>JAUMIR010000001.1:156895000-166895000 GCA_030847615.1 Gambelia wislizenii | reverse complement strand
TGTGGGGGCAATTTGCTAACACACATTGGAAACTGTTTAATGCAGTGTAGATGTGTAAATAGCTATTGCTTAAAACAATTTGTAAGCCGCTCTGATAGCCTTGTGGCTGAAGAGCGGGGTATAAATAAATAAATAAAAACATATATAAAAAAATATGGGGACAGACATATGTACAACAGGAGCAGGGGAAGTGGTGATAAGTAGCGATGACGTGTGTGTGTGTGTGTAAAAGTAGTCAGTTGTGTGTATATGCATTTGTCTACAGAGGCGTCATTCCACACATCTAATAAGATGGGCTGCTGTTGTGGAAAAGGCAAATTCCATGTGGTGGATCATTAGGCAAAGAACTAGAATTAAAATTGTGAGCATCATACTGCTCTTATATAATAATGATGTGATCACACTGCAGGAAAAATGGTGCAGAAAAGAGCAACCAAAATGAGCAATGTGCTGGAACAGCTCTTTTAGAAAAAAGATTATATATGGTGCTCTGGGGGGGGGGGGGGAGAGAATGAGTAGGGCAAAGCCCTAGGATGTAAAGTCAAGGAAAAGAGAAGAAAAAGAAGAGCAAAGTATATCTTGACATGAGCAACTTTATCGGTATTTTCACATTATGTAATGATGTAGTTTAGATAAGCACAACTTTTAGGAGTTTCTATGTTAAGTTACATTTTTATTTATTAAGCAAGAAGAAAAATTAAGATTAAAAATATTCTCCTCTGATTTTTATTGTGTATTAATTTCCATACTCACCAGTCTTGTTTCTGGATACTATTATCAGTGCTTATAGAAAAAGAAAGAACAGTATGTGCTTACAGTATCCAGATTGCTGCATTCCCCCTTCCCCCCAAAAAGATCACTTTTCAGAATGAAACATCACAGCTGTGTGTGTGTGTGTGATCAAATAGTCATATTGATTGAAAATAAGTAAAAAAAATATCTGATAGAAAAATCATGAAAGACACCAGGCCAAAAAAGGATTATAAATATGCTGCTATATACCCATACTGTAGCAATGTGGGTGACAGAAAGAGATAGGGAATGATGCTGGAACTCATTTAAATGTACAGTACTTCATCTTTAACAAGAAGATAATTTCAAAGGCTGTGGGCTGCTTGGTGTCCATTTTAAATAATGAATATCAGTGTGTGTATGCTCAGAATGAATGATTAAAGAAAAGGCCAAAAATGGGGTAGATAGATATCATACCCTTTCAAACACTCCTATTTTCTATTAAAAAGATGACTATCCTGAGAAGTACAGTGGCTATATTGAAAAAATATATATTTGATGGTGGTTCTCCAGTTCATACAGTACTGTAGTAGTTCTTCCTTTGGCTTTGCATCATGTTGAGGAAATGACAGACACTACATGGATGGGCCAAGCATACAATTCCTTCCAACTAACTGTTTGCCCTCTTGGCTGACCAGGATAGCTTTAACCCTCATGTATCAGGAGGGGAAAATGTTCATGAATTTTCATTTCTGAGTTGTTTTTAGTCTCCAAAAGAATTTCAGTGTACTGAGGGTTGGCATGAGGGTTGTGTGTGTACGTGTGCCTTCATGTTGCCTTCATGGCAACCCCATGAATTCCATAAGGTTTTCTTAGGCAAGGAATACTCAGAGGTGGTTTTGCCAGTTCCTTCCTCTGAAATATAGCCTATAGCACCTGGTAGTCATGGCGGTCTCCCACTCAAATACTAACCAGAGCTGACCTTCTTAGCTTCCAAGATCAGACAGGACCTGGTGCCTTCAGTGTATTTAGGCCAGGGCATGAGGGTTAGCATTGTGATTAGATTTAGAGCTTAATATTCCCAATAAATATTCCAATAACCCCACAATGAAGGAAATGTCAATTTCCCTTACATGAAGCCAATCTACTGAGAATGAGAACACATGTGATTTACTGCTACCATGGTTCACCAAAAAAAGCCAGCATGGGTCTTTTTAATTGGAACGAAAATTGGTCAAATGGCAGAAAGCAATAGCTTTATTCCTCTACCGATTGTAGAACAGCCAAACTCTCCCCTCAACCCACTTTTTAAGCTGCTGCAGCACTCCCAATCTGACCATTCACTTGCATGGCCTACAGCCATCCCAGTTTGGCAGGGATACTTCCGATTAATCCTTTGTCATCCCACTTTTCAGCTGTTTTTCAAAGGTCCCAGTTTGTTTCTCCTTCTTCCACTTCCACCTTTTGTCCTTGCTTGCTTCTACTGGCACAAACTGAGAGCATTAGGCAAGAATAGCCTGCATTCAAATAACTCAACAGGGAAGAGAGGAGAGGAGAGGGTGTGGTCTTGCCCTTCTCAGTAGGCTCAGGAAAAAATAAACACGTACAGCCTCTCCAGGCTTGTGTGTTCTTCCTCATTAATAGATTTTGGCAATTTGACCACACTCTGATGTTTGGACACATGTGTCCCTGTTTTCATCTGTGAAATGTTGAAGGGCATGCATGCACTTGCTGGTGAAGAGTGGTTGGGAGGGCAGAGTCCAGCTGTGTCCCTGTATCTGGACCCACAGCAAGACATCCTCCTCTGGGGAGGATGCCTGTCACTGTCAGTCCAGCTAGGTGTTGCTGCTGGGATGGCTCAAAGGATGTTTGTTGCTGTGCTCCACCATAACCCCCGCTCTCCACCAGCCATTAAATGACCATGTTGGGGAGGGAGCTGCAGCACCTTAAAAGATGGGTTTGGGGTGTCAACAGGGAGAAATGTCATAATTCTGCTTGTGCAGAACTTTACAAAACATCTCTCAATACAAGATCTCAGCTTCTGTTGAATGGTGTAACTTTACTGATGGTGATGGTGGTGGAGGAGGGTAGCAGAAGAGGAAAGGGGGGCAAAGGCATGGCATCAAGGGGATGGGAAGCAGCGAAAGCTGGCCCCATCAGCAAATAGAGTCCCCCTGCCAGCTCTCAAATTACTGCCATCCCACTCACTGCCACTATACCCTGCTCAAAAGAGCAATTTACAGCAACTTAAGTGATACCCTGGCCTTAGGCAACATCTTTCCTCCTGCCTTTGTCCCTCAACAATCATAATTAAAACTGAACTTGTCACTTCATCACCATACCCACAATTTTTTGCATTTCTATGACTACTCATACAACCTGTTTATAAAGTCTGGTCCTAGGCACTAGTTCACTCTGTGCATCTGAGGAAGTAGACTCAGGCTGCTGCCACAACTGCACAAATAATGCAATTTGACACCACTTTGACTATCATGGCCCCATCCTATGGAATCCTGGAATCTGTAGTTTGCTGTGGCACCAGAGCTCTCTGACAGAGAAGGATAAATATCTGATGACACTACAAATCCCAGAATTCCATAGGATGAAGCCATGGCAGTTAAAGTGGTGTCAAGCTGGATTATTTCTGCAGTGTGGCAGTAGCCTGTCTACAAAACCTTATGTTCCAACTTCTTTCTCTTGGTTAGTCTCAAAGGTGCTACAAGATCTTTTTTCATACTTAAGTGGCATAAGTCACCAACATGATTCCAGACAAAACGTATCATCCTGGTACATGAGAAATTTTAAAAGATGGGGCTCGAAACCTGGATGGGGGTTATGTCTTTGTAAGTGGACTTATGTATGGCGGGAGTTAGAACTGGTCACTTTCGCAACCTTCCATGTGTTGTTAGTGTGAATGGGATGACTGTAGAGTAGGACCCCTGCATCCATGGAGGATTGGTTCTGGGCCCCACCATGGATGGTGAAATCTGCGGATAATAATGAAAACCACCACCACTGCACCGGAACTCTCCTCCCTCCTGTCCGAACCCTCTGGCTGCCCACTGGAACCCACCCACCCACAGAGAAGGGAGGAGGAGGCAAGCTTACCTCCTCCCTCCAACTCCTGCCCACCAGCTCCACTGCACCACTATGCTGGAATCCTCCCGGCAAGGTCACCTCCTCCCTCCTCCCTCTGCTCGCCTGCCTGCCCCCTGCTGCAACCTCCCTGCAAGGATGCCTCCTTCCCCTGCCTGCCCTCTGCACTTGCATCCTCCTTCTCTCCCCTGCTCTCCACACAGCAACTCTCCCACAAGCTCACCTCCTCCCCCTCTCTCTCCTGCCCACCCCCCTGCCGTCGCCATCTGCAGATAATTGAATCTGTGGGTGGCAAATCAGCGGGTGCGGGGGTGCTACTGTATGTATGCAGGGTAAATGTGTGTGAGTGTGTGTGAGAGAGGGGGGGAGGGAGAAAGAGATAATGAATAGGTTGAATGGAATATGTGTGTCTGTGTGCAAAACTCATTGTTGGGAAAATCTGAAGAAGTCTCAAGATTAAGGATAAATAGGAGTAAGACTTCTATGCTATCATTCAATTTGAGTAAACAGGAAAAAGTGGCTATAGAAGGAAAGTCTGGGTTTAGTTGGGAAAGTAAGATAAAATATTTGGGAATAATATTGACAAAAATAATAGTGATTTAATTAAAAACAACTATGATAGAATTTCGAAAGAGATGAAGAGATTATTGGAAAAATGGACTAAGTTAAGACCTTCACTTTTGAATTATAATGTAAAAAAAAAAAAGATGTGGAAGAGTATGTAAAATTGAAGCATCAGGGGATGTTCAAAGTGACTTGGTTTTTTCATCCTAAATATCTGTTACAAAACAGAGGTCTCTGGCTGCACACCAAGCTCCTTCACATGTGAACAGATCAACATTTACTTTATGGGAGCTGAGAACTCCACATACTCAGGAATTCCTCCCTTTGCATGGGTGCCTGGGCGAAGGCAGAGCCTGGCATAGCAGAGGTGGAACTAGCCTGTGGCATGGATTCTACTGATAGTGGAGGCTACACATGAGGAACTTGCTTTGTACGCAGGGGTTGTCTAAATGGTGAAAATAACCTTCATGGAATTTGCTGGGATACGGCCTGTCTAAATGCGAACCTGCATCAATCCACTGTATTTGGAAAAAGGGGGCCCCAAAATGACAAAAACACAGAGGGAAAAGTGTTTGTGGCTTTTCCAAGAGTTTAAAAATAAAACGGCAAGGGGAGTGAGCATTCCTGCTTGTTGCGACAAGCAATTTGATATGATTCACTTTCCCATAGGAGAAGAATCACAAAGCTGATTGGTTGGGTGGGCGTGGGGGGGGGGACTTGCTAACAGGGCAAGCGCCTGCTGCCACCATGTTAGATTTTCACCTTAGCAAGAAATCATTAAGGCAATAAAATGGGGTGGTGGTTTGTTTTGTTTTTGTTTTTGTTTTGCTTTCCTGTTTAAGTGCAAATGCGAGTAAATCACTCATGGCTGCCATTTTGCTTGCAAAGCTCATGGGAGCAAAACCACCATTAAGAGAAGTCACTTCTACTGTGAAATGCCATTACTGTGAGGCACTCCGCGGGTTTTTTGTCTCGTATAGATGGCCCCTTTGTCAATACCCAACACATTCATGTATCAACTCAGTCAGTAGAAAGCAGTTCTCCAACTTCTTCCACTGCTATTAGCGAGATAATCCATGCCACCTGCCACTAGAAATAGAAAGCAGATGCACTAACAAAAGAGCCTGAAAAACAAATGCTCCCACCACACTACATAAAACATTAGAGTGCCAAAATGATTAATAAATGAAACATTAGAGTATCAAGACAAATATATAATGGCCAGCTCACACATTGAAAAACTATCCTTGTTGCTTCATAGTTCCACCCTCATGAAAAAGGATGTGCAGAAATGTTTTTTGCACACCACTGGTATTGGAAGTCAACCTGAAGAAAACAGAAGTTCTTTACCAGCCTGCACCACAGGACGAACACCTCCATCCCCACATTGCCGTTGGCAAATCTGTGCTCAAGTCTGTTCAGCAGTTCACCTACCTGGGAAGCATCATCTCCTCAGATGCCAAGATTGACAAAGAGATCGATCACAGATTAGCAAAGGCATATAGCGCATTTGGAAGACTTCACAAAAGAGTCTGGAGCAATAAACTCCTGAGGCAAAGCACAAAAATCAGTGTGTATAGAGCCATTGTACTGTCTATCCTCCTTTATGGATCTGAAACATGGGTCACCTATCGCCACCACCTACGACTCCTCGAGCACTTTCATCAGCGCTGTCTACGCACAATCCTAAATATACACTGGACTGACTATGTGACGAATCTTGCTGTCCTTGAGCAAGCAGGGATCACCAGTATTGAGGCCATGATATTGAGAACGCAGCTGCATTGGGCAGGGCACGTTTCTAGGATGGAGGACCATCGCCTCCCAAAAATAGTACTCTACGGTGAACTCGCAGTGGGTCAGCATAAGAGGGGCGCTCCCAAAAAGTGATACAAAGACTCCCTGAAACAACATCTCAGGCTTGGCCAAATTGATCACCAACAGTGGTCCGCCCTGGCCTCACATCGGGAGGCATGGAGACGCACTATCCACAATGCTGCAGCCTTATTTGAGAACTCATGCCGAACAAGTCTTGAAGAGAAATGACAATGCAGAAAGAATCACAACCCAAAAACATCACCCAAGGAGACCTTCTGCTGTGCTTTTTGCAACCGGACTTGTTTATCTCGGATTGGCCTTTTTAGTCATCAGCACGCTTGCAGAAAGCGTGGGATGTGTCCTTCCTGAATCTTCGTTTGCGAAGAAAAGCCAGAGAGAGAGAGGTACTGATGTTCTCATAGTGCTAACCTCTGTTACCATCATGGCTCCAAGAAGTGGATGTGTATGTGCAGAAATTAAATGTTTCACTGATGGGTTTCAATTGTCCTTATTCAGACAAAGCTACTTGTGTTTATGAGTCCTGCTGCATTTGCAATTTTTGTTTGTGTTGGATTTGTATCCTGTTTTCCTCTAAGGACCTCAAGGTGTATCACTTCTCTTTTGCTGATAGACAAAGGAATAAGGAGAGAAGACACAATACAGAGATCACACGTGTATAGCTGAGTGGTAAAGGGCCACTTTTATTAAGCCATGACCTATTTAACCCCTTTCTGAGAGATCTTCAATGGGGGGAGCAACCTAGTGTGGTACTATTTGGGGCCAGGAGGTCAAAACTAAAACCTCTCCCCAATCTCCCTTGGGTGAAAACACGTGAACCCATAAAGAAGGTCAACCCAAAAGTCCCTCCCCCAATTTGCAGAAATTAAAGGGGAGGGTTTATCCCTCAGGCCAGCCTCAAAGGAGGTCACTTTTCCTACCTCCTAGTTTGCAGGACCTAAAGGGGCAGTTCCAGATTCCTCCTTCACCTCCAAAAAGGGGAAGGTGCCAAAGGTGCACACTGAGCTACCAAACCTCCCCCACTACTTGCTATAGAAAAGGGGCAAGTGTCTGCTTATGCCCGATCAAACAATGAAAAGGAGGAGGCAGAGAGTGGTTGGGGTTATATACCCTCTGGCCCAACCGCCTGCTCTTCAAGCAACAACACAGACACTGAGGCCACATTGAAGGCTTCCATCCTGTGCTTCATCAAAAGGGGTTCCTCCAGCACAGTTGTGACCATGCTGGGAACCCTATTCCTCACATAGTATTATGTTCTAACTCCAGTCCTTTGAGACAGCTTAGACTGGGGAAACGGTGACTCACCTGAAGTCACCCAATGAACTTTTTAGTTGGGTAGGAATTTTAATCTTGGGCTTCTCAGCTATAGTTCAATACTCTCACCACTGTGTCATAGTGGGAATGAGATAGAGTCAAGTCTTGCTTCCATGATCCTTAGGACATTAGTCATCGTGCTATAGATGCACCCACTCCCCCCTTTATTGTCACAGAGCCTCCTAGTTTGGGTGCCATGATTGTTTTTCTCTTCAACATTAATGACTTCTGCTACCCAGATGCAGAAATGGGACTGGCATGTCAGAGCAGAAACATTGGGAAACCCGTATTCTGGGATGGGCAACTGTGGTCCTTCAGAATTTTGGCCTACAATTCCCATCAGTACTTTCTGGCAGAGCCAATGGAGAGCAATTATGCGAGTTGGTGTTTAAAAACATCTGGAAGGCAACAGTTTCTTATCCCTGCTCGACTCAGGCCTATGTCTTGTTTCCCTTGATTTTTTTTATAAAAATCTTTCTTTTATTATTGCAAATAAGTGAACAAACATCTTGTTCTTTAGAATAGTTTCTCACATAGATTACTGATGCTAGCTGGAATCAGGAATTATGGGTTCTTTATAGAACATTTTGAGTCCTGCTATATTTCTGTTATCTGACTGGTTTGACTGATGGGCATTGGCACAGGGAGCAAGTAAGTGGATCAAGCCAATGCTAGAATTGCCTATTCAGCTACTTCCCCCTCCCCCAGGGAAACAGAAAACAGAAAGTTAACATTTCTCTTGAATGGAATATTTCACAGGTCTGAAAAGCTCATTGGTCACTTTTCTGGAAATGTTGAGAAAGGATATGCAATCTATTTGTGGATATTTGAATGACCCAAGTGACCTGCATACTGGCTGCAGTCTTCAGACTGCTTACTCTGGAGTAATGCTATTTACAGAAGGCTATTCTAGTATAATCACTTCCAGGATAATTGGATTCCCCCCTCCACCTCCTGTTCTTCACTTGTTAAAGTTCTCACTGATTGTTTAAAGCTCTCTTTCATATGATTGTTATTGTGTGCCTTGAAGTTGTTTCTGATTTATAGGAAACACTGTGACCCTATCATGGGTTTTCTCAGCAAGATTTGTTCAGGAGGGGCAGTTGCCATTGCTTTCCTCATAGGCCTAGAAAGTCTGACTTGCCAGGGTCACCTCATGGGTTTCCACAGCCAAGGGGGGATTGAAGTCCTGGTCTCCCAGAATCCTTCTCCCACATGCAAGCCACTACACCACACTGGCTTGCATTTTCATTCCATGTCATCTACAATTTTGTACTTATATACTTAGCATTGTTTGCAACTGCTACCATCATTTTGTTTAGTCTGCTCTTTGGAAATGTACACAATAATCCTGGCCCTCAGAAAAACACTGGACGTTCATCTTAATTCACAATAGGAATTAGCACATTATTTCTATTCTCTCCCTCTTCCCTCCCTCTGACCTGATTAATTGCACATTCCTTCCAAATGTTGACTACAGATGCTGCAGGGATTTGCTTGGCAATCCATTTTATTCTTCTGCACTTTTCTTTCAGTACTTGGATGACAAAGAAACAAGAAACATCCAAATGAACCAACATCCAAATAATCTTCAGTAGTTTGGGGATAAATACAGAAAATGCAAATGGAAGAAATAAAGATCAAAGTGAACTTTATTATTATTTTCTTCCAAGCAAAGGATTTCTGATTAAGATTTAAATTTCAGTAATTAATTCCCTTGCAGAGATTGTTCAACTTGCCACTGTGTGCCAACATTATCTATTGTGGAAGGAGTAAACACATTGAATTTTGCTGCTAGCATAGACCCTAAAGTGATTACAGTTTACTTCTGTCAGATATGAGCAATATTAGAAAGTTTAACAACACAGGAAGAGCCCTGTTGGATCTAGATAAAGGCCCACCTAGTCTAACATCCTGTTTCTTAGAGTGGCCAACCAAATGCCCCAGTGGAAAGCCTATAAGCATGACAAGAAGGCGATAGCTTTCTCCCATTCTTGCCCCACTGCACTTGGTTCTCTGAGACATATACCTCTGAATGAATTTGCCTAATCCCCCTTAATGTTCTGGTGTTTCCACATTTAAATTCTCTTGTAACAAGGTGCATGTCAGCATCAGCAATAATGATTATCCATGTTAACTCTCACCTCTGCCATATGGATTTTTTTTAGTACTACAAGAAGTGACAATTTAAATTTCTGCAGCTGTTTGTGCTTCTTTTTTCTGTGTGTTCCCCCGTAGCATTAATCAGTTCTGTTTTTGTCCTCTCACATTCATTTTCAAACACCTCCCTCCCTGCATTCCCCCAGCCACATGTCAGCCATATTTTCTTGATGATGTCTGCGCATGCAGTCCTCTACGCCACAGCAGCTGTCATGTGGAAACAGCAGCACCGCTTGTTTTTCCCCTCTGTAACCCACTCACTTGCTTATTTATTCTCCCACCCTTTCTCTTCTATCTCAGGAAATCTCATACTCAAGATCCCTCTTCCTGTTTTCTTTTCTGTCCAGGAGGGGAGGGGGCAGAAGCGATACACTGTCTTTAGTGTGCAATCTGTGTGCAAGTCACCAATCAATTTTACAAAATCAAGAGAAAATGTTTGAGATCTTTTTATTTAGGCAGGCTTTTTGCAACTGGCCTGCCTTGCAGCAGAACCAGCTGCAAAGGGCTGGGACAAACAGCCCTCCTCTTCCTTCTCCTGCTGCTGCTGCTGCTGCTGCTGCTGCCACTACTAAAATGGGCCAAGGGCTGGCATCTCTCTCCTCCTCTTCCTGCCATGTTCTTGCCTTCAGTGTCTCCGCCATCACTCCAGTTGCCCCCCTACTGCACAAAACCTCATGGCGCTGCCTTTAAAAAAAAAAATTAAAGTAAAAAAGCATATGATTGGGGAAGCTGGCCCCATGTGTGTCCGACCAATCGGACATCAGTTCTGCCCTCTCTGGACTATGCAACTAATTATGTTGCTTGTCCTGATGAGCAGGAACATGTATTTTCTATGGGGTATTTTTAAAAGTTTGGGAAAAACCACAAAAGCTTTCCCCATGGAGTATTAGGTAGTTTTTGCCCCCCTCCTTTCAAATATGTTGATTTGCTGTGAGTTACCATTGGGACAAAAGGCATTCCCCTCACATTCTGTGAGCATTTTTTTTTCATCATCTAGACAACCCCTAGGATTGTAGCTAAAATTATGCCTCTTGTCTGTCCCAAATCTCCTGCCAGTTTCATTGGTTGTCCGTGAGTCATCCAATAAAAGGATAAGAAGAGAGAGGGATGTCAATTCCTCTTTGTTTATTTTTTCTACAGCTGGGGTGAGAATATGTGGCTCTTTACCAATGTTTTTGGCCCATAACTCTCATCAACTCTACCCAACAGCTTCAGTGATGAGGGATTATGGGATCTGTAGCTCAAGAACACTTGGGAGCATTTACTGTTGCCCAACAACTTTAGGTCAGGTACAATTTTACAAACTATATATACATTTTAAATACTGGCTGACATCCTGCTGGGGAGTTACCAATATGTAAGCATTGTAGTTACAGTGCTATACAGTGAATCCAGTCTCAATCTCTTCAACCCCCATTTACTGGGCAGCAGTTGCCGCAATTGATGGGGGGTCCGTTCCCTTGTCAATCAGAAAGCAGATGAATGCCATTCTCATCCCCTCAAACATGGAATTTACCTTTTTCATAGCTGCTATAACTGGGTTGCTAATCAACCAAACCCCAGGATTTCTTTCATGGGGCTCACCTGTACAAGACACTAAAATGTGGATTGATATGCACTAATGCCAATTCGCAGCTGCTTTCATTTGTCTCCATGTTTTTTTCTAAGATCGCAGGCATGTGAAGTCATATGCGTTTGTTGTTCAAACAGACATGCCTGTGAATCAAGATGGTGGCTGTGAGTAAATTATTCACATTTTTATTGTCACCAGTTGCAGCCGTCAAACATTTTTTTAAAAGTAAATCCAAGGTGTGAAAGTGCAATATTCCACTTAAATAAACAGAAAAAAGGCTGTTTTGTCACCTCAGTGCACAATCGCTATGGTGAAACTCCAACATGGTGGTTCTGGGTGTGTGCCTTGCAGGCCAGCTGTGCCCTCTGCATACATCCAACCAATCAGCTTTTCACTTCCACTCTTATTGGGGATTTGCAGCAAAGCGAATCAGTTGTCCCCATGAATGGGAATGCACATTTCCTTCTGAGTATTTTTTAAAATACAAGATAAGCTGCAAATGCTGTTCCCATGGAGTATTTGGAGTTCCTCCCTCCTTCTGAATACAGCAGATTGATGTGGGATTCCATTTAGACAAAATGAGTTTGCCTCAAATTTTATGAGGAGTATTTTTGCTGTTTATATAAGCCCATGGTTAGTCACTACCGGTTCAGGCCAGTGTACATGCCAATTTGCTTCTTTATTTCCCAATGTACATCACTTTGAATGGACACTGAAATTCATCGGCAACTTTGTTGCCTAATCATCCAATTTAGAGGGCGTTTTTTCCCCCACACTCTGCTTTGGTTTCCTTGAATAATTTGGCCTCATTCACAGATTTGGTCATTTCACTGCTTATTCTCAACTGCAAAACAGATCACCGAATCTCACTGCTCACTCTTAACTCTGTCACTGCTGAACAAGTTTAAGCATCAGTCCAAATACAGTTCCTTTGAGGAACCCACGTCTTACTTCCCCCCCCCACCACATTCAATTGTTACTTTCTCTGCTTCCTGGGTGCTGTTTACACAATGAAAAAGTAGTGGGAGGAATTCATGTCGAGCACTGGCTGTTTACACGTACATCATGTCAGGCATGGGATTTTGGGAAGGGGGGCCACCTTATATCATGCAACCCGCAGGACTTTTAGTCCTGCAGTTTGTCTGGTTTTTTAAAAAAGTTACGGGAGGATTCAGAAAATTGTACGTTTAAACACCCTGGGACAAGATATCTCAGTACTTGGTGATGACCGGAAATATATGTGACCAGGGGCGGGCTCAGAAAGGGGAGGAGGGGTCAGTCACCCGTTCAATAGATTCAGCCTCACCAGATGAAAACAAAGGCTTCCATTCCAGCTGCAAGTAGGTTTGTGTGCGTCTGCATTAAATCACTCTGTTCAATGGATTTCTACACTGGGAACCCTTCTACTTTCACTGCATGCTTGGTTTAAATTTTAAAGAGAGAGTAAATTGTAAAGAGATCACAGACGACCCCCCCCCCGCCTGCATCCACTCCATTTGTGTAAAAGCACAGTAAAAAATGCCACCGTCTGAGCAGACAATCACGTATGCATACACACACACACACCCATCTGCATCCACTCCATTTGTTTAAAGGCACAGTAAAAAATGCCATCGTCTGAGCAGACGATCGCACATTCATTCTCTCTCTCTCTCTCACACACACACACACACGCCTGCATCCTCACTTTCAATGGGCTTTAAATTGTGTTCTTTCAATTCGGAAGGACAGCAAAGGGTATAGCCACTGATCGCTCCTTCCTCCCCACATTAGGTCACAGATCACTCATTCCTCCCCTCATCCTCTCATCGCCTCATCCCCAATGCAACACTCAATCATCCCCAACGCAGAAGCTTTAACAAACATTTGAGCCAGCCAATAGCGTTGCTCATGGCGCGAAACTCTAAAGGAAGTACATCACTGAGGTTGTGAAAAAACGAGTGATCACATCCTTGATTGACAGCTAAAAAATAATAATCCTGAGACCATAAACTCGTGTAAACAACAACAACAACAAAAAACCAGGGGTTGTATATAGTGGGAGAAGGTACATATCACGGGATGTGATGCCTTGTAAACAATGATCCCCGGATCTCCTGGGATATCCTGTTCAGAGACAAAAATTGTGTAAACAGGGAGGGACGAATATGGGATTAAGAAGTCCCAGGATGCCCCATGACAAAAACTACTGTCTAACTGTCACCCAGATCTTAAGCCAATTGCGGGATCATGACAGAAACCACACTCTTATTGCATATCTGGTAAATTTACTGAGAATGAGGGACTATGTCAATTGTTCCTTAAAAGTCTAGACTACATCCTATTGTTAGCTCTGATTTGAAGGAAAGCCAGTGAATCCATTGGATTTACCTACATGTTGACTCACCATTCACCAATTGATTCATTGGGGATATTGTAGTTGCAACAAACCAGCAGGATTCTGGTTTTTGTCTGCAGGATTACCTCTAGCTACAAATGGCAGAACTTTCAGGAAACTCTTAAAAGCTACTAAAGTTAGTCCTATCCTTGCAGAAGCCACACTGATTTGTCTTCACCAATTATATATATATATATATATATATATATATATATATATATCAGGGATGAGGAACTTGTGCCCTCCGGATGTTGTGTTTGGGCTGATGAACTATAGCCAAACAACATGTTGTCTAACAGGTTCAAGCATTTTTTTTCCTACTGTAAAGGTATGTTTTGGCTGCCAGGCCTTCATGAAAATGCTTCTCTGTGCCAAAGAAAGCCAAGTGAAGTGACTGAGAATGAGAAGATTGCCTTTGAAGCTGAATTGCTCAAGCTGTAAGATGCCTGTATGTTTGAATGACTGTGTCAGACCACATCTGTGCTGCATCTTGGGTCAAAGGGTGGGGCACAGAAGGTGGCAGCTTTCACATGATGTCATGTAACATGAAACAGAGTGAATCCTGTGTCTTGTATACCTTGTTATACCTTCAACAGAACACAAGGGTATGGAATTTCACCTTGACAGACAAAATGATTGGAGAAGTGCATGTGTGTCCGATGACCTCCGACACAAAAAGTCTCATTTACTGATAGATGATTTGTGTTTATTTCATATGTAAACAATAATGCTTCAGGACATTTCTCAAGTCATCACAGATCTTTCTAAAACAACCTGGTTTCTGTTTGAATTTTGTATGATGGACTGTCAGTTCTTTGGAGTTGTGTTTTAATTAATGATTATGTTCAGTTTGGTTCATGTGTGTATTGTATTTTCTTTGATTCCATATGTCCACTTTCTGTGTTATTCTCTATATTACTTCTTTAAAAAAACAATAAAATGTGGGGAGAAAAGAAGTTAATGGTATACATGAAATGAGGACTGTGTAACTTTTTCACTGTCTTCTCATCTGCCTGTCTCTCACCCACATGCAGTATACCATAAGGTTAAGAGCCAAATGTTCCTTGTTTCACTTCTCAGTGAGATGCTACATTTTTGAGATTTGATGCCAAGCATGCTTCTCTCTCTTTCTCTCTTCATGCTGAGAAATGAATCATTTGACATTACACCATACTGATGTGAGTGCATGGATACATTTTCCCTGTGGTGTTGCATCAAATGTTGGATGCTGGATTGAACCAGTGAGAGATTCAGGTAACCCAAGTCCTATGGTGTAGAGAGAAAAGAGTCTCCAGGGAGCATGATAGTCTTGATTGCACATGTTTTGCTTGGTGACCTTTTCATGGATGGATATATGCCATGGCTATACAGACAGAACAGGAATCACCTTTCTCCCTAAAGCCTCTGCACCACCCAGCATACCTGGCTCATACCAAACTGTTTCAGTGACCTTCCCTTCTGCTAGTGCTTCATCAGCTAAATTAGGGATTGTTCACACTTTTCTCTCTTGGCTTTATGTACATTTGTGAACCTCTTAGAAAGAGCTATAAAAAGAACCGAAGGGAGCAATGATCCTCATCTTCATGTTCCAGATTCTTTGTTATTTCAGACCAACACCTTGTGTAGCTGAGAAGGAAGAAGCACTTTAAAAAGGCCCCCAACTTGTATCTTCATCTTGATCTATGTAGGAAAGTCTGCTCTCCATACATAGTCCATGGAACGCAGGACAGCCAACCACTCTGTAGGACCGTGAAGGCCCACACAACACTTTTCCTTATCTCCTATTCACCTGTATACTTACACTTCTCCACACTTACCCATCCATCTTCTACGCATCCTCCAGAGAAAATGTAAAGCATTTTCCATTTACAATTAAACATACATAATTATGTGCCAATAGATTGTGCCTTGGTCCTATGTAAGCTTAGTACGATGTCCATGGCCCAGAGACACTCATTTCAGCTGTAAATTTAAAAGCAATGTGTTTTTCTTCAAAGGAACAAAAATCATATTGAGATCCCAAACTACCAATTGAATTGAAATCCCAATTTTCTATTTGATGTTCCATGACAGTTCTATTTCCGAATGAAGAGGCATTCATGTTTCTCCCTCTCACCCTCTCTCTCTCTGCCTCTGAGTCAAATATAGCTTCTGGTGTCTATACAATGGTGTTGAAGAAGACACTAATTTTCCTTCATTCTGGTTCATGCCAGTTTCAGCAAGTCTGTGAAGTCTGTGTGTTTGTTACCAATTAACCCTCCCTTGCCTCAGATAGCTTTCATTTTTATCATGTTCATTTTACTTAGTTTGCAAGTCTAAAAACTTTTTTCACATATAAGGGTTTGTTCTCTTTCCTGAGCCCTACAATTTATGCTGTCAGAAAGAAATGGGTGACAGGCTGCCCATTTTCCCAACCCAGCCCAGTATATCCAGTATCCTTTCAGCTAAGCTTACCAGGCCTTTTACCACTAAGTATGCTAGTCTGGTAGCTTGAGATCACCATGCATGCACAGGTCTGTCCATAGTTCACTCAGCAAGTGAACTGCTGCTATCTGAGAACATCGGATGTCCTTGGCAACCACACAAACAGGCACTCTACAAAGGGCACACTGAAAAATAAGATGATAAAGTACCTTGTAAGATGGGATGGGCAACTTTGGTGGGTCAGGCAATATTCTACTTCCTTAGGCCTTCAAGGGGCACTGCCAGAAATATCAACAATGGGGCAAACAGAGCCAAACCAGAAGTGTCCAGAAACCACTTCTGGTCTTGAAAATCTGCTTTGTGTACCTATTTAAAAGGTGAATCACCATCCCTAGAAGCTAAGCTAAGCTCCAGGCAAGCTTCTAGGAGAGGCAATTCACACTGGGCTGGTTTACACAGCAGATTTATTGCGGCAACTTGCATTTTAATTCTTTTCCACAGCTGTGCCAGTCAGGGTTTTTTTTCTAATTATGCTGCTTTTACGTTCAGACTTGAAAAAGTGTGGGGGGCGTGGCCTCCCAAGCAGACAAAGGCTTTATGGAGAAGGGCATAGACAGACTCACAGACTGCCCAAATAGCAGGGGGGAAGATCAAAGAAGTGGCTCTCTGTCTCTGTGTCTCTGTAAATCTGCCTGTAAATGAACTCTGTGAAGCAGAGGGACAGTAATCTCTCTGCTAAAAGACCTTGCTGCCATGCCGTGGATCCTAAGGTGAACCTATCACAAGTTTTTCCAGCACTATTTGTTTAGTCAGGGTTCACAGACTTGCAAAATAGCAGAGGATTTTTGACTCTCCGTCCCTCAGTTCCCCCCCCCTCGCTTGTGCTCTCTGTCTCTCTCTCTCTCTCCCTCCCCCAAGCAGAGCTGACAGATGGGAACTTTATGACTGAAAGGTCTTTGAAATCCTTTTTCTTGGCAGATCTTCTGCAAAATAGCAGAGATGATTTTTCAAAGTTTCCTGATGCTACTGAACGCAGTCCCTCTCTTTTAACATCACAGAAACCAATCACAATGCAGATCTGATGCAGCCCTTAGTTTACACTGCCAATAAAGCGCTACATTGCAAATATGCCAGCAAAAGTAGCAATATCCCCTGGCATGCTATATTTGGGTGTTTTACCTTCCCCCCTTCTGAATGAGGCGATGCTGTGCTGCGATCCGTGGGAACTATGAGCTATCTTAGCGGTATATTTAGAGGAATATTTGCCCGTGTAAATGACCCCACTGTTTTTTAGCTGACAAAGGGTGGTCTGGATGCTGCCAAAACCACCTTGGCATCTACACAGCCCCAGAACAGCACTTTGCCCACCTCTGTTGTAAGAACTATTATGCATAGTGAATTATTGGCTCAGTGTGTTCACTTCTTCCTTTTGCTTTAGCACTGAGCTTTTGTGTTATTTAAATGGCTGCTTGGTTGTTGTTTTTTTAATGAGCAAAGAAGGGAGAAGAGTCAAAATAAGTTCCTTCAATGTCTCCATGTCCTTCAAAGAAACACTCTTTCCCAGATAATTGATCTCTTTTTCACTTCTTCCACATTTTCTCTGTCAGGATTAATGTGCTGAAAATTGTACATTCCTTTTGGCAGGTTCTAGGTAAGATGAACCTGTTTCATTTTTGTATTAACCAAACAACTTTGCAGGATCTTTCTAGGTTTTCAACTGCCATTTTCAGACTGTGGTAATGAGTCAGAATTCACATCTTTTCAACATTCTTTGCAACTTTTCTTCCCACAGGTTCGCAGGCCATTAACATTACAGTTCAGCTGATACACACTGAGTTGGGGTTTGGGGCAGTTTTGGCTGTGCTTTATGATCCATACTCTCTGTCTTTTTGCTACTTTGGGCAGTCACCTATTTTAGGAATGGGCTTTTAATAAAACAATGATGGTGGTGGTGTTAATGATGGTGACAGTGATGATAATGGTTTGTCTTCAAGAGCCAGTATGTATACGGTTTTGAATTTAGATTTTGCTGATCTACATTCAAATTCTCATTGAGATGTTGACTCCATGTGTCCAGACAACTGATAACTGGTAAGGAAGTTGTCAGACCCTGGCCCAGCATCCTGCTTCAGCTGGGCTCCTTCTGATTGTCCCTGTGTGGTGTGGGAGACTTGCAGCCTATCCTTGCTTCGTGAAGGTAATTTCAGAAGTATTAGACCACATGGAAGATTTCACAGGCAGTGAAAGGATAGTTCACAAAGTGGTGTGCGACAGAATCAGGTTGCCTAATTAAATAGAGCAAATCTAATGTTTTAATGCTCAGTGGGATGAATGGTGCTTTTTTACTAAATCCTCCTGCCATTTAGGAAATCCCACTGGGTTTTTCTCCTTTGAAGATATAGATTATAACATCACAGTATAATGCTTGGCTGTAATTTGTCTTGCTTAACTAAAAAGGTGGGTTTCCTACAATCTTTTTGGATGCAGAATTTAACTGATTAAACTGATTAAACTGGTGTTCTTGAAAGGAAAGAGTGAGATTGAGACTAAGAGTGAGTGAGAGATTGGGAGAGAAAGAAGAAATGCAGAACAAGAAAGAAGGGAGGGAGGGAGAAAGAGAGAAAGAAAAGGTAAAGCTTCAAAATGGTAATTATGTATTACCATTAAAAGAAACTGGGGGTTTCCTTTCCCCCCCAAAAAAACATGGTGAATTTGCCCCTCGTGCCCCATAGGGAGTGTAGGGGACATTTTGAGTAAAAGGTTTTCTATTTTTTTTTTTATGGGAGCATAGTACTTCAAGGTCTGGAGATGGGCATGTGTGGCTTTGAGGGAGCCAGCATGGCGTAGTGGTTTGAGCATTGGACTACAACTCTGGAGACCAGGGTTTGAATCTCTGCTTGGCCATGGAAACCCACTTTGGGCAAGTCACATGCTATAAGCCTCAGAGGAAAGAAAGGCAAACCCCCTCTGAACAAATCTTGCCTGTGATAGGTTCACCTTAGGGTTGCCATAAGTCAGAAACAACTTGAAAGCACACTACCACCAACACAACAGACATGTGGCTCCCAGACCTCCAGGATTTGCCCATGCCTGCTCTACTTAATGTTACTACACGTATTCTGTGTTGATCTGTAGCCCCATTAAGCTAAATGGAACTTACTTCCAGCTAAGTGTTTCTAGGACTGCAGCTTTAAACTATGGCCTTCATCAGCCTTCCCCAGCCTGATGCTCTCCAGCATCAGGTTGAGGAATTGTGGTAGGCTACAATTCCCATAATCTCCAGCCAGAATCCACCACATGTCTAGAGACCACCCAGTTGGGGAAAGTCATGTTTAAAATATTAAAAGGGAGCTGGGAAAGACTTACATTGAACCAAATCTTTCTCGAATCAAAATACTGTAGACTGTATTTTCTTTTTTTGCAAGAGAATCCAAGGCAATTACTCATTTCTACCATAAGCTCATATTGCACTAGTCCTGCTGCCCTCTGCTTAATATTGTTGTTTTTGTTGTGTCCCTTCAAGTTGTTTCCCACCTATCGCTACCCTAAGGTATTACAGGATTTTCTTAGAAGATTTGTTCAAAAGGAATTTGCTTTTGCCTTCCTTTAAGGCTGAGAGAGTGTGACTTGCCTAAGGTCACCCAGTGGGTTTCCATGGCTGAGTGGGGATTCAAACCCTGGTCTCCAGGGTGCAACTCTCAAACCACTACACCACTCTGGCTCCCTCTACGTAATGGAAATACAAAATATTCCTACAATCCCCACACAGGACTTTATCAGACCTGGCAAAAATTATAGGATTATGATATCATGGTAGTGCAAATGGGCCCTGCTATCACATGACATTGTTGTTATTCCATGGTCCAGCCACAAAAAACCATTGATGGTTTAACCCATCAATAGATTGTCAATAGCGCTTTTTGTTGTTGTTGCAGTATTGCTGATATGCAAAACCATGTCCTGGGTGCCATTTACACAATGAAAATGTCCCGGGAAACATTCGTGTCGATCCCTGGCAGTTTACACATACATTGGGTCGGGTACGTGATTTTCAGAAGGGGGGCGGGCCACCTTTTATCCCTCAACCTGTGGGACTTCCAGTCCCGCGGGTTGTGCCAGTTTTTTAAAAAGTCACTGGAGGATTTGGAAAATCAGAAATGTAAACAGCCTGGGACAAAATATCTCGGTACCAGGGGATGACAGGAAATGGTGACTGGGAGCGGGCTTAGAGATCAGCGACCAGAAAAGGAGGGATCAGTCACCTGTTCAACAGATCCAGCCTCACCAGCCGAAAACAAAGGCATCCCTTCCAGCTGCACGTAAGTTGGGGTGTGTGCGTGCATGTACTCAATCACCTTTTTAAATGGATTTCTACACTGCAAACCCTTCAGCTTTATCCTCTTCCTCAACTGCATGTTACAAAGAGATTGTGGTGGGCAGAGAGTCGTCCTTTCATTCCCTGCCTGGATCCCCTCCTTGGGTCTGAACGGATAATCAAACATTCATCACCCCCTAAGGCACAGTAAAATATTCCAGTGTCTGAGCGAATGAACACACTTTCATTCCCCCCCCCCCAAGGTACAGTAAAAAAATGCCAGCCAAAATGCCTTGTGTGACACTGGTTTGAAATCTTCACTCTGCAGCTCCCTCTGCTTTAAGCGTCAACATTTTAAAAGGAATCCCAAGCCTCTCCCCGCCCCCCACTCAGCTTGATTTCAAAATGAAAGGACATGGTTTAATTGTTCCTCCGTCTGAGCAAAAGATCACATTCTTGGTCTTTCAAAATGCCTTCTGCCTCTGCTTAAAGGGTTAACATTTTTAAGAGACAGGATAAACACAAGCCTCTGCCCCCTCCTCCCCCCCCCAGCCAGCCAATATCATCGCTCGTGGCACGGAACTCTAAAGGAAGTACGTCACCCAAGGTTGTGAAAACATGAGTAATCGCATCCTTGATTGACAGCGCTGCGCCCCCCCAAAAAATCTTGGTAGGCTAAACATGTGTAAACAACAAAAGCCGGGATAAGAGCGCGGGACCAATAAAAAGAAACTGAACTTTTGACGTGTAAATATCAATCACGGGATTTCCTAAAGAGTGACAAAAATTGTCTAAACAGCATGGGACCAATCCGGGATCAGGAAGTCACGGTAAGCTCCGCGACAAAAATTGTCGTGTAACTGGCACCATGTTGTAATCCTGGGATTATAGCATGAATGGGCGGTCCTCAGCGAGAAAACTTCCAGGTGAGAACACAAAAGCAAAGCACAGGATGCTCTTTTTATGATCTGTTTCTTTTAGTTTCAATGTTTTTAGGTTTGTTTCAGTGCTTGTGAGTTCATTTATTTTGTTAGTTAAGATGTTTGGGGTTTTTTAAGTGCACTCTTATCTTCTCGCAGGAACCGCCGAAATCTCACCCATGCAAAATCACAGAAGTAAACTCCTGTTCTTACAGCGCTAGTGGTCATTGTGCGATGATTCTGTGGTGTTTCTTCTGCATGATTACAGTAACATGTGATAGTAAGTATAATAATGTCACAATGTTTCCTCTATCCTCATTCGCAGAATTACAGCTTTTTTTAGGTGCTAGTCTGATAAAGTCTGTAGTGTCCATGAGGTATGGCCACAAAGTGATCTGGGTTTTAATAAACCAGAGGTTTCTTTTCTTTACTTGCCTGATGATCAAAAGAAGCCCTGAAAGGATCAGAAATCTTGGAACAATGAAAGGTTGACAGAAAAAAACCCCAATACATGTTCTTTGTATAACCCCATGAAGAAGGCTTTAAATATCTACAGGCCAAAATGTGTCAAGATTTTTAATATTTAATCATCATTCTTCAGCAGCTTGAGACATATTTCCCATTTTGACTGTTGATTTTATTTTATATTCTCCAGTTTTGGTTCTTTCCATTGTGAATGGCTAAGCCATAGAACAACAGTAGTATCTGAGATCACTCTTTCCTGAGAATTGCTTTGTGGTGTATATAAAAGAAGCACATTCAATGGCAGTCTTATGTGCATGCACTTTTTCTTAGAAACACCAAAATGCTTTACTGTGCTTGCTCTCTCTCTTATGCATATGGAGTGTGTGAAGACAGAGAGCCTGATTAACATTTTCTGTTTCAATAATATGTATATTTATTGTTGTTGTTATGTGCCTTCAAGTTGACTTCAGCTTATGGTGACCCAGTCCTAAGGTTTTCTTGATAAAATTTATTCAGAGGAGGTTTGTTAGGTTCCTCTTAGGCTGACAAAATATAACTTTTCCAAGGTCACTTGATGGGTTTCCATGACTGACCAGGGATTTGAACCCTGGAGTCCTAGTCCAATGCTCAAACCACTATACCAAGCTTCTGTGGCATCACTAAGGCTGGTGTGACTCCTTCCCCCAATGGCTTCACCTGGTGGGGTTCAGCTTCTCCGCACCTCTCAGTATCGCCACTGCCAAGCTGGCTCTGTTTGTAGCTATACACAGTGCCTTTCCTGATCAGCACAAGCCACATGTGTTAAGGTATTAGCCTTATAGCTTACAGTTTCTTTGAATATGGTCTTGAACTAGCAGGTTTGTTTGATAACTGAATATAGATATATCTGAGGCCTAACACATATGCCCTGTGTTGGTGATAATGCTGGGCAAGTTGTGCTTGTTTAGAACCTCCTTCAAACTTCCAGTCACAACAGTGTTGTGAATGACTGCTTAGCTCACTATCAGGGGCTAAGCTGTCACCCAGTGTGGGGAAATCTAGTGCCATCACCTTCTTAAAACTGGTTCAGATACCCCTTTGGGAAAGGGGGTTAAGAGGGGCTTGTCAGGACCCAATTCCAGCTGCCAGTGACTGGCAGGAGCTGCTACTCACCACCTGAAATGGACAAAGACTGAACAGGGTAGAAGACCCCCCTATCCATGATGGGCACCCACCTGATAGCAGCAGAAAAATGATGAACAATTTGT
This sequence comes from Gambelia wislizenii, assembly GCA_030847615.1. Lineage (NCBI taxonomy): Eukaryota > Metazoa > Chordata > Lepidosauria > Squamata > Crotaphytidae > Gambelia > Gambelia wislizenii. Next base: position 166,871,977 of record JAUMIR010000001.1, on the reverse strand, counting down.
TTTAACCAGGCTATCGTGGTTGAAATCATAATGCTGTGTTGTTTTATGAAGCATATGAGCCTTAGTAGATGGCTAGAAGAGCCATCCTTTGAGTTGATCCAAGTTAATGAAAGACAAAAAATATTTGCTGGCAAGAATTTAGTGCATAGGGGAGAGGAAGCTATAGGGACTATTTAGTTAAATGTAAAACTGAGAAGGTAAGTCTCTAAACAAACCAAGCATGGAGTCAATCAATTATCCAGTCCTAGTGAGTGACTGTATCTTCTCAGGCTTGTCTACTGCTACACAACCTGGGCTGGAATGCAGGTGTAGGCTTCGTGCCATTAACATGACATCACAGAGGAACCCCTCTCTCAGGTTTTGGCATTGAAATTTCAGGAAATGGGATACTGCTTTCCTACTCGCTTTCCTAGGGCTGACTTCAAAGGCCTAGTGCTCTAGGAATGGTGCTAGTTTTTGTTACTGTGTGCTTTCAAGACATCTCCAAATTTTGGCAAAATCCTAAGGCAAACCTATGATGGGGCTTTCATGGCAAGATTTGTTTAGAGGGGTTTTGCATTTTCCTTCTTCTGAGGCTGAGAGAGTGTGACTTTCCCAAGCTCAGTGGGTTTCCATGGCTGAGGAGGGATTCAAATTCTCATCTCCAGAATCACAGTCTAACACTCAAACCACCATGCTGTACTGGCTCTCCACTAGTGCTAGGGGCCAGCAGATTAGTACAGAATAGATGCCTCACTTGAAGCTTAGAACTCATCCTGCAGTGCTTAGAGCCAACAGATAGGTAGGCAGTGCAAGAGTTAAAGTAGGAGTGGACATGTGGCCCACAGGTGCCATGTGGGCCAAAAGTCCAATTTGTGGTCCCAGGGCTCCCAGGAGTTGAAAATCTGATTTTTCCCCCTCAAGAGAGTTTTTGCCCTAAAATGCCTCCTAGGAGGTAGGGGGACATTTTCACCTGGTGGTTTTTTGTTTGTCCCCCTAGACCATTTTAGGATGGGAGAGTCCCTTTTTTTCTAAAACAGGAAGTGCACAGGACTCTCCTGGGTTCAGGGGGACTCAAAAACATGATGAAAATGTCCCCAGGTCCGCTAGAGAGCATTTGGGGGCATTCAGAGGCAATATATATATATATATATATATATATATATATGATCATTTTGCAGAGTAGTGGTAGAGTGGAGGGTTGTCTCTCTAAGGTCTCAGGAAAGGGGGCAAATGTGTCCTCTCAGCCTCACACAATTCCTCACCCCAGCTTAAAACCCGACGCCTGTTAGCTGTGGCACAAATCCCTGGGACTCGGCATAGGAAGTGTCTGAGAAGTGTACGTTGAAACTATATTTGCTGGTGGTCTTCCCCAAAGAGGTTTAACAACCTATTTAGCACAGCATATTGTAAATTCATTTAAAAATTAATTGCCCCTACAAAACTGTGATAAGAATACAATTTCCAGTTCTAGCCACAGTTTCTTTTTTCTGTTGAAATAGTTGAATAACAAGCGAAGGGCAAGGTTGAAAATGTATTTGATTTTGCATCAATTGCAAACCACACACAGGGGCAGAAACTGCTGAAGCGTTTTCTTCCCTCTGAGTTAATTCCTTTGAAAGGACACCGTCTGGATCTCATCCTAAAATATTATTTTTAGTTATCCTGCGCCATTCCATGCTGAGCCATTTGCTCAGCACAAACATTATTTTCAGTCGCACAGCTAATGAAATGTGCTTTAACATGACAGAAAATTGCCCTAGGATTTGAAAATTACATTGTCTACAGATTTCATTTGTGAGAAAAGGTCAAACATTACTAAAGTCATAGGAATATATCAACAACTGCTAGCATAATTGTTTCCACACCATGGATAAGCCAGAACAAAAATGAGAGAAAAATGGGAGGAAGACTTAACTTTTTATTGTATTCTTTTAAAAGTCCTTTCCTAATTACACATTTTGTGTTCTATAGTCTGTTAAATTGACCCAGAAAATGATTTTCATTCAGTGTTCCCTAACCAACAATAGCCACAAAATGCCCTTTATTTTATTGCTAGTTTCTCTCAGAAGGATTATTTAAAGATAAGAATTTCGATGCTGATTTTATGATAACCCTGGAACAGATTAGTGCTGCTAATCACTATACAGTATTCACTCTTAAATTTGCTCTCTAACAAACAGGGTGTGCAGTGCTTATAGGAAGGTAGAAAATTCTAGCATTAGACTATAGGATCCTATAAAACGAAATATGTGATTTTGGGAAAGTTAGGCTACATATAGACAAAGGAAGTCAATTTCAAAGAGGCAAAAGAAATTTGGAACATGGACCATTGCTCACAATATGTACTGTCACTCCGCTTTTGTCTCTGATGAACAGATTTAGCAGGGGGGCCTTTCATACTACAGAATCATAGCACTATTATTTCACCTTAACTGCCATGGTTCCATCCTAAGGAAGCCTGGGTTTTTTAGTTTGGTCATAGGCACTGGAGGTCTCTGGATGAAAATACTAAACACCCTTCCCTAAACTGAACACACTCCCTTGGAGCACGGTGGGGTCTCCTTCCTTGGAGGTCTTTAAACAGAGGCTGGATGGCCATCTGTCAGGGATGCTTTGATTGTGTATTGTGCAGGAGGTTGGACTGGATGGCCCTCGTGGTGTCTTCCAACTCTACAATTCTATGATTCTATGAAAATCCCAGGATTCTGTGGCATTTAAGAATGAACCATGGCATTTAAAATTGAATAATAATGCTATAATTCTGTAATGTGAACAGGCCCACAGTTGTTGTATTGCTTAAAAAAACCTGCAAAACTATATGATCAAAACTGAGATTACAAAAAGAGGTGTATATACAGCTGTGTGAAATTAAATTTCCCCCTTTTAAGTGAGATCCTATGTAGTCTTCCTTGAGTACAAGTCCTACTAAACAAATGACTCCCAAGTCAAAATGCTCAAGGATTCCATATAGTTGGGAGTTCCATGGCTGATGGATTAGAGTAATACACACTTGTTCCATTTCTAAGCCTTGAAGCCACTTTGTGTGCTGAGGAGCATCATTCAGTGTCAATGTTAGGGAAGGGAGATCCTTTGAGAGACAGCAGCATCATACAAGGAGAGCTGAACAGGGAAGGGTAGAACAGAGCTGACCAAAGGCATTTTGTAAATAACAGTTTGCATCCCACTTAAGTCCAGGTGCATAGTGTTCAAACCAACCAAGTTATTCTGGCATAGGAGGCAGAAACTTGCAGAAGCAGGCCTGCCCTGTCCTGGCAGAAGAAAACACAGCAATACTGAAATAGCTGACTATTTGGCATCCTTCCATGACATTAAAATTTTTCATCCTACAGCAGCTGACTCACTCTGTGCAATGGTAGGGTTGGCTCTGGAGGTGGGCTGATTGTGAGACAAAGTCATTGACAGTTTCTAGAACCATTCCTTACCTGTGATCCAAACAGCCCAGTCTTTTTCAGCAATGTACTTGTGAAAATGCTAATGAAGTAAAACGTCAAGTGTTTGAAGATTTAAGTACGCAAGACTGTCCTGGGTAGCTCTGCTCTCTTTGCCTTATCAGGTGAAGTAGCTGTAAACCTTTGTAATAAGGTAACCTCTGTCACCTGCAAAGCAGCAGATAAAGTACCATATAGGCTTGAGCTGTCTGTCTTTACTACTTTTTACATAAGGAGGGGATAATATCACATTAAGGGAGTGGGTCGGGTGTGTTCTGAAGAACAGTGGGTCAGAGCTGGTCAGTTTATTGTGATGTGTGAAGTAAAAAAGAAAATCCTTACAAGCACTGATTAGCTCTAATGGCAGCTAGTGACTCCAATGTTGAGAAGGAGAAAACGTAATCTGCTGAGGGAGGGGTTCCTTTATAGAAACCATTGAAGGAGTACAATCTACTTGGAAAAGCAGAGTTCAGCTCCATGATGGCTTATTTGAAGTTCAGATTAAAACTCAGAGTGGATTCGCTTCTCCATTGAGTTGAGGGCCTCTTCTGCTTAATTCCTCTGGCACCAAAAATACAATAATAAATCAACCAGTCATTTGCTGCCTATATATAATATCCCAAATTAATTACCTGTTGTGGACTGATTTTGCCTAATGGCAGGTTTGGAGATTAGATAGATAGAGTGCATTCAGTTATCTTTTAAAAGATTGTGGGTTCCAAAGCCTCTGAAATTTTACTATGCAATGCCATCGGCTGACTGTTCACAGCTGAAAGTTTATGCAGACATAACACTAGAAGAGGAAGAGCATAATTCTTAACCCGACAGTTGTTTCTGATTCTTGGGAAAAATATGGTGACAAAAAACTGGAAATATCAAGAAACAGAAAACAAAAACAAAAGCCTGTTGTTTGGCTGCGCTGTCATTCAGCAGTATCTCTCTCTCTTTTGTTTTTGTTTTTAAAATATAATTGCTGATTGATCCTAGAACAGCAAAATGTTACAAGCTATTTTCATTGCTATTTGGGATTTTCAATTGGTAGTAAAAAAGAGAATGAAAGCAGTAACAATCTTGTATAACAGTGGATATAGGAACAGGGGAACCATTTGAAAAATAAAAATAAAAAATCAACTGAGCATAAATGCTACCATTGGCTAGTATGGTACTTCCAGATTACAAATTGTTTACACAATCTGAATGTGCTAATGCTAGTATTTTTGTAATATACTGTATTCTTCAGCTCATTGAGTCTGCTGCCCTTTCATCTGTTCTCCATTGGGCTCTTCTGTAGACTCCCCGCCCCCGACTTCACAGTTTATCCTAGGATGGCAATATATTTTAAATGCAAACACAGGTCTTGTCTAAACGGTGAAAATACTCTTCACAGAATGAGAGGAGAATATGACCTGTCTTAATTGCATCCCACATCATATAGCTGTATTCAGAAGGAGCAGGGCTAAATATACCATATACTCTTCAGGAAAAATCTTCACAGATTTTTCCTGAGTTTTTAAAAAACAGCGGGGGGCGGTATGCACATTCCTGCTCATTGGGACAAGCGATGCAAATTGATTCATTTTCCCAAAGGAGCACGACTAAAAGCTGATTGGAAGAACAAACACGGAGGGCAGGGCCAACAAGGCAAGCACCCAAAACTGCCATGGATTTTTCACCTTAGTGAGCGAGTGCTAATGAGACAAAATGGGGTTTTGCAGTTTTGTTTTGTTTTGCTTTTCTGTTAATATGAAATATTGCACTTTAGCACCTTTGATATGCTTTTAAAAAAATACTGGCGGCAACTAGTGAGAATAAAAACACGAGTAATTCACTCATGGCTGCCATCTTGATTTGCAGGCATGCCCGTTTGCACAGTAAATGCGGATAGCTTTGCACTCTGGTGATCTACTTAACCACCCCCCTAAAAAAAAGAATTAAGACAAATTGCAGGTGTGGCGAGTTGCCTTTTCTGTGGAGCAATCTGCTTCTTTTTGCCTTGTATAGACAATGGAGATGATCAGATGAGCCTCTAAAAATGTATCTGTCCCACTATATTTTAAAGTGTTAAGTGTCCTGGTCCCAGCACAATAACCCTTTTTATCACCCATCACTGTAATAATGAGAAAGAGCAGCCCCAGCATTGCTAGAGCATGAACTCTAGTGCTGTTTAATTCCACATTGGCGGAATCTCGCCGGTTCTCACGAAAAGATGCGAGCGCAGTTAAAAGTCTAAAAACAGCTAAATTTAAACAGGAAATGAACTCACAAGCACAGAAACACACTCAAACACTTGCCCACAAAATGGGGAGGTTCAGAAAAAGAGTGTCCTGTACCTAGTTTGTGTTATGACCCAGAAGTGTTCTGATGGGGACCACCCACTGATGCTGTATTCACGAGAGCAAAACGGTGTGCGGCTTCAGATGCTTGCAATTCCATGAAAAAAACACCACGGCAGATCAATTGATGGCTTTGGACTGTCAATAAAAAAAGAACACCTTGTTAACAACTGCATAATGCCATAGCACGAAGTCATGCAATATGGGTGCCCTTTCACATTGTTTTTGCATCTTTATCATGCCACATTTGCTGCATCAGATAATCTCCAATGTGTCCTGGAAATCTCCTTTAGAATGGAGCAGGGGAAGAAGAACTGCATTGCTTAACTCCTTCCCCCAGACCACTTTGGTGAAGGACATTTTCCTCTGCAAGCTGTTCCCCCTACATAGAAATAGTAAATTGAAAGCTGTTACAATAAAATTTAAAACACTCAAAATCACAGATAAGATATTTTAAATCATAACAATGAACAAAGTTTAAAAGGATAAATAAAATCCAATAAAATCCCTCCCTGCTTATACATTAAAAGCTTGCTGGAATAAAAATGTCTTGGCCAAAGGAAAGCAGGGAGGGGGCCAGCCTAGACTCCTGTGGAAGGGAGCTTCAGAGGGTGGGAGCAGCCACTGAGAAGGCTCTCTCTTGTGTCCTCACCAAGCAGGCCTGTGATGGCTGTGGGACCAAGAAAAAGCCTCCCCCTGTGGATCTCAGAACTTTGGGAAGTTGGTATAGTCTTCTTCGCCTGCCATAGTTCCAACTACATACACATGGAACTAGCAGGAGAGAAAGTCCCAATCAAAAGCCTATCTTCTTAAAATTTACCAGTCCTTTAGACGTTGAGAACAAGTTTAATTCCTGCTGAAATTGTTGCTTTTCACTGTTGTTTATTGTTGTCTTTAGTGGTGTTCCCCCCCTTGATATATTGCAAGCGTATGGAAATTTATTTTAACTGAAAGACAACAAAGGTATTTTTAACAGACAAATAAATATTGATGTTGATGAAAACTGAACAAGAGCAGCATTAATGGAGGATACACAAGTACTACCCTAAAAAAATATTGTTCAGATTTTATAACTATCGTTTCTCCTTTCAACCTTCATTCGTAACAATCACCCTCTCCTCCCTGCAATTAGCTAGGGCAGTGGTTCTTAGGAGATTTTCACACGGGCTATATATCCCGTGGCAGGAACAGAACAGGGTCGGGAAAGGTTTTCCCTTTCGGACGATGTTGACCCCATTCTCTCCTGCATCCATCCTGCTCCTGTGACTGTTCCGTAACAATGTAATCACGATTTTCCACCATGAATAGACCTCCTGTTCCGTTGCTATCACGCAATCACGGGTGTGCGAACAAGAGCCCCGTTCCTGTTCCAAAATAACAGCCACAGAGGGGAGGTCCATTCCAAGCACTTCCTGGTACGATCTGGACATCCAGGTAAGTGGCACCCTTTATTTTACCCTCCCTGTTTTTAGTGTGTGATTTAAAGTGTGTTTTTGTGCTTGGTGAACTGATTTTATGTTTGGGGGAGTTTTATTTTTTAAATTTACTGCCTGGCCGTTATCACGTGATAATGTTTCAGATGGCTGGTCATAAAAGCAGCCTTACAACGGCTGCATTTATGGCCAGCCAGTGAGGGGAGGGGGAGCCCATTCCTGCCAAGGAATTAAGGTAAGTGTGTCAAAGATTTACATTATTCCATGGTAGGGATGGGAGAGGAGGTGGCGGGGCAGTAACGGGAGCATTTTGGCCCCGTGTGAAAATCTCCTTCATCTGTGGTCTGTGGGTCCCCAGGGGGCCGTGATGTCATCACAGGGGGTCCATGAAGGACTGAAGGCTACTCAGCCCTTATGACACAAGCCAAGGCAAAGTTTGGCTGACTTGGCCTGCACATTGCTATTCAATCCACTCCAGCCACAAACTCGCAGGAAGAAGCAGGAGAAAAGTCTCCCCACCACCACTCCAGTGCCTCTGAGGGAAGGTTTCATGGATGGTATAATATTGTTATTGTTGCGATTTTAAATCTTGAGTTAAGTCTTGGGGATCCGTGGCAACAAAAGATATTTAAAGGGGGTCCGTGCTAAAGAAAAGGTTAAGAACCACTGAGTCGAAGCAATATCTGCTGACTATGGCCTCATCTACATGGGCAGGATACACCAGCTCCCCACTGTTACATGCACAAAATGGGATAGAGTCCAGACTGCCATCCCTGCAGCTATGTCTGCTTCTATCCACATGATTCTTTCTGAAGCCAGGAAGGGGGACTGCAGCATGTTACCAAGGCCCCCTGCATGTGACCAAACTTGGTCACATGGTGCAGGTCTGCTTCCTGATTTCAAAGAGTGTGATGAAGATGGCAGCTGCAGAGATGGGCTGGCATGGCAGTATGGGCTCCTGCAGTCCCATGGGGCCTGATCCATTTTTTTTTCTTGGCTGGAACAGATATCCCAGGTATTTTGCTAAAATGTTTTATTGGGCTTTACCCAACCCCCGCCCTCATCTTAGCCTCATCTTTGCCCTGGGTGTCGTGATGACTGCTTGGGGCAAAATAGGGCAAAAGCTCTGTGTCATTTGGACTGTAGGGCTCTAAGATGGGGGTGACAGGTTAAATAGTCCATCTAGACAAGGCCTATATCTGACACTATAGAGGACTCATTCTTGATGGAATGTTAGAAAGCCCTACCCTTGCAGTTAAAATCCTCATTTTAACCATCTAAAATTTTAAACAGAAGTAATTTAGCCAAGACTAGAAACTTGTATTTTTCAAATAATCTTTTCAGGCTCCTGGACTACACACTGAAACATATATTCAAGGTCAAATAAAACTATTCTGTGCCACATTTTTAATAAAGATGGATGTAATAATGATCCCCACAGATGAATTTTTCAATGCTTTCTTAATATGAGACCTGCTCCGAATGTTTAAAATATGACAAATTACAAACCCTACTGAAGTTGCATAAGAAAAGCAAAAAGAGTGAAGAAAAGTGTGACACATGTCAAATCCACTAGCGGTTCCCTGTTCTTCCTCTCTAAATTAAACTGACAAGGATTTGGGTCTGAAAAACCTTAAATTCTCAGCTTGAACTCTCAGATTGAGATCTGGAGCAAGAAACACAAGAATTGCAAAATCTCCTTTTGGACAATGTCTCACTACAGGATTGCAAATTTAAATTGGTCTTGAGTGTTGGAGAGTGTTGATGACTTCAGTCAGAGAAGCCTCAGGCCTAAAGCCAATGTCACCCTGGCAATGCAGTGCCAGCATGATAGAACTTTCTTCCTTCCCTTCTTGCTGCAGACCTCACTAGCATACAAAAACTGGGTATTCCAACTGACTGGAACAGGTTTTTGGGGTGCACTCTGGGGTGTATGTGGCTGTAGCGGTGGAGGGAGATCATCCCCACCCTAATGAACTGATGGTGAGCATTTTGTCAATGAAGTGGTTCATGAATCAAATCTGATAGTAGATTGAACTCAGCAATTTATTTAACAACAGTGCCAGGTGGACTCTGGCTTGGAAGCCCAGGGTTCCACACTGAACAAGCAAATAAACCAATTTTATATAGAACTCGCTATACCCAGTGTAATATACACCATTATCTACACATATAAAACGCTTCAGTATGTTTCTGTTCCCACTCTGCTGATTGGGCACTTAGGGAACATGTCAAGAGTACGATCATTTGACGCATTAATATATAACCTTCCAAATCAACTAGAACGGCTAGTTTCATGCTGAGAGTTCCACTGCTGCTGCCATGCAACCGCATGTACACACAGACACGTAGACATACACCACATGTGCCAGGACACAAGTGCCCCTCCACCACCACCATGCAACTGCGCATACACACAGACAGACACACACATCATGCTACACACCCACCCACCCCACACTATACCCCCATAGCACACACATTCACCACCCCACGCTACATACACAAACACACATTCTATACACACACACACCACACATGTCAGGATGCTCCACCATGTTTAGAAAGGACTTAAAGCTTTCTACATATTTCTACCCCCAGTGTGCTGATTGGCTGTCCAACAGGAAGCTTTGATTGGTTGGGAAGTTTCCTACTGTCAGGGTCCAGGGTGGGGGTGACAGGTTCTAGGAGCAGAGACATCAGGGATTAATCAGGAACACAGGAGACAGAGGCCGAAGTCCAAGCACGGTCAAAGATAAGCCAAAGTCCAAAAACAGCCCAAAGTCAGAGCACATACCAGATATCCAGGACCCAGGGTCCAAGGCTCAATGCCTAGATACAGACAGCACAGAAAAGCATGTTGTGCTAGCCAAGACTGAGGGCTGAATGCTGCTCTTAAATAGCAGTTCCCCTGGCTGCTTCAGGTGTGCTGCATGATCGCAGCCCGCTGCATCTGCTAGCTTGGCCCTGGTTCTTCCAAGACTCCCACAGCAGGGGCCTGAGTCTGCAAAGAGGCTGCGCAGCCAGGGGACTAGTCATGCAAGGAGAGGTATAGCCTGACTTCTAAGCAGCAAATCAGCACACTGAAAACGGCAACATATCCAAGACAATTATTTTATACTAGCTGTAACCAGCATAACGTATGCTGCTATAGTAGGCGTATAGTGGAGGTGGAGCAGGGGAGGCTCCGTTTAGGCTCCTGGAGTCCTTGCCATGGCTTCTGGGTCAGCCACCCTCACACACCCCTGGGCTGGGATCAGGGTGGCCACTGCCTCATGGGTGACAGTGGCAGCTCCTCCTCTTCAACACTGCACACTCAGGTGAGTGGCGGGCAACAGGGCCCTTGTGAGGCTGGGGGGTATAGATGCAGATTGAGTGGCAGGAGTGGATTGTGAGGTGGAGAGGGTATTTGCTTGTGGGTAGTGATTGGCTGAGAGTGAGAGGAGGGAGGGAACCTTGTGAGGCTGGGGGTGTAGATGTAGATTGAGTGGCAGGAGTGGATTGTGAAGTGGCGAGGGAGTTTGCATGTGAGTGGTGATTGGCTGAGGGAGTAAGAGGTGGGAGGGGCAATGTTTCCTAAGCAGGAAATTAATCAGCATACTGGGAAAGACAACATACCCATGAGTTTTATAGAGAGAGAGATAGAAAGAATTCTTACAAAAACATGATATGGCAGCAATTGAGCAACAAAAGCCTTGACATACATAAAAACTCACCAATAAGAGCAAGCACTGTGTTCAAACTATATACATCACATTTATTATTTTTATCTGATTTCTTTGTTCTTGCTGTTATTATATCAGCAGAACATGTCAGAACATGCTCTGGAACATGTCCCACAATGTTTTCTACATATTTAATTTAACTTGATGTTGCTAGAAACTTAGTATTTTCTATGTCTAAGCAAACTGTCTTCTACAGTCTGACTCTAACCCATTAGGCCTTATGGTCATTTTCTGTCCTTCCTCCATCAGGTCAGGTGAGCCTTGCACAACTAAACAAAAACACATTGAATCTTCTAGAAACTACTTGAAGGCTTCTTCCAAAATGCATCCATGATTTTTTCTCCCTTTCATTAACCTTCACTTTTCTTATGATTTCCATTTTTGGTGGGCATATGTATAGATTATGCTTTTTAAAATATGTTGAGGATAGCTGGTGAGGTAGGATTTTCTCCTCTCCGCTTTTCTCTTTCTTCTGCTCTTCACACATGCTCTTTAAGGAATTCTGGAGGCAGCTGCTGTTTACATTGCCTGTTGTAGACAGGCACACACAGCTAAAGTAGGACCAATAGAATAGAATCTTAGTCTTTCTCAGCTCAAGTGTCCCTTCACTTTACTGTACAGCCCACCACATCTCTGTTTCTCCAGTCCTCCTTCACCATCCTCTCAATGCCAATGCTGCTGGGAAAAAATCCAGCTAGACAGAAGACAAGAGGAAATAAGGGGGCTGGGCAGATGTAAAAAGACTCTGTAAAAAGGAGCTTCTGTTTCAGAGAACTGATTATGCCTGATGTATGCCTGTACAACCGATGTATGTCTGTATTTTTAAACAACTCAGTAAAAAGGAGCTTCTGTTTCAGAGAACTGATTATGCCTGATGTATGCCTGTACAACTGATGTATGTCTGTATTTTTAAACAACTCAGTAAAAAGGAGCTTCTGTTTCAGAGAACTGATTATGCCTGATGTATGCCTGTACAACTGATGTATGTCTGTATTTTTAAACAACTTTAGAAATGAAACATATGTTGGATTAACTATGAATTTATGTCAAGATTAACCTAAGCTCTCCTGGCTATGGAGATTTTCACACGGGGCCAAAATGCCCCCGTTACTGCCCCGCCACCTCCTCTCCCGTTCCTGCCACGGAATAACATAAATATTTCACACACTTACCTTAATTCTGTGGCAGGAATGGGCTCCCCCTCCCCTCGCTGACCGGCCGTAAATGCAGCCATCATAAGGCTGCTTTTACAACCATCCATCTGAAACGTTATCACATTATCACCGGCCGGGAGATATATTTAAAAAATAAAACTCCCCCAAACATAAAATCAGTTCACCAAGCACAAAAACACACTTTAAATCACACACTCAAAACAGGGAGGGTAAAATAAAGGGTGCCACTTACCTGGATGTCCAGATTGTACCAGGAAGTGCTTGGAACAGACCTCCCCTCTGTGGCTGTCATTTTGGAATAGGAACGGGGTTCCTGTTTGCACACCTGTGATTGCATGATAGTGACGGAATGGGAGGTCTATTCACGATGAAAAATCATTTTTACATTGTTCCAGAACAGTCACGGGAGCAGGATGGATGCAGGACAGAACGGAGTCAACGTCATCCGAAAGGGAAAAACCTTTCCTGACCCTGTTCTGTTCCTGCCACGGGATATATAGCCTGTGTGAAAATCTCCTATATCTCCAATCTGGATATAGTATTTTAAACTTGTTTCGGGGGTAGGTGTGGATACAACTGAAATTTTAGGATATATTACATTTGTTTACACAAATCAAAATTGTGCATTTTAAAAATTAAGTAAAGAAAGGCCTTAAAACTCAGTGTTTGAAACCCAAACAACAAATTACCTTTCATACATAGCATATGCAACTAGCCCAGTGGCTTTTCTTACTCAAAAGTAAGCTTGGATAACCTCCTCCCATGAGCCTGGCATATAGGTTGGAGGCTTTACCCTTTTTACCTCACCCCCCCCGTCCTGGTCTGGATTGTGCCTATGAAATTTGCATATGGAAAAAAACTCCATTTGCTTCATAAGGGGTTCTCCTTATACAAATTACATGAGGCCCTCTCCATCTAAAGTGGGTCCACAGGATGGAAGGGGTAGAGATTAACTGCAAATTACAGTTTCTGGAACACACACACACACACAATGTGTGAGTAATGAGTAATATTTTGTGTTACTTCAATTTGTTACTTTAGAGAGATAATTTGGGTTTAGGGGACATTTTTGGACATTTTTAGTAATTGTAATTGAGCTCTTAAAATTTAAAAGTTACACCACAGTAGCTTGGTACAATGGTAATTCATTTTAAAATTTATGTTCATGGTAATGCTACCACCTGCAACCTCTACCACACAATGACATGTGAACTTTATGAATCTTATAAACATTTATTAACATTATGAGGCCAGAGTTGGGGGAATTATTGCCCTAACTATGAGACAATTTGATGACCAAAATGACACATAGAAAGATCACTGTTCTGCTTAGTTCTGGTTTCCACACATTTCCTAATATTATTTTTGTTCTGTTTTGGTTTTTATGAAGGGCAGAACCTGTTGTTCCTTCCCGTGTATTTCTCTTTCTACTGCCGATATAAAATCTGGCCTATATAAATCAAGTCCTTTACAATACATATTAGTATCAATCTACGCTACAGATTAATGATTTGTTCCATGGATAGATAAAGGTGACAAGTACCTCCTCAAGGCTACTTTGAATATTAAGTGGATTAAGCATGGCTTGAGATGGTAACACAACAAAGAAAGGGAATAGGGTGGGGGGACTTTTGGGAGGGGAAAATACATGGCAAATTCATTATCCTGCACATTTCATTTGAACGAATCTATGAAATGGCTTTCTTCCCAGTTCACAATTCAAATCTGAGGAAAGAAAGGCAATCGTTTAACAACTTTCTCTGACAAATTGGCCAAGGTAAACCTGTAGCCATGTGATATCTGGCATTCTGTACCAGATTATTTGGGGATAAATTCAGAATAACAGCTCAAAGCCATGCTGAAATTCTGATCATCTCAACTGCTTCTTGTTCATCAAAATGGAAAGAAGCTTAATCAACTTAAACAGAACATCACTTAAATGTGTGTAGCTCCAGATAGATTCATCTCAGTCTAACCTGATCTGAAGTGGCAGTTTTAAGACCATGACAAAGTGAAGTCTATGTCAGGATGAGAATGCTAATAGAATGTGAACCGAAGTTTTGCTACCACCTTCCACACTATTTCCGTAGCTGCCAAGATGAATACAAGATTGCATTTCTTATAGAAGACCCGTCTCTAGTAATGTTCCTTCTAAGATTCACAGCTTGTATTCCATATCATGCAATGTCATTTTCTGTGGTGCTAAGGATTCATTTTGAAGTTTATCCAAGGAAATCCATCTAAGAAGGAATACATTTTGTCAGCCAATTCCAATCCCTATTCCTTTTTGGCCAATACTAGGATTGCATTACTGGTGATCACTAAGGTTAAATAATATCCCACTAGGGTGGCTGTGTACCATACCTCATAAAGGGTGGTCCTCTATTCAAACAGTGTCCAGTCCAGTTCAAAAATAAAGAACCGTAAGAATGAAAAGTCGTGGATGAGAAGTTGCCCATCAGCCATTAGCAACTGAACAACAGACTGAGCAGCCACAAAAGTCAGTCTTCCCCTTTATGGTAAAATATATTACCTTCCTATTTAAATTACAGGCACTACTTCTAAAATTTGCTCATGCAGAAACCTAGCGTTTCTGGCATACCATAGTATAAAACCGTTTCCCCAGTTCTTTGTCTTACTAGCGAATAGCCCACAGCAGCACTTGAATAAGCAGGCTGAGGGAAGAGGAGAGAAATTGATTTCCCAAAAGTCCAGATTCCGAAAAATGATTAGAGACCTGCAGAGGAATGTAAAAAGTTTTTGCAGTGGAGAAAGGGGGAGAGAAATAGAGAGAGTCATATTGGTAAATACTATTTTTAATCTAATAAAGCTTCCTTTCTTAGATTTGGGGGATGGAGACCCCTATTTTCCTCCCTCCCTCCCTCCCTCCCTCCCTCCCTCCCTCCCTCCCTTCCTGTTGTATTATACTTCACAGAAAGTTCTCTTTCTGACTCTCTGTCTATTAGTGATCTATTCTGGTGCAAGTTCCTAAGTGCAGCTGTATGTTTCCCAGCACATCTGCCTATGTCAGATGTATTTACCTGACACTTGTTTGCTGATGGCCTTCACAATCTTCATTAAAGGAAGGATTCACTTTTTTTCCATAGCCCTTCATTATCTATTTATTTAATTTTATATTCTACCTTTCTGCAAAGGTGCCCTATAACAGCATAAAAATTTATGATTTTTTTCATTAAAACAAAATATTTCAATATAAAGAAGGAAAGCAGATAAAGCTAACCAAGGACACCAGCTTAGGGTTCACTATGTTGGAACAGTTTGCATATCTTGAACTTCTCTCTCCTTTTGAAATACATGGCTAAATCCTAAAATTATCTGGTCAAACATTCATGCAGAATGTGGACCAGTAGACTCAGATCTTTTTGATCACCCTATCATATAGTATTCTCTGTGATCCATAATATTAAGGGTGGATATACCATCATTATTTAATGTAAAGATAAGAAATTAGATGGTACACTACATAAAAATGTACTAGAGATGGAAAAAATATTCACCACTACTTGTTTCCCAGCTGAAAAATTGATTCCTGACAATTGTTAAATCCCATCAGAAAGAATAACACAGGTGGGAATTTGGTAAAGTTTTTGTCTGGTATTCACACATCCCAAAATGTTTGGGGAAATCATTCTTTGCAGAAATATACTTGGGGGGGGGGTTGTAAAAAAAAAAGTTTCCAGAAAACGTATTGGGGGGGTGCAAAATTGGTGGGGATTATATTGGTAGGGGTTATAACCACAAAAAGACAAAATTTTTACATAAAACCCATATATGTTTCTTGAAAAAATGTTTGTGTGTGTGTTTGTGAAAATTGTGTTTTTGTACAAAAAACATTTGAGAGGAAAAACAAGGTTTTTGCAGGAAAAAAAATTTCTCCCTAAACTATATGTTATGTTGGACTTTTTGTTTTTAGATTTGTGTAATCCTTTTTATAAAAACAATAAAAAAAAAACCCAGGCGTACTTCTTCACAGAATAATTTGCTAAAACTCTGCTTTTCCTTCTCTTCAAAAACAGGCAGGACAGCTACCTGCTGGGGATGGTCTAGCTCAGTGGTTCTTAATGTATGGTCTGGGGACCCCCATGGGGTCAAAAAGTGTCTTCACGGGGGGGGGGTCTGCAAAGGCTTGAATGCTGCTTGGCCCACCTCCTCCCTGCAGTGGAGCAGCCACATGACAGGAGCCAAGGCAAAGGCTGGCTAGCTGGCTTGGCCTGCGCATAGCTATTCAATCCACTCCAGCCACAAATTTGCAGGAAGAAGCAAGAGAAAAGTCTTCCATTCCCCTCCAGTGAGGGAAGGTTTAATGGATAGTGTAATTGTATTGTTGTTGTTATTATTATTCTTATTTTAATTCTTAAGTTATTTAAAGGGGGTCCTTGGTAAAGAAAAGGTTAAGAACCAATGTTCTAGCTGGGTTTCCTGCATTGAGCAGGGGTTTGGATTTGATGGCCTATGGGGCCCCTTCCAACTCTTTAATTCTAAGAACCCAGATGTGTGCGTACTGGGCAAAAACTGCACAGAAATATATTCATCATCACCCACAGCAGGGAAAAAACTAAGGGAGTGATTCATCCTTGTGCAAGAGAACAAAATAGTAGAGGATTCACATCCCTTTAAACAGCTATGTGGTGTGGAGACCAGATTCTCTCCTCCCTGTGCCAGGTACCATTGGCTACAATTGTCTTTTTCATTCCTGGAAGCTCTCCAGGGACTAGCAACAGATGGCTCAGGGGCTGGCACTGCTCCATGTGCCACTGCTTTGAGTAGCACTGTCTCGAAATATACATATAAATAAAGAAACATTTCAGAGTCTTACACAGTAATCACAGTAACATACAGGGTGCTCTCTTGAGATCAAGCCTTGCTACTGTGCGGGAAACTGGCACATTTATGGTTGAGCTGTTCCCAAAAGAGCGGGCTTCTGACATTTAAATGAATGAAACCCAGCGTGACTCCACTTCTGTTCTGATTCGTTTCATTATATTTTGTGAGAAAGGTCAGTGTATTTCCTTGTATTTGAAAATTCTGAGTTCAATTCCCAACTACATTCCCATTCCCATGTAACAGCAGTTAGGTCCAAAACAGGAGCAGCCACTGGATTGGCTGTCATGGGGGCAGTGAATCTTCTCTGGATTTTACTGTTCTCCCTCCCACAGCTGCCCTGAGTTGAATGGGAGCTCTGCCAAACTAGGGTCTAACACTCAGAGCAGCTGAGGGAGAAGAAGTGGTAAAATCCAGAATGGATTCAGAAAAAGAGAGAGAAAGTATAGGACAGTAGATCCAGCGGTCACACTGGTTCAACAGAAGGACTATCAAGTGGTCTCAACAGCCTCATTCCTGCTCTCCTCTCCATCCTCCCCTCCACTCTATGGTCCTGACAATCCACCCAGCAGCACTCAGAGACTAAGGATGTGCAAAAACAATGTTTGTTTAACTATACCATTTTAAATTGCTGAATCATAGAATCATAGAGTTGGAAGAGACCACGGGGGCCATCCAGTCCAACCCGCTGCCATGCAGGAAAACTGTCAGGATCTGCTATTCTGACTGGGAAGATGAACTAGAGGAAGAGAGACCCTCATAGCAGGATTTGCAGCAGGGAGTAGAGACAACAGCACCTGACCCCACAGAGCTGCCTGACCCCTCAGAGATAGCAGAAGGGGGCAGAGCAGATAACCCAGACCTGGCAGAGAGACCTGGCCCCTCAGACAGAAAGACATTAGACCCAGTTGTACACACCTTTCAAGAACACCAGAACCAAAGGGAGAAGGAGCAGAAGTCTCTATGTATTTATAAGAGATGCTGAGCTATCAGAGAACAGCTGTGTGATCACTGAGCTAGTATAAATTAGGGACAGCTACTCTGCCAACTTGTTGGAGTTTATCTGACTGCACCAATGGGAAACCTCTCCTCCTTGACACTCATGTTGCCTTGCCTGGACTTTGGCCTTCGGATTGGATGGGGCACCCTGCTTGCCATGACCCTTGACTTTTGGATTGGTAAACTGGACTGCCCTATTGTTTTTGTGGACTTGTTTTGTTGCTTAGATATTCTGCCCTACAAACTGTGTTTCTATGAGGCTGGGTGTTCTGGGCAAAGTGCCATGCTGCTGTCTATGAATTGCATCTCACCTTGGCTGGTTTCCCAGACAAAAACACAAATCAAAGCACTCCCAATAGATGGCCATCCAGCCTCTGTTTAAAAACCTCCAGAGAAGGAGACCCCACCACACTTCGAGACAGCGTATTCCACTGTTGCACAGCTCTTACTGTAAGGAAGTTCTTCCTAATGTTTAGGTGGAATCTCTTATCCTGTAGTTTGAGTTCATTGTTTCATGTACGAGTCTCCAGAGCAGCAGAAAACAAGCTTGCTCTCTCTTCAACATGACATCCTTTCAAGTATTTAAATATGGCTAGCATGTCACCTCTTAACCACCTCTTCTCCAGCCCAAACATACCCAGCTCCCTAAGCCCCTCCTCATACGGCATGGCTTCCAGACCTTTCACCATTTTGGTCACCCTCCTCTGAACATGTTCTGGCTTGTCAATATCTTTCTTGAATTGTGGTGCCTAGAAACCCCATTAAACACACACACACACACTATACACACACACAGTGGACCTTGGTATCCACTGGGGTTTCGTTCCAGGACCCTCTGTGGATATCAAAATCTGTGAACACTCAAGTCCCATTATATACAGTGGCACAGTAAAATAGTGTCCCTTATATAAAATGGTGAACAAGGTTTGCTTTTAGGATTTTTGAAAAATATATTTTCCAGCTGTGGTCGGTTGAATCTGTGGATAAAGAATCTGTGGATATGGAGGGACAACTACATTAACAACACCTTCATTTTCATTATCACTTTATTTGCTTTTGTTTTTCCTATTCATTTTGTTTCTTTCAAGGGAAGAACTGTTCTCATGAATTTTTCAGGCATTCTACCACACCTCTAAAAGATCCAATTTGCCTAATTTTAGGAAGTATATGGAAAAAGGCCCCCTTTTAAAAGGCAATTTAAATTGGCTATACAGGCAGACTATTAACTGTTAACTAATCTCTTTCTCTTTGTCTTTCTTAATTTTACAAGCTGGAAACAGTTGCCTTGCCTAAACACATGATAATGGGAAAGAAAGAAAAACACACTTTGGAAGAGAGTGAAAATTGATATATCACTGTAATAAAACTGTTAAGATGTTTTAAATTGTTTTAAATTGATTTTAAACTGCACACTACTCTTTTAAACTGTATTAAATTGTTTTTGCCTGCGTGCCACCCTGAAATCTTATGACACTGGGTGGGATGTAAAGATTTAAATAAACAATTGAGTGAAATAGAAAGTGCTGAAAAGAAAGATGGAGGCCAATATCCTACATCATCTGCTTAGTTACAAATGTTTAACTAAGTACAGTCAGCAGCTGCACTGAGTTATGGAGGTCTGTTCTGCTAGCTATCAGGGCACAGCAGGATGACATTTTCAGCCTCGTCCTGCCAGCAAGCAAGGCTACAACCATCAAAACCAGGACCCTTATTGCACTTCTTTGCTATAGCCTCACTTGTTGGCAGGATGGGGCTGGGAATATCATCCTGCTATGTACCAATCACCACTCCAATGGAACATTGTTCAGTGCAGCTACTGTCTGTTAAAGTAAGGTTTTTTTTTTGTTTTTTGTTTTTGCTGGGGGGCATTTATGATTGTGGCAGTAGTGAATTACTGAATATAAAGTTCTACAGACTATATCAGACAAACCTCTAAAAACCTTTCTTTCCCACCATATTCTGAAGCATAATTGTCCCAGCACAATAATACTTTTTCTCATATGTACCTGTAATAGAGACAAAAAGCAGCCCCAGCATTAAAGGAGCACGGATGCTAGCACTGTTTACTTCTGCATTCATGATCTCAGCGATTCTCGCAAGAAAACATGAGCACAGTTAAAATGTTAAAAAAGCAAAATTAAAACACAAAATGTACACATAAGCACAGAAACACACTTACAAACTTCCAAGTACACTGCCGAGATTCATAAAAAGAGCACCCTATACTTGGCTTTCATGTTCTCACCTGGAAGTGGTCTGGAGGGACCGCCCATTGACGCTGTAGTCATGGGAGAAAAATGGTGCATGGTTTCAAACACTGGTAATACTGGGACAAAAACGCCATGGCAGATCTGTTGATGGCTTGGCCAGTCAATTAAAAAGAATGCCTTATTAACGGCAGTGGTGCGCTAAAGGACAACATTGTGTGATATAGGTACCCTTTCGCGTTTATTAGGTGTCATTATGACACCATATTTGTTGCGTCTGATAAAGTCCTAGGTTGCAAATCCATAACTACAATACAGAATGCCAGCCATGATAATTAGTACAAAGACAAAGAACAAACCAATAGAAGAAGCTGAAAACACTCAGTCTCCAAAGTTTTTTTTTTTTAAAGGAAAACCTCACATGCTCAGGAAAGGCTTTGTCTGCCTGTTTCAAAGACTCCCCTCCTCTTGCCACAGGTGATGGGAAAATCTGTGTGGAAAGAAAACCTGTCAGAATCTTTGACATTTTTGCTAAAATGTCAAAACAATCAAGCGTCTTAGGGCTGCTTTCTAAAAAGACAGTTTTTATTTGCCCTAAGCTTTTTTTTTTTTTTTTTAATAAAAGTTTCCCATTACAGCTTGGCAAAACAAATATACAATACCCTTCAGCTTAAACAAAGAATATCGCTTTAAGAAGATCTTAAACATGCTGTAATTACAATTCCGGCTTCCCTGGTATGTCCATCTCAAGAGTTTTTTAATTATAAACTGCTTCTACTATGTACCTTCCCTTTATTATACCTTGGCTTCGTATGTAGTACATGGCGTATGTTATCTCTTGAAACCATGATATTTTTTGTTTAATCATATCGCCTTCCATTTTTATAACTGTATACATCATGATTAAACCTTCCTATCCTTATTTTTCTCTTCTCCTTAACTTACTTCTTTTCCTTCAATTTAAAACTCCTTTCCTAGATTCCTAGATTCCATCTGAATTTACATATGTTGAGCAGTGGGAGCCACTCTTCTTTTATCTGTTCCGTATTTCTCTTCCTCAGAATATGTGTTAATATATCATTATCCCTCATTTCTATTACTTTAAACAACCATTCATCTATTGATAATGAAGCATTACTTTTCCACTTTGAGGCTATATGTATTCTTGCTGCTGTGATTAGATATAAAGTAAATCTCCAGTTTTTCCTTTCTATTTCTTTTGGCAACACAGAGGTGATATTCAGTAAATATAGTCTAGGGTCCAAACTAAAGTAGCTGTTAACATTCTTTGGACTAATACATGAATCTTTTGCCAGTATTTCCTGATTGCTGGACAGTTCCACCAAACCTGGTACATAGAACGTACCTCTTTACCACATCTCCAACATGTAGTATACTTCAGCTTATAAATTTTACTAATTTTAAGTGGTGTTAGGTACCATCTGTTAAATATCTTTATGTAGTTTTCTCTCAAAGTTTGGCATGCTGTAAACATTTTTATTTTTCGCCATGCTTCTTCCCATTCAGCTAACGTAATGTTTTCACCAACATCTTTTATCCATTTTATCATTACTGCTTTTACAACTTCAGTTTCTAATTTCCTTTCAAGCAGAACATTATACATTTTTGTTATCCTCTTTTTTTCTCCTTTCCATATTATTTTATCCATCCCATTTCCCTCAAGATCAAATTCGTATTGTTTTTTATCCTCTCCATATCTACTGTAGATCTGTTGGTACGTCATCCAGTAGATATGCCAACCTTCTCTTTCCAGTTCGCCCATTGTTTTAAATTCATGAGTGTTATCTTCTTTCCAAATACATAAATCCTTATATGATAACCATTTATTCGTGTTAATCCATCTGCTCATAAAAGCTTCCTGGGGCAAAATCCATTTTGGCATCTTAATATAAAATTGTTGTTTTATCTTATTCCATGTTCTTAATGTCACCTTCCTCACAATATTATTATTAAAATCTTTGTGATTTTTTTCCTTTTCGTACCAAATGTACGCGTGCCACCCGAATCTCAACCCCTCTCCTTCTAGTGTTAATAAAAGGTTATTAACCTTTTCCCCTGCTTCCAGGGAAAAGAGGAGGCGGCCAGGGGTGGCAAACGGCTAAATAGTCCTGCTCCACTCCGCCCCTGCCTCCTCCCAGCCAGGGTGTGGCTCCGCCCTGGCCATTACTCTCCCTCATCCATACACGTCATTAAAACACCTCCCCCGGATCATCCATTCTTGCAGATCTGGGGGGTGTCTGTTATTGTTCAACTAGCCAAAACAGACTACAGGCATTATAATATGTATGGATATCTGGTACCGCCAACCCACCTATTCCCTTTTTGTCTATCATGGTTGTCCATTTAATTCTGGCCTTTCGACCACGCCATATAAACTCTCTCAGGTCTTTTGCCCATTTGTCAAGAAGTTTATCATTGGTTAGAATAGGGATTGTTTGAAATAAATAAAGGATTTTTGGTAGAACCATCATTTTAATTATGGCGACTTTGCCTAACAGTAATAAGTATAATTTTCCCCATCTCTCCATATCTGTTTTTATCCCTCTCCATGTTTTATTGTAATTGTTTTCCACTAAGTCCATATTTCTATTAGACACCCAGATTCCTAAATATCTTGCTTTTTTGCCATTTTACAACCCGTTATCATTTCTATGCATTCCTCTTCTTTTTTAGACATATTCTTTGTTATGATGATTGTTTTTTCGTTATTAATTCTAAACCCTGAGAATCTTCCAAATGTTTCTACTAATCTCAATAATTTTTCTATATTTTGCACAGGATTTTCTACAATTAACACTAAATCATCCACATATGCCTTAACTTTATACTCCTGATTCTGTATTCTTAAACCTGGTATGTTCTTTTCCCTTCGAATCATATGTAGTAGAACTTCTAATGTTGCTATAAAAAGAAGAGGAGATAAGGGGCATCCCTGGTGGGTTCCTTTTTGAATTGTTATTGGTTTCGTTTTATTGCTATTGACTGTTACATGGGCCACTTGTTTGTCATAGATTTTACATACGTTGTCAATCATGAACTGCCCTATACCTAACCTCTTAAGTACCTTTATTAAAAAGGACCATCTGATGTTGTCAAAGGCCTTTTCCACGTCCGCGAAAATAAAGGCAACCTTTTTATCATTCGCTTTTTCGTAATACTCCAAGGCATTAACAATAGTATGAATATTATCTGAAATTAACCTTCCCGGTAGAAACCCATTCTGATCTGGGTGTATCACCTCCAGTAAAATTGGCTTAATCCTGTTTGTTATCATTGTCGCATATATTTTATAATCTATGCATAGCAGAGAGATTGGGCAGTAGTTCTTCACATTCTTTATATCTTTCCCTTCTTTCGGAATTTCAATCATGTCTGCTACAGTCCAAGTTTCTGGTACACCATCAAGGATTATCTGGTTAATTGCTTTCAGTAAATTGGGTTTTATCTCATCCTCGAATATCTTATAGAAGGAGGTGGTAAAACCATCAGGACCAGGTGACTTTCTGTCTTTAAGTTGTTTTATAGCCACTGAAAGTTCTTCTTCTGTGAAAGGTTCAGAAAGACTTGTCCTTTGTTCTTGGGGTATCTCTGCATAAATGTTTTCCGCTATATATGTCTCCTCTTCTATCAAGTCTCTTTCCTTATTTTGTTCCTTGTATAGTTCCGTATAATATGAATGAAATATTCTCTCTATGTCTTCTTGAGTAGTGTGTAATCTTCCCTCATGTTCCATTTCTGTAATCGTGTTCCTCTCTGTGTCTTTCCTAAGTTTGTCTTGTTGGCCTGCTCAAAATGTTTTTGTTTCATTCTTTGTAATTTTTTTGCCACCTCTTCTAATAGGCCTTCACTTGGTTGTTTATTTATCAGTTTTATCTCATTTTGAAGGTTTTTGTTTTTGGCTTGTTGGCATAGTTTTTGTTCTTTAAATTTTAATTTTTGATATAGCTCTTCTTCTTTCCTTTCCTTTCCTTTTTTCAATACCACTTCTTTCTGCAAGAATAGACCCCTCAAGGTGGCCTTAAATGCATCCCAGATTGTCTTCATTTTCATGCCTTTTGTATTGTTTAATTCGAAGAAATAATTAATTTCTTCCTTAACTTTCTTAACAAGGTTTTCATCCTTTAGCATCGTATCCTTCAATCTCCATACATATTCAGATCTTGGAAATTTAAAATTTAGCATAATTGGGTTATGATCCGAAATGAATTTTGGCATAATTTCCATCTTGTCAATCTTTGGTAATAAGGGGATTGATAGCCAAAACATATCTATCCGTGACATAGTTTTATGCGCATCTGAAAAAAATGTATATCCTTTCTCATTTCTGTATTTTTCTGTCCATAAGTCTGTTAAACTGAATTCATCCATTATATTGTGGCACACCTTTGGAAGTTTGCCTTCAGCTCCACTTTTCCGTTTACTACATGATATATCTCTGTTTCCATTTAGAACTCCGTTAAAGTCTCCAGCTAGAACAATCAACTCTTTGCCTAATGACTCAATAGCTTTTTACAGCTTTCTAAAAAATTGCTCTTTCCTTACCAGGGGGGTATAGATTGCTATCAAAACTATTTTAGTATTCTCCAATTTAATTTCTACCCCTAAGAGATGACCTTCATTATCATTTAAGACCTCCTTTGCTGCATATTTTTTATTTACGTAGATTACAACCCCTTTTCTCTTTTTATTTGTTGAAGATATGAATTCCTGTCCAAATTTGGGGTATTTCAGTAATTTTTTATCCTGGGTGCTGATCCTTGTTTCTTGTAAACAGATTATGCTCAGTTTAATTTTTTTCCAAAAGATGAAATGTTTTGTGCCTTTTTATTGGTGTGTTTAACCCCTTAACATTCCATGATACAATAGATGGTGACATTATTTTTTTGTTTGTTCCAGCTGCTAATCCCTCGCCTTTGTTTTCAGTGCTCGATTTCACCTCCTCTTCTAAGCTCTCTTCTGCAGAGGATACCTGTCTTTGTTCAGTTTCTTCCTCTGTATCTCTTTTCGTCTCTTGCTCACTATAGAGTCGCTCCTTTTTGTGTGTCTCACTTCCTTCTGGTTTTTTCTTTTTCCGTCATCTTTTCTTCTCTTCATATTTCCGTTCATCCTCTTTTAACCTTTTTAGAAATTCATTCGCCTTCTCCACGGATGTTATTTTCTGTCTCTTTTGTTGATACATAAAGGAGATACCTTCCACTCTTTCCCATGTGTAATTCACACCTAGTGTATTAAGTTTTTGTGTAAGCCCCTTATATTCCTGCCTTTTCTTTAACACCTCTTTTGGTGTGTCCTTATACATTTGCATTTCTTTCTCTTCTATTACTAGTTTCGCTACGTAACTTCTCTGTATCAAGTCATCTCTCATCTTTGCTCTAGTAAAAGCAATTACTATGTCACGGGGTAATTTTTTCTCCCTCGCAATTACAGAATTTACCTGAAACATTTTATCAATCCCTTGTTTCATTTGTGTCACAGTTAACTCCATGTACTGTGCTAGGATAGGAATTAATTGCTCGTACAAGTTTTCATAAGCCTTTTCTACCACACCTTGTAGTTTTAAACATTTTTCTCTATACCTTATTTCTTGAATTAGGTTTACATTCCTTATTCTTTCCACTTCTCTAGAAGATTCATCTGATTTTGTCTCTAAATTTGTCGTTCTACAGGAGAGTGTGTCTAAATTTGCCTTTACCTCTTTTAATTCTGTTGTCAAGCCTTTTCTCAATTTTCTCAAAATCAGTTTTCATCTCTTTTTTTAAAGAACGAATTTCTTCCCTCATCTCATTCTTAAGAGCTCTAAGCTCTTCCAGTATTTGCATGCTAATTTCTGTCTGTTTGGGAGGCATTTCTATCGACCCCCTCCTTGATATTAGCGTTTGTGTCATTGTGTATGCTCTTGGGCATAGGCCTGAGGCCATTTACTGTCCCAAATTATATTGGAGCTTTACCAAAGACCGCAATCAACCCCTCTATAATCTCTCACAAGGTTATTGATTAATAAATTATCACGGTATTATTGGTTAATGAGTTATCAATGATATTATTGAGGAACTATTTTATCAATTTATATTAATCGCACTCTGTTCGGAAATTGAGCTTTGTAATATCAATTGAACACTTTCTATCAATTCTCAAATCTTACCCAATATCTTATTCTTTTTACCCAAATAATTAATAAGATCAACTGAACCTTCCAGTATAAATTATTCCAATATGAATAAGCTATTAATGAAATTATATAATGATTCTGTTCCTCGCTTCTATTCCCTTGCCTCCCTTGTCACTTTTACCTCTGTTTAAGAAGCATAAAACTGTTCAAATTAAGCAGTGACAAACAGAGTAATTAAGTCAGTTATAACCACTACCATCACCACCCTTATTCCTCCCAAAGCATTTCAATTACAGTATCTTTTCACTATCCACACACAATCAACCCAAATTACTTCAATTACAGTAACTTTTCTCTAACAGTTCACAATTTCATGTATGTAATAGCTATTGTTTAGAGCATTGAGTATCAGCAATACACTTTTTCTACTTAAGCTTTTTTCCTTCTTTCCTTTCTGTTCTTCTATTTTCTGTTGTTCTTCTTGCTAGTTCTTATCCTTCCTCTATACTTGTTCTTTTCTTCATGTTTGTCTTCTTTTCTACTCTTCTTTCCTCCTTCTTCCCCTTTCTTCCTCTTTTTTCCTCCTAAAGGGGGGAGAGAAAGAGAAAAAGAAAAACAAAAAGGAAAAGCCTCACTGTGGAATTCTACTAATCTTGTCTTGTTGAAGCTCTTTATACTCAGTAAGCTGAATAGGGCAGTTTCACTTTACAACAACAACAACAACAACAAAACCCCAGCTCTGCTCCCTTCACAGTAAAGTCAGTTTTCCTCCCCTGCCAAATACACCAAGGTGGGGGGTGTTTGGTAAGTGCTTGAAAATAAGGGAGGTTAGGTGAGCGCTCTAAAAAGGGGAGAGTTAAAGAGCTCAAAGCTCCCCCTTCGACTTGGCATATACACTATCACTCATATGTGTGTAGCTCTTCAGCCCCGCAAAACCTGTGTTGCTCAGCGACCTGGCTCTCAACAAGGCTCTCAGCAATTCAGCGCTTCACCTCTCTGTGGTCCTGCGAGCATAACCAGACCTTCTCTTCTCTCTTTCCTTTCCCCTTTTTTCCCCCTCTATGGTCTGCGGAGCCTAGCAAGTCCTTCTGCTTTCCCCTTCCAGCCTTCTCTTCCGCTCCCTCTACTCTGTTTTCTTCGCTTCCTCTTCTGTTTTCTATCCAGGATAGTCAGCCCACCAACAAAAACACAAATACCAACAAATAAAAAGTTGCTTCCCGCCAATGAAAGGAATAAAACAATTGGAAGTCTTATCGACCTCTTGAGGTGGGTTCACTCCCCAAAGTAAAGATTTGAGTAGTCCGCTTAGAAGTGGAGGGTCTTCGTGGGCTTTAGCCTTATGGATTACCTAGCGCTGCCATGGTTGCTCTGTAAGCCTTCTCCGTCTCCTTGCCAGCGTCTTCCCTGGTTCGGTCAGATCAACTTAACTGCTAGCCCCACTTGTCTCCTTGCTTTCCCGAGTGAGGAGAACCACAGAATCCTGTGTCGGACTCTGTCAAGCAGCGTTAGGAGGAGTGCTGTAACGGAGCGTCGTCCCAGCACGTCCGTCGCCCACGACCGCCCACCAGAAGCCTCTATTTGCCCTAAGCTTTTGAGGACTCCAGCCCACTTCATCAGATGCCTGGACTGATGGTGCTGGAGTCCATGGAAGCTTATGATGAATAAAACTTATTCATGTTTAAGAGGCCACAAGATTCTTGGTTGTTTTGCTACTATAAACTAACATGGCTATTCTCACCTCAATGTTCTTGCCAAAACATGTT
Organism: Gambelia wislizenii; assembly: GCA_030847615.1. Lineage (NCBI taxonomy): Eukaryota > Metazoa > Chordata > Lepidosauria > Squamata > Crotaphytidae > Gambelia > Gambelia wislizenii. Next base: position 166,843,939 of record JAUMIR010000001.1, on the reverse strand, counting down.
TGTGTTAGCCTGCAGTGCAAATCTCTTCCCCCCTTTCCTTTCTTCCCTCTGTAACCCCCACACCCACCCATCGACCTATTCTAGCTGGCTGCTATGAGGAAACATATGAGTGCCAATGAATAATGGATGAATATGTGACATTCAGAAGTTAATTTATTGCTATGTCATTTGTTTGTCTAATATTAGGGAATGAAATTAATAGTTGCTATTCATTCTAAAACTTTTAAATTGTCACCACTGCTACCAGAGGTGCAGTTATGCCTGCCAACTGCATGAAGAACAAAATCTAGCAGAAGGTTCCAGTGGGTCTACTGGCAAGGACTGGAGCATTATGGGTAAGCCAAGAGTAGAACCCAAACGGGCTTCAGAAGTCACAGGCACCTCAAAGTGTCACTCAAGCCTCTGCAAGGGGAGAGATTACCCACCAATATAGGAAGCTTTCTCCAATTTGGTGCCTCCAGATGTTTCATCTTCCATGATCATGATGTTCCATTTTCTGTTTTCCATCAGCCCTAACCACTGGCCATGCTGGCTGGAGCTCAGGGATGTAGCAAGTGAAATGAGGGTGCTGCCACCCCAAATAAGAATTCTTTTGCCCCTCAATGAAATTCTCCTTCGTTCCCCAAATGTTTAGCATTGCTTATAGCTAGACACTGAAAATGGTTTATACCTCAAACTCTGCTGTGTTCACATTCCCTTGTATACTTTGTCTCATCCTTTTCCATAGATGCCTAAACTCTAGGCATCTGCCTCGGATCCTGGGTAAGAAGAAAGGTGGGATATATAAAAAATAATATCTATTATGTTCAACTAAAGTTTCAAGTTACTGCAATGTCAGACATTTGAGGAGAGAGAAAATTTCATTGGAGGAAGAATTCATATCTGGTGGGGGCAATGTCCTGATTTTGCCCATCCACAATAACTATACTCTTGCTGGGACTGCTGGGGGCTCTTGTTTCAACCATCTGAAGTTAACCAGATTAAGGAAAGGTGCTTTAACAGGCCTAGGGGAGCAGCCTCATCCATGGATACCTCAGAAGGAGGCTTTTCCCTAAGCAACTAGAAGTAAAGGGGAAATAGTTACTCTGCTTTTGTGAGGCAGCAAGGCTTCAACATAAGGACTGAAAGAGGGAAAGAGAAAAGCAGAATTTTCCCCTCTTTTAGAAAAAGAATCATAGGCACATTAAGGGGCAGGAGGGAGGTTGCAAAAAAGGAAGAAACAAGGAAAGAAAGAACATTAACCACAATTTAGAATGTGCCAAATCAAACCCACTATATGAGAAGTGGCCGATTTTAATGGTGCATTTATTCTAGAATCTTTCCTAGTGCAAATGATATTTGAAAAATCCTTGAAACAGCAGCTGAAAGAAAGATTCCAGCTGCTTCCTGTAATCCCAACATTTTAAGAACTTAAGCAAAAAAAAAATGCTGTTGCTGCTGCTGCTGTTAAAATTGTACTTTACATAGATATAAATTGGATTGGGACGCCATGACACTCCCTTTCAAGATGAGTTCTGAGGACTTCTGTTAATCGGATTTTATCCCATCAGTAAAAATGATAAAATGTATTATAAATGCAGTTGGATCCTCAGTTGAAAGAAGGAAATCTGATGAAGAAAGGAAATGCTGCTTTCCTTTTGAACTTGCAGAGATGCACAGACAGTTTTACGGTAATTCTGATCAGATAATTTTGTGGAAATATTCATTATCTTTGAAAAGATATGCCTGAGATTTCTTTTCCATGCTTTTCAGAATCAGTTTTCTCCTTGCTGTGAAGATTATTCGTCATTCCAGTCAGCCATCTTAGTTGAAGTAACTGAAAGGTCAGACTGTGCTTGACTTTTGTTGCAATAGAATGAGACAGCATTATAAGGCATTCCTGTTGACAAAGATTTCACCCTAGTGTGCTGTGCACCTTGTTTCCATGGAAAGGTTTGGAAGTTCCCACTTAATTACTAATCAAAATGTTGCAGCAGTAAGGCTCAGTTTATAAAAAGTGTACTTTTGAATTTTTAAGCATGTATGTATAATTATGCACTTTCAAACTATTTTTTAAAAATGTTTCCAAATACACTAGTAAATATAGCCATATTTACCATGAGACTTACTGCCTATCAATGTACACAGTTTAGTGCTAGATGGGTGAATGTTCCAAGTTGCTATATTATAAGCAGGCTACATAAAATCAAAATCTTGCCTAGCCTAATTAATATCCCAAAAGTTGCCATTCTGTACACTCTTACCATTGAACTGAATAGAATTTACATCTGAGGGAAAATATCTAGGATTCCAATGTAAGAGAATTAATTTCTTCACAGTTTTTTCTATTTCCTATCATATTCTATTAAATGCTTATGTTTGCCTTAAAGGGGGTCACATGAGGGAAGCTCTACCCTAGAGGCACCAGATCCTGTCTGATCTTGGCTGCTAAGCAGGGTCAGCCCTGGTTAGCACTTGGATGGGAGAACACCAATGAATCCCAGGTGCTGTATGCTATATTTCAGAGGAAGGAACTGGCAAAACCACCTCTAAGTATTCCTTGCTTAAACCCTATGAAATTCCTGGGGTTGCCATAAGTTGACAGGTGACTTGAAGGCACACACACATTGAAGTGACTTGGTGGCACTCAGGATGTAACTCTAAACATCAGATATATTTGCTTGTCATATTTTATACCATTCGAACAATTTGAGTTGGCTCATAGACACAAAAACACAATAAGACACCAAAAGTAATTGGATCAAAATATAATAAATCCAGAGCAGTGAAGTATAACTCAGTTACACTAGACAATATGATACTGTTGAAACTTTACCTGCTTGTCTTAAAAAGTGACTCAGGAATAGTTTCCCAAACATGAAGAAGGCCCAAACACTGATACCTGTCCTCTAGCAATCCATTTCAGAACCTCTGGGTTATTAATGAAAAATAATCACTCCCCCCATCCTAGGCCTTCTTTATACTAATGATAAAATCCAAATCCTTCTAAATCTAGCCTGATAATGACACACAACATGTGGCATTATCTCCGAATCTGGTGTGATAGTGCCACATGATTTATGGCCCTATATGCACCAGAATCAGGATTTACCACCTAAAGCATGGTTTTAGAAGGCTAAAAGTTTTCTCCAGAGTTTGCTGGAAACTCCAGAAAAAACTGTAGTATAGATGTAGGATCTGAACTGGATTCAGGGGGTGGGGAGGCACCCCCCTTCTCCATGCCACTGCTGCTGACTCTGCCTTCACTATGCACTCAGAAGGCAGAGCCAGCAACAGTGGCATTGAGGAGGGGGGAAGTGGTGGTACCTATTGTCCTGCACTGGGGTTTGCCTCTTTGGCATATGGCAGTTCATTGTGAGGTCGGAGGGTGTGACTGCACTGGGTGGAGTTGCTTCCTCTGGCTCTCAGAATGATTAGCCACATGATGGGGGTCTGCCTTGTTAGAGGGTATGCATGAAGCTCTTTGGGAGGAGGTGCCTGACTAGGCAGTGGTGGTGAACCTACAGCAGGGGGTAAAAATCCAGTGGGGAGATAGGTAGGTGTGGCACTTAAATCCAGACCAGTGTCCGAATATTGTGCTGGGCAGCTCTGGCACAGCTCTGGGCCAAAGAAGTCCAATTTTCAATCAGATTTTTACCTCCATTTAGTCAAGCCCCTATTCTCTCTCTCTCTCTCTCTCTCTCTCTCTCTCTCTCTCTCTCTCTCTCTGTATTGCAGTGGATGACCACTTTGGCTATATAGTCCTGTCTACTCAGATGACATCCTCTCCTGCTGGGGAGACCCCACAATTGAAAGACATCTCAGTGATGACCGCTTACTTGTGGAACCATAAGGAGATGTGTATGGCTCCTCCTTTGTCAGTTTCTAACAGAAATGTAAAAGTGGAGGAGAAAATCATTTTACCTTAAGAACAACCATACAAGGAGTTTATTCCTCATTTTCAAGTACAATGATGCTTCCTGGAGGTTTCCCTAAAAGCAATTTTACTTGAAAAACAAGGTACAAGATACTCATACACTATGGAGATTATCAGATGGACTATAAAGTCCATTGCAGGAACAGAACAGAACCGGGAAAGGGCTTACCTTTCAGATGACATCGTTCTGCTCCCGTTCTGCCCCTGTGATACCTTATTTATGGGGAAACATTGTTAATAGACCAACCATCCCGTTTCTGTAACGGGATCACGGGTGGTCTGAAAGATGCCCCATTGCTATCTCATTATGCTGGCGTGATTCCAGCCCTGGGGGGAGGTCTGTGCTGGACACTTCCTGGTGCGATTGGGATGAGGAGGTAAGTGGCACCCCTTTCCCCCCCTCCCTGGGTTACTTGTTAATTTTTTAGGGTGTTTTGGGGCTTGGTTTACTTTTTTTTTCATTTTATCTTTTATTTTTAAATTTGCCATGTACCTGTTCTCTCGTGCTCAGTAGAAGGAGAAAAAATACGACTTGTAGTGGAGAGTAGGCATGTTTGCATTCATGAGGATGGGGAAAGGAGAAGATAAAGAGAAAAGAGAGAAGGAGGAGGGATGGGTGCTTGGAGGGGGAGTCCTGACTAAGGAGCAAAGCAAGAAAGGCACTGGGGAAACTCTGCCAGAAGAGGCAGAAAAGGCAGGCAGCAGCTGAGAAAGGGAGACTCGACCTGCCTCCTTGGCTCTGCCTGGAGCAGCTGCCCGTGCAGCCACAAGCTCTTCCCTCTGTCTCACATACATACACACTCTCCAACAGACCCACCAAGAGGGTGTCTCTTTCCAGCCCTGCAGCCTGCCCTTTCCCAGTCTGCTTCTCCCAGAGGTGGAGATGCCAGCTCACTGGGGAGACATTGCTTTTGCTTCCCTGCTACTCTCCCATATTGGAAGGTGCTTCTCTCCTCTCTTCTTTTTCATTTGTATCTCTGCTGTTTTACACATCAGGGATTCTGAAGTCTGGATGGGAAGAGACTTTGCTCCCAATGAAGCTGTACACCGGGGAGAGGGTCAAAACACTGATTTTGTTGGACGTAACAATAAGTATATGTTTATTTTATCGATAATTTACATTTTTATTCCCACTGCTTTGTCCTGGGGCCTATAATGCTGTTAAGACAACCCTGCTTTTGAATGATGTTGAATTTCCTGTAAATGAAAAAGACTTCTAACATTTTGACCCGGTTTCCTAAGATTATAAGAATTGTTCATAAATGTGAAAATTTACTGAGTGACTTTATTTTATTAGGTTGTGCCAGCTATTTGGAGAAAGCAGTTTCTGTTTGGGAAGGAGGCTTTGGGGAGGCCTGAAATTTTGCCCCTGGTCAGTTGAAAGGCAGATCAGGGAACAGGAATTCTGCCTGTGCTGGATTGGGTTACACTCCCCTGAAATCTTAAACTTCTGGATTTGGGGTTGTTTAGACAACCAAAAAAATCCACAAAGAATGCAGGCAGAATACCTTTTGTTCAGATGAGCTCCTGCTGGGATTCACCATATTGGGAAGGAGGGGGGCTGAAAACTCCAAAGAGTTCACGATAAGAGCATTAGCAGTTTCTCATGATCTTTTAAAAATATATATGCAAAAATGCACATAACTGCATGTCCAAACAACCAATTCAAATAGGGGCACATCGAAGAACTCAAACGTGATTGGCCGGACCTCAGTGGGGGCAGGCTTGCAAGGGACAAAGTGGCTGGAGCCACCATTGCCCCCCCCCGATGAATGATTGTGTGCATGATCATTCCAGTGACAGAGCAAACAACAAAAAAAGTTTTTCTAAACAGAAAACCACTCTTCCACACTGTCATTTAAGGATGGGGGGGGGAAGGAGGGTAATGGAGGGAGGTTTTCAGCAGGCAATTCACTTGCGGCCACCATCTTTTCTCGGGGGCATGTGAACTACAAACTCAGCTAATTTTCCATGCCAGCAATCTTGCAAATCAGTTGTGGACACAAAGAAATACTGCAGGGATAGGGAGGCAAGGCACTATTTTTCGCTATTAATTATCCTGTCTAGCTGAGCCCTAGGTGTTTTTCTGGACTGAGCTCTGAGCCTGGATGCCCAGGTGTCAGCTTTGCCCAGGAGTGCATTTGCACAACCAAAACTAGTGCACCAGCTGCGCCTATTCCTTGAGAGATCAGATCTGACTATGGTGACACATGCCTTGATTACATCCCATTTGGATTTCTGTAACACATTCTATGTTGGGCTGTCTTGGAAAACTGTTTGGAAACTTCCACGGGTCCAGAATGCTGCAGCCAGAATGCTGACTGGGGCCAGTTATAGGAAACATATAACTGCCTTGTTAAAACAGCTTCACTGGCTACTGGTTTGTTTCCAGACACAATTCAAAGTGCTGGTCCTGACCTAAAAAGCCCTATATGGCTTAGGTCCAGACTATTTGAAAGACTGTATCACCTAATGGGTCAGGAATTTGCCAGAACTTTAAGATCATCAGGAGAAGGCTTTCTCTCAGCCCTGCTCACTTGGTGAGGACATGAGGGAGAGCCTTCTCAGTGGCTGCTCCCTCTGGAACTCCCTTCCACAAGAACCTAGGCTGGCCCCCTCCTTGCTTTCCTTTCACTGGCACACAAAGACTTTTTTTGTTTAAGTAGGCTTTTAATGTATAAGCAGGGGCACGGGGCTTTTTATTGGATGTTTTGTTTATCTTTTTTACTTTGTTCATTGTTAAAATGATCTTAAAATGTTTTATTTGTGATTTTAACTGTTTTAAATTTTATTGTAATTGTTTTTCATTGACTATCTCCACTTTGGGTCCAACCTTTGGGAGAAAGGCGGCATATAAATGAATAAAATCTCCACAAAGTGCCCCTGAGAGAATACTACAATGATACTGAGGGAAAATGTAACCAATTCAGCATGGTGGCCATGCTTCCTGCATGGCATTGCCTTAATTTCTCCATCGTGTATTGCTTGTCAGGTTCCCATAAGCATCTGGTTGGCTACTGAGAGAAACAGGATCCTGAGCTGACAGCAAGAGCTGTTCAGCAGTGGAACACACTCCCTCAGAGCGTGGTGGGGTCTTGGAGGTCTTTAAACAGAGGCCGGATGGCCATCTGTCAGGGATGCTTTGATCGCGATTTCCTGCGTGGCAGGGGGTTGGACTGGATGGCCCTTGTGGTCTCTTCCAACTCTACAATTCTATGATATGTACTTATAAAAAGGGCAAGGTATCCCCTTCATCACCTGTTAAAAGGAATGTAGAGTGAAGAAAACCTGTTTCAGCCCAGCTGTAATTTTTAGTGTAACATAAGCCTAACTGTCACAAAAAGAAGGTGAAGTGATCCAGACTGTATAATTTTAGACTATTGATTGGAATCTGCACCATTGAATGCTTCCCCCATTAAAAATGGATTAAAATTGCCAGAGAGAGAGAGAGAGAGGTTCTTCCTAAACAGTAGGAAGAACTTCTTTGCTCTAAGAAATGTTCAACAGTGGAACAGACTGCCTCAGAGGATGGTGGCCTCTCCTTTTTTAGAGGTCTTTAAATAGAAGTTTAATGGGCATCTTTCAGGAGTATTGTCATTGTGTAGTCCTGCAAGGCAGAGGAATGGAATACATGACCCTTGCAGTCCTTTCCCACTCCAAGATTTTATGATTATATATTTTTTAAATTCCTGGACATAGAAAACTATGTGTCAGAGAGGAATGTTCCAGCTTAGCCTTCTCTTTGCCATTCTTGTTTTCTGTGTCATGGAACAGGTCTTGTGAGGAGCATTCTGTCACATGAGCCTTCACCCGCAGTCTAAACCAAGATGGCTGAGGAACCCCATTTTACTGCCCCATTTACTGAAAAATCAGGTCGTATACCCTGAATTGTACAAAAGGGGAAAAAATTGAAAGCAGCTGGATCATATATAATACTTTTTCACACATAGGTGAATAGCATTCTTGCTTGGTCTCTCTCTTTCATTCTCTCTCTTTGGATTTGACATTTTAGAACATGTTCCTTTGTGGCCTTTCTTTTCTCTGCTTCCTGCTTTAAGAGTTAAATACTGATGTTCCCTGTGATTTTTCTCATTGAGAAACAGAAGGATTAGAATAAAGGAATCCAGGAAGGCTAAAATGAGCCAACTTTCTATCAATCTTTTGTGTGGAGTACAAGTCACCCTGCACAGATATCCCTTTGGAGTATTTTACAAAAGATTTGAAATCCATTGAGAAGTAAATGGATTTCATTCAGTGGGGGAGGGGGAACGGAAGGAGTTTTTCTGACAGGCTTTGTTCTACCAAAATAAGGAATTACTGCTGTATCCTTTACATTAATCAGGAACAGAAGAGCTTGCTGGCATCTTAGAGGGGGAATTCAATGGATACTCAAACTGATGTCGTCTCACTGATGCCAATTTAGCCCACGCAAATGTAAGTGATCATTGAACAGACCTCCTCGAGTGGTTTTATACAGCATTACAGTATGCAAGTAGTATTATGGCCACACAGATTTATTCAAATCCTTCCCTCATCTTAAAATGACTGATTTCAAATGTCCACATACCCACATGGATTTATTCAAATCCCTTACTTACCTTAAAGAGGCCAATTTTAAATGTGCCATGAGGAATACAAAAACAAATATAACTCAGTTGTTTTTGTTGTTTTTCTCCTTTATCCATTTTATTTAAACCAGTGCTGGGATTTAAACCTTTCTCAGTGGAAATAATTGTCCTACTGTAATTATTTAACATGGGAGGAGGGTATCTGTTTAAATACTGGAGCTGTTACTGTGCTATATGATACCACCTAGAGAAAACACAGATCTTTTTGAAAGGATATGGACTCCACCAAGTCTTCCTATTTTTGAGTTCTGCCCCCCAGGCAGGATAGGGTTACTAGAAATCCCCAGAATTGGCACAGGCAAATTATATTAATTTATTTTTTATTATTTTATTTATTAGTTACATTGTATCCTGTCTTTTCTCCAATGAGATTCAGGAACATACATAGCTCTTTTCTTCCCAGTTCACAAAAACTGTGTGTGTGTACGTGTGTGTGTGTGTGTGTGTGAGAGAGAGAGAGAGAGAGAGAGAGAGAGAGAGACCTTTTCAGATGGGGTAAAAAAACAACAAAAACGTGGAGGTCAGGAGGAGGATGGTGCTGTTCTGCTTCCAGCGCTCGGTTTTAGACAATGCTGTCCTCTTCCTATCCTTCATTCATTCTGCCTCAGTCCTTTGTTCATTTTCCCTCCACCACTTTTTATTGACAGAAGTTACCATTAATAAAAAGTGGCGGAGGCAAAATGAAAGGACATATTCAGAATGAACAAAGGACGGGAGGAGGACGGCGGCATCCGAAATAGAGCGCTGGAAGCGGGACAGCATCGTCCTCCTTCCAGCCTCCACGGGTTTTTTTTTAACCCTGTCTGAAGAGAGAGAGAGTGCAGGCTAAGATCATTTATCATGTTTCACAGATATGCAGTGGAGCTCAAAGCTAGAAGAAGCACCAAAGGGAAGAGTGGAACATAGTCAAAATCCTATGCTCATTTCTCTTTTAGTAAGAAAGTGTGAAGTCAGCTTTTAACTGTGTCTAGTTTTTAGTTTCTCTTTTGCAATTTGTAGAAGTGGTTGTAGTTTAGTTGCAATAGTTATTTATTATTGCATCTTTGCATATTTGTATTTTTTTCTTTTTTAATGTTTGTAGTTGTGTTTTATTCAATACAAATGATCTGGGGGGAATCCTATGCTCATTTTGTGTTTGGTCCCACCATCAACAACACCATAGTGTTACAACAACAAAAGAGCTGGTGTGAGTAAAAACACACCCACTGGAGTCAAGTGAGCACTTAAGATAACTGACCTCCCCCTTCATCTTCTTGGCCTCCTTAGGGTTTCATTCTGATAGACTGAACAATGCTCACAGGAGCTTGAAGAGTTGTTCTTCAAGATCAGTTTGTTCTGTTATGCATTACAGTTCCTTAAATAGCAATCAGTTGCTGCTGCTCATTACAATGATGGGAAAGGTAACTTGTTACATTACTTGTTATACTTCTTATTATTTTCTGTTACTTTTTTTGAGGCAAGAACCTTAGGATGGTTTTTCTAATAAGGAAAAGTCATAAAACCTGAAAACTTTCCGTCAAAAATGGCTTTAAAAGTAACATTTGAAAATGAATAGAAACTCTCACTGGTTGCACCAGCAAAACAACTTGCTTGGTACATTGCATATTAAAGTAACATTATCACACTATCATTACTCTAAAAAGTAGCTAGTTACAATTAACAATGATATTTGTAACTCATATTTTCCAAACCCAGAGATCCACTGGCTGAGAACAGAGTTAAGATGTGGTGATGGAGGAGAGAGTAAGAGAGTTCCATACACAGAAAGCTCCCCAGACAGAAGGCTAAAGCTAGTGCTGTTCCTGCTGGTATTTATAAGTATAGAGCTCAGAAACTGGTTTATCTGTGTGGCCTGGGGGCAGAAATGGCTTAGGCTCTACTAGATTTAAAGCCCACCAAGCTGGATTTGGCAACAGAGAGAATGCTAGCCTGGAATGGGTATACTGGATTTTCCCTCCATTCTTTCCAGTTGAGTGGGAGAAGGAATTTAAAATACAAGAATCTTTTGGGTTTCAAGGCCAGGCAAAAGGGCTCCATGCCTGTTCCACCCCTGTCAGCATGACTTGGTTGGGCTTGGGATAAAGTGGTAGGTCTGTCCTTTCACTCCTCTCATTCCCACTATAGACTGAACTGTGATGTAGCAGCCAGTTATAACCACAATGCCTGGGGTATACAGGCAAAGAAACTCAGTTTACCCATCAAGACACTTGGCACATCAATGTTATCATGTGGTCTGAAGTTACAGTTAAGGAAAAGCTATCATAGATACAGTCACTTTTTAAAAATGAATGGATGAAATGCCTGCAGACAGGCATTTCTTCTTGCTAAAACTGCAAAGAAAATAAATAAATCTTCAAGAACTGCTTTGATTCCATTTCACTGTCACCATTTTCCTCCTCCTTCTTTGTGGTTCACCATCTCATCTCTTACATAGCTTCTTTTCTCTTGGGTCTTGTCTACCCTGGCCAGAATACACCACTTTCTGGATATTCTGGCCCCGAAACTGGCCTAGGTCCTCCCCCCGTTACCTTGACAAAACTGGCAGAAATCCATGTGCACATACTGGTCTGTATCGGCGGGCACCTCTGACACCATCACAGTTTGCACTCTCTGAAGCCAGGAAGAAGGCCCTCAGTATGTGATCAAGGCTTGTCACATGCAGGAAGTCTTGATCACATACTGGGGGCATCCTTCCTGGCTGCAGGGTGACTCCAGCAGTGGTGGTATCCTGCAATGCAGCCTAGCATGCAGGTAAAGACCCTGCATTCCTGTGCTGGACCCATCCAGGTTTTCGCACATGGTGTGGGCTTTCCCAGTTCTTTAAAAAAAAGTTTTTAAAGGGTTTACCCTGGCCTCCCCCAGCTTTGTCTTGGGCATTGTCTGGACTGTCTGGAGGCAAATCGGGGCAAGAGCCCTGTGACATTTGGACTGCAGGGCTCCAACATGGTGGGGGGGGGACCTGGGGTAAATCGCCCATCTAGACAAGTCCTTAATCACTTCTTTCTCCTTCAAACACTGTTACATTTGAGGTTGTTGAAGGACAACCACCATGATCTTAAATAGGGGAATGTGTGTTTTCACCAAATTTGGGTGGGGGTATTTTTTTTTTAGACTACAAGTCTCAGAATCCCCTAACTAGCATGGCCATAGGGAATCTGCAAGCTGCAGTCTTAAAAAGCAATTTTTCTAAGCACTAATTTATACCCTCTTTTTCTACTTCCTATTTGCCTCTTTATGGTCATTTGCTGAGCAAAGCTTTATGTGGCTGATTAAACTCTCATATTGATTCAGTAAATAGTCATGTGTCTGTTAAGAGTATTTTAATGAAGTGGGTGGGTGTTTTTTTAGCCAGTAAGCCCAAGTGCCTTCATGCACAGCAGGCTATTCTATTTGAAAGCCAACATGCTCACTTCCTGGGAGATGTAATGGATGTCATGCATCAAGGAATCAACAGAATGGAGGGCATGACCTTTCCTTGTGGTAATATTCAAATGCTATTAGCAAAACAATATGATACATGGAGTTGGATGGAGGAAAAGAAATGCACTAAATAGATTAGAGAAGACAACTCAATTGTTCAAGCACTATTTACATGTAAATTTAGGATAATTGTTTTTTCTTCTGTTGATGTGGGCCTTTATGTTCAAATCAGAGCACAGAAAGTAGCCCTTTTGAATCTAGGTACTGTAGGAGATTATCAGACAGGAATGCAAAAAGCATTCCTGTCCCATTATCTCCAGTCCCACCCCTCTCCTGGCACAATACCCCTCCCCATCACACTTACCTTCTCTCCCATCCTTGAGGCAGCCCAGGCATGAACGGAGCTCTAAGAGGGCTCTGTTCACTTCCTGGAGTGAAGTCCCACCCATTCTTGCAAGAAGACGCAACCGTGGGAAATTAAAAAATAAATAAAAATAAAGCATAAAAGTTTACATGAGCATCTAAACATACTTTAAAATTCCCAAGTAACCTGGAGAGAGTCATAAAAAGAGTGAAACGTACCTGGATGTCCTGATCTCATCTGGAAGTGTTCGTTCTGGACCGGCCATTCTCACTGCAGTGATGAGATTTAAATGGCCCGAGGTTTCACACGCCAGCAATGCCAGCACCAAAACAGAACTGGGGGGGGGTCTATTGATGGCTTCAGCCATCAATAAAAAACCCCCACCAGCATAACGCCAGTGGAACACAAAAGGACGACATTGGCATCCTTTTGCCTTATGTTGGCGTTATGCTGGAGCCACATTAGCCGCATCTGATAATCTCTGTAGTCCAAAAAAAAAGAGGAAGAGGAAGAGGAAGCAACTTTTCCTATCTCGGCTCTGAATCTAGTCTTCCAACCTTAAACTGGACTGAATGCACTCCATTCAGGCAATGTCATACTACGCTGTTTTCCAGACTAGCATCCTGTGTTTTAAGGAGCTATCTAAACAGTGAAAATACTCCTCATGGAATGTGAGGAGAATCCTACCCGTCTTAATGGGATCCCTTATTGTATTTGGAAGGAGGGGGGGCAAAAATGTCAAAAACCAAAGGGAAAAGCCTTCGTGACTTTTCCTGGAGTTTTAAAAAAAACAGCAAGGGGATGTTCATTCCTGCTCATTGGGACAACCAATTTACTTTGAATTGCTTTCCCATAGGAGAGAAAGGGAAAAGATGATTGGCTGGATGAGTGCAGGGCAAGTGCCCTGTGTCACTATGTTGATTTTTCACCTCAGCAAGTGAGCACTAAGTCGAGAAAATGGGGTGTTATTTCTTTAATTTATTTTATTTTATTTTTTGCAAATGCAAAATATCACTCCAGCACACAGTACAAATAGCTTTAAAAAAAAAAAGTTTGGCAGTGGCAGAAATGTGAGTAATTCACTTGCAGTCACCATGGGCATGCAAAGCTTTGGGGGAGCAAAACACACACACACACACACACACACACATGAGGACAAGTCGCAGCTGCTGCAAAATGCCACTACTGTGGGGCTCTCCGTTTTTGGGGGGCTCATATAGACAAGCCCCAAGATAGTTGTTTCCAGTTCCTTCTTTATAATGGAGCATGATTATTCTTTCATCTGATCTCTTTGACCACCAAACATATGTCTTGGTTCACTGTGTCTGATAGTTGCTTTATGTCAGCAGTGTAGCAGAGGCACTTTTTGTAAAGTTGAAGCACTAGTAGTCTTTGATTAGCAGGGGACAATGTCATTTGCTGCTCCCCTTTCCTGTTCCTTCTGAGCTTAACTGCAATCCTGGGGGGGTTGGGGAGAAATGGATTTTCCCAGCAACATTACTACAAAACATGTTGCAGTGGCTTGGTTCCAAATGGGCAATTAAGACCCTTTTGTTTTACAACTGGTCTGTTGAAATGGATCAACACAGCTTACAGACATCTGGTGACTCTCTGTGGAGATGTGACTATGGGGACTGTCATGACAGAGATGCCTATGTTTCAACATTTACCACAGCAGCATTGTTTTACTCAGTCTGCACCAAGTTTAAATCATCTTCTCTTCAAACATCTAGTGCCAATATGACCCAAATCTGCTCTGGGCTGTAGTCTGAACTTTAACGGTGCTATCCAATCCCCACTCCCAACAGGCTGAGAACCTTGGGTGGTTTCTCTAAAGCCGGGACTAGAATTTTGAGAGCATTCAGTGCTCCACTGATGTTGGAGCCACCAGCTGCCACTGCCTAGAAAAGATACTTTGTAAAATTACAACTCCCCAAATTCCCCAGACGCTGGACAAGGTGGCTGGGAGATTCTAGGAGTTTTAGCCAAAAAATTAACTTTCCCAAGTTGTGGCCCAGAGGCATTTCTCAAAATCCTGTGAGGTTGTGTAAAATAGGTGTCCAGCTGTGACAGTGCTAACATAGGTGAATACCTCAGCAGTACTGGGTTTTGGTAAGTTTTTACTCTAATATTATTAATTAGTATAGTTATTTTAACAATTATATAGGCTACATACACCACTGTTTCTCTGATTAACTGTTATGTACATGTATTTGCAATATACATAACGGCTGCACCAGCATACTTCAATCACAAATCATTTTGATTTCCATTCTTTTCCATTCTGTCTGAGAAAGCAGTCCCAAAATGCCGGCAACAGGATAAACAAGGGTGCTGTTTACATGGCAAAATAAATCCTCAAAGAATATGACAAGAAGCCTGATAGTTCCCATACATTTCGAAGCCACAGCACCCTTTTCAGAAGGAGGGGGAGCAAAAAACCCATAAGTTGTGCGGTATTAGCTTTCGCTAGTTTTCCTGACTTTTTTGATAAAGTTCACAAACATGCACACAATTGGTTGTGTGAACTTACCATTCACAAATGTCTGTGTGAACTCGCAGCAACCTTTTTGAACTAGCATGATCAGAGCTGAATCCTGATTGGTTGGAGTGACCATTGTGCCTTCTCCGAATAGACGGAGGGGCTGGAGAGAGAAATCCACTGAGCCTGCCATTTGCCCCTTCTTCTGCTTGCAGCCCACTTTGGGAAATCTGCTCTGAGCTCTTCCTGTCTGTTTCAAAGGAAGGCTTTGGGGGGCAGGGAAGATGATCAGGAATGGGGCTAGCCCCCACTTGGGTGGTGTGTGTATGTGTGTGTGTGCGTGCGTGCATGCTGCAACTGGCTGATCGCTCCATCGTGCTTTTGTTTATTTGTGCTTCCCTTTAGTCCTTTGTCTTTATTCAAGGCTTTTGGGGAAGGGAAGATGATCGGGAATGGGGCTAGCCCCCACCTGGGTGGTATGTGTGTGTACATGTGTGTGTGTGCGTGTGTGCTGCAACTGATCGCTCCATCGTGCTTTTGTTTGTTTGTGCTTCCCTTCACTCCTTTCTTTATTCAAGGCTTTCGGGGCAGGGAAGATGATTGGGAACTTGACAGATCACTCTGTCATTCTTTTGTTTGTTTGTGCTTTTCTTCCCTCTCATTATTTACAGTCTATGACCCCCTCCTTGCTCCCTCCCCGCCTCCTGCCTGGCTTTAATAATCTGGAGGCCATGCCCCCCCCCCTTTGCCTGTGTAAACTAATGAAAACTGAAACTTGCCGTATCTTCCAAATAAGCCAGAATTCATGTGAATTATGCACTCCTGATGCAAAAGAATTGTAATCTGGAATTTCGCAAACTTTATCCTGTCGTGGAACTGGCACCAACGTCTGGGAAAGTGGCCATCTCCCAGTGATAGCAAAGTCAATTAAGGGGAGCCAGATAATGTTCAGAACAAGCAAGATTCAATTTCTTGGAGAAGCAGCAATACTGGCAAGAAGGCACACAGAGAAGAGTTCAGAATACAGTTCAAAGGTCAAGGCTTACAGAAGGTAGCGTAGTCAAGAAGTAGGTCCGTGGGTCAGCAGAATCAGTCAACAGTGTAGTCAGGAACAGTCTAAGGTCTAAACACGAGTCAGGGCAACAGGAATCAAGGCATGGAGTCAGAGATATCAGGCACAAAGCATTCTCCAGGAAGATCAGTTGATCTCTGACAAGGCCTCCACATTTCCCCAAAGCTTATATATAGCAATCAAGGCTTTGCCAGGTGCTTCTTGATGAGCAGGTGTTTCTCATACAGTCTCAGCGATTTCCTTTGAGCTTCCTTTTGAGATCGCTGCTGGCTGTATGATGGTGAAGGTAAGTTCGTTTCTTCTTCATCCTTCTCTGAATTGGCAGGACTCTCTGCTGGGACTGATGCCAACCCACTAGGGCCAGGCTCTTCCTCTGTTTGAGCCTCCAGGTTGGCAGGGTTCCCTGCTGTCAGAGGTGTAGACAAACCTGTGCCAGGGTCCATAGGGCCATTCCCTGCCATTTCCTCCTCCTCCTCTGATTCTATACCCTCATCAGATTCACGAGGCATGACACATTCAAAGAACTCTGCAAGGTGTCACAGGACACTTCTTTGAGGGCTGAAAATATCCCATCTTAAGAGATTCAGCATTACACTGATCCTTCCCATTTTCATCTTGTATTGGCTAATCAGGAGTACCACTGTTGGTGAGCAGCTATTTAAAGCTCCAAAACTCTGTAGAAAAAGGAGCTAACATATTCTCTTCTCTGTTTAAAACCAGATGGTGAGGATTCAAATGGGATTGACTCATCAGTGAGTTAGCTAGTGTATCAACTTCTGAAAGGTTTGGAGGTGAGGTGTGAATTGCTCACAGTGGAGATGTGAAAGCAAATGAGACTGATCGATAGTCACTCTGCATATATTATCAACAACAGCAGCAGCCTGTATACTGTGTTGTGTGATATACTTCCTAAAGCTGCATTTGTTCCTCATATGCTCTCCTCTCTGTTGTAGTGTTCATTCTTCAGAATATGAAGTTTAGGAGATTATCAGACAGGAACAAAAAAAGTGTTCCCATCTTGCAATCGCCTCTCCTATCCCTGTTAACAGAAGAAAAAAAAACAAGTTTTGAGACTTACCTTAATTGCACATCATTTCCTTGGCAGGGCAGCCCAGGAGCAAATGGAGCTCGAACAGAGCTCCTTTCACTTCCTGGTTTCAAATCTCGACCGTTCCCATGAGAAGATGAGAGCACAGGAAATTCAAACATAAAAAGTAAAATAAAAGACAAAAAGTTACACCAAGCACCTAAACATACTTAAAACATAACAAGTAACCCAGGGAGGGTACAAAAATGTGTCACTTACTTTGATGTCCCAATCTCACCTGGAAGTGTTCTGGCACAGACCTCCCATTGACGCTGGCATTGCAGCAGCATAATGGGGCACTTTTTCAGATACAGGACATTCCGTTACAGAAACAGAACAGGGGGTCTATTGATGGCTTAGCCCGTCAAAAAAATTCAGCACCAGCAGAACAGCAGCAGCATGGGTGCATGAAGATGGGAGTGATGTTGTCTAAAAAGGAAGCCCTTTAGGGATCTCCTAGCATCATGAAAATGCCATATTTAGCATGTCTGATAATCTCCTTAGGTTTACATTTCAATTTACATTTAGTTACTAGGAACAGTTCTACACTACATAAGAAAGCTAGTATTAAATAGTGTGGCTGGCTCTAGGATCCGTTTACAAGGCAAAATAAGTCCGTGAAGAATTTGCTAAGATTCCTAATAGTTCACACACATCGTGCCACAATATCGCCTCATTCAGAAGGTGGGGGGAGCTCAAAAACTCAAAAGTAGCTTAATAAGGGCTTTCACTACTTTTCCCAACTTTTTAAAAAAGTAGTGCGACTTAGCGCACTATCGATTGTGTGAACAACCATTTCAGAAAAGTCTGTGTGAATTACCAGCAATCTTCCCAAAACAACAACAGCAGAGCTGAGCCGTGATTGGTTGGACTGACCAGGGAGGGGCCAACTTGTAAGAGATGGAGGAGCCGCAAATGAAAAGATCCAGCCACTGTTGTTTCCAGATCCAGCCAGTCCTTCGCCATCCCAGTCGCCCAGCTGTCTGCCTCCTGGCTTGCTTGGCTGCTGGGGCTGAGGAATCCCCAGCTAGCCTGTTTCCCTGTGTGTGTGTGAGAGAGAGAGAGAGTGTGTGTGAGTGAGTGAGAGAGAGAGAGAGATTGACTAGCGATCTGCTTCTCCGGCTGTTCGCTCCCTCGCCCTGCTGTGATCGTGTGTGTGTGTGTGTGTGTGTGTGAGAGAGAGAGAGAGAGAGAGAGAGAGAAAGGGGGGAGGGAAAGAGAGTGAATGAGGGGAAGGGGGGCTTGACGGGGGGATAGCTCCTCGGTGGTTGAAAGGCTGCCTCCTTCCTCCCACCCTTCTCATTTTGGGAAGAAGAGGGAGTACTCCCTGCTAAGGGCTGAAAACTAGCAGGCATTCCTCTGGTAATCAGAGGAAGGAAAGGTGCCAGCTCTCTCTCTCTCTCTCTTTCTCTTTCCCTCCCTCCCTATCATCTTCCTGGCATCCTCCCCCAGATGTGCTTGGGAGGCCATGCCCCCCCACCAATGTCTGTGGGAACTAGAAAGCAGAAAACTAAACAGAGCAACCAGTTTCGCAGTAAATTATGTAAACTATGTAGCAGTGGTGCGAAAATGCACTAAAGTGCAAGCTATCGCAATAAAAACTACCATGTAACTGAGCCCTAGGTTTCTGAGTGACCCCCCTCTCTCTGACACACACACACACATACACACTTCTAATGCTTGTAGATAAAAGAGTAAATTCCATGATTATTCAGCCACATCTCCATGTGTCTTTCATAAGTACATTATAAACTGTTGGTAGAGCTTAAACTGAGCCAGGAGTTATGGACATATCACTGGAATCCTATTGGGCAGTTACGAATGTGTAGCTACTGTAGTTATGAAACTACACAGTGACTCCCATCCTGATCCCCACTTACTGGGCAGCAGCCATTGCGATCAATGGAGGTATGTTCCCCTGTTGCTTAGGAAGCAGCTGACTGACAGTCCCACCATCTCCCACAAGCAAACTCTGTTGAAATAGTCAGAAGTGGGGTCCTTGTTGCAATTTCCCCATATCTCAGAGATTGCTCATGTGAGTGGAAGCAAGAATGTCAGTCAGCTATTTCCAGAGGGAGAGAACAATGGACCCCCATTGATCTCAGAGGCTACATCCTGGTAAGTGGGACTTGGGGGATGTTCACTGTCCCTATGTGTCTCCTAAACTAGGGGCTATGTAGTTGCAAATGTATAACTCCAGGTTATTCATTCATAACTCCCCAACAAAATTCCAGCCACCATTTTCAGTGCAATGGTGAGGCCTTGGAATGAAGAATGAATATTCTTCATTCACTGTTTTAACTACATCTAGCTCCTTACATACTTGGGGTTAGGGTTAAGGTCTTTAGAACAAAGACATCTGAGAGGCAAGCTTGAGCTTGATACAGAAGAAGCCTTCATCTGATCTCATTCAATTGTTCAAGTAAATTTTAGAAATGCATAAAGTTAAGAGGATGTGCTGTGGCATCACTAAGTCTGGTGTCACCCCTCCCCTGGTGCAGTTCAGCCTCTCCACACCCCCTTAGTGCCACCACTGGAAATGTGCCCTGGGGAGATGATAGATGTTGACCAGTGATTACAGTGGAGAAGTCAGTGGTGAAAGATGATGGGTTGCCACCTTTCTCAGCTGACGTGGATCCCATGCCATTATTTCCTACTTGTCAAGCAAAATCCAAGAAGTGCAGGGTGGTAAAATGGTAGGGGAAACATTATCTGTGTCTGGCTCCATTTTACTTTCAAGAATACTTGTTTCATGTATTTGTCACATTTACATTGGTAGATTGTGCATGCGCACACAAAAACACAGAAATATATGTTTGGTCCAAGTGTGCATGAAAGGTCAGACAATACACATATATGTGAGCAAGGTGGGCCCCATCAATAGGTGTATAGTGTCTAGATCAAGGGAAGTGATAGTGCCATTCTATTCTGCTTTGGTCAGACCTCACCTGGAATACTATGTCCAGTTCAGGGTACCACAATTCCAGAAGGAAATTGAGAAGATGGAACGTGTCCAGAGGAGGGAGACCAGGATAGTGGGAGGTCTGGAAGCCATGCCCTATGAGGAGAGGCTTAAGGAGTTGGGCATGTTTAGTCTAGAGAAGAGAAGGTTGAGAGGGGACATGATAGCCATGTTTAAATATTTGAAGGGATGTCATACTGAAGATGGGTCAAGCTTCTTTTCTGCTGCTCTAGAGACTAGGACACGGAGCAATAGGTTCAAACTACAGGAAAACATTAGGAAGAACTTCCTGACAGCAAGAGCTGTTTAGCAATGGAATGCACTGCGTAGTGTGGTGGAGTCTCCCTCTTTGGAGGTTTTTAAGCAGAGGCTAGATGGCCATCTGCCAGGAATGCTTTGATTGTGTATTCCTGCATGGCAGGGGGTTGGACTGGATGGCCCTTGTGGTCTCTTCTATAATTCTATGATTAAGAGTCTGGTAAATGCCTGGTTCTGCATCAGGCCTGATGCTCATGCTGGCTGTGGCTACATTGTGTTACATATCTGTTCAGAACACAGTGCTGTTGTCAAGTTAAGAGCATGATGCCAAAGTATGTGGAAAACGTTCCTCACTAAGTGTTCCATTGACCTGCTGCCTCTGTCCCAGATATCATAACAGGAACTTTTTATAGTTTGTACTTTTAACCTGATAGGGTGACTACATTAGTGAAAAGATGTACTGGCGGAATTGGATTCCAAAGTCAAAATACAGAGGTGATGTACCATTTCTAAAAGGCTGTTTATTTGTGTAAATCTCAACTTCTGGCAGGATCTACCAGCAGTGTAACCACAGTGGCAGAGGTGAAGGTGGTGAAAGGAAAAATGTGCAGGCAAGGAAAGGTGGAATTCTGCACTTACCTTAATCCTGTGATTACACATCTATGAGTGCAATGAACGTTGTGCTAGCAGAATAACACTGTTGGGATACAGACCTCTAGTAGTTCCCAAAGAAGAGTTGGTTTTGTCTGGGACATAACAATACAAATAGAATTTTCTATTTGTTTTAGGGTCCACCAACTGGCAAATGCCAAGCCGAGCAGATAACTTTCATCTTCCCCATCTGACAACCGTAAAATCTTGACTTCTACCCTGGAAATATTTGTTTAAAAAACCAAAACATTTAACACATTGCCATAATTCATTCTAAATTTATGGCATGAAAAGCCCTTCCCAGTTTGTACTCTTGGCATCTTGTATTACTAGATAATACACTTCCATGCCATAAGAACTGGCCCCCTGTGGTCACTGCATACTCAACCAGGAAATAACAGCTACAAAGGGATTGGGAAGGAGGCTTTTTAACATCACAGCAACTCTTTCCTCTCCAGCATTTCACAGATGAAAACTGGGACATGTGTTGCCAAGCAACATCAGCGTATGGTCAAGATGGCAACTGTTATTCATGAGGAAGAACACACAAGCTAGGAAAGGATGGGTCAGTTTGCTTTTGCCTATGTTGACTGGGAAGGGCAAGATCCCACTCCCTCCTCTACTCTTCCCCTGTTGAGTTGAGTGCAAACTATTTTTGCACTCTGAACTCAGCTTGCAGCAATAAGATGATGAAAAAGAGAAAGTGGGAGTGGGAGAGAGAAACTGGGGGACTTTAAAAGCAGCTGAAAAATGGGATGACAGGGGATTAACTGGAACTGTGAAATTAGGACAGCTGGGGGGGTATGCAAGTCTCGTAGCTTGCTTGACTAAAAGTCCTGATCCAGCTCAGTGCCCTCAGCTTTTTATTAGAGAAAAAAATGGACACATAAGAGCAAACCATGTGCCAAATTTCACATTTAGGGTCTGTGGCTTAGGTGCCCTTTGCCTCAAGGGCATAGAAGCCCCCAGATGCTAGCTCCATGCTGGTTGTTGTTTTTTTTTTTTAACTTTTCAAAACGTAGGGTTCCACTTCTACACTGAGGGGTTGTCCAAATGTGAAAACATCCTCTTGGAATACAACTCATCTAAATGGGAACCCACATCAATCCATTGTATTCAGAAGAGGGGAAACCAAAATGGCAAAAACAATGCAGGAAAAGCCTTCACGGCTTTTCCCATAGTTTTTTTTTTTAAAAAAAAACAGCGAGGTGAATGCGCATTCCTGCTCATTGGGACAAGTGATTCACTTTGAATTGCTTTCCCATAGGAGAAAAAGCACAAAGCTGATTGGCCAGGTGAGTGCAGGGGTAGGGGCTTGCTAACAGGGCAAGCACCTGCTGCTGCCATATTGGATTTTACTCTTAGTGAGTGATCACTAAGGTGATAAAATGGAGTGTGGGTTTTGTTTGTTTTGTTTTGCTCTCCTGTTTAATCAAAAAGTGCTTGGCAGCGGCAAAGTACAAACGTGAATAAATCACTCACAGCCGCCATCTAGCATGCAAAACCTATGGGGGCTTATGTGGGGGGGGGGCAAAAACGCCATTAAGAAAAGTCACTGCTGCTGCAAAATGCTATTACTGTAAGGTATTCTGGTTTTCCCCCTAATCATATACACGAGGCCTGAGTCTTTATTTAAGTTTTGTTAGTGCCACAGGTTTATACATCCACAACTTGATGCAGGCACTATTTGCACTCTCAAACATGATACAACCAGCTTTGGTCTTTACAAGAATCACAGGTAAGTAATAATAGTGTTCTTGTTATGAAGAGCTGCATTTGCCTCCCACAGCAGGTGGGTGAAGCAGATAATTCACCCTACTTTTTACTCAGCATTCCAGTCCTACTCCCTACCACAGTCCTTCTCAAGCTCCCCCTCCCCTCATGCTTTCCACTGCAAGACCAATTTTACCCTCACCCTTGTGGCCTCTCTACTAGCATGCTAATGGCCAGTGTTTTCCTTGTGAAAAGCCCTCCTCCAGGTCTCCTCACCTTCCTGAGAAGGAGCCCAGGCAAATGAGGGCATCTCCTTCTCTCACATGCACTCTTTAGGACTCTCTTCGCTGGATTCCCATATGGGGTGAGAGCTTTCCAAAGATAATTCCTGTTTATAAAATCATAGAATCATAGAGTTGGAAAAGACAACAAGAGCCATGCAGGAATATACAATCAAATTATTCCCAACAGATGGCCATCGAGCCTCTACTTAAAAACCTCCAAGGAAGGAGATTCCACCACACTCCAAGGCAATACATTCCACTGCCGAACAGCTCTTACTGTCAGAAAGTTCTTCCTAATGTTTAGGTGGAATCTCTTTTCCTGTAGTTTGAACACATTGCTCTGTGTCCTAGTCTCTGGAGCAGCAGAAAACAAGCTTGCCCCATCCTCAGTATGACATCCCTTCAAATATTTAAGCATGGCCATCATGTCCCCTCTCAACCTTCTCTTCTCCAGACTAAACATACCCAACTCCTTAAGCCTCTCCTCATAGGGCATGGCTTCCAGACATCCCACCATTTTGGTCACCCTCCTCTGGACACGTTCCAGCTTCTCAAATCCTTCTTGAATTGTGCTGCCCAGAACTGGACACAGTATTCCAGGTGAAGTCTGACCAAAGCAGAATATAGTGGCACTATTACTTCCCTTGATCTAGACACTATATTCCTACTGATGCAACCTAGAATCACATTGGCTTTTTAAGCTGCCGCATCACACTGCTGGCTCATGTTCAGCTTGTGGTCCACTAAGACTCCTAAAGCCCTTTTACATGTACTGCCATCAAGCCAGGTTTCACCCATCTTATATCTGTGCTTTTCATTTTTAGTTCCCAAGTGTAGTATCCTACATTTCTCCCTGTTGGAATTCATTTTGTTAGTTTTGGCCCAGCTTTCTAATGTGTTAAGGTCATTTTGGATTCTGATCCTGTCCTCTGGGGTATTAGCTACCCCTCCTAATTTGGTGTCATCTGCAAACTTGATAAGTATGCCCTCTATTCCCTCATCCAAGTCATTGATAAAGATGTTGAATAGCACTGACCCTATTTCTACACCTGTCTCATCCACCTCACCTTGTCTTATCTTCACAGGCCTTTTGTCTTCCTCTCTCTCACCAATTCTTCCATCCACCTCCTCTATGCTTGACCCTTCCTCCTGCAACTTGTATCCCACCCTAACATTTTCTCATCTTCCTTTGGCTTCCCCTCCTACCTGAGCCTGTCTCTCTTGTCACTCTCCATCACCTCTCTCTCTCTCCTTTGTGTTCCTCCACCACCTTCCTCTGTTTCTAGTCCCTACCTTCCAGCACCACCCATCCTTTTCTGCCCACCATCCCTCACTCCTCCATCCTCGTGTTACGTACCCTGACACCCCTGCCTCATATATGTAATACTTGGCAAAATTTAATAATTTGGCCAAATGTGGCCTTCTACACAGTGTGGCCAGTTAACTGGGAATTCCACAACAACCAGGAATTCCAAAGGATTAGCACTAAGACTCAGCCAGGTATGAGCTAAGGAGGGGCCAGCCCAAATCCCAAAGGAAAATAATTTGCAAGGCAACATCTTGCCTGAATATCTGGCTGATCCCATCAGCCTAAGCTTGAGATACTCAAGTTTGTAGAGATCCCTCATACCTTTGCCTTCCCCCAAACAAAGAGAGTTGCTTCCTCTATTCAATTACAAAGTAACAGCACTTTAAGGGTTGTTAGCATATCTGGAACATCCACAGTCTAACCCTGAGAACCTCCGAGAAGCATTGTCTTTTACTCTAAATCCCATCCCCTGAAGGAAATTATTGTGTATATAAAACCTTCCGAAACCCCACTCAAGTGTGCACAGTTTCCCTGCTTCTGGACTCCACATCAGACTGTGTCACCATTCCAGCTTTGGGACCCCCACTCGTGGGTTTCTTCCATGATCTCATCTCAGACCAGATCAGCACAGTATCACCCAAGAACAACCTCCCTCCTCTGTACTGATACTTTCTACTCTGTTCACTAGCCTTGTATGAATGCTTGAAGCCTGTGTGTGTGAACGTTGTTATTACTGCTTTCTCAATAAAACTAATAATTGTACTGTCTAGCTTAACGTCTCCTCCTGGTGGCGCAGTGGTTAAATGCCAGTACTGCAAGTCACCACATTGCAAGTTCAGTTCCACAGGGCTCCAAGGTTCACTCAGCCTTCCATCCTTTCGTAGGTTGGTAAAATGAGTACTCGGCTTGTGGGGGCAATTAGCTAACACACATTGGAAACTGCTTAATGCAGTGTAGATGTGTAAATTGCTATTGCTTAAAAGAATTTGTAAGCCGCTCTGATAGCCTTGTGGCTGAAGAGTGGGGTATAAATAAATAAATAAATAAATACCGGAATACATAGGTCAAAAGGTCCTGCTATCTGTTGCCCCCTCTCGCATAGCCAAGCTGAGTATATTAATTCCCCAAATTAATATTGATATTTAGAGGGTCCTTAAGATCCCCGAGCTTGTAGGGTAACACTCCAGCTTTTTATTACCTTCTCTTCCTGCCTGCCTTCATCCTCCATGGCTTGATCCTCTTGACGCCTCCTTCACACATCCCTTTGAACTTTCCTGCTCAGCCTCTAAACTCTGTCTCAGGTTTCCCACCCTGCAAGACATCTTCTTGCTTCTGCTGGCTGGTGAAGTGTGGGACACTCCCTTGTTTCTGGGTTCTCTCTGCTCCCATTGTCCAAGGCTAGTCTCCTTGTTCAGGTAAACAATCAGAAGCAGTGGATATCCCTCCTTCCCACCCACTCCTCACCTTGTCACAGACTAGATACTTAACCTTGTTTTTTTTCCCCAGAGGTCCCCCTCCCCATGGTAAAAAACATCTGTACATGAATTTCTTTATCAAGAATTTAGCATGCTTTGTTTTGTCATTTGCTGTTAGCCAATAGACATGCTTAATTGGCAATTCTATTTGCTGAGACAGTTATCTCAGGAGTTCAGTAAGAGTCAAAATAAAAATACAAAGAAGGGAATACACTAATACTGCCTACCTCTATGGTCACTTTCTGCATGTGGTGATCTACAGTCTGAAGAGGACAGCCTCACCTATAGTAGAGACTATCCACAGGACTGGTAACCCTAAAAATCAACCATCATATGGCCCATGTAGACAACATCTATGTAGACAACATCATCCAGACTGTAGCTCTCCACTTTAACCTCTTTACTGAATGGAAGAATTGAGCTTCTGAGAAAATCCCATTGTAGGTTAATCATGGGGAATATGCTTTCCTCTTAATTTAATTGTTTTCAATACTAAAATATGTCTTTGATTAAAAATAATGAGAGGGGGGGTTGACTGTAGGGAATTTACATTCCACTTAATGTATACTCCTTACTCCTAAAAGATGGCTCTGATCCTAAAGATGTGTTAGAATGGTTACACTGTTACTGAAATTTGCTATGTAAATCACTTAGAACTTTTTGTTGAAAGGTTGCATATAAATATTCTAAATACTTAAAAATGATATAAATAATTTAACCATGGTGAGTTTTTTCTTTTAAGTTGTAATGTATGCACCTCTTTCTGTATATTCCTGACAAAGGTGTTAATTTAAAGAAGTAAAATCTTTTGTCTTCCAACACCTCAGTGATCAGGTTGTTTAAATTACTTGAAAAGGAGCTGAAAATAAAGTTGCTATAGAAATAAGACATCTCTGTGTTTGGTACACCAATATAGATTTTCTTTCATTAATACAGTATGTGTATCTACTGCAACTTGCTTCAGGGATGATGGGAGTTGCAGCTCTTCACCTCTGGCTCAAACTCACCACCTTGTTAAGCAGCAGAGCCAACCAGCTTAGATCAGTGGTTAATGCTTTCCTCCAAAGCAGCAGAGTTTCAGAGAATAGGCTGAAGATCCTGACAAACTCTCCAAGCCTTCTCACTCTTCTCCAGGTGTCTCCAAAACGTCTCCAGGATTCACTCAGGCAACTCAGTAGTTTTATATAAAACCTACTTTATTCTTCTATATAAATATACTATATGGTCAACAAATCACAATCTCTACACACTACTCCACAATATCTCCAAACTACTCCACCTCTACTCAACCACAAAAATACATTGGCAAACATTGCAATTTTATAGCCATTGTTTATCACCACCCACTAATTAGTTTCCACCCAGTGGGTGTGTACTTCCATTCTGATTGGTCCACATAGTTCCACCCATACTTAAGACCAACCCATGTATTTCAACATTTCACCTTGTACACTTAATGATTCTCAGGTGTTTCCAATCTGTATTCAGTACCTCTGTCCTTGGCTCTCAGGCCTTCTAGATTACATTAGCAGTTTCACCTGTGTAGCCCCATAATTGCTCTTGCTTAGTCATTGTGACTTTCACATACATATTTTATTTCTTTCACTGTATGTCCCATGTTGCATTTTCCTTAACAATCCCCTCCGAAATAAAATATTGTATGTGTCTTACAATGTCATTCCAACCATTTGTGTCAGCCTTTCATGTTTTTCTGCTGTCAATGCTTTTGTGAACAAATCTGCTATGTTGTGTTGTGTTTCTATATATCTCAATTCTATTTCACCCTTCTGAACCATGTCTCGCACATTTTGATATCTTACACCAACATATTTTGTTCTGTTCTTCAAACTTTCAGTTTCAGCCATCGCTATGCATGACTGTGAATCTTCCAGAATTTCCACTGGTATCTTGTAACTTTCATTTAAATCATTTAGCAATTGCTTAATCCACTGTACCTCATTTACTATCTCATTCAAAGCAGCGAATTCTGCTTCCGTTGTGCTTAACGCTACATTAGTTTGTTTTCTACTTCTCCAAACTATTGGACTTTCACTATATTTAATTATCATTCCTGTAACTGACTTCTTGTCTCCTAATTCTGATGCAAATGAACTGTCTACATAACAATCTAGATCTGAACTATTGTTTCTTATTATCAATTTCCTATCTACGGTTCCTTTCAAATATCTCAACAAATGTTTTACCGCTGTCCAGTCTTCAATTTTTGGATCATTAACCCTTCTAGACAATACATTTACAGCATAAGAAATGTCTGGTCTGGTATGGCAAGATATGAATTGTAAAGATCCTATTATACTTCTGAAGAAAGTCTTGTCCTCAAACGCTCTAGTTGTTTTCTCAGACACAAAACCAGTTGTCATTGGAGCTCTTACTATTTTTGCATTCTGTAATCCACACTTTTCAATCAGTCTTTCAATTTTATTTCTCTGACTTAATAAACAATGTCCTTCTTCTGTCCATTCAACGCAAATCCCTAAATAAGACTTCAATACACCTAAGTCCTTCAAAACAAACTTCTCAGACAATTCTCTTTTTACTGACTCAATTTCCTGTTTTGACTTTGCTGATACGCACAAATCATCTACATAAATCACTAATACTATGTCTCCTTTTGTATAAACACAAGCATCTGCAATGCTCCTCTTGTAACCTAGCTTAACTAGCTCATCATTGATGCACAGATTCCACGCTCTGGCACTTTGTTTTAAACCATACAACGCTTTCTTTAATTTATATACTCTCTGACTACCATTTTCTTCGAAACCTTGTGGCTGTTCCATAAATATTTCTTCATCCAGAACCGCATTCAAGTAAGCTGTCTCAAAATCAAAATGTTCTACAACTAAATTCCTTTTTACTGCTACAGCTAGAACCATTCTCAGACTTTCTGGCTTTGCAGTTGGAGAATATGTCTTATCATAGTTCTCATACTGCTGTTGTGCAAAACCCTTAGCCACTAACCTAGCTTTATATTTGATACTTCCATCTGGCATTTCTTTCCTTTTGTATACCCATTTACAACCAATTACTTTCTTGTCTTTGGGTCTGTCAACAATTTCAAAAACATCTTTATTTACCAGGCAACCAAACTCATTATCCATTGCATCAAACCATCTTTCCTGTTCTTCACTAGAATAACTTTCCAATTCTTCAAAACTTTCAGGCTCCTCTACTGCTAAACAAGCTCTTGCCTTTGTCACAACAAACCTATCTGGAGGCTTTCTAACTCTATGACTACGCCTGGGAATAAAATCTGCTGTTCTGTCTCTTTCATCCTCACTTTCTCTACTGGGAGTTGTAGTTCTATGACTAAATCTCTTGTCTTCAGTCATTCGAGTAGTAGTAGGCCTAGATGCTATCTCATCATCGGAAGAACTACCACTGCTGCTAGGTGATGCTTCCTGCTTAACTGAAACCCCTCCGTTTCCTGAGGTTGGTTCAGTTTGTGCTTCTGGCTCATTTGAACTCCCTAATCTCAAAAACACTTCTTTATTGGCATGCAGTTTGTCCCAACCAGCATGTCTCTCAAAATTTGCAGACCTAGAATACTGCACTTGTTTTCCATCCAAATGAAACTTGTAGCTATTTCCAGAATACCCCAAAAACCTAAGCCTTTTGCTTTTGGGTTCTCCTTTCCTCCTGAAACAAGCAGGTGTGTAAACATGAGCAAATTGTCCAAAAACCCTTAAGTACTTGTAATTTGGCATTCTCCCATACAATACCCTGTAGGGAATGTCTTCAATTTCTGAATGATACAATCTGTTACTGATATGTATTGCAGTCAAAGTTGCTTCTGCCCAAAAACTATCTTTCACCCCTGCATCTGCCATCATACAAGCAGTAATTCTTTTTATATCTTGTATTTTCTTCTCTGCTAACCCATCCTCACTAGGACAAGCAGGGTTTGTAGTTTCATGCCTTATTCCCACCTTTTGAAACCAGTTAAACAATTGATTATTTAAAAATTCTCCTCCTCTATCAGTAATGATGGTGCCTACTCTGCTATCAAATTGTCTTTCCACCATTCTTACCCATGCTTTTAAACTTTGCCCAGCGTCAGATTTGTTTTTCATTATTCTCACAAATGCAAACCTTGTATACCTATCAACAATTACTAGGAAATACTTGCTTCCCCCTAAGGACAAGCAATTAGCTTGGGCAACATCTGCATGTACATACTGAAATGGTCTTTGAGCAATTCTTTTTGTTTTCTTAGCTACTGGAAAAGCTTTGACCTTTACCTGATGACATACCGTACAATCTAAGTGGTTTTTGCATTCAGTAACTTTTAAATCTGGACACATACTGATTAAATTCTTTAAACATTTGAAGCTCGCATGGCCAAATTTTCTGTGAAGCTCGTGTATGCAGTCTTTGTGGATTGGAATATTTTCTATGTTATTAGCTTCTTCAACCCTGTAGCTATCAATATTGTCCTCCAAATAATAAAGTTTGTCCTTTTTCCAACCTATGCCACGCAATTCCCCATTCAGTTTTATCTTACACATGTTCTTTTCAAATATGACTGTGTAGTCTCTTTCTGTTAATCTGCTTACTGATAACAAATTATTTTCTAACTCCTTTACATGTAAGACATCATTAAAATTCTCTTTTAGCCCTGGAATGTACATAGTACCCATTTGTTTTACAGTACTTAGCTCTTTCCCGTCAGCCAAAACTACAGTATTTACATTAGCTGATTTTCTATTACTTATTAAATTGATATCATTACACATCAAAGATGTGGCTCCTGAATCAACTAGCCATTTAGAATTTGCATTTTGTTTTTCCTTAATCATGGTTGCAAACCCCTTTTTATTACCACTGTCCCTCAAAAATGGAGGTCTGGACTGTTTTTGATACTGCCGCGGCTGCCATCTGCTCTCTGCTTGCTTGCGTCTCTCAGCTGCAAAATGTTTACAATGTCTCTGCAGGTGACCAATCTTCTTACAATAAAAGCACCTCCGTTGCTCCCTTGTAGAGGCTGCTTCCTCCTGCATTCGCCAGTCAGGAGTTGTTTGTTGTTTTGGCACAGTCTTTAAGCTTGCTGAGTCACCCTGCTCAGACATTCTTCTCTGGTTCTCTTCCAGTATTCTGGCCACAATTAACTCTCTATTAAGCTCAGCTTCTGGCAAATTCTGCAAGCTGTTCGTTATGTTGTCCCACGAAGAGTCTAGCGATTCTATTAAAATGTAGCATTGCTGCTCTTTGCTAATTTGCACTCCCCTCAGTTCAGCTTGCACAAACAAATCTTGCATTATTTTTAAATGTTCTATCACACACTGCCCTTTAGCCATCTTTTGCCTGTATATTCTTTTAGACCATAGCATTTTTGCAAAAGCAGTTGAAGGAGTGTGTAATCTCTGCAAGGTATCCCACACATTCTTGGCGGACGTTTTATCTCTGACGTCATTAATCAAGTCTTCTTCAAGCATGAGATAAAGACAGGCTTTTGCTTTATTATCTCTCTCTTTAGTGGCTTCATCAGCATCAGCTGCCAGCCCTGTTTCAACTGTTGACCACAGACCTTCCTTTACTAGTAGAGATTGGGCATAAATCTTCCAGGTAGAGTAGTTGTTTCTATTCAATTTACTAAACTTTAGAAATTCCATCTTGATTTGTGCAGTGACTCAATTTGACACAGTCCTTCTGAGTATGCACAACCGACCCTTCTGGGCTTAAGCAAAACACAAAATGATTTACTTCCAAGGCTTATCAGTGCAGCACAAACAGCTTGCTCTGATCTGTCGTCCACAAAGCTTTCTTCCACTTTCTGGAACTTTCAGCTTCTGTGGATGCTGGGTGCTCTAGTAACTGGGCCCATAACCCTTGTCAGGGATGATGGGAGTTGCAGCTCTTCACCTCTGGCTCAAACTCACCACCTTGTTAAGCAGCAGAGCCAACCAGCTTAGATCAGTGGTTAATGCTTTCCTCCAAAGCAGCAGAGTTTCAGAGAATAGGCTGAAGATCCTGACAAACTCTCCAAGCCTTCTCACTCTTCTCCAGGTGTCTCCAAAACGTCTCCAGGATTCACTCAGGCAACTCAGTAGTTTTATATAAAACCTACTTTATTCTTCTATATAAATATACTATATGGTCAACAAATCACAATCTCTACACACTACTCCACAATATCTCCAAACTACTCCACCTCTACTCAACCACAAAAATACATTGGCAAACATTGCAATTTTATAGCCATTGTTTATCACCACCCACTAATTAGTTTCCACCCAGTGGGTGTGTACTTCCATTCTGATTGGTCCACATAGTTCCACCCATACTTAAGACCAACCCATGTATTTCAACATTTCACCTTGTACACTTAATGATTCTCAGGTGTTTCCAATCTGTATTCAGTACCTCTGTCCTTGGCTCTCAGGCCTTCTAGATTACATTAGCAGTTTCACCTGTGTAGCCCCATAATTGCTCTTGCTTAGTCATTGTGACTTTCACATACATATTTTATTTCTTTCACTGTATGTCCCATGTTGCATTTTCCTTAACAATTGTTAATTAAATCAGCTTTTCACATTCTACAGTATATTGCATTTTAAACCAAGCTATTGAAAACTTTAATTTCTCTTCTCAATATTGTCTATTCCACCATTGTTGTTGTGTTGCTGTTGTGTGCCTTCAAATAATTTCCAACTTATGGTGGCCCTAGGGTGACCCTACCACAGGGTTTTGGCAAGATTTGTTCAGAAGGGGGTTCCCTTTGCCTTCCCCTGAGACAGAGAGAATGTAACCTGCCCAAGGTCACCCAGTGGATTTCCATGGCTGAGCAGGGACTTCAACCCTGTTCTCCTACCTTTACAATTTATTAAAGGCATTTCTTCCCTTTGTCATTACCGGTAACTGATTAAATTAAGCATTGCACTATATTGGAAATAGTTTTCAGATGGGAACCATAGCATTTGTTTCACATTTTTGTTAATTATGAATGCTGGTGAATCATCTTATTTCTGAGTTTTAAATTAGTCAAAGACAACACATAAGCATGTATCAGAAGGTAAACACTTATAAAATAAGTGGATTACAAATACAGCAATACTCCCAGGCTTCTGTTGTTTAAAAATGGGACAAAAAATAACAACACAGTGTGAAGAAGTGTTGATTAGCAACAGGGCTGGAATCAAGGTCGAGAAGCATAGAAAAGAATAAGTAACATAAAACAAATCTAACTTGCATGTGATCTTAGATCAGGCTTGCACAATTTGTAACCTATCAACTCAAATTTAGTCCCTCACCACCAGACATATACTTTGGTATGTTAGATGATTGGCACCTCCCCTTTTTGCAAACTAGGCAAGCAAGTAGGGGCAGGTTGGGCATGGCTGACTGCCATTCCTGGTTGGTCAGTCTCTTGATGGTGATACAAGTTGTACCATCCCCCTTAGAGACATCCATCTTCATTAACTGAAGGCATATCTACATCATAATTTTATGTCGTATGAGTAGTGATGTAGATTACAAAGCAAACGAACCAAGGTGGTGTAGTGGTTTGAATGTTGGACTGACTCTGAGAAATAGGGTTCAAACCCTTGTTTGGCCATGGAAACCCAGGAGATTATCAGATGACCAAATTAAACTAGTACAGGGACACCAGGAGATTGCAAAAGGGCTTCTCTTTCAGACGTTGTCATCCCTGTGTCGTTATGCTCCTATGCCCCTTCTGTTCCACTAGTGGTTCTTCTTATTCATGGGCTAATCCATGAATTGACCCATTGTTCCATTTCTGTAACAGAATGACGGGTGAGTGAAAAGGTGCCTCATTATGTTGGTGCGATGCCAGTATCACCAGGAGGTTCCTGCCGAACACTTCCGGGTGCGATCGGGACAACAAGGTAAGTGACACACTTCTTTTTTTACCCTCCCCAGGTTACTTGGTTTTTCTAAAGTGTGTTTAGGTGTTTGGTTTAATTTTTTACAGTGTATTTTTCTTTTTAACTTTGAATTTCCCCCACGCTCGTCCTCGCGCGAGAACAGCCTGGGATTTCCTTTCCAGAAAGTGAAAGCAGCTCCATGAGACCTGCATTCACTCCTGGGCTGCCGGCAGGGAGGGGATGTAGCTTCTCTAGCGTGACCAAGGTAGGTCTGGATTTTAAAAAAAAAAAAAAAAAAACTGCTACAGGGACAGGAGTCGGGCAGGAGAGGAGATGGTGGGACGGTGACGCTATATTTGTTTCTGTTTGATAATCTCCCCACTTGGGTGACCTTGGGCAAGTCACACTCTCTCAGCCTCAGAGGAAGGCAATGGCAAACTCCCCTGAACAAATCTTGCCAAGAAAATCCAGGGATTGGTTTACCTTAGTGTCACCATAGGTTAGAAGCAACATGAAGACACAACAACAACAACAACACAGATTGCAAGGACTATACTCATACTAAGGAAATCTTTCTGTGAGTAACATATGTTGAGTCAAAACACTTTTAAGTGCTGCCATGTAGAAATACCCTAGATAACTTTTTAAGTGATCAGCAATCCTGGAACAGTGGCATCTGAAATATTTTCAGTATCCAGTGGATTGACACATTTAAAAGCATTGATCCAGTAAACTGAAAGAATAACAAAGTCTCCTGAGAAGGACAGGGTTTGGATTCCTCTTTCCTTCAGCCTGGAATAAATCATAATATAAACAGTGCTGAGGCAGTTACATATGGTGGGTAGAGTTCAAAGTTCCACAGAGAAATATGGATGAGAGCTGGATCATTGAAGAGAGCCAGCAGCCAGGTATGGCTGAAATACACTGAAATTCCTTGCTCATTCAAATGGGTTTAATCCTAAAAGAACACCCTCTAGAGCTTGCTTTTCTTAAGAAGTCTCCTCATATGTATATTTGAAGGCTTCAGTCCTGCTTATATGGCACCATAGACCAGAACCAGTGTGTTAATAATATTCATCATGTTAGAGGCTACGCTAAAAGGTGGGTGCGGTGGGGTGGGGGGACTTAACTCAAAATGTAAAGTACCTTTCCCCCAATGTCATTCAATCTAAATTTATGGACTTTCTTGCAAGTGAAAGAATAAGTGGGTTTTGTTGCAATGGTGCCCTCCTTGTTTTCCTTCCATAGGCAGGTGAAGACTTTTCTGTTGCTGTTTCAACAGGGGTTTTAGGACATTGTGCTTATGAGGAAAGGACCTTTAATAATGTTGATATTTGTTGTGGGGGTCTTTTTAACAGACATGCTTTTAATTGCCTTTAATTCTATTTCATTTTTGTATGATGTGTACATTTAATAATATTTGCTTTTACTTTAGTAAGCCTCCTTGAAGGACAGGTTTGGGGGAAGAGGCAGATTATAAATAAATCTCTGGCTTTTCTTCATAAACGAAGATTCAGGAAGGACTCATCCCGCGCTTTCTGCAAGCACGCTGATGACTAAAAAGGCCAATCTGAGATAAACAAGTCTGGTTGCAGAAAGCACAGCAGAAGGTCTCCTTGGGTGATGTTTTTGGGTTGTGATTCTTTCTGCGTTGTCATTTCTCTTCAAGACTTGTTCGTCGTGAGTTCTCAAATAAGGCTGCAGCATTGTGGATAGTGCATCTCCATGCCTCCCGATGTGAGGCCAGGGCGGACCACTGTTGGTGATCAATTTGGCTGAGCCTGAGATGTTGTTTCAGGGAGTCTTTGTATCGCTTTTTTGGAGCGCCCCTCTTACGCTGACCTGTGGCGAGTTCACCATAGAGTAGTATTTTGGGGAGGCGATGGTCCTCCATCCTAGGGAAATAAATAAATAAATAAATAAAGTAGTGCTAAGTAGTAGTCTGTCTGTTAAATAAAAAGACTGCATTTCCATGTTTCAGACAAATCAGGGAGAACTGATTGTGAATGCTTGAGTGGTGACCTTGAACAAGTCTTAACCTGCATGACAAACATCAACACTCTCGGTGGTTCAGTTAATTGTCAGTCATCATTTATAGCAGTTGTGTAGTCTGTTGTATGCTGGAAGAAATGCTAAATTTAAAAGTTGAGCAATGTGTCAATTTGAAATTTTAGTAAAATTGAACAAAACACCAACGGGATATTTTTTCAAATGCTTACTGAGGCCTTAGGGAAGACTGCATGTCTCGTGCATGTGTGTTTGAGTGGCACAAAAGATTCAGAAAAGGATGTGAGAATGTGGAAGATATGAATGCCCTGGACAACCTTCCAGTTCAAGAACCAAAGAAATTGTGGGGGAGAAATCAGCCAGATTGTTCATGGAAAAATTTGCATAAGGATCTCAACATAAGAAACATTTGTTCCAAAATGGTCCCTAGGGTTCTCACACCAGAGCAAAAGGAGTGCTGCAAGAAAATTTGCTCTGACATTCTGCAGCAACTTGAGGCAGACCCAAACCTTTTTCAAAAAAAACCTTTACTTGTGATGAAACCTGGATCTTCCAGTATGATCCTAAGACAAAATGACAAGTCAATGCACTGGAAAACACCATCATCACTAAGGAGATTTTCAGACAGGCAAAAATCGCCCCTTGCCGCGCGAGCAGCCTCCCGAAACTGCTGTGCGGCAAGGGTATTTTTCGGACGACGCTGTGCCTCTAGCGAAGCCGTCCGTGTCACTTCCGTGAAGCTTGGGACGGCTCCGCGTCATATTTCAATCACGGGCAGCCTCCGTGCTTGAAATATGGCGCGGAGCCGTCCCAAGCTTCACGGAAGTGACACGGACGGCTTCGCTAGAGGCACAGCGTCGTCCGAAAAAGACCCTTGCCGCGCAGCAGTTTCGGGAGGCTGCTCGCGCGGCAAGGGGCGATTTTTGCCTGTCTGAAAATCTCCAGAGAATGAAAAAAGCACATCAAAGCAAATCCACATTCAAAGTCATATTCATTGTTTGTTTTACATCAAGGGCATAATTTTGGCAGAATGGGTTCTAGAAGGCAGAACAGTGAATCAGCATTATTATAAGGAAGTTTTGACAAAGGTGGGAGAAATAGTCAGGGGAAAAAAGGCCAGAACTGTGGAAGAATGGTTTCATTCTTCATCAAGACAATGCACCTGCTCACACAGCACTTTCTGTGAAGCAGTTTTTGGCTGATAAATGCATTACTACACTTGAACATCCTCCATATTTGCCAGATTTGGCACCATGAATCTTTTTTCTTTTCCCTAAAGTGGAATCGGTGCTTAAAGGAACACATTTTGAGTCAATTGATACAGTACGAAGAAAACGGAAGATGTGTTGACACAGCTGACAGAAAGTGATCTGCTCCATGTCTCGGGCCAGTGGAAAACAAGACTGTATCAGTGTGTGAGTGTGAATGGGGAATATATTGAAGAGGACAAGCATTAGAATTGTAATACATATAAAGAGGACTTATTGTATCAGTCTCATTATTTAATAGACAGGTCAGTAGTGTGGTTTCCCGCTCCCCCTTTGCTGTTCTCTCCAGTTTTTCACTCCATGATGACCAGTCATGGGTTGAGAGCACAGAGTAGAACAGTTAGCAACAACAAGAAGTACCAAAGGTAATGAAGAGCAGGAAGAGGAAGCCTTGCAGTATCATTGACTGAGGAGCAGAGGCACACAGGGCAATGAAGGGGAAAGAAGAATGGACACAACAGACAAGAGGAGAGAAGAAATAACCAGGGAAGACACACAGAGAATGAGAAGAGGAGTGAAGAATGGGTAGAGAAAGAAGGAAAAGACAAAAGAATGAATTGATAGGCAGGTGAAACAGAATTTAAGAGAGATGGACACACAGAGTAGATGAAAAGCGGAGAAGACAGCACACTGGAGAAGATCCACAGTGAAGACAGCTGTGGTCAATGGAAGAATTCGTGGAGATGACAGAAGAACTTGAATGAGGTGATAAGAAAGAGAGAAAGGAGACTGGGTAGCCAGAAAGAAAGAAACTCTCTCTCTCTCTCTCTCTCTTTCCGTGTGTGTGTGTAATTATAATTCAGTATTTGTATATGTATGTTTTACTTTAGGATAGTATGTTTATATAAAAAGATTTCTGTATAAAATATTTCTGACAATTCTTTTTCTTGGGTATTGTTGATGGAGGCTGAGATAGGTCAGGTTCTTGGGGGGGGGGATTTGGGATTAAATAGATAAAACTTTTCGTTCCCTGCACCTTTCCTGTGAGCATGGATTCATTTTTAATCTCACTGATGCAATTTAGGGAGTGCCTAGGTGAAGGAATGGTTTAAAAAAAAAAATCCAAACACCTATTTTGTTCTTTCCCAGGCTCAAAACAAGCACCCATACACACTACATAATTATAGTGCTATTATTCCACTTTAACTGCTATGTTTCTGTCCTATGGTATCCCAGGATCAGCAGTTTAGGGGGAGGCATTTATAATTCTCAACCAGAGCACTCCAGTGCCTCCCTAATTTGAGATTTGAGAACCAGCCAGACAGTCCAGTATTATCTCACACAACTGTTTGAAGGTTTATGGCCAGTGTCACAATTTGCATCTTTCTGTATCCTAATATGCTCTGATCCCACCTCCCACAACAATGTAACGGCTAATTTACCTGAGGTTTGATGTTAATTCCATCATTTGGTGTATCCACACTGCCAGTTATAGTAACTCTATTCCACTCTAACTGCTTTCCATGGAATCCTGGGATTTGTAGATTGGGAAGTTGCCCTCTCCTGAGCTATAGCATTAAATCTCTCTGGCTGAGAATTCCAGGTGCCTCCACCAGACTAAAAATCCCATGATTCTGTAGGTGGGAGACATAGCAGTTAAAGTGAGATCAAACTGCTATAAACTGTGTAGTGTGGATAAATCCAGTGTGTCTGAAGAAGTGGATTGAAATTCATGAAAGCTCATTCTAAAACAAATCAGTTAAGTCTTCCTCCTCCCTTTCCTCTCTTTAACCAACATGTATTACTTTTCCTCTTTATTTTCTCTCCATTCCAAATCCAGCTGTTCAGTCTTCTTTGTCCTATTTAGGAAAATCCAAATATTCACTTAATGCAAGTTTTTACTGTTTGTATTTTTTAAAAAAATCCACAAGCCAGTCAGATAAAATTTGCATATTATCACCTGATATGATGAAGAAGAGCAGACGCTGAACATAAAAGTGTTTATTCTCATAGCAGACACAGAACCAGTTGACAAGCTGTATTCTTTAAAGATGGCCATAAGCCTGTATGACACTTATGCATGATGCAGCACCATAACTACGTTGCTACATAATGAATCCTTGTCTGAACCCCCCCTCCCTGCACCTCCATTTACCAGGCAGCAGCCACTAGGACTGAGAGCCAGCATGGTATCATGCTTTGGGTGTTGAACTAGAATTCTGGACACCAGGGTTCAAATCCCAGCTCAGCCATGGAAAACCACAGGGTGACCTTGGGCAAGCCACACTCTCCCAGCCTCAGAAGAAGACAAAGGTAAACTGTCTCTGAACAAATCTTGCCAACAAACCCCCATGATAGGCTCACCTTAGGGTTGTCATAAGTCAGAAATTACTCGAAGGCACACAACAACAAACACAGCCATTAGAATTGACAGGGGTCTGTTCCCCAGTCATTCAGGAACTGGAGGGCTGATGGGCTCAACCCCCTCTGCTGAGTGATCTCTGGTGCAACTGGCAGAAACAGGACCCCTGTGAGAGTTCTCCCTCATGCCAGAGATAGCTCGCACAAGGGTGGTGGTGGAATAGTGCACAGTTGCTTCCCAAGCAACAGGGGGGCGGATCCCCATTGATTGCAGCTACTGCTTCCTGCTAAGTGCAGACTGGGGACTTTCACAGTCCCTATGGAGTCTCTAAGCGAGTAGCTACATAGGGATCGTCAATATGTAACAGTCATGAATGCATAACTCCAGGTTATGCATTTGTAACTGTGATACAGGATTCTGGCAATCGAAGGTAATTCAGCAAAATACATTCATATCTCAAGACCAAGAAGACACATCCTGGTGTAATATAAGAGGCAAAAGATGATATCTAAATTAAAAAAAAATCTTGCAGAGAATTTGTCTTCCAGTTTTCCATAATTGCCACAAATACCCCTTTGTAAGCAAAGCTTGAGATGTAATGCAGGGCTTCTTCAGTGTGCAATGGTAACCTCTGCATCTGCCTTAAACTGCCAGGAGAAATCTAGTTTTATCTGTGACATACTGTGGCAGTTGTTGTTGTCGCTCATATTCTGTTAATAACTCGCAGAACCTTGATTCCATGTGCCCCAAACCACTGTCTTTCTCTGGCTTGACTTCTCCCAGACAACCTTGTGTAGCTAAGTAGCAACAGTCCCTCTGGTATGCTGAGTTAAACCATAGAAGCTTCATCTCCATGGTTTCTGATAAACTTGTAATAATTGTTTTCATTCCTAGGCATAACTGATAATCCATTCATTTGCTATCTTCTGCCTGACCAAATTCCTGATGAATGCTGTTCCGCTCCTTGACTATTGGAGGGTGGGGGGAGAACAACTTTAAACCTCTGTGTGTGATTGCGTGTGCAAGTAACATATTCACATGTACACATTGGGCTAGCATCTGGAGTAAATACACAAAGGAAAGCTGAAGATTGATGCAATATTAAAAAGCTCAGTGTACAATGAACACAACTGTCAGTTCTTTTTCTTTATTATAATGTGTGTCTCTAGCATATGAGTAAATTGAATACTGGAAATGTCATTGTTGCTCTTCTTCCCAGCCTTACCTGGCAGAGGTGTCCACATGCTCATAGTGCTTTTTAGTTATCTTTCTATATTATGTCTATCTTAAGTACAATATGTACAGATGTGCCTTCAAGTCCCCAATCAATTTATGGCAACACCATTAATTTCATAGAGTTTTCTTAGGTGAGGAATACTCAGAGGTGGTTTTGCCAATTCCTTCCTCTGAAATAGACCTTGTAGCACTTGCTATTGGAACTGGATTATTTGCCATGGCTCCTTCCTAGAATCATAGAATCAAAGAGTTGGACAAGGCCACAAGAGCCATGCAGGATACACAATCAAATATTCCCAACAGATGGCCATCCAGCCTCTGTTTAAAAATCTCCAAAGAAGGAGACTCCACCACACCACGAGGCAGTGTATTCCACTTCCAAACAGCTCTTACTGTCAGGGAGTTCTTCCTAATGTTTAGGTGGAATCTCTGTTCCTGTAGTTTGAGTCCATTGCCTCTGGAGCAGCAGAAAACAAGTATGCTCCATC
Organism: Gambelia wislizenii; assembly: GCA_030847615.1. Classification (NCBI taxonomy): domain Eukaryota; kingdom Metazoa; phylum Chordata; class Lepidosauria; order Squamata; family Crotaphytidae; genus Gambelia; species Gambelia wislizenii. The sequence goes on along the minus strand of JAUMIR010000001.1, from coordinate 166,803,170 downwards.
CCCAGTATGACATTCCTTCAAATATTTAAACATGGCTATCATCTCCCCTCTTTACCTTCTCCAGGCTAAACATACTCAACTCCCTAAGCCACTCCTCATAGGGCATGGCTTCCAGACCTCCCACCATTTTGGTCTAGAGGAAAAGCAGTGCAGTGGGAAAGAAAGGGTTTAAAACATGGCTTTGTGTTGGAAGGAGAGGAAATCCAGAGGAAAAGCAGTAGAGTGGGAAAGAAAGGGTTTAAAACCTTGCTGAGGCATTGTGTTGGAAGGAGAGGTTATCCAGAGAAAAAGCAGTGAAAGGAGGAAGTGAACAGTGTACTTAGATATGCTGCTATTGCTGACATTTATGGGGAGGAGTCCTGACAGAGGGAAATCATTCTCCCTGTTTGTTTTTATCTTAGGTTCAACTTGTGTGTGCTATATTTTATGAGCCTTTGGATGGTGTGTGGTGTATAAACTATCATAATATTATACTTGAAATGTAGTATTTTTGTAGAGTACCTGTTATTTTAATATGACTTTGAACACTCTAGAACCTATTGATGAAGGATGGTTTCTAGAAATAGCAATAGCAACAGAAATAGAAATATAGGGATTGTCTAAATGGCGAAAATACTCCTCACAGAATGTGAGGAGAATCCTATCTGTCTTAATGACATTCTGCATTGTTTCACTGTATTGTGAAGGAGTGGGGGCCCAAAATGTCAAAAACTCTGCAGGAAAAGCCTTCACAGCTTTTCCTGGTGTTTTTTTAAAAAAACAGTGAGGGGGATGTGCATTCCTGCTTATTGGATAAAATGATTTGATATGAATCACTTTCCCGTAGGAGAAGAAGTACAAAACTGATTGGCTGGGTGAGCATGGGGGTGGGACTTGCTAACAAAGCAAGTGCCCACTGCCACCATGTTGGATTTTTGCCGTAGTGAGTGATAGCTGAGGTGATAAAATGGGGTGGTGTGGGGTTTTTTTTTCTTTCCTGTTAAATAAAAAAAATCACTCTATTGCACCTTGGACAGTAGGTGGTGGCAAATTGAGATAAGTACAAAAATGAATAAATCACTCATTGCCGCCATCTTGCATGTATAACTTATGGGTGCAAAAACATCGTTAAGACAAGTTGCAGCTGCTGCAAAATGCTATTACTGCAGGGCACTCTGTTTTTGGGGCAGGGAGCTTGTATAGGCAAACCTGTATACATACATAAATGTAAAGAAATAAGCATAGCCCCCTTGCCCAGGTTTAGCCCCATGCCCCCCCCCAGAAATTAAAAAGTCTATTCCCCTGCCCTGTTCAGAAGTTCTTCTAAACCATGTGTGGGCAAAGTGCTACTTGCAGCCTGCCTGCAGCTCTCCCGGGGGCTTTTTTAGGGCCCTCATTGCCTCCAGAACCTTCTGGACCTCTGTTTCCCCTTGTAAGTGAATATTTCTATAATGGATACTCCTTGCGTTATCATTTGTTTCCAATAATTTTGGCCAGAGTTATTACAAGTAGTTCCATCTGCAGCAATGCTAACCTTTATTACATCTTGGCTGCTGCCTTTTTACTACACTTCACGGCCAAAGTAAACCTTGAGTTACTGCCAGAGAGAGATGCTAAATTCTGTAAGAGAGTTAACATTTAGCTAAATGACAATGCTTGTTGCAGCTGATCCAGGGCTGCTGGGTCTCCCAGGCTTAACAGATCCACGGGAGTATGAATTTGGGGAAATGCCATATTTCCTAGCACTATAAACAAAGATGCTGTTTCCAAAGTTTCATATTTTCTTAAAGACAGAGGTACCATGTGCTGTATGGGTTCAGGAAACCAGTCTACTGATGAGCACAAATGTATAAGATTATAGATTACCGGTATATCAATCTCTGTAGAGCCCTTCATTCTGGCATGTAACAAATATGCTGTATATACAACAAATACCCTAAAAGCATGAGATCCCATCTGATCTTGAAAGCTAAGCAGGGTCAGCTCTGGTTAGTACTTGGACAAGAGACCACCAACAAATACCAGGTGCAAAATGCATTAAGAGTAATTAAAGGAAAAAGAGAAATAACAGAAAGTATCACATTAATATTTCGTCATCCCAAGCACACTGAAGTATGCTGTAGTGGTTTTGATGAAGTTAGTTTATATAATACAATTTATAACCAGCCCTCTGTATCCAGGGATTCCACCATCCATGACTTGAAAATATTCCCCAAAAATATATATTTCAAAAACCAAACTATGCATTTGCCATTTTATACTGTATAAGGAACATCATTTTACTACACCATTGTATATAATGGGACTTGAACATCCATAGATTTTGGTATCCACGGAAGATCATGGAGCCAAACACCAACAGATACCAAGGGCCCACTGTATATTTTATATATGAAGTACAGTATAAACCAAATGGCCTACATACTTTAGTCTAAAGGTACCTGATCCTGTCTCATCTTGGAAGCTAAGCAGCATCAGCCCTGGTTAGTACTTGGATGTGAGACCGCCAATGAATACCAGGTTCTGTAGGCTATGTTTCAGAGGAAGGAACTGGCAAAACCACCTCTGAATATTCCTTGCCTAAGACAACCCTATGAAATTCATAGTGTCACCATAAGTTGATGCACACAACAACAACAACAAATATACAAGCAGAGCAAGCAAATGGACACTTCTACAGAATCCTGTGGTCTGCCAATCTTTTATCATGATTTCTACAAAAAGATCATGCACACCTAGGACATTTTCAGATGCAATTTTCATCACCAAATATCCCAAAAGAGCTCTGTTGCTGCCGCGTGGCAGGGGAGCAGTTTCGGATGACGCCGTCCCTCTACCGAAACACACCATGTCACTTCCGTGACAGAATGGAGGAAGCCGTGTCATATTTCATTCACGAATGTTGCCTGTCAGTGAAATATGATGCGGTTTCCGCCATTCTGTCACAGAAGTGACACGGAGGGTTTCGGCAGAAGGACAGCATCATCCGAAACCGTTCCCCTGCCACGCGGCAGCAACGGAGCTGTTTTGGGATATTTGCTGCCGAAAATCGTGTCTGAAAATGTCCCTAGACACTATACCTTCAGCCAACATGCAACTTTGCTTCCTCTCTTAGGACCACTTTTTTCTTAATACAAAAGTGCAAAACTGCTTCTTTTTTCTTGCCACATTTCACACGTATGTCACTGTTTCAGGGAAGCACTGGAAAGTATTCAGAAATAATAATGTTCTTTTGGTTAAGCCCAAGACTCTCACCATGTAACACTTTACACAGAACTGTACTGATCACAGACTTTGGCCTTGTCTGCAATGGTCAGAATATGTCAGCTTGCCACGACCATATTCTGGTGCCAGATCAGACCATTTCCTCCCCCATTACCTGAACGATACAAGATGGAGTCTAGATCACCACACTGGCCCATCTCTGCACTTGCTCTCTACATCACACTCTCTGCAGCCAGGAAGGGGCCCTGCAGCACATGATCAAGGCCACCTGCATGTGACCATGCTGCGGGACTCCTTCATAGCTTCAGAGAGTGTGATGTGAACAGCAACTGTAGCAATGGGCTAGCATGGTTGTATGGCCTCCTGCAGACCTGCGGGGCCTGATCCATTTTCCCATCCCACCCCCCCCCCGGTATTTTGCTGAATTGTTTCAATGTGCTTTTACCCTGTCTTTCCCCCATCTTTGTCATCAGGAGACTCGGGGGGGGGGGGAAACAGGGCAAAAGCCCTACATTGTTCGGACTACAGGGCTCTAAGATGGGGGCAAGATGGGGTAAATTTAGACAAGGTGTTAGTCATAGCAGCAATCAAGATGACCAGACTTACAACACTCCTTTTCAGAAAGAGAAATTTTAGATGTTGTAACAGCCTTTCACTTCCTTGACTGAAGTACAGTACTGACAACTGTTCTGTGGGGTTGTCCAGAACAATGAAGTGACCATTCAGTGTTGCATTTGGACAGCTGGCAGGCTGGCATTTATGCCAAGTCCTTGCCAAGGAATTCCACTTTCAGCCAACTTTGTTCAAATATTCCTCTCAGAGTTTAGTGGCAATGAATATAAAATCCCAAGGTTCCAGATGGTACCGGTTGCAGTTGCCAGATGCTCTACAATTTCTGTTCTTGTTCCTTTTTTCCATTTTATAAAAGGTACACTGAGGAACTGGATTGCACTGGCTGTGATGTGCAAGTCAAACAAAACTGTTCAAACAAAACAGTAGCTGTATTTCAAAGAAAGTTTTCCTCCTGTTTTGTGGCTTTCAGATGTAGCAAATTTGGAACATTTCCAAAATGTGCAATGCCTTATGCATAAGAGCAGAACAGGGAGAAGTTCCTCTTTCAGACTACAGCTCCCAGAATGCCTCAGCCAGTATGACCAGAGGGATTCTGGGAACTGTAATCCAAAAAAGCAACTTTTCCCAGCTCTCGCTGTTTGTGTATGTGCCTTCAAGCCACCTGTCAACTTACTGGCAGATTCCAAAGAAACTGTGTCTTGCTCAGTGCAGTTCAGCGGGCCTTTGGTATCCACTGGGGTTTGGTTCCAGGATCCCCTGTGGATACCAAAATCCATGGATACTCAAGTCCCATTATATACAATAGCATAATAAAATGGTGTCCCTTATATATAATGGCAAAATCAAAGTTTACTTTTTGGATATATTTTTAAAAATATTTTCAATCCATGGATTGTTGAATCCGTGGATGCAGAATCCATGGATATTGAGGTCCATGGATATTGAGGTCCATTGGGAAGGCAGCATAGTACAACTGCTGCTACAGGTGGAAAGTCTCATGCAAAATCTGTCACAAGTGAGCTGCTCATACTTTTGCCATCCATTGTATATGCTCCAAGATATCAAGTTTTGGACCTGTTCTTTGTTTATCTAACAATTCATTATTAATATCTATGACTTCATGAATGTGCATGGGACTTTACTCAACCCTATTCCTTTATGCCACTTATATCAATATGATAATGTGTCTTACATTGTTTCAAGAGGTCACAGATAGCTGCCTATTGAAGCATATGGAGGGAATGAGGAGTCACTATGCTGCAGTACTTAAAGTGCAAGTCAAATTATGAAGTGGGGAAGAATCTGTCACAAGTTATAAACTTATTCTGAGATGGCATTAAGTCTAAGGTGACCTTGTTGTTAGAGGAACAATGAATATCTAATTTTAAGATGTGAGCGAATACTGAATAGCTGGAATTGCTAGCCTTCCAGAACCAAATTAGGAACCAGATAATGGAGAAAGCATGTATCTGATACAACCACATGTCTTACAATGGATTCCTTTGGATGTTAGTAATAAAACCCAATGCTAATTGATCACTCCGTAAATTAAATGCAGTTTAGTCAATCATATTTAGATACCATATTGGCAGCCATCACTGAGCCTTATGGAGAAGAAGAATCTGCTGGCAGCGTATCTCTTTGTGAGCACAGAATTCCATTACAATTGACTGCCTTTCCTAGTATTATTAGTATTTCATCATGAAAAAGTACTTTCCCCATGTCGTAATAATTAATTTGCTTCCCAAAAATAATTACAGTAATTATCTTCCCAACACGATTGCCAGTAAACCTCATGTGGGGCTCAACGTCCACATACTGTATTAGCCCGCATGTGACACTTTTTGTATACTATGTTGAGCCACCACCCATGGTTAATGGTAGCCTGCTAAAACACAATCACAAGAGTGGAGAGTCCAGGGCTACAGCCAACATACAAAAAGAACTCAGACAGAATTCTAGTTTCTCCTCAACTGATTGTCTGGTATGATAGAATCCAATCGTTCAATACATTTTTGGTTAGTACCTGTAGTGCCTAATATTTATTGTGATATGTGCAAAAACACTATTTTTATTTGGTTTTATTTTGTTATGGTTGTCTACTGAGAGTGGCCTCTGAGTTAAGTTATATGGTAACTGAGTAGGCCAGGAGCCTAGCAAGATAGCCTGTTTTGGGTCTAGAATTCAAAGACATATATGGCTGCTTACACACTGCAGAAATAATGCAGTTTCATACCATTTTATAAACTGCCATGGCTCCATGTGATGGAATTCTGGGATTTGTAGTTTGTTGTGATACCAAGAGCTCTCTGACAGAGAAGGCTAAACATCTTACAAAACTACAAATCCCAGAATTCCATAATATTGAGCCATGGCAGTTAAAGCGATGTCAAACTGGATTATTTATGCAGTGTGTCAGCAGCCATAGCCATGTTAGGACTTTATCAGACCATCCTCCATACATCTTCTTTTGCCAGCATATTTTGTGGTCTTTTTCTGCCAGCAAAAAATAAACAAAACCCTTTATCAGACCTACCTTGAGCAGCATCAGAAAGGCAGCCCCAGCATAAATGGAGTATGAATGGAGCTCCATTTACTTCCTGATTTGAGATCTCGCCAATTCTCACGAGAAGATGCAAGCACGGAAAATTTAAAAAAATAAAGCAAGACAAAGACAGAAAATGTTCACACAAGCCTAGAAGCATACTCTAAAACTTAAAAGTGAACCAGGGAGGTTCATTAAAAGAGTGTCCCCTACCTGGTTTTTGCAATCTCACCCAGAAGTGTTCTGCCCTTTGATTCACGTATTCACATGAGCACAATGGCACGAGGTTTCAAACGCTGACAGTACTGACACAAAAACACAATGGGAGATCTATTGACAGCTTGGCCCATCAATAAAATAGAATGCCTTTTGGACAATATATCACAGGGAAAGGACAATGTCATCTGATATGAACGCCCTTTTGTGTTAATTAGGCGTCGTTATGATGCTGTATTTGCTGCGTCTGATAAAGTCCTTAGTGTGGAATATAACTAAGCAAAGGGATCTTTTAGCAAGGGCATCTTTAGTCTCAAAGGTGCTACAAGATCCCCGTGCTTACTGTACTGAGTCTATTTAACATTGCACTGGTTACATTGGGAATGATTTCTATGGAAGGGAGGCTTCAACCTGAATTTGGAAAGGTTTAGGAGGAGGAGCTATCTATGCATATAATGGGAGAGAGTCAGCAAATGGTGTAGGTAAATACAAGTTCTATATGGAGCATAATTGCTCCAGCTGGTTCTTTTCAGCTGGGAATAGGGTTGCCTGTTCCGGATTGTCCTGGGTGCTGAGGTTTCTAGGCCAAAACCTGAGATTTAGGGATGGCCCCTGGTGATGTCATTAAGCATTATGCATTAAATGCCAACTAAGTTGCTCACAGCTTGTCATTCAAACACAAACACACACAAAACATATTTTCCTGTTTGGAAATTAAAGCAGAAATCTTAGCTAAAGGGGTTGTTAGCAGATCAAGGTGATAGGAGGGGAGGATTCCTTCCCACTTTCCAAGTAAGGGAAGAATAAGGAAGAATAAGGAACATTTCATCTGGCCACCATGTGTCTAGTCAGAAATCAGATGCAGAGCAAAGTGAAGGGTGAACACTGTAACCACAATGGCTGGGGATGGAGAAGAGGAAACTAACTAAGGAAATATCTAGACCCTCCCCCCCCCCAAATCTTTGCAAGTTGCAGCAACAAGTCAATTAATCCTTGCAAATTGTAGCAAGCTGCTTCTCTCTTGGCTGAACTAGAGATTTACACACAATCCTGTCCTTTTGCCTTGAGCACAGCCCACCAAAACTGAAGAATGTGTGCCATCTTCTCCTGCACTTAATGTGTGTACGTCTTCAGCTTGCCTGTCAACTTATGGCAACCCCAGGAATTTCATAGGGTTTTCTTAGGCAAAGATTACTCAGAGGTAGTTTTGCCAGTTCTGAAATATAGCCTACAGCACCTGGGATTCATTGGTGGTCTCCCATCCAAGTACTACTAACCAGGTGCGACACTGCTAAATTTACAAGATAAGATGGGATCTGGTGCCTTTAGGTTGCTTAGTCCACCTGGTGGCTAAAGATAGCAGGGCTCCCTGAACTGGAAAACAAGAAAACCAGTCTGAGGCTGCTGACACACTGGAGAAATAATGCAGGTTGACACCACTTTAACTGCCATGGCTCCATGCTATGGAATCCTGGGATTTGTCATTTGTTGTGGCATCAAAACTCTTTGACAGAGAAGGCTACATATCTCACAAAACTACAAATCCCAGAATTCCATAGCATTGAACCATGGAAGTTAAAGCAGTGTCAAACTGCATTAATTCTGCAGTGTGTCAGCAGCCTGAGAAGCCAGACTGGGAAAAGGCCTGGAATCCAGAGTGGGTGACTGAGGAAGGCAGGAATCCTTCCAGCTATGAAGTTGTTGTGGTGAAGCATGAAGCAAGCAGCAGAGCCTAACACCAGATGTTTTCAGACAGAGGTTTTGTCCACAAGGAACTTCATTTGATATCTTGAGGTGGAATCAGCCTGAAACCTAGGGAAACAAGAAGAGGTGGAGTAGAGGAAGACTTCTGTACAGATCTTTTTACTAGCTGTGAAGGATTATCGGGAGTGAGGACGTCAGGGATATTTATTCTGAGAGGGAAACTATTGGGAGTTTATTAGCTGAGGAAATCTCTCAAATATTAGGAATGGTAATTAGATCAATTTTAGCCATCTCAATACATTATCTAAAGTTTTGCAATTAGCTCTGTGTTGTAAATAATTCATATAATTCATATAATAAACATCTTAGTTTTGTTCACTTTGTCTCTAGTGTTGGCGTGATTCCCTTGCCTATACAAAAAAAACAAAAACAAAAAAAAAACAGATTACTGAGTTATATATGGCTGAAAGTTAATTTGAGTAGCAGCAGTAGGCTTGTGGCATGGAGCTCTATAGGCCAAAGTCTCACATATTTGATAAGGGAAACATAAGTGAGAAAACCTTTGTGGTTGGGCTACATCTGACAGCAAGGATTGGATAACCCACATAGTTCTTCCACAAGTTGCAGCTTGCCTTTGATAATTAAGAAAAGGGCCTCTTCGAGACATGGCACCGAAGGAAGAATGATGCAATGTAGCTAAAGCAGCCAAATTAAGTCATTCCAACACTCACTTCCATTATAAAGAAACTGTACAGTGGGCCCTTACCATTCATGGGGGTTTGGTTCTGCCCCTCCAGATGGAAAAAATGTGGAAGCTCAAGCGCCATATTAATCAATGATGGTGCATGCATGCGGTAATGTGCCTGCATGCACATGCTGCCATTGAATAATATGGGCTATGGCCATCCACAGATGCAACAGTCCACAGATGGCTCACCTGACAATACAATGGTACCCCAAGCTCCTCTTCTGACATTGCCTTTTGTCTAACACATATTGCTACAGTGCAGTTTCTTTGTATTTTGCTGGGTAACAGCAAAGGACTGAAGGTCATACAGGATGATGCCATGCCTGCAGGTTTTTGCTATCAACTTTGCCCCATTTCCTAAGAGACTTGGTTAAGAGCTGTGGCATAGGTTCCTCCCATCTGAACTTGGACTTCCAATGGTAGTAGCTGTTTGATATTGTGAGGCTGTCTGTAGGAGAGTAAAGGCCTGCCACCAAGACTTCTTGAGAGGACAGCATTATTGTCCAGAACAGGATGTAGCTCCTTGTTGATACATCAAAACTTCAAACTAAAAACTTCTTTCTTTTAGTCTGAAAGGTGCTGCAACATCGCTTTGTACTTCAAATGTTATCACGTGGCCGAAGAACTACCTGTGAGGACTAGTGTTGGCAAGGTCAAAAAGTAAAGTGGGTTGTACTATGTACCTCTGTACACAGACCATGTGGTCGTTCAGGACTGCCGAACAAGACTGTCATCTCCCGGGTCAGGCTCGAGCGACCAATGTCCTGAACCGCCTGCATGCAGGGTTGGGGCTGCGGCTTCCAGTGCATCTTTACACCTGCCGGTTTCGGAAATGGATTTGTCCTTCGAGCCTGTGCAATGGATTTTTCTGGTGGAGCACAGCGTGCACAGAACTGGCCTCACCCTTTAAACCAGAGATTCATCTGCCGTGGCCTTGCAAGCATGGACGTGGCAGTGAGGTCCTCAGGCTGTAGGTTTGATTAGAGTTTCCTTCTCTTAGATGGTTGACCTTACAGGGTTGGACGAGCACCATCTGCCCGGGTTTGGGATTAGAGTTTTCCTTCTCCTAGGACGGTTGCCACAAGGCTAGAGAGCCCATCCTGCCCTTTGACGCTCTTTGTCAGACCCTTCGGTTTTGACCTGTCTGGCATGGGAGACCCTACCAGTGGCTATTATGCCACCGCCAGCATAGCTCAAAACATCATTAGGGTACGCAAGCCTCTCTCCCACGACAAGGGGGCATCAATGGAGACCATGTATCATGTGTAAAACTGTCAGGTATGCAAGTAATTATTCCAAATACAAAATTGGTAAAATTAAATAGATACTTTATTCTGTTGAAGACCTTCTGCATTCTTCTTGCTTTATCTGTGAATGCAGAACTTGTCTTTCCTCCTTTTAAGTAACTACTATTGACTTTCCCCTACAGATTTGTAGTTTCATGGAGTCCAAATTGTACCCTTTGCTCACATATAAAGAGCAGCATTTACCAAGTGTATCAACGGGCTGGAGGTGTGAGAGAAACAAATATGAACTAGTATAGGGGTAAGCAACTGTGGAACCGCATTAGCCCCTACTCCATGAGATTTTGGAGGGCCACACCTCCACATCACACCCCCAACAAAGATTTTTTAAAAAATAACCCTCAACCACCCTCTAGGGAGTGTGGGGGGCATTTTCTCCATGTTTTTAGGTTCCACTGGGCCATTTTAAGCTCAGGGAAGGCCATTTTGTTTACTTCCTATTTAAAAAAACAGCCTCTCCTAGACCTAAAATGGCTTGGAGGGGACATGACAAAAATACCCTCACAACCCCTAGGTTGTAGGAAAGTATTGGTATTTATATTAAGCAGAGTGAAGTGTGGCACCAGTGCAATATGAGCTTGTGGTATAAAACAGGATGGAAATATGCAGGCCGCTCTAGTAAGGTTAAAAAGCAAAACTTATGTTTATTGTGGCAGAGAATACATCTGAGATAGGAAAATAGGTAGGTAGGTAGGTAGGTAGATAGATAGATAGATAGATAGATAGATAGATAGACAGACAGACAGACAGACAGACAGACAGACAGACAAACAGAAGAGAGTTACCTAACTTTGGTAGAAGAGTCCCTAAAAGCTGACTCTTATTTGTGCAGTTAAGGCATCTTGAGGCTGAGCTGTCTCATGTTACTGTCTTCTTGGACAAAGGGTTGTAAAGCACTAAAACCTCTTGGTGGAGGGGGAGAAGTGACCTCCACATGCAAGTAAGAAGTAAAAGCCTTGAGTACACAGATCAATGAAGCACAGAGGTAAATCAAAAGTATAGGCATGCAACTCTAGACTTTCCCTCTGTGCCAGACTACTCTAAACAAGCGTTGATGTTTCTTCACTTTCAACATTGGAAGCTTTTTTTTAATGTTGTTGTTTTTAATCCTGAATTGCCCTGGGGGCTACAAAATGTCCTTGAGAGCTGCATTTTGCCCACCCCTGCCCTAGTGATTAGACTCTTGGACTCGGATCTAACTGTATTTCCAAATCCCACCACATTCAGGGACTTGATTGTAGAGGAAAATCACTTCGTGATGATGAACAAAATAAAGATGGAAAGCAGATAATTCCTAAAAGCCCATCCTGGGCCTAAAATGGCTTGGGAAGGACACGACAAAAATACTCAGATGCCTTCAGCTCAGCTTACTGTCTGATGAGATCACTGAAAATGATGATTCTGATGATAAGAGATAAGACTGCATGGCAAATATAGGTTTTAAAAAATTTAAAATACTGTTGCCTGAAGAACAAATGCATACCCCTTTTTCCATGGGAACTTTAAAAGTCCATATTTATTGTCATAAATAATAAAAAAAACACCCTTAAAAAGAGTGTTAATCAAAACAAAATGTTTGCTGCAATATACACAAAAAGCCAAATTACCTTTCAGATGTGCTTATAATTCTCACATACAGATGGGCTTCTTTCTCATGATTCTCACATGCAATGAAACAAAAGTATGCCCTAAAGACAAGGACTTCACATATGTCATGATCTCTCTGTGTAAATGCACATGCAAAAGGGCAGATATAGTTGCCGTGAATTAAAATAAATTCATTCATCAGTGATTTTATTCACATTACACATCTGTAACAGTTGGATACCAGTTTAATTGCATGACTCCATCCCATGGAATCCTGGGATTTGTAGTTTTGTGAGACATTTAGGATTCTTTAGTGGAGTCTCCTAAAATACAACTAGAACACTCTGAGCAAAGAATCCCGATTGCCTCACAAAGCTATAAACCCCAGGGTGGAGCCACGGATGGTAAAGTGGTATCAAACTGCTGTAACTATTGCATTGGATCCCATGTCAGGAGAAAGACAGGGTATACATTCAATAAATGAATAAATAAATAATAAAATAAATAAATACATTTGTGTAATGGAATCATTAGACTTTTCTCCATGTAATTGACACAAGTTGATAGCACACCAGTGTTGTATAGGTAGGTAATAATGCATATGATCCTCTGTCTTTCTCTGTACTTTACAGAAGCACCAAATGTCTAGATTCTCGTTGCTGCTAGGAAAAATGATGGAAGAATTATAAAAGCCATGTGGAACTCAAGTATCTCTCCTTGTCCCTTTCAGTACATATGAAGAAAGGGTCGGGCATTAAGGCCCCTGTGTCTAACTGGCCTATTGAGGGGCATCCAAAGATTTTGAAAAGGATATGAAGGCAGAGACCATCTATGGCAAAGGGATTTGTTAAGCTACTCTGGCTAGAGGCAGGGCTTTCAAGATCTTGTTCCTATACTTCCTTTCTCCATTCTAAAAATGGGCTTACCAGAAAGTGGGTTCCTACTTACTAACACAATATTCTAGGCTCATGGGTCTAAGAAGACACGTCTTGTACCTACCCAGGACTTCTTATAATTGATACAGTATATCATTTTCTCTCTGTGAACATCAGTGCAACATTCTAATGGTGTTACCCTAAGAGCATCTCCTTGAAGTTTGTGGGAATTATAGCTCAAAAGGAGGCCTGTGAGAGGAGGGTAACTTAAGAGATTTTCCACCTATGTATACCAGTACTAACTGTAGAGAACACTCCAGTTGGAATTAAACAAAGTATGTTGTTTGAATTAACAGAAGAGATAAAGTATTCTACAAGAACACTCACTCTTAAGAACCATACAAGGCTATTGAAGAGAAAGGCAAGAAGGGTTGGATAGAGAGAAGTCAGCAGTGGAAGGATGATAGTTACCAGTCTCAAAGAAAGAGGTCTGTGTTTCTGAGTCTGTGAGTGACACAGGGGAGATCCAGTCTGTTGAGACAGAGAGTGATGAAGTGGCACACATAATGGAGGGTCTGGTCTGTGGCACACATGGTTAGGCTCAGAGCTCGGATATTTATGCCCTATTTTGTACCCTGGAGGGGTGGTCTAGTTACGACAAAGCCTGGATGACTTTCTCACAGAATGGGCAAAAGGGTCTGAAATGAGCTTATTGCCTTAGCTCTGGAGAGACAAAACATTGATGGGACTTGTAGCAACCTCTTAATGTTTGGACAGGTAAGGTGTATAGGAAAGATTTCTGTAGGGTATAGTTGGAGGGATGGTCACTGATTGCATGCTTGAAAGGTTTAGCATAGACCCTTTGATGACTGGGTTTTCCACATAATCCTATCTGGCTTTTCCCGCCATTGTGATTCTGGATGTGTCTCAAGTCATCATGACCTTAACTGTCCTCTGGTCAGCTTGACCCCAAACAGTCAGTATGACCACCAAAAGTGTCTGTCTACTATGTGCAGTTATGAAATAGGGGTGGTAGGGTATGCTAACAATGGCACAATATGGATGCAAGATTGTGCAATTTTCATTGGTTCCTAGTGTACTTCTGATAGGAACTACAGTCTGTCAGCCTGCCTAAGAGACAAAGATGGAAAAGTTCCCCATATTTCTGAATCAAAAACACACATACATACCTGCTATATCAGGAATACATTTCATGCATCTATATGAGGGGGGGATAGTGAAATCATGAGAAGAAAGCACTTAATCTAATTGGATCTGCTCTCTGAAGTCCTTTCGAAGTCCAGTGGCATACAATTAATTAAAACAGCACAATCCTTTCAAGAATATGGTGCCTGAGAACATACGTCTTTGGAGGAGTTTACTTTCTGAGACTTTTTGTTCTTATTCTTTAAAAAGCTGAGTAGTTCTAACTTGTAATGGTCCTTGGCTACAATGTAGAGAAAGGTGTATTTTAAAACTCACTTAAATCCCATTCTGGGCTTGACTCCTGTTTACTTGGGGGGGGTGTATTGGACCCCAAAATGAAACTTTCCTAGAAATTTACAGGGCTATCCCTCTAAACCCCCAGATTTGGTCCACTTATTGGGAAAGGATGACACTCTGCACATGTATTTATTTATTATTACAAAGAATGTGGCTATAAACCAGCAGTCACTGAAGAGTGTTGGCTGGTCTTTGTTTTCAAACCAATCACATAGTACAACATTGACAGGACCAGACAATTTTGGACTGCAGATGAGTGAATGTTGTATTTTAATACCATGTCTTTGGTCTAGCAGAAAACCCCGATGAAAGGCGGCAAAATCTTTCTACTCATGGTAGAAAGTTGTTACACAAATTACTGGGGGTCCATGGGACCCACTTGTGACTTCTGAGTTATGATATTATGTTGGGGAATTTTAATTAGCTCAAAGGTATGGTTTTGAGAGGTCAGGTAACACTGGGATCTTTACACCTGTGTATACCAGTACTAGCTGAGGAGACTCCAAGCCAGAATAAAATAAAAAAAATGTTTTTATTGGAAAATAATCATGGTATCACTCACACATGCACTCATGCTTCAAGCAGTCACACAAAGTTAATGAAGAATTAGGAGGTAGTATTTGGATAGAGAAATAGGTTTTGGGAGTGATGGGCTATACTTTACCTGTCCAGAGAACAGAAATTTGTGTAACAGAGAAGCACTCAGGCTGAATGCTTGAGGGTCACACAGCAGACTGCAGAGTGATGAGGTGGGAGAAGCTGTGCATGCTTTGGTCATGTTTTGGGATAATATTTATAATCAATATCATACCCTTAGGGGGTATTTTGAGTGTAGAACAATGCTTGAGTGAGTTTCCCAGAGTTAAACAATGGAAGCTCCGGTTTTGTTAATTGCTATTAATGACTGGAACATTAAGAGTGATGGGTCTGAGGTGACAGTGTATTGCTGGATAGGCAGAGGTGTGAAGGATCACCTTTTCAGAATAATGGGAGTTTCGTCACTTGTTTGTTTTATGACACACTGCCAGGTGCATCCAGGGGAAATTAGCACATTCCATCCTAACTACTGACTAAGGAGGCTTCACTTAATCTCATCCTGGGTGTGTCTGTTTTTGGAGAATTTCTAAGCGCATCTGACAAAGTCCTTAGAAACTCCTACAATCACATTGAGATTTATAAGGAGAAAGTTTGAGTCAATCTGTAGATTAAAGTTGTGTTTTATGCCAGTCTTCATTCCATTTCTTTATACGTAAGGACTCCAATCATTACAGCTTTCTTTCTCATCTGTGCTCATTTTCTGTATGGATTACACAGAGGAATTAAACATGTTTCTCCATCTGAAATGGTACGGTCCCAGGAAATTTGTTCCACATGAGTTCTTGCATATGTAGATTGGTTCTATGTTTGCTGACCTATACCTTGGCTCAAGTTTTGCTTTGTTTTATAGAATCCTCTTCCAGTTTTACTTTGCTTCATGTTTATATTGTTTATAACGTGTGCACTTGGCTTGTAACAAGTGGTAAGATCATTATTCTTGAAATGTAGTTCTGACATCATCTTCAAAATGTGTGATTTGTTGTTGTTAACAACAAGTTGAGTCGACTTTGACTCATGGCAACCATTTTAATGGCTTCTTAAATCTTCTTTTGGCACTGCTGTGGCTGGTCTGTTACCATAGATACTGTGCTATTGTTTGCATTCATTTACAACTCAGAGATTCCCATGTGTAGAATTATTATACACAATTATTCCAAATACAAAATTGATTAAATTAATCTGATATCTTATTTGTTGAAGACTGTTTCTGTTCTCTTCTTGCTTTAGCTGTGAATGCAAAACAAGACTTTCCCCCTCTTTACAAGTATGTAACTGTTATTGATTTGCCTCTACAGATCTGCAGTTTCTGAGACTTCAGATTATACCTTTTGCTTGTCTAAAGAAAAAAAAAAACCACCCTGGTTTAGCTGGATTTTAGCAAGCATATCAATTGATGCAATCTGATACAGTTAAAAAGAGAATAGGGGTTATGCCATTATTTTCTTCTGCAGGAAAATTACACCCAGAGTCTACAAAGTAGTTCAACACATTAACTTCTGCCAATATTCACAATGTGTTTATCAAATTCATATTAAAAATGTGGATACCAAAACCCATATGCTTCCACATTTGGGGGTGGGGTGGGGTGGGGATTTCAAGCCTCTCTCAACAAACATGTTACTGGGATTCTGTTGCCCTCAGATAAATACTAAACAATGTATAGACTATATTTTGTTGAGTGATAGTTTAAGACATTGTACACCTGCCAGCAAGAGTTAAAACAATTTGTAAGCCGCTCTGATAGCCTCGTGCAAAGTCAGATAAAATATTTAAATAGTTAAGCCTTATGCCTGGAAAGTATACTAAAAGCACTTGTCTGGATTGCCTTGAGAAGTTGCAAGTAGGACCACTATCTCTCCTAGGCACTAGGCAAGAAAAATGGTTGGATGAGGTTTGGGTGGGTGGACAGACAGACAGATTGACGTACAGAAATGTGTGTGTATATATACATTTGTAGAAGTCTGATGCCACTTAATTAAAATGGCTGCAGCCTGTGTAGTCTTGGAATGTGTAGTTTGGTGAGGCTCAAGAGCTTTGGCTGAGGATTCTAAATATCCCTCTGTGAGCTGCAGATTCCAAAATTCCATATGATGGAACTATAGCAGTTATAGAGATATCAAACTGTGTACTGTAAAAGAGACCATAGACAGACAGACAGACAGACAGACAGACAGACAGACAGACAGACAGACAAAAGCCTTCTGAGGCAGCCAGTAATCTTCTGCACTTGGTTTATGATGAATGGATCTACATATTTATGACTCGTTATTTAACATGCTTGCCTTCAAAAACCCACAAGATATTGTTACCTGAATTGCTGGGGGGTGTCTGTGGGACCCCACTCATGACACTAAAATTGCAATACTAGTTTTGGGAATTAATATTAGCTCAAAGTATGGCTGTGAGATATTGGGTAACTTAGGGGACCTTTGCACCTGTGTATACCAGAACGAACTTCCAAGACTCCAGTTCAAAGTGAAATAAAATGTTTTTTATTGGAAAATAACATGGAAACATTCACATAAGCCTGCATGCACTCAAGAGAACTATACAAGGCTACCAAAAAATCAAGGTAGAAGAACTGGGATAGAGGAATACAAATTATGAAATATTACAGAATGAGGGTGTAAGGCACAGTTACAATGTAGGTCATCATTATAGTCTTCCCATAGATATCAAGGATAAGAGAAACCTCAAGGCTAAATGGTCAGCCAGTGACAGGATTTCATTCATTCCATGATTGTGCATCATTGTAAATTCCCATATAAAGGAAGGGAACTGAGGCAGTAATGTGGCGGCTTGAGGTAACAGGTAAAAATAATTTAGACACTGGGAAGGTGAAGATGCACCAATAGGCAAAAAAACTGGAGGTTAACATGAAAGTCAGAAAGAAAGCTTGTGGAAATAGATCTAGATTGGTATGTTCACTAGTGCTAATGAGCAGCAGCAAATTACACAGTCCTTCCTGTCTCCCAAGCTGAATGGGCAAATTCATTGAACTCATATAGTTTCAGGTTCTCATTTTATCTCTCCCCCTGGCATCAAATCCTTTTCAATCTGTTCATATTTCCATCTTCCTTTTCTTTGTTGTAAAGGCCCATTTCCTCATTACTGCAATTAGATCTTCAAAGTTCAGAAGCATGAAATAGATCTGTAAAACATTCTGAAAAGCAGGGCTTGGAAATAGCCAAGTCACACAGTTGCCTGTAACTAGTTACTTGTTTACCATTTACAAGAAATGTAGTTCTCTGGAATTAATTACTTTTGGGGTGCTGTGTATGTAACAAAGTCACATTTGAAAAGCAATTCAACAAGAAGGAGTTACAATATGTAGTTTTATTGGTGCAACAAATAACTGCTTTTAATGTCTTTCAAAAGTTACTTCTTGACGATATTTTTAGAGGCATTTTGAGAGGATTTCTTCAAGTTTTATGGCATACTCTTATCAATCCTAAGACGTTTCTCCACATTAAAAATGGAATATAATGGGAAAGCAACAAACATCACAACAGGTAGTGGAATGAGTTACTTTCTCAACACTGTAACAAGTAGTGTTCACTACTTTTCAAAGACTGTAATAATTCATGGGAATTAAATTGCTTTTTAAAAGTAATTTTCCTAGTTCTGCTGTGAAAAATGAACAGCTGCTCAATAGCTTCATTCTTGAGCTTAGATCCTTTGTTACCCTTCTGTGCATGGAAAGGACTCTGATCCAGCAAGGATTATGGTGGCTGACCCTTTCCTTGAATCATACATAATATTTGATATTCCTAAGAAAATGGGCAGTCTGTTTCCTTGTCCCTCCCTGGTTTGTACAATAATATATGGACATTCCCTTAGTACTAAACAATAATGCAACGGGTTCATTGATTCGTGCTGTGTGCTTCAGGTACAAAGCAATACCCACTGCTTCCTGCCATTACACACTATTGCTTACGTTATTTTATACAATCTGTCACTTCAATGTGTATCTCCCACATTCTCTGGTGAAGAAATGTTCCCCTGGCTGAGATAGCAACTGTAGCTACAACACAGCATCTGCTCTTTTAACTATCTGTTACTTGCTGTCACTTATTGGAACATTTTCCATTCGTCTCCCCTTCCCACCCAGACTCCATTAGGTGACCCAGGAAATAATCCATGATTCCTGAGCTGCATTTTTCTTCTTAATGAGCTCTGACTGACAAAACTATTTGGACAGCTTTCTGTATCATTATTTTTGACACTATCTTTAAATCTTATTGGCACTTTTAAATGGCATTTCTAGTTACCAATGCAATACTAATGGGATCTTTCCACAGCCACCGTCTGTCACTTCAGAAAGCTTGTATTTGTGTGCCTATGCACTTGGACACCCAGAGAGAATTTTTGGTTTTCCTGAAGACAATATTGATTACAATCAATATTCACAGGGCCACTCAGTTGTCCAGACAGTGGCACAGAGTCCAGGAAAATATTTTGTTTTACAAATTGTCCTCATGGCTGGTCAGACCGTGTAATAAGATGGGTGCCATCTAGCAATAAGAGATAAATAGTTGTGGCACACAGGCACTTGAGCATCACTTGGCAATACACATGTAAAATCTCAAGAGAGATGCTATCATAAAGAATGGTCTCCTATTTCTTACAACTTAAAGTCTCCTCCTCCCCCCAATTTCCTTCTGAAAGTATCTGTCAGCAAGTTTTTCATCACACCTTGATCAAATATTGCCACCTGTGGCCAAATGTGTCAAATTGGTTTGATCTACCCACCAAGCTCTGCTGTAGACAGCAAATGGAGACAGAATCAAAGTTTGGGTTAAGGGACTTAACACCTCCCACAGTAGCTGAGGGACCACCATGGAGATGGGGTTCTCTGTTTCCTCTGAAAGAAAGCTATGTCTTGTTCCATTGCCAAATGATAGGCAGGCAAAGTGAGAAAAAGCAGTGACTTGTCCTTACTTCCATCTGATCCAGGGTGTGGAATACATTATCCAGAACAGGTTGTTGACCAGCATCTCCCATATCCCTTCACTCTTGCCTGTGTTGGCTAGCACTGATGGGCATGGCAGGCCAACAGTAGACAAAATTCTATATAGAGATCTACACTGTGTAACTTCATGCCTACTTACCTACAAAGCAGAGGTGCTAAGGACCCCTCCTTAGTGAATTGCAAAGATGCATATCAGGGCACCTGCAAAAGTGTCTACCGATGTGCATCAGCACTCCCTAGCAGGTGTCCAACTGTGTGTCAGTCCCATTGCCCATCAGGTCCCATTGTGTATTGGCCCCAATGCACAATGGTCACTATGCTGGCTCCCCTACATAGGAACATTAACAACAGCCCCTTGCCGAATATGGACATGGTGAAACGGTTTAATTCTATTTCCCACAGGTCTAAGTCCACTTATGAAGATGTAATGTCTTTATCACATTATACTGTTGTAGTGCTATTATTCTACTTTAACTGCCATGGCTGCCTCCTGTGAAATTCTGGGGTTTGTAGTTTGGTGAGGCCTAAGAGCTCTCTGGCTGAGAGTTCTAACTGTCCTTCCCAGGATTTCACAGGAGTCAGCCATGGTAGTTAAAGTGGAATAATAGTGCTAAAACAGTGTAGTGTGATATTCTCTCCAGTCCCCAAGTGAATTCCAGCTGATAGAATCATGTGTTCCCAACCCCTGTTCATGAAATAACCTTACACCTCTAAGGCAATACAGAAATGAAAAGAAGATAGTTACATTTGACAGACTACGAGTGCATCTACAGTTGTGACCGACCTGATGTTGAAAAATTGGTTGCACTTTAGCCAAGAGCCATAGCAACATTTATATGCAGCTATAAATTTACAGATATAAATTAATTCCTGTATACCATCTTAGAATGGTTTAACACTGATGAACTTATAGGTTGCCTTGGTCTTCCTCAACAGATAATATTTAGAAGCAATACACTGTGTTAAGCATGAAAACCAAAGATAAGTTTGATCCAATATGATAAATGTATGCACTTATCTTGAATTCCGCTCTGTCATCAAAACCCACTAACATAAATATGTTGCTTGCAACCTTTGATCCATTTCATTGACAACACTACATAAAACTCATCAGGTTCCAGGTAAAGTAAAGAAGCCAAAGAGAAACATCTTCCAAGCAGCTTTTTAAAAATGGAACTTTGGTTTGTAAACAGAGATTGGAAGGTAACCTATCAGGGTCACTGTGGCAGTATATTTCCTTTGCAGGCAGGTCAGTAGGTCTGAACCTTTGATCTCACAGATGTTTTGGGCTTCAGCTCCTAGAATCCCTCACCATTGGCCATGCTTGCTGGGGTTACTGGGATCTGAAGTCTAAAAGATCTGGAGGCTCAAAAGCTGAGAACCACTGGCTAGATTATCTTTAAGGACACTTCCAGTTACAGGCATCCTACAGTTAACAAAGAAGCTTCTTTTTACAAACTATTTTTATGCCTACCCAGCCCCCATTTCCTCCTCATCCTCCTTCTAGCTGGCATTGGGGGCACGTTGAAGGAGAGCTAGAAAAACACAGATTTTCAGTGTCAGGTTGCAGCAGCATGGTTACAGTAAATGAGGCAATGAAACTTAAGGTGGGGGAAAAAGTGGGGTTTACTTTAGCTAATTCTACTGTAGCTGTGTGCCTTCCTACAACAGGCAAGGTAAATAGTAGCTCCTTCCCAAATCATATACTGAGCACGCATAAAATGCAAAGGGAGGAGGGGGAGAACAGATAAGTGTACTTTACCAGCTCCCCCCAGTATGTTTTTTAAAAGAGCATACATCTATAAGTTTGGCCACCAAAATGGAAATCATAAGAAAGTTGGAGGCTGGTGAAAGAAAAAAAAAAGTCCCTGAATGCATTTTGGAAGAGGCCTTCAAGTGGACTCAAGCCTCTAGAGGATTGAAAATATTTCTCTTTACTCATGTAAGGCATCCCTGAACTGGTTGTTTCATTTCACGTATGCATATTGTTCATCTGCCATAATATGTTTGTTGAAACACGTTAAACTCCTCTTCTTTTTTGTGGTGTAGGACAAAATCTTTCCCTATTCCTTCCATATTATTTCTGCCACTGGTACCAAAGATTCTGTTAAAAAGAAGTCATGCCTAGGAACACCTGTACTTTGTTACCCAAGATATACCTATATAGGATTCTATGGATAAATGGAACAAGCTGTTGCATTTTCAACAGTGCAGGGCAATGTGTTGGTGAAATATGTAGGTGAGGCAGGGCTGGTTTAACCTGTCTGCCAAATCAGCATTGGCAGGGGGCCCCGAGGCCAAGAGAGGGCCCCGTGTTGGCCTCCTTAATCTGACAAAGGAACAGCCAGGAGACAGCCGGGAGGAGCCCCCTCTTACCCTCCTCCTCCAAAAACCTGCTGGCTTTTTTAAAAACAAAAAACAAAACAGCCTCTCCAAAACTAAAGAGAAAGAGAAAGAAACAGCAGCCCTCCGTGGCAGAAGCTGGAGGGAGAGGCACATTGGAGATGGTGAGTGTGTGTGTGAGAGACAGAGACAGGGAATTTGAGGGTTGTCTCACTCAGAAAGGGCTTCTTCCTTTCTTGCCCATGTGCCTTCAAGTCATATGGGGGCCCCAAAGTAAAGCATTGCAGGGCCCCCCAAAATTCCTTAAACCAGCCCTGAGGTGAGGTTTGATTAGACTAGGGCATTTTTAAAAATACCTTTTCACTTTTCCTTTTGTCTATTATCTTCCCCCCACTGTTACCCAAATAGGTGGGGGTTCATAGGGAGCCCACTCATGATGCCAAATTTCAGGGAATTATTATAGCTCAAATGAATGGCTGCTAGACGTTGGGAAAATTCTGGGATCTTTGAACCTATGTTCATGAAATAACCTTACACCTCTAAAGCAATATAAAAATGAAAAGAAGATAGGTACTAACTTAATCCTGTCTTGGGTGTATCTGCTGGTAGTTTTCCATGATGCCTTCCTCAGGTCCTGGTGACCTCCATCTGACCTCACTTATGGTCCACCACAGTCTACTAGACCCCGTGGAGTGTCTTAATATTGCCAATTATGAAATACTACAGGGAGGGGGTGTAAGGCATGGTAACACCACAATGCCTCACTAGCAGGAACCTGTGCAAGTTATTCCCACCTCACCATACCCCAAATACTGCAGCCAAAGTAAGAATGGTAGGACAAATCAGTCTTACTTACCTGACCTACTCCCATCCCAGTCCGGTCTGCCAAGCTTGGGCTTCTGGGAACTTACATGCAGCTAAAGTGACTGTACAGAAGCTTAAAAAAATAATCTCTTTGAGGCCTTTGCTGTACAGGTCTGTACCCCCATATCCACAGATTGGGTATCCACAGTTTCACTTATCCACATCTGGAAAAATATGTTCTCTCTAGGTATTTCCAGGTCCTATGATGCAATTCTATGGTCAACTTCTAGTGTTCATCTCTTTGAAAATAATATGGTTCCCTATTACCCATGGTTCTGGGCATCCCTGAGGGGTCTTGGACCCCAAGGATACAGGGGTTGACCTGTATTTTCAGTACATGCACAAGAAGTGGGACACCTGTTGGCATTACTTCCTACTGCACAGACTCTGGGTTGCTCTTCCCAAACACTCTCTCCTCTCCTGATAATTCAAACTAGCGTATCTAATACTACAGTACTTCCATTTGTTGAATTCATCATTAGTATAACATATATTTATTGAGGTTGCTGATCAATTTAAACCTATGTTAACATAATTAAACTACTCACGATCGTGAGTAAAAATCAGCAAAATAGTCCACTCAAATGTCCCTGCGGTACCGCAACAGTACCGGCGGGACGGGCGTCATCCGAAAGGGATGCCCTGCAGCGCTGCAGCCTCGCAACGTGGCGAGGCTGCTTGCGCTGCATTTTACTTGTCCGAAAAAGTCCTTAGACAAATTGTGTTGCATTTATGATTATATCATCATCTAATAAACATGTTACTTGTATCTTATAAAATAACTTGAATTTTATATATTTATTAAATTTATTACCCCTTTCTACCAAAAGATAGCACTTAAATGGGCTTACAACAGTAAAACCCAACTCAAAACAAATACTAGTAAAACTGAAAAACAGATTATAAACAAAATTTTAAACACATTAATTTTTAAAAAAGTACAGTGGCACCCAATTGGTTAAGACCCTTCAACAGCAACCCAGTTAAAATGCTGGAATAAGAAGAACTTTGCTTAAGGAAGAACAACAGGTGGGAACAACAGGTGAGAGCCTAGCCTCCACAATTTGGGATTAGCCATCAAGTAAACCATTTCTTGCATCTTCATCAACCAGTACCAGTTGTGGTATGACTGAGAAAGGAGAAAAGGCTTGCCCTCAAGATCTTAAAGTTTATGCAGTCATTTGAGAATGTGATCTTTCAAATAGCCTGGTCCCAACTGGGTTTAATACAGTGATAGTTCTTGGTTTTGTTAAACCAACATATTTAGCACCAAAAATTTTGCACAGCACCCCTTCACTGATGAATGCCTTCACACCCTTGTATAGTATATGGCACATGATAAGGCTTACCGTATGATATAGTTTTTAAAGATGTCTTCCATAACCCTAACAGTTGCTGTGCTTTTAAGCATTTCATGGTAAGCATTACATTACAAATGTCATGATATTGTTTCTTCATGCTGGGAAAAGCTTCATCTCCCAATTTCTGCTTAGCAGGCTGCTGCTAACAGCTGTTTTCTCCCTCCCTCTCCCTCTCTCTCTCTCTCTGTGGTGTGTGTGTGTGTTATAATCCTACAACTTTAACCTTGATTTTTCTGATCTAGAGAGAGTCCCAATGCCATCAATATGACCATAGGAAACTGGACTATATGACCATAGGAAACTTGTCCACTCTTATATACACTGGCTGGCAGTGGCTTTCCAGGAAATCAGGAAGAAGTATCTCCCAGCACTAGCAACCTGAGCCTTGCAAGGGACTGAATGTGAGGCCTTGTGCAGGCAAATCATGTGCTCTGTCACATAGATGTGCTCCTCCCCAACATAAATAGGATGGTATGGCCATAGGAGGCCTGGTTTTATTTGAAAATATTTAGCATGTACAAACTTTTTGCTATGCAAACAGAAGCAGTGAGGAAGCCTTGAGACTATGGGCAGGGACTATGGGCTCTTTCACTCATCTCTCCCCGCCCCTGCCAAAAGAGTAGCCACGTCTATCAGAACTCCAGTTGGAAGGGGAGGAAAGTATTTCCCACTCCAGGTTGAAGGTCTTGGGTCTGTCTAGGCTTCAGTGCAGCTGTTGTTTGCACTCGAACTGATTCTGTGAATGTAACTACTGTAATGTCAAGCTTAGCTCATAGTTTTGAGTAAACTTAGGTTAAATCAGGTTCTCAAAGGTAGTCATGGCTGGATTTAGGGCTAGGTAACTCATTGGTTTGCCTGGACAACCAGGTTAGGAGGACATCTGGACTATCTCGTTATTCTTCCCTGCTATTCTATGTTTTACTGTTAGAGAGAGGGGCAGGAAGTTGAGGGATTTTTCTGCTTCCTGTGCCAAAGTAACTTAGCTATTTTTGTTAACTGTCCATCTTAACTGGGCAGAAGGTACCATTTGCTACTCAGTCTCTCTGGCTTTCCTTCGCAAACGAAGATTCAGGAAGGACTCATCCTGCGCTTTCTGCAAGCGCGCTGATGACTAAAAAGGCCAATCCGAGATAAATAAGACCAGTTGCAGAAAGCACAGCAGAAGGTTTCCTTGGGTGATGTTTCTGGGTTGTGATTCTTTCTGCGTTGTCGTTTCTCTTGTTCGGCATGAGTTCTCAAATAAGGCAGCAGCATTGTGGATAGTGCATCTCCATGCCTCCCGATGTGAGGCCAGACCGGACCATTGTTGGTGATCAATTTGGCCGAGCCTGAGATGTTGTTTCAGGGAGTCCTTGTATTGCTTTTTTGGAGCGCCCCTCTTACACTGACCCATGGCAAGTTCACCATAGAGTACTATTTTTGGGAGGTGATGGTCCTCCATCCTGGAAACATGCCCTGCCCAGCGCAGCTGTGTTCTCAATATCATGGCCTCAATGCTGGTGATCTCTGCTTGCTCAAGGACAGCAACATTTGTCACATAATCAGTCCAGTGTATATTTAGGATTGTGCATAGACAGCGCTGATGAAAGCGTTTGAGGAGTCGTAAGTGGTGGCGATAGGTGACCCATGTTTCAGACCCATAAAGGAGAATAGACAGTACAATGGCTCTATACACACTGATTTTTGTGACTCACCTCAGGTGTTTATTACTCCAGACTCTTTTGTAAAGTCTTCCAAATACCCTATATGCCTTTGCTAATCTATGATTGATCTCTTTGTCAATCTTGGCATCTGAGGAGATGATGCTTCCCAGGTAGGTGAACTGCTGAATGGAATTAAGCACAGATTTGCCGACGGCAATGTGGGGATGATGGTGTTTGTCCTGTGGTGCAGGCTGGTAAAGAACTTCCGTTTTATTCAGGTTGACTTCCAGCCCAAACAGCTCTACAGCTGTTGCGAAGCAGGATGTTAGGCGCTGCAAAGCTGCTTCTGTGTGGGCAACAAGGGCAGCATCATCAGCGAAGAGCAACTCACAGACTAGATAGTTTAAAGTCTTAGTGCGAGCCCTCAGACGGCTTAAGTTAAACAAGCTACCATCAGTATGGTAACATATATAGATTCCATTGTCTTCTTCAAGCTCTGCCATAGCCCTTTGGAGCATCATGCTGAAGAAGATTGTAAATAAAGTTGGAGCAAGAACACAACCTTGCTTCACACCATTAGTTATTAGAAAGGGCTCTGAAAGAGCATTGCCATATCTGACTTGAGTGGGCTGGCCCTCATGTAGCAAGATAATCATTTAAAGGAATTTGGGGGGACATCTTAATCTTTCCAGGATCTGCCACAGACCTTTTCTGCTCACAGTGTTGAAGGCTTTGGTGAGGTCGACAAATGTTATCTAGGGTCCCTTATTCTGCTCTCTATATTTCTCTTGTAGTTCTCTAAGGGCAAATACCATATCTGTAGTACTCTTATTGGCTCTGAAGCCACATTGGCTTTCAGGAAGAAGTTCTTCTGCAATAGCAGGAACTAATCTGTTCAGGAGTATCCTTACAAGGATTTTTCCAGCAATAGAGAGCAGTGTTATGCCTCGATAGTTTGAGCAATCAGATTTTGCTCTTTTTTTCTTGTACAGGGTGATGATGACTGCGTCTCGGAGATCTGATGGCAGTTCCTCTTTTCCCCAGCAACTTACAAGGAGTTTGTGGAATTTAACATGGAGTACATGACCTCCGTGTTTCCAAACTTCAGGTGGGATTCCATCAATCCCTGCTGCCTTGCCATTTTTCATCTGCTGTATGGCCTTAAGGGTCTCTTCCAAAGTAGGAGCTATGTTCAATTCATTTCTCATTGGTTTTTGTATCATGTGTTGGATAGCTGAGCCTTGAACTACTCGGTTGGCACTAAAGAGACTTTGAAAATGTTCAGCCCATCAATTCAGGATGGAGGCTTTATCAGTAACTGCAAAATATGTTAGGCTGGCTGCCCAGCCTTGCTCCCAGCAACATCATCTCTAGTTTCCAGAGACTTGTCTATATAGTGAAAATACTCCTCATAGAATTTGAGAATACCTTTTGTTCCAATGGGATCCCACATCACCTCACCATATTCAGAAGAAAGGGAGGCAAAAAACTCCAAAAACTATGCAGAAGAAGCCTTCGTGGGTTTTCCTGTATTAAAAAAAACAAAGGAAATGTGCATTCCTGCTCGTTGGGACAATTGATTCGCTTTGCTGCACATTCCTGATAAGAGTGGAAATGGAAAGCTGATTGTCGGATGTGTAGGAGCTAAGAGACACCCAGCACAGCCTGGGTAGCCAAACAGTGGTACCGCGTCAGTGGAATGGGCGAAAGTAAAAACATAAAAAAAGTCATCAGCTATCAGCTGTCTCAATGCTCTGAGCCACTTTTCACACAAAAATAAAAAGTCCCACAGACTGAGAGGTTCTTCCAAAGATATCTGGAGGCTTTTATCTTCAGTTCCAATGTGTACAAAATAGTATATACAAATAAACCTTGACGTCTTATCAGCAATTCTCCAAACAATAGTTCAACCAATATTGTTCCAACCTACCAATATACATATGCCAACACTCCTCTGTGCTACCACACCCAAACTCACACCCCACAAGCTGTGTGTCTTTTGGTTCTCTTATATAGGGTGTGACCTGTCAGCCCTCTGTTTAACTCAGCAAATGCATTTCAGCTGCGTTTGTATGTGGACTGTCACTCCAATATTTTCCTTTGCATTTAAAGTGACAGTAGTCTGACAGGACCTGTGCAGAGAGCTGAGCTTGCTGGCAAGGCAAGTGCCCAGAACCTCCATGTTGGATTTTCGCTGTAATGATTGTGTGCTGAGGTGCAAAACAGCCTTTCTCCCTTTTTTTCTGTTTATTTAAGTTTATTTATTCCACACCATGGATTGCTTTTTTAAAATATGGTTTGGTGGTGGCAACTGGTGACAATAAAAACGCAAGTAATTCACTCGTGCCTGCCATCTTGATTTGCAGGCATGCCTGTTTGAACATCAAATTTGTATGGCTTCACATGCCTGCAATCTTGGGGGAAAAAAACATGGAGAGAAATAAAAGCTGCTGCAAATTGGAGATAGTGATCATCAATTGACATTTTATAACCTTGTAGAGACAAGCCCTAAGACAAGGATGGGAACCATATAGCCCTCTGGATCTTGTAGGACTTTAGCTTCCATGATTTCTCATCATTGGCTATGCTAGCCAGAGCTGATGGGGATCATAGTCCAACAACACCTGGAGGGCTGTAGGATTCCTATTTCTGTTCTAGGTGAAAAGTTGAATGGTTCCACCTCAGATATTCAGTGCTCCAGAAAGCAGGTAGTGTTTCAAGTTTGAAAATGAAAGACAAATCTACAGTACTCCATTTAGTGCTACAAGTCAAGCTTGTAAAATAGGACCATAAATAACTTCATGATAATTAACATATATGTCCCATCTCTGGTTGATATTCAGCTGTTGTGTCATTGTTAATTTAATTATTTTTCAATGAGACTCTAATCAAATTTGAGTTATTTACTTTAAAGCTTAAACATGCCTTTTGCCTTCCTTGGCTGCACATATGATTATCAAGAGGCAATCCTATTTTCAACTGCTTTGCATCTAGAGAAAGCACAACATTACACAGTAATTAGCTTGGAGGAACCAAGAGGCAGAAAAGTCATGTTATTAGTGGAGGGAAAAGTGACTTCCCTAACCCAGAAGTTCAATTGCACTTTAGACATTTATGATAAGGTCAGTGCCTTTCTATACACCAGGAAATAATCAATATGTGTTGCTATTTGTGAGGGGTTATTTAGAGGTCCAACTTTTATTTAAATTAACAACAGATTTTTAAAAAAATATGAACCAAAATAGAAACTGTGGTTGGAGATGCCAACAAAAGCTTATTACAGGTCCGCCCATTTATGCAGGATTGATACCTGTGGTTTCAATTACCCACAATTGGGGGAGAGGTCTCTCTAGACATCTAGAGAACCATAGAGTTGCACTGGAGGTGGTCTCTCTAGGCATCAGGAGGTCCTCCAGCATAACTTTATGGTAAACCTCCACCAGAAGTTGACCATAGAATCACACCTCTCTAGGCATTTTCTAAGTCCTCCAGCATGATTCTATGGTATAATATAGCATTTAACTATTAAATGCAGTTTCACATATCTGCAGTATGTCCAAGAACATACCCCCCAGATAAATGGGGAGGGAGTGACCTGTAATTTATTTATTTAGGCATGGGGATGCTTGTTGGAATGCTCTGACTAGGTGAGGCCATGTGCAAAGGTATTATGATACCACATCCTGGCCGAAGCCATGTTTCAAATAAATGAAGTTTGCCAGATACTTGGATTCCTTGGGGGTGGAGCAAGAGCTGACCCATCATTATTCCCAACAGGGGGATTCTGCCAAAGCTGAAGTCTCAGTGACACAGTCTCTTCTTCCCTGTTGTAAGGAAAAGAAGAGCAATTCTGC
The DNA here is from genome assembly GCA_030847615.1 of Gambelia wislizenii. Classification (NCBI taxonomy): domain Eukaryota; kingdom Metazoa; phylum Chordata; class Lepidosauria; order Squamata; family Crotaphytidae; genus Gambelia; species Gambelia wislizenii. Next base: position 166,773,277 of record JAUMIR010000001.1, on the reverse strand, counting down.
ACAGGGACAGGTCTGAGGTATGACATTTTGCTGCCTGAGGCAAAAAGCTAAATGGCACCCTACCTCATGCCACATACAGAAAGTGACTGCACTAGCAGTTTAACCATATTTAAAATGGAGAATGGGGTAGGCCCTTCACCACACTGGAAGGTAACATATTAATTTTGGGAGATGTAGGACAGACTATAGGGAACACATAGCTTTGTATTTGAAGAAAGAGGAATGGCAACTGCTACTTCGCCCTCTCCCACATCTGCCACTTGAAGCAGTTGCCTCACTCTTCCTAATGGCCAGGCTGGCATTGCACATGCCACATAGTTGCAAGCTTACTTACTCCATGCTACATAACATTGGTTTCTAGAGATGGGCAACTTTGGCCCTTCAGATGTCCCCCCCCCATCCCCACAGTTCTCATCAGCCCTATCCCTCACAAACAATAGCAATTATGTAAGCTGCAGTCCAAAATAATCCATGGAGGGCCCCAGTTGCTAATCTCTGCATGAAATCATGATGACATGTCATAGAGCAAATGCTCCTAGATATGGCATCAGGGAAGGAGAAAACTCATCCCATTTATAGTGGGATTGTCTATATGGTGAAAAAACTACTCATAGAATTCAGGGAGAATACCTTTTGTCCCAATGAGATCCCATAGCAATTCACCATATTCAAAAGGAGGCGGAGGGGGGAGCTCCAAAAACGATGCAGGAAAAGCCTTCACAGCTTTTTCCTGAGTTTTTTTTTTTTTTTTTTTAATGCAGGGGAAATGTGCACTCCCTCTTGTTAGGACAACCAAATCGCATCGTTGCACATTCCCAGATAAGAGCAGAAGTGGAAACCAATTAGTCAGACGTGCACATGGGGTGGGCTTGCCGGCAACGAAGTGGCCAGAAGTACCATTTTTGAGTTTCGTGGTAGTAATTATGTGCTTTTTCGCTGTACTGAAGCAACCAGACAGCTTTTTAAATGGAAGGTCGTACTTCCATACCTTAGATTTAGAGTAAAAAAACAAACTGTACAGTGGCAGCAACTTGTTGAGAATAATAACATAAGCGATTCACTCCCAGCCATCATGTTGATTCACAGGCATGGCTCCATGTGAACATCATACATGGATAGCTTTGCATACCAGCAATTTTGCCAAAAAAAAAAAAAAGTGGAGACAAATGAATGCTGCTGCAAATTTGCATTAATGCACAACAATCAGCATTATATCTTCTCATCTAGACAAGCCCAATGTGCCTTGGAAGAGTGCCTCTTTGTCAAGTGAACAATTAACATATCAAAAAATAATCTTAAGTGTTTAACTTAGTTAGTTGTTTATCTGGACACTGCAAGAGGCAAAGGAACAGCATACTCATCCACCAAATCTATCTATCTATCTATCTATCTATCTATCTCTTGGGTATGTTGCCTTTCCTGGTGTGCTGATTGGCCACTCAGGAAACACACCCAACCAATCATCACCCAGAAGCAAATTCCCTCTCCACCTCACAATCCACTCCTGCTACACAATTTGCATCCCTTCTCTCCTCTCACTCCCTCAGCCGCTCACTAGTCACAGGCTGCAACAGGACCCAGACAGTCAACTGGCAGTGGCAACTGGCCACCACTGCAATGGGATCCAGGCAGTCAACTGGTGGTGGCAGCAGGACACCACTGCTGCCGCTGTGGCAGCACCCAGGCAGTCAACTGGCGGCAGTGGTGGCAGGGCAACAGAGCAAGTCACCCTCAGCAATTCTGGGGGAAGTGTGGAACACTAAGGAGGAGGAGGAGGAATTTAAAAATCCACTGGCCTACCTTACAGGGTTGTTGTGAGGTCTACCGGGCATTTGGGAGGAGTTTTTAAAGAGTGTTACACTGGATACAGCTAGTATTTGTATATTCTTGTAGTTAAATATGAGAGATTAGAAATACTTTTATATTTCAGAATGCTGAAAAGGAAATGCTTGTTTGACAGTGATGGTTGGCAACATTAGGGAAGTGTTCAATGTTGCATGATATTCACTTCTTCACATTCCTTTCATCCAAGCAGACGTTCTCAATAATTTGGCAGAAGATGTCCCTTTACGTTTGACGACAGCACACTGCAGTTAGATATTAAGATAACATAATCTGTCTATAGTGTTGGATTTCATTGTCCTGCTCCCAGCATGGAGCATTAAAACTGCACCTGTTTAATGCTTTAATATATTGTTTATAAAGTTCCCCTCAGAGGGGAAAGTGGCAGGCCAAATTTGTACTGGAATTCTTTGAAAATAAAGACGTAAAATATAAAATTGCTATTTGGCTAAAAGCTACTGGCATTTTCTGAATCCATTAGAGAAAGGTGATCAAATCTTTTAAATTGTTTGCTTCCAATCCCATTAAGTGTTGATTGCTCTGAAGTGACCATGTTTGCTAGAGAAAGACAAAAGTTATGAATCAACAACTAGAACATAAAACATTTTAGCATGAAAAACATAGTCTTCAGCATTCAGATAACGTGTTAAAACACATTTTATCAAGATATTAACTACTAAATATTGGTGGGCCCAAGGCTATCTGTAGTTTCCAGGAATTGGTCAATATCAAAGGAGAAATGATAGCCACATACAATATGACCATCTTGAATTTTTGCTGAAAAACCAGGAACACACCTTCTGGTGTGGGAACTTTTCAGATCTTGTATTCCTTGCCAGACCTCATATATTAAATGAAACCAAATTATGTTAGTACAGTTGTCACACATTTTCTCTGTTACTCTTCACAGTTTATCAAGCATGTCGTGGTTCTGCATTTGCACATTTTAGTATCTTACAAGAAGTAATTTACGTGATCTTGATTAAATCTCATTCTAATAAGACTCTTATACATTGAATTTCTTCAATTTGTTCAGAACATAATGTATTCAGTCCCTACCCTCCATGAGATCTGTAACCTCTGCTAGCTTGTTATTACTTTAATATTGAATTGCCATGATACTCTACCTCAACTTCCAAGTTGTTAATGAATCAGTGATCCTTGGTATTCCTTTCAGAACATCCTCTCAACTAGTCATTGCACAATGCATAATTACACTATTTAATTTTAATCCCATTTTGTATCCATTTGACAGCAGTTCCATCAAATATGCATTTCATTAGCTTTTCCAAGAGAAACGTTATATCCAACATTAACTACACTGCATGTCCTTTATGCTATATACCTTTATCAGAGAGAAAAAATTAATTGAGACTTGTACAATTAATCATTGATGTCCTTTCGCCCACTTATCCATATCCTTTTAGGAAATTGTGAACAGACTGTATATTAATGGTCCTATAAGTAAACCATATATCTTAAATGAGTACCAATGGCTTAGAAGAGTTATAAAATAAATTGTTATATAAACAATTGTTTAAGTTTCCAAAGTTTCTCAAAATTGTCTTGTGATGAACTAAGAATATGTGAAAATACCAATAACTTTCAATAAAGAAAATTCAAACATAAATTATACATCTTTTTCTGATTTTCCTATTGTTTAAAGATTTATTCTTAACTAACTTTGGCAGGCTTTAATATTCTGAAATTATTCTTGAAATAACTTCTAATAGTATAAAAAACTACACTACTGGGGACAAAAGAATACAGGCAGTACCATTTACAATATTTATGCATTTTGTTTATTAAAAACATTTATAGCTAACCTTGCCTCCCTAAGGTTGTTCACAGATACATCTCAAAACAACAATAAATAAATTATTATTAAACAAATTACAAGTGACAAATAAATTATTATTTCCAAGCTCTGAAATGGACTATGCCAACTCTAGGCCTGGTACTGTTCTTACCACATTCCAGAGCCATGACTGGGACACCAGGGAGCTTTCAATCCACAATCTTTTCCAGAACCAATTTTCATTTTTTGGATCTTTGATGTCAAACCTCTGAATCTGAGAACCAGCTGTGAAACATTCTGTGGCCTCCTGAGAGTAGTATGCAAGGTTGGGTCTCCCTCTCCATCCTTTCCACCTGAGGAGAACTTGAAAAACCCTGTGTCCCAGGACACCCATTAAAGGTCATAGGTTTGTAGTGTATGGTTTTCTGCTGTTTTGGTGGAGACATACTACAACAGAGTTTGCTAGACACTGCCTTAAACTGGACCAGATATTCTATTTTCCTTTTGATATCACTGTCCATTGTGAGAGATAACTTATATACAGCATCATCAGTGTGCATGATGGTTTGAAAGAATAGCACGCAGCCAGAATCCAAAGTTGAACACAGGGGTCAGTTACACGGCAGTTTTTATTGAGCTTTAGCACTTTTTCGCACCAGTGCCAGCTAGTTTAGACAATTTATGGGGAAATCAGTTCCTCTCCCCCCACCCTGCTTTCTGGTTCAGATGGGCAAAGGTGTGGGAGTGTGGCCTCCCAAGCACATCTAAGGGAACATGAAACAGAAGGGGAGAGAGAGAGAAACAGTGCAGTGCTCTCAAGCCTCTTCTTCCAAAAGCCCTTTCAGTCACGGAGGAGCTATTCCCCCCATCAAGCCTCCCTTCACACAAATGCAATCAAACGAACAGCTGGATGAGCCCATCCCTACTTGATCTCCCTCCCTCCCTCCCCCCCCTCTCTCTCACACACACAGACAAGCAAGTTGCAGATAGCTGGGATTTTTTCCCTGAGTGAAAACAACATTTCCTGGTCGCTCCCTCACTCCCCCCGCCTCCACAAGCTTCCTTATTTCCTAGCAGCCAAGCAAGCTGCAGAGATTTTTTCCGTGGCTGAAAACATTCTGTCCATCTCTTGAGAGCCCACCCCTTCTTTGAACATCCCAACAAATCACAGCACAGCTCTGCTGTGATTGTATCAGAAAGATTGCAGGTAATTCACACAGCCCTTAGTGAAATGTTTGTTCACACAAGCAATAATGTGCTAAGTCGTGCTACTTTTCAAATAAGTCGGCAAAAATAGCGACATCCCTTGTGACACTATATTTGGGTTTTTTACCTTCCCCCCTTCTGAGTGAGGCGATACTGTGGCGCGATGCGTGGGAACAATGAGCAATGTTAGCGGTATATTTAGGGGAATATTTGCCTGTGTAAATGCACTGGAGAAGCCAGTGGAAGGAGTATAAATTCATCCTGTTATATACATGCTTAGCCTCAGTTACAGAACAGGGGTGTGAGTGGGTAATTTTCATGGGATGCACAGTGCCATTTTTGGCCACAAAACTGGCTGAAAAATGGGAAGTCACTTCTGGTTGTGACTTCCAGATTTGGTTACAGATTTGGGGAGGCGTTTTAAAGAAAATCTACCACTCCTGGATGCTCCTAGTTTATTTTTAAAAAATAAGCTGGGGACTGGAAAATGTTTGAGGGGGTCTAAAAAGCTGTGGGAGGTACATGTAGCCCAGAGGCTGCACAATTCCAACCTTTTCAGTAGAGAGCATGAAACTTCAGAGCTATGCAAAAGGAATAGGCATAAACAACACATTCTGTAAGAACTGTTGAAGAGAGCAAGCATGGTACAGTTAAAGCAATTAAACAGACAATAGCTGGAAGATATTTAGGATTGAGGCTGCCACTCTTCTGTGCTCTTACCAGCTTCTTGTGGGAGAGAAATCCAGCAGGGAAAAGCTTTCTCTAGTCTGGAGAAACTTAGGGAGCTAGGTATGTTTAGCCTGGAAAAAAGACGGTTAAGAAGCGATATGATAGCCCTGTTTAAGTATTTGAAGGGATGTCACGCTGAGGATGGAGCAGGCTTGTTTTCTGCTGCTCCAGAGACTGGAACACGGAGCAATGGATGCAAGCTCCAGGAACAGAGATTCCACCTCAACATTAGGAGGAACTTTTTGACAGTAAGAGCTGTTCGGCAGTGGAACACACTCCCTCGGAGTGTGGTGGGGTCTCCTTCCTTGGAGGTCTTTAAACAGAGGCTGGATTGCCATCTGTCGGGGATGCTTTGATCAAGATTTCCTGCGTGGCAGGGGGGTTGGACTGGATGGCCCTCGTGGTCTCTTCCAACTCTGCAATTCTATGATTCTATGATTCTGGACTGGATTATCAAGGGTTCACTTGGTTCAATTATTCCAGGCTCCTCATAAACTAAGGGGGCCCAGGGCTGAAGGGAAAAAGAGTGTTTTTTCCCCCAGTCACTTTCTGAATCTCTGGATGCTTTTGTTGTCATCAACATTTTGTGTGTGTGTGTTGGATAACTGCAGGGGATCAGGCTGTTCACCTCACTGGAGTTGCAGGGTTGAAAATGAAGATTTTTGTGCTTCTCTCTGCTATGTTTTATGTATTCCTATAACTAACTGTCAAGGATGTAACATTTTAGGGGTAAAGATAAATCAAGCTTAGTCTAAAACAACATTAAGTGAAAGTATTAGGGTACCAAGCAACCACTGGGCAGCCATAGTAGTGGTGGGTGACACTGGTGGAGGACCTTTCAGAGACAACAGCAGTGAGGCACCATAGCTATTGCATGGTAGTACTACACAGAGGCACACAATGGTGCAAGAACCAAGAAAACCCTATGATGAAACAATCCGTAATGAAATAAAAGGTAGAGATAGGACACAAACAATGTGCTAAATGGGCAGAACAGAGGGCAGTTACAAATAGACATGTGGCAAAAGGCACAAGACTCAACCAGAATGGAGGACAAGCGGTAAACGTGATCAAAAGCAAAAAGAACGTCTAAAGCTGTACTATACATATCAGAGGAACATGGAATGTGAGAAGCATGAGTCAATGGAAGCTAGACATAGAAATAGACTATATAAACATAGTAGTACTTGGAGTGAGCAAGCTAAAATGGACAGGAATGCAACATTTAATTGTCTTGATGCATTACCTGTACTGAAGACAAGAGGCTACTTGTTAGGACAGAATACAGAGAAATATAATGGTTCCAATAAAAAGGGGGGTCAGGCAAGGCTGCATTCTATCACCCTACTTGTTCGAGATTGGCTTAAGGGCAGTTAACAACAACAACTGATGTGCTAGCACACTGGAAACTCTGTACACACTAAGAGATCCAGGCAGCAAAAAGTTATAGCAGGGTACCCATCATCCCAGTAATGGAAAATGAAGTACAAAGACACATAGATGGTGTCTAAGTCTACTATCTTTACAGAAGCATAATTAAAAATATATACAGAACTACAGAGAATCCTCTCTGTGGAGCAAAGGAGCAAAACAGTTCTGGTACTGCATAGCCAAGTACAGCATTCAACAGACTACAGAATCACAGAGCATACTCAATAACATCCTACTTACAGAGATATACACATTTCCCGTAGAAATTACATTATTTCAGACAGATATGGCCCCTGTCTCAAGGTTGTGTTCCCAGGCCACCGAAGTCACAACACAGTCCAGGTGCAGCCTTACTTACACTGTACACCCCCTGTAGGCAAACATATTGAGCTTCATGATCTTATTCTCTTTACAGCATGAATTTATCAGACTGCATGTCCCATAATCCTGACAACAATAACTAATTGATTAATGTCTATGCCATCACTCCCAAAAGAGGTCAGACATGGAACCTTTTCTGGGGACCCTATTTTTGGAAGTGCCCCATGGTTCCAGTCCTGGATGTCTGGCCTGTAGCCGTTGAGCTTCCACTCATGTGGATATTGGAGATGCAAAAGCTGGGAGGAGATTGGGGGCAAAGCAAGGTGCCAGTCCTCACACCACCACTCTCCTCTTTCTACCCCTAAAGCCAGAGACACCTGTGCTCCCAGGCTTAGCCCTTGGCATTTCCAGGTAAGGCAGGGGAAGACCCTAGCCTGGCATCCTGGAGAGCTACTGCCTGTCAGTGTAGCAGAATTCAAAGACATAGGACATTATTTGACGTGGCAAAAATTGCGGCATTATGTCAGGGTAGCACAAATGGGCCCAGCTATCACATGACATCATCTTTGCATTATTACTCTGTGCTCCAGCTGTGAAAAAGGTGTTCTTTCTCATTCACAGGACAAGCCGTCAATAGATTGTCAATAGAGCTATTTTTGTGCTATTGATGGTGTGCGAAACCATGTCCTGTTGTCATCGTTAAATTATAGCATGAATGGGCGGTCCTCAGCGAGGAAACTTCTGAGTGAGAATGTAAAAATGAAGCACAGGACACTCTTTTTATGAACTGTCCCCTTTAGTTTGCACATTTTTCGGTTTGTTTCAGTGCTTGTGTGTTCATTTACTTTGTTAATTAAGGGCTTGAGTTTTAAGTGTGCTTGTGTCTTCTTGCAAGAAGTGCTGAAATCTTGCCTATGCCGAATCAGGAAGTAAACTCATGCTCTTAAAGTGCTAGTGGTCTTTGTGCAATAATTCTGTTGTTTCTTTTGCATGATTGCAGTTACATGTGATATTATGCTTCGATGTTCCCGCTATCTTCACTTACAGAATTACATTGTTTTTAGACACTAGTCTAATAATGTCCTTAAACCCTGTTAGTCTGGAATATCAGTAAGCAAGGGGATCTTGTAGCACCTTTGAGACTGACTGAGAGAAAGAGATTGTAGCATAAACTTGCGTAGATTTGGGGCTTGTTTACATGAAGGGGGGGGGAAGGATTGCTCCACAGTAATAGCAAGTTGCAGTGACCCGTCTTAATGATTTTACGGCCCCCATAAACTTTGCATGCCTGTAGCTGGGCTGCGAGTGTATTACAGTACTCCCATTTTTAAAACTGCTGCCACCACACTTTTTTAAAACCTATTTCTATGGTGCACACAAGCCATATTTCACCTTTCCCAAAAAAGAAGAAAAAAGCACAAATCCCTATTTTATCGCCTTAGCAATCACTCGCTAAGGTGAGAATCTTAAGGGGCGATATGATAGCCCTGCTTAAGTATTTGAAGGGGTGTCACATTGAGGATGGAGCAAGCTTGTTTTCTGCTGCTCCAGAGACTGGAACACGGAGCAATGGATGCAAGCTCCAGGAACAGAGATTCCGCTCAACATTAGGAGGAACTTTTTGACAGTAAGAGCTGTTCGGCAGTGGAACACACTCCCTCGGAGCGTGGTGGGGTCTCCTTCCTTGGAGGTCTTTAAACAGAGGCTGGGTGGCCATCTGTCAGGGATGCTTAGATCGTGATTTCCTGCGTGGCAGGGGGTTGGACTGGATGGCCTCGTGGTCTCTTCCAACTCTACAATTCTATGACTCTTGAGTTCATCAGACGCCTGGAGCGTAGCAGAGGCAAAGACTGCGGGGCCATGCCTCCGCCCGGGCGGCCTCTCGACGAGCCTGCTGGGCGAAGCAGCCGCCCAGAGCGGAGCCAGCCCGCCGGCCGGTTCTAGGAGGGAGCTGGAGCCGGGAAGCGAGGGGGACCCCGGGAGGCTGCAAGCCTGTCGCGCCCTCTTTCCCCGTGGCTTTCCACGCCGCAGGCCTCCCGGGCTTTCCCGCCAGGTGGGGGCGGGGTGTGCTGGGGAGAGAGCCGGGCCTGTCCCCCTCCCCCGGACCCCGAAGCGCCCCGCTCGGCTCCCTCAGCCTCAGGGCAGCAACCGCGGCGGAGGGGAGGCGCTGGCTGGCGTCAAGTCTTTCCTGTGGAAATCCCACAGCACTGGGCTCCTCCTCCTCCTCCTCCTCCATGCGTGTCTGTGGGCTGGGGACTGGAATAAGGAGGAGCAGAGCCCGGCTGCTGTCGCCTCCTCCTCCGCCTTCCTGTGGCCTTCCGGCGCCCACACCACCATGCCCGGGCGGCAGCTAGGCGGGAGGAGGCGACCGCAAGCCTAGCCCGCCCAGCCGCCCCTCCGCCCGCCTTCCCCTCCTCCGGGTGCTGTGGTTCCCCCTCCGCCGGCCGGCCGGGGTGCCTCCCCCATGGGCAGTTTGCTGAGCGGGGTCAGCTTCAAGGAGCCCACCACGGTGGAGGACTGCGACTCGACCTGGGAGACGGACTCCGAGCCCGAGCTGCCGCAGGAGGAGCAGCCGGCAGGCAGCGCCGGGCAAGAAGGGCCACGGCCCCAGGAGGAGGAGGAGGAGGAGGAGGTGGGCGGCGGCGGCGGAGAGGACCGGGCTGAGGGTGAGCAGCCGCCGCCGCCCTCCGAGGAGCCTCTCCCTGCGGCAGCCCGCCGGCCGGAAGATGCACAGCCCCGGGAAGGGGCCGCTGAGAAAGAGGCGGCGGCGGCTGAAGAAGAAGACGGCGGAGGCGAGGTGGCCAAAGAGGAGGACGGAGGAAGAGGAGGAGAGGGCCACGAGGGCGCCGGGGACGACGAAGCCGAGGCCGCCAGCCCCGAACAGGTAAGCCTGCCAAGCTCCCAGAGGGGGCTGAAGGGGGGACGGGTGGCTGGGGGGAAAGAGAGAGGGAGGGAGAAGAGGAGGGGACCCGACTGTGGTCCTCCCGCAGGCACGGCGTGTGTCGGCGGCCCTCCCTCCGGTTGCTCGGCGTGAGGTGTGGGCGAGCGAAAGGGCGCGCAGGGCTCGTTTTCTTTCGCCACGCCGTTCTCCCTTGGAAACCTTCGCCAGGCGTGCCTGTGTTGTTGGTTTGCGCGTGTGTGTCTCTCTGTGTGTGTTTGCCTTGTTAAAGTCAACATGGAAGTGAGGTGTGAGGAAATCGAAGGAAAGGGCGAAGGAGGAGAGAGAGCTGCCTGCCTGCCTGCCTGCTCTCTTGGCAGTTTGCGGCTGTGCTCTGTTTTTGTTTCCTTCCTGTTGTTCCACTGCGGAGCAGGTTGTGAAAGGAGGAAGGAACTGTGTCTGTTGGGGGTGGTGAGGATTTACTGTTATTTATTTTCCTTTTTGCCCGATTGAACAGCTTGCCAGCTTGTTTTCTATCTTCTGTTGGAAAGGTTCTGGCGGTTTAAAAATATAGAAGGTCAAAGTACTGTAGTTCTAATCTCCTCCTTTTTCTTGCTATAATCGTGTCCTCATGTCGTGTCTTTCTTGTCAGCCCTCTCCCATTCCGAGGACCTAAATTACAGTAACGCATGTGGTGACAGAATGCAGCTTCAGAGCAAGGTTTATTTGACATTCTGGCCGAGTAGACAACTGCTGTGTTTACATGGATTGGACTCTTTGCTGCGTAGGATTAACATTACTCATAAACCTAAGTACTACTGAGAGGCACCGATTATTTTGAAAAAAGATTATGTGACTCCCCCCTCCCCCCCCATTCCTGGTTTTACCAATATTAATTACTTGTGTGTCTTCAGCTTTTCTTTCTTTTCCTTTTTAAAAAAAAAATCTCTGATTCAGAATGTGATGCAGATCATATTGTTAAACCACTTTTCCCTCCCAGGAATCTCGGACAAAAGGTGAACTGAAGGTTCTTTTCCCCCATTATTTTTAACTCACAATCTTAGTTATAGATAGAGAAAAATATTCCACATTTTAGGAGCTTTGCTCATTAGAAAAATACAGGTCTGGGTCCATTTTCTGACAGCTTCCTAACAGGTGTCCTAGCATGCAATCCTATGCAGGTTTTTTTTCTCAGCAGTAAGCATCACTGAATTCAGGAGATTTTCAGACACGGAAAAATCGTCCCTTGCCGCGCGAGCAGCCTCCCGAAACTGCTGCGCGGCAAGGGTATTTTTCGGACGACGCTGTGCCTCTTGCGAAGCCGTCCGTGTCACTTCCGTGAAGCTTGGGACGGCTCCGCGCCATATTTCAATCACGGGCAGCCTCCGTGATTGAAATATGACGCGGAGCCGTCCCAAGCTTCACGGAAGTGACACGGACGGCTTCGCAAGAGGCACAGCGTCGTCCGAAAAATACCCTTGCCGCGCAGCAGTTTCGGGAGGCTGCTCGCGCGGCAAGGGACGATTTTTCCGTGTCTGAAAATCTCCTCAGTTGACATAAGTATAGGATTGCAATCAGATAGATTTAAGTGGAGGGAAGCAATATGAAAAGCAGCACTAAAATATTTGCAACATAATTAACTTTTAATCAAAATGTTATGGAATTCAGGAAGAGATTAAAAAGTAAAAAAATCTTGTGGGGGGGCAGAGTAGAAGGTCATTGTTTTCTCTTTAAATGTAGTCAATACATTTTGGAGACAAAAAGATCCTACAGCATTCTGTAATAAATATTCATTGCTTTATTTAATATCCATATCTTACCAATTCTGTACTCTAGACAGAGAGAGCAAGTTTAAAAAAAAATGAAAAGGGCAATGCCAATATGCAATCTTTAAACTATAATGTAGATTTTAAATTTGCTTCTGTAGCTTTTGCCCACTCTCTCCAAAAGTTAGTTCCTTCTTTCTATTGTTTAGCAAACATTGGTGCTTTGGAGCTGTTGGTTGTTCACTGAATTATGGATCCCCATGAACTACAATTGCTTCTTAACTAGCATGCATCCCATCCCTGATTGCAGTTCCTGCTGAAAGTACTATGTCTATTTTCAGCACTGTGATAGCAGTTTAAAGTTAGAGTAGTCTAATGCTGGACACCTGTGAGTGCGAGATAATGTAGACTGACTGTACTGCAGCTAAGGCTGTGTGAGACTAAGTTTGTGTGAGGCTGATTGACTTTGGACTCATTCAGAAAATGTTAGTTCTGTCACTAAACTGATTGTCTCCTCTATCCCCATCGCACTCTGTCCCACCACCACATCCCTGTTTCAGTAAGCCTCTGTAATGCATTCACACAGTGTTAACAGTATAGAAACTGTGTCACTTAGTTCCCTGAGCAGTTCTGTCACCTATTCCACACTGACTAGCAAGGGTGGTGGTGGTGGGGTGGAAATTTATTGTCAGTGTGAATAAACAGAGATCTTACATCACGAAAAAGTATAGTTTTTTCCCTACCAAAGTACATTCTCTGCAGAGAAAAGTGAAGAAACATATCCTTTTATTCAAGCACATAAGAATAGCAACTCAATCTAATAGGAAATAAAACGCGTTGAGGCCCTTAGTGTGTGGTCAGACTTCACCAATGCAATGGGAAGAAGTATTCTCATTTTAAATTATTCTGCATGTAACAGGACTTATCATGGGATGTTGGCTGATTTGATAAATGCAGAACTGGATTATGGTTATGAAAATTGGTTGTGAAAAAGAATGGTGATGTTTCTGCTGGGCAAATATTACCAAATATTACCATTTGTAATGCTGCAGCACAAATATTGGTGCGGTCATAAATAGTCTTTCCTCCTAGACTTAGGATGGGTTACAATTCCTATAAATTGGGAATATTTATTAATTGAGGGAAAGTTGTTAAATATCTTATATTAAGACATTGCTTAGAATAAAACTGATAAATAGAATTATCAAGCATTGTCATATGAAAAGTGCTTATTATTCTTTAATGTGCTCTGTGCTGTACTTAAGCAAAGACCAATTTAAGTCAGTGCAAGTCTTTTTATTCACTAAAGAAAAAAGAAAATAAAGTATAAAATGGTGTGCATTTGCATCCTCCTCCTTAACCTTTCACAAATGGTTATTTTGGCAATTTGAAATCTTGATATAAGATTGTTTAATATTTAAAACTGTTTCACTCAGAATGTTTTATGGACTGCAGTGTCAAATTCAGGGCACTTAGAAAATAGGCAAGACTTGCACTTACTCATGAAAATCTTAGTTCAGCAGTCTCTGGAAGTCATCTGAAAAGCTGAATAATTTAGGAGACTTAGGAGAAAAGATGACCGTGCCATCATAGTTTGTAACAAACCGTCTCTCCTCCCAGATTCTCTGACTGAAGGTTAGCTAAGACTGGAACCTTCCTTTATCAATTCATATTCTGAAATCTTAACCAGTAATACACTAGTTTTAAAGGCCTACAGGTTTTCCTTGAGAGACAGTTGCTAGTTGCCACGCAGAACTTGTAACAAGTAGTTAAACAATCTCTTGGGAACATGAAGTAGTAAACTTGATTTTTTTTTTGTTAAATTTTCAGTTCTTTAACAGAATGCATTAAGAACAGTGTAGGGTGGCCACAAGCACATCATTAAAAATCAATGTGGCCCTTATTCAGTATAAAATTCCTTGGCTGGAATATGAAATGGATGGTGCAAAGTGAAAAATTTAGTCAGGAATTGCTACGTTTCCAGTCTCACACAAGCAATCCATGTCTTAAAATGGGCTTCTTCAGATAAGAAGTTGCTGTAGTGGAGAAACAGCCAACTTCTATGTAGACACATGTTACTGTCTTCTGATCTCTATATTCAGAGTAGCATTTAAAGAAATGCACAACCTTCTGCTACACTTTGCATTTTTGAGAGCTGAGGTAAATGTCTCAGATCACTCTCATATGTACCATTTATGCTCATCCCAAAATAAGTGTTTTTGTCTACGTGGGAGTGAGTGAGTGAGTGATCCAGTGTTGTGATCCATTTGTCCATTGTTGTGTCCAGCCAGCATGGCCAGTAGTAGAGTCAATAGGAGCTGTAGGTTACCTCAGCCCTTATCCAAATATTTATATTTTTATTTTAAATGTGGCCAGTTTAATAGCAGTAGGATTGCAACTGTCAAGCCAGAGCAGTCTCCTTTGTATTCCCACTTTCCACACACTATGGAGATTTTCGGACGCCTGTTTCAGGCTCTTGCTGCGCAAGCAGCCTCCGGAGCAGTAGCGAGGCTGCCGTGCGGCAAGGGGTCCATTTTGGACGACGCCATTTCTCTCTCAGCGTCGTCCGTGACTCTTGCGGCTAGCATTGCAGGCGGCCACGCTGTTTTTCACTCGCGGAAGTTGTCCATGAGTGAAAAACAGCACGGCCGCCTCCAATGCTAGCCACAAGAGTCACAGACGATGCCGAGAGAGAAACGGCGGCGTCCAAAATGGACCCCTTGCTGCGCGGCAGCCTCGTTACTGCTCCGGAGGCTGCTTGCGTGGCAAGAGCCTGAAACAGGTGTTCGACAATCTCCTTAGTCTGCATCTGCATGATCATATTTTAGATTATTAAGCTAAAATATGAATCAGGATTTTTATATTATAGATAGTCCCAGAAAGTGAAGAAATCTGTATTTGACCATAATTTCCCATTTCGTCTCAATCTAGTCACTCTGGTTATTAGATTTGGAACAAGACCAGTTCTTCAGAAAACATCAAACTCTGGTTTCATAGCCTAGCTTGTTAAGAAGGGACTCTGTTCATTAGTAAAAGGTTTGCATATATCTCTGTTTGTTAATCTGAGAGATGATTGTCTGAATTGGGCCTATGTCTTCTTTTGTTAGTTCATTTACGTATAGTTTCTACATTCTTCTCTTGTAGAATCATAGAATTGTAGAGTTGGAAGAGACCACGAGGGCCATCCAGTCCAACCCCCTGCCATGCAGGAAATCACGATATAGAATCATAGAATTGTAGAGTTGGAAGAGACCACGAGGGCCATCTGTGTAATTTATTGTTGTGTGATATTTTTAATTGTGCCTAGCTAGTTACTCAATAGGCAATATTAATTTTTCCGTATACCCACCAATATCCCACATGCCAATTTGAGTTCTTGTCTGAAACCTGTGGCCACGTCATCATTTGGGAGGAATATTGTATGGAGTTTCTTTTTCAGCAGCACAAATTGCTGAACTTTTTTTTTTAGACGAACATGAATTGTAGCACTACCTGCCAATGAACATCTGTCTTAGTTCCTTTTAGTAAGCAGCACTAGGTCTCTGTCCTTGGTGCACAATGATAGGAGGAACTAAATGTGGAGGACAAAGCAAATGGCCATATGCAGACCAACATGTTAAAAGCATGGCGTAGGGGATCTCAGTAAAAGTAGCACTTTATCAAAAAGCTTGATTGACCTATTTTCCCATGTCAGGTGGGATAATGATGATCTGGATGTAGAGGAACTTTCCATACTTCTTTTGTCATGGACAGGTCACACAAATTGGTAGGATTTCGATGCACTGGGACTTGGAGTCTCTGCAGGGATTGGGGGTTGATTAAAATGGTCCACCCAGGAGACTGCTGACTGTTGGGGCGTTTCCTGTTGCTTTGGCTGTTGATGTACTAGATGATCTGTTGAACAGCCAGGGCAATGGAGCCAAATCAGCTTTCTGGCTTACTAGGCAGTTGGTGGTAATGAAACAAGTGAGACAGAGACAAGAACATTCATAGCAGAAAACTCAGAATAAGCCCAGCTGGACCTAAATACCCTAAAGGTACCAGATCCTGTCTGATTTTGGAAGCTAAGCAGGTTCAGTCCTGGTTAGTACTTGGATAGGAGATCACCAATGAACAGCCAGGAACAAACTGGTGAAACCATCCCTGAGTATTTCTTGCCTAAGAAAACCCTATGAAATTCATGGCGTCACCATGTCAACAGTCAACTTGAAGGCATATAGACATACACAAATCTAACTGTCTCAAATCCAACTGAACACAAGCTAGAGCCATTGGAAACCTTATTATGATGGTGGTGGCAGTGAAGAAATCATATTCCTCTGCTAGTGTTGCATCTGCACAGTGTCATCTCTAGTAATTAGGAGCCTTCTGTGCCTGGCTCAGAGGAAGAGAACACAGAACATGCAACAGTCAACTGAGAAGAACTGGCATGACAGTTTTGCAGACAAAATTGTTTGGATCTGCACTGACTTGAATGCTGTAGTTGATACAGATCCTGCGGATGTAACCTTGTGTCCTACCTGTGCTGTGCTATTGGGTACATTTGAATTTGTACAGCCTGACAGGTTCCTTGGAGATGTGAGAGTATCATGCCCCATGAGCCTGATGAGGCTATAAAGTCAGAGGAGGAGGAGAACATGGTCCCAAGGACCCTGGCACAGGTTTATCTATACTTGTGCCAGAAGGGAACCCTGCCAACCTAGAGGCTCAAGCAGAGGAAGAGTGGGGTCTGAGTGGGTTGACATCAGTCCCAGCAGAGTCCTGCCCACTCAGATAAGGACAAAGAAGAAGAGAGGGACTTACCTCCACCATCATATACCCAGCAGTGATTTCAAAAGGAAGCTCAAAGGAAGTCTCTGAGACTTTATGAGAAAAACCTGCTCATTAAGAAACACCTGACAAAACTTTAGTTGCTTTATATATGCTGGGAGAAGCGATGGAGGCTTTGTCAGAGATCAACTGATCTTTCTGGTGAAAGCTTCCTGCTGACTTCAGTGCCTGGATTCCAGTTATCTTGACTTCTGTTACCTTGATTCATGCTTAGACCTTGGACTGTCCCTGACTACTCTGCTGCCTGCTCCTGTTGACCCTCGGACTGCTTTGGACCATGCTGACTGATTGCCGTAAGCCTCTGACCCTTTGGACTGTGTTACTGGACTAAATCTTTGACTGTGTTTGCATTCCTGTGAGCTAATTAACAGTTGGCTCCCTTCACAGACCAGTGCTGTTGATACTTTTCTGGTACCTAGTTGCTTTCTGGACAGAGAGCCACAGTGTGCATAATGAACCCATGCCCTTCCTGGCTTATAAAAGTAGTTAGAGGGGGAATGACTGAGTGATTGAGTAAGGGGTAGTGATGGAAGGGACATTTCCCAACTGAGGTTGAATTTGGAGTTCCTGACCCCTCGAGAAATTTATGCAGGAAGAAAAACAGCACTTTTTTTGTTCCTGGCACAACATAAACTGTGCACTTTTCCAGAACTACGTAAAAGTTTGAGAAACTGTGCAGCTTTGCAGCACAAACCTATGCTTGCAGTCTTTTTATTATGTACAGACAAATTACTCAGCTTCCTGGGGACAAAAGGCCCACCCACTTATGTTGTTTTTCTCTGTCTACTTGGGGAAAGTGTAATATTGAATTGTGCACTATATCCCTATATAAACAATGTGGTGAGAAGTTTGACAATGTGGCAGTTTGTAGTGGTGGAAGAAGTGTTGAAAAACCAGAGAGAAACTTTGAGTGACTTTTGAGAGTTTACATTTACTCACACTTGGGATTGTCTAGATGGGCTTTTTACCCCATCTTGCCCCTGTTTTAGAGCCCTAAAGTCCTAACAACACAGGGCTTTCTCCCCATTCTGCCCCTGGACAGTCTTTATGATGCTTGGGGCAAAGATGAGGGGAAGATGGGGTAAAGCCCATTAAACTGTTATATTAAAATACAGTAGGACCCCCTTATCAATAGATTCAATTATCCATGGGACACAAAACAGCACACCTATCATAGAGTCTTCCTAGAAAATGTGTCTTTTTTAGCCATTTTCTATGTCCTCCAAGGCAACTCTATGGTATTTTAAACCAGATGTCTCATTATTTTCAATGGTGTTCGCTATTATCTACGGTTTTCAGTATCCACGGGCCTCCCAGAACCAATCTCCAGTGGATACGGGGGTTTACTGTACCCAGAAAAAAAAGTCTTAGCCTGGGGGAGGAGAATGGACCAGGCCCCATGTGACCACAGGAGACCATACTAGCATGCTGGCCCATCTCTGCTGCTACTGTCTGCGATTGTCTTGCCAAAGCCAGGAGTTCTGAAGCACGTGACCAGGTCTGGTCATATGCAGGGAGCCTTGGTCACGTGCTGCGGTCTGGCTTCTTGGCTTTGGAGACAGTGATGCAGATGGCAATTGCGGAGATGGGCTGATGTGGCGGTCTGGACTCCATCCCATTTCGTTCAGGTAACAGTGGGGGAATGGGCAGATCAATGGCAAGAATATGTCGACAGGGAGCTGGTGTATTCTAGTCTGTGTAAATGAGACCTTGGAGATGGAACTTACAATTATCAGGGGAAGGGGAAGAAAAAAATGTTACATAGCAGGAAAAGAAACTTGGGTTGACTCAAGCTTTGCATTTTGAACAGCTCAAATGTTATATAGTGCACAATTTAATGGGGAAAGGTGGATTCTTGGTCAGTGTGGGAAAGGCTGCAAACCAATCACATTTGGGAGCAAGAAACAGGGAGACTCAAGGTATCATATTGAAGCAGACACTCATGGGGGAGAGCGGCCAAGCCAGTGGCAACTTGAAACAGGATGTTTTGCAACCTAAATGTTATGCAAAGAATGGGGAAAGGTGAACCACTCTTGGTCCAGGGTGGGAAGGGTGGCTGCAAATCACATTGTGGGATGGGTAAGGTATTGTGTATTCAACCCCATATGGAAAGCAACTAGGACAGCACAGTGATAAATATCCTCATCATGTGTATGACTTTCACAGTTGTTCAATGTTCATTGTCAATCATCAGACAGAAGAATGAAGCTGAACATCTTTTTGCCCTGTCAGAAGAATATTCTCTTTGCTCCCAATCAGTCTTTCGCCTTGCTTTTCATGCCAAAAGCTGCCGTTTTTAGGGACAGCTGCACAGTTCTTAGGAGAAGACACATGCTTTCTGGAAAAATGCAGTTTCATTTGGAAGCTGCTCCATTTTCCATCAGCGCAGGGGTGGGAGTGGAATCCTGAGTGTCCTGACAGCTACAGGATGAAAAACTGATTGATTGGTGTCAACATCTGTCAGGAACCAGGAAAATCAAGATGGGAGTAGTGAATATCTCACTACAACAAGGCAGCTTTCCAACCTGGCTGAAAGAAGGTGAGGCAATTACTGAAAAAATACTCCCCAGATCCTAGTGTATTGGAGAAATGCCATCTAGTCTCCAATATCTTGGGGGGGGGGGGGGAGGTATTGGAGCGTATGGTGGCTTCCCAGCTCCAGGGGTTCCTAAATGAGACAGATGATATAGATCCATCCCTTCTGACTTTAGACCTGATTATGGCGCAGAGATTGCTTGCTCTGGTGGGTGACTGACGCTGGGAACTAGAGGGGTGTGTGTGTGTTTGTTTCTGTGAATTCTGCTGGACCTCTCAGTGGCTTTTGATACCATTGACCATGGTATCCTTCTGGGACAGGACTAGAGGGCACTGTTTTGCAATGGTACCAATCTGTCTTGGAGGAGTGAACTCAAAAGGTAGTTCTGGGGTATTCTTGTTCAACACCCTAGCTGTTGGCTTGTATGGTCCCTCAGGGCTCAGTTTTGTCCCTAATGCTATTTAATAGCTACATGAAACTGCTGAGAGAGGTTATCTGGAGTTTTGAGGTTCAGTGTTACTAATATGCTGATGACACCCAATTCATCTTTCCATCTAACTCCAAGGAAGCTGTTTTGGTACTAAATCAGTGTCTGCTGTCAGTAATGGAATGGGTAAGGGTGAACAAATTGAAACTTAATCCAGATGAGACAGAAGTGCTTCTGGTCAGTTGAAAGACAGATCAGGGAATAGGGATTCTGCTTGTGCTGGATGGGGTTGCACCTCCCCCTGAAATCTCAGATTCACAGCTTGAGTGTACCCCTAGACTCAGATCTGCATGCCAAGTAGTGGCCACAAGTTCATTTGCACAGTTAAAGATATTGTATAAAAGTTCTATTAAAAGCACAAGGTTAAAACACTTTAGAATATACATTTGTAGCATAATAATAATTAAAAAGAGTAAAGTACCACACACTCCTTTAAAAGACTCTTCTGCCACATAAATTTAAGAGCCAAAGCCCTGCCAAAATAAAAAATGTCCTTGCTTCCTGCCAGAAAAAGAGCACAGTGGGCCAACCTAACCTTCCATGTAAGCCTGGTGGTGGGGCTGAGAGAAACTCAATACCCCAAAGATCTTAAAACTCAGGCAGACTCATACAGGAAGCTGCCCTGGATTCCCCTCATTACAAGAGCGTTCCATACTGAAAATGGCCAGATCTTTTCACATGCATCCACTGCAGTACCCAGCACTGCTGCTGGCATTCATCATGTTCTCTGAGGCCAGAAACAAGGTGCAAAGCCTTGATCACATGCTGGGGGTCTTGTTGTCACCTCAGAGGCATGTGCCAGCAGTGCTGGATGATACAATGGAATGTGTGTGAAGAGAGCTGCCCATTCTTGGCATGGAATGCTCCAGATTTTCTAGTAAGATCCAGAGTAAATCTGGAGTTTTCTTAAACTTTTAAGGGGGTGTTTAACTGTTTGCAGATGGAACTGGCTGAATGTCATGAAGACAGTTTGGTCCAGATTCTGTGTTTTGGGTCAGCGCCACCTGAACGGACCACCCCCAGGACAGCCCCAGAATGGGTTATTGGGCTCATGTAGACAAGCCCTTAGCTACAGTTGAACAGAGGGGCTTGTGGATTCTGTGTGAATTAACTCTTGACGTGTAGCTGAAGATGTGAAAAGATGTCATGGAGAAGCTTGGTGTTCTACAGTGATGAAACATGAATATTGCCTGTCTATGGTTTTCATTCTGTAGCATCTCTTCTGCTTGTGGTGTTCATCCTTGCTGTATTGGGTGATCCTACAAGCTTTTGGAACATTTTTTTGGAGGGGTTTGGAACCAAGGAACTGCAATGGGAAGGGAACTCAAAAGCACTTGGATGCATGCAGAACAGTATACGTGGCCCTTTGGAAGACAGCCTGCACTTTCTAAGTGGAAAATCATACTGCCAAATATACATATATGTCTACATGGTTATGCTCATTCTGTTGTTTGTCATTGACTATCTCTGTTTTTTCCAGGGGGATGATGCAACTGAAGTGACTGCTAAACCAAAGAGAAGTTTTTATGCTGCAAGAGATTTGTACAAATACCGGCACCAATATCCAGTAAGACTATTTTGTAGTTTTCAGGCATTCCTTAAGATATAATTATAGATACTTTAAATCTTTGACATCTCTTACAGTTCTGTTGGAGTCCTCCCAAATCTATAAAACTACTGTTGAAACACTAGTCTTGGAAGAGGTGTTATTTTCTGGGGAACAGTCTGCTGCCGATATTGGCTGGTGTTATTATTAGTGCACAAGTATGTTTGATTATATACAATTGTCCCTTCACATTTGCTGGGGTTCAAGGACCTCCCGTGAATACCCAAATCCATGAATACTGAAGTCCCATTATATGCAGTGGCATAGCAAAATGGTGTCCCTTATGTAAGATGGCAAAATCAAGGTTTGCTTTTTGGATTATTATTTTTTAAAGAATATTTTCAAGCTGTGAATACCTAAAACCATGAATGCCAAATCCGTGAATGTGGAGGGACAACTGTAAATGTTTTTGTACTAATTTACGTAGTTATGTGGAAATCTCAGCTAAATAGTGCTCATCATTTTCTGACCTTGGTACCACAGATGATTTATTGTCCTGAGGCTCTTTTAACACCTGTAGCTAATTTTATAAATACTTGCTTACATTTCTTCCCTAGCGTACTCTGGGGATAGTGTAAGAGTAGAAATTCACCAGGAAATGAGTAGAACTGTATATATAATGGGAAAGTGAAAGTGTGCATCACTAACATGTAATGTGGAGGCCTGAATGCTGAGATTAGAAAATGTCCGAAGAGTTAAGAGAAGGTAAACATTTTTGTCACGTCCTTTGAACAAACTCCTTTCACTGCAATCCTCTATGTGCATACTTCAGAGTGAGCGCCACTTAACTCCAATCTGCATAAACATGCATAGTACTATACATGTCTATTGAGAAATCTTAACTCAATTTAGTGGAGCTTGATTTCAGTTAAATATGTGTAGGATTTAACTGACCTAATTTCCTTACCAAACTGAGACATAATTTATAGAAGTTTCCTTTGTATATGGTTGGACAGTTTAACTATACAGTTGTCCCTCTATTTTTGTGGGTTCACAGATTTGATTATTTACAGATTACAGTATTTGCAGCCATCTCCACTGCTACCCTATACACAACTGAAAAAATATGTTCTCTCTAGGCATTTCTAGGCCCTCCAGCCTGGTTCTATGGTCAACCTTCAGAGAACCATAGAATTGCACTGGAGGACCTAGAAATGCCTAGAGAAGTGTTCTCTCAGGTAAATAAATAAATAAATAAATAGCATCCTGTATTTCCAGGTTTTTCATTTTCATGGAAATCCTATGCCCCTAACCCCTGCAAAAGTTGGGAGGCAACTGTAATTACATTTTAATGTATCTTTTAAATCTTTTTTTTGTTGTTGTTATTTGAAACATATCCCTTCAATACAGAATAGACCTGTTACATGCAGGGAAGCTAAATTGTTCCTATCTCACTTGTTTTGCCCCATTTGGCCTTCACTGAATTGGTTGTTTACTTTCCCAAGCTTAAGGCCAAACTATGATTATATTTAATTCTGTTAATGTGTTTTTTTCCAGTAGACCAGGATCCTGGCACAAGATAACAGTGTGCCAATCAAATGGCTGGCAAGGATAGGGTTAAACAGT
Source organism: Gambelia wislizenii (assembly GCA_030847615.1). Classification (NCBI taxonomy): domain Eukaryota; kingdom Metazoa; phylum Chordata; class Lepidosauria; order Squamata; family Crotaphytidae; genus Gambelia; species Gambelia wislizenii. The sequence continues at coordinate 166,750,281 of JAUMIR010000001.1, read as the reverse complement.
CCTTCTCTCAGCCTTTCCCTCTCACCCCAACTTTCATTGAGCCATGGCTATTGTGGATAGAGGAAAAAATCTAATATCTCATCCTAAGAACTTTGGGATAAGAGAGCATAACAAAACAAATGCCAAGGCTTATATATTGGGAAATGGGAAGTACTTCAGCAAGTCATATTGGGACAGACCCACAAACTCTTAGATCAGTGTTTCTCAACCAGGGTTCCCTGGAACCCTAGGGTTCCCCAAGAGGTTGCTTGGGGTTCCTCAAGAGAGTGTGATTGTGGTGGTGGTGGGGAGCAATAGCAGTATATAGAATAATGTTTATAAAAGGATTCCCTGAGACCTGAAAATTATTTCAAGGGTTCCTCCAGGATAAAAAGGTTGAGAAAGGCTGCCTTAGATTGTGTTCTTACTTTGGTGATGCAGGCGGAGAGTCTACCTTGATTTTCATTTGGTTCCTCACAAGTAAATTCTGAACAGTTTGAAATCTATTCTTGTTAAGTAACCAAGAATTGTTAAGCAATTCTTTAAAATTGCACATTATGGATAAGTTGCAGGACACTTTATCTGCCATGTTCTCAAGCTGTTGTTTTAGGAAAAAAAATGCTTCTGGGCATTACTAAAAACATACGGCTATTCCTTCTACTCTAGGAGAAGTCTTTTAAGACTTGATTCATAAGACTTTATTTGCTAATCATGCTTTGTATTTATCTTCATCTTTGCTCAGCAGAACTTTAAAGATCTGAGATATCAGAATGATTTGTGCAATCTCCGCTTTTACAAGAATAAAATTCCCTTTAAACCTGACGGTAAGTTACCCATGGCATTATTGTTAACATTGTGTTAGTGTGTGTGTGTGTGCCTTCAGGTTTCCCATTGACTTGTAATGACTCCATGAATTCATATGGTTTTCTTAGGCAAAGAATACTCAGAGGTGGTTTTTCCAGCTCCTTCCTCTGAAATATAACCTACAGCACCTGGTATTTGTTGGAGGTCTCCAATCCAAATACTAACCAGGGCTGACCCTGCTTAGCTTCCAAAAGCAGGATGGGATCCAGTGCCTTTATTAGGCCACCCTTGCTTCTGTACTCTCACCAAAACAAAACATGTACTTGTCAGCAATCAGCTATATTTGACTCTTGTTCATGATTATGTATTCCTTTATGAATTTCTGCAGGGCAGGGGGATTGGACTAGATGGCCCTTGTGGTTTCTTCCAACTCTATGATTCTATGACCCCATATATTGTCTTGTGTTGTATTTTGGATTTATTGGGAGGGCAGCCCTTTTAATATCTTCAAATAATTTTACCCAGTATTCCTATCCACAAAATATGGTTTAGTGTTCATGTCACCAAATTGTATGTACTGAAAGATACTTGTTAAGGATTTCTAAATGTGCTAAAAGCTTGTATTTGTGCATATATTTCATAGGTGTTTACATTGAAGAAGTCTTGAATAAGTGGAAAGGAGACTATGAAAAACTGGAGCACAATCACACTTACATACAATGGTTGGTAATGTTTAACTTTTCCCATTCCTTTTAATAAATCTGGTTAAATGAGCTTCATTTGTTGCAAACCAATGTGTGTTTGTTTTTAATACAGGCTTTTCCCACTCAGAGAACAAGGGTTGAATTTCTATGCAAAGGAATTAACAACATATGAAATCGAGGTAAAGCTTGAAGTTCCAATATAACCTGTTTGATAGATCTTTCTCCATCGTGCAGCACTTTCATTCTATAGAATTATACCACTATAATTCCACTTTAACTGCCATGGCAACATCCTATGGAATCCTTAGGTTTATAGCTTGGGGAGGCACTAGAGCTCTCTGGCAGAAAATTCTAAGTACACCTCCCTAAACTGCAAGTCCCAGGTTTTGATAGGATGGAATCACAGCAGTTAAAGTGAAAGGGCCCCAGTGCTATGACAGTCTCCAGCCAACATGCAGGCTAACAACGATGGGAGTTGCAGGACGCTAGAATGGTGGGGCTGATTTAATAGGTTTGGTGTGGAGGGGAAATGTAATGTCCTTTTTTGTCTCCTTCTAAAAACATATTTATAGGAGTTCAAAAAAACGAAGGAAGCAATCCGAAGATTCCTGTTGGCTTACAAAATGATGCTGGAGTTTTTTGGAATAAAACTTACCGATAAAAATGGGAATGTAGCGCGAGCTTCTAACTGGCAAGAAAGATTCCAGCACTTGAATGAGTAAGTAATCTCCAGCAATAGATACTTTGGCAATATTTTGTTTCCTTCACTTTATGGAAGGATGAGATTTGTGTTCTGTAATTGTCTGGTCCAAGCCAGAAAACCTTTTTGAATGTCTGTGTGTGTGCGTGCATGAGAAAAAGAGAGAAAGAAAGAAGGAAAATTCAGAAGAGTATCAGGGGGAAAAAGATGCAGACAGAACACTGTCAATCCTTTATTCAAATGTGTTTTTTCCTTTTCATCCATGTGACTGAGTAGTTTATATTTTATTAACCTGTTGCTTATATGAGTTGGAGAATGGGACTATCCATTATTGGTACCTGGAACTGATGCCAAAAATGAGATTCCCATGTCATTTTCCATAGCCTGTACATACTGCCCAACTGTCCCAATTTGGCAGGGACAATCCCAACTAATCCTCTGTCATGCCAATTTTTGTTTTTAAAATGTCCCAGTTTCTCTCTTCTCCTTCCACTTTCCTCTTCATCCTCAGGTTACTTCAACTGATGCAAACTGAGTTTCAAGTGAAAAGTAGTTTGCGCTCAACTCAGCAGAGAGAGAGGAGAGGAGAGGGCACAATCTTGCCCTTCCCAGTAGATCCAGGCAGAAGCAAACTGCTTCAGCCTCTTCTAGCTTATGTGTTCTTCCTAATTAATAACTTTTGCCATCTTGACCTCACTTTGATGTTGATTGGCCACATGTGTCCTGGTTTTCATCCGTGGAATATTGGAGGGTATGCTTATATACAGCTTGTGCATCTACCCTAAGTTATGACCATATTATTCCCTCCTTGCAAGCTTGGAAGTGGCTGAAAAACATTAAATGTGCCAGCATAGGGTAAGTGCTTGTGTGTACTTGAGATCTGCATATATTTCAACTGGCACCACACATCAAATAAGGAGTCCTAGAGGGGAGAATGAAGCCAATCATGCCTATTTATTGTTATCATCAGCTTATTTATATCCCATCTTCTTCCCCACAACCAAGATTCAAGGTGGCTTACTAATTAAAACAAATACAAATATAGCTAAAACATGCAAAAGGCTAACATTAAAATGTAATTAAACTATCAATAACATTAAAAGCAATTTGAAAAAGGCTGCTACTTTAAAAACATTCATTGCTCAAAATAGCCTGACAAATACAATATCTTTGCCTGTCAACAAAGGGCCAGCAACATTCTGCCCTCCCTAAGAAGGGAATTTCATAGCCTAGGAATAGTCACCAAGAAGGCCCTCTCTTAGGCCCCCACCAGATATGACTGAAGGTGATGGGACTGTAAGAAGAGCCCTCCTGAGGATCTCAAGGCTTCAGCAGGCTCTCCTGGGGAGATACAGTCTATCAGATAGCTTGGATTTAAGCCATACCAGAGGTGGTTGTTGATAAAATATGAAATACTGATGCAGTCCTGAAAATGTAATGTTTATTTCTCATGGAATTCAGCATTGCATTTTCTCATGGAATTCAGTGTTGTCTCTTGCAAGTTACTCTTTAGGGAAAGAAAGAAACATTCGTCTAACTGCATCTATCTGATGTTACCTTAGTAGTGTGAAACGATTATTGCAGCTTACAGAGAAATTTAATAGTTCATGTAATAGTTGCCAGCCCATCTCATTTGTCTCTGAGAGATGGTGACCATTGTTATGTCAAGGTGACAGGTGGGGTGATTATTTTTCCTGTGTCCCCCCCCCCCGACAGGAATAATTATTTTTCTTTTGCTTCCTGTCATTTTGAATTCCGTTGATCTTTTTTTTGCAGATCCCAACATAACTACTTGCGAATCACCCGTATTCTTAAGAGTCTCGGAGAACTTGGATATGAGAGTTTCAAACCCCACCTTGTGAAATTTATTCTTCATGAGGCTCTTGTAGAAGACACCATCCCCAACATTAAGCAAAGTGCTTTGGAATATTTTGTATATACCATTAGAGACCGGAGAGAAAGGAGAAAACTCCTACGTTTTGCTCAGCAGCACTACACACCTGCTGACCACTTCATATGGGGACCACCAAGGAAAGAGAAGCTGGATGGAAGCAAATCAAGTAAAAAGGTGTCATCACCGGTTTCTCTTCGCACCAGCTGTGCTCCCAAACATAAAAAGACAAGGGACTGCAAGAATGTCTCCATAGTTTGTAACTCAAGCAGTAAAACAGCTGATGAGAAAAGGCCAGAACGTGTTAAAAATGATGAAGACTGTGATCTGAGTGGCAAATGTACCAGCAACCCTGAAAGGGCTAAGCAGAGCAATGGTGAAAAGGACAATGATGCTGAGTGCTATAGCTCCAAAGTGGAAGAAACTGGTAATCCTTTGAACCAAAAGGAAAATGCTTCCCATGTCAAAAAACCTAAAGGCAAAAATGATGACAATCTTATCCAGGACTATAAAAATCCCGAAGCTGTAGAAAATGATTCCTGTGACAGTAAAAATGATTCAACTAATATATCGACATATCTACAGGACAATGTAGGTAAGGATCCAAACCCAGTGGAAGTAAATGTGAAAAACAAAGAGGTATCCTCAAACACAACTCAAATGACCCAGTAGGTCTTTGTAGGTCTTCTACTGAACATGACAAAATGGTGACACCTTCACTTATTCAAAACAGAATAAGCAATCTCAGTACTGGGTCCAATGCTGAATCCATCAGCTTATCCTGTGAGGGGTTATGTCTCCCTTATTTGACTTGGTTTACTGTTTGCACTTTTTAAAGTTGTGTATTAAGCTTAAAAAAATTGCATAATGTTCAAGGCTGAGAGAATTCATTTGTTAAAACCTCTCTGTGAAAACACTCGATACTGATTATTGTTTCCCTGTTCATTTCATATCTTTCTCTTTCTTTTTAAAATTGTAAATCTTTTATGCCAGCTAGATTTCCACAGAACCATGATTTCCAGGGTTAAAATGTTTCTTCAGTAGGAAGCTGCTTGGTAGGCTAATCTTTTCAGTGCCTGCCATTGTTTAAAAAAGGATTTAGATTTGGATTATACCTTTATTTGGGCACAGAGACTGGATCTAGAAGAACTGGGTTGCAGTCTTACGTCAGCTTTGAGTCAGCAAGCTACATTTACTCAGCCTCAATTTCCCACTTAAAAAATTATAATGATTTATTTCTTAGAGTTATTGTTAAACTAAAATACAACAATGATAGAAGACCACTGTCTACATTTAAAAAGTACTAGGGAATCAAATAGTAGTAGGACTCACACACCAGCATCCATTGTGCCAACATGATCATAGAAATTGTCACTGTCTTTTCCCTTGGTGTATCCTTTAGTGTCATATCATGGATAATGTGCTGGATCAAGTTGTATTCAGCTTCCTGTTTTCTCACTTTGTCCTCAGTTTATTATTCAAACTCTTTCCCCACTCCATGCTGATTTTTCTTTTATTGCAGCTGACATACCACTAAAAAAATTAGGAGACAGCATTTCCCCCCTCCCCGTGTTTATTTCTATATTTAGGACCATCGATGGTACGAGGAAATAATTTTGCTTACGAGGTCTGCTTTTGCAGATAAAGGATAATAAGGACAGGAAAGGTTAAACATTGAAGATGATTGCCAACTCAACTGCTAAGAAAGAAGCAATATTTCGAAGCTGACCTTTCTTTCTAGATTCACTTGGTGCGGTTTGAAGAGCATGTGTGCAAAGGGAAGAATGCAGCTTTCTTTTCATTCTTCCTCCAACCCCCTCCCAAAAAATTTTACTTGGTCTCCCAGTACACAAGGAACAGCCAAGTAGGGAAAAGCATGGAATCATACTGAGATTTGAAAACCAAATCCAGACATCTATCTGCTGCCTTGTGTACACATTTGCTGTTTTGCTCTTCTCCAGAAAATGTAAGGTTTCTTCCCCCCTAGAGTAGAGTACAGGATCTAGATATCAGTCCTTCCCCCTGAACCTGCCATGTGCTATACTGCTGATACCAAACTGGAACTAGCGCTTTAAAAGAAGCAAACAATGCTTGTTTTAAGGAGACTTCTATGGGCCGGTATTTAATCTTGGCAACAAAACACAAACACTTTTTTGACATGGGCATTTCCTGTTTGTTTTAAGCATAGTGTGGAATTGCTGGCTTGCCACCCAAATTTAGCAGTGCAGCTTGCCACTGAATGGTGCAATTCAGAGGTGCAATTGGGGAGCACAAAAATGGCTAGGTGTGTGTGTGCCTGTATTCCCTACCCTTGTAGTGGGGTAGTTGGGTAGCTAGGGAGGGAAGCTGTGAAACAAATGGGACTAAGAAGAACTTGTCGGAAGCAGAAAATACTCTTCTTACAAAAAGACAGGGCCTCTCCTAGTGATCCAGCGAAACCTAATGCTGAAGAATGAAAACATTCCTAACCCCACATACCTGGTTTTCCTTGCTAAATTATGAGGAAGTTTTTACCAAACATGAGGTGCAGATGTATGATGAAATGTTTATCTGAATAACTTCTTGGTGTAGTCATTGGGTGAAGAAAGCCTGTATTGAGAGAAGGGTGGGGTTTGTATCTATAAGTTCTTCTATTCCTGTTTTTATCTCAAAATGATCTTGGATCACCTAGTTTCACATAGATGTCTGCTGGGAAACGACAAAGTGGGCAAGGAGTCATTTTGTTATCTACCCTACCGACCTGTACCAGTGACAGGAAGTGACATCACATCACTTCCAATTTTATTTTCAGCCAGTTTTTTGACAAGTGACTGTGTGTGTACACATGTGCATCTACACTGAAGTGGGAGCAAGTTGCTATGGAAAAATTAAAAACATTTTTGGATGCTTGGGGGAGCCACATAATGGAGTGCCAGGGGCTGCGTGCAGGGTGTGGGCTGCACTTTCCCCACTCCTGCTTGAAGGCATCTCCTCATGTTAAGAAAACTGCTTTGCCCTCTTGGAAGGGCAGCACTGAGGAAGACTTGATTTATACCCCACCTACATGATCAATTGTTGAAAGCAAATAAAATGCAGCTTCTTTCTACAAACATTTCTGGTTCTGTGCTAGGATGCACTTGGCATAGCTTCACAGCTGCTCTGATGTGCAAACAAAATATGCATGAGGCAGAATCTTTTTGTCCTGGTTGTCTTTCCCTTCCCTCCAACACTGATTCTGCAAGAATGCTAGCTGTGACTGGGCAATCATACTTGTGTATAGGTTTGCACAGAATACATATTTAAGATATATTTGTATTGGACCATCACTGTGGCTGTTTCAGGCATTCTTTGAACAGAAGTAGCTTTGCAGCTTTAAAAAGCACAGATTTTATTATCTTGGTGATGTCAAAAATGTCACTAAAGCTCCACTTCTTTCTTTGGGATTCCCTTTAGTAGAGGTCTCCCAGGTATATGGAATGTGGGGAGAGAGAAGAGGAACGAGAAATTTCACAGACCTGGCCGCCAGCCTTTCACTCTCCTGACGTTTTGGACTTCCTTCTCCCAGAATCCTTGACCATTGACCATGCTGGTGGGGACTTTGGGGAGTTGAAGTCCAAAACATCTGGAGGGCAAGGGGCCACTGTTAAAGTTCTTAGATGCAGTGTATGAGGCTCGGCTAGTCACCAAACACCATTCATGCAATCCCTTATATAAAATCAAAGAGGTCTTTACTGAATGACCTTGCCCAATGTTCCATGCATAAAACAGTTCCCAACACATTTCAGCTCCCTTTTGTCAACTCTGGCCTTCAGCAGTGACTAGCAAAAGGACAGTCTGCCTATATGGGCATGCCAGCGTGATTGAAGACATTCTTGGGTAAAGCAAGATGTGATGCAGGCAGGAGATGCAATACCACACTTGACTTTGTGCTGAGGCAGCTGGGGCGGTTTATAACCTATCTGTAAGCTGAAATCAAGAAGCTGATTTTTAAATGTTGAAGTCTGCCATGGCCTTAGTCCCATGTATCTTAATATAAACTTTCCCCAAACTGGTGACCCAAAGATTTGTTAGAAGGCAATGCCCATCATTTCCTGCCACATGTTGGGGAAGACTGCCTTCAGGACAGCTTTTCCTTTATGAGACCGCACATTAGTTAATATTAGACCAGTGGCATGGCTCATAGGACTTTTATCAGATGGGCCCTTAAAACCCATTCCTGTTCCATTACCCACCCACCCTCCTCCCATCCCTGTAACTGAATAAAAAAAATATGTTCAGACACTTACCTTATTCCCGAGACAGAAACTGCTCCCCCCCTCCTCCAGCAGTCCAGGAAGTGAATAGAGTTCACACAGAGCCCCCTCCCCTTCCTGGAGACCAAATCGCGTGGGGAATTTAAAAAATTTTTAAAAAAACAAACCCAAACCTCGAAGAAGTGCACCAAGCACCTAAACACCCTTAAAAAAACCAAGTAACCCAGGGAGGGAACAAAAATGTCTGTCACTTACCTCTTTGTCCCAATCGAAGTAGGAAGTATTTTGCAGGGGCCTCCCAGGACCCTACAGGGAGCCCTGCATCACGCAGGGAATTTAAAAATAAAAATAAAAAACCAGACATCAAAAAATTAAAGCAATCACCTAAACAGCCTTTAAAAGAAACAAGTAAACAGGGGAGGGTACAAAAAAGTCTGTCACTTACCTGGATGTCCAGATCGCCACCAGAAGTGTTCTCTACTTACCGTCCAGGACCTTACAGAGGCAGGCAGCTGGTGGGGGGGGGGGTTAAAAATTAAAATACCGGCAGACTTCTAAAAATTTTTTAAAAAGCACCAAACCACTTTTAAAGCTTTAAAAGCAACATGTGGAGGGTACAGAAAAGGCTGTCACTCACCTGGATGTCACATCGTGCCAGCATAACGGCAAACCAGTTCACACACCCGTGATTCCATTACAGAAATGGAACGGGAGATCTATTGATGACTTTTCCCCATGAATGAAAAAAACAGAAAGCACACGGGGTCAGAACAGGTGAGGAGGACGTTGTCTGAAAAAAAAACCTCTTTAGCGATCCTGTGGCATTTCTGTTCCATGTCATTAAGCCTGTCTGATAAAGTCCATAGTTTCAACCTTGTGTCAACTAAGAATGGGTTCATTCATAATGATACCACCTAAGCTTTGCAGTCATTTACCTGAAGGATTAAGCAAATTTATTGAGGCTGAGAAGAGTGTAATAAAACATATTCCTGCTTGTGGGAACTTGTTCTCTTCCTGAAATAGCAGCCCTAGCACGTCATTACCCTTGACATGGTGACTTTGAGGGAGACTTGGAGATCAGAAAGTCCACTAGGTCATGCATGCCATGAGAAGAAAAAGAAGTTATAGAATACAAAACTTCAGGTATGACAGATCCAGAGAGCTTTGTGTACTCAGCCCTCCCAATCAGTTCCTTTCCTTCCCCAGCTGTTACCACATCTGTTTAATTTATTTTTCATTTTTCTCTCTTGTTTTCCCCCCAAATGACAATCTTTATCTAGAAACTTCAGTATATCATATATGATGACATATGCCATACATAGTGTATTATCTTTATGAAAACACTTGACTTTACACTTTATTTTTTTTAAAAAAAATATGCTTTGTGAGATATGCTTTTGATTTTTAAAAATTGTAGAAATAGATGCTTTGTTTTATCTGTTTATTTATTTGAAGAAATGCATGAATCTCTAATCTTTTCTTGTGCATCCCAGTTAAAATTTCACACATTTGGGAATATGTGTTACATTTTTGGTTTCTACTCTTGTGTCATGGAGCACACTGATGAAAGCATACACCCTGTAGATGCAATTATTACCCATAAGGAGCAATGCTAAATAAACTTACAGGAGAAAAAGTCCTATTAGAAAACAAAGTTATTACTTCTATCCACAGTAATGGACAGGAGTACAAGGTTTAATACCTTTAGGTAGCTCCAAGAACTTTATTTTGCAACTAGTGGAATCCATTTTTATTCATGCTGAGGATATCTACAGTGATTATGTGATCAGCTGTTTGTATATTAAAAGCATAAGTTTGCTGTCCTGAGTTTTTATCCTCTGTACTTTATTTATTGTTTGATGTGCTGGTACCATGTTCCGAACATACACTGTATACATTCAATTTAGTCAAGTTTCTGTACTCATGCGTTGATGAGATGAATTTGTTCTTCCTGCATAAAAAGTATAGTACAGTACAATGTACTGTATAATAACACATATCATGTTATTAGTAATGGACTAAGTATTTTTCTCTCTGCATAAATGAAGTGAAGCCTTTCCCCTAATTTCTAAACTGCTCAGAAGCAAGTTTTCACTATAAATAGAGTGTCTGATTATTTTAGAGCAGTGCTACTTAAAGTGGTAGTCCATGCAGCAGTGTCAGTCCCTAAGCCATTGGCTGCCTGGTGGATTTCTGAGAAAGAAAGGAACTTCTGTAGCTGATGGGCACAAATATGGTACTGATCCCTGACACAATAGGGCGGAAGGGAGATTGCCAGTCTGCCACATCAGATAGCTTGAGATGCACTGCTCTAGACCATCTTTTGCACAAATTCCTTACCGACTGAATCATTATTCTAAGTGCATTTTGCAAGGGCTTGAGTTATTCATTACAGCATTCTTGAGTTAGGTTTAGTGCCAGTCCTATGGGGAGAGGGGTGGTTGAAACTGCAGCACTTAAATTTTTTATAAATTCTGTGCACAGACACTAGTGTAGTATTTGAGTTTGCATCTAGTTTTTTAAGGATAGGAAAACTTCACAAACTGGTAAAGGCATCTCTCCTGTGATAATAGTGGTCAGTATGTGAAACCCGATTGACAATTTATTGAAATAATTGTTTTGCATAATATATACACACACACACACACACACACACACATACACACACATATGCACTTTGTATTAGAGCATTAAACAAAGTTGCCTTGTTTGTTGATCTACTTACCCAGAAGTAGATTGTGTATTTGCAGCTGCAGCTTGCAGGATTTCATGTGGGGACACTTCCCAGGCTTTGGGATTCTGTCTCAAGTGATTAACGTGTTGATGGAAGTGTCTGTATGGAAGCGCAATGTATGAATGCAGCTTCATGCATGAATTGCTCCCCCATCAATCTGCATACTGTATAACTTCAGGCTGCGTTACATATACCTGCTTAACAACCCATATACTCAGGGTAAAATAAAGCACTTGCATCAATGGCAGAAGTGAAGTGGCCATCTCTGGAGTTCATTGGTAAATGAAGACAACAGCTTGAGTTAAACAAGGAATATTGTGACAATTTGTGGCTCTATAATATCTTTAGTTGTATATATAAAAACTGCCACAGTTAACATCACACATTCATTTTTATTTGTGAAATATCCAGTAATTTAAATGTAACACAGGTCACTGGAACACAGGCACCTATTACATAAAATAAAGCTTATTTGTTGAACTAAACTTATGTCTTTTTTCTGCTGACATTAGTTTGCTCAAGGAAAAATATCTCTGAGATTATAGTAGCACCCCTGTATCTGCTGATACGCCAACCACAGATTTAATTATCTGCAGTTGGCAATGGTGGGGGGAGGGGGGAAAGAATCTCGCCTCTCCCGTCCCTTCCCCTGGGAGGGCTCCTGGTCCCCACAGTGGTGATTGCAGGGGCAAAGGGGGAAGGGAGGAGTGATCTAGCCTCCTCCCCTTCCCCCTTCATCTCTGTGATCACTGCTGCAGTGGGGCCATGGTGGGGGGAAGGGGGAATGATCTAGCCCCTTCCCCCTTCGCACCTGTGATCACCACTGCAGTGGGGCCATTGTAGGGGGGAAGGGGAGGGAGATCTAGCCCCTCCCCCTTCACGCCTGCATCAGGGCCATGGCAGGGGTGAAGGGAGGAGAGATCTAGCCTTCTCCCCTTCCCCCTTTGCCCCCACGATTGCTGCTGCAGTGGGTCCAGGGCGGGGGGAAGGGGAAAGCGATCTAGTCTCCCCTTCCCCCTTCATCCCCATGATCACTGCTGGGCCATGGCTCGAGCAAAGGGAGGGGCAGGAGCAATCTTCCCCCCCCTATCCCTCAGGACAGCTCCTGTCACTGTGGCGGGGCCATGGCAGGTGGGAAGTGGGAAGGAGAGGAGGCTAGGCAGTCCCCGGGATGGTGTTTGCTATTATCCATGGAATTTGCCATCTACGGGGCCCTTTGGAACCAATCCCCTGCGGATACAGGGGTGCTACTGTACTGCATTATAAAACTTAAAAATTAGTTTTTATTATTGCTTTAACCGCTGGTTCTATAATCAGATCTCTGTATCAAAGTGGCATATTTAGGTACTTTGGGGGGAGGAAAATTCCTGGCAGTCACTTTATTTTGAGGAATTGGGGAAAGCAGGTGATTTATATTCAGTACAGCTGAAACTTGTCAGCTTCTGTTTATAAAAATAATCAGCATCTTGGAATATACAGAATATGAATTGCTTCCAGCTATGTTGTCCTCTGGACTGGTGGAAAATTTTTCACTCCAGTGGAGGCATCCATGAACAGAAAAGAATGGAGAGGTGACTGTCAGGGGTTATGGAATGTGACCCTCCAGTGCATGTGCAGAGTTTAAGCACAAGCACTGTGATGCAAGACACTTACTGCCTTCCAGATGTAGCAAGGATTTGGCAGAGTAACAACTTCTTGGTTAAAAGAGGTTTACTAAGTACAACAGCATACAGTAAGTATTAGCAACCAACTAACACCACAGACTGAATAACCCACATAGTGTGTGCAAAGCCTCATGGTTTAAATAGACCCACATTGGCTGATGCAAGCCTCTGAAATTGACTAGTCATTGCAAGAGGTACATCAGATCTAGCCATGAGCTCATCTCATCCAGGTGTTCCTAATTAGCTGCTGCCTTGAGTTTTGGCCTTGGACAAACTGGTTTGGATGTTTCAAGGCTGGCTCAGCTGAACACCCTTTGTCTCTGAGACTCCCTTTCTGTTTAGTTTCAGTAAAATCCATTTCTCATATATTTGAGAAATCTACAAACCCTGACAGTGACTTCAACCATCCATCCTCACACATTCTGCAGTCCCCACCCACCTCTACTCCAGAGGATCGGGGGGCATTTGGAACAGCATAGGAGATGATGCCCAAGGTGGATTTGTTTTCACATAAATATTTAACTTCATCAGTTACTGGTAGAAACATACCACTAGTTACTCATGCAGGTGACGTGTACAAGAAGGATCATGCATAGGAAGAATACAAACATTACTAGGGCTTAGCTGAAGCTTCTGGCACATGACTGGATCTCACAGCATTCTGGCTAACTCATGAAGTGAGTGTTCAGTGGCTTGGGCAAAGGACATGGCCTCTTTCTGTATCAAGGGTGATTCTTCGTGGGGCCACTTTGCTTGCTTGCCTGCATTTTCATTTCTTGGTTTTGTGTAATAAAGCATTTATTTAGCAGGACTGTCCTGTTAACTTATCAGTGTTACTCTCAGTCCCTGTTTCTCTTATGCATACCAATGCAGAAATTTGCTTAGTGTAAATCAGCACTTATATTACTTTAAAAATCACTATGGCTTCAGTTACACAACAGTTTTTATTGCAGTAATTTGTGCTGTATCGCTGTTTCGCACCAGTGCTGCATCATTCACATGAATTATTGCTTAATTGGTCTATTGGTTTAGTTTTCAGCTTTTTTCCACTTTGATATTCACACACAGACTGAGGCAGAGGCGTGGCCTCTCAAGCACATCCTCTGATTACCACAGGAATGCCTAATTTCTATTCCTATAGCATGGAGTGCCAGCCGAAAACACACACACACACACACACACACACACACAGAGGCTAGTTTGGGATTCTTTAGCTGGCTGCAGCCAAGCACGAAGATACCAAGGAGGGAGGGAGGAAAGGAAAGAAACGGGATCTCAGGAGGGGAGATGAACGAACATTCATTCACACACAGAGACTGAAAAAGTCTAGCTTGGAATTCTTCAGATGGCAGCAGCTAAGCACGAAAGGAAAGACACGCACGCACGCACGGCTAGCACTCACTCAGTCTTTTCCGTGGCTGGAAACAACAGTGGATGGATCTTTCCTCCATCCCCTCCTTGTCCAAACCCCTCCCTGGTGAGTTCAACCAGTCATGGCAAAGCTCTGCTGTGAATGTATCGGAAAGATTGCTGGTAATTCACACAGCACTTAGTGTAATGGTTGTTCACACTATTGAAAATGCGCTACTTTTCAAAAAAGTCAGGAAAAGTCCCAAAATCCTTTCTTGCGTTACTAATGGGTTTTTGTGCCCCCCTTCTTCTGAAAGAGGCGACTTTGTGGCGCAATGCATGTAAACAATTAGGAATCTTGGCGAATTCTTCACGGTTTTTTTTCATCGTGTAACCAAGCCCTATGACTAGTTATTGCATTATTTGCTGAAGCACAAAAAGGGGGATGCAATACTGCTGCCAGTGCCTTTGTGCAGCCCTTCACTGTGAACTGCATTCATTCTAGGGTGGCTGTGGGTCTTGCCCTTTACAGAAGACATTTCAAGACAGTGTCCTGTTGAAGGGCTAACCTGTCAAAGCTAAACTATGGTTTGACAGGTTAGCTCTTCAAATGGATGCTGTCTTGAACAGTCTTCTGTGTAAAGGCCAAGACAGCAGATGGATCCTTGTACTGATGGAACAAGCCACCTTACAGGAGACTGCTTCTGTGACATCATACAGCCCTTGCACACCCTCAATATGTGTTCAAGAGGGCTGGGAAACCCTCTGCAATAGAGTTTCAAGTGTCACAGAAGGCTGGAAGGGGAGAGAGATGAGAGATGAGATTATATTCCTATTGTTCTGAATTAAATTCTAGTATTTTTTTAAAAAACTAAACTTTTATTGAATTTTGAGATAGTTAAAAAACATTATTTTTACACATACACACATTAAATTTGAGTAATTATTTGCATCACCAAAACTGGGGGGAGGGGAGGTGCACAGATCTGTACATGCTACTTTAAAAATGTACATTCGTAGCTTTAGCATTAAAGTAGCATGTGTAGATCTGTGTCCTGCAATTTTGGTGATGCATTTTCTTGTTTTAAGATAAACACAAATCAATTCTTTAAACCTCAACTGCCCCTACTGTTCTCATTTACAATTAAAGTAACAATTTATGAAGGCTGTGTGCTTTTATTCTTATATAAAAAATATTTGTAAACAATGTTAATTGGATGATAATAAATGTGTTCCATATTTTTTGAGTCGAAGAAACCAGTAGTTCTATCTGTTTTTCATATTTGAGAACTTGCCTAAGGAAGTTTTTAACAAAATTAAATAGTAAGGAATGAACTTATTACTTATGGGAACTAAATTGGCATTGCCCTAGACAACCACAGATATATATTAGGCTCTCTTCCCCTGCCAAGAAAATGACTAGCAGCTTTCAGAACTGAAGGTATCAATCATCTATTCAGCATTGCATAGTTCCTACAGGCTCACTGCAGATGTGAGTACACACTTCCAGACTTGTCACAGCCTCATGCACATTTAAATTCACACAAAGAAAAATCTGGCTACATATTAATCATTTACTGTTTCAGGGCAAAAGTGTCTTTGCCAGTCATAACCTCATGCTTTATATTGTCTAGGAATTCTTTCTAGAATTGCTTTTAGGCCTGAATGGCTTGTTCTTTCCTTCTTTCAAGCAACTTCATAGTTGGTCCATCACTGTAGTAATACCATGTGCAGCAAGTAATATTATGTCTTGGTAGATCTACAAAGTATTGTTATTAGAAATGTTTCATGAAGCAAATTAAAAAGGGGACAAAAACCATATTTGCAATGTGAAAATGTCATTGTCATTTCAAATGTATAAACTATCATAGTACTATTGCTTTAAAGACAAATGAAAATATTGAAGCAACAGACCACATACTAGCACAGCTGAAGTGGATTTGGTCACAGCTATGGCTAAGCGGAGAGCTGACAGGCAAACATTCCTATATAGTTTAACCACAAGTTGCAAAGTGTGTGTGTTGGTGTCATAGTGAAGAGGAATGTTGGTGTATGTTGAAGATATTGCTGTTAAGATGATGAGTTTTGTTGTGTATGTACTTTGTTTACACTGCAACTGAAGATAAAGGCCTCCAGGTATATTTGGATGAACCTCACAGTCTGTAAGTCTTTTTCTTGTGTGTGAAAGTGGATCAGAGCAGTGAAATGCCTGCTAGCTGAAGCCTTTGTTCCTGAGTTACTCTTTTTGCCCATTCTGCTGTGCAGTACAGTGCCACCCCCATATCCATGGGGGATTGGTTCTGGGGCCTCCCGTGGATGGTGAATTCCATAGATAATAGTGAACGCCATCCCAGAGGGCCATCCCGGGAAAGGGAAGGTGAGTTAGCTCCTCCCCTCCCTTCCCCCTTCATCCCTGCCATGGCTTCACCACTGCAGCAATCGTGGGGGCAAAGGGGAAAGGGTATGGAGAAGCGATCTCACTGCTCCTTCCCCCTTCGTCCCTGTGATCGCTGTCACAGCAGGGCCATAGCAGGGGCAAATGGGGAAGTTGGGGATGAGATCACTTCTCACCCCTCTCACCCTTCACCCTGGCTATCGCCACTGGGATGGGGCCATGGCAGGGGCAAAGGGAGAAGGTGGGGGTGAGATTGCTTCTCCGCCCACTTCCCCCCAGTGATCACCCCAGCAGCCACCAGGAAGCCTCCCAGGGGAAGAGACAGGGGAGGTGAGATCCCTCCTCCCCCCTTGCCAACCACGGATAATTGAATATGTGGTTGGCGAATCAGTGGATGCAGGGGTGCTACTGTACTGCTGTTTGGCTACACTTGGGTTAGTTTGTCCCCAGGCTGTGCCAGGTGTCTCTCAGTGGGCCACGAGTGAGTGAACGTGTCCTGAACATAATGTTCCTTTGCAGTCCAAAATGATAAGATGCTCTGCATGCTTGTTGGAACCACTACCATATACACTATCTAGAAAATAGATGTTGTAATCAGTTTCTGGTTTTGTAAGGTACTACTGTGCAATATATTTTATTTTTATTATTCGGTGATAATATAGCTGTCTTCTGCCAACGTACATAATCAATTTCAAAAGTCTTATCATGTTTATGGTGCTAATTGCTATAGCCTGAAGTCAAATATGAAAAACATCTTAAGTGGCAATTTAGCTTCAACCAGATCTTGTTGGCATCTTTCACATGGATAAGTTCCTCCATGGAAGCAGTTGGACAGTTTTGTCTGATGCACAATGTCTGCATTCAGTTCAAGGTCAAAGAAGTGGAGTTGTACATCCTTGTTCTTGGATGATGTGATGTAAACCTATTTCCCCCTGTTAGAATTGGTGGTAGTTCTCTTTGACTGCACATTCGGTTGTGCATTTGGTTGCACAATATTCTCCTTTATGGATCTGAAACATGGGTCACCTATCGCCACCACCTACGACTCCTCGAACGCTTTCATCAGCGCTGTATATGCACAATCCTAAATATACACGGGACTGACTATGTGACGAATGTTGCTGTCATTGAGCAAGCAGGGATCACCAGCATTGAGGCCATGATATTGAGAACACAGCAGGGCACATTTCTAGGATGGAGGACCATCGCCTCCCAAAAATAGTACTCTACGGTGAACTCACCACAGGTCAGCGTAAGAGGGGCCCTCAAAAAAAATGGTACAAGGACTCCCTGAAACAACATCTCACACCCTGGCCTCACATCGGGAGGCATGGAGACGCACTATCCACCATGCTGCAGCCTTATTTGAGAACTCATGCCAAACAAGTCTTGAAGAGAAATGACAACACGGAAAGAATCACAACCCAAAAACATCACCCAAGGAGACCTTCTGCTGTGCTTTCTGCAACCGGGCTTGTTTATCTTGGATTGGCCTTTTTAGTCATCAGCGCACTTGCAGAAAGCGCAGGATGAGTCCTTCCTAAATCTTCATTTGGGAAGAAAAGCCAGAGAGATTACCATTCAAGAAAAGGGTCACTTAGGACAATCAATACATAACTCCAGCTGTAGAGATTTATGCTACTCAACAATGATGTAGCATCTCAACCACACTAAATTACCTTTTTGAATTGACTACACTTTAGCAAGGCAATTAATGTTCCAGGTAGTCCAGGAGTGCATTACCTTTCTCCTGCAGACATCAATTTTCAGTGTGCTTTTTTAAGGAAACAAGACAAAATTGCCAGCATAAAAGGAGGGAGATCAAAGTCCATCAACAAAGAAGCCTCGCTTTCAAAACAAAAGAGAATATTTGAGGAAAGATGATAAAAGAGAACTGCTTGGAATCTAGGTGGGCCACATAGGCATCTGTTGCTTAAATGGAGCAGCCAGTGGAGACTTCCTTGGTTTTCTTTGCCAAACAGTATAAGGGAGCAAGATCCTGTGGTTTGTATTATTCTTATGCCAGATGGCGATTCCCTATGTATCATAACCCCTGACTATCTGGAAAGTCTGAAAATAACCTGTTTGAAAAGTACCAATCTGAAAAAAAATGTGTAATACCTTAAACTCAGAGCCCCTCAGTGTAGTGTAAATATCTGCATGTGAACCAATGCTACACTAAGCCATATACCCTGCCCAACTTACCTGAAAAGCCTTTTAAACTGTCCCACAAAGCCATACTGTGTTTCATAGTGAGCAGATAGGCATCTCCCCATAGCCAGATGCTAAACGATCACAACAGTGCTGAGACCCCTGCAGGGCCCTGGTAGAACTCAGCACTGATGTCATCGTTTCACTTCAGGCTTTGTGAATGTAGCCAGGCACTTTGGTGATCCTGCCTCCTCACTGCAAAGCATGGGATAACTATGCCAGCTGGCTTCAGGGGCTTTTCAGTAAGTGGGGGTTGGGAGGTTGGGGGAGGAAGGGAATACCAACCCTGCACTGCACATATCTGCACACATAAGGAAAACTTATGTATGTAGATGTCCCTAACAGAATTCCAGCCTCTAAGGAGATTTATCATACCAGGCTTCTAATGTGCAGCAACCATATTAGTAAAACAAATGGAAAGATACCAGTATTGAAGCAATCCTTATTGTACCTCCACTTCAGTACCAGTATGTTTCCATTTGCTTCACTAACACAATTGCTGCACAATACCAGTGGAAGGGTGGGGAAGAAAAGAGACAGAAGGGGTGGGATGGGGGGATAGTCAGATCTAGCAGGTGGGGAAGGGAAAAGACTGGGCAGCAGAAAGCGGGGGAGAGAGAAAAGAGTCAGAGCAGGCAGGAGGGCGGACAAACAAAGGGAAGCGAGAAAGAGGAGGACAAACATGCCCACTCACTCCACGTGACTGCTAGGTGCCGTTTACACGATGAAAAAGTAGTGGGAGGAATTCATGTCAAGCACTGGCTGTTTACACGTACATTGTGTCAGGCATGGGATTTTGGGAAGGGGGGCCACCTTTTATCACGCAACCCGTGGGACTTTCAGTCCTGCGGTTTGTCCGTTTTTTTAAAAAAAGTCACAGGAGGATTCAGAAAATCGTACGTCTAAACACCCCGGGATAAGATATCTCAGTACTTGGTGATGACCGGAAATATATGTGACCAGGGGCGGGCTCAGAGAAGAGGGGTCAGTCACCCATTCAATAGATTCAGCCTCACCAGATGAAAACAAAGGCTTCCATTCCAGCTGCAAGTAGGTTTGTGTATGTCTGCATTAAATCACCCTGTTCAATGGATTTCTACACTGGGAACCCTTCTACTTTAATTTGTCCCCCTCTGCATGCTTGGTTTAAATTTTAAAGAGAGAGTAAATTGTAAAGAGATCACAGACGATCACCCATTAACTCCCCCCACCTGCATCCACTCCATTTGTTTAAAGGCACAGTAAAAAATGCCATCGTCTAAGCAGATGATCGCAGATTCATTCACACACACACACACACACCCTCCTGCATCCTCACTTTCAATGGGCTTTAAATGGTGTTCTTTCAATTCAGAAGGACAGCAAAGGGTGTAGCCACTGATCGCTCCTTCCTTCCTCAGTTTCAATGGGTTTTAAATGGTGTTCTTTCAATTCGGAAGGACAGCAAAGGCTGTAGCCACTGATCGCTCCTTCCTCCCTACGTTAGGTCGCTCATTCCTCCCTTCATCCTCTCATTGCTTCATCCCCAATGCAACACTCAATCATCCCCTCATCCCCAACGCAGTAGCTTTAACAATCATTTGAGCCAGCCAATAGCATCGCTCGTGGCACAAAACTCTAAGGGAAGTACGTCACTGAGGTTGTGAAAAAACGAGTAATCGCATCCTTGATTGACAGCTAAAAAAAATCCCAGGACTGTAAACTCGTGTAAACAAAAACAAAACAAAACCAGGGTAGTATATATTGGGAGAAGGTACATATAATGGGATGTGATGCCGTTGATCCCGGGATCTCCCAGGATCTCCAGTTCAGAGACAAAAATCGTGTAAACAGGGAGGGACGAATACGGGATCAAGAAGTCCCAGGATGCCCCATGACAAAAACTACCATCTAACTGGCACCCTGGTATAGAACAGAGATGGAAGAAGACTTGTAGCATGGAGGCAATAATGGAAACACAACACTATTGAGGGCCTATTGGTGGGTTTCCCATCAATAGGCCCTCCCATCAATGAAAAAGTGCCCTCTAGCAACAGTTTGAATGCAGACTGGCAACAGAACAGAAACAACATTGTGCAATAAGGAACCGATGTATACACTGTTATCCTGCTCTAGTAGTAAAGCCTCGTTTTATAACCTTCAAAGTGTTAAATGTTTCCAACTTCCCTTGCCTTTTGGCATTTCAACGTGACTTTGCACTGTTTTGCCAAAAATGTAAATGTATCCTAGTAAACTGGCTGTGGATGCAGCTTTTCAAAACACTAAAAAACATACAACCCCCCCCCCCAAAACCCACCCTTACTCATCTGCAACTATTAAACATTCTTCCTCATTTTGTATAATAAGCAAATTTGCTGCCTGACATAAGTGAACATTTCCTTTCCTCTCATCTTTGAGCCCAAACGCAGAATAAGAGCAGTCTGAGTTATTTGACTAGATACTATCATTGCCATTTTCTCCCCGGCAGGATTTCCCTGCATTGCTGATTGGCAGCAATGTGACATTAGGAAACTCCCAGCATGAAGGTACAGTAGTAGCACACTTTCCCTGTTATACAACTCAGAATCAATAAATAAGGCACTCTGTGGATCAAGAACCCTGTCTTGCGGGCTGGAATTCATGAGAGTTGTCTCCCACAGCTGGAAAGCGGAGGTTGGGAGAGGAAGGCTGGATTAGACCAAAGGTCAGGTGTAGCGCAAAGCTTAGTGTGGTTATTCAGACATAAATACCACTGCTTTCAGTGTGTTCTCCTGAGTAAGCTTGCTTAAGTTTGCTTTCCTAGTTTTTAGCATTGTTAGCAGATGCCTTTACAGCCAAATTGTGAAAGCAACAACCCGCTGTTGCTTTTTAGCCTCACTATCTGCTTCCTCTTTCTAATAGCCTGTTCTCTGGCAAATAGAATGAACCAAGTTCTAGGAAGGCAGGTGATCTAACTTTGAATCAACTACTTCCTCTGAAAACAGTCAATGAAACTGAAAAGAGCACACCTGGGTAGATGTCTCAGCATATAGCCTATGAGCTCTGGAAGTACTTCAGTCCCAAAACATTTATTCTTCTGTCAGTCCTATAATTGAGAAGTGCTCACTCTGTGCCAAGAGTAAGATATGGGAGGCTTCCCCCGCCTCCTTTCTGTTTAAAGATACAATCCACATGTGATGTGACCTGTTACAACAAGGTCCAATGTGTTAGACTTGAGAAAAAGAACACATCCATTTTGGGGGTGGGACGGGGACATAAAGCCCAGAGAGTCTGAATATGTCTCATCGGCTTTGAAGGATTCACAAACCTGTCAGCAGCTATACACCTCTTTCAAAAGGTTTCTTCAGTTATTTACAAACCTTTTGACATTCCAAATCAGCAGTGGGTGCTAGTGCTAACGTGTGCAATACAATTGGCTCACCAGGCAGAGCTTTGCAGTTTGATGCCTACCAATTCTCTCAAAAATATCTAGTCCTTCATGGATGCAGATGCTATTGAAACAGGAAAAGGGCAGAGGGAAACACAGTAGGCCTCTTCTTACCACAGTCTCTGTAATGATGCAGCTCATTTCAAGTCTTGTATTAAGCACAATTTGTAAAAGTCAATTCAGATCAATGAAATCTGGATTCCCCATAATTTGCTCAGTATTGTACTGCTGCTTGAATTAAAGTCCAGCAAAGACTTTTGTGGCCATAAAGGGATGAAGAGAGCAACAATTTATCTGCCATGGAACTAAGCTCTCCATACAGACCTCTTATTGCTTTGAAAAATAAAAGAAGTGTTTAAAAAGTCTAGGGGGTTATCTAAACGGTCAAAATAACCCTCATGGAATTTGCTGGGAATCCTACCTGTCTAAATGGGATCCTGCAACAATCCACACTATTTGGAAGGGGGGGGGGAATGGCAAAGACAATGATTTTTGCCCATAGTTTTTCTTAAAAAACAGCGAGGGGGTCACATTCCTGCTCATAAGGACAAGCAATTTGAGAGGCAGCACAAAGTTGACTGGCTGGGTGAGCGAGAGGGCGGTGATTGCTAACAGGGCAAGCGCCTACTGCCGCCATGTTGGATTTTCACCTTAGCAAGCAATAGCTAAGGTGATAAAACGACGTGGGGGGGTTGTTTTGCTTTCCTGTTAAATAGAAAAATCACTATATTGCTCCAGTGCACCTTAGGCGACTTTTTAAAAAAAGTTTGGCGGCAGTGAATAACAAATGCAGTAAAATCACTCGCAGCCGCCATCCGGCATACAAAGCTTATGGGGGCTTCTGAGGCCAAAAACACCATTAAGACATATTGCTGCTGCGGCAAAATGCCATTACTACAAGGTACTCCATTTCCCCTTCATATAGATGGGCCCTAGGAGAGCTACACCTTGTCCTTCCTACATCACAGTGGTGTTCCATGGTGATCACCTGTGCTATCCTATTTGCCTCACTCACTTTATAGAGAAAGGCCTAAAATGCAGTAATGCAAATACTGTACACTAACCTAAGCACATTTACTCTCCCTCCCCCTTGCCTGCTCAACAGGGAGAGTCAATAAGTCTAGGCCTGTGTAGCCTTCCCCAATATGGTGCTTTACAAGTGGATTAGTTTACAGTCATATTGTCCTTGGCCATTTGGGACTGATGGGATTTGTATTCCAACATCTAGAAGGTACTGTGCCACATTGGAAACAGCTATAGGGACGTGTCCTGTTAGTTGCATCCATAAGCTTGCTTCTTAGAACTCACTGACTCAGCCGGCTTCCACCTGATGCAAAGGGGCTTAGAATGAGGCAGTCAGGAGAACTGCAGGTGAGGCATTTGTTGTTGCTACATCCACACAACTTTACAGGGAGCTGTGTTCCACTTGCAGCTCTCCCAACTTTTCCCACCACTACTACTTCCCCCCCCCTCCTTTATACATCATATAATCCACTAAGGAGGAATGATGGCATGACTGCAGTGTGGCCTGAATGGCACTGATTAGTCCCAACTAGAGTAGACCTAGTGAATAACTGGAATTTACGTATGTGTTGACTCACCTTTTAACAATTGATTCAATGGGTCTACTCTAACTTGGAATAACCTATAGTGTTATATACACAGAGTGCATTATTCACCACTGTGCAATGGATATATTCTGTTGACAGCTGTGGAGGTGGCGTTGCACAAACAGCAATGTTGCACATTGCAGTTGTACATTGTGCATTACAGTTGCACATTGCACAACAGGATTCAGTCATTAACATATGTTGTGCAGTGTTGATACTTTGCATGGAGGTTGCCTAGTGCTGGCCTAGTGCATCTTTTTATGCAAATACTTATGGTACATGGAGGGAGTATTAGATTGCAGCCAATGTCTTTTAACTGGCAGTGCTAGGAACCATTTGTCTGGAAGCTCCCAATGCCTCTAAGAGTTCAGTCCTCTCCTTGTTCACTTGGGAGAAAGTTCCATTGAACTCAGTGGTGCTTATTTGTGTACCATTGCACTATTGTGCTACAACCAGATTAACCAGAAAGTCCCATCTGGGCCCAGCCTTTGACTACACAGGTTGACAGCCACACTATATAATCTCATAGTAACTTTGACTGCTATAGCCCCATATCCACAGTCACACTCAGAATGCTAAACCTCTTGTCTTGATTATTGTTGAGATTTGGAAATAGTGTTATGGAGCTTTGGATTAAAAGACAAAATGGGCAAAGACCAAGGGAAGGGAATCTGGTACAACACCTGGAGCTTTTTGGAAGAAAGGTGCACTATAAATTTAAGGAATAATTATTCACACCTATATTGCAGCAGCCTGAGATGTCACCACATGAAAGCTGTATGGCTGGTCTGCAAAGTGGGCTTGCAAGGTCAGTCCTAGGTCCTTCATATTGGCCCTGAGTTGTGTTGGAAGCAAATGCATTATGGGGATGTTTTTATACACTGTGGAAAGCCAGAAGGAAAAGCAGGCATGACTAACTACACAGCAGCTGGGGGTGCAAGCAAGTGAACCAGCATGGCTCTGCCAGTGATGTTGCCAAGTTTATGATAATGGCTCAGCAGGCCAAAGATCTGCCTTCCTCTGGACACTTGTGAAATAAAAGTGTGTGTGAGAGAGAGAGAGAGGGGGAGGGAGGGAGGGTAATAACACTACTTGTTTCACCTGTCTTCTCTGATCTGTAGGTTTGCTTGTTGGATCCTATCCCCATCTTGTTAGTGGTACATGAAACTGAAATAGTTAAATTTCCTATTTTCCATTGTAGTGCACAACAATACCCCTATTTCCTCTAATACTGTCACTTTGCATTTGGAAAGCTAATGCAGTTTTGCTGGATCAAGGAACCATGCTACAAATGCTGACAAGCTGTTGGGGTGGAACAGAGGGCAACTTCAACTCTGAATAGAAACAAAGGCTTGGAATCAATCTCTAATTCCAAAAGCATTTGCTACATACTACCTCCTGGAGCAGACACATTCACCAGGGTTGCTCAGCCCAGGTGACTGGCTCCAGTGCCTAAACATGTTATTGTGCATAGATGCACAGAAGGAAGCGTGATGATCCTGGAGAGCCACAGGATTCCCACCCTTAGTTTATGGAAATTAACAGACATTGCAAGGGGGGGGGGTTCACATGAGTAATGTTGCAGCAATTACCTTTTCTAATCTCCCCCACCATCAAATACTGCATTAACACACGATATAGGTTCTGTGTCCTACTTCTGGATTCTGCAACTCCTAGAATCCTCCAGTCAGCTTTCCAGAAGTAATCCATATTTGACAGTTCAATGACCTCCTAGGCACCTTTTAAATGAGATATTGGATGTTTGTAGTTACAAACAGTAGGAAAATTTGAATTAATTCATTTTCCCAATAAGTAAGGTATAACTACATTATGTTCCAACTGTAATAAGGGATAGCTTCCATCTTTTTACAGTATAAACACTGTTAACTATAACTTTTCAATTACTTTTCTGTTACGGGATGAGGTGTCACTCAGTGGCAGGTGAATACTTACCCATATGTCAAATGCTGGCTTCTGTTTGTGCCTTGCACTTCATTGAGGGGGTAGAGACAACAATGAGGTTCATAAGAGGACAATGTACTTTGTAGCAGTATGTTGTAGGGATGTAATGAGCCAGGGCAGTCCCCCCTTTTAATAAACTCATAATTAGCTATCTTTTATAATCTGGCTTGCTGTGGCCTTCCATGAGGTTGGCAGTAAACCAGGATTTCCCAAACACCAAGGCTAGAATCATGCTTAAGGGCATGTACAACCTAAGGAAGGGCATCCTAAATTCCTCAAAAGATTACACCCCCAGGAGGATCCTGTGGATCCTGGAAGACTGTTAAAATTCAAATGATGATGGCCAATTCTCCCTGGGTGCCTCTGGGTGCATCAAAGACAGTTGGATTCTCATTGTCTTGCAAGATGCTGGTTTTCCTCTCGCAGATCTCCAAAACAATAGAAGGCTGCCTGTCACTCATCAGCCCTAAAATATTCTTTAAATTATTGTTAAATCATCCAGGGATCCATTGTTTCACTCTGGGAATCACTGGCAAACATTGTCTTCTTCTCAAAATCACCCCTTCAGGGGAAACATCAACTATAAATATCAACCCCAAACTCCACCTCAGTGTGCACAGATTTCCTTCCTCCTGACACTCTGTTAGTCTGTGACACCACTGTCCTTCCTACATGCCCCCTCCTGTGTCTGTTTGCTGCCTGACCCTTCGAACACAATTCTTGAGTCTTCTCTACTCTTTGGATTGGTATAGTATAACCTATCATCACCTCAATATATTCCTCTATCCAAACACTTCCTACTTTCTTTGATAGTCTTGTGTGAATGCTTGAAGCCTGAGTGTTGGTGTGAGTTGTTTTCCAAGCTCTGTTCTAAATGACAGAAGGCATAGGATGTTTATGTATAACTTTAAAAATAAAAAAAGATGTCAAGTACCAAGATAGATTTCTCTCTCCATTTTGTCTCCTTCCGGAAGAATGCCTCCAATGCACAGCAATTCTAACATCCAAATAGGCTTGATGTGCTTTTCTTTCACTGTGTAATAACTTTCAGAGGGTGAAGGAAAGAAAAAGAGTCAATATTACTGAAGAAGAAATATTGGCAAGTGAAATGGGAAAGCATCCTAGCAGGGGTATTGCAGTACCATGTTGGTTGTTTTGTTTTCGTTAGTTTTTCTTACTGCTTCAAGTGAGTATCACAACATACTATTTTATATACAATCCAAGAAAATGGGAAAGACAAAATAAGCTAACCAGACCAAAGCAACAACATAACAGGTGGACAAAAATATTGGTTATTTCAACATGTTAGTGTCTGAATAATGATAACTGTAATAATAAAACATGTTTAGCTACAAAAGAACCAGGAACGTAGGTAATAGAAGAGAAAAGGTGATCCAGAAACAGCCTCATTTCCAAGCATTAAGTCTTCTATTGGGAGTTTTACCTGTGATCACTAAAAATAGTGTGAGCATTGTTCATACTGGAAGAGTTTTTAAATACTTCCAATGGAAAGAAATATAGACTGTGAAATTTTATAGCAAGGAGAGGAAAGTGTGACTCTCCAGATGTTGTTAAATTACAATTTCCACCAGCCCTCATCCCTGGCTATGCTCACTAGGGCTGATGGGAGATGCACTTAACGGCATTTCTTTGCCCTTCTCCAGTGGTTACTAAGGACATTTTCAGATGCCTCTAGCCGCACAAGCAGCCTCCGGAGCAGTAACGAGGCTGCTGCGTGGCAAGGGGTCCATTTTGGTTTCTCTCTCGGCATCGTCCATGACTGTTGCGGCTAGCATTGAAAGCGGCCACACTATTTTTTACTCACTGACAGCTTCCATGAGTGAAAAATAGCACTGCCACCTTCAATGCTAGCCGCCACAGTCACAGACGACGCCAAGAGAGAAACGACGTCATCCAAAATGGACCCCTTAACGCGCAGCAGCCTCGTTACTGCTCCGGAGGCTGCTCGTGCGGCAAGAGGCATCTGAAAATGTCCTAAGATACAGTTTGCTGCTTTGGGCAACCAGAAATGCCTTCATCCACTCTCTCTTTCCTGTAATATGACTACCACCAAGATCTTTAGAAGTCACCATACAATTCTTGATACTACCAGTGGTATTTTATGTTGCCTTTGGGTCTTAGGGTATTATCAGGCTAGTGTGTAAAAATGCTGTAATTCCATGAGTGAGGATAATAGAAACATTGTAGCATTATTTCACTTACTATCATACATTGTTGTAATCATGTGAAAGAACCACCACAGAATTATTGCATGATGACCACTAGCGCTTTAAGAATGGGAGTTTACTTCTGCAATTTGGCATGGGCGAGATTTCGGTGGTTCTTGCGAGAAGACGCGAGTATGCTTAAAACTGCAAAAACACCTTAATTAACGAAGTAAATGAACACACTGAAACAAACCTAAAAATGTTGAAACTGAATGGAACAGTCATAAAAAGAGCATCCTGTGCTTCATTTTTGCATTCTCACCCAAGCGTTCGAGGAGTCGTAAGTGGTGGTGATAGGTGACCCATGTTTCAGACCCATAAAGGAGAATAGACAGTACAATGACTCTATACACACTGATTTTTGTGTTTCACCTCAGGTGTTTATTACTCCAGACTCTTTTGTGAAGTCTTCCAAATGCGCTACGTGCCTTTGCTAATCTGTGATTGATCTCTTTGTCAATCTTGGCATCTGAGATTATGCTTCCCAGGTAGGTGAACTGTTGAACGGACTTAAGCACAGAGCTGCCGACGGCAATGTGGGGATGATGGTGTTCGTCCTTTGGTGCAGGCTGGTAAAGAACTTCCATTTTCTTCAGGTTGACTTCCAGCCCAAACAGCTCTGCAGCTGTTGCGAAGCAGGATGTTAGGTGCTGCAGAGCTGCTTCTGTGTGGGCAACAAGGGCAGCATCATCAGCAAAGAGCAGTTCACGGACTAGATAGTTTAGAGTCTTAGTGCGAGCCCTCAGACGGCTTAAGTTAAACAAGCTACCATCAGTACGGTAATGTATATAGATGCCGTCGTCTTCTTCGAGCTCTACCATAGCCCTTTGGAGCATCATACTGAAGAAGATTGTAAATAAAGTTGGCGCAAGAACACAACCTTGCTTCATGCCATTAGTTATTAGAAAGGGCTCTGAAAGAGCATCGCCATATCTGACTTGACCGTGTTGGTCCTCGTGTAGCAAGATAATCATTTTAAGGAATTTGGGGGGACATCCTAGTCTTTCCAGGATCTGCCACAGACCTTTCCTACTCACGGTGTCAAAGGCTTTGGTGAGGTCAACAAATGTTACATAGAGACCCTTGTTCTGCTCTCTACATATATAAAAAGGCATAGTAAAATGCTGTCCCTTATATAAAATGGCAATATCAAGGTTTGCTTTTTGGATTTTTGTTGTTGTTTTGAGTATTTTCAAGCTCTGGAGAGTTGAATCCATGGATACAGAATCCGTGGATGCAGAAGGCTGACTGTATACTAAACAGATGTATGTGAACTTGCAAAGACGGAAGGGTCAACAACCAAAGGAATCCAAGTTTCTTTTTACAGCTAAAACAGATAGGGAACTCAATCTCATTCTTCAAGAAGGGACAGGGAAATAAGGATTGGGAGCCGTCTTACAGAGACGGTTCCTTCCAATTCTGGGAGTTCTAAAAGCATATTTTCCAACATCCAGTTCAAAGGGACCCTGGTGGCGCAGTAAGCTAATGCAGCCAAAACTGCAGCCGACAACTCATGTTAGATCTTGAGGTCGTAGGTTCGCACACTAAGAGCTGGGGCGACGTGCTGTGAAACTACTAATATGGTTTCCAATATGAAAAACAACAGCAGCAGTCGCTTATTTAATGTACAATGCATTCTGGAAAAAAAAAAGGTCACTTCTGCAATTTCATCTGCACTCCAGCAGCACCATCTACTGGCACTTACATTATCTGCGTTGTGCAACTGTCTATAACTGTCTGTAATGTACTAACTGCTGTATTATGTTTGTATTGATTTCTGATCTGTATAACATTGTATAACTTGCTGAACTGTATTAAATTGTATGTGATGAACTGTACTGTATTACTGTGTGTATTACAATGTATGTACCCCACCCCAATCCTGAGGGGAGAGGTGGGTAATAAATAACTCAGTATTAGTATTAGTATTAGTATTAGTGTTAGTATTAGTATTAATATTAGTATTAGTATTAGTAAAACAGAGACATGTGTGACCAAGCAACACCAGAGTTTGGTCAAAATGGCAAAAGCTATTAATGAGGAAGAACACACAAGCTAGAAGCTGCAGCAATTTGATTTTGCCTGAGCCTATAGGGAAGAGCAAGATTCCACCCCTCCTCTCCCCACTGCTGAGTTAACTGAGAGCAAACTACTTTTACACTATGAACTCAGTTTGGAGCAATTGAAGTAAACTGGAGACAAAAAGGGAAAGCAGGAGGAAGAGAGAGAAACTGGGACCTTTTTTAAAAAGCAGCTGAAAAAGTGAGATGACAGAGGATTAATCAGGACTGTCTGACAAATTGGGACAATTGCAAAGTATGTAAATGGCAGTCTTCCCTTTGGGTGATGCCTGAGAGCAATCCAAAGCCAAACAGGTTCTCTATCCTGGGAAATGTAGACCAATTCCCAGGAACTGACTGATTATTATTTTTTTGCACCACCCTCCCCCCCGCCACACCACCTTCTGGTTCTCACTGCATGGGAAATGAATCTTTACTGTGCGATAAATAAAAACCCAAATTAACTTAGAACATGGAAGACAGGCTTCATTTCAGATTTGCTTTGGAAAATTAAATGTGTTTTCATTTTTGAGTGCTTCCAAATGGCTTGTAAGTGCAAGATTTCAATGGGCATAGCAGGTGGGATTCTGAAAGCTTTCCTCATTCAGTAGAGCAACGAACAAATTATTTGATACTGAAACTTAAGAAGGCATCTGCACATGGTTCATTAATCAGAACTGAAGCCAGCAGGAAATAGTATTGTGAAGTCTTGATCACCAAGAATAAAACTATCCAATCTCACAAAGGTCTCTGCTCAGGATAATATATCTCTGCTGTATATATCAAACAGATAATTCAGCAGTAAATGGGCCAAAGCTTTAATTATGATAATTACATGATGTTTCAAAGAAAAAAATGCCTCATTATCAGCCCTAAATCCAATTGCTATTCCAAACTAGAGTAGATACATGGCATCAATAGGATTTGTATAAGTCAGCACTTAGGTAAATCCATCTGATGCCATGAGTTTGCTCTAGTTGGGAACAGCAACTGGATACAGACCTCAGTCTCAATGTTTACAAAAGCCTATTCTAACTCAATGTCAGTTTTGCCCTATATCTGCAGACATTACAAGAGCCCTTCCCTAGTTGCCCTCAAGGTACTGACACTCATAATCTCCTCATGATTATCGCTGTACATATTTTCCCCTCAAAGACATGAAGATTCTTGGTTGGTTGGTTGGTTGGTTGGTTTATTTATTTATTTATTTATAATAGTAGCTCCCTTGGCTGGAATGATCCCACTGCATTATTCACAATAGGATTAGGGAAGAGCAGGGATATTCTTTCAGAGTTTTTAATTTCTTAAAATTCTCCAGTCATCATATACACACACACACAAACAAAACCCTTTCAAAAGAAAATAAAAGTGTTTAGTTTTGGAACAAAATAAAAATGTAGGGGAGAGAGGGACAATCTTTAAATTCAGAGTATTGGTAAGGGAAACCCTGCATTCCCTTGCTTCTCTGTATCCCACTAGGCTTTGTGTTTAGTTATTGCAGTTAAATGTGTTAACACTGGCCACAGATTTCCTTCAGTAACTGTTATTTAAAGGCATGCTGCCTCTCATCCAAGAGGAAATATAATATTTCTGTTCTGTCTATATTCAAAGACCTTGGGACAGGGTAAAGTCAATAAAATGTATGTATGTATTTAATATGCTGTCTTTCTGCCAGCACAGGGCCCAAGGAAGCTTACAAAAGGCTATAAAAGGTTATCTTTTAAAACTACAGTTTAAAAACAAACTGTCATTTTAAAGCTATTTGAACAATCACACACATTTCAGCAGAATCAAAGCCAAAGCCATAATCCAAGAAAGTACAACCAAGCAATGGGGAGTGAGCCCCCAAAGGATGGGTGAACCATGTTTTAACCTGGCAGTACAATGAGGCCAAGTTCAGCACCAGTCTGGCTTGAAAGGGGAGGACATCCCACAACTGGGATGACACTGGTAGTTTTCACTCTTATCTTCCCCCATCACAGGGTGTAGGAGACATGAGGTGGTATCATAGAGAGTCTACCTATTGCAGTAACAATTCTGCAGTGTAAGAGCTTCCCACCACTCATGATTTTCTGCATACTGTATATGTCAGTAATCAGGGTAAGCTAAGGGACCACGGAAGCAGCTAGGTAGGAGGCCCAGTTCTGCAACATCTACTGCTGCTTTGTGTTGATTAAAAATTTTTCAGGTTGCAATCTAGCAAGCCTGCCACTCATAGCTTCTTAGTACATGCAGGTTGTGCAGCTGCAAATTACCCACACCAGTGTCCAGGCATGCAGTCTCATGCCCTCCAGCTGTCCTGATTTGCCAAGGACAATTCTGATTAATTCACTGTCATTCCACTTTTTCAGCTGCTTGTGAAATGTCCCAGTTTCTTTCCTCCTCCCGCTTTTCCCTTTGTCCTCAGATTACTTCAACTGATGCAAACTGAGTTCAAAGTGCAAAAATAGTTCTCATTCAATTAACTAACTCAGCAAGGGGGAGAGGAAAGGAAGGGGCAGAGTCTTGCCCTTCCCAGTAGACTCAGGCAAAAACAACCTGCTGCAGCCTCTCCTAGCTTTTGTGTTCTTCCTCATTATTACCTTTTGTCACCTTGATCACACTCTGATGTTGCTTGGCCACATGCATTCTTGTTTTCATCTATGATGTGTTGGAGGGTATGCAGTACTGAGCAACTCTTTTGGTCATAGGAGTATTAGAGTTGCCAAACTACTGCCACTCAAATATCACCCTGCAGGAAAAGACTTCTCTTGCCTCCTGATCTCCAGCTATGACAATGAACCACCACAAACAAACTAGATAGCAAATGAGAAACACACTTGAAGTGGTGTGTAGGGGAAAGTGAGAGGCATGCCCTTTCATAGACAATACAAAGGAGCACCAAAAGCAAAAAAGAAAGAGAGGTGAAGGGAGTTACAGACTCCATGATGCACAACCATATTTGCCCAGGACACTAGAAACAAAGAAAAGTGATTTCCATGGGCTGTCTGTCTGGCGGTCATGTACTGGCATCTCCAGACTCAGTGACCAGCAGTTTCAGAGTTCAAAACAGAAAACTTTATTGTCACAGTAATTTACAAAGAGCTATCCCTACAAGTTCATTGCTCAGAATGAAACATAACTAACAAGTAGTACACTAAAAGCATTCTACAAAATCTGGCAGGCTATATAGTCATTGGTCATCCATCATCCCCACTCCCATTTCCCACTGCACCAGGGCTCAGCCTCTTTTTCTCAGAGTTGAGCCCAGGTGCAAGGGACTTATCAAACCACTCCAGGCACAGAGCACATACTCCCTTTTACAGTCAAGCTACATACTTGTTAACAAGCACAGAAAAATGCAAACATCATTACCTGCAAGGTTACACAGTAAAACTGAACTTGGCAGCAAAAGGTCACGTCCAGGACTGATCTTGACACTGGCACATGCTGCACTGCTGGTAGGAATGGCAAGCTTGCTTGAGCAGCCTGCCTTGCTGCCTCTTGGCTGGCCATTTCATGATAGCTGGGAATATCAGCTACCACTGTAAGATCTCCCTCCAAACTACTGTGGCCTAAAAGGGATATTGGCCTCTCCATCACTGCTACAAGCAACCCCACAGACTGCACTGAGGTGAGGGATTTTTATCCTGCTTCACAAAGAATTGCATACAGCTAAAAACAGCAAGGGAGATGATGGCTTCCATGTCAGTGGGGTGTTCAGTTCAAACTTTCAAGGAGTTGTCCAAAATGCTGAACCTATTTTGGGGAAATATGATTCAGCATATTTGACAGTGCCCTGAAAGTTCAGACTAAGGGCTTGCCTAAAGGGTGAAAATACTCCACATAACATTCAAAAGATCCCTTTTGTCCCAATGAGATTCCACAGCAATTCAACATATTAGGAAGGAGGGGGGTCAAAACTTCCAGATACCCCATGGGAAAAGCCTTCATGGCTTTCCCAATTTTCTTTTTTTTTTTTCAAAAAAAATACCTAAAGGAAATGCACATTCCTGCTCATCGGGACAACCAATGTGATTTGTTGCACAGTCTGGAGAGGGTGGAACGCAACATCTGATTGGTTAGATGTGCATGGGGCAGGCTTGCCATCAAGCACCCGGAAGCACTAATGATCATTTGCTTTAACATTAATTTTTTTAAACTTCCAAAAGGGAACCCTGAAGCACCCAGAGATGACAAGGAGGGCAGCCACTGCAAGGAAGAGGAGAGAGCCGCCAGCCCTTCACACATCCTGGTGGCAGCGGCCTCCGATTCTGGCTGCAATTAAAGGGATGGGAGGAGCCACCTGGCCAGCTCTTCATCACTCTGGCTTCATCTCACCTTCCTGGGCTGGGCTGCTTCTTCTCTCAGGCCTGTCCCATGCCCTCCAAAGCCCACTGACATTGATTTTGGTGGACAGCCATGAGAGAAGGAGCAGCCCAGCCTGGGAAGGCGAGATGAAGCCAGAGTGTCAAAGAGCCACCTTCCACTTTCTTCTCCACAACCATTGCCTGCCTCTTGGCTGACCAGGTGGCTCCTCCTGTCCCTTTGGAGCCGGAATCAGAGGCTGCCGCCAGGATGGGTAAAAGGTAGGTGGCTCTCCTCCTTTTCATCACCCTCCTCATTGTCTCTGGGTGCTGCCAGTTTATCTTTGCCTTCCTCACCCTCCACTGCACAAAAAAATGACATGGCCACCATCTTGATTTGTGGCCATATGAGCATCAGAGTGGAGAGCTTTGCAGCCTATGGTTTTTGAAGAAAACACTGTGGGTACAAAATGACGATGATGCAAATTGGCTATAATGCACAGGTATGTGCATTATTTCTTCTCGTTTAGACATGCCCTAAAACTTCAGAGTGGATTTACCATCCTCTCTGTGCTCATCACTATATGCATCTCTGCTGAGTGAGAACTAGCTCTGGGCATCTCCTTCCAGATTATGAAGGGTTTAGGAGGGATCATAACAGATGGCACTTTGTGTGCCTCTGTAACTGGTCCTAAAGATCTAAATCCATCTGTGTAGCCTCATTTACCCCTGCACAGCAACTGTCAGCAGGAAAACTTGACTCTGAATCTTTCCTATTCCTTCTCCTATGTAAAGCAGAATCCTTTGCAGACTTACATGCATGGAACAGCCCTTTTTGTTCATGCAAAACTTTTATCGCCTGGTGTTTTTTGTATTGTGGCACATGTGGATTTAAGTCCCTACTGCCTTTCAGTCCTAAAAGGGCATTTCAAAAGGCTTACAAGTTACATCACAATCATGACATGTTATAAAAAGAGAGTCAAGTTAAAATCAAACTCGTAGGAATAAAAACAGACAGCAAAACATTTAGGCACATCTAGACTGGGTGGCATTTACCAGCCTACAAAAGATGTCATACAATTACACCAGGTAAACGTTCCTAAGTGTTACTGGGGAAGTGTTGAGGATATTGAAGTCCATGACAATTTTATTGAAGAGTTCATTAGCTGAAGTTT
This sequence comes from Gambelia wislizenii, assembly GCA_030847615.1. Lineage (NCBI taxonomy): Eukaryota > Metazoa > Chordata > Lepidosauria > Squamata > Crotaphytidae > Gambelia > Gambelia wislizenii. The sequence continues at coordinate 166,714,890 of JAUMIR010000001.1, read as the reverse complement.
GAACTGTGGGTTGTATGTTTAAATCACGCATTGTTCTTAATGTCAGGGAACAGAAACCAAATCAGCGTATCACTGACACAGTTGTCAGTGACTATCAAGACTGATCAGAGAGCACCTCACTTTCTTGGCTACACTCTCAGGTTTACAAAAACAGAGGTCTGTTTCTCCATATTCTCAACTAGTCTGGGGAAATTTTGAAAGCAGCGTTGCCAGTGTGTGTGTGTGTGAGTGAGAGAGAGAGAGAGATTAATTTTTTTATAATTCCTTTTTATTTATCAAAAACAGTAGAATACAATTGAACATGTCCATTTTGTAGTTACAAGTCACTACAAAAATGTCAGTTATAGTATTTTTATACATAAAAAAGAGAAACAGAAGAAAGGAGAAAATAATCCATTATACATAGAACAAAATAAATATAATCTCTTAGTAAACAGTTCAGTTTGGTCATGAAAATAGAGGTAGGCAGTTTTATGTAATGTAGTTTGAGGTCATTATTTTAAGGTCAGAGTTGATCAGGGCAATTGGTCTGAAGGTGGTGATGACAGGCATATCTTCCTCTGTCTTGGGGATTGGGATGATCCATGATCTCTTCCAGCTGCATGGATGTGGGCCATTGAGGAGTTGTTGTTTATACAGGATATGTAAGTGTGGGGTAAATTCTGTTTTGAGTTGTTTATAGAATTCAGCAGAGAATCCGTCAGGCCCTGGCAACCGTCACAGTTTCAACTAAGTAATAGTTTGTTCGATTTCTTATATGGTGGTTGGGAAATTTAGAGCTGCTTTGTGTTGTTCTGTAAGTTTTGGGATTTTTAGTGAGTCTAAGAATTGGGCAAAACATTGAGGGATTGACTGAAGTGTACAAATCTTTATAGAATGTGCAAAATCTGTGGAGTATGTCCATGGTTTTAGTTACAGTGGTCCCATCAAGGGTTTTAATCTGTGAGATGGTTCTTTTTTCAGCTTTCCTCTTAACGAGGCATGCCAATAGTTTTGAGTTTTTATTCCCATGCTGATAGTAATGTGCCTTTGTATATTGGGTGGCTATATGGGTGCTTTTTCCTCTAATTCAGATTTTATTTTCATCAATTGAATTAGTGTCTGCTTGTCTTGGTCAATCTTGTGATTTTGCATCAATTTAATTCACTTAACAAAGAGTGTCTTTGTTTCTCTTTTATTTTTTATTTTTTTCTGTTTTGCTCCCTCCTGTATCAGGAGGCCACATAAGACCACCTTTAGAGTGTCCCAGAGTAGTGATTCTGTAGTGTCATCTGTTTTATTCTCTTGGTAAAAGTGTTTTATTGCCTGTTGTATGTGTGTTTTGAATGGTTCATTATTCAGTAAATAGGAGTTAAATCTCCATATTTTAGTTGGTTGTGTTGCTTCTGTCCAAGACCAGCCCATGGTAAGTGGAATATGGACTGAGTGGAGGGCCAAGTGGCTTGTGACATTTTTGATGTGGGACATGGTCATCTTGTCAACAAAGAAGTAGTCAAGCCTTGAGTAGGAGTTATGTACTCTGGAGAAAAAGGTGTAATCTCTGGTTGTGCAATTAAGCATCCACCATGGGTGAACTAAGTTTAGTCTTTTAAGATATTTCAGAGGAATTCATGGTGTTGAGTGGGGTTTGAGTGACTTATAAGAAGATTTATCCATATAAGGATTGAGAACTGCATTAGCGTCTCCTGCAATAATCACTGCTCCCTTTGTCATCTGTTCCAGAGATTCCAGGAAAGATGTCAGGAATTGGGTTTGGTTAGAATTTGGTGCGTAGAAACTGGCTAGGATAACTTCCTTGTTCATGAATAGTGCCCTTTACTATTACAAATCTACCTCTAGGATCTTTACAATTTTTCTGTGGGATGAATGGGGTTTGTTTATCAAATATTATTGCAGTCCCTCTCACCTTCCCATTACCTCCAGACACAAATTGTTGTCCGAATTGGGATTTTGGAAACACCGGGTTGAGTGACTTGTGCATCTCCTGTAGAAAAATGATGTTCAGGTGGAGAGGTTTGAGCTGTTTTAATGTCTTAGCTCTCTTAACCGGCGATCCTAGTCCTCTGACATTGAAAGAGAGAAATCTGAGGTTAGACATGTCTACGGTAACTAGAGAGAAGTCACTTTTGTGTTTGTTGCTGAATGAATAGGCTGAAGGCAACAGTCATGGAAGGCAAGAGAGAATGCACTTGCAAATAGCAACCATACAATGAGTTTCCAAAATCCTTTCAGGATTTTTGAGAGGAAAGTTAAACAAGATAACAATTAAAAATATCAACAACATCAACAATGACCCCTGAATGTTCAAACACCTGGGCAAGAAGACCCATGCATTGCATGGAGCTTCGGGTGGGGGTGACATCCCCAGCCTTCCCAGGGGAACCATATTTGGAGGACAGTCTAGAATAAAAAAGACTGTTAAGGCCTCTTTGTATTGACAGTGTTAAGTATGTCCTTTAACTACCAACCTGTTTCTGAGCGTTATGCGGCATGGTACCACAGGCTGTGGAATGCCACCAGGGTGTGTGGCTGCGTCGCACCCATCCAGACCAGATAGTGCATAGCAGGCAGATACTTATCAGTCAGCTTAGGCAACAACAGAAGGATCAGTAGGTGTGGGTGTTTTAATGGAGAGTCTGTTAAAGTCCACAGAGGACCCAGTTTCAAAATGTGCTTCTGCCTTGGCTGGTGGTGTGGAGTGCTGCCATTTGCTCTTTTGTGGATCTGTTGTTCTGGTTACCACCGTTTATGGAGCACTGGTGTTCTGGCTCCTGTTAGTCCTTTTGAGGTGTGGAACCTTTCTTCTTGTGTCTAGAGGTCAGGGTCCATGGGTTGGTGTCAGGCCCGTGGATCTTCTGCACAGCAGTGTCCTCTTCATGTCGTATCTCCAGTTCCAAGTTTTTGGGTATAGGAACGTCGATGGCTAGCAGTATGTCCAGAAGTTGGGATCTTGTAGCAGCAATCATGGTTTTATTGTTATGAGAGATTATTAATTTGAATGGGAAGCCCCGTTTGTAGCATATCTTCTCCTTTTGTAAAAAAGGTTTCTGGAGCCAGATCTTGATAGATTGCTATTTGAGTTGCATTGTGCAGTATTGGCGCTTGCTTTGAAAGGAGGTCAAATATGGGAGCTTTTACAGAGAAGTGGGCAAACCGAGCAATTATGTCTTGAGGAGGCTTGTTCAGGGTGGGTGGAGGGCCCAGTGCTCTGTGGACACATTCTATATCTGTTGCAGTAATGGTGTCGTTGGGGCAATGCTTATTAATCCAGCCCACCAAGAAGGTCAGGATGTCTTTCCCCTCCACACCTTCCACAAAGCTGCGAAATCTAACACGTGCCCTCCTCCCCCAATTTTCCAAATCTTCCAGCTTGTTTAGTAGGGATCCGTGTGCTTCCTCTCAAGGTACTGTATTCTGTGCTCATGGTTTTGCCCCATTTTGTGGGCCTCTGCAGCTGTTTCAGCGACTTCAGAAATTGTTCCTGTAAGTTCTTTGATAGAGGTTTGCAGGGGGGCAAGGGCTGCAGACCAGTCCCTTTGAAGGTCTGAGACAATCTTCTCTTGCAGCCTCTCAAATTGGTCTGGCAGCTGCTGGCCATTTAGCTTTGGCGGGTCTCTTTCCCTCCCCCTTCTCCACCTCCATCGCCTTTGCCACCCACTCCCCTGCTTTCCTTGTTAGTCGCAGGCGCCATTATGTCTTCCCACTTGTCCTGCTCATTGATTTCTCTGCTGCTGAGGTCTGCAGTCAATTCCTTCCCCTTCTTGACCAGGCAGTACTCAGAGATAGATCTTTCGATTGGTCTCTTGCTGCTGATCATCAAGGGGGTGTTTTCAGGGTGAAAATACTCCTCCAGTGCTACAAGGATGGGCTTAAATCATGAAGCCCTCAGGAGCCTTCTCTCTAGTCATCCGCCATCTTAGGCATCCAGACATGCCCTCCCCCCAGCATTATTTTATTTTAAGGAAATAATATTTTTCTCTTTTAGCTTTTTACATTTTATTTAAACAAGGTACAGATCTCACCTGCTCCTCCTTTTAAATAAATAAATAAATAAAGTCCAGAATACCAGTGCCAGCATCAGTAGGGTGGCAAATTTGCTACAGGCTTTACTCTAAACTACAAAGAGGCAAAACATATTCTGGGGGTTGGGTTCAGCTCCTTTGAAGTTCAGGTGATAACATAGGGCACCACAGATTCACCATTTGGACCCACCACTTGCCATTGCAGAAAGCTAATAAGATGCCAGTGCCACAGATGGTCCTGGAGATTCAAAGTCCTTTGCTTTATACCTGTGGGCCAGGAAATATATTCTGCTCAAAAGCAACTTAAGCTATTCTTCTTCCTACAAAGGCCCCTTTTGCACCACACGGTTATAGTGCTACAATTCCTCTTTAATTGCCATGGCTGCATCCTGTGGAACCAAAGCCATCTTCTTGCTGGGAAAGAGAGAGGGTATATATATATATATATATATATATATATATATATATATTTAAACCCTCTCTCTTTCCCAGCAAGAAGATGACTTTGGTTCCACAGGATGCAGCCATGGTAATTAAAGAGGAATTGTAGCACTATAACCGTGTGGTGCTATATATATGGGAATTCTTCCTGTTGGGAGAGATATTGAGAGAGAAAGAGTCATCCAGAAAGCCATCCAGAGCCTTCGCTCAGGATGCAGAGTCATCCAGAAAGCCCTCCAGAGCCTTCGCTTAGGATGCAGAGTCATCCAGAAAGCCATCCAGAGCCTTCGCTCAGGTTTTTTTCCTGGGGCAAGGAGGATAGTATTCACTTCACATGAAAGACGGAGGTATAATAATGATAACAATACTTAGCAGTCTCAGTTCTCCTGGAGTACTGGCACTGCTACACTTCCCACTCTATGGCAAAGCCTGGCTCAAACCTTGGGAGACTGAGGAAAAACTTTGCCTCCAAGAGCAGCTGCTGCTATCACCCTCTGCGGTAAGGGAGGAAAGGAGAGGTCTAAAATGGGAGGGGTTGAGTAGCAGCAGTAGCATGGGGAGAGCAAAAGTGAAATAAGCCCCTCATAATATTCCCTCTGGTAAAATGGGGGAATAAAAATAGGAAAGGAGGGATGAGCACCTTGCTCCATCCTTCTCGCTCTCCCAGGAAAGGAAGCACCTTCACCTGATCTGCAGATGAGCTTTGCTTTACTTCCCCATGGTAACCAGGAGATCCACACAAAGTCAAGAGTAAATGGTCCAAGAAAGGCCAAGTACCTCCTTTCATGGACCCCTGAGAAGCAAAAAAGGAGGAAGGAGCCACTGTCTTTGCTCCATTTTCTTCCTGTCATCCCAACCAAGAATGCACCCCCTCAGCACCCAGTGCGGATCACTTCCCCCACCCACACCTGCTTGGTCCACCACTGCATGTAAAGCTTGTGCACCGACTGTGCCCATTCCTGGAGATGCCTGATCTGGTCATGATGATACATACCTTGGTTACATCTCATCTGGATTATTGTAATGTGCTCTACAGGGGCTGCCTTCGAAGGGTGTTTGGAAACTTCAAAAGAGCTGCAACCAGGGTTATAGGGATCATACAACTCCTCTGTTACAACAGCTGCACTGGCTGCTGGTTTGTTTTTGAGTACAGTTCAAAGTATTGATTATGACCTATAATAAAGCCCTATATGGCTTAAGTCCAGGCTATTTGAATGACACTATCTCCCTATATAATCCTGCCTTGGCCCTGAGATCCACAGGAGAGGCCCTTTTCTTAGCCCCACCACCTTCATAGATATGGCTAGTGGGAACACAAGGAAGGGCCTTCTCAGTGGTTGCCCCTACACTTTGGAACTCTCTCCCTAGGGAGGCTAGAATGGCCCCATCCTTGTTTGTCATGGGTGTGCACTGGTTCCTCTGAACATGTTAAGAGGACCAGGCAGCGAATAACTCTTTAGCAAAAGTAGCAGACATCAAGCTGATGAAATGAGAACACAGACACAGAGATTGTGCTTAAACTCCTGTCATTTACTAAAGCATAGTACAGAAATACTTACAATGAGTCAAGAACTCCAAATACATGGACTACATAGCCAATAGTCACAGCAGTACTGTCCAGTACTGTATAGCATGGAGTGCACAGACCAAGTGCATAGTCCAAGAGCAAGGTCCAAGCGCACAGTGCAGGTGGGAACATATGGTTATATATGTACATGTTTATATTACATTCATGGGCCATGTAGTTTCCCATCCCCATACACACTGTCAGGGAAAATGGGTGTTCTAATCAGAAAATCTATGGCTCCCCCTTTGGGTAATTTTAATCACCAGGCAAAAAACCGCCAGCTAGTCTTGTTGAGAAGTTGTATATCTGTCAGTTGGTGTTTGGTTTTTGTTTTTGCCTCTCAAGGCTAGATAAACAGAAATGAGAGTAGCTTACTTTTGTTTCTCTTGGAGGAGGCTAAATGTTTTGAAAAGAATTTCATTGTGTTTTAGGGCTCCATCTTTCCCTGTTAGTTTTTGAAGAAACCTTTGGAGAAAGCAGAAGCAGGAATGAATGCTTTCTGTACTTTATTTTGACTTGTTACTTTTTACAATAAAGGCTATGAAAGACTTTAGCCTTTATTGAATTTCTTACCAGAGGTATGCAAGTTTTTGCCCAAAGCCCACATCTTTTGCTGCAAACTGCAACAGTTTCCTGCCTTGCTAAGCAAAGCGGGAGAGAACATTGCATTTTTTACAACACACACATGGTTTCTCCAGTTGTTCCTGGGGTGATAAAAGTTCATAGAATCATAGAATTATAGAGTTGGAAGAGACCACGAGGGCCATCCAGTCCAACCCCCTGCCACGCAGGAAATCTTGATCAAAGCATCCCCAACAGATGGCAGTCCAGCCTCTGTTTAAAGACCTCCAAGGAAGGAGACCCCACCACGCTCCGAAGGAGTGTGTTCCACTGCCAAACAGCTCTTACTGTCAAAACGTTCCTCCTAATGTTGAGGTGGAATCTCTGTTCCATTGCTCCGTGTTCCAGTCTCTGGAACAGCAGAAAACAAGCCTGCTCCATCCTCAGCGTGACATCCCTTCAAATACTTAATCAGGGCTATCATATCGTCTCTTAACCGTCTTTTTTACAGGCTAAACACACCCAGCTTCCTAAGTCTCTCCTTATAAGGCATGGTTTCCAGATCTTTCACCATTTTAGTTGCCCTTCTCTGGACAAGCTCCCTATCCTTTGTCCATATCCTTTTTGAATTGTGGTGCCCAGAACTGGACACAGTATTCTAGGTGAGGTCTGAGCAAGGCAGAATAGAGCGGTACTATTACTTCCCTTGATCTAGACACTATAATTCTATTCATACAGCCCAAAATCGCATTGGCCTTTTTAGCTGCCACATCACACTGTTGAGTCATGTTCAACTTGTGGTCTACTAGGACTCCTAGATCCCTTTCGCACGTAGTCTCTTTCAGCCAGGTCTCTCCCATCCTATATCTATGCATTTCATTTTTCCATCCTGAGTGCAGTACTTTACATTTCTCCGTATTGAATTTCATTTTGTTAGCTTTGGCCCAGCTCTCCAGTCTATCCAGGTCATTCTGAATTTTGATCCTGTCCTCTAGGGTATTAGCTACTCCTCCTAATTTGGTGTCATCTGCAAATTTGATAAGTATGCCCCTAATTCCCTCATCCAAGTCATTGATAAAGATGTTGAATAGCACTGGGCCCAGGACAGAACCCTGTGGCACCCCATTGGTCACATCTTTCCAAGACGAAGAGGAGCCACTGCTGAGCACCCTTTGGGTTCGGCCGGTCAACCAATTACAAATCCATTGAACAGTTAACTTGTCTAGCCCACATTCTACAAGCTTGTTTGCAAGAATGTCATGGGGAACCTTGTCAAAGGCCTTACTGAAATCAAGGTATGCAATGTCCACAGCATTCCCTTCATCTACCAAGCTGGTAACTTTATCAAAAAAAGAGATCAGATTAGTCTGGCATGACTTGTTTCTCTGAAACCCATGCTGACTTTTTGTGATTATGGCATTGCCTTCTAAATGTTCACAGACTCTCTGTTTAATGATCTGCTCTAGTATCTTCCCTGGTATTGATGTCAGACTAACTGGATGATAATTGTTGGGATCCTCTTTTTTCCCCTTTCTGAAGATGGGGACAATGTTTGCCCTCCTCCAGTCTGCTGGGACTTCTCCTGTTCTCCAAGAGTTCTCAAAGATTATTGCCAATGGCTCTGCGATCACATTTGCCAGCTCTTTTAATACCCTTGGATGTAGTTCATCTGGTCCTGGAGATTTAAATTCATTTAGATTAAGAAGGTATTCCTGTACTACCTCTTTGCTTATTCTGTGCTGGATTTCCCCTATTGTGTCCTCTGTTCCATTCCCCTCAGGTTGGTCCCCCTTTTCCTTTTCTGAAAACACTGAAGCAAGATGAACTGGAACTCCTAGCACTACAAAACAAATATGATATAATAGGCATTACTGAAACCTGGTGGGATGAGTCACATGATTGGAATGTAGGAGTAAAGGGGTATAACCTTTATAGGAGAAACAGGCCAAACAGGAAAGGAGGAGGAATAGCATTATATGTCAGGGATATTTACACCAGTGAAGAGATCCATGACATCAATACTGGAAGCCAGGTGGAGAGCATCTGGATAAAAATTAAAGGGGAGGGAAACAACAGGGATGTTATTGTGGGACTCTACTACAGACCCCCAAGTCAGATGGAGGAATTGGATGATGCCTTTCTAGAACAGATGAACACACGTGCAGAAAGGAGAGATGTAGTAGTGATGGGTGACTTCAACTATTCTGATATTTGCTGGCAATCTAACTCAACCAAAACTTCAAGGTCTAGCAAATTCCTTCCATGGTTTATGGGGGTCTGCATCAGGAAATAGCTGACCAATAAGATGACCACTGGATGGAGCTTCAAGATGCTTGTGTGAAAAGGTGATAAATACTGCCTGGGACCACGGGGCAGAGAGAAGAACAAAGAGGAAAAACAAAGAGGGGGGGGGAGCTTGGTAGAGACTGGGCTGAAAGGCCTATACTCCCAAACCCCATGAACATCTAGCACATCTGGACTGCACACTAGTGAGTAAATCAAGGAACTGTCTAGCTAGTCGTTTCAATAGGTGGCGACAGCACATTTTTAGATTAGCTCTGGAGTTCTCAGTGTTTGTGTGCATGCACATAGGAGACCTCCAGAGCATTACGGGGGGGCGGGGGACACCTCAAATTAAAAAGCAGCTCTCTGGGGCTCATATTATATTCTGGATGGAGTTCTGGATTGTGTTTTTCACCTTCTGTATAAATGTGTTGCCATTTTTCTGGGTTTGTTACGTTTATTACTTTCCTGTGGGGTGAAATATAGTAAAAGTATTTTCAAGAAAAAAATTGAATAGTCATGTGTAGAAGCCAAATAATGAACACATCTAGAATTCTTAGACCATGAAGCACTTCTCCTTCCTGAAATAGTTTCTTCAGCTGGGCTAGTACTTCACATCCTCAGCAGTATTCCACTGATGCAGAGGCAATCTAAATTGGTGCATCCCAATCTGTCTGATGCGGGACACCAGCAATTTCCCCCCAACAGGCCAGGGACAAATACCAAATTTGTGTCCATTGACTACAAATTCTTTCATTCCTGGAAGCTGATGGTTTATGGAATTACCACTTTCAATAGCACTGATCTACACTGTCTAATACATATCTAGTAAGCTACTTTCCCTTCCTTCCTTCCTTCCTTCCTTCCTTCCTTCCTTCCTTCCTTCCTTCCTTCCTTCCTTCCAGGGCTGGCTTCACCATACTGCGAAATCAGCATCTGCAGGGGGCCTCACACAGCCAGGGGTCCCCACCCTCTTCCTTAAAAAAAAAAAAAAAAAAAAAAAACCAGCGGTCTCCCAAACTAGAAAGAGAAAGAAGGAGCTGCCCTCCGTGTGGCAGAAGTTGGAGGGAGTTTGCTGCTCCCTCGCCCCCTCCTCCCCAGGATTGTCAAAAGGCAAGCCAGCCAGGCATGTGTCAGAGAGTGGTAAGTGTGTGTGAGAGATGGGGGGGGGGAGAAAGTGTGAGGGTCATCCCTTTCCTTCTCTTTCTCCCCTGCTCTCTCTTCAGAAAGGGCTTCTTTCTTTCTTTCTTTCTTTCTTTCTTTCTTTCTTTCTTTCTTCCCTTTCCTTCCTTCCACATAGATCCCCTCCAGCCCATCTTTCCAGCTGCTCTTAACGTGTCCTGGGTTCTCCCCCTCCCTCCCTTTCCCCCTTGGTCTTCAGCTTCCTCCCCTTGCTGCCAACTGAGTTCAACCTGCAAAAGGAATTTGTGTGTGTTTGCCCATGTGCCTTGAAGTCATTTCTGACTAAGGCAAACCTACCATGGGGTTTTCTAGGCAAGGTTTGTTCAAAGGGGGTGTGCCTTTGATTTCCTTTGAGGCTGAGAGAGTATGACTTGCCCATGGTCACCCAGCGTGTATTCATGGCTAAGTAAGGATTCAAACCCTGGTCTCCACAGTCATAGTGCAATGCTGAAACTTCTACAACACCCTGGTTCTTTTAACAGAAGAATATAAAGAATCTAAATAAAGATTTGGAGTAATATTACTGGGAACAATGGTTTCATTGTTGTCACTAAAACACACCAGTATCCCATTAGTGTTATGTGAGAGCCTTTGGGTAGAACAGTGGTTCTTAACCTTTTCTTTACCAGGGACCCCCTTTAAATATCTTTTGTTGTCCCAAGACTTAACTCAAGATTTAAAACCCTAATAATATTAACAATAATAGCTAATAATAATAGCTAACAAAAACAATACAATTACACCATCCATTAAACTTTCCCTCAGAGCACTCTTGCTTCTTCCTGCAAGTTTGTGGCTGGAGTGGATTGAATGCCAATGTGCAGGTCAAGCCAGCCAGCCAGCCTTTGCCTTGGTTCTTGTCACGTGGCTGCTCCACTACAGGGAGGAGGTGGGCCAAGCTGCCTTCAAGCCTTTGAGGACACCCTGTGAGGACATCACAGACCCCAGGTTAAGAACCACTGGGCTAGAGAATGATGGAAAAGGAACAATGCAACCAGACCTTGAGAAGGGTGCTGGCAGGGGGATTCTGGGAGGTGTAATCCAAAAGTAACTTTCCCAGGATCTGAATGCAGCCTAGAATCATAGGGCTGGAGGGAACGCCAACAGCCATCCCATCCGATCGGCTTCTGCCTGCAGGAACACGCAATCAAAGTCCTCACGACAAATGGTCATCCAGCCTCTGCTTAAAAACCTCCAAAGAAGGAGACTCCACCACACTACACGGCAGCAGGGTATTCCACTGCCAAACAGCTCTTACTGTCAGGAAGTTCTTCCTAATAAGGCTTAGGTAGAATCTCTTTTCCTGCAGTTTGAACCCATTGCTCTGTGTCTAAGGAGATTTTCTTAATCTCCCTAGTCTCTGGAGCAGCAGAAAACAAGCTTGCTCCATCCTCAGTATAACATCCCTTCAAACATTTAAACATGGCTATTATGTCACCTCTCAACCTCCTCTTCTCCAGGCTAAACATACCCAGCTCCCTAAGCCACTCCTCATCGGGCATAGCTTCCAGACATCCCACCATCCTGGTCGCCTTTCCCTGGACACTTTCCAGCTTGTCCATATCCTTCTTGAATTGTGCCCCAGAACTGGAAACAGTATTCCAGGTGAGGTCTGACCAAAGCAGAATGGAGTGGTACTAACTCATGTTCAGCTTATAGTCCACTCTTTCTTTTCTTTGAGGAAATCTACTCCATCACATTAATTGCTAAACTAAATTATTGGTGGCAAATTATGTAATACAGTAGGCCCCCCTTATCGATTGGGGATTGGTTCTGGGGGGGGTGGATACTGAAAACCGTGGATAATAGTGAACACCATTGAAAATCATGGGACTTCTGGTTTAAAATACCATAGTGTTGCCTTGGAGGACCTAGAAAATGGCTAGAGAGGACACATTTTCTTGGAAGACTCTGTGGTAGGTGTGCTGTTTTGTGTCCCATAGATAATGAATCCGTGGATACTGGGGTCCTACTGTAATCTGAACATCCTGTACTGTGAATAGGTTAGGTTACATTGACCTGAGATAAACATATGGGGCCCCCAAAATAAAGCATTGCAGGGGGCCCCAAAATTCTTTAAACTGGCCCTGCTTGCTTGCTTGCTTGCTTCTGTTTTGATCACTTGCTTGGCTTGCATCACTTAACCCCTAAATGTTTTCTACAGCCCATGAATATAAACAGATTTTTTTTAAGATTGGCTGTATTGGTCCTCCTTGCTACTATAAAAAAAGCCCAAAGCTGCACTGTAAAGCTTTTGCTATTGAAGCATTTATTAAAAATGAACAGGCATCATTTTCCAATTCTCATCAGTATCACAGTAATGTTGCTCTTGAATGCATCTGTTAGCAGCAGCAACTAAATTACCATTATTCCCAAGGCAAGGTTAATACTAATGCAGAACAAAGATTTTTGACGAAGAGCTGATATGTAGAGGCTGTGTTAACTAAAACAAGCACAGCTACCAGTATTTCAGCTCCATTAAACACAAAGATGGAGAGAGAGGGGAAAATGGTATATACAGTATGGACCAAATCTGTTCATTAGCACCATGTTCATATTAACCTAAAAAACAGATACAGGGAAATATTTTTTCTGCTGCTTAGAAAGAGCTGGCATCTTCTCAAATATAAGTAAGAAATATGAAGTCAGGTTTTCTGGCTTGTTTGAAACAAATCAGTATTCTGTCTCCAAAGTAATCTAATTAAATCAATGCTTTGATTGGAAAAAGTATTTACTTGATCTCCAATTAATTTTGTTTGTTTAATCTCATCTGCTGCATATCAAGGGCAACCAAGTCATGTCTAGAACTATTGGGTCACATCCAGATCAGTTTTAAAATGAGATTCTTAGAACTCCATCCAATGAGGCTTCTGTTGTGCAATCACCCTGTGTCATTTATAGAATTGCATGTGTGGGGGTCAGGCACCCTTTTCCTCCCATGGATTCCCATTTCTTCTGCCTTTTTTTTACAACTAGAAGAAACCCTCCACAGTGGATGGACTAAGAACCATGTTGGAAGCACCCTTAGTTAAAATGATTACAAAGACTATTTAAACCAATACTATGAAAACACATAATCCTTTCTAAATTTCCACACATCATAGAAATGTTAGCATGTTCGATCATGGGGTGGAGGTGGGGAGATGGTAAAAAAATAATGAATGCAGTTAGAATAGTGCGGGGACCTTTTGCTTTTAGTTTCACCATTTTAAGTTAATAGTGTCAAGGAAAAAATAGTTTAGAACTGTCTACACAGACAATGGCTGGGATGCAGTCTGAGGAAAAGAATCAGCAACACCAGCTGTTTCAAGGAGAATGTTAGTGTCAGCAGAATGTCTATGGCCGATGCTCAGAAAGTTTGTGTCAGCAGCTACAGACAGCAGAGTCTGTCAGCATTTCCATCCTGTTTCATATACAAGAAAATGCATATTTCTTAACAATTATGCCAAAGGCAGGGAAGGAGCTTTTGATACCTCAGTCCTGGAAAATAATGTTTTCCTCTGCTAATAATTCTTGTCAGGCACACAAAAAAGCAAGAGTTAATTGTATGAGGTCTTCTTCACAAACAATGTAGACTGCATGTCATGATAATACTCTCCTTTTCAGGGATAAGGGACTCTTTTATAAAAAGAACTCCCCCCTTTTTTTTCCTCATCCTATGGATTATGGCTCAAAGTCTCATCACAGCCAATACACATGGCAGGAAGCTCTATTCCATCTGCTGTATTCATTTGCAACACAATAACTTGTGTCAGTTCTTAAAAGTAAGGGTGCTTGTTTCTATTTGCTGGCTTAGGTAGTTAAAAGTCAGAAATACCAAGGAAAATGCAGTTGCTTTTATAGTCTTAAAAATGCATTTTTATCCTAACTTTCTACTGGAAAAACTGTGCTCAAGGCAGGTTATTACAAATGATGTAGAACAAAAGACAGCTTAGGTAATGGAACCATTAGGTAATGAAACCACTGGTAAAAATGGATTGTTGGATGATATGCAACTTATCACAGTGAAAAACTCACACTGCTGCTTATGGCCACATGTTTTTAACTGCATGCAGTAATGCACAGCCTTTTATATCTTTAAAAGGGATTTCTGATGGAACTTGTTGAAATGCCTTTTTTCTTTGTGCGCATCTATATACTGTACTAACAATCACAAAAGCCAACAAAGCCTTAGGGTACCTTAAAAACTAACACACTCCTGTTGCTATGCTTTTTCAGGGGACAACAGCCTGTTTGATATGCACTACCTACAAATCTCACACCGCAAATTGTTTACATTAGGCTGCTACCTATATCCATTTACCTGGAAACAAGCCCTACTGAAAATCACGAGATTCTGACCAAACAGTGCATGGCAAGGCACTACAATTGTGTTAGTTTGTAAGAAGGTGCCATGAGACTTCCTAGAGAGCAAGCCCACTGAACAGAGCAGGCTTCCTGTGGATTGGATGCCTAGGGCTGTGGTGTAAGGTTAAAATCTTATGTATACTTATATGAAAGGAAGCCCCATAGTCTCTCTGGCTTTTCTTCGCAAATGAAGATTCAGGAAGGACTCATCCCGCGCTTCCTGCAAGCGCGCTGATGACTAAAAAGGCCAATCCGAGATAAACAAGTCCGGTTGCAGAAAGCACAGCAGAAGGCCTCCTTGGGTGATGTTTCCAGGTTGTGATTCTTTCTGCGTTGTCATTTCTCTTCAAGACTTGTTTGGCGTGAGTTCTCAAATAAGGCTGCAGCATTGTTGATAGTGCGTCTCCGTGCCTCCCGATGTGAGGCCAGGGCGGACCATTGTTGGTGATCAATTTGGCCGAGCCTGAGATGATGTTTCAGGGAGTCCTTGTATCACTTTTTTGGAGCACCGCTCTTGCGCTGACCTGTGGCGAGTTCACCGTAGAGTACTATTTTGGGGAGGCGATGGTCCTCCATCCTAGAAACGTGCCCTGCCCAGCGCAGCTGTGTTCTCAATATCATGGCTTCAATGCTGGTGGTCCCTGCTTGCTCAAGGACAGCAACATTCATCACATAGTCAGTCCAGTGTATATTTAGGATTGTGAAGCCCCATAGTACTCAGATGGTATTTACCTCTAAAACCAGAGTACAAAAAACTGTGCAGGAAGGTTAGTACTCTAAGCTCACCTAGATATGGGGTCTTTCACACTACACAATTATAGCACTGTGATTCTGGTTTAACTGCCATGATTCCAGTCTATGGAACCCTGGGATTTGCAGTTTAGGGGGGGATATTTAGAATTCTTAGCCAGCAAGATCCTCTAGAGTTTGCAAAACCATAAGCCCCAGGATTCCATAGGATGCAGCCAAGGCAGTTAAAAGTGGAATCATCACACTATAATTGTGTAGTGTGAAAAGGTCCTAGGAGTATGGCCCCTTGAACACCATTGGGACTTACTTTCAAGTAAATAATTAGTTTTATTGAATTTATACCCAATTGAATTTATATGTTTTCAAGAAAGCCAGCGTAGCATAGTGTTTTGAGTGTTGGATTAGGATTCTGGGAGACCACAGTTTAAATTTCTGCATAGCCTGGAAACCCAGTGGGTGACCTTGGACAAGTCACATACTCTCAGCTTCTAACGAAGGCAATGGCAAACCTCCTCTGAACAAATCTTGCTAAGAAAAGCTCATGATGCATTTGTCTTAGGGCAGGGCCGGTTTAAGGAATTTTGGGGCCCCCTGCAGTGCTTTATTTTGGGGCCCCCATATGTTTATCTCAGGTCAATGTAACCTAACCTATTCACCGTACAGGATGTTCAGATCACAGTAGGGCCCCCGTATCCATGGATTCATTATCCATGGGACACAGAACAGCACACCTACCTTAGAGTCTTCCTAGTAAATGTGTCCTCCCTAGTGGTTTTCTAGGCCCTCCAAGGCAACTCTATGGTATTTTAAACCAGAAGTACCATTTTTTTCAATGGTGTTCACTATTATTCATGGTTTTCAGAATCCACCCCCCCGAACCAATCCCCAGTGGATAAGAGGGGCCTACTGTATTACATAATTTGACACCAATAATTTAGTTTAAAAACTATATTATAGGCACTAACATAATATTTTTAGTTTATTAGCAATTAATGTAATGATGCAGATTTCCTCAAAGAAAAGAAAGAGTGGACTACAAGCTAAACATGAGTTAGCAGTGTGATGCAGCAGCAAAAAATGCCAATGCAATTCTAGGCTGCATTAATAGTGTCTAGATCAAGGGAAGTAATAGTATCACTCCATTCTGCTTTGGTCAGACCTCACCTGGAATATTGTTTCCAGTTCTGGGCACAACAATTCAAGAAAGATACTGAGAAGGATGTTGGGAGGTCTGGAAGCCATTATGCCCTATGAGGAACGGCTTAGGGAGCTGGGCATGTTTAGCCCAGAGAAGAGAAAGTTAGGAGGGGACATGATAGCCATGTTTAAATATTTGAAGGGGTGTCATACTGAGGAAGGAGCAAGCTTGTTTTCTGCTGCTCCAGAGACTAGGACACGGAGCAATGGACTCAAACTATAGGAAAAGAGATTCTACCTAAACATTAGGAAGAAGTTCCTGACAGTAAGAGCTGTAAGGCAGTGGAATACTCTGCTGCCTGGGAGTGTGGTGCACTCACCTTC
This sequence comes from Gambelia wislizenii, assembly GCA_030847615.1. Lineage (NCBI taxonomy): Eukaryota > Metazoa > Chordata > Lepidosauria > Squamata > Crotaphytidae > Gambelia > Gambelia wislizenii. The sequence goes on along the minus strand of JAUMIR010000001.1, from coordinate 166,698,216 downwards.
TTTGGAGGTTTTTAAGGAGAGGTTGGATGGGCATTTGTCAGGAATGCTTGGATTGTGTGTTCCTGCAGGGCAGAAGCCAATCGGATGGGATGGCTGTTGGGGTCCCTTCCAGCCCTATGATTCTAGGCTGCATTCAGAGCCTGGGAAAGTTACTCTTGGATTACACCTCCCAGAATCCCCCTGCCAGCACCCTTCTCAAGATCTGGTTGCATTGTTCCTTTTCCAGCATTCTCTAGCCCAGTGGTTCTTAACTTGGGGTCCACAATGTCCTCACAGGGGGTCCACAAAGGCTTGAAGACTGCTTGGCCCACCTCCTCCCTGTAGTGGAGTAGCCATGTGACAGGAACCAAGGCAAAGTCTGGCTGGCTTGGCCTGCACCAGGGCCGGTTTAAGGAATTTTGGGGCCCCCTGCAGTGCTTTATTTTGGGGCCCCCATATGTTTATCTCAGGTCAATGTAACCTAACCTATTCACCGTACAGGATGTTCAGATCACAGTAGGGCCCCCGTATCCATGGATTCATTATCCATGGGACACAGAACAGCACACCTACCTTAGAGTCTTCCTAGTAAATGTGTCCTCCCTAGTGGTTTTCTAGGCCCTCCAAGGCAACTCTATGGTATTTTAAACCAGAAGTACCATTTTTTTCAATGGTGTTCACTATTATTCATGGTTTTCAGAATCCACCCCCCCCCCGAACCAATCCCCAGTGGATAAGAGGGGCCTACTGTATTACATAATTTGACACCAATAATTTAGTTTAAAAACTATATTATAGGCACTAACATAATATTTTTAGTTTATTAGCAATTAATGTAATGATGCAGATTTCCTCAAAGAAAAGAAAGAGTGGACTACAAGCTAAACATGAGTTAGCAGTGTGATGCAGCAGCAAAAAATGCCAATGCAATTCTAGGCTGCATTAATAGTGTCTAGATCAAGGGAAGTAATAGTATCACTCCATTCTGCTTTGGTCAGACCTCACCTGGAATATTGTTTCCAGTTCTGGGCACAACAATTCAAGAAAGATACCGAGAAGGATGTTGGGAGGTCTGGAAGCCATTATGCCCTATGAGGAACGGCTTAGGGAGCTGGGCATGTTTAGCCCAGAGAAGAGAAAGTTAGGAGGGGACATGATAGCCATGTTTAAATATTTGAAGGGGTGTCATACTGAGGAAAGAGCAAGCTTGTTTTCTGCTGCTCCAGAGACTAGGACACGGAGCAATGGACTCAAACTATAGGAAAAGAGATTCTACCTAAACATTAGGAAGAAGTTCCTGACAGTAAGAGCTGTAAGGCAGTGGAATACTCTGCTGCCTGGGAGTGTGGTGCACTCACCTTCTTTGGAGGTTTTTAAGGAGAGGTTGGATGGGCATTTGTCAGGAATGCTTGGATTGTGTGTTCCTGCAGGGCAGAAGCCAATCGGATGGGATGGCTGTTGGGGTCCCTTCCAGCCCTATGATTCTAGGCTGCATTCAGAGCCTGGGAAAGTTACTCTTGGATTACACCTCCCAGAATCCCCCTGCCAGCACCCTTCTCAAGATCTGGTTGCATTGTTCCTTTTCCAGCATTCTCTAGCCCAGTGGTTCTTAACTTGGGGTCCGCAATGTCCTCACAGGGGGTCCACAAAGGCTTGAAGACTGCTTGGCCCACCTCCTCCCTGTAGTGGAGTAGCCATGTGACAGGAACCAAGGCAAAGTCTGGCTGGCTTGGCCTGCACATTGCCATTCAATCCACTCCAGCCACAAACTTGCAGGAAGAAGCAAGAGTGTCTCTGAGGGAAAGTTTAATGGATGGTGTAATTGTATTGTTGTTGTTGTTAGCTATTATTATTAGGGTTTTAAATCTTGAGTTAAGTCTTGGGGCAACAAAAGATATTTAAAGGGGGTCCCTGGTAAAGAAAAGGTTAAGATCCACTGCTCTAGGCCAATGCCTCTCACATAACACTACTGGATATTGGTGTTTTAGTGACAACAATAAAACCATTGTTCCCAGTAATATTACTCCAAATTTTAATTTATATTCTTTATACAGTATTCTTCTGTTAAAAGAGTTAAGAGTGTTGTAAAAGTTTCAGCATTGCACTATGACTATGGAGACCAGGGTTTGAATCCTTACTCAGCCATGAATACCCCACTGGCTGACCTTGGGCAAGTCACACTCTCTCAGCCTCAAAGGAAGGCAAAGGCACACCCCCTTTGAACAAACCTTGCCTAGAAAACCCCATGGTAGGTTTGCCTTAGCCAGAAATGACTTGAAGGCACATAGGCAAACACACACAAATGCAGGCTGAACTCAGTTGGCAAGGGAAGGGAAGGGAAGGGAAGGGAAAGAAAGAAAGAAAGAAAGAAAGGAGCCCTTTCCGAGACAACCCTCAAATTCCCTGTCTCTCTCATAAACACACACTCACCGTCTCCGCGGTAGCAGCAAACTCCCTCCAGCTTCTGCCACGGAGGGCTGCTGTTTCTTTCACTTTCTCTTTAGTTTTGGAGACATTTTTTTGGAGGAGGGCGGGAATGTGGTGGAGTCTCCTTCTTTAGAGGTTTTTAAACAGAGGCTGGATAGCCATCTGTCTTGACTCCAGCAACAAGTTAAAAAGTAAAATAACCACCCCACTGTGCATGGCAGCCCCCCCCCCAAGATCCCCGCGGCCCCCTGAAGACAGTCCCTCACTCACACGACCAGCTGCTCTGCCTTTCCTCCTTCACAGCAATGCAGCCAGGGACTGTCTCCAAATTACAACTTCCCAAGAGCAAACCCTTTCTCTATCTCCCGCACTAGCTCAGTGCTATTGCCATGCCCTGCCTGAGGAGGGAGGGGGAAGGGGCTCCAAAGGAGCGGAGGAGCCGGCTGCTGTCTCCTGGCTGTCTCCTTCATCAGATAAGGGCAACACTCACCAGGGGGCCCCCTTCACCCCCGAGGCCCCCCGCCAATGCGGATCTGGCAGACAGGTTAAACCGGCCCTGTCTTAGGGTCACCATAAGCTGGAAACATAACAACAGCAACAACAACTACTGCTACTACTTTCTGTTCATACACAACACAAGTTAACAGGAATGTTTCACTTGTAAATGCAAGACACAGGGTGAAAGAAGGCACATTTGGACAACATTTTGCCATTTGAGATAAGGAACAAATTTTAATCCAATTTACAGAAGAATGGAGGGGCAGTGGAATCTGCAGTGTAAGTGAAAACAACCTTACATATAGCTCAAAGTATAATGAATGTATATGAAACTCCCTTATATGGAGTCACCACTGGCCCATCTAGCTTGGACAGGCTACTATACCCTCAGGCAAGTAGCTCTCCAAGGCTTTCCCATCCTTACTACAGAAAAGTCAGCATCCCTCCTGATGTTGTTGGACTATACTCCCAGCATTCCTCACCATTGGGTATGCTGACTAGGACTGACAAAAGTTACAATCCAACAGTATTAGGATGCCCACATTATTGCTTTATTGGGTAATGCTTAAAACTATGGGCTTCTATATACAAACCATGTGCGCCACATCTATAGGTATAGCCCCTCTTTTACAAAGCCAACATTTTTAAAAACCCACCAAATGTCCTGTATTTCAAATTGTCTAGTTCAACATCTGTCCTCACGTCAAAATACAACATCAAAATTCTGCTGGTTTTACTTTTTTGTCCATGCAACATGAAGGGATGTTTCTCAAATGGTTCAATGAAAGTATTAATATAGCATTACATTTGCTAATTGTTACCATGTAACAGCTGCTATCCCATTGTTTCATCAGTATAGCTTAGTCTTTCACAACTATCACATAGTGTCAGGTACCGTTCAACTAGCTTGAAAGATTATTGAAATACAACTATCTATGCATTAGGAAAATGTTAACCATTGCAATCAGAAGGATAGAATTAGGAGGACATATTCCTTTCAGCACTAGTCCTAAAAGGTGATACAAAAGAAGATGAAGGAGAGCTAAAAAGGGGTGGTGTGTGTGTGTATATGTGAACAACTCAGTTTTTTATAGGACTCTTTGCAGACCTCAAACACTACAGTAACTCAGAAGCCAAGGATAAAAGCACAAGATGGACTCTATTTTTAAAAAGCCATGATAGTGGAACACAGAGTTTTCATGCTATTTACAAAATACCAGAAGTGTGCCCTTTTGTTTCACAGCAGGTGTCTCTACTCTCTTAAGAATGTGAGTGACAAGCATTAGAAATAACATCCCAACCGACTACCATTTGCTGGTACTCTATTATTTATTTCCCCCTTTCATAGCTCCTTTGTTATGATACTTTAAAGGATGGTATTATCATCGCTTTTTATTTCTAATATTTTTTTTAAAAAAGAATTGCCAAAGAATTAAATTCTTTACCTTTTTGGTAAGTTTCTCTTCTCTTACTTTCTTTCCTTTTTTTAAAAAAAGTTGTTTAGCTTTTTGGTTTCTTGCCATCATACTGAATCTGTTTCTGGGACTGCATGTTGGTTACCTAGGCAACTGTGGATAAGTAAGAACTGAACAGGCTGTGCAGCAGCAATGATCAGATTGCCTGAAAGAAGTCAATGCAGTTGAGATGGGCACAGGTGACGTAAATAAAATGAAGACTGATAGCATCTATTTGTTATTTTTTGCAAATAAAAGTCTGAGCAGCCAAGTGTTCTACACAAATTACCATGAGAAGAGTCCATTTTTCATTTGCTTCCATAATTTTAATGTGTACATGTTCTTCAGTCAATCATTTCAGTATAGTAGACAAGGGAGAGACAGCAGTTGCAGTAAGATGTAACCATGTATGGAAAAATATTCCACACAGAATCACCTGCCTAAAAATGCAATGTTCCATCCCATCCAAGTCCTGAGGCAGGGCGATTCCACCCAAGTGCCAGCCAGATCCAAATCAAACAACATTAATCTCAACCCAGTTTTTAGATGTACTGTATTAAGACTAAGATAAATGGTCATCACAAAAGGAAAAATAAGGCGGTAAACATGTGTCTATGCTGTACCATTTCAGACTGCCAGTTTGAATCCACATAATGGAATGCTTCTTCATGGGGGAGATACAGTGGGACCTTGGTATCCACTGGGGTTGGGTTCCAGGACACCCCGTCGATACCAAAATCCATGGATGCTCAAGTCCCATTATACACAATGGTGTAGTAAAGTAGTGTCCCTTATATAAAATGGCAAAAATCAACTTTTGATTTCTGCAAAAAAACAAATTGGGAATATTTTCAAGTCATGGATGGTTGAAGCCATGGATACAGAATGCATGGATATGGAAGGCCAACTGTACTTCCATATTGTGAAGAAAGGGTCTAGCCTAACCTTTTAAAAAAACATGTCTCTGTACATAGAATTTCTTTGTGTGGGGTTGTGTATACATTCACACAATGTGCTTTCCGTCCACCCTTCCCTCCTCCCTCCTCCTCTTTTTTTGGGTGAGGGGAAGCATTCTAATTACCCAGATTTGGAAACAGACATTTGGTGTGTTTTCTTTAAAACTGCACTTCCACAAATAGGTGAATGCTATTCCAATATTGTATTAATGGTTTGCTGTATCACTACCTAGTTACATACTCTCCAACTCCCTGATTTGTTAGGGCCAGTTCCAATTTTTCAGCTGCTTTTCAAACTTCCCAGTTTCTCTTTCTTCCTCCAACTTTCGCCCTTCCTCATCTGCTTACTCCAAATGGTGCAAACTGATTTCAAAGTGCAGAGGTAGTTTGCACACAATTAAGTCAGTGTATGTATGTGTGTGTGTAGGGGGGGGGGAATAAGAGGGGTGGAACCTTGATCTTTCCAGTAGGCTTGGGCAAAAGCAAACTGCTGAAGCCTCTCCTAGCTTATCTGTTCTTCCTCATTAATAACCTTGTCCCTTTGGCTACACTCTGATGTTGCTTGGCCACATGTGTCCTTCTTTTCATTTATGAAATGTTGGAGGTTAGTACTTGGATGGGAGACTACTAAGGAATACCAATTGCTGTAGACTACATTTCAGAGGAAGGCAATGGCAAACCACCTCTGAATACTCTTTTGCCCATGAAAACCCTATGAAATTCATGAGGTCGCCATAATCAAGAGTTATTGAAAGGAACCCATAAAAACTTTTAAAGGAATTATCTACTTAGTTGTTAAAGCCAGACGATAGCAATAAAAATGAATAGCCCCAGAAAATCCTAATAAACATTCTATCTATCTGTCTATCTATCTGACCAAAATTGTCATCTGTCCCTTCAGACATGAGGCCTAATGACACTTTTTCAGCAAAGGGGTTATTGCTTACATACAACATAAAGGAAGCGATGTTCATTCATCTTTGGGACTGAAATGTTCAACATTGTTGGCCATGGAAAGTCAGGCTAGTGTGAGCACAGCAAACTTTTTCTTTCCAAAGGCTGAAATAAGGAGCCTCAAGACTACATCCAATTCATGATTTTTTAATACTAAACTTCAATTTTCCACCAAAGCTGCAAAATTCCAAGCTCAGTTTGGAGTTCAGAACTTAATATTTCTATCAGTAAGTCAGCCTTAGTTAAGGAATTTGCACAGTTGATTTTCTCTCTGATAGGAACATAATTCTTCTACAAACATAGAGAGTCTATATAGAACACATTCTATAAACTTCCTTTCATTGTGCTTAGTTTTTTTTTTTCATTTGTGAAAGAACACTGCCCTCTGGTGATATGGACCAGCCTGGTGAGGGGGAACAGTTTTTAAGTTAGAGAAGGAAACAGACAATGCTAATGGATAATCATCAGTCATGATGACTTGTGACTTTAAAACAAAGATTTAGGGCAGTCCAATGGCTGTTTAGCAGATTATTCGTGAATAAAAACTGGTTAATAGAGGAGCAATTGACCCCAAGCTTACAGAGCAATTATAAGCAGTCAGAGGGATTTTCTAAATATGACAGGTTACCTACCATCTTGGATAAACATTCTAGACTTTAAGAAAGCTGATTTCAGTAAACTTAAAAATATACTGATATGGTCAGGAATACTAAAAGAGAAGGAGTTCATGATCGACAGGAGTTTCTTAAAAGTAAGGTTTTGAAGGCACAATTTCAGAGTTCTAATGAGGAGGGAAAATGAGAAGTCTTTAAAAAAAGCCAGAATGGATGTCTAAAGAACTTTCTACTGAGTTAAGATTTAAAAGGGACCTGTACAAGAAATAGAAAAAGGGGGAAATCACCAAAGATGAATTCAAATTAATAGCTTACATGTGTAAGGAGAAAGTCAGAAAAGCTAAAGCACAGAATGAGCCCAGGCTTGCTAGAAAGATTAATAACAGTTAAAAGGGATTTTTGGCTATGTCCAGAACAAAAGGAAGAACAAGGAATAGAGGGCATGTTTATCAAATTTACAGATGACACCAAATTAGGAGTAGCCACTAATTCCCTAGAGAACAGGATCAGAATTCAAACAGATAACGGAGCTGGGTCAAAAAAATAGCAAAATGAATTTCAACAGGGAGAAATGAAAGATACTACACTTAGGCAGAAAAAAAATGAAATGCATGTATTTAAGATGGGTGACACCTGGCTTGACAACTGTCCATGTGAAAAGGATATAGACCACAAGCTGAATATGAGTCAACACTGTAATACAGTAGCTAAAAAAGCCAGTGTGATTCTTGACTGCATCAATAGGAGTATACTGTCTAGATCAAAGGAAATAATAGTACCACTTTATTCTGCTTTGGTCAGACTTCACTTGGAATACCGTGTCCAGTTCTGGGCACTGCAGTTCAGGAAGGATATTGTCACAAGTTGGAATGTGTCCAAGAGGAGGAAGACCAAAATGGTGAAAGGTCTGGAAGCCATGACCTATGACGAGTGACTCATGTTTGGCCTGGAGAAGAGAAGGTTAAGAGGTTACATGATAGCCATGTTTAAATATTTGAAGGGATATACTGAGGATGGAGCAAGCTTGTTTTCTGCGGCTCCAGAGAGGACACGGAGCAATGGGTTCAAACTACAGGAAAAGAGATTCCACCTAAACATTAGGAAGAACTTCCTGAAAGTAAGAGCTGTTCGGAAGTGGAATACACTGCCTCGTAGTGTAGTGGAGTCTCCTTCTTTGGAGGTTTTTAAACAGAGGCTGATGGTCATCTGTTGGGAGTCCCTTGATTGTGCATTCCTGCATGGCAAGGAGTTGGAGTTAGATGCCCCTTGTGATCTCTTCCACCTCTATGATTCTATAAGGAGGAGACATGAGGAAAAATAGTTCAAATGTCTTGATCGTTTTCCAGAAATAAATTGCAATAAATGGACTTGTTTGAACCTACCTTTGCAGTCTTGGTTTGCAATTAGCACAAATAAACATTTCCTCTCCACAAGTTACACAATTTTTTGGAAACTTCTCTGTGCAGTGGTGGTGGGGATTGTAGATATTCAGAGTGGAATTTTTGGGAAGAGTGTGTTCACTGAAACTGGCATTGTGCATAACTTTCTCACTAAGATTTGCTCAACTTTTGACTTCAACTGCATTTTTGCTTTTCTCCAGTTGTTTTTCCTGTTGTGTCTGTGCCTACAAGTTTGCTGGTCTGATGGTGACCCATGAATTCCATTGAGTTTTCTGAGGAGTATTTCTTAGGATTATTCTTAGAATACTCAGATATGGTTTGTCACTGCCTTCCTCTGAAATTTAGTACACAGCAGCTGATATTCATTGGTGATCTCCCATCCAAGTACTAACCAGGGCTCACCCTGCTTAGCTTCCAAGTTCAGACAGGATCTGGTGAATTTCAGGATATTAAAACAGGAGTTCAAGGGTTTCCTCCCCAACATTGTATTCACACATTTTAGTTGTTGGATTCTGTATAGTGTTGTCTGACACCCTTCAAGTATTATACATTTGCAGTGTATTCATATGAAAAACACACATTTCCATTTTTTAAATCCTACATACAAGGTTTTTGTACATAATGAATCTAGTGCATTAATTATATAACAATTTGTGTGCTGTTTAGCACTTCTGGGATTGTTTTAACTTGCAGCTGTTACTTTCACTCTCTTCCGTGGTGTATTTTGGCAGCAGTGGGGGCATAATACACCCCTCCCACAGGAGATTTGAATGATCAAACATAATCTCCTCCTCAATTTAGCCACTAGAAAAGATCTGCTGCATCAAAATCCTCAAGCAGTTAGAAAGAACCCTTCTGTCCATGGGAAGCTTCTGCTAGACCCACCAAACAGCAGCTGCTTCTCTAGCCCAGGACCAAATATAGGCTGCATAGAGCCCAAGCTCTCAGTGTGCACCCACCTGAAAACTTGGGGAGGGCACAAGGGCATTGGAGGTGTCTGTTCCCTGAAGACAGTCTGTGGGCCACAGTTTCCTCACCCCTGGTCTAGACAAACAGTAACAGGACACACACGGGGCCAGCCCTATAGCAGGGCAAATGAGGCAACTGCTGACAGGTAGAATTTACCATGGTCCCTACTAGGTCTATGCAAGTGTTTCACAGACCATGCAACATGTTGACAGGTAGCACAAAGATATAGCTTAGCTTATTGACTGTTGGATTCCACTGGACAAGATCAGTCACTTCTTGCCCAAGTCATGGGGTAGGCAGGATGGTTAGTCCCAACTAGAGTAGACCCACTGCATCATTTTTTTAGAGTACAGTTTGGACATGGAAACTTGGCAAGTCTGGGAGTTACCACCCAAAACAGCTACTTTTCTGAGCTCTGCTTATATTGCTCAGCACATAATACCACACATCTATCAGGGCTGAGAGCGACCAGTTCTAACCATAAGCATCTTTCTGCAGAGGGAATGTAAGAGTGATGAAAAGAGAGCAGGCAGTAAAGGTATCCAAATATATATTATATTTGCTTTGCAAATCTGTGAACTCAGGTCTCAGCACTGCAGACCTGAAAATATAGGTGGCAGCACTTAATCATCAATGAATACACATTTAGCAGTACACAAAGGTGACCTTTGGAGGGAGAGCAGGAGGAGGAAATTTCCAGTGGCAACAGGTTTCATTTCAGCTGTCCCACATGCCTGGACAGCAGTTAAACAGACTAGACTTAAGCCACTCACGACCCCATCCCACCATTCTGGATGCAATTACAAATCACGAAGATTTAAGAACTGGCTTGGGTTTGTTTCAAACAATCCCACCAGCAGCTTTGAAAAGATCAAACAATGTCATGACCCAAGCATAGCAAATGCTTCTGAAAGTTCCAAAGGAATCAGTGAAGAAAGGGACACATGTGTTTAGGCACATTTACTTAGATCAGGGGAATGCTCTGCATGAATGCAAAACATTTCACTGCTACAAAGTGGTGTGTGCAAGGTTTAGTGCCTGTATGTTTGTTGTGCATTTAAAAAAATATTGGGTCAGGATAGACAACATGGAAGTAATAAGCGCTGGAACACTTCAGCAACCAAGAAGAATGCAAGAGATATTTAAGCAGCTTTGCCGTCTCTCATGCCCAGTGCAGGAAACATTCATTTCTGCACATGGCAAAGGTCTAATGCAAATAAAATATTAAACTTTTATTGTGTTTCAGATGACAGTGTATTTGAGACACATGCATAGTTGTTTCATCCCGACCTTTGTTATGCACTGTACTTTTTACTCAGCTATTGTCACTTGTAGCTCATTCAAAAGGATTCACAGCCGAAAGCCTGTCCTGTGAACTGGACCATTCTTTTCCGCTGCCAAGATTCCGCAAGAACTGAATAATTACTAGCAAACCTGGAATGAAACTGGACACAAGCATGTAAATCCTCACTGTTACCTATTCAGATTCTTTGGAAAAAAATTCTTTGTGGGCTTCAAATGAAAACATTTCATTCAGTTTGTTCAGGAAACTCCAGAGACTGACAAGTCAAGCGTCGACTTTATTTTTTCTTTAACATTATTCACTTTTAATCCTCCCTCTCTCTCTCAAACACTTGAAAGGATTTGGCACTTTAAAAGAAGAAAAAAAAATCCCTGCCAAATATCCCCACCCCAACTCTAGTGCACCAGAGGTTTAAAAGCACACACACTCCCATTTCCTTTCTAACAGAGCTGGAGTTGCAACAAAGACTCAGGAAACAGTGAGTTCAGGAACCTCAAAGAGACTGTCATCTGAAACAAAAGATACAGGCTATTTTCCTTCCCCTCCCCCAAGAAAGAATTATGGCAGTGAATATTCAGTCACATGTCCAGAATAAAGAGTCATGATTATAGATACTGGTTCCAATGGCCTGCAGTGAGAAGGAATCCGGGATGAATCTCAATACCCTCCCAAAACTGAGAGAAACGTTTCAGTGCAGACTTGCAGTTTCAAAAACTGGACAGTTACATCAAATGATAAAAATTACATTTTTATCCAAGGCCAGTATTTTTGGGATGAACATCCAACAATAGAGTTCTTATCATCCAGAAGGTTCTGATGTAGTTCCAATTAAGCTAAGAATTGCAACAATAAAACCTATAGCACACATGTATGTAAATGGAGAGTCTCAAATTACCATATATTGGCTAATATAACTGAAGTTTATCTGTAATACTGTTCATATATGCACGTTAAGTGATTCATGTGCTTTAATCATGTGTGTATGCTAAACTCCATCTTTGTATTTTCAGAAGCCAATGTAATCAATAAGGATAAATGTCTCCCACCACTTATACCTAAAAGTGAAATATCGATGTTCAATATCCAGAATTTGAAGACAAATAAAATTAGATGACTATCATCTTCATGAATTGCTTGTGAATTTCTAGAGGCTACTGTTGGAGACAAAGTTGAATTAGGACATACAGTATGGCCATCTGATCCAGGAAGGCAATTTCTATAGTAGCAAAATGCTAACGTTGAATGTAGCTTCCACTACAGATTGTACTCAGGAGATGCTGTGGTTTTGTTTTGTTGGTAAATGAAATCTTCAAAGTCTTTAGCTTTGTCTTTTACCTCTAATGTATATGTAGAGTGGTAATTATGAGGTGAAAATTGTACTTTCCAGCTCATTCACTTGGATAGTACTACCTTTTGGTGCAACATTTCTCAAGGGGAAACTAAGTTGCACACTAACCTCTATAGGGGGCTCATTCATAAGTAACATTTTGAAATATTTTTTGAAAACGTTTTTAAAAGCAAGGAAATTAAGACCATTGATCAAACCTCTCCCAGTACTAACTCAAAACGTAGGCATATTGATGAACATTCTAGTACTTCAGTTTCTATCTTATCTCAAACTTCAGATGGCGTCTCTCCTCTCAATGACTGTCTTAGAGCGGTAATGGATTGGATGAGGAAAAACAGATTGAGACTAAATCCAGACAAAACAGAGGTACTGACAGTCACAGGCCCGAAACCAGGTCTGGAAATACAACTTCCACTCCTGGATGGAGTCACACTCTCCTCTAAGGACTGTGTTCGCAGTCTGGGGGTACTCCTGGATTCGTCGCTTCACATGACTAGTCAGGTAAGTGCGACGGCCAGGAGCGCCTGTTATCAGCTTCAGCTGATACGCCAACTGCGCCCTTACCTGGATACAAGGGATCAGGAGACTGTGGTACATGCTTTGGTAACCTCATGTTTGGATTACTGTAACGCATTCTACATGGGGCTACCCTTGTGCCTAACGCGGAAACTTCAACTGATACAAAATATGGCAGCCAGGTTAATTACGGGTACATCTCGGAGAGAGTATATAACACCTGTACTTAAATCTCTCCACTGGCTGCCGATCAGTTTCCGGGCACAGTACAAGGTGTTGGTTTTAACCTTTAAAGCCCTACATGGCTTGGGTCCATCTTATCTCAAGTATTGCCTCATCCCATATGATCCCCCCCCCACGCACTTCGGTCCTCTGGGAGGAACCTGCAGCAGCTTATGAAAACTAGGCTGTCGCAGATATCCCAGAGGGCCTTCTCTTCTATGGCTCCCAGACTTTGGAATGGCCTGCTGGACGAGATCCGTCTTATCACTACTCTTGATAGCTTCAAGAAACACTAAAGACGGATCTCTTCCAGCAGGCCTTCCTGGAATAACTTCCCAGTCCAAGTGGAGCTGATGGCTTACCCACTCCCTTGCTGTCGTTGCCTTTATTTATTTATTTATTTATTTATTGTTTTTTATCTTTATATTAAATCTCCATTAGTTTAATTTAGTTTTAAGGGGTGGGAGGGTTAGGATGGGGAAGGATTGTTTTAACTTGATGTTGTTTTAATCTTGCTGTAAGCCGCCCTGGTTGCCGAGCAGAGGGGCGGGTTAAAAATAAAAAATCATTATTATTATTATTATTATTACTACTACTACTACTACTTAAGTAAACTCAAAAGTTGCATTTTAATTTCCTAAAGGAAAAAACAAAGATAAAAACAAAAATTAAGGTTCTGGGCCTGTGCACCCAAAAAGCACCAAAATTTAGATCACATATTACTGTTGTTGTTAACATCTGTCGACTTTAACTTATGGCAACCCTATGAATGAGGAACCTTCAAGTCATCCTGTCATCAAAAGCACTGCTTAGCTCTTGCAGACTCAGAGACATGGCTTCCTAGATTGAAGGAAGATTCCTAGATCTATCCATCTGGAATGAGGTCTTCCTCTGTTCCTACTGCCACCTACCTTACCAAACATTGTATTTTCTAGTAAGTCATATCTACTCATGATATGGCCAAAGTACAACAGTCTGAGTTTAGTCGTTTTGGTTTCTAGGGAGTTCAAGCTTTATGTGCTCTAGGACCTATTTGAATGTCTTATTAGCAGTCCATGGTATCTGCAGAATTCTTTTCCAGTACCACATTTCAAATGAGTTGATTTTCCTTCTATCAGCCTTCTTCATGGTCCAGATTTCTAACCTTACATAGAAATTGCAAATACAATGGCACAGACAATCCTCATTTAGTATTCAATGATATATCTTGACACTTCAGGATCTTGTCTACTTCCTTCATAGTTGCCTTTCCAAGTCCTAGTTTTCTTTTGATTTCTTTATAGTTTGAATCCAGTGAATTTGGCTCCTACCCTCTAGAGCAGAAAACAAGCTTGCTTCACGATCCATATAACTCCTTCTCAGATACCTGCAGTGAGCTATCACATCACCTCTTAAATCTTCTTTTCCCCAGGCTAAACCTACACAGCTCCCTCACCTGCTCTTCATAGGAACTGATTTATCATTTCAGCCACCCTTCTTCAAATACATTCGAACATTCCAGTATTTTTCTCATACTTTTGTGCCTGAGCTGGACACAGTGAGGTCTATCCAAAATAGAAGACGGTTACTAATATTCCCCTTGATCTGGATACTATTTCTGTTGATGCAGCCTAGAATTGTAGTAAGGCTTTGGGTGGTTTGTTTTTTTGCCACATTACATTGTTAACTAATGCTTAGCTTACAGTCTACCAAGACCCTCCCTGGATCCTTTTCACATGTAATGCTTTCAAGCCAGGTGTCACCAGGCCCAGGACAAAAACCTTGTGGCATCCCAATTGTCACTTCTTTTCCAGGATGACAAAGAACCATTGGCGAGCATCCTGTGGACTTGCTCAGCCCCAGCATATGATACAAACATGAGATCCTATAGATCTTTGTTTTGAGTTAGCAGGGGATGATTTGTGGTCTGAATTTAATTTCCCCCCCCCTTTTGGGATATCATTCCAACCTGAAATTTTTGCTTTGAACCAAATTATTTTTCCCCTTCTCCAGAGTAGAATTTTGGCTTTTTATCCAAATGGGGGTTTGTTTGCTACTCTTACACAAATTTGATTATGAAGTGCAGTTTTCTCCTTGGCTTCATACTGAAGGATATCTTAACCGTATTTAAAAGGCTTCAAAACCACCTGAGCTGGTCATTCTATAAATACAGCACCAATTAATCTATATATAGAAGTTAGCTATAAATTAGCAGGACTAACTCTAGGTTTTCACACATATAGTTGATACTAGAAAGTTCATAACATTCTCTGAAGATGCCAGCCACAGATGCAGGCAAAACGTCAGAAAGAAACTATTCCAGAACACGGCCTCACAGCCTGGAAAAAAACCAAGGAAAATCATAACAAGTTGCTTCTTTTGACTAAAAATGTCAGTGCTAGTTTACATGGTAGCCGCATCTAGAAGCCTAGAGTATATGACAGCAGCTGTTGCCATGGGTGATAAAAGTTTGCCGTTCTGACAAAAGTTTGTACTACAAATATTCATCC
Source organism: Gambelia wislizenii (assembly GCA_030847615.1). Classification (NCBI taxonomy): domain Eukaryota; kingdom Metazoa; phylum Chordata; class Lepidosauria; order Squamata; family Crotaphytidae; genus Gambelia; species Gambelia wislizenii. The sequence goes on along the minus strand of JAUMIR010000001.1, from coordinate 166,683,087 downwards.
AGGTTGCAAACACAGGTTTTCCTGTGGGGCAATAAAATTTGCGTTTTATTGACTTAATTTCATTCAACTTCACTGATAAGTCATCAGTGATAGTTTCCGTTATCTACTGCCATGAGGACACAGAAGACAATCTTCTTGAAGTATTGAAGTTGCACACCACTGCTATTTTTTTTAAGTTTAATGTTTGTGTCTGTCACTGCCAAGCAACCCCAAGTATAATCAAAACACAAAATTACATGTGTTCCCTGCTTACAATGATCTGCTTTTTGACAACCCACTCTTTTGACCCTTTTCAATTATGTGCAGAACCCATACATACCCACCCTTTTGACCTATTTCGCCCTATTTCCATGACTTTCCACACACCTCTACAACCAAGCACTGCTTTTTCTCTGAATTCATACTTCTAAAAAAAGCTTTAAAAGACTGGGTTCCACATTTTGATGGTTTTCAATTTTTGACAGAGCTCTGATTCCTAATGTGATGGATGAACAAATGGGAGAAGTGTGTTCTAGGAACCAATCCTCTGGCAGGAAGCAAAAACAGGAGAGGCTTCTGGATGTTTTAAGTATACTTGACTTGTTGGAGAGAGGAGTTAAGCTCTGAGTTTTGAGTGGAAGAGAGTTGATGACAGTTGGCTGGAGTGGAAGGCTCCGTATGTGTGTGCTGTGTGAGAGAATTGGATGAGGTAAACTGGTGCACAGAGGTTACTAATCTGGAATAGAGGACTGAGTGGACAAAGAGTGAATGAGGTTGGGAAATAAGGAATGACATAAAGATATAAGTACTGGTTAAAACAAAAGATTCAACCATGAAGTATGTTTATTCCCTTTAATAAAGGTTTCCTTTGTTGTTAATACAAATACAGACTCTGGCTCATTCCTATAGAATAAAGATAATTAAAGGCAAGCGACCATAACACACTATCCACACATTTAGGTTAAAGGTATAACCTTGGTTCAAAAGAGGGAACTAAGGGAACCTTATAAAAGAAAGGTGGGAGGAACAGAGGGTAAAGAGGCGGTCAGGTTGAACCCTGAGGTAAAGCAGGCCTGGTGCTCTGAAGTTGCCCTCAACCACCTGGTTCGTGTGAGTTGTTGCACGTTTGGTGGCAGCGTCACACCTAACCTGTCAAATAAGCTTATACACAATTGGTAGGTTAAAAAAATGGACTCAAAGCCAATCTGTTTCAATTTCTGAAGATTTGCTTAGAAACACTATGGCAGGGCTCAGAATTTGTGTTGCCCTAGAGATATCTAAGCCCAATCCTGATCAGCCGTAGCTAGCTGAGGCAGCAATGGAGAATGGTGGGAGTTGAAGTTTGACAACACTTGAAGGACCACTAAGTTCCCACCCCTACACTATGGCATGGGATCTACATACTAATAAGCAGCATATTAGTGCTTGGTTTTGGACCATTTCATTAGTTCAGATAGGGACTATATGCTTGCAGGGAGAATAACAATTCCACTTTCACCACAATATGTAGGTGTGTTACACTTGGAAAAGCATTAAGAAAAGACAATGCTGCCACTGAATGTTAGAGTGTTTTCCTTCGGTAAAAGAAAAATCTCACAGAAAGATCAAAGGAAGGAAGTGACCAGGAAGAGGAGCTTGGAGCAGTAGGGGGAGTTCTGAGTAGACAAATACAGGTACCAGAAGAAAGGGGCGGGGAGTGTCTGAAACAAAAGAACTAGAAGAACAAATTTAAAGAAACTAATCAAGAAATAAGGGATATAAGGACAATAATAATTACAAATAATGTCATTAAACTAGTATTGTGGAATGTGAAAGGACTAAACTCCGTGTATAAAAGGAGGAACATATTTCATTATTTGGAAAAAACAAAAAAATGACATATTATCTACAGGAAACACGTATAAGAGATAAAGACTCCAAATATTTGATAAATCCGAAACTGGGCCAGACTTACATTTCAGCTTCAAACAATAAAAGAAAAGGAGTAGTAATTTACATAAGGAAGGAATATATGGTGAAAGAAAGCTTTAACAACAAGGACACTACATAGTACTGGAAATATCTCTCCCAAACCAGAAGATAATGATCATTGGAATTTACTCACCACAGGAGGAAAAAAAGATAAATTTTATAGGAAATTACACAAAGACATAATGGGCCTAGACCAAGATACCTAATTTTGATGGGGAATTTCAATTGAGTTATAGACCCAATAAAAGAACTACGAGTAAATCGGAAATTTAAGGGGAAACTCTCCTCAACATTCTTTGAGCTAATGAAAGAGAAGAACTTGTTGGATGTATGGACCTATAACTATAGAAATGAAAAGGGATATACCTTCTATTTGAATACGCACAAGTCAATGTCAAGAATAGATTTATTCTTTACATCATTACAGTTGATGACGAAAATTCAAAATATGTCAATTCTACCAAAAATTACTTCAGCTCACAATCCTATTCAACTAATGTTAAAATTTGGGAAGAAGGATTATAATTGGAGATTGCATGAATTATTATTAGAAGACAAGGAATTCCAAGAAAAAATGAAAAATACACTTAAATATTTCTTTATAGAAAACAAACCAGGAGAAGTGCCCATGAAAACAATCTGGGATACCAGTAAAGCGGTTATTAGAGGAATACAAAGAGGATCTCAAGTCAAGAAGCAAAAACAAAAGGTAATTCAAAGTATTTTAGAAAAAGAAAAAGATCTTTTGATGAAAACACGCAGGATTAAGATAACAAAGGAAATAAAAAATGCTACAAAATCAATTAAATCTGGAAATTACATCTGAAGTGAAGCAAACATTGATTAGGAATTATCAGACATATTTTGAGCATGTGAATAAGGCAGGTAAATGGTTGGCCCTAAGAATGAAAAAAGAAAAGGAAAAGAAGCTGATCTCCGAAATAAGACAAAAAGGAAAAATATACAGTTGTCCCTCCACATTCGCGAACGTAACATTCACGGTTTCAAATATTCGCGGGTTTTGGGAGGGCCCCCGCCTTCCCAAAAGCAGCAACACGGGGCCCCATGAAGGCCTTGGGCGGGAGGGGGAGGGCTGGGGAGGCCTTCACGGGGTCCCCGGAGACGCTCTGGAGGCCCTATGAAGGCCTTGGGCAGGAAGGGGGAGGGCCAGGGAGGCATCCATAGGGCCTCCGGAGATGCTCCAGAGGCCCCATGAAGGCCTTGGGTGGGAGGAGGGAGGGCCGGGGGCATCCACGGGGCCTCCAGAGACACTCCGGAGGCCCCATGACGGCCTTGGGCGGGAGGGGGGAGGGCCGGGGTGGGAGGGCCAGGGAAGCCTCCACAGGGCCTCCAGAGATGCTCCAGAGGCCCCATGAAGGCCTTGGGTGGGAGGGGGGAGGGCCGGGGAGGCCTCCATGGGGCCTCCAGAGATGCTCCGGAGGCCCCATGAAGGCCTTGGGTGGGAGGGGGAGGGCTGGGGAAGCCTCTGTGGAGCCTCCGGAGATGCTCCGGAGGCCCCATGAAGGCCTTGGGCGGGAGGGGGAGGGCTGGGGAAGCCTCCACGGGGCCTCCGGAGATGCTCCAGAGGCCCCATGAAGGCCTTGGGCGGGAGGGGGAGGGCTGGGGAATCCTCCATGGGGCCTCCAGAGATGCTCTGGAGGCCCCATGAAGGCCTTGGGAGGGAGGGGGAGGCATCCACGGGGTCTCCGGAGGCCCCGTGAAGGCCTTGGGAGGGAGGGGGAGGCGGGGGAAAGCGACTATGGGGCCTCCGTAGGCCCCATGGTCGCTTTGGCAGGGGAGGGCAGTTGTTATTCGCAGAATTTTTACATTCGTGGGGTTCTGGAGAACCTAACCCCCGCGAATGTGAAGGGACAACTGTACACAACACATGAGATACAAAAAGAATTCTTAAATTTCTAAAAAGACTTGTATGAAGAGAAAAGCATATACAAAACAAAGAAGGCAAAGTGGAAGAATATTTAGAAAGGCAAATAATACCGCAACTAAAAGAAGACCATCGGACTAGACTAAACACACAATTTACAATTGCAGAGATTTCCATAGCAATCAGCAAATTAAAAAGAGGGAAGACTCTGGGACCAGACAGACTTTCAGCATTCTATTATATATATATGGAAGAATTAATCATTCTACCATTTCAAAAGATGCTTAATGAAGTTTATAGCCATGGAAAACCAGATTCTTGGAACAGTGCAAATGTAGTCCTAATTGCAAAAGAAGAAAAAGACCCAACGGATGTCAAAAATTACAGCCCCATCTCACTGCTAAATTTAATTATAAGATTTTCACTTCAATAACTGCAGATAGACTAAAAGGAATCCTGAATGAAATGATACATACAGACCAAAATGGCTTTCTTCCAGGAAGATATATCAGAAAGAACATAAGGACAGTAATAGACATCATTGAGTATTTTGAAAAACACAATGAAAAAAATCAGTGATGCTATTTGTGGATGTGGAGAAAGCTTTTGATAATGTGAATTGGTAATTTCTAATCAAAGTACTTAAAATAATTAACATTGGTGACAAATCATTGGGATGGATTCAAGAAATTTACAGTCAACAAAATGTCCAGATCATAATGGAGAAAGATCAGAGAAATTTGAAATTAGTAAAAGAACTCGACAGGGATGTCTGCTTTCCCCATTGCTTTTTATAACTGCATTGGAGGTACTAAACCACAATATAAGAGCCAATAAGAAGATTGGTGGAATAAGAATTAAAGCAGATATCCATAAATTGAGAGCGTTTGTGGACGATCTTGTCTTTTTGGAGAACTTGAAAGAGCGCACTGAAGAACTTATGGAAACTAAAAGAATCTGGAGAAGTTGCAGGGTTCAAGATAAATAAGGAGAAAACACAAATACTCACAAACAATCTAACAAAAACAAAACAGAAAGAGGTAGAAAATATCTCGAGCTGTAAAACTGGCAAGAAAATCAGATATTTGGGAATTTGGATTATGAAAAAAAAATACCGACTTATACGAAAACAATTATAAGATATGGAAACAGATGAAATTGGACATGTGGAAATGGACAAAATTGAATTTATCAATATTGGGGAAGGTAGCAGCAATCAAGATGACAGTTCTTCCAAAATTCTTATATCTATTTCAGAATATCCCCATAGTAAACACCGACCAACCATTTAATGAGTGGAAAAAAGAAATGAGCAAATTCATTTGGGGAGGTCAGAAGCCAAGAATGAAATGGAAGACGATGATAGATGTGAAAAGCAGAGGAGGAGCAGAATTTCCAGACTTCAAGATATACTTTCAGGCCTGCGTGATAATTTGGATTGTAGACTGGTCAAATTTACAGGATTCCAAAACCCTGAATTTAGAAAGTTTTAATCAGAAACTCGGTTGGCATGCCTATGTTGGCTATGACAAAGTAAGGACAAATAATTCATAGATTTTCCTTGGGTTTTTTCCCGGCTGTGAGGCCGTGTTCTGGAATAGTTTCTTTCTGACGTTTCGCCTGCATCTGTGGTTGGCGTCTTCAGACAATGATAGCAAACTTTTACATGGAACATTTTGAAAAGCAAGCCCTGGAGACAACACCAAAAAAGTGCACAACATGTTTCTGATATGTGGATGACACTTTCACCATTTGGAATGATGGAGAAGATTTGGTCTCATTCCTGAACCACCTGAACAACATCCACCCAAATATCCAATTCATAATGGAAAAAGAGAAAGAAGAAACACTGCCATTCTTGGATGTCCTAGTCATCCGCAAACCAAACCAACGGTTAGGCCACAAAGTATACAGAAAACCCACACACAGAGACAGATACCTACACAAGAACTCTAATCATAACCCAGGACAAAAAAGAACAATAAAAACATTGGTAGACCGTGCAAAAAGGATCTGCGAACCCCACTACCTGGAGGATGAACTGAGGCACCTAACTGGGCCCTACAGGCTAATGGTTACCCTAGATCAGACATCACAAGAACAGCCAGATCCAGAAAAAAACCACAGGAATAAAGAAGAAAAACAGCCACCCAAAGGAAAGGTATTTTTACCATACATCAAAGGAATCACAGACAGAATAGGGAAATTGATGAGGGAACATAACCTCCAAACAATCTATAGACCAACCAAAAAAATCCAAGAAATGCTATGCTTAGCGAAGGATAAAAGAGACCCTCTCACAGCTGCAGGAATTTACCACATACCATGCAGCTGCGGACAAGATTACATAGGGACCACAAAACGCAGTGTGCAAACATGAATCAAGGAACATGAGAGACACTGCAGACTGGGCCAACCAGAAAAATCAGCAGTAGCAGAACATGTTATAAACCAACCTGGACACAAAATGTTATTTAAAAACACAGGAATTCTGGACCAGGCCAACAACTATCATGTCAGAATGCACAGAGAAGCTATTGAACTCCACAAACACCTGGACAACTTCAACAGGAAAGAAGAAACCTTAAAAGTAAACAAAATCTGGCTCCCAGTTTTGGAATACAATAGAATTAAAGCTCAACACTTAAAAAGGAATTCCACCCAGGGACCGAGAGATTCCAGCAGTTAATGGCCCATCAGCCAAACAGACACTAACGAGCCTTGCATTTCTATACCCAGAAGCTAACCATTCATTTACACAACTTTACATATAGTCCCCAACAGGGGTTCACAGCACATAAATTCCACACACACACATACCCAACCATTTTCTGAAGATGCCAACCACAGATGCAGGCGAAATGTCAGAAAGAAACTATTCCAGAACATGGCCTCACAGCCCGGAAAAAAACCAAGGAAAATCTATGGATGCCAGCCGTGAAAGCCTTCGACTTGACAAAGAATTCACTCACCACATAATCAGGAAGCCACTACTGAGGGTGTGGGAAAGCATAAAGAAGAAATTTGATACCAAATTACCACTCTGGATTTCTCCTCAGGAAGCATTTATGGGCAGATGGAAAAATATAAAAATACAAAGGAATGTTTAAAATATAGTGACTTAATAAAGAAAAGGGAAAGGAATATAACATCAAATCTAGGGCGGATCTAAATATACACTGGTTTACTTATGAACAACTGAAACAAAGATTCAAGGAAGATATAAAAAAGATTAGATTTGAAGAAAAAGAAAATGAATTGGACAAAATTATACAAGGCCCAAAGAAAAATATGATTTCAAGAATATACAAATTACTTCTATCAAGGGAATTGGAAATGGAAGAGATTAAGGACTCAATGATAAAGTGGGCCTTGGACTTTGGGTATAATTTACAATTAGAAGATTGGAAAAAGGCTAGAAATAACACGACCAAATTTACAGCTTGCCAACATTTGAAAGAAAATTTTCATTTTTTATTTTATTTTAAAAGTACAAATTTCCATATAAATAAATATATACAATCAACTTCCTTCTCGTCTGTATTTGAACTTGCTTTCACATCCATTTTGACTTTCTTATCTAACAGTTTAAACATTTTCTATACAGAAAAATATTCGATGCAGAGCCTTTAACGAAGTTTGCTAAATATTAATTCACAAAAATTCCCTGCGTCTCCAACAGAGGATTTGTCCCAAAATTTTCCTTCATCTTCCTTCCTAGATTCTACTTACATCTAAGATTAATCCATTAACCATGTTACAGTATAGTCATTCCATTCTGTTTTCCAAAATTCAATTAGGTTTTTCAATTTCTTTCTAAATGTATCTGTAGATTGGTGTTTGATCCAACACGTAAATTTAACCATTCGTGCCATTTCCAGCAATTTAAACATCCATTCCTCAGTGTTTGGAGTAATTTTCTGTAACTGATCCTTGCTGTGGAGGTCATGTAAAGCATTATATTTTTAAATTCGTTAGGAAAATCTCTATCAACAATATTTAACAAATATAGTTCCTGTTTTAGTCTAAAATGTATTTTTAATATTCTTATTGTGTATGTTGATCCAAAATTATTTTGCTGCTTTATAAGACCGCCACATGTGATATAGTGACCCATTGATGTCTCCACATTTCCAACAATTACTTCTCATTTCTTTATACATTTTTGCTAGTTTTAATGATGATATATACCAATGGAATTGCATTTTATAACAGTTCTCACTTAATTCAGAACATGGTGAGAATTTCATATTTTTATTCCAAAGTGTTTCCTATTCTTCTAATAAAATATTCTGCCCAATACTCCTAGACCATTCTATCATGTGCTCTTTAACTGATTCTGGTTCCAAATCTAATTTCAATAATAGCTTGTATACCTTTGATATTCTGAATTCCTTATCTGCCATTATCCATTTATCGAGTTCTGTCATTTGGTGTTCCATAGCTAGTAGTTTCTTATCCAATTTATATCTTTCCAAGACCTGATGATACTGAAACCAATTACAGTGTTTTTTTTTGTTCCGCCTCTAGTTCTTCTCTTGTTTTTAACCTACTAGACCCCTCCTGAAAATTTATTAAATCTTTATATGTCCACCAGCTGTCTAAGTGTGTCATTTCAGTTTGTCTAAATCCTTCCTGAGGGGGGACCCACAAAGGTAACTTTGTATAGATCTTGTTTTTAATTCCCTTCCATGTCTTTAACAAGGCTTTTCTAATAAAATGGTTATCAAAACTTTTATCGATCTTTTCCCTTTCATACCACAGATACACATGTATACCATACCTTATATTTATTTATTTATTTATTTCCCGCTCTTCAGCCACAAGGCTATCAGAGTGGCTTACAAACTGTTTTAAGCAATAGCTATTTACACATCTACACTGCATTAAACAGTTTCCAATGTGTGTTACCCCTTCTAGTGTTGTTATTTTATCATTTTCCAAAGTAAACCATTCAAAGAACCAAGCCATAGCACAAGGTTGATGGTACAATTTTAAATTTGGTAATCCAAGGCCTCCTCTAGATTTTTCATCTTGTAATATTTTCCATTTTACTCTAGGTTTCTTTCTTTGCCATATAAATTTAGACAATTCTATGTCCCATGCTTTAAATAACTTGTTGTTGCATAATATAGGGAGATTTTGAAAACGATAGAGCATTTTAGGTAGGATCGTCATCTTTACCACCAATATTCTTCCTAATAGGGATAAATTTATCTGTTTCCATTTTTCTATTTCTTTTTTTAATTTCATTCAATTTCTTATTGTAATTATTATCTACCAAATCCATCTTATTTCTATTAATAAGTATTCCTAAATATCTGCCTTTTTTCTCTATTCTGAAACTTGATATTTCTCTTAATTTTTCCTCTTGTGTCCAGATGTTTTGTTAGCATAACCATCCTTTCTTTATTGATCTTAATCCCAGATAGTTTACCAAATTCCTCCAAAATTTCTTATACATTTTTAATTGATACTAGTGGGTCCTCCAGAGATATCACCAAATCATCAGCGAATGCGCATATTTTGTAAACCTGTTTTTTTTATTCAGACTCCTAGTATTTTCTTTTCTAATCTTATTTTTCTACATAGAACTTCTAAGGTCATTATGAATAGCAGCGGAGAGAGGGGACACTCCTGCCTTACCCCTTTCCCTAAATGTAATTCCTGATTTTGCCCAGTAATTATTATTTGTGCTATTTGATTTTTGTATATTGCCTTTATTCCATTTAAATACTTCTCTCCTAGATCTAACTTCTTCATCATGCCAATCATAAAATGCCAGTTTATGCTATCAAATGCTTTTTCCGCATTTAGAAATATTAATGCTAATTTTTTTCCTGGATGTTTGCCAAAACGCTCTATTAAATTTATTATCTTCCTAAAAGAATGAAAATTATTTCAAAACAGCTCACAGATGGCACTACTCTCCTGTAAAGTTGGGAAAAATGTTTAAAAATACAAATAAGAAATGCTGGAAATGCCAAGTAGATCCCAGCTCACTATTTCACATATGGTGGAGGTGTGGACATGTTAAAGAATACTGGAAAGAAATTCACAGAACTATATAAGACATTTTTCAAATCCCATTTCCCTTAAAACCTGAATTCTATTTATTGAATATGAGGGAAAGGAAAGGGAAGCTGAAGAAGGTAGAAAAATGGAGATAAGTAGAGAAAAGAGACATGCTAAATTAATTAGGGAAGAAGACAGATAAATGGAATAACACAAAAATAGATAAAGAAACGGTAAGGTGAAGCACTGTGACCCCATGAGACAACAAATGAGAACTAATGAAGAAAGATTAATATTAAGGGATAAGGAACATACATAAAAATTAGAAGAGAAGTTTTGGAATAGGTGAAGTGATATGTATTGTTAGTACGTTACATATGGTTATAATATGAGAAATTATATGTACTGTTAAATCATTATAAACAAAGTCAATTTAATATTAATTATATAATTCTTTGGAAAACTGGACAAAGTAGAAACGAAGTCAAAAGAAGTGAAAATATATTTTATTGATACATGGATTTATTATTTATATATTTATATATTCAATTACACTTGATTCATATAGTTTTTTGCATTGTGAAACAAGATAACAATGTTAAAATCAGCAGAACGGGAAAAGAAAAAGCTGTAAAAAATCTTTTTTCTGATGAAATGTCACCTGTGGTAAATAACCAATTTTTTGTTTAAAATAAAAATAACAATTTTTAAAAAAGAGTGTATTCCTTCCTTGACCACAAGCTTCCACACATTCCACTTGTAGATCTGCTTTAAAGTATCTGACAGCCAAGTTCAATGACTTTGAAATAGAGAAGTGCAGTCCTGGGGGAAAGGGGTAGACATTTTTTTCGGAGGACAAATTTTCTATCTTTTCATGTAGAGAAATTAGAAGCGTCAGGAAATGTAGAAAACACTGAAAATTTTTCCTTGTTGAATGAGTGAAATATTTTTAATACAAGTTTTTACCCACTCAAAATGCCAGGAATCATGTAATATTCCTATATAAACAGTCTACCAAACTGGAAAATAACATGTTACAGGCAGATGAAACACTGTTACAGGCAGATGAAACACTGAAATCCAAAATGCACTTCTACATCTAGTGAAGGTTGTCATCTTTATGATAAAAACAAAACAAGAATGCCTTCTTGCTTGAAATAATACACTATCAAAGAGTTCAATGTTTTCAGCGTTGAGTTAAACTTTATGTTCAATATTCTGCTGGCCTGGTCCTTAAGAATGTGATGGCACCAGACTGCCAACCCATTTTTAATGTTACAACTACCAAGGTAGCATCAAGGTGTGGGTTTTTTTTTTCCCCTTCAAGCAGGAAAAATAGTGTGTGTGGGGTGTCATTTGTACTGAAACTGCAGCTGTACAATTAATTTTGGGGGGGAGGAGAGTATTTATTATATGTTCAGAGAACATTAAACAATTACATTTTTATTACAAAGTAAAACTAAACATCACATCAAAATTGGCTTATCAAGCTAAACCAATGACAAAAGCAGCAACATGTCTTAAATAATGATATAAAAATTTATGGCTATATTCATTAGAAATAACTAACGAATAGCTATCTTCAGATTACCAGCTTAAAGGGGCAAGCAAACAGTATCAAATCTTCAGCTCATACACACATTAACAAGAATTACATATGATACCGTATAATTGTTTTACAAATCATTTTTTCTGTAAAGATTAAAAAACACTTTTTAAAAAGGATTACATTTACAAACACTTCCTTACTAGAAAACTTTTTTTTTTTAATTATCCCTCTATTAAACAGGTGTTGGTTTTTTTGCAAACTATATTACATCCATTAGGCCCCTTAATTTACTTGACCTAAATCTTTTAAGCCAAACTGCAGCTGGTTCACTAAATTAATGGAACTTACAGAAGTACTGACTTATCAAGTTCCCATTGATTCAATATGTATATTCTACTTTGAATTAGTAATTTCATTTATGATTATATCAATGGCATAAACAACAGTACCCAAACAAAACCATTGTAAAGGCTGAAGAGAACTTTTACCCTTAATTTACATTCAACATAACCTGATACTAGATTTTTTTCCATTTCAGGAGGATAATTCCCAGGAACAAAAGGGCAGATAGTTTCTCTATCATCTGTTTACATACACTTACATTTGTTTTAAGACAGATATGTATATGAAGGTGCTTTCAGGGAAGTGATTCTCCTTAGTGCTCAATTGTACCCCATAATGCAGAAAAATATTATTCGGAAAAAAAGATTTACACATTAAATATTTTTCTAATTTTGAAGTTTCTCACCAGTACCGTATCTGTTAAAACTGGTGACAGAATAGCAACATACAAGATGTAATAAAATATTTTTAAAGCAGCTTATAACAAGAGTTCAGGAAAAGCTTGCAAGATCTCGGATGGTTTTCCTCTTTCAGCTGCTTTCCAAGGCAGAGAGAGTAAACAGCCTTCTCCCAGCTTTCTTCTTATCCACACAGCTGAGAGTGTAGGATGTTTACATTACCTGTCACTTGGAATTCTTCTGGATCAAATGCAAGCCAAGGACCAAAGTTCATCAGCAGCTGTAAGGAGAAAAAAAAAGAAGATAAATTCACAGCATTAGGGAAGGACTAGGCTCTTTCGCTTCTTGGCAAACCAGAGTTTTGTTTCTAGGCAAAAACAGTGGAGATACAGCTTTGAGGAGACTGTCACACAAAAAAGTCTTCAACATCTGAAGGGGGTAGGCAATAAAACCAGTACACTTACATTATTACATCAATGTTGTCAAACTTCAGCCTATTTCAGTCCATAGTACTCCCAGACGGTCTGCTGGCCTGCCTGCAAGAAATAAAACTCCCCACTGTAAACAACAGTATTTTATACACTTTATATAGTGTATAAAAAAACCCCACAGTTCTTTGAATTCAGTTTTTCTGCCACAGGGATTAGATTAAGGAAACAGAATGCATTTACACGCTTGAATTTTATCTCTCCCTCCTTTTTTGCCCTGGTGAACAGTGAGATGATCGAGTTCCCAAACCAATAATGAAAATCCAATGTAATGCTAGCAAAGTAAAAAAAAAAAAAAAAAAAAAAAAAAAAAAAAAAAATCCCCACTAGCAGTTGTTCTGGATTATACAGTTACATTTTTTCCCTGAGCAATCACTAAATCAATCAATGTAAAAATAGTGGTATGAGAGGACCATGTGTCAGGGGGGGTTCTCCGTTAAGGATCCAGCGAAGGGGCATGAGCAGTCCCTTAATCCTCTGGATGGTGCCTACCCCCAACACAAGCAAATGGTATCAACAAGGTCTCTCTTTCATCCACTGGGATTGATCACCAGTGTATTAAGAAGGTAAACAGCTACAGATGAAGCACCAAGAGAATATGGAGTCACAAGTAAATGCAAGTGAAACAGTGGAAAGTGTTTGAGCTCATTTCATAGAAAGGACTACAGCAGGGGACGAAACTATACACACATTTATGGGCAAGAAGGAAAGAGAAACTTGACAATATTCCTTATATTGCCTTTGGAACATTCTGACTTTGTTTTCTTTCACAGGTAGAGAATGCTAGGCCCAGCAATATGTATTAGATGGCCAGAGCTCTTGTTATAGCGATGTTCTTAGTGCAGCAACTGTATCACATGTATCCTACTCTATTACAGTCAGCCCTCCATATCCACAGATTCTACATCCATGGTTTGAAAATATTAAACAAATTAAATCCAAAAAGCAAATTTTGATTTTTCCATTTTATACAAGGGACAGAATTTTACTATGCCATCATATACAATGAGATTTGAGCATCCATGGATTTTGGTATCCACGGGGGACGGGGTCCCTTGTGTACCGAAGGTGGCTGAAATGTATTTGCCTAATTCCAAACCTGTATTTAGGTATTTGGTTTAAAGTACAGGTGCAGAACTTTTAGCCTTTCAGACAATTTGCCTGATAATTGCTAGCAGGTCTACATAGCATGGCCAATGGTAATGGACTGTGGGAGTTATTATCCAACGTTTCAGGAGGGTGCATTAGATAGGGGAAAACAGTGTTCATAAAATATTAATCTTTCAGAAATCTTTATTTGAAAAGGGACTTTGTGTTGCATCAAAATGCTCCATAAAGCAGCATTGACTCTGTAAGACTGGGGCCTCTTGGAGATCACTCACTCATAGGGTTGCCACAAAATAAAAGATGACTTGATGGCAGAACATAAGTCAGCTTCTACCGTAACACATTTTTAGACAGGGTGCAAAAGACAGACAGAACAGTATAAGTAAACATGTTACAGCCTGAAGTACTTTCAGCTTTGTTATAAAGAAGTGCAATTAAATGAGTTGCATAGAAGGAAGTGGTATGCTATACGTGCCCAATCGTGTAGGATTAGATCACTTGATTAGATCACTAGTTCTCAAATCCTTCTTCATATGAGAGATACTTTTTAAAAGTATCCTTAAGGCTCTTCCAAGACTCTTTTGTTGTTGTTTGTAGTTACACTTAATGGGAGCCACACTCCAACAAGTGTATTCCATGGCAACTGATTCAGTGACATATATACCATTGTTCAAAGCTAACTGCAGAAACAATGCATTTATTTTATGGGCTACCACTCTGAAAAAGCAGCATACAGAAACTTTCCTGGATATGCGAAGCATCTATCGGTAAAGGTAACCATGCAATTTCAAAGAAGATAATAGTCTAACTGCACAGTCTGGTATAATATTAAGCACCTACCGCATAAATAGGCAGGACTCTGTGTTAATGAACACACATTATAGAAAATATTTTATTGCTCTATTAGTGCGTGCATACATATCAGTCTCTGTGCTTGCACCTGTGATGTAACTCTACTGTAGGCATATATAAAGCTATATGGGCCACCTAAAATTTAATGTACCTGTTAGTGAAACTGTTATCTGCAATTTTTATACTCTATCCATTCATCTCAGGGTCTTTCTTCACCTTTTAAAAAAAAGCAACACGATTAGCTGTTACCAAACAATGATTTGCCCTCCCCAGTCGGATGTCAGGGGTCTCTTTTACAGGGATGGATTTGAATTAAAAAAAACACACACACAATGGAAAGATCATAGAATCACAGAATTGTAGAGTTGGAAGAGACCACGAGGGCCATCCAGTCCAACCCCCTGCCATGCAGGAATACACAATCAAAGCATCCCTGACAGATGGCCATCCAGCCTCTGTTTAAAGACCTCCAAGGAAGGAGACCCCACCACACTCCGAGGGAGTGTGCTCCACTGCCAAACAGCTCTTACTGTCAGAAAGATCCTCCTAATGCTGAGGTGGAATCTCTGTTCCTGGAGCTTGCATCCATTGCTCTGTGTTCTAGTCTCTAGAGCAGCAGAAAACAAGCTTGCTCCATCCTCAATGTGACACCCCTTCAAATACTTAAACAGGGCTATCATATTGCCCCTTACGTGTCTTTTTTTCAGGCTAAACATACCCAGCTCTCTAAGTCTCTCCTCATAAGGCATGGTTTCCAGACCTTTCACCATTTTAGTCACCCTCCTCTGGACATGCTCCAATTTGTCAATATCCTTTTTGAATTGTGTTGCCCAGAACTGAACACAGTATTCTAGGTGAGGCCTGACCAAGGCAGAATAGATATTACTAACCATGCATGGGGGCTGGCCCTGCCTGTTCCTCCTCAGCAGGGAATTCCTCCTCGGGTGGTGGGGGAGAAACTTGTACAGCTTCCCTGGCTCTGCAAACTCCTGTGGGGAAGAAATAACTTTGCATCACTTACCTGTCCTTATGATAATGGCAGGAAGACGGCCATATCTGGGAACATACAGCTCTCTTACCGTCCAGCCTTCTGTGCAGACACAATGGACACCCACCTTCTTCCCACATGGTGCAAAATTTTCCAAAAAAAGTGGCATCTCATCCTGGGGCGGGTTGCCCTTGTGTGCCTCAAAGGCATCAAAAATTTGCCCTTCAGCACTTTGAATTTTGAAAGGCACTGCAGTCCAGAAACTGTCCAAAAGTTGGTTTCCATGTCCCGCCAATATGTGATCCTTCTCGCAACACATCTTTCTTCACCCACCATGGCTCCATCTAAAGACAAAAGATGCAAAAATTTGCTTTATTACAAGGTCACATTACCCAAGAGTCATTGGGCCAGGGCAATCTCCAATCACCTTTCCTGGTGTCCATTGTTTAAGTATTTAAATTTTTCTCTAAACCACATTCCTGGCTAGACTACAGCCATTGTTGCAACTGTAACTCTTTTAGTTGGCTGGGAACATTTCCTTCCTTAACCTTTAAAAGTTTTTAAACATACCAATAACAAATTGATTGTTTACAACTGGGCAGCAGCAGTAGTACAAAGGCATATTCCCAAAATAATCTGGTTAAATGTGTTCTTGGGAGACCTATCTTCTACCATTTCACCTATTTACACTACTGTACTTGCTTTAATTTTTTTCCCAGCATCCCAACGGACATTAAACAAATTGTTTTTAAAAAGCCAATTTTCATTTTATCCATTAGCCAGATTAGAAATTGGGGTTAAGAGGATGTGTTTTTTCACATCTTTTATGAGATAGCCACTAGGCATTTTAAAAAGAAGAACAGGAAACCAGTGCATGGCCATGTGCGACACCCCTCTGCATGACGTGATTGATCAATGTAGGGACCCCAGGGTACATGTTTTACAACCCAGTGACAAACAGTGTTCTCAAGGTAATGAAAGAGATATGCCAATTGAACGATAGCCCACTTGCATTCTAGGCAAGTGGGCTACCGTTCATAGCTTTTAAACTAAACCATTTTGTCCTGCTGCCTCCCCTATCCATGGAGGAGGAGGAAGTATCCTTTCCACCATGCCCCCAGTTTAACCATACTTAAATGTTCCAGAAGCTCATGGGGTACATGCAAGGTACAATCTGTGCTATGACATATAATGGCTTTCCCAGTCATTGCAGTGTTAAGGATAGTTGGGTCCTTGTACAGCTGTGAATGTGGAATGTGAAAGCCTTCAAGATACCTATGAAACTTTGAAGAGATCTTCTTGGGTGGAATTTTGTATTGCAGTTACGTACTTGTAACCCTTAAGTTATGGATCCATAACTGATATGTATTCACAAAGCCTGTGTATTCACAACTGTGGAACTGTTGCCACAATCATAAAGGTCCCCTAATACTGCTTTATCAGATAGCAGTCACTGTGAGTGATGGAGGTCCGTTTTCCTGGCAAATCAGGGTGCAGCTAAAGTTTCCAACCCTCTCACACCAGCAATCTCCAACGTAAGCAGGAATTTGAACAGGGATCCTACTTCTGATTGTATCACTGGACATCACTGGTGGGTGGTGAGTGTAAACATCAGTCTATTGCAACCTGATCAACAGGAGAAGATACCTCTATCACTTGCAGTGGCTGATAGTGTGTGTGTGTGTGTGTGTGTGTGTGGCTACTTAAGGCAGAAAATTTGGGGGGGGGGGAGCTACTTCTTTATACTAAACCAAGTAGCTGATCTAGGATCTCCACTCTTGTTTATAATCTAGAGAAAACAGCTAAAATCCTAGATCCAAATGTGGAGATGGTAACTCTCCACTCATGCAGTTCTATGCTCCTCCCGCAAAGGTAGCTTTTGAGTCTTGGAACACTGGCATGCTGTTTTACTGACTAGAGTGAGGGAGGTGACCAGGCAAGGTGCAGGTGCAGCTTTGCATTAGGGGAAGAGCAATGCTCTCCTGGATCTCTAGAGAGTAACTGGTGATCTGAGAGGGCAACTTCATTTTCCTTCTGACACTGGCAGAACTTCAGCCAGGATAGATGCTGCCTGGTCACTTTCCCACTCCTTCCCCTTGGCCACTGAACAGCCAAGGCAGTATCCCTAAGAGCTTGACAGCTGCATTGGGAAGGGGTTGGATGTAGTGAACAGTTACTAGCACAACATCCAAAAGCAGATATAGATGTGCTTAACTCCAAGTTCCATGTGCATATGTCACTAACATGATTCCAGCCATGTAGTTTTAAAATTCACATTCAGCCATTTTGATTTCTGCCACCGAGGACTAAACAATTCTTTCTAACATTTGTAACAGCAAAACATGCCTTTAATATTAAGGAATACAGCTTCTCTCAAGCAACACTGGAACAAGTATTCACGTATTGTTTGTAACATATCCCCTCACCCTATGTTCTAGATAAGAGAATTTAACACTGTCAAACAAATTCTACTGTCAGATTTGGAACCCTGTAATAACTCGGGCTACCATTTTACTCATGGTTGAATAGAAATCAACGGATTGTGATTGGGCTTAATGTATGCACACCGTTCTTACTTATTCTAGGTATTTATTATTATTATTACTATTATTATTACATTTATTTATATAGCGCCATAAGCTTTACATAGCACTTTACACAAAAGAAAAACAACAATCCACAATAAACACAAAAACCTGCCTACGGCGCACAATCTAAAACCACAAACAAAAAATTAAAATTAATAAAATATTACTATAACAGGATTAAACTGTTATTACTATTTTACTATAAAAATGTAAGTTAATACAAATAATATGGACATAAAATCAAAATGAAAGTTGGAAGGCTTCCCTAAATAGAATAGTTTTTAATTTAGACTTAAAGTAGTCTGGAGAGGTATTTGTGGAACTTGTCAAACAGCAAGAGGAGGAAGACAGCAAGTTTGGAACATTAAACAGAAACAGTTAGTTGGGAACGATCTCACAGCTGCTCCCAATTTCGTAATTGCCAGGAACATTCCAAAATAAAAGTATGCGTATTGAACCACAGCAGCAAACAAATTGATCATTTTTTAATGCTTGGATAAGCAACTTATTAAAAAGATGAGGTCTTACTTGTCCATCCTAGACCTGACCAGGGATAGCTACAACAACGGAGATGAGGGGGTTCCCCTTCCATAGACAAATCCCCAAATGTATAACATAGGCTGTATGGCACTTATCCTATGCACTCTTGTTCTATGATAAATGATAAAAAACAGAAGGGATCCCCCAACTGTGCACTACACCTGATTCTCTATTCCTGAAGCCTGATGGAAATACATGTGTTTTTCAACCTCTATGAGTAGACATATTTGCAAATGAGGAGATGGGGCAGTGTGATGTGACCTAAACAGTGACCTACCATAAAAGGTGTCGACCCATCATAATGACCCCAGATTAACTTGCCCTGTGATGCTTGGATTGCACAGTTTGCATTGCTATACTCACACAAATGGAAGTGACACAAAATTAGTTTATCAGAAACTGAAAAAAAGAAGCAACATACATTCAGTAAGATTATTTTATCCCCTTCCCCGCCACATGAGTTTGTTACTAAAACCTTACACCCATGTAAATAGTCCAGTATATAATGTACGTTTAAAAAATCTCTACTGCAAAGAAATGTTCTAAGTTTTGGGGGTGGGGTGGGGATCTATATACAGAATTGGAAAAAAAAAAGAATCAATGCACATTCAACAAGATAACTGTACTAGGGTACAAATTAACACAATAAAACAAAACACACATGAACGAAGTATATACCTATTGGTATACTGGGATTCCTAAAAACACTTTGCCCCTCAACATTAAATGTATGTGCATGCCTTAAGAATTCCCCCCTCCCCATGCAAGTTTCTCACAAAAACCAAACATCCATGTAAATAGTCCTGTATATTATGTACATCTAATAAATTTATTTATTTCAAACAAATGTAGTATGTTTATAATATACATTATATTATATATTATAGCATGTAATAAATGTATATCTTATATTATGTAATATACATTCAATAAGATAACCACAGGTGGGCCCATGCATGACCTTGCTCACCCAGACACACAGCACCAATCACCCCCAGGTAGGCCCATGTACACCCAAGCACATGCCACCAATCATGCCCTGGCAGGCCCATGCATGCCCATGCTCACCAAGCATCCAAAAACAAAAAATCCACACATGTACACCCTTATTCCCTCCCCACACCCCAAAACAAAAAATCCATACATGTACACCCTTATTCCCTCCCCCACACCCCAAAACAAAAAAGCCACACATGCACACCCATCCTTCCCCAACCCCACACCCTAAAACCACACGATTACACACCACCCACTCATACACACCCAGAGAAAGAGATAGGCTCCCAGGGACAGGGGCCTCTCAACTGATAACTCTGGGTATCCCCGCCTCCAAAAGTACTGATTTTGTACCTCCTTCACAGCCACCCCCTCTGCAGTCTTCTGCTTCTCTGAGTATTCCACTGGAGCCCCCAAAGTATCCAGCACAAAAGTGGGGACCCCAGCAGGTTGCTTGAGATAAGCCTGTCCATGCATCTCACAGATGTTGTGAAGGACAATACACACAAAGATAACAGATGGCAGGTTCTCCTCTGTCATCTTGAGAGTAGCTATAAGGCACCTCCACCTAGGTTTCAGCCTGCTAAAGGCCCTTTCTACCACATTTCTTGCCCTGTTCAGGTGTTTGTTGAACAGGGCCTGGCGTGGTGTAGTTATCCCTTTGTAGAGTTGCATGAGCCATCTCCTGACTGGGTATGCGGAGTCTGCATTCAGGAGAGGCCCAATCTGGGTCCCACAAAGGGTGATCGTTGGGTTGACAGGCACAAAGACACCTGCATCCATCATCTTGTACAAGGCAGAGTTCCTCATTAGCCGGGCGTCATTGTTTTCCCCACTCCATCCTACCTCCACATCCACAAATCGCCTGATATGATCGCATGCGGCCTGTAGGAGCATGGAATACATGCTTTTCCTGTTGATAAATTCCCATGCCTGGCAGACCGGACACACAATTGGAATGTGGCAGCCATCAAGCATGCCAACAATTTGTGGAAAGGCAAGCTCCAAGAAGCCATCCATTACCTGAAATTGCATAATGGATAAAATGGGTAAATGTTATAAAGAGGAAACCATCAACCCCATCCCCCCCAAAAGTGCATAAGCAGAAAGCACATCACATTTGAATGTGTAATAGCAGCAACATAAAAACATGTTAGTTGGGTAAGGAAAGTTATGTGCAGGCATACATTCCAAAACCTGTTTAAAAACATGCTTCTGAGGTGATTTCCCATCTCCCTTTTATGAAGATTGCTATAAATCGCTAATGGTACTAAGTGACAATACGATCAAAGGGTAGATCGCAGTTACTCCTCACGTTTAAAAAAGCATGGTATTTAAAATTTTAAAGGTCCTGATGCGATTGTACATAGCAGCACACCTTCCCCTCACCCCAATTATTAAAAAAAAAATCCCTACCTTCCAATGATCCACCAGACAGGTTACACGAGGGAGAAGAATCTTCTTGATGGCAAGAATGGCTTCTATGAAGATGGCTTCCATGGTGGATTGACCAACACCGAACTGGTTGGCGGTTTTGCCCTATGACACCCCCCCAATGAGCGAGCATCCAGACGGTCATGGCAACTCTCTTGTCCGGTGTGATGGCTTTCCACATGTTGGTGCCCTGCCTGGTGATCTCCGACCGCAGAGCTTTCGCCAACATATTAAAAATGAACAAGGCCACACAGACATTCACTCTCCATCTTTCATGCGAC
Source organism: Gambelia wislizenii (assembly GCA_030847615.1). Classification (NCBI taxonomy): domain Eukaryota; kingdom Metazoa; phylum Chordata; class Lepidosauria; order Squamata; family Crotaphytidae; genus Gambelia; species Gambelia wislizenii. The sequence goes on along the minus strand of JAUMIR010000001.1, from coordinate 166,661,674 downwards.
CACACGGTCTGCACAAAGACCTCATACCACTCCTTGCTGGCCAGGTAAACCCACCAGCGATGGTGTTGTCTGAGGCTCTGCTGTGACTAAACAACCACAGTGGCTGCGAGCCAGAAGTAGTCCTCCTCCTCCTCCTCCTCCTCGCTTTCTTCCCTGGCTGGCAGCTGCCTGATGCTTCTGGCTCTTGCCAAGGCAGCGAGGCAGCAAACTCTAAACTGGCAGCGCTGGATCTCAAAGCAGTCAGCCAGCACCATTGTAGTCTGGATCAGTGCAAAAATGGAGAGGCACAGCTCCATTGCACCCTCCATAACATGGGAGCTGTGCTATCAAAAATGGCAGGAATAAAAACAACTGCCGAAGGACCTAGGAATAGGACCTTTCAAAAAGTAGCTTTTAGAAAAGCTGTTGGGTATCAAAAATCACAACAAAAACCAGCTGGAATCAGACAAAGCTGATGACAGCTGGGCGCACGCTACCAGATACTGTCAATGACAAGAAACGAGCAGAGCAATGGTGACTGTCACGACGGGTATATATACCCTCTCCACACTTTTCCTGCTGAAAGACAACAACCAATAGGGCACTGTGGCGGGAGGAAGTAGGTGGCAACAGAGGTGGGTACTTGCATAAACACAATATTGATTGACATGTCTCCACACATTCGAATCACTTTGTTAAGTCAGCACGAATACCCACCCATTCGCATTACTGAGCAATACCCCCTCGTATTCGCATACTACCACTGACCGTCAAGACAGTACACATCTCGTGCAAATGTGAAATCGTGCAATTATGTGCATATCATTTTTGGCCATATAGACAAGACCTTTGTCAACCAAATTGTGAAACAGATTCAAATACAGAATGGTTGTTTTAGGAGACATACGGTCTAAGCACAAAAACTAGTTGATGAGAACTTTTTCTTCAAGCCCTAGTTTAGGAGTCCCAAAACCTAAACTAGATGTGTCAAGTTACACTTCCTAGTAGCCCAAGAAAGCCATTCTTTTCCTCAATGTCATTCAGACAGGGATGCTTCATGAATTTACACTGTGCTTCTAAAGTGAAAAGTTGGACAAAATGGTTAGCATCACTGTTCTTTTGTACAAGAACCGAAACTTTCAAAACCCATTTTTCTGCTTAACTCAATAGCTTTGGTTCAGTGGATGCTGACATGAAACTTAATGTCTGCTAGGGACTGTGTGACCTAATTCTGGACCTCTTAAAATGCCACAGCTTTCATGCCTTGGAAGCACATCACATTATTCCAGAGAAACTTCACCTCTTTGTCTTCTCAGTCAAAACTGAGAGAAGACAATGGAAGTAGGTTATCATTTAACTAGCAATTTTGCTACTATACACAAAGAATACAGATAACACAAGGGAATATTTAGCTAGCACAGGGTGAAAAACCTCCAAATTGTGTCACAAGGACAGGCACTGAATCCTGGCCAAACCAAATACAGCTTTAAAGTAGCCTACTTTCCTTAGTCACACCCACAGAGAAAGATAAATCCTGTTCTCAGTATAGGTCTGTAGAAGAAAGCTGAGTTTCTTGAGGATACCTCAGACGCAAGCATCTACAGGCAGAAGTGCATTTCTCTCTCTCATCTAATACTAAACAATTCACCTTTGTTTATTATGTCACTGCAAAAATTTAAGTCTGATTGTGATATATTCCCAAACCTGTTTACAGTATAGCATATTCTTTGGTTTGCAAAATAAGAATGGGAAGTCTTTCAATCTTCTATCTCTCTCTCCGCCATGAACTGGATATCAACTTGCATTTAATTTCTCTAAACAATTTTTTTTTTGGTAAACTTTTCTACCTTCAGGTAAATTTTTACTGCTCAAAAGGGACAACAAACTTGCTACACAGAAACATTTAATTGATCAGAGAGCCTATCGGGAGCAGTATCTATGGAAATGCAAAGTTCACATTCCTGCCAAATATAAGTAACCCTTGGCCATATCAGCACAGTTTTTAGTCTCAACTATTTAAAAGGACTGTTGGGCAGACAAAATGAATTAGCCAAACACATGCTTTGAACTCCTTGAAGAACAGGATACAAAGATTTAAATGCTGCCCTCTTGTGGTGTTCTCTCTCATACTTTTCGACATCCACAGGCAATATATGTCAAGACAGTATGATCTGCCAAGTTCTTTGGCTTTTAAAAACACACCAAAAGGATGTTAACTGAATATCATTCTTTGCTTTTCACACAATTATGGTGAAAAAAAGAAAATCTCTAGCTTTTGCAACCCAATAGCTCACAAGGTTACATCTTTAAAGTAATTTTTTCTCTTCCATTTGATTACATAAGAACCCAGGAACATGTCTTATAATGTGTCAGAACCATAGTCCATTTAGTTGAGTATTGGTTCTCCAAAGATTTCAGGAAGCGGTTCTTCCTAGCCCTGCCTGGAGTTCTTTGTTAGCCCAGGTGGTCTTCAATTTCAAGTAGAAACCAGACCCTATCCTACTTGGCTTCTAAAATCAGACAAGATCTAATGTGCTCAAGCTGGTATGGTGGTTTCTTATCCTGAGTCTTAACTTGATATAGCCTTAGTTGTCCAAGCCGTCTAAGCACAGAAGATGAAACATCCAAATTTTTATTAATTAAATTCTACCAATGTGTTTAATCATAGAAGAGAATTGTAGAGTTGGAAGAGACCACGAGGGCCATCCAGTCCAACCCCCTGCCATGCAGGAATACACAATCAAAGCATCCCTGACAGATGGCAATCCAGCCTTTGTTTAAAGACCTCCAAGCAAGGAGACCCCACCACGCTCCGAGGGAGTGTGCTCCACTGCCAAACAGCTCTTACTGTCAGAAAGATCCTCCTAATGTTGAGGTGGAATCTCTGTTCCTGGAGCTTGCATCCATTGCTCTGTGTTCTAGTCTCTGGAGCAGAAGAAAACAAGCTTGCTCCATCCTCAATGTGACGCCCCTTCAAATACTTAAACAGGGCTATCATATCACCCCTTAATCGTCTTTTTTCCAGGCTAAACATACCCAGCTCTCTAAGTCTCTCCTCATAAGGCATCGTTTCCAGATCTTTCACCATTTCAGTCACCCTTCTCTGGACATGCTCCAATTTGTCAATATCCTTTTTGAATTGGGTTGCCCAGAACTGGACACAGTATTCTAGGTGAGGCCTGACCAAGGCAGAATAGATATTACTAACCATGCCTGGGGGCTGGCCCTGCCTGTTCCTCCTCAGCAGGGACCTCCTCCTCGGGTGGTGGGGGAGAAACTTGTATGGTTTCCCTGGCTCTGCAAACTCTGGCTGGCCTTCTGTATTCTTGCTAGAGACAGGACAATCCAATAGTTGTTGTAACAGCTATCACTGTTGTAAGTTAACTTCTCACAAAATTTAAAACCAGTACAACTGAAAATGAAAGAACCCATGAGAAACAAAAGTCAGCTTTCCACTCTCCACCCCAACTTTTAATAGGAAATAACAACACAGTACTTCCTAATCCCTGGCAGCTGCTTTGCATGGGCTGTCGTCTATCATAACAACACTAACCATGTGATGACTTCTAAATTAAAACTCCTAGTCTCAGTTGGCCTCTCCATCAGAGCTTGATGAAGTTCCAGAACTGTTATCAGCTGTCCATTTATCAGCTTCTGAATGGGACAACTCTTACTGCATGGTAAATATATATAATGTAGTGCAGAAAACAGGTACTGGTGCTTTTCCACTTTTACTGGATATCTGTGTATAGCCTGCAATAGGCACTTTTGTTTTTTTCACAAAGTAGTGATACACCTTTTAATTTTAGTTCACAATTCCAACTTTATACACCTAACATTGGTGTGTGTGTGTTGCAGATCACTTAAAAGAAAATTCATGCTTTGATATTCCAATCCAAAATAATCTATATGAAGATTGTATTTAGCATAGCATGTAAAACTCCTTCATGATCTGTACACTTACAGTGATAGGTATGTGGGTAGATTCAACAACAGCTAAAACCATTGTGCCATTCTCTAAAATAATCTTGCAAAAAATACTTTCAATGCCTTTTCTTCACTTTCAGTAGCAAAGAGTCTCAAGAAATATGGCACAAACGTCTGACAACATTTAAATCTTGTGATGCTCCTTTTAGAAGGCCTGTGTGGTGCACTGCTAGGTTTGGGACTGGCTTCATAATGTCTTCTCTCATGTGTTCTACTAATGTGAAGCAACAGATTAAAAACACACAGAAAGATAACCAGTAGGAAGGAACTGGGACTACAGAACTCTCCCTCCACCCTAGGAAAGCTGTGGTTATTAGGTTTTTCATTTTCAGGAGGCCCTTTCACAAATAAGAGAGAAATCAAGAAACCTTAATCAAGTTTTCCATCCCTCTCCAGCAGACGACCTATCTGGCTTAGAGGCCAACCCATCATTCCTCACCCTCCCCAACTGTCTCTCAAATCATGCCTTCATCACTGGCACTCTCCCTGTGGAATCCATGAGGTTGAACTGTAAACATTAAGGAATGTAAAGAGGATCTTGATTTATGGGCAAAAGATTCAACCTGATGATCTCTGTGTTCTCTTTCTGACCTGTGTGTTAGCAAATGAACCATTATTTCACCTTACTTCCAACTCAGTCAAGCTCCTCAAGGCCAGAAATCCCAAAAGCTTAAATGGTAATATAAATCAAAATGTGTAATTTTAAACACTTCAGGGAGATAGCTAAGGATCTCATCAGTACATACTAATGTATCTCTCTCTGGCTTTTCTTCACAAATGAAGATTCAGGAATGACTCATCCCGCGCTTTCTGCAAGCGTGCTGATGACTAAAAAGGCCAATCCGAGATAAACAAGACCGGTTGCAGAAAGCACAGCAGAAGGTCTCCTTGGGTGATGTTTCCGGGTTGTGATTCTTTCTGCGTTGTCATTTCTCTTCAAGACTTGTTCGGCGTGAGTGCTCAAATAAGGCTGCAGCATTGTGGATAGTGCGTTTCCATGCCTCCCGATGTGAGGCCATACTAATGTAGCTAGGAAGGAAAGGGACAAGGCGTCTCCTTTTAGATTCACCAAATGTGCCTTTTTCATTTAACAAAACTTTAAAACTAAGCACATATACACAGAACCAGAACATCCTGGAGATGTATCCCATTAAAAAAAATGTGAATTCAAGCTGGATATCATCACAATTTGGTTAAATTGCTTGTATTTCACTGTCTCTTCCACTTTGAAGTTGTTAATATTGTATTTACAGGTAACAAGGGGAAGTCTTATCAAGTTTCACTCCCTCCAAAGTTAGCTACTTCCAGTCAAAGGAGGGAGGGAGGTAAGCAACCAGCATGTGCTCTTCCACTGCTTGTTGAAAACATAATGAATATGTTATATGGCACAAGTCCAAGACTTCCCTAGGCCCCTATCGCCATCTAAGGATATAGCTTTTATGAATATGCACAAACTGGGGTAAGTTTGAATTCATCAACCAACCCATTTCCTCTTCTGGAAGGGAGTTGCCCAGTTAGTTCTCTGAGCAAACAATCAAAAGGAGCCAGCCAGCCATATAATGTTTACAAAGACAGCAATCTCACTCACATGACAGCTTCAGAGAACTGATACTTCAAAACAAGTAAGCCACAGCAGGAAAAACAATCTGTAGTAAGGCACTTATTTTAATCACTATGCATTTGCTTTGTAATAACAATCCATTCATGGCATGCAGATGAGTGCACACAGGCACATATACTCCCCCTTTACTCCTAATAAGCCTATGCAATGCTACAGGAATGCAATGCTACATTTAGAGAGAAGAGGAGCTGCCAAAATATTATTTTTATATATGAGGGGAAAACTGTACACCTATACATTAGCCAAGGAGCCAAATTCAAATTTATGGAATTCCCAGCAGTGACTACCACAATTGTAAATAGAGCTAAGAAGAGATTACAATAATAAGAATTGGGGTGGTTTCCAGTAACCTTTCTAGCTCTCTGATCCCCTCGAGCTCTTCTTAGCTCTACCTACATAGTCACAGCTAGAAATTCCAAAAATGTGAATTTGGTTCCTTGGCTAATGTACAGGTGTACAACCCCCACCCCACCCCCGAGCTCTATATCTGTCTATATCCCTAATATCTATCTAATAATCTCATGGCCAAATGACACCTGGGGCTCTCACACTAAACAATTACAGCAGTATGACGGCATTTTAACTGCTATGGCTACATCCTACAGAAGCCCGGAATTTGTAGTTTACGGAAGCACTAAAGCTCTCTGGCTGAAGATTCTAAATACCACTCCCTAAACTTAAAATCCCAGGTCGCCAAAAATATTACCAGAGCTGTTAAAAAAAATTAATACCACTGTAATTGTGTAATATGAAAGGGCCCTATGCAGAACCAGGAGGGATACATCATTTCTCTTCCTAACATGCACTACAGCTTCTGGTAAGTACAGTATACAACTCTGTGTCTTGTCAGCATAGGCCTAATTGTACACTGGAATAAATGTGGAGGAAAAGAAATGGTTAGAATAATTACGTGTTATACCATGCAGAGGTTTTGTAGACCTTCTGTGAAAACTGCACAACAGGACTTAATAGATGGATTGGCAAAATGAGTTCTTATTATTAGCAAGAAAAAAAGGTCTGATAAACAAAAATGCATTTTCTAAGCCTATTAAACACTTTAGTTATGTATTACCAAATACTAACAACTAATTTTTAATTCTACTGCAGTGTTTTACAGGATATAGTGCATATCATAATGCACCTCACAACACTGCAGGGTTGAGACAGTATGCAAATAGCTAGTGTTGTACACAGTACTTCCTCCCCTACAAAAAACCAGGAGGTTGCCTATCTCTCAAGGAAAAAAAAAAAGTGATGCTGCTCATTTAAGACTTATTATTGCATTAGACACTGAACTATATCATCCCATTAACAGCTGCTGAATCTTAAGGACACTAGAAGCAAAGATACTTTACAAATAGACAGGCAGCCAACAATCTATTTGTGGATTCAGCTAGCATGCTTGCTTGTTTTACAGCTTTTGAAGGGGGGGGGGGAATTAACATGGCTGTGTACAATAACCTCACCCTGCAATTCACCATATCCAACAAGTGCAGTAAGCCATCTGTTTTAGAAAAAAAGATACCCTTCACTGCTCTTAAAAAAAGTGTGTATTTCATGCAAAAAAAAAAAACACTCAAGGCAATACAGTTTTCTTAAGTGTGGTAAAAAGGAATTTAGTCACAAGACTTTCTAAAAAACACATTTTAATTCATCTTGATCATGTAGTAAATTCTGCAGGAATTCAATTGAAGTCACAGATGCTCGGCACTTCACAGCTTGGCTGCTGTAGTTCAAATTGGATACTCTGTAAGATACTGTTAAAAATAGCTGTACCCAATTGTGTGCTTTCAGATAAGGAACGTCCTAAATAATTTAGAAGACAAATCACAATACTAATTATTACTTATAACAATGAATGGGAAACTGGGTGGCCCATTAATAAGGAAGAACAAATGAGTGCCTGTCCAAACTAAGCAATCCTCCTTTTTAAAAAATGTGAAGACATATTTAACTACTAGACAAGGTGAACACTTAATATTCATACTACAGAAGCATTTTTATTTGTACAGTGGGTCCTTGGATTCTGCTGGGGTTTGGTCCCAGGACCCCCCATGGATACCAAAATCCATGGATGTTCAAGTCCCATTATATACAATGGCACAGTAAAACGGAGTCCCTTATATAAAGTGGCAAAATCAAGGTTTGCTTCTTGGAATTTATTTTTTGGGGAATATTTTCAAGCTGTGGATGGTGGAATCTATGGAAGCCAAATCCGTGGATACAGAGGGCAGACTGTATAGTCCAACACAGCATCTTTTATAGGATATGTGGCCTAAAGAAAATAAAGATATTCATTCAAGATATTGGATGTTGCTATGAAGAGAGCAGTAACAAGGGGACTAGCAACAATTTGAAAAGATAAATACTCTTGTCTCTTCATATTTGTGGCTTGACTTTCGCGGTTTTGTGTATTCGCGGAAAGCCGCCGAGGGTTTGCTCAGCCTTTGGCTTCCCTCCCCGCCACAGGGAAGGCACAGCTTTCCTCGGCCTTCATTCCCTCTGGGTAGGAGCCAAGACTGAGGAAAGCCACACGTTTGCAGCAAAGCCGCTGAACGTGTGGCTTTCCTCGGGCTTCGTTCTGTTTGGGGGTGGGCGAGGAAAGCTGCGTGTTTGGTGCAAAGCCACTGAACGCACGGGTTTCCTCAGGCTTCGTTCTGTTTGGGCGGGAGCCAGGCCCAAGGAAAGCCGCATGCTTGGTGCAAAGCCACCAAATGCGTGACTTTCTTTGGGTTTCTTTCTGTTTGGGGGGGAACCAGGCTCAAGGAAAGCCATGCGTTCAGTGCAAAGCCACCAAAAGCACAGATTTCCTTGGGCTTCGTTCTGTCTGATGTGGGAGCCAGGCCCAAAGAAAGCTGCACATTTGGTGCAAAGTTGCCAAATGCACGGCTTTCCTGGGGCTTTGTTCCATCGGGGAGGGGGAGTCAGGCCCTGTCATGATGGAGTGACTGCTACTCCTATCATGGCATCATAACATACCTGCAAGAACTACATTTCCCATCATCTGTAAATTTCCATTCCCTAGTCATCAGAAAGAAGGTAATACAGGGAGTCTGAGGGGAGGGGGGTGGAACTTCATTTGCTAAGCATGACATCACATCACCTAACTGGAGAGCCAATCTGATTTGGCAAATGGAGTTTTGTGAATGTGTAGTCTTTGTCTGCAAGCACATGGGTTTCAGGGAAGGTCTGAGGAGCAGACCGGACACATGGCTCAAGTGTCATCAAGAGAGCCACATGATAATGAGGCCTGAAGGAGCAGGCCTATTTGCATTGCTCTGAAATTCCATCATCAGAGACTGATCCAGATGGGCTTCCTAAAATGTGAGTGGAACTTTTGCTTAGAGTTAGAAAAATGTGTTTAGGTAGAATTGCATTAGATTAAAATTTATTTTAATCCTCTGACTGAATGCTATTCTATGTAACTCTTAAGTGGGACCTGGAGAGAAGTGCCTTTTCTCCATGATACTATTTCTGTAACGTTTTTCTTGCTTAAACTTAGAAAAGAAAGCTTTTCCTCTTTTTCCTACTAAGCCTACGTACATGCACCTTACTTGGGCAACTACCTTGATTCTTCTCTGGGAGTAGTTCCACTAGTTAATCGGAGAACCCGCACAGCTTCTCACTACGCTGTGTGGAACGAGGGTAACTTAGAAAGTGGTGGCAGATACCAGAGGGAGACCTAGTTCTAAGGGATTTCAAGGCTAGAAGAATCCCTAAAAATGTGTCTCAGAAATGTACAAATCCACAGGCCTTTCCTCCCAACTCTCTGCAGGCCTGGAATGCACAGAGAAAAGGAGAGACACCCTGACAGGCCCGAGGAAAGCTGTGCGTTTGGTGCAAGGCTGCTGAACACGCAGCTCTCCTTGGGCTTCGTTCCGTTGAGGGGTGGGAGCCAAGCCCGAGGAAAGCCACATGTTCAAGCAACCAAACACGCTGCTTTCCTCGGGCTTCGTTCTGTTTGGGGAGGAGTCAGGCCCAAAGAAAGCTGTGCATTCGGTGCAATGCCGCTGAACGCATGGCTTTCCTTGGGGTTTGTTCCGTTTGAGGTGGGAGCCAAGCCCAAGGAAAGCCGTGCAATTCAGTGCGAAGCCGCTGAGCCGCAGTGGTGGAGGCCCTGGAGGTATGGTGATGGCAGCGGTATGGTGGATGCAGCGGCAGAGGTATGGTGAGGGTGGCAGCAGGGGCATGGCGGCGGTGATAAGGCGCATGATGGCAGGGCAGGGTGGTGGTGATGGGGCAAGTGATGGTGGGGGTGGCAGCAGTGGAGGCCAATTTTTATTTGCAGTTTTTTCCACTTTCGTGGGGGTCTTGTGCCCCTAACCCCCATGAAAGTGAAGGGACGATTGTACCTAGAAAATCTTCTGTATCTGTCAAGGATCGACAGTACCCAATATGCTGAGATGAGGTAGCAGACTTAACCAAAGACTGGAGAAATTTCAAATATTCAAAAAGCTTCACTCAGTGCACAAAAATCTGAAGTGGAAAGCTTATAAGCGTGAACAAGTTGAACTCAGTGCTGCAGTGTGAACTGTGATCTGGACCCTTTTCCAGGATATTCCATTCCATTCCAAGGGGAGGTGCTAACTATCTTAGGTTCTCACCTAAAGTTTTTGTCTAGTATAGCAAACCTTGCCACCCCTCTCCCTCCAAGCTAGCAATAGCCTCCCTCTTGTGCATGCACTGTCCCAGTTTTGTTTATTGGGATTAAGGATTCCCCCTGAACTTCAAAAACTGAGAGATGTAGTGGCAGTACAAGGTGTCCCTGGCCAAGGTTTCAAACCACACTACAGTTGTCCCTCCACATTCACGGCTCTGAAGTTTGTGGTTTTAAGTATTCGAGCTTTGTCCTCCTTCTCCTTCTCCTCCCCCTCCCCAGGAACTGCAGCAAAAGTGCCCAACTCCCCCCTCTCCTGGGGCTTGCCTCCGTTTGGAGTGAAGAGCCAAGCCCCGAGAGAGCGTGGAGTTGGGAGCTTTTGCCCTGAAGACCCCGATCTCTTGGGGCTTGGCTCTCCACTCCAAACAGAGCCAAGCCCCAAGAGATCGGGGTCTTCAGGGCAAAAGCAGGGACTTCAGAGTAAAAGCTCCCAACTCCACGCTCTCTCGGGGCTTGGCTCTCCACTCCATACGGAGGCAAGCCCCAGGAGAGCGGGGAGTTGGGAGCTTTTGCCCTGAAGACTCCAATCTCTTGGGGCTTGGCTCTTTTTGGAGTGGAGAGCCAAGCCCCAAGACAGCAGGGACTTCAGGGCAAAAACGCCCAAGTCTCCCCTCTCCTAGGGCTTTTCGAGCCCCCGTCGCGGCTTTGGGAGGGTGGCGGGCATGGCTGAGAAGTGGCTACAAGGCTTCAAAAGCCCCATCACCACTTTGGAACGGCAGTGGGGGGTTACGGGCAGGCGGTGGGGAAGTGTATGTTTATTCACAGTTTTTTCACATTTGCAGGGGTCTTCCACCCCTAACCCCCACCAATGTGGAGGGACAACTGTATTCCATTCCTCCCTTACATTTTTCTGTATTTTCTCTTGCAATCAATATTGTGCAGCCACTACGGTAGTTTGCTTTGCAGTCTATGCCTTCTCCTGGTCTGAATTTAGGCTTAAAAGATTGCTTGATTTTCACTAAGACATTTCCCTAAGTCTACTGATACCTTCCTTCTTGTTCACTTATAGTTGGGGTGGGCAAAGTACACCCCTCTCAAATTTATTTGACTGCAACTCTCAGCATTGGTAGTCAAACAACATGTGGAGGGCTGCATTTTTTACCACATCTGGTATGTATGATTTCAACAAGCACAGATGTCAACATTATTGATACATAAAGAAGAACCACCAATGACAGGCATACAAAATAAGATGAAACGACTTAGAATGACTTAAAGGGCTTCAGTGAACTAAATGAAATGCCTCAAGGAACCAAACATGTTTAGAAACAATGGATGGAGGAAAAGAGGGGTAGACATTCTGCAAATATTTAAACTAGGACAGAAAAGAGGATCACAGCTGTTCATTTAGTTCTCTGGTAAGTGAAGTGAAAAGAATAGGTTTAAGCCACAGAGATACTGGGAAAATATTCCCAAATATTGGGAAAGCCCCTATTACAGTGATTAAACAGCACAACAAACTGTCTAGGAAAAGTTAGGTCCTTGTTCCTTCAAAATATCCTTCAAAGGCTTTTCAAACAAGTGCATACAGTGAGAACAGCTGTAGCACAGGCCATCTTTTCTGAACTGCCATGCTGGATCAGATCAAAGGTAATTCTATTCTAACATTAGAATTTGCATTAGGACCTACTGGGGTGCCCACATCCCCAAGACCTGGTAATTAGAAGTGCACAGCTTCTATATATAAACACTCCATTTCATTATCAAGGTTATAAATGTATCGAGGTTATAAACATTCATATGAACATATCCATTTCTTCATCCAGGTTAATAGCCACTGACAAGTCAATCCTCCAAGAATTTATTCAAATTTTCTTAAAAACAGACAAATTCAGAGGAATACAAAGCTTTGCAGATGTAGAAGAAATGTTAAGAATATACTGAGTGGTCAACCCAGCCCAGCGGGATTGAATAGCTGCAAAATGTTGAGCATTGGTTAACAAGATCACTGGGATAATGAAAATGTAACTTTTTATTATTATACAAAAACTGCAACACATGACAAAGAGGCAGGATCCAGATTCAGTAATAAAATACTTAAAAGTAGACTCATTAAAATCTGTGGAGTTTAAGTCAGTCATGATTCACCCAAGCTCTACTGATTTCAGTAAGTCCATTCTAAGTATGACTAAGTCTGAATACAGCCTAATATATATAGATTTTTAAAGCATCTTATTTATAATTTTGCAAGCCATCAAAGATAATGGAACATCACTGTCAGCTGTGGTAATAAATTCCGTGTTAACTAGGTTTTGTGTCCAATAACTCCTTTTGCGAGTTGAGCACTGATCAAATCCAACGTGAACTAATGCTACCCATTGTTTCCATATTGGTTATAATTTCCTAAGTGTCTTTTCAGTTTATGATTTCATAATTGTCATCTCAAGTGCCACCCGTTTTCTTGTTTCCCACCTTAACAGCCCCAAATGCCTTTAACCTTTCTACACAAAAGTCTTTAACCTTTCTTTGAGGACTTAGCTGGTTTTTGAAGGAGATCAAGTTACAAACAGTACAACTCTGGGAAAACCCAAGAGGCTTCTTGTTTCCAAAGAGCAGTCTCCAATACCACAACACTACAAACTGACCTGGAAAAAGGAATTTCAAAAAAGAAAAACATGAGATAATGGCATTTTTATAACTGTTTTTCTGTTTCAATTAATGTTTGTCACAGACAATAATGTGGCCAAAACACAAGACCACAAGATGCACCTTCAACTGTCAGACAGAAGCCCATCTTTTCAAGAGAGTGAACAGTACAAGCATACATCAGTTAACAAAACCTCTGAGAAAGAAGCTTCTTTTTACAGTCTTTTTATGTCTGTCCAACTAGCCTTTCCTCCATGTCCTCTGTCTAGCTAGAAGTTTTTAAGCAGCATCAGCATTGAGAGGCTAGTGAAAGCAGACTGGAGAAACACAAACTTTCTGTGTTGGGTTGCATAAGCTTGTCTGTAGTAAAAAACACAATAAACCTTGAGTGGAGAAAGATTAGGATATTACTCTAGCTGATCCAGCTGTAGCCATATATGCCTGCTTACAACAGGTAAGGTTAAAAGCAACTGCCTTTGGAATCCTTTGCAGAGCATGTGTGAACAGCAAAACAAAGAGAAAAGGGGGAGAGCAGGCAACCCTTACCAGCTACCCCCCAGAATGTTACAAAAGCATAGGTCTGTAAGTTTGGCCACCAGAATGGAAATTATTAGAAAAGTGGAGACTGGTGAAAGAAAAAATGCACTTTGGGAGAAGCCTTGAAGTGGTCTCTAGAAGATTCCAAATGGTTTTGTTTACTCATGCAAGGCTTACCTGACCTGCTTGTGTCATTTCACATGTGCATATCTTTAATTCTGAATAAAAAGTCTGCCGAAACATGTTCAAGATGATCTTGTTTTTTCCAGTGTAGGAACCTATCCCTGTTCTTTTCTTATTATTTCTGCCCCCAGTACCAAATTTTATGTTCAAGAATTAATGCCAAGGAAATACCTACTTCATTAACTGAGGTATACCTGTAATGAACAGCAACACAATGATAATAAAAATGGGTACCTGGCCTACAAGAGTTTACTTCATGCCCTTCTTCTAGGAATTTACACATTATATATACAAAACAAAACAGTTTCTCTTTACTTTGCCTCCCCTGATGTGAAGCAGGAATTAAAAATAAATAAGTAAATAAAATAAAAACCACTCTTTGCCTTTTTAGGATCATAAAGAAACTGATGACGTGATGGCACTTAGGTGCACAGACCACTTTAGAATGTTAATAATTTATAAATATGGAACATATGTCTCCTGGCCTCATCTAGTCAAGACCCAGGCTGCACAGGGATGAGAAGGGCAAGCCCTGGCTGTGTGGAGGCACTCAAAGCAGCCAGAGACAGAATGAAAACTCTCAGAGGGGTTTTTCAACTACTCACTCATTCCCCTAAACAAAGCTAAATGATCTCCAAACATAAACACTTTCCTTTGTTCTTACAGCAAGACAACAGCAAGACCAAACAGCATGTATGTGTAACAAGATCCATTCTTCTTCTTTTTTTTTACAGTTTGCTTATTAATGACTGGATGAGGGAATAGAGGGTATGCTTAGCAAGTCTGCAGATGACACCAAATTAAGGAGGGATAGCTGTAGTATGTGGGGAAATAATCATTGTAATATAAAAGCAATCTTGTGTACCTCATTCACATCCTTAGATAAGTCTAGGGTTTTTTCCTGCATGCATTTGTTCTCCCAAAATTCCCTTTCTCTTATTTCACTGGGCATTTCCAGCCAACTGGAGTGCTGGGTCATTCCACACATGACCTAATTTAAATTTTAGTACTCTGTGAAAGTTCTGTTTTAAGTTTGAGTCTCCTTGAGGCTGGAGCCATATTAGCCATATTTGCTATATTTGCCATCTTCATCTGAAACCATGCCATGATGCATAGGAAGCCAGCCCTACCGCTGTAGGCTGAGTGAGTTTTCTTCTCCTAAATACCTTTAGTTAGGAACCTTTTTTTAAAGTTTGTTTTAGTATGTAGATTGAGATTGATATACCTTCAGTAAACTTTGATTTGCATTTTAAACCGACTCCTTTGTTTTGTAATGAGTCTAATTTAACTGGGGAATCCCAGACCTCTGAATACACTTTTCTTTTAAATGATAATTGAGCTTTACAAGTCTGCATTCCTAAGCACATTCTGCATCAACATGAAGTCAAAAGTGAATGAATGATTTTAACTCTTTTTAAAGAAAATAATTCTTGTTGTTTTTAAAAGGACTAGATCCTGGAATTTTTTAATACAATTTTATTTTTAGACTCATTACTTCTACAATAGCTAATACCCCAGAGGACAGGACCAGAATCCAAACTGACTTGAACAGATTAGAAAGCTGAGCCAAAACTAACAAAATGAATTTCAACAGGGAGAAATGTAGGATACTACACTTGGGCAATAAAATGAAAAGCACAGATATAGGATGGGTGAAACCTGGCTTGATGGCAGTACATGCGAAAGAGATCTAGGAGTCTTAGTTGACCACAAGCTGAACATGAGTCAGCAGTGCGATGCAGCAGCTAAAAAAGCCAATGCGGTTCTAGACTGCATTAATAGGCATATAGTGTCTAGATCAGTGGAAGTAATAGTGCCACTCTATTCTGCTTTGGTCAGACCTCACCTGAAATACTGTGTCCAGTTCTGGGCACCACAATTCAAGAAGGATATTGAGAAGCAGGAACGTGCCAGAGGAGGGTGACCAGGATGGTGGGAGGTCTGGAAGCCATGCCCTGTGAGCAGATTAGGGAGCTAGGCATGTTTAGTCTGGAGAAGAGAAGATTGAGAGGTGACCTGATAACCATGTTTAAATATTTGGAGGGATGTCATACTGAGGATGGAGCAAGCTTGTTTTCTGCTGCTCAAGAGACTAGGACACAGAGCAATGGGTTCAAACTGCAGGAAAAGAAATTCCACCTAAACATTAGGAAGAACTTCCTGACAGTAAGAGCTGTTGGGCAGTGGAATACACTGCCTCGGAGTGTGGTGGAGTTTCCTTCTTTGGAGGTTTTTAAATAGAAGCTGGATGGCCATCTGTCTGGAATGATTTGATTGTGTATTCCTGCATAGAAGGGGGTTGGACTGGATGGCCGTTGAGGTCTCTTTCAACTCTATGATTCTATGATTGTATGAAATGAGGCTTAAACAAACAAACAAGCATATTAAAGTTTATTCTCACCACCCATCAGGACTGTTTCTGTTTAGGATTGCAGTCAGCAACTTACACCTTCCTTTAGGATCCCATAAGGTTTAAGAAACACAAGCAGGACATGCTACACCTTCACCCTCTCAGTGTTCTTCAACCAATGCTCAGCACTTTGTGGCTACTCACTGTCACTGGGCTGGATTGACCACTCAGTGTTTTCTCAACTTTTCTTGCACATCTGCAAAGCTTTGTATTCCTCTGAACCTGCCAGCACCTCCCCCTTGTTCCTCATTTTGACCCACGTTCTAAGTTCACCACTACAGGCAGGGATTCCAAACCATTATGCCTACTACAGAGGTAAGGAGAGCAAAGATGGAGTAAGTCAGGGTGCCACTATTAAAAGCAACCTCTTTGAATCATCAGTAGCAGCTATGCTGGCAACATCGGAGCTCAAAATTCCACAACTGTTTTCACACATATTTTTGTAACATTTACCATTGTAAATACAGTTGCCCCTCCACATTTGTGGCTTTAACATTTGTGGTTTTGTTTATTCACGGTTTTGGGAGGGCCTCCCCCCCCCCGCCCTCCCAAAAGCTACTAAGGGGCTTCTAAAGTCCAGTCACCGCTTCTCGGGGGGTGGGGGGAGAAGCAGAAAGAAAATCAACAACAAAGCACAAAACAAGGATTTTGCAAGTTCACAATGTGATATGATATCAGTGACATTTTTTGAACAAATGCATATGGAACAAAGCAAGATTTTGTCTCTGAAAGGTAATTTTGCATCCATCACAGACATAATATTAACATCAAATATCAGTACTACACACACACACACACACACACACACACCAAAAAACTCTGCAAATATCTTGGTTATGTAGGCAAACTGGCACAAAGTTATACATGTACCATTTCATGGATAAACTTCAACTGGATACCTCGATATTGAGTCTGTACAAAATAAGGCATGTGTTTACTCTGTGGAATGTGAAATGGTCCAACAGCAATTCAAGTTAAATGATTCCTAAAATACCTTTCTCAGTGGCAAAGATCAACACCCTTAAGACTGGTACTATAGCACTTGCATAGGCCTCCACATGCCTTCTTATGATTATAGGACGTCAATGCATGGCACTGTTCCTGAGTTTATCCAAGTATTTTCCACTGTAGCGCTACTGAGAGTCACCTTTTCTCTCCTTAGCCCAGTCTTCAGGAGTTGATAACTTTGGGCCTCACTGAAATACCTTTCCCCATATGCCTTGTCCCTGTTGTGCATTGTTTGAAACATATTTATAATGTCTGAATATTGTTCAGGGATTATGACCTTAAGATGTTACTTTATTTCACCACAAACCCTTCACATAGCACCACAGTATTTTACTGTGTATTTTACTGTATTCAGGGGTATGTTAGGAGATTTTGGCAAGGTCAGAAATGTAGCCTTAACTTTTTAAATTTTATTTTATTTAGTTATTTATACCCTGCTCTTCAGCCACAAGGCTATCAGAGTGTGCTGCCAGCAGATCTATGAAAGGATGAAAGGCTGAGTGAACCTTGGAGCCCTCTGGAATCCAACTTGCAACATGGTGACTTGCAGTACTGGCATTTAACCACTGCGCCACCAGGGCTCCCTCTACTTCTAGAAATACTTTATGTTCTGGGTGCCCTAAGCTAACTTCTTGCCTTTGTGTTACCAGTGGTGTGTAGTGGAAAATATTTCCACTTCTATGCTTTTCCCTCCATAGGAAATTTTCAGTTTAAATTAGAAAAGTTATCCATTGTTGTATCAATAAAACTGGAAAGTTTCAAAGCTGTAATAATGTTGTGGTGAATATTACTAGGAAGCATGGGTACATTAAAAAAAAACACACCCATAGACGGTGGACAAGGCATTGGGTAGGGCAAAATTAGCATGCTAAAACTTTCTAAATATGCATCTTCCCCTTTAAATGTAAACACTGTAAGAGAAGTATATGCCATAGATTTCCCATGGTCTACAATACTGAAATCACACAATGTTCTTTTAATTTATTTTCCCCCTAATCAAATTATAATTGCTTTGGCTATTAGAAGAACTTTCCATCTTTCTACACTATGCAAAAATAACTGTAGAGAAACTTAAGTATGGCTAGTCATATATTTTGGGGCTGACCTGAAGGGGGAGTGGGGGCATGAAAGCATTGAAGCTATGGGGGGAGGGACTTTTTACCTCCCCCACTTTTTTCACCTTTTAATACCACAGTGGGGAACCTGTGGCGCTCCAAATGTTGATGAACTGCTGCTCCCATTGCACTTTATCATTAGCAACACTTATGGGAGCTAATGGGAATCGGAATCAAATATCATCTGGAGGGTTCCATGTTCCTTACCCTTGATTTAAAAGCTGCTGTAGCAGTAGGAATACTGCTCTGGCTACTGCCACCACCATCCTTCCACACCAGTGTCCTTACCAAAGGCACTATGGGAGACAATGATGGTAACAACCAAAGGTACACTTCTGCTAGTGTTCGGCCAGCAAGGCTTGTGGTTTTTAAATGTAAAGGGGAGAAAGGAAACGTGCTGAGTTTGGCCCCAATAGCTCTGCATTTGGCCCTCAACATAGCTCAGATCCTCAAAAACATTGACTTCTGCTTTGTACCTCTGCTGCTTTCTCTCTTGGGAGCCAAAATAAAAGCCCAGGAATCAGTAACACTTGTCAGACTGGATTGTACAGGAAACTTTGAAATGGATTTTTTTTTCTCAACAATTTTCTGATGGCTCCCAATAGATTTGGACACAGTTGTTGGCTTGATTTCTCCTGTTGTTTGCTAAGGATGGCTCAAAACAACTAGCTACTCCATATCCATGTGCCAAATTGGGGGGCAGCTGTCTTGAGGCTCATAATTTGACTCTTTGAGCCATTGTGAAGGGTGCTATGTTGAGGGGGTAGTTCCCTACCTCAGTTTCTATCTTGTTAATACCCTTTCTATGTCTACCTTGTAACTTGAAAGAATGGTCCGTTTACTTTGCTCTTTCTAAATACAAAGTTTTAGGTTAACTGGCATAAATTCATCAAACACCCAGGGAGATCTGAATTTTAGAAGAGCACCCTTTTCTCCCTCCTTTTTAGAACACATTTAACATTTCTGAATGTTTGACGCCTGTGGCAGTTGGCAGCTGCAAACATCCGACTGAAAGCCTCATCTACTGCTTCACAGCTTCCAGTCGAGGATGTTTACAGTCGCTCACTGTCAACAGCAAAATGCATTCCTTAGTTGTTTTCATTTATCATTAACCTATTGCTAAATCCAGGCAGGTTGACTAAGACCACTGGTTCCTCTCTTCCTCCTCCTCCTGTTGCTACACCCCACAGAAAAATAGCTACAGTAGAGTGCAAAATTTCTCTCTTAAGGTGCTAGCAATCAAACTTATGTAATAGGCAGGCATACCAAGTGTGTATTGTTGTTGTTGTGTGTCTTCAAGTAATTTCCGACTTATGACAACCCTATCACAGGGTTTTCTTGGCAAGATTTGTTCAGAGGTTTGCCATTACCTTCCTCTGAGACTGAGAGAGTGTGACTTGCCCAAAATCACCCAGTAGGTTTTCATGTCCGAGCAGGGATTCAAACCCTGGTCTACAGAGTCATAGCCCAATTCTCAAACCACGCTACAACATGCTGGTACCTTCAAGTCACCTGTCAATTTATGGTGACACCATGAATTTCACTGGGTTTTCTTAGGCAATAAATGTTCAAGAGGTGGTTTTGCCTATTCCTTTCTCTGAAATATAGCCTAAACACCTGGTATTCATTGGTGGTCTGCCATTCAAGTACTAACCAGGACTGACCCTGTTTAGCATCCAAGATCAGATGGGATCTGGTTCCTTTAGGGTATATAGGCCGTGTACCAAGTACAGTTTTCCTAAGGAATTTACAAATCCAGTAGTCAATTCATGCAGGAAGTTTCTTATGACTGAGATAACATACATTTGGGCGGGGGGGGGGGGAGAATAAAACCACCATCCCGAAGTGATGGGTATTGCATAGCAAAAGCTATCAAAAGGATCTATCAAAGGAAACTTTTATGTCCCTGAATAGTCACTGGTTGCCACTCATATCAATAGGTCTCAGTTTCTGTAAATTGTCTTAACTGGGCTGCAAACATCCTATAAATGAAGGAGGATTAAATATAAGCTCTCAGCCGCCTCAGAACCCACTTCCCAAGAATTTATCATTACAGCAATTACTTATAGTAAATCAGCAGACTAAAATGAAGCTGTCAAGAGGACACTCAGTTGCTTGTTGCTCCCCCACCCCTACAATATTTTCAGTGGGACTGACTCAAAGGAAGCAGGCTTGTGGGAGTATTATAGTTATTTGGAATGCAGGAATTTGCCATGTTATTTACAACAACTGACAAAGGTGCAGAATCAACATAAATCACTCCTTTGAAAGCACAAGGTTAGATCATTTCCATACCAAAGTTAAGAAAACCCATCTTTCTTTCGGGCAGCAGGTGAAAACAAGCAAAGTTGTACTAGGAGCTGGTTTCTTTTATTCACTACTAGAGTTGGAGCTATTAAAGCCGCCTAGGGAACCACATTTTTCTCAATGGGTCAAGTCACTAAGGGAACAAAGCAAACTTTCAGTGCTGTGCATTCCAGGGATTCTTAGCACTTGGCATCCCTATACCACTCCAGACAAGGATCAACTTTCTCTCTCTAGCTTAGAACAGATTTCCGACCTAGCTTTGAGATTCACACCATGGTGCTCAATTCAATGAGAATACTTTCTTCAGGGTCTATAAAGGTACAAAGTTAACACATTACTTCCTGGTTTCCAGTAGAAAGCTACTGAGTACCAAAAGAGAGAAAGAAAACACACACAAACCACATGCTAACAATACCCTAGCCAAGGAAGTGATGGAAGAAGCAAGTTACCGGTATTTTAATTATGCTTTGTCACAAACTGGGGATTAGACTTTTCATTCTGCAGGTCTATTATCTCTCTCTAATTTGTTGAAAGAATACAGGTTCTTGGTTGTTTGAATTCATTAGATGAAGGACATTATGTCAACAATATGCCATTTCACTTTCCATATGTATAAGATCCCTGTCAGACATCCAACAGATCATATCTATATCAAAGTCAGAGCAAGGTCATGTCTAAAGTGCTTCAGTTTTCACAGCACCAGTAGGGGCCCCACTGTGTAAGTTACGGGCATTACAGTGCACAGTGTTCTCTGGCCTTGTGCATAACATGTACAGTTTAAAGTTATATCTCAACATGCAAGTTATTAAAATGTTTCAGAAAAGAAAAATAAATTCATTCTGAAGCTGGCTTTTAAAATTCTACTTTATTTATGACTGTTATATCAAAAGCAATTCAAATTTGAGTAACTGTCAAATTCACAAAAAGGTTTATTGCTGAAAAGAGCAAAATAATTATGTTATTCTATAGATAAAGGGGAAGGCAATGTCACTAAAGAAATAAACACTGTGGGTCAAGCAAGTACAACAGAGGTACGTTCAGACAGATTAATTCAATTGACATGGAGGAATGGACTCAAACTACAGGAAAAGAGATTCCACCTAAACATTAGGAAGAACTTCCTGATGGTAAGAGCTATTCAACAGTGGAATGCACTGCCTCGGAGTGTGGTGGAGTCTCCTTCTTTGGAGGTTTGGCCATCTGTTGGAAATGCTTTTATTGTGTATACCTGAAGGGCAGGGGATTGGACTAGATGGCCCTTGTGGTCTCTTCCAATTCTATGACATGCTAGTCAGCCAAGTGGTAACAGTTCACCCCCTCATTCTGGACTGGGAAGAAATCTACTTGCAAAATGTTATTTAAACTATTCTGTAGATCATGGCCAGAATCCAAAGAACCAGGGAACACGTATGATTCTGAGACTATTTTTTCTTCTGATTCTTGTGCCACTTGGTGAAGTTGAAATTTTCAAAAACTTTTGAAATTTCACAAACAAATTTGCAACATGGTATATAACAAAACTGCTCAAAGGACTAATAATAATAAAAAAAGGCAAAATCCTGACCAGTGTAACTATGGGAGAAGGCGAAGATGACAAAAATGTTGTCAGGCAGGGGTGATGCTTTCAGGTATCTTGCAACTGACTGACTAAACCACACCTTGATAACTACATTTGTATCTTCCTCTTGCTTTAAATAACCCCTATATTCTTCACATCCCATATGCAAAGCTTTAGCCCCCTGGGCCACTATGACTCTTAAATGTTTCCAAAACAAAATGTTTAAGCAAAATATATTTTCTCTATACTTATCTACACTCTTGATTTCTGCATGCGTTTCCAAATGTTAATTTCAGAATTTTTGTTAATTGGGAGTCCCAGAATACGCAAAGCATGAACATGCATGCATGGGAGTGAGAGTAAAATGCTGGTGGAAGAGGAAGGCAATCATGGGCTGTTGCCTTTTATAGTCGTACATGCTGACTTAAGCTAATTGGAGAAAAGGTAGGATATAAATGCCATAATTAATAAAGTTAATCACAAGGTTGCTGACCTTGGTTCTCAAAAGATGAGTTATATGTATCAAAGTCCATTCTTAGTTATGTGAGACTGAAAAATACTATAACTGGATGTAAGAAAAGCAAGAGACTTACTTACTAAAATCCAGTACAGTAATTTCATTAGAATTGCTATCCAATGTACACATATTCTAGGAGCACTGTACGTGCTAACTAACATCTTAGAAATAAAGAAGAAATCGTTTACGTTTTCATTAATAATTCAGGCATTAATTGAAGGTATTTATGTGGCTAGATGTGCTCATCACTACTAGATTAATAAAGAGCAGAAAGCCCTAATTAAAAAAAAGTTAAAGAGTAAAACTGGACAAGAACAGTCTTTTCTAAGCTTAAAACAACATTAAAATGTCCTGCTTTTAACAATGCCCAGCTGTCAGTCCTCTAACATTTACTTTAGTTCAGAGCTGGCAAACCATTTGTTCCCAATTGTACAACTTGCAATTACAGATCAAGAGAGCAGAGTACTGCATGCTCCATGCAACACAGTTCACACAAACACATTCACTGAAATATCATCAAAGCTGAAACCCATTGCCGACAGACTGAACACACTTATTTTAAGAGAATTTATTTTAGAACTCTTTAACTAAAGAAGCAAAACACCTGTTGTCAAATAATCTTAAAACAATTGACTTCCACGTTGTTTAATTTGGGTTTCTAAAATTAGTTTCTTATGAGAATCGTTGCTACTATAATATGATTACTTGCTGTACATACATACACACCAGGGTTTTGTGCTTGTATTTCTTGCAGAGAAGTCACCATGTCAAAACTCCAGTGAACTGTAAAACCACTTTGCAAAATCGCATGTGAGTCCACTGCTCAAAGTAAAAACTTCTACAAAATGTCCACAAATTTCCAGAGAAGCAGCAGCCTGGGAGTAGGGTACAGCCCAACATCTAACTACTTTTCAACTACACGTTCAATTACTGTCACAGCCAATACGTTTGATACATTATTAGTTATATTATAGAGTTATAGTTATATTATAGAGTTATATGTGCTCTGTAAAGCTGGGAATGATCTTTACTGCATCAGAACAACTCCAAGGAGAAAAATCTTCACACTACGCCAAAGAAAATGGAACACAGTAATACTCACTTTCACTCTTGGCACTCTAGAATAAAAGGACCACAATGTAGTATGGAAAATCTATTGGATCAAAGTAAGCAGATTTTTTTACATTTGAATCCTATGTCAAATTACTTAGGATCCTACTAAGCAAAATGGGAATCACTTCTAGTAAACCTGTACAGAATTAAGTTGTTAACCCTTTCAAGTTCTGCACCATGCCCATATTTTTAGAGGTTTCCAATCCAAATGCAAAGCTATTTTTAAAATCTGATCATGTGCACCTTGTACATCCAATGTGATTCATAACCTTTTCTCTATTATGAGATCCCTCACCTCATCTGAAATCTATGAATTTAAAAGTAGAGGGTGTTTGTTTTTTTTACACACATAGACAAGAGTGCTTCCTATTTAAAGGAAAGTTAAACATTTCAATATAGAATATAACCTACAAAATTCCATTAATGTAGAAGACTCCTATTCCCAGGTATAACTCTGCATGTTATATGTGACAAGTAATGGGAGGAGCAACAAAAGACCTGGACATTCACATGGTTAATTAACTAGAAGTGTGATATAGCAACTGAAACACTGCCAGTATTATATTCAAGGTTGTGCAGTCCAAGTTCTGTTAATAAATTACACTTTCTCATCAGAGCAATTTCAGATTAACTTAATGTCTAGTAAATGGAAAACATTTTAACCAAGCTTAAAATGTTGTATGAGAAGAAAACCTTACAAAACCCAAAGCAACACACTTCAAACATAAAGATTTATATTAAGTAGTTTAGCAACTGAAGCACATGTTCTGGTTTACAGGCTTCCATACCTCTATCTCCTTATCAGATGGAGATCACTACTAGTCTTAGTACACTTAGTATTGCTTTATGGCCTTCCTCCTTTTATTATTATGTCCATGTTAGAAGGTACAGAAGCTACAGAAGATACCTGTTCTCTGTCCAATAGGTCTCACTGAATTGAATTGATCTGGGGGATTAAATGCATTATCATTTAACCCAAACTGTTTTGAAGATCTCATTATTAGACTCCCCTACCCGCATAGCTTGTTCAATATGGCCAGAACCTGTGACATATGAGGAAAGTGCAGCATGCACATTCAAAAGCACACCTCCCTCCATTCAAGAAAACCATCTTAACAGGGGGGATTTTTCCATTTCTTTATGAAACAAAACAAAAACACCACAAAATCGCACATCTACAGAAGAAGCTGAGCAAGAAAAGAGCCCTGTTCATCAAACCAGTTTTCAACATCCAGGTATATTGAATGTAGCATACTTCTAGCCTGATTTTCCTCCATCACAAAATTCAGGGTAGTCTACATAATGTTCCAAGGCAAACCTTCTACCCAGATGCAAAAAAGTACCTTCTGGATGCTTCTGAAAATCCACTTGAAGGGCACAAAAGTAACAGCCTTTCCATGCTGTTACTCCCCAGCAAATGCTACTTAGAGGCACCCTCCCCCAAAGATTTAGCTCTCGGTGATAACAACCACCAATAGGCTTCTCATCTACTAACTTTTAAAATCCATTTAAACTACTGGCCAATACCACACTCTGTGGCATCAGAACACATGAAGAATACTCAAGAGACAAATCCAAAAAAGTAATTTTCTAAATTCTGACACACAGAGAAGTGTCCTAAATCTATCGCCCAATAGTTTCACTGTGTATGTTCAGGTTCGAGTATTGAAGAAAACAATTCTCTGTCCATTTTCTCTGCACTCTGAAAATAGACAGTGTATTAAGCTGAAAACCTACACATACATACGTTCCAAGGAATATGACCCTCGCAACTAAAAGGGACTTGCTTTTGAATAGACACGTACAGGTTGGGATTTAGCACATGCATACTACCACCTCCAAAAACATAAGAAGCAAAACTAAAGGGTTGAGCTGACAATGCTAATTCCTCTCCCACACCCTAGAGCAAGAATGTAAAAAATAAGGCAAGAAAGAAGCATCACCACTTCTATGACCTCTTCCCCCAAGCTTCCTTCTGCCAGGAGTCCAAACACACACAACAACAATGTGAGGTACAGGCCAAAAAAAGATTGTCAAGTTGCCTGTCAACTTATGGTGACCCCATGAATTTTATAGGGTTTTCTTAGGCAAGGAATACAGAAGAGCTGGTTTTGCCAGTTCCTTCCTCTGACATACAGCCTACAGTCCCTGGTATTTCTTGGCAGTCTCCCATCCAAGTACTAACCAGGGCTGACCTTGCTTAGTTTCCAAGACCAGACAGGTTCTAGTGCCTTACACTACATTAAATCCATTAGCTACAGTCCTGTGTGAGAGAATTTCTGTCATAAGGAATTTCATCTCAATTACATGTTCTACCAACAGAAGAAGCCAGATCCAGTCTCTAACAATCATTAACGCAGGTAGGAGTGAGACTGGTACATCACCTTCATCAAGACGCATACTGTAAAAGGTCATGACAGAGCCACACAAGACACACATCCCAGCTAAACAGCCCATTCCTTCTTGGGAAAGCAAGCCTCATAGCTTATGACCAACTGATTTAGATGAAGATGTCTTCCTACAAGTGCTCTACTGGAAATGTCCAACTACTACTACAATACATACTTTTTTTAGTTAATCTGAAAATATTTTTAACCATACTACATAACTAACATAACTACAGCTGTGAGTCTGCAAGACTTGAGCAGGGCTGCTGATGATAGGATGACTTAGAGAGCTCTCATTCATAAAGTCGCCATAAGTCAAACTCAACTTGATTGCAGTTAACAACAAAAACCTGACATAAACAGTGAAACACAGATCAAAAGTATAGAATGACAAAGCATTCACACGATACTGCTTCCTTAGCTCATGGCTGGAAGGAGAGGGACAACTGGCCATGTACAATTCAGACTTGGATTCATAAAAAGAAAACTTTCATCATGAAGCAGTTTAAGTTTTCAGCTTATCCAATTAAGCCCATGTTTTCAACATGTTTACCTCTATACAATAAATGAATGGATGAAATTTCAAACCAAATCACATTTTATTTCTATGGAACCAATGTACATTACAATATATATATATATATATATATATATATATATATACACACACACACACACACAATATATATAAACAATTAAATAAATCTATATCCACAGACAAGGGAACAGACTTACATTAAGATAGTCGTGTATGTGAAACTTCTTTTAAAGCTCATCAGTAAAATACATAATCAATAATCTGATAGATTTACAGTTGTCCCTTCATATTAGCTGGGGTTTGGTTCCAGTCCCCCCTCCCCCCCGTGAATACCAAAATCTGTGAATACTCAAGTCACATTATGTGCAATGGCATAGCAAGATGATGTCCCTTATATAAGATGGCAAAATCAAGGTTTGCTTTTTGGATTATTATTTTTTAAGGGTATTTTCAAGCCATGAATACTTAAATCCGTGGATATGAAATCCATGGATACGGAGGGACAACTGTACTTCTAATCTAACATATTACTGGATTACCCTGTATTTATGGACTTAACCTGAATGTACTGATAATCCTACCTTTAAAATTTACAGCAGGAAAAAACAGGAATTAACTCAGAATAAAGATTGTGCAAGTTCCTTTAGTCTATTAGGGCTTAGTTCCGTATCTTTCTGTTCAACTTACAATAAGCAAGTTAATTATGAACACCTGTGGTGCTCACTTCCAATTACTGGAATTTCCAATTACTGACCTCATATCCAAGCTAAGATTTCAGCTCTGGTGGTATCTGGTACCCTAACATTCAAAACATCACTGCATGGATAGCTGCACATTGATGTATTCAAAGTTGCACTGAGATATTACTAGTCTAAACTCATCCACATGGGTGCCAACTACTATTAAACACCACTGGAACAGAATGGGTTTAAAAGAATATGACATTGTCTGAAGAACACTCCATGCATGAACTATTAGTATTGAGACCATGGTGAGAATCTAGCTGATCGGGAAGCAATTTTCATGCTCAGTCTCAATTGCCAAGGCAGATTATATGCTTCAATCTGTTTGTACTATGCGGCTCACAGTACAATCTTATACACAGGCATATCTCAGTTAACAAAGCCTCTGGCAAAGAAGCTCCTTTTAATAAAATCTTTTTACGGGAGCCCAACCCCCCGCTTTTGTCTTCTCTCTAGCTTGAAGGGTTGTTGTTACAGCACTGGGACGATGGTGAAGGAGGGCTAGAGAAAGACTTTCAGGGTTGGGTTGCAGCAGCATGCCTCCTGTAAACTATATAAAAAAAGCTTGACCTGGGAAAGAATGCGGTTCTACTCTCAGTGATCCAACTGCAGTTGTGAGTATGGTTAAGTACAACAGGCAAGGTAAACAGCTGCCTCCAGAATCACTCACTGAGATGGGGGAACAGCAAAACAGAAAGAAAAGGAGAAAGCAGATTAGCCTGCCCCACTAGCTACCCTGCCATGTTGAAAAATCATAGATCTGTAAGGTTTGCTACCAAAATGGAAATCATAAGAAAAAATGGAAGCTGTTGAAAGAAAAAAAAATCATACTAAGAATGCGTTTTGGAAGAAGCTTTCAAGTGGTCTCAAAATGTTTTTGTTTACTTATGTTTACAATGGATGCAAGCTCCAGGAACAGAGATTCCACCTCAACATTAGGAGGAACTTTTTGACAGTAAGAGCTGTTTGGCAGTGGAACACACTCCCTTGGAGTGTGGTGGGGTCTTCTTCCTTGGAGGTCTTTAAACAGAGGCTGGGTGGTTTGATCGTGATTTCCTACGTGGCAGGAGGTTGGACTAGATGGCCCTTGTGGTCTCTTCCAACTCTACAATTCTATGATTCTATGCAAGGAAAGCATACCTGACATGGTTGTTTTATTTCACGTATGCATAATATTAGTTTTGAACAAAAGTTTGCTGAAAGAAGTTGAACTGCTCTTGTTTGTTTGTGGTGTACACTCCAGGAACACATCTACTGAGGCATTCCTGAAAACCCCCTCATGGTCAATGGGGCATGCTCCCAAGTAAATAGGTTTGTAAGGGATTGGGAACATGTGGTCCTTCAGATGTTGTGATATGTAGCCCAGCAACATCTAGAAGATCGCATGTAGGGGGAAAAAATCTCTCACTGTTGCTGCATTTGTGTGAAGCTCATGTGCATTTTCTTCTTTACATTGTTTCATATTAAAGACTGGGGTGGGAAGTTTTTCCATGGAAATTTGTAAAATACATTTTTCCTAACATGTATATTTATTTATGCATTCCACCTAACTGATATATTTCCCTCAATTGCATATTTATGCATATTTTTCACCCGTGTACATTTTAACTGCTCACATTTTAAAATCTTAACTTTGGTACACATTGGGGTTCTCTAAATAGCAAAAATACTCCTCATAGAATGTGAGAAGACAACCTGTCCTAATGGCAATCCACGTTGTTTCACTGTATTGTGGGGGGGGGGTGCCAAAAACACCACAGGAAAAGCCTTCCAGTTTGTTTGTTTTTTAAACAGTGAGGGGAATGCACATTTCCGCTTGTTGGGACAAGTGATTTGATATGAATCACTTTCCCATATGAGATGAAGTGCAAACCTGATTGGCTGGATGAGCACAGAAGCGGGGCTTGCTCACAGGACAAGTGCTCAAAGCCGCCATGTTGGATCTTTGCCTTAGTGAGCAAGCACTAAGGCAATAAATTAGGGTGTTGTTTTTTCCCTAACAGACAAAATATCCCTTATGCGCAGTGTGGAAATAGTTTCTTTTCTTTTTTTTAAGTTCAGCGCAGCAGATTTAAAAACACAAGTAATTCACTCACAGCTGCCATCTTGACTAGAGGGCATGCGAAGTTTATGGGGTCTGTAAAACATTAAGACAAGTCACAGCTGCTGAAAATTGTTATTACTGCGGAACAATCCATTTCTTTTGGCCTCATATAGACAAGCCCATTGTACGTCTGAAAATGCCTCAAAAGCAGAAAAAATCTTAAGGTGAGAGAGGTGTGCTTCTTCTAGCAACAAGTTTATAGGGAGGCACAGAAAGGCTTTCATTGAGACTGTCAAATCCAACTACAATAAACCATCCCCCACCCTTAGCCACACGTTCTCCATCCTTGGCCTACATAAGGCTATACCTCAGGGAGTGGATCTCAAGCAAGATGTGGCAAAAGTTCTGTTGTGTGGCTTAAAAATTGGCAGGCCTGCACATGAAGCACTGCACAGTGTCTCAGAGGTCATCGTATAGCCCTCACCTAAATTACTGAGTTGGGAGCAAGTTAAGTGGCAAGAACTGCAGATTTTGAGGGTCTCACAGATAGTTGAGGGTCCCATAGTTAGTCTGATAGTTGAGAACTAAATCCCTATCCTCTTGATTACGCCATTGCATTTGAATATCAAACCATTACATTACAGGCATTCCCCACTTTTCAACAACTTTCTTTTCAATGACCTGCTCTTTTGACTGTTCTAAATTATACCCAGAACCCATATATTCGACACACACGGTCCACTCGGTTTTATGACCATATGCTGCTTTTTTACCTCTCAGTTGACTCTGCACCATCTCTTTCATTCAGCCTGTACTGTTTCAGCATGAATCCTGCACCCATTGCAGCTTATTGTCAAGGTCGGTCCCGGACGTGACCTTTTCCTGCCAATATCAGTTTGGCTGTATAACCTTGTAGGTAATAGTGTTTTGCATTTCTCTGTGCTTGTTAATGAGTGTGTAACTGAACTGCCAAAGGAAGCAGACTGTCAATGCCAGGAAGGGTCTTCTAATAAGCTCTGCAACTGGATTTCAACTCTGGGGGAAAGGGGCTGAACTCTGGTACTGTGAGAAGAGAAAAAAGGGATGATGGTTTGCCAATGATTGTGTAGCCTGCCAGATTTGGTAGGTTGGAATATGCTTTTAATGTCCTGTTTGTCAGTTAAGTTTCATTCTGAGCAACAATGCTGTAGAGTTAGCATTCTGGATTACTGAGACAATAAAGTTTTCTGCATTTAACTCTGAAACTGCTGATCACTGCGTCTGGGAATGCCAGTACATGACACTTACCACCATCACCCACTTGCTCCCTGGCAGTGACACCAGTGTGGCCGTGCTTGAGCTTGCTGTTGCTGCTGTAGTGCCACTGCCCCGAGCCCCCAGAGCAGCAAGCCCAGTCCCAGAAGCAACAGCAGAGGAGGAGGTGGCCTTATGGTCTCCTGAGGGGAAAAACACAAGTCCCACTTCACCTTTTGTACAATACGAGGAAAACTTAGTGGCAGCCAAAGTGGCTGGTGGAGAGCACCCAAAAAGGAGAAGGGTGGTGCCAGTGGCTCTGTAGATGTTATTGGACTGCAATTCTGGTGACTCCCGTGAGTCCCTGCGATCACAGCCATTGGTGAGGAATGAGGAGAGTTGTACTGTAATCCAACTGAGGGCTACCTCTTTCCTATCTCTAAGGTAAAGTTAAAGTCAGGGGGGAGTGTGACTTGGGTTTCACATTTCAATGATTTCCAGTTAGCCACAGTACTCTGCTCCCTAACCTGACAAATAAGCAGGGGATGCCTGTATCTTGAAGTTATCTATATTACTGGTACCATACACCTCTTAAAATCTGTGCATATCTATCTACACCTAAGTGTCTAAATGATTAGCCCATGGCCCCATTAAGAGTCCCAGTCATGCAAACAAAACCTGAGTTTGGAAACTGCCTTCAAGTTTGTCTCCACCCTTTGTGTTGTGTGTGTGTGTGTTTAAGATTCCACTAAAAATAAAAGGTATGTGAACAAATTGTCCTGCAATGAGAAAAATGCAAGTTCCAAATATATAAAAAAGTAAAGGACGAGTACTCCAGGTACAAGTTCTGTGTTTAGAAAACAACTGATCTAAGTTAACTGGTTCAGTAGCTATCCTCCCCCCACACCCACAAAAGAAAGAGAGAAAGACCTATGTTTGCACATGTTTTTGGCAGGTCCCGTACAAGATACAGCCCCAATAGTGCAAGCAGGTGTCTGCAAGTAAAAGCAAGACCTTTACTTTTATAATAGTTTCAGAATTTACTGTAAATTAATTACACTAAATATATTGGTTGTGGAATTTAGTGTAAATACATTTTCCAACAGCCTTTAATGCAGGATGTTATCTACAGCATTAAGCATGCCAGGAAAATAAACTGTAAAGACTATAGATCATGTTTTTCAAGAACATGTGCTTCAGCTTATAGGAGGCAGAGAACTTTCAAGGTTATCCATGGAACTACTGCAAACTGCTCACGGAAGCATTAAAAAAAGCAGTTTAAGCACACAAGTATTTCCATTGCTTTCCTGACTAGAAGCCACACCCTCCAACTAATGATAGGAAAGCATTTTGAATCAGAACTCTTACAAGTGCTCTGCCTGAGGCAAAGAAAGTCTCTCCCATTTTCAGAAAAGAAAAGAAACTCTTGCTCAATAAGTAGCAATTATGCTGCAGAATTTATATGCTGAACACGACTAAATGGAAGAACACCAGATCAGTCAACCATAGCTTTAGTGCTCTGAGTATGATTAACAGAACAAGCCTTCAAAGGTCAATTAAATGTCAACACTTTTTCGAGGGGGACAGAGAAAGTCTTCCAAAGTCTGGCCAGTGTGCAACAGGCATCCTGAAACCCTGTAAGGCTAGCTGTACTGTAGAATTCCACAAACATGATTTGTGTATGTGTATGTACATACAGAACACACAAGGGTTTTCTGCAAAAGAGTAATTAGCATTTATACTATTGGCTAGAATCCTGCTAAAACTGTCTTACGGGTTGGGTTTAATCAAATAGGAGACCAACTGTTTTATACCAACCCCCAAAGGGATTAAAGATTCCTTTCACTAGGCTTGCTGGAGAATTAGCATCTGTGTAAAGAAATTTAAAACAGCACAATTTTTTCAATATCACAGACCACGCACTTTGGGGAAAGAAAAAAACCCTCGGCTATGAAGATATTTTTTGGTTTGGGTTAGTCAAACCAACTTCTCAGGAAGTGCTTCATTTATTTCAGCACTTTTCATCTCATGTGCCAGGTGTTAAGCCCACCACATGATCCCTTAATTAATGCATTACATTCACAACACTAACCAAAATCTTCACAATGCTACTGCAAGCAGTAAGATACAGTACACTTTTATCTGTATAGCCTAAGCAAAGACACTTTTGGAGTAGGAGGTAAAACTCAGATGGGCTGGAAAAAATTATTGGAGTTTAACTGTGGTAGTGCATTAAAGGAAGAATACTTTAGCAGCTGCTGGGATTTCTACTAGAGTATCTATTTGTTGATAGACAAAAAGATTTTAAAAAACTATTTCTGTGCTTTTACAAGGACAGACTCCAAATCCTCAAAGTGAATAATGAATCTGAGTAGCCTCTGAAGTCTGAAAACCCATTAGATCAACTCCCAAGGTCAACCAATACATAACAAGATGTTAACAGTTCTCTGTGGTGTTAAGGATTTCTTTAAAACAGATTCATTATTTTGATCTTTGGAAGGTGAGGAACCATACAATCTCAGTTACAATTCTGACTTAGGAAAAGTTTTAGTCCTTTTTACATATATACAAAAACACGCATGTTGTACCACTGGATTAGCTAAATCTTAAAATTACAGTAATACAGAAATGACTAAATATATTTCTAAAAAGCAACATAAAAGCCCTATTTTTAATACTTTCAAAACACTGAATGTGCTTCAACATAAAACAAATATACCATTTTCAGCTGAATTTGTCCTTGTCAGCCCTTGCTGCTGCATGTAAACCCTTAACTCACAAGCTCAGCTGAGGAATATTACCTTCCCAACACCCCAAGGGTACAAAAAGTCAGCCTTCAGCCCCAATCTTAAATGGGTATTTCTTCAGGAGTAAGCACTAACTCAGTGGGCCTTCCTTAACACTAAGCCCATATAGGCTGCCCTTTGCCTACAACTCAGGTTGATCCTAGTGATATATGAACACACACACACATACACGCAGAGGAAAAAAAGTTGAATTAGTGCAAGCCACCCAGCCTTTACACACAAAAAATACCTGTTGCTACAGCTACACACCTGAGCCATTTTATGCCTCTAGGTCCTCAAAGAGTGTGCATGAGATTGTTCATCCCCTTCCTGGAACAAAAGCAAAGAAGGAAAAATCAGGCTATAGCCAGTTGGCCCCTTTCCCCCTTCACCTGCTTCTCTGGAAGTGGGCATCTGTCCCATGCCTTC
This sequence comes from Gambelia wislizenii, assembly GCA_030847615.1. Classification (NCBI taxonomy): domain Eukaryota; kingdom Metazoa; phylum Chordata; class Lepidosauria; order Squamata; family Crotaphytidae; genus Gambelia; species Gambelia wislizenii. The sequence goes on along the minus strand of JAUMIR010000001.1, from coordinate 166,627,936 downwards.
CTAATCTCTTGGCCTCTCCTCTGCCACCACCTGCTTGCCTACCCAGCTCCTGTTTTTGACACAAGGTGGGCAGAGGGGTTAGACCAGGGTTGCTTAGCCAGGGATCCACAAGAGGTTGCTAGGGAGGGGTTCAGTGAGATAGAGATTGGAGGGAGAAAAAAACCACTTTTTTTTTCCTTTTTGAGCTGTAGATATAATAATAATTTTTAGGCAGACCTGAACATTGTTTCAAGGGTTCCCACTAGGAGGGGAAAGGGTTGAGAAAAGCTGGATTAGAGGCTGGGGGGGGGGAGAAGGACAAGGCAAAGATAAAATGGCACAATTAGAAGACGGCTAGAATTTATGGAGGTTTTTTTTTTCTTCTTAAGTGAGGGGTTCCCACTTTCCCGCCACCCCTGGTAAGGCAGCCCGTCCGCGTCTCGCCAAACCTTGCCAGAGACCTGGGGAGCCGCTTCTCCCGGGGCAAAGCAAGTAAGAAGGCGTGGAGCATTGGGCTATCTCCCCACCCCCGTCTGAGGCAGCCGGGCAGGGGACCCTTCCCCACTTTCCCACCCCTTCAAGCCTTTTTCCCTCTACGAAAGGAAGGGCAGCCAAGGCAGCCGCAAGAAGACCCGGAGAGGAGGGGGAAGAGGGTGGCGGAAAGAGAGACGGAGGGAGCCAGCCAAGGGGGCCGCTGCCTTCTGAAGGCTTTCACAGCCGGCATCCACAGCCCGGGGGAGGGGGGGGGAAAGCCCAAGGAAAATCTAGAGTCTATACCCACCCACCCCGCTTTACTCCTTGCCAGGGCTCCCCTGATTCCCTTCTTCTCCCACGCAGGGAGGCAAAGTTGAATGGGAAGTCCAAGGCTTTCTTTCACCACCCGCATCCCTAGATTTTCCTTGGGATTTTTTTCCCTGGCCGTATTGTGGAAGAGTTGATTTCTAAACTCACCTCGGGGGAAAAAAAACCCAAGGAAAATCTATTTAAAGTTGAGCTGAGTTTTTCTCTACCCCCCCCCTTTCTCCCCCTGAGCACGAACTGCTGCCTGGGAGTAGAATAAGGGAACCCGTCCTCCTCCTCGGGTTAGCATCTGCTGTCGTGCAAAACCTACTCCGAAGTGACGCCTTGAGCATCACGTGTAGCGGCCTCTCCTCTCCTCCGGGCCGGCGAAGAAGTAAGTGCGCGGGAGAAACTCTCCCTCCGCTCCTCCTCCTCGCTTCTCCCCTCCTGGGAGCCCGTTGCTCGGCCGGCTTTGTCCTTCCCACCGCGGCCGCCCTTCGCTGCCTGCCTGCCTTTTCCTTCCCCCAGGGACGGGAAGGGAACAAGGTCACCTCAGGCTCCACCTCTTCTCTCTCTCTGGCCCCTTCGGTCTCTGTGTGTGTGTGTGTTGCTGCTTGCAACGCCTCGCCATGTTGCTGCTTGGGCTTCCCTTCTTCTTCTTCTCCAACCCACCCACTCCTTTTTCCTCTTTTGACAGCTGCAGCGCCCAGTTGCAAAAGTCTCCCTCAGAGTGGAGCTCTGCCCGGAAAGTAAAGAAGGAACAACACACACACACACACTCCCGCCTGCCTTCCTCCTCCTTTCTTGCCGGCACTTGCGAGCATGCGCGGGCTTGCACGGGCTCTGCTAAAGGGCCCCCCACCTGCAGGTAGCCGGTGGGAGCAGCAGTGGCGACGCCTCCTCCTCCTCCACCTCCACCCCCGGGGGCTGCTGCGGCTGGCTTGCTCGCTCCTTACTCCCGCTTTGCGCCCCTCGCCCGGGATTCCATCCTCGCCCTGCTGCGTCTCCTCCAATTAGCTCCCGTGGAACGGAGAAAGTTAGCCAATGAGGCGTCCCGAGCACGAAGAGTCCCCTTGGCCTGAGCCAATAGGAAAAGGAAGAGAAGCTTCGGTGCTCTCCCACTCTTTCTTACACGCCCCGCTCTCCTCCTGCTTCCTTCTTGCCAGTTCCCTTCGGAACTCTTCCAGCTGTAGCGCTCTGAGGGGAGCCAGCAGCCTGGAGGGAAAGAGCCTCAGAAGGAGCCTTAAAGCCAAATCCACACTACACAAATAGTCCAGATTCAAAGTGGATGGTTTGCCATAGCTCCTTCCTATGGGATCTTGGGATTGGTAGCTTGACAAGGGGGTTGTCTAAAAGGTCAAAATAACCCTGGTGGAATTCGCTGGGAATCCTATCTGTCTAAATGGGATCCCACATCAGTCCACAGTATTTGGAAGGATGGGGGGGGCAAAATGGCAAAAACAACACAGGGAAAGCCTTTGCAACTTTTCCTATAGATTTTTTTAAAAAAAAACAGCAAGGGGGTGCACATTTCTGCTCCCCCTTATGAGAAGAAGCACAAAACTGATGGCTGGATGAGTGCAGGGGGAGAGCTTGCTAACAGGGCAAACATCTGTTGCTGCCATGTTGGATTTTCACCTTAAGCAATCGCTAAGGCGATAAATGAGGTAGTTTTTCTTTTTTTTGTTTTGTTGCATTTTTAATTCAAAAAAATCACTATATCGCTCCAGTGCACCTTAGATGACTTTTTTTTAAAAGTTTGGTGGCAGCAAAGAACTAACACAAGTAAATCACTCACAATTGCCATCTGGCATGCAAAGCTTCTGGGGGCTTCTGGGGCCAAAAGTACCATTAAGACATGTCGCTGCTGCTGCAAAACGCCATTACTGCAAGGTAGTCCATTCCCCCCCCCTCATATAGATGGGCCCAAGGTCTTTAGCCTGCTTTGCCAGAGAGCTGGTGCCTCACCAAACTACAAATCCCAAGATTTTATTGGAAGGAGTCATGGGAAATAATCCAGTTTCAAACTGGATTATTTGTGTAGTGTGAATTTGGTTTATTGCATTGCAATGGATATGGGACTCAGTAGGCGCGTGGGGCAAAACAGCTGCGTGGGAGCATCTGTGGCCAGCGCAGAAGCATTCATGTTAGGGGACTCTGTGACCTTGTTGCAATTTAGAGGTGGGTTGAATTTGTAAGATAGGAAAAAAGCTCTCGAAAGTAAACAGTGCTTCAACTTGGTGTGTTGAGTTGCCTACCAAAGAAACAGAGTAAAACTTTAAAACTGACTGTTTTACTTGCATGCTGTTCGTGCTGGCAACTCATCTCCAGCTTTTCGAATACTGCTCTAATGCACTTGTGATGGTCCTGTCAGAGGGGATGTGTTTTTTGCACTGCATCTGAAGCAATGGGTTCATATCCACAAAAGTTCATGCTAAATTAAAAACCACGTAGTCTTACAGGTGCTGCCACGTTTCCCTTCCCACTTTCTTCCTCCTTTTTTTTATGCTGCAAGAGATTTAACACGGTTGCTGCTTTGAATGCTAGCACTCTACAACACATTTTGTTGTAGAAGTCCTGAGCTGCTTGGGACCAGAATGCCTTGAAAGATTGCTTCCCCTACTGTGTCACCCTGCCTTGAAGTCTTCACCAAGGGGTCTATGCAGCACTTCCTCCCCCCTGTTGTGGTTTTCTAGGATTTTATTATATACCACAATAAATACTTTTTCACCTTGATGCCCCACAGTGGGACATTAGTCTCCCAGATACATTTTTGCCTTGCAGAAGGAATAGAGCGCTTAATGAAAAGAAAGAAAGAAAGAAAGAAAGAAAGAAAGAAAGAAAGAAAGCTATTGTGAATAAGTCAAAACAGAAATGAAGAGTTTTCCATAAACCTTGGGCCCATCTAAACAGTGAAAATACCCCTCATAGAATTCGTTGGGAATCCTGTCTAAATGGGATCCAGCACCAATCCACACTATTTGGAGTGGGGGTGGGGCTTGCTAGCAGGACAAGCACCTGCTGCCGCCATGCTGGATTTTCGCCTTAGCACGATTACTCACTCAGGAGATAAAACAGGATGAATATTTTCTGTTTTGCTGTCCTATAAAATTAGAAAATCGCTCTATCGCACCGGGACAACTTTTAAAAAAAACCAACGGCAGTGGTGAAGAACTAAGACGAGTAAATCACTTACAGCCACCATCAGGAATGTGAGGCTTATGGGGGCTTCTGAGGCCAGAAAAACCATTTACTGTAGACATGCTGCTGCTGCTGTGAGATGCCAATACTACTAGGTACTTTGGATTTTTTCTCCTTGTGTAGATGGGCCCCTTGATTCTCTTATGATGAATTGGCTTTGAACATTTGGGAAATCTGTGGCAAATACTAAACAAGCGCAATATTGTGATCATTGTAATTACATACAATCGACTAAAACCAAAAAAAGTGTAGGTTTATGTATGTGCTTGAATAAATGCAAGCATTGTTATACTGCAATCCCACACCCATTATGCACGTACTTTCTTGAAATTATTAATAAACTCTGCAGTCTTGCAGAGTATTTCTTTCTTTTTTTATAAAAGCAATTGCTGATGTAGAGTATCTGACCAGGAAGCAGAATCTGACTATAAGACTGTGTCCATTTGAATCATCAAAACTAAATACACACTGGGTGAAACTTGCCTACTTCTACTTTCTCACTTACTATGTAACTTTTATTTTAAAATGCACAGGGACCAAGATTCCTTACCGTTCTGGCATAGCATAAATATGGAACAGCATAGTTGTGCTGGATCCCACATCTGTGCAACTGATTGTGCAACAGACACCAAGGCCATAAGCTCTGTTTGCACAACTTGTTAACTTCTTCCTAGCAGCTCCCCCTCCAAGCCAACTGTGAGAGTGAAGGTTGCGTCTGCAGAATGTAGAATGATAGACTGTATTAGGGAACACACTTAAGTTCAGATAAAATGCAACCACTTGTGCAACTATTTCAAGACTGGTGTAGTGCCCCAACAGGATTACAGCCTATTATAGTCTATGGTTTCTATCTATGTACAGAATACTGTAAATTGCTTGCTTTTGGCTTGAGGAAAGAGCAGATGCTATCAGTCGCTTTACCAGTCCCATCCATTGTGGAAGAAGAATATTGATGACACCTCCATAGTTAGTGTTAAAGATCTAGCTGCAGAGATTTTACCTTTAATTAAGATCTCACACACTACACATTAAAGCATTTTGATATTTCTTTAACTACCATGGCAATATCCTATGGAAACCTGGTGTTTATTGTTTGTTGAGAGACTAAAACTCTCTGACAGAATTTTAAATACCCCTCCTTAAACTGCAAATCCGAGAATTTCATAAGAGTGTATCCTGTAGATTCCTGTAAGGCATTGTTTGTGGGGCTGCCCTTGAAAGATGTTCAGAAATTACAAGTAACATGAAATTTCAGCAGCTAGATATCTGTCAGGAGAGAGCTTTGTAGCCTGCATTACACTGGCCCTGGGTCAGCAGCACTGGCTTCCAAATTGTTTCTATGCACAACTTGAAGATGCTGGCTTTGATCTCTGTGTGTATTGTTCAAGTTGCCTGTCATCTTATGGTGACACCATGAATTTCTCATAGGGTTTTCTTAGGCAAGGAATACTTACAGGTAGTTTTCCATTTCCTTCCTTTGAAATATTGCCCACAGCACATGTTATTCCTTGATGACATCCATAGTCCTAAATGGGTTGGGACCAAGTTATCTGAAGGACTGCCTTTTCCATATGTCCTGTCCATAATTTAATATAATCAGAGGCTCTGTAATATGTTTCACAAGCTATCAAGATTAGATTCATGAGTACATGGGACCTTTTCTGTAGCAGCCCCTAAATTGCAAAATTCCTTCTTAAAGAAGGTGAGATTTATTATAGGCTGGCAGTAAAGTGTTCTGTTCCATTAGGGTTTTTATGCTGTGTAATGTTTTATGTTAATTTTCAATTTTAAAATTAATGCTCTTCTCAGTTTTTATTGTATGTTATGTTTTTTGCTTCTATATTTGTTATATTTACTCTGTTAAAGGAGATTATCAGACGGGCTTAATAAAACAGAACAGAAATGCAACAGGATCGCTAAAGAGTTTTTCTTTCAGACAACTTCCTTCTCTCCTGTTCTGACCCCATTTGGCTTCCATTTTTTTTTAATTCATGGGGAAAAGTCATTAATAGATCACCTGTTCCGTTTCTGCAATGGAATCACAGGTGTGCGAACTGGTGTGCTGTTATGCTGGCGCGATGTTGGAACACTTCCAGGTACAATTGTGACATCCAGGTGAGTGACAGCCTTTTCTGTACCCTCCCCGTGTTGCTTTTAAAGCTTTAAAAATGTTTTGGTGCTTTTTTTAATTTTTAGACGTCTGCTTGTATTTTTATTTTTAAATTCCACCCCCCAGCTGCCTGCCTCTGTAAGGTTCTTGAAGATAAATAGAGAACACTTCTGGTGGCAATCTGAACATCCAGGTAAGTGACAGACCTTTTTGTACCCTCCCCTGTTTACTTTAAAAAAAAATGATGTCTTTTTTTTTAAATTCCCTACACAATGCAGGGCTCCCTGTAAGGTCCTGGGAGGTCCCTGCAAAACACTTCCTGCTTCGATTGGGACAAAGAGGTAAGTGACAGCATTTTTTGTTCCCTCCCTGGGTGTTTTTTTTTTAAGGTTGTTTAGGTGCTTGGTGTCCTTCTTTGACATTTGGTCTTTTTTTTAAAAAAAAAAATTAAATTCCCCATGCAATTTGGTTTCCAGGAAGGAGAGGGGGGTTTGGTCTCCAGGCAGGGGAGGGGGCTCTGTGAGAACGCAATTTACTTCCTGGACTGCTGGAGGATGTGGGAGTAGTTTCTGTCCTGGGATTAAGTGTCTGAACATTATTATTTTTTTTGTTCTGTTACAGGGACAGAGGAGGGTGGGTGGGGTGGTACTGGAACAGGAACGGGTTTTAAGGGCCCATCTGATAATCTCCAAACATTCATGATATTACCCACATGCCTGGTAGGCAAAAATGTAACTAAATTAAAAGTGCATTAAATAAAGAAAAAACAAACTCTATTGTAAAATCTCCATAAGTCACCATAAGCTGTTACCTTTAACATTAAAAACAGTGGAAAATGAAGCAATGTTCATGTTATTTACAGTTGTCCCTTCATATTCATGGATTTGGCATTCATGGATTCACATATTCACAGCTTGACCATATTCTTAAAAAAATAATAATCCCAAAAGCAAACCTTGATTTTGCCATCTTATATAAGAGACACCATTTTGCTATGCTATCGCATATTATGGGACTTGAGTATTCAAGGATTTAGGTATTCATGGGGGTGGGGGGTTCCTGGAACCAAATCCCAGCAAATGTGAAGGGACACCTGTATTACCAAAATAGGCTATAATTGTCACAGCAATATGACAAGCATCTGTAGCCATCCAAGTATCTGGGCTTGAGGTTTTCTTTTATAAGGTATTTCTACTCTTGTTGGAGCTATGTTTGTCTGTCTGTGTCTGTCTTCGTTTTTTTGAAAGGGTGTAAGTAAATTATGACTTTCCCCTTTTAAAAATATATTAGAAGTTTCATGCATATATTTTAAGACATTAATATATTTTTGCAATATATTAACTAAAACATTTTTCACTACTCAGGAACTATGTGTGTGCATGCACTGCATAAAGCAATTGCTAAGAAACTTGTGTTAAGGTATAGCATTCTAGCTTTTACAGGTTGCTCCCCGTATCTGCGGGGGATATGTTCCTGAACTTACAATTTATAAGTGAAACCATGGATAATAGCAAACCCTATTGAAATAAAGGACTTCCAGTACAAACATATCATACAGTTGTGTTTGAGGACCTAGCAATTCCTAGAGAGGACACTTCTCTATGCATTTTCCAGCACAACTCCATGGTATATGTCCCTATTTTTTTTTTCATCCGTGGATAACTGAAACTACAGATATTGGTTCTGCAGATATGGGGGAGGAGGGGAGGCAACCTGTACTTTCATGTTGTTGAAAGTATAGGAAAATATACTGTTTTTTGCTGTGGAAAAAAAAATCCCTTTCTAATTATTCTAACATTTCTCAAAGGAACATGGTTTTAGACAGGCAACAGAGCACTCCCTGAGGAGGAGTGGAACATTTGACAAAAAAAGCAAAGATTTTGTTTGCCAATATCTGGGCTCAGAGTTCCAGTGACATTTCGTATGTGGGGCTTTTGTGGAGCAGTAGTGCCACTGCAGTGTCAAAGATGTGCATAATAGACTGGATAAAATCATATTTTATAAATATATAATTATTTGGTTTAATAAAACTTTGATAACACACACATTTGCCCACAAATGTTATGCTTCCTTTTAATATAGTGCAGAAGAATAAAGGGAGTGGGTGAGTTGGAGACAGCAGGAAATGCTTGCATGGCCCACAAATATGGATATCCATGATCCTTTCCATTTTGGCTATAAGGCAGTGTTTGGACGTAACTAGCTAAAATAATTAGTTTCTTACGATTACAGTAATTGCTTTTAACAATAAAGGTACAGCTACATGATATTATGACTGTAACTCAGAAGGGATAATGTCACTCCTCCAGTAGTATAACTGTATTTTTCAGGTGCTTTTATAGATGCAAGTGTGACAAACAGCTGTATGAGCAAATGAGAGTACCAGTAGTGTGGTTCAGGAGCCAATCGTTTGGGAGGAAGCAGAAAGGGGAGGGGCTTCTGGATGTTTTAAATCTGGATGACAGTTTGAGAGAGAGAATGACAGTTGAGAAGAGAGTTGACAGTTGGAAGGAAAAATGAAAGTTGTGATGTGTTGAGGAGAGGCTGGAAAGTGTGTATGGCTATGATTGAAGATTGAAAGAATTAATGGGCAGGAAGAATATGTAGAATATGTGGGAATAGAAACTAGTCAAAAATAAACACCAAAGTCGTTCTATTATCTTGTTGAAACAATAAACCCATCTTTATGTTTATTATTTATATCCAGTCTCCTCATGAGTTTATTTGGCCTTATTGGTATGTAAAGGGCACTTTAACCCTGTAGACACCCACACCCACATGCAAGTATTATCTCCACAGTTTATTCGTTCTGTGGCAGCAGTGGGAGCTGAAATTCCCTGTGTCACAAAAGTGGTGGTAGAGAAAGTGACGAGGTGGCCAGGCTGAGTGGTGACATAAATTTGGTTGGCGTGCATGTGCGTCACAACAAGAGCACAGGCTTGCTAAATGCTTCAAGTGCTGGTTCATGCTGTGCTTTGTGCACTGTCGTGGGCAGGTAGGCAGCGAGTATTCTTGTAACAGACTGGATTCTGTGGCAGGATTTAAGGCCCCTTCACATTACGCAACTATATGACGATGATGATGATGATCAATCACCTTTTATTTCTATAGCACCATCAATGTACATGGCACTTTACAAGAAAAAGAACAAAACTGTTCCCTTCCTCAAGCTTACAATCTTACAATCTAGATGCTGCCATGGCAATGTCCAATGGAATCCTAGGATTGGGAGTTTGGTGAGGCAATAGAGGTCTGTGGTGATAATTCTAAACAGCTCTCCCTTAACTACAAATTACAGAGGATGGAACCATGACAGTTAAGGAGGAATCAAAGTGCTGTGAATGTGTGTATGAAATGGTCCTTAAACCAATATACAATAACTGGAAGACTACAGCCACTGTTTTGGCTGATGAACTCTAATGCAAGCAGTCCCCCGCCCATCAAACTACAGAGGTGATTGACTGTGGGAGAAGTTTCCCATCTCTTTGTCTCTTCCTTCCCCTTCTTCACAATACTTGCTTGCTCTCTTCCTTGTTTTCTCTTTGTTGTATTCATCTGTCTCAAGAAATTCTAACAATTACAATATTGTTATTAAGGGCTGCTTGAGTGGTAACTACAAATAAATTAAGACATTCAGCCCAGATGAGATGAAATTCAGAGCTAATCTTGGATCATGAGAGACTGAGGCCCCCTACACGCACTCAGCTGCCTATAAGATATTTTCCATATTGTATTTTTCTACATGAATATTGCATACTTGTGAACAAACCTGATTGTGCAGGGCCTTTCCCACCCAATTACAACTTGTCTTCTTGGGGAAGTGATGATTGGGTGGGGAAGACCTTTGTGGTTGCTTTATTTGCGCACAGCTTCACAAGACAGCTATATGGAAATTTATGTGGTTGTAATATGAAGAGGGCTCAACGAACTGAAGAGAAGAAACCAAGGGTGCGGCTATATGATCATAAAAAAATCCGTATGGGGGGCAAAAAATATGAACAGCCTGTCGTTCGTATGCATACGAACCGGCTATACGATTTTTAAGCCCCCTAAGCTCCGTATGACTCCCTCTTCCCGAAGCTGGCTGGAGCGAGCAAGCCAAGCGGCAGTTTTAAATCTCCCGCCGCTTTTTTTTTTTTAAGGTTCCTGGTTTGCGGACATTCGGTTTTCCGTATTTACAATATAAAATAAAAATAAATAAACATATAAATTCACGGACTTACCGGACGCTTGCTAGCCGGGAAACCAACATGGGGGCTGCTCCCAATTCCCCTCTGTGCTAGCCCCGCCCCCTCTACTCGGCCAGCCAATCAGATTACCCTGCCTGTTCATATGTGTGCGAACGGACCGTACAGACCCGTCAGCCATCCGAACGGCGTACGGATTTCTCTTCGCGATCCGCTTTCCTTCCCGAATGCCGCATGTGTGTATTTCAGGGTGGAAAACCGGGCCCCCCTTCTTTTGCATTCGTGTGCATCCGAACGGCCGTTTGTACGGAAGTGCGAACTTTCACACGCCGTATGTATTATTTAAATCGTGTAGACGGGACCCAAGACAGCGAACATAGAAGATTATCAGATGAGCCTAATAAACCAGGACAGGGATGCCACAGTATCGTGAAAGGATTCCCCTTTCAGACGACATTGTCCTTGTCCCGTTCTGCTCCCGGTGCTGCCTCCATCCTGTCCCTGTTTTTTTATTGATTGCTTAAGCTATTAATAGATCCACTGTTCCGTTTCTGTAACAAAACGGCAGGCCTGTGAAAAGATGCCTGTTATGCTGGTGCAATGCCAGCATTAGTGGAGGTCCATGTGTCAAAAACTTCTGGATGCCTCCCTTAACAGGCTTCTGCTGCCACCCGATTGCCCCCCCATCTCCGCCTGATCACCCCCCATCCTCGCCGTATTGCCATCAGATTGCCACCTGGATCACTCCCACATCACTGCCCGATCACCCCACTGATCAGCGCTCGATCACCCCCATCCTCACCAGATCGCCACTAGATCGCTGCCCGACTGCCCCCCATCGCTCCTTGATGGCCCCCTCATCCTCGCCAGGTCGCTGCCCGGATCGCCCCCAACATCGCATCCTGATCGCCTGCTCATTGCCCCTTGATCACCCCCCTTCTTGCCAGATCGCCACCAGATTGCTGCTGGATTTCTGCCTGGATCACCCCCCCACTAGCTGCTTGTTTGCTCCCCCCTCGCCCCTTGATCGGCCCCCCTCACTGGATCACTGCCCAATCGCCCCCCCCATCGCCCTTTGATCTCCTCCCCGATCATCCCCCCATTGCCCCCCTGGATCTCACCCAGCCTGGAGTACCTTTAAAAAATTCCCAGCTCGCCTCTTCTTGTGAGAGCAGCCAGGATTACAAACCAGGAAGTGACAGGAGTTCTAGAGCTCCTTTCACTCCTGGACTGCTTGGCACATGCAATTAAGGTAAATCTGAAACTTTCTGTTCTTGTGCCAGGACAGGGGCAGGAAAGGAGTTTGCGGGACGGGAACACTTTTTTTGTTCCCATCTGATCATCTCCATAGTATCATATAGTCAAATTCTATCAAATCAGTCTGAAACTTTTTTTAATATCACATTTCAGGATTTTAAAAAATTGATCCCTTCTTCCAAAATCATAGGGCAGAATTACTAAGGCAATTACAAAAACATAAACTAGAGTTACGCATTTGTGACTAGTTAGTATGTGTGATCCCTACATATTCACTAGCTTAGGGAATACATAGGGACCATGAAAGTCCCCCAATCCTCTCTTACTAGGTAGCAATTGCTGGGAGCAACAGGGGTTTGTTCCCCTGTCAATCAGAACGCAGCTGATGGATGTTTCCACCCGCCACCACACTGTGAGCAATCCCCAGAACAATTGTGACAGGGGCCCTGCTTCTGGCTGTTGCACTGGAGATCACTCATGCAAAGGGGTGGAAAAGGCAGTCAGCTGCTTCCTGGTGGACAGTGGAGCAGCCCTCTGTTGTCCGCAGTAGCTGCTGCCTGGTAAGTGAGGATGGGGCGGTGGTCAGGCTGGGAGATGCTAGTTATCTACGTAACTAAGGTGGGCTCCGTCTATACGATTAAAAAAAAATCCGTTTGGGGTAAAAAATACCAATATGCCGCCATTCGTATGCATACGATCCACCCACACGATTTTTTACCCCCTAAACTCCGTATGAGCCCCCTTCTCCAGCTAGTTGGAGCGAGCAAGCCAAGTGGCAGCTTTAAATCTCCTGCCGCTTTTTTTTATTATTTAAAAAGGTGCCTGCTTTGCGGACATTCAGTTTTCCCTATTTACAAAGTAAAATAAAAATAAATATATATAAAATTCACGGACTTACCGGACTCTCGCTTAGCCAGGGATCCAACATGGCAGCCGTTCCCAATTCCCCTCCTTGCTAGCCCTGCCCCCTCTCCTCGGCCAGCCAATCAGATTACACTGCCTGCTCATATGTGTGTGAACGGGGTGTACAGACCATCAGCCATTCAAATGGCTGTACGTATTTTATGCCGAGATAGCTAATCCTCCCAAATGCCGAATCCACGTAGTTTACGGGGGATTCGCTAGCCCCCCTTCTGAATGACACGTATGAATCTGAACGGCTGTGTGTACAGAAGAGCGATCTTCCGAACGGCGTACGTATTCTTTTTACCGTCTAGACGGGACCGTGGTTACAGAATTCCAGCCAACAATTATTTTCTTAGGGCAGAAAATTAAAAAGCCTTAGAAAACTGACAGAATGCATGTGAATTAGATCACAATTTAATAAATGCTTGTGTTTATATGCAGTAATACTTTTTAGCAAAAACATGCACGTACCTTTCCAAATATATGCAGTATGAAATGTTTCTTACCTAGTCCATAATCCACTGCCTCTATTGTTATACTAAAACATTGCAGAAATTGAAATGTAGCATAATCAAAATAGTGAGTTGTCCTTTAAGTGTGACAGCAAAGAACTTTTCATGTCATGCATACATCTGTTGTGGAGGTAGTGGTTGGGCACGATTCCCCTAGTATTTCATACAGTGCCTTTATTTTTTGAAGGAAATGTTACTTCGTAAAACTTACCATCATAATCTACTTGTTTTCTTTGAAGCTATGAGACAAAGAAGTGTTGATGTATGTAGTCATCACTGACATTCACCATCATCAGGCTATAAACCAAGTTGTGAGCATAGCCCAGAGACACATGAACTAGGGATAAAGCTCTAATCCCCCCCCACTTGGAGTTTCAGGAGCACAGTGCAATGAGGAAAAACTAGAACAGAAGGAAGGGAGGTGGTTAGACAAGTCTCAGAAAACTAAGCATACAAGTTGTAACAGAGCTGTTGCGTAGGAGGCTACGAAAAGGAAATGCACTCTTGTTCTGATTCAGTACATAGGCTCAAGTAGATTTAATTAAGGCAGCATACATTATACTGCTAATGGGAGAAAGACACAAAATAATAGCTGAAAAGTATCCATTTCCACAGTATTACAGGTTTCATGCTTACCAAAGCACTTGCATGCTCAAACTCCTGTTATTGCCTCAGAATCCAGTTTTATTCAGATGTGCAGACCCTTAATTATATAGTATTAAACTTAGTGGTTAATGTTTTTCTTCAGGAGAAATTGGAAGGAATGCTGAAATGATGCATGTGTATATATGCCTGAGTATAAAACTGTGAACAATATTACATCAATTGTAAAAGGAGCAAGTTAATTTTCTGTGCGTGCTTTACTAGTCTGTTTTGAACTTGAATTTATTTAAATTGTCTCATAACAATCTTATGATGAGTTTCAATAATTCTGCACTTATATTGTATATGTTGCAATCACCAGTCTGGCTACATGATAAATGATTGCTATGTTTGCATTCATTTTCATGAGATGAGCTTGTGGTACCTCCAAAAATGCTGTAGTGGAAACTGGGCTCACAGGGAGGAAGTATTCCCTCCAGCTGTCTGGGACAGTCCTAATTAATCCTCTGTCTCCCCACTTTTTCAGCTGTTTGTAAAATGTCTCTGTTTCTCTCTCCTCCTTTCGCTTCCCTCCTTCATTCTGAATTAACTTCCATTAATGTAAACTCAGTTCAAATTGCAAAAGTAGTTTGGACTAAATTAGATCAATAGGAGGAGAGTGGAGGACAGGGCAGAATCTTGCGCTTCCCAGTAGAATCAGACAGAAACAAATAGCTGTAGCTTCTCCTAGCTTGTGTGTTTCCCTTCATTAATAACTTTTTGCCGTCTTGGTCACACATGTCCTGGGTTTCATCTGTGGAATGTTAGACAGTATTAGAAAGCACGAGGACTTGTTGATTAGCAGGATGATGTCACCCTACCCTGTTTCCTCTGAGTTTAGTCATAATCCTCCTAGTAGCTGTGGGAATGGTGGATTATATTGTTATATACATTATATTGTTGTGAGCAGTTCTTGTTGCAATGCAAAATAGTTTTGGAGTGGTTTGGTCCTGAATGACCCATTAAGATGTATTAGTTTTACAAAAGACCTGCTTGTGCACATGAAAGCTGTTAGAATGTATTTGTTGAAATAGACCAAAAGAGTTGTCTACCTTTTTGAAGTCTCCCTATCAGTATAGCTATGAGGACTGTGGGTGATGCCTGCCTGCCTGCACTGCAAAATGTGCTACACTGGTACATTGACATTGACCTCCAGGCACATAGTGCCAGACAGATGTTATGAGGCATGTGTATTTCCTAAGAGAAATTCCTTTTCCTTTCCACAAAGATATTTTCTTCAGATATGTATCTCAACAATCAGACTTGCAAATTAAAGCCATGTTTACTTTGCAGTGGTAACAAAGCATGCTAAAGAGAAGACACATACCGTAGATGAGGAAAATCATGTGCTATGACAAACAGTAGTCTTTCACCACATGAGGGAGCATCTCTTCCAAATACATGTTTGGTTTATCATTGACTTTGGCCTTGTCTCACATTTACTAGTGGAATTGTTCAGTTCACAGTTAAGAAGATTTCTAGTTAGTACATGTGGTGGTGTTCGTCCTGTGGTGCAGGCTGGTAAAGAACTTCCATTTTCTTCAGGTTGACTTCCAGCCCAAACAGCTCTGCAGCTGTTGCAAAGCAGGATGTTAGGCGCTGCAGAGCTGCTTCTGTGTGGGCAACAAGGGCAGCATCATCAGCGAAGAGCAGCTCACGGACTAGATAGTATAGAGTCTTAGTGCGAGCCCTCAGACGACATAAGTTAAACAAGCTACCATTAGTATGTTAACGTATATAGATGTCGTCATCTTCTTCGAGCTCTGCCATAGCCCTTTGGAGCATCATGCTGAAGAAGATTGTAAATAAAGTTGGTGTAAGAACACAACCTTGCTTCACTCCATTAGTTATTAGAAAGGGCTCTGAAAGAGCATCGCCATATCTGACTTGACCGCACTGGCCCTCGTGTAGCAAGATAATCATTTTAAGGAATTTGGGGGGACATCCTAGTCTTTCCAGAATCTGCCACAGACCTTTCCTACTCACTGTGTCGAAGGCTTTGGTGAGGTCAACAAATGTTACATAAAGTCCCTTGTTCTGCTCTCTACATTTCTCTTGCAATTGTCTAAGGGCAAATACCATATCTGTAGTACTCCTATTGGCTCTGAAGCCACATTGGCTTTCAGGAAGAAGTTCTTCTGCAATAGCAGGAACTAATCTGTTCAGGAGTATCCTTGCAAGGATTTTTCCAGCAATAGAGAGCAGTGTTATGCCTCGATAGTTTGAGCAGTTGGATTTTGTTCCTTTTTTCTTGTACAGGGTGATGATGACTGCATCTATAACATGTATAATTTGCTTTACTGCTAATAAAATAAACTTTTCACTAGCCAGGTGTTATCCATTGCTGCACTAAGGATTGATTCTGTTCTCTAATAATGTTTCTTTTGCTCCCAGGCTTGCACAGATTCCTGTGGTTCACCTAAATGCTCTCTGGAATTTTTCATGCTGTCTAAAATTTTGCAGAAACTAGTAGTTGCTAGTAATAACTTATCAACATCCAATTGTTACCTGAAGAGGTGGGGGTGTTTAAGAGACCCACCCACGATGCCAAAATCCATCTGGGGGAATTATTAGCTCAAATGGAAGCCTGCAAGAGGTAGGTAACTTTAGGATCTTTTCACCTCTCTCTCTCTCTCTCTCTGGATTTTCTTCACAAACAAAGATTCAGGAAGGACTTAACCCGCGCCTTCTGCAAGCGCGCTGATGACTAAAAAGGCCAACCCGAGATAAACAAGTCTGGTTGCAGAAAGCACCGCAGAAGGTCTCCCTGGGTGATGTTTCTGGGTTGTGATTCTTTCTGCATTGTCATTTCTCTTCAAGACTTGTTCGGCGTGAGTTCTCAAATAAGGCTGTAGCATTGTATACCAGTACTAACTGTACAGGACATGTCAGCTTAAAGTGAAAAAAAGTAAAAAATAATAATCCAAAAAGCAAACCTTGATTTTGCCATCTTATATAAGGGGCACCATTTTGCTATGCCATTGCATATAATGGGACTTGAGTATTCACGGATTTTGGTATCCACGGGGGATCCTGGAACCACCTCTCTCTGGCTTTTCTTCGCAAACGAAGATTCAGGAAGGACTCATCCAGTGCTTTCTGCAAGCGCGCTGATGACTAAAAAGGCCAATCCGAGATAAACAAGTCCAGTTGCAAAAAGCACAGCAGAAGGTCTCCTTGGGTGATGTTTTTGGATTGTGATTCTTTCTGCGTTGTCGTTTCTCTTCAAGACTTGTTCGGCGTGAGTTCTCAAATAAGGCTGCAGCATTGTGGATAGTGCGTCTCCATGCCTCCCGATGTGAGGCCAGGGGGACCACTGTTGGTGATCAATTTGGCCGAGCCTGAGATGTTGTTTCAGGGAGTCTTTGTATCGCTTTTTTGGAGCGCCCCTCTTACGTTGACCCGTGGCGAGTTCACCATAGAGTAGTATTTTTGGGAGGCAATGGTCCTCCATCCTAGAAATGTGCCCTGCCCAGCGTAGCTGTGTTCTCAATATCATGGCCTCAATGCTGGTGATCCCTGCTTGCTCAAGGAAAGCAACATTCGTCACATAGTCAGTCCAGTGTATATTTAGGATTGTGCGTATACAGCGCTGATGAAAGCATTCAAGGAGTCGTAAGTGATGGCGGTAGGTGACCCATGTTTCAGACCCATAAAGGAGAATAGACAGTACGATGGCTCTATACACACTGATTTTTGTGCTTCGCATCAGGTCTTTATTACTCCAGACTCTTTTGTATAGTCTTCCAAATGCGCTACGTGCCTTTGCTAATCTGTGATCAATCTCTTTGTCAGTCTTGGCATCTGAGGAGATGATGCTTCCCAGGTAGGTGAACTGCTGAACGGACTTAAGCACAGATTTGCCAATGGCAATGTGGGGATGATGGTGTTCGTCCTGTGGTGCAGGCTGATAAAGAACTTCCGTTTTCTTAAGTTGACTTCCAGCCCAAACAGCTCTGCAGCTGTTGTGAAGCAGGATGTTAGGCACTGCAGAGCTGCTTCTGTGTGGGATCTACACACAACATTAAGGGATCTATAAATGGGTATCTGTTTATAGAAGCAGAATCCTCCCCACTCCATACCTCCAGCACTGTAGTATCAATTGTTACAGAGCACTATACAGTATTATACTAATGTTTGAAGCAGACTGGATCTTCTAGTCATTGGTATCTACCGGGCATGAGGAGAGTCTTATGCCTTTTTTGAGGGTGGTTCCAGACAAGACATCCATTTATAGCAATAGCACTTGCATTTCTATACGGTTTTATAGTGCTAAGCACTCCCTAAGTGATTTACAATGTATTAGCTAATTGCCCCCAACAAGCTGGGTCCTCATTTTACCAACCTATGGAAGGAAGGCTGACTGAGTCAACCTTGGAGCCCTGCAGAATTGATCTCACAACATTGTGGCTGCAGTAACTGACATATAACCACTGTACCACCGGGGCTCCCTTTCCCCTTTCAGATCTCCTTTTTCTATGTGTTCCCCTTATATTGGTTGTCAACCCTGGGATTCTCTTTAGGGGCCTTATTGGTTGTCCTGTGATGTCCTGCAGATGTGTGAGAAATCACTAAGGACAATCTCTTAAAGATATAAAGATTAATTTATATAATCAAAGTCATATACCACATAATTATGACCAAAGCATCATTTTTGTGGGCTTAATACAAACTTTTAACACACATAATCCTACCCTGTGCACTATCTTATCATTTAAAAGTTTATACAGTCAGACCCCCATACCTGTGGGGGTCCAGTTCCTGGACTTACAGCAGATAACAGTGAACCCTATTAAAATAAAGGATGTCTGGTAAAAACATACCATAGAGTTGCATTGGAAGATCTAGAAGATGCCTTAGAGCAAATGCCTCTCTAGGCATTTTCCAGCACGACCATGGTATGTATCCCTATTTTGTGTCCCACGGATAACTGAAAACACAGATATTGGTCCCACAGATATGGGGTCTGACTGTATTTGAATTCTGAAATTCCTTTTTCTGCATTTTTGAAATTCAGCCATGGATCACAGAATGTCTTTTTTATGGTTTCTTAAAACACACCATCTTCCAGCCTGAAGAATAATCCTCCAGTTCTTGCTAATTAACTTTTGTTCCCAATAAATGTATTATCCAATAAATGTTTTGATTTTCTGAGCCAAAACGGCTGTAAACATCTATAAATGATCCAGTTCAATTTAAAGCTATATTTCTGAGACCATTTCTATTGTGGAATCATGAATTATCTCTCAAGACCTGATTCATCTTGTAAGTACACACTCGAGAAATAAGATAGGTAGATGGCTCTTGCTTTTTTTAAAAAAAATTTTGCTTAACCTTTTCACAGTATATTTCTGATCGCCTGACTTGTAGGTATAATGGGCAGCAACAGGGAAATACAGAAAATGTGAAGGGAAAAAGTGATAAGAATTCACACATTGACTGTTTATCTGTACAAGGCCACCATTTTGGAGAGCCACTCTTTACAGAAGGACTGTCTAAAAGAAATAATTACACATTACACTTGAGGAACTATGTACCACAAAAATACCATGGGCTAAGTATCAAAATCAGTTCAAAAATGCTTATTCCACAATATTAATCACCAAATTTCAAAAATGCATAAACATATTCAGACAGAACATTTGCACATAGCTATTCCCATTCCCCCCTGCCATCAAAAGACAAATACACCCACTTCACTGGCCTCCTTTTCCTGAAGAACTAAAACCACTGCTTTACTATTTACATTCTGTAAAGATATTTATAATACTGTGTTAATTTCGTGTTAATGTGGGTAAGGACTTCATTTTACTAGTACTAGCAGGAAGCTTCAGTGCAGTCTCTAAGTGTTCAATACATCAGAAGCTAATATTCAAAGTGGCAATTTTGACCTTCAGAAGGTTGGTAGTTACTTTAATTATAGTATTTTCTACATAATAATAATAATAAAAAACATTCTAATATGGAGCATATCAACAATAGCTGTTTTAACAGTAATGAAGCAGTACAAGGAAAACAAGATAGTTAGCACATATTATTCCTATAGGTCATGATAAACTAGGAGTCACCCAAGGGTGCACCCAGACTCACCCAAGGGGTCCTTGAAGTATGACTTGCTGGCCAGGGATGCTCCAGAAGCCTACCAAGTTTTTGTGGGCCCTGGAGGTAGGAGCTAATTAGTGTCAAAGATCGGTAGGACGTTTCTCTGCTGGATGTTAGAGGTTTGGATATAAACAGTCCCAGAGCAGTTCCGCCAACATTTGATAATAACGGTTACCCTTGAGCTGTTAATGTTCCATATGAAAAGGTGCATATACTGTACTCATCTCTTTATAAAACAGAAAGAAAGAAAAAACATTGACAGAACTCTCTTCTTCCCTCCCAACTTATTTTAATTCCTGGATTGTCCCAGATATATACCTGAGAGGTATAATTCAAAGAGATAGCTGTATTAGTCTAGAATATCAGTAAGCAAGGGGATCTTGTGCCACCTTTGAGACTAGCTGAGAGAAAGAAGTTGTAGCATAAGCTTTTGTAGACGTGGTTTACTTCCTCAGATGCATGGAGTATAGTTTATGCTACAACTTCTTTCTCTCAGTTATAGTCTCAAAGGTGCTACAAGACCCCCCCTTGTTACCTGAGAAGTATGTATGTGTTTGAGATCACTTTATGGAAAGGCAAAGGGGAGAGGAACACAACTCAATCTTCATGTTGCAGCACAACAAGCCAGGTCTTTAAAAAAAGAAAGAGGAAGGCATACCCCCCAACTGCCCTGATCTGACAGGGACAGTCCCAATGAAGCCTGTCATCTCACTTTTTCAGCTGCTTTGAAAATGTCCCATTTTCTGTCTCCTGCTCCCACATTCGCCTTTGTCCTCAGAATACTTCAATAGAGGCAAACTAGTTCAAAGTGCAAAAATCATTTATGTTCACTTAACGGGGTGGTGGAGAAGGAGCAGAATCTTGCCCTTCCCAGTAGGTTCAGACAAAAGCAAACCATTGCAGCCTCTTCTAGCTTGTTTTTTCTTCCCCATTAATAACAGTTGCCATCTTGATCACACTCTTATATTGCTACGTGTCCCATTTTTCATTAGTAAAACATTGAACATTATGAGAAAGGGCAAAACAGAAAAACTAAAATGCAGAGAATGGAAAATGATAATTCTGTGCAAGAAATGAATAAAGGAATACAGTATCTAATCAAGTTGATTAGTTTGGGAGTGATTATGGTACCGGTAATTACAGCGTAATAGTGGAAGATACTGGACATCAAAATTATAGAACTCTCTTTGGGAAAGGACAATTTTAAACCAAAGGAGTCTACAATTTGTGAGTAAGCCATTAAAAATCAGTGGAACTCCCAGGTAAACCAAGGACATGTGTGCAATCCTGTGTATATTTTACCTGAAAGTTTCAAATATGTGCAACTTATAAATAAAATTGTTTAAGTATCAGGTAGAAAATGGGTTACCTTTCAGCCAGGGGTGTGAACTGTGTGGATTGCATACAGCTTGTAAAGGGCTCTCTGAGGGCCCCCTCTGTCTCCCATTTCCCACCAAAATGGAGAATTGTGCCCTCAGAAGCCATGAGAGAGGTTAAAGTCTTAGTTTTGACTATTTGGTGGGGCAGATGGAAAGGGGCAAATAGCAATTTTTCAAAATCAAAAAAAAAATGGCCAGTTTTGGGGGAAAGAAACTCCAATATCCACAGGGGATACATTTTAAGACTTCCCATAGATACCTGAAACCATTGATAATAGGGAACCATATTGTTTTCAGTGAGACAAATGCTGGAAGTTGACCATAGAATCACATTGGAGGACCTAGAAATGCCTAGAGAGAACATATTTTTTTGGACATGGATAAATGAAACCATGGACACAGAATCTGTAGATATGGGGGCCGACCTGTATGCAGGTATGTTCCCTTGGGATCTGGGGTTGCATTGAAAATAGGATAGGTGAGGTCCCAGATCCTCTGCAGCTGCTCACCTCTGCTTCAGGCCTAGATAGTGTTACTTTCCTCATTCCGCCATATTGATAATGCCTGTCCTTTCTGCAATTATCTTCAATTCACCACTATTAAAATGGAGAAAATATCACCAACTTTGATTTTTCTCCTCTTGTGAATTTTTCATCCTGGAAATTAGCCAGAGGTATAAAGCCTGAACCATCCTCCTTTTGACAGGATGAGAGAAAGGTACTTTAGCTTTGAAAGATGGTTATTAGTTTCCATTTCTTCAGGAACATTACTTTAACCAGGATTATAGAAAATATGATACAGCAACTCTATACAGTTGTCTCTTCACATTTGCTGGGGCTTCCAGGACCCGCCGTGAATACCCAAATCTGTGAATACTCAAGTTCCATTATATGCAATGGCATAGCAAAATGGCGTCCCTTATATAAGATGGCAAAATCAAGGTGTGCTTTTTGGATTTTTTTAAAAGAATATTTTCAAGCCATGAATACTTAAAACCAATGAATGCCAAATCCATGAATGTTGAGGGACAACTGTACACATTTACTAGAGAATAAGTCTGAAATTTGTTTCTGAGTAAATGTAAATGTGAACAGTGTGGTGTAGTGGCTTGACTGTGGGACTATGACTCTGGAGACCAGGGTTCAAATCCCCACTCAGCCATGGAAACCCACTGGGTGACTTTGGCCAAGTCACTCTCAGCTTCAGATGAAAGCAAAGGCAAACCCCCTCTGAACAAGGCTTGCAAGAAAACAATGTGATAGGTTTGCTATAGGGTCACCATAAGTAAGAAACAACTTGAAGCACACAACAGCAAATGTACATAGGATCACACACCAGTGACCCACACCAAGGCCAGGAGCTCTTTTCTGTAGATTAGTGCTACTGAAAGTGGGGATCCCTGGACCAGCTCTGGTATCGGAGACATTGGCTCCTCGTACTTAATGGGTTTCCAGGAAACGGCGGGGGGGGGGAGCAATTGTAACCAATGGACACAAATATGTTGTCACTTTCTGGCATAATGGGAAAAATTACCTGTCCCCTGAGAAGCACTGTCGTAGATAATTAGTTTTTATTTAACACACACACACACACACACCCCTTGGACAGTTTTTAAAAAGCTATTTTCAACACTGAATGTATTCTTGAAGGACATTGAGGGTCAAACTAGAGAATATGTCTTTTTTTAATACAAAAAAAGTGATGAAAGACTGCTGTTTGTCATAGCACATGCTTTTTCTCACATATTTATCTTGCATTTAGTATGCTTTGTTTGATGACTGGTCATTTTAAGGTAACCATGGGCTTAATTTGGAAGTATGATTGCTGAGGCACACATCTTTGCTGAACCCCATTGTGGAAGAGAAAACAGGTTAATCATAGGGAATACATATCCCCTTTAATGACTAATTTGACTGTAAGTAGCCAGATGAACTCATGCATTGATGGGGTAAAAATGATTGTCAATGGCTAATACTTGTACCACTCACGCATCATCCCACAGCATCTGCACACTTGATCAGTGTGTGAAATATACTGTCCTATATGTCGAATTAGTCAGCTGTGTGATAGAGCAGCTAAAAAAGCCAATGTAATTCTAGGCTGCATTAATAGGAGTATAGTGTTGTTAAGCTTGAGCCTCCCTACTGTGCAATCCAACTACACAGAGAAGGGAAGGAAGCTCGCAGCTTTTGGGTTCAATTTGAAACACGCTCTCAGGGCTCCTGTAGCCTAGAAGGCCCCGGAGAGCTGTGCCTCCTTTGGTAATCTGCCACCACCCCCTGATTTAAGATGAATTGTGCAATGTGATTACAAGGGGACAATCACATTGTTCTTTAAAACTTCCAGCCTTAGATGAGGGTTACTCCTAACTCCTCCCCCTCTTATTTCTAGTTCAAGCACTTAAGTACTTAGCATGGAGGGAAGTCTAGTCTCTCCAGGCTCTCAACTTAATCAAGAGACAGAGAATACATTCAGTCATAGGGTTAAAATAAATCACAAAAGCTAACGCATTTCTAACTAGACACTTTTCCCTACACCAAAAGAAAATGCTAACTCACATTTATAAAGTCCAGAGTAATCAGTCTCTGTGATGGAATTCAGAGTCATTGCAAGTCTCTCCCCAGACTTCAGATATCATTGGGCTCTTTGATGTTCTAGGGCCCATGTGCAAGGTCTGCTCCTCAGATCTCAGTTATCATGTCTGTTTCTCTTGCTGGCTCCCAGTCATGTGGCTCTCAAAACAAAGGAGTTCAGAACTGAAGACTCCATTGGTCAAATCTGATTGGTTCTGCATTGCCAGATTCGCTCTCCAGTCAGGTGATGTGATGTTTAGGTAACAAGGTTCCACCCCCTACCCTACCTTATCCCTTGGCAAGCAGGGGATGGAATTTTCCAGATGCTGTAATTGTAGGTTTTGCAGATGACATGCCCCATGATGGAGTTGGTCATTCCATCATGACAAGTTTCTAGATCAAAGGAAGTAATAGTGCCACTGTATTCTGCTTTGATCAGACCTCACCTGGAATACTGTGTCCAGTTCTGGGTACCACAATTCAGGAAGAATATTGAGAAGCTGGAACATGTCCAGTGGAGGGCAACCAGGATTGTGGGAGGTCTGGAGGCCATGCCCTATGTGGAGTGGCTTAGGGAGCTGGGCATATTTTGTCTGGAGAAGAGAAGGTTGAGAGGGGACATGATAGCCATGTTTAAATATTTGAAAGGATGTCATACTGAGGATGGAGCAAGCTTATTTTCCACTGCTCCAGAGACTAGGACACAGAGCAATGGGATCAAACTACAGGAAAAGAGATTCCACCTAAACATCAGGAAGAACTCCCTGACAGTAAGAGCTGTTCTGAAGTGGAATACATTGCCTCGGAGTGTGGTGGAGTCTCCTTCTTTGGAAGTTTTTAAAGAGAGGCTGGATGGCCATCTGTCTGGAATGGTTTGATTGTGTCTTCCTGCATGGCAGAGGGTTGGACTGGATGGCCCTTGAGGTCTCTTCCAACTCTATGATTCTATGACCAGTGCAAATGATCCTATGCACCTGAACTCAATGGGGACCATAGGCTAGTCAGGTTCCCAGGTGAGTCCCAGTCCCAACATCCTAAGTGCTGCACCACACTGCCTGAATGCCTTGTTAAAATATGTTAGTTGTAGATATAGATCTATCAGGAATCTCCAGCAAAGAGCCTCAAATGACATAACCTACCCTGTACTTGTTTCAGTTAATCTGTAAACCAAAATTCCAGTTTGGAGCAAATAAATTAAAATGAATTGAGAGGGGCATAGTGCAGGACCCAAGCCTCCTTAAACGATTGCTGCTACTTACTGTTCAGTGCAGAAATATTTGTCCTGTAAATAGCTGTCACTGTTGTACTCTGTTCAGGAACCAATCTTTTCTTTCCACTGGAGTATGTAAAGTCTGGGTCTTGTACATGAGATGAAAGCAACCCAAGCAACAGCTGTGCTGTATCCAGTTAATAGGCAGGAAGGAAAAGATTCCACCAGCGGCCTGGTTCTCCACAAAGATTTTATTTAGCCTGAATTGTTGCATAGGGAAGGGTGGGATATGGGCCAAACAACTGATAAAGAATACTAATGAAACATGCCAGCTAAAGTTAGTTACATACTTTTATACCCAATTGATTTCAATAGAAGTGTTAAGCATGCACTTAAATCTCCCCTGCTGAACTCAGCCTGCTTCTCTGGATTGTGCACCACTTGAACACTGTATTCCATCTTCAGTGTTCCATTCAAATTGCTTAGGGAGAATTACTGGAGACCTATTCTTGCCACCAGGACAACTTTGGAATGTTGTAGCTGTGCTGGGATTTTATTTATTTATTTATTTTTTATTTATTTATTTATTTATTTATGACATGTTGAAAATGGAATTGACAAGAGGGTGAACACCACATTTTGAATTGCAAAAGATGCCTTTTGTATTGGGTTCATATAGAATTACAAAAGATGTGTATGTATGTGCTATGCTTTTGGATTTAAAAAGGAAATGTCTTAGTGGACCTTGTAATAGCTGGGGGTGGGTGGGTGGGAATAAATTAATTTCATCATAACATAGACCAAAATGCTCATGCCTCTTGGCAAAGTAGGGTGACCAGGTAAAATAAGGGAGAAGGCTCCTGTATCTTTAAAAGCTGTGTAGAAGCAGAAATTTCAACAGTTGTTGCTTGCATGACAAGCAACACCTGCTGAAATTCCCTCTTGCACCCATCCATTAAAGGGAGAGGAGCTTCTCCCTTATTTCAGCTGGTCACCCTATGGCAAAGCATGGCTTAGCAATTCATGAAGTCCTCGGTGCTTGGAATTCCTTGCTGTTTTCCTCATCCCAAGCTGGTTTGAGGAAAGATTACTTGAGGGGGAAAGGAAGTTTTCACTTTCACACGTCCATCATTTCTCTAAGGAAACTTCATTTGGGTTAGTCACATAATCAGTATGCTGTCACTGTGCAACCTTTGGCTCTCAGACATATTAATACTATGCTTTTGCATCAGGCCGTGTTTTTGTGCTCATCTTCAAGCCCCTGTTGAACCATTTTATGAAGCAAATGAATAGCCACAGCTTTTACTTTATTTCATACACAGTTACACTTCAGTCTAGCAAGATGATTTGTGTTTTAAAACCACATTGCTGGTAGCGGGGGATGGTGGGTTTAAATTCACAAGACAGCTATAATCTTTTACTAATTAAACTAACATTTAATTGTGATTACTGTATTGTGCTATATCACTATCAGCAATTCTTAACCAGCTCAGGGTTTGATCCTCCTTCACAACTTTTCTCTCCCTCTCTCTTTTCAAAAATGCTAATTCAACCTTTATGTGTATAAATGTCCATTTCACACAGTCAAATGTCATCCTGAAGGTCTAAGGGAAGATTTTACACACTTGTTTTTTTGGGGGGGAGCTTATATTTGAAAATTTGGTCCATGGTGCAAACACCCACACACCACACCCCATTTTCGGATTGAATGCTCAGAAAACAGAGTTAGAGTGACTTACTACAACAACATTCTCTTCCTTGCTATACCCATTGAAAATGTTGTGTTGAAGTAAATATGACTATTGCAAGCTGAACAGATATCATTTTGCCACAAACTGGTCTCCACTGGCTGGTTTTTCATAGTATTAAATAAAAATTGAAGCATACAGTAGGCTTCAAGCCATAACCAAATGCCATTGTAAATGCAGAACTGCAAAAGCTAAATGATCTGTTGCAACCAATTAATGGTGGGGGAAGGGGAGGGGGTTTAGTAGTCAGTGTGTTTTAGTTTATACTCAGCACTGTATATGTTCCAGTGAAGTCTGAACGAATTATACAGCAAGGACCGCACACGGGAGTAGGGTGTTCTGTGAGGGTCAGTGTTGCTAAGCAGATAGCTTGCTATGTCGCCATGCATGCATAATGGGCAATGGTCATTATGTCTGAGTGCAGCCAAGTACTTAATGAGCTGCATGCTACAATACATTACATGGTTTAAGCTCTAGTAAAGCACTAGCAAGAAAGGGTCAGAAGTGCAGTGCTTGAGGGCTGGCACATACATTTACACCCCAGCCAGAAACTAATCATTACTTAGTTAGTGCAAGACAAGCGGCAGTGTAATCAAATAGAATCTAAAGCAGTAACAGCAATGTCCAGACATTTGGCTGAAAGGATGATTGATCGCCAGTACTGATTAAGTTGTTGATCATCATTACTTTTAACCCACAAAATCCTTGTCAGCCCTAATCCACTTAGTTTGGAAACTCCAACTCATTAGGGAACACCTTTGATATTTTCTAATCAGTACTTGGGAAAGTTACTTTTTTATTATAATTCCCAGAATATCCTAGCCAACATGGCTGGGGTATTCTGTGAGTTGCAATAAAAAAGTAACTTTCCCAAGCTCTGATTTACATGATTGCACTCACCCTGCACACGTATCTCTGAGAACAGCAGAACAGTGTAAGATATATATCTTTTAAAAGGAGGAACTGTTTATCAAACATCACAACTCTCTGGAATGTAAACTGCAGGAAGAGTAAAGAAGCTCATGAATGGAGAATAGGGTTGTCAGGTTTGCAGCATCTCAAAGCCTGAGGCTCAAAAACAGACTTGGTGGTGTCACAAGGCTGCCAAATCTTGAAACACAACAGTCTGATCCTGGAGCAGAAGCAGACAGAAGCAGCAAGGGGGAAGAGTCACAGGATGGAAAGGCCAGAAAAACTGGAAAGCCTCTCTGGGGAGAGTCAGAAAGATACCTCCCTTGCTCTATGCAGAGAGGGGAGGGAAACATTTGCAGTGGGAACACTGGAGACTTGATTAAAAATCTCTTATGCAGTATTTTATTTTCAGAGTGATTATGAAACATTTCAAACTATGTCCTATTACAGTAACCAGATAGGCTCTATAACTAATTGTAGTGATGGCAACTCTGATGCTGCACAGAACTTGAACATCACTTTTCAATGTAATTAGTTACAATTATAGCTCCAAGCCCCCAAAGTAGTTCGCTACTATCATACAGTGGGCCCTCGGTAACCGCTGGGATTTGGTTCCAGGACCCCCCATGGGTACCAAAATCTGTGGACATGCAAGCCCCATTATATACAATGGCGTAGTAAAGTGGCATCCCTTATATAAAACAGGAAACTCAAGGTTTCCTTTTTTGAATTTTTTTTAAAGATTTTCAAACTGGTTGGTCTAATTCATGGATGCAGAATCTGTGTTTACAGAGGGTCAACTGTAGTTACAGTTTTAGATATTAAGCCTATAGTTTATCAATCCTCAAACAACATACCCTCCAACTGATCTGAATTGGCAAGGATAGTCCCAATAAATCCTTTGTCATCCCACTTTTTCAGCTGCTTTTAAACTGTCCCAGCTTCTCTCGCCTTCTCCCACTTTACCCCTTTGCCCTCTTATTTATTTCAACTGCTGCAAACTGAGTTCAAAGTGCAAAAGCACTTTGCATTCAGTTAACTCAGCAGTGGGGAGAGGAGAGGAGAGGAGAAGAGAAGGGGCAGAATCTTGCCCTTCCCAGTAGGTTCAGGCAACAGCAAACTGTTCTCCTAGCTTGGGTGTTTTTCCTCATTAATAACTTTTCTGTCTTTCTGACCACACTCTAATGTTGCTTGGCCACAAGGGTCCTTGCTTTCACCTGTAAATGTTGAAAGATGTGAAACAATAATGTTGCATATGGGAAAGAAAGCCATCCCTCTGAATGCTACCCACCATTGCCTTGTGGTACCAAACGTACTGTCCTCCCATTCATCTCATCTTCACCTCAAACACACAACAGAGCCCAAGGCATAACTCTGGTCAGTGCTTGAACCATGGGGTACTCCTCCACTATTTAGTGAGACCTCACCCCTCCAAAAAAACTACCAAAATAATTAAAAATCACACTTACTTCATCAATGGAGTGAAGTCATCCTTCATTTTGTTGCAATCATAATGTAATACAATATTGGAGAAAGTGCTAGTTGCAAATAACTAATTGTTGGTAACTGGCTATTTATTCATTGGAGGCATTCATCACCTCTTGACCTGCCAGGGCTCCCAAGGTGAGGTACAATTTCTAAAATCACTTTGAAATAAATAACTAAAACCAATTGAAAACAATCCAAACTCTTCTTTTAACAATAATGCTAAAAATAATTCAGAATTATTTCACACACTGATTCTGTAATTAACTGGATGACTAAACTACCCCTCCAATATTTTACAGACTACAAGGATATGTCTGAGTACTTAGCTTGCACATATAGGCTTTCTCTCCAGTGGGCAGTGGATGGGACTTTTTACTGATGCTTTTAAAGCCTCAAGGGGTTTTGTAGCACACACATGCCCACCATGGTACCAAAAGTGCAAACTTAAGTCTCACCAGCTTGTGAAATGGCAGGGCAGGCCCTGCATGATACTCTGGGGTTTATCTACATGATGAAAAAATCCTCTAAGAATTTGAACAGAATGCCATTGGTCCTCATAAACGATGGCCCACATTCACCATATTCAGAAGGAGGGGGGATGAAAACTCCACATAGTTTGTGATAATTGCTTTCGCTGTTTTTCACAATCTTTTTGAAAAAAGTGTGTGAAAATGCACACAATAGGTCACCTGTATGACCAATTTGCAAAACAGCTTGCAAGGCAGGGCTTGCAATGCTGGAGCTGCCGTTGTTTTTCCGCTGGCCTGAGCTGAGTCCCCGACAGCACCTGGGCTGCGCTAAATCTGCCAGTTCATTGTGCCCTCAGGATGGCCTTACCCCCATCCCAGGGAATGGGCTGCTTTGGGACTCTTTCGAGTGGCGCGGCCATGTCGCTGTGGGGCCTTTGTGCCTTCAGTTGCACACCCACACCCACCGCTCCACTCTCAAGCAGCGAGTCTGTTGCATGCTCAGAATCAGAAAAGTCTCTTGAAAGGGCTCGGCACCAGGGAATGAAGGCGACCAAAGAGGCCTGGCGCATGGCATAGCTTGGAGCGGCTGGGCTTTGCCTCCTCAGGTCCCCCAAAACACCCACTGCCTGTCTGACAGAGGCACAAGAGGGGGGAAGGGAGGAGGGAGGGGAGGGGGCAAAATGCCACCAAGAGAAGCAATTGGGGCTGCAGGGAGGGGGTGCCTTGCCTGAAACCCCTTGGCGTGGAAACTGAAAAGGCCACCCTTGCCTCCCCAGCTCCTGGAGCTTTTCCCAAGAAACAGGGTGAGGGAGAGAGAGGCATCTTGGGGGAGCCCCCCAGAGTCTGGCTGCAATGGCATTGTGCTGCATCGCCTCAATGCACATGCACACCCATCCACACTGCCAGGCTGTGGCCTCTCCAGATAACTGCCTCCCCATCCACTCCTACCCCCCAAAAAAGAGAGGGAGGATGGGCAGTTTCTTTTTTCTCTTGCTCACTCTCTTGGAGCATTGCCAGCCCCCTAGCCTGCCTCCCCCTCTTGGAGAGGATGCACATCCCTGAGGTGGCTGAGATGGGAGTGCCCGGGATGCCTCTTCACCCAGGATAGTCACTTGGATGATAGGGGCCACCAAAGGTTGTCATCACGGGGTGTTTGTGGGGGTTTTTAGCCTCACATTAAGAAGAAATGGATCCCCCCTGCCCCGGTTGTGTGAACTGCAAAATCACTCCTTCTTCGCTTCAACCAATTTTGAACAAAATCGTGGGCACAACTGGGCACTGATGTGAAAGGGAGGTAAGGTGATATTTTCTAGACTCAATTCTCTCACCTAGTTGACCCCTTAGTTTTCTTATACACCCATTTACTGCATGTGCACTACAGATAAGGACGCATCTACTTCCCAAGTCAAAGAGATTTAAACTCCTGACTAAGGTCCTAAATCCTCAAGACTAACAACAGCTCCAGCAACTGACACAAACATTTTAACAAGATATTCCTCAGAGGCAAAAGGAGAGGTGAGAGGGGTAGTGACTTCTTAGGATACTTTTACCAAAAAAGTGGGAGCCACTGCAGCACACACTGAACAAGCAATTCTTAGAAGTTGTTGCTAGAAAAATGCTTTCACAGGATGCAAAACAGAGATGCTTTCCAGGTATTTTGTTCCACAAGCATATTACTCCTGAAACATACAGAGCCTGACTCCTCTAGCATCTCATGTTTCAAGGGCCTAAACAACTTGCGACCAAGACACTTTAAATTGTGCTTCTGTGCTTATCAACCTGCCCGATCATGGAGGTTATTGGAAGAGGCACTCCTGGTGTCTCCACATGGGGCCAAGATCCATTTAGAAACCACTCAGGGTAGAGCTTTAAGTGCATTGGGCCCCTCTGTAGAATTCCCTGTCAGCTGATACTTGTGCGTACATGACTTGGATTTGTTTTCTTTTCATCATCTGCTAAATCAACCTTCCCTGATTGAAAGCTCTATCACTGGGATATTGATGCAATTATCTAATATTTTACGCATGATTATGTTCTGTATTTTGATAGTGTTGTACAAGGCTTGGGCAGGCAAACATGCAACACCTTGCAGGGTCAACAAGTCAAGGCAGAAAGTCATGCCAACCACTTGGGTTGCTGCTGAGTTGACTGAACGTAAGGAATGGCCTTTTTTAGGAACTGAGTATTGTCATTCCTGAGGATGCTGTAACTAGGGAGAGTTGATGTTTGATATGACCACTCCATGCAAGGCACACATAGAGGTACAGCCCAATAATGGAGACAAGAAATCATGTCCATTACAATACAACTGAGCAGTTGTCTCTCAGTTTGTAGTAACACTAGTACTAAGTCTCCCTAACACGGCATCATTTTTCTTCTGCTGTATGATTTTTGACATTTTTGCCTGATGAAGAAAGTCAGTGAAGCTTTAAAGACTGGACAATGTATTTTCTGCATCACCATTTTGTGGAATTTGTTGGCCAACACGGCTATCACTGAATATGTTTTCTTGTTCTGAAGATACCGAATTTTGCCACAATAGGAGGAACTTTAACAAGAGCAAGCTAATGGACTGGACTTAAGTCTTTGAGGTTTCTACCTCCAACAAAGGTAAAACCCTTTCATTTGGACTACAGTTGCGAAGTGTTTCCTATACAGCACCTAGATATTTTTCCAGACACAACAGTGCAGACTTAGACACTCAATATTCTCTGCTTAAGAAGGGGCAATTAGCCTTGCACTAGACAGAGTTTGCTTGGATCTCAATGGAAGTTATTTTGCTGCTGCTAATGGACTTGAAATTTGATTGGCTGTATTTTACTGCCTTTTGTCCTTGGTCCCCACATGGCCAAGAAAGGGAGTGGACTCTGCCTGCACACTGATATCTCTCCAGACCATCTTAACTGACAACTGAAGTACCATATCATCTGAGACAAAATGTAGGCCTGTCACTCGAACATCATCACTTTTCTTCTCTTGCATGATATTTAACATCTTTGCCTGCTGAAGAAGCCAGTGAAGCTTCAAGAGT
This sequence comes from Gambelia wislizenii, assembly GCA_030847615.1. Lineage (NCBI taxonomy): Eukaryota > Metazoa > Chordata > Lepidosauria > Squamata > Crotaphytidae > Gambelia > Gambelia wislizenii. The sequence goes on along the minus strand of JAUMIR010000001.1, from coordinate 166,595,449 downwards.
TTGCATGGTGTATTTTGTGTATTTTAGTTGGCCCAATAAAGGTATCACTGGTTTGTGGATTTTAGGTTTTGTTGTAGGTCTCTCAAAGTTGAACAAATCAGATGGTAGAGATACCAGCTCTACAGAATGAGGTTGCCTGCTTCTTTTCAGAAGTATGAATGAATGGTTGACATTACTCCTTCAATTAAAATTGTTTTCCTTAATTTTAAAAGGGAGGAAATTTGTAGGCAGTTATGTCTGTGTTCATGCTCAAAGATATTCCATACCCATTAGGTGAGTCCCCAAGTCTTATTTTTTCTTTTACATATTACTAAGTTTGACAGACTGCTTCAATGTTTTATTTTTACTTCTTTAAAAGCTGAATAATCATATCAATTACAACCTTAAATCTTTCCTTGCTCTTCTGAAAGAAAACCCATCTGTATACGCCATTTAAGACAATCTTTTATTTGTGAACAATAAATCCACTTGAGCCATAAAATATTTATGAGCAGTAGACCCTAAAAAGACAGATTGCATACCTATAACTGTAGTTGTTTGAGTGGCCATCTGTGCACTCACATAAATGGGGGTATCCTGCACCTGGGCAGTGTATTTTTCGGAACCTTCTAGAGTGTTACATAAGCTTTTTGGTGGTAGCCTTGCTCACCTTCAGTGCTACTATATAGGGGTCTTCCTGCCCAAACCACCAGTTCCATAGATGTTGATGCAGCAATCCAAAGGACAGGCAGGACATGGCAAGGGGAGGATGGGCAGGGTTGTGTGAGTTCACAGATGACCACTTGAAGGACTAAAATTACAGATATGTAACCTGTCCTTCTTCTTCATGGTCTCTGTGACTCACACAAATGGGAGACTAGCAAGCTACACAAGAAGGAGGTGAGAGTATTACTGCAAACCAACCAGAAGTTTACTAAACAATAATCAATGCAAACACATCAAGCATCAGCATAACACCCCTGATGCAATTCAGGAAATACAAATACCAAACAAGTTTCAGAAGACAGAATGAATCTGAAATCTCAAAATACAATCATGTTATAGAAGAACAGAGTACAGCGTGCCAGTTACACGACAAAAATTGTCGCGGGGCTTACCGTGACATTGTGATCCAGAATCCGCCCCTCGCTGTTTATACAGTTTTTATCACTGATCTGGATATCCCGGGTGGTCCCGTGACTGATATTTACACGTCCAAAGTTCTGTTGTTTTTTTTTAGGGTTTTTTTTTTTGGCTGTCAATCAAGGATGCAATTAGTCGTGTTTTCACAATCTTGGTGACGCACTTCCTTTAGAGTTCCGCGCCACGAGCGATGCTATTGGCTGGCTGGGGGGGGGGAGGCAGGGGGGCAGAGGTTTGGTATTCCCCTTGCTTCTTTAAAAAGTTAACCCTTTAAGCAGAGGCAGAAAGCATTTTGAAAGACCCAGACTGAGATCTTTCGCTCAGATGCAAGAACGAGTGTTTTCCTTTTGAAATCAAGCTGAGTGCTTTCCTTTTGAAATCAAGTCGAGTGAGGGGGGGGGAGGCTTCGTATTCCCCTTGCCTCTTTAAAATGTTAGCCCTTACAGCAGAGATTTAGCAGCAGAGTTTAGGTTTCAAGCCAGCTACAGACAGGCGTTTTGAAAGACACAGACACAGAGAGGAGGAATTAAAGGGTGTTCATTCGCTCAGAGGCTGGAATATTTTACTGTGCCCGTTCAGACCCAGGGAGGTGATCAAGGCAGGGGATGAATGGGCGACCCTCTGCCCACCACAATCTCTCTGTAACATGCAGTTGAGGAAAAGGTAAAGCTGAAGGGGTTTGCAGTGTAGAAATCCATTTAAAAAGGTGATTGAGTACACGCGCGCGCGTGCACACGCACACGCGCACACACACACACACACACACACAGCAACCTTCGTGCAGCTGGAAGGGATGCCTTTGTTTTCAACGGGTGACTGACCCCTCCTTTTCTGGTCCCTGATCTCTAAGCCCGCCCCCAGTCACCATTTCCGGTCATCCCCTAGTACTGAGATATTTTGTCCCAGGCTGTTTACATTTCCAATTTTCCGAATCCTCCAGTGACTTTTTTAAAAACTGGCACAAACCGCGGGACTGGAAGTCCCACAGGTTGAGGGATAAAAGGTGCCCCCCCTTCCGAAAATCACGTACCCGACCCGATGTATGTGTAAACTGCCAGGGATCGACACGAATTCTTCCCGGGACATTTTCATCGTGTAAACGGCACCCAGATTTCCCAAAGGCAGTATCAGCCTGGGATCTGGAGTCTATTCAGTAATGAGTTATAAAAGTCAAAGGCTGCAACCAAGTAGCCACCCAAGAAATGTCCTCAAGCTGCACACCAGCCAGGAAGGCAGAAGACTCACTTACTGCCCATGTGGAATAGGCCCAAATTTGAGCAGGAGTGCCCCTACGGGCCAGTTCATAGGCAAGATGGGTAGCCAAAGCCACCTACTGTATTTTGAAAATCGTTGTGGCAAAACAGGGAGTACTTTCTTCACTGAAGAATTGTAAACAAAGAGTCTCAGGAAGTCCTGAAAATATAAGTCCTATTGACATAGAACACTAAATTCCTTCGAATTTTGAAACAGTGCAACTTCTTCTTGAATGCAGAAGTCAGATTCTGCATCAAAGCTGGAAGAACAATGTCCTGGTTGATATGCGAAGCTGACACAACCTTTGGTAAGAATGTAATGTTGGGCCGCAGAACAGCCCAATCGGGATGGAAGGTCAGGTATGGACAGTTCACTCTGAGAGCACAAAGTTCTGTAGCCTGTCAAGCTGACACAATAGCTATCAGGAAGGCAGTCTTCCAGAGCAACCAGAGGTCACAAATAGCCATTGGTTCAAAAGACTTCCCACAGAGTTGAGATAACACCAGTTCTAAGCTCCATTATGGTGCTGGCCCCAACACTAGGGGATGGAGGTTCTTATAACCTTTCAAGAACCTCTTCACCAGGGGATTGTGAAAGCAGGAAACCTTTCTGAGTACCTGAAAGTTCACAGAGATAGCTGCCAGGTAACAATGGCTAGAAGGAAGGGACAAGCCCTTGTTAGACAATGTCAGCAGGAACTGCAGGATACGCTTAGTCTTTGCTTGGGATGGAGGAATGCAAAGAGGGGCCAGAAACTCTTGAAACTTCCTCCATTTGTAAGCATAGGAGCATTTTGTCAACAGCTGGTGTGTTGCAGAGATGATGTCTTTCACAGCACCAGGAAAAGGAGCTAATGAACAATCCTCCACATGGTGATATTGTGTGTATTGAGGTCGGATGCCTGACTAGATGTTGGTACAGAGCGAAAGGATCCAGTCTGTGTGGTAGTTGAACGTAAACACCTCGAGACAGATGGAGAAGAGGGGTGAACCATGGTTGCCTTGTCCACCACAGTACAATCAGGATGCAGTTTGCTCTGTCCTGAAGAAGCCTGACTATAACCCTTGTGTGGAGCAGGAAGGGAGGAAAAGCATACACGGTGGTGCCACTACATTGAAAAAGGAAGACATCATTATGTGACCTCCCCTGATTAATCCAAGAGTAGAAGTCCATGGACCAAGCATTCACCTTGGATACAAACAGGTCCACTAAAGGAGTGCTCCAGCAATGGAACATCGGTATCAAGATGTCAGAATTGAGCATCTGCTCGTGGGATAAATTTGACGACCTGCTGAGCATGTCCGCGAGGACATTCTCTTCCCTGAGAAGATGGGCCATGGGGATGATATTTCTCTCAATGCACCATTTCAAAAGTTGAAAAGTAAGGTGGAGGAGAGTGGTGGATCTGCTATCCCCTTGCTTGTTGAGGTAATACCTGACCATGCTGTTCTCAGTCAGCAACTGCACCACTTTGCCTCAAAGGAGAGTCCTGAAGGAATGGAATGCTTTCTCCATCACCAACACATTGATGTGAAGGGTTTGCTCTGTGGATGACAACAGACCCTGTATGAAGAAACTGTCAAAATAGGGGGCCCATCCCATCATCGAGGCATTTATGATGATGACAGCTTGAGGCTGAGGAGAAAGGAAGGGGGTGCCACTGTAGATGTGGATGCATCCAACCATCATCACAGAGAGCATTGGAAATCCTCGGCATAGTCAACCACTTCTTGGGGGAGTCCTGAAGCAGAGAGAATCGAGAGAGGAACCAGGCTTGTAGAGGGAGTATTGAAAGCTATGCATGGAGAGTGAGATGTAGTGGATGCCATGTAGCCTAATGCTACCAGCACATCTCTGGCGCAGAGTCTTCTCTCATGAAGGCACTGAAGAACAGACACAACGCCAAGAATCTATTGTCCAGTGGAAAGGTAGCCTGGGCCTTTGAATCCAGAATTGCCCCGATGAACTGTACCCTCTTGAGTGCAATTCAAAATAGACTTTTCTCAGTTCAAGACAAGGCACAGATGATTAAGAAGACACAAGGTGAGATTGATGACCAGCAGAAGCTGCTGTCCTATGTGAGCTACTATCTACCAATCATCTGCATATGAGTAAAGGATGACACCTTGCTGCCATCAGAAAGCCGTCACCACTGCCATAACTTTTTAAACACATGAGGACCAGTGCTGAGACCAAACGGCAGAACTTGGAAAGGATAGGCCTGTTTTCCTACCACGAAGCAGAGAAACTTTCGATGAGATGGATGATTTGAAATGTGGAAATAGGCATCCTTCAAGTCCAGAGTGGCAAACCAATCTCCTTCTTGCATCAGGGGAAGGACAGAGCTGAGCATCACCATCCTGAAGTGTCTTGAATAGATGTAGTAATTCACGCCTCAAAGGTCCAGGACTGGACGTAGGCCCCCGTCCTTCTTGGATACAATGAAATACTAGAAGAATCCCTAGTGAAGTTGGGGGAGGGATGGATTCGACAGCCCCCCTTTTCAGAAGAGTTTCTACCTCCTGCAGCAGTGTAGTGGAGGGGGTTGTTGTTTCGACTGACATATGTCTGAAGGAGCCTTCCAAAACTCAATGGCATACCCTCTTGCAACAATGTTGAGAACCCATGAATCTGAGGTGGTGGAGGCCCACACCTGGTGGAATTTTGCAAGCCTGTCATGAAAAGGCGGTGTAGATGTTGGTGAGACAATGGTGGTAAGGTGGTCATCCTGGTAGGAGTCAAAGGTAACATTTGCAACAATCGCTTAGATGCTTCTTAGTGTGGGCAGGCTTAAACTTTTGAGCAGAGGAGGCTAACTTTGGCACAGCAGAGGAAGGAAGCAGAAGAGTGTGACGGGACCGTAATCTGGACACATCTTGAACCATATCTTTACATGGTAGACTGAGGTGTCAAAACAGACTGGAAGAGGGGACTAAAACTGTACTTCTTCATGGTGGACCACATCTTCTGAGTGTACCCAAGATTGGTATCAGTCTTAGAGTTGAAAAAGACCTGCATTGGTGAAAGGCAGGTCCTCAATCACCAAATGTGCTTGATCAGACAGTCCTGAAGACTGGAGCCAAGCATGTCTATGGAGGGATACCATACCAGCCAGGGCCTTTCCATCACAATCTGCCATATGATGAGATGTAGTGATCTATTGCCCGCAAGCTTATGGGCCTCAGACTGGAACAACACAATCACTCTATGGTCCTCTTTGATCAGCTTGTTTAGAAAGGGAGTTAACTTCTCCCAGAGCAGCTGTTGATACGCACTCATGCATTCAGGGTAGTTGGAGATCTTACAAATGAAGGCAACTGAAGAACAGAACTTCCTGTGCATTGAGTCCAACTTTTTGTCTTCTTTATCTGCGGGTATTGAGTTTAACCTTGGGGATGCGCGAAACTGACCCGCGTTGATAATAATAGAGTTCAGCTTAGGATTTTGTTCTAGCTAAGCAATGTCAGAATCGTGCACTCTGTACTTCATCTATTCAAATGAAATCATTCCCAAAAGTCTGATATTAGAAAACAAACACATCAGGTTCCATCACACTGCTCTAAACCATCTCCTTCTACTCTCTTCCTACTCTTCAGTTTTAAAAAACATTTATTTAGTAAGAAAATTGCCTAATATTCTAGTAAGCGGATTAAGTTCTCCTTTTTTGTGAATACTCTGCTAGGAGTAACAGTTGCTATCATTCCCAGGGATTTTCAAAGAGAATACCATTTTAGCAGCACAATCCTACACACACAGGGCCAAAGGTAAGCCCCATTGTGTCAGATGGGGCTTATAACAGTTATGTGATCTCATGATTGTAAGCTAAGATCTGAGTTTTGATCTGTCAGCTGTTCATTTCCCCCATCATCATGTGAACAGTCATAGTTGTTCCCCCCCCTTCTGTTTTATGTTCATTCATACCTAAAGTACCTGATAGAACGACATTTTCATGTACACTCCAAAATCTCTATACTTTTCCTTATTAGCTTTATACACACATTTACTTCAGTGCTTGCCCTACAATGGATGGAGGTGCTCTAGCACACTTTCTTTCACTGTGGTGCAGAAGCATCTTGTATCAAGAAGCCAATGAAATCACAACCAAGAAAATTGGTTTCTGGAATAGCTTCCTTTTATTCTATAGCATGGAAGTCCACACATAGGTAAGAAACCATTGGAAAGAATTCACTAATAATACAGGGAGGGGCCTGCACACAATACAACTATATGTGTTATATACACATACAAATAAAGCTGTGATACAATGCCAACCAAGATATCAAAGCTTGATCTACTGCAGACAGTGCCTTTCTAGAATCAGAGGAATCCTGTTGATGCCCTATGCCAGCACAGGCAGTGGTAGCAAGAAGAAAAAGGCTATGGGTTGGAATGCCCATGAAGGAAGTATGGTATTAGAATAATAGGCTACTTGGAATGACCAGAGTTTCATTGTAATGGTATAATTAATTGCTCTTCTAAGATCTTATAATATAGAACTAGGAGTTCGTTTGGACCTGGAACTTTCCCCAATTTTAGTTTTTTATGGCCTCCACGACCTCTATCATAGCAATTGGTTCATAAAGCCTTTTTCTATGTTCTTCATTTATAACTGTTAATTGACATCTATTCAAGCAGCCCTCAAAATATTGGCTTGGCTGAAAAACCTATGTTTCATTCTCAGAGGACAACATCTTCAGTTCCCAACAAAGATTTCCAACAGAGGTATAGAACATGTGGCTCAAGATGTTGCTGGCCTACAACTTCCATCAGCCCTAGACAGCATAGCCAATGGTGAGGCATGATGGGAACTGCAGTTCAACATCATCTGGGGGACCTTGCCTACAATCTTCTTTCTGTCATAAATCATCTTTTCCTTTTCTGTGGTTAGGATTCCATGGCGCTAAGGGCTTCTTCAGCTGATTGCATGTGTCTCTCTCCAGTGTGAATGCCACTCTGCAGCTGATCATCTTTTATTGTAGCCCAGGACATCTGCTTAGTGGAGAACCTCGCTGCCCAGTCTCCTGAACTGCTGACCACAATCACCCCACCTAATCCTCCAACTCTGCTTTCCATGCAATTTAAGGCCGCATCAGCAGCATCGTCTGGTGACTTCCCTGGGGAAAAAATAAGAACATAAGAGAAATGTCTTAAATTTTAAGCAACATGAATTAGCTTTGTATTTTTTTAAAAAAAGAAATTAAATCAATGCATATTTTGTATCTTGTCAGAATATCCAGCAATAGGCTGTTGTAGTGGCTAGCACAACAAGCCTATAAACAGTGATGGTCATGATCTAAAGAACTATGCTAAAACTTCCACACATAGTAACAGGACATAGAGCTTGTTTTTCTCAAAACAGCAGTCTCCCAGACCACATGGCAAGCTTCTTTTCAAACTGAGGGGTGATTCCAAAGCCATTTATGATTTGACAGCTGTTCCTCAAAGGAAAGGGAAGTAAAAATCCACTGGACTAGTTCAATGCCCTTACATTTGTGTGGGGCTAAGACACTCTTTGGGTTCCTGCCAAAGTAAACATTGCAGAGTTCCTGCTTCAGTTTCTACAGAAGCCACTGTAAAACTCCCTTCATAAATACTACACCTGATCACAGAATCAAAGCCAGATGAGTCTATGCACCCCAGCACATCCAGCTGCAAGCTATGTTTCATTAGACCTAGTTAATGCCTGACAGTTATTCCTCTTGCCTCTTCTTAAATGCCTTCAATGAAGGAGATTTCACAACCTTCTCATAACTGAGTTCCACTGGCCAGCTGTTCTAATGACAGACAGAATACCATAAATGACTGGGGGAAAGAAAAGGTTATACATGCAAGAGACAAGCTGTATTTTTAGATGATGAACACAATCTTTCCCAGAGCTTGGAAAAGTTACTTTTTTGGACTACAACTCCCAGTGGCCATTTCCCAAGCTCCAACCTGCATCTTCCCTGGCTCAGATATGATTTCCCTTAAAAAGTTATTGATTTTAACTGACTACAGTTGTTGGTAATCTGGCAGTAGTAACTAAAGAAAGAGGAATGCTTACGCAGTGGCAAACAGTGTACTATGACCCCTGAAAAGATCAGTGTGTGTATGCACAGGAAACACCCTGAATAACATTGTTTTTTTCCCAATTTATAAGCTCAGATTTATTTTAAGAGTCAGTGTTTTCTTTGGTGAAAAACTGGTATGACATAGTGACCCAGACAGATATAACAACCAGCTGGTAGATTTTGCCCTTCTTTCTAAAATGAAACCCAAATACCACAGAATGGAAACTATTCTCATGCTCAGAAACCAAAGCTCCAGCCTTTATGAACACTAACGGGAAAGATATTTTCATCCTGGCAACAGCTGCCACAATAACACCCAGACATTCCAGCAATTGGGAGGGGGGGAAAAAAAAGGATTGTTCAAGTTTACACCCATCAGTGGAGCACCTGCTCTTCGCTTGTGGCACACTATGGTCTGAATTATGTCTTATGATTTGGAAAGGGTGCATAACATGGATTGGTAAGAGAGAAACCAGAAAATAAAATCAAAGTGGGACCTCTATCTACCCCGTATCCACCACTTAGATGCTACTGTCCACATCCCAAACCAAAATTAAGACCGTACTGATGCACTTCATCATCTGTAGCCTCAAAACAAACACCCCCCCCCAGTAAAATAATGCTGTCAAAATAAAGCCACTCAGGCAGTGTTTTATTGGCAACTCAAAGGTCTGGCTGACATCTCTGCTGCAACACTAGTGATGTGAGTCCTCAAATGAAACACACTCCAGGGTAGATACTATCATTCCAATGAGGTGGCTGCCTCAGGTGGCAGGGGCTGAGGGGACAGGAGTGGCAGCAAGATGTTGGAAGACCACTTTTTGTGTGTCATACAGCCTGCTCCGTCTCCCTGAGCTAACCTGCTGCATTCAAGGTGTGGTAGAGGAGGCTGCCCCCTCACCGGACTCAAATACCAGTCCCATGAGCTTATGTACATTGGTTCCATCTTGTCTTTCCCATCAGACAACAAAGTGTATTGGTTTAGACCTGACAATGGCACTCGTGCATACCTGGCCCATGGCCAACATGAATCCCACATTAAAAACAAGTATAAAACATTCATGTTATGCTTGTTTCAACCTACATCCCAGAGTAGCTTCCCACACAGGAATTGCTCCACAGTTTCTCCCTCACTATTTGAGACTAAAGATAACCCATCTATTCACTCATTCCCCCCCAAAAAACTCCTTACAAACTGGACTATGTGTGCATGGAGGGCAGGAGTAGAGATGGTCCTGACATTGCACATATCTATCTTCTAAGTTCTATAGCAGAAGAGTGCTCTTCCTCATCACAGCCATATGTGTACATGCTATGTTCAGTGTTATGTGACACTTGCACAACAGACATTCAGACAATAGAACTTTCCTGTCCTTTTCTCTCTGCTGCAGACTTCAGTATATTCCCAAAATCTGCTCTGGAATTTCTCTTACCCTCCTGAGCAGATCTTTGGGTTGGGGGGAACGCACACAGTGGAAGTGCAGAGATGAAGGGGGAAATCCACTTCACTGGTGGATACTGTTCTGCCAATGGATGGACACCAGTGGATTTCATCTTCTGCCATTGAATAACCCAAGAAAAAGTCTGGTCCACAATTTGGAGAGAAGGAAATGTGGATATTTAAAATGTAGATCTATAAAAAGTAGTGTGATACCAAAGACCACAGAGGTCCAACCTGCCTTCCACCCCAGCCTTCCCCAATATGTGAAAAATGCAGCGGGGTTCTCTGACATGGGAAGCTACTCCTCTTCTTCATAACCTTTCATGTTATTTTTTCAGATTTGCTATAGAATTGTCACACGCCCACAAGGTCGACAGTCTTTTATATGAAGGAAAGTGTTGCAAATTTAATTTTCATTTAACATTAACTCAACAAACCAATTGCTAAGGATGTGAAAACAGAGGTGAAACACCTACATGTCAGTTTGCTTGGAAAACAAGAGCTTCACAGATATGATCTACCCACAATATATTTTATATGGCATTCATGATTCGTTCATCCCCACACCTTTCCAGTCAACACTTCTCTTTCATGTAGAAGTATCTTAAGGTCTTTGCAAGTTAAGAGTCTATTAATATCCAGAGTTAAAATGTGGTCCAAGGTCTGCAGCTATAGCCTAGTAGATGTGTGTGTGTATGCACACACACACACCCTACGGTCACATTTGCACATGTAACTTTATTTGGGAGAAGTAGATAAGCTGATTATGTTTACAGTCTGTAATATAAATTAAGAGTTTGGGTAACACTGAAGGTAAAGCTCTCCAGGGTTCTGTGTATCCTGATTATATTACAGCCACTTGAACATCTTGCAGTCAGCTATTTACATTAGTCACACTCCTACTTAATACACAGATCAATACACAAATCAGCACACTCCATTTTTATTGATACAGCTTCCCTTTTAAACAGAAGCCAAAGAAACTGGTGTTTAAAAAGGATATCATAGGTTATGCCAGTAGTGATGCAGACCCTTCAGCAATTAGAAGCATACAGGTATGCCTCCATTAATGAAGCAGATGTGTTCCTGGACATTACTTCTTTAACAGACAATTTGGCATCAGAGGTAGAAATAATATGGGAAAAACAAGGATAGGCTCCTGCACCACACAAAAAAAGAAGAGCAATTCAACATGTTTCAGTAGACTTTTTATCCAAAACTAATACAACGCATGTGTGAAATGAAATAACCATGCCAAGTAAACGTAACATAAGGAAACAAAAACATTTTGAACCTTCTCAAGATGACTTTAAGATTTCTTCCAAAACACACCCAGGGATAATTCCCACCCATCCCCACAAGCCTCCACTTTTCTTGTGATTTCCATTTTGGCGCCCAAGCTTATAGATCTATGCTTGTTATTGTTTTTTTTAACATGACAGTGGTAACTAGTGAAGCAGGCTTATCTGTTTCCCCTTTTTTTCTCTTTTGGTTTGCTGTTCATGTGTGCTGGATTTCTGGAAAGCAGCTGCTTTTTACCTTGCCTGTTTTAGGCAGGCACACACAGCTGCAGAATGATCAGCTAAAGTAGATTTATTTGTTTGTTCGTTTGTTTGTTTATATGCCGCTGGCTTTCTAAGCTCAGGCTCTTTTGCACCATTTGTTGTGTGCCCTCAAGTTGTTTCCAACTTATGGTGACTCCCAAGGCAAACCTATCACAGGGTTTTCTTGGTAAGCTTTGTTCAGAGGGGGTTTGCCTTTGCCTTCCTCTCAGGCTGAGAGAGTGTGACTTGGCCAAGGTCACCCAATGGGTTTTGGTTTCCATGGCCGAGTGGAGATTAAAAACCTGGTCTCCAGAATTGTAGTCCAGTGCTCAAACCATTACACCACACTGGCTCTCTGTCTTTTGCATTGTTTACTGCAGGCATACTGTTGGAACTCAGCACAAAAGTATCTGTTTCTCCAGCTCTCCTTTACTATCCTCCCAGTTCCAATGCTTCCAGCTAGACAGAGAACAAAGGGGAGGCTGCACAGGCACAAAAATACTTTGTTTAAAAAACCCACCCTTCTTTGTCAGAGGCTTTGTTAACTGAGGTATGCCTGTGTTGCTTTGAGTTGTGAAACTACAAAAATGCCATTTTTTTCACTTTCAGAAGTAAACAACACTTTATTGCATGCAACTTTAAAAATGCTTTTCAAAACATGCTGTCAGGATATTTCTCTGGTACTAATAGAGTGGATTGTCTCATCCTAGGGTTTTCAAGGAGACAGGCATTCAGGAGTGGTTTACCATTGTCACCTGCTTTTGCACAGCTCTAACTCCTTCAGAGCTTAAAGTGTCACCATTGTCTCTGAGAGATCCTCCAACAGTATTAGCCACCACTACTGCTGCTGCCCAGTAGCTATTGGCACATTAAGTCTGGCTCCTCTGTCTGAGGGATCTACATTACACAAAAAAACTACACCTTGTGTTTACACTACACAAATAATCCAGTTAAAAACTGGATTATTTGCCATGGCTCCTTCCTATGGAATTCTGGGATTAGTAGTTTGGTGAGGCACAAGCACTCTTTGGCAGAGAAGGCCTTGTAAAACTAGAAATCCTAGGATTCAATAGGAAGGAGCCATCACAAATAATTTAATTCCAAACTGGATTATTTGTTTAGTGTGGATTAGGCCTGATTTGGGAGACCTTACAAGCACCATTACTACTATTCACCATAGCCTCTTACTTCATGAGAGCACCACAGATGATTTATATAACTTTAAAGTGGGTAATGAAAACATAAAAATAGTCAAAAGATTTTGTATACCTAGGCTCAGTCATTAATCAAAATGGAAACTGTAATCAAGAAATCAGAAGAAACCTAACAATTTGAAGGACAGCTATGAAGGGACTACACAGATAAGATCCTCAAGTATTAAGATATGGACAGGTTGCTTACCTGTAACTGTAGTTCTTTGAGTGGTAATCTGTGAATTTACACAAATTGGGTAATCTACACCTGCGCAGTGCATAATTTGGAAACTTCTAGAGCTATTATATAAGCATTTTGGTGGCAGGCCGTCCTCCACTGGTACATGTGACCAGCATGGTTCCTGCTCAATCCCTCAGTTCCTTGGATGCTGAGGCAGCAGCCAAGAAGCTAGAGCGAGCAGAACACATATAAGGAAATACGGGTAGATGTTGTGTGAGTTCACAGATGACCACTCAAAGAACTATAGTTACAGGTAAGCAACCTATCCTCTTCCTTCTCAATAATGTCGCACTCTGAAACGTTACCAAGATGGACGACCAGGTGGCACTGGTTCACACACAGGCAAGTCAACCTGGGGAGACAAACGCCTGGACTGAATGGAGATCAGTACCGATGGCTCATGTTTCATAAATGACTCCAGAAAAAGAGCCTGCAGAGACAGCTCAAGGCTTTGAGATGGTGAAGGTTAAAAACCCAAGCCAAAATGCAGTCCAAAGAGAAGTTAGAGAAATCCAGGCCAAAAAACTCAAAAAAGAAACAGACAAGCTCAACAACAGTTCCTTCGATGCTACTGCTAAGGTGGATGAAAAGGAACTGAGGGATGGAGTGGGAACTGTGCTGGTCACATGTACCAGAGAAGGAGGGGCTACTGCCCAAACACTTATATAATAGCTCTACAAGGTTCCAAATGATGCATTGTGCAGGCTCAAATAAACCCACGTGTGTGAATCACAGAAACTACAAAGAAGAAATCATTAGATACTCAAGTCAGAATTATCCATGCCATAATATTTTCAATTTCTATGTATGGGTGTGAAAACAGGACAGTGAAGAAAACTCACATGATCAAAATCAACACATTTCAACTGTGAACCTGGAAGAGAATTCTACAGATACCATGGACTGCTAAAAAAACCAAATAAATGGGTCCTAGAGCAAATCAGGCTTGAACTCTCCCTAGAAGGCAAGACCACTAAACTGAGACTATTGTACTTTGGACATATCATGAGAAGACATGACTCAACAGAAAAGACAATAACGCTTGCTAAGGTAGAAAACAGTAGGAAAAGAGGATGCCCGCATTGCAGATGGATAGACTTAATCAATAAGGCCACAGCCCTGAGTCTGTAAGACCTGAGCAGGGCTGTTGATGATAGGGTGACTTGGAGGTCATTCATAGGGTTGTTATAAGTCAAAATTTGCTTGCTGGCAGTTAACACAACAACAAAGTGGAACACAGTAGGAAAAGAGGAAGACTGCATAACAGCTGGATTGATTCAATCAAAAAAGCCACAGCCCAGAGTCTGAGCTGTGGCTTAGTCTGTAAGACCTGAGCAGGGCAGTTGAATGCCAGGGCTTTTGGAGGTTTCTCATTCAAAGGGTCACCCTAAGTTGAAGTCAACTTGACAGTAAATAAAAACAATGACTAATGTATTGAAGCACAGTGAAAATTGGGTTGTATGCTAACAAGAAACATGAATTTGGCTGATCATGCCAACATAATCCCCTAAAACATGAAGTTTTTTCTTCCCCTTTGCCAGAAGCTCTGGTGTCTCATGTCTTTTTTATTTCACGTATTTATAAATTGCCACTCTACCCAGTGGTTGCTCTATGCTCTAGGCAGCACATTTTTTTTTAAAGTAATAAAAACAGAATAAAAAGAATACGTCTTAACAATCAAATTAAAACACATAACAGACCATTTGATATTATAAAATCAGAAAAGATTTTTAAAGCTTGAGAGAACAAGAAAGCATACAAAATATGGGGAGGGGGTAGTCTGATTTGTCTTAGAACGGAGTTCGTCAATAAAGGCAGTACTATAGAAAAGGCTCTCTCTGGAGTACACACCGAAGTAACATAAGGCAAACAGCAAGATTTCCAATGATTATTGAAAATCACGGACAGGTTCATATACTTGCCACTCTGAGAAACATTAGTCTTACAAGCTTTAGCAATCCCTGAAAGCTGGTAGCATAATCACAGCATATGCTATCATGATAAGCTTGTAAAAGAATAATTAGGCATTAAATAGTTTAGGTACTTGCTTAGTTTGCTCTATTTGAGTAACAACCATCTTGTACCTACCAACAAATTGTGACCAGTGATAAAGGAGAGCTGTGATCTTTAATAGTTCTACAGTTGTAGTAGCTCTGTGCTTCTACAGTAGTTCTATTGCAGTTCTATAGTTGTTATATAGTACATGTCCCCCTTGCAGAACCATTACCTGCAGCTTCAGTTATCTGAGGGACACAAAATAGGGAACATGTACTATAGAGCTGCACTAGAAAATGCCTAGAGAGGCATCCTATCTAGGCATCTTCTAGGTCTTCCAATGCAACTCTATGGTATGTCTGTACAGGAAGTCCTTTATTTTATTAGGGTTTGCAATTATTCATGGTTTCACTTATAAACAGTATGTCCAGGAATGTATCCTTTGGGGACATGGGGAGGGGGACTTGTAGTTTCATATTACCTATAACTTATGACCCACAAAATCTCAGGCTTTACCTTGTTCCATATGATAAAGGATAAGTCTTGCTAGAACCACTTTCATAATGCTCTCTCCATGGCCTGTGGTAGAGGTGGCACCAATAGTATTATCTGCATAGCCACCACTTCCTGATCAAAGAACAAAAAGTAAAAGATGTTAATGATGGCATCTCAATTGACCAGAAAAAACAGTTTCAAAAGCAGCATACCCAAATATACTTTGTATAGAAATAAGAAAATATAGGGAGAAAGGATTAATTTGTACTTCAGTGACCAAAATGTGAACTGGCAAGACTTAAGTCCCAATTAACTAAGCAGCATTTCTGGATGTCAGGGTCCTATGTGGCCCTAATAATATCTGGCGGAGCCCTCTGTGAGGACTGGCAGGTAAAGTACAGTACTAAGTATCTAGCTTCAGTGCTGGATCACGCTGGGGTCAGGCACCAAGGCAGGAGCAAAACTTGGAAAATTAACATTTTGTGGCTACGCCTCCCAGAATCCTTCAGTCCACACGGCCAGTTGCCACATTGGCTGGGGGATTCTGGGAACTGTAATCCCCAGAAGTCTTTTTCAAACTCTGGGTGAAGATAAAGGTCAACTGTTTGTTTATACAGGAAGCCAATACAGATATTACAGAACCTATATACAACCTTGAAAGAATGGAAGTGATTTTCAGTCAGTTACTGGGATTATTTGAATTGGAAGACTGGTTTGTTGGCCAACTGGCTAAACCTGCTGAACAAAGTCTTAAGAGATTTGTTGGGAATGGATGTCACCTCTTCTGTGATGTTTTTGTGCTCCCTCATTAATATCTTTAATGAAATATTAAAATTTGAGGGTGGGTAATCTTCAATACATATTAGGACTAACATGGGCAATTCAGTCTATGAAAGCTGACATGCAGGTACTACACTTGATCTTAGCCAAAATTGCCCATGTACACCAAACTATCATGCAAAATCTTGTTAAGAGAAAAATTCCAATAACCAAACAGTATAAATATGGAGCTCCTAATATTTTAACAAAGGTGTTCTTCAGAAATTCACCCAATTAAAAAAATTGTGCTGTCTCCGAACATATTCCTCCTCAATTGTTCTTCCATACTTTTGATTCTCAGCTTCCTGTCAGCCTCCCATTGAGTGCATACAAAATGATCAAGGGTTGTTAAAGTTAAACAAAGAAATATTAAAAGGTGGAAATGTTGAGGAGCACTTCACACATACATGTGCACAAGTGCACAAATAAAAGCTCTTAGCTGTAAGTTGCTAACAAATAATAATTAAACAGTAAGTGGGCAATACATTACTAACATTCTCAGAAACTCCATAAGCATGCCAAGCTAACATTGGCTCTGAATACACAAATAATAATTACTAGTGGTCTGAATGCTATTGCACTTTAAGACAAAAGAAGTTTTTTTTTTCCATTTGAAATCTAATTATGATTTCTGAATAGTTTTCTATATGGAACTTCAACTGGATGCATGAACTGAGGAATCTGTCCTACTCAATGTAAACTGTAGTTCATTATTTGTTTAAGTATTATACACATATAAGCACACTTTGGGATCTTATGAGGCTTTTTCAGGAACATCCCTTGTTACTTTCTCAAACAAGAGCTACTTTGCTTGCTTTTCCAGCATATAAGATGACTGGGCGTATAAGACAAGCCCCAACTTTTTGAGTTAAAATATAGAGTTTGGAATATACTTGCCATATAAGACTACCCCTCTTATATGGCAAGCAATGTACCTTACCAGCGATTGGCTGGTTGTTGTATACAAAGCCTGCTTGGACTGGTCAGCTCTCCCTGCCTGCCCAGCCCTCCCTGTCTCCAAGACTATCAGAGCGGTAGCACAAACACACCTCTTTCACCTGCCCTTGTATCCTATTACCTCCTTCTCTGCTTCTCAGATCTTGCACATGCACGCCTGTGCCGCTTCACAGCAGTCCACAGGAGCAAGCCTCCCTTCCCATCCATCCAGGCACCCCTCCACCCTTCCCGAAGCCGCGATGGGGCTCTCCAGCCCCATCACAGGTTGGGGAAATGCGGGAGGTGGCTGGCAAGCCTCCCTCCACCCAGCCAGCCACCCCTCCGCTTCCCCAACCTGCGATGGGGCTCTCCAGCCCCATCGCGGGTTGGGGAAGCACAGGAGGTGGCTGGCAAGCCTCCACCCACCCACCCAGCCCTCCGCGCTTTCCCAACCTGTGATGGGGCTCGGAAGTTTCAGCACCCACCCTATCCGGTGTATATGATGACCCCCCAACTTTTGAGAAGATTTTCCTGGGTTTAAAAATCGTCTTATACGCCAGAAAATACGATATATCTGAATAAATCTCACTGTATTTCCTCTACCCTGTACCCATCTTACCTTGAAGTATGCTGCTTAGTATGGAAAAGTGAAGAAAACATGTCAGGAAAACACACACTTCAATAAAAACAGACTTTTCTCCTCTGCAAGCCCAGAACTCTACCTCATCTTTCAGTTTCTGTACTTCCCACATGTGCTGTTCAGTTTTAAAAAGTGGCTTGCCTCTTTGGCGGCAGGAATGGCTGCTACAGGAACCTCAAGGTCCTCATCTCTGTTCCTCACATTGCAGAATTTGAGCACTATTAAATGATTATTGGCATCATGCATTTTATATGAGAGAAAGACAAGAGAGAAAGGCTCTGCTTCTGTTTACTGTTCCTCCCTACCTATGCAGGCTGTATCACCAACACGGCCAACCCGTTTGTTAGTAAGTCCCCCTGTTGATGTTGCACAAGCTACATTTCCTGCACTGTCGATAGCAACGGCTCCAACTGTTCCAAGGTCTCTGCCAAAAACAGCATTTCAAACAATTAGCTGAAGATCAGAGTGCATTTGCCAAAAGAACACAGTGTCTGTTCTTACAGGTATGGTGAGACAACAGACAAAGGCATGGATGTCAATGTAGATTTATTTAATAGGAGATCTCATATATATTAAAGGAGCACATCAAGGTTAATGTACTTCTGAGTTTGGAACTGACCTGTTGAAGACCTAGGGCTTCACTACATGGGGAGTAAAAATCCCATTGCAAATGGACTTCTTTGGGCTGGTGCTGCACTGGAGGTACCCCATATGATATTTGGACCAAGTTGGTCCGGATTTAAGCACCACACCTACCTGCCCAACAAGTCAGAATCTCCTCACCAAATTTTTACCCCCTGCTGTAGGTCTACCACTGCTGTCTAACCAGGCACCTCTTCCCAAAGAGCTTCATGCATACTCTTTAACAATGCAGACCCCCAGCATATGGCCTATTCTACTGAGGTTCAGAGGGAGCAACTCCGCTTGGCACAGGACAACAGGCACTGCCATTTACCCCCCTCTTTGGTGGTGGTGCTGCTGCTGGCTCTACTTTCATGGTGCACAGCGAATGAGTGACTGTGCACTAGAAAGGCAGAGCCAACAGCAGCAGCAGCACAGAGGAGTGGAAAAAATGATGGCGCCTGTCAGGCAGCGCTTGTCCTGCCTCCCCACTCCCCGAATCTAGAGCGGATCCTTTGTTCATACTACAGTTCTCCAGACTTTCCAGCAAACTCCAGAGAAAACTGTGAGTCTTCCAAAACTGGATTTTAGGTGGTATACCATGAATCTGGTGCAGATAGGGCCACACGTTGTATGGTGCTATCATAACAGATTCGGAGATAATGCTGCACGTCGTGTGGCATTATCAGGCTAGATTTTTTTTCCTGGAAATTTTATCACTAGTGTAGACAAGACTCTAGTCTTGCTTGAGTCTAAAGTAAGGTTGTGGCCACCACATAAAATAACTAGTGTTATGAAATCAATTGCAGTAGTTTTGCCAATTAAATCATAATTCCTTCACTTCCTTACAATGCCTTTGGGCAGCAACAGGTACTAGGTAAGTTTTATGTCTTGCTCAGCACAGGATGGAGGATTTCATCCAGGAAAAACAGTACGAGGGAAAAGGTTTAAATCACTTTTCCTGCTGATGTAGACCTATTCTGTTCTGAAGCCCTTCAACTCATCCCAATTGTGGTTGCTGTGATCATTTTTGAGGTGGGAAAACACCACAGGAAAACTGGCTTGAGGATTTCCTGCATTAGAGATCTCTTTCTAATTTGATCTATGATTTCTGAAGGAAAGGGAACAGAGCATGCCATAGACTGGGGGTTGGGGATCTGCAGGAAAAGGATTCTGATGAGTGAAAAAAGGGGATTTGGAGAAAGAATCTAAAAGATGCCACACAGGAGGCCCCAGGGAAAGGAGAGGCTGTATTCTGTTTGCACCAATGGAGTGTTACAGCACAATACTATACGCGTCTACTCACACATAAAGCACACTGGGTTCCATGAGACTTTCTCCAAGGTAAGTGCAGAGCTTGGAAAAGCTGCTGTTGCTGTTATCTTTATTTATACCTCACCTATTCCCAAGGTGGCTGACAAATTAAAATGATTACAGTATAGTTAAAAATGTACAAGAGGCCAACACTAAACTACTAAAATTAAAACAATTTGAGACATGCACTCAAAAGGATAAAAAGCCATTAAAATAATATAATTTTAAACAATACAGCAATATAGCTATTTGGGGGTGGCTATACTGGCCAGAATCTCCCAGCCAGCAAGGCTGTTACCCATGGTGGCTGGAGAATTCGAGAAGCTCTCATTCAAAAAAAGTAACTTCTCCAAGCTTTGGATAGCATTGCATCTGAAAAAATCTGGGCTGAAAGCAACTGGTGGCCATGTGTCAGTGGGAAGGCTGAATTCCACAAGTTGCAGGTCTGATGTTAAAATCAGAACTGACATCTGGCAGGAATGTTGTTGGCCAATGTTTCTGCATACAGTCTAAGGACATCAGAACAGCCCTGATGGATCAGTCCTTTGAATCCAGAGGGTACATAAGGCTATTTTGATTAGTAGTCACAAATTCCAGCCCCATGTTGTGATTTCTCTCTTTTTAAATGTTTTAATTTGCTTTGTCTACTCACATAGGACTTTGCCAGCCCCAATATTTATACTTGCTTTTGAAACTCTTGAGGGTTTGAATCGGCCTCAAGGTTTTTCTTCCATCTCTCCCGTGATCTTTCTGTGATTAATTTCTCTCCAGCAATCTCAGGAACTCCCATGGCCTTCGCAAAGGCAAGGGCTCCCTGGTCAGTCAGCAACATGTGGTCTGTCTGAGGGAGACAAGATAGAAGCCACTACTCAGAAATGTTGCACAAGTTTCTATTTACCACCACCCCTGCTTCTGAACTTTCATTCATACACAGGGAGTCAAGGACAAATCTGATGTTACTTTAACACTGTAGTTTTTAAATTATTACTACTATTGGCAAAATGCATGCTAGCAAAAGGATGTGACGGCATGCATACATCTTCCATCTTTCACTTTGCAGTCAAGGAAGATCTTATAGGCAGGCCACAGATACTAGCATTTAACTCTTCTGAGATGTTGTCTACACAGGTGAAAAAAACTGTACTCACATCATACTGGAGGCTGGTAGAACACACAACGTTCTTAAGGATTTGAATTGAATACAGTTCTTTTTGGCACCTCAGAGCTTAGATCTGATTTTTTTTAAAAAAACCTACCTTTTATACCACATTTTCCTGGAAAAAATGGTTTATTGCACATGTGGCTGCTTCTGAGTTGGCTTCAGTGTAGAGCTGGGGGTGGGGTTTGGGGTCACCTGATCACTCCTCCCAGGAATGGCTACTTCCTCTGTTTGTATTTACATTTTGCCAGCACGTAATCGCTATTATTTTTTTGAAGGTGCATTTGTGCAGATACTTGTATATCGTATTAGCACATCTTTGCCTATTTGCATGCATGATGGGAAGAAAAAAAGTGAAGCAGCCACAGCAATAAAGCTGAAAATAATGCAAAATACATTGTACAGTGTAAAACCCTTTTACACTGAAGTGAGCTCATCTAGGAGAAATGTGTGGCTGGTAATGCCGTTCTCACTTTGCTTTAACAAGATGTATGTGGCATTATGTGGTGTCAGTGCAGACCTGGAAAATGTGATTTGAAAAAGATTTTTTTCACCTGTTTAGACAAACCCTGAGAGAGGTTATTCAGGATACACATACACAAAGATTGAGGAGGCACAGAAGGGGCAAAATGTATTTCTGAAATGGTGAGTTTTGTCCCTGAGTTAGATTTCGGAAAGAAAAAGAGATGGAGCTGGGGAAAGGAGTAAATTGCTCTCATTTCTGCTACCATTTGTTTTAATTTCTGCTATCATTTTTTTATTTATTATTTATTTATGTAATTTCTATACCATCTTTCTCCTAAAATGGGACTCAAGGCAGCTCACAAAACCATTAAAATCACAGTTAAAACCAATTAAAAATAATTAAAAACATACCAAGTAAAAAAATAAAAACAATGTAAAAAACACACCCTGATAAAAGCTCTGTGGGCGCACTGAATAAAAACATTTTTGCCTGCTGGCAAAACAAAAGCAGGGAGAGGGCCAGCTTAGCTTCCCATGGAAGGGTGCTCCAGAGGTTGGGAACAACCACTAAGAAGGATCTGTCTCGTGTCCTCATCAAGCGAGCCTGTGATGGTGGGACCAAAAGAAAGCCTTCCTCTGAAGATCTTACGACCCTTGCAGTTTCGTAGAAGAAGATACAATCTTTCAGATATGCTGGACCTAAGCCATATAGGGCTTTACGTCAAGACAAGCACTTTGAATTGTGCCCAGAAATAAACTGGTAGCCAGTGAAGCTATTTTAACATGGGAGTTATATGCTCCCAATAACTGGCCCTGGTCAGCATTCTGGCTGCAGCATTTTGGCCCCGCTGAAGTTTCCGAAGTTTTCAAAGGCAGCTGTGTGTAAAACGTGTTAAAGTAGTCCAAATAGGATGTAATCAAGTTATATGTCACCGTAGCCATATCTGATATCTCAAGGAATAGGTGCAACTGGGGCACTAATTTTAGCTGTGCAAATGCACTCCTGACCACTGCTGAAACCTGGGCATCCAGGCTCAGAGTTTAATCCGGGAGAACACCCAAGCTGCAAGCATGAAATTTCAAGGGGAGTGTAACCCTGTCCAGCACAGGCAGAACTCCATTCCCTGATCTGCCTTTTGACTGACCAGGAGCACCTCTGTATTGCCTGGATTCAATTTCGATTTGTTTGCCCTCATCCAGTCCATTACTGACGACAGGCATTGGCTAAGTACCGAGACAGCTTCCTTAGAATCAGATGGAAAGGAGAGATAGAGTTGGGTGTCACCAGCATATTGGTGACATCGTACCCAAAAACCTCAGGATGACCTCTCCCAGCAGTTTCACGTAGATGTTAAATAGCATGGGGGAACAAAACAGAAACCTGAGGGACCACACAGGCCAGTGGCCAGGTCCTCGAACTGGAATCCCCAGTCCCCCAGGAGAGGTAAGAAGCAGCAGTACCACCTTCCGAGTTTGCCCCTCCAAGAAAGACCAGAACCACTGCATAACAGTGCCCCCATGTCCCATCCCAGAGAGGCAGCCCAGAAGGATACCATGGTCAATGGTATTGAAAGCCACTGAGAGGTCAAGCAGAACTAACAGGGACACACTCCATCTGTCCCGTTCCCTGCATAAGTCATCCACCAAGGCGACCAAAGCTGTCTCCATCCCATAGCCAGGCGTGAAGCCAGATTAAAATGGATCTAGATAATCCGTTTCATCCAGAAACCCCTGGAGCTAGGCAGAACGTTGCCCAAAAATGGAATGTTGAAGATTGGCCTGTAATTATTCAGAACGGTGGGATCCAGGGAGGACTTTTTTTTAGTAGCAGCCTCACCACAGCCTCTTTTAGGCAGGATGGAAACTTTCCTTGGTGCAGTGAGGCATTCATGACTCCACTCACTCACTCACTCAGCCAGCCCATCTCTGGCTGCTTTCAAGAGCCAGGAAGGGAAAGGATCCAGTATTCATGTGGTGGCTGCCACTTCTCCAAGGATCCCATCGACATCCTCATGCTGCACAAATTGAAATTTATCCAATAATACAGGACAAGCAGGCACCAAGATTACATCCACTGGACCTGCCTCAACTACTGCACTTATGTCAGAGTGAATCTGAGTGGTTTTGTCTGCAAAGTGTCTTGCAAATTCTTCACAGCGGGCTGTTGAATGGTCTATATTTTCTTCTTGTGGACCAGAATGCAAAAGACCCCTGACCAGAAACAGCTCAGCTGGGCGACACTTTGCAGATGCAATGGTGGCAGAGAAGTATAATTTTGTTGCTACCACCATCTCCACAGCATAGGCCTTCCAATGAGCTTTGGCTTGTGTTTGGTCGGACTCACTCTGAGTCTTCCACCATCATCACTCTAGTCTCATCTCATGCATTTCATCATCGCCAGCTCCTTAGTGGACCAGGGAGCTCACTTAAATCCACTTTGTGGGAGGGGATGTTTAGGGGCAATCATGTCCACCGCCTTGCCCATTTCTCTGTTCCAGATGTCAGCCAGGGCTCTGACAGAATCACCTGCCAAGGCAACAGGAAACTCCCTAAGAGCCATCTGGATCCATCAGCCTCCTGGGATGGACTATCTTAATAGGTCCCCCACCCCCAAAGGCTGAGTCCCATTGAGTCTAAACCCTACTACGTAGTGATCAGTCCATGACAACAGAACTACAGAAAGTTCCTCCACACCCAGATCACTGTCATCCTGCCCAGAGCAGAAAACCAGATCTAGAGTGTGCCCTGCAGCATGGGTGGCACCAGATACTAGTCGCGACAGCCCCATGGTTGTCAGGGCAGACATGAAGTCCTGAGCTGCTCCTGACAGAGTGGTATCTGCATGAATGCTGAAATCCCTCAGTACAACCAGACAAGGGGACTCCAACACTGCCACCAATACCAACTCAGCCAGCTCAGGCAGCAGGGTGGGCGGTACACCAAAAGAATCCCTATACTGTCCCAGCCACCCACCTTCAAAAACACAAACTCAAATCCAGTAGACTGTTGGACAGGGAACCTGGTGAGGAAGATGGAATCCTGATAGACCACTGCCACTCTGCCCCGCACAGGCCTTGTCTGCTGTTGTACAGAGAACCCAGGTGGACAAAGCTGGGAGAGGTTAACCCTTCCAGCTTCATCCAACCAGATCTCTGTAATACAAGCCAAGTCGGCAGGCTCATCTAGGGTCAAGTTCTGGATCAAAGATGTTTTTCCATTCATTGACCTAGCATTGAGCAGCAGTATTTTCAGCCCAGGGGGTCTGCTGCCAAGGCTATCCAGACTATATGAAATGGGGGACAGCTTTGGAATAACCAACTCTGTGGATTCTCCCTTCTACCATCATCATTATAGGACTATCTCCTCATGGCATATCTCCCTCTACCTTGCTCTGGCTGCTCCCTGAGCTGCTTCCCCTCCTATGTTCTCTGTGCAAAATATCCTCTCTTGCCGGCAGGGAGGTTATATAAAACATTAGGAAACCACAATGCTGTCTTCCCCAACCCAACCAAAGGGATTGGCCCTGGCCCTATCCCCACCCCCAAAGCAGGTCCCTCAAAGGGAAGACACCCCCCCTTTGGTGTCTTCCCGTTTGGTTGTGGACCTGCCATAGCAGGCACCCAGTTTTATCCCCTTACAAAGGGGGCAGGTGGTTTGGTCTGACTTATTAGCCAGTACCTGGGGTCTGCATCTACAAGGAGCAGTCTAGAAACAAGCAGCAGGCAGCAGTCCCCCAGGAGAGGTAAGAAGCAGCAGACCTTTTCCTGGGGTGGTGGTGGTGGTGATGGCCTTCTTCATCCCACCTGCTGACTCCCCTAACAAAGGGACAGGTGTTCTAGGATTAAGGGATTCACAGGGATATTAACCAAAATGGCAACCTTTGAGACATGCAGAGAGCTGTTGCTTTTTATTGGTTAAGCTTCTGTTCTCAGGTATTATATGATGCTGCATCTCTTGGTGTTGCTCTGCAGCAGATGCTGATCTGTTGGTGATAATTTCACAAGGTTTGTACTCTACTTCTTTGATTTCTTAGCCCATGGCCTATAGAACCTCTTGCCATCAGCCTATGAAGGTTGGCAATTTCCACGTGGAGAATGGGACCATTAGGGCCTAAGCCTCAGTGGAAGGGAGAGGAAAAGGTCTGATACAATTTTATAATACAGACCCCCTTCACATACTGATAACCACATGTACAATTAACCAAGTTTAATGACAAAATTACTGCCACATTTTCTACATTTATCAAAAAACGCCTGCTGTTGCTAGTTTTGTTACAAGTTTGCTAACTATATTGTAACTTTTTGGCCATTAATAAAAGGAATGTCTTATTTTTTTTTTAAAAAAAAAATTGTAATAGATCAATAAATAATAAGCCAATTAATTATCTAATTTTATTTTTCTGGTCCTTTTCACTGCAAAATCACAAATTAGCCCCCAAATTTATTTTTCTTGCAAATTCACACTCAACAGATAAGATGGCTAGATGGCTTAATGGTTCTTATCCCATTGAAGAATGTATACAGTTTTTGACAAGTTTTGCAAGTTAAAGTTTCTTTAACCTTCTGCCAGTCACTGGTAGTGCCCAAAAAATCATTATGATTATGTACACTTATAGAAAAATAGTTGCAGTTGTTTCTTGTAAATCCCATTCATATTATTAGTGAGGTTAGTTTGTATTCTTTTTGTAAAGGAAACTTCACATATTTTAGATTTCAATGGAATGTAAAACAAATGTAATTGGAGTCTTTGAATCTGTGCTCTAATTAGGGTTGGCTGATTTAAACCAAGTGACTTTAAAAAAACTCCTTTTTTTAGTTGATTTATATATATATATATATATATATATATATATACATACATATATATATATAAAAGTCTCACTATTGTTACTATTTTCCAACCCTCTTATTGGAACAATGACTGAATTTAATGTGGACTGTTGTCTAGGCTAGGCTGCAGTGGTATATTCTTTTTACCCATGTGGGGTGGGCCCCCTGGTTACCCTAGAATTAACCAAACCTCCTGACATTGATCTAGTTACACGTGGGGATATATATACATTGTCAAGATCAATTCCTTGATAATCAAAGAAGCAAAAATATCCCCTCCTCTCTGAAATAGTACAGACTCAGGCTGCTTACACATTGCAGAAATAATGCAGTTTGACACCACTTTAATTGCCATGGCTCAATGGTACAGAATTCTGGGATTTGTAGTTTTGTGAGATATTTAGCCTTCTCTATCAGAGAGTTCTGGCATGGCCATCCCAGGATTCCATAGGATGGAGCCATGATAATTAAAACTGTGTCAGTGTTATTTCTGCAGTGTGGCAGCAGCCTAAGAGATAACATTATTCTTTGAAGTCTGAACAAATAAGGTTTGTGATTCTTCAGAAAAGGACAATATGGACTATCAGATGGTGCATCACTGTACCTGGAACATATATCTCTAAAGCAGAAGGACAGTTTGCTGTTACAAGTCTGGAATGTTCCAGCCTATAAACAAACAAACAAACAAATAAATAAAACTTCTCCTATGCAACACTGCCCTCTCCTGCCTTTGTAAAAACAAACATCAACAGTGTCTATGCCTTTTACATGTTTCAGAGAAGTCCAAATCTTGCACAATAGCCAACCATATACTAAAAAAACAATAAAATAAATATAAGAATTATACAGAGAATAAGATAAATGAAATATACAAACATGCCAAATACTATACTACAAAAAATAGCCATTCTATGAAGAAATGGACAAGTCCTCCATCTTCCAGCAGCCAGCAGGACAATATTTATTTACCATACATTGGCCTATTGACCATCATCAGCTGCAGGGTATTTAATCTATGGTGTAGCTTAAGGCCATATCAGCAAATAGAAGCCAAATATGGGGCCACCTTCCCAGGAGAGACAGTAATGTTTCTTTACAATTTGCATTAGAACAATATTTAGACATAATTGTCATAGTAACATGAATAATGAACATCAATTAAATGACTTGTGACTTGAAAACAGAGCCACTACAGCACTTTGCAGTGAAAAGCCCAATTCAGAAATTGCCTGACGAATTTGGGTAGCCCGTGATTTTAGTCCCATATTCTCAAATGCCATTAAAACTGGGCGGGGGGGGGGTTTGAAATATTTTCATAAGCCAATAGAGAATAAATGTTTTCTAGACCTAAGTGGCCACTGTGTAGCAAGTTGTCTCTATATGGACACTTGCCTTAGGGACAGATGTAGAGAAACCCAGAGCTCTAATTCAAAGCTATAATATCTGAGTGTGTCCGCAGAAGGCCAAATGCAACAGCTGAGGTAACAACTTAATACAGCTGAAAGAAAGGTACCACTAGATTATGGCCTGGTCCAGCTGCATAACGGTGAGTAGTGTGAGCTATTATGTTACCAGTTATTGCATCAACTATCAAATGAGTGGACTAGGATGTAGAATTTTTAAATGTCATATCCAGACACTGATAAGAACTGAGTTGCTTCATTTGGAATTTGTCCAGCTGCCTTTGATGTTTCTGCCTTCTTTTTCCATATATAAGTATTTTAGTTTTGGAGTAATTAATCTGTAAGAGTTCCTTAATACAATATGAACACAGGCTTCAAAAGTCTGCCTATCCCTACCAGTGTGCATGAGAGATGAATCTCATCATCAACATACAGTAAAATGGAAATGCCCCTGTTCCTCTAAGAAGGGGGAAAGGATGCCATACCTCATAGGGAAGGGACAATATCACTAAGATACAAATTGAACAGAAAAGGTATTGTGAGCACTCCTGCACAACCCCTTCTGACCAGGAGTAGGTGCCAAAAGCATCCCTACTGAATGCTAGAACCCAGTTGTGCCTATGAAGCAGGGTTGTTGGAGTACAGCTCCTAACAGCCTTAGCTAGTACAGCCAGTGATATAGAACCATGGAGGTTGCAGTCCCAAAACATCTGGACTACAGTTACCCACTCTGAATGTAGGCAGTTTAACCTTCCCACCTCTGTTGCCTCCGGTGCAGAAAAAAGTCACTGTGATTTTTCTTGTGTAAAAGGAACAGAAGAAAAAGAATGAGAAGAAGGGATATAAAATTCCCCTTTCAGAATCAATTTGTCTTCTAGGCTGTGATACACCCACTGTCCACTTACTCAGGAATAAGCACCATTGAAACCAATTGCACAATTGTACCTCTGAGCATAGGATCACACTCATAACTGACTAAAAAAAAATTAAAGCACCTCCTGCACATATTCAGAAACTAAGAGACTCCACTGGTTTTAGTAGGGGGTCTAAAAGTCCCCTTCCTCCTTTCCATAGAAGGAAGCGGACAACCTCAGACCGAAGCACTAGTTCTTAACATGAAATAATAATGCTTATAATGGGCAACTGGAATGGAGACATTTCAGGGCAAGGCGTGTGGTGCAGAGGTTTGTCGGCAGAGCTGATAGAGCCATTGCTACCTGAGGAGCCCAATGGATCTGCTTTTTCAGAAGAATACATTTCTACTCAGAGCTAACCTCCCCACCCCCTTTAACTCATGGGGTTTACTCCTAGTTAATTTACCACAAGATTGCAGTCATAATCATTCACATTTGCCACCATACTGTTTTCATTGTATGTTCAGTGCTTCTGTGAGCATACTCAGTTCTATTACCTTCATTCCCACCTTGTTAATATAGAGCCTAATGTACAGGAGACATTCTCCAGTGCAGGCCCTGCTGAAATGCCTGAGAGCTGTGTAATACTGCTGTGCCCATATATTTCCATCCTCCCAACACAAAACTTTGCCTCCTTTTCATACACTGTATGTGATATACGACACACAATTCTAAATATACACTGGACTGAGTATGTGACGAAAGTTGCTGTCCTTGAGCAAGCAGGGATCACCAGCATTGAGGCCATGATATTGAGAACACAGCTGCGCTAGGCAGGGCATGTTTCTAGGATGGAGACACACTATCCACAATGCTGCAGCCTTATTTGAGAACTCACGCCGAACAAGTCTTGAGAAACAACAACGCAGAAAGAATCACAACCTGGAAACATCACCCAAGGAGACCTTCTGTTGTGCTTTCTGCAACCGGACTTGTTTATCTTGGATTGGCCTTTTTAGTCATCAGCGCGCTTGCAGAAAGCACGGGATGAGTCCTTCCTGAATCTTCGTTTGTGAGGAAAAGCCAGAGAGAGATGTGATACGAAGGTTGTAGTGTAGCCATATAAACATCTACACTACCCAACTCACAGGTATATGCAGAGAAACAGAACCTGAAACAGTGTTTTTTGTTTTGTTTTACAGCTCCAAGAATCCACTAGCCATCATAGTCACTTGTCAAAAAATTAACTTTTCAAAGCTCTGCGCTTGAGTGTATATGAAATAAACTGTCTTCTGTGAATGTTCATGCTATGTTAGGCTACATAGTCCCCTTGAGATAATTTTGCTGCAAGAAGGAGTAACCTACCCAATCTTCTGGACATTTGGTATTGTTTCTTCTCCCAATGGAAATAATAAAAGCATGCCACAGAAATCTCCAGATTTTGGTATATCTCCCCAAACAATAATCTAACAGATTGGTCCTTCTGAGGAACAATAAGCTCATGAACAGAAACAGCCTGTGCAGCTTAATAAAATATATCTCAATGGACGGTTTTAACAGGCTAAACTCCTGGGTGTTGCTGGACAAAATCTGAAGAAATTCATTTTTGCCACCAGATGGAGCTAATATTGTGTCATGGTCAAATTGTGAGTATGGATAATTAGAAACAATATTTATTTTCCTTGTTCAGGATGAAACTTTCAAGGGGAGCAGATATGATTTGAAACAAAAAATCTTCATAAAAAAAACACGCTAATCCTTAACTCTTCCATGACACACCAACCAATCCCACAGCCACAAACAAATAAGAAAACAGACAGATATAACAGAAAGTAATAGCAAAATATAATTGAAACAATGACTACAGCCAGTGCAAATAACAACAGCAACAGTCATGAATTCCAAAATATAGATGTAAGCTGCACACCACAAATTACAACAAGATGGTAAACATATACAAGGTCTGTCTATTAAACAAGGAGACTGCGTTTCTACTTTTCAGACAAATCAGGGAGAACTGATTGTGAACACTTGTACATGTCTGAACCTGCATGACAAGCATCAACACTCTCGACCATTCAGTTAATTGTCAGTCGTTGTTTAAAGCAGCTGCTGTCTGTCAGAAAAATGCTAAGTTTAAAAGTTGAGCAAAATGTCAATTTGAATTTTTTAGTAAAATTGAACAAAACACCAACGGAATCTTTTCAAATGCTTACTGACAACTATGGGGAAGACTGCATGTCTCATGCACATGTGTTTGAGTGGCACAAAAGATTCAGAGAAGGATGTGAGAATGTGGAAGATGATGAACGCCCTGGATGACCTTCCACTTCAAGAACCCAAAGAATTGTGGAAAAAATCAGCCAGATTGTTTAAGGAGACCACCAACTCAGTGTCTGAATGATAGCTGAAGCCGTGAACATTGACAAAAACAATGCGTGGAAAATTTTGCATGAGGATCTCAACATGAGAAAAGTTTGTGCCAAGATGATCCCTAGGGTTCTCACACCAGAGCAAAAGGAGTGCTGCAAGGAAATTTGCACTGACATTTTGCAGCAACTCGAGACAGACCCAAACCTTTTTCAAAAAAATCATCACTTGTGATGAAACCTGGATCTCCCTGTATGATCCTGAGACAAAACGACAGTCAATGCACTGGAAAACACCATCATTACCAAGAATGAAAAAAGCACGTCAAAGCAAGTCCACATCTAAGCCATGCTCATTGGGGTTTTTAAACATCAAGGCTGTAATTTTGGCAGAATGGGTTCCAGAAGGCAGAACAGTGAACCAGCATTATTATAAGGAAGTTTTGACACAGCTGAAATAGTCAGGAAAAGAAAGGCCAAAACGGTGAGAAAATAGTTTATTCTTTATCAAGACAATGCGCCTGCTCATAGAGCACTTTCTGTGAAGCAGCTTTTGGCTGATAAATGAATTACTACACTTCAACATCCTCCATATTCGATAGATTAGGCACCATGTGACATTTTTCTTTTCCCTTAAGTGAAATTGGTGCTTAAAGGAACATGTTTTGAGTCAACTGATGCAATACAAAGAAAATGGCAGATGTGTTGACATAGCTGACAGAAACTGATTTGTTCCATGCCTTCAACCAGTGGAAAACAAGACTGCCATCAGTGTGTGAGTGTGGACAGGGGGTATATTAAAGGGGACAAGCATTAGAATTATAATACAGTTGTCCCTTCACATTCGCTGGGGTTTGGTTCCAGGACCCCCATGAATACCCAAATCCGTGAATACTCTAGTCCCATTATATGCCTCTCTGGCTTTTCTTTGCAAACGAAGATTCAGGAAGGACTCATCCCGCGCTTTCTGCAAGCGCGCTGATGACTAAAAAGGCCAATCCGAGATAAACAAGTCCGGTTGCAGAAAGCACAGCAGAAGGTCTCCTTGGGTGATGTTTCCAGGTTGTGATTCTTTCTGTGATGTCGTTTCTCTTCAAGACTTGTTCGGCGTGAGTTCTCAAATAAGGCTGCAGCATTGTGGACAGTGTGTCTCCATGCCTCCCGATGTGAGGCCATGGCGGACCATTGTTGGGGATCAATTTGGCCGAGCCTGAGATGTTGTTTCAGGGAATCCTTGTATCGCTTTTTTGGAGCACCCCTCTTATGCTGACCCATGGCGAGTTCACTGTAGAGTACTATTTTTGGGAGGCGATGGTCCTCCATCCTAGAAACGTGCCCTGCCCAGTGCAGCTGTGTTCTCAATATCATGGCCTCAATACTGGTGATCCCTGCTTGCTCAAGGACAGCAACATTCAATGGCATAGCAAAATGGTGTCCCTTATATAAGATGGCAAAATCAAGGTTTGCTATTTTGATTATTATTTTTAAGAATATTTTCAAGCCGTGAATACTTAAAACCATGAATGCCAAATCCATGAATGTGGAGGGACAACTGTACATATAAATAAAGATGGGATATTGTATCAGTCTCGTTATTTAACAGACAGTCTGCATATTCCCAAATCACATCTCTGACTGCTCCATGGTAAACTGTGGGTGGGTGTCTATACCTGGTCCTTCCATACCTGCCTCTCATGATGACATTTATAACTCTGCTTGGTCCCTTCTGAACAAGAACAAGGGAGTGTACACTTACCACCCTTTGAACTGTGGAGGGGTTGTTTCTCATTAGAGCACGGTCAACAGCTTCTCTACTTTGTGTTTTACTCACAAAGTGGTATGAGACATTTTTGTATCACTGTCTTACACTATATGTGACAAAAAGTACACCAATGTTAAACCCCAGTTTAAACTCTTGACGTGACAATCCCATAAAATGACATGGTATGCCTAGTTCTCTGTGAAATCTGCAAAGCATGACTCTTGGGGTACTAAAATATCCCATCTAGTCAGGTGAAATTTAAAGCCATCCAAGTTGGTGGCCTTCCCTACATGATTCTTTACTATGACAACATTCAACAAAAAACATGTATTGACCTAAAATTATCTTCCTAAACAGGAGAATATTCAGTGCTTCACTAGACAGTTAGTTGTGGGGTTTTTTATGCTCCTGAAAGAAATTTTATATTTCTACTTTTTCTATCAGCAACCTTAACCAAAACTGAATATTATCATGATAAAAAGTCAGTTGCTATATTATGCAGTATAATCAAGTTGTTTAGGATGTCAACCCTGCCGTATAACTTGAGTCAATAATCCAAAGCCAAACATCCAGGGTGACTGGATGGGCACCACAATTCAAAAAGGATATTGACAAATTGGAGCGTGTCCAGAGAAGGGCAACTAAAATGGTGAAAGGTCTGGAAACAATGCCTTATGAGGAGAGACTTAGGGAGCTGGGTATGTTTAGCCTGGAAAAAAGACGGTTTAGAGGCGATATGATAGCCCTGTTTAAGTATTTGAAGGGATGTCACGCTGAGGATGGAGCAGGCTTGTTTTCTGCTGCTCCAGAGACTGGAACACGGAGCAATGGGTGCAAGCTCCAGGAACAGAGATTCCACCTCGACATGAGGAGGAACTTTTTGACAGTCAGAGCTGTGCGGCAGTGGAACACACTCCCTCGGAGCGTGGTGGGGTCTCCTTCCTTGGAGGTCTTTAAACAGAGGCTGGATGGCCATCTGTCGGGGATGCTTTGATTGTGATTTCCTGCGTGGCAGGGGGTTGGACTGGATGGCCCTCGTGGTCTCTTCCAACTCTGCAATTCTATGATTCTATGATTCTATGATTCTATGACTACATAAAATTATTGCCATCATTTCTATTAAGGGATTAAATTGCTACTCCCCACCCCACCCCATTGCCCTGCTGCTCCTGCTAATCTTTAACAGCACCCTGACATGCACAAAGCTAGCAGATAAACTGTTTTTCGGTTACGTAGGGGGTAAAACTCCACTTTCCTTATTCCTTATTCTTTGAATACTTGGGGAGTATGCAGTGAAAGGCACACCTCATTTAGCCACTTTGGATCCCAAACAGGGAGAAAGGCAGGATACAAATCAAACAAACAAACAAAATAAATTTTAGATCATTGCAGATGCCATTAACTGCTCTGCTTTTATTGATTGTTATTATTCCCACTGATTTTATAGTGGCAAAGTAGATAATCACAGCAGTAAACTGCATTAAACCAAGAATCTTAAAGCATGGGACAAGAAAAAAGGATTTTACTTGGCATCAAAACAGATAAAAATGACTCAGTACAAAACAGACTGCCTCAGGGATAGGTATTCCATCCCTTTCTCCTTCCACAGTGGGGAAGCCTAGAAAATGCCTATGAAGTAGACTGGGATACACAGCCATATGTAGGAAAAAAGATAAGTCTTTAAGAGCACCCGGTTCCCAAGATGTTAGGCACCAGTTAGGGCTTGAGATGCTCACTAGCACTGGCCAGGTATAACCTTCACATCCACACCCTGTTAGCAATTTAGCTGCTATGGTTTGAACTAATCACAGTTTCCAAACAGGCTTTAGAGACAACCTCTTACAAAACATACTGTAACAAGCCAAATGGGATGTTACCAAAGGATGGAAATATGTAGCTTCTAAATATTTCTTACTGTCTAAGCAAGAAAACAAAGCAAATAAAGTACAGCTTTCCCTAACAGACTAAAGTGTTCAGGAGTGAAATGATCTGTACCAGTGGTTCTTAACCTTTTCTTTGCCAGGGACCCCGGTTAAATATGTGCATGTGGTTTCAAGTTAACCTGTCAACTTATGGCAACCCCATGAATTTCATATGGTTTTCTTAGATGAGGAATACTCAGGGGTGGTTTTACCAGTTCTTTCCTCTGATATAGTCTGCTTCAGTGGTTCTTAACCTTTTATTTACCAGGGACCCCCCTTTAAATATCCTTTGTTACTGCAGACCCCCAAGATTTAACTCAAGATTTAAAACAACAACAACAACACAATTACACAATCTACTAAACTTTCACTCAGAGGCATAGGGGGAGGAAAGGCTTTTCTCCTGCTTCTTCCTACAGATTTGTAGCTAGAGTGGATTAAATGGAAATGCACAGGCCAAGCCTGCCAGCCAGCCAGGCTTTGCCTTAGTTCTTGTCACATGGCTGTTCCATTGCAGGAAGGAGGTGGGCTGAACAGCTGCCAAGCTTTCACTGGACCCTTGTGAGGACATTGCAGCCCCCTGGGGGATCCACAGACCATAGGTTAAGAATCAGTGATCTGTACTATTAATTCCATAGTTCACCTACTGCCGCAGTACTGATATCACCCTAACTGTGGGTTGTGCTAATTGCAGTTTAAGGGCTCAAACCATGGTTATAATTTCTAAACACATCTCAGACATGGTTTATCAGGATGCCTGAATTGCACCATTTTGTATGTGACTTACTTCCCTCCTACTGAACCTACATTTTGCTGCATGCCAGACAGAGTTTCTGGCAGAATTAAGTAGTGTTAAATCCTCATTCAGCTATGAACCCCATCAGGAGACTTGAAGATAGTCATTTGCTTTCTAACTAACTTACCTCACAGGGTTATTGTGAAAATAAGATGCAGGGGGGCAGGCAGGGGAGAAAAAAATGTACATCACCTTGAACTCCATGTAGAAAAAGTGGGATATAGAAATCTAATAAATATTATAATAACGCTTTAAAAGCTCATATCTACTTTGCATGTGCACTCATGTGTAGGCATGAAAATTCACACTCAGAGATAACTGACACTCAGAGATAACATGAGGGAATTTGCTTCTATATTTATTCTGGTGTCAATGCACAGTTTCAAATGAAAACAACAGTTCATAACCTTATGCACAAAATGAACAGAAAATAATTGCACAAGTATGCAGTCTGTATCATCTTAAAACTTGAAAGCTGACAACTTCAACCAGAGATTCAAAAGGTATTCTTCATGTATTATCTCAGATCTTTCATGAAGAAGGGAGTTGCTCAAAGCGACTTTTGAATACACCCTGGTACGTCAGTTTTTCAGTTTCAACAGCAGTTGCTAAAAGCTCTCCTAATCAGTGCCTTTTCCGTGGCAACAGCTTTATTTTCATTTCCCTTCTAAAGAGCAGATCTGCCTGTTCTGCAGTTATTGATCAACTGGCTTTCTGACACTGACCAGTGTCTGTTAAGCCAAAATTTCCCCCTAAAAAGTGAGGAAATACTAGATGTTTGGACTTTAAGACCTGAGTATAATCAGGGAGCAGTGCATGTAGGGCTTGGACTTTTTCTCCAGTTAGAACCATGTCAAAATAGGCAGGATTTCAAAGACTACAAATCCTTTGGAAAGCCCCTATATGTGGCTTATTATTAGATGAGAAAAATGAGACCTTGGTATCTCTGGCATTTTCTGCTTGTATTTCTTTGTTCTTTATTATAAAATCTGAGAGGGTAACCCAGAAGTATGTTCTATAAATATAAAAATAAATAAAATAACACAATGTCTTCATTGAACCCTGATATACTGGAATGACATGTAGGATTATGTCTTTCAAAGGGCATGCTAGATTTTGAAAGTCTTTATTCAAACAGCAATTTCCGAGAAGGAAGCATTAACACATCCACACTCAGATTAGCTAAGAACTGTTATTGGGCTCAGATTCTAAATGGATGCCATTTGAACCCAGACATATATAATGCCATTGAATGGTGAAGGGAAAATGGCAGCATGGTTCTGTTGGTCTGAAGAGGGTTAGAGGTAGTGTGAGATCGAGGGAATAATGCTAGATTTGACTATAAGAGATTTAGCTTTAAATGCCAGCTCCCATGGATGCAGTGGCATTCTTGCTGAGTCATTATTTTTCCAATCTCATCCCTCAGTTGTAAAATGGACACAAATTACCTATGTCATGGGGAATTGTGAGGCTGACTGAGGTAAGAGTTACAAAGCACTCCGTGTATAAGGAGTACTACATTAGAAGTGGCAGGCTTGTCTGTTCTCGTGCTGGTTTTCTCTAAGCAGCAAATGGTTCTTCACTATCCTGAAGGCAGTTGGAATGACACCTTGCCAGTTCATATTGTTAGACAAGTGGTCTCCAAGCTGGAAGGTTTAGAAGAGCATAGTCTGGGAGATCACAAAGGGGTGGATAAAGAGAGAGAGCTGTAGCTCAGTGATAAGAACATACAGTTCATATGCCAAAGGTACCAGGTTCAATCTGTGGCATTTCCAGGAAGGGATGGGAAAATCCTGCATGAAATTCTTGAAAACTTCCACCAGTCACTGCCAACAACAGTGGGCTAGATCCATCAATGATCTGATTCAATAGAAGGTGGCCTCCTAGAACAGCCCTCCCCAAGTTGGTGCCCTCCAAATGTTCTGACTACAATGCCCATCATCCCATCCCCTGAATGCCCTTCAGCTCTCTGGGGCTGAAAGGTTGCAGTCCAAAACATATGGAGGACATCAAATTTGGGAAAGGTTGTCTCAGAGGCTCTGTGCATGTCAGTCACATGGAATTGATATAGGGGAAGCCATATGCAGCAACTTGAACCCACTACAGTCCTGATTATTTTGTTGGTGTTATTTTGGCTTGATACATGACAATTGCCTATTTTAAGCTAATTTGTTTTAAGTATATGATTCAATTGAAACAATAGTTCTGGAGTGGGCAACTGCGCCGGGGTTCCAGACCACAGAAATCCCCTGGGGCAGACCAGCAGGACCTTGGAAGACCAAATACACTGTGCCATCCACTCATGCTAGCCTTAGATGATGATGATGATGATGATGATTTCACAAAGATTGAACCTCAAACACATTGACTATTTTGCTGTGTCACACTACTTTTCCGTCTCAACTATATATATATATATAATGGGGGGGGGGAGTTTGGAGTTACAAGAATGGTATTGGAGCCTGCAAACAGACTGGAGGCTGCACTTTCCTCTCCCCTGCAATAGCTAAATATTTTAAAAGTTAGTAAATATGAAGTAAAAAAGTAAATAATCACATGAGGTGAAGGCTGATTTCAAGCCAGTTGAGTGGTCTAGCTCACAACATCCTCAGAGGCATGGAAGGAATCAGGTAACATTTATGTAGAGAAACTGTTCTTGAGTAGTGGGGACTCTACATGCAAGGGCTGCTCTAAGTGTTAACCACATCTCAGAAGGCTTGAAGGGATATTAGAAGCATGACATTTGCCCACAACATGTTTCTTTGGAAAGAAATGAGGTTAGCATGCCCTCTCTTCTCACAAAGACCTTAAAAACACCACAACTCCCTGAACAAAACATTCAGTGGTGACAAATGTTGAGTGATTAGGCACACTACCAGCAAAGGAACCTCTATTGTACTGTTATTAACACTCAGAAGAATGAGAATGAACTCTTGGCATTTAAGATTACAGATGAGGGATACCATTTTTGAGTACCTGGCTTGTGGGGGCAATTAGCTAACACACATTGGAAACCACTTAATGCAGTGTAGATGTGTAAATTGCTATTGCTTAAACAATTTGTAAGCTGCTCTGGGTGCCTTTGTGGCTGAAGAGTGGGGTATAAATACCTAAAAAAAAAATTACTCCTCTGCCATGTTAAAAACAAAAACAGCTCCCTATCAATGGATAGTTAGCACACATCATATAGAAAGGTTTGAGAGCCCAGTCCATGTGCAGGTCTTCTATTTAGAGGTGCCTCCCAAAGAGTTTTTTATAAACAACAACAACAGCTGTGCAGCTGCACTGCCTAATTCTTGGAAGGTTACAGAGTCCAAAGACTGAATGTTTTTAATGAAAAAAAGACTGAGTAGTTGTGCAATACCTTTTAATTGTGAGCAGTAGGATGCCTCTTTTCAGAGCACCCTTACTTTCACAAAACGTGATCCACAGGCCGCTCCACCAGAAGCCTGAAGCAGTGCAATCCATTCTGTCACTTCCCTCTATCACTTTTGTAACCAGGCCGGAGACTCAGGCAATGAAACCTCACAGTACATGGGACCAAAGTCCAAAGAGAAATGGGTAGAAGATTTGTTAAAGTGACTGTTCTGCATACCTTTTCCATGACGAGACGAGCAAGCTTGATTGGATTGGCTATACACTTCACTGCAGATACTGCTCCGGAGGCAAGATTTTTTCCATCCATGATAATAGCATCCATTTCGACTTCACCCTTCTCATTTAACACAGAGCCACAACCTAACAAACAAAAGAGAAAAACAAGGATAGCCATCCAATCAATTTTATTGCTTAAATCTTTTAACAAATTCATGTTTAAGAACCTTTTAAATGTCAATTTCTGCATTGCCAACTTTCTTACAGAAATATTTACAAATTCAACCACAAATTCTAGCACTATAAATAAAAGTCTTAGGTATTTTCTGGTCACAGGACACCTCTTCTTTTTCTACAGCAGGAAACCTATTTAATAGTGTCTATACTATTCCCCCCCACGCACACCAAATTTGGAATAGTCTGGTCTGGCAATGAAAGGGGAAGGAAGCAAAAAATAAATACATAAGCAATTGGGGACCCAAGGAAGGCTGTCCTCATATTCTCATCATGAAAACCTTACTTGTTCACTCCTATACTGACAATCTTTGAAAAATAGTTCACAGAAATAGGATAATTTAAACTTGTCTATGTTAGAATTTCAGTAATAAAAATGAATGTGTAACTTAAAATGCTTTTTTTATTTCAGATGATACTGGTTTTGACAAAAGATCTACCATTTAAACAGTGACCGAAGGATATACAGTATCTGAGTTTATTTGACAAAGGAAAAAAGCCTAGAGTAAAATTTAAAATACTACAAAATGCGAAGCAAAGAGGAGGTTTAGCCTTATCGAATCTGAAAATATATTTTGTTGCTTGTTGTTTGGTATGGTTGAAAGAATGGATGATGATGAGAAATAAAAGATTACTGCAATTAGAAGGTCATGACTTGAGGTTTCAATGGCATGGATATTTATGGTACGATAAACTGAATGTAGTTTTAATAATCACTATGTGAGACATCCCATATTGAGAATATGAAATAAACACAAACCCAGGTTATATCAGAAAATAACCCAGGTTATGTCAGCACAAGAAGCCTTTTATAGAATAGAAACAACGGGAGGTGGTGTGGGAGGAAATGTTTAAGATATCAAGATAGTTTGGAGAATCAACAAGGAGGGTTACAGTTTTCTATTCCTACCTACAGTTATTTGAAATATTTAAGATAGATTAAAAAAATATGGCTTTGAACAAAATAAGACAGTTTGAATTGCAATTATGTACAAATGATGAACAGGTGATTGGTAAAATGTATTGTTAAATTTTGTTAAAATTTGATATGGATGAAGGACAAGTGAAAAACTGTATTATTAAATAGGCTAAGAACTTTGGATATAATATACAAATGGAACAATGGGAAAGGATGTGGTCAAAGGGTATGAAATTTACTATTTTATGACCTTAAAGATATTTTTTATAAAATTATGCACTATTGAAATATGACACCTGACAAAGTGTCTAAGATGTATAAGGGAACTTCGACTGTATGTTGGAAATGTGAAAAACAAGAAGAGGTATGTTACTACATGTGGTGGACCTGTGAAAAGGCCTACAAATACTGTGTGCAAATACGCATGTTGATACACATAATTTTGAAGATAAATACAATTAAAACCTGAACTGTTTGTTCTGAAACTGATTGATGAACATCTAGAAAGTAGAGGACGTTTCAATACACTAGCTGGACCCGGCGTACCATATGCTGTTAAAAAACTCACCCCCCCAAATGCCCAGTAGACCTCATGACAACCCTGTAAGGTAGGCTGGCTGTCGAACTGCACCCCCGCCTCCAAAGTCGCCCCTCCTGCCACCGAACTCACCCCTCTTGCCACCAAACTCCCCCCCGCCTCCAAACTTGCCCTTCCTGCTGCCAAACTGGCCCTCTGCCACTGAACGTGCTCCACCTCCAAACTTGCCCTCTCGCCTCCCAACTCATTCCTCCCACCACTGAACTCGTCCCTCCCACCGCCAAACTTGCCCCTCCTACCATCCAAACTGCCCCCCGCCTCCCAACTCACCCTTCCGCCTCTAGACTCACCTCCCCCACCAAACTTGCCCCTCCTGCTACCGAACTCGCCCCCCACCTCCAAACCTACCCCCTGCCGCCCTCTGTGCTCCGGCACATGCCATGCTACACACACACACCACATCCCCAATGGTACTCACACTCCCTCTGCAGCCACCATGTTTACAAAGGATTTCAATTTCCACATGGTCCTGTCCCCAGTGTGCTGACTGGCTGCCCAACACAGCTTTGATTGGTTGGTCAGTTCCCTAAGCAGCCAATCAGCACACTGGAAATGGCAACACACCTAAGAGCAATATATATATATATATATATATGATTACAGCAGCAAGATTATTATATGCCCAGAGATTGAAGAACAACACTCTACCTTCTATGGAAGAATGGCTTTTAAAAGTCTGTGAGTTAGCAGAAATGAACAAAATGTCTACTTTAGAGAAATCAATAGTAACTTTTTTGAAAGATTGGAAACCCAATACTTTTTGAGAAAAAATGAAGGTGAATTGATGACTTTCTGTTTTGAATATTACTACAGTCAGATCCCCATATCTACAGGGGTTTGGTTTCCAGACTTACCGTGGATACCGGAAACTGTGGATAACAGTGAACCCTATTAAAATAAAGGACTGGTGGTAAAAACATACCATAGAGTTGCATTGGAAGACCTAGGAGATGCCTTGAGAGGATGCCTCTCTAAGGATTTTCCAGCATGACTCTATGGTATGTGTCCCCTGTTTTCTCTCCTGTGGAAAACTGAAACTGTGGATATTGGTTCTGTGGATATGGGGTCTGACTGTATGGTTGCTTAATGTAAGAAATGTAATAATCAGTTTAAAGAGAGAGAGGTTGGATTGTATGATACATATATAGATACATACATACATATATCAGTAGAAAAGATTGTTGGAAGTCACTTTTAGGTAGTGCAGTAGTTTATATACTTTATATAGTGTAGTAATAGTAGTTTATCTTATCTTGTAGTATGCTTGTTTTCTTTCTAGCTTTTTTTTTTGGTCTAAGGACTTTTTCAGACAATGCTTACCACGTTAGAAGCTTGCGAGAGAGGTACAGCGCTGTCGTGCAGCAGGAGGTCCGTTTCGGATGACGCTGTCCCTCTCTCGGCATCGTCCGTGTCACTTCTGTGTACGATTGGAGGCAGCTGTGCCATATTTTACCCGTAGAAGTTGTCCGTGAATAAAATATGGTGCAGCTGCCTTCAATCATACATGGAAGTGACACGGACGATGCTGAGAGAGGGATGGCGTCATCCGAAACGCTTCTAGCTCAGTAAGCACTGTCTGAAAAAGTCCTAAGTGTTTGAGTTTGATTTACAGGTTGCCTCCCCCGCCCCGTATGTGCGGGACCGGTACACATAGTTTCAATTATCCATCATCCAAGAAATGGTCTCTCTAGGCATTTCCTAGGTCCTCCTGGTGCAATTCTATGGGATTCACTACCAACTGTAGTGAATGTAAGTTTCGAGTACTTACAGTAAGTCTGGGAACATATCCCCTGCAGATATGGGAGGTGACCTATATTTTTGTTAGTAGCATGGTTTTCATGTGTATTTTTGGTGTGGTTTTAGTGTATCTAAATCTTTTTTTAAAATTACTTTATTAAAAAAAAAAGCAGTTCACAGAGCCAAACACAGACTGAATAATCCAGAGAGTTAGAACTTGATTTTTTTTTTTTAAAAAAAAGGTTAACTATTGCAGATTAAAAGCATGTGCTTACACAGTAGAAACTCAAGTTACAAGATCAGGACAGTGCAGATCTCATAGTCATCTACTTGCATAGGTTCTCTTCTGCAAGGTGTTGAAATAACACAGAACTTAAATGGAAAACACACAAGCTCTAACAAAGCCCTGTTAAGTACAAAGCCATTGAATCTCTTTGTCATTTTTATTTTGTTTACTTCACTCTATTAGCTTGACTTTATTATCAAGTTGTCATTTTAAGTTACAGCATACTTACTTATTATTGGAATAACTGGGAATATTTAAATTACACAACCTCATAATTCTGGAGATATGGAAAACTAGTAACTTCAAAGTCACACATATGATATAGAAACATGTACTATAGCCTAACAGATTATATTGTTTAAGAGACTCCTCTTTGTGTATTCTTGAAAAGGCAAT
This sequence comes from Gambelia wislizenii, assembly GCA_030847615.1. Lineage (NCBI taxonomy): Eukaryota > Metazoa > Chordata > Lepidosauria > Squamata > Crotaphytidae > Gambelia > Gambelia wislizenii. Next base: position 166,552,461 of record JAUMIR010000001.1, on the reverse strand, counting down.
GAGTCCGAAAAACAGGCAGCTCAGCTAAGGAGAAAGAAAGAATGTGCTGAAAACAAGTCTTAAACCTGACATGCAATATCATTTAGAGAGACCAGATATAGGGTGACTGGGCACAAAGTGTGCTGATCCAAGTCATTCTGATGCCAGTGACAAGAGATTCCAAATGACACCACCCCCTGATCCCATATTTTTTTGGGTGGGGTTGAGAAAGATTTAAATAACTACCATTTAATGGTACCTAACAATCTGCTAGGTAGGTAGCTAATCTGCTAGAGGCCTAAATACTCTAAAGGAACCAGATCCTGTCTTAACTTGGAAGCTAAACAGGGTCCATCCTGGTTAGTACGGTACTTGGATAGGAAACAGCCAACAAATACCAGGCTTTCTAGGCTTTATTTTAGAGGAAGTAACTGGCAAAGACACGAGTCTTTCTTCCCTAAGAAAACACTATGAAATTAATGGGGTTGACATAAATCGACAGGTGATTTGAAGGCAGGCACACGCGCACCCCACCTCCCAACCTGCTACCTGAGACAGGATCCTCATTAGGCTTTATAGCAGGACTGGATTTGATTCATTATTTTCTAATTACCTGCAAGTAGGGTAAATTCTGAACATTTGTTCAATCTCAGAAAATTCCTAGAAGTAGTGACCCCTCCCCCCAGAAAGTCTGTGCTCAGTTACAACACTCTCAAGCCAACCACCATTGAGAGTATCCTTTTGATACCTATTCAATATAGTTGTCCCTTCACATTCGTGGGGGGTTAGGTTCCACAGACCCCCCCCCGAATGTGAAAATTCCACGAATAAAGACTGCCCTACCCCTCCCTCCTGAAGCGACCAGAGAGCCTCCGGAGGCCCCGTAGTCACCTCTCCCCAACTCCCACCTCCCTCTCCAGGCGACCACGGGGCCTCCGGAGGCCCCGTTGTCGCTTCCCCCCTCCTCCCCCCTCCTCCTGAAAGTGGAGACGGGGCCTCAGAGACCCCGTCGCCACTTTCCTCGGCCTCCCCTCGCGGCAAACCGTGAATATGCAGAACCGGGAGTGTGGAGGCCACGAATGTTGAGGGAGGACTGTAATTGTCTGACAAAGCTTAGCCATTTTCAGCACATGGCAAATTACTGTCTTGGGACTAGAGTTCCCAGAATCCTATGGCCAGTGATCATGCTGGCTATGAGGTTCTGGGATTTGCAGTCTACAAAATATTTTTTCCAAGTTCTGGCCGTTTTAAACCAACCCAGCCACAACATCCTAACGTTGCCAGTGTCCCCTGCTCTCCTGGAACAGACATAGTCAGGTAGCCTTATACTAAGACTGCTTCATCCTTTATGAAGACAAACAGCCAAGAGTAGGTTTCAAATAGCGACTCCAATCTGGAGTCTTCACCCAGCTCCTTTTCCCCTGTTCTTCAAGATCAGCTGTACTTAATGAGTCCTAACACATGTAGATGTAAGCAATTAAAGGAATGGATACAGGGGTAGCCAAATTTTAACAAGCAGGCTGCTCCTTGGCTAACAGAACTGGAGGCCCACAGGCTTGTTTCACCATCACATGGTATGTGATGTACATTGCTGAGAAGGTATCAAAATGCTGAAATTTGATCAAAGAGGAAATCTTCTTAAACAAAGCTTTGCTAATTTTAGAATATAAGATTCTAGGGACCAAAAGGAAAGAAAAGAATGCCTTACACAAATGCTGCATTTTATATGCTTGCTAAATGTCAAAATTGTCATCAACTGATGATAACACAGATTACAACAGAAAGGTTACCCAAGATGTGCAATGATTTAATAGCAGCTTTGCACCATCAGCAGTGTCCACCTCTTCGCTCTGATGACATTGGAATGGGGAAGAGTGCTTTTCACTTGGGTTATGTGGATTGCATCCTTGAACCATAGAAGAAACTTGAGTAATTAGCGGTGGTTCCATCCCAAAGAATGATGAACACTCAAGTGATTGCTTGGAGATGAGAAAATTGCTCTGGACTCTCTCAAACTTCTTTGACTTTCACTCTACTTTAACTGCTTTGAGAGGCAGCCCCTGCCACCCATCATGGCAGCACACACAGCCCAGTGCATATGCATGATATAACTCAGTCTTCTGGTTCCTTTTTTCCAGTGGTTTTCAACCTTTCATCCTCCACATGTTTTGGATATCAACACCCAGAATCACCAATCAACATTGGTCAATGGCCAGGGATTCTGGCAGCTGAGATCCCAAACATCTGGAGAACCAAAGGTCTCTAGTCTTGCCATCATTGGGACATTTGTAAACTCCCTACCTGGATTTGCTTCTTTCCTTAAACTCCAGCTAATGGGCAGGACATAATGGAAGTGGATGCTGATGGTAAGGGATGGCAGTGCTGGAGGAACAAAGACCATGAACAAAGATGTACAGTATTAGGATAAAAGAGTTGAGAGATGAGGGGCGAGGCCATGGGAGGTGAGGAAAAGGCAGTTTGTACTGAATCTGACAAGAAGTTACCACAGATGGTACAAGCCAGTTGCCTTAATCACCAGACATGGCAAGTAAGTCCCAATCTGATTAATATTCATAGCTGACTGTGATACATCTATGTGATGAGAAGTCCCTTTGCCCTTCATAAGAAAACTTCTGTAGATATGTTTGCACCTTAGTGTAAATTACCTTGGATATTCTTTTTAAGGCTGAATTTTTTAAAAAAAAAATACTGTCCCTTCCTCTATGCCTTTCACAAAAGCCAGACTTGCAAGAAGCTAACAAGTTAAGCTCTTCATGACAAGGAAATGAAATGGTGGCAGGCTGCAGTTAATCCACAGGGAACACAGGATCATGGCCAGCCAAAGAAAGGAAGAAGAAGAAAAAAGAAAGCTGGCTGCTATACATAAAACAGTGTGATTAAATGTTCAGTCCTCTAAAATGGAAAGCTCACAGTGATTACCTGCATTAAAATGTGGATCATTTTCCATTACCACCACAGCTTCTTCAACTGCATCTAATGCACTCCCTCCTTGTTTAAGGATGCTGTAACCTTTCAGAGCTGCCCTGATGACGCCAGAGCGACTTCCATCTTCTCGTTCTTTAAAGATACGACCAGCTCCACCATGAACCACAATAACAGGCTTCATATTGTTGAATCCTTTCCTGGCTAAAAAAAATATAATTATTTTTTGGAACTACTATTTCTTACAAAACAGACACAGAAAGAATGTGCTGCCACCTCTTCTTCATCTAACATGCCAATTGTTGAAATCTGATGAGATGACTCTTTCACTAAGAGACTGCATATGTCACTGGATCTGTTCTGATCTTTAACACCATAAGTTTTACAACCCTAACATTTTTAGAGAGTGTAAGGTATCCATTATCTTAGATTTTCCTACTGAGTGTGTGTTCAAAGTTCAGTCTTCCTCCTGCTGAGTTCAGACAAGCTTTTCTTACTGATTAAACAGAAACAAAACACACAATATTTGATCTAGGTAAGGTATAAGAAGCACTTTATGCAGTGCCTCAATAATTCTTCTTCAGGCTTTTTAAAAAATTAATAATTATTATTACTGTTTTTTATTATTGTCACAAAATCAGAGCCTATTGGGTGTCTGAATTTTAACTACTGAAATCTGCGTACATTAAACTAGTACCAGAGGAAGAAGAAAGCATTTAATCTTGTTTTTTTTAAATGATAGATACATTTCTTATAGGACCCACTCTTAGAAGAGGCATTCCATTCTAACTATGTGTACAACAGAAGGGGACAGCCTCTTCTAAGATCCTATCTGATTTCCAATTATTACAAGAATTCTTTAAAATCTGTATCTTGATTAGAGGAAGATTAAGCAGTCGATGACTACTAGTCCCAATGGTAAAACATTGGCTTTAGCAGATGCTGGAAAAACTACTTTCTTTGACTGTAACTCTCAGAACCCCTCAACCTCCATGGTCACTGGTAGTATGGCATTCAGTTCCATTTGCTGTGAAGCACAAGTTGGAAAGTGCTATTGCTCTCCTGTCCTGCTTGTGAGCTTTCCATGGGAATGTGGTTGGCCATTGTGGGAAAAGACTGAAGGGCTAGATAGGCCTTTGACCTGATCCAATATGTCATTTCTTATGTCCTTAGAAAACCAATTATTTTGAACCAACAAATCTGATTAACACATTAATTCATCATTGTACTAATTATCACACCTGGAGAAAGTGTGAAGGAGACATGCACATCCTCCAAACACTCAGCTGCATATCTGAGGAGCCATGATGTATCCAGGCATTCTTGAAATTCTAATGGGTGTTTGGAGAAACATGTCTCATCTTCATACTACCTGCATTTATTGTGTCAAACACACATGGAAAATCAGTGTATCTGGGCTGCCAATTGGAGCATGAAGCACTTCACACATCTGTGGATAAGCTTTGATAAACCAATGTCTTAGGCCTGCAGATCCCACACTTATTAAACAGCATGAGCAATCCCATTTTACCTCTGTGAAACTACAATACTTGGTGAAAAGAATGAAGATGTATATAAATTTCTAGGACACAAACCAGGGCACATATCACTTTCTTATAAAAGAGAGCTGCTTTTGACAGTGTGATTTTCATCAATACAATTGTTCCTGTCAGTCACTTCTGTGTTGAAAACTGTAACTGAACATTTGACAAAGGCCTCTACTGGAGAGCTAGATGACATAAAGAGAATGAAATGCCTTGGTGTACTGATGAATGACTCACAAACAGAAGTCTTTCCTATACCAAACTGTGCAATAAGACAAAGATTTGGGCATATTCCCATGAGTGAAAAATCATAATGAAGGAACACAGCTTGGAAGTAATTACTTACATAACACTATTACTTGTAACTAGTTTCTTGTTGGTAATCACAGTGTAACAGTTACTTTTTTAAAGCAATGTAACAAGCAAGAGCAAAATTATCTTTATGGGCACAATATGTAACAGTTTCTAACTGTATTCAAAAATCATTTTATATGGCATTTAACAGGAAGTTTTCAAGTTTCATGCCATTCCCATCAATCCTAAAGCGTTTTTGCATTAAAAAAATAACAGTAAAGAATGGAAAAAACTAACAAGCAGAAACAAAAACATTTCCAGCATTGTAATGAGCAACACCAATGAGTTATTTTTTAAATACTGGAATGACTAAAGAAAGAAAAGAAACATTGCTCTTACGTTTTGTCACGGAGACCTCTCTAGGTTCGTGCCTGGTGTGCTGAGAGAAACAGACCACCAGTTAAGTGTCCTCCAACAGAACCTTTATTGATTTGCTGCAGCAAATGGCCCTGGGCTGTGAGGCAAATCCAGGACCCTGAATGACAGATTTTAATTCCTTTTATAAAGATATGGTGATAATAAAGCAAGCCAGCCCCTTGTTATCACATGATTATACAGTACATCATGACTGCTTTTTCCTACCGCTGACATTTTTGCTTCCTCATTATATTTTGCTAGTCTATATGCGACATATGATTCATAATGGCCACCCTGACCATCCAGCTTCTTGTCTTCCTGTGTATTGCAAGCTTTGCAGACCTGGCCTAAAAACAACTACAGTTGTCCCTTCCCATTCGCAGGAGTTAGGGGGAAGCACCACCACAAAACTGAAAAAACACAAATAAATTAAGCCCCTCCACAGGGAACGCATGGCTTTGCGGCACATGTTGGGGGTTTCCTTGGCCTTTGTTCCCTGGGGGGGGGGGAGCCGAAGCCCGAGCACACCCTTGGTGGCTTTGCGGCCACCGTGGGGGTTTGCTTGGCCTTCAGCTCCCCGCCCCCCGGGAACGAAGGCCGAGCAAAGCCCTGTGCTGGCTGCAAAGCTGCATGTTCTCGAGGGGGGGGGGAGCCAAAGCCTGAGCACATCCTTGGCTGCTTTGAGGCCAGCATGGGGGTTTGCTTGGCCTTCAACTCCCCCCCCCCAGGAAACGAAGGCTGAGCAAACCCCTGCACTGGCCACAAAATTGTGTGTTCCCTGTGGGGGAGGAAGAGATGAAGCCCAAGCACACCCTCAGCAGCTTTGTGGCTAGCACAGGGGTTTGCTCAGCCTTTCATTCCCCCCCCCAACAGGGAATGAAGGCTGAGCAAGCTACCGCACTGGCCGCAAAGCCATGTGTTCCCTGTGGGGGGTGGGGAGCCGAAGCCTGAGTATACCCTTAGCAGCTTTGTGGCCAGCGCGGGAGTGTGCTCAGCCTTCACCACCCCCCAGAGAACAAAGGCCAAGCAAACCCCCGCACTGGCCGCAAAGCCATGCATTTCCGGGGGGGGGAGACAAAGCCCGAGCACACACCCAGCAGCTTTCCGTGAATACACAAAACTGCAAAAGGGAAAGCCACAAATAGGAAGGGATGACTGTGCTGTCTTACAACTTCTGCAGAAGCATAGCAATTCTCCCCAAGGTAAAGCAAATATGTGAACTTTAGTGCAATAACTAAGGCACCACAATTTTCTTAAGGCATCAACAAAACCATACAATAATTCTGGCTGGTGTGTGTCTGTGTCTCAAATCTCTTCCCTTGATACTTTCCTAAGACATGTTGTCAGGCGTTTCTAGGTAAGTATCATTTATTTCTTCCATTGGGACTGCCACATCCAGCAGTCTCTGTCCATCCAGTAGCTGTTGGATCCATCCAGTAGCTACTCAGCTACTGTCCATCCAGTAGCTGAGTAGCTCTGCCTGCTCCTGATGAATCCATAACATCATCCCTTTATCATGCTTAGACAGAGCCTTTAGCTGGGCCTGTACCTTCTCACTCTCCCATAACGTAAATGCTGTAGAGCTAATGTCCTACGGGTAATGTAAAGTTCCAATCCTGAGCTTTCCACCCAAGGGTCTGGGTCTTATATTCAGTAATAATAATAATAATAATAATAATAATAATAAAATTTATTTATATCCCGCCCCTCTGCGAGCAATCGGGGCGGCTTACAACAATAAAGTAATACACAGTATAAAACAGTTCAAAATCCCTTCCCCCCCTTAAAACATTATTAAATTAATACAAATTAAAATCAATATATAATACAGTTTATTAAAAACCCTTTCGAGCAAGCAGCATCAGTTTGGAGGTCCAGAAGCAACCTCCAGAGGGGGTTCTGGAGGTCGGGGTTAGCTATTCTGGAAAAGCCTGCCTGAAGAGAACCGTCTTGACAGCCTTTTTAAAGCTGTCTAATGATGTCAATAGGCGGATCTCATCCGGCAGGCCGTTCCACAATTTGGGGGCAACAGCTGAGAAAGCCCTCTGGGAGGTGGTCGCCAGCCTAGGTCTTTGTGGCTGCAACAAATTCCTCCCAGAGGACCGGAGAGCGCGGGGAGGATTATAAGGGAGAAGGCGGTCCCTGAGATAGCTTGGGCCCAAGCCATTTAGGCCCAAGCCATTTAGTAGCCATATAGTAGCCCATGATGGTGTGCACTTGAGTCACATTACATCAGCATTCCCGGACAGGTGGGGTGGAAATGCTGCCATCCTCCCAATGGACCTGGTCTAGTGCTACCACACAGACACAACCCCTGCCATTATCAATAAGCCTAGAAGCATCACTGTTCAATTGTGCCCATACACAGGAGACACTATTGAAGTTATAGGCACATGGTTCAAAGGGAGTAGTATACATTGGACAAAGCCATTTCTGGAGATCCCATCATTCACAAAGAGTGGTCATAACAAATGAGGTTTCAGTAGCCAATCAATAATTAAAATTAGGAACCTATGTTTGGGAGGAGAAGGTATGGGTAGACAGTCAAAACTGATCACTTTACTATAACCGTGACTGTAAACTTCAAAGTGGGGTAATGCTTTCAAAACAAGTAATTTTTAACCAGTCCCAATTGATATCTGAATCCCGGATAATAGTTTTCCAGCTATTGACCTCTCCTTCCTGCCAATCTCAAATTTTGAGTTGATGTTTTAGCAAATTTCCTATCTGTAACAAGGTACATCCCCATCAAAATTCCTTGTCTCTCCACCCTGGTAACATTCATGATATAAGAAGTGAGATTGTAATACATTAGTACTACTTCTATATTCTGATGCAACACCTCAGCCTCCTGTAGTATTTGATGCTCAGTTATTCTACTCATGGTTGTAATATGAGTTCCCATTGCTGCCAACTTGTTTTCCAGAGCTTCTATATTGATGGAATTAACTACCCCAGTTCATTCAAGTAGGGTTTTTGTCAAGGCCCTAGTATGGCGAGTAGATATCCAAGTGTCATATAAGGGGAAGGCCCAGGGTGCAAACTGGGGCTCAAATCAGGAGTTTTATGGTGATGTGCTAAATCTGGCATTTATGGTGATGCCATAAATACTTCCATTACGAAGCTAGGTTGATCTCTCAACAGGATGATACATATGGGAGGGCTGATAAAGTAAACTATAGCTGGAATTTTGTATTTTGTCCCCTCTCAGCCACCCCTCTAAGGACCCATTCTATCCAGCTACATTCCTCACCGTCATGTTGGTAATCTACTGCTGATCAACCCTGCTCTGGAAAGTAACATTCCACTAGACTGACCAATTTAAAATGAAATGCTGTTGGTTCCAGGGAATGGAGAAGTATATCCTTTTCCCTGAAAAAATCCAATTTCCTTTCCCTGTAACATTCATACAATCCCCTCCTTTCCCCGGGAACCCGTAGCTGCTTGGCAGTGAAGTGTGCACCATTGTTGCTCCCCAAAGTGTGTGGGATCCCAAACCTAGGAATAAGGTCTACATGTTTAACCACTTCCTTGACTTTACAGATATTACTTGGAAAAGCCTCTAGCCATCCTGAGAGCACATCAACAAAAACTAAAAGGTATTTGGCCCTCCCAGACTGAGGTAATTCTGAAAAATCTACCTGCCATCTTTCTACCGGGATTACTCCCCGATATTCCGCCCCAGGGGTGGTTTAGGCAAATTCCTGGAGGGGGGGTGGATTGTTGACCTACAGGACACTCTCTACATACCATATCTGCCATTGTCCATAATTTGTTGCGACCATCGTCTTTATTATTGCCCTTGCCATAGTCCTCCCTCCCCAATGGGTGTGCCCATGTAACCTTGTAAGAACACGCCTTATTATTGTTTGGGGGACCAGGATCTTTTTAGGAGTAACCCACCAACCCCTCCTTTCACATGCTGACAACGAGTAGTGTAATGAGCCAACACCAGCAGTGACCAAAGAGCCATTATGCTGGGTGGGGAAGATGTTCACCTTCCACTACTTGAAATGAACATATCACATGCAAGACCAATGTTTCTTTTCCCAGCAATGAAAGGCTGAACATCTTGAGATGGGACATACCTGAGCTCCCCAAATCAAGGGTGGGAAAACAAATTGCTGGCATCTTAGCTATAAACTATTACTAACGGCCTGTTGAGAATCCTCTGGTTGACTGAGGCTTTGGCAGAGACAAAGGCACCCAACTCACAGCACCTGAGAAAGGTGGGACTGAATTCCAGGTGGCTGTCTGGCAGGTGTCCATCAGAGGGGCTGTGCTGGCAAGAGCCACTGATGTAACTGCACTCCCAATGGGGTGAGCAATGTCCACAACTAACAAGGACCCTCAAGGACTCGTAGTATGAGCTGATGCAGGCCTTGAGCCATCCGTTGAGTGGGATGACTGAAAACCTTCTTCGCTATGGACTGCAGCTAAAAGAAAGAAGAGAACCAGACAGAAAGGACTCTTAACTCTCTTTAGATAAGTTTGGAATAACCTTCATACTTTCAGGGTATGCTGGACCTTCTCCAAGAGTTTCTGGGGATGAAGACAAAAGATAGCAAAAAGTAACTTCCTGATCCTGTGAAAAAGAGGGTGTATTTTGGGATAGAAGAACCAGGAACAGAATCACTAAATTTGTACAAATGATGCCCAGTTCTTTCCTGGCCAAAGAGGATTCTTACTCTTATAGTCTGTGGTAATAGCCATCAGAAGACTATTTTCTAGGATAGGTATTTTAAGGTATTCTCATATAAAAATAGCAATAGCATTTACAGTTTTCCCTTCATATTCACTGAGGTTTGGTTCCAGGACCCCCCATGGATACCAGAATCTGTGAATGCTCAAGTCCCATTATATGAATGCAATGGCATAGCAAAATGGTGCCCCTTATATATGATGGCAAAATCAAGGTTTGCTTTTTGGATTATTATTTTTTAAAGAATATTTTCAAGCCGCGAATACTTACATCCGTGGATACCAAATCTGTGGATACGGAGGGACAACTGTATATATCTATACCGCTTATCAATGCAAAGCACTCCCTAAGCGGTTTACAATGTGTTAGCTAATATATGATGGGCTTGATAGGTATAGGTGATACCATCAAAGCATTTAGGAAGGGTGTGTGGGTCCAAGGATGGGTATAATGTGTAGTTAGCTTAGATGTTAAGGAGAGGCCCCCGAAGAACCTCCTCTCATGCTGATGGGAGAAAGGCAATTCCCTTGCTTGTGAGAAAGAAAGGGAAAGAAGGGAAATTCTTGCTTCAGTCTATGGCTGTAGCCACACTGCAGAATTAAAGCAGTCTGACATCACTTTAGCTGCCAGAGCTTCATCCTATGGAATCTTGGGATTTGTAGTTTGTTGTGGCACAAAAGAGCCCTCTGACAGAGGCAGCTAAATATCTCACAAAACCACAAACCCCAGAATTCCATAGCATTGAGCCATGGCAATTAAAGTGGTGTCAATCTGCTTTAATTCTTCAGTGTGGCTATAGCCTATCTCTGGTGACAGACCACGAGGGTTTAACTAGGGAAACCACCACCCATTAAAAATTGCCCTACGAGCAGGGAACAGAATCTGATTTAGGACCCTTGCCAAAGGTAAAAACAGAGAGGGTAGTGTAAGAGAGAGGGTGGCAACCACTTGCCCATGTTAGGCCATTGTCGTTGGTTCAGGTCATCCTGTAAGACAGTTAGGACTCACAGATGGCTTGGTAAGGGAATATTTCCCCTCCTTGCTTGAGTCAAACCAGAATTTCCTCACTCACTAGACTTTAACCAAATCTGAACTTTCAGAGCAAGGGCAGGGGCCTGTCCCCTCTTAATGAAACTGAGAGGCATTAGGACTGGCACCAGTCACACAAGTGGGAGCTTGAAACAACTGGTTGATCCTGTGCCTTAGATGGGCACTGCTGTTTGAGATCTCCTTTGGCAACTACTATGCCCAGAGAAAAAAAGGCTCTGGCCAGAATGGAGACAGCAATGGAAGGAAGCCCTTGGAGAGAGAAAGAAGAGGCTTCATGAGTCTTTTAAGGCTGGCCTCTTCCTCTGTTGAGTTAATTTCCAAGTGTCGCCTCTGCCTTGGCATAAACCAGGGAGGCAGCAAGCAGAAACAAGGCATCCATGAGGAGAAAGATCTGTAGTTTAGACATTATTTAGGGGAGATTGGAATAACAATAATTATTATTATTTAGTTACATGCTAGAAATAGACTATTGGAGGCAGGGTTTTCCCAATGTATCCATACCACATTGGGGAAGGGGGTTAACAGGCACCACTTCTGAGTCTGAGCCCCCTGCCCCCCTACTGGGGGGCTGCTTCTTTCCTCCTCTATTTTCACAACCAAGGGAGGTTGCTTTGTGAAGTAGCTTCTGTCAGACAGCTAGAAGACTACTCCTGGATTAAGAATGCTTGGGAGCCATTGCTGTTTGTGAGTAGGTAGCTGCATATGCTCATGAGCAGGGAAGCACACCAGCTCCAACTACTGGCTGTGAGCCTTGGAAGTAGAAAAGGCTTGGAAAACGTACCAGCCCATAAGTAAGGACTACTCTTGAGCAGACAGGCTTGAGAGGTTCAGCTCCTCGTGAGCAGGGAGATGCAGTAGCTGCAGTTACTCATGGGATATGCAGCAGCTACAGGTTGGGGTTATCCTCTATGGTGGAGGGAGAGAAACCCAGGGCCGCAGTATCACTCACCCTTCCAAGCATTGTCTCAATGAAGTCTCCAATGTGTACCATCTGGAAAAAGGGCCTTATTGCACCTGATCCAGCATGAGTGCAATGGAGGCTTATCCTCCTTCCATGGCTGAAGCATGGCTTGAGCCTGCTGCCTTTCTGCCCTGGGCTGAAGGAAGAGACTTCAGTTCCCCAACATACTTGGACAGTTTCCTTCCTTTGGGTTTCTGTGGTGTTGGCAGAAGGGTTACTGCTGTCTTGTCCTCAGCCTCATCCCTGGCCTCCTAACTGGCTGGGTGTTGACAGTGCAAAGAGGTGGCAGAACAGAGGAATTTACCTTCATCTGTGAGCCCTGCACGGATTCCTCCATTGGCTCTTTTCTGAGGAAGACAAGGCCTTGGGTGTGCCAAGAATAGACTCGTCAGCCCATGGGGAATGGGCCATAGTGGGTAAAAAGGCCTCTCCATGCGAGAGGAAATTCCCACTTGAGGTGAGGTGTGTGTGTGTCTCACTAAATAGGAAGATATAGAGCCTTCTTGTTGCTGATCTTGCTGCTGCTGATGTTGTTAAGAAATATCTTGTGAAGCAATGAGGAGCAAGAGAACAGCACAACCTAAGGGGCATGAAGCATGAATGAAGGTTAGCTTTACCAACGGTAGCTCTCACAAGAGGGGCTCCTCAAAGATCTGTACAATTCCTGCCTATCAGGGCAAGAGGGAGGAGCAACCCAACTCAGGATGTTCAGTCTTTCACTGCTGAGGAATTAATTTTTAAAACTAAATTTCCAAGCTTCATGAAGAAAACTATTCATTTCAACCAAGCCTATATTTTATATTTTAGAGGGCTGTGTGTGTAATTTGTGGGGGGGGGGAGATAATTTTCCTTTGGAACAACTGACTCTCAAGAAAAATGTAAGAATTCTGTTGGCAACTTGTCCTATTATACTTTCAATTTAATTCTAAATCCATCAAATATTTTCTGCCATAACATAGTAAAGATTGCTTTGGTTTGGCATTTCAAATTATTTTAATTACACAAGGTTTAAAGAATTTTTACCAAATCTAGTACAGTACTTAATTTAGCTCAGTTTGCCTATACAGTGACTGAAAGTGGCTCTCCATGGGTTTCAGACACCACTTTTTCCAGCCTTGTCTGGAAACAACAGTGGCTGAACCTAAGATCTTTTGCATTCAAATCAAGTGTTTTGAGTTCAGCCCTTCCCTACAGTTACCTGACTCTTTTCTCAGTATTCCATATCAAGATCAAAATACTAACAAAATGCTATCTTTAGATTTCACAATGAGTGTCTGCCAATACTAAAGGATTTCAGAATTAAGTGCTTATAGCCATTGGCCCTGGAACACGCCAGAGATCCTGAGCTACCCTTGAAATGATGAGGCACTAAGCATCAAACTGTGGAGTAGCTGAGCTCACTGAGAAATCATCAGTCAGAAGTTGTCCTAGTTTATAGCCATTGGCACATATTTTTAATAGGACCTTACATATTTTCCTCTTTCCTTGATATACTGTATTAATATTATGATTTAAACAATTTTATAGCATTTACTTTGTCATTTGCTTCATGGTGGTCACATTGTTCACTGCTTTCGTTCATGGTATTATTATTTACTGTATTCTGTATTCTTAGTTTTCCATATAAAAACGTGCTTGCAAGTTCACAAAATTCAAAATTCAGCACCCACCACCTTACCAACAGTTCCCGGGACTTTGCTAAAATCTGTTGCTTTATTTATAATCATCAAGAATTTATCAAAAATGCATCCATGTTTTTAAAAGCATTCCTTTTAAAGGAAATGTGCAGAGCAGGTCTGGCGAAGTTATGGTTCTCCAGATATCACTGAACTACAACTTCCATCATGCCTCACCACTGGTCAGCCTGAGTGGGGGAGACAGGAGTTGGGAGTCAAAAGATTCTGGAGCAGTGGTTCTTAACTTGGGGTCTGGGGAAAAGGAGTCCGTATGTCCTAATAGGGGGTCCGTGGAGGGTTGAAAGTCACTTGGCCCACCTCCTGGCTGCAATGGAGTGGCCTTGTGTCAGGAGCAAAGGCTCAATGGCTGGCTTGGCCGGCACATTGCCATTCAATCCACTCCATCCACAAACTTGCAGGAAGAAGCAGGAGAAAAGTCTTCCCTCCCCCTCCAGTTCCTCTGAGGGAAGGTTTCATGGATGGTGTGTTGTTTTAAATCTTGAGTTAAACCTTGGGGGTGCACAGCAACAAAATAAATTTAAAAGGGGTCCCTGGTAAAGAAAAGGTTAAGATCCACTGCTCTAGGCTATATTTCAGAGGAAGTAACTGGCCAAAAAAAGCCTTAAGGGGGCATCCACACTAGAGAAATAATCGGGTTGGAACTTATTTGCATGGTTCCTTCCTATGGAATCCTGGGATTTGTAGTTTGGTGAGGCACCAGCACTCTTTGGCAGAGAAGGCTAAAGATTTTATTTATGTATTTATTTATTTTTATTAGTTATTTATACCCTGCTCTTCAGCCATAAGGCTATCAGAGCGGCTTACAAACAGTTTTTAAGCAATAGCAATTTACACATCTACACTGCATTAAGCAGTTTCCTTGTAAAACTACACATCCCAGGATTCCTTAGGAAGGAGCCACACAAATGATCCAGTTTCAAACTGGATTATTTGTGTAGTGTGGATTCAGTCTTCCTTCCCTAAGGAAACACTATGAAACTCATGGGGTTGCCTTAAGTCGACAGGCGACTGGAAGGAACATTACACAGGTATTTTTTATTGTTGTTGTTGTTGTTATTATTATTATTATTATTATTATTGGTTTAAATCTTGCAGGGGGTCCACTGCCCTATATTTTAAGCCTCCCAATAAATAAAAAGCACAAACCCTGGTGGGGGACTCATGGACGTTCCCACCCCCACCCCTCAAGTATTTAAAACGCCACAGTGAAAGCCAGCAGGGAGAAAGACATGAGAAAGCTCAGGTCTTCCCACCCATCCTCATCCACTCTTTCTTTCTCAGCGTTGTTGCAAGTTCTCTCTTCTTGCAACGGGGAATTAGTTACTCACAGGTCGTTGCTTCCCCTCGACTGCTTTCCAGCCTTCTCCCCAGGACTGAAATCTCCCCCCTTCCACAAAAGAAGAAAAAAATGAGCACGAAAATAAAGGCTGAGCAGGAGAGAAGCCGAGAGGAAGGCAGCAAATTGCTGACTCTTCTTCTCACACGGAAATAGGTTTCCAAAACGAATGGAGGGTGATTTAGTCACATGGTGGTGCTGGGGGGGGGAGCAGCTCCCTTTAACTGTGTACCTTTGCCCTCTGAAAAGGCAACAGTATTGCCACCGCCTTGGGTTGCCATGACTTGGAAGCAAAGCTACCCTCAACGGGAATGGCCGCCGTTTCCCTCAGGACTTCACTGGAGAGGGTGCGCGCCCCTGACTAAAATGGCTGAATCACTCCCATTCATTCGAGGAAGCTGAAGCAAAAGGGTTGCCCGTTGTAAAGATGGCGGATGCTGCTTTGACACACTAGGCGGAGATGTGTGCGCATGTGCCTTCAAGTCGCCTGTCGACTTATAATAGCCGCCCCGTGAATTTCTTAGGGTTTACTTAGGCGAGGAACGGTAGGGGTGGTTTTGCCCGTTCTTTCCTCTGAAATATAGTCTACAGCCGTGGCTCTTAACGTTTTCTTTACAAGGGACCCCTTTTACATATACAGTATTTTGTCGCCTCAGACCTCAAAGACTTAACTCAAGATTTTAAACAACAACAGCAATAATACAATTACTGTATACCACCCATGAAACCTTCCCTCAGAGGCACTGGAGGAGGAGGAGGAGGGAAGACTTTTCTCCTTCCTGCAAGTTTGTGGCTGGAGTGGATTGAATGGCAGTGTGCAGGCCAAGCCAGCTATTGAGGCTTTTGCCTTGGCTCCTGTCACGCGGCCACTCCACTGCAGGCAAGAGGTGGGCCAAAAAACTGTCAAGCCTTTGTGGACCCCCGCCCCCAGACAGTATGGATCTCTGGGTTAAGAACCACTGTTACAGTCTCTCTCTCTCTCTCTCTCTCTCTCAGGAAGGACTCATCCCGCGCTTTCTGCAAGCACGCTGATGACTAAAAAGGCCAATCCAAAGATAAACAAGTCCGGTTGCAGAAAGCACAGCAGAAGGTCTCCTTGGGTGATGTTTCTGGGTTGTGATTCTTTCTACTTTGTCGTTTCTCTTCAAGACTTGTTTGGCGTGAGTTCTCAAATAAGGCTGCAGCATTGTGGATAGTGTGTCTCCATGCCTCCCGATGTGAGGCCAGGGCAGACCATTGTTGGGGATCAATTTGGCTGAGCCTGAGATGTTGTTTCAGGGAGTCCTTGTATCGCTTTTTTGGAGCACCCCTCTTACGCTGACCTGTGGCGAGTTCACCGTAGAGTACTATTTTTGGGAGGCGATGGTCCTCCATCCTAGAAACATGCCCTGCCCAGTGCAGCTGTGTTCTCAACATCATGGTCTCAATGCTGGTGATCCCTGCTTGCTCAAGGAGAGCAACATTCGTCACATAGTCAGTCCAGTGTATATTTAGGATTGTGCATATACAGCGCGGATGGAAGCGTTCGAGGAGTTGTAAGTAGTTGGTATTCATTGGCAGACTCCCATCCAGTATTAGCCAGGACTGGCCCTGCTTAGCTTTCAAGATCATAGAATCATAACATTGGAAGAGACCTCAAGGGCCATCCAGTCTAAACCCCTGGCATGCAGGAATACTCAAATCATTTCCGACAGATGGCCATCCAGCCTCTGTTTAAAAACCTCCAAAGAAGGAGACTCCACCACACTATGAGGCAGTGTATTCCACTTCCAAACAGCTCTTCCTGTCAAGAAGTTCTTCCTAATGATTAGGTGGAATCTCTTTTCCTGCAGTTTGAGTCCATTGCTCCATGTCCTAGTCTCTGAAGCAGCAGAAAACAAGCCTGCTCCATCCTCAGTATGACATCCCTTCAAATATTTAAACATGGCTATCATGTCACCTCTCAGCCTTCTCTTCTCCAGACTAAACATGCCTAGCTCCCTAAGCTGCTCCTCATAGGGTATGGCTTCCAGACCTCCCACCATCCTGGTTGCCCTCTTCTGGACATGATCCAGCTTCTCAATATCCTTCTTTAACTGTGGTGCCCAGAACTGGACACAGTATTCCAGGTGAGGTCTGACCAAAGCAGAATAGAGTGACCCTATTACTCCCCTTGATCTAGACACTATACTCCTATTAATGCAGCCTAAAATTGCATTGGCTTTTTTAGCTGCTGCATCACACTGCTGACTCATGTTCAGCTTGAGGTCCACTAAGACTCCTAAATACTTTTTGCATGTACTGCCCTCAAGCCATGTGTCACCCATCCTATATCTGTGCATTTCATTTTTACTGCCCAAGTGTAGTATCCTACATTTCTCCCTGTTGAAATACATTTTGTTAATATTGACCCAGCTTTCTAATCTGTTGAGGTCATTTTGGATTCTGATCCTCTCCTCCGGGGTATTAGCTAGCCCTCCTAATTTGGTGTCATCTGCAAATTTGGTAAGCATACCCTCTATTCCCTCATCCAAGTCATTGATAAAGATGTTGAATAGCACCGGGCCCAGGACAGAACCCTGTGGCACCCCACTGGTCACTTCTCTCCAGGATGAAGAGGAGCTATTGGTGACTACCCTTTGGGTTCGGTCAGTCAACCAATTACAAATCCACCTAACAGTTGCATTTGTCTAGCCCACAGGTTACTAACTTTTTTTGCAAGAATGTCATGGGGGAACCTTGTCAAAAGCCTTATTGAAATCAAGATACACTACATCCACTGTGTTCCCTTCATCTATCAAGTTTGTAACTCTATCAAAAAAAAGAGATGAGAATAGTCTGGCACAACTTGTTTTTGAGATATCCATGTTGACTTTTAGTGATCACGGCATTCCTTTCTAAGTGCTTACAGACTGTCTGTTTAATGATCTGCTCTAGAATCTTTCCTAGTATTGTTGTCAGGTTGACTGGGTGGTAATTATTTGGGTCTTCTCCTCCCCCCCCCACCTTTTAAAGATGGGGACAACATTTGCCCTTTTCCAGTCTGCTGGGACCTCTCCTGTTCTCCAGGAATCCTCAAAGATTATTGACAGTGGTTCTGAGATTACTTCTGCCAGTTCTTTTAATACCCTTGGATGAAGTTCATCTGGCCCTGGAGACTTGAACTCATTTATACTGGCCAGGTATTCCTGAACTACCTCTTTACTACTTCTATGCTGTGTTCCCCCTACTGCATCATCTGCTCCATCTTCCCCAGGTTGAGCACTGTTCCCCTTTTGGGAGAAGACTGAAGCAAAGAAGGTGTTAAGTAGTTCTGCCTTTTATTTGTCCCCAGTTAACCTTTCACCATCTTCTCTACACAGTGGCCCTACCATTTCCTTGTTCTTCCTTTTGCTATGGGCATGCCCCCAAAAGCCCTTTTTATTGTTTTTAACCTCTCTAGGAAGCCTGAGCTCCAGCTGAGCTTTGGCTTTTCTGACTTTCCCCCTACATGAGCTGGCTATTTGATTAAATTCTTCTTTGGTGATTTCCCCCTTTTTCCATTTCTTGTAGATGTCGTTTTTATGTTTTAGCTCAGTTGAGAGTTCTTTCAACATCCATCCTGGTTTCTTTAGACACATCCCCCTTTTCCTCCTCATTGGAACTGTTTGAAATTGTGCCTTCAATATCTCACTTTTTAGAAACTCCCATCCATCATGAATTCCTTTATCTTTTAGTATTCCTGACCATGGGATCACCCTCAGTAATTCCTTAAGTTTTCTGAAATCAGCTTTCTTAAAGTCTAGAATGCATGTCTGACTATGCTTGGTTTACCCTTTCCTCTGTATAACAAACTCCAGGAGAACATGATCACTCCCCACTAGGGATCCTGCCACATCCACACCATTAACCAGGTCATCCCCATTGGTTAGGCTCAGATCTAAAATAGCTGATCCCCTTGTTGCCTCTTCCACCTTCTGGATAATGAAATTGTCTGCAAGACAAGTTAGGAATTTGTTGGACCTTAAATTCTTGGCAGAGTTGGATTTCCAACAAATATCAGGATAGTTAAAATCCCCCCACTACTACTACATCTCTCCTTTCTGAATGTGAGTTCATCTGTTCCAGGAAGGCATCATCCAAGTCCTCAGTTTGGCTTGGATGCCTGTAGTAGACCCCTAGAATGATATCCCTGCTGTTTCTCTCTCCCTTAATTTTTACCCAGATGCTCTCAGCCTCGCTCCCAGGATTTAAGTCGTGGATCTGTTCACAGCTGTATACATCCTTAACATATAATGCTACTCCACCACCCTTCCTGTTTTTCCAAAATAGGCTATACCCCTCTATTCGTACATTCCAGTCATGAGACTCATCCCACCAGGTTTCAGTGATGCCTATCACATCATATTTGTTTTGCTGTGCTAAGAGTTCAAGTTCATCCCGTTTATTTCCCATGCTCTGTGCATTCATATAGAGACATCTGAGACCGTGGGCTGTTCCCCCTATTTGCCTTTTAAAGGGTTTATTCCTCCCATTGTTGGGTTGTTGTGTAATTTGCCTTGTTCTCTGTATAACATTTGGGCTATTATCTCTAGTACTCAATGAACTCCAGACTTCAAGAGTACTGTCTCCCTCCCCCACACAACTCAGTTTATAGCCCCGTCCTGATGAGATCTTTCAGACTTTTCGCAAACACATTCTTACCAACTGCTGGGAGGTGCAGCCCATCTCTTGTCAGAAGTCCACTTCCCTGAAACCGCATCCCATGGTCCAGGAAGCCAAATTGTTCCCAGCAGCACCATTTGCGTAGCCAATTTTTCACCTCCACTTTTCTTCTCTCCCCTCCTGGGCCATTGTGGACTTTAGGGTATTTAGGCCAGGAGTATTTGTTTTTCTGTGCTCAAGGTACACCTCCTGCCTTCTCTTCCAGAAAATGCTGAAACTGCAGGAGGCAATAGTTGTTTAAAGTTAACCGTTTCTCAGAGAAAGGAGTTTGGAAACCGAGGACCAGCGAAAAGAAATAGTAACATAGCCAAGCAGAATTGGCATGTATGTTCACAAATCTCAGGGATTTTAACAAACAAACATGCTCAAAATGAGCACAACTCTCCATTTTGACCAAGACCTCATCTACCCTTATTTTCAGATGCCCTTGCTGTTGCTTTGCTTTTCATCTCTTAATTAGCTTACACACATTGGAAACTGCTTAATGCAGTGTAGATGTGTAAATAGCTATTGCTTAAAACAATTTGTAAGCCGCTCTGATAGCCTTGTGGCTGAAGAGCGGGGTATAAATAAATAAATAAATAAATAAATTTAACTATTAAGTTGATTGTGACGTTCAGTCTGGGAACATGTTAAATAATAACTAATTCCTGATCATGTATTGAGTTACATGAGAGCCAGTCTAAGAAATGCTCACATTGCTGAGTAAACATATATAACTTTACTGAGTAAGAATGTGTGAAGAACATGTCTTAAAGAGACAACTTCGTAGCCTCCAACATTTTAGATGAAAACTGGAGCATGTGTGTCCAAGCAAGATCGGAATGTGGTTAAGAGGACAAAAGTTATCAGTGAGGAAGAAGGCACAAGCTAGGAGAGACTGCAGCAGTTTGCTTTTTCCTGAGCCTACTGGGAAGGGCAAGTGCCCACCCCTTCCCCCAGTTTAATTGGGTGCAAACTATTTTTGCACCTTGAGTTCAGTTTGCAGCAAGTGAAGTAAGCTGAGGATAAAGGGGGAGATGGGAGGAGTGGAGAAAACTGGGACATTTTTAAAGCAGCTGAAAAAGTGGGACAATAATGAGACTGTTCCTGTTAGATTGGAGAGTTGGCAAGTATGCAACTTGTGGCACCTGAAAGGCTAACCAATTTATTTCAGCATAAGCATTTCCAGACCACAAGCCACTAAATGCTCTCAGCCAGCCCATCGGAACCGAAGGGTTGAGTGTTTCAAGTCATAGCAAATGTAGACACTAAAAAAAAAAATCAGGTTTTACGCTCATATTATGTGCCTGGCATAAATTTCTCTGATCCCATACATTTTATATATTTTAAACTGCATTGTCAAAATAGGAGCTCAGCTGAATTCCAGTGTTTCATGTAGCCACTCCCTCTCTCACACTATTCTGCTGCTTTTCAAACCAACAGAGAAGGGTATCTTTGATTTCTGTACTAAGATGCTGAGCTGGCACTCCAAATGGAATAGGCTTCATTAACAGTGGTAATTTTTTTTTCCTGAGGACCAAGCATACATGCAGGACAATCCTTACTCTCTTAGGCACCTGCCTAAACTTGCTAGTAAGGATTGCACACCTAGCTGTTTATTTCCAACGTACAAGATGTCTTGTGTGCCCCGAGTCCATGTCCCCTCTGCACTCTGATTCCAGATATGTGTAACGAGGAAGCTGAACTCAGGAAGTCAGCTATGGCTCAAATTAAGCCATGTGCATACAAATTACTATGGGGAAAGTTCCATGGGCTGAGTTTGGTTTTTCTTAGTGGTTGAAAATTTAAGCCAGAGAGTCAATTGCAGTGGACCCAGAATGTTTTCTGCCCCTGAAAACATTCAGGCCCACATGTGCTGTCAAAAATTTCAAATCTAGAAATAGCCAGAAATCCTTGTGGGGTTTTTTTGGGGGGGGGAGGGTATGTTTTTCTTATTTAAATATTGAGGGGTGGGACCTGCAATTTGTTGTTGCTTCTGGAGGTTTTCAGAGCATGAGAGGTGATTCATCCAAGGAAAGGGCAGAAAGGGGATAATCTGGTGAGATCTGGAGTCAAGAGCCACAAAAACACAAAATCTGGGAAGGGGGGGTCACATATGGCCCCAAGATCACACTTGCCTCACCCCTGATTTTAAAAGTTTCTGCACTATAAGCGCAACTCACCTTTGTATAGCAGCAATTTTATCTTGGTCTCAAAATTTTGTCAGCATATCCGGTACACAAAGTATCTCATCAGCCATATTTATACCCTTACAGATTTATTTTAAATAGTAATCAGCTCTGCCTGACATGTAACCCACTATGCTGAACACAGCCCACCAACACTGTTAGTGTGTGTTAGACCAGAACTACAGAAATAATGTCAAGTAGCTGGCCAGTTCAGTTTGGTGAGTAGCAAGTTGTACAGATCTGTTTTATATGTGAAACCAAAGGCCAGGGCAACTGTGCAACTTCAAGAAAATTTTAAGCCAGATTAATAGGCAAACTGAGTATAAAATAGCTGGTGCACAGGTACCTTTTGTGCCAGATAAAATGAACTAGCAGGCATAATGTATAAGGAAAATGGGAGACTAAGCCACTCACTCCCATGTTTCAGATGAAAGTGATTCTTTAGAAGCACCTGTAATTCTAGTTAGATGAATTCTGGACAGACAATTCTTAAAAATACTTGAATGGACTTACACACTTTGTATGCATGCCAGAGGCACAAACTCTTTCTGGAAAATGGTGATACTGTTTTGTAGCATAACTTTGCTACAGAGACTGTGAGATTTAGAATACTGAGGGTTAATCTACATGATGAAAAAAATTGTCAAAGAATTTGCTAAGAATGCTAATGGTCCTCATGGACAATGGCCCACATGTGCAATATTCGAAAGGAGGGGGGCTGAAAACTCCATATAGTCTGTGATAACTTCTTTCACTGTTTTTCCTGATCATAGATTCGGGGAATAGGGGGATAGTTACCAGTCTTGGGGAGCGGATTGGAGTTTTGAAGTTCCGATCCGGCGGCATGCCGATAAAGGAAGTAGCTAGGCTTGTCCACAGTAGCACGCCTTTCTATTGTTGGAGGACTAATGTTTATACCCTGCTTCATGTCCTGGCGGGGTACTTTGGCTAGAACAAAGCTTAGATGGGTTTCCCACCAAACAGACAAAGGAAAATGAAACTTGGCTGATTGCTGTTTATGGCTGGGGCATAGGAATTGATGGGTTTATGACAACCTCACATTGCAGGACAGGAGGAGGTTCTAAGGAATATTTCCTGGAAATTTACTACCTCCTTAATGGTTTTGTTTACTAAGGGGCTCAATCCTAGTTTGGGCTTGCTTGCTAAGATGTTTCTAAGTGTCCAAAGAGACAGATTCTCCTAAGAGAAGCAGCTGCAGGGAAGACAATCCAGTTCAGGTCATGCACAGGTAATCCCAGAAGATGAAGGCAGGTGCAGGGGCAAGGTCTCTGACAGTCCAGATGTTGTTACACAAAACTAGTAGTCTAGACACCCAAAGCCAAAAAGGGTTGAGACAAGGAGTCATGAATTATAGTTAGTCCAGGGGGTGAAGAGTGCCAGGAAACATAGGAACCCCAAGAGCATAGCAAGTCAAAGGATTCTCCACAACCGCTAAGATGAATCAGTGTTTTCTGTTTAACAAATGGTTCCTACAAAGTTTTTCCTTGGGCCCGTCTAAATGGTGAAAATGCCCTTCATGGAATTAATTGGGAATCCTACCAGTCTAAACAGGATCCAGCACCAATCCACACTATTTGGAAGGAGGGGGGCCCAAAACGGCAAAAACAATGGGGTAAAAGCCTTCACAGATTTCCCCATACTTTTTCACAAACTGCGAGGCTGGTGCACATTTTTGCTCTTTTAGACTATTGAACAATAAAAACCATGAAGGGAAGCACAAAGCTGATTGGCTGGATGAGAGCAGGGCCAGGAGTTCCTAGTGATCGCTCACTAAGGCAATAAAAAGGATCAATATTTTCAGTTTTGCTTTGGAGAATCACTCTATCGCATCAACGCACCTTGGGATGACTTTTTAAAAAAATGGCAGAGGTGAAGAACTAAATGTGAGTGAATCACTCGTGGCCGCCAGCAGGAATGCGAGGCTTATGTGGGCTTCTGACGCCAGAAAAACTGTTTAGACATGTTGCTACTGCTGCCGCAAGATGCCAATAGTAGGAGGTATTTGGGATTTTTTCCCCCTCGTGTAGAGGGGCCCCTTGTCTCTTCACCAGACTTCAAAGGGTGGGAGTGTCTCTTTAGTGTTTGTCACGTCCGTCGAAGAGGAAGCACTTCAGCTGCTTCAGCCATCAGCTTCTCAGATTTGGGGAGAGAGTCATCTGGAATGAGAAATTCCTTGCAATCCAGTTTGTCTGTGTGGGATTCCAGAGGGTGAGTTATGATACAGGTAACCTTGTCCTGAATATGGCGATGACCACCCTTGCCAAAATCAAGGATGATCTCAGATGCCTGCCTGCCTGCCTCCCCCTCTCTTTACCTAGTTAGTTACTTGGTTACTTTATATCCTGCCTTTCTCCTGGTGTGGGACTCAAAACAATTTACAAAAATGCTAATAAAACCTGATAATAACAAAGTTAAAAACACAATTGAACAAGTTATCATATAAAATGACATTAACATTTCAAAAGTGTGAAAATGAGGTGTGTGCTGTAGTTTTAATTTAACTTGTAACCTGTAAAAATGACCCCCTGCAACCAATTAATCGCTAAATGCCTGTGAATAGAAAGGTCTTTGCCTGCAAGCAACAGGAAAGCAGAGAAGGGACCAGTCCTCTAACCTGTATTGGGGTGGGGGGTGGGGAGACTTTGTTTCTCATCCAAAATTAATAGATAACCAGATGAAACAGAAGATCAGGACTCCTGGGTATCAGTCCATCACAGTCAGGGTGCAAATGTAGCTTTGGGTTACAACCACAACCATCAGAAGCCCTGGGGAACGTTTACACGACAAAAATGTCCTGGGATGAATTCATGATGAACTCTAGTTGTTCACATGTACATCGTGATGATCTTGCACTTTTCAGAATGGGGGGTCACCTTAAAACCTTCAAGAAGTGGGACTTTCTGTCCCACAGTTTGTCTTGTGTTTTTAAAAAAGTCACAGATGGTTGTGAAAAATTGGAAATGTGAACAGGTCGGGACAAAATATCTCAGGAATAGGTGATGCCCGGTTGGCAGGGGGCGGGCACAGAGTTTAGAGAAGGAGGGGTCAGTCACCCTTTTTCAAATGATTTTTAAATTGCCAACCTCAGCAGCCATTGTTTTTCTGCGCTTTCACCTGAGAAGACAGTGGTATGAATGCCAAAAAGGGTACACAAGCATGGAAAGGTGAACATGGCATCCCATGCGGAGACAATAGGCTTACTTGCTATTTGGGGTGAACGGAAGGTATAGAAGCAGCTGAGAGAATGCCACAGAAATATAGACCATTTTGAAAAAAGTAGCTGCGGAGATGAGGCACAAGGGGCATGGTCGGACCGCTGAAGAATGCCGGGGGCTTCCATCATTGGCCTCCAGTGCCTGGTACAACTGGCCCTTCAAGTTTTTGAACTTGGACCGGCACTGGAGGCTCATCCTGATGAAGCCCTTTACCCGGATGAACCGCGCCGCCTCCAAAAAGAAGTTGCAGTTCCGCTGGTTAGAGGAATGCATGAGGCGGTGCGGCAAACAAACCTGCTGGGAGAGACTCCCCAGAAGGTGGTTGGTCTCACGGGTCCCCCAGTAGGCGATGCACCGGGCCACCCGATCTTGTCCTCTAACCCCCTCAGCCATTGTAATGTCATAAGGTAGTTTGCGGAAACTCAAGTTTTTATATTTTCGTAAAGACCATTAGAATCTGTCCTTACCTATAGGATCCCGCAACTTAACTTTTTAAATTTTAAAAATCCATGTCTTGTAAACAATTGGTGTTCTTGCAGAGTTAGCTACTTTTCTGCACTTTGCCGCCTCACAGACCCATTTTTTTGGGGGGGGGGGGGTTGGTTAAAGTCCCCTTTCTGTTAATTACAAACATCAATTCAACAATGTAGCCACTTAGGTGTTCATAAACTGTATCAGTTCAAACAAGGTTATGAACATGAGCAGTGCTCCTTCTAAACAACATGTATAAGCAGTCACATCACTTCATAGTTCAATAGTAAAAATCATGGTAGAATCATACTATACGCTTTATTTTGCGATTTTACATATTTTCACAACTAGAATAGGTTTTTAAAAATCATAGCTATGTTAATGCATAACACAATGCATTATCTTAATGCATAATGTTAATGTTAATGCATTAACATAATGCTATGCTAATGCATAAAGGGCGCAAGCACTGATACAGCATAGGTGTGTTATTGCATTGATTCCACATAACACCCTACTTTGTAAGTTGGAGGAGTAGTGTCGCATCTGTTGCATGAGAAGAAGGAGATGTAACAGTCTGATATGCTGCCGATGTCTCTTTCTGGCAAGCATTTTCATGGTACCTTGAATGAGGACAGCAATAGCCATACAGCAGGCTATTGAACTTTCCATGATTAAACCTATAAGAAAGTTATGGTGGATCACAGCCACTATTGACCTGGCAAATGTTCACTGACCAATGCAGAAGCTTGAGCAAACATTTGTTGCAGCCGATAGCATCGCTTGTGGCAGGAAACTCTACAGGAAGTACGTCACTAAGGTTGTGGAGAAACGAGTAATTGCATCCTTGACTGATAGTTTTAAAAAAATCCCAGAAACGTTTCCGGTGTAAACAAACAAACAACAGGATACTATGTCTTGGGATCGTGTTTTTGTCAGGCAAAAGGTTGACGTGTAAACAATCCCGGGATATTGTTCATCTTGGGACAAATCATGTAAACAATAAGAGACAAACTCGGGATGAGGATATCTTGCTTCTCCCTGGGATAAAAACTGTGATGTAACTGAGCTCCAAGACTTTGCCCCAGTATTATGTTCAGATACAGCTGCAAACTTTGGAAGCTTGTCCATATGCTGTCTGACTAGACAGAAGTGTCATACTTTCGCAAAGCTAAAAATAAACCAGAAAGGATGGTCTTATCCTTATAGGGTGAAAAATGGGAATAGAAAATAAAGTGGAGATGTACTGAAGATTTCACCATCCTCCTTACTCATAGAAAATGCACCAGAACTCAACGGTCCCCAATGAAAGGTCAAAAGAGATACAATGCTAAGAGGACACTGATGTTTTAGATGTGGCCTGGGTGGCATGACCCTTTTGAGAACAGAATGAAACTGTGAATTGGAGAACTTTGGCACACAGCTAACAAAGTCATCATTTTAGGATGACCTAGAAATCTAGACAAAGAGCAAGAATCTCAACTCTCCTAGAGTAGATATAACAGTTTTTTCCCTGCTTGAAATCAAAATGCAATTTTTCTGGGCATACG
This sequence comes from Gambelia wislizenii, assembly GCA_030847615.1. NCBI lineage: Eukaryota > Metazoa > Chordata > Lepidosauria > Squamata > Crotaphytidae > Gambelia > Gambelia wislizenii. Next base: position 166,525,427 of record JAUMIR010000001.1, on the reverse strand, counting down.
TGCCCTTTACTGACCTTACAATTTACAGCATGATATACCAGAAAGGTATCTTATAAGGGAGATAGCAGAAAGAGACAGAAATACTCATGTGCACATAGTAACTTGAATTTTTAATGAGAGAGCCATACTTACCAATTCAGGATCTTCCTAGGTTCTGAGGTTTCCAGACCAAGGAGATTATCAGACCAGTTTAATAATCCAGGACAGGGATGCCACAAGATCGAGAAAGGGCTTCCCTTTCAGATGACGTCATCCCTGTCCCGGTATGCTCCCATGCTGCTTCCATTCCCTTCTGTTTTTTTTTATTGATGGCCAAAAGCCATCAATAGATTGCCCGTTCATTTCAGTAACAGAATCACAGGCGAGCAAAAAGGTGCCATGCTCCTGTGGAGCAATCTGGGAAGTCTGTGCCAAACACTTCTGGTGGCGATCGGGGCATCCAGGTAAGTGACAACCTTTTTTTTGTACCCTCCCCTGTTTACTTGTGGTTTTTTTTAAGGCTGTTTGGGTGCTTGTTTTAAGTTTTTTATGTTTGGTTTTATTTTTATTTTTAAATTTCCCGCGCAATGCCAGCCTCCCTGTAAGGTCCTGTAAGGCAAGTACAGAACACTTCCAGTGTCGATCAGGACAGCCAGGAAAGTGGCAGCCATTTTTGTACCCTCCCCTGTTTACTTGGGGGGTTTTTTTAGGGTGTGTAGGTGCTTGGTTTAACTTTTAGTTTTTTATTTTGACTTTTATTTTTGTTTTTCCCACGCAATCATCTTCTTCTGAGCACAGCTGGGATTTGGTCTCCAGGAAGTGAATGGAGCTCTCTGTCCAGAAAATCTCGCTACCAGCCAGCAAAGTCTATACAAACAGCAAGTAGCTGGGAAGGTGGCCAGGTTTTAATGAGCACACCGGAATGCAAACATAGTCAAGAAAGTCAAGGGCTTATGGCAGGCAACGTGAGTCCAAACAAGTCTGTGAGTCAGTGGAAAACAGGAAGCAGAGTAATCAGGAACAAAATCCAAGGTCGAGGCACAAGTCAAGGCAGCAAGGATCAAGGCAATGAAGTCAGGAAGAAGCTTTCTCCAGGAAGATCAGTTGATCTCTGATGAAGCCTCCATTGCTTCCCAAGCATATATACATCAATCAAGGCTTTGTGAGGTGCTTCTTGACAGGCAGTTTTTTCTCATAAAGTCTCAGAGATTTCCTTTGAGCTTCCTTTTGAGCTTGTTGCTGGGTATACAATGGTGGAGGTAAGTCCATCTCTTCTTCTTCATCGTTATCTGAATTGGCAGGACTCTCTGCTAGGACTGGTGCCAATCCACTCGAGCCAAGCTCTTCCTCTGTTTGAGCCTCCAGGTTGGCAGAGTTCCCTGCTGGCCCAGGTGTAGATAAACCTGTGCCAGGGTCCATAGGGCTGTTCCCTGCCATCTCCTCCTCCTCCTCTGATCCCATACCCTCATCAAACTCACGGGGCATGACACTCTTTGAGAGCTCCCTTCATGCTTGGGCTGCTGGAGAGGTGGGGAGGACTTTTTAACCCGCAATTAAGGTAGGTGTGTGAATTTTTTTTTTTAAATCTTGACAGCTATGGGAGAGGGACAGGAATTAGAAGGTGAGACGGGGATGCTATATTTGTCCCTGTCTGGTAATCTCCCCAAACCTGAACCTTAGGGGACCACCCTGGTGATGCATTAAATGGTATCAGGGCTGGTTTAAGGAATTTTGGGGGGCCCTGCAATGCTTTATTTTTTGGCGGGGCATACGTCTATTTCAGGTCATTGTAACCTAACCTATTCACAGTACAGGATATTCAGACTATTACATAATCTGTCACCAATAATTTAGTTTAAAAAACAGTATTATAGGCACAGATTTCATCAGCCAAACAGAATACAAACATATTACAAAACACTCTAATGCAACACTCTCCTAATATTTAAAGTAGAACATTTCTATTAAACAAATCTCAAAAGACTAGCCCATTCATACTAAATCAAAATTACAAAACTCTAGTTTCAGCATGCAGAATTTGAAGTCAGGAAAAGAAAGAGCTGTGTCCAGTTTAATATATTTAATGCATTTTGTCCTTTCTTACTTTTACAATCTTACATTGTAAATGTTTAAGTATGAAGTATAACCTGAATTATTCTTTTAAAATTATTTTAACCAGTTTACATAAAATTTGTTTCAAATAATTTAAAATTGCAACATTTAGAAAATGGATTTTTCTTTTCTTTTCTGGTTTCTTTGACTTTAAATAAATACTTAAATCTTAACTTTTCTTGCTTTTTGAGCAGCAAACACATTCACTTAAATATCTAAGGAACGTGCTATCTGCTTTTCCATAGCTATTACAGAAAGGCCTCTTAGTCCAGGTCCTCCCTGGCTGTTGACTGGCCAGTTTTAATGTCCTTCTCCCTTTCTCAGCTCTCATTGAAATATAACGTATGTAGGAATTTTTTTGTCTTTTAGTCGCTGGCAGAGTCAAGACAAGATTATCACACTACACTGTTATAGGACTGTTATTCCACTTTAACTGCTAAGGCTGCCTCCTGTGTAATCCTGGGATTTGCAGTTTAGGGAGGGGTATTTAGCATTCTCAGCCAGAAAGGTCTTAGGCCTCCCTAAACTACAAACACCAGAATTCTACAGGAGACAGACATAGTAATTAATGTGGGATAATAGCACCATAACAGTGTAGTGTAGTGTAATAAAAGCCAGATTATGAAGTCCTTCAGGTACCTGCCAGCTGCTTTGATGAGCTAATTAGGTTTTAGTTACCTAATTTGATACTTCACTTTATTTGAAAAACAATTGACCATTTTTGAATATTTCTCTGCTTGCTTCTTGAACAAATATATGCAGTTGCAAACTGGAGATGATTTAGTTCTCTTGTCTAGCTTGAAGGTTGGCCTTATTCACCCCACCTAGACCCCTTGGCAACCCCACTGGCCTGGCATTAAATATGTTTAAAGGAAACTTAGGGTGAAGAGTCCTCTTCTTCATAAGTGAAAAGGCCTAAATACATTTCTAGGCTAAGAGTTTTAAAATAACAAATAGTAAACCCTTGTAATTCATGGAGCGCACAGCTGTTAGTGTCTCCTCCGTCCTCTTGAGCTGCTGCCAAGATGGCTTCCCTTCCCACCGGCATTGGGTTTCTCTCTCCGCTCCCTCAGGCGGCCCTCCAGCCTCCGTGCGTCTGTCTCCGTCTCCACCCCTTTGGGAAATGCAAACTCGCCTGGCACTTTTCCTTTCCTCTCCCTTTTCAAAGCACAGCCTTTACTCTTTCTGGACAAGAAGGTGTCAGAGGGAGGGGACGGGGGGAGAATGTGCCTCTCTGTCCTGCTGCCCCCTTCTGCGGCCGGTCTGTGCCCAGTGTGGCAAGGGTCAGAAGCCTTCCTACAAATAATGTTTTTGCAGGAGGAGGGTTACGATAGGACCTGTCACAATGACGGGGCCACCTGTGGCTGCAGATCCTGCAGGTCTCTTAAACCAGTCCTGAGTGGTATGCATTAAGAATCAACACAGCAGCTAAATGGGCTGTTCCTAGATCAAGATGAAATGCGGGGATTATTAGGTGATTAGGGAGACGGGATGAGTATTGAATCTCGTTTACTTAGTCAGAACATGGATGCAGAGTGGCATAGAGGGTGTGCCCTGGTGCCATAAGAGCTGGAAAGGAAGGAGGAAGTTAACTAAGGAAATACATAGACACCCCCCCCCACTGGAAAGTATTCACAAGTTATAGCAACAGATCAATTATATCGTGCAAATTGTAACAAACTGCTATTCTAGCTGAACTGGAGATTTGCACACAGCACTTTCATCTTGCCTGGAGGTGAGCCCACAAAAACTAGAGAATTTGTACCCTTGTCTCCAGCTTGGAGATGACCCATGAAAACTGGAGACTCAGGGCTAGGCCCTGAGATCTGACACCCTAATACTTACTGGATACTCTCTAACAACTAAATAACAACAACTATCAAACACCCCCCCACACAAACAAAATAAACAAACGACCCAGTAAAGCATCTATATCCAGCTTTGTCTTTCCCCCTCAGGATGTGGCTTTTGCCCAGGACCTAGGTTGAGCAACAAGCCAAGAAGTGATGTGTATCATGAGCCATTCTCCTCACTGTAACAGCAGAAACCCCACATGCCTGTAGCTGAGACAGCAGGGGCCAGTGGATTACTCTGATTTTAAAATCTGCCACCAATGGCCTTAAAAAAAACACAAATTCATTCTGTGGTGTGCACAAGTAATATTTCACCTTTTCCCCAAAAGAAAGACAAATAAAGATAGCAGAAACTTTTTTATCGCCTTAGCGATCACCCGCTAAAATTAAAATCCAATATGGTGGCAGTGGGCGCTTGCCCTGTAATCCAGCCCACCTCCTGCGCTCAAGTTTGCACTGTGTCCTTCACAGGGAAGTGATTCATGTCACATTGCTTGTCTTAACGAGTGTAAATGTGCATATCTCTAGATTTTTTTAAAAAAAAAGTCAGGAAAAGTTATAAAGGCTTTTCTTGCATAGTTTTTCCTCTTTTTGCCCCCCCCCCCTTCACAATATGATGAGACAATGCGGGATCCCATTAAGACAGCTTGTTTTCTGAGCAAATTCTGTGAGGGGTATTTTCATTATGTGGACAACCCCTTGGAAACAGTATTTAAGAGCTAGAAGTAATCAGGCTAGAGAGAATTACCTTAAGTGTGACTTGGTGATGTGAAGGAACAAAGAAGTTCAGTGTAAAAATGTACTGTGACATACATGTTTCTGTACATTTGTAAGAGTTTTCAAAGGAAGCTTGGGAAGTTGCACGTGGGCACAATGACTTTTCTTGTGGAATAGAGAGTAGCCAGTCAGGATGGGTGATAATTCAGATCTAGCTTACTTGAGAATCATTTCAGAGTGATCAGAATAGTTTATTGGCACAGGAATCCAAGAAGCATATCACACAAGGTTGTTGCTGAGAATCGAAACTTAAGAGCTACACACTATATTAAAAAGTACATTACAATTTATAAAATTTGGCAGGCTTTAATATCATTGGCTAACCATCACCCCCTGGCATGGCATTCCCTGACACCAACCAGCCTTTTTTTCCCAGGCCAACTTTGCAGCTGCATTCTTATCTTTTCTCAAGCCATGCGAACACTGTTACCAACTCCCTCTACAGTTAGCAAAGAACACTCATTAACAAGTGTCCAAAGCAAAGCATAATGAGTATCAAGGTTGCAGAAAAATAACTGAAAATGGCAGGATTAGGCACCATCAGGGAATGATCCTGACATATAGAATAAAAAAATGATTTGACTAAAATGCCCTGGTTCTCATGTTTTTATCTTGAACCTGCAATCCAAACCACACTTAGCTTGCCATTAAACATATTGAACTTAATGGGTGTTACTTCAGAGAAGAGAAACCTAGAATTCTACTAAAGCCACTTATTTCTTTCCTTTCCCCTCATTATTGCTTCAAAATTAAAATAAGTACATGTGTTTAAAAAGGGAGAATAAAGAAAGAGAAAGATGGCTTCAGTTTTTCAAAATGTTCTTGAGAGTTCTTGAGAGCCTTTTTAGGCATAATTCTTCTAGGCCATGCTTACATCGTAATAAGTACCACTAATAATAATAATAATAATAATAATAACTTTATTTTTGTACCTTTTGCCTATTAGGCAATCAAAGCGGCTCACAACAATTGGATATAAAACAAAGAAATCCATAGCGACAATAATAACTTAAAACAGTTTACCCCCCTTGAATTACATATAATAATACACATTTAAAAATAATTGGCAAATTCACCATTAATATAAAATACTGCCCTAAGACTTTAAACTATAACATAAAACATAAAAACATAAGCATAAAACATAAAAACAAAAAACATAAAAAGAGGGAGAAGCGTTCATTAAAATGGTCTATTCTATTCAAGGAAGGTCTGCCGGAAGAGATCGTTTTTGATGGCTTTTCTGAAATTCTCCAAGCTGGTTGCTTGACGGATCTCTTCCGGCAACTGAACTGCTTACTTCTGCATTAACTTTCCAAAAGGGGGCATTGTGAATGGTTCCCTTCTAAGGGATAGTCTAAACAGTGAAAATAAACCTCATGGAATTTGCTGGGGATACGACCTGTCTAAATGGGATCCCACATCAATCCACAATATTCGGAAGGAGGGGGACCCAAAACGGCAAAAACAATGCTGGAAAAAATCTTTGTAGTTTTTAAAAAACATTGATAGGGTGTGCATTCCTGCTTGTTAGGACAAATAATTCACTTTGAATCGCTTTCCTATACAAGAGGATGCACAAAGCTGATTGACCAGGTGAGCGCAGGAGAAGGGCTTGCTAACAGGACAAGCGCCAGCTGCTGCCATGTTGAATTTTCACCTTAGTGAGTGTTCACTAGGGTGATAAAACAAGGTGTTTGGAAGTTTTTTTGCTGTCCTTTGCTCAGAAATCTATTGCTCCAGTGCACCTTAGACAATTTTTTAAAAAAAGTTTGGCAGCAGCGAAGTACCAATGTGAGTAAATCACTCATGGCCACCATCTGGCATGCAATGCTTACGTGTGCTTCTGGGGCCAAAAACACCGTAAAGACAAGTCGTGCTGCAGTAAAATGCCATTACTGTGAGGTACTTCAGGGTTTCCCCCCTCATATAGACAGGCTCTAAGGACTTTTTCGGATGACTCTTTTACAGCGCAAGCAGCCTCGTCCCCATTGCAAGGCTGCTGCGCTGCAGGGGTCCCTTTCAGATGATGCTCTCCCCTGCTGGTACTGTTGTGTTACCCTGGGGACACTGCAGTGTTATATTCGGGAGTTTTCTAATCACAATCAACTTTCGTGATTAGAAAACCGCCGAATATAATGCTGCAGTGTCCCTGCGGTAATGCAACAGTACCAGCAGGGGAGAGCGTCATCCGAAAGGGACGCCCTGCAGCGCAGCAGCCTCGCAACATGACGAGGCTGCTTGCGCTGTAAAAGACTCATCCAAAAAAGTCCTAAGAAAGTGAATAAAATAGTAAATCTAGGGGATAGTTCTAAGGCCATCTAATATATTGGGAGATTTGTAATATGGAACATAAGACTGATGCAGTGTATATACTAAAACCTACATGAGTAGTTAGCTATAAAAATATTGGCTGATGAAACAGTTATGGGAAATAGAGCTGCTAATCTGTTTAAATTGCATTCAGGTTTTTAAATGTGCTAATTTTTCTGAAAATCCTGGATATGTAGATGGTACTATTTGGGTTTCATATAGATCTAGATTTGGAAGAGGAATCCACTGCAATATTAACATTGGATAGTGACGAAGAGTGTTCTGTTAGTCAAGTGCAGACCATAGGAGATATATGACTGATGAAAGTGCTTTGCACTTTCCCCAAGAACTCCCCATCATGTTTTATTAGGGGTGGGCAACTTCCAGGGGTTAGGGCGATCCCTCCGCCCAGGACCCTGCAGGGCCACAAAACCCTCCTCTTGTGCCTCCAAACCTACAGTGTTTCATTTACCAAAAGGATAACAGCTCCTCCCCCGCCACCAGGAAGACAATTAGAAATATTGTCCCATTTTCATGCCCCCTTGATCTGATTAATTGAATATTTCCTATGTTAAAATATTTATATCCCACTCTATATCATGGGATCTTAGGGCAGCATACAATTAAAATTATATGAACAATTTAAAACAAATCCAGATTCAAAACAATAATAACATCATTGAAACAGGCTAAGAACTTATTAAATATTTACCACCTTAAAATAGCTGAAAATAGCTTAAAATGTTAAAACAGTTAAACCATGTACAGTACATGTAAAAGAAGATTAGGCCCTATAGGCTGTAATAAAAAGCCGTGTTTTGACTTAGCGCTGGAAAAAAAACAGTGTTAGCACCAGTTGGGCCTTCAAACGGAGAGCATTCTACAAATGATGTGACATAGCAGAGAAGACTCTCTGTATGACCTCCTGTAATCTATTGCTCTTACTGGTGGGACACACAGGATAACCCTTCATCAGATCCCAGTCCTCAAGGAGCCATCTACAGACAGACCCCTATATCCACGGAACCAATATCCGCAGTTTCAGTTATCCATGGGACACAAAAAGAGGAACACATACCATAGAGTCTTCCAAGAAAATGCCTAGAGATGCACCCTCTCTAGACATCTTCTAGGTCCTCCAACACAACGCTATCTTATTTGTAACCAGAAGTCCCATTGTTTTAATAGGGTTCGCTGTTATCCGTGGTTTCTGGTACTCACAGGAAACCCAGGAGCCAACCCCTCACAGACACAGGGGTCTGACTATACAGTTGTCCCTTCATATTCGCTGGTGTTTGGTTCCAGGACCCACCCGTGGATATCAAAATCCGTGAATACTCAAGTCCCATTATATGCAATGGTATAGCAAAATGGTGTCCCTTATATAAGATGGCAAAATCAAGGTGTGCTTTTTGGATTATTATTTTTTAAGAATATTTTCAAGCCGTGAATACTTAAATCTGTGGATACCAAATCTGTGGATACGGAGGGACAACTGTATAGGGAAAAAAGTTACTTCAAGAATCAGTTTAGGCCTGTATGGGCCTAGAACAGGCCAAGGAAACTTAAAATGGGGCCAAATGGCTAATCATGCCCTCCCCAGAAGCTTTAAGGCAGGGGTGGGAAAAGTGTGGCTCTGGAGCCATTTTATGCCCCCCAGAACCTCCCAGAGGTCAAAAACAATTTTTGCATTTATATTAAGAAGAAGAAAAAAAACTTTTGGCCTGAAATGCTCCAAAATGTCCAGTAGGAGATGTGGGGTGCATTTCTACAACATCCCCTCCCCCGGCCAATTTAGGCCCAGGAGAGACCTTTTTTGAATCCCTAACATGGTGAAAATGCCCTTGTGCCCTCAGAGGCATTTGGTGGCTATTTTTTTCATGTGGGGGAAGCAGGTGCAGCCTTCCAAGGTCTCCTGGGGCTAATGTGACCTGCTAGCCTTCCACAGTTGCCCACCCCTGTTTTAAGGGATGCCGTTAGCCATTTTTTTGTGAAACGTTGGTAGGGGAATCATTTTTCTATGGAGTGGGTAGCATGGGAACCCAGGGGGAGGGCAAAACATCTTGTGTGCTAGAGCACATGCAGTCCATGGGCGGCACTTTGCAATTCTTTACCTCTGTGTTACACATAGCAGTAATGTTATGTCTGGTGGAAAATACAGATAAATTGTTTTGTCAGTTAACTCTAGCTGTCGGTTCACCTACAATCCTGTCCTAAGCTGAATGAAGGCCTTCTTAACAATGGTAGGCATCCTACCCCTCCAACTGTCCATCCACCCCAACTGTCCTGATGACCTGATTACAAGCATATATATTCAGAAACAAGTCCCACTGAATTTGTTTGCAAATAGACAAGGCTGCAATCTTATACCTGAGTGGGAGAAAAGTCCATTGAAATCAATGAGACTTACAATTGAGCAACTGTGTATATATTAATGATTGCATCAACTAACATTTCTTGATGTAATGTAATATCCTCAAATCAATTTAGGTAACTTGATATGTAAGATTCAGTGATATATCTGAGTAATAGTTGAATATTTTTTTAATCCATTTTTTAAAATCACACCCAATTAATGTGGGGAAAGTGCTGTGTTTGCTTCACTGGTACATTTGGGTTACAATCTTGTGCATATTTACTTGAGAGTAAGAGTTATGCTTATATTCACATGAATGTGTAGGACCAGACTCACATTGTTACATGATGACATTAGTATAAAGCTTGGTTTAAGTGTTTGCTTTTTTGAGTTGTGGAGTACAATGCAGAGTCTGTTTTTGCTCACTGCTGATGTCCTTATCATTTTTAAAAGAACCTAACACATTCCTGAAAATGGGCTATTGGGATGCAGCAGAACAAGGCCACTGCAGTGCAGCTTGAGAGAAGAAACTACGGGATTTCTAGGTCCCTCATTTTCAGAATATAAGATCAGACTTGTTTTAACAATGAAAACTTTCTTGCCTATTAAAAATAAATCACAGTGCAATGAACTCAGAGAGGGAATCAGTGTAGTGGCGTGTGACTCCTCAGTATCTTGTTAAAGTATGTGCCAGAAATGGAATAAGAAATCAGAATTGCATTGTTTTGCATAGTCTTTGAATCAGAATTTGATTTGCCCTTTACTCCATTGATCTCTTCAGCATTTTATAATATAAATGAGCATATCTATTTTCAGTCTGATTTATGCAGAAGGGCAAAAGTAATCAGATTGACATCCACCCTGGTAAAACACCAATTTGTATTTCATACAGCTGTATGGCATATATGCATGAGTGGGTGTACAGATGGCAGAGGTGGAAACTGTATGGCCCTCCAGCATACTAGCAGCATACTGTGGCTGCTGGGAATTGCAGTTCAACAACATCTGGAGGGCTGCACAATTCCACCTCTGCAATATGGGATTCAAGAGTGGCTGATATACATGCCTCATTATAACAGAAACGTATCATTTAGCAATTCTTAGGACTTTTTCGGATGAAGAAAAATAACGCAAGCAGCCTCTCCAGCTTGCGAGGCTGCTGTGCTGCAAAGCGCCCCTTTCGTATGACGCTCGCCCCTGCGGTACTGTTGCGGTACCGCGGGGAGAGTTGAGCGTCATATTTCATTGATTTTTACTCACGATCATCTTTTGTGAGTAAAAAATCAACGAAATATGACGCTCAACTCTCCCTGTGGTACCGCAACAGTACCGGCAGGGGCGAGCGTAATACGAAAGGGGCACTTTGCAGCGCAGCAGCCTCACAAGCTGGAGAGGCTGCTTGCATTATTTTTCTTCGTCTGAAAAAGTCCATAGTCTTTTGTCTGGAAGTTCCTGCTGTAATGAATGTTAATTCTAAGTTCAGAGGTGTATCCTTGCTACTGCCTTGGGTCTTTCATATGGAACTTTGGGATTTATAGTTTGGTAAGGGACCTAGGATTCTCTAGTCCACTCTCCTGAACTGTAGCATTAAAGTTCTGTGGAAGAGAATTCTCACAAAACTGTAATCCCAAGACTCCACAGGATGGAACCATGACAGCTAAAGTGGTATTGAAGCCCTGTAATTGTGTATTGCAGACACACACACCCCCATGAATCACTGACTGGGTGAGGGCTGCATTAACTATTAGGAGTACCCTATACATGTCTACTCAAAAGTAAACCTCATTGTTTTCTTTGGAGTTTATTTCCGTGTAAGTGGATCCATAGGATTGTAAATTTCGTTGATTACTTCATAGCAATCCTTGTAGGTTATTTGACAAGAGTGCCTGATTGCGTCATAGGTGTTGTCTAGACAAGAAGATATAATACTGATTGCTGTGCATTAATACAAATTCACAGCAGCATTCATTTGTCTCCATGGTCAGTTGGCAAAAGTGCTGGTATGCAAAGCTGTCCATGTTTGAAGTTCACATGCAGCCATGCCTGTGAATGATGGTGGTGGCCAGCAGTGAATTACTTGCATTATTATTCTCAACAAGTTGTCAATGCTGCACAGTATTTTTTTTTTAATTGCAAATCAAAGGTGCGCAAGTATGACTTTCTGCCTAAAAAAGCTGTTTGGTCACCTCAGCGTAGCAAAAAAGTGCATGATCAGCAACACAAAACTCCAAAATGGCTCTTCCAGGCATTTCATTGCTGGCAAGCCCGTCCCCCCCCACACGTCTGTCCAATCCACTTTCCATTTCTGCCCTTGACAAGAATATGCTGCAATAAGAATCGGTTGTCCAAATGGGCAGTAATGCACATTTCCATGCATTACAGTTGCCCCGCCACATTCGCGGCTTTAAGATTCACGGTTTTGACTATTCACGGTTTTGGGAGCGCCCCCCGCCATCCAAAAAACTGCAACAGGGGTCACTGCTCCTGGGGGGATGGGAGGGGTGGGAGGAAGCAGCGATGAGGCCTGCCAAGCCCCATCGCTACTTCTGGGGGTGGGTGGGAGGGTGGTGGCATGACCTAGTTTTTATTCGCTTTTTTTTTCACATTTGCGGGGGTCTCACGGCCCTAACCCCCACAAATGTAAAGGGACAACTGTATTTAAAAAACATTGAGAAAGGCCACAAAGGCTTTCCCCCCACAGTTTTTGGAGATTTTGGCCCCCGTCCTTCTGAATAAGGCAAATCACTGTGGGATCTTGTTGGATCTCATTGCAAATCACTGTGGGATCTGCAATTTCTATTAGGATTATTTTTACCGTCTAGACAACCCCATAGACAATTAGAATTATTGGTATCTTTCTCACAACTTTTTATAATATCTTTTGAGCTTCTTGCCTTGTGAAAATGCCCCCAGTGATTTGATTATTTGAGAAATCTGGTTGGCCTTCTCACGCTAAACCAGAGGGATCAATAAATTTATGTTGTTTTTCTTCAAGGACTAGAATTTTAAAGTTATACTATTTAATCAGTGTCCCGCCTCAGTATCCAGAGGCCTCAAATAACCCATTACTTTATGGTGTCTGAAATCTATAAGGATACATGCATGCACGTGCATATACATCAGCCTGTATCAACTTGATACAAGTCCATTAAGCTGAATATCTTGAAGAATTGTAATTTTATCAGTGCAGGTAGTCCTTCCAGCAATGCAGATCAGACCTATTCCAGACAGCTGATGTGTTCATAGTTGTGGCCAGTATATTACCTGCTATACAGCCTTCTGCTGAGAAAACTCTTAGGGCTTGTCTAACAAGATGCTGGGGCAAATGATTACTTGTGTTTTAATCCACCATGTCGCAAGTTCGATTCCAGCCGGCTCCAAGGTTCACTCAGCCTTCCATCCTTCCGTAGGTCGGTAAAATGAGTACCCAGCTTGTGGGGGCAATTAGCTAACACACATTGGAAACTGTTTAATGCAGTGTAGATGTGTAAATAGCTATTGCTTAAAACAATTTGTAAGCCGCTCTGATAGCCTTGTGGCTGAAGAGCGGGGTATAACTAACTAAATAAATAAATAAATAAATAAAATTTACCTCGAGTTGCCACTGCCAAACAGTATTTTTAAAAAAAGCATATCTAAGGTGTGGAAGTGTGATATTCCGCCTAAATAAATAGAAAAAAGAAAAAAAGTCTGTTTCATCACCTCAGCACATGATCGCTACAGCGAAAATCCAACATGGCAAGCTGTGCACCCTGCACACATCCGACCAATCAGCTTTCCACATTTGGGAATTCAAATGAAAGCGAATCAGTTGTCCCAACAAGTGGGAATGCGCATTCCCCGGGGAGCTTTTTAAAAACTTCAGGAAAAGCTGCGAAGGCTTTTTCTGCTGAATTTTTGGTGGATTTGGCCCCCCTCCTTCCGAATATGGCTGATTGATGTGGGATGCCATTTAGTCAAATCGTATTCTCCTCAAATTCTATGAGGAGTAATTTTGCCATTTAGACAACCCCTAAGGGGTTAGTCTGTGCTCTGCTAGGCTGCTCTTCAAACAGCAGACATGGAGTCTAATGCCAGGACTTATTCAAAGCCTTAACAGCTTGGTCAGACTTGCCAGAGCTTATGTTCCACCAACTGAGCCTTTAAGAGGCCGCACTCACTTCCACACCATGATGAGGTGGCAGAATAGGACTTTGTGGAGGATCTTCAAATATATTATGAATATATCTTGAATATTTCAGAAATTGCCCCAAGACCTTTAAAGTTTCACTAATTTTTTTCCACTAGAATAGTTATATGTGAAACTAGGCCAAGACATCGATCATAAATATTTAACAAGTGATGCTCCTAATGAAATGTCTCACTGTTACAAAATAGTCTCAAAATACATAAGTATTGCTATGTTTAGCTCACTTCTCACATGCGAAAGCTATAATGATAACATCCTGATGAAACTGGTTAGCCACAAGTCAAATAGTCTCCCAAGCTTACAACTTAGAACCAGGGCAGGTTAAGAGTGAAATACCTGCAAACATTTACAGACACTGGGGCCTCTGTAGGAACTGAATCTTTGGCTTAAATATATGTTAAGGATTTGATAAATTGCCAGTGACTTTCCAGGGCATGTTTCTTGAATAGGGGTTACATGATAGAATTTCTAAAAATCAAGGCAACTTCAAAGTTATAAAATAATCAGCATGATTTGTGGGAGTCTTCAGGCACTATATTCTGTTAATCCAAGGGTGGGCAGCTGTGTCCCTCCAGATGTTTTTTTGCCCTATAGCCTCCTCCTGTACAATCCACCCTGTACACTCAGGTCCTCTGGGGTACATTTACTCCAATCAGCCAGGACTAGGTTAGAGGCTGTCACCCAGAGGACTTATTCGTCAGCCACCGCAGACTCTGAAACGACCGACAGGCAGAGATTAGAAAGTTGAATATGCTGTCTGAATTCAAAACAGCAATAAAGACCAGTCTCTTCTGGCATACCTATCCAGATGATTTTTAAATTGTGGATTTTAAATTATGAATTTTAAATAACAATTAATTGTTTTAATTGGTTTTTGTCATGTTTGCTTTTTAGGCTGATGTTATGTGTTTATAACGTCTGTTGTATGTTGATTTGTTTTGTTCCCCAACGTTGATCCATGGGGAGAGACAGGTAAGAGGTTGTTGTTGTTGTTGTTATCAGTCCTAGACAGCATAGCCAGTGATGAGGGATTATGGGGGTTGTAGTTCAAAAACATGTGAGCCATGGTTGCCCACTACTATGTTAAATGAAAATATCTAAACAACAATACAGCGTAAAACCAAGATGGGTTTTTAGTGGGAGGATAAGGGTGTAGGAAAGCCTTAGTGTGGGCCATAATGTAATTTCTGAAAACTGAAAAAGAATGTTCAAAATAAAACATATTCCCCAACTGTCCTGATTTGGCAGAGACAGTTCCCATCAATCCTCTGTTCTCCCACTTTTAAACCTGCTTTTAAAATAGCCAGTTTCTCTTCCTCCATTTCCCCCCTTTGTGCTCAACTTACTTCCGTTGCTGCAAACTGAGTTCAAAGTGCAAAAGTAGTTTGCTCTGAGTTAACTCAGAAGGGGGGAAAGGAGAGAAGGGGGTGGAATCTCCCCTTCCCTGTAGATTCAGGCAAAAGCAAAATGTTGCAGCCTCTCCTAGCTTCTATATTCGTCCTCGTTAATAATGTTTGCCATCTTGACCACACTCTGATGTTACTTGGCCACACACATCCCAGTTTTAATTTGTGGAATTTGGAGGGTATGATAACATAGAAACATTTCCTCTGATTACTGAGACTGTATCTATGGGGTCAGACTGTAGTATGTATGTGCATATGGAAACTGTTCGGAAACTTCAGCAGGTCCAAAATGCAGCAGCCAGGCTGTTGACTGGCTACAGGGCTGGCTACAGGGATCATGTGACCCCACCCCGTTGAAACAGCTGCATTGGCTACCAGTCTGTTTCCGGGCAGAATTCAAAGTGCTGGCTTTGACCTTTAAAGCCCTAACAGTTTGGGTTCAGACTGTTTGAAAGAACGTATCTCCCTATACAAGCCATCCCGAGTATTAAGATCGGCAGGGGAGGGCTCATAGGTGCAGTTGGTGAGGACTCGGGAGAGAGCCTTCTCCGTGGCTGCTCCCAGACTATGGAACTCCCTTCCATGGGAGGCCCGGCTGGCCCCCTCCCTGCTCTCTTTTCATTGGCAGTTGAAGATGTTTTTATTTAGGCAGGCGTTTGAGAAGTGAATTTTAATCGGTGTGCTGTTTTTTATTGTTTTTAATGTTGTATTTTTATTGATTTTATGTTTTTAACTCATGTTGTCTTTTTAATTATGGGAAATTAATGCTTTTTTATTTTTGTAAATTGTGATTTTAGCTGTATTTTTTTAACTGTTGTAAGCCACCTTGAGTCCCTTCTTGGGAGAAAGGTGGGGTATAAATCTAATAAACAAACAAACAAACAAGCATGGGTCCCATGGTAAAAATATTGCACTGGTCCTTCTGAAATGATGCTTGAACCTTGACACCCTCTTTGCTGATGATTAAGTGATGTTCTTTCAATGAATCTGGCTGCTTCTTCCAGAATCATCAGCTCTTCACCTTGTCTCCATTGCATCCTAAAAGACTCATCTGGAGGAATGGGAAACCCTTCAAAGCAGGTTTTTCATGCTAAGGAAGATGGGAGGGTGAGGAGGAGAGGAAGGAAAGGAAGCCCCAGTTTTTCTGATATTGGATACCAAAGGACATCATCAGCCTTTGTTTCTCAAGCGTATTTGTAAATTAAGAGCTATTCCAAATGGTAATTACTATTAGTGTAATTCCAAAAATACTTTATATATTATACAGTAATCATTATTATTTATATGCAGTTGGCCGTCTGTATCCACAGATTTGGCATCCATGGCTTCCGCCATCCACAGCTTGAAAATATTCCCCCCACCCCCCAAAAAAGAAAAATCCAAGATGCAAACCTTGATTTTTCCATTTTCTAAAAGGGACACCATTTTAATATGCCATTGTATATAATGGGACTTGAGCATCCACAGATTTTGGCATCCACAGGGGTCCTGGAACCAAACCCCAGTGGATATCAAGTGCCCACTGTAATAACTAGTCTAGATGATAATAATCTGAAAACACTAATATACACACACACACACACCTCATCCTGCCCTAGGCTTACAGTAAAGTCAGAAGGTGAGTTTCACATCACCTATGCTTTTTTTTTTAGTCCAGTTATAAATAGGTTTATGATCACCCAAGTTGTGGAGGGTTAGAGACGGTTGAACATGACTCTATTCAGATGCCTTCTTTGCTGCAGCTACAGAAACTAGTATGCCTTAATGAATTCAGAGATGGATAGCTGTGACTTGACAAAATAAATTCAGCTTGAGATTGTCACTCCTCTGTGCTTTTTATAGATGCACATTAACCAGCATAGTTTTAAAAGATTTCTGGGTGGCAATTATCAGCAAGACAGGAGTTAAAGAAAGAAAATGTTGAGTGCATTGTCATAGTATAATCAGACATTAGGGGCTATTCAATTTCAAATTGTTCATGGGAGGATTTGAATGCCCCATCCAATAAACCACTCTCCGAAAAAGATTCTGTATATAGAAAACTAGTATGTCAGGGACTTGAATCCTATCCTTGACATGATAGTGCCGTAGTTTTCTGACAGAGGGATTTTGACATGGGATGACACTGAAACATGCCAATCTCCACCTACAGTAGGTCAGTAAAATGAGTACCCAGCTTCTGGGGGCAATTAGCTAACACACATTGGAAACTGCATTTTTGCAGTGCAGCATAGATGTGTAAAGTGCTATTGCTTAACAATTTGTAAGTTGCCTTGGGACCCTTTGTGGCTGATGAGCAGGGTATAAGTACAACAACAACAAGAACAACAACAACAACAATAATATACAGGACATTTTCAGACAGCGTTTTAGAGTGCCTACCGCGGGATGAGCTCCTGGGAGAGGAACGGCGCTCTTGCGCGGCAGAGGGTTGTTTTCAGACACCGCTGTCCCTCTCCCGAAATCATCAGTGTCACTTCCATGAAGCTTCGGAAGCCGCAGCACCATATTTTAATCACAGGCAACTTCCGTGATTAAAATATGGCTCTGCGGCTTTCAAAGCTTCATGGAAGTGACACTGATGATTTCGGGAAATGGACGGTGGCATCTGAAAATGACCCCCTGCCACGCAAGAGCGCTATTCCTCTCCCGGGAGTTCATCCCGCGGTAGGCACTCTAAAACGCTGTCTGAAAATGTCGACAGTCTGAAATGGTAATCTCAGCAATGCAGTATCACTTGATCTAATCATATCATGTGTTGATCAGCCACAAGCTAGTGGGGTAGATGTCATATCCTAAATGTCATATTACTGCAGGGGATTGGACTAGATGGCCCTTGTGGTCTCTTCCAGCTCTATGATTCTTTGTAAAGTAGTCCTGTGAATCCAGCACATCCAGAAATGCAGGGGATTCTTTCCAGTGGTGATTTACAAATGACATAGGTGGGGTGGGGGGAATGCACCAGTTCATTACTGTTAATCATCACTAAGCAATAGTGGATATCTGTGGTTGGATATTAGATTCCAAAGTGTGGCTGTATGCATTGAGTCAGTCTGCATAGAGGAGTTCAAAGCATCTGTGTATTTTGCAAAAACCCTCTTATTCTGCAAATGCTACCATTAACATGTGCTCAGCTTTGTAGCCTTTTCAGATAATCCTTTTATGCTGCAATAAATATGCAATTGCTTTTTAAAATAGACATAGTCATAACAGTAATCAATTATTTTACCATTGTGAGTTGAACTATTGTTATCTATCTTGGAAGCAAATAGGATCAAGAAGCTAGCATGGAGACCTGTAACAGAAAAGAAATTTCCTTCTCTGCCTTAATGTTTCCTGAAGAATTGCAATTATTACTGTGCCATTGAACACACAATTTTCAAATACAATATTTCTCTCCAAGAGGGATCCGTCTGCACCATTTATAACATATGTCTCTCTTAAATTATATTAGTGATAGTAGTTAAAGAACTTTAGAGGAACATAAGAGAACAATGTATGTAAGTCATAATTGGTTTATGGTTCCTTCAAACATACCCATGGGGCTATGTATTTCATATTCAGAAAGTTGTGTTGAACTATTTATGGCAGCTAAAGCTGTGTTCTCACTACAAATGGTTTAGAATTTGGTACATATGGTTGATATTAAAGAACATTAGAAGAGCTGTGCTTGTGCTGGATCAAACTGAAGGCTATCTAATCTAACATTTTGTTCCCATCATTGGCCAACCAGAGAGCTTAAGGAAACCCAGAAGTAGGACTTGAGTGCAGTAACCCAGTCAGCACCCAATAGTTTGTAATCTCCAGCAACTGTATACAGAGCCAAATTGCAAGTGATAATTAAAGTAGTATATAGAGATCATGACTAATAGCCTTATCCTTCTTGAATGTGTCTAATCCATTTTTTATAGCCATCTAAGCTGGTGGCCATCACAACATTTTCTGGTCGTGAATTCCATCGTTTCAGTCTATGCTGCATGAATAAATTAACTATGTTATTTGAATAAATGTGTGTAGGAGAGTCAAGACAGTGGACAAGAGAAATATCAGTTACCATATGAATGTGCACAAAACAAGTGTATGCAAAAGTGAGAATAACTGATTCAGTCTTGGTATGATAAACTTCATATCACCACCCACCCAGGCTTGTCTGGTGAGGACAGAAGAGAGAGACCCACAGAAATGTTTCCTGGCTTCTTGTGATCTGTTCCTCACTGGAGATGTAGTCATTGATTTTGGACACCTGGGCCTTGCCACTCCATTGCAACAGATCCGTAGAGACTCCCTTTTTAACCTGTTTGATGTTTCATGTCTTTGAGAGCAAAAGATGGACACTAGGGCCTAATCCACACTACACACATTTATTTAGTTAGTTGTGCAATTTCTATGCTGTCTTTCTCCCAAAGTGGGACCCAAGGCAACTCACAAAACAATTAAAATCACAATTAAAAGCAATTAAAACATACACAGTAAAAAAAGATAAAAACAACATAAAAATCATAAAAACAGCATAAAAGCACATCCCAATAAAAGACACAATTATATGGCAAGGGCCTGCTTAAACAAGAATGTTTTTGCCTGCTGGCAAAATGATAACAGAGAGGGGGCCAGCCTAGCCTCCTACAGGAGGGAGTTCCAAACGGTGGGAACAGCCACAGAGAAGCCACTCTCTCGTGTCATTGTGAACGAAGCCAAAGAGTGCTGGTGCCTCACCAAACGAAACATCTCATGATCCTATAGGACGGAGCAATGGCAAATAATCCAGTTTCAAACTGGATTATTTGTGTAGTGTAGATGCACCCTGAACTAGATTTAACGATTCAGAACTATGATCCAAGGCTGGGCTGTAGGAAAATAAAGAGTTGACTCCACCCCACCCCGCCCCTGAAGTAATCCCTGTTGCTCTGTTGTCTTTCATGTTTCTGTTTTAGGAGATTATCAGAGCACTATATATCCCACTACAGGGATGACAAGAGATCACCAAAGGGCTAACTTTTCAGACAACGTTGTCCCTGTGGCATTATGCCCCCATACCTCTTCTGTCCTTCCGCACTCCTTTTTATTCACGGCTTAAGCCGTGAATTGACCTGTTGTTCCATTTCTGTCACGGAATGACAGGAATGACGGGTGAGCAATAAGGTGCCCCATTCTGCTGGTGCGATGCCAGCCACAGTGGGAGGTCCCTTCTGAACCCTGCTGAGCACTTCCAGTTGAGATTGGGACATTGAGATAAGTGACATACTTTTTTCTCCCTCCCAGGGTTACTTGGGGTTTTTAAAATGTGTTTTTGTGCTTGGTTTAATTTTTAACCTTGTATTTTGCTTTTAACTTTTAAAGTTCCTGCACGATCGTTCTCTCATCAGAACGGCCGGGATTTGCTTTCCAGGAGTTGAATGGGGCTTGGCGAGAACTCCATTCACTCCTGGGAATGCCGGAGGAGAGGGGAGGACTTTTAAAAATGCTATCAAGGTACGTGTGAAAAAAAAAATAACCCACTACAGGGACGGGAGTGGGGCAGGAGAGGAGATTGTGAGACGGGGATGCTATTTTTGTCCCCATCTGATAATCTCCTGGTCTGAGCTACTCTGGATGTAGCCTTGCCCATTTTGTTATCTCAAGTACTCTTGGTGCAGTTTTGCTGCTCAGTTTTTGCAAACTGACTAATCATCATGTCATATTTCAGGAAGTTTGTTCCCTGGTGACTAGATGGAACTGCTAGTTAGTGGTTTTCAGCCTTTGACTCACAAGATGTTTTGGATTTCAGTTCCTAGCATCTGTGAGTTGGCTGAGGCTTCTGGGAGCTGAGCTGCAAACCATCTAGAGGACAAAGACTGAGATTGAGAACCACTGCTGTAGGCAACAGACATTTAAATGTAATAAAATTAGTTCATCAGCTTAAAAACAAACAAACAAACATCCTAAAGCTGTACACCTCCAGTATATACACCAAGTTTCAGGTGTCTTGTTCATGCCAAATTCTCATTACACAAATAAGCCAGTATTGAAAGTGAATTATTTGCCATGATTCCTTCCTATGGAATCCTGGGATTTGTAGTTTCACTACAAAGTGGTGGTGTCTCATAAAACTACAAATCTCCAGATTCCATTGGAAGGATCCATGACCAATAATCCAGTTTTGATTATTTTTGTAGTGTAGATATGGCCTAGGTGTCACAGTTTTGGAGTTTGGAGAAATGGACAGATGGACACAGCCACAGACAAACTTTTATTTGTTATTATAAATACACATGGAGTCAAGTATAGGCAAGTTTCACTTTGGAGATAGATTGTTTCAGCAGTAGAAAGGACAAAAGTGAAGATTTAAGTAGCTCAGTCCTTCAGAGCCACACTTGAAGACCGTTGTTTCTGATTTTGAGGCACCCTCTAACTCCTGTGGAGCCTGTGTTTGCTTCTGTTGCCTGCTTGCATAACAAAATATTGCAGGCAGACATATTTACAGTGATTACAATTAATGTTTTAAAAACTAAACATTGCTTAAAAATGAAATAATCTCGAGATGCTCTACCTAATAAGTATTCATGCCAAGTTTAGATGTCTGGATTTCACTGTCTTGGAGCTGTGGGAGAGACAGTCAGAAAGACAGACTAATGTTATCTTTCATTATTACAGATGTATGTGCCACATTTCTCCCAAGACTGGGACTCAAAGCAGTTCACAAAAAGATTAATTTTAAAAGATCCAGATAAAACACAAAAATATAATATCAAAACAAATAATAATAATATTGAATACAATTGGATTAAAAGCAATTAAAAGAAGAGGAACAGGAAAAAAGTGTAGCATCCACTCATTTAAAGCCTCAAGAACCAGTCAGTTACCAAAGAACAGGAAGTGGATCTGCAATGGTGGCCACTTGGGTTCTAGGTTTAAGTTTGATCTTGAAAGGCCTTACCCAAGATGCATAACCCTGTTCCCAAAACAGTTTCAGCACTTTGGATAGCTCTTTTAAAGTACAGACTCAATCCCACAGCAGATTTCCCACTCCTCTGATCACAGACCTACCAGCCTCCACTGGGAAGCAGCCTAGTCTCTGGTGGAAAGAATCATGGCCAGGGATCAGGTACCAAAGCAACCATCTATGACATTCCCCACAGAACATGTAGTTCAGAGCACTCAGCTCTCCACAGATAATCCCTGGGGGAATGAAGCCTCCAGGACAGTAAGAAAAAAATCCCCATCGCTGAATTAAACACACAACAGTTTTGATTGGTCCTCAGATTTTGTGACAATTAGGGCTGTAGAATCCATGTGAAAGTGGGAAAATAGTGACCCCCCCCATGCATGCTACAGACTCTGCTGCTGCAAAAATCTCCACCTCACTCCTAGGTTGCCTCCATCAGTCCTCCATCACCTCTGCCATCAGTTTCCAAACCTTCCCCCTCTGCATCCTGGGATAACAAGATTGCTGTAAAAACCTCCTGCAGTGTTGTCATCCTTCTCCTTGCCCTCTTCTTCCTCTCCATCTCCTTTCCTGCCAACAGCAGAATGATAGCTCCACTTAACTCCAAGGCCGTCTGCTCCTCTCCCTGTGCCTCCCTCTTCCTGCCTCCCCACTCTACCATCGCTTCCACTTCTCAGCCACCCTCCTCCTCCTCCTCCTCTCCAATTTGGAGCTGGGCATGGAGTTGTTATGTTGTGACTTTCTGTGGGTGGCATCACTTGCTCACTCTCTGGCTAGACCAGCCAGAGAGGCATGGAAAGGAATGAGTGGGTGAGTGTGCTTGCCTCAAGAGGTGCCCTGCTGCTGGTGACTGGCTGCTACTGGATCGTGGCTGCCTCCTGGGGTTTCTTGTGAAGATGGAGTCACTCCTGCCCCACCCCCAGCTGGCCTTCCACCTCTCTCCTCCCTCCACCTCCACTTCCCTGGCCATGTCGGCCTGCCACCACCAGCTCCCCCTTTCATGGCCAGGGACTGTGGGAAGAGCCCCACTCTTGGCATTCAGCCAACAGGAGCCTTGGTTGGAGTTATGGTGGAAGAACTGGGAGAGCTGTGTCTGCCCAAGTTCAGCTTTGCGGGCCTGTTTTTCTGCTCCCCTCTGCCTGTCCAGGAGAGAAAAGAGGCCATTAAGGAGGAAACCTTGACTGAGGGGTAGGCATGGAGGGGGAGCAAGAAGGAGGGCTCTCAGGGGTGAAAGGGAGGCCTGATGCCAAACCCCCTTTCCCTCCCTCCCTCCCCCCCTCTCTCTCTGGTGGGCACAGGTATCCCCATCCTTGTTTTTTATTTTGGCTGACTTCTTTATTTTTCCAGAAGATTGTAAGATGGGGCTTGTGGGGGCCAACACATAAGAGAACCCCCCCATCCCCTCTTCCGTTCCCCCACTGCCTGGGTTTGGCTTTGTGAGACTGTTGTTCCACTTCCCCCACCTGTCCTGGAGCAAAAATAGACTGCTGCGGAGATGACCTTGGCCAAGGGGTGGGCATGGAGGGGAGCAAGAAGGAAGGCCCCTTGGTGGTGAGAGGGAGGCCTGCTACCAGGCCCCCTCCCATCTCTCTCTCCTTCTTTCCTAGTCAAACTCAGACATGCACAGATCTCCTGGTCCTTCTGCCATAACTCCAAGTGAGAGTCCCATGGGCCAAATGCCAAGAATGGGCTTCTTCCCACAGTTTCAGGTCGCAAAAGAGGGCACAGTGAATGCAGGCAGGGGAAGTGGAGGGGATGTCCTATGCCCCAGTCAGTAAGTGTCCCAGGAATCAGGTGATTAGAATACAAGAGCTGTTGAGTAGTTAATTCAGTCCAGGTCAGTCACAGGGCATCCAGAAGGATGAAGGGAGAAGTAAAAAGGTGGTTGTCAGATGGTTCAGGAATCATTCAGCAAGTCAGTAGTCCAGATAAACAAAGCCAGCTGGAAGTAAAATAGTTGTAAATCATCAATCAGTCAAGTTTAGGAAAACATGAACACCAAAGAGTACTGCTAGTCATCAAGAAGTTGGGTTGAAAACAACAAAGCTGCCAGGGAGTGGCTGGGAGATTTCTTTGTTGTTCCATGAATTATGGGAATGGGACTTCTGTGTCAGCAATCTCCTGTTGGGGAGCAGGATTCTCCTCTGCCTCAGCTCCTGGCTCCTTGGAGTCAGAAAGACCACCAGCATCAGGAGCTGCAGATTCCTGGCAATCTGCCTCCTCCTCTCTGCCTGCCTGAATCTTCCAACCCCATAGGATGAGTTAGAACAGGGGAAAAGAGGATGAAAAGCCTCCAGTGGGAGGTAGCTATGATCCAGTAGCATCCCACCACCACCGGAGGGGCTCTTCTCTGGGCATCTGCACTCATGTGCTCCCTTCTGTGCCTCTCTGGTATAGCCAGCAAGCAAGCGAGCAATGCTACCCATGGAAAGCCACAATGAGAATTCAGCATCCAGATCTAAATTGGGAAGGAGGAAGAGGAGGGAAAATAGTGATGGTGTGGGGAGGCAAGGGATGGTGAGCAGGTACCTGGGAGGAAGTCAGAGGCATCATGGTGCCATTGGCAGAAAAGGAGATGGAGAGAGGAGGAGTAAGGCAAGAAGGACAAAGGCACTTCAGGAGGATTTTTGCAGCAGCAGCATCATGCTAGGAGATGGAGGGGAGAAGGCTGGAAGACCAGTGGCAGATGCAGCAATAAACTCACGAATAATCAAATCGGCTGAAGTAAAACCCGTGAAAGTTGAGGGCCAACTGTATTATTATTGTTGTTGTTATAAATGACTATAACAACAACAACAATACACCTGTTTTCAAATAATGGGACTCAAGTTGGCTTATAGTTTATTAAAAACAGTATAGATTACATGCACAAAAGCATCATTAAAAAGCAGAAATATAAAAGTTATTTTAAAAATAATGTAGGAAATTCATTAAAATTCATTCATAAAACTATGTACAAATTTAAAAAAAAAACAGCACAGGACATATCAAAAACCCAATCTCAGTCAGTTTCTAAAAGCCTGACAGCAGAAGAAGGGTTTTACTTGCTGGTGGAAGAAGAGCAAGGACAGAGCCATCCTGGCCTCTCTAGATAGAGAGTTCCAAAGTCCAGGAGCAGCCATTGAGAAGGCCCACTCCCTTTTCCTCAGCAAATGAGCAGAGAAGGGGGTAGAACAGAGAAAATGGCCTCTTCGAAAGATCTTAGAACTCTAATAGACTAAAAAAGGAGTACAGTTTTGCTTTTTTTAAAAAAAAATCAGAGAAGATGGCGACATGTAAAGTAACTTGTCATGAGCTCAGTTATCTATTTAAGCTTTTTGTGTGTGTTCCTATTCTTATTCTCATCTATCCAGGTTCTTTATAACCTACTTAGTGTTTATGAAATTCAGAATTTTTCATTTTTCTCTCTCCAAGACTTCAAAGGGCTCATTAGTAGTATTGTAATCACCAGTTTATTGGGAGTTGTTTTTTTTTTTAATTAAGCCAAGCTTTCTTGGTTAATGAAGGCTGTGGAATGCTGTGATTCTAACAATCTGAGTCTAACAAACAGTGAAGATTCTCTGGTTATTCTATTTGTTTGCACAAGGGGACTCAGAATTACTGTTCTTAAAACCTGGAGTTAAAACAATCTATAAACGTGAAGGAGTCTGGAGGAGTCCAGAGGAAAGTATCACTAGGGTCCCTGAGATAGAGAAATTGTTATGATGCCAAGCTAGAGGAAGACCAGGAAGACCTATCTGAACCAGCAAACATTTGTGGAGTGTAAACTTAAACTTAAAATTTGGAACCTGGTGAGTGGGAAGAAGAGACACTCCCTACCAAAGGATCCTGTCTGGAACTTTATCCAGTTGTATTGTGTCCATCTATCTGTGTTTTCCTTAAGTTAGAGTCAGGAAGAAACTTTGCTTGGATTTCTCCTGGTAAGGTTTAATCTCAACTCAGTCCTGGTAGACTCTGGGAGAAAGCAGTTATTTGCTTGTTATTTGAAGTGTGTTGCCATTTGGGATTTCTTCATTCACAGTGTCCTTGCTTGTGCCACCTATTGATCACCAAATGCATGCTTCTTTGATAACGTATTATTGACTCTGAATAACCCAGGGTTGGTGAAGCTTGATAACATCAATTATGGTTAATTTGCAAGCTCAGACAATTCAGGCCCAGAAAGTGTGCAGACAGGCATATGAAACCCCCCACTTGAAGCTTATTCCAAAAGTCAATCCACCATTATTGCACTCCTTTAGAAATTAATGCACAGATTGATAACCCTAAATCCTTTACATGTAGGTAAATTAAGGTAACAGCCTCAAGTATTTCTACTAATCTGGACAATGGAAGCATACGTAATAAAGGGGCTCACCAGAGTGCTATGGATTGGGCTGATCAGATTGATAATACAATTTGTCATTGGACCCAGAATTTTTAGCTAGTGTGTCAGTGGATATACCTCTTTGCCATTTAAATTCTGCATCCCCTAGGATCAAAGTTAATTTGGTGTAGAAATCTACAGGGAAAAAAATCTCATGGATTTGATAGCGAACATGTTGGAAATATCTATACCCATTTGAGAGACCAGCCCTTTCTTTCAGCACAAGTAAATTATTTTTGGCCGACAAACTGCATTTAATAAAACAAATCTCTGGTTTGAAAGTAACATTGTAATCTGCTGTAGCTTTGATAGAGCTGGTAATTGTAAAAGCAGCAACCCCAGCAAACTCCCCAGTTAGAGATGTGGTGGATTATCAGGCAGCTAGCCTAAAGCCCATAACGGATGGAAGAGAAAATGATTGTCCACTTATCAATGACTTAAGCCCTTTTGGGCAACTGGGGGAAATAATGCACGATTGGGTTAAAATTCTGCAAACATACTAGAGACCCTGGTTGCTGCTGGTGATTTAAGAAGTGTATGGAGGACTTTAATCTAGCTTTTTTTGAATCCAGAATATTACTTCTTGATGAATGACGTGAGAACACTAAAAGACAATTTTCAATTTCTGTCTTTACCTGCAGGAACAGCATGTGAAAAGACTCTGAAGGTGAATAAAGTACTAGTTGAAGTTTGGAGAGTAAGGAGATTTTCAGACAGGCAAAAATCGCTCTTTGCCGCGCGAGCAGCCTCCCGAAACTGCTGCGCGGCAAGGGTCTTCTTCGGACGACGCTGTGCCTCTGGCGAAACCGTCCGTGTCACTTCCGTGAAGCTTGGGACGGCTCCGCGTCATATTTCAATCACGGAGGCTGCCCGTGATTGAAATATGACGCGGAGCCGTCCCAAGCTTCACGGAAGTGACACGGACGGTTTCGCCAGAGGCACAGCGTCGTCCGAAGAAGACCCTTGCCGCGCAGCAGTTTCGGGAGGCTGCTCGCACGGCAAAGAGCGATTTTTGCCTGTCTGAAAATCTCCTAAGTAGGCTCTGGTTCCAGTAAGCTAACACATGTAGAAATTGCATTCACTAACATTGAGAGTTATACTGCCATTTTTAACTGGTCATTAAGAAGACCAAAGAATGTATGGATTCCAGCTTTAGAAGTGTCCAAAGATATTTTAGACATATCGTAGGCTGAGTGGGATATCTCAGTGGATAGAAAATGCTCCTGCTTGTATCCCACAAGATCTAAAAAGTCAAGAGGCAAGGGGATTTTGACTTTTACAGAGCGTAACTAGGCTCATTGTTTTTGGAGCCTGCTCTACAAATTTGAAGGAAGAGAAATGTCATTCACGCGGGGCCTGCATACATACCACTCTAAGACCAAACCTAAATTACATTTGAATCCTCATACCCATAAGTCCATACAGCTGGACCCCTGTATCCTGGACATACTGCAGATACTGTAAACCACAGATAACAGCAAACCCAATTAAAACAAAGGACACCCAATAAAAACATACCATAGAGTTGTACTGAAGCAGGGCCAGTTTAAAGGTCCTGCAGCACCTGCAGCCATGGGGGGGGCATCATTGTGGGGCCCCCCGTTGTAACCTTCCTCCTGCAAAAACATTATTAGTAATAATCTGAATATCTTGTACTATGAATAGGTTAAATTAGGTTAGGTTACATTGACCTGAGATAAAGCATTGCAGGGCCCCCCAAAATTCCTTAAACAGCCCCTGATTGAAGGACCTAGAAGATGCTAGTGTGACTCTATGGTATGTGTCCCATGGATAACTGAAACTGTGGATATGGGTTCTGTGGATATGGGGGTCCAACTGTAAATTCAAAGAACCAGCTGTACCCAGCGAAACATATGCCATTAAAAAAAGTCCCTCTCAAAACATCCGGTAGACCTTACGACAATTCTGTAAGGTAGGCTGGTGGATTTTTAAATTCCTCCTCCCTCTTCTCAGCATTCCACAGTTTTCCCAGAAATAGTGAGGGTGACTGTTGCTCTGCTGTCACCGCCGCCAGTTAACTGTCTGGGTCCCAATCTGAGCTACAGATTGAGTGACAGGAGTGGATTGTGAGGTGGAGAGGAAATTTGCATGTAGGTGGTGATTGGTTGGGTGTGTTTCTTGAGCAGCCAATCAGCACAATGGGAAAGGCAGCATACCCAAGATTATATATGGAGATTATGACCTAAACTACAGAGATGCCTTCACTGGAGAATAGCATCCATAGAACCTGTTTATGATGTGCATCCAAAAGAACTATCTGGAGCCCAGAATCAGTTAATGTCTGGAATATCATCTCACATCTTGTTCAAATCCAGATGTACCTAATGCTAGAATGAGCAGTGACAATTCTATGATGGACAAAGTCTTAGAGTTTGATTTTGTGGAGGTTTTAACTGAATCTTGAACTTCACAAGATTAGTTAATAAGTCCGGTCAAGCTTTTAGCTCTATAATTTGTAAATTTCAGCTCATCTGCCTTAATGGTACTTATTGGAACCACTCAAAGGGGCACTTTATGTATTTAACTGATAAAGGGGGTGTTTTGGTTGATTATATTTTAGTGTTAGCACTATTGTTTCTTATGTGCAGTCATTTGAAGATGATGATGATAGACCTGAAAGCGACCACTTTGCTCTCAGGCTGACCTTAAAACTTCAAGAAATTCATTCTGGGATATTGACAGATCTTAAAATGCCAGGCCACTTGGAGGAAGGTGAGAAATAGCTAAATGGTCTCTTATGGTTGATGTCAACATCAGACAGATGCTAGGAACAGAAAAGCTTCAAGGGCTATGACAACACGCTCTTATGGGGTCTGAAAATATCGGGGAGATTTATCAGGACATGATCCACTTAGACCTCATGTAGCTACTACCACATCAGATAAAATCTCTGCAGTCCTTCAGACCTGGTTTGACAGAGATTGAAAATCCAAGAAAAAGAAGATGAGTAAACTAACAAAGCAGGTGAAATGTATTGCTGCTGCTGATGCCATTTTTTCCCATAACAACACTGGAGAGAACATAAAACCTTACTTAGGGGGAAAAGAAGAAAGCTTACTTTGTTAACAACTGGAGATCTTTGGGTCTGGTCCTTGTTGAAGGCAATGAAACCAAATTCTAGAATTTGACACAAAGAAGTTTCTCCAGTAAGACTTATGAGCATACTATCCCAATTACACCTGAGGCATGCATTTCCCATGCATCTTTGGAAGCAATTTAACTATATAAGATATCCAAAGTTAATTCTCCTGAATGGCCACCTGTCTCTCTTGCTGAAATAAAGGCTTTGCTTTTCACCATCCAAAGTGGCAAGGCTCCTGGAAAAGATATGATTCATGACAGTCTTCAAGAAAAGGGACACGCCAGATGCTTCTAATTATAGGCCCATCAGTCTTTTAGATGTGGTCTCTAAACAATATGTTTCAAACAAGCTTCTGGAATGGGATAGTAACCAATTTATTATTTATTAGGAACAAGCAGACTTCAGGAGAAGTAGAAGTAGAAGTACTCTGGATCAGGCCTTTTCATTACATCATCTTATTTGTAAATTCACTAGTGGCTCAAATATGTTTATTTATAGAGCTTTTGTAGACTTTTCATCAGCATTTGATTTAATAGATAGATATTAATCAGCTAAAATGAACGTTGATAAAAGACTATTGTGGCTTATTCAAGTTGTTACGTGAAGATAATTCATTCCATTTGAGAATAGGTTTAAATGGTGTGGTAACACAACCTGTTCCTATCAAACAGGGAGTGAAACAAGGCTGTATTCTGGCACTTTTTGAATTTAATTTTTATATTAATGGTTTGATTCCAGAAATGGCCATCCCCTCATTTTCCTCTCCAGCTGTTAGCAAACTGCAAGATTTCAGTTTTGCTTTATGGTGATGGTTTGGTCTTGCTATCTTTGAACAAAATCAGTCTGAAAACGATGTCAGTTAAATTTGGGAGGCTCAGTAAAGAGGAACAGCTGTTTCTCAACTGTTCTAAAATGAACACCATGGCTTTCTGGGGGACAACCTGTAAGTGCAGTTGGATACTTGATGGACATCTCTTAGAACTGGTGCCTTAAATACCTGTACTTTGGTGAGGAATCTTCTTGGAAGCAACATTTAGAAGCCATCAAAATTCCCCCAAGTGCCACATCTTTTAGGGAACTTTAAAAACTTTTCTACACTAGAAGGCACAGTTAATAAAACCTACCCTTAAGGTTTTCACAGTTAAAAATTATTGCTTAAACACTGTCTACAGCAGAAATCTGGGGAGAAGATGCCAAGGCTGTTTAGGAAATTTTGCAGCATAAATTCATGCAACAGAGTTTGGGCCTTCCCCCAGGGGTTGTAGCAGCTCATCTTAGGGCTGAGTTGGGTCTTCCCTCAATTGCAGCTAGAATTGACCTGGTTTTCTTTGGATTCTGATGCAGATTAAATGAATTTGAGGATTATTCCCTCAGCAAAATTTGTTTGCTGGAGCAACCAAGGTTTGGAAGTTTGGCACAATGGTTCCAAGAGTAGATGAAAGTCTACAGGCTTAACACAGAGAATTATCTAAGACTTAAGGGCTTACCGCACTCTGAAGAAAAGTGGCAAGACAGCAGGAACATTCTGTCTTCTGAGCTGCATTACCGCATGATGTTGTTGTTCTTTCATTCCAGTACTCTGGGAAATCAAGGTAAAACTGTGTCTTTTTACTAACCAGAAAAACCACTTAGCAAAAAGACACAGTTTTACCTTGGTCCCCCACGGGACTGGAACGAAAGAATGACAGAAGAATGATGATGTCATGTGGCAAGGCAGCATGGAAGACAGAACATTCCTGCTGCCTTGTCACTTTTCTTCAGTGTGTGCTGAGGTTTCTAGTTGTTATGACCTTAAAAACTGGATTTTTGATCACAATGCTAGCCAAGACAGAGCAGCCATACTTGGGGCAAAATTTTCCATTTGGTACCCACAGATCCAGGTTAACTATGCAAGGTCACAGACCTTTTCTCAGCTCAAAAGAGCTTTTACAAATGCCAGCAGATGCCTTCTGCATTTCTTGAAGGGAGATCTGAAGGTGTTCCAATTGCAGAAAGAAAATATGTATTTGGTTGTAACCAGACTGATAACATAATTCATTATTTGTTCTTCTGCACCCTTTATTCAGATCCTAGACAAAGTTTTTGTCACCCATTGCTCAGTTATATACAGACTACACACCCCAGAAAGTGTTGTAGAACTGTTAACTGAAATTTAGCTATTTTTCACATATTCAGTAGCCCAATTTGCACTGGCAGCTAAGAAACGACATGCTAATTTCATAAAAGAACATATTGTAGTATCAGTATTAATTTTATGCTTTTTCCTGTTGGTTTTATAAGGGCTTGTAAAAATGGTTTTAAAGAAATGTCTAATATTTCTAGTAATTTATTTTTATTTTTTAAAATATAATATTCCATATATTGTAAAGGCTTTGGCTACATACACTAAAGTTGATGATGATGGCTCATAAAGGAAGATATGGACTTTCAAATAGCCTGGGCCCAAGATATAGGCCATAACCAGCACTCTGAATTTTGCCTGGAAACAGGTAGCCAGTAGAGTTGTTGGAGTTAACTTCTTTAACTCCAACATCAACTTTCTTAGAGCCAATGTAGAAGGAAATTGTAATAGTATGAACTGAAATGTTCTGTGAGTAAATTAGTAGAAGGAAGCAATGCTAGGAAACACCGACAGAGAAATGAAACTGAGGGCAGCAGCTGCTTAGGACTGGAGGTCAGATATTGTACGAGTTTGTTTTCTATCCCACGCTTCTCCCAACTTGGACCCAGGGCCAGTCACAGTACAGATTAAAACAAAGTATAGCTGAAATGCAGTGGTTATAATAGAAAGGTTTACACATATTTGAACAAAGTATCCTGTTAAAAACAGAACTAATTTCAAACTGTTTAAAAGCATTTTATACATAACTGTGAGAATTTAAGTACAGCACTCCCCCTGCCCATTAAAAGACCCTTCTGCAACAACCACTCAATTGATTTCAATTGATATTCCAAACTCCCTTTTCCTTATAAAGCGAAAAGGTTCTTATTACAACTTGAATCCACTAATCACCAGGTCTCCTTTTATACAATTAATATAATTCATAAAGAATTCCCAAAGTTTTTAAACAATTTCCTAATCATTTATCTTTAATCAAACTAGTTAACTTATCCATCGTCACCATTTCCATCAATTTTCCAATCCATTCTGAGATTTCTGGAATTGTCTCCTTTTTCTAATGTCTCACATATATTATCCTTGCAGCTATAACCATATAATTAATTAAAATTTTATTTTCCCTTTCAACTTTACTTTCAACATCAATCATATTTAATAAAAACAATTCTGGTCTAAGGGCTATATCCTTCCCCAATATTTTTTTTGCATTTCTTTAACAATTTTCTTCCAGTATTTCTTTACACATTTGCATGTTCACCAAAGATGAAAAAATGTCCCAACTTTTTGGTGGCATTTCCAACATTTATTATCAACTTCTTTACACATTTTGGCTAATCTTTCTGGGGTCATATACCACCTAAACAACATTTTATAATAATTTTCTCTAATATCTTAACTACATGTAAACTTTACTACTTTGGTCCATACTTTTTCCCATTGATGCATTTAAATAATATATCCTGTATTCTTTGCCCACTGGATCATGCATCCCTTCACCTGTTCTTCAGTATTGTATCTTAAAAGTAAATTATACAACTTTGAAATCATATGTTTATTTCCTGATTCTATTCTTCTCTCCAGTTCAGTTTTCTCCTTTTCAAAACCATATTTTAAGTTATCGTCCTTAAATTTCTCCTTTAATTGATAATATGTCAACCACTGCATTTTGATCCCGCTTTCCTCTAATTCATTTAACTGTTTAATTTCCCAACTCCCTTTAACTTCTTTCAGTAAATGTCCATATACTAGCCATTTATTTGCACCACAAAAAGGAGAAACTCAAAACTAGATTTGTTGTAAATAAAATGCTATATCCAATGAAAATAAGTTTTTTTGGTTATTAAATATCAAACAAATACATAATCATGATGTATAACAACAAATTCTTATGAAATTATGACCGATAAATGAGTCTACAAATTATAATAGTCCCATCTGAATAAGTAAGTATATCCACAATGTATGGTATTTCCAACTTGATGAATATCAGGCTGACTACTCAATGAAATGTCCAAGGTGCCAGATGAGGTAATATAATAATCCAAGATAATCCAAATATGATAATCCTTTTCTTATTCTCCTAATGTGAATACAGAGTAAATTAAATCCAGTTACTGTATGGATTGGACCGGTAAATTCTAGATCTGTTTCAACAGACCTCTTCTTCAGCGGTAATTCTGGATAACTAACAGGTGAACATAGTGTTAGACATGTATGAGAAAATTATAATTATGTAAAAGATAATGTTCAGAGCTGACATATCTTGCCTTAATTACATCAAATAGCATCTTGAGAGATAAACATTCTAGCTATATATTTAACATAGGCTGTGCCAGGTCATATCAACTCAAAATGATAGTCCCATTGAGTTCTCAAAAGTGGAGCCCTTGGCAGACCATTGAAAAATTTATAGATACACAAAAGAATTTAAATTTAAGGATGCATTAACACATCCAATTCATTATTCAAACCTATTGGTTTACAAGTATTCTAAAGGGATATCCAAAAAGTCTTTCTCCTCAAGAGTAAGGGTTTTACATAAACCTGTTTTTTAGGATTCTGTTTGATTTTTTAAAAAACTTCAAATAACAAGGACTCAAGTGGATGATTAAATTTAGAACAATGTTCATGTATGTATGTATGTATGTGAGAAAATTATAATTATATAAAGGACATTTCTTACCTTAATTACATCAAACCTGGCATAAATTCAAACCAGCATAAAGCTTTTCTTTTTCTTTCTTAGCACCCTAAGAGATATACATTCTAGCTACATATTTAACATAGGCTATGCCAGGTCACATCAACTGAAAGTAATAATCCCACTGAGTTCTCAAAAGTGGTGGCCTTGGCAGACAATTGAAAGATTTCATTTAAAAGAACCAAAAACATCAGAGACATTTTGGTGAATAGCAATTTCAGGGAACAAAAACAAATATACACTCTGATCGGTATAGCCAGGCCCACAGACCCCTGTGGCCATTGTGTCTATTGTAGATATACCTCCAAAATGACTGAATCTGCAAATTACAAATGCAAACAGAGGTATGCTTTTGCCCACTTTACCACTGGCAATAGCAGTTTTGTCATCTATGCTATACAACACAAGTGCCCTAAGATATATGCGGGCAAAACAACAAGCTCTATTTAAAAATGCATAGGAGAGCACCTCTCTAATATAAGAAACTAATAAATAAAAACAGGTGGTCCCTTGGTAAGTCATTTTTTGGAATGTTACCATTCTGCAACAGACATTAAATTTTTGGTTATAGAAAAAAATAACAACGAGAAAACACTGTTGAAAAAAGCAGAGTGAATTTTAAAATTAAAATCTTTGATTCCAGGAGAACTAAGAAGATTATCCGATTAGAACAAAAATAGCATCTCCATCTTGCTATCTCCTCTCCTGACCCCCTCCCGACCCCATCCTGGCACGAGAATAGAAAGTTTCAGACACCTTCCTTTGCCGTGTCATTCCCTCCCCACGGCAGCCCAGGAGTGAACGGAGCTCTCACGGAGCTGCATTACCATAATTTCCTTGTTGAAATCCCAGGACATTCTCGCAAGAGGATGAGTGCGTGGGAAATTTAAAAGTAAAACAAAAAATACACTTTAAAAAAAAATAAAACCAAGCACCTAAACATACTTAAAAGTTTACAAGTAACACGGGGAGAGTACAAAAAAGTGTGTCACTTACCTGGATCTCCCAATCACACCTGGAAGTGTTTGGCATGGACCTCCCACTGTCACTGGCATTGCGCCAGCATAACAGGCCACCTTTTCACTCTCATGTCATTCTGTCATAGAAACAGAACAGGCTATCTATTCACAGTTTAGCCCGTCACTAAAAAGAAACAATGGTGGAACGGGAACAGCATGGGAGCATGAGAACATCGGGACATCATCTTCTGAAAGGGAAGCCCTTTTGCGATCTCCTGGTGTCGTTATCATGCCATATTTAAGGCATCGGATAATCTCCTAAATGAAGAACTTGATTTTGTTCCAGTATTCTAAAGTCACTCTGTAAAAATTTTTTTCTAGCTGGTTGTATCATATGCTCTTGAAGGCTATCTCACCCCTCTGCTCTCCCTCCCCTTCTTCCTGACCATCTGTAAAATAAAAAAAGCAACAAAACTTCAAGTTCTTTAGTTGTTTATGAGTCCAGCAAATGGAAAGAGATTTTTTAGTTCCAGAGAGTTATGCTGCTAGTTGCACACATTGGTATATACTGTATAGGCTTTTAAGCAACATATGGAAAGTATAATTTATTATGCTGTTTTTAAAGATACTATTGTTATTATGTGTTGTCCTTTTACTTTTCAGTTTGTCATTTATATTTGTTTTTATATAGCCCCTGAAGAAGGCTATTGAATCAGTTACATAGGCTGAAACACATTGGGCATGTTTCAAATAATAAAGACGATCTACAGAGCACTTGGAGACTTGTCTATCCCTTTTCCCTGCAGATTACATTATGTGGTCTTCAGTATTTGTCATGGGTGTCTCTGCACACCTGGGGAAGGAAGTGATGCCGTTGCCCTCCTGCATAAAGTTGCAACTTCTTTTTTTCATTAAACGGCTCCTAGAAAGCAACTGGGCACACCTTTGTGGCCAATCTTTGGCTGGAGTGAGCGTTCCTGCAAGCCTTCCAGCT
Organism: Gambelia wislizenii; assembly: GCA_030847615.1. Classification (NCBI taxonomy): domain Eukaryota; kingdom Metazoa; phylum Chordata; class Lepidosauria; order Squamata; family Crotaphytidae; genus Gambelia; species Gambelia wislizenii. The sequence continues at coordinate 166,489,278 of JAUMIR010000001.1, read as the reverse complement.
CTCTCCTTGGTAACCCAGACTGAATGCAATGTGCAAGGAGTAAAGGATGCTTCTTTTTGCAACATTTTAAAAAGTATGAAGTTGGTGTAACCTCTGGCATTAAGTCATCAACAGGATCCTGGCTCTCATCTGTTTGAGACCAGCATATGTATTTTGTGCCTCTCTTCATTGAACTGGGAAGAAAACTACAGAAAAGGCTTGATTTCTTGCTTACTTATTTAATACATTGCCTAACTGACAGATGTCCCCAGGACACTTTATAGACATAAAACACAATACAAGTCAAACAAATAAGTCAACTGATTCAGTATTGAAACATTAAAATATTAATGCATTCACACCTCCATTAGGACCAGACTAGACAACCCTTTAAAGATTTCACTAGCAACTTGGGAGATTTTCAGACGATCCTTGTTGCGCAAGGACAGTTTCATCACAGCAGTGTGGCAGGGGGTCGATTTCGGATGACACCGTCACTGCTGCGAGATCGTCGTTCCCTCTCACGCTAAGGCTTGGAGCCTGCTGCGCTAGGGAATGACGATCTCGCAGCAGCGTCGTTGTCGTCCAGAATCGACCCCCTGCCACGCTGCTGCGATGAAACTGTCCTGGACGATCCTTGTGCGGCAAGGATCGTCTGAAAATCTCCTTGGTCTTTTTCTTTCTTACTTACTCAGACCAGGACCTAGCATGGGAGTGGGTAGGGAATTTTACTTTTTCTCCTCCACTGTGATCCCAAACCAAATTGGGAGAGGGGGGCTTGTACCTTTGATGTTTATTGCCAAAATATCATCTATAAAACAAATGGGAAACTTTTTGGCAATAAAAATGGCAGTTGTAGGGGGTTCTATCCAGATTTAGAGCATGGTAGAAACAAAGAGCTAAAGCATCCCCACACTTTAGGATCCTGGATTGGGCTTACTGCAATTACTCTGTTTCTCTCTGGCTTTTCTTCACAAATGAAGATTCAGGAAGGATTCATCCCGCGCTTTCTGCATGCGCGCTGATGACTGAAAAGGCCAATCCGAGATAAACAAGTCCAGTTGCAGAAAGCACAGCAGAAGGTCTCCTTGGGTGATGTTTCTGGGCTGTGATTCTTTCTACTTTGTCGTTTCTCTTCAAGACTTGTTCAGAATGAGTTCTCAAATAAGGCTGCAGCATTGTGGATAGTGCGTTTCCATGCCTCCCGATGTGAGGCCAGGGCGGACCATTGTTGGTGATTAATTTGGCCAAGCCTGAGATGTTGTTTCAGGGAATCCTTGTATCACTTTTTTGGAGTGCCCCTCTTAACACTGACCGGTGGCGAGTTCACCATAGAGCACTATTTTTGGGAGGTGATGGTCCTCCATCCTAGAAACGTGCCCTGCTCAGTGCAGCTGTGTTCTCAATATCATGGCCTCAATGCTGGTGATCCCTGCTTGCTCAAGGATAGCAACATTCATCACATAGTCAGTCCAGTTTATATTTAGGATTGTTTAGGAGTGCTGATGAAAGCATTCGAGGAGTCGTAAGAGTTGGCGATAGGTGACCCATGTTTCAGACCTGTAAAGGAGAATAGACAGTACAATGGCTCTATACACACTGATTTTTGTGCTTTGCCTCAGGTGTTTGTTACTCCAGACTCTTTTGTAAAGTCTTCCAAATGCGCTATAGTAAAAAAAGAAAACAGCTGCCACCTGCAAGTTAAAAGCAGGGCAGCCTGTGGATCATAGGTTTCAGTGCTGACAGAACTCCTGGACAATACAAGGGAGGAGTTATGGTAAAATCCAGAATGTATTTGTTAACCCAGTGGTGGTAGATCCACTGGCCTTCCTTGGTTAAAAGTATCACATAATTTGGCTCTAAACAACTACTTTGGACTTTGAGGAAGCTTTGAGCCTTACGCTTTGAGACCAGTACTCTAACAGACCTTTGTTTCATTATTCCATGGGCAACAAGCTGGTCTACCTGTTTACCTTGCTATTTTGTTTATCAGCCCTAAGAAATAAGCAATGTCTATGCTCAGTAAGTCAAACAAGGACGAGTAGCAACAAAAACATTATACTGAGTGGGGCAGGGCCAGAGGAAAGGTTGTGGGGAATAAGAGGGCAAGCAGAATAAGGGCAAGCAGAATAATGAGTGTTGAAGCAGGAGTGGAAGAAATCTTGTTGAAGAGACTGGTAAAGGGCTCACCTGATCCATAAAGTTTTGATGCTGCTACTTGACTTATTATATGCAGTTCATATATTAGTCCAAACAGAGCCTGAGGGAATTCTACCTAACAGCAGATGAGTAATCAGGAAGACTCCAGAGATTTCTTGAGCTCAGGTAGTGGCAGTCTTTGGAAGTTTCTGCCTCCAAGGATGCTGGAGGCCATGAAACACAAGGGATATTCCTCACTTTATGTGGTTCCCAGCTGTCCATTACACTTCATACATAACCCGATGTTGAAGTAGAAGTGACTCCCATGTCTACAAATATGGGCTTCATTGGTGCCAACTGTGCTTCATTAGGTCTCCAGGCAAGGAGACAAATCTCAGGATGAACAATGTTGAAAGAGAAGACAGTTTGATATACAGTTAGGTCCGGAAATAATTGGGCACTGACACAAGTTTTGTTATTTCAGCTGTTTACCAAAATAAATTCAAGTTACAGTTAAATAACAAATATGGGCTTAAAGTGCAGTCCCTCAGCTTTAATTTGAGGGTATTCACGTCCAAATTGGAGGAAGGGCTTAAGAATTAAAGCTCTTTAATATGTAGCCCCCTCTTTTTCAAGGGACCAAAAGCAATTGGACAAATTAACACAATCATAAATAAAATGTTCATTTTTAATACTTTGCTGAGAATCCTTTGCAGGCAATGACTGCTTTAAGTCTGGAACGCATGGACATCACCAACCCTTTGTGATGCTTTGCCAGGCCTTTACTGCAGCTCTCTTCAGTTGTTTGTTTGTGGGTCTTTCTGCCTTAAGTTTTGTCTTCAGCAAGTGAAATGCATGCTCGATTGGGTTGCTTTCACAGTATGTTATGGGTCATTGTCCATCTGTAAATTGAAGCATCGTCCAATCAACTTCACTGAATTTGGCTGAATCTGAGCAGACAATATATCCCAATACACGTCAGAATTTATCGGGCTGCTTCTGTCTTCTATCACACCATCAATAAACACTAGTGACCCAGTGCCATTGGAAGCCATGCATGCCCATGCCACCACACTGCCTCCACCATGTTTTACAGATGATGTGCTATGCTTCAGATCTTGAGCCGTTCCAAGACTTCTCCATACTTTTTTCTTCCCATCATTTTGGTACAGGTTAATCTTAGGAGATTATCAGATGGGGACAAAAATAGCACCCCCATCTCACTATCTCCTCTACCACCCCCGTCCCGGCACAGTAACGAAAGGTTTTCAGACCTACCTTTTCCATGTCCGCCTCCTCCCCTCGGCAGCCCAGGAGTGAATGCCGCTCACATGGAGTGGCATTCACTTCCTGGTTGAAATCCCAGGTCATTCTGGTGAGAGGACAAGCACGTGGGAATTTCAAAGTTAAAAAGAAAAATACACATCAAAAAGTAAAACCAAGTACCTAAACACACTTTAAAAAAATACAAGTAACCTGGGGAGGGTACAAAAAAGTGTGCCACTTACCTTGTTGTCCCGATCGTATCTGGAAGTGTTTAGCACAGACCTTCCAATGATGCTGGCATTGTGCCAGCATAACGGGGCACCTTTTCACTCGCCCATCATTCTGTCATAGAAATGGAATGGGTAATCTATTCACAGCTTAGCCCGTGAATTAAAAGAATGATGGTGGAACGGGACCAGCACGGGAGCATAACAAGAGGCTTTGGGCAGGAAGCTGAAGAACCTGGATGCACATACAGTCATTTTATCTCTCCTTCCAGTGGAAGGGCATGGCCCAGGAAGGGAGAGAAGAATAGTGGAGGTGAACAACTGGCTATGCAGATGGTGCCACCAGGAACAATTTGGCTCCCTGGACCATGGGATGCGGTTTCAGGGAAGTGGACTTCTGGCAAGAGATGGGCTGCACCTCCCAGCAGTTGATAGGAATGTTTTTTGCGAAGAGTCTGAAATATCTCATCAGGAGGGCTTTAAACTGAGTTGTATGGGGGAGGGAGACAGTACTCTTGAAGTCTGGAGTTCATCAATTGCTAGAGATAATAGCCCAAATGTTATACAGAGAACAAGGCAAATAACAAACAACCCAACAATGGGAGGAATAAACCCTTTAAAAGGCAGATAGGGGAAATGGCCCACGGTCTCAGATGTCTCTATATGAATGCACAGAGCATGGGAAATAAACAGGATGAACTTGAACTCTTAGCACAGCAAAACAAATATAATATCATAGGCATCACTGAAACCTGGTGGGATGAGTCTCATGATTGGAATGTACGGATAGAGGCTATAGCCTATTTCAGAAAAATAGACCAAACAGGAAGGGTGGTGGAGTAGCATTATATGTTAAGGATGTGTACAGCTGTGAACAGATCCATGACTTAAATCCTGGCAGCCAGGTTGAGAGCATCTGGGTAAAAATTTGGGGAGAGAGACATAGCAGGGATATCATTCTGGGAGTCTACTACAGGCCTCCAAGCCAAACCGAGGATTTAGATAATGCCTTCCTGGAACAGATGACCTCACATTCAGAAAGGAGAGATGTAGTAGTAATGGGGGGATTTCAACTACAGTATACTGATATTTGTTGGAAGTCCAACTCTGCCAAGAATTTAAGGTCCAACAAATTCCTCACTTGCCTTGCAGACAATTTCATTGTCCAGAAGGTGGAAGAGGCAACAAGGGGATCAGCTATTTTAGATCTGATCCTAACCAATGGGGATGACCTGGTTAATGGAGTGGAAGTGGCAGGATCCCTAGGGGGGAGTGACCATGTTCTCCTGGAGTTTGTTATACAGAGGAAAGGGGAAACCAAGCATAGTCAGACATGCCTTCTAGACATTAAGAAAGCTGATTTCAGAAAACTTAGGGAATTGCTGGGGGTGATCCCATGGTCAGAAATACTAAAAGAGAAAAGAGTTAATGAAGGATGGGAGTTTCTAAAAAGTGAGATATTGATGGCACAACTTCAAGCAGTTCCAATGACGAGGAAAAGGGGAAGGTGTCTAAAGAAACCAGGATGGATGTTGAAAGAACTCTCAACTGAGCTAAAACTTAAAAAGGACATGTACAAGAAATGGAAAAAGAGGGAAATCACCAAAGAAGAATTTAAACAAATAGGCTGCTCATGTAGGGGGAAAGTCAGAAAATCCAAAGCTCAGCTGGAGCTCAGGCTTGCTAGAGAGGTTAAAAACTATAAAAAGGGCTTTTTGAATATGTCCATAGCAAAAGGAAGAACAAGGAAATGGTAGGGCCACTACATAGAGAAAATGGCAAAAGTCTAACAGCGGACAGAAGAAAAAGCAGAACTACTTAACACCTTCTTTGCTTCAGTCTTCTCCCAAAGGGGGAACAATGCTCAACTTGGGGAAAATGGAACAGATGTTGCAGTAGGGGGAATACAGCACAGAATTGGTAAAGAGGTAGTTCAGGAATACCTGGCCAGTATAAATGAGTTCAAGTCTCCAGGGCCAGCTGAACTTCATCCAAGGGTATTAAAAAGAACTGGCAGAAGTAATCTCAGAGCCACTGTCAATAATCTTTGAGGATTCCTGGAGAACAGGAGAGGTCCCAGCAGACTGGAAAAGGGCAAATGTTGTCCCCATCTTTAAAAGGTGGGGGGGGGGGAGAAGACCCAAATAATTACCACCCAGCAACCTGACAACAATACTAGGAAAGATTCTAGAGCAGATCATTAAACAGACAGTCTGTAAGCACTTAGAAAGGAATGCCGTGATCACTAAAAGTCAACATGGATATCTCAAAAAAAAGTTGTGCCAGACTATTCTCATCTCTCTTTTTTTGATAGAGTTACAAACTTGATAGATGAAGGGAACACAGTGGATGTAGTGTATCTTGATTTCAATAAGGCTTTTGACAAGGTTCCCCCATGACATTCTTGCAAAAAAGTTAGTAACCTGTGGGCTAGACAATGCAACTGTTAGGTGGATTTGTAATTGGTTGACTGACCGAACCCAAAGGGTAGTCACCAATGGCTCCTCTTCATCCTGGAGAGAAGTGACCAGTGGGGTGCCACAGGGTTCTGTCCTGGGCCCGGTGCTATTCAACATCTTTATCAATGACTTGGATGAGGGAATAGAGGGTATGCTTACCAAGTTTGCAGATGAAACCAAATTAGGAGGGGTAGCTAATACCCCGGAGGAGAGGATCAGAATCCAAAATGACCTCAACAGATTAGAAAGCTGGGCCAATATTAACAAAATGTATTTCAACAGGGAGAAATGTAGGATACTACACTTGGGCAGTAAAAATGAAATGCACGGTTATAGGATGGGTGACACATGGCTTGAGGGCAGTACATGCAAAAAGTATTTAGGAGTCTTAGTGGACCACAAGCTGAACATGAGTCAGCAGTGTGATGCAGCAGCTAAAAAAGCCAATGCGATTTAGGCTGCATTAATAGGAGTATAGTGTCTAGATCAAGGGAAGTAATAGGGTCACTCTATTCTGCTTTGGTCAGACCTCACCTGGAATACTGTGTCCAGTTCTGGGCACCACAATTAAAGAAGGATATTGAGAAGCTGGAACACATCCAGAGCAGGGTGACCAGGATGGTGGTGGGGGATCTGGAAGCCAGGACTTATGAGGAGCAGCTTAGGGAGCTGGGCATGTTTAGTCTGGAGAAGAGAAGGCTGAGAGGTGACATGATAGCCATGTTTAAATATTTGAAGGGATGTCATACTGAGGATGGAGCAGGCTTGTTTTCTGCTGCTCTAGAGACTAGCACATGGAGCAATGGGTTCAAACTACAGGAAAAGAGATTCCACCTAAACATTAGGAAGAACTTCTTGACAGTAAGAGCTGTTTGGAAGTGGAATGCACTGCCTGGGAGTGTGGTGGAATCTCCTTCTTTGGAGGTTTTTAAACAGAGGCTGGATGGCCATCTGTCTGGAATTATTCAATTGTGTATTCCTGCATGACAGGGAATCAGACTGGATGGCCCATGTGGTCTCATCCAACTCTATGATTCTATGATTCTATGGGAACGATGTTGTCTGAAGTTCAAGCCCTTTTGCAATCTCCTGGTGTCATTGTCACGCCATATTAAGGGCATCTGATAATCTCCTTAGTTTCATCTGTGCAAAGAATGCTGTTCCTGAACTGGGCTGGCTTTTTTAGATACTTTTGGCAAAGTCTAATCTGGCTTTTTTATTCTTGTGGCTTATGAATGGTTTGCACCTTGTGGTGAACCCTCTGTATTTGCTCTTGTGAAGTCTTCTCTTTGTGGTAGACTTGAATAATTATATGTCTACATCCTAGAGAGTGTTCTTCACTTGGCTGGATGTTGTGAAGGGTTTTTTCTTTTCCATGTAAAGGATCATATGCTCATCCACCACTGTGTCTCCTGTGGATGTCCAGGCCTTTGGTGTTGCAGAGCTCACCAGTGTATTCTTTTTCCCCCAGAAAGTACCAAACTGTTGATTTGGCCACTCCTAATGTTCCTGCTATCACTCTGGTGCTTTATTCTTTTTTTTGGGGGGGGTGGCTTAGGATGGCCTCTTTTACTTGCATTGAGAGCTCCTTTGCCTTCATGTTGTAGTTCAGAGCAACAGCAATGCCACACCTGGAATCAACTCCAAACATTTTTTTACCTGCTTAATTGATGAAAAAATAACGAAGGAAGAGCCCACGCCTCTCCATGAAACAGCTTCGGAGTCAATTGTCCAATTACTTTTAGTCCCTTGAAAAAGAGCGGGATACATATTAAAGAGGTATAATTCCTAATCCCTTCCTCCAATTTGGATGCAAATATGCACAAAGCTGAGAGACTGTGCTTTAAGCCCATATTCATTACTTAACTGTAACTTGAATTTATTTTGGCAAACAGCTGAAATAATAAAATTTGTGTCAGTGTCCAATTATTTCTGGACCTAACTGTTATGTGTATCCAAAGACATAGCCATGTTTGTCTGGAATATCAGTTGCAAAGGAATCTTGTAGCACCTTTGAGACTAACTGAGAAAAATAAGTTGTAGCATAAACTTTTGTAGACCTAGGAGATTTTCAGATGGGGTCAATATTCCATGGCAGGCATGGAACAGGTTCGAGAAAGGGGCTCCCTTTCAGATGATCTCGACCCCTTTTGTCCTGCTCCCGTCCTGCTCCTGGGGTATTCTATTCATGATTAAACATTGTGAATAGAACACCCGTACCATGTCTGTCATGGAATCAGGGATGTGGGGAAAGGAGCCCCGTTCCTGTTCTGAGATGACAGAAATATCACGGCATGAAGCCTTTCTAATCGTATGCGAATAGAAAGGACAATTAGCACAGTTACAGTGGAAAGATGAGGATAGTGGGCCCCAAACTGCATACTTGGTGTAAAACATGGAGACAGACAAAATAAGTCCTATGCAGGCTTTATCTGAAATAGCTAAAGCAAACTACTGAAACAGAGTACATCATGGCTATTTTGCAAGCCAAACTACAGAGCTTAAGAAAATCATCCTGACTCTCTGCCTTTCTGTCTCATAGACACTCTTTGATTGTGACAGACTCCATCAGTGTCTCAACACAGACGCCAAGACAGCAGATTCAGTGAAAACTCAAAACAATTACAATCTCAGACTTTCTCAGCCTACAGCGTGGGAATAAGAGAGATAAGGTTACAGAGCACAGAACAACAACACCCGGACATTTTCCCAGACAACATGGAAATGACCTCACTGTTGTTTAATCTCTAGCAAAACACATACAAGGCTTGGCCTGGAAAATTACAGGCCTAATGAGACAGTAGTCTTTTGCCTAGCTGAAAAATCATCATGGACATAATATGACTCCAATGCCCATTTTCCTGGGGGTGAAGGTCCGGTCTGAGCACTTCTGGCCAGGGTTGGGACATCCAGGTAAGTGGCACCCTCCCCCCTCTTGTCATTTTTGTTTTTGTTTTTGGTGCTTTGATTTTATTTTTGATAGTTGAGGGGGTTATTTTCAAATTTGCCTTGTGCCCGTTCTCTCGTGAGAACAGGCACAAGTTCAGCTTGGGGAGAGGGAGGACATTCCTGCTGAAGAATTAAGGTAAATGTGCAAACATTTTTCCTTTATTCCACAGCAGGAATGGGATTGGGGCTTGCGGGGCAGGAACGGGGCATTTGGCCCCGTCTGAAAAAGTCCCATGTCTACTGCCTCAGATGTATCCTCAGATGTATGTAAACCAAATCTACAAAAGCCTATGCTACAACTTCTTTCTCTCAGTTAGTCTCAAAGGTGCTCCAAGATCCCTTTGCATCTTACATGCCCAGATTTGGTGCTATCAGCAAACATGACCACCTCTCTGTTTAGCCATAGCTTCAGATAATGTATGAACAGGTTAAAAGAGAACCAGTACCAATACTGATCTGTCAGAAATTCCACTGCTCACATGTCTCCATTGCAAGAGCTTGCCATGTACCCTAGGATGCTTCATTCATGGAAGTTCATGGGCAGTCAAGACATTGTCATCTTGACTTTATAGCCTTCCGGAGTTTCCCTATTGTTTCTTTTATCTTTCTAACAGTGTCATACCTAGTGTTATTTGACACCTGGAACAGATCATTTTAATACCCCCCATCTGGCAATCTCTCTCTCCTCTCTCTCTGGCTTTTCTTTGCAAACGAAGATTCAGGAAGGACTCATCCCGCACTTTCTGCAAGCACGATGATGACTAAAAAGGCCAATCCGAGATAAACAAGTCCAGTTGCAGAAAGCACAGCAGAAGGTCTCCTTGGGTGATATGTTTCTGGGTTATGATTCTTTCTGCGTTGTCGTTTCTCTTCAAGGCTTGTTCGGCGTGAGTTCTCAAATAAGGCTGCAGCATTGTGGATAGTGCATCTCCATGCCTCTCGATGTGAGGCCAAGGGGGACCATTGTTAGTGATCAATTTGTTCAAGCCTGAGACTCCAGTATTGAAATCTCTCCACTGGCTACCTATCAGTTTCCGGGCTCAGTATAAGGTGTTGGTTATTACCTTTAAAGCCCTAAATGGCTTGGGTCCAACTTATCTTCGGAACCGCCTCCTCCCATACAATCTTCCCCGCGCACTCCGGTCCTCTTGGAGGAATTTGCTTCAGCCACAAAAATCTAGGCTGTCTGCATCCTCCCAGAGGGCCTTTTCAGTAATTGCCCTCAATTTACAGAATGGCCTGCCAAACGAGATCCGTCAGATGACGAGCTTGAGTAGCTTTTAAAAAGCACTAAAGACAGATCTCTTTCGGCAGGCCTTTCCTGATTAGGTCCCGGCCTCAGGAGCTGTGTCTCCTGGCTTTTTAAAATCATGTGTATATTTTTTTATGTGATTTTAGTTAGATGGTTTTAATTTTATATTGTTTAATGTCTTTTTATTGGGGGAGGGTGGGGTGGGTGGTGTTTTTAGTCATTATTATAATGTTTTAATTGTTGGAAGCTGCAGAGGGGTGGGGTATAAATAAATTTTATTATTATGTTTTTGTTGTTGTTTCAGGGAGTCCTTGTATCGCTTTTTTGGAGCGCCCCTCTTACTCTGATCCGTGGCACTGTAAGACAAGTAAATATCAATGGTGTTTACTTCTGAGGAGAAGTGATTAAACTAGCATCAATGACACATTCATCCATGCACAAACAAACAGCCCACACTCTGGGGAGATTTTCACATGGGGCCAAAGTGCCCTGTTACTGCCCTGCCACCTCCTCTCCTGTTCCTGCCACAGAATAACGTAAATTTTTCACACACTTACCTTAATTGGCCGGCAGGAATGGATTCCCCCTCCCCTCACTGGCCAGCCATAAATGCAGCCGTTGTAACGCTGCTTTTACGACAGGCCATCTGAAATCCTGGCTGTTATCGCATGATAACAGCTGGGCAGTAAATTTAAAAAATAAAACTCCCCCAAACATAAAATCAGTTCACCAAGCACAAAAACATACTTTAAATCACACAATCAAAACAGGGAGGGTAAAATAAAGGTTGCCACTTACCTGGATGTCCAGATCGTACCAGAAAGTGCTCGGAATGGACCTCCCCTCCGCGGCTGTCATTTTGGAACAGGAATGGGGCTCCTGTTCGCACACCTGTGACTGCGTGATAGCGATGGAACAGGAGGTCTATTCATGATGAAAAATTGTGACTACATTGTTCTGGAACAGTCACGGGAGCAGGATGGATGCAGGACAGAATGGGGTCAACGTTGTCCGAAAGGGAAAACCTTTCCCGACCCTGTTCTGTTCCTGCCATGGGATATATAGCCCGTGTCAAAATCTCCTGGGCTCTGAATTTGGTGGCCACAGAGTACAATGCCCATGAGATTTCTGCAGTTAGTTCACTTTGACATTACCTACTCCCCAACTTCATTTCTCACTAGCTATGTGGGGATGCTTGGGTGGTGCCTGGCTCTAAAGAGGTGGGGGTGGGTGGGTACAAAGCTGTGTGAGTTTTCTTCTTCACAGCTGTGAGCAGGGGGTCTTTGCATGAAGTTACAGGGGACAATGATGATGCCGGTGCTTTGAAAAGGACATCAGTACTGCCAATGCACCCATCATTGCCTGCACCTGAGGCAAACCTCTCCCACTGCTCCACACATATGCCACTGCTTTCTTCTTATAAAAGTCTGTTAAGGAAAAGACATAGAATAGCTAGCTGCACAATGACCTTTCATTCTGAGCAGTAGACGTCCTCTGTCTGGAAGCCTCCTTTCTCTTTGCTTCCCATTCTGTAACCAATTTCCAGTCCACAAAGAGATATCTCCTCTTAGCCCATGATGTATAAGTCAGGAGGTTTTGGTGAAGGATCTCATCAAAAGCCTTTTATAAGAACAAATAAGTAATGCCTACCAGAACACTACTGTTCTCATATTAATTGCCATTTTCAGTACAATGTAATAGATCGGTGTGAGAAAAGTTAACCTTTGCAGAAGGGAAGTCACCTGGAGCCTTGCACAGTTGTCTCATTATCTCCATCAACTCCACTTGCTTGGCACTCAAGACTATGATCTCTTCCTGACCTTCTAGATACTTTTTCTTTTCTTGCTGCATAAGCTCCATAATGTTTGAGCAATACAAGTTCTGCCATTTTTCTACCTCTAGAATATGGTAATGATGAAGAATGAATGGATATATATGTGCACAAAAAAGACGGTGAGCCTTCCATGCCTCTTCCTTGTGTGTGTGCATGCATGTGCGTGCATGCATGCATGACTGTGCTTTATAACAGGCTGAAACAAAAGATTGTTCAGAATTTTAATATATTATTGGATAAATTACATTTAATCAGCAAGAGCTTTTTATTCAATTGTTGGACAACAGCAATTCCACCCAGGTTAGAATCTTCCATCCATAGTAACTCAGATGCAAGCACTGCACTCCTTGAAAATGCAGGTCACTCATTCTTTGGCTCAGGGGTACAGCAGGTAATTGGCTGTGCACTTGAGACACAATTGTGCATCTTGTTCTAATGTGACTGTTTTGCTCTTGGCTCCAGCTGGTAGATGCTGGGGCTCCACTATATACTATGTATGTGTGTGTATCTCTCCAGTTTTATCTTTTTCATTCCAGTGGACATGATCGAGGAAGGCAGAAGCCAAAATGTCTGATGCTTTTTATAAACACCTATTTTCAATATATATATATATATATATATATATATATGTTTTAAAAAGTATTATATCCATTTCAGTTTAATGGCCTTCTGAGAACCCTTCTGATATCTAGGTTCTACTTCAAACAAGTCCAGTTAGTTTCTTTCTTCAGCCAAGGCATGCATGTGTATAAGTGTACATACCTACATATACACATCTCTATTTATCTTTACAAACTAGATTATATGGATTTTATTCATTCATTCATTTTATTTATAGTTGTCCCTTCATATTTGCTGAGGTTTGGTTCCAGGACCCCCCATGGATACAAAAATCAGTGAATACTCAAGTCCTGTTATATGCAATGGCATAACAACATGCCGTCCTTTATATAATATGGCAAAATCAAGGTTTGCTTTTTGGATTATTATTTTTAAAAAATATTTTCAAGCCTTGAATACTTAAATCCGTAGATACCAAATCCATGGATCTGGAGGGACAACTGTATATTTATATCCTGCCCTTTATCCAAAGATCTCAGGGTGGCTTACAATAAAATTAACAAAAAACAATATCTAATTGCAAAAATTTAAAATATTAAAATATACTAAATAGCTTTTCAATTTTAAAACAGTTTAAAGTCAGTTAAAACAATCCTGAATAATATAACTATAAAACATGTGAAGCCTGGATAAAGTCACTTTCACCTGAAGTCTTTAATTAAAAGCCAGGTTTTAACTTGATGCTGAAATTATTCTAATGTTGGTGCCAGTCGGGTCTCCAGAGGGAAGGAATTCCACTGCTGGAGTGCCATCACAGAAAAGGCCCTCTCCCATGTCCTACCACAATGTATTTCCCCTACTGATGGGTCATGGAGGAGGGCCTCTCCAATAGATCTCAATTCTTGGGCAGGCATACTGTATATAGAGAGAGTTCTTCCTCAGGTATCCCAGACCCAAGCCATTTAGGGCTTTAAATATTATTGCCAGCTAATATTACTGAATTCAGAATGGAAACAAATTGGCAGCCAATGCAATTCCTTCAGAACAGGTGTCGTATGAGATCTGAATGGAATTCCAGTGAGCATTCTAGCTGCTGCATTTTGCACTAATTGCAGTTTCTGAGTCATATTCAAGGGCAGTCCCACAGAGAGTGCATTGTAGTAGTCTAATTGGAAAGTTACCACTACGTGGACTACTGTGGCCAAGTTATTCCTGTCCAGGAAGGCCACAGCTGGTGAACCAGTTGAAGCTGGCCCCAAGTACTCTGAGTCTCTGAGTCTGTCGTGGCCTCCAGTGACAAGGATGAATCTAAGAGTACTCCCAAACGACGAACCTGCTCCTTCAGGGGAAGTGCAACCCTGACAAGGCCAGGCAGCCTACCCATTCCGAGACTTGAGAACCACCAATCCACACAGTCTCTGTCTTATCAGGATTCAGCTTCAGTTTATTCACCCTAATCTAGCCCATTACAGCATCCAGACACAGCTCCAGCGCTCCACAGCCCCAGCTGACTTCAATGACAAGGAGAGGTACAACTGAGTGTTGCCATGAATTCCCTTGCCAAGGATTCAGAGGAGGAAAAAGAGGAAACAGAGAATGCAGACAAAGCAGATAGAGAAAGCCTGGTTCACCCTAAAAAGACTACCCTGGCTTCCTCTGAGAGGGCAGCCGAAGCAGATAGAGAAAACATATCTCACCCTGAAGAACAAACAGTTTGCCAGCCAGTGATAGATGATCCAGACAACATGTGGCCTGCCTTCTCTGAATGCAGTAGGAAGAAACGCTACACCCAGCATAATTTAAATACTAAACTCTGACCTGATTACTTGTTGATGAGGCTCAGCTGGTCTTGTAGGATCTGGCTATAAATATCCCAGCAGTTCTACTCTCAGGTGCAATGCTGACAATTGCTTATCATAGCTGTTTGCATTCCTCTTGTGTTCCTGCTTTGCCTTGGCTTTGGACTGACTTCTGGACTGTTGCAGTAACCGCTTGCTGACCAAGTACCCAGACTGCAGACCTGACTCTATTGATCTCTGGACTGGCTATTGACTTCCCTGGCATCTGGTATGGACAATTGGTGATTGGCCTCTGGACTGGCTGTTGACTTCGCCTGCATCTTGTGACTGACCACTGGAATGACTATTAACTTATCTTGCATCTAGTATGGATAACTGGTGACAGACTAGGACTGCACTCCTTATTCTGTTGATCCTGACCCCAACCCTGTTGTTCTGCAGGTACTTGCTATGGTGAGTTCAGGACAGTTGTCTACATACTGATAGTACCCATCTCTAAAATTCTTAATGACCTATCTCATTATATAGATGTTAAAACAGCATGGGAGTCAGGATTGAACCCTGTGGCACCCCACAGCATGATGGCTGAGGAGGAGTCCCCCAATGCCACGCTCTGGAACTGACCTTGCAGATAGGAGTAAAACAGTGCTTCCTACACCCATCTTCCACAGCTGGTCCAATGAGATGCCATGATCAATGGTATCAAAAGCCTTTGAGAGATCAAGGAAGATCAACAGGGTAGCACTGTCTTTCCCCTGGGTGCCAGTTAGATGGTAGTTTTTGTCATGGGGTGTCCTGGGACTTCTTGATCCTGTATTCATCCCTCCCTGTTTACATGATTTTTGTCACTGAACTGATTATCCCAGGAGATCCCGGGATCATTGTTTACATGGCAACGCATCCCGTGATATGTACCTTCTCCTACTATATACTACCCTGGGCTTTTTTGTTTGTTTGTTTACACAAGTTTACGGTCCCGGGATATATATTTTTAGCTGTCAATCAAGGATGCGATTACTCGTTTTTTCACAACCTCAGTGACATACATCCTTTAGAGTTCCGCGCCACAAGTGATGCTATTGGCTGGCTCAAATGTTTGTTCAGGCTTCTGGTTGGAGATGAGGTGATGAATGAGTGCTGCATTGGGGATGAGGTGCTGAGGGGAGGAATCCAGGGAGGAAGGAGCGATCAGTGGCTAAACTCTGTGCTTTCCTTTAGAAATGAAAGGACACCATTTAAAGCCAGCTAAACTGGGGGCGAAGGGTTAGGGTTAGATCAAAAGCAGAGCAGACTGGAGCCATGGCATGCACACACACAACCCCAAGCCAGTATGCTTTCAGCCAGGAAGCCAAGTGCAGGGGGCCAGAGGCTTGCGGTTGTCCTGTCTCTTTAAAATGTTAACCCTGTAAGCAGAGGCTTCTGTGGAGTGAAGATTTCAAGCCAGTGCAGGGGATCATAAGGGGAGGACACATAAGGCATTTTGAAAGACCCAGATGCTGGCATTTATTACTGTGCCTTGTGGGGGGGGGGATGAATGAATGTGTGATCATCCACTCAGACACTGGCATTTTTTACTGTGCCTTGGGGGCGTGGATGAATGTTTGATTATCCGTTCAGACCCAGGGAGGGGGTGCAGGCAGGGGATGAATGGCCGATTCTCCACCCACAATCTCTTTATAATTTACTCTCTCTTTAAAATTTAAATCCAGCATGCAGGAGAGGAAAAGGTTTAAAGCTGAAGGGTTTGCAGTGTAGAAATCCATTGAACAGGGTGATTTAGTACACGCACACACACACAAACCTTCATGCAGCTGGAAGGGATGCCTTTGTTTTCAGCTGGTGAGGCTGAATCTGTTGAACAGGTGACTGACCCCTCCTTTTCTGGTCTCTGATCTCTGAGCCCACCCCTAGTCACCATTTCCGGTCATCACCTAGTACCGAGATAGCTTGTCCCAGGCTGTTTACATTTCCGATTTTCCGAATCCTCCCGTGACTTTTTTAAAAACCGCCACAAACGGCGGGACTGGAAATCCCACAGGTTGTGGGATAAAAGGTGCCCCCCTTCCGAAAATCACATGCCCGACCTGGTGTACGTGTAAACAACCAGGGTTGGACACGAATTCTTCCCACTACATTTTCATCGTGTAAATGGCACCTTGGAGTTGGTTATCAGTTATAGCAACCAAGACTGTCTTGGTACAGTACCCTCACCTGAAACCAGACTGAAAAGGGTCTACATAATATATTTCCAAGAACAACTGAAACTGCCCAGTCACCACACATTTGAGCACCTTGCCCAAATACAGGATATTAGTGATAGGGCAGTAGTGCTCATATACCTCTGGGTCCAGGGACATTAACTATTCACATCCTAGCATGTACAGTCTCTGCCCCATGTAATGAAGTAGAGAAACACTAGCTAAGATCAAATTGCTTTTGAGGAGAGCTTCTATACCATTTAGTGCTCTTTCCATCAAATAATCTCGCTCTCCTCATCCTAAGGTTTGTTTATATGGCAAAAACACTCCTCATAGAATTTGAGGAGAATACATTTTGTCTCAATGGGATCCTGCATCATTTTGCCATATTCAGAAGGAGGGGTGGGAAAAACTCCAAATACTCCATGGAAAGCCTTTGTGGCTTTTCCTGACTGTTTTTTTAAACTCCAAAGGAAATGTGCATTCCTGCTCATTGGGACAACTGATTCTCATTGATGTGCTTTCCCAATAAGAGCAGAAGTGGAAAGCTGATTGGTCAGATGTATGCAGGGGGAGGAGCTTGCCAGCAAGGCAAGTGCCCTGAACCACCATATTGGATTTTGTCTGTAGCGATTGTGTGCTGAAGTGACAAAACAGCCTTCTCCCTTTTTTTCTGTTTATTTAAGCAGAAGATCACACTGTTGCACCCTGGATTTGCTTTTCTTTTCTTTTTTCTTTATTTATATATATTTTTTATAAAGTTACAATCATATAATTTTACGAAACAACCACAATTTCTTGCTTTACATTGTAACTGTGTTTATACAACCAAACAAAAAAACAAACAACAAAGTTCCTTCCTTGTTGGCTTATCTTAAGAAATTAAATTCTGTGTACTCTTACTTCTTTCTGCTCTGATGTTAACCTATGATTGCTATTCTTGGACATTGTTCTGAACAACAACAACAAAACCCTTTACACTTTTAATCTTAGCAAAGAGAAGTTACTCCTATTAACCCATAGGACTTTAATTTACCCTTTATTAGTATTAGAAATCCACCTTCCCGTTTTCTATCCAAAGTTTAAGAGGCTCCCATTCTGCTTCTATTTCCCCCAGTATTTTATCCTTTAAACTCACAGTTAGTTTATCCATATCCATAGCATCATAGAGTTTCACAAGCCACTCTTCTACGTAGGGATTCTTTTGTCTTTCCAATATTTAGTGTACTGAATTCTCGCTGTAGTTATCATATACAGTAAAAGCTTTTTTCACTGCTTTTACTGTATTGATACCAATTTTGTCCACCATATTCAATAAATATACTTCTGGTTCTAAAGGGAAGTTTAAGCCTAAAATGTCTTTTATCTTATTGTGTATTCTTTTCCAATAAGACCTCGCTAATGGACATTTCCACCAAATGTGCTGGAATGTTCTTTCTGCCTTCCCACATTTCCAACATTCCCTTTTCCCGGTCTTATACATTTTATCAACTTTGACTGGAGTCAAATACCATTGATATAACATTTTGAAATAGTTCTCTTTCATTTTGGGGGATAAAGTAAATTTTTGCGTATTTTGCCATGATTTCTCCCATCTTTCTAATTCTATTACATGACCTATCTCTTTAGACCATCTTATCATTGTTTCCTTTATTAATTCCTCTTCCGATTATCTGTCTAGCAGGATTTTATAATATTTTGCAATCTGGTGTTTCTTGCTTCCGTAAATTATTTTGTCTAACTCATTTTGCTCTGTTTGAAAGTTTTCTAACTTTAAATCCATTTTATATCTCTCATACATTTGTTTATACAAAAACCAGCTAACCTTGAATCCTTCACTCTGCATTTCTTCTCTAGATTTTAATTTTACCTGGTCTTTTGTTATACAAACACAGGTATTTTGATATTTTAACCAATCTTGATCTGTTAACCTTGATATCCCAAAAAAGGCCTCCTGAGTCAAGACCCGCATCAGTATCTTTACATAATTTTTTTTCTTTAGCTCCATCCAGATCTTAAGCAATGGTTTTCTAACATAGTGATGGTCAAATATTGTTCTCTTTCTTTTTATTATAGAAAAGATATGCATGCCATCCAAAACTGAGATCATGACCCTCTAAGGCTAATAATTTAGGGTTATCTAAACGAATCCAGGGTTCTAACCTAGTGAGGGAGCATGCCTGATAATATTTATAAAGGTTTGGCATCGTGAATCCTCCTCTTTCTTTTCTTTCTGTCAGTAGTTTGTACTTTATTCTCGCTTTTTTACCACTCCAGATAAATATAAGTATTTCCTTATTCCACATTTTAAAGCAGTTATTATTTATTATTATTGGGATGTTTTGGGACAGAAACATAAACCTAGGAAGGATCATCATTTTTATTACTGCTATTTTACCTAGTATTGATAAATTCATTTTAGACCATTTGTTCAGATCTTTTGTCGTCTCTATCCACATATTTTAGTAGTTATTTTTGAAGAGGTCTGCATTTCTTTTAGTTAGCCAGATCCCCAGATATTTAATTTTCTTCTCTATTTTGAACCCCGTTTTCTTTTTTAGCAACTCTTCTTCGTCTTTCTTAATATTCTTTGTAAGTATGACCATTTTCTCATTGTTAATTCTAAAACCTGATACTGCCATGAAATTTTCCATTGTTTCTTTGAAGTCTTCAAGGTGTTCTACGGGGTCTTCCAATATGACAACCAAATCGTCAGCAAACGCCTTGATCTTGAATTCATTTCCTTTGATTGTAGCACCTTTGACAATGGACAGCCTTGCCTTGTTCCCTTGTTAATTTTTATATTTCCTGCCTTCATTCCATTAATTATCACTTGAGCCTTTTGTTCTTCATAGATCATGTTGGTCCATTGTCTAAAATTAACTCCAATGTTCATTTTCTCTAAAACGTTTTTCAAAAATAACCAACTTACGTTGTCGAAAGCCTTCTCCGCATCCAAAAAACATAGTGCCAATTTTTTTCATTATGTTTTTCGTAATATTCCATTATGTCTATTATTGTTCTTGTATTGTTTCTCATTTTTCTGTTTGGGAGAAAGCCGTTCTGGTCTTTGTGGATTATCTGGCTTAAAATGGTCTTAAAGTCTTTTTGCAAATACGGTCGTGAAAATTTTTTAATCTATATTTAATAATGAAATTGGTGTATAGTTTTTAGGATCCCTTCTATCCTTTCCTTCTTTTGGAATGATCGTAATATTGGCTATTTTCCATGAATCCGGGATTCCTTCTTCTTTAATTGCATTGAATGTTTTTTGAAGAGGTATAAGTAGGATATCTTCTAATTTTTTATAGTATAATGGAGTAAATCCATTCGGTCCTGGAGTTTTTTTCTACGTTCAATTTTTTAATAGCCTCTGCAATTTCCATAATTGTAATGTCTCTATCTAGTGCTGCCTTCTGGTCCTCTGTTAGTTTAGTTATGTTTTGTCTATCCAAATAGTTGTTTATTGCTTTATTCATTTCGTCCTTGTTTGCTATGTCTCTATACAATTTCATGTAGAACTCTTGAAAGCATCTTTTTATTTGGTTTTGTTGAACCAAAGATTTCCCCTTATAGTTCATCTCTGTTATAATTCTATTTTCTTTCTGTTTTTTCAATTTGTAGGCAAGCCATGGCCTGCCTGGTTTGTTAGCATGTTCGAAGTGCTTTTGCCTTACCATTCTCATTTTTTGTTCTATTTCATCTGTTGTTGTTGTTTGAATTTTCTTTTTTTATTATTTCCATCTCATTTATTACTTTTTTGTTGTTTGGGTTTTCACTTAATTTAGCTTTTCTCTCAGCTAATTCTTGAAGAAGATATTGGAGTTTTGCTCTTACTTCTCTTTTTTTCTCGCATGCCTTTTTAAAGAAATATCCCCTAATTACCACCTTACTAGCTTCCCAGATTGTACTTATCTTTAATTCGTCTGACATGTTTTCTGTGAAATATTGTTTTAAGATTTCTGATGCTTCTTTTATACTTCCATCTTCTTTTAGTAGATTATCATTCAGGAGCCAATGAAACTCCTTATTTTCCCCTGACATTATAAGAGTAATTTGATTATGATCAGAAATCCATTTTGGTTTTAGTTCCATTGATTTTATAATTAGAATTATTATTTTAGATACGAAAAACATATCGATTCTGGTTAATGAGTGGTGGACCTCTGAATAAAAGGTGTATCCTGTGGTCTCTTTATATTTCCACCTCCACACGTCTGTTAAATCTAATAATTCTTTTATTTCCACAAAAAAAAAAAAAAGGTTTTGGTACTTTTCCTTGATTCTTTTGTATTATTTTTTCTGATTTTCTATCAACTTTTGGGTCTAACACCCCATTCCAGTCCCCCAGTAATATAATGTTCTCCAAATTCGAGGTATTTTTCATTATTTCTTTCTTTAGTTTGTTGAAAAAATTATCCTGCCCTTGAATTCGAGTGTAGACTCCTATTATCAATATGTTTTCATCTTGGATTCTTGTTTCCACCCCCAAATATGATCCTTCTTTGTCCTTAAATATCAATTTTGCTTGCAATCTTCTATTAATGTACATTACCACTCCTCTTTTCTTCTTCTCATTTGATGTTATAAACCATTGACCTAATCTAGGATTCTTCAAATATTTGTCGTCCCTTTTCCTTATCTAAGTCTCTTGAAGACAAATAATATCTAATTTTGATTTCTCTAAGTGATGGAATATTTGCCTTATTTTGTACTCAGAATTTATTCCTTTTATATTCCATGATAAGATGTTGACATCCATTTTCTCTCCTTATTTCTTCTCTTGTAGTAAATTCATTTTGTATCTGTATAATTAAGCTATTAAGTTGTTTTCTTTGTTTATTTATTTGTTTGTTTGGTTGGTTACTCACTAATTTTCATCTTCTTCAATGCTCTCTTCTTCTGTTTCTTTTTCCTTTTCTTCTTGCTGTACTACCTCACTTTCTTCCTTGTCTTCTTTGTTGTTCTCTTCTATTTCTTCTTCTATATCTTGACCTTCTTCTTCCTTTTGAATTTCTAGCACCTCTTTCTCTTTGTGCTTTCCTTTTTGCTCTTTTCTCTTCTCTTTCTGGTTTTTCACTCTTTCTCTCCATTCTTTTATTAGTCTCTTACTAAATTCTTTTGCTTTTTCAATTGTATTGATTCTAAATCTTTTATACTGATAAAAAAGATACTCCTTCTATTCATTCCCACCTGTAATTGATCTTATTCTCCGTCAGCAGTTGTGTTATAAATTTGTACTCTTGCCTTTTTAAAAGAATTATCAGTGGAATATCTTTATATATCTTCATATCTTTCCCCTCAGTACTTAAGTTTTCATTGTAGCTTTTCTGAACAACCTGATCTCTTAGGTCAGTTCTCGTAAAGCATACCACAATGTCTCTTGGTATTTTCTTTTCTTTGGCAGTATTCGAGTTTACTCTAAAAAATTTATCTACCTGTAGTTCCAGATTTTCTTCTGTTGAGTCAATAATTTTTGCTAAAGGGGAGATTAATCTTTCAGCTAGGTTTTCATTTTCCATCTCAGAGAGCCACAAACCATAAACCCAACTAGCATACTTCAGCTTCAAAAAAGTCTCTCTTTTTAAAAAGCGTTGGCGTTGCTCTGGCCAGTGAATAGGCCGTTTCAAACTCTGTCAGTGGCTCTTCGGTCACCTCAATTCAGCTTTTCTTTTTTTAAAAAAAATACTGTTTGGTAGTGGCAACTGGTGACAATAAAAATGCAAGTAATTCACTCATATCTTCCATCTTGATTCCCAGGCATGGCCATTTGAACAACAGACACATATGGCTTTGTATGCCTGTGATCTTGACAAAAAAAACCATGGAGACAAATGAAACTTGTTGCAAATTGGTGTTACTGCACATTTTATTGCCTCGTATAGATGACCCCCTAAGTTAGCTTCTAGGATTGTCCAGGATTCCCTGAAACAAATGGAAACCATTGGAGTATAGGACCTCATTTAAGTGGGTACACATACATCTTATCTGTAATGACCACAGGTCAGTGGAACAACACATGTCTGCTACAGCCAAGGGCCCTTTCACATTATAAAGTTATAGCACTATGATTCCACTTTAACTGCCATGGCTGCTGCATCCTATGTAATCCTGAGGTTTATAGTTTGGTGAAGCACTAGAGCTCCCTGGGTGAGAATTGCATACTCTTCTCCCTAAACTGCAAGTCCCTGGATCCCTAGAATGTTGCCATAGTGGTACTATTCTTGTGTAGTGTGAAAGAACCCCTGTTTTGGTTTGTGGATAGAGCTACTTGTTAGTACAAATAATTGGATTTATTTTTAGATTTATACTGATAATTATTTCCACAGATATTTTTGCATGTACAGCTGTTTGGAAATAGCAGGTCTGACTTCAGGGGCAGAATGCTGTGGCTCTCCAAATGTTTCTTGACTGCAATGGCTAACGGTCCTCCTGACGGGCTTTGCTGGGACTTGTAGTCCAGCAACATCTGGAGAGCTGCATGGTTGCCTTCTCTGCTTTATTTGATCCATACCACCAGAAAGTGGCAGGGTTGTCAACAGGACTCTTACAACTTTCACAGCTTCATGACAGACTAAAATTCAAAAACTTTGGCTTATTCTCAGCATGAGATGGGAAAAAGTTATAGTACCCTGTTCTCAATGTGATAAAAACAGAACATTTCTGCCAGGAAAAGGAAAAAGTAGATAACCCTTAAAGTGTAGAGACTAGTATTGTTTGAAGGATCTCTACTTATCATATGAGAATGGGTGATCATATCCATCTAAGGAAATTATCAGACAAAAAAAGTGTTCCTGTCCCACAATCTTCACTTCCACCCCTGTCCTGTCCCAGTCCTGCCACAATCACCCTCCCCACTACACTTACCTCCTCTCCTGTTGACAGGGCAGCCCAGGAGTGAAAGGAGTGCTAATGGAGCTCCGTTCACTTCCTGGATCAAAATCCCACAGATTCTCAGGAGAAGACACGAGGGCAGGAAATTCAAAAATAAAAATAAAAGTAGCATTAAAAAAGTGACAGCAAGCACAAAAACACACTTTAAAATGTTCAAGTAACCTGGGGAGGGTCATAAAAAGTGTGTCACTTACCTGGATGTCCCGATCTCACTGTGTTCTGGCAGGGAGCTCCCATTGACGCTGTGGTGTTGCCAGCATAACAGGGTACCTTCTTGCACACTGTCAAATCTGTCACAGAAACAGAATGGGGGATCTATTGATGGCTTCTCGTGTCAATAAAAAGCAGCACTGGCAGAACAGCAGCATAACAGGTACATAACGAGGGGGGAATGATGTTGTCTGATAAGGGAGCCTTTTGTGATCTCCTGGCATTGCTGTAACACCACTTTCAACACATCTGATAATCTCCTAAAACTCATACTAAATGTTTCACCTGACATCCCAAGAGCTTTTTTGTTTTTGTTTTTTGTTTTTACTATCCTCCACTATCTTATCCCGCAAAGTACAAACACTTTCAGATAAAATTTATTTAGAGCTTAGTGGAGATACTATTTATTCAATGCAGTTTTTGGCTTTAGTCTAGGTTGCCACAAAAGATAAGGTTTAAATAACATGCTTTGTTAATGGTTTTACACAATTTAGTGTTGTTTTTAAAATAGACTTTCAGAAATATCCAGCCTTTCCTAAAATATACTGGCATGTTCTTTTTCTTTTTTAACCCAAGTTTTTTGGACTCAAAGAAGCTGTTTGAAAGCACTGGCACTGCTCTTGCAAGTCTTTATTAGCAAGGGATGTTGGTTGTGAACAAGCACAGCTGAAATGACCCTTGTCTATTTTAAGCATAGCAGAAATGGCATTGTTTGCATAGCATTAGCCATATTAACTCTGTTTTAGAAAAAGTAAATATTTGAATGAAAAGAGGAAGAAACTATACCTAGGCATGTTTATAAAATGCAATTGGGAAACTGCCATTTGGAAAAGTTATCTACTTAAAGGAACATAATTGGTGTTTCTATAATTTCCTGTATGTGTAATGAAAGAAACACCCAAGACATTTTTCTCAGTTTGTACAAACGACAAGTGAAAAATCAGTCATTTCTCATCAATTTCCTCCGTAGAAGTTCTAACTTTGGACCTTAAAGGATTCTGCAACTTGATCATTTGTCTTCTGTTTAACAGCTGACTCTGAGAAAATACATTTGTTTGAAGACACTTGCATTTCTCTTACTGGCAAGTTGATTCTCATGAACCACCAACGGGGCAACAAATAATTCTGCTTTTGGAACAAAGGACACAGGTTTGAATACAGACTTTGTTCTTGCCAGTGGGAACATCCCTTAATCAGGGTTTTGGACAAGGAGCATTCCTACCTGCGGAAAGGATGGTGACATTGCCGGTCTCCCTCTACTCTAGCTTTTGGATGAAATCAGGTTTGTTTTTCCTCCCTGCCATTACGTTCTTCCTGGGGGGAAGGCAGGTGGCAAGGTGCAGACTTCTGGTTGCCCTTGGTCTCCTGGCCAGTGGCAAGAGGTTGGATCATGATTCCCTTCAACTCTGAGTCCCATGGCAATAGCATGTATTATATCTGAAGAAAATATACTGTGTCCAGTGCAGGAAGGATCGGGCATTAACAGGGTATCAAACAACATTCTTCTAACACAAAGGAGGAGGGATATGCTAGCCCTGCCCCTTTCATTATCACTCCCCTTTAGAAAGGGGAGTTTCTGAAGGAGAGTGCTTCCTTTACAAGTGTAGGCTTTCCATGTAATTGGTAACAGGGGTGGCTGGTGGCTCCCCTGCTGCAGGGGCAGCAAATCCATTCTTGATCTTACCTTCACTCCTCTTGCAAATGCTCTGAGTCAGGACCGGTTTAAGGAATTTTGGGGGCCCCTGCAATGCTTTATTTTAGGGGCCCCATGTTTATCTCAGAACCTAACCTAACCTAATCTATTCACAGTAGATTTATTTTAGGGGCCCCGTATGTTTATCTCAGAACCTAATCTAACCTATTCACAGTACAGGATATTCAGATTATTGCTAATTATGTTTTTGCAGGAGGAGGGTTACTATAGGCCCCTCACAATGATGCCCCCCCCCCGTGGCTGCAGGTGCTGCAGGGCCCTTAAACCAGTCCTGCTCTGAGTTTCACAGGAGCTCTTTTGGTGGTGGACCCTATCCCTTCAGAGATTCAGCACTGGCAGAGCTCCTGATCAACTGAGAGCAGATGCAGAGGGTGCAGCAGCAGAACTGACTATGGTTTTGATGCCTCTGTGGCAGCAGATCCACTGTCCATCCCTGGCTGGGAACACTGGAAAATTAAAGTTCCTGGTTGCATTCAGAATCTCCATATAGAGAGGAAGATCTTCTCTTCAGAAAGTTACCTTCCATGTGAAAAGGTCACAGAAGCAGTGCCAGAGGGTGTGGGGCCCGGGCAACCCTTTCTTCAAGCACTTATCTTACCTGCTTTTAAAATGCCTGAACAGGGCTTATGTTAATGGCTGTAACAGTGAATGAACTCCTTCATAGCACTGTTAGTAGGAACAGAGGAAGCTGCCCCATTTTGAGTCTGAATTCACTTAGCTCAGTATTATCTACACTGATTGGCAGTGCCTCTTCAGTCTCTGGCAGGAGTCTTTCCCAGCCCTCTGTGGAGATGCTGGGGATTGAACCTAGAACCTTTTGCATGCCAAGCACATACTCTACAACAAAGCTACACCCCTCTCTCCTAATGAAATTTGTAACATAGTGCATTAAGCAAACAATTTCAGGATTCGTAGTCATGTATTTACCTAAACGAATTTAAACAGAACAGCCATTTTGTCTCTTAGAGGAAATGTTGAAATCAGATAAATAAATCTCTCTTTGGCATCCCTGCACTGCATCTTTTGATTTCAAAATGTATGGCCAGCTCTTCTTCTGTGATCTCAACCTTGACAAATGGTTAATAGCTTATAAAAACTCTTCATATCAACAAGCGAATTCCTTGTCCCTTTCAGCAATTCCTGTTAGAATGTTTAAATAGCCAACCTGAAATCCTCTGTTTGCTTTCCATAGTTTTAGCATGGAAGGAATAATACCCAATCATCCTACAGAAAGATCTAAGGCAGCATATTTGTTACAGCAGCCTCCATGACAACCAATGGCACAATGTATGAACAAAACAGAAGAGTCGCACAGTGCTAAGGAAATAATGAACGAAGGGACACGCCTTTGTGCTAATCTAGTCTTTTAAATCTATTTATGAAGCAAAACCACAGCCCTGAAATCCCTTTTGTGGGCTCCTGTCAAAGTCAATTAGACAAAAGAAAGGAACAAAGCTTATTAATCAGTCCTTCAGAAACCTTTAACAATCCCCCCCATGCAGGAAGTGTATCTTCTTCACTGGCAGGCAGTGTTGATAGGTGCCATGCTCCCAAAAATGAAGCACTGTGCTGAAAAGTGCCATCACTAAGTGACCTATGTTTCAGAGAGACATATTGACCATCACTGGTGTATTTTTAAAAGTGACTGATGGAGGACAGTTTAAAGTGTTAAAAAGTGACATGTGAGATGAGACTTGGCAACAGTACACCTCAACAGGTACTAGTCAGCACATTTGCCTCTTTCTTCAGCACCTCAGCATATTTTACTTCATCAGTCCAGAGAGGGTTAACCCAAAATAAAATATCCCAAACCAGACACACTCATTTCCTCTTTTTAGGAATCATGATTTTGGGGTGGTGCAGGGCTGGGGAATGCGGGCATTGCCTCCTCAGATAAGAATGAAAATTTCCTTCAGTCCTGAAACTTCTAGCATCACAGAGAGTGACACACAGTATAAATCATTCACACCCAGAACTCTTACATTTGCTGTGTTCATATTCCCTTCACAACTTTGCCTGCTCCCTTTCTTAGGATGCCTGAAACTATATTTCTCAATGCTCAACTGAAGTTATAAATTACTACAATAAGAGAAAATTTGTGGACTGAAGGGGAATTTCATTTTGGGGTCAGAATTCTTATTTTGGAGAGGCAACACCCTCAGTTTGTGCCTCCCAGTTATACCCCTGGGTAGATGAATTAAGTAGTGGTACTTAGATATTCATTAAAATAAGGGACTACCAACTATCATAAGGGGGAGGGGGTCACATGTTGAAAATTTTTTGCAAGCAACAACTCTAGCCTATTGGAAACTAAGCATTGCTGCTTATGACAAGTAAACTGAACCACTAGAGGAGAATAAGAAGATAACTAGATAGACCAAGGTGTGTCTCCCTCTTTTTTCTCTCTAAGTAACTATGTGTTGATATGTGGATTGCTGCTGTTAGGCTCTTCTGTTTCTTCTCCACAAAGAGATTAGTTGTTGTTTTATCCTAGGCAGAGACAGCCACAGCTCTCCATGATGAATACAAACAGAGTTTCACTCACAAAAAAACAGCTCTAGGGGCTTTTGTAAACTAAGTTAGGATTTATTGTCTGACCTACTACAGAATGGATTTCCAGAAACAATACTATAAGCTCTTTTTTCGAATTATCAGTTACCAGAATAGATACTTCTTTCAATATACAAGTTTAGCAGCAAATGCTGCACTCTGCATTTTCACACAGCAGCAGATGCATATCTAGCAAGGGACATGACTACCTTGTAGACCAGGGTGGGCAACTGCCACAAACAAGGCCACACTTGCTCCTCTATGAGCCCTTGAAGGGCCATAACCCCACTGCTGCACTCTCCACAAAAAATGCTCCCAAATGCTCTCTAGGGGGTGAGGGGCCAATTTTTTTGCTATGTTTTTGTGCCTCCCAGGGCCATTTTAGGTTCAGGAAACTGCAACAGTCTCTCCTATCTTGTCTTTTCTTCCTCATTAATAACTTTTGTCATCTTGACTACATTCTGATGTTGCTTGGCCATGTATGTCCTAGTTTTCATCTGTGGAATGTTGGAGGCTATGGATTTCTAATGGTTCTTCCGGTAAACAGAATTTGGCAAACTGAAAAAGTTGCCTTTTAACTAGTACTCCCAGAACCAACAGTCAACGGACTTTTTCGGACAAACAAAAAATAACGCTAGCAGCCTCGCCAGGTTGCGAGGCTGCAGTGCTAGAGGGCATCCGTTTGCCATGACGCCCCTTCCCAGTGGTACTGTTGTGGTACCGCTGGGACATTTGACAGTCATATTTTGCATTTGACCGTCATATTTTACTCACGATCAACGATCAACTATCGTGAGTAAAATATGACGGTCAAATGCAAAATATGACGGTCAAATGTCCCAGCGGTACCGCAACAGTACCGCTGGGAAGGGGCGTCATGCGAAACGGATGCCCTCTAGCGCTGCAGCCTCGCAACCTGGTGAGGCTGCTAGCGTTATTTTTTGTTTGTCCGAAAAAGTCCAACAAGGATATAGTCTTGTTGGCTAGCAGAATCTGAGAGTTGTACTGTAATCTAAAACAATTTTCCCCCAGATCTGGGGTTTTGAACAATACAAACTCCAGTAAAATTGGCTTGACCAAAGATGAGACCAGGATGAGCATGTCCAAGAACCATTCCTTCAAAATGCAAGAATTCCTCTTTCAAAGTGCCATCAAATTATCTGGGGTGGGGGTGGGGAATCACACAAAATTTCCCTCTGCTTGCTCTAGCATATAAGAATATTGTGTTCTGTCTCTTTAAAATATGTCAGGCAGGCAGGCAAGACCTTCACAGGAAGAATCTTCAAGGTAAAATATTCCTGTGGCTGAAGAAAGTAAGGAGAGGGTGTTTACTGGCTTTTGGTAAATACTTAAATGCACACTGCCGGTTGCTTTTATTTCTAACAATCCAATCAGCTACAAATAACTGCTCCTGTAAGCAGTTTTCTTATGAGAACAGTTTAAAAAAGAAGTAGCAAACTCTGTTATGCATCTTTTCCTTTCCAGTTACTGGCAGAATCATGGCTTGTGAGAATTAGTGACTCATTTCACAAGCTGTTGCACACTTCAGCAACAGTGCATTTGATGCATTGTGATGGTTCAGATCAGCACCAAATGGGGAAAACTGTGATCAAGCCAGATCTCTGCTTTTTAAAATGGTTAACAATCAAGCTAGATCTCTTTGCATGTGAATATAGAATGATGTGCCATCAAGACTGACCCATGTTTTTATATGTGCAAATACATGAGAACCAAAAAGGTGTAGTATTAGTCTGGGATTTAGGAAAGCTATGTTCAAGACCCTACTGTGCCATCAACCCAGGTGACTTTAGGTCAGTCACTTTATTTTAGTCTTGTTGGATGTGTGTTACATTTACATGAGCAACTATGTGCATACAGGGGATAACAAAGGGAGATATGGGTAGTTAGGATTCACTGGAGTGTTCTCTCATTATTTTACCTGATCTACGCATTGCTCCTTTGCTTAAAGATTGATATTTTCAGGACTGACTTCACTTCCTGTTACTTCTGTTCCTCAGAGCTTGGAACATAATCTGAAAAAAAAAATGAACATATTGTATTCCTCACCCCTGCCCCCTCCACTGTTACAATTTAGGAATGAAGAGGATTCAGACCTGGAGGGGTTCTCAAGAGGATTCAGACTTGGAGGGGCCTCTGACTCCTCCCAGGACATGGGCAGTCATACGCAGGTACATATAGTGTAGACACTCTGTACAATGTGCCTCCACTTCAGCCAGAAGATGCCAAGGAAAGTACTTTTTCTTTTGTAGAAAAACCACAACCAGAGGACTGTTGGAAGAACCAATACCATTTATTTATGCACCCATGCATGCAAAAGCTTAAATAGGAGACTCCAAGTAATAAACCACCTGACCTCCCAAGGTCAAGTGGGTATAAATCTCCCAGAGGCTGGTTCTTGTTGTAAACAACCATTCATCACACTGGCCTCTGTTTTCTTGCACTATCAGACTACTTGGAATCCTGGACTGGCTTTAAGTTGCATGTCTTGTCATCTCCTCACTTTGACTTTATTTTCTGTGACTGACTTTGGAATTGCTGAAACCTCATTACTATGTCTGTCTATTAAATAATGAGACTGATAAAATAACCCATCATTATTTATATGTATTACAATTGTAATGCTTGTCCCCTTCAATATGCTCCCAGTTCACACTCACATACTGATGCAGTCTTGTTTTCCACTGGTCGAAGGTGTGGGGCAGATCAGTTTCTGTCAGCTGTTTCAACACATCTGACGCTTTCTTTGTACTGCATCAATTGACTCAAAACATGTTATTTTAAGCACTGATTTAACTTTTGGGAAAAGAAAAAAAAGTCACATTGTGCCAAATCTGGTGAATATGGAAGGTGTTCAAGTGTAATAATGCATTTATCAGCCAAAAACTGCTTCACAGAAAGTGCTGTGTGAGCAGGTGCATTGACCTGATGAAGAATGAAACCATTCTTCCACAGTTCTGGCCTTTTTTTTCCTGACTCTTTCTCTTAGCTTTGTCAAAACTTCCTTATAATGATGCTAGTTCACTGTTCTGCCTTCTGGAACCCATTCTGCCAAAATTATGCCCTTGATGCAACAAACAAAACAAACAAACAATGAGTATGGCTTTGAATATGGACTTGCTTTGGTGTGCTTTTTTCATTCTTGTGATGATGGTCTTTTCTAGTGCATTGACTGTTGTTTTGTCTCAGTCATACTGGAGGATCCAAGTTTCATCACAAGTGATTATTTTTTTGAAAAAGGTTTGGGCCTGCTTCAAGTTGCTGCAGAATGTCAGTGCAAATTTCCTTGCAGCACTCTTTGCTCTGGTGTGAGAACCCTAGGGACCATCTCGGCAGAAACTTTCTCATGTTGAGATCCTCATGCAAAATTTTCCACGCAGTGTCTTTGTCAATGATCTTGACTTCAGCTATCATTTGGACACTAACTCGGCAGTCTCCTTGAATAATCTGGCTGATTTTCCACACAATTTCTTGGGTTCTTGAAGTAAAGGTTATCCAAGTAAAGGTTATTCCACATTCTTATGTCCTTCTTTGAATCTTTTGTGGCACTCAAACATACGCATACGAGACAAGCAGTCTTTCCCGTAGGTCTCAGTAAGTATTTGAAAAGATTCCATTGGTGTTTTGTTCAATTTTTACAAAAAGATAAATAAATTCAAATTGACCCATTACTTGACTTATAAACTTAGCATTTTTCTGGCACATAACAGTCAACACAGCTGCTTTAAACGATGACTGACAATTACCGGTAACTGAATGGCCGAGAGTGTTGATGTTTGTTGTGCAGGTTCAGACATGTTCACAATCTATTCTCCCTCATTTGTCTGAAAGGTAGAAACACAGTCTCGTTATTTAATAGACAGACCTCATATGCCTCCCCACACTGTCAGATAACCTCAAGACACTATGTTTATGATCTGGCCTGGCCTAACTCATCTGTGCCTGCTTCATCCAACTAGATGACTGACTTACCTGGCACTTGCTGCTTCTAGGAACAGGACATACACATTGGTTCATTGCCACTCACATAAGCATAACAAATGTATGCTTCCTTCCATATAATCCTCCTCATGCACTCCAGTCCTCTGGGAGGAATCTGATGCAACCTTTAAAAACTAGGCTCTCGTCGACCTCCCAGAGGACCTTTTCGGCTATTGCTCCCAGATTATGGAACAGCCTGCCGGATGAGATCCGTCACATTACCACTTTAAATAGCTTTAAAAAAGCTCTTAAGACAGATCTCTTCCAGCAGGCATTTCCCGAATAGATACCTGGCCATCAGAGAGAAAAAAATCT
Source organism: Gambelia wislizenii (assembly GCA_030847615.1). Classification (NCBI taxonomy): domain Eukaryota; kingdom Metazoa; phylum Chordata; class Lepidosauria; order Squamata; family Crotaphytidae; genus Gambelia; species Gambelia wislizenii. The sequence continues at coordinate 166,456,933 of JAUMIR010000001.1, read as the reverse complement.
TATTAGTCCAATCCCATCCAGCTTTTTATTGTGTTGTTTGTAGTATTTTTAGTAATTATTAAGTATGTTTAAATGTTTAATTATTTAATTGTATTTTAAGGGGTGGGTGGGATGGAGGGCTTTGTATGTATATTTTAATGCTGTAAGCCCCCCCCCCCGATTGCATTTTGTAGAGGGGAGAGATAAAAATAATGTATTAATAATAATAATAATAATAATATTTATTGCATTTGTGTCACTGGCCAGCCACCTGACCCTAAAACTGACCTCTTCCTTCTTTCTTTACACTTCAACAATTTACCTGGAGGAGCCTCAAGACAGTGGGTCCCAGCAAGAAGTAGAGGGAAAGCTGGGGGTTGTAGCTACCACTTCTTCTGGGAGCAGGGCGGGGATTGGAGGTTAAGCAGAGCCTAATCCATCCAACAGGGCTCTATCTATCCTTTGGGATCAGGAGAGGACTGTGAGGTTGTATCTTCCCACCTCATAGAAAGATGCCAGCAAAAGCTGGCTTGAGAGAAACCAATTCTGAGAGAGTGCTAGGCTACAAGGCAGCCTGAGTCAGCAGAAGCAACCCTAATTAGTATCAGCTGTACTCCCCCAGAGACAGCATATAAAATACTCACACTGCAGACATGGGTTTGTTGGATTCAACATTTGTTTTAATGGGTCATGCTCCCTTGCATTCCTGACTCTTGAACTCCCTTGGCTTCTTGATCTTGGTCTACTCTTTGGATTCTCCTGTGGCCTACTTGTTGATGGCTTCACAAACTGGAAGGACTACTCTTTGCCTCTTCCCAGAAAACACTGGTGCTTTGTTTGAACCCAGAACTGGTTTTTTACTCAATCCCTGGCATGGTGTGTTTGCTTTCTGTGCATACCTGCTGTCTAAGAACATGACATACACAAAAATCCAAGCCATGTGGGATCTGTGGCAAGTGTAATTTTGAGGAACAGAGTGTCTTACAGCTATGACCCAAGAGCATTCTTGTACTATAGTGCTCAGACACTATAAAGCCATAGCTCTAGAACGCAAAGCATTCTAGAGCTATGGCTTTATAGTGTCTGAGCACTATAGTACTTCAGGCAGTCTTCCCAGAGTGCTATTAGCCATTCAGAGAAATCACATGCAACCTGAGTGGGTTTAATTTGTTTTTTGTTTTTAAGGCAAAGAGGTCAGTTGGGGGAATCGGCAGCCACAGGCCATGCCCTGCAATGAGTAATTAAGGGAACCCCCCCTTTTTTGTGTGGGGAAAAGGCAACTTTCTTGGCTTTGTTGTCCCAGGTAAAAAAGAATTGTCATTTGAAAGTTGTTACAGTGCTGCCTACTATTTCAAAGACCTGCTTTCTCTTAAATCTTTGTCTTCTTCAGGTATCCATAGCTAGCAGAATTCATTCATCCTTCGCTCTCTATCAGGTGTCTAATTTCCTCAACAAATGCTAGGGAGACTTACCACACTCTGAAGAAAAGTGACAAAACAGCAGGAATGTTCTGTCTTTCCTGCTGCCTTATTGCATGACTTCAGCATTCTTTCATTCTGGCCCCATGGGAGACTGGGGTAAAAACATGTCTTTTTGCTAACCAGAAAAATCTGTTGGCAAAAAGACATGGTTTTACCTCAGTCCTCCATGGGACCAGAACAAAAGAATCCTGGAAGAATGACAATATCATGCAGTGAAGGCCGCAGGAAAGATGGAACATTCCTGCTGCTTTGCCACTTTTCTTCAGAGTGCAGTAAGCAAACTCTCAGCTTCCAAAGCCTGTCAGACCTGCTTCACATGGATGTTGGGAAGTCAGAATGGAAATGAGAACCTAGTATGCCACCTTGTATTTTTTGGATCAAAGGAAAAGATAAATGTAACAATATGTGATGTGCAACAAAGGTGGAAAAGAAAAGCTCACTATTGGATCTGCTTTTGCATTTATACCTCCTCAACACAGTATTGCCTGTCTTGTAAATGCTGGAGATATCCACAAAAAATAAAGAAGGTTTGGAACACAAACTACAGGGGGGGAAACCCCTCTTGCATTCTTCATTTTTTTTTAAAGTCTTATTTATACAGTTTTGTGACAAAAGGTGCCAGGTGGCTGTAAATCAAGTGTTAATTAGTGTTAACAGAAACAGAAATAGTTGTTCTCTTCCCCCCCCCATCATATTACAGTAACGTGTGTGTATGCCTTCTATTTTAAGTAGATACCAAGAGTGAGAGTACTTTAAATTGAAAGGGGCACTTGGGCATAAAGAAAGGAGATAATATTGTGTATACATCAGAATCTGGAGAGCTAAATCCAATTTTAGTACCACCTAGAGCAGACCCACTGATATCAGGTAGCCTGTGAGAAACTGCAGAGATTATCAGACAAGTGCCTAAAAATGTTATTATGGCACTATATTTTATAGCATTCATGTTCCGGCACAATGACACACGTTTTTGCACGTTGCTGTGATGACGATACAGAATCGCCCAAAGAATTCAGCAATATGAGTGCTCACACCACTTACTTCCACGTTTCTCCATGAACAGGATTTAGGCATGTCGCAAGAAGACGCGAGCATGCTAAAAAGCCCCTAAACACCAAAATTAAAAAAGAAAACATTCAGAAAAGCACAGACACACATTAAGAAACTTGCAAGCAAGACAGGGTGATTCATAAAAAAGTGGTGAGCATGTTAAAAAGCCCCCAAACACCAAAATTAAAAAAGAAAACATTCAGAAAAGCACAGATACACGTTAAAAAACTTGCAAGCAAGACAGGGAGGTTCATAAAAAGAGCGTACAGTACCTAGTTTTCCCGTTTGCACTGGGAAGTGTTCTGGCAGAACTGTTCATTAATGCTGGAATTGTGCCAGCAGAATGGGGCAGGGGGTCTTGTCACACACACTGAAATCCAGAACACAAACACTATGGGAGATCAATTCACAACTTCTCTTCTTCAATAAAAAAGAAATCTATCATAACAGCCACAGAATGCTTGCATAACGCTGGGGCATGACATTGTCTGATAAGGAAGCCCTTTTGTGATCTCATGGCATCGTTATAATGTCATTTTTTATTAGTCTGATAATGTCCTGTATTTCTCCTCAGAAAAATCCTGGTGGTCCAGACTAATCACTATGGCATAATATGCTCTAACCCACAGGGGTTCTACCTCCATATGTTTTGGATTTACTCTCCCAGAAGCTCCAACCAGCTTGACCAGTGGCCAGGGACCGCAGGAGCTAAAGTCCAAAGTTTGAAGTTTGAGAACCACTGCTCTAAGGGACCTAGATCAGTCTGGCCTCCCTGTGTTCTTGCTTATGTGGATACTTATTGCTTTAGCACATAAATGGTGAGTGCAGCTAGTGATGGTGCAAGCTATGTACTGGCATAGCAGTGTGGGCTGACATTATTATGCAAACTCCTCTGTTGCTAGAGATAACATAGCGGCAATGCACAAAGACTATACCAAGCTTTGGAGGTCTACAGTGTTTATCTTTTTCTTTTCCCATTGGCTTTTCATTTCTTTTAATGGCTGGTTCTCTTGGTCTTAATGAGTGATTTATTCACAATCTTAGGTGCATTATCCTTTTCTTCTTCTTGGTATTTTTCCCCCTCCTCATGTACTCTGCCAAACTATCGTTTGGCTGTGATTGTATTTACCGTATAAATGTATAAATACTTATGTATTGGATTGACTTCTACATTTCCAATTCTCACATATGTTATTTTTGCTACATTATTTCTAGGGCCATTTTGGGGACATCTCTGTGTCTGTCTGTCTGGCCCTGGGGAGGGCTGAGAAGGAAAGGAGTGTCTTCCACCAATATACTATTTTTCTCTTATTGTCAATCCACCTTGTTCTTCTAGTTTTGAATCCCATCTTAAGTATGCTGCCCTTACAAACATTTCTCCAGCTATTGTGTGTCTCCCTCTTGGTTCCTTTTCTCCTTTGTGTGTGTGTGTCTACTTTTGGAGTATGGCTATTGTCTTTGGCAAAATAGTTTTTGGTGTTTTCCCTTGCAAAATCAAATATTTTACACAAAATTTTGCACAAAGCCCAATATTTTCCCACAAAACAAACCTTAGAAAAATTTTCACAAAAAGTTCTAAAATGCACAACTGTTGTGAGAAATCCAGTGGGGGAAAAAACCCTACAGTTTGCTTATCCAGGTACATAGGAAATGAAATAAGTGAAGATTTATATCCCTACAATGTCTATCATTGAATTTCTTATATTCTGTTGCAGAATCTGCTTTTTCACCTACAGTTCTTAAATCAGGGAGCTTCACTCCCTGCAACCTGGTTCTTTTTCTACTTATCTCTCCCATTTCTGCATCTTCTGCCATTGGTGCTGCTGGATGTAATAGGTTACAACAGGGGTTCCTAACCTGTGGTCCATGGACCCCCGAGGGCCATGATATTCCCACAGGTGGTCCGTGAAGGTTTGAAGGCTGCCCAGCCCACCTCCTCCCTGCAGTGGAGCAGCCATGTAACAGAAGCCAAGGCAAAGGCTGGCTGGCTTGGTCTGCACACAGCCATTCAATTCACTCCAGTCACAAACTTGGAGGAAGAAGCATGAGAAAAGTCTTCCCTCCATCTACAGTGCCTTTGAGGGAAGGTTTAATGGATGGTGTAATTGTGTTGTTGTTGTTGTTTTAAATATTGAGTTAAGTCTTGAGGGGTCTGGAGCAACAAAAGATATTTAAAGGGGGTCAGTCCTTGGTAAAGAAAAGGTTTAGTGCCACTGGGTTCCAAGTCACATAGCTACCTGTACTGTGTGACCATTTTGAGCAGAACAAAGATACATTTCAAGACTAATATTATGGATGGGAATGAATTCTCTCTCTGTGTGTGTATGTACAGTATATGTGTATGTGCCTTCAAGTTGCCTGTTGGATTATGGCAATCCCATGAATTTATATTTGTGTAGCAAATAATACTTCCTGCTAACTTTTAAGCCAGGATTCTGACTTACGTTGGCTGCTGTGGAGCACCCAGAAAGGAGGTAGCAGACTTACACTAGGGGTGGGGGCAGCTCCTTTTTGTCCTGTTGTATCAAAGCATCCAGATTGTACCTTAGTCAAGTCCCTCACACAATCAGTAGTCAGGAGAATGGGGCCAACTCCTAGAAGGCCCCGGCTGCTTTTGCACATTAGGGAAGACAAAAGAGCCACCTATCCTTTCTCCAACAATGGTGTAAGTACACTGGTAGGGATTCATGCTCTGCTAAAGTGCTTGGCACATCTAGGCCATAAAGTTAGTTAGAAAGTTAGCTTCCAAGGTCATTTAAAGAGGCATTTGGTGGTTTTACATCATTGTCTTATCAGACTGAATGAAGTGGTGATGTGTGGCTTGAAGGTTTTTAAACAGAGGCTGGATGGCCATCTGTCAGGAATGGTTTGATTGTGTATTCCTGCATGGCAGGGGTTGGACTAGATGTCCCTTGAGGTCTCTTCCAACTCTATGATTCTATGTCAGTGGGATAGTTAGTGAATCTATGCTGGGTTTTAGTCTGAACTTTAAATGAGCTATCCAAAGTGTTGAAAGCTAACCCCAAAACCTGCAATAGTTCCTTTAAAATGCAGATTAAAATCCAGTGTTAATTCACCACCTGACTGCCATGAAAACTATGAGCCAATGCATGTGGTTTTAAACAATGAGAAACAAAGAAAAAATGACAAGCAGCACTTGTATTTTTAAACACAATAATGAGCAACAGCAATGAATCCCATTTTGGAGCTTGATAACAAGTAGTAAGAACAAATTACTTTTGGAAAATAATTTCCCAAGCCCTGTGAATCCTGCCTACTTTTGTTTTTTTCCTCTCCTTGATATTTTTGTCTTTGTCAGTTCATTCTGCTCAGCTTTTGGCTCATTCTGAAATGTGTTCCTCCTCTGCTTGTACATTAGTGGTGCTGAACAGTCATGGTTCAAATCCCATCTGTCATCTGATTTTTCTCTCCATTTTAAGTTTGCTTTATCTTCCCTCCTCCCTCTTCTGCTAGTAAACAGTCTTGTTTTTCAGTTGATTTCTTTTCATTCTCCTTTTGATTGCTATTTGTATGTAGTAGTGCTCATATTTCTTGCCATTTCTCATCTTGTAAAAGTTTTGCACATTTCTTAGCTAAGATAATTTCCATATTCTTTGATTTTTGTCAGTGTGTCTCCACTAACCTTCTTTTCCTCTTTCTATGACCTCTGTTATCTTCCCCCTCCTTTTTGGATGATGTTTCTTCGGATGATGAATTCCTTCATTTTTGGCTGCTTCTAAAGTAGAGGTGTCCTAAAGGCACCAGATGCCACCTGATCTTAGAAGCTAAGCAGGGTCAGCCCTGGTTAGTTATTGGATGGGAGACCACCTACAAATACCAGGTGCTGTAGGCTATAATTCAGAGAAAAAACTGGCAAAATCGCCTCTGTGTATTCTTTGCCTAAGAAAACCCTGTGAAGTTCATGGGGTTACCATAAGTCCACACAGGTGACTTGAAGGCGCGTGTATGCGCACGCACACGCACACACACTTAGAGGCGTATCACTCTAGAAGTTATTGGATTCTAGCTCTTATAATCTCTGGACATTGGCTGTGCTGGAAGGGGTTGATGGCATACTCTCCAATATTTCACAGATGAAAACTTTACAGGTGTAGCCAAGCAAAGTCACAGTGTGGTCAAGATAGCAAAAGTTATGAATGAGGAAGGACACACAAGCCAGGAGAGGCTGCAGCAGATTGACTTTGCCTGAGCCAACTGGGAAGGGCAAGCCTCCCTCCCACCCCAAGTTAATTGAGTACTACTTTTGTACTTTGAACTCAGCCAGTTTGCAGCAATTGAAGTAAGCTGAGGACAAAGGGGAATAGTGGAAAGAGGAGAGAAAAACTAGAGCATTTTAAAACCAGCTGAAAAAGTGGGACAACACAGGATTAATCAGGACTACCCCTGCTGCCAAACTGGGACAGCTGGAGGGAATATGAGGAAATGGGAATCAACTAACACCTGGACAGCTATGGGTTTCCTCCCCCCTGTACTAATGCTACTACTCAAGGAGACTTTTTTTCTTGTTAATTCCCTTTATTTCATGTTATTCATTTTTCCTTTTTTGACTGGTACATTCTCTGCCAAATTTAAATTTCCTGTAGTTTCTTTAGTCACTGTTCCACTACCTGGTAATTCCTTCATGCCTTTTTAAAAATTTGTTCATAATTTTTGAAGTTTTTGAAATAGATTGTCCTTTCTGCCAATATCTGAACGATCTAACTGCTATTTTCTCCTTTTCCCTTTTGTGTGCCAGTTTTCTGGAGTGATGGGGCATATTTGGAATTGCAGAATTTTCGAAATCCACATTCTTGAATCTGGCCCAAGTCATGACAAATGAACTGTATGCCTGGCTCCTGAAGGGGAGTTCTCCCATCACCAACCACTCTTCCCTATCAACTCCTTCACCCCTTCCAAGCAAACGTGCCCTTCAGGATGGGGAAAAGGCAAAGAGGGCTGACGGAAGGGCAGGAGAGATACTCTGAATGCCTCACTATTTAGTAGGAAACAATGCTCCTGAGCATGCTGAGGAATGCCATTACCTACACAATTGATGGGATTTGTAGTGTTCCAGTTCTCATACGCTCTTGCTTTCCATGACCAAACCATGGATTCGAACCCTATTCTCCCAGAATCCCAGTCCAATACTCAAATCACTACACTATGCTAGCTCTTAACCTGTACATGATTTTATTATCAATCTCTCTGCTTGCCCCCACTGTGCTCTTCTTTCTTTCTCTTTTGTTCTAACTTTGTGTTTCATTTAATAAATGGTAAGCTGTGGCATATTGGTTAGAGCATTGGACTACAGCTCTGGAGACTAGGGGTTGAATCCCCGCTCAGCCATGAAAACCCACTGGGTGACCTTGAGCAAGTCACATACTCTCCGCCTCAGTGAACCTGGGATAGGTTCACCTTACCATCGCCATGAGTCAGAAATGACTTGAAGGCATACAGCAACAAACCTTGGGCCAGGCCCATGACTTTAAAAATATCAATGAGTTTGATCAAGATTTAGTCATGCCTGGAGCAGACTTACTGAAATAAATGGGTGAAGTTTGTACAGCTAGCTTAAGCCTAATTGATTTCAGTGGATCAGCTTGAAGTATATTAAGTCTGTCTGAGAACTTGCTTTGTGTTGCTGTTATTAGATAGGGTTACCATAGAATCATAGAGCTGGAAGGGACCACAAGGGCCATCTAGTCCATCCCCCATCTTACAGGAATACACAACTAAAACACTCCTGAAAAGTGCTCATCCAACCTCTATTTAAGGACGGAACATGTCCTTCTATTTACCAGACATGTCCCCCTTTTTAGAACTAAACATTTTGTCCTCCAATTTCCCAGACATTTCTCTTTTGCCCAGGTAAATTCTTATAATGTCTGGTTTTTCTTACAAGGTCCACACAGGAGAAAGTGACAATCAGGTAGGAGAGCTCTGAGGAAAAGGAAGAGAGACATGCTAGGTTAAAGCAGGGTGAGGGAAGCCCCCAAACCAGCCAGCATTAGCCCCATGGGGACTATAGAGTGATTCATTGGCTTCTGGTGGGGTCAGGGCTGTTGTTGCTGCTGCTGTTATTGTCATGGCCTCCTTCCTCCTCTGTCCTGAGAGCAAGACTGGTTTAAGGAATTTTGGGGGGGCCTGCAATGCTTTATTTTTGGGGCCCCATATGTTTATCTCAGGTCAATGTAACCAAACTCAACCTAAGCTATTCACAGTACAGGATATTCAGATTATTACTAATAATGTTTTTGCAGGAGGAGAGTTACTACGGGGGCCCCTACAATGACACCGCTAGTGGCTTAAACTGACCCTGCCTGAGAGGAAGGCCCATCAGGGAGAAGATGGTGGGGAGGATGGTGCCAGACAAGGTCTGTCTTGCCTTTTGGACTGATTCAACTCTAGAGCGCTGGCTTCTCTTCAGCAGGCCGGAGCATATAGGGTCTTTAAAGTGAGAGTTGTCATCGTGGTTGGTGGTTTGCAGTAGTTAGTCAGTAAATGTGTCTTCTTGTTGCTTTTTAACATACGGAAACCCTATATTAGAAGTTTATTTCCAGTCTTCATAATTGCTCAAGGCATCTAATTATCTTATATAAAATAATCTTATATAGATGAACTCACACATTACCTAAAGCTCCAAAATTCACAAATCTAAAACCCACAAAATTACACATCTAAAGTTACAAATATCTAAAATAATAAATTCCAAATATATGCCAAAGTACCCTGTAAGCAATACGAATGCAGCAGACAATCAGATATTGTAAATACATAACAGATGCTTTGGCTGTATTTAATCATAAATATGCTTTTCTATATTTCATGTCTCCCCAAATGCATATTTCTAAATGTATTTTATGCTAAACATGTAGTTCTAAACATAAATATATTTTGAGCCAAGAAATTGACCACAACATTCAGTGAAAACTTCAGTCCAAGATGGCATCACGACCCAGATGTCCAGCAGCAGCTTGGATACAAAACTATTTTACATGAAATTCAATGGCATTTTAATATAACAACCTGTTAATTGTGTTTTAAATTTTTATGATCAGGTATTTAGTGGTCTCCTGTTTTAGCCTTTTTTGTAAGCCACCTTGAGTCTCATGCAAAAAAGAAAGATAGGATATAAATAAAATAAATAAAATTTAGAAGCAGAGGATTCAGTGGTGGTGGTAGTTGAGGAGATACCTGGCTAAAGTTCTGCCCTGAGTCTGAGACAATACTGCCAGCCTCTAGGTCAGCCTTCAGCACTGGCACAGCTTGAAGGAGCACTACATTCCCCAGAAACCAGTATGCTAGCATGTCGATAAGATGCTCCTGGAGAAAAGGTGGTGTACCTGGCTTCAGGAAAGCTTTATACTTTATCAAAAGTGGCCAGAAATATAAAAAGGCTCAGTTGTGCTCCAGACCTAGGGCCCATTCACACTACAGAATTATAGCTCTATTATTCTACTTTGAGTGCCATAGCTGTGTCCTATGGAATCCTGGGGCTTGTAGTCTGTTGAGGCTCTAGAGCTGAGAATTCTGAATGCCCCTCCCTAAACTGCCAATCCCAGGATTCCACAGGATAGAACCATGGCAGTTAAAGTGGAATAATAGCACTATAATATCACACTACATACATTGTTATAGCACTATTATTCCACTTTAACTGCCTCGCCTGACTCCTATGGAATCCTGGGATTTGCAGTTTTGGGATTTGCCTGGGGTATGCAGTTTCTCAGCCAGAGAGCCTCACTAAACTACAAACCCCAGAATTCCACAGAAGGCAGCCACAACAGTTGAAGTGGAATAATAGCGCTATAGCAGTGTAGTGCAATAAAGCCAATGTGCCCCAAGTCAGAGCAAGGTGTTTACTTGGAACTTTCCTAGATGCTGTATCTTCTTGCTACCTCCCAGATCCTTACCACTAGCATGAAAACAACACATATGATCACTACATTCTGATCCACACATTAGCCCATAGGGTGAAGATTATGTTGAAATACAGACCAAACAAAATGTGAGAATCTTAAGAACCTTTGGTTGCTACTAAAAATGCAAGAAGCCTGGAGTGACTAATAGGATGCCAACCACTAGGACTCTGACATGGAAGAGGTGGAACTAGCTGGACCAGAATGCCCAATGGTGCATGCTGTTGGAGATATTGGACAGAACAACCATCCTATGCCTGGACCAAGATCTCTCAGCCAGGAGCCCCTTTGAATAAGGAGATTTTCAGACGCGTTTTCAGCGTCTTGCCGTGCAAGCAGCCTCCGGAGCAGTAACGGGACTGCCGCGTGGCAAGGGGTCCATTTTGGACGATGCCATTTCTCTCTCGGCGGCGTCCGTGACTCTTGTGGCTAGCATTGGAGGCGGCCACACTGTTTTTTACTCACGGAAGTTGTCTGTGAGTAAAAAACAGCACGGCCACCTCCAATGCTAGCCGCAAGAGTCACGGACGATGCTGAGAGAGAAACGGCAGCATCCAAAATGGACCCCTTGCCACGCGGCAGCCTCGTTACTGCTCCAGAGGCTGCTTGCATGGCAAGATGCTGAAAAACGCGTCTGAAAATCTCCTAAGAATCTCCCTCAAGCTGAGGTCTTCAGAGAAAGAAATTCTCCTGAAAAACCACTAAGTCCTCTTTCCTCTAGGTGCCTCATACTCTACATTATCTGCTCATTAGTGCATTGAAGGCAGAAGGTGTCTGAGAAGCAACAGAGTCAAAAGAGATTGACACAGCTAATGTGGCACCAGAATAGTGATAGCAGAACTCAAAGGGATGGTAATATCACACAACATCGTCCTTTTGTGTTCCGTTGTTGTTATTTTGGCATTTCTTTTTATTGATGGGCTGAGCCATGAATAGATTGCCCTTCTCGTTTTGGTGCCAGCATTGCCGGCATGTGAAACCACGGGCCACTTAACTCACGTGAATACAGCGTCAATGGCCAGTCTGGCATGAAAACTTTCAGGTCAGATCGTGACATCCAGCTGAGTGACACACTTAATAAAACTTTTCCTGGTTTACTTGGAAGTTTTAAAGTGTGTGTATGTGCTTTTTAAAACTTTTTGTGTTTTCTTTTTTAATTTCCTGTGTGATGAAGTCTTGTGGGATTTCAAAGGAGGAAGTGAATAGGGCTTCATTCACTTCTTCTTCATTGCTAGGGAAGCCTTCTGCCAGGAGAGAAGGTAAGTGCGGTGCGGTGAGTTCTTTTGCCAGCATAAAAATTGATGTTTTAATGCCCACAAAAGAATGTTTAAAGGGGATCATCTGATAAAGTCCATAGACCCATACTAAGAAATTGCCTCAATAAGACTCACTGTCCTTTAGGAAGGGTGTATTCTGGCTCAAGAGGCCTAAAATGAACAAGAACTGTTGTCAAAGCTATTCAACATCTTTATCAATGAATTGGATGAGGGAATAGAGGGTATGCTTATCAAGTTTGCAGATGACACCAAATTAGGAGGGGCAGCTAATACCCCAGAGGACAGGATCAGAATTCAAAATGGCCTCAACAGATTAGAAAGCTGGGCCAATATTAACAAAGTGAACCTCAACAGGAAGACATGTAGGATACAACACTTGGGCACTAAAAAATGAAATGCACAGATATAGAATGGGTGACACATGGCTTGAGAGCAGTACATGCAAAAAGGATCTAGGGTTGCATTTACATGGGCAAATATTCCCCTAAATATACTGCTAAGATTGCTCATTGTTCCCACAGATCACGCCACAGTATCGCCTCATTCAGAAGGGGGGAAGGTAAAAAACCCAAATATAGCATCCCAGGGGATCTCGCTACTTTTGCTGGCTTATTTTGAAAAGTAGCGCAACTTAGCACATTATTGATTGTGTAAACAAACATTTCGCTAAGGGCTGTGTGAATTACCAGCAATCTTCCCAATACAGTTGCAGCAGAGCTGCACCGTGATTGGTTCTTATGATGAAGGGGTGGGCTGGCTAGATGTGGAGTCAGGAAGGAGATTCAGTAGCGATCAGGTAATCTTAAAATCCTTTGTGTCTACTGCTTGCTTTGGTGCCAAGGGAAGTCTGTACAGGGAGCTGCAGGGGGGAGGCAATGACTCAGTGTCGATCAGCTGTTACCCACGGAGAAAAAAACCTTCACGTCTGCATTTTGATTTGGGGCCAGGGAGCTGCATGGGGAAGGCAATGGCTCAGTGTTGATCAGTTGTTACCCACAGAGAAAAAAAACCTTCACGTCTGCGTTCTGATTTGGGGCCAGGGAGCTGCAAGGGGAAGGCAATGGCTCAGTGTCAATCAGCTGTTACCCACAGAGAAAAAAAACCTTCACGTCTGCATTTTGATTTGGGGCCAGGGAGCTGCATGGGGAAGGCAATGGCTCAGTGTCGATCAGCTGTTACCAACAGAGAAAAAAACCTTCGCGTCTGCATTTTGATTTGGGGCCAGGGAGCTACAGGGGGGAGGCAATGGCTCAGTGTTGATCAGCTGTTAACCACGGAGTTGGGGCCAGGGCAGACATTCCTATTGCATTCCTTTGTCCTTCTCTCCAGTGCTTGGCCATGCCCCCCCATGGCCTGTCTGAACCACAAAGCGGAAAAAAAAGAGCAACAAAATACAACTGTTTCCTCCATATACCATGTAAATTACCCACCACTAGTGTGAAAAAGTGCTAAAGCGCAATTTATTGCTGTAAAACCTGCCATGTAATTGCAGCCAAGGAGTCTTAGTGGACCACAAGCTGAACATGAGTCAGCAGTGTGATGCAGCAGCTAAAAAAGCCAATGTGATTCTAGGCTGCATTAATAGGAGTATAGTGTCTAGATCAAGGGAAGTAATAGTGCAACTCTATTCTGCTTTGGTCAGACCTCAACGGGAATACTGTGTCCAGTTCTGGGCACCACAATTCAGGAAGGATAGTGACAAGCTGGAACGTGTCCAGAGGAGGGCAACCAGGATGGTGGGTGGTCTGGAAGCCATGACTTATGAGGAGCAGGTTAGGGAGCTGGGCATGTTTAGTCTGGAGAAGAGAAGGCTGAGAGGGACAGGATAGCCATGTTTAAATATTTGAAGGGATGTCACACTGAGGCTGGAGCAGGCTTGTCTTCTGCTGCTCCAGAGACTAGGACACAGAGCAGTGGGTTCAAACTACAGGAATAGAGATTCCACCTCAACATTAGGAGGAACTTTCTGACAGTAAGAGCTGTTCGGAAGTGGAATGCACTGCCTCGGAATGTGGTGAAGTCTCCTTCTTTGGAGGTTTTTAAACAGAGGCTGGATGGCCATCTGTTGGGAATGCTTTGAGTGTGTATTCCTGCATGGCAGTGGGGTGAACTGGATGGCTCTTGAGGTCTCTTCCAACTCTATGATTCTATGAAAGCAAATAGCCTCCTTCACAATGGCTTGTAATTCCAACCCAGTTTTGCATGTTGCCTGCCTGTCTAAGCCATTCATAAGCATCTGTGGTACAAGATATGTTTATACCTGTGGCCAGAATAAGGCAAAGGTGTATTTCCATATGGCTATGGGATGGCCTATGTAGAAATGTGGATGGGTGACTATGTGCCCTGTATTCCTTTCACAGATGGCTTTGCCTCAGTTTTCTTACTCATGGCCTCTGCTTCCTATCTCTCCATGAATATGCCATTTTACATCTCACTATTTTTATTTTTAATATCCATTTTATGATCTTTTCTATTTTAAGTTTTTTTTTAACATTTGTATTATACTTAAAGTGTGAAGTGATTTATAATGATAGAAACTGTTTTACTGGTGCTGTTTTAATATCTGTATTGGACTGTCGTCCGAAGTTTGTATGATGTTTGTTACCCTGATCCTGATGGGAGAGGCGGGATACAAATAAATCTTCTTTTTCTTCTTCTTCTTCTTCTTCTTCTTCTTCTTCTTCTTCTTCTTCTTCTTCTTCTTCAGACTGTCTCTGCTGACTCGTTGGTTGCTTCTAGGACTGTTAAGCATGGCCTCCTTTGATCCTTCCTTTAGCTCCAGAACAAGCAACTTCTGGCTCTCCTGATATGGTTTTCCCTCAGTACTTATAATCCTTCACCAGTGGCTGTGTTGGCTAAGACTGATGGGAGCTGCGGTTTCATACCCTCTATAGGCCTGCAAGTTGCCCTCCTCTGCTTTATTGTGAGAGGTACTAGTTGCTAGAATGCACATAGATCTGAGATGAGATGGCATAATGGCTACTCAGGAGTTTTCCCAGATCTCAGGGCCTGGACCCTCCTCTCCAATCTTCAGGGTGAGGGAGTGAAATTTCAGAGCAAGAGCACTGACTTGAAAAGAGTATGAATGTATATTTTCCTGACTTGTTAGATTTGGTTTATAAAAAATTCAAATGGCATACTTCAAGCAACTATGGTTAATGTTTAATAACCCCACCAGAGGCTACTCCTAGTAAAAAAATCACCAGGGCTCATCTCCTGTGAAATCACAACAGATCATCCCTAAATCTCAGGTTTTGGTCCTGAAATCACAAAGTCTGAGATTGTCCTGACTTGGCAACCCTACAGTGTTCAATATCTCCAGGAAAGAGGAAGCAACGGCATATCCCTGTAGGGAAGGGGTGTTTGTGGGGCTATCTTTCAGGTGCAAAATGGCACAGTCTTCAAATACAGTCTACCTTCTTCTCCCTCTCAGCTTTAACCAGTGTCTTCCTTGTTAGGACTGGCAAATGAGTTCAAAGGGAGGAAGAAAATAGAAACTCATAGAAGTGAGGATATCATTATGTAAGATGCTCCAGTTCAAACTAGCAAAAGCACAGGAATTAATAGGTAGTAGCTAAATAAATAAATTAAGGAAGTGGTATTGAATCTATGAACTTTCAGAAATGGGGGGTCACACATCCAGATGTTGATGGATGCTAAAACTTATGGCATGCAGGCATTCTGTTCTGATAACAAGTTAAATAATTCACCATACGCTTGGAAACAAAGACCTATTTCAATTAAAACAGTCAAATTGATAAACATTTTTTTCCTTTCCTTTTCCTCCCTTTTTTAGTTCCCTGGCTTGTAATTGCATTAATTACAAACATGCACACAGTTGAAAAGTCATTCAGATGTAAATGCCCTTAAATGAGAAGAAAGCAATTGGGAGTATAATTTTTGGTTGTTGCAGTTAATGAAACTATTTGATTTTGTTTTAATTGGTCTTTTAATAACATAAAGCACTCTCACAGCGATGAGATTTCTTCAGCATGGGATCATCCACCAGCAGCAGTAGTTAAGACCTGCAGACAAAACTCATGCTGCGTGTGCTTTCCCTACCTCACCCTCAGTAAAGATTGCGGGTGTGTGTGTGTCCCAGACAATGTTTGTCACTAGATAAAACAACTCAGGGGGGTTGAGAGGTCTACTAGAGATTTTTCTTTTCTCCTAGCAGTTTGCACAGAGATCCAAGTCTTGTCTTTCATAATGATATGGTAGAATTGTTCCTGGGGTAGGCAGGAGAGGAGTGACTGCTGACTTCAGTTTCAGGGGATGAGGCAGTGTGAATCTGCTCCATGGCTGTATTTTATCAAGCAAGCAGTTGTACAACTGCTGCCTCCTGCAGCAACATTCACCCACTGGTGGCAGCTGGCGGCTTCCATATCAGTGTGTGTGTGGGAGGAAGTGAATCCAGGTTTTATGCTAAAATTTAAAGGAGCTAAAGTAGCTCCCAAATAGGTTCAGTGCCTTAGGACACCTTTAAAGTTCAGACTAATCTCCTCTTGGGAGCCCTTGGCAATGTCATATCACAAACAAACAAATGACCAGAACAACCATTATCCTTCACACCCTTCCTATCCCACAGCATGGAGGTTGTCATAAACCCATCAGTTCCTGACAGTAAGAGCTGCCTTGGAATGCGGTAGACTCCTTCTTTGGGATTTTTTAAGCAGAGGTTGGATGGCCATCTGTCAGGAGTGCTTTAATTGTGTATTCCTGCAGGGCAGGGAGTTGAACTAGATGGCCCTTGTGGTCTCTTCCAATTCTGTGATTCTATGAATTCCAATATCTCAGCCATTAACAGCAATCAGCAGATAAGCAGTTTCCTTTGTTTAATGGTGGGAAACCCATCTACGTTTTGTTCTAAGTCCAAGCACCCTCTCAGGACACAAAATACAGTATAAATATTAGTCCCCAAACAATAGCCATGTGTGCCACAGTTGGACACTGTTGCTCTGTCGGATCTCTGTGCCACCCTTAGCTCCAAATCTGAGTCTATTCGCTTCATGGAATTCTACTCTTCAAGACTGGTAGGACTTTATCAGACAGACAAAATACGGTGTCATAATGATGCCATATAACTGCGAAAGGGTGTGCAGATTAGACAACATTGCCCTTTCGCAGTTATGTCCTGTCAAAATCCTGTACCTTTTAATTGATGGCTCAAGCCATTAATAGATCCCCTGTGCCGCTTTTGGGCCGGCATTGTTGGCATGCGAAACCTTGGGCTATTTAACTCTCATCACTGTAGTGAGAATAGCCAGTCCGGCATGAATACTTCCAGGTGAGATCAGGACATCTAGGTAAGTTTCGCTCTTTTTATGACCCTCCCCAAGTTACCTGGGATTTTTAAAGTGTGCGTAGGTGCTTGGTGTCACTTTGAAGGCTTTATTTTTGTTTTTATTTTTAAATTTCCTGTGGGACAAAGTTTCACAGGATTTCAAATGAGGACGTGAATGGGGCTCCATTCACTTCCTCTTTTTTGCTGGGGAGCCTTTGCTTGGAGAGGAAGGTAAGTGCAGGGTGGGGGACGTTCTTTTGCTGGCATAGAAATGGTTTATTTTATGCCAGCAAAAGAATGTTTTAAAAGGGGTCGTCTGATAAAGTCTGTAATTATACATAGGAGTAAAGATTCCGAAAGTTATCCAACCTCTTGCAGCCATCCATTTGAGGTATAATAATTCCCCCAGTTAATAACTTAGATTTGGTGTCACAAGTGGGCTTCCCATGAACCTCCACCTATTTGGGCAACAGTACTGGCTACCCCAGTGAAGAAGGAGAGGTGGTTATCCTTCATGACTAAGGACCTTTCCACACTACACAATTATAGCACAATGATTCCACTGTAACTGTCATGGTTCCATCCTATGGAATCCTGGGATTTCCAGTTTAGGGAGGAGTATTTAGAGTGATTAGCTGCAGAGCTCTAGTGCCTCATCAAACTACAAACCCCACAATTCCACAGCATGCAGCCAGGGCAGTTAAAGAAAGAGGAATCATAGTGCTATAACTACAATGTGAAAGATTCCTAACTCTGCCCTGTGGATGGATGGGGGAGTGTAGGAGCTGCAACATGTATGGGAATGGACTGTGAAAGGAACAAAAAAGAGGCCTGTGAAGCTAAGATTTACATGGATTACTTAACTTTGAGAGGAACTATGCACCACAAGGATCAAGATCAAATTAAAAGTCAGGAGTCAGTTACCAATCAAGGAGCAGAGTTAAAAGGCTCATTAAGGGTCAAAGATCAGGGTCTAGTTACCCATAGAAAAGACAAGGATCTCACCCTATGAAGATGACTGCACTACTTTTGTAATACAGCCAGCCAGAGCAAGCAATGTGGCCTCTAATCAATTCATCAACAAAAGCCTCAGGGTCACCATTAGCATAGAGGAAATGGCAACAGCCCTGAGGGGGACAGAGGCAGACACTACCACAGTTACACAAGTATGGATCATCCCCTTCCCATCGTGTGGTCCTTTGAGTAGGTCCCAGAAGCTTCTAAAAAGCATGGCCACAGGCATCTAAAGTTGGAACATAATCAGATTCTTTGGTCTTCACCCCAGCAGGAGGATAAGGCATCCAGTGCTTACCTAGGGAATGGGTTCTATTAGGGAATGCCCTGTGTGTTTTTGTGGATCCAACACACACTCAGCACAAGCAACATGGACTTTTATTGACAGAAGGGACTGTGTATGCTTTTCTCTGCTGCAAACACCTGCTGCATCCATTAATCACCAAATAAATGTTATTTTACCCAATGGCTTTGCCACAGTTTCATCAGCCTCAAGTCTGTTTTAGTGTGGTGTTCTGACCAAAACTCAATTCACAACATCACTGTCCTTCTCTGTTCCAGCAAAAATCAGTGTGCCTTGACTGAGTGAATGAGTGGTCTGTCTCAAAAACAACACAGCATCATTGGTTTGCCTGCCTTATGGCAGATGATTCAATATGTACAGTATCAGACAGTATCTATTACCAACAATCTAACTCAATATATCCCAATCCAGAGCCTTCCAGATGTGCTAGAATACAATCCCCATCATCACTAGCCAGCATATTCACATTTCCTTTCGTTGTTTAAAGATTGTTCTGTGGAGTAAAAAGGAGTAGAAGAGAAGCTGCTTCCCATTTCATTGCTCCATTGACTTCTCTGGAATTAGGACAGGGGGCTGTAAGTGAGCTGGCAGGCTGGGGAAGACCTCCTCTCTCCTGCATCCATTTGCCATACTCCTCCATTACAGTTTTATAATGTTCAACTTACTGTTTCTGAATTAAGGTCAATGTTATGAGTATGCTGTTCCTGTGTCTCTACAGAGACTATTGCTGTACATGGGCTAAATATGCTACACAATTACGTGGGAATGTGCCTCATCAAGGACACAATGTGGTGTAGTGGACTGAGGGTTGGATTATGGCTCTGGAAACCAGGGTTTGAATCCCTGCTCAGCCATGGAAACCCACTGGGTGACCTTGGGCAAGTCACCCTCTCTCAGCCTTAGAGAAGGCAATGGCAAACTTCCTCTGAACAAATCTCACCAAGAAAATCCTGGGATAGGTTCGCCTTAGGGTGGCCCTAAGTCAGAAATGACTTGAAGGCACACAACTTTGCCTCATCCAACACTGTGGGACTCACTTCTGAGTAAAGGAGCATAAAGTCAGATTGTTGGATAAGATATAATAGATGGAATGACAGTGGGGGATGAGAAAAAACCCTATATAATATATGATTCAGAAAGGATATTATTTCAAAGGTAAGACAGGGAGAGAAAAAGAAAACAGGAAGAGGCAGAAAAGAGATCATACAATACATGAATGAAGATTATCAGAAGGAGAATACTAGAATGAATCTTCTGTGGGAAACAGATGTGAGAAGGGAAAACTTAAGGCAGACTTCTCTAAGCCAGTGTCTTCCAGATGTGTTGGACTACAATTCCAATAGTCATGCTGGCTGGGCATGATGGGAGTTGTAGTCCAGTACATCAGGAAGGTACCAGCTTGAGGAAGCCTGAATTAAAACATCATGTGTTTTCCCCTCTGAAATTTCTTCATGCTACTTGTGTGGGCAAAGCTTAAAATCCTTAGAAGCCTGAGATAACCCTTTTCCTTTGCCATACAAAATCTCAAACCAAAGGATGTGTGTGTGTTGTGCTTCTGACAGTACAACATCCCTGCAAGGGGGAGAGGCAGACCCTGACACAGTTCCACAAGCAGGAAGGACATCACCCTCTCCCATCTCCTTTGAGTAGGACCCAGAGGCTTCTAAAAAGCATGGCTGTGGGTATCTAAGAATGGCACAGAGGCAGATTCTTTGGTCTTCACTCTAGGAAGATTTAGGATTTTTCTTGCATGATTAAAGGCAGCAGGATTTCTTTTTAGATCAAGAGAACCTGTGACAAACAGTTTTGTCTTTCATGCTGAGGCACTGTTTTGAAACTGCTGCTTTTGGAGGTGATGGTTGACCTGACAGTTGTGGGGAGTGATCCAGGGCAGGCACTATTATTTATTGGAGCTGATACAGTGAAGTCGCTCAGCTGTGAACCCCCTCCTTTTGACAAACAGAAACAGGAAAACTGAAAAACTACTCCAGAGAGATTCAGAAGCTCTTGTCTTCCACAGCATCTTAGAAACTTGAGTCTGGATGCTCATGTTCTAAGAAGCATAGAGGATTTGTATAGCAGCAGATGTAAAAATATAGATGTCTCTCTGTGGCTTTTCTTCACCAATGAAGATTCAGGAAGGACTCATCCCGCGTTTTCTGCAAGTGCGCCGATGAATAAAAAGGCCAATCTGAGATAGACAAGTTCGGTTGCAGAAGGCACAGCAGAAGGTCTCCTTAGGTGATGCTTCCGGGTTGTGATTCTTTTTGCGTTGTCATTTCTCTTCAAGACTTGTTCGGCGTGAGTTCTCAAATAAGGCTGCAGCATTGTGGATAGTGCATCTCCATGCCTCCCGATGTGAGGCCAGGGTGGACCATTGTTGGTGATCAATTTGGCCGAGCCTGTGATGTTGTTTCAGGGAATCCTTGTATCGCTTTTTTGGGAGCGCCCCTCTTACACTGACCCGTGGCGAGTTCACCATAGAGTACTATTTTTGGGAGGCAATGGTCCTCCATCCTAGAAACATGCCCTGCCCAGTGCAGCTGTGTTCTCAATATCATGGCCTCAATGCTGGTGTTCCCTGGTTGCTCAAGGACAGCAACATTCCTCACATAGTCAGTCCAGTGTATAGTTAGGATTGTGCGTAAACAGCACTGATGGAAGCGTTCGAGAAGTCGTAAGTGGTGGCGATAGGTGACCCATGTTTCAGACCCATAAAGGAGAATAGACAGTACAATGGTTCTATACACACTGATTTTTGTGTTTCGCCTCAGGTGTTTATTACTCCAGACTCTTTTGTAAAGTCTTCCAAATGCACTATGTGCCTTTGCTAATCTGTGATCGATCTCTTTGTCAATCTTGACATCTGAGGAGATGATGCTTCCCAGGTAGGTGAACTGCTGAATGGACTTAAGCACAGAATTGCCAATGGCAATGTGGGGATGGTGGTGTTTGTCCTGTGGTGCAGGCTGGTAAAGGACTTCTGTTTTCTTCAGGTTGACTTCCAGGCCAAACAGCTCTGAAGCTGTTGCGAAGCAGGATGTTAGGCGCTGCAGAGCTGCTTCTGTGTGGGCAACAAGGGCAACATCATCAGCGAAGAGCAGCTCACGGACTAGATAGTTTAGAGTCTAAGGAGATTTTCAGACCGCGTTTCAGCGTGCCTAGCGCGGGAGGAGCTTTTGGGAGAGGGATGGCGGTCTTGCGCGGCAGGGGGATGTTTTTGGACGCCGTTGTCCCTCTCCCGAAACCATCCGTGTCACTTCCGTGAAGCTTCGGAAGCCGCAGAGCCATATTTTAATCACGGGCAACCTCCGTGATTAAAATATGGCTCTGCGGCTTCCGAAGCTTCACGGAAGTGACACGGTTGTTTTCGGGAGAGGGACAACGGCGTCCGAAAACGCCCCCCTGCCGCACAAGACCGCCGTCCCTCTCCCGAAAGTTCCTCCCGCGCTAGGCACGCTGAAACGTGGTCTGAAAATCTCCTTAGTGCGAGCACTCAGACGGAAAGCTGCTTTTCTTACATGGCAGGTTGTCTGGGCAAAGTATGCCTGGTGAGCAGTTCTCTTCTTTGCCAACCGCTCCTGGATCTCTTGGTTGTTTTCATCAAACCAGTCTTGATTTTTCCTGTGGGAGAACCCGAGGGATTCTTCCTCAGACTGCAGGATACTGTTTTTGATATGTTGCCAAAGCACTGTAGGAGAAGGATCTGTAGGATGGTCTTCAAGTTTTGTTTGCAGGTTTGCCTGGAAGTTGTCTCTCATGGTAGCTTGTTGAAGATTGTTGACTTGGAGTCTCTTCTTTAAGATACCACCCCTCTTAGGTTTGAACTTAAGATGAAGATTTAGTTTACATCTGACGAGGCGATGATCTGTCTGGCATTCTGCACTGGGCATCACTCGAGTATGGCGGACATCGCAAATGTTTCTCTGGCGGACTAGAACATAGTCAATGAGGTGCCAATGTTTGGATCGGGGATGCACCCAGGTTGTCTTCAAGCTGTCTTTCTGCTGAAAGATAGTGTTTGTAATAGTCAGCTGTTGTTCTGCACAGAACTCTATCAGGAGGCATCCGTTATCATTGCAATTTCCAACACCATGCTTGCCTAAGACACCTTTCCAGGCTTCGGAGTTCTTTCCTACTCTGGCATTGAAGTCACCAAGGATAATAATTTTATCTTCTACAGGGACTTTTTGTATGAGTTGGCGTAGGTCTGTGTAGAATTTGTCTTTCTCTACAGGGTCGGCTTGCATAGTTGGGGCATATATACTAAAGAGAACAACACGTGGGAGGCGTAAGGAAATAATGCGATCAGAGTGTCCTGTTGGCAAGGTTTTGAGTTTGGAGGCAATGGAGTTTTTAATCATGAACCTACCCCTGAAAGATGTTTTTCAGTTTTGGGTTTGCCAGACCAGTAAAGTGTGTAGCCGGCG
Organism: Gambelia wislizenii; assembly: GCA_030847615.1. Lineage (NCBI taxonomy): Eukaryota > Metazoa > Chordata > Lepidosauria > Squamata > Crotaphytidae > Gambelia > Gambelia wislizenii. The sequence continues at coordinate 166,434,195 of JAUMIR010000001.1, read as the reverse complement.
CCGTGTTCTTTAAGGCTGCCTTCCTCATGGAGACGAACTTCACTAAGAGCAGCGATGTCAATATTAAGCCGTGATAGTTCATGGGCTATTAGAGCAGAACGACGCTCAGGCTGTCCACTATCTTCAGAGTCCAGCATGCAAGCGTCAGTTTATTTACACCTTTGGAGGCCGGTGTGTGCCTTTGTTTCTTTGCCTTGGTTTGACCGCATCAGAAGATTCCCGTTGGTCACGGCTAGCCAACCAGGTAGTTGGGGATGAGCTTTCGTTAGGCCACCTTTTCTAGGCCCCTCTCCATATGGAGCAAGCAGTGCTCTCCTTTAAAAAGTCTGCTTGGTCATTCAGGATGCTGCCGAACAAGACTGTCATCTCCCGGATCAGCCTTGAGCGACCAAAGTCCTGAACTGCCTGCATGCAGGGTTGGGTCTGCAGCTTCCAGTGCATCTTTACACCTGCCATTTCGTCCCTTGCCTATCGCTACAGGGCTTTTTTTGGAATTGGATTTGTCCTTCGAGCTTGTGCAATGGATTTGTCTGGTGGAGCACAGCGTGTATAGAACTGGCCTCACCCTTTAAACCAAAGGTTCATCTGCTGGCCTTGCAAGCATGGACGGTAGCAGTGAGGTCCTCGGGCTGTAGGTTTGATTAGAGTTTCCTTCTCTTAGATGGTTGACCTTACAGGGTTGGACGAGCACCATCTGCCCGGGTTTGGGATTATAGTTTTCCTTCTCCTAGGATGGTTGCCACAAGGCTAGAGAGCCCATCCTGCCCTTTGACGCTCTTTGTCAGACCCTTCGGTTTTGACCTGTCTGGCATGGGAGACCCTACCAGTGGCTATTATGCCACCGCCAGCATAGCTCAAAACATCATTAGGGTATGCAAGCCTCTCTCCCACAACAAGGGGGTGTCAGTGGAGAGGAAATATAGATGTAGACTGCATATAATCAAATTGTGAGCAAAGAAAGATGCAGATGGATAGAGAGAAACCATTTGTTTGATAACTGCTTGAGAGGGGGATTTTTTAAAAAAACTAGGGTGGGAATCATGCAGTCCTTCAGATGTTGCTGGGTTGGAACTCCTTTGGCCCTACCCAAAATAGCCAATGAAGAGGAATGCTGGAAGTTACAGTCTAATAACATCTGGAGGGTCATATGATTCCTACCCTCATTTAAAGAGTAAAATAGATGTACAGTTGTCCCTCCACATTCACGGATTTGGCATTCACGGTTTTAAGTATTCACAGCTTGAAAATATTCTTAAAAAATAATAATCCAAAAAGAAAACCTTGATTTTGCCATCTTATATAAGGGACACCATTTTGCTATGCCAATGCATATAATGGGACTTGAGTATTCACGGATTTGGGTATTCACGGGGGGGGGGGTCCTGGAACCAAACCCCAGCAAATGTGAAGGGACAACTGTAAATAGAAAGACAATTGCAGACTGTTATTAACTGGCAGATTATTTGCTTGTTTATTCATTTATTTATGTAAAGCATTATACCCTCCTCAAAAATCATAACAGAGAAGCTTATACTTGATCCGTACTGTCTAAAGGAAAATGGAATTAGAAGGGAAGATGAAAACAAATTTATTCAGAGTACCAATTTCTAAAAAGCCACGTTGAATGCCATTTTGGGAGAAAGCCAGAATATAAATCCAATAAATAAAAAAAATAGTTAGGATGATCAGCAGGTGTGGAAAGAATAGCTGGAAAAGATGGATTGCATCAAAAAAAATTATGAGACAATCCAAGGCTACATTTTCACCCAGTGTTGCACACAAATACCCCAACTGCTCATGTAGGAGATTTTCAGATGGGCTCAATACTCCGTGGCAGGCACAGAACAGGGTCAAGAAAGGGTCTCCCTTTCGGACGATATCGACCCATTCCATCCTGCTCCCGTCCTGCCCCCGTGCTTCTCCCGGAATAATCTATTCATGATGAAACATGTCTGTCACAGAGTCAGGGATGTGGGAAAAGAAGCCCCATTCCTCTTCCGAGATGACAGCCATGGGGGAGGAGGTCTGTTCTCAGCAGTTCCGGGCACAATCAGGACATCCAGGTAAGTGGCACTCTTTCCCCCCACTCCCCGGGTTACTTGTCCCCCCCCCGTGTTTTTGTGCTTTGTGTACTGCTTTGACATTTTGGGTTTTTTTATTTTTAAATTTGCCGCAGGAATAGGTGTGATTTCATTTGCTAGTCATAAATTCAGCCTTATGACGGCTGCATTTACGACCAGCCAGCGAGGTGATGGGGAGAATGTTCCTGCCATGGAATGAAGGTAAGTGTGCAAACATTTTTCTTCTATTCCGTGTCAGGAACGGGAATGGAGGTGGTGGGGCAGGAATGGGGTATTTGGCACCGTCTGTAAATGTCTGTAGTCTTTCATTTTCATTATGCCGGTGTTTTCTGTGTTCTCAAGCATGCCCCTTAAGCTAGCAGATATATGTAGACTTTTTTTAAAGAAGTAGCCATGTTAGTCTCTTGCAGCATAGAAAGGAAGAAAGGAGGAAGAGGAGGAAAAAGTAGGAATGTAGCAGCAGTTCTAAGACTGGTTTTTATTTTAGCATGAGCTTTCATGGATGTAAATCCACTTCTTCAGGTGCAGTAGAGAATGCTATCCAGCCCTCAGGGTATAATGCATATTTACACAGTGGTGGGAGTGGGATAGATGCAAGTCATGACTCTTGCCCTAAATTTTGAAAGGGTTGTGTAAAGTGATGCGAGTCTTTTAGGTCTTTACAGTGGTCAATTAGTGTTGATGTATAAAATACCAAAAAGCCAGTTGCAGAACATTTCAGCCTCCCTGTACATGTAGTAAGGGATTTACAGGTTGCAACCCTTAAAGAAGGAAATTGCAAAGGAAGACTAGAAAGAGAAACAGCTGTATTGAATTAAATGTACAAATTCCATTTGATTAGCAGAAGTATGAACAAAGAGAATGACTTCATGGCACACTCCATATATTAATACAAGAGTCCTGGTGATTTTATCATTTAGTATTATTTATTTATTTATTTATAACCCGTTCTTCAGCCAAAAGGCTATCAGAGCAGATTACAAATTGTTTTAAGCAACAGCAATTTTACACATCTACACTGCATTAAGCAGCTTCCAATATGTGTCAGCTGCACATGTAATAAAAGGAATATTTTCTGAGTAGGTTTTGAATCCAAGGAAACTGAATTTTGGTAAGCAGATTTATTGATTTCACACATTAACACTAACTGATCAATGTAAACATCTGAAAGACCAGTATCACCTTATGCAGCCCTTTGAAAATTTAGAGTAAGGATCACCTTTCTGGGTCATATTACATTGCATCCCACTCCCACAGTTGTGTAAGTATGCTTTATATTCTAATGCCTGGATATCCCTTGTATTGCATCTGAAGAACTGGTTTGGACCCACAGAAGCTCATGCTAAAATAAAAAGTTACTCTTGAAGATGCTGCTGCATTACTTCTTCCCCCTATCCTCCTCCTTTTTATGTAGGCTGTTGTCTCTTTAAACTCAAGTAATGCTATTATACTCTAAAGATATTAAGATTCTCTCCCAGTGAACTATTTGAATTGCATCTGCACTTTTGTTAGCCTTCCCTCTGTCTGCCAGAGTGTGGCTGTGATGGAGTAGACAGCAAGAGATAACTGAAGTACTAATGTTACTGCCACTAAGAAACAAATAAGGCAATTAAAACTTCAACTTGGGTAAATGCTCTCTCTCTCTCTCTCTCTCTCTCTCTCTCTCTCTCTCTCACACACACACACACACACACACACACACACACATTGAGAGTTTCAGTCCTCCTTGCAGATCAGGCATCTAGACATTTTAACTGCACTGACTAGATTTTCAGACAACACTGTTATAATGTTACTATTCCACTATATTTGCTATGGCTGCCTCCTGTTGAATCCTGGGATTTGCAGTTTAGGGAGGGGCACTTGCAACTCTCAGCCAGAGAGCTCTTAGGCCTCACTAAACTACAAACCCCAGAATTCAACAGCAGGAAACCAGAGCAGTTAAAGTGGAATAGTAACACTATAACAGTGTAGTCTGAAAATCTCCTGAGACATCTATCTAGATCTGTTCATCTAGAACCACAGCCACTATAGAATTGTTTATAATTGGTGATGACCAACCATGGAATAATGAAACCAGACACAGAAAGTTGGGTTAAACAAGAGCCACTTTATTCTATTTAAGTTGATGAAACCTGAAAGGAGCAATATGGGGGACCAACCTGGTGTGTGTTCAGCTGAGGCCAGGTATCTGCCCTAGACCACCTCCTCAGTCTTCCTTTCAGCAAAACACCTGACCCTGAGGGCAATCCAATAGATGGGTTGCTCCCCAGATTGCCACTTACTGAAAGGTAAACCCAGGGTGCTCACACTCAAGTCCCAGGACCTATAACTGAGAGCAAAACCACCAGGTCAGGCTCAAGGATAGAGTCCTTCCTCACTTCCTGGGTCCCAGGGTCTGAAGAGATGGTTTCAGAGCCCTACCCTTCACTGAAAGGGTGCCCATGTGTACTACTGCTGCTGTTGTGTGCCTTCATGTCATTTCCAACTTTCAGCAATCCTAAGGTGACTCTATCACAGGGTTTTCTTGGCAATATTTGTTCAGAGGAGGTTTGCCATAGCCTTCCTCTGAGGCTGAGAGAGTACCCAAGATAAGCCAGTGGGTTTCCATGGCTGAATGCCAACCTCTTCAATAAAACCAGCCACATATCCAGCAGAGCAAAGTAAAATTATCATCAGAAATGAAAGAGATTAAAAGATTAAGCCTGTGAGAGACAATTCCACATTGTTGAAGTGCCAGTACCAAAACAACAAACAACCCCACCCCCAAACAAAGCCCTTTCTCTGGTAGCCACTTGCCATGCTACAGATGATGGGGTCAGGGGAGTTATTTAGGTTCCTGAACCTGGTCCCCAGGATAGACTCAGCGCCTCTTAGAAGTTTAGCCTAAAACCCACAGTGGCTTCATTGCCCACTGACATCAGAGCCACCACATCTCTGTGAGGATGGGAACTGAATGACCTGTTGAACACTTACTCTCATCCTCATCCTCATCCTCATCCTCGTATAGGGACACTTTGGGTCCCATATTGGGAGAAAGATGGCATACAAATAAAATAAATAAATACAATATAAATAAATCATATTAATACATAAACCCATTCTTTCTGCATAACTGGAGCTCAAGGTAGCTTACAGCAAATAAAATTAGTACAACCCACTCCCACACAAATAGATAAAAAATATAGTTCAGAAATACTATACTTGCTTTTTAACTATCTATAGAATTAAAACCACACACACACACACACACACACACACACACAGGTTCCCAGCTGTTTATGCAGGGCATATGTTCCCAGACTTACTGGAAATATGTAAAACTGCATATAATAGTGAACCGCCATAGAATGGCACTGGGGGACCTAGAAAATGCTTAAAGAGGATGCCTCCCAAAGCCTACAGAGACCACCTCCAGCACAACTCTTATGTCCTTCAGATGCCTAGAGAGACCTTTTCCCCAATCATGGATACTGATCCATAAACAAGGGTGGCGGTGTGCAACCTGTTTTCTCTCTCTCTCTCTCTCTGTATTTGTAGCGGCAAGAATAAAAACAATAGAACAGCACCTAATTAAAAGCTCTCGTGGTCAGTTTTCAAAAGCCAGAATAAAAATGTTTTTGCCTGTCAACAGAAGGACAGCAAGAGGGAGCCAGTCTGACCTCCTGAGAAAGGGAGTTCCAAAGCCTGGAGACAGATGGGCTTTATCATACTACACTGTTATAGCACTATTATTCCCCTTTACTGCTATGGCTGCCTCCTGTGGAATTTTGGAGTTTGTAGGTTAGTGAGGCCTGAGAGCGCTCTGGTTGAGAGTTCTAAATGCCCCTCCCAAAACTACAAATCCCAGGATTCCACAGGAGGCAGCCACAACAGTTACAGTGGAATAATAGTGCTTTATAGGTGTAGTGTGATATTGTCCAGACACAGAAAAGGCCCAGTAATACAGCTATTTTCACTTCTGACTTTTTGTTGGGATTAGACAAAAAGAAATTACTTCAAAAGGAGAGGCAGAGAATTTTCCAATATATTTTTGAGCTATATCATTAAACATATGAGGTTGCCAAGGCCTGTAGATATTCCTTTGAACTTTTAAAAAATGCCATTGCCCCTCTCTGGTGCTCTATGACATCTTTGGGCTTCTTGAAGTGACCATAATTTTGTGCTTTGGGTGTCCCAGGAAGCACAAGATGTTACAATGGAATCCTCCCACTTATCCCCCAAATATGAATTTGTCCCTTCCCTCTGCATCAACTGCACAGGTGGCTTCATGGGGGAAGGCCACCATTTGTCCCCCAAGAGAGCACATGAACTTGAGTTCACCCCTCTCTCCACCTCTTTCACTTCTGTTTGGTCCACTGTCCTTATCTGGTTATTAGTACAGGCTAGTACAGGTGATTAGTACAGGTTGGTCACCTTTAGGAGCCAGGTAGTAATTTTGTCTCTTTTGTTCACAAGGGAAGGGTGTTTAGCTTACCATATACTGACTCATCATGGTACTTATAGGACAATAGGTTCTGAGTGAGGTCTTAAACTAATAGGTTTAATTAACTTTATTCACCTTGTGTGATTCATAGGTGGGGATGTTATTTAAATAATTAATAAAATAGCCCTTTAGTTAAACCATAGTCTGTCCCTGCCTTCTGACTAGGTGGGCAAAAAAAACTATGTCTTTCACAAGGAGGCAAAGACGTTTCCCAACACTGGTGAGTTTTAGCACATCCATAGTCAAAATTATCTCCCTAAATGGAGCCTGGAAACAGACTGTGAGACATGGGGTATGTCAACATCTACATAAGGTATAGCACTTTGATACCACTTTAATTGCCATGGCTCCATCCTATAAAATCCTGTGTTTTTGAATAAAACTGGAATTACTAACGGATAATAAAGAGAGAGGAGGGTGTGCGTTCCCAGATTTATCATGCTACTATAAAGCATGCTCACTTACATGGACTGAGGACTGGATAAACCTGCATGATGATAAATTACTTGCACTCGAAGGTCACAACTTAGTCTTTGGGTGGCATGCGTATATATGGTACAACAAAAAGAAGGAAAACAAAGAGTTCGACAATCATTATATCAGAAAAGCGCTGTTAAGATCTTGGTTAGCCATAAAGAAAACGTTTTACAGGGAAACACCCCTATGGATCTCAATTCAAGAGGCCTTTCTTAGAAAATTTAGAACAAAAGAACAAAGATGGCTGAATTATCAATTGCTTTTGGCAATAGAACCTGCAACAAAAACAGTGAGAGCTAAAACAAGAGAACAATTAGAAGAGGAAGGAATAAGATTCAATTGGTTTACGTACCAGCAAATTTATGAAATATACAAAATAGATTGAAAATTAGAAGGATTCCAAATGGAAAAGAATGAATTAGACAAAATAATTTTTGACAAGTCAAAACATCATATAGCAAAATACAGTACTACAAATTACTAACGGATAGAGAATTAGAATCGGAATACATAAAAGGAAATATGGTTAAATGGGTTCAGGACTTTGGCTATGAAATAGAAACTGATAGGTGGGGAAAAGCTTGGAAAAACACCCAGAGATTCACACTTGCACAGAACTTAAAAGAAAACTTTATCAAAATATTTTATAGGTGGTATTTAACACCCATTAAATTAAACACTATGTATAAAACAGGGAGTATCGAATGTTGGAAGTGCAGAGAATCAACAAGGAATCTGTTACATATGTGGTGGAAATGCTTGTTAGCAAAAGCATTCGGGAAGAAAATCCACTCCAAAATTAAAGAAATCTTGGATATTAACTATTCATTAAGCCCAGAAATATACCTATTAAATATGATAGATAGAATAAGTGACCCAGAAATGGAAAAGAAATGGAGAATTTTATTATACATGATAACGTGTGCAAGAATTCTATACGCCCAAAAGTGGAAAGAGAAAAAAGTACCAACAGCAGAAACATGGATCATTAAAATGCATGAAATGTGGGAGGCGGATAAATTAGCAACACACCTGAGGGGAAAATTGATGAAAAAATGGGGGAAAGAGTGGGAAATATTCACAAAAGTCTGGAGACTAATCGGTAAAATATAAAGAGAGTAAGGAAGCAACAAATCCTTAAAAGATATAAAGTAGGATAACATAAAAAAGAGTATAGAAGAGCCATAATAAAATGTAGATGTAGAATAGAAGAAACACTGATAGGAAAAGAATAGCAGAAATTAAAAGAAACCAGGAAGGTGGAGACTCCCATGCAGTAAATAAGAGATAGGAAGGTAGAGAGTGGAAATAGAGTAAAGTAAACAATGATGTATTAGAATATTGGAGTTGTGATTTATGTTTTATGAATTCAAATAGAGTTACAATTTAATAAGAGATACCTTGAAATTATAATAAAGCAATTTATGTGAATAAATATGTAATGTATATACGGATGGTGGAAAAGTAGATAAGACTGTATCAGACTGCAAATATAATAATTGTAACCAATAAAAATTATATTTAAAAAAATCCTGTGTTTTGTCATTTTGTGAGCTATTTATGCTTTTATGTTTTAAATTCATGGTGTTTCAATGAGATAATATATTTAATTGTTTCAAAAACATTTCAATCACTTTAAAACCATACTTTATCAATAGAAAGATAGATAGATAGATAGATAGATAGATAGATAGATAGATAGTTTAGAATTCTATGGGTTGCAACCATGATGCTCAGAGTGGTATGAACCTGCTATAAATGTGCAGAGTAGATGTACTCATGGTTGCATGACATGATTAGCTAGGTATCCACAGATCCCTGGCTTGCTGTGAATGACTATTGGATTCCTCACATCTGGAGCAGGAGTAAGAATACAAACGACTGTGTTTTGCTTTGTAGTTTGTTTATCATTGAATTGTGAACACAGGTGGAGCTTTAACTCTGATTTATCTCCCAACAAACTGGAGACAGAATCCACCATTTGTTTTAGTTTGTGGATTCTGTCTTTGGATTGTAGGGAGAAAAACAAATTGGAGCAGCCCAAGCAACTGTTTATATACAGTGATAAACAAAAAAAGCAACAGTTCTCATAACACACATCTTACAGCAGAGTGCTTCAAACTGATATGTTAGGACCCTAAGGTTCCCTGGCTTCCTACATCATACAATCCAAGCTTAATTTAACAGTTTGGTACCTACTGGGTGTGAGAGCAAGTGTGATCTAGTGGTTTGAGCATTGGACTGTGCCTAGAGACCTGGGTTCAAATCCCCATTTGGCCATGGAAACCCACTGGGTGATCTTGGGCAAGTCACGCTGTCTTAGCCTCTGAGGAAGGCAAAGGCAAACCCACTCTGAACAAATCTTGTCAAGGAAACCCCATGATAGATCCGCCTTAGGGTTGCCACATATCAGAAATGACTTGAAGGCGCACCACAACAAGTTACTGGGTGCCAACCAGAGCACCTAAAAATCTTCAAAGCAAGACCGTCATAGAAGACAGAAAGTGATTTTGTGAACAATGGTCCTCAAAACAGCAAATCAGATGAGTGAAAAGTTTATTGGTAGTATCTTGATTTGAGGGCAGGATGTTTGATGAAGTTTCTGTTTCATGAAGTTAGGCTTCAACTAATGCAGCCTAAACTGAACTGGTTCCCTGTCTGTTTCCAGACTCAGTTCAAAGTGCATATGCCCTATTTGTTCTTTGAGATCTGTGGAGCAACAATTTCTTTGTAGTCAGATAAAACCTTTTCATATTAGCATGACAAACATTCTATGAAAGTCACTCTGGTTCCAAAGACCTTTCACACTAGATAATTATAGTGCTATGATTCCACTGTATACATGGACATTATCTGATGGCCAACACAGAAATCAAATAGACTACATAACTTGACGCAGAAGATGGAGAAGCTCCATTCTCTCTGAAAAAAAAAGACAAAGAGCAGATTGTGGCATAAACCATAAACCATATCAAAAATTAGAGTAAAGCTGAAGAACATTAAACCAACCATCATGGCAGAATGCAACCTGAAGAACATCACTGTAGAATTTAAAGATAATGTGAAAAATAGATTTGCACTATTAAGCCTAATTGACCGGAAGCCAGAAGAACTCTGGACTCAAGCTAGGGACATTGTCAGGAAGGAATGAAAAAAGACACTATCTGTAGCCAAAAAGAAAGAGAAGCCTCAATGGATGACAGATCTACTGACTACTCTTCAAATAAAGACTGATCAGAAGCAAAAGTTAAAGGTGACAGTAAGTTAGATCTCTCAATGCAGCTGTTCAATGACTTATGAACAAGGGCAAGGAGAACTACTATAATAATCAATGCATATAAATAGAAGGTGACAACAAAAAAAGGAAGAACAAGAGACATCCACCACAAGATCCAAGAAATCAAAGGGAAATTTGAACCAAGAGTGGGGGGTGCTCTACCACCAGCAGGGGAGAATATTTCAAGACCAAGAAGAAATAAAAAGATGATGGAAACAATACACAGAAGAACTATATGAAAGATATGAAAGGGTGACAGATTCATTCAAGGAAGAACCGTATGACGACAAACCTCCAGTTTTAGAATGTGAAGTAGAAGCTGCACTTGGGAGAAATAAATAACCAGGAACAGATGGCATACCGATAGAGCTGCTTCAAGCTACAGAGAGAGAATCTACTCTAGTCCTAACTTAAATCTGCCAACAATTATGGAAAATATTCCAGTCCTGAAAAAAGGACTGAAGAATTTCAGAAGAAAATCATCTAGTGCTTTATAGATTCTAGCAAAGCCTTGATTGTGTAGTTCACGAAAAATGATGGATTTCTCTTTAAAAAATGGGTGTGCCACAATATTGTCTTGTTGTGTAATCTGTACTCAGGACAAGAGGCCACCATCAGGACAGAATATGGAAAAACAAAATAGTTTCCAGATGACAAGGAAGTCAGGCAAGGCTGCATTTTTATCACCTATCTGTTTAACTTGTATGCTGAACATATACATAAAACAGGACTAGATTCAGATGAAGGAGGTCTGAAAATTAGAAGAAGGAGCACCAACAATTTAAGATATGCAGATGACATCATACTACCAGCAAAAAATAGCAAAGATTTGGAACAATTACTGAAGAAAGTAAAGGAATAAAATGCACAGGCAGGTTCACAGTTGAACATTAAGAAAAAAATGACCACAGATGCTTTAAATCATTTTAAAGCAGAAGATGAAGACATTGAAATAGTTCAAGATTTCCCATTCCTTGACTCAGTCATTAATCAGAATAGAGACTGCAGTCAAGAAATCAGAAGAAGACTAGGACTTGGAAAGACAACTATGAAGGAGCTAGATAAAATCCTGAAGTGTCAAGACCTATCACCAAAATACTAAAGTTAGGATTGTCCATGCCATTTTATTTCCCATTGCTATGTATTGTTGTGAAAGCTGAATAGTGATTAAACCTGAAAATCAACTACTTTGAAATGGAGAAGAGTTCTATGGATCCTGTAGACTTCTAAAAAGAGAAACCAATGGGTCCTAGAGCAAATTAAGCCTGAACTCTCCCTAGAAATCAAGATGACTAACCTGAGACTGTTGTACTTTGGATATATTATGAGAAGACATGACTCACTAGAAAAGACAATAATGCTTGGTAAGGTAGAAGGCAGTAAAAAAAAAAAATGAAGACCACATTTCAGACTCCTCAATCAAGGAAGCCACGGCCCTGAGTCTGCAAGACCTGAGCAGGGCTGTTTAGGACATGGGTGACTTGGTGGTCTCACATTCATGTGGTTGCAATAAAGTCAAAGTTGGCAGTTAACAACAGTGATTCCACTTTAACTGCCATGGCAACATTTTCTGAAGTCATGTGGTTTGTATTTTAGGGAGGGGTCTTTATAATTTTCATCCAGAGAACTCTAATTCGTTCCCAAACTACAAACCCCAAGATTCTATAAGATACAGCCATGGCAGTTAAAGTTGAATCATAGCACTTTAACTGTGTGTTGTGAAAGGGCACCAGGTGAAGATACCTCTTAAAAGGCCTTCTGTGCACTGTACTGAGTTTTGACAGAAATTTTATATCTAGGATTTTGCTGTCATTTTTTAGCTTCAGACTATGGCTTTGAGTTGCTCTTTAATTAATTTCTTACTGTACTCATTCTGATTTGTGATTTTGGGGGAGTACTTTTCTATTCTACTTTAAATAAGTTCAGCAAATAAAAGACCAACAAATATAATTAAATAAATACCAAAACAGAAGTTCCCGTTCCAAGAGAAGGTACCAAGTGTTCTTTAAAGCTTTACTGAATGACAGAACTGCCAGTTCAATCCTGTAATCCCCAATGCCAACTAGACAAAAATATTACTTTAAAAAATGATTCATTTCAACCACTTTGGCATTAATGTTTTGCAATGTGTCATCCCACTGTTAGGCAAAATATATTAAGAGTTTCACTCAACCAATCCAAAGGGATGAATGAGCTGCCATATACTTCAGAGGTAGGTGCATCATAATCCAATTGTACAAATCCCAGAGAAGAGAAATGGACATGTGGTTTATGTCATGTTTTAAAACCTGTGTTCTCGTTATTCCCATTGTTATTCCCATGGTATTTTCATCTGGGGGGGATGGCTAATGTTCACTCCTTTGTCATTTTCAGAGCCCTGCAAGCTTGCTTGCTAGTGTTACCTTTATTAATGCTCATAGATTTAGGGCAATGTTTGAAAATAAGGGCTCTCTGGCTTTTCTTCGCAAACGAAGATTCAGGAAGGACTCATCCCGCGCTTTCTGCAAGCGCGCTGATGACTAAAAAGGCCAATCCGAGATAAACAAGTCCGGTTGCAAAAAGCAAAGCAGAAGGTCTCCTTGGGTGATGTTTTTGGGTTGTGATTCTTTCTGTGTTGTCGTTTCTCTTCAAGACTTGTTCGTCGTGAGTTCTCAAATAAGGCTGCAGCATTGTGGATAGTGCGTCTCCATGCCTCCCGATGTGAGGCCAGGGCGGACCACTGTTGGTGATCAATTTGGCCGAGCCTGAGATGTTGTTTCAGGGAGTCTTTGTATCGCTTTTTTGAAGCGCCCCTCTTACGCTGTCCCATGGCGAGTTCACCGTAGAGTAGTATTTTTGGGAGGCGATGGTCCTCCATCCTAGAAACGTGCCCTGCCCAGCTCAACTGTGTTCTCAATATCATGGCCTCATTGCTGGTGATCCCTGCTTGCTCAAGGACAGCAACATTCGTCACATAGTAAGTCCAGTGTATATTTAGGATTGTGCGTAGACAGCGCTGATGAAAGCGCTCGAGGAGTCGTAGGTGGTGGCGATAGGTGAGCCATGTTTCAGATCCATAAAGGAGGATAGACAGTACGATGGGTCTATACACACTGATTTTTGTGCTTTGCCTCAGGTGTTTATTGCTCCAGACTCTTTTGTGAAGTCTTCCAAATGCACTATATGCCTTTGCTAATCTGTGATCGATCTCTTTGTCAATCTTGGCATCTGAGGAGATGGTGCTTCCCAGGTAGGTGAACTGCTGAACGGACTTGAGCACAGATTTGCCGACGGCAATGTGGGGATGGTGGTGTTCATCCTGTGGTGCAGGCTGGTAAAGAACTTCTGTTTTCTTCAGGTTGACTTCTAGCCCAAACAGCTCTGCAGCTGTTGCAAAGCAGGACGTTAGGCGCTGCAGAGCTGCTTCTGTGTGGGCAATAAGGGCAGCATCATCGGCGAAGAGCAGCTCACGGACTAGATAGTTTAGAGTCTTAGTGCAAGCCCTCAGACGGCTTAAGTTAAACAAGCTACCATCAGTACGGTAACATGTATAGATGCCGCTGTCTTCTTTGAGCTCTGCCATAGCCCTTTGGAGCATCATGCTGAAGAAGATTGTGAATAAAGTTGGCGCAAGAACACAACCTTGCTTCACTCCATTAGTTATTAGAAAGGGCTCTGAAAGAGCATCGCCATATCTGACTTGACCGCGCTGGCCCTCGTGTAGCAAGATAATCATTTTAAGGAATTTGGGGTTAGGCTACAGCAATTCTGACGTCTTCATTCTTACTATAGCCAAGGAAAGACCTGCTGAATGAAAGCTGGTTGTAAACAATTGGTCTGCACAATTTCTTCTTTACATTTCAAAGAAATAAGAGCCTTCTTCATTGCCCAATACTCACAGGTCCCAAATTCAGAAAGGAACTCTTTAGCATGCATGGAATGGTGCCACCCTTGGTTGGAAGGATGTCCTGCCCAACCTATCAATCAGTGCATGAAAGTGTATCAGTCTGAAGGGGGTCTTTCTGCATATGGATATACAGTTGTCCCTTCACATTCGCTGGGGTTTGGTTCCAGGACCCTCCATGAATACCCAAATCCATGAATACTCAAGTCCCATTATATGCAATTGGCATAGCAAAATAGTGTCCCTTATATAAAATGGCAAAATCAAGGTTTGCTTTTTGGATTATTATTTTTTAAGACTATTTTCAAACCTTGAATACTTAAATCCATGAATGCCAAATCCGTGAATATGGAGGGACAACTGTACTCTGTGTATGTGTGGGTTCCAGAGCATCATCCTGTCACTCACCAGTTATGGGTTGCTTCAGTATCTCTTTGTGTTCATTCTTCTTAAAAGTAAGCTTCCAAGCTATGTCTGAGACATGTACTTCCATATGCCAGTAGGTCTCGCTCAGACTGATACTGTTCTTACAGTGGTTAAGTATATGGCTGGCACAGGTAGACCTGGGGGAGAGCTTTCCTGCACACTCACGAGCATTGCTTCAAGTTCTTGGTACTCACAGGTACTGAACACCTGAAAAGGGCTTCAGTAGTATTAGTAGTACATTGTTATTGTTGTTGTGCCTTCAAGTCATTTCCAACTCATGGCGACACTAACATGAATGTATCACAGAGATTTCTTGGCAAGATTTTTTCGGAGGGGGTTAAGAGAGGCTGAGAGAGTGTGTCTGGGTCTGAGAGAGTATGACTTACCCAAGGTCACCCAGAGGGTTTCCATGGCTGAGCAGGAATTTGAACCCTGGTCTCCAGAGTCATAGTCGAATGCTCAAACCACTACACTGGCACCTTAGTAGTACATACTCTCCAATATTTCAGAAATGAAAACAGGGAAAGAGTGCTCCACCCGCTCCTGCCACTGCTGCCTTCAAAGTAGAAGGGGAAAAAATCACTGTTGTAGCAATTGGCTCTCCTTTATGGAATCAGCAGCCTCCTGAATCAGTCCTCACAGAAGGCTCTATGAGAGGAGAAAGGGATAACCAGAGAAATTGCCTGTGTTGTGGCACAAGCAATTTTCCTAGTCCATTCCAAACAGCCTGACACTGAAGATCCAGGTATTGAAGAAACCTGTAGCCTAGTTTCTTTATTTCATTTGGAGTCAATGACAGCAGAGGAGGGAAGGAAAGAAGGGGCAAGGAACTAGAAAGAGAGTGTGTGCTTGCTCTGCCACGCTGCAAGTGCAGTGGTTGACCACTCACACCTCCTTTTTTATCACTGTTGCTTTGCTTGGCAAGCCTTTTTGTCCCTAGACCTTCTTCCTTGTGCTCTTGCTGGGGAATGTGCGAGTGGATGTTCCCTTGCTGAGGAAGGGAAGTAGAAACCATGCTGGGAATGAGAGAGAGCAGCCACTAGCAAATTCCTCACCCCTCTCTCTTCCTTCCATGATTGGGAGGGTGTGGAGGTATGGCTACCATTGAGGAGAAGGAGGGAGGATAGCTCCATGTGGCAGTTTTTAGTAATTGATGGCAACAGCAGCAGCAACAACACAATGACTGAGAGAGGAAAAGCAGGACATTTTACTATCCACTGAGAGACCGGGAATGCAAAGCAATAAATGTGGCTAATCCATGGTATTCGGAAGGTATGGTAGTAATAATAGGTAGTAGTGGGAAAACAACATTAAAAAGTGTGGGGGGGGGGACATGCTAGGACAGCATCCATAATTCTGATTGTTGCTGAAGCTATGTTTACTTAATCAAATCTGAATTTTCCAGAGTGCATTTTAAAAAGGTGTCAAATGAGTGTAAACTAATATTAAACAGCACAGCTCTAATTTCTAACATAAGAGAGTAGTGAAACTAAACCTATACTTAAAACACCACAATACTGTAAATAACCATTAAGACTGCCTGGCCTATATTCAAGTCAATTGTTAGTTGCACTTTGTATTTAAATCTTCTTCTGCTTCATTCTGAGTTGTTATTTTTGGTAAATGAAAATACAGTTGTTTGGCCTACTTTCCCCAACAGTGAGTCAGGAAACAGACACACACATTTATAATGTGGGTAGTATTTAGAGATCGTATGATATGCACCAGGAATTATTTAAACCACAGTCATTAATACGATAGCACTTCCACATAAAACATGTTGCATCAAACAAATATAATGTGTGACTGTTACTCAATACATAGGGCCGGTTTAAGGGCCCTGCAGCACCTGCAGCCTCAGGGGGCCTCATCATTGTGCGGGGGGGGGGGGAGGCGTCGTAACCCTCCTCCAGCAAAAACATTATTAGTAATAATCTGAATATCCTGTACTGTAAATAGGTTAGGTTAGGTTACATTGACTTGAGATAAACATATGCCCCCCAAATAAAGTCTTGCAGGGCCCCCCAAAATTCCTTAAACCAGCCCTGCCAATAGACTTACCTGAGAGAGAATCCTATTTAACTCAATGGAGCTTACATCAGAGTAAGCATGCATAAGCTTTTAATGCAAATGTCTACACATTTTAGACGGAGATTGAAGATCAAAGAGGGGCAAACCCCTAGTCAGAAAACAGCCTAGCTCATCCTTTGCTTCATCTAACTGGCCAAGGTACATGACAACATTCAGTTCTCAATCATAATACAATCTGATTGGAACTCAGAATTTAGGCAAATGGTACTAAATGACTTTATGAACATTTCATTCACCTTGGCTGATGAAAAATATTCACCAGCATCCTATATGACCTGTTATGTTACATAATTTACATACAGTATACCTAGCTATGTAGCAGAGGTGCTAAGAAATCCCTTTTGTTGTTGTTAATTGTTGTCAAGTCAACTTTGACTTATGGAGACCCTATGAATGAGAGACCTCCAAGTCACCCTGTCATCAACAGCCCTGCTCAGGTTTTGCAGACTCAGGGCTGTGGCTTCCCTGATTGAGTCTATCCATCTGAAATGCGGTCTTGCTTTTTTCTTACTGCCTTCTACCTTGCCAAACATTAGTGCCTTTTCTAGTTAGTCATGTCTTTTCATGATATCTCCAAAGTAAGACAGTCTCAGTTTAGTTATCTTGGTTTCTAGGGAGAGTTCAGGCTTGATTTACTCTAGAGCCCATTTATTTGTCTTTTTAGCAGTCTAAAACTTTAGTAGAACTCTTCTCCAACATCACATTTCAAATTAGTTGATTTTCTTCTTATCAACTTTAATCACTGTCCAACTTTCACAATCATACATAGAAATTGGAAACATGATGACATTGACAACCTTACCTTTAGTAGGATTTAGTAGGATTATATCAATGATATATTTTTACACTTAGGATTTTGTCTAGTTTCTTCAGTCATAGTCTTCTGATTTCTTGTCTTCTGTCTCCATTCTGATTAATGACTGAGCCAAGATATGGAAAAAACATGAACCGTTTCAGTTTCTTCATTGTTTATTTTAAAGTGATGTAGCCCATCTGCGGCCATAATTTTTGTCTTCTTAATGTTCAGTTGTAAATCTGCCTGTGTGATTTTTTCCTTGACTTTCTTCAGTAATGGTTCAAAGTCTTTGCTATTTTCTGCTAGTAGTATGGTGCCATCTGCATATCTTACACTGTTGATATTCCTTCCTCCAACCTACACACCTCCTTCCTCTGAGTCTAATAATGCTTTACATATGATATGTTCAGTGTACACGTTAAACAGACAGGGTGATAAAATGTAATGTTGCCTGACCCCCTTACCATTTGGAAACCATTCCGTTTCTTTGTATTCTGTCCTGTTGGGAGCCAGGCACACCCATTTCTTTAAGAGTAATCCATAGTTTTTCATGATGTAGACAATCAACGGCTTTGCAGTATTCTACAAAGCATTCAAATTTCTTTTGAAATTCTTTGTTGTGCTCCATTATCCAGCATATATTTGCAGTATACTCTCTAGTGCCTCTTCCTTTCCTGAACCCAGCTGGGACACCAGGCATTTCTCGCCCCATATGTGGTAGAAGTCTTTGTTGTAGAATTTTGAGCATCACTTTGCTTGCATGGGAGATTAATGCAATGCTCCTGTGTTTGCTGTACCCTTTCTTCAGGACTGGAATGTTTTCCATATATGTTGACAGTTTTTAGTTAGGACTAGAGTAGCTTCTGTCTCTTTAGCTTGAAGCAGCTCTATTGGTATGCCATTTGTTCCTGGTGATTTATTTCTCCCAGATGCTCTGAGTACATCTTCCACTTTACTTTCTAAAACTGTAGGTTCATCTTCAAATGATTCTTCCTTGAATGAATCTGTCATCCTTTCCTCTCTTTTATATAATTCTTCTTTATAGGGGGAAAAAAAACCCTTTATTGAATTGCAAAGATGCATAACAGGACACCAGCATCAGGACCAATGTGAACCACTTCAGGACTGATGTACATTGGTCCTATTGTGCATTAGGAACCAATGCACTTTGCTGATTCTGCTATGTACTAATGTAACAGCAGCTCTCCAATGAATATAGATGCTACACAACTGCACAATTCTAATTCCTGCTTATATAAGTCCACTTATGAAGATGTAAGTCCCTACCAGGATTCTGGACATTCTCTGTACTTTGCCTCAGTTCTAACCAGTCAAGATGGCTTCCACCATATGTCACTGTGGTTCAGGCAGAAAAAGACATGCAGTATATCATCAAAGTGGCCAAAACTCACAAATTGCTTGGTAAATTCTGCTTCACCCAAGGGAGAATAGAGTATGGATCTATTTAAGGCAATTTGGAGGGACAATGGAGGGAAAAGCTTTGAAGGCTAGGTCCCCACTGCTGTCAAATTCTGATTCCAGGAATTGACTCCCTCACTGAAGCTACAGGTCAAATTGTTTGCTAGTAACCTCATTGCAAATGGAGAAAGAATAAGGGTGCTAGCCCAAGGAAGAGGAACAGTTCAACATTCCTTCCTCTGAATTCATCTCACTGTCCCAGTAGTCTATTTTCTAGGCTGGATTGTTCCAGAGTCCACACTACTTCAAGGCAATTCAGAGTCTCTAAAGGTTTTGAACCAAAATGGGCCAAGAAGTAAATGTGTCTTAATAACAGGTCAGTTTATTATCCAGTGAGAAAATCAGTAAGTAAAACATTTCTTCCCCGAGTTTAAAAAATGACCACCAATTACTTCTCAGAAACTGTATACTTGGATTTGGAGCAGTCATGGGAATATGCAATATGTGAGTCAAATTGTGAGTCTATTTCCTTCTTCTTTGCTCCCACCATATCCCAGTATACTTTTTCCAGCATTGCCTCTGTTGGTTATCACATCTTTTGTCATTGTTTCTTTTCAATGCAGATATTGTCAAGAGCTTGCATTTTTTAAAATGTTACCTGCGGATGCTACATGTTAGGAGTTGATATCAGAATCCTAGCCAAAGCGATAATTTGCTCATATTGTTTGAAGGAGCATCTCCACACAAACATCAGTTCTGAAAGCAGTTCATATACTGTATATAGTGAGTTTTTACAAAGTGTGAACACATTATGCATCTGTGAGTCAGCCTTAAGAAAGTCCTATTCACACATTGTAGGAACCAGTGTGGTGTAGTTGGTTTGAATGTTGAACAACAATTCTGGAGACCAGGGTTCGAATTTCTGCTTAGCCATGAAAATACCACTGGATGTCCTTGAGCAAGCCACAGGTTCTCAGCCTCAGAAAACTGTGTGATAGGTTCACCTGAGGGTCATCATAATTCAGAAATGACATGAAGGTACACAACAACAAGTCATACATTCAGTTAGAATAAATATGTAAAGAGCACACTAACCTTGCCCCCTCCAATATGAGAAGAACCACAGTGGAAGAGATGATGCCATATGCTCTTTTCCTTACATCATAATTTAACTGGTTAATAAAACTCCTAACAAGAGCTAATGATTTCATTAAAATAATAGACAGCATTAGTCTTTTGAAACCCTTTCCTCAAACTATTGATGCAATCTTCCCAGAGGTCTCTAAACATGATGACCAAAAATGTAGTATACAGCCTAATTCACTGAGCATTTACAATGAATAACCAAATTTGAAACACAATGATTTGAAGGAACATTATTGTGCGTGTGTAATGTTCTAGTGCCCAGCTTCAATGAATTTACTGTAGTTGGGATTAGGATTCAAGCCAATGTGTGTGAAACTCATGCCTATACTCTCTCACACACAAATGTGGTACCATCTTTAAACAGCTACCTCACTCTTTCTCTTTTATATGTTACTTCACAAATACATTTTCTTTGTGAATGAAAATGTAGATAAAGTTGTTTCCAATGTTTGATTAACATTTGCTACACTGTCACTGTTTGAGACATCAGACCTGGCCCACATTATGTCAGTTGGTGATTGGAACATATTTTATTTTTCACATTTATAGCTTTGTAACAAACATTTTCCTAGAAGAAGACGTTTCCTGAAGGTTGAAGCCTGAATCCAATTGGTAATCCCAACTAGAACAGATTCATTGAATTTACTGCTGAATTATAAATCGGCATTTATGTAAATCCCATTGATTCAATGAGCCTACTCTACCTGGGATTAGCAATTGGATTTAGCTTTTAGATACACAGATGCTAATAGATAAGAAATAACCCAGATGGAATGACTGTTGTGCATAACAATCCTCCATCATAATCACATTAAATGATGCCTAGAACTGTTTGCAGGGAAAGAATACATGCCAATAGAGGAGAAATGATAGATATTTCTTTTAATCATAATTAAAATCCCTTTGAAAAGTGTTTAAATATACCTTTCTGTGTTTGGGTTGGAAAATCCAGATGTACTTTAATATTTTGTAACATTAGATATAAATATCTACATAAACGCAAAATTATAAGTGAGACATAAATGAATAAATTGAAGGGCATTCAGAGAAAAAGGGAGCCAGTTTGTCTTCAGTTCAGTTCCTTTTCTCCTAGGGAATTTAGCCAACACATATGGTTGTCTAACAGGGGGTCTTAGAACAGTGAGTGATCATAAGAACCATATGTGCTAGTGTACTGGGGAATAATTTGGCTCAGAGACTGTGCCATTTCCTGTATTTTTCTGAGCCACCTTGCATTTAAATAGCTATGTTGTCAACACATTGCTGCTTTGATGCTATATTCAACTGCTTATGTTAGTGGCACCAAAAACTAAAATACATAGCCCACTGGGGATGTTTTAAAGTAGTTATGATTGACTTAAGCAGCATTGATGTAGAGTGAAAATTATTGACTTACAAATGATCTTAACAAGCATGTTTTGTAGGGGTTGGTGAGATACTAAGGATTATTTTAGTCCCAAAGCTCGACTCAAAAGGCTGCAATCTTATAACCCCTTACCTAGGATTAAGTTCTCCTGAATGCACTGAGACTTGCTGTTGAGTAAACATACATAAGAGTGCACAGTAAAGGTGACTTGTCAGTGTAACACCTACCTCTAACATTGCACAGAACAAACACGAGTTTTATAGATTGCTATACAGACAGTGAAACTGTTCTGTACTTGCCTCTTATCCACCTCTTGAAGTACTTCCTTTTAATCAGCATGAGACGAAGGATAGCATACATAGTTCTTGTCCTAGGAATAGCATGGTTCCAGCAAAAGACAGCATGAAACATCATATGACATCAGTTGGTTTAAAATGTAGGTTCACAAGCTTTAGATTAATCAACAAAAGCTTTCATTTAAAGAAGTGAAACACTTAAATTCTGCCTTTCTACCTGTATTGGCTCATAGGAAATTATCAGACAGGGACAAAAAAAGCATCCCCATCTCGCAATCTCCTCTCTTGCTCTTCTTCTGTCCCTGTAACAGCGTAATGCTATGAAAAGAAAATTTTTCATACCTCTTTTCTGCACCCGTTCCATCCGCCTAGCAGCCCAGGAGTGAATGGAGCCCATAGGGAGCTCCATTCACTTCCTGGTTTGAAATCTCGGGCCATTCTCATGAGAGGACGATTGTGTGGGAAATTCAAAAATCAAAATCAAACTAAATACAAAAACTTACAGTAAGCATAAAAACACACTTTAAAAAATGCAAGTAACCCAGGGAGGGTACAAAAAAGTGTGTCACTTACCTCATTGTCCCAATTGCACCCAGAAATGTTTGGCACAGACCTCGCACTGATGCTGGCTTTGCGCCAGCACAACAGGACACCTTTTCACTTGCCCGTTGTTGCATTACAGAAATGGAACGGGCGATCTATTCATGGCTTATCCTGTGAATAAAAAGGAACACTGGTGGAATGGGAGCGGGACAACATGGGGATGTCATCGTCTGAAATTCAAGCCCTTTAGCAATCTCGTGGTGTCATCATGCCATATTTACAACGTCTGATAATCTCCTTAGACAGGCTTACATAAAACAATTATGGGAAAGTCATGCTTTAAATGAAGATTTATTTAGATATTAAACACATATATTTTGTTAAATTACTTGTTGACTATGTATTTTTAATGAGAAGTATAGGGCACAGAAAGCCAAAGAGCAGGATGATCTGGCCACTGGCTGAATAGTCTGCACATGGTCTTGGGATTTTACATTCAGAGGGTAAACAACCTCAAGCAAACAGCTGGTAAAGACTATTTGCAAATTTACAGCCACAACTTTCATCTACTGCTAGATCCTCCCCACATACTATACATGTAGCTAGACACATATGAATTGTAGGCACACAAAGAAAAGGAGTAGTGGCCAACTGTGTCATTTGTGTTGGCTTTCAAATCCACCAACCCAACAGCTGTTCTGAACATCCTCTCTGATTTGCTTGGGAAAGGGATGAATTACCTGGATCCCTCTACATGTTGACAGTCTCTCTGGCTGGGGCAGTTGGGAGCTGGAGTCCCAACGATATTTTGGAGGGTCACAGGTACCCGTCTGCATCTTACTTTCTGGACTATTTAACATACATGTAGTATCACTTGCATTGTGGTACATATACCAAATCCTTCATCAAATGTGTAGCAGGAGTATACAACTGTGGTTTTTTTTGACAGTGCAACAATCATATTGATTATTGCCAATAATGCCCCAGATGGTCACTGGTTTTTAACTGCTGTTAAGTCAACTTTGACTTACAGTGACCCTATGAATGAGAGACCTTGAAGTCACTCTGTTATCAGCAGCCTTGCTCAGCTCTTGCAAACTCAGGGCTGTAGCTTCCTTGATTGAGTCTATCCATCTGTAATGGGGTCTTCCTCTTTTCTTATTGCTTTTCACCTTACAAAGTATCATTGTTTTTTCTTTTCTAATGAGACATGTCTTCTCGAGCTATGCCCAAAGTACAACAGTCTCAGTCAAGTTATCTTGGCTTCCAGGGTGAGTTTCTGGCTTGATTTGCTGTTGAACCCACTTAGTTATCTTTTAGCAGTCCGGGTACCTGCAGAACTCTCCTCCAGCACCACATTTCAAATGAGTTGATTTTCTTCTTTTCTGCTTTCTTCATTGTCCAATTTTCACAATCATGCATAGAAATCAGAAATAGGATGGGATGGTCAGTACTGACTTTAGTTTTCAATTATATGTCTTCGCACTTGAGGATCTTGTCTAATTCCTTCATAGCTCCCCTTAAGTTTTGATCTTATGATTTCTTGACTGCAGTCTCCATTCTGATTGATGACTGAGACAAGGTATGTAAAATCTACTATTTCAATGTCTTCCTCGTCTATTTTAAGGTGATGTAAATTATCTCTGGACATAGTTTTTGTTTTCTTGATGTTCAGCTGTAAATCTACCTTTGTTTCTTGGCTTTATTCAATAGTTGTTCCAAGTCTTTGATAGTAGTGTGGTGTCATCTGCATATCTTAAATTGTTGATATTTCTTCCTCCAATTTTCACACCTCCTTCCTCTGAATCTAATAATGCTTTACATTTGGTTCAGCATACAAATTAAGCAGATAGGGTGATAAAATGCACCCTTGCCAATTGGAAACCATTCTGTTTTTCCATATTCTGTCCTGATGGTGGCTTCTTGTTCTGAGTACAGTTTACACACCAGGACAATCAAATATTGTGGCACACCCATTTCTTAAGAGCAATCTATCATTTTTCATGATCTCGTACACAATCAAAAGCTTTGCTGGAATCTATAAAGCACAGGCTGTTTTTATTCTGAAATTCTTTGATGTACTCCATTATCCAGCATATATTTGCAATATGATCCCTAATGCTCCTTCCTTTTCTGAACCCAACTTGGACATCTGACATCTCTTGCTCTATATATGGTAAAAGTCTTTGTTGTAGAATTTGAGTATCACTTTGCATGCACGTGAGATTAATTCAATGGTTCTTTTGTTACTGCAATCTCTGGTGTCCCCTTGGAGACTGGAATATATATTCATTGTTTCCAATCTGTTTGCCATTGTTTTGTTTTCCATATTTGCTGACAAATTTTAGCTAGAACTAGAGTAGAGTAGAGTAGAGTAGAAGCTTGAAGCAGCTCTATTGGTATGCCATCTGTTTATGTTGTTTATGTTCTCCCAAGTGCACTGAGTGCAGCTTCTACTTCACTTTCTAAAATTGGAGATTCATCTTCACATGGTTTTTCCTCAAATGAATATGTCACACTTTCATCTCTTTTTATATAGTTCTTCCATGTATTGTTTCCATTGGCTTTTTATTTGTGCTTGGTCATGTAATGTGTTCCCTGGCTGGTGTAGAGCATCCCTAATCTTGGATTGAATTTCCCTTTGATTTCTTGGATCCTGTGGAAAAGGTCTCTTGTTCTTTCTTTTTTGTGATCACCTTCTATTTCTCTACATTGATTATTATGGTAGTTCTTGTCCCTACATACAAGTTGCTGAACAGTTGCAATTATGGTTCTGACCTTATTTCTGTAACCTTTAAGTTTTGCTTCTCATCTGCCTTTAACTACTTGAAGAGTTACAGCTGTCATCCATTGAGACTTCTCTTTCTTTTTGGCTACAGATAGTGTGTTTTGCAATCTTCCCTGACAATGTCCCTGGCTTCAGTCCAGAGTTCTTCTGGCTCTTGGTCAATTAGGCTCAATGGTACAAATCTATTTTACTGTATCTTTAAATTCTACCATGACATTCATAGAATCATAGAATTGTAGAGTTGGAAGAGACCACAAGGGCCATCCAGTCCAACCCCCTGCCACTCAGGAAATCTTGATTAAAGCATCCCCGACAGTGATAGTTGTTGGCCTGGTCCAGAATTTCTGTGTTCTTAAATAGCATTTTGTGTCCAGGTTGGTTTATAACATGTTATATTTCAACACAATGGTTGATTTAGTATTCTTCTGTAGCCTTACTCTAATTTTTGATATCTGCAGTTCATGGTCTATGCTGCAGTCTGCTCCTGGTCTTGTTTTTGCATGGAGAACAGAGCTTCTCCATCTTCTGCTTCCAGTAGGTAGTCTGTTTGATTCCTATATTAGCCATCAGGTGATGTCCATGTTTATAATTGTCTCTTTGATTGCTTGAAGAGTGTGTTTGCAATGAAGAAACTGTTGTCCTTGCAAAATTCAATAATTTACTCTCCTGCTTCATTTCTTGATCCTAGGTCAAATTCTCCAACAAAGTTTGTTTTTTGCTTTGTTTCCTATGCATTCCAATTGCATATGATTATCCATCACCTATGATTGTCCTGTTTGTGATGTGTTTCCTCCTCTATTCCAGCACAGAATTTTTCAATTTCTTCCTCTTCTGCCCCTGTAGTTGGAGCATGAACTTGGATTATAATTATATTAATGGCTTTTTCCTGAAGTCTTATTGATAGTGTTTGGTCAGACTTTGCACTTTAATGTTTTTGCTACATCTCTCCTCACTGAGTGCCTTCCAACCTGGCTGTTTCATTGTCTGACACTATCTCTTGTTTCGTTTTGGATTGTCTTATCATGTGGTTTTCATGGTAAAAGACATCTTTTCATGGTAAAATGCACCCCATTTCTTCTTAGGTTTCCATTCTTAGGTTTCCATTTCCTGAGTAAAACACTGTGTGATTATCTGTCAGGTACCAGCGTGCTAAACTCATAGAGTTTAGAAAGCTTAATTGCTAGAAATCCAGGAAACATGTAATACAAAGTTGTTGCTGAGATTGAGAACCAAATGGTTATACTCTAAGATAAAAGCATCTTACAGTCAACAAAATCTGGCAGGCTGCATAGCTATTGGTTGTCCATCATCCACTGACACAGGCATTCCTTAAAAAAAAAACAGTTACTGTTTTCCCAGTCTCTAACCTTGAGGCTAGAACTGTTGCAGATGCCTGGTTATCTCCCCCCCCCCACCCCAAGCACAGCCCAGACAGTTACACACACCTCATTTCACCCCTATTCAAACTGCTATGCACAGTCTACATCAAAGCCCCAGGGAAAATAATGAATACTGCAGGAGCAAGTTTGAAAGGGACTGATCCGGACATTATCTGAGTGAAAATGTCCAATTCCTGTCCGCTTTAGCTCACTCAACCAAAATTTAGCAACATTTATATGTTCCATTTCTTGTTTTACAATGTCTAGCTTCTCATATTCCATGTTCCTACAATATGTGTTATGTAGCTTTGGACTTTCCTTTCACCTTGCAGGACATCAACAACTGAATGTCTTCTCAGCTTGAGTCCAGTTGCATCATTAGCCACATTGCTACTTGTCCTTGTCCTCTGTTCTACCCCAGTAGCTCACTGAGTGCCTTCCAACCTGGCTGTTTCATCGTCTGGCACTATCTCTTGTTTCTTTTTGGATTGTCTTATCATGCAGTTTTCATGGTAAAAGACATCTGGTTTTACCATTTCATGGTAAAAGAAATGGTAAAACACAACAAAAGCAACATCTGAGACAACATGTAGGCATGTGACTCCAAGACTGTCACTTTTCTTTTCTACTTTTTAACATCTTTTGCCTGATGAAGACACCAGCAGCACTTAAAAAACTTGCATCATGTGTTTTGCATTTGGTTGGCTTATAAAGGTATTGCTTTTTTTGGTGGGAGGGTAGATTGTGGATTTTGGATTTTGTTTTGCTGTATACCCAACATGGCTACCCCTGAATGTGTTTCCTAGATTTGAAGATATCTCATTCTGCCACAACAAGGAATCCTAAACAAGAGGGAAATATAGACTGAGACTCTCTGAGGTTTCTGCCTCCAACAAAGGTAAAGCTTCTCTTTCAGACTATAATTGGCTAGTTTTACCTATACAGCACCTAAAAGTTGTTTCCAGATTCAGTACAGAGACTTCTTGAAAAATCCAATGATCTCTGCCTAACTAAACAAAGGAGCTCTTTGCTTCACAAAAGGACAGGGACATGCTGATTGCCAGAGAAGTTCCTCACTTGTGCAAAAGGATTTAAATTTTACTGTCTTTTGTCTCAGCTCCACATGGCCAGGAAGTTGGAGTGGCCTCTGCCTGCATGAGATCCCTCATCTGAACAACAACAAAAGCAGCACCTGAGACAGCATGTAGGCCTGAGACTCCAATTTTTCTTTTCTTTTTTTAACATCTTTTGTCTGATGAAGAAGACAATAGAGCTTTGAAAGCTTGCATTGTGTGTTTTGATTTAGTTGGCTAATAAAGGTATCACTTTTTGTTGATATTGGATTTTGTTATCGTAAAAGGTATTTAGAGCCTTACTGCACTCCGAAGAAAAGTGGCAAGGGAGCAGGAAAATTCCATTTTCCATGTTGCCTTACTGTATGATGTCATCGTTCTGACATTTTTTTCATTCTGGCCCTGTGGTGAACTGAGGTAAAAATGTGTCATTTTGCTAATGCACTTTTCTGGTTAGCAAAAAGATGTGGTTTTACCTTGGTCCACCATGGGACCAAATTTTTTTTTAAAGAAACAATGCCATGCAGTAAGGCAGCAGGAAAGAAGGAACATTCCTTCTCCCTTGCCTTTTTTCTTTGGAGTACAGTAAGGCCCTTAGAGGTGGTTTAACAATGCCTCCTTCTGCTCAGTACTAGCAAGTTTTAGCTACCACTGCCATTGTCTCTGAGAGCTCCTCCATCAACTGTCACCCCCTCCCAATGCTGCTGCTGCCCAGTAGCTATTTTGGCACATTTAGGACTTTATCAGATGCAGCAAATATAGTATCATAAGGACACCTAATGATCACGAAAAGGTGTGTATACCAGACGATGATGTCCTTTCTCGAACGTATATTGAGAAAAACCCGTACCTTTCTACTGATGGGACAAGATGTCAATTGATCTTCCCTTGGTGATTTGTTGCCGGCATTGCCAGCGTTTGAATCCTCGCGCCATTTAGCCCACGTGAATACAGCATCAATAACAGAACACTTCTGGGTGAGGTCATGACAGCCAGGTAGTGGACACTCTTTTTATGATCCCCCCGTGTACTTGGGACTTTAAAATTGTGTTTTTGTGCTTGTGCATACTTTTTATGTCTTTATTTTACTTTTATTTTTGAATTTGCCGCATTTGTGTCTTCTTGGGAGAATCAGTGAGATCTTAAACCAGGAAGTGAACAGAGCTCCATTCGCTCTCTGTCAGTGCCTGGGCTGCCTCTTTAATGGACTAAGATAAGGTCTGGTCGGGAGTTCTTTTGCTGCCATAAAAACACTTCAAAATATGCTGGCAAAAGAACTTTTGAGGAGAGTGGTCTGTCTGTGTGTGTCTAAAGTTTATGCAGAGAAACCCGTTGACACTACACAATTATAACATAATATTCCTCATTAACTGCCATGGTAACATCCTCTGGAATCTTGGGATTTGCAGTTTAGGGAAGGGCATTTAGAATTCTCAGCTGGAGAGTTGTTCAATAGTTCGGCACAATGGTTGAGTCTTAGGTACCTTGAACTCAGCAGTTGAGGAGATCCTGCCACATCTTATATTCCCATACAGGAACAATGTGCACATATGCCTCTTCCTTGCCTTCATTTTCCTCCTTGCTCATTATGTAGCCACTCTATCATGAGAATCACTGGCTTGCTGCCAATTAAGCTTGCTACAATGGAGCTGGACTTTCTTGGAGGAATGTTGACAAGGCTAATTGCTGGCCTATTGGCAGCAGGTTTAGTACTTTGAGATGCATGGGAAAAGGTTTTAAACCTCAGCTTTGCCAGGTACCATGTTGAAGTACTCCATCACAAGCTATAACAGCAGTATGACTTTGCCAGCAACCATCATTTAAAACACTTAATACCTTACAGCAAGGCAAGAAGGCTGTTCAGAGGAAGCATTCTCAAGGATCTCAATTTAGTACACAGCTACACATTTTCTGCAAATGGAAAAATTAAACTGTAAGTCCTATTTACTAAGGAATCCAGAGAGTTCCTCATATTTCTGTCTGTCCATCTCTCTCTCTCTCTCTCTCTCTCTCACACACACACACACACACACACAATACTGCACTTCTCAGTGGAAGTGAGGATAAGGATTTTTTTTTTTTTAATGAGAACATTCTGAGTGACTTCTAAAGTTCTGGAGACAAGAGGGGATGTAGGAAGGTATCTCTGTGGATATCATATCAAGCTGTCTTCCAGGAATAGAAATCGTAGGTGGAAGAGGAACCCATCATATTTATAGTAATGTTTAATACCAATTGGTATTCAACCTGAAATACAGGAAAGTTCCTCAGAAACTTATAAGGGCTTTCCCATTGGGAAAATTGTGATGGTGACCAAGCTTCCCTGAAAGGAAATGTTACCTGTACAATGGACTCTTGGTATCCACTGGGGTTTGGTTCCAGGACACCCCGTAGATACCAAAATCTGTGGATGCTCAAGTCCCATTATATATAATGCTGTAGTATATGAAAGCCGACCCTGTAGAGAAAGACAAATTCTACATAGACCTACGCCACCTCATACAAAAAGTCCCTGTAGAAGATACAATTATTATCCTTGGTGACTTCAATGCCAGAGTAGGAAAGAACTCTGAAGCCTGGAAAGGTGTCTTAGGCAAACATGGTGTTGGAAATTGCAATGATAACGGACGCCTCCTGCTAGAGTTCTGTGCAGAACAACAGATGACTATTACAAACACTATCTTTCAGCAGAAAGATAGCTTAAAATTACTTTCAAACTGTATTTAGTTGAATCTGTGGATGCAGAATCTGTGGATACAGAGGGCTGACTGTATCCTACTTCTAGATTTTCGGCTCTTACCTAGCTTCCTTTGGAAGGAGGTTAATCAAAACTTAACATTTTATAGTATCTGTGTTTATTTTCAATTATATAGGTTGAGCATAGGTGAAGGCACATAACTTAAACATGCCAAGAGATCACCAAAGTCCACTTCTCCCATATTAGATCTCCAGAGATGGGTAGCCAGCAGCATCCCAAGATATATTGATAAGAAACTCAGCTTTCTGTGTGTTTCCTAAATGGCAACTCTGCTTTTTCTCTCACACAAAGACACCTTGCTTATATCATCCTTTCCTGGGAAGGGTAAGGGGGGAAAATAATGGTTAGAGATTATTTACACAGTTTTAAGGGAGTGTGTCCAGAGAAGGGCAACTAAAATGGTGAAAGGTCTGGAAACGATTCCTTATGAGGAGAGACTTAGGGAGCTGGATATGTTTAGCCTGAAAAAAAGATGGTTAAGAGGCGATATGATAGCCCTATTTAAGTATGTGAAGGGATGTCACGCTGAGGATGGAGCAGGCTTGTTTTCTGCTGCTCCAGAGACTGGAACACAGAGCAATGGATGCAATCTCCAGGAACAGAGATTCTACCTCAACATTAGGAGGAACTTTTTGACAGTAAGAGCTATTCGGCAGTGGAACACACTCCCTCGGAGCGTGGTGGGGTCTCCTTCCTTGGAGGTCTTTAAACAGAGGCTGGATGGCCATCTGTTGGGGATGCTTTGATCAAGATTTCCTGCGTGGCAGGGGGTTGGACTGGATGGCCCTCGTGGTCTCTTCCAACTCTGCAATTCTATGATTCTATGATTCTATGATGAAGACCTTGAACTAGTTCAAGATTTTCCATATCTTGGCTCAGTTATTAATCAGAATGGAGATGGCAGTCAAAATCAGAAGAAGACTAGGACTTGAAAGACCAGCTTTGAAGGAAGGAGACAAGATCCTGAAGTGTAAAGATATATCACTGAATAACAAAGTCAGGATTGTTCATGTCATCATGTCCGATTTCTTTGTATGGTTGCGACAACTGGGCAGTGAAGAAAGCTGATATTCATTTGAGTATCAACTAATTTGAGATGTGGTGCTGGAGAAGAGTTCTGCAGTTACTATGGACTGCTAAAAAGGACTAATAAATGGGCCCTACAGCAAATCAAGCCTGAACACTTCCTAAAAGCCAAGATGACTAAACTGAGACTTCCATATTTTGGACATTTGAAAAGACATGACTCACTAGAAAAGACAATCATGCTTGGTAACGTGGAAGGCAGTAAACAAAAGAGGAAAACCACATTCCAGATAGATAGACTCAGTCAATGAAGCCATGGCCCTGAGTCTCCAATCACGGATCACTCACAAAATATTGACTTAATGAATCATCACATGGTTCACAATTCAGAGGGAAAGGAGGAGCCATAAAAAGAAATGGATACATGACCTATATCACTTCAGTTTATTGTTGTATGGCTATAGAAAGGACAATCTATAATCCTTTTCATGGTGAGGAAAACCTGTCTAGGATATCATGAAACTAGAACAGGTCATGACTAGGATATACACTACAGATGTCATAGTTTTGGGCTTCCAAAAAAAGAATCCTTGGGACTGGGCTTGGTGTGAGTGATGAGAGTTTGTTAGAGATCTATATCTTGCACCTCTTCAGGTGAATCTCTTTCTCTGAGGGACTCAGACTGAGGGAGATTCTTATTCAAAGGGGCTCCTGGCTGAGAGATCTTGGTCCAGGCTTAGGAATGGTTCTTGTGTCCATCATCTGCAATAGCTTGCACAACTGGGCTTTCTAATCCAGCCAGTTCTTCCCCTTCCAGGTCAGAGTCCTAGTGGCTGACATCCTATTAGTCACACAAGGCTTCTTGAATTTATAGTAGCAACCAAAGATTCTCAAGAATTTTGTTTGGTCTGTATTTCAAGATTGTACCCCACAAGCTAATGTATGGATCAGAATATAGTTATTATATGTGTTGTGTTCATTCTAGTAGTAAGAGTCTGTGAGGCAGCAAGCAGGTACAACACCTAGTTCCAAGTAAGCAACTTGCTCTGAGTGGGGGCACATTCACATTACAGAATTATAGTGCTATTAGCTGGACCCAGTGTACCATACACCATTAAGAAACTCCCCAAAGCATGCCCAGTAGATCTAATGACAACGCTATAAGGTAGGCCAGTGGATTTGAATTCCTCCCCACCCTTCTCAGCATTTCATACTTTCCCCAGGATTGCTGAAGGTGACTTGCTCTGTTGCCCTGCTGCCACTGCCGCCAGTTGACTGCCTGGGTCCTGTTGCATTGGCGGCGGCAGCTTCCCACCATCACTGCCGTCGCCAGTTGACTGCCTGGGTCCCATTGCAGCAGTGGGGTCCCACCGCCAGTTGACTGCCTGGGTCCTGTTGCAGCAGGAATAGAAATGATATTACTGTGTAGACTTGAATCATAAGTGGAAATTGTGCAGCCCTGAGACATTGGTGAACTGGAAAGGCCTGCAGCCTTAGTAACTATAGCCAACACTGTAGCACATTGTTTGGTCACTCCCAGTATGAATTGGAATATATAGATTTGCATGTGGGTGGTGATTGGCTGAACAAGTGGTTGGGTATGTTTCCTAAGTGGCTAATCAGCACACTGGGAAAGGCAACATACCCAAGAAAATTATATATATAATTCCACTTTAACTACCATCATTCTTTCCCATGGAATCCTGGGATTGGCAGTTTAGGGGGGGGCATTTAGAATTCTCAGAAAGAAAATGTTTCACGGAACTACAAAACCCAGGATTCCATAGGACAGAGCCATTGCAGTTAATTCTGCTATAATTACGTAGTGTGCATGAGCTCCTGGAAACATAGGAGATTATCCCACTATGGAGATTATCAGATGTGGCTACTATGGCATCACAATAATGACATCGGAACACAAGGGGACACCAATATCACATGATGTCATCTTTTTGCGTTCTGCTGTCATTCTTGAAGCATTTCTTTCTATTGACAGGCTGAGCCATGAATAGATTGCCCATTCCGTTTTGGTGCCGGCATTGCTGGTGTGTGAAACCTTGGGCCATTTAACTCACGTGAATGCAGCGTCAATGGCCAGTCCAGTGCAAATACTTCCAGGGCAGATTGCGGCATACAGGTAAGTGAGGCACCTTTAAAAACCTTCCCTGGTTTACTTGGAAGTTTTAAAGTGTGTTTATGTGCTTGGTGTAACTTTTAATGTTTTATTTTTATGTTTGAATTTCCCAAATGATTAAGTCTTGCGGGATTTCAAACGAGGAAGTGAACGGGGCTCCGTTCACTTCCTCTTCATTGCCAGGGAAGCCTTCTAGCAGGAGAGAAAGTAAGTGCAGCGGGGGGCATTCTTTTGTTGGCATAAAAATGGCTTTTTTTTATGCCGGCAAAAGAACGTTTACAGGGGATCATCTGATAAAGTCCTATACCATTATAATGCTATTATTCCAGTTTAACTGCTATGGCTGCCTCCTGTGGAATCCTGGATTTGCAGTTTAGCTTCTTAGGGAGGGGCATTTAGCTTCTTCTTCGTGATCTCTGTGAATCCACACATACAGGGTTAATCCTGCGCCTGCGCAGAGCAGTTTGGAAAGCTGTTAAAGCCTCTATTCAGTTTTTGGTGGTAGCTCTGCCCACCTTCCCTTGGCCTATAAAAGGCCCCTCCCTTGTCTGCCTCTTCAGTACCTTTTTTCCTCCGCACAAGCAGCATAGGAATCTTGTTAGTGGATACCTCTCATCTCTTCTGGATGGATTTGTGCTGGACTAGGACTGTTTCTAGACCCTCCCCTATTGGACTACAATTTGGATTTGGACTTTACTTCAGTGATAAATTGGTTTTGACCCGGACTGATAGACCTCGCCTTTTGACGTCCTATGGTACTGCTTTTGCTTACTCCTATTACGGGATAATGGCATTGACATCCTCCTCGGGATTCTTCAAGCAGTGCTCTGTCTGCTCCGTGAAGATGCCCGAGTCAGATGGACACTCAAAGTGCCTCTTGTGCCTTGGGGAAGGCTATGACATCCACTCCTGCAGACACTGTAAAGCCTTCACCCACCAAACCCGCAGGAATAGAGATAAATGCCTCAAAGCATTACTCTATGAACATGCCCTCTCAGCGAAGCCTACTGAAAAATCAAACCTGTCTGTGGGCCCTTCCGGACACTGAGATGACTCAGTTACGGCCCAAAAATCGAAGAAGACCAAAGATCAAGGTCGTGAGATTACAGCCGGTACCATCTCGCTTGCTTCCCATAAGAAGTCCCAGGATCGGAGCCTCGGTACCGCAGCTGGTACTGTTGCTAGTACCACTACTGCCACCCATAGCTCCTCCAAGACCAAAACACAGGGGGCTTCCGGCTCCCCAAAGGAGAAACAGAAAGCGGTACGCTTGACATCGCCCACAGACGTGATGAAGGACTCGGCAATGGTACCCTCGGCCCCTCATAAGAGAACAAAGAAATCCCGCTCTGATTTCAAACCATCACCCAGAAGCACAGGAACAAGCTGCCAAGAAGATCAGCACGCCCGGTGCTCTTCCCATGGACAACGGGACTCACCGGGACTGAAAACACTGGTAGTATCACCAATTTGGATAAAACTCCCACCACACCACACCAGCAATTCGGGGGAGGATGTGTTGCTGACCAATCAACTGCTCGTGGTACTGATTCAGTATCAGAAGGTGAAGTTAGAGATTCCTTGCCAGACATCAGGATACTCCAAGTGTCTTTGGATGAGGTCCCGCATCATCGGACACGGTCGCGGTCCCATTTACCATCACCAACATCAACCCCAATCTGCTGGCCCCCCTCGAAATCATGGTCCTGATTTCCAACCCCACAAACAGGGCACAGTAGGTCTCATTCGCGATCCCACTTGCTGCCTTGTCACTCCAGGTCCCATTCACTGCTTCGTCGCTCCAGGTCCCATTCGCAACATAGGTCCTGCTCTCCAGGATGCTCCCGACCCAGGTGACAATCTCGCTCACACCGTCGATCTGGATCTTAACAATGGTCCCACTCTCCATCCCTGCAGCGGTCCCACTCTCAGTGTTGAAGTAAGATTTGACTCTCAGGACTTTTTCAGACAGGAGAGATACACACCTGTTTCGCGGCAGGGGGTCCTTTTCGGACGCCGCCGTCCCCCTCGCGTTACCCTCTGTGTTCCTTTGGTGTCGCATGGAAGGAAAAGGTGCGACTTTTTATTCACGGAAGTTCTTCATGAATAAAAAGTGGCACCTTTCCTTCCATGTGACATGGAAGGAACACAGAGGGTAACGCGAGAGGGACGGCGGCGTCCAAAAAGGATCCCCTGCTGCGAAACAGGTGTGTACCTCTCCCAAGCCCTCCACAGCACTTTTTATGTGTCTGAAAAAGTCCTCAGTTAGGGTTGTATCTGATTTCCTGAGATTTTAGGGCCAAACCCTGAGGCCAGAGGTGATGTCTTTGTGATGCCATGGTGTGGGTCCTCATGATATCAAAAAGTCCCTTTGATGCTATAGAGGTGGGAGCAAGCAGGGACTGGGAGGCAGACAAGAATTGCTTCTGTGTGTGAAAATGGGCATGAAGGTATGCAGGGTAAATGGACCCAGAACTGGAGTAAAATCCAGATAGTTAGGTAAAATAGCAACTAATATAAAGAGCTGCAGCCAGAGTGTTAACTAGGGCAGGTTACAGGGACTATATTACTCCCTTGTTACATCAGCTTCACTGGCTGCCAGCTTGTTTCTGGGCACAATTCAAAGTACTGGTTATGATCTATAAGCCTGATATGGCTCAGGCCCAGGCTCCCTCTATCAACTTGCCTGGGCCCTGACATCACCAAGAGAGGTCCTTCTTTCAGTCCCACCACCATCACAAGCACAGTTGGTGGGGATGCAAAACAGGGTCTTCTAGGTGGCTGCCCCTAGACTCTGGAACTCTTTTCCCAGGGAGTCCAAAATACCTCCCTGCCTGCTGTCTTTCCATCAGGAGGCAAACACCTTTTTATTCCAACAGCTTTTAAAACTGATTTTTTTTTAAAGAATAGGCTGAGGGTGCTGAACTGTTTTAGACTGAAATGTTTTAATTGCTTTTTATCTTTTAATGGTATTTTATCTTTTAACTTTTAAAACTTTTTTAGTTTTAAATCATTTTAATATTGTCAGTATTGTAGTTTAATCCCATTTTAATGATCACTTTTTCATTTGTTTTAGCTGTATTGTTTTTTTGTTTTTGTTTTTTAGATTGTGATCCACCTAAAGTCCCAGTTTTGGGGGGAAGGTAAGATATAAATAAAAGTATAAGTATGATTATAGTAGTGGTGGTGATGACATCTTAATTTGGCCTGGGAAATTTATTTATTTATTTAATTAATTAATTTTAGGTATTTATACCCCGCTTTTCAGCCACAAAGGCTCTCAGAGTGGCTTACACATTGTTAAGCAATAGCACCTACACATCTACACTGCTTTTATAGCATTCTAGGGGCTCTCCACGTGGTTTCCAATGTGTGTTAGCTAATTGCCCCCCACAAGCCAGGTACTCATTTTAACTGTCCTATGAAAGGATGGAAGGCTGAGTGAACCTTGGGGCACTTGGGAACGAACTTGCAACATTGTGGCTGCAATACTGATATTGATGCCAATTGGACATCCAAGGCGAGGGCATTCCACAGTTGGGGTTCAACAGTGGAGAAGGCCCTTCCTCATGCCCCCCATAGTGCCCCCAGTGATGAAAACAGAGAAGATCCTCTCCGGCAGACGGAGGTGTCATTTTATTCTACATTGCTCTTCACCTTCTGAGTGGCAGCAAGGTTTTGTATATGTACTAGTTTATAGGACACTGGAAGCTAAGTGGTGCTGGGATCCAAGGCAGCTCACAACATCTTTAAGAACAGATACAAATACAATGTTATGACATTAAGGAGACCATCATCTTAAAAGAACTTAAAGAGAACCAAATGAAAAACACATCACGGGAGGAAAATATAGCACTCCCCATTAAAAGTACCTCCTGCAGTAGCCAGTCAGTTGCCAAAATCTTCCCTACAGGTCATGTCAGTCTGCAAACTGTATGGAAAACTGCCCAGTGTACATATGATACTAGGGCCCATATTTGAAATCACCTGAGCTGAAGTGTTCATAAGGTTGTAATAGCAGCGGGTGCATTGCTGTATAAGACTTTCATATGTTCCATTCATTGACTGACCTCTCTGAACCTTTTTGTCTCCTTGCTGTAAAATGGGACAGTGTTTTTACACACACAAGTTTAGTTCTGATCATGTCTCATCTGTCAATCATCTGCTGTCATGTATCAGAGAATGATGTATCTCTCACCCCACCCCTTCACTTCTCAATCCCTGTTGCAGAATAGAATTCCTGTTTTAACCATCACACATACCATTTTTAGCATTTCTTTTTCCTTAAATCATATATCAATCTGTAGTGTACATCAGAGAAAATGTATGAATATTCCACCACAGACAGAAAAATGTCTTTGGGTGGGTGGGCTGAGGTGGCAAAATTCTGGATTATACCACTGCAGGTGGTTTAAGTGATATTTTTTAATGCTTCTTCCTTGTGAAATCAACCAATCGTTCCATCCTCCTTCATTTAGCAAACTACTAGGGCTGGTCCTGGCTTTAGGCAGAGTAAAGCAGTTGCCTCAGGGAGCAGATTTGTGGTTGTCATGAAAGGGCAACATTCTTATTCATTTAATTTGCTGTGGTTGTATTTTATTGCCAAGAGAAGAAGAAAGTTGTTTGCAGGTTTTACTGCCTCCTGTGTCACAATAACCTGTCTTCCTTTAGACACTTTGCATCTTGGTGTGGGTGATGGTACTATTTGCTACTTTTCTTCAGATTGCAAAACGTTTTGGTCTGGCCCTGCAGGCTTATACATCTGCTGGAAATATTCAGTGCAGCACTGTCTCCTTGATGTGCCAGTTTGAGGTAAAGATTTTTTTTTTTAAAGAAGGGGCAACATTAAGAATACCCCCCCCCCCAGCACATGTACATGGTACAGCCCAGAATTCTGTCACCTCAGTTTGGCTTGTATAGTGGGTATAATCATGTATAACAATAGTCAGCACTCTCATTTCCCTCATATGTCTGTGTTAGGACTGCTAGAGGTGAGAGGATGTAGCTTTTTTTGTAGACTTTAGCCCTTCTAAGTTGGAAATGCTGTTGTAACTGGCTAGGACTATGTGTGAGTCATCAGGCCCAATACAGACCCTGCCTGGCTTTTGAGGGCTGAAACAGCAAGGACAGGGGTGTCAAACGACAAAAATATCAACCTGGCAGGCCCCAAATTCATCTATGTTTGGCTCGGCTTGGCTTGGTGACTCACAAATTGCAGGCCTGTCTACAACTGCTATCCACTCAAGCATCTTTCAGCTACTATCCACTCAAGCTTCTGGCGAGGCTAAAAATAATGAGGCTTGCCAGGTGAATGTGGAACAAATATAGGTTGAATCCATTCAGAAGGCCAGGTTCTGCTTGGATTCCTACTGTGTGGTGGCCAAACAAATGTAAGAAGTTAGGAGAATTTATCACAGATTGCCAAGAAGCAGATAGGCTTAGTATACTGTCTCTGCCTCTTTCTCATGATGATGAAGCTGTACCATGCTTGATGGTAAGAAATCTTGTGATACTGATGGATGAGAGGGAGGAGGAGAGACAAATGTCTGCCTCCACACCTGTTTCTCCCACAAATGTATAAGAATAGCCATGTCAGATCAGACCAAAGGCTCATTGTGTTGTCCAATGTGCTGTTGCCATTGTGGCCAACTAGATCCCTGTGCAATGCCCACAACTGAGATACAAATGCAATAGCAGCCTCCTGCTCCATTTACAGAGGTATACTGCCTCTGATACTTGGGGTAGCCATCATGGTTAGTAGTCTCTGATGTCCTTTTCCTCCTTTTAAAGCTGTCCAAGTTGGCAGCCATCACGCAACAGTAGTGAATTCCTTTATTTAGCCAGCTATTGTGCCACGGCACCT
Organism: Gambelia wislizenii; assembly: GCA_030847615.1. NCBI lineage: Eukaryota > Metazoa > Chordata > Lepidosauria > Squamata > Crotaphytidae > Gambelia > Gambelia wislizenii. Next base: position 166,394,887 of record JAUMIR010000001.1, on the reverse strand, counting down.
TCAGTTTTATGGAAGAAACTACTGTGTATCTTTTGCCCACCAGGCTAACTATCTTTTAAATTATTTATTTATTTCAATGGTTACTACCCTGCACTTCCAGTCATGAGGGAACCCTAGGGCTGCTTCCAAAAAGAGAAGTCCTATTGCTACCAGTCAAAGTACAATGCACAGCTATGTGTTTTGTATCTGAATTTTCCTCCTTCACAGATTTCCTATGATAAGATGAAAGAAGCAGTAGGAAAAATGCTACCAGGTTACAAATGGAAAAGGACAACACCTAGCTCTGCCTCCCACCCCCTGTAAAATCCTATGAATTATGCAGGTCAATTGCACAATAAAAGCCTCTTCTGAAAATATCCTGTGGCAGCATAGAAAAACTAAAACAAGAAAACAGTTCCTAAACTCTACAACATAAATGCGTAAATTTATAGCAAATTGTTATTATAATAAATTTGTATTATTCAAATACAAAATAATAAGAAATATAGCAGTGTTAAGCAGGAGAGAGAAAAAGAGAGCACCATAATAAATCAATAAACTACACATCAGTTTTGCAGGAACCAGCCACAAGGCCTCCCTGGAGCCAAGGTTTCACTCCTCACCCAAAGGCAAGCAGCAATTGAACAAAACAGGCCTCTGATTGGAAGGCCTCCCATATATTTTAAAATGTATTTATTTATTTATTTTATTTATATGCCACCTTTCTCTCAGAATGAGACCCAAGGAGGCTCACAACATAGAAAATACAATTAAAAATAAAAAACAATTAAAATCATGATAATTTAAAACATATAAAAGTTAAAATAACAATAGAAAACACACCCCTACAAAAGCCTCCATGCCCACAGCTACAAATTAAATGCCTTCTGGCATAAAAATGTCTTTGACTGCTGGCAAAAGGAAAGTAGGGTGGGGGGCATAGCTGTAGTGTTATGACTGAAAAGCCTTTGTCTTATGGACATTGCTTCTGAAACATCAGGGTCTCAGATGTTAGTTGAAGTGCACAAGGCAGATGTGGTAGTTCAGATATCTTGGGCCAAGACCATTTAGTGCACTGGTCTACAACCTGCAGCCCTCCAGATGTTTTGTCCTCCAGATTCCAGATTCCAGAATTCCTGATCATTGGACCAGCTGGCTCAGGCTTCTGGGAGCCTGAGGCCAAAACATCTGGAGGTCCACAGGTTGTGGACCACTAATTTAGTGCTTTACAGACAGCACCTTGCATTAGGCCTCGGGGGGCGGAATATGGGATTTTACACTCCATGCTCCCACTGAAGGTGCGGCTACAACCTTTTGGACCAAATGAAGTTGCCTTCAAGGGCAAGATCTGTGTGTGTGAGAGAGACAAAGAATATGGGTTCCCCCCCCCCACATGAAATGCCCTACTTGTGGAATGCCTTTCCAGTTGAGATCTGTCAAGTCTTGGCATAGGGTCCCATGGACAGAGATCTGTGACTTCCAGAGTGTTTGACTCCAACTCCCATCAGCCTCAGCCAGCAAGGCCAATGTTCAGAGCTCATGGTAGTTGTAGTCCCACAATACCTGGGAGCCACAGCTTCCTGATAACAGTAATATGCCTTTAGGTGCCTGGTTAAAACTTGACTATTTCAGATGGCTTGCACTGATCTTTTTTCTTTTTAAAAAGGCTTTGTCAATCAATGCTGCTGTTCTCCTTTATGTTTTCACTTTCACTTATGCTTGGATGAATAACTATCTTTCTAACTCTTTTGAAAACATGCATTTAGATTGTTTTGTTTAACACATTATTGTGGTTTTCGCTTATATTTTACTGTTACAAGCCATGTTGAGTTCTTTTTGAAAAAAGCAGGATATATGTATTTTTAAAGTATCAGTATTTCATTTGTTTGCTTTGGAAGGAGAAACTGAGTACATAAGCAGTAGGAGGAAAAAAATTCTTTATGTTTCATTTACGTGAAGGTTTTCCACACCAAACTACATATTTACACACACACCTTGTAAGAAATAGTATCTTAATACTGAATTTGACATACTAATCTTGATACTATTGCCTTAAAAATCATCAACAAATCTCATATTATTTCATTCCTGCCAATATCTAATTCAAAAGAAAAAAAAGGAGGAATGCAATCTAATTCATGTTCTGAAATTTTGCTGATTTTTGACAAAAATTAATACAGTATATCCATGAATGAGTTCTGTATATGGTTCCATAATAACAAATGTATTTTAGCAACACATACCTTTTATCTTCATATCACTGGTGCTAACATATAGTGTAGGATGGACCCCTGTATCCACTGATTCATTATCCACTATTCATGGGACACAAAACAGCACACCTACCATATAGTCTTCCTAGAAAATGTGCCCTCTCTAGCCATTTTCTAGGTCCTTCAAGACAACTCTATGGTATTTTAAACCAGAAGTCCTATTATTTTCAATGGTGTTCGCTATTATCCACAGTTTTCAGTATCCATGGGAGTCCCCAGAACCAATCTCCAGTGGATACAGGGGTCCTACTGTATAGGCACATAACATCACTGGCACTAACATATAACATATAGGCACTAACCTATAGATGTGCCTTACTGATAAGGCTGAAACTTAGTCAAATCTAAAGAGTCAGGAGTCATGGCTTCAGAGAGCCATTGCTGGTGGCTGGGGAGCTTCAACCCAAACTTTACCGGAGCTTTTCAAGGTGCTGAACCCTAGCCTCCAAAGGATTCAGCACCCTGGATAGCTCCTTTCTAAAGACTGGACAAAATACACGGATGCAAGAGCCGCCACCAGACCCCACTGGCTAAAGCCAGATTTGAACACCCAAGCATTCCCCACCCCTGCTCCCAGAGATGATGCTTAAATCACTTGCTGCATCTGCCATGTTTGTGATGTGAACGTCGGTTTCCCACTGACTCTCAGATCCATTTGACTGAAAACTGGCATTTAAAAAACCAACAACATGAACATTATTCACATGTGCATACAGAAAATGGACTACAGGGGCTTAACAAATAATAATAATAATAATAATGGCACTTCCTACAGTGTGATCCTAACCATGTCCACCCCCAATTAAGTAGTATGGATTTCAAGGGGGCGTATTTATTTGTTTTTTTATTGTTTTGCTATGCCCACCTTTGACAGCGCTTAAGGCAAGCACGATCTCGCCCGAGGCTGCTTAGGATCGCCGTCTCCCAATCCTAATCCACCTTCCCCTCAACCCGCGCCCCTCACGACACAGCCCGGGCGAGACCCAAAGCGGAATCCTGAGCGGACCCCACGCTTTCCTGGCCCGGGCAGCACCCCGAGCCCCACGCAGCCCTGAATGCGGGAGGGGGAGCTCAGCCGCCCGCACTTCCAGGGGGTTCCTGCTCCCCACCGGAGCCCGTGCTTCGGGCTGGCAGATCTCCTCGCCGCCTCGATTTGGCAGCTTGCTCTCAGAAGCAGGCGGGTTGCTTTTACTCCCGGGTAAAGACCGGTCGGATCCTCACGCTCTTTGGACAAAAGACCCCAAACACAGCCCCCCACACCCCCAGGGCTCCTAGGGAAAGGGAGAAAGAAGAAAGGTCTGGGGCGGGGAGAGAGATCTCCAGACCTTCCTCCATCCCTTTTTCCTAGGAGCCTGGGGTGGGTTGGGGGAGGGGTCCTTTGCTCTTAGAGTGTGAGGATCCGACGACTCGTCTTTACCCGGGAGTAAAGGCAAGCAGTCCGGCTATATATATATATATATATAATATGTATATGTCTGTCTATCTTCCCAGCATGCCTGCCTTGGAAAGCTGTCCGTATTGTGGGGCTGGGCTGGGGGAGAGGGCGAGGCAGCCCTCAGCATCACCCGGGAGTGGAGCAGTTTGGACTCCGCCTAAGTGACACCCAGTTCCCTCCCTCCCTGGAGCTCTCTGGCTACCAGCACCATCACCACCAGCAGAGCATTTTAGCAGCAGCAGCAGCAGCCGTAACCGCCGCCCTTCCTGCCTTCCCCTCCAGCCCTGACGGTGCATAGCAGAGAGACCCTGGGCGCTGGGCAAGCCTGCCTGCCTGATGCCTGCCTGAGCATTGGCGGCGGCTGCTGCTCTTTCCTGCCTGCCTTCCCTTCCCTTTCCCTCCTGCCGGCACCGCGAAGAAGAGGAGGCTGCGGGGCATCCCCAAACCTTCCTAAGACCTGGCCCAGCCAAGGGCGGGGGGCAGAGGAGGAGGAGGAGGAGGAGGAGGAAGGCAGCGGCGGCGGCCAGGCGAGGCGAGGCGGGCTCTGGGGCGAAGGCGAGCCACCATGGAAAGCTGCGGGGTCCCCGCCTCGCCGCCGCCGCCTCCTCCTGCTGCTGCTGCTGCTCCCCGAGCGCTGCTGGCTGCCGCGGCCGCTGCCCATGAGCAGAGGACTCCCGTGTAGCCGCCGGAGGAGGAGGAGGAGGAGGAGGAGGCGGAGGAAGAGGCGGCGGCGGCGGCGGAGGCGGAGGAAGCGGCGGCGGCGGCGGCGGCCGGGCGTGCTTGGGTGGCCTCGCCGAAGGGTCCCGAGGCGCTGAAGCGGGCGTGGTGGGGGTGGTCGTCAGGGGGAGGCCCGCCCCCCCCGCCCCAAGATGTCTTCCTCCTCCTCCTCTTCCTCGGCGGGGCCCCGCGTCCCCCGGCCCCCCGCCGTGCCTCCCCCCATGCAGGAGCTGCCCGACCTGAGCCACCTGACGGAAGAGGAGCGGAGCATCATCCTGGCCGTGATGGACCGGCAGAAGGAAGAGGAGGAGAAGGAAGAGGCCATGCTCAAGTAAGCCCCAGGCCGCCCTCCCCGCCCGGCCCTCCTTCCCTCGCTCGCTGGGGTGGGTCTGGTCCCGGCAGGGAGAGAGCCAGCGCGGGCACCGGCGGGGGCAGAGGTTTATCCGTGGTCCAAGAGGGTGGGGGGGGGTCCGGGCTGGCTGGCTTGGTTCGAGGTCGCACTCGGGGCTCTGTGAAGTGGGTCCCCCCTTTCCAGAAGCCCCCCTCCGCCCGCCTCCCCCCACTCCCCGGAGAACTTGGGCGCCAAGGGGCTCCTCCCTGCCCTGCTCGCCCTTTGCCTCGGAGGGACGCCTCAACCCCAACCCAAGGCAAGGAGGGAGCCAGGGTTCGTCGATGGGAAGCCAAGCCTTTCTCATCTGTCTTTCCAAAAGATGGAGCAGACATGCCACCTGGCTTTGTACAGCTGTTGGGAAAGCAAACCTTGGGAGGAATTTTTTTTTTGGGGGGGTGCTATGGTTCTCCCCCCTTAAACCCAGCCTATTTTGGGAGGGTCAGGCAGGGTGGGGTTTCCCTAGCTGGAGCCTTTCAAAGGCCATGCTGCCCCCATCTGGTTCAAAGACATAAGCCACTGTGGGACTTTGTGGCTTGTGGCTTGTTACATCAACCACCTGCAGGAATTCTCCATTTGGGGTGGGTCTCTGTCTCTCTCCTTCCCCCTTCTCCAACCCACCCTCATTTTACTAACGTGCAGAAGTATGGAGACAGATTTTAAGCATGTGTTCAAGAGACCAGGAGGCATCTCAGCATGGGGTATAAAATAAATGCAGTTAATTGCATGTCTTGTCTCACAGAAATGGTTGTACATACCCACTAGTGGGACCATACAGTCAATTGACTTCATACCCTAAGTCTCTAGCTGCTAAAGGGTGTGTGTGGCAGGAGGAGGGTGACAGAGTGCTGAGAGATGCCATATTTGGGAGCTGTCCTTATTTAAAACTGCCCACCTCTCTCCTGTGCCCCAACATCTCTTTCATCTAATACCTTATGTGAACATATTCTTTATCCTTCTACACATAAGCGTACTCAGATCTAATGCCATCATCAGATGGATTCCTACTTCCAAACGGATTGTGATTGGGCCTGTGGACAGGGAGTCAGGCTTTGTCTTCCTCTAGCATCCTCCAGGCCTGTTTGCTTTTAGATGGAAACAGCAGGGCTAGGTAGCAGAATACAGTTTGAATATTTATATCTGGGCATCTGTAACATGTAAGCCTTCCATTGGTAGTAAGAAAATTCCTTTTCCTGTCTATGCATTTGGGTTTCCATGTATTTATTGGGAGGATTGGTGGCTTCCCAAAAGGTGTGCAAACACAGTGCAAGGCTCTTTTGGGGTGGAGGATTGAATTCCAAGCAACAAATTCTAAGGTGTGAGATCCAGTGTTTGTCTGCTCCTCTCCTCTACCTCCAGCTAGTTGTGTGATCTATAATATGAAATCCCTGCATGTTCTGCACTTCACTGCCACATGTATTACAAGGGACAGACCTGGGGTCTTCTCTTGTCTCTCATTGGGGTGTTGTCTCTTCTCACAGTGACCTGTGTTGGGAAATTGGATTTCTGTAGTAGTGGTGGCAAGTGCCATGGTTAATTGTCCAAATGTACCCCATGGCCCAGTAATGGGAAGGAAATGGTTTCAACTTCAGTACCATTTAAAGGGTTAGGATGCTGTGAGGATGGAAGACGGCTGTTAAGAACCCTTGGGGTGTGGCTGATGCTTCTTTCGCTACTGAGTCTGGTGGTGGAGAGGATGCAGGAAGTGGAGTACCCAAGTATATGTAAAGTTAAAAGAGAAAGTTGTCTTTATAAGTAAATATATGAAAGGATAGATTTTATGAATGAGAATAAAAGAGAAAGATTAAATGTTCCTTAATTTCTAGATCCCTCTCTACCTCTATGCTATGGCTATTTAAGCTTTTGAGAAATTACTGGTAATTGTATATGTATGTGTATGTGCTGCTGTAACACAGGGCTGTACCCTATGAGCTGAGCCCCAAACACTGACTAATGTCTTTGTGGCACTCTTGGGCTTTAATACCAACTTGGGAAATTAATTTCTGGAAGCTGCCATATTTGTAGTGTGCATTGCTTCAAAAAAGCAACAAATTGGTACTTTTCACTTCACAACACCCTGGCGATGTTGATTAAGATGAGTGAGAATGTCTTGCCTCAAAACATTTAAAGGACACCCTAGATCAGATGTGGGGTTGGGTGGCCTGGGGAAAGCAACCTGCGATGTAATCGCCACAAGCTGCCGGTCCTTTGCTGACAGGTTTTTGTGACATACCTACCCTGGAGCAAGAAAGCTTCTGAATCTACCTATAGCATAGAGGCATACTTGTAGTCAGTATTTGCAGATGGCTTCCATGTCTGCTCCCTTTTTAATTTTGAAGGAGCTACCCAAAGTGCCAAACCTAGTCTGAGGATAGCATTCAGAACCTTGGATAGCTCCTTTATATTTTAGGCTGGTGGGGAAAGAGAGGATTCCTTGACCCACTGACATGGAAGACACCAGCCATCTCTGAGTGAACTCCTGACTGCCTCTCTCCTGTTAAGCTGCTTCTTGGCCCAGCTGACTGTATACAGAGCCACACCACAGCATGGATGGATTCCTTGTGTGCTGGAGGAGCACTAAGCATTGTTTGCCAGAAACACTGATTACCAATATCTTAGATCCTATGTCATACTAGTCCTCAGGATTTAAACTATTCCAGAAAGCTGAAGGGGAACCGGCAAAGCTTTTACTGAAATAATTTTGGGGCACCTTTTGAAAGTGAGCATTTGCACACAGCAGAAAATGGCTCTCTGAGCACTTGGAAGCTAGAATATTTTAGATTGCTTTAACATGTGTTCAAAGAATTTACAAAGGGAACTTCGTCTGGTTAGTCTGGCACAGCAGATTATTTTTTTCAAAAGCATCTGGATAATAAGGAAAGTACTGCTGCACCAGGTAGAAGGAATTATGCTTTCAGACAGGAATGTTCCCTTTGCAATGCAGGGGTTTTAACTAAGTCCTGGCCGACAGTAAACCTGGCATGTGCAAAATGAACACTATGATTTCTTCATTAGGAAAAAAGTAATAGTCATTATGATTAGTTCCATTATACAGTACAATCAGGATTTTAGTATAATTTAGCAAAATGTACATGCGGGGTTGCCAATGACTTATTAGCCCTGTTCCCTTATCTTTATGGCAGGATGGGATCACTTACTTGCTTTCTTTGTGCTGTTGTGCTGTCAAAGTTACAAAAGCAGAGTCCACTACAGAGATAGCTTTATGGATAGGTACTACATAACTATTATATTATATTATGTGGTGTAGTATTTTGTGGGCATTTAAGGAATACTTGTCTTTTGGATAGGCCTTCTCTGATCTGGTGCCTCCAAATGTGTTGAAGTACAATTCCTATCACACTCAACCATTAGTACCCAACTGTTTGGGCTGTTTTAGGGTAAGGAGGCCCTTTTGGGTGAAGTAAGGCATTAGCAGAGCTTCTCTAGGAGTCTCTGTTCCTGTGGGAAGGAGGCTGGATGAAAAGCTTTCTGCCTCTGTCCCTGTGAGGGCAGAAACAGAGAAGAAAAAAGCAGGGTCTAGGAATTTTAAAGAAACAAAAATGCCATTGAGTGAACCTGTACTCCTAAAACCTGTTTCCTGGGAATAAGCCACATTGAACTCAATGGAACTTCATTTTGAGAGATGTACTGTGCTATGACTCAGTCTTTTAACAACTTTAGCAGGATGCTTTCTCTTCTACTCTTGCACCCACTTGTTTGTGCTTCTTAATGCACCAGAAAACTGCTTTCAGTTGCTTACTTTGCTCTGGATTTCAAAAAGAAAGGGTTGTCAGAAATGTCACTTTTATCCATGTTTGTCTTCAATGCCATTTTTGCCCTCCTAGTTCACTAAATTGAAAGTGTTGTCAGTCTTGTTCACAAATATTGGCTTAGGTTTCTCCAGTCTTTGCAGTGCTCCCTCTCCCCAGACTTAAGTGTCCTCTTTGGAAGGACCTTTCCGCAGAGTCTCCAAAATCATGTGTTCTCCTGCAAATGGTGTTTAAGTGACATAACGCAATACCTTGCCTCTGAGTAACAGAGAGGGACTGGTTGTGCTTTTTTGGTTTCTTTAAAAACTGTCTAGATATGTATTTCTTTGCACATAACTCCAAAAGAATTAAACCAAACCAAACTGAAAGAATTATAAAACAGCACAGGAATGGGACAAGCGTGTTGCATCACTCACCAGTAATGAAGTCGTAAAGAATATCAATTTGGTATCAATGACAGCTGTGCATCAGTGACATCTTGTCACTTCAACATCAATAGGAGGAACCTGGGGTATGAGAGTTACACCTTTCCCATGTTCAAAATATTATACTTCATGGAATTAGGAAAATACAATGTCCCACTAGTTAAAATAGTGTCTGTGCAACAAATAAGGAAAGAAATGCAATAAAGGAGGCAAATGAGACAAGCTTTAAAAAAAAAAAAAAACAAAACAGGCAGCTCCATTAGAAAAAAATCCAGATAGGAACAGTTCCTCAACATCTTTTATTTGGACCAACTAAAAAGCACAGTCGATTAGGTAATGTTCCAACAAAGGTGTGCCCATATGTTTGATGTGGCTGTGAAACTCTGCATCAAATCATCATCTGGTAACCTTACCCAGCACACAGTTTTCTGCCATTGTCCCACCCTTTCCCATTGTGTAGTTTCAGCTGTGTGACTGTGGAGAGGAAAGTAAACAAGAAAGCATGCACATGTTGTGTGCCTTCTGTAGTATTGCCCGTTGGTCCTTTGGCTGGTTTTTAACATAGCCTTAGCTGAAGAATCTAAGAATCTCTGCTTTCTTATCCTCAAACTTGGAGCAAATCCACTATCCAGTATAGTGTACTGCCTTATAAGTTGGACTTGAGTTGCCAAAAGGTTGGTGGCTACTGTTCTAAACTGGAGCTGTTTGTGAATAGTTAAATACAGTACACAGAATTGACAACCTATACTTATTTTAAAAGGCCCACATAAGAGTAAAGATGAAAATGATTCTTGTCAGTTTATTTGTGGATGAAAAATATGTTTTGTTATTTTGGCCATCTAGTTTGTCTATACAGTATGCAGGGCCCTAAAATCTTTTGAAACACTCAGAACTGTATGTATTTGTGTGTGTGCATGCATGCTGGAGAACATGATATAAAATTATATGTAATGTATAGAAAATGGATTGGGATGGGGAAAAAAACCTTTTCTCCTATTCTTATAATACCAAAGACTCCAGACAGATACTGTTAAAGGAAGTAGTTCTTCACTCAGTGAACCGTTCAACTTTGGTGTCTGATCTCACAGGTCCTTTTGGTGGCTGCCATTTGGACAGAATTAAAAGGGAATTCAGGCACATCCATGGAGGTTAGAGCCACCAATGGCTACTAAACAGGCTGGCTATACATCACCTCCAATATCAGAGTCAGAATGCATGATGAAACATACATTTTCATTCATGTGCTGCTGGTGGGTTTGCTATAGGTATCTCATTGGCCACTGTGTGAACAGAATGCCTTTGGTCTGATCCAGCATAGCTCTTCTTCTGCTTGTAATGGTTTTATTTCCCTTTGATACTAGTTGTGTGTTTAACAAGAGTGTAATCTCAAATGTAACCAAGATGCAATAGATCAGTATTGAGATATCTGACTGCACAGTATGGCTATAAGTTATTCAGGAAATCTGAGGCTACAAACTCGGTGCTGTTAAGTATGTTGCCTTGAATTAGGGAAATCTATAAATGTTGCCATTTGCAATAGCACTCACCATGCCTGCAGTTTCCTCCAAACCAAGCAAGTTGGAGTGTTTACCAAAGGCAGCACTAGGAGCATAGTTAGGTCAACGCTAAGTGCTCTGGAAAAACCTCTCCATTACATTGGAAGGGCTGTGACTCTGAGGCACTTTTATGGGTTCTGATGTTAATTCCTTATGACTGCAGACTATGCAATCCTTCCACTTACAAGGCATGGGGCAGTAGGAACAGTCGATGTTTATCTTTGAAAGATAACTCTGCACTAGCTGAACTTATTGTCTAAAATTTATACAGATTAGGATCAGAAGTATAAAAAATGCATGCAGTATAGGTGCTACAGAAGCTAAACAGAGTGTGAGGTTTTGATGTTCATTCTCCCACCCTGATCTTTGATAGCAGTCAGCTTGGCCCAGTTTTCCCTTCACTTTATTCAATTTTTATTTATGTATTTATGTCCACATCACCTCTCTCTCTAGTCCCCTTCAGTCTTTCCTGACTTTTTGCTGAGCGTGTACTGCACAAGGGTAGCATATATACAGACACCTTTACATTGAGCCAGGGAGCCTTGGCACAAATGGAAAGGTGGATGCCCAGGCTTTAAAACCACTCCACACAGTAAAATGAAATTTTCTTCTCCACCAGCACTGCTTACTTTGAGATGTTTCTCCCTACGTGAATACCAAGAGAAGCGCAGAGACCTGGCAAGCCTAGTTGCAGACCAAGACAAAAATGCAAAGACGATCTCAGAGAAAATGAATTTACTTGTTTCAGAAAAACATGTGAGCCCTAACCCACACCTTTTTAGTAAACAGTTTGTTAGAAACCTGTTAACCAGATTGTTCAAACAACAACAATAATATTCTCAAAGCCTTTAGTTGTTTAACTATATTTTCAAGTATAACTGTAAGCATATTATATTTTTACATTTTGAAAACTCTCAAGGCCTACCAGAACCCTAGATTATTAGAGCCTGCCATATATGGACAATGTTTAACCCTTATCCAGGAACTATTCAGCCAAGCAATATTCATTTATCTTTCTGTATTGTTTACCGAGATAGACAGAGGCATGCTTGAAGCCAGTATATTCTCTGATATCAAACTTTAAGCCCATGTGGGTCCTGACTTTGGATGCATCCAGACTGATTAAAAAGACCCAAAAGTCGCAGATTTTGTTCCTGTTCTTTCCCATTTTATTTTGGTGATCCATACACTTTTGTTTATCGCAGAATATTTTCTGTCAGCAACCAATCTAATCAGAGACTTTTTATATCAGCTCCCCAGGTCAGTTTATTTTAACCCAATATAAATCAGAAAGTACAAGAACAAAAATCTGGGACTTTTCAATCAGTCTGGATGTGCCCTTTGTTGTCTAAAAGATGTCTGGAAGGTACTAAAGCAGTGGTGGCAAACCTCTGTGACCCTCTAGATATTGTAGGACTCCGACTTCCTTCACCTCCAACCAACATGGCAATGGTTAGGGATGATGAGACTTGTCGTCCAAGCCACATCATAATAACATCAGTGTCTAAAATTGGAGGGGGTAAGAGGAGGAAGAGGAAGAGGAAGGGAAAAGGAAAAGGAAATGGAATGGTTTCACCCTGGAAGAAGGAAAAAGGAAGGGGAGGATAACAGGAAATATGGGAATGTGTTAGGTTAGGAGTAGTTTCCCAGGATGTTAGCTCCTTCTAGGCAAGGATTAAGGGTAGATTTATGAGAGGTAGACTTTTTCACCACAGTTTATAAACAGAAATGCATTTGTGTCTAACATGTCCCTCTAAGTGGATCTTTTCCAAAATAAAAGAGGAACAAGCAGTGTCAGAGCTATATACTTGCAAGTTTACTTGGCTCATTTAAATATACGTGTCGGTTTCATAAGTTGAGGCTAATGAACACATTTGCAGGTAAAGGAGCTATATGACGCACAACAAGCTTGATCAGAAGAAGAAAAAGAAAGGAGAAAGTGAGGGGGAGGAGTCTTGTGTGACCACAAACACCCGGGAGTTGCTAGGATCACAGGGGCTGGTTGCCTAATTATACTAATAATCAGTGCTCATACATTACTCTTTAAAGCTGAGCACAGGGAAAGCTTGAGAGGCAGAGTGAAATATGGTTAGAGGCATACAGGAAGCCCTTGACAACCTCTAAACACTTCCATTGCTCTCACAGCAAAATGAGACTGGGAATGCTTGATTGGAGCAGAAATTCCAACGGGATGTTCTGGGCAAGGAGAAATATTGTCTGTTTTTTTCATGAATAACTGATGGTTTGATAATGCATATTCAGGAGAAAATGCCTCGCTTTGAAACAAACCACCTTCAGTGTTGAGTTTCTGGAAACGACCACCTTTTGATTGACTAAACTTTTCCTTGGGAGTTTTCAACAACTTTTGTTTTTGTTATTGTTATATGCCTTCAGGGTACAGCAAGATTTATTCAGAGGAAGTTTGCCATTGCCTTCTTTTTCACCTGAGAGAGTGTAATTTGCCCAGGTCACTCTGTGGGCTTCCATGGCTGAGCAGGGATTTGAACCCCACTCTCCTGGGGCCTAAATACCCTAATGGCACCAGATCCTGTCTGATCTTGGGAGCTAAGCAGAGTCAGTCCTGATTAGCACTTGGATGGGAGACCACCAATGAATCCCAGGTGCTGTGGGCTATATTTCAGAGGAAGGAACTGCAAAAAATAACTCTGAGTATTCCTTGCCTAAGAAAACCCTATGAAATTCATGGGGTCACCATAAGTTGACAGGTGTCTCCAAGGCACATAGGCACACACTTCTGGAGTCCTAGTTCAACACTCACACCACCACATCTTGCTGAGTTGTGGTGGGGAATGCATTCCTCATCTCAGGGATGCTCTCATGAACACATACCTTTCATAAACTCTTATAAGACTGAGCCCTGGTTTTGGAAATAAATACCAGATCTGAGCCTGTGTAATGACTCCTTCTCTCAAATTAAGGTATGTTCTCTGTCTCACATCCCCAACTATCTGTGGTATGGGGCTAATGGCACTGAAAGAGAGTTATTGACATTGTGTGTGAAGCATGCCAAATACACCAAAGGCTGTAATTGTGTAATTGAAAAACACCATGGCCCTGATCCACAGAGCAGTGCAGCTACATCTTTTCAAAATAACAACAATCCCACATACAAAGTCGAAGGCTTTCACAGCCAACATCCATAGATTTTCCTTGGGTTTGTTCCAGGCTGTGAGGCCGTGTTCTGGAATAGTTTCTTTCTGATGTTTCACCTGTATCTGTGGCTGGTATCTTCAGATAATCTTCTCTGAAGATGCCAGCCACAGATGCAGGCAAAATGTCAGAGAGAAACTATTCCAGAACATGGCCTCACAGCCTGGAAAAAAACCAAGGAAAATCCCACATACCTTTTAGACAGGGAAAGTGGAAAAGAGGTGAATTGAATCCAGCTCCTCCTTCAAAAGTGGTTTACCAGAATTTCAGTCTCTTTGAAGGGTCTCCACATACACATTCCCTGCGATATACTCTAAAGGAGAGCCATGGAACTTTGGGATATATTTGTGCCTGCAGTTTTTCATCATTCTGGGAACATGGCATAATTCCATCATTTCATAATTGGTATTAATGTGCAAGACTATTACATTATTTTTTTAAAAAAAAAAACAAACACCAGTCACTTGCATATGTTGTTGTTGTTGTTGTTGTTGTTATTGTTGTTTCCTTGCAATCCATTTCCAACTTATGGCAACCTTAAGGCAAACCTACCATGGGGTTTTCTTGCCAAGATTTGTTCAGAGGGGCGTTGCCATGGCCTTCCTCTGAGACCAAGAGAGTATGATTTGCCTGAGGTTATCCAGGTGGTTTGCATAGTTGACTATGGATTTGAACCCTGGGCTCCCAGGGTCCTAGTCCAGCACTCAAATTATTATGCCACCCTGACTTTTGCACTTGGATATAGAAATGTATTTTTAAGTCTGAGGATTTTCAGGCATAATTTTTGATCCGATAAATATATAAATAGTTTTTTAAAAGTCTTTCTGTTGTTTCTGCAAAAGATAGATACCATGTTACCAACATTTTTATCAAGCATTTCTACAGATCAATGGATAATTGTGATTGACCTTGTTTCTATATCTAGCCTGCCGGTCACCAGACTGCACTAGAGTAGCCCCACTGAAGTCAATGGGACTCTTGTGAGTTGTTGGCTCTGATGCATGACCCAGGAGATTATCAGAAGACTAAATTAATCCATTATAGGGATGTCAAGAGATCATGAAAGGACTTACTTTTCGGACGATGTCGTCCTCGTCCCGTTATGCCCCCGTCCTGGTTCCACACTGCCCTTGTTTCTTCTTATTCACGGCTCAAGCCATCAATAGATAGCCCACTACGTTCCTGTCACGGAACAACAGGTGAGTGAAAAGGTGCCCCGTTATGCTGGCACGATGCCAGCCGCAGTGGGAGGTCCGTGCCAAACACTTCCGGTTGAGATTGGGACATCGAGGTAAGTGACACCCTTCTTTTCCCCCTCCCCAGGTTACTTGTATTTTTTTAACTGTGTTTTTGTGCTTGCTGTCACTTTTTGATCTTTGTTTTACTTTTTATTTTTGAATTTCCTGCGTGCTCGTTCTCTCACGAGAACGGCCAGGAACTCAAACCAGGAAGTGAATGAGGTTCTGTTCAAGCTCCATTTTCTCCTGGGCTCCTGGAGGGGTGGGGACACAGTTTTTATTCTGCTTTTAAGTTAGGTATGAATTTTTTTTTTTACACCGTTACAGGGGGGTGGCAGTAGCTAGATGGTGAGACAGGGATGCTATATTTGTCCCCCGTCTGAAAAAGTCCCCAATTCAGGTAGAAGAGTAAAATTTCAATTAACATAATGATACAGTAGTAAATTAAGCTTTCGCCCTCAATCTGTTGTATTCACTGTAACCAGCATATGGATGAAAGCTTCAAAAGTATCCAACTAGTTGTGCCCTCATTTATTTGAGTTTAGGGCATCCTCTCATACTCACACTGTTAAAGTCCCATGGGAGGTGAGCAAGCAACTATTTTGCATACAACATGTAATTAGCTCTTCATCTTTTTTTTATTTCAAAATGTAAAGCATCTTCTGGAAGCTGCAGTTTTAAACAGAAAAAAAGTATGTGGCAGTAGAAACTGTAACCAATCATAGATTTTCTGTAGTTTTTTTTCCAGGCTGTGAGGCCATGTTATGGAAGAGTTTATTCCTGACGTTTTGCCTGCATCTGTGGCTGACATCTTCAGAGAATGCTTGGGTAGGAGTGTGTGTGTGTGTGTATGTGGGTTATATACTGTGAGTCCCTGTTGGAGAGGATATGTAAATTTGTGTATTATGGCCAGTTCCTGTGGGGAGATATGCAAGGCGGATTAGTATCTGTTTGGCTAATGGTCCATTGTCTGCTGGAAATCGCCCTGTCCCTTGGTGAAGTTCATTTGCATGTGTTGAGTTTTGATTGTGGTGTTTTTCAGGCCTGGTAGCCAAACTTTGTTTGCTTTAAGGGTTTCTTCTTTCCTTTGAAGTTGTCCAAGTGTTTGTGGATTTCAACAGATTCTCTGTGCATTCTGACATGATAATTGTTGGCCTGGTCCAGAATTTCAGTGTTTTTAAATAACATTTTGTATCCAGGTTGGTTTATTGCACGTTCTGCTATTGCTGACCTTTCTGGCTGGCCCAGTCTGCAGTGTCTCTCATGTTTCTTGATTCGTGTTTGCACGCTGCATTTAGTAGTCCCTATGTAAGCCTGTCCACAACTGCATGGTATGCGGTAAACTCCTGCAGCTGTGAGAGGGTCTCTTTTATTCTTCACTGAGAATAGAATTTCTTGGATTTTCTTGGTTGGTCTGTAGATCGTTTGGAGGTTGTGTTTCCTCTTTACTTTCCCGATTCTGTGACTCCTTTGATGTATGGTAAAAATACCTTCCTTTTGGGTGGCAGTTTTTCTTCTTTCCTGTGTTTTTTTCTGGATCTGGCTGCTCTTGTGATGTCTGGTCTGGAGTAACCATTAATACTTACGACTCCTTGAATGCTTTCATCAGCACTGTATATGCACAATCCTAAATATACACTGGACTGACTATGTGACGAATGTTGCTGTCCTTGAGCAAGCAGGGATCACCAGCATTGAGGCCATGATATTGAGAACACAGCTGTGCTGGGCAGGGCACTTTTCTAGGATGGAGGACCATCGCCTCCCAAAAATAGTATTCTATGGTGAACTCGCCATGGGTCAGCGTAAGAGGGGCACTCCAAAAAAGTGATACAAGGACTCCCTGAAACAACATCTCAGGCTTGGCCAAATTGATCACCAACAATGGTCCGCCACGGCCTCACATCGGGAGGCTTGGAGACGCACTATCCACAATGCTACAGCCTTATTTGAGAGCTCAAGCCTTATTTGAGAGCTCATGCTGAACAAGTCTTGAAGAGAAACGACAATGCAGAAAGAATCACAACCCAGAATCATCACCCAAGGGGACCTTCTGCTGTGCTTTCTGCAACCGGACATGTTTATCTCAGATTGGCCTTTTCAGTCATCAACGTGCTTGCAGAAAGCGTGGGATGAGTCCTTCCTGAATCTTTGTTTGCAAAGAAAAGCCAGAGAGAGAGAGACCAATGTTTTTATTTTGCCTCTTTTTTGTCCTGGGTGATGATTGTGGAGTTCTTGTGTAGGTATCTGTCCATGTGTGGGGGTTTTCTGTATACCTTGTGGCCCAACCGTTGGTTTGGTTTGTGGATGACTAGGACATCCAAGAATAGCAATGTTCCTTCCTTTTCTTTTTCCATTGTGAATTGGATATTCGGGTGGATGCTGTTCAGGTGGTTCAGAAATGCAACCAAATCTTCTTCTTTGTGGCTCCAAATGGTGACAGTCTTGTCCACATATTGGAACCATGTTGTGGGCTTTTTTGGTGCTGTTTCGAGGGCTTGCTTTTCAAAATGTTCCAGGTAAACCTTCGCTATCACGGGGCTTAGGGGGCCACCTATGGCTACCCCATCTATCTGTTCATATAATTTGTTATCCCACTGGAAGTAGCTTGTGGTGAGGCAATGTTTGAACAGGGCTGTGATGTCTTCTGGAAATATTGGATGAGTGCCATGGTGTCCAAGGAGACACCCAATGGTGAACAAGGAGACAACATCAAAACTGATCAGTCTGTCTCCAGGTTTCAGTTTGATGTTGTTGATTTTTTTTTATGAAGTGAGCTGATTCCTTGATGTAGTGGGAGGTTTGTCTTGTGTGGGTTTGTAATTGTGTGGCCAGAAACATAGCCAAGTCATAGATGGTAGATCCAATGATGGTAGATTCCATTCCATAGATGGTAGATTCCATTCCACTCCACTATGGGTTGGAGTGGAATGGAATCCTTGTGGATCTTGGGAAGTCCATACAGTCTTGGTGGGAGAGCCTCAGATCTGCATAGCTTCTGGCATATGATTGGCTGAATTGATGAGTTTGTGATCAAGGTATTTGTTTTTCTGGTGATTTTGTTGGTTGGGTCTTGCTTGAGTTTTATGTATATTGCAGGATCTAAGAGTTCCCTTATTTTTTGTTTGTATTTTTCTGTTTCCATGATTACCGTGGCATTGCCTTTGTCTGCTGGGAGAATAATGATTTCTGGGTCTGCACTGAGATCTTTGATGGCTTTTTTTTTCTTTTATGGTTATGTTGCTGGGTGGTGGTTTTACCTTCCTCAGGATCCTACCTGTTTCTTCTCTTATCTCTTCTGCCTCTTCCTCTGGGAGATGGAAGAGGGCAGATTCAACATGGGCGATGATGTCTTCAACTGGGATTCTGGTGGTGGTAACTGCAAAATTGCCTCCTTTTTGAAAGTTGCCATTCTGTTAGATTGATAATAGTCAGTGATGTATCCAGCTGGGGTTTCCATTGGTGTTTATGGCATTTGTCAAATTTTTGTTTCTGCCTTTCAGTGTGAACCGCTGTATCTTTTTCCATTTTTCTGTAGTTCCTCCAGGACCTAGCCATTCAAATGCACAGATTTACATATCCTCTCCAACAGGGACTCACAGTATATAAACCACACACTCCTATCCAACAATTCTCTGAAGATGCCAGCCACAGATACAGGTGAAACATCAGGAATAAAGTCTTCCAGAACACAGACTCACAGCCTGGAAAAAAACCCACAGAAAACCTATGGATGCCAGCCATGAAAGCCTTTGACTTCACATTGTAACTGATCAGTTCCCACTTAGCAATTTTAATGATCAGTAGATTCTCTGGGAGCAGGCAAAGGTAAAGTTTGATTCAGCATGAAGAAATGGGCCAGTGGTGAGAAATATAAGCAGCCCTTCGCTCCTCTGCTCAAAGTAATGCCCACCCCCCCAGCTGTTTTTCATTTAGAATAAGCCAGGCCATATTTACAAGTCTACTTAGGGTTGCTAAAAAAATCAGTTAAAAACAATGAAATGCAATCAAATTTGAAAATATAATTTGATAGAAGAGACTGATAATGTCACTACAACATTATTTGTAGTTAGGCACAGTGCAATTAACCCATAGTGGGCTTGTAAAGAAACTGGAGAAATGAACACATTTATAACAATCATGGTATATTTGTGAATGTAACGTTTGTGATTTTATGATTTATGTTTGTGAATTTATAGAAAATACCACACTATTGTCTTTGTGGTGGAAAATACTTCATCATTTCATGTGATACAAAATGAATAGCAGCTACTCTGCTTTTTGAAAACATGGTACTTGTTGCTATTATTATTATTATTATTATTATTATTATTACCCCACCTTTTCCTTAGAAGCAGAACCCATTTCAGCTCATCTTGCCCTCACAGAGTTACACTAATTAAGTCTTTCTGAGTCAAAGTTTATGAGGTCAGACACGCTGAACTTGTAGGACTTGCTGCAACAGCACAAAGTGCTTAGGACAGGGTATATTTAGAAGCCTGCTTGCACTGTGTCACAAGATATGATGTTATTTCACAGGCAGATATGCCAACACAAAGATTACAGTGCATTCATATAGCGAGTCATACTTGATCAGTGGATTTATCTAAACTTAACTGATGGTGGAAATGTTTAGGCTCCAAAGCTGCACCACTTTTCAGCATCTATGATTAGTGCCTGGGTGCTACACATGATGGGGACCGTACACTGAAGGGGATGGGTGTGAATATCGCTAACTAGGGGCTCATTCACACTACACAGTTATAGCACTATTATACCACTTTAAAGTCCATGGGTTCCATCATACCCTCCAACTTATGACAGATTAAAACTGGGACATGTGTGGCCAAGTGACGTCAGAGTGTGGCCGAGATGGCAAAAAGTTATTCATGAGGAAGAACGCACAAGCTATTTGAGAGAGGCTGCAGCACTTTTGTTTTGCCTTAACCTACTGGAAGGGCAGGTTTTTGCCTTGTCCTCTCCCCTCCCTGGGGCTGAATTAATTAACTACAAACTACTGTTGCACTTTGAACTCAGTTTGAAGCAACTGAAGTAAGGTGAGGGCAAAGGTAGAAAAGTAGGAGGAATAGAGGGAAACTGGAACATTTTAAAAGTAGGTGAAATGTGGGATGGCGCAGGATTAATTGGGACTGTTTGGAGGTTATGGTTCCATCCTATGGAATCCTGGGTTTGTAGTTTGGTGAGGAGCTTTCTGGCTGAGATTTTTAAATACCCCTCCTTCAAATGCAAATTCCAGAAAAAACGTATTCAGGGTAGTTGTGTTGGTCATACCAGCAAAATACATTAACATCCAAAATCCACAAAACAGTGATACCTTTATTGGGCCAATTAAAAATGCACAAAATCATTATACAGTGTTACAAATCATACAGGGGAAAAATGAGGATGTTAGAATCACAGGCCTACATTTTGTCAAGATGTTGTTTTTGTTGTTGTCAGTTAAGATGGTCTGTGGGGAGATCCATGTAGGTAGGGGCCACTCCTCTCTTTGGCTATGTGGGCTCCGGAAGACAAAGAGTTGTAAAGTCCAGGAAATAAAATTTAAATTCCATTAGCAGCAGAAAAAGCAATTTCCTATAAGTTCCCAGAGCCCACATGGCCAAAGAGAGGAGTGGCCCCCACCTACATGGATCTCCCTCCAGACCATCTTAACTGACAACAACAAAAACAACATCTTGACAAGCCTGTGACTCTGAGATTGTCATTTTTTCTTCTTCTCCTGTATGATTTTTAACGCCTTTGCCTGATGAAGAAGCCAGTGGAGCTTTGAAAGCTTGTATCATGTATTTTGTGCATTTTTGGTTGGCCCAACAGTGACATCACTGTTTTGTGGTTTTTGGATATTATTGTACTTTGCAAATCCCAGGATTTCATAGGATGTTGCCATGGTAGTCAAAGTGGAATATAGCAGTATAATTGTGTAGTGCAGTGGTTCTTAATCTGTGGTCCGTGGACCCCCAGGGGGCCTTGATGTTCTCTCAGGGGGTCTGTGAAGGCTTTGAAGGCTACTCAGCCCACCTCCTTCCTGCAGTGGAGCAGCCACATGACAGGAGCCAAGGCAAAGGCTGGCTGGGCCTGTGCGTTGCTATTCCATCTGCTCTAGCCACAAACTGGTGGGAAGAAGCAGGAGAAAAGTCTTCCCTCCTCCTCTGGCTATGGATGGTGCAATTATTAAGACGCACTATCCACAATGCTGCAGCCTTATTTGAGAACTCACGCCAAACAAGTCTTGCAGAGAAACGACAACGCAGAAAGAAACACAACCCAGAAACATCACCCAAGGAGACCTTCTGCTGTGCTTTCTGCAACCGGACTTGTTTATCTCGGACTGGCCTTTTTAGTCATCAGCGCACTTGCAGAAAGCACGTGGATGAGTCCTTCCTGAATCTTCGTTTGTGAAGAAAAGCCAGAGAGAGAGAGAGAGAGAGAGAGAGAGAGAGAACAATGTTCAATCATCATTTGGGTTTTAAATCTTGGGTTAAGTCTTGGGGGTCTGCAGCAACAAAAAGATATTTAAAGGGCATCCTTGGTAAAGAAAAGGTTAAGAACCACTGGTGTAGTATGAATGGGCTCCTGGTTTTATATGGCATGGCATGTTTATACAGTACATTCATTGGTTTGTTTTGTTTTGGAAATGAGACAACTGTGGTGGGCCTTTGTGGATCAAACTTTTTGAATGAGAAGATTCTAGAAAGATCAGTGTTGCTAATATCCCAGTGCATTCCACAGACCAACAGTATTGTGAAATAAATGACTAAGGGTCAATGCATGCTATTGAAGTGGGAAACAGTTGTTCAGGGTGAGAAAGAGATACCTTGGTGGAAGAAAGGAGACTAACAATTCTGACTGAAGCTCTCCTGGGAGGATCCGGTGGGGTTCCACTCAGAGTGCTGCTTCCCAAGCACAATTTCTGAGAAGTAGGATCAAAATTCAACTTAGCAACATTTCCTCCCCCCCTCCTCTCCCTCCCTCCCTCCATCTCACTCTCTTTGCAGGTGGTGGGTAGGTAGCTGTGTCACTATGTTATAACAAAAACAGCAATGGAGAGTCTAGTGGCACCTGAAAGACTAACAAGGCTTAATTTGCATAAGCTTATAGACTGCAGACAAGGACTGGAATTCTGTATTGCAGTTACGGATTCATAACCTTGAGTTATGGATCTGTAACAGCACCATATTCACTAACGCTACATGGTCACGATTGCAGCATGTACATGCTCTCTGAAACCTACTTTATCAGACAGAGACTGCACCTGGAGATGGAGGTCTGTTAATCTGGCAATCAGGATATAGGAGGGTAATGTTTCTACCCTCCTCCCACCAGTGAGGGAGGCTGCAACAAGGATTTTGGCAGAGATACTGCTTTTGATTATTGCTGCTCTGCTTGCTGGTGTGAGGGTGTGTGTGAAAACTCCTTCTCTTCCTCCTGTGCCCTGATCACTAGCTAAAGGGGCTTCCATCTCTCAGTGTTGCTCCTGACTAGTAAGGAAGGTTGGTGGGGAAAGTCAGGCCAGGAGATGCTATTTAGTCATCCATACATTACTATGTAGAAGATAGGTGAACCTCTTTAAAGGCATGGAATACTGTTTCAATTGACAGATATTTATACATAGAATCATAGAATCATAGAATTGCAGAGTTGAAAGAGACCACGAGGGCCATCCAGTTCAACCCCCCGCCATGCAGGAAATCTTGGTCAAAGCATCCCCGACAGATGGCCATCCAGCCTCTGTTTAAAGACCTCCAAGGAAGGAGACCCCACCACGCTCCGAGGGAGTGTGTTCCACTGCCGAACAGCTCTTACTGTCAAAAAGTTCCTCCTCATGTTGAGGTGGAATCTCTGTTCCTGGAGCTTGCACCCATTGCTCCATGTTCCAGTCTCTGGAGCAGCAGAAAACAAGCCTGCTCCATCCTCAGCGTGACACCCCTTCAAATACTTAAACAGGGCTATCATATCGCCTCTTAACCGTCTTTTTTCCAGGCTAAACATACCCAGCTCCCTAAGTCTCTCCTCATAAGGCATCATTTCCAGACCTTTCACCATTTTAGTTGCCCTTCTCTGGACACGCTCCAATTTGTCAATATCCTTTTTGAATTGTGGTGCCCAGAACTGGACACAGTATTCTAAGTGAGGTCTGACCAAGGCAGAATAGAGTGGCACTATTACTTCCCTTGATCTAGACACTATACTTCTATTGATACAGCCCAAAATCGCATTGGCCTTTTTAGCTGCCGCATCACACTGTTGGCTCATGTTCAACTTGTGGTCTACTAGGACTCCTAGATCCCTTTCGCACGTAGGCTCATTCAGCCAGGTCTCTCCCATCCTATATTTATGGATTGGGTTATATTATATTATGCTATAATATGTATATAAAATATACTATATTATGCTTGGGTTGGAGGGGGCTGGAGGAGAATTAGCATAAAGAAAGTACACACATTGATAATGGTCATTAACAGACAGTAGCTGGGTAGTAACATGAACATCTTTGCTCAGACAAGTTGGCTTTTTGATGAAATTCAATTCTTCTGTCCAGGTTACAAGAGATGGAGTTTGACCTCTAGATGAATTCTGGTGGGTGGTGGATCATCACCAGGAGGCCAGAGCAGTGGTTCTTCACCTGTGGTTTAGGGACCCCCAGGGGGCTGCAATTTCCTCACAGGGGGTCCACAAAGGCTTGAAGGCTGCTTGGCCCACCTCCTGCCTGCAGTAGAGTGGCCACATGACAGGAGCCAAGGCAAAGGCTGGCTGGCTTGGCCTGCACATTGCCATTCAATCTGCTTTGGCCACAAACTTGCAGGAAGAAGCAGCCCATCCCAGCCCATCCAGTGCCTCTGAGGAATGCTTAGTGTATTATTATTATTATTATTATTATTGTTGTTTTAAATCTTGAGCTAAGGCTTTGGGGTCCATGGCAACAAATGATATTTAAAGGGGGTCCCTCGTAAAGAAAAGGTTAAGAGTCACTGGGCCAGAGGAAATGGGAATGTAGTTAACTGTGAACAGTGAAAATACATTGTATATTTCCACTCACTTTGATGCAGTTGTAAACACATGGGAGGGAAAATTTGTATGAGTTAGTTGGTGAGTGACTATGTTTTTGTAACCCTGGTTGTCCATTTACCCCAGAAACAGGCACACAGAAAGCTACTGCCATTTTCAAAAAGGCCACAGTACATTAGATTGTTGTTCTGTTTCTCATAGCCTTATTAAATGCAGAGAAAATATTCCTAGTTTCTGGATTAACTATGCATAGTTCCTTGGAGCTACTTTGATGTGTTTATAGTCTTTATTTGGTCATTTAATTCAAAGGTGCTAACCTTGTCTTGATGTAATTTAAGTGTGAATGAAAATGCTTACGTCAGCTTTTATGCTCACATTGGAACAATGTTGGGTTTCTGTCATTTTAAAGGGCAGAGCAACTGTTGGAGTCATTCCTGCTTGCTTTGTGGGATGCAAGTGCACCTAGGTTATGCTGCTAATAATATAAGACTTGACTGTCATGGGGGGAAAAATCCTCTTTTTAGCTTGTCTTCCTGAGGCACCGGCAACTGAGAGGTTCTATTAACTCATTTTTCATTTGATTGCAGCCATTTAACCTAGCCATTGGTACTTAGGAAGAAAAAAGTATTACTCGATCAACAACATTCCATGACTTATGTTGAATCGTATTCATATTTCATTTGTCTGGGAAAAGGTCATTGTCGTAGTACTGAAATGTCCCTTTGAGGAAAAGTGTCGTGTATCTTTGCCATTTAACATAATTTGAAATACTGTCTGCTTGTTCACATAGAGCTGCAAAAAGAGAAAGAATTTCTGCCTGTACCAGTACAATCCCTGCCTCAACAGTGAAAGGGCCAATTCATTTGTTGTGTAGTGTTGTTGTATTTAACACCTAGGCCATATGGGCTTATGTTGCAGGGAATTTTTGATGCTCTATAGATCCCTACATTGCACATGTTTAGAGGGGAACACTTTTGTTCCCCTAATACTAGGTGTCAAGTGACCCACCATAGTTGAACTGGTTTTGTCAATTTACTGAATTTTCAGGTGTCAGCCTTGTCTTTGCCTCTGTTCACTTTCTTCACTTTATTGGATTTTGGTGTGACAGTGATGGATTATGTGATCTTCTGTTCATCTGTGCTCACAGACACAAAGTATATACAGATCTTGGAAGAAAGGATCTTTAAAAGCTATATATTCCCTATAGTTGCTAACGTACCATGTCTTCCCCCCATGATTTCAATTAATCACATAGGTCTCCTGTTCTCACATGCCATTTTCCTCCTTCCCCACTTTTCTCCTCCCTAGCTTGTTACCTCTTTTCTGTACTCTGGGCTGATTTAGTTGTTAATGTCAAGAGGGGGAGTGAGCAATGGATGCTTGCTTGCCCTGACTCTGGTGCTGCAGTAAGCTGTTCTAAAGGCAAATTCATACCGCCCCGCCCACCCAGCCAGCATGCACGCTCCATAAAAGGGTTGACAAGAAAACAAGCACACTTCCCTGGCAGTTGTAGAATGTCATGGTGACCTGGTGAGTGTGAGCAAATGGGAACACCTTCTTGGATATGAACTGAGTCTCTTGCTGTTGTGTACATTTCTATGTGTCTGTGGTGGGAGGAAATGGTGTGTGTGGGGATAAAAGGATGGCCATGTCCCCTAATTCATAGAAAATAAACCTCTATAAATTGAAAGTGTTCTCTGATTGAACCTGACCAAGTCTGGTTTAATATTTTAGAAGGCAGAGCAGAGGCCTTGAAGTTATCCATCAACATTTAGTACCTGGGTAGCAGACGGAACAGGTCATCTGGCCGTACCTGCACTATGGTGAGATGTATTGAATTTCTCTTTAAATTATAGGGTTTTCCCCCTAAAATTGCAGATATATAATATAATATAATATAATATAATATAATATATAATACAATACAATATAATTGTGTGTGTGTGTGTGCATGTGTGTCAGCATGTGCATATGTCACATAAATCGAAACCCTCCTTTGCCCTCTTTTAAAATGGTGCATTTTCTCTTTTGGGGGAAGGTTAGCAGGGATGCCATCTTTTTAACAGTGGCACCAAGGCTCTGAGACATCTTCTTAGGGGAGGGATGTGGAGGAAGTTTGTTTCCACTTCTGACATTCCAATGCTAGCAGTACTTCCCCCCTCCCCTGCCACCCAGAGGGTAGCATGATCCCTGTAGTTTGAGAGTTTAAAATGCAAAACATACTAAAAATATTCCTGATTAGGTTGTTGTTGTTGTTTAGCCTAACTCCTAAAAGACTGCAAAATGAGTGCAAGATGTCATTCCCTTAAGACCATTCCATAGCTGTGACATGGCTACTATCATCAATCATTTGAAATTGCTCTCCATTTATTGTTACGATCCTCACCTCTGACGGAAATGGAGAATGGCATCAGGTGGTGACCACCATCTGCTGGCAGGATGGTATGGGGGTAAATGATCCTTCAGGTCAGTAGCTAGGTTCTGTACACTTCTGAAACATTCTGGGTTTCAGAATATACCCAATTCTATAGCCACCATTCACTGAAAATCAAACTAGGGGAATTTGTTTTTTCTGTAACAAATCCAATATTCCTCCCACAGTGGATTTTTCTTAGTGGCACATGGCTCAGCAATCACATTTGAAAAATAAGTCTGCATTCACCATCACATGATAGACACAAAACAAAGCAAATTAAATGCAAAATATGTAAGTGAGACTAAGCACATGCTGTGACAAATGGATGTTTTTCACCAGTTGAAGAAGCACCCTTTTTGAAACACACTGAATGTTTTTTTCTAGTTCTGGGATAGGAATTGTTCAGCTTTCTAGACATTCGTGAACTGCTATTGCCAGCAGCCCCAGCTACAAGTCACCATAGCTAATAGTGAGTAATGCTACGACGTGCATTCCAAGTACATGTGGAGGGCTGCACAGTTCAGACCCCTGATCAAGGTTGACCCCTAAGCACTAATACCAATTACTTCTGGTGATTTCTCATTACAGTTTCTTCAAATATATAGTCTAGAATGTTAGATAAGGAGGTTTTAGGGATGTAGCTTCTTTACTCCCTTAGGTAAGAGGTATGGAATTGAGATCAGGCATTCATGAAGGGTTTGGATTGAAAATTTAAAACTATTAATGAGGTATTCTGAGAATTCTTCCTAGATTTTGAGGAAGATTTTGCTATTTACTTACTTGCTTATTGATGTGGGAATCTGTAGCACTTGAAATAGCATGTTTCCCCACTCAGGTAAAGTTGAAGAGCTACTTGAACGGGGGTGGGGGGAGAGGGAAAGTTACCCTGTGAAGGATTATGTAGTGAGCCAACTGGTTTTTACCTTCTGAAGTTGTGTTGTATTTTTTTGTGTGTATATTAAATACAAATATAAGGAATCAGCACCCATGTTCTAGATAGGGATCGGGATGTGGACCATACAGAAAACAATAGTAGCCTAGGGTGTTCAAGGTGTAATGAAGTAAACAGCACAGTTTACTGCCCTGTAATGGAATTTTGATTCAAACCCATATGTTACCAACCCAACATAATTACAACCATTAGGTGCTTAGTATCCCTGCCTCTGCCCATGGTTGCATAGGTGAGGGGCTCTGAAACTCACTATCTTATGGCTCCATTTAATCTAACACTTTCTTCTTATGGCTGCCTGGTGGGAAACTGGTGGAAGTCACTTGTGTGTTGAAGCTGTTGAAGTCAAGCTCTGTATAACTAGTATATATTAACATCATTATACACAGCTGCCATTTCCTAATCTCTGGGAATAAGAGGAGGGCTGTACTGGAGTGGGTTGACCACAGTTAATTCATGTGCCTGGATACAGGCCAGATAGGTTGATGGGAACACCACCCATTCTCATATAAATCTGCACAGTTGTATTCATCCTAGCCACTGGCACAGCCACAGACATTATCCATATGGTCCTTATTTATTTATTAGATTTATGCCCTGCCTTTCTCCCAAGATGGGACCCAAGGCGGCTTACAGTAATATATATTACCGTGTGTGTGTATAATATCATAATTTACAAAAATTAAAAAAAGCATTAAATTAGTTACCACATGATTAAAAATACAACATGACTTTAAAAAAGAAAATCAATAAAAATGCAACATTAAGACATTAAAAGCAGCACACCAATTAAAAATTCCCTTCTCAAATGCATACCTAAATAAAAAAGTCTTCAACTGTCAACAAAAAAAGAGCAGAGAGGGGGCCATCTGGATCTCCCATGGAAGAGAGTTCCTCGGTCTGGGAGCAGCCATGGAGAAGGCTCTCTCCCAAATCCTCACCAACCACACCTGTTGTATACATCATTGCCATTATATGATACCAGAGACTTCTGGGAGATCTTGCCACTGGAAATTGCCAACCATGTTGCCCTGCTATTGTTTAAAATGGGTGGAGGTGTCCAGCTTTTCACTTGTTAAGTTGTAGCACCATAAATGGTCTTACTGTGACAACCACCATTGAGAATAAGCCAGATGCAGAGCAAAGGGATGTTTTATTGAGGCTGAAGGGGTAAATTTTCATAGACTGTCTAGGAAGCATTCTCATAGACTGTACAAATGCCCCTGAACTTTAGCTCCCTTATCTTCCTTTGAATTTTGCAGCCTGATTATGTATTGTTAAACCATCATAATGCGCACCAGATTTTTTTTCATGTTTTATTTAAATCCTTGAGAACATGTTGTAATAACTAAAAATAATTCAAAGCTGTGTTAGAGGACAGCCTGTTTACAGCAGGATTTTAAACAAATTTCTACTGCTCTAGAATGGCTGCTTGGCTGGTGTATTTCTGGCAAAAGTGCAGCCACGGGGGTGGTGCTATTCAGCTGAAATCATAGAATCACATTTTTCATATACTGTATACTCCAGCATTTTATCGCAGTCCTACCTGAGATCCTAAACTGAAGGCTATTGAATGGGTAAGAAGACCCATTGATTCCTTTCAATGATTTTTTTTAATTGACAGAAATAAATTTTTATTTTCTTTATTTTTGTCACTGCTATATTTTAAATTATGTTCTAATTTGTGTTTTAATAGGCCATTTCATTTTGTGTTCTAATTGTATTTTGTTCATTTTACTGTGACTTATCTTGAGCATGGTAGGATATAAGGCCAGTAAAGTTAGTAAGTAAATACAGTATATTTCTGTGGAGTATACTTCTTAGTCGTGGCTTCAGCCTCTGACAGTGTGATCCAGGCATTTTATTAATTTCATTTGTAGCCTTCCTTTTATCCTCACTCCAACCTGATGTTATGGTGACAGGCAATGACTGGTCAGTGATTATGCAATGAACCACAGAGCTGAATAGGGATTTGAATCCAGCCTCCTGGCCCCTATCCTAGTCCCAACGTACTAACCACCACACCACAGTAGCTCTAAGGACTTTATCAGATGCATCAAAAACTGTGTCATAAGGACATGACAATAATGCAAAAGGGTGAAATTATCAGACTTCATTGTAATTCAGCCATTCCAGGAGCATAGCGCGGGGGTGAATAAGGCATAACTTTTTATTGATTGCTTAGCCCATTAATAACAAAGTGATGCCTGTTCTGTACCAACGCTACACCCCAGGAATGGCTGAGGATGTGGGTGTCCGATCATTTTGCCCTTTGGGCTATTGTCCTGTCCTTATGATGCAGTTTTGGATGTGTTTTTTTGCCACGTTTTCCAATGTCTGATAAAGTCCAAAGTCTGATTTAATAGCAGCAACACAGACAGCAAAATAACATCCCATGCATGGCTAAGGGATGCATAGATTTTCTCTATTTGCTGGGGAGATCCCCCAGTCCATTTAACTTTGTAAAAATCTAGGTGCAGGAATTGTGACTTCAACACAGGCCCCGTCCACACGATTTAAATAATACGTACAGCGTGTGGAAGTTCGCTCTTTGGTACACATGGCCATTCGGATTCACACGCATCCAAAGGAAGGGGGGGCTCATTTTTCCACCCTGAAATATGCTCATCCGGTGTTTGGGAAAGAAAGCGGATCACAAAGAGAAATCCGTTTGCCGTTCGGATGGCTGACGGTCTGTACGCTCTGTTCGCACACATATGAACAGGCAGTGTAATATGATTGGCTGGCCAAATAGAGGGGGCGGGTCTAGCACAGAGGGGAATTGGGAGCAGCCACCATGTTGGTTTCCCGGCTAGCAAGAGTCCGGTAAGTCGGCGCATTATATATATTTATTTATTTTTATTTTATATTGTAAATAGGGAAAACCGACTTTCCGCAAAGCAGGAACCTTTAAAAAAAAAAGCTTCAGGAGATTTAAAACCGCCACTTGGCTTGCTCGCTCCAGCCAGCTTGGGGAAGAGGTGTCATACGGAGTTTAAGGGGGTAAAAAACCGTGTAGGCGGATCGTATGCATACGAACGATGGCCTATTTGTATTTTTTACCCCCCAAATGGATTTTTTTTATAATCGTATAGACGCACCCACAGGAACAACAATTCTCAGGATGCTGTGTAGGGCAGGGGTGGGGAGTGTGTAGTTGTCCAGATGTTTTGGGACATCAGCTCTCATAATCCCTCCCACTTGGTATGCTGGTTGGTTGATGGATGTTGCATTTCAGTAACATCTGAAGGGCCGCATTCACATCCACAGGGAACATTCAGTGGTTTGCTGGTGCCCTTTCCATCCTTGCTAGCCAGAAGGACCAGAGTTAATAGTACCAATGACATCTGTGGCCCTGATGGTGTTGCAACAGGTCTGCTTCCCACTCCACTCCTGTACCTTATCTTATGAATGACTCTAAGCATATACTTGAGGGCTGCTGGTCAGGTTGTGAATACTTAATACCACTGACCTGGCAGGACAAAATAGCTTACCAAATGGTTACATGCATACCTTGGTATGTTACCACTTGGTGAGTATTAACTGTGTCCATTTACCCAAAGGTATTGCAGTAAGTCTGTGGATGTTAACAGTAGAGAGATAAGGGCTATGTACTAATATGCATAGGGGAAGATGAAATGCCCAATTTGTTTTCTTTTTTGAGAGGATTTTTACACTTCGAGTTCTATAGGGTAGGGAGTAAAAACAGGCTATTCTAATGAAATCCAGCAACTGCAATTTAAAGGACTTTTATTCGTCCTGTAGATTTAACCTCCACACAGTTAGAATAGTAATTAGCATTCTGATATCCAATCAAATGTTTCTACTACAACTGGCATAACATTTAGATGGCATCCTTCTTTCGTTGCTGATGTTTTAACCACTGAGAGGTACTATGTAGTTACAGACTTGCTCTTCTTATTAGCTATGAATATGCACTTTAGCAAACAGAAACAAAAACAAAAAAACCACCCAAAGTATGTTATATGATTCCCCTGATACTGCACATTCTTTTCTTTGATCTCTCTCATTCTCTCTCTAGTTCTAAATACTTCTGAGGCCCAGTAGACTAGAGTGCTGGTAGTGTATGTATAATACAACCACACATAAATTATCCAGTCTAGGTAGAAAGACTTATGGAGGATAGAAGAAATGAAAAGGCTTTCTTTAGACTTCTTCTTTTGTATTAACGATTAGGGATACAATTTTATATACACTTAAAATGGAAGCAAGTTCCACTGGAGGCAGTGGGGCTTACACTCGTATCTGTAGAGACATGTATCCGTATCCATGGATTCCACCATCCACGGCTTTAAAATATTCCACAAAAAAGAAAAGAATCCAAAAAGCAAACTTTGATTTTGCCATTTTATATCAGGGACACCATTTTACTATGCCATTGTATATCATGGGACTTGAGCATCCATGGATTTTGGTAACCACGGGTGGTGGTGGTGGTCCTGGAAATAAACCCCAGAGGATACCAAGGGCCCGCTGTACTTTTGTCTTATCAGAATTATGAATGACTTGCAGTGATTCCTTAGTTTTGGTAATGCCTATCCATCCATTCATCCTGTTGGGTTATTTTTGAAATTAACAACATACATTTGGGTTGGAGGTTTTAGGCAAATATTGGTGTGTGTGTGTGTGCATGAGAAATTCAAAAATTGGGTTGTTCCTATTGAGCAGGAAGACAGAAACTCTGAATATTAAATTCAGTGGGAGAAGTAGCTGAGCATCACCATGAAGAGTCTGCCCTGAGATTGTGTTTCAGTACCTTTTTAACACCAGCTATATTCTGTCTCAATTACTGTAAATTAATATTTTAAAGTACATAGCACATGGAGATTTCTCCTGTAATCTGCAGGAAGTAACTAAAAAGGGAAATTCTATATTTATATCCATCATTGTCACTAAGCTGTTAAATTAATACACAATTCCAGATTTCAGAATATTGTCATAACGGCTTGTAGGACAAATGGAGAAAAGTTACCTTGGATTTGGCTTTTGAGGTTATAGGTAGAATGGAGAATCTCAAAAGACAGTGGTCTAATGGTAGACCCAGGTTGTTATATCATGTCTAAAATAAATGGATTTGGTATGTGTGCCAGAGCTTGGTATGTGTGCCAAAGTTCCTGTATGACATTACAGTTGTCCCTTCACATTTGCTGGGGTTTGGTTCCAGGACCCCCCGTGAATACCCAAATCTGTGAATACTCAAGTCCCATTATATGCAATGGCATAGCAAAATGGTGTCCCTTATATAAAATGGCAAAACCAAGCTTTGCTTTTTGGGTTATTATTTTTTTGAGAATATTTTCAAACCATGAATACTTAAAACCATGAATGCCAAATCCGTGAAGTGTGGAGGGACAACTATATATTAGCCATTATCTACAAGGGAGCCCTGGTGGCACAGTGGTTAAATGCCAGTACTGTAAGTCACCACGTTGCCAGTTCGATTCCAGCAAACTCCAAGGTTCACTCAGCCTTCCATCCTTTCATAGGTCGGTAAATTGAGTACCCAGCTTATGGGGGGCAATAAGCTAACACACATTTGAAACTGCTTAATGCAGTGTAGATGTGTAAATAGCTATTGCTTAAAACAATTTGTAAGCTGCTCTGATAGCCTTGTGGCTGAAGAGTGGGGTATAAATAATTAAATAAATAATAAAAAAAACCCATCAACTTAACCTTGTGTCTGTTTCTACACTTTGAAACTACTGTGGAAAGTTCATTTGAGTTCAAAGTAATGCTCCAAGTGACTTGAAAAGGTTTGGTCTGCAATTTAAAAATGACAAAAGTTGAAATGTAAAATGAACTGAGGTTTCTACTGCAAGCATGGGTGTTTGCAAGCAGGGATGGGGATGGGAGGGTGGAATCCTAAACTCAGACACACATCCAGCTAGTTAGCACAGAGTTTAGAGTGACCCACTCCTACTAAAAACCCAGTTGCAAGACTTCGACTCTGTGCGCTAATCTGGAGGAGAAACTCATCTGGGTCCCTTGGTAGCTCAAGTGAATGCAACTTGTGCTGATCTAATGGGGTAGCCTCTGAAGTTGTTGTTGTTTTACAAGATTTGTACACTCTAGAAATAAGATAAGAATATAAAGCCAGTGGGACATAAACTTGTATAAAGAAGTTCTTAGTTTTACTATAAAATCCATCATATTTATACTCATGCTAGAACATAAACCAATTGATTTTAATTACAAGAAAAGAGATTCTACCTAAACATTAGGAAAAACTTCTTTACTGCAAGAACTGTTCAACAGCAGAATAGATTGGGGGTGGGCTCCACTCCTTTGGAGGTCTTTAAACAAAATTGAATGGGCATCTTTCAGGGTTTAGGTGTGTATTCCTACATGGCTCAGGGGTTGGACTTGATGGCCTTTTTGGACCATTTCAACTCTAAGATTTTGTGATTCTGTACTGCACAAGATGAGCCTATGGCTGACAGGTTGTGGGTTGTGCCAGCCCTATAAAGTAACCATGTGTTGTCAAACCAGTTCTGTTTGTGGGAAGTTAAAGATCTCTGTGACAACCTTATAGTTCAGTCCAGAGTTTTTATTCAATGTCCTGGTGTGTTGGGTTGTTGTAGGGAAATCCATGGGAGGAGCTAAGTTGGTGTAACAGGAGCACACTTTATTAAGGGATAGACGCCCATTATAGGAGACGAAGAGCATTAGGGGAGAAATTGTGGTATCCATTGCAGGCAGAGAGATGCATTCTCGACATCAGTTCTATTCACTGGGAAATAAAGTATCAGTTTCTCAGAAAACAGGTTTATCTATTTGGTGGAAATGGTGCCCAGGCTTCTACCACAGGTTTTCTTTGTAAACAAAATATGCAGTCTTGCAAGAACATTTGTAGAGTTGGAAATTGAAGGAATGCAAAAAAAAAATTCCTTTATGTTAACTGATGTAAAAAGGGTCTGATGCCAATGTAATTAAAAAACAAACAAACCCTAAAAGGTCCAGGCATCTCTGGGACCCCAACCCTGATTAAGCCTAGCCATTTCCCCTCCTCCTGCCAAATACAATCTCTGAAAACCCCGTTATTACTCTATGGAATGTTCACAAATGTTTCTAAAAAGAAGGAGACTATATTACGTAGATGTTGTGGGGCTCGTCTAGACGAGAAGATATAATGCAGATTAATGCACATTTTCACAAATTTGCAGCAGTGCCAATTTGTCTCCATGGTCTTTTGGCAAAATGTATTGTATGCAAAGCTATCCACCTTTGTAGTGCACCCCCATTCCTTCAGTTCTGTCCTTCCCCCAAACATCTCCTGTCCTCCTGACCTCTCATTCTGGTTTTTAGTTTGCTGCAAGGATCCCTCAGCCTCATTCTCAAGATCTTTCCCAGCTGAAATGCCTTCCCAACCCACTCCTTTTGTTGCCAGCTGCTGGCAAGCTGGAAACCAGAGTGAGTAGCTGGAGGTTTTGGCAGGACCAGAGATATTCCGGAGAAGGAGGAAACTGAAGGAATGGGGTGGGAAGGTATTTCAACCAGGCAAGGTTCTGAGAATGAAGCTGAAGGATCCTGGTGGCAAGCTGGAAACCAGAGTAAGTGGCTGGTGGCAAAAACTGGTGCGTCTGGCCATTTCCTTACAAGCCTTCCCCTTGCCGATATGTCTGACCAATCATCCACTTCTGCCCTCTTCAAGAATGCACTTCAATGTGAATCGGATATCCAAACAAGTGATAATCCACATTTCTGTGCAGTATTTTTTTTAAAAAAAAAAACCTTGGGGAAAGCAGCGAAGGCTTTCCCCCCACAATTTTTGGAGTTTTTGGGGCCCCTCCTTCTGAATAAGGTGAATCACCATTGGATTTCTTTGGGACAAAAGATATTCTCCTCAAATTCTATGAGAAGTATTTTCATTGTCTAGACAACCCCGTGGACACTTTTCCTGACAAGTTTTATGCAGTTCTCAGTATATGATCAGGGAAGTGATGCTAGAAAATGCTTTAAAAATGCTTAAGCACTGTGTTTGTTCAACCCCCACCCATCCACCTTTTCAATCCTACTTACCTACCTACCTACCTACCTATCATCTTTCTCCCCCTCCTCCCCCCTCATAAAATTTGTTGTTATGTCTTTCTGTTCTGAAGATTTGCCTCACATTGTTTGTAGGCTTCTAAATATAATTGAATGTGACACTAAGTGTCACAGCATGTGGGCCCTCATGCACAAAGAAACTGCACAGGTCTCTGGTAGAAGCACATGTTATGTGCACAGATTATATTTACACACAGCTATGAAGACAATTGGGCTAGTCCTGAACCATTTAATAATTAAAAATATTTTTGTGTCATTTTGATTAATGAAAATTAATCAGGGTTTCAAACTAGTTTCAATCCATAGATGTGATAATAGCATAATTACTTATACATTGAAAATGTTAGTCTTTTTTTCTTGCCTTCCTGTGCATGCTTATTTCTCACTGACTTCTTTTAACTAAGCTCATTCAGCTGGTTTTCATTTAACTCCTAGTTAAATGTGCTTAAGTGTGCTTTAAGTTGTGTTGTAAGTTTGCTTCATACACCAACGTTTTTCTACACAGCTGTCCCACATCTATATAGGGGGAGAAAGCCCTATGTACTGTATATAATACTTAGTTTACAGAGCTAAGACTCTGAAAAATCTGATCAGGAGGGCTTTAAACTGAGTTGGGTTGGGGAGGGAGGCAGTATTCTTGAGGGCACAAGTTCATCAAGTGCTGGAGATAATAGCTTAAATTTTATACAGAGAACAAGGCAAATAGTATAAGATTCCAACAGTGTGAGGAATAAAACCTTTAAAAGGCAAATGGGAGACTGGCCCATGGTCTCAGATGTCTCTATACTAATGGACAGAGCATGGGAAATAAACTGGATGAACTTGAACTCTTAGCACAGCAAAGCAAATATGATTTAATAGGCATCACTGAAACCTATTGGGATGAGTCTCATGATTGGAATGAAGTAATATAGAGGTATAACCTATTTTAGAGAAACAGACCAAACAGGAAAGAGTGGTGGACTACCATTATACATTAAGGATGTGTACAGCTGTGAACAGATCCATGACTTAAATCCTGGCAGCCAGGTTGAGAGCATCTGGGTAAAAATTAAGGGAGAGAGAAACAGCAGGGATATCATTCTGGGGGTCTACTACAGGCCTCCAAGCCAAAGCAAGGATTTGGATGATGCCTTCCTGGAACAGATGACCTCATATTCAGAAAGGAGAGATGTAGTAGTAATGGGGGATTTCAACTGTCCTGATATATGTTGGAAGTCCAACTCTGCCAAGAATTTAAGGTCCAACACATTCCTCACTTGCCTTGCAGACAATTTCTTTGTCCAGAAGGTGGAAGAGGCAACAAGGGGATCAGCTATTTTAGATCTGATCCTAACCAATGGGGATGACCTGGTTAATGGTGTGGAAGTGGCAGGATCCCTAGGGGGGAGTGACCATGTTCTCCTGGAGTTTGTTATACAGAGGAAATGGGAAACTAAGCATAGTCAGACATGCCTTCTAGACTTTAAGAAAGCTGATTTCAGAAAAATTAGCGAATTACTGGAGGTGATCCCATGGTCAGGAATACTAAAAGATAAAGGAGTTCATGATGGATGGGAGTTTCTAAAAAGTGAGATATTGAAGGCACAACGTCAAACAGTTCCAATGAGGAGAAAAAATGGCAGCTGTCTAAAGAAACTAGTATGGATGTCAAAAGAACTTTCAATTGAGCTAAGACTTAAAAGGAACATGTACAAGAAAAGGAAAAAGGGAGAAATCACCAAAGAAGAATTCAAACAAATAGCCAGCTCGTGTAGGGGAAAAATCAGAAAAGCAAAAGGACAGATGGAGCTCAGGCTTGCTAGAGAGGTTAAAAACAATAAAAAGGTTGTTTTTTTAAATATGTCCGTAGCAAAAGAAGGAACAAGAAAGTGGTAGGACCGACGTGGAGAGAAGGTGGCGAAATGCTAACAGGGGACAGAAAGAAGTCAGAGCTACTCAACAAGTTTTTCGCCTCAGTCTTCTCCCAAAAGAAGAACAGTGCTCAACCTAGAGAAAATGGAGCAGATGGTGCAGTAGGGGAAATGCAGCACAGAATAGGTAAAGAGGTTGTTCAGGAATACCCGGCCAGTATAAATGAATACATATCTCCAGGTCCAGATGAGTTACATCCAGTACTAAAAGAACTGGCAGAAGTAATCTCAGAACCACTGGCAATAATCTTTGAGAAATCCTGGAGAACAGGAGAGGTCCCAGCAGACTGGAAGAGGGCAAATGTTGTCCCCATCTTTTTAAAAAAAATGGGGGGGGGAGAAGACCCAAGTAATTACTGCCCAGTCAGACTGACATCAATACTAGGAAAGATTCTAGAGCAGATCATTAGACAGACAGTCTGTGAGCACTTAGAAAGGAATGCCGTGATCACTAAAAGTCAACATGGGTTTCTGAAAAACAAGGCATGCCAGATTAATCTTATCTCTTTTTTTGATAGAGTTACATACTTGGTAGATGAAGGGAATGCTGTGGATGTAGTGTATCTTGATTTCAATAAGGCCTTTGATAAAGTTCCCCATGATATCCTTGCAAAAAAGTTAGTAACATGAGGGCTAGACAGTGCAACTGTTAGGTGGATTTGTAATTTGTTGATGGGGCGAATCCAAAGGGTAGTCATCAACAGCTCGTCTTCATCCTGGAGAGAAGTGATTAGTGGGGTGCCACAGGGTTCTGTCCTGGGCCCAGTGCTATTCAAAATCTTTATCAATGACTTGGATGAGGGAATAGAGGCTATGCTTATCAAATTTGCAGATAACACCAAATTAGGAGGGGTAGCTAATATCCCAGAGGATAGGATCAGAATTCAAAATGACCTTAACAGGTTAGAAAGCTGGGCCAAAACTAACAAAATGAATTTCAACAGGGAGAAATGTAGGATACTACACTTGGCAGTAAAATGAAAAGCAGAGATATAGGATGGGTGAAATGGCAGTACATGCGAAAGGCTTGATGGCAGTACATGCGAAAGGGATCTAGGAGTCTTTGTGGACCACAAACTGAACATGAGTCAGCAGTGTGACACAGCAGCTAAAAAAGCCAATGCGATTCTAGGCTGCATTAATAGGAGAATAGTGTCTAGATCAAGGGAAGTAATAGTGCCACTCTATTCTGCTTTAGTCAGACCTCACCTGGAATACTCTGTCCAGTTCTAGGCACCACAGTTCAAAAAGGATATGGAGAAGCTGGAACATGTCCAGAGGAGGGCGACCAAGATGATGGGAGGTCTGGAAGCCATGCCCTATGAGGAGTGGCTTAGGGAGCTGGGCATGTTTAGCCTGGGGAAGAGAAAGTTAAGAGGGGACATGATAGCCAGGATATAAATAAATATAATAATTGTAACAACAACAACAGTTCCTGAAGAGAGTCATTGAGAACAGAATGAGGAAGAAACAGCAGCAAGCTCAGCTTCACCCAGTGCACTATAGTGACTCTATCAGCATGTTGTGGCCTAAATCTCATTGTTGAGTACCAATTAGAGCAGACAGACTGAATTGATTGCTGAATGATGAGTTAGTATGTGGGTAAATTCAATTGATTCAGTGGATATTCTCTGGTTGAGAATAACCAATAGGATTCAGGCCTGTGTTGAGAGAAGTAGCATCTCTTCCACAGAACTTTAATTTCTAAGTTGGCAGCTGGTCCAAAGTTAGGTGTCTCCAGTTGTTCCTTCCAGTGTAAATACACTACACATTCACTTGGGGGCAATGTCATGGTACCAGTTGCTTCTTCCCTTTTGTTTTTGGTTAACCTGAGCTTTTTTGCTCTGAGTGCTTTCACACCATCCCTCACCACCAGTCTACTGTGCTTATATTCCTGCTATCTGGTTTCCTATTGGTGACAGTTTGCATTGATTCTTTTGTTATCCTGTGACATCTTAAAGGTGAGTAGATTTATTGTGGTGTAAGGTTTTGTGGGTTAGAGTTGATTTTGTTGGATGCTGCTTCACAGGCCAGTACCCAGTTTGCAAAGAATAAATAAATGAATGAATAAATAAATAAATAAATAAGCATGCAAGCATCTAGCAAAGTAAGTTCTAGGCTGCAAAACTCATGCAACAGTACACTTGCTTTTGGTAACAGCAGACTAACAAAGCTATCCTGGAATTTGTCCTCTCCTCTGTGTTGCATAGTACAGGAACAAAATGGTAAGGATTTGTAACTTGCATCAATATATTCCATTCCATACTTGTGATATTTATTTATTTATTTATTTCCCACCTTTCTCCCTATGGTTGGACCCAAGGCAGGTCACAGCATTTAAAAACAACAGTAGCTAAAAACAACAACACACAGCACAATAAATAAGAATTTAAAGAGAATAAACCATTATATAATTAAAATACTACATAAATAATAAAACAGAACTCCATAAAATTAAAATAAATCTTAAAAACAGGAGCCCCAGCAGCCCAACATTCATTTGTCAGCAAAGACCTGGTGGCATAAAAATGTTTTAACCTGCTGCCTGAAGGAGAGTAAAGATGGGGCCATCCTAACCTCTGTAGGGAAAGAGTTCCAAAGTCTGGAATCAGCCACCGAGAAGGCCCTCTCCCTAGTTTCCACCAAATGAGCCTGAGAAGGTGG
This sequence comes from Gambelia wislizenii, assembly GCA_030847615.1. Classification (NCBI taxonomy): domain Eukaryota; kingdom Metazoa; phylum Chordata; class Lepidosauria; order Squamata; family Crotaphytidae; genus Gambelia; species Gambelia wislizenii. The sequence goes on along the minus strand of JAUMIR010000001.1, from coordinate 166,354,899 downwards.
TGGGACTGAGAGAAGGACCTCTCCAGCTGATCTTAATGTTCTGCTGGGTTCAAATGGGGAGATATGGTTCAGAACTGATGGCTAGATAGAGCTGGTAGTAGGCTGACATAGCACTTTCTCACCTGAGCAGAAGCTGACTTGTGCTAGCACAATGCTATTTCTGCAAAGTATCTGGCTATCAGTTACCGGTATCATTGAATTGGAGGATTGGTAATTTTTGGACTGCATGTCTTTCCTGTGCTGTTATACAACAAGCTTGCCTTACTGTTTGTGTGAATTGCTTTCTGTGAATGGTCAAGGATCAGTGTCCCATGCTATGATTATGTGGCACCTGTTGTTTGTAGTTTGGGTTAGAAGTGTGGGAACAAGGCACATCTACTGTCCTACTTTGGTCATATGATTGAATCACTTATACAATGGTAGTGATATCACTCTCTCTGTGGATTAAAGCATGATGTTCTGGTGAAATGATGTGTACTGTCAGGTTGATAGAAAGTTACTTGGCTGATTAGTACACTGTAGTTACAAAGTATGCTGGTTTGAACATTTATGGCTCCATATAGCTTGGGCTGTCTTACTTGAAGGGTAACAATAACAACAACAATATTTATTTCTTACCCATATCTCCCTGTAGATCAAGGCAGGGAACAACAACAAATAATACAACATATCAAATAACATCAGTTAAAAAGCAGATAAAGAGAGTTCCTGCTCCCACAGCTACCTTTTGTTGTAACTGACTTTGGCTTATAGCGACCCTATGAATGAGAGACCCCCAAGTCACTCTCTTATGAACAGCCCTATTCAGGTCTTGCAAATTCAGGGCTATAGCTTTTTGATTGCATCTATCCACATGTAATGTTGTCTTCCTCTTTTCCTACTACCTTCTACCTTGCCAAGCATCATTGTCTTTTCTAATGAGTTGTGTTTTGTCATGATATGCCAAAAGTACGTTTAGTTTTCTTGGCTTCATTTGCTCTAGGATCCCTTTATTTGTCTTTTTGGCAGTCCAGGATATCTGCAAGACTCTCCTCCACCATCACATTTCAAATGAGTTGATTTTCTTCTTATCAGCTTTCTTTACTGTCTAGTTTTCATAACCATACAAAGAAATCAGACATGATGACATGGACAATCCTGACTTTGCTATTCAATGATATAGCTTTACACTTCAGAATCTTGTCTAGTTCCTTCATAGCTATCCTTCCAAGTCCTAGTGTTCTTCTGATATCTCGACTGCAGTCTCCATTTTGATTAATGACTTAGCCAAGATATAGGAAATCTTTGACTATTTTCATGTCTTCATTGTCTATTTTAAAATTATGTAAATGATCTGTGGTCGTTATCTTTGTTTTCTACCTACTCAGACCCTAGGATTATCCAGATAAGGTGAGATGCGTATCCATGAAAGTGAGAGCCTTTTCAGCAGTGGCACCCCTTCTGTGGAATGCACTCCTCAAAGAGACATGCCTAGCACTTGCATTATGGCCTTTCCAGCAGGTGAAGGCCTTTTTGTTCTCCAGGACATTAAAAGAAGCATTTTGGGTGCTATGTTTCACTGTTGGCAGCATAGAGTGCACCATACATGTTCCCTTTACATAGCAACTCAGACTGTATCTATACCAGTTTGATACCACTATAACTATCATTGCTTCATTCTGTGGAGCCCTCAGATTTATATTTTGTTGAGATACTTAAAGAATTTTCTGCTAGAGAGTACTAGTGCTGTAACTCAAAAGCTCTCTAGCAGAAAACTGCAAGTACCTCACCAAAGAACCAAGAATCATCAACTACAGGATTCTGTAGGATTGCATCATAACAATTAAGCTGGTATGAGACTGCTATAGCTGTGTAGTGCAGATACACTCAGAGGCATCCAGAACAGTGTCTAGCCTGTGCCACAGATATTTGCCATTTTAGTCTTCTCTTATTGTTTTTAATAACAGGAACAGGAAGCCTGTAGCCTGGCTCCCTTTTTGCAAAATCTGTGCTGTCATTCAGACTGCACTTGAATGGATGCCATTTCTAAATGCAATGTTTAATGCCAAAACACTGTGATTTATTTTTTTCCCCTGTGGCTGTTCCAAAAACTAAAGCAGAGCTTAAAATGTTCACTATTTGTAATGAGAGAAATTTTTACTGAGCTTGGAAACAGCACGTTACAGGTTACTTGTTGCTTTTTCTCATCGTTTTATTTTGGGGTAAGGAGGAGGGATATGCTTTTGGGTGGCATTTTGATGGAACTTTTCCTCCCCAAATATTAGGCCATTTTTTAAGATAGATTTTCCCTGTAAGCTTTGTGCATCTGGATCCTGCAGATTTTGCCCATGCTTCTTGGCAAAATTGCTCCAACTCTGTCACGTTGAATGGGGACAATTGCCAATAAGCAATTTTCAAGTCTTGCCACAGAATCTTAATTGGATTGAGATCTAGGCTTCACTAGGCCATTCTAAAACATTCAGATTCTTGGTTTTAAATAGGGGTGAAAACATGACACAACACTTGTACCTTTAATGGTTGTATGGAAGAGGGAGTTGGAGCAGGAAGTCCTTGCATGACAAGCAGCACCTTTTGAAATTCCATCTTCTACATAACCACTAGAGAGCCAGCGTGGCATAGTGGTTTGAGCATTGAACTAGGACTCTGGAGATCAGGGATTGAATCCCCACTCAGCCATGGAAACCCACTGGGTGACCTTGGGAAAGTCACACTCTCAGCCTCAGAGGAAGGCAAAGGCAACTCCCCTCTGAACAAAGTTTGGCAAGAAAACCCTGTGATAGCTTCACCTTAGGTTGCCATAAGTCAGGAACGACTTGAAGGCGCACAACAAGAAACATAACCGTTAAAAGTACAGGAGCCCTGTCCTATTATTCACCTGTTTTAATCCACTGCATTTTTACTTTGGCTATGTGTCATTGTCATTGTCCTACTGAAAGGTGAACGTCTGACCCAGTCCCGGATACTTTGCAATCTGAAACTGCTTTTCCTCTAGAGTTACCCTGTATTTAGCTTCATTAATTGTGTCTTCAATCTTTACCAGTTTTCTAGTCTGCCAAGGAAAAGCATCCCCACAACATGATTTTGTCACCACCATGTTTCACAGTGGGGATGGTCTCAGGGCAGTGAGCACTGTTGGCTTTATGGCACCCATACCACTTTGTGGCAAGGCCAAAAAGTTCAGTTTTGGTCCCAACAGACCAGAGGGCCTTTTGTCATAAGTTTTCTGTGTCTCCCACAGGCCTTTTTGCAAACTTCAAAGTGGCACTGATATGGGTTTGTTTTCGCAACAGCTTTCTTCTTGCTACTGTCCCATCAAGCCCATCTTTATGAAGCATTTGGGTGATAGTGTCCCCATAAACAGTTCCTCCCATCTCTGCTGTGGATCTCTCCTGCTCCTTTGCATTTACTATCGGCCTCTTGCTTGCATCTTTGACTAACGGCCTCCTTATCCAGTCACTGAGTTTTGATAGATGTTCTTCTCTAGGCAAATTCAAGGTTGAGCCATGTTCTTTCCATTTTGCAATAAAAGGTTTTTATGGTGCTCCAGGAGATATTCATGCTCTGGGATTGTTTTAATAGCCCAGTGCTGATTGATGCTTCTGCACAACTTTCTCTTGGAATTTTTAAAATAGCTCTTTGGTCTTCATGATGCTGTTTGTTTACATATGCTCCAACAAACTCTGGGGCCTTCCAGAAATAAGCATATTTAATCTGAGATCATGTGACACTGGAATTGCCTGCGGGTGGGCTCCATTTGATTACATATCTGAACAGGAGCTTATTGTCTCACAGCAAATATTTTGTACCTTCACAGTGTTGCACTTTGCACATCAAGTGGTAACAGTGCCAACTGAATCCTTTCCAGCTCTAGGTTGTAACGTAACAAAATGTGGAAAAGCTAAACTGTGGGCAAACACTTCTGTAAGGCACTGTAGGTGCAAAATAGAAGTTTAGGCAGGCATGCAGAAAGGATTAAGGAACAAGGTGCCTCTGAATACATATTCTGCCCAAGAACATGTACTCAGTACCAGAACTAGGGCTCAGGGCTGTTGGGGCTGATGCTGCCTGGTGCTGTTACAGCCAAAAGACACAATATGGCTTTGAAAGACTTTGTTGGTTTAGTGCAGTGATTCTTAACCTGTGGTCCACAGACCCCCCCAGGGGGCTGTGATGTCCTGACAGGGGGTCCACAAAGGCTTGAAGGCTGCTCAGCCCAAATCCTCCCCTCAGTGGAGTGGCCACGTGATTGAAGCAAGGCAAAGGCTGGGTGGCTGGCTTGCTCTGTGCATTTCCATTCAATCTGCTCCAGCCACAAACTTACAGGAAAAAGCAAGAGAAAAGCCTTTCCTTCTTCTGCAGTGCCTCTGAGGGGAGGGTTAATGGATGGTGTAATTGTATTGTTGTTGTTGTTTGAAATCTTGAGTTAAGTCTTCGAGGTCCGCAGCAACAAAAGATATTTCAAGGGGATCTCTGGTAAAGAAAAGGTTAAGAGCCACTGGTCTAGTGTACCGTACTTTGCAGGTGTTAGGATAGGCTCAGGTTCATGAAGGACTCAAGATGGAATGCTTAGCACCATGGATAGCTCAGTGTGAGACAGAGCTACACAGAGACGTCTGCATGCTACTGCAACAAAGATCAATTCCAGAGTGAGGACTTTTTCAGACGTACCTTAAATCCGTGGCAGGGGGCAGTTTCTGACAATGCCACCCCTCTCGCGTTACCCTCCATGTTCCTTCCATGTCGCATGGAAGGAAAGGGTGCCACTTTTCATTCACAAAGAACTTCCGTGAGTAAAAAGTGGCACCTTTTCCTTCCATGCGACACAGAAGGGACACGGAGGGTAACGCGAGAGGGACGTCGTTGTCAGAAACTGCCCCCTGCCGCAGAGCAGCTGCGTTCCTCTCCCGATGGCTGCTTCCAGATTTAAGGTACATCTGAAAAAGTCCTGAGTTTGAAATAGGAAATTTGCCCTCCTTGAGGTTGGTTGTCCCATCTGCTACTGCTAGAGACTTTGTTGTTTAAAGTGGCCCAGCCTGTTTTATTAGCCTCAGACTGCAGCAGAGCTGGGATGGCTAGGGCAGTGCTTTTGGTCTGAGTCACAGACCCAGAGGGTGGTAGTAGAACTTTTTCTGGCTATGAAGTCTGACCCCTCATGGAGAACTGGGGTTGTAGGGAGGTGGGTGCTTCATGAGGTGTCTCCAGCACTAAGTATTCTTGCCAAACTGATAATTTCTTCCACCCCCTCCTCTTGAGAGTACTTGGGATACTGGGTCCTGCTATCAGCTCACCATTCCTTCTACAGAACAATTTACTCCTATTTCCATCCGTCTCACGAAATGGACAGCCTTGCTTTAAAGCTTAACACAAATAAACCTTGTCAGTTTTTAAGGGTCCACCAGATGATGATGATGATGATTTGCGGCAACAGACTGACATGGCTACACTCCCTCTATAAATTTTTACTCTAGCTTTTCTCTTCAAATGCTCTCCTTTTCAGCAGCCTAACTGGGGTAAGAAGATTTTTAGCAGTTAGTCAACTGGGAACCCAAAATCATTACAAAACCATACATCCCCAAAGGTGGCACATTCCATCTACCTCTGCTGTAGTTGAAATGTGTATGGCATTTATAATAGAATATATGTCTTATTCCATTATAAGAATGGGGGGTGCAGTATCAAATTTAAAAAAAAATAACTTTCTAGGTGCTGAATTTTTTTGTCATTTCTCCTTTGTCCTTCCCTCATCTCCACCAATTGAATGCTTTAATTCTGGAAAAATATATGTTTTGAAGGGCAATGTCACACACGTGCTCCTTTGCTAGTGAATATGAATTGGGTAGCACACCAAGCTGTCCCTCCTGGGTTTCATTATCATGGTCTTGGTAGAGAGCTGCATGCCTGTGGTGAAGTCCTGGAACTGAAAGCAAATGGACTGAAGAAAACTGTGCAATGCAGTGATGCCAGTTCCAGTGTGAACACTAACATCGCTTGATAAATATTGGTTTCCAATACTGCAGAGAAATGTTGACAACAGCTTTTCCATGTGCTGTATGTGCCAAGACTACTCATTATTAGATAGGACAGAAGATAAATATTTTTGGTTTCCAGCCAGCTTTTGTAGATGGGTAACATAAAAACACTAAGAGACAGTTTTCCAGCAATTGAAATTAGTAACTAATAATGGATCTTTCTGTTGCCTTCAGTTACATTAGATTGTCAGCATAATTTATCCCTGGTCAGATTGGATCACAGTTAATGATAAAATATAGAGGGTTTATTTTATTTTATTTAAAAAAAAATCTCCAGGGGAGTTTTAAAAATTAATAACTTTTTACCTGCTTCAGATATACCAAAATAGTGAATGGCATAAGATGCATATTTCCCCCCAGTTTCCTTCAGTATAGTATCCTTCTTGCATGCTGTAATGATCCGCCTGGTTTGGCAAAGATCAATATGCAATCAGCACTCTAATTCGAAGCAGGATTTGAAGCCCCCCCCCCAATAATGAAACTCACAGGCTCCATCTGAAGCAGCTTACTACAATTTTTGCCATATCATGTGCAAGAAGCTTTTAAAAAGTAAGCAAGGGGGCTTTAAGAAAAGGTACTAAGGACCTCCCTTGTAATTCAAGCACTATATAATTTTTTAAAAAAAAATCTTGGATTTGCTGCTGTGTGATTCATTGGACTGCTGTTTCCATTTGTACCTTCCATTTTGTTAGTGGATATGACATTGCAGAATAAAATGTAATAATAACAACAATATAATAGACAATGGCGGGGGAGACAGGAGAGGGAGGGGGGAGGAGGAAGAGAAGGAAGAAGAAAATTAAAATGTTATTGCATCATTGATGATTTTGTTCCAACTCATATGGGTACTTATTAATTTTTTATCATGCATATACATTAACACTGTACAGAACTGCTATTAAAAGAACCCTTTATGCTCACTCCTCAACACAAAATGGTAGCTTGGAAAAAGACAAAACTGAAATGATGCCAAACTTTGTTGGGTCTCTATAAGGAAATGTTGTATGCTTGAAGAGCAGGCACCATAATATCTATGTCTTCCCTGTACAAACATCATATCGTATTAACTGTACAAACACCCTGAGTGAGGGAAGGTATGAATTAAATGTTATGATAGATGACCTGATTATTCGTATCTGAACTATCTGATGGTTTTTTATTTTTTATATTATGGCAGGACTCCTGTATCCTCTGGGGTTTGGTTCGCGGGGGGGGGGGCATGGATACTGAAAACCATGGATAATAGTGCACACCATTGAAAATAATGGGACTCATTTAAAATACCATAGAGTTGCCTTGGAGGATTTAGAAAATGGCTAAAGGACACATTTTCTAGGAAGACTCTATGGTAGGTGTGCTGTTTTGTGTCCCATGGATAATTGAATCAGTGGATAAGGGGGTCCTACTTTATGTTATATTCATATTCTTCCCTCATTTTCCTTTTTTATTAGATGGAGGCTGTTGTCAAGGGGTGGACAACGGTCAGGTGTTGGGGGCTGGTCCCAGTAGTGCTTCAAATTTCCCTTCACGCCAGTGCTATAACTGAACTGATATTGAAGTAGCTGGTTGGTATTGTTGGCCAAATGATTCCTGGTTCCAAAAGAGCAAATGAACAAGGTTCAAATGTCCATCCCCCAGACTTCCACACTTGTTGCTGTCCTCCCTCCCAAACTCATCACCCTCCTTTTTGCTCCACCCTCTCTCCTTTTGCTCCTCCTTTTTCTCCAGCCTTTTAGAATTGGAAGTTCCATTTCTTGAAATCACCTCTAGATGGCCACTTGGGCCCACAAGCAAGTTGGAAAAATCAGGATCTGCCTTGTGCCTAAACTACAAGTTGAAAGAAGCAAGGGTGAAGCTGCATAGTAAAGAGGAAGTGGAGGGGGAGAATGGCCCCACACATGGTGTGTGTGTGTGTGTGTGTGCTGACAGGGCTTTAGCCTGGGGGCCATGATTAGGAGGAGCCCCAGTGTAATATAATTGTCAGTTTTTATTATGTAAATTCATTTCATTTTTTAAAATATAAATATAAATATTATTTTGGTGTCATCATTTAATTTATTATTATTATTATTATTATTATTATTATTACTGGTGGCACAGTAAGCTAATGCAGCCAAAACTGCAGCCAACAACTCATGTTAGATCTTGAGGTCATAGGTTCGATTCCAGGGCCCCCCAGGTCGACTCAGCCTTCCATAAAATTTGGTAAAATGAGTACCAGCACAATAAGAGCTGGGGCGACATGCTGTGAAACTACTAATATGGTTTCCAATAAGAAAAACAACAGCAGCAGTCGCTTATTTAATGTACAATGCATTCTAGAAAAAAAAAAGAGTCTCTTCTGCACGCCAGCAGCACCATCTACTGGCACTTACATTATCTGTGTTGTGCAATTGTCTATAACTATTTGTAATGTATAACTGCTGTACTATGTTTGTACTGATTTCTGATCTGTGTAACATTGTATAACTTGCTGAACTGTATTAAAAATTGTATGTGATGAACTGTACTGTATTACTGTGTGTATTGCAATGTATGTACCCCGCCCCGATCCTGAGGGGAGAGGCGGGTAATAAATAACTCAGTATTATTATTATTATTATTATTATTTATACCCCGCTCTTCAGCCACAGGGCTATCACAGCGGCTTACAAATTGTTTTAAGCAATAGCAATTTACACATCTACACTGCATTAAGCAGCTTCCATATGTGTTAGCTAATTGACCCCACAAGCCAGGTATTCATTTTACCAACCTACGAAAGGATGGAAGGCTGAGTGAACCTTGGAGCCCTCTGGAATCGAACTTGCAACATGGTGATTTGCAGTACTGGCATTTAACCACTGCACCAATTTTTATCCTAAATCTTGTAGAGCATCTTGCTGCCCTTAACCATTGCAGTAGGTAGGTAGGGGGCCTGCCAAAGATCCTGGTCTGGGGCCCCACTGCAGGATATGGGGGCCATGAGGGAGAGACAGGGTGAACTGAAACCGTGAAGGAGAGAAGAGCCAGGGAGTGATGATGTGAAACAGCAGGGCGTGCTGGGGTAGGGGGCAGTGGTACATTTTGGTTTCAGAAAATGCTTACCAACTTAAAACACACACACACACACATTGCTTCTGTGACTTAAAGAGCAGACACTGACTTATGAGATTTATGTTAATGAAGCCTTTCACTACTAATTTTTATACTAAAAAAATGTAAGGCTATATTTAAAGCTGCTACTGAAGTCCTATGAACAAGGCCAATTAAAAAGTTGTCAATCCTGTCATTAACCATTGTGTCTCAGCCCTAGATAAGTGGATCTAACCAAAAGATAGTGGAGAAAGGCAGCACCATATTTGCAGGCATCTGCTTGGGGTAAGCAACCAAATCTGCAATGGAAAGTGGCAAAATGAAGCTGGGGGTGCAGCAGGACATTTCGAATGAGAGCACATGTACTATAGTATAGGTTAAAGTCCACTCCACCTCCTGATAGACAGCAGCTTTGACACTACTGTATATCTTTACTATATGTCCTAATATTCATTTAATTCAGCAAATGAATGTGTAGGGTGAGGTCTCTCTCAGCATAAAACGCTGCCTTAGCCCACAGGTTCATCTAGCTCAGTATCTTCCAACTTGGGTGACCTTGATATATGTTGGGTTACAACTCCCATTATCCACAGACAGAACAGCTATATCAAGTGTACTGCACTGAAAAAATCTGATCTTGCCACCAGCTTTCCAAGCACGTAGACGGAGGTCTTTCCCAGCCCTCTTCCTTAGCTCCTTGAACTGGAGAAGGCAGACATTGGCCTGACATTGGGGCTTAGAGTTAATGAAAAGGTCATTTGAAAACAAAATCTATCTGCATAACTGGATTTCTTTCTTTTTTTTATCACTCATACTATATTTTGGGGACAAGGAAGCAAAGTGGATAATTGCCTTATCAAGGAAGACCATCTGAACAAAGAGGGACATTCCCTTTGGATGAGAAGATAAGGGAGAACAGCTTGTTTTCCAGCTTCTGTCTCCGCCAACAAACAAAACACTTTTTTTCATTGGGGAAGAGAGTCTTAGAGTAGTTCAAACATGCACATAAAAGGAGCCCTGGGTTTCAAACTTGTTCAAGACCCAAGCTGCCTTAATCAATACCCTGTTTTGCCTTAGACTAGAGAAAATCAGATGGTTTTAAAGAACTTTGAGATGCTTCCTCTAACAGCCTGGTTGTGCTGCTGCATAAGATGGTTATACAGCTATGGCAAGAGAAAATTCAGAGACAGACATGTCATACAGCACTGTATGGGAAAGGTGTGTGTGTATGTGTGTAAGACAGAGAAAAACTGAGAGCAAGTGTGAGATACAGTAGGGAGATTTTCAGACAGCATTTTAGAGAGCCTACCGCAGGATGAGGTCCCGGGAGAGAACGGTGGTCTTGCATGGCAGGGGGTCGTTTTCGGACGCCGCCGTCCCTCTCCCGAAATCATCAGTGTCACTTCCGTAAAGCTTCAGAAGCTGCAGAGACATATTTTAAGCACGGGCAACTTCCGTTGCTCCCTCTTCTATATGACACCCTTTCAAGTAATTAAACTTGGTTATCATGTCCCCTCCAAACCTCTCTTCTCTAGGCTAAACATACCCAGCAGCCTAAGCCGCTCCTCATAGGGCATGGCTTCCAGACCTCCCATCATTTTGGTCGCCCTCCTCTGGACACGTTCCAGCTGGTCACTATCCTTGTTGAATTGTGGTGCCCAGAACTGGACACAATATTCCAGGTGAGATCTGATCAAAGTAGAATAGAATGGTGCTACTACTTCCCTTGATCTAGACACTATACTATTGATGCAGCCTAGAATCGCATTGGCTTTTTTTAGCTGCTGCATCACACTGTTGACTCATGTTCAGCTTGACTCCTGAGACTCCTAGATTCCTTTTGCATGAATTGTTGTCAATCTAGGTATTCCCCATCCTATATCTGTGCATTTCATTTTTCCTGCCTAATTGTAGTAACTTACATTTTTTCCTGTTGAGGTTCATTTTGTTAGTTTTGATCCAGCTCATCAATATGTCAAGGTCATTTTAAATTCCGATCCTATTTTTTTGTGTATTTGCTACCCCTCCTAATTTGGTGTCATCTGCAAATTTGAAAAGCATGCCCTTTATTCTCTCATCCAAGTCATTGATAAAGATGTTGAATAGCACTGGGCTCAGGACAGAACCCTCTGGCACCCTACTAGTCACTTCTTTCCAAGATAAAGCACCATTTGGGTTCGGTTAGTCAAGCAATTACAGGTCCACCTAACAGTGGCATTGCCTAGCCCACATTTTACTTGCTTAATTGCAAGAGTATCATGGGGAACTTTGTCGAAGGCCTTACCTAAATCAAGATATGCCACATCCACAGCATTCCTTTCATCTACCAAGCTTATAACTCTCTCTCTCTCTAAAAAAAGGTCAGATTAGTCAAACATGACTTGTTTTTGAGAAACCCATGTTGACTTTTTGTGATCATGACATTCCCTTCTAAGTGCTTACAGTGTGTCTGTTTAATGATCTGCTCTAGAATTGTTCCTGATATTGATGTCAGGCTCATTGGATGATAATTGTTTGGGTCCTCTTTTCCCCCCTTTTTGAAGATGGGGACATTTGCCCTCCTCCAGTCTGATAGGACTTCTCCTGTTCTCTAGGAATTCTTAAAGATTATTGCCAGTGGTTCTGAGATTACTTGCGCCAATCCTTTTAATACTCTTTAATGTAGTTCATCTGGCCCTGGAGACTTGAATTCCTTTAGCATAGCTAGGTATTCCTGTACTACTAATTTACCTATTCTGTGCTGCATTTCCCCTACTGTATTATCAGCTCTATTTTCTCCAGGTTGGACACTGTTTTACTTTCAGGAGAAGACTGAGGCAAAGAAGGCAGTGGCCCTACCATTTCCTTTTTCTTTCTTTTGCAAACCAAAAAAGCCTTTTTAACTGTTTTGAACCTCTCTGGGAAGCCTGAGCTGATTCTGCACTCTAGTTTCTCTGACTTTCTCCCTACATGTTTGAATTCCTCTTTTGGTGATTTACCCTCTTTTCCATTTCTTGTATATGCCCTTTTTAAATGTTAGCTCAGTTGAAAGTTCTTTAGACATCCATACTGGTTTCTTTAGACACTTGCCATTTTCCCTTCTCATTGGAACTGTTTGAAGTTGTGCCTTTGATATCTCACTTTTAAGAAACTCCCATCCATCATGAACTCCCTTCTCTTTTAGTATTCTTGACCATGGGATCACACCCAGTATTTCTTTAAGCTTACTGAAATCAGCTTTCTTAAAGTCTAGAACACTTGGCTTCCCTTTCTGCTGTATCACAAACTCCAGGAGAACATGGTCACTCCCACCTAAGTATCCTGCCACTTCCACCCCATTAACCAGGTCATCACTGTTGGTTAGGATCAGATCTAAAATAACTAATCCCCCCATTGCCTCTTCCACCTTCTGGACAATGAAATTGTCTCCAAGGCAAGTGAGGAATTGGTTTGACCTTATAGTCTTGGCAGAGTCTGACCTCCAACAAGTATCAGGATAGTTGAAATTTCCCCTTACTACTGCATCTCTCCTTTTTGAATTTCTAGTCATCTGTTCTAGGGAGGCATCAGGAAGTCCTCAGTTTGTCTTGGGGAGTGTCTGTAGTAGACCCACACAATGACATCCCTGTTGTTTCTCTCCCACTTAATTTTTATCAGATGCTCTCAACCTGGCTCCTAGGATTTAAAGGATGGATCTCGTCACAGGTGTAAATATCCTTGACATATAATGCTCCTCCTCCTCCTTTCCTGTTTGGTCTATTTCTCTGAAATATGTTATACCCTTCTATTACTATATTCCAATCATGAACGCATACCACCTGGTTTCAGTGATGCCTATTATATCATGCTAGCTGTACCTGGCGTAACATATGCTGTTATCTATACATATAAAACAGTTTGGTATGTTTCCATTTCCATTCTGCTGATAGGCCACATAGGAAACATGTCAAGAGTACAATCATTTGATGCATTAATATATAACCTTTCAAATAAATCATAATAGCATATGTTAAGCCAGATACAGCTAGTTTGATACCAAGAGCCTGGTCCGCTGCTGCCATGCAACCACATGTACGCACACACACACCACGCTACACAAACACACCACACTACACACATACCACATGCAGCAAGATGCAAGAGCCCTCTGCTGCCGCCATGCAACCATCCATACACACACACCATGCTACAAATACACCCCCCCACACACAACACACTACATGCACACCATGTATGCCAGGATGCAAGAGCCCCTCTGCCATCATGCAATCACACACACACACAGCACACTACACACAGACACAACACACCTTGCTACACATACACCATGCATGGCAGGATGCAAGAACCCCTCTGTTGCCACCATGCAACCACACATACAGACACACACCACACACACACCATGCTACACACACACCACACACGGCAGGATGCGAAAGGCCCACCACCACTGCCATGCAACCATGCATACACACACACCCCATGCTACCCCTACACACCCCTCCATGGTACCCCCCCACGCTACAGATCCCCACACTACACACACCCCCACACTACACACACACCACACACTACACCCCCACATCCACGCTAGACACACCCACCCCACGCTAGACACACCCACCCCACACGCTATACCCCCATCCTACACACACCCACACTACACCCCCACCCCATGCTACTCCCCCCCACCCCATGCTACACATACGCCCCCACCCCATGCCACACACACCACGCTAGACACATGCCCTACCCCATGCTACACCCCCCATGCTACATACACCCCCCATGCTACACACACCTCTCTGGAGAGCCCCTCTGCTATTGCCATGTTTACAAGCTTGAAGCTTTTTACAGGTTTCCACCCACAGTGTGCCGATTGGCTGCTGAACAGAGAGTTTTGATTGGTTGGTAAGTTTCCTAAGCGGCCAATCAGCACACTGGAAATGTCAACATACCCAAGAGCATGATATATAGAGAGATGTGCTTTGCTGTGTTAAGTGTTCAAATTCTTGTTTATTTCCCCTGCTCTGTGCATTAGTGTAGAGACATCTAAGACCTTGGGCCATTTCCGCTAGCTGTTTACTTAAGGGTTTTTTTTTTATCCTACTTTATTGGCCAGTTCTCTTTAAAGCAGTTGGGCTATTATCTCTAGCACTTGAACTCCTATCCTCAACAATATGGTCTCCCTCCCCAAAAAAACTCAGTTTAAAGCCCTCCTGATCATATTTGTGAGACAATTAGCAAAAATGTTCCTGCCAATTGCTGTGAGGTACAACCCATCAGTTGCCAGAAGTCCAACTTCATTAAAGTGCAGAGCATGGTTCAAGAAGCCAAATCATTGCCAGCAGTGCCATCTGTGGAGCCAGTTGTTCACTTCCAGTATTCTTCTTTCCCTTCCTGGGCCATGTCCTTCACCTGGGAGGAGAGACAACAACCTGTGCATTGAGAATACAACCACAGCTGTTGCAGGTGACTGAAGCAGCTTCCTCACTGTCCACATTCAGTAATCTTAGGTAGGCACTGAATCAGAACTCCCCCCTCTCCAAACTCCCCTGCTAAACACTCACATTAAACACCCTGTAGGCCTTGCCTGTGAGCTGGGCTCTGTTTGTTGAGCTCCAGGAACTGAAGCTGCAGGTATATAGAGAGCCAGTGGCTGCTAGTTATACCCTATGACACATTTTGAGAAAAATCTTAGTAGCTTAAGGGGACCCAAAAGATAGCTTTGACAAGCCTTTTGAACAAGATACCAATAGCACTTTAATCAGGCAGCAGAGTGTATCCTCATTTGAGTCTTTCTCTGGAAGGTAAATAGTCTTGAAAGGAAACATTTAATAGTAATTAACAATATTAATTTTAGGATGATTTCTCAATAAATACTTCTGAAGCGCTCCTTTTTATTCAGTCACAGCATGTCCTGGCTGTAGAACACTCGGTCAATTGAAAAGAATGTAAATGTTATTCATTAGCAGTGTAATTACTATTGATTGGTTATATTATGCAGTTCACTGAATTAAAACCCTGTATGTTACTGGCAGATTTCTAATCACTATAGGAAAATTGAAATTGGTAGATTCCCCGCCCCCCCTTCCATTAGCCTGTGTTTGATTGCAATGTCCCCATCCCCCTTTAACACATTATAGAAAATGAGAAACATCAACATAGACTGGTCCAACCTAAAATAAATTTGCAGAATTTCAGATGAACTTCGTGAAATTTGGGAGTTGGAAACACAAAGTCAGTTTTAATTCAATAGTAAACCTCTGTTGATTTTACTAAAACACACACACACACACACAATCTGAAACGTTCATATAAGGACAGAGTTTGGGTTGCTTTCTCAATTATATTTATGGGTTTGGGTGATTTTACAATGGTTTCCCCCTTTCTATAGAATCATAAAATGTTTTGACATTTTTTCGGGTGTTTAGAAGAGTGTAACAGTGGCTCTTTGCCTTGAACCCAGTTTTGCAGCATGCAAGTCAGGGCCCAGTCCACATCTCTTTACTGTGTGCAATGAAGATTTTGGCAGTGTGGGGCATGATCATTCCTGCAGTCATTCTAACTCTGTGAAGTTCTCTTCCTGGTGAGATTTAAAATTCTTCCTGAGAAGATGTAAAATGCACCTATTAGAAGGGGCAAGAGTTGGATTTTAATGGGTTTCTGGTTGTTCTTGTTGTTGCTGTGTTTTGGACGATGGGAAAGGATAACAATATGAATGTTCTTGCTTTTCTCTATGTGAGGTGAATGTATCTGTATTTTATTAGTTGTTTTATAGTTCTCTAGGCATGTATTTTTTAAAAAAAAACTTGTAGAAGCCCCCTTGAACTATCTTCAGAGAAGTGGGCTATAAATGTTTAAAATAATTAGCAGATATACTTGAGTCCATGTTAATGGAGTTTGCTCCAATAATGATGAGATTGACATTTACACTCTTATCCATTGATAGGCCAAACCTTACTGTTATCTCTGAGAGCTCCAGTATCAGAACCTCTGAGATATCCAGTGTCTTACTGGGCTCAAGATGATAGAGCAGGAATGAAGAGGAGCAACATTCTTGCTGTTTCCTCTTTGCCCACCATTGGGTTTTGTTTTGTTTTGTTTTTGACAGACTCAGGAACCGATCTATGCTAGATCCAAAGCTGGTGTAGATCAGGAGCTGTTACAAAATAAATTCTGGGGGCAGGAGAGTTTTTCTTATCCTAAGAGGTGAGGAGTGCTTTAGATAACAATTCCCTATTGTTATTTGGGGGAATTATCAGCTCAAATGCAAGCTAATAATTCAGGAATCTTTTCACCTATATAATACCAGTACTAACTGTAGAGAGTACTCCAGTTAATGTGAAATAAAGTAGTTTTATTGGAAATTACACAAAGTGAACTCACATACGCAACACATGTGCCTAAGAACTACACAAGGTAATAGTAGAATAAGACAGTAGATATAGGGAGAGATTCGGAAGTGTAGAGTGGTCGATACCAGTCTTGCAGAGAAGAGTTCGTGCAGCGAAGATACTCAGACAGGTTTCTAAGGGTGGCATAAGAGCTTCTGTTCTGGGGTGCCCTGAGAAAAAAGTAGCTGGGTTTGCCCACCATGGCACACTTTACTATTGTTGGGGGAATAATATTTATACCCTATTTCATATCCTGAAAGGGTGCTCTAGTTATGATAAAACCTGGATGGCTTTCTCATGGGCTAGACAAAGGAAATTGAAATGCAACTGATTGGTTCAATTGCTGGGAGATAAAAATTGATGGATTTGTAACAACCTCAAAAGGTTGGACAGGAGGGGGTATAGGAAAGTTTCCTGTAGGAATAGATTTGGGAATTGTCACTTAATTGTTTGATTGAATCATTGCTGAGGTGCCCAGGCCTGGAAGAAGGATTAGCACATACCTCCTTAACAACTGTGTTTACTAAGGGGCTTCCGCACAGTCCAAATTTGGGCTTTCTTGCCATCATATTTCTAAGACACATCCCAGGTCTTTGTGACCTTTGGTTTGCTCCAGCCAACCTGACCAATATTTCCAATTATGGGATACTGTGGGGAGGGTGTGTTAGAGCATAATAACACTTTGGACCCACAGCCTTGTCTGACATACCAAATGCTACATCTTGCAATACACCTCTTTCTCTCCTCTCTGATGCCACAGTCCTGATACTGGAGAATGACCATGTGCCCTTTCATGTGACCAGGTGCTTGTTATGATTCTGCTTTAACCGTCACAGCTGCATCCTGTGCAGTCCCAGGCTATTTAGTTGGGTAGGTTAGTAGAGCTCTCTGTTTGAACATTTGAAATATGCTTCTGTTAACTCCACATTGCAGAAGTCCATAGGGTGTTGCCATAACAGTTAAAGTGGAATCTCGGTGCTATAAATAATTGTGTAATGTGAAAGGATCCCAGCTATGGAAGCTTCCATAGGCTGGTTCTCCTGTGAGACAGGACCTCTCTCTCTGTCCTCAGATGGAGAGATCTGATCTGTCCTACATCCCAGGATGCTCTCCCTGGGATCATAGCATTCCTGCTTTAGTCATCAAGACATCAACAGAAGGTATTTCATCACATCCAGTGACAGCTTGTGACTTCTGTGTCAATATGGTAATGAATCTACCCCAGGGCTCAGTCAAATTTTAAAAGAGATAACCAAGGAGCTGAACCTTTTCCCACCAAATAGCAGCACCTTGGATAGCTCCTTCAAAATTTGGACTAAAACTTTGAGCAGATCACCACCCCAAGAACACGAGAACTGCTACTAAACACTGAACAGATCTCGTGACTGCTGTTAATTATGTTTTGCTGTCAAAGTAGCCACAAATTTACGATTATATGGGGTTATTTACAGTAAATTCAGTCTACTCAAATGTTTGGTAGCAATCAAAAGTGACCCAGACTGCATCTGCACTGCAGAAATATTGCAGTTTGACACCGCTTCAACTGCCATGGCTCAGTGCTATGGAATGCTGAGATTTGTAGTTTGTTGTGGTCCAGTGCTCTCTAGAGAAGATTACGTATCTCACAAAATTACAAATCCCAGAATTCCATTGCATAGCATTGAGCTATGGCAGTTAAATTGGTGTCAAACTGGATTGTTTCTGCAGTGCAGATGCAGCCTCAAATATCAAGCAGAAAAATAAGTCAGAACTTACAAAGTAGCTAAAGAAAATAAGCATCTTGAAGATATTAGATTTCTGTATTTTTCTCTGTTTGAGTGTAAATTATTCATACCTAATTAATCTAAGTAAGGTAAAGCTGTTGGAAATTATTTCCTTAATTGATTTTTAAGGAGTAAATATCAGTCTATATGTCCTTTTGCTGTCCCCCCTCCCCATAAAGGCACAAGGAATATTGTAAAGAACTGTGTGTTTCGCAGAATTGTAATGCAAATTAATGCATTCAGAAGGCATAGTCATATGTCAAGATACGGCTCAGATTAATTGGACCTATTTAAATGTACTGTAGTTACTGCTAAAATATTAATGACTTTTATATCTTTCTAAAAGGAAATAAGATTTTACCTACTACTGAGTTTGAAATAATTAGGTTTCAAACACGGCTGAGAAATCTTAACATGAGTACTTATGGTAAGAAGCAGGTACTCTATATTTAGCATGTAGTGCTTTAGTATAGATAATAAAAATTATTTTCACGGGCAAGACCTTGTGGAGGGGTAGGGCAACCTAATAAAATGGATAAAAGTTATGAATAACTAGTAAACATTTCCTGATGAGTGTATCCTTCCCCTTGCTGATAGTATAAGCTTGTGTCCAGGTGAGTCCCTTTACTTGTGGAAGGCTATTCACCCCACTTTGGGCAGAAAGGAGGAGGCAAATACTATGTTTTAAACTGACCTTCTTTTCCCGCTTCGGCACCCTCCGCCTTCTTCACATCTCTTCCTGAAGGTCAGTGGAACCTGGGAAATTGCATAGATGATGCAAGAGAAGGGAGATAATTTATGGAGTCATGGGGTCCTTCTGATGCAACAAATGTGTTGGTAGATTGTGGTATTTGTTACTTTAGTTCTCTGAGATTTTTAAAATATCCAAATTATGTTTCTGTTGTCCCAGATTATTTTTTAGCAGTTTCCAGCACCAGATCCCATGTTTATTCCCACCCTCAAGTGTTTTTTTAATTATCTTTTTTATCAAGTTACATTACAAAACCAACTCAAAGTTTTTCTTTTTCTTTTTTTTTTACATATCCTCTCAAAGTATATGCAACTATTATATTACATAACTAAAAGTAAAACATGTAATAAATGTAGAACCTGGAATTTACTATTAATTCAAAATTATAATAATGAATTTCCCCCCCAAACTCTAAAGTAAAAATTCCATTCTTCTCGTATAATTATAACTTTTTGTTATTTATAATACATAAACTTCCACTTTCCTCCCCAGTCTTACAAGATATACTTAATAATTGTATTTTTTCTTTAGTGTATCCTTTCATCTTACATTTGTTCTGTTTCCTCTAAACTTCCCAACTCTATGATGTCAACTTGACTTGAAGTATTCTAACAATAAGTAGTTTAGATTATCATTTATAAGTCAAGTTTATCCAGATTTCTCCATTTTTTCTCCAATATTTTTTAACTTGAGCCCATTCTATTTCAACAGTTTTATCCGTTTTATCTTTTAATAATATAGTTAATTTATCCATATTCATCATATCTTTACATTTAATTGCCCATTCTTCTATAGAGGGAGTTTCTTTCTTTTTCCATTTTGCTGCATACAGTAGTCTCGCCGCTGACACCATATATAAAACTATTCTCCAAGATCCATTGGTCAATTTATCTCTTATTTCATCCACCATATTCAATAGATATAATTCTGGTGTCATTGCATATTTTATCGTTAATATTTCACTTATCGAGTTATGCATTTTTTTCCAAAAAAAATTAGCCAATGAGCAGTTCCACTAGATATGGAATATGGTGCCTATAGCCTTTCCACATTTCCAACAGGCTATATTACCAGTGTTGTACATCTTATTAAGTTTAACAGGTGTTAGATACCATCTGTAGAAGATTTTAAAATAGTTTTCTTTTAAATTTTGGGATAAAGTGAGTTTTTGTGTGGCTTTCCACGCCTTCTCCCATCTTGCTAGTTCAATCACCCAACCTATATCTTGCGCCCATTTAACCATCTGCACTTTAATGGTCTCATCTTCCATCTCCCACTGTAAGAGTACCTTATAGAATTTTGCAATGCGATGTTTTCCCTCACCAAAGAAAATTTTATCTAATTCATTCTTTTCTAGCTCAAAATTCTCAAGTCGATAATCCATTTTATATCTCTCCTGGAGTTGTTTATAAAGGAACAAATTCATATTAAAGCCCTTTTCTTCAAGTTGTTCTCTAGTGTTTATTTGTAGATTTTCTTGAACTCCTTTTCTTAGTAAATCTTCATATTTTATCCAATTTCCATTTTTTTATCTTGGTTCTCCCAAAAAAAGCCTCCTCTGGTGATACCCATAAAGGGATTTTCCTGTAGTATTTTTTCTTCACATCAGACCATGTTTTAAGAAAAGCCTTTCTTATAACATGGTTATCAAAATCTTTATTGTCCTTTTTCCCCCCGTACCAAATGTAAACGTGCCATCCAAAACGGAAGTTGAATCCCTCCAGAGCCAATAATCTAATATCGTTTAGGGAGATCCATTCCTCTATCCAAGACAGCACGCATGCTTGAAAATACAGTTTTAAGTCTGGCAGGGCGCATCCTCAGAGGAGGATGTGCCCTGCCAGACTTAAAACTGTATTTTCCTTCTTATCCATTAATGTCTTCCATTTTATTTGTGGTTTTTTTCCTTGCCAGAGATATTTTGACAGTTCTTTTTGCCATGTTTTGAAGCTGTTGACATTGTGAATAATGGGTAAATTCTGAAATAAGAACATACACCTGGGTAGGATATTCATTTTAATTGTTTTTATCCTTCCTAAGAAGGATAGATTGAGTTTGGATCATTTTGCAAGATCATTTTTGATTTCTCTCCATAGTATGTTATAATTCCACCCTCAAGTGTTTTTTTAATAAAAATTCTAGGCCATAGAAGAACAAAATCCCTTTCTCTCTCCCCCCACTAATTTTTAAGAGTTATAGTACATTAGTGAAATGGCATTTTTGCACTATAGCACCAAACCACTTTTTAAAAAAGCAGAGAGGAGAATTTACTCATCAAACCATAGATTTACAAAACTTGCAAATTACACGCCAGGCTGTTGTTTTTAAAGGTCAGCAGATGCCTAGTGCAGATCTAAGAAATCACTATGAACAACCCCTAAAAAGAATGGAATGAATGAATGCAGTGGCAACAACCATCAGCAAAACCCATCAAAATACAAAGAGCTATATCACTAGAAGTCACATTAATTTAGGCCATGCCTCTGTCTGCTTTCTTTACAAATGTTTCTGATGGATCAGTAGGGGGACATAACTGGATACACCCTATATTAGCCTGCTGTGTACAGCTCCTTAGGTGGCATAATCTGGTTGTGTCCCTTCACTTATGGAAGGCTATTCCATCCAGTGGTAGCTCTGTGAACAGAAGGGAGGAATCAAATACATTTTAAGTTTGTGTAGTCGAAGGCTTTCATGGCCAGCATCCATAGATTTTCCTTGGTTTTTTTTCTGGGCTGTGAGGCCGTGTTCTGGAATAGTTTCTTTCTGACATTTTGCCTGCATCTGTGGCTGGCATCTTCAGAGAATGGTCACCCCCCCACATCCCTGGGAGGAATTCCTTTGTAAGTGTTGAGTTTTGATTCTATTGCTTTTCAAAACTGGGAGCCAGATTTTGTTTACTTTTAATGTTTCTTCTTTCCTGTTGAAGTTGTCCAGGTGTTTGTGGATTTCAATAGCTTCTCTGTGCATTCTGACATGATAGTTGTTGGCCTGGTCCAGAATTTCTGTGTTTTTAAATAGCATTTTGTGTCTAGGATGGTTTATAATATGTTCTGCTACTGCTGATTTTTCTGGCTGGCCCAGTCTGCAGTCTCTCTCATGTTCCTTGATCCGTGTTTGCATGCTACGTTTAGTGGTCCCTATGTAACTTGTCCACAGCTGCATGGTATGTGGTAAACTCCTGCAGCTGTGAGAGGGTCTCTTTTGTCCTTTGCTGAGTGTAGCATTTCTTGGATTTTTTTGGTTGCTCTATAAATTGTTTGGAGGTTGTGTTTCCTCATCAGTTTCCCTATTCTGTCTGTGACTCCTTTGATGTAAGGTAAAAATACCTTCCCTTTGGATGTCTGTTTTTCTTCTTCATTCCTGTGGTTTGTTCTGGGTCTGGGTGCTCTTGTGATGTCTGATCTGGAGTAACCATTAGCCTATAGGGCCCAGTTTAGGTGCCTCAGTTCATCCTCCAGGTAGTGGGGTTTGCAGATCCTTTTTGCACGGTCTACCAATGTTTTTATTGTGCTACTTTTTTGTCCTGAGTGATGATTGGAGTTCTTGTGTAGGTATCTGACCATGTGGGGGGGTTTTCTGTATACTTGTGGCCTAACTGTTGGTTTGGTTTGCAGATGACTAAAATGGCATTTTAAATTGATTTGCCTTTCCCTCTTCAGCTCGCTGTGCCTTCTTCACATCTGTGCCCAAAGGCTGGCATAACTTTTTTAGCATGGGAAGTGGCATAGGTAATGCAGGGGAAGGGGTGGTCTGAGGGGTGGTAAATGCCTCATTGTGTCAGAGGGAGGTGTCAGCTGCCTTGAAGGAGGTTGTAGTGTGCTCTCTCCTGAAGAGGATCTGCCTAGACCCAGAGGTATAGGAGAACAACTGCCATATCAACAGTGTGCTTTATTTGGACAAGGAACCCGAACATGTGATGGCTGGGCAGTTTCAGATGTTTTTGGAGGAAAAGATTATCTGAACTAATTTCAATCTGGTTTCAGGCCAAGTTATGGTACCAAGACAACTTTGGTTGCTATGAGTGAAAACCTACTCCAAGGGGAATTGCAACCCTGTTAATCTTCCTAGCTCTCTTGGTGGCTTTTGATCCCATTGACTGGCTTTTGATCCCTAATGGACTGGCTGTGTTAGATGGGAGTAGGAAGCACTGCATTACACTGATTCTGTTCCTATATGCAAGGATGGTTTCTGAGAGTAGCATTGGGGCATTCCTGTTCAGATTCATTGGCATTGTGCTGTGGAACACCAATGGCTTCATCTTGCTTCCTATGCCATTGAATATCTATATGAAACCCTTGAGGGAGGTCATTAAATGTTTTGGGGTTGGCTGCCATCAATATGCTGATGACACTCAACTCTACTTCTCTTTGTCATCGGAGTCAGCCAAGGCTGTGGAGGTGTTGGACCAGTGCCTGGATGCTGTAATGGTCTGGATGAGGTCCAGTAAATTGTAGCTCAAGCTTGGTAAGATGGAAGCTCTGTGGATTAATGGTCTTCAGGTCCAGGAATTGAGCAATCTACCTGTCCTGGATGTGGTTGCAATGCCCCTGAAGTAGCAGGTGTGTAGCTTGGGAGTACTCAAGTGCTGAAAAGTCCCACAACTCTCTAGGGCAGATTTGGGCATGTGTGTAGCATGACAGTGATTAGAAGGCTGCAAGGGACAGGGGAACAAGCAAACATTCTCTCTCTCCTGATTCTCATATTGAAACCTCCACTGGATCAAAGAACATTACACCAGCTTAATGACACTAATAGATACAAATCACAGTGTTATTAAGAGTAGATTCACTGCTCCCCATGTTAGTGGATTGACCAGCTGCTCCTGCTGGTGGCATCTCTTATTTTGGTTAGGGATGGGAATGGATAAAGATGGTTGTGATATTTGATGGATTTTATTTTCACTGACAGAAATGAGAGGGAAATGGGAGTATTTTCTGGCAGCTTTGCACTCCACCGATAATGCAAATTAGCTGTAAACTGTAGCCTGCAACCTCCATTTAATAAGGTCTATTTTTTGGTGTGCTGTTAGACCGACCCTTAAGGGTTGCAACCTAAAAGTGGGTCATCAAAAAGTGTGAAATGTTTGCAAAGACAAATATGTTCTTCTGAAAAGGTACTGAATGACAGGGAGCCATCAAATTTTAGTGGTAGCCCTTTAGCTCAAAGAAGAAAAGGCTGAGAAGTGCTGGCATAAAAACGTCTGGAGAGTATATCTGAAACTGTGGCCTTAAGCTGATTTGCTGTCTTTCATTGCTACTATTGTGCTTCATATGTCCACAAACTGTTGCCCTACATCTTGAAGTTCGGTGTATAAAAGACTGCAAAGATACGTGAAAATGATTTAATTACTGCCAAAACCATGTAGCAAATGTGATAGACTTATTTGTTGTAACACATAACAAGAAATGATACCTCCTGGTTTCTGAAACCTCCATGTGTGTTCTGACCATGGTTTGAAAAGGTAAGCAATGATCATTGATGAAGGCTTAGTAACCATCTATTATTTGGAGCATCAGATAGAATTGAACACGTGATATTTTTGAAGACACAGTAAATAATTAAAGATGAACATGAAATATTTAATCAAGTTTCCTGAATTCAGATCACCATCTAGACTGTACAACCAGTAATTTTTTTGGTTTTTGGTAGTTTTGGGGACCAAACATGACTATTGTTGGCAACCACAGTACTCTAAGCAGTTTTAGTAAGGCTCGCTCTTAAAAAACCCCAGCACTATTGTACCTGAAGTTTACCTGAATCCTATTCTGAACCCATTTATGAACCTATAAAGCAATCTAGGGATTTCATGATGTAAAACATATGTCTTCCAACATTGCACAGTTGAAAAACTAGGACACATTAGAGTGTGGTCAAAATGGCAAAAGTTACGGTACTAATGAGGAAGAGCACATAAGCCAGGAGAGGCTGCGGCAGTTTGCTTTTGCAAGGAAGGGAACGATCCTGCACTCCCTCTCCTCCCCTGAGTCAATTGAGTTCCAACTATTTTTGCACTTTGTACTCTCTTTGCAGCAATTGAAGTAAGCCAAGGACAAAGGGAGAAAATGGGAGGAAAAGGAAAGAAATTGGGACATTTTAAAATCAGGTTAAAAAGTGGGATGACAGAGGATTGATTGGGACTGTCCCTGCCAAAATCTGTTGAATTTCCAAAACATTTATTCTTTATAGTATTATATATATATATATATATATATATATATATAATCAAAGTATACATTGAAGCCAAGGGAAGAAAATGCAGGGAATTTATTTGGTGATGATTACTGCGTAACAGTTGGTGTAAAGGCCTGAGGACAGTGGAAAGATAGAGCAAGTGTTGTTGGCTGAACAGCTGGATACATAGTACAAGTGAGATGGTTTGTATTGGATCTCAGTCAGTATAATTCTGGAAAACTGCTTTCTATGTAACTTTCAAAGTGGATCCCTACCCATTTTTGGAGTTACCCTGTTACATCCTTATTATTCAGGACATGAAAGAGGAAGAAGTGGATGGACGTGGCTTAGATTTTATTGGTTTTATTTTTTATATCATGATCTGTACTTAAATATTTATGAGGGTAACTTAGAAGCACATGTTGGGCAACCACTAAAGCAGTGGATTTTTACACTTGTGTGTGTTGTGTATGTGCCTTCAAGTCGCCTGTTGATTTATGGTGACCCCATGAATTTCATAAGGTTTCCTTAGGCAAGGAATACTCAGAGGTGGTTTTGCCAGTTCCTTCCTCTGAAATATAGTCTACAGCATCTGGGATTCATTGGTGTCTCCCATCCAATGACTAACCAGGGCTGACCCTGCTTAGCTTCCAAGATCAGATGGGATCTGTGCCTCCAGGGTATTTTAGAACCATAGAATAGTAGAGCTGGAAGGGATTGTAAGGACCATCTAGTCCAACCTTCTCTCAGTGTGGGAATCCACTACTAAAGCATCTTGAGAGCTAATCATCCAACATCTGTTTAAAAAACTCCAGTGGAGCAAAACCCACCACCTTCTGAGGTATATCATACATTATTGGTAATCTGCACATGGTGAAATGGAAGAGCCCAGAAATTAGAGATTGCCTCATCTAAAGCAATTTAGGTTGTTACTTGAGGCAGCACATTTGTTGTGAATTTTGCCAATTCCTATTCTTTTAACAAACTATTAAAATTTCAGTCTCAGACTTGTCCTACAGAACTCACTTCTGTGTTCTTTACCAAACTTTCTTTTGTTCTAGCAGCTTAAGTTGTTATTATTATTGTTGTTGCTGTGTGCCATCAAGTCACTTCCAATTTATGGCAACCTTCAGGTAAACCTATCACAGGGTTTTCTTGGCAAGATTTGCCCTTGCCGTCCTCTGAGGCTGAGAGTGTGTGATTTACCCAAGGTCACTGAGTAAGTTTCCATGGCTGAGTGGGTATTTGAACCCTGGTCCCCCATTCATCTAGTCTAACTCTCAAACAACTATACCATTCTGGCTCTCAGAAGCAGCTAAATACATCTCACTATGGACTTTTATGGACATCAATCTGTAGCTCAAGCAGCCTCGTCCCCATTGCGAGGCTGCTGCGCGGCAGGGGGGCAGTTTCGGATGACGCTGTCCCCACGCTGATACTGTTGTGGAAGAGCTGGGAGGCTGAAGCACCATATTTGGCAATTTTCTAATCACGGTCAACTTCCGTGATTAGAAAATCGCCAAATATAGTGCTGCAGCCTCCCAGCTCTTCCGCAACAGTATCAGCAGGGGACAGCGTCATCCGAAACTACCCCCCTGTCATGCAGCAGCCTCACAATGGGGACGAGGCTGCTTGAGCTACAGATCGACGTCTGAAAAAGTCCTATATTGTCCAAGATCCCTGGTTGTATTTCCATATCCAGCACTATTAGGACTTTATCAGACCACCCCGCAGAAAAGTTCTTTTGCCAGCATAAACTGTGGCATTTTTATGCCGGCAAAAGACCCCACCACCACCACCACACTTACCTTGAGCAGCATCCATGAGGCTTCCCTGGCAGTAATGGAGCACAAACAGAGCTCAATTTACTTCTGGGATTGAAATCTCCCAAATCCTTATAAGAAGATGCTAGCACGAGAAATTCAAAAGCTAAAACAAAATAAAGATCAAATATTAAGAAAAGCACCAAAACACACTTTAAAAGTTCCAAGTAAACTGGGGGGGTGGTGGTGGTCATAAAAAGAGCATCCCCTGCCTGGCTGTTGTATTCTCACCTGGATGTGTTTGTCCATTCACCCTGCATTCATGTGAGTACAATGGCGCATGGATTCAAACGCTGGCAATGCCGGCAGAAAATTGCCACAGGAGAACAATTGATGGCTTGGACCATCAATAAAAAGTACGGCTTATTAACAATATATGATCACATAAGGGCAACGTCATCTGGTACATGCGCCCTTTCGTGATCATTAGGCGTTCTTATGATGCTGTATTTCGCTGGTCGGATAAAGTCCTTAGTATCAGGACTTCCTTTCCTTCCCCATCCTCCTGCATCCCTCTGTAGGGCCAAAATCCTGCTGTACAGGGTTTCCTACCCCTCTAGAGGCCATGGATTCTCCAAAAAGTATCTGGAAAAGGCATATTTTCCTCTTTGTGGGAGGCAGACAGATCCAGTGCTAGTCTTAATTTGCCAGTTTTCTCTTCCTGCTGGAATGACAACAATGTCATGATGGGCAGCAATAACTTTGCAGAGATTGCTTGGCTAAGTAGGGAAGCAGCAAGAAGCTCCCCCCCCCCCACTTACCTTCCTCTCTCGGCAAAGGCAGCGCATGCAGAATCAGGAAGTAAAAAATGAGACTCTTCTCCACAAAATGTGGTTTTAAAAAGAGACTCATTCATCCACACTCCACCAACCAGTCTGAGGGCTGTGAAGGTACAAGCAGAGTTAATAGTGCAGACACAAGGCTACACTGTAAATCCAAAGGACTTTCCAAATTATAGTGACCTGCTAGCCATCTATTCTGCAACATTCTGGTATCTCTTCTTGAGGAATAATGGTCACAGATAAAGATGTGTGTTATGGCTTAAATTCTTTATTTCCATTGTTCTTCCTATAACAACCCATTTACCTGTTAGTGGTCTGCCTAAGGCATGATTTAGGTGGGATGAGAACCCAGGATCAAGTTCTATACCTAGCCCCTGGATTGTCTTACCTGTAAACCTGTATATACAGTTAAATTCACCAAATACCACAGCAGATTTACTACCACAAAGGGTTCCTAAACAGTTCATTTGCACTCCAGATCAAAGACTTTTATCAGACTAGCCCCTGAAAACATTCTTTTGCAGGTATAGAAAAAACACATTTTTATGCTGCCAAAAGAACGCTCCCCCCCCCCACACACACTTACCTTCCTCTCTCAGCAAAGGCAGCTCCGACAATAAAGAGGAAGTGAATGGAGCCCCATTCACTCCCTTGTTTGAAATCCTGTAAGACTTTGTTGTGTGGGAAATTATAAAATAAAAGCACAAATAAAGCATTAAAAGTTTTAAAAAGCACACACACTTTAAAAGTTCCAAGTAACCCAGAGAGGATCATAAAAACAGCAAAACTTACCTGGATGTCCCAATCTCACCCAGAAGTGTTTAATAATAATAATAATAATAAAATTTTATTTATATCCCGCCCCTCTGCAACGCAATCGGGGCGGCTTACAATATAAAAACCCCATAGTCACAATACCCTAGCCCACCCACCCCTTAAAATAATATTAAATTACAAAGGATTAAAAACATGGATTAATTAAAATATATACAAATTAGAAGAAAAAAAATTAAAACATACAATCCGGTTTATGCCGGACCGGCCATTGACACTGCAGTCACGAGACTTAAACGGCCCGAGGTTTTGGCGCAAAAGCAGCAAGGGGGATCAATTAACAGCTGAAGCCGTCAATTAGAAGGTACACAGTTTGGGCTGATTTTAACTGCAAAAGGGCGATGTCATCTGATCTGTGCGCCCTTTCGCAGTTATGTGGTGTCATTATGATGCCTTTTTTGAGTGTCTGATAAAGTCCCTATAGTGGGTGAGGGTTAGGAGACTAAAATGTCATCCCTTTGTGTGTGGGTGTGTGGGTGTACTTGATTTCGTATTTGTTAGCTAGGAAAGGCTTTTCTATTTCTATTTATTGCAAGCTGCAGATGTTGGACAATTAGTGTAATATCACTGGATTTATTGGTAAGCAATGGACTTTGATATTTTACTTTTATAGTACAGCATGTATTAATATTTAATACAATGAATAGCTTCAAATATATTTCGCTACCTGTATTCAGCTGTATTTGGCTATCTGTATTTGAATCACAGGAGTCAGTCAGCATAGCATAGTGGTTTGAGTGTTGGCTATGACTCTGGAGACCAGAGTCTGAATGTCCGCTAGGCCATGGACAAACCCACTGAGTGACCTTAGGCAAGCCACACTCAACCTCAGAGGAAGGCAAAGTCAAACCCTTTCTGAACAAATCCTATGATAGAGTTGCTTAGGGTTGCCATAAGTCAGGAATGATTTGAAGGCATATAACAACAAAAAGTCTGTTGTCTGTCACATCTCCACTCCTCTCTCTTTAAGTCCTCAATTCATAGATCCTTAGTTTATCATATGAACAATTCACATCACAGTCTTTCATCTTTGCTTTTGCAGATGGATTTCTCTGCTGAATGCCAATACTCCTGTGGATTTAATAAATAACATGCATTTGCCATTTGCATGCAGAATTGGGGCACTGTGGATGGTCACACATACAAACACATCACAGTCTGCTCTCTAATAGTTGGCTATCCTATATGGAAATACAGATGCACTAATTAATTACTCTGGTTTTTTAGACTGAAAATAACTGTTCTAAAGATGCATATTACTTGGTAGTCATCAAGTTGCAAATAACTAAGTAATCAAGTACTTAGTACAGTATACACGTAACTAAGTACTTGATATAGGACTCTGGCCATAAAAAAAAATAAAAACTATTTTTTTAAAAAAAAATACACTATCATGAATGCTAAATAGTTATGGATGAGTAAATCTAGGTAACTGTTTCCTACTCACAAGCACTACTTGATCATAACTCCCCCCAAACCTACTTACATCAGCTGCATGGGGAGAAGGAGGTCCATTCTGCTGGTGACTGGAGTGTGGGTGAATGACATTTCTGTCATATTTCAGTGGTAATGGGGAGGTTGAGCAAGGAGAGATAACTTAGTTAAGTATTCTGATCCAGGGATTCTGGATTTTTTTTTAACATTAGTGTTGCATGTTGTGCAGGGGATTTTAAAAGTCATAACTGGAACTAAAACTAGCACGGTTCTGCCATTAGTAATAATATTGTTATAATTTTAAATAGTATCTATGGGTAAATTGCAGTTTCCCGCATGTTGTTGGACTTCAGCTTTTAGCAGCATTAGCCAGCATAGCCAGTGGTAAAGAATGCTGGGAACTGCATTCCAACACTGCTGCACTTTGCCCACACTGACCTATGCAAATGTTAAGGTGGCGTGTATGTCCTAACGGATGAGGAAAATCTGGTAGAAGCAATTATGAGAATGTGTAGTAAGATACCTGCTATCCTATGTGTGACTCAAAACTATAGGAAAAGAGATGCCACCTAAATATTAGGAAGAACTTCCTGATGGTAAGACTGTTTAACAGTGGAATATGCTGCCTTGGAGTGTGGTAGAATCTCTTCTTTGGAGGTTTTTAAACAGGCTGGATGGACATCTGTCGGGCGTGCTTTGAGTGCGTGTTCCTGCATGGCAGGGGGTTGGACTAGATGGCTCTTGTGGTCTCTTCCAGCTCTATGATTCTATGACTCTTGCTAAACTTAGGTATTTTGATTAATTGTTCCTTGTTTTAAAAAACTGGTTTTGGGGATGCTGAGGTGTTAATTTTTTTGTGTCTTTGTCTTTAGAACATAAAATGCCTCAGTCAGACTTGCTTGCAGACATTAAAAATTTGCCTTCTCAGCATAATCATCTCAGTGTCAGAACACTGACAAATGATAGATCAAAAGAAGTACAGTTACTGACATTTTAACATAATGAAATGTAACTGTAATCATTTTTACTATCTAACTGACTGGGAGGACTACCTGGCTGTCAAGGTGAGACCTCAGAGGGCTCCTGGGAACTGTAGTCCAACAACATCTGGGGATCCATAGGTTGAAAACCACTGGGAACTATAGTCCAACAACATCTGGGGACCCACAGTTTGGGAACCACTGCTTTAGCTGGATGCACAATAACAAAGGTGTCCTGGAGGAGGATGTCATTGGTGTGTGTTTGGCTACAGGAACATAGCCAGATAGTTCTTGGTCACTTCTAGGTTTCCTTAGCCACTATATTGCTATGTTGAGAAAGGCGGTTGCAAGAACAAAGTGATTCTTGAGGAGGTTAGGGTCATTGCACAAGGGAGGTATTAAATTTCTCCCTATGCAATGACGATGAGAAGATGTACATTGGCATTATTCCAGCATATGTCACTACCAGAATGCCAGCCCTCAAAGCAGTTTGTGTTCTGGAAGTGCAGTGTGCTGTTCAAAGAAACATGATTTGATTGGAATGCTTTGGGTATTCTTGTATGGACTTTTTCATACACCCCTTACCACGCAAGAAGCCTCTGGAACAGTTATGACACTGTCGCATGGCAGGGGATCCGTTTCGGAGGATGCCATCCCTCTCTCTGTGTCATCCGTGACTGTTCCGGTTATGATTGAAGGCAGCCACGCCATTTTTTTACTCACGTAAGTTGTCCGTGAATAAAAAATGGCATGGCTGCCTTCAATCATAACCAGAACAGTCACGGACGATGCCAAGAGAGGGATGGCGTCGTCCGAAACGGACCCCCTGCCGCGCGACAGTGTCATAACTGTTCCAGAGGTTTCTTGCGCGGTAAGGGGTATATGAAAAAGTCCTATGACGGAGGTGGACTAGATGGCCCTTGCAATCTCTTCCAACTATAATTCTATGATTAATTGTATGATCTTTTGAACATGCCTGATGAAATGCTTTTCATTATTGGTCTATATAGGATAGAAGAACTGAATTAATTCTATTGTCCTATGCATTTCTGTTACATGCATATATTTTTCTAGCCTTTTATATCTGACATGTAGATTTCAGATAGGCACAAATACAGACACACAGGTGATTAAAAAGCAAACCAACAGTACTTGTCCCATGTTTGTCCTGGTTTCCAGAAGGATACAGTTGATGACTCATTATGTGTATATTTATTGAAGTGGTTAACAAATAGAACTAAAACATATAAAAAAGGGTAGAGACATTTTGCTCTTTTTGACTGGCATCTTGCATTGCAGTTACAGATTCATAATTTATAATTATGGATCTTTAACTGCTCTATATTCATGTATGCTATGTATTCACAATCATGGCACTATTGTGAGAATCATAAATGCTCCCCGAATCACACCTTAACATGCAGGGAGCCACTCTGTGCAACAGAGGTCTGAGGACGTTATCACACGAGGCTGTAATTGTGCGATTACAATGGGATGGTAGCATGAATGGGCTCCCATTATAGCAAAAGCCATTGTCTTCCCATGCTTAGTCCGAGCTCAATAGCCGTCAATACTACTCTTTTCGTGGTATTGAAGAGTGTGCAAAAACATGTCCCGCTGTAATCACGTGATTACAGCATGAATGAGCAGTCCTCTCCCCCCAGTTTCCAATGAGAACACATACTTCAACTTCTAGGGGAGAATGTGAAAAGGACCAACAGGATCTTCATCCAAGGGTATTAAAAGAATTGGCAGAAGTAGTCTCAGAACCACTGTGAATAATCTTTGAGAATTCCTGGAGAACAGGAGAGGTCCCAGCAGACTGGAAGAGGCAAATGTTGTCCCCATCTTTAAAAAGTGGGGGGAAAGGAGACCCAAATAATTACTGCCCAGTCAGCCTGACATCAATGCTAGGAAAGATTTTAGAGCAAATAATTAAACAGACAGTCTCTAAGCACTTAAAACAGGAATGCTGTGATCACTAAAAGTCAACATGGATTTCTCAAAAACAAGGTATGCCAGACTAATCTTTTCTCTTTTTTTGATAAGAGTTACCAACTTGATAGATGAAGGGAATGCTGTGGATGTAGTGTATCTTGATTTCAGTTAGACTTTTGACAAGGTCCCCCATGATATTCTTGCAAAAATGTTAGTAACCTGTGGGCTAGACAGTGCAACTGTTCGGTGGATTTGTAATTGGTTGACTGACCAAACCCAAAGGGTAGTCACCAATGGCTCCTCTTCATCCTGGAGAGAAGTGGCTAGTGGGGTGCCACAGGGTTCTGTCCTGGGCCCAGTGCTATTCAACATCTTTATCAATGATGTGGATGATGAAATAGAGAACATGCTTATGAAATTTGCAGATGATACCAAATTAGGAAGAGGACAGGATCAGAATTCAAAATGACCTGAACAGATTAGAAAGCTGGACCAAAACTAACAAAATGAGTTTCAGCAGGGAGAAATGGAGGATACTGCACTTGGGCAGTAAAAATGAAAAGCACAGATATAGGAAGGGTGACACCTGGCTTGATGGCAGTACATGCTTAAGGGATCTAGGAGTCTTAGTGGACCACAAGCTGGACATGAGCCAGCAGTGTGATGCAGCAACTAAAAAAGCCAATGTGATTCTAGGTAACATTAATAATAATAATAATAATAATAATAAATTTTTATTTTTAACCCGCCCCTCTGCTCGGCAACCGGGGCGGCTTACAGCAAGATTAAAACAACATCAAGTTAAAACAGTCCTTCCCCATCCTACTCTCCCACCCCTTAAAACTAAATTAAACAAATAGATAGTTAAAACAAAGATAAAATACAATAAATAAATAAATAAATAAATAAAAGCAACGACGGCGAGGGGGTGGGTAGCAATCAGTCCACTTGAACCGGGAAGTTATTCCGGGAAGGCCTGCCGGAAGAGATCGTCTTTAGCGCTTTCTTGAAGCTATCAAGAGTAGCGATAAGATGGATCTCATCCGGCAGGCCATTCCAAAGTCTGGGAGCCGTAGAAGAGAAGGCCCTCTGGGAGGTCTGCGACAGCCTAGTTTTCATAGGCTGCAGCAGGTTCCTCCCAGAGGACCGAAGTGTGCGGGGGGGGGATCATATGGGATGAGGCGGTCCCGGAGATAAGATGGACCCCAGCCATGTAGGGCTTTAAAGGTTAAAACCAACACCTTGTACTGTGCCTGCTATAGGAGAATAGCGTCTAGATCAAGGGAAGTAATAGTGCCACTCTATTCTGCTTTAGTCAGACCTCACCTGGAATACTGCATCCAGTTCTGGGCACCACAGTTCTAGAAGGATATGGACAAGCTGGAACATATCCAGAGGAGCGCAACCAAAATGGTGGGAGGTTTGGAAGCCATGCCCTATGAGGAGTGGCTTAGGGAGCTGGGCATGTTTAGCCTGGGGAAGAGAAAGTTAAGAGGGGACATGATAGCCATGTTTAAATATTTGAAGGGATGTCATACTGAGGATGGAGCAAGCTTGTTTTCTGCTGCTCCAGAGACTAGGACATGGAACAATGGACTCAAACTTCAGAAAAAGAGATTCCACCTAAACATTAGGAAGAACTTCCTGACAGTAAGAGCTGTTTGGCAGTGGGATACACTGCCTCGTAGGAGGTGGTAGAGTCTCCTCTTTGGAGCTTTTTAAACAGAAGCTGGATGGCCACCTGTCGAGAATGATTTGATTGTGTATTCCTGCATGGCAGGGGGTTGGACTGGATGACCCTCATGGTCTCTTCTAACGCTATGATTCTATGATTCTAGGACACTGCTTGGTATGTTTTTATGTTTGTTTAAGTGTTTATTTGTGAAGTTCTTTTGTTATGTTTTGTTTTTTGTGTGTTTAAGCTAGGTCATGTCTTCTCGCAAGAACAGCCAAAATCTTGCCCATGCAAAATCCAGAAAGTAAGAGAAAATTTTTCTTAAAGGGTCATGTGCCAGGCAGCAGGAAACAGTAATACTTGCTCATTAGAAGGCAATGTGAAGACAATTGTTACTATAGCACAAGCTGAAATCATGTTGCTAGTGGTGGTCATGTGATAATTATTGTAATAATGCCACTGTGGACATTTTCAGATGGGGGACCCCCCCGAGGAGGTTGGGAGAAGAACAGGGCTGTTTTGCTTACAGATCCCCTTTTCAGATAGCCCTGTCCTCCTCCCTACCTTCCCCCATGCTGCAGGCGTCACTTTTTATTGGCGGAGGTTCTCTGTCAATAAAAAGCAATGCCAGCAGCACGGGGTGAGGTCAGGAGGAGGACAGAGGAGGATGGGGCTGTCTGAAAAGGGGCTCTGTAAGCAAAACAGCTCCATTCTTCTCCCAACCTCCTCGGGTTTTTTTCCCCTGTATGAAAAAGTCCGATGTTTCTGCTTTCCTCAATAGTGGAATTATAGGGTTTTTAGATGCTAGTCTGATAAAGTTCTGAGGCACAGTCAGTGGGACACTTCAGAATAGTGCAGCCAGCCCTCTCCCATCTCCAAGCCATGGTGTGGTAAGGAGAAGCAGGATGGGAGGTGCTGGCCACATCATCCTGAAGTGCCCCACTCAACTGTACCTCAGATGTCTGTTGCACAGACTGGCTCCCTTGAGATTAAGGTGGGATTCTGGAATTGATTCCTTAGGTCATTCGTAGCTACGTTTATGTAGTTACAAATGTGATGCAGCATCTCGACCTTTATATTTTTAGTTCTCTTTGTCAAAATAAAATTGCATGCCTAAATAAACCAAATATTGTTTGCACAGAACTTTATTAGGAAAAAGTCTAGTGTGAAACTGTGGTTCTGAGTATACATCAAAGGATCTTTACTACCCCACAGAAAATGCCCTCTTTTCATAGCCTTATTAAATCCTTTCTTTCTTAACAGTAATGGTTGTCCTACTACAGTCAGGCCTCCTCCATATCCATGGATTCTGTATCCATAGGTTCAAGCATCCATGGCTTGAAACCACACCCCCCCCCCAAAAAAAATCCAGAAAGCAAGCCTTGGTTTTGCTATTTTATATAAGGGACACCATTTTTCTACACCATTGTATCTACTGGGACTTGAGCATCCATGGATTTTGCTATCTACCGGTGGGGGGTGGGGGTGGGCTGGAACCAAACCCCAGCAGATACAAAGAGCCCACTGTATTCATTTGTGTCTGATAGTTTTATGCTGATTAAAGAAAACCAGATTTCATCTGAATATATATTGTTAAAATTACCAAAATATTTTTGCAGTGATGTGAAAAACAAACAAACAAAAAGCCTAGACATAATTTATCTGTCAAGGATAGACTTAACAGGGTTGTGCTTGCCCTAAAAATGTACCATACTTTTTGGGTATTAGTGTAACC
This sequence comes from Gambelia wislizenii, assembly GCA_030847615.1. NCBI lineage: Eukaryota > Metazoa > Chordata > Lepidosauria > Squamata > Crotaphytidae > Gambelia > Gambelia wislizenii. The sequence goes on along the minus strand of JAUMIR010000001.1, from coordinate 166,318,533 downwards.
CCCTTTTTTTAATTCTATAGGAAAACTTTATAAATGAATATTGCAAACACAGTTACTAGCTCAAAATCCTGTTGTTTCTCCTGACTAGAGTAGAACAATTGAATCAATGGGATTTACTTATGCGTTGACTCAACATCCAAGAAGTGATTCAATGGGTCTACCTTGGTTGAGATTAACCAATAGAATTTCAATAATGTGCTTTTTAAAGCGTTTGCAAATTTAAATCAGCTGCAAAAATAAAAAGGAAAACACAGCTCAGCACAATACAGCCTATTCCATAGCCGAATAAGACACACATATACATTTCCTAAAGTCCCATGCACCTAATAAGACACCAGTACTTTCTTGCAGAAATCTTCAAGATATGCAGATCAATGGTTGTTGAAGGTAAAACCTTAAAAGCCCTAAATAAAAATACAAAATAGATACAAATACATAAGTGCACTTTGAGGGATTTATCCTTCCATACCAATATGCCATTAAGTATGGAAAACAAAACAATGACCCACAGATTGGAAATGTTCAATATACATTCCAGCCCTTAAGAAAGGGCACACAAGGGATCGCTGTAGCTATCAGACCATTGTGTTAATCACCCATGCAAACAACTGTTGCTCAAAATTTTGCAACAAAGACTTTTACCATATATGGAGTGAGAAACACCAGATGTCCAAGCTCGTTTCAGAAAAGGAAGAGGAACAGGAATCATATTGCAACCATATCTTGGATAATGGAGCACACCAAAGAATTTCAAATGAAAATCAGTGTGCATGAAGCCTCTGATTATGTAGATCATGAAAAACTATGGATCACGCTAAAAGAAATGGGTATGCTACAAGATTTGATAGTCCTGATCTGTAACCTGTACTGATGACAAGAGGCCGCAGTAAGGATTGACTATAAGGAAACAGGATGGTTTCCAATTGGCAATGGTTTCCAATTGACAAGGCTGCATTTTATCACCTCAGCTGTTTAATTCTCATGCTGAACATATATGAAAAGCTGAATTAGGTCTGGAGGAAGCAGGCATGAAAAATGGAGAAAGGAAAATTAACAATTTAAGATATGCAGATAATATCGTACTACTAGCAACAATATTAAAGACTTAGAATGACTATTGAAAAAAGGCAAGACTGAACATTAAGAAAACAAAAGTAATGACCAGAGATGATTTGCATAACTTTACAGTGGATTATGAAGACACTGGAATTGTTAAAGATTTTCTATAATAATAATAATAATAATAATTATTATTATTATTTATATCCCGCCCCTCTGCAACGCAATCGGGGCGGCTTAAAGCATAAAAATCCCATAATTGTACAAGTACTCTAACCCACCCACCCCTTAAAACAATATTAAATTAAAAATATTAAAAACATACAATAATTAAAAAGTGAAAAAAATAGAATAACCCAGTGGCAGCTTAAGGGAAAAGGCAGCTGAATCTTCAGGAAAGGCCTGCCAGAAAAGATCCATCTTGACAGCTTTTTTGAAGCTGTCTAAGGTGGTAATAAGACGGATCCGTCCTTGGTTCAGTCATTAGTTAGAATGGAAACTGAAGAAAGAAATCAGAAGACAACTAGGACTTGGAAGGGCAGCTATGAAGGAAGTAGATAAGATCTTCAAGGGTAAAGATATATACTTGAATACTTGAATACTAAAGTCAGGATTTTCCATGCCATTGTATTTTTGGTTTTGAAAGTGGGACAGTGAAGAAAGCTGATAGGAAGAAAATGAACTCATTTGATATGTGTTTCTGGAGGAGATTTCTGTGGATACCGTGAATTGCCAAAAAGACAAATAAATGAGTTGAAGATCAAATAAAGTTCAGACTCTCCCTAGAAGCAAAGTTAATTAATCTGAGACTGTCGTACTTTGGACATATCATGTGTAGACATGATTCACCCGAAAAGTCAATAATAGGTAAAATGGAAGGCAGTAGGAAGAGGAAAACTATTATAGATGGATAGTCTTAGTCCAGGAAGCCACAGCCTAAAGTTTGCAGGGCTGTTAATGACAGGGTCTGGCATTCTGTTCAATATTTATGAGATCATAAACCCGATTTATAATCTTGTAATTTGGGGGATTCATGGTTGGTGACCTAAAGTGATTCTGAAAAGCTACATTTTAAGCCAGACAGTGCCCCAATCAAATGGTTTCCATGGTGCTGCAGATTGGAGAGCTGGGAAATGACGACTGTAGCACTCTCATAGTAATGGGGTTTGTTGAGACAAGCAGCTGCAGCAGGGCCCTGGTGGGTCTCCCCAGCTGTCTGTCTCAATTTGCTCTGTGACCAGGAGAGTGCTGCAGTATCACTTCCAAGCACCCTGACCTGCAGCACCTTGGAAACCCTTTGGTTGGATTGCTTCCTGGCTTAAGAGGTAGGTTTTGTGGGGATAGCATTGACATCCCCACAAAGTAAAAAGTAGCTATGAGCTCCATCATTGTAGCTATGTCTGATGATGCAGTATCCCAGCTGGAGTATCTTGGCAGTATCTCACTCATAGGGTTGCCTTAAGTTAAACCCAGCTTGACATCAATGAACCACTACAACAAATACTTCATTACTCGTACACCCCTAAATTAAAACCTTAGTACCCACTTCAATGTGACAAGGGCTGAATTCTTACTCCAAGGCAAACATAGCTCCTTTTTTCTCCACCCCTCTCACTCTTTATGCATTGAAACTTGTCATTATAATCCCTTTCTGAACGTTTCATCATTTACTGGGAGGAATTTGCTTCAGCCACAAAAATCTAGGCTGTCTGCAACCTCCCAGAGGGCCTTTTCGGTAATCGCCCCCAAATTGTGGAATGACCTGCCGAATGAGATCCGTCAGATAACAAGCCTGAGTGGCTTTAAAAAAGCACTAAAGACGGATCTCTTTCGGCAGGCCTTTCCTAATTAGATCCCGGCCTCAGGGGATCCTGGCCTCTTCTAGCCTGCTGGCCATTTATTATATTTTATTGTATATATAGTTTTAAATGTGATTTTAGATTAGTTGTTTTTAATTTATATTTGTTTAATGTTTTTTTATGGGGGAGGGTGGGAGTGGGGGTGTTTACGGATTTTATTTGTATTGTATTTTAAATTTTGTAAGCCGCCCCGATTGTTTTAACAGAGGGGCGGGGTATAAATAAATTATTATTATTATTATTATTATTACTGGGCCAAATGTAGGGGTTACCTTAGCAAAACTCCAGGAATTCACCAGGCAGCATGACAGAATACTGAGAGTCACAGTCTGGAAAAGTAACTTTTGTAGACTCTGGTTATGTAAAAGTAGAAGCCTTGTAAACCCTTGAAGTGGATATAATACTTTGGGGAAAACATAGTGTCAGCCAGCCCTCCCTCTACAGCCAATCTTTCTTCCAGAATCCCAATTGTCTAAATAGGAGTGGTTGGTACAGGCTATAACACAGAATCCAAAATCTCAAAATCTGATGGTGAAGTTAAAATACCCTCTACTGCCTGAGAAGTATGTAAGTTTTAGGAAAAATATATATTACAAGTTTATTGATCAATTTTGCAAACAAATTAATACATGTGTACACTTTCCAGTAATTGCTCCTTTTCCTTTCTTCATTGTGAGTTGTTACAGTTACTTATTCTTTCTGAAAGTGCTTGATCTTTTTTGTAGTGCCCCCTCTGGGACCATTCCCCTCTCAGATTTTACTCAAGGCAGTAGCTGCACTGTGTTTGATTATGGTGGCCACTTGTCTCTATCTGAAGCATAGAGGAATCTATGTGCATATTTGGTTTTGTTTTTTCCCAAACTGTGATTCCAAAACTGGAATGCACACATGTGCATGGATGTACACAACACACATGCACTGCATTCCATGGTATGGAATGTTTAAAAACAAGCTTGGTTAGTGAAGGTTGAAAACGTGAATCTATGTGAAACAATGGTGTTTTCAAGCCATATCTAGCAACCTGGTGAGGATCTGATTGAGAAGGGAGCTGTACCATATGCACACTCCAATAAGCAGAATTGAGGTTGCCATACGTTCATTTCTCCATGTACCCATTAAGCTCCCCTTTACTTACCACCCCTTCCCTTAAGGAGAATAAACCCTCACCTTGAAACAGGGAGTAAAGAGTAGCAGATGGAGGGAGGCTGTAGCAATGACTCTTGTTTCCGCCATCCCATGCAGGGCACGTTCACACTACAGAATTATAGCACCATGATTCCACTTTAACTGCTCTGGCAACATCCTATGGAATCCTAGGAATTCCAGTTTAGGGAGGGGCACTTGAAATTCTTGGCCAGATAACTCCTCTAGTGACCCCCTAAAATACAAACCCCAGGATTCCATAGGATGGAACCATGGCAGATAAAGTGAAGCAACAGTGCTATAATAGTGCTCAGGGCCCCCAGTTAGAAATTAATGTATCACCAATATCTTAGACCACTGATTTTTAGCTGCAAGGTGGGTGTTGTTGGACTGCTGGAGCCAATGATGATGGATTCTGGGAGTTGTGGCCAGCTCCTCTCTTTTTGAAAATCACTGGTCTAGATGACTTACTTTATGTGCCACCTTCTTCATGATGCATTATCAAAGACCTTTGCCTTTCAAAAGTAATATAAGAAGTGGCTCTTAAATATGTTACATGAAACAACAGCCATTGGCCGTTAGTTATACGCATTGTTTGTTCACTGGTTGTCTTCCCGTGGTTTATAAACCCAGCATGTGAGCCCTCCTACCAGTTCTAGATTGTCACTGAAGCTGGCATTTCACACCAACATGTGTTGATTTTGTGCAGGTATTTTACATGTTATATTACAACACTTTACATTTAAAAATGTTTATAGTTATATATTTATATTTTTATGTTTAAAAAAGCCCTTTTACATTTGTATATAAAATCTTTTAAAATTTGTATGCTAATATAGAATCATCAGCTTTTTAATTTGGAGTACTGTAGGTATCTGCATCACACAACTTACACATGGACATAAAATATGGTTGTAGTACTGTTTAAATAAATATTAAATTAAATGTAAGGAAGCAATACGGTTGGATGCCGATATCCACAGAACCAATATCTGCGGTTTCAGTTATCTTCAGCTGAAAAAATAGGGACACATCATAGAGTTGTGCTGGAAAATGCCTAGAGGTGTCCTTTCTAGGCATCTCCTAAGTCCTCCAGCACAACTCTATGGTATGTTTGTACTGGCAGTCATTTATTTTAATAGGATTCACTTTTATCTGCGGTTTATGGTATCCACAGTAAGTCTGGGAACTGAATCCTTGCAGATATGGGGGACCAAATATATTTATAAATACATGTGCTTAAAAAAATAATCTTTTAACAAAGCAAACATGCTGGTTGCAATTTAGAAGGATAATTTGGTAACAATGAATATTCCAAACCCAAGTGATATTTAGTTTGCCTTTGGCTTATCTGAGAGGAAAAGTGCACTGAAATCATTCCTATGTCTTATCACAAGACAGATATCAGCAGGATATGCTATCAGATAAAGTTGCGTGTATAGTTGCAACAAAAGTTCCTTTTATTGTTAGACATACTTTATGGTTAGACATACTTGAATGGGCAGTTGGCAGTCATTCACTGTCAGTGATTGCTAATCATTCATAAAAACTCTAGAGCTTAGAGGTGGAGCCAGAAGGAACAGCTTTTGAAACTGAAATACAAGATCCATGCATATTTGCATAATCACAAGTGATTATAGAAGCAATTCAAAATACATTTTGATGAATATAATGAGAAGTTGCATAATAAATCTGTGTGCAGTTCTAAAAAAAAATTGCCAGCAATAAATAAAATATAGCTTAATTATTCATTCTTCATCCGTTATAATTTCTCACACACAACAATTTGCTTAATTTTTTTCTCTATTGTCTGATCACAGCTAGGGGTGTAGTGCAGCCAACACTAGCAACTGAACTTTTTGATTAGCAGGGATGATACAACTCCCCCCACCCCCGCCACAACCCCAGGTTCCCTGTTCCTTCTCAGTTTAGCTGCAAATGTCCCTGCTGGACATGGTGAGGTGGGGTTTGAGAGTGGATAGTGAGCTATTCAAAGTACTCTGGGGTGGTTTGGCATTGAATGGCCAACTAAGACAAGATAGCTTTACAAAGACCAGTTCCGGGTGGAGATGAAAACTGACTGAACTGATTTGTTGACTCTCAGGTAAGCACCTTCTTCCTGGTCCTGGGGAAAGAAACTCCTGAAAATCTTGATGGTCTTGTGCTGTTTCATGTTGCAGCCTTCTCTGTCGCATGCAAGCTCAGGTTTCTTTATCCAAAGCCCAATAAGCAAAGCGCTATACTGCCCTCTGCCAGCTCATTATTCTATAACTTGTCAGCCAATTGAGCATTATGCTATGTCCTGCTGCTGCTCCCTGGACTATGCATCTGTGTATGCAAACATATAACATGCCAATACACACTCAAAGAGATGTATAGCTATGAGTCACCATAGCTGTCAGTGTTTTTTACTCTCCTTGGAGGTGTGTCTATATGGGATGTCATAATGAGCAGCCACCCATACCTCACTTCACTACACTCCTGATCACAGCTAGAATTAATAAAGAGAAAACGTCTATAGCAAGTCTATAAAGAAAATATTATTTCTATTTGGGGGAGATGGTACTATACCATCATATTACAAATTAAAAAAAATACAGTCAGCTTCTGTCTTTGATTCTAACCCATCATTCCCAAGGCCAGCTTCTCTTGTTCTTGTAACCACTCTTTGTAACTTCTCTTGTAACCTTGATGGAATCAAGGCATGTGCCACTGTAGTCAAATCTGATGTTTCAAGGAACAGGTGCAGCTGGTGCCCTAGTTGCTTTGTTCTGGATTAAACATATATTAGAGAAATGTAGTTATCCTGTAGTGAGTTAACAGGTCAAAATATGCTTCAGTAACTGCAGCAAGTAAAATGGCTGGCTATGCATGGTATCTTAGAATTGTTCTCTGTTTATTTAATAAATATCGTTATAGTCTACCTTTTAGGACAGGAGAGGATAGCATTTATTTTTTTATTAGAGTTTTTATACCCTGCTCTTCAGGCACAAAGACTCTCAGAGTGGCTTACAAGTTGTTTTTAGCAATAGCACTTACATATCTACAGCACTTTATAGCATGCTAGGCACTCTCTCTAAGCTGTTTACAATGCATGTTAGCTAATTGCCCCCATAAGCTGGGTACTCTCGTTTACTGACCTACGAAAGGATGGAAGGCTGAGTCAGCCTTGGAGCCCTTCTAGAAAACTATACCCTGAAGGCACCAGATCCTGTCTGATCTGGGAAGCTATGCAGAATTAATTATGACTTGTAAGGTAGACTTCCAGGGAATACCAGGTGCTTTAAGCTATATGCAGAGGAAATCAACAACAAACCTCACCTGATTAAAACTTGAAAAGAAAATCTTTAAATAGGGTTGCTATAAGTCAGAGTTGACTTGAAGGCCAACAGCTGCAACAATCAGAAATGGATGGCATATCCTCCAAGATTTTACAGAGGAAAACTAGGACATATTTGGCCAAGTAATATCAAAGTGTAGTTAAGATGATAAAAGTTATTAATGAGGAAAAACATACCAGCTAAGAGAGGCTACAGTAGGCAGCTCTTGCCTGAGCTAACTGGGAAGGGCCAGACTCTGCCCCCTCCTTTCCTCTCCCACTTGCTAAGTTAGCTGAGTGAGAACTACTCTGGCACTTTGGACTCAATGTGGGGCAACTGAATTAAGCTAAGGACAAAGAGGAAAGAAGAAGGCAGAAAGAAACTGGGAAATCTTACAAGCAGCTAAAAAAGTGGGATGACAGATTAAGTGGGACTGTCCCTGCCAAGTCAGGACAGTTGGAAGTTATGGGATGGGACTTAAACCAAAAGTGGGCTGGGCAAAGTTTCTTCCACATCTCCTTCACACACTGCTACAAATACATGCATTCCTCCACAGCAAAAGCAAAGCCTTTTTTACATGAAGCTTAAACACATGCCATCCAAAATAAAAAGGAAATTTTCTCTAAAACATCCCACCATTTAATATTTTGCTGTTGTTGAATTTAGACATAGGAGATTATCAGATACTGTAAATATGGTGTGACAAGGATGCCAGGAGATCGCTAAATGGCTTCCCTTTCAGATGATGTCTTCCACAGTCATTATGCTCCCATTATGCATCTGCTGCTCCTGTTCCACTACCACTCCTTTTAATTCACAGGCGAAGCTGTGAATAGATCACCTGTTCTGTTTCTATGATGGAATGATTTACTCCCACCAGCATGATGGGCCGTTATGCTGGTGTGATGCCAGCGTCAGTTGGGAGGTCTGTGCCAAACATTTCTGGGTCCAATTGGTACTTTTTTGTACCCTCCCCAGGTTACTTGGGCTTTTAAAAGTGCGTTTTTGTGCTTGCTGTCACTTTTTAAATTGTATTTTTCTTTTTCTTTTTGAATTTCCCAAGCGATCGTCTTCTCACGAGAATAGCCTGGATTTCCATTCCAGGAAGTGAATGGAGCTCTGTTCGAACTCCATTCACTCCTGGGCTGTGGGGGGGGGGCAGTCGTGCTAAAGGTAGGTCTGAATTTTTCTTTTTTTCTTTTTCTAGCATTACAGGGACGGGATTGGGGCAGGAGAGAACATAGCGAGACGGGGATGCTTTTTTTGTCCCTGTCTGATAATCTCCATGAACAAGAGGTTCTATCATTATTGTCTCACAGAGTCCTTACCTTTATATGATTTTCAGTAAATTCCTGACTTCCCTTTAACTTTCTTTTTTCTTTGAAAAAATTATCCAGACAGGACAAGTGCAGATGTTTAGAAGGGAAGGGTGGGAGAAGTGACATGAGCCAAAGGAGGCTGTTCCAAGGCAACATCAGCTGAAACCTAGCAATAGTGTGTTTTTAATGTTTGAAGATCTCTGATAATGATTTCCAGTGTTGACTGTATTATAATTGACTCAGTGCTGGAAGAGGAAGATCTGGAGAGCTGCAGGAGCCATGCTTTGCGGGTGCTAAACATACCTACCTGAGAGTAACTGCCAATGAACTGAATGGAGTTTCCTTCTGAGTAAACATGTGTAGGATTGATTGCACTGGTAGAGGTTTCAAGAGCTAAACCCTGAAGAATGATGATGCTAGCATCCCACAGTGAAAATTTTTTAACAAGACACTAGAAGGCAAAAATAAAAAGATTGCTTTATCGGAGACAGAGCCTAGAAAGTGTATAAAAAGGGACCAGAGAGTGTGTACACCTTGCATTGTTAGATAATTTTAAAAGTCTCTTTCCCATATGAGACACTGCAACTGCAGTATCCATAGGTTGGAGTGGAGCTATGTTATTGGTAGCGATGCAACTCTGCCTATGTGTCACTTGTAAAAGTGGCCAAATTTGGATAGTTGTTGCATACAGCTTTTCAACCAATGCTATACTTCTTTTTATCTAGGAGCATTTTGTAGTAGTATCATTTATTTATGTGCACAAAATGCTAAGCCATCTCAAAAACAATTGTGGAAGCTGAGCAGCTACTTTCACAAAGAAGTACATTGAGTTGAGATGATTGAATTTGTCTTTCCCCTCGCCTTCCAAACTAATTGTATTGTGAACCTTATAGGGATTGAGGCTACTACGAGGCTGGGGAACCAGTCAGACACTTTTAAAATTTACTATGGAAGTAACATGGAAGCAAAATTTAAGATCATTCAGGAGCCTTTTCACACCACGCAATTATAGAACAATGATTTCACTTTGACTGCCATGTTTCCATCCAATAGAATCCTGGGATTTGTAGTTTAGGCAGCAGTATTTAGACTTTTCAGTGAGAGAGCTCCTCTAGTGCCTCTGACCAAACTATGAACCCCAGGATTCCATAGGACGCTGCCATGGCAATTAAAGTGGCCATTTAACAAAGGAGGACAGGCTTGTAAGGGATCCCATACCATGTGAACACATTCAGTTTTGCTCAAAGAATTCATCCAATTCCAGAGGGATGATTCCCAGCAAAGACTTCCAACATACAAGGCTTGTCTATATGAGGAGGGGCAGATGTGGATTGATGCAAACTAACACCAATTCGAAGCAGCTTCAATTTGTTCCAACTTTTCTTGCAAAATCGCAGGTATGCGAAGCTATCCACTTTTGCTATCACAACAGGCATGCCTGTGAAGATGGCAGGCACAAGTGAATTACTCACATTTTTAGAGTTTTTTTAATTTAAGTATTTATACCCTGCTCTTCAGCCACAAAGGCTCTCAGAGCGGCTTACAGATTGTTAAGCAATAGCACTTATACATCTACACCGCTTTTATTGTGCAATAGGCACTCTCTAAGTGATTTACAATGTGTGTTAGCTAATTGCCCCCACAAGCCAGGTACTCATTTTACTGACTTACAAAAGGATGGAAAGCTGAGTGAACCTTGGAGCCCTTGGGATTGAACTCATAATGTTGTGGCTGCAGTACCAGCAATTTACCACTGTGCCACCAGGGCTCCCAGTTACTGCCACCAGGCAGTATTTTTTTTAAAAAAAAATGTATCTAAGGTGCAAAAGTACAATATTCTGCCTAAATAGATGTTTTTCAAGGAAAGAAAAAGGCTGTTTCATAGCTTCAACACATGATCACTAAGGAAAAACCCAAGATGGCAGTTCCAGGTGCTTGCTTTGTTAGCAAGCTCTGCTGCTTGCCCACGTCCAATCAATCAGATTTCTACTTCCACTTTTATGGGGAATGCAAACAAATGCAAATTGGTTGCTCCAACAAGTGGAATGCACATTTCCCACAGAACTTTTTAAAAACATTGGGGGAAACTGTGAAGGCTTTTCCTTTGGAGTTTTGGGTGGATTTGGCTCCCCCTCCTTCTGAATACTGCGGATTGATGTGGGATGGCATTTAGACAAAATGTATTCTCCTCAAATTCTATGAGGGGTATTTTTACCACTTAGACAAGCTTCCCAGTAATGTCATTGAACAAATAATCCAGTGCTCATTTTTAAGTTTTTTGGGGGGATGGAGATCGAGAGTTCTTAAAACAGGTTTATATACTACAAATATTATAGGTCAGCCTTTTATTATTAAAGAAAAAATGGTGAATTTTTCAAGAGTTTCAAAAAAGGATTTCAAGAGAAGGAAGTGTGGTGCTGCCCATGATGATTCTTCTGTGGTTATATTTTCTAAATCTGTCTTCAAGGTCATATTTCCAAGTTATTCACCACAGGAAAAGGTTTTAGAAAAGTCATCAATTTTAATTAGTCATTAATTAATAACTAACATTCAATTAATGTACAGTTTAATAATTGATGCTGTAGGTTTTTATCAAACCAATAACAATTAAATTAAAACTAGCTATACTCGGTGTAACATACACCTTCAAACTCTGCCCCTCCCTCTCCCTGCCCCCACCCCCGACACCAGGTGCACACCCCTACCCACTCCCAGCACCAGGCGCATGCCCTCAACCCCCTGCTGCCAGGCATGCGCCCCACCATGCCAGGTGTGCACCCCACCCCGAACACCAGGCACGTACCCCCACTCTAACCCTGATGCCAGGCATGCACCCCCACATCACCCCCATTTCCAGGTGTGCGCTCCCAGCCTGACACCAGGTGTGCGCCCACCACCACCAGGCATGCACCCCCACCCCAACATCATGCACACACACACACATGCCTGCTGCTAGTCGTGTGCCCCACCCACACCCACCACCAAGCACATTCCCCCATCCCGATGCCAGGAACATGCCCCCACCCCCTGACTCCAGGCACCCTGGCCCTACCCCCCACTAGGCTTGCACCCCCACACACACTCAGGCACACCACATCCCCCGCATGATACTCACACACCCTCTGTGCGGCCATGTTTAAAAAGTATTGAAACTTCCACATGTTCCCTCCCCCAGTGTGCTGAATGGGTGCCCAACAGAACTTTGATTGGTTGGTCAGTTTCCTAAGCGGCCAATCAGCACACTGGAAATGGCAACATACCTAAGAGCAATATATATAGATGATAGAAAGAAAATGGCATCCAGGAATTAGACATCTTGAGCAGAATTCCTTAGGCTTTGAAAAATATTGTTTAAGTATTTGAAGGGGTGTCACATTGAGGATGGAGCGGGCTTGTTTTCTGCTGCTCCAGAGACTGGAACACGGAGCAATGGATGCAAGCTCCAGGAACAGAGATTCTACCTCAACATTAGGAGGAACTTTTTGACAATAAGAGCTGTTCAGCAGTGGAACACACTCCCTCGGAGTGTGGTGGGGTCTCCTTCCTTGGAGGTCTTTAAACAGAGGCTGGATGGCCATCTGTCAGGGATGCTTAGATCGTGATTTCCTGCGTGGCAGGGGGTTGGACTGGATGGCCCTCGTGGTCTCTTCCAACTCTGCAATTCTGTGATTCTATGAGTCTATGATTCTATGAAATAAGCTAGTACTGGCAGATTTTTTAAAATTAGAATGTGGTGTGTTATTTATTTTATTTAGTTCACATAATACAGGGGTGAGCAAATTGCAGAAGTTGGGTGCATGCACAGTAATCCCACACCTTTTTTTAAAAAGCCAAGAAATTGGCTGGTTTGCATCCCCAGAAGCTATGGAAATAACAGTTGTCCATTTGGCAACATCCAGTGGAATTCTGAGATTTGCTGTTTAGGGAGTGCTGTTTAGACTTCTCAGCCAAGAGCTCTTGTGCCTCACCAAACTATAAATCCCAATCCCAGGATTCCACAGGATGTTGTAGAATATAGTGCTATAACTGTTTAGTGTGAAAAGGTCCCTGGTCACTCTCAGTTTTAAACAAAATCCCTACAGGACTAAGATGGGCCTGCCCTTTCCATGGCTCCAAAAGCAGATCATGCCCCATAGAGACTTCTGGGAGCATGAATGGTCAATTTCTTGGCCAGTATTTTTTGGGGAGGGATGGGGCACAGGAGCTGCCAAAGAAAGCTATAATTGAAAAGGAAGTTGGAGTCACAGCCAGCCAGTCAGCTGGCACCACTTATTCATGATTTTATCTGTATGACCCTCCAGGCTGACTTTGACAGTGCAGCAGAAAAAGTTAGAAAATTAAAGACCAGCCCTACTGATTCTGAACTAAGAGAACTGTATAGCCTCTATAAACAGGCTACTGTGGGAGTCTCCTGGAATCTAGACCTGAAAGGCAAAGCCTAATGGGAAGCATGGAACTTTAAGAAAGGTATGTCAAAGGAAGATGCCATGAATGCTTATACAGTATTTCTAAGGCAAACGGGATTATCGAGAAATATGGAATATAGAATTCCCTTAAGTATAGTTACAGTATATTCACTCTGACTAGTTTAAAGACCTAGGACATTGCTAATTTCCAGTCGAACATTAAACTTTTATCAAGTTCTTTAACTGGACACTTTATGATTCTGGCTGTATTTGTTCACAATAAATTTGTATTGATGCCAAAAAAAGGGTTAAACGCTAAGATCATCTGTGCCTATCTTGCTTTAATTATATTATCCACATGCTGATTGTGTGTGGCAAAGGGATATAGAACTACTTCTGTAGCTGATGGGTCAAAGCTTCAGCATCTTTAAATGGTCTTGTACAACCATGAAATCCACTGGGTGACTTTGGGCAAGTCACATTCTCTCAGCCTCAGAGGGAGGCAATGGCAAACCTCTGAACAAAGCTTGCCATGATAGGTTTGCTTTAGGTTTGCCATAAGTTGAAAAAGACTTGAAGTGAAACAACAACAACAACAACACACATGTATATGAAGATGTCTTATACTGATACAGGTATTGCTCCATCTACCTCTGTGCAGAGGAGCTTTTTAGTGCTTTGGGCAGAAGTCTTTTGTAACAGAGATACCGTATTTCCAGAATTTGGAAAGGTGTTTTTAAGAAGTTATCGATTATAACTGTAGTTCCAGAATGGCTCCAAAATAATGGATTACTGCTGTCGTTGCAAATGTAAACGTTAACACTTAACTCTCCTGTTTCTACAAAGTAACTGAAATAATTCCTTTTAATTACTTAAAACACACCTGAAGATTACAAGCCACTTGAGACTGCAGTATAAAAGAGACTCTCCTTTCATATCATGCCCACAGCCACAGCAGAATACAAGGCAGCAGCATGAGACAAAGCACAAACCAGCACTTGAACCATGTGATCTTCCTCCTCTACCACTTAGTGAGCACATACTGTGAATGGCTAATCAGTATGCACAGAAGAGAGCATGTTGCCTTTGATATGGGGAAAACATTACAGACATATATGCAGTTAGTGCTGGCCCTGGTGGGAGACATGAATTGTAGTCTCTGCTTGGGCAGGTCACTGGGTGTCCTTGAGCCAGTCACTGCCTTTCAGCCTAACCTTCCTCAAGGACATATTGTAAGGGCAAAACCAGGGAATATCATCTGAGCTTCTTGAAGGAAAGGTGGATAGGGAAAAAAATCTAATAGACAGGGTTGTGTTTGTGTGCGTGCTTGTATGCGTGAGTGAGTGTGTGTAATCTAATCACATTAGATTAGTAGTGCCTGTTGCAGAGAAACTGCACGAAAGCTCTGGGTGAATTCCCTCGTCTATTTGCTTCTGGTTATTTACATTGAGATGGCGTCCTCCTTATTTCTCATAAGAGGCCTTAAGAGACATGGGTATTTCTTTCTGTTCTGTGTACTAAGAATCTTGCTTCTCTCTTTGGACAGAAGAGGCTTTAAAAGCTATGCCTTATTTACTTTGGGGATTCAGAGTACTAGGTGTGTATTTAGTAAGTTTATTCACCTTTGCAAAAGGAGTCTTTCCTTTTGGGGAATTTGCATACAGCTTGATGTTGGGGTGGGTAAGAATGAGGGTAAATGGGGAGAAGGAGTGGATACTAATGAGTGAACTTTGCACCTAGGCGCCCTTGCATTTTGAAATTGCATTCATTTATAAGTAATGCAATGTGGAGTACCAAAACCTGCATTTTGTAGTACATCCGGATTTCGATAGAGATATTCTTTTCACTACATTCCTTTTCAATGGCATGGGCATTTATTTGGACACTATTCCAAAGCAAAAGTGATACTTGACTATGGCAACAGGTTCCCACTAGGTAGCTGAACTCCTCACTCTCCCCAAAAGAAGCACCAATGTGGAGGAGCTTAATGGCTGCAATCTGGTGCAATTAATGAGTGGCCTGAGGGGTTGAGGTAGAATCTCCTTCTTTGGAGGTTTTTAAACAGGCTGGATGGCCATCCGTCAGACATGCTTTGAGTGTGTGTTCCTGCATGGCAGGGGGTTGGACTAGATGGCTCTTGTGGTCTCTTCCAGCTCTATGATTCTATGGTTCTATGACTTCCGTACTCTCCCCCCCCCATGGCAACTTTCATAATAAAAGTCCAAACACATGGTGTAGCACTGTTTACAAACATATTCAGGTAAACTCCTGAGGGGTGGTATCTTAGAATTTAGTTATGGTTGCTTTTCCATAAGTAGAATCCAATTATTTATAATGGACCTGGAATTAAGGATGAGTGAACTTCTTTGGTTAAGTGCCAAAAATAAACCAGGAGGTCCACTTTATTTTGAACTGGAGCCACTTCAGCAGGCCAACAGCCAGGATACTGATACAACTGTTATGCAAAACCCTTGTGTCCATGGAAAAAGTCCATGCAAGTATTGGTCTTATATCAGAGGAATTATATTGGGAAACCAAATGACAATGTAAGAGGCTGCATAACAGTCAGAATTTTTAGCCCTATGTATACCAGTGGAGCCCGGAAAAAACACAGAGTCAAGGATAAAAATAACAGATGAAACTTTATTAAACTGACTTAAAAAGGCATTCACACCACACATGCTCATTTAATCAAGCATACAAGACTATTGCAGTAAAGCAGGAAATAGTTAGAAAAGTGGGTTTAGACTGAGACTTAGGGGTAATACTGCACCTGATCCTGAAGCTGTGTTTTCCTCATGAGAAGCAGAATTACTCTCAAATAGTAGCAGCAAGCAGTTGCAACAAAAGTGGGGTGGGTGGAACTTAGGAGAGGGAGTTAAAGTTATAGAAGTGGTTAAAGGAGTGCCTGAGTCAGGGAGGCATTAGCTGGATTTAGAAGAAAGGTGGGAGTTAAGAAAAGGGGGGATATAGGATGGAGTGGCATGGGTTCGGGAGGAGAGTGGGATCCGACCAATGAAGTGAGATTTCGGGGGAGGGGTTATAGGAAAAATCCCCTTTGAAGGTGCCATCTGGTTAAAAGAAATATTTACCTTCAGATAGTTCCCATTGATGTAAACAAAGGAATTCCAGACTAGCCAGGAACTGGAAAATGGGGGTGTGTTTGGATCTAGTGATTGACAAGCAATCCTCCTTTGACTTGTGTATTTGTGGAACAGGATCCTGATTTGCAAAGCTATGAAAATCCCAACAGTATTGATGAGTGTCTGCCTTTTCCAGACCTGAGGCAGGAAGAACCTTCTCCATTTCAAAATAGATGTTGGTTGTTTGTGTCAAGGTGTGAATGTTTGGAGAATTTGAGGGGGGCTCTTCTTGGCTTGATAACCTACTGTTCCCAGTATTTCTCTGATTCCTGTCAGCCCATGAAAGGCCCAGGTTGGGCCAGACTGATATCAAATTATTGCCAATTGTAAGTGAACCAAGGTGGGGAGGGAATAGATTTTGCAGTTGGGGATGATGGTGTGGCACCGTATCACTGATCAAGAAGTGGACCATTCTTGAGTCCTAGCCTGCCTCTACCATCACAGAGATCTCCCCCCTCCCCACTCTTTATCTCTCTCTCTGTGTAATAAAATTAGGTGTTGTCTAAGGGCAGAGGATAGCACAAGATACCAGGAGAGTTGCTGTCCCAGTCTGGATCCAGGTGAGGAATGAGTGTTCCCTTCTTCTTCTGGACTGCTGCTAACATACAAAGGAGCTCCTCTTTCTAGAGCCCCAAAAGAATTTAGTGCTTCTAGACTGAAGAATCTGCCATGGAAATTTGTCTATCCATTCTTGATTTCAGTAACATCTGTTCCTGATATTCCCAATTCAAATGCTATCGTAAATGCAGAAAGGAAACCTTAGCTCTTGCTAGATCATAGTTAATCAGGGATTATGATGTGGCAAGAGGCAGAGCCTAGGTCCTTGTTTAACATCACATCCAAAGTGTGCTCCATTCCAGTTATAGTGCAGATGAATGCAAGCTGAGAGAATCATCTTGCTAGAGCCAACAGATGGGTTGATGCCTTTTGTATTGATGGGAAACTACTTGCACAGATTCTGTCTTAGTGCCCATGTTTCTTTTCTTTCAAGGAATCCTAAATCTTCTTTGAGCTGACTTGTTTCTCCACACTCTGCAGCCAGAAGGGAAATATGGCAAGCTGAACCTCTGCACCATTTAGCACTCTTCTCTTCCAGTGACCTATATTTGCCAACTTGTTTTTTAGTGCATTTTTGTGTCAGCTCGGTTATGTTCATTGTTACAATCAAGACTTTGTAGAAAGAACATCCCCCCTGTGACATTTTAAGGTACTCCCTCCTTTAATAAAATAGACATGCAGGTAGAAGCCTTTCTTTCTATCTCAAAGTCACTGACAGATTCTATTTTTATCCTTTGATGGGTGTCTCACTCCCAGCCCTTTCTCCCTGTGCTGAGGAGTGTTGCAGCAACAGGTCAGGCTGCTTACAGCACAGTGGCCTCTAGTGTTTGCAAGACAAAGGTGCAGGCGGTTTTAGAGATCTAAAAGCAGATTTATTGTGTCCACACATCTAGACTAACTGACTACTGTAAAGATCTGAAAGACCTATATCACATGATGCAGCCCTTTGAAAATTTAAAGGAAGGGCCATGATGTGCCTCTTTCTAGATCCTGTTACATTCCATCCCACCCCTGCAACTGTGTAAATGTGCTTTATATCTGAGCATTTATTATCACACTGCACTGCATCTGAAAAAGTGGGTTTATATCTACGAAAGCTCATGTGAAAATAAAAACCAGTTAGTCTTAAAGGTTTAGAAAGCCTTCAACTTCACAGTCTTAAAGGTGTTGCTACATTTCTTTCCTTCCTCCCTCTTCCTTCCTCCTTTTTATGCAGTTTAGAGGGGAATGTTTTTTCCTTTCCAGCATGTAAGAGAGCAAACCACCAACACACATGAAATAGGCAGGAAGAGAAGAATCTACAGATACTGATACATGTAGGACGATAACTAGCCCCATTGCTTCAGGAAACTCCTCCTCAAGGCTCAATCTACCTTTTAAAATATAATTTCTCATCAAATATAGTATTTTACAGGAATCACACATTTATTTGTTTTAACTTGCAAATGCCGTAATTATGGTGGGTTTTGGCAAGCAAGCAGGCTATGGCCCAAGTAATGGGTTGACTCATTATGCAGTGCCAGGATAAAGCTTCCTATCCCAACTTGACCATGGGCTGCCAGTAGTAGCAGTCCAGCTGAAACCATGGCTCAGTTCTTCTGCTCCTATGCATCATTTCTGTTTGTTTCTGGCTGGTGGTCTGTTGCAACAAGGGCAGAAAGTCAATTTTTTTGGTTTTAGGGCTACTCATTGTGCAGGTGCTCAGAGTTGCATGGGAGCTCTCCTGGTGCTGGACCCTGTCCCTTCAGAGATTCAGCACTGGTAACAAATTATAATAACAAATAACAAATTACTATTGTTAGAATACTTTAATTATTAAAGGTTGTATGATGGTTAATCAGACATAAACAGTAGAATAATCAATGACACTGAACATTATGGAGATTTGTCACCTTCTTATAAGTATAACACAGAAACTGTTGAGTGACTGTTTATGGATGGGAGGGTGAAAGACAGGAGGAATTTTATGGATGGTGAAGTATGTTAGAGGGTATGAGAAAGCGTGTAAGATGAGAAAGAGCAAGAAGCAAGAGATTTAGAATGTAAGAGGAAAGAAGAAGACAGAGAGATGAATGTTATTGCTACAATGTCATTGTTAATAAGTAGAAGAATGAAGGAAACGTGATAAAAGAATGTGCGTAGAGGCTGTTTTATGAAAGAAAAATGTAAAAGTATAGCTGAACTATATATATTGATATGTTCATGTGGAATGTTATAAGACTGTATGAATTACTAAAAATACAATTAAAAAAAAGAGATTCAGCACTGGTAGCGCTCCCACACGGCTATGGGGGAAGGGTTTGCAAAACTGAGAGTGGATTCATTGCCACCACTGCCCCGACAATGAATCCATGGTCTCTTCTGCCCTAGCACATTGGTGATAAGTTCAAGAAGGAGCCATAGCCGCTTGATCTCGGAGACTGGGGCAGGACACAGTGGAGGAAGAGGAAATGCACATCAATAAAACGTCTTGAGAGTACAATATGGTATTTCATATTGTGCCTAAAACATCAGGTAATAGGAGACATTCCAGTACTGGAGAAGTGATGTGGTGTGCTTTAGTCAACCCAGTCTTGTCAGCTTGTAGTTAAAATAATGAGTGCCATTTCTGTACCTGATCTGGTGTTGGAAATGACCACCCTTGCTTAGCAGTGTGCTCCAGATTGAAAGGTTGCCTTGGCATCAAAAGAGAGATTCCTTGCAGTTGACCCTGGCCAAATCCAATTGAAGGCTCTCCAGCTTGACATCCTCACAAACTGTGATCATGGTAATCCCTGTCAACCCATGTGGAAGTAGAAACAAAATCTAACAGGGTTAGGGTACTAGGACTTGTAGATTAGCAGAGTGATATGGTGCTACCTGCCACGCCTGTCCCCTTAGTTTTTAGCTGCATGTCTCACAGTAGCTGGAGGTAAAATGGATTTCTGAGTAATGATATACGGTTATCAACTCTCTCTCTTGTAATATAATGTAACGTATTTTGGAGATACTTGCTTTTGTATGAACAATTGAGACCTGTTAGGTCTATAGAAGTGGAGATCTGTTTTTGGTGGAGATGAAAACTGTTAGAACTTATTTGTTGATTTGAATCAACACAGCTGCCTGGATTTTTTGGACTTTCCAGAGGAGGGTGACTATGGGGATTATCATGGCAAATACCTGGACTTCAAAATCCATCAGTGCTGTCAACTGTAGCTTCAGAGCTTCCCTCCTGGTGTTCACAGCTTGCAGCTTGGCATCTACTAAGCAGCTTTGCTACAATGGAATGTGATGCCAAATGGAACTGTTAAGAAGCTAGTGACAAGAGGCATTGATAGACAAGACACTCCCATATCCTGTGCTTTGACTCCTCAGTGAAGTTGGTAGTAATATTTGTGATGCATTATGGCAATTTGTGGTCTTATGCATTTGGGACCATCTATAACATGGAGTGTGCAGTGACCAATGGTTGATTCAGTATTGACTAATACAGAGCAAAATCTGTCAAGAGTCAAGCTGATGTAAACAATATACAGTATTTTAATATAACAAAATTTTATGACCAATACTGTTATAGAAACCGCTTTCTGCATAAAGTGTAATGAAAACACAACACATCATCACGAGGTAAGAAATACAGTGGGGAGGATGTAATGGAGAAATTCTGTTTTAGTAAGAGCAAAGGCTTTCCTGCTCTTAAAAAAATGAATCTTGCCAATTGCTACATGTGTTAAGGATGCTGGCAGGTGTACACATAGTCTGCCATATACGGTAGGTTGGAATGGAACAGAATAGTTCAATTTATAGTGAAAACCTCCAATAGATTAGTTTGATGATGCATGCAAATGATTATCAGAGAAGGTTTACTTTTTATTATTCATATATCTGTAGCTTAGTTCTGGCTAGTCCAGGGGTGGAGAAAGTAAGGACTGTAGGCCTTGTGTGATTCCCCAGGTCATTTTAATTGTGCCCAGGGCCAGCCCAGGTAAAAAAACAAAACAAAACAAAACTCTTGTTGATTGATTTACTTACTTATTTTTTAAAAACACCTTTAGTGTGGGAAATTTAGAAAATCAGCGGTGAAGTTTGCAACCCACTGCCATTTTAAGCCCAAGAAAGGCTTTTTCTTTCACTAATACAAAATGACATGAAAGTTGACTTTCAGATCACTGTTTTTAAAAAGGCATCTCCAAGGCCTAAAACAGCACAGAAAGGGCCAAAAACATAGTGAAAATGCCTTTCATGTCCTCTAGAGGGTGCTTAGAAGCAAACATTTTCCAGGGGAGCCAATGTTCTCCCAAGCCCAGACTGTTGCCTACCTCTGATCTACACCCTCTACTTGAGGAATGAGCATGAGTAAGTGTATATGAGTACACTGTACTACAGAAGCAGTTTGTGTGTAGGTTTGAGAATCTCTTCATTTATTCATATCCTCCAACCTTGAAATATGTTGTTTACAATAGGAGCAAAATGAAGAAAATGCTTTCCTAATTACTGTGTGTTTATCTGTTTAGATATTTATATTCCACCTTTCTATAATTAAAATAAAACTCAAGGTGTCTTGCAAATATGAATGTAAATCACAGGAATATTAAAAGCAAATCTAATAAAACAAACAGGAAGAAAGCCAGAATCCTAGAAATCATATTGTCTCCATTGTATAGCACAAATGACCTGTCTGGCATGGGAGACCCTACCGGTGGCCATTATGCCACCGCCAGCATACCTTTTAAGGTCAACCACCTAAGAGAAGGAAACTCTAATCAAACCTATGACCCGAGGACCTCGCTGCAACCGTCTATGCTTGCAAGGCCACAGCAGATGAACCTTTGGTTTAAAGTGTGAGGCCAGTTCGGTGCACACTGCGCTCCACCAGAAAAATCCATTGCACAGGCTCGAAGGACAAATCCAATTCCGAAAAAGCCCTGTAGCAATAGGCGAGGGATGAAACGGCAGGTGTAAAGATGCAGTGGAAGCCGCAGACCCAACCCTGCATGCATACGGTTCAGGACTTGGTCGCTTGAGGCTGATCTGGGAGATGACAGTCTTGTTCGGCAGCATCCTGAATGACCAAGCAGCCTTTTTTAAGAACTCACGCCAAACAAGTCTTGAAGAGAACAACACAGAATCACAACCCAGAAACATCACCCAAGGAGACCTTCTGCTGTGCTTTCTGCAACCGGACTTGTTTATCTCAGATTGGCCTTTTTAGTCATCAGCGCGCTTGCAGAAAGCGCGGGATGAGTCCTTCCTGAATCTTCGTTTGCGAAGAAAAGCCAGAGAGAGAGAGAGATAGCACAACCGATATAGTTCGTACAATTCTGATTTTTGGTGTAAGCAAATAATAATCTGTAGTCTGATTTAGCAGCAATGTGATACATCTAGTACATCATCTCTTTTAAACTGTATTCCAGACTCTGCCAAACTTTTGATACTTGGAGCTCTTTCTTTCTTTCTTTCTTTCTCTCTCTCTACCTTGGTTAAATTGGAAGCAAACTTTTATCTGACAAGCCTAAAGATTCACACATACGTTTTCAGTGTGCTCCTAAAGCAATAAACAGGCATTCTGTTCACAGTTATGGGATAATGTAGTTAATATGTCCTATACTCATGCCCTTTCTTTTCTTTAGTTGCTCAGAGCTCAAGGATAGCATCTTGGTTTCTCAAAAATGGTGATGTTTGTAGGATAATTGTTTCAATCAGTTGTGGGATATAGTGTGTCACTATCCTCATTCAGAGTGTTACCCTAAGAGGTGGGGGTATGTTGGAATCCCACTCATGATGCCAGTCTCCTGTAATATCTGGGGGAATTATTAGCTGAAACAGGAAGTCAGTGAGGGGAGGGTAACTTTGGAGATCTTTTTATCTATGTATACCAGTACTAACTGTAGACAGCACTCCAGTGTATTTTACTGGAATAACACAAAGTGGACTGAAATACAGAACACATGTTCTTAAGAATCATACAAGGCTATAGCAAAGTAGGAAAGAAAGGTTGGATAGAGGGAGACAGGTCTGGGAAGAGTTGGTAGTTACCAGTCTGGAGGAGAAGAGTTCCATGCAGCAAAGATACTCAGGCATCTGAGGGTGGCACAGGAGATTCTGATCTGGGCTGCACTAAGAAAGAGCGTGGCTGGGTTTGTCCATGGTACTACACTTAGCTGAGGTCTGGGGTCTAATATTTACACCCTATTTCATATCCTGGAGGGGTTCTCAGGTTGTGTCAAAGCCTGGATAGCTTTCCCACTGGATAGACAAAGGGAATGAAACTCAACTGATTGCTTTAGTTCTGGAAAGACAAAACATTGATGCTGCTGCAGCAGCCTCTTAATGTTTGGTCAGGTAGGGATTATAGGAGAGATTTCTGTAGAGTATGAATTAAGGAATAGCCATTTAATTGCTTGATTGAATTATTGCTGGGAATGCCCAAGGCTGGAAGAAAGGATTAGCACATACCCCTCTAATGACTGAGTTGTTAGTGTAAACCCATTATGGGAGCTTCCTGTTCAATCATAATTTGGGCTTTCTCACCATTATATCTCTAGACATGTCTCAGGTCATTGTGACCTCCAACTTATTATTTTTGTATTTGTAAAACAATTTAGATTATCATGGTCACTCCAGTCTGCCTAACCCAACCTGACCCTGAAAAGTGTCCAATATTTCCACTTATGAGATACCATGGGGAGTGGGTAGTAGCGTTTACTAACAAGCGGCCATTCTAAGGCACAGTTTATTATGATAAGAATGAGCTATAGTGAACTTTGGACTTATAGACTCCCCAATCCTGGTTTGGCATTCTTGCAAGGAGGAGATAGAAAGCATTTGCTTCTGTTTTGTGTTAGATGCTATTTAGCTCAGCTTTGCAAACTGTGGTTTGAAGTTTGCTTTTTCCCACTAATCATAGTTCTAATTAACTACAGTGTGATGGGCTCAGATGGCACAGTGTAATGTGGCTGATATAAAACAGAAGCCAAAACGTTACAAGGAGGCTGTGGTATCCTGAAGTAGTAATCTCTCTGACAATATGTACTGTGTTGGTTGGTTGAGTTTTATAATGAATCTACCAAGAGGGGGTTTGGGTGAGGAGGTATCCTCCCAGGTAACCTAGGATTTATTAGATTAGGAATCACTAATAGGCTCCTGTTTATGTGTTTTGGATGAAAGGTGATGCGTGCACACCAGGGATTTCACCATTAAAAAAAGGAGCTATATGACAACTCAAATAGAGTCACAGTTTCTTTAGCTAGCACTTTTTAAGGGCGGGGGGAACACATGGTAAGGTGAAGAAATGAGAGGGACAGTGAGTAATTGATTAACGGTCTATTAATATAAGTGTGATGTTTTCAAAGTGTATGTAAAAAGACAGCATATGATTCAAGTTGCAGACTTAGGGTGTGCTGATATAATTCAAGGAAGAGGTTGACAGAACTGGCAGCCCATTTTGTGCCTTTAACTTTGGGGTTTTCTCTCAAATTGCTGTCTAAATTGACCGTTGCTGGCAATAAGAATGTATTTCTATTAATGTTTACCATGTTTTCATGATAATCTAAATTGTTTTACAAATACCAAAAATAATAAATATGTAAGTAAGTAACAAAATGTGGCCTTCAGCATATTCTTTTATGATAGAGAGCTTCATCAGTGCCTGTTATTCTGGGGAGCTGAAGGCAATGAAGTGACTCATAATGAAAACATTAAGAAGCCATTTCAGTTATTACTTTGTGGTGGTGATGGTCCTACTTGCCCTACACCATTGTGTCACCCAGTATGGCTTTTGGGTGGTTTGTGTGTGTGAAGCCTTGACAAAGTCAAGCATAAAGCATAAATCTGCTCCCACCCAAAGCTATGGTCATTTTGCTGGATATTTACATGTAAAGTTCACAGACCACACTTCCTGGGCTTACAAAAGGCTAGGGCAGAGAGAATAATAAGGAAGTAGCACCAGTAAGAACTGTTTTCTCTGTGGGCAACTATGGATATGTGGTTCTTAAACCTGGGTTCTGCAGATGGTTGGGGCTTCAGTTTCCAGAATTCCTGACCATTGGCATGCTGGCTGGTACTTCTGGGAGTTGAGGTCTAGAGGACCAAAGATTGAGAAGTAATGCTCTAGATTTTGTTTTGCTTTGTTCTTTACCTACAGCACCTAGCAATCCTAGCTAACATTATCAGTGGTGGGGATTATTTGGGCTGCAGGGCAAAAACATAAAGAAGGCTAAAGTGATCCATCTTGATTTGTTTGTTTTCAGCAAAAGAAAAGGTTACTATTTAATGTAGTGTTCTGTCTACATATAAAAATACCTTCTTTTTGGTCATAACACTTTGTTGTTTGTGTTAGTCTGTTCTCAAATATATGTTTTCCTTATATGATAAACAGCACCTATACCTTTTGCATTTTATCCTGCCTAGAACAGATGACTTTGAAAAAACATCAGTGTATCCAAAAAAGAGAAATTGGAAGGGATACATTAAAAAAATTAAATACTCTTTTTTACTTTCATTTTTAATTATGTATCATACCCCAAATGCATTTCAGGGACTGTAGTACAAATTAACAGGAAGAACCAGAAGGAGAAGAAATGCAAGACTTTGGAGTCCTGGGTTCAAATTCCTGCTTAACCTTTGGCTTGGCTGCCTTGGCTTGGACAAATCAATTGCCTCCCACCATAACCTAATGTACCCTTTTGATGTACTGTTTATACCCTGAGCTTCTTGACAGGTTAGCACATTCCAAGTGTGCTAAATCGAAGTACATTTAAATAAAACAATTAATTAATAGTTCTAAATGTATATTTTGTAATATTTAAAAACAAAAATCAGAATCTATTTATGGTGCCATATTGACTCCCTGGTCTAGTTCTCTTCCATATTGATGCTGATGCTGTTTGGCTAACGAGCATGGCATAGTGGTTTGAATGCTGGTCTAGGACTCTGGGAGGCCAGGGTTTGAGTCTCTACCCAGCCATGGAAATTCAATGGATGACCTTGGGCAAGTCAGCCTCCGAGAAGGGCAGTAGCAACACCTTCTCTTTAGGGTCACCATAAGTCTGAAATGACTGAAGGACTATAGCAGCAGTGCTCTTTACGAAAGCTACAGAGGTAGGGATTATTATTTCAAAGAGGTTTCAATGGAAGCTAGAACCACATATGTGACATACCCAATAGGATCACCATTTTAGGATGGAAAGGATCTTCCATTCTCCAAGTAAGGGCTGTCTACACTGGTGGGAAACCCTGAATTAGTCTTAGAGCCATCACAAATGTTTTTGACCTGCAGCAGCCCTGTAAACACCACACTCAACGGGGCTCCTCCGGAGTATCCCACCACATTGTAATCGTAGGTGAACTCACAACGATATAAAAGGTCAGTCCAACCCTGATCGTGTGTCCTATATGTGGCATGATTTCTGTCCACACAGCCAGGGAGGAGTTGCGCATATACAGATATGCACACAATTGGGGGAAGGGGACTGCCTGCCACACTGGTAGAATGGAATACTATCCACTGGAAGCCCCGGCCTCAGCTTCGCACTGAGCCCAATCTGCGGCCACCTCATGACCAAGAATCCAGGATTTCCCCAATATCTGCAAACGACAGATATTTTAGACCCAGGCTTTCCTGCAGAAACCCCAGTGAAGATGTGAATAATCGCAAACTTCATGTGGCAACTGTGCTGTGACTATGGGGTGAGTATGGGGTTGTGTTTTGTTTTGTTTTGGTTTGGGTTTTTTTTTTTTTTGCATGTGTAAATAAGCCCTAAGAGCACATTCAGTCAAATATAAGGAAGTTTTTTAGCATGCCTCTCTTCATTTGTGCTAGACAAAAAGGTTCTGTTAAACTAGATTATTAGAGGAAAACACTTATAATTGGCTTTGGACTCAGGGATAAAGAATGGAAGGATATTCATCTATCGTACTTGGAAGATATTCAGAAATGTAAAAAATTAGAAGACTGCAGAGATAATGCAAGGCATTAGCTAACACACATTGGAAACTGCTTGGAGAGTGCCTAGCACGCTATAAAAGTGGTGTAGATGTGAAGCTATTGCTTAACAATTTGTAAGCCACTTTGAGAGCCTTCGTGGCTGAAGAGTGGGTTATAAATATCGTAAATAAAGAAATAAAATAAAAAAAAATTAAAGCTAGTTTTCTTATGCAGATTCTGGATAAACTCTCTAGCCAAGTGATTGTTTCTGATTTAAATGGATATGTTTTCCCTTTGTGGTTTTTTTTTTTTTTTTTAAAAAAACACAGTTCTGTATATGTCTATCCAGATGTAGGCCTCACTGACTCAGATGAGATACTCCCATATAGATGAATACTGATTTGAACCCTGATCTTCCAGTGTCCTAGAAAAACTAAGGTACAAATGCAGTAGTATGAAGCCGTTACTGTTAAAATGGTACCAGCAGTCTACAACTGTGCATTGTAGAAACACTTTCATTTGCTGTTTCTATGAAGATGGCTCTCAGCCATCAGTCCTACAAGACTTGAGCCCTTTCTTCTCTTTCTCAGCCCTTTCTAAGTCTGGAGGCTGGAAGTCTTAGGGATTTTTAATTCTCTCCCTTTGCAACTGAATTTGCAGGAATAATAAATAGCGAATGGAATGTCCCACCACATGTTCCCTTCACTAAAACCCATTACTTCGCACACTGATCAGAAGAAAAGAGAGAGACTGGCCTACCCTCATCCATATTTATTCTGAGATACGTTTTTCTGTATTTAGTGGATTTCAGTCTCAAGCCAGTGGGTATGGGAATGTAGCCTGTACTTGTCTTTGGGCAAAGAAGTCTGCATGGAAGAAAGCGTTCCGGTGTTTTCCTACATCTAGTCTGATCTTGGAAGCTAAGCAGGGTTGGCCCTGGTTAGTACTTGGATGGGAGACTGCCAATGAATACCAGGTGCTGTAGCTGTATCTCAGAGAAAGGAACTGGCTAAATCACCTTTGCGTATTCCTTACCTAGGAAAACCCCATGAAATTCAAGGGGTCACCATAAGTTGACATTACTTGAAGGCATGCGCGTGCACACACGTGCACACGCACACACACAAACAGAAGCAGAAGCAGAATAGCTTTCTGATAATCTGAGTGAACTGGATAATTGGGCATGTGCAGGGAAAAAAAAGCATAAGGATGATTCCTGAATTTTGGCCAACAAAACGCTGGAGGATGACATCATCTGGTAAGGTCCCCCTTCCTGTTCTTCTAGCAATCTTCTGACTTGGTCTTGCTGCCTCTGATAATCTCCTATGTTTCCTGGTCACTTTGTGCCTCCAAACCCTTCACATTCAAGTGAAACTACTAATTAGAAAATAAAGTTTTTGAATGAGGTGATTACTGTTTTATCAGACAAAGATGTGACTGTCATCTGTCATGAATTTAAGACCTAGGCATTCACATAATATGTGTAAACAGTTACACATATTTTATTTCAGTATAATCTGTCATCATACTATCTGAAGTATCTAAAATAAGGGTCACCCTAAAAATAAATGTTAACAAATTATTTTAGGTATACACTGGTCAAGCAGGCCATATTTTAGATTAGAGATAAAACACATATGAATTAGTAGCTGACACACATTCTTCTACACATACAATTTTGTCACTGACTTTCCCCATTTTATTTCATCTTATTTTATTGTGAGCTCTCACATCTCTGGTCTGGGTTTCCACTTAATGAGAACGGGATAGCAGAGGAAATCAAGGTCTAAATTATTACTTTAACAAAGATAAACAAAAACTGTCAGACTGCTTGATTAACTAGCACACGTTCCAAAATGAAATGTTCTGTAAATACATTTAATGAGCTATAAAGCAGACTTCTGTCCTTTAAAAATTGCTCCCTTCCAGCATGATGTTCTCAGTCTGTAAATACAATACCATTGTACACATTTAGAACAATTGCAGGAGCAAATTAGCAGATTGGGCAGTGAAGTGATGTGAAGGAGGTGTTAACTGCGTGATTGCTCACATACAGAAATAAATGTGTTTTTAACATATTGCAGAAATACAAGGTTTCCCCCTCACCCTCAGGCCCTTCTAGCTCACATACTGCTTCTCTCTCACCAGCTGAATCTTGTCCTCCATCCTGCTACACACCACATGGACAAGGAGTGTTGGGAAAGAATATCACATTTTGAATTTCCACCTGTGACAAAGGTGCATAGCCTCTGTGTGCATCTACACTGTAGAAATAATGCAGTTTGATACCACTTTAAGTGCTGTAGCTCCATTCTATGGAATCCTGGGATTTGTAGTTTTACAAGGTCTGTATCCTTCATCAAAGAGTGCTGGTGCCTCAAAAAACTACAAATCCCAGGATCCTGTAGGATAGGGCCATGGCAATTAAAGTGGTGTCAAACTGCATTATTTCTACAGTGTAAGATGCAACCTCTGTCAGGAAGAAAAAGTGTAATTCTTTGGGTACTTTGCCCTCTCTCAGTATTGTAATAGTGTGAACTAGGAAGGAAGTGGTCCAAAGAGTTTGATAGCCTGTGAAGCAAAGCATAAATGTAATCAGAAAAATGGGTAAGACATTTACAGGAAGGATGACACTCCTCAAGTCTTGACTTTGCAAAATCAATATAGTCAGTAAATGACTGCATCCTTAGATGTTTTGAAATGATAAAACTTAAAACAGAGGGCCCTTTCATACTACACAATTACAGTACAGTACTGTGATTCTACTTTAACCACCTCCTATGGAATCCTGGGATTGGCAGTTTAAGGAGGGGCATTTACGGTAGCATTCTCAGCCGGAGAGCACTTCTAAATGCCTCAACAAACTACAAACCCCAGGATTCCATAGGATGCAGCCATGGCAGTTGAAGTGGAACTATAGTGTTATAACTGTGTAATGAGAAAGAGCCCAGAATGTACAAACATGTTCCTATAGGAAAGCATACTGTTTGTAGGGTTTGTCCTCAGCGTGACAGAAGAATATAAGAGTGGTATGAAAACATTATGTCCTCAAATAGGTTCCCTAACCATATAGACAACTCAACTCAAGGAGACGCAGTTTCTTGGATGATTTTCACCCTGGTATCTCAGATGAATCCCATACTCCCATTGTCCTGGGACTTAAGATATATGATACTGAACAGCTGCCATATCAAATGTGTGGCCCATCCAGTAGAAGGAAGGAAACAAAGCACACCACCCACACACCGAAAATGTAAAAATGGCAGAAAAATGATAGACATGCCCTCAGCATTCACAGAAACTCCACAAGTGCTCCACAAATGTGGGACTGTGCTGATGTAAATCCCCACATAGAAAGACCCAATGGACACTGCTGCATCACCTCCCATCCCCATCAACCCCAGTAGCAAACCAGCAACAGCCCTGCCACTGTGAGTCCCTCAACGTCCCTACGAGGAGGGGTTTGAATCCCATTAAAGTCTTTTCAATGGTTATAGGAAACGGAGTTAGCACGTGAGAGGGGAGGAGGTAAAACTTGTGCTGCATTTCTGATTCTCCAAAGCCAGGGTGGGATCTGGGAAACGTTTGGCTCTCCAGCTATTGTTGGACTGCAACTCCCATCAGCCCTAGCCAGCATAGTCAATGGTGAGAGAGGTTGGGAGTAAAATATCTGAAGGGCCAGGTGCTCTCTGCCCCGTTACAAAACCACGCTTTCTGAGTATTGGAATATGACATTGGAGGCAGGCTAATGTATTTGGAGAAGAACAAGTGCTGGTGACAGAAGCCAAGCATAGCAATTACTCTCTATAATACCAGATCAGTGGAGCACATAGGGCCATGCCGAGAAAGCATTCTTTGAGAGGATAACTGAAGTGCCCAAGCATCCTGAATGGGTAATAATGGGGGGAGGAGGGGTGTCTACAACTAGCCTGATGATTGTTGGAAGAAGAACATGGCAAATTGCAGTCCACACAAACTCCTTGGCATGTGCCAAGGGCATTTTATATACGTAATTTTATGTTTCAATGGTGGGTCCTAGCTATTTTAGACTCTGTTCTAATCTAGATGAACAGATGGAGCAACTGAAGGTGGGAGGCATCTTGAGGGGAAAAGGCAGTTATGAAATGGTAAGCATTCATGATCCTAAAAGCAAGAACAACAACATTCAGACAACAGATTTTTAGAACAGCAGACTACAATAATCTCATAATAATTAGCAAGGGAAGCTCTATGAAGAGAGGAGCTGAGAAATGAGAAGTGGGAGTGGGGGGAGAGTTCAAGAAGGCCACCACTTGCTGGAAGCATAATTATAAGTCGGGCATACACAAAGGAAAGCGGGAGGCCTCATTGCAGAACTCTGGCATGACTTCAAAGGCTGATCTTTGTACTGATCTCAAAAACCAAAAAGGGAGAGGGGGAAAACTCATTGGGAAAAGGAGTGGGGGTGAGGTCTGGTGAAGTCTCCAATTAATGAGTACACAGCACAAGTTTCATAGGCAGGCAAAATTGGGAAAACCAGCCGCAAGTTGAGTTACAGTGAGTAAGGGAACAGTGGAGATCTGCAGAGAGTGACTTCACTGCCTGTGGTTGCAGTAGATGTTGCCAATGAGGGAGGGAAATTGGCTTCAGAGGAGGAACTTCGCTCCCATGGTATGAGTCATTACACAACTGCTATCTGTTAAAAGCAAAGGTGAGTCCTCACACACCCCTCATCATAAAGGACACTGGGATGATGATGCTGGTGTCCAGTGTCCAAGGACATCAGACTAGTGTCTATGGACTTTTTCGGACAACAGTTTGCAACGCTAGCAGCCTCGTCCCCGTTGCGAGGCTGCAGCGCTGCAGAGCGTCCCTTTCGGATGACGCTCTGCCCTGCTGTCCCTCTTGCAGTACTGTTGCGTAACTGCGGGGATGCAGCAGCATTATATTTGGCATTTTTCTACTCACGAAAGTTGATCGTGAGTAGAAAAATGCCAAATATAACGCTGCTGCGTCCCCACGGTTACGCAACAGTACCGCAAGAGGGACAGCAGGGCAGAGCGTCATCTGAAAGAGATGCTCTGCAGTGCTGCAGCCTCGCAACGGGGACGAGGCTGCTAGCGTTGTAAACTGTTGTCCGAAAAAGTCCTATAAATACTGTACTATAATTCCATGAATGAAGATAGCGGGAACATTGTGGCATTATAAGACTTATTATCGCACGTAGCTGTAATTGTGTGAAAGAACTGCCATGGAATTATCACACAAAGACCACTAGGGCTTCAAGAATAGGAGTTTGCTTCTGCGATTTGGCATGGGCGAGATTTTGGCAGTTCTCACGAGAAGACGTGAGCCCACTTGAAAACACCAAAAAACCCTTAATTAACAAAGTAAATGAACATACAAGCACTGAAACAAACCTAAAAATGTGCAAACTAAAGGGGACAATTTATTAAAAGAGCATCCTGTGATTCATTTTCACATTCTCACCCAGAGGTTTTCTCACTGAGGGCTGCCCATTCATGCTGTAATCTTGTGATTACAATGGGATGTGGTTTCACATGCAGTCAATAGCATGAAAATAGCACTATTGATGATCTATTCACGGCTTCTCCTGTGAATGAGAAAGAATGTCTTTTTCATGGCTGGGACACAGAGTAATAATGCAAAGACGATGACATCATGAGATAATAGGGCCCGTTCGCACTACCCTGATGTCGTAAGCCTGTGATTTTGGCCATGTCTGATAATGTCCCAAGTCAATGGGGTGGTGGATCAGCAAGTGTATTTTAATGTCCTTCAGTGTTTTTTTTAAAGCTATCCTGTTTGGGAGATAGGACTCAGTACCTGGGATAGCACCTTTAAAATTTGGACTAAAACCTGGAGTGGTATAGAAGCCATCAGTTGCCACGGAATGGAATTGGGTTTAAAGGAGGATGCATGTCCTCCAAACCCCAAGCTGGATGGCCATCTGTCAGGAATGATTATGTATTCCTGCATGGCAGGGGGTTGGACTGGATGGCCCTTGTGGTCTCTTCTAACTCTATGATTCTAATTTCTTCCTCACTTTGAGCCTCACAGTGGAGAACAGCAACCAGGTTTCCCTCAACCTAAGTGCCACCTGCTGCCAAACTTGTCTATGATTGCATGTGTCCTGTATCTTATTTCCTATTGCCAATTAGTGATGGTGGCAAATGTCAGAAGTGGGGCAGTGGGAGGCTTAAAAAAAATCTCCCTTCATTCCAGGGGCCCAGGCTCAGGTTAGCCTTGCCTCCATAAAGCTGAAGACTAAATTAATAATGTGGTAAGCCTGGCAATCTACACCTGACAACTGTTTTTTTCCTTTTCTTTCTTTTTTCTATTTTCTTTTCTTTCTTTCTTTTATTTTTTTGCATCCACATCTTCCATGGAACTCTGATATGGAAAACTTAATTCTGTTACAACAAGATGCAAAATTTACGGCATGGTTTTATTTATTTATTTATTTATTTAAGTATTTATACCCCACTCTCCAGCCACAAAGCCTCTCAGAGCAGCTTACAAAATTGTTTTAGCAATAGCACATACACATCTACACCACTTTTATAGTGTGTTAGGCACTCTCTCTCTCTCTCTGGCTTTTCTTCACAAACGAAGACTCAGGAAGGAATCATCCCGCACTTTCTGCAAGCACGCTGATGACTAAAAAGGCCAATCTGAGATAAACAAGTCCGGTTGCAGAAAGCACAGCAGAAGGTCTCCTTGAGTGATGTTTCTGGGTTGTGATTCTTTCTGTATTGTTGTTTCTCTTTAAGACTCGTTCGGCGTGAGTTCTCAAATAAGGCTGCAGCATTCTGGATAGTGTGTCTCCATGCCTCCCGATGTGAGTTGGTGATCAATTTGGCCGAGCCTGAGATGTTGTTTCAGGGAGTCCTTGTATCACTTTTTTGGAGTGCCCCTCTTACACTGACTCATGGCGAGTTCACCGTAGAGTAATATTTTTGGGAGGCGATAGTCCTCCATCCAAGAAACGTGCCCTGACCAGCACAGCTGTGTTCTCAATATCATGGCCTCAATGCTGGTGATCCCTGCTTGCTCAAGCACAGCAACATTCGTCACATAGTCAGTCCAGTGTATATTTAGGATTGTGCGTAGACAGCGCTGATGAAAGCGTTCGAGAAGTCGTAAGTGTTGGCGATAGGTGACCCATGTTTCAGACCCATAAAGAAGAATAGACAGTACAATGGCTCTATACACACTGATTTTTGTGCTTCGCCTCAGGTGTTTATTACTCTAGACTCTTTTGTAAAGTTTCCAAATGCGCTATATGCCTTTGCTAATCTGTGATCGATCTCTTTGTCAATCTTGGAATCTGAGGAGATGATGCTTCCCAGGTAGGTGAACTGCTGAATGGACTTAAGCACAGATTTGCCTATGGCAATGTAGTGTGTTATATACAATGTAGTGTTTTTATAGTGTGTTAGGCACTCTCTAAGCAGTTTACAAATGTGTGTTAGCTAATTGCCCCCACAAACCGGGTACACATTTTACCAACCAACGAAAGGATGGAAGGCTGAGTGAACCCATTGGAGCCCCTGGGATCGAACTTGCAATGATGTGGCTGCAGTACCAGCATTTAACCACTGCACCATCAGGGCTCCCAATGGTATCCATGGAATACCATTCCCATAGATCCTGAGGTTTTCATAGGTCTTTCAGGATCTGTTGGAACTGCAGATGTGAGTGCTCCCAGTCAAAGAGCATTGGTTTTCCCCTCCGTAATGATTTTGTTTTGTGGTAACAAAATCAAAACAGAAGACATTATGAAGAGAGAAAACATATAGGCGAGCTGCAAATAGAAGATAATGGGCACTTCTGGATGGATCTACCATTTACAATTGAAATACATTATGCAGGGCTGTACCTTCTGCAGGGGGACACAACATGAGGGCATTGTCCTCCCAGTAAGCATTCTGGCCTCTCCAATTAAATTTTCCTCCAGTGACCAAATTTCTAGCACTGAAGTAATTTAAAACTTTAGTTGAGCATTTAGAAAGAAAGGGGAAGGCAAAGTTACCAAGGGAATGTAAACACGGCAAATGTAAAACTTTCAGGTATTTACAATTCTCTCTTTCTACAGTGTTAGAAACTTGGGGACTGAAGGAGCACTTCATGAGGGACAGGATTCTTACTTCTGGGAGCAATGCCTTCATTTTGTCCCCTCACCCCATCTACACATGTAGCATTATATTTCTATTTCATGGCAATGCTGAGGTTTTAATGGAGGCCTCACAGGGAGGCTCTACAAGTGCTGCTGCTACTACTAAGAGAAGGGGATGAATGTGAGGTCATAAGAGCCATGAGACCAAATGCCTGGTGAGTCCAGCATTCTGTTCACACAGTGGCTCATGAGAAGCCCATAAACAGTACATGAACACAACAGCAACAGCTAATGCCCCCCAGCTAATGACATTACAGATGCATACTACATGACTAGTAGCTATTGATACTGTTGATCTCCATGAATTTGTCCAGTTCCCTTAAAAAAATATATGGGTTGGGTGGTATGGGGATGATGTTGGTAGGATAGCGTCTAGATTCATGCATGTGTTTGATGGTGGTATCATGAACAGAAGATCAGCTATCTAGACCAGTGTTTTGAAATTTTACTTTTGGGCCAACTGTCCCAGTCAACAAGGCAGTAGCCATACCATCCAGGGCATTCTGGGAGGTATAGTAAAAAAAAATGTATCTGTATTTGAGCTCTGGCCCAGACATCATGATCAGATGCTACAGTCAAAGATCCCACTCTTATTCTTGAAGAGTGCTAATATGATATTAGTACAAGACAGGTTGTTTCTCAAATGTCTTGAACCCTAGTCATTCAGCACACTCAATCCTGGGATTGTCTGTCTGTCTCTCCCCTCTGCCGTGTGTGTGTGTGTGTGTGTGTGTGTGTGTGTGAGTGATGTCTCTGTAACCATTTTCTGCAAGTCCACATATTATCTAATACAGTAAGTTGAAGTAGCATCTGCAGAAAACAAAGTCTGGGAAAGATTTGCTCTTTTTTAAAAACCTGTTTAAAATATAAAAGAACTGTTTATGTAAAAGAACTGGATATAGGTACACACAGGACTGTGTATCATGTGGTTAGCTTAACTAAGGGAAATAGTTAAATTAGTAAATTGATTGTAGACATAATGGGGGCAGAAGAGGGTGATGCTAGAGGTATTCAACGCAACCGTTCCTGGAAAAATGTTCAGGCAGCTAGTGCATGGCACAATGAGGGCATCTCCTGATGTGCTGTCTTTTGCAGGATCCTCATGGGAATGGAGTGCAGGCAGCCATGGCGTGGGCCATGCTGGGCTTTCTCAAAACTTACTATAATGAGGTGTTTTCCCATTAGCTTAGAGTTTGCTAGGCTGCTAACTGTTCTTTTACAATTATTCCTCTGCTATTATTCTCCATGTGTAAAGGGTTCTGTTTTGTGACTCATAAGTGGTCTCCAGTAGACATGACTACTTTGTGAAATGCTTAAAATAGGTTTTATAGTAAATAGAAGTGATTCTATCAAATGATCTGTGGCATAAAAAAGAACCAGGCACTAGTTTTAAATGTTCTCTCAGCAGGTTTGTACAAAACCATCCCAAGTTTTGTTAAGCAGTTTCTGGGGGTGGAAAAAAAAGAAAGAAAATGGTGCATATTTACAGCTGGATAACATACAGTTTATGAGATTCTTGAGAAGACTGAAGATTATATCAAACTGAAATAACCACAAGTTATGACAATGTGTCTTTTATTTCAATATTTGAAAACATAGATACATTTCACTTTCTGATTACTCTATAATACTTAAACCAGATTCAGGCAACACATAGGTCCTGAAGTTTAGATGTAGTATTCCATTATGCACATCAGAGTTTTGAAAGATGCCGCAGGCTTACTATGGTTACAAGGCCAAAATGTTACAGAGCAATGCAGTATTGAAAGAAGCAGGGCTCATCTACACCAACAGTAAAATCCGGCTTACCTTTGGGTTTCCCTGGTCTTCATCATGGGCTAGACCACACAATTGCCACACACATTAAGGCAAGTTCAGGAACACTGTCCACACACAGTTCTCCCTTTTGAATTCACCCCAGTCTGGCTACACAGGTGTGGCCACTTCAGCTTTTTTCCTCTCTCACCATGCATGTGAATGCATATATGTCTTTCCCCATTGATCAGAGAGGCCTCAGGCATCCTATTAAGCAGAGGTATGCACAGCTAACAATCATAGAATCAT
Organism: Gambelia wislizenii; assembly: GCA_030847615.1. Taxonomy (NCBI): domain Eukaryota; kingdom Metazoa; phylum Chordata; class Lepidosauria; order Squamata; family Crotaphytidae; genus Gambelia; species Gambelia wislizenii. The sequence goes on along the minus strand of JAUMIR010000001.1, from coordinate 166,281,579 downwards.
AGAGTTGGAAGAGACCTCAAGGGCCATCCAGTCCAACCCCCTGCCATGCAGGAATACACAATCAAATCATTCCCGACAGATGGCCATCCAGACTCTGTTTAATGTGCTGTCTTTTGCAGGATCCTCATGGGAATGGAGTGCAGGCTGATGTGTTCTTCTCCAAACAACTGCTGTGTATGCAAAAAGAAAAAAATGTGGCAGGAAGGAAATGCTAAAAAGTGAAATTGAAACAGGGAAAGAGACATTTCCTGGCAGGAAAAGTCAGATGATCACCTGGCTCAAGGAGTCTCCTCCCAACCTCTTCCACCCACCCATCGAAACTCCTCCCCCCCAGTCCCACACTGATGTTGCTATGGATCACAGTCCACACACACAGAGAGACATCTGTATTTTCTGCTCAAATACGGTATAAATCCCAACTCTTTTTAGTCTGGATTAAAGCCCTTAGGTGCTGAAAAAGACCCAGATTCAAACTGTATGTCATCTGGACAACTCACTGTGAAAAAAGGTGAGATTGTTTTATTTGGCCAGTGTAGACCAGCCTGTAATGAAGCCTGGTTAAAGGCTGAGATGAAGAACACATAGGATAGGTTTTCTGTGGTTTTTTTCCAGGCTGTGAGGCCATGTTCTGGAAGAGTTTATTTCTGACATTTCGCCTGCATCTGTGACTGGCATCCTCAGAGAATGGTTGGGTAGAGGTGTGTGGGGGGTACTGTGAGCCCCTGTTGGAGAGGATATGTAAATTTGTATATTTGAATGGGTAGTTCGTGGGGGGGACACTAATCTCCCCCCAGGAGCTACCCATTCAAATACACAAATCTACATATCCTCCCCAACAGGGGCTCACACACCTACCCAACCATTCTCTGAAGATGCCAGCCACAGATGCAGGCAAAACGTCAGGAATAAACTCTTCCAGAACACGGCCTCACAGCCTGGGAAAAACCCACAGAAAACCTATGGATGCTGGCTGTGGAAGCCTTCGGCTTCACATTCAATACATGGGATCCTTCTAATTGTGTGCCATCTTCTATTCTTTTTGTATATGCAAGTGGTGAGGGAGGGGAAATCTGTGAAAGTAAATTGACTATGGCAAATTGTCAGTTTGAATACCTCCTCCCATATGGCTCAGCCTTATGTAATTTTGATGGACTGAAATTTGCATGTGTGCAAACTCTCCTGTACTAATTTATGAGGAGTCTTGCTAGGGTTTGTTCTTATTCCCTGGCTCCAGGATGCTCTTGTTCATTTTTCTGGAAGCTATCCCAGTGACAAGTCTGGATTTCTACAAATACCTTTCAGTTTCTACCTTTCCCTACCTTCTGCCTGATTTATTAAGGGAACTGCATCACCATAGCATAAATCAATCTGCTTAGGTCAACTGTGAGGCAACACAAGGGAAACTACACTAATATTTTCCAAGCCAAGCTATCTCAGGGTTTTCTGGATTCTGGCAAAGGTAACATCCACATGTATGCTCCCCCTGCTGGTTAGCTAGATCCAGGATTTGGAAAAGTTACTTTTTTGGAATACAGCTTCCAGAATCCCTCAGCCAGCACAATTGGTGACCATGTTGGCTAGGGGGTTCTGAGAGTTATAATCTAAAAAGTAACATAAGATCTTCACTCATTGATCTAATCTGCTAGCATGCCATCCTTCTGTCACAGATGGCATAGATTATTAATTCCATGAGATCTTAACCTTGATCAAGCATACATGTTCAGCAGCATAACATAATTATTGCATTTTATATCACAGAATTAGCAATCATGGGGTGGGGAGAGGGAGGGAGAACACACATGGGACTGCACTGTCACAACCAGCCCTGGCTTCCCCCAGATCATAGAGAAAACTTATGCTGATTCAGGAGTCTTCCCATCCTGAAGACTCCCCAGTGTGTGGATGGCAAAAGAAAATGGCCACCAAGAATCTGAGGCAATAAAGAGAAATGAATGGATAGGACTATGGAAATATTATGTGATGTCACACACAAGACTTCTTCAGCTGCACGCGGAAGCAGGAAGCGTTTGGGGAGACTCTTCTTTAAGAACAGAACATAGAACTGTCAGATGGTTAGTTTTCAGAGTCCTTTTACCTTCTAGTAACATTCTGTGTCCCTTATTTTTACTAAAATACAGAGTTGGTATGAGAAAGGAAGGAAGCTTGAATGTTTGGAGCACAGTGGTAAACACTGATACCAGGATAGAATTCTTAAAAAAAAACAAAACAAAAAAACGTGCACAACTTTTTCAAGGGCTGAAGTGCCATGATTTAATACCTCTGAACATATATGCTCAGTCATGATTTAATACCTCTGAGAATACCTCATAAATCAGGAAGGCACTTGGGGGGGGTGTCACTCCATGATGATTCCTTTTTTGCTGGCAAATCAGACACCCAGGGCCCAGTTTTCCAGGTTAGTTGTATTGCTGATTGAGTGGAATTTTCCTGGGCCATTAGGGACTTGGGATCACAATATGAATATGAGTCAACAGTGTGATGTGTCTGCAAAAATGGCTAATGTGGTTTATAAAAGTGGTATTTATAAAACTATAGTTGTGAGAAATAATAGCTACATTTTATTTTGTAGGACTTAGACTCTGTTGGAGTCTCATGTCCAGTTCTAGGCAACACACTTTAAGAAGGATCTCTCTCTCTTTCTCTCTCTCTGGCTTTTCTTCGCAAACGAAGATTCAGGAAGGACTCATCTCGCGCTTTCTGCAAGCGCGCTGATGACTAAAACAGCCAATCCGAGATAAACAAGTCCGGTTGCAGAAAGCACAGCAGAAAGTCTCCTTGAGTCATGTTTCTGGGTTGTGATTCTTTCTGCGTTGTCATTTCTCTTCAAGACTTGTTCGGCGTGAGTTCTCAAATAAGGCTGCAGCATTGTGGATAGTGCATCTCCATGGCATGATCAAGTCAGATATGGCGATGCTCTTTCAGAGCGCTTTCTAATAACTAATGGAGTGAAGCAAGGTTGTGTTCTTGCTCCAACTTTATTTACAGTCTTCTTCAGCATGATGCTCCAAAGGGCTATGGCAGAGCTCAAAGAAGAAAAAGGATATAGAAAACATTGATTCAGGTAAAGCAATGAAGATGGCTGAGGTATTAACAACAGATCCCATGAAGAAAGACTGAAAGAATGATGGCATGCTGGAGAAGAAAAGATGAAGGGCAAAGGATATTGTAGCACTATTCAGATAGTTGAGTCTGTCCTGTAGAAAGACTGTTCTAGGGTTTCCAAGAAGTTGGGACTAGATTTAACAGGCTTAAGCTACAGGAGTGGAGGGTTTCATTCAGGGGAGGAGCCCCAAATCTGTGGACCAGATCTGGCCTATGGATGGTCGAGACTGTCTAGGTCTACCCACTCTTCCTGAAGCTCTTTCCCCACCTTAGTGGGTGTAGAAAAGTCCAAGATATCATTGAACAGTGGCTGGATAGGGAGGATATTTTCCACTCTCAGCTGATGAGTTCATGGGCAAAAAAGCTCTACCTGGTGTTTTAGCCAGGAAGCTAATGACATCTGGTGGTGTCCACTGATATCTTATAGCACACAGAGGGCTGCAGTTCTTCCTCCACAAAATGGTTCCTCATCCTGGTTTCATTAAACTTTAAATAAAATGACCTAAAAGTAAGAACAATTCAGCAATGGAAATTCAACAATTTAAGTACTTAACGAGTTAGTGGGCTTTTCCTAACTATCTTCTGTAGAGTCTGAACAGACATCTGTGGGGGATGTTCTGTCTCTGGAAGTTAAGCAGGAGTTTTCAGTGAGCTGGCCTACAAGCCTCCAGTTCTCTTCTCACACTTGCGGTTTAGTGCTAAATTCCCAAACTTGGATTTTGTGTAGAGTAATTATATATGCAACCCAACCCTGTCCATCTTTATATACTGCTCATGGTGTTCAATGGAACTCAGAAGATAAAAGTCTTTGTTCCCCCTTTTCACCTCTACCTGCTTCTTTCAATCTTATTTTCCATGAATTTGCCTCCCTTTGTAGTCATCTACATTTCACAGTAGGTGGGAGTATTTAGCCCTTCTCATGCAGCTGTCATTCTGCTCACTAATATGTGCCCTGTGGTGTTCATTTGCTTACTACTACAGTTCAGAGATGATTTGAATGTTGTCAGCAGATACTGCTACTTAACTGAAGCTTTATTCCTTTCAACCTTGATGATACTCAAGAATTTCACATTAAGACTCAAAGTATGCTCTGGTGCCTTGCAATACTGCAGTTGCTTGGATGCCTTGGGAAATGCTGTAGTGAAAAAATAACTTAAGTGTTGAAGTAATTTGGGAAATGAGACTTGCATTAGGAAACCCCCAAACTATACTTCATTTAAAAATGTTTTAATAAGGTGCTTTAATCTATTGAATAAATACACTGGTGTGCACTTGGAATCCCAAAGTGGTGGATTGAGGAAAGGTATTGCATGGGTGAGATGTTATAGAATCATAGAGTTGGAAGAGACCACAAGGGCCATATCAGCATATCAACCTTCAAGGAATGGCTACACCAAGTCATTGGTAGACCATGTTCTAGGGCTGTGCAGTCCAGATCAGCTCAAAGCCCAGTTTATTGATTTAGATCTGAGTTTGACTTAGTCTGGATGGATCTGGGCCTTCAATCTGAAACAAGGTTTGAGACTATAAATTGTCAGCCTCTCCCATTGCTACACTGGGAAAACAAAAATGGCTATAATTTTTTAAATGCTTGACACATCCATATAACATTGGAAGACAGAGTAAATCTTAAAGAGGGGATAATCCCAACCAAATTTCAAACAGGTAACTCCATGAGTTTGGGCTATGCATCTGTATATTTTGCAACTTTTCAAACAAAGAAACAAAGCTTTTTTTTAAAGTAGATGGCTATTTAGTCTTTGCCATTTATGTTGCTTTTGTTTTGGCACTCTCTTTACAACACGTATGCACAAATTTCACTAAGATAAGAGATAATAATGATTATGATAATAAGAACTTACTTGAGGAGAACAGGCTTTTTATTTATTCTACCAACATCCCAATTGGTAGAATCCAGTGAGGCAGCATAGGAAGTGAAGGAGGGATGATGAGATGATGTTTTATCATCAGTTCAGACAAAAGGATTTTTAAAAAAATGACTCAACTCAGATGAAAATCAACAATTACCCACCTGTCAACACAGCTCATTCAGGAACTGCTACTAACAGAATCAAGGAAATGATTGAGTAGATGCCAAAGAAGATAATTGATAATTTAACTTCAATGACCTCACATAATCCCTCCCCAAAACTATTGTGACTGGAAAACATTAGTGACATTCTTGTCCCAGATTGCTCACTGACAGCTCTATTGTCTCCCAGATTGCTCAATAGAGTTGTGAATGAGCAAAGCCCAATTCCTCCTTTCCCCTTAACACAATCTTAGCATTTTCCTTTTATAGTAATTTTGAAAATACATTGCATAGCTCTCTCCATTCCTTATTTTTAGCATCCAGATCTCTGAATTGGTCCAAAGTTTTTCAGTCCTGTGTTGTTCTGCTCTGAAACTGAATTGGTTCAATCTAATTCAATCTGGAGCTCTCCAAATCATTTCAAATCAGGCTGACCTGATTTATTATTTAGGATTTGGCCAAATCAATTGCACTGTACATCATACAACCCTGGGATTCTGTAATCCAATACTCCAGGGTCAAAACTTAAGGTGAAGCTAAACACAATGGCCTCATTGTTCACCTGCAATGGCATTTTACAAGTCAGCAACAGTCTCTTTCTATTGTTATGTTCTCTTTCTATTGCTATGTTGTGAGTATGCCCTTCACTCTTCTGATCACATATGAATGTTGGAACCCAGGAAGGTCTGATACTGCTGTCCAACTGTCGGCTGACTCTGCAGATTAAAGTTTTAAGACAGTCTTGGGCAGATGGAGTTTGGGGGGGAATCTACCCCATTGTGCCTCTTCCACCATTCTTTTAGGAGATGTTTTATGTAAAAAAAATGACCATTCTTGGATATAAAATGTCTTATTTAAGAACAGAGAGAAAGAGAGAGAGAAAATCACTTTTGAAAGAAGGAAGGCTTCTTCGTATACAAGAAATATCATGTATAAAAGCTGATAAAGATAGCATCTAATAAAAATCCTGTGACCCAAAGTCCCTGTTAATCTCTATTATTGTCTAATATAATAATTCATTTTCTTGGAAATTATGTATAACACTGCCTTTTGTCCAGTTTGGGAGAAAGGTGAGATATAGCAACAACAACAACAGCCTAGTTCAAGCCAGAATTCTTCAAATGTAGTCTGTGGTAGAAAATATCAGGAAAGTAGGAAGCCTGGTCTATTTAGCTATTTATGAGCTTACCTGAGGAAAAGATGCTTCACGTTATGAACCCCATTTACGAATGCAGACAAGGGAGATTTTCACACAGCGCCAAAATGCCCCGTTACTGCCCCACCACCTCCTCTCCTGTTCCTGCCATGGAATAAAGTAAATCTTTCACACACTTACCTTAATTCTGCAGCAGGAACGGTCTCCCCCTCCCCTCGCTGGCCGGCCGTAAGTGCAGCTGTCGTAAGGCTGCTTTTATGACTGGCCGTCTGAAACATCATCACGTTATCACGTGATAACGGCCAGGTAGTAAATTTAAAAAATAAAACTCCCCCAAACATAAAATCAGTTCACCAAGCACAAAAACATACTTTAAATCACACAATCAAAACAGGGAGGGTAAAATAAAGGGTGCCACTTACCTGGATGTCCAGATCGTACCAGGAAGTGCTCAGAATGGACCTCCCCTCCACGGCTGTCATTTCGGAACAGGAACGGGGCTCCTGTTCGCACACCTGTGATTGCGTGATAGCAATGGAACGGGAGGTCTATTCATGATGAAAAATCGTGATTACATTGTTCCGGAACAGTCACGGGAGCAGGATGGATGCAGGACAGAACAGGGTCAACGTCGTCCGAAAGGGAAAACCTTTCCCAACCCTGTTCTGTTTCTGCCATGGGATATATAGCCCGTGTGAAAATCTCCAAGGCATTTGAAAGAATAATGTGGAAATCTCTGAAAAATATATTATGATATATATTGGCCAGGCAGTATATCTATCCGAGCTATTGATTGTGCCCTGAATGAAACCCTTTGGAGCTCAGCCTTTGTTTCTTTGGAGCTCAGCCTTTGTTTCAGCATGCTCAAATAAATATGACTTAGACCATATTTGTGCTGGTCAAAGGGGTGGTCTGTGGACTGTTCCTGGTTTACAAGCCACCAATTACTGAAACTTGTGGAGAGTTTCTAGGAAGGAAAGAAATGTATGGTAATGATATGGCACAAATATGTCACAATTCCCAGGCTCACTGAGGGGAAAAAAAGCTGGTCCCCCACATCAGGGCAGTTGAGAAGCAATGAATTAGATTGCAATGCCAAACACATTTCCTATGGAGAAGGCTCTATTAGACACAGCAGAACTTACTTTCGAGTAAACACAGACAGGATGTCACAGCAAAGTGAATTTGTTTCCTTTGTGAAGGGACAGTTCTGTCTTTCTAAAATAAAAGTTCAGATAGGGAGTTTGCAATATGTTTCAGAAATCTGTGCACATGTAAGATGGGGTTCTAAAAGGGGAAAGAAAGTTAAAAGAAAACTATTTGAATAGGGGTTATAGTAGGGTATAAAGCAGTCATGTGAAAATGACAAAGACACAAAACTAATAACAGAGAAGAGAGGCAAAGCTGCATTTATATTTTAGTATTCCTGGATCATGCAGTACAGAGACAATTGATTTAAAAAAAAAAAACACACACCCTTCTCTGTTCTGCAAAAGTATCCTGAAAAATTGTCTATATTCCCAAGGAGACCACTGAAAGTAAGAGCGAGATATCTAGGGCATGAAATGGTCTTTAGCTTTCTATGCTAAAAAAAGGCTGCTATTGATTTATTTAGGTTGTTTTAATAAAAAGAGACCTGCACTGATTGTGATCCATCCAGCCTAATGCAGGCCATTTGGTGGTCAATTCAAAGCCATGATGAAGTGTGTGTTTTTAGTTCCTATCTAGGGTTACAAAAACAGGAGGCTTGTCCAGTGCTAAATGCCAGTACTGCAAGCCACCACGTTGCAAGTTCGATTCCAGAGGGCTCCAAGGTTCACTCAGCCTTCCATCCTTTCATAGGTCGGTAAATTGAGTACCCAGCTTGTGGGGACAATTAGCTAACACACATTGGAAACTGTTTAACGCAGTGTAGATGTGTAAATAGCTGTTGCTTAAAACAATTTGTAAGCTGCTCTGATAGCCTTGTGGCTGAAGAGCGGGGTATAAATAAATAAATAAATAAATACAGTAAAATAAAAAACTGGCAAACCTCTGTATGTTTGGTGACTGCATTTAGCATGGTGGGTCCCATTGTCTGTTCTATTTTAAACAATACAAATATTATGAATGCAAATTCTGACAAAGTAAGGAACTGGGACGAAGCACTCAAGCAGAATGCATGGTTAGTACTGGAACTAGTAATTCCACAACTCAGAGCTGAAATCCTATTCATTTCAATGATTGGGGCCCTGAGACTAAAGGGAGCAGGATGGAGTACTTCTGTTCAGTTTTTCAGTCACTCCGTTTCACCACTCCATGCTCATCTGTGGGCCCACTGAGCATGCTCAAGTCTCCTTGACCTATTTTGAGTCTGCTCCCTTTCACTTCCATGAGTCCCAGTTCCCCATCTAGAGCACAGCAGCATTAAAATGGTTGATCTCTCCACTGATAATTCAGGGTACTTCACAGTACTCTGAGTAGGATTGCCCTCCCTATCCATGCAGGGGATGGTGGTTGACAGGGCTCTAGCCTGGGGGCCCGAGATTAGGAGGGCCCCCAATATGATATTATTGTAAGTTTTTATTATATAAATCCACTAATTTTTTAAAAAAATAAATATAAATATTATTTTGGTGTCATCATTTAAACTGACTTATTTTACTTTTTATCCCAAATCCTCTATAGCATCTTGCTGCCCTTAACCTTAGCAGTAGGTGGGAGCCTGCCAAAGATCCTGGCCTGGGGGCCCGCCTCATGATGTGGGGGCCATGGCCCTATTCCAGTTTCCCAAATCCAGGCAGCATAATTTACATATTAGGCAAATCAAATATATTATGCAAAGAAAGATGGCTAAGGTATTAAGACCACCTGGGGATTTGTCAAGTGGAATATAAAATTAAATCAAAAGAGTAGTTAGTAATAGAGGGATATAGTTTTCAATAGTTTGCTTACTTAAAGTTATTGGAAAGATTTTAAATGTGTAAGAACATTTATGGGCTTGAATAAAGTTAGTCAGAATTGGAGACATAACTGTGTACAGATGGTGAATCTCAAATGTATAAACTTTTGTTGAAATTTGAAATGGAAGAAGAAAAGGTTAAGTAAAATATTTAAAGGGTTGAAATTTATAAGATGGAAGAATTTAATATTACCTACCATGGAGGAATGGCTGTTGGAATTGATAAGTCATTAGGGATATTTCTCAAAGACTGGAAGTCCCTTATAGACTTTTTGTGGCGGTGAGGGAGAGAGAGAAAGAAAATGAGTTGGTAACCTTTGGTTTTGATAATTAGAAAGAATAAGCCATTGAAAGAAGAGAATATGCTGTAATTTGTTAGAGAGTGAGGTATGAATAACTATATGCATATATAACTGCTAAAAGGCAGACCAGAAGTTATTTTTTTCTTTTTTTCTTTTGCTTCTTCTTTTATTACTTTTCTTTTCTTAATTTCTGTAATTTTTAATGTACTCCAAAACTTTCAATAAAAATATTCAACAATGAAGAAGAAGAAGAAGAGGAGGAGGAGGAGGAGGAGGAGGAGCTTACAGCAGGAGTGGACAGCCACCCAAGGTCCAGGAGCTGCACTAACTTCTCACTGTACTATGGAGAATGGCATCTTTCACTGTGCTCACTGTGCCCCTGTCGTCATTGTCGTCATTGTCATCTTCACTACCATCAAAATAATACCGCCCTGCATCTTCCAGGGTCATGGATGAAATAATGTCCTATTTTTATGCCCCCAGTCTGGTTTAGTCCAAGGAAAGGCCACTTTCAAACCAGGAAACAATTTCAAAGTCTCTTCCAGTTTTGAAAAAAGCCCCCGCCCCCCGGGTCTAAAATGAAAGTGGGTATTCCTGCAAAATTGCCCCTGCATGCATCTCTTAAAGGGTTGGGGACATTTTGAGTTTTCCCAAATGCAACCTTTTTGGAGGAGTGGGGCATCCTTGATGATGCAGGAATAGCATTGGGGAGATATGCATGGTACCATATGACTCTTTTGTAACTTTATTGTTCAGCAAGGAGGTTATCAGATGCAGCAAATGTGGCGCTAGCATAATGACAGCAGAATGCAATATCAGATGACATCCTTTTGTGTTCTGTTGGCATTATGGTGTCATTTCTTTTTATTGATGGCTGAAGCTCCCGTTCCATTTTCGTGCTGGCATTGCTGGCGTGTGAAACCTCAGGCCATTTAAATCCCATGACTGAAGCACAAACAATTCCGGGTGAGATCGGGACATCTAGGTAAGTTTTGTCTTTTTATGACCTTCTCAGGGTTACTTGGGACTTTTACAGTTTGTGCATGTGTTTTGTGCAACTTTTTATTTTTATTTTTTTTTAATTTCCCATATAATGAAGTCTCATGAGAGCGCCGTTCACTTCTCCTTCATTGCTGGGAAAGCCTTTGGACAGGAGGGAAGTTTAGTGCAGTGGGGAGCGTTCTTTTACCAGTATAAAAAAAAAATTTATGCCAGCAAAAGAACATTTTAGAGGGGATCATTTGATAATCTCCCAAATTAACATAGGTGAAAAGTCTGAGAGGTGTTCCTTTGTGTATATAATATACAGTGGGCCCTTGGTATTGCTGGGGTTTGATTCTGGATCCTCTGTGGATACCAAAATATGTGAATAACTCAAGTCCTCAAGTAAAATAGTGTCCCTTATATAAAATGGCAAAATCAAGGTTTGCTTTTTGGATTTTTTTTCAGGGTGGTGGTGGTATTTTCAAACCATGCAGGGGGGGATCTGTGAATGCAGAATCCATGGATACGGAGGGCTGACTATATATCTCAAAGCAAGTACTAATCCAATGTGCTAGACCAGTGTTCCCCATTGATGCTACCCTCTCATATGTTATTTCCAATACTCAAAATAAATCCTTCCTACACACCTATCCAGTCCATGCTTGCTGTTTTGTTTCTCTGCTGGGAGTTACATTGCAGTAGGGAACGGGATAGAATCCAATTAATTGCAAATATATAAATCTCCTGTGCATATTTACTTTGGTCCAAGGCTGATTTAACTTAATTGAACATATTGCTGAATAAAGGGTTCAAAAGACATACAAATGACAAAGAAATTGAGAAGTATGTTTGTGTGTGTGTGTGTGTGTGTATGTGTGCATGCCTTCAAGTTACCTGTCAACTTATGGTGACCCCTTGAATTTCATCGGGTTTTCTTAGGCAAGTAATATTCAAAGGTGGTTTTGTCAGTTACTTCCTCTGAAATATAGCCTACAGTGCCTGGTATTTCTTTGCGGTCTCCCTCCAAGTGCTAACCAGGGCTGACCCTGCTTAGCTTCTAAGATCAGGTGGGATCTGGTGCCTTTAGGGTATTTAGGCTGGACAATGGAGACTTAGACCCTTCAAAACGACTTCTGTCATTTTTTGATTACTTGATTAGAACAAGAGGTACAGCAAACATCTATCTTACCTCAGTCAGCTTTTTTTTTCTATCTGTTAATCTGTCCATCCATCCATCCATCCATCTAACCACCCATCTTCTCCTCTTGCTTTTCTTTACCTCCTTCCTACCTTGGAGCACTCAATGCAGTTCTCAAGAAGCCTTTGGAAAATGAAATGGAACTTACATTTCCCTGGAAACCCAGTAAAGATGTCTGTGTCTGTTGCTAGAAAAACAACAGTCCATGGCACCTGAATGCTAATAATTTTATTATGGTATCATGGGGGTTTTTTTGTCCCACTTTACCTCACTACTTTGTACTAGTGAACTTTCTCCTAATTCATTCTTATGCCTTTGTTCTTTTATTTACTTTGTACCCATGTTCTGGCAGTTCTGTAAAAATTAAAAACCTCTGTATATAACCAGAGTAGACTTTTCCCCATATTGCAAAATGGGTCAGTTTAAATCTCAAAGATGCTGTGTGACACCTCACTCATTAGATAAATGCTAAACCGTGGTCACAGACTTCTTTCTTGCAATACAATGGGGCTGTACAAACCCTTCCTCTTTCACAACGGGGTCCTATGCCACCTACATTTCAGAAATCAAAACCCTTTCACAGATTAATTGAATTAATTCCATATAATGGTTTCCTTGTGGGGAAAGATCCCTTTGGTTTCATAGAGTCCATATACTATAGTTCAATTTTCACCCATTCCAAAATGAATGCATACTTCTATCAGTGAACATGGCAGTGAAGCATAAACTTCCTGTTTTCTAGGGAGATATAAAAGCCTTAATTGATTTGAGACCTTGATATCTGACTCCTGCCATATTCATTAATTTCTCTGGGGCTTTGATGTAGAGTTTGCATAGCAATTTGTTTAGGGATAAAATGATGTCTGTTTAAATGTCTTGGTTTTGCTTGGGAAAGGAGATAAAAAGGCATCTTCAATTAATGGTTCTAGTTTCAAGGGTACAGAATGGGGGGGGGGATGTTGACTTTTGATTTAAGTAGTGTCTGTGTCAGTGGATGACCAATAGTTATGCAGCCTGACAGATTATGTTGATTGTAAAATGCTTTTAACTTAGAGTGTAACCCTTAGGTTCTCAGTCTCAGCAATTCTGAAAGACACAGCAAGTTCTAAACTTTAGTAGTGCTACCCATACACAACTACTGGTTTCAGAGCCCAATAAAGTCCCTGACTCTCTTTCAAGGAAGCTCTGCAACAGTGAAGTTGTGCAATATGGATGATGTTTACTGTGACCCCGCCCCCCTGCAAAAAAGAAATTATACATGGCACATCCTCATTCGTATTTTGCAATGTAAAAAGTTACAAACATATCTAACCAAATAAATAATAATTAAAAATTGAATGTGTATGTGTGTGTTAAGAATCCTAAAACGACTATGCAGAGCAATGACTTTGTTTTCTATGCTTCCTGGATTTCTAACAATAAAATTTTCTGATGCAACCTGAAGCTAGTGCTCTATGAGTTTGGGAATGGTGATACTTAATAGAGCATCTGTTCCTATATATATATATGCCAGCCCAAGGACTAAAGTCTGCTAGAGGGGCTCTTCTCTGTTCCCTTGGTGGGAGATCTCCTTTTCCGCTGTGGCACCCTGCTTACAGCGTGCCCTCCCCTTGGGAAGCCTGATTGGTGACAAATTGGGGCCTAATGATTTTATCCAAGGGTACATTCACACTGTCATTATCATTTATTTACAAAGAGCCATCAGTGTACAATCTAATATACACACACACACATACACACATATGCACACGTAGGTATTTAGCTGCCATGGTTCTGTTCCTATGAAATTCTGGAGTTTTTAGTTTGTTTAGAGGCACTAGAGCTCTCTGGCTGTGAATTCTAAACACCCCTCACTAAACTACGAATCCCAAGATTGCATAGGATGAAACCATGACAGTTAAAGTTGAATAAGAGTGCTGTAATTCTGTAATCTGACTGAGCCCTAGAAACAATTATTTTTGCTGCATTACATTTTAAACTGTTTAAACTGATATTATTATAAGACACCTAAAAATACAAGGTGAGATAGAAAGAATGTAAGTAAGGAAGTAAATTTAATAAACATTATTTCTCTGTTGCATGAGGTGCTGGCAAATATTGGCATGGTGGCCAGATGTATTGACTGATGGTCTGATGTACTTTCTTTGAACCTCTAGTGGTATGGTCCTTTAAAATTTCTGATTCATTCCAAGACTTTGCCACTTATTCTTCTTTTTAGTACCTCTGCAAATTAAGTAGGTTTTTTGTTTGTTTTGCTTTATCTTTTGTGCCTTGGCTCTTGTCATTCTAGATGCCTATGTGACTCTGTGTTGGTTTAATGCAAATCATATCCCTACCAGAACTAGACACTTATCATGCTGAAATCAGAACAAATACTTGAAGGTTAAAACTATTGATTTATGGGTAAGCAGATGGGGCCTGGGGGTGGAATTCAAATTGAATGAAACATGGGATTTTTAGGTACTGGGAGTTAATATAATAAGACATTGCAAAATTTAAACTCCCCAAAAATATTATCTTAATTAGACTTAAGGAGTTTATGCCGAGCAAGAAGAATTCACACTGTTAACATGGAACAGCAGCAATTATGTTGTGGTGTTACATTGATCCAATTACTATACGAGACATATTCCAATGTAAACTACAAGGCTGAAGGGGAAGTGAAGTATATTTGCATCTAAAGTACATAAATTATTCTTACACTCTTCCTTAAGAGAGAGAGAGAGAGAACATACCTGTATATGTGAGTGTAGCAGAGCTGTGTGTGACATCATTTGCAATAACAAGTGCTCTATTTGTGTCAAGAATTCTAAAGGCTTTTCATGAGCTTAATTAAGGAACCTTTTTTTTTTTTTTGACAGTGGGGACAGGCTAATTGGCAGTTTTAAACAAAAAAAAAGTGCTCTGTGAAAATTTGGTATTGCAAACAGCTTGCTTTACTAACCTGCCAACAGCTGAAATGTATAAATAGGAAGCACAGTCTCAAAATGTCTATTATTTGGTTGGTTTGTTGTTTTTTTTTTTACTTTCCTTAAAACAGACTGGAGAATTGTTCCATGTGGACATTAAGGTGCTACCACATTCTATCACATTCTGCAAGAATTTTCTGATATCTGAATCAGTGAGAGGAAAAGATAAGATTAATCTTAGGACTTTTCCGGACAAGCTAATTGTAGCGCTAGCAGCCTCGCCACATTGCGAGGCTGCAGCGCTGCAGGGCGTCCCTTTCGGATGACGCCCGTCCCTAGCGGTACTGTTGCGGTACCGCAGGGACATTTGACTGTAATATTTTGGAGATTTTTACTCACGATTGTTGAGTAAGCGAGGCTGCTAGTGCTACAATTAGCTTGTCCGAAAAAGTCCTTAGATTCTTGTTATAATACTGTACACTTTTGGTGGCGATAGGTGACCCATGTTTCAGATCCATAAAGGAGGATAGACAGTACGATGGCTCTATACACACTGATTTTTGTGCTTTGCCTCAGGTGTTTATTGCTCCAGACTCTTTTGTGAAGTCTTCCAAATGCACTATATGCCTTTGCTAATCTGTGATCGATCTCTTTGTCAATCTTGGCATCTGAGGAGATGATGCTTCCCAGGTAGGTGAACTGCTGAACGGACTTGAGCACTGATTTGCCGACGGCAATGTGGGGATGGTGGTGTTCGTCCTGTGGTGCAGGCTGGTAAAGAACTTCTGTTTTCTTCAGGTTGACTTCTAGCCCAAACAGCTCTGCAGCTGTTGCAAAGCAGGATGTTAGGCGCTGCAGAGCTCCTTCTGTGTGGGCAACATCACCCAAGGAGACCTTCTGCTGTGCTTTTTGCAACCGGACTTGTTTATCTCGGATTGGCCTTTTTAGTCATCAGCGCGCTTGCAGAAAGCGCGGGATGAGTCCTTCCTGAATCTTCGTTTGCGAAGAAAAGCCAGAGAGAGAGACTGTACACTTTATTGGACAATTTTATGAAGAGATTTTGGAGTGGGGGTAGGAACGCCAGAGCTTGAAAGTAACTAGTTACAAATAACTCAATGTAATTAATTCCTTTCCCCAGTAATGACAGTATGTACACAGTTGTATATTACACTGATGTAATATTATAAAGGACCACTTCCTCCTTTTCCAATTTAAATGTAACTTTTTAATTACTCTTAAACTTACATGGGTGTGGCCTCACTAAATGATGGAGGAATTTCATATGGTTCAAGTGCTGGTTGCTATTATGGAACATGCGGCTGCTTTTTGCTCTGTTGTGAGTGATTCTCCATGCAGGAAAGCAGGGAAATTGTCATAGAATCATACAGTTGGAAGAGACCATGGGGGCCATCCAGTCCAGCCCCTGCCCACAAAATACAGGAGGGTGCTACAAGGAACTATATGTAAATTCAGCAAGACACCATACAAACAATTATGACTAAATTATATTCTATGCAATAAACAATATAAACACCAATAACATTAATTCTACAATTAAAAAGGTGCACAATATATACATATGTAATACAAAGTTTGATATTAAACAGTACTAACAACAATATCAAGTCAATAATTGAAAAAGGTGCACATTGAATCCATGTTCAGTACCAATACAATACTGTAGTGATAAATCCAAAATTATATATACACTGTGAACCTCAATATTAAAGAAGCAACAGTAATTCTAGGGATACAATATCCTTGATGGCTCAATGTCCTGATAAGGATCCTGAAGTGAACATTCAAGTCAGGATCGGTATCCAAGGAAAAGGTGTGCTTCCAGAATCATATCCATACGGCACCTCCGGAGCTATATTTAGCCGTTTTGGCCCCCAAAGCCTTCTTCAGTGGGAATGAATTTTACTAATTTTAATTCCTTGGATACTGATCCTGACTTGAATGTTCACTTCAAGACAGAGACAGATGCACAAGGTCTGGGGGATCAGTTTCTCCTGGAGTGATGGGACCGCCTGAGGGAAGAGGTGGGAAAACTCTGAGGGGGCAGCAAGCGACAAGAGCACCTGGTGGGCAGAGAAGCTGAGGTGGAGGAGGCTGGAGGGCCGCCTGAGGGAGCAGAGAGAGAAGCCCAGTGCCGGTGGGAAGGGAAGCCATCTTGGCAGCAGGCCCTGAGAGGACGGAGGAGGTACTAACAGAGCTGTGTGCTCCATGCATTACAAGGGTTTACTATTAGTTATTTTAAAACTCTTAGCCTAGAAATGTATTTAGGCCTTTTCACTTATGAAGAAGAGGACTCCCCACCCTAAGTTTCCTTTAAACATATTTAATGCCAGGTCAGTGGGGTTGCCAAGGGGTCTAGGTGGGGCGAATAAGGCCAACCTTCAAGCTAGACAAGAGAACTAAATCATCTCCATTTTGCAACTGCGTATATTTGTTCAAGAAGCAAGCAGAGAAATATTCAAAAATGGTCAATTGCTTTTCAAATAAAGTGAAGTATCAAATTAGCTAACTAAAACCTAATTAACTCATCAAAGCAGCTGGCAGGTACCTGAAGGACTTCATAATCTGGCTTTTATCATACTACACTTAGTGCTATTATTCCACTTTAGCTGCTCTGGCTGCTTCCTGTGGAATTCTGGAGTTTGTAGTTTAGTTTAGTGAGGCCAAAGAGCTCTGTGGTTGAGAATGCTAAATGCCCCTCCCTAAACTCCCAGATGCCACAGGAGGCAGCCAGAGCAGTTAAATTGAAATAATAGTGCTACAGCAACATAGTGTGACAATCTTGTCTTGACTCTTTACCAGAGACTGAAAGACAAAACAAGAATTCCTACACAAGTATATTTCAAGGAGTGCTGGGAAAGGGAGAGGGGCATTCAAGCTGGCCAGTCAACAGCCAAGGAGAACCTGGACTAAGAGGCCTTTCTGTAATAGCTATGGAAAAGCAGATAGCACGTTCCTTAGATAGTCAGAAGTTAGTGAAAATGTTTGCTGCTGAAAAAACAATAAAAGTTAAGATTTAGTGAGTTTTTTTAATTCAAAGAAACTAGAAAAGCAAAGCAAAGTCCATTTCATAAATGTTGTAATTTTAAATTATTTTATACAATTTTTTTTAATGTAAACTGGTTAAAATAATTTTAAAATAATAATTCAGGTCATACTTTGTATTTCAAAATTTACAAAATTAAGATTGTAAAGGTAAGAAAGGACAAAAAGCATTAAATATACTAAATTGGACTCAGCTCTTTCTTTTCCTGATTTCAAATTCTGCATGCTGAAACTAGTGTTTTGTCATTTTGATTTAGTGTGAATTGGCTAGTCTTTTGAGATTTGTTTAATAGAAATGATCTACTTTAAATATTAGGAGAGAGTTGCATTAGAGTGTTTTGTAGAGGAAATCTACACCAATATTATATTAGTGCCTATGATACAGTTTTTTAAACTCAATTATTGGTGACATATTATGTAATAATCTGAATATCCTTTACTGTAAATAGGTTAGGTTACATTGACCTGAGATAAACATATGGGCCCCCCAAATTAAACGTTGCAGGAGGCCACAAACTTCTTTAAACCGGCTCTGAGTGTATTCGACTGTTGAAGAGCTCTTACTATCAGGAAATTCTTCCTAATGTCTAGGTGGAATCTCTTTTCCTGCAGTTTGAACCCATTGCTCTGTGTCCTAGTCTCTGGAGCAGCAGAAACAAGCTTGCTCCATCCTCAGTATGGCATCCCTTCAAATATTTAAGCATGGCTATCATGTCACCTGTTAACCTTTTCTCCAGGCTAAACATACCCAGCTCCCTAAGCCACACCATACCAAAGGACATGGCTTCAAGACCTTTCATGATTTTGGTCGCCCTCCTCTGGACACATTTTAATTTGTCAATATCCTTCTTGCATTGCTGTGCCCAGAACTGGACACAGTATCCCAGGTAAGGTCTGACCAAAGCATAATAGAGTGCTACTATTACTTTCCTCAGTCAAGACACTGTACTCCTATTAATTCAGCCTAGAATTGCATTGACTTTTTTAGTTGATGCATCACACTGTTCACTCATGTTTTGCTAGATCCTTTCCATATGTACAGTAGCACCCATATATCCACTGATTTGCCAACTGTGGATTCAATTATCTGCGGCTGGCGATGGCAGGGGAAGCTAGGAGTAGGAGGGATCTCAACTACCCCGTCCCTTCCCCTGGGAGGGCTGCTGTTGCATGGCGGTGATCGTGGCGTGAAGGCGGAAGGGGAGGGGGTGAGATTGCCTTCCCCATTTGACCCTGTGATTGCTGCTGCAGCGGGGCCATGGTGGAGGTGAAGGGGACAGATAAGCAAACTCCCCCCCCCTTCACCCCTGCGATCACCACCGCACCAAGGCCATGGTGGAGGCAAAGGGGGCAGAGAAGCGATCTTGTTCCCCCATCACCCCCACCATGGCCTCACCGCAGCAGCGATTGCAGCAGGAAAGGGGGAGCAAATTTGCTCCTCTGTCCCCTTCACCCCCAACATGGCCCCGCTGCGTCAGCATTTGGGGGGAAAAGGGTGAAGGGGGGGAGATTGCTCCTCTACCCCTTCCCCCTTTGCGCCGCCATGGCCCTGTCACAGCGGTCATTGCGGGTGCAAAGGGGGAAGGGGAGAAGGCGAGATCATCTCCTCCCCTTCCTCCTTCACCCCGTGATTGCCGCCATGGTGACAGGAGCCCTCCCAGGGGATGGGGCAGAGTGATCTCACTCCCTTCCGCCTTCGCTCCCACAATCACTGCTGCGGCTGGACCATGGTGGGGGTGACGGGGGAAGGGAGGGGAGGAGCAAACTCATCCCCCTTTCCCCCAGATGGTCCCCAGGATGGTACTCGCTATTATCCACAGAATTCACCATCTGTGGGAGGACCCAGAACCAATCCCCCACAGATATGGGGGTGCTACTGTACTGTCATCAAGACAGGTGTCACCCATGCTATATCTGTGCATTTCATTTTTACTGCCCAATTGTAGTACTTTACATTTCTCCCTGTTGAAATTCATGTTGTTAGTTTTGGCCCAGGTGTCTAATCTGTTAAGGTCATTTTGAATTTGTATTAGCTACCCCTCCTAATTTGGTGTTACCTGCCAATTTGATAAATATGCCCTCTATTCCCTCATCTAAGTCATTGATAAAGATATTGAGTAGCACTGGGCCCAGGACAGAAGCCTGTGGCACATCACTAATTACTTTTCTCCAGGATCAAGAGGAGCCATTGGTGAGCATCTTTTGGATTTGGTCAGTCCACGGGTTACAGATCCACCTAACAGTTGCATTGCCTAGCCCTTATCTTACTAGTTTATTTTCAAGAATATCATGGGGGCCTTACTGAAATCAAGATATGCTACATCCACAACATTCCCTTCATTTACCAAGCTTGTAACTATGAAAAAAAATTAAGATTAGTCCAACATGACTTATTTTTGAGAAACTCATGTTGATAATGATAATAATGATGACATTACCTATCCTGTCAAAGCTTAAAGACTGGCATGATGAAATGTTGCATGGTTTTCAGGTCTCAGTAAATGGCTGGGTGCATGCTCAGAGTATGTTCTAAAAGTGAGGACCCAGTCTTAGAATATGTGGAATGAGTATACATTAGTGATTGGCAAGTTGTACCCTGCAGATATTGTCGGACTGCAACTTCCATTATCACACTATTGGCTATGCTGGCTATGGTTGATGGGAGCTGCAGTCCAATGTCATCAGAAATACCAGATGCTGCCCATGCCTGGTACAGATAAAGGGGCCTCTCAGAAGTTTTTCATCACCACCTGGGAAATAAAGAAGAGGAAGAGGAAGGAGACAAATCTTTCAATAACCTTGCAAGGTTTGTTGTTTACGGTGATGGGAGTTGTACAGAAATACATCTGGAGGACACCAGGTTGTTGCCTCTGTAGGAGACCTTATCAGAGAATGATTTACAACCTTGCTGCTCAAGATGGTGCACCCTGGACTGATGCTGCTTTATCAGCCTTTGACTGCTGGTCCATGGAGAGTTTCTAGGAAGGAAAGAAACAATTGTAACCAATGAGCACAAATATGGTACCAGTCTCTGGCACACCAGAAAGAAAAATGCTAGTCCTCAACAGCAGATAACCTGAGAAGCACTGTTCTAGAACTCCCTGAGCAGAATGTCTCAAAAGAATTACTTTGGTGTCAGCTGGGGCTTATATGCCTTTGGGGCAAACTTAAAGTTTAAGTTTTAATCCAGTCTTATTATCTTCTCTAACTTGGCATTGTCTGAAGCAGGATTGTGGGGAGAGGAGAGAAAAGCTGCTTTTCCTTTCAACCCCACAAGTACCATTTACACTCATTCCCCCCCCCCATTCATCTGTTGCTCTTTTCCTCCTTTCTCAAGACTTCTGACTAAAGTTTCCCCCTCCCCTCCCCTCCCCTCCCCCACAACTTCTGGCTGGACATTTACTCCTTCCCTTTGTGTATTCTCTTTCTCTTCCCTTCTCACAATTCCTATCTGCTATCTTCTTTGCCTTCCTTCCCTAGTCTTTCTCCCTTTCATTTATCCTCTTTCTCCTTCTTTGACTTCATGTGTTTATAATTTGAATGATATGCTCTGAGCAACTGTGGCTGATACTGTATCATGTATAATGACACTGCCAGGCCTGTCCCTAGGGCTCTGGGTTTGGCCCTAAAATCTTGGTGCCTGGAATGATCCTGACCTGGGCAGTCTAATGTCAGTGGTCTGACTTAATGCAAAGTAGCTACCTATGACATGAAAGAAGCCTTTTCTGTCTTCAGAGTGCTGGAGTACTCTACATTGGGCTCCATAGAGTATTGGAACTGCTGTTTCATAGATGCATCTGAACAAAGAAGGTAAACGGTCTTGGCTTACAATGTGCTAAACAGATGATAGGTATCAGATGGTAAGTCAGGGTGAGCAGCAAAGATATGACAAAGCACAGTGGTCTGTAGAGCGGAGCAAAGCTGCTGGAATTGCAGCAAACATATGGTGGTTATAATAAGGACATATGCAAAGCAGGAAAAGAATTCACACCAGGAGGCACAATGGGGCCAGGAAGAGTCATAGTTAAAAAAAGAAAAGAAAAAGGCCACATTTTGCTTCAGATAAAACAAACAGTGTAAATGTTTTATGATTCTGGTTACTTAAGACCTAGTGTTTACAGTATGCTCATACCCCAAAAGTGAATTTATACAGCCTGAATAAAATCACTTTGAATAATACCATCCAACTCATCTTCCTTTTACATAGGAGATTTTCAAACAGGAAGAAAAAAGTGTTCCTGTCTTGCAATCTCCTGTCCCATCCCTGAAACACCAGAAAATAAAAAAGTTTTCAAACCTACCTTAATTGTGGCTCCTTGCTTTGGCAGGGCAGCCCAGAGTGAATGGAGCTCGAACGGAGCTCCTTTCACTTCCTGGATTGTAATCCCATCTGCTTTTGCAAGAAGATGAGAGTGCAGGAAATTCAAAAATTAAAAGCAAAATATAATAGTAAAAGTGACACTGAGCACCAAAGCACACTTAAAACCTAACAAGTAACCCATGGAGGGTACAAAAAAAGTGTGTCACTTACCTGGATGTCCCAATCTCCCCCCGAAGTGTTCTGGCATGGACCTCCCATTGATGCTGGCATCACGCCAGCATAATGGGGCACCTTTTCAGTCACAGGACATTCCTTGACAGAAATGGAACGGGGGATTTATTGATGGCTTAGCCCTTCAACAAAAAGCAGTGCCAGCATAATGACAGCTGAATGGGAGCATAACAAGAGAGGAACAACGTCATCCGAAAAGGAAGCCTTTTAGCAATCTCCTGGCGTGTGATAACGCCATATTTAAAGTGTCTGATAATCTCCATAGTCTCTATTACTGCTAGGTGTAAATGATTTCCCCCTCAAGAACACAAAGCAAATGTATTTACTTCATTTTCATATATGAGTTTCCTTTCTCTTGGAGGGCAAGTAAATGAAGGGTGGAAACAGAAAACTATAAGAGATAGGAGGAAACAAAGAATGTGGATTGCACAAACTCTTTTGACAGCAGCTTTTTCCATGATCGCTCTGTTGATTTACTAAGTGGTCCGCAGCTTTGTTCATAGCTTTGTTCAAGTGGTCTACAGCTTTGTTCATAGATCTTCAGTTGTGATACACTTTTATCTATGATTGTATGAATTATCTTTTTGTACCCATTGAGTTTATATGCTGGTGGGGGGGGCAGGAGGAGAGAAGCTGTGGCCCTCTACATAATATTGGACTCCAACTCCCAAAATATTTGACCATTGGGCATCAATATTAGCTAGGGTTGATGGGAGTTAAACAGTCCAATAATGGCCCAAATTCCATTGTTAGTCTTGACTAGTATAGAGCCATTTAATCAATTGGATTGTACCCACATGTCAACTCACAATTGAGCCATTGATCAAATGGGTCTATTCTATTTAGGACTAATTGATAGAATTTCAGCCAGTTTCTGGAGAGCCAGAGATTTCCCATTCCTTTTACAGTAATGAGGTCAGGGGAGGAGATGCTACCATTCATGTGTGTTGGCCACCAAAATCAGTAGGCACACATTTTGTTCCCACAGTGCATCAAGTTCATGAAGAGAAGCAGATGCAGAAGCTACTCCCAGAGTTTTGACAAAGTCCAAGCTTAAGGCTATTCTGACAGTGATATTGGCAAGTATTTAATGAGTAGGAGGCTTAAAAATGTAGTGATTACATTGTTTGGAAGCCAATTCACGTTAATATAGATTCAGAACTGAGAGTGATAAAACACTGAAGGGTCTTCTGTCGCTTGAACATCTGCAGACCCAAAACACTTGCAATATACCGCCTTCATTGCTAAAGTGGGAGAGCATGTCCCTAGTGCCTAACCCTGCGTGTAAGGCCTTTTATGAGTGGCCCTTGATCAGAGTGTTCAGAAATGCCAGGTTACCTCCATTGAGATGTGAATGGATCTGTACTTGTGCAACTGGTCTTCTTGCTTCTCTTTACTTTTCTCCTGGTTACACCCCCTGGTACCCACCCACCCCACATCAACTACAGAGAGTTTCTCAATCCTCTAAGTAAGACATGGGAAAGGGAGAAGGAACTGCAGGGTCATTTTACTAAAAGTTTATCTTCTAATAATAATAATAAGATTTATTTATATACCGCCCTTTGGTAACCCGATCAGGGCCGTTAACATCATTAAAACACCATACAAAGTAAAACAGTATACTCCCCTCCCCCACTTAAAAAGTTATTAAATCAATTTACAAATTAAAACAACAATTAACACTTGGTAAACACTTAATAAAACACACACCTATATTTAGCAATAACAGTAGATCCCCAGCGATATTCAGTTCCATTAACAAAGGAGGCTGTGGGGACTCTTCTGAAGGAGGCGAGGGTTCCCGAGGCTGGGATAATCTATTCTGGAAAGGCCTGCCAGAAGAGATCCATCTTGACAGCCTTTTGGAAGCTGTCCAAAGATGTCAATTGGTGGATCTCATCCGGCAGGCTGTTCCATAGTCTAGGGGTGACAACAGAGAAAGCCCTCTGGAAGGTAGCCAAAATCCTTGACTTTTGAGGCTGCAGCAAATTCCTCCTAGAGGAGCGGAGTGTGCAGGGAGGATTATAGGGGAGGAGATGGTCCCTAAGATAGCTTGGACCCAAGCCATTTAGGGCTTTAAAGGTGATAACCAACACCTTGTACTGGGCCTGGAAACCAATAGGCAGCCAGTGGAGGGACCTCAAAACCGGAGTGATGTGGTCCCTCCTAGATGTTCCAGAAACAAGCCTGGCTGTCATATTTTGTACTAACTGTAGTTTCTGAACCAAGCACAAGGGTAGCCCCATGTAGAGCACATTACAGAAGTCTAGGCACGAGGTTACCAGCGCATGAACGACGGTCTTGAGGTCCCTTGCTTCCAGAAAAGGGCGTAGTTGGTGTATTAGTTGAAGCTGATAACAGGCGCTCCTGACTGTAGTATGTACCTGATTTATCATCAGGAGGGACGAGTCAAGGAGCACCCCCAGACTGCAAACACAGTCACTGGAGGAGAGTGTGACCCCATCCAGGACTGGAGGTTGCAACCCGATTCTTGGTTTTGGGGCCACTACCGTGAGCACCTCTGTCTTGTCCAGATTCAGTTTTAATCTGTTTTTCCTCATCCAGCCCATTACCGCCTGAAGACATTCATTGAGAGAAGAGATGTCATTGGAATTCGAGACCAACGAACGAGATACAGAGAAATAGATCTTAGTGTCATCAGCATACTGATAACACCCAGCTCCATAACTCCAAATAATCTCACCCAGCGGCTTCATATAGATGTTAAATAACATCGGGGACAGGATAGCTCCCTGTGGAACTCCCCAGGTGAGCTCTCTTTTGCTCGGACAACTGTCCCTGAGCAGCACCCTCTGGGACCTGCCCAAGAGGTAGGACTGGAACCACTGCAATGCAGTGCCCCCAATACCCAACCCCTTCAGGCGGTCCAAGAGGATGCCATGATCTATCGTATCAAAAGCCACTGAGAGGTCTAAGAGCACCAACAGGGTCACACTACCCCTGTCGATGTTCAGACGGAGATCGTCGGTCAAGGCAACCATGGCAGCCTCAACCCCAAAGCCTGTCCTAAAGCTGGTTTGAAATGTGTCTAGATAATCTGTTTTATCCAAGACAGCTTGGAGTTGAAGAGCAACCGCCCTCTCGATCACCTTGCTCAGAAATGGCAATAGAGAAACAGGCCTGTAATTACTCATATCCAGAGGGTCCAGGGAAGGTTTTTTCAGAAGCGGCCTAACAGCCGCTTCCTTCAGACAAGATGGAATGTGTCCTTCCCTGAAGGATACATTGATGATATCCACGAGGAATCTCCTCAATGCTTCCCCCAACTGGACAGCCAGCCATGATGGGCAAGGGTCGAGAGGGCAAGTTGATTTCCTTACCCTACCAAGCAGCTTGTCCTCATCCTCAGTACTCACAGATTGAAGCTGATCCAGAATAATTTCATTGACAGAGTCGCTGGACATCTCTCCTATGGTTTCTGTTAAAACATTAGCGTCTAAGTCAGCTTTTATCTGAGAGATTTTATCTGCGAAAAAGTTGTTAAACGTGTCACAGCAGGCCGTTGTCGGGTTAAGTAAGGGATTCGGCACAGGGGGTACCTGTGTCATCTCCCTCACCACCCGAAACAGCTCTGCTGGACGGGACTCTGCAGACGCAATATGTGCAGAGGAAAAAGATCTCTGTGCTGCATGTATTGCCTCCTGATAGGACCAAAGAAAGTTCCTATGGCGAGTTCTGTCAGATAAGAGTCGAGTCTTCCACCACCTGTGCTCTAGTCGTTGTCCAAACTGCTTCATTTCCCTAAGCTCAGGCGTATACCATGGCTTATGGTTAGAAGCAGATTGGCAAGGATGCTTGGGAGCGATAATGTCAATAGCCCTGGCAAGATCGGTGTTCCAAATATTGACCAGAGCATCGACAGGGTCACCGGCATTCCCAGCCATTAAACCCGCTAAGGCTTTCTGGAATCCAGTTGGCTCCATTAGCCTTCGAGGGTGGACCAATCTAATGGGTCCACCACCTCCGATGGGGCGGATACAAACTCTAAGTTCCGCCTTGACCAGGCAATGATCCAACCATGACAATGTGGAGGTACTTACAATCTCTGCCCACGGAGAGGTTCCTGTTCTGTACTGAAGACCACATCAAGTGTATGACCTGCACAATGTGTGGGCCCGACGACCAATTGGGATAGGCCCATGTTTGTCATGGTTTCCATGAACTCCCAAGCTGCGCCTGTTAGACTGGTCTTGAGCGGAATGTTGAAGTCTCCCAAAACTAAAAGTCTGGGAGACTCCCAACAACAGCTCTGAGACCAGCTGTGTCAGCTCGGTCAGGGAGTCTGCTAGACAACGGGGTGGTCAGTAGACTAGCAGAATCCCCAAACTATCCCTGGTCCTCAGGCTAAGGTGCATACACTCCAAGTGGACTGTGTTCCGGACAGGTATCCTGGTCAAGATCAGCCTGTTCTTATGAACCAGAGCAACTCCGCCTCCCCACTTCCCCTCACCTGCTCACTGACAGAGTACCTGGCTGGGAGGGCCTGCACCCAGGTAATTGCGCTATCCTCTCCCAGCCAGATCTCTGTAAAGCAAGCCAGGTTGGCATCCTCATCCATGAGGAGATCATGGATGATAATGGATCTTGTTCTTGACTGACCTGGCATTGCAGAGGAGCAGAGTGAGGTTCTGTGGAATGGTTGGTCTGCTCTCCAAGCCATTGTGGGAAACAGAGGGAACTGAAGGCGGGATAGCTTTCAAACAGCGATCCCATCTTCTTTTGTAACATTTGTTCGCTCTATTCCAGCCATACCGCCCATTCCCCTGCACAACTCCTATAGCCGCCCCCACCTCATTCCTAGCCTCAAGGGAAACAGTAAAGCTTAAAGCCACTGGAAAAAAGGTGTATTTGGGGATAAACCAGCCCCAATCCCATAATCCAATTACTATAGCGGTCAGGTGATAAGAGACCGAATGGCTTGATAATACAAGTCTTATATCAACCCACATCAACATCAGGTCCAGTATAACAATTTGTTCCCAGTTCCCACCTTAGATGTTTGCCACTAGGAGTCTTCTGCAGGTAGAAAGACAGTTAGCTATAGACAGAAAAGTTCTGACACTAAAAGATACCAACTTGTAAAGGTCAGGCTACAAGTGTGGGCAGTCATATCTGAATTTAAACCTGGGGACACATTTAAACCATGTTTGAGGTAGTGGCTTTAACTGGAAGATGAAGTTCAGCAAGCAGAAGGTAGAGTTCTACTGGCTATGTAGGGGGAGAAGTCTTAACATTTACAGCAGGCCTTGTCAGACTAGAGGTAATCTACCATTGGGACTGATGAACAACTCAGTTTATCCTGTGTTACCAGAGACCCTGGTATTTCACTAGACTATCTCACCTGCTCAGAACCTAAGTCTCCCAGTTAAAGCCCTGGAGTCCCAGTACTGCAATTATATTGTTCCCCCTGTCATACATATATAAATACAAGTTTAATTGACATTGTTATAGATGGGTAATAAGCCATATAAGTTAATAGAGAAGTCTTTAAAAAAAATCTATGTGGATGTCATGATGATGAATCCGGTAAAGGGGAAATGAATTATTGTATCCTTCAGGAAGATACATTGTGTATTTTGGGAGACAATCTTTTACATATACTTTTATAAACTCTTGGAAAAATTTAGGAGATTATCAGATGCTTGAAAAAAGCCCCAAAGGAGCTCGTGAGAACATTGTCACTGTACCAGGAACGGGTCCCAGTATCGCACGTGTCATCATTCTGGCGTGCTTGCTCTGTCCTCCCTCCATGCTGATGCAATGAAAAAGGCATTGCTTTTCATTAGTGGGAGTTTCTGCTAACGAAAAGTGGCACCTTTTTTGTCATGTCAGCATGGAGGGAGGATGGAGCAAGCATGCAAGAAAGATGATGTCATGTGAAACCGGGACCCATTCCCAGTACAATGACATCATTCTTATGAGCTCCTTTGGGGCTTTTTCAAGAGTCTGATTCGTGTCCTCAAAGCCCATACCTATGACCAAAGAAACCTAGGTCTGTAGTATCAAAGTTCTAAGGATAGTTTTATTTCCTGCATCAGGAGCAAATGTGGGATTGAGAAAGAGCTAAAATAATTGTCCTTCTGTGTGAAGTTGAAGGCTTTCACGGTCAGCATCCATAGATTTTCCTTGGATTTTTTTCCGGGCTGTGAGGCCGTGTTCTGGAATAGTTTCTTTCTGACATTTTGCCAGCATCTGTGGCTGGCATCTTACCCAACTCCTACCCAACCATTCTCTGAGGATGCCAGCCACAGATGCAGGCGAAATGTCAGAAAGAAACTATTCCAGGACACAGCCTCACAGCCTGGAAAAAACCCAAGGAAAATAATTGTCCTTCTGTTTCCTGCCTCTATACAAATTTACATTTACTAAGCTGAAACAGGTGTAACATCATTTTATTTCCTGGTGAACAGGTACCTATGTAACCAAAAGAGCATCATCTGCACAGAAGGCTTTGAGGATCCCTATAGTTTTCAAAAGAGCAAGAAAATCCTTTAAAACCTAGACTTGAATTAATGGTATTTACATTAAGTGTTGTCTTACTCTTCAGCAGTTGATTCAGTGGGTCTGTTCTAGTTCAGATTTCATAGTTGCTACCACACTGCAGAAATAATGCAGTTTGATACAGCTTTAACTGCCATGGCTCAATGTTATGGAATTCTGGGATTTGTAGTTTTGTGAGAGATTTATCCTTCACTGCCAGAGTGCTCTGGTGCCACAACAAACTACAAATCCCAGGATTCCATAGGCTGGAGCCATGACTATTAAAGCAGTTTCAAACTGCATTATTTCTGCAGTGTGTCAGCAGTCCTAGTCATAAGGATGAAATCCCTCCCAAGCCGAATACGGACTGGCCACAGAATACAGACTGACTATTGGGCAAAATAGCTTCTCCCAATGGAGATAATGTACTAGAACTTTTTCTTAAAAAAAAATCAACTGGATGGATTTTTGGATTCTCCTTTAAGGCAAGGCTGAGGGGACTGTCATGATTAGTGCTCACAGTTCAATATTTCCCACTTTACTACTGGCATGCAAATCTGTGCTTACGTCCGTTCAGCAGTTCACCTGCCTGGGAAGCATCATCTCCTCAGATGCCAAGATTGACAAAGAGATCGATCACAGATTAGCAAAGGCATATAGTGCATTTGGAAGACTTCACAAAAGAGTCTGGAGCAATAAACACCTGAGGTAAAGCACAAAAATCAGTGTGTAAAGCACAAAAATCAGTGTGTGTATTGTACTGTCTATCCTCCTTTATGGATCTGAAACATGGGTCACCTATCACTACCACCTATGACTCCTCAAACGCTTCCACCAGTGCTGTTTACGCACAATCCTAAATATACACTGGACTGACTATGTGACGAATGTTGCTGTCCTTGAGCAAGCAGGGATCACCAGCATTGAGGCCATGATATTGAGAACACAGCTGCGCTGGGCAGGGCACGTTTCTAGGATGGAGGACCATCACCTCCCAAAAATACTACTCTACGGTGAACTCACCACGGGTCAGCGTAAGAGGCCCGTGGCAATACAAGGACTCCCTGAAACAACATCTCAGGCTCGGCCAAATTGATCACCAACAGTGGCCTGCCCTGGCCTCACATCGGGAGGCATGGAGACACACTATCCACGATGCTGCAGCCTTATTTGAAAACTCACGGCAAACAAGTCTTGAAGAAAAACAACAATGCAGAAAGAATCACAACCCCAAAACATCACCCAATGAGACCTTCTGCTGTGCTTTCTGCAACCGGACTTGTTTATCTCGGATTGGCCTTTTTAGTCATCAGTGCGCTTGCAGAAAGCGTGGGATGAGTCCTTCTTGAATCTTCGTTTGCGAAGAAAATCCAGAGAGAGACTGGCATTGACTATAATACTGAATGTAAAGCCTTGTGTGTGAAATGCACACAGTAGGCCAGATACACTCAAGAGAGAGAGCTGTGTGATTGCTGAGACTGTGGATTCCCCTGTGAAGGAACCTCAGCCCAGTTTGAAAGTGCATTAGAAGCATCAATCAATCAATCAATCAAGGGATATCCTTGGAAGATGGGAAAGGCAGATCCTATCAACAGAGTGTGAAGTTCCATTCATAATGATTTTGCAGAAGAAGAAGAAGAAGAAGGAAGAATTAAAAACTGAAGCCAAGAAGATTATCTGGAACCATACGGCTCAACTGCTGTGGCTATTTTAAAATGGAGCCAATGGCTGCTAGTGTTTATGTTTGTTCTTTCACCACCTGTATGCGGCTTTAGTTGGCTATGGCTGCGTACAAGCAACAAAATGTTCACTCAGTGGTTTTGTTCTCATTCTCTTTATATTAATAAATCACTGCTTCATTGCAAAACTAATCAGGGCTCTTGATTCCCAAACATTCTGAAGCACTCCTGTTTTGGGAACACTGTGGTCTTCTGTTGTGCAGGGGTGGGAAGAGGCAGTAGGGGTAGGGTAGATGGCAGAAGGAGAATTTGGCATTGATTAGCTGGGGAAGGGAATAATGATTTTACTTCTGAATCCTGATACAAATTCCTCGAAGGAATTTTCCAACTGCTGGGTGTGCATTTTTTTCCTTTTCCCTGTGAAGGGTTTTATGGACAGAGGTTGTTGGAAAAGGAAAATCAGTGAGCTATATTTACTTTTAGCTGGGTTTTTTTTTCATTTTCACATCTGCTTTTTGACATCTTAATGAAAGCAAACTCCTAGCTCAATATTTTAATCTATAACATATATATATATATATATATATATATAAGCACATTTCTTCAAAATTCTCTTCAAGAGTAGATTTAATTCTGCAAAACCTACTGCCAGATTTGAAGCATGTACTTTCTTGTTTCCATCTATAATTCTGTAGTGTGTGTATGTGAGAGAGAGAAAAATGTTCCTATGTGCCAGGAAACCTGTGTGTGTGTGTGTGTGTCAGAATTTATATATAGCAGAGACCCTGTGTCCAAAGAGATTGCTGGATTGGCAGGACAATGGCTGGACTGTAGGTAGCATAGGTCATGGAGTGAGTATGGTCGAAACTTAGCAAATATTCTTTGTTGTGCCTATTATTCCACCTTCAATTCACCCCGTTCCCCAAAGTGGATCGGAGAACGTACCAACCATACCACAGAACCTTACCTTGCTCTTTTGCAATGCCAGGTAGGTAAAAAAAAAAGACCCATATTATCTATGATCTTCTCTTGGAAGAAGATGCCGACCTGGCTTGCTTCACTGAGACCTGACTAGGGAGGATAGCGCCATAACTTGGGCGCAGGCCCTCCCAGTCGGGAGCTCTGTCAGTGAGCAGGTAAGGGGAAGTAGGCGAGGGGGTGGAGTGGATCTGGTTCATAAAAATAACCTTACCTTGACCAGGATACCTGTCCAGAAAATGGCTCACTTTGAGTGTATGTACCTGAGCCTGAAGACCAGGAAGAGTCTAGGGATTCTGTTAGTATACCATCCACCCCGTTGTCTAACAGACCCCCTAACTGAGCTGACACAACTGATATCAGAGTTTCTGCTGAAGTTGCCCAGACTGTTAGTTCTGGGCGACTTCAACATCCCACTTGAGACCAGTTTGTCAAATCTATCAGGTACGGCTTGGGGGTTCATGGACTCCATGACATGGGCCTATCCCAATTGGTTGACAGGCCCACTCATTGTGCGGGTCATACCCTCAATGCGGTCTTTAGTACAGAACAGGAATGTCTGTGGGTGGAGGTGATTAAAACCACCACATTGTCATGGATGGATCACTTCCTGATCAAGGCTGAACTCAGAGCCATTGTCCATCCTGTCAGGGTTGGAGGACCTATTAGAATGGTTCGCCCTTGAAGGCTAATGGAACCAATTGGATTCCAGAAAACCTTAGAGGGTTCATTGGATGGTAATGCCGGTGATTTTGTCGAAGCCTTGGTGAATACCTGGAACACCAACCCTACCAAGGCCATCGACACAATCGCTCCCAAGAGTCCTCTCCAACCTGCTTCAAATTGCCAACCATAGTATACTGAAGAACTTAGGAAGTTGAAGCGGGTTGGACAACGACTAGAGTGTGTCAGGCAAAAAACTCGGCTCTTGTCTGACAGGACTCATCATAGGAAATTTCTTCATTCCTATAGAGAGGCAATACGTGCAGCGAGGAAATCCTTCTCTTCTGCATGTATTGCGTCTGCAGAATCTCGCCCAGCAGAGCTGTTTAGGGTGGTGAGGGAATTGACACAGGTTTCACCTGTGCAGAACTCATTACTAAACCCAACAATGGCCTGCTGTGATGCATTTAACAACTTCTTTGCAGATAAAATCTCTCAGATACGAGCCGATTTGGATGCCAGGGTTGCAGCATATTCAATTGACGAGGTGTCCAGTAACTCTGTTGATGAGATTATACTGGATCAGTTTCAATCTGTAAGTACTGATGATGTGGACAAGCTCCTTGGTAGAGTGAGGAAACTACCTGCCCCCTTTACCCTTGCCCTTTGTGGCTGGCCATCCAGGGGGGTGATGCCTTGAGGATGTTCCTTATGGACATCATCAATGCATCCCTTAAGGAAGGTCATGTTCCATCTTGCTTGAAGGAAGCGGCAGTTAGACCACTCCTAAAAAGAAAAGACCTCCCCTTGACCCTCTGGATATGAAGAACTACAGGCCAATTTCCTTATTACCTTTTCTGACCAAGGTGATTGAGAGAGCGGTTGCTCTTCAACTCCAAGCTGTCTTGGAAGAAACCGATTATCTAGATCAATTTCAAACAGGCTTTACGATGGGATTTGGAGTTGAGACGGCCATGGTTGCCTTAGCTGATCACCTTCGCCTGAGCATCGACAGGCGTTTTGTGACCCTGTTGGTGCTACTGAATCTCTCAGCGGCTTTTGACATGATAGATCATAACATCCTCTTGGATCGCCAGAGAAGGTTAGGAATGAGAGGCACTGCGTTGCAGTGGTTCCGCTCCTCCCTCTTGGGTAGATTCCAGAGGGTGGTGCGCAGGAACAGTTGCTCTGCAAGGAAAGAGCTTAATTGTGGCATCCCACAAGGCACCATCCTGTCCCCGATGCTATTCAAAATTTATATGAAGCCACTGGGAGAGATCATCTGGAGGCATGGGGTGGGATGTTATCAGTACGCTGATGACACCCAGATATATTTCTCCATGTTGCGGTTTTCAGCTCTGGCTTCAGATGGTGTCTCTTCTCTTAATGATTGTCTTAGGGCAGTAATGGACTGGATGAGGGAAAATAAATTGAAGCTGAATCCAGACAAAATGGAGGTTCTCACAGTAGCAGCCCCGAACCCAGGCATCAGGAAACATCCTCCAGTCCTGGATGGGGTCACACTCTCCTCCAAGGACTGTGTTCGCAGTCTGGGGGTACTCCTGGACCCATTGCTCCAGATGACAAATCAGGTAAATGCAACGGTCAGGAGTGCCTTTTATCAGCTTTGGCTGATCCACCAGCTGTGCCCTTTCCTGGAAGTCAGGGACCTTGAGACTGTGGTACATGCTCTGGTAACCTCCTGTCTTGATTTCTGTAGTGCACTCTACATAGGGCTACCCTCGTGCTTGGTCCGGAAACTTCAACTAGTACAGAATATCGAAGCCAGATTGGTCTCGGGTACATCTAGAAGAGACCATATAACACCAATCTTCACTTCACTGGCTGCCCATTAGTTTCTGGGCCCAGGTGTTGGTCATCACCTTTAAAGCCCTAAATGCCTTGGATCCAACCTATCTTTGGGACCACCTCCTTCCATATAATCCTCCCTGTGCACTCAGGTCCTCTGGGAGAAATTTCCTACAACCTTTAAAAACTAGGCTTTCTTCGACCTCCCGGAGGACCTTTTCAGCTATTGTTCCCAGATTATGGAATGACCTGCCAGATGAGATCCATCATATTATCACCTTAAATAGCTTTTTTAAACCTCTTAAGATGGATCTCTTCCAGTGGGCCTTCCCTGAATAGATACTCGGCCATCAGAAAGAAAAATCGAATTTGTCCTGATCCTGATACAGACACTGTTTATTGTTATTTTTAGAATTTATCAAGTATGTTTTAATTTTTTGGATTATTTAATTGTATTTTAAGGGGGCGGGTGGGATGGAGGGTCTTAAATGTATTTTTAAATGTTGTAAGCCACCTCAACTACATTTTGTAGAGGGGCAGGATATAAATTATTATTATTATTATTATTATTATGTGGAAGTGAGGTCAGCAAATATTGTCTTAGGGCTCATCTTTATGGGCCAGCGTCCCACCAGCATATTCTGCCTGCTGATCAGGCCTGTTCCTCCCCTTTACCAGCACAAAATGGGATGGAGTCCAGACTGCCATATTGGCCTGTTACTGTAGCTGCCACCTGTGTCCTAAGCCCTGAAGCCAGGAAGCTGACCCACAGCACATGCTGCAGCCCTTTTTCCTGACTTTGGAAGACCAATGGCAGACAACAGCTGCAGAGATGGGCCAGTGTGGGGGTGTGAGCTCCTGTGGCCACGCAGGGCCTGATCTGGTTTTTGCCAGCTGAAGCATTCCCTCCCAGGTATTTTTAAAAAGTGGTATAATGGGCTTTAACCCATCTTGGTCCCATCTACCCCGATGATCATGTGCACTACCCAGGGGCAAAACACATTGTGTTGGTTGCCCGGGGCAAATCAGGGCAAATGTCCTGTGTCACCTGGACTTCAGGATTCCAAGATGGGGCCAAGATGGGGTACACAGCCCATCTAGACAAGGCCTTAGTATGCTTCTAAGATCTTATTCTTGACATGTTGTCCAATCTAGTTATTCCTTTTTTAATATTAATTTTTATTAAACACACACATTATACATATACAGAAACACCACACAATAAAAAGGTCACAATAAAATATTAAAACACTATATTATTCTTCTAATCTAAAACTACATATAACATCTAATGGACTTCCTACCTCTCTGTTGTTAGTTCTACTTGTGAATCAATGTGACTTTCTTTTTCACATTACCATAACTTCATTGCTTATCTACTATAAAGTGATTTTTCCCTAGTTTGAAAACTTCAAGAAAGAATGGAATGTTGTTACAACTTATATACAGTTGTCCCTCCGTATCCAAGGATTTGGTATCCACAGATTTAAGTATTCACAGCTTGAAAATATTCTTAAAAAACTAATAATCCAAAAATCAAACCTTGATTTTGCCATCTTATATAAGGGACACAATTTTGCTATGGCATTGCATATAATGGGACTTGAGTATCCATGGATTTTGGTATCCACAGGGGGTCTTGGAACCAAACCCCAGCAAATATGAAGGGACAACTGTAGTCCATAAGTGAGGGAAACTTAGTAAGAGCAGTGTATTTATTCCAAGTGGTGAGAACTCTGTTGGAATAATAGTTTCAGAGAAACTAAGGACTTTATTAGATTAACATCTAAAAAGGCTATAATTCCACGACTGAGGAAAGCAGAAACATAGTGGCATAATTTCAGTAATTATTGCATGTTGCCATAATCGTGCAATGCGACTGCCACAGAATTATTGCACAACCACCACTAGTGGTTTAAGAATGGGATTTCAGCTCATGCTTTAGTAACACTTGTCTTCACGTTGCTTTCTAATGACATAATATTAATGCCTCCTGCTGACCAGTGCATGTGCCTTTAAGGAAAAAAAAACTCTTACATCTTAGATTTTGCGTGGGTGAGATTTCAGCTGTTCCCATGAGAAGACATGAGACTTTGCTCTAAAACACTAAAAACAAATAAATAACCAATTGAATTCACAAATAAACACTTAAAGAAACATTAAAAGGTACCAAGAAGAGGTGACGGGTGATTAAAAGAGTGTCCTTTAGTTCATCTTCATGTTCTCCCCCAGAGGTTTAATTATGTGTTCTCATTGGGAAAGGGGAGGGGGAGAAGAGGATTGCCCATTCACGCTGTAATTGCACAATTCCAATGGGATGTGATTTTGCATGCTCGTCAATACTGCGAAAAGAGTGATATTGAGGGCTATTGGTGGGTTTTGCTTGTCAATGAAAAGTTAAAAATATTTAATGGGTGGAGCACATATGGATCATGGGAGGACAACAATGTCACGTGATAAAGGAAACCCATTTGTGCTCCTATCCTGTCATAATCATGTAATTTCAGCCTCGTGTGATAAATGTCCTGTTTATCTGCTGCAATAAATTTGCTAGGCACTTTGAACTTGCTCATATTTGTTCAAAAATGGATGCCACAGGATATTATCAGACACTTCAAAAAGCCCACAAAAAACCCGCGAGGATGATGTCACTGTACTGCATGGTTTTGCAGATGTTGTCATCCTCATGAGCTGCCTCCGTGCAGACTATGTGCTGCAGTGGAAAAAAAGCTATTGCTTTTCATTGCATCTGATAATCTCCACAGCTATCATAGAATCGTAGAGTCGGAAGAGACCAAAAGGGCCATCCAGTCCAACTCCTGCCATGCAGGAATATACAATCAAATCATTCCCGACAGATGGCCATCCAGCCTCTGTTTAAAAACGTCCAAAGAAGGAGACTCTACCACACTCCTAGGCAGTGCTTTCCACTTCCGAACAGCTCTTACTGTCAGGAAGTTCTTCCTAATGTTTAGGTGGGATCTCTTTTCAAGTAGTTTGAACCCATTCCTCCATGTCCTAGTCTGTGGAGCAGCAGAAAACAAGCTTGTCCCATCCTTAGTATAACATCCCTTCAAATATTTAAACATGGCTCTCATGCCACCCCTCAACCTTCTCTTCTCCAGACTAAACATGCCCAGCTCCCTAAGCCAGTCTTCATAGGGCATGGCTTTCAGACCTTCCACCATTTTGGTCGCCTGTCCAGAAAAGCTTGAAACCAGCCAGCAAAATATATACAAAGAGCAAGTAGCTGTGAAGGTGGCCAGCTTTTAATGAGCACACCGGAATGCAAACACAATCAAAGCAGTCAAGGGCTCATGGCAGGCAGCGTGAGTCCAAACAAGTCCACGAGTCAGTGGAAAACAGGCAGCAGAGTAATCAGGAAAAGTCCGAGGTCAAGGGATGAGTCAAGGCAGCAAGGATCAAGGCAACAAAGTCAGCAAGAAGCTTTCTCCAGGAAGAACAATTGATCTCTGACAAAGCCTCCATCGTTTCTCAAGTATATATATATATATATATATATATATATATAGCAATCAAGGCTTTGTCAGGTTCTTCTTGATGAGCAGGTTTTTCTCATAAAGTCTCAGAGATTTCCTTCGAGCTTCCTTTTGAGTGCGCTGCTAGGTGTATGATGTTGGAGATAAGTCCATCTTTTCTTCGTCTTCCTTATCTGAATTGGCAGGACTCTCTGCCAGGACTGGTGCCAATCTACTAGGTCCAGGATCTTCCTCTGCTTGAGCCTTCTGTTTGGCAGAGTTCCCTGCTGGCACAGGTGTAGATAAACTTGTGCCAGGGTCCATAGGGCCGTTCCCTGCCATGTCCTCCTCCTCCTCTGACTCCATACCCTCATCAAACTCACTGGGCATAACATCACCCTCCTCTGAACATATTCCAGCTTCTCAATATCCTTCCTGAATTGTGGTGCCCAGAACTGGACACAGTATTCCAGGTGAGGTCTGACTAAAGCAGAAAAGAGTGGCACTATTACTTCCCTTGATCTAGATGCTATACTCCTATTAATGCAGTCTAAAATCGCATTGGCTTTTTTAGCTGTTGCTTCACACTGCTGACTCATGTTCAGCTTCTGGTCCACTAAGACTCCTAGATCACTTAAGCATATACTGCCATCAAGTCTGGTGTTACCCTTCCTATATCTGTGCTTTTCATTTTTACTGCCCAAGTGTAGTATCCTACATTTCTCCCTGTTGAAATTCATTTTGTTAATTTTGGCCCAACTTTCTAATCTGTTGAGGTCATTTTGGATTCTGATCCTGTCCTCTGGGGTATTAGCTACCCTACTAATTTGGTGTCATCTGCAAAATTGATAAGCATACCTTCTATTCCCTCATCCAAGTCATTGATAAAGATGTTGACTATCACTGGGCCCAGGACAGAACCCTGTGGCACCCCACTGGTCACTTCTCTCCAGGATGAAGAGGAACCATTGGTGACTACCCTTTGGGTTTGGTTAGTCAACCAATTACAAATCCACCTAACAGTTGCATTGTCTAGCCCACAAGTTACTAACTTTTATCATTGGGGACCTTGTCAAAAGCCTTACTGAAATAAAGATACACTACATCCACAGCATTCCCTTCATCTATCAAGTTTGTAACTATCAAAAAAAGAGATAAGATTAGTCTGGCATGCCTTGTTTTTGAGAAATCCATGTTGACTTTTAGTGATCACGGCATTCCTTTCTAAGTGCTTACAGACTGTCTGTTTAATGATCTGCTCTAGAATCTTTCCTAGTGTTGATGTCAGGCTGACTGGGAGGTAATAATTTGGGTCTTCTCCACCCCCTTTTTAAAAAAAAGATGGAGACAACATTTGCCCTTTTCCAGTCTGCTGGAACCTCTCCTGTTCTCCAGGAATTTTCAAAGATTATTGACAGTGGTTCTGAGATTACTTCTGCCAGTTCTTTTAATACCCCTGGATGAAGTTCATCTGGCCCTGGAGACTTGAACTCATTTATACTGGCCAGGTATTTCTGAACTACCTCTTTACCAATTCTATGCTGCATTTCCCCTACTGCATCATCTGCTCCATCTTCCCCAGGTTGAGCACTGTTCCCCCTTTGGGAGAAGAGGGAAGCAAAGAAGGTGTTAAGTAGTTCTGCCTTTTCTTTGTCCCCTGTTAGCCTTTTGCCATCTTCTCCACACAGAGGCCCTATCATTTCCTTGTTCTTCCTTTTGCTATGGACATAACCAAAAAAAGCCCTTTTTATTGTTTTTAACCTCTGTAACGACCCTGAGCTCATTCTGCACTTTAGCTTTTCTGACTTTCCCCCTACATGAGCTGGCTATTTGTTTGAATTCTTCTTTAGTATTTTCTCCTTTTTTCCATTTCTTGTACATGTCCTTTTTAAGTTTCAGCTCAGTTGAGAGTTCTTTTGACATCCATACTACTTTCTTTAGACACCTGCCATGTTTCCTCTTCATTGGAACTGTTTGAAGTTGTGCCTTCAATATCTCACTTTTAAGAAACTCCCATCCCTCATGGACACCCTTCTCTTTTAGTATTCCTGACCATGGGATCACCCCCTGTAATTCCCTAAGTTTTCTGAAATCAGCTTTCTAAAGTCTAGAATGCATGTCTGACTATGCTTGGCTTCCCCTTTCCTCTGTATAACAAACTCCAGGAGAACATGATCACTCCCCCCTAGGGATCCCGCCACTTCTACTCCATTAACCAGTTCACAGAGTTTGGAGAAATTTCCAGTGTTCCATCTAGTCTGTTTTTTGAGATCAGTTTTAGTTGGTCTTAATGGGGATTATCAATGTTACCCCTGTGTTTTACTGAGGATACCTTAAAATTGGCACCAAAGAACGCTTGGCTTTAATCCTCTTATGAAAATGCACTTAGCAGAGTTACTGTTTAAAATACATGCAGAGGAAAAAAGTAACTAATTCCAAACACACAGGTTTAAATAGCCATCCATCTGATTCACCCCCCCCCCAACTCCCACACTGTCTAGTTGAAAAGAATCAAAGTACTCAAATATAGCTTTTAAAAGATAAAAATATTTTACTCATGAATATTATGTTCATCTCAGGTGAAACAGCAATAACTTGAAAGTGTAGACTAAAATAACAAAATACATCTAGAAATCTACATTTCTAAAACTAAAATACGCAGGAGGTCTGTCCAGAGCTCCTACTCCCTAGGATGTCTTCATGGCTCCTTCTTCCTCATGGTGCTTTCCAGACAAAGAAAGTTAAGGCATGCCTCCTTTTCTGTAAAGGCACTCACATTACAAACAGGATGTGATATCATCTACTCTGTTTACATTTACCATTTAACCCTTTCTTTTTTTAATATATTTTTATTAATTTTATAATCATACATTATATTATCCAATCAATACTTCGTTAATATAACACATAAAATTACTATAAACATTGCAATTTTTCTATTAACTAATTTCAAAAGTTAACACAGATTATTTACTATAATTCTATTCAAAAATATTAATTCCCCTACCACCACCACCACCTCAGTGCTCCCCTTCACCGGAGCCATTATCCCTTACCTAATCTTTCCAGAATCTCATTTCTTCTCGTGGAGGTAACCTCCCATCTTTTGTCTGTAATACTCTTTTAACAAATACTTTCCAAATTTCATCAAAGTCACTTTCTTTCCAACTTCCTCTTCTTACTTTAATTCTACATGTTAACTTATCATTTATTGCCATCTTCCAAAGTTCTTTATACCACTCCTCCACTTGTACATTTATTTGCATTTTCCAATGTCTTGCTATAATTAATCTTGCTGCCGTTAATAAATTTGTTATTAAATCCTTTTCTGCTTGGTTCCCATTCTCTCCATTATAAATTGACATCAATGCTATGCTCGGTTTCCTTTCTATATTTCTATTCAGAATATTCTCTATTTTTATGAAAACCATTTCCCAAAACTGCTGTACAGATTTACAATTCCACCACATATGCATATATGTACCTGTTTCTTGACAACCTCTCCAACAATATTTAGAGATATTCTTATCTATATTATGCAATCTTGCTGGTATCAAATACCATCATAATTTTCTTTTATCCGTATCGACATATTTTTTAGAAGTCTTTGTTTCCATATCTTATCCCATTCATGATCTCCAAATTTTTGTTTCAAATCTTCCTCCCATATTCTCCTTAAATATTCCCCTTTGTCTTTTTTTCCTTATTTTTTATCAATATTTTATATAATTCACTTGTAATACCTTTCATACTTTGATTATGATGTTAATACTGAATCAATAGGCAAAAATTCTCTCTTATTTATACCATATTTCCCATATATTTTGCAGAAATGGGTTCTCAATTCCTTTAATTTCCTTTTTTGTAAAATTATAAAAAAATATGTTCCATATTCTCTTTTCTATTCTCCCTGTGTCTATCTCTAACCATTCTAAATCCACCATTTAACCCTTTCTGCAGTTAAACACGTCAACATATTGGATTGCAACTATATATCCCAACAGGTCTGGCCTGATGATGTAGACAAGATGCTTTAATCAGTCCATCCCAGAACATGTAAGCTTGAGCCTGACCCATCTTGCTTGATAAGATCTAGTAGAGGTGGATTGTTGAGAGGGTCCAGGGGTGGCAAATGCCTCCCTGTGTCATGAGGAAGTGCCTGCTGCCTTGAAGGGGGCTTCAGTTTACTCT
The DNA here is from genome assembly GCA_030847615.1 of Gambelia wislizenii. Classification (NCBI taxonomy): domain Eukaryota; kingdom Metazoa; phylum Chordata; class Lepidosauria; order Squamata; family Crotaphytidae; genus Gambelia; species Gambelia wislizenii. Next base: position 166,240,019 of record JAUMIR010000001.1, on the reverse strand, counting down.
TGTCTGAAATGGCCTCCTGAATCTTGAGATATGTGAGAACTACTGCCTCATTACTAATATGACCTTTATGGATAAGATGTAAAGCATGTGATGGCTGGGCAAATGCTTATTTGAATCCATTTTAATCCATTTCAGTTTGGCTTCAAGGTATGATACTGAAACTGAAATAGCCTTGGTTGTTCTGACCAGCCAGCCACTCAACCAGCTGTGCTGTTGATCATTCTGGATCTCTTAATGGCTTCCAGTACAGGTCTTCACCTGGACTGGCTCTGTGGGATAACAGTAGTAAGTACTGTGTTACAGTGGTTCTAATCACTTCTACAGGGTCAGTTCTAGAGAGTGGCAATGGTTCAGTTCTATGGCTACTAAGCTCTGGATTGTCATGGGGCTCTGTTGTATCCACCATGCAGTTGCTGGGTAAAATCGATAGTATTCTTGGAGTTAGGTGCCATCAGTATGCTGCAGACATTCATCTCTACTTCCCCTTGTGCTGGAGTTAGGTGACGCTGTGAAAGTGCTGAAGCAGTGTCTGGATGCTGTAATTAGCTGGATGAAGGTCAATAAATTGAAGCTGAAGCCTGGCCAGATGGGAAATGTATGGTTTGGTACTTCCCACGTCTGAGAAATGGGAAAGCAAACTGTCCTGGATGGGGTTGCATTCCCCTTGAGGCAGCAGAAGCATAGCTTGGAATATTCCTTGATCCATCTCTGGAGGTCTAGTTGGATGTTGTGAGGGCTTAGGGACAGCTTCAACTATGGCTTTTCCTGACAGGGGAGGCCTGGCCACAGTAGTTCATGCACTGGTAACTTCCTGATTAGACTACTGCATTATGTTTTACATGGGGCTGCCCTTGAAAATCATCCAGAAGTTCCACCTAGTGTAAAACACAAGATTGTGGATTAGAACATTTTATAGAAACCATATAACACTAGTTTTAAAGGAATTGCACTGGCTGCTTCTGGTTTGAATTTATGGCCTTGTAATGACATTTCGGAGATTTTCACACCGGGGCTAAAACCCGTCACCTCCTCTCCTGTTCCTGCAACAGAATGTTTGCACACTTACCTCCATTCCGCTGCAGGTACGGTCCTCCTTGCCCGGCTGGCCATAAATGCAGCTGTCGTAAGGCTGCTTTTATGACCAGCCGGGGGGAATTGCGCTCATTCTTGCAAGAGAACGAGTGGGAGGGAAATTCAAATTAACTCCCCCAGCTGTCAAATGAAAGAATAAAAATAATTAAAAATACAAGTAACACAGGAAGGGGGGGGGGAAGAGTGATACTTACCTGGATGTCCTGATCGTGGCATGCAGTGCCTGCCATGGAGCTCCTTCCCCGTCCCTGTCATTCCAGAACAGGGACAGGATCCTATTCGCACACCCATGTTCTGTTACAGAAACTGAACTGGGTGCTTAAAAACGACTTCTCCCCGTGAATAAAATATCACGGGGAGAAAACAGAACAGCTACAATGTAGGAACAGAACAGGGTAGACGTTGTCTGAAAGGGAAAACCTTTCCCGACCCTGTTCTGTTCCTACCATGGGATATATAGCCAATGTGAAAATCTCCTTAAAGTCCTTTCCCCATATACACCTGACTGAGGTTTGCTAGATGGGCCCTTCTCTGTATTCCCCCAGGAGGGGTAATAAACTGTGTAACAAATTGCTCTCTAATCAGAGGTCTTATCAGCATAACACTGCCTGCTTTCTGATGCCAGGTTAAAAACATGGCTTTTTATCAAAGCCTTTGACATCTAATGATTATACCCAAATAAGTTCAGTTTTTAAACTATTTTAATTGTTAAATTGTTTAGCATTGTAACTGTGTAGTATGTTTTAGACTGTTCATATTATTCCTTTCTTTTGCATTTAAATTATTTTAAATTGATTTTATCTGTCTGCTGCCTTGAGATCCTCTGATAGAGGTCAGCACATAAATATTTAATATGGATGGGTGGATGGATAAATGAATAGACAGATAGGTAAGTAGGTAGGTAGACAGATAAGCTCAACTGATATTCAAATAATATGCTGCCAACATTTGTCAGTAGGTTCGCATCTGCATTTGAATTCCAGTATGAAACATAAATGAACACTTCCATAGACACAAACCTATCATTGAACATACATCATACATTTATTTTTCATTTATTCATTCTGATTGCTTATGATACTCTGTTTATATATCACATCATATTCACTTTATCTGACTTTTTCTGTTAATTTCTGTTGATGCAGCTTCATGTGTCTGTTCTTCTCTCTCTCTCTCTCTCTCTCCCCAGATGTTAAGTGCCAAAACCAGTCCCACTTTCTTACCAAACACATTACCAAGTGCCCGAATGTGCTATAAATGAAACACTGCATTTCATGCTAACTACTATTATCCCTTTGTTTTCTTCTGCTTCTGTTTTCCAGTTGTGTTGCAAAATTGCAATTTATTCTATGCCTGTGTATTCATTTTGGAAGAAGTGGAGTCAGGGGAATGAAACAAATGGGCTACATTTGTTGTTTGTTATGTAATGAATTTGTTCTGGACATCTGTGTATCACCACTGGATTATAACTGGATGGAGGAGAAGAGTGCATAACCTTCAGTATTTCACAGATGAAAATTGGGACATATGTGGCCAAGTAACATCAGAGTATGGTCAAGATGACATAAGTTATTAATGAGGAAGAATAGATTAGCTAGGAGATGCTGTAGAACTTTGTGTTTGCCTGAGCCTACTGGGAAGGGTCCACCTCTCCTCTCCCCACATGGAGTTAACTGAGTACAAATTACTTTTGCACTTTGAACTCAGTTTGCAGTGACTGAAGTAAGCAGAGGACAAAGGGGAAAGTGGGACGAGGAGAGAAAAATGGGGGCATTTTAAATGCAGCTAAAAAAATTGAGATGAAAGAGGATTAATTGGGACTGTCCTTCTCAAATCAGGATGGAGGATATGAGAGTGCTGTATCCTATTCCATGTGAAATGCTTGAAAATGGGAGACTATTGTATTACATGTTTCCACCTAAGGTGATTTAAAATCTTGATTGTGGCAGAATTCCAATCATGACATTTTTATATAAATGCGGTGGGAGGGGGGAACTGTCTACATGCTGGCCTTCCCCCAGTATGTAAACAGTAGAGACATGGGTGATAGGGGGGAGATTGTATTAGGGAGCATGGCCATATTGTCTTCTCCACATGATTATGTTTACATGGAAGAGGCCATCATTATCATAGATATTCAGCCAAATATCGGACAGGTCCTCTTTACAGAGAGAACTCTCCCATTACAGTGGCAAGACTATTCCCTTGTGGAACTATAAACACAAGAGAGAGGTGGGGGAGGTTAATTCTTTGTGTGTGCTAGTTCTGTTCTCTTTGAAGACAACTTGTTCCATCCGTTTCCTTTGTGCACAAAACAGTTCCAGCTTCCTAATTATGTTATAACATTTCTTTTAAGCATTTAACATCCATTCCATGTGGACATTTTCCTTGGTGCTTCTTTGTCTTGTATATTTATTTTATTTTATATTTATTTATTTATTTATTTATTTATACCCCACTCTTCAGCCACAAGGCTATCAGAGTGGCTTACAAACTGTTTTTTAAGCAATAGCAATTTACACATTTACACTGCATTAAGCAGTTTCTCGTGTGTTAGCTAATTGCCCCCACAAGCCAGGTACTCATTTTACCGGCCTACAAAAGGATGGAAGGCTGAGTGAACCTTGGAGCTCTCTGGAATCGAACTTGCAATGTGGTGACCTGCACTCCTGGCATTTAACCACTGCACCACCAGAGCTCTTTCCCCACTTCCACTTCTACTTCCACTTCCACTTCATGTTGGAATCCATACATTAAAAGAATAGCAGAGAGAGAGCTTCTATTAATAGAGAAAACATATGTGAGAAGCACTGATAGAACTTTTGGCCATGGCAGTCTTGGCCACTGCCCCACTGATAAAACACCCAGCAGTAGTTCTGCCAACAAGCTGAGGAGGAGATGGCAAGAAAAGGCCCAGAGCCTGTTGACACTATGCTTTGTCTATGTCAGGATCCACCTCTCCCTGTAGGACTAGGTCCCTGGCTGAGAAAGCAGGTTCTGCCTCTCCTTGTAGAACTAGGCCCTTGCTATGGAAGTCTTGGAGGGACCAGGGCCAACTTATCAGGCACAACCAGCTGCACTCATGCAGGACACCTGGAACAGCCAGGGAACAGCTATTTAAGAGAGACATTCTCCCCTCAGCTCTTGACTAAGCAACACAGGACATTTTCAGACATGTCTTACTGCGCTACAGGCTTGTGGAAGAGCTTCGGTGCTGTCGTGCGACAGAGACTCCATTTTGGATGACACTGTCCCTCTGGCGAAATTGTCCATGTCACTTCTGTGTAGGATTGGAGCTGACTGCGCCATATTTTGCCAGATTTTATTCACGAAAGTTGTCCGTGAATAAAATATGGCACGGCTGGCTCGAATCCTACACGGAAGTGACATGGACGATTTTGCCAGAGGGACGTCCGAAATGGAGTCCCTGCTGCACGGCAGCACCGAAGCTTTCCTGCAAGCTTCTAGTGTGGTAAGACGTATCTGAAAACGTTCACAGTCTCCTGTACTGTTTGTAGTTGCTCCTTGGACCTTGATCCATTGCCCTGATCTGCTGCCTCATTGTGTTTGGACCATTGCTTGTTTCCTGGATCTACCTTTGCCTCTGCTTCTCCGGACTTTTGGTATGTGTTTTGACCTTGGCTTGTTTCTGGGGACTTTGGTTGTCACTGGCTCTATCTGGATTCCTGTGTTCCTGACCTGGTGTCTGCTTCTTGGACCTGCCTTGCCTCTGGCCCTCAGGGGTTTCGGTTCTCTGCCGCTCTATCTTCCCCTGTGGCTTTGCTGCCCACATCTCAGACTTTGATAGTCTAAGGGTCTTGGGGGGGAAATAGGGTGAGGTGTGTGCGAGGTGTGTAATACAACCAAACACAAGCCCTACTCAGGCTGAGGAGACTCTCATGGCTCAGTGTGTTTCTCTACTCCACCGCCCCCGCAAACTCCCAGCTCAGTGGCAGAAGCTGTGCTGGAAAATATGACATGCTTATGCCACTCTTAAAGGAATGGGCATCCCAAAATGCTGAGTAGTGATGATTTATGCAATACTTTCTATGTATGGCCGTGAAAGCTGGACAGTGAAGGAAGCTGATAAGAAGAAAATCAACTTGTTTGAATTGTGATGCTGGAAAAAGTTCTATGGATAAGATGGACTGTTAAAAGGAGAAATGAATGAGTCTTAGAGCAAGTCAAGCTGGAATTCTTCCCAGAGGCCAAAACTACTTAACTGAGGCTATCCTATTTTGAGTATATCATCAGACAATACCACTTATTGGAAAAGCTTGATAAAGCAGAAGATGGGTGGATTGATTCAATCATGGAAGCCACTGCTTGACTGTTTGCAAGACCCCGAGCAGGGCTGTTAATGACTGGAGCTCTTGGAGGTCTCTCATTGATAGGGTCACCATAAGTTGAAGTCAATTTGATGGCAAATAAAGCATGTGCCAATATATACATATACAGGGGTGTGTGTGTGTGTTGGCATCTTGTGACTGGCATAACTCTAGTGTAATGCTGGCCTATGCCTCGTTTGTGTTGTGGTGGGAGGTGTTTCTTTCCTCCACCATGCAACCACCTGCATTCCTCGAAACTCAACTTCCTCCTGCAACCCCTCCCCTAACACAGCAATCTAGTGGCCAGGGGAGAGCAATGACCCTCACCCTGTGCAATGACCCCCTGCAAATTCCCCTGTTAGCCTACCTAACATAGCCATGTAGTGGCTGGGGGAAAGTGGGGGATGGCGGAGGAGCACTGGGCTCTGTCCCTATAGCCAGCTGCACATCCTCCCAGGGTTTCTTCCAGAGGTCCTGGAGAATAATATTGTTGATGTACAGCTACCTATAGAGACATAGTTGGCCTCTCCTCTGCCTTTCTCTCTCCTGGACATTGCATGGATGTGTTGAGAGCAGGGGAGGAGGAAGGTGACTTCTGCATGGGGTGAGAGGGGAATATATTATATTAACACAATGGGATGTCGTTCTGCCTAGTGGAATGTGATGCCCTATCTCCCAATGCAGGATCTTCCTAACCCAAGCTTATTGTAAAATGTATGAGCAAACTTAGGAACGACCACAAACATTAGAACTCCACACATAATGGATTTCAAAAATATATCAAAGTATATTAAAAAGTTTTGCCCCCCCTTCTGCAAGTTGCAGCTAAATTGGATTATTTTAATATATTATGTTTTCTAGCTCAGAGCTTGGAAGCAATGAGCTAGAAGCCACAGTACTACATTTCAAACATAACACAGCAAGTGAGAGCTGTGCCAGATTCGGGCTACCTGTCCTTCTCTTACATTGTGTATTCCTGCATGGCAGGGGGTTGGACTGGATGGCCCTCGTGGTCTCTTCCAACTCTACAATTCTATGATTCTATATCCCAAGAGTGCTTTTTAAAAGAGAAAGTAATAGAAGAGCAACAATGAGCCAATGATGCCTTTTGTAATGTTAAGGGGGGGGGGGACTTGTGATCTGAGCCAGAGGAGTGCATTGTCCCCCAAAGTGGGTTGAGGCAATCCCTGGCTCAGGTGTTAGTTAATGATAATAAATTATTAGGGGTGCATTATTTTGTAATTAGTTATATAACAAATTACTCTCTATTAAAAAAAAATAACATCCCAAGCTCAGTCTGGCAGATGCTTTTCAAGTTTTCAGGCTAGAGGTCTTTTGCAGTCCTACCTGCAGATGTTTAGGGGGCAGAGTTGAACCAGGGACCCTTTTAGTGAAAGGAATGTGCTCTGTCAGATGCCTCCCTGGCATAAAAATGCCTCTCTTTTATGAAGGGGTGCCTGACAAGGGCCAAGCAAGGAAGCAGGAACTTTCTGGAGCAGAGGAAATCAACCAAAGTAGCCATTATATTTATCTCAAGGATAGTGAATGTGAGCTAATTTCATACCGCATGTGAAAATGTTCTCAGCAGGTAAGGTGATAAAAGCTTTAAAGAGTCCTGAACTTTACGATTCATAATAAAAGCCTTTACAACCCATCTTGGACTTTAAACCACTACTTATTACCTTGCAACCATTTGAAGTGCTAATGGCTTATTATTTATGTCCATGTTCATATAAGCCAACCCTCTTCCATCCCCAGTCAAGCATTAGCTTTTAGATTGAGCTGAATATATTTATGAAGAATATTGTCTGCTTTATTTCCAATTATTCAGTCTATTGGTCTGTTGGGGTCAGGAGCTGTTTGGGTCCTCTGACATATCAGAGCTGTTTGATAAGGTAGGGCAGATAATTCTGTATTCACTGGATGGAAAGACACAGTAGATTACTTTTCCAGTCAGTGCTTGATGGCAGTATTTGGACCAGATTATCACTTTGATATGATGATAACATAGAAGGTAGTCTACATGCTGATGGTCCTTGGTTCTACATCTAGTATCTCCAGTTATAAAAAGATCAGGTAATGGGAAAGACCTCTACTGGAGGCCTGGAAGGTTGCTGTGAGTGTGAGTAAACCACTGTCCTGATTTGGCAGGGACAATCCTGATTAATCCTCTCTCATCCCACTTTTTCAGCTGCTTTTAAACTGTTACAGTTTCTCTTTCTGCTCCCACTTTCTCCTTTTGTCCTCAGCTTACTTCCATTGGTGCAAACTGAGTCCAAAGTACAAAAGTAGTTTGACCTCAATTAACTCATTAGTAGAGAAAGGAGAGGAGAGGGGCAGAATCTTGCCTTTCCCAGTAGGCAAATTACTATAGCCTCTCCTAGCTTGTGTGTTCTTCCTCATTTGTCATGTTTGGTTTCTTGACCACAGTCTGATGTTGCTTGGCCATACATGTCCTGTCTGTGAAGTTTTGGAGGGTATGTGTTGTCATTTGTCAGGTGGTGCTCCCCAGATATGTGAGAATTCTTTATGGTGGCTCAAGGATGGGAGATGTGTCCACTAGAGCTGTCGTGTTCTACATAGTTGTCCTTGGACCAGTGTGGGCCCTGAGCTTTTGTCTGTTGGTCCCTGGTGAGTTTCCAGGAAAGAAAAAAAGACTATTATAGCTAATGGACTGCCATTGTATTTCCAGTGCCTATGTAAGGTTGTGAAAGTGAAGAAAGCTGATAGGAAGAAAATCAACTCATTTGAAATATGGTGCTGGAGGAGAATTCTGTGGATATCATGGACTTCCAAAAAGAGAAATAAATGGATCTTAGAGAAAATCAAGTCTAAACTCTCCCTAGCCAAGATGACTAAACTGAGACTGATGTACTTTGGACATAGCATGAGAAGACATAACCCACTAGAAAAAAACCACAATGATTCCTGGCAAATTAGTACGAAAAGAAGACCACATTACATGTGGATAGATTCAATCAAGGAAGCCACAGCCCTGAGTTTGCAAGGCCTGAACAGGGCAGTTGTGACTGGGGGTCTTGGAGGTCCTTCATTCATAGGATCACCATAAGTCACAGTCATCTAGATGGCTATTAACAATAAGCTGATGGACACAAACATGGCTCAATGTGCCATTATACAAAAAATTGCCAGTCTCTCACATCAGATAGTTTGAGATGCACTGCAATATCATTTGCTTTAGTAACAGTCCACTTTGAGTGACAACAGAGTTGGTGATTTTATATCTTCTCCCTGACCTTGTTCTGGCAGAGTATGGCTAGCACTAATATATTAATAGTAGATGTATTCTTGGATTCCCTGTCCTTGTGCATCCTTATGTAATACATGTAGTTTATATAGACTGCTCATGAACAGGAAGACGGTGTCAACAAGCTTGGGTTTGCAGAACAATTAAGGTTTGCAAAACTATTAAAACTGTAGAGGAGAGGAACTCTAACCAGAGGCTGGTGGTAGTGGTAGTATAAATTAGCCCAACGAGGACTTAGCATGTACACTAGGCCAGGAATGCTGTCTTGGCTCTTGGAGCAAGAAAAACAGAAAACTGAGCATTTGGGGAATTGAATGGAGTATCCTGAAAAGAGGTAGTTCACTGGATGGCTGGAACCCTGAACAGAAACACTCCACAGAGTAGCAATGCATTGCAGGCCACACTAATTAAGAGCTCTGAGACTTAAGAACTCTGGTTCCTCCTCCCCCACTAGATCTCTTTATTGCTTGTCTTGCCTTTCAGATGTTGGCAGTTAGGAGAGGTATGCCATGTCTTATCTGGAAGAGGCCTTTTCAGACCAGAAAGGGAAAGGAAGTGCCACAATAACAGGGGAGGCTGGTAGCAGACCATGTAGATCCTGAAGAGAGGGCAGTTAGAAGTGAAGCCACTTTATCCCTCAGAGTGTTTTGGGACATTGGCAGATGGGGCCAAATACCCCATTCCTGCCCCACCATCTCCATTCCCATTCCTGCCACAGAATAGAAGAAAAATGTTTGCACACTTACCTTCATTCCATGGCAAGAATGTCCTCCCCCTCCCCATGCTGGCCGATCATAAATGCAGCTGTCATAAGGCTGCATTTACAACTGGCAAATGAAATAGCACCCATTCTCACAAGAGAATGGGTGCACAGCAAATTTAAAAATAAAAAAAACCAAACGTCAAAACAGTACACGAACCACAAAAACACAGAAAATAAAGAACACGTAACCCGGGGGGGGGGAGGGTGCCACTTACCTGGATGTCCTGATCATGCCCAGACGTTCTGGGGACATACCTCCTCCTCCATGGCTGTCATCTCACAACAGGAACGGGGCTCCTTTCCCCACATCCCTGATTCCGTGACAGACACGGAATTGGTGGTCTGTTCACGATGTTTCATCGTGAATAGAATATTTTGGGACCAGCACGGAAGCAGGACAGAATGGGTCAATATCATCCAAAAGGGAGACCCTTTCTTGACGCTGTTCTGTGCCTGCCACTGAATATTGACCCCATCTGAAAATTTCCATAGACTGAGGACTTTATCAGATGCGGCAAATATGGCATCATAACAATGCCTAATGAACACAAAGGGCATGCATATAAGATGATGTCGTCCTTTCGCAATCATGTAATGTAAATGAGCGCTCTTTTTTATCGATGGGCCAATCCATCAATAGATTTCCTGTGGTACTTTTTTGCTGGTATTGCCAGTGTTTGAAACTTTGCACCATTGTGCTAAGTGAGCCCAGTGTCAATTGGCAGAACACTTACGGGTGAGATCAGGACAGCCAGGTAGGGGACACTCTTTTTATGAACCTCCCCGTTCACTTTTAGGTTGTAAAGTGTGTTTTTGTGCTTGTGTGAATGTTTTATGTCTTTGTTTTTTTAATAATAAAATTTATTTATATCCCGCCCCTCTGCGAACAATCAGGGTGGCTTACAACAGTAAAATAATACATAATATAAAACAACTCAAAATCCCTTCCCCCCCTTAAAACATTATTAAATCAATACAAATTAAAATCAACATATAATACAATTGTTATTAAAAAAAACCCTTCCTAGCGACCAGCAATAGTTAAGAGCTCCAGAATCAACTTCCAAAGGGGGCTCCTGAGGCCGGGATTAGCTATTCCGGAAAAGCCGGTTTTGGGGCCGCTACCGTGAGCACCTCCATCTTGTCTGGATTCAGTCTCAATCTGTTTTTCCTCATCCAGCCCATTACTGCCTGAAGACATTCATTGAGAGGAGAGATGCCGTCAGAATTCGAGGCTGACGAATGAGATACGGAGAAATAGATCTGAGTGTCATTAGCGTACTGATAACACCCAGCTCCGTAACTCTGAATGATCTCACCCAGCGGCTTCATATAGATGTTAAATAACATCGGGGACAGAATAGCACTCTGTGGTACTCCACAGGTGAGCTCCCTTTTACTGGAGCTACTGTCCCCGAGCAGCACTCTCTGGGACCTGCCCGAGAGGAAGGACTGGAACCACTGCAAAGCAGTGCCTCCGATGCCTAACTCCCTCAGGCGATCCAGAAGAATGCTGTGATCTATCATATCAAAAGCCGCTGAGAGGTCTAGGAGCACCAACAGGGTCACACTACCCTGTTGATGCTCAGACGCAGATCGTCGGTCAAGGCAACCATGGCAGTCTCAACCCCAAAGCCTGTCCTGAAGCCAGTTTGAAATGGGTCTAGATAATGGTTTCATCCAAGACAGCTTGCAGTTGAAGAGCAACCACCCTCTCTATCACCTTGCTAAAAAATGGTAATAAAGAGACTGGCCTATAATTTTTCATATCCAGGGGGTCCAGGGAAGGTTTTTTCAGAATAGGCTTAACAGCTGCCTCCTTTAGACATGATGGATTATATCCTTCCCTGAACGACGCATTGATGATGCTCACAAGGAACTTCCGCAATGCATCCCCTCCCTGGACGGCCAGCCATGATGGGCAAGGGTCGAGGGGGCAGGTAGTCTTCCTCACACTACCAAGGAGCTTGTCCACATTATCAGTACTCACAGATTGAAGCTGATCCAGTATAATTACATTGGCGGAGTTGCTGGACACCTTGTCCATTGTTTCTGTTACAATAGCGGCATCTAAGTCGGCTCTTATCTGAGCGATTTTATCTGCAAAGAAGTTATTAAATGCGTCACAGCAGGCAGTCATCGGGTTAAGCCGGGGATTTGGCGCAGGGGACACCTGCGTCAGCTCCCTCACCACCCTAAACAGCTCTGCTGGACGAGACTCTGCAGACACAATACGTGCAGAGGAGAAGGATCTCTGCGCTGCACGCATTGCCTCCCGATAGGACCAAAGAAAGTTCCTATGGCGAGTTCTGTCAGATAAGAGTCGAGTCTTCCGCCACCTGCGCTCTAGTCGTTGTCCAAACTGCTTCATTTCCCTAAGCTCAGGCGTATACCATGGCCTACAGTTAGAAGCAGATTGGCAAGGACGCTTGGGAGCAATCGTGGCGATAGCTCTGGTGCGATCGGTGTTCCAGGTATTAACCAGAGCATCGACAGGATCACCGGCATTTCCAACCATTAAACCCTCTAAGGCTTTCTGGAAACCCATAGGTTCCATTAGCCTTCAAGGGCAGACCATTTCGATGGGTCCACCACTCCCGGTGGGGCAGATATAGGCTCTAAGTTCCATCTTGACCAGGAAATGATCCATCCATGACAAAGCAGAGGTACTGATTACCTCCGCCCACAAATATGCCTGATCCGAACTAAAGACCACATCGAGTGTATGACCTGCACAATGCGTGGGCCCGTTGGCCAATTGGAATAGGCCCATGTTTGTCATGGTCTCCATGAACTCCCGAGCCGCACCTGTTAAGCTGGTCTCGAGCAGGATGTTGAAGTCTCCCAATACCAAAAATCTGGGGGACTCCAGCAGCAGCTCTGAGACCAGCTGTGTCAGCTCAGTTAGGGAGTCTGCTAGACAACGGGGTGGCCGGTAGACTAGCAGAATCCCCAAGCTATCCCTGGTCTTCAGGCTTAGGTACATACACTCGAAGTGGACTGTGTTCCGGACAGGTATCCTGGTCAAGGTCAGGTGGTTCTTATGGACTAGAGACACTCCGCCCCCCCACCCACTTCCCCTCACCTGCTCGTTAACAGAGTACCCGGCTGGGAGGACCTGCGCCCATGTGACAGCACTATTCTCTCCCAGCCAGGTGTCCGTGAAGCAAGCCAGGTTGGGAAGATCCTGGATGATATGATCCATATCATCCAGGTCGAGAAGATCCTGGATGATATGAGTCTTATTCTTCACCAACCTGGCATTGCAGAGGAGCAGAGTTAGGTTCTGTGGAATGATTGGTCTGCTCTCCTAGCCATTCTGGGAAACAGAGGGAACTGAAGACGGAATAGCTTTCAAACAGCGATCCCGTCTTCTTTTACAACATTTGTTCGCTCTGTTCCAACCATATCTCCCATTCCCCAACACTACTCCGATGGCTGCCCCCACATCCTTCCCAGCCTCAGGTAAGACGGAGGGGCACAATACCATCCGAGGGGAGAAGCTGAAGACCCAGGTACACACTCCGAAGCATACACCTCTCCACCTCAGTCTGGCCTCCGCTAGGGAAGATGGTCCCTTGGGCAAGTTTCAGCCTCCAAACTGGCCATTCCCACAGCCTCTAAACGAGAATAACCTAATTGTCATTGCTGTGTTGGTGGTGCGCCGCTAGGAGAGGTAGTACTTGGGCTCTAAAGACCAAGATTGATCTTGGACCCGCAGCTGCCAAACGTCGCCATTGTGCCACCGCCACTGAGAGATGGAAATTGGGGCTGGGCAGGCACATGCCCTCAAGGCTTCGCAGAGGTGTTGGGGGGATGTGGTGTCCTGGGCTGGCTAATATAGCCTTCCCCACCCTCACCGTTGTCGCTGCGCCACCGCCGAAAGGTGGAAATTAGGGCTGGGCAAGCACACGACCTCAAGGTTTTGCAGAAGTGCCGGGGGGAGATGGTGTCCTGGACTGGCTAATATAGCCTTCTCAGCCCTCACTGTTGCCGCTGCGCCACCGCCGCTGAGAGGTGGAAATTAGTCAAGCCAAGGTCTTGACTCTTGGCAGGTAAGCAGTTCTTTAAAGCTTCAGGGTGGAAGAAGGGGCATGGCTCCCAAGCAAAAACTCACCCAGCCCAGCCAAGGCCTTGACTCTTGGCAGGTAAGCAGTTCTTTAAAGCTTCAGGGTGGAAGAAGGGGCATGGCTCCCAAGCAAAAACTCACCCAGCCCAGCGGTATTTTTCAATTTTACCGCACTCGTGTCTTCTCATGAGAATCAGTGAGATCACGAGTGTGGAAGTGAATGGAGCTCCATTCATGCTCTGTTCATGCTGAGGGACTGTCTTTGAATGCTGATCAATGTAGGTCTGGTAGGAAGGGTTCTTTTGCTGGCAGAAAAACACTTAAAAATATGCTGGCAAAAGAAACCTTGGAGAGGCTTGTCTGATAAAAGTCCTGAAACAACAACAACAAGGATGCAGAAAAGACCTTGGCTTGCTTTAAAAAGAAAACACTGAAATAATTATGCAAGTTGTGTTGATTTAAAGCTAGCTATAAATTAGTAAGACCCAGCTGTTTCTTTCCTGCAAAAGCACAGCTGCACAATCTATTTGGCATCTTGTGACATTCCTTGCTCTCTGATTCTATCTTTCTCCTTGGAGGGTTCTATTGGGTAACTCTTTGGTCTCTTGGGTAACTCCTACTGGCAGTGTGGTGTAGTGGTTTGAGCATTGAATTAGGACACCCCCTTTCAGCCAAGAAAACCAACTAGGTAACCTTGGGCAAGTCACACTTAGCTTCAGAGGAAGATGAAAGCAAACCCACTCTGAACAAATCTTGCCAAGGAACCCCTGTGATAGGTTTGCCTTAGGGATGCCATAAGTCCAAAACAACTTGAAGACACAAAACAACTACATCTGGCATTTGATGCTGCTTAGACCCCAGACTGCTTTGACCACACTTCTACTCTTAGGGATCCTCTATGTATGACCCTGGAGTGGCTTGGTTTCTCTATTGTTTGGTCTCTTATACTATAGGTGCACTCACTCAGGTGCCTGCCATCATGAAACAGAACAGCATGGAATGGATATGGTCTGGTAACACTGGAAGTGGCTTCTCTAAAGGCCCTGAAGATTCATAAAAGTTCTTGCTGCCTAGCTCAAACAACCCACTTCAATATTTTTGAGAGTCTTGAGAAATGGTTGTTGTCTCATGACCATGTCCTTCCTTTGTTAGCTATTTTAAACCCAATTCTGATCCTCTGTGTATGGGAAACTCTCTCTCACACACACACCACTGAGCTTACAATCAGATACTTCTTAAAAGTGCATAGTTGGACTTAATGGTAAATGTGAGCAGCCTTTGGGCCTGGAAAAAAAGCCACATGAGACAGAGCGTTCACAAGGGTTTCAACATCTTTGATAGATGAAAGGATCAAAATTAAACAGAATGACTGTAATAATTCCTGCTGGCTTGGTCAGAGAAAGGCTTTCTGGTTGAACAGCTGCCTGTGATCATTATGGGAAGAATAGTGGGATGTTCCCATGGTTAGCTTCCTTTATTTCAGCTGTCATAAATCACTGACTCATAATCAGCCCTTGTGCCTCTTGAGTTATCTGGAGTTTTGAAGTGCCTTTATCCTTCAGCAGGTATTGGGGTGGATCAACATGCCAGCTTAGGTTGTTGCTGCTGTTTATTATTATTATTTTTTTTAAAAAAAATAGGTCTAGAACTAGTCCATTTGGATGTAAGCTTTTGTGCACCTTATTGTGAAAGAATCTTGTATACATATTTTCTAAATGCAGGCAGTCACATGTAATTTGGGTTATGTACTTGCAGAATGGAACTGGGTTCCAGAGTGGTCAGAGAAAAACCTTTTCAAGGCATTGGTGGGCACCTGACTGGCTCTGTCTTTAAACAAGGTGGCCACTTTAGACTGCTGATTAAAAGTTTCCTGACAGGAAGGCATATTGTTATTTAAATTGATGTTATATGTTTTTTACTGCCGGGGATTGGTGGTTGTGAGGTCTTCTTCCTCAGGTAGCAAACTAAGTTGGCTGACTTTTGGTAATATGCACATTCCTTCTTGTGGGTGAGGGGGTGCCATTTCCTCTTCTGTCTCCAGAGGGGTCACGGTGAAGGTGTCAGCACTTAATGGCTGCCACCCTTATGACTGTGCATCGAATCAAGCTGGTTAAAGCCCAACAGTGCCTACAATCCAAAGCATATTTGGAAGTGGGGATACTTTGAGTACAGAGTGTTTTACAGTTATCTTTATATTGATATATTTTGAGCAAGCTTTGGGGGAAGGGGAAGAAATAGGAATACACACAAATACTGTAGTACTTTCTGTGTATCCATGCAACACAAGCAAAGTATTAGATCTTAAGGCACATTTGTGGCAAGCTGGTTTCCCAGTTAAGATCCAGGCTTGACTGTGATGAATAGGTTACCTGAATAATTTATTGTGAGTAGAAGCTGAAATTTTGCACACTCCTGCTCAGCCCACTTTCAGTGGGGTTTAGGGCAGCATGCACAATTTTGCCGTGTCTGTAGGCCTCCAGCTGAGCAGGCACAGGAATATTGGCATATATTATCTTCATTTCATATTCTGTATGTGGGTAATACAAATTTCAGCCAACATACTTTCTTACAGTTAATGAAGAAGGATTTGCAACATAAGATCAAGCTATTAAAGGTGTCTGTCTCTAAAAAGCTTTCTTAAAAGTGAACAAGCAATGGCTTAATGAAATGGCAATCTCTGGTGCCATCTTCTGGACAACTGTTACAATATAAATATTAGATGGTAGCACTGGAAGTATTTTTTAGCATGATATTTGCATTGGAATTGATATAATAAAAGCTTCAAATAACTGGCTGACTTGCTTTACTCTCAGGCCTGTCAGAATAATGAATAGAAGAAGAGCACTGAAATAGATACTACTGGCAAGTGTTCTCCAGAGTTTAAAAACCAGGGCTAAACTTCCACATCATAAGGAAAATCTGTGATTGAATCTCATGATTTTAAAATCTGTTCTTACTTTACAGCAATCATGTCTGTGTGTTTGTCATATTGTGGAGCACTGGTGCCGGAGGAAGCTGTGTTCATTTAATGGTAGAATTACATGATGAAAACCAGGGCTAGCCGTGCCATTAGGCAGACTGAAAAAACTTGTGAACTATTACATTTGTTGTTATATTTTTACTGAATGTGGGGGCAGTGGCACAGAGATATGCTCATGGAACTTTTTGCTACAGATGTTAAAATAACCCATGAATAGTCTGCACCATGACTTGGGTGGGTGTACCATTTGCAGTGTTGCCTCAGGCGACAAAATATCTTGGGCTGGCCCTGGGGGAAAAAACAGGTTGAAAGGATAGATTTTTACCCCAGTCCTGCTGCTCTTGGTCACATTTGGAGCCTCCCACATCTTGGGTTTCCTGAGCAATGTGCACTTTGGACCTGAGATCATCTGAAGAATTCAGTTTCATCCACCTTGCTGTAAGATTACTCCTCCTGCATTTACTCATTCTGGGCAGTTATTAATGATGTACCATTCCTCTCATGTACCATTCTGGATTTTTGGTTTTTACTAAGCGTGAGGATGAAGGAGTTAAGTTCAAAGTTTAATATTGTTGCTTATTCATGTTCCATTTTGTTTGGCATGGTAACACTGAGAACTCGTGTGGTATAATGATTTGAGCATTGGACTACAACTCTTTAGAACAGGGTTTGAAATTGGACTTTGTGGCAGCAGCTACTGGGACCCATAACTTCACCCCGTACTCCATGAGTGATGCTTACATGGGCTGTGACAAGGAGTACAAATTCAGTGTGGATGTGGAAGGAGCAGAGTGACAGTGACAAGCATTTCATGTACATCTCTACTAGACCACAGAGAGCAATTCTGAGCCACCCTGGAGCAGGAAGCCCGCTGTGGCTCCTTGTCAATACATTTCTTTCTCCCTCCTCTGAAAGACTCCTTTGATCTGTGTTTTGTGCTAAAAAGACTAAATGCATTGGAGGAATTGCCTTCATATCCTTCCAGCACCAGGAGAAACACCTTTTTTTTTTTTTTGGTGCGAGGGCGGGGAACTTGGCACTGATTTTGCATATAGTATTTTAAGTACGTGGCTTGAGGCAGTTCTTTTGAATTCGTACTTGTCTCCTAAATAAAGCTCTTTAGGAACAACAACAACAAAAGAACAGGGTTCAAATCCTCATTTGACCATAGAAAGCCACCTTTGGCAAATCACACTTTCTCAGCCTCAGAGGAAGGCAAAGACACCCCCACTCTGAACAAATCTTGCCAAGGAAACCCTGTGATAAAACCCCACCTTAGGGTTGCCATAAGTTGGAAATGACATGAAGGCACACAACAATAACAAATGCATCATGTGATGTCCAGCCAGGACTGTTTGAATCTCCCCTGCATTTTCCTTTGTTTAGTTCAGGCCTTAGTATGTCTAAGCCTAGGAATGTTTTATTGTATTAGAGTTGTGGGAGGAGCTGAAGAATTCCCCTGCATTTTTCCAGGTTTGTTTTGTCCCTTCCCAGCAAGCTCTGTTTAGCTAGAAGTTTCTTAATTTTTGGCTCAGTCTTTGCTGTGAGCTTGCAGAGAGCTGTTTTATTGGTGGCAAACAGGTCCAGACAGCCGGGAAGGGCATTTCTTACACCATTTAGCCAAATTAGTTACCAACAACCAATAAGTCAAAGGAATCAGAATCTGAAAGATCCTGCACCAGCTCCATTGAGTGAGGAGATCAAACCAAGATCAAACCCAGAGAGATGACACCCTGAAGACTGCTGAAACTCAAACTGTAAAGTACCTTTTATTTCAAGCTTTTAGAGCTGGGGAGGAGAAAGCCCTTTTCTTTTGTTCTTTAAAATAAACTTCCTCCTTTTTTGAACTTTATATTCAGCATCAGAGCCTTTTTGGGTAAAAGAGTTTGATCTCACCAGGGTACTAGCGTTGCACACCCAAACCTGCCATCACCTTTAGTTGGGTGTGTCTTCACACATCATGATCTTTAAAGAAAGGGAACCTAAGTTTTACTAAATGAATGAAAAATAGAATAAATTGGCAAAAGTTCAGTCCTTTTACTAAAGACATGGATATGAGGGTGATCTGACTATAATCTGTCACCCCACTGATTCTGGCTAGTTAGGTGGGTGTCCCCTTCCTTCTTCACCACTCCATGTGCATTCCTCCTCAAGCTGCCTGCTTTATGGAAGAGGACAACCATCCCAGCTTGAAGGAGTATACTGTTCTTTAGTCGAGGGTATACAGTAGCTGCACTAAAGACAAGGAGTTCATCTAGTTTCTTTTGCCTTTTTAGTGCCTAGAAACTTGAGATTTGTTAAATGTGTGTGGGGAAGACAGATGTCTGTGTTAGTGATTCCGACAAAATCTTTTGAAACACTTCTCAAATGTATGGGTGTCCTCTTGTTCATTAAAAAAAAAAAATCCTAACTAGTATTTGATTGCATATCAACTGGCTTGCTTGGCAGATTATGCAAGCAAGTCCCATTTATGGATTTTAATTAACTTTTTAAAGATTGCAAAGGATACTTGGACTACATCTGGGCTATTTTAAAGATACCTGTTTTCTCTTCCGATCATATAAATCTTTTGCCTTCTACTAAATATTTTTAAGGTACACAAAGTATGAATTAAAGCTATTCATTTAATGAATGAGTTCATCCTGGTGCTCCTGCTATAAAAAGTTTTACTTTCCTTACAGAAGATTGCACCAACAATTTGAAAGTTACAAAGAACAAGTACGAAAAATAGGTGAGGAGTCCCGCCGTTCGCAAGGAGAACACAAGGACGATGCCCCAACGTGTGGAATCTGTCACAAAACTAAGTTTGCTGATGGTTGTGGCCATTTATGCTCCTACTGCCGGACAAAGTTTTGTGCCAGATGTGGAGGTCGTGTTTCCCTGCGATCAAACAATGTAAGTTTGTTGGTGTTTTTTTTACTGCATGCAAACAAAGCATTATTCGATCCGTGGCTATAGCATGCTACCTATGCAAAATTTTGCTACTGTGCTTTTCTGTCTTAACAGATGGGCCTCCCCTTGGCCGCATGCATTTGATCATTTTATCGAGTCATTATGTTTATGACATACCCTCCAAGTCTCAATTTGGCAGGGACTGTCCCAAGTATTTATTCCTCTGTTGTCCCACTTTGGCAGCTGTTTTTAAAAAATGTCTCAATTTCTTCTCCTCCCATTTCTGCCCTTTGTCCTTAGCTTACTTCCATTGGTGCAAAAATTGAGTTCAGAGTGTAAAAGTAGTTTGCGCTCAGTTAAATCAGTGGAGAGGTGGGGAGAGGAAGGGGCAGACTCTTCTCCTTCCCAGTAGGCACAAGCCAAAGCAAACTTCTTTAGCCTCTCTTAGCTTGTGTGTTTTTCCTCACTAATAACTTTTGCCCACATTTTCATGGTGCATGGCCACATGTGTCCCCATTTCCATCTGTGAAATGTTGGAGGTTATGTTATTCTTTCTCCCCCCCTCCTTCCTTTTCTTGTTCCAGGAATTCTGTATTAAGACTAAAGCAAGGTTTATTCCAATTTAGAGCAACTGAAAAGTTTACTGCACCCTTTCTACAACAGCAAATTAATCCTGTTTGTAAAAAATAGCTCACCAGTTTCATGAAGTTGCTCTATGTCTTGCGCAGTGCAAAGTACAAGGAGGAACCAACCATATGTTCTCCAGAAGTGGTCAGGTACTGAGGAGCCATATTGCCTTTATTCACTGGCCTTGGACATGACTTTGGACTTTATCAGACATGGCAAAACCGCATCATAAGGATGCCACAATAACACAAAAGGGCAAAATTATCAGACAACGATATCGTCCAGCAATTCCAGGGGCATAGTGCGGCTGTGAATAAGGTGTCACTTTTTATATACAGTTTAGTCCCCCACATACTTACCTCGTCGATAAGAAAGTGATGCTTTGTCTGCACCAGTGCTATACCCCTGGAACAGCTGGATGATGAGGACATCTGATAATTTCACCTTTTGTGTTATCATTAAGTCCTAGTTGACATGGCTTTCTCACACTACTTACCTTGTCCGGTAAAGTCCTTTTTCTTTTTATTATAAGAAGGAACCTCAGCACCTCTGGCATTCCATCTGGAAGTGGTATGGATGGCTATTCTTTTGTGTGCATAGGGAGAGATTGCTACTTTTGCACACTAGGGCTAAATACAATTTTCAGTCCAATGAGAATAGACCCATTGTCTCAGTGGGCCATACATAATTATTAGCTTAACACTGGGGTTATTCTAGTTGGGACTGGGACTAACAACTATATTTAGGCTGAAGCCACCTATGCTGTCTGCTTCTAGTTGCTGATGATTTGACCAACTTATTTTCACCTTGATTATGGGGGATATAGGAAGAGAGAGAAATTGCCCATCCAGTATTGGTGCTTTCAGCTAACTGCAGCTAAAAAGCTTACAAAAAGAGCCTGCCATTCACTGAAAGAAATGATAAATATGGATTTTTTTCTATTGCATTAAATTGTATTCCTTGCAGGTGGTGCCAGTAGAACTAGCTACCTGTATACCAAATATCAACAACAATTTGTTCTGATATTTTAAATATTATTTCTCAGCATAAAGAGAGAGAAATATTTAGCACTGAGTGTTGACAGAAGTTCTTTGTCTGGTGTGACACCTACTGATGCTCGTCTACATAATCAGTTCTACCCCCAAAATACCATTGGGTTTTGTGGCCCTATCAAGCATTCAGATCAAGTGTATATGTGTATTTTTATTAATGATCCTCAAGTAAGTCTGTCATATAGTCATCTGGATCCCATTAACATCACTCTGTGGATGAATTTGTTTCTTGTGTTAAAAGAAATGTCTAGCATAGGAGTCAAGAACATTGGGTCTTCTAGATGGCCAATGGTAAGGGTTTCTCAGAGCTTTATTCCCATGTCGGGCAAAAACATGGCTTTTTATTAGGCCTTTGTGGTTTAATTCAAATTTATTCCAAAATGTACATGTACAATGGTGATCTGCTAACTTAATTAATATGCTTTCAGTCTATTGAAATTATTTTTTATTGTTTAACTGGTCAGTTGTTTAAGCTGCTTAAACTGAATTTATTTGGATACCTAGCACCCTGTGCTATAGGGTAGGATATAAATATTTTAATGAAATTAATAAATAGAATGAAATTGTATAAAAAGTTTGAAGGACCAAAGGTTCCCCTGCTTCTGCTCTAACAACTTTATGTCCAATATATTATGAATAAAAATGGCATTTGATTACATTCTGATCCCATGGAAATGAAAAAAATCTTTCTAGAATCACCCCAGAGCTGCCAGAATGTTCCCTGTTCTGTATCACTTATATGATCAGTATAGTAGAGTATTAACCCTTCTGGATAATACATCATCTTTGCAAGGACACCATACTCCAGCCCATATCCTACCTTTATCTATAGGACTTGGCCCAGTGGGGAAGTGAATTTCACCTTATCTTTGTAAACAGACTGGGAAACAAAGGATTGAGAGGATGGGTCAAAATTGTTTTATTTTTGGTTTTATGTATGCTGCTGGTGATTTAATCACACTTTTAACAGGCCTGTTTTGTTTTACTGGTATCTATTCCATTTTTAATTTCTTTATCACTCAGAGACATTTTTGGCTAAAAATGAAAAAAAACCACACATATAATTTTTTCTGTTTTCTGTATCCACTTAGGACTTTATCAGACCTAACCTCAGTTAACGTTTCTGTCCCACCAAAGCTAAAAGCAAACTTGTCCCGGCAAAAGACCCCCCGCCCGTCAGACCTACCTTAACCAGCGTGAAAAGGCAGCCCTGGTAGTAACGGAGTAGAAACCGAGCTCCATTTACTTCCAGGTTCCAATTCCAGTGATTTTTGCGAGAAGATGTGAGTGCAGTAAATTTTAAAAATACAGAAATCCCGTACAAAGACACAAAAAGTACACACAAGCACAGAAACACACTTTATAACTTAAAAGTACTGGGGAGGTTTGTAAAAAGAGCATCCCCTACCTGGCTGTCACGATCTCACCTGGAAGCATTCTGTCATTGATGCTGTATTCATGTGAGCAAAATGGTGCAGTTTCAGATGCTGTCAATGCCAGCAACAAAGCACCACAGGAGATCAATTGACTGCTTGGCCCGTAAATTAAAAAAAAAAAGAAAAGGCTTTTTTATAAGACATTATCGCAAAAGAACGATGTCATTTGGTATGTGCGCACTTTTGCATTCATTAGATTTTGTTATGACGCCATATTTTCCACATCTGATAAAGTCCTTAGTGTCATTTTCTAAAGCAGTGGCTTTGGTCTTCCAGTTGTTTTAGACCTCAGCTGACAGAAGCCCCAGCCAGCATGGTTAATAGTAAGGGATTTGGGGTATTCAGGTCATCTGGTGGGCTGCAGGTTTAGAGCCACTGCTCTAAAGCAGCAGTGGCCAGCTTCATCAGCCTATGAGGATAGATTCTTCCAAGTCAGGTTTCTTAAGGGTCAAAACCCTCTAGCTATGGCATCAGAGTGTCATCAAGCTGGCTGTCAGGAGAGAACGAGGCTCCAAGGTTAAAAAAAATAAGCCACATCATCCTTCTGACACAAAGGACTTTATCAGACATGCTAAATAGGGCGTCATAATGATGCCACATAAACGTGAAAGGGCATGCATATCAGACAATGTTGCCCTTTCATGTTTATGTCTTGTCCTTAAGCTTATCTATTTCATTGATGCCCAAAGCCATCAATAGATTGGCTGTGCTAGTTTTTACACTGGCATAGCTGGCATGTGCAACCTCACATCTTTCCCCCCACATACTTACCTCATGAATGGCTGGACCATCCAGAACAATTCTGGGTGAGATAGTGACATCTAGGTAGATGACACATTTTTTTTAACCTTTCCTGGTTTACTTGGAAGTATTAAAGTGTATTTTGTGCTTTGCATAACTTTATGTCTTTTTTTTTATGTTTGAATTTCCTGCACGATGAAATCTTGTGGGATTTCGATCGAGGAAGTGACTGGGGCTTCATTCACTTCCTCCTTCATTGCTGGGAAAGCCTTTGCCAGGAGAGAAGATAAGTGTGGTGGTGGGCATTCTTTTGCTGGCATAAAATTGGATTTTTTTATGCCGGGAGAAGAAGGTTTTAAGGGGCTTGTCTGATAAAGTCCAAAAATAAGAGGATTTCCTAATAGCCATTGTGATAATGGAGAGGCTGCTGGAGTATCTGGAGCTAGGAGGTCAGTCTCTCTGTTTATTTGAAAAAACAACAACACATAAACTAGTTCAATATGATTTTGGGGCTTGACTTTAAAGAATTAAATACAGTTGGACCCCTGTATCCATGGGCGTTCGGTTCCCAGACTTATCATGGATACTGGAAACTGTGGAAAACAGCAAAGTCTATTAAAATAAAGGACTTCCAGTAAAAACATACTATAGAGTTGCATTAGATGACCTAGAAGATGCCTAGAGATGATGCCTCTCTAGGCATTGTTCAGCACGACTCTATGGTATGTGTCCCTATTTTGTGTTCCATGGACAACTGAAACCATGGATATTTTGTTCCATGGATACGGGGTCCAACTGTACTCCCAACTGCTGGCCTGTGTAAAACAATGGCAAATGGTTTAGCCTAGTATATTCTCCTGGTGATTGACTTTTTAATACTATGCCAGAATTTTTTCCCCACATAATGTTCTGAAAAAACGAGAACTTTCACATGGTAGCATCAACAAAAGTATGACTGGAACGACCCCTTTTTGGTATCCTCTTGAAAATGTTTCCCTTTTGATCCTATTGATTGTCAGATCTTTGGATAAGAAGGAAGATGGCATCTGGCTCAGCCACACTGCTAAGGAAACTTCTAGCTTTCCATTGACATTAGCACAGAATAACCACCACTTTCCTTGACGAAGGCACAGGCTGAGTGGTAATTCATAGAGGTTACAGAACACCTGTAGATGGGGAGAGGTGAATTACTGGAACAATAAAGCTGCTGGACATACCTGTGCCAGACAAGGGACTAGCTCTAGCTTGCCTCTACATTGCCCTGTGGTGACATCATGCTTGTGGAAGATGGGAAACTCCACCTATATATGAATGTGTGAAATGCCAATTGACGGGTCACAAACTTTCTCAGTTGCATGCTCACTTTCCTTGTCAAATCCTGCTTCTGTCTTACTCCTATCTCTTGACTTTCAGGAGCAGATTTTTATAAGGCACCAATGGGTCTAGTGGGGAAGCAAAGACCATGGGGTTGTCTAGACAAGAGGATATAATGCTGATTTCTGTACATTAACACAAAATCACAGCAGCGTTCTTTTGTCTCCACAGTCATTTGGCAAAATCACTGGTATGTGAAGCTGTCTGTGTTTTAAGTTCACACGCAGCCATGCCTGTGAATCAAGATGGTGGCTGGGAGTGAATTGCTTGCATTATTGTTCTCCACAAGTTGTCGCTGCTGCACAGGTTTTTTTTAAAATGTAAATCTAAGATGTGCAAGTGTGACCTTCTGCTTAAAAAAAAAACTGTTTGGCCACCTTGGCACAGCAAAAAGCACACCATCGTTAATGCAAAACTCAAATAGTGCTTCTGGCCACTTCATTGTCAGCAAGCTCAGCTCTGCTCATGTCCACCAATCAGCTTTACACTTCCACCCCATGCAGTGATGGGAACCAGTTGTCCAAATGAGCAGAAATGCACTTTTCTGCATATTTTTTTTAAACCTTGGGAAAAGCCACAAAGGCTTTTCTCAAGTAGTTTTGGGAGTTTTTTGCCATCTCCTTCCAAATATGGCGAATCACCATGGGATCTCATTGGGACAAAAGATATTCTCCTCAAATTCTACGAGGAGTTTTTTCACCATCTAGACAACCCCACAGTTATAGTCTGAGGCCCTTTGCATCCCAGCTATGCTATCAACATTGGAAAAATTGGAGTGCTGAATATTGATTTCACAATGATGTCTTTATTTCCTGCTAAAAATATTTCAGGTACTGGTGAAATATATGGATTCTCTCTGCATGTGTAGCTGCAAATATTTTTATTTTTAAAATGTTATTTATTTTGAGTAAGTCTTATGCTTACAGAAACATTAAAATTACCTTATTTGTATGTGCTTATTAATGTTTTCCTCCTCTTCCTTTTTTCTCTTTCCTTTATATTTTTCTCCTTTCTCTGCTTTCCTGGATGCTTTCCCAAAGGAGGACAAAGTGGTTAGAATCCATGTTTCTTTATATTATTACAGTGTTACTAAACATATATGCAATTGATTAATGTGAAACACTCAATTGAAATTTTAGTTATACAGTGTTTAAAAAAAACAAACCAAAACAAAAAGCAGTTAGACTGCCAGGCTTTATGGAGCTAGTAAAATTCAGATACTGTACCAAGGGTATAATATTAGTTTGCATTTCTTTTCTTTTTTTAAGTTTTAATGGCAGTACAATCAAAGCCCTGCGAGTATACTTTTGCAGGAAGAAATATTATTTATTATTATTGCTTTTACATTTCTTGGGAAATAAATTGACAGCCAGGGCCAGGTCATACTGATATGGGTTTCCCCCCATGTATGAAACTGAAAGACACATAATTCTGATTAACATCTTTGCTGTATGCCTCACATTTTGTATTGTAGAATCAAACATACTGATACTAAAATAATTGGCTTGTGGGTGTTATTTTCATGATGGATTTTCTGGCAAATCCAAACAATATTATAAAGCCAGATAGATAGATAGATAGGGAGATAGGGAGATAGTGGTATAAATCAAATTGCTAGTCCCAACGATAGCAGAATCAATGGGACTTTTGTTAAGTCAACACTTATGTAAGGTCTATTGATTCAGTGGGTCTGCTCAACTTGGGTCTAAAACTGGATTTAGGTCTCTATGTATTCTTTTGAAACAATCTTCACACACTCTGTAAAGAGTATAGCATACATGTTTCCTCTTTATACTCTGGGGAAATATGTAATATGTTAAGATAGATTGATACTGAGATTACACTCTTAAATCTGACAATAGGTTCTTTTAACCACTTTTGGAGGGGAAAATTTATAATGGTGGATAAACTGTCTTGTTGGAATCTATTTAAAAATAACAACTAAACCCTGATCTTTTCGCCAAACCTTGGCAAGCATTTAAAAAAAAAAAAAACTTCAAGGTTTCTAGTGCATAGCAATTGAAAAAAAATCATTGTCTTTTTATGTTAAACTTTAAGTGTCACAGTATCTAAGCTTTGATCATAAGATCTTTTTAGCCTTCTGTTTGTTAAACTGGGTGGGCTGACATCCTTGGTACTAGAAATTTATTTATTTACAGTTGTCCCTGCACATTTGTGGGGGTTAGGGGTGCAGGACCCCCACAAAAGTAAAAAAAAAAAAAAGGCGAATACTTACAGCACAGTGGAGGTAGGGGTGGAGCTCCCCAGAAGGGCTCCTTAGGCTTGCGAGGTGAGCAGCTGGAGGCGGGGGAGTACAAAGACCGTGGGTCTGGCAGGCAGGTCCCTCAGCCATCGACCTGCTTCTGGAAGCCCCATGATGCTGTGCTAAGTGCTTGGGGAATGCAGAGAGGAGAAATCTCCTTTGCAAAGAGTCTCCAATCGCAGTGAAGAAGCAGACTTCAGGGGCTTGAGGTTTCTTCTGCCCTGCCTTCTCCCAGTGCACACTGAAGTAAGTGCTAAGTGCCGGGGGGAGGGCAGGGCCGGTTTAAGGCACCAGCGGCGTCAGCATCCGCAGAGGACCCAATCATTGTGGGGGGCCCGTAGTAACCTTCCTCCTGCAAAAACATTATTAGTAATAATCTGAATATCCTGTACTGTGAATAGCTTAGGTTGAGTTAGGTTACATTGACCTGAGATAAACATATGGGGCCCCCCAAATAAAGCATTGAAGGGGCCCCCCCAAATTCCTTAAACCGGTCCTAGGGAAGGGAGAGAGGAGAAATCTCCTTTGCAAAGAGTCTCAAAACCCCACAAAGAAACAGGCTTCAGGGGTCTTTGCAACAGAGATTTCTGCTGCTCTGCATGCCAGCAGCTTGCAACAGAAGAAATGTGGTGGGGAGGTCTTTCAGCCAGGAAAGGTTTTGCAAGTGAAGCTATTATCTGCAGTTTCCAGTATCTGCAGTAAGTAAGGGAACCAAACCCTTGCGGATATGGGGCTCTGACTGTAATCAGGTCTAATAATTTGTGTTCCATGCTTCTTAGCCATATTTGTTGGCCAGAAACTGGTCCTTACTTGTGCACCACATTCCCAGGTAATGCTGCATCTTAGCAATGGGTGGGGCTTTATCCGGAACAGGTTATCCTCTTGCACAACAGCAGAATCCAGAGTAAGAAGGTTGGATTCTGCTTCCCACAGTAGCTCACTTAGATTTTTTTTTTAAACAGTTCTGGTGGGCTGGAAAAAAATCTCAGGCCTATGTACAGATAGCTCCAGGGGCCTGCAGGGAAAAGGGGAGAGGATGGGAATGGAAGGAAGTTTGTAGATATCCGCAAACATCACTTTGGATTTTGGCTTTATTATTTGTGTATGAATTAGATGCCTATATCTGAAACCAAAAGGGCTATCTAGCTCTCTCTGTTTGTAATTTAGACTGCAGTGTTATGTATACTGATTAGAAAGGAATTTATATTCAAGTCAGTGCATTTGAACATGTCAGTATTTAGGACTAGGCTAGGTCAGTTACACAAAATGTAAAAAGTGTTAAAGTCCAACCATAACTAGACTTAGACAGAACCATGCTGAACATGGAGTTCTGGCTGAAGAGGAGTTCTGCCTGACCAGTAGAGCTTCATGGGCCTTCCGACAGGAAGGCAGCCGCAAGCAATCACAATCCACTACCTAAACAAGGGAAAGCTTCAGGAGCTGCAGTTAATGTAGTACTTTTTTTTATGGTGGATTTTGGGGGTAAGTCCTCGTACACACGTGGAAATGTATGTACTCACCAGAGGGATTCTTCATATCCCAGCCTACATATACAAATGTTTATAAGACTGCTTGTAAACATTAGTTTAAAATCCTGTATATATATATATATATATATATATATATATATATATATACAGTTGTACAAGTGCCTGGGTTTGCATTGTCTAATAATTAACGCCTGCCTATAGGCCTGCTCTTTCATTTTGCCACCGGTCTTGCCTTTTTACATATAGTACTAATCCTACTTGTCTTGTCTATATCACTATTGCATATGCATTGCTTAAGACATCCTATTGACAAACCACTCATTTCCAGCAAATTATGTTATTTGATCCCATTCAGTACAGTTATAAAAACCTTCTGTTTTTATGTCTCAATTATGACTTTAAGTTAATAGGTTGCCTCACCTTTTATTTTCTTCAGGCTACACAGTACTGCTGTTCTTACTACAGTACTGCTGTTCTTGCTGTTGCTTGAGACATTGTTTAAGATTTTAATATCAATACAATATAACTTACTATATTTAATAAAATATTGGACCCCCTTCTCCACCCATGTCCCGACTGGCCTTCCTGGAACTTCTGGACTAGCCACCTCCAGAGGCCATTCACGTTACAGAATTATAGTGCTGTTATTCCACTTTTTCCACCCTATGGAATCCTGGGATTTGTAGTTTGGTCAGAGGCACTAGAGGAGCTCTCCAGCTGAGAATTCCAAAGGCCCCTCCTTACACGGCCAATCCCAGGATTCCATAGGACAGAACCATGGCTCTTGAAATAGAATAATGATGCTATAATTCTGTAGTGTGAATGGGCCCCTTATCTCCATGATGAAGTGACTATCTGCTCCTTGAGCACAAGAAGCAACAGAATTCTAACTTATAATTGCCCCTCTTAGTTGCCAGTGAGTTTGCTTCTTCAAGTTATCATGTTAGTTGAATGAAACAAACAAATAATTTTTTTTAAAAAAACCAGAGAATTGATTCTAAAGTATTCTCAAGTATTCAGTGACTATTAATTTGGTACAGAATGCATTTAATTTAATTTAATTTAATTTAATATAACGTAATAAATTTAATTCTGGATGTAATTTAATGAAATACATGAGTAGATTTAATAATAATTTTTTTAAAGTGCAAGCCTTAAGTACATGGATCCTAGCTCAGCTATGTGGATCCCACTCCTGCCACAAAATCCCTGAAGTGCGTATGTGTGCCTTCAAGTCACCTGTTGACTTATGGTGACACCATGAATTTCATAGGATTTCTTAGGCAAGGAATACTCAGAGGTGGTTTTGTTAGTTCCTTCCTCTGAAATATAACCTATAGCACCTGGTATTCATTTGTTGGGGAGGGGAGTTTCTGGTTTTTGTTTGTTTGTTTTTTAAGTTGTGTGGCAAGTCTGACTCATAAATAAAGCAAGTGGGAGCTATGTATGTTTGTTAGTCTGATCAGTAGCAAAATACCTGTACTTTCTTCAGGTACTATGGCAAGATGAGAACCTAGAATTTTTTTCTATTGAAGACTCTTTCCTGTCAGTGGCCATGCATATTTTATATGCATGTCTATTAATCCATGATATTGACCAGCATATGTCTAGTTGGGTAAATATTCAGAGCTTGAATTATTCAGTTTTTATCATTCATTTTAAAAACATTAGAATGAACTATGTTTTACACATTAAGGAACATGGACTAATAGAATATTTTCCAGGGGAAAACATTGTTTTTAGGAATGGATGTAATCTGTTCTTTCTCTCTCTTTTTTGTTACAAAGAACTTTAATCCTCATCCAGGATTAAAACTGTGTATTTTTAGCTCTTATGTGTCCTAGATAAAAGATACTTTGCCCAGTACATTTTATATATGTCTTTATAGTATTTGGAAGCATTTGTTTTGTACAGTGTTTTCTATTGATTTATATCTTAATGCTGCATTTATTTAAACTATTTTCTAAATCCTTGATTGTACAAATACTCAGATTTGAAGAAATGTTGCAAGGAAAACATAGCAGCTTCCAGGGTATTGCAGCTTTTAAGAATGTGTTCAGTTCAGGGACAGGTGTTGAAAGTTATATGTTTCCTTTGTTTTAAAAGAGCACTGCACAACTTAAAGCATGGCAAGTGTGCAGGCTGGGGCAGGAGTGGAGTCTGGTGGTCTCCCAGTAATGGCAACAAGCTGGCTCCTTCTTCTTCCCATTTTAGCATGGCCTCCTGGGAAGCAGGAACTGCCAGCCAATGAGTTTAAACTTTGGTTTGAATTCATTGGCTCGTGTGCCTGGCTGGAGTGACCTGGATGTAGGCTTCACTTCAGTCAAGGGTATGTATGCTATTTATTCATCGCTCCTTTACATGCTACCAAAGTTCACTTGGAACATCATACCCTCTTGTCAGGAGGTTGGATGTTTAATTATGTGTAACGTGGGTGTTGTGATTTATGTCTTTGTATTGCCACCTCTGTCACAACTTTTTGGGGTGGTTGGCATGGGTCCTGGATCCAGGACATTATTTCCTAGTTCATGCAGACATTGGTAAGGTATGGGGGTCCCCTTAAGGGACTTGGGGTTTGTGGGATGGAATTGGCCATGCCTGGCTTGGGAGTAGATGCCCTTCCTGCTCCCTGCTGGCAGGGGATGATGCTGAGTTGTCTTCCCATGTGGATCCTGCCCCTGCCATTTCGCTGGATCCAACATGGGGCCGGATGGTCAGGCTCATTGATCAACAGGCAGTTTGGTCATGCCTGGATCTGGACCCATCTGTGTGCCAGCCCTATTAGCAACTGTAACCAATAAAAGTTGTGGCCTACATCTTCCATTTATTCCTGTGTGTTGGTGTGATATTTCAAGCGGAACAGGACTCTCCCCTGAACATACTTTAAAAATCTGCGGTACTAAGGCATGCATTTTATAGAGCCTAAAACAGACCTGTAGTGCTCTGTTGTTACCCAGAAAAAAGTAACTTTTCTATGCTCTGGTTTAATTGGACTTTATGACTCACTAGCTTTTCATTTCAATATTAATAGCCACCACATAATTCCATGCTGGCATTCAGTCTGCAGTGTCACCCTAAATCAGCTCCATAGGTTTTTACAACCTTCCAGAGCAGGGTTTGGGAGTTTGTGAAGACTGCAGTCAGAAGGAGGTATTGCTCTCTCCTGTTTCTGCTGGCAGAAGACTGTGGAACTAACTTATTGGTTTATGTCCAGTGACTTCTATTAAGTGACAGTGACCAATAGAATAAGTGTGTTAGGCTAACATTCTTATTGTGGCATTGATGTTGTTAATTGTTGTCAAGTTAACTTTGACCTATCAATGAAAGACCTCCAAGTCACCCTATGATCAACAGACCTGCTCAGGTCTTGCAGACTCAGGGCTGTGGCTCCCTTGATTGAGTCCATCTGGAATGTTGACTACCTCTTTTCCTACTGCTTTATACCATACCAAGCATTATTGTCTTTCTAGTGTGTCCAAAATATGACAGTCTCAGTTTAGTCCTCTTGGCTTCTTGATTTGCTGTAGGACCCATTTATTGGTCTTTTTAGCAGTCTACAGTGTATGTAGAACTCTTCTTCAGCACCACATCTCAAATGAGTTCTTTTTCTTCCTATCAGCTTTCTTCATTGTTCAGCTTTCACAACCATGCATAGAAATTGGAAATACAATGGCATAGAGAATCCTAACTTTAGTGTTCTATGATAGATCTTGACACTTCAGAATCTTGTCTAGTTCTTTCATGGCTGCCCTTCCAAGTCCTAGTCTTCTGATTTCTTGATTGAAGTTTCCATTCTGATTAACAACTGAGCCAAGGAATGGAAAATCTTTAACTATTTCATTGTCTTCATTGTCTACTCTAAAGTGATGTAAATCATCTGTTGTCATTGTTTTTGTTTTCTTAGGAGATTTTCAGATGGGGGGGAATTACCCCCATGGAGATCGGGAGAGAAACGGGGATGTTCCGCTGCCAGCGCTCCATTTCGCACACCTCTGTCCTTCTCCCGATCTCCATTTGTTCTCCGTCCGTCCTGCTTGCATTTTACTTCTGCTATTTTTTACTAACAAAAGTTCTTCGTTAATAAAAAATAGCAGAAAAGAGAGGAAGGAAAATGCAAGCAGGCCGGAGGGAGAAAAAAGGGAGGTCAGGAGAAGGGCGGGGGTGTGCGAAACAGAGCGCTGGCAGCGGAACAACCCTGTTTCTCTCCTGATCTCCATGGGGGTTATTTCCCCCATCTGAAAATCTCCTTAATGTGCAACTGTAAACCTGCCTTGTTTTGCTATTTTCTGCTAGTAGTATAGTGTCATCTGCATTAACTATCTGGCATTTCTCACTCCATATATGGTAAAAGTCTTTGTTGTAGAAGTTTGAGCATCACTTTGCTTGCACAGGAAATTAATGCAGTGGCCCTGTGGTTACTGCAGTCCCTGGTGTCCCCTTTCTTGGGGATTGGAATGTATATTGAGTGTTTCCAATCTGTGGGCCATTGTTTTGTTTTCCATATTTGTTGACAGATTTTGGTTAGAACTAGAGTAGATTCTGTCTCTGTAGACTGAAGCAGCTGTATTGGTATGCCATCTGTTCCTGGTGATTTATTTCTCTCTAGTTCCCTGAGTGTAGCTTCTATTTTACTTTCTAAAATTGTAGGTTTATCCTTGAATGAATCTGTCTTCCTTTCTTTTGTATAGTTCTTCAGTGTATTGTTTCCATTGGCTTTTCATTTTTACTTGGACATGTAATTTGTTCCCCTACTGGTTGTATAGCATTCCTAGTCATGGATTGAATTTTCCTTTGATTTCTTGGAACCCGTGGAAGAGGTCTCTTGTTCTTCCTGAAGGTCCTTTCAGCTTGCATCCATTTGCACCATTAGCCACAGTCCTACTCATAGTTGTCTTCTGCTGTACTCCAGTACTTCATTGCCTTTTGACCTAGGAGTGTCATCTTTTGGCACTATCTCCTTTTTCATTTTTGTCTCATCATAGGTTTTTCATTGTAAAAGACATACAAAAGGGATTTACCATGCCTTCTTCTGCACAGTACTAACAAGCATTAGCTATGATGCCACCACTGTTGTCTTTGAGAGATCCTCCATCAGTGTCACCCTCTATTAATGTTGCTGCCCAGTAGCTGTTTGGCACATTTAGTCTGGCTCACAGTGGGTATTGTGATACACACTTATGTCATCTCATGAATTGGTAGCTGGGGAAAACAATTCTAACCAGCCCAGATTTACACAGTGTAACAAGGAAAACTTCCTCCAACTTGTTGTCCCCCAAATGTTTTAGACTTGAAGTCTCATGGTCCTTCACCATTGGCCATGCTTCCTGGGTAGATGGGAGCTGTAGTTGAAAACAATGCTTCTTAAGCTGTCTAATGTGGGGAGCTTGAAGGGTCATTTTCCCAATGTCCCAGGGACTAGCATAACATTAGTGCACATTGAGTACAGCTGGTTTTTTTCTTTCCTGGAAGCTAATCACGGACCAGCAGCAAATAGCTCACAGGCTGGCAATCTACAGATCATCACTTTCAGCAACACTGTTCTAAAATATCTGGAAGGTACTAGAATGGTTCGTAGCCCCCCCCCCCAGCATAAAAAACAAGAAAATGTGTGTAAGAGGTTCTTCCTCTTCCTCCTCTGGTGACAACTAGAGTTAAATCAGCACAGTACCAAAATGGTATCAATGCTTGAAGTGAAAAAACTACTTTCTGTACTGAGAGAACTATTCAAAATGCTCACTGAGCATGAATTATTAAGTATTAATTTGGTAATAATACTAATTTAACCACTCCCCTGCCATTAAATGTCTTTGTTGAAGTATGGTATCAACGAGGATAACAACAGAATGCTATTAAAAGCTCTTCCCCTGGTTTTGAAACAGTCTTGAATGAATTTATGAAGTATATATTGATCTTTCCCCTTCTTCTGCTCAGTAACAGAACAATATGGTTGGGAGGGTTTATTTCCTATACAATCTTGATCACACCTAGAGATAGGCTGTTTTATGAAATGGGCTAGTACACTGTTGTCCATTTTATATTGCTGAATAATAGGAAACAATATGCAATAAATGTTGGGTCACCATTGTTATTTTGTATTTATATGTGTTTAAACTGAAACCAGCTATAAAAACCCACTAGAAAAGCACTAAACACACACCACTTTTACAATAACACTTTATATAAAAGATGCTGATGCAACATGTCCCCCACCCTCCAACTCCCCATTTCATTCATTCATATTGTGGATTGTTGTTTCTATCTTGCTGCCCTGGATCATGTTTTCATATATCACTATAATGAAATACATCTTAGAGTTTAAGGCATACTTCATTATGGTGATAGCATATCAAAGTTACCATTCAAGAGAATCAGACAGAGGCATTTAAGACATAACATGAAATCCTGTACCCACTTGCCTGGGAATAACTCGCTGAATTCATAGGGACTTATTGGAACAGACACATGTAGGGATGCAGTGTTTATCTTTTCTTAAACATGCACAGAGATAAATTGCTTTTTTAAAATAATGTTTTATTAACACACACACACACACACCTCACAACGTTCAAGGAAAACACACAAAAACATACCAGACAGACAAAACAAAACAACACAAACCTTATAACAAAATAATTAACGACAATAAACTACAACTAATAAGGGAATACAAATGACTTTCATCCTCTCAACTAGCGGTTACAATTATCAAATAGATCCAACTTTATCTAAATAAATTCTTGAAACATTGCTTCTACAATAAGCAAAATGCACAGAGATAAATTTCAATCTCTTTTCACTTTCCAGATTTTTATTGTCTGGTGATTTATACAAATGCAGTTGTCCCCTCTCTTGAAATATTTTATATGTCTGTGTTTGCGTTTACCCACAGTTCTTCTTTCTGACCTGCATCATTGTTTTCTTCTTCCATTGTGTATTTAACTTATGACCTGCTGGGAGGCAATGGCCTGTCTGATGGGGTGGAGTAGGGTACTGTTGATGGGGTTGTTTTCAGGAACACCAATACACCTAGAACCCCTTGTAAGTAATAAATAACCATCTGTAGAATTCAGATGGAATCTTCTCAAATTATTTTTGTGTCAATCCAGTGAGGTGAACTGAGAGAAAGAAGTTGGTAGCATAAGCTTTTGTAGACTTAAATCTACTTCATCCAATGCAAGTCTACTTTATCTGATGAAGTAGAGGTAAGTCTACAAAAGCTTTTGCTACCAATTCCTTTTCCCCAGACCTTATCTACATGGGCTATTTGCCCCATTCTGCCACCATCTGAGAGCGATGGAGTACAAACAGCGTAGTGCAGTGCTGACCCCTGGGGCTGAAACATGGGCAAGCCAGGTGCAAGCGGTTTAATAAAATACCTGGTTTAATCTGTTTCTGCTGGGATGAAATGAACTGGGCCCCAGTGCCTGCGAGAGCCTGTCCCTGCAGGCTGACCCATCACTATAGCTGCTGGTCACCCTTACTTTTCTGGGTCCGGCCAGCAGGCCTGCAGCACGTGACCAAAGCTGGTCACATGCAGGGGACCTTGTCACATGGTGCAGGCCAGCTTCCTGGACCTGGCAGAGCAAGGGAAATGGTGGCATCAGTGGCTGCAGCAATAGGCCAGAGTTCATGTTTGGATTCTAGCCCATTTTGTTGAGTTAACAGGGGAAGAACAGGCCAGCTCCGTAGCCAGGATTCACCAGTGGGGAGCCCTCAGTCTCAAAGGCACTACAAAGGTTTGCATACTGATGCAGACTGATAAGGTTATGTATGTTTTGAATTCTACCAGAGTGGTGCTTGGCCAAGTTTGCCCTCCACTCTTCATGGCTAACTGGGGATTTGAATCCTGGCTTCTCTAATCCAAGTCTAACATAGCCCATTATATCACATTGGTCTTCTTTTCTCATAGCCCTAGAAAGTCTGGGGCTAGATATAGGCAATATGTGTTTTAGAGACTTGAAGAGAGTAATGAAAGATGTACCATTGTTTATGGTACTCACATATTCATTTTCCCCCTAACTATGATCAATGTTTAGAAAAGGTTTTGCAGGTTTTAGTAGTGCTTCAGTAACTTGGAAAAGCTGTCCCCCCCCCAAACATTAAAGTGACCAGCTATCCCTCCTCCTCCTCCTTAAAGTTAATATGATATCCCTCAAAATGACCTGGGGCATTCTAGGGCTTCTGACAATCCTGGATGTATTTGCTTTCTGTTTGATGTTACCTGTTGTCAGATTCTTTAGAAACATTACTTCTCTCAAGTTTAGAAATGGACGAACATTCCCGGACACAAAACCATGGAACCAACCTTCCATATCACAGTAAAATAGTCCTAAACCTTAGAGTACCTCCATGCCACTGGAGTCAAAGCCAACTTTGAATGAGCTTTGGATGAACATATAGCCATCCAGATTTTTCAACTCCCATTATCCCCAGCACAGCCAATGGTGAGGGATGATGCGACTTGTAATCCAATAACATCTAGAGGGTGACATGTTCACCATCCCTCTTTCTAGTTGTAGAAATATGAATGTTGTTTAAATTTAATTATTTGTCCAAGAGTGTCACCACAGAATGAGAAACTTTTAAGATAAAGAACAGCCACATTGTTTGTGATATCCTTTGCCATGGCCTGAGTTGTTGCCAAGTCCAGAAGAACAGAGAAATTACACCTTTCAACTATTGGCTTACTTACTGATTGCTATTTTATGTCAGAGAGGTGTAATTTTTTAAATAGAAAGCAGGCTAGAGAAGTGAAGAGGCAATACAGTTGCTGTGGTGATTTTTAAACATTAATGTGTGAAAGGTGCATGGGAAAGGATGTAGTATATGTGAGTGAATGATATGGTTAATTAAATTATGCCTGAGTAATGTGTTTGAATAGAGGCGAATAGGTTATGGTAGATCTGAGGTTTGTACGTATAATGATATGATACTGGCCATTTTCATGATTTTCTAAAAGTTGCAATTTCATTGGAAAGCACAAAAAGTAAGGAAAATGAGGTTATGCATAAGAACGTGAAGGCTACCTTTACTTTTAAAATTAAAGATATGTTGTAGGGATAAGCATTTGCCTTGTTTTCCTTTATTTAGTACAAATTAGTAGGGGTTTTAAAAATTAATAGTAAATTCAGTGTATGTTGAGATGATGGGCTGCTGTTTAGAGACATGGAAGCAGTGCATTTTTAGAAAACAGTACTGTACATTTTTTGGAAAACAAATGAAAAAATAAAAAAGGAAACCTACTTGAATCTTTACACAACCTATTAACCTACCACACATTCCCACATGCTCTTTATCTTTTCTGGAATAAATGAGAGATTTCTTACTCCCCTTCAAGTTTCTGTGATGGGACCTTGAGGCCTTATTAAGGCCAGTGTCACTCCTCCCTCCAGTGGTGTCACCTGGTGCAGTTGGCATCTCCACACACCTCTAGTGCTGCCACTGATGGGTCCAGTCTTTCCATTTCTCGCCTTGTACAGTGCAATACAGTTCTTGGCAATATGGAGTAATGACCTTGTAACTTCTATAAGAAATAGGTGGGTCATCTGGTTATCTCACAGATTGTGGAAGATTCACAAGCTTCCTATCTTTTTTACATATGCTTCACTTTTTTGTCTGCTCTTTAAACTGTTGTGAGCTGTGGCGCTTTTTTTTGTCTCAGCTATTAAGCAGCTTATCCCCATTTAGTCTACTGTGGAAGGACAACCTGTGGGAACTGCCACATCTTGCAGGTGCAAGTATTTGTTATTAACTTACAACTGAAATGTTTTAAATAAACAGTGCCCATAATGTGCAGCTTCATGGAGCTGCATTGTTGAAGATGACTCAATGGTTGGCTCTTTCACAAAGGAAATATCTTTGCAGACACATAGGAAACATCCACCTTATTTATCCTGTGTCTTTTCTCACTTTCTTCCTTTTCCTTCTATTATTTCTCTATGTCAACATGGATATAAATCTTTGCTAAGGATCGCTATTCCTATGTGTTCCTAAACATTGCCTTGCATCAGTTCTTACATGATTTAGTCTTTCTCTACAATCTCTGCTGTGCAAAGCGGACCAGGGTGGAGTCTTAGGAACATAGTCATTTTGAAAGGCATGATGAGAATGTTTGCTTTCTCTATGCCTTTGCTAGTAAACGTGGATCCCTCAGCTCTGGAAAGGTTTGTCTTGAAGCACAGACGACCGTTAACCACCTAGACTAGAGAGAGTGTTTGATCTGTTCTTGATGTCATTTTGTTTACACATGGAGAAGTGTAACAAAATATTGACAATCATATTTGAAAGTAGTGATGGTTGAATTTTCAGTGACGTATGAGGATCATTAATATCTTGCCTCCCGCCAAGGGAATACATTCATATTTATGATGGCAACAGGATAAGATATAAAAATTCCCCATTATATGCTTCTACCACACATACAAGTTTTGTGCTTTTGTTGGTATTACCAGCCACATTAGTACCTATGAATGTACAGGTAAGTGCTAGAAATCTGAATGAATGACTAATGCTTAAAACAAAATTCTGATCTCACTTTAGTTGAGTAATATAGAGTTATTTTGAACCATAGACTCTCATCACCATCTAACTTTTCCAGATCCCATTCTACTGCACCTCTTTTTGTTTTCTTTTCTCCCTGCCTGAGTAGAAGTCCTTTCCTTGTACCATACCTGCCCTGCCAGTGTAGTAACTTAAGATCAAGGTTCCATGCTTTCTCTTAAGTTGATGCAAACAGCAATTTACAGATTGGTTGTCAAAGGTATTTTTGATGAATCATAAAATATTTTTGATATTCCTATGCTGGCACAAACACATTACAGCATTTTCCCGTCCTGATCTCCCTTTTTCTTAACGTCCAAGTTTTCCATGTTAAACTCACAATTGCTCTATCCCTTTCCTAGCCCTCCCCAATAAATTTAACTAACCCAAATCCCTACATCCCTTTCTTTCCCCCAAAGTACATTGCTTCTCTCCAGCTTTCTTTTTTGAACTCTGAGATATCCACTCCAATTTATTGTAGAGCACTGATACTTTCTCTCCCCCTTCCTCAAATCTTCCATCCCAGATTTACTGAGTTGCCCTTGTGTCCGAACTTGCTAGCACAAATAGCCCAGACTTAATCAACTTAGCTTCAGACCTCTGCATCTGGAACAAGAGGTGTGAGAGAATTATGAAAAGACCATGGACACCCCGGAAGGTAGGAGCAATAAAGGTGAAAGTTGGGGAGGGGGGACCCTTTGTCCCTTTGCAGTATTGTTTGTTATTGTCTAACAAATCCATACAGTGTCCACACCCCTCCCCATTTTCTTGCCATTAAAACCAGCAAACCAATGAACAAAAAAGAATTTCAGTTGCTGTTTTTGTAGTACATAGAATTCTGAACATAAAATGTTGCGATGTGTTGGCTATAAAATATTGGAGGTGCAAATATCTCGGAAATGCTTAGTAACGGCTGACAGTAAAACCAAGAATTTGCGGTTGCCTCACATGTGACAGTAAACATGTGGCTGTCACAGAGAAACACTTCTGTCTGACATTGGCTACAGTTTCTGCAAGGGGGCTTCATCATGCAAAAAAGCAGGTCTTACTGCCTGAAGATTATTCATAGGATGGCTTCCACATGGAATTGTTTCTCACTGGCTTCTGTACATCTGCTTTAACATATGAAGTTGCATAGAGTGAATTTGTATGGAAGGTAACATCAACTGAAATCCAACTTCCTGCAGTTTAACATTGGAGCCTGTGGCCAGCTTTTGTTTGGTTGGTTTCCTTTTTGCTTATACTCAACACACTACCATTGCATTAGCCCTGATCCAGGATTGGCAAGCTTGATGTGACTGTGGCAGTATGGATATGGAAAAGGGAACTATCACTATGGAAAGGGAGAAGGCTCATTTGCCCCATCTTCTGCCTTCAAAAGCTTGGAGAGACCATATGTCAGTATATACCCTTAATATTTGTGTGCTGATTTTTAAAGGACCTGTTCAAATATTCCTGTGGGGTATGTATGTGTGTGTTACATCTTTTGGTTCTTCTCAGTGGACAATTTCAGCTCTTACCACAAATGCCCACACATATATTTTAGAAGTGCTGGTCATACTTCTGGAAGCCCATTGCTGTTTTCCCAGAAATCAGCTCAAAGGATTAAAACATGCAAAAGTGGTTTGAGCAGAGACCATAGTAGAAAGGACCAAATGAACATGCGTACTATCAGCAATGGCAGCTCTAGCATATCTACTTCAATTCTCTAAAAAGATACTAACAAAACCCAGCATGATTAGGTAGGTATGTATAGGGATTTATAGTCTTGCCCTCCCAAGAACTTGGGGCAAGGAATAAAAGCAAAAAATGGGGAAAAGAGCAACACAAAAGGGGGTTGGGGAACACACAACTCTTGTTGCAATAGCTCTACTGGCTGCTGGTCCATTGCTGGGCTCAGTTCAAAGTGCTGGTTTTGACCTATATGGCTCAGGTTCCGGTTATTTTGAAGTATCCTCCCTTATGAACCCCCCTGTGTTTTGCAATCTGGTGGGGATGCATTTCTCTCTGTCCCGCCACCCTCACAGGTACATCTGGTGGGGAGTCAAGAGAGGGCCTTTTCAGTGGCTGTCCCCAGCCTTTGGAACTCCCTTTCCAAACTGGTTAGACTGGCATCCTCCGTGCTTGCTTTCTTTAAACAGCAGGAGACGTTTCTATTTCAACAGGTCTTTGAAGACTGATTGTTTAGGTGGGATGGGCTTGTGCAACGTGAAGGATTTTCAGTTTGTTATTTTGTTCTGCTGTTGTGCTTTTTATGGCTTATGTTCTTAAATGGTTTTAAACATTTTTGATAATTGACTCACTTTTTAAAATGTTTAGTGATCCAGGTTCATCACATTAGTTTGCATAATTTTAAAACTGAATTAGAATAAATTTTGCCATTTAAAATGTATTATTGTTCTGAATTTTTTTGTTATGATTTCTTAAACCTGAATTTTCTCACTTCAGTTTGCGTATGCCTAATGTATATAATTTTGTATGTGTGTGTAATAGATAAATAGATCTACACATACAGTACGGTACATAATCTTGTAAAAAATCAGAGTTTACAGGTTACTAATTATGAAATTGTGACATACACAATTCTTATATACTGTGACACATAATGTTTGAACAAAAGCTTACAACTTCCCACAAGTTATTAGTGTTGGTTTCTATGTTGGGAATATCCAGTGAAAGTAAGCAATTAGATATGGCCTTCTAAAGACAAATCCAGCATTCATTATATTGTGATCAGAATAGGTTGGAGAATGCTCAGGAAAAGTTGCCTGTGTCTCCTGCCTCTTCTTTCATCATCTTCCCTCAAATAGAAGAAGCTGTTAGTGCAGCTTATAAAAACCCAATTCATGCTGTAGCTTCTTCATACAGTTTGCACAAAACAGAGATCACATGGGAGCAGGTTATCTTCTTTGTGTGTATGGTGATGGTGAATGGCAGTTTTGGTGAATGACAGTTTTGTCACGACTGTGCCACTTCATTGTGAATGTTTGGATCACTTCATCAAAGTTTTCAGATCATTTTGAACATAACCCTGTGTCATGCCCCGTGAGCCTGATGAGGGTATAGAGTCAGAGGAGGAGGAGAACATGGCAGGGAACAGCCCTAGGGACCCTGGCACAAGTTTATCTACACCTGTGTCAGCAGGGAACCCTAGAAACTAGAGGCTCAAGCAGAGGAAGAGTCTGATCCAAGTGAATTGGCATCAGTCCCAACAGAGACTCCTGCCAATTCAGATAAGGATGAAGAAGAAGAGAGGAACTTACCTCCACCATCATATACTCAGTAGCGAGATTAAAAGGAAGCTCAAAGGAACCGTCGAGACTTTATGAGAAAAACCTGCTCATTAAGAAACACCTGACAAAGCCTTAATTGCTTTATATATGCTGGGAGAGGCAATGGAGGCTTTGTCAGAGATCAACTGATCTTCCTGGTGAAAGCTTCCTGCTGACTTTGGTGCCTGGATTCTGGTTATCTTGACTTCTGTTACTTTGACTTATGCTTACACCTTGGACTGTCTCTGACTACTCTGGTGCCTGCTCCTGTTGACCCATGGACTGTTTTGGACCCACGCTGACTGACTGCCATAAGCCTCTGACCTTTTGGATTGTGTTACTGGGCTAAATCTTTGACTGTGTTTGCATTCCTGGGAGCTAATTAACAGTTGGCTACCTTCCCAGACTAGTGCTATTTATACTTTGCTGGTAACTAGTTGCTTTCCAGACACCTGAGACACACATCCCCCAAGCAGATCTTTTAATGCTGGAAGGCTTTCAGGCTTGGACCTCAGTGAGCATATAAGTAGAAGTAAGTTGTAAGGGGTGAGTTCTGCTTCACATGAAATAACACACCAACATAGAAGATATCACAGAGTGGAAGAAATAGGCCACAACTTTTATTGGTTACAGCTGTAGATAGGGGTTTGTGCCCACATGGGTCCAGATCTGGGTATCAAAAAAACGGCCTGTTGATCAATGAGCCCGATCCTCCAGCCCACTGCCAGAACCTTTGGGATGACAAGAAATGATCCACCTGGGCAGGTGCCCAAGTGTGTCCTCCCTGCCACTAGGGGATACTGGAACAGTGTCTGCCTTTGAGCTGGACAAGACCGTATTTCACCCTCCCACACACACCGGTCCCTTAAGGGGACCCCAATGCATTACCAATGCCAGGAAGACACTGGTACTCAATATCCCAGATCCAGGACCCATACTAACTGCCCC
This sequence comes from Gambelia wislizenii, assembly GCA_030847615.1. Lineage (NCBI taxonomy): Eukaryota > Metazoa > Chordata > Lepidosauria > Squamata > Crotaphytidae > Gambelia > Gambelia wislizenii. The sequence goes on along the minus strand of JAUMIR010000001.1, from coordinate 166,196,885 downwards.
CAAAGATTGTGACAATAATATAGATGGCAACATGCCCCACAATACCACATATAGTAGGACTGCTGTATCCCCTGAAGGAACCACAGGACACAAAACAGCACACATACCATAGAGTCTTCCTAGAAAATGTGTCCTCTCTAGCCATTTTCTAGGTCCTCCAAGGCAACTCTATCGTATTTTAAGCCAGAGATCCCATTATTTCCAATGGCGTTAGCTATTATCCACAGTTTTCAGTATCCACGGACCCCCCAGAACCAATCCTCAGTGGATACAGGGGTCCTACTGTACATCACAAGATTACGAGATAAAACAGAGGAAGGGTGGGTGAGGTGATGTTCTACGAAGCACTGCTGGTGTTTATGCAGGCTGGAGCTTAAATCCCTCCCACCTGACCAGAGTGAAAACTGCAAGCAGCTCACTCTGGCCATGCCTACCAGCCAATGTATTCAAATCATGGTTTAAATTCATTGGTTGATAGTTCCTGCCTCTCCCCAGGGCTGTGCTAGGCCTCACAGAAGAAGACCAGCAGACACCATGCTGGGACGTTCCCCCGGTGTTCCACTCCTGCCCCGGACCACAACAATACCCCCTAGTAAATCGGGCAGCCCATTTCCCTATTTGTGAGGGAAGCCACTGAGAATAGCTCCAGTGGTTTCATAATATTTCAGTAGTGTTTTATGTATGAATAAAGAGTAAGTTTTGAAAAGGTTTAAATAATGTGTGGTTAGTAAATCTAAATTTATGAAAGATCATCCCATTAAATTAACTGCTTTTTAATTCATTTTGTTCTTCTAATTTCTTGTTCAGTGCCATATACAAAAGCATTAATAGGAACACTTTGCATTTAGTGGCACTCATTGCAAAAGGAAAAACCAATCAACTTTAGTATATTCCAGTTACTGTACAGTGTTAAAATTGTGGCATGGTTCACTATTGCTTCTTTTGTGCAGCTGACAGAACATTCTTGATTTGACCAACTGAATGATGATTCTAACATATAGAACACTGTTTTTGTGGAAACCCGCTCTCAGGTGAATCAAGCTTGCACTTTAACTTTCATGGTTTCAACTGGCAGAAGGGGATCTTCTCCTCTGATGTCTTGTTTTTAAGCAGGTGTGTCTGCCCACTTTACTTATGATGGAGTACAGCAAGCCACATGTGACATCTCCTGGGTTGTTTGAAATCCCCAGAACCCCACCAGACTTCTCTGAAGCCCCCTGTCAGTGCAAATTGGTAAATCTGCACTCCCGAATGCCTTCAGAGTAAAGATAACAAAACCTGCCCCAGTCCCCTCCAGCAGGGAAAAAAAAAGAAGAAGCTGAAAATCAGTAAGAAACAGAATGGGAAGTAAACTCCATTTCTCATTTCCAATGGTTCTGGGCTGCTTGTGTGTGTGTGGTGGGTGCAGCCTACTATAATGATGTAAGGATGAAAATTGCCCCCTTCACCCCACTACAGATGCCCATCCCAAAGCAGTATTTTTGGGGGTATGTGACCTTTTTGTCAGTGGATACCATGAAGTCTACTGTAAACACTTCACAGCTATGCCTGATGTGTTGTGGGTTCTATCCAGCTGATGTTTTTCTTCTGAGAGTTGGCTCTTTGCTGTAAACAAAGGTTTAGTCAGTGGAACGAGGGGAGGGGGTTACCTCTCTAAAGTGTAGAAGTAACACATTATAAGTAAAAATGTTACCTCTAGAACATTGGGTTGGGGGGGGTCATGTGGAAGGTTTTTGCTCTTTTTTACCTATTTTTTATTTTAAAGAATTTTGTGGGGTAAGAAATAAATTTTTAAAAAAAGGAATATGTGGATAATCCACTACAAAAAACCCTTAACACATTAATCTTTAAAAAATATAATCCCAGGTTTTATGTACTTTTTCCTCAGCCCTGCCCAAACCACCAGACATTGTTGGGGACCCTTTAAAACAGCATAGGCAGTGGTTTGGGAAGACTGCTATGGGGAGGGGGAATAACCAGAAATCATTTCCTTCTATGCTCCAGAAGCTATTGCTGGATCAAAGAGCCTTTTAACACCAGGGGAGTTGTGTGCAACACTATAATTATTCTTACATAGCACAAAAATGAGAGGTATTTGTTTGATTTTAGAAAAGATATGGCAAGCAAGTTAGTTATATAATGGACTTGTTCAAAGAAACCCAAATGATTCAAAAATCAGCACTAACATTGTTCTACAAATGCGTATACACATGCTAGTGGAAGACGACATGTTGTTAATTTCCATCAAGTTGGCTTTGACATAAGGCAACCCTATGAATGGGGAACCTCCAAGACACCCTGTTATTAACAGCCCTGCTTAGGTCTTGCACACTCAGAGGCTGAATCCACACCTGCAAAATAATTCATCCTTACTGTCCTATGCTCCAGTCAGCAAGTGTCCCAGGAATCAGGTGGTTAGAATACAAGAGCTGTTGAGTAGTTAATTCAGTCGAGGTCAGTCACAGGGAGAAGCAAGAGGGTGGTCATCAGCTGGCCCAGGAGTCATCCAGCAAGTCAGTAGTCCAGATAAACAAAGCCAGCAAGAAGTAGAACAGATTTGCAAATTGTAGCCAAATGTGAATGCTGATGAGTACTGCTAGTACTCAAGAAGGAGAGTTTAAAGCAACAAATATGCCAGGGAGTGGTTGAGAGATTTATGGGCAGCTGTTTCAAGACACCAGGTGCCTAATCAGGTCATTGTCTCTTACTTAACAACCACTGGGAACAACACAATTTCTCTTTGTCTCCTCATCACTTGAGGAACGATGGCAATGGGTCTTGAGCATCTGCAACCTCCTGCTGGGGAGCTGGAATCCCCCCTGCCTCAACCTCCAGCTCCCCTGAGCCAAAGAGACCACCAACTTCAGAAGCTGCAGATTCCTGGCAATCTGCCTCCTCCTCTTTATCTGAATCTTCCAGCTCCAGAGGGTGAAGTATGATACTTAGCTCAATTTGGTGCTGTCTGAACACTCAATGTTCCTCCAGTTTCAAAGTAAAAGTACTTCTTTTCAACGCTTGAGGGCTTTAATACAACTTTTTTTTAAAAAAAACTGTTTACTCTGCAGTTTCTAGGAAGAACTGGTGTTTTTGGTTTTTGCAACAAGTGTCCTGTGCCCTGGATTGGAGTGGAATCAAGGGTGGGGTAACTGGAGGTCGAGACAGGTTGTTAGTGGGTGGTTACCTTGGCATCCTCATCTGACAAGTGTAGTGTCACTATTTTTTTACATTTGGTGTAAGTATGTGGATAACCGCATATTTGATTATCCGAAGGTCTGAGATTCTCTGCTTGCTTGTGTGTTACATTTTATTAAAGTCAATGGAAATTGAATCCCAGGTTTTGGTGAAGATGTCTTGGACCTCGTCATGTTTCTAAACTTACTTATGTTCAATGTATGTATGGGAATATTTGTATATTTGAATATTTGAAGGTCTGAGATTGTCTGCTTGCTAGGCTGTGTGTGTTACGTTTTATTAAATATTATTTTATTTTTATCAAATTATCTCTCCACATTTGCAGGGGTTAGAGACATAGAGGATGTTGCCCTACACCATTTTTAATTGGGTGCTTTGATAACACTGGTGTCCACCTTTAGCTGTGTTCAGTTAAGTCAGGCTTAGTCAGTGGTCACATTTTTGGTCGCTGGGAGGAAATTCAATTGGCAGGGTGCATCCTTTGTGTGCTCATTCACTCAGGATGTGATAGGGGGAGCAGTAGGATGAGAGAACTGCCTCCATAGAGCAGCAGTCAGAACCCCTTCCTACTTCCTTTGCAGTTTTGGCCTGGATGGGTCTGAGCTTAAAAGCAGCTCCTATAGTCAATCAGGATCCACTGAGGACACCACCATAGGAGCAGCTGTTGCAACCCCTTCTCGCTTCCCTTGCAGCATTGGCCTTGAATGATCTGGGATTAAGAGCAACTCATACATGATGTTCTGCATGCAACTATTGGAATTTCCAAGTGTGCATGTATGCATTTGCAGACAGATGTGGACAGATGTGTAGTGCTTTCTCTCCCAGATGGGCAACCACAGCTTGTAAAATACACACATAGAGAAACAGGACAGCAGCTGTGAGTTTTCACCCCTCTTGTTTTAGAAATGGAAAGCTCAGCAGAGTTTCAGAGCTGCAGGAGACAAGTGGATCAGTGGAGGAGACAAGTGAAGAAAGTGTTTAATTCTCCCAATGGACACACACACACATATCACATAGATGTGCTTGTGGGGTTACAGAGGGAAAAGAGAAGGAAAGGCGAGGTGAGGGAGCTATTCAATGGGAGTGCAGGAAGATTGACAGGGAAAAAAAAAGAAAGGCTATTGATTGATATGTATATGTGGATATATGTATATCCACATGTATGCTGGGAAGAAAAAAAACACAGCCACTACAGTAGTTTGACCTAATCCAATGCATTGAACACGTGATTTATTGAAGAAATTCCTTTTTGTACTAATGTGACTTTGGGTGGGGAAAATGTGTGGCTTTCCAGACTAATTTGAGTTTGGATTTAAACTGGTGAGTTTGGTGTTAATGGGGTCAAACCAGAGCAGGATCCTGCACACTGGAGCTGAATTGTTTTGCAGGTGTGGATTCATCCAGAGATGTAGCTTCCCCTATTGTGATGATGGCAAACCTATGACACGCGTGTCACCACTGACACGTGTAGCCATCTGTAATGACACGTGGCTAGGCCACCTCCCCCCTTCCCCCAAAACCTCACCACCCTCCCTAAAGTGGTGGGTGGGGCTTCAAAGCTCTGGTCATCACTTTAGGGAGGGGGAGGGGGGAGGAAAGTGTCAGGCGGGCCTATGAAGCCCCGATCACCGCCACCACCCCTGAAGCCTGCCTGCTTCCCCAGAGCTGCCTCAGAAAGGCCGGGTAAGGAGGCGGGTGGGTGGGAGGGAGTCTGCCTGGCCTCTGCCTGGCCTTCCCGAGGGGGCTCCGGGGCTTTGAAGCCCTGGGCCCCCTCGGAAAGGCCAGGGAAGGTGAAGGGACGGAGGGACTCTGCCCAGCCTCTCCCCAGCCTTCCCGAGGGGCTCCGGGGCTTGGAAGCCTCGGAGCCACCTTGGAAAGGGCAGGGAAGGTGGCAGGCAGGCGGGAGTCTACCCGGCCTCTCCTTGGCCTTCGTGAGGGGCTCTGGGGCTTTGAAGCCCTGGAGCTGCCTCAGAAAGGCCAGGGAAGGTGACGGGAGTGAGGGAGGGACTCTCCCCGGCCTTCCCGAGGGGCTTCGAAGCCCTGGAGCTGCCTTGGAAAGGCTGGAGAAGGTGGCAGGTGGGCGGGAGTCTGCCCAGCCTCTCCCTGGCCTTCCCGAGGGGCTCCAGAGCTTTGAAGCCCTGGAGCCGCCTCAGAAAGGTCGGGGAAGGTGACGGGAGGAAGGGGAGGATTCTGCCCAGCCTCTCCCTGGCCTTCCTGAGGGACTCTGGGGCTTCGAATCCCTGGAACTACCTCAGAAAGGCCGGGGAAGGCAGCAGGCGGGTGGGAGTCTGCCCAGCCTCTCCCTGGCCTTCCCAAGGGGCTCCGGGGCTTTGAATCCCTGGAGCCACCTCGGAAAGGCCAGGGAAGGCGAAAGGAGGAGTGAGGGACTCTGTCTGGCCTCTTCCCGGCCTTCCCGAGGGGCTCCGGGGCTTCGAAGCTCCGGAGCTGCCTCGGAAAAGCCAGGGAAGGCGGTGGGTGGGAGGGAGGGAGGGAGAGAGTCTTCCCGGGGCTCTGTGGCTTCGAAGCCCCGAGCCACCTCAGAAATTCCAGGGAAGGCAGCGGACGGGTGGGCAGGAGTCTGCCCGGCCTCTCCCCAGCCTTCCCGAGGGGGCTCCGGGGCTTCAGCAACAAAAAAGTTACTAATAGGCAGGTTAAAGAATTCCCCTTCCCCCTCACTTATCTCAGTTCATGGCATCCCACACAAGCTAAATAATATCAAGACCAACAAAAGACCAATAAAAGACTGACGGATGAACAAAGAAGTCACTAAGCAGGTAAGTTAAATTATTAGTTTTTTGTTTATTAAATGCAATTATATATAACAATTATACATTTATGTTATTTAAACAGTAAATTTAGCAAAATAATGTTTTTTCCTCCAAGTGACACACCACCCAAGTTATGCTCAGTTTTTTGGCGAATTTTGACACACCAAGGTTGCCCGTGACTGAATTCTTCCTTTTCCTACTGCCTTCAGTTTTTCAAAGCATTATTGTCTTTTCTAATGATATACATTGTCTTATGGTATGTGCCAAATACAATAGCCTTAATTTAGTTCTTTTGGCTGCTAGGGAGAGTTCAAGCTTGAATGGCTCTCAGACCCATTTATTGGTTTGTTCGGCAGTCCATGGTATTCATAGAACTCATCTCCACCACCACATTTCTAATGAACTGATTCCCTTTCTGTCAGCGTTCTTCACTGTTGAGCTTACACAACCCTACATAAACCATATGTTGTACTGTAATTATTTTATAGTGGTTTTCATACTCCTGCAGTTATGTTTTAATTATGCAAATTTTGTAGCCTGCAGTGTATTAAGTATATAAGGATTTTCTTGCCCCAATATATATATGGATTGAATCCTTCATCTCAGCCATTCAGTGCCTTGTTGAAAGACTACCTGGAAATTCTGTTTATGACATAATCACTGGGTGCTTTTTAAAAGTGACAGTAGTGCTGCATTATTTTCATTTACTATATATACTTTTATGGAGGCACAGAACAACATATATACAGTTGAACCCCTATAGCAGCAGTTTCAATTATCTGTGGCTGAAAAAATAGAGTCATGCTGGGAAATGTCTAGAGAGGTGTCCTCTCTAGGTTTTCCAACGCAACTCTGTGGTATGTTTGTACCAAGAGTATATGTTTTAATAGAGTTCACTATTATCTGTGGTTTCCAGTATCTGCAGTTAGTCCAGGAACTGAACTCCTGTGGATACGGAGATGTTATGCACCTACAAGTTGACTCCAATTTATGTTGATCTTCTCATAGAATTTTCTTGGCAATGTTTATTCAGAGATTTGACATTGGCTTCCTCTTAGGCTGAGCCAGTGTGGCTTGCTCAGGGGCACCCAGTGGGTTTCCATGGCTGAGTTATAATATCAATCCTCATCTGATGGAGTCCTAGTCCAACACTCAAAGCATTCTTTCCCCCTCCCTCAATAGGTCATGACTTACTGGTCTTCCAAGTACCAGTTTGGTAACTTATCTGCCATACTTCTTCCTTTTGTTAACAGTCCTTTCTTCTCTCTTATGACTCCTGGATTCTTCAGATGTACTGTACATCTATATCCCATCCTCTGTTGTATATATATTTTTAGTTGCCGAACTATTTGGAAGACCTATTTATTTTTATGTGGTATCTTCATCTCTTCACACATCCAGAGATAAAAGATATCAAATAAAAGAAGGTTGAAAAATGGTAACTACCCTTAAATCAGTAAAGGGAGCCCAAAGAGGGGTGATCATTTTTAGCAATACTGAAAGGGAAGCCTTTGAAAGGGATGGTAGGTCTTTGCCTATTGTTTACTATTGCCTTAAATGTAGCTTACTTTTATGAATGTTGGTAGAATCTTATAGCCTAGTCCCCAACAGACATAACTTGAAGTTCAGTTACTTAGTCAACTGACAATGAAAACTGCTTCTATTAAATTTAGCCAGCATTGCAACCATAGGACTTTTTCAGACAGTGCCTACCACACCACAAGCTTCCGCGAGAGGTACGGCGCTGTCGCGTGGCAGGGGGTCTGTTTTGGACGATGCTTTCCCTCTCGCGAAATTGTCTGTGTCACTTCCGTATATGATTGAAGGCAGCCGTGCCATATTTTACTCACGGGCAACTTCCATGAGTAAAATGTGACGCGGCTGCTTTCAATCATACACAGAAGTGACATGGACGATTTTGTGAGTGGGACAGGGGTGTCCAAAATGGACCCCCTGCCACGCAACAGCACCATACCTCTCGTGGAAGTTTGTGACGCGGTAAGCACTGTCTGAAAATGTCCATAGTCATATTGGCTATGCAGTAGCAGGGGAATTTGCCCCAAAACAGATGAAGTGCAAGACACTGGCCAGATCCTTTCCCCATATTTTTTTTCAGCAATTGCTTTTCATGTAAAGGGGAGAAATGTGTGCATCAGGCAAGAGGCAAGAAAGTGTTCACCATTGTTCCAGCACCAATCTCTTTTTAAACCCCCCCCTCAAAAAAAAAAAAAAACATGGCTCCAGAAGCTATTTTTCAATATGAGAGCTTGGCTTTAGAACATAATAGTAGATGGGATTACCTTAGAAGTTACAACAACTATTTTTCTACTCTTAGAATCCTCTAAGGACTGTGAAGACTCCCTCCCCCCCACCAAAAAAAAAAAAAGAAGAAAAAAAACTGAATAAAACCCACACGTGGTCAGAAGTCTACTTCTGGTACAACAACAAAAGGTAGAGGGGGATTTGACCTATTTAAAAAAGTGAATTGTCTCTACTGGAGACTTTCTGGAGAGACAAATCACTCTTTGGGAGGAAAGCAGAAAAAAGGGAAGTCCAGAGAGCAACATTTTTCTGTAGTATCTATGACAGTAATAGCTGAAAATTTTTAAGGAGTAGCTTATAGCACAACTTGATATTGTGGTAATTGCATGTTAGTATTATATTGCAGTCTTCTAAAATGTATTATACCTAACTCAATGCAGAATTATTGATATGCTTTTTATGACAATGGGAAGAAAACAATACAAGTTGAGTCTCCCTTATCTGGAATTCCAAAATTATCCAAATCCCGCATATTCTCACGAGAATACATAGTGTAGGAAATTCAAAAATAAAAATAAAAATAACACTCAAAAATTTTAAAAAGCACAAAAACACACTTAAAAACTACCAAGTAAACCAGGAAGGGTCATAAAAAGTGTGTCACTTACCTGGATGTTATGATCTCACCTGGAAGTGTTCTGGCTGGTCCGGCCGTTCACGCTGCATTCATTTGAATACAATGGCGCGCAGATTTAAATGTTGGCAATGCTGGCACAAAAGCGCCACAGGGGATCAATTAATGGCTTGAGTCGTCAATAAAAAAGTACAGGTTTGGGACAAGACATAAACGCTAAAGGGTGACATCATGTGGTATGGGGGGGCCCTATCATGGTTATGTAGTGCTCATTATGATACCTTATTTGGATGGTCTGATAAAGTACCTACTTACAGTCCAAGGCAGCAATGAGCCCTAGAAATGATAGATTGTTTTGAAAACAAGTGGTTGCTTCCCTTTAATACAGTGGGGCCTCAGTATCTGCTGGGGTTTGGTTCCGGGACCCCTGAGGATACCAAACTCTATGGATGTTTTAGTCCCATTATATACAATGGCATAGTAAAATGACCTCCCATATATAAAATGGCAAAATCAATGTTTGCATTTTAGATTAAAAAAAAAAATCATTTTCAAACCATGGTTGGTTGAATCTGTGGATGCAGAATCCGTGGATAAGGAGGGCTTACTGTAGTTGTTTTTCTCCATAGAGCCATACTTTTAGGAGAATTTCTTTCTGGTCTATAAAAATAATAATCTATGAAAATGAGTTTATTGTTTTGAAAGGGGGTGTCCTTTAGGAATAAATTGCAATTTAGGAATGCCCATTGACCTCCTAAAACCTGCTGTTTGTTTGATTCTAAGGCATATGTTTTATAGCTTTGCTATATTTTAAATGTATTGGGCACAGTTCTGCCAAGGGCTGGTGTTAGGGGTGAGCAAGCTGGGTCCTTGCCTTGAGCTGAAGAAGACACTGAGCCACTTTTAGTACATAAACTACCTGGAATAAACTAGATTGGGGTGTGTGTGGAAGCAGTATGTGTCTTTCACATTTGTTTTTCCTCCAATAATGTACAGGCTCTTTGGGCACTACCTACAAAAATGAACCTCGGGGGAAAAATGAGCTTACATCAATTAGCTTTACAATGGACTTTATCAGACACGTGAAAAAAATGTGTCATAAGGATGCAATCAGAACACAAATGGGCAAAATTATCAGATGATGTCATAGTTCAGCCATTTCGGGGGGTGTAGTGCGGGCATGAATAAGGCGTCACTTTTTATTGATGGCTTAGCCCATCAATAAAAAAGTGATGCTTCGTCTGCACCAGTACTATACCCCAGGAATGGCTGAGGATGCAGGTGTCTGATAATGTCACCCTTTGTGCTCTTGTTCTGTCTTTATGACATGATTTGGGATGCTGTTTTGTGCCGTGTTTCCCCGTGTCTGATAAAGTCCAATGTTTGTTAACAGGCTGTCTGTTTTGTTTATTCATAAAATCCAACAAAACCAGGGTGTACTCTGAGGCAAGATTACCGAGTACTATAAGCACCACAGAGACAATGAGCATTGCAAGCTCAGCTTCGCAATGCTACAAAACTTGGAAATGGAGGAAGATGCCAACAACATTTTTTGCCCAGGCTGCTATTTATACTTGGGCTGGTTGTCCTTGGTGTAGAGAGTATGTATTTAAGCAGAGATGGACAAAGTGCTGTTTACTGTTCCTCCACAGCACACTAGGGCCGCAGTGCATTTTCTGAGCCTTTCAAACTCCCCCATTGGAAAAGAAAGAAAGAAAGAAAGGCAAATAGAGATATACCTCAGTTAATGAAATAGTTGTGTTCCTGGGTGTTAGCTCTTTAACAGAAAAATTTGGTACCAGAGGCAGAAATAATGTGGAAAGAATAGGGTTAAGGTCCAGCACAAAGAAAGAAGAGTGGTACAATCTGTTTCAGCAAACTTTTTATTCAAAACTAACAATATGCACATATGAAATGAAACAACCAATTCATGTAAGCCTTGTACAAGTAAATAAAAACATTTTGAACCTTCTAGAGACCACTTGAAGTCTCCTTCCAAAATGCATCCAGGGGTGATTTTTCACCAACCTCCATTTTCTTATTTGCATTTTTGGTGATAAAATGTATAGGTCTATGCTTGCTAGAGGGAGCTGGTGAGGCAGGCTTATCCACTTTCCTCTCTGTTTTGCTGTTCACATATGCCCAGTAAGGGATTTTGGAGGCAACTGCTGTTTACCTTGCCTGTTATAGGCAAGCACAGACAACTGCAGAAGGATCAGCTAGAGCAGAATCCCACTCTTTCCCAGCTCAAACTTTATTGCATTGCTTCCTACAGATGTGCTGCTTTAACCAAGCACTGGAAGTATGTGTTTCCCCAGTCCTCCTTCACCATCTTCCCAGTGCTGATGCTGCTTAAAAATCTCTTCCAGTTAGATAGAGGAAAAGGGGGTCTGAGCAGGCATAAAAAGCCTTTGTAAAAAGGAACTTCTTTATAAGAGGCTTTGTTTAAAAGCACTTTTGGGAGTCGTCATATTTCAGGCCCCAAGAAGCTGTCTGTTGAATCCAGAAAGCCACCTCCTGTTTCTTCAAAAGGGTAATTTGGGCCCAAAACAAGCCCCGAAGTCCCCCAAAATAGCTTTTAAATGGCAGGTTGTAGCGCCCAAGGCTTCTAGGGGAGCTATTTATCATATTTCAGCCAGGTTCCCCTCCTTCATTGTGCATGTATGGCAAAGCAACTTGCTGAAGTCCAGGAGATCAACATGCCCCCCAGCCCTCAAAATTTGTCTCCTCTCTTTTAAGATATGAGGGCAAGTGAATTTCACCTGCTTGAACTTCTTCCATCTGATGGAATTCTCAAGTGGTGAGCGGGCATTATGGAGGAGGTTTAGTATTGGCTTATAAAATGTTCCTCTCCTCCTAGCATTAGATAGATGCATTTTGACTTTGGGATGGGCAGGACATTTCTTTCTCTGTTCTCCAACACACACACACACTCACACACACACACACAGAGAGAGAGAGAGAGAGAGAGAGAGAGTTATCTGCAATAACATACATTTAGACAGGGAGGTGAAACTTATACTGAATATGATATAGGGTAGGAAGCTTTCAAGTGGATGGAAAGGAAAAAAACATACTTTCCCACCTCCTTAAAGCTCCCAATCTTCCCCTAGACCCAAATCTTCCTTTCTAGGCTGGCTGGTATCCTAAGGAGGTACACTGGTGTTGTTGCTCTTCACTTATGTCCTGCCTATCTGCCACCCCCACTACCTTTCCACATAAGGCAATTGCATCAATGAGGCTCATGGCAAAGCTGGCCTTTCCCATAAAGCTTAAGCTTCTGATCACAGTGAAGCACTAACATACAGGGGTGGGATTATTTAGTCAGGTCTTCCCTCCATTTCTAAGTAATCACCTGTCCAAGGATGCTTTAACTGTTAAGGACTGTAAGCTCTTTTAAAACAGGGGTAGACAATCATGAAGGGAGTGGGAGCAATTTTGACTCTGCAAGCCACTCAGTATGTTTGGGGACACTGGAAGTAACATCTTGCTAACAGTGACCATTTTGGGACAAAGTCAAGGAGGATTTGGGGATTTGGATTTGGGGTAGAAGGCAAACCACTTAATTTTTCCAGTTTATGCATTTATTATTTTTAAAAAATGGGGTTCAAGGTGCTTCAGGGGATAGATAGTGAAATTTTGGGGCCAAAAAGTTGGGTTCAGAGGTATAAGTGGCTTTCAGGCTACACTGTTATCACCTCTGATTTAGGAGATTATCGGACAGGGACAAAAAAAGCGCCCTCCTCTTGCAATCTCCTCTCTCGCCCCCATCCCGGCACAATAACCCAACTTTCAAACCTACCATTCTCTTGCTTGCCAGGTTGCCCAGGAGTGCATGGAGCTTGAACAGATCCTCATTCGCTTCCTGGAATGGAAATCCTGGCCATTCTCATGAGAGGATGAAAAATAAATGAAAAATAAAAGTAAAAAAGTGACAGCAAGCACAAAAACAGACTTTAAAAAAAATAACCCAGGGAGGGTACAAAAAAGTGTGTCACTTACCTCGATGTCCCGATCACACCCAGAAGTGTTCTAGCACGGACCTCCACAGTGTCCGTTCTAGCACGGACACTGGCATCACGCCAGCATAAGAGGGCACAGTTTCACTCACCTGTCATTCCATTACAGAAATGGAACAGATGATCTATTGACAGCTTGGCCTGTCAATATAAAGAACCGCTGGTGGAATGGAAGCAGCGACCTGGGAATGACATCATGTGAAAGGGAAGCCCTTTAGCGATCTCCTGGCATTTGTGTAATGCCATATTTAGCCCATCTGATAATCTCCTTAGAGCACAACTGGGGACTGGCAATGTGTGATGTTTTGAGGCTCACAGTTCCTAGCTGTAAGGTTTTTGATAATGGGAGACACAAATACAGGTCACCCCGTATGCACAGTACCGGTAACTGTTGTTTCAATTATCCATCAGCCAAAAAATATGGTCTCTTTAGACATTTCCTAGGTCCTCCAATGCAACTCTATGGTAACTTCTGTGGAACATACCATAGAGTTGTATTGGAGATGCCTAGAGAGGTGGCCTCTCTTGGGATTTTCTAGGTCCTCCAGGGTTCACTATTACCTGTGGTTTCAGGTATTCACAGTAAATCTGAGAACGTATCTACAAATATGGTGGGTGACCTGTACAGTCCTGATCCTGAATTGCAGAGCTCAGGTTCAGGGCTAGATCTGCAGCTTCTTATTCACATAATCTCAAAAGTTAACAGTGTTATTGCTAGGGTTATAATTCTTTGCTAATTTCATTCTGGGAAGCAGCAGTAGGTAACTTTTAGCAATTTCCTTCCCTCTGCAAGAAAAGCTTTGCAAACTGTACACTTTTCAAGAACTATTCACAGTTCAGGACATAGGAGATTATCAGACAGGAATGCAAAAAGTGTTCCTGTCCCACAATCTCCACTCCAGCTCCTGTGCCGGCACAGTCACCCTCCCCACTGCACTTACCTTCTCTCCTGTCAATAATAATAATAATAATAAAATTTATTTATACTCCGCCCCTCTGTTAAAACAATCGGGGCGGCTCAACAGGGCAGCCCAGGAGTGAAATCCTGCCTGTTCTTGCAAGAAGATGTGAGTGGGGGAAATTCAAACTTAAAAATAAAAATAAAACAGTAAAAGTGACACCCACAAAAACACACTTTAAAATTTACAAGTAACCCAGAGAGGGTCATAAAAAGATGTTAGCTTACCTGGATATCCTGATCTCACCTGGAAGTGTCCTGGCAGGGACCACCCATTAACACTGGGATCTCACCAGCAACACAGGGCACCTTCTCATACAAATGGAAATGCGGGTCAGAAACGGAACGGGAGATCTATCATCATCATCATACTTATATGAGAGATCTCTTGACGGCTTTCCCCTGTCAATATAAAACAGCACCTGCGGAATGGCAGCAGAATGAGTGCATAACGATGGGGGACGACATCGTTTGTTACAGAAGCCCTTTTGCAATCTCCTGGCATTGTAGTGCCATTTTTGATGCATCTGATAATGTCCACAGTCTGAGCAAAACTTGCCATGTAGTAGTTTTGTGCAGAAAACAGTATTTTCTGTGCAGGAAACAGCTTTTTAAAGCTCAATGGCATATAGACTGTAAGAAAAGCTCAGTGGCATATAAACTGGCATGTGAATGATGTTGATCATTACATTATTTTTAAGACTTTCTGAGAGAGAATAACATCTTAAATGTATATGCATCTAATCTTACTGTTTTTTTAAAGCAAAAACAGACATAAACTGCTGAGTTCAAAAAATTTGGGTATATGCTATTCTATTTGTACTTTATTTGATTTCACTGAACTGAGGTTGGCTTACCTTCATATATACTGAATTAACTACCTTGTTGTTCTGGTTGTTAGGAGACGGTTTGACCCATCATGGGTACTGGACTGATGCAAAGCAAAAGCACTGCACAGTTTAATACTACAAATTATATGTACCAGACATCACTGTTCATAATGAGATAATGCATTCTTTTCCTAGTGTGCATTAAAAAAACAACAACTCATGAATGGAGTGGGGAACAAGGTATTATGGAAATTATAATACCTACTATTTTTGCAAGCAAGATCAAAATGTGAAATCAGAGGAAGTATTCAACCTGGTCAATGGAAATGTGATGAGAGAAAGAAGGTCAGAGGAAAATCGCAGTGGCAAAGGTCAGATTTCCACTCAACTTGTCATTAGTGAGAACAGCCAGATGTATAGAAAGAACTGAAGCAATGGATATAGATATGGGAATTTGTTGTTGATGATGTGTGCCTTTGAGTCATTTCTGACTTATGCCTGCCTATATTGGAAACTTCTGGACAGGAAAAATAATCCCACCCCTTCCCTGGGTTCAA
Source organism: Gambelia wislizenii (assembly GCA_030847615.1). NCBI lineage: Eukaryota > Metazoa > Chordata > Lepidosauria > Squamata > Crotaphytidae > Gambelia > Gambelia wislizenii. Next base: position 166,181,665 of record JAUMIR010000001.1, on the reverse strand, counting down.
AAGTTATAGCTAGTCCAGATATTGACAAGAAATGGGCTGGGACAGGAGGTACATTGTGTGTGTGTGTGTGTGTGTGTGTGTGTATATATATGTGGAAACATGGAGGTCATGCACTCCACGAAAAATTCCATGAATTCCTTGTGAATTGCTGGGAAAACAGGGAACTGCCATCAGACCTCCGAGATGCAGCCATCATCACCCTGTACAAGAAAAAAGGAGCAAAATCCGACTGCTCAAACTATCAAGGCATAACACTGCTCTCTATTGCTGGAAAAATCCTTGCAAGGATACTCCTGAACAGACTAGTTCCTGCTATTGCAGAAGAACTTCTCCCTGAAAGCCAATGTGGCTTCAGAGCCAATAGGAGTACTACAGACATGGTATTTGCCCTTAGACAACTGCAAGAAAAATGTAGGGAGCAGAACAAGGGTCTCTATGTAACATTTGTCGACCTCACCAAAGCCTTCAACACTGTAAGTAGAAAAGGTCTGTGGCAGATCCTGGAAAGACTAGGATGTTCCCCCAAATTCCTTAAAATGATTATCTTGCTACACGAGGGCCAGCGTGGTCAAGTCAGATATGGCGATGCTCTTTCAGAGCTCTTTCTAATAACTAATGGAGTGAAACAAGGTTGTGTTCTTGCACCAACTTAATTTACAATCTTCTTTAGCATGATGCTCCAAAGGGCTATGGCAGAGCTTGAAGAAGATGACGGCATCTATATACGTTACCGTACTGATGGTAGCTTGTTTAACTTAAGCCGTCTGAGGGCTCACACTAAGACTCTAAACTATCTAGTCTGTGAGCTGCTCTTAGCGTATGATGCTGCCCTTGTTGCCCACACAGAAGCAGCTCTGCAGCGCCTAACATCCTGCTTTGCAACAGCTGCAGAGCTATTTGGGCTGGAAGTCAACCTGAAGAAAACAGAAGTTCTTTACCAGCCTGCACCACAGGACGAACACCACCATCCCCACACTGCCGTCAACAAATCTGTGCTCAAGTCCGTTCAGCAGTTCACCTACATGGGAAGCATCATCTCCTCAGATGCCAAGATTGACAAAGAGATCGATCACAGATTAGCAAAGGCATATAGTGCATTTGGAAGACTTCACAAAAGAGTCTGGAGCAATAAACACTTGAGGCAAAGCACAAAAATCAGTGTGTATAGAGCCATTGTACTGTCTATCCTCCTTTATGGATCTGAAACATGGGTCACCTATCGCCACCACCTACGACTCCTCGAGCGCTTTCATCAGCGCTGTCTACGCACAATCCTAAATATACACTGGACTGACTATGTGATGAATGGTGCTGTCCTTGAGCAAGCAGGGATCACCAGTATTGAGGCCATGATATTGAGAACGCAGCTGCGCTGGGCAGGGCACGTTTCTAGGATGAAGGACCATCGCCTCCCAAAAATACTACTCTACGGTGAACTCGCCACGGGTCAGCGTAAGAGGGGCGCTCCAAAAAAGCGATACAAAGACTCCCTGAAACAACATCTCAGGCTCGGCCAAATTGATCACCAACAGTGGTCCGCCCTGGCCTCACATCGGGAGGCATGGAGACGCACTATCCACAATGCTGCAGCCTTATTTGAGAACTCACGCCGAACAAGTCTTGAAGAGAAACGACACTGCAGAAAGAATCACAACCCAAGAACATCACCCAAGGAGACCTTCTGCTGTGCTTTCTGCAACCGGACTTGTTTATCTCGGATTGGCCTTTTTAGTCATCAGCGCGCTTGCAGAAAGCGCGGGATGTGTCCTTCCTGAATCTTTGCGAAGAAAAGCCAGAGAGAGAGAGAGAGAGAGATAATAGCCCAATACATACAGGATCAAGTCCCAAGGCTTTTGGCCCCTCAGGATACACCCAGAATTGTAGAGTAGTGTTATTAAGGATGTGATGAGCAAAGCATTTATTTTTTGTTCAAGGTAACAGTACAATAAGTAATTCTAAGGTTAAGATGTTAGATTATCAGATGTGGCAAAAATGCATCAGAAGGTCACTAGAAGAACAGGAAGGGGCGACCTTACCAAATGACATGATCGTCCAGCGTTCCAGGGGCATAGCGTGCGTGTCAGTAAGGCATCCCTTTTTATTGGTGGCTTGTCCCTGTCAATGAAAAAGGGAAGCGTCATCTGCAGCACCACCACAACCCCGGAACAGCAGAAGGACGCAGGTGTCTGGTAAGGTCACCCTTTCTGTTCTTGTAGCATTCTTCTGACATGGTTGGGAATATGGTTTTTTGACATATTCCCCCACGTCTGATAATCTCCTTAATCCAACAATTAGTAGAGACCGTTGAGAAGAGAATGGCCTTTTTGCATCCAGATGATCTTCCTGTGCTCTGCAGTCAACACTGCATAAAGGCTCCTCATCTGTCCCAGAAAACTGAATTTTGAAGCTTTTAATCCTGGTACATTTGCTGGGATGCACATGGGAATCCGTAAACTTGAGAAAAAATTTGTGGGAGTAAGGAGGTGAGATTATACAGTGCGGGAGGGAAAGGGAAAGCACCGCAAAGGTTTTTGGTGACATGGATGAGAAAAAGGCCTTTAAAAAAATTATGCATCTATCTATTCCTTCTGTTCAGAACTCAGAACAGGGACCAGAGCATGGATGATACTTTTTCAGTTTCATTCTAGTAAAGCTTTTAGTACAGGCATTTAACTTAAATGTAAATGATAATTTAATTTATTATTGTATCTAATAAGGCCCTCCCCTCCATCCTAACTGCCCCTGCCCTGGCCTTGGGAGGGAGAGAAGAAGAAGCAATATCTGCTGGACTTAATCCCTTCCCACACTGCCACTCCCTTTTCCTTTTGAGAACTAGGGTTGGTTTTTTGGTTGGTCCCTTACTTGTAAAGTGCCATATATAGTGATAGTGCTATATAGATAGTAGTATAAACTGAATATGTAAATGTGTCTCCTCTTCTAACATTAATACAACTGAGTTAGATTTTAAAAATCTTGTTAACAATTAACTAAATATACCAGTAGTTTTCTAACTTTCCCATGTTTGAAGTTTCCTCAGATGCTATGCTTTAGGTCCTGCTGTTCTATAGAATGTGGCATAGAGTTATCTGGAACAGGGCCTATTTCGCCATGAGGCCAAGACCACAGAAGTGTCTTACTGCAGAAATTAACTTTACCCCACCTCCCCTTTGTTGGCTTTTAGACACTAGGGAGATTATCAGATGACCTTTTGAATCCAGAACAGGAGCAACAGGAGAGCACCAAAGGACTCTCTTTTCAGATGACATCATCCCTGTCTAGTTCTGCTCCCATGCCCCCTCCATTCCGTTTACGTTCTGCTATTGATGGATTAATCCGTCAATAGATTGCCTGTTCCATTTCTATAACGGAATAACGGCCTTGTGAAGAGGTGTCCTGTTAGGCTGGCACTATGCCAGCTCGGTGGGAGGTCCCTCACAGAGACTTCCAGGTGCAATTAGGATGAGGAGGTAACTGGCACCCTTGTTTCCCCCCTCCCCGGGTTACTTGTTTAATTTTTAGGGTGTTCAGGGGTTTTGTTTTCTTGTTTGACATTTGGTTTCCTTTTTATTTTTAAATTTCCCATGCATTGTTCTCTCATGAGAACATGTGGGATTTGCTTTATGGGACGTGAATGCAGCTTTACGACTGTTGCATTAATTCCCGGAGGGCTGAGGCGAGCGGAAGCAGTTACTATCGCGGCATAAGGTAGGTGTCTGATTTTTTTTTAACTGGAACAGGGACGGGAGTGGGGCAGGAGTGGGTAGAGGGGGGGTGGCAAGACAGGGACACTATCAGATGGTTCATCTGATAATCTCCTAGGTGTGCTTTTTCAGAAGGCTTTGTGAACCCTCTGAGGTTGAGGGAGTTTCTTTCCATATCAATTTTTACTGATGAATTACAGTTAATTGGTTTTTAGGGCTTTCCCCCACCCCCTTTCTTCTACATTTTTTTATTTCTTCTTCTGGGTGGGGGCGGATTCTTCTTGCTTTGTTATAATTATAGCTGGATATTGAAAACTATTGTGAACTGTCTTTTCAGATTTGCTGTTTCAACAAGTGGTATGTGTATACACATGCACACCACTTGTTGAAACAGCAAATCTGAAAAGACAGTACTGTAATAAATAATAGTTTAAAGTCTATGGATTTTTTTTCAAATGGTTGAAAAAAACCCATGAGGAGGTCAGGAGAAGAACGGGGCTGTCGTGCTTACACAGCCCCATTTCAGACGATGCAGACCTCCTCCGTCCTCCTCCCATCCCCCTCCTGACCTGCCCCTGTGCTGCTCATGCCGCTTTTTACTGACGGAAAAGCTCCGTGAATAAAAAGCGGCGCAAGCAGCATGGGGGAAGGTCAAGAGGAGGACGGAGGAGGACTGCATCATCTGAAATGGGACTGTGTAAGTGCAATAGCACCATTCTTCTTCCAACCTTCTTGTGGGTTTTTTCAACCGTTTGAAAAAGTCCTGTATTTCAAGAGAGATTAATGTGGGTGTTGGGAATAGTTAGTATCCAGTCCTAAACCAACTTAATGAAGATGAAAACACCAGTGAGTGTAATGAGCCTCACTTTTGAGTAAAGGCACACAGGATTGTACCTTTATAAATAATAAAGGGTCGTATATTGAAATTAGAATCATTTTCTTCCCAGATTAATCTCTTGAAGTAAAGAGACAGTTACAGCTCCACCCCATGAGAGTTTTCACGCTAGCCAATTTCCTTGGAATTAAGACTATTGGTTTGCTTTATTTATAATGGAAAACCTAGTTCTCATGTTGTGCTGATTTCCAGTTCAGTTGCCATATATCTAGTTTGCACTGGCAGATGTCTATTAGGGCACCTAGTGGGAGATGTGGTCTTCAACATAGTGATGCATCCAGGGTTTTACATATTACAGTACTAATTTCTACTGAGCAGTTGTGAACTCCATTTCCACCATGAGTGTGCATATATTTTTTCAAAAAGGCATTTTGCTTTTGCTCTAGTGTAATTGCAACAATAAAATAAAGTTAATAATTAATGTACAAACAGTAGACTTTTGTGGATTAAAGTCTATAGTCCCTAGTCTTGAAAAACTGAATAGGACTTACTTTTGAAAAAGTATACTTCCGGGCTTGCTTGTGGGTTGGACATTGCGGGATAGTAAGTGTGTGGAACCACCATTTCAATTTAGTCTCAGCTTGATTCCCGAAATGCAGTGCTGGAGGGTCCTAGTGTGGAAATATCTATTGCTTCTATCTTATTGCAAATTCAGTCTGATAATTGCTATTTCTCAGGGCCAAGTCACACAACCACCTCAAGCATGTATTGGGTGTGGGAACTGAGATTCCAGACCAAAACCTGGGACCCAGGAACAGCCCCTGGCGATGCCATTAAGTTTTATGCATCAGATACTAATCCCAGTTGCTAATAGCTTGACATTCAAACACATACACACATGCAGATTGAGAGAAAACATGCTTTCCTGTTTAGAAATTAAGACAGAAATCTTAACCAAAGGGCCTTTTCCCAGATCAAGGGAAAAAGAGGGTATTATTGCTTCTCACTTACTTAGGGAGATGGGATAAGGAATGCAGGTCTCTCTCATACACACCCATCCATGGAACCAATACCCATGGTTTCAGTTATCCATGGTTGAAAAAAAATAGGGACACATACCATAGAGAGAGATTGGAAAATGCCTAGAGAGGTGTCCTCGCTAGGAATCGCTAGGTCCTCCAATGCAATATTATGGATTTCTCTCCAATATTCCTTAGCTTTTCTACAGCCCCCCCAGATATGGTAATAAGTGCCTGTAATTTCTGAACACTTCCAACAATTATCATTTGTTCCTTTATATATTTTTGCTATCTTCTCCAGTAAATGCCACCTAAATAGCATTTTATATATATTTTCCCTCAGTTCATAAGATAAAGTGAATTTTATTCCTTTTTTCCAAACATATCCCCACTGCCATTTTCCTTTCATTTATTCTAATCTGAAGTTATGCTTGCTGAGCATGGGTGATGGTATTTTGACAATGTTTCAAAAAGGCTTTATCTTTAATAGGATAGAAACTGCAATTGGGGGGATGGGAGAGGGATTTTTTTTTAAACTGTGTGTATTATTGTAAGCTAGCCCCACTGGCCTACTGTGAGGCATTCTGAAAGGCTTAGTACAACACTAGTTATATTTAGATTACCTGCTGTTGGGAATTGTGCTGGTTGGCATGTCAAAGCTAGTGGGAGGAATGGTTTAATCTAATTAATAGATAAAAATCCTTTTTTTAAAAGAAAAAGAAAAAAAGGGGGAGGGGAACTTTCCTTCTCCCTGTATGAATATTGTCATCAAATCATAGTACAGCAGCAGAAGCTCCCAACGTGATTTTAGGATTATTATTGTTTTTTAAAATCTCAGTTATCAATGTTAGCCTCACGCAAGTGTGAGAAAAGCTGTGAAATGAAAGTACAAATCTGGCTTTTATCTTGCTCTAATCATATATGAATGTAGAAGTATGTAAAATGAAAACTATATAAAATGGATATGATGCAGCCAAAATTTGCTTTTGCTTTGGTAATGTTGGGTGGAATCCTGTATGGCAGTTATGTCTTTGTATGTGGACTTACACATGTGGGAATAAGAATTGGGCAGTTTCGTATTGTCCGTATCCACTAAAGTGTTGCTGTTATGGTACTATATAGCAGAGCCAACAAAATGACCAATGCACAGTGGATCCCGATACATATTGGGAGCAATGTACAATGAGAGTTGATACACATTGGGACACCAGCTAGGCAGTGCCAATGCGCATCAGACTCTGCCAATGTGCATCAGCATACCCTCACCGGTCTACCATTATACATCTTTGCAGTTCACTAGCAGGGCTTCACAGCACCTCTTTTACACAGTTAAGTACAGTATTTGTAAAGTTATATAACATAGACCATAATCTAGGATTCTGGCCATTAATATTAGCAATAATAGCAGCAGTTGTTTTCATTGACTTTAATGAAGAAACAGACTTTAATGGAGAGACAGATAGAGAGACAGAGCGGCATAGTGATTTGAGTGTTGGACTAGGACTCTGGAGACCAGGGTTCAAATCCCCACTCAGCCATGGAAACCCACTGGGCAACCCTGGGCAAGTCACATCCTCTCAGCCTCAGAGAACGGCAAAGGCAAACATCCTCTGAAAAAAATCTGACCAAGAAAAACCCATGATAGGTTCACCTTAGGGTCACCATAGGTCAGAAATGACTTGAAGACACACTGCCACAACAAATGAAGAAATTACAATACAAAGTACAGTAATGGTAATGTTTAAAAGCAATAAATAAAGAACAGAGCAATGCATGTTTCATAAAGCTAATTGGAATCAACATCCAGAGCACAGTTCAAAATACGTAAATTAAAGTAGATTTGCCCATGTTTTGTGATTGTTTAGTGGAAAGTTTATCTTATACTACACAATATTTTGTATTAAATGTAGTGTAGACTCTAGGTCATATACACTCTGGCTCCAGGGATTAGAAAGATGATATGTACACTCACCTTTTGGCAACATACACCGCCCATTCACTCACGCTTTCATGGCAGTTCTGAATAAAAGAAACTCTCTTTACTTAACCAATATTCCTCATGATGCTTACCAGTTTTGGAACAAGTCTAGCCATTAAACCAGTTTTCACCATGGAAGATGTACCTTTCTAGTTTGGAATGAACAGGAGAATGTGATTCACTGAAGACTTTCTGTTTGTTCACTCAGGAAGAATACAAGCACATCAGCACATTGCCAGAAGACTTATTCCTAACTTGACTTGTTAAGCTGAGATATAATTGTCTGAAAAGATGCCCGTTAAACTGTATGGGCACTGTCATAACACAAACACAGCTCTTTATCAAAGGTTTGGTGTGTGTGGGGGTAGGGGACAGTTATATTGGCCTGTTTCAACAAAAATAGGAACATACAGAAGGACCCCTGTATCTGCTGATTCATTAGCCACTGATTTAATTATCCACGGGACACAAAACAGCACACCTACCATAGAGTCTTCCTAGAAAATGTGTTCTCTCTAGCCATTTTATAGGTCCTCCAAGATAACGCTATCATATTTTAAACTGGAAGTCCCATTATTTTCAAAGGCGTTTGCTATTATCCACTGTTTTCAGTATCCACGCCCTCCCCAGAAACAATTCCCTGCAGATACAGGGTTCCTACTGTAGTGCCTTGGGTGCCTTGGAAAAGGTTTTTGTAGATTCCATTCCCCTTAAGGCACATGCGTCTGATGAGGTAGCCTAGAATCCATTAAAGCTCAGGCCAAATCAAACATGTTAGGCTTGGTTGTTGTTTCTCCTCACCCAAGAGCCCTCTGCTATCTTCCCTATCATTGCCAGAAGCCTGGGATGGCAGTCAATTCCAGGCAATATGGTAAGTAGTCAGGGGTGATGGAAGTTGTAGTCCAGTACTTCTGGGAACCCATAGGATCTCCACTGATGCTATAGATTCCTGCTGTAGACCAATAAAAATGGGGAACAGTTTAGAGGGTTTCTTTTTCTCCCCTTCTCATTCATGTAGGAAGTGCTAAAAATTTCAGAAATGTGTTTGCTAAGTTAATGCCACATAGTATGGTTTTGTAATATCAATGCAAGTATTTTGAAGTTTTGCTTTCATGTTGTGTTAGTACAGGAATAATGTCTCTGCTGGCTATGGACTACTGTTGGAAGGGCCAGAGGCAGTAAGTGTGAGGTTTATATATGGATGTGAATGAAACACTTCAGATTGTTCACATGAGGGCATGCATGGAGTCCTTTTACTGTTCTAAAGCATGTTCCCACTACCTTAAAGTTTCTATATGGACCTGCACAGGGACTGCACAGGAACCCATGCAAGATGAGTTCCCATGTGCTTGATGTCTTTCCTTTTTTGTAGAACAGAAGTACCACACTGGCACATCAGGCTTTAGCTGTGTAGTATAGGAAAGCATGTCAAGAGTTTTACACAATGTGACAATCAACACTTGCCCAGTTGAACACAATTTGAAAAACACTACTAGTAATTTGCCTGTAAACACTAAACATATCCCAATGTGTATACGATTGATACAGATAGGCTACATGGAGACACACTCAAGAAAAAGATTGAATTGAGAATTTATTTCTAACAATTTAATGCTGTATTTTAACGAATTAGACATTTCTGCACATTGTCATCCTATCAAACCTAGAATCTTTCCCCAAGTTCCTGGTGAATTGCATGGAGGTCTAGAAGGCACATTAAAGGACTGTAATCCTTCATCAGCGTGCTTGTTGGTTGCCTAACATCTGTGGACTGTTAAAATAAGTTATTACACAGACCTGCTTTAGTTTAGATTAGTTTGGAACATGGCCCAGTATTTTCAATCAGGATATAATTCCTGCATGCTGCTAGATTGCTTGTTCCACATTACTTCCCTACAAAATATTTGTCAGTAAGCAGCTTTCTCACTGAAACTGTTATATCACATCAAGGTTTGTCTGATTTTCTCAACCATTTTGGGGAAGGGCTTTTTTTATGCCCACCCTTGCTCCCTCCTCTTTGGACTGAATATAGCACACAAGGCTAACCTAGCTTGTATTAACTAAGCTCTGAAGAGAATTCTAAACAGAGATGGTAGTGTAGCCTCCATGTGAGTACAATGTAGATTTCCTTCATGTATTATTTGTGGGCTGTGTGTGTGTGTAAATTCTTTAGTTTATAGCTCTAAACAGCTAGCAATTTTCAACAAAGGAGTTTTTTAAAAAACTTGTTTGTGTATATTTACATGTACACATGCAATAGCTATTCTAGTTATCTAGGATGTAAAATTATGCCTATAGCAAATAACTCAGAAAGACTTGTGAAAGTACATAAAAATAAACAGAAATATTTAATTTTTAAGGATGTGCTTTTTCAATATGTTTCATTATAGATAATGGTATTCAGTAGCATCTATCACTGTTACACTGGTAATTATATTACAAACACACTGGATAAAGATTACATCTTATGTCATGTTAATAGTTTATACAGAGTTGGATTTTTTATTTATAAAACACTTTTGACCTATAAAACACTTTTAAATAGAGCTAGACACCATCCTTTAAAAAAAATTCTGAGCCATCAGATTTTACAGATATAATTCTAGTATTATTTCTTGGGTAAATTTGTCTGTTTTGATACATGTACACATCAGTACATGGAAATCATCTAGTAATTGTCTGCTGATAGTTTTCAGTTTGATTGTACATGATTCACTGAGGTAGTGTTGCCCTGTGTTTTCATTTGTTCATTTTGCAAAACTTCTGTAATTTTTAATTCTTCCAATACATCTCAGAGTCAGAGAGAAAGACAACAATAATCAGCAATGTCTTTCATTGCTTCCTGCTGTTGATGCTATATCTGTAATTCTAATGAAGCTTATCTTTTCATGTTTTTAAAATTAAATCAAACCTATTTGCTCTGCTGCTTATATATGTGTTTGATAAGATTTTCTTTTTTAAATTATTTTTTATTATAATAACTTTCTTATAATAACTACTTTCTTCTCTTGTCTAAAAATGGGAGAAAAATGGATTTTTATCTTCTTTCAATGGATAAAGACATTTAATTTTTATGTCCACAATTTTAATGCTTAATTAATCAGTATATAGCTGGTACAGCACTCAACCAAAAATATAAACAATTTTGGGATTATTTCTATAAATATTATTTTAAGTATTGTGTTAACACCTTAAAATTTTCTGTTCTCTATGCAAAATCTGAGGATACTTTGTTATCATTTCTCATTCCTTAACCAAGTGGAACTCTTTAGGGCACATACTGTATCTTGTTTATTGTGATGACTGTTGCATGATAATTTATTTCCACAGTTAATGAAATATGCTGAGCTTCTACTGCATATTTCAGAATATTTTGTGGGAGATACCGTAGATAGTTCTACTTTGCATGTCATCAGTAGGGATCAGCAACACTTAGATATTTTCCATTTTCCTTCTCAGATTTCGTTTCTTACTCATTGGACTTTGCTTATACATATATCAATATCTTGGTTACTGAGTTTATACTGTGTTTTCTCATTCTACTTTACTTGTGTGTATATCATTGTTCTAATTTTAAGAAGCATTTTACTGTGTGAGTGTGTGTGTGTGTATCTCAACGTGTTTATTGCTTTTATTCTTTCTTAGAAATCTCTTTATTTTTCTGTTCCTTTTTTTTTTTTGCCATATTTTGCTAACACCTTGATTCTGTTTACATTTACTGGGAAACAAGTGCCTGTTGTTTTCAATTAGACTTACTTTTAAGTAAATGTGCATAGGATTACTGTTTATTTTTCTTTCTTTCTTTTTCTTGCTGTGTTATCTGTTGCAGTGCATGGCTGCCTTGATCCCTGCATAATCCTTAGGGCCAGCATCTGGCTTTAATGCATGTTGCTCTTATCCACTGTTATAGAAAGAATTTATATTTTCAAACGTGTACGGTAGTAGTAATGGCACAGGAATGCTTGCTTGCCTACAGACCTTCTGAAAGCATCTAAACATTTATGTGATTTGAGTATTTGATCTTCTTAAACATATCTGTAATAAAGCAGGCCTTTCATTTTATTTCCCTATCATGATGTTTCAATATACTGATTTCAAGATTATATTTAGATGCAGAATTCTTAGGGCTGAGGTACATCACATGGGGACATGTAATGGCAGTATATTCAGCATAAATGACTAATTGGTTTGGGGGATCTGTGACATTCACTGTTTGACTGGAAGGGTAAGAAAGCAGTCAACTACATGTGCTCAGTTCTTCAATATGCATTAATGAATGGGAGAGAAACTCTGGCCTAAATATTGTAAACCATAGGTCTGGTTTGCCTCGTGTCACACACATGAATACTGCTTTGTCATTCTTACCATAAAATCTGTGTTTGATAATTAAAAAATAACAATCCTACTACCACTTTGTTAATCTCCTTTGACATGGGGATATAGACCAATACCGAGTCAGTGTCATTGAAAATTACTTGTATAGTTTCTAAATGTATTATGTTTTCATTCTATCCTTATGCAAGGGAATCAGATAACATAGTCTCCCTCATACCATGCCAGACTGTTCGCCCATCTAGCCTAGTAATGTCCATGCAAGCTCTCCAAGATATGGCAGCAGCTCTCCATGGTCTAGTGGAACCCTTTCCCACCATCTGATACCTTATTCTCAGATTGAACCTGGGGCCCTTTTCAGGTAAAGCTTCTGCTATACCACTACTGAGCAATGGTCTCTGCCCTACCCCCCAGTAGCCTTATGGACAGGTTAGGCTGAAAGTTAATCATACAAGGGTCACTTACTTTGCTGCCTAGGCAATTAGTTGTGGTCTAATCATGACAGCACACTTTTAGGAGTACTGATGAAACACAAATGTTTGGTGCAGCCAAGGTGAGACACCTGCTTACAGTATGTTTGGCTCCCCCGAGTAAGAATAGCACGCCCCACAAGCATGTTATGAGCATGAGCACCAACTCAAATTTCACACCAGATTTTACACATTGTTCTTCTTAAGTGTTTAGACAACTAAGCCTTTTAGAAACTATAAAATAGTTAGACTGTTACTTTTCTTTATAGGTTATGTGGGTATGCAACCTATGCCGAAAGCAACAAGAGATCCTAACGAAATCTGGAGCATGGTTTTTTGGGAGTGGTCCACAACAGCCACCCAGTCAGGATGGAACATTGAGTGACACTGCCACTGGCGGTGGTTCAGAGTCACCTAGAGAAAAGAAAGCAAGGCTTCAAGAACGGTCGAGATCTCAAACACCTTTAAGCACAGCAGCCACCACTTCCCAGGAAATCTCCTCTAGTGTGCAAACTGACAGAAGAAAAGGAACAGAGGTATCACAGCAAGCTATGGGCCTGGAACAGAAGCAAACTTCGTTGAGGTCTAGAAGTGAACCCCCAAGAGACAGGTAATACTGAAGCCAAGGGGCCTTATTCATGTAACTCTGGGAACAATTGGAGATATAATAATAAGCAGTGGAAGGTTTCATTATGAACGTAGACATTCTAAGTGTGGTTTCTTCAAACTGTAGTGGAATGCAGAGAGGCACATTGCCAACAGCTGGAGCTGTGGGATGGAGTGCTGGAGTGGAGTAACATGAAGGCCTCCCTCTAAAGTTGTTCACCCCACACAGCTCCCATTCTGAGAGAGTTACATTGGTTATAGTATTATATGAACATTTTAAAATAGATATAAATCAGACTGCTGAAACAACTGAACATTCTACCGTAGTTTTTATAGATCTTATTGAGTTTCAGAGAAGGGACACACATCCAAGAGATTACTATGCATGTGTTTGAATGGTTTCTAACCCTTTTCTGCTTGCTCGTTCCCCACCCCCTTTTATTAATCTGTGCAGCTTCTCTTTGAAACAAACAATGGCTTTCTCATTGGGAGAAATTTAAACTAGGCTGGGTATCCTTACCACTGCTTTCATAGAACCGTTCATCCTTCCACTGAAGTATGGAGGGGATAAAGACCAATTTGGGAGAAAGATGGGTGATTTTTCAAAATTTCAGATGGAAAAAAAAATTCTGTTTAAAGATTAGTTGACTTGAAGTGAGGGGTCAGAAGTTGTGTGTGTGTGTGTTTTGTTTTTGGTTAAAAAGAAATGGACCCATGACAACCTTGTTTTTAAAGACTACTCCAAACAAAATTCTTAGAAGTCACTTTTCCTCCTAAAAGTGAATTTAATCTTCAGGAGACATTCTTGCCTAACTCCCCAAAGTTTAAAGAAAGCACTGTGTGCTTTAAAGAAAGTTTAAAGAAAGCACTAATTCTTCTTAGGATTAGTTGAAATTGCATCCATGGCAATGGCAGACAAAGCTTTGGTTTACTATTCTATGGTGCCTTACGTGCTCCTGTTGCTTCTCTGGAACCTAATCACTGCCTGCTAGATGGTAAGCCAGTCAGGAGCCTGAAGTTATTTAGTAGCAGGAAAGCTGTAATGGTTTTGGAAAACTAAATAGTAGCCCAGTAGGATTAAGGGAAAGTGGGGGAGTTTTGTTTTGCTTATGAATAATTTGCATAATTGAAAAAATTGCAACCAGGCACAATTTCATAGTGCAATAATTTGACAGCAGCATCAATTTCTGATCAACCAGTGGTGGCCACAGTTTTTTGTCGACAGTTGTGAAAACAAAAACAACAACTTCCCACAGTCTTTATAGTTTGAATATATACCTGTTTAAGCAGCAGGATCAGTCACTAGTGGTGTGCGTGGTGCATGGACCACACTGGTTGACACCATCAGAGGGGAGTGACACCAGAGTGACTGTATAAAATTTTTGTCTAGTGTTTCAGCAGAAATTTATTGTTTTTAATAAAAATATCCATGGTGCTATGTCCAACCAGGTGAGTCTTCCTTCTTGTTCCTCTCCCACATGTAGGTTTTTGGTGACCCTCAAAGTCATGCACAGATTGCATAGATTGCTGGGAAGTGTAGTTTCCAGAGCTTCCTCTTGGTGCTTCATAATCTGGCTTGATTTCAAAACAAGTGTCATTTCAGGAACATCTGCATGATATGAGGAGCAAAATACAGAAGTGGAACTTGGGTCTTGCAACTTGGTCCTTTCATTTTCACTCTCTAGCTTTAGGGTATAAATTATAACACATCCTCAGTGATCAGTCTGAAGGTCTGGTACTTGAGGTGGTCCATGGGGGTGACACCATGAGTTACTGCACTGGGTGACAGCAACCCTACTGATGCCACTGAGCAGATTAAATTAGTAAGACCCTGAACTGCACTGATCAAGTGTTTCCCCATCTAAAAATACCTTTGCACATAGCATGTCACAGATTTCCAACCTTGCCTTCTGTTTGACATATTAGTTTTCTATTAGTAGGGATATGGGTTCATGTGGAAGCATTCAAATGGGTAAGTCACTACTACAATCTGAAAGTGCTTCTTCACTTAGTGCATAGTTAGTTGATTGATATGGAGATGTGATAGCCACTAATTCAGGCTTAAAGAATATAATGGGAGAACAATAAGTCTATCAATAACTAAGTGAAACCTTACTGTTTAGAAGCTGTTGTTCAATGGAAGGATCTGATATTTTCTGTCCCTGTTTTAAATATGTTTATTATATAGTTCACACAGTTTTCAAGTCTGAGTGTTGTCATTAGTCCACGAGGATGGGACACAGGAGTCTCTCTCTCTCTCTCTCTCTCTCTCTCTCTCTCTCTCTCTCTCTCTCTCTCGCACACACACACACACACACACACACAGGCTACTTCTCACCTGCTTTGGTCAGACCTTACCTGGGATACTGTGTCTAGTTCTGGGCACCATAATTCAGGAAGGATATTGAGAAGCTGGAACGTGTCCAGAGGAGGGCAGCCAGGATGGTGGGAGGTCTGGAAGTCACACCCTATGAGGAGTGGCTTAGGTAGCTGGGCATGTTTAGCCTGGAGAAGAGAAGGTTGAGAGGGGACATGATAGCCATGTTTAAATATTTGAAGGGAAATCATACTGGGGATGGAGCATACTTGTTTTCTGCTGCTCCAGAGGCAATGGGCTCAAACTACAGGAAAAGAGATTCTACCTAAACATTAGGAAGAACTTTCTGACAGTAAGAG
Organism: Gambelia wislizenii; assembly: GCA_030847615.1. Lineage (NCBI taxonomy): Eukaryota > Metazoa > Chordata > Lepidosauria > Squamata > Crotaphytidae > Gambelia > Gambelia wislizenii. Next base: position 166,166,048 of record JAUMIR010000001.1, on the reverse strand, counting down.
CTGTTCGGAAGTGGAATACACTGCCTCGTAGTGTGGCGGAGTCTTCTTCTTTGGAGGTTTTTAAACAAAGGCTGGATGGCCACCTGTTGGGAATGATTTGATTGTGTATTCCTGCATGGCAGGGGGTTGGACTGGATGGTCCTTGTGGTTTCTTCCAATTCTATGATTCTATGCTTCCACTTTCATAATCATTTTTTTAAAATATAGGCATTAGGTACATGTGAGAGCCAGCATGGGATAGTGTTTTGACTGTTGGACTAGGACTTTGGGGACCATGATTCAAATCCCCACTCAGCCATAGAAAGCCACTGGCTGGTCTTGGGCATATTACATTCTCTCAGCCTCAAAGGAAGACAATGGCAAACTTCCTCTGAATAAATCTTGCCCAGAAAACCTTTTGATAGGGTTTGCATAAGTTAGAGTTGAGGTACATAACAACAACAGATTAGGTATGCAAAAGCAAGGGCCCCTCCTCCATTCTAACCCTAGACTTACCTTCTGCCCTGCTGGCCTGCTTTCTCCCATCCAACTCAGCTGCTTTATAAACAGTCAGCAGCTCAACTGGCACATACTCATTTTTTGCCATTGCATCTATTTGAATTGCTAATTGATTATGTTTTGCAGGGTGGAATGCCAGGCTCACCTGAGCTGACGTTGATAATGGCAGAAGGCTTGTCAATTCATTTATTTATAAACCACAGATGTTGTGATGGTTGCTTTTAGGAGAGAAGTTCAGTAGGTAGAATGGGAGGATGGCTGGTGAGGGCATGGCAATGATCCACAGGTCCTTCTGAGCTCCAGGGCACCTATGCACTCCACCCCCTATAATCAATAATGGATTCAGGCCCTCCAGGTTACACATACTAGCTCAAGGTTAGTTTTCAAAAGTGTAAGAATGCTTCTCGCAACAAATGCCTTAAGATTTGATTCTCACTTTACAATTTCATGTACATAGAAGATGCATATATTTTAAAGTGTGAGAATGACTGCTGTTTTTAAAATGTCTTCTGCATGCACGTGAAAGAGGAAACAGAGTTCATTGTTTATATTGTGATCAGAGCAGACAGACATACTGGCACAAATATTTAGACTATGGTTCCTGGTCTTAAAGGAACTCTTTAAGAACCTGACTTCTTTTAAAAATCCATTTCAAAAAGGAAAGTTGAAATAAAAACAAAATGAAACAAACCCCTCAGAGATTACTGAAGAAAAGTTTTATTACCTTATTTTCATATCTTATCTTCTTGAATAGAAATAATGGTGGTGGAAAGACTACCTAAATTAGAAGGCTTTGTTTCATACTCTCTATAGTTTATTGGGAAGAACAGTAGCTCAGTGGTCAATCACGTGCTTTGTACTTTACTTTGTAAAGTACTTTGTACTGTACTTTGTACAGATGTCCTGAGCAGGTTCTGAGGCAGATGTCACGCTAATAGTGTTGCCAGGTTTTCAAAATGGCGATAAAGGACATTCAAAATTCATGACATACAGGGTTGACAGTTCAGAAGTAGCTATTAACAAATTTTCATTCTGCCCAAATATCAAATGAAAGTACTGATTTCCATTAAACTAGCTGTGTATTCCTCTCTGAAATTAACCTACTGTCTATATTTATAAATTACATGATATGCACATTTCTGTCTTTATGAAGAACCTGCACCCCAAGATACAGGATTTTTTTTTTTGGCATCTTGTTCAGATTAATATAAAAGGAAAAGTTTTCCAGTCCTCAAATAGGGGACATCCCTTATAATAAGGGACACCTGGACAGCCCTATAAGGGCCAAGCTTTTTGGACCTCAAACAAGAGACATCCCCTATAATAAGGGGCAGCTGGCAAACCTAGATACTGAGGGGCCTGCCATGCCAAACACAATAAGAACCCCTGTGTCTGTGGGCTTTGAACAGAGCCAGGGCAGGGGGCAAGAGAGTATTTAGGAGCCAAGGTTGAGTGGGATTGCTTTGGAAAGGCGTAGAGTAAATATCCCTAGTCTCCTCCCAGACAGCCTTGATGCATGCAGAAGGTGTGAAGTTCATTCCCTAGTATCTTCAGGTATGGAAAGGTTCCTGGGTGAAACTCTGAAAAGTTGCTGCCAGTCAGCATAGACAATACTGTGCTAGCTGGAGTATAAGGCAGCTTCTTGTTTCTCTACTGTGCTGTCCCTTTTTGTATGTCTAGAAATAATAGTTTACATAAATTTGGCTTCACTACTTCTTAATGAATCAATCGGTTTGTGTGATTTTTCCTCCCTCTTATTTCTTTTTATCTCTCCCCGCCTTCACATCAGGAAGAAGACATCTGCAGTTTCTGAACAGAATGGAAAAGGAGGTCTAAAAGGTGAGCGCAAACGTGTGCCCAAATCTGCACTTCAGCAGGGTGAAGGACAAACAGATGAGAGGGAATGTAAAGAAAAACGTGATGTTAGAAGATTAGAGAAAGGGAGGTCTCAGGACTATTCAGACTTTCCACCCAATTTTGAGGAAGGCAAGGCAATAGATGAAGAAAAGCAAAGGAAAGAAGATGAGTATCACACTCGATACAGGAGTGATCCAAATCTAGCAAGGTATCCGGTGAAGCCGCATCCTGAGGAGCAACAGATGCGTATGCATGCCAAAGTTTCAAAAGTGCGGCATGAAAGAAGACACAGTGATGTCGCCTTGCCCCATACAGAGGTCGAGGAGCCTGAGGTGCCTGAGAATAAACTAGGAAAGCACTCACAGTTGCCAGCAACTCAGGACATAAAATCTCACCCGGACACTCAGAGGGCATACTTGATAGAAAGAACAGGTGACGTAAGAATTTCTGTTTCTAAACAATTAGTTAACCATAGCTCACCAACTCCCAGGCATAGCGTGGTTCCTACAGAGCACTTAGAATCCAAAAACCATGATTCCTTTAAAACTCAGAGTCGCCTAGATCCTAGCTCTGCTATTCTCAATCGGAAAGCAAAGCGGGAGAAAATGGAGACCATGCTAAGGAATGATTCCCTTAGTTCTGACCAGTCAGAATCAGTGCGACCATCTCCTCCAAAGCCTCATAGATCGAAGCGGGGTGGAAAGAAAAGGCAAATGTCAGTCAGCAGCTCTGAGGAAGAAGGAGCATCAACACCTGAATATACCAGTTGTGATGACGTGGAAATAGAAAGTGAAAGTGTCAGTGAAAAAGGTAAGAAATAAGAGTTAAATTTATGAATATGTTTGTGTGAAAAATACTTAGTCTAAACATGTATTTGCTGTCACTTTATTTGAATTTATCTAGACCCAAAGGGATTGTGTGTGTGTGTTTTATAGTGTTGTCTCCACACTTTTTTTTTCCTGAGACATGGGACTTTATCAGATGAGCCCCTTTAAATGATCTTTTGCTGGCATAAAAAATCATTTTTATGCAAGCAAAAGAACGTTCCCCACCACACTTACCTTCTCTCCCCATAAAGGCTTCCTGGCAATGAAAGAGGAAGTGAACAGAGCTCCATTCACTTCCTTGTTCAAAATCCCACAGATTCTTGGGAGAAGACGCTCATGCAGGAAATTCAAAACAAAAACAAAAAGAACATTTAAAAAGTTACACCAAGCACCTAAACCCACTAAAAAAATTCCAAGTAGTGGTGGGGGTGTGTGTGTCATAAAAAGTGGATCACACATTTGCCCGGAAGGGTTTGTGCTGGACTGGCCATTCACACTGCATTCATGTGAGTATAATGGTGTGAGGTTTCACATGCAATGCCAGCACAAAAGCAGCATGGGGGAATCAATTGACGGCTTCAGCTGTCAATTAAAAAGTACAGCTTTTGGCCAGGACATAAATGTGAAAGTGTAACGTTGTGTGGTATGTGCACCCTTTTGCATTTATGTGGTGTCCTTATGATGCCATACTTAGTGCGGCTGATAAAGTCCATAGACTCTCTCTCTTCCTTTCTTTTTCAGCTGACCCACAGTTTTAGAATTCCTAGGTTTTCATCAGTTACTTCCCCAGCTTTTTTCTTTCTTGAGGATGTGGTACAGATTGCTGATCAAGTCAGAACTAGTGCGACTCACTGGCTGGAGTGACAGGCAAGGGTGCCAGAAATGGAGCAAATTCAAATCCCCACTTGGAGGCTGCTGTCTCAGCCCTATTTCAGAAGATGGCTATGCATTCTACTGCCCAGCAGTGAGCTCCTCGGAGGAAATATAGGATCTTTCTCTGGCTTTTCTTCGCAAATGAAGATTCAGGAAGGACTCATCCCGCGCTTTCTGCAAGCGCGCTGATGACTAAAAAGGCCAATCCGAGATAAACAAGTCCGGTTGCAGAAAGCACAGCAGAAGGTCTCCTTGGGTGATGTTTTTGGGTTGTGATTCTTTCTGTGTTGTCGTTTCTCTTCAAGACTTGTTCGGTGTGAGTTCTCAAATAAGGCTGCAGCATTGTGGATAGTGCGTCTCCATGCCTCCCGATGTGAGGCCAGGGCGGACCACTGTTGGTGATCAATTTGGCCAGGCCTGAGATGTTGTTTCAGGGAGTCTTTGTATCACTTTTTTGGAGTGCCCCTCTTACGCTGACCCGTGGCGAGTTCACCGTAGAGTAGTATTTTTGGGAGGCGATGGTCCTCCATCTTAGAAACGTGCCCTGCCCAGCAGCGTTCTCAATATCATGGCCTCAATACTGGTGATCCCTGCTTGCTCAAGGACAGCAACATTCATCGCATAGTCAGTCCAGTGTATATTTAGGATTGTGCGTAGACAGCGCTGATGAAAGCGCTCGAGGAGTCGTAGGTGGTGGCGATAGGCGACCCATGTTTCAGATCCATAAAGGAGGATAGACAGTACAATGGCTCTATACACACTGATTTTTGTGCTTTGCCTCAGGTGCTTATTGCTCCAGACTCTTTTGTGAAGTCTTCCAAATGCACTATATGCCTTTGCTAATCTGTGATCGATCTCTTTGTCTAATGAAATAAATAAATAACACACAATCCAGCAAAAGTGAAGTACCGGTATGTCTGAAGTCCAGCCAAACTCTGTTCCACTTATCCCTGCATAGAGGTGCACAAGATTGTGCTGGTAGTCTCATTGAACTAGGAAGATTAAGCAAGGGATTAAATGTTGTCCCATTGGGCAACTGGATTCAGACTTGCAAAATAGGTACAACCCAGCCAGAGAGACACAAATCTTGACAGGGTAGGTTTGAAAACAATAAAGTTTGTGTTTGTTCCATTTTCAAAATGATCTTTCTCCTCCCCTTAAACTCAATGAAGAGCTGGCTTGGGTCCAAGTTATCAGAAGGACAGTATCCTCTTGGGTGACCTGCCCAGGCTATGATTGGGGAAGCCTTTCTTTTCTCTGAGTCCTGTCACCCAAACAGGGACATCTGATGGGAATGCAGGAGGGGGCCTTCTTGCTGGGTTCTCCAAGGCTCTGAAGGGATGCTAGAATGGTCACTTCCTCGCTGGCCTTTTTATTCTCACAGTCTTTTAGGAACTGATTTCTTAAACAGAAAAGGCTTTTAATGATATGGCATCCTATTTTTATTTTTATTTTGTTTTTCTGCCCTTTTAATAGACATTTTTTATATTTTTAAATATGTTTTTACCTCGGTGGGCATTTACATGGATTTGTTTTCTTTTTTGTAAGCTCCTATTACCTGAATGGGTGAGGGTCCATGGGGAACCCACTCATGATGCCAAATCTCAGTTATTAAGTGGGGGAATTTTTATAGCTCAAATGAATGGTTGCAAGAGGTCGGGTAAATTCTGAGACCTTGTGCACCTGTGTATACCAGTACTAACTGCAGAGTCTCTGAGTTAAAGTAAAATAAAATGTTTTTTATTGGAAAATAACACAGAACCATTCACACACACACACACTCACAAGATCTATACTAGGCTAACAAAGAATTTTCAGGCAGAAGGGTTGGATAGAGGAATAGATTTGGGGAGTAGGGTAACAATTACCAGTCCTGAAGAGCAGAGTTCTGTGCAGCAAAGGACTTTTATCAGATGAGCCCAATCTTACCAAAAAACTGCATCATTTAGAATGCGATGATAGCACAAAAGGCAAAATTATCAGACATCCTCGTCATTTACCCATTCCCGCTGTGTCATGCTGGCGTGAATGAGGCATCACTTTTTATTGATGGGCTAAGCTGTCAATAGAGAAATGACAACGCAGAAAGAATCACAATACAGAGACATCACCCAAGGAGACCTTCTGCTGTGCTTTCTGCAACCGGACTTGTTTATCTCAAATTGGCCTTTTTAGTCATCAGCGCGCTTGCAGAAAGCACAGGATGAGTCCTTCCTGAATCTTCGTTTGCGAAGAAAAACCAGAGAGAGAAGCTGTCAATAAAAAGTGATGCCTTATTCCCACTAGTGCAATGCAGCAGGAATGGGTAAGAGACAATGTCATCTGATAATTTCAGTCCTTTGTGCTATCATTGCATCTTAATGGTGCAGTTTTTACCATGGCTGATAAAGTCCAAAGAGACTAAGACTTGGAGCTGAGGTTGGCACAGCAATCTGGCAGGGTTAAGGTGTCCAACTCTGGCACACCTTGCTATTGTTTGGGGACTAATATTTATACTGTATTCTGTGTCCTGAAGGGGTGTTAAGAGCTTAGAACAAAGTTTAGATGGGTTTCCCACCATTAAACAAAGGAAACTGCAACTCTGCTGAGATATTGTAATTGATTGGTTAATGACAACGTCTGTATTGTGGGATAGGAAAGGCATGAAGGAATGTTTCTTGGGAACAATGGTTGTTTTGTTCACTTGTTTGTTTCTGATATAACTCATTGCCAAGGGTGCCCAAGAGGGGATTAGCACATTCCACCTTGACGGCTCTGTTTACTAGGGGCTTTGCTTAATCCTATCTTGGGTGTGTCTGGTAATAGTTTTCCATGACACCTTCTTTTAGGTCCTGGTGATCTCTGTCTGACCTCACTTTTGGTCCACCCCAGTCTACTAGACCCCGTGAAGTGTCTTGATATTTTCAAATTATGAAATATTATCAGGAGGAATTGTAAGGCATGGTAACACTGCTTTGAGTCCTAGTTTGGGGGAAAGAGTGGGATATACATTTTAAAAATAGGCTAACAAGTGATGTTTCACACACATAAATACTGTTTATACCACACATGCAAAAATGAAAACAGAGTTAGAATATTTTGACTGATGGCTGGTAGGGAAAGTGTTAAGCAGCCACTTCTCTTTCCCCTAACTCAGTCCAAGATGCTAGCTTTCCACTGATGTCTTGAGAGGAAAGGTTAGGAAACAGAATCACAACACTGTATGTAATTCATTAATTCTAGTTCAGAGAAAAGTTGGCACATTTTGTGGTTTCAGAATCAGGCATACTAGTGAGCATATTCTCAGGTCCCATCTATATGAGGGGGAAAATATGATCTCCTCTAGAGTAGGACATTGCGACCTGTCTTAATGGTCAGTAGAGCCTCCTAAACTTTGCATGCCCCCTAGCCTTGATGGCAGCCTTGAGTGAATTACCTGCACTTTTAAATCTGCTGCCGCCATTTTTTAAAAAAAGTTTACCATGGTGCACACAAGTGATACTTCATATTTACAAAAGAAAAAAAAAGAAGAAAAGAGAGGGAAAAATTGCCATTTTATTGACTTACTGAACTCTTGCATAGCTGAAAATCCAACACGGCAGCAGCAGGCGCTTTCCATGTTTGCTAGTCTCACCTCCATGCTTGTTTGGCCAAGCAGCTTACACTGCCTCATTGCAGCAATGCGAATGCAACTGTCCTAATGATTGCACATTCGCATCCCCTACGGAGCTTTTTAAAAACTCTGAGAAAAGCTCCGAAGGCTTCCCCGAAGGAGTTTAAGGTGAATTTGGCTGCCCCCCTTCTGAATGAAACTTATTGATGAGAATGTCCATTTGGACAGATCACCTTCCATGTGATTTCCATTTGGACAGGCCTCTGTAGGCAAGTGCAGCTGGCCCTACCTCCCTGCCTTGCATTCTCATGAACTAGATAGCAATTGGAAAGGTTAGGGAACATTATATTTAGCCAGTTTTATTCTGTGAACAGATACCATGTCTGTATCAAACCAGTTGTGGTACATGTCATTTCAGCCTCTTCTTTATATTTGCTTTGTTCCTGGACCAAGTGCTGTCCAAATTATGTTTCTCTCTTTCAGAAAGATGTTCATTTGTTGCTTTCCAAAAGTCTGATAAACAATGAGCAAGACAGGCCCAAGGGAAGGGGGACTTCCTCCAGATTTAGGAAGGAACTTCTACTTTAACCTGTAGAGTTTCTGCTTTGAGGGTTTCTTTAGCTCATAAAAATGCTAAATTAGGAAGACAAAAAGGTGTTTGCCAGTGAACACTATGGTCCTGTCTGTAAGGTCAAAATAATGCGTACATGATGCAAAAGATCGGCGATCCATTCAAATGGCTGTTCTCACAAATTCATGTCAGATATGAACAGTCAGTGCAATTTGATTGGCTGGATGAGCACAGGGGGTGGGGCTAGTAAAGAGAGAAAGTGGCTGTGGCTGCCATGTTGGATTTTCAGCTAAGCAAGGGTCTGGTAAGTTGATCAAATGACGATCTCATACTCTTTTATTTTTTTACAGTATGTATGAAGTGTTGCTTGTGTGCACACTGGGAAACTGTTTTTGAAAATTTTTTGATGGTGGCAGATTTAAAATGGTGAGTAAATCACTTGCAGCGGCCATTTGGCTAGGGGGTCATATGGAGTTTAGGGAGGCTCTTTTGACTGTGTAGACAGGTCACCTGCCTTTCTGAACGTGTTTGTATTTTCCCCTCCTCCTATAAACAAGACCTAAAATTGCTCATTTTATAGACCAGGGCACATAGTAATAAATCTGTTGTGTTATTGAAGTTAATTGTTAACGGCCATCAATCGACTTTGATTTATGGTGACCCTAAGAATGAGAGAACTCCAAGTCACCCTATCATCAACAGCCCTGCTCAGTTCCTGCAGTTCAGGGCTGTGGCTTCCTTCATAGAGTCTATCCATCTGGAATGTGGCCTTCATCTTTTCCTACTGCCTTCGACTTTCCCAAACATTATTGTCTTTTCTAGTGAATCATGTTTTCTCATCTCCAAAATATGACACTCTCATTTTAGTCATCTTGGTTTATAGGGAGAGTTCTGGCTAGATTTGCTCTAGGACCCATTTATTTGTCTTTTTAGCAGTCCACGATATCTATAGCACATCTCAAATGAATTCATTTTCTTCCTATCAGCTTTCTTCACTGTCCAGCTTTCACAACCATACATAGAAATTGGAAATACAATGGCATGGACAGTCCTGAGTGGTATTAAATGATATATCTTTACACTTGAGGATCTTGTCTAGTTCTTTCACAGCTGTCCTTCCAAGTTCTATTCTTCTTCTGATTTCTTGATTACAGTCTCCATTTTGATTAATGACTGAGCCAAAGTATAGTAAATCCTGACTATCTCAGTGTCTTCATTGTCTGCTTTAAAGTTATGTAAACTATCTGTGGTCATTATTTTTGTTTTCTTAATGTTCTACAGTACACCTACCTTTGCACTTTCTTTCTTGACTTTCTTCAGTAGTCATTCTAACTCTTTGCTATTTTCTGCTAGTAGTATGGTGTCATCTGTATGTCTTAAATTGCTGATGTTCCCCAAATTTTCACACCTCCTTCCTCAGAATCTACTGCAGCTTTCCACATGATACCTTCATTGTACAAGTTAAACAAATAGAGTGAAAAAATGCAAGTTTGCCTGACCCCCTTGCCTGTTGGAAACCATTCTGTTTCTCCATATTCTGTCGCAATGGTAGCTTCTTGCCTTGAGTACAGGAGATGCATTAGAATAATCAAATGTTGTGGTACACCCATTTCTTTAAGAGTGATCCATAGGTTTTCATGATAAAAATCTGTAAAGCACAGGATGATTTTCTTCTGAACTTCTTTGGTGCACTCCATTATCCAACATATGTTGTAATACCATCATATTGTCTCTTCCTCTTCTGAACCCAGTTTGGACATCAGACATTTCTCACTCCAAAAAGTCTTTGTTCTAGAATTTTGAGCATCACATTGCTTACACGGGAGATTCATATAATGATCCTGTAGTTACTGCAATCTCTAGTGTCCTCTTCCTTGGAGATTAGAACATATATGGAGTATTTCTAATCTGTGGACCATTCTTTTGTTTTCCATATTTGCTGACAGGTTTTAGTAAGAATTGGAGTGGATTCTGTCTCAGTTGCTTGAAACAGCTCTACTGGTATGCTACTTGTTCCTGGTGTTTTATTTCTCCCATGTCCTCTGAGTGCAGCTTCTACTTTACTTTCTAAAATTGTGGATTAATCTTTAAATGCTTCTTCCTTGAATGAATCTGCTATCCTTTATTTGCTGTCACCATTGCATCTGCACAGGTTCATCCAGCAGAGCTGTCTTGAGAGCTCAGGTGGCTTTTACATTGTGCCTCACAAGAGCAGTATATAAACTACTCAGCAGCCCACTGTGAAGAGTTTGCACAGCACTTTATGGATAAATTTGCTCAGCTCCACTCTGACTTGGATGCTGTGGTCAATACAGGTCTGGTGGATTAAACTTGGCCCCTGCTTGCCCATTGGTATTGGATACATTTCAGTTTGTACAACCTGAGGATGTGGACAGGGTCCTCAGAGAGGTGAGAGCTGCCATGTGCATACTGGACCCATGCCCTTTCTGGCTCCTAAAAGCAGCAAATAGGGGACTGGTGGATTGGGTAAGGGGAGTAGTGAATGCCTCACTACAGCAAGGCAGGTTTCCATCCTGTCTAAAAGAGGCTGTGGTGAAGCTATTATTGAAGAAATAATGGATCCCACCATACTTGAGAATTGTTGCCCAGTGTCCAATATCCCTCTTTTGGGCAAAGTATGGAAGGGGTAGTGTCCTCCCAGCTCCAGGCATTCCTGGATGAAATGGATTATTTAGCTCCATTTTAATCTGGGACAGCAACAGCTTTGGTCACTTGGTAGATGATCCATGCTGAGAACTAGACAGAGGGAGTTTGTCCCTGTTGGTTCTGTTGGATCTCTCAGCAGCTTTTGATACCATCAATCATGGTATCCTTCTGGGTCGCCTCTCTGAGATAGGACTTGTTTTACAGTGTTTCCAGCCATTCTTGGAGAGATGGATTCAGAAGATGATTCTGAGAGATGCCTATTCAACACCCTGGTCACTATCTTGCAGTGTCCCTCAAGGCTCAGTTCTGTCCCCCATGCTGTTTAATATTTATTTGCATGATACCTTTGGGAAAGGTCATCCAGAACTTTGGAGTTCAGTGTCTGCTCTATGCTGCTGACACACAACCCTGTCTTCTTTATATCTGATTTCAGGGAAGCTGTTTCTGTACTAAACCAGTGTCTGATGTCAGTAATGGACTGGATGAAGGTGAACAAACTGAAACTTAATCCAGACAAGACAAGTGTTTCTGGTCAGTCAGAAGGCAGATCAGGGAACAGAGATTCAGCTTGTGCTGGATGGGGTCACAGTTTCCCTGAAATCTCAGTTTCTCAGCTTCAGTATGCTCCTGAACTCGGATCTGAGCCTGGATGCCCAGATTTCAGCTGTGTTCAAGAGTGCATTCCCACAGTTAAAACTAGTGTGCCAGCTGCACCCATTCCTTGAGAAATCAGATCTGGCTACAGTGACACATGCCTTGATTACATCCCGTTTGGACTACTGTAACATGCTCAGTATGGGACTGCCTTTGGAAACTATTTAGAAACTTGAGCAGGTCCCAAATGCTGTGGTCAGGCTTTTGACCAGGGCTGGGTACAGGGATCATGTGATTCCCCTGTTGAAACAGCAACACTGGCTATCCGTCTGTTTCTGGGCAGAATTCAAAGTACTGGTTATGACCTTTAAAGCCCTACACAGCTTGGGTCCAGACTATTTGAAAGATCATATATCCTCATATAAACCAACATGTGCTTTAAGATCTGCAAGTGAAGGCTTTCTCTCAGTCTCACCACCTTCACAGATCTGGTTGGTGAGGACTTGGGAGAAAGCCTTCTCTGTGGCTGCTCCTAGTCTGTGGAATTCCCTCCCACAGGAGGTCCTCCCTGCTCTCTTTCCACTAGCAGGTGAAAACATTTTTATTTAAGGAAGCATTTGGTGATGGCAGATAGAGTTTGTTTTTTTTTAATGGGGAGGATCCATAGACAGTTTTAAGGTTAGTTTGTTTTAAATACCTTTTAATGCTGTTTAGCTTGTGTTTTAAATCAAAGTTAGTTGAATTGTATTTTTAACTTTGTATTGAGAGTTTTTAATCGTAATATTTAATCGTAATATTTAATCGTAATATCCTTGGGTCCCGTACTGGGAGAAAGGCAGGCTTTAAATTAATTAAATAAATAATAAATAAACAAATATTTCTTCAGTGTATTTTCCCACCATCTTTTATTTCTTCTTGAACATGCTGTGTGCTTGCTTCCCTGCTGGTCATAGAGCATCCCGACTCTTGGCTTAAATTTCTCTTTGATTTCTCAGATCTTGTGGAAGAGGTCTCTTGTTCTACCTTTTTTTGTTGTCTTTTTTATTTCTCTTCATTTATTGTTACAGTAGTCTCCTTTGTCTGTGCATACAAGTCGTTGAACAATTGCATTCAGGGCTCTGAACCTATTTCTTTTCCCTCTTACTTTTGCTTCTCATCTGTCCTTTTCTGCTTGTAATTTCATCTGTCACTCATCGAGCCACTCAGGCAGCTTCCAAAATTGTGCTTCGCCTGCACAGAAAACACTTCTGAAATGTCTGGGTGTATCATTGCATGTGAAGATGACTGCATACCTGTGCTGGGGAGGGGGGGCATATCCCTTCAGGCAAGCTGTTGGCCTAACATTCTTAAAAGTGAAATAGGCAGGTGTGAAGACTGCATGTGTTTCAGTTTCGTAGAGTACTACATGTTTTAGGTTTCTTCCCCCTATGTAGAAAAAGATGTGTAACATCTGAAAGCAGTCCTCAGCTACCACAATATTCTTGTCTTCCCTAGCAGCCAATATTAACATTTCTTCATCCTTTTTTGGTTCTGGAGAACTGCGTAGCTTATCTTTCATTTTTCATCACATTGCTCATGCCCCTAGCTGATCTCCAAAAGACTGAAGCAGAGCTATGTCCTGGATTTTCTCAGAGAAAACTTCAAAGGCTACTTCAACAAGGCCTAACTCCAACATGCTGTTTCTCCATCCATGATTTCCCAAGTGATTTCTGTTTAAGTCTCATAGTTCACTGGTACACAATATATCAAAAGTGAGAAACATGTGGCCTTCTAGCTGTTGTGAAATTGCAGATCCAATCAGCCCTGACCTGTATAGCTAATGGTGAGGGATAATGGGAATCTCAGCCCAACAACATCTGGAGGGTCACATATTCGCTATCCCTGCAATGCACAGTTATCCAAAAGGCCAAATTACATATCACTTTAATGATATCACTAACATTCATGTCTTCCTTTATACTCTAAAGTAAGAGCCAGGAGACTGGGTACTTTATCACACGAAGCAGAAATTGTGGAATTACACTGGGATAATAACGGTAATGGCTTCCCGTTATTGCATGACGTTGTCTTTATACCATGGTTGGTGAGCACTCCAACCATTACTGTGGCATACCTTTGCATTCATGGGCAAAACCAGTGAATACTGTAGCTGTCAATATCACTATTTTCGTGGTATTGACGAGCATGCGATAATTCAGTTCAACTGTACTTCCGATATTACGGTGTGAGTGGGCGTACCTCCCCATTCCCAATGAGAATTGATGCAAGAATTAAACTTCCAGTGGAGAGCATGAAGAGGACCTCCATGACACCCTTTTAATGAACCACCGCCTTTTCTCAGTATTTTTGTTTGTTCATTTCTTTCTTTGTTTGTTATTTTTTTAATGTTAAAGAATCAATATTAGAAAAATTCTTAAACAAATAGAAATTAACACCAATAACAGAATCTCAAAAACAGCATTAAACAAACCAATAACTCTGTCTGAAATCTTGGAAGCAGTAAGAAAAAGTAAAAATGGGAAAGCATCAGGCCCTGACAATTTTACCGTGTTGTATTATAAGAGCCTAGAAGATCAGTGGTTAGCAGCATTGCAATAATTATTGTATAAAATTATTGAGATTGGAATGTCAGCAACTTGGAAGCAAGCCAACGTAACATTAATACACAAAGAAAACCAAGACCCAATTGAGGTAGCAAATTACAGACCCCTCTTTCTGGCTTTTCTTCACAAACGAAAATTCAGGAAGGACTCATCCCGTGCTTTCTGCAAGTGCGCTGATGACTAAAAAGGCCAATCTGAGATAAACAAGTCCGGTTGCAGAAAGCACATCAGAAGGTCTCCTTGGGTGATGTTTCCGGGTTGTGATTCTTTCTGCGTTGTCGTTTCTCTTCAAGACTTGTTCGGCATTAGTTCTCAAATAAGGCTGCAGCATTGTGGATAGTGCATCTCCATGCCTCCCGATGTGAGGCCAGGGCGGACCATTGTTGGTGATCAATTTGGCCGAGCCTGAGATGTTGTTTCAGAGAGTCCTTTTTTGTTTTTTTGGAGCACCCCCCTTACACTGGCTGTCCTGTGGCGAGTTCACCGTAGAGTACTATTTTTGGGAGGTGATGGTCCTCCATCCTAGAAACTGTGGTCTCAATATATGGCCTCAATGCTGGTGATCACTGCTTGCTCAAGGACAGCAACATTCGTCACATAGTCAGTCCAGTGTATATTTAGGATTGTGCGTAGACAGCGCTGATGACAGTGTTCAAGGAGTCATAAGTGGTGGCGATAGGTGAGCCATGTTTTAGACCCATAAAGGAGAATAGACAGTAAAATGACTCTATACACACTGATTTTTGTGCTTTGCCTCAGGTGTTTGTTACTCCAGACTCTTGTAAAGTCCTCCAAATGCGCTATATGTCTTTGCTAATCTGTGATCGATCTCTTTGTCAATCTTGGCATCTGGGGAGATGATGCTTCCCAGGTAGATGAACTGCTGAACAGACTTGAGCACAGATTTGCCAATGGCAATGTGGGAATGATGGTGTTTGTCCTGTGGTGCAGGCTCATAAAGAACTTCCATTTTCTTAAGGTTGACTTCCAGCCCAAACAGCTCTGCAGCTGTTGTGAAGCAGGATGTTAGGTGCTGTAGAGCTGCTTCTGTGTGAGCAACAAGGACAGCAGCATCAGTGAAGAGCAGTTCACAAACTAGATAGTCTCCCTGTTAAACCACAGTTATAAAATATTCACTTACATCCTTGCCACTTGATTGAAAAAGACACTGACGGAGTGGATACAAGAAGAACAAAGCGGGTTTTTACACAATAGACATATCAAAAATAATTTAAGAATAGTATTAAATGCACTTGAATTCTACAGAAGACATCCAGACAAAAAGAAAAAAAAATGGCTTTTATCCTCTTAGACATAGAAAAAGCTTTTGATAGCATCAATTGGCAGCTAATATGGAAAACATTAGAGAAAATTGAGATGGGTCATAGATTTAACACCTGGATAAAAGTGATATATAATGAACAGAATGCCACTATCAACATCAATGGAGAAGAAACAAATCCAGTCATTATAACCCAAGGTACGAGACAAGGATGCCCTCTATCTCCGCTACTCTTTCTAATAGTGATGGAGTTACTATTTAATAACATTCGCCTAGATAAATAAATAAAAGGACTAAAAATATGAGATCACGAAGTGAAATTAAGAGCTTATGTGGATGATTAATGCTAATAGTAGAAAATCCACAAGAAGATATTAAGAAAGTGACAAACTTTTTAAATGAATTTGGTTCAGTATATGGACTTAAAGTGAATAAAGAAAAAACATCTTTGTTTGCATTCAATTTATCTAAAGAAGAGAAATCTGAGATTTCTGTGCTATCAGGATTTGGCTTTGAGAAAAAAAATGAATATCTAGGGAAAACATTAACAAAAATAATATTGATTTACTTAAAAAATAACTGTGTGAAAACATGGAAGGAGATAAAGCAGAACTTAATAAAGTGGTCAAAAATGAATTCATTTTTATTAGGAAAGATCTCTGTAATAAAAATGAATGTTCTCCATAGACTTGTACTTTGTTTCAAACAATCTTAATAATGTACAATAACCACTATCTGGCATAACTGGCAGAAAGAAATTGAAACATTTATATACCCAGGAAAGAAATCTAGGATTATGTTAAAAATATTGCAAGATTCTAAAGACAGAGGAGGATTAGGGCTCCTTATCTCCAATGGTACTTCCATGCCATGTTTATAGTGGATTAAACACTGGATCCATTTAGGTAACAACACTTTGACTTTAGAGGGGGACGCTCTAAGATTTGGTTGGCATGCATATTTATGGTTCAGTAAAGAGTCCATTAAAGACTTCAACACCTATTTCATTAGATGCCCCCTATTAAAAAATCTGTAAAAAAATATAAGCCTAAATGCTCACCAACAACTCCAAGTTGGATTTCTCCACATGAGGCTTTCTTCAGAAGAGAAGGGATCCAGAGATAAAATGGCTAAAATATGAAAATTTAATAATGGGAAGTGGCTCACAGGCAATAATAAAATCACAGGAAGAGTTAAAGCAAGAGGGAATTGACTGTCACTGGTGGCTTTACAGACAGATTAGAGAGAAACTACGAGTAGATATAAGAATACATGGGATCAGGAACCAAAAATCTGAATTAGAAAACATCTTATATGTGGAAGAATCTAAATTGCTTTCTAAAATATATAAAACCTTATTAAAATGGGAGTGGTGAAAATGAAATAATCAAAGATCCCATGATTAAATGGGCACAGAATCCTGGCAAGCCAATAATGTTAGAAAGCTGGGGGACATTATGGGGGAAAAAAAACAATGAAACTAACCCTCTGTCAAGACTTAAGAGAAAACTGCATTAAAGTGATATACAGGTAGTATATTACTCCCAACAAAATAGCACGAATATATAAAGGATCTATTAATAAATGCTGGAAATGTAAAATAGACAATGGTATCTTCTTCCACTGTTGGTGGTCATGTGAAAAAGCTAGGAAATATTGGACTAATAATCATATCAATATAGAAAATATACTAAATAAACGTTTACAGATAACCCCTGAAACCTACCTATTGTGCTTATTTGATGAAAGTTTAGAGGAAAAAAATGTTAAAATTCTTTTATATATGGTAATTGCAGCTAGAATTGTATATACTTGTTACTGGAAGTCTGACATCTCACCCTCAATAGAAGACTGGTCCATCAAATTAATAGAAATAATTTACCTAGATAATTTAACTCAAATTATAAAAGAGAATAGTATGAAGACAATAGCAAAAGACTGGAATGTATTAAATGATCATTTTAGAAATATCTGGGGTGAATGGGCTACACTGAGATTTCTTGGATAATTCCAAATACATAATTAAATGAATATGTCTGCTCCAAGAACATAAAATTTGGTTGTAAAAATTTATCCCATAAAAGAGAGTTAGGAGAAGTAGATAACTTTACTTAGACTGAACTACGATAACTTAATGGGAAGTAGTGAAAGATGATGGATGGAAGAAGCTTGAAAGATGTACGGTATGTTGAAGGTTATGTTTATAACAAGATATAAACATGTTATAAGGAGAATGATAAGGTATGTATGTTATTACAGTTTAGAATGTTTTTGATGTATGTATGTAATTTTTTATTTAAGAAAGTTTTTTAGTTGGATTAAAATTCAATTAAAACAATTTAAAAAAATACAGCACACATACACAGAGCTTTTTGCTCCAGTCCACTCATGCTTCCAGACTCAACTGAACTCCTGGCCAACTGTCATGCATCACTTTAAACATATAGAAACCTCTCCCACTTCATTCTCTTGCTCTGGGATTGGTTCCTTTCATGCTCTCATCCCATTCACTCATCTTTCTGTCCATCACAGTGTGGACCATCTCGAAGTGGCAATGCAGCACTATTACAACACAATGTGAAAACAAGTGTTAAAATAGTGCAAGCTTCAATCCTGTTCTTAAACTGCTAGTAGATGGTCGTGTGATATTCCGTTAGCTGTAGTGTTGCACGATTGCAACAAAGTGTGAAAATGAATGTAATCATGCCACTATGATTCCAGTTTCTTTCAGTTGTGGAATTACAGCATTTACACACGCTTGTGTGATAATGTCCTGAGGAAGTGGGAAGGTTTCAGGGGGATTTAGCCATTTGCTCTCTGCTGGAGGTGAGGGAAATGGACATCAAATTTATATTGCCCCATACTAATCTGTTCCTCAGCAGTTTCTGTTCCAGTATTGTTCTCCTATTGTAATTTGGGATTACCTGCAGAAATGATTTCACATAAAGGCACCTCACTCCCAATGAATGCTAGAGTCAGGACTAAGGAATAAGATCATGGGTAAATAAATTCAGTTTCTGAGCAAGTGCTTCATTCATGAACCACTCAGGTTCAGCCACAGAAGTGGGCTTCTGACTGGCAGTCCCTCCAGTACATCTGGGTGCCAGTTACACGACAAAAATTGTCGCGGGGCTTACCGTGATTTCCTGATCCAGTATCCGCCCCTCGCTGTTTATATGATTTTTGTCACTCTAGGAAATCCTGGAAGATCCCGTGATTGATATTTACACAACAAAAGTCTAGCTTAGTGGGATTTTTTTGGGGGGGGGTGTCAATCAAGGATGCGATTACTCGTGTTTTCACAACCTCGGTGACGCACTTCCTTTAGAGTTCCGCACCACAAGCGATGCTATTGGCTGGCTGGGGGGAGAGAGAGGGGGCAGAGGTTTGGTATTCCCCTTGCCTCTTTAAAATGTTAACCCTTTAAGCAGAGGCAGAAGGCATTTTGAAAGACCTCAGACGGAGGAACAATTAAACCATGTCCTTTCCTTTTGAAATCAAGCCGAGTAGAGGCTTGGAATTTCTTTTGCTTTAAGCAGAGGCAGAAGGCATTTTGAAAGACCCAGACTGAGATCTTTCGCTCAGACGCAGGGTATGGTTTCCTTTTGAAATCAAGCCGAGGTAGGTGGGGGGGGGTTGGGTCTTCCCCTTGCCTCTTTAAAAAGTTAACCCTTACAGCAAGCCAGTGACAAACAGGCATTTTGAAAGACACACAGAGGGGGAATTAAAGGGTGTTCATTCACTCAGAGACTGGAATATTTTACTGTGCCCGTTCAGACCCAGGGAGGTGATCAAGGCAGGGGATGAATGGGTGACCCTCTGCCCACCACGATCTCTTTGTAACATGCAGTTGAGGAAGAGGTTAAAGCTGAAGGGTTTGCAGTGTAGAAATCCATTTAAAAAGGTGATGGAGTACACGCGCACGTGCACGCGCGCGCACACATATCAACCTTCATGCAGCTGGAAGGGATGCCATTGTTTTCGGCTGGTGAGGCTGGATCTGTTGAACGGGTGACTGACTCCTCCTTTTCTGGTCACTGATCTCTAAGCCCGCCCCCAGTCACCATTTCCAGTCATCCCCTAGTACCGAGATATTTTGTCTCAGGCTGTTTACATTTCCGATTTTCCAAATCCTCCAGTGACTTTTTTAAAAACCGGCACAAACCATGGGACTGGAAGGAGCCCTGGTGGTGCAGTGGTTAAATGCCGGTACTGCAAGCCACCACATTGCAAGTTCGATTCCAGCGGGCTCCAAGGTTCACTCAGCCTTCCATCCTTTCATAGGTCAGTAAAATGAGTACCCAGCTTGTGGGGGCAATTAGCTAACACACATCGGAAACTGTTTAATGCAGTGTAGATGTGTAAATAGCTATTGCTTAAAACAATTTGTAAGCCGCTCTGATAGGCTTGTGGCTAAAGAGTGGGGTATAAATAAATAAATAAATAAAAAGTCCCGCAGGTTGAGAGATAAAAGGTGGCCCCCTTCCGAAAATCACGTACCCAACCCGATGTATGTGTAAACTGCCAGGGATCGACATGAATTATTCCCGGGACATTTTCATCGTGTAAACGGCACCCTGGACATCTTAAGAGCTAATATGAACCAACCTGCAACTTGTACTTAGAGATGTGATAAAAATAAAGGAAGGGACAATGAAGTGCTGCTCATCAATCAGATGCTGACAAGGTAGAATTAGGGCTGATGTGGGGTGGGAGCGGAAGACCAGCTTTGCAAAGTTGCTGGAACTTGGAAGGAACATTTAAGAAGTAACAATGTATTGAGTAGGGGAGGCATGTATAAGGGGGTATAGCCTTTTGCTTTCTGATTTGGGGACATTTGGGATTGGATCCAGACCGGTCATAGTCAATGTAGAGTAAAATTAATGAGGATTAAATTAATAAGTGTTAGTTAAGCTGTGACTAACTTTAGTCTTATTAATTTCAGTGGGTCTTCTATAAGGATGAATAAATCTAACTTTTTTAACATTAAATTTAAAAGTTCCACTATTTCCTAATTATTTCCTACTTCTTTTCTTTTTATTCCTTTGCTTCTAACCATTTTCTTCCCTCAGATACACTTCTGTATAAGCTAAATCAACATACTTTTGTAAGATCCAGATGAAAAGAATCCACTTTTAGTGTCTTCTGTGTTTCCACTGATCTGACTGCTTTGCCTTCTTTGTGGAGGGTATAGATTTATTCCCTAGTTTGACAACTGTGGATAGCTTCATGGATTTTTTTTAATGCTTGGTGATTTAGCAAGCAAGCTATCATGCTTATACTTACAAACTGTACCTGGTGGATGTAATCCCAACAGTAGAGGCTGCTATTTTGTATACATTATATTAAACAGCTGTAATATGCTAGCAATGACTTGTAATTGTTCCTTTGATCAGCAGAACAGAAAAGAGCTGAGAAATGTAGAAACAGAACTGTATTTACTGGTGCTGCATAACTGCAAGAGGACCATGTAAAATATCTAAACTCAGTGGTGCCATCTGGTTTAGGTCATGTCATAAGTGTTTCAAATCTGTTCTTTCTCTTCCTTGTCAGATCCTCTGATAGGAAAATTAAATCTGTAGCAGAACAGATTAAATTAGATAAACTCTTATCTGTCTGCATAAAATAGTTGGTTCTCCCAGTTCTCTCTTTATCATATTCTGTCAAAGGAACAGAAGGCAGACTACTATGATGTGTATGTGGGAACACATTACATTTGTCCCAATCTAGAACATTGCTTTGGGAAGAGGAGAGAGCAATAATTCCATCTGATTTGGTTCTCTAAGCCTAGGAAACTGACTTGAACACTGGAGGGAGGAAACTACATAGCAGAGATACCTTGTTTTTTATCCTTCCACTCTCTTGTCCCAAAAGATAGTCCCAGGGTTGCATGAACCAAAACAGTGCATTTTCAGCATTTGCCTCTTCTGATCCTTAATTCCGAAGCTAAGACTGGGTAAGGCCTGTGAACCTTATTTTCTGATTGGTCAGACTAACCATACTTTCATCTGCATCTCCAATAGGCAAGAATCATTCATGGCAATGACCTACATGAATAGAGTAGTTGGAAAAGAATATTTGACCTTAGCAAGGCCAATCTGTATTGCATGCACTATATGGACTTGTTGGCTCGTCCCTCTTTCCTTATATTAGTCATGAAAACAAGGCCTTTTCAGACAAATGGGTGATGAATCTTAA
Source organism: Gambelia wislizenii (assembly GCA_030847615.1). Lineage (NCBI taxonomy): Eukaryota > Metazoa > Chordata > Lepidosauria > Squamata > Crotaphytidae > Gambelia > Gambelia wislizenii. The sequence continues at coordinate 166,144,486 of JAUMIR010000001.1, read as the reverse complement.
GCAATAAAGAAGAAAAGACTGTGAATGGGATCTTGCCCAACAAAGAATTGTGGGCCATTAGGTGGCCCTGTTGACACTGATACTTCTCAGGATTGTATGTTGATGTCTGATTGGGTTGCATGGTTTATTTTCATCTGTAGGCAGAATTTCTGCCTACCCTGTTGACCTCATGTCTCTAGTCTTCCCAGAAAGGAACACTTACCTTGGTGACAAGCAGGTGACAGCAACTGTTTGGGAGATACTCACCTGACGTGACAATTGAACTATGACTTCCATCAACAGTACTTATTGATGGGGCTATGACAGGGATGGTAAGAGCTGTAGTTCAACCTTTATGATCTAAGATGGAAGATGATAGTGGAATGTAGGTTTTGAAAGAAGCATTGGGAAAGGAGAAAGACAGTAGGGGGGGGGTCTGTCCCATCCAGCAAGCATCACTGTACTGGTAGAGCTTCCACTCCCTGGTTTCCCCCCAGGGCATGCTTTGCCCCCTTGGGAACCAGGACAGGTTGGTTGGGGTAGTGAATAGACAGGACAGGGATGGAAGTGTTCAGCTATGTACATGATACTTTGAAATTTTCCCCAATAACCTTAGAATAGTGTGAAACAAAACAGGAAGAATCTGAAGCAATATAGCGATGGGGAATGAGGAAATGTTATGGGAGCAGGAAGGCGGCAGCATTCAATTCTCCTTAGTAGGTCAGTATCTCTATACTGCTGCTGTACAGACAGCAATGTTTTCCAGAACAAGGCAAGATCATTTTTAAGATTAGGATTCCAGTGGCAAAACATTTTCAAGTGATATATTTTAGCCCCTTATATTTTTGTGCCCTAGTAAACCATGACAATCTTTTCTACAAAATATAAACATATGGAGGGAGAAGCAAAATTTGACAGCTCGTGTGAAGGTAATGTGAAATGTCATATTTCTAGCCATAAACTTAAAATAAGTAGAGTTATTACATGGATTATCCAATAATTGTTTGTTTCTTGCCTTTCAAGAGAAGCTTCCTACCCCATCCATCAGTGCTTGGTTGGTTTTCTTAGCTGGGAGTGGGAGGAGATAGCAGTCTGTCTGCATCCATGGGATCAAAACATGGATTGCTTGATCACATGGAGAAGCCAGTTGGGTTGTTATTTCACTAACAAAGGCATTATTTCAAAGGAATCAGAAAGTTGTAAAGTGTCTGTGTATTTAAAATGGATTGTTGAAGGCAGGCACAATAGAGATATATATTTTCTGTGTATTTAAAATGGATTGCTGAAGGCAGGCACAATAGAAATGTGTATTTTCTCACTGTGGCCTGGTTCAGGGATGAGGAACCTTTGGGATGCAGGCCAAATGCTCTTTAGGAGGTTTCCAAACCTTTTCTGGTGTTGGGTATGAGAGGCTATTACAACCTCCAGAAGGTGCTATGTGGAATTGAACTCTAGTTTGCAGCCCAGGAGGCTGTTGCCAAGGGAATTACTCCTGAGTAGGAAGACTGTATTGAGCCAAGCTTTTCTGCCTTGAAAGCAGTTATATTTGGTACTCACATGCACAGACATGTTTAAGAATTGAACAGTGCTTTGGTGGGAAAATGTCAAACTTAGTAAGAATTAGGCCACATCCACTACTGGAACTTGGAACCTGAGAGCATTCCAAAATTAGATTTTGACCCCTGGACCAAAAAGGTGTCCCCCACCCCTGTAGCCAACGATTATTTAAAACAGAGGTGGGAAACTGTTGAGGGTAAAGGACTGCATTAGTTACCCAAAGGACCTTTGAGGGCTTCACTGTTGTCACATGCATACACACCCATTTCCCCCCCCCCCAACATTCACCGGTACTCATGAGGGGTAGGGGCAATTTTGCCATGTTTTTAGTCATCTCTCAGCTATTTTAGGTCCAAGAGGGGGCCTTTTTCCAATGGGGAGAAGGCAGTTAACTTCTAAGTCTGTTCTTGTTGGAGAAAGGTCCTCTCCAGGGCTTAAAATTGCCTAGTGGAGCAAAAAATATTGAAAAATTACCCTCCAACCCCTAGGGACATTGGGGGACTTCAGGAACAAAAATACTTTTGGATTATTTTGGCCACATGGGGCCAATAGGCTGCACTTTCCCCACCTCTGATTAAAACCATGATTTAATATTACATGTACAAGCTACCTGCATATCTTTCTTCATAAATAGGCAGAATATGCCATAAGTTACAATCACATTCTCCAATTCCTATAGTTATATATGGACTAGCAATGGCAGCTAAACAAGCTATCTACAAACCATGGTTTATGAAACTAGAGTTTATGTTAAATCATGATTCCTGGTTTAGCTTATGCGCAAACTGATTCATAACTTGATTATAGAGACATCCTGCTTTCCCATCATTCCGTTTACTGTAAAGACATACTGGAGAATCAGGGCAAAGTCTGAGGAGATTATCAGACGGGGACAAAAATAGCATCCCTGTCTCACTGTGTTCTCTCTCGCCCCTCTCCCGGCACACAAACAAAAAGTTTGAGACCCAGCTTAAAGTGTGTCCGTTCCCTCCTCTCTGCAGCCCAGGAGTGAGTGGAGGTCAAACGGAGCTTCATTCACTTCCTGGTTTGAAATCCTGGGCCATTCTTGTGAGAGGACGAGCATACAGGAAATTCAAAAATAAAAAGTAAAAGAAAGATCCAAAAGTGACAGCAAGCACAAAAACAGACTTAGAAAAATACAAGTAACTGAAGGAGGGTACAAAAAAGTGTGTCACTTACCTCCATCTCCCAATCACACCTGGAAGTGTTTGGCACGGACCTCCCACTGATGCTGGCACTGTGCTAGCATAACAGGGCACCTTTTCACTCGCCTGTCGTTACGTTACAGAAAAGGAACGGGCAATCTATTCAGGGCTTAGCCCATAAATAAAAAGGAGCGCTGGTGGAACGGAAGCAGCACAGGAGCATGACAATTCGGGGGTGATGTCATCTGAAAGGAAAGCCCTTTCGCGATCTCCCGGCATCATTGTCACACCATATTAAACCGATCTGATAACCTCCTGAAATACATGCTCAGTGTTAGATTTTACCAATTACTGTGTGTGACTATTTTATGGTTGACAATAATATATGGTATGGATGTCCTTTATTTCATATTACGCAGCTTTTTCTTTCAATTTTGGTGTGTGTGGTGGTGCATTTTGCTCCGTGAAAGAAACAGTACCTCCTCAGTGGACCTGATATTAGAAAAGAAGGAAGTTATTAAGAATGTGCATCTTTACAAACATAACAGGGAGGCATTAGCTAAATTAATCCATATAATTTTGCTATATCTCATCCTAAATCAGCCACTAGATGGTGTCTGTACAATGCAAGCTTTACCTGTCATTTCCTACAAGCATTTTATTTAGCTACTGAATATTTTATATGCAGTTGCAAATACATCTTCTAATTCACTGCCAATTTCCATGAAAGTGTTATCAGACTAGACATGTAATTGATATATAATTTCCAACAAGATTCCTAAATGTTTCTTATAGTGTACAAAGTATATACATTTACTGTCAATGACATAAATGAAGAAAGTGGGAGGTGGAAGAAAGAAGAGTCAGTGGAGAAAGAATGAAAAGTGAGGGAGGTGGTAAGAAGAGGACTAGAGACAGAGAGAGGAAGAAAGAAGGAAGGAGAATGACCAAGAAAGCAGGAAGGGGCAGAATGGAGACATGTAGAGGATTAGAGGAAAAAACAAAATGTATGTGAAAGTTCCCTTGGGAGGTAGCGGGAGGCACTTAGGGTAGTAGGGAATTAAGACCAGCTCTCTCAACCCCTAGGATGGCTGTTCTTTCCATCCCTATTGTAGAATTGAGACCTATTTTGTGCCTGGAAGAGATTGGAGAGTCCATTGGTCAGGTACCTGGAATCTCCATGTCTCTACTTGTTTGGCATCCTATCTGCAGTGTTACATGATCAAGAGCCAAACCTCTTGGAGTGTGACTAAGAGAGTCTGGAATAGCTTGCAGCACAGGGTGGGCTAGTTTCTAGAAAGTAAGATTAAGGGAAGCTTTTAGAGGCAAAGTTAGCCTCTTAGTCTCAGGGTGCAACCAGATAATATGGGCATACCAGAGACACCTTCAGGAAAGATATGGAAGAACTGGGTGTTTAAGCAAATCTGTAACATCATAGGGGCCTGTCCAGTGCAGTAGTTAAGACATGATCAACAGAATAGGACAAGCCATGGATCCCCAGACTTGTTGGATTTCAGCTCCCAGAAGCTCCAGCCAGCATCACCAGAACTTGTAGTCTTACACCTGAGGAACAAGGGTTGGCTGCATCTTAGCTGGAACATATGGGTAAAGCAGCTTTGATGTTGCCACCCCAGCTGATCTGTATACTAGGGATGTAATACTTTACTAATCTTGTTCTCAAAGGAAGCAGTGCATAATTTCACCACTTTTCTTCCTGTTGTGAAAAATTATTTTCACAGCAGGAAAAATTTCAAAAACTGTTCTGTTTTCAAAGACTATTTGTAGTTCAGGACTAATTATGCACAAAATGCACACATCTGCACAGAAAACCATATTCTCTGCATGGAAAATAATATTCTTTCACTGAAATAATATTTTCTGTGCAGAAAATGCTGTTTTCTGCACAAAACCATGCACAAATGTTTCATAGAAAAAGTCCCAATCTGCAAAGATTCTTATCAGTCCAGGATTCTTCTCATCAGGGTTTCTTTACAGTCAGGAAATACATTTTCCAGCCATTTTCAATTTTTTAAAAAAATATTCTTTCCATCCCTACTGTATACAGCAGAGATGGGCAGGTATGAAGGGGTCAGGGGCCATTTCCCCCCTGTGCCCACTTGGTGGGCCACACTGATATGCTTCAGTGCACCCAAAGTGAAACAACTTCTTTCCACCATTTTGGATTTTTTTTATTGGTGTGTGTGTGTTCCCATTTTTTGGGATGAGGTTTGTGCAGTTATGGGGGCAGGCCTATGAAAAGCGAAACACCACATTTACAGGTGTCTCTCGCAGCTTTTGGGTGGTTTTCAGGCAAAAAAACCCCAGCCAAAATTGGGATGGTCTAGGGTCTTTGAGGGGCTTCTGCATGGTCTCAAGGGCTTCACTTTGTCCACCCTTGATATACCCAACCATAGTGTATTAATCATAACATATAGTTACTGTAAATAAGCCTAGATCCCAGTCTTGCCCATTTCTATGTGACAATGTGTATATTAACTGCTAAAGCAGTGGGATGTTGTACTGTATGTTGGTTCAGGTCATAGACCTGAAATGTTGCACCACCAGAACAATTTATTGTCAGATCACCTATATCTGCATCACTTTTTCTACTGAATGCAGTGCAGTGACTGCATATAAAACATGCTAGTCTTCTAGCCTGCATAGAACCAGCCATGTTTAATAATGATACAGGGGTTTGTTTGCATATACAGTACAGGTAAGCTAGAATTCTTTTTTTTTCTTTCCATTATTTATTTGTCAGATAATCATTAGTACATCACACAACATAATAAATATTAACACATTTAAGTTTTAACACAACCATAATCTTCATATTTTATGCTAGAAGTTATTCTGTATAACACTAAAATTACACAAAATAATATCTTCTCCTTTTAATTCTGTACTCATCTTTATTTTCCTTCTTCCCCACTCTTGACTTCCCCTGTTTTACAAACCCAAAGGATTTATTCCAATTTAATTCCTTTTCGCTCTTTGTTCCAAAATTATCGCATTAACCTCTCAAATATACGTTGTTGTATTTTTTTCTTTTACGTGTAATTTGCCATTTATTCCCAACCTATCTTCATTTGTTTCCAACACTTTGGAGCCCTCACCTCCACCTGATGCTTTCCCTAATGATCAACCATTTCTCTTTTATGTAAATAATCCGTAATATGCTTCCATTCATCTTTCACTCCATCCACATTTATGTTATGTATAATCTGTGTCAGTTTGTCATTGTTCTCCATCTCTCTCAACTTATCTAACCATTCTTCTAATTTTGGTGCCTCTTTCGCTTTCCATATTGCAGCTATCTTCAGTCTAGAGGCCTTAACTAAATATAATATCACTCTCCAATATTTTTTCTCTATTTGCTTTTCTAATATTGTTGTTATATTCAGCAAGTATAGTTTAGGATCCATTACAAATGTTATGCCAAATATCTTTTGTATAGTGTTATGCACTTTTTCCCAGAATCTCTTTATCTTTGGACAACCCCACCACATATGATGAAGGGACCCCACCTCTTTTTCACATTTCCAGCATTTCTTGTTAGTTAACTTATAGATTTTACTTAATCTCGCTGGTGTCAGATACCGTCTGTTAGCTATCTTCAGAAAATTTTCCTTCAGGTCTTGGTTTATGGTGAATCTATTTGTTTTAGTCCAGGCACATTCCCACTCCTCCAAACTTATGACCTCACCTATATCTTTGGCCCATCTTATAATTGAATCTGTAATCAACTCTTCTAGTTCTCTTTCAAGCAGTATTTTATAAATTTTGGCTATTTCCCCTCTTCCTTGTTTGTGAATGATCTTATCTATTTCATTTCTCTCCTTTATAAACCCATATGTTATTTTGTCCTCTCTAAATCTATGTGTTAATTGAGCATGGGTTAGCCATTGTATATCATAGCCTTGACTCCGTATTTCCTCTCTTGTTTTTAAACAACTTTCTCCATTAAGCCAATTTATCAGGTCATTATAAGTCAACCTTAATCCCACCTGAAGTCTGGAAACACTGAGGTCATGTACTCCATGATAAATTCCATGAACTCCTTGTGAATTGCTGGGAAAAGGGGGAACTGCCATCAGATCTCCGAGATGCAGTCATCATCACCCTGTACAAGAAAAAAGGAGCAAAATCCAATTGCTCAAACTATCGAGGCATAACACTGCTCTCTATTGCTGGAAAAATCCTTGCAAGGATACTACTGAACAGATTAGTTCCTGCCATTGCAGAAGAACTTTTTCCTGAAAGCCAATGTGGCTTCAGAGCCAAAAGGAGTACTACAGATATGGTATTTGCCCTTAGACAACTGCAAGAGAAATGTAGAGAGCAGAACAAGGGTCTCTATGTAACATTTGTTGACCTCACCAAAGCCTTCGACACCGTGAGTAGGAAAGGTCTGTGGCAGATCCTGGAAAGACTAGGATGTCCGCCCAAATTCCTTAAAATGATTATCTTGCTACACGATGTGATCCAGCGTGGTCAGACCTCACCTAGAATACTGTGTCCAGTTCTGGGCACCACAATTCAAAAAGGATATTGACAAATTGGAGCATGTCCAGAGAAGGGCAACTAAAATGGTGAAAGGTCTGGAAACCATGCCTTATGAGGAGAGACTTAGGGAGCTGAGTATGTTTAGCCTGGAAAAAGACGGTTAAGAGGCGATATGATAGCACTCTTTAAGTATTTGAAGGGATGTCACACTGAGGATGGAGCAGGCTTGTTTTCTGCTGCTCCAGAGACTGGAACATGGAGCAATGGATGCGAGCTCCAGGAACAGAGATTCCACCTCAACATTAGGAGGAACTTTTTGACAGTAAGAGCTGTTCGGCAGTGGAACACACTCCCTCAGAGCATGGTGGGGTCTCCTTCCTTGGAGGTCTTTAAACAGAGGCTGGATTGCCATGTGTCGGGGATGCTTTGATCAAGATTTCCTGCGTGGCAGGGCGTTGGACTGGATGGCCCTCGTGGTCTCTTCCAACTCTACAGTTCTATGATTCTAAGTCAGATATGGCGATGCTCTTTCAGAGCCCTTTCTAATAACTAATGGAGTGAAGCAAAGTTGTGTTCTTGCACCAAATTTATTTACAGTCTTCTTCAGCATGATGCTCCAAAGGGCTACGGCAGAGCTTGAAGAAGACGACGGCATCTATATATGTTACCGTACTGATGGCAGCTTGTTTAACTTAAGCCGTCTGAGGGCTCGCACTAAGACTCTAAACTACCTAGTCCGTGAGCTGCTCTTCGCGTATGATGCTGCCCTTGTTGCCCACACAGAAGCAGCTCTGCATCACCTAACATCCTGCTTCTCAACAGCGGCAGAGCTGTTTGGGCTGGAAGTTAACCTGAAGAAAACGGAAGTTCTTTACCAGCCTGCACCACAGGACAAACACCACCATCCCCCCATTGCCATCAGCAACTCTGTGCTTAAGTATGTTCAGCAGTTCATCTACCTGGGAAGCATCATCTTCTCAGATGCCAAGATTGACAAAGAGATCGATCACAGATTAGCAAAGGCACATAGCGCATTTAGAAGACTTTACAAAAGAGTCTGGAGTAATAAACACCTGAGGCGAAGCACAAAAATCAGTGTGTATAGAGCCATTGTACTGTCTATTCTCCTTTATGGGTTTGAAACATGGGTCACCTATCGCCAACACGTACGACTCCTCAAACGCTTCCATCAGTGCTGTTTACGCACAATCCTAAATATACACTGGACTGACTATGTGACAAAGGTTGCTGTCCTTGAGCAAGCAGGGATCACCAGCATTGAGGCCATGATATTGAGAATACAGCTGCACTGGGCAGGGCATGTTTCTAGGATGGAGGACCATCGCCTCCTCAAAATAGTACTCTACAGTGAACTCGCCACGGGTCAGCGTAAGAGGGGCGCTCCAAAAAAGCGATACAAGGACTCCCTGAAACAACATCTCAGGCTCGGCCAAATTGATCACCAACAGTGGTCCGCCCTGGCCTCACATAGGGAGGCATGGAGACACACTATCCACAATGCTGCAGCCTTATTTGAGAACTCACGCCGAACAAGTCTTGAAGAGAAACGTCAACGCAGAAAGAATCACAAACTGGAAACATCACCCAAGGAAACCTTCTGCTGTGCTTTCTGCAACCAGACTTGTCTATCTCGGATTGGCCTTTTTAGTCATCAGCGTGCTTGCAGAAAATGTGGGATGTGCCCTTCCTGAATCTTTGTTTGCGAAGAAAAGCCAGAGAGAGAGAGATAAGTCAACCAATCGTCTTTTTTTGTCCACCTGGCCTGGAATGCTCCCACTGGTGATAGCCATAAAGGAATGTTGCTGTAGAATTTTTGCTTTACCTTACTCCAAATTTTCAATAAAGGTCCTCTGACCGTATGATTTTCAAATTCTCTATCTACTTTTGTTCTGTCATACCACATGTAGCGTGGATTCCAAACTTCTGATTGCCGCATTCCAAGTTTACTACTCTGTCATTCCTTAAGGTTATCCATTCGCTTATCCAATTCATCCCACAGGCCATGTAATATAACTTAAGGTTACATACAAACCTTCCAGACCGTAAGCTAGAATTCTTTATGGTTCAGACTGATCTGGAATTAGGCAGTGTGCTGATGTATGTTGCTCTGTCGCTGCCTCTGCAACTGGGAAGAGCCAAATATACCACAGACCTCATGCATAGTTTGCTTATTATGGCATTTAAAAGACTGTAATGTCCAAAACAATAGAATAATGTGGCTTGTCTCTTTCTGTCTCCCAACAGAGAGAGAGATAAACAACTTAAGTTCATTTCTCTTGCTTGTCAGGGGACAGGTGAGCAAGAGTGCTTGGTTTAAGCAAGCAGACCATGGATAGAAGGTCTGTGATTTGTTTAGCTACCCTTGCTTGTGGTGGGAGTGAGTGAACAGGATGTTCTTGTCCTTTACAGAATTCTAATGAATTCTGGCTTATTGTTTCAAGTAAACATATTCACAACTCTGAGAGTCTAAAATAAAACAGTGTACAGTGTTTCTCTAGAATTTTAGCTGACAATCAGCACTGATGCCAGAGTTCCCTAAGTCTTGCAGAGCAACAGTTGCTAGAAACATTTTTTTAAAAAACACAATTGAAGCAAGAAAGATGTAATCTGGAATGGAAGAGGAAAACAAAATCCTTGCCAAACACATTTGAAAAGTCATGTTGATAATCGTTTGCTTTGGCAGCCCCAATTACCCCTGGAAACACTGGATAAAATGGGGCAGGAATACCAGTGCCAACTATTTTGTAGGATTCGGCCTCATCTACATAGTCTCATTCCTAGAGTTTCAGGTAGGAAACGTTCAGGAGAACATACCAACATCAGTATGCTGTATCTAACCCAAATCAAAGGAAAGGGCAAGGACAAGAGGGAAGCTTTCAGGAGAAGACTCTGAACCAAGCAAAATCTTAACCTCCTGGGACTTTGTGACTACTCTGGAAGTTATCCTATAACCTAAAGCATTCAAAGAGTCTTTCTTTGTAGTGAAAAATAATATATCTTTTATTAATGAAAATAATGTCCTCAATGATTTAAAACAATTGACGGGTATCTTGTGCACTTCTCTTGCCTGCATGATTTATGAGAAACAAGAAAAATGTTAACCCATATTGTCTGGATTTCCTTTTTCTGTGCCATCATGAGCCTAATCATAGCTTGGCCTAGAAAATTATGATAAGGATTAGGTTGTGTTGCTTGTGGCAACATTAGTGAAAGTATTAAATATTATATAAAATCTGCCATTTGTTTGCTGTAGGGTCAAATCAGGTCGAACAAAGAATCAAAGCTGTGCTGTATAATGAAAGCTGACCTGAGGTACTCAGTTCATCCCCCTTTCTTCCTGCATTTGTGATCCTCTGGTTCTGAGTTCAAACCATTTGGAATTACATAGAAAAGAATAAGTTGGCAAACATTTGACAAATAATTATTATCAATAAAACACATATACCAAGATTGTCTTTTCTTGAACAATAGGTACTATAAGTCTCCTAACAGCAAAATATCCTTTATCTACTTGCAGGGCCCTTAAGTAAATGGGCATGTTTATACACAACCTGATCAGCATTAATAGGTTTGCTTCAACCATTCTATTTTGAGGACTTTAGATGGACTGGCTTGAGGGTGTTATGAAGGTTTCGGTTTAAAATGCTCCATGGTTTCTGGTAGACTTTGGAGTGAATGTGCAGGATTGATCTAGGGTTGTTGTACCCCTAGTTTAGCTGGGTTTTATATGAATTTAAGGCAAGAACTATCATCTTGTACAGATCCCAAGCTTTCATTTTTTTTTTTAAAGTAAAGCAGGCTTACTCTATGATGCGTTGGAATAGCGAGAGAGAGGGGAAAGGAGGAGAAGCAGGACCCCTCATGCCATGTGACCGCAGTCATCCCAAAACTGAAGTAAAGGGACCTATCACACCGGGGCAACAGCGGAACAATAGCAGTATTGGGAGGTATTGAGGGGATTTTCCTGTCAATTGAAAGGGGTGCAACAGTAATGTTTGGAATGCAAAGCAGCAACAGGATAGCCACAACATTTTCTGATAAGCACTGGCCAAATTTATTACTGTCTTGCTGAAATTCCTGATTAGCAGCCTTTTGTGATAAAGTCCTAGGACCCTGGGAGAACATAGCTCAGATTTCTGCCTGGCCATGGAAACCCACTCAGTGACCTTGGGCAAATCACACTCTCTCAGCTTAAGAGGAAGGCAATGACAAGCCCTTTCTGAACAAGTCTTGCCAAGAAACCCCTGTGATAAGTTTGCTTTAGGTTTTCCATAAATCAGAAACAACCTGAAGGCACGCAAAAACAGCATAGTAAATGATGAATTCAGAAAAAATGAATTCCACTCCTGCAATTCTTGTTTCATCTAAAAGCTTATTAATAAACAGTGCAATGGGATTTCTGGAAGATTTAGAATCAGCAATTTTTATAAACTAAATTTAACATAAGGAACAATATAATTCAAGGAACAAAGAGTTTTATGGCACAAGCTTTTGTAGAGTACTGCCAACTTTATCAGATGCATCAAAAGTTTATTCCATAATAAAATTAGTCATTAAGGTATGGCAAGACTGACTGATTCTTCTGTAACATTTGACATGTTGGTCTTCTGTTTATCAAAAATATTGAATTTTAACTTTTTTATTAGGAAAATGATGTAGTAAGGCAAATTATCATTAAACACTCATATTAGATGGTGTGCTTAATGCTACCACTTAATTTGAAGGAAGAGCAATTCAGAGGGCTCTTACATGACACTGTGCTACTGACCCACATCAGTTTCTCATTGAAAGTTGTCTCCTTAAGACAATGCATTACTAACATGTGAATTTTAGCATTATTTTTTCTTCGTACAAAAAAAGACAAATACACCTGAATTTCCTCAAAGTAGTATTTCTGTGAAGCTTTAAAGAAAAGCAAAACAAAATTTGTCCTCATTTTCATTGAAAAGTTTAATAGAAAAGATGCTAACCCTTGCTACTTATATTAAAAATATATCAAATAGTAACATTACTTTTAACGTATTGCTTTCTCGTAAAACATATGTATCAGTGGCAGCCTAGAGATCAAAGAGTAAGAAAGGCAGACTAGAGGACTCTAGAGCTGATAGCGGGTAATTCTTGTTGTTGTGTGCCTGCCTTCAAGTCATTTCTGACTTATGGCAACCCTAAAGCAAACCTATCACAGGGTTTTTTTGGCATGATTAGTTCAGAGTGGGTTTGCTTTTGCTTTCCTTTGAAGCTGAGAGAGTGTGACTTGGCCAAGGTCACCCTGTGGATTTCCATGGCCAAGCAGGAATTAGAACCCTTGTTTCCAGAGTCATAGGACATTTTCAGACATTGCTTACCTCGGGATCAGGTCCCGGTAGAGGAACGGAGCTCTTGTGCCGCAGGGGGTCCTTTTTGGATGCTGCCGTCCCTCTTCCAGGATCATTTGTGGCACATCCATGAAGCTTTGGAAGCTGCAGCACCATATTTTAAAAGCACGGGCAACTGCCGTGCTTAAAATATGGCGTGGCCACTTCTAAAGCTTCACGGACGTGCCACAAATGATCCCGGAAGAGGGGTGGCGGTGTCCAAAAAGGATCCCCTGCCCCGCAAGAGCGCCGTTCCTCTCCTGGGACCTGATCCCATGGTAAGCACTGTCTGAAAATGTCCATAGTCCAATCAAACCATTATACCACATGGGGTAGACCCTTGGTAAATTCAAAAAAGGCAGTTTGGGTGGGCTGTAGAAGATGCAAGATCTTTGTAGGATGCCAAGAGGGAACACTGAGATAGTGGGAGTGAATGGCTTATGAAAGGAATTTGAAGGTGAAGGCAACAAGAGAGAGTGGGTAGAAGCTGGTAGGATAGAGTGGGTTAAAGGAATGAACCAAAAATAAGGACAGGTTAATGTGAGGGAGATTGGAGAAAATGATTTTGGATTTTGGTGATATAAATTTATTTATTTATTTAGAGTATTTATACCCTGATGTTCAGCCACCAAGGTTCGCAGAGCAGCTTATAAATGGTTAGGAATAGTACTTACATTTCTATACCACTTTATATAATGCAAACACTCTCTAAGCAGTTTTACAATGTGTTAGCCAATAGCCCCCAACAAGCTGGGTACTCATTTTACCAATCCGGGAAAGGATGGAAGACTGTGTGAACCTTGGAGCTCTGCAGGAGCAAACTCACAATGTTGTGGCTGCAGTACTGCATTTAACCACTGCACCACTAGGGCTGCCTAAAGTAGTTACAAATATTACAAAGGTAATCAATAGTTAAAGTGCTCCAGTTTTTATCTGGTCCTTTGTGAATTCTGTGATTTTGGAGAACTAAAATTCTCATCCTGAGGTTTCACTAAAAACCTATTGTCCAGCTGAAATTGATATCCGATGGTATAGAGATGAGGGCAATGTGCCCTTCCCCCATGTGTTTCCAAAATTGGTTTGGTATTAAATTCATTTCAGAGCAGACTGCAACTGAATTGCATTGCTACTCAGTGTTGAGAATGGTGGTAAGGTTTTAGAGCGAATAAGGAGGTAGAGATCTGTTGGTGGGACCCTGCTACATGTCTCACTAAATGATTCATTACACAGGGATATGGGAAAGGGCCTTCTCTGTTGTGGCACCCATTTATGGAATGCCCTTTCCCTTGGAGGTCCAGTTGATGCCAGTGTTGGTCTCTTTTATGCACCAATTTAAAACCTGGCTTTTTAGTAAAGTCTTTGAGGCCTAACCTTATTATTTTTTAAAGCATACATGCATAGGGTTTGAACTGTTTCAGCCTTTTGAGCTGTTTGATGTGGTGATTTATTTAATATGCTTTTATAATATTTAAATTTTATTCTGGAATTATTTTAAAAACTGTATATTAATTTAATTGTATGCAATTAAATTTTATGCAATTGCACGTATGTCTCAGGATAGAACTAGTTTATATAAATAAATAAATGGAGCAAGCAAAGAAGAGGTCATGGAGAGCTTTCTCGCTGGGTTACTTGCATTTTTCAAGGCAACAGGATAAGTGGTTTTTGGAGGCTGTGAACAGAGCTACGATTGAGGAAGAAAGGGAGGAAGGGTGCTGTAATGTTGGAGACTTGCAGAAGATGGCAGGGGGGAAACCATCCAAGCCCTGGGGTATATGGATGAAAAGAAGAAAGTATGTAGACCGCAAGCTGAACATGAGTCAGCAGTATGATGTGGTAGCTAAAAAAGCTGATGCAATTCTAGGCTGCATCAATAGGAGTGTAGTGTCTAGTTCAAGGGAAGTAATTTTAGCACTCTGCTTTGGTCAGTCCTTATCTGGAATACTGTGTCTAGTTCTGGACACCACAATTCAAGAAGCATATTGAGAAGCTGGAATGTGTCCAGAGAAGGGTGACCAAAATTGTGGGAGGTCTGGAAGCCATGCCCTGAGGACCGGCTTAGAGACCTGGATAAATTTAGCCTGGAGAAGAAAAGGCTAAGAGGTGATATGTTAATCCATGTTTAAATATTTCAAAGGAAGTCAAAGTGAGGATGGAGCAAGCTTGTTTTCTGTGGCTCCAGAGATAAGGACACAGAGCAATGGATTCAAACTACAGGAAAAGAGATTCCATCTAAACATTAGGAAGAACTTCCTGACAGTAAGAGCTGTTTGACAGTGGAACGCACTGCCTCGGAGTGTGGTGCAGTTTCCTTCTTTGGAGGCTTTTAAACAGAGGCTGGATGGCCATATGTCGGCTTGCTTTGATTGCATATTCCTGCAGTGCAGGGGGCTGGACTAGATGGCCTTTGTGGTCTCTTCCAGCTCTATGATTCTATGATTCTATGTAGAGTGAAAGCAGGAAGTGAAAAGAGGCAGAAACATAAGATTCAGAAAGAAAGAGTACAGTAATTGTTCAGTCACAACATTCAGTTCTGGGGCAAACCCTCCTACTGTTCTGATTTGGCAGGGACAGTCCCACGTAATCACTCCTCACACTTTTTTGGCTGCTTTGAAAATGTTGCAGTTTCTCACTACTCCTCCTACTTTCTCCTTTTTTCCTCTGCTTATTTCAACTGCTGCAACTGTCAGTTAACTGGGGTGAGATGGGGTTGAAGAACAGGAGGAGATGAAATCTCGCCCCTCTTGATAGACTCAGGCAAAACCAACTGCTGCAGCCTCTCCTAGCTTGTGTGTTCTTCCTCATACCTTTTGCTATCATGACCCCTACTCTGAGTTCATTTGGGCACACGTGTCCTGGTTTTCATTTGTAAAACACTGGAGGATATGCGGGTGTAGAAAAAAACTGCCTCTCCATATGTTTTTGGGCTTCAGCTTCTACCATTCCTCACCATTACTTATGCTGGCTAGTCTTGACAGGCATTTTCCTTGGACAGCATCTTCCCTCCCCAGATCCCTGACTGAGGTGCACTGCTTGTGTCTGTAATGTGGGCCTTGGCTTGGCATCACTAAAGAGGGATTAGTCAGACAGAAAAGGAAACCAGAGCAACAGGTGAAAAACTCCTCACTTCTCTTAATGTTCAAACATCTCTATATACAGAAATGCCCACAAGGAGCAGCATATGGGCTGTGGCTTGTCACAATTGCCCAAGGCTTGTCTTGGCTAGCAGCTTCAAAAAGCATCTAGTAGCCCAGGCCAGCTTTTGCAGATCTTGCTTTAGATCTGGTGGCCAGCTTGAAGGAGAGCTTCATCAGGAGGAGCTAGTTTTCTTTCTAACCTAGTTCATAAAACCTTTGAGCTAGCTCCCTATGAATTACAAGTAATGGCAGTCAGATTTATTTTACATTGTGCCTGTGTTTAAATTGCCTAGTAAAATTCAGTCTACCTGTACTAAACAGGAAAAATGGCTGCAGCTATATTATTGATTATGTAGGTCTCTGCGCTTCTGCATAGCATTTCTCTATGTCAGGTGCCAGCAGATAAAACATTCATTCTCCGGGCTCTGCGGGAAGGAAACAGTGGGGGTTTTGCATCTTTAACTGCTTCATGAGACAGTTAATTTGAGTCTCCTAAAGTCATTAAAGATTCTGTACAGTCAGAGAGCCTCTTTAGCATTGCACTGAGCATGTATAGATTAATGCAGCAACCATTGCTGTCTCTATACTGCAGAGGTTTTGTATTGATGGCAGTGGCTCCTCTGTCCTTGTTTGGTGTCACTGTTATAGTAATGTTTGACATTGCAGAATAATTTGGCATAGACTCAGGAGACAAGGACTACAAAGACTTTTTTATAGACCTGCTTCATACTGATTTGATTTTTGGGTGCCCCCCCCCCCTCGGTAGCAGTTACGGGATTGCTACAGACACGGCTGGATTTCAGCAACCTGCTTGGAGCTGGTTTTGCTTATTAAGGTGCTCAAAGCGGATGCTGCTATGTTTGCTGGTTTCCTTCAGTTTCTCCTTCATACGTTGCATTCAGGGACAGGTAATCTAGTGGTACTGTCAGAATGATGGACTATAGATGTCTTCAGATATTATTGTCAATAACTCTGAGTTTTAAAAAGGTCTTGCCTCCTTGTGATAAAGGACAAGCATAGTTGCCTTTTGGATTAAAAGCACTGAGCCATTTTGCACTTGAAGCTTTCCTTGCATTCAGAATATTTATTCTAGATTTCTTTCATATCTATACTATGTTTTTAAAAACAGTTTGCCATTGTTTCTGTTGTGGCTTTTTCCATGGCAATGTATTCTTAGAATTAGAAGAATGACTTTCCTGTAATTGTATTTCTGGATAAGTATACAACTTGTTTAGCTCTAAGTAATACTGCATGTTAGAATATTGAATAAGAAAACATTTCAGAGGTTTTGATGGTGAGGGAATATATAATCATGAAGATATATTATTTTTAGCAAATCTGTTTGGCAGAAGAGAGTTGATGTGCCCTGCGTCTCCTGAGTCGTGCTGTGGTTAGTAAATTTCATAGCCTTAATTCACATTGCACTATGTAGTCTGCATATTATCATGTGGTATGCTTTTGGAAAATATTTTTAATACATTGTGTTCAATTGAAAGCATCACATTTTATTTTAAAGTTCAGATATTTTACGTTTGTTATTTGGTGCCTTATGTACCAAAACAGAGAACCTATCCTAGACAAAGTCACTTTGGTTTGAATACTGATAAAGCCATGTTTACAGTATGAATTATTATGTAAAAGATGAAGTAGATATATGTATGTATGTGTGTGTCCAGATTTTTTGGGAGGGGGTAATGAGACAAACACAGGCAGGACAAGCTATAGATTGACTTTAATGGAGAATACTTCTGATATTATTATTATTATTATTATTATTATTGACGTATCATTACTATTATGAATGAGAAGCCTTTTGTGAATATTTTAAAGTGAGATTAGACTGATAAAGGCAGGAGAAATAAGTTGTTTGGTTTTCAGAGAGATGGCTATAACTGTTTAGGTGCTCATGGTATTTTGTTTCCTTTTAGTTCCCATATATACAGTATACAGTCTTCATCCTTTGAGAAAGGGCTGGCAGCCTCAGACATGAGTGGGCCATCAGCATAATGGTATTGTTCTCCTTCACCCCAGTATTCTGCAAACAAGCAGACTGCTGGGTCTCATACAGCATCCCTGGAGGGGAACCAATCTATGGTGCTCGCAGCAGGAGAGGGTGAGCAGGTTAGTTAGATGGTGGGCTCTGCCAGAGATGCTGAACACAGTATGGAGAAGTTATATGTTTGGACTATAGGTCCCAGAATCCCCTAGCCAGAATGGTCCAAAAATGTGATGTTTCCAAGCTGTGTTCCTAATGCATGCTGTGTGGTGCCTCTGGAATTGCTTTGAGAATTGCTATGCACAAGTGCACACATACGTGCACCCCAAATTTGATTGAGCACATTAATAAGATGAAGGGATTTAGGTTTGGATCCTGGAAGATCAGGAACAACCCCCCCTATAAAATTATTGATGTATATATGATGAATGAGTGGATGGGCACATATCCTCCAGCTGTCCTGATTTGCCAGTGGCACTCCCAATTAATCCTGTGTCATCCCACTTTTCAGCTGCTTTTAAAATGTCCCAGTTTTTTCTCTCCTGTGCCCACTGTTTCCCTTGGTCCTCAGCTAATTTCAGGTTTTGTTCAGAGTACAAACATAGTTTGCATTCAATTAACTCTGTGGGACGAGAAGAGGGCAAAATCTTCCTCTTCTTTGCAGCCTCAGGGCAAAGCAAATTGCTGGAGCCTCCCCTAGCTTGTGTGTTCTTTATTAATAACTTTTGCCATCTTGACCATACTCTGGACACACGTGTTCCAGTTTTTATCTGTGAAATGTTGGAAAGTATTTGGACTTCTTGTGAGACATCAGCTTAAATACTTTTAAGAGAATAGTAGTGGTGGTGGAGATGGACAGCAGTGTTTTGGGAAATGAAAAGTTAGGCTGCAGCAAAAGGCTGTAATCCAGCCATCTCCTTGGCATGTGTTTTCTTATGGGCAGCTTTGTTTATTTTTTAAAAACAAATGAGCAATCAGCCATGCAGTCTATCTGAAAGGAAGGCCGTGTTGTTTCTTTCCCACTTAATATATACAGTGTGACCCCCAAATCTACAGGGGATAGACATACAGTTGGAAATGTGAAACTGCAGATAGTTGCAAACCCAATTGAAATGAGCATTTTCTGGCCCAAGCATACCCATAGAATCACACTGGATGACCAAGAGATTAGTAGAGAAAATATGTCTCTAGGCATTTTCCAAGTCTTCCAGCACAACTCTGTGGTCAACTTCCGACGGAAGCATACCACAGAATTGTGCTGGAGGACCTAGAAAATGCCTAGAGAAGACATATGGGTACCGGTCCGATTGATATGAGGGTCATACTTTAATTCATATTTCATAGTCAGAACAACATTCAAGGTGAGGTCTTTATTTTCTGTTGAAATGGTTTTCATCACCCTTTCCCCCAGATTATTTATAAGAGAACTCCCACCCGCAATCATTACTGTGAACCAGATCCTGCTTCTTTGTTTATTGGCCTCTACCAATACTGGGGTTCTTTTAAAAAGCTATTTGAAAGGAGGTATGCTCTGCTTTTTAATTTATCCAAATTCTCAAAATTCTATTTAAACCAGTGGTAAAATATGAATACCAATACCAATGGCTTTGCTTTGTTTTTTTTTATATCCCACCTAAATAGGCCAAGCTTTTGGACTTCGCAGTTCTGTTGGTAAAATGGGTGTGGACAATGTGTGGCCATCCAGATGTTGCTGAACTACCATTCCCTACCATTGCCCTTGCTGGCATAATCAGTGGTGAGGAATCATGGGGATTTCAGTCCAGTAACAGATGGAAGGTCACAGGTTGCCCATCCATCTTTGCATCTATAAGCAGCCTTGTTTCATGAGACTGAGTCCATTCATTCCAGCATCATGTGCCCTCCAGTGTGCAGCCCAAGGTTTCTGAGACAGTTCTCATATATCCTCAAACATTTCACAGATGAAAAGGGGTACATATGGCTGAGCCACATCAGTGTAGTCAAAAGGGTGTGGGAAAACAACAAGAGGCCAAAAAAGTTGTTAATGAGTAAAAACACACTAAGCGGCTGTTTTTACCAGATAAACTCATGAATTTATGTATTGAGGACTTTATCATATGAGCCTCTAAAACGTTTCTTTGACAGCATATTTTAAACTATAAGTATGTCAGCAAAAGAACCCTTTATATCAAACATTGCTGTAATAGCGTGAAAAAGCAGCCCTATGCTTCCGTGTTTGTTTGCGTGCGTGATCTCAGCAGTTCTAGTGAGAAGACACAAGCACGCTTAAAAGTCTAAGAACAGCTAAATTAAACAACAAAACAAAAACACAAGCACTGAAACACACTTAAAAACTTGGCTGCAAAATGGGGAGGTTCATAAAAAGAGTGTACCATAGCTAGTTTTTACCCAGAAGTGTTCTGGCAGGGCCTGTCCATTGATGCTGGAATCACACCAGGAGAATGATGAATTTCACACACTCGCAATTACGTGGAAAAAAATGCCACAGCCAGTCAGTTGACATAGATTCCTTGGGTTTTTTCCGGGCTGTGAGGCCGTGTTCTGGAATAGTTTCTGACGTTTCGCCTGCATCTGTGACTGGCATCTTCAGAGAATGGTTGGGTAGGTGTGTGTGTGGAGTCTATATGCTGGGACCCCCTGTTGGGGAGTACTGTATAAGTAAATTTATGTATTTGAATGGTTTGTTTCTGGGTGGAGATATGCAAGGATGATTAGTGTCTGTTTGGCTAATGGTTGGTTGATGACCCATTATCTGCTGGAAATCCCCTTGTCCCTGGGTGGAATTCCTTTGTAAGTGTTGAGTTTTGATTCTATTGTATTTCAAAACTGGAAGCCAGATTTTTTTTTTAACTTCTAGGGTTTCTTCTTTCCTGTTGAAGTTGTCCAGGTGTTTGTGGATTTCAATAGCTTCTCTGTGCATTCTGACATGATAGTTGTTGGCCTGGTCCAGAATTTCTGTGTTTTTAAATAACATTTTGTGTCCAGGTTGGTTTATAACACAGCTGCAGGAGTTTACCACATACCATGCAGCTGTGGACAAGTTTACATAGGGACCACTAAACACAGTGTGCAAACACAAATCAAGGAACGTGAGAGACACTGCAGACTGGGCTAGCCAGAAAAATCAGCAGCAGTAGCAGAATATGTTATAAACCAACATGGACATAAAATGTTATTTAAAAACACAGAAATTCTGGACCAGGCCAACAACTATCATGTCAGAACGCACAGAGAAACTATTGAAATCCACAAACCGTGGACAACTTCAATAGGAAAGAAGAAACCCTAAAAGTAAACAAAATCTGGCTTCCAGTTTTGAAATACAATAGAATCAAAACTCAACACTTACAAAGGAATTCCACCCAGGCACAGGAGGATTTCCAGCAGATAATGGGCCATCAACCAACCATTAGCCAAACAGACACTAATCATCCTTGCATATCCCCACCCAGAAACAAACCATTCAGATACACAAACTTATTTATACTCCCCAACAGGGGTTCACAGGATATAAACTCCACACACACTCCTACCCAACCATGCTCTGAAGATGCCAGCCACAGATGCAGGCAAAACGTCAGAAAGAAACTATTCCAGAACACAGCCTCACAGCCCGGAAAAAAACTCAAGCAAAATCTATGGATGCTGGCTGTGAAAGCCTTCGACTTCACAAATCAGTTGACAGCTTGGCAACAATTAAAAAAGAATGCCTTATATTCAAAACATAATTGCGAAAGCACAACATTGTGCAAAATGGATGCCCTTTGCGTTCATTAAGTGTCGTTATGACACCATACTTGCTACGTCTGATAAAGTCCTGAGTTTTGGAAGGACAGGATTCCGTCCCCTCCTCCTCCTCCCTCCTGCTAAGTTGAGTACAACCTACTACTACTGCACTTAGCTGACTTTGAAGTCAGTTTGTAGCAACTGAAGTAAACCATAGATGAAGGGGGATGTGGGAGAAAGGAGAGAGAAACCTTAACATTTTAAAAGTTGGTCTTCATATTTTCTGCTTCCTGTTTTTTACCCAGCTACAGATCTGGATCCATGAGAGGATCCATCCTGCTATCTGCCTACTCAATACCCTTGGGTTGGATTTTGTGAAGGGCTGTCTGGAAATCGTAGTAAATATTGTCTTTTGGAACATGTCTCTCTATTTGATGGTTGACCCTCTCAAAGATAATTAATATTTTCGGTAGTTCTGTCTCAAGAGAGCAGACAAGTATGTTTATTAGGGATGTTTTGCTCATCTGAGTTGGGTTTTAAGTGTTCACAGCTGGAAAGACTCAAATGACCACAAGAAAGTAATGAGCCTGACATTAATCATTACTTACCCATCATACTAATTATTTCTGAGTGTAGTTTTGACAGTGTCTGCTACCAACAGTGATTCTCAATGATGCTTTTAACAGGGAAGTCCTAGTTTCACTCTTGAAAGTCCCACATGGGAAAGTTCCACTGGGCCTGCAGTTGGTCACAAAGGTGTGATCCTTAATAACCTGGTCATGCTTGAACATATCTGACATATCTTGTGATTAAAAAAAAAAAGTGATCACACACTCTGAACTCTAGTTTTGTTGATCAGACAGAGACTGTTGGAGTTACCCCGTGTTTCTCTTTCACTGAAAATCACAAGGGCAAGTTTGTTTGATCTCTGCCTTCATATATGAAGTATGTAAAATGATATAGTCCTCCCATGTTTGCTATAGCCAAAAATTTGACCCGAACTGGTGTATCAATGGACTGTTGAAAACTTGATGTTCTTCTACTGGTTATTCCACTGGAATAATCTGCCATCTACTCCTACTGTAATGGCCTTTCTTTATATTGTAGACAGGATATTTGGACCATCAGGAAGACCAACTCTGCCTTTAAGTCAGGAGTAACTTATGGCCCAATCGTTACATATGGCTTCCTTAAAATGCTGTTAAAATGGCACCACCAACATTTGGCAGCAAGTTGTACTGCTGATTTTCACGGCAAATGCCTCAAAACCTTTAAAGAAAGTTGAAAGTGTTTTCTTTAATAGTGGTATTATGATTCAGTGCTGAAATTTAGTATTAAACATGGACCACAACATTAAAAGAAAGATTCCCTGCTTACTTGAATCACTTATCTAGTTTTCCAAGGGTTTGTGTATAGCCCATAGAATGTCATGGAAATTGCCCATCCCTGCTTTTAAGTGTTCATCAGAGCTATCCTGGGAGACATGGTTTGAAGTCAGTTTAATATCCTGCTTTTAAAGCTAGTTATCATATGTTCTTGATTTGAACAAAACAGGAGAGTATGGTTAACGCGTAGGCAAAACATTTGTTCATTTTGCATAGGATTTACTGAATGTGCCTTCTTAATGCAAATATACCTGTGCTCTGTTCACACATAGCAATGACATTCATATAGCTTGCCTTAGCCTGCCTAATTTATGACAGAAGCAAATTGAGGACTGCACATCTATTATTATTGAACAACTGGAAACGAAGAGTGGCTAATAGTTCAAATTTTATGTGTGCTTATTCAGAAACAATTCCCACTTATTCCAGTGAGACTTATTAGGTATGTGTATGTGGGACTGCAGCCTAACATGAAGTCTTGTATATGTCCAATCAAAGTAATCACCACTGAGTTTAGTGGGATCTACTTCTAGGTGCATGTGTATAGGATTATGGTCTGTCTTCTTTCCAAAGGAATCCAAGATTCTTGACAGTATCTGTACCAAAAATTTCCAATCCTTATTTTGGGCTGCTTTCTCTGTGACTCAGTTGATTATAGCAATTCATTTGTTGGCCATCATGGCATAATGAACTAACTTATCCATCATTCCCTTTCATTTAACTTTTCCATCCTCTCTTTCACCTATGTGTCATCTTACTCAGTACATTTCTTCTGAATTCTCTCAATGAATCAAACCAATAAGAGCAATCTCTACCTACCAACCAACCAACCAACCAACCAACTGTATATCCATCACTGTAGGGATACCACACAAAATTATTTTAATGTCTTTAAATTACTTACTAGTACTCTTAAGCATGCTGTTTTTGTTCCCTCTTTTCTCTTAGCAGTAGGAAATTCAGAGCAGCCTTAAATCGTTCATTAGAATTAGGAACTTATACTTCCATGGTGTTGTTAATGTTGCAAGAATTACTGGGCTGGATCCAGACTAATTTGGTAGTTAACCCTGTTTTCTGAGCGTAAACCCCACAGAACTTAACATACTTTTGCATAAACACATGAAGGATTATGCTGTAAATTAATTGAGCTTGGGTCTCTATGAAATTAGTGGGATGGGTTAATCGTGTCTTAGCTTAAGTCTCATTGATTTCAGTAGAAATGAAGGGCAGCTAATTTTAATGTGGACCAAAACTTCTATATTTACAAATGCACATATTGAGCAGGTCTTATAAGAACACCAAAGCAAGCATGCTGGTGATCTAGGTTTACAGCAATGGGGTGTTAAGGAGTTCACATAGCTGAGTACATAACATGTTTTTGAGAAAATTGCTTTGCACAGAGAAGAAGTTAACAGTGGCACTATTAACAGAGGGGCCCAGGGCAAAGGTCCTGGACACCTCCACACAAAGCCAGGGAGGTGCACTGCAAATCCAAGCTCTGAGCCAGACAAGCAAAGGCTGTGGCCACATAACATTTTTAATTTGGCATTTTAATGCAACCCCCCCTTGAGAAAATGCCACTTACTAAGCTAATAATCATTGTGGGACAAAGGGCTAGGGATGAAAGTCTAAATTTGTTTTATCTTTGCATGATGGAATGGAATGAAAAATAAAAATTGTGGTGAGGATTGCTTTGGTCTGTCCTGGAGACCATTTGTGCATTTACAAGACTGATTTTTTTGTGAAAATATGCTATTGTGTGGTATTTAAAACTATGGCAGCTGCTGCCTTGTTGCATGGCCTGTTAAAAAGTAGAAGCATTGGATGTGTTGTTTGCATCTTCATGAACAATTAGCCTCCCTCTCTTTTTTACTGCTGCTTAACTTTACAAAAGGAAAACGATTCCTTGGTTTAAACTGCACAAAACACAATTAGGGGGAAGTGCTTGGTGCCTCGTTCTCATGATGGAGGCAAAAACTTTATTTTTATTTATTTATTTATACCCCGCTCTTCAGCCACAAGGCTATCAGAGCGGCCTACAAATGTTTTTTAAGCAATAGCTATTTACACATCTACACTGCATTAAACAGTTTCCAATCTGTGTTAGCTAATTGCCCCCCACAAGCTGGGTACTCATTTTACCGACCTACGAAAGGATGGAAGGCTGAGTGAACTTTGGAGCCAGCTGGAATCAAACTTGCGATGTGGTGGCTTGCAGTACTGGCATTTAACCACTGCGCCACCAGGGCTATCATGGGAGTTGGGAATCCTTGCCATGCCATCACAATGCAGTCTCTTTCACACTACACAGTTATTGCACTTTGATCCCATTTACCAGCCATGGCTACATCCTATGGAATCCTGGGGTTGGCAGTTGAGCAAGGGTTATTTGGGATTCCTAGCCAGAGAGCAACCATGGCAGTTAAAGTGGGATTATAGTGCTATAACGACGATGGGACTCTATGTCATAACCAGCTATCTCACCCACATGCCCAGTGATAACACTTGAGCAACAGAGGAGTGAGCTATACCCCTCAACCTCTCCCCCCAACTGCTCCAGTGCTTTCATTGCCACAGGCCTTAAAATAGCATCTGATTGGTTTACCCTTCTTTTCTAGACTGAAAGAAACACTCCAAATTAAAATGATATGTAGTTGCTGCCTTAACCTGGCTGGCACAGCAGTTTGGTTTGCAGTATCTCCTTGTCCACCTACTGCCTTACCAGGAAGAGGTGCTCAAAAGTAAAAAGGAAGCCAAACCAAACCCTGCGGAGCAGCAGTATGTGGGGAGGAGAGAAAGGCAAAAGTGAGGAAAAAAGAGAAATGTAGGTGTAGAGAAGGAGTGACTCAAGAGGCTCCACTGTCCAACAAGTACATTTATTAAAATGGGGGAGCAGCCATCCCTGAAAAAGTTACCTAAGCCAGGACTCCCTCTAACCTGGCATCATGTCTATGCCTGAGTTCCAATTCCAGACACTTCCAGCTAAGAAAGCCTTGGAAAACAGACCTAGAAAAGACTGTGCCTGAGATACGAGGGAACTTACCAGTCAGAGTGGGCTGCAGTGAGATAGATGGGGTTGTGTTCTTACTCAATGTGAACCACTTCCATATATCTTTACACACTGGGAACGTCATTGCTTTGAAACACTGAGGTCCAGTTTCTTCCCAGAAACCACATTAGCAAAGCATAACCTTGGACAACAGAGATCTTTATGCAGGAGTGGCACCTGAATGTATTATTATTTCTAAAGTTTGCAGCATTTGGATGTGATTAAACACATGATACAGTTGGGAAAAAAATAGAATTTTAATATGTAATTACAGATACAACACATCCATGCAACTTTCTGAGGCCCAGTCTACACAACAACAACAACAACAACAACAACAACAACAACATAAAAATAAAATAAAAATAAAAATAAAAAAAATCCGTTTGGGGTAAAAAATTCAAAAAGGCAGCAGTTCAAATGCATATGATCTGCCTACATGATTTTTTATCTCCCTAAACTCCATATGACCCCCTCTTGCCCAGCTGGCCAGAGCAAGCAACCCAAGCGGCGGTTTTAAATCTCCTGCTGCTTTTTTTTTTAATTGAAAAAGGTGCCTGTGATGCAGACAATCATTTTTCTGTATCTATAACATGAAATAAAAATGAATAAGTGCAAAAATCTCCATTTCATCAAATTACTGGACTCTTGCTTCGCCGTGAATCCAACATGGTGGTCACTTCCAATTCCCCTCTTTGCTAGCCCTGCCCCCTGTGCTAGGCCTGCCTGTTCGTATGTGTGCGAACGGAGGTGTACAAACAATCACAAATTTGAATGCTTGTACAGATTTTTTTGCTGAGATCTGCTATTCCTCCTGAACTCCAAATTCATGGACTTTATGGGGGATTTGCTGGCCCGCCTTCCGAAAGACACGAATGTATCCAAATGGTCGTATGTACACATTATCAATCTTTTGAATGCCGTACGGATTTTTTTCATTGTGTGACGGGGCCTGAGTGTGAGAGATCATACATTCTCTTCCATTGATATATATCTTCCAGGTGACTTGGACTATTACTGGCTGGATCCTGCCACGTGGCACAGTAGGGAGACATCTCCTATTAGCTCAGTAAGAAATATTACAATGATTTTTTTTATTATTTTGTTATCATTGTAAATGCTTTTGTTCTCGTATTTCTTTATAGACTTAGGACTTTATCACATGAGGCAGTCATCTCACAGCAATCCTGTTGGGAAAACAAGCAGAAACATAGCAGTAGGGGAACAATAATTATCGCACCTCCACTCCAATCTTGGTATGGTGGTGCACATTCCCTTCTGCACTGCCCGCTTCCTCCCTGTTATTCCCCTACAGGATGGGAAGGGCGGGAGAAGCAAGATCAGCTGGGGAGGGGGTGAGAAATCAGCACGGGAAGGGCAGGAGAAGTGAGATCATGTGGGGGAGGGGTAAGAGTGTGGGATGGGGAGGGCAAGAGAAGCAAGATCAGGCCAGAAAATCAGAGCAGATTTTTTTTTTAAAGTTAAAAATGGAAGGCAATGCTGGCTTGCTTGACAACAGCATGGGGGAGGTGGAAGAGAGGGGAGGATGAGGAGAATTCCACCCCCTTATGCCACGTGACAGTTGTCTCTTCCATTTCTTAAACAGAAGAGATGACTGCACAAGGGAGCTACAGGGTAGCAGTGCTATTGGGAATCATTGACAGGTTTTCCCCGTCAGTGATAAGGTGCACTTCAGAAACGACTGAAACGCACAACAAGATAAAGAAGATGTCGTGGAGTCAGTACTCCCCAATAACGCTACTATCCTGCTCTAGTCACACAATAGAACCCTCGTGTGATAAAGTCCTAAATGCAAACCAAGAGTGTTGCATAATTGCTGTCCCCATTATCCACATAACAAAATGACATTTTGATTATTTACTAACACTTTGTCAGTGTTTTAAACTGTTAGGGGGAAAATTGTTGTTTTACACATTTGGATCTTTCTTTGAAAGAGTTTACAAAATTATATTTAATGATAACAAATTCTGTACTTTTCCTTAGATCCCAAAAGTGCTTTCCACTCAAGTCTTTCATGAAAGGGGCTTAATCCAATGGTGGGCCCTCCTTGCAAAAGGAGACTTTTTGCTGATTTTCCATCTGTCTCCAGACCTCCCCTCAACCAAAGAGATTTTTTGCAGTGGGGGGCGGGGCAAGGAAAGTCATCAAAAGATAACTTTTCTTCTATCAGCAGGAGCATACCATGAGCAGAAGAAGGGTCACAGATTGTTCTTGCTGAGTGGGGCAAATTTTAAATCAAAACCACTGTACGCAGCAAATGGATATATGCAAAAAAATAAATACAAAAACTGAATAGGCTTTATTATAGTGAACATAGAAAAAAGCTTGATATTAATTACTAGCTAAAATATATAGTTTAATTAAATTATATGGTTTGGAATGTAATTATAAATTATACGCACAGGCCTGCACAATATTCGCCCCACACTGCAATACAAGTGCAGCCTAGAAAGCATGGATGCTCCTTTTAAGGGCTGGACAATTTCCATTTGCTTTCCAGGCACTCTTCAAAAAAAGGGAGGGTTAATGAGTCCTTGATTGACCCTTATAATCTTGACTAGGAGTAGAGTAGAGTTTCCCCCCCAATGTTCTGGATACAGCTCAAGTCAAGGATATGGTTTTTATGTTGGAAATGACAAGCAATTTAAATAATAATTGCAAGCGACAACAACAACAAAAACCCACCAGTGTATTGATAAATGTAAAAATAGATGCCTCCACCTTTAACAATTTAAGAAAAATGTTTTAAGTTGGTAGATTCTAAAATGAAAGTTGCATGTATATCTTCCATAATACAGTTGTTTCACAAACTTGATTTGTATATGGAAAACCAGAAGAGACCATTTGCTTGGCCTTATTTATTTTTCATAGCATCCGGTAACGTGGCAACCTTCTAAAGAGGGAGATCGCCTGATTGGTCGTGTTATTCTCAACAAGAGAACGACTATGCCAAAAGAGTCTGGTGCACTACTTGGACTCAAAGTAAGTAGCATGGGAGTTATGTTATGAATTCCTTTCTGTTCATTCATGAGTAGCTTAGCATTTTACGAAAGAAAGCTTCACTGCAGGCTGAATGAGAGGAGTAAGCAATGAGTGAGACCTCCTGGGGGTACTCATTTCATATTTTGTGGTAGGAATAATAAAATACTAACTAAGAGTAAGTTTAAAGAGGTAGAGAAGTCATGTTATAAATCTGATAAATGGAAGGTCACCAGATATTAAATTAGAACCCAGTTCTGAAAGAGCTAGGAAGTGAAAATGCTATATTTTTTATGTTACATAGGTATTTGAATATACATGCTTTAATTATGCATTATATTGGTTTAAATATGTGTATTGTGTGGATGTGGATGGATACTAGTATAACAGAATATTTGTTGTCTTTTTAATGGTGGAAATTGATATAAAAATAAAATTAAAAAATACATTTTGTGGTAGGACTTGGTGATGAAAATTAAACTAGTCTACAGTACTGAATCCCCAAGTGGTAAAGTGGAAGCATAATCCATGTTCTCTTATTACTATTATTATTCTGTCCCTTTAAGGGTACAGTAGCATCAGAAATTAAGTCTAACCATGCAAGACTTGTGTGGTATAAGTTATGTAAATGTTCTGATTCAATAGCCATGAGTATATATAAATACACCATAGGACCCCCACATCCACTTATTCATTATCCACTCATTCACTTATGCAAAACAGCACACCTACCATAGAGTCCTTCTAGAAAATGTGTCCTCTCTAGATGTTTTCTAGATCCTTCAAGGCATGGTATTTTAAACTGGAAGTCCCATTATTTTCAATAGTGTTCACTATTATCCACAGTTTTCGGTATCCACAGGATCCCCCAGAACCAATCCCCTGCGGATAGGGGGGTCCTACTGTATATTAAAAAAAATGACAATTGGGCTAAATAGTTTCCTGTAAAAAAAAAATCCATTCTTGAAATACATTTTCCATTCTTAAAATATAATTTAGTGAATTCTGAAAGCCTGACTTTTTTTCATTCAGGTTGTAGGAGGAAAAATGACCGAATTGGGACGACTTGGTGCCTTCATTACCAAAGTAAAAAAAGGTAGCTTGGCTGATGTGGTGGGACATCTAAGAGCAGGTAACTCAGTTACAGACATGAATGTTTCTTACAATTGTCAAGAGCCTATAAAATGCTACTGTTCTGTTGTGGGTTATATTCGTCAATGTACACAGTTTTCTTCAATATTTTACAATGAATATTTCAGACCAAAATGTTGGTAACAACAAGCAGAGTGTTTATCACAACTATACAAAATTGCATTGCTTTTTTCTTTATTTAAATTGCACAAAACAAAAGGGACCAAAAGAACAAAAAAGAGAAGTAAAAGGAGGGGAGAAAGGCACGGAGGAATCTGGAGCCAACGATCGATACAAGTTTAGGGAATGCTACAGACAAGTGTATAAATCTGTATATGCTACACATATATCCAAATGCAATAGTCAGAACTGCTGCCTATAGAACATATGGTAAAATGAAAATGAAGCCGTTAGCTCCTCTGAATGTTGTAGGACTGATGGTGTTTTACTTTTGTAGTCTTGGTCATGTTTTACTCTTCTTCATAAGAGTTCATTATCCTGGTGCCAACTTCCAGGATGTGGGCATATAGCATAGGAATGGATGAATGCTCAAATGTCCAAATAAATATCCAACACAAAGTTAATCCAGATCCTAACATTTATCCAAAATGTAGCCACCACTGGGCAGGATCATATGCAGCAGTATGGCCTCATTTCCCCCCACGGCTGGTTTAAGGAATTGGGGGGGGGGTGCAATGCTTTATTTGGGGGGCGGCGGGATATGTTTCTCTCAGGTCAATGTAGCCTAACCTATTCACAGTACAGCATTACTTATTTTCCTTCCAAATCCCCACCTAACTTCTTTCCTCTGCAAGGAGAGTAAATACAGAAGGAAAGAAATGGGGTGGGAGTTTGGAGGGAAAATAAGCCTGTTTTGGATTTCCTTTTCAGCCTTAAAACCTGGCTTTCTGCTGCTAGGAATGGAAATCCAAAAGGGCTTATTTTCCTCCCCAAACCCCACCTCACTTCTTTCTGCTGCAAGGAGAGGAAATCAGAAATTGCAGCAGAAATCCAGGTTTTAAGGCTTAAAAGCTGGCTTTCTGCTGGATCTACATTGAGGGAGGAGGAATAGGGAAATCAACTGAGGTCCTAGTCATTCCTCACCCCAGGCCTGGAGAGGGAGGCTGCAGGACACCACTGCAGCTTCAGCCCAGATGCAGCTCCTTCCTGCCAAAACTGAGCGGCCAAATCCTCTGTGTGCCCAAACAGAACGTGTGTGCGCCAAACCAGATTGTGGTGTGAAAAGAGAGCTGTTTTAGTTGCCATGGCAAAGAGATTCTACCCATCCCAACCACAGCCACTTCTGAAGAAATATGAAGACTCAAAAAACTCCAGGATTTCACTTTCCAGAGTAGTCAAAATGCATTGCAGTGCACCCTGGGTCTTGCAGTTTTGCAATTTTCATGCCCTGTTGTGGTGGCATTTTTCTTCTTTACTAATAATGTTTTTGCAGCAGGAGGGTTACGATGCCCCCCCGCAATTATGCCCCCCCCACAGCTGTGAGTGCTGCAGAGCCCTTAAAAACCGGCCCTGTTTTCCCCCATATCTCCAACATCTATTAGATGTTGCTTGTGAACTGTTCATTGTGGAATCATCCAATACACTTGAAACAGATATTTTTCTTTTGTGTCCGCCTGTATAAAGGCTGAGGCATATAAAGGCCAAAAGGGGTATCTGATAGCCTTCAGTTATAGGACACTCTAGCTGCTCACTGCACTTCTCTCTGATTATTTATATACTTGCTTTAGATTCATTCATAACTATCAATACAAGGCAACCGCAGGTCTTTAGATTCCAAGTGTCCCCAGCAGCAAATGTACCTTACAGTTCTCTGGGAGTGCAGAGGGAACTAGAGTAAAGAGGACAAAGATTAACACTTTGCTGCCATTGATTCCCTCCGCCAAAGGGTGGAGATCACATCTAACTCACTTCTTCCGAAGGAAGGGACATCATACAGTCTTTAGATCTGGATTACATTAATGTTTTAGCTTCCCATGTGTGAATGGATCAAATCTAAACTGCCTTTCTAGGTTCTACCAGGATTCTCATGAAGGTTGAATGGTAGATAGGGCCATCTCTCCCATGTTGCTATGACTGGGGCCAAGTGTCATCCATTGGGAAAGCAGTGCTACCCAAATCAAACTGTAATACAACTCATGGAGGAGACATTGAGGAAGGAGACGTAAAATGGTCATTCACATATGAAAACAAAATGGTCCTTGTGATGTAGGTCTACGCTGGAAAGCCAAAGCTACTCTCTTCTATAGGGAGTTATAGGATTTTAAGATGAAATGGTTTGGACAAGGGACTCTCAAATACTTCTCTAGATGGGGCATTAACCCTTTAAACATATCTTCCATGAGATGGATGTAGCACCACCCAGATGACATAGATAACAAACAAATGTATATTAATCTTCATCCTTCCAAGTGCTAGTTTTATGGGTAGCCTGCCTGTCTAAATCTTCAGTACAGAGGTTACTAAGCAACCCAGTGATGTTTCTAGAAACCTTAGCCCAAGTTTTGTTTACACATGAGCTTTATTGAAAAGGCCACTTGGGAAACATGTTACTCAGTCACCCATCTAGCTAGCTCGCTAGCTATCCATCCATTCATCCATTTCTACCCCAGTAGCATTTACTCTGACATTTTCCAGTTTATTGTGTATGCTAAACAGCATCCATGTGAACAAAGTGATAAAGGGAGAGAGTTTTCCAGATGGTTGATGAACAATGCCAATAATTACATTACAATGCATTCATATTTTATAAAAGAAAACTGACTTGAATGTCTGTAATCATGTGTCAAGCATGACTTTAGAAGCAACAGTTTATAGTCAAAATATAAAGACAAAACAGCATAGAAAAAAGGGAGGGTATCTGCTTATCTTTATTTAATCCATTTGCTAATATTAATAACAACATTTTATGTGAGCAATAGTGACACCTTTATCTTTAGTAGCTATGTCTTCCCCATTTAGTGGTAATTTCCAAAAACTTCAGAAACAGGCACAATGTTTAAGCGTATGCTTCAGGGTTGCTTGTTGAAAAAAATGTGGAAGTCTGCTAATGTGTGGATCCATATGTAACTGAGAGTTGGGATGTAAAGAAAAACTCATGAATTACCTTGTCCTCCATGACAAAGGTTGTCTTGACACACTGAGACACCCTGTCAATGAAGTGGTCAACTACTTCATTTTTTTTTCTTATTTTGGGTCTTTTTTGGTGTGTGAAAATCAGTTTGTGCCAAAAAAACAAAACAAAACCCTGTTTATCTTTGCATGAAAGCTAAAAAAAAATGTACCAATGAATTTTTCACAAAAACGTCATGTAATGCAATAATAATAATAATACTAATAATAATAGTGCAAAAACTCTTATACTCTCACCCAACAGAGATAAAAACTTTTGAAATTAGTTGTTTTTGTATGAAATAAGCAAAGATTTAATCCCTAGGTTAAAACAGCTCTGCCTGGGGTATTGTCTGGTAGCTAGAGTCAATGTTTCCCATGTGCTATTATACAAAGAGAACCTTTGGCATATGGAAGGAAATAGCTTTCTGTACACTAGAGGACTCCTTATAGAAAGTAATGGAAAGTAAGGACAGCCTGAACGTCTATTAACCTCTTGTTGGCTCACCAGTGCACTTTATTTCCACACAAAGTGCTTGTGTTTAGGGTGCCAGGAAGGTTGAGCAGCAGGTAGCTTGACACAGAAGGTATTGAGCCCCTTCAGCAGGTTCTTCAAACATCAAAGGGAGGGTTTCAGTGTCCAACTGCCTTCTTGAAGAGGCCTGATTCTATTTATGCTACCTGGCCAGGTAGCTGCTTCTCCTTCTAAGTGGCCAGCATATATCAGTTTTGCTGACATAGAAACTGCAGTTCTGGCTAGCACTAACAGAGAAGGTACTATTTGCATTGTGTGTCCAAGGGCGAAGCTGCTGGGCAAGGAACACAATGCTCCAAAATAAGTGGGGGAAAACGTGGCCACAACTTTATTAATTACAATTCTAGATGGGTTGGCAACCACATGGGTCCGGATCCATGCATCAGCCAACCGCCTGTTGATTGATGAGCTGAACACTCCAGCCCACTGCCAGAACCAAAGACGCAAGGAGGGGATCCCCATGGTTGACAGCCTAGTGAGATCTCCCAGCCCTACAGGGAGTTGCTAAAAAGGCATACATTCACAGGGGCCTGCGCCCCTGAGTCCAATAAGGGGACCTCCATCAATTACCAATGCCCAGAGGCACAGGATACCACTATCCTGGATGCAAGACCCATGCCAACTGCCCTGCAAAGTTGTGGCAAAACAAAATGCACAAAATATACATACCAGCAGAAAATTGGAACCCTCTAGGGCCAAAATAAAGAGAGAGGGGGTGGGATGACACTCCAAAGTGGACTGAAGAGATCCAGAGAGCGCAGCTTATATAAATCCTACATACTGACCAGAGTGAAGACTGCCAGCAGCTCACTCCAGCCTGGCTCCTTCAGCCAGTGAGTTTGAACCAGCTTCAAACTCATTGTCTGACCCTCCCGCATTCTTCCTGAGGTGGCTGCACTGTGCAAGAAGAAACCCACCATGCCAGGCACCACCAGAGTCTGAGCAACCTACCTCAGACTGCAAAACAGCCACAGGCTGAGTCCTGCAGTTTAATTCCTCTTCATTAGTTCAGCCCTGTTTCTGCTGACCATTGAGGCACATGCTCTCTAACCAGTATGAATGGAGCTTTCTCTATTTTTAGGCTAATCAGCAAGGCAGGGAAATGACCTTCTCACTGGCCAACAGCATGCTAGGAAGGTGTGAGTGTGTGCAAGTAGAGTTATGGAATAGTTCACTTCAGGTGAGCTATGCTTTTTGCCCAATTCGATAGCAGTTTTCAAGCACAGCTGTTCAGTCTTATGAGTAACCTGTTTCTTGGAACAACACTTATTTGATTATTTTTTTTACTGGTTTCTGTTTGAATAGTTTTAATTTGAATTTTTTGATGGCTTGATTTGTTTTGTATGCTGGGAATTTTCAACTACATTTGTTTTACTTGTTGAAAGCTGCCTTGAGTCCCAAACTGAGAAAAAGACAGAATAGAAATAAATATACTACTACTACTACTGGTAGTAGTACTAGTACTAATAAGGATAATCCTAATTTTAAGTCAGTATTGGCTTCTACAAGACTAATACTCAAGATTCTGTTTTGAGGTGTACTGTCTCTGAATTACACAGCCACAGAGCTAACTCAGATTTTTAACAATTTTTGTATGTATGCACATACGTGCAAAATACAACAAACAGCAAGAAAGTAACCTCCCCCCATTGTTTTTAAATTCAAGGCGATGAAGTTCTAGAATGGAATGGTAAGCCACTTCCTGGAGCTACAAATGAAGAAGTTTACAACATTATTTTAGAATCCAAATCAGAACCTCAAGTTGAAATTATTGTTTCGAGACCAATTGGGTAAGTTTTAAACCATTTGCTTTGCCAATGTACAGAGTCACATGTGGAATTTTCTTTTCAGTCACTCGAACATGTGCAATCATGAGTTTTGCATCTAAGAAAATAAATATAAGGGAGTTGTGTAGGTCCTAATACTTCATGATATACTTATTTTTCAGTAAAATTTATAAAGAAGTCCATATCAGAATGCTTGGATTTGCGTACAGTTAATTAAAACCACAAAGTACAAATCACAATAAAAACAGATACAATAAAAACAGTAAAACTATGTCTGGAATTTATCACCTAGAGGCTGTGATTCTGCTGGTTTACTAAACCAGCATAGGCTGTGGGGCAATAGGAAGAAGGCCACAGGTGTTGTGGCCATAAAGGAAGTTAAGCACTGAAGGTATACATTGCTTAAAGACAGCAGGTTTTGTCTGCTTTTTCTCACCACTGCTGCACAACCTTGGGAATAGTTCAGCCACTACTATAGGCACTAGCGTATGAAATCAACAGGATGGGAAAATGTCAAATTGGAGATGTTGCTAATCTACCTTTAGCACAACCCATCCCCTACCCTCATCCAGCCCTATCCCTTCCAAGATGTCAATTTCCCCTTTTCCATACAAAGAGGGAGAGGTATTTTGTGTCTTGCTATCTCAGATTGGAGACAGCAGTGAGGAATTTCTACCCTCAATGCTGGTGTTCCCCACTGGGAATAAGAATAGCATGAGGGATGAATCACTCTACTCAGAGCTGCTATTGAAACCTCTAGCACCAGCTGCACCCTGGTATCATCCCTTCATGTTGGGTATGACTCCTGCAAAGTTCTAGTAAGATCTCATGGCCCACAGGACTCCTTCTAGATTCTGAAACTATCCCATTTTAGAGAACTTTAAACTGAAGTTTGGGAATTAAGGTAATGAATCAAACATCGTATATTTTAAACTGTCTCCATGTTTAAAAGATTTTTCTGGACATGAAGCACACTGGAAAGTATGTTTGGCTGATTTCAGTGCAGAATGTTTGCAAGCTACATCTATCTATCTATCATCTATCTATCTTTCGAGAGAGATTTTATTTATACTGAGATGCTATGCTTTAGGTTTTTTTGTTTGACTTTTCCCATGTTTCTTTGTTTTTGTCTTTGTTATTGCAAGACTTTTTCCCAGGTTTCATTCAGCAAACTCCTTCAGACGTGTATATAAAAATTTCTAGTGAGTCATTTCTAGTCATTTTGTGGCGGTGGGAGCCAGAATCTGTAGTTATGCCAAGTAGCTGTCACCTTTCTCCATTATCATATTTTTGTCATGTGATTTTGAAATATTGTGGAATGTCCAGTCACAATATTAACATGATGGTGTTCACACTGAAGTTGCTGTTAGTATCATGAGCATCATCAAAAATGAAACCTACAGTAGTACCATGTCCCTTGGAGTGGTGAATTCCCATGGCTGTAAATCCCATCTTTCTAACAAACTGAGATATAAGTTAAAGTAAAAGCAACTGTTGTGGTTTGCTGAAAGTGTTTAAGGGCTTGTCTACACAGACCAAATAAACAATCACACCACTTTTTCACAGCAAACTGTCCAGTTGACGTATGGTTGGATTAATGCACCTATGGGCATTAATCCAGGCCAAAAAGAGTTGGGATTTACTCCTGATTTGAACAGAAATCAGGATATTTGTATGTGCGTGTAGACTGTGTTCCATAGCTATGTGGGTGTGGTGCTGTGGGTAGGAGTTTCGATGGGCAGGCAGAGGTGTTAGGAGAAAGCTCCCTGGGCCAGGCAATCAGCTGACTTTTCCTGCCAGGAAAAAACTCTCCATTCCAATTTCACTTTTATTGGTTCCTTTGTTGCAATTTATTTTTACATACATGGCAATTGTTTGGAGAAGTGCATATCAGCATACCCGTATTTTAGTTGTGTGTACCTCCACTAAATAGGATGTCTGAAGTCCCTCTGAGCCATGGGAAAAGAGGGAGAGGCAATGTGGACGTACGTGCATTCACATGCATGGAGGAAGGGGAGAACATGGAGCGGCCATGGCCATGTGGTCATTCATACTGTGATTTATTGGACAGGAGTGAGTTTGGAAAGGAGAACAGTGTGGTCAGTGCTCCCAAACTCACCTTGTTGTGTGTGGTGATTTTGGGGACAAACCCGTGGTCACTGTGGACCAGGGTAACCTGAAGGTAAGCTGGATTTTCCTGTCAGTGTACCTAATAACCACAAAGCTGGGATTTTTCAGGGGCATGAGTGGACATTTGAGGGCTTTCTCCCCTCTACATGATCAATAGGTATTAAAGTAATTAATGAGTTCTATGCCTTTGAAAATTAGTCCACCTGTTTGTTATGTGGAGCAGTAGCTCAATATTTCTTTCTCTTTTTTCATCCATATGTATATTCTAGTGACATTCCAAGAATTCCTGAGACTTCCCATCCTCCACTAGAGTCTAGTGAGTATTCATTTTGTCCCTGTCTCTGCTTTGATTGGATTGTATTTATTCATAGGATTTAAAACTAAAACTTCTTTTGCTATTAGTGGGTTTAGTCTACAAAGCATTGGTTTGTATATCCTTCACTCAGATTAGTACAGCCTTTACTTGTATCAGGGAGATCTACTTAGATGACATGCAGGACTCTCGCCTGAAATGTATGGGGTGAGAAACAGCTGTGGTGAATAATGTCCAGTGAGGGCATTCCCAATATTGGATGGTCATGGTGATCTGATGAGAGTACAGTTTGCTCTTCTCCTGGCTCAGTACACATCTCAGAGGAATTCTGCAAGATGAAGAGTGGCATTCACACTACTTGATTGCACATATCTGCACTTTGAATGGAAAGAACCCTCAAGAGTAAGGAGATTATCAGACGTAGCAAATATGGCATGATAATTACATGAGAAGAACGTGAAAGGGCGCCCATATCGCATAATCTCATGCTATGGTGTTATGCAGTTGTTAATAAAGCATTCTTTTTTATTGATGGCCCAAAGCCGTTAATTGATCTGCTGTGGCATTTTTGTCATGGAATCGTAAGTGTCTGAAACTGCGCACTGTTCTGCTCTCATGAATACAGCGTCAATGGACGGTCCCAGCAGAACATTTCTGGGTGAGAACACAAAAACAAGGTACAGAACACTCTTTTAATGAACCTCCCATTTCGCAGGCAAGCTTTTAAATGTATTTCAGTGTTTTTGTGTTCGTTTAGTTTTTTAATTTAGCTGTTTTTAGTCTTTTAATCATGCTTGCACCTTCTTGTGAGAACTGCTGAGATCACATGCCCCAGCAAATGTAGAAGTAAACTGCAATAGCATTCGTGCTCCAATAATGTTGGAGTTCTTTCTCATTATTACAGTGATGTGTGATAAAGAGGGTTATTGTGCCAGGACACTTAACACTTTAAAATATAGTGGGAC
The DNA here is from genome assembly GCA_030847615.1 of Gambelia wislizenii. Classification (NCBI taxonomy): domain Eukaryota; kingdom Metazoa; phylum Chordata; class Lepidosauria; order Squamata; family Crotaphytidae; genus Gambelia; species Gambelia wislizenii. The sequence continues at coordinate 166,105,620 of JAUMIR010000001.1, read as the reverse complement.
AGAAACATTTTTAGAGGCTCGTCTGATAATCTCCTAAATGCCTGAATTTTATTGCCTGAAGTCACTTTATGGCTCTGTTCAGATTATTGTTCCTCTCCCTTCCTATTGTGTCTAAGCTGTTGTACAAAGATCCTGACTTATGCTAAGACAGAGTTTCCTGTTACATCTGCAACAAATGGGAGAACTCTGTCTCAATGTTGTTTAATAAACAAAGAAAATAAGCCAAGATCATGGCCTATTTTCTTGGTTTGCTAAATACATTTTAGCCAGAGCTCCCTGATAATACCCTGTCCAAAGCCAAAGCCATTGCATGATAGGGAAAGGGGAACCAGAGAGGTGCTCAGGCTTGACTCTTGTTCCTGGCTTGATAAACAATGATTTATGAAATAAACCATGATTTACTATATGCAGCTTGGAAAGATTCTTCATACTTGGCCAGTTTAAACAAACATCAGACTTGTTTCCTCTGTTGTGTGATGAAGTTCCATGTAAAAACTGAGACTGTTGAGAATGTTTCTTCTTCTTCTTGCACAATCAGTTCATTGCACAACTATCATAACAGGCCCCTTTTGGACATTGTTTATGAGATGCCAAAACATAAGTACTTGAGCTCCTTTTCCTTGCATGTCCCTCACCAATCTGTAAATGTTAGTATTTAGTTATAGTCTCTGAACACTCCATTGCTGTACAATTTTAGTGCTTAGCACAACCATCCATATTCTTTTAAAGTGGTGCTGACAGTGCTGTGCTTACAATGTTCAAGGCCAGTGATCCCAGTAACTTCAGTGCTCTCAGTCCAATTTTTACCTTTAGAGATAAGAATGTAAAGTAAGTTTAGGATTTGTAGTTCTTAAAGTGTGCATAGTATTTGTAGTGCTTGATAATATTGCCTCAAGGAAAAGCCCTGCTCCATTGATTTATTATCTACTACAAATGACATCAAACTCTGAAAACATGGGAAAACATTTCAGAGTTAATTGATGGAGTTTTGTTTTTATACTTGTAGAAGTTTGAAGAAAATAAAAAATTAAGGATTACTTGCTGAGCTTTTCTCTCCCCCATCCACCTAAAAGCCTGTGTACAGTACTCCAGACCAATACCTCTACAACCCCACCCAGCTCAGCATGATGCCCCTTTCAGCTCAAGATCTGGGGACAGCACCCAGCCTTTTTCTCCCATGGCAGGCCTGAACATACTTTTTCAAGAGTTTCTCTCTCTCTCTACAAAAAGATTTTCTCCACTACAAGCAACGATATTTCCCAGTCATCTTGATTAGGGGTGGGTGGGAGATTGAGCTTGAAAAGTGACTTGTATAAATCATCACAATAGGGAAAAAATGAAGCTTCTTTATGCCTTAGCTGATCAGTTTCCTTGTTTTGTTTTCTGTTCAAAGTTTAATGTTTTGTTGAAAATCTTAACATTTCATTGGTTTTTACAATAATTTTCATTTTTTTTCCCTATTCCCTCCCTTCCTGTCTTCCCCTTTGTGTTACTTTTCTTTCACCATGGTATTTTAAAAATTTCTGCAGCTATGGAAAATGGGCTAAAAGGGGAAGGTACTATGTTTCTTTTCTTATTATTATTGTTGCTTTTATTTTGGCTAAAGTAATCATTTTGCCCCCACTGGATACATGATAAATGAAGGATTTCCTTTCTAATGCAGCCGCTTAACCACTGGTTTAGGGGAATATCCAGATTGTGGGCTGCATGCAGCCCAAGGCCACTTTTGTACCCTTCCCCTTATTCATATAACACACACACACACACAGTCTCAGGGGATATTATACACATTTTGCTACATTTTGACCCCCCCCACACACACACATTTACAGCTTTTGTTTCCAAAAGAGAAGTGACTGTCTAGATCTCAAAAAATTTGGACCTGTCAATTTGTCACAGGTGGGATGAGGTTGTGATTAGAGCTGGGGGTTGTTACTCAAGGATCCCATGGAGAGCTGATTCAGCCCACAGTCTCTGGCAATTATCTAGCCTTGTACTGTGCATTTTTGAAATTGAATTGATGCTGTGTTATAGCAGTAGTAGCAGTACTACTAGTAAAATCATTTTAAAATCATCATAAAATGGATATGTTCTGTTCCCCCTCCCTGCACACCACCCTTTTTAGGTTCTAGCTCATTTGAATCTCAAAAAATGGAGCGGCCTTCAATTTCTGTTATTTCTCCTACCAGTCCCGGAGCCCTAAAAGATGCACCACAGGTTCTACCTGGGCAGCTCTCTGTAAGTGGAAATTTATGTTCACAGTGGGAAAATACTCCATTTGATGTTATGATAAACTGGCTTTCTTGTTCAGGTGTCATTTTAAAAACCTCCTTAGTTTGCAATAATCAGGGGGAAAAAATGTGTTGTTGCCAGGTTTCACTCTTTAACAAAGCATGATTCTGTGTTTCCCAGCAATGAGAACACAGTTATAAACAAACATACTTGTGAAGTGGAGGCCAAAATCTCCATTTAGCTTTTGGGCAGAAGGATCAAAAGTGGGGGAGACAAGTCTTGCCACTAGAGCACCTCCAAACAGTCACTGACTGCCACTGAAGTCTTCTCCTGAAAGCCATTTGTTGCCCCAGAATGCTACTGCATGTGATGAAGCATTTTTGTGACTGGCACTCTCAACAGAATGACATTATGTCGTTACATCACACATTTCCAGGGGAATTTGGGGGGAAAATTGAATGGACCCATTAGTGGCTGTTAGAAGGAGCACCAGCAAAGGCACCAAGTTTAGCCCTTTTTCTTGGCCTCTGATGGGGCCCAGAATTGACAAGCCATTTTAGGCCAGTTGTAGTTTACCATGTCTTTTTTTATCGAAGTCCTTGAGCGAAGCTGTTGCAGCAAGGTATGGGGGAAATTGTTACTGTTCAGCATTTTTACTTATCAATACTTTGTATAATCTTTTTACAAGATTGCCCATAAGTTTCTAGGTGTGGATTTCGTGCTGTGCGTGAACATAATGTTGTTGCCAGTGAACAAAATCTGCCCCTACCCTAGTATGGCTGTTTTGTAGAATGATGCAAAGTGCCTATGTGCAGAAACAGGACTGATCATTTGCAAATGCATGGACGATTCCCCCTGCCATTATTCCCATTGTAATTCACTTTGCCTCTTTGGGGTTAAGGCAATATGTTGATATTTATATCATGATGCAAAAATATATGTTCTGTAATGAATGAAGAAGAATGGAGTCATGTATCTGAGGAAGTAGACCAAGTCTACGAAAGCTTATGCTACAACTTCTTTCTCTCAGTTAGTCTCAAAGGTGCTAAAAGACCCGCTTGCATGTTTAAATAAATATATTATGGCTGAGCTTTGGTTGGGAAGTGAAATCATTATACTCTGATTTTTTCCTCCAGTGATCATATTGTCATTCCAACTGTGAGTCTCCAGATTTGGATAGGATATGAATTCAAACAAATCCATTTTTATTGATAAGTTACAGTTATTTATATTTTTAGATTAAACTATGGTATGACAAAGTGGGACATCAGTTAATAGTGAATGTTCTTCAAGCAACAGATCTGCCACCTAGAATAGATGGACGACCAAGGAATCCTTATGTGAAAATGTATTTTCTTCCAGACAGAAGGTAGTACTTCTAGTGAAAGATTTAATAGACTGTGTGAACAATTCAGAATAATATCTTATTAAATGTGTATATGCATCATAATTTTTCATACAAGTCATTAAAAACTTATGAATATTTAAAGTAATTTCTGCCCAGTTAAGACTATTCTAGGGGAGATTAAAGGACCAATTCATAATCAGAATTAGTGCCAGCGATTTTGGTGGGAGTTCGACTCCAAGGTCTTCCACAAAATACTGTGAGGTATCCTGACCCACACTTTCCCTCCCCCATCCTTATGGGTATGGTTTCTTTTTCAACTCCTCTGCCTTTTTTTCATGTCTCCCAGACCGCTTGGACATGTGCAGCAGTCAACTGCTGCTCCTTGCTGTATTTAATATGTGACTTCTGGGTGATGACAAGTGTCATAATAGTTTCATTTGTTTGTCTGCCCTTGGTCATTCCTAGACTGCGGGATTCTGGATGTTGTAATCCAAAAGAATAATGTTTTCAAGTTCTGGACTCCTTCCATTTGTCTAGTGGTGGCTTTACTCACAGTGGTTTCTTATAAGTTCTAGGCAACTTGTATGTCCTATTCCAAACCTACTGCTATGTGACTGGCAGCAAAGCTGAGTACTGGTCCCTCTGTTGCTTTTGTAAACCTTTTGCCAATGGCAGGAGGCTAAGGCCCCAGAGCCAAGCCAGCAGTGAAGAGAAACTAGCATCAACAGCATTCCTTCATGAAACCTGCAGTGTGAGATGACAATAGCGGCATCTTGCTTTCTGCACCATGATTTACAAAATTATTTTATGTTTCAGTGATAAGAGTAAAAGGAGGACCAAAACAGTAAAGAAAAGCTTAGAACCAAAATGGAACCAAACATTTCTCTATTCACATGTGCACCGTAGAGATTTTAGAGAACGGATGCTAGAAATCACCGTTTGGGATCAGCCACGAGTGCAAGAAGAAGAAAGTGACTTTCTTGGAGAGGTGAATGAACATGTTGGCATTGTAAAATAGTTACTGTATATTTCAAACATGTAATAGAATCTCAAAGGGCTAAAGCTAATTGTTGGTCTCCATTAGAGCAGACCCGCTGAATCAATAGGACCTTGTTGGGCCCATCTATACAAGGCAAAACCCCCCACCCAAATTGCTCCACAGTAATGGCAAATCGCAGCAGCTGCTATTTATCTTAATGGTTTTTTGGCCTGCAAAAGCTTTGAATGCCCACTAGTCAAGATAGCAGCGATGAACGAATTACTTGCATTTTAACTTACCTGAATTTGCCACCAAACTTTTTTTTAAAAAAAAATCCTATGTGCAATAGAGCAATATTTCACCTTTACTAAAAAGAAAAATCAAACAACAACCCATTTTATCACCTTAGTGCTCATTTGTTGAGGCGAAAATCCAACATGGCGGCTCTGGGTGCTTGCCTTGTTAGCAAGCCCCGTCCCCAACACTCATCCAGCCAATCAAATTTTCACTTCTGCTTATATGGGAAAGTGATTCAAACCGAATCACTTGTCTCAACAAGCAGGAATGCACATTCCCCTTGCTGTTTTTTTTAAACTCAGTGAAATGCCCCAAAAGCTTTTCCTTCAGAGTTTTTGACATTTTTGCCCCCCTTCTTCCGAATACAGTGTAATGATGCAGGATCCCATTAAGACAGGTAGAATTTTCCTTGCATTCCATGAGGAGTATTTTCGCCATTTAGACAGCACCAGAATTTATATAAGCTCAATTGATTCAGTGGATCTACTCTAATTGAGACCAACACTTAGATTTATTCCAAAGTGTCAAGGATGCACATTGGTTCCTCTGAGCATGTGAAGAGGACCAGGCAGCAAATAAATCTTGTAGCAGATGCAGCAGACATCAGGCTGGTGAAATGAGCACACAGACACAGAGGTTGTGTCTAAACTACTGACCTTTGCTTGAGCATACTAAAGAAATACATACAATGAGTCTGAGACTTTAAATACATAGACTACATAGCACAGCAGTCACGGCAGTACTGTCCAGTACTGTCTAGAATGGAGGACAATGAGGGCGGAACATAGGATAATACCAATACGTGTTTACATCACATTCATGGGCCATGTAGTTGCTCATTCCTACTCACATGGTTTATCCAGTCTTTCCCAGAGTGATAATAGTCATATCTCTTTTTCATGCTTTGCATCTTACATAAGATAATGTAAAAAGTTCATTGTCAACACCAACTGTGCTTTGCTAGCCCTCGCTGCTGGCCCCTGCTGGCAGCAGCTCTTTACAGTATAAAATCCACAGTGATTACACATCCCAGAATCCTGACACAGTGTCTAATTTCTGTTGTTTGAACTACCGTAAGAACAAGTTTGTTACATTTCCCTACAGATCCTTATAGAGCTGGAGACAGCACTTTTAGATGATGAACCACATTGGTATAAGCTGCAGACACATGACGAATCCTCACTACCTCTGCCTCAGCCATCACCTTTCATGCCAAGGAGACATGCTCATGGTGGAGAAAACTCTAGCAAAAAATTACAAAGTAGGTCTGGCTCTTGATTTCCTTCTCACTAGTACTTTTTTCCTAATTATTATGGTGTAAGAAACAAGATATAACTGAACGTTACCTGCAGTATGTTCTTTATAATGTGTGCTTCCCCCAAAATTTACACAAATAAAAATAAGTGTGAACACTTGGGAATTTGGCACAGTCTCCCGAAGTGGGTGTACAACTTCTGTACGGTCCACTTAGTTTATCCTAAGTTGACTGTTGGTAACAGAATGTGGATGCAGTCTCTTCACACCAATTTATTTTAAAGTGATCTCATTGAATTCAATCAACATGGTCCTGTAAATGTAACTGAATTGAATTGTATAAAGCTTTTGAGTTGAATGAAAGGTCCAGAATACTTTGGTTTTCTAATGATTTTTGAGACCTTGGTTGTTCTGTAAAACCAAAAACATGTAATTTCATGGAAGAGGAAAAATCAATCTATTAAAATGAGCATAGATCTATACTTAAAAAAACAACATGAAAGCACATACAGTAGAACTTTGTGGTTTCAGACATAAAATATTAAATCTAGGCAAGGCTGGGGTGGCACTTTTACCAATCCCAAGTACCTAGGAGAGAGCAGATTAAACACAACGAGGCACTACTTTAGATTTAGTTCAGTTGAGCCAGGAAGAGTCTTTGACCTTGAATGAACAATTTGTGGATGAAAAGCTCCCTTGCTTTTAAGGTCTGGGAGATTCATTATGCTGTTTTCTGTGAGCCAACTCAGGGACTGCAGAATTTCCCTCAGTCTTAAAACTCTTTTCACATTTTGACATAATCCCTTCTGAAGTCTTCTTCTTTGGACATTAAATAGGTTAAATTTTGAGGAGACAATCAAAAGCTCACTAAAAAATGGAAATCCTTCTTCAATAAGGCTGAGCCAAAAGTTCTCTGAAGACTTGTGGCTCAAAATGGGTTCCCACTAATTCACTTTATTTCAGTGCTGCCGTCGTAGTGCTCCTCCTAGAAGTGCCATCACCTGTGTGAGTGGTAGCCTCTACCTTCTCAAAACTCAGAATTCCTTTAGAATGAGGCCCAGGTATGTAGTCCTGATTGTAATAGGGCAATGCTTGATGCTTTTACTTGAGGGAACATTTGGATAAAACAAAATAGCTTCCAGAACAGAGGTATGCTGTATTATCCAGTTTTCATTCTCCTCTATCTTACTAAAAACGTCAGCCTAGCTACCTTTATATGGGGCATCAGCATTTGGAAATCATTTTCACAGATCTAAATATCTCTGTTGTGTGGCTATACACTTAAGTAAGTATCAAGGATTTTGCTGAGGAAACAGACTAAATGTACCAAGCAGCTACTGGGCAGCAGCAGTAGTGAAGGGTGACACTGACAGAGGATCTCTGAGACAACAACATTGGCACAATTCCTAATGCTTGTTAGTACTATGCAGAAGGAGGCATGGTATACTTCCTTTTGAATATTCTTACCAAGGAAACTCTATGATGAGACAATCCAAAGTGAAACAAGAGATAATGTCAGGATGCACTCAGTGAGTTACTGGGGTAGATCAGAGGACAGCTATGAATAGCACTGGGTCTAATGACACAACTGGACTCAAGCCAAAGGGAAAGTCAGAAGCTGCACAACACATACTATAGGAACATGGAATGTGAGAAGCACAAATCAGGGGAAGCTAGACCTAGTAAAACAAGAAATGGAATATATAAACATTGCAATACTCAGCATGGCCGAGCCAAAATGGACAGGAATGGGACATTTTGAGTCAGATAATTACAGTGTTTTATTCAGGAAATAAAAAGATAAGAAATGGGGTGGCATTTATAAGAAGAAGAGATGTAGCAAAATTAGTCAAAGGCTATAATGCAAAATCTGACTGAATTATGTCAATACGACTTCAGGGAAAACCCATCAATATAACCATAATCCAAGTTTGTGGCCAAGTGACATGGTGCCCCCGCTCCCCCGAGCCCTGCCCCAAAGAGACACACAGAATAACATTCACAAAAAGGTTTATTACAGATAAGGTGAAAAGATAGTTGGCAGAAAAGGCCACAACTTTCTGTTTGGTGATAGTTGTTAGAGGTTGGTCTGGGCACGGGTAGCCAGCGAGCAAGGCGAGAGCCCTCTCCTTGCTCTGACACCAAGCGTGGGCCCACCCCCGTAGGCGGACCCGGTGTCTAGGTCACATGTCTGATCATGTGACCGATCACGTGCCTGACTGTGTGACCGTGTCATGTGACCGGACTGGAAATATCACGTGATCCGACCACGTGACTGATCCACATGACCCGATAGCCTCCCGGTGGGGGAGTCACTCAGGAATGAACCTGACCCTGGACCCAGCAAGCCAGCCCCAGGCCAGCTGGGGACTCCCAGCCCCCTCCAGCCGAGAACAGAACCCATGCCTACCGCCAGCAAAACCGAGTGTCAATTCCACTTGGCTTCCACCAATCCTGCAGCTATCACCAAAGAGAAATACCTCCTGCCTGAAGGGATCCACCGCTGGACCTAACCATGGACCAGATCGAGTTCCGGACGGATGTAAGCAGAGTACGCCCTGGACCGCCATCTACCCAGGTGCTGGATGTCCGTAGCCGCCATGCCTTCTGCTGCCGCTGATGTAGCTGTACCAATCCGGAAGGAGTGCCTGCTGAAGTCGTCCGCTGGGCATCCGAGGTGCCTTAAAGTGGCTCGAAGAATGCTGACAAACTGGAAGCGGGTCAAGGAGGACAAGTCTTTGTGGATGAATAGGGGGCCAGGGACATCTGGCCGCTGCTTGAGGTATTGTTGCATGCGGTGCACTGGGCAAGCTGGAGATCCCTCCAGTGTCCGTAGCCGGATGAAAGCCCCCCGTCTGCGCTGGTCATTTTTGGACCATCAGAACCGAAGTTGAAGGACCCCATCTCCCAGTTCAACGTCTGACCGCTGAAGAGTTCACCCACCACCGTTCCCTCCCAAGATGTCAGATCTCGACCGGGAAGGTGGCTGGTGTGGGATCTGCCTCCGGAGCCAATTCCCGAAATCTGCCATCCTGGAATCGAGATAATGCATCCACTATTTCGTTATCCACACCTGGGACATGGCGTGCAGTGAAAGAAATGTTAGCTGCTAGGCAAACCAGAAAGAATTCCCTGACGAGTTGCATGACCCTGTCAGATTTAGAGGATTGAGAATTAATGATACGGATCACCGCCTGGTTGTCGCACCAAAAGTAAACCTGCGTGTCTCGGAACTCGTCTCTCCAAAGGTAAACAGCTACTAAAATGGGAAAAAATTCAAGAAAAGTTAGGTCCTGTATAATATCGGACTCCCTCCAGGCAGGAGGCCAAGGCTGCGCACACCAGTGCCCATTAAAGAATATCCCAAACCCCAAACCCCCTGCTGCATCTGAGTGGACTTGCAACCCAGCCCCGAGTGCTGCCTCCCCTTGCCAGAACATGACCCCATTGTACCCCTCCAAGAATCTAAGCCACACCCTCAAATCCTCTTTTACCCCCTTGGTGAGCCGAATGCGGTAGTGAGGGGACTTAATGCCCGTGGTGATTCTAGCCAATCTACCTCAGAAGGCCCTGCCCGGGGCCACCACCCTGCATGCAAAGTTGAGGTGGCCTAGTAGGGACTGGACTTCCTTCAGGGAGGCTTTCTTCTTCTCCAGGAGGAGTAGCAGCTTCTGCTTGATCCCAACCAGCTTGTCTTCGGGCAGCCGTGAGACTTCTGCTACAGAGCCCAGCATGATCCCTAAGTAGGTGATGCTGCTGGCAGGCCCCACCGTTTTATCTGGAGCCAAGGGGACACCTAGCTCCTGCGCCAAATCCTGAAAAGACTTGAGCAGAAACTCGCAATCCTGCCCCCCCCGGCCACCCCACCATGAGAAAGTCATCAAATGAATGACCAGAAAAGAGCCTGTCCTGTGGCGCAGGGCACATTCCAGAAAAGTGCTGAATGCTTCGAAAGCAAAACAGCTGATGGAGCACCCCATGGGCAAGGCCATGTTGTAGTACCAATGCTCTTGGAACTTAAAACCCAACAAGCAGTGGTCCTCTGAGTGGACTGGAAGCAGCCGAAATGCTGACTGAATGTCGCATTTTGCCATAAGGGCACCAGGGCCGCAGTACCTGACTAATTTGACGGCCTGATCAAATGATGCATACTGCACAGAGCAGAGCTCAGGTGGTACGGCATCATTAACAGACGCTCCCTTGGGGTAGGATGAGGCGGAATTCACCTGGCATTTTCTTAGGGACCACCCCCAGTGGGGAGACCTAAGGTAACTAAATGGAGGGGCGGGGAAAGACCCGCAACCCTCCTGGCTGCACATTCTTTAACGATTTTTGCAGCCACGACCTCCGGAAGCTCTGAGGCGGACTTGAGGTTGCTGGACTTGGTGGCAAGCCTGGGGCCCACGGCGGGGATCCTAAACCCCTTGGGAAACCCGTTCCTAAGGTACACGGCTACCTGTTTGTTGGGATAGAGTGCCAGGAGAGGGAGCAGGGCCTGTAGCCTCACAGGTGTGAAAGCCATACGGCCTCTCCCCCAATTGTCACTGGGGTTTCCCGTTTCCCTGCACGGTGCTGTTACCCGACCCTGATTCCCTCTTGACGCCGGAGGAAGCAGGGCGTCCCGAGCGAAAGGGCTGGGAGGTGGCACCAGGGAGAGGGCAGTTGGTCCTAACTTGGAGCAGGATCGCTGGCATTTGCCTACATTATACTCCAAGCAGACCAGCCGCCGAGCGTCCCTCTTGTGAGGCTGCTTGGCTGCCTTAGGCTTGCCCTTTATGTGGGATCCCACAATGACAAGCCATAGATTGTCGTTGATGAAATCCCATCTGGCCCTAGGGTTCCTGGACACCCTCTTGCGGAAGGCAGTGTCATACTCGATGGCAGTCGCCGCCCCCCGGCCAGGGTCTTGGCCTTGACCACATTGCTCAGGTGATTGGCCAGGTGCCACCCCCTATCCGGGTAAGCCATACCCACTACTCCCATGAAAACAGTGTACCCGGCCAACCAGTTGGGAAATGAACGTTCCACTGGATCAGGTTTGTTCTTGTCCGAGGCTTTTTCTGACTTAGGAGTGCTGCCCACTTCCCCTTTTGGTTTTTGTAGTGAAAAGACAGCCACATAATATCCTTTCAAGATATTATCGTGGGTCTTTTTGTCCAGGTGGATCCCCGGAGGGTCCTCGTGGTCCTGGAAAAGACTGGGAGTGGGGGGCCCCACTGTGGCAGCCCCATCCTGCCAAACCCTGAATGGCCCGACAGTAGCAGGCTCCGGGGTTGCCCTAGCCTTAATGGCTCAGGAGGGCAGCCCAGGGACCAAGGCTGCAGCTGACCAATACCTGGCCCAATCCATATCCTGTCAGAGGACTCACCTGAAGATCCCTCGCTGTCTGAATCCCTCTTCCTTCGCTTGGTCCGTCTTTTCTTTTTGTCCCTCTTATCCTTCTTGTGGTCCTTCTCCCCTGAGGCGCTGCTCCCCCGCACCGGGGAAGAGCTGTCTGAGGACACCACGCTGACCTCACTTGGGGAAGGTGACCTGTGCTTCCCGCGCCGTCCCACTGTCCTGGCTGACTGCTGCGAAGCTTTGTCCCTGGCCGAGGGGTGAGCCTCGGCCCCGAGGTCAGCCGCGAGCCCTGGAGCCGGTGCAGCGGCTCCTGCTTCATACCCCTGTTGGACCTCAGCTCCCCAACCTGTTCAGCTAGGAGCGTGACCATACGGTCAACTCCTGCAGGTTGGGGGCTGCCGTGCCATTCAGGAGGAGTTCTACTGCCTCGGAATCACCTGCTGCCCCCCGCGGGGTATTGGCCTTGCGTGCTTGTGGTGCCAGTGCTGCCCATGACTTGGGTGTCCGGCCAGACTGGACCCGCGTCATGGGCCTGCTGGGTGAGCCCTTCTTTTTGGGCAGCATGCCTAAAAGGAGTGATTTCAGCCCTTAGATTAATGGGTTGGCCTGATGATGGCCTGGAAGTGATTTCAGCACTAGCCCTTCGGTGGTCTAGCCCTGGCTTGTCCGCCCTTGCTGGGTAGGGTGCCCCTTGTTGCTGCTCCCTGGTTGGGAGAGCCTCTCTTTTGGCCTGTCCGCCCTGCTGGGTAGGGTGCCCCTTAATGCTGCTCCCTGCTGGGAGAGCCTCTCTCCTGGCTTGTCCGCCCTTAGGTAGGCCCACTCCTGGCTTGTCCGCTCTGCTGGGTTGGGGTGCCCCCCTTGCTGCTCCCCGGCTGGGAGAGCCTCCTAGTTGGCTTGTCCGCCCTTAGGTAGGCCACCTGTTGACCTCCTATGTGGGTGGGTCACCCGCTGACCCCCTTCCGCAAGGCTCAGGCCTCAGAGCCCACGAGCCTTTGGCTGGGCGCGCCTGTTTGGCTGCCCCTTGCAGGCCCAATCTGGCCACTGGCCACCCCTGGACCCAGGTGAGTCCCCCCCAGTGGCTTCCCCCACTGGGTCCCGTTGGGCTAGCAGCTCTCACTAGCCCGACCTACTGCTCGGGCACCGGTGGCTGCCCGGCACCGGCTGCTGGGTCCCGCTGAGGCTGGACCCCCGGGTCTGCAGCCTGCCCAGCCAGCCGCTGCCGCTCCTTGGCCACCCTAGATGGCCTGCCCGACCACTCCTCGTGGGCTCCCGAGCCACCTTCCCGGCCTCTTCGGCCTCCTGGCCTTGCCACCGCTGCCGCTGCCTCTTGGGCGTTCCGGGCCCACCGCCACCGGTGCCTCTTAGGCCTCCCGGCCTTGCCACCACCACTGCTTTGGCCTCCCTAGCCTCGTCGCCGCAGCTGCCTCTTCGCCGCCGCTTCTTTGCCAGGTCTTCTTCGGAGCTCCCAAGTGCTCCTACCTCTTCGGCTCGCAAGAGGCAACTGGTTGGGGCTGCGGGTTGGCCGGGAATTTATTCCCAGCTGGCGGACTGCGTTGGGGACTAGCCCTGCCTCCCAGCCAATAAGCGGCCGCGCTGAGGCGATGGTCCTGATTGGCTGGGGTTTGTTCAAACCAGCCAATCGGATGAGAGCTGCCTCTCCCCAGCTGGCTGATTTTCGATCCTCTTCCCAGCCCTCCAGACTGGGAAGAAGATGTCGGCCGGCATGGCAGCATCCATGCCGGCCACATGAGCGGGCCCAGGAGCTGGGGCGTCACCGGCCGCAAATGCGGCCGCCGGTAAGTTCCTCCCGGGCAGCTGGCTTAGGCTCCAACCAGAAGCAAAAGAGGACGAAATTGAAAGATTATATGCTAGAGTTCAAGAGGAAATTGATCACACAGTAAAACAGGACTTCTTGTTAATGATAGGTGACTGGAATGCAAAAATAGGAAATGGAGCAGAATCAAAGATTGTAAGAAAACTTGCCCTAGGATCAAGAAATGAGGCAGGAGACCAATTGACTGAATTTTGTGAGGCCAAGGGCCCATCTACAGAAGTGGGGAAAAAAAAACAGAGTACCTTGTAGTAATGGCATTTTGCAGCAGCAGTGACATGTCTTAACAATGTTTTGGCCTCAGAAGCCCCCATAAGCCTTGCATTCCAGATGGCGGATACGAGTGATTTACTCGCATTGTTTCTTTGCCCCCACTGTTAAAAAGAAGTTGTCCAAGGTGTGCTGGAGTGAAATAGTGATTTTCCAATTTAACTGCAAAGCAAAAAACAAACAAAAAACAAAACAAAACAAAACAAAACCCAACCCACCCTGTTTTATCGCCTTAACGATCGCTTACTAAGGTAAAAATCCAACATTGCAGCAGCGGGTGCTTGCCCTGTTAGTAAACCCCGCCCCAGTTCTTGCCTGGCCAATAAGATTTGTGCTTCCCTTCGAATCACTTGTCCTAATGAACAGGAATGTGCACCCCCCTCGCTGTTTTTAAAAAACTACAGGAAAAGCTGTGAAGGCTTTTCCTACATTGTTTTTGTAATTTTGGGCCCTCCTCCTTCCGAATAGTTTGGATTGGTGCATGATCCCATTTAGACAAGTCATATTCCCAGCAAATTCCACAAGGGTGTTTTTTTTAAAAAATCATTTATACAACCCCCAACAGTTCGTTCACAGCAGACACATTCTTCAAAAAACCCAAGAAGACTGTATACATGGACATTGCCTGATGCCCAATATAGAAAGCAAATAGACTATATAACTGAAAGCAAAAGATGGAGAAGCTCCATTCTCTCTGCAAAAACAAGATGAGGAGCAGATTGTGGCAGAGACCATGAACTACTAATAGCAAAAGTTAGAGTAAAGCTAAAGAAGAAACCAAAAGTTAAAGCTAAAGAATAAACTAACCATCAGGCTGAAGTACGACCTGAAGAATATCCCCATACAAGTTAAGATACTGTGAAAAATATATTTGTGCTATTAAGCCTAATTGATTGGGAACCAGCTGAACTTTGGACTGAAGCCAGGTAGTAGGACATTGTCTCAGAGCAATGCAGAAAGACACTTTCTGTAGCCAAAAAAGAAAGTGAAGCCTCAGTGGATGACAGATGAAATTCTTCAAACAGCCAAGGACCAAAGAAAAGCAAAAATGAAAGGTGACAGAAACAGAGCCAGAACTCTGAATGCAACTGTTCAATTACTTGTGCACAGGGATAAGGAGAACTACTATAATAATCAATGCAGAGAAATAGAATATGAAAACAAAAAGGAAGAAACAGAGACCTCTTCCACAAAATCTGAGACATCAAAGGGAAATTTAAACCAAGAGTGGGGATGCTCTATGACCAGTTGTGCAACACATTACATGACCAAGTAGAAATAAAAAGGTGATGGAAACAATATATGGAAGAACTATATAAAAGAGATGAAAGGATGACAGATTCATTCGAAGAATCATGTGAAGATGAACCTCCAATTTTTAAAAGTGCAGTGGAAGCTGCACTCAGAGCACTTGGAAGAAATAAATCACCAGGAACAGATGGCATACCAATAGTGCCTCCCCCCAGTGCTTACTCATTGTATGTCTTTGCCCTGGGCTGGAAGGTGTGCCGCAACAGTGGCAGTTCCTTTCTCTCCCCTGGGTGAGAAAGGAACTGATCCCGTCACAACCTCCCCCTCCATGCTTACTCACTATGACGTGTACTTTGGAATCACCCCCTCTAGGCAGGCACGAACCTGTACAGAGGTTTGTGCCTGCCTAGAGGGTGATCCCCCCCCCCGTAAATGGTGCTGTGAAGTAATTGCAGAGGCGGGGGAAGGGTGCTGGTGACACCCATCTAAAGGTGTCACCTGGTATGGTCTGCACCCCCTCAGTAACACCCCTGAGTCATACAGAATCAAGTTTACATATGTGCATGTGTAACCCAGGCCATACTGACATTTCAGTTGTATGAGACATAGTAGAAGCACAATTGTTTACAGAGTTCTAAGATAGTATTCCAGCACCAGGGTGAGGTACCAGATAGGGTTCCAATGGTACTATTGCACTAGTGTGTCTCACTCCCCAGACAGGGCAGTACAACACTTGCATGTCTCTGATGGGTATAATTGTCCCTTATACAGTGTGTCAAGCATAGAGGGATATCTCAGGATAATATCAATCTACAACCCTTTGCCTCCCTTAGGTTTTTATTTTTAATAAGAAACTAGTGCTTTGGCAACTTGGGCAGAACACTCAGACTTTGGACTCATGACAGGCCTTTAGTATCACTTTTAGCACAGCTTTGGACACGAATGTTTATACTTTTAGAGATGGGTCAGTATGGCCATTCCTTTAATTTTAACTGAATTTGCTGTAAACATGTCTTGGGACTGACACTGTTCCCAGAGAGTAAAGCTTGTTTTATTTATTTATTAGATTTATACCCCACCTTTCGCCCAAGGTGGGACTCAAGGGGGCTTGTTCCCTTTAAGAACCAATTTGCAATTGTTTTCTTATGTTGTTGTTGTTGTTGTTATCATTAAACCCTCAATTTAAATTTGACTGCATGCCATATTTGAATCTCCAGAATGACTGGCGTTTTTAAAACTTATTTTAACCCTTTACAAAAGAACCAAGTATACAGGTATCTATTTGCCTTACTGTTGCACAGGATCTCAGCGAATCAGTGATAGTGACCTCTCAGATTATGATGTTGATGATGGTATTGGAGTAGTTCCTTCAGGTGCGTGGGTGAAGAGCATGGTCCTACATCTTTTGCTTATCTCCCTCCTCTCCTAGTTTGAATTTTTTAGATTTTGTTTTTTGAAAGATGATGAATTGGGAGATGATATTTTCTAGAAAACAGTTTGATTCATTATTCCATGGTGACCCTTTTGTGAAATTTGCACCATCTTGAAGTTAATATCCTGCTTTCTCCCTGCATTTGCACAATTCTTTAAACAATAGTAAAGTACAACAGAAATCAATCAATCAACAATGCCAAAACCAAACAAGTAAAATATTTAATTTTCCATATATTTGGATATTTCATGAGTCAAATTTGGTGTTTTTTTTTTGTTTTTTTTTTGTTTTTTTGTTATTTTTCAATGTTCTGTATATTACAGAATGATGGTGATATCAAAATGTCTATCTGAAATATTGGTCACTTCGCTTATTGCCTAGACAGGTTCACCATGAAATATATTGAAAATGCATGGGTTCTATATTCAGTGCATGAAGCATGGCTGTCTCTTTTGTACTTCTCACAAGCATTCATAAGATATCATTATCGTAAATGTGAATGCAGAGTAAGGTTCTTAGTTATTACACCAAGAGAAATGTGGCAATCTTAGATAGCATTGTGCAGCACTGCCAGAGGTTCTATCAACAGTTCTGCTGCAGCCAATTATTGTCTGATCAGGAAAATCTGTTTAAAATTTTTAAAGTGGCTTGGTTCAAACACTTTTACTCACACACGCTCTTCTTCACAAGCACTGTGGCAGGTTAGTATCATAGCCAACATTATCTTGCTGGTGTATCTTTATATACTACTCTTAATATGATCAATTTATTATGGTGTAATGTATCCCCCAATATGAATTTAGCATTTTAGCATTACTTGTAAGAGTGATAAAGGTATTAGGAAGGTAATACAATTCTTTTAATAGGAGATTCAATAAGGCTAGGGGGAAAGAGCTATTTTTCTGGACAGTACTTGAGCACAACTGTCTTAACTGTTAGCCCATTAGTTTTAGTAATGAACCTTGGGAAATTTCAGTTGCATTTTGTCTTATGCTAATGAACAACGCTATACAGGATGTCTCAATATGCCTACGGATGTTAATCCTAATGGCCCCAGAACGTTTTTCAACTGCAACATGGACTGTTTTAATGAAAGCAACATATAATTTCCATTTTCTGTTCTTTTGCATAATAAGTCTGTGAAACCTTGACCTTTGCTAGGATAAGAATGCAGTTTTAACATAAGAGTAATTAAATCTCTTAAAGGATTTTGTTTCTAAGAATTTTTTTTCTGCATGTGAGACATCCCATCTTTCATCCAGCCACACAAAATTTATGAGAAAAGAGCACACAATATACTTTGGGTGTCTGTCTCTCCATCATATCTTGCTTATGGTTCCCTATAAACTCACGTATTCCCTAGCACATAGTCCAAAGTTCTCTAAGGGCCAGTAATGTTCAATCCATACATCAGTTCCTATAAGGATATAAGAGTTTGAAGTCCTGTTCACTCATCATGCTTTAACCTGATCTGAGGGAGTTTCAAGCACACTTGGTCTTGATGTTCATTTAATATGCCTCAGCCTTTTTGCCTGTTACTGGGAGAGTTTAACTGTGGATATGCCTTTCACTTCCTTCTGGATAAAGAGGGTTTTCCATGAAGTTCAGTAGCTCATCATAACATTTATATATGGATAGTTTTTCCTGTAGGAGAAAGGAATGTTAAGAGACACACAACAGTTAGCCATTGGTGGATTTTTCTAAGAGAAAAGAAAACACTGCCCAATGTTTTCTTTTGGTGTTTAGGTTATGCAAATAATTTGAAGTTTTGATGGCATATGGCTATTTTTCTCTTAGACTTGGTTCTTTCTGCCTATCCATCTTTGTTCTGTGATGCTAGACTTCTGGCTAAGAACCACAAATAGTGAGGCTTTTCTATTAAGTCAAAGGCAAAGCAAGTTCTGTGAACAGTTTTACGTTCAGCAGTACTGGGTCCAATGACTTCTGTACCATACAGTACTCACGTTAGCAGGTAATTTAAATGAAACTGGAACATAGGCTTCAGCCCTAAAACAGTGTACTCCTACACAGTTCTGTGGATTGCAATAATTTTCATCAATAACATTTTTCAGTGTTTCAGCCAAAGGTGCAAAGGTTTCATTTAAAAATACTGACGAGTTGAATTGAAAAAGTGACCCGTGTAGCAAATAATATCTAACCCCTTAGGTATTATATCTGCTCCTGTTCACCTTTTTGCCTTGGGGAATTTTTCAGTCTGCACGTAAAGTTTCCTGTATGTATGTTTGTACTTTTCCCCCTATGTACATTTAAATATAATGCTAATTGTTAGACCCGGCTGCATGATATTTCCGGATTTTCAGTAGTTAAATCGTAACTACCTGAAAATCTTACAAACAGAGAGAGATACTTCCCTATAAAGACTAGTCCAGATGTGAACATGTTGCCATTGCTGACCTGAACTAACCTCATTTTGTTGCATTTTTATC
Source organism: Gambelia wislizenii (assembly GCA_030847615.1). Taxonomy (NCBI): domain Eukaryota; kingdom Metazoa; phylum Chordata; class Lepidosauria; order Squamata; family Crotaphytidae; genus Gambelia; species Gambelia wislizenii. The sequence continues at coordinate 166,086,939 of JAUMIR010000001.1, read as the reverse complement.
AGTAGGCTATAGGTCTAGCACTAGAGAAACTAAATCTACAACGCTAACTGTGCCAGAACAGCAAAGAACAACCCATCATCGTTCACGATCTGTATCTCCTCATCGTGGTGACGAACAGGGCAGGACCCGTTCTCGTTTACCAAATGTGCCATTACAGAGGTAGGCTTGACAATGTAGCTGCTTCCACTATTAATCCACTTTGGGCACAATCCGGTTGCAGGCAAGCACTGTTGAGTCCCCCTGATTGTAGTGGGAAAGCTGTGATGTTTTGAAACCTCTCCTTCCCATTGGAATGAAGTGGACTTAAGACGTGCTTAACTATAGCTGAATTGGATCCATTGTGATTACAGATATATAGACTTGTTCTTACTGGGCAGCTTCACACAAAGCCTCTGTGCATGTGTGTTCTCACACCGTGGTGGCTGCCTCTGTGATGAGCCATTTGTCTGGAGTGATCTGCCATAAAAAAGAACCTTACTTTATTGTGCAATTTCCTTAAGGAGATATTCAGTGTTCAAATTTCTTTAGTGTATACTTCAAGAAAGTGAAAGCAGAGTAAAACATAAGATATCTCTCCAGTCTCACTTTTCTAAATTTATTCTATCAAGGGACAAATTGGCATTTCACTTCCTCATGTCAGTAATCTCTCCCCTGCCTCCCCGTAATTTTCATGTTCAAAAGCAGCTTTATCTAACTTGGCACCCTCTAGTTCTTCTGGGCCTTCCATCAGCCATTATGGTCAACAGTGAGAGGATTATGGATCTTGTAGTCCAGTATGTTTGGAGAACATTGGGTTAGGGAGGCTTGGAGATCCAAAGTCTGCTTATATGTAGAAATGGAACGAGAAGAAGCAGAATTGCTTAAATGGGCAGGCATTGAATATATATTTAAGAGCATCTATTAAAAGAAAGAAGAGAGAGAGAGAAGCACGCGTGTAAAATAACAAGACTGGAGGGAAAGGAAGAATGAGTGGCTTAGCAAATTTCCAGACATGCTAGATAAGACCCAGGATAGATACTGAAAGGACAGAGGAGGTGGTGACAAAAGTGAGCTGAAATTTGGGGGTTCTCTGATTGAGAAGAAATCAGCCAATAGGTCATACTGTGAATCAGGTAAAGATTCCCTCCCCCAAGAAGTTCTGTTATCAATTCCTTTTTAGGAAAAACTATGATTTAATAATGTAGACCATCCATGATTATGGTATAAATTAGCGTAGGGGACTTTACCATATCCTAACAACTAAAACCCCCCACAAGGACCACATTTAGCTGAGATTTTGTTGAAATGTATTACAACACGAGGCTTCCTCCCATGTCAGGTGCCTCCAGACAAACAGTTCACTTCACTGGGGCAACCACATGTTGCACAATTTAAAGAAGTAACAGCACAATTCAGATATATTCTGTTGACACCAACTGTATCATTAAATTCTGTGTTAATACTAATAATATGTGGCTACTCTTAGGTTACTTGGTTAGCAGGTTGTCTTGAATTCTTTCTTTTCATTCTCTTTGAAACACCTTCATTTTTTCCTTTTCATTCTCTCTCCTCAATGTGTCTCAGATTGTTCATCTGTAAACCATAATAATCACAAATAGGTGATCTGTGTAACTATGAAAAGCAAGAGACATACACCAACCAGCACATACATGACATATGTTTTTTGGTTTTCATTTTTTTTGGGGGGGGGTCTGCATGCATCTATTAAGAGCCAGTATGGTGCAGTTCAGAGATTCCCAAACTTGTTATTAGACTACATCTCACAGAAACCCCAGCCAGGATGCCACTGGTCAGGGATTCTGGGACTCATAGTCCAGTATGAGTTGATGACAAAAACTTGGGAACCACTGTTGTTAATTGATAGGGTGTTGGACTTAGACTCGGAAAAACTAAACTCAAAATCCAAGTTAGCTATGAAGCTCATTTCATCTAGCGTCAGTCTCTATTTCTCCAGTTAATCTGTGGCACAGGTAGTTGTGGCACTGGTGGGGGGGGCAGAGAGGCTGAACTACACCAGGTGACATCATTGGGGGTGGGGTGTCACCAGCCTTAGTGATACCATAGGGCACAGGATCGGTGAATGTAGTATGCAGAGAGAAACAGGTACCCTTCCTGAACTCTTAGAAGGAAGCTTAGGCTGGAATGGAAATATATACATCCTAACTGAATTGTTCTCATAGAAATCTGTGATGTTTAAGGATGATAACAGCAAAAAACAAAAACAAAACAAAACCTCTTGTGGATTGTTTGGTAACGCAACAGAAAGAGTGTTTTTTTTTTCCTGGTATCTTGGCAAGAATGATTTGGCTGTTCAATTATTTTTTTAACTGCACAGAACACAGGAGAGATATAGAATCAAGAGTGCCCCCTCCTCAGCTATATGGCTGGGTTTTTTGGAGTGGGGTGTTCTGCACTTATATCCAAGTCTTCTGCCATGACAACTTGACCAAAGTGGGCTGTTCAAGAGGAAAATCGTTGTGATTTTATATGCTTCTCTGTGCATTTCTAGGAGTTTAGATGAAATTCATCAAATGAGAAGATCACGTTCTCCAACTAGACACCATGATGCCTCCCGAAGTCCAGTTGACCGCAGGTCCAGAGATATGGATAGTCAGTATTTGTCAGATCAAGAAAGGTACGGGCTTTTAAAAAACACCTTAAGAATCTGAATGTGCAGCAAAGTCTGTATTTGGAGCAGGTACTGAAAAAACTACGGTATGCCTAGAACATCAAATGGTTGTACCGATAACATTTCCAACACCACTAACCATCCTAGATTTATTTATGGGGGGTATGGGATGGAAGGGTGCTCTTATCCGTGGTGGAATCCAGTTAAAAATACCTGTAATTGTTTTCTGTTTTGCTCACTTCAGCAAAGTAAATTTTTTGGGGTTTTTTTTTGGGGGGGGGCAATAACAGAAAATAAAATAGTACAGAAATGTTTCTGTATTTAACAATACAGGTATTTTCTCTTCATGACTCAATACTTGCAAAAAATAATTTTAATCCTCCTAAAAATATTGGACTGTAATAATAATAATTTGGCTGTCATGGCCAGTATGCTGAATCATTTAATTTGGTTAAAACAAACATGTTGTAGAGTTGAAACTATGTTGAACCTAGTGCAAGGATTATAAGAGCATTGATCTTGGGTGTTTGGCCATTCTATACCAAATTTATCCAGTTACAGTTTCACAATACATATTTTGAACATGTTCTTTGAGGTGCTTTACTGAATCCTATCTACATATTTCCTACAGTATTGGTTTAACAACATCACAGTCTATTCTACTATGTTACTTTAAAAGCAGAACCTGGCACACTTTCTGACACAATCTGTGTTAATAGTTGGGCTGTCATTGCAGTGAGGCAAATGCTTTCATTTCCTTTATCCAAATTTGGATGAAATGTGGTTCTTCTCCTGAATGGCTCCCCTGTTCTTTAGGCAGTGTTGGGAACCTGTAGAGTTTTTACTGTTATTTTAATATATGTGTGTGTATGTGTACACACACACACACACACACACACACACACACTAAAATAACAGTAAAAACACTACAGGTTCCCAACACTGTGTGTGTGTGTGTGTGTGTATACACACACAGCTATTGGTACACTCATCTGTACCTGTACACACACATACAACACATATATCCCAGCATTGTAGCACTATAGGCTGCCAGGATGCCACTTGCCACCCCCGGACTTCTCGTAAACACCTTGGGTTCCTAGAAGATTATCAGATAGGACCTTTAATAGCGCCCCTGTCTCATTACCCCCACCCACCCCACTCCCATCCCCATAACAGTTTAAACAAAAAAATTTCACACACCTACCTTATCCCAGCATGAAAACTGCTCCCCCTCCCCTCGGCCATCCGGGAGTGAATGCAGAGGTCGCAAAGCTATATTCACATCCCATAAAGCAAATTCCACCCCTTCTCACAAGAGAACGATTGTGTGGGAAATTTAAAAATAAAATGAAAATTAAACGTCAAAAAACCGTCCAAGCCCCAAAAACACACTTTAAAAATTACAAGTAACCCAGGAAGGGGGGGAGGGTGTCACTTACCTCCTCATCCCGATCGCACCCGCAAGTCTTTGGTAGGGACCTCCCACTGCAGCTGGCATTGCGCCAGCATAATGGGGCTCCATTTTAGATGCCCATGATTCCGTCACAGAGATGGAACAGGTGATCTTTTAACAATTTAAAACATTAATAAGAGGAAGGGGGGGGGGAAACGGGAGCAGAATTGGAGCATGACAGGACAGGGACAATGTCGTCTGAACAGAAAGCCTTTTAGTGATCTCCTGTCATCCCTGTGCTGGGATAATTGGCACGTCTGATAATCTCCCTAGTCTCACAGTCACCATCCCACATCCCACGCCAATCTTTCCTATTTCTATGGAATTTTGAAGTGGCCAGAATTCCCATTTTCTTCTAAACTGAAGGCAGCTGTTTCTCATCCCTCTCTTCCACCACAGCCTGTTGGGTAAGTAGACAAAAAGTCGGGCAAGCAGTAATGTAAATTAGATAGGCTACACCTTTATCCAGTTGGACTGTGGTGAGATTGGCACCCAGGAGACCCTCTGGGAACAAAGCACTACCATAAGATACTTTGAAAATGAGGAAGAGAATAGGACAGATGAAACAAAGTGCTGCATTATCTCAATTTCTTAGAACTTCAATTTTTCTTTAACCTCTCCTGCTGTATGCCAGTTTTGCATATGAAACATTAGGCCAACTTTTGTGAGGAATGTTGAACCGGCATCCTGCTAACAGCAGTAGTGCTCTATATTAGTAGTAGTCCAGCAGATAGATATATGCATTACATATTATGGCACTTTTTCCCTTATGTATATAGTTATGCTTTGTCATGCAGCTGATAAAATTCCCAGTAAAATCTAAGATTTCATGACAGCATGACAGCACATGGATCTAATGTTGGTTAATGTTTACTTCTTTTCGCTCTCTCTGCTGGCATAGTATTTAATTGTTTGGGTTTTTTTCCTTTTTAAATGGCACATCTTCAAAAAGAAAAGAAGCAAAAACTGGGGGGGGGGGCATCCAGTGGAAGCCACAGAAGAAAAAAGAGAGATGTCTCAAGATGGTAAAAAAGTGTTGTTTTATCAGTATAAAAGCCCAATGCCTGTGTGTACTCTTAAGACCTTCTTTAGGGGGCTATTTAGACTCCAACTTTAGAAATTTCTGTACTAGGAACTCTCCAATGGTTATGGGACTATAGTGACATTTCAGCTTATGATGCTGATCATAGTATTGGAGTAGCTCCTTCAGCTTCTGAGATGAGTATTCACTTGCCCAGTTTTATTTGTCTCGTAAATGGTTTGAGAATTCCTGGTTCAGAATTAGTCCCCAGAAAAAGGCCTTAAGAGTACACGAAGGCCAGAATGCATTGAGCTTTTAAACTAATAAGGCAACCAACTTTTGAGCATCTTGAGATGTGTCTCTTATTTATTTTGTGGATATTTTCATGAAGAACCAACAAGATTTACTCTGGTGGTCTTCGAAATTTATCTTTGTAATTTTTGTCATGGAGGACACATGCCTGCATATGCAGCTTTAAGAGTCATGTAGCATACAGTTGCTGTTCTGTTTGTGGATATTTTGCCATTTTCTGTAATGTGTAGTTTGTTCCATTTAAGAAGTATAAGTTTGAGCTGGAATGCTGAAATATGTATTAAGGCAATTTTTACAATTTATTTTGACTTCTTAAAAAGTGCTGTTTTTAAAACAAAATTAAAATGTGCATAGGCATTTCCTCTCTGGAATAGATAAAAGCAACCTGATTTTAAAGCATGCACATCAGTTGTACTACTAGCAGTCTTTGAACTTCCACAACTCTTTGACTAGGAAGAAAAATGTGCTTTTTACTTTGTCTTTATTCTAAACTTATTGACTTGTTTTTAATGAATGATTTACTTTAATCAGTTTTTTTTTTCAAATGGAAAATGATATAAAAGCCTGCTAATTGAGAATTAAGGGGGAAATCTGAAAACCATTCCAGATGTCTTCCAGGGCTGCAATCAGTGTAAAGTTGGGCTGTTTAAAAGCATAGTTTTAAAAGTTATTTTTAAAAGAATAATGATATGAAGTTAGGGATGTGAAGAATACTTATTAACATTTGCATCCTTGATGAAAAGGGACATCTTGACATTTGAGACACCCCACAGAGGAAAAGGAGACCAGTTACAAGATTCTTTATACTTCAGAACTTTCTTGGGGAAAATTTGTGCAAAATGGTGGTTGTCCTGAACAGAAAACATCATTTTGTTTAGAAAATGCAGAAAATATGTATTTGTGCTGAATACCGTGATTCCTATGAGAAAATATTTCCTTGAGAAAATATTGAAGTTTTGCACAGAAAATACATACAGGAAAAACAGAAGTGGTTCCTCTGAGCAGGAATCCATGTAAATTTACACAAGTTCTGCAAATACAGATTCCTGCAAGGGGGGGGGAGGTGGAGTTTTCCTGTGTTTCCTGTTCAAAAATGATTTTTGTGGAGGAATCAACTCAACATTTTCTGCATAAAAAGACATTTTCTGCAGAGGTGAATCAGGTGTACTCTGCATGAATGATGTTTTTTTTTCCCCAATGACGTTTTAAGGTATGAATAGTGCTTGAAAACTGCATGGGACCCCCTTGTGTTCTCATGGAGTGGGGAATAATTGCTGCAATTACTTGTATTGTCACATAGGAAGGAAATAAATGAAGATTAACTGAGCAACAATGATGCTTTGGGACTTGGAGCATAATCCTACCACTGTTCAGTTATGAGTGGCTTGTCATTATATTCCTTTTCCTTAAAAGTACTTTTCCTGGCTTGGCTTTAAAACTTCTTGAAGCACATAGGATTTTATCAGCCTAACAAAAGGATTGCAGCATTAAGACTGGCTAAAACAGTCAAAAGTTTTTGCTGACATTTGAAAGAAGTATTACAATATGTGTAAATCCTATCAAAGTAACTATCTCGGTTCAAGCTTTCAGGTTCATTTATTTATTTTTCATTTGCGTATCATGGCATAATTCATGCCATTTAATACTTCATATTTATATCTGTTTCATTCATCGTCCATCCTGTCTGTGCAGTGAGCTTCTTATGCTGCCCAGGGCAAAACGAGGAAGAAGTGCAGAGTGCCTACATACCACCAGGTAAATACAGGCATTTGGTAACCAAAATTGCTTATGGATGGTTCTAGTGTGCGTGTGTGCTTGTTTGTTTTCCTTTTCTTTTACAAGCCATTTTGTTTCCCTCAGTCGCCTGCTCTAGAAGTCTTGTAGTTCTGCGTAAGCAGCATAGCAGGTGAATTCTATGATTATTTTTAAATGTTTACATATCACCATCCATGAAGAGGAGTGTAGTGAGCTTGATGAATCTAGTCTGGTAGATTTGTATACCTATTCCAGATACTCCTATGCCTTATAGGGTCTCAGTTACAGGGGTTCAGTTGTATTAGAGGAGTTTAATGTGTAGCAGTGAAGCAGTTGAACAGACTGAAATCAAACCATTTGAACAATGTTACAGAAGGCCTTCAGATGTATGGCAGAATCTTTATTTTATGTTTTGGTCATTAATTTCTTTTCCATGTTCTAAAAAACCTGTGTTTTAAAATTCATTTTTGTTCAGTGTTCTATATATACTGATCATTTTACATGCGAAATTAAGTGCCCTCACCTATTGAGAATCTTTGTGGGCATGGGAGCTCTGAAGCATGAACAGAGTTCTGAGCTATCAAGTAGAAGCAGAGGTGGAAAATATATTTGCACATATAATGATCTTTTCTATGAACATGCAAAGGTTTATACTTTGCTTTTTTATAATAACAATAATATAAAAATAGATTTTAAAATGGCCTGAAATACCTCCAAGAGACCCCACCCCACCCCAACAACATAAAAATGAGTAAATGAACCTGGAAAAAGGTGGGATCTTAAATAAATAAATAAATAAATAAATATTCTTTAAACCCATCCATTAACAATATTCTGGTTTTTTACAGTTTGTTGTTGCTACTGTTGTATGCCTACAAGTCATTTCTGACTTATGCCAATCCTAAGGCATTCTTCTATGGGGTTTTCTTTATAGTGCTTCATCTAAAATGGTGTTGTGCCCTCATCGCTCCGCAAAGTAATGCATTACAAGTAATGTTATTTCTTGTCTTGCGTTACTTCCAACCTGTGTCAAAGTTTCCAGTGAAGAATGTACTTGTAGTGTTGTAGCTGTCCATAAGTCTACAAAAGCTTCTGCGGTAGAATACCCAACTGCTCACTTGTTCTAGTTGCCACTGAAACCTATTAAAATTTGATGTTGGCCCCATAAGACGTTCTATTACTACATGGGATGTAGGCAACTATCCTTATCTTCAAGGAGCTATGGGCTTATGACTCTTGAACGGCATTCTCACAACAAAATGTTTAAAGAAATGTGGAGGCCGTTCAAAAGTTGTTAATGATGTAGCACAATGGTCTGATGGCCAAATTTTTGTTAAAAAAAATCTTAGTCACACTAGTAAGTGGCTCTTTGGATCGCTGCCAAGGTGTAAAGCACAGTTTTGCTATAAGATGAAGAATAGGAAATGATTTCCCCTTGCTGCAAGTCAAGCTACAAGAATGCCTAAGCTGGCCAAGTTATTTTGGCACCTGAGACAGAAAATTTCTTCCTTTGGATAAAAATAAGACAGTAATACATTTTAAAATAATAGTTTACTCCCCTTTCATCTAAAATCAGTTGCTTAGGCAGCTGTCTTACTTTCCCTAGTGGTAGGGGTTCTTTCGCACCAGATAATGGTAGCACTATGGTTCTATTTTAATTGCCACAGCAACATCCCATGGAATCCTGGGATTTATAGTTTTGGGAGCTGGATTTACAATTCTCAGCTAGAGAAGTTTATATTTATTTATTTATTTATTTATTTATTTATACCCTGCTGTTCAGCCACAAGGCTATCAGAGCGGCTTACAAACTGTTTTAAGCAATAATAATTTACACATCTACACTGCAGGTTTTGTTTTGTTTTGTTTTTTTTGTTATTTATACCCCGCTCTTCAGCCACGAGGCTATCAGAGCGGCTTACAAATTGTTTTAGGCAATAGCTATTTACACATCTACACTGCATTAAACAGTTTCCAATATGTATTAGTGCCTCATAAGACTTCAAGTCGCAGGATTCCCTAGAATCAGCCATGGCAGTTAAAGTCAAATCATAGTACAATATTGTTTAGTGTGAATGGGCCCAGCGATGGGCAACTGTGGAAGAGTAGGAGACAATATTAGCCCCCAGAAGACCTTGGAGGGATGCCCCTCCTGAAACAAAAATCAAATTTTTGCCCTCAAATGCCCTCTAGGGGGCTAGAGGAACATTTTCACCATGTTTTTGGGCCTTCCTGGGTAATTTTAGGCCTAGGATAGAGCTTTGTTTTTAAACAACAGAAAGTGAATGGCAGTCACTTCACGTCTACTTCCTGCTTCAAAAAAGGCCTCTCTTGGACCTAAATTGGTCCAGGGTAGGCCCCAGATGTTGTGGAAATGGGAAAAAAATGATGCCAAAAATGACCCAGGAGGGCTGCATGAGGCCCATGCACCACATTTTGCCCACTCCTATTTTATCTGAATCATTCTATTTGGAGAAATTAAATTCAACAACAACAACAACAACAACAACAACAACAACACAAATTAAACTCAGAACTATGCCAGAGCATGACCATTCTGGCAATGGAATTAAAAAGCTCCCCTGAAGAAGTATAGGATTCTGGGTTCAGGAGTGATTGAGACACCACTTAGCAATAATGACAGAAGCTTTGTGCTAACTGTTGAGAGGAGTATAGGAGACTGGCTTCAGCCAGTTTGCAGACTGGTTTCAAGCCTCTGCCTGAATCTGTAATCATGCCCACAAACCAATAGGAAGACCCTGACTGGCAGGGTTTCACGCCTTTCCCCAGATTCCAGGAAACTGCACAGGCTTCTGAAAATGAGAAGCCTCCATCAGTGGAGAAAACTAGCCCCAACATGACCTGCAAATGGCACTCCCTGGTAAGTCAGGGAGTGCTTGTCAAGTTGCTGTTATTATCTCCATTTGTTCAGTGCAACTTCAATTATTTCTTAAAATTAGAACCTTACTGAAATAATCCATAATATTCTTTAGTAGCAATTGCTAACAACAGAGGGGGAAAATGCTATATCATATTTTCAGCATATCATTAAGCACTATTTCATCTGTGTTTGTATGTTTTTGTTTTTTGCATGGACCTTTTTACCCCACCCCCCCACCCCTTTCTTTTATGGCCTACTCAAGAAATTCTGTTAGGCACTATAAAACGCTACCACCCAAGATGCCTTTATTAGAGAATGGCACTTACTGGAATATTTACAGGTAAGAAACCAGTTGATGGCAGATCAAACTGCAAACACATACACATTTTTGAAAAAAAACCCTCAACATTCCAGATACATAAAATAGTGGAGATGGTAACATTTAAAGAAATACCAGTCAGCCCTTATTATAGTTTCTTATCTTATAAATCTCTACCCAGAACAAAACATAAAATGTAACTTGATCACACTGATAGACTGAGCAAACTATCCTCGTATTAAATGTCCTGTACAAGGCAAATGTCAAACATTCATCTCAGAAATAAAAGCCTGCGGCTGCACTCCTAAACCTTTGCAGACCTAAGTAAGCCATTGAATATACTGGGACTTTTTCTGACAAAATATTTTTAGGGTAATAGCCTTATGTCCCAAATCTCTGATATTACTTCAACCATATTAAGATTTCTAATATTTTGATGTTAATTTCATCCTCTATTTTGTTTTGTTTTCTGTGATTTCTATTCTGTATGAAACTTACGTTTATGTCTTTTTACAAATTATTTTGCCCTGTGAAGCTCAACTCTGCCTGCATGTGTTAAGGCCAAATCTGTGCTTAGTCAGGATATTTCACTTCTTCGTAATTGCCTTAATTCACGAGTACCAAGATTTACAGATGGACTTTTGGTTAGGTAAGGTTTCAATTGAAGTATCCTTTCCTAGGCTTATTAGTTTAGTATCACGTGTGTCTCTCATGATAAAGTACAAGGCATATCTCTCTTTAAGATGCTTCGCTTTAGAGTGCTTCACTAATACAGCGCTTTTCAGTTATACAGAACTGTACAGTATTACTGTCTGGAATCCTCTTTAGCAGTTAAAAATGTGTAACCTAGAGCTACACACTTATGACTGTTATGTATTCACAGTCCCTATATAGGGACCATGAAAGTCTCCCAATCCCCACTTACCAGGCAGCAGCAGCTGGAGTCAACTGCAGTCTGCTCCCCTGTCAATTGGGAAGCAGCGGACTGACTGTCCCACTCCCCCTTGCATGAGTGATCTCCGCTGCAAGGGGTGGAGATCACTCACACAAGGGGTGAGTGTGCCTGTCACAGCGGAGATCACTTACACAAGGGAGTAGAAATGTTTGTCAGCCACTTCCTGGGTGACAAAAGGCTGTGATTGCTTTAAGGCGATATTCACTTTACAGCACTGTTCTGTAATCTCACCCACTGTATTAGTGAGGTATGCCTGTATTTTCTATTTCAAACCAACAGTTTCCCATCATTTTGTGTTATAATACTTCTAAACAGAAATCAAGTTTTAACAATGATATTGTTTTAGTGTCTCCTTCCAACTTTTTCATGAATTGATGCTACCCCAGTACTGCTGAGGTGCAATCTTGCCTATAGAAGTCAACTGAATAGACTTCATGGGCTCTGAACTGCAGCCTTAGGCATCTTCGCTCCTCTATGCAACCAAATTCAAGCATTTGTTTTTAATTTGTATTGTTATTATTATTATTATCATTTTACAAATCGTGGCATTTTTCATCCAACCAGTCCATTATATCTTTATTAAACCATTGTGACTTGACATCTTATGTAAAGAGAACATTACCTTATGATTTAATATCTAACATTGTATTCCTTTCTTTGTTTTCTTTTTGTTTTCCTCCTCCTCCTCCTTCCATTGGATGCAATGCACTGGCACTAGTGAACTGCAGCCCTCTCTTGACAGGGCTAGGAGTGCTAGTACCAACTGCTTGAGGCCTGATACTAGTTTGCATTCACCAGAACAAGAAAGGTATAAAATAAAGAATTGTCCATTATTTGTCATCTGTGCTGGTGGTCTGTATCAGTTTGTTAGTTTTTCCATGTCAGTCTCATATTTGTGTGCACATGTATTATTCACATCAGCTTTGATATTTGTGAACTTTTTTTATTCTATGTCCATAAGTGTCATGCTAATTGTAGGTTGATGTTGCTTATTACAGCTTTGGCTTCGTCAGCCTTCCCAATCCTTGTCCTCCAGTTCTCCTGTCTTTAATTCTTGCTCTTTCTCTCTCTCACACACTCGCTTTTAAACTTCAAGCCAATGCCATTATTTGCAAAAGTCCTCAGTATGCTGATAACAACATTTCAGTGTTAATTGAGATAGTTTTACTGAATACCACTTCTGTTGTTTCATCATCTGACAAAGTGGACTATAACCCATGAAAGGTTACCTCACAATAAATTTCTTCATCTGTAAGGTGCCACAAGACTCTATTGTTTTTCACATGATGGTCACTGTCTATAAGTAACAGTTGTTCGTATTCACCACGAATAAATGTTTTACTTCCAATTCCTAGCTTTTCAGCAAATAACCTTTTTTTTTTAGAAGTCTGGGATCTTGGTGGTCAAGAGGGGGCTGCGATCAGAGCTCCCTTTCTACCAGAGATTGGCACAATCCTGGTGCCCTTGAAAGGAACCTCATGTGTGAAGCCCCAGAGGTTGAGCTGAGGCCTGCCATTGTTTTATATTATGCTTCTCAAAAATTTAAAAAACGGTGTCTACTTTGAGATATTTGAATATGGAGGAGGTTGTCCTCAGCAGGTTCCCTAAAATAACAATTTGCAGATACTTCATAAATGTTCTCGTTAAAACCTTGGAGCAGGCTTATGATTAGATGTGACTGTGTATTTGAATGGAAATGTTTAGTATTGATACAGCATTGTCCCTAAAAATTGTAGATTTTATAATGTGTGCCTTGAGTTCATTGTCCTGCAACTTTGAATATGAAAGAGAACAATGAAATCCGTGGGACTTAAGTTAGCTAACAAGTTACATACTTTCAATGGTGTACTCTATGTAGGAGTTAATTTTGTATTTGATCTCATATATACACCACTTTGAGAACCAGCATGGTGTAGTAGTTTGAGTGTTGGACTAGGCAGATTATCAGACAGGAACACAAAAAGTGTTCCTGTCCCAGAATCTCCACTCCTTTCCCTGTCCTGTCCCAGTCCTGCCACAATCGCCCTCCCCATGGCACTTACCTCCTCTCCCCTCGGTCAGGCAGCTCAGGAGTGAATGAAGCTATAATGTTAGTTAGAGCTCCATTCACTTCCTGGATCAAAATCCCATGGATTCTCGCAAACGCAGGAAATTCAAAAAGAAAAAGAACACAAAAAAGTGACAACAAGCACAAAAACACACTTTATAAAGTACAAGTAACCCGGGGAGGGTCATAAAAAGTGTGTCACTTACCTTGATATCCTGATCTCACTTGGACGTGTTCTGGCAGGGACCTCCCAGTGATGCTGGGATCTCGCCAGTGGAACAGGGCACCCTGTCGCAAACAGGAAAATCCATGACAGGAACAGAATGGGGGATCGATTGACGGCTTCTCCCATTAATAAAAAAGCAGTTCCCGTGGAACAAAAGCAGAATGGGTGAATAACGAGGGGGGATGAAGTTGTCTGATAAGGGAGCCCTTTTGTGATCTCCTAGCATTTCTGTAATGCCACTTTTGATGTGTCTGATAATCTCCTAGGACTCTGGAAAACCAGGGTTCAAATCTCCTCTTGGTCAGCGAAACTCACTGGGTCACAGGAGGAAAGAGAACTGTTTGGGGAAGTCACACTCTTTCATTCTCAGAGGTAGGAAATGGCAAATCCTTTCTGAACAATTCTTGCCAAGAAAACCCCAGGATAGGGTTGCCTTGAATCCCATCTTGGGAGAAAGATGGTATTTAAATTAAATAACTAAATAAATAAATAAATAAATAGGATCACCTTAGCATCACCATAAGTCAGAAATGATTTGTGGGTACCCACCAAAACAAGCCACTTTTAAATGCTTTGAGTCAAATTGGGGTCTAATGATTCCTCCCTTCATCTTTAGCATAGAAGATGGACACACTCTCTCTCTCTCCCTCTGGCTTCTCTTCGTAAACGAAGATTCAGGAGGGACTCATCCTGTGCTTTCTGCAAGTGCGCTGATGACTAAAAAGGCCAATCCAAGATAGACAAGTCCGGTTGCAGAAAGCATAGCGGAAGGTTTCCTTGGGTGATGTTTCCGGGTTGTGATTCTTTCTGCGTTGTCGTTTCTCTTCAAGACTTTTTCGGCGTGAGTTCTCAAATAAGGCTGCAGCATTGTGGATAGTGTGTCTCCATGCCTCCTGATGTGAGGCCAGGGTGGACCATTGTCGGTGATCAATTTGGCCGAGCCTGAGGTGTTGTTTCAGGGACACCAGTTAAAAAACAAAAAAAAGACGGACATCAGTTAAAAAACAAAAACAGAAAAGCTAGATGTCTGGAAAGCAAACAAAGGAGTTTGATTTATTTTGTTTTCAAGGGAGTATGTTAGTACTGAATACATAGAAAGGGCACTATGTCCTTGTGTATATGAATTAAAAATCTCTGTTTTTTGAAGGTATGTTTCAGAGTGCCAACAGCTCTGAAAGTGGTTGGCATAAATCTGATTTGTGCTTAAACTTAGAGCCATAACAAATGAGACCCTACCCACCTCTAGTCATACCAGGTTTTCAAAATAGCAATAAGGGTCAGCAGGGTTGACAATCAGGAAGTCACCATTAACAAGTTTGTGTTCTATCTAAATACCAAATGCAAGTGTTCAATTCACTTAGCTGTGTGTTTCTCTGTAAAATTAATGTATTGTCCACATTAATAAATTACATGATGCATACATTTCTGTTTTTATGAAGAGCCCACACTCCAAAATATGGGATTTCTTGGGATCTTATTTAGTCTGTATAAAAGGAAAAGCATTCCATCCCTCAAATCAGTGACATCCCTTATAATAAGAGACACCTGGCAACCTTACCCACATCTGGTGAGGCCTAAAAAGAGACTCCTTCATTTTATTTCCTTCAGCAAACATACACACACATACATACATTTTGGGAGCATCCAGTCTTATTGAGCCTTCCTCTGTTGATTCGTGTTTGCCATGAATGATAACTGATACAATGTGGTTTAGAACATATGCCATTGGCAAAGAATATTTTCTTCCTTACCCTGACTCAGATATTAGCTGTGGATCTAAAAAAGAAGGCTTCTATTTCACAAGGACATATCTTGCTGCCTCATGGCTGGTCTTAAGTGCATTCACTAATGCAGATCAAGGGAAAGCTGCAGTCCTTGCCCTGATTGTTCACATTATACTAGTCCGGGGCATGTGTGGGGGAACAAAAAGCAAAAAGGGAATACAGGTTGCCCCCCCCCGTATCCATGGGGGATACATTCCCAGATATACTGTTTATCAATGAAACTGGATAATAGCAAATCCTATTAAAATAAAGGACTTCTGGCACAAACATACCATAGATTTGTGATGGAGGATACCTCTCTAGCCATTTTGCAGTGTGACTCTATGGTATGTGTTCCTATTTTTTCAGCATGGACAACTGAAACCACCGCTATTGGTTCCGCAGATACAAGGGGAACCATTACAAGGTCCCTACTACTCTTGTTCTGCTTAGAGTATGTGGTTTTCTTGCAAACCTCAGAAACCACTTTGAATTTTGGTGTGAACTGGAAAAGCTGAACAGGAGGAAAGAGAACTGTTTGTAGTGTGTGTGTGTGTGTGTCTAAAAATAAATTAGAAATCATGTTAAGACTATAGATTTTATTGGGTTTTTTTGTAATCTGAGAAATACCACACATTTACTGTTGTATCAGCTCATTGATTTGTTTCTGTATTTGGCAAAGTTGGGTCAATAGAGAGAACCTTCAGAGACCCAAATGAGCCAAGGGTATAGAAATGGTTCCAGCTGGTACACAGGAGAGCACAGCTTTGTAAAGTACGCTGGGGGAGAACGCAGTCCTGAAGGCAGTTTTGCAGCCCCCAAGCACCCCGTTATTTCCATTTTTAAAAAATTTCTCCCCTTAAAATTCTAAGGTAGGAACAATTTTATTATACATTTGGTCCTTCTTAGTGTAACCAGTAAGTAAACCAGCTAGGTTTACTAAGTAAACTAGAAGTCAACAGAGAACAGGAGACACCATTTTTAATAAACAGTAAAAATAATAAGTAATAAAACAAAAAATCGAGGTAGCTCTCCAAAGTACCTGGGGGGGGGTAATGTGTCCCC
Source organism: Gambelia wislizenii (assembly GCA_030847615.1). NCBI lineage: Eukaryota > Metazoa > Chordata > Lepidosauria > Squamata > Crotaphytidae > Gambelia > Gambelia wislizenii. Next base: position 166,070,510 of record JAUMIR010000001.1, on the reverse strand, counting down.
CATTGGCTTTTCTCCAGCCCTGTTATAAAGCCTCCCTGTCACTGATCACATTGTGTTAAGATCCAAGCCCATCTAGAAACACCCAGGCTATTTTGTAGTGGGCTGGAAAATTGGCTTAATATGCCTTTCAAAAGGCAGACATAAGAAAACATGGCCTTACTCAGGAAAAGGCTATGATCCCTCAATAACCAACTCTAGATCTTGAAATCCGGTGAAAACAAAGGCTCAAATATGATTCATTGCCTGCTCTGCTGTTCTTCTATGTGTGCATCCTCCCTATTGTTATTGGCAAATTTTTGAATATACTGTAACTGCAAATGACTAAAATTCTGAGATGGATTCCCACCTATTTCTTAGGTCCAATTCAGCTTCATGTATATAGGGACATGGTCTCCTTAGGGATGGAGTGAGCACACCTCATTCTCAACCACTACTCACATATAAGATTATGTAAGCAGCTCACTACAGGTGGATAGACTCAATCAAGGAAGCCACAGCCCTGAGTTTGCAAGGCCTGAGCAGGGCCGTTGATGACAGGATGACTTGCAGGGCTCTCATTCATGGGGTTGCCACGTAAGAACAACAACAACAACAACAACAACAACGGCAGCTCAGACAGAGGCCTGTGTGTGCAAACTCTTGATCCATGCATTCTTTTCTTCTCCTCTCCCACCCAAATGACCAGGGGGCAAGAAGAGGTCACAGAAGAGAATACAAATCAAGAGCTTGAATGTATGGCTCATCCCACTGTTTGCTGTTATGTGGCCTGTCATTTGTGTGCTATGTAGAGTGTATTGCCCTTCCACATGGAGTATATTGAGTATATTCCTCTTCCACATGGAATGCATTCCTCTGCCTGGAAGTAGGTCCCATTAAATTATTTGACTAAGCATTAATGGCAGGTGGTAGCTGAGCGATGATGCATCTGTTCTTGTTTGTAATCTAAACATTAAAGGAGCAATCCAAGTTCCTGAACCTTATCTTTCAAGTTGACTGAGCACCTTAAGTAGCTCCTTTAAAGTTCTGACTGAAGCCCAGAGCAAATTCACCACCACATCTGAAGTGGGAGCCACCAACTGTCAGTCGTAGAAATATATGGGATTCCACAAGTGATTACTGTGGCCACCCCAGATAAATATATGGTTTGGGCCTTACTTTCTTTGCAAGCACCCTGTCTTTGTCTATCCAATGTAGTGTTTTTGTGTAAAGAAGATTTTGTTATGTTCAGTAATATATCTCTTTTAGAGGGACTGTACATAAAAACATCTCTTAAGTGGTTGAATTGTGCTGGAGAGTTTATTTCAGAAAGTATTTTGGATAATTCAAAAGAGCTCCCCTTGTCTGTGTGTTTTATATGCATTTAATATGTTTTGGAAGCAGCTATATTTATAATCTATAAACTATATTTATAATCTTTCTGCTTGGCTCTTGGCAAGCTGAGTCAGCTATTACAGTGGATCAACAGTCTTCTGTAATGTTAGCCCAGACACTCTAGCTTGGCTGCAAAATATCATATACAATTTCATACAATATATAAATCAAATGGTAAAACTTCATTCATCTGTACATGCCTGTGGCACAATAGCTGCACACAGTGTAAATTTAGCAAAGTTGTGTTCTTGTAGTTTCATGTGGAATGATGGCACTGGCAGTGAGTCTTGTTTTCCCATTAAGGGCATCACATTCAAAGCCTCCATCTATTACCCTTTATGGTAATGGGTCAGTACAGATAGCAGTCAGCACTTGGCTGAACACACTGAACTAATGTTTTTACTACAAACAAAGAGTAAATAGATGCATTGCTGTTGCTGCAGTAGGCATAAGAGTCCAGAGGGCACTGTGTTAATTCTAAATTTCAACACAGAATCACAGTCACAGAGCTGGAAGAGACCACAAGGGCTATTCAGTCCATGCAGGAACACACAATCAAAGCACCCCCAACATATGGTCACCCAGCCTCTCTAGCAGCAGCATGGAAGAAAGCAATACTGGCTGCAGCATCACTTTAAGGGTTTTTCTGGGATGCTCCAACATGTCTAGAAATTATAGCTTTCCACGCTGTAGACAACTTTTGAAAAGCAGGCAAAGCTGCAAGGTAGCAGGACACAGTCTAAAATTATGGTGAATAAATATTAGCAGATGGCTCTTCATAATACCAAAAAAATAAATTAAAAAAATTGAATTTATTCTGTTTCTAAATGTAATATATGTTCAGATGCAGGTACTAGGAGCTTAACAAAGTAAAGGAGTCCCCACTCTTCAAAAGGTGCTGAGTAGTACAGAAATCAGACTCACTGCTGCTATGCTCCTACGAATGTGATCTCATGGTGTTCTGGAATCATAGGGTATGTAACTATTGCTTCTGCCCAGTCCAGCCCTTGTAGCCACTGTGATCACTATTATTGCAACACATGTTAAAAATAGCTTAGGGGTGCTTTACATGCGTCCTTAGTCGTGTGGGAGCTTAGAATCATAGAGTTGCAAGAGATCACAAAGGCCATCCAATCCAACCCCTTACCATGCAGGAATACATAATCAAAGCACTCCTGGCAGATGACCATCCAGCCTCTGTTTAAAAGCCTCCAAAGAAGGAGACTCCACCACACTCTTAGACAGTGCATTCTAGTAAGACAACATTCTCTTACTGTCTTAATGTTTAGGTGGGATGTCTTTTCCTGTAGTTTGAGTACATTGTTCCATGTCCTAGTCACTGGAGCAGCAGAAACAAGCTTGCTCCATCCTCGGAATGACTTCCCTTCAAATATTTAAACACCATAATGTAGGCAAATTTATATCCAAAAGCAAGTAGTTGTGATCTTCAGTAGCAGTACTATTCAGCATCATTGTGTAATGCTATAATGGATAGCATATCTTTATCTATTTATTTAAAATATTTATTTCTTGCCCTATATCTGAAAACATCAGGGTGACTTACAAGAAAAGCAATTTAAAACAATAAATATTGGCAATACAGTAGTTTGAAAAGACTAAAATATATTAAATCATTTAGCAATTAAAAACAGGCCATTTTAAAAAGGATAAACCAATTTAAAATAGTGCACTTGCACAGCTTGGATAAAAATAGGCTTGATGTTATTATTAAGAGGCCACGTTTTGACATGGCACTGAATTCATATCAATGTCGGTGCCTTTGGGTCTCCAGGGGGAGGGAATTTCACAACTGGGGTGCCATCCCAGAAAAATCCCTCTCCCATGTCCTCTCACAATGTTTTTTCCCCTACTGGTGGGATACAGATGAGGGCCCCTTCAATAGACATCAATTCTCAGGCAGGCATATATAGAGTTTACTTAAAGCATATAGAGGATCAATTTGAACAACTTGTACTCCCCCCCCCATGATAACCTTTCACATATCAGATTCATTGGAGCCATGTTACTTGTACTATATTACATTTGGAGTAACAAAGGCAGAACTACCTTACTTTTGCAAATAATGTAATGACTGGTGACATCATTACCTTTCCTATATCATGAATAGCATTCACTCCTTTCCTTTTCATTACTTTGGGGGAACCCAAAACCTTTTGAAGGCATGTTGAGGATCTGGTCACCCAAATTTAGGCCATTTCCTTACTTTTAAATATTTATTTCCTTAAAAAGGAGCTAAAAACAGCAAATGTTGCAATGACTAAAGTAAGGAATAATTCTAAAACCCATGATGAGTTATATGGGGGACTGTGCAACAGGCTCTATGAAGAATTACCTTTTAAATGTAACTTTCCAAGCTCTGTTCTGTTCTGGACTGAATTCTAGGGCCATTCTGCATGTAACTATAGCTTGTTGGTTTCCCACCAAGTGTATATTCAGGAGTGAGTATGGTAGTACCCAGTCCTGGCTCTTTAATGAGTATACTGGTGTGAGGGACATGTTTTCAATAATGGCTCTACTGATTACATTTTTAGATTATTCCTTTCAAAAATCTTAGGCATACAACTAACCCCCCCCCCCCCACAATAATGCATTCATCTTTGGCTTCCTGATCATGAAGTGACATCCATTATGGCATGCTGTCTTTCTGAACAGGATGACAATTCTGTTTAGTATATTCCAGCAGCCTATAAAGTAGGTGGTTTTTAATTTTGAACAAGGGAGCTCCTGCTTTAAACCTTTGTGTCCTGTTATAACTTGCTTGCAACCTCTGTGATGAGACAATGGTGAGTTTCAATCCCACTCACGGAAAGGACTGTGCTAGGCCAAAAGAGACACCAAAGCCAAAGGGATCCCCAGCGTGGAACCATGGAGACTGTACTTTTCCATTTTGCAAAATGGTTTTGAGGATCCAAGAGATGCTTCCTTACTCTGCTCAAATCTCATAGAGCTTTTCAGTGTGTCCGGAAGATAGCAGCCAGAATCCTGGGGACTTATGAATGTTGGAATTAGAATTGTGCAGTTGTGTAACATCCATATCCAGTAGAGGCTGCTATTATGTTACTCTCTCTCTGGCTTTTCTTCGCAAACAAAGATTCAGGAAGGACTCATCCTGCGCTTTCTGCAAGCGCGCTGATGACTAAAAAGGCCAATCCGAGATAGACTGTTGCAGAAAGCACAGTGGAAGGTTTCCTTGGGTGATGTTTCCGGGTTGTGATTCTTTCTGCGTTGTCGTTTCTCTTCAAGACTTGTTCGGCGTGAGTTCTCAAATAAGGCTGCAGCATTGTGGATAGTGCGTGTCCATGCCCCCCAATGTGAGGCCAGGGCGGACCATTGTTGGTGATCAGTTTGGCCGAGCCTGAGATGTTGTTTCAGGGAGTCCTTGTATCGCATTTTGGAGCGCCCCTCTTACGCTGACCCGTGGCGAGTTCACCGTAGAGTACTATTTTGGGGAGGCGATGGTCCTCCATCGTAGAAACATGAGCTGTGTTCTCAATATCATGCCCTCAATGCTGGTGATCCCTGCTTGCTCAAGGACAGCAACATTCGTCACATAGTCAGCCCAGTGTATATTTAGGATTGTGCACAAACAGCGCTGATAGAAGCGTTCGAGGAGTCGTAAGTGGTGGCGATAGGTGACCCATGTTTCAGACCCATAAAGGAGAATAGACAGTACAATGGCTCTATACACACTGATTTTTGTGTTTTGCCTCAGGTGTTTATTAGTCCAGACTGCCTCAGGTGTTTATTAGTCCAGACTCTTTTGTAAAGTCTTCCAAATGCGCTATGTGCCTTTGCTAATCTGTGATCGATCTCTTTGTCAATCTTGGCATCTGAGTAGATGATGCTTCCCAGGTAGGTGAACTGCTGAATGGACTTAAGCACAGCGTTGCCGACGGCAATGTGGGGATGGAGGTGTTTGTCCTGTGGCGCAGGCTGATAAAGAACTTCCATTTTCTTCAGGTTGACTTCCAGCCCAAACAGCTCTGCAGCTGTTGAGAAGCAGGATGTTAGGCGCTGCAGAGCTGCTTCTGTGTGGGCAACAAGGGCGGCATCATCAGCAAAGAGCAGCTCACGGACTAGATAGTTTAGAGTCTTAGTGTGAGCCCTCAGACGGCTTAAGTTAAACAAGCTACCATCAGTATGGTAATGTATATAGATGCCGTCATCTTCTTCGAGCTCTGATGTAGCCCTTTGGAGCATCATGCGAAGAAGATTGTAAATAAAGTTGGAGCAAGAACACAACCTTGCTTCACTCCATTAGTTATTAGAAAGGGCTCTGAAAGAGCATCGCCATATCTGACTTGACCGCGCTGGCCCTCGTGTAGCAAGATAATCGTTTTAAGGAATTTGGGGGTGGGGGGACATCCTAGTCTTTCCAGGATCTGCCACAGACCTTTCCTACTCACGGTGTCGAAGGCTTTGGTGAGGTCAACAAATGTTACATAGAGACCCTTGTTCTGCTCTCTACATTTCTCTTGCAGTTGTCTAAGGGCAAATACCATATCTGTAGTACTCCTATTGGCTCTGAAGCCACATTGGCTTTCAGGAAGAAGTTCTTCGGCAATGGCAGGAACTAATCTGTTCAGGAGTATCCTTGTAAGGATTTTCCCAGCAATAGAGAGCAGTGTTATGCCTCGATAGTTTGAGCAATCGGATTTTGCTCCTTTTTTCTTGTACAGGGTGATGATGACTGCATCTCGGAGATCTGATGGCAGTTCCCCTTTTTCCCAGAAATTCACAAGGAGTTTGTGGAATTTATCATGGAGTACATGACATCCGTGTTTCCAAACTTCAGGTGGGATTCCATCAATCCCAGCTGCTTTGCCATTTTTCAACTGCTGTATGGCCTTAAGGGTCTCTTCCAAAGTGGGAGCTATGTCTAATTCATTTTTCATTGGTTTTTGTATCATATGTTGGATAGCTGAGCCTTGGACTACTCAGTTGGCACTAAAGAGACCTTGAAAGTGTTCAGCCCATCGATTCAGGATGGAGGCTTTATCAGTAATTAATGTTTGACCATCTGTACTGTATAAGGAGCTTTGGACCTGATAAGTAGGTCCAAACACTGCCTTAAGAGCTTCATAAAATCCTCTAGAATCACCCAGATCTGCACAGCATTGTGTCTTTTCTGCTACATTGATCCACCACTTATTCTGCATGTCTTGGAGTTTTTGTTGAAGTTTACTTACATGTGAGATGGAAAGCTGCTTTTCTTACATGGCAAGTTGGCTGGGCGAGGTATGCCTGGTGAGCAGTTCTCTTCTTTGCCAACAGCTCCTGGATCTGTTGGTTGTTTTCATCAAACCAGTCTTGATTTTTCCTGTGGGAGAACCCAAGGGATTCTTCCGCAGACTGGAGGATACTGTTTTTGATATGTTGCCAAAGCACTGTAGGAGAAGGATCTGTAGGATGGTCTTCAAGTTTTGTTTGCAGGTTTGCCTGGAAGTTGTCTCTTATGGTAGCTTGTTGAAGATTGTTGACTTGGAATCTCTTCTTTATGATGCCACCTCTCTTAGGCTTGAACTTAAGATGAAGATTTAGTTTACATCTGACGAGGCGATGATCTGTGTGGCATTCTGCACTGGGCATCACTCGAGTATGATGGACATCGTGAATGTTTCTCTGGCGGACTAGAACATAGTCAATGAGGTGCCAATGTTTGGATCGGGAATGCATCCAGGTTGTCTTCAAGCTGTCTTTCTGCTGAAAGATTGTGTTTGTAATAGTCAGCTGTTGTTCTGCACAGAACTCTAGCAGGAGGTGTCCGTTATCATTTTAATTTCCAACACCATGCTTGCCTAAGACACCTTTCCAGGCTTCGGAGTTCTTTCCTACTCTGGCACTGAAGTCACCAAGGATAATAATTTTATCTTCTACAGGGACTTTTTGTATGAGGTGGCATAGGTCTGTGTAGAATTTGTCTTTCTCTACAGGGTCAGCTTGCATAGTTGGGGCATATATACTAAAGAAAACAACATGTGGGAGGCGTAAGGAGATAATGCTATCAGAGTGTCCTGTTGGCAAGGTTTCGAGTTTGGAGGCAATGGAGTTTTTAATCATGAAGCCTACTCCTGAAAGATGTTTTTCGGTTTTGGGTTTACCAGACCAGTAAAGTGTGTAGCCGGCGCCGTGTTCTTTAAGGCTGCCTTCCTCATGGAGACGAACTTCACTAAGAGCAGCTATGTCAATATTAAGCCGTGATAGTTCATGGGCTATTAGAGCAGAACGACACTCAGGCCATCCACTATCTTCAGTCTCGCATGGTTCTGATATTCTAGCATGCAAGCGTCAGTTTATTTACACCTTTGGAGGCCGGTGTGTGCCTTTGTTTCTTTGCCTTGGTTTGACCGCATCAGAAGATTCCCGTTGGCCGCGGCTAGCCAACCAAGTAGTTGGGGATGAGCTTTCGTTAGGCCACCTTTTCTAGGCCCCTCTCCATATGGAGCAAGGAGTGCCCTCCTTAAAAAAAGGCTGCTTGGTTGTTCAGGATGTTGCCGAACAAGACTGTCATCTCCCGGGTCAGCCTCGAGCAACCAAAATCCTAAATCGCCTGCATGCAGGGTTGGGTCTGTGGCTTCCAGTGCATCTTTACACCTGCCGTTTTGTCCCTCACCTATCAGTACAGGGCTTTTTTTTTTTTTTGGAATTAAGTTTGTCCTTCGAGCCTGTGCAATAGATTTTTCTGGTGGAGCGCAGCGTGCAGAGAACTGGCCTCACTCTTTAAACCAAAGGTTCATCTGTCGTGGCCTTGCAAGCATGGGCGTAGCAGCAAGGTCCTCGGGCCGTAGGTTTGATTAGAGTTTCCTTCTCTTAGATGGTTGACCTTACAGGGTTGGACGAGCACCATCTGCCCGGGTTTGGAATTAGAGTTTTCCTTCTCCTAGGACGGTTGCCATAAGGCTAGAGAGCCCATCCTGCCCTTTGACGCTCTTTGTCAGACCCTTCGGTTTTGATCTGTCCGGCATGGGAAACCCTACCGGTAGCTATTTGCCACCACCAGCATAGCTCAAAACATCATTAGGGTACGCAAGCCTCTCTCCCACGACAAGGGGGCGTCAATGGAGAGGTGTTATGTTACTACGTAGCCAGCAAAGTGCCTGATGCGTATTGGTCCCCGATGTGCAACAGGAGCAATTCACAACAGGACCCATGGTCATCGGTCCCAAGGCACATCACCTTGGTCCTGAAGCACATTGGGCACACTTGCTGGTGCCCCATTATGCATCTCCACAATTCAGTAAAGGGGTTTCTTGGCATCTCTGCTACATAGCTGGGTAAAGTTACATAACAACAGGTCATACAGGATTCCAGAAAACTTCTGTATCTGGACTGCATTTATTGTGGTGAGAACTCCTGTCTGAGTGTGACTTCTTACTTGGATGCCATTTTCTAGGTATGTAGCAAGTGCATATGTTAGTTATACAGAGTGCTATGATTTATCATTTTTGTCAGTTCTTCCAACCAACCTGGAAATCTACTCTGTTGCATGCGGTTCCACATTTTAATTGAGTATTGTACAGTATATTCCACACTATTAAAACATAATGTGTGAGATCATGTTTTTCAAATGTGAAAATGCATGTTAATTACACTGTATCATTTTTATTATTTTTAAAATTTGTACAGGATATCAGCATATTAAGGGCTTTGAGTGCACTGGTGCCCTCAGTATTCTTTAGCAGCTGCTTACTAACAACCTCCTTAAAAACCTAAGCAATTTTACTAATATGCTGCAATGCTTCCTCTCTCCAAAGTAGTTTGCTTGTTTTTTAAAAAGTGGTTTTTTAAAGTGCTCTTTAATCCGGGAATTGGAAAGTACTTCAAAAAGTGCAGCTAATATTGAAAACAGTTTTCTTAAAAATGTTACACTGCTAAGAGAACCTGTCTCCTGTTTTTATCATTTGTTTTCTGGTTCTTTTTGCCATTAGCTAGTTCTAGGCATATAGCCTGTTGAAATTCAGAGCTCCCCATATGAAGGGACCAGATAGGTTGGTTGAGGTTGTAATGGACTTTATAATCATGCTCTAATATGCCCTTTACTGTAGGGCTTGTATAAAAAAATAGGCAGGAATAATGAGACAGTAAATAAATATGGCTCTGGATACAATCTAGGGAGACTCTCAGCACATGCTGTTTACTCTGTTCATCGAAATTCACTGAGTTCACACCACTCAGTGTGATGTAGTGGTTTGAGTATTTGCCTATAGGCTCTGTGAGACCAGGGTTCAAATCCTTGCTCAGGCATGGAAACCCACTGGATGACTTTGGACAAGTCACACTCTCCCAGCCTCAGAGAAAGGCAATGCCAAGCCCTTCTCTTAACAAATCTTGCCAAGGAACCCCAGTGATAAGTTTGCTTTAGGGGTGCCATAAGTTGGAAATGACTTGAAGGCACACAACAGCAAGAAAAATAAAATGTGACTAGTATTGGAGTTTTGAGTTCAGATCTTTAGTGTGCCATAAATTGAACTTGAATACTATGTTTATCTTACCATGGCCTAACAATAAGGTTATTAAGATAGCCATTATCAAACTGAAAGAATTTTACAGAATGAAAAGAAAAATATTCTTTTTTAAACAATGGCAATCAATATGCTATGCTTGGAGACAGTGGGGGGCGCAGTGGAAGGAAGAGGGGAAAACACTATTCTTAGAACTCTTTATGAAATGTGGCTATGCGGTATTGACTTATTTCAGTCATAGTGTTCTGAGGAAGAAAGTATTTGATAAATAGTTGACAATATTTGACAAAAGGAGTTAAAAGTTATTCAGGATATGATCAACTCATACTGCCTGAGCCATGGCTGCTTTGTAAAACAGCAGGTGGTGATATGTGAAGAATAGAGTAGTGGATTTGGATAGTGGACTGATCTTCATGCTATGATTTGCGGCAGCCCATGAGAGTTCTCAGCTTATAAAGTACAGCTGAGATGAACTGTTGTTCCCCATGCCATTTGGACACTCCTGCCAGCCAACCAACATGGGCATCATAAAACCAATGATCATGTGAATTGGAGCAGAGGAAAAGAAGTTCAACATTCTCCATAATGGCAGCAGTTCATTTTCTGCACGCAGCATCTTGTTCTTGCCACCATATTCTAGCCCTATTCAGGCACTATAATAATGGTGTTGAAGGAACATTGGTGGGGGGAGTGCACTAGCCCAGCCCCTTACATTATTATTTGCTTTGCCCTCCTATGTGTAGAGGGTGGTCTTCTCAGCTAGAAGGTTTCTATCATCCATGGAGGCCCCCTGCACAATTTGAGACCCTCGAAAACCAGGCTTCTGTTTCCAAATCAAGCAGAAGCTATTCTCTTTAGACTTTTTTTATGTGTAAGATGGCAACATAAATTATGACAGAGGCAAAAGGGCTAGTATACTCCTCACATCTCAGGTTTGTTCAACACAATTTTATAATATCCAACAAGGGTTTATGCATGTGAAGGATGCACTTCTGCACCCCCTGCTCTGTTTATCAGTTCATGTTGTTACGACATGAGGAATAATAAACCATTGAACTTTTTAAACAGCTGAGTTTATAAAAAATGGTAGGAGAGAGATAAAAACAAACAAACGTTCAGTTCTCTAAAGTCAGTGCCATACTCTGATTAAAGCAATTTATGTCTGATTATAATCTGCCTCTTTCAGTCTCTGTTCCGATTTCTGTGACTGCAGACTACCAAGAAAAATAATTGTATAATTACTAATGTCACAGATAAGAAAGTGGGTTATGTTCAACAAATAGAATGCAATAAGAATAAATTAAGTGATTTCCATAATGTGGGGATTACAGAAAATATATAAAGATATATCCTAAGAAACAGAAACAGTGGTCAATGAGCATAGCATTTCAGTGGTAAATGGGGAGGATTCTCTAAAGCTGAGAAAAATAGCAGCTGCTTGTAATACTTTGAATGATCACAGAGGAGCCACATATCACAAGGGGAAATAACCAGTAAGTTTACAGCATCTTCCTTTGAAAGGTCTTCACACAGCTGGAGATATCCCTGCTGAGACCCTGGAGACATTCTGCCAGTCACCATAGACAAGAGCTAGATTTCCAAGTCCACCTAAGGATTTTTGCTCTAATACCACAGCTAGGAGCTCTGAGGAAAATGAACTATTTAGGAGCTATTCTCTATACTTAGCAGTGTAACATGGTGCTTAAATTCCATTAGCACCAAAATGTAATTCACATTTATTCAGTTGATTGAAGAAACAAACAATAAACAAGCTGTAGTCATGTGACTAACCTAAGTAAATTTAATGATATTTAAAATTTAAACTGAACCCAACTGATACTTTGGCAAAAATGTGTACTGGAATTTAAAAAAGAACTCATACTTGAAATGCAGGAGATATTTTTTACCACTAATTATTACTTTATTGACTGACAATAAAAGTGTACCATTGTGTAAAGGACAACAGCCCTACTATGAAAATATATTTGCAAAAGAGATCCAGATTCATAACTTTAAACTTTTTTATATAAAAAAAATTGAAAAAGTAAATGCTGACTTTTTGTGGCACTTTTCAGTTTCCCTGCAAACCCCGTCTATTTTCTTTTTTAAAAAAATCATATATTAAATGTTGTGTTTTCTTCCTATTTTGTTGGATGAACTAACAGAGATAGATGGTCTCCCTCACTAGATAGGAGACGACCCACTAGTCCCCGGATTCATATCCAACATGCGTCTCCGGAGGATGACAGGTACTAGCCAGCTCCTCCTAACGGAAAAGTGACTTGATGAATCTTGCAGATGTATTTATTTGAAAGGCATGTATTTAAAATTTCAATTTCCAGGAATCAAGGTTAGGGCACTACGTCAAATGCCATACCTGAGTTCCAGGTCATGATCATAAAGCAGCTTTGATTGCCCATGAGTCAAATGCTGAAAAATGGACCCCCTATTTTATAAATAGTCCAATCCACCATAATTGGCTGTCCTGAAAAGAAAACACAGGTTGACAGTGTACTGAATATTTATGTAGATACCCTTCTTATGTATCTACATAGATCCAAGAATTTGAAGCTTGACTTTTGAGACAACATATTCTGGAATTCCAGATTTATGACTTCTTGCAAGGGTAGGGTATTCACATATGAAGTAAATGAAAGACAGGAATGAAAAAAGGCTTCCATTTGATGAGGCAGCCTCCAAAACTGGGTTGGGTACAAATTATTTGGGCTTTGTGCTGTAACAAACATTGCTCTGTTCTCTTAAGTCTCCTTTAGTTCTTCGCAGAAGCTATGAATTTACAATAGGCTTCCTTTCTACTCATCAATAAGCTCACTGTGCTGATCATTATTTTATGATCATTATGATCAATTCATTATTGGTGTTCTATAATTCATTTAGGCTTCAATCCAAAACAAGCTTACTAGGAAGTAAACCCCATTAAACTCAGTAAGGACTTTCTTCTGTATAAAAATGTGTAGGACTGCACTGAGACGTTGAATTCAGCCTGTTTCTTTTCAGAACAACTGCTAGAAGCCATAATCCAGAAGAGTTAGGTTTACTTAAACTCATTCAAATAAATTGATTTAACTCTGTCTACCCTAAAGCCGGATTGTAGCCTATGTACTGCATCCTCATGGGCAACATTTGAAAAGGCAGAAAAAGTTTGATGACCGACAGTATGGTATATTATTTTGTAATTGGATATATTATCTTTCCTTACTAAAAATCCTGGGGGCAGCTTTTCTCAAGATAGGCTTTGCTTAACAATTCCAGTGCTTTAGATTTATCCTTACATGCTGATTGGCCCAATGAAATATCTGTAGACATTCTTTCATTGGCTTTTTGTTGTTGTGTTTGGTTTTCTTATTTGACTCTTAGTGCAATACAGCTCTTTGATTACAGTTGTCCCTCCATATCCACGGATTTGGTATCCACAGATTTAAGTATTCACAGCTTGAAAATATGCTTAAAAAGTAGTAATCCAAAAAGCAAACCTTGATTTTGCCATCTTATATAAGGGACACCATTTTGCTATGCCTTTGCATATAATGGGACTTGAGTATTCACGGATTTAGGTATCCACAGGGGGTCCTGGAACCAAACCCCAGAGAATATGAAGGGACAACTATATAAACATTCTCTCTTGCATTATAATCTGTATGTCCCATAGTATATGTTTTTTGCATTGAAACATGCTAATTTATCAGTCCTTATTTGCTTAAAACCAAATCACAACACAGGAGGAAGAACAAGCCCACTAGATGTGTCAACATAACTATAGATAAACAGAATATACACTATTTCAAAACTGGGTATTTCATAGAATCATAGAGTTGGAAGAGACCATGGGCCATCCAGTCCAATCCTCTGCCTTGAAGGAATACACAATTTAATAGTATGTTTATTCTGATTATCAAAAAGTATATATATTTCTCAAAACAGAATGAGAAAGAAAACCAGATAAAAATATCTCACTTATTAATTGAAGTGCTGAATTATAATTTCTCTGCTTCTCTAAGCCTCTCTTCCTGCTTGATTTGTGCCTCACCTTGAGAATATCCCCAGTCATTTTAATCCATAGGTCTTCAGGGCTTGTAACTACACATGAAATCATGTTAAAGAAAAGGAAATAAATGTATGTTATAAAAAAGAAAAAGACTGAGGGCATAGATCTGCATTTCAAACTTGTTAATCCTGATGGCAAATTATTTCTGGGAAGGTATAAGGAATGTTTACCTTGGAGGGGAAACCTACCATTTATTTACTGTAGAATGAAGAAATGGGACACATTTCAAAGACATGAAAGAGTGGGTTCTTTTTCCTGTTCATGAGTTTTTCCTATTCATGAAGATCTGGACAGGGAACAATGGCCACAATTTAACAGAGTAGCCTACAATATTGCACATGTTAATTCAGAAGTAAGCCCCACAGTCTTCAAGAATATGTAGAACACCTTGTTTCTTGTATCGGAAACAATGAAATAGTTTATAATGTGGGTACTGGAAAAAATTTCCACTAGCCTTTGTATCCATTATAAGTAATATGGAAGTTCTGGAATCTGTAATTGATTGCTAGAATACTTCCTCTTTGAAAGTACTGCAGTTGTAAAAAAAATAGACAATGCTTGCTTTGACACTACCTCTGTCTTCAAGTTTCCCCTGAATGCCTCTTATTTGATTTGTGTTTATCCTCTTTATATAGACATCTCTTCTTCCAGCTCTTCCCTTTTTATGTAGGGAACTAGCCATGTTTGCCTAAAAGGGTGGCCATTTAAATTGTCAATCTGGTTGCAATAAAAAAATAACAGAGGAAACTGATTACCCTGCTTCCATCTTGAAAATAATTTCTCTCCCCCTCCCCCGTTTGTTTTCTTTTTAAATCAATTTTCTCTTTCTTATTCATCACTGGGTAACATTCTCCAGAATCACAATTGAGACAAATAAAGGGAGTTTTTCTTGTGAGCCTGTTGTCACCATGCACAAGCACTAAAGCTTGTGTCACCACTGAAGAAGCTAAGTTTTCATTGTTCCATGTTTCAGCGGAAGGCTTTGTGTCTAACAACATCAGCAACAGAAATAAGAACAATGACAAAGGGGGTGAAACTGCGGGGGGGGGGTGTTTTGTTTTCTTTTGAGTAACATTTTCTTTTCTGGGAAACTTCTTTTAATGCTCCAGTGAGCCATTAAGAATTTTTTCTATCTTAAATATGTTTTTATTTAATTACTTATTTATGTATTTAATATCTCATCATTTCTCAAAAAAATGTCTCTCAGGGTGGTTTACAGCATTAGAACAAATATAGTATACATAAAAACACAGAAAACTGTTAAAATGTGATTAAACTACATGCAGGTTGAGTATCCCTTATCTGTAATTCCAAAATCCAAAATACTCCAGAATCAAAAACTGTCCACATTGGTGGCTGAGATAGTGACACCTTTGCTTTCTGATGGTTCAATGCACACAAACTTTGTTTTGTGCCCAGAATTATGAAAAATATTGTGTATAAAATTACCTTCAGGCTATGCATATAAGGTATATATGAAACATAAATGAATTTTGTGTTTAGGATTGAGTCCCATCTCCAAGAGATCTCATTATGTATATGCAAATATCCAAAACCTGGGGAAAAAAATCCAAAATACAGAACACTTCTGGTCCCAAGCATTTCAGATGAGGGGGACTCAACCTGCATTACATTATTTAAAAAAATTTAAAAAAAGATACCAGTTTAAAATTTTTCAGTGTGCTGATAGAAGCGCACAGTTCCCCAAAGTCTGTTGGAATAAAAAAGGGTTTGCCTCCCAGTAGAAGGACAACCAACTATTGTTTCCCTAGAAAGGAAGCTCCATGTGAGCCCAGGAACTGCTATTGGGAAGGCCGTCTCTCATAACCCCATCAGATGTAGCTATGATGGTGGTGGGACCAAGGGAAGGGCCTCCCCTGAAGATCCCAGAGGCCAGGCAGTCCCCTGTATGGTGGTTCAGGTGGCCAGGACGAGAACCATGGAGGATTTTTAATATCAGTATTGGGTGACAATACAAAATGTAAACTGGCAGCACCCAAAAACTACATACAAACATACATAAAGTAAAAAATGCACAATAATGCCCAAGATAACACAAGTAAATACCAAGATAACACAAATAAAAAGAATTTGAAAAGCCTGTGCAAATAAAAAAGGTCTTTGCCTGGTGCAAAAAATAAAAAGTCATTAAAACAGGGTGAAGGATTTTTTTAAAAAAATCTATAATTCCTAAACTCTCCCAGCCAGCTTTCTAGAAGGTACAGTTACTTGCCCATGCTCTGTATTAAAATAGGTGTCAAGTGAACCTTTCTGAGGAGGGTATTCCACAAATGGTAAACAAGGCTCTGTATCAGAGAATGTATTTTTGTCTTGAGTTAATGTTTTGTGTTACTGTTGTTACATCACAGATTTGTTTTAAACTCCTTTTTCTGAAACACTGAAAAGGAGGTTTCAGAAATGTTCCTTGGAAGTAATATTGTAATGTTTGTGGGTCATGGAAAATATCTTGACTGCATGCCTCCATCTTCACTGCATGTGACCATCTCTCTGTTTCTATCTGTTTCTATCCATTCTGTTGAACTTTCACTTCCATGTTTCCAAAACTTGTGAAGAGCAACAACACCGCTGGAGTCATGCATTCCAAAACAAGATACTTTAAACTTCCTAAGTGCTAATCCAGAAGAAACACAGAGGTATCCTTGCTAAATTCTCTTGAAACTTAATGTACATAAAGTATCAAAGAGTGTTTATAAACCATTATTATAGTATTTTAATCATTGTATTATAAACCATTATAACCTTTGTGCCACATTTATCTTATTCAGTGTCATCACCAACTTGCTTTAATATGTGCATTAATATATTTTAATTCCTCATGACATGAACCTTACAAGTCTGCATTCTTACTTGGACTCTTCTTCTGGACAGAGCAGTAGTAAACTTGGAATTTCAGTTACTACAGTGGAGTTTTGTGAGTGGGGGCTGGCTATTTTGGGGGGCTGGTTATTTGAGCTCATTAATTTTTCATACTTTACTAAGAACATATACAATTCATAAGGCATGAATTATTATCATAGAAAGTTCATGTAGTTCATGAGGTGGTGAAACCACTGTCCCAAAGAGCTATTTTGGATTTACTAGGAGTCAATGGGAAATGGGTACAAGAGAATATAATTCTCTAACAGCAACACATCTTCTAAGGAAGGCTGCATGAATTACAGACCATCAGGTTATGTTACAAAGATCTATAAACAAAGCCCCCCCCCCCAAAAAAAATTCAGTCTGCAAGTGAGGTACATAGGTTAGGACTATATATGGAACTGCCATGGAAAACAAGAATTATCAATAGTTAGTCACATGTATTATTTGTTGAGCAGTCAGCTTCTTGTCACATGGAGGGAACAGCCCATCAGGAAACATCCTAGTCAAGTCATGTAGTAACCAGGTGAAACCATTTCCACCAAGAAAAGTATTGCATTTTATTGTGGATCACAATAAAAATGCACTGTTGGCCTTGGGCAGTAAAGACTTAAGATCCTGGTCATTACAAATCCCTCAGAAATGGCATTATGGATATTGGGATTATTTCTTCATATGGAGACTTCACATTTGTATTAGGCCTATAATGATACTAACATATATATGCATCATGTAGTTCTTGTGGAACCTCATCGTCTGTCTCAAGCAGCCAGATGCTCAGATAGACACAAATATCCTTTTTACATTTCTTTGATCCAAATTTGGTTGTTCAAAGATTTTGCAAGCTTTCAAATGCTACATATTCTTCATTCCCGTGCTGATGGTTTGTTGCAAGCCTGAGTGCTATGATTCAACTATAAAGATGAAATTAACATAGTCCATTTGCACCTCATCTGTTCTCGTCATCCATCATTCTGAAGCCAGGACTTGTGACAAAGTTGTTCTGGGTATCAGTAAACAATGAAGAACCCCTAAGTTCTACACCAATGCTATTTAAAACAAAAAACAAAACAAAACACAGAATCTTGTTATTCCAACAAAAATAAACTATTTAAACTTAGATTCGTATGGTCAGCATGGCTACAAAGAAATAATATCTAACAATATTACAACTATTTATATTGTTATATAAATTTATATTTATATTATAAAAATTATAAATATTATAACTATTTATATTGTTATATCAGAAGAGATAAGCACTATAAATGTCAAGATGATAGCTCGACAGTAGTAGCTGGTGCCTTGCACACCAATTTAAAGGGCCTGTCCAATGTACTGAAACTATTTTGGGGATCAGGTTCAGCAACTTGGATAGCTCTTTTGAAGTTGAGTCTAAAACTGAGAGGCAATTTATCATTCCACTGACATGGAAGCCACGAGGTGCTACTTCAACTAGGTGGTGGGCAGATTCCCCCCTCCCCCCATTACTTGGATTTCATCTTCCACCTACCACTTCCATATTGCCATTTGAACAGCAAAGATACATGACATATTAAAATCAATATATGGTTGGACTTTCAATGTGCCACATTTTGTAACCTGGAACTGATGCATGCCACTCAAAAACATCCACAGAGAGACTGCCAAGATTATATTGGTTAACTGCTCTATTTTCCTATGCCACCAGAGTGTTTTCATTACTTTGGACTCAGTTTTGTAAAGCCCATGAAACAGGTCCATCACGTCTGGCCCCCTGTCTAAACAAGACCATGCCTTTGTAAAATTCTGTGAAATGTATAGTTGCATTGTTTAACCAGTGATGCTAAAATGTGCACCATACCCAAAAGCCTAACAAAATAATCAAAGAGCGCCTTTTGAAGCTTTTTGGGCAGTTTGTATGCAGGCATTCTATGTTATGTTCTTCTGGAATTTTACAGTCTTAATACCTTGTAATGTTTGGCCTAAATTCTGAAAAGCACTGGTTCAACCCCTTTTTAATTTCATCTTGATTTAGATTTTTTAAAAAAATCCAATTGAGCAATCTATGGTTGTACTGTATGCCTTAAGTGCATTACATTATATAAAGCAAGGAAAGAAGATTTTGTCACATCCACAGGGCTATGTTTAATATTTAATTTGACAATGTTATCTATATTTGTGTTACCTGAAAATATCATACAAAAGCAGTCCATTACATTGTAACCCAGAGGAATGTAATTTCTCCCCAGATGCTTATGGATAGACTTTATGTTTAATGAAAAGTGAAAAATGTACTGTGTGAAGTTGAAGGCTTTCACAGCCAGCATCCATACATTTTCCTTGTTTTGTTTTTTTTCCTGGGCTGTGAGGCCGTGTTCTGGAATAGTTTCTTTCTGACGTTTTGCCTGCATCTGTGGCTGGCATCTTCACATTCCACTTTCTGACGTTTCGCCTGCATCTGTGGCTGGCATCTTCACATTCCACTTTCTGACGTTTCGCCTGCATCTGTGGCTGGCATCTTCATAGATGCCAGCCACAGATGCAGGCGAAACTTCAGAAAGAAACTATTCCAGAACACAGCCTCACAGCCCAGGAAAAAAACAACCAGGAAAATCTATGAAAAACGTACTACTATGGAGTGAATTCTACAGTTTCTTGGCACCAGAGGCTGCTTGTACTCTCAATTGGAGGTGAACAGTACCTCATTTTTGAAATGGCAGGGTGGGGAACACACCACCACCCCATGAGCCACCAGCACGTGACACTCAGGAATAAGTAGATTCAAAAGGGCTGGAAACAGCCAGTGTCAAAGAGACTGAGTCATTTATCTTTTTGTTTCTCTCCATAGTGAAACTTTCTATGCCATACATGGAGGTGGGCAGGATTTATTCAAAGCCCATATTCACTAGCCATTCATAAAACCTAGTTCTGACACTTTCATCTGTCAGCTATTTTGCTTGAACTATGTGATGCAGTTCCTGGATTGCTTTCTTTCTTTTCTTTTTTCATTTTTTTTTTTTGGCATCTCATTCCACAGGCATTCCAGAAAGGTGGAAAGATATAGCACCCAAAAACAGACTAGGAAAGGCTCTGCATCAGAAACAGAAAGGTAGGACTGATTCTACAATATGCAACAGTCATGTGCTGCAAGATTAGTTCAGATGTATGATTGGAATCGTGTGCATGCTCCCAGTTTAAACACTTGGCTATCTGGTCAAACCAATAGTTGCTTGTCATAAAAATATGAAAATCTATTATTTATTGAATGTACATTCTGCCTTTTTCCTGTACTGCTGACACACTGCAGAAATAATGAAGTTTGACACCGTTCAACTATCATGGCTCCATCCTATGGAATCCTGGCATTTGTTGTTTGTTGTGGCACCAGAGCTCTCTGACAGAGAAGGCTAAATATCTCACAAAACTACAAATCCCAGAATTCCATAGGTTGGAGCCATGGCAGCTAAAGTCAATACTGTATTATTCCTGCAAGTGTGTCAGCAGCCCTGGTAATATTGTTCTAACATACAATGAATTTATGGTATAGAGATAAATCCAATGTACGCATACTGATCTTTCACCTCTAGACTCAAGAAACTTTATCGTGCCCCAAATGGTGAGAAAGGAAAGAAAGAAAGAGATTAATAGTATCCTGCAGCTATTACGAAAGGTTTTTTTGGCACCACTAAAAGTTCACATGCAAATTTGGGAATGTAAAGATATAGTGACCCCCCAAAGGGAGGGGGAGCGGGTGAAGGAAACAGTAGGAAACTTAGCAAGAAACATCAAAATATAAGGAGTGGTTGTATCTAATCGTAGTTTTGTGCTATTGGAAACCACTTTCACTCCTGCAAAGTTGGGCATCTGATTGTTACTGCTTTACACCTGGCAGTCCTACAGCAGATGGTCTCCAGGCCCATTTGGCCAGCAGTACTTTCCTCTGTGCCTTTCTTCAAATTGCAGTGTCAAGGGGTGAAATGGCCCTGGAAATATTTGGAACATCTGTAGTTCTGCACTTACAAGAATTGTTTTAGAAGATGCAGGTGGTTGGAGAGAAGGGGATGGTGCAGTATATTCTGCCAGTCCTGGGATGCCCCACCTGTGTAAGGTGTAACCATTTCCCACTAACACAAAGGTACTTGGGTACAGCAGAATATACTCTGCAAGTTTATTTTGGCAGTAAGAATTATACATGCCCCTTTTTAGTTTTTGTATGCTTAACAGACCAGAAATATATCATAGAATCATAGAGTTGAAAGAGACCACAATGGCCATCTAGTCCAACCCCCCGCCATACAGGAATACCCCATCAAAGCACTCCCTATAGATGGCCATCCAGCCTCTGTTTAAAAACCTCCAAAGAAGGAAACTCCACCACATTCCAAGGCAGCGCACTCCACTGCCGAACACCTCTAACAGTCAGGATGTTATTCCTAATATTTATGTGGAATATCTTTTCCTGTAGTTTGAGTCCATTGCTCTGTGTCGTAGGACTTTATCATACAGCCACCCTAAACCCTGTTCTTTTGTCGGCATAACTTTGCCGTTTCCGTGCCGGCAAAAGAACTCCCCATGCCACACTTACCTCCTATCCACGAAAAGGCTTCCCCAGCAATGAATGAGGAGTGAACGGAGCTCTGTTTACTTCCTCATTTGAAATCCCACGTATTCTCTCGAGAATACATAGCACAGGATATTCAAAAATAAAAACAAAAATAATGAAGTTAACATTACACAAAGCATCTAAACACCCTTAAAAATTCCCAAGTAAACTGGGGAGGGTCATAAAAAGTGCATCACCGTGTCGCAATCTCACCTGGCAGTGTTCTCACCAGACCGGATATTGACGCTTCATTCACGTGAGTACAATGGCACATAGGACTTTTTCGGATGAGGGTTTATAACGCTAGCAGCCTCGTCCCTGTTGCGAGGCTGCAGCGCTGCAGGGCGTCCCTTTCAGATGATGCTCTGCCCTGCTGATCCTCTGCTGGTACTGTTGCGTAACCACGGGGACGCAGCAGCATTATATTTGGCGGTTTTCTAATCACGAAAGTTGATCGTGATTAGAAAACCGCCAAATATAATGCTGCTGCGTCCCCACAGTTACGCAACAGTACCAGCAGAGGATCAGCAGGGCAGAGCGTCATCCGAAAGCTACACCCTGCAGCGCTGCAGCCTCACAACAGGGACGAGGTTGCTAGCATTATACACCCTCATCCGAAAAAGTCCAAAGTTTCAAACACTGGCAATGCCAGCACAAAAGCACCATAAGGATCAATTGATGTCTTGAGACATCAATAAAAAAGTACAGGTTTTTAACAGGACATGATCACTAAAGGGCAATGCTGTGTGGTATGCATGCCCTTTCATAATCGTTAGGCATCCTTATGATGCCTTCTTTACCCTGTCTGATAACATCCCTAGTCTCTGGAGCAGCAGAAGACAAGCTTGCTCATCTTCAGTATGACATCCCTTCACATTTTTAAACATGGCTATCATGTCCCCTCTTAACCTTCTCTTCTCCAGGCTAAACATACCCAGCTCCCTAAGCCGCTTCTCCCAGGGCATGGCTTACAGATCTCCCACCAGTTTGGTCGCCCTCCTCTGGACATGTTCCAGCTTGTCAATATACCTCTTGAATTGTGGTGCCCAGAACTGGCTGTGAGCTGTTAACATAACATGAAATACACTTACAAGAGTGTTCCTAAACGTGTTTTGAAAGGCAGTTTCCTTATCCGCTTACTGTACTGCTACAGGTTTAGGGGCGGGATGGGGACGTGAATAAGGTTAACAACCACAATAGTAACCACAACGGCAACACAAAAACAGATCAGTCCTGGATTTAAGAATGAACAGTCATACAAAACAGTGGTTAGTATTAATTGTGGTTTGTTAACACAACATATGCAGTTTGTTTTTATGCTGAACTATGGTTTAGGGAGATGTTCTAACTATGTCACTAAGAAGAGTGCTTTAAAAAGTTACTTCTTTACCTTAGAACTTCCAGGCTCACTCAGCTAGCGTGGTTATGTTTGCTAGGGATATCTGGAAGTTCTAGCTCAGAAAGTAACTTCTTCAGTATAATCCAAAAATATATGATCCCATATAAGTTTTTTAAAAGCATAGAAAAAAATGGAAGTGATGCATATCACATTTTGGCAACTACATGCTGCTATTCTTTTAGTATCTAAACGTGAAACACTGTTATGCAAAGTACTGTTTTTCTAACACAGGTTCTCAGGCCATGGTTGAGCCTCATGGTGCTTCCACTTTATTGAACCTTGGCGGTTTTGGATGTTATCATTGTTTGAATGGGAGATATCCTGGGAACCTTATGTGTTCTGCTTTGGGTATCATGGGAGAAGAAATGCAGGAATGAAGAGGACATAATGCTCAAGCAGGTTTAAACCCCAAAATACCACTTCACAGATAAAGCACGGGGATAAAAGAGACTGAGGGCTAGAGTTAATGATTAGGCAGAGTGACACTTCTGCCTCAAGTGGTGGATATTTGGCCAGGTAAGAGGTGTTGGAGGACAGAGCTATTTAGTTAATGAAGTGCTGCAAGAAGATTGAGCAGTTAGGTCCATTTTTAAATGTGGAAGGGGTGTGTGTACACACATGTGTTCATGCATGCATGCCATTTCACCTGCAGGGGCAGAGCATCCCTGAAGTCAAAAAGCCCCATCACTGCAGCAAATACAGGTTGATCCCCTGTCCATCAGCAGAACCAATATCCATGGTTTTAGTTATCTATATGAAAAAACAGGGACACTGACATAGAGTTGCACTGGAAAATGCTTAGAGGGGGCATCCTCTCTAGGAATCACTAGGTCCTCCAATGAAACTCTATAGTATTTTTGTACCAGAAGCCCTTTATTTTGATAGGATTTGCTATTATCTGTGGTTTCACTTATAAATGGTAAGCCCAGGAACATATCCCCACATATACGGGTGTGTGTGTGTGTGACCTGTATTGGAAAAGAAGATCTTTGGGAGCATCTAATTAAATCTAAGAGAAGAATAGGGGGACTGAGGAATGTCTGACTGTTTCCATAGCCAGATGCAGACCAAAGACATCATCCTCTGAGACCTCCAGAGGACCTTGGAAGATCTCAGTGGAAGATGCCCTAGTCTGGTTATGCTTCTCTGATCTTGCCAGTTGTCTACCAGCAATGGAATGGCTATGGTAGAGGGGCTATTGCAGTGAAATGAAACAGTGAGTCCTGGGGGTGGTGTCAGGGCAGCTGTAGAGTAGTTCTGCATTCAGAACTCTTAACTACTCGTAACAATGTAGAATCTTAGCCATAGTTGGTAGGATGAGTAGTTGTACAAGGTGACTTACTGTCTGGAGCTAAGTGTCCCCCCACCCCATTTGATGCCTTCTTTGGAGGGGTCCTTCTTGAGAGTGAAAACAGTACAGGGGGGTGAAAACAGCCTTGCCCATAATGCTTTGCTCTGAGCACTCTGAGGAAACATGCCTCAGAGCTACAGGCTCTGCAGAGCTGTGTTGATTGTTATCCTGCTGCAGCAGAGAAGAGGCTGGTGCAATTCTCCAAGGGTCTTCAGGGTGAGACACTCAGCAGGTGGTGGCTTTAGAGACCCCATCCACCTCAAGACTGGCTCCAGGGGGGCTTTAGAAGATGACATTAGGTGGGCAGCTGCTCCTGAGAAGCACACTAGTTGCTGTCCTAATGTGCTAACACAATTCTTCCTTGTGTATATTCCTCAGAGGAATGCATGGAGGACCCCATTTCAGAAAGCCATGTGGACTGCTTTCCAGATCTTTGAGAGCTCCTGTAATTGTGTCCAGTCAGGAGCCCTTTCGAACTATTCTCACTAAGTTACTAGTCCTAATTTTAGATAAGGAGTTGCAAGTTTTACAAACTACCTCAGTATGCAACAAGATCTCCATTTAGAGTTTGGAACATGGGAACCACCTCCATACATGTGAATAGAAGGTGCTTTGTAAAAAATAAAAAAACAAAACCTTAATGTGTGAGTTACACAGTTCACATTTCTCTTTTCCCCTTGCTCCACTCTTGTGTTACAACTGTTTCTACATTCCTGATATGCTTGAGTAAAGCAACAAACAGCAACAAAACAACAAACAAAAAGTTTTATAAACTTGATTTTCCTTTTTAAAAAATACTCTGGGTATGTGCATGTTGTGCATTTTGAATTCACTCAAATCGTATGACTGCAGGAATAACTTTGTGTTTCCTTCTGCTGCCTTCATGCTAAATACATTTACTTGGGAATAAGCATTATATTGTTTTAGGAAAGCATACATGTTTTAAAGCAAAAATTATAAAATCATAAATAATAATGTATGTGTTTATTATTAATAACTAATAAAATTGTAAAATTATGGAAGCCAGGTAGTATGCCTGGCCAGCTGCCTCCTGACAATATAATGGGTGGCATCCTGTTAATGAATTACGATAGCTGAAATCAAACTGACATCATTACAACTCACTTTTCTGGTCATCCCTTAGGAATTTTCTTCCAATCCCACAGTTATTCAAATCACTCACCCATACCCATCTGGTAAAAAGTGCAGCTCATCCCTCCCTCTCTCCCCTGCCCAACAACATGGCCATTTTATATTGCCTGAGAGCAGGGGGATCAATCAGCAGGGACATCTGCAGAGAGCTCACAAGGACTCTGGAAGTCTTTGCAGATGCCTAATGCAGTGTGTCCAGCTCCAGCAAAATATCTGGACACATCCGTACTCATCCCACCATTCTCTGACAACACAGAAATGTCTGCTTACAGAATGAGTTTTGGAGGATAGCCTTGGGAGACCTAGCTACAGAAATAGGCAATATTTAAAAATGGAGGTGGGTGGGATAAAGGATACTTTGGGGGAACAGAATGAGCCCTGGAAAGTCCTAGTATACCCATGCCAGTCCAGCTACTGACACCAGGCCTGTTTGCCATTAGGTTGCACCAAAATTAGTGCCTTTTGTGTGTATGTGTGTCAATCAGTTAGATTTTACAATTGGCAATAGTTTGGGCTAGAATAGTGAGCCATCTTCTGGAAGCAAAGCATAAGCTCAGGGGGTGTTTACAATGCTTATTCTTTGCAATACAAATGCCATATGAAAGATCCTACTTATTTATACTACTAATAGCACTCAAACTGGAGGTACCTACACGAGCCTTAGTTCCCCCCTCCCCCGCATACTACTTAGAGACTTACTGCACAAGTGTACAAGTGCCTCATTTTTCTGTAATATGGCTGTTTCACTGACTAGAACCAGTAAACCAGATATTCATCAGGCAAGGTGATATTATATTCCATTGTTTTTCTACTATCACATCCATTCTGTGATGGAAAAATCCTCACCTCCTGAATATATCTCTTTAAACACAAGTGGCATGTTCGTGTTAATCCAAAGTGGACAAAGCTGTGGATGAAAATGAGCAGCTTTTTACCACTCAGTTGTAACTTCAAAACTATACAGTGTCTTGCCGCTAACTGCTTGGAGACAGAACTAGTCACCTGTAGGCTCCTGGCAAGTAACAAATTGATTGCTGTTATATGTACTCCTTTCCCCTGGTTGTGGTAACTGTGGCATATGGTGTAGCTGGCTGTATATGTTCGGGTTCTCTGGGTAAGTAGGAACAACCATCTGAAATGATTTTATGCAGCAGTTCTGTGGTAAATAGTTGTCTATTTCCACTTAGTGGACAGAATCCAATAGCATACTTGTTAAGAGAACCTATTTCAGAAGGATTATACCATGGTGACCCATAACAGTGGCCGGCATGACCTAAAGGCCAATATTCTAAAACTGGTTTTAGCAATAATCATAGAATTGCAGAGTTGGAAGAGACCACGAGGGCCATCCAGTCCAACCCCCCTGCCACGCAGGAAATCTTGATCAAAGCATCCCCGACAGATGGCAATCCAGCCTCTGTTTAAAGACCTCCAAGGAAGGAGACCCCACCATGCTCTGAGGGAGTGCGTTCCACTGCCAAACAGCTCTTACTGTCAAAAAGTTTCTCCCCATGTTGAACAAAACTAGATTTAGCAAATACATCCCTACTGATCCTAAAGAGAGGCTTTGGTGTGGTTTTTTTTTTCCTTTTTGTTTTTGTTAATTATTTTAATAATACTTTAAAATATGCTTTTTGAGATACACAAGGGATTTATTGATTCATTTTAACTTGGAGGAAGTTTAGTGTTAGTTATCTCAGAACCTTTAACAGCTCCAAAATTTCAAACCTCTTTCTTTTACGGAGCAGATTTATATTTTTGAGTCTGGAAATCATGGATACAAGTATAAATGTTAGTGCAGATGGTATATGTATGTGTGTGAGTGAAAGAAAGTTATGTGCAGCTAATGACTGAATCAATATTTTTTTTTTGACCCTAATGTTTTAGGGTTCTACTGCCTTGTGTTTCTAGAAGGGGACTTCCAACCCCAAGAATCAATGATCAGCCAGTCATTACTAGGGGAAAGCATCACACTCGCTCAAGGTCGAGTGAGCATTCTAGTATCAGACCATTATGTTCTGTACATCACCTAACTCCTGGAGGGTCGGCGCCACCTTCTCCACTTCTAACAAGGTTGCTATTAAATGTACAGCCACAGCATTTGTTTTCCGCCTCCCAGATGTTAATGTGGTGGTGTACTTTCTAAAGTACATACAGTGCATTCACTCATTCTGGCACTCCAGTACAATCTGTTTCCCTCCCATGATTATCTACACTTTTCTCATATCCTCTGCTCAGTCTATCTCTACTACCTGGACTGTTTAAATCATACAAAGGAGCTTACCACAGTAGTTAAAATCTGCCTGTGTTTTGTCTTCCCATTGTTCTGTTGTGTTATGCATTCATATGAAAGCTTTCAGAATATTTCATTTTTCTTTTCTTTTTTTTAAAGAAAAAAAACTACAGTAATACAAAAGTCTCTTCAATCTTAACAAGGGGTGTGTTCTCACATCATACATTTTCTTCATACTAGCTATGAAGATCGAAATCACTACAAAATTCTAGGTTTCTTATTATAATATGGATAGAATATCATTTATAGAGGGAGGAGTGAGTAGTATGCCAAGAATAATTCCCGGACCGGGCAAATATTCCCTCTTCTTAAGAGAAGCGAGTGATAGTTTGTATTGACTGACCCTTGCTTCAGCTATGCTTGACTCATTCAAGATAGCATTTTCTCTTCCAGTGATAATGTGTGCAGACAATTGCAGATACTTCCCATGACACCAATGCAATTTCCTGGAAACACTGAAGAGAGAGCAATACTAATTTGATGCTCTCAAGCAATGGGGTCAAAAGAGGAAATATACACGTGAGGGAAAATGCATACAAAGCAAAAACAACATACAGTACTAGGATCCCCACAGGGATGTTACAGCTGGTGATGTGTGAACATACTCTGACTGTTTTGTAACAGTTTCTTGTATAATATTGTCTAGTTCTGTGAAATTTCCTTCATAAAAAAAACATTATACTTCTAATCTATTGGAAAGTGTATGGATGCCTTCAATTGGATGGAGGAGTTTAAATTTCATTGGAGATACTCCGGATAGATTTTAAATTCTGTTGGTAGGACTTTCAAACTATTACAAGACATACACTGACTGTTTTATAATTCTCATGTTAATATTTTAGAGAAGGAAATCATGAGGAGAATTGAGGATACGTAATATGCATATACTGTATATATCTCACTTGTGCACACATTCTATTAATTTCAATTATTGTTACCCATTTTTTGGATGGAGTAAACCAGAGAACTGAATAAAAACAATATTATGTTCTGTATTCATCCTGGGCAGATGATTTTACTGATTCCAGTGATGAATGTATCTGTAGTTGAGTGTTTTAGATTATACCAAGTCTAATCAATCAAAAGAAACTGCTTGAAAATGCCATTTAAATTTTGGAGACTTAAGCAGGCTAAAAAGAATAGTTTCTAAATGGAACAGATATTAACAGTTCATGCCCTTTGTGCAAAGTTAAGGTCTTTACTCTCCATTTTATAGACATTTTAACAATGATATTTCATTGGATGCTTATAATGTCTCATTGGTACAACTGTTTGTTACATCATCCCATTTAATCTTAATTCTGCCTGCAGAATGCACCAACCAGGAAGTCCCATACAGTCGTCTCCAGCAGACACACCCTTCAGCAGCCGTAAGGGGAGACAACTTCCACAAGTTCCTATCAGGAGTGGCAGTATAGAGCAAGGTATCAAATAACAAGCTTATAGTTTGAAATCTTAGGTTTGTGTTCCTCCCTTCTCCTTTACAAAAAACATCTTGATCTTGTTTATGGATGCTTTATTAGTTTCTACCAATAAAGCAATGCTTTATTGAATCATCAGCGCTTTATTAGTTTCTACCAATAAAGCAATGCTGTTATACAAAAGTGGATTGCAAGCTAGCGGTGGGCAGTTGATTATAGTACAGTTTCATTTAAGAACTGTATCTTGTGTCTCTTGCTCATGTATGCACATTAAAATTATTCTGTGCAGATAATTATAGTTACTTGTGATCTCATGCATTCTCAGCAATGGGCAGGTTAAGATGGTAAAGATTAATGTATCCTGTTTATTCATTTATTGTTAATTTTGTTTTGCTAGCTGGAACTGACCGATTGTAGTTTGCTGACAGGAATGTGAATTGTGCTAACAATATCCCTTTCTGAGCATGTTGAAGGTGAAGTGCAAAGGTGGGAAAAAGTAATATACTACAAAGGAAAACACAAAGGAATCATGAGCAACACATTACTGTAAAATCTAAGGTGGTTGGAAGATACTGGATAGTAGTTATTATCCAACAAGTATTAATGTCTGTGTTTTTCATCATATTTGCAATTTAAATACCAGAAAATGGGGGCAGGTTGAGATGCCTGCTTAAATGAGATAAAATGATAGCTAGTTAGGTTTACATTAGAAATCATACTCATCTTTAAACTATTTGTATTTAATTACACAAAGTAATTCAGAACTGAAAGAGCAAATTAATGTCTTATATCCTTTGGCATATGAATAAGTGTTGGGAATGGGATAGTTAAATTGTTCATTCTTTAAACAGGCCATGCATCAGAAGTGTGTATTTCTAAATCAAGAAAATAAAATCCATTTGTGAAGAGTTACTAAATATGCATAATGTATTAGAAAATTGTTTCCCATTCCATACATTTAATTTCATGTAGGTACATTTTACTTCATGCTTATCATTTTGTGCATAAGATATTTGCTCCTCTTGTTCCATATTATTGTGAAGTAAGGTCTCATTGGTGGTTTTTTTTTTTTTAAGTGCATTGCCAATCACCCAGTTGTGCTTTTTAGGAATGTCACTACTGTGGAAACTGTGTAAGAGAATGAAGGAGGATATTCATATGTAATTTCTCCTTTGACATAATATAATAAGAAAATAGGTGTGGTATTGATTGTGTTTTGAAGTAATTTTCTAATGGGTTGGAAGAGTCTTCTGTACAATTTTTAATTACTGGATAATAAGTTGTAATAACAGCAGCTTAGTTCAAATGACACTAACACAACTTGGTAACTTTAATTGTCCTTTTTAAAGCCTGGAAAACTAGATTGGTTTCAATAATCAAGAAACAAAATATAGTTGTTCTTAGAGTTAAATGCACTTAATTTAATATATTCCATGTTGGTAAAAATTTAATTAGGTGAACCCAGGATAAGATTTCCTGACTTGTTTCTGACACTACTGGCTTTGTGGTGTTGAAAGATGGGCTCGTTCTATGAAAAGGTGCTATTCATTTGGAGCATTTTTACCGTATATTGGTGGTAATGCAGATGGCTCCACATACCCACCTTGTGCATTCAGTTCTTCTTTGCCCTGCATGCCTAGTAGACACACAGTGTTATCACTAGCAAAAGATGGTGAAATGCAAATATTAGTTTTGTATAGATGGAATCTGTTGTTAAAATGTGAACATGTCTCTGTTTTATAGTTACTTTGAATGGCTTGAAAAATGTTCAGCCTGTTTCTGCTTTCAATTGTTATTTTCAATTCACCATTAACCCATCTAGATATATAAAATGGGGTTAAATGTGACTTTCTTCAGCCATTACATTGCTCTGTTTAGCAGTCCTCTAACTAGGTAGCCAGCAATGATGAGATCTCTAGAGCGGAGCACTGAGGTTTCAAACACACAAGTATCTCCACTGACCTCAATAGAACAGAACAGAATTTTCCAGATGTGTTCCTGAGGTATCTTTGTGGGCCAGGGATAGCTTCTCCACAATCAATCATTCCAGGAAGAAAAGGACACCAAACATCTGGCCAATTTCATTAACTATTACTGTTACTAATAGATGTATGTATGTATGGTAGAAACTGAGAAATATATGCATTGTTTAAGGGATTCAGGTTACAAGAAATCCTTACGTGTAGATTCTATACATTATACAGCAGCTGGCCCATGTTAAAGTCAAGGAGAAATGTAATTATATCTATTAGGTTTTAATTCTTCAGCAACGTCAGTGTCAAATAATATGAATGTAATATGCAGGGTTTCATTGAGACATGTAAAGGTGATGGCAGAATTATGTGTCAATCTTCTATTATTACAAGAATGGGTGCTCTAGTCTTTACTTCATTATTTTTCACTAGATGCCTGACAAAGAACAGTTTCATGTATAATCATAAATGTCACACTTTGGGGTGTATAAAGAAATATGAACACACTGATGTAATGGTTCTATTGCACAAACGGGAGGAATTGGTTCTACAATACAGGGG
The DNA here is from genome assembly GCA_030847615.1 of Gambelia wislizenii. NCBI lineage: Eukaryota > Metazoa > Chordata > Lepidosauria > Squamata > Crotaphytidae > Gambelia > Gambelia wislizenii. Next base: position 166,038,975 of record JAUMIR010000001.1, on the reverse strand, counting down.
TCTGTTAAGTAATTTTTCTCCTGATGGATATGAACATAAGTGACGGGATGAATATAAAAAAAGGCTATGTTATTGCAATAAGAACTACATTGTGAATTAGAAACCTCTAACAAGTATAATTAATCTAGAGGCAACTATACTAAGTGTTCTAACAGAAGAGTGTCATTGATGGTAAAATGTGGTAATAAGTCATGCTTTTCTAAGATTTACATCTGTGGTACACAATTGAGTCAATTGATTAGTTTTGTATCTCTGCTCTGTTGTTTAGTTTGACATTTGTAGTTCTTTGTATCATTCTGCAGTATCTATTTCTGTGGAGATAAAATTATATTAATACATGAAAGTATTCAAAAAGAGAACATGAAACAGTATAAATCTGAAAAGAGGGAGCTGACAAACATACATGTTGGATATTAAACATGGGAGAAGGATCTAGAGAAAGCATGCCATTAAAATAAAAAAGATGTTCCTGTTATGATTTGTTGTGGATCTCTGCACTTGTTTTGAACTTTATTGACTATCAAGGACTTGATTGCTGATATTTGTAAACTAATATTCCATTCTTCTACTTGTTCTTTATATAGTAATTTGATTTGAAATCCAGCTAATTTTAATGGCATGTAATGGCATCATGTTAGCATTACAGCTAGCATACAGTTAGGTTAATTTCTTACCATTATCTCTTTCAAATGTCCTACTTCCCCCTGCAACAATATTATACGATAGTACCAGAGAGGTTTTTGCATATGTTTCTATAATGGTGTTGAATTAAACATGTATAAACCTCTGAAGTTGTTAGCACATGCACAAAACCCCAGTCATTCCACTAACATACTATTTGAAAAAGCATTTCTTTTTGAAATATAATTCTAGTTGATCAGAAGTATCATTGCCAATGGTTAGATTGACTTCATGTTGTTCAGACATAAACTTTTGTTGAAGCCATATAGTTCTGTTTGTTGCAGATGATGATGATGATGATGATGTGGAGGTGATAATTACAGAAGATCATACATAATAAGGGAAGAATATTTGAACTGGCATTGTATTTCTTACAGGCCATATTGCCAATTCCTAGGTAGTCACACAATATTTTATATACATACGTAAGGTCATTATAATGGTTAAACTCTAGTTATGAGAATGAGAATTCTGAAAGGAATGTCTCAGGTTGGGAAAATCACATCTTTGTTGTTCAGATTCAAGTGAAAATGTGCCAAAGTGACTCTATTCCTCCTATGGTATGTTTATTGAAAATGTACTGCTTAACTTCAGTGAATGAATGCAGCAGGAGTCCATGTCAGTCTGAAAAGTATTCTTAAATTAATCAAACTTTAATATGTGATTCTACTATAGGGACTGTATTATATATGATACTAGAACATTTCATTTTTCAGCATTTCCTTACTAAAGAGTAGTATCTACAAACGTTAGATGAATAAAGGTTGCTAGAAGACACACTGTAGATCTGTTTTCATACCATGGATTATATATAATTTATACAATAATAATGTTAATAAAATAAAGAATTTGGAATATGTAGTCATTTCCGTATCTCAGATTGATGGTGTTTGGCTCATTTAAGAGAGTTGAACTTGATTCAGAGACAATAAAATGCCATTCCCTATGGAACTACAATCCTCCTAAAGCAATGCGAGTAACCTACTGGTAATCTAAGTAGTCTTCATTTTAGATTTCAGACAGAAGAACTGTATTTATTAAGATGGCTTATTTCTTATTCACATAAACAACTTGTCTCTTGGAATTTTGTCTTCAAATTATGCCAGCATCGGGGGTATGATATGAAAAATATCTAGGGGGGAAACATATATACATATATAGTTGAGGTTAATGAAAAAGTGGGCATCGGCTTTCAGAGGAGAAAAACATATGAAATCAAACTATTTTAAAATGGTCATTAATGGGTTTTGGGAGGGAGGAGTTGTAAAGGTTATAATAATTGTTCCTTGAAAAGTCAGTAAGTAGCTATACATTCATTCAGTCTTTTGTTATCATGCTCCCATGGGTTGTTCACTCTGTATGTGTGACTGTGTGCATCCATTCTTTTACAATGCAAGTTTTGCTTTAGTTGTGTTGGAGTGAACTGGAGAGTGCTTTTTGATACAATCACATATTTAATAATACTGATCTAATTAAGTGCAATATGTAAGCACACTTAATATGGAAATGGATGAAAAAGACTTTTGCATCAATGTCCGTTTTAAGCTTATATATTAAAAACACTTTATTTTTTTGTTCCAGTGTGACATTCTCAAATGATAGGTGATGTGGGAAACTGAAAGGTGAAATCACATCTTTTCACACCAGTAACCTTTTCACCACAACTTGTTTTCTTAAGTGCTTGACATGTCATAAGGATATAGTTTCCTTATTTTAAACTTTACACTTCGTTTTTGAAAATTTACAGATCACAATCCAGAGGGATATTAAGTGTGTTTAGGGAGACGGTCTCAATGGGTTTCAGCATGCTTAACTCTGTATTCGCTGTCTCTGACTTTATAACTTGCCATGGTTTTGTCATCCAAGTTTTCCCACACTAATTTTATGCATGCTACAACAATGCCTAGAGTGTTTGTCATTCTCATGTATAACACCTTTTTTTGTCTAACTTTAAATTTGCTGATTTCTTTCTTTTGTTCCCATCATTCCGTGCATTTTATTCATTGAAGAGCAAGAGAGTTATAGCTCATCTTCAAAAGGTAAATATTCATGTCAATTTTACTAACACTTGTCATATTTTTTTACCTTTATTCTGCACTAATTTCATATCAATCCATTTTTTATAGGTTACATTCAATTAAGAATGTAAAACTGTAGAAAAGCTTATTTCTCATCATCTATATGTCTCTACACTGGTAAAATAGTCATTTTTCTAATCTCAAGTCTATTTAATGAAATATTACAGATTGCCCCTCCCCCATATCCATGGGAGATATGTTCCCAAACTTACCATTTATAAGTGAAACCATGGATAATAGGAAATGCCATGTAATACCATAGAATCATGCTGGAGGACCTAGAAAATGCCTAGAGATGATGCCTCTCTAGGCATCTGTAGGTATTCCAGCATGACTCTATGTTGGCTATAGAGTCACACTAGAGGACCTCTAGATGTCTAAGAGACTGTCCAGATGCCTAGAGAGACCTCCTCTCTGACCATGGTTAAATGAAACTGTGGTTACTGACACCACAGATACAGGGAACAACTTTTTTCTTAAGCTCTGACCAGGTGCAAATGGCCACCATCTTTTATTTATTACAATGGAGAAGTGTCAAATAACAGCTAATGAATGTATGCCAAATGGTTCTAGATTTCAATATAAACAGTTGGCTGAAAAATCCACATGACAACAAAAGGTGCCTCTCTTCCACATCATAGTTGAACTCCCTTCACCCTGACCTTCACCTTGCACATCTCTCCAGAGCTTGTTTTTTTGGATTGCATTAAGCCAGAGATCCCCTTTCTTTATGAATGGGCAGATTATGGCTTACTAACAGGTAAAAAGCCAGGACAATAAACCAGTATGTGCTCCTGGCTTATTTTTTCTGATTTTTTATTTGACATTAAGCCCAGGTTCCCCAGTTAGAATGTAAATGGAGAACTCCCGTTTTATGCAAACCAGAAATAAAGCACTGAAGTAGCATGTGAGAGAGGGGGAAGAGAAAGAGTGCTTGGCTCCCAACATTTATTTCTGGCTCCATGAGCCATAGGTATGAAGCTTGGAGCGATAGTCCCAACTGGGTCTTAGAACAGACTGCCATAGAGCGTTTTCCCACTTGAACACACTACCCATTTATAATAAATGGGAGAATGTGCAAGAGATGTGTTCCCAGTAAGTAGTCATTGCATCAGACAAGAACAGGATTTGGTAATATCTTGCACCTTCTGTTCTAATTCATTTTCTCAGTCTATATACAAATAGTAATATGCCAAGTTCTGGTTGAACACAGTAGTAAAGCCCTTGCTGTGGTTAGGCATGGCTTATATGAAACTGACAGGGCATTAGGCAGAGAACGAGACAACTGCTCAAGCAACAGATACTGTGGGGTGGCGGCAGCAGCACCAGTGTCCTGATTTCACACATTCTGCCCAGTAGATATGCAGTAGCACATGGAATGGAACCATAAGGGCCTTTCATACTGCATGGTTACAGCACTATGATTTCACTTTAGCCAGGGTCAATTTAACCATACCGCCAAATTAGCATCTGCGGGGGGTCTCACAGCCAGGGGCCCCTGCCCCCATCCTAACCCTCCTCCTGCAAAAAACTCCTGCTGGCTTTAAAAAAAAACATCATCTCCCAAACGAGAAAGAGAAAGAAGGAGCTGCCCTCCATGTAGCAGAAGCTGGGGGGAGTTTGCTGCTCCCTCGCCCCCTGCTCCCAGGGGATCGCTAGGCCTGTGTCAGAGAGGGGTGAGTGTGTGTGAGAGAGGGGGGGACGGAAGTGTGAGGGTCATCTCTTTCCCACTCTTTCTCCCCTGCTCTCTCTTCAGAAAGGGCTCCTTCCTTCCTTCCTACCTTCCTTCCTTCCTTCTTTCTTTCCTTCCTTCCTTCCACATAGATCCCCTCCAGCCCATCTTTCCAGCTGCTCTCAACATGTCCTGATTTCTCTCCCCTCCCTCCCTTTCCCCCTTAGTCTTCAGCTTATTCCCCTTGCTGTCAACTGAGGGGACGTCTACACGATGAAAAATGATACATATTTATTCAAAAGATCAGTGATCTGTACAGACCACCATTCAAATAAGTCCATGACATTCGGGGGTGGTGGTGGTGGTGGCAAAACTCACCCTAAAGTCTGTGTCCTTCGGATCCAGGTCTTCCTTCGGATCGCTGGGATAAATCCGTGTGGCTTCTGAATGATTGGCTATTTGTTCACTCCTGTTCGCACACATACGAACAGGAGTGCAATATGATTGGCTGGCCGAGTAGAGGGGGCAGGACTATCAGGGAGGGAGATTGGCTGCAGTAGCCATGTTTTGCAAGCCAGAAGCAGCAGAAGCCAGGGCTCAGGGGAGCACAGCAGCAAAGAGCCTAAACTCTAAAGGCTTGAAAAAGAGTTCTAGGCTGGACAGATCTGTGAGGCACTCATCCAAAGTCTGCCTCAAAGTCAAAGCCCCCTGCAAAGCTCAGCAGCAGAGGAACCAGAGACTGCTGCTGGATGAGGAGCTCTAGCAGGCAGTGCCAGCCTTCATAGAGAAGAAGGGGCTTTCTTAAAGGTCAACTCTCAAACAATTCCCTTCTTTTTGGCTAGCTCACCACCACCCTGCCGCAAAGGAGCCTCCCATTCCTCCCCTTCCGGAGGAGGAGGGAAAGGAGGAGCTGAAGGGAGAAGGAGGCTAACGGCTGGGCTGGGGAGACTTGTGCCTCGACTGTGCTCTCTCTTTTGCCTCCCTTCAGAAAAGAGTCCAAAATACGAGACTGTGGGTGTGTGTGACAATCTCCCACTTGCACCTGATGAATGAAAGCAGGGAGAAATCATGAGTTGGGGGGGGGGGGTGGCACGAATTTTTAATCTGGCTTGTGGGGGCAGTTAGCTAACACAATTGGAAGCTGCTTCTTGCAGTGTAGATGTGTAAATTGCTTTTGCTTAAAACAATTTGTAAGCTGCTCTGATAGCCTTGTGGCTGAAGAGCGGGGCATAAATAAATAAATAAATAAATACATTTTAATCAAAAAAAGCCCCTTCTTCTCTATGGAGGCTGGGGCTGCCTGCTTGAGCTCTGGTTCCTCTGCTGTTGAACTTTGCAGGGGGCTTTGACTCAGTAGACTCTTCCTTAAAAAAGCCAGCATCTCCCCACCGACACCTTTTCGCCCCTTGAAAACCTCCCCCTTCTCCAGCCAGATCCTCAAGCTCCAGGTTCAAACTTTGGGTGAGTGCCTCGCAGATCTGTCCAGCTTGGAACTTTTTCTAGCCTTAAGAGTTTAGGCTTTGTTGCTTTGTGTTTTCCCCCATTCTTCTTTTTTCCCTCCTCCTCTATGGAGACCTCCATTTCTTCCCCCCCCCAGCCTCCCTTGACCTGCAGCCAGCTGGCTAGGGATCATGTGGAGTTTAGGAGGGGACTCCAAATCGTGCAGGCAGTTCGTATGCTTACGAACGCCTACCTTTTCGGAGTATATTTACCCTGTACGGATTTTGTTAACCCTCATGTAGACGAGGCCTGAGTTCAACCTGCAAAAAGTATTTGTGTGTTTTCCTATGTGCCTTCAAGTCATTTCTGACTAAGGTAAACCTACCATGGAGTTTTCTAGGCAAGGTTTGTTCAAAGGGGGTGTGCCTTTGCCTTCCTTTGAGGCTGAGAGAGTGTGACTTGCCCAAGGTCACCCAGTGAGTATTCATGGCTGAGTAAGGATTCAAACCCTGGTCTCCACAGTCATAGTGCAATGCTGAAACTTCTACAACACCCTGGCTCTTTTAACAGAAGAATATAAAGAATATAAATAAAAATTTGGAGTAATATTACTGGGAACAATAGTTTTATTGTTGTCACTAAACACACCAGTATCCCATTAGTGTTATGTGAGAGCCATTGGACTACAGCAGTGGTTCTTAACCTTTTCTTTACCAGGGACCCCCTTTAAATATCTTTTGTTACCCCAAGGCTTAACTCAAGATTTAATACCCTAATAATAATAGCTATTAGTAATAGCTAACAACAGCAACAACAATAATGCAATTACATCATCCATTAAACTTTCCCTCAGAGGCACTCTTTCTTCTTCCTGCAAGTTTGTGGCTGGAGTGGATTGAATGGCAATGTACAGGCCAAGCCAGCCAGCCTTTGCCTTGTTTCCTGTCATGTGGCTGCTCCACTACAGGGAGGAGGTGGGCCAAGCAGCCTTCAAGCATTTATGGACCCCAGATTAAGAACCACTGGGCTACAGAATACAGAATACTGGGATACAGAATACTGAAAAAGAAACAATGCAACCAGACCTTGACAGGGGGATTCTGGGAGGTGTAATCCAAAAGTAACTTTCCCAGGCTCTGAATGCAGCCTAGAATCATAGAATCATAGGGCTGGAAGGGACCCCAACAGCCATCCTATCCCATCGGTTTCTGCCCTGCAGGAACACACAATCAAAGTCCTCGTGACAGATGGCCATCCAGCCTCTGCTTAAAAACCTCCAAAGAAGGAGACTCCACCACACTACAAGGCAGTGTATTCCACTTCTAGCAGTTCTTACCATCAGGAAGTTCTCCCTAATAAGGTTTAGGTGGAATCTCTTTTCCTGTAGTTTGAACCCATGGCTCCGTGTCCTAGTCTCTGGAGCAGCAGAAAACAAGCTTGCTTCTTCCTCAGTATGACATCCCTTCAAATACTTAAACATGGCTATCATGTCACCTCTTAAACTTCTCTTCTCCAGGTCAAGCATACCCAGCTCCCTAAGCCGCTCCTCATAGGGTGTAATGGCTTCCAGACCTCCCACCATCCTTCTCAGTATCTTACTTGAATTGTTGTGCCCAGAACTGGAAACAGTATTCCAGGTCAGGTTTGACCAAAGCAGAATGGAGTGATACTATTACTTCCCTTGATCTAGACACTCTACTCCTATTAATGCAGCCTAGAATTGCATTGGCTTTTTTTGCTGCTGCATCACATTGCTAACTCATATTCAGCTTGTAGTCCACTCTTTCTTTTCTTTGAGGAAATCTACACCATTATGTTAATTACTAATAAACAAAAAAAAATATTATGTTAGTGCTTATAATGTAGTTTTAAACTAAATTATTCGTGGCAAATTATGTAATTCAGTAGCCCCCCCCCCTTATCCACTGGGGATTGGTTCTGGGTGGGTGTGGATACTGAAAACCATAGATAATAGTGAACACCATTAAAAAAATGGGACTTCTGGTTTAAAATACCATAGAGTTGCTTTGGAGGACCTAGAAAATGGCTAGAGAGGACACATTTTCTAGGAAGACTCTATGGTAAGTATGCTGTTTTGTGTCCTGTGGATAATGAAACCATGGATACGGGGGTCCTACTGTAATCTGAACATCCTGTACTATGAATAGGTTAGGTTACATTGACCTGAGATACACATATACAGTAGATCCAGTCCCCAAACCACACTGCCAGAGTTGTATCAAAATTTAGAGGGACATAAATAGCCAACACATGTGTGGGGCACATGGGATGGGGGGGTAGCCCAAGCGGGAATGGAGCAAAATAAAGCATTGCAGGGCCCCCCAAAATTCCTTAAAGCAGCCCTGACTTTAGCTGCGATGGCAACATCTAATGAAATTCTGAGTTATGCAGTTTGGTGAGGCAGTAGAGCTCTCTGGCTAAGAATTCTGAATGCCCCTCCCTGAACTGTCAGTCCCAGGATTCCATAGGATGGAACCATGGCAAATAAAGTGGAATACAAGTACTATAACTGTATAGTGTGAAAGTGCTCTAGAATTTGGTCCTGTCCTCTCCATATTTATTCTAAATACTGAGCATGCATGAAGAAAAGCATGGTTAGGAGGTAAGACCAATCGTCACTATCTCAGGTAGTCTTTGATACCTATTTGTAGAAGTGAAGTGTGTGTCTGTGTGTGTAGTTAGTCATCCTAATCACATCATACACAGATAAATGTTTATTTTCTTCCATCACATGCGAGGGTGTCAGAGACAATGTACCAGTTCTGAGTTTCTGTGGAAAATCTTTACTTCTCAGTTCTCAAATGGCTCTCATAAATTTCTGCCATAGGATGAGTTACAAAGATCCAGGCAACTAACATTTTGCTGCCATAATTTAAGAATAAGTCTATAGGACGTGTTAGTTCATGGGGTCATCTACACCTGGCAGGATACTCCAGCTCCCTACCAGCATTTCCTGACTGTGGAGCTCACCTGTTTCTCCCCCATTACCTGGAGAAAATGGTCTGGAGTCCACACAGGCCCATCGCTAAAGCTACTGCCTCCACTGCTGTTTTCCCATTAATGTGGAAGCCAGGCAGGGGTCCCGCAACATGTGACTGCAGGTCCCTGCATGTGACCCGCCTGGCTTCCACGAGAGCCAAGGAGCTGGCAGCAGCAGCAAGGAGCAGCGTTATGGGATGGGCTCCCATGGACAGGCGGGCCCAATCCAGAGGTACCAGATTAAACCTGGAATTTTCCTGTAATGGGTTACAGCTATCCCAACTTGCACCTGTCCCAGCCTCATATCTGCCCTGGGGGTCATTTAGGCTGCCTGGGGGCAGATCAGGGAAAATGCCCTGTGTTGCTTGGAGCATAGGGCTCTGCAACGGGGACAAGCCAGGGTAAATTGCTCATATAGATAAGCCCTATGTGTGTGAGAGATGGAATGGATCCAGATTAAATTAATTTAAATCACATTATCAAATTAAGCCACCCATAAAGAGATCACAGCTTCAGTCTTATAGTTGGAGTGAGTCTCAAGATTACGGGCTCAGTGAGACTTCTAGGAATGTAAAGAATATTTACAAATTTTCTTGTCCTTGAGAAGACAGCATGTCTTGGCACATTGAAGCAACCAAACAGAAAAGTGAACCACCATCAATTTTTTTCATTCTTAATCAAGCACATAAAGACTAGAGCTTTTTTTTCCATTTTCAGTAGATTTTGCTCCCCAAAACATTGTTCTCAAAAATCCAATATGTTTTCACAAAACACTATAGTGTATTCATAAACCACATTTTCTGCACAAAAACCTTTGTGTACAAACCAATGTTTTTGTGCACACATTTTTGTAGAAAATTTCCCCAATATGAAAAATAACTTTTTAAAAAAAAGATTAGGACCCCTGTATCCACTGATTCATTATCCAATGATTCAATTATCCATGGGACACAAAGCAGCACACCTACCATAGAGTCTTCCTAGGAAATATGTACTCCCTAGCCATTTTCTAGTTCCTCCAAGGCAACTCTATGTATTTTAAACCGGAAGTCCCATTATTTTCAATTGTGTTTGCTATTATTCACGTTGTTCAGTATCTATGCCCTCCCCTTAAACCAATCCCCAGCAGATACAGGGGTCCTACTGTAGTGGGGAGAAAATGTTTGGATTTTTTGTCATTGTTTAAACATGCAAGAATGAAAAGTTTTGGGTATAACAAAGCCAGAACGTCATTCAAACAGCTGTATAGTGTTGGCTTGGCATGAGATCTGGATCCAGTGATCAAATAACCTGACAGTTACTCAGTAAACCCACCTCCAGACCAATAGTTGGAGGAAAACTCAGAGTGAAATCCACGGATGCATCAACACTGTGGTGATGAGGCATACCCCAAAGACCCCAAGTTGTGCCTAAGCATTACTGCCTGCACCCTAAGGTCTTTTAAAGACCCTACTATGTGAGGAGCCATGAGACACACCAGTCCTGTCTCCTCCCCAAAACTGGATCCAGTCCCCATACCACACTGCCAGAGTTGTAACAAAAATTAGAGCGACATACAATAGCCAACATATGTGTGGGGCACATGGGATGGGGAGGTAGCCCAAGCGGAAATGAACAAGGGGTGGTTGAGTCACTGCTTAATTCTTCACAAGGTGGACCAGAGTGAAGCCTCCTATTTCATTCTCACCTTGGAAAGAGGTCTCGACTATATCAACTGGCTGTTCATTCCAGAGTTTGTAACAAATACACAGGCTCCTGGGATGAAGACAGGTTTATAAGAAGGGGCAAAGGGCTCCTGCTGCTCCAAAGCCACCACACAGCTGATTTCAGCTTCTACTTTGCAAGTCTAATGATTGAAGATGTGCTGCAGAGTACAGATAGATTTAAATGAACTATAATTAACTATAATCAATTAAACCATTTAAAAAATCTTAGTGCTCATGTCAAGTGTCAGATGTCTAGGTTTCGCTGTCATGGAGCTGTGGGGGAGATATACATGCATGGGCACTCTCCTTTATTAGTACAGATTTATTCAGTTTATGGGAATTTTTTTATTGCAACAGGAATTATATATTCAAGTTGACTTTAAAGGGAATAAGACTATTTAAGATCTTTTAAACTGGGCTTTGGAAGACAATGTGGAGCAAGGGTGGAGATTAACATGTGGTCCTCCAGATGTTCGATCGCAGCTTCTAGAGGAATGCTATATTTCATTTCTTAAAATATGGGCATCTAATTTGCGTAATATGCTAATTTGCATAATCTGATCTTTACAGTATGAAATTAAGCACATTAATCATTGATTTTTTTCCTACTACTATGTTTCAACCTTAGTAGCCATTTTAAAATAATAATAATAATAATAATAATAATATAATATCATCATCTGAGAGAGCTGTGTTTAAAGTTCTTGGAATGAGGAAACACAGGTCTGGAATTCATGCCCTGTGAGGACGGTTTAGGGAGCTGGGTATGTTTAGCTTGGAGAAGAGAAGGTTAAGAGGTGACATGATAGCCATGTTTAAATATTTGAAAGAATGTCATATTGAGGAGGGAGCAAGCTTGTTTTCTGCTGTTCCAGAGACTAGGACACAGAGCAATGGACTAAAACTAAAGAAAAAGAGATTCCACCTAAACATTAGGAAGAAGTTCCTGACAGGAAGAGCTGTTCGGCAGTGGAATACACTTCCTCGTACTGTGGTGGAGTCTCCTTCTTTGGAGGTTTTTAAATAGAGGCTGGATGGCCACCTGGTGGGAATGCTTTGATTGTGTATTCCTGCATGGCAGAATGGGGTTGGACTGGATGGCCCTTGTGGTCTCTTCCAACTCTATGATTCTAAGTGCAAATCCCTCCTTGGTGATGGTACCTTGGACTAGCTCCACCTCTCAGAAAATCTATCTTACAAGGTTGTTATGGAGAAAAGGGAACTATGTAAAGTGGATGTGTACATCCCTCCCAGCTTTTCTCACTTTGCACCATCGCTATGTTCCCCCCACTGCACTTTGCATCTGCCACTATACTTTCTACTCTTTCCCTCACCATTTGCCTCATTTTATTTCATGCTGCTCCCGCCTATCCTCTAAAGAAGCAGCACTACCTAAAGATGCCAGTGCTACTTTAAGCAAAGGGGAGGTAAACAGGCAAGCATGTGGTGATAGTGATGCTGCTCTTGTTGCAAAGTGAGGGACAAAGGAGAGGAAGTGAAGTCGGAGAGATGGTAGTAAGGACAGTGGTGAAGGGGAGGAGGTAGGATGGGATGGAGGGAAGGCACCAAAAAGTGGAGAAGGTAGAAGGTTGCAGTAATGGGAGAGCGGTTGTTTCCCTCCCACTTTAGGTTTCTGGATAGCCCTAGGAGTGTGTGTGTGTGCATGTGTGTGTATGTATGTGCATGTCCCTTCACATTGCCTGTTGACTTATGGTGACACCATGGATTTCGTAGGGTTATCTTAGGCAAGGAATACTCAGAGATGGTCTTCCCAGTTACTTCCTCTGAAATATAGCCTACAGCACCTGTTATTCATTGGGGTCTCTCATCCACATACTAACCAGGGTTGAACCAGCTTAGCTTCCAAGATTAGACAGGATTTGGTGCCTTCAGGGTATTTAGGCCCAGCCCTAGGTAGCCCTGATAAAATTAAACTTGCACTCCCCCGAAGATCCATTAAAAATGAATAATATTGCCATGTCGAGTCATTCAAAAGCAAGTCAGCAAAATAATAGCCTCAAATACTAAAAGTGTGAAGCTTTTTATCTGCTACTATGCTTTTTTTTTAACCCCTCCCCTTCATTCCTATGGCTCCAATTGTTTCTATGCAGTCTTTGGAGCAAGCTCTGCAATACAGACCTCAGCTTGGCATTCTCCCCAAATTAGACTGTCCTTCAATTTTTTAATATTTACTCAGGGAACTGGGAAAAGAGGAATCATCTTTACAACTATAGCCCTATAAAAATGGTAGTCATAGGTGGGAGACTTCAGTTATTGGAAGGTTAAAGCAGGCTTGTTTCTCAGAACAGGGACTGCACATTTTGCCCCATATGATAGCTGTAAGGATTAGAGAAAGAAAAGAAAGAAAGCAAACTTGCTTGGAATCTGAGCCAGCTAAATGATGCAAACCAAATGGCATGCCTGGACCAGTCAATATGTCAGTATTGCTGCGGATACTTTACACTCACATGATCATTCTGGGTAGGGAGAGGGAAACCATGTAAAGTGGACATATGTGTTCCTAGTGTAGTGCAGATAAAAGAAAAACAACAGTAATATTAACATTTTGTTATGCCCAGGCACTTCCAGTGGTATTTTCATCAGATCACTATTTTTTAACCTTCAGGGTTTTACTGATGACAAAAAGGTACTGATCCATGAAAATACCACAGAAGACTTCTGAGAGTGAGTGCCACCTAATTCACAGGGCCAGATGCCAAGAAAAGCAAGGACAAGCAGCAATGATTGAAGGGGGAAAGCATGCTCTGATTTATTTCACAGATATAGAATAAGTATTTTAGTAAAACTAGAGAACAGTTTACTGTCTTTCATCTATTTAACTTTTCTTCAAAATGTGCATGCTAAGCAGCCCATCTACATTAGGATGTCTGTTTTACCACTCAACTGTTGTTTGTTAATGCCAGTTAAGATGATGATAAATGTTTGTATCTCCCCCCGCCCAATTTCCATTCCCTCTTATCTCATTCCCTCTTACCTCCTCCTCACATCCCAACCATGTGTATAAATATCTGCCAACTGAGGCAACTCTCCATGCATCTGATGAAGCGGACTGCAGTCTGCAAAAGCTTGTGCCAAATAAAACTTGATAGTCGTTAAGAGTAGGTACTCTTGGATAGATAAGGATAGATACTAGATCCTGTTATTTTTGCTGCAAAACACAGCTTCAGCTGCTCTCATCACTCACTCTCCCATCACTCCTACTCCCTTCCTTGACTTTCCTTGCACCTTCACAATGCATCACTCCCCCGCCTTTCCTTGCACCCTCAGATTGCAACCTTCCTCCCTTCTTGCATTCATTTTATGCTTGAAAGGCAAAGGTGAGCTTGTTTCTTTTGGAACAATTTGACAGAAGAATACCTCCACATTTTGCCCCATATCTCATCTTTTGTAAGGGCTAGAGACTTACTTTTTTAAAAAAGGAAAGTTTGGTATTGATACAAAATTATAGTCCAAATAGGCACTAGGCAGTGAGCCTAGCATCTAGGGAAAACTTGGCAATCTGGGGGCTTGTCTTCACTAGGGGCAAAAGTTCTAATGGACTCCTGCCCCACAGCTGCCCTGCTACCTGTCACTCTGCAGGGACATTTGGTTGATTTTCTACATATGTCCCCTCATGTTGCTCAGGTCCATTCTCTTTCAGCTCCCTGGCAGAGCCAGGATTGATCACCACCTGGCTGGTGCTGCCATTTCCCTGGATGCCGAATCCAGTTTCCAGCACAGAACTATGAATAAAGGTGTCATTCACCTTTATAACACCTTGGCACTACTGCTGCTTAAAATGCCTACAATGCCTGCAATAGGGGTTGGCCATGTAGAGAGTGTTTAGGCTAGGTCTCAAGCATCACTAATTCACACTTTCCCAATAATAAAATAAAAAGCACATTGACAGTGGCATCCCAGTGTTATATCTTTTTACCTCAAAGTTATTAGCACAGCATAAAAGGGGAATTTTCACCAGGATTATGCCTGGGAAGGGAAGGGTTACAACCCCCTTCTCTGCATGTTCTCTTCCCATGGGAAATTACCCCCATTGTAGATTATTAACTTTGAAAAAAATCTGACGCTTTCTGGATCATATACAGTTTGCCCCCAAGTATATTCTTATGAATATGGCCAAAGCAAAATAACTAATTGTTTTCAATAAAATACTCTACTTTCTTTCAATTGTCTTACAAGATACTACTTGAAATAACATCTGTGCTTATTACAGTTCCAGCATATCTTGTAAAGTCCAACACATCTCTCATGCTTTTGACAATTTGTGTTACACCTGGTGTTTGCAAAACTTAGAACTCCAGTTCTTTGACCTATTCTTCTAAATCTCTAGTCAAGAGAATACATTGAAAGTGTGGGTGCAATACTGGTTACTAAGGCACTCTAAAATGCTCAAGGCTCCAGTTGGTTATTGCCCTGATTTGCCCTCAAGTGTTTTAATCTGTGCTGCTGTCTAAAGCAAAACAGAGTACTTATAAAAATGATTTGTAGAGCTATAAATCTGAGTTATCTTCAGTGCAATTCCAGCATGTATGGATTATATTCCTAGTTCAAATGTACAGGAAATAAACAAGATCATATCTGGGGAGTCTTTTTCCCCTTCCCACAGCCTCCACATGTATTCTGCTGAGGCAGAAGAGGGGAGCCTGTTTTTCCACAGCAGATTTTTTCTTCTTTGCTTCCTAGCTGTTTCTTTGTCTCAAAGGAAGTCTCAACTGGGCTTTGCCTTGAGGTCCTGAGTCTCAACTTGAGCCCCCCTTTGGGCTGCTAGTCTGCATTTGCCAGAGGAACCAAATGACAAGCAGCTGCTCCTTCAGGTCAGGTTTATAACAACTTGAAGGGTTGGACTGACTTGGTCTGCATGGTCTCCCCATGGCCATTTTCTAGTCAAGAGTTCTATGTCTTTCACTTCCTTGCCATCATCTGATCTGGGAAGGATGGGAGCAAAGAGGCCCCAGTCAGGGAAGACATGCTGTTTTCTCCTACTTTTGCATCACGGACTCAAAATGGCAGGGGGAGGCAATAGCAGAGGAGGAGAGAAAAGGCAGCTCATTAGTACAACTGGCTTTTTACTTACAAGTAAATCTGATTAATGTTTCTAATGATTAGATAGCTATTTTCAGTATGAGCATAGAAGAAACAAGTGAAAGAAGTCAATAACTGCAGCTGCACCTACTGCAACCATCTGCCCTCAACCAGGACCAGCCCAAGGTGTTTTGCTGCTTCAGATAGAATAGCAAATGAACACCACTTATTCACCATTGGAGACAGAAAATCTGTCAAATGTCTTTCCCTATCTCTAACTTTAAAAATACAGGAATAGCAAATTAAATAAGTATCAATCTGCTACCCATCCATGGTGCCAAAAATCTGCTGTCTCGTTTTGCTCCATGGCACCAGTATTCCTACCAAAGTTTGAAATTTCCGTTTAGTCACTTTGAATGGACCTAGGACTCATCGCCTGCTATTTCCAAAGCCTTCCTTGTTATCCTTTTAATAAACTTCATAGTTGCAACACATTTTCCCACTTCAGATATTAAAACCTTAACCAACCTAAATCTCAGCCTAAGAGGGGAAAAGACCACAAAGAGGGTGAAAAGCAAACCTGTGCATACAGCTTCCTTGTTGACCCAGGAACAAGAAAAGTGATTAATTCATCCACACTTTCCTCACACTCCATTATGCGGGAGGGGGTAACTAACCATGTTTGCTTGGGAGTGAAAGTAGCCCTTTAGTGAGAGCTGGGGCCTGCATTTCATGTCCAGTGGCCATGGTATTTAACTTAAGGTGGTACCCAGCAAATGCTTTCTGGCTTCTCACAGGAAAATTACAAAGCTGTTGGGAAGGGACCATCCAAGTGTTGCTTCACCTTCAGTCTTTAGAACAGATGACATGTACTCAGCATGGCACTAACACATATTTTTTTTCTTGTTCCCAGAAAAGAGAGAGGAGAGATTTATATCCTAGCCCAAACAAATCCATCAGATACAGGTCCTTTCAGATGGCATGCTTATTAACTCCATCATTCAACAGGCTTCCATAGATCCCAGTGATATGGGTACTTGGCTGTGCTAAGTGCAGTTGACAGGAATTTCACCCCTTCTGCTTCGGTAGTTAACACTATCAATATCAGGCATTAGCCTTTGATCTCTCTCTTCCTTGCTGAGAAAATTTACCTACATGCCATGGTATTCTGATGGTGGCTTGTCCTAGGTGATGGGGGTTTTGCATGGATCTTTATCTAAGTGGTAAAACTAAAACAAAAGGGGAAATTAAACCTAACCAATACCAGTGAAAGAAAGAAACGGAGGTTAGGGGTAATGAAATAACAAATAAACTTTGAAAATTCAAAAAACCTTGTATTCTCTCTCTCTCTCTCTCTCTCTCTCTCTCTCTCTCTCTCTCTCTGTGTGTGTGTGTGTGTGTGTGTAAATTGTAACTGGTGGGCTGCCAAGTAAAAGTCATCAACAGACTTTATTCTTGGATACCAATTGATTTATTGCAGTCATCTATCTTTCTAAGGACTTCCATATTGTGCAAAGCTACAATTTATCTCTGCCAGTTGAGTTTAAACAAGGGGTTTATACTTTTAATGACTGGAGGTCTCCCCATAAGACCTTTGTGATATTTGTATTGTTTATAGTATATGTTATAATATATTTACTGGATGATTTTATTGCATGTGATATAGTACTTCTTTTTTAAGTTTACACACACATATATATTATACAAGTTTTTTTGAATTTTCAAAGTTTATTTGTTTTTTCATAATGCCTAACCTCAGTTTCTTTCTTTATCTAAGTGGACCATTCTGAAAAAACTAGTTAGACGATCTGCACAGTCATGTTAGGCCAACTGAATTCTGAAGCTACTCAACTCCTAAGAATAATTAATAAGAATCTGTTTTATCATGCTTACATATGTGCTTCATTAGTAACACCTTTCTGGCCAGCATCCATATTCTTATACATAAGAATTTTTCCCTGCTCTTTTCCACAGGGGTGTAGCAATGGAGGGGGCAAATGAGGGCATTGCCCTCCCAAAGAAGAATTCTTCACCCCCATTAAATTTTCCTTTAGTGCCCAAATTTCTGTTATTGTGGTAACTTAAAACTTCAGTTAAACATATTAGAAAAAGAGTTTAGGCATATGGAGAAAGGGGACAGGCAAAGTTACCAAGGGAATGAAAACACAGCATGTATAAGTGTTCTAGGTGGGAATGATTTTCAGTGTCTCACTCTGTGCTATGCTAGAAATTCAGAGACTGAAAGCATGGGAACTGTCAGGATAAGGAAGTTGTCCCAAAACATAGAATCTCATCTTACAACTTCTTCAGTTCAGTTTGTCACCCATCTGTATCTTTTCTTTCCACCCTCACCAACACATACACTTCACTCACTCTTCAAATGCCTTGCTGATTAAAGGTTAATAAGGAATAACTCATTCAAGTTGAAGGATAACAACAATTGAATTATTGCATAGGGTTGCCAGAGTGAAAACTGGAGCGAGCTCCCGTACCTTTAATGGCTGTTTAGAAGAAGGAATTTCAGCAGGTGTTGCTTATTACCCAGTTCCATGATAAGCAACCCCTGCTGACATTCCCTCTTTTGAATAACCATGGAACATGCAGGAGCCCTCTCCGGTTTTCTATCTGGCAACACTATCACTGCATCCTTTCTGCCTCCCTACACTCAATCAAGAAATGTAGTCTGCAAATATCAGCGGCAGAGCGCTGGTTTTGCATGCAGGAGACAGAGATCCCAAATTCAATATGTATCATCTGCAGTTTTGATTATCAGGTATCTAACATGCTCATTCTTCTCTGAATACATCTTACCTTAATTATATAATTAAAGGGAGTGAGTAAGGAGATTATCAGACGAGTACCTAAAAACATTATTATGGCACTATATTTTACAGCATTCATGTTCTGGCACAATGACACATGTTTTTGCATGCTGCCATGATAACAATACAAAATCACCCCAAGGATCTGGCAATATGAGTGCTCATGCCACTTACTTCCACCTTTCTCCATGAATGAGGTTTCGGCATGTCTTGCGAGAAGACGCAAGCGTGTTAAAATAAACCAAACACCAAAATTAAAAAAGAAACCATTCAGAAAAGCACAGATACACATTTAGAAACTTAGAAGCAAGACGGGGAGGTTCATTAAAAAAGCGTGCAGTACCTAGTTTTTCCATTCGCCATTCATTCTGGCAATACCACCCATTGACGCTGAAATCATGCCAGCAGAATGGGGCGCCTTCTCTCACACATGAAAATCTGGAACACAAATGCTATGGGAGATCAATTTTTGATTTCTCCCCGACAATAAAACAAGTCCCTCGTAATGGCAGCAGAACGCTTGCATAACACTGGGGTATGATGTCATCTGATAAGGAAGCTCTTTTGCGATCTCATGGCATCATTATAACACTGTTTTTGATGCATCTGATAATCTAAGAAGGAGAAGGAGTTATTTTAAATTAATTAAGACTTTTGGGGACTTCTGACTCAGTGGTAAGGACCTGGAAAAAGTTAATTAATACTTGAGTTGCTATTTTGTGTTTAAGGTTAAAATTGTAAAATATGCATACATGTTTGTGTTTACAGAGGTAGAAAACTAGAAAATACTACATTTAATACTGAACTTTAAGGTTGTTTGCTTGTTTCTTCTGGCCTGCTGTAGTTTACACAAATTCGTATGTATTTATGTAATGTTTGGAGGCAGATTGGTGGAACTGCCAAAAATTTTACACAATTTTTGCATTGTGTTTATGCATTCCTCCATTTTGGAACAGCATCTCTCTATGCAGACTATGTAGTTCTCCCTTGAGCTTCAACAGCCCCCATTTTGCTTTGGTGTGCTGCTAGTTAGCACAATGACACGGTGGGTAAAAAGGAAAGAATTATTGTGTATTTCTTCTCCCCATGTATGTTGATTGTTGTTCCTGCCTCCACTCTTCAGTTTAGAGAATAATATTCTTCTGGGTTCTTATATTGACTTCAGATTATTTCCCCAAATTTGCCTAATTAATTTTCCAGGAAACTCAGTAAATTTCTGAGCTAATCTGATGTGTACCAAAAGTCTGGGCTCTAGTCCAATGAGATAATGTTGATACCTTTGTGAGCAAGTCAATGAGAGCCACTCAGTAAGTAACATGTAGATCTTTCAATATGTCATCCTCACACACAAAGAAAAATAATTCTCGTCATTTTCTCTCTGCTGCATGAGAAAATGAAAATGTCTATGCGGTTTTTATTCAATATTCATATATTCTGAAGTGTTTGGGGAAGTTATTCTGCACAGAAATACATTTTGAGTTTTTTGCCTGAAAATTATGGGATTCTTTTACTCCCAAAAGCCCATGATTTTTACAAGAAAAGAAAATGGTTTTGTTTTGTTTTGTTTTTGTTTGTTTGTTTGTTTGTTTTGGTTTTTGCAGAAAACTACAAATCGCACACAAAACTGCCACATGTGTTTCTGTGCAGAATAATTTCTGAAAACACTTCGGGATGTGCAAATATTAGGCAAAAAATGCACAAATATTTACTGCTGTGGGGTTCTTCTTGACCCAGGAGGGGGGGCTGGGAAACACAGAACAATGACTCTTCCTTCAATCCCTAATGAGTAATAGTATATTATTGCTAATTTAGCTGGCACTGTGCAAACCTAGGTGTGTATGGCTTGCTATAACCGGACCTCCCTCTCCCTACAAATCAAAGTCTAAAAAGAAAGAGAATTTCCATCTGTGTACCATTCCACTGTACCTGCAATTTGCATTGTTTTCTGCTAGAATCCTGGGGGAGAGTTCAGAAAAGTTACTTTTTTATTTATTTTATTGAAAATACAAATAATAAAATGAAGCAAAACATATAGCTTATACAAAGTAAAGAAAATGTGTTTTTCATCATGTAACTGAAATGTATATGATTACTTCATTTCACTTAACCATATCTATTTTTCTGTCTCAAAAACTGAAAACTAACATTAATATTCCATTTTTCATTGTGGGAATGCAATTCTCAGAATTCCCCAGGGATTCCTAGAATTCTCCCATGGCATGCTCCCAGTTTTGGGTGATATGAAAATGCTTTTGGACTTCAATAGAGACTATGAATGTACACAACTTCACCTTTTTGGCTTGGCTATACCTTACCCATTTTTGAGTTCAGACTTTTCTGCTAATCGGAATGCCATGGACTATGGCCTTTATCAAACACGGCAAAAACTGTGTCATAAGGACGTGACAAAAACACAAGCAGATAAAATTATGAGATGACGATGTCATTCAGCCATTCCAGGGGCATTGCGCGGGTGTGAATGAGGCATCACTTTTTATTGACAGCTTAGCCCATCAATAAAAAAGTGATGCCTCATCCATACCAGTGCTATATCCCAGGAATGGCTGAAATGATGAGGGAGTCTGATAATTTCGCCCTTTGTGTTATTGTTGCATCCTAAATTACAATTTTTTTGCACAATTTATCTTATCTGATAAAGTTCTATGTATGTATAACACATTTCAGATTGCTTTCAGTTTGGAGGCACATTTTGAGTCCATTTGTCTGCAGTATGTACACCAGATGGTCTTAGTTTCATTTGCAGATTGTTTTTATTTTTATTTTATTTTATTATTTAGTAATTGAGGTATTTTGGACTACAGTTTGCTAAATTTCAGGACTTCTGTCACTAGAATGACCCCATGACTGTATTTGTCTGTGAGGTACCAGTGTTTGTTTACACACATGCACACGCACGCACACACACATGCACAGCTTGGAAAATTCAGTTTTGTCTTTCCACTCCCAGAACCTATTAACCTGGGAGGATTCTGGAACAATAATAATAATAAAAGAAATGTTCTGTATATAAGTATACACACACATGCACACACTAATGCTGTTTAGGAACGCTTTCTGATCTCTCCCCTACCCCAAAAGACAATTGTGGTTATCATCAATTGATCAGATGCTGGATTGAGCTGTTCAAAGCTGCTATCCTGTACAGATATACTTACCTTTCAGCCCCTTTGAACCTAGTGGGATCTTAGGACTTTATCAGATAGACAAAATACAGCATCATAACGACACCACATAACTGCGAAAGGGAACACATATCAGACAACGTTGCCCTTTTGTGGTTATGCCCTGTCAAAATCCCGTAGTTTTTTAATGATGGCTTAGGCCATCAGTAGATCCCCTTGCTGGTTTTGTGCCGGCATTGCCAGTGTGCAAAACCTTGGGCCGTTTAACTCTCATCACTGCAGCGAGAGTGGCCAGTCCGGTGCAAACACTTCCGGGTGAGATTGGGATATCCAGGTAACTTTTGCTCTTTGTTACTTGGGACTTTTAAAGTGTGCCTAGGTGCTTAGTGTAACTTTGTATGTGCATATTTTGTTTTTATTTTAAAAAATTTAAAGTCACGCAGGATTTTGAGCAAGGAAGTGAATGGAGCCCCGTTCACTTCCTCTTTATTGCCGGGGAGCCTTTGCCGGGAGAGGAAGGTAAGTGTGTGGGGGATCATTCTTTTGCCAGCATAGAAATGGGTTTTTCTATGTTGGCAAAAGAACGTCTTAAAAGGGGTCATCTGATAAAGTCGTTGAAAGAGATATGAATCCTTGAGGGTGAAGTGGAAAACCTGGACAAACAGAAAATCTGTTTTCTTATTTCCACACACCCCCTAAGCACACACACAAATGGGAAAATGTGAGGGGAATCTGTTTTCTGGGAAGAGGGGGAAGCAGGATATCCTACCCTTCACAACTCTAGCTTTAAGTCCTGAGAAATATGTGTACAATTGAGTTGGATGGGGTTGGGTAGGATGGAGAATTTGGAGGATATGTAGTAAAGAATGGTTTTGCCATTTTTGAAGTCAGCTTCATATGGATTTATGTGTATTTTTGTTTCAATTAGAATATAAAAACTGATGCATTGATTAAGACTTTTAATAATGAAATAGCAATTCACTTTCAACAATTCATTGATATATACCTAAACACTTTTTCAGTCCATTTCATCCATCTGCTGAAATCTGGAAAACTTCCATGCCATAATGAAAAATATAACATTGTAAGCCTTCCCAAAATCTTTTGTTGTCCTAAATCTGCCCACTCCTCTTTTTGTCTCTAGCTCTTGTGCTTGTAAGTCCTGGAACAAATTAACAGTTCTACCTTCTGTGTTCCCTTCCAAGCTTTTGAACCCTTTGTCCTACATTGGTTTGAATTAAACAAGTTAATGCTTACTCTCAGTTGTAGCTACTTTTTTATTGATCAGTAATGACATTGCCCTGCATCCTTCCATTGCTCTTGTTGTATCTCCTTCCCCTTTCTTTGTTGTTTTCTCTATTTTGGTTGTAGTTTTTAAGTCCCTTGGGGACACTAACCTGTTAATTTTTAAAAATATAATTGCACTATTGAAGCTCAGCCAGACCCAATGTATACTAATAGTGTTGAATAAGTAATAATAAATACACAGTACTGAAGGATTTGGGGTGGGGGGTTAGAAACCAATATCTATCACCCTTGCATATGCCATATATTTTAATGCTATTTTGAATAAGATAACACGATTTTTTTCAGTTAAGTGTGACATTTTACATACAGCCGGCCTTCCTTATTCATGGATTCTGCATCCATGGATTCAACCACCCACGGCTTGAAAATATATATTTTTTAATCCAAAAAGCAAACCTTGATTTTCCCATATTATATAAGAAATACTATTTTAGTATACCATTGTATATCATGGGACCTGAGCATCGATGGATTTTGGTATTCACAGGGGGTCCTTGAACCAAACTCCAGCGGATACAAAGGGCCCACTGTATTAAGATGGCTGGAATCCTGTTGGAGGCTTACAAATGTGTAGCTTAGAGTTACACATTCATAACAGTTTGATATTCAGGATTGCTACATATTCCCTAGTTTAGGAGATGAATAGGGACTATGACAGTCTCCCAATCTCCACTTACCAGGAAGCAGCCACTGCAATCGATGGGGGTCCATTTCCCTTTCACTCAGGAAGCAGCTGACTGACATTCCCATACCCACTCACAAATGCCAGAGAGAATTGCAACAGTGACCCCACTTCTTGCTGTCACAATGGAGATCAAATAGGGGGAGTTGTGGGATTGTCAGTGAGTTACTTCCCAAGCTTCCCAGGTGAATCCTTCCTGAATCTTCGTTTGCGAAGAAAAGCCAGAGAGAGAGACTTCCCAAGCAACAGGGGAATGGTCCCCTGTCAATTGCCATGGCTGCTTCCCAATAAGTGGGGATTTGGGGGTCAGACTAGGAGATACTGGGTAGCACCATACCTACAGTGTTTACACATTCGTAACTCCCCAACAGGATTCTGGCCAAGATCAAATGCAACAATTCTGAACAATTCTGTAACAAATTCTATTCACTTCTATACAATTCTATCATACCAGCTTTACAGAAAATGAACAACCAAACATGATTTTTTTCAGTTTAATTTTTTTGCAACATATGGATATATAGGAAATTTCAAAATAGGTCAGATAAATATTTCAAGCTAATCCAGTGATGATATCAGTTATTAGCATGCCTCTGTTTTGCATTCATGTCCTGCTTGTTCTTTCAATACTTCTTGTTCAGGTTCAAAGTTGCATCTAAACCATATGTAACTTCCAAAAAATTTTCATGTCTTTTTAATAGGCTTCCATTATGTGTTTTACAGCTAATTTAGTAGTGGAGGAGCGAACAAGACAGATGAAAATGAAAATGCACCGTTATAATCAGACAACAGGGTCTGGTTCTAGTCAAGAACTTGAACGTGAGCAATATACCAAGGTAAAGAGAGTATTAAAATGTGATACTTTGTTTAGAAAGGTGACAGGTGCACATGGATATTAAAGATACAGCACAAAATTATCTAAACAGAAGCTGTCATTTGAAATTACTACAGATATTGATTTTCTGTTGGGGCCAGGATTTACCCATGCCATTTTTATGGTGCATGAGAAGCTCATGAAATAATTTTCCTAGTTAAGGGTCAATACCCAATGTTCTGGGAAGCCCAAGAATTAACTGAGAGAGGGTGTGATTTCTGACTTACAAGGAAGTAGCAAGATAAAGCACAGAAGCTGTTTGTATATCTGGTCTCCATGCATCCTATGTAGATTCAACACTCTGCTTTTACTGTGATACCTACACATTAACCACAGGTGAGATTTTTAGCAGCCCTCTTTGGACTTTGTACCAGAAGTGTGAATGCTGTCCAAGGCAAGTTCATGTTGGTTCTCACTGCTTCCACATAATGACTGAAGGTACTGTGAGGTGTGTTGCTCAGATGAGTTGAATGCCTAACTGTGGAAAAACAAGGGGAACCTCACCGAAACCATTCTGACTCATCATTAGAAAAAAGACATGAAAGAATTCATTAGCATCTTCGAGACCAACTAGGAAACAGAAATTTCTAGCACATGCTTTCTCCACTTCATCAGATGCAAGCCTAATCATTAGGAAGCTAGACTGGAATGCTTGTTCCTGATAGTTTTCTTTTAAAAATGTGTTATTTATATAGGGAAGGACTCAGTCGTGTACTTGCCCACCTACAACTTGAGATATAAACAGTCTACCTCTCGAAACAGGTTTACCACGTGATGTGGTCTTTGTTTATATCAGGAGTGGGCAACTGTGGAAGACTAGGGGAGAGCATTAGCTCTCCAGGAGACCTTGGAAGCCACACCCCACTGCATCTACTCCCACAAAGAAATCAAAGATTTTTTTTGCCCCCAGACACCCTCTAAAAAATATGTTTTGGGGCCTTCCTGGGCATTGGGAGCATTCTGAGGCCAAACCCTTTTTGAGACAAACAAACTTTTGAAAAACCCTTTCCAAAAAATAAAAATAAAAATTGACCCCCCCCTGGTGGCCCTGGAGGCCACATGTGGCCCAAGAGCCACACTTTGCCCACCCTTGGTCTGTATACTGCCATCTCGTAAATAAGCTCTTTTGAAATTACAGAAATACGCTCTCAAAACAATGGCACTCTTTCAGAGGAAAAGGCTGCTAGCACACTGTAGAAATAATTCAGTTTGACACCGCTTTAACTGTCATGGCTCAATGCTATGGAATTCTGGGATTTCTAATTTTGTGAGATATTTACCCTTCTCTGTCAGAGAGCTCTGGTGCCACAACAAACTACAAATCCTAGGATTCCATAGGATGGGGCCATGATAGTTAAACAGTGTCAAACTGCATTATTTTCTACAGTGTGTCAGCAGCCATAGATTGTTAAAAAGAGGAGAGATGAGAATATTAAACACATTTGTATCTGCTAACATTGCTCCTTTAATGAAACGCAGCCTCCATTATAGCTAGAGGTCCTCTTTGCTTTGAATTTGTACCAATCCACAAGGATTTCCCAGATATAACTAGATTTAGAATTAATCTTGACCTTATACATAGTTATGTAAATAAAACTATCAAGCTGCACTTTTTTTTCCAGTGTTATATTTTTGCATAACACAGATCAAAAAGTGAATGAGAATTTCAATCTGTTTTAAAATAATTCTGTTTTGTTTTCATCTGAAACCTTTTTGAGATTTGTATTAATGAATCAGGTCCCTTTTGGTCTATTTTTTTTCATGTGTTGTGTGCCTGTTTTAGCTCTTGAGCCAGTACCTATTGTCACCCAGCCCTTCAAAATTGCTCTGGCTGTTATTTATTTCGTATTTAGATGTAGATATATTTCTTTAAAATCAATGTCATTTCCACTGATTCTAATACATAAGTAGGTTTAACTATATAGATTTTTTTCACATGGGGGCTAAAAGTCCCGATTCTGTCCCACCACCTCCTCTCCTGTTCCTGCAATGGGATGGAGGTAAATGTTCGCACACTTACCTCCATTCCGGAACAGGAACGGTCCTCCTCCCCTTGCCCGGCCAGCCGTAAATGCAGCTATTGTAAAGCTGCTTTTACAACCAGCCAGGGGAATTCTCGCTCGTTCTCGCAAGAGAATGAACGGGAGGGAAATTCAAATTAAAAACCCCCAGCTGTCAAAAGAAAGAACAAAAATCAAATAATTTTTTTTAAAAATACAAGTAACCCAGGAAGGGGGGTGGGAAGGGTGGCACTTACCCGGCTGTCCAGATCGTGGCAGGAAGTGCCTGCCATGGAGCTCCTCCCCTGTCCCTGTCATTCCAGAACAAGGACGGGATCCGATTTGCACACCCGTGATTCCGTAACAGTAATGGAACCGGGTGCCTATTAACAACTTCTCCCCGTGATTACTATATCACGGGGAGAAAACAGAACAGGCATAATGTAGGAATGGAACAGGGTGGACGTCGTCCGAAAGGGAATACCTTTCCCGACCCTGTGCCATTCCAGACACGGGATATATAGCCCATGTGAAAATCTACTATGTGTTGACTGCCACTCTTGCTATCATTACTAATGCCTCCCTTCTAAACATTGTATCAACAGACCTTCCAGAAACAGAGTAACGCTCTGTTGTGCAGCACTGCCAAAGTGTGGCTATTCCATCATTAAGTTATTATGCATTGTCATATCAATGTTTAGAAACAGGCTGCTATCTAATGTTTCCAATGTTTGTTTTGCTTCATGTGAAGTGTCTTAAAATTTATAATTTAGCAAGGAAAGATATGCAATGATGGAATCTGAGAGTGCTTGTGGGGGTAGGGTATTCTGCATGTTTTCGTGTAGTTGTGGGGCTTTCTGCTTGGTTTGGGGGCAAAAATTGCCTGAAATAACATTTTTTTTTAAAAAAAATGGGTGGATCAGGGGGCTTAGTAGGACTGGTGGAGGCTTTCAGAGGCCACAGAAGTGGGGTTTAGGGCCCACAGACCAAACTTTGCCCCCTCCCTGAATTAAACTGTCAGTGATATTCGGACATTTTTGTGTAATTGAACTTGCACCTTGACCTAAATATAGACCAAGAAAAATTAACATGCTGGCAGAATGTATTTGTTGTGGCAGAGGCTGTTCCCTTTCCTTCTGCTGCTTCATTGCCCAACACAGTGGACCAGAGACAGGGGTATTCCAAAACATGTTCTGAATGTTCTTCACATCAGAGGACAGTGGAGCCAGCTGCTCTTTCATTCCCACATGCTCAAGAGCAGCTAGAATGCACTTGGGTTCATTCCTGCTTCTGATCAGTATTCGGGATGATGGAGCTATGTCTGCAATTCCCGCAGCCGTTGTTGCATTCTGTTCCCACAGTGACCAAGCAAAAAAACTTACCATATGCAGGACATGAGCATGACAGCACTCTCCCACTTATGGCCCCCAATAAATTATATGCAGAATAAGCAGCAGCAGCACTAGTGGGGTGCGGAGAGGCCAAGCTGCGCCAGGGAGATTATCAGACATGGCAAAAACCACATCAAAAGATTGCTAGGAGAACTGGAAGGAGCAACATTATCAGAAGATGTCTTGCTCCAGGGTTCTGGGGGCATAGCACAGCCATGAGTAAGGCATCCCTTTTTATTAGTGTCTTGTCCCCTACAATGAAAAAGGGAAGCCTCATCCATGGCAGTGCTATGACCCGGGAATGGCTGAAGGAGGTGGCATCTGGTAATGTCTCCCTTTCTGTTCTTCTAGTGATCTTCTGACACAGTTGGGAACACAATTTTTTGGCACTTTCTCCCACATCTGATAATCCCCTTTGTGACACTGTTAGAGGAAGGGGTGACACTAGACTTAGTGACACCGCAAAGAGTAAGGCTGTTGAGAATATTTCCCAGATTTTTCATCTTGGATGACAAAGAGTCTCAACATCCTTGGCAACTGCCACAAGATTTTTTTTTCTCCTCCTGCACAAGAATGTGAAGGCATGTGCTGATCTTGGGAGTTTAGTCAACAATCATCTGTGCTAAAATTTGATTTGTTCCACTTTCTTAAGGAAGATACAAACGTGCAGCAAGCACAGGAGGCTAGGGTATTCATCAATCCAATACAACCCCCCCCCCACACACACACGCACACCATTCACTACTTAACTTTTTAAAAGGTCCATGTAACAAGGCAACAGCAATTGTATTTTGCATAAAATTTGTCTATATAATTTGCACAAAAATGGTCTTGTAAGAGTGAATACATTCTTCAAAAATGCACCAAAAATCTCTTGCCATTCTCAGTGTGGAGGAAATTACTGACTTTTTCGTTCTCCCCTGTGAGAACAAGACAAGCAAGGCTTTACTTCTCTAACAGTAAGTTTATATTGTATCTGATACAGGAAGAAATATATTGCCATCATGATAACTAGCTGAAAAGTGCTTAATCTACAGTAAATTGCAGTAACTTCTGTTAATCAGAATGGAGATTGCAGTCAAGAAATCAAGAAAAATATGGACTTTATCAGACAAGCCCTTAAAAGATTCATTTGCTGGCATTAAAAAATCCATTTTTATGCCAGCAAAAGAATGGCCCCACTACACTTACCTTCTCTCCCAGCAAAGGCTTCTCCAGCAATGAGGGAGGAAGTGAATGAAGCCCTGTTCACTTCCTTGTTTGAAATCCCATGAGACTTCATTGTGTGGGAAATTCAAACATAAAACAAAAAATAAAACACAAAAAGTTACACAAAGCACAAAAACACACTTTAAAACTTCCAAGTAAACCAAGGAAGGTTTTTAAAAAAGCGTGTCACCTACCTGGATGTTATGATCTCACCTAGAAGTGTTCTAGCCGGTCCAGCCATTCATGAGGTAAGTATGTGGGGAAAAAGATGTGAGGTTACACATGCCGGCTATGCCAGCAAAAAAGGCACAGCCAATCTATTGATGGCCTAAGCCATTATTGAAATACAGCAGGTTTTGGCAGGGACATAAATGTGAAAGAGCAATGTTGTCTGATATGTGTGCCTTTTCACGTTTATGTGGTGTCATTATGACACTATTTAGTGTGTCTGATAAAGTCCTATGAGTTGGAAGGGCAGCTATGAAAGAACTAGACAAGATCCTGAAGTTGCAGTAAGGCCAGCTACTGGGTTAGATAGCTGTTGGGTGATGGATCTTTTCTGTCTCCTCTCACAGAGAGAAATAAGTTACATGTCAGCTTTATAATAATAATATAATAATATTTTTTTTATTTTTAACCCGCCCCTCTGCTCGGCAACCGGGGCGGCATACAGCAAGATTAAAACAACAGCAAGTTAAAACAATCCTTCCCAATGCCAACCCTCCCACCCCTTAAAACTAAATTAAACTAATAGAAAATTAAAACAAAGATAAAATACAATAAATAAATAAATAATGGCAATGGCGGCAAGGGGGTGGGTAAGAAATCAGCTCCACTTGAGCCGGGAAGTTATTCCAGGAAGGCCTGCCGGAAGAGATCCGTCTTTAGCGCTTTATTGAAGCTATCAAGAGTAGCGATAAGATGGATCTCATCCGGCAGGCATTCCAAAGTCTGGGAGCCGTAAAAGAGAAGGTCCTCTGTGAGGTCTGCGACAGCCTAGTTTTCATAGGCTGCTGCAGGTTCCTCCCAGAGGACCAAAGTGTGCGGGGGGGATCATATGGGATGAGGCGGTCCCGGAGATAAAGATGGACCCAAGCCATTTAGGGCTTTAAAGGTTAAAACCGACGCCTTGTATTGTGCCCGGAAACTGATCGGCAGCCAGTGGAGAGATTTAAGCACAGGTGTTATATGCTCTCTCCTAGATGTACCCATAATTAACCTGGCTGCCATATTTTGTACCAGTTGAAATTTCCAGGTTAGGCAGAAGGGTAGCCCCATGTAGAGTGCGTTACAGTAATCCAAATGTGAGGTTACCAAAGCATGTACCACAGTTTCTAAATCCCTTGTATCCAGGTAAGGGCGCAGCTGGTGTATCAGCCGAAGCTGATAACAGGCACTCCTGACCGTCGCATTCACCTGACTAGTCATGTGAAGCGACGAATCTAGGAGTACCCCCAGACTGCGAACACAGTCCTTAGAGTAGAGTGTGACTCCATCCAGGACTGGAAGTTGTATTCCCAGAGCTGGTTTTGGGCCTGTGACTGTCAGTACTTCCATTTTGTCTGGATTTAGTCTCAATCTGTTTTTCCTCAGCCAATCCATTTCCGCTCTAAGACAGTCATTGAGAGGGGAGATGCCATCTGAAGTCTGAGCCAACGATCTGGTCATGGAGAAATGTATCTGAGTGTCATCAGCGTACTGATGACACCAAGCTCCATGCCTCTGGATGATCTCTCCCAGCGGCTTCATATAAATGTTAAATAGAATCAGGGATAGGATGGCACCCTGAGGGATGCCACAATTAAGCTCAATTCTGGAAGAGAACTGTCCCCGAGCCTCACCCTCTGGGATCTGCCTGAGAGAAAGGAATGGAACCACAGCAGAGCAGTGCCTCTAATTCCTAACTCTCTCAGGCGATCCAAGAGGATGAAATTATCTATAGTGTCAAAGGCTGCTGAGAGGTCCAAGAGCACCAGCAGGGTCACACTACCCCTGTCGACGCTCAGGCGGAGGTCATCGGTTAGAGCGACCATGGCAGTCTCAACTCCATATCCTGTCCTGAAGCCAGTTTGAAATGGATCAAGATAATCGGTTTCATCCAAGATGGCTTGGAGTTGGGAAGCAACTGCCCTCTCGATCACCTTGCTTAAAAAAGGTAGCAAGGACACTGGTCTGTAATTGTTCCTGTCCAGAGGAAGGTTTTTTAACCTCCTTTAAACAAGATGGTACGATACCTTCCCTGAAGGATGCATTGATTGTGTCCCGTAGGAATACTCTCAATGCGTCCCCCCCCCCGGACGACCAGCCAAGATGGACAGGTCTTCCTCACTCTTCCAAGGAGCTTGTCCACGTCATCGGTACTCACCGATTGAAACTGATCCAGTAAAGTGCCATCAACAGAGTTGCTGGATGCCTCATCTATGGATTCTGTCAGAACATTGGCATCCAAGTCGGCTCTTATCTGAGAGATTTTATCTGCAAAGTGGATGTTAAATGAATCACAGCAGGATGTTGTTGGGTTAAGTAGGGGATTTGGCGCAGGAGGAGCCTGCGTCAGCTCTGCCACCACCTTATACAACTCTGCTGGACGGGACTCTGCAGACGCAATATGTGCAGAGCAGAAGGATCTCTGTGCTGCATGTATTGCCTCCCAACAGGAGTCAAGATGCTTCCTATGGTGAGTTCTGTCGGATAAGAGTTGAATCTTCCACCACTTGCACTCTAGCCGTTGTTCAGTTCGCTTCATCCTCCTAAACTCCTTTGTGTACCAGGGCTTACGATTAGAGGCGGGCTGGAAAGGACACTTGGGAGCAATTGTGTCGATAGCCTTGGTAACATCAATGTTCCAGATGCTGACCAAAGCCTCGACAGAATCACTGGCGTTACCAACCATTAAACCTTCTAGGGCTTTCTGGAAACCAATTGGTTCCATTAATAATGACTTAAACATTACTGTGGCATATGATCTGTAATGGCATATTATAAATACAAGCTTTTTATTTTCCTAGTGGTGTTTGAATACAACAAAAGCAAAATATACCCTTACTGTGGTAGCTTAGCCTAAATATATTTTCCCCACAAGGGGAAAAATAATTTGGTCATAGTGACAAGTATCTAAGCTTACTAAGCTTTTATCTGTTACTTTGTTTCTTTGTTAAAGAATAAGCCAAATGATTTATATACTCTTGCCTACTTTTTATAGCTTTTCTTTCTTTTTTTTTAAAGCAGTGGCACTTCATGGTTTTTTTCTTGAGTCTGATCAATCATTTGATCATTTGAAGAAGACAGACTCTAAAGAAATTGATACGAACTCATGAGATTTATATAAGACACTATAAATATTACAAACACCCAACAATGTTGTTGTTTACAAGGCTGTGTAAGACAAGCCTTGAAAGAACACAGCCTGTTGGTGGCTGGGGGAAGACAGGGTAAACAAATAAGTTTTAGAAAAAATGTCAAAAACACACAATAATCAGTTCCAGATTTATCAAAAATGAGAGGCTAGTCCAAGTGATGGGCACCACTTCAGAGAAGTCTAGTTGCCATTCCACCACCAGGTGGGATTCATTAGGCTATAATACAAGCAACAAGGCCTCCTAGAAGAACATAGTGGCTGATGGAAAGATAGAGGTAAAATGATATTTTGGGTTACCTGGTTTTATTTGGCTTACCCCACTCCAAAGAAAATCAGCAAAGCAGCAGGAACATTCTGTCTTACCTGCTGCCTTACCACATGGCATTGGTGTTCTTCTGGCATTCTTTTGTTCCAGTCCCATGGGGACTGAGATGAAACCGAGTCTTCTTGGAAACAGATTTGTTAGCAAAAAAGATGCAGTTTTACTTTGGGCCCCCTCAGAACAAAAGAACACTGTTGTCTTTTGGAGTGGGGTAAGGCCCTAAGGTTTTTAAAAGGTGTTATGTGTCAATAATGCCATTTTGATCTTGGCCATTATAACTCTTTCAGCACAGGTAGTGTATGTGTGGAGCAGGGCAAGTTCCTGTATGGGTAGTGCACATCACTTATGATAAGCTTCTGTTTGGAAACATGTTTAGAGTAGAAGCCTTAATAATAATAATAATAATAATAATAATAATAATTTATTTATATCCCGCCCCTCTGCGAACAATCGGGGCAGCTACAAAAGATGTCAACATAATTTAACAACCCTCAGTGGTATATCTTTAGTTCATATCACCTTAATGCTGGTAGTATTGTAATATTCAATTGTGAGCACTGAAATCTAAAGAAGAACAGGTCAATGTTGATATTGAGACTGCCACTAGTTACTACAGTGGCCTACTTAAAACAAAACTGCCTGTCCATATATTTAAAAAAAAAACAAAAAAAAACATAACAATTTCATCAGGGTCTTTGTTGAATAGAAAAGCATTTGGGATTAAAATTGTTTAGGAAGGAGAATATTCATCATAAAATTAAAACTCTTCTCTGAGGAGATTATTAGACACGGGGGACTGCAACAAAAAATCGTGTACCCAAGTGCATCAGAAAATCACTAAAAGAACAGAAAGGGAGACCTTACCAGATGCTGCATCCTTCAGCTATTTCTGGGGTGTAGCGCTGCCACTGCCGAGGCCTCCCTTTTTCATCGATGGGGAGAACCCACAAATGAAAAGTGATGCCTTACTGATGGCCGTGTTATGCCCCCGGGACAAGTGGAGGATGATGCCGTTTAGTAAGATCGCCCGTTTTTGTTGTTGTAGTAATCTTTTGCTGTGCTTTTTGCTGCGTCTGATAATCCCCTGTGTCAGTTATTACATTTGGCTTCTAAGAACCATTCCCTAAAGTTGCTAGGCTGTATGAAACTGTCTACACCCTTTTGCATTGCAAAATAATAATATTTATTATTATTATTATTATTATTATTTAAAAGAGTTCTCTGAAGTTCTCTGTGT
Organism: Gambelia wislizenii; assembly: GCA_030847615.1. Taxonomy (NCBI): domain Eukaryota; kingdom Metazoa; phylum Chordata; class Lepidosauria; order Squamata; family Crotaphytidae; genus Gambelia; species Gambelia wislizenii. The sequence goes on along the minus strand of JAUMIR010000001.1, from coordinate 166,005,012 downwards.
TGTTACTGATGTGTGTGCTATTATGATTTATTTGTTTATTTTTACACTGGGACAGGGTAACTCACATTTTCTCTCTTAATCTTTAGTATAACATACAAGCAGATCAGTACAGAAGTTGTGATAACGTCTCTGCCAAATCATCAGATAGTGATGTCAGTGATGTGTCAGCTATTTCCCGTACCAGCAGTGCCTCTCGCCTCAGCAGCACAAGCTTTATGTCAGAGCAATCAGAGCGCCCTAAGGGCAGAATCAGGTGAGTTTGCAACATAGGTTTAAAACAGTCCATTCTTCAAAAATGAAATTTGGTAATTGCAGCTGTATCATATATGCAAATGGTCATTTTTAGCTGCCAAACACACACACACACACAAACCACAAGGCAGCAACAAGCTTTGGACAACTTTATAACCTATAAATAATCCACAAGCAAAACTAAATCTAAGCAGCAATAAATAATTGGTCCACTTAGAGACTCAACATTTCATAGAGCTGATGGTCCATGAAGTCATAATTATAAACTTGTTTGACTGTGTACCATGAATAGGAAATTGAGTGTAGTTGGGCACCACAGTCTGGAAAATGTTATGAACTTTATGTGGTTAAAATCTCACCCCTTTTTCTTGAAAAGGTCTGTTTTAATACAGCCAACATTTCAATACAGTTTATAGGTCCTGCAGTTTTCCAGGAATATGCAATTATTACACAGTTAACTATATAGATTCTTTGTATATACAAAGCAAGACAAAAATCTTGCATTGTTTCATAAACACTTCCTCTTTTCCAGCCCCCCTTTGGGACCATGTAAATCTAACCCTAGTTGTGTGGGACCCCTTTCTTGAGATCTGATGGAGTTAGTCTTTAAGTGATGGAGCCAATTGCATGGGTTTTCCTCATGGAATTAGTAAGCAAGGTGAAGATTCATGCTGCACAAGTTGCCCCCAATCATAGACAGTTATCCAGCATTGACTCATCTGCATAGGATCCACTCATGAGGGGAAAGCTCCAACACAACTAAGGCAACATGTAAAGCACTCCTAAGCTATTTTTAACATGTGCTGCAATAAACGTGATCATAGTGGCTTCAAGGGCTGGACTGGGCAGAAGCAGTATAGTCTACAGCCTAGGATTCCAGAACACTATGAGAGCACATGAGTAGGAGCATAGCAGCAGTGAGTCTGAATTCTGTACCACCCAGCACCTTTTGTAGAGTGGGGACTCCTTTACTTTGTTAAGCTCCTAGTACGGTCAGACCCCTGTATCCATGGTGGTTTGGCTCCTGGACTTAGCGCAGATACCGGAAACCACAGATAACAGCAAACCCTATTAAAATAATGGAGTTATGGTTAAAAAAATACCATAGAGTTATGTTGGATTACCTAGAAGATGTCTACAGAGGATGCCTCTCTAAGCATTTTCTAAGATGACTCTATGGTATGTGTCCCTGTTTTGTGTCCCATGGATAACTGAAACTTCAGATATTGATTCTGCAGATACAGGGGTCCAACTATACCTGCATCTGAACATATCTTACAGTTAGAGACAGAATCAATACAGGTTAACTTTTGATATAAATATTGACCATCTGCCAATATTTATTCACCATAACTTGAGGCTATGTCCTTCTATCTTTACCTGCTTTTCAAAAGTTGTCTAAGTAGTGGCAAGCTATAATGTCTAGACATGTTGGAGCATCTCAGAAATACCCTCAAAGTGATGCTGTAGCCAGTATTTCTTTCTTCCATGCTGCTGCTCACTTAACTATCAAACGCCAGTAAGGAAAAGCATATTTCAAGTTATCACTGGAAAAGGTGAATGGCATGATAGAGCTACTGTGAGGTCATTTTGTGTTTGTTAATTGATAGGTGGTAAATGGTTACTGGATATTTCAGTGTCTGATATATTGTGGCCACATTCTCACATCCCAAATGTGTGGCAACATCAAAGCACACCACCAATAGATAAAACCTACATTACATAAGTTTCCCAGAGATGGTAAGTGTGATTTTTCACACTAAAAAATTCCTTCTGTCACCTCAGATGGTGTCACAAAAAGGGGATTGTCCTTACGGGAGGGGCAATGAAAGATTGCCAAGGATTTTTTTGTTAAAATGCCAGTCCCATGAGGTAGGCTGAAATCCAGTCCTTGCTCTGGCAGAAAAGATGATTAGTTGACTCAGTTTTGAAAATGGCAACATACAATTAGGGATACATATACCACTCTAACAAAGGAAGGACTACAGCATCCTCTGCTTCAGGGATGGATCACTTTTAATCCTCTACAATTGTCAGACTACAACTCTTATGTTCACTCATTATTGGCTATGCTGCCTAATGATGGGAGTTGTAGTCCAAAACATGTAGTTGTAACATTAATGGGAGTTGTAATCCACAAGTTGCCCATCCCTGCACTAATTTAAGACAGTGGGAACATACTTTGTGGAATTAGATATTCAGTATCAGATATGTAACTGACACCTGGTTAATTGTTTAGATTCTTATTGAGTTGTCTATACTGTAAAGTCTGGCTTATGCCTGAGACTTAAAAGTTTCTGTAACAATACAACTGCTGAGTCAATGATAGAAAGGATCATGTTTCATTGAAATCTCAACTTTATTACTTGTAGATTTCTATGATACCAGAGAAGTCCAACCAGGTGATTAGGGAGGACAGTGTTACCTGTGCAAACTTAGGTAACAGGAGAAATCTTTTGCTTCCTTTGTCATACACATGTATGCTTTTTGTAATAGGTTTGTCAACAGTTTTTGCAGGTTTTTAAAACACAACAAAAACCTTGCAGAATTGTTTTGTCTGAGAGGATGGTAGGATGGGGTTGCCAGAAGCAATGTATCTCTGTCATATTACCTTCAATAATCTAGGAAACCATTAACACAGGAATTCTTGTAGTGTCTCTATCTAGTAGTACAGTGCATTTATTTTATTTATTTATTTTGCACTTGTGTTAGCAGTACCTAAAGATTGGTAGGTGAGAAAGGATGTCTGGCAACCTTACACACACATCCTGAACTTATAAGAACACATAACTCATGTAGTTTACATACTAGCTTTTCCAATATAGCCATGAAAACATGACATTTAAGGAAGTGGGGCAAATCTCTCTTACTGTGCTGCTTTAATTTTAGTGCCATTACAGCAGCATATAACCACTATCAGATAACCAGTGTAGGGCAAGTCTTACAAGACAGAGGGTAGAATTTAAAAAGGAAGTGCCTCCCCTGTTCAGACCAGCTGTTCAAATAAGCTGATTGCTGATAAGGCCTTCTGTATGTCCATGGGTAGATCACCAAAGTAGCTCTAGTGACTTTCTTCTTAATTCTGTGATGCCAGTGATTCCTCCAGTTGTCAGGATAGTTCACATACCTGTTGCATAGAGGCCATGAGGCTGAGCTGGAGCATGATGTTCCATCACAAGCACTTTTAAAAAATGCTTTAGCCAGTGAGGTCCTCTTGTTCAGCTGCAGTCTTCCACTCACTCTCTTCTTAGCAACCATGGCCCTACAATGTGGCCTACAGCCCTAGCCAGCATAGCCAGTGGTAATGGATTATGGGAATTGCAATCCAAAAACACCTGGAAGGCCACAATTGCCCACTTCTGACCAAGAGAGACAGAGGGTATTGTTTTTTTAAAAGAAGTGTTTTAACAAATATTTCTGGATTTACTGATAGTGTTAGACAGACAGACAAGTCTATATTATCAGTTACAGTTCTCTTCTAAGATAAAAGGGATTCGAATGTAACAGATGGAAAATTCTGTTATTAGTTTTAGCTACTTGAAGAGCTTAACTGTTTCATATTACTCGAGATTTTGATTCCCCCTGAGATATATATAAATCATATAAAAACATTTCAAAATAAGAATGATATTTCCAAATTGAAAGATAAGATGTTCATTATGGTTATTGTGCAAGTCTTTATTTTTAAATGGTTTCAGTTAATTAATTTCTTTTATGTCACTATCTAGCAGATACTTACAATTTTGAAGTCACAAAAATTTGCATGGATAAGAACTGCAATGCCAGCATGACTGATAGTCAACTCTAGCTCTTAAAAAAGGATAAAGCATACAATAGTTTTGTATTAACTTATGCTCTGCTTCTTAGAAATTTAATCACTTTCAAATTATCCTAGCTCAGAAGGGCAGTCTGACTGGTTTATCTGAAGCTGCCTTATTTAATTAACTGTTGAATCTGAATAACACCACACAGTGATAACAAATCAATTGCCATAGTATGAAGCCTGAAACAGAAAATAAACATCAAGTTTTCTTTTCCTTAGAAGAAATGAGTTATGATTCTTGTCCCCATTCAGTTAGCATTTATTTTTTAAATCCAAAGATGGTTAGTTAGCTTGCTGCTGTTGTTCATTGTTGTTGTTGTTGTTGTTGCTTTTAGTGTTTTGAAATCTGATGTGAATGTAGAATTAGCACCTGTAGTTCCTTATTTTCATTTTGAGTTATCTGCATTTAATTTTGCATGCCTGCATGTTGTGACTATGGAAAGGTCCAAGTCCTTAGAGATCTGCAAAACTGATGGGAAAAAAGAAAGAAGGATATCATGGGAATTAGATGACAAGACGGGGCACAGTGGAAAAAAAATGAATTTGCAAGACAAGAAAAGGCGAAGGCATACTGTTGCTGATGTGAGGTAAAGGTTAGCCTACTTCCCTCATGTATTTACCCCTAGTAGTCCTAGTAATCATTATTTTACCAGCAGTGGTGGGTTTATTGGGTGCTGTCTTAGCCTATGTTTATGCACTGATTGATTCTTATCCTAAATAAGATCAGGGGGATGCTGTCTTCATTATATAAAATTTAATTTTCTTCTCCCCCCCCCAACCAGTGTTTTAATAGCCTTGAACATGTAATGGAAGTTAATTTCACAAATACCTTTAGTTCTGTTATACTTAGGCGTTCTTTGTTTCACTAGACAATTTAAGAAGGCTACCAGAGACATAAACATAAACATGAATTCAGGTACAAGAATGAACTGTCCTTCAATAATTTCTCTAACATATAACACTGTGTCATTCCCAACAACCATAAAAAGGTTTGCCTACAGTTTACAGGTGAAACATAGTTAGGAATATATTCATAATCTGCCTACTTGCTGTCGATAATCTTATTAAAATTTAGAAATCTCTTTTTGGTTCAGCAACGCATGACTATAATTTGTACAGACTTTGCTTTTTTGGCAGGAAAAGACAAAACAAAGACCCTATAATTCCTCTTTATAATATCAACACAGTTGGCATAGTAATCTCAACTATTTTGGAAAGAAAAACTATGTTAGCATATGCGTTTTTATCTAGTCCTATTTACTCTGTGAAATGAATGTTTGTCGTTAGTGAGTTCAAAGAGTATTGGCTAGTCATTCTGCCTTTACCCTTCCTGGGTAAATATATCTTATTAGATATATCATATTACAAATATATCTTATTAGATATATCCATATTATTCTTTCCCATTAATTAACTTTGGCCATTACAGTATTATAGAGGATTTATCACATGAGGCTTGCATTCCAGAATTACACCAAGATAGTAGCAGATGTGGCCCTTACTTATCACACAATGTCATCTCTATCCAATTACTGCCTTGCTGTTCATCTGCTTCTATAGTTCACCTTATCATTGACAGCGAAAATCCATCAATAGTGCCCAATATCACTGCAATAGCAGCATCCCCCTCCATGTGGTAAGATACTTCTGCAGCAGTAGCAATATGAAGGAAGTCACATGGCATGAGGACTTCCTCTCCTCTTCTCTCCCCACTCCCCCTTGCTATTCCAACCTGGCAAGAATTACTTTTTCTCTGTGTTTTTTCCCCCGCTGTGCTTATGTACCTAGGGAGAAACAATAAAATAAAAATTAATTGTTACTGTTTCTCTGTAATTATGCAATCATGGCAAAAAGAAGAAGAAGAAGAAAGGTACACATTCACTAACTAAGTAGTGGGGTTACAGGGCAGAAATTGCCAAAACAGCATAATTGCAGCACAGTCACACAAATGAAGAGGAGTTGTGATAGTTTTGGCTTCAATACCAGCATCTTCCCATTTGCTTCAATAATGCAATTGCTGCAAGAAAGGAGGCCGGTGTGATAATGTTCAGAGTCTCACAGACCTGTGCTATTTGTAAAGGTCTTTGTGGTTTTCTTCAGACACTGTTCGGTAATATTACTGCGCAAAGCAAAGGGACTGGTGGAGCAAGCACCAGACAGTGGAGATTATAATCCCATGATGCAGCAAGGTTGGTGTGTCTGTGTCTCTAGACAGGCAGAAAAAGAAAATTAATTGTATATTAGAAATTGTAGTTACAAACCCATTGCTTCATAGTTATCCACATGGTAAAAATATTACTTAACCGCCCTCTTTTGACCTAGCGTAGACCTACTTCTGTGGGCACAATGCCCTGTAGACCTATCTTCTGGCAGACATTCTTCCTCTTTCTTCAGTTTGTTTATGCTGTTGTTATACATTCCTTTTGGTTATATAAACAGTGCCTGTTCCCCCCACCAAATCCTAAGCCAACCCAAGCCTCATGCATATATCTCATAGATAGTGTGAGAGTGTTTACACTAGCATAGTTGTTTAATGGCTGGTATCCACACTTAGATCTAACATACACCAGTCACAACTTAAATAACTAAAACAATAAATTTCTAAGTACTTAAGGTGTCACAAGACTTCTTGTTGTTGAACTGAGGGTTTGTCTACACTGGCAATATACTCCATCTTGCTCCCTTCTTAGAGCCCTGCAGTCCTGACGACATAGGGCTTTTGCCCTGATCTACCCCAGGCAGTCCTCATGACCCCCAAAGCAAAGATGGGGTGAAAATGGAGTAGGGTCCAATAACATTTTAAAAAAAAACTGCTTTAATCTTTTCACACCACTATGTGGCTGCAGGAGCCCACCCCAGCATGCTGGCCCATCAGTGCAGCTGCTGGTTTGCCTTGCTGTCTCTGAAGAAGGAAGGAGTCCCACAGCATGTGACCAAGGTTAGTCACATGTTGTGGGTGGGCTTCCTGCCCTCCAGGGGGATCTGAGGGAGATTGCAACAGTGCCTGCAGCAACAGGCCGGCATGCCAGTCTATACTTTCTCCCATTTGGAGCTGGTAACGGGGGATGAATGGGCCTGATCCATGGCCAGGATGTGCCAGTGAGAAGCCAGAGTATCTTGGCTCATGTAGATGAGCCCTGAGATTCTTTTCCCCTCTGCCATCAATTTAGAAAAATTAGAGATGCAGCTGAGTTGGTTCAGAAATTACACATTACACTTACATGAAGTGTCTCAGAATAGAGTTGTTCATGTATATACCTAATGAGTAAGATGGCTGATTGGACTTAATGATGAGTAACTGCTGTGATGGCGGCTAGGAAAAATGCCAGGTTTTGTAACACTTCCAGAGGAGGTTTTGTAGATGCATGGGGTTAGTGGTAGGGAGTAGAAATTGCCCCTCCTGGTTCCTTGAGTGAATTAGTACCATGAGCAGCACTTTGTTACATCCAGGCCCTTGTTGCCTCTTTGTGGGGTGTATAGTTTAGTGAGGCCTAAGAGCTCTCCGGCTGAGAGTTCTAAATGCCCCTCCCTAAACTGCAAATCCCAGGATTCCACAGGAGGCAGCCAGAGCAGTTAAAGTGGAATAATAGCCCTATAACAGTGTGGTGTGATATTTTACTTACTTGCATAGTATTTTTTGAGGCCTTGAGAAGATCTATATTTGCTCATTAAAGTAACAGTCATTCTAGGCATAACAGTCTAGATCATTTTCTCCAGTAGCAAACCAACATCTAGGTGTATGCATTATAGATGAACCAGGGATGAGTGATACATGCACTCACATCCCTAGTTCCAACTATGGGATGTGGAGGAGGTGAACCTAAGGAACCATGTCTTTTAACTATATCACCTCTCCACTGTGGACCTTTAAGCTGTGAGAGACAGATGCCCTCTTTCCTTAGGCTGTGTCCTAAACATTGTTCTAGCCAGCGGAGGAGGCAAAAAGGACTCCAGCAACAATCTTGTTCAGCCTCATCTCAGAGGATGAGGTTGCTAGCTTCACAGGAGACATATAAATCTTCGTTTATTTCATCCTCCCATGTAAGAATGAAAGTTTTCCATAGCTTTCTTCCCACAGAGCAAAATTTCAAGAATTTTTGCAGATTTTTCATATGTCAAGATTTCTTTGCAAAAAAAAAAAAAAAGATAAATTGTTCACAGAAAACCTTTTTTAAATATATATATATAAAATAGAACATTCTCACACAAAAACCACTGAAAATGAAAGTACTGTAGATGGCGGGGAAGGAGTACAAAATAGAATCTCATGGTGATTGTCAGAATTTTTTGATAGAATGTTTTGATATGTCCAATGCCCTTTCCCATTAAGGGCAAAAAATATTTGCAAATATATTCCACAGCCAATATATTTTTTCATGTCTTTTAAACTGTCAACCTATACAGCAGTGTGTGTCTGGATGGTAGTGGGGGTTGACGCTAGGGTTCAATTATGCATGGCCAGTCCCCTCTTCCTCTTTAATATACAGGCTGAAATGAATCAGATGGTAGATTATTTCTTTATTTTCAGCATAATTTCCAATCACACTAGCTGTGGTCTTTCATATGTATGCTCCTTCCTGTTGCAAACATCTATTATTAGGATAAATGTGGCCTAAATACCCCAATGGCACCAGATCCACATCTGATCTTGGAAGCTAAGCAGGGTCAGCCCTGGTTAGTACTTGGATAGGAGACTGCCAATGAATACCAGGTGCTGTAGGCCATGTTTCAGAGGAAGAAACTGTCAAACCACCTCTTGAGTATTCCTTGCTTAAGAAACCCTATGCAATTCATGGAGTCTCCATAAATTGACAGGCAATTTGAATGCGCACGTGCACACACACACACACATACACACACACCCTAAAGGCACCAGATCCTGTCTGATCTTGGAAGCTAAGCAGGGTCATCCCTGGTTAGTACTTGGATAGGAGACCACCAATGAATACCAGGTGCTATAGGCTACATTTCAGAAGAAGGAACTGGCAAAACCACCTCTGAGTATGCCTTGCCTAAGAAAACCCTTTGAAATCCATGGGATCGCCATAAGTCAACAGGTGACTTGAAGGCACATATGCACACATAAGGACAGTATGCCTGCCTTCAGGGCTATTTGTGGGAGAGGCACTTTTGTTTTCCTTTTTTTAAGTCTCAGCGTTCAGGAGACCTTTTCTGGATGATAATTCCCCCCATTTTGCCATTCAGTGCACCCACAGAAAGGAAAGTTCATTTGAAATAGGGAAGGATTCTTGGGTGATTTTCTCCTGTGGGGAGACTGAAGACACAAAAGCATAAAATGGCTAAAGAATGCAGTAGAAATGTGATTTACACTTGTTTATTTTGCTGCTGTCCAAATTTTGTTCTACTAACACCAAATAAAGGAATGTCTGAGCTGATTTGCTGGTAGATCCACCTTTGGTCTATGGTCAACAAGATGATTTACAGGCTTGCTGTTGACACAGAAAGATGAGTTAGCTGTGATTATCATAAAGTGTGGGTCTGGCAAGTTGTAAATTTTTCCATGGCTCATCATCAAATTTGATCTTTGAATCTCATTAGGCCCATGGAAGCATGCATAAATTGGGATTATAGAGTCTTAGCAATAAGAGATGGTTATTTTCTTATACACCAGAACTTTTTTTTGTCTCAAATTCATACAAACAACTCTTTAAAATGATAATTTAAAAAGAGCAGTGTGTTTACAGAAGCATTTCATTATGCCAGAGGCACTTCGCAAGAAAGATTGGTAGGTGTTCACACCACTTCTTCCTCATTCTACCCTAAACACCATAAACCTATCTTCAGAACCCCCTAATCTATGGAAATGGCACATAGCACACCAGTTTCCCATTGGGGGTTCTGCCCACTGCAATCATAATCACTGTTCCTAGCAGGAAAAAAAAATCACATCCAGATCCTGGAACAGTGATGACTTGAACTGCATCATGGGCTATGTTCCAAGCTTGGGAGAAAGGCAGTGTATAAATAAATAAATAAATAACTCTCCCAGAATCCCCAACCAGTGACTATGTTGGCTGAGTGATCATCTACCACTTCCATCTTCCTTTGCTTCAGCTAAGGAAATTATCAGACAGGAACAAAAAAAGTGTCCCTGTCCCACAATCTCCTCACCCACCCCATCCCATCCCATCCCTGACCCGCCACAATAAGAAAACTTTTCAGACCTACCTTTACTGGTGTCGACAGGGCAGCCCAGGAGTGAATGGAGCTCTAACGGAGCTCCGCTCACTTCCTGGAGTGAAATCCTGTGGATTCTTGTGAGAAGATGCAAGCGCAGGAAATTCAAAAATAAAAAGCAAAATACAGCCAAAAACAAGCGACAGCAAGCACAAAAACACACTTTAAAACTTCCAAGTAAACCAGGGAAGTTTTTAAAAAGTGTGTCACTTACCTTGATGTCCTGATCTCATCCGGAAGTGTTCTGACAGGGACCTCCCATTAACGCTGGGATCTCACCAGTGAAACGGGGCACCTTTTCAGTCGCAGGAACATCCGTGACAGAAATGGAATGGGGGATGTATTGACTGCTTCTCTCATCAATAAAAAGCAGTGCTGATGGAACGGCAGCAAAATGGGTGCATTATGAGGAGGGAACAATGTCATCTGAAAAGGGAGCCCTTTAGCAATCTCCTGGCATTTGTGTAATGTCACTTTTAACGCATCTGATAATCTCTGAAGTTTCCAGACCTTGAGAAAGAAAATTGATCAAAGCATGTTCCCATTTACTGCGGCCCAAATATGCATGTGCTTGTCTTGACCACACTTATACATATTCATATTGCAGTGCTTGCCTATGTTCAATGGTGCCTACGCCATTAATTATGAGTCAAGTCCAGGCTCAGCCCCCCTCCCCACATTTGAAGCCAGCAATTACCATAGTATTGATAGTGTTGTCTTAGATCAGTGATTCCCAAACATTGGTCCTCCAGGTGTTTGAAACTTCATCTCCTGGAAGTCCTAGTTACTTTGGCCAACAGTCAGGAATTCTGGGAGGTGAGGTCCAAAACATCTGGAGGACCAAAATTTGGGAACCACTGTCTTAGATTAACATCACACCCAGCATCATTTTGTACCTAACATTAATGATGTTAATGCCAGTAATGTTTGTTTTGTTGTTGTGTACCTTCAAGACATTTCTCACTTATGATGATCCTAAGGCTAGCCTATCATGGGGTTTTCTAGGCAGAATTTGTTCAGGGTTTGCCATTGCCTTCCTCTGAGGCTGAGAGTGTGTGACTTGTCCAAGATCACCCATGACTGAGTGGGGATATTGATTACTTGCTCAAAATATGTAACATTTGGTGTAGCCTTCAGCCCTTATTCATGGTGATGAATCCATGTTCCTCACCATTTTCCCAGAGTAATAAGACTAAAGAAAAAGCTTCATTAGTAGACATCCAAGTTGTTAAGAGGTATGCAAACAGAGTGGCAGGTGTTGGAATTGGGAAACTCTTTAAAGCTCTTGTATATTAAATTGCATTTAGTCCCACTGGAGCATTCAGTCTGGTTTAGATCGAGGCACTTCAGCTTAGATTCTGACCCTATGCATGTCTATTCCTGAGTAAGTTCTACTGAGATGAAGGGAGCTCACTCATATTCATCCAAGCAAGTTGGGATAAGATTTCAGTATAAGGTGTTTCATGATTTTTCCTAGCTAAGGATTGTTGTTGTTGTTTGGATGTGGCTGTCAAAAAGCCAGTAAAGACAATTTAAGGTAGCGCTTGAGTATAGCACACTTCAGATGACAGTGGGTAGTTTATTTTTAGAAATCTTATGTTCCTCATTAAAAAAGAAGTGATTATCTTTCCCTTCGTTGAAGAGTGCTACTTGCTCTGGTTATTAGTATTCATGAGCAACCTCCTTGCACAGGTCTCCATAGGGGCTCAGAATTAGTATGTGATTCTGGGTTTGGCAGAGAAGGCAGAAAGCAATTTATCTGGCACTGGTGAAAAGCAATGGTTCTGTCGAAAGACCAGAGTCATTAAGCCTGTACACTGACAGCAAGGAAGACCATGGATTATTAAGGGGCTGGCGTCTCTTTATTGGGCTGAAGAACTCTATGGAATAAGAGTAACCTATTTAAGTGATACAGTTATCAAAGATTTCTCTTGCTAAGAAAGCGGCATGCCTGGACACTTGTGGTAAAAACTATTGTTTTAGAAGAGACTGTGACAACCTTGGTTGCAGAATAAGATGTATTTTCACAGAATGCATAGGTGAGTTACTTTAGAAAGCAGCAGATAAATAATTATGTAATACTTGCTCCCAGTCCTCTGATCTTTTTTTGTACAACTTGGACATTTCTCAAAAGGAGAATTGTCCCTTCAAAAGTGTGATCAAAATTAGTTTCATTATCCTAACATTATCTGTTTCTCTAGCTACACTTATGTTTGTAAGCAATCAATATATTGAAATATAGCCTTGTAATCTAATTGGATTGTTTTTTGCATGTTATCTAAGTATCGCTTGCTTAGTGAATAGCATATGGATTTTAATTTATTCCCAGTTTGGTTAGATCACAGCACTATTTCAGCTTGAGAAAACTGTAGCAATAAAGTAAATGCTATAGTATGGCATTGTGGCTATTTGAATAGCCGAGTTCCTGACAAGGCAACTCTACCTCTTTGGAGCAATTTTATTTGACTGAAAGTACATAAATCACTGAAAGCCAGCATAGTGTGGTGCTTTGAGAACTCTGGAGACCAGGGTTCAAATCCCTGCTCAGCCACAGAAACCCACAGGGTGACCTTGGGCAAGTCACATTCTCTCAGCCTCAGAGGAGGGCAAAGGCAACCCCCCCCCTCTGAACGCATATAACCAAGAAAACCCCATGATAGGTTCACCTTAAGGGTTCCATAAGTCAGAAATGACTTGAAGGCACACAACAACAACAAACATAATTCACTGGCTGGGATCTAAAGCACTGTGTAAGGAATTCTGCTCATGCTTTTTACATTTTCCATCCAATGACAGCTCACTGAAAAACCTGCAAAACCCTCTCAGTGTTTAATTGTCTCCAAGGTATTTAAATGAATAGTGGGTTTTTGTTTTGTTTTGTGTTTGTATGTGCAGGAATTTTGCATGTATAATGGATTGCTTAGGCACTGAAGGAACCACTGGGTTTGACTGTATGCCTTTCACTGGCAAAGAAATGGCCACAAGGAGAACAAAATTTCATGGGCTAAGATATGTCTAAAGGTCTCTCATTTCAGTCTGGACACATCCAGTGCAGCTTTTGATCTTTTGGGTTTTTAAAAAACTGAGTACTAGACTCAGTTTATGTGTAAAATGCATATGCGATATAAATATATTGATAAATGTTGCCATCTACAGCCCCCAAACACCAGTCTTCCAGAAGACATTTGACCAGCCCCAAGAGTCATACAAAGCAATACAGAGAGATGAAATAAATTGTCCCTCTGTAGCCACGGATTTGGTATCCATGGATTTAAGTATTCACAACTTGAAAATATTCTTTAAAACATACTAATCCATAAAGTAAACCTTGATTTTGCCATCTTGTATAAGGGACACCATTTTGCTATGCCATTGCATATAATGGGACTTGAGTATTCACGGATTTTGGTATCCACGGGGGATCCTGGAACCAAACTCCAGCAAATACGAAGGGACAACTGTACTTGAAAATGTGTATTCTAGCTAATGGTGTTTTTGTTTTGTTTTGTTTTGTTTTGTTTTGTTTTGTTTTGTTTTGTTTACAAAGCTCTCCTTGAATTTTCCTTGCTTCAGTGGCAATGTAGTCTACATCATAAGACACGTCAATGTCAGCATCCCTCAGTAAAAATACTATTTTTTCCCTTCACTGAGCTGTCCACCAAAACTGTCAAATAGTGAGAGCAAAACATCTCTCAGGGGGAATTGTAAAATAGGCAAAGAAAGTGAAGGAGGTTTTGCATGACAGGTTTCACACATGTATTTCCTCTGGGCCATAGAGATTCTCAGATACCTGCCAATTAAAAATGCTGATCCTTTCATTTTTCAAAGGATTTTATTAATGTAGCCTGGGAGACTGATGTTGATGAAACACAATCCAGTCCTGAAGTAAAGATATTTGAAAAGGTGACATGCAATTAACCTAAGTTCCTTGAAATGGCAGATTCCTACAGCATGTCATAAACTGTCTTTAAAACCTTGATTTTTCAAAAGTACTTTATTATGCAGCAACTGCTTATTCGGAAAAAAGGACATTGTTTCAGTAGAGATGATGAGCTACCAGAAGACTTGTTTGAATTAGGGATGGAAAGAATATTCAAAAATATTGGGAAATCTTCATCTAGTGTCAAGAAACCTTGATGAGAAGAATCCTGGATTGATAAGAATCTTTGCAGACTGAGGCTTATTCTGTGCAAAATTCAAAAGTAGTTGTAGTTCTTTTTTCCACATAAAATAACATTGTCTGCCCAGGAAAGATTAATTCTTTTTGTACAGAAAATAGTATTTCCACACAGAAATATTTTTGTGCATAAAAAGCTGTTTCCTATGCATAAAATATGCTAATTAGGGATTTATTCAGCACAAAATTCACATGTGGTTGATATGCACAGAAAACAGCATTTTCTTCAAGGAAACAGCTTTTTCTGCACAGAAAATGCTCTCTTCTGTGCAGAAAATTATGTTTTGTGCACAAAATAACCATATGCACATTTTGCATAGAATAAGTCCCACATTGTCAACTGTGTGTTTTTGAAAGATCAGCTGGAAGAAAATTTCTACAATTATTTGTTCCTTCCTTCAAGAAGAAAATTAGTGAAGAATTACACCCCTTGTCTGGATTGCAGTGTTGTAAAATTCTACATTTCTTATGCACAATCCTAAATATACACTGGACTGACTATGTGACGAATGTTGCTGTCCTTGAGCAAGCAGGGATCACCAGCATTGAGGCCATGATACTGAGAACACAGCTGTGCTGGGCAGGGCACGTTTCTAGGATGGAGGACCATCACCTCCCAAAAATAGTACTCTTCGGTGAACTTGTCATGGGTCAGCGTAAGAGGGGTGCTCCAAAAAAGCGATACAAGGACTCCCTGAAACAACATCTCAGGCTCGGCCAAATTGATCACCGACAATGGTCTGCCCTGGCCTCACATCGGGAGGCATGGAGACGCAGTATCCACAATGCTGCAGCCTTATTTGAGAACTCACGCCAAACAAGTCTTGAAGAGAAACGACAACGCAGAAAAAATCACAACCTGGAAACATCACCCAAGGAGACCTTCTGCTGTGCTTTCTGCAACCAGACTTGTTTATCTCGGATTGGCCTTTTTAGTCATCAGCGTGCTTGCAGAAACCGCGGGATGAGTCCTTCCTGAATCTTCGTTTGCGAAGAAAAGCCAGAGCCAGAGAGAGAGAGAGTACAGGTGAATTCTGACCTGATTCTGCAGAGGCTCAGCTAAACTAGTCATTGTCTAGAAAATAAGAAAATAATTCATGTCTCAGTGGTATTTTTGTTGTGACAGCTCATGAGCCATTCTCAGGGTCTGTCTATATGAGCCCCCCCCGCCAAAATCGAGTGGCCCACAGTAATAGCAAGCGGCAGCAGCTGCAACTTGTCTTAATAGTCTTTACAGCCCCCATAAACTTCTATTTATGATGGCAGCTGTGAGTTAATTACTCACATTTTAAAATCTGCTGCCAAGTTTTTTAAAACCTACTTCCACAGTGTACATAAGTTATATTTTGCCTTTACACACACACACAAAAAGAAAAAATAACACCCCATTTTATCACCTTAGTGATTGCTTGCTAAGGCGAAAAAACAACATGGCGTCTCTAAGTGTTTGCCCCATTAGCAAGCCCCACCTCCTGTGCTCATCTAGCCAATCCACTTGCACTTCCTTTCCTATGGAAAGGCGATTTAAATCGCATTGCTTGTCCCAATGAGTAGGAATGCACATTTCCTACAGAGTGTTTTTTTAAACTCCAGGAAAACCTGTGAAGGCTTTCCCTTCACAGGTTTTGCCATTGTTGGCCCCTCTCCTTCTGAATATGGCAAAACAATGTGGGATGCTATTAAGACAACCCGTATTTTCCTTGCATTCGCTGAAGAGTATTTTTGCCATTTAGACAACCCCTCAGACACTCATCCCTTTGCCAAGAACTTACCTAGTAGTGATGGCAGCAGTAGTGATGATGGGGAGGCTGGAAAGAAGGCCTTCATTCCTCCCTGGCATCTTGAATCTTTAAATGGAACCCTCCTACGGCATCAGAGAGCTTCAAGAATCTAACTTTTCAGATAACCTATGTACCTAGTATGGACACTGGCACATTGTCAATTGGCAAACTACACGCTCCAGGACTCCTTATGTCAGGGATGAGGATTCCTAACAGAATACCTGGAGCATGTCATTTCCAGGCCTGACATTCACACTAAGCAGTCATGTGCCCTGGAGAATTGAATTTAATTGGGTCTGCAGCACCTGGGATGCTGCTATTGTAATACTCAAAATTCCTGGAATGGAGGTTTCACAGACAAGATCTCTCTGTCACTGCAGCGATTGGGTATGACTTGGGAAAAGAAGGAAGAGAGGATAGTGGAAATAATGAGGAGGTGAAAGTGTCAGGGGGGAATTCATTACAAGCCAGGCCCAAATGTCATTTCACCATTTCATGGTGAATATGGTAAACCTGTTTCCTTGTTCTGGTACCCTTGGTGACTGTCAACCCTTCCAGAAGAAAAGCAATCTCATAATGCTCCAATGCATTCATGATTTCGTCTATATTTAAGGCCTTCCCAGTTTACTTTAAAATATGAACCAAACAACCTCTCCATGACTTCAGACTAAGGATTTACTTCAGATTTTCATTTCATTTAACATGGCTTTGATCTCCAAATAAAGAATTTCAGCTGAAATTATACTCAGATAAAACAGCATATAGTAACAGGATTTCCTCAGAATTATCTACTGTTACATGAAATTCAGCAACAACTCTATCTGTGCAACTGCATTTATTTCAAGATACAGTATTACAGGGACAACATGTAAGTTGTATTTTAAAGAAATGTTGGCTTTAGTGCCAGTACTAGAGCAAAAGTATTTAATTGATTAATACCCCATCTGTTTCCCAGAACTGGGGCCCAAGATGGCCTATGGGATATTTAAAAGAGACAAGTACTAGTCAAAAGCCCAGTAAGTCATAATTATTAAATGCAGTTAAACTAGTTTTGATATTAAATACAAAATGAGTTAAAATAGCTTAACAAACATCTCAGTAAAACTGAAAAAAATAAAAAATCAGTGCATCCATTTGGGCCCTTTTCTGTAGCAAGAAGATAGTTGTGGAAGAAAAATAATTAGGGCTGTCTATCTTCATTTATTCTGTTCCTGCATGGAAGAATTAATAATTTCAAAAGTTTCCTCCCTGCTAGGCAAGATTATGACATTTTAATGTGTTTTTGTTGAAGATTTTTCATACTTCAGGATGGTTTTTTGTTGTTGTTTTTCCAAAAATAATTAGTGTACAAAACCCTGCACTATTATACAGTATTAAAAAAAAACTCAACACTGTTTCCGGCACCAAATATTTTGCTTCAGGTCATTGATGCAAATTTTAAGAGGGAATGCGAAATGGGAGAAAGGATTGGGTGCCCTTCGAATGTAAACAATACAAAGTTAGATTGATTTCAATGAAAGCTCAGGATTTGGTTAGAACTCTCCCATTTAAAGTATGACCAGAATGAGTAGACTTCTATTACTCACTGTAGGAGTGAAATCAATGTAACATCCAAGTTCCTTTCTTTAATGGCTATGTGAACCTAAAAACATATTTTAAAAATGAAACACCAGTCAAGAAAGGTTTCATTTTTTACAAACGAAAATGGTATGCAACCAACCAACAGTGACAATTTAATTTTATTTCTCTAATCAAATATCTATTTGAAACCAAGGACATTCTCTTTGAGAACAACTTGTTTAACCTTCCATGCATCAATTTGAACACCCTAAGGAACTGTTCCACTTTGCCAAAGGGAGAATTTAAATTAAATAATAAAGAGAGGGAACATCTGACATCTGTAGTTATTTATGCCACACATACGTTTGTAGTTCAATCCCGTGCCTGTCTGCTCAGATATAGAACCATTGGGTTCAGCAGGACTATATCCTGAATTTTAAAGGTAAATCAAGAAAGGGAGAAATTCTGCAGAAAGCTAAGAAATTTATAGCATAGCTTAGCTATAAATTTTGCTGAATGCAAAATTAGTATATGCAAATAACAGTTAATTAACAGCTGCAATGCAAAGTACTCATAGGCAGACAAAGGCTACTGTTTATCAATAGAGGCCAGTCAGAGTTAGGTCCTATTGTTTTAAATGGAAGAGATTTCCCATTTAAAACTGAATACAGTAGGACTCCCATATCCACAGGGGATTGGTTCAAGGGGGTGTGTGGATACCGAAAACCATGGATAACAGCGAACACCATTGAAAATAATGGGGCTTCCAGTTTAAAATACCATAGAGTTGCCTTGGATGACCTAGAAAATGTCTCCTCAAGAGCAGTTCCAGGAATGATCATTAAACCTTCAGAAATGGCACCAGCACTTCACAGTATTTAGGACTGCACATAAAGATGTAGCCTAAAATTTGATACACTGTGGATCTTGATCCACCTGCATTTTGAGCCAGCCTACATGCTACAATTACAGCCAGCCATCCATATCCACGCATCCTTCATCCACAGATTCAACCATCCATGGCTTGAAAATACCCCCCCCATCCAAAAAGCAAACTTTGATTTTGCCATTTTATATAAGGGACACCATTTTACTATACCATTGTATATAACGGGACTTGACCATCCACAGATTTTGGTGTCCATGGCGGATCGTGGACCAAACCCCAGTGGATACCAAGGACCCACTGTACAGTGCTTAAATATTAGGTCACCTTCCACAAGGTACCACCATGGAACTCCAAACACACCTGATCATCTGCAGTTTTGAAGCTACCAGGGAATACCAGGGATCTCTATCTGGAGCTAGGAAAGAATCCCACTTGAGACCCTGGAAAATTGCTGCCAATCAGAGCTAAAAATACTAAACTCTATGGACCAATGGTCTGACTCGGTATAAGGCAGCTTTCTATGTTCTTGTTTTCTATGCTTCTCTGTTCTATGTGAGTTACTAGATGTAGTAGCTGAATCTAAATCCAATCTGCATTGGGAGATTATCAGATCAGTGGAATACGGCAAAAAAACCATATTCCAAACTGCGTCAAAAGAACACCATGGGAACAGAAAGGGCAACATTATCAGATGTGACATTATCTGTCAACATTATCTTTTGGAAATGTTTTGATTGGGTATGACAGGAGGTTGGACTAGATGGCCCTTGTGGTCTCTTCCAACTCTATGATTCTATGAATGAAGACAAAATTGGATCTGAGACACTGAGCTCAATTAGGAACTGGAGAATGTCAGGACTATGATACTAATAACAATTGTTTGTGCTGAGAAGTAATCCAACCCAATGGTTTAGTTTGGTCATAATTTGAAAGTACTGTATACTTAGGAGAATTTTGGGGAGGAGTACCATTTTACTTTGATGTTTTTATCTATAATGACGTTTCTAAATCCAAGAGTAATTTAAATGTACATGTATGTTTTTACTTTGTAAATATAGTACGTTTACTCCTAAAACGCAAGGCAGACGGATGGGGACTTCAGGGAGAATCATCACAAAGAGCACAAGTGTGAGTGGAGAAGTGTATAAGCTGGAACATAATGATGGTAGTCAATCAGACACAGCAGTTGGTACAGTTGGCACAGGTGGGAAGAAAAGGCGATCGAGCCTTAGCGCCAAAGTGGTTGCCATGGTCTCTCGACGAAGCAGAAGCACATCCCAGCTTAGCCAAACAGGTGAGTAAATATATGCCCAGCAAGCACATGGGTATGTAAGCACATCACATCACATCACTCTTCCATTCAGCCCAGTCCAGGAAAACAATTTCCTGAGAAAAAGTAGCTTTGTGTGCACACTTCCATTTGTGTATACAGGTGTGTGTCTGTGTGCACACCCACAACCATGCATGCATCCAATGCTATGGGAACCATTTTCATCAGAGAAACGTGGAATAAGGATTGCAACACTCCATTCTGCTCCTTACAGTGTATAAGTATTAATCCCAAACAGGCCAATCAGAGCCCCTGCACAATTTCAAATATATAGCAGTGTGATGAATTGGGTTCATTTCCAAAAGAAAAAAAAAGGGGGGGGGAGAGGAAGGGATCACTTTTGAAGCTAACTAATGCTGACTCAGTTCTTCAATTTTTTTAAAGGCTTAGTGAAGTGAGTTAATAAGAGTGTAGCAGGATGCTACACTGCATGCTTTTAAAGCTCCTGTTCATCCTTGTTTCTTTAGAAATCTTAAAAGCTGCCTCCCAGTAGCCTAAAGAAAGAACAGAAGTACTATAGAGAGAATGAAGAGATGTTTTAAGGATCATAGTTCTGTTAAAATTGAGCAGGGAGGGGGTCTTGCCCTTCTTTCCAATGAGATCATATACCCTTAAGTGACTTTAAAAAGGAAAGGAAAAACTTGCTGTAAGCATAGAGCTCAGTCAGATTTACAACAGTGGTTTTATCTCATGATCAAGAGAATCACAGTCTGCAGGTATGTCAAATATCTTTGATTTGTCTTATTCAGTTATATTGTTCCCCCAACCACAGCTTTTGCATTTAATTACCTTACCTCCCATGCCATCCCTCCCTTCTAGCCTTGGTGTGGTAAAGTGAAATGAAGCATTTAAGATAATAATTAATGCCTTATACACGTATGGTTTATGTGTAACCTAACAGATAATGTAAATACTGTATTTAGGTGTGACAGAACAATAGATCTCTTAGGGCATTTTTGATGTGAAAGAATACACACACACATAGTGGTAGTGGTGATTAGTAGTGTTACTATGGTCTATGCAAAACTGTACTTGCTATTATCTTCCATATTAGACCATATGTGTAAAAGTTAGATATCGTCTATTCTGAATTTAGGATTGAGATAAAAGATAGGTGGTTTATGTTTCCAAAGAGTTACCCATGGTTTCAGAGGCACAAAATTGCTATTATGGTTTGCTTGCAAGGAGAGTGACAAACCACACATTAAGGAGATTTTCAGACACGGAAAAATCGTCCCTTGCCACGCGAGCAGCCTCCCGAAACTGCTGCGCGGCAAGGGTCTTTTTCGGACGACGCTGTGCCTCTTGCGAAGCCGTCCGTGTCACTTCCGTGAAGCTTGGGACGGCTCCGCGTCATATTTCAAGCACGGAGGCTGCCCGTGATTGAAATATGACGCGGAGCCGTCCCAAGCTTCACGGAAGTGACACGGACGGCTTCGCCACAGGCACAGCGCGGTCCGAAAAAGACCCTTGCCGCGCAGCAGTTTCGGGAGGCTGCTCGCGCGGCAAGGGACGATTTTTCCGTGTCTGAAAATCTCCAATGACAATATTTGCATGCCTAAATGGTGTTAGCAGTGGTGGTACTACTTCTATTCCCTCCACTATTGAGGCATTTCTTTCAGTACAGGAGAAACAGAAGATCTATTCAGATACATGACACCCTTGTCGATCCCTTTCACCCTCACTGAGAGCTTTTTTTAATTGGAGTGACCCATTTATTATAATGTAATTTATTTCTGCATAAATGTGCTTCCAGCCTAGTCTGTGATGCGAGTAATCTCTGTTTCATTGCTCTTGTGCATTCCTTATCTATCCTAAGTCATGTGAAGAC
Organism: Gambelia wislizenii; assembly: GCA_030847615.1. Classification (NCBI taxonomy): domain Eukaryota; kingdom Metazoa; phylum Chordata; class Lepidosauria; order Squamata; family Crotaphytidae; genus Gambelia; species Gambelia wislizenii. Next base: position 165,983,171 of record JAUMIR010000001.1, on the reverse strand, counting down.
ATGCCGTTATTATTACATGCACATTTGTGTGTGTCTCTGTGTATGCTTCATCTGAGTTATCCAGTTATCAAGTTACCTGATTTATCAAATGTCTACCATTATGTACTACTATACTTATGACAAAGGTTATAGTAGTTACAAAAATCCATGATAGAATATAGAAAGAGGTTAATCTGCCTCAAAAAAAGGTAAATGTGCCCTTAATTGACTATGATAGGCATTTCAGCTTGTTTTAGCATTAATAACAATAACAAAAGCTGCAGAGGGAAGCAGATTTTTTTGAAGCCAAGATCAAGACCAAGTTCATCAAGCTCAACTACAAGTCAGTTAAAAATGAGGCAAAGTCATCATTTGCTTTTACCACAAAGATTAAGGTCAAGAGTTGTGTTTTTTTCTCTCTCTTTAATTTCATTATAATGTTTGTTTTATTTTTTTTCCCCAATGAAATAAGTGGTAAATGTTCAGAAACCTGGGCAACTTCTGCTTCAGTGTTTGTACAAATGTAGGTATGGGTGATTGGTTTTCTTAAGCAATCTTCTTTGCTGTGTAGTGATTTCAAGGGGAATGTTTTCCTTTCCTGAGCAGTTTTAGAGTAGAAGATTTAATCTACATCCCATTTTTCATTGGTATTGTCGTCTCACCAACACCATCTCAGTACAGTATAATATGTTAATAGATCTCTTGCTCTCCAGGAAAAAGAAGGAGATGATGCCTTTAGAGACTATATTTTGGCATGTTGTAATAAACATGAGTTTGTGAGACTTGTTTAGAAACAACAGGTGAGTCTTTGTGTGTGGTGCTACTGGGCTGTCAAAACTGAGAACTGAAGAGAAGACACTTACAAAAGACTGAGATGTTTTAAAATTCAGTACAGGGGCTTGTGTTGGCAGTTCCTTGAACTAAGCTACAGTTCTCTTAATGGGCCGCTTTATTAAAGAAAAAAAGAAAAAAGAAAAAGTGGAGCGGATATTATTTGCTGCTTGCCTTACATTGCTGTAAGCTATTCCTCGTGATCACAGTTTGATCACAATCTCTTCTGTTTATGTCAAGAAGCATCAGTGAAAGTGTAAGTCAACAGATATTTTTGCCTTTACAGATCCACACAGCATCATTCAGGTATCTCTACCTATTTAGCTTCTTTACTCCAATTTACCATTAGGCCACCTAATGCAATAGATGGTTGAATTGTTCATGTAAGTGAGCCTTGTTTTGGGATTCCTGAGGAAACGTTTTCATTTGCTTGCATTTTCACTAGTAAATTCTAATACAGAATCTTTCAGTGCAGATGGTGGTTTAGAAACCTTGCATCAATATATTCTGTGAAGGCTTAAACGCTGGGAAACAACTACTGAAAGATGTAACATGCCTCACAGTGCAGATATTTTAGAAGGGCAAACTAATATTAATCAACAAAGCCAATCCTGTTTTGGCCTATTACCACTCATAAACTACTAGAAGTAATTTAAAAATCATTAGCTATATTCAGTTACCTGGATGTCATTCGAAGCACGTAATCCTTTCCGCAGAGCTAATTATGTTACCAGGGATTATTTATAGCAAAAGATTACAGGATTTTAAGGATTTGCTTCAATAACTGAAAGGACTTCATCTAAACCAAGTCTTAAGTATATTTATGACTCCCTCTAACGCTGATTGGATTTTGCTCATAAGTAAGGCTGCAGCCCTGCATGCTGCTGTTAAATTACTTAAATCCCATTTACTTCAACGAGATTTAAGCAGACTAACTGCCTATAGGATGTTTCAATCTGTATAAAACACTTTTTTTTCTTGAGATTTCTTTTATGCAGAATCATTTGAAGCATTATGGTTTTACTAACAAATTATTTATTATGCTCTGTGTTTTGTGTTCAAATTAATAGCATAGTCTTTTTCATACACAATAGCTAAAATTTCCTTTATACCACATTATAAATTAGCAGGAAAATGTGACTGCTGAAAAACAGCACCATTTGAGCTCTGGTCATATATGTATTAGGAAGAAATAGAAGTTATTAGTCCCAAACAGTGGTATAAATAAAACTGAAGATTTTCTCATCTTCAGTGAGAAAGAGTACCTTAACATGTTGAGATACCCTCTCAAAAATTGCCAATAGCCATCAAATTCTTTGCTGCTTCAGGAGAATGAAAAGATAAGTATTTTTTCTTCAGCGGTTGCAAATTCATTTTTGCTTTCTTATGCAAAAGGTTCTTTGTTGCACAAAATGGTTTTTTTATGCAACATGTTTTGCACAAAAATGCTGTCACAAAATTTTCACAGACATTCAGAAATGCAATATTTAAAAAAAATGAACAAAAATTCTCATAGGGTTGATCTAGACTGTAGAAATAATACAACTTGAAACCAGTTTAATTCCACGGCTTCATCCTATAGAATTCTGGGATTTGTTGTTTTGTGAAGTCACTACTCTTTGGCAGAGATGGCTAAGGACCTTGTAAAACTACAAACCCCAGGACTCCGTAGGATGGAACTACTATACAGCACTTAAAGTGGTGTTAAACTACATTATTGCATCCATTGTCTCAAATTGTCTTGTCCATGAATAGAGAGGGAACAAACGAAACAAGAATTTGTTTCCCTAAGTCAGAATGTGGTGGGGCACTTATTCCACTGACATTACAGAGTCAGTTGCAGGGGTGGGAGATTGTCTGCCCCATTCCCATGTTATTGAACCACGACTCCTAGCATTGGCTAGGATGTGAGTTGTAGTTCAACAATATCTGCAGGGAGACATTCCTGGTCTGTTGCTAGTTGTCCTGCCACTCTGTGACCAGTATGGTTTACTCATATGTTTTTCCTCAACAACATCTCATGCTTCAACAACCAAAGTACATTAACCAAAACATCCTTAAGTGTTTGTTTTATGTGTACAAGGAGGTTCCCACAAAGTAGTTAAAGTAATTTTTTGCATCTTAGGCTTCCTTCATTTGGATTGCCAGCTATTTCCAAACCAATGAAACAGCTTTTATATGATATAAAGGTGGCAAAGGCAATATTCATTTCTTGGGTACAATCCACAGCAGACGTTATGTGTACCTAGTTCCTACTGATTTCAAGACACACATACCCAATTGAAATTGTTATTGTCAATTTCAATGGTCTCTTCCTATTTTCTTTTTTAAATTGAACTCAAAACCCCTCAGCATAGCAAAACTGGAAATATGGTTACTACATGTTACTTGGAAGAAGCTTACACTGTTTCTTTTCATTTGGCAATTTGAAAAGAGGAAGAGAAACACCCATTTCAGAACAATATTTTTTTAGAGAGATATTGAGATATCTGGATTACACAAAATGTGCATGCATACAAAAGTAAATCCATGGTTTTTGTAACAACTTTGTTGACTTGTTTGGTTAACAGTCCAATTCAAAATTGTACAAAGTTTTTTTTTTTTAATAGTTCAATCCTATTTGTGCCTATTGAGAAATTTCAATGAGTCTTACTTCTTGATAAGTGGCTAAAGAATTTCAACTTCAGAAAAAAAAAATTGTGTGTACGTTTTGTTGTTGCACAAGGACATGATCCAACCAAAGCTAAGCCTTTCTATGTCCTATGCATTGTAATGGAAGAAATTTAGACTCATATTCTTGCTTTTGCTTTGTTTGTTTAAGTGCTTAGCTTGGGCTGAATCATTTCCTCTCGCTCCCCCCTCTCTCTATCTCTCATTCTTTGAGTGTATTCCCCTGCCTTGGTATTTTTCATTTTGTTGAGCTGGTTGTGTAACAACTATAAAACTGCTCCAGATCTATCCACCTCAGTCTAAAGAGGTTAACAAGAGCCAGAGCTATTTGGGACTTCAGAAACATAAGCAGCTCTCCAGGGCTAACGTTCTTATGCAATTCTCTTGGGTGTGGGGAAGGGGATGCTTAAAGGCACTTTAAAAATTCTACACGATTGCACTCCTTTGTGCTTTCGGTTGACTGCTACAGGGGCAAATATCTCCACTGCTCAGTAAATGCTTCTCTTATTTGATTTCTCTATAGCACTATCCCTTTATGATTACAGCAGGACTGGGCATGGGGCCTTTCTGAAACTCATGAAGCTAAACTCTACCATAAACAGTAGTGGTTAGTGAGATGAGATAGAAAGCAATTCATTGGCACCATTTCATGAGAGGAGTGCATGTGGCAGAGTGTGGAGGCCACCACAAGCAGCAGATGTTGGATGTCATGAAAGGGCAGCAAATTGTTAGCTATTTAATTTGTTATTATTCCGTTTTTATTGTTACAATGACTTCGTTGGCTATCAGTCCATTTGGGGGAACGATTCAAAGAGCTGATTGGGTCCAGATTACCTGAAAGATTATTCTTCACCATATAACCTGTCTGTTTTGATGTCTTTCAAGGAAGGTTTTTTTCTTGGGGCCCATCCAAATGATGAAAAAAAACCCTCATGGAATGAGAGGGGAATTCCTTGTGTTCTAATGAGATGCTGTGTTGAATCATGGTATTCAGAAGGAAGGGGGCCAAAATCCGCAAAAACTCAGTGGTTACAGACTTTGGGAACTTCCCCAGTGTTTTTGAAAAAGACTGGTGGAAATGCGCATTCCTGATGATTTGAACAGCCACACAAATTGCAGTGCACTTATGAGCAGTTCATGGCAAGCTTGCACCTGTGCACCACCAACCAATCATATTGTTGGCAATATGATTGGTTGGTGGTGCACAGGTGCATGCTTGCCATGAACTGCTCGTAAGCGCTGGCAACCATGTGCTGTTTTTTTGTTTTAACTGTCAAAACCCGGCTGCGGCTGGGAGACAACATGGAGGCTGGGCTGCCTCTTCGAGAAGGCAAGATGAAGCCAGAATGGAGGGGGGAGACCCTTCTTTTCCTTTTCCTGGTAGCTGGCTGGGCAGATCCTCCCACCTCTTTAGATTACAGCCAGGATCAGAGGTTGCCACCACCGCCAGGATGAATGGAAGGTAGGCAGCTCTCTCCTCCTCTCCCTTGCCAGCCTCCACATTGTCTCTGGGTACTGCCGGGGTCTCACCTTCCACCGAGAGTTTTCCCCAATCATTCCCTCCCCACATGTGCAGTGTGAACACAAAAGTGCAGCACTTCACAGCCAATCATCTTTGAAAAAAATACTGTGAATACAATAGAATGCTGCTGCGAATTGTTCATAATATGCAGGTATGTGCTTTATTTTTTCTTGGGTAGACTATCCCTTGGTCTCACTACCCTCACAGAGATATTTGGTAAGACATGAGAGAGGGACTTCTCAGTGATTACTCCCAGGTTGTGGAACTCCCTTCTACAGGGGGCTATAGTCAGCCGTTGGTATATTGAATAATGATAAGCCTGGTGTTCCCATTATTCTCTTCCCTATTGCTGAAACATCCTTCTGAGAGCCTTGAAAAGCACAATAATTCTAGCATAAAATGTGTGAAGCCAGGAACAGCAGCATTCTGTTGCAGGCCTGCTTGTCAGAGTAGGAATGAAGTTCCTGTTCAATTTGGCAAAGCAGAACACTGCACTTGGGGTGCAAGGTCAGCTGGCACATGTCTCCTAACACAGGCCAGCTCTATTAAGAACTGTATCGTTTTTAAATGCTCTCTCTGTTCTGTTCTCAAAGACTAGGCACTATGGGGAAGGGTAGCTTGGGAAGTTACCAGTACAAAAGGCCCAGGTGATATCCCAAGCCACCACTCTATAGCGTCTTGGCTCCAAGTACTAAACGAAACCAAGCTTGAAAGAAACAGGTGACTCGGTGACTTCTGTTAGAGCCAGTCTCTTGCAAGAGGTATGTGCTGGGTGGCTGCCTCCTCTGGCTGTGGTATGCAAGTGTAGAGGGTGGCCAAGTCTTTGATAACACCCTGTGTGAGCAGCAAGAACGTCAGACAACTTGTAAAATGTTACATTGTGCAAGCAATTAGGAGCTTGGCCAGTGTGTGTTTCTGTATGCATGTGTACATGCATGTGCATAGAGAGGCCATCTTTCTTTCATCCTTTTACTACTCTGTTATCTGTCTGTACTTCTGTAATGATGAAGAAATAATCATAGTTTTGTTTATGGGGGCAAGAACTAAAAGGGCACACATCTGTAACATATCTATGATGTCTCCCACTTTATGTAGAACACTTCCAAGTGGAACATGTCTAGCTGAATCTTTGCTGACTTTCCTACAGGTGATTAAAACTTGGCATTTTCTTTGGCTGATAATGTCCAAACTTGGAAATTATTCTGTAGGGTTTATAAGGGGAGGGCATTCTAGAGAGGAGATGCCACTGCTAAAAAAAAAAAAAAAGAAAAAAAAAGCAAGCCTATCACTACACACTGTCTAACCTCAAAAGCAGAGAAACCTGGAAAGGTGATGATCTGAGCATCGGGACAAATTATATTTGTTTGATTGATTTCTATTCTACCCTTCTACCAAATGGGACCCTCTGTCTTGGATGTCTTTTAGGTACCCAGGTTTGGAGGAATTTAGGACTTCAAAGCTGAGCACTGATTGGTGCGTATTAACTGTACTTGGAAACAGACCAATCAGATTGTTTCAAACTTGACAATATTTTGTTTCCTAGGGTTGGTCCTACTTAGCATCCTAGCAGCTCTATTCTGGATTAGTTTAAATTTCTGAGATATTTTCAAAGGAAGTCTCACACAGAATTCCTATTAGTAAATTAATCTGGAGTTTACTAGGCAGTAATAGTGGACAGGCTAGCTTTTATTAGCAATTGATATACAAGACTTATGTTGAGGAAAATGCTATATGCCACAGAAGTTTCCTGAGCTAGTGATAAATCAGCACTCCCAAACTGTGAACCTGAACCGTTATGGTGAGTACAATCCTATCTAGAACAATTTGGACACATCTCTTCAATCAGATGTCCAGGGTCCAAAATGGTGGACCATGAGTCTTAGCTGTGGGCGCATCCTATGAGCATCTGGTTGGCCACTGTGGGGCAGAAGTACTGGACTAAATAGGCCTTACATTTGAGCCAGCGCTAGATCAAAAATACCAGGGTCAACCATCAATGCAATAGCAGGTAGGAAGCAGGAAGTCAATAGAGGGAACCATGTGCTTGTTCTAAAACTTGTTAATATGCACAGAGCTTTCCTGAACTATTTGAGAATGAGAAGCAATATTTGGGCAGGGGGGTGCATTGAATCCCCATGAGTTTTATCTCAGCTGCTTCCCTAGCTCTCATCGTAAATTATACGGATGCTAAAATTCATAGGCAATGAATCCTGAACACAAAGCCTTAACTAATGAGAAAAACTGTTTTCAGGATTAATTTGGGGTAGGTGGGCTTTCATAGATGTTGTATGCTTTTCATTATGATGGTGACTTAAAATTTTAAATTTGCTGAAATATCCTATGAAATATGAATTGATTGTTAGTTTAGGTTTTCTCTTTTGCAAGTTACCTAATATAGGTTATAGTAAAAAGGACTTGTGGGACTAAAGGTGCTTGATCATTCTAGGCAGTGCTTCAACACAAAAGCTCTTTCCTGTGTGTAGGAAACACCCAGATACACTTAAACATGGTCCATGTTTTAATTCCTTCTCATGAATTACTTAATATAGTTCAGTTTTCATTTTGCTTTTGCCTACAAGGTAAACCTGTCTTTCGTTTAGAATATTTCCAAAGTAGATAGTGTCCTGTTACTGTTATCATCCTGTAATTTCCACAAAAAATATTGGCCAACCAAAATGCACAAAACACATCATGCTTCAACGCTTCACTGGCTTGTTCTTCAGGCAAAGAGGTTAAAAATCATACAGCAAAAGAACCATACAGTAAAGAAAGAAAAGTGACGTTAGCATTTCAGGCGTTATTTCTGTTGTCAGCTAAGATGGTCTGGAGGGATTCCACTGCAAGCAGAGATCACTCCCCTTCTGTAATTTGTTACCATGCTGTAAGTGAAAATAAGGTTGGTGTCATGCATTGATCTGATGCCAGAGACATGAAAAATGAACTCAGTTCAGTCAGGTGTTTTAAAGAAACCACAATAATGTTATTATTAGAATTGAATGTTATTATTAGAATTGAATCTTAGCAAAGCAATAAAACTAAAACAGATCAGAGTAAGAACCGCGCTGCATACTATGATAACTGATGAAACTAATTTTTGGATAGCTTCTACAGGTAAACAGCTGGTATTATTTGGAGTGTATCCTGCTACAGAAAAACTAAGTGCATGTTCTTGAGAACCAAATCTTTCAAGGGGGAAATGTTTCTGAATACTTAGGTGTTAATTCTCTCTCAGCTACATTGTTTTTTCCTTAATGCTATGATCCTTAAGCATGTATGGGGAGATGCTCAACAATGTACAATGCAGTTTGCTAACAGGCGTTTGTTCTATTTCTCTAACTGTAAACTGCTCTTTCAAACAACTGAAGTATGTTTTCTGTACCATCACATTACAATTGCATCTCTGTGCCAGAGCTTATTTCATTAGTAAATTGTTTGTGCCCTGTACCTAAATCAATATACTGAAAGATAAAAGTATTGAGGTTACGCATAGATATTTTTCAGGTGGAGGGAGGCATGGCATAGTGTACCTTTCAAATGTATTATGAAGAGGAATATAAAACATGCCAGGAGCTTACTAGTTGCTGTTTCTGGGGGGGGGGGAAATAACTTATTGTATGGCATTATAATGTCAACCTATGCTGGTTTCATTCTGGATATTTTATAGCAAAAAGCTTCACAACAATTTATAGCTAGATAGCCTTTACAGTAAGCATGCATCCTTGCATTAAAATCACTCACCATTAGCTTTTCTTCCTCTTCCCTTTTCTCTTGAGGAGCAGCATTGTGAGAGAGAAAACAGATCACTGCAAATACACACATGTGCGCAAACACGCACACCTGTTTTACAACCCCTTGAAAGTGTACCATCAGATCACCATTTTAATAATATTGGTTAACATTTAAGAGAGATCATTGTATGGTGTCAGAAAAGCAAGAAGCTTCTTCAGCTGTCCTACTTGCAAAGATTCAAGGGCATTGCCCTGAGGGCTTCTGCAAGCAGAGAATCTTCCTAAGTTTTTTCTTCCAAAAAAAGAAAAAAAAAGCAGAAGGATCTTAGGAGAAGGCTATAGTAAATCCCTCTCTCCTAAAAGTGTTATTCTTCTGAGAAAATCAGCTAGACATCACAGTAAGTTTTCCTCCTTCCATCCCAGGTATTGGTACTCATGAGTAATCTTTGGCCCTCCAGGTACTGTTCAGCTACCTTTCCCATCATTCCTGACAATTGGGCTGGCTGGAGGTGCCCAGAGTTGGAGAATTACAGTAGCTGGAGGGACACACAAGAAGGGACACACACCTCTTCAGTAGAAACTGTAGGATTAGGTTGCCAATGTGTAAAGTCTATTTCTTTACAAATCTGTTTGCACATTACTTCATTTAACACATATGGATTGATTCAACTAAGCAGAATATCTGTGCCTTCCATCATAGAAACTGGCACATCTTTCTTCCAAGAATGTCTCTGATAATTCATTTTTGTGTTGCACAATCTTCTCCTTCCCATCTCTTATATATGGCCACATCACACCTCTACCCCTTCTCCTCTTCCACCTCCAGCTTTCTCACCATACCACTTGATCTCCACTGTGAGGTTTTGCTGATTCAGTTCAAAAGGTCTGCAGAAACACAGAGGTACCTCTTAGATTTCCAGCTTTGACTTAGTCTGGTTTATGTAGACCAGATATGAAATACATGGTGATATACAATCAGATATCATGATGCCTTGTGAAACTGATGTATAACTTGTTGAAAAACTTATTTTAAAAAAGAGTTCTGATCATCTGGAGGGGGTAAATGATTGTGTGAGGATGCAAGTGAGGATACATAACTCCCCACTGCAGGAGAAAACAAATATTCATCTGTAGTATTCTCCTGGTATTTGGATGTCCTGAAATATTTTGAAGGAATTACTCCATGGAGAAAAACATGTGAAGTGTTATGTGCAGAAAACCCCCCACCTGTTTTCCACACATAGAGAACAGGTTTTCTGCACACAAAACAATGTTTTTGGGTGGCAGGAAACTTGATTTTGCAAAAAAAAAAAAAAATAACCAACCCCCCCCAATCTCTCTTCCCCCATCCCCCCACTTTACAATCAAGCAAACAATGCATGGCTGAAATCCTGCATGGCTCTGTGTAACGTAGTGGTTTTACATGCAGAACTATGCTACTCTGAGCCATTCACCCCAGACCTACCATAGAGCCGATGTAGCCCCCACTCAAACCATTTGTGCATGCAGGAGTATGGATGGGGGGGCACAGAACATCTGGCTGTGTCCCCATAGCAAGACACATAGTAATTACCTAATCCACTGAGGTTTGCTTGGGTCCTTAAGTTGTTTCAGCAGCTGATTTAATTATTTCATGTCTGACTACAGGGACATTGCAAGATGTTCCTGCAGTCACCCCTGTTCTCCTCCAGGCACAGACTGGCTAAGGGTAGGGAGCGTCAGCAGCTCTACAGTAGGTCTGGAGAGGGGTTTGGTCACTATGAAGAAAGGGAAGAAGGGAATACTAACCTCCACAGTGAGCAAAAACAGACATACACAGGCATAGAATTAACTTACATCTGCATATGCCACTAACAGGGTGCTAGCCCATAAATGTGAACTACAGAAATGAGAAATGCTTGATTATTCTGCCAAAGTATTATCTTGTAAACCATTGCACACAGGCCACATGTGGTCCATTGATGCCTAGCCACTTGTGCCCCAAATTTTGGCTGCTGTCAGCAAAGACAAGCTGAACACTTAAATCAATCCAACAATGAACACGCTGTCACTCTAAACATGGCTGCTATTGTATCATGTGCCACATGTAGATGCATGAGTATATGGATACACGTTGATGGTGTTGCTGCTCCAGTGTCCATGATTTGCCTAATAAGCTTCTTCATGCATAGGTGATGATTTTCATGGGGGTTGCTGTTGGAAAGGTTAACACTCTTCACAAATCCCAAGAAACACCCCTCTATGCTAGAAAGTCTAGTAACCAGGCCAAGACTAGACTGTGAATCAGTCTAGTAGGACTCATCTCTGTGGTCAGCCCTCTGAGCATGGTTTCTAGAACATCTGCTAAGCTTAGATAATCAAATAGCCCCTATAGAATTTTTTTTTTAAAGTAAGCTTCTTAGCATGGGCAGTTTTACTGAATATTATGAAGGGATGACATCTCTTTGTATATGCAAGGAAGGATATGCGTCCGCACTGTGAAATATGTATATGGATGGGAGAAAGGGTTTGTGTGTGGGATGAGAACAACCTGTGCATGTGTGAAAGGTGTTGTTCTGTGCCTGTCAGCATGATGGGTATCTGTGCATGAGATGGCAGGTATATGCAGACCCAGCTATCATGGCCCATTGTCCATCACACTGCTTGTCCCACACACAACTATATCCTGCCATGTAATTTACAAAGGATTCCCCAATCACCAGTGTAGGCCTGCACCTGAAAATGTTACCTACCCTGGAATGTATACTTTGTGTGCCTTCAAGTTGTTTCCAAATTATGGTGACCCAAAGGTAAACCAATCGCAGGATTTTCTTGGCAAGATTTGTTCTTCAGAGGGGGTTTGCCTTTGCCTTACTCTGAGGCTGAGAGAGTGTGACTTGCCCAAGATCACCAAGTGGGTGTCCATGGCAAAGCAAGAATTTGAACCCTGGTCTCTAGAGTTGTAGTCCAACACTCAAACCACTACACCATGCTGACTCTCAGATTATATAATACGATGGAACTATTTCATAAAGTAAAGATACAAGATGCAATCATAATTTAAGTGCAGAGAACAAAAGAGAAAACAAGAGAAGAACATAGGATAGGCAGAATCCCTGAGGAGTTGCCACTCTTATTGAACCTGCTCTGCTTCTAACACAATCAGTTGAACATTTTTGAATATATTGAAGTACAAATGTGAGAATGAGTTCTATATCTTCTCAAACTTTTTCAAAGCTTGGCTGCTGCCTCCACCCCCGCCCCCAGTAATGCATCCCCTATGTATCTGACCCAGCATTCCTGCAACCCAGATCTGGGTATCTAGGGGATCTTTGACTTTCCACACTTTCAGTACCAAATGCTCAGCTATTAAAGCAATGTTATAACCAGGCTTGCTATGGTTTTGAGAAAATGCACATAGACGAAATATGTATAATCACTTGTTAAATTCACAGCATTCAGTGACTGTGTACAACTCAAGATCCAGTTCAACTCAAGATCCAGTTAACTCAGCCCAATATAGAATCTGCACTGCAGGACTTTTTTTTTTATGACACAGTTTGTCTCTATGGAGATTATCAGATGCTGTAAATATGGTGTGACAATGATGTCAGGAGATCACTAAAGGGCCTGTTTTTCACATGATGTCGTCCCCGTGTCATTATGCTCCCATTCCACCAGTGGTTCTTTTTATTGACAGGCTAAGCCGTCAATAGATCGCCCGTTCCATTTCTGTCATGGAACGACAGGTGAGTGAAAAGGTGCCCCATTATGCTGGCGCGATGCCAGAGTCAGTGGGAGGTCCGTGCCAAACACTTCTGGGTGCGATCGGGAGATCCAGGTAAGTGACACACTTTTTTGTACTCTCCCTGTGTTACTTGTAAACTTTAAAGTATGTTTAGGTGCTTGGTTTTATTTTTTAAAGTGTATTTTTCATTTTAATTTTAAATTTCCCACGCACATGTCCTCTTGCAAGAACAGCCCAGGATTTCAACAAGGAAGTGAATGCAGCTTGGTGAGAGCTCCATTCACTCCTGGGTGCCAGTTACATGACAGAAATTGTCGCGATGCTTACCGTGACATAGTGATCATGAATCCGTCCCTCGCTGTTTATACGATTTATGTCTCTGATCTGGATATCCTGGGTGGTCCCGTGACTGATATTTACACATCCATAGTTCCGGTTTTGTTTAGGTTTTAATTTTTTTTTTTTTGGCTGTCAATCAAAGATGCGATTACTCGTGTTTTCACAACCTTGGTGACGCACTTCCTTTAGAGTTCCGTGCCATGAGCGATGCTATTGGCTGGCTGGGGGGAGGAGAGAGAGGGGGGCAGAGGTTTGTTATTCCCCCTTGCTTCTTGAACAAGGAGCCCTTTCAGAAGAGGCAGAAAGCATTTTGAAAGATCCAGACAGATCTTTCTCTCAGAAGCAGGGCTTTCCTTTTGAAATCAAGCTGAGTGCTTTGAAAGCAAGAGGAGTGCTTTCCTTTTGAAATCAAGCGCTTGGTTTTCCTCTTGCCTCTTTAAAATATTAACCCCTACAGCTGGCTGCAGAGATGGCTATAGGCAGGCGTTTTGAAAGACACAAACACAGAGAGGGGGAATTAAAGGGTGCTAATTCGCTCAGAGGCTTGAATATTTTAATGTGCCAGGGAGGTGACCAAGCTACTACGATCTCTCTGTAACATGCAGTTGAGGAAAAGGTAAAGCTGAAGGGTTTGCAGTGTAGAAATCCATTTAAAAAGGTAATTGAGTACACGTGCGTGCACACACACATACATCAACCTTCGTGCAGCTGGAAGGGATGCCTTTGTTTTCGGCTGGTGAGGCTGGATCTGTTGAACGGGTGACTGACCCCTCCTTTTCTGGTCCCTGAGCTCTAAGCCCACCCCCAGTCACCATTTCCGGTCATCCCAGTACCGAGACTTTTTGTCCCATGCTGTTTACATTTCCGATTTTCCGAATCCTCCCGTGACTTTTTTAAAAACTGGCACAAACCAGGGGACTAGAAGTCCCACAGGTTGAGGGATAAAAGGTGGCCCCCCTTCCGAAAATCACGTACCCGACCCGATGTACGTGTAAACTGCCAGGGATCGACACGAATTCTTCCCAGGACATTTTCATCGTGTAAATGGCCCCCTGGGCTGCTGAGGGGGACAGAACATCACGCAATTAAGGTAAGTGTGAAAGTTTTTGTTACTGTGCTGGGACAGGGACAGGAGAGGAGTGAGAGAGGAGATGGGGAGATGGGGATGCTATTTTTGTCCCCATCTGATAATCTCCTATGGGCATTCATGTTAATAGTGTCTACTATTTTTTGTTAGTAATACCTTTATGTGCTACATACCTATGGATAGTACTATTGTATGGTGGTATTTTGAAATGTGCAGTTTTACTTATTTGTAATGAAATGTTGTGTTACAATCTGCTGTATTGTATGGGATACAGCATGGGGGTGTTGTATGGGAAATGGGTGGGAGTGTTGTAATTGACTCCACTGAGCTCTCCTCACCTAGTCACATTTCCCTTCTCCCACTTCACCATGAGCACCAGCACTGGTGAACATGACTTTATCTTAACACAGTTTTTCTTTTAAAAAGCTCACTGCCACTGAAGAACATGTCCTCCCACAGGGAGTTGCTGTGCTTTGCTTTGGTTGCTGCAACTTCTGCCTTCACTCTATAGGTCCCTGTCTCAGGGTTTTGAAACTATTTTGTTATCCCAGTTGCTTTACTCACCTTTGATGCAGCTGGGGAGCAACAAGAAGTATTAAATGCAAAGAGTTTCCCTCTCCCTCCTTCATTATTTTCCACAAGTCCAACTTGTGCTTTGAAAAGCACTTTCTTCAAAAGAGGAAATGGGGTTGCAGAGAAGACAGGTCAATCTCAATTTCATTGAGTGAGGAAGAAGGGAGGGCTAAAACCCTGCAGAAGAAAACAGAAAAACTGATCAAATGGTGCTCTCTACTACCTGGCCTTGTCTCCAAGACTTCCTGAAAGAGAAGCTACTATTGACTCCCTCTCCTGTCTTCCTCAAAGCCGGAGATTTTCAGACAACACTGTTATAGTGTTACTATTCCATTTTATTTGCTATGGCTGCCTCCTCTTGAATCCTGGGATTTGCAGTTTAGGGAGGGGCATTTACAACTCTCAGCCAGAGAGATCTTAGGCCTCACTAAACTACAAACCCCAGAATTCCACAGGAGGAAGCCGGAGCAGTTAAAGTGGACTAGTAACACTATAACAGTGTAGTCTGAAAATCTCCTAAGGCTCTCCCTCCTTCCACTTGTGGGGACTGCAGAGTTATTTCATTGTGTATATGGCACAGCTGCTCAGCAACATTTTGTCCAGAAAATTTAAAAGAGAAAAAAATGCCCAAGTTTTTACTGCTCCAAAGCTATATGTACATTAAAAAGTACCATTACAAACAGAATGGCTTATCATTCAGCCTGGGAGTTGATGGTCTGCAAATGGAGAACAGGGCTCTGTTTACCCTCCGTAGAGCTACTCCCATTCCTAAGGCACAGGGGAAGAAAAATCATGAAACTGCTTCTGCAGTCTGAGTGTCACTCCCAGTCATATGAGTAATAATAGTGAACATCTTTTTCAAACTAAAATCACTACTGTGGGTGCAATAAAGAAAGAAAAAACATCACGAGAAATTATGCCTGCAGAATACCAGAATATAGAGGGGGAAATTGCAGGAATACCATATACATGTCATATACCCTGTGAGTGAGCCAGACATTGTTTCAGTGATGACGGAAAGCCTAGTATAGATTGGTCTCCAAGTCCAAGAATCTAGAAGGCTCTATAAAACCAGAGTATGTGGGTGGAGTGGGAGTCATTCTCTTCACACTGCCAACAACTAGAACAATTAGCAAAGCCTAATTTACCTATAGCCATGGGGGACCAATGTATCCACAGGATTATTTACTGTTATAGCAACTGAAATTGCTTTAATAAGAAAAGTCTAGAAGACGCTGATGTCCATATAGGTTCCACATGAATTGGTAAGGATGATCTGTGGTGTGTGCATGGGTGGAAGCAAGGAATAAGGGTCTCTCTTAAAGATGGCTTCCAACTTGAAGACAATATTGCTAAGCTGTACCCAGTTGTGAAAGCTTTTGGAATAATGGTCAAATGTCATGCTGAATTAACAACAAACTTCACATTATTCATAATTTAGTTTTCATGTTGGTTCTGTGTTCTAACAGAAACAATGTCAGTCTTATTTTTGGTTACTGTAAATTGGCAGTTAATAGAAAAGCATAAAGTATTGGTTGGATAGATATATCATCCTTAATGGTGCAATATTCAATACCTCATGTTAAGAATCGGGTAAATTTTGTGAGTCTCCATGTATGAAACACCAATGTGCAGTATTAAAAATGAAATATTTTAAACTTTTTGAGAAATGATGTAGCTTTATGGATCAAACCCCAGAGTCATGGTGTCATCCTGTTCTGCAGTTGCTGGTCATTATTCAACAATGTTTTAACTGTTAATGCAGTTCTTAATGTAAATGTTTAAATTATGCTTTATATTTGTATATAAATATAAAATGCCATGTGCTTTGTATTTTTGTTAACAGTACTGGCACCTGTATCATATACAGCAGTGAAACTGGATGGTATGGGGACTGGGGACAGAGAATTTATTACAGAATTTGTGTTTTTGAAAAGTGCAGTTTTACTTGGAGATTTGTCTCTAAATCACTTCAGATACCAAGACAGTATGCTTGAAGACAGTAATATTTCATCTTTTTCATATGAACATTTGTCAGTTGAAATTGTGGTGTGCCCCTTTTAGATATCTCTGCTAAGTATTTACCAAGCACTGGGGATGTAAATATTCAACTGTTACATTCTTGCATGTGAGAATGAATAACTTCCACAGGTTTCTCCCTTTTGTGGGTGAAAATAAATATTTCTGTGCATTTCTTGCCTAGCATTCACACATCCCCAAGTGTTTCTGGAAATTATGTTGTGCAGAAATGCACATTTTATTTTATTTTATTTTTTTTTGCATACAAAACTTGGCTGGCATCCTGCTCAGTGTTTATAATGTTTTAAGCTGGATTTACAACATCATGAATGTTGGAATTCACATTTATGGTCATTGCACATTACAATGACTGAAAGTGCCTCCAAAAAACCTATCTTTGAAGCCAGGCAGCTGCCCTAACAGAAAGATTTCCAAGACGCTGGAGAGGGGTCTATGTCATTCCCTGTTGCATTGTGTTTCACAGCCAGAGGAGGGCTGCATGCATCATTGCTCGGCGCCCCTATTCTCCAGCACCTTGGAGTCCTTCTGTTGGGGTGGGTTTCCTGGCTTGAGTGGTATGCTAGGTGGAGTACCATTGGGAGACATAACTACATAATGATGGCACTCTGTTGTCATAGCTACATCTTCCAAGTCGGATCTTGGTCCATCCCCCACTCCCAGCAAAACACTTATTGTATATAAAATGCAAATTTTTGTGGAAAAAATTGGTGTTTTTTTCTTCTCAAAACCCAACAATTTTACACAAAAACCTCGCATGGGTTTCTGGAAACAGTGACTGGAATCCTGTTGGTTAGTCCAACTACAGTAGACCCATTCAATCAGTTGTTGAGTCAGCACTTACAGAAACTCCACTGATTCAATGGCTTCCTTCTAATCAGGACAAACAAGACAATTTAGGCCAGTATTTTTGTGCAAAAATTGTGTGTGGAGGGGGGGTTCAACCCTCCCAGCTTTCACACACATAAATCCACTGTTCCCAGAAGCCCATATATTATTTTGTACAAAATTAGTGGGTTTGTTAAAAAAAAAAAAAGTTTCTGGAAACAGTGTTTTTTGTTTTTTAAAAAAGTATTTTTATGCAAAAAAAAGTTTTTTCCATGAAAACAATGTTTCATGCAAAAAAACCCATATATATTTCTGTGCAGAATCATTTCCTGAAATACTTTGTGATTAGCTAACATGCATTGGAAACTGCTTAATGTAGTGTAGATGTGTAAATTGCTATTGCTTAAAAGCAATTTGTATCCCGCTCTGATAGCCTTGTGGCTGAAAAGCGGGGTATAAACAAACAAATAAATACATAAATATTCATTCATACTTGGCAAAAATATTGCAAAATTGTCACCTTTGTGTTATACTTTTAACTAGGTTTCCTGGTATCATTTTTCTACTGTGAAGCTAATTACAACGAATATTCTTTCCATCCCTGCTCACCAAGGTAGCTTGGTATTCATTCATATAGCTCTTCAATTACCCTCTCTCTTTCCCTGTCTATCTGTATATGGTTGTATATGCGTGCACATGCAGATAGCCCAGAACTCTGTTTCGAGCTGAGAATACTTGGCAGTCAGGATAGTACTGAAGTGGTCTGTACTTCAGACCTGTGCCTACGTCTAGGAAAGCAATAAAGTTATATGTTATCACATTCAATATTGTTGAGATATGATTATCATTCCTTCACTTGGACTTAAAAAGAGTAGAAAATTGATGAAACTAAATATTATGCAACACTTATAGAAGATCAACAAGCTTTGACTACAACACCAATCTTTTTCCGCAGATCAACACTGGGTTGTTCAACATCCTATGTCAATCTTATGGGAACTAGGGTCCGTGTGTGTGCATACTATAAAAATTTCTAGCCAGATGTTTTGTTTTGATCATTCATATACCCGAAATCCCTGGAAAATAATTATTCTTGGTAAAGTGAGAGTCTTAATTTTAAATGTGCTCATGCCACCTGGAGTGCCATTTTTGGTAGAAAGGTAAGCTATATATTTATAATATATAAATAATACAAACCAGAATAATACTGTCGTGTCATGGCATCCGTGGGTAAAATACTGGTGTGATAAAAAGACAGTATTAGTTTAGCTTTAATCGCAACTAACTCCTGTGTTCTACAGAAATGGTTTGTGTATTATGCTGCAGTGGGCTTTTCCCATGAAATGGGTAAATGGAACAGGTTCAATATTTGTTGCTACAGTTTCTTTTTGACTTCTCATATTTACAGTTTTATTAGTATGTTGGTAATTTAGAAGTACAGTTGTCCCTTCACATTCACTGGGGTTTGGTTCCAGGACCCCTCCCCCCCGAATACCCAAATCCATGAATACTCAAGTCCCATGATATGCAATGGCATAGCAAAATGGTGTCCCTTTTATAAGATGGCAAAATCAAGGTTTGCTTTTTGGATTATTATTTTTAAAGAATATTTTCAAGCTTTTCATACTTAAAACCGTGAATGCTAAATCCATGAATGTGGAGGGACAACTGTAGTAAAGAATATGTTGACATGAAGCTGCATTGAAATTGGCTTTGTGTCTTGCTTTCAGATCTTTGTTTTCAGATCTTTTTTATAATAGTAATGTGAACACAATTAAGTTACTACAAACAGTGAATTGCAATGGATTGAGTAATATTCACAGTCAGAACTACAGTTGTCCCTCCACATTCGTGGCTTTCACATTTGCAGTTCCACATATTTGCAGTTTGCCAATTTGGTGTGGGGCGGAGATGCAGCAACGGGGCTTCTCAAGCCCCATTGCTGCTTTGGGGAGGGTGGATGGGGAAAGCGACGACGGGGCTTCTCAAGCCCCATTGCCGCTTTGGGGTGGGGGGGTTGCGAGCCAGGGGGGAGGCCTATTATAAAGCCCCATTGCTGCTTTGGGGAGGGGGGGTTGCGAGCCGGGGGGGAGGCCTATTATTATTCATGTTTTTTTCACATTCACGGGGGTCTTCCGCCCCTAACCCCTGCGAATGTGAAGGGACGACTGTAATGAAAATTATTTGTGTTCTTATATTTGACAATCAATGTAGCCAATTACTCTATGTCTAGATTTGTGAGTTTACAGATAAATATCACACATTACAGGTGATGAAACACAAATCAACTGAGTAAACATTCATCCAGTGGATAGACAGGAAATGTGTATGTGTTGCTAATGACATGCTCAGACGGGGAGAAATTTATAAAATAATTTTTTAAAAAAAATACATTTCACATATCTGTCATCAAAACAATTCTGCTGTAGGAAAGGTTCATCATCATCATCATCATCATGCCTTTACCCATATTTTAAATGCATGGGTGTTTCATTTTTATATTTGCTAGAATTTCCAGGCAAGAGAATAAAAGCACCTGGTAAGGGGTGTTCAGCTGTCCTATTTATGTACTAATGGATTTCTTCACCAGCTGATCAGTATCCAGGGAGCCATTACTAATTACAAAGAAATCTGGGTGGTTTAGAGCTACTGCCTTATCTTCCAGCCTAACCTATCTTACAGAATGGGTGTGAACATATTGTAAAATGGTGTGATTCCAGAAAGTCCACATCCTTCTAGAATGGGCAAGAGCAATGCTCTTTTATTATTTTTTTTAAAAATAATATTTCACTTTATTCTGCACCCTCTATTTGCACTGAGTAATTTGTTGCTGTTCTATTCTCCCCCAAAATATTTTTGCTTGTTTTGTTACCCACTACTTTTAGTTACCTTTTTTAAAAGAAAGAAAGAAAGAACATTTTCAATTGATAAGAGAATGGTGCTGAACTAGAAAAAAAATCCCCTGAGAGCATCTGCAAAAATGTCTTACAATGCCCTTTTAAAGTATCTTTTAAAAGTAACTTGAATGTTACTTGTCCCAAAGAAATCAAGTCATGGAATACAGTATTGTATTTTTGAAATGTAACGTTGTTAAGCCCTCTTTGACCCCAAAGGCAACATTACATTACATGGAATTTGTTATTTCCAAACTTGATTATTTCCACCACAGCAAGTACAGTGGCTGATTTTCAGGTGGTTTGCTGCAAGACTAAATGCTTCTGCTACATCCTGTTGCATGAGGGACAGAGACCACTGTGTGGAAGCAGTAGAGATTGAGAGCTGTTAGCTCAAAAACACTCAGATGGAGGCCAGCTCAGTGGCTCGTAGTGCCCAGCACAGGCTGTAATACTATTGGCCTGTGCTGGGTCCTACTAGCTACTCCATCATACGTATGCACAATGCTGAATTAACCTTCCTCAGTGGTTGCACTAGGGGGGTGCAGAAAGGCCAAACTGCACAGAGTGACACCAGCTTTAGTGATCTTCACAGATCTTCCCCATGCTGGTAACTTGTAACCAACCTCTGGTTGGTCCTCTCCCTCAATGCAGTGGTAGAAGCTGAAATTTCTTCTCTAAGCCATCTTATGTACAGCCACTAGAAAACTCAGGCCTTACTGCCCTGCTGGAGGGATAGTATGAATGTTTAGGGAAGGATGTTCATGGATTTCAAGCTTTCTTCCATCAGATAAACATCTTCAGCTCAGTGTCTGCTAAAGAGAACCCCTGAACATCAACCATGGCAACTGTGTTGTTACAAATGATTCTGGGGTATATGGCAAAAAATTTCACTTCATGTAGGCCTCTGAATAGGCCTGTTGAGCCTCACTATTGCCTCACAAAATGGAGAGAGCGTACATCACACAGAAATTTCAGGGAAGTTTCTCCATAAGTTCTGAACTTTTTAGATAGGATTCCCCGATATACATGAAAGAGACTCCAAGATTCACTGGGACACAATCTGAAAAGTACTGTTCTAGTTTATGAATAAACATAGAAAGCTATGGCAGTCCCTACAACATTTCACAGATGAAAACTGGGACACATTTGATCAAGCAACATCAGAGCATGGTCAAGATGACAAAAGTTACTATTGAGGAAAAACATTCAAGCTAGGAGAGGGCAAGACTCGTCCTCTCCTCTCCTCTCCCACCTGCTGAGTTAATTGAGTTAATTTTGCACTTTGAACTCTGTTTACAGCATTGAAGTAAGCAGAGGACAAAGGCAGAAAGTAGGAGGAAGAGAGAGAAACTGGGACATTTTAAAAACAGTTGGAAAGGGGTGTGTGTAACAATTGTGGCTGTCTTTGCCAAATCAGACTTGGAGGCTATTCAGTTCATCAGCAATAGAGAGTTTTGCCACTAATTTTAGTGGATGAAGGGTTGCCCTCTGTTATCAATGATAAATATATGCAAAGTGTAAGAAGCTTGGATGCATAGCTATGCTGACATCTTCAGCATATCTGCAAAGATTATGAGAAACTATGCAAGTATGAAAAAGACTGAATTATGCACCGTTGGATATTTTCTCTGGTAAAAAGAAAAACAAGTAACACACCAAGTGGAAATATGTAACTGTGGAAATAAGTAAGATAAAAATAGAAAGAAATTTCATTATTTTTCCACAAGGAAAAAGGGTCATATCAAAACAATGGAATCAGTATGCATATTTTTGTTAAGGGAAGCAGATAAGTTAATAGAAGAATTGGATCACCAACCATAATTTCAGGGTAGTAATGGCCATGTTCAAAGGTTGATTTTGCTATGTCCTAAAAAGTGCAGTCTTATGCATGTCTGCTTAAAACTCAGTCCCAGTGCATTCAATGGGACTTATTGTCAAGTAAGCGGGTATAGAATTGGAGTCTTAGTCCTGCAACAAATTATATGTATGATTAGGCTTTTAGAATTTAATTCTGTATTAATGCTTTGTTGTTGTTGTTGTTGCTGCTGCTGCTGCTGTTACTTTGACTTCTCTTTTTGTTGTCTTGTAGAGACGGGCAACAAGAAGCTAAAAAGCACGATACAGAGAAGCACAGAAACAGGCATGGCTGCAGAAATGAGAAGTCGTATGGTCCGGCAGCCAAGTCGGGAATCAACTGATGGAAGTATCAACAGTTACAGCTCAGAGGGAAAGTAAGTTGATGCTTCCTGTACTCAGGACCATTGTGCCCTTTAGGCCAATGAGAAGCTTGTGTTTCTGGCTGCCTGTCTGCCAGAGGATGTCAAGAGGTCACCAGCTGATCATCTTTCCTTCTGATGCTTCTGTTCCTTCTGCTGCAGCAGGAGGTGACTCAGCCCTGAAGGTGGAGAAGAGATAGGGAAATTTTTGAAGGGAAGCAATTGCAACAGTGCTTATGCAGTGGTAGTTGGTGGCTACCAGGTCAGTGGGCCGGTGAATCTATTCTGGGTTTTGGCCCAAATTTTAAAGGAGTTGTGCAAGGTGCTGAATCCTATTCCCAAACATTGATATACCTCCCTTAAAGTTCAGATTAAATTCCAGTCCAGATTCACCATCCTACTGACTTGGAAGCCACCAGCCATTGCTGCTATGCTGATATAAATCAGACAGGGGAGGAGGGCAGATAGAATTGTGGTAACTTTGACTGAAAAGCCACACCATCCCACTCTGGGTGGATGGATGTTTACTCAGTGGTGGAGAAAATGAATTTTGCATTTCCTCAGGGTCTCCTGTAGTTTTTTGTTTTTTTTTAAATTATTTTTATAAATGTTTCACTAAGTGCACAAATTAACGTACACATAACCTTATACATTACATTCCCCACATATATACACGTTCATTCAAAAAAAAAATCCCCATAGACAATTTATCACCATCTTTCTTAACTCCTTTTGCCTACCTCCCACATCATCTTCCACAATCTTCCATCCTTCCATTCCCCCATCCCTTCTACTTCTTTCCCATCACATACTTGTACCTTCCCACTTTCAATGCCCTTCTTCTTTCCGTTCAACCTTCTTACTTCCTCTAGTCCCCACCCATTCAAGATATCCTTTCCTCTTTTTCCTTATCTCCAATTTCTCAATATCAAATCTCGTTACTCTCTTTTACCTATTGTTCTTTTATCTATCATTTTCGTCCATTTTTACAGCTTATTTTTCACTTAAGCATTTGTTACCAACTTCAGTGTCCCTTTGACTGTTATCTTGTTATTGTTTATTCCTTTATGTCATTTAAGTCCAACCTTATATTACTGTAGTACTTATATTACACACTCTCTTTCATGTTCCATGTTTTCTTCCAATATTCACAAATTGGAGACCATTCTTCCTCAATTTTAGTTCTCTTTCCTTTATTTATGATATGTGTAAGTCTGTCATTTTCCCACATCTCTCGAAGTTTCAAAAGCCAATCTTCAATCGGACGGTTTTCCTTTTTCTCCCAGTTCGCTCCTATTATCAATCTCGCCACAGTTATCAAATACAACAGCACTCTCCAATATTGCCAAATAAAATCCTTCTCTAGATTCCATGTTATATTCAATAGATATAGTTTAGGGTCCATTGCAAATTGAACATTAAAGATTTTTTGAATTATTTTATGCACTTTTATCCAAAATTTTTGTAATATTGGGCACCCCCACCACATATGATACATAGGACATTTTCAGACAGGCAAAAATCGCTCTTTGCCGCGCGAGCAGCCTCCCGAAACTGCTGCGCAGCAAGGGTCTTCTTCGGACGACGCTGTGCCTCTGGCGAAACCGTCCGTGTCACTTCCGTGAAGCTTGGGACGGCTCCGCGTCATATTTCAATCACGGAGGCTGCCCGTGATTGAAATATGACGCGGAGCCGTCCCAAGCTTCACGGAAGTGACACGGACGGTTTCGCCAGAGGCACAGCGTCGTCCGAAGAAGACCCTTGCCGCGCAGCAGTTTCGGGAGGCTGCTCGCGCGGCAAAGAGCGATTTTTGCCTGTCTGAAAATGTCCATAGTCCCCAATTCTTTTTCACAATGCCAACATTTGTTATTTTGGATTTTATAAATTTTACTGAGTCTCGCAGGTGTTAAATACCATCTATTTACTATCTTATGATGGTTTTCTTTTAAGGATAAACAAGCCGTAAATTTATTAGTTTCCCTCCATGCTTTCTCTCATTCTTCCAGTGTTATATTTTCTCTGAGATCTTGCGCCCATTTGATCATTGCGTCTGTTATTATTTCAGTCTCTAAATTTCTTTCTAATAGTAATTTATAATAGAGAGATATTTTATGTTCATTTTCTCCCCAAATCAGTTTATCCATTTCTGTTTTAGATATTTCAAAGCCATATTTTACACTTATCTACTTGAAATCTGTCTTTAATTTGTAGAAATTTGAACCAATTCATCTGTATGCCTCTTGCCTCTAATTCTTCTCTAGTATGCATAGCAATATCTCTGCCTTTTCCCAATTTCTCATGATTGATCAGGTCATCTTATTTTAACCATCGTTCTTCCTTTTCCCACCTTCCTAAAAATGCCTCTTGTGTTGAGATCCATATCGGTAGTGTAAAATTGTTCTCTAATTTTTTGCCAGATTCTTTGCAGAGATTTTCTTATTATATGATTCTCAAAGTCCTCGTTTATTTGTTGTTTATCATATCCCAAGTATGCATGCCATCTGAATCTAAGCGAGTGTCCTTCTAACATTAGTATTCTGGTATTTTGCAATTTTATCCAGTCTGAAAGCCAATTAAGTCCAGACGCTAAGTAATATAACTTTAAATTGGGTAAAGAGGCGCCCCCTGTTTCCTTGCTTGCAGTCAGAGTTGGTCCCTTTATCCTCGCTCTTTTACCTTTCCATATACATTTCTTTAAGTCAGTTGTCCATTGTTGTAGGATTTTTTCATTTGTAAAAATGGGTAAATTTTGAAAAAGAAATAGACACTGTGGCAGGATGCTCATCTTAATAACATTTATCCTTCCAAATAACGATAGATCAAGTTTGCTCCATCTCGCTAAGTCAGCTTTTATCTCTTTCCATAATTTATTGTAATTGTTGTCATACAAGTCAATATTCTTCTTATTAATCCACACTCCCAAGTATTTAACCCTCCTTTCAGTTTTACAATCTGACATTTCTTTAAATTGTTTTTCTTCTTTAGGAGTCAAATTTTTAGTTATAATAACTGGTTTTTTTCTTTATTGAGTTTAAATCCGGCTAGTTCTCCGTACTTCTTGATTATATTGAGCAAAGTTGTGATGTTTTCTAGTGGTTCTTCCAAGATTATGGTGATATCGTCAGCGAATGCTTTTATTTTGTAATCTTGATTTTTAATGTTTAAGCCAAGAATCTATTTATCATTTCTTATTTGGTTATTCAGGCTTTCTAAAGCTAAAATGAAAAGCATTGGCAAGAGTGGGCATCCTTGCCGCGTTCCCTTAAAAATGTCAAATATTTCAGTATTCTCTCCATTTATTATTAGAGAAGCTTTTTGAGTTGTATATATCATTTGTATGTTTTGAATAAATGTCTCTCCAAAATTTAGTTTGCCTACGTTTTCATTATAAATGTCCAATTTACATTGTCGAAAGCCTTCTCAGCGTCAATGAAAATAAGAGTGGCTTTTTTATTGTTGACTCTCTCATAATATTCTATGGCATTTATCATTGTTCTTATGTTGTTAGACATGTGTCTGCCTTTTATAAAGCCTGCTTGATCTTCATGGACTATATTCTTTATAACACTGTTCAATCTGTTCGCCAATATCATTGTGAAAATTTTGTAGTCCATGTTTAAAAATGAAATGGGGCGATAACTTGCCAAATTAGATTTTTCTTTTCCTTCTTTTGGTATCAAAATAATATTAGCCAACTGCCATGATGCTCGTATACCTTCTTTTGAGATCCTATTCAAAACCTGCTGAAATGGTTTAGTCAATTCTTCATGAAAGGTCTTATAAAATTCTGAAGTAAAACCATCTTAACCTGGTGCCTTTCCCTATTTTAACTTTAATAGCTTGTAATATTTCATCAGCCTCGAAGGGCTGATCTTGCTTTCCTTTCAGTTGCTCTGTTAGCTTTGTTTTTGTATTTTCTTCTAGGTATTTATCCATTGCTTCCAATTTTGCCTCTGTGTCCTGTGATTTTGCATATAACGATTTGTAATAACTAAATTTTCCCCCTTAATTTCTATGTGTGTATTATATCTTGTGTCTCCAACCTTAACTTCGGTGATTAACTTTTTCTCCGTATTTTTTTTCAGTCTACTGGCCAACCATCGGCCCACTTTGTTTGCTCTTTCAAAATACCTTTGTCTTAATCTTTTTAATTTTTTCCCAATTGCTTCCATTATGTCAGCTTTCAGAGATTCCTGAATTAATTTTATTTCCATCTGTAATTTTGTATTTCTTGGGTTTTCCCTCAATTTTTTTCTTTTTCCTTCAAACTGGACATCAATTTCTGATTCTTCACCTGCTTATATTTTTTCATTTCAGCACCCATTTGAAGAAATAAGCCTCTAATTGTAGCCTTAAAGGCATCCCAAGTTGTTTTTTGGGATACTTCTCCTCCCTTATTTATTTCAAAGAATTCTTGTATTTCTTTTTTAACTTTTTTGACAAACTGATCATCTTTCAGCAATTCATCTTTTAGTCTCCATATGTAGCTTGTTTTTTGGGGTTCAGTAGTTTTAACTCTATGGGGTTATGATCTGATATTATTCTTTCCTTGATTTCCATCTGTTTAATTTTAGTTGATAGTCCTGTTGATATCCAATACATGTCAATCCTAGACATGGATTTATGAGTTTGCAAGAAAAAAGTATATCCTATTTGCCCTTTGTATTTTCCCGACCATACGTCAACCAGATCAAGGTCTTCTAACATATTCTTACAGATCTTCAGGATTTCCCCATGAGGTTTCCTATTCGAGTTTGTCGTCCTGTCATATTTTGCATCCAGAACTCCATTAAAGTCTCCTGCGATTATATTTTGTTTATTCAATTTTGATAATTCCTGATGTAGTTTTTTTAATAGAATTGGGCTTTATGTTCTATCGGGGCATAAATAGCAATTAATGTTATCTTCAAATTAAACATGTTTATTTCTACCCCGACAAAGTGTCCTTCTTTGTCATTTAATATCTCTGTAGCTTCATAATTATTTTTGACGTATATTACAACTCCTTTTTTCCTTTTTCTAGTATTTGAGGAGAAGCATTGTCCAAGCTTTGGCCTAATGAGCAATTTGTTATCTTTTCCCCTGATTTTAGTTTCCTGTAAGTAGATAATATCCTCTTTACTCTTTTCCAGCAGATGAAACATTTGATTTCTCTTTTCCGGGGCATTCATGCCCTTCACATTCCAGGATCTTATTGCTACCACCATCTTTAAATTGCTTCTTCCTCCTCAAATTCCTCCTCCAATTCTTCTTCCTCAGCATTGTTCCCCTCCCTTGTCTCTCCTTGTCCAACTCCCTCTTTCCCGGAGTCTAGTTTATCTTCCTCATTATCATCCTTTCTTCTTCTGTTTGTCTCTCTTTCCTTTGGTTTTTTGGCTGATTTTCTCTTTCTTTTTTCCTCTTTTTAAATCTAACTTCGGCTCTCTTTCTCTCCTCAGATTCCAATATTTCAATCAATTCTGTAGCTTTTTCTGCTGTATTTATTCTGTGTTTTTTCTGGTGGTACATAAATGTAATCCTTTCTATTCGTTCCCATCTGTACGGAATATCAAGCCTGTTCAATTTCTGGGTTAGAGGTCTATATATTTGTCTCTTTTTCAATACTTCTGCCGGAATCTCTTTAAAGATTTGCACATCTTTCTTCTCTATTTTTAATTTCCCTGTATAATTATTTTCTCTTTTACTCTTATTTGACTAAATACAGCAATCACGTCACTGGGAATTTTTTTCTCTCTGGCCACGGCAGAATTTACGTGAAACAGTTTTTCTGTTGCTTGCTCCATCTCAGCCTCCCTTATATCTGCGAAATTGGATAAGCTGGGAATTATTTTCTCCCATAAATCTTCTCTTACAGTTTCCACAATGTCCCTCAGTCTTATAAAATTATCCCTATATCTCATTTCCTGTAATAATATCATGTTCCACTCTCTCTCTTGCTCTTCCATTTGTTTCCCCAGTTGCATTTGTTTCCCCAGTTCATCAGATCTTTCTTCAATCTCATCTACCCTTGTTTTTAACTTTGTCATTTCTGCTGTCAAATTGTCGAGTTTATTATTTATTTTCTCCATATCTGACCTTATCTCTTTCTTAAAAAAAATAATTCTTCCCATAGTTCCTTCTTAAAACTTTTAAGCTCATCCAAGATTTGTATTCCAACATCTGACTGCTTTATAGGGATTTCAGCCTAACCTCTACTTGAAAAAGAAATGTGTGTTTGTATTGGGGGTTGAGCCCCGGTTTTTGCTCTGGTACCTGTTGCCATTCTTGAGTTCTTAATGTTAATTAAATCCTAAATATGGCAAAATAAATCACTATTTTATCTCTAGTCAGTCCAAACAATTATGAATTCTCTGTAATTTATCTGAGCCAGAGTCTTGAGTAAATGTAATCTGGAACCTTAAATAAGTATTCTCTATTTCAGAAATCAAATTTCTATTTCTATTCCCCAAAGACCTCACAAATTCAATTTATCCTGTAGTCTATACAAATGTTTGAGTGTCAAATATATTACTATTATATCAATTTATATCAATCTATATCTCAATCAATATCAGTATTTATATATTATAATTATATTTATGTCAATATCAATTTAAAACCGTATCAATATCAATATCAATATTTTTAACTCAGTTTTGGATTTAAATCAGTTTTTCATAGCTTGTCAGTTGATGTGGGTCTCATTTTTAAACAACCATTGGTAATACAATAACCCATGAACTTCAGTATATCTGATTATATCTATGACTCTGTATGACTCAAGAAGAAAGTTATCTATACTTGAAGATCTATATCTAAAGATATATATATATATATATATATACAGTATATATATTAACAGAATAAGTCCACAAAAGTTACTTCATAATTTTCAATAATAAACAATTGTAATCTTCCCCTGTAGTATTTTATTTGCTCCACTAGGTGTCACCCTTCAATCACTTTCTTCTTAACGCTCCAAATTTAACTAGCTTTCTGTCTCTTTAAGCACTCTTTGAGGTTAGATTTCCCCCTGAACGTTATCCACTTCAAACTATTCCTTATTTATTGAAGGTCGTACTTGCTCTTCTGGTAGTCTTCTGGTACTGCCAATAGATACTGAGTCATCTAGGCACCATAAGTATAGAGTTACCAAAGTATCAGAATTACAGTGATTACAATGTTGCAGTATCATTGGATATTATGGATATTAGAATGTATCTATGTATACTGTTGAATTCTACAGCCTTTACAGTCCTTGTCTTTTTTTTTTTTTCCTCAGTCTGGTCTTAAATCCTAAACTGCTTTTCTCAATCCTCTTCGTCCTCTTGAGGGACTAAATCCCTAATGCAAGCAATCCTCTTCGTCCTCTTGACAGACTAAATCCCCAATGAAAGCAATCTGTCCTTTTTGTCCTCTTCGTCCTCTTCAGGGACTAAATCCAAGTGGTGAACCACAAAACAAGTGAACAAAACAAGTCAAGCAGTCTTTTCAAAGTCAGGAGAGAACAATGAGGGTATGATCCTCAAGTGATTGTCCTGTACCGCAATGGCTGCCACAGTCCCCCTGTCAGCTGTATCTCCCTTCACAGAAACCTCTGTTTCAGCGAGGGAGAGATCGCAACCGGGGACAAGCTAGCCCCACAAAGCTCAATCCTTCCTGGATTCGAGCTGTTGTTCAGGAACGAAGCCCTGACTTGCAATATCAGGTGAAGGTCTCGGAGAGAGCTTAATCCGGACCTTCGTTCCCTCGGCTCTCCGACCGGAAGTCCTGTGGTTGTTTTTTTAAGAACCACGGAAAAGCTCTGGTAAGCCTTGACTGTCCAAGATCCATGTTAAATCCTGGTCCCAGTGTAGAATTTAAGCTAAATTCCTGCTTTAATGAGCAATAGATTTACCAGCTTCATATCTTCTTTTGATGAGGAATGGCTCATCCGAAATGCCATAATTTTACTTTACGTACTGGAACACTGAGCTATTTTGCTGAAATTTTCTGTTACATTTGCACACAGGGACATATTTGGCAAAAGCCACGCTACTGTACAGAATGGTCACTCAAGGAGCGTCATCTGAATATGATGAACAGTCAGGGGCAGCATTCATAGAGAACCTCTTCAGTGTATGGTAGTGCTGATTAAGTGGGTGACACATCTGGAAGTTTGTATTGATTGCTTAAATTACATTTTAGAAAAATTAAAATTGTAATAAACCCTGTTTGAGCAATCTCATCTATGCTGCCTATGAAATAAGATTCATCCCATCCCACTTACATGCAATGAAATGCAAAAATTAGCTGAAACCCTCTGACTTCTCATTCATTTGATAATGGCCTTGGTCCAAAACAAGCTTCTGGTTTCTGCTGTAGAGCAGGAACTTCCAGTTAGTCAGCAAGAAGCAGCTGCCTTGAGGAACTCATTTTGGCTGTCATCAAATGGCAGAAAATTGTAGATTATTTGATTAATTATCTACATAAAATTAGAGGAGACGAAGATGCGCTTGCGGGATGTTCTGTCTTGAGTGGCAAAATCATATGACTGGCTGGGAGTGCATGGCATCTTGAGTAAGGAGTGGCCATTGTTTGATGCTGTGTGTCAGGTTTTAGGCAGCTTGGCTGTATCGCCCTTTCTCATGAATGGACTAGTTCACATGTACATTAAATATGTTTAAAAAATATCAAGTCACAGCTGATAGAGAGGCATTCTTCATTCCTCATCTCTAGCTACAGTTGAGATACACTATACTTCAGTTTTCTATGCATGGTTTTATAAACTGGACAGTGAAGAAGGCTGACAGGAAGAAAATTAACTCATTTGAAATGTGGTGCTGGAGAAGAGGTTTATGGATACTGTGGACTGTTTAAAGGGCAAATAAATGGGTCCTAGAGCAAATCAAGCCTGAACTCTCCCTAGAAGCTAAGATGACTAAAGTGAGACTGTCATACTTTGGACAAATCATGAGAAGACATGACTCACTAGAAAAGGCAATAATGTTTGGTAAGGTAGAAGGCAGTAGGAAAAGAGGAAGACCGCATTACTGATGGGTAGATCTAATCAAGGAAACTACATCCCTGAGTCTGCAAGTCCTATTAGTGATAGAGTGAATTGGAGGTCTCTCATTCATAGGGTTGCCATAAGTCGAAGTCAACTTAATGACAATTAACAAATAAACATTTCAGTAGCCTCAGCTGTAGAAGACACAGTCTGGTCTTCCTTGCCCTCATGATGAAAGCCCGCACCATTAAATAGTCTGTTGTTATGGGAATGAACAAACATACTATTCTCTTTCTTTATTTCATTTGTTTTCTTCATTGCTATCCATCTGGAAAAGGAGAGCCTTGTTAAAAAAATAAAAATCCACAATGGACTGTGAGTCATTTTGGGGATTTTTGCTCTGTTTGTTTTACTGCAGTCTAATATTTCCTGGAGTCCGACTGGGTGCTGACAGTCAGTTTAGTGATTTCCTTGATGGACTGGGACCTGCCCAGCTAGTAGGTCGACAGACTTTAGCGACCCCTGCCATGGGTAAGATATATTTCTTCTCCTTCACAAATTATATGTTTTATGATGCAGTGCCATTCATAGGCTTTGCCCCTACCCTGTTCTGTGTTAAACAGTCCTGATGCCTTAGTAGGTTCACAAATGTCTTGTATATGGGACATCCTTTGAACAACATCTGGAAACTTCCATTGGTATGGAAAGTGTAAATGTTACTTTTTTAGACTACAACTCCCAGAATTTCTAAGTAGCCATGCTGGCTAGAGGGACTGTGAGAATTATAGTCCAGATAAGTAATTTATCTGTGCTCTGAAATAATGTGGCATCACCAGATCATTATCAGAGACTGGTTGATCAAGGCAGAACCAACATCAAGGGTTGCTGTGGTTAGGCATCGACTGCAGCTAGTATTTGTTACTGGACTTGGTTGCTGCTACCTGTCCTCTCTGAGTGAGCATGCAATGAGATGTACAAGAAGAAGGGACTACTATGTTTTATATTTTCTCTTTCTTTCTCATTCTGAGAGGTTGTGCTGATTGTGCCTGGAAGGGCAGGTGAGTGAACAGGGCAAGTGAGTATTTTGCCCAGTGGTCTCATAAAGCATAGAACCAGCACTGGATCAGAGTATGTTGTGATATTGTTCAAGGCTCTAAAGTGTGTGGTTGTCCTGTTTTAAATAGGGAAAGCAACCAAGACTGTATGCCCACAGAGGCTGACCAGAGGAAAGCCAGTCCAGTCCAAGGGTGATACTGGTGTCTATAGACAAAGAAGCATAGTCCAAAGTCAAATGAAGCAAACAGTCCTGAGCTGAGTCCAAAACTATGAAAGGAGTTGCCAGAGAGATTAGTACAAAGACATGCCAAGGGCTAGGCTCACAGAAGAACAAGGAAATCACACATAGGAGGCATTGGCTCTATTGTATGCAGCACCTAAAATGGCCATAGCTGAATTGATTTATAGCCAGCAGTAAATTAGCACAGTTGGCCTCATTAACCAGCATAGTTTACTTAAGGGGGAGGAGAGGGTTTGTGGTGCCTCTGTTCCTAGTGTTTCAATTGTCCTGGTATGACAGGATGCAGAGATCCCATTTCCTCCCCTGGATCTGCAGGTGCTACCTGGGATGAACCAGGCTCTGCTTCTGCCACAACAGGGTTGCCAGCCTCCTCTGGCTCAGGCTGGGGCTCATTCTTCTGTCACTCCTCTTTTCCTTCTTCATCTGAGGAGGAGGCTTTCTCCAGGTAAGGCATGACAGTGGTGGCCTCCCAGATCCAGGGGTTCCTGGATGAAACAGATTTCAGTCTGGCTTCAGGTTTGGCTGTGGCAGGGTGTGTGTGCTTCTGTTGATTCTGGTGGACCTCTCAGTGGCTTTTGAGGCCTTTGATCATAGCATCCTGGGCTGCCTCTCTGGGATGGGAGTTGGGGACACTGTTTTACAGTGGTTCTAGTCTTGGAGGGACAAATGCAGAAGGCAGTGCTGAGGGATTCCTGTGTCATCCCCTGGCCATTGGCCAGCAGGGTCCTTCAGAACTCAGCTCTCACTCTCTCCTGCTATTCAAAATAAACATGAAACCACTGGAAGAGGTTACTGGAGGTTTAGGATTCAGTGTCACCAGTATGATGATGACACCCAACTCAATCCTTTCCATCCAATTCCAAGGAAGCTGTTTCTGTACTATATCGATGTCTGCTGCCAGTAATGGACTAGATGAAGGTAACAAATCCAGACAAAACAAAGATCCATCTGGTCACCTGAAATCTAGATCAGGGAACAGAGATTCAGTGTGGGCTGGATGGAGTTACATTCCCTTGAAATCTAAGGTTTATACCTGGATGTCCAGGTTTCAGCAGTGGCCAGGAGCACATTTTTGTAGTTAAAACTAGTGCACCAGCTGTACCTGTTGCTGACTGGCTACAGTGACAGATGCCTTGATTAAATGCTATATGGTTTACTCTAACACATTATATGTTGGTCTGCCTGTGGAAACTGTTTAGAAACCTCAGCAGATCTAAAGTGCAGGGCTGAGTTCAGGTGTGCAAGGCATAGTTCAAAGTGCTAGTTATGACCTATAAAGCCCTGTATGGCTAAGGTCCAGTCTATCTGAATGTGTATCTCACTACATGAGCCTGCCTGAGTCTTAAGATCTTTGGGAGCGGGTCCTCTCACAATCCCATCCTTGTCACGGGCCCATCTGGTGAAGACACATCAGAACACCCATTCTGTGGTTGTTCCTAGATCGTGAAATTCCCTTCTACAGGAGGCTCCTTCTGCCTGAAGATGTTTATTTAAACAGGCACTGGCTCATTAATTGTGCAAAAGGGCCTTGTAATAGGGTATGTGTGCTGTACTTTTATCCTTATTACATTCTTAAATGATTTAAAATGTTTTAAATTATTGATAATTTTAATATGACAATGTCTTGATATTTTTTAAAAAAATAATTTTAGGGGGGGCATTTTGTTTTTTCTTTTAGCTACATTGTGTTTTATAAACTGCCTTGGATCCCATGTCAGGAGAACAGCAGGATAATAAATACATAACTAATTCTAAGCTGGTTAGATGTAATTCTTGTGCTCAGTTTAAGGTGGTTGGTTTCAGTTGAGAGCTGTAAACAGACAGAGACTCAACTCTTGAGGATCCCCATCTCCTGAATATGTACTGTCATTCACTCTGTTCATTATTTGAGGCCCTGGTCTGTGTATCCCTACAGACCGAAACAGAATGGGTGTTCCCTAGGAGTATGGCCTTCACACTTATGGTGCCAGTCTTATGTAAAAATGGAAATAATATCTGCAAATATTTCCAAAATACTCATGAAACTCTGATGAGAAAAATCCTGCACTGATAAGAATCTTTGCACTGTGCAAAATCCCACAAGTGGTTGTTCTGCGCATAAAGTGCTCTGCAAAATTCACCTTTGGTTGAATCACATAGGACTTTTTCAGACGCTCTTAAAAAAAAAACCCGCGGAGGTCAGGAGGAGGATGGCACCTTCCCGTTTCTGGAGGTCGATTTCACATGCCCCGTCCTCCTCCCATCCTTCCTCCGAGCTTCATCCATGCTGGAGAGACAGAAAAGCTGCCACTTTTTATTGACGGAAATGTCTGTCCATGACAAGCAGCACCTTTTTCATCCCTCCAGCACAGAGGGAGAACAAATGAAGGATGGGAGGAGGATGGGGCATGCAAAATCAACCACCAGAAGCAGGACAGCGCTGCCCTCCTCCTGACCTCTGCAACGGTTTTTAAGAGCATCTGAAAAAGTCCATAGAAAACAACATTTTTGTGTGCAGGAAACAATATTTTTTGCACAGTAAATAATATTTCTGCATAGCAATATTATTTCCTGAACAGAAAATACTATAGCTATTTTTGTTCTGTTAAGCTATTGTGTTAACATTTTGCTTGGTTTTGTGTTGTTAGTCCTTCAGTGTATTGCTTTGTGATTCAATATTTATTGGTTTAATTAGTACTGGTAAGCCACTTGGAGTTCATTGTAGCTTGGTGGGAAGAGGGCCAGCTCATTACTACCGTCTCCAGATAGGGTTGGTAAAGACTCGCCTGAAACCCTGGAGATTTGCTACAAGCCAGTATAGAAACTTGAAAAAGTTCCCTTCTTGAAGCACAGCTCCCAGTATTCCCCAGCCAGGACAGCCAGGGGCATTGTTGGCTACGTGATTATTGGATTTGCCATCCCAAAAAAGAGGGTCAACGTTTCAAAGCTCTGACTTGGAGACACAGGCGTCTTCTTATGTTCCTAAGATAAAGTGCAGGGAGAGGAGAGAACAGAAGAATAAATTTTTTCCTAGTTCACCTCTTCATTATCTGCTGTCTGCTTACACTCAGCCCAGGGTAAAAAGAGAAATACTGTGTGGATGAGCAATACATCTTCTGTTTCCTGAAGAGTACCTAACATGGCAAGTGTTCTGGAGATCAGAGGAACAGGTGGGGGCAAGGAGCTGTTGAGTTTGCTTCCGCATGCTAGTGAGTGCTGTGCCACATCCATTAGACAGATCTGCTTGATGTACTTGAACTTCTGATCCTGGCATATGAGCTGATTGCATCAAAGAGAAAGAACATTTAGCTGCTTCATTCAAATTTATATTGCAGGCTTGCGTTCTCTGTTATGGCTCTGTTCCAGACTTCTTGTGTGCCAGGTTTTTTAAACTGCTATGGGTTTCATTTTCCCCTTCCTTCATTTCTTACTGATTTATTTACAACATTTTAATTCTGCCCTTTAGCAAGAAATTTCAAGCCACTGAACAACACAATTTCATGGCTCAGATCCAATCATGCCCTTCTATGAGCAGGGAGGGGGAGGAGGGGGCTTTGGTCCAAAGAAGGCTCCTGATGCTGACAGAGCCATTTTGGTGGAGCTATTTGGGATATTTCTCCTTTCCTCCCACAAACCTTGCCTGCTGCCCTACAAACTTCAACCCTCTAGAGGAGATTTTCGAGGAGGGCCAGAGATTGCAGAGGGATGGGGAAACTGGAAGAAGTTGCCTCCCCCAATCATATCAATAAGATAGCATCCATGTCATCTCTGGTTGCAGTCCCCTCAGTTGGAATGGCCAATACAATAAAATATTAACACAGCAACAAATAAATAAACGTTACTATTGTTACCCTAAGTGCTCCGGGGTCTGGAAGACCCTCCAAATGTCAACATTAATTTGGGGAATTAATGTACTCGACTTGGCAGTGCAAGAGTGGGCAATGGCAGGACCTTATGACCAACTATAGCAGTACTAAGGAGGAGACATTAAGCTACATAGTACAACAAATAATCTTTATTTGGAAAACAATAATATCAACATTCATACACACATTCAGGCATCAAGATTCACACAAGACTGGCAAAATAAGTGGGAGAGATTGAGATAGAGGAATAGTGAAGGGAGTTTCCAGTGGATGATACAATACCTTTTCCTGTAGAGATGAGGTTGTGGAAGAAACCAGCAGAGTGGAGAGGTCTCAGAGTGGCGCTTTGAGGGTCAGTCAGCAAACTGGCAGCATGGGTGTAGGAGGGGGAGCTGAAAGATGCTGAAGACAGTTTTCAAGGGCTTTTTATAGTAAATATTTGCCTTATGGGGATGGGATTTTGAGCAGAAGACAATACTTTGTGGTGTTGTTTCAAGAGTGACAAAGGAATCCTGGATATGTTAATAGTGTTTTAATGGTTGAATGTTTTGCGAATGAAAGTGAGGAAGCAACTTCCTTTGTTTGGGTGAGGGTAGAATAATGAGGGTCGTTTACAGGTTTCAAGTTGCCAGCCTCGGCACATGGGGTTAGGTGCCTTCCGTTGCCTTGCAAATTAGCATTTCTTTATAATTTAGATGGCCTCTCCTTGAGTACATTCCTGACTAAGCAATGTTTGTCTTTGGTGGTTTCTAGTTCCCCCAGGTTTATGTTAATGGCCGCACTATGTGGAAGACCGTGTTTGACCTAATTATTAAATATTGCCAATTATTAATATAGATATGGGGCTGGGGGTGTCAGGGCAGGTAACAATCTGATAATAAAGGAGAAAGACAAAGATTAAACATGCCGCTAAACCTGAGAAAGCAAGGATTTAACAGGGAATGAGTCCCAGCAAAATTGGCAGAATTTACTTCTGGAATTGGCTTAAAAATCTTGCCACAGGGTGGGCAAGTCATTGTAGTAGACAGGGATGAGGAATTTAAGTACATAGTCCCTTTCTCACAGTTCTGTAGGACTTACTTCTAAGAAATCACACTGGGGATCAGGCTGAAAATAGCCTCCAAGTAACTAACAGGTTACATAGTGGAATTAGATGACAAGCCTTTTCACTTGTATGTTGCTTGTGTGCTTCCTGGAAGCATTCAGGTGTCTGTTCTGTGAGGGAGGATGATGGAATAAATAAGCCTTTGAGCTGATCCAGCAGAGTTTTTCATATGCTCTTGGAGTGCACTAATGAAATGCTTACTGTATCTGTATCTATGCAAACATACTGTATCTATGCAAACAGAAAGGTAGCATGTCAGCAAGATTTCAACCCAACCCTTTTGTCTGACCTATTAGTTTGTTGTGTGAAGAGATATTTATTTATGTGGAAATATTCAAGTGGATGTAGCCATCACCTGCAGTTTGAAGGTATTTCTTCACATAACAGCATCAGAGTAGGCTCCACCTTTTTTAAAAAGAATGTTACTTACTGGGGGGGAATTTAAGGAGAAAAATGGCTGGGGGATGGGGCTGCTTTCCCCCCTATTCTGTAATGAGGACTATGCCCTGCCAAGACAATATTGGCTAGGGGACCTGGGGAGAAAAGCAAGGAGTGTCTAGCAATGCTTCTGGTTCCCCACCCACTTCAAATTATATCTCAGAGAAAAGGGGACAATTTGTATATAGGGCAGCCCTTGATTTGAAGGACTGTTAGCAGGCAGTCCTCTGTCTGAAGCCATCCTTCTGTTGAAGAGCTGTCCCATCCAAGGACTTTATCAGACGAGCCTCTGAAAATGTTCTTTTGCTGGCATAATTAAAGCCATATTTATGCCAGCAAAAGAATGCCTTCCACCACACTTACCTTTATCTCCTGGCAAAGGCTTCCCTGGCAATGAAGAGGAAGTGAACGGAACTCCATTCACTTCCTTGTTCAAAATCCCGCGGATTCTCACGAGACTTTATCACATGGGAAATTCAAAAATAAAACAAAAAATAACACCAAAAAAGTTTTTAAAAGCACAACACACTTACAAACTTCCAAGTAACCTGGGGAGGATCATAAAAAGTGTGTCACTTACCTGGATGTCGCGATCTCACCCAGAAATGTTTTCACCGGACGTGAGTTAAATGGCGCAAAGTTTTACACACCAGCAATGCTGGCACAAAAGCACCACAGGAGATTGATGGCTTCAGTCATCAATAAAAAGGTATGGGTTTTGGCCAGGACATAAATGCGAAAGGGTGACGTCATCTGATGTGCATGCCCTTTCGCATTTATGTGGCGTCGTTATGATGCTGTATTTAGTGTTTCTGATAAAGTACCAAGTCTCACTTGACCACAAAGAACCAGAAGGAAGGACAAGGGTCTTGCTATTGCCCAAGAAAAGTTGGGACCTGGATGGCAGACCTTAGCATAAATGTGGTCTTCCCCACTATGGTACATTATGTTTCTATTTAAATTATTATAGTAATTTTAAAATTTGTATTTGTGAATATAAATCAGCTTATGCTGACAATATTATTGTTCTTTTGACCGGTTTTATTATGCATTTTCTCTCTTTTTTGGTGATGCATATGTGGCTACCCACCTCTGGTCAGCATCTACCTTGCCACGTAATGGAGCAGGGCAGGGTGATGATGAACTGAATTAACAGGTCATCTCTGAAGCGCTCTCCACCCCCTTATTTACTCAAATATACACCAACTGAGAAGCTTGTTGGGCCTGGAAAATCTCTAAATACATTGTGTTACAGAAGGCTTTTTGGCATGTTATAAATTCATATCACATATAAGACTGCATATAAAATCACAGATAACCTGCTGGTTCTTTGTCAATGCATTTCTAAACTCAGTTCCTATATAGCTTATGCAGAAAAACAAAAATGGGCTCTCAGAGTGATATTTTCTTCCCATCTATTGCTGCCTTTAATTTTTCATAGGCTCTGGGGATATTTCTAACCTAGAAAACCAACAGAGACCTTTCCCCCCCCTTAAAAACGAACATTTTTAGAAGACTCCTATTATACTTGAGATGTGAATCTGTTCCATATGGAAAAGGGCTGTGG
The DNA here is from genome assembly GCA_030847615.1 of Gambelia wislizenii. Classification (NCBI taxonomy): domain Eukaryota; kingdom Metazoa; phylum Chordata; class Lepidosauria; order Squamata; family Crotaphytidae; genus Gambelia; species Gambelia wislizenii. Next base: position 165,943,517 of record JAUMIR010000001.1, on the reverse strand, counting down.
CACCCCCTGCTGATGCCTGGTAGGCAGAAAGATTAGGAAGATTATATCTGAATAAACACTTGAAACTTTAACTGAGGAAATGTTCCTGTGGATTGGAATGTGTGTGTGTTTGTGTGTATGTGAAACTGAGTACAGTGTCAGTAGGTGAAGATCTTCTAAAAGAGAGAGAGAGAGGACCTGCTGGTTTCTGTCTCAAATCTTGAACATAACATCTCTCCCAGTTCCCTTTTTTTAAAAAATTCATTTGTGTGATCCACAACAATTTGTTGTTAGGCAAACCTAGGGCTGCAGTCTTAAAACATCAGCATCAGTACCAAGCATGATAGGGCAGTTGCTAAGGGCCTGTGAGCCCTACAGGGCCTACCATAGTTGAAACTCCCCTCCCCTCTTAACGCACACACACAAAATGTTCACAATGTTTTTATGGCCTACCATTGTGAAGAAACCAATACTAACCTCATTAACAGGCCAGGCCATTATTAGCTTTATTATCTCCTTTGCCCTCCAGATGTTATTAGACTTAACTCCTTCCCTATCCAGGGCTGATGGCAGCTGTATGGGTATACAAAATGGCAGACAAAATGTTTGGTTGCTTTGGCATTGGGACTTGTAGTGGCAGCTTTGAGGTGTAACATGGGACTTGCAGTGCTTCCACTTAAGCCCTGGCATTCTCCTCATCAGAAGTTTGCTTTCTCAGTTGAAAGATAGGTCAAAGGGTGCCCAAGAGGTGAAGAGTTTGTTTCCCCTGAGAACTGTTTTCTCATGGCACTAACATTTGTGAGCTTTAATGAGCTCCCATTCCAAAATAAACAGTTATGGGAGTATGTTTTGCTCAGTGCTGAGAAAGTTATGATACAGTATTTTATTCTATGCTGAGAAAGTTATGATACGACATGTTCACATATGATACCTTCAGTTAATCACTTAGACAAGCTATTTTGTATGTCAATAAACAAGTATGTTATAAATTGTACTCCATATCCCATTGGTGGTTCTTAGACTGGCTGATTGTTCTATAAAAGAAGTCTGCCTGTCTGATCCATCTTTAGTGTGGGAAAGCCTGTAAGCACTGTACATTTTCTCAAATAAAGATTTTTCCTCCTTGTAAGTAAACCTGGTTCTGACTTTGTTATGTGGATCACTCGTGGGAGTGGAAAATCCACTTGAGATCTTTTTGGCTTCAATGGGGAATTAGAAACAACTCAAATGGCATTTCTTATCACTCTTTTGGGATCTCCAGACTCTGGAGACAAGGGCTGGAGAATACAGGAGTTGATGACCAACAATAATTTGGATGGCTACAAGTTGCCCACCCCACCTGCTGCCTTTGAACTTAGCAGCAGGTGACAGCTGCACTTCTAGAAGGAATACCTGGTGACTGGACTGGTGCTGTTTTCAGCACTGCCACCCAACACATCTGTAAGCTTTGCAGCTGAAAACTAGGAAGGCAAAGTGGGAAGGTGGCGGGGGGAGGCACTGGTTGCAATCCTGTGTAGCTCAGAGTAGCACAGTAGTTCTGCATATGGACCTACACTAGGCTGAGCCATAGGTCACCCCAACTTACTGTACACACTCTGAAACCCCACCCTCACTGCAGACCCATTCTGTCAATCACAGAGAGCAAGCAGGATTGGAGAGGCATCTGGCTATGCCCCCATATATGGACACAAAATAATTACAGCAGCACCTGAGATCTGCTAGGGCTGATGTAATCATTTTGTATCCATCTACAACGAAATAGCCAGATGCTTTTCCAATCCTACCCTCCCCTCGGGCACAGGATAGCCATGTGAGAGGCTTCAGAGACTGTGGAACAGGTGGGGTGGGGAGTTGGACACTGAAGAAGGAGGAAGGAAATATCAATTTCTGCAGCAACCCCAAAAGGACAACATATGCATAGGTGTATGCTCCTAGCAGGATGCCACTTATTGGCAACAGTTTGTTCAGCCTCCTTTTAAACCTGGCACTGGTCTTACTGTAGAGGTAGGTTCTTATTTTAAATATCTGTAAAAATGGCATTAACTTCAAAGCACAATTGAGAATAACCTATAAGTCATTTTACCTCTCCTATCTCTTCATAAAGTCTCCCTATTCTCAGAGGTCTACTGGGCTCAGGGTCTTTTCAATTCAGCAATTTAAATTCATGGAGAAACAATGCAGAGCCTTTTCGGTTGTGAACTTGATGAAATAGATGAAATAGAATATCCTCCATCAGCTGCTGAAGCTATAGGTTAAAGGTGTTAATAAAAATATATTTTAAAACAGCATTTTTAATGTACAGTAATACTGTACAGTGCAGTACTGTAAAAACAGTACTTATTCTATGAATCTCTCTCTGGCTTTTCTTCGCAAATGAAGATTCAGGAAGGACTCATCCCGCGCTTTCTGCAAGCGCACTGATGACTAAAAAGGCCAATCCGAGATAAGTCCGGTTGCAGAAAGCACAGCAGAAGGTCTCCTTGGGTGATGTTTCCGGGTTGTGATTCTTTCTGTGTTGTTGTTTCTCTTCAAGACTTGTTCAACATAAGTTCTCAAATAAGGCTGAAGCATTGTGGATAGTGCGTCTCCATGTCTCCCAATGTGAGGCTAGGGCGGACCATTGTTGGTGGTCAGTTTGGCCAAGCCTGAGATGTTACTTCAGGGAGTCCTTGTATCACTTTTTTGGAGCTCCCCTCTTACGCTGACTCGTGGTGAGTTCACCGTAGAGTACTATTTTGGGGAGGCGATGGTCCTCCATTCTAGAAATGTGCCCTGCCCAGCGCAGCTGCGTTCTCAATATCATGGCCTCAATGCTGGTGATCCCTGCTTGCTCAAGGGCAGCAACATTCATCACATAGTCAGTCCAGTGTATATTTAGGATTGTGCGTATACAGCGCTTGAGGAGTCGTAAGTGGTGGCGATAGGTGACCCATGTTTCAGACCCATAAAGGAGAATAGACAGTACAATGGCTCTATACACACTGATTTTTGTGCTTCTGTGTTATTCTGTGAATAACAGTTGTGCTAATATGATACTAATAACATAGGTGACTTCATACTCTCTTTTAGGTGATATACAGATTGGAATGGTGGATAAAAAAGGCCAATTAGAAGTAGAAGTCATCAGAGCCCGAGGCCTAACACAAAAGCCTGGTTCTAAATCTACCCCAGGTAAGTACAACTGTGCACAGAGAATGCTTGATTTTATGATGTGCAGTACATTTCACCAATCCATCATGATGGTGGTGCAGTGCTTGGTGCCCATCCTCAGTCTTATAATATTTTATGGGCCACTAATTGCTACCACTTCCTTTCTTCACAGGCATCATTTGCCTCAAAATTTCTTCTGCTGTCAGTCTAATTCTTAAGCCACAAGCTGGCAATCCCAGGCCTTGCCTGGAATTTACCATGTTCACCAGGCTGCTCTAATCCCCATTGTTTGTTCCTGAAAGCAAGGAGCACCTTGGAGTGTATATGACTTGGAGGAATCAAATCAGATGTGCCCAATCCATCCATTTCTCTAAGAAAACTCCCAAGAAGAATGGAAGTGGTGACAAAAAGTGACTTAAGGAAAGGATCAGCCCCTTCCCATTCTCTTGTTACAGGGAGTTCTGTAATCCTAGAAGCAGCGCATTAATGTGGTGGATATCTCATCCACATTAAGTAATATTATGTATTAGAGTACCATGAAAAAATCTGACAGAACTATTGAGTGAATGATTTTAGTTTTAGCAGAGATATACTGAAATACATTTTTATCCTCAATTCACCTTCTTAGCTGGCACATCAACACACACACACACACACACACACATACACATATCCATTTTATATTTTCATCTGCATCCAAAAGCATCAAATAGTCCAACATTTGATAAACATTGCTAGTCAGTTCTTCAGACAGCTGTCTGAGAGACAACAATTTTACCTTGTTCAGCCTTTAAAACTGGTAATGGAATAGTCTGCAAAGGTTGGTATTAGCAACTTCCATTGTGATGTGAGTAAACTCTTTTAAAACTGCATCACTAAGAAGCATATAGGGCAAAAACAAACAAATTAGGGGTACCAAGCCTGAGCAATTGGGTTTTTTCAGTGGCACAAAGGTACTTTAAGCACGTCAATAAGTTGCAATTTTCTATCTTGGAAAACAAAAACTCATAAACAGAGTCACTGGTATAATGAAACCTACTGTTTTCAGAACATCTACTGTGGGAAAAACAATTTTCCACTTCAGTTCTTTTGTGCTAGAACAATAAACCCTCATAAGACCAACTTCTCTTAAAAATTCCTTCCTATTCCATAAATAGTCTCAATTCTAGCAAGTCTTTTTTTAAATGTATAGTTCAGATAATGAGCAGTGGACAACTTATGCCAAACTTGCATTACGAGATACTTGCATTATGGCTAGGGATGGAAAGAATATTTGAAATTATTTAGAAAATTATTGAAAAACATATTTTTTGAATGTTGAGAAACCCTTATGAGAAGAATTCTGGACTGATAAGAATCTTATGAATTATAACATTTCTCTGCAGGACGTGCTATAATAGGTGATTTATTCTGCACCAAATTTGCATGAGGTTTATTTGAATAGGAAATAACCCTTTCTGTGCAGGAAGCAGCATTTTTTTTTAATGCAGGACGCAGTGTAGAAATATTATTTCTGATGCAGAAAATGCTGTTTCCTTTGAAGAAAACATTGTTTTCTGTGAAAAACAAACACTTGCATTTGTTTGCACAGAATAAGTCCAAATTATGAATAGGCTTTAAAAATTGTAGGGCTTTCAAAGACTCTCACAATGGAAAGAAAGTTGTTAAAATTACTTGTTGGGTTTTGTTTTGTTGAGAAAAAACTCAGTGAAGAATTACATCTCTAATCATGACACAGAAACAGCTCTCTGTGCATTCTTCAGAAGATTCTACTGGTAGGATTCCATAACTTAGATCATAATGCAAACCTAGTAAGAGGAGCTTCTGAAATAGGTATGGGTCTTTCCTAACGTTATTGCAGATTAAGAATAAGGAGCTGCTCCAAAGGAAATTAGTGTCTCTTCATTTCATTTTCTACATGTTTTGTTTTATAGAATGCTTGTGAATATTTTTAAAATTTCTTAGGTAATTTCATTACACTTTTATTGTTCTAGTATAAATGTCTTGACAATAAAGATATCCATCACTTAAAATTTAGAAACTGACATTACTTGTACATTGCAGCTCCATATGTCAAAGTGTATCTGTTGGTAAATGGGGCTTGTATAGCCAAGAAGAAGACAAGAATTGCCAGGAAAACTCTTGACCCTTTATATCAACAGACACTGGTTTTTGATGAAAGTCCTCATGGTAAAGTCCTTCAGGTCAGTAATTATTGCTTCTGGTCACAGATTCTGATTCACATGCCTCCAGCAGTGATATGCCTGCAGGCCTCATTTCCCTTCTGAAATTATATCTCCCTGTCTTCAGACATTGGATATGCCAGGAGTATGTTGTTAGAGTGATGTGTGGCTATCCCTTGTTAGCCTGATGGATTGCTAACAATCCAGAATTATTAGTTAACATTTAATCAACAATGGGATATGTTTCCCGGATAGGTGGGAGTATCTAGCAAAACTCACTAAAGTGTGGGGACTTGCTTCTACATTGGGTGCTTGGTATCTGCTGAGGTTTGGTTCAGGGACCACCTGTGAATACAAAAATTTGTGGATACTCAAGCCCCATTATATACAATGGCAGAGTAAAATGGTGTCCCTTGTATAAAATGGCAAAATCAGAGTTTGCTTCTTAGCATTTTATTTATTTATTTATTTAGGGGGGGTTGGTATTTTCAAGCTATGGATGGTCGAATCCGTGGATGCCAAAAACCATGGATACAGAGGGCCAACTGTAGTTTTAGTGGACAGAGCTGGCACAAAGAGGGGCAAGGTGCTTTGTGGGTTGGCTGCAGCTGTACAGTCTTTGAGGTGAAATTGCTTTCTTCAACAATTGGACTAATGATGATGCCTTCTGCTTATAGGAGTGTGTTGGTTTGCACTATGTGAAAATACCTCTGCAAGTCTCAGGTGCCTTCCCAAACAAGTGTTCCAATATTAGCCCTTCAGCACCTCCTGCTTGCCATGGGAGACCTTGTAAGAACACACGTAGCTGGGTGTTGATTCTGTCTATTGTTTTTCCAGGTGATAGTCTGGGGAGATTATGGTCGAATGGATCACAAATGTTTCATGGGAGTTGCACAGATCTTACTGGAAGAACTTGATTTGTCCAGTGTGGTGATCGGCTGGTATAAATTATTTCCTCCCTCCTCCCTGGTGGATCCAACGTTGACTCCTCTAACTCGCAGGGCTTCCCAGTCATCTCTGGAAAGTTCAACTGGACCTCCCTGCATTCGGTCTTAGTGAACACAATATCAGGAGCTCCATTATGAAGGCATTATCACCCAGGATAACTAATGGGAGGAAAGCTACTTACAACAACGAGGAGCATTTTTGAAAAGAGACAATCATCACTTCAATTTTGCTTGTAGTAGTTTATCCAAAAATATGCCTCTGTGTGAAAAGGGTGGCTAAAATTGGCCAAACAAACAGTAAATGAAAATACAGTCAGTCCATCTAGCAAAATGTCCTGGATTCGTCTGATAATCATAATGAGTAGGGACCTTTGAAAATTAAACTGGAACCACATGTTCTATCAACAAATCCCCCACTCTTTTTTTTTCTTCACAGAGACCACAAACAGTGTTAACTTCCTGGTGTTTGTATGTGTTAACTTGCTTTTGCTGTGTTATCTTGCCTGTTTTGTAAAAATTGTCATGATGCTAACAGAGACCCTTCCTTTCTTTTTCTAAAACAAACCAAAAAGGGCTGAAGTACATCTCTGTAAGCATCTCAAAAAGTGTTCACCTGCCAGAATTATCATATGATGCCAATAATAGCCACATTACCCCTCCATTCTGGCTGTTCATAGTCTTAACACAGGTGGAAAACTAGAATAAATGACCAATTTATATTTTAGTTTAACTATGTATTACAGCATATCATAATTTTTTCATTGTAAAAAGTGAATATGTTTGCTTTGCACATCATGGAGGTTTTAAAAAAAGTTTTTTTTATGTTTTAATTATGATTTTGCATGAAGGAACTGCAGCTACTGCTGAAGTCTTGATAAAAAGCAGCTTTTTTTTGACACTGGCAATTATGTTTGTAGAACATATCAAGCCCATGACAAAAGTCTTAATGTTCATGTGTGTATATGTACAATTGACTTACCAAATGTGGACCAGAAATGGAGTTAAGCATCCAACACTTTCAAGCTGCACCTGGGCTTCTTGGATGATACATGTGTCACTCTGACACAGTTGTCTGCCCTGGTTAGAGCATGGTACGAGTTGTTCAGTTTTTCCCTGGAAAAGCCAGGTGAAATCTTCTGCACTTATTAATGTTTTTATCAAATTTCAGTTTATGTTTATTTGAGATTGATGCAAGCACAAAGCTTGATTTTTAACAAAAGTAATGTTACTTTTAAGGGTGGGGGAATTAACGGTAACAACAACAAAAAACCTTGCATTTTGTTCATCTTGGTTCTTTCTTGGCCTTGAAATCCCTTGTGTTTTTCTGTACATGTGCTAAAAAAAAATCAGAATGTGCAGGTGCATTAAAAAGTTCTCCTTCCTTTTATGGTGATCTCACAAAATAGAGCAGCATGACTTGGAACTGTTCAAAGCTGCATGCACGTTTTTTGTAAAAAAAGAAAAGAAAAAAAAGGAAAAGGAAAAAAAAGAGGAAAAAATAGAAACAAACAAAAGAGATTATTTAATAATGTATGTTAGTTCCACATAGGCCAGGTTGTATGTTGCATGTACTTGTACAGTTTGCTCATAATTACTCTAATGAAGTAACCAAGAAATCTAAGCCATCCATTTTTTCTTATAGACATTTTGCAGGTTTTAGCCAGGCTGTCAGTTAGTCTGGTGCTAAATGTCTATAGATGGACTTTATTTTTTACCGTATGGAAAACGTGATGTAGTACGGACCAAATTCCTTCTACTAAATATTTTGGTGTAGATTCCTACTGTGGGGCTGTAACACATGTAGAAACTGTGGACACAATTAAGTTTTCCTTCATAGACATAACTGCCTGCACCAAGTGAACTATTTATTATTGTTATTATTATTTAATATTGCCAGAACTATTCTGCCCATGTTTCCATGGGGCACAGAGTGATTACTGCTCGACCTGCTGAGCAGGAAGAACTGAAGCATTGGTGCACTACTAGAATCTCTTCTGTCTTTTAGTGGCCAAATAAATAAATTAATGATAATTCGGTAGTACCTTTCTATTTTGACCACTTGTCTTAACATTTCCCTGTGCTTTTAAATGAAACTTCCAACTCATGTTATGTAGACATGTTTAATAAAATTTCCTTTTCATGTTCAGTTTAGTCATTGTTTTGTGTTCAATAATGTGAGAAAATTGCCCATATAGAGTTGAGCCCCAACAATACATCATCACAGTTCACTGTTTTGGTTTTTGGGATTTGTTTGTGTTTTTGTCATTGTGGAGGTAAGACTTCAGTTTCAACCATGCAGTGACAAAAATCCCCCCCCCAAGCCACCTTATAAGCATGCAGCAATTTTGTCGGCAAGGATGCATCCAGCTATTTTACTGGAGCTGGGTGTGCTGCAACAGACATCCACAGGGACTTCACAGTGTCCTTGAGAAGTCCCTACAGATATCCTTTCAGCACATCCAGCTGTAGAAAAATTCCCCTGCTTGCCAGCAGTGCAGAAATGGGGGTGCTAGGTGGCCAAGCTGCTTATAAGGTGGGTTGGGGGGCCAGTCAGACATAGCTACAGAGACATAGTTATGTGATACACATACCGTATATTCCGGTGTATAAGATGACTTTTTCAGCCTGTAAAATCAGCTGAAAAGTCAAGAGTCCAATACAAGTCTGAAATGGGGTTGTGCCAGCCCCATCTCGGACTTGGAATGATGGAGGTGGCTGTCTGGGGGTAGAAAGCCTGCTAGCCACCTTATCCCCACCACCACCCAGTGCGGCTGCATGGGGGGGGAGCCTTGGTGGGTGGGAGGGGGTTTTCTCCATGACTCTGAGTCACAGAGAGAATCCCCTCCCATCCAGTGAGGCTGCACGAGGTGGGGGGAGACTTGCTGGGCAGAAGGGGCTGAGCCCCTCCCCAGCTGACCAGCCATCCCCATGATCCCCCAACTTGCAAGGAGGCTGGCCAGCCTCCTCGTGGGTTGGGGAATTGCGGGAGGTGGCTCAGCCTCTCCCCAGCTGGCCAGCCATCCCCTGGGATTCCCTAACTCGCGTGGTCAGTTCAGTGCTGTCGGCTACACTTCAGAGGAGGGAACTGACAAAGCCACTTCTGAGTATTCCTCACCTAAGAAAACCCTATGAAACCCATGGGGTCACCATAAGTTGACAGTTGACTTGAAAGCACACACACACACACACACAGTGGGACAGGACAGAAATTGCCCAAAATGTACCTTCCTTTTAAATTTAGGAGGGATTGAATAATCAGGAAAAAGCGAGTCAGACAAAATGAAATCCGATTCTTCTGGCAAAGTGATCAAGAGGTCACCAAATAACCACTTCTGATGGGTGATTCCCCAACTGGCCAGCCTCGTGGTTTGGGGAGTCGCGGGAGGTGGCTCAGCCTCTCCCCAGCTGGCCAGCCATCCCCCCGCGATTCCTCAGCCAGCTTCGGGAAGGCTTCAGTAAGGGTGGCTGGCTGAAGGGGGGGGAAGCTTTCCAGCCACCACCCGCCCTCCCCAAAGCCACGAAGGGGAGCCCGATTTTGGCTTTGGGGAGGGCAGGTGATGGCGGGGTCGTTTTATATGGCGAGTATACCCTAAAGTCTATATTTTGACTTAAAAATTGGGGGGGTCATCTTATATGCCCAGTCTTCTTATACACCAGAATATACAGTACATCTTCCAATGCAGGCTCTTGGCCAGAGTTGTGTCTCAGTGATCTACAAGCCATATCCACAGGGGATATGCTTGATGTGGCCACCTCAAGACAAGAAAGTTTGAGTGTCATGAAAAGAGAGAAAACTTTTGGTTATTTGATTTGTTATTTTTATGTTTTTGTTGTCAGGGGTGGGCAGAGGCTCTTCTGGGACATGCGTACCAAAAACATTTGGCTGGCTTTTGGTTCTGTGCATCATGATGTCATCAGGTGGGAGGCGCCATTTGCTGCTCCATTTTGTCCATCTCTTGGTCCAGCCTTGTGTCCACTCTTGCTCCCATCTACTCATCCAGTACACCACTCCAATAAACAATATAGCTAAAGAGTAAGGAGATACATATGAAAGCCAAACAGACTCTGTGAAACCACTAGAAGGTTTTCGAGAAATGTAGTACATAAAAGGGAACATCTCCATATACTGTAGACTTGGGTTCTGTTTCTCCTTTGTTCTGACTCTGTGCTGTCTGTCTGTCTCTCCTCAGCCACCCATGTTTTCTTCTGCTGTTCCGTAATGGTTAGATAGCCCTTGCTGAGATTGCTCTGACATTGCAAGACATCAGACATGCACACATTTTCTTCTGCTGTGGGAAAGATAGCTAGTTGAAGGCTGAAGTAAGGTAAGTATATTGGAACAAAGGCAGGAGTAGGCAAGGTGAGGTAAGGCATGCCAAAGGGTTGGTGATAAGACTGTGGGAAAGAGAACTAAATAATGTGATTCACTGCCATTGCATTGGCACCACCAGAATTGGGCTATGTAGCAGGACTGAGACACATAAAAACTACCACAGTCCCCATCCCCCTGTGTACTGGATGATATCTGTATCAGGTCAGTGAGCAGAAGAATCCTGCAATGAGAATAAGACTTACAAGATTTTGAGATGGAACTTATACTATGGGGCAGGCATGGAACAGGGTCAATAAAGGGGATGTTGTTCAGATGACTTCGACCCCTTCCATCCTGCTCCCGTCCTGCTCCCGGGATATTCTATTCACGAGGAAAAATCGTGAATAGAACACCCCTTCCATGCCTGTCATGGAATCAGGGATGTGGGAAACGGCCCCCCGTCCCTGTTCCGCGATGACAGGCACGAGGGAGGAGCTCCGTGGCAGGCACTTCCTGCCACGATCAGGACAGGCAGGTAAGTGTCACCCTTTCCCCCCACTGGGTTCCTTGTTTTATTTTAAATTTATTTTTTTAAATTTTTTCCCTGTCTTTGACAGCTGGGGGGGGGGTTCTTTGAATTTCCCTCCCGCTTGTTCTCTCGTGAAAATGAGCAGGATTTTCCCCAGCCGGTCGTAAAAGCAGCCTTACGATGGCTGCATTTACAGCCAGCTGGAAAGGAGGGAGGACGTCCATTCCTGGAGCGGAATGGAGGTAAGTGTGCAAACACTTACCTCCATTCCATTGCAGGAATGGGAGAGGAGGTGATGGGGCAGCAACAGGGCATTTTGGCCCCATCTGAAAATCTCCTAAATTGTTCAGCAATTCATCTTGTCTGCTCCACTAGAACAGCTACCTGGGCTTTCATGCCTTCTGGCCACTGTTTCTGTGTTTTAAAAATATATTTCCCCCTTTTCTTTCAAAAAACTTTCCAACAACTGAATTCTCCTCCAAGAAAGGGAGATGTGATGAGCGCAACTGACTTACCTGTGGAAATAATTGCTCAGTATCAGTGTAAGGGGAAAGGATATGGAGGATTGTACTGCTTCTTGCTTCCATGATCCAGTTTTTCTGTGTGGTATCCCATGAGGACCCTATAATATTTATTTCATACTGTTCTTGGGATCTAAACTAATAATTTCTACATTTTAATTCAAGTGAAAGGGTTTTCAACCTGCAAGACATTACTGATTTTGTCTCATCTACAGGCATGGGAATAATATGGGGGCTGTAAAACCATTAAGACAGGTTGCAGCTGCTATTACTTGCTATTACTGTGGAGCAGTCCCCTTCTTTCCCCTTCATGTAGACAAGCCCAGGAAGTAAGCTCCAAGGGGATCAATTTGAAGACAGCCTCTTCTCAGTGCACCCAGATATCTTCGCTCTCTTAGAAGAGCTAAAATGGGGACAAGCCTCAAATGGTAAAGGAGAATATTGGACAATTTAATGAAACAGGGACCTTCCCAGCATGTTTCATCAGAAACCTTTCTCAGGCATACAAGAATTGGGGTGGGGGGTTGGAGTTGTTGTTTTGTCCCTTACCAGTCTTCCCAGCATGTTTCATTAGAAACCTTCCTCAAGAATATGAGAATCCATTTTTTGGTCTCTTCCCAGAATTCTCAACAAACCAGATTCTTAAGAGCCTTTGGAAGATTTGCACTGCAAAGCATTGGGCAAATTCTTACTTTGTTGAAGGTCTTGGAAGTTAAGCAGGATCAGTTCTGGTTAGTACTTGGATTGGAGACTACCGATGAATTCCAGGTGCTGTTAGTCTATGGAGATTTTCAGACCTGCCAAAATGCCTGTTTGCCGCGCGAGCAGCCTCCCAACACTGCTGCGCGGCAAGGGTCTACTTCGGACAATGCTGTGCCTCTTGCGAAACCGTCCGTGTCACTTCCGTGAAGCTTCGGACGACTCAGCGCCATATTTCAATCTCGGGCAACCTCCGTGATTGAAATATGGCGCTGAGCCGTCCGAAGCTTCACAGAAGTGACACGGACGGTTTCGCGAGAGGCACAGCGTCGTCCGAAGTAGACCCTTGCCACGCAGCAGTGTCGGGAGGCTGCTCGCGCGGCAAACAGGCATTTTGGCAGGTCTGAAAATCTCCTATATTTCAGGGGAAGGAACTGGCAAAATGACCTCTGAGTACTCTTTGTTTAAGAAAATGCTATGAACTTCATGGGCTCACCATAAGTTGACAAGCAACTTGAAGGCACAAACACACACAGAGCCCCACTTTGAAATGTGCTCTCTCCCTTTCTGTCTCTCTTTATTTCATTCACTGCGCTCTCACTAATATTATAGTTGCTAAATGGAATTGCATTGAACAAGGCCAGTCTAAAAATAGGGAATTACTTGAGTATTGCATCCATGTGCAATTATCTGATCTTTCAGAGAGATCCCTACAGAAGAGGTAACAGATACAGACTCCAGTCCTTATTTCAGGGTACTCTTGTCAAGAAGGGAAAGAACAACCTACACTCACATCTGCTAGACTGCTACACTGCAGGATGAGCAATTACTATCTTGGCATGTATTGATTACTGTCTCTCTACTGTCTGTGCTCTGTTTTCTATTAAGCTCATGTTGTAATTCAGCACTCCCACACTGAAATCTTCCCAAGAAGCTCCTTTATTCAGTGGAGGTCTCTGTAAAGTTAGTAATAGGTTGTCTTGGGGAGGTTGAAATATTCTCAAGGGGGTTCCTGAATATTGCCAGTTCTCATGTCAGATTTTAATCACTTTGGGGTTGTCTAGACAGTGAAAACACTCCTCACAAAATGCAACTAGAATACCTTTTGTCCTAACATACCACAAACGGGATTCACAGTATTCGGAAGGAGCCCCAAACCCCATCTACTGTGGGAGAAAAGTGTTCTTGGATTTTCGTTAAGTTCTTTAAATAACATGTGGCCATGAACATTGGACATCCAGTTTGGAATGCTGTACATTATCAGTGAGGGCGGAAGTGGACAGCGGATGGTCAGGCATGCAGGCAGGGGGGTGGGCTTGCTAGCAAGGAAGTGGCTGGAAGTGCCATTTTCACTTTTTGCATTCTTGAGTGTTCTTCTGTTCTTTTTTGCTGCACTGAGGCGACCAAAGAGCTTTTTATAAGTGGAAGGTCGCTCTTGCACACTTTTAACTTACAAGTTAAAAAAACACTGTGCAGTGGCAACATGAGTGGAGAACAATAACGCACTGTACTCTTGGCCACCATCTTGATTTGAAGCCATGGCTGTGTGTGTGCCCAAATGTGGATAGCTTAGCATACAGCGGATTTTGCCAAAAGCCCATGGAGGCAAATGAGTGCTGCTGCAAATTTGCAATAATGTGCACCAATCCACATGATATCTTCTTGTTTAGACATGGCCTTTGTGTAAAGAGTATATAGTGAGAGCTGGTGTGGTATAGTGGTTTCAGTGCTGGATTAGGACTCTCAGAGCCTCCATTCAGCCATGGAAATCCATTGGAAAACCCTGGGCATGTCACATTCTCTCAGCCCTCAAATAAGTAATGACAAGCCTTCTCTGAATAAACCTTGCCAAGAATACTAGGATACATTTGTCATAAGTCCGAATCAACTTGAAGGAACATAACAGCAACAACTGCTACTGTCAGCAATGCCTTTCTGCACTCCCCACAAGAGAAACAGGTCAGTTTCTACACATTTTGCGAGTTCTATTATCTATCAGTTCTGTCACTTGTATTGAAACAAAAGAATTTATCCCACTGCAGATATTTGACCTTTGTGATATATTGTTGAGGGATTACTTTAATACTGTGCATCAAGGGTGGACAAACAAACCTGCCAATTGTGGGCACCTCTGAAAGGATGCAGTTGTGTCATCATAACCACTGTTTTGGCAAGCAGAAGTGACATCACATCACTTCCAGATGCAAGTAGTTGGTGGGGAGGGGGGATATTGCTATTTTAAAATGTTTCAAAGTTTCTGGAGTATTGGGCCCATCTTGCTATTTTGATGTGAATATGTGTGTGTGGCAGGGAGGGGGAGTTCTTGTTATTTTTGGCCATTTGTTCTTCAGCTGAATAAATCTGGTGAAGATATAGACAGTGAAACACTTTGAACAATAAAATGCTGTACAAATGCTAAGTATTACTATGTGTTATGAACATGGGTAGCTCTTTATACCAGCTTTGACTATGGGTTCATATTGTCCACTAGGACTATTCATTTCATGCAGCAACTCTCCAGGGTTTCAGCAGAAAGCTAGTTTGTTTCACTGCCTTATTCTTCTGAACTGGGTACCTTTTGCATGCAAAATTGAGCCCTGGAGGCTCCCCGGGATATACTTTCCCACTTGTAATTGTTATCTTCACTGGAGTCTGTGGTCATTGTCACATCATTCATAACATCTTTTGTGGTACATGTTGTCAACACATTATGCTGGGATTTACTTCTCTATCAAGGAAATATCATTCCATGTTGCCTTAATACCAGTCTGCCTCTCATGATAGAACCTGATAGGATGTCTGGATTTGCAACATTTGCTGTGTATCTGACAGGACTCTGACAGTCCCCTCCTGCTCCTCCACTCATCCTCAGCTCTTTGCTGTTTGTGGGCACTCTGGTTTGTCTCCCTCTGAAATAGCTCCCTTCATTTATTACCCGCTGCTGCTGCTGCTGTTGCTACTCCCGCAGTGGGCCAGGTTTATTTTTCAAGACATTTATTTTTTGATTTCTTCTTCTTCTCTTCCCCTCCCTCCCTCTTTCATTTTTACTTTTATGGAATCTGTATTTGCTGGTAGCCTTTCTCTCCATCCCAGGGCTCATGTTCGCTCTTTCCAAAATGAGAAGTGCCAAGGTTAACACTTGCCATGTTAGTGTATTTATCCTTCAGTTGCGTTGGCAGATTGGATCTGGGAAAGGGATCCTGTAACTTTAAACTTTAACATATCTCAGAGCAGGACAAAGTAGCATTAAGTTCCATTAAGCAAGCAAAGGTAACTGTCCACTCTCACCTTCCACATCTCAGTGTGGATGCAACTGTCCCCTTCTATCAGAGCTGTTGCCTCACTGGTGTATCAACAGAGTATCAGCCAGCTTTGTTCACGGCACTGAGCTTGTTGCCAGCTCTTCTACGCCCTGTCCCCTTCATCCAGTGGTGTTGGGAGGGAATGCCTGCTGCCTAAAGTCAGGATTTTGAAGGTGATAGAGGACAAATACCTTATCATGCTTGACCTAGGTTTACAATGGGGTTGTCTAAATGGTCAAAATAAACCTCATAGAATTTGCTGGGAATCCTACCTGTCTAAATGAGATCCCGCACCAATCTAACAGTATTCGGAAGGAGGGGGATGCAAAATGGCAAAAACAATTCAGGAAAAGCCTTTACAGCTTTCCCTGTACTTAAAAAAAAAAAAAAAAAAACAGCAATGGGAGTGTGCATTCCTGCTCGTTGGGACAAGTAATTCACTTTGAATCACTTCCCCATACAAGAGGAAGTACAAAGCTGATTGGCCAGGTGAGAGCAGGAGGCAGGGCTTGCTAACAAGGCAAGTGCCCGCTGCTGCCATGTTCAATTTTCACCTTAGCAAGTGATCGCTAAGGTGATAAACGATGTGGGGGTTTTGTTTTGTTTTCCTTTTAATAATAAAAAAAATCGCTCTATCACTCCAGCACACCTTAGATGACTTTTTTAAAAAGTTTGGCAGCAGCAAAGAACTAATGCAAGTAAATCACTTGTGGCCACCATCTAGCATGTGAAGTTTCTGGGGGCTTCTGGGGCCAAAAAACACCATTAAGACATGCCGCGGCTGCTGCTGCTGCTGCTGCTGCTGCAAAATGCCATCACTATGAGGTACTCCATCCCACCCCTCATATAGATGGGCCCAGTACTTTGTCCTGCTCCTCTGAGATCTGTTGAGATTTAAAATAACAGGAACCCCATCTCAGATCTAATCTGGCAACTCAGTCTTTTAGGGATCTTGTGGAATGAGGCATTCAGTACCAGCTTTTGCAAGATCCCTTTCTTTGGCTGTAGAACCACAATCAGAAAGATCTTGGTTACAACTTTGTCCACCCATCCTCTGAAGAGAACCTATCATGGGGTTTCCTTGGCAAGATTTGTTCAGAGGAGGTTTGCCTTTGCCTTCCTCTGAGGCCAAGAGAGTGTGACTTGCCCAAGGTCACCCAAATCAGTTTCCATGGCCTAGTGGGGATTCAAACTCAGCTCTCCAGAGTTGTAGGCCATCGCTAAAACCACTACATTACACTGCCTCTCTGCAAATGCACTAGACTGGAGCAACAATGTTGATATTGGCAGACGCAGCCACAGGGGCAGTAGCTGTGAAGAAAGCAAGGCACTGGAAAACAGGCTCCTCAGAACCAGTTGATCTGGCCTGCCCTCCCTTGCCACCACTGATGTGCTGGGCCACATCTTGTCAGTGGACTTAAGTAGCTGATCCACCAAGTGGTCTATAAGGAAGAGAGGGAGGAGAACGGCAACCCAGAACAGAAAACAATAGATGCCCTAACAACCCTATGGCAAAGCAGACCAAGGAGGACTGATTAGTGTGAAGGAAATCTAACATACTCCAAATTGGTTTTCAACTTATTTTTTCATAAGTCACAGTAGATGGATCCCTGCTCTTGCTGTCTGGTTTCTGTATTGAATAGAAGGAGATTGAAAGAAGTCCACAATGCCAAAAAGGAGGACATCCATTCCTCTGCTAGGAAAAGGACATACCTCAGTGGTAGAAAACAGGCTTTGTGCGCAGAAGGTTCTGGTATCTCCAGGTAAGAAGATTCTTGCATGGAACACAGAAGGATTATTGTAGATCAGTGGAATGCACTGCCTCGGAGTGCAGTTGAGTCTCCTTCTTTGGAGATTTTTAAATGGGGGTGGGATGGCAATCTGTCAGGAGTGCTTTGATTGTGTATTCCTGCATGGCAGGGGGTTGGACTGGATGGCCATTGTGGTTTCTTCTGTGATTCTATGATCAATTTGAGTACACTGAGGTTGAATGTGACTTGACATAAGGCAGCTTTTTCATATGCTAACGTCAAGATGTATAGCACAGGTAATTTTGGGGGAAATTGCTTCACATTCTCCTGGCCAACAACATCTGCAGAAAATTCCTACATCACATAATAATTAAAGATATTGGTGTCCTGGTGGTGCAGTGGTTAGATGCCTGTACTGCAGCCACAACATTGCAAGTTTGATCCCAAGGGCTCCAAGATTCACTCAGCCTTCCATCCTTTCGTAGATCAGTAAAATGAGTACCTGGCTTGTGGGGGCAATTAGCTAGCACACATCAGAAACCACTTGGAAAATGCTTAGTGCACTATAAAAGCGGTGTAGATGTGTAGGTGCTATTGCTTAATAATTTGTAAGCCATAGATTTTCCTTGGTTTTTTTCCAGGCTGTGAGGCTGTGTTCTGGAATAGTTTCTTTCTGACGTTTTGCCTGCATCTGTGGCTGGCATCTTCAGATAATGGTTGGGTTGGAGTATGTGCGGAGTTTATATATCGTGAACCCCTGTTGGGGAGTATATGTAAATTTCTGTGATTGAATGGTTAGTTTCTGGGTATAGAAATGCAAGGATGATTAGTGTCTCTTTGCCAACCATTAGCCAAACAAACACTAATCATCCTTGCATTTCTATACCCAGAAACTAACCATTCAAGTACACAAATTTACATATACTCCCCAACAGGGGTTCACAATATATAAACTCCACACACACTCCTACCCAACCATTCACTGAAGATGCCAGCCACAGATGCAGGCGAAATGTCATAGAATCATAGAATCATAGAATTGCAGAGTTGGAAGAGACCACGAGGGCCATCCAGTCCAACCCCCTGCCATGCAGGAAATCACGATCAAAGCATCCCCGACAGATGGCCATCCAGCCTCTGTTTAAAGACCTCCAAGGAAGGAGACCCCACCACACTCCGAGGGAGTGTGTTCCACTGCCGAACAGCTCTTACTGTCAGTCAGAAAGAAACTATTCCAGAACACGGCCTCATAGCCCGGAAAAAAAAACCAAGGAAAATCTATGGATGCTGGCTGTGAAAGCCTCTGACTTCACAATTTGTAAGCCACTCTGAGAGCCTTTGTGGGTGAAGAGCGGGGTATAAATACCTAAATAAATAAATAATAAAGATGCATGTGTCATGCTGCCCTCTTTGGTATCAGATAATCCTAGAGAAAAGAGGAGAAAGATATATGTCCAAAATAATATACAGTGGGCTCTATTTTGCGTATTGGGATTAAATGTGAGTGTTAGGTCTCATAAAGTTAACTAGCATAATGGTGAAAATATTGGACAGGTGTGCATATATGCAAGATGCAGCTAACTGAACTATATAATGCAATATGTTGCAATCTCATAAGCATCTTTCAAGCACTTTACTTCATGAGTGTAAAGTATCAGGCTTTAAAAGATTGCAGAGAGAGGCAGCAGGGAGAGGAGAAGAGAGAGAAATGAAATCCCTGGCCCCAAGCCACTCTCTAGTTTTGACCTACATGCCCGTAAAGAATCAAAGAAGACTTTGACTGTTTTTTGGAAATGCACTGAATGTTGGCAACGTTAGCATAACTGACAGCTTCATTGTCTATTTTAGGTCCAATCACTTCTAGGCTGTAGTATCTGTAGTGCATGCCCAGGACAGATGTGATATGTTAGCAGGCAGATGCTACACTGTTTCACTGCAGAAAGAAAAGAAAAAGGAATGGAAATGAAGTTATTAGTCAATGTAACAAGGAGTGTTAAAAGTACAGTACTAGCAGCACCTGTACAACATATCTGAAAAACATTTTTTATGCCTGCTGAATCTCTTATTACCAAGTACAGCAAATCACTCAAGGAAATCTTCCAGCTGAATTAGGTATTCACATTTAATGTTAGCAACATTTCTGTTAACTTTCAATCAGGTCCAGCAAATTTGCAGGAAAGGGAGAACCTTGGTTAGAGATGCAGCTGGGACAAATAGACTTCCCAAAGGACATCCTGTGACATAATTGGATACACATAGGCAGAAATCCAAGGGGTGTAGTCTCCCATACTCTGTCAAACATACTGGATAAGGTGCATGAATTGAGGCAGGAGTACCAGCCTACCTCACATCAGCATGCACAAATTTATTCCCATCAGTAGAAGTGGGTGTGTGCCTATATCTGTGAGAAGGTGGCAGGAGGGGGAAGGAAGGAGTTATTTTTTAAAAAAAAAATTAATACTTTTAATGTGTCCCAGGCAGTATACTACTGCATCTCTGGGACTCCTTTTTCCTCTCAGCTATGTGGTTCTCTGGCTGTCTCTCAGGACTATCTCAGATCACTTCTAATGTTTCGCCTCACTTAGGACTTATGTACACTAAGGAAATAAACCAAACTTACCCATCAAACAACAGACAAGATGTACATTAATACATAAAACTGGGTTGGCATCCACATATACAAAAATCAATAAAATTAGGATACTTGTTGGTAGACTTTTTGGAGCTCAGGCCAACTTTTTAACTCTCACTGGTCTTAATGACCACAGATAAGAACTTAGCAACTGACAAAGTAACATTAGAATATCTATCCTCTAATAAGAATTTGACATAGAACTTCTCTGAATGGCCAGGTAGATGGCTTAACAAAGGAAAAATCAGTTGTTTACGACTCTGAGAATGAAGAACACAGGATAGTAGAATATGAGACATGCATTTGCCATATTGCCAAATACTGCTAAAGGGTTCTGTACTTCCACACTCTGCTGCAATAGCTACTGTTGGAGACAAGAACCTCAGACAGTGCTGATAGTTGGCTTCTCTAGTCGGCCTAGTTTTTGTATTTGTTGCTGCATGCCTTGCAGGACATAACAGAGAGCCAACAGTTTACACCTCCTGTGGCCCACATGGACAGAGCCTTGGTGCAAAAGGCAGCCTGGCATATCTACCATACAGCATTGCTGAAGGAAAAAAAATTACATAAATAAATATGCCCTTACCCTGGACCTGGTGCAACACATCCAGACAATGTACACAATGAATCTGCTTCATCAACCTGTTACTCTGATTTAAAAGAAACAGTAGGAAACTAGATTTTTCAAGAAAAAAACAACAGGAAACTCTGGAGTGCCTCTAGTTCTTTTGCTGTCTGGGCAGCTTGATCAGGTTTGCTTTGGGCCAATCCAGTTTTCCACACATAAATGTGGCACCATCTCCTTTACCCTGCACTGAATAGCTCAGGGAAGGGGATAGCTCCTCCTCAGAGCTGCTGCAACCACTGTTGCCCCACCAGCCAAGCAGCTTCCCATGAGAGCTTGGCTGTCACCATCACTTCTGTTGAGGTAGAACAGGGTGCCCATGTGATCAATGAGGAGGGGGTAGAGTACCCTCTCCTTGTTTATCACATGTCTGGGTGCCCCGTTCTCACCTCAGCAGAAGCGATGATAATGGCCAGGCACTCGCAAGGAGGTGCTTGTGAGGCCACAGCAGTGATATTGCTCTGGGGGAAAGGGGACTGGCCAGCCTGACTGTCCTGGTTGGACTCTGACACAAATTCACCCCAGGTATGTGTGGCTGCCATTGTGTTGTATCCAGGGCCAATCATAGTGCTCCAGACTGGCCCCAGATTAAGGTCCCTGTGTAGATGAGCCCTTAGAAGTTTAAGTTTATATATTGGGTTCCTACTCTCAAACTGGTCACTTCCACTATCTTGCTGCTACTACAGAAACAATTGTATCTGAAGATCTGTTCCACCACTGACATAGCCAGTTGACGGCAGTGTATCTGTGAAAAATACTAACTATAATATTAAAGGAAGTTAAATAAAATTTCACTTTTTCTCACTATACAGAAATGTATGGTTTCATGTACGCAACTCCTGAGATATTACTGTTATTTAAACAAAGTACCTGACTGACTGCCGAAACTAAGGGTATTCTTAATACACACTCTCACCCTCAAAACAATAAATGATGCTGTCTTTGGGTGTATCCACACTGCACAGTTTTAGCAGTTTAATACCACTTTAACTGATATGCCTTCATCCTATGGAATCCTG
This sequence comes from Gambelia wislizenii, assembly GCA_030847615.1. Classification (NCBI taxonomy): domain Eukaryota; kingdom Metazoa; phylum Chordata; class Lepidosauria; order Squamata; family Crotaphytidae; genus Gambelia; species Gambelia wislizenii. The sequence continues at coordinate 165,921,868 of JAUMIR010000001.1, read as the reverse complement.
GAATTTGTAGCTTGGTGGTCAGAAGTCTCTACAGCATCAGAGTTCTCTGACAGAGAATTCTAAGTACCTCACAAAACTACATACACCAGGATTTCATAGAGTGAGTGCATTGCAGCTGAAGTGGTATCAAAGTGCTATGATTTTGCAGTGTGTACGCACCCTTTGTTTTGTCTGACTTCCATACCCAGCAACAACCACACACAAACCTCCTCTCTCTCTCTGCTCTCTAACTCCAACTGCTGACTGATTCCAATAGACTCTCCCTGCTTGTCATACTTCAGTTTTTCAAACGCTCCCTTTCAAACTCTAAGCCAATCACCTCCCACATTCTGAGCACACTCTCTCCCCTTCCCAACAGACCACTTACTAGAAACTAATATACTTACATTCACATTTATGCAGCACCATAAAACATTTGTTGCTGTGTGCCTCCAAGTCATTTCTGACTTAAGGTGACCCTATCATAGGGTTTACTTGGCAAGATTTATTCAGGGGGAGTTTGCCTTTGCCTTCCTCTGAGGCTTTGAGAGTGTGAATTGCCCAAGGTCACACAGTGGGTTTCCATGGCTAAGGGAGGATTCGAACCCTGGTCTCCAAAGCTGTAGTCCAATGCGCAAACCACTACACTACACTGGCTCTCCCATAAAACATAAACCATAAAACATGACTTATTGTAATTCACATAATAATTCACAATAACATTTATATAGACTGCAGAACATCACACTGTGCTAGTTGAATGCAAGTCATGAAGCTATTAAAGGCTCATAGCTTTTGTCAGGGCAGAGCAAGTCAGCACATAACCCTAGATGGCAACTTCTGTCAGTAACTTTGCTTCCCCATGGAGAGTTCCTGTTTCTACTAATTGAGCACTTAATGTAGCTGTTTCATTTCTTCTTCTTCACTGGATTCCCACCCACCCCCCCCGAAGATGGAAAAGCACTGAATACCACAAACTGAAGATGACATCACCCAGAATTCAGCAAGACAATAACCTCGAGTTATGCATTCACACTGGTTTGTATTCAGTTTAGGAAAGCATAAGAATTGTAACAGTCCCCCAATTTGCCCTTACCATGCAACAGCCACTTCAAACAACAGGGCTCTGTTCTCCTGTCAATCAGGAAGCAGCTGATTGACATTTCCAACCCCCTCCCAGTGCAAGGGGGAATTTTGACAGGGACCCCGCTTCTGACTGTTGCACTAGAGATCACTCATGGGAGCGTGTGGATCAATCAGCAGCTTCCAACTTGACATGAGAACAGATACTCATCATTTGCAGCAGCTACTGCCCAATACATATGGATGGAGTGGGTGGGCAGAGACACACTATGTAGCCATGTAGATAAGCTGTTACACATTTGTGTGTATCTTAGTGAATTCTGGTCATCATTCGTATACCCTATAAAATTGTGCGAATAATGCAGAGCCTCATGTGGAAAGCCTCATGTGGAAGAGTGCCTTCCTTCATCTGAAGATCAAGAAGGTAGCTTCAGTATAAATACTAGAAGGTGGTGGAACAACACTGACTGAACACCAGATCACAGCTTCTCATAAGCTAGACTTTAGTACAGATGATGGAGGAGCAGGGTCAGGTATGATCAACCCAGACAAACCCAGCTGAGACAGGAACAAAATGACACTATTCAACCTCTGCTATAGGTGGGGCAAACAGCAGAAGAGGTTTGTTCTTTTCAAGTACTGATGAACTACTCAGAATTGCTCAGAAGCCCCTGACTGAAAAACCGTTGGAAACAGGATGTTACACTGGAAGAAATCATGGTTCTAATCCAACCAAGCTTTCTGTCTGCAATATAACAGAGCTCCAGGATCAAGTCCCCCAATGACTCATGAAAATCGCTGGATATCTTAGACCAGTCACTCTGTCTGTCTGTCTGTCTGTCTCTCTCTCTCTCTCTCTCTCTCAGCCTGACCTACCTCACAGGTTTGTAATGAGGATATGGCGATGAGAGGAGGAGACTTATATACACCACCCTGAGCTCATTGGGGAAATGACTGGATATACATAAATTATGTTCCGTATATATACAAGGGACCCAGTTCCATGACACAGTTATAACGACATTATTCGACTTTAACTTCCAGGGCTGCATCCTATGGAAATCCTGAGGATTGTAGTTTGATGAGGCACCAAATGAGCTTTTTGGCTGAGAATTCCAAATGCCCTCCCCTAGATTGCAAATCCCAGGATTCTATAGGATGCTTCCAAGGTAGTTAAAAGTGGGATCCTGGTGTTATAATTGTATAGTGTGAATGGGCCCAAGGTCTGCTGCAATGTGAGTGCTGTGCAAAATACCACTGTTCACAAAGGCCCCATTTGCACAATCCTTCTCCCTTATGGCAAGGGAGCAGGGGGGGAAAGGCTAGTAACATCTCTCTCCCAAGTACAGATCCTTGGAAGTGAATTCTGCCAAATTAGAATTTATGAGAATTGAAGTCCAGTAATACCGTAAAGACACCAAGTCCTGTCTGATCTTGGAAGCTAAGCAGGGGTCAGCCTTAGTACTTGGATGGGAGACTGGCAACAAATGGCTGCCGTAGGCTACATTTTACAGGAAGAAACTGGCAAAACCATGTCTGAATATTCCTTGCCTACGAAAGCCATATGAAAAATTCATGCTGTCACCATAAGTCAAAAGGCGACCTGAAGGCACATACATACACACTCACACACGCACTTGGAGGGCATCCCTTTGAAGAATGAGGCTGTAACACAATTCAAGTCAGTGTTTCCCAAATATTACCACTAGGTGGCAAAAGAGTCTCATTTTTTAAGATGTAGGAAGGCGATGAATACCCTGAAAATTACCATCGCGCTGGAAACAACAACATAGGAACAGGTGCTTAGTACAGGTGCATGAAGCTGTTTTATTTTTGTTTGCATTTTAAGTAAATTAAGTGACTTGAAGGGGTTTTATTTCTTATTTGTTTTGAAGGAAATGAACAACTGGCATGATACTCTAAATGTTATTAGTAGTTGAACCCCCCAGCCCACTTCTGTATGAATCTTGTTCTTAACAAGCAAATGCTGCTGATACATACTCTCCAACTATCTCGATTTCACAGGGGCACTCCCAATTAATCTTTGGTCATCCCACTTTTTCAGCTGCTTTTAAAACATCCCAGTTTCTCTCTCCTCTGCCCACTTTCCTCCTTTGTCCTCAGCTTACTTTTACTGCTGTAGACTGAGTTCAAAAGTGCGGAAGTAATTTGCACTCAATTCAGCAAGGTAATTGAGGATAGGTGAGGAAGGTGGAATTTTGCTCTTCCCAGTCAACACAGGCAAAAGCCAACTACTGCAGCCTCTCCAGGCTTGTGTGTTCTTCTTCATTAATAACTTTTGCCATCGTGACCACACTCTGAAGCTGCTTGGCCACATATCTCCCATTTTTCATCTGTGAAAAGTTGAAGGGTATCCTGATAGGTTTTGATTTCATTAAATGGATATTATTTTTCACAAGCTGTTTTTGACATTTAAGAAAGATGTTACCAAGGAGATGTTGCAAAGTATCACACTTACAGATGCATAACCTGGAGTTATGCATCTGTAACTGATCCATATTCACAATCCCTATTATGACATTATTGCCATGATCGTAACTAACCCCTCCCCCCCAACCTACTTCACCAGATGTTAGTGAAGTTGCGACAATTATTGAGGCTGTAAAAACCGGAAGCAGGACCCTTGTGGCACTTCCATGTCACAGATTCACTCAGTGGCAGTGTGTATGTGTGGAAATGCTACCTGTACCCTGATCACCAGCAGAATGGACCTTCTTCTCTCAGCACAGCTGATGCCTGGCAAAGTAGGGTTGGGTGAGTGTTGGGCAGGAGATATTAGTAACACATTTCTAACAAAGTAGACATGTAGGATTCCAGCCAATGATTTTTGCCACCATTCTGCTCCAGAGGCTGGGCTCTGTCCATTTACTTATTTATTTATTTATTTATATGTCACCTTTCTCCAAAAATAGGACACAATGTGACTCACAAAAACATAAAATACAACATACAATTAAAAACAATTAAAATCATCACAATCTAAAATTATATAAAACATATAAAACTTATCCTTGAGCCCACAAGGACAATTTCCCAGACTTCTTATAGCTCAAAGCCATCATCCCACACCCACCCCACAAATTGTAGGGAGATATATTTCATGTTTATATCATGCTTATACCTTATAAGGTTTATTTTTCATGTGAAATACGATGAATTACTGATCCTCAGAGGAACTCACTCAAACCTGAACTATATTGTTAGTCCCAACTAGTGTAGGCCCCTTGAACCAATTGGATTTACTTATATGTCAATTCACCATTCAGCATGGATCTACTTTAGTAACCAATAAGATTCAGGTAAGTGCATTTTGGGAGAGTCCAAGGCTGCCATGGACCATCACTTTTCATAGCAAATCATTAGAAGATATGACTCAGTGGAAAAGAGGATAAGGATTGACAAAGTGGAAGACAGCAGGAAAAATGGATAACTGCTTCACAGGTAGGTAGACTCAGTCAAGGAAGCTGTGGCCCCAAGTTTCCAAGACCTGAGCAGGACTACTGATGACTGGTGCTCTTAGAGGTCTCTTATTCATGGGGTCACCATAAGCTGAAGCCAACTTGACAGCAGATAGCAACAATTTTTGCTGCTTCTTTGCAGTCAGTGAACAAATGATCTCTTATCACCTGACTTGACTGAGAGTTGCAGCAGAATTACTCACCTTCAAAGGAGATCACCTGGAACTGGAGCCTGGAACTGGAACTGATTCTATGCCAGTTGGGATCATGGGCAAGAAGATATTATTGTCCTCAAGATCTGCTTCCTCATGGGTAGCTTGTTGCTCACTGTGGGAACAGAGTGTTGGAGTAGAAAGGCCTGATCAAGCACAATCCTTTTTACATTCTTACATTTAATACACACACACACTGTTTTGGTTCAATGCTTAGAAATTTTGGACTACAGCTCCCAGAATCTTGCAGTCAGGGATACTGGTTATGGATTATAGGGTTGTAGTTCAAAAAGGTAATTTTAACAAGCCTTGTGATTTCAGTCAGGAAGTGTGCCTTAGACAGCCCAAATTCAAAAGGGAGGGAATCCAATGTCTAGGGTATTACATACATCACCCTGAATGGAACTGAATGTTCAGAACCTTGCCACAGAAGTTGTTCCAGTAAAATCAGTGGTGGCCATAACCTTTTTCAGCACCAAAGGCCACTGTGTTTGAACCAGAAGGCTCAGGAAGCCATTTCACATTTTGTTCCTGAAACATCATGAAATAAATTGGCATGGTTGTTCCAAGTAATGTCTAGAAAGCACAATTCTTTTTACTCTGCTAGTAAATCACTTAGTTACTTTCTCGTTTGCTTTGTACCGCACCTTTTGGTATTAGTTACAATGTTCTGGGTAGCATACAACAATGCACTAGATCTCTGTGTGCCATGTTCTATTTTAAAAAACAAAACAAAAACACCCAGCCTCTAGACCAGTGATTCCCAAACTCTAGTCCTCCAGTTGTTTTGGACTTCAACTCCCAGAAGCCTCAGCCACCTTGGCCACTGATCAGGGATTTTGGAGGCTGAAGTCCAAAACACCTGGAAGACTAGAGTTTGGGAAACATTGCTCTAGACTGTTAAAAAGAAACTAACAATCACAGGGGTCAGTTACATGGCAAAACAAATCTGCTAAGACTTCGCAAAGAGTCCTAATAGTTCACGTCTTTCAGATCAACGTTGCTATATTCAGAAGGAGGGAGGCAGAAAAAACACACAAGCCACACAGTATCAGCTTTCACTATTTTCCCTGACATTTTTTGATAAAGTTCGCGAAAATGCACACAATCAGTTGTGTGAACTACTGATGTGCAAAAGGCTGTGGGAACTACCAGCAATCTTCCCGAAACAGCCACAGCAGAGCTGAGCCGTGATTGGTTGGACCAACTGCGGAGGGGGCAGACTTGCAAGAGATGTGAGGAGCCTCAAACAAAAAGATCCAGCCACTGTTGTTATACCAGAGCTATCCCTATCCCAGTCACCCAGCTGTCTGCCTCCCGGCTTGCTTGGCTGCTGTGGCTGAGGGATCCCCACTTAGCCATAATTACTGTTCCTCTGTGTGTGTGTGAGAGAGAGTAGCGATTAGTTCCACCAGCCGTTCGCTCCCTCGCCATGCTGTGATCGCATTCTTGCGTGTGTGTGTGTGTATGTGTGTGTGTGAGAGAGAGAGAGAGAGAGAGAATCAGTCTGCTCCGCTGGCTGTTACACATCGCAGTGGGTGAGGAGAAGGGGGGCTTGAGGGAAGCAGGGCAAAGGGGGAGCCTGCAATTCCATTGCTTCTGGCGGCTGGGTGATCTCTCCTCCCCACAAAGACCATCCTCCACCAGGGAATCTAGCCTGCTTTGCTTGCCTCCTTTTGTCATTATTCCTCTGCCCCCGCCCCGCCATGGTCTCCCTTCTTTTTTGGTTATTTGCACATCTCTTCCCCCCCCCCCAGCCAGCGATCAGGGTGCTCCGGTGGCCACACCCCCACCTTTGCCTGTGTGAACTACAAAGCAGAAAACTTACCGTATCAACCAGTCTTGCACTAAATCATGTAACCTACGTGGCACTGGTGTGAAAATGCGCTAATCCGCAAACTATCGCAATAAAAACTGCTGTGTAGTTTTCTCACAGTGTTCTCTTATATATAGCCAGATTCGATGCACATTCACTGGGAATTACACCCCACTGGTTAGGTCCAGAGTCCCTGCAAGCAGAACTCACCTTAATGGCACCCCTGCTGGGGTAGTGAGGACATTTTCACCAGTGTCTCTGTCCTCCTGCATCCCTCCTTGCCTTGTACTCCCTGAAAAGCTGCCTCAGAGGGTTAGAGGATTCCTGCAGCAGTGTGGGAGGTGATGCTTGGAGCTGCAGGAGAAAGAGTTGAGTTGTCAAAAAATATATCCTTCCCTTGTTCCTTCAGCAGAAGACCCCATTGGATCTCAGTCCCTTCCTTGAGTATTTCCATTCACAGGGGGATACTTGGAGCCCGACCAATCTGTGCAGTGTAGCTTCCTTCCACATAAATGAATATAGGATTACAGCCTCCATATTTGGGTTGCTAGGCAATTCTGGATGTAGTTGAAGCCTTCATTCGAGCCACCTTCTCAGTTCCACCCTTCATTTTCAGTCCCTCAGCTGAGTCCTGGACTATCTAAAATCCATCAATGAATACATGAAATAGGAGTGCAGTGTGTGCATAGAGTGTTTCCTTCATCACTGTGTAATCATATTTGAGCCTGTAGGTGCTGGTATCCTCATAAATTTATTCACCTCACCCCTGTCCCCACTTGATACCTGTAAAATTATATTATTATTTGTTCTACATAAATAATTTCACACCCCACAAATTAAGTCACTTTTAGCTCATCCCTATACATGTCTACTCAAAAGTAAATCCGATTATGCTCAATGAGCTTAAATCCCATCATACTCAAATCCCATTGAGCAAAGATAAGTGGCTATAGGTCTGCAGATGTACAAGGCAATCCCACCACCACCAAATGGTCATGTATAGAGGAATTGCCATGTATGGAGGATATGCAAAATATACATTGCCATGCATGTGCCTGTCTATCAGAGAACAACATGATTATACTTGTGAAATAGCAGAGAAATATATGTTTTCACAGAAAGCTGTGAATGGTATGGAAGGGGCTAACAATTTTGCAATTTGTAACATAACCAAGAAGCTAAGAGCAATCAAAGCATCTGAACTGGAAAGATTCTATGCCACCAAAAAACTGAGCACCTGTCACAGTGCAAAAGACTAACCAGAGACTAATTTCTGGGGCTGGAATTGTGGAGGTGGCAGCTGTAACGTCTTCAAGAGCAGAAAGCCTCTCTCATAGACCTGTTCAAGAATTAATGGGAAGTGAACAGTGTCGGCATGCCATCTTTGTACTATTTATGTTTTATAGCTGTACAAAATTTGCGCACACATAAAAAGAAAGGGGGGGTGGAAAGAAGAAAGGACAAATTGCAAAGAGGTATTTTTGTTTATTCTTTTTACAGGCTTTTTGTGCCAAAGTGCTGGTTGCCTAGGCAACCGTTGTAAGCTGGAATTTGGATAGATGCATTGTCAACAGCACATGAGGAGAACTCTGAGTGGATTTCAAAAGTGCTGGGTAGTGGGGGGAGGGAGAGAAATGTCACGTCTTGAGGAAGCAAAGACCTGGAAAATACTCAGTCCTTGGGCGGGGTGATTTGTGGAAAATTAAGTATAGATATGAGCCCTGAGTTCTGAAGATTAGATAGACAGACAGATTCAAGAATATATGTATCCATTGCATCTGTGCCTGGAAAATGATATAATTGCACATGTGCAGGGATAGAGACAGAGAGGGAAAACAAAAGTGGAAGAATGACTGTGTAAAATCTCTCGGGGAAACTAAAGTGCTGAGGGTACTTAAGAAACTGGTAAGGAAGATGAAGAATTCTGTTCACAGACCCTCCCCCATGTTAAGAAAATATATTTGTTTATTTGAGCAAAGATGTCAACCAGCCCCCAAAGCAGGTGCTTTACTATTTCACAGACTGGTTGTGTTCTAGTGACACTGCAGGGTTTAGCTATGGGTGTGCGTGTCAAAATGAGGGCATTGTGTGAGTGCGTGTGTCATCCAATTGCCTGTTAACGTATGGCAACCCTATTACCCCTCAAATAATTCTGTCCTCCCCATTTTCCTTCATTCTCCAAATTGCTAGCATTCTAGACAGTAAGACATTAAAAATAATTTACACTTAGAAAACTTATTTTTGCTATGTTTACATTTGCTTGGCAACTTTGCTTGCTCCTTTTCTTTGGATACTTAACCTGTATTTCTAAATGCTCAGCTGAAGTTATAGCAATGCTAGAAATTTGGGGACTGGAGGAAAATTTCATTTGTAAGAGCAGAATTCTTATCGGAGGAGGCAGAATCTTTATTTTGTCCCTGCTAAGCCTGTAGCTACACCCCTGTGGCAGTATTCTTTCTCCGTTACTTTATTTTTGGGCCAGGAATGGCTGCAATCTGTTTAACTTTGGATTCTTAAAGGTACACCGGGGGCTTGTCTACTAGTAGTGAAAAATACTAAACCCCCTCCTCCCCAAATCTGGCAATACAACGTGCAGCCTTTTCCCCAAATCTGGTGCGATAATGACTACAACCCTATCCACACCAGACTTGGGAAATACTACTTTTATCTGAGTTTTAGAAAACTCACAGTTTTCTCCAGAGTTTTCTTGAAGCTCCAGAGAAAATTGTAGTGTGAACAATCCATTCGCACTGGATTCAGGGGTGGGTGGGAGGAGAAGAAGGAAAAGCGCTGTCTGAGATGCTGCCATCCCCAACCCACCCCCCAGCCACTTCCTCATTCCAAAGGCAGAGCCCTGGCCTTAGTTGCTCTCTCTGAGGTCAGAATGCCCGGCCAGCTCCACCATCATGAGGCTGGCCATTCATTCTGGGTCCAGAGAGAGCCACTAGTGCCAGAGTTCTGCTTTCACAGAGCTCAGAGTGGGCGATTGTACACCAGAAAAGCAGAGCCCTGGCACTAGTCACTCTCTCTGCGTTCAGAATGACCATTCAGCCCCACCACCACAAGGCTAGACACTCATTCTGACTTCAGAGAGAGCAACTAGGTGCTAGTCACTCTCTCTACATTCAGAACGACCAGCCAGCCCTGCCATTGTGAAGCTAGGCACCCATTCATACCTCAGAAAGCATGACTAGCACTGGGCTTCTGCTTTTACAGAGCTCAAAGCAGGTGATTATGCCCCAGAAAAATAGAGCCCTGTTGCTCTTTTGGTCCATGCCAGTGGCGGCAGCATCATGGAGGTGCCTGGCTAGCAGCAGTGGTGGACCCACCTCTTCACTGGGAATAAAAATTCAGATGCAGTTAAGGTGTGGCACTTAAATCTGTGCCAGAGTATTTTGAATTTCATATACCACAGCTGTAGTCCAAATTTCTTCTAGGTTTTTACCCACAGTGTAGGCAAGCCCAAAGACTCTCAGCATGTTTTCATGCTGGGCTTTTCTCATGTGTGCATTTCTTAACTTTACAAAGAATGCAGAAGGCTGTTGTCTTCTTTGTGCACACATCTGGTTTTATGCCAGCATTGCCAAAATCACACAGCAGATCCCATCAACATTTATTCAAAATGGAAAAAGAGAAAATATACCCTTGTTTCCTCCTGCACACATTCACACACACATACTCTCCAATCTCTCACTTCAGGAAAATGCCCTGAGCAGCATGGCTGCCATACTTTTCAATGATTTCCCCAATGTTGCCTCAGGCATCAATAAGTAGAGTTGCCAGCTTTTGAACCTAGCTCTTGTAGTTGTCTTTAAACAGCTGTTTGACGTTCAGCGACTTTATATATTATTTAGCAGTATCCTGTAAATAGCTTCTTCCACTGAATGTAAATCTTTCTGAAAACAAATGAAGACTTAACAACTGGTTACCTGAGGAAGTGTCAGAAAACACTGACTCAGGTGCAGTGACACTGCATACTGACAACAATCTGATACCACTTTAATGACCATGGTTACATCCTACAGAATCTGGGATTTGTAGTTTGGCAGGGTACTTGGAAATCCTTGTTGCATTCCTGAAATTACAGGAGAGCTCTCTGGTAGAGAATGGTAAATATCTCACAAAACTACACCACCATAGCTGTGGTGATCTTATTTAAAGTTGGTAGACTATAAAGTTCCCCAGGATTGTTTATAGGGAGTTCTTAGTGCCAGAGAGAAAGAATGGCAGTAGCCTGCTAGGTGGCAGCATGAGAGAGCATTCCTGGAATGCCCCATGGCTGTTGAGTGTCTATTTTCATGGGAGGGTAGAGCTACTCTCCAGCCATTGCACTGCCTACTGAAAACAGTTGTGTAAGGAAAGGCTGGATGCCTCCTTACACAATATCAGAAAAAGTAGTTTTACTAACAAAAGTCCCTAGTTACACTAGTACAAGGTCACAGGAGGATGCTGGCCATGAAGTAATAGATGCAGGTTTTTGCCCCACTCATTTCCTTCTTTTCTTGTTTCTTCTGTAGTTCAACAGCAGCAGCAACAACTGCCTTTCAGTCTTATCCCACTGCACTCAGTTTCTGTTGTGGCACTGCCACAAAGGAGAAAGTGAGCCCATAATCCACATGAGAAAATGAAAAGTAAAGATGCCTGATTCTGCTGCTGCTCTGTTATGTACCCTGACAGCCCCCATCTTGGAATATCACATAATTGGCAATATTTAATAATTTGGCTTGATGTGGCCTTTCACGTGGTTAACAGGTAAACCAGGGACCTCCAGATACAAAGGCTGGAGTCACGTATAACCTAGGAAGGGGCCTTTGGAAATCCCCCAAATGAGTAATACCCAGGTCAGGGTTAACACCTGGAGATGAGTCATCCACTAATCCACTCAACAATAGCAAAGTTCTCAATGGTTGCAAAAGGGGTTTTTCCTCTTTCCTTTCTCTCCAACAATAGAAGTTACCTGCTCCTATTCAATTCCAAATACATTGCCCATTAATGATTGTTAACTCTTGAGAGCACCCTTTGTCTAGTCCTGGGAAACTCTGAGAGACATTGTATTCCACTCTTAATCCCATCCCTTCAGGGGAATTATTACATATAAATATCACCCTAAAACTCCATGAAAGCGCACACAGATCCTCTTTTTCTCAGCTCCATATCAGACTGTGTAGCCAATTTACTTTGTGATTTTTAGCTCTCCAGGATCCGTATAGTAGAAACCACAATCCCCTTACTCTATTCCTCTATCCAAATACTTCCTACTATCTTTGATAGCCTTATGTGACTGCTTGAAGCCTGGGTGTTTGCATGAATGCTGTTAATATTAATTTCCCATAAAGATAATTTAATTATATGTTCTGGCTTAGAGTCTCCTCAGTTACTACCAGTATACTTAGGTCCAAAGAACCTGCCATTACCCAGCCTCTCACTGCCATTTTGAGCTAATTAAATATTCCCCATATTAAGATTTGGACACTAGTGGGATCCTCGCGGATCCTACACAATTTGGGTAATAGCTATATCTACAACTGCTGCAGCCACAGCAGGAGAAAACAGATAACCAGAACTCTCTTTTTAATGCACATGTTCCCTCACCTGCCCTCCACCCAGCTGGGGTAATGACCTCATTAGGACAAAGGAAAGCTCTTGAAAATGAAGAAAGTTACAACTAAGTTGGCAAAAGTGACTATGTATCACTGGGGGCAAAAGGTAGAGCCAGCTACATTCTTGGAACAGTCCTTTCTGTGATTTGTTCAGTTGCTACCATGTCTTGAAGAGTAATGTTCATTTTTCAAACTTGTCTTAACTTCCTTATGGTTCTCTCACTCTCTCTTGCTGTTTGTTCTCAGTCATGTAGAGCAGCTATATTTTTCCTCCCTCTTCTCAGTAATATTTCATTTAAATAAAGCTTTCTTTTTATGGAAGACAGCTTTTAGTGTTGAAATGACAGCATCCAGTGTTAGCCAATGGCTTCCATGTCAATGGAACCACTATGTGGTTTAATCTGGACTTTGAAACAGCTGCACAAGGTTCTGAACCCATTTTGATGATAGTGTTCAGCACAATGGATAGCTGTGTTCAAGTTCCAACTAAAACAGCAAATTCACTACCCCATTGATGGGGAGTCACCAGCTGCCAAGGACAGCTTCCATATTTTCTAACAAAACCTGCCCTCTCTCCAGTCTACCAGTACATTCCTCCACTTGCACTCTGGAGTGAAACTCAGCAGACGCCAGTTTATTTAACACTTTCGGACAGGCCACTTCCCATATTCTATAGTGCTTTGGTACCAATTTAATGGCCATGACTCCATCCTATCAAATCCTGAAATTTGTAGTTTAGTGAGATATTTAGAATTCACTGCCCGAGAGCTGTTGTGTCTTACAAAACTACAAATCCTAGGATTCTATAGGATGCAGCCATGGCAGCTGAAGTAGAATCATAGAACTATAATTGTGTGGTGTGACAGAGGTCACTATAGGAACTGCTACTGTGCTACCAACACCAGGGTGGTACTGAGCAGCCCCAGATTCTTGTGTATGTGTCTGTTAGTATGTAAAGCATCTGTCAGGCAATGGCACTTTTTAATTCTCATGAATGTACAAGGATTTTCATGCATCAAGCTTGCTAAGAGTCATTTTAGGCTGTAATCCTATACAAACATCCCCAGGAATAAGATCCATTGAGCATAGTCAGCATGCAGCACTCAGACTTATATCTGAGTAAACATGTATATGATTGCACTGTTAGTCCCTTAATGAAGACTTCCTGTTTCCTTTTTTATGATTGACTCCCATTTTCAACTGTTTTTGGAGGATACAGCTGTTTTTTCAGCTGTTTTGGGGGTATTTATTTGCTTGCTTGCACTCCACATTATCAATTGAGCTACCAATAGCTTTGAACCTAAGCCTGTTAGCACTTTATAGCACACTGGGGAAAGATTTTTTTTTTGGGGGGGGGTAAAGAAAATGTTCCAATTTTTCCTTTCTCCCTTCCAAAAGTCCCTCTTCTGTCCTTCCAGGAGCCGCATGGAATACAGCAAGCACTCCTATCAGGGCTGGGGAGACAATTTAATGTGTATGGAATTAAAAAAAAAACCTAAAATGCAAAGAGCAAATTCATGAGGAATATTATGTTTGGAATATGGTTTCGGTGGGTAAGGTGGTGTTTTTTTAAAAATAAATCACAAAAAACCCTCCTATTTTACATAAAGGGACATTTTGTTCAGGTTTTGTTCATTTTTGAGAGCTACCTTATTTTTCAGTCAATAGTTTCAATAACCCTATTTCCACTCCATCTCAATTATTATTCTAGCTTATACACTTCACGTGGACAGTGGTTGGCTGGGTTTTCCTTCAGTAAGATGGACAACTCTGTCATTAAAGCATTAATTGACAAACTACTCAGCTTCGAACGGTTTGCCACAAAAGCAAGTAACTCTCCAATCAAGCCTAAATACATGTAACTGAAACAACCATGTGCCCCCTCCCAGTTTACATATGACATCACTCATCTCCCTTTCCTCATTGGTTTCTGTTGTGTTGAATTTTAGACTTCAATTTCCTTGAGGGCAGGGACCTGTCCTGTTAGACTCTATATAGCTCCATGTATGTTGCTGGTGCTAAATAAATTAATATATTCATAAATACCCAACAGTGATATGATATACACAGTGGGGGAGACTTCACATACATACAGATAGAGAGAGAGAAAATGGGTGGGGAAAGGGATTAATCCCTTGGTCATACATTTCTCATCTATAAAATGGTCACAGGTGTCCCTGTGTTATTGCAGCAAAGGATAGATTTCCTGAGACCACTTATTACTGCAAACTGGAATTTTGCAGTAAAGAGGAATAAATTATTACTGCTATTCCTCTCTTTCATTTTAAGTGTAAAGAAACACAGATTGGTTCTTTGGTGGATACACTGTTCGACTGCTGACAAGAACTGTTGAGGCCTTATTAAGGTTGCTAAGAGCCAGCTAACAATGTACAGCAGCTCATATACAAGCACCTCAGGAGTGCATGCCACCACTATGGAACTTGTAGCCAAGGAGCAATTACATGGCAATACCCCTGGCACAAACCAGCATCCCCCTGTGACTGCTGGAGTTTGTTCAGAAAAAGCACCTTTCAGCTTATGACAGTGATTATTTGGAAGCCATTCCACTTGTTGAAAATGTGGGCTGGAATCCACTAAGTCAGTTACACTTGCATAACCTACAGTACCATGAATACATAAGTACCATGAAAGTCCTCCAGTCCCCACTTACTAGGCAGCAGCCACTGCAATTGATGAGGGTCTGTTTCCCCATCAACCAGGAAGCAGCTGAATGACAGTTCCCACCTCCCCCTTGTGTGAGCGATCTATGGTGCAAGGGGGAATTGCAACAGGGACCCTGCTTCTGCCTGTCACACTAAAGATAGTTCATGGGAGAGGATGTGACTGTCGCACAGCTGCTTCCCCTATAGATAGGGGAACAGACCCCTGTTGGTCAAAGCAGCTGCCACCTGGTAAGTGGGGGTTGGGGGAGATCGGGCCAGGAGTCACTGTATAGCTACAGAACTATGTTGGTTATACATTCATAACTACTCAAGTCCCTATGCAGCTTGATCACAAATACAGTCAGCCCTCTGTATCCACAGATTCTGTATCATGAATTCAACTATCCATGGTTTGAAAATATTTTTTTAAAAAAATAATTCCAAAAAGCAAGCCTTGCTGTTTGCCATTTTATATAAGGGACACCATTTTACTACGCCATCTATATATATATAATTCTCTTGGGTATGTTGCCATTTCCAGTGTGCTGATTAGCTGCTTAGGGAACTGACCAACCAATCACAGGTCTGTTGGGCAGCCTATCAGTACACTGGGGGCGGGACCATGTAAATCTAAATGTGTTCTGGAGTGCAGGGAGTGGGGTGGGGGGGCAGATCACGTTTGGGGAAGGGGCAGAAGGAGCAGTGGGGGAAGAACGAGTGGGGGGAGGGGCAGAACAAGTCAGGGGCAGAACAAGTGGGGGGAAGAACAAGCAGGGGAGGGGCAGAATGAGCAGTGGGGGCAGAATGAGTGGGGGGTGGGGCAGAACAAGTGGTGAGGGGGCAGAATGAGCAGGAGGGCAGAACAAGTAGTGGGGAGCAGAACGAGCAGGGGAGTGGCAGAACGAGTGAGGGAGGGGCAGAACGAGTGGTGGGGCAGAACAAGTGGGGGAGGGGCAGAATGAGTGGTGGGGGGAAAACGAGTGGGGGAGGGGCAGAACAAGTGGGGGCATAACGAGTGGGGGAGGGGCAGAATGAGCAGGGGACAGAACAAGCGTTGGGGGGCATAACGAGTGGGGGAGGGGCAGAATGAGCAGGGGACAGAACAAGCGTTGGGGGGCATAATGAGTGGGGGAGGGACAGAACAAGTGGGAGAGGGGAAGAACAAGTGGGGAGCAGCAGAACGAGCAGTGGGGGAGTGACAAGGGGCAGAATGAGCAGTGGGGGGCGGCAGGGGGCAGAACGAGCAGCAGGTGGGCAAGTTAAACCCACCAGCCTACCTCAAAGGGTTATCATGAGTTTTCCTGGGCATTTTGGGAGGAGTCTTTTAATGGAGTATGGTACACCATGTCCAGCTAGTTGTATATAATGGGACTTGAGCATCCACAGATTTTGGTAAATTGTTCATGGGGGGGGGGCACTGAAAAGTGAGAACCAACTTTCTGAAATGTACAATCTTTACGAGATTGTATATATTTGCTAAAAATAAACTGGACTCTTCATTTACAACCGTTCATGTTCTAAAGCTTTCCAAAGCAAACAAAGAATTACAATTCCCACAGTACTTTGAATTTGCTACTAGTACTACAGTATCTTCTGTTATCAGCAGTTTGTTCTCAGACAATGCATTCTGTTTAATGATATGCTGAAGTAGTCTCTTCCCCCACCCCAAACTTGTGCCATTGCATTTGAAGATATGCTAGATATATTCATATGAGAAAAAGGAATAGTAAAGCTACTTTTACTGTTTCCTTGTGGAAGGTCCTAGCTAAGGAGAAGAAAAGAAGGAAGGGTGCAGCTGCTGCTAAGGAGCATTAGCTACAGTGAAGAGGCCACCTTAAGCAGCAGATACTGGTGTATGTGAAATGCATAGTGATGCATTTTCTGTGTGCCCTGCTCCATACCCTCCAGCATTTCACAGATGAAAAATGGGATAAGTATGGCCAAGCAACATCAGAATGTTGTCAAGATGGAGAAGTTATTAATGAGTAAGAACACACAAAGGAGATGCTTCCATAGTTTCCTTTTGCCTGAGCCTACTGGGATGCAAGCACAGCCACAAAACAACATTTGAAATCCATTGAGTTGGATACAGACCACTGCTCAGTGGGGTT
This sequence comes from Gambelia wislizenii, assembly GCA_030847615.1. Classification (NCBI taxonomy): domain Eukaryota; kingdom Metazoa; phylum Chordata; class Lepidosauria; order Squamata; family Crotaphytidae; genus Gambelia; species Gambelia wislizenii. The sequence goes on along the minus strand of JAUMIR010000001.1, from coordinate 165,904,925 downwards.
CCATCAGTATTTGGAGAAAGTGGGAAGAGGAAGGAATTTCCTCCAATTCCACCTCCCGCCTGCACCCTCTGGGGCCACCTCCCACACTCTTTCAGGAGGTTAGAGGTCAGAGGGTGCCACTGGGAGTTCCAAGGAGAAGAGGGACTAACTAACTCTTGCCCCAGGGGAAAACCCTTGGCTGGGTCCTGCTACTCAGAGGCTGTGAAAATTACTTTTTTTGGACTATAGCTCCCAGAACCACACAGTCATGCTAAGTTTGTGGACATTGTGATCCAGAAGGTGACTTTTTGAAACTCTTCTGCTTACTGCTGCAAATGGATGGAGTCCTTCTGTTAGTTGAGAGGCAAATGTAGCTCAGTCCCATAAACATGCTACTTATTTTTCATTAGTAGAAGAAATGGGCATAGGTTTTCCCCCTGCAAATGCAATATATCCCAGGAGTAATCTGAATACATCAAAACAGCCTTAAAGGCGGTGGGGCGGGGATAAAATATTGCTCCTTTTTTTGTCTCAAAGATTGCTGTGAACTGGCAGAGGTGATAACAATGGCCGCATCTTGTGTGTGCATAATGGACATTTTAGAAACCTCAGGCTTATCCACTGATGTTAATGCACCTGTGCAAGTCAGTAGTAGCAGTGTTGTTGTTATTGTTGTTGTTGTGAGCCTTCAAGTTCTTTCCAACTAAGGCAAACCTATCATGGGGTTTTCTTGGCAAGTTTTGTCCAGGTTTGCCATTTTCTTCTTCTGAGGCTTAGAGAGAGAATGTGATTTGCTGAAGGTCACCCAGTGGGTTGCCATGGCCAAGCAGGCATTTGAACCCTGGTCTCCAGAGTCATAGTCCAATGTTCAAACCACTACACCATGGAGGCTCTCTTGTGCAAGGCATCTACTATTGGTAGAAACCCCTTTTGATGCTTGTGCAGGTGTCAGATCCACAATTGTAATTCAGCTTGTGAAAGACATTCCACAAAGCATTGCCCAACTCATTATGACTTCATGTGGCTAGCTGTTGGTTGTACCAGTTTTGTTTGTTGACCTGGAAGAGTTAGGCAACCCCTAGTGGACTAATGTCATTAGCAGAATAACACCAATGCTTATAATTTTGCCACTAGCCTAAAGTTGGCTATAACCTCTAGAGCTAAATCTAACCACATGTCAAGAGACAATCGTGCCTGGTGATCCAAGCAGAGTTATAAAAGCTCCCAATTTAGCATTCATGAAACAATTATTTTTTTTATTCCATATTTGGATCTTCATTCAGAACAGGCTGTAATGTTCTGCCTGCTTTATTACTCTCCCCATAAGAAAACCACACACTCACAATTCCAAAGGACACTATGCTCTCTTTTGGGCAGAAGACAAGATGGGGCTCACATGTCATCACAGTTGTGAATGTCTTGTCTATTTACAACTTTCTTCCTTTTTATACAGCTAGTGTACTGGCAGAAATATAACAGAGCACCACAATTTAAAACCAAATTAAGCTCCCCTCCCCCAGAAAATGGTAGTAGCAGCTGGTATTACATGAGAGGAGTTATGCCTGAAGAGTGGGAATATTAAAATGTCAACGTATTTCTATGAGCTTTTCTCACAAAATCTATTTAGCAAAGTATCTGTGACCATGAAGGGATGAGTCTGTGTGAGTGTGTGCATTGCAAGCACAAGAAGGAAAAAGTTATTCTGGGTCATTGCTGAGTTTTTTGTGTTATGAGCCTGCCCCAGTCTTACGGTCTTGGGGAAGGTCTTTCTCTATGAGCCTTAGTGAACTCTGAAGAAAAGCAGCAAAGCAGCAGGAACATTCCATCTGCCCTGCTGCCTTACCACATGGCATCATCATTCTTCCAGCGTTCTTTTGTTCTGGTCCCATGGGTGACTGAGGTTAAGTGCATCTTTTTGCAAATGGTTTTTTTCTGGTTAGCAAAAAGACATACCTTTTTGCTGCTTTTCTTTGGAGTGCAGTAAGGCTCTTAGTTCCATCACCTTCACTAGCTCATCTGGTGAGGACTTGGGGGAGAGCCTGCTTTATTACACTATGGTGCTCCTAGGCTATGGAACTCCCTAAATGAGGGAGGCTCGGTTGACCACTGCACAACAGTATTTTTAGAGCTAGCAGGCAAATGCCTTTTTATTTAATCAGGATTTCAGCTTTTAACTAGTTGGGGCAGAAGGATTTTTAATGGCATGGGCTGTATTTTTATTATGCTTTGAATGTATTTGTAACTGTTTCATGTAGTACTGTAACTGGAGTGTTTCATTTTCTCATTTTTGGAGAAAGGTGGCATATAAATGAAATAAATAAATACAATTAATGAAAAATAAATATTTTTAAAAAAATATTGAATTATATATTGTTTTAGTTATTTTGTTTCTGTAAGCCACTTTAGGTCCCATTTAGGTCAGTTAGAAATTAAATATATACATTTCAACATGTTTAAAAATGCATCACCACCGAAATGGGAGTTAAACCTGCACACTCTCACTGCTGACCAGCACCATTATGAACCAGCACCAAGTACAAGAACAGCAACAATAGAGCCTACTCCTTATATTCTCTAGTTACAGAAATTCCAAGGTTGCCCTTAAAAAAGGACTTTGGAGAGACTTTGAGTCCTTTAGAGTCAGAGGAAGTCCTATCCAGTCTGGAAAATATTTCAAAAATAGCACTCAAATTTCCACATAGGTGGAAATTAAAGGTAGAGTTGAAGTGGGCTCTTTCACCAGTCAAAACTGTTGAAAAATAGAGATTTTCAAAGGACATACTGACCACTCCTAGTGCTCAGAACTGACTGGAGGGTCATTCATACCAGGGGTATATATCAAGATGAAATTTGGACTACTTTGGCCTGGATTTGTGATGCATGAAATTTGGGCTACTCTGACCTGAATTTAAGCACCACAGCTCTGGCCAAATTTGGCCCAAAATGTCATTCGGATTTTTACTTGCTTAAGTCAAGCGGAGAGCGGCTACCACTGGGGCTTGATGTTAAGTCCTGTTTACCCAGCAACTTCAGGAAGAATGTGTGGCTAGCCTCCTGATTGGGGTTGGGGGTGCTGCCCATTCTGGCTTCTGAGAGAGTGGCTAGTGCTGGGAGGTTGCTTTCATGGAGCTCTTGAGCTAGCTGCTCTCTCAGAAGCCAGAATGGGTGGCTAGCTTCCTGACAGAGTGGTGCTGCCCATTCTTGCTTCAAGAGAAAACAGTTATGGAGATTTTCAGAAGGGAACAAAAAAGTGTTCCCATCTTGCAATCTCCTCTCCCACCCCTCGCCCGTCCCCATCCTGGCACAAGAATGAAAACGTACACACCTACCTTTGCCTTGCTTGCCCAGCAGCCCAGGAGTGAATGGAGCTGAAACGGAGCTCCATTCACTTCCTGGTTTGAAATCCCAGCCATTCTTGCGAGAGGATGAACACACAGGAAATTCAAAAATAAAAAGGAAAATAAAGTTTTTTAAAAAAAGTGACAGCAAGCATAAAAACACACTGAAAACATAACAAGTAACCCAGGGAGGATCATAAAAAGTGTGTCACTTACCTTGACATCCCAATCTCACCTGGACGTGTTCTAGCATGGACCTCCCATTGACACTGCCATTGCGCCACAGAAACGGGCACCTTATCACTTGCAGGACATTCCATTACAGAAATGGAATGGGGGATACATTCACGGTGTTGGGGTGTATAAGCATAAAAATTAAAAATTTATTAAAGACTCCAGGAAGCAAGCAATTTAGAAATATCTTATTGAGAAATTTATTGTAAAGCAGAGATAAGCAAAGACACAAAGCGGACCAGACTCAATTTGCGTTTGTGAGTATTCTGAATCACCCAGTCATTAAAAAGCCACTCAGACAAATTAAAGACAATAAAGACATTTGCTTAAAAATGCATATCAAAGCTTTTACTGAAGGTATGGCAATCTACATATTCAAAGCAAGGCTAGGTCCTTAACTAACTAAAAAGATTTCTTTTTATAATAATTATTATTATTTTTACAACACCATTTACATTTCCATCTTCATTTTCCACTAAATTTTAAAAAAACAAACTTCCTACTCATCAGTACTGAGTCGGTTTAACAAAATAGACATCGTCTTTCATTAAACACAAACATAAAGTTTCTATACTGTTTAAATTGATTGTACAGGGTCAAATTTATAAACCACAATCTTATGAACATAACATATTCCAAGATAACACAGTATATTCAATATGCCCTCAGATTGTCTGATTCTTAGCTTTATTCCCCCTGCAGACCAGCAAAGGAGTTGAAAGATATAACTTTCTAACACACTCTCCTATATTCCTTACTCATTTCATTTGTTGCATATCACTAGGTATTAATCCTTGAGCCATGTGACCATACACCCATTCCATTTCTCAGACCAGTATTGAATTATCTATCACTTTCCATTCTTCTCTGAAATTCTCGACCGAGCGGAATTTAAGCCAACATGTCAGTTGCTCCATCTGCACCACTTCCCATAATTTAAACATCCATTCTTCATTACCAGGAATCTTTTGTTGTGTCCAATACCTTGCATACACAATCCTCACAGTGGTGGTCATGTAAAGCATTATCTTCCTATATTCACATGGGAACTCTGGATTAAAGATATTCAACAAATAAAGTTCAGGACTACATCTGAAATCTGTCTTAAAGATTCTCTTAATTTCATCATGTATAGTACCCCAAAATTTCTTTGCTGCTTTATGTGTCCACCACATATGATAAAAAGAGCTATTTAGCTCACCACATTTCCAACAATTTGGCTTCATTTCCTTATACATTTTTGCCAATCTACTTGGAGTTAAATACCAGCAAAAAAGAAGCTTGTAACAGTTTCCTCTTAATTCATTACTTATGGAAAAATCTATATTTTTCTTCCACAATCTCTTCCAATCGTCCATCATAATAGTCTTTCCAACATTACGTGACCAGATTACCATATGATCCTTAATTACCTCTGCTTCTAATTCTAATTTTAACAGTAATTTGTAAATCGTAGATACCTTAAATTTATCCAAATTGTTAATTAAATTGTCTAGTTCTGTATTCAAATTTTAAATACCCCAAGATTTTATATCCAATTTAAACCTTTAATATACGTGTCGGTATTGGAACCAATTACATTTTTTGTTTTCTTGTTGTAACTCCTCCTTGGTATTAATTTCACACAATCCTTTTCGAAAAGTCAATAAATCCTTGTACGTCCACCATATCTCAGAGTGAATCATTTCTGTTCGCCTAAAGGCTTCTTGTGGGGAAGCCCAAAGAGGGATCTTCATATAAATTTTTTGTTTTATCCTTTTCCATATTCGTAAGAGAGATTTTCTAATAAAGTGATGATTAAAACTACTATCTACCTTCTCTTTGTCATACCACAGGTATGCGTGAAACCCAAACCTCATTCCTTGACCTTCCAGAGTCAAACGTTTAGTGTTGCTTAACAAAATCCAATCATATAACCAAAGCATAGCACATGCTTGATGGTATAGTCTCATATTCAGTAAGCCTAATCCTCCTCTACTTCTTTCATCCTGCAAGTTTTTCCACTTTATTCTAGGCTTTTTATTTTGCCATATAAATGCAGATATGTCTTTGTCCCATTTTCTAAATAATTTATTAGAGCTTATGATAGGCAAATTTTGGAAGAGGAAAAGCATTTTGGGCAGTGTCATCATTTTAACTGTGGATATCCTCCCCAACAATGATAAATTCAAATGTTTCCATCTATCAATTTCATTTTTAATTTCTCGCCATTTTTTTATGTAGTTGTTATCCACCAGATCCATGTTGTTTTTTGTGATGATAATGCCCAGATACCTAACCTTCTTTTCAATTTTGTATCCTGATTAGGTCTCTAATGTACTTTCTTCCTTCTTGTCTAGATTTTTGGTCAATATTACCGTTTTGTCTCTTTTTATTTTAATCCCCGTAATTCTTCCATATTCCTCTAATATTTTCTGTAAGGTGGAGATAGATTTACGGGGATCTTCCAAACAGATTGACAAATCATCCACATACGTAAAGATATTAAATACTTGGTTTTTAATTTGAACCCCGTGAATTTCCTTTTCGTTTCTGATCTTATTACATAGAATTTCCAGAACCATGATGAAAAGCAATGGTGAGAGAGGGCATCCTTGTCTTACCCCCTTCTCCAGATTTATTGTTTTTATTTTATATCTATTAACTATTATTTGCGCCATTTGTTTCTTATATTTAGCCCTAATACCCCTTAAGAATCTCTCTCCAATACCCATCATATTCAACAATTCCAACATGAATTCCCAGTCCACGCTGTCAAAGGCCCTCTCTGCATCCAAAGCTATCAAAGCAAACTTCTTTCCTGGATGCTTATCAAAGTACTCAATCAAGTTTAATATTTTCCTGATGTTAAACCGTAGATGTCTATTTGGGAGAAATCCAGTTTGATCATGATTTATATACTCAATTAATACCTTCTTTAACCTCTCCGCCATAATACTAGTAAAGATCTTATAATCTGTGTTGAACAGTGAGATTGACCTATAACTCTTCATGTCTTCTACATCGTTGTTTTCTTTCGGTATTAGGGCTATATTAGCATTCTCCCATGATACTGGAATGTCCCCTTCTATTATAATATTATTCAGGATATCCTTTAATGGTGATTTTAATATATCCATGAAGGTCTTATAGTAACTAGCCGGAAATCCATCGGGTCCTAGCATCTTGCTTGTCTTAAGAGCTTTTATCACATCTTCAACTTAAGGTAATTGGTTTATTCAAATCTTCCCGTTGATTTTTGGATATCATTGGAATCTCCTGCTGAGACAGATAATCCCTTATTTTAGCTAATTTCTTATCATCTGTTGTTATCTTCTCAAATAACCTTCTGTAATACAATTGGAAAGCATCTCTTATCTTCTCCTGATTAGTTATTATTTTTCCTTTTTCTCTGATCCTTAGAATCTGTCTCTTCTCTTGTTCTTTTCTCATTCTAAAGGCTAACCATCTGCCCACTTCATTCCCATTCTCAAAATAATTCTGTTTAACATATGACATCTTCTTTTCTATTTCCTCGAGTACACTTATCTTCATTTGCTCCTGTATTGCTTTCAATTCTATATTCAATTCTGCGTTCGTCGGATCCCTTTTGTATTCTGCTTCTTTTTGTTTTAACATCTCCTGTAATTTCTGCGTCTTTCCTTGTCTTTTCTTAATCCTTTCCCAGTTTATCTGCATTAACATCCCTCTTATAACCGCTTTACTGGCATCCCATACATTACCAATTGTCATTTGATCTTGTGTGTTTTCTTTGAAATAATAGACCAACTCAGATATTATTCTAGCCTGCACCTTTTCATCACTCAACAGATTTTTGTTAAGTCTCCAACTGTAGTCTCTTTTGATATCTTTCATTTTTATCATTATCAGATTATGATCTAATATTGTACTTGGCAAAATGTCCATGCTCTCCAACTTATTCGCCAGGTTTTTTGATATTAAGAACATGTCAATACGTGAAAAGGATTTATGATAATCAGAGTAGTAAGTGAATTCTTTTGTATCTCCGTAGAGATGTCTCCAAGAATCAATTAATGAATAGTTACTCATGAGGTCCATAAATGACTTTGGTAGTTTCCCTTGTTTCTCATCTATTTTAATCTTCTTCCCAATAGTTCTGTCTTTCAATGGGTCCAGTACTCCATTCCAATCTCCAAGACATAACATATCATTGAAGTCAATCTGCGATATATCCCTCATAAGCTTCCTATAGAAACCATCTTTGTTTTCGGATGGGGCATAAACCCCAAGGATTAATACTCTTTTATTCCATAAATTTATTTCAAGACCTAAATAACGACCTGATGTATCTCTAAGGACCTCATTTGCCGTCCATTTGTTACTAATATATATTACTATACCTCTTTTTCTTTCCTTACTGGAATTCACAAATTCTTGTCCCTGTTTTCTGTTTTTCAATAAATTTTGACCCTTCATCTTGATATGTGTCTCTTGAATACAGGTGACATCTGGTTTCATTTTCTGTAGATGGTGAAAAATCTGCTTCTCTTTTTTTGGGAATTCATCCCTCTTACATTCCATGACACAATTTTCATAGGCATTTTACTTATATTTTATTTAATATTAATATTTAATATTCTATATTCATCATTTATCTTCCATCTCATCATCCTCCAAATCCTCATCCTCTTCTACTCCATTATCATCTTCCTGCTCAATATCTTCTTGTTGTATACCTTCGGCACTTTGAATCTCCAGCACTACTTCTTCCTCCATATTTTCCTCTTGCTTAACCTCACTCACACTTTCAGCTAGCCTTCCCCTCATCACTATCTCGCTTCTAATATTTTCAATATCCTCTTCTTGTCTTTTCTTCCGTTGTTTCCTTAAATGCCTTTCTTGCACTTCCAATTCCTGGGTCTGCGTCTTAAATCTTTCAGTCTCTCCTTGCGTATCCTCTGTTTGTTCAAAATCTTTCTTAAACCTTACTAGGAATTCTTTTACCTTTTTGTTAGTATTAAGCCTTTGAATATAAGTGACTGTTATTCCCTCGACCTTCTCCCACCTGTATGGTATATCCTTCCTCATTAATTTCGATGTAATGAAATGATACTCCTTCCTTTTTTTAAGATTTGTGCTGGAATGTCTTTATATATATCAATCTCACAGTCCTCAATAATAATAATAATAATAATAATAATATTTATTTGTATCCCGCCCCTCTACAAAATGCAATCGGGGCGGCTTACAGCATTAAAATATACATACAAACCCCTCCATCACATCCACCCCTTAAAATACAATTAAATAATTAAACATTTAAAACATACTTAATAAATACTAAAAATACTAAAAACAACACAATAAAAAGCTGGATGGGATTGAAGTATTAAGATTTTTTCTCTATAAGCTTGTGTTCAAAATTCTTCTGTAGTACAAGATCTTTAATCTTTCCCCTTGTAAAATAGATGACAATATCCCGTGGTAATCTTCTCTGTGAAGCTATTTTTGAATTAATTCTAAACATTTTAGAACATTAATTCTAAACATTTTATCCACCTCAAATTCCATATTTTGCATAGAAATATTTATATATTCTGCTAAGCCTGGTAATATTCTCTCATACAGATCTTCATTCTCTCTTTCAATCAAACCTCTCAATTTCAAACAATTTTCTCTCAATTTTGATTGAATTTCCAAATTCTGATCTTGTAATTGTCCAGTTCATGTTCATCATAGTTTCCTCTAGTTTCTTTGTTTTATTCTGTAATTCATCCACCTTATCATTTAGATATTCCATTTCCATTGTTATTTTCTCCAATTTCTTCCTGAAGTAGTCCAATTCTTTCTTAACGTCTTTCCTTGTCTCCTTCATTTCCAACACCACTTCCTCTCTGAGTTTTTTAAACTCTTTTCTAAACTCCTGAAATAACATCTGTTGTAACTCAGGCGTTTCGGTAGATGCACATCTTGTGGTGATGGTTTGTATATGTGTTTGCTTTTTAATCGGCATTTTAAATACTATATATATATATATATATATATGCTATGCAATGTATATAATGTATATATTATATATGGTGTATATATGAGTGTATATTGTATATATATATTGTATATATTTATCTCTAATTCCTTATTTCTCACCTCAATTAATTCCACCTATAATTACTGTCTCAAATTCCTGCCTTGAATCAAATACCTGTATCAAGTTGAATCTTATCCAATCGTTTATCAAACTTGGAGACCATGTACAAATCTACCTTTGTATATAATGTAATTACATTTATGGAGGTAATATACAGTGAGACGAAACAAATCAAGTTCTAATATATCAATTGCTACCTATAGGACTACTCAATCAATATTATATTTTCCAACCTCACAACGGATACGTCATATACCATATGCCATACAAACACAAATTCAGATTCAGATATATATGTATATAATGTCTAACTCTTGCACAGTTACTTTGAAAATTTATCTCTCTGAGTATCCCCAGATAAGCAGTATCTAAAGTTGTATCCAATCAATTTTCCCTCTTCTTACATGTATAGTATTCTCACCCACAGGAGACACTCAAAACTACAATACTATCCCAATTGAAAAATATCTGCTAAATGTTGCTTAAATGGAAAAAAATTACATTCAGCAATTTTTATAATTACTATAATTTGACAGTTACTATAGTTATAGTTATAACTATAGGCATGCATTGTGTTAATCAATCCCGTCTCGGTGCTTCCACCTCCATCTCTCCATCTCTACTACACCTCTGTGTGTCTCACTGCAGTTGCAATACCCCTCGATGAGGTTTCGCTTCTGTTGGCTTCTATCTGCTCAGTCCTCTTCCTTCTCCCTTCTTTACTATTGTCTGTAGGAGAGGAAAAGCCAGCAAACACCCTCTTAGTTCCTTCTTTTGCTCCTTCAGTCCTTAATTTCAAACAAACTCAAATGAGAGTTGAAATTAAATTTATAGTTAGAGTTAAAGTCTCCCCTTAGAGCCACAAACTCTCCATATAATATTGGTTGCTTCCCAGGGGTTCCAAGGTTTCTCAACACGCCACACCCTCCTTCCTCCAAATGTTTCCCCCACCACGGCCTTTACTCTTAATTTAACTCTTTCCGACCTCTCCAGTCTCCAACCTACGACCCAGCCAAGGTTCTCTTCTTGTATCACTTCCCTCTTTTTTCCTCTCACCAATCCTCTTCTTTTCAGTGTCTTCTAGCCACTCCACTCTTCACTCGCTTTTCAGACACTTCTCTCCTCCTCTCTGTTCTTTGCCTTGGCTTTATCTTCTTTCCCCCTTTTTTCCTCCTTCCTCGCTCAATTTCACTCAGCACTCCATATAAGCTTTTCTCCACGACTCAACGTTATCACTCTCAATACTCTGTCTCAGAGCTATTCTTCCCTCTGCCACTCCACTAACTCCACATTGTCATATAGTGTTAATGAGAAAGTGTTAGGGACTCAGACTTACTGTGAGTCTGTCCACATTGCTTGCTTCAAAATACCGTCTAGTCGGGGCAGGCGTTTGTCCCTTTAAAAAAGGGTTGCCAGGCAGGAGTGTTGTTCACAGCTCTACGCTCCCCAAAGTATCTTCACTCCCTCACCTAGCACACTACTCGCACCGCAGGGAAGGGAGGCTTGACACTGGATTTCCAAGCCTTGCGTGCTCACTCCGATACCTCTTTCACAGGAGGTATTCCTGACTTGTCGGACTAATCAGGTTCACCCCACCCGGTGGACAGCAAGCGCCGAGCTCCAAGCTTGGAATGCGGAGCTCACACTTCTTGTGTCCGGACATGCCCACTTCTCCAACCGGAAGCCTAACTAAAAAGATTTCAGGGTAGTAAACTCACCAAAGCCTGGGAGTTTCAGGTTAGGATAGGATAAACAAATCAGGAGTTTCTAAGTATTACAGCAGTAACATCCATCTTTCTTTATTCTTCAGAAGAAGGGTGAATATGGGTAAGGGAGAGCTCATTGTGCATGAAGGCCAGATGAGTGGAAGTAAGGGAAAGGAAGAGAATGGAGAACCTCGTGCTTGAGGCTTCTCTCCCCAAGAGAGTGAACAAAGGATCATAAATTATTTAAATCATGAGGTCATGTGATGAATGACTCAACAGTCACCCCATAGCTACAAATGGCTAAGATGGCTTGAGGAGGAGGGGGCTTGGAACTTAAGCATGCAAGGAGTTTCCCTAAACATACTAAGTGTGGGGGGTGCATGAAGAATGCTACATTTCCCACACACAGCTTAGCCCTTGAATAAAAAGAAGTGCCGGGATAACGAGAGCCAAATGGGGGCATGACGACACAGAAATGATGTCACCTGAAAGGGAAGCCCTTTAAGCGATCTCCTGGCATCATCATAATACCATATTTAGCCTGTTTGATAATCTCCTATCATTGTGGCTTTGCTTTTGCAGAGGTCAAGAGTTCAGTGAAAGCAACCCCCCCAGTGCTAGCTGATCTCTCAGAAGTCAGAATGGATGGCTAGCCTCCCAATGGGGGTGCTGCTGCCCATTCTCACTTCAAGAGAGAGTGGTTATCGCTGCAGCACCACAAGCAGCACTTTTCTTTCCTCCCCTCTCCATGCCACCCTGAAAGCAGAGTGGATGGATTGATCACATGACAGTTTTCTCTGGCGTTTCAAGCAAACTCCCAAGAAAACTGGTTTTCTAAAAGCAAGATTAAGGCAGGTATTCCCTGAATCTGGTGCAAATAGGGCCATAGGTTGTGTGTCCTTTTCATACCAGATTCAAGGAAAAGGCTGCATGTTGTGTGGCATTATCAGCCCAGATTCATGGGTAATTTGAGGTTTTTAAATAGTGTGAATGCCTCCCTGTGTTCATACCCCAGCCAAACTTCCTGGAGAACAATGCTACTTTTCTGAGTTCGTGGGGCTTGGTAAAGGCCTGTAGCTCATGAAGAGTTGAAACACCAAGTATCCCTGAGCTCTCAGAGCAAGAATACTTTTTCAGACATCAGTGATCAAGGCTGAATGTTATGTAACTGAAAATATAATGCTGAGTGGAAATGTTTCTCCCTTAATGTCAAAGACAAAAGCTCCAGGGGTTAAGATTGAACTAAATTACAGATCTGTATGGGAACAGACAATAAGATAATCAAATCAAATTGGCTAAAATTGTTACTGTTACATTTCATACAAATGTTTCCTTTATGTACATTCAGAATCCATAGGATGTCATCTTACTATAGCTGCTGTTACAATTTGAAATCAGTGTGTTTCTTATCCCTCAGGGTTTTAAATGTGTCTAAGTGTCCTCTTTTTTCATGTAGCATATTGTTAATGGGTTTTCTTGAAAATACTGGGGTTTTCTCTACCTAGGTTTTACAATAGTTCAATCCAAAAAGCCTGCTGTGTTTGAAATAAATTTTGTGGGTGCATTACCTAAGATTACTTAAGTGTGTTAGGGATAAGGTGCCTGATAACATAAATTTGAAATTCTCATAGGTTGCATCTACAAAAGTGATAGGATGTGCATATAAGCCATTCCCAATAGCAAGTGCTTCTTTTTAAAAATTCTGTGAAGGATTTCACAGTCTGTACATGTTTACTTAGGGAGCCAGCATGGTATGGTGGTTTGAGCATTGAACTATGGCTCTGGAGACCAGGGTTCAAATCCCCACTCAGTCATGGAAACTGACTGGGTGAGCTTGGGCAAGTCACACACTTTCAGTCTCAGAGAAAAGCAAAGTCAAAACCTCTCTGAACAAATCTTGCTAAGAAAACCCCATGATAGGTTTGCCTTAGGGTTGCCATAAGTCAAACTGAAGGCACACAACATCAAACAATAAACAAACAAACAACAACATGCTTACTCAAAAGCAGAACTTGAAGAAGTTACTTTGTGGATCACAACTCCCACAGTTCCCCAGTCAGCATAGCCATGGGAACACTGGCAGGGGGATGCTGGAAATGGAGCTCCCCAAAAGTAACTGTTCCAAGACCTGCTTAGATGTTAGATCTAAACCCAACAACTGATAATAAGTTTCACATTGACTCATGTTGTATTACAGATTTCACAATGACCCTCACTGTATTACTGATCACTCTCTCTAAGTTAGCACCAACCCCATCAGACACAACCTTTCCCAGCTCTTGGTCACACTGCTGAGTGTGGGAGGGTGGGCCTAAGGGCTCATCTATACTGGCACCATAATTTGGGGCCAGTCCAGAGCATTATGCTCTGGAGCTGCCCCAGGTCAACATGAGATACCAGCACGGATCCATTCTGGAGCCATGGTGTAGTCCAGATGGGCTGCTGGGCTGACACTGCATTGGCTCCGCTGGCCCATCCCCCTGGTGCTGCCACCACTAACTTGCATGCCAGCCAAGTAGCTCTGTGCAAGAGCCTGGGCATCACCATCACTGCTGGTGAGATCTGCCATAATTATCTTACTAACTTAACAATTCCTAAGTATACGAAGGCTTTTACACTGGCGTGGTTTGATGCTCTTCCATCTGCCATACTTGAAGGAAGATATAAGAAATCCCCATATCATGAGCTTATCTGCCCTTGTCATAATGGGGCAATAGAATCTCTCAAGCACATACTTTTATATTGCCCTTTTAACCAAGGGATGCATCTTGCGCTAATTGCACCAATTATCCAGAGTATTCCTGGCAGTTCAGAATCATTTTATAGTTCCTACCTCCTGCAGACCAGGAAACACATATTGCAAATAAAGTTGCTAGATTCCTTGCATCTGCCACTGTGACTCACAGGCAGATGACAAGCAAACAGTAGTGCAAGATAGCATAGACCTTAGCTTAGGGAGCCAAAACGAAGTAAGGTTAATACACGGATTTAGATAACGTGCTAGTCTATAAGTTGAATTACTATGATTACTTTTAGCATTATCATCATTATGACTAAATTTTAATATTTTAATATTTTAAATGATAAAGTATCTCAATTATTCAAGTTTTTAAATACTGTAACAACTGTGCTATATAACAATTCATAGTACTTTTCTACTTGTACTCATACTTTATGTATTTAATGGTGAAATCTGTTGTTTTTGATTACGCTGGTTGTTGACCATAATAAAAAAAGATGCTGGTGAGATCAGAACTGGTTATTTGTGCAGTCAATGAGGAGGGGGTAGAGTAGACATGTGGACAGTGGGGACACTCTAGTTCCAGTCCAATTCAGTTGTCCACACATCCACAACACCAGGGCCACGCCAGAGTTTCCTAGAAACTCCAGAGCAACTTGTGGTTTCTGTTAAGCCAGATTAACAGCTAAAAAGAGTGGATTTGCTTTGTGTGTCATGTGTACAAATGACAGTGGATCCAGAGTGAGCATCCTTAGTGTAGACAAGCCCTAAATGTGTGTGTTACATGGTGTGGTATATGTGATATGTGTGTATATTACTAATCTCACAGAGTGGTTGATCACTCAGACTAGTTAAGATGAACTCTTAATGTTTAAGAGACAGCGTGGTTAAAAGGTTCACATCTTCCTTCCTGTCATAAGCTGTCTTCTATAGACTCAAAAGGCAACCATTTCAGGTTTAAAAAAAGTAAGCTTTATTGCAAGATAGAGTTTCTACAGCGTTACTAGCTCAAAGTTGTTACTTAGAATGAGGGACAAAAGGAAATACAGAGATATAAAAAAGTATTTACAAACAGGCAAGCCTGGTGTGGCTTTCATTCATTGGTCATTTTAAACCTTTTATAATCTTTTTCTCACCCACGACACCCCCACACCTTTGTTATTGTAAATTCTTACCATTTGGCTCTCCACAGTATCACCTATTTCCAGCCATACCAGGCACTTACTCTTTACTATTACAAAGGGATGTGATGTAAGCCCAAATCACATGTAGCACATGACAGAGGCAATGCAAGCCTAAATTGCATGTAGTAAATGGCAGGAATGTGAGCTGTTCCTGACATCTGGCTCCCCCAAATACTTTCTCCCTTCTCCTCATTTTGTTTTGGGTTTGTCTGGGTATTTTCAGTGAAATGCCCCCGGAGTCTTAACATGATCTGCATCAACCCATTCCCTCTCTGCAGAAGGCAAGTCTTTTCATGAAGTACTGCAATCACCCCATAACACCACCTAGAGTCCAAAATATTTTCCATTTTGAAATGTTGATCTCCATCCATCATGATGGGGGTAGGGCAAGGCGCTGCTTGCTTCCATGTTCCATCTGCTGGTGCTGGCTTAAGCAAGCTAAAATGAAACACGGGGTGGGTGAACCTTATTACAAGTTACTGATAAATCCAATCCTGCTGTTACCATGTTTGCCAGTCTTTTTATTGTAAAAGGTCCCACATACTTAGCATCCAGTTTTTGGAATGGCTGTTGAGTCTTTAAAAACTTTGTAGACAAATATGCTTGCTGTCCCACTGTAAAGTCCCAATTTGAGGCCCTTTTACCATTGGCATACTTTTTATAAGTCTCTTTAGCATAGTCCAGTGCTTTGATAATTTGGGGCCAAGATGTTGCCCCTTGTTCCGCCCACTCTTGCAGTGCGATGGGATCAGTCTGAGTGACCTCAAGGGTTGGTAGTGCTCACACTTCCGTTGTGTAAACAGTTTTAAAGGGTGAAAGTCCCATGCTAGTATGTACAGCATTATTGTATGCCATCTCAGCATATGGCAATAATTCCAACCAGTCATCCTGCTGATAATTTACATAACACCTTAAACACTGTTCCAAAATCTGGTTCAAATGTTCTGCTTGTCCATACCCCTGTGGATGATGGGAAATACTCATCCCTTGTTCCACTCCCAATAACTTTAAGAAAGCCTTCCAAAACTGGGATGTGAACGGGCTTCCTCTATCTGAAATTATTTTGCTCAGCACTCCATGCAATTGGTAAGCATACTGCATAAATAATTTGGCTAACCTCTGTGCTGTAGGCAATTTCTGACCCCCCCCCACAAAGTGGGCTTGCTTGGTGAACAAATCTACTATTGTCCAAATGACTATTTCCCCTCACTGGAAGGTAAATCTACAATGAAATCCATACTTATGTGGTCCCAAGGCTTAGCGGAGGTGGGGAGCAGTTTCAACAAGCCATGTGGCTTTCCCACTTGGGGTTTCACTGTTAAACACACTTGGCACTCCTTCACATACTCTGTTACATTGCCTCTTAGCCCAGTACCACCAGTACAATTTCATTACAGCATGTAACATCTCTACACACCCAAAATGCCCTGCTGATTTAACATTGTGACATTGTTTCAACATTTCACCTCTTAAAATTTTTGGGACATAGATTCCCCCCGCCCCCTTGTACCACAGTTCATTTTTCATTTGCAACTCCTCTTTGTAGGCTTTCAACCAATCATCCCCCTCATTGTAGGAGTAATGAGTCTCAAAAAATAAAATTGTATTAAAAATTCCAGGATCTAGTCCTTTTAAAAACAACAAGAAATATCTTCATTTAAAAAGAGTTAAAGTCATTCATTTACTTTAACTTCATGCAGAGTGCACTTAAGAATGCTAAGACTGATAAAGCTCAATTAACACTTAAAAAGTGTATTCAGAGGTCTGAGATGACTCAGTTAAATTAGACTCATTACAAAACAAAAGGAGTCAGTTTAAAATGCAAATCAAAGTTTACTGAAGGTATATCAATCTCAATCTACATACTAAAACAAACTTTAAAAAGAGGTTCCTAACTGACTAAGAATATTTAGGGTAAGAAAACTCACCAGCCTACAGGCTGCATGGTGAAACATCATTGCATGGTTATAGGAAAGATGGCTTAAGATGTAGATGGCATAAAGATGGCTAAAGATGGCTCCAGCCTCATGGAGACTCAAACTTAAAAGAAAAGTTGCACACAGCAATAAAATTTAAATTAGGTCATGTGTGGAATGACCCAGCACTCCAGTTGGCTGGAAGTGCCCAGTGAAATAAGAGAAAGGGAACTTGGGAGAACAAAAGGCATGCAGGGAAAAACCCTTGACTTATCTAAGGATGTGAATGAGGTACACGAGATTGCTTTTACATTACAATGATTATTTCCCCACATACTACACTCATAGGCAATCCGAAGCATCTCGGTAATAGACAGCTGCATCTGAGATTTTCTCTCTCTCCCAGTTTTGCCTGGTTCTCTGTCACAACTGCCAGTCCCAATTGTTTCAAAGTGAAGGCCATATCTATAGTCTCCACCCACTGGCTGTTATATTGCAGTAATCTCAAAAGTGTGTCATCTAAGATTTTTTTCCCACCAGAATTTGAGAGTAAAAAACTCAGAGACAATACATTTCAGAGGCAATGCAAACCTAAATCACACATAGTAAATGACAGGAACGTAAGCTGTTCCTGACTCTGCCTCCCTCCCTGACCTTCCCTCCCTCCCTTCCTCTTCCCATGTACATTTTTTCCTACTTTCCCTGATCTAGGTTAGCCAGAGTTTTCTGTTATATTTGCAGCAACACCAACCATGGTTAACTGCAGTTTGAAACCAAGTCTCAAAGCTCTTTTGTAAACCCTAACGGAAGCTAACCCTAGTCTGTATTTTTACAGTGTGTGTGTGTGTATGTGTCTTCAAGTCATCTGTCAACTTATGGTGATCCCATGAATTTCAGAGGTTTTCTTAGGCAAGTGAGACTCGGAAGTGGATTTGCCAGTTCCTTCCTCTGAACCATAGCCTACAGCACCTGGTATTCATTGGTGGTCTCCCATCCAAGTACTAACTGGGCCTGGGCTTGCTTAGCTTCCAATATCAGATAGGATCTGGTACCTTTATGCTGACAAAGAAGGGTAAAGGATACCCATTGAAAAGAGAGGAGGAAAATGAAATATACATGAGTGATCCACTGGCAGTCTTTTATACACTGTTGAGAAATTAGAACCAGGCGATTATCAAAGAGTAATGTGCAATTTTCAGGGTGGTTTGCATAAATCAAAACCAAAATCAATATCTGATGCATCTTTAAGACTTCACTGTCACCAGACTGGTAGAATGTGAATGACGCATTGTGTCAAGATTAACATTATTATAAGAACTAGACCATTTAACTGTTGTCAGCCTTCTCTTTCATTTTCTCTAAATGTGCTCCAAAGCAAGAATCGACAAAGTCTCACTTTCATGTTCTTTACATCAGAAATTTGCTGAAGAATTAATAGAAATTTTTCATCCCCTTTCAAAATCCTGTGCCTTAGCAAGATGTTCCTCTAGACTGTTGTAAATGGACAACATAAATTTTCTCTTTTCTCTCTCTCTTGCTCTCTGTCTCACAAACACATTCTCTCTTTCACACACACACCCACACACACGTGTATCTAAGAGTTAGAAGAGGATATATCTGATGGAGCCACATTAGAGTGAGAGAGTCATTTCAGTAGGTGTCTGAAGTGTCAGAGGATATATGGTTTGCCCTGCATCCACTAAGCTTGCCTGGAACCCCTCCCCCTGATGCAATGCAAAACTCTGGCCAATTGCTTTAACAAAGAAAGTAAGGTTCATTCATCAGTCTATTTCAACCTCCTGTCTGGTCAATCATATGCAATTGGAGGGGTGCCATCCTGTTCTTTTCCCTATGAGGTAGGTGTTCTTTAGAGCCCCACCTGTGATGCCAAACTCTCTATTACTATTTGGGGAAATTGTTATTACATCTTTCCCCGTTCTCTTGTTGTTACTGATGCCCAAGCATATCTTGATAAAACACTTCCAAGAAACCAATCTTGTTGTGATTCTGGGATTACACCAAGATTTCTTTTGTTCTGTGTTTTACTGCTGCACATTTGTTTTGTAAACCTAGCAGAAAGAATCTTGACACAGCCATATGTTAAGTCTCATCATGAACAACTTCTTGCATTTTTTTTTTCTGAAAGCAAACATGTAGATCAGCAAAGTGGAGGAGGGGAGAGGAGAAGCTACATATGAACTGAAAGAACTGCATGCTGCTCACACTGCTTTGTCTAAAAGTGAGGAAAGAAAATAAAGATTCCTGACTTGTTACCTGAAGAGCTAACAAATCCCACCTGCAATGCCAGTGTCTCCTTGAGATTTGGGGAAAATATAGCTCAAAAGGGAGGCCTGTGAGAGGAGGGTAACTTTGGGGATCTTTTCACCCATGTATACCAGTACTAAGTGCCTACACTCCAGTTAAAGTTAAACAAAGTATTTTATTTGAATTAACACAAGGGATACACTAAGATGCAAGAACATATACTCTTAAGAACCATACAAGGCTATGGCAGGAAGGGTTGGACAGAGAGAAGCCAGAGGTAGAAGGGTGATAGTTACTAGTCTCAGAGAAAGAGATCCACGGAGTGGGGGAACTCAGACAGCGTTTGAGGATGGCACAGTGGAATCCAGTCCTTCAAGAAGGAGAATGGTGAGGCCTCTCCATGACACACCAGCCATGACATACCCAGCTATTGTTGGAGCTAGGATATTTATACCCCATTCCATACCCTGGAAGCGTGTACTAGTTATGACGGGATGGACAAAAGGCTCCCAAACAGGCTGATTGCCTTAGCTAGAGAGTAACAACACATTGATGGGATTTGTGGCAACCTCTTAACATTTGGACAGGTAGGGTGTATAGAAAAGATTTCCATTGGGTATGGGTCAAGGAATGGTCACTGATTGCATGACTGAAAGGATTAGCATAGACCCAGTAACGACCGGGTTTTCCACATAATCCTATTTGAGTTTTCCCACCATCATGATCCTGGACACATCTCAGGTCATTGTGACCTTGACTGTCCTCCAGTCAGCTTGACCCTGAATGTCCCCAGTTGGTGTTACTCCAAAAGGTGTCCAGTATGTTCAGTAATGAAACCTCACAGGAGAGGTAGTAGAGTATGACAACAAGCTCATTAGTTCCACTTTGGAAACAAGATCAGCTAATTTACAACTCCCAGATCCGGAAAGAAAATAGGAACATGTGAATTTGAAAAACATCCCCATGTAACTCAAAGGAAAAGATGCTTTGGGAGATGGAAATGCCTTGCAACCTTTTCTTCTTTCAAGAAGAACAAGCAAATTACTAATTTTTGTTTCTTCTTATAAAGATCTAAGTGTTAAACTACACACTAATTTAAATATGTAGACTGCAGTTTAATAACTCTCTATTTTTTTATTCTAAGGTGTGTGTGGCCCTAATCTGAATCCAGATCAGTGCATACAGGTGGGGGAGGTTTCAAGCAAAGAAAATCTGGGTTTTATTTTAAAATTATTTTAAAAATTGGTCCTCTGCATGTGATTTAAAAGGGGGGAGGAGATATTGCTGCCCAAACAACTGTTAATCTGAGCCACATTCTGGTATCTAAGCATATTTGTGTTGTGTGTACTATTCTCGTCCACAATAACCATTGTGTGGATAAATATATTTTATTTCTGTGGCTTCCTCATGGTTTTAATTGAGATGTTCTCATTTCAGTAGTTTCCTTAAATAAACTCTTCTCGCCCTGTCCTTTGAGGGGGAAAGCATTAATAATGGATATTCATCTGTATCATCGTTTATCTAAAAATATTAAAGCCCTGTCTACAGAAAAAGGAACATTTGGCATCTTAATTCCCTTTCTTCCAATCCAGGACAGCAACCTCTTTTGTCAGATAGAAATTATATTCAGAATCTGCTGAAGGCTAGTTTGGATGGAGGCAATTTTTAATAGGAGCATGTAAAATAAAACATGTTCCCATTACAGCTGAAATACTAATGTATGCACCTGACAGGCAGCCTCTCCAAAGTCCCCTTGGCTCTCTCTTCCTTCCCTTCAACTGTACTGGTAGATCATTTGCAACTTTGCTTACCCATAATGCTAATGCCTCTTCCAAAGTAATTCCCAGATTGCCCTCTTTCCATTTTGAAAAACACATCCTAGAGCCAGCACTTCTTGCTGTTTACAATTTATTTTATGACGTCTGAGGAATTCGAAAGATGTCACACAGCTTCTTCCAGTCTCCTAGGTGAACAGTAAACATTACACATTCTATCATTAAAGATATGTAGCTTGTTTTGTTGCTGGAAAAGGTTTCAGACAGAAGTCAAATAGGCAATGGAGCTCACTGCAACAAAGGGCTACAGTGACATAATGTATGCATT
This sequence comes from Gambelia wislizenii, assembly GCA_030847615.1. Lineage (NCBI taxonomy): Eukaryota > Metazoa > Chordata > Lepidosauria > Squamata > Crotaphytidae > Gambelia > Gambelia wislizenii. Next base: position 165,883,351 of record JAUMIR010000001.1, on the reverse strand, counting down.
GAGTTACACATCTTTAGAAACAGGAGCAGGGAGATCACACAATCCTAAGTGATGAGTTGGGTTTTGGAAGACAGTTTTTGCTCACGTTATTGTTAATGCTGCCTGGTATGTCTTTCTTGAAGAGCTGGCAGCAGGTGAGATGTGCCAATTTTAAAAAAGTATCTGACACTTTTGTATTATGTGTGTAATAAAACTCTATCCAGCAATGCAATTTAGCTAAGCAAAATAGTATTTAATGCTCAAACCAGATTCAGCTTTCTGTTGTGAAAAGTGTTGTTAAATGTCACCAAATTAAAATCTAAATGTTCAGAAAGGATTATAAGCTCCACTGCATAATTTTGACAGTTTGGGTGAAACCATCACTGAAATTATTCAAATGGTAGACAGGAGGTGATCAGCCAGCTGGGAAATTTGTTATTAGGGAAATTGTAAATTGATTAAAGAGTTTGAAGATACATATTTAGCATATGCAGTGGTACTGTGCTAAATCAACTAGGTGAGATAGCAGTCCAGTACAGCTAATCTTTGCTGTAGTATTTATTGGGACGAGACATAAATCTTCATATACTCCTTTCTCACATGCAAGAACAAAGAATTTCAAAGGTTTTCTGCATTCTGGATGAAGCTGTGTGAGTTTTGCTATTTTTCACCATTATTTTTTTTTTTGCCTGACATAAAATTATTTGCAAAACTTTCATTTTTGCAGAAAGACAATGCCCAGAATTCCATATGCTCTACCTAGTTATGTAACTACCTTAATTACATAGCTAAGTAGCATCTCTTGGCCTGACCCACCCCAACCTACGTTACCTGCACAGCTGCACAGAAAGAAGGAGGCCCATTTGGCTGGCAGTCAGAGAACAGGTAGATGACATTCTCATATCCATCCTGCTAGCCAGCAAGGCCGCAACAAGGAAGTGTGACAGAGATTCTCCTTCTGAAAGTCACAGTCCTGCTAGCTGGCCATAGAGGGGTGGAAATATCATGCACCCGTGCCTCATTAAACCAACAGAAAAGAACCCCTTCTCTCCACACTGCTGTAGGTCTGGGGGCAGAGGGAAGTTACTATTATGGCAAATAGTGCCATAATCATGACTACATAGAGACCATGAATATGGATCTGCTGTATATGTGGGATGACAGTTTATGTATCCATATGTCTGATCCTGAATTCCAGCCAACATTGTTTTCAAGAACCATACAAAACAAAAATGTTGTGCTTGTGCAAAAATGTCATATTTGTGCCAATGATTTTGGACTTTATCAGACCCAGCAAAAATCTCATGATTTGATGTTGTAGTAGCGCAAATGGGTTCCACTATCGCACAACGTTGTCATGTTCGCGTGGTCAAACTGCTCCAGCCATGAATAAGGCATTGCTTTTAATTGATGGGACAAGCTGTCAATAGATCTCAATATAGTTTTTTTTTGCAATATTGAAGAATGTGTGAAAACATGTCCCACTGTAATCACAAGATTACAGCATGAATGGGCAGTCCTCTTTCCCTCCTCCTCATCCCTGGCGAGAAAACGTCCAGGTGAGAACATGAAATCTATCCACAGGATGCTCTTTTTATGAACTGTCCTGGCTTGTTTGCACATTTTTAGGTTTGTTTAAGAACATTATCAGACAAGCATCTAACAATTCTCTAATTCCACAAATGAGGATAGTGGAAACATCATGGCATTATAACACTTATTATCACACATTGTTGTAATCACACAAAAGAACCACCACAGAATTATCACATGCCAACCACTAGCACTTTAAGGATGGGAGCTTACTCCCATGATTTAGCATGGGCAAGATTTCAGCAGTTCTCGTGAGAAGACATGAGTGTGCTAAAACTCCAAAAACACCTTAATTAACAAAGTAAATGAAGACACAAGCACTGAAACAAACATAAAAATGTTGAAACTAAACAGGACAGTTCATAAAAACAGCATCCTTTGCTTTGTTTTCATGTTCTCACCCAGAGGTTTTCTCACTGAGGATGGCCCATTCATTCTGTAATCTTGTGATTACAACAGGATGTGGTTTTGCATGCAGACAATAGTGTGAAAAGAGCGCTATTGACAATCTATTGATGGCTTGTCCCATGAATTAGAAATAATGCCTTTTTCACAGCTGGAGCATGGAGTGACCACACGAAGATGATGACAATGTGTGATAGCGGGGTTTGTTCACACTAGCATGACATCAGAATCCCACAATTTTTGCTACATCTGATAATGTCCAAAGTGTTTGTGTGCCCGTTATTTTGCAAATTAAGAGGGTTAGGCTATTTTAAAGTGCACTTGCATCTTCTCACAAGAACCACTGAAATCTTGCCCATGTTAATCACGGAAGTAAAGTCTCATTCTCAAAGTGTTCATGGTGGCCGTGCATTCAATTCTGTGACAGTTCTTTTGCGCAATTACAGCAATGTGTGATAATAAGTGTAATAATGCCACTATGTTTCTGCTTTCCTCATTTGCGGAATTACAGCATTTTTAGACACTAGTGTGATAAAGTTCTTTGTTTATTTGTCTACAGTATTTATTTTAAAAAAGAGTCTCAAAATGTGATAAAAGCATGGTGGCTGACCAATTTTTTCTGGCCAGCTGTCTTATTGTGTTGAAACATATCTTCCTCACTGAGGATAGGGAAAGGTGTAAGTATTTTTCACATGCCTACTGCTGGGTAGGCTACACATGCTGAGCAAGCTGTTAAGTACCCAGTGGTTGAGCAAGACAAAAATGTAGCTTGTCTGAGTAGCTATTCTGCTTTGCTGTATCTATAACATATGAGTTAAGAGTGCCAAAGATGGGTCTTGTAATAGCACAGGGGTATGAGCCAGTAAATGTGATGCACACCATGGTGAGGCACTGAAATATTCTGGCTTCTCCCCTCCCTGCTGCATTATATAAGGCCACACACCATGGGTCCAAAGCTGGCTCACTGGGATTCTGACACTTGTAGGATGTTATCAGGCAGGGCAAATAAAGCATCATAAGGATGCTTAATGATTGTGAAAGGGCACGCGTACCACACAACGTCACCCTTTCGCAATCATGTCCTATAAAAAAAAAATCATACATTTTATTGACGGTTCAAGCTGTCAATTGATCTCCACAGTGCTTTTGTGCTGGCATTGCCAGCATTTGAAACTCTCTGCCATTTAACTCATGTGAATGCAGTGCCAATGGCGAGTCTCACCAGAACACTTCTGAGTGAGATCATGACCTCCAGGTAGGTGATGCACTTTTTATGATTCTTCCTAATTTACTTGGGACTTGTTTTACTGTGTTTAGGTGCTTTTTGTAACTTGTTCTCTGTTATTTTTGAATTTCCCATGCTATGTATTCCTGCAAGAATATACAGGATTTCAAAGAGGAAGTGAACGGAGCTCCGTTCACTTCCTCTTTGATTGCTGGGGAAGCATTTGGACAATAGAGAATATAAGTGTGGCATGATTTTGCTGGCATAAAAATGGCAAAGTTATGCCAGCAAAAGAATGGGTTTAAGGGGCAGGGGTCTGATAAAGTCCATAGTGTAAAAATGTAGATTTCCCAAACTCTGCATGGAATAGACACATGCCTTTCCCTATGCTCTGGGTTTCTGAAAACTGCTCTCTCTTATCAGTTATTGCTGGAGTTACTATTTTAGACAACGTGATTATAATAAATTGATCCCCATCAATAAAAGGCAACACCTTACTTGCGGCTGTGACGATGACGAGGATATCTGAAACCAGGTCCCATTCAAGGGACAGTAATGTTGTCCTCATGTGCTGCTCTTGTGGTTTTTGGATGTGTCTGATAATCTCCACAATCCCTAGCATCTCCAGTTAAAAGGACCAAATAGCAGATAATGTGGAAGACATTTGGATATGGCTACTCATAGTAAACCCTTCTGGGTTAGGGGACAAATAGTCTGACTGGCATAAGCCGAGTTGCTTTGATGTTAGAGTGGTAGTGCCAAAGCTTATTTGTTGACATAGACAAAATAATTCACTTTCAATCACCCTTGAACCAAAACAGGAATACTGCAGTATAAAATATATCTGAAGCTAACAAACAATTCTTAACCTACACCTTTTCCAGGAATATCTGCTTTGTCAGGAACTACCGGGGGATCCGTGCTTTCAGGCTTGTTGGAGAGATTAATGTAAGCAATAACTCACACAGGAAATGGAGGCTGTATCAAGTCCTGACTCAAAAGGGGGAAAATATGAAAAATACAAACAAATGACACATTTTCACTTATTGCAGTGCTACATGATGGAAGCCTGCTTTAACTTCATTACAAACACAATATAGGTCTATAAATCATGTCTTGGACAAACAGCCTTCTCATGAAATGACAAGTTTATGCAGTGTGAGGAATACATAAAAATATCAGCATTTATCTTTAAAGTTAAGGGGTTTTTTTATTATTATTTGCTCTGTGCCACAACTAAGTTTTGGTAAACGCATTAACTTATTCTTAGGGTGGCATGGGCATCTGTTGGGTGTTAGGGGGCTTAGGGTTAAGGTAAGGGTTAAGATTATTATCAATTATCAATAATATCATTGATATTATAAATATTATAATATTATATTAATAATAATATCGATAATTAACAATAACCCTAACCCTTACCTTAACCCTAACCCTCACCCAGATGGTTTTGCAAGGCCATCCCAAACAAACAGAAATGGTTTTGATTGCATTTTCTTGACAAAATTTTCATTTATCAATTGATACACAAGCAGAACCATGCAACACTGAAGTGGCCACTCTGAACTGGTTGCACTGAAACGTCCTGGACGGGAGGAGGGAAGACCCCGAGGTGACTGATGTCTTTAAGAATCTTTTCCACAAACCTCTCTGTCTCCCTTCTTCCAGAGACACCCTTCCCATTGCAAGCACAGAGAAGGGAGACATACTGGCCCTCTCCAATCAGCCTTCAGACCCCGTGGTGGTAGCGCCTACAGATGAGATGAATTGCAGCCAAGCCTCCAGATATGATGTGCCAGTGTGCATCTGAAAGTGATCTTTACCTCTATGACCCTTATCATGCCATTGGACATGATTCTGCTTGATTCATATCAAAAAATTGGAAGAAGTTGGTGATTCATCAAGTCTACTTCATTCTCTCAAATAGGAGATCTTTTATTTACAGCAGGGCTGAGAACTGTGTGGCCTGTGACTCATGCACATTCTGTGACAACATTTTTGCCCCCCTCCTCATCAGGTCCCCCAGATTTGTTAGATCTTGCTGTCTAAGAAATTGGATTAAAAATAGAAAGTTACACATTCAGAGATCTCCATGAGTCACAGTTTCTTATATATTTCCTGCTTGGGTAGGGGGCATGGGAACTCTACACCTCCAAAATGCCCAAGTAGGAAGAAGTGGAGACAATTAGGTATCTGGCTTGGGAAAATGGTTGGGTTTGAACTGTGGGGTGAGGTAAGGGCTGCAAATCGTTGAACAGGGACGCTCTGCAGCTGCCCATCCTGACTTAGACTCCTCATGGCTCCTCACCCCTAATTTTGCCAAACTTGTTCAAAAACCTCTGAAGAAGGACTTCTTCAACAGTCATCTCTACAGCTTCTTTGGGCAGAATGTTCTGTCTTGCTATAGGTTGTATGAAACATTTCTGTCCAATGTAGAAAGTGGGTACAACAGCAACCTTCCAGCAGCTGCTTTTCTTCATCTTTCCTCCAGATGCACATATGCAACTATTGGGTTAAGAGAAGTGCAAAGGAAAATTTAGACCTTCACAATGGGATTAAATTACCCTCTTGGCCTTCTTTCCAAAATTTTCCCTTTGGTCATTGAGCAAGTTCAAAACTAGATTCCCAACATGAGTCTCTACCAAATATCCAATCTGGGCTTCTATGAACGTAAGACTTACAAAATGTCTCTGGAAGCAAGAAGCCATAGAGGTGGAGGCAGGAGATTCTGTATCAGTGGTGTGCAACATATGACCCACAAGCAGTGCCCTCTCAAAACCCTAACACAGCCATTGCCAAATTTGATGATACAACACTGATATTACAAAGTGGAAGAACTGATTAACCGTGTTGAGGGTTATAATAAGGTGTCAGGTAATCAGGGCCGGTTTAAGGAATTTGCCCCCCCCTGCAATGCATTATTTTGTGGGCCCCATATGTTTATCTCTGGTCAATCTAACATAACCTAACCTATTGACAGTATGGGATGTTCAGATTATTACTAATAATATTTACGCAGAAGGAGGGTTACAAAGCCCCCCCCAATGACGGGCCCTCTTGCGGTTTGCAGGGGCTGCGGGGCCCATAAACTGGCCCTGACCGGTGGGCACAGGCAGTGGAGGGAGGGAGGGAGGGAGGGACCGGCAGCGGCCCTATGACCACTAGGGCCACAAGCAGCAGCAGGGAGGCGGGCAAGGCGCTGGCAGGAGGGGCTGCCCAGTACCCTCCGCTCTCAGTGGCATCAAAAGGAAAGTGGGGGAGGGGGCTGCCCGGGTCCCAAACTGGAGGACTCTGCAGCGGAGGGAAGGGCCAGGGCCAGGGCTGGATGGGAGAGCCAGGAAGTGGTGGCATCCTTCTTCCCCCCACCATTTCTGGAAGGTGCCAAGTCTTTCTGCCGCCGGGCCTCCTGCCCTCTCTCCCCCCTCCAGAGGCAACTCCAAGGCAGGCCTTGGGCGCGGGGCTGTGTCAGAGTGCCAGCCAGTGGGAGAAGCTATGGATGGGTCACCTGGCCCAGGCCCTCCGCTGCTACGTGCTGGCCGTGAAGGAACCCTGCCTCGTCACCCCCAAAGTGGGGCACCAAAGTCTGAACTCCCGTGGGCCCCGAGCCAATGCTGCTTCCCGGGCGCTGCGACTCACCATGGCTGGGTCCCCCTTGGCAGGCCTCCCTGGTGCTTCCGCCTCCACCTGGCTGGCTAGCTGCTCCGGGGCGCTGCTGCAGCTGCTGCGAAGGCTGAGGAGGGGGAGGAAGTAGCCGCCGCACCATGCAGGGAGCTGCATCCGGAGGCAGCGGCTGGGAAGCAGCAACGGCAGGGCGGGTGGCTGGGCAGGCCTGCGGGGCTGGAAGGGCAGCTCCATGGGTGGGCGAGGCCGGCTGGCCTGCCCCCCCCTGTGGCTGCCCCCCCCCATGCAGATTTGGCAGTAATGGTTAAACTGGCCCTGCAGGTAATGGGTGCCTTGTTTTAAATGAGAATTATGTTCCTGTAAGCCTCTAGGAAATGCAGTTTTCTTTTAAAACAAGGTATGTGCTTCATCCATGTAAGAGAGAGAGGGGGGAGGAGAGAGAAAGGGGGAGAGAGAGAGCAGTTTTCAGAAATCTAGAGCGCATTTTTCCTACTTCTACCATCACATGTATCACATTTCCAGAGGGCATGTATCTAAAGATTTATGCCCTTGGAGATGAGAGGGAAGTAGTAGAAAGCAAGAAAATGGTAGCATGTGTTTTGATTCAGTTGCTCAGATTACCTGTGCTGCAAACAGTTTCGGAACCATTCATTTTATTTCTACTCTTTGCTTGTGACACTCTTTTGCCTGGCTTGTATGCATTTCTCTCTAGAAGGCTGACATCTTTTAGAGAAGTAGTATGAACTTGCTGAATTCCTACAGCCTAGCCAGTGAACTTTTCCAATGTATCTCATTTGAGAAAGGCTAAGTGTCACCATACAAATACATAGAAATATTACTAAATTGAAGAATTTCAGTTAATTTCCAAGAAAGCTGGTGAGATAGATAATTTTGTTCCCCAGGGGCAAACATAAGTTGGAGATGATCCCTTTCTCTGGAGATATTCCAGAGCAACCTCCAGAAAAATGGATGGTCTCTATCTTATGCTTACACCTGTGGAACAAAATTATGTGTCTTAGCAGCTTTCTTGAGATATTCCACAGTGAAGAATCATCATGGTATAGTGGTTGGAGCTTTGGACTAGGAGTCTAGAGACCAGAGTTCAAATCCCCACTCAGCCATGGAAACTGATTGGGTGACCTTGGGCAAATACACTTTTTCAGCCTCAGAGGAAGGAAAAGGCAAACACCCTTTGAACAAATTTTGCCAAGAAAACCCCATGATAATGTAAGCCTTAGGGTCACTATAAGTCGAAAACAACTTGATAACCCTCAATAACAAAGTCCAGAGTAGGCTTCCACAATAAAAGTTTAATCAATACAGAATATTATTTTTCTTAATTCCAGTGCACTCAGATGATTTGAGAGATGATAGAACAATAGAATCATAGAGCTGGAAGAGACCACAAGGGCAATCCAGTCCAACCTCCTGCCATGCAGGAATATACAATCAAATCATTCCCAACAGATGGCCATCCAGCCTCTGCCTAAAAACCTCCAAAGAAGGAGACCCACCACACTACAAGGCAGCACATTCCACTTCCGAACAGCTCTTACTATCAGGAAGTTCTTCCTATTGTTTAGGTGGAATCTCTTTTCCTGTAGTTTGAACCCATTGTTTTGTGCCCTAGTCTCTGGAACAGCAGAAAACAAGCTTGCCCCATGCTCAGTATGACATCCCTTCAAATATTTAAACATGGCTATCATGTCCCCTCTCAACCTTCTCTTCTCCAGACTAAACATGCCCAGCTCCTTAAGCTGCTCCTCATAGGGCATGGCTTCCAGACCTCCCACCATCCTGGTCGCCCTCCTCTGGACACGTTCCAGCTTCTCAGTATCCTTCCTAAACTGTGATGCCCAGAACTGGACACAGTATTCCAGGTGAGGTCTGACCAAAGCAGAATAGAGTGGCACTATTACTTCACTTGATCTAGACACTATACTCCTGTTAATGCAGCCTAGAATTGGATTGGCTTTTTTAGCTGCTGCATCACACTGTTGACTCATGTTCAGCTTGTGGTCCACTAAGACTCCTAGATCCCTTTCACACGTACTGCCATCAAGTCAGGTGTCACCCATCCTAGATCTGTGCATTTCCTTTTTACTGCCCAAGTGTAGTCTCCTACATTTCTCCCTGTTGAAATTCATTTTATTAGTTTTGGCCCAGCTTTCGAATCTGTTGAGGTCATTTTGGACACTGATCCTGTCCTTGGGGGTATTAGCTACCCCTCCTAATTTGGTATCATCTGCAAACTTGATAAGCATGCCCTCTATCCCACACCCAAGTCATTGACAGAGATGTTGAATAGCACTGGGCCCAGGACAGAACCCTGTGGCACCCCACTGATCACTTCTCTCCAGGATGAAGAGGATGACCACCATTGGTGACCACCCTTTGGGTTCAGTCAGTCTACCAATTACAAATCCACCTAACAGTTGCAATGTCTAGCCCACATAGACAATTCAACCAAGTTTCATGCTGACCTACCACAACTTTTTTTTAACATCACCAATCATATTTCTAATAAAATAGTCATGAGTACTGGTACAAAATCTGTTTCCATTGCCCCATTTTCTCAACACTATCTCTGTCATGCTTCTTAAAAACTTCAGTGATGTCACAGCAAGTAACTCAAAAATAGAAAAGATATGATTTCTAAATGAAAAGCCTGTTAATGATTGACGCAGAAATGACGAGACCACACACATAAAATTGGGTTGAAATACGGGCCACTTTATTGTTAGATTTCCTATTTATTGTGACTTTCTTGAGGTATGCCGGATGTGGAAAAGGGGGGAGAGGTCCCTCACGGGGGCACGCACATGGGCGGTTGGTCACAACCGACCTAACCCCCAGCGTCCCTGGGCGACTCACCTGAGCCCCAAGGGGGATCCCATTATCCGGGGTTCCCCTTGGGCGCCATCTGCTGGAGGGCCCAGCATCGGGAAGGAAACCCCTAAGCCATATAGCTTCTGCGAAGGATCTCCCCCCCGAGTCTGACCCTAAGGATATCCTACATCCCTGTACCCTATCCATTAGGGACGCCGGTACAGTTCAGTGATAGATATCCTTCCACTCAATTTGAGGTTGCCATAGGTGAACGCCAAGTTATCATCTCCCCGCTCCCTGCCATAGATAGGGGCAAGTGTCCACTTAGCCCCTATCCCCCAAGAGGGAAGCTAACACAGCCCTCACCCCCTGTCGCATACCCTCAAGAAAGAGCTGGATCCCCATGTCTGATAAGTGGACCCCGTCAACCCGATAGAGTTCCAGGCGTTTATATGAAATGCTTGGGTACTGAATAAAATGGCCAAGGCCTTCAGACAAAGCCCTGTGAACCGCCTTGTTCACCTTCTTCCGAGCAATGTCCAACAGCTTGGGGGGACCGTCGCCTGGGTAGGAGAGTCTAGGAATGATGTCAGACCAAACCAGAGAGGTACACCCTTTGGGTTCAGTCAGTCAACCAATTACAAATCCACCTAACAGTTGCAATGTCTAGCCCACATAGACAATTCAACCAAGTTTCATGCTGACCTACCACAACTTTTTTTTAACATCACCAATCATATTTCTAATAAAATAGTCATGAGTACTGGTACAAAATCTGTTTCCATTGCCCCATTTTCTCAACACTATCTCTGTCATGCTTCTTAAAAACTTCAGTGATGTCACAGCAAGTAACTCAAAAATAGAAAAGATATGATTTCTAAATGAAAAGCCTGTTATATGGGAAACAAACAATGCAAATGTAATCATGAAACAGAGCATTAAGTCTGACATTGCGGTTAGCTTTGGGGATATAAGAATAACAAGAATGTTTTCCACAGTTATGTGCAGTGATGTGTGCTTTAATCCCATTGAACCCAATGGGGCATGAATAAATTTGCCCAGCAATCTCATGGATTGAAGCCACTGGCACTACAGAAATCCAGCAAGCTTCATCATAAACATTTGCTCAAAGTTTCAGTGGGATAAAAGTGATAGAGTAAAGGAGTCAATATATTTTTATAGATTTGCTTGCTGATAAAACTGACAAAAAGAAACAAATATTGCATAGTTCCATGGACATATGAGTTTGTTGGTGTAAATTTGCTTTTGGCATCTATAGTGTTAGGACTTTATCAGACCACGCTCCTTTTCTGTTCTTTTGCTGCCATAATTTGTGATGTCTTTGTGCTGGCAAAAGAACCCCCTTTACAACACCTACCTTCCATTCCATCCAAAGGCAGCCCCAGCAATGATGGAGGAGTGGACAGAGCTCCGTTCACTTTCTGGAATGAAATCTTGTGGATTCTTGCGAGAAGACGCAAGTGTGGGAAATTCAAAAATAAAAGCAAAAATATCACACAAAAAGTTCACAAAAGCACAAAAACACACTTTAAAAGTCCCAAGTAAAAAGGGGAGGTCCATAAAAAGAGTGTCACCTACCTGGATGTCGTGGTCTTACCCGGAAGTGTTCTGGCTGGACCGGCCATTGATGCTGTATTCATGAGGGGGGAAATGATGTGACATTTCAAACACCAGCAATGCTGGCAACAAATCACCACAGCCAATCTATTGATGGCTTGTCCTGTCAATAAAATAGAACAGCTTTTGGACAAGACATAAACACAAAATGACAACGTTGTCTGGTATGTGCACCCTTTCGCCTTTACATGGCATGTTATGACTCTGTATTTGATGTGTCTGATAAAGGCCTTAGTTATGTTAATCCTTTGTCTTTCTGTTTATTGCTCTGTAACTAACATTACATAGAGAAAGAGAGAGAGAGAGAGAGAGAGAGAGAGAGAGACTAATTAAGTAAGTGGGGATGGGCGATTCATAGCAACCTTGCAGATGACAAAGTGGAACATTCCAGAGGAGGGCGGTCAAAATGGTGAAAGCCATGCCCTATGAGGAATGACTTAGGAAGCTGGGTATGTTTAGCCTGGAGAAGAGAAGGTTAAGAGGTGACATTATAGCCATGTTTATATATTTGAAGAGATGTCATACAAGTTTGTTTTCTGCTGCTTCAGAGACTAAGACACAGAGCAATGGACTCAAACTACACGAAAAGAGATTCCACCTAAACATTAGGAGGAACTTCCTTACAGTAAGAGTTGTTCAATAGTGGAATACGCTGCTGCCTCAGAGTGTGCTGGAGTCTCCTCTGGAGGTTTTTAAACAGAGGCTGGATGGCCATCTGTCTGGGGTGCTTTGATTTTGTATTCCTGGAAGGCAGGGGATTGGACTGGATGTCCTTCATGGTCTCTTCCAAAGCTATCATTCTATGTTTGGCAAAGTTAACAAAGAACTAAGAAAAGAAAAAAAAAACAGGATAGCTGGTGGTGGGAGGGGATGTGGAGAGAAGATAATTGTCACCACCATCAAGGGCTGAAACAGGTCCAGGCATACAAAGGTTGAAGAGTTTGACATTAACACCCAAATGGGGTGCATTTTTCACTTTCAGACTATTGTCACCTCCCAGAACTGCAGAATTACTTTTCATCACTGCACATATCATTTCAAAATGTGTGAAATATTTCAGCTCATGTACCTTCATAGGTCTTGTTACTGCCTGGCTGGATCACTGTGGCAACTAGACACGCAGTTTGATACAATCAGATTCCCACATGTCAAGTGATTCAGGAAAGGACACTTGTGAAGTACAGATAGTCACTGCTAATTTGGAGACTCAGGCAAACTAGACAGATGCATAGAATACTATGCTACTATACTATACAAATGCAGATATATAAATCTTAGTGCAAGTGATTTGGAAATACTCTCACAGCATGCAGTTCAACCATTCCTGCATAGCACAGATGGAGAACATATGCCCCCTCACATTATACTGCAGCTCCCATCATTCCCAACATTGACTATACTGGCTATAACTGGAGGGAACTGCACTCCACCTCCATCTGGAAGACCACACATTTTCTAGTTCTGCTCAATAGTTAAGTTGGGCAGGGGATATTACAAACTTGTAGCAAAAATTAGATGTTCACAGTACTAATTGGTTGGCAACCTCATCAATCCCCAAAGCAGCTTTTAAATTGCTGGCCCTAATCAGAATATACATCTGTGACTATGGGTGGTCAGCAGATGGGAAGGAGAAAGACTAGTTGCTGTGTCAATGTTCCCTGGTATGGACAGTTGTTATTCAAATTGAAAAGATGGGTGTATCTGATGATGCTCCAGGAGACTGTGATGGACCAAGTTGGTTAACACATTGCAATGAATGTGTGCAAACTGATAATTGTCACAAGGTGATGTTTTTTGTGTAAATGCATTTAAGGGGCTTGATTTTTGTTTCCATGACTGAGTTAAGATTTCTCTTTTTCTCTTGAGGATTCCCTGAGTTTGGCAGGATCTATGAGATAATGCAATTGAATCTGATCCACATTATGCCATTGTCACTTGTTCCTTTGTAACTGTGGTAGAATCTGTTGTGATATCAGTCTTCCAAGCTAAAAATTGTTGACACTCCAAGGGGGTTTGTTGGACAGAATATCACGGTGATTTTTCATCTCTAGTTTTGTAGGACTTTTGTAGCAGATGTACTTGCTCCTTGGGGGATGGTGGTGGTACAGATTTCTAAAGTTCTAAGCAGGGCCATATCAGACAGCAAATGTGGTGTTTTTCAGTTGAAAACTTCTGCCCAAGCATCAGTCCACCTAGAATATATCTTTGAGAACTCACACCGAACAAATCTTGAAGAGAAACGACAATGCAGAAAGAATCACAACCCGGAAACATCACCCAAGGAGACCTTCTGCTATGCTTTCTGCAACCAGACTTGTTTATCTCGGATTGGCCTTTTTAGTCAGCAACGCACTTTCAGAAAGCGCAGGATGAGTCCTTCCTGAATCTTCGTTTGCAAAGAAAAGCCAGAGAGATTAAGGCAACCCTTATTTTCCTTTAGCCTGACTGACTCTGAGGAAGAATCAAGAAGAGCAATAAATATTACTCTCAGAACAGGTCCTGTAACAGAAACAATTCTATCTATTCCATCACTCCCAGCATCTCTCACCACAGGGTGGCTTCCTAATTACATTTCTAGATACTGATTTGGGTCCGAATAGTCCAGTGAAGACCCATACACCTTTGTCTGGACTAAATTCAGGCAACAACTTTATCAATCACAGCTATAAATTATTGGCTTGGCATGGGTAATTGGATGACTCAATTGTCAGCTGCGGGACCCTCCTTACCAGCCTAAATGCCAGGGGGTACCTGGAATGTAGAACCAGGATGCCACATGGGCAAAAGCCACTGCGTGGTTTCTATACCACTTGGGCCTGAGGTCAGATAAGCCCCTGAGCTGGGTGTGACCATCATTGCCTCACCCACCTCCCACAATTTATCTGGCCTTGTGCTAACCCACCAAAATAGTTGACAGAGATTACTAAGGGATTACTTAAGGATTGAGAACTAACATTCTCACCTAGGGAGAGCAGGTAGGGAGGCTACTATGGAAAGCACTGCTGAGGCTCTGCTTGGGAAGACAGTTTTAGGCTTCACAACTGGGCTTGGAAGCCCCACATCTTAAGTAGATGGCTTATCAGCTGCCTGATTGGCCAGCTATTCCTGAACTTCTCAAGAACCCACAAAAGTTGCAAGGAATACTTGGAAGAAGACCTTTGCCCATTACCACCCTATGCTTGCTTGCCTCTTTTGCCCTACCACAAATGGGATCCACAGGTCAGTCTGGGTCCTATACTTCTGTTTAATGGGAGAGCCAGCCCTGTTGAGCTTTGCAGTACCTGGAGGAGGTGGCAGGGGAGATCCTGGCATGTATACATAAGAATTTCCAAAATGTCAAAATATGTGATCTCAGTTTTGAAGTGTGAAAACACTTCATGGCTACGTTACTGTAATCTGATTGCAAAGTAAGGCAGTGTATAATTTTCTGAATTTCTTTTCTTTTCTTTTCTTTTTTTTTTTCCTTTTTTTTTTGGTCAGGAACCAAATTTATTTTATGGCCCTTCTTATTACTTCCAAATGAATAATTAAGGGAATAATTGTAAAATACTCAGTTACTCACTTTAAAGAGTACAGCATCGATCACAAAGGACTTCATAAACCTCATTTATCTGAAAACATCTGTAGCTGTATATACTACTCCAAATAATCTAATTACTTCTTCCCATGATTTACAGTTAGATTTTTTGTCATTAGAATTAAGCACTTCAAAAGAATAATAGAGACATCACATTGAAAAGCATGAGAAGACTTTGTAAGAGAAGAACAATGGCTTGAAACCAGATTCTGTTTAACAGAACAGTGATGAAGCAAGTTATATCATGATTTTGGATCATTTGAAGCAATATTAATATTATTACTTCAACCATAAAAAAACATAAACCTTAAGTTTTCTTGCTGACTTTAATTACTGGCAGAAGAGATAGGGAAATATTAAATCAATCTTAGGCTATGCTGCACAACTAGACCAGAGTACAGGAGTGATGCTATATTTCTAGCATAGTGGCAGCAACAGCAATGAAAAAATTAGCATTTCTGTGCTTACCCATTTTCAGACACTGATGTAGCAGAAAATGGTGAAGTGCAGGACACAACATTTATAGACACCACCAGAAGCCCATAAAATCCTGAGTTATGCCCAAATAAGTAAGAGAGTTACAACTAGAATGCTGTGTGACTCACCCATGCAGTGTCTTTGCTGTTCAGAGTGGGAGTGGAGCACCAGTGGTCACCTGTAATGGCAGCTCATTGGCATCTTCATCCCACAGGCTTGCATGGCTCACACAGTCCTGGGAGAGGCAGGAATGCCAGCCAATGAGAATAAACCTTGGGTTGACCTCATTGGCTGGCAGGCCTGCCCTCCGTGATCCAGATATGGGTTTCACTCAGATCAGGTGGGGGATTATATAGTCCTGGCTCCTTTGAACACATGCGTATTCATGCTTCGAGCAGTGAAGGAGCTGAATGGAGCTGGAACATTATGGTGAGGAACTGAAGGGGGAAGGTGGTGGCAGCAAAGATGTTGTCAGACCAAGTAGTGAGGGAAAGCAAGGGCAGCAAGGGAGAAGGTGGTAGTGGTGGCAGCTACATGAAGACTTCAGCTTTCTGGGGTTACAAGTCAAGTGGGGGAGAGTGGCAGATGTGAAGGACACCACCCCAAGTCCATTGTTAGGCAGTTGCACTGCTGCTTCTCCTCCTGCAGCAGGCTTTCAGACCCAACAGCCATGGAAGGAGAAGAAAGGGGAGACAGGTGAACACTCATTTAAAATTGGTTGTGGCAGCCCACCAATAATCACTCCTATCCTTGCATTCATCCTCTGAAGACTCAGCTGTAGATCCCAGTGTTCATGGGTGTGGTGCACTTGGCCTACCCAGAGCATGGCTGGAACCTCTTGCATCACCTGGATAACATCCTTAAGGTACGTGTCCTGTTGGGGTAAACAGTGGCTATTGAATAGAACATAGCCTTTAGGAAGAGAGCATCCCAAAGCAAGAAAGCCACATGGGACCTAATTAATGACAAACTAGATGGAAACTCAGATTAAAAGGAAAGGAGGGGGAAAAGAGGGGAGAAAAAGGAGGGTAAGCTAAGTCAGCTACTATGAAGATTTTAACGTGGAACGTGAAGGGACTTAATCTCCCGCAAAAAAGGGAAAAAAATATTCCATATGTTAGAAAGGAAAAGATGTGAAATCATCTGTCTGCAAGAAACCCACATCAAACAAAGTGACTCTAATCTACTCAAAAGGAAACTGGGGAGCGAATTTATTTCATCATCAGAAAGGAAAAAGAAAGGAGTAGTGTTATATGTAAACCAAAAAATCCCAACTGAAGAATTATTCAAAGATCCAGATGGATCTTTTACCATTTACCATATGGGAAGCATCAAAGGCCATGATGAGGGTTTTTTCATTCAGCAAGGGGCAGAGTTAAAAAGAAGAAGGACGGAGAGGATGAATAAGACAAGACAGGAGATAAGGGGAAAGGAGAAGAAATTACAAGATGATCCAACAAACAAAGAAATTATTACTGAAATTAAATTGTTGCAGAAACAGATATCAACAGATACCATGGAGGACATACAGAAAAAAATGCAGTATATAAAGCAATCCCACTTTGAATATTCAAACAAGCCAGGCAGATGGCTGGCATGCAAGTTAAGAAAACTGAAAGAGAGAAATTATATAGATAAGATAAAAGAAGGAGATCAGATATATGTAGATCAAGAGAAAATTAAGAATTGCTTCAGAAAATATTACACATCACTCTATAGAAAACAGGAGAAATTAAGAGGAAATATACAAAAAAATTTAAATGACTACTCACTCCCACAATTGACAATGGAGCAAAGGCAGAGACTGAACTACCCAATTACAGTGATGGAAATTACTGAAGCAATAAGGAATTTGAAACTAGGTAAAGCACCAGGTCCCGATGGGTTCTCAGCGAAGTATTATAAAGTTTTAGAAGATCAGTTAATTCTCCCATTCAAGCAAATGGTGGAAGCTATTAGTAAAGGTTCATTCCTGAAAACATGGGAGGAAGCTAACATAATATTAATTCATAAGGAAAACCGGGACCCTCAAGACCCCAAAAACTACTGTCCAATTTCCCTACTAAACACAGATTATAAGATTTTTGTATCAATATTGGCATCTAGGTTGAAGAAAATACTTAAAGATTGGATTGAAGAAGATCAAAGAGGATTCCTACCAGACAGATACATGAGGGATAATATAAGACATGTGTTAAATTTGATTGAATATCACGAAACCCACAGAGACAAAAAGTTGGCTCTACTGTTCTAAGATGCTGAAAAAGCATTTGATAATGTTAAATGGTCAGCAATACTGGAGATGATGAGAATAATTGATGTAGGGGAGAATTTTATAAGATGGACAGAAGCAATTTATAACAAACAGTCAGCAAAATTGATAATAAATGGGGAGAAAAAAAAGGAAATTCATATTCAAAAAGGTACGCGACAAGGCTGCCCATTGTCGCCATTGTTGTTCTTGTTAATTATGGAAATCTTTAGTAAAAGAATCAATGAGGAACCAGGAATCAAAGGGATAGAGATCGATAAATTTAAGTACAAAATAAAAATGTATGCGGATGATGTGGTAATCTCATTAGGAGACCCAACAAAGGAAATAATGACCCTCATGAATATTTTAGAAGATTTTGAAACACTAACTGGATTAAAAGTTAATAAAGAAAAAATGGTTACAATTGTCAAAAACATGGATAAAAAGAAGAATTAGAAATAGTAGAAAAATCAGGGGGCAAAGTGGTTTAGAAAACAAGATATTTGGGAGTTATTATCTCTAACAAAAACTCTGACTTATTCCAAAACAACTATAAACAAACAAGAAAGATTTAAGTAATTGGAATCATCTGAAACTCTCCTGTTTAGGTAGAATTGCAGCAATAAAAATGAATGCTCTCCCAAGATTCATATTTTTATTTCAAATGATCCCCATTATCCATAACAACATAGTCTTCAAACAATGGCAAACAGATATCTCTAAATTCATATGTTTGAGCAAGAAACCAAGAGTAAAAATGAAGGTGCTGACAGGCAAGAAAGAGAGAGGAGGATTAAGTGTCCCAAACCTAAAACTTTATTATGATGCTTCCTGCTTAACATGGATTAAAGATTGGGTTACAGTAGAAGATGAAAAATTATTGAAATTGGAATGAGACTCAAATCGATTTGGATGGCACGCTTACCTGTTCTATAACAAAGAAATGGTTCATAGAGAATTCAATAATCATTTCATAAGGAGAGCATTGCTAAAAACATGGGGAAAAAATACAAGAATAGACTGTGTCCAAATATTCCATTATGGGCGTCGGTGCACAAAGCCTTCTTCGGTAGAGAAGGATTACCATCTAAGAAGTGGATTACGTATAAAGATATATTAATAGTGGTAGGGGAGAACTGCATGGTGAAATCTCAGGAAGAGCTAAGGAAGGATGAAATCCTATGTCATTGGTATCTGTATAAGCAACTAAAAGAAAGGTATAAGATGGATTCTAAGTTGCAGGGAATAAATACAAAAAGTCGGAATGGCAGAATATAACTCAATACGGAAATAAAAATATGATTTCAAGATTTTACAAATTATTACTAAAATGGAGTACGGAAGATGAAACAGTGAAAGAAAATATGATTCGATGGGCCCAGAATGTAGGACATGCTATAGGATTAGAACAATGGGAAAGAATATGGACTGTGCAAATAAAACAAACCTCTTGTCAAGACATAAGAGAAAACTTATATAAAATGTATTTTAGGTGGCATCTATCACCACATCAATTGTCCAAAATGTATAAGAATGTATCAAACAACTGTTGGAAGTGTAATGAAAACAACGGAACATTCTATTATTTGTGGTGGAGTTGTAAGGCTGCTATAAAATACTGGAAAGAAATTTAAAAAACTATTGAAGAAATATTAAATGTCCATATCCCTCTCGAACCAGAGGTATTCCTATTGGGAATGATAGAGAGAAAAGTGGAGAAAGAGCATGGCAAACTTATTTTTTATATGTTGTCAACAGCAAGGATGGTATATGCAAGATTATGGAAAAACAAAGAGCACCCAACGATTGATCAATAGCTGGAAAAACTTTACAATGTAATTGGGCTAGATAGGCTTACAATGCTCCTAAAGGGGAAAGGCATCGAAAAACATATAGATGATTGGAATAAAGTGTCAAAATATTTGGAACTCAGGTGGGGCAAAATAGCAGCAATCAAGATATAGAGACAAAGAGATAATACATTTTTATAAATATGAGGTGGGGGGGAAGACAGATCTTTCATACGAATAAGACAAAGATGGATAAAGAATAAAATAAAGAAGGATAAAGTAGGGTCAGAGGAAAAGGAAGAATGAGTATATGTTATAGGGGTTTAGAGTAGAAGTGGCATTTATAGATTGGTATAAATCTCTGGAGCAGCAGAAAACAAGCTTGCTCCATCCTCAATGTGACACCCCTTCAAATACTTAAACAGGGCTATCATATCGCCTCTTAACCGTCTTTTTTCCAGGCTAAACATACCCAGCTCCCTAAGTCTCTCCTCATAAGGCACTGTTTCCAGATCTTTCCCCATGACATTCTTGCAAACAAGCCTGCAAAATGTGGGCCAGACAAGTCAACTGTTAAATGGATTTGCAATTGGTTGACCGGCCGAACCCAAAGGGTGCTCAGCAGTGGCTCCTCTTCCTCCTGGAAAGATGTGACCAGTGGGGTGCCACAGGGTTCTGTCCTGGGCCCAGTGCCACCCAACATCCTCATCAATGACCTAGATGACAGAATTGGGGGCACACCCATCAAATCTGCAGATGACACCAAACCAGGAGGAATAGCCCATACCCTAGAGGACAGGATCAAAACCCAAAATGACCTGGAGAGCTGGGCCAAAGCCAACAAAATGAAATTCAATACGGAGAAATGCAAGGCACTGCACCTAGGGCGGAAAAATGAAATGCATAGACAGCCGGAAGGGGAGCCTCCTGGCTGGTGAAGGTGGGTGAGGTGCACCATTAAGCTACATGGACTTTTTGGGGACTTGGTTGGGTCATGTAATCCCCCTCAGGTGGTATCAGGCCCAGTGGGTTGTAAGGAAAAGTTGTAGGCATTGGGAGGCTCTTATCCATTGGTTACAGCTGCAGAAGGTTGGTGGAAGGTGGGCTCTGGGTCCCTGCTTGCCTGCCTTTTATGGCAGTTGGCATGTGTCCTGGATCCAGGACATCAATTCCCAATTAATGAATACTTAGGGACTCAGGGGTGTGTGGGAAATAAATGGCCATGCCCAGCCAGGGGCATATGTCTTCTCCTGCACACCCTTGTGGCAGGGGAACCATGACAGGGCATCTTCCAAGGTGGATCACAGACCTGTCTGTGACGAACTAAAGGACAGCTGTGAGCTGAGAAGACCAGAAAGCAGCTGACCAATCTGAAGACAGCTGGAGCTAGCCAATGAGAGAGCAGCTGGGAGCAGATAAATAGTCCAGGCTGTGAGAGAGAGGGGTAGTTAGAGACCATTTGTAGAGAGGATAGGGACGGTTCTTAGAAGAGATAGGAACCGAGAGAGTTCAGTGAAGACTCAATTGGTCAGAGTTCCTGAGGGAACTAAGTTTTAAAAGGATAAGAGTGGAAGAAAGGATAACTCTTATAATTTACAGAACTCTAGCAGAGAGAGGGTCTGTGTTGTTAGTTTGTAACAGTCAGGAGAGATGAAGTATTGGATATGAAATAGCTACATTGGATACGAACCTGTAACCGAACTGTTATTACCAAGTTTTAAGAACAAGAAGTCGTGCCTGCATGTTTAAAAGAAATATACCATTCTACTGTTTTATTAAAACCTATATTGGCCTATGAGTTAGTATTTGAAAACCGCTACCATTGTGTTATCAGTAGAGTATTGACAGGGAGATGACAAGTGCCAAGAAGAAGCTGGTCACTCAAGATTTTAAAGAGAAATAGTTGGGGACACATTGGTGGTTTAATAGTTCCAGCTGTCTCCGGATTGGTCAGCTGCCTTCTGGTCTTCTCAGCTCACAGCTGTCATTCAGTTCATCACAGACCTGTCATCCTAGAGGTTCCGACAGCAGGCCAGATGGTCAGGCTCATTGATCAACAGGGGGGTTGGTCAGTGCCTGGATCTGGACCCATGCATGTGCCAACCCTATCAGTAGCTTTAACTAATAAAAGTTGTGGCCTACCTCTTCCATTCACATTGGTTATTGGTGTATTATTTAAGCAGAGCAGGACTTGCCTCTGAACATGCAATTCAAAGACATAGCCATGTTAGTTTAGATCCATATGTAAAGGGATCTTGTGGCACTTTTGAGTCAAACTGAGGGAAATAAGTTTGTAACATAAGCTTTTGTAGATTGGGTCTACTTCATCATATGCAACAGTCTATCTCTTCACACATAGTCTCTCCACACACATACTCTATCACAGACAAAATTGATTACTACCATAAAAACACATCATCTTCTGTATTTAAAATATTGGTTTATGTGGTAAGATGAAGTGTGGTGCTTAGAAAAGGAACCATGAGAGACCTTGGACTTTTTCAGACAGGCTAAAAAAAACCCACGGAGGTCGGGAGGAGGACAGCACTGTTTTGCTCCCAGCAATCGATTTCGCACAACGCTGTCCTCCTCCTATCCTTTGTTCATGCTCCCTCCATGCTGGAGGGACGAGAAAGGCATCACTTTTCATTGACAGAAACTTCATCAATGAAAGGTGGTGCCTTTCCCATCCCTCCAGCATGGAGAAAACAAGGAGGAAGGACGGGAGGAGGATGGGGGCGTGGGAAATTGATTGCTGGAAGTGGGACAGGGCTGTCCTCCTCCCAACCTCCAAGGGGCTTTTTTAGCCCATCTGAAAAAGTCCTTATTTCAGTTAATCAGAGCATAATTAATAACTGAAATTGCAGGTATAATCATTTCCTTCCTTCCTTCCTTCCTTCCTTCCTTCCTTCCTTCCTTCCTTCCCATATGCGAGCAATGCATTCTTAATGATGTTATTAGAATCTTACTTTATCATATAGCAGTAGTTAATTAATTCATTCACTATAAAATACTTGACTACCGACTATCCCTGACAATAAGTAATAAATGCTCAAAGGCTTTCAAGGCAGTTACTGTAGGGCTCTTGAACATCTCCATAGAGAAAGCTTCCCATTATGAGTCTGTTTGCATTATGATCTGCTTTATAAGTTTTTTCAAATTCCACTCCCCCCAAGCCTTTCTCATTTGTTGCCTTACGGCACCTACCCATGATTGTTCATTTGGAAAAACAATCATATGGTGCCTGATATACATGGAGCTTCTTGTAATGAGATTTTAGTGGATGAATGGAAGGAAGGAAGACAACCAGAAGAACCATATGGCCTGCCAAGTCTCCTGGGATCTGCTATGATTACTCTGTGGACTTCCATTGATCTATAGATCACTCTTGAAGAACTACACAGCAAGCTGGTTTTCTTGCCAAGTTAATTTAGTATATGCAAAGATACCATGGAGACTTAAAAAAAGATACCACGGAGACTTAACCCTCTATTTTCAATCTTGCATGAAGTAAGAGATAATATGTACTCTAGGCTTCTATACTCTATCTAGCTATGTACTTCTAATAGCTTTTTGTCCCTAAGACATATGCATGGCTCTCTTTTCAATACTGAGGATTTTGTCTCTGCAAAGTACTAAAGGAAATGGATTTTTACAAAATCTGGGTTAGCAGATAATAGAGAGCCTGCTGGCCAAAGTTAATAGAGAACTCCCTGTAGATCAATGACACAGCTCTTACATTTATAACTGAAGATCCTGGATTTGAGTGCCAGTAGCAACCTCTCTTCCTAATTAATTGTGCAAGTACTGCAGTGTACAAGGGGTTGTTTGAGGGCCTCAATACATTGGTAACAGCTAATAAGCCTCTAGCAGTTACAGAGTCAGAGCTACTTATCCAGTTATCCTTTGATTTTGGGAAGCAAGGCAAGGGGAAGCGGGGGGGGGGGACACTTTCTATTTTATACTTGTTCCTCTACTATCCTTCAGATCACTTGCTTGAAATCAGAGCCACAAGCTTTAAGTGATTTAGAGCAAACATATTCATACCCCGAATTAAGTCCCACTAAGATCAATGTATCTTGCTCCCTAGGCACTGTGTTAAGGACTGCAGCTTTAAGGGCAACATCCCAGCATCCTGATACTAAAGCCCAATTATCACAGTTCAGGCTGCAGGTGAGTATTGTTTTTTTCAGAAAAGTTAGCACATCAAAGTCAGATAACTAGAGGCAGGCTCAAACAGGACAGGCTTCTAGTGGCACAGAAAATACTTTGTATTGTACACTACTCATCACTTTGGAAAGTCACATTAACATTATTATGGAATAAGCTTATTTCCTATAACATATCTGAATGAAGAATTCTCTTGGCATAAGGATGGCATAATAATTCATCTCCCACCTTTTTGAAATGTATATCCAATTTTCCAGTAATATTTCTGTTATCTGTTCCCTGTTTGCTCTTTTTACGTGTTCTAGACAATTTTGGGGATTCTTCAGCTTCATGAAGTTCCAGGTGGTGGTGGTGGCTGAAAACCTGCTAGGATGGCAATGCACTGTGGTGCTATTAAGGAAGATACCCTGGACTGCTGCTTGCTAAGAGGGAGGCTGAGGCAGAAACTGAGCTGCTAAGACCAAACAGAAACAGACTGTGAAGGACAGAACAAGATGAACAACTCATGGATCATGGAAACAGTACTTCTTTGAACTACAACTAACGGTATTCTCCATCCAGCATAGTCATGCTGGGTGGAAGATTCTGGGGAGTGTAGTCCAAAAAAGTAACTTATCCATGCTCTATGATTAGGAACAAGCAGAGGAAGCTTAGGATGGGGCTGGCAGGGAAATATGAGATATTATAATGGTAGCTCGAATTGCCAGAACTCAGGGCCTGGTGCCTCTTCTCCAGTCCTCTGGGGAGGAATCTCAGAGAAAGAACACTGCCTGTAAAGGTGTGTGCTTATTCCTCATTTGCTAGACTTGGTGTTTTTTAATTAAATGACATGTTTTATGCAATTGGGTTTTGATGCTTAATGTATCATGCTGCATGGTATCACAAGGGACTGCCCCTTGTAACAACATCCTTGTAACATTACCAGGCCTCACCTCCTGCAAAATCACAAGGGTCTCATGTTTTGGCCCTGAAATCTCAGGGCCTGTCATAGTTCTGACCCAGTAGTAGAACAGAGAGTAAGGAAAACAGAAAAGTAAGTGGACAAGATGGGGAGGTGGCTCTAGAGGGGAAGAGAAGCCACAGCTGGAAGAAGAGAAGGAGTATCCTTGACAAGTTTCAATGAAAATGGAAGAACAGTTGGCTGTGATCACCTCTACTTACTTAGCTACTTACCTTACACTTCCTGCACAGTAAAGACATAGACTAGGCAGTGTCAAACTTTGCATTTTAAGCAGGGTTCAGGACAAACAATGAAGTGGGGAGGCCAGAAAAGAGAATACTCTTAGCCATAATGACAGAGACTCATGGGGCCTGTCTATACAAGGGGGGGGATGTAGATTGATGTACACTAATGCAAATTTGAAGAAGCTTCTATTTGTCTTAATGGTTTTCTGGCAAAATCATGGGCATGCAAAGCTATTTGCTTTTGCTATCCCAATAGGCATGCCTTCAAATCAAGATGGCAGGCGCAAGTGAATTAATCACATTTTTATTGTTGCTAGTAGCCACCACCAAACACTATCTTTTTTTTTAAAAAAAGCATATCTATGGTGCAAAAGTATGATATTTCACCTAAATAAATTTTAAAAAGAGAAGAAAAAGGCTGTTTCATTGCCTGAGCACACGATCACTAAAGCAAAAATCCAAGATGGTTGTTCCAGCCACTTGCCTTGTTAGCAAGTTCTGCCCCCTCCCATGTCTGACCAATCAGGTTCCACTTCCACTCTTTCACAAATGCGAATGAATGCATATCTGGTTGTCCAAACAAGCAACAATGTGCCTTCTCTACAGAGCTTTTTGAAAAATATGGGGAAAGTTACAAAGGCTTTTCTGGTGGAGTTTATGGTGAACTTGCCCCCCCCCTCCTTCTGAATACTGCTATCTGATGCGGAATGCCATTAGGACAGGTAGGATTCCAAGCAAATTCTATGAGGATTATTTTGAACGTTAAGTCAACCCCTTGGTTTATTGAGATACCAGCATATTTTCAAAACACACACAACCAAAATACAAAAAATAAAACCAAAACACAGAAACTTACCCACTAGATGGATTTGGTCTAGTATGGAGTTAGAGTTCTTCATTCAAAGCAAAGTTCATCATAATTTTCAATATGTCTACATAAGAGAACAAACTCAGGCTTTTTCTTTGTGCAATATACATGGGCAAGCAGGATGTGCTGGCTACATTCCCTTCCTGTATATGCTAGTAATGCTTTTCTGGACTCATCGGTAAGGCTAAAGTAATAAGTCAGCCTTAGTGTAATATATTAAGCTGCTGAACTTGGCCTGTACTCCCAAATATTTGGCAATTTATATCTACTGTCTATACAAAAATTGACAAAAATGAAGATTTGGCCTACTACGATAATAATAATAATCATAATAAAGAGAGTTGACACCTAGAGAAAGCCCATTCAGTTCCACTAAAAGACATTTGGCAAAGAGTGTGACATTAGAAATATATCACCAGAAATCAGATGCTCAGCAAAGTAGAGTTTGAATGTTCAGTTAAATTATTCCCATGGAGCATTAAATTCCAATTGGAAAAAGGCAGTAAGAAATAGCCCATCCGTTATCTGAGCTGCTGCTCAGAAATATTACTATTAGTATAATGCTGATATTGTTGCTTCGTTTCCTATTCAACTACATGTGACCAATCAAAATAATAGCAGTGGGCAAAGTTTAGCTTGAGGGCTGCATGCAACCCTCTCCAGGTCATTTTGCAGCCCCTGGCTACGAAACAGCCCCGCTTTCCCCAATTTTGTTCTTTTTTTTCTAGAAAAAATGGAATGAATTGCCTCTCCTAGAAGGTTCTGGAAGTGGCAATTCATATTTTAAGTAGTGATACCTCCAGTGCCAGTGAATGGATATCCATATTTCTTATGGGGAAATATAATGCTTGCATTTACTCACAGGTGATGGTCTTAGAAGGACCGGGGCTTATCCCATCATTGAAGGATGAGATGGAAAAAGTTAGTGTGGTGGGAGGGAATAAAACTTGCCTGCTCTGCCTCTAGATAACATAGCCAGAAAACTTGATTTTAGATGACCTAGCCACCACGAATATAGGCCTCATGGAAGAGGACAATGACACACATCATTGCATCAATGAACTGATTAACACATGTGGTGTAAAAAGAGGTTGTTTCTGTTCAATGCATTCAAAGGAAGAGTTGATGGCCCACAGACTGGAAATGCTCAATATAGATTCCAGTCCCTAAGAAAGGGGACACCAAGGATTGCAGTAACCACTGGATCATTGTATTAATTTCCCGCACAAGCAAAGTGATGTTCAAAATTCTATAACAAAGAATTTTACCATATATGGAGCAAGAAATGTCAGATGTCCAAGCTGGGTTCAGAAGAAGAAGAGGGACTAGGGATCAGGATCATACATTACAAACATACATTGGATAATGGAGTGCACCAAAAATTTTTAAAAGAAAATCAGCCTGTGCTTTATAGATTACAGCAAAGCCTTTGCTTGTGTAGATCATGAAAAACCATGGATCACTCTTAAAGAAATGGTTGTGCTACAACATTTGATTGTCCTGACATGTAACCTGGACTCAGGACAAGAGGCTACCGTCAGGACAGAATATGGAGAAACGAAATAATTTCCAATTAGCAAGGGGGTCAGGCAAGGCTGCATTTTATCATCCTATCTGTTTAACGTGTATGCTGAACATATCATACATAAAGCAGGATTAGACTCAGAGGAAGGAGGCATGAAAATCAGAGGAAGGAACATCAGTAATTTATGATATCCAAATGACATCATATATCATAGAAAATAGCAAATATTTGGAATGATTACTGAAGAAAGTCAAGGCTGAAAGTGCAAAGGCATGTTTACAGTTGAACATTAAGAAAACAAAAGTAATGACCACATATGATTTACATAACTTTAAAGTAGGCACTAAAGACATTAAAATAATTCAAGTTTTTCCATGCCTTGGCTCAGTCATTAATCAGAATTAAGACTGCACTTAAGAAATCAGAAAAAGACTAGAACTTGAAAGAGCAGCTATGAAGGAACTAGACAAGATCCTGAAGTGTCAAGATATACCGTATATTTCGGCGTATAAGATGACTTTTTAACCTTCTCAAAATCTTTTAAAAATTAGGCAGTCTTTCCAGAAAAGATGGAAGAAAGGAGAGGGAATAAACATGTACTCACAAGAATTAGAAGCAAAAAGAAAAGATATGAACTGGCTCAAGTTTATACAAATTCAAAATAGATTTCTAGAAGATAAAACTGAACATGGTTTTGAGATGACAGAAACAGAATTGGATAAATTAATCTGGGGGAAGAAAGGAAAGAAGATCTCACAATATTATACATTGTTACTAGAAAGAGATTTGGAGAAAGAAACAGTTATGGATGCAATGACTAAATGGGCTAAAGATATTAAAGAAACGATAACGTTGGAAGAATGGCATAAGACCTGGAAGGATACTAGTGAATTTACAGCATGCTTGGCTCTGAAAGATAACCATTTGAAAATCGTTAACAGATGGTATTTAACACCGTCTAGATTAAGTAAAATTTACAAAATAAGAGACAACAAATGCTGGCATTGTGAAAAAGATATAGGTACAATGTATCACATGTGGTGGGGCTGCCCAAAAGTACAAAAACATTGGATAAAAATTAGAAAAAAATGATTCAGAAAATTTTTAAAGTGCAATATGCAATGGCTCCAAAGATATATTTGTTAAACATCACATTGAACCTAGAGAGAGACTTTCTCCAACAATATGGGAGAGTATTATTGTATTCAATAACTGTGGCGAGACTAGTCTTGGCAGCTAATTGGAAGAAAAAAGAAATACCTCCAATCAAGGATTGGCTGTTGAAACTTGATGAAATGATGGAGACCAATAGATAGATTAACATATATTACACTGTATAATCTAGCGTATAACGCGACTGGGCGTATAAGATGACCCCCCAATTTTTAAGTTAAAATATAGAGTTTGGGATATACTCACCATGTAAGACGACCCCTCCTTCTCTTATATGGCCAGTATAGTTGTCCCTTCATATTCACTGGGGTTTGCTTCCAGGACCCCCGTGAATACCCAAATCTGTGAATACTCAAGTCCCATTATATGCCAAGGCATAGCAAAATGGTGTCCCTTATATAAGATTGCAAAATCAAGGTTTGCTTTTTGGATTATTATTTTTTAAAGAATATTTTCAAGTTGTGAATACTTAAATCGGTGAATGCCAAATCCGTGAATATGAGGGGACAACTGTATATCCCAAACTCCCCCCTCCAGCCACCACCCAGCCAACCTTTCCAAAGCCGCAATAGGAACCCTGATTGTGGCTTTGGGAAGGGTGGTTGCTGGCAGTAAAGCCTCCCCACTCCAGCCACCACCCCTCCACCCTCCCTGAAGGAATTGAAGGTGGAGGAGAGGGGCAAATGTAAGGGTGGTTCGAGGAGGGCTTTCCAGCCAACCCACCGCCTCCCCAAAGCCATGTCTGGGAGCCCGATCATGGCTTCGGGGAGGGTGGAAGGGTGGCTCAAGGGGGGGGGCTTTCCAGCCAACCCACCCCTCCCTGAAGCTGTGACTGGGAACCTGATCATGGCTTTGTGGAGGGTGGAAGAGTGGCTCGAGGAGGGGGCTTTCCAGCCAACCCACCCCCTCCCCGATGCTGCGACCAGGAGCCCGATTGTGGCTTCGGGGAGGGTGGAAGGGTGGTTCGAGGGGGGGGGCTTTCCAGCCAACCCCTCCCCTCCCTGAAGCTGTGACTGGGAGCCCGATCGTGGCTTCAGGGAGGGTGGAAGGGTGGCTCAAGGGGGCTTTCCAGCCAACCCATCCCCTCCCCAAAGCTGCGACTGAAATATATTTGGAAGGAATCCCAAAGCTTTGAAGAGTGATCAAGGTGGTGAGTACCTATCAAATGATACACAACAATTCTTGAGAGAGAATGGAATACAACATATTAAGACTGTTTCTTACACTCCAGAAATGAACTCTGTTGCTGAAAGAAAATTTCGTACACTAATTGAGATGGCAAGATGTCTTTTGGCTAATGATGGACTACCTAATAATATGTGGGGCAATGCTATTGCTACAGCTAATTACTTACAGAACTGATTACCCACAAAGGGCACAGAGAAAACACCTTTTGAGATTTGGCATGGGAGACCCCCATCAGTTAAACACATTAGAATATTGGGTGTATTGCATATGCATATGTTCCAAGAGAACTCAGAGGAAAACTGGGTCCAGCAACTGAAGAGATGATGCTGATTGGATACAAAAGTGGAACAAGAAACTACACAGTGATGACCTTAAAGACTGGTAGAGTATATAGCAGACATGTGGTATATTTTGATGAAAGCAGAAAAGTTGATTTAACAGGAACTGTGATTGATTTTCAAGAAGAGGATAATGCTGATTTCTATGAACAGGAGGATAACATGTCTGTAATTTCAGTGTGACTGAAAAGCCCCCCCTCGAGCCACCCTTCCACCCTCCCTGAAGCACAATCAGGCACCTGATCGCAGCTTCGGGGAGGGGGGTTGGCTGGAAAGCCCCCCCAGCTAGCCACCCCTACATTCGCCCCTGTCGCCCACCTTCAATTCCTCCCCAAAGGGTTCAAAGCTGGAGGAGAGGGGTGAATGTACCCACTTTGCCTCACCCCCCATCCAGTCTCCTGTGTCTTCACTCCCTTTGCGAAGGGAATGGAGACACAGGAGATGGGTGGCATGTGAGGCAAACCACTACATTCGCCTCCTCCTCTGCCTCGATTCCTTCGGGAAGGGTGGATGGATGGTGGCTGGAGGGGCGAGGCTTTACAGCCAGCCCCCACCCTTCCCAAAGCCACAATCAGGATTCCCATCACAGCTTTGGGAAGGGTGGATGGGTGGTGGCTGGAGGGGGCTGGAGGGGGGAGACTGGAGGGGGGAGTTTGGGAGATACAGTTGTCCCTCCATATTCACGGATTTGGCGTTCACGGATTTAAGTATTCACAGCTTGAAAATATTCTTTAAAAAATAATAATCCAAAAAGGAAACCTTAATTTTGCCATTTAATATAAGGGACACCATTTTGCCATGCCATTGCATCTAATGGAACTCGAGTATTCATGGATTTGGGTATTCACGGGGGTCCTGAAACCAAACCCCAGTGAATGTGAAGGGACAACTGTACTCGCCATATAAGAGAGGGAGGGGTGGTCTTATATGGCGAGTATATCCCAAACACTATATTTTAACTTAAAAATGGGAGGGTCGTCTTATACACCCAGTCATCTTATATGCCGGAATATACGTTCCTATAGAATATTAAAGTTAGCATTGCCCATGCCATCGTATTTCTAATTTCTAGGTATGGTTGTGAAAGCTGGACAGTGAAGAAATCTGATAGGAAGAAAATCAACTCATTTGGAATGTGGTGCTCAAGGAGCGTTCTACACATACCATGGTCTGCCAAAAAGAGAAAGAAATAAATGGGTCTTAGAGCAGATCAAACCTGAACTCTCCCTAGAAGCCAAAATGACAAAACTAAGACTGTCACACTTTGGACATATCATAAGACATGACTCAATAGAAAAGTCAATAATGCTTGGTAAGATAGAAGGCAGTAGGAAAAGAGGATGAGTGCATTACAGATATATAGACTCAGGCTGGATCCACACTAGCAAAAAAATCTGTACACATGTCAGTTCCAGCGCTGTTGAAAAACACAAGGTATGATCTCTCTTGGGTTTTTTCCAGGCTGTGAGGCCGTGTTCTAGAATAGTTTCTTTCTGATGTTTCACCTGTATCTGTGGCTGGCATCCTCAGAGAATCTCTGAGGATGCTAGCCACAGGTGCAGGCAAAATGTCAGAAAGAAACTATTCCAGAACACAGCCTCACAGCCTGGAAAAAAACCCAAGGGAAATCTGTGGAAAGCCTTCAACTTCACAAGGTATGATCATTTTCACACTGAAACCACTTCTTTTAGACATTAATGTGATTTTTAAAAACCACACTTTTTACTCCATAGTTTTAGGGAAAAAACAGCTTTTTTACACGTGTGTCCTAAATCAGGATCAAGGTAGAATGTGGAGGGTGACTGAGGGCAGGACAAATGGAGGTTCCACAAATGGGAGGCTGCCAGGACAAAACGACAGGGGTAAGTAGGGATGTAAAAATCCAGTTTTTCCACCAAAAGCAGCAGGAAAATCTCATACCTTCCGGGGGGGGGGCAGGTTGAGTGGGAAGCCTGTATCATAAGAAAAGGGGTTCAAATGAGGTATTACAAGAGAGGTGTGTTGAAATCCAGTTTGTCCCTCATGTGGGGATCATGTGGGGAACTGAAACTGATTGAGGAGGGCAAGGAAACTGGTGAAGCAGCCATCCAATGAGAGTGCAGGTGGGGCCATCCAATAGGAGTGTAGGTCGGTGGTTACAATGACAGGAAAACAAGAAAGGTTATTAGTTGATCATGGATATGCATGCCGGGAAGGAAAAACCCACAGCCGCTGTGATGATGACCCAAAAATAATCCAATTCAGGGAACACCTGGACATGGTAGGAATGCCTTTTGTACTGATATGAATTTGGGCACCAGAAATGTGTGACTATCAATGCAATTTCCACCCACATTATTACTGCTCAGTGTGGTGGTAACTGCAGATTGGAGCTGAATTTTTTCACTGGTGTGGATATGACCCTAATCAAAGAAGCCACGTCCTGAATCTGCAAGACCTGAGCAGGGCTGTTGATGATAAGATGACTTGGAAGTTTCTCATTCATAGGTCGAAGTTGACAGCTGTGGCAGTTGACAACAACAAAGCTATTTACCATGCAATTTACTGCTTCCCTTTTATTAATGGTAAATACCTTTGATTCAATGGATTACCATGACATTTACTTACTATTCAACCATTGATTCAATGAGTTTACTGTAGTTAGGATGAGAAACTGGAGTTAGGCCAGAGTATCCTCTGATTTTGAACTATTGTAATTTCTGGTCTCAGATTTGTGCCCATGTATTATTTTGCACAAGTGCAGGCCTGTTTGTCCTATGTAGAATGTAGTAGGACATTGCTGGCAAATGGTAGAATACATATGTGTATGAGTGTATGTGTATCCATTGGAAGAGGAGCATGTATGAGTGAATATGAACCACTGATGTTGTAAATGACATTAGTAGGTCTGCAAGATATTTCCAGATTAGATTTGCCATAGGCTCTGTTTCCTATGTCTGTATCTTTGTGGTCTGTTCTTTCTGGTAAGTAACTGTTTGAGATTAGTGGTTGTCTGTGAACAAGAATAGGTTTACCACTCATGGCGCCCATGAGACAGTAGTGCCATTATCTAGGATGAACTGTAAATCACTGTTGAAATGTTTCAGTGCTTTTTAGCTGAGAATAAGGGGTTATCGTTGGATCGGGATGAATCCAGATTCAAATCAGGCTGATTTGGACAGATTCAGCTGATGTTAAAATCTAAGTGAGTATCCTCCAGAACAGACCAAAATGGAATGCTCCTGCAGCTTAATTAACAGTTTGGATTTGGAGGGATACAGAGACATATCTCCTCCCAAATTTGCCTTCAAGGTCTCCATTCATGGTGGGGAAAGGGAGGCAGGAAAGGTTGTTAGCATGCCCTACTGCCCCAACCACGAGATTCTATAACTTGACCTATTTGACATTTTTGGGGGCCACATTGGCTTAGGCAGACTGGAGGTCAGTTGGAAGTCACAATGACCTGAGACGTGTCCAGGAATATAATGTTGGGAAAGCCCAAGTTAGTATTAAGCAGAAAACCCCTGTCATGGGTCTATGCTAACAATCCAGTTATTATAGAGGTATGTGCTAATCCTTTCTTCCAGCCCTGGGTGTTTCAAGCAATAACTCAGTCATGCAATTAAGTGACCATTCCTCATTCCACACCCTATGGAAATCTCTCCTCACAACCCCTCCTATCCAACCTTATGAGGTTACCACAAGCCCATCAATATTCTATTTCTCCACAATTAAAGCAATCAGTTGAGTTTCAGTTTCCTTTGTTCAAGCTTTGTTGTTACTAACTTGCCCCTCCAAGGCATGGAACAGAGTATAAATATTAGAGCCCAACAATAACTAGGTGTGTCAGAACCAAGGTGTGCCACAGTGGACAGACCTGACCACTGTCTTTCTTGGTGTACCCCAGATCAGAATACCCTGTCTCATGCTCAGATCCCTTATCTGAGAATCTTCGCTGCTCTTTGAGACTGGTAACTATCACCCTATGTTCTTAGACCTCCTCCCCTCTCTCACTGCCCAACTTTTCTGTTTTACTCTGTTATAGCCTTGTATGGTTCATAAGAATGTGTGTTGTGTATATTTGTTTACCTTCTATATTATTCCAATAAAATACCTTGTTTTACTTTAACTGGAGCCTCTTCTACATATACCTACTGTATACATACAGTAGGTGAAAAGATCCCTGACATTATCCTCCTCTCAAAGGCCTCCTGTTTGAGCTAATAATTCCCCTAACTAGATTTTGGCATCATGGGCAGGAGTCTAGCATACCCACCACCTCTTAGGGTAACAAGGTAAGGTTTAGTTTTGTGAATGTTATCTCTAGAGTCTAAATAAATCACAGTGGATGGCTTTACTGGGGATCTTCAAAACTACTGTTTTAGAAAAGAGATACTGAAATAATATATGAAAGAACTGATCCAGTGTGCAGGGTTTGTTACCAGTAGTCTCTCTCTCAGGAAGACGAACATTAAAAGAAATTTTGTGCCACCTATGTGAATTTTGTGGGTAGGGGAAATTGTACCATTGGGTGTTTTCTTGGAAAATGTTGGATATCTGTGTGTCTGCTCTGTCAAGTTTATGGTCCACATAATCCACTAATTGCACTTTGTGTAACTTTGGTTGGCACCAAACTGAACAGAAAAAATTAGTCCTGGACTGTTTCATTCATCATAACTCCTTAGCTGCTGTATCTAATGAAGAAAATGCCCACCATTTTTCATCCTGTTGCATTAATATCTTATGGCAGCTCAGATTAAAGTATTGTTATCCATTGGTCCAACCACCTGCCCAACCAATTTCTTGTTTCTAATGTATTTTAAAATGTTTTTAATTTTGAACTAAGAATGATTAATAAGATGCTCCTCAAATTCCTTTTGTGTGCGTGTCATTTTTGACAGTGAATAGACATTTGACATTTGTCTACTCATCTTTCTTTCATGAAAATTTGCCTTAGCTCTTATTAAAAATTAGGCACAGGACCATTTCTCTGCTATCATTATTTTGGCTCATACTGCCTTGTGTTCCATTTCTCCTGAATTCCAGTTTATCTAAGTGATTTTTAAAAATTATTTTTGGTGAAATGCTAAAATTATTTTGGAATTGCAGCATGCACAGTTTATTGTGGCAACAGGTTAAAATACAACAACAGATACCAGCTAAAAACACAGAACACCAATTAAAATACACAACCAGTTAAAAGAGCGTAATATCAGTTAAAAGAGTATACATAACAATCAATTTATAATTTAACAACTCATAATTTAAAAATCATTTGTATAGGCCTACTGGAAAAGTTTAGTCTTTAGTGTTGTTGTAAACTCAGTCAGCATATACAGCTGTTGAATCTCTTCTGGTAGGCCATTCTACAATTTGAGGGCAGTTGAAGATAAAGTCCTATGGGTGACAGTTGCCAACCTTGTCCTAGAATCATAGAATCATAGAATTGTAGAGTTGGAAGAGACCATGAGGCCATCCAGTCCAACCCCCTGCCACGCAGGAAATCACGATCAAAGCATCCCCAACAGATGGCCATCCAGCCTCTGATTAAAGCCCTCCAAGAAAAGAGACCCCACCACGCTCCGAGGGAGTGCGTTCCACTGCCAAACAGCTCTTACTGTCAAAAAGTTCCTCCTCATGTTGAGGTGGAATCTCTGTACCTGGAGCTTACATCCATTGCTCCGTGTTCCAGTCTCTGGCTGACTGGCTGACTGGAGTAAATGTCCCTCTGATGACCTGAGTGTATGGGTGAATTATATGGGAGAAGGCAAATCCTGTAGGTAACCTGGGCTCAACTCATGAAGGGCTTTAAAGGTAACAACCAACACTTTGCCTGGAAATTAATTGACAGTCAGTGGAGTGATTTTAATATTGGTGTAATATGATCACTCCTAGAGGCACCAGTAACCAATCTGGCTCTCGTGTTTTGAACTAATTGAAGTTTCGGAACTTGGTACAGAGGTAACCCAATGTACAGCACATTGCAGAAGTCCAGTCTTGAGGTTACCAGCACATGTACTATCATCTTTAGTTTCCCCCAGCTGATAGTAAGCACTCCTGGCCATCACATCTATTTGGGCTGTCATTTGCAGTGACAGATCCAGAAGCACCCCCAAGCTGTGAACACAATCTTTCAGGTGGAGTGGAACTCCATCCAGTCCTTGCTGACATATCTCCAACCCCAGGCTAGGACCCATGACAGAAAGAACATCCTTCCTGTCTGGATTCCATTTCAGTTTGTTTTTCCTCATACAGTCCATTACCTCCTCCAGGCATTCATTCACATAAGTGATACTATTTTTGAAGGTATGGAGAAGCATATTTGGGTGTCATTGGCATACTGATAACACCCCATCCCATGCCTCCAGATTATCTTTCACATAAATGTTAAACAGCATTAGGGACAGAATGGCACCTTGTATTATGCCATATAACAGCTCCCATTTTGAGGAGCAGCTATGCCCAAGCACCTCCATCTGGAACCTACATGAGAGATAGGACTGGCAGTATTGAAGCACAGTGCTTCTAATTCCCAAATCCCTCAGGCATTCCAGAAAGATGCCATGGTCGATAGTATCACATGCCACTGAGAAATTCAAATGTACGAGCAGAGACATACTCCCGCTGTTGATGCTCAGACGAAGATCATCCATGATGACAACCATAACAGTCTCAACTCCATATCCTGCTCTGAAGAAAGACACTTTGAAATGGATCTAGAAAACCTGTATTATCTAAAACTGCCTAGAGTTGGGTGACACTGCCATCTTAGTCACCCTGCCCGAAAGAGGAAAAGTTGATACTGGTCTATAGTTGTTGAAGTCCAGGACTCCAGGGAGGGCTTTCTTAGAATCAATTGAATCACTGCTTGTTTAAAACAAGATGGAAAACTTCCCTCCCTGAGAGATACATTAATAATACATTGTAGCTGAGATCTAACTGTGTCTCATCATCTGTCGTACTCACCAACTAAAACTGATCCAATGTAATCCTATTTAAGGAGTTTCTGGATGCCTCATTGTCAGCGCCAGCAATAAGGACAGCATCTAAGGACATTTTCAGACATGTCTTACCATGCAAGAAGACTCCAGGAGAGGTATGTGGCTATACTGTGGGAGGGGGTCCTTTGCGGACAACTTCCATGAGTAAACAATGGTGTGGTCGCTGTAGATGGGACCCGGAACTGTCATGGACAATGCTGCAAGAGGGACGGCGGCATCCGAAAAGGACCCCCTGCCTCAGGATAGCCGCATACCTCTCCTGGAGTCTTCTTGTGCGGTAAGACATGTCTGAAAATGTCTTAAGTCAGCTCTTATCTGAGAGATTATATCTGTGAAATGCTTGTTAAAAGCATCACAGCAAACTGCAGAAGGTTCTAGAACTGGATTCAGGAGGGAAGGTGCCTAAGTTAGACCCCCAATACCCTGAATAGTTTGGCTGGACATGAACTTGAAGACACAATGTATGCAGAGAATAAGGCTTTAGTTGATGCTTGTATTGCCACCTTATAAGAACAAGGATGTTTTCTAGATTGTGTCTTGTTGGATATAAGTCAAGTTTCCTATGCACCAATCATTGTCCTTCCCATTTCAGCTCCTGGAGGTCTTCTGTATACCAAGGAGCCTGATTAGTAACAGTTTGGAGAGGATATTTGGGAACAATCGTGTCAATAGCCCTATTCAGGTCTTGATTCCATCTATTGACCAGGGCTTCAACAGGATCATTAGTGATATCAGCCATAAAACCCTCTAAGGCTTTCTGGAATCCCGAAGGATTCATTTGCATTCAAGGGCAGACCACCTTAATAAGTCCACCACCCCTGCAGGAACAGATAGGAGCCGTGATGCTAACTCTGACCAGAAAGTGGTCTGCCCATGACAACTCAGAGGTATTAATCACCTCTGCCCACAGATAGACCTGCTCAGAACTGAAAACAGCACCAAACATTTGGCCTGCTGAATGTGTGGGCTGTAAGAACTGTTGGGATAGGCCAATGTTTGTCATGGATGCCATGAACTCCAGAGCTGCATCTGACAGACTGGTCTTGAATGGGATGTTGAAGCCACTCAAGACCAAAAGTCTGGGCAACTCCAACACCAACTCCAAAAGCAGTTCTATGAGCTTGGCCAGGGAGTCTGATAAGCAGTTTGGTGGCTGGTACACTAACAGAATCCCCAGTCTATCTGTGATCTTCAGACTCAGGTACACACATTCAATATAATTGGTCAGGTTAAGATTATCTTTATAGACTATAGCTATTTCCTCCCCCCCCCCGCCTACTTTCCCTCACCTGCTCACATCACTATATACCATTGTTCACAGAGGAGTTTCTCTGCACCATAGAAGGGAATTTCCAGATCCATTTTCAAAGCATGCAGGGCTATAACCTACACACAATCAATATTTCAGTAATGGGCAGCTCTCAGACCACATAAATCTGCAAGTATTTTGTTATCTTTCCTTGTGTGAAAATTTCATGCATTTTCCCCCTAGAGGATGAAATGTTCTCCTTGGTTATGTGTGAAATTGACATGGACCAAATTTAGACTGATCTGTCCATGTACAGCAGTCTAGATGGGGGAGACAGTCATGAAGGAAGCAGAAACTGTGGTAGGCTATACCTACATAAGGCTCTAAATTCAGAAATATGGAACATTGGGGAATTCCAAATGCACTTGGCTCCACTTTGGAAAGAAGGCCATCTGTAATTCTAAAATCTTGAAAGAAATTTAGATGAAGAGAATTTGGAAGACTTCTCTTACTTAAAGAGGAGGAGGAGGAGGAGAATAAATCCCAAACTCACATGTAGCCTTTCCTCTAATTCCGTTGCTGAGAAATATCATCTATTTTCATTTACTTCCTAAGTATGAAAGATTATGCCCTTTTCTGAAAGATATTTTTCTTTGGATGAAAATGTCCTTTCTATCAGCTATTGTTGTTTTGTACCAGAGACATGAAATCATTGTAAATCATTTATAAAGTGGCAGCTGATGATTTCCATGTTCTGAGTTTTATTGTGCGCTAGGTTTTAATCTGATCTTTACAGTAATAATCCAGAGTGTCAAACCTATTTGGGAAATAGGGCTCAGCACTTTGCCTAGCCCCTTTAATGTTAAAATTAAAACCTGGAACAGATTCAACAGCCCCACTGACACTGAAGCCACAAGTTGCCATTGCATTGTTTCCATTTGTGTTCCTTTCTCTTACCAGTGAGAAAGAAAAATCTCAGAACAAAGGGCCAGATCACACAACTGCTAGTCAAAAATCCTGTAAATATCATGTGCCATTTGGACCACAACAGGGGCAGTGCACATGTACACCTGTATGGCTGTATACTTGATCTCACAATCCTTGGGGATGCTCCAGTTTATACATGACATTGTAAACAATATAAGGCAAAACATGGTCTAGGTTTGACATGCTTAGACCCCTGTACTTATGCTTTTTCATTTTCACCAAAGATCCAATGAAGAACATTCAAATAAAACTCAAGGGAGTAATGAAGGTTTGTGGATAAATCATTTTCACTCTCACTTGGACCATGCCTTTTGTGTTTGCCTATTGTACAGGCACTTTCTGACACCTTTTAAAATATTCCACTGTTTCAACAGATCTAAATGATAGCCATGTATCTCACTTTCGACCCCTGCAACACTCTTTCGACCTCAGATGACTTGATATGCTATTTTTTTTTCTCTCAGTCTACTCCACGTGCTTTTTTTTGCTCTCAGTCAATTTGGTGCCATCTAGTGTTCAGTCTTGCATTTGTAAACTAAGAAATTCCCTGGGTTCCACTTTTCAATTGATTCCACTTTCTGACAGGGCTGCAGATAAACAGGTGCTTCCTGCAGTTAAAATGTTGCTAACAGCCAGTTAAAATGTAGCTACTTCTGGGCTTTAAGAGTGAACATTGGCTGGAAAAGCTGCAACAAACAGTTTAATGATGTGAAGGAAATTTTTCAGTGTAAGCATTTTAAAAGGCAAGGAAAAAAACTAAGCGTAGGTGGAAGGTTCTGCAGTCTGGTGGATGGTGGAGCTGTCTGTGTATGAGAGGGGAAAGGCTGAATTTCTGTTAGCTGTTCTTAATGAAACTGATCTATTTATAGTGCAGTAGCAATGGATTAGTTGTTGGTAGTTAAGGAAGCACCTTGCTACATAATGCAGTTAATAAAAAGATTTAAAGAAAGGGGGTGAAAGGCCTGCTTTGCAGAGGCAAGTTGTATTAATTTACACAGGAAATGTTCATATGGGTGTTATAAAATTGATTTCACAGCATGTTAGGTTCAGAAAGCCAAAGACTTCGTTTTAAATTAGGGTTATATCAAAGATAAGGGCATAATGGTCTTGGGCAAAAAAAAAAAAAAAAAAAACAGTTCATGAGGGTGCCAAAGATGCAGGCAAAAACCCCAACCCCTCAATTCTTTTCCAGTTCCAAAACAAGGTTTCCTTCTGGCTTGCGATTTCCATCTTCTTATTTCTGCATGTCTCCAATGCTTGGGAGAAAAAAAATACTTTTTGCAACCAGTCCCTAGGGGTATAAATCTCATCCTCTTGGGATGTAATTTTTCACTTACTTCATTTTTCAAAGAAGCAGCAAGTGATTTTAACCATTTTCTTCCTGTTGCAAGAAAGTCCACATAACCTGCACAGTTTTAAAAAACTATTGACAATTCCAGATTTGCTCTCTACATTTGTACAGTTGTCCCTTCACATTCGCTGGGGTTTGGTTCCAGGACCCCCCGTGAATACCCAAATCCATGAATACTCAAGTCCGATACCACTTATTATATGCAATGGCATAGCAAAATAATATAAGATGGCAAAATCAAGGTTTGCTATTAGGATTATTATTTTTTTAAGAATATTTTCAAGCCGTGAATACTCAAATCCGTGAATGTCAAATCCGTTAATGTGGAGGGACAACTGTATGTGGTTTCAATCATGTTACCCCACTTT
This sequence comes from Gambelia wislizenii, assembly GCA_030847615.1. Classification (NCBI taxonomy): domain Eukaryota; kingdom Metazoa; phylum Chordata; class Lepidosauria; order Squamata; family Crotaphytidae; genus Gambelia; species Gambelia wislizenii. Next base: position 165,842,581 of record JAUMIR010000001.1, on the reverse strand, counting down.
TGAAATCTCTTCATTGGTTACCCTTGTCAGGAAATGACATGGATGTGACCACAAGATGGAGCTGTAAGCTTAGAAATGAAAGTAGTTAAGCTCCAGTGGCAGGTGTGTGTGTGTGTGTGAGTCAGCACTTGAGAGTATGCACATCTGAGATGCCTGATGTAACAGGCATTGTTTAACTGCCTATAAAAAGGAGATGGGAATTATCTCCAGCGTGGGTTTGTTGTGGATGGTGGTTGGGGAAGCAGTTTGTTGGTTTAAGAGAGGCTGTCCTATACTCTGTATATATATTGTAAATATACTGCAAACAAAGATTAAAGCCCTCAAGTTGAGTGAAGGCTGGCCTTGTTGCTATCTTTATTTGGCAAGCCAGAGCTCAAGGCAGTGTGCTGGGGTGAAGGAATTTTTCCTTCTCAGCCTGAAGTCTTTTGCAGAAGTCTCTCCTTGGTGTCCTGTCAATGTGGAACAACTCTGCAGGTGGTTGTGGTGGACACAGCGCGTCTTTCTACACCCCAACAACTCTTTCCTTCTAGGATTCAATATAAGCTTCTTGTTTTAACTTTCAAAGCCCTACACAACCTAGCTCCCCCCTCATCTTTTACCCTCATTTCTTTTTACCATTCTGCTCAAGATCTGCGTTCCAGGAACTCTAGGCTTCTCACCCAACCAAGGTTTTCTTCTTCCCTGGCTCGGCTTTGTCCTTTCTCACTTGCTAACCCATATTCTTGGATTTCCCTTCCTGAACATTTGCAGACTGCTCCTTCTCTCAATGTTTTTAAATCTCAATTGAAAACTTCTGTTTTCTAAAGCTTTTGGAATTTTAGTTTGATACTGTTTTATTTTGCTTACATGTATTGGTCAGTTTGTTTTATTTCCATATTTTCATGCTGTTCCATACTATGTTGTTGTTGTTGTTATTGTTTTGTAGTTATCTAGATAATTTGTTTTGTAATTGTATTTTATAGTCTTATGTTTATTATTCTTTCCCTCTGTGTGTGATCACATATACACTTATTTAGACTGTATACCTTTAGCAGGATCCAATGTTTTGTTTTGTGTTTGTTTTAATATAAAGTGCCATCTACATAGATGGCATTATATAAATAAACAACAACAAAAACAATAAAAAAATTTTGTGCAGAAATAGAGTTTTCTGTACAAAAAAATGCATTTTCAGCAAGAAATCACATAGATTTTCATATCACATTAGAATTGTTGCAGATATAGAATCATAGAGATGGAAGAGACCTCAAGGGCCATCTAGTCTAACCCCCTGCCATGCAGGAAATCACCATCAAAGCATTCCCAACAGATGGCCATCCAGCTACTGTTTAAATACCTCCAAAGAAGGAGACTCCATCACACTACGAGGCAGCTTTTACTGTCAGAAAGTTCTTTTTGGTCATTGGAAAACACAGGGTTGATGGATTGGATTTAGTGACATTCTGATAACTGCAGCAGGTGGCCAACATAGACTGAAACAAAGGAAGAATTGGAAACTAAGGTATTGAGACACATCAGTTTTCCCATCTACAGTTACAAGAAAGGTAATAAAGAAGATCTTGAAAAAAAAGGGTTTGAAGATAAAAAAAACAATTTAGATAAAATGATCTGGTCCAAAAATATAAAAAAGATTTCAAAATTTTACATATTACTCTTTGAAAGAGAAATGGAGAAATAATTAATTAAGGACTCCACGATTAAATGGGCAGTGGATATAGGGAAACCCATAGAACTTGAAGATTGGGAGGAAGCTTGGAGAAGGACCAATGCATTTACGGTCTCTCAAGATTTAAAGGAAAATTTCTTTAAGACATCAAACAGATGGCACCTTACTCTATCAATAATTAGTAAAATTTACAAAACCAAAAGCAACATGTGTTGGAAACGTCTTGCATTCTTTTTTATGCTCATCACTGCTTCAAAATTACAGTAGCTATTAGACCCACCACTAAAACACACATGATTGCAATCTTCCTTTCTACAAACAATCATGTGACATAGCTGGTCAGCTACTGAGCAACTCTGTATATAGTAGTCATTCAGTCACCAAGCAGTGAAGCTATGTGTTCTTACATTGGTGTCCCAGACGTCTATGTTGCTTTACAGTATTCCCTATCTGAAATTGTTTCTACTAGCTGGGATTGGAGTTTAACCCAAAAAGCCTTGGAGAATTCTGGTGTTTCTTCAGAGAAGCCTATTCTCACCTTGTAAGGTGAGATAGGGAAGCCTTAATTCGATTGCAACAACATACCTTTGCAAATTGGGATTTACAAAGCTTGTAACCATCAAACAAAAAATCAAAATTGATTGGATGTTCAATGACATGCATGTTGTATTGTCAAAGATCACCCCTCAGTTTAATGTTGTTAATGCTAAACAACAATAGCTTTCACACACCGTCTTTTCAAAAAATCAACTTTAATTTGTCCATATTTCAATTGTATTGTCTTGTTGTTTAATGTGTTAATAAAGAAGCACAAATATCACAAATATTGTACCACAAATTTGCACTCCTATACATATTATTTTATGCATTTTAAAACTTTATCCTGAGAAGAGGTCCATAGGCTTCACCAGACTGCAAAAGGGGTCCATAATATAGAAAAGTTTAAGAATGCCTGTTCCAGATGTTGGACTACAACATGCTTCCATCAGCCCAAACCAGTAGAGCCCAGGTGGTGCAGTGGTTAAATACTGGTACTGCAGCCACAACGTTGTGAGTTTGATCCTACAGGGCTCCAAGGTTGACTCAGCCTTCCATCTTTCCAAGGTCGGTAAAATTAGTGTCCAGCTTGTTGGAGGCAATTAGCTAACAAATTATAAACTGCTTAGGGAGTTCTCTGAAGATGCCAGCCATAGATGCAGGCGAAATGTCAGAAAGAAACTATTCCAGAACATGGACTCACAACCCGGAAAAAAAAAACACCAAGGAAAATCTATGGATGCTGGCCATGAAAGCCTTCAACTTCACAATGCTTAGGAAATGCTTTGCATTCATAAGTGGTATAGAAATATAAATGCTATTGGTATTAATACTATTGCTTATGGTGTGGAATATGGGTAACTGTAGACCAGAAATATCTGGAAAGCTGCATTTTGCCACCCTTGATATACCCCAAATTTCCCAAAGGCCACCCTGCTACCGTCACTACAACTATTTGCCAGGATAAGAGGGGACCAAGAAGGTGGGAAGAACCTAAAATGTCAGCACACACACTGTTCAATTTGTCATCAGTGTTCCTGAAGATCTTTGAAAGTGGATGAAGTGGTGCTGTGTGCAATGCAGATTTATGGCAATTATGCTTCAGATGTTAGATGCTTCTGCTAATGAGCTAGGCAATTACTTTTACAGTAACATTTTACATTGTTAGTTCCTATTCAGAAGATGGCCCCCAAGTACCCCCCCCCATTTGTTCAACAAATGCTAGGTCAATACTCATTGATCCCTCTCCTTTCTTCCATATCTGTATGGTGTTAGTAGGCTGAGGAGACACACAGACATTTTAAAAATCCACATATCAAGCTCTTTTTTATGTCTGGACAATGTAAACAAATTTCTGTTAGAAGTTTGCGAAGAATTTTTTTTTTTTTAAGGAAGGATAGCCATTCATAACATTATTTTGCCAGCTGTTTTAAAAATACAAGATTGGAACCTACAAAACATTGTGGTAGAAAACAGGGAAAATAGGAGAAGAAAGAAGAGACCATATCTGGGCCCTTCTACACTATGCAATTATAACACTATGATTCTACTATGGCTGCATCAACCTTGCCAAATGACAATACTCAGGATTCTATGGGATGCAGCCATAGTAGAATCTTGTAGAAATTTATCAATTAATACTTTAGTTAGACTTTAGTCTATGGTGAACTTGCCACGGGTCAGCGTAAGAGGGGTGATCCAAAAAAGCGATACAAGGATTCCCTGAAACAACATCTCAGGCTTGACCAAATTGATCACTAACAATGGTCCACCCTGGCCTCACATCGGGAGGTATGGAGACGCACTATCCACAATGCTGCAGCTTTATTTGAGAACTCACGCCGAACAAGTCTTGAAGAGAAATGACAACGCAGAAAGAATCTCAACCCGGAAACATCACCCGAGGAGACCTTCTGCTGTGCTTTCTGCAACCGGACTTATTTATCTCGGATTGGCCTTTTTAGTCATCAGTGCGCTTGCAGAAAATGCGGGATGAGTCTTTCCTGAATCTTCATTTGTGAAGAAAAGCCAGAGCGAGAGAGTCTATAGTGGGCCAGATAATTTATTAATAGTCTAGTTAGCTTTTTCTGAGCTTGTTTACATGAGGCCACCTACCCAGTTAGACAATTAGTTAATTAATTACTTAAGTAATTGTCCAGGTAGAGCCCTAGCTTTGTTCCTGACATTACATGGTAGTATTTCAGTCCCTTCCCTTGACACCTGGGCATCTCCTTTGGATGTCTGCAGAAAGTTAGAAAGTAATTTTTAAGCTGAAGCTCTTCAAATCTGAGCACTGACAGATGAATCTCTGGGAATTGAAAACATCATCTGACCACTGCTCAGTTATGGATGGTTTCAGCATGTTATTACAGTATCTCCATTTTACATAACATCATGTTATAGTTTTTTAATGTTTGATTACAGAGTGCCTTAATTCATCCTAAGTAAATCTAAGTCAATAAAATGCCTTGCAGGGAATGCCTCAGGCACATTGGGGTCACTTCATTCAAAATAATTTCTTTCTCCCTCTTCACTATTAAATTGGGAACACAGTTACAAAGCAATCTACTAAAAACAGTAACAACACCTGTCCATAACTTACCTGACTTTTGTAATTAGTGTTATATGAAGCTGCAAAATGCAGAAATCAGTCTATCTCCTTCTACTCCTCAAAAAGATTTAATCTGAAAGAAAGCCAAAGAGGTTGAAAGAGTTTATTACACATAGCAATCAGGGAAGTGTTCTGTAGACTGACCCTGAAGCATGGTCTATTCCATTATCTTTTAGCTCCACATTATTCTCCTTGCCAAAGTAATGGTTTCCTGGGCTGCTGAGAATGGAAACTTTTTCTGAGCTTGCTTGCATGAGGCCACCTACCTAGTACAAATCTATTCACTTGTGCATTACCAAAATGAAGACCAGAGCAATAGCTTTACAGAATGGTCTAAACCATTGGCTCTTAAATTTTTCTTTAGCACGGATCCTCTTTAAATATCTTTTGCTTTCATGGATCCCCCCAAGACTTAACTCAAGATTTTAAACAACAACAACAGCAGCAGCAACAACACAATTACACCATCCATTAAACCTTCCATCAGAGGCACCTGAGGGGGAGGGAAGACTTTTCTCCTGCTCCTTCCTGAAAGTTTGTGGCTGGAGCAGATTGAACAGCAATGCACAGGCCCAGCCAGCCAGCCAGCCTTTGCCTTGGCTCCTGTCATGTGGGCTGAGCAGCCTTCAATCCTTTGTGGACTCCCTGTGAGGACATTGCAACCCCTGGAGGTTTCCGGACCATAGGTTAAGAACCACTGGTCTAAAGGATGTGGAATCCACAATTATTTACACTGCAGCACAGTTAAGCCCAGTCCGGTGGCAGCAACAGCACTGGAAAGTTGTGGAACAAAATCCAGAACCACCATGGCCAATTAATGCACAGTACCCAGGAATCTGTCAAGACCTGAGCAGGGCTGTTGAAGATAACATGACTTGGAGGCCTCTCTTTCATAGGGTCACCATAAGTCAAAGTCAACTTGACAGCAGTTAACAACAAATCTGAGACTGAGCAGCATTCATTGTGGCACTGACCTGTCAGGGAAAGAAGAAGGATAAAGATAAAATAAGGAATGTTCTTCTACTACTTTAGACTCTTCCTCTGACTGCTGCGATAACTCTACAGAGGAGGCTTTTAGGAGGGATATGGGAGGAAAGAGCCACTGAAAGAAAGGAAACTCCCCTTCGTTGTCTTGATGCCCCCCAATCATTCTTCCTCAGCTTTTGGGCAGATAGGGGCCTTTCACACTACACAAATACAGTACTTTGATTCCACTTTAATTGCCATGGTACTGTATTAAGGAATCTTGGGATCTGTGGCTTAGAGAAGGGTAGTTAGAATTATCAACCAGAAAACTATTAATTAATAAATTATCTCTCCCAACTTTATCCAAGTATGGGACCCATATTAAAGGAGTTGTGTGTTCCCAGTTAAGAACATTTTCCCTTTCAACAGCAAGACTTTGTTTGAGATGTGTCCCTCAATAATGAGACTCACAAAATTAGCCTGTGTTTACTTTCCACCGACTAATCATAAAACAAAGTGTCACAACCAGAGCTAGGTCTAGGTTTTTTGTTTGTTTGTTTGGTTGGTTGGTTGGTTCTATTAACTTCTGGCTCAGCCCAGGGAGCCAGGGCCTTCAGTGCCACAATCTGAGTAGCCCAACCTGGGTCCATAGGTGCTGTGGAAGTCTTTGACCCCTGCCCTTCCTCATAGTTAGTCCAGGGATGCATCTAATCCATGGGACCCTAAGTACTGTTTGCAAAAGTGGTGTACTCCAACATGTAGGTAGCAGCAGAAGGGCTTGTGGTTGTTGCATCATTTTGCTCCATTAAGGGGAAGCAGTACATGGGAGTGTCATTACAGAGACTCCAACCAGTAGGTGGCAGAAGCAGGAATTCTGAGACTCCTCTTGGTATCTGCTCTCCCAGTATAGCAGCCTAATAGATTTCAGTCCAGGAGGACAGGTTCTGCTATTAGAGTTTCAACCAGCAGTGATTCAAGATAGGATTGCTATAGTAATTCCTATTTCCTATTAGTAACAAAGTTGGTTCAATTCTTCAGTCTTCTCTTCATAAGAGGAGGAAAGGCTTCTAGTCTCCCCTCTTCCCCCCTCCTCCTCTTTTGCTGGGATTTGCAGTCAGAGTAAGGCCTGAAAGACACTATTACCACCACCTACCTCAGTTCTCTCAGTCTCTTCATACTCACATCTTCAACCATTTTTCTCCCACTGCCACTTTGAGTGAATGGGTACAAAGCAGCATGTTGTAGTCCTACTGAGGGGATATGGCAAGGAAGGTTACCATTTAAAATGATACACCCCTTAGTCAACAAGAAATGAGAGTTGTATGTTGGGATTTTTCATTGCTCATTTAATTTGTACTGCTTTCACCAACTGTTGGAGTGTGTACTTTTCACTATTATAAAAGCCTGTCTGGGACAAAACTTGCAAAAGCTTGTTGGAATGCGAGATACTGAGGTGAAAGAAAGTGCATGGTAGGATAAACAGAAAACTTTCACCACTGAAGGAAGCACAGCTTCTAACTACAGTACTCCCTTCGAATTTGCGGGGGTTAGGGGCGGAGCACCACTGCGAATTTGAAAAAAAAAACGTGAATAACATGGTGCTCCCCCCAACGAGCTCCTGCCCCCCTGCTCTCCTCCAAAAGCTGCAGCCTTGTTGCCGGCCTGCCCACCCCCCTGCACCCCTCCAAAAACACCCCAAATGGAGCCATGTCCCAGCAGAGCAGGAAGTTTGGGGCAAAAGTGGAGCCAAGCCCCAGGAGAGTGGGGAGTGGGGCCCTTTAGATCCAAACTCCCCACTCTGCCGGGGCTTGGTTCTCCACTTCAAACAGAGCCAAGTCCCAGCAGAGCAAGGATTTCGGAGCAAAAGTGCCCAACTGCCTGCTCTCCTGGGGTTTGGCTCCATTTGGGGTGGGCAGCCAAGCCCCGGGATAGTGGGGAGTGGGGCGCTTTAGACCTAAACTCCCCGCTTTGCCAGGGTTTGGCTCTCCACTTCAAACAGAGCCAAGTCCCAGCAGAGCAGGTAGTTTGGAGGAAAAGTGCCAAACTGCCTGCTTTCCTGGGGCTTGGCTCCATTTGAGGTGGGCAGCCAAGCCCTGGGAGAGTGGGGAGTGGGGCGCTTTAGACCTGAATTCCCTGCTGTGCCAGGGCTTGGCTCTCTACTCCAAACAGAGCCTCGCTGCCAGCCATCCGATTCACACAACCCCACCCTTTCTGAAGCAGCAGGGAGGCTTGCAAAGCCTCTCCACTGCCACCCGCATCCCCCCACCCCCTTCTGAAGCAGCAGGGAGGCTTGCAAAGCCTCCCCACTGCCACCCGCATCCCCCCACCCCTTCTGAAGCAGCAAGGGAGGCTTGCAAAGCCTCCCTACTGCCCCCACCCCTGCTTTCCTCCCACTTTGTTCTGTTTGGCGGGGGAGGGGGGAGATACTTTCGGTTTTCCTCAGCCCAGGCTCTCCCCTGCCAAATGGAACGAAGCCAGAGGAAAGCTACGATTTCCCCAGAAAACCACTGAGGTTTTGCTCAGCCTTCATCTCCCCCCAGGGAATGAAGGCTGAGCAAAGCCTCAGAGGCTTTCCACGAATACACAAAACCGTGAATTCCAAACCCACGAATTCCAAGGGACAACTGTATATACTGAGTGTATCATCTAGTGTATGTGACACAGCCCACCCACACGTTGACTTTTACTGTAAGCAAAAAGCACAGATTGATAGCTAGATTCCAGAAATCATTAGTACAGCTTTTTCAATGAGAAGTGATTGGGTCTATTGTCTGTTCAGTGTTGCTTAGAGTACAGTTTCAGTCCTCTGAAGAAAAAAAAAGACATTGCAATGTTTTTCAAATAAAGGAGGTGTCTCACCTCTTTGGAAAGTAATGCGTAACTCACAAATGAGGATATCTCACAGTAGCAGTCTTCAGAAGAAGTAAGATTAGAACCTGGAACACTTCCCAGCACAAAGCTCACAGTGGGAAATATAGTTCAATTGTACTAGAACTGTGGTTCTTAAACTGTGGTTTACGGACCCCCAGGAATCCACGATCTGCAAAGTCTTGAAGGCTGTGTGCTCCATCTCTTCCCTGCAGTGGAGTGGTCATGTGACAGGATCCAAGGCAAAGGCTGGCTGGCTGGCTTGGTCTGCACATTGCCATTCAATCTACTCCAGCCACAAACTTGAAGGATGAAGCAGGAGAAAAGTCTTCCCTCCCCCTTTGGTGACTCTGAGAAAGGTTTAATGGATAGTGTTATTATATTATTTTTATTATCATTGTTGTTGTTGCTGTTGTTGTTGTTAGGGTTTTAAATCTTGAGTTAAGTCTTGAGGGTCCACAGCGACAAAAGGTATTTAAAGGGGGTCTTTGGCAAAGGAAAGGTTAAGAGCCACTGTACTAGAATGTGTACTTTGCATGCAGAACATCTTAGGCTCAGTCCTCAGCATCTCAAAAAGGTTCAGGAATCAAGTGATGGGAAGTGTCTTCTGTTGAGGCTCTGGAAGACTATGGCCAGTCAGAATAGGCAATATTAGCCTAGACTGGCAAATTGTCTGAACTGAGGCAACCTGAATAAGATATTGAGACATAAGATACCTTTCCAGAGCTTAGAAAGGTTACATTTCGGACTATAACTAGCAAGATCCTCCTGTCAGCATGCCCAGTGTCTTTGCTGGTTGGAGGATTCTGGACATTGTCCAAAAAGGATGTTTTCAAGTCCAGTGACTTTCCATATCTACATATAAAATTGGCAGATTGATATTCTACTCCATACAAGAGAAACAACTAGTGGGTGACAAGAAAACTCAAGCAGAGCTAAATCTGTGGATTGATAGGATCTGAGGTGGATGAGATGACATGCTGCTGCAGTAGACTTGAGAATTTTGGCACTACAGTATTTAGAATTCTGCCTCAGTACAAAAGAAGAAAAATTGATCAAAATAAGCAGACCTTACAATTGGTATTATTATGAAACAGACGAATGCCAGACTAAAGTATAGATCAACCACAAGTGGCACATCATGAAAAATTCAGTATCAAGATCTTAAAATATATCTCTCTCCTGGCACCTTCCTTCTGGCAAGTGTGGCAGCTTAAAACTGCCTTCTGAGTTAATACTAAATGCCTCTCTATGGCTTGCAGCTATGGTGTGCTGTCTCAGCAGCTGGCTCCTTTCCCATCTTCCAAGATGTATCAACCATTCCCAGCTCTGCTACAGAAAATCACATAACTGTCCCCAAATTCATTTACCACTGTTCACAGCCTTTGAGACAATCCAGTAAATACAAGTTACATAAATGTACGTAGTGTAACCTCGAGACTTTTTGTTTTATTTCGTTTTTGCCAGGAGGGGGGAAAGTATTGTAATTTAGACATTCACCTTTAAACATTTCATTCAAAATCAGGCATCAAAATATGACTCTCCCTCTCTTTTACACCCATATCGGTAGCTATGTTGAGCATAAGATAGATCTTAGTCCATAGGATGATAATACCTTTGTTTGATATTAGGGTAGCCAAAAAGGCACAAAGGTTTCTGTGCAAGCATTCAAAAGTAGACATTTCTTCACCAGGCACAGAAGCCTTTTAAAATTCATTCAGGGAAAAGAGGTCTGTGCAGTGATGATGTTAGAGTCACATGGTCTACACAGAAACCACCCAAGGGGTTTATTATCCTTATTTACCCACATTTGTAACTTGGCTGAGGGAATTGTGGAGAAGGGGCTTCAGGGGAATGTGAGAGATAGGAGTGGCAGCAGTAGGAGGGTGCAGCTTTAAAATTTTATTTTTTTAAAAAAAATTATGCCAGCAAAAGAATGTCCCCCCCCCCCCGCACTTAGCTTCCTCTCCCAGCAAAGGCAGCCTCAGCAATGAAGAGGACGTGAACAGAGACTCGTTCACTTCCTTGTTTGAAATCCTGTGAGACTTCATCGTGCGGGAAACTTAAAAATAAAAACAAAAATAAAGCATAAAAAGTTTTTTAAAGCACACACACGCACATACACACACACACTTTAAAAGTCCCAAGTAACCCGGGGAGGGTCATAAAAAGAGCAAAACTTACCTGAATGTCCTGATCTCATCTGGAAGTGTTCGCGCTGGACCGGCTATTGACACTGCAGTCATGAAAGTTAAATGGCCTGAGGTTTTGCACGTCAGCAATGCCTGCACAAAAGTAGCAGAGGGGATCAATTGGTGGCTTAAGCTGTCAATTAAAAGGTACAGGTTTGGGCTGATTTTAACCGCAAAAGGGTGATGTTGTCTGAACTGCACACCCTTTCATGGTTATATGGCATCATTATGATGCCTTATTTTCTGTGTCTATTAAAGTCCTAAGTCTTCTTTGGTAAAAACACATGAAGCAGTTTTATTTATGAATAATAACATTTATATAACTTCACAGAGAGAAGCTCTGCTAACACATGCTTTTTGATTAAAAGACACATATAGAGAGAGAACTGCAGAATACAAAATGGATTATGAATACACTTGAAACTAAGTGCAGACTAATTGATGCAGGAAGATAGAGGGTGTGACTTTGACTAAGAGCCTTACCGCACTCCAAAGAAAAGTGGCAAAGTAGCAGGAATGTTCTATCTTTCCTGCTGCCTTACCACATGGCATCAGCATTCTTCCAGCGTTGTTGTTGTTGTTTTTTCCATTCCTATGGTGGGCCGAGGTAAAACCACATCTTTTTGCAAACAGATTTTTCTGGTTAGCAAAAAGTCATGGTTTTACCTCAGTCCCCCATAGGACTGGAACAAAAGAACACCAACGTCATGCGAGAAGGCAGCAGGAAAAACGGGATGTTCCTGCTGCTTTGCCGCTTTTCTTCTGAGTGCAGTAAGACTCTAAGGAGATTTTCAGACTACACTGTTATAGTGTTACTATTCCACTTTAACTGCTCTGGCTGCTTCCTGTGGAATTCTGGGATTTGTAGTTTAGTGAGGCCTAAGAGCTCTCTGGCTGAGAGTTGCAAATGCCCCTCCCTAAACTGCAAATCCCAGGATTCAACAGGAGGTAGCCATAGCAAATATAGTGGAATAGTAACACTATAACAGTGTTGTCTGAAAATCTAGTATGAGAAAGGAAATGACACAAATACATACTGTTCCTAGATTCTTAGAGAAATGCAATCAACTACTGAGTATAGGCATGCTAAGATTGTTTCCTATAAAAGGAGTAGCATTTGGGACTGGAGAAATGATAGACAGGAAAAGCCTTAGCGCTCCTCTCCCCCATTACTTTCCAGATCAAAATCGCTAAACCTCTCAGCAATTTTTCTTTCTTCTTCCTTTTAAAGCCAGTGTTCTGGTTCTGATATGTGTATTTGTATGGCATCTACAATTAGTCTGAGTTCTAGTTGTCTGCATACACCATATTTGTGTCTAATTTATAGGGTTTTTTCGTGCAGCACATTCACTAAGTGAATCTTTACTAGTTGCTAAAATATCAGGTTACTTGCTCTGGTACAATTTTGAATGATGTTACCACTATGTGAAAGGCTTTGAAATTCTCAAAATTATAGTACTTGCTACTGTCTTTGAATAGCATAAGGAAAATATTCCAGTTTGTCCCATCTGAGTGTAAAATTATGCTTTCTATAGATGGTAAGCCAAATTATATAAGAAGATAGTTGGACACCTGTATCCATGGGGGTTCAGTTCCCGGATATACCCACGGATACTGGAAACTGCAGATAATAGCAAACTCAATTAAAATAAGGGACTTAAGGTAAAAACATACCATAGAGTTGCATTGGAGGACCTAGATGATGCTTAGAGAGGCTGCCTCTTTAGGCATTTTCCAGCATGTCTCTATGGTATGTGTCCCTATTTTGTGTCCCATGGATAACTGATACAGTGGATATTGGTTCTGTGGATACAGGGGTCCAACTGTATTCAGCAACATGCAAGCTCATGAAGCAGGACTCCTCTCTTCTCATTTCTCAAAACAATCTCAAAACTGTCATAGAGGATCTGGCTATCACCCAGAGGAGATTTTGAAGGTATCTGGGAGGCTGTTGTGGGTAGGCAGGTGCTTCCCTCAGCTGTTGGGATTAATTTGATACCACCCACTCTACATAGTTTCAAAACAATATCTCTTGATATGCAATTGTCATATAAGTATTAAGCTCTATTACAACCATGAAATGGTCAGTCTTCAACTACAATTGTCCCTTAACATTCGTGGATGTGACATTCGCGGTTTTGAGTATTCGCGGGTTTGTCTCACCCTGCGTGCTTGTCTGTGTCTTCCCTTCCCTTTCTAAAAGGAGAGACAACACAGACAAGCATGGAGTGTGAGGAAAAGCCTCTTAAACTGGCCCTCTTCTGTGCCTTCGCCAGCAGAGGGGCGATTTTAGGGGTTTTCCCTCACCCTCTGTGCTTATCTGTGCCTTCCCTTCCCTTTCTAAAAGGAGAGAGGACACAGACAGGCATGGAGTGTGAGGAAAAGCCTCTTAAACCAGCTATCTGCTGGCCCTTCGCTCTCTTTGAGGGAGAGCGAAAGCCCAGGGAGGGTGATTGTTATTTGCAGTTTTTTCACATTCGTGGAGGTCTGGCGACCCTAACCCCCGCGAATGTGAAGGGACGACTGTATTGCTCTTCCTAGTTATTATAATCTTCCAAAAATAGGACTGAGCACTCATTTAGTACTGCTGTGCAGAGCCTGAATTAAAGTATGTTACAGAAAAAGACTGAATTTCCATGAACAAAGTATATTTAAGTGTCCCCTTGTCCAATTTATTATGCTATGTTACTTCTTCACCCTGGGAACTTACCAAAATCTTTTAAAAATCATTCATTCACCATACTTGCTCTTTCTTTTTCCTGTACTGTGTAGTCACTGCCCTGGTTTCTGGAAATTGTAACAAAACCTTTACATAACATATGCTTTTCTAAGTCAACAAACATGGAGAGAAGGGCCAGTACTGAGGTGCCATGGCACCTACTCAAAGGTAGGGAAACTAGGCATGCACCCCTATGGGCACTGAACTGTGAAGGGGTTGCTGAACCTAGCTTGGTTACATAGGGCCCATTCACACTTCATAACTATAGCACTGTAATTCCACTTTAACTGTCATGGCTGTCTCCTATAAAATCCTGGGATTTGCAGTTTAGGGAGGGGCATTTAGCTTTCTCAGCCAGAGAGCTCTTAACCCTCACTAAACTACAAACCCCAGGATTCCTCAGGATGTTGCCATGGCAGTGAAAGTGGAATGAAAATGCTGTAACTGTGTAATTTCAAAGGGCCCTTGGTGTTTACTGAGTGTAAAGGCTGCACTGAACTGTCATACTCCCACACACCCCAGAAAAAGCACTGTCTTAAAACTGTTTAAAAAACCCACTTTCTATAGGTTATTTGGTACCAAGACCAAAAAATGAACATCTATCAATTATCTGTAAAGTATGGCTGTTTCTCAATTACCAGTTCAATATAATCTCTTCTTGACAAAAATCATGACTATAATTTCAAGCAATACAACTAGCACAGTAAATACAACAAAAACTATGAAAACTATAAGGACTATAAATAAATTTTAAAAAAGAAAGCTGTAAGCTGACTGATGGGGGCACCAAAGGCATTCTTCGTGCTATTTAGCTTAGTCACATGTATTGTCTGGTGTGTTGTTTATGATATTCAGTTGAAAATGTTATGCCAGAATTTTTGTACAAACTCATACATCCACCGCAAGTGAAATAAAGTACCTCTAATCTGAAGCCTTACCAGCAGTTTGGAAGTGGTGTAATTTAATTTTACCAGCATCAGATGCCAAATGTATATTAGCTTTAAATGCGTTTTTCTCATTGTAACTTAGACAAACAGAGGCAGCATTTGTTGCCTCTGCTAGATTGCCTTCCACTGTATATCAGTGTGATCACTTCCTCAATATCAATTATGACTCCCTTGGAGTGAGAGGCTGGGCTTTATTCCATATCTTTCCTAGGATGAAACCTTAGTACTTTCCAACAGAAAATTAAGAAGTTGAAAGGCCCTCCCTCCATTCCAACTGTGGCCAAATCCACACTACACAAATAATCCAGTTTCAAACTGGATTATTTGCCATGGCATCCTGGGATTTGTAGTTTTGCAAGGTGTTTACCCTTCTCTGCCAAAGAGTGCTGGTGCTTCAGCAAACTACAAATCCCAGGATTCCACAAGAAGGAGCCATGGCAAATAATCCAGTTTCAAACAGGATTATTTATGTAATGTGGATTTGATTGCCACTGCTGTGGCCTTGGAAAGAGAGAAGAACCTGCAGTATCTCCTGGACTTAATCCCCTCCCTCATTGCCATTTCCTTTTCTTTGTGTGTTGTGTCTTATTTAGGACTTTATCAGACGCATCGAATACAGCATCATAACGATGCCACATAACCGTAAGAGGGCGTGCATATCAGACAACGACACCCTTTCGTGGTTATGTCCCTGCCAAAACTCATACTCTTAATTGATGGCTTAATTGATTCCTCCTGCCATTTTTTTTGCCGGTATAGCCAGCATGTGAAACCTCACATCTTTTTTTTTTTTTTTTTTTTTACTGTACTTACCCCATCCGGTCCATTGTGAACACTTCCAGGTGAGATTGTGACATCCAGGTAAGTGACACACTTTTTATTACCTTCCCTAGGTTACTTGTAAGTTTTAAAGTGTGTTTTTGTGCTTTTAAAAATGTTTAAGTGTTATTTTTTGTTTTTATTCTTTGTTTTTGAATTTCCCGCGCAATGAAGTCTCGCGATATTTTGTGGGATTTCAAAGAAGGAAGTGAACAGACCTCCGTTCACCTCCTCTTTCATTGCCAGAGCTGCCTTTGCCAGGATTAGAGGTAAATGGTGGGAGCATTCTTTTGCTGGCATAAAAATGGATTTTTTTATACCAGCAAAAGAACACTTTAAAGGGATAGTCTGATAAAATCCTAAAATTGTAAGCCTGAGGGCAGGGAAGTGTCAAATTAACAATTTGTAAGCCACTCTGAGAGCCTTTGTGTCTAATAAATAAAAAATCCTTTTCCCAAGGTGTCCTGAAACTTCCAGGTACTGCACAGATCTACTTTTCAGCCAGCCGTAGCTGTAGAAATTGTTTTTTAACCAGGCTTGTGACTTACTTTCAATCCTATCACAGAGTTACCAGGGGGGAAGCACCACTGAACTCAACAGGACTTTCTTCAGAGTTGATATGTATAGGATTGTGTTGTTAGTGATCAAATTGCCTCATTACTTTACTGTATATAAATAGCAAAGTAAAGCTTTATGTTTGAAGGATTTTAACACAACCTCCTTTTAAGATCTTTTTTCTCTCTCTGTTACTGATTTTTCTTCCATCACAATGTATCTGATTCTGTATATTCTTTGTTTAGGTCCTATACTCTTAATACGTTTTAAGATTGTTGAACTGTGGGTGGTTCCGAAAGGAGATAATTGGGGAAAGACAGAGAAAGAAGTTTGTTCTAGGAGCTTCATACTCTCACTGTACTGGTGTTTTTGTTTTTTTAAAGTATTTTGAATCTTTTCCAGTGCCTTCCTTTAAAAAAAAAATGAAAAGAGGAGAGATATAAGACTATGGCTTTTAGGGAGAAATGCAGTGCCTATCCCACAGCTTTCAACTGTCCCAGCTTGGCTTGGACGTTTTGGGTTAATCCTTGGCTATCCTATTTTCTCAGCTGTTTTGAAAATGTCCCAGTTTCTCTTGCCGTCTCCCACTTTCTCCCTTCATCCTTGTCTTGCTGCAATTACTACAATCTAAGTTCAAAATGCTAATATAGTTTTCACTCAATTAACTCAGGAGGGGAAGAGGACAGGAGGGGGTAGTTTTGGCCTTCCCAGTAGGCTCAAGAAAAAGCAAACATCTGCAGCTTATCCTAGCCTTGGAACTAATTATCCTATGCTTTCTGTCTCCAAATTTCTTCTTGAGGTAATCAATAGGAATAAACACAATTTGTAAAAAGCAGGGGAAGGGGAGACCCCTGCCAATTAAGAAGGACTTTCCTTGAGGAGATTCCCTTTGAAATACAGCACCTCCAGAACTGTGTCCTAGGTGGTCTTTTAATTTCTCTCACACAAACACATGGATTTTCCCCATAAGTCAAATCTCCCTACAATAGAATCAATATTCCGGAGCCACATTCCTGGTTTGAATGTCCCCCCTTCTCCTTTCAGTTCTGATTTTTGTTTGTTTTTCATATTTGCATAAACATAGTTTAAGGCTTAGTTTTACTAGTTTTCTTCTCTCCATGTCTTTTGGTTTACTAAATCTCTGTGTGTGCTAGGGTTGTACAGTGCCATAAGAAAGAAATTGTAACTTCTGGAGACTGAACATTGGGAGACATTTTACAGTTTACTTATTTTGAGAGCATTTTTTAACTGCAGAGCAATGCTCCATTTACCTTAATGATCATATGTATACATACTCAGAGGTAAGTCCCAACGCGTTCCATGGGACTTACTGTTAGGTAAATGTGCAGAGGATTGTAACCTGAAACATTCTAAAATACCACCAGAATACATATATTGGGAGTCCACACAGTGATATTCATACCATGGCACTACCTTTCCATGGTGGCGGGATTGTGTTCTCCTGTGAGGTAAGAGGCTATGCTGACAATAGCTGTGCTGCTGGTAGGGTTTCCATGTCAGACAGACTTTTGCTGAGGAGCTAGACTAAACATGACAGATAGTTTCTGGGCAGTAACAGTAGAGAAAGGTGAAAGTGGCAGAGGATTTTTCGCTCTTAAAGAAATGGGTGTACCATAACATTAGATTATCCTTATGCATAACCTGTACTCAAGACAAGAGGTCACAGTTAGGATAGAATATGGAGAAACGGAATGGTTTCCAATTGGCAAGGGGGCCAGGCAAGGCTGCATTTTACCACACTATCTATTTAACTTGTAAGGTGAACATATCATACGTAAAGATGAATTAGACTCTGAGGAAGGAGGCATGAAAACTGGAGGAAGGAACATCAACAACTTAAGCTATGCAGATAACACCATACTGCTAGCAAAAAATAGCACGGTTTGGAATGACTACTGAAGAAAGTCAAGGAAGCAAATGCAAAGGAGTGTTTACAACTGAACATTAAGAAAACAAAAATAATGACCACATATTATTTACATAACTTTAAAGTGGTCAATAAAGACATTGATGAAGTCAAATATTTCCAATACCTTGGCTTGGTCATCAATCAAAATGAAGACTACAGTCAAGAAAACAGAAGAAGACTAGGACTTGGAAGGGCAGCTATGAAGGGATTAGACAAGATCCCCAAATGTAAAGCTATATCAGTAAATAGCAAAGTCAGGATTGTTCGTGCTATTGTATTTCCAGTTTCTATGTATAGTTGTGAAAGCTGGACAGTGAAGAAAGCTGATAGGATGAAAATCAACTCATTTGAAATGTGGTGCTGGAGGGAGTTCTACAGACATTGTGGACTGCTCAAAAGACAAATCAATGGGTTCTAGAACAAATCAAGCCTAGAAGCCTGTCAGGAGTTAGAAACTGAACTCCATTATAAAATGGCCGAACAGCTGCAGAATCTTGCTGAGTCATAATGGCTGACTGCATGAACTACCAAGTCATGCCTAGTCAAGCCACTAGAGGGCAATGTCCTGTATACGTGTGTGTGTGTGTGTGTGTGCATGCGCGCTAGTCTAAAACTCACTCTCTTCTTGTGAATGCTGATGCCTGGTGAAGCAGTTTCTCCTTCAGTTATAAATATTTGTATATATATAGCAACTGTTTGACTTTGAAGATAAAAGTGCCTCCTGCTTATTTGGACATCAAACACTCTGTGTGTTCTTGGGAACGGGTTGCTAGTAAGTCTGCTGAGATAGTTTTTGGCTTCTGCCAGGGAACTGAGTGTCCTATCATCCCCTGACGGTGGTTATGGGCCCAGCTGATTGATCACAGATTAGATAAGGTGCACCCTGAAAAGTTCCCAGAATCTTTTTTTGTTTTGAGTGTTTTTGGCTAGTTGGCTGTGAAACAGTTAAGTTAAAGCCAGGCTCTGTGCTAGAGTTATCTTCAAGCAGCCTTGAAGAGCTGCCAGATGCCAGCTGTTTGTGTTTCATAGCTAGGGTTTTTTTTTATTCAGACAGCACAATGGCAGATACTAGCCACGTTCATTTTGAGAAATTGGCTGATGGAAATTATCCAGCCTCAAGTTTATATATGGAGGCTTTATTAATTAAGTACAATTTGTGGCACGTTTTAGAAAATGAAAGTGTGATCCCAGAGGGTTCAGAAGATGAAATAGCGTTCAGGCTAGCAGACCAGAAGGCTAGAACTGCAATTCTCTTATCACTCAACCCCTCCCAGTTAATACACACGGCCCCAGCAAATACAGCCTTTTAGCTTTGGACAGCTTTGAAAATGGTTCATCAGAATTTGCCCTGCCTCTCAAAGATGATATGGACTAAGGGACTTTATAACACAAAGTTGTCTACTGGAGCTGCGTAAAAGCCCATTTGGAGGAAATGAGGTAGCTTTTTCAAGAGATGGCCAATAGAGGGGTGGATATTCCAGAACCCCATAAGTGTTTTATTTTATCGGAAAGTTTGCCAAAGGAATGGGATTTCCTAAAGTACAGTCTGCAGATCACCAGGGAGTGTGATTTGTCTGTAGAGCTGGTAGCTGGGCGTATTCTGGAAGAGGTTCAACACAAGCAATTTAATTCCTGGATGGAGGGGAATAAACAGCCACAAATTACCAGAAGCAATCAGGAGAGCACTGAAACAGAGGCATCTGTGGAGGAGGGAGCCTGCAGCTATGTGAAATGCTATTTCAGATGCAAAAAGCCTGAACATTTTCCGAAGGACTGTAAGATGCCTGCACTGGATAGGAGAGGTGACACAGCTACAGGGCAAAGGAGGGGTGCATCCTCTCAGGCTGCAAACCATGCCTTCATAGCAAAGCACCATCCTGATGGTACTGAGGGAAGAATCTGGATACTTGATAGTGGGGCAAAACACAACATGGTGAATGATGTAAAGTTGTTAAGCAATGTTAAAAATGCTTCCATAACCAATATTACCCTTGCAGATGGTGCTCCCAGGAAGTTGCAGAAAATGGGCACTGCATATGGGCCATCTTTTGGCAAAGATTTTGAAAATGTGTAATGTGTTAGCGAACTGGAGAATTGTATATTGAGTGTGTCCCAAATGACTACTGATGGTTATAAAGTGATATTTGACGGGGAACAATCTAGAATAACAGAAAATCATAACATGAATAATGTTGGTGCAAAAGGGATAAAGAAAGATGGGTTGTATTACATATTGCCTAAAGGGAAGGTGGCAAATGTGAACCCTGCAGTCAATGTGTCCCTACATGATGAGTGTGTTCATTACTACCACAGGCTAATGGGCCATGCTAGTTACAAAGGGTTAAAGGAGCTAGCAAAAGTTTGCCCTGGTCTAAGCATGAAACACCACCCAAGATTCTTAGAACGTGCTGGGTGCAGGAAAGGAAAGGTAAAGGATTTCCATATTGCCAAAAAGACCAATGTGTCACCAACAGACCCTTTGAAGTTGTCCATGCTGATTTAGCAGGCCACTATAAGCCCACTGAAGGGGGTAACCACTATTTATTTGTAATTGTAGACAGACACACTAGGCACACCTACGTATACTTACTGAAGGAGAAAAGTCAGCCTGCAGACAGGTTCTGTGAGTGGGTGAACATGGTGGAATGCAAATTTCCTTCTCATAAGGTTTCCAGTTTAGTGACGGATAGGGGAGGGGAATTCTTATCCAGCAGTCTGCAGACCTGGATGCATAGGAGGATCATTAGACCCAAGACCACAAACCCAGCATCTCCAGGGGAGGATGGGCTTGCAGAAAGGAAAATTGGGATGTTGAAGTGCATGATGGAGTGCATGATAGAAGATGCACAAGCCCCAGCTGGGCTGTGGGGAGAGGCAGTGAAGACTGCTGCTTACCATTTAAATAGACTGTGGACGCCTAGTGTCAACCAGACCCCATATTGTCTATTGTATGGTATAGCACCAAACCTCAAGCACCTGAGGATTTTTGGACAGTATGCAAATGTACTGATTTACCTGAGCCTAAGGAAGGCTGGGCAGCCTAAAACCAGGAGGCTGTGTTTCCTTGGCTATGAGGGTAATAAGTACGTGTTTTCTCTCCTTCCTGGAAAGGTGGTGTTCTCCAGGAATGCAAATTTTGAAATGTACTGCAGATTGCACTGCAGTCAGAAAGTGTTTGTTCCCTTGGGGAGGGATGTGCCAACAACTTCCAAAAGTCCCACAAATGGAGGGGTGGTTGAGCTTGATGATGATGATGAAGAAGAAGGGGAGGCAGAGGAAGAAAAGCATGACACTTCCCATGCTACTCCGACACATACACCACCACAAACAAGCATTGAGCCTGACACAGGGAGAGAGAGCAGCAGTGCAAGAGAAGATGAGTCAGGCAGAACTAGGGTGCTCATTCCCAGAAGGTCAAGGGAGGGTTAGAATGGCTTCTGACAGGTTTGTTGTTCAGGCTATGCAATGTCATGGCAGAGGAGCCTGCAAGTTTTCAGGATCTCCTAAAACTTCCCCGGGAAGAGCAGGAGAAGTGGAACTCAGCCATGGACTCTGAGTTCAAGTCACTAGTTGAGAAGAAAGTGTTCCAGGTAGTTGAGAGGCCCAAAGACCAAAGGTTGTTGGTTGCAGGTGGGTGTACAAAGTTAAAGACATGCCTGATGGGACACAAAAGTCTAAGGCACGTTTAGTTGCAAAAGGCTTTTCGCAGGAGCGCTACACCAATTTTGACAAAACCTTTTTGCCCACAGCAAAGCCAGAAAGTCTTAGGTTAGTGTTAGCTGTAGCAGCCAAGAGGCAGATGGTTGTGCCACACTTTGACTTTGAAACAGCATACCTGAATGCTGATCTTGATGAGACAGTGTTCACGGAACAGGCTCCAGGGTATGACAGTGCAGGTGAGAACAAGGTGTACTTGTTATACAAAGTGCTCTACAAAGCGCATGTTGCTGGAACAAGTGCATACACCACGTTTTGGTGTCACTAGGTTACACAAGGAGCGTCACAGACGCCTGTGTGTACACCAAGCAGGCAGGTGATAGTGCTGTTATGCTAGTTATCTATATGGACGACATTTGTGTGTTAGCAAAGAGTGCCAGTGATGTCAAGAAAGTGCAGGTGGAGTTAGAAAGTTGGTTCAAGTTTAAAGGCCTTAGGCAACCTGAGATGTTATCTAGAAGTAGAGGTAGAAAGAACCGGTCTTGGAGAATTTTTCCTAAGTCAGAAGAAGAAAATTGACAGTCTTGTGGCCAAGTGAGGCAAAAGTAGTCGACACCAATGACCACTGATTTTGTGAACTTAGAGGCAGAACAGGAATTTGAAAGGCCTGATCTGTACCACTCAATGGTAGGCAGTCTGTTGTTTATAGCAAACAACACAAGTCCTGACATCAGTTTTCCAGTTGGGGTGCTCAGCAGAAGAGTCTCCAAGCCAAGGAGGGTGGATTAGGAAGCCCTGAAGAGGGTAGTTAGATTTCTCAAGGGGACCAGGGACGTTGAGCGTGAAGCTGACAGGAAGTCAGGTGACCCTGGAGTGCTATGTGGACAGCACTTTTGCTGCTGAGACTTCAGACAGGAAATAAGTGACTGGGTTGGTGGTCAGATATGCAGAGAGCCCCACAGTGTGGAAATCAAGAAAGCAGAACTGTGTGGCCATTAGTACCACCGAAGCTGAATTCACAGCCTTGTCTGAGATGGCAAGTGAAATACAATGGGTAAGGCAGATGCTTGCAGACCTTGGGGAGCCATGCCAAATGACTGTTGAGGTGCACGAGGACTCACAAGCCTGCATAGCTATGGCAGAAACAGAAAATCTAAAATGCAGGACAAAGTACATTGTGGTACGTTACCAAAATGTGAGGCAGTTAATACAAGAAGGTGTCTTGTGTCTGAGGTACTGCCCATCTGAGGACAATGTTGCAGACCTGCTCACAAAAGCCGTTCTAGCAAGAAGCCATGAGGAGATGGCAAAGAGGCTGGGCCTTGTCACTAGTGTGTAAAGTAAAAGATGTCAAAAGGAAGGTCAACCGACAGACGATTGATGTCCAACAATGTACGTTAATGATGTTTTGTTGTGATGATAACATGTGTCCTGTGTAGTAGTTTGACCATTTTGGAGGGGACTGTCAAGAGTTAGAGACTGAATTCCATTATAAAATGGCCAAACAACTGCAGAGTCATGCTGAGTCATAATGGCTGACTCCATGAACTACCAAGTCATGTCTAGTCAGGCCACTAGAGGGCAATGTCCTTTAGATAGAAAGATAGAGATAGAGATAGAGATAGAGATAGATAGATAGATAGATAGATAGATAGATAGATGTGAACTAGTCCGAAGTTCTCTCTCTTCTTGTGAATGCTGATGCCTGATGAAGCATTTCTCCTTCAATTGTAAATATTTGTGTGTATATATTGCAACTGTTTGGCTTTGAAAATAAAAGTGCCTCCTGCTTATTTGGACGTCAAACACTCTGTGTGAGAGTATTCTTGGGAATGCGTTGCTACTAAGCCTGCTGAGATAGTTTTTGGCTTCTGCCAGGTATTGACTATCCTATCATCTCCTGACAAAGCCAAGATTACAAATCTGCCATACTTTGGACATATCATGAGTAGACATGACTCAATAGAAAAGACAATAATGCTTGGTAAGGTAGAAGGCAATAGAAGAAGAGGGAGACAACACTATTGGTGGATAGATGCACCCAAGGAAGCTGCAGCCCTGAGTTTGCAAGACCTAGGTCCTTATCATACCACACCATTATACTGGCATAGCAGTGGTTTGGTCCCACTTTTGTCTCAGCCTTATCTCACAACCTCATGGTTCTCCCAGTGCTGTTGTGCTGCTACAATTTCATGCTGAAAATGATCTGTTAACAACCCCTTTACTGCTAGTCAATTTGAGTGTGGATGTCTCATTCCACTTCATTGTGAGAATGATCAATTAGTTGGTGTGGTGTGGTTGTGGTCTGGTTGTCCTTACCTTGGATATTCCCAAGGAAATCTGCAGCAGGGAAACCTCGGACTACTTCTAGTGCTTAGGTGAGGAGGACAAAACTTCCAAAGAGAATAGCTGTGTTTTCTGTAGTCTATGCTCTTGAAACCCTTTTCAGATTTTAAAAAATGTGTTTATATAAATGGTTTGCTGTTATAGTATAATAACTACTATTCTGACCATTAACCATTTAAAGTCACTATTCATATACCTTTGCTGCATAGGGGTGTTTTCCAAAGTTTTCTCCAGTGCTTTCCTGTGGTACCACACACCACAGTGTTAACACCACATGTCACCCCAAATGCCAGGGGGTCTTAAGGACCCTCTAATTATCGATATCAATTTGGGGAATTAATATGCTCAGCTTGGTGATACGAGAGGAGGGCAACAAAGCAGGACCTCTTAACCTATGTATAGTGGTACTCAGGAGGAGATGTTAAGCTAGATAGTACAATTAATTAATCTTTATTTGAGAAAGCAATAATAGCAACATTCATTCACACACTCAGGCTTCAAGCATTTATGCAAGGCTAGCAAATGAAGTAGGAAGGATTGGGATAAAGGAATAGAGTAAGGGGTTGTTTTCGGGTAATAGTGTACCAATCAGAGGAGTTGAGGTCATGGAGAAAACCAGCAGAGTGGGGGTCCTGAAGCAGGAATGGCTACACAGTCTGATATGAAATCTGAAGGTAGGAGAACTGTGCACACTTGAGTGGAGTTTTGAACATGTTTTTATACCCAATAATTCCCTTCAGGGGATGGGATTTAGAGTAAAAAACAATGCTTCTTGGAGGTTCTCAAGATAAGACAATAGACACTCTGGATATGTTAACAACCCTTAATGTGCTGACACTTTGGAACTGAATGGAGAAAGCAACCCTCTGTGTTTAGGGGAAGGTAGAGGTAAGATAGCTCTTTACAAACGTGAGTATCTCAGGTATGGCTGGTGGGATTAGCCAGATATTCAGGCAAGAAGCTGCCTTACAGATTATCTTTCTTTGGAATTTGTTATAGCCCCTCCCTAGTGTATATGTGACTTAGTCTCAGCGTTAGTCCTTGGGATTCCTGGTTTTGGGGAGTTCCCGATTCACTCGCTACACTCTTGGAGGACCACAGTTGGCCAAATTATTAAATATTGCCAATTATTAAACATAAGGGGCAGGGCGTGTCAGGGTAGGTAACACACAGCATTATTTTTTTTAAAATTAAGATAATGGTGTATATTACAGCATAACGTCATAGTGCTATTACATGATTACGTTTCTTTGTACACATTAAGCCATAATAATGTTATTACAGCTCAATGAGTATAAATAAATGTTTTGGAACAGGACAACCTGAAACAACTGACTAGCACGATAAAACTTAAGTTATCAAAAATATCTGGGGATGGTGCAGTCTGTTTCTCTTTCTGTGTTATCTTTCACAATGTGAGTTTTGGGCTGTAATAGTGTTATTATGGCTTAACAGTAAGTATAATTTATTGTATATGACCATTGGTCATTACAGAAAAGAATAGGTATAATAAAAATAAATAAATATCACGTTAAAATATCACATTAAGTGTCACGTTAAAAACCTTTAGTGTTAAAACCTTCTTCATTTAAGGTGTCCCATGTGAACCAGTCATTATGACAGTAAAGAGTTCATTCTGTTTCATTTGGGTTTACTTCATACCAGATTCTGTGGCCTTTCTATTCTGTCTTCTTGTTGATTGACCAAGGATGCAGGTCCATGCCTTGGATAAGGCCAAAAGAGAGGTTGTGGCTCTTCCAAATATAGTAGGATTTTTGTTCTAAAGTAAGAATTTGATCTTTTGACTTGCTGTCCAGGAATCCTTGATTTGTTAGGGTGCTGAAAGATACTTGATTCTAATTCCAGATGATAAAGGACAACTAAATAAATACTAGAAAAACCTTTAACTTCAGTTTGGCCGCAATGGCAGAGAAGCAATTGATATGGGATTTTGGCAAATCTGCCCTCTTCTACGGCTGATGGCATTAGCTAAAATCTGACTAGTGTGAGTTCCCTCCTTTGACAATATTTGTCGGTTTTAATCAAATAGTCCTCTGGGCCATGAGGGAGTTTTAATAAACTCTACCATGGTGCAATCTTGATAGTACCCAGTGCAGCATGGCCATTTTGCAGCAGGTGTCAAGCACCTGAAGTTTGAATTCCTTCTTTCCCTTTCTTTTGTCTTTTTGGTAAAAGAACATATCTGAAAACCCAAATTTGTTAAGAAAGTGAGATATGTTATGGAACTGTATTTTGTCTCTTCAAGGGACAGAGGTCGTTTGTTCATTGTAATAGAGTTTAGCAAGCCGATTTTCAGGGAGCTCCTTCAATCTTAACCAAAAGGTAAATATAAATAAACAAATGGTTGCAAACCAAGGTTGGGAGCTTGTCTCCAACCTCAGGAACTGTATTGGAGAAGACCTCAGAGCCCCCAGGATAGTTCTTAAAATTTTGTTCTGTAAATAGAACAAAATGGCTTAAATGAGTACAAGTGAACCAGTTTTAAACAGCGGCAACCTGAAACAACTGACTAGAATTATAAACACTTTTCTTGTTTTCCGAAGAAAGACATCAAAAATAGAGTATGTGTGGTCTGTTTTTCTTCCTCCACTACCTTTCACAATGAGAGATTTGTGCAGATGGCTGTGCTGTAATGATGTCGTGCCATTTTAAACTGAGTTCCATTATGACATTAGTAGAGCCTTGTGGTATCTGTCACTTCCTCCAGTTGTTGTGAGAGCCCATAACAATGTTGGCTACTTTCTTGACAGAATTGCTTGAATGATTTCAGATGCAAAATCATCTTTTTCCTCATTTGGGGAACCTACCTTTTTGCTATTTTTTTTTTTAATTGTCTAAGATGCTGCCATGTTGATGCAGTTCTCATATTCTGGGTCCTTTTGAGGGATTATTGAGTCTTTTTGTTGAAAGCTGAGTTGCACGTATTATTGTTGGTTTGAGGCAGAAAGATATTTCACAACTTTTCCTTTGCAATCTTGAAAACTTTAATTTTTTTGCTTTATATTTACCGGTACTGGTTTATAGCAGACCGAACTGATCTAGCTATGCTTCCATTTTGTTCCCTTGGTTTTTCTTCTTAAGAATTCCCTTCCTTTCCTCATGTTTCAGGGATGTGGTCCACTTCTCTGTATTGGAGATGAAAAACAAGTCCTCTATATCCAGAGTCTGGATATTAATATTTATTATGGGCTGGAGGATACAAGGCAGAAAAAAGAGTCAGTCAAAGTCACATTATGTAAATACAGAAGCCAAATTTGGCATCACGTGTGAAAACAACTATTACAGTCATCACTTTCCATGCTCACCAGATGGGAGACAGCAACAAGTTCATTTTTAAAAGGATATCATAAAGCTAGTGGGGGGGGGAATGCTTGTTTTAAAATTAGTGAAAAAGATAGGGTTTCTGAAACCTGGGAGAAGCAAATGCAGGTCTTGCTGTATATGAAGTTTTTAAAGGGTTTGCTAGATAGACTCAAAAACATCATTCAGAATGTAATACAAAAGTGTCAGTGAGGGAAAATGGATGCAGCTAATGAGCTGCTTTGCATTTGTAAACAGTAATTTCTTGCACTGCCAATGATTTAATCAGGAAATGTGACAAGAAATTTGCAAATGGGGATTTACAGGAAAATGACCTGGTAGGTTATAAGTTTGGACCAACTTTTAATCTCAGGTAAACAAGAATGTTATATCAAAACACTACTCAGCATCTAAATCCTGACAAACAGGGAGGCCTTGCTGAGATGTCAGATATATTGTGTTACAGTGCACTAAGAATTGTGTGGTCTTCCAAATTTACTTTTCTGTTATATTTTAGTTCAGCAGATCAGTGCCAGTATATCAGGCCCTAGCCCCATCAAAAATTTTCAAGGGTTTAGTGTTCTTCACATTCAGTGATCATATGAGGTCTGTCTATTAAATAAAGAGATTGATACAATAACCCATCTTTCTTTATATGTATTACAATTCTAATGCTTGTCCCCATCAATATACTCCCCATTCACACTCACACACTGATGCAGTCTTGTTTTCCACTGGTTGAAGGCATGGAGCAGATCAGTTTCTGTCAGCTGTTTCAACACATCTGCTGTTTTCTTCTTTACTGCATCAATGGACTCAAAATGTGTTTGTTTAAGCAGCAGTTTCACTTAGGGAAAAGAAAAAAGTTGCATGGTGCCAAATCTGGCAAATATGGAGAATGTTCAAGTGTAGTAATGCATTTATTGGCCAAAAAATGCTTCACAGAAAGTGTTGTGTGAGCAGGTGCATTCTCTTGATGTAGAATGTAACCATTTTTCCACTGTTCTGGCCTTTTCTTTTTCCCTGACTCTATCTCTCAGCTTTGTCAAAACTTCCTTATAATAATACTGGTTCACTATTCTGCCTTCTGGAACCCATTCTGCCCAAATTATGCCCTTGACGTATAACAAAAACAAACAAACAAAAAACCCCAATGAGCATGGCTTTGAATGTGGGCTTGCTTTGATGTGTTTTTTTCATTCTTGGTGATGATGATGTTTTCCGGTGCATTGACTTGTTTTGTCTCAGGATCATACAGGAAGATCCAGGTTTCATCACAAGTGATGATTTTTTTAAAAAAAGGTTTGGGTCTGCCTCACATTGCTGCAGAATGTTAGCACAAATTTCCTTGAGGCAGTTTTTTTGATCTGGTGTGAGACCCCTAGGGTCCATCTTGGCACAAACTTTTCTCATGTTGAGATTCTCATGCAAAATTTTCCACTCAGTGTCTTTGTCAATGTTCACAGCTTCATCTATCATTTGGACAATGAGTCGGAGGTCTCCTCAAACAATTTGGCTGATTTTTTCCACAATTTCTTCGATTCTTGAAGTGGAAGGTCTTCCAGGGCGTTCATCATCTTCCACATTCTCACGTCCTTCTCTGAATCTTTTGTGCCACTCAAACACACATGCATGAGACATGTCCTCCCCATAGGTCTCAATAAGCATTTGAAAAGATTCTGTTGGTATTTTGTTCAATTTTACTAAAAATTTCATATTGACATCTTGCTCAGCTTTTAAACTTAGCATTTTTCTAGCACACAACAGACAACACTGGATCTAAGCAATCTAAGACATTTTTATAAAGTTGATTCACATACAGATTGAATATTGGAGAGGACTTAGTGTTACCTACCTTGACAGTCCCCACCTTTCAATAACATATAATTGGCAATATTTAATAATTTGGCTGGCTAAGGCCTGCCACATGGTTGGCAAGTAAACCAGGGACTCCCAAGATACTAAGGCTGGAGTCATGCATAACCTAGGGAAGGGCCTTTTGAAATTCCCCAAACAAATAATACTAAGGTCAGAGTTCTTCCTGGAAACACCTGGAGGTGAGTCATCCACTAATCCAATCTAGGATAGCTGAGCACTCGGTGACTGCAAAATAGGTTGTTCCTCTTCTTCCTTCGACCACAATAGAAGTTTGCCTGTGCCCATTCAGTCCCAAATGTTTTGCCCATCAACGATCATTAACACATCTGGAGAATCCTTTGTCCAATCCTGGGTATCTGAGAGACATTGTATTCTACTCTAAATCCCATCCCTTCAAGGAAATATAAAATATAAATGTCACCTTAAAACACCACCAAAGTGTGCACAGATATCCTTCCTCCTGACACTCTGTCAGTCTGCATCACCAGGTGCACAGATCTTCTTCTCGTCTCCATGTCAGACCATGTAGCCAGGGCTGCAGCTTCCACACAAATCTCTGCTCTTCAGATCGGTACAGTATAGCCTACAGTCCCCTCACTCTATTCCTCTATCCAAATACTTCCTACTTTCTTCAATAGCCTTTTGTGACTGCTTGAAGTGCAAGTGTTAGCACGAATGTTGTTAAGACTAAATTCCAATAAGGATCATTTAATTGTACATTCTGGCTTGAGTCCATTCAGTGAATACTGGTATACACTGGTCAAAAGATCCCTGCAGTTATCCAACTTCTCACATGCCAATTTGAGCTAATTAAATTTGCCAAATTAAGATTCAAACATTATTCCAGTATCATTAAGAGTTTTGCCAGGTGTAAAATTTTCCACCACAGCATTGCAATGACAAGGAAAGATGCTATGATAGGGATTGTGTCAATAATAACAATAACAATTCCATCAGTAATAACAATAATTTTGCCGCCTCACTTTCTGCATTAGAAATGTAAGAGTTAAAATTTGTTAAAAGTTGTAAGTCAGAAAAGTGCTGCAACAGGGAAATATCAAAGTTAAATGTGCAGGCCTGAAATCTTTTCCTGGGTACTCAGCCAGATAAACTCAAAATAATAGATAACAAAGAAGAACCATTAGGAACTATATTAAACAGGTAC
Source organism: Gambelia wislizenii (assembly GCA_030847615.1). Classification (NCBI taxonomy): domain Eukaryota; kingdom Metazoa; phylum Chordata; class Lepidosauria; order Squamata; family Crotaphytidae; genus Gambelia; species Gambelia wislizenii. The sequence goes on along the minus strand of JAUMIR010000001.1, from coordinate 165,812,404 downwards.
CAGATCATGTGATGCTGCCCAAGCAACTGGCTTCCCAAAGTAAAGAGAAATGGGAACCCTATCTTTAACATAAGGAAATGTGGCCAACCAAGCCAGGCCATATAAGGAAACTCCAGGCAAAAAGCCAAATCAAGAATTTTATCTCTGTAACTAAGTTAAAATGAGACCTGGTGAACTCATTCTGTGATTGTCTGACAGAACAAACAAGCAAATCCAATAAAAGCAAAAAAAGGGGGCAGCAGATCTGTCTGTCTAGAAATTGAGTGGTTGTTTGCTTGATCTTAGGATAGCTGAGACTTTGGCCTTGTCTATGGGGCCAAATAAAGTGACCTCCCCCTGTTCCTGCGCCCAGCTGTCCAGATGATGCAGAGTTTTGGCCCTATTTCTAGTCTGAACTGTCCAGATGGCATCCAGGCAGTCCCATGAGAATTTGGGGCAAATACCCATTAAAACGGAGCAGGCACATGGTTTAAAAACCCACTGTTTGCTGAGGTTCTTACAGAGAAAATGGTGACTTCCATTACTGCAACGGGGGGGGGGGTGTCCGCACAGGCATCCAGTGTGGTGCCTGGGTTGTGTGCATCACATCTGCTGAGATCACTGCGAGGCACCCAGCCATGTGACCACGGCCGGGCATTTCATTCCTGGCCTCGGAAGATGCAACTGGTGCAGGTAAGTGAAGCACCAGTTCATGCATGGCCTGCAAGTGTGCAGACACCCTTCCATTGCTGCAACGGAAGGGCAGGTAATGAAGAAAATGGCATGTGCCTGGGGCTGGAATACTCTGATCAGAGTACTCCAGAACATGAACTATTCTGTTCAGTATAGACAAGCCCTTTATATACAATTAAGATTAAGAAGATATAACACAGAGTTTACTCTCTGTAACAATAGCTCTGCTGAATTAAAATCAATGTATGAAAATGTACCACTGCTTCACTGACATGGATTCACTGCTTCACTGACATGGAAAGCCACTTGCTACCACTGGAAGGAGTCCTTCCATTTGGAGAACACACAACAATGACCCGAGCCACCATGCTTTTTTTTCTGCTTATAGGTAGATTCTATGGACAAACATGTACACTGTGTTTGAGGTTCTCTTTTTCTTTCTTCTTTTTCCTTTAGCAAATCTTCCTTGTCAGTGAGTTGCTATTGCAGATTCCTTTTCTAAATTGCTTTGAAGTCAAGAACATAAATTTCAATAATTTGTGTTGCCCTGGTCTGGTAAAATTGGTGGTTATAAAGTAAACACATATTTTCCTGTTTTAAAGCGGGTGGGGAAATCTGCCAGGTGCAGCTTCCCTTCATCACTGTGGAGTGCTTGTTTCCCTCATGTAGGATTGTAGCTTTAGAGAAGAAGCAGAGGTTATACCTATTAGGTGTTTCAAAATCCATTCCAAAGAAGGAGAATGCTGTGTCAAGGGGGCACTAGCAAGCTATATCCTCTTCCACATGCCTGAGTCACATCTTGCCTTGATATTCGTGTATAGCCTTGTATTCTGCTAAACATCACTCACGGCAAGTATCAGCAAATATAAGATAAAAAGTACCATAAAATCCAAAGGGATCATTATGTTAGCCTGTTGCAGCTAAAACAACAAAGGGTAACACATTTACTAGAGTCCACATCAGATCTACAAAGTGTTCTCCTAAGTTGGCAAGTGCATGTGGGGGAGGGGAGGGAATTCTAAGCAATGAGTATCAGAGAAATGTAATGAAAATTGTAGGTGTGTACGTGCCTTCAAGTTGCTGGATGACCTATGGTGACCCCATTAATTTCATGTAGTTTTCTTAGGCAAGGAATACTCAGAGATGCTTCTGCCAGTTCCTTCCTCTGAAATGTAGCCTGCAGCACCTGGTATTTGTTGGTCGTTTCCCATCCAAGTGCTAACCAGAGCTGACCCTGCTTAGCTTCCAAGATCAGATGGGATCTGGTGCCTTTAGGGTATTTAGTCCACACAATGAAACCTCAATCTGTGACAATTATATTAAACCAAAAGTATGCAAAAAGCATTAAACAACAAAGCCGTGTCAGTGATACATACAAATATCCAACACTAGTAGGCTAATTAACACTTGTAGTAGAATTTTTAAAAATCCAGTACCTTGATTCAGGGCAGAGATTATAAATCTAAACTTATCACTATGTTTGTGATTCAGCAATTTCATTTTGCACTCTTCCTTTGAAATCCCTTTGTTTAAGTATGGCTGGTTTCTGTTCAGAAACAGATTGTCCTGGGAAAAGTTCTCTCACTGGCTCTGAACACCATGTGAATATTTCCATTCTGATGCTAGGTTTCCTGATTGGATACCCCATTTTTAATCTTTTTCAATTTCCAGTATACATTGTTGATGAGATAATTCAACCTTTTTTCTTTTAAGAAAGAGAGAAAGTAGTACAGTAGTCAGGAAGGTTCAGGAATATCAGCTATGTGGAAAGAACTCTGGTGGCACCGACCAACATCAGCTGGCCAAAAAGAAGTGGATGTGACCACGGAAGATAGTAATAAAAGATGGTGGCAGGCAACACAATGGCAAAGTGCATGAGGTACCACTGCTTGATGCAAGAGCTTCCTCTTGCCTCATAAGAGATCAGTGCTTAGCTAGTTATGATGGTTTCCACAGGAAGCCCATGATCAAAGGCAAAAGGAGTGAGGAATTGCCCTTGTGGGTTTTCTGGGGGCAAACTGTTGTTGTTGTTGTTGTTGTTAAATTTATTTCTTACCCACCTTTTTATGTTAAAATACATAAACATAAAATCATTTAAACACAGAAGTTAAAACACATAGGATTAAAACAAACATTACATTAAAATCATCCATAAACTTAAAATGCCAATTTAAAATTCATGGATTAAAATCAACTGGGTAGGCCTGCTGGTTGCTCATGGTTGCTCATTATGGGAAACAGGATTCTGGCTATGTGGCTATAAGATCATTAAAAAATCCGTATGGGGGGCAAAAAATACGAACAGCCTCTCCTTCGTATGCATACGAACCGGCTATACAATTTTAACCCCCCTAAACTCCGTATGACTCCCTCTTCCCGAAGCTGGCTGGAGCGAGCAAGCCAAGCGGCAGTTTTAAATCTCCCGCTGCTTTTTTTTTTAAAGGTTCCTGGTTTGCGGACAGTCGGTTTTCCGTATTTACAATATAAAATAAAAATAAAAAACATATAAATTCACGGACTCACCAGACGCTTGCTAGCCGGGAAACCAACATGGCGGCCGCTCCCAATTCCCCTCCGTGCTAGCTCCGCCCACTCTACTTGGCCAGCCAATCAGATTACCCTGCCTGTTCGTATGTGTGCGAACGGACCTTACAGACCCATCAGCCATCCGAACGGCGTACGGATTTCTCTTCACAATCCGCTTTCCCTCCCGAATGCCATGTATGTGTATTTCAGGTTGGAAAACCGCCCCCCCTCTTTTGCATTTGTGTGCATCCGAACGGCCATTTGTACCGAAGCGTGAACTTCCGCATGCCGTATGTATTATTTAAATCATGTAGACGGGACCTGGAGTAAGTAAATCTTTAATCTGATCCATCCTTATCTTTTTTCCATAGCCCAGATCGTACATACAGTACAATATAACTAATCCACAAATCTTTCAATTAATTTTCTCCTAAAACTTTAGAAAATTTAAAAAATTTTCAGTAACAGCAAGTGCAGTTGTCCCTTCACATTCACTGAGGTTTGGTTCCAGGACCCTCCGTGAGTACCCAAATCTGTGAATACTCAAGTTCCATTATATGCAGTGGCATAGCAAAATGGTGTCCATTATTTAAGATGGCAAAATAAAGGTTTGCTTTTTGGATTATTATTTTTTAAAGAATATTTTCAAGCCATTAATACTTAAATCCGTGAATGCCAAATCAGTGAATATGGAGGGACAACTGTAGTATCGTGCAATAGTGAAAGGTTTTTAAAATTGCTGCAATCAAGCCACATAAGTTAAACATTATAGCTGAACACCTAAAATGTATTATTCAGTTACGTTATAGCTACACACTGGAAGCTAAGCCTAAGGACAGGTAAACAAGATGAATTACGTGTTTCCCCATTTACCACTGTTCTTTTCTTCCATCCCATAGTTACTTCCTCACTGTTAAATTCCACATAGCAAATCCCTTTGATTCCATCCAATTCTTGCCATGAGGCCTCCTCCTCTTTCTCTTTCCCACCAAATCTGCCTCCAGAGCAGGTGTCATGATGGAGTGACTGCAACTCCCATCATGGAGCCAGAATACATCTGCCAGAACTACATTTCCCATCATCTATAAATTTCCATTCCCTGGTCAGCAGACAAAGGTAACACAGAGGCTCTGAAGGTGACTGTGTGGGTCTTCATTTGCAAAGCATTACATCACATCACATGACTGGAGAACCAATCAGATTGGGCAATGAAGATTTGCATAGTGGAATTTTGAGAAGCTGCAGTCTTTGATAGGAGACACGTGGTATCAGGCGTCTGAGATGAAGCTGACCTCACAACTTAAGATTTTTTCAAACAGTTGAAAAAAACCACGAGGAGGTCGGGAGAAGAACGGAACTGTGGTGATTACACAGCCCCATTTCAGATGACGCAGTCCTCCTCCGTCCTCCTCCTGACCTCCTCCCAACCTTCCCCATGCTGCTGGAGCCTCTTTTTATTGACAGAAAACCTCCCTCAGTAAAAAGCGGTGTGAGCAGCACGGGGGAAAGTCAGGAGGAGGTCAGGAGGAGGACGAAGGAGGACTGCATCGTCTGAAATGGGGCTGTGTAAGTGTGATAGCCCTGTTCTCCCAACCTCCTCGTGGGCTTTTTCAACCGTTTGATAAAGTCCTTACTCTGAGATTCCATCATCAGAGACTCAAGCTAGGCCAGCTTTGATAAGCCTGGCTCTAGCCATCCCAATTGGGACACAGACTGATGTTGATGAATCTTCTAATGTGAGTGAAACTTTTCTTAGCTTAGGAGAATGTATTTCAGCTAGTTGCGTTAGCTTATATGATTTATTTTAACCTGATTGAATGTAGTCTTTATGTTATGATATTCTATGTAACTCTTAAGCTTTGGACCTGGAGAGAAATGCTGTTTTCTCCATGATATTCTTTCTGCTAACTACTTAGTCGCTTGAACAATTAAATAATAAAAACTTTGATTTCTATATAAAACAAGGCTATCACACACATCTATCATTCTGGACTGCACAACAAAATTTCTTTCTCTCCCTGGGGGACAGAAGAGAGGGGTTAGTTGGTAAACCTCATTTAACGCTAGAAAGCTTAATCTAAATGTGATTATCCCTCTGTAATCACATTTTCAATATCATTTTAGGATCAGGGGGTGGTGGCAGCATTTTGGCCTCTAGGGGGCACCCTTGAGCGAGACACTAAGGGTTCCCTTAGAGGAGAAGCTAGTTTGGGGGTTCCAGGCTGAGAGCCATGACTTAGCTGATTTTCGCAGGGGGAAAAGGGGGAATATCTTGGCTTCTAAGGTGTGTATGTGGGTGTGCAGGCACACAGAGGCCAGGATAAATCCTCCACATGGTTGGCAGTAGTTTAGAACTCTAAGGCTTAAGATATAGAAATTCTCAAAAAGCAAATCTCTCTGGTTGACTGGTCTCTGCTGGAGAAAGGGACATGTGGGGGGGGGTCTGTGGTTTTCAAGTGTTCAAGTGAAGTCTGTTGTGCAGCCTGTTGGTCCCTGTGGGGAGGGATTTTGGGTGGCTTCTGCCCCTGAGGCTTGGAACAGAGGGAACGTGCATCCTTCTCCCTGAACCTGAGGCTCACATATGGCTTTTGTCCAAAAGCAGGCTCTTTGAACAGGTGACTGGGAATGAGGACATTACTCTCACCATAAGATTTCTGCTCCCAATGAAAGTTTGCTTCATAATTTCTAGCACTACAGTAACTTAAAACTTCAAGCATTTAGAAATACAGTTTAAGCATCCAAAGAAAAGGGCAGACAAAGGTACCAAGGGGTTTTAGGTGTTGCATTTAGAAATACAGTTTAAGCATGCAAAGAAAAGGCAGACAAAGGTACCAAGGGGCTTTAGGTGTTAATGGTTTTCAATGTATCACTTTCTCCAATGCTAGAAATTTGGGGACTGAAGGAAAATTTCATTTGGGAGGCAGAATTCTTATTTGGATAGCAATGCCCCCCCCCCAATAGCTACACCTCTAGAAGTGTTTGTGGAAGACTGCTGTGGTCAGAAGAACACCATTATACAAGGAGCAACCATTTCACTGGCAGAAAGAAATAGATACAACTTTTGGGGCAGAGAATTGAGGGTTATGTTATGTTGTTATAGAATACTGTGTACACTGATGTCATTACCGCCCGAAACCTCATGGGAGAGGCGGGATATAAATAACGATTATTATTATTATTATTATTATTATTATTACATAGGCAATAGCAATATTCAAACCACTGTAAGAATGAAAATGTTATCCTGTCCAGCAGGCCTCCAATAAGGCAAATTCAAGGAATTTCTTGAAAGCAAAGGCTAGAAACACACTGCATTATGGAACCATTTTTGTGGGAATAAGATGTACAAACCCAACCAAGCCCACATTGAAATGTGCAAATAGTGTGCTTCTCCATTTTTAACTTGTGCTGATGGTATTTCTTATGAAACAGACTAGAGGCTAACAGTTCTGGTATAGAGAGAGCTTGGTGACACTCTTTCCTGTGTCCAGATAATGCTAAACAACTTAGGAAGCTTGTGAGTCATCAGAGTATTGTTGAGACAAGTGGAAGCCTAATTGAAGATAAGATGGGATTTAAATCCAGTAATAGGACTTCCCACTAGAGAGCAAATCTTCAGAGATCTCATTAAAACTAGCTTTGTGCAGTTAGCCCAGCTAATAAAAGTGCCTTCTCTGGCCATTTAAGCTGCTCTATTTATCAGAATATTTTTATAACTGTATGAGATGTCAGCTGCTATTATTTATATGAATATAATAGTTCATATGCATCTTTCTGCATTACCATGGTTTTTTTATGTATAAGTGAAGGGAAATTACCAATATAGATAAAATGATTATGATCTCAGGTGCTCCAGATGCACTAGGAATAAGAGTAAAATAAAATAATATATCCCCAGCATTACTGTGGCCCCTTGGTATCCTTTGGGGTTTGGTTCCAGGACCCCCCTCCCCTGTGGATACCAAAATCTATAGATGCTCATGTCCCATTATATACAACGGCATAGTAAAATGGTGCCCCTTATATATAATGGCAAACAGAAAGGTTTGCTTTTTGTAAACGCCACCCCCCAATATTTTCAAGCTGTGATTGGTTGAATATGTGGATTCAAAACCCGTGGATACAGCAGGCTAACTGTGCATAGCTCTTGAGGATTTTACTGAAGAAAAAATATATAAAATGACAATGAATCTACAGATGAAACATCCTGGTTCGTTGTTATTTGAAATAGTATTGGTAGAACCAGAGTTTGCAAATGCTAAGTTTTTGGACAAAATCCCTGAATCTCCCAGTAGTGATGCTGGGACACTCTGGGAGTTGTAATTCTCCACACATGCAAACAAGAAGTTTTCAAAGCACTGGGCAGAACCAGAAAAAGATTGCAGTAAATAGATGGTTTCTTTGGAACCACATTCAGGAATGCCAGAAGTCCTCCTTAGGGGTTGTCTAAATGGTGAAAATACTCCTCACAGAATGCAAGGAGAATACGGGCTGTCTTAATGGCATCCCCCATCATTTCACTGTATTCAGAAAGAGGGGGGGCAAAAACATCATAAACTCCCCCCCCCGAGTTTTTTAAAAACTCCAATGGAAATGCACTATGGACAAGCAATTCAATTTGAATCACTTTCACATAGGAAAGGAAACATAAGCTGATTGTATGGATGAGCGTAGGGGGTGGGGTTTGCTAACAGGGCAAGCGCCCACTGCCACCATGTTCGATTTTCACCTTAGCAATCGCTTGCTAAGGCAACAAAACAGGATGTTGTTTTTTCTATTTTTGTTTTTGTTTTTGTTTTGTTTAAAGGTGAAATACTGCTTATGCACTCTGTGGAAATAGGGTTCTTTAAAAAATGTTTGGGGGCACCAAACTTAAAAATGCAAGTAATTCACTCGCAGCTGCCATCTTGTCTAGAGGCATGCAAAGTTTATGGGGTGTAAGACCATTAAGACAAGTCGTAGCTGCTGTGAATTGTCTATATTGTGGATCACTCTGTTTTGGGGAGAGTTCATATAGATGACCTCTTAGATGTACCCCCTCACACAAATTAATAACCATATCATGGGAAGAGTGAGGCCATGCTCATTGTCTTTGCTGCAAATGTCACAATTCTCAGTTTTGTGCTCCACACACTGGAGGGAGACCCTTTTGTAGAGAAGACACTGCCATTCAGAGGTAGACTCTTTTCTTCCTGTGATGTGGAAATTTGCATGTCAAATATTTGACACTGGGGAAGGAGGGAGTTCTTACAAGCATAATAGCATGTCTTTCCATACATGGGAACAGTAATGCCAGTGGGGGTGTTACAGGGATGCTGGCCCCATTCTGCTTCTCACATTATAGTTGAGCATATGGAAGAGAATGCCTAAACTATAGTTTCTGTGCCTTCTTTTATGAATTTTCAGAGTGTATCTATACAACACAGTTTTAATAGTTTAATGCCACTTTATCTGTCATAGTTCCATCCTGGACTTGATAATTTGGTGAGGTACTTAGACTTCTCTGTTGAAGAGCTCCACTCCACTCCCCTGAACTATCCCAACAGAGCTGCCTATCAGAGAATTTGAAGTCCCCCAGCGAGCTACAAATCTCAGGCTTCGTATAGTATGGAGCCATTACAATAATAATGGTATCACACTGCTTTAACTGTGTACTGTAGATACATTCAACATCTATGATGACACACTTCCAGGTCGATGCATCTCCTGAGGAAGGTGGAAGATGGGAATAGGTGAGGTTATGTAATAATGAGAGACAGAACACCTTTTAAAATTAAAGGAGAAGCAGGATTTTCTTTGCAATGGGCAGACCTCAGAGAAAGGCAGCTGAGCCTCAGCTTTCCCATCTGTTGTGTGAAGAGTAGGCAAGGAAGCTCTTCAGTCCCATCAGATGATTTGTTCCCCTCACTGTGTAGTATAGGTACCATAAACATCAATCTAGGCTGAAATCAAATCCAGTGCTTTACTGCTCATAAAAGTATATCCTGCTCCTGATGTGCAACTTTTGCCTGCTCTCTTGCTTAAGAAATCCCAACACTGAATTGCCTGACACCTAAAATATACATTTTCTTCCTGGGAATTCATGTTCATGCCTTGGATGTATCAAAGAAGGAACCCTTACACTTTTGGTTTGTGCTAGATTTCTGTTTCAGTTTGGAAAATATGTGTACGGGAGAAGTGTACCCAGACTTATGGGAAAGCTATAACAAAATCACACCTTTGCTGTCATGATTCACTTTTATTTATTATTTTGTTCTTCAATCATTAGCATACTGCACACTAAAACTTATTAAACCTCAACTTGTTTTAGCTTTAATCAGTGTTATATTTTCCTGGGTGCTGACAGGGTTTGTCTGCCTGTTAGATACTTAACAATTCTGATATATAGGGCCAAACATATTTTGCTGAGACAAGAATTTTATGAGCATTTGGCAACTGCTGCAGAATTTCTGAAGAAAGTGCCGGCAGCTGCAGAAAACCAAGTACTGTACTTCTAAATCTGAGTCCTGAGTAGGTAGGCAGATTGGGCAATCTGACTTAAGTGATCAGATACAAAGGAGAACAGGGTTCCTTAATCTTCCCATAGTCTATGCAACTATTAAAAGTACATAATCCTTTTTGTCTGGTTTGCTGACATGACCAACTTCGGTTCCAGCTTTAGAGACCTAAGAATTGCGTCTGTGCCTAGGAACAAGGCAGGAGACAGGAACTTGCAAATAACTTTCCTCCTCCTTTTTTGAGTTCCTATCATTTTGGTCTTCAAGCCCTCTCTCCAAATAAATGTATAAATAATAACAAAGCCTCAACTTAAGCCTTGCTATGGAGATACTGTAAAAAAAGATGCTTGATGCATTTCCATGTACCTTCTTCACAGGCAAAATTATTTTGTTCCACTTGCTGTGATAGTTCATTCAGAGCACATTGATTTTGAAAACAACATGGGGAGAGATAACAGAGAAAGCTTTCTCCCTTGTTGACACATAATGAGGTGAATGTGCTTATGTGCTTAAGCTCTGCTGATTTCAGTATGATTTATGCCTGCTTAATTTTCTCTAGTTTTCGGCTTCTATGCTGGGGCCATTTCCTACATTTTGCATTATGATTATGAACATGCAAGTTCCTAGACCTTCTGTTTATAATTATAGTGAAGTATGGGGGCTAGCCAGAGAGAGCTTAGCATCATGTGATCAACATTACCCAACCATTAGGGCCTAGTTTTAACGAGTCTGTAAGAACATTATATGTTATTGGGAAGATTATAGGGTTATAAACGCTTACTTTTATACTGCATTTGGCCTAGATGATTTTCAGGTCTTCCCATTCTTCTAAATTAAGAACTCCTTAATTCAGTATGGGACAAGACTCTTCTTGTGTGAATAGCTGGAGTAGAAGCAGTTTTTCCCTTTGTTGTGGCAAAATGATCCAGGAAAGATCACCAGTTACAATGTTCCTTTCTACACATATGTGTGGATTTATAACATCATTATTCCTAATTTTCAAACAATATATTATCTCTGTAATCTGTACAACAGCTTTATAAAGTGGGTCAGTAGGTGTTGCAGAAGGTGGAGAATGGGAACTCTCCCAAGTTTAATATAATGAATTCATGCTGAAGTGTAGTTTTCAATAGGGGCTTTGTTGGTCATAATTCATGCTCAGAGCCATTACTACAATAACTCAGCTTAAAACTTAAACTTCCTCACTGAGTCATGGCTCCTCCCTTACATATTTATGTACAAGGCTCCAGTCCATACTGAATTGTCCTTGCAGTCCAATTTCAGCATCCAATAGAGTGAAGCCATTCATGCTGTTGATTTTGTCTGTCATGAACACGCAACACATTATTAGTTATTTAATTTAGGAGATTATCAGATGCTTGAAAAAGTCCCAAAGCAGCTCAAAAGAGCAATGTCACTGTACCAGGAACAATCGTCCTGGTATGCTTGCTACATCCTCCCTCCATGCTGACATGATGAAAAAGACATCACTTTTCATTAGTGGAAATTTCCGGTAATCAAAAGCAGTGCCTTTTTCCTCACATCACCATAGAGGGAGGACAGAGCAAGCATGTGAGGAGAATGACGTTGTATGATACCAGGACCCATTCCCGGTATAGTGACATCATTCTCGCAAGCTCCTTTGGGGCTTTTTCAAACATCTGAGAATCTACTTACTGTTAAACTGCTAATTTAGTTATTTAACTAACTTACTGATAGTTATTTAATTTACTGTTGTTGTATTTTTATTTCCTGCAGGGAGAGAGAAAGAAAGAAAATGAGGGGTGTGACTCAGGTGCCAAAATAATTTGACTGATCTGTGCACCTTGAATTGGTGGGACATATGTGCCTAGCTTTTGCTATTCTACATATTTCAGGACAACCCTGCCTATGTTTTGCCTGAAAGTATCTTCTCATCTCGAGTCAACAGTGGAACATTTACTAATCTGGGCATATTACCATCTTGAATGAAGAAAAATAGAGTGAGGTTTGTTAAGTTGTAGCCTAATTTAGACTTTTGTCAGACTACATTTTGGCAGGTTGTTCTCACTTGCAGTATTAGAACTGATACTGCATGTAATGGAAATGTTGTGGGGCTTTGTATTTGGAATATCTTTCTGAACATCAATAAAAAATGTTTATGTTGCATTTGCTGTTATGGCAACTGCAGTCTAGTCTTAAAATGGACACAACAGAAATAATAGGCCTTTATCAGTCAGGGTTGCTATGGAAACACTTTTCCTTAAAGTAACCTGTTCAGGACGGCCAGTCCATAGTGTCACATATCCCTCTTGGAAGCATCGACAGTGTGGTCTAATTTAGTCAATGGGTTGAAATTGGATAGTGATGCAGAAGCAGCAAGCTCCACAGGCCCTTTCAGAGGCATAAAAAATGACTGAGATGAGAGAAGAGCAAGAGCTGCCTTCTGGGTCAGTGGGCAGTGAACAATTAATTCAAGCAATCTGTGATAAGAAATGGAGGCTGAGAAAGGTCACAAGGCTGATACATCCAGCAAGTGTGACATTTCAGGGTTCAGTATAGGGCAGCAAAAGGAATTTCCACGGTGGCTGCAGTGGCCAAAGTTCACAGCAAAGTTCAAGGCTTGATGTAACCAAGATAAAATTGCTCCAAAGTAATTACTCCAAATATAAAGGATCACACATCTAAAGGATCACATATGGATCTGCCAGAGCTCTGCCCATAGAGTAAGAACCCCTGGGAATAGTAGTCCAAAAATATAATTTACCCTACCTCTCTATAGAGTTTTTCAAAGGTGAATATATGGAAAGCTCAGGGAAATTTATTGGGGAAGAATAGGGCCAATCAGCACCTGGTATCTTTGGGCCGCTCCCAAGGCCCCAGCTCAAAGCAGGATCAACCACTAATGCCTACCGTGGACTAGACTTTCTCTGGCCCTCTGATGAGCACTGGAGAAATAGGCATGGCTGCCATTTTAAATGAACATATTTCCTCAAAGCAACATAACATTGGAGGCACTAATGGTATTTCAAACAGAGAAGCTTTACAGCCAATGTAGGGCAATGGCAGTGGCAGCACTAGAGCAGTGTGGATAGGCCAAACCACACCAGGTGACACCATTGGAGGGAGGTGTGACACCGGCCTTAGTAACGTCACAGGGTAGTAATGACTGGTAGTGTTGGACTTGTACTTGGGAGATCCAGGTTGTAGTCTCTACTGAGCCATCAAACTCACTGGGTGACCTTGAGCCAATCTCTCTCTCTCTCTCTCTCAGTCTGACCCACAGAGGTGCTGAGAAAATAAAGTAGGGATAGGAGAGGAGAGCCATATATGCCACCACTTTGAGAAAGTTGGAGGAAGGGTGCAATAGAAATGTTAACAATAAAAACAAATAAAAATATGGAGTGTGTGGAATTGGGGAACATGTATCCACATGGTTCTTGGGATGGTATGGGCAGTGAAAAAAGAAACAATATAATACATTGCAGAATACATTTTGGTACTGTATCTTGGGTCCCACTCTGGGAGAAAAGCAGCATCTAAAATAAATTAATAAATAAATAAATACCTCAGCAGACCAGAGAGCAGCAATAACATCTGTTGCTAAATTTAGGGAGAGGCCTCAAGCACACATTTTGCCCTGAGCCACAAAAGCCTTGCTCTGAAGTAATTCAGTCACTGGTTTATTGCTTCATCTACTGTGTATAAAGATTAGCTCTCTGCTTTGAAAAAAAAATGCTACAAAACTTAGATTCCCTCATTCAGCTCTCTTAATAGATATGTCTATTTTTGATAGATACTCCTCTGTTCAATATGTCCTGGTGTCCCAGAGTTCATATTAACCAAACCAAACACTCTAGTTTCCCCCCCCCTAAATACCTGAAGGCAGCAGATCCTGTCTGATTTTGGAAGCTAAACAGGGTCAGCCTTGGTTAGTACTAGGATGGGAGACCACCAATGAATAGCAGGTGTTGTAGGCTGTATTTCAGAAGAAGGAACTGGCAAAACCATCTCTGAGTATTTTAAGAAAACCCTTTGAAACACATGGGGTCACCGTAAGTCGAGAGATGACTTGAAGGCCCACCCACATGCACACAGTTTGGGAGGCCTGCTTTTTTCCCTTTGTTCTTTTTGATCTTCTGTTGTTCAAGGGAGAGTGAGGAAGGGAGAATCTTCTTGAACTAGAACTAAATTCAGTTGAGACTTCATGCAGATAAGCAGAATTACAGTGGGGAAAATATGGAATTACCTTGGATGGGGCAATGAAAACACCATCTCTCTCTTTATTGCAGCTAATGATAAGAATAAGGTCCTGTCTATACGAGGGGGAAAAATAAGATCTCCTCAGAAGAAGAAGCCATTCACAGCGCTGCAACCTGTCTTAACGGTCAATAGAGCCCCCCACAAACTCTGCACACCTCCTAGCCAAAATGGCAGCTGTGAGTGATTTACTTGCACTTTTAAATCTGCCACAGTCAATTTTTTTAAAGCAGTTTACCATGGTGCACACATGCAATATTTCAAATTTACAAAAAGGAAAAAAGAGAGTAAAAGATCACTGGTTTATCAACTTACCAGACTCTCGCTTAGCCAAAAATCCAACATGGCAGCAGCAGGCGCATTTCCCTATGTGTTAGCCCCACCCCCCATGCTCATCCAGCCAATCAGATTTGCTGCCTAGTTGCAGCAACATGAATGTAACTGTCTTAATGATTGGACATTCGCATCCCCTACAGAGTTTTTTAGAAACTCGGAGAAAAATTCCAAAAGACTTCCCTTCAGAGCTTTACAGTGGATTTGGCTGCTCCCCTTATGAATGAGACATATTTATGTGAATGTCCGTTTGGACAGATTGCCTTCCATGTGATTGCCATTTGGATTATTTTTACCATTTGGATAGGCCCTAAGTTAAGCTAACTTTTATGAACTTTTATCATCCACTCTTGTACCTCAAGAGAATGCACTCCTCACTTGTTCTGCACATGACATGGCTTTGCTACTGTAAATTGTGTGATTGTACACATCTGTCCATTAATAGTGCAATTCTGTCCATGAATCAGCAGTTGAAGTCCCATGTCACACAAATGGATTTTCACTTGTACAACTTTCTCATCCTCTCCTCTACAGCCCAGTCATGCCCCTCCCCAAGGCTGGTTTAAGTGCCCTGCAGCACCTGCAGCCACAGGGGGCCCCATCATTGTGGGGAACCCTGTTGTAACCCTCCTCCTGCAGAAACATTATTAGTAATAATCTGAATATCCTATATTGTGAATAGGTTAGGTTAGATTGACCTGAGATAAACTTATGGGCCCCCCCCAAAATAAATTGCAAGGGGCCCTAAAATTCCTTAAACTGGCCCTTCCCCTCCCCAAAAAACTGCTGCCGGATAGCTCCCAAGCCTCCATAACAGATTGTGCAGCTATGTTGCTACTCCAACAACAAAGAAGAGGAATCGCTTTCTGCATTCTTTTGGTGGACACTGTTCTTCAGTGGTGCCGATTCTGAATACCCCTCAATGGTGTTTACTCCCTGATAGGTAGAGGTAAGCTTTGTCAGGAAATGACATGGATGTGACCACAAGACGGAGCTGTAAGCTTAGAAATGAAAGTAGTTAAGCTCCAGTGGCAGGTGTGTGTGTGAGTTAGCATTTGAGAGTATGCACACCTGAGATGCCTGATGTAACAGGCATTGTTTACCTGCCTATAAAAAGGAGATGGGAATTATCTCCAGTGTGGCTTTGTTGTGGATGGTGGTTGGCGAAGCAGTTTGTTGGTTTAAGAGAGATTGTGCTATATTCTGTATATTTATTGTAAATATACTGCAAACAAAGATTAAAGCCCTCAAGTTGAGTGAAGGCTGGCCTTGTTGCTGTCTTTATTTGGCAAACCAGAGCTCAAGGCAGTGTGCTGGGGTGAAGGAATGTTTCCTTCTCAGCCTGAAATCTTTTGCAGAAGTCTCTCCAGAAACCTTCTCCTTGGCGTCCTGTCGATGTGGAACAACTCTGCAGGTGGTCATGGTGGACACAGCGTGTCTTTCTACGCCCCAACAAGCTTGCAGCATAAACTACTCAGTGTCCAAGTGCTGCAGGACTTTCTGTTGAAGCTAACAGCTACAAAAGAAACACATAGCTTGCTGATATATATATCTAGGCTGTTAAACAAAGCTGAAATAATTTTTTTTTAAATCTATGGGCTCTTTGAGACTGGTTTAAGGAAATTTGAGTTCTTGCAATATACAGCATGTCCTTGAGTTTTGCTGGATTTCACCTTTACATCCACTCATCCCATTGTTTTTAGGGGTTGTTTTGTAGGGATTTCTTGGACCTGCACTATGCCTCTTCATGCTTTGCTGAAGTGGTCCTAAGGTCTAAAGGACAATGTCCTGTCTGAATTTTTTAATAGCAGTTTCTTAGAGTGTAATAGTGCACTATTACAGTGTAATAGTGCAAAAGTACTCTTCTACTGATGCACAAGAACCCTTTTCAAAGAAATTAAAAGGACAGATAGGAAGAGGAGACTATTTGTTGTTCTAATATGTTTTGGAATTTAAAAAGAACCCCCCTCCCCTTCAGAGTGGGAATACAATGTTGCCACTCATGTCAGCAATTGCCAGAAAATAGTCCAGGACAATGGAAAACATCTTTTGGATTTATTTTTTTTAAAAAAAACACCCTTGGTACTACAGAAACAAATGCCACAACCTCCAGTGATCTCCCAAAACATTCGCTTCATCTGATGGAACCCTAGAAATAGTTTCTCCTTCCGAAAAATGGAAAGAGAAGGTAATCAAGTGTACGGTTAAAATTGATGGTCTCTGTAGAAATCTGTGTGTCAAATGACTTCTGAACAGAGTTTCCATAAACAGCAGGACAGAAGAGATGTTGGTATTACAATCTCTCTCTGGCTTTTCTTCGCATACGAAGATTCAAGGTATTACAGTAGTTTATGGGAATTGCCAGGAACAGAGAACTGTTCCAACAGTACTTATAACAAGGTATGATGAGATATGTGGAGGCTTTTGGTAGCTGACTGTCTGAAGACTTTATTAGACAAGGCAAAAAAGGCATCATAAGAACGGCTAATGATCGCGAAAGAGCGCGTATACCACATGAGGTTGCCCTTTTGCAATTACGTCCAGTTAAAAAACATACTTTTTTATTGATGGCTCAGGTGGTCAATTGATCCCTGTGGTGCTTTTATCCCAGCATTGGTGGCACTTGAAACTTCGCGCCATTGTACTCACGTGAATGCAGCATCAATGGCTGGTACAGAAAAAACAGTTCTGGGTGAGGTCGTGACATTTAGGTAGGTGACACACTTTTTATGACCTCCCCAGTTTACTTGGAAGTTTTTAAATGTGTTTTTGTGCATTTTGAAATTTTTTGAATGTTCTTTTTGTTTTTATTTTTGAATTTCCCATGCTAGGTATTCTCACGAGAATCCATGGGATTTCAAACGAGGAAGTGAACAGAGCTCTGTTCACTCATTCATTGCTAGGAAGCCTTTTGCTGGGATTACAGGTAAATTCTTTTGCCGGCATAAAAACGGCAAAGTTATGCCAGCAAAAGAATGGGGTTTAGGGGTGGTGGTCTGATAATGTCCTGAAAGGTTGGTTTTTTTAACTGGAAAGGGGGTTGTGCTGATGTATGTTCCCCTTTTTTGTGGTGTACTTTTAATTCCATGGAATTGTTCAAAATGATGATCAGCTTTATATTATAACTTATTGTGTTTTTAACTTTATCTGTTTGTTTGTTTTAATAATGTTGTGACCTACCTTAAAACTCAGTCCTAATTTCTCAGTCCTCAGTCCTAATTTCTCACATTATTCCCACATTTATTTACCACAATGTGGTAAATAAATAAATAAATGTTCAATAGGGGAATGGATTGCCTTAGAGGGCAGTTTCCTTCTTTGGAGGTCCTTCAACAGAGATTAGATGGGCATCTTTCAAGAGTGGTTTACTTGTGAATTCCTGCATGGCAAGGAATTGAACTAGATGGTTCTTGTGGTACCTTCCAACTCTATAATTTGTTTCTACTATGCCTCTGTATCTCCAACAGTAGTCTTCCACGTACCTCAGCTAAATCTGCAGCATTCACCAAAGAAAGTAGTTTTTAAACATACACTTTCACAAGCCCTTCCATCCCAGTCATCCTAGCTAGGAAGTACTGTAGGACCCCAGTATCCACTGATTCATCATCCACTGATTCAATTATCCACGGGACACAAAACAGCACACCTACCATAGAGTCTTCCTAGAATGTGTCCTCTCTAGCCATTTTCTAGGTCCTCCAAGGCAACTCTATGATATTTTAAACCAGAAGTCCCATTATTTTCAATGGCATTTGATGTTATCCATGGGTTTTGGTATCCATGGCGGCCCCCAAACCAATCCCCAGCAGATACGGGGGTCCTACTGTATGTACAGTTAATATTAAAGAACATGATTTAAAACAATGAAATCAAGTCACATGTTGAAGCTTGTTCATCTACAGCAGAGGTGGGAATCATGTGGTTCTCCAAATGTTGGTAGACTGTAAGTCCCAATTAGGCCACGGCAAAAAGTGCTGGGAAGAGCCAGCATGGTATGGTGGCTTGAGCATTGGACTATGATTCTGGAGACCATGGTTTGAATCCCTGCTCAGTTGTGGAAATCCGCTGGGTAACTTTGGACAAGTCATACTTTCTCAGCCTCAGAGGAAGGCAAAGGCAAACCACCTCTGAACAAATCTTGCCAAGAAAACCCTACAATAGGTTTGCCTTAGTGTCACCATAAGTCAGAAATAAATGACTTGAAGAACAACAACTAAAGAGTGCTAGGGGTTGCAATTTTGAGCTACAGAAACACACACACAGTTTTGTGGGTCACAACTGGTAAGGCAAGGCAATTCAGATGCAGATCGTTCTTGTTACGTCAGAGTAACTATTTTTAGTGTTTATTATTGTTTGTTTGGGTTATTTTTGTGCTTCTCTGTTGTCATAACTTGTTTTGAGCCTTCAGAACTGAGCAGGATAACAAGCTCAAATTACCTAAATAAATTCAATATTGCCAAGCACTGCACTAGAACTTGCCTGAAATGGAGGCTTGAAATCTGATTTAACTCCAAACTGTAAAGACAGCCACAGGGAAGCAATGAAAAAAGATATTGATCTCAAATACAATAACTATATTAATCCTCACAAAATCAAAACTAAACAAACCAGGTACTCAAGAGCAAAACATATTTTCAGAAACTGCTCATCTATAGCAGAGGTGAGAATCATACAGTTTTCCAGATGTTGGTAGAGTGTAAGTCCCAATTAGGGAGCCACTCAGTTGGTAGACTGTAAGTCCCATGGGAGCCACTCAGAATGAGGTTTTGAAGTAAAATGTACCTCTACATCTACATGAAAAATTGAGAGAAACTGCACAAAGATAAAGGTAATTAATTCTTTTGTCCTTTAATGGTCCAATCTCCCACCCACCAAAAAATCCCTATATGCCCAAGGAAAGAAAAATTAGAAAATTCTTAGGACTTTATCAGATGGGGCTGAAATAGCAGAGTTACAACAAGATAGTATCAAAACCAGGTTCCTGTTATCGCACAACATCATCATTCTCCCATGGTCCAAGTGTGCACCACCGTTAATTAGGTGTAACTTTTAATTAATGGACAAAGCCATCAATAGCCCTCAATATCACTCTTTTCATGGTACTGATGAGCATGCAATAATCACACCCCACTTTAATTGTGCAATTCCAGCATGAATGGGCAGCCCTCTCCTCCCCCTCCCCTTTCCCACGAGAACACATAATTAAACTTCTGGTGGGAATGTGAAGAGCACCTACAGGACACTCTTTTAATCAACTGTCACCTTTTCTTAGTACCTTTTAATGTTTGTTTAAGTGTTTATTTGTGAATTTCTTTGGTTATTTGTTTTTTGTATTTTAGAGCAAAGTCACGTCTTCTCGCGAGAACAGCCCAAATCTCACCCATGCAAAATCACAGAAGTAAGAAAAAATTTTTCTTAAAGGTACATGCACAAGCCAGCAGGAGGAGATAATACTCTGTCATTAGAAGGTAATGTGAACACACGTGTTACTATGGCACCAGCTGAAATCCCGTTCTTAAACCTCTAGTGGTGGTCATGTGTTAATTCCGTGGCAGTAGTATTGCGTAATTACAGCAACAGGCAATAATTACTGTAATCATGCCACTATGTTTCCACTTTCCTCAGTCATGGAATTATAGCATTTTTAGATGCTAGTCTGATAAAGTCCTTACAACAGTTTAACTATAGTATAATAAAACAAATCGGAAATGATCTGAAATGGCAAGTCTGGTCACCTGTACAGTAGATTCCTCTACATCTCTTTGTTGTGTGCCTACAAGTCATCTTCAACTTATGGTGAACCTGAGGGGGACCTATCAGTTGGTTTTCCTGGCAAGATTTGTTCAGGGGAGTGTTGCTATTGCCTTCGTCAGAGGCTGAGAGAGTGGGACTTCCCCAGGCTCACCCAGAAGGCTGAGAGGGGATTTGAACTCTGCTTCCTAGCATCCTAGTTCAACACCCAAACCACTATACTACACTGGCTGTCTTCTCCATCTCTACTCAATAGGAAATCTCATTGCAAATGATCCCCAATAAAATGTTTGCTTTTGAGTACAAGCTAAATAAACTGTTGTTTGGGGCTTCGGACTGTGAGAAGTTTCAAAATTTAAAAAAGTAATTAAAACCCAAAAAGCAAATACATGTTACAACAATACACATTTTGGGGGATGCTCAGAGGCATGTTAAACAACATAGTTCAAGGCCTCAGCATGTCTTAATACAGCCCTGAGAGAGTTTTCATTAAGACCACAGCTCTAGAATCTAATGTAGAATTCAGGTTAGATTGTATCATTTAGGATGAAGTCTACCACAGGGTTGCTAGGTAATTTCTCCATCAGATCTGGAAAAGCATTCACAACATGCATAATCCTTAAAAAGATACATGCTTTTAGAAGTATCCTTCAATAGGCATTATTTGCATTTCTCCTACAAAAGCATCTCATGCTTTTTTAATAGGATATTGTTTACACATCATTCAGAATACTACATGGTTTAAAATGGTCATTAATCTGCAAATTAGTAAATTCCTAATTATGGAAGCTTCTGTCTTATGGCCAGCATTTTTTCCCTGAGGGGGAAAACATTTGACAGTTACCAAGCAACAAAAAGATCCAGACTAGCAAACAACTGTTCTACATACAAGCCACTCATATTTGTAAGGGCACCAGAATACATTGGAATTTAACACCTCATGAATTATGTATAGACAAATATTAAGGGTGAGGTATATTTATTAGGATAGTATGAAAATTAAGAATCACCCTTTCAAAATGTCCTGTTAAGTAAGGGAAGAATCAAGGACTTAATCTTGTTGCTGGAATTAAGTGTACAAGATTTCTCTCAATGTCTTGCTGTCTTTTAACTTATTGTTAACTGCCTTCAAGTCACTTTTGACTTATGGGAATCCTAGGAATGAGAGACCTCCAGGTAACCCTATCCTCAACAGCCCTGCTCAGGTCTTGCATTCTCAGGGCTGCAGCTTGTTGACTGAGTCCATCCATCTGGAATGTGGTCTTCCTCTTTTTCTACTGTCTTCTACCTTCCCAAGCACTGTTGTCTTTTCTAGTGAGTCATGTCTTCTCATGATATGTCCAAGGTATGACATCTCAGTTTAGTGATCTTGCCTTCTAAGGAAAGTCCAGGCTTGCTTTGCTCTAAGACCCATTTACTGTACTTGGTCATGTAATGTGTTCCCCCGCTGGTAGTAGAATATCCCCACTCTTGATTAAAATTCCTTTTGATTTCTTGAATCTTCCAGAAGAAGTCTCTTGTTCTTTCTTTCTTGTTCTATTATTAATTATTATTATTATTATTATTATTATTTACTCCTGCACACAAGTAATTGAACAGCTGAATTCAGGGTTCTGACCCTGTCACCTTTTACATTTGTTTCTCATCTGTCTTTAACTGCTTGAAGAGCTTAATCTGTCATCCATTGAGACTTCTCTTTCTTTTTGGCTGCAGATAGTGTCTTTTTGCATTCCTCCCTGACAATGTCCCTGGCTTCAGTCCAGAGTTCTTCTGGCTCTGTCAATTAGGCTTAAGAGTGCAAATATTTTTTTTACATTATTTTTAAATTCTACCATAATGTTCTTCATGTTGTATTTTGGTGCAATGTTTGGTTTAGTTTTCTTCTTTAGCTTTACACTAACTTTTGACAATAGCAATTCATGTGCTACAATCTGCTCCTAGTCTTGTTTTTGCAAAGAGAATGGACCTTCTCCATCTTCTGCTTCCAATTATGTAGTCTATTTATTTTTTATATAGGTCATCAGGTGACATCCATGTACACAGTTGCCCCTTTGCATGCTTGAAGAATGTGTTTGTGATGAACAAACTGTTGGCTTTGCAAAATTCAGCAGTCACTCTATTATTAATAATATTATTATTATTAATTTTATTTATTTATGTCCCATCTTTCTCCCACAAGTGGGACCCAAGGCAGCTAACAGTTTATATTGTATTTAAAACAATACAATATAAAACTCTACTGCTTCATTTCTTGATCCTATGCCAAATTTTCCTACAATCTTCAATTCTGCTCTGTTTCCTTCTTTTGCATCCCAATCCCTTATGATTAACAACAAATCCTATTTTGTTGTGTGATCAATTTCCTCCTGGACACTAGCATAGAATCTTTCAGTTTCTTCTTCTTCTGCCTCTGTATTTGGACCATAAACTTGGACTGTGGCTATATTAATGGTTTTTTCCTGAAGTCTTATGATATGATTTGGTCAGACTTGGCATTATATCATTTGACTGTTTTTCCTACTTCTCTCCTCACTATTAATGCCAACCCATTTCTTCTTTGGTTTACTGATGCAAAATGTCACTTTCCTGTTTACTTTAGCTCACTCGTCAGTGTTGCAATGTTTATACCTTCCATTTCTTGCTTTACTACAGTATGTCTAGCTTCCCTTGATTCATGCTTCTCACATTCCATGTCCCTATAATATGTATTGTGCAGCTTCATATTTTCCTTTCACCTCTGAGCATATCAACAGCTGAACATTCATTTGGGTTGAGTCCAGTTGTGACATTAGCCACAGCACAATTCATACTTGTCCTTTGCTGCACCCCAGTAGCTCACTGAGTTCCATCTGACATGGGAGTTTCTTCTTCTGGCACTATCTCATAGGGTTTTCATGGTAAAAGATATTTAAAAGGAGGTTAATCATGCCTCCTTCTGCACAGTACTAAAAAACGTTAACTATAGTGTCACTGCTGTTGAGTCTAGGGATTCTCCACCAGTGTCAGCCCCCCTCCCACACACACACACTGCTACTGCTGTGCCGCAGCCATTGCATATAATGCGACTTGAGTATTCATTGATTTTGGTATCCATGGAGGGTCCTGGAACCAAACCCCAGCGAATATGAAGGGATAACTGTAATTTCCTAAAGGTGGTTTGAAGCCAAGATTATTGATTTTTGTGTGCCTTCAAGTCATTTTGGACTTATGACAATGATAAGGCAAACCTATCACAGGGGCTTCTTGGCAAGATGGGTATTTGCCATTCTGAGGCAGAGACTGTGTGACTTACCCAAGGTTCCCCAATGGGTTTCCATGGTTAGATAGAGATTCAAACCCTGGTCTCCTGGAGTTCTAGTCCAAAATACTACACCACACGAGTACTTGATATTATGTAAGATAAAGTGGGAACTTGTATGGCTCTCCAGATATTGTTAAACTGTAACACCTCACCACTGGGTATGCTGGCTAGAGCTGATGGGAGATGAAGTTCAACGACATCTGGAGAACCATACAATTCCTACCCTTGGTGTAGGGTTTGGAGCTATGAATCTACAGTACCAATGACAATCAAAAGTAAATAGCTCAAACTGCTAAAGACTAAGTAACTCACAGAGTAGTCCTGAAGGATCGTTCTATAGCACCCTGTCCTTTGTTCCTCTTCTCTTCATTTGCCACTGGTGGTTTCAGCAGGAATGCCCATCTCCCTTGACCTTATAATGCAAGATGGGGGCTCTTAGAATCTTGAAGCAATTCACATTTAAACCACTGTAAAATCTATCAGATATTAATCCCTTCCTCTTAACAGAAAGGTATACAAATCATTCGACCACAGTAAATTGTCATGCATTGTAATTTACTGAAACTAGAATAATTTTTTTAAAAAAATAAATAAATGGCAGAGCAGAATCACATCACAAAATTGCTTACGAGTGTCCTCACCGTACCTGGAATAAAGCCAGTGAGAGCTGGTGTGGTGTAGTGATTTGAGTGTTGGACTATGACTGTAGACCAGGGTTCAAATTCCTGCTTGGCCAGGGAAACCCACAAGGTGACCTTGGGTAAGTCACACTCTCTCAGCCTCAGCCAAAAAAACACCCTATGATGAAATCATGCCAAGAAAATTCCATGGTTCACCTTAAGGTTGCCATACATCAGAAACAACTTGAAGATAAACAACCAGGATTACAAAATATATACATCTATCCTGGCAAGACGGTTAAAAAAAGTCCTGAAAAGCATAATACAAGATGACCAAAATGGGTTTCTCCTGGATAGATGGATCAGTAAATAATACAAGGCTAATCTTGGATTTGATTGAGTATTTTGAAGTACATAACGAAAAAAAAACTTGGGTTAATTTTTATTCACATGGAAAAAGCTTTTGACAATGTGCTGTGGGATTTCATGATAGCTATGTTAAAGAAGATGGATATGGGGGAAGAATTCGTAAATAGAATTCAACAGATATATAAAGAGCAGAAAGTGCAGTTGCTTGTTAATGGAGAAAAATCAGGAATTATTAATATTAAAAAAGGAACAAGACAAAGCTACCCCATCTCGCCGTTGCTATTCATTATGGTATTAGAAGTTTTGAACAATAACATCAGATTAAATACAAAGATCCCTGGGGTTAAAATTAAAGGCCAATCCTACAAACTCAGAGCCTTTGCAGATGATTTGGTCATTATCTTGGAAAATCCATTGGTTCAGGTAGAAGAATTAATGAAAACCTTAACTTATTTTGGTGAACACTCAGGATTTAAAATAAATAAAAGCATAACAAAAATCCTGACCAAAAATATGAGCGTGGTAGAAGAAGAGCTTAAAAGTATGACTGGATGTGAGATAGCAAAAAAAGTTAAATATCTGGGCATTAATATAACAAAGAGGAATGGTGACCTGTATGATAATAAGTATAAAAAATTGTGGGAGGAAATCAAAAAGTCCTTAGACACATGGAAGAGATTAAATCTATCAATATTAGGGAAAATTGCATCAGTCCAAATGATCATACTCCCTAAACTTATATATCTTTTTCAAAACTTGCCAATAATTAACAACGACAAGATTTTTGACAATTGGGAAAGGGTACTAAAAGAGTATATCTGGGGGGGGGGGAGGCAAGAATTAAATGGTGTAACCTGATAGACGATCAAACAAAGGGAGGATGGGGATTACCCGACATAAGAGTTTATTATGATGCGGCAGCCTTCTTATGGTTGAAAGATTGGATAACTCTAGGAAATGAAAAAACATTAAATGTAGAAAGACATAACATACGCTATGGTTGGTATGCATATTTGCTCGACAATAAAAATAAAGTAAACAAAGATTTTGAAAACCATGGTGTCAGAAGAGGGCTTCTTAAAGTCTGGCTGAGAACCAAAGATAAATTCTACTATAAGATACCAATCTGGGCTTCGACGCAGGAGGCATTTCAGTCAAGATGGCATAACTCTAGTCCCTGGCTGAGATACTCTGATATAATGGTAATTAGTAATGAAGGTCCAAGGATACTCAAAACTAAAGAAAAAATAACTGAACAGTTCAATGTAAATTGGTTTTCCTACCTACAATTAAAGGAAAGTTACAAGGAAGATCTAAAAGAGGGTGGAATAGAGACAGAATTTAATGAATTAGATAAATTAATCTGGGCTGAATCCTCAAAGAGATTGATATCAAAGATCTATAATCTTATACATGACAAAAAATTAGAAAAAGAAACCATTAAGGATTATATGTGGAAATGGGCGCAAGACGTGGGTCACAATATATCAATGGAGGACTGGGAAACAGCAAGAAGAAGAACGTTTAAGTACACTGCGAGCCAATCTTTAAAAGAAAATTATCTCAAAGTTTCCCATAGATGGTATTTTACACCAATAAGACTAAATAAAATGCGGATAATGGTAAATAAAAACTGCTGGAAATGTGGGAAGGCCCAGGGCTCTTTGATACATCTATGGTGGAACTGCCCCAAAGTTAAGAGATTCTGGTCCAAAGTGCATGCTCAGGTTAATAATATCTTTAAGATAAAATTAGAATTTTCCCCAGAACTTTATCTACTAAACATAATTAAAGGACTGAATAAGATGGAAGAGGGCAGATATTGGAAGAATATATTGTATATGATTACCTCGGCCAGGATGATCATCACAAAAAAGTGGCAGTTAAAAGAAGAACCATCTATTAAAGAATGGAAAGACAAGTTATGGGACCCAATTGAGATGGACGAGTTGACAAATAGGCTGATACAAGCTAGCAGCCAAACGACTAAAAAGGATTGGAAACCGGTGCTAGATTTTTGGGATAACTCTAGAGAGAGAAAGAGAATTTTAAATGATATACCTGTAATTTAGAATTTAGAAAGGAAATATTGTTATCATACAGAATAAATTACAAAACATTTATCATGGTAGTGCCACAATGGCAACATAATGGTAGAAGTAAAATAGAAAGCATATAGTGAACCTAAAGTATAGAGGATAGGTTATATGAGCGGGAAGAAATGGGAATAGGGCATGCTACGTATCTGGATGTAATTGAGATATAAGGAAGGCTACAAAGGAAAAATCAGGAAAAGGAACATGTCAACTTAAGGAATTTATAAAGGAAGTTCACAAAACACTTATGTATTAAAACTTATCAGAGAAATTAAGAAACTGAAAATTAAGATTAAATTGATAATATGATCAATTGTGAGAAACAGCGTATATATATATATATATATATAGAGAGAGAGAGAGAGAGAGAGAGAGAGTGTTATTTCGCATCCTCTCCATTGACGCCCCCTTGTAGTGGGAGAGAGGCTTGCGTACCCTAATGATGTTTTGAGCTATGCTGGTGGTGGCACAATAGCCACCGGTAGGGTCTCCCATGCCAGACAGGTCAAAACCAAAGGGTCTGACAAAGAGTGTCAAAGGGCAGGATGGGCTCTCTAGCCTTATAGCAACCATCCTAGGAGAAGAAAAATTCTAATCCCAAACCCAGGCAGATGGTGCTCGTCCAACCCTGTAAGGTCAACCATCTAAGAGAAGGAAACTCTAAGCAAACCTACAGCCCGAGGACCTCACTGCTACCGTCCATGCTTGCAAGGCCAGCAGATGAACCTTTGGTTTAAAGGGTGAGGCCAGTTCTGTACACGCTGTGCTCCACCAGACAAATCCATTGCACAAGCTCGAAGGACAAATCCAATTCCAAAAAAAAAGCCCTGTAGCGATAGGCAAGGGACGAAATGGCAGGTGTAAAGATGCACTGGAAGCTGCAGACCCAACCCTGCATGCAGGCGGTTTAGGACTTTGGTCGCTCGAGGCTGACCCAGGAGATGACAGTCTTGTTCAGCAGCATCCTGAATGACCAAGCAGCCTTTTTTAAGGAGAGCACTGCTTGCTCCATATGGAGAGGGGCCTAGAAAAGGTGGCCTAATGAAAGCTCATCCCCAACTACCTGGTTGGCTAGCTGCGGCCAACGGGAATCTTCTGATGCAGTCAAACCAAGGCAAAGAAACAAAGGCGCACACCGGCCTCAAAAGGTGTAAATAAACTGACGCTTCCATGCTGGAACATCAGAACCATGCGAGACTCTGAAGATAGTGGACGGCCTGAGCGTTGTTCTGCTCTAATAGCCCATGAACTATAACGCCTTAATATTGACATCGCTGCTCTTAGTGAAGTTCATCTCCATGAGGAAGGCAGCCTTAAAGAACATAGCACCGGCTACACGCCTTACTGGTCTGGCAAACCCAAAACCGAAAAAACATCTTTCAGGAGTAGGCTTCATGATTAAAAACTCCTTTGCCTCCAAACTCAAAACCTTGCCAACAGGACACTCTGATCGCATTATTTCCTTATGACTCCGACATGTTGTTCTCTTTAGTATGTATGCCCCAACTATGCAAGCCGACCCTGTAGAGAAAGAAAAATTCTACACAGACCTATGCCACCTCATGCAAAAAGTCCCTGTATAAGATAAAATTATTATCCTTGGTGGCTTCAATGCCAGAGTAGGAAAGAACTCTGAACCCTGGAAAGGTGTCTTAGGCAAGCATGGTGTTGGAAATTGCAATAATAACAGATGCCTCTTGCTAGAGTTCTGTGCAGAACAACAGCTATCTTTCAGCAGACACTATTTACAAACACTATCTTTCAGCAGAAAGACAGCTTGAAGACAACCTGGATGCATCCCCAATCCAAACATTGGCACCTCATTGAGTATGTTCTAGTCCACCAGAGAAACATTCGTGATGTCCGCCATACTCGAGTGATGCCCGGTGCAGAATGCCAGACAGATCATCGCCTCGTCAGATGTAAACTAAATCTTCATCTTAAGTTCAAACCAAAGAGGGGTGGCATGTTAAAGAAGAGACTCCAAGTCAACAATCTTCAACAAGCTACCATGAGAGACAACTTCCAGGCAAACCTTCAAACAAAACTTGAAGACCATCCTATAGATCCTTCTCCTACAGTGCTTTGGCAACATATCAAAAACAGTATTCTCCAGTCTGCGGAAGAATCCCTCGGGCTCTCCCACAAGAAAAATCAAGACTGGTTTGATGAAAACAACCAAGAGATCCAGGAGCTGTTGGCAAGGAAGAGAGCTGCTCTCCAGGCATACTTCGCCCAGCCAACCTGTCATGTAAGAAAAGCAGCTTTCCGTCTCACATGTAGTAAACTTCAACAAAAACTCCGAGACATGCAGAACAAGTGGTGGATCAATACAGCAGAAAAGACACAATGCTGTGCAGATCTGGGGGATTCTAGAGGATTTTATGAAGCTCTTAAGGCAGTGTTTGGACCTACTTATCAGGTCCAAAGCTTCTTATACAGTACAGATGGTCAAACATTAATTACTGATAAAGCCTCCATCCTGAATCGATGGGCTGAACACTTTCAAAGTCTCTTTAGTGCCAACCAAGTAGTCCAAGGCTCAGCTATCCAACATGTGATACAAAAACCAATGAAAAATGAATTGGGCATAGCTCCCACTTTGGAAGAGACCCTTAAGGCCATACAGCAGCTGAAAAATTGCAAGGCAGCTGGGATTGATGGAATCCCATCTGAAGTTTGGAAACACGGAGGTCATGTACTCCATGATAAATTCCACGAACTCCTTGTGAATTGCTGGGAAAAGGGGGAATTGCCATCAGATCTCCGAGATGCAGTCATCATCACCCTGTACAAGAAAAAAGGAGCAAAATCCGATTGCTCAAACTATCGAGGCATAACACTGCTCTCTATTGCTGGAAAAATCCTTGCAAGGATACTCCTGAACAGATTAGTTCCTGCCATTGCCGAAGAACTTCTTCCTGAAAACCAATGTGGTTTCAGAGCCAATAGGAGTACTACAGATATGGTATTTGCCCTTAAACAACTGCAAGAGAAATGTAGAGAGCAGAACAAGGGTCTCTATGTAACATCTGTTGACCTCACCAAAGCCTTCGTCGCCGTGAGTAGGAAAGGTCTGCGGTAGATCCTGGAAAGACTAGGATGTCCCCCCAAATTCCTTAAAATGATTATCTTGCTACACGAGGGCCAGCGCGGTCAAGTCAGATATGCGATGCTCTTTCAGAGCCCTTTCTAATAACTAATGGAGTGAAGCAAGGTTGTGTTCTTGCGCCAACCTTATTTACAATCTTCTTCAGCATGATGCTCCAAAGGGCTATGGCAGAGCTCGAAGAAGACGACGGCATTTATATGTTACCGTACTGATGGTAGCTTGTTTAAATTAAGCTGTCTGAGGGCTCGCACTAAGACTCTAAACTATCTAGTCCGTGAGCTGCTCTTCGCTGATGATGCTGCCCTTGTTGCCCACACAGAAGCAGCTCTGCAGCGCCTAACATCCTGCTTCGCAACAGCTGCAGAGCTGTTTGGGCTGGAAGTCAACCTGAAGAAAATGGAAGTTCTTTACCAGCCTGCACCACAGGACGAAGACCACCATCCCCACATTGCCGTTGGCAACTCTGTGCTTAAGTCTGTTCAGCAGTTCACCTACCTGGGAAGCATCATCTCCTCAGATGCCAAGACTGACAAAGAGATCAATCACAGATTAGCAAAGGCACATAGCGCATTTGGAAGACTTTAGAAATGAGTCTGGAGTAATAAACACCTGAGGCGAAACACAAAAACCAGTGTATATAGAGCCATTGTGCTGTCTATTCTCCTTTATGGGTCTGAAACATGGGTCACCTATCACCACCACTTACGACTCCTCGAACACTTCCATCAGCGCTGTACATGCACAATCCTAAATATACTGTACACTGGACTGACTATGTGATGAATGTTGCTGTCCTTGAGCAAGCAGGGATCACCAGCATTGAGGCCATGATATTGAGAACACAGCTGCACTGGGCAGGGCATGTTTCTAGGATGGAGGACCATCACCTCCCCAAAATAGTATTCTACGGTGAACTCGCCATGGGTCAACGTAAGAGGGGCGCTCCAAAAAAGCGAGACAAAGACTCCCTGAAACAACACCTCAGGTTTGGCCAAATTGATCACCAACAATGGTCCGCCCTGGCCTCACATCGGGAGGCATGTAGACACACTATCCACAATGCTGCAGCCTTATTTGAGAACTCACGCCGAACAAGTCGTGAAGAGAAACGACAATGCAGAAAAAAATCACAACCCAGAAACATCACCCAAGGAAACCTTCTGCTGTGCTTTCTGCAACAGGACTTGTCTATCTCGGATTGGCCTTTTTAGTCATCAGCGCGCTTGCAGAAAACACGGGATGAGTCCTTCCTGAATCTTCATTTGTGAAGAGAAGCCAAAGATTTTGTATAGAAAATGTGTTCAAAAACAGGGACACAGAGAGAATGTGTGTACAAATCTTTGCAAAATATATTTTATTGTTTGTCTTTATGTACAAACAGGTATAAATTATATAAATTATATACATGATAGACAAATTAGAAAACAAAATTGTATAAAAATGTATAAATTATGAATGGGAGAATTTGTACTTTACAAAATGCAGTACCTCTGTTGGTGGGGGGGAAAATCAATAAAAAAAAAGATAAACAACTGAGATGATTTTCAGAAAGTTATGCCTTCTCTCTCTCAACAGTTGTTTCTTTTCTTCTTCCTTCTTAAAAAACAAATACACAATAAATTTCCATTCCATTGTCTTTCACTTCCAATATGATAAATAAAAATATTTCTGACTTGCAACTTCTATTCTATTTTACCTGGGAGACTTGTTAAATCAAAGGTAGAGTCAATAATATATCTGACACAGATGAGAAATCAAGCACATTTTGATATCTGTTGTTGACTGTGCTACTTAGAGACTCCATATCCTTGAGTGCTAGTTTTACATCACTCATGTTGAAGTAAAAGAGACATAACAGTGCAAGACATGAGTCCATGTTTCAAGGAATTATCAAGTCCTGAGAATGTGCCAAAACTCTGCAGTTGAGTGGGGTGGGGGGAGTGACTGGATGAAATGTGTGAAGATATAAGGAAGTAGTCAAACTGTTCCCAGTTTGCTCTATATGATCAAAGAATCAAGTCAGGCACACATTACACCATCAGAAACTTCTAATTATGGTTGAGAATGTCAAATTAAAATCCTCAGTGGTTGTGCAAAGTTTTTTTTTTAAACTTAAACCAGAAAAAGGGGTGGGAGGTACAAAGTTTACAAAGTAAGCTTGAAGGCAACAAAATATGAGGTATAAAATGGAAAGCGCTGATGAATATTATTACAGAAATCCATTTTGATATTTTTCCCTTGTTCATTTCATAAAAGAGCAATTCAGGTCTCGCTTAAGTGGCTATTCCAGTGCCTAATTTAACTTGAAACTTTAACATTTGCACAGAAGACAGTCTGACACAACTGTGATATTGCATTCTTAAGTAATAACCAAGCAACTTCATCTGCTAAAATGACTCCCCATTTACCTTTAAGTTGGGCAGAGAAAGCCCATGCTGACTTTGGCATGCACTGAACCAAAACCACAGCATTCCAGTATGACTGTAATAGTACCTGAGTCGTCAGGGGGAAATGCTATGGGAAAATCATTCTTTCCAACTCGCTAATCTCCTTCACACTCTTTTGCATCACTTTTCCCACAGCTAAGCACAAAAACTTGATGAATCCTAGAGGGCACTATATCACACAAGCAGTGAAGCAAGATGACAATACAGGATGTGAGATGTGATACTGATGACTAATGTAAATATACAGAGCTCATCTCTAGTTTTACTACTGAAGTTGTTTGGCTGACTGAGAAACCTCCAGCCCCACCTTTTATTCACTTGAATAATAGTTCTACAGTTTAAATGGATTTGTGGCTGTAGTGCATGATCAATTTACACTATTGAACTAGCTGAATACATCTCTTGACTCTTCAGTATTACATTTCAGGGTACTTCTTTTTATAAAGCTGAAGTGATCTCCTTGAATAGCTGCCCTTGGAGATGCCCTGGGTTCAACTTTATTATGCCATAAAAAGATCTAGGCCTCAGTAAATACTTGAGATTTCAGTGGAAACTCACATCCTTGAACTTATTAAAAAAAACACCAGCTATAATAAGCAAAGTGTCAGGAATAATAAATCTAGCCTAGCC
Source organism: Gambelia wislizenii (assembly GCA_030847615.1). Taxonomy (NCBI): domain Eukaryota; kingdom Metazoa; phylum Chordata; class Lepidosauria; order Squamata; family Crotaphytidae; genus Gambelia; species Gambelia wislizenii. Next base: position 165,779,811 of record JAUMIR010000001.1, on the reverse strand, counting down.
TTCTTCCTGATTCACTCATTTTTAATGGACAAAATCCAATGTTTCCTGAACAGAGTTTTACTTACATGTTGGGACTTTTGTTTTCTCCTTCTCTGTGCAGTGCCCATCCACCTCCCCAAACCTGCCCTGGAGGATCCTCCAACCATTGGAAGACCATTTTTATATTCCAGGCAGAAGATATATAGGACTTTTTCAAATGGGAGGAACCCCCCCCCCCGAGGAGGTCAGGAGAAGAATGGCACTGTTCTGCTTACAGCACCCCATTTCAGATGGTGCCGTCCTCCTCCTGACCTTCCCTCATGCTGCCAGCACCGCTTTTTAGTGACAGGGATTTTCCATCAATAAAAGCGGTGCATTTCTTGCACCCGCAGTACGGAGGAAGCACAGGGGAAGGTTGGGAGGAGGACGGTGTCATCTGAAATGGGCCGCTGTAAGTGGGACAGCACCATTCTACTCCCGACCTCCTCAGGTTTTTTCTCCCCATTTGAAAAAGTCCATAGGTAGCTCACTAATCATGAATGATGATGCAGAGGAACATACTTCTAGAAGTCTAGAACAATGGTTCTCAATCTTTGGTCCTTCAGGTGTTTTGGAGTTTTGACTATGGACTTGTCTATACTGGCAGGAAACCCTGCACATACCTCATAGCTGTGGCAAATGTTTTTGATCCACAGCAGCCCCATAAACGCCACATGCACTGGACTTCTCCAATTGTAGATTGGAGTATCCTGCCGAACTGTTGGTTGCATCCGAGTATGACAGCAGGCCTACACTGATCACGTATCCTATACATTGTGGTATTTCCAGCCATGTAGCCAAGGCTGCTCCATTTTTTTCCTGTTCAATGCTTCATTAAAATATGTGAATATACATTGTCCCAGAGTACTGTATTACTGTATAAGCAGAGGGATGTTTATCCAAATATGTGCACAATTGATTTTTTTAAAATGCTTTAAAAAGTGCCAGAATGGAGTCCTGTCCACTGGAAGTTCCACCCCCCAGTTCACACTGAAGCCAATCTGCAGACATCACAATGCCAATAACCTGAGTTTCCCCATCAAATGTGGAGCAAACCATAAATCTTACAGATCCAGTGTCTTCTGCAGACATACCAGTGAAAATGAGCATGGTTGAAAATGTCATGTGGCAACTGTGTACTTACCATAGGAGTGAGTACAGAATTTTTGTTTGCTTGTTTTTGTTTGTTTTGCTGGTGCAGGCAAGTCCTGTATCTGCTCCACACCAGCTTTTAAAATATCATTATACATTTTGATAGATTTATTTCACTTTAACCATCACGGCTTCATCCTATTACCCAAATTACTGCGGGTTTGTGGGAACCCCACTCACATCAGATATTAATATGGGGAATTTTAATTAGCTCAATATGGTATTGAGCGGCCGGGTAACTACAGGACCTTTTGACCAATGTATACTGGTAATAACTGACATGAACACAGCCAGGAAATAATTTTTTTAAAAAAATTATTGGAAAATAATCTTAGAAACATTCACACCAACACTCAGGAGATTATCAAATGCAGCAAATATGGTGTGATAACAATGACAGGATACCACAAAAGGGCTCCCCTATCACACAACGTTGGCTCCTCGCATTCTCCAAGTGTCCCACTGCCATGAATAAGGCATTATTTTTTATTAGCAGGCCAAGCTGTCAATTGATCGCTGATGGCATTTTTTTTTTTTGGCAGTATTGCAAGTGTCTGAAACCACGTCCCATTATGCTCTTGTGAGTACAGCATCAATGGGTGGTCCCTGCCAGAACACTTCCAGGTGAGAACACAAAAACTATGCATGGCACACTCTTTTAATGAACCTCGCCATTTTGCTGGCAAATTGTAAAGTGGGTTTCAGTGCTTGTGTGTCCATCTTCTTTGTTAGTTTTGGTGTTGTTGTTTTTACTTAAGCCTGCTCACATCTTCTTGCAAGAACTGCCAAGACCATGTGCCCTGGTGAACACAGAAGTAAACATTGCTAGCATTCATGTTCCAATAATGCTGGGGCTGCTTTTTCTCATTATTACAGCAGTGGGCATTATAAAGGGTTATTGTGCCAGGACACTTAAACTTTAAAACATAGTGGAAAAGAACATTTTAGAGGCTCATCTGATCATCTCCTCAGGCTTTGAGCAATCACACAAGGCTAGCAGAGAATAGGAGGAAGTATTGGAATAGAAGAATAGAGGTCAGGGTGATAGGCTATACTATACCTGTTTAAAGCGCAGAGATTTTTGCAGAGAAGAAGTACAGTTATGTGCGCCAAGTGACACAGCAAACCAACAGAGTGACAGCCTCTGGGAACCTGAGCACACTTTGGCTGTATTTTGGGGTGATATTTAGGGCTCGTCTATACAAGGGTGGAAAATGGATTGCTGCACAGTAGTATCAATTTGCAGTTGCTGCAAACGATCTTAATGGTTTTACAGCCCCCATAAATTTCACATGCCCCCTTGCCAAGATGGTGGCCACAAGTGAATTACTTTCATTTTCAAATCTGCCGCTGCTGAACTTTTTTAAAAAATATATGTTCACCATGTTGCACACAAGTGATATTTCACATTTACAAAAGGAAAAATGGGGGAAAGTTCACTGTTTTATCGCCTTAGCAATTGCTTGCTAAGCTGAAAATCCAACATGGCAGCAGCGGGCACTTGCCCTGTTTGCAAGCCCCACCTCTATGCTCATCTGGCCAATCAGCTTGTGCTGCCTCTCCTATGGGAAAGCGCAGCAATGCAAATGCAACTGTCTTAACGAGCAGACGTACATTCGCTACAGAACTTTTTTAAAACTCTGAGAAAAGCCACAAAGGCTCTCTGGGCACAGTTTATTTAGTTTTTAGCTGCCCACCTTCCGAATATGACATATCAATTTCCATTAAGACATATGGTTTTAAACTATTTTCAACATTTTAAACCTGTTTTAACCTGTTAAATGGTTTAAGGTGCTCCCAGTTTGTTTAAAATATTGGGTTTTGTTTTAAATTTAAAATTCTTTTAAATGTCTTAAATGGATTTTACTTGTACATAAAATCCCGACATACTGGGATATAGGGTGGATATAAATATTTTGATAAACTAGATTAAATAAAAATCATGAATAAGTGTAGATCAGGAAGGGGTCCATGGTGCTGCCCCATCACAGTGTGTTCAAAACACGTGTGAAAGCTCAAGCCATTCCCACACTCCAGATTTGATGGATGTTAAACATTACATTCTCCTCTGTGAGAAAAACATGAACAAGCCCAAAACTTTCCATTTAATGTCCTGGCTCCTTGTGGATATCTGGCAGCGGTGGGCAATGAAGCCATTTCAATAATACAATTAAGTTCTTCACACTTCTTATATTTCTGGGGAAATATAAGAAGAGGAGCTATTGTGTGCCAATTTCCCTAACAGCTCATTTTCTTTCTCCCCTCCCTCCCCCAATAAGCTTTTCTATCCACATCTTCTATTTCCTGTCCTTTCTTGGGGCCAAATCAAACTTAAGAGTCTCTACTAAGTACTGTCTCCATCTAGCACTAAAAATGATTTTCTTCATAGGCCTGGAAAGAGACATAAAGGGTCGTGCTAGCAGGAAACAGCACTAATTCTCATGGCATCCAGAAGACATATTTCGAAGATGTGCAGAGACAGTTTAAAGAATTGCCATGATTGAATTACAATGTTAATAAAACCTGGGTGACAAAATTGGAAGTTTGTGACTGTAGAAAATGGCAGTGAACTTCAGTCTAAAAAAATTATCCTGAACCTCTGACCACCACACCCTGTGGAGAATTACACTATCAAGCTCCAACACAACAAATTCCAATCTTCTTGTGATCTTATTTAATACTGGCTTGGCTTCTTATTTTTACAGATGTTATATATTAATGTGATATACAAACAAAATAATATGTCTCAGTATTATTAACAAAAAATGACAGAATGCATCATTCTCTTGTAAAAGGGGGGGGGATGAGTGAGTGAAAAGGAGTGTGCCGCGGCCCTTGGAAGGCCCAGAGCCCCCAGTAAATGACAAGATCCAGAAGACATGTAGCTACCAAAAAAAAAGGAATAGGAGTGTTGCCCCCAAAATAGGAATTCTGTCCACCACAATTAAATTTTCCTTCAGTCCTCAAATTTCTAGCAATGCAGTAACTTAAACTGCAGTTGAGCATTTAGAAAGATAGGTTAGGCATTCTGCCTCAGTCATAAATCAAAATAAAGACTGTAGTTAAGTCAAGAAATCAGATGAAAAACTGGCATTTGGAATACAAACTTCAAAATCATCCAGGCCATAATATTTTGGAGTTCAATGTACAGTTGGACAGTGAATAAAGCTTAAAAGGAAGAGAATCAACTCATCTGAAATGTGGTGCTAAAGGACAGTCTGTGGATTCCATGGATAACCAAAGAGACAAATAAATGGGTCCAAAAGAAAATCAAGGGTGAACTTTCACCAGAAGCCAAAATAACTAAACTGAGGTTATCATACTTCGATTTATAATGAGACAACATGACCCACTAGAAAAGACAGTAAGCTTGCTAGCACCACATGAAAGGTGAATAGACTAAATCAAGGAAACTATGGCCCTGAATTTGAAAGACCTTAGCAGGGCTGTTAATAATAGTGTATCTTGGAGGTCTCTCATTTATAGGGTTGCCATAAGTCGAAACCAACCTGACAGCAAATAACAACAGTCTAAGAAAAGGGGCAGACAAAGTTAGCAAGGGAACATGAATGCAGCAAATATAAGATTTTGTTTTAGGTATGAATAATTTTCAAAGTCTCACACCCTGAAAATTTCATTGGTGGGGCAGGATTCTTATTTAGGTAGCAAAGCTCTAATTTTGCCTGCCCCGTAGCTACATTCCTGGAGCCGCCCATCCAGGAGCCACCCATGCCAAGGAAGTTCTGTGCTCACAGGAAAGACTGCTGAGGAGCCACCATCTCCAAAAGTGATTTTTGCTCCAGAGGTAGAATATCCACCAAGTTCACAGGAGCAACAGTGCCTAAAGAGGTACGTCAGAGTTCTTAGAAGAACTCTGGCTCTAGCAAAGGACTCTTTGTGTGTAAAAGGCTCATCCCAATAGGTGCTTTCACCAGGAGGACTTCTTTGAGAGACCTATGAGGAGCTACAGCTGAATCTTGAATGAGGTCTGGTAGTTCTTGCTTAAAAGCCTCAGTTCCAGGATGGAAGAGTTATTCTCTGGAATTACTGTATTCTTGTGTACTAGCTGTGGTCCTAGACTTTCTTATCTAACTTTGCTCTCCCTTGGAAGGGTCACCACCAAAACATCTGCAAAACTTTCCTTCTTTGTTTAATAAACGTATAACCCACCATTCCATTTCAAGGCAGCTTAAAATAATCAGTTGAAGTAACAACGAAATATCAATTAAATATCTATGACATTTAACATAGGAAACGCACATGAAAAAGAAGGTAGGGGTAAATCCACTAAATGCTCAGGGAAATAATCATTGTGTTTATATATTTTAAACAAACAAACAAACAAACAAAAAGGCACCAAATTGATGCTTTTAAGGTGAGAGCTCCACAGCTTGGACCACTAAGACAAAAAAAGGTTCCTATTCCCCAGTCACATGATCAAATGCAGACATCAGTTAATGAAGTACAAAATACATATGCTAGAAACACAAGACTGCTACAGTTTTAACACCAATATTTTATTGTTTGGTCTATCTTGGATTGGCCTTTTTAGTCATAAGCATGCAGAAAGCGCGAGATGAGTCCTTCCTGAATCTTCGTTTGCGAAGAGAAGCCAGAGAGAGATTGTTTTATATAAGCAGGTGATATCCAAACACAGTACAAGGTGGACAATTTGAATGAAATTCACCATACAGAAATCAATTACAATCATAAAATGCAAAATAAAATGCCCCAGTGTAGATTCATCATATTTTATGTGCTTTACAATCCTTACCAAAAGTTGTTGCAGAAACAGCTGGATCACTCATGAGCTGATTATTCATTTCATCAAAATGAAAGCTCTTGGTAAGGCTTTTAAAAAGTATATGCATAGATATATAAAACCTGATTAGTCTATTGACATTATAGGGTAAAGGTTTAAAAGTTACAAGTTTACATCTTCAGAAGATATAAGGAAGGAGACAAAGACCTGCCTATTCTATTGCCTTTTCTGTCTTCACGTGCCATTTATAGTTGGAATTTGGTTTCTATATGATTAATTTTCATCCAAATTGTACATGTGCATTATGTTTGTATATTACATGATTGAACACAAACACTTAACAAAGCAGTATTGTTTTGGAATTGTATTGCAGCAGTCTTGACCCATCCTCAATTGTCACAATCTAATTTCTGAAGGCAAGGACCCATACTGGTTAACCCGACAGAAGAAGCAAATTCATGCAGGAGACAATACTTTACCAAGCACAATAGTGTGATGAGTATGCACACCATGACCATTATGTCAATGCAGTGCCATTGTTTGTGTAGTCCCTGAGAATAATTTTTCCACTTTGGGTAAAAATCAGGTCTGGTTTGATTTTCAAAGACAAGCCAGGCCCTGAAGGTTAGCTAATGTAAATACACAGTAGGTTAGAACTTCACAATACCAGCTGAGTCTTATCTTTCTTGGAAGCAAGCCCATGTTACAGAGGTCTAATTGCTGAGATAATGTGAAAGTCTTTTGTTTTGTTTTCATGTTATGTATGCAACTCTGTGAGAAGTTACCATGTTATGGTTTAGTTCTGTGTGAAAGAGAAAAATGAAAGTGTCTTTGTTCACTGCCTGCCTGAGAGAGACACAGATGGTGCAGATGATTTTTTTTCTTAGCTCTGTAGCTTGGCTGATGCAGCCAGAATGTAACCTGTTTCTGTAGTGAACTAGAATTTTGAAAATAAACTTGAAAATATTTTTTTCTCCATGTCTCCATGATTTTACACACCTAGGCATGTTTGAGGGCAATTATTCCTCACACTTTTGCTGTTCTGCTATTGTTCCCTCTAAACATGTACAGATTGCTCAGAAGGGCTGCATATCCTGCCTATTAAAAGGACTCACTGAGAAAATATTATCCCATTATCATCCAAGCAGGGATTTCTCACTTTCAAGAGCCAGTCCTTGGCCTAAATCCAAATGCTGGACTCAGTTACCATAAAACCATTCAGTCAATTGCTGAATGGTAAGTCAAGACTTCATAAACCCACTGCTGCAATGGATCTACTGTAGCTGGGACTGGCAGTTGTATTCATACTCTTCAACTGTCTCAGTTTGGTAGGGACATGGCCTGGTTTTCACCTGTGAAATGTTGGAGGGTATGTGTATTTAGGTTTTCATCCCTCTCTCTCTGGACATCCTTCTTTTTCCCCTGACTGTTGTGTCAAGCAACTTGCTCACACAGCTTTAAAACTACTACTACTGCTACTACTGTAATGCTTTGTGTGGACTTGCCCTTTAAAAGTGTTCAGAAGCTGCTGTTAGTGCAAAATTAACCATATAACACCAAACTTACAGGAACTGAACTGCCTTCCAATTTGCTTCCAAGCTCAATTCAGGGTGCTGGTGTTGATCTACAAAGCCCTAATGACTTAGGGCCAGGCTATCTAAAAGACTGCCTCCTCCCATATGAGCCTGCTGGAAATTATTGACATCTTCAGATGAGGCCCTACTGGGTGCCCCAGCACCTCGTGAAGTTAGGTTGGTCATTTTCTCTGTAGCAGCACCTTGACTGTGGAACTCCCTACCCAAGGAAGTTAGGCTGGCCCCAACTCTTTTAAGCTTCCAGCAACCAGCCAAAACAGTGCTGTTCTGCATGTTAGAAATGGCTCTTTTAACTGTTTTAAAGCTGGATTCTAGGATTGTTTTTAGACTGCTTTTAGGAGTTTTTAAAAAGTATTTTAATGCGTTTTTCATTTTAAAAATCTTAGTATTGATTTAATTGGTTTTTATTTGTTCATAGCCCCAGGAGCACTTGTGGGCTGAGAGGTGATGCAGAAATACTTTAAACAAAGAATAATAAATAAATATGAAGATTGACAAAAGGATCTATCTTTTCTTGAATATTCAGCCTCTGAGTTTAGCCATTCTGTCCAATTTTTGTGATTTAGCTTTTTGTTATGAACATATTCTGCACTTTTGCATAATCTAATTTCATTTTTCTAGTCACAGGGAAGGGTGGTACGCTACACACTGAGCTCTACTCAAAATAGAACCATTGGAAATCTGTTCCAGGCACCTCTATGCTTTCTGAGATTTCAATGGGCATTGCACACACTTTTTCACATATATCTTTGCAGCTACGGTATATAGCCAGAAACCTGCTGTGTTCAAAATAAAGCCAATGAAAACTTTGATTCTCAAGGTGCTGGATCATGCATCCATCAAAACATACAAGACTTTAGGCACAGCAAACAATCACAACATAACCTTGAGCCCTGGGGTCAGTTTAGGATAGTAATAGGATAGGAGCCAATCCATTTTACCTGCAGGTTTGAGGTAAATTACAGATGATATGCAAGTATGTGAAATGGCAAAGTTCTGACATGTTTTATACAATGTAAAACAACTTTAGGAGACTGCAGTTTTGAATGGTGGATCTAGATGCTTTGACTCATCCCTGATGATCATGTTTCAAAACAGAATGGTCTTTGTAGCATTCCAGATGTATACATTTGAAACAAGGGTGGCTGTGAAAACACACCCAACTAAAGGTGGTGGCAGGTTTGGGTGTGCAACACCAATACCCTGGTGAGACCAAACTCTTTTACCCAAAAAGGCTCTGATGCTGAATATAAAGTTCAAAAAAGGGGGGAGTTTATTTTAAAGAACAAAAGTAAAGGGCTTTCTCCTCCCCAGCTCTAAAAGCTTGAAATAAAAGGTACTTTACAGTTTGAGTTTCAGCAATCTTCAGGGTGTCATCTCTCTGGGTTTGATCTCCTCACTCAGTGGAGCTGGTGCAGGGTCTTTCAGCTCCTGATTCCTTTGACTTATTTGTTGTTGGTAACTAATTTGTCTAAATGGTGTAAGAAATGCCCTTCCCAGCTGTCTGGGCCTGTTTGCCACCAATAAAACAGCTCCCTGCAAGCTACAGCAAAGACTGAGCAAAAAACTAAAAAACTTCTAGCTGAAACAGAGCTTGCTAGGAAGGAATAAACCAAACTTGGAAAAATGCACAGGAATTCATCAGCTCCTCCCACAAGTCTAATACAATGAAACATTCCTATGCTCAGACATACTAAGGCCTGAACTAAAATGAAGGAAAATGCAGGGGAGATTCAAACAGTCCTGGCTGGACATCACACTCCCCGCTCAAAATTTCAATGAAATTTTGCAATCTTATGACCTATCTTATCCATTTATACAGCAAACCCAAAATTATTTATCTAACTCTGAACAGGGTACACCCTTGATGATGCACTCTTTTAAGGTAGTGTCTGACTACTAGAAGGGCTACATGGCTACTTGCAGGCAGAATGATAGGATTTTTCAAGCTGTTCTTGATTTTAGCTCTTTGAAGTCACTCCAACACGTAGAAGACCTCTGCTGTCCATAACCGGATACAGATCTTTAAGGACACTGTGTCTAGGTAAATAGTGTTGCTTTTCTATGCATCTGGGTTCTTCCTTGAATTCAGATCTCTGTACAGACCAGTAGGTCAGGGTTTCCGCTTTAACCATGTCCATAGTTGTTAGTGCTGCTTTGTCTCTGACAGTTATAAAATGGATGAGTCTAGCAAAAGCACGTTGAAGACTCAGCCACTGAGAGAACTTTGTGAATTTCCTGGCATCTAAATGAGGCAACCTTATGCTGGACGCATCTACCAAGTCTATTTTGCAGCTGCTGATCTCTGGCAGGCACTCAGGTAACTCAGACCATGTTTCAGTTCTACTTCTGTTGTAATCAGGGACATCTAACTCCATCAGGAATTTTGGACCGATCAGCCAAGTGGATGACTGCACCTTTAGGGCTGAAGCTCCTCTTGTAGAAATATCAGCTGGATTTAACTCAGAAGGAACATATTTCCATTGACTTTGCTGAGTGCAAGAAAGAATTTTGTTCACTCTGTTGGTTATGTACATTTTAAATCTCTTTGTAGTGTTTGTGAGGTATCCTAATACGACCATAATATCAGTATACAATAATATTCTATGGAATTTTGTTTCCACCTCTGTACAAATGGTTTGAAGAAGTTGGGTAGCTAGCAAAGCAGCACACAGCTCTAATCTGGGTATTGTCTGTTTGGGTGCTACCTTTGCTTTGGCCATAATAAATCCTATATGCCTCTTGGTACTACTCCTTGCTCTCAAATACGCTACTGCAGCAATTGCCTTTTCAGAGGCATCACAAAAAATGTGTAACTCATAAACGGTATTTGGTCCATGCTCTACAGGAGCATACTGTCTGGGCACAGTAAGGTGTTCAATGTCTTTGATCTGAGATGCCCAGGCCTTCCATGCTGAGTCCAGGGCTGGGGGCAGATTTTCATCCCAGTCTTTAACTTGGTTTATTACTTCTCTAAAGATGTTTTTGGCCACTATGAGCACTGGTGCTGCAATACCCAAGGGGTCATAAATACTATTAATTGAAGAGAGTACTTTCCTCCTTGTAGTCTGAAGTTCAAGTTTTGGGATTCTGATCGAAAGTCTATCAGTGAAGACATTCCACAAAATACCAAGGCTACTCTGTGTACGCTTGTCTTCAAAGATTGTTGCGACATCCTTTTCAACAACCTCTTCTTTAGGAAAAGTCTCCAAAACTTCTCTGCTGTTAGAGACTACTTTATGAAGCTTTATGTTAGCCAAGTTTACCACAGACTGTGACATGAGAAGAATCAAGCACAATAGTATATACTAACCACATGCACTAGAAAAGAAAAAGAGAGGGAGGGAGGGTGAGCATTTTGTTCCGGCAAGCCACTGGAGCTGCTGGCGTCAGGGCTGGCTATTTATGCAGGCCCAGCGCAGCCTGTCCCATCATCCGGCTGTGCCTGAAGCACCGGCCATAAGACCCTCCCCCTCACCTGGTCGGCCAATCAGAGCAGGGAGGGCAGGCCGGGAGGAGGACGCTTGACATGGCAGCACCCATGCCGGCCACCGGTTATCCCAGGGAGGCAGGCAGGCCACAAAAAGGCCAGCCCACCAGCCCAAGCCCAGCAGCCTCCCTTGTGGGCCATTCAGTCAAACTCTCTGCTCAATGCAGGATCTCCAGCTAAATTATCTCCTGCAGGTAGCTGTCCTGTTAAGCACGGCTTACACCCCACTTCCAGAGATTTACACCTTGCTTCTAGAGACCTCAGAAATTGTGTATTAATAAACTGACGTATTATTAATTTGGGTCATCAATGAGGTCTTCCACAAGGGAAAAGGCACAATGGTCTCAAAGAAGTGGACAGCTGAGTACCATGCTTTGCCCTAAGGCTAAAAGCCAAAAAGGACACATTTCCCAGGAAAGAGAGATGATGGATGGATGGATGGATGAAACCTTTGGATGCTGATTTTGAAACTTCCTTTCCCATCCCCAAACCTTAAGACAGGTTGCTCATGCTTTTAAAATCCAATCATTGGTCATTAAGAAACACATTAGCATCTTCCTCACCTTTTGTCAAGACCAGGAAACTCATTGTGAAATCTATGAAGGCTCAGGAAATCTATTGTTTCAACCCATGAAACATCCAATCCCCTCAGGTGTATTTGGAGGTATAAATGACCCCCCAAAATATGCCTCAGTGTGCACAGATTCCATTTCTAGGGGACACTCTGCCCCTCTGTGTAGCCAGGGTGCACAGTCAGTTATAGGGGAAACCCTGTCACTCTGTGTTAGCCACCTAGATTCCCCCATCCACTCTGCCGGATTGACCACAGGACAGATCTGTATCACCCCAACAAATCCTCATGCTACCCTCTAAGTTTTTCGCACTGTTTTACTGTAGCCTTGTGTGAATGCTTTTTCTGGGTGAATGTGTGTGTGTGGTGTTATTTTTGAACTCTTTAATAACAACCATACTTAATTTTGCATGTGTGTTTATTCCATCCACACTAATACTGGTAGACAAAGGTTTTCAAGGTCCCCTTGTTACCCCCTTTCACATAGCTAAAGTCGAGTTGCTGCTAATTTCCCCAACATATTAGAAACTCAATATTTTCTTGGAATTTTCCAAGGAGCATTTTGGGTAACAGTCCAACCTCTTTTTGAAGAGCTCCAGAAAAGGAGACTCCACTACTTCTCTAGGCAATTGGTTCCATTGCCCAACAGCACTTGCTGTCAAGAAATTCCTTCTAACTTTCAATCAAAATCTACTCTCCTAACTTCAAACCATTAGACCTAGTCATATCCTCTGGGTCAGCACAGAACAGGCCTGTCCCTTCGTCTCTATGACAGCCCTTGAAGCATTTACAGAGTTCAGTCAGGTCACGTTCAGTCTTCTCTTCACCAAGATCTTTTGTCTCCATTCCTGTTATCATCCTTGTTCTGAACCCATTCTAACTTGTCTATATCATTCCTAAAATGAAGTGCCCAGAACTGAATGTAGTATTGCAGATGAGGCCTGACATGCCCAGATTACATTAGGACCATTACTTCTCTCAACTTGGAAACTATGCTTCTACTAATGTAGGCTAAAATAGCATTTGCCTTCTTTGCTGCAGCATCACACTGCTGGCTCATGTATAACTTATCATCAACAATAATCCCAAGGTCTTTTTCACATGTAATACTGCTGAGTCATGTGTCCCCCCATCCTATACCAATGCATTGTGGCCTAAATGTAGAATTTTGCATTTGTCTCTACTGAATTTCATTTTACAAGATTTCTGCCCAATTTTCTAGTTTATCTAGCTCCTTTTGAATTCTGTTCCTATCTTCCAGTGTGTTAGCTACCCCTCCCAGTTTTGCATCATCTGCAAACTTGGTAAGAATTCCTTCTACCCTTTCATCTAAGTGACTGATAAAAATGTTGAAGAGTAATGGCCCTAGGATAGAACCCTGAGGCGCTCTACTTGAGACCTCCTTCCAGTTTGAAATGCAGCCATTGATGATGGCTCTCTGAAAACAATTTTCAAACCAATTATGCATCAATCTGACAGTGTTCCCACCTATTCCACATTTAATCAGTTTGCTACTTAAAATATTATGGGGACTTTATCTAATGTTTTGCTAAAATCTAGATAAATGACATCCACATCCTTCCCACCATCTACTAAATTAGTGACCTGATCAAAAAAAGATTATTTATTTTCATTTATTTAGGTATTTATACCGCACTCTTCATCCACAAAGGCTCTCAGAGCAGCTTGCAAATTGTTAAGCAATAGCACCTACACATCTACACCACTTTTATAGTGTGCTAGGCAGTCTCCAAGCGGTTTCCAATGTGTGTTACCTAACTGCCCCCACAAGCCGAGTACTCATTTTACTGACCTACAAAAGGATGGAAGGCTAAGCGAACCTTGGAGTCCTTGGGATTGAACTTGCAACATTGTGGCTGCAGTATTGGTTTTTAATTACTGTGCCACCAGGGGTCTGATATAAGGTTAGTTTTGCAGGATTTGTTACTGACGAGCCCATGCTGGCTCCTACTGGTCACTGCATTGTCCTCAAGATACTTGCCTGTATAATCCATTCTAATAGTTTTCCTGGTATTGAGGTCTGTAGTTCCCTGGTTCTTTTTTGTCTTTTTTGAAGACAGGGACATTTGCCTTTCTTCAGTTCTCTGACACCTCACCCATTCTCCAAGATTTCTCAAAAATTATTGCAAATTGTTCTGTGAGTACAGTACATCAGCAAGTTTCTTCAGTACTCTGGGATTCAGTTCATCTGGCCCTCCAAATTTGAACTCATTTAGGTTAACTAGGTGGTTTTTTACTAACTCCTTATCAATATTGATATGCAATTTGGATTCCTTGCCAAGGACTCTGCTGATGCATAGAATCACACAGTCTCTTTCTTTTGGAAAAAAAATTGGAAAAAGAGAGGTATTGGCAGTTCTACCTTTTCATTGTGATCTGTTAGCATTCAATGGCCATTCCTCACCAAACCCCACCTCTTAAGTAACACAGCCCACCTGCCCAACATTGCTATTGAGAGGGTCTGTCTGTATCGATTTCCCAAAAGTTTGTTATATTGAGTCTGTAGAGCAAAAGACCTAGGGCTTTTTCGGACGGTCAAAAATAACACAAGCAGCCTCGTTGCGTTGCGAGGCTGCTGCATTGCAGAGCGTCGGTTTCAGATGATACTCTCCCCTGCCGGTACTGTTGCAGTACCGCGGGGAGATTTGAGCGTCATATTTCATTGGTTTTTACTCACGAAAGTTGATCGTGATTAAAAACCAATGAAATATGATGCTCAAATCTCCCTGCAGTACCACAACAGTACCGGCAGGGGAAAGTGTCATCCGAAACCGATGCTCTGCAGCGCAGCAGCCTCGCAACGCGACGAGGCTGCTTGTGTTATTTTTGACCCGTCCGAAAAAGTCCCTAGTCTGCTACAATATGTCTGTGTCAGAGAAAGCTGAGAGATGTAACTGTATTTGTTCCAGCTTGGCCAGAAGCCCAGACACATAGATAAGATGCTATGCTTGAAACAAATAATATGGTTTGTCTTGTTTATTAGAATCAGAAACAATGAGTCATTTAGCCTAGGAAGTGTTATCTTCTTCTGGGCACACTGCCCAGTTCAGCTGCCTTGAGATATCAAAAATAGTAGCTGGACACAGAGAGCTGAGAAATTATTTCTGTTTCAAAAGGGTTTTTAAAAATTGAAATCTGCCTGGTAACCATTATAATACACATGCGCAGTGCCTTAGATTTTTAGGTTTTGTTTCTCTGTAATAAAAAGTCTGTGTGCCTTTAACTCTTTGACACAGTTTGGCAGGAATGATCCCCCTGTGTCATTTTGCTAGCAAATAAAAGTCATCTGAATTAACCTGGAGTTTTGAGCCTCCATTATTTGTTACCCAGATAGACCTTAACACTACTTCCACATTGTTGGAAAGCATGGAAATCAGTGGAGATGCAGCCAGGTATTTTCCTGAAACTGAACATGCTGCAAGGACATCATCTGCTGGAATTTCCTGTGGACCCTCAGAATTTGCTGTTGATGCTTGTTGAAGTGTGTCCAGCTACAGGAAAATAGCTGGACACGTCTCCACTGATCTTCCTACTCTCCAAAAACATGAGAAGGTGAAGTCAAAGGCTTTCACGGCCGGCATCCATAGATTTTCCTTAGGTGTTTTTCAAGCTGTGAGGCTGTGTTCTTGAAGAGTTTATTTCTCTCTGAAGATGCCAGCCACAGATGCAGGTGAAACATCAGGAATAAACTCTTCCAGAACACGGCCTCACAGCCCAAAAAACACTCAAGGAAAATGTAACCATGATAATGGTTGCATTTGGGCAGGGGCTGCATTGCTTAAAAGGTGGATTGGGGGCAGCACTGGGGCACCTAGCTACAGAGACATAGCTAAATGGCAGGCATACATCTCCTGATGCAGGATCTCAGCCATTGTATGGATATTTATTTTTAAAAGCCCCAAAACTACAGCAATAAACAGTGCAACCTCCCAGCAAATTTGTTCCATCTGGAGGAGCCCATAGGCAGGGAGACACAGAACAAAGGGCCAAAGGGAAAAAGGCTGGGGTCTGAATGTATTTGTGTGTATTGCAGCATCTGTCTGCAGATTTGCCATGGGGCAGTGAGTTTTCTGCTTTGCAGTGATTAAGCCTGTTCTCCAACTGCTGTGCTCAACTCGTCTATCTCTTAAATAAATATGGTTAAATAGGGATGCACTGGAAATCACCAGTTTTCTGACTGAGATCTAATGTGGATTTCCCAACCCTTCAGGACACGTTTGGAGGAAGAAAACAGCACCTCAAAATTTATACAGTTTTCTGGGTTTGGGGATTGTTGGTGGGTTTTGTTTTTTGCTTTGTTTTGTTTTTGTACCTGGCATAACAAACTGTGTGCTTTTCAAATGGCACAGGACTTTGAGAAACTGTGCAGCTTGGCAGAATAAAAATGTGGCTCCAGTCTTCTCACTAGTGCAGAAAACTACACAGCTTTTGGGGGTGGGGGGAGACAAACTGCACTCCTGCTTTCATTGTTTCTTCCACTAACTATTTTTCAAAAGTGCACAAAATTCAATACTGCAGTATTGAATTCTGCAGTATTACAGTATATCTTAATTTTGGTCATGAAGGAGAATCTGGAGGGATCTTTTAGAAGTGGTACAGTTTGTGATGGACAGAAAACAGCAGATACATCTGCTTAGTGAAAAGCCCAACACACTTCAGCTTGTATGTGTTCTCAAAGGCCTGCTTCTGGGCCTGTTTTGAATTTAACTTCAGAAATTTCTGGAGCTGAAACTCTACACACATTTACTGGACCAAAAGAAGAATAAAGACCAAAACACATTGTACTTTTTAAATTAATAAAACATCATCCATTGAGCACCAGGAGACATGTCAACGATTCTCTGTTCTCTGCTGATTATATTGGGTGCTCCCCAGTTTTGGTTCCTACAGTTCATGGTTGGCCATCATTCATATAGTGATTGATACAGTTGTTAAGCTTTACTGACTTCCTGTCAAAACCAGAATTTATAATATTAAACTGTAGTTTCTGTGCCTGTCTGTCTGTCAATTGTGTGAACCATGTGCTGTTTCTTTCAGACTACAGTAGCACCCCCATATCTGCAGGGGATTGGTTCCAGGGCCTCCCCTGAATACTGAATTCTGTAAATAATAATGTACGCCACCCACCACCACAACTAGTGCTGCAGGAACCTTCCCAGGGGAAGGGAGAAGGGAGGCAAGCACTCTTCCTCCTCTCCTTTCCCATGCTGCCAGTGCTGCTGAGGGGGCAGTGAAGCAGAGGAAGTGGGATAAGCCATGCCACTGCTGCTGCTGCCGCCAGGTGATGAGTAAGGGAGAAGAGCCACCCTCTGCCGCCACCACTGCACTGCTGGAGCCCTCCCAGGGGAAGGGAGGAGATCCCTCCTCCCCCTCCTTTCCCTCTTCACCCCTGCCATTGCCCCACCATGACTGAAGCTCTCTTGGGGGGAAGGGAAGGAGGAGGAGAGATCCCTCCCTTTCCCCTTTGCCCCTGCCATTGCCTCCACCATGACTAAAACCCTCCCGGGGGGAAGGAAGAGGGAGGTGAGATCCCTCCTCCCTCTCCCTTCCCCCTTTGCTCTGCCATCACCACCCGCAGATAACTGAATCAGTGGTTGGCGAATCAGCGGATATGGGGGTGCTACTGTATATGTCCTGTTGCCACCTGCTGGAGATAAAAACTGCTGAGAATAAGGGCTCATCCAACCTGATTGAAAAGACTCAGATTTTGTTCCTGTTTTTTCTGATTTGATACTGGGATAAAATAAACCATCCTAGGGAGCTCACACCCATACCAGAAAATAATCTGAGATAAACAAAACATATATGGATCTCCAAAATAAAACCAGAAAGAACAGGAACAAAATCTGAGACTTTCTGGTCTGGATTCACTCTAAATCACATAAGATTGTTCAGTGTATTCCTATCTGTGTCAAATTAACATACTTCCTGCCTTTGGTGCCAATAGCTGCACAATTTTTAGAGATAGTTGTGCTGTTTAGATAAGAAGGCATCCAGTTTGTGGTAAACTGTGTGGTTTTCATGGGGAAATGTTTCTATGGGGAACTGTTTCTTGTCAGTGTGTGTGTGTGTGTGTGTGTGGTGAGGGAGATCAACACAAGGAGAAGAAAAATTGGTTCATAATTCTCAACACCCATTGGCAATGAGAAAATTGAGATTTACCATTACTAGTTCAGACTTCTCTCATTCTGGAGGCAGCACAGGCAGGCTAAGCACAGCTTTACCGAAACATCCCAAACTGTCCTGATATGTTGTTTGTGTTATTTGCCTTCACATTGGCTTCAGCTTCTGTGGTGACCCTGTCCTAGGGTTTTCTGGATTAATTCAGAGATTTGCCATTGCCTTCTTCTTAGAAGGCTGAGAGAATGCAATGTCCATGAGCACCCAGTGGGTTTCCATGCCTGAGAGGGGATTTAAAACTTAGTCCCCCATGTCAGGTGATAGTGTTAAGGTCTATCTGGGTAACAAATAAACGAAGCTCAAAAGTCCAGGTTTACAACTTAGATGGCTCTTTAATTGCTAGCAAAAATGACACAGGGGGATCATTCCTGCCAAACTGTGTCAAAGAATTTTTTTTTATCATATTATTCTTTATTTACATAAAGTTACAACAAAGAACAAAAAGATATTCCTCCCTCTTTAAATACACAGATATTACACAAGAGAAATCAAAACTATTATCACATCATGATATTAATACGATGCTCCTATACACACCTTTATCTGTTAACTTAAATACAGTACATTCATTAAACATAGTAAAAACTATCAATCATTAGATACATATTCCTAAACTCACACTTTATACCTTACTTTTATTACAATACACTTTTTACTTTACGTTTATTCCAGCACACTTATTACTCTTTACAATTTCTCTTCTTACTTTTTCTCTTCTTCCCTCTACTTCTGACCTCCTCTGCCTTATTGACCTAAAGCTTTTCTTCTCTTTTACAAAACATTACTTTCCTCCTCTTCCTTAATACAATCTGTATTCTTCTACTTCCCTACTCGCTTACATAGTCGCTAAAGTTTCACACGTACTTTTGCCATTCCTCTGTTGTTAACAATTTTTGGTTCCCCCTATTCCCTCTTCTTTTCATTTCCCCCCCCTTTCCCTTCTTTAGTCTTAGTAACAGTGTATATTAACCTCACACTACATTTACATTACATTCGCATTAGGTATCTTTTTTCCACGTTTCCGTAGATATTCCGATACCAACTTCCATTCATTATTCAATTCTGTTGTTTTACCTTCATTTATCATTCGTGATAATTTATTGTTATTTTTCATTTCTTCCAGTTTATCTAGCCAAGCTTCAATTCCTGGAGCTTTTTTCCTCTTCCAATCAGCTGCTATTTTAAGTCTTGCCGCCATAACCAAATATAATAGGACCCTCCAGTGTTCTTTTTCCAGTTGCTTTTCTAATCCCGAAGTTATATTCAAAAGATACAACTTTGGGTCCATACTTAGATTTATTTTTAACATCTTCTGTATTGTCCTATGTATTTTTTCCCAAAATGCTATTATAACTGAGCACCTCCACCACATATGATAAAATGATCCAATCTCCTTATCACATCTCCAACACTTCTTATTTTCTAGTTTATAGATCTTACTCAACCTTACTGGTGTGAGGTACCATCTATTAGCCAATTTAAAGAAATTTTCTTTCAGATCTTGACTAGCCGTAAACCGATTTAACTTATTCCAAGTATTTTCCCACTCATCTAAATTAATTGCTTCTCCGATGTCCTTTGCCCAGCTTATCATTGCAGACTTTATAAATTCTTTCTCTAACTCTCTCCGCAGTAATATATTATAAAATTTTGATATTTTACCCTTATCTGTAGCCCAGGCAATCTTATCGATTTCATTTTGTTCGTTTTCAAATCCATATTGTGAACTGTCTTCTCTAAATCTCTCATTTAATTGGAGATACCTAAACCATGCCTTCTTATATCCTTGCCCTTGCAGCTCTTCCTTCGTAAAAATCCTATAATCTTTTTAATCTATCCATACTATCAGATCTTTATATCTCATCCATTCCTCAGCTTTTGACCATCTCGCCTGAAAGGCTTCAACAGGAGACAACCATGTAGGTATACCTTTGTAAAATTTCTGTTTTATATTTTCCCATATCTTTAGCAAGGGGCCTCTCACTGTGTGATTTCTAAATTCTTTATCTATTTTTGCCTTCCCGTACCACATATATGAATGGATACCAAATTTGAGATTACCACCTTCCAAGTTTAAGAGTCTTAAGTTTTTCAATTTAATCCAATCACCGATGCATTTTAAACCACAAGCCTCATAGTATACCTTAAGATTGGAGAGCATCATGCCACCCCTTTCTTTTGCATCTAATAAAGTTGACAATTTTAGTCTTGGCTTGCGGCCATTCCAGATAAAATTCTTTAAATCTCTGGCCCATACTGCAAAAGGTTTCTCATTAGATAGGATAACTAAGTTTTGAAACAAAAAGATCATCTTTGGTAAAATATTCATTTTGACCACCGCAATCCTCCCAAGTAAGGATAAATTTATTTTCTGCCACCTATCTAAATCCTCTTTTATTTTCTGCCAAGCTCTTTTATAATTATTTTCATATATTTGTCTATTTCTTTTACTAATCCATATACCTAAGTATTTTGCTTTACCTTCAGTTTTGCATCCTGAGTTAGTTTCTATTTGTTTTTCTTCTTCCTTTGTTAAATTCAAAGGAACTATAACTGTTTTGTCCTTATTGAGTTTGAAACCTGATACTTGACCAAATTTGTTTATTGTTTCCAATAGATTTGTCATATTATCTATAGGATCTTGTAATATTAACAATAAATCATCCGCATAAGCTAATGTCTTATATTCTTGTCCTTTAAGCTTTAATCCAGGTATTGTCTTATCGTCTCTTATTTGGTTACTGAGTATTTCCATAGATAATATGAACCAAATGTTAAGGAAAATGCAACATGGGACATACAGTGAAAGAAATAAAATATGTATGTGAAAGTCACAATGACTAAGCAAGAGCAATTATGGGGCTACACAGGTGAAACTGCTAATGTAATCTAGAAGTCCTGAGAGCCAAGGACAGAGGTACTGAATGCAGAATGGAAACACCTGAGAATCATTAAGTGTACAAGGTGAAATGTTGAAATACATGGGTTGGTCTTAAGCATGGATGGAACTACGTGGACCAATCAGAATGGAAGTACACACTCACTGGGTGGAAACTAACTAGTGGGTGGTGATAAACAATGGCTATAAAATTGCAATGTTTGCCAATGTATTGTGGCTGAGTAGAGGTGCAGTACTTTGGAGATATTGTGGAGTAGTGTGTAGAGATTGTGATTTGTTGACCATATAGTATATTTATATAGAAGAATAAAGTAGGTTTTATATAAAACTACTGAGTTGCCTGAGTGAATGCTGGAGATGTTTTGGAGACACCTGGAGAAGAGTGAGAAGGCTTGGAGAGTTTGTCAGGATCTTCAGCCTATTCTCTGAAACTCTGCTGCTTTGGAGGAAAGCATTAACCACTGATCTAAGCTGGTCAGCTCTGCTGCATAACAAGGTGGTGAGTTAGAGCCAGAGGTGAAGAGCTACAACTCCCATCATCCCTGACACCAAAGAGGTGACAGTGGACAATCCTGTCGGGTGCCCTTTTGAATATTAATCTCCTGTGATCTCTCACCATTTATCACTATCTGCACCTTTTGATCTTGATATATGTATTTAATACTTTGTAGAAACTCCTGTCCAACTCCTATCTCTTCCAAAACAGTTTTCATAAATGACCAGTTCAAATTATCGAAGGCTTTCTCTGCATCCGCTAGTATTATTGCAGCCTTTTTCTCATTGTTCTTCCCAAAGTATTCCAGTATGTTCAAAGCCATCCTGATGTTATAAGTCATTGTCCTTCCTGGAAGAAAGCCATTCTGATCCAGGTGGATAAACTCTACCAGTATTTTTTTGAGCCTATTTGCTAGAACTGATGCATAGATCTTATAATCGACATTTAATAGCGATATAGGTCGATAGTTCTTAACCTCTATTGGATCTCTTCCGTCTTTCGGGATCACCACTATTTCCGCCTTCTTCCATGTTTCCAGAATGCCTTCATTCCTTATCTTATTTAACATTACATGCATATGTGGCACGATGTCTTCCTCAAAGAGTTTGTAGTATTCCGCCGTGAATCCGTCAGGACCCAGGGTTTTCCCATTTTTAACTCTTTTATAACTGATGTTATTTCTTGCCTTGTTATTGGGTCCTCAAGAATCTTTCTCTGTTCCATTCAGAGAGTCCCTGTCTTACTCTTAAGTATATATTCCTTCAAATCTATATCCTTCTCAACTTCTGTTGCTGTTTCTGAATACAATCTCAAGTAATATTGAGTAAATTTATTTATTATCTTTTTTTGTGATGTACGGATTACATTTTCCCCTTCATCCTTAATTCTAGTTATGATTTTCTTTTCTGTTTCCTTAAGTTTATACGTTAACCGCCTTCCTACCTTGTTAGCATTTGCGAAATAGTGTTGTTTAGCTCTCTTTAGTTTATAACTTATCCCTTCAATTATCTCTTGATTCATTTCTACTTGTATCTCTTTTAACTCTCTCAACACCTTCATATTCTTGGGTTCTGTCTTAACATATTCTCGTTTTCCTTTAACGCTTCCGTTAGCTTTTCTTTTTCTTTTCTTTTCTCTGCTTCTGTAATTCGGCTCCTCTCTGCAGGAATCTTCCCCTCATCGTTGCTTTGAATGCATCCCATATGATTTTACTCGGTATTTCATCTGTGTTATTTATCTCAAAGTAAGTTTTAATCTCCCCCCTCAACTTTTGTACAAACATCTGGTCTTTTAATAGGTTCTCCTTCGATTTCCAAATATACGCTTTCTTCTGTATATGTAATGACATTCTTATAGGGTTATGATCCGATAATATTCTGGGTTGTACCTCTACATCTCCTATCTTTGTACAAAGCTCTTTAGCTACCCAGAACATATCTATTCTTGACCAGGTTCGATGTACCTCTGAATAGAAAGTATAACCTTTCTCTTTTCCTTTTTTGAATGTCCATGCATCTACTAAATTATTTTCTTCCAAAATCTCATGACACACTAATGGCAAATTGCCGTGATCTCTTTTATTCTTCTGTGATGCTGATCTATCATTTTGCTTATCTAAGACCCCATTGAAGTCACCAGTTATAATAATACTACCAGTTTTGATTTTCTCTAGCTCACGATTCATAGATTTATAGAATTGACTCTTTTTTTCTAACGGTGCATAAATTGCTATTACATTTAACACCTGATCTACTACTGTCATTTCGATTCCCACAAAGTGCCCATTCTTATCCTTCATAATCTCCTTTACCTCATATTTGTTGTTTACATAAACCGTGACACCCTTTTTGTTTTGTGAAGCAGAAGAATGAAATAAATATCCTAATCTCTTATTTTCCAGATATTTCTTATCTTGTAACTTATCCTAGTTTCCTGGATTGTTATGATATCTTTTTTTTTCTTCTTTTTTGGTCTCTCTAGATAATGAAATACTCTTCTTCTTTTTTTCTGGGGTATTTAGCCCTTTAACATTCTATGTTATAATTGAAAGTGCCATCTTTATTCTTTATTCTAATTCTTCATCCTCATTGCTTTCCCCTTCCTCTTCTTCTTCTGAAGCATTCCCATCCTGCTCCTTTTCATCTTGAACTTCTTGATAATCTTTCAATTTATTTTCTTGCAATTCATCCCCTTCTCCTTCTTTCTTATCTCTTAGTCCTGTATCTCTCTCGTCTCCTGAAACCTCTTCTTCATCTCCCCCCTCACTTTCTTGTCCTTTATCTTTGTTGATTCATTCTTTACCTTTCCCCCCCTTTCAGCCTCCTTTTTCCGACGCCTTTTCAAATCATATTTCTTTTCATCTTTCTTCATTCTCTCTAAAAACTCTTTAGCCTTTTCTATTGTATTTATCCTGTATCTTTTTTGATAATATATAAATGATACTCCTTCTATCCTTTCCCATCTATAAGTAATACCACAATTAATCAATTTCTGCATCAAAAATTTATATTCTTGCCTTCTTCTTAGTATTTCAGGAGGTGAATCGTTAAAAATTTGAATATCATTTCCTTCTATCACTAATTTGTTTCGATAACTTTTTTGTATAATCTCATCTCTGAATGTTGCTTTAGTGTATATGATTATTACATCCCTTTGCACTTTTTTCTCTTTGGCTGCTACTGTATTTACTCTAAAGATTTTATCTATCATTAGGGATACCGTCTCCTCTGTCATTTCCATAAATTGTGCCAGCTGGGGTATTATCCTCGCGTATAAGTTCTCTTTAACCATTTCCGGTATTCCTCTTAATTTAATACATCTTTCACGATATCTTAATTCCTGTATTAAATTAAGATTTTTCTCTTTTTCTTGTTCCAACTTCATATCTTTTGAACTGTTCTCCAATGCTTCTGTTCTTATTTTAACATCTTCTACATCACTCTTCATCTCTTTCATTTCTGCTGTTAACTTGTCTAATCTTTTACCCAGTTTCTCCATATCAGATTTTAATTCTTTTCTCAGACTCTTAAAATCATCTTTCATTTCACATTTCAGCTCCCTCAATTCTTGTAAAATATGAGTAGTTACATCCATTTGTTTAGCTGGCATTTCGATAGAACCTCTCCTTGTCAATGTAGTTTGGGAAGTTGTAAATGCTCTTGACCTAACTCCAGATGCCATCATGAACACAGTCCTTATTATTCCTTTTTTTAAGTTACTCTTTACTCTTTATACCTTAATCACTTATTTTATCTTTTTCTCTGTCTATCTTATTTATATTTCCCAACTCTTGTCAAGTTGTTATTGTCTTACCCTTCCCTCTTAATTTCTATTCAGTCGTTACTCCACAAATCGTAAATTCATAAATCTATAAATTCATCCACATATAATACCTCTCAATTATCAAATAAATTCATAAATTCATATAAATTCAATTAAATTTATCTATCCTCAAACTCACAGCCTAAATTCATACATGCAATTAGTGAGAAATATACAATATAAATTCATAAATGCACTCAGTGGAAACATAAATTCATAAGTCCATACAGTTCATAACCCATCAGTTCCAACAATCAATTTCAAAACCTCAAATCTCAAACTCCCTCAATTCATGAAGTCCAACCAATCAATCAGAAGTTTCAATTAATATAACTGTGAACTTAAATATATATCTCTATAATAAATTTCTTATAAATTCTAAATAAATTCAATTCATTATCCTT
This sequence comes from Gambelia wislizenii, assembly GCA_030847615.1. NCBI lineage: Eukaryota > Metazoa > Chordata > Lepidosauria > Squamata > Crotaphytidae > Gambelia > Gambelia wislizenii. Next base: position 165,754,902 of record JAUMIR010000001.1, on the reverse strand, counting down.
TCTTATAATCAAATCTGGCTTATAAACAAATATGACTCTTTGAAGAAAAAAACAATTCCTTGAATTTAACAAGATTTCATTACCTTCGTCTCCTTTCTCAAATTCATTCAGGTACTTTAAAGAGTTTTAATTCTGCTAATTCACTCTTTAGAATCAGAACTTTGTTCAACACTACTTAATTATCTAATTAATTATTTATGTCTCTATTACAACTCAATTACTACCCTTAGTACCGGTACTCTATCTCCTTCTCCTTAATTCCTCACTGCACCGCTAGTCTATTGCTTCTATGTCCTTCTCTGTGCCTCTCCGTACTGCTGTTCTTTGTCTTCGTCTCCAGTCTGTCTCCTTGATTTCTCACCGCACCACTACTCCATTAACTATGTTTCTTCTTCTCAGCGTCTCTCCGTACCGCTGTTTCTCTCTCCTTCTCTAACCTTTCTCCTTGGTTCCTTGCTGCGCCTCTATTCTGTTAGTTATGCTCCTTCTTTTCTGCGTTTCTCCATACCGCTGCTTATATCTTCCTCTCCATACCTTCTCCCTTTGTTTCTTTCTCAATAACACCTTTTCTAACTCCTTTTCATTAAAGTTACTTCCTTTCTCTATTCTCCTTCTCCTCCTCCGCAGCGCCACAGCTCCAGAGTTCCTCCGCAGCTCCCCACTGTGTTTTCTCTCCTCTTTCCCACAGGGCTGTTTCCCCCTCTTTCTTGCTTTCACTATATACCGTATTTCTTCGTGTAACTCACCAGTTCTTTCCTCTTCTTTGGAACCTCCATTTCTCTTCACTGTCATCAAACTTTCATACATCCAAGTTTCATGTTGGCAAAAGAAACTTACATTGAAGGATACTTTTGACAGCTTCAGGTCAATATTCTATATAAGCAGTTTTTCAAACCTGAGCTTTAGAGACTTTGTGGTTGCCCAGAGACTCGGAGCATAAGCTCCCAAACAAAGGGCGTTGGCTACCGCTCTTCCTAGCTTCCACCTTCTCTGTATCGACAGCCCCACAGCTTCTCCTCGGTAATGTAGAGCGGCTGCCAGAGTCCTTCGCCAGTCCCACGGACCCCGTCTTCCCCGACAGAGGTGCCTCAGCAGGCATATAATATTCACCCCGCTGAGTTTTCGCCCCGTTTGGAGGTCCGGCTAGCAGAGCGCGCTCACCAGCTGACCGTCGTCTCCTCCCACAAAACCGGAAGTCCAAACTGTGCCAAAGAATTAAAGGCACACAGGCTTTTTATTGCACAGAAACAGAACCCAAAAAAATCTACAGCACTGCGCATGTGTATTATAGTGGTTGCCAAACAGACAACAGAAATCATTTGTCAGCTCTATGTGTTTTCTTATTTTGAGACCTTAGGCAGCTGAACTGGGCAGTGCGCCCAGAAGGAGATAACTTCAGGCGCTTGCCTAGGTTAAATGAATGAAATATTGTGTACTAAATTTAGCTAGCAGGGAAGACCTTGTCTTTGATTTCAGAAGACAACCCATACTATTTGTTTCAAGCATAGCATCTTTTCTATGTGTCTGGGCTTCTGGCTAACCTGGAACAAGTACAGTTATATCTCTCAGCTTTCTCTGACACAGACATTTTTTGGCAGACTAGGTCTTTTGTTCTACAGACTCAATATGACAAACTTTTGGGAAATCAATACAGACAGACCCTCTCAATAGTGCACACTAAGAACCTAAACAGGTCTAGGCAGCATAAAATGGGCAGCAATGAACAACAATGAAGTTGTTCCTTCAGGCATCAGAATAAAGGCACAGACACAGGCATTGTGTCTAGAATCTTCTTGTTCTTTACTTGAACATAATAAAGATTATTTGCAGTATACTGTATTATAACATCCACAGAAGAAAAACCATCTTCTCACTTCAAGATTCAAAACAGAACTTTTTAGCCCAACCAGCCCAGCTCCGCAAAACTCAGCTCCAGGGCTGTGAGCTAATCAAAATGGATACATTTACCCAGCTAGTTTTTTGGAAACTTCCACTAGCTCTGCAGATTTGTGCAGACTGTTTGCTACATTCCAGCTCTTTACAGGATAAATCTACTTTATGTCCCAATATCCTGTCACCCCAGAGTCCTAGTCCAACACTCAACCACTAGACCATGCTGCTTGTCCTTCATATGGTTATTCTTCCAAAAATCATAACTCTGCCTCCATGGTGGTTTAAGTGTGGTGGTGTTATTATTATGATGTTTTGGTGTTATTTATACTTAAGGAGTAAACTAACAATAAATATCATTTACTAAAGCAGTAAATGGAGGCTAGTTTTCTGTCAGTGTCAGTTACCCTGTTGCATTAGTCATAGAATCATAGAACCATAGAGTTGGAAGAGAACACAAGGGCCATCCAGTCCAACCACCTAGCATGCAGGAACACACAATCAAAACACCCTGACAGATGGCCATCCAGCCTCTGTTTTAAAACCTCCAAAAAAGGAGATTCCACTACATTTGGAGGCAGTGCATCCCACTGCGAAACAGCTCTTACTGTCTGGACGTTCTTCCTAATGTTTAGGTGAAATCTCTTTTCCTGAAGCTTGAGTTCATTACTCCATGTCCTAGTCTCTGGACCACCAGAAAACAAGCTTGCTCTATCCTCAATATGTCATCCCTTCAAATATTTAAACATGGCTATCATGTCACTTCATAACCTTCTCTTCTCTAGGTTAAACATACCCAGCTCCCTAAGCTGCTCCTTATAGGGCATGGCTTCCAGACCTTTCACCATTTTGGCCGCCCTCCTCTGGACACGTTCCAGCTTGTCAACATCCTTCTTGAACTGTTATGTCCAGAACTGGACACAGTATTCAAGATGAGGTCTGACCAAAGCAGAATAGAGTGGTACTATTACTCCCCTCAATCTAGACACTATACTCCTATTGATGCAGCCTATAATTGCATTGGCTTTTCTGGCTGCTGCATCACACAACTAACTCATGTTCAGCTTGTGGTCCACTAAGACTCCTAGATCCCTTTCGTATGTACTGCCATCAAGCCAGGTGTCAATGATCCTATACCTGTGCATTTCATTTTTTTTTCTGCCTAAATATAGTATCCTACATTTCTCCCTCTTGAAATTCATTTTGTTAGTTTTGACCCAGCTTTCTAACTTGTTGAGGTCATTTTGAATTCTTTTCCTGTCCTCTAGGGTATTAGCTACCCCTCATAATTTGGTGTCATTTGCAAATTTGATAAGAATGCCCTCTCATATTCCCTCATCTAAGTCATTGATAAAGATGTTGAATAGCTCTGGGCCCAGGACAGAACCCTGTGGCACATCGCTAGTCACTTCTCTCTGGGATGAAGAGGAGCCATTGGTGAGCACCCTTTGGGTACGGTCAGTCAACCAATTACAAATCCACCTAACAGTCACATTGTTCAGCCCACATTTTATTAGCTTGTTTGCAAGAATATCATGATAGCTTATGCCATAATACATGTGTTAGACTTAAGGTGTCACAAATTTCTTGGCTGTTTTAGCTACAGCAGACTCAGGGCTTTTCTGCACCAGCCAGGATATGCCAGTTCCCTGCTGGTGTATCCTGGCTGCAGAGACGGCCCGTTCTGCCCCTGTTACCTGGAGGAAACAGGCCAGAATCCTCACAGGCATGCCAACCCATTCCTGCAGCCACAGCCTATGTCATTTTCTTTACTATCTTGGAAGCCAGGAAGGAGGGCTGCAACATGTGATTGAAGGTCCCCTGCATGTGACCAGCCTTGGTCATATGTTGTAGGACTCCTGCCTTGCTTCTGAGAGAGTTAGGGAGCTGGCAGCGGTGGCGGCAGCAGCAGGAGTTCCTGTGGACACTCAGGGCTCAATCCAGGGTTTGGCCAGTGGTAACAGCTTTAAACAGGAGTAGATAATGCTATAACACTTTATTGGGTCCTACTCCAGCTTGCCCTCATCTCAGCCCCGTATCTGCCCCGGGGATGGTGAGGACTGCCTGGAGGACCAGAATAGGCGAAATGCCCTGCATTGTTTGGACTGCAGGGTCAAGCTGGGGTATTTAGCCTATGCAGATAGGAAATTTTCAGATGGGGCCAAAATGCCCCGTTGCTGCCTCGCCAACTCCTCTCCTGCTCCTGCAATGGAATGGAGGTAAATGTTCAAACACTTACCTCCATTCTGCTCCAGGAATGGGCATCCTCCCTCCTTTCCAGCCAGCCACAAATGCAGCCGTCATAAGGCTGCCTTTATGAACGGCCAGGGGAAATCCTACTCATTCTTGCGAGAACGAGCAAGAGGGAAATTCAAATTAAAAAAAAAAAAACAGCTGTCAAAGACAGAAAAATAAAATAAAATAAATTTAAAATAAAACAAGGAACTTGGGGAGGGGGAGAAGGGTGGCACTTACCTGCCTGTCCCGATCATGGCAGGAAGTGCCTACCACAGAGCTCCTCCCCCATGCCTGTCATCGCGGAACAGGGATGGGGCTCCGTTTCCCACATCCCTGGTTCTGTGACAGGCACGGAAGGGGTGTTCTATTCACGATTTTTCATTGTGAATAGAATATCCCAGCAGCAGCACAGGGGCAGGATGGGAGTAGGATGGAAGGGGTCGAAGCCATCTGAATGACAGCCCCTTTATCGACCCTGTTCCGTGCCTGCCCCACAGTATAAGCCTCATCTCAAAATCTCCATAAGCCCTTATCCAAATACCTTTGGAAACTTCTACTATAGTGTATGTATAGTGCTTTTCAGTCTGTTTGCCAATGTTGACTTCCCCCAATGTTGACTGTTAGTTGACCATCGAATTCAGAGGAAACTCTAGGGATGTGAAGAGAAGGAAAGTCAGAAGAAGCAGTCAGGCAAGCAAAACAATATTGTAAAGGCAAGGAAAAAGTGCCCAGTTATAAGAAGACTTGAGGCAGACAAATAACAGGATATGGCTGGTGAAATAAATAGAAAGAGACTAGTCTTAAGGAGTTTCCATGACTCACCACTGCTGGGTTAACAGTCACTAAAGCGGCACACAGAAATGATTTCAAAAGGATGCAAGGAAAATACATGTGGAGGAAAATTTTAAAAGAGGATAAAAGCTTTGTAGGGCTGAGAAGACAGGGAAATAGATGAAATGGGATGATGTCATGGAGAGATACCTTTCTTGGCTAGACATGTGGAAAATTGAGGCACACAGATTATAGCTCTGTTTATGATCCTCTGCCAGCGAGTACTTGTTTACAGCAGAGAGGGTTAAGAGAGGATGACAGCTGATCCTTAATGTGACAGGAAACACTATTTCACAGGAGTCTGGATGGGCCTGGCAACAGAACAGGTTTGATAGAAATGGAGGCACAAAAAGATTGTGTTACAGTATAACAGGCAAGTATTATTTTAAGAGGAAGGAAACATGGTGGGAGAGAAACTCTCCCCAGACTTTTCTAGTGAACACAAAGCAGACTCCAGGCGGAGGCCGCTTTAAATTGTTGCTGAAGTCATTCTCTCAGCTTGCTTGCTTCACAGACTGGAGTGCAGTTGCGTGCTGCACAGATAAGAAAAAAATACCCCACACTACCACAGATGTTTCACCACATGTATGAAAAGGGTGACTGGCAATAGTAAGGAGAAGAGTCCAGTCTACATGGAAAGCTACTGCTGAAAATAGCTTACGTGTAGAGCTGGTTGCCAGGGGCGTCGTTTTAAAATGACCTCCAGATGGCGTCTGTTTCCTGTTCACCAGCCATAGTGAGGCAAGTAAAGTCACTCTATGAGCATCACACAGAAATTAATGCATGTGCTTTTTTTTTTTTAATGAGAGATTAGTTTTCACTCTCCCCAGGAGCCCATGTCAGAACAATTCTTAGCCTTCAGTAGCTACATAAGTGTCTGAAATTAAACAAGCAGATAGTTTTGACAGAACAGATGTCCCCATGGCAATACAAGGATATCTTGCTCGCTAAGGAGTGAAGAGAATGAACAGATGACAAAGATTCGGAGTATTTACTGACAGTGCTCAAGGTACAATGTGTATCTTTAGAAGCAAGCTGCCAAGGATATACATGGGAGGAGCAACAGTTCTGCTGTGGTAGGAGTAATAAGTAATGAGAAACAAGATTCTTTTGAGAGTCAACTCAGGACAGTAAGGAGCAATGGCAGGGAGGGATCCCTCCTTGTAAATTTCAGAAGCCAATGTTCTTCATATGGCTGATGGAACAAAGAAAAATTATTTCAGAAATGCTCATATTTTTAAAACAAGACCCCACAGATTTCATGGGTTAGAGATTATGAAGTATGCATGGTATCTCCATTAAATACAGACATCCCAACCCAGCAAGAGGTACCAATGGCAGATTATTATGCATGTGTTGGGATCAGTATGTGGGTGAGTTGCTTGGGGACTGTAATCAGTTAGGTCAGAGGAAACTGAAGTACAAACAATTATAATTACAACGGTGGTCATTAACAAACAGTGAGACTATTAAGGTAATTACCACTGTTAGTGCTTTTCTATATTTTAGTTCCCTCTGAACCCATTGATTATGATTCCCCACCCACACAGTCATTTACCCACCAAGTATAGAAAAAAGAATCTTCCCTAGGTATTGTACACTGCAGTACACCAAGACGCTTGGCTCTTGCTAAACTCCAATAAAACTGGCAGTAATTGTGTCCTGGGAAAAGATTAATATTATTTCAGCCATGCCATTCTTCATGATGCTGATGCATTTCATTTTCCCTTTCATACATTTTGCTTAAGGTGTCAGTCAGTCAGTCAGTCAGTCAGTACCCCTTGGTTACTTCTGCATACCTTGGGGGTTTTCCTAAGCCTGCTCAAGAATCTCCCAAACCACCTCCTTGGGTGTGCTACATTGATAGTCCCACTTAGAATAAACAAGGATTCATACATGGGAGAAATGAGTTTACTGTTACTATATAACCACTGTTTAATATAAATAATCATTGATAATCATTGATTAACATAAACAAAGGTAGCTGGCTGGCATCCTTTTAGTGAGTTATAATAGCATAAGCCCAACTTACACTGTCATAAATCACATTTTTGGTCATTGCAGAGGCTGACATTCTTTACCAACTGCACAACATATAAATCCTCAACAGAGAGCCTCCTCCCCAACACACCACTGGGTGTGAGCCACTTTGGGTCCTGTGCAAGCAGAAAGATGGGGTGTATCCAATAGAGAGATAAATAGATAGATAGATAGACAGACAGACCTTCCAAAGTAGGCACTTTGCAACACTGTGGTCCAAACATTGTGGTAATCATTTTCCCAACCACTTGTGAAGTAGGGGTTCTTTTCTTCAAATAAAATTAGCAGGGACAAAACAAATCCCATCAAATATATTTATTTTTTGCTACTGGGAACTACAGAAGAAACAAAAGACATGTCTGTTCAGTAGTAGAAATTCCTGATACATTTTGGGTTGTGTATGCCATTTAGGGCTTTCATTTGCCCAGTAAATGCTTTCGGAATTCCTGGTTCAGAAATTAATGTAATTTCATTCAAAGTATCCCCTGAAGAGGCACTGGACAATGGAACATACCAATGAATATCAGGGGAGGGGGAATAAACCTGTGTTGAGGCTGTCATACTTTGCACATATGAGACAATGTGACTTAATGGAAAAGACAACTTGTTCTGGTTATTAGTTTGGCCCCATACAAGGAAAACTGAAGTCTGTTCCATGTGGAATGGGAAGAACTAGAGTTCTCACTGGAGTCAGGAAATTCAAGAAGCTCTAACTCAGGAGATTATCAGACGACCTAAATATGGCATTACATGAATGCCAGGAGATTGCTGAAGGGCTTGTTTTTCACATGACATTGTCCCTGTGTCATTATGGTCCCATGCTGGTCCCATTTTGCCCTCATTGCTTTTTATTCATGGCTTAAGCCATGAATAGATCACCCATTCTGTTCCTGTCATGGAATGACGGGTGAGTGAAAAGGTGCCCCGCTATGCTGGCGCGATGTCAGCATTAGTGGGAGGTCCATTCCAGAACACTTCCAGGTGCAATCAGGACATCCAGGTAAGTGACACTCTTTTTTGTACCCTCCATGGGTTACTTGGGTTTTTTAAACTGTGTTTTTGTGTTTGCTATCATTTTTTACCTTGTATTTTTCTTTTTAACTTTGCATTTCCCACGCTCTCGTCCTCTCGTGAGAACAGCCTGGGATTTCAAATCAGGAAGTGAATGCAGCTCCGGAGAGCTGCATTCACTCCTGGGGTGCTGAGGGGGAGGGAGCATCACACGATTAAGGTAAGTGTAAAACCATTTGTTATTGTGCTGGGATGGGGTCAGGAGAGGAGATAGCAAGATGGGGACACTATTTTTGTCCCTGTCTGAAAATCTCTTCAGACTCTAAATATACTGAAATTCTCACTGAGTTCAGAAGATACCCTACCTTACATACAACAATGCTAGGGTTCGGAGTTATCTGTTTGATCGTTTTAATCTTAGTATATGAATATTAAGCAAAGCTATTTGATTTTACTGAATATTTCTTATTTGTTGAATTTATATCCTGCCTTTTACTATTTAGCTAATAGTAAAGCTCAATAAAATGTGATTGAAACACAAAACATTTTACACATTAAATACAGTTAAATTAAAAATGCAATTTAAAACACTATGATTTTAAAATATAAGAAAGAAAATTAAAAATGTATATATTTCATCATGTGATAATAGCTTGGCCCTTTTGTTAGAGAAAGAATGAACAAAGGATGGCCCTTCAGATGTTGCTAGATTGAATCCTCTAGTACTCTTTAGCTTTGACTAGACTGACGAGGACTGATAGGAAATTTCAATCCAACAACATCTGGAGAGCCATATTTGTCCCATTCCTAGAAATTGTGAAATGTGGAACACATAGAGGCGCAGAAATAATATAGGAATACCAGTGTTTGAAAAGAAGCTGATGTTTGTAGAAAATTATTAGATATATGGTAGTAGATAAAACTAGAATTTGCTGCATGTTCATATATTATATAAGAGACAAAATTATGATGTATAATAATTCCTCCCAAGAAAGGGACTTGATTTGTTATAGTTCAAACAAAACTTTCACTGATAAATTCTCCAGGGTACAAATTTATATTAAAATCATAAATTTTAAAAATGAAAGCCCCTAAAAATGACAGAAAACAGAAAGCATTTACTGAGAATGCTTTGTAAGCATGTCAAATGGCCATGAAAGTGAAAAAAGTAAACAAAAGACATGCTGCATTTTGACTGGTGAATAAATAGGTTTTCAAAGTAGGTAACAGTATTTTTTACAATCCATATTGTAAAAATACACATAAAATATACATAAGCCCCAAACAAAAAGTGACTACAGTAGTTGCTCCTTCAAGTCTGTTTCAGTGTGATTTAAACATGGTTACAGTTCTTCTAGACTGGGTCTACTGGGTGATGCTAACTTGTGGCAATGTTGTCTCATTGACTTTGCTTCACTAAAGTGAAGGTCTTGTCACATGACTGCCTGAGCAGCCAAGGATTCAGGCCCCGGTGAAAAAATAATATTGGACAGACCCTCCAATTGTTTACCAGCAGCAGATCTGCACTATGGGTGGGGCTCAGTGGTGGGTGACTGAGGGCTGGCCGGCTAGGTAAGTACCCCTAGGCCAAGGTAGTGGCTTTGTCCGGAGTGGAAAGAGGCTCCTGTCTGTGCCTGAAGAGAACGGATCAGAAGGAAGGGGCTATTCTCCCACACTCTGCCTTCTCTTCCTTCCAGACTTCCCGAGGGCTAGGAAGAGATTCCTGAGACTTTCCTCCTTTGTTCCCACAGTTGGGACTCTTTGCTTTATAGCTATAGAGTCTAGATTCCCATCCTGGCCCACCAAGAGGTGGACCTTCACTTTAGTGAAGCAGAAGTCAGTGAGAGCCCCTGGGGGACTGGCTAAAAACCTTTACATGGGATTTCAAATTGTGCATGTCATCAATATTTCCTTCGAAATGGATGTCAAGGGGAAGAAATGAGTCCCCATGTGCTTCTTGATGGTCTATATTTTATTCTTTAGAAAGCCTTGATGAATATTCTATTTTGTAAAAAGACTGATACATTTTGGCCTATACTATATATTGAATTGAACTGAATGGCCTTCTTCAGGGGCTATACTAGAAATAATCATAAATATCAGTAATAAATTAAATTTCAGAATTTAGAAGAGGACAACACTATATTTAAACTATATCCATGTAAAATACCCTAATGAATCACATTAATTATACTTAGTATTTTTTAAAAAAAGCAATTTCATCCATTCAAGATAACAGGAGAAATTTCTGAGTTGGCAAAAATAAAACCTTTCCATAAAATGGGACTTTTAAACAATAAATGAAGCACTGGCTTCTATTTTGTCTTTATTTATAAATGTCGACAGATGATTAGAAAAAAGTGGGGAGGGCAGAAAGAATGGGATAAGAAAACTTTCAAGGATGTCTGATGTAACCTGAATGAAAAGTCATGTATGCCATTTATGTCAGGTATGTGGGATGTATCATCACCAACAAAGTAGAACATTATCTGGAACAACTCTGAGGTAGAAGCAGATCCAAGAATTGATACCTGCCTTCACTGTAAGCAGGAAATGAGCCAGGGTAAAACACTTTACAGTAGCAACAGACTACTCCAACACATTAAGTGGCAGCACCAAGCAGTTTTATGCAGGACAGAGCTGGAAAAGTCCCGGCAGCAAGGCAGCAGGGGCAAGACACATATGGCAAGAACAAAGTGTCATAGCATGAGCACCTTTCAGTCTCTTTCCATCCCATAGACACAGCACTTTGAAAGAAATGGTTTATGGGAAATTGGGTAATGAGCATAAGAAAGAAGTTTTCACTGCTAGCCTAAATCACCAAATGCCTTAAGAGGAAGCATGGTGGTTGGTCAGTGGAACTTCACAAGTCACAATGGTGTAAATAAATACAATTTGCTCTTGCCACCCTTTGTGCTTATGCCATGTCATCAGTTTCTTTGCTTGAGAAAAAGAAAAAAAACACTCCCTCTTCTAGAGTACTGTCTTCATTATCACGATCATATAAATAAACTAAACTTAACAGTTGTCTGATCCTCTCGGGGGGCAGTGCCAGAACAAAACCAGCATGAAATGAATTGCCATGGCTGAGCAGTCAAAACCAACTTTTAAAATTCTCTCTCTCACACACACACACAGAAAAACAAACATGTTTTTTTGTTTCTGTATGAGGCACTTGCAAACTGTACAGGTGCTTAACACAAAACCCCTGGAACTACCATGTCTGAAATTCAACTAGATTAATCTTTTTTAGGATCCAACCTATCTCCAAATGTTACATGGCTATGTAAAAAAAAGAAAAAAAATGACAGCCATATTTGGTTTCCTAATACAAATTGGTGGGGGATGACTGGTAATCCAGATCACAAATCTAGATTAAAATTTGGAGTCCATGTTGGAAGAAATTGAATCTGAGGAAATTATCAGATAGGGACAAAAATTGCATCCCCATTTTGCTACATTCTAATCCACCCATCCCATCCCTGTAATGCTACAAATAGAAAACTTTTCAGACCTAACTTTAGGGTGTCTCCTCCCTCCTCTTGGCAGCCAAGGAGTAAATGGAGCTCGAACAGAACTACATTCACTTTCTGGAACAGAAATCCTGGCCATTCTCGCAAGAACTGTCTCCAGAATTTTCAAGCTTCCCATTTTCCACTCAAGCCCTGCTCCTTGTGCTTTTGAAGTTCATAAGTGGGAGGTTTGCATAAGGAGCCCCGGTGAGAAGTCATCCTTTGCCAACATACTTTGCTTGTTGGGCTCCAAATTATACAGACCATTATTAAAGTGAACCACATGGACAGTGGTGGCTTCCATGTCCATGGAGCAGTGAATCTATGCTAGGTTTTAGTCTAAACTTTAAAGGAGTTATCCAAGGTGCTAAGCCTGTTTTGGGGAGAAGTTTTGGATAACTTCTTTCCAGTTCAGAGTAACCACCCCATTAAAATGCATCCACCAGCCCCCTCTGCACATGGAACACCATGTGTTCATGGCTACCCTTCCAAAGCTTTGTATCTTTCAACAGTATAAAGACAGAATGAGAATTAGTCAATATGTGGCAGCAATAAGAATTAAAAGACAGAAGGGATGTCAGTAGTGCATCTCAGTAATCATTTGCTCTAGTTGAATCAAACAATGAAACTTCATTAATATTTGAATTCTGTTTCACGTACTGTTCATTAGCTGCTACTAAATATAGGCCTTTGGAATGGATAATAATAATACTGATTTTTCTTGATAAGATGTCTGGTTTTCAGCAAAATTACAGCACAGGTAATTAACTGAGTCTGCGTCACAGACATCAATAGTACCAAATGCATGGTACAATAAATTTAGGCCATGTTAAACTGATGCAGATGTATGCAACAGGAAATTTCACCTTATAGTTGCTGCCAAGATTCAGAACTGAACAAAACCAAGTAAAAGACCTGTGCACACTTGCTATTGACATGAGTACTCCCTCTCTCAAGTAAAGTAAAAACAACATTCTCTTCCACGGTTTTCTTAGGGGGCTTCCCTATGTCAAAGATTAGAAGCATTGTTCCCACATTACAGCTTCCCATGCTGTTTTTAGCACTTCAGTGCACAGCCAAACATATGCATAGATTTCCTTGAAATGACAAGTTTACTTCCTAATCCACTCACTCCTCAGATGTCAGCCTTGGGAAGCCAATACTGTAGACTGCATAGCCTGTTGCCTCTGGTCGCCATGCTTCTTTTGGGGACTGCACATGATACCCCTGTCCTGTAGCTGTTCTTTCCTTTAGTTTCCAGTTGTTACCACAACTGAACTTTAGGTATGTGGCAGTGCCTCTTCTTGTGTCTTGTCTACTGTCTTATCTGCATTCTGCCCAAGCTATTATATTCAGTATTAAATATTCAATTCAATAATAAATACATGTAAATCTACACAATTTCATACACATTTTTTTTTGCAAATGATGTCTCCATGGCACTGTGCTATTCTCTAATTTCCATAATGAACATAACATAATAGACTTCCAAGACAGGCTATGATTAAGGTCTTCCCCCACATGCATTTTCCAAATCAAAACCACTCCATTAATATTAGTTTGGTTTGGAGTCCTTTATGCTAAAAACATTTGGGAAGGTTTTTGTTGCTTTCTGTACTGCCCAGGCTTCTTGTTGCACAGCCCACATTGCATTATTTTCTAGTCATTTGAACAGTCTTCCAAGAAACTATGAAATCCATGAGGCAAATTTGCAGGACTTTCTTAACTCACTAAAGTATGTTAGCATAATTAAATAAAATATCATCGGACTTTATCAGACTAGCCTCTAAAAACGTTCTTTTGCCAACATAACTAAAACTATTTTTATGCCAGCAAAAGAACGTCCCCCACCACTTACCTTCTGCTGGGAGAGAAGCGGAGCTCTGTTCACTTCCTCATTCAAAATCCTGCAGATTCTCACAAAATTCAAAAATAAAACAAACAAAAAAATAAATAAAAAGCACATACACACACCTAAAAATTTCCAAGTAACCCAGGGAGGGTCATAAAAAGTGCATCACTTACCTAGAGGTCACAATCTCACCCGGAGATGTTCACGCCAGACTGGCCATTTACGTGAGCTAAATGGTGCGAGGTTTCATATGCTGTCAATGCCAGCACTAAAGCTCCACAGGGGATCAACTGATGGCTTCAGCCATCAATAAAATAGGATGGACTTTGGCCAGGACATAAATGCAAAAGGTTAGTGTGTCTGATAAAGTCCATAATATACAATCAGTGATTTGATAGACAGCAGGTTTTCAGACAAAGACATTAAAAATCCCATTACTCCTCTCCACCTCCACAAATTAGGTACTTATTCTTGAAGAAGTAGCCCTAATTTCTAAACACAACAAACTGAAAAATAAATGGCGGTGGAGGAATAGCCAACAACAATTGTATTGCTTTGGTGATTTACCATGAGAGGGTATGAAGGTATTGGCATATATTGCCCAGTATCTCTTGATGTCTCACACATGCATGAATTCTTATCTACAGAGGATGGAGCCTTTTGTCTGATGTAGTCCAAGGCTGTAGAAACAAAGTGGCACATGCAGTACTATTGTCCATAAATGTCAGGATCCAGGGCATGGGCAGCAGGGTCTTGGAGCAAAGACATCAGGGTCAGGACAGGCTGGGAGATGGGAAACCAGAACCCAAGGATCAGAGGCAGAGCAGATCCAGAAAGCAGGTGCCAGGTCAGGAACACAGAAGACAGACTCCAAAGCCCAGGTAGGGTCAAAGACAAGTCAAAGTCCAAAAACAACTTGTCAAGATCGAACACATATCAGGAGTCCAGAGGACCAGAGACAAAAGAAGGTCCACAGTCCACTTACAGACAGTACAGAAGACCATGCTGTTGCAGCAAAGGTGAGGAGAGAAAGCTGCCCTTAAATAGCAGTTTCCCTGGTTGCTTCAGGTGTGCCACATGAGCGCAGCCTGCTGTGCCTGACAACTTGGCCCTGGTTTCTTCAAGACTTTCCACAACCAGGGCCTAATCCTGCTCAGAGAGGCAGATCTGGCTTTAGCAGCCAGGGGCCCAGTCCTGTAGGGAGAGGCAGATCCTGACAATGTGGATGAGCATCTGGTTTTGCATGTTCATTGTGCTGCATTGCCGTACAATACAAAGGTTGCATAGTAAAATCAATACATAACTCCCAATGGAGTTATGGGGGAGATTTATGCTAGGCAGCCTTGCTGTAGGATCTCAGCCATTAAGAGCACATAACCTCCCCATCATTACTGGGCTCTGGCATGAGACCATAATCAGACATATATAATTCATCTCCCCAATAAATAATACTTTGTTATATTTCTTTTGGAGATCATCTTGGGACAGTACTTTAAAAGGCAGTAGTAGAAATAATGGTGCCTTTCTGAATCTTATGTTCACATAACCCAACACCAACATATTATATGATATCACTTTCTTAATAAACACCTGTGCTTCACTGTAAATTGGATTTTAAGTGCTTTGTCAAATGGAGTGCTGGACTAAGATAAGCTAGTTGGCTGGATGTCTTGGCTCTGTCAATAAATCCCAAAATAATTCTGATGGATTGGAAAAGGAGACTTGCAGCTTGACCCTGTGAAAACATGACTGAGAGAGGCTGGTAGCTCAAGAGGTCATTGAATGGTTGTTTAATTGGGGAGATTTTCAGACAACACTGTTATAGTGTTACTGTTCCACTTTATTTGCTATGGCTTCCTCCTGTTGAATCCTGGGATTTGCAGTTTAGGGAGGGGCATTTACAACTCTCAGCCTGAGAGCTCTTAGGCCTCACTAAACTACAAACCCCAGAATTCCACAGGAGGAAGCCAGAGCAGTTAAAGTGGAATAGTAACTCTATAACAGTGTAGTCTGAAAATCTCCTTAAGGCTCAGATTGCATTTGAGCCTCTGTTAGGGCTATTTATGTACAAAGTCTGGTCACTGTTTATAAAGTGGGAGAGGAGGCAGGAAAAGAAGAACGTTTGTGGTATGAATTGGCCAACATGCTTTTTACACTTGA
The DNA here is from genome assembly GCA_030847615.1 of Gambelia wislizenii. NCBI lineage: Eukaryota > Metazoa > Chordata > Lepidosauria > Squamata > Crotaphytidae > Gambelia > Gambelia wislizenii. The sequence goes on along the minus strand of JAUMIR010000001.1, from coordinate 165,739,368 downwards.
ACCTTGAAAACCAGCTGAAACTCCCACTACCCATTAACGTCAATCATGTGGTTTCTCTCTTGAGCCAACTTTATTTCACTAATAGAACAGGACAAGGACAAATCAACGGAACCTAGCATGTTAGGGTAAAGGGGGCTTTAACTACTTGCTCCCAGCAGCCATCCCAGCTTGGATCAAGGGCCCATGACTGCTTTTGCATAGTGGAATCAGTTCTCTGATTCAGATTGGAACCTCAGCAGAAAACAAAGGTTTCAAGTCTTCCTACTTCCTATGCCAAGGTGCAAATCCAAACTGGACCTTCTACACTGACTACTTGTAAGAGATAAATATTGTACTGTGGTGGCAAGCCATATCATTAATATAAAGTGCACTTTTGTCTAGGAATGTAGAACCTGGCTTGATTGTTCTCATGCAGTGAATATGAAACCATCAAAAAAAATTCTTATTAATGTGAGCAGACACAAGACAGCAAGTTTTGTGGGAGGTGTGAGTTTCTGAAAGACATACACTTGTTCACAAGAGGGATTTTTTTGTACATTTATGTAAAATGCACAGTATTGAAAAATGCTACAAGTGTTGCTTTGCTGCAGAAATTAGTATAAGTGGGTAACAGTAGATGGGTTACATGTGCCTTTATGATCAATCAATCAGCTTGTCTCATGCTTGCTGTGCATGAGCATGCATTTTCTCTCACATGCAGTGTTTCATATACAAACTAGTTGTACCTGGTGTAACATACACAATTTAAAAACTCCCCAAAAAACTCCCAGTAGACCTCACGACAACTGTAAGGTAGGCTGGTGGATTTTTAAATTCCTCCTCCCTTTTCTCAGCATTCCACACTTTTCCTGGAATTGCTAAGGGTAACTCACTCTGTTGCCCTGCTGCCGCCGTGGCCACCACCATCACAAATTAACTGCCTGGGTCCCATTGCAGGCAACCCGCCGCCATTGTCACCAGTTGACCGCCTGGTCCTGTTGCAGGCGACCCATCGCTGCTGCCAGTTGACTGTCTGGGTGCCCATCTGGGCCACAGTTTGAGTGGCAGGAATCTGGGCCACAGACTGAATGGCAGGAGTAGATTGTGAGTTGGAGAAGGAATTTGCATGTGAGTGCTGATTGGTGGGATGTGTTTCCTGAGCAGCCAATTAGCAAAAGGCAATATACCCAAGAGAATTATATATATAGATTATAATTTGCAAAAAATGTGAAATCATAATAATATAGCCCCTCCATTTGACATCTCAGTCTTGCTTGGGAACCAATGTACTGATGTTACCTTCAAATTAATTCTAAGTTATGGTGATCCCATCCCATCATAGCATTTTCTTAGCAAGACTTATTCAGAGAAGGTTTGCCATTGCTTCCCTATAAATCTGAGATATTGTGACTTGCCCAAGTGGGTTTCTATGACTGAGCAGAGATTTGACCTGTGGTCTCACATAGTCCTAGTCCAACACTACGTCACAGTGGCTTTCATCCAATACTTCTTATTAAACATCCTCTGTCTTGTGCTCCTGCAAACATGTCAGTGTGGGTATAGTGGTGTGAGCACTGAACTAAGACTCTGGAGACCAGGGTTCAAATCCAAAGAGAAGTGGTAGATCTCCTTCTGTGGACATCTTCAAAAAGGGGCTGGAGATGGCCCGTGGGACCCCTTCCAACTCTATAATTCTATGACTCTGTGATCTATTTAAAATATCCTGTGCCCGCCTCCTTTAAAGGGGGAGATCATTATTTATTTCTTGCATTTTAAAACCATCTATTAACCTTGGTTTCTTGGTGGGGGTATATATTTTTTAAAAATAGCAATAAAACAAGAACACAACTAATAAAACCTCTTACTTTGCACCTTATCTACATTTTCAGTTTCCCCACCTGCATGTATCTATTGGTCTGTATTCCTGCAGAAGTACTGCAGAGCTCACATTACTTCCCTATACTTCAGGCTGGCAATATCACAGCATGAGATGATCTGATCTCTCATCAGTATGAGATGGTCTGATGTCTGATCGGTTTAGCCAGGCAAGGTCCAGCCCTTAGGCTTAGGACATTGGTCATCACTTCTCTACCAGAAAAGATAAATTGCCTGTAGAACCTTTTGTCAAAATATAAACAAGACAGGAACCTGAAAGCTCTTCAATCTTCATCCACACTTGGTCACAATAACTTTAAGGTGTTTGTTTTGCCAATTTTTACAATGAAAGCAAGCAAGGAGCGATGTTCCCTGATGTAATCTCATTGAAATCAATTGCTGTACAGTTGATTTGGCACGATATGTCTTAATTAATTCCCAAGTAGCTGTGTAACAAGATTTAAAAAACAACAACCCAGAAATTACAACACTTTCCATTTAACCCTTTAATTGTTAGTCCTCCTTGCTTATTGTTTACAGACTGAGCTGGGCACTGAATGATGCACCATACCATAGCATTACAGGGACACCTAAAATCATCATCATTATCCTCATTATTATTATTACTACTACTACTATCCTGCCTTTTTCCCAGATCAGGACTCAAAGTGGCTTCCAACAATTTTTTAAAAAGACATCATTAAAAATCCACAAGATGACAAAGTTAAAACAAGATTAAACAGTTTAAAAAATTAAAACCAGATTAAAACATACATCATTAAGCACACACTCATACAATCTCATTCCATCCCACCATGTGGGAAAACCCCCAGTTAGTCTTAGAAGTGCTACTGGATTCGTTCTTCTCTCTCCCCCTTTCCTTTTTATGTCTATGGATTGTCTCTCTATATTGAGCCTGGGTTAGGGAATCTGTGGTCTTCCAGATATTGTTTCCAGACTACAGTCTCATTGCCTCTGACCATGAATCATGGCTAATTAACACTAAAAGTGATATCTTCTCCTGAGGCTGAAGGGAACTATAATCCATCTGGAAGGCCACAGGTTCTCTCGCTGAAGGATGATGTAGAGAAAAACACTGAATACAATTAAGCTTCCAATTCTGTCCTATATAGAACTCTAGGAAGCACTTAATTTGTCTCATGTAAGTCTATGCATTAACCTCTTCAGCTAATTCAGCTAGTAATGTACAGTTGCAGCTGGTAGCCCTTTTATTTTTATTTATTTATTTATTTATTTATTTATACCCCGCTCTTCAGCCAGAAGGCTATCAGAGCGGCTTACAAATTATTTTAAGCAACAGCAATTTACACATCTACACTGCATTAAGCAGTTTCCAATGTGTGTTCGCTAATTGCCCCCACAAGCTGGGTACTCATTTTACCGATCTACGAAAGGATGGAGGCTGAGTGAACCTTGGAGCCCGCTGGAATTGAACTTGCGACGTGGTGACTTGCTGTACTGGCATTTAACCACTGCGCCCTGGTGGCGCAGTGGTTAAATGCCAGTACTGCAAGTCACCATGTTGCAAGTTCAGCTGGTAGCCCTCATGTCATTGGGGTTGTGAATCTGCTCTAGGAATGTTAAAAGAGATGACCAAGGTGCTGAATCCTATCCCCCAATAGATTCAGCACCTTGGACAGTAATTTTAAAGTACAGAGTAAAGCTTGGGTCCAAACCACTGCCACTGAACACCCCCCTCCCTCACCACTAGAAAAATGTGACACAAAACAAGCCTCAACTTGGTCTGTCTCCTCAGTTAACACTCACAGTCTTCTGTCCTTGCAACAGCATATGCACTTGCCTTGAGACAAGAACACAAGGTTGTGGTTTGTATGACAGATGCAAAAGATATTGTGAACATCACAGCTGAAAATCTGGGCTGTAAGCCACGTTCTATATATCTATAAAGAAGAACTGAGAAACTGTGAATTCCATAGGTGGTTGCCTTCCTAAATATATGCTAACGCATGTATTTGAAAAATTTAGCAGTAATCTGTCCGTGGCATTTCATACATGCTTAAATATCTTCCAATAAAAGTTTTAGTTTTGCAGGGGGGAAAAGAATTGCCAGAAAGATAAAATATCTAAGTTATATCATAGTTCTGTTTCTAATTGTTGTAGAAGTGAACTTTACAAGAAGGAAATTTACAAGACAGAAATTTCAGATGACAGCCTAGTTACAAACTACATGCTACTTGATGAAGACATTTAAGGTCTCATTCTTTTCACTTTCATGTCATGAATCTGTGGCAAGGGCTAATTTGTTATTCCTGAAATCAGGGCTATCAAATATTCACAGTGCACATTAACACATTATAATGATGTATGTTAATTTACAGTATAATTACTAGACTAAGAAACACTGCACTGGAGTGACTGAATTCTCCTTTCAACAAATGAGATGGTTAATTAAATAGATAAAACACATTCTACCATTGCACAACATTTGAAAGATGCATAGTGCCTTGTAATTCCTTGCATAAATATTGTGAAAATATAAAGCTACTTAATTGTACTTATTGTCTCACATAACCTTCTGCTCTGTTAATTATTAATTATCCCTTGAGACTTAATCTGAAACACTTATTTACATTCTCACCTTTGGGGGGCAGAAAAAGGATTTCCCCCACCTCTCCCAGCACACTTGGGCAACTTGATAATTCAAGCTAGCAAAAATTTCAGCCATACATCCCTGCCTTGCACTCTCTCTCTCTCTCTCTCTCTCTCTCTCTCTCTCCCCCATACCAGTTTTAATCCAGAGCCTCCCCCGCCTCTCCCATGACTGCAGTTTGCAGATGTGGAGCGTACTTCTCACACTGCTGGGAGTTTGCTTCCCCAGCTGAGCCTACAACTTGGTGAAAGAACCCTCCGCAGCCCAGAGAAAGGCTCTCAGCTGGCTGTAGCTTCTGCCAACCAGGCTTGAGAGGCAGTGGGGGACCAAAATGGCAGATCAAGAATTGCAAGGCTTCCCTTGCAATCCCACCCCCTCCAAGTTCCAACCAATCACAATTCAGCTCTGCTGTGTGCCCCATATCCCAGGATGGCTGCTGATTGATAAGACAACCAATAGTGTGGTTTTTCTTGGACCTTCCAAAAAAGTACAAGGAAAAAAGAGGAATGGAAAGTCACGGGTTTACTGGGTTTTTCGCTTCCCCTCCTTCCCAATAGTGTGTGTCTGTCCCAATGAGTGTGAGGACCAATAGGGTTTATCCTGATTTCTTCCCGGATAATTTTTGTCATGTAGCTGACCCCTAAATCTTCTGACTTGCTTGGGAACCATCACTGCAACTTGGTGATGGAAAAAAGGAGAATGTAGAACATCTTATCTCTGTTTCAGTTCATTGGACTGGTGGAATTACCTGCTAACTTACTTCTACTTTCCTACAATAAACATTTCAGCTTATCCAAGTGAGTGAATCTCAAAGCCTGTACTTCTAAAACACTACAGTATTAAGAGGGGACAAGTATATATGTCCACACAGCCAGTTAATAGGATTTATTGAACCAGATCTAAAGGTCTCTTGAAAGATGGAATACTGATTTGGAAGTGATTGTTATTGCAGAATGGGAAACAAGTCAAAGAAAGGCAATCAGAACCTCAACATTCATTTATATATCCATCTAACATATTTAGGAGTAAATCTAATAGTTACTTCCAATAAGAATAGACAAATTGAATAAATGAAACTTACATAAACATTGACACAACACATTCTGTTCATTCAGTGGGTCTACTCAATTGAATTTATGCCCTAGCCAATGGAAAATAAACAGAAGACATGAAAGGAAGAAAGAGAAGAGCACTACACTATTTTATTAGAAGGAAGCAAGATCCTAATGGCAGAGCAACATCTATAGTAAAATGAGAACATGGTGTGGAGTTGTTAGAGTACTGGTCTAGGACTGGAGAAAACCAGGTTAAAATCCCTCATGACCATAAACCTCTCTGGATAGCCTACCACGCAGAGTTGTTCTGATAAAACAGGAATAGGATAAAACCATATACTGTACACAGAAGGCTACCTTCATATCATAGAGAAATTGTAGGGTTCTTTTTAAATGTGGTAAATAAAATAAATAAAACAGCAATCAATGTTCTATAAGCTTTTTAGTAATTTGCGAGAAAAAATAGAATGAGGTTGTAGCCAGAAAACCAATCAACAACCAACCACCTTTGTTTGGCTATGTGTGCACTTGCTAGAAAAGTAAATATTTTCTGCTCCAGACATAGACCCTTTTCACACTATCCAATTATAGCACTACCATTTCATTTTAACTGCCATAGCTGTGTCCTAGGGAATCCTGGGGTTTGTAGTTTGATAAGGCACTACAACTCTTTGGTGAGAATTCTAAATACCTTTTCCTAAATTGCAAACATCAGGAATCCTCATGCTATAACTGTGTAAAGTGAAAGAGCCCTGCTGTTCTTAGGCAGATACCAGGTCCCAGCATTCTGGCATTACCTCTACTGGCATTTACTCCTATATGATAAGTAATCAAACCAGGTATTTTAATTTCCTACAGTACTTCAGAGAGATATTATGTCAAGAGCATTGTAGGAAATTAAAATGGCCATTCATTGCTGCTGCAACTAGGTAGGCTAAAAGCAGAAATCTCATCAGCATAGAAGGAGTCTCATCAAAGAGTACTTTGACTATAGTACACCTCTTAGATCTGGAGCTGACTCACCTTTAGTTTAAATTGTGGCCTTATGGGGGCAAAGATAGGGAAGATTACAGTAGTTAAGGTAGCACTGAATAATTTTGCATTTTGGAAAGCTATAACTTTGCCACAACTAATAACAAAATGGAAAATTCCAGCTAAAAGAGGGGGTGGGGATATACAGAAAGAGGATACTTACTTTCTGGAGTATGTGGGTAGCATGAGAGACCATTTAAAAGAAGTCTTCAAAAATCATGGTAATGATAGATCAAAATCAAATTTTAAAATACCGGTAGTAAGTGTTCTTCCCATCACTGAGGTTTCTTTTTCTCCCCCAATTCACCACTCATCTTCATTCTCCCTTTTTGTCATTTGCCTTCACTCACCTTCTTTCTCCCTTTTTACCTTCATTTTCTCTAAGTTTGTCTTGAAATTTCTATCATCTTTTGTGTTTATTTGTTGGTCATTTGGAAAGTTGTTCAATCAAGAGTTAATATTTTGTAGAACCTCTCATTTTACAAAAAAAAAAAAAAAAGTTAGTTTAATGCCAATACTGAAAATATGGGTCTTTTTCAGATTTCACATTTTTACACTCAAAAAGGCATTTGCATCCACTAGTCAGGTTTGAAAAGGCTGGCGTAATTTTGAATCTCTGCATAATGGAAACTTAAATGCAAACCACTGAAGCATTGAAACCTTCTTCCTTTCTAGATTTTCAATATTATGCAAATTATACACAAAAATAAAAATGTCAGCACATCTCAGGTGTTTTTTTAAAAGGGGGAGCTCAAAGTGATATTTTAGAGATTAACACTGTTAGAAATTGCTTGCAGATTAACATATTGGAACATTTCTTCATAATCAGTGTTTGTGCATTTTGAATGTACAGTTCCATTTGGGTGTACATGAATTCTGAATGAAGGAACTTTTTTCTTCTCAGCAAACAAGATATTAATAATAATAATAATTATTATTATTATTATCATCATTTTCATTTTCATTTATATCCCATCTTTCTCTTAGTAATGAGACTCAAGGTAGCTAACACCATATTTAAAAACAATACAGATTAAAGCTATACAAAAGCTTCAAAAAAAGTATAACTATAAAAAGTTTAAGAAAAATTAAACAATTGATAAAGTTAAAAACATTAAACACTAAAAACAGTAAAATTAATTAAAAGACAACATACAAACCTTAAAAACAACACCATACAGCATAAAAATCCCCCGTCCCGGTCAGTTCCCAAAAGCATAAAAATGTCTTAACTTGCTGACAGAAGGAGAGCAAAGATGAGCCATTCTGGCTTCTGGAATCTGTTTATGTTGGCATTGGACAGAGTACATCTCTGATATTTCTTCATTCATTTATTTTAGGGTTGTATACAGGATTTTATTTTTGTCTTCATGCCCTGATATCTGGTATAAATTGTCTGTTAGTTTTGAAAAGGGGAAGCACACCCCTCCCTTAAGACCAGAAAACAACTATTCTAGTTTGTTTTAATTTATTAATATTCTGATTAAATGTTTCCTACCCCCCACAGATGGTTTACTTACACACACACACACATATATATACTGCCTGAGCACTGAAGCACTGAGCACTGAAGTCTGTCCAAGGGACCCTCCACTGTGTCCCACCAGTGGGGCCATTACACTGCATGGAAGCATGGGAGACGGTCTTCCCTGCTGTGGCACCCCAACTGAGGAAAGCCTTCTCCTTGGAGACCTTATTGGCACAGATCTTCACTTCATATCTGTGCCAAGATTAAAAGTGGCCCTTTATTAAAGCCTATATCAGTGGTTCTTAACCTTTTCTTGACCAGGGACCCCCTTTAAATATCTTTTGTTGCTGCATACCTCCACAACTTAAGTCAAGATTTAAAAGAACAAAAAACTTTATTATTATTATTATTATTAAACTTATTAAATAATAATAATAATAATAATAATAATAATAATAAATTATACCATCCCTCAGAGGCATTGGAGAGGGAGGGAATACTTTCCTCCTGCTTCTTCCAGCAAGTTTTTGGCTGGAATGTACTGAATGGCAATGTGCAGGTGCAGCCAGCTGGCTTTTCCCTTGGCTCCTGTCATATGGCCACTCCACTGCAGGGAGGAAGTGAGCCAAGTAACTTTCAAGCCTTCTTCAAGGACCCCCTATGAGGACATCATGGACCCCAGATTAAGAACCTCTGACCTAAATCTAAAGGCTAATTATCTAAGCCTTAAACTATTTTAAATATTTTGAATCTCTAAATCTGATTTAAACTGTTTTAATATTTATTTTGATCCATTTTAAATCATTCTAAATTTCTTGAAATTGCATTTTTCTCTAGATGACATCCATCTTGAGACCTAATGATATACAGGGGGACAAAAATATTTTTCTGAATAATGAATAAATACACATTATTCTAGATTTTTTGATTTCTAGAAATGTCTTATCTATCAGTGTAAATTGCCTGAAGCATATTCAGCCAGGGCCTTGGTCTTGCTAAAAGAAAGAAAGAAAGAAAGAAAGAAAGAAAGAAAGAAAGAAAGAAAGAAGTCTTGCCTTTTATTTTTCTGCTGGCGCTGAGCCTGTTGGTCTTCCATCTCTGACTTAATAACAAGAGGCTGGCCATGGACTGCTCTGGAAGGGGTTTACCTTTTCTGTTTCCATGTATACAATGTATTTATACAGAGGTCTATCAGTAAAGAGTAAATCAAAGAACAGACCAGCAGACTGGAAGAGTCAAAGACCTGCAGGCACTGGCAACCTCCATAGAGATGCCATGAGGGAACAATGTCTGTTGAAAGGAGCTTGACTGTGAGTCTCTTTCACTTCCTGTTTGTGAGTGTGTAAGTCAAAGGTAGAAATCATGAAGTCTGTGGTTTTCATGTGCCCCCCTGACCATTTTATGGCCCTTGATTCCCTCTTATCACAAACACCTCCCTATCCCCCACCCAAATTCAGCCAGAAAGGCAAAGCTGCAGATCTGGGAAGCTTTCAAGAACAGCATACCCTCCAACATTTCACAGATGAAAACTGGGGCACATGTTGGCCAAGCCATGCTTTACATATTTTAACATAAGCTTTTGTTGATTTTAGTCCACTTCTGTACACACACTGATGGAGTTCATATTAAACCACCAGGTGTATAGCAGTTAGAGAGCCAGGAGATTATCAGACGTGTCCCTTGAAACTGTTTCTGTACCACTACCACCCCCCACCCGTACCACTCCCGCCCCACTCCCGTCCCTGTAACAGAATGAACAATTTTTTTCACACACTTGCCTTATTCCATTATAGGAACTGCTCCCCCTCCCCTCAGCTTCACTGCAGTAAATGCAGCTGTTGTAAAGCTGCTTTTACTGCAGTGAAGCCAAATCCTGCTTGTTCTCATGAGAGAACAATCACATGGGAAATTTGAAAATAAAAACAAAACAAAATGTCAAAACAGAAAAGCAAGCCCCCAAACACACAATACAAACGCCAAGTAACCAGGGGAGCGGGGCGAGGGTGACACTCACCTGGCTGTCTCTATTGAACCTGGACGTCTTCAGCATGGGCCTCCTGGTGATGTCATGTGCCACTGGCATCGCACCAGCATAAAGGGGGACATTTTCAAATGCCCGTGATTCCATTATGATAATGGAACGGGCTTCTTATTCACAGCTTAAGCCATGAATAAGAAGAAGCAGGGGGGAGGGAGCAGGATGGGAGTTTCCCAGACAGGGACGACGTCATCTGAAAAAGAGAGACTGATAGTGATCTCCCCTCATCTCTGTCCTGGGTTATTGGACATGTCTGATAATCTCCCCAGTGTAGTGTAGTGGTTTGAGCATTAGACTAGGACACTAGGAGACCAGGGTTCAAATCCCTGCTGGGCCATGGAAACCTACTGGGTGACCTTGGGCAAGTCACACATTCTCAGCCTCGAATGAAGGCAATGGCAAACCCCGTCTGCCAAGAAACTCCTGTGATAGGTTCACCACATGGTCACCATAAGTCATAAATGACTTGAAGGCACACAATAACAACCGTATAGAGGTTACATGGTTGTGAGGGTGCAATTGGAGCACAATACAATACAGAAAGATGCAAATTGTGACCATGGCTATATACCATCAAAAGTTTGGGTGAGAAGATGCAGGTCTGTCAAGCTGGTAGTAATCCTGGAGTGTGAAAACAATAAATCTGCTTATCCAGAATAAATTCCATTGAAATCAGCAGCTTCTTCAAAGAGAATGTCTTTGTTACATGTGCTGTTGTGAGGACATATTTTGTATGTGTGTGTGTACCAAGGAACCACTATCTCTGTTCATACCTCTGCTGAGTTGGAATTTGTGAATATATCTTGTGACAAGGGAATTATGCTATTATGCTGTATGTCCCTAGTGCTTTAATATCAACTCCATCATAATATTTATTCTTTTTACTTTTAATGCGGCAACAGACTAACAAGTCTGTCTCTTTAAAATCCAGAGACACAAATGGAAGTGTGTTGGAAGACATGTCCTCATTAAGATAGCCTTTTTTATAATCTAGGTCTGTCCTCCTGTTTTTCAGTCCATTCCTAAGTATTACAATGAAACTCATTGTAATTAAGTTTCTACAAAGTATGCTCCATATTGCAGTCAAACAGCTGTGGCACAATTCATCTGCACACTCCCACTTAAAAAAAGTTAATGCTTAAAGAATAGAATTACTAGGCTGTGCAGAGCACTTAGTAGTCATGATAAAGAGAAAAGGCTTGTAATTAAGATGCTAACCCCTTTTATGTATTATCTGCAAAAGAATATTAACTGGATATTTTATGAGGAAAATAATCTGGAGCAGAGAGAGGACACAGGCATACTGTACATAAAATACCATGTTGTTTGTTTTTTAAAAAGTTTATGCAACTGGCTACCCAGTCCTTTCTATGTCAGTATTTTTACTTTCAGAACATTACATTTGATACTGCAGTCTAACTCCATTAACACCAAGTGTGCTAGATGGACACTAAGGTAAAATAATCCCACTCTGCCCACTCCTGTGAGCACAGAGATGGGAAATCAATTCTGTATTCAAAACCTGTGAATGAACTAGAATGAACACAGACTGGAGGGTGATAATGGTCAGGGAGTGACAACGAGTGGCCATGATGGAGTTAGGAAGGTTCAGCTAACCTTAAGGTAAGGTTAAAGTTCTTCAGGAAAGAGGCAAGTGTCAGGTACATATATGTACCTTGTTTTTCCTTCAAGAAGCACTAAGGGAGTATCCCATTTTATATTCACCAAAGCACTGTGCATTCAATCACTCTGAGAGGTATGGCTAGGGGTGTGTCTACACTGTAGAAACTGTGCAGCTTGATACCACTTTAAGTGCTGTAGTTTCATCCTATGGAATCCTGGGATTTGTAGTTTTGTGAGATATTTAGTCCTCACTTCCAAAGAGTGCTGGTGTCTCACCAAACTACAAATCCCAGGATTCTGTAGGATGGAGCCATGGCAGTTAAAGTGGTATCAAAGTGCATTATGTCTACAGTGTAGATGCATCCCCAAGCAAGATCATCCAGTGAACTTCCTTAAGTGAGAAGACCAGATTTGTTTTTCAGTCTAGCCACTATTCCAAGGTTGGGTAAAATGCAACCCATGTGCACCAAGTTCTTTTTTCAGCTTGCTATTTCCTCTCCCTGCCCCATCACCCCAATCTCTGGATGCCTCCATGGAGTCAGGGAAAAATGTAGAGGTGCTACTTTTTCCATGTTTGGAAACATGGAGTAACATTTGCACTGAAATGAGATACATACACTGAAGACAGAAAAGTGAAATCAGGAGTGGAATGGAAATCAGTTCATCTTTAAATTGCTGAAATTTGTTTTGACTTGCATTTTGCTTTTTCAAATATAATGTGTCCTCCCCCATGTCTACTTAAGGTGCCCATGTTTCTCTACTCCCTTCTGGATCACTGAGCAAAGTTTAGCAAAGATATTCTGAAGAGAGAACAGAGGATGCTTGGTCTGAAAGGAGGCGGTGAGATGGTAGGATAGATTAAAATATTAGTGAAACAATTGCTCTGTATCTCCAGCAGGGAGACCAAGGGCGCATCCACTGAGATTATGAATAATTAAAAGGGTGTGTGGGTGTGCTTGTGTGAAGGATTAATGGTGTGTATGGTTGCTTATCTGTGAATGAATGGGCTATGTGTGGGTGCAACTGTTTAAGAAAGAAAGAAATCAAAAGGGGTAGTGTTCAGGAATAATCCAAAGAAAAGATTTGCAATTCTTGTCTGCTTGCAGTGTGAGTAATGTGGTGTGATGCAATGTTGCTCTTCCTATTAATTTAGAAAAATGAATAAAGTGGAATAAATTGAACTTTGGTGTGATTAGGGTAAATTTATTGGCTTGCTTTTCCATGAAATGGGTACCTGTTGGAAAAGAAAAATGTGGATTCAAATGGATAGTTTTGAGTTCTTGGGCTAAAACCCCATCATGTGAAATGGATGTAAGGGGTAGCCATGGAAGTCTGCGCTCAATGAAAACAGCAGTTGTGGGACATCCTTGAAATGAACGGGGTTGTTACTCCCTTGACACCTGTGGATTTCAATCCAGTTTGTCAGATGTAATTGGATGACAATCCAGGAAAGCTCACCCATAGTAATAAAAGTGTATCTCTACCATTGCTATAGCTCCAGATTGTGAGAGCTGGACACATGCATACTAAGGGGATCTTGGAGGTGTGCATATTTGGGGTTATTTGGTTTTTAAAAAGCATATTTGATTATTAAAACACATTGATTATAATCAACCGAAATGTGTCTGTAGCCTGCAAAACTATTTTTTATGGCAGACATCATGCCAATCAGGAGTACAAGTATATGGATCTCTTTGGGGGCAGGAAGTCACACATTCTGATCCAAATGCTTAGGCTTGTTTCCTAATTTCTCAAACCCAGGATGTTGTTCCAAGTAAATGCCTTTTTTGATTTTTCCACCTAGGAAGTATTTTTTCCAATAGGATTTTCCCACTGTCTTGACATCTAAGTTTAACTCAATTGCTATTCCCATGGTGAAGTCAAATATAGGTCAATATGCTAATAGCTATCTTGTACTGTGGGTTTTCTCTGTTCTATAGTCCACATCTGTATGGTTTACATATATTCTCATTTACATGAGCTGGGATACACTGGCTCCCCACCAGTGAATCTTGTCCATGGATCAGGCTCATTCTTCTTCCATTACTTCCACAAAATGGGAGGAAGTCCAGGTGGGTATGCTGTTCCATTGCTACTGCCACCGCCACAGCTCCCTCACTCTCTCTGAAGCTAGGAAGCTGTCCTACAACATGTGATCAAGGTCCCCTTGGTCATATGCTGCAGGCTTGATTCCTGCTGTGGAAAAGCAATGGCAGAGTGCAGCTGAAGTGACAGGCCGGTGTGCTGGAACAGGCTTCTGTGTCAGGAATTGGTTACTGAACCCTAAGTTTTAAAATGGCCAAACAACTGCAGAAATCATGCTGAGTCATGATGACTGACTCCATGAACTGCCAGTCATGCCTAATCATGCTACAGCTGCATGAGAAGGATTGCATCAGAAGAAGGGTTACTGGAGTACAAAGCCATTGAAATCTGATGCAATGTAACCATGTGCTTGGGTAAGCCAGTGGTATGCTGAGTTGTATATAAGAGAGCCAGATCAGTGTTCATTCTCTTCCTATGATCCTCTGATGCCTGCCGTAGCACTTTGTCTCTGTACATACTGAAACTACTGAAGATTAAAAGCACCTCCTGTTTTCTGGATGCCAAACATTCTGTGTGTGAGACTATTCTTGGGAAAGGGTTGCTACCTAGTCTGCTGAGACAGTTTTTGGCTTCTGCCGGGGATTGAATGTCCTATCATCCCTTGAGTCACAGGGGGCTCAATCTGTTTTATTTTGGCTATAGTGCATTTAACCAGTTATTTTCTTATGATGTTTTATCAGGCCCTACCCTATCTTACCCCTGTCTTTGCGTTGGGGGTTGTGATGACTGCCTAGGAGCAGAATGGGGCAAAAGACCTGAATCATCTGGACTACAGGGCTCCAAGATGGGGCAAAACAGGATAAATTGCCAATGTAGATAAACCTTCAGTCTCATTATAAAAAAAAACAAAAAACCTTCACTGTTCTGTAACCTTTACATCCTGGCTCATACCCTACCAGCTCTGTCATATAGTCTGGACCTTTGGTATAGGAGCATAAGCCTTAGATCCAAACACTCTGATATGTTTTATACTTCATCTGCTAACACATTGCAGAAATAATGCAGTTTGACACTGCTTTAACTGCCAACTGCCATAGCTCAATGCTATGGAATTCTGGGATTTGCAGTTTTGTGATATTTAGCCTTCTCCGTCAGAGAGCTCAACAAACTACAAATCCAAGGACTGCATAGGATGGAGCCATGATAGTTAAAGCGGTGTCAAACTGCATTATTTCTGCAGTGTGTCTGCAGCCTTAGGGCCTTACCCATGCCAAAGAAAAGCTGCAAACCAGCAGGAACATTCCATCTTTCCTGCTGCCTTACTGGCATTCTTTCATTCCAGTCCCATGTGGAACCAAGGTAAAACTGTGTTTTTTTGCTAACCAGAAAAATCCATTTACAAAAAGACACGGTTTTACCTTGGGCCCCCACAGAAGTGGAACAAAAGAACACTGGAAGAAAGCCGACACCATGCGGTAAGGCAGAAGGAAAGATGGTACGTTCTTGCTGTTTTGCTGCTTTTCTTCAGAGTATGGCAAGCCCCTTAGCCCTTTGTGACAAAGTTCAAATGGAGTTTTATTGGATGCTTTGGTTGGAAGCTTATTCTTAAAGAATGTAGCTGTCATAACTATCTCTCCCTCAGTATTGGTTGGGTAACTTAGAGTCCAGCAACATCTATCTACCATTTCCATTAGTGGTATGTTCTTTCTCTCTGCAACTCCATTTTCCTCAAGTATGTAGAGAGTTGTATGCCTATTTTTAATGCCCTGCTCTTTCATGTATGGTTGGATGTGGTGTGATACATACACACCACTATTGTCGGTTTGAAGAACTTGAGGTTTTCTGCCAAAATTGTTGTTCACGGTTGCAAACTATTCCAGTCCTCATTTCTGGCCTTTCTGTTGCTGGGACAATACAGGTTCTTCCTCTTCATAACCCATTGGTCTGATGAATTTTGGCTGCTACTGATTCAAAATATGTATTTATATATACATATTTGGCCCTGATATACATATTTAGAGAGAGAATTTCTGCTGAGTAAGTACCCTGAAGAAGGAGTGTGAAGAGAGTGAAAGGCTACCTAAGCAGCAGAGGACTGTAGAAGGAAAGAAAATCAGAGGGAAAGAAAAGAGTGGAAGGCGCAGTATACTTTCTATGTTGACCATTTGCCAGAATTCCAGCCATGCTACCCAATTCCTGTTTACACCATTAGCTCTATGTTTGCATCCACATTAAATAGCATCCATGCTACTTTCCATCTAAGCTACTTTCCATCTAAATGACTTTAATGTTAAATAATTAAAGTGACAGCCCTCAACTATAATTACTAGTACAGTACAGGAAGGTGATAAAGGTCATTTCCTGTCTCCTCTTCCTTGAATGGGAGGCAGATTTTTGTATTTTGTAACTGGATTTGTTCTACCTTGGGAACAGGGAGTGGGAAGTTAGTAGTGCATGTGAGGGGGCGGGGATGAGGAGGTAAAATTCCCTTTCCAGAACTGCTTTGTCTTTCAGGCTGCAGTCTATCCCATGTCCACTTACCCAACAGCAAGTCCCCTTTGGATGGCTGTTTTTTTGTTGCAGATTTTATAAATGCTGACTTCAATACCTGAAAGAGTATCCCAAACACTATGTTCATTTCACACTGCTGCATGTGGCCTTTAGAAGAAGCTGCAAAACTCAGGATAAGAAGCCTAGATCAGAGTCAAAGAGGATTCCTAGGTTGTTTACTTTTGGAGATGTCAGACTCTAACATAGACAGCAAAAGAGAGAATGGAGATTAAGCAGAATGTTATTTTGCTGAACATAAGATTTTGGTGATTCATTCTAAAGCAAGTATCAGTGTGTAGAGGTAACAGATCACAGACAGGGAAAACAATGAGAGTTGTTCACAAATAATCCTCAGTAATAAATGAATATGTGCTAGAGAGTATAAAAGGCCAAAGACCAAGCTCTGAAGAGCAGAAGAGACAAGGTGGAGAATTTTAAAATGAGACACAAGCAGAACTGTTCAAGACACATTTCTGCTGCACTTAAAGCTGTCAGCAGCAGAAACATGTTGTGGAGAATCAAGGCCAGTGTAAGGAGTTTGGATTCCTAGAACAGTTCCAAACACAGGATCCATAGGCTAAAGTCATGATAGTTAAAATGCACAGGTGTGACCTAATTCTGGAAGTGGTGGCACAGAAATTAATGAGTTAAATAAATGAATAAA
Source organism: Gambelia wislizenii (assembly GCA_030847615.1). Taxonomy (NCBI): domain Eukaryota; kingdom Metazoa; phylum Chordata; class Lepidosauria; order Squamata; family Crotaphytidae; genus Gambelia; species Gambelia wislizenii. The sequence continues at coordinate 165,722,406 of JAUMIR010000001.1, read as the reverse complement.
TTCATGTTTACCATAGGTGCAGCAGGTCAAGGCTTTGCAGGGTTAAAGCATCAGGTTGTTTTGGTTAGGACAGATGATCTGTCAGTTCCTCAGGCTTCCCCCTGAGATTAGCTGCAATCTGAGAGAGAACTGGTGGATTTTCCCAGCAACAAGATATTTTCATGAGCTATCCTTCTTGTAACTCAAAGTATTTTGAGGTGTTAATTCAAATGCAGTTTTAAAAAGAACCTGCTCCTGGTGTAGTTGAAAACTGCAGGTGCCTATATTTTTGGAGTCACCTTTGAGGCATGGTTAAACTGAATGCCTTCATAGGTTTTTTTGTTGTTGTTGGTTTTTTCGGGCTGTGAGGCCGTGTTCTAGAAGAGTTTATTCCTGACTTCCCACTGAATGCCTTCACTTCAAAATTTACTGCCACACCACTGCATTTATATGCTGTCAGTGGGACAATACTGCCTCCTAAAGAGCAAAGGCTTTCTGCTAACTTCTTCATGCTCTGGGACATTTGAATGCTCAGCATACTGCCCCATATGCCATTGAGTGTGCTACATGATACTAAAATCCCTGGGTGCATTATCACTGGTTCTAATACTGTAAATGTACTAATTGATTGAAGAAATTTACTTTTACCTATGGACTGGCATACCTATCTTTGTTTGTTATCTGAAAAATAGTGTCTTGTTCTCCTGGCATCTAAATAGTTGGTACTATAATCCTGCTGTACATACATGTTCCTATGACTTCTTCTGTTCTATTATCAGTAACATTAAATACCACTAGAGGGCACATAATTCTTATAGTTTTTCCATTTGGAATACCAAAAGAAGTTCTTGGGACTTCTAAAACCTGTTTGCTAAATGTAATTTGTTTTAGGTATTTATTCTTACATTCTTGTCCCAGTTCTGACAAAATACACCAGTTTTTAGCCACCCCCTAGATCTGTAGAATTAGTACTACAAAAAGATTAGCCAATGTAAAATTATTGTTAAAGATCAGGTAGGATCTTTGTGATTGGGGTCTTTCTGCCTGGATTTGTGTGTGCAAAATCAATGTGATTCATTTTGGGGCATGTACTCACAGTTCTTTTTTCAATGATGCACTTCCCTGCTGAGGATACTGCTATATTTAATTCCAAAAGTGACAAGCAGCAGGGATGCTAATGTCTGGTACACTCTTTAGAGGCAGCAAGCTCACGTTTATATAGTCTACTGGGGTGTGTCCTAAAATCGTGAATAGAATAGACCCACATTAATTCTGTGATCTTATGAACACCATATTAGGCATAAAGTCCCATTGAATCCATAAGCATTGACTTTTGGGCAAATATGCATACAATTATGCTGTTAAGTACAGGAAAACCTGTTTCCTTTCTTATTTACAATATACCACCACATCTTTCTTAAAGTTTACAAAATCATTAAAACTAACCAATTAACAACATACTATGGTAGAGACTTTTGCAACCAATTCTCCTATACCCTATGATGCAATTTTTGCTTGCCAGCTAGGACAACTTTGAGAGGTTTTTCACAAATAAAACAGTTAAAACACAGTCCAAACCAAAAGTTTATAGTGCTTAGCTTGCTGGGCTTCACTCCCTTGGATATGTTTGTATTGTGTTCAGCAGAGCTTTCTCCTAGATAAGTATGTGCCTCAATTGTCATTAGCTGAGGTTACAAAAGAGCTTTCTAGGATACTACGTGTATGCTCAACCTTAGTAAATCTCTGGCTTTTCTTCGCAAATGAAGGTTCAGGAAGGACTCATCCCGCGCCTTCTGCAAGCGCGCTGATGACTAAAAAGGCCAATCCGAGATAAACAAGTCCGGTTGCAAAAAGTGCAGCAGAAGGTCTCCTTGGGTGATGTTTTTGGGTTGTGATTCTTTCTGCGTTGTCGTTTCTCTTCAAGACTTGTTCGTCGTGAGTTCTCAAATAAGGCTGCAGCATTGTGGATAGTGCGTCTCCATGCCTCCCGATGTGAGGCCAGGGCGGACCACCGTTGGTGATCAATCTGGCCAAGCCTGAGATGTTGTTTCAGGGAGTCCTTGTATCGCTTTTTTGGAGCGCCCCTCCCACGCTGACCCGTGGCGAGTTCACCGTAGAGTAGTATTTTTGGGAGGCGATGGTCCTCCATCCTAGAAACGTGCCCTGCCCAGCGCAGCTGTGTTCTCAATATCATGGCCTCAAGTAAATACTTGCCACATAAAGTGGAATGGTAAACCAGTCATGAATGCTGTCCTGCACAAGAATAATATTCCTTCTCTGTTGAAGGAGACAACTGTGCACCCTTTGCTGAAGATGCCACCAACAAAAGCTGGTGGTGGGTTGCTGGGCAAGTTATACATTCTGTGTGAGCTCCAGAGGAAGAGGAGAAAAATGTGCTAGAAAAAAAAGTCCCTAAATCATTATAGGTTCCAATGGCATAGCTAGAGGGAATTTTCAGTGTAAGATCTATTTTACATTACACAGTGGGAATGTTGTGAATCTTAATGTCCATGCTTGCATCCTATGGAATCCTGGGATTTGTAGTCACTAGAGCTCTTCAGTGGAGAATTCTAAATATCTCAAAAACTATAATCCCAGGATTCCATAGGATAAAGTCATGATAGTTAAAATGCTACTATAATAAATTATATATATATATATATATATATATATATGTATATATTAACCCGCCCCTCTGCTCGGCAACCTGGACGGCGTACAACAAGATTAAAACAACAGCAAGTTAAAACAATCCTTCCCAATCCTAACCTCCCACCCCTTAAAACTAAATTAAACTAATAGAGAATTAAAACAAAGATAAAATACAATGCAATAAATAAATAAATAAATAAAGGCAATAGCAGCAAGGGGCAAGTAAGCAATCAGCTCCACTTGAGCCAGGAAGTTGTCCAGGAAGGCCTGCCGGAAGAGATTCATCTTTAGCGCTTTCTTGAAGCCATCAAGAGTAGTGATAAGACAGATCTCATCCTGCAGGCCATTCCAAAGTCTGAGAGCCGTAGAAGAGAAGGCCCTCTGGGAGGTCTGCAACAGCCTAGTTTTCATAAGCTGCAGCAGGTTCTTCCCAAAAGAGCGAAGTGCACACGGGGGGGGGGGGAATCATATGGGATGAGGCGGTCCCAGAGATAAGATGGACCCAAGCCATGTAGGGCTTTAAAGGTTAAAACCAACACCTTGTACTGTGCCCGGAAACTGATCAGCAGCCAGTGGAGAGATTTAAGCACAGGTGTTATATGCTCTCTCCTAGATGTACCCGTAATTAACCTGACTGCCATATTTTGTACCAGTTGAAGTTTCCGGGTTAGGCACAAGGTAGCCCCATGTAGAGTGTGTTACAGTAATCCAAACGTGAAGTTACCAAAGCATGTACCACAGTTTCCAGATCCCTTGTATCCAGGTAAGGGTGCAGCTGGCATATCAGCCGAAGCTGATAACAGGCACTCCTGACCATCGCACTCACCTGAGTAGTCATGTGAAGTGACAAATCTAGGAGTACCCCCAGACTGCGAACATAGTCCTTAGAGGAGAGTGACTCCATCCAGGACTGGAAGTTGTATTCCCAGAGCTGGTTTCAGGCCTGTGACTGTCAGTAACCTCCGTTTTGTCTGGATTTAGTCACAATCTGTTTTTCCTCATCCAATCCATTACCGCTCTAAGACAGTCATTGAGAGGAGAGACACCATCTGAAGTCTGAGCTGACGATCTGGTCATGGAGAAATATATCTGAGTGTCATCAGCGTACTGATGACACCAAGCTCCATACCTCTGGATGATCTCTCCCAGCAGCTTCATATAAATGTTAAATAGCATTGGGGACAGGATGGCACCCTGAGGGATGCCACAATTAAGCTCAATTCTGGAAGAGCAACTTTCCGTGAGCCTCACCTTCTGGGATCTGCCCGAGAGAAAGGAATGGAACCACAGCAGAGCAGTGCCTCCAATTCCTAACTCTCTCAGGCGATCCAAGAGGATGGAAAGATCTATAGTTTACTATTGAGCAATGTGAAAGAGACCCCTCTTAACATGTACTTTTTATTTCATGTAAGATTGTCCTCCTCTTCTCTGTGTGTGTACACATGTACATATATACCTCAAGTTGCCTGTCAACTTATGGCGACCCCATGAATTTCATAGGGTTTTCTTAGGCAAAGAATACTTAGAGGTGGTTTGTTAGTTCCTTCCTCTGAAATATAGCCTACAGCACCTGCTATTCATTGGTGATCTCTCATCCAAGTACTAACCAGGGCAGACCCTGCTTAGCTTCCAACATCAGACAGGATCTGGTGTTTTTTAGGGTATTTCATGTTTGTAATTAATTAGAGGAAAATATTATATGTATCTGAATACTATTTTTTTTTTAAAAAAAATCTAGCTTAGCCCTTGGTCTGCAAAAACAATAAAGAATCTTGTGGCTCTTCAAAAGCTAACTCAGTTATTATGACCTTACCTTTAGTAGACCATAGTCCACTTTCATAATGGCTAATGCCATAAAAATGTGTAATTGTCAAGGTGCCACACTGTCATAAATAGGACAATGTCATGATGCCAGGTAGCCATTTAGATATGGCCATATGCGGATGTCATTGCAGATAAACACAAGTTCAAAGAAAGGGCAAAGTGCATTAGGCGGATATTTTTAATGCACTTCAGGCATTCATTGAGAAATGGCCTAAAGTGGGTTGCTTTTCAGCCTTGCCAAAGATGTTAGCAAAAGGCCCTCCCTTTCAAATACATTGGAGTAAGAAGATTCTTTTCATCCAGTGCTAAAGGCAGGACCAGGAGAGAAAATAATGAGATGGGCAAATAAAGGCCAAAATAGATTGAGACATGGATAGAAGTGATGTTCTTCCTTTCATATTACAGTACAACTTCCCAAACAAAGTCTATCCATATATCACATTATGTTGTTACAGTAATAGGCTCATTGTACGAGGGAAGGGAAGTTGCAGTGCAGCCCGATACTAGGGCCTCCTACCTTGCCTTATCACACAACATGGGTTTTCAACTGTTCTGGTCCCGTGGGAGACAATGGTAAACACAAGTCTTTTCCATGCTTACCACTGCCTCTCACAGGACCAGAATGGAAGAATAGCTGTTGAATGCTGCCATCGTGCAATAAGGCAAGGCAGGAGGCACTTCCCTTGTGTGATAAGCCTCTAACAAAGTAGAGCATCTATATCTAGTGTGCTTTGTTGATCTGATTAAGGACTTTTACGTGAACTTACCGCGCAAGAAGGCTCATAACAGGTGCGATGCTGCTACGCAGCAGGGGGCCTGTTTCGTATGACGCTGTCCCCCTGCTGAAATCAGCTGTGTCAGTTCCGTGAGAGACTGGAGCCAGCCACACCATATTTGGTCTTTTTTTAATTCACAGGCAACATGGCGCGGCTGGCTCCAGTCTCTCACGGAACTGACACAGCTGATTTCGGCAGGGGGACGGCATTGTATGAAACAGGCCCCCTGCCGTGCAGCAGCATCGCATCTGTTACAAGCCTTCTTGCGCGGTAAGTTCATGTCCGAAAAAGTCCTAAGTTCTAGCAGCAAGACTTGACAACCGAGGACTTTTGGTCTCCTGAATAAGAGTGGTCCTGCTCATAAATATAATGTTCCATCTTTTTCTAGTGCATATTACAGTCATGGGAAAACCCACTTTGCACTGGGACCATAGCAGTGCAAAGCTTTTAAACCCCAATGCTCATTTCAGGGTGTGTATATGTACATATATATGTATATCTGAGCAAGTACAGTGTGGTGGCCACACCCATATGTGGATTCAGCCTCATCCACTGCTAGCATACAGTCCCTCACATTGCCTCAAGGAAATGCCATCTGCGATGTAGAAAAATCACAGATTGCCCACCCCTGTCACAAAGAATAGCCAGTCAACCATATGTGTCCTGATGTTTCTTTAAGCTCTTCAGGGGAGACCAAAGCCAAGGTTACATCAGGAGAGCCATGGCTGATGGTACCAAACTCTTTAACTCCATCAGCAATCCTCTGTAAGACCCATCTTTAGGTGGCAAGCCAAGACCAAGGCTGCTGACACACTGCAGAAATAATGCAGTTTGACACCCCTTTAAGTGCCATAGGATTTGTAGTTTTGTGAGATATTTAGCCATCTTTGTCATAGAGCTTTGGTACCACAAAAAAAACAAACAAACAAACAAAAAAACACCAGGATTCCATAGGATAGAGCCATGATAGTTAAAGCAGTGTCAAACTGAATTATTTTTGCAGTGTGACAGCAACCCAAGACCATTTTTGGTTTCATGTCATTTTGTGTTTTTATTTTTTGTTGTTTGTTTTACTATGTGGTGTTCTCATTTCAGAGAGAGAAGGAGTATATCCCTCCTTGAGATCTGGTAATTAGCAGTCTATAAAGGTAGTCAGTAGGTGAATGGATGGATGGATGGACTAGACAGAAAGTCAAACAAAATTTAGGCAGCCATGGCATATGGGATTTGGAGGATATGGGATTGTTCCCACAATCTTTGTAATATGTGAAATGTTATTTCAGAAGAAGATGAAGTTTTTAATTGTCTTTGTTTAGGCGAGTGTGTTGGGGTTGTCATTAATGGTGGATTTTAAAAATACATAAAATGAATAAACAAAATGTGGACAATGCATTTTGTTTGTTTTATCTGTTTATCTTTTTTTTTAATATGCCAGGCAGCATTTTGTGTTTCCTGCAGGCTTTGGGATGTCTGGATGGATCTTCAGGCTGCATGTTCCACTCTCCATCCCTCGACTCAGTATGTAAAGACAATAGCAGATTGAAGCAGTGTTATGATGTATACAAAATGCAGGATGCAGTGAGAGTCTGTGATGCCAAAATATGTTTTGAGCAGCTTATTTTCCCATGCTAAGCAAACTGGAGCTTCTAAGAGTGAATCCTTTAATATACTACTAATTTAATGGCATAAAATTATGAGTCTGCTGAACAGAGGCATGAATTTGCTGTGGAATGGAAACATTTCACAATTTAAAATATGGATATACAGTAATTTCCTATAAATATACAGTGGTGTGAGTATTGAGGAAATAAAGCCTCACTGCACAAATAAATCAAGAATTAGGATTTGCCTTTTCAGCCTACATTTCAGACAATACATGTGTTTAATTTTCCCCCAGGCTAGCAATTGTAGTTTTTCCTGGCAAGACTTCTGTGCTGAGCATTAATATTGTTATGGTATTGGGGAGTTGTCCTGGATGACCTCCAAGGATCCCTTACAACCCTGTGAATTTGTGATTGTTACCATTAGGATTTCTGGAGGTCAACTTGGTTCCCCTGTCAATTGTGTTCTCTCTCAGTCTCTTTGTTCTTACAGGTTAAAAGCTCTCTATGGTGGTCTCCTGCATCACCCAAGGTCTTGCCACTCTGGAAGTTGTTGAAAGGGCTTTTAGCTGAGTGCTGGATAGTAAATGTGTGTCCCCAGCATTGTTGGAGAAAAGAACATCAGGACACAGTGACGCAAATAGATTTTGTGTGGTGTGGCACTTGTTACTGACAAGAATACTAAATGAAGACTTCTGTCCCAAATGTATTGTTTTTGGAAAGATATACTCTGGTTTTGATTTGATAATCTTTTCAATATGATAAGTACTGCTATCAGTAGAGAAGTTATCCTATATAGCTTTGAGTTATAACTATGCTAACATTACCTTGTATGTTTAGTGAATGTAATTGTTAACAACCCAGCTTCTTAAGAAATATCAGAGCATGTCTCTTCACCCTCCCCTTCCAGCCAAGTAATATGATAATCCCTACCTTTGTGGGGTAAAGGGCTGGCAGTTTTGAGTAGGCTAAGCCATAGAAAAGAGGCAGTTTGGGGTGGGGAAACTTTGTAAAAAAAACCACACACATTGGGAATGCAATCTTTTCTCCCTAGAGATCTGAGGTAAGAGAAGCAGATATTAGGCTATCCATTGGAATGTTTAATGCTGTACCTCCACCTCCACTCAGCTGGTGCTTTTTCAAATAAACACAGACTTTGCAAAATGTTGTGAAACATCCAGTGACCTCATTTCTAAGGAGGTCAAGCCTGGGTAAACAGGGATGGGAATCATGCTTACATCCAGGTGTTGTTGAACTGCAGTCTCCACCCTTTATCTGCATTGGCTGTGCTGGCTAGGGCTGCTGGAACTTGGAGTCTCACAATATATGGAGGGCCACATGATTCCCACCCAAGCTGTAAAGCTTCCCACCCTGTGTGAGAATTAGGTATACATGACAATGTAAGCATGTGGTGGTGGTGGTGGTGACAACATGAACAGGAGAACTAGCAGGTTTTATTTGCATGGAAATGTAGTGTTGATGGGAAACATGTCACCTTATTGAAATTCTGGGTATTATGCAATGTGCAAAATCTTTAAAAAGGTACTTTGGGAAACTGGTGGAAGTGAGACACTACCAGGAGAGGTGTGGGTCAGGAGGACAGTGCAGTCCTATAGCAATTGTTACATCCTGAGTAGCTTTCAGGGACAGAGAGATAGACTCCCATAGAGAGCCATAATGTGTGTGTTTGTGTGCTTTCAAGTTGCCTGTTGACTTATGGCAACGTCCTGAATTTCATAGGGTTTTCTCAGGCAAGGTAAATTCAGAGGTGGTTTGCCATGCTGCTTGGTGAATTCAGATCTCTCTCTTCTATGTCTCTTTTTTGCAGTTTTGGGGTCATTAGAAAATGTCTGTTTAGTTCTAACGGTCAGCTGTTGGGATAACATAACCCTTTCAAAGCCACTGGGTTCTGGAGTGTCCCTTCAATCACGGACATGCATGTTTCTCATGCTTGAACATCTGACACTTGATTTGACTGCTGCCAAGCTGGTTAAAACCCCACCCACCCACCCCAAAATCAAAATACATAGTAACTCTCCCTAATGATTTGTAATAGGGGAGACCTTACAAGTATTCTTGAGGGAGAGGGGGACAATGAGGATAGCCAAAAGGTTACCGCCCTTTCATAACAACCAAAATCACTTTTCTAAGACAGTCTCCTCCTTTACTAAAGCTAGGGCCAGTCCTAGCTGTTGTTGTTTCTTGCTTCTGCCTATTAACCAGATTTCTGCCCTGCCTGCGTACTTGCCTCCTGCTCTTTAAATCATTCCTGGAAATAGACCATGCAAAATGTTTTTCCTTCTAATCTTTGCTTTGAGGGGTCTCTGCCAGAATCTGTCAGGCTTTCATTTCCACTAGATCCTGGCTGAGATCCAATGAACACTCTAGTGGCTTCACCAGATTATTTTTTAAGAAAAAAGGAGAGGGGGAGAGAGAGCGAGAGAGTCAGTTTTCCTGTCCGTTCTCCCGAAAATGGTAGTGGCCAGTATCTATGATTTAGTAACAACAGTTCTTCAACACCCAAATGAATATTGGGGGATGAGGGGTAACCTAGCAGCAAAGAGATAATCTGCAGTGGTACCTAGCTATACAAATGTTTGACCTCCTCCTCCTCCCTCCTTCTCCTCCTCCTTTGAATCATAGAATTAGAAGAGACCACAAGGGCCATCTAGTCCACCCCCTGCCCTGCAGGAAGACACAATAAAAGCACTCCCAACAGATGGGCATCCGGACTTTGTTTAAAAACCTCCAAAGAAGGAGATTCCACTGCCCAACAGTGCTTACTGTCACGAAGTTCTTTCTAATGTTTAGGTGGAATCTCTATTCCTGTAGTTTGAGTCTATTGCTCTGTGACCAGGTCTCTAGAGCAGCAGAAAACAAGCTTGTTCTATCCTCTCTATGACATCCTTTCAAATAATTAAACATGGCTAATATGTCACCTCTTAACCTTCTCTTTCCCAGACTAAACATACCCATCTCTTTAAACTACACCTCATAGGGCATGGCTTCCAGACCTTTCACAATTTTGTTCGCCCTCCCCTAGACACATTCTAGCTTGTCAACATCCTTCTTGAATTGTGGTGCCCAAAACTGGACACAGTACTCTAGGTGAGGTCTGATCAAAGCAGAATCAAGTGGCACTATTACTTCCCTCAGTCTAGATACTACATTCCTCTTGATGCAGCTTAGAATCACATTGGCTTTTTTGCTTCTTCTTCTTCTTCATGTGGGTATATATATGCACATTGTAGTGATAGAGGGGAGGAGTACATCACATTTCAAAACAAAAATATAAGAAAGTACACATGCAAAAATCCTCATTCCTGAATCAAGTTGCAGAGCTGTCCCTGCTGTTATGCAGAGTTACCTGGTATGGTCTCAGTGGGAAATACTGGGTAGTAAGATAAGGGGAGGAGATGGAGCAAAGTGTTAGAAGACAGAGCTGTGTGTGTTTCACACAACGCACCTTGTACCCTATTTGATTGACTGACTGAATCCAAAGGGTAGTCATCAACGGCTCCTGTTCATCCTGGAAAGAAGTGATCAGTGGGGTGCCACAGGGTTCTGTCCTGGGCCCAGTGCTATTCAGCATCTTTATCAATGACTTGGATGAGGCAATAGAGGGTATGCTTATCAAGTTTGCAGATGACACCAAATTAGGAGGGGTAACTAATACCCCAGAGGACAGGATCAGAATCCAAAATGACATCAAAAGATTAGAAAGCAGGGCTAGTATGAACAAAATGAATTTCAACAGGGAGAAATGTAGGATACTATACTTGGGCAGTAAAAATGAAATGCACAGATATAGGATGGGTGATACTTGGTTTGAGGGCAGTACATGAGAAAGGGATCTAGGAGTCTTAGTGGACCACAAGCTGAACATGAGTCAGCAGTGTGATGCAGCAGCTAAAAAAGCCAATGCGATTCTAGGCTGCAGTAATAGGAGTACAGTGTCTAGATCAAGGGAAGTCATAGTGCCACTCTATTCTGCTTTGATCAGACCTCACCTGGAATATTGTGTCCAGTTCTGGGTACCACAATTCAGGAAGGATATTGAGAAGCTGGAATGTGTCCAGAGGAGGGCAACCAAGATGGTGGGAGGTCTGAAAGCCATGCCCTATAAGGAGCAGCTTAGGGAGCTGGGCATGTTTAGTCTGGAGAAGAGAAGGATAAGAGGTGACAAGACAACCATGTTTAAATATTTGAAGGGATGTCATACTGAGGGTGAAGCAAGCTTATTTTCTGCTGCTCCAGAGACTAGGGAGATTTTTCAGATGGGGAAATTATTCCCCAGGGAGATCGGGACAGAATTGTTTCTGTCCCGGAAGCAGCGCCGCGTTTCGCATGCCCACTTCCCTCTCCTGATCTTCTGTCGTCCTGACACTGTCCTTGTTCTACTTCTTTTTATTAACGACAAACTCTCATTAATAAAATATCGCGGAAGGCACCAGCAGGGAACTAGAACAAGGGCAGCGTTAGGACAACGGGAGATCGGGAGGGGGAAGTGGGCATGCGAAACGTGGCACTGCTTCCGGGACAGAAACAAATCTGTCCCAATCTCCCCGGGGAATAATTTCCCCGTCTGAAAATCTCCTAGGACAAGGAGCAATGGACTCAAGCTACAGGAAAAGAGATTCCACCTAAACATTAGGAAGAATGTCCTGACAGTAAGAGCTGTTTTGCAGTGGAATGCACTGCCTCGGAGTGTGGTGGAGTCTCCTTCTTTGTATGTCTCTAAAAATTCAACAATTATTTGGCTTTGATTTAGCAAAAATGAACCATCTTCTCTTTAAATCTGTATGCCTAAGTAATGCATAGCATCTTCTAGTTCTTTCAGTTCAGCATCCTTGTTCAGGTTTATCACAAGTACTTTGTAGTCATCATCTCGCTGAGTTGCTATAATCAATTCACCAACATTAGTCAGGACATAGGTAAACAGTTCATCTTTGCATCTAGTCTACACGTGTGTGTCTGCTTCTCCACGTCTGAAACCAAAATCCTTTAATATTGTGTCAAATTTCTCATTTTTCACATTAACATGTCTGACACTCATTTGCTTAGAAGCAGCTAAGCTTAGAAACAGTTTCATGGTATTAGGTTTGACATTTTGAGCTGCCTCATGTGTAGGCACCTGCTCACTTTCTCCCTCTTCTGTTGATTCATTGGGTAACACCAACCTCAGCAGGTAGGACAGTCTGAGCGGAGGAACTCTGTGGTGTGGTCTCAGGTTATATCTGGCAGGAGCCTGTTGTGGATCCTGGTGAATTTCTTCAGCATCATCATCACCTTCCAATCCATTCAGGTCCTCTTCATCTGTAGGTGTGCCATTCTCTATGTCCATCTCAGCTGCTGCAACATCAAACTCATTTATTGACATTAACATGGGTGATTCACACTGTTTCTGGAACTTCAGAGATATCATCTCTGTCCTCATGAAAAATGTCAAAATCAACATCATGTTCTTCTGGAATGTCTATCACAGTTCCTCTTTTGTCAATCCTGCTAGTCTCATCAAATTACACAACATGTCTAGCAGTCAGCTTACCAGTCTTTAAGTTCATCACTCTATAATTTCTGGTAGAAGTCTCATATCCAATCAGAATGGTCTGTTCTGCTCTGGGATCTAGCTTATTTCACTTCTGTTTAGGAATATAAGCATAAGCTAGGCATCCAAAGGTTCTGATGTGTCCGGTGCTTAGCACTTTGCCATGCCACATCTCAAAAGGTGTTTTCTCAGTGCCTTTGGTTGGCAATCTATTCTGCAAATAAGTTGCTGTTGCAAATGCACCATCCCACAGTCTACTGGGTAAATTGGCCTCAGCCAGCATACATTTTGTCATTTCAACTAGAGATCTCATTTTGTGTTCTGCCAAAGAATTCATCTCTGGCATGTAACTCACAGTTCTCAAATGTTGTATACCAATCTCTGTATACCAAATGTTGTATACCAAATGTTGTATACCAATCAAAAGGCTTGTGTGTGATGTGCAACGTACTCACTGCCGCCATCAGAACAAAGAACTTTGGGGTTTCTCCCAAATATGTTTCTCACCATGGCAACATACTTGCGTAGCATCTGGTACATCTCACTTTTCTCCTTCAGTAGATAGGTGATGCATTACCTTGAAAAAATAATCCAATAGTGTATCTATTTCCTCCAAGAGATAGGACTTTAAAGGGTCCACACGATCACTGTGTATCAGATCTAGAACTTTAGGACTCTGCTAGACCTTTAAGTTCTTGCATGAAATGAAGGTCTGGTTGCCTTTTGCTCAACACAATTATGCACCTGCTTGCATTCTCATTACTTTTGTGGCTTTACCTTAATACCAGTTGTCAAACTCTGCTTTTGAAGCTGAAGCATGGCCTTTTGTCATGATGACCACAAAGCGTCTGTGCCACAGGTCAATGCTCTCTTCATTCACTCTGGCTTCCTGCATCTCGGCTTGAGCAATAAATGCTTGTTGATCTGAAAGACTTAACTCATAGACACCATTATTCTGAAATGCTTGCACATAAATCATGTTTTCATCATATATTTTGCACATGCCTTTCTCAAAAAGTACTGAAAATCCTTTATTGTCCAGTGCAGAAACACTTAACATGTTACAATGGAGCTGGGGAATAAACTGAATGTCATCAGCCACATGCTGCACATTCTCATTAGGCAGTGCACAATTTAAAATGCATTTCCCTTTTGCTTGTACATTAATAAAACTCCCATCAGCAATTTGAATTCTCCCACACTTATTAGTGTCCATGTCAATAAAATTGGCAGCATCATATGAGGAATGAGTGGAAGACCCAGAATCCACTACCCACTTGTTATATTTTTCAGTTCCATTATCCACTGCTGAGGTATCATTGGAAAACAAAGCCTGTTTGTATGCTAAGGGATTTTTCTTATCTTGAGGCTGGCTTTTAATATTAGCTTGGGAAGATTTCTGTCCCCTCTGGACATTATTTGCACCTTGAGTCAGTGTGGGTGAGCTACCATTGGCTGCAGCTCCTGTTTGAAATTTACAGCTCGTAACAATGTGACCTCTCCTATTACAAGTAAAGCAGTGAATCCATGATTGGGTCATGGGAAGAGCCTTCTCCTCTGCTCTCTCAGCTAGGTGCATTGAGCCAGTAGAAGACAAAGCATCCTGAGGAACAACTTCACCAACGCAAAGACTTGCCACAACTGAATCCATAAGTCTGTCCCAATTTATTCAACATTTATTTGGCTGAGTTGCATTGAACAATGTAAAATAGCTGATCATATCTCAGATTATCATATATAATTTCCTGGGCTAAAGCATCTTGTGTGGGTTGCCTAAAATTCCAAGAGCTTGGGAAAACCCAAGATCAAAAGAAATGAATTTTATGCTTCCTTTCTTCCTACCTTTCAATTAAGTAATAAAATGTCACATGGAAGTTTGATGATTAACTTACTTTTTCACATCCTAGTGATAGCCTGCTTGCTGTATTTTTATATCCTACTGTTAGCCTGCTTGCTGTACCTTTGATCTAAGTTGTTGCTTGTATCACAGACAAATGGTTAGCAAATGGTTAACTATGTGTACATGACTCCTCATCTATAAAAAGTTGTAACCCCTGAATGGAAGAAGGAAACCTCCATTATTTTTCCTAATGCCTCTGCGTCACCTATGCAACCTCTGAATAAAGTAGCTTCTATCTCACTGTAATATAATGTCTCTGGATCACTTGCTGTAACAATCTCGGTCTGTCCATTCTTCCTTCTCAGCAGAATCAGCTGGTGGTTGCTTCTCCAAGCAATCACTAACTTTACTTTCTGTAAATTTGGTTTCAACCATCTTTTTTCCACAAAGGGAAACTGCCTTGAGTCAGAGAAACAATCTGTTTCGACAACTGCTGATTAAACATAGCCATTATGGCTTTCTTTGTTATTCAAAAACTGAATCTCATCTCAAGCAAGGGAAAAACAGCACTTTTAAAACTCAGCTAAATGCAAGGGGGGGAGGGTGAAAAAATAGATGCTTTAAACTCACTAAAAATAACAAACCCCAGCAATAATATGGCTTTAAATATTGTCTTTTATCAAAACAGTGGTCTGGAACCAAAAACTGGGCCCATAACCTATTAGAAATACTGGGAGAACCTTTAAACTTGGCGCCAAAGAATGGTTGGCTATATTCTCCTCAGTAAGCAAAATCAGCAGAGTCTCTGTTTAAAAACACACAGCAAAGCGTAGCAATTCCAGACACAGACAATTAACAGCCATCCAACCCTATTGCCCCCCTTCTTTACACACTGGGTCTAGCTTAAACAAATAAAGTACTTCCACAAGTCTTTAAAAGTACAGTCATCCCCCCACATTTGTGGGGGTTAGGGCCTTGAGACCTGTGCAAATGTGAAAAAACTGTGAATAAAAAAGGCCTCCCCCCACGCGCCCGCAATCCACCCACCCTTCCAAAGTGGTGATGGGGCTTTTCGAGTCCCATCACCACTTGGGGAAGCATGGGGATGGCTAAAAAGCCTCCTGCCCACCTGGCTGCCACCCCTCCTGCCGCCTACCCCACTTCCCAAAGTGGCTATGGGGCTCCCAAGCCCCATACCCACTTCAGGAAGGTCAGGGTGGCCGTGGCTGGGAGGTTGGCCAGCCTCTGGCAGGTGGGTGGGCAGGAGGCTTGCCGGACTCTCCCCAGCCTTCGTGAAGGGGCTCCGGGGCTTTGAAGCCCTGGAGCTGCCTTGGGAAGGCCGGGGATGGTGGCGAGCCAGTGGGCAGGTGGGAAGCTTGCAAGCCTCTCACCAGCCTTCGCGAGAGGGCTCTGGGGCTTTGAAGCCCTGCGGTTGCCTCGGGAAGGCCAGGGACAGTGGCGGAAAGGTGGGAGGCTTGCCAGCCTCTCCCCAGCTTTTGCGAGGGGGCTCTGGGGCTTTGAAGCCCTGGAGCCGCCTCGGGAAGGCCGGGGACAGCAGCGGGCAGGTGGGCAGGCAGGTGGGCGGGAGGCTTGCCAGTCTCCTCCCAGCCTTCCCAAGGGGGCACTGGGGATTGAGAGCTCCATAGCCGCTTCGGGAATGTCGGGAGAGGTGGAGAGAGCATGGTGGAGAGGCTTTTCAGCCACCCCCGCACCCTCCCAAAGCCGTGACAAGGCTTGGAAAGCTCAATTGCGGCTTTGGGAAGGGTGGGGGCCCTAAAAAGTGGCTTTCCCACAAACTCTCCGCTCTCCCGGGGCTTGGCTCTCCACCCCAAATGGAGCCAAGCCCCAGGAGAACAGGGAGTTGAGCTCCTGGCTTGCTCAGGAAGCACTCCATTTAAATCGGTTCCTCTCCCTTGCGTGTGAGGAAAAGAAGCTGATTTAAATGGGGTTCTTGCTGAGCAAACCACGAATAATCAAAACCGCGAGAGTGAAAGCCACGAATATGGAGGGGCCACTGTATATTAAAACAGTATTTTACTCATGAATATCTTGTGTATTTTCATAGTACACAGGAAGAAAGCTTGAAGATAGGCAGGAATAACAAAAATATACAATGATTGCTACATTTCTAAGATAAAACATGCAGGAGCTTGTCCTGCGGTGACCTGAGGTGATCTCAGTGGCAACTCTGAGCATTGTGTCTTCCAGACAAAAGAAACTTAAAAGAACCTCCTTCTTCTGGAAGATACACAAGAAACATCTCAGGTTACAACAGGAAATTATTTCACTATCTGTATTACATTCAATCTGTCTCTCTAACAGTAAACACACCAGCATGTTAGATCGACACTATATCCCGACACTTTGGAGGTTTTTAAACAGAGGCTGGATGGCCATCTGGGAATGCTTTGATTGTGTGTTCCTGCATGGCAGGGAGTTGGACTGGATGGCCCTTGTGGTCTCTTCCAACTCTATGATTCTATGTTTCTACCCCCTAAGCTAGCCTGCTGCCTTCAAGTGCAGTCTTGCTAGCCAGCATGGAAGCATTCATCGGCCAGTATGGTCAGCTTCTATACATGAAGCAGAGAGAGTGGGGGTGGCATTTTGTCTTCCACCTCAAGTAGCAAAACATCTTGGGCCGGACTTGTTGGCTCATCACTATTACCTCACCAAATGACATCTTGTGACAACTGGGAACTGCTGTGTTAATACATAAAAATGGACTTGGACTCTAAATAACCAACTAATTAATTAGTTAACTGGTTAATTAGCTGATTGGTTAATTAGTTAATTAATTAATACCCCACCGTCCTGCCACTATGGGACTCAAGGAGGCTTGCAATATAAGTTGAAACAAAATATAGCTTAAAAATGTACAAAAGTTAAGAAACCATTAAACACCAAATCCAATTTAAAAATTAATTTAAAACAGTTAAAAAGAAGTTCAAGTAAAAAATACAGCATACTCCAAGAGAAGATCCTTCTGTCCCAATCTATGAAAAGCTGAAGTCCTGTCTAAATGAGAAGGTCTTTCCTTGTCACTGAAAAGAAAGGAAAGAGAGAGCCAACTGAACCTACGTTGAGAAGGAGAAACAGCGTAGGAACAGCTATGAAGAAGTCTCTTTCCCGTGTCCTCACAAACAGACCTATGAGGATGGTGGGAGTGAAAGAAATACAGTTTCACTTCAAGTGGGTATGCTTGGAACTCAAATTTCTCCATCAGAATACTGAAGTGAGATCTCAAACAGGGTACAGGCTGTTAAAGGAAAATTCTGGGAGAATCTGGTGATCAGTTTTTCCTTCCTGCTGTTTATATGCAATTGCAGAATGTTCTGTTTCATTTAAACCCTGAGTTGAGTGAGGCCAAACTCCCAAAAGTCTTGGAAACAATCCCATTTAAAGAAGGGCTTCTCAAGAGTGTTAATGTTTGGGACCTGCTCTAGGCCTTCTAGCTCCTCTCCCCACCCTAGATGTAATTCTTCACTAAGGACTTTATCAGATGCAAAAAAAAAAAAAAAAAGCCACCCAGGAGGTTGCGAGGATGACGGCACTGTACCACTACAGGCTGTCAATACTGCACGGCACCATCCTTCTCTTGTCCTTCATTCATTCTCCCTCCATGCTGGAGGAAGGAAAAGGGCACCGCTTTTTATTGATGGACGTTTCTGTCAATTAAAAGCAGCACTATCGCCAGCCTGTAGCGGTACAGTGCCGTCATCCTCGTGACCTCCTGGGGGGCTTTTTTTTTGCATCTGATAAAGTCCTTAGACTGCTGATACACTGCCAAAATATTGCAGTTTGATACCACTTTAACTATCATGGCTCAATCCTATGGAATCCTGGGCTTTGTAGTTTGTTGTGACACCTGAGCTCTCGGACAGAAAATGTTAAATATCTCACAAAACTACAAATCCTGGAATTCCATAGCATTGAGGCATAGCAGTTAAAGTGGCGTCAAACTGCATTATTTCTGCAGTGTGTCAGCAGCCTCAGTTTCTGCTCAGAGGTACCAAAGGGTAATTTCAGCAATTTTCTTCTTGCTGCAAGAAAGTCTTAGAAAACCACACAGTTTTGGAAGGCTATTTGTAGTTTGGGACTTATTCTGCTTGAAATTCACATGTGGTTGTTATGTACAGGAAACAGCATTTTCTGCATGGAAAATAATTTTTCAACACAGACATATTAATTCCTGGACAGAAAATGCTGTTTTCTACACAGGAAATACATATGTGAATTTTATGCAGAATAAATACAGAACTACTTATTTTTCCTCCAAAACCTTCTTTACCTCTATCACTGTTAATAATATTTTCATTTATCCTGCGAGGGAAACACGTAGTCTTGGCTTTATTTTTTTTTACTCTTCTTTGTCATTCGTTCCTCACATTGAGGCTGTAGCACAGTCAAATCATGTTGATGTTTGCCTTATAACATTGCCTAAATCAGACCTTTTTGTTCTGCTTCCTCTGCTAAGACCTTAGTTCATGTCTTCGTCCTTTCTCACTTTGATTACTATAATCTTCTTTTGACTAGTCTTCCACTATCTCACCTTAGTCCTCTGATTTCCATTCAGCGTTCTGCTGTCATGATTATCTTTTTGAACCATCTTTTTGATCATGTCCCCCCCCCCTTTGACATCTCTTCATTGGTTACCCATTCCTTCTAGGATTCAGTTCAGTTCTTGGTATCCACTGGGGTTTGGTTCCAGAACACCTGTGAATACCCGAATCTGTGGATGCTCAAGTCCCATTATATACAATGGCATAGTAAAATGGTGTCCCTTATATAAAATGGTAAACAACGTTTGCTTTTTGGAATTTAAAAAAATATATATTTTCAAGCTGTGGATCATGGAATCTGTAGATAAAGAGGGCTGACCATACAAGCTTTTTGTTTTAATGTTCAAAGCCTTACACAATCTATCCCCCCCAATTTCTTTCAGCCCGTGTTTCTTTTTACTGGCCTGCTCAAGATATGTGTTCTAGGAATTCTAGGCTGCTCACCCAACCAATGAGGGGTTTCTCATTCTGAGCTTGATTTTATCCTTTTTCACTCACTGCTCCATATTCTTGGAATTGCCTCTTTGAACATTTGTGGACTGCTCCTTCCCTCATTATTTGTTTTTACAATCTCAATTTAAAACTTTCTTGTTATCCAAAGCTTTTAGAATTTTAGTTTAATATTGTTTTATAGTTCTACATATTTTGATTACATATTTTGGTCAGTTTGCTTTATATTATATTGTGCGGATTTTTGTATTTTATCGAGATAGTTGCAGTGTGCAAACACGAATCAAGGAACATGAGAGACATTGCAGACTGGGCCAGACAGAAAAAACAGCAGTAGCAGAACATGTTATAAACCAACATGGACACAAAATGCTATTTGAAAACACAGAAACTCTAGACCAGGCCAACAACTATCATGTCAGAATGCACAGAGAAGCTATTAAAATCCAGAAACACCTGGATAACTTCAACAGGAAAGAAGAAACCTTAAATGTAAACAAAATGTGGCTCTCAGTTTTGAAATACAATAGAATAAAAACTCACCACTTACAAAAGAATTCCACCCAGGGACAGGGGGATTCCCAGTAGATAATGGTCCATCAACCAATCATTAGCCGAACAGACACCAACGAGCCTTGCATTTCTATACCCAGAAACTAACCATTCAATTACACAAATTTAGATATTCTCCCCAACAGGGGTTCACAGCATATAAACTCCACACACACACCTACCCAACCATTCTCTGAAGATGTCAGCCACAGATGTAGGCAAAACGTCAGAAAGAAACTATTCCAGAACACTGCCTCACAGACTGAGAAAAAAAGAAGGAAAATCTATGGATGCCAGCCGTGAAAGCCTTTGACTTCACATTGAGAATGGAAAAGTTCCCTACTAGAATTCCCAGGCCAGCATGAAGGGAATTCTGAGAGTTGTAGTTTGCCCCAAAAGTAACCTTCCCCAGTTCTACCCACTGTGCTCCACCCTAGAGTTTCAGAAACTAGGGTTTACACACTGACACTATCAGCAGACAAGTTTGGAAATTATTACATTACATACTGGCACCAGAATTTAAATGTTTTGCATTAAACAGAGAAACACAGCAGAATTAATAAATATAATCCAGTCTGACCCATAAATATAATCCTGTCTGGCTACATAAATTTCATTTAAATTAAAATTGTACAGTTGGTGCTGTTTTTTTTAAGGTGGCTTTTTTGCTATTAAAAAGCTAATGAAACAATATAAAACAGAGCTTATAATAACAATATTGTACAGGATAATAATTAAGACTCAAGAGAGAAGCACAATCTATGAAGTACAACATTTATTAACAGAATGGATAGCAGGCAATAATTGCAATCTAGAATAAAGGCCTATGGTAATGCTATGTCATGTACTTGTCATTTTATTTAAAAGATGCCTAAATATTTATAAAGGGGACCTCTTCTGCCATCCTCAACTTAAAAGACAGCAGCTTTTCCTGCAAGAGAAGTGCAAATAGGTGCCTGCCTATATGTAGTTGGCGGGCTACTGTAGTTTAGTGCAGTCTAGGCAATGAAGGAGACATATGTGAGGCAGCTACCTCCTTGTGTCCCATTTAGCTCCTTTTCTGTTTCACCTGTTAGGAGTTTGGCAGTCAGAGAAAAGCGACGGTCAAGAATGAATCCCGAAGAGTCAGGTCTCTCTTGCTCTAGCTAGAGAACCGAGCGGCCCTTCCGGTGGTTAAGCCTTGGCTGCTCATTCATTCCCTCCCTCTCGTCTCCATCTCCTCCTGGCCGCGCCTGTTGTCACAGCATCATAGCCTGACCTGTTTTCTTCTCCAAACAGCTCGCCTGCGCAAGGATGGCAGGGCTGGCCGGGCGGTTGACATTAGGAAATGAGTGTCATGCTGAGCCTTCGCTGCAGTCTGCAAAGAAAAAGGAGGGATGGGAAAGCGGGGGGCGGGGGAGGCAGCGAGGTCTAAGCTGCAGGAACGGGTGGCTTTTCCTTTTCCTAGAGAAATACAGGTCTGTGGAGAGAAGAAGAGGGCGGGGAAAGGGGGAAGAATCCTAACATGAAGCACATCTACTCGTGGGGCTTGTATTCCAGAGCCAACCACCACCACCACAACCCTTCTCCATTTCCTCGCGTTTCTTGTCTTTAAGTAAGGCCACTTGTCTTTTACAAAAAAGGCCACACTCAACTTTCTTCAGAAGTCAGTTTTTATTTCCTTCCTCAGGACTCTCCCCGCCCCTTCTCCTTCTCCGCCGTTCTGAGGGAAGATGCCTCGGGCGGAGTGAGCCCTTTTGGCCGCCTCGGTGAAAGAGGGCACCCCGGGGAATCATAGAATTGTAGAGTTGGAAGAGACCACAAGGGCCATCCAGTCCAACCCCCAGCCATGCAGGAATGTTGTCCTAATCCAAGATCAAGTAATAATGTGCAGCTTTCTATTGGGTGGATTATTAGAGGACCCTACAACAAGATTTTAAGAGCCGCCCCACTCGGCCACCACCCCTCCCCGCTGAGCTGTGGAGTTGCTGGCGGGGCAGGTGCTACAAGGATGCCGCTCCCGCTCGGGTTTGCCTTTCGTTACCTCAGAACACATTGTGCCGGTCCACTCGCCACGTATTCGGGGGAGGGAGGGAGGGGTGGCCGGCGCCCTGGGCGACGCCGGGCCTGAAATAATAGTATTTCAACAAATGAAGGGGTGTCGCGTCCCCTGAGTGACAACCAGTTTCTTAAACTGTGTGCCACAACGAAAGGGGCAAGAGCTGGGAAGCGGCCGCGCGTGTTCGGTTTCAGGCACTGTGGGAAGCCAGCCAGAGCGATGGGGGGGGGGGGAAACCTCTCGGCTTCTTTTTCTCCCTTCCCGCCCGCTCACATTGAGAGTCCGCGTCGTCAACTATCCATACTATCCCTTTGGCTCGGAAAGCTGCGAAATCTCTTGAAACTTGGCGGAAATGTGCAAGAAGCGCAAAAAGAGGGCGCTCTCCTCTCCCCTCCCCTCCTCCATTCAGTCATTCCCACCCCGCTGGATTAATTTCGCATCCAAGGCAACGTAGGCGCAGTGCTCTTTCCCCCGTGGGGAGATTCTCGGGGGGGGGTGTTGTTGTTTTTTAGGGCGCGGAAGTGGGGTGTTTATGGAGTAATGCGGCCGACAGAGCAACAACACACCCGTGGGAAAAGGCTCTAAAACTTAAGAGAGAGAGAGAGGAGTGTGCGAAGCTTTTTGGAGAGATTGCTTCCATAGTCCAGCTCTAAACAGGAGCTGCTACTGAACTTGAAACTGTTTGAGGACTTTTCGAGGGAGAGTTCCTTGTTGCGTAACCGCCACGAGCTGAGCCTTCTCATCCTCATTATCACCATCCTGACAGCTGCTGTTTTTCGTGCCTTCTGCGGCTCTTTCGCACGAGGGGACGGGGACGTACTGGGAGCATCCTCCTACGCGCCTCTCCCCCCCCCGCCGCGCGCGCGCTTTTCCTCCCCTCGGCTCTTTCCTTCGGGGAGCTCTCGGTGGTGCGACTTCCTTTTGGCGCTTGGACGGCGAGCAACAGCTTGTCTCTCTCTCCCTCCCTCCCTCCCTCCCAAGAAGTCCTCGCCCTGGCAGAGCAAAAATGTACTGACAAGCCAAGGGTAGCAGCAGGAGCTTTCAGCGTTACTCTGTGTCTTTCCAAGGCTGCTTCTTCTTCTTCTCTCTCTCTCTTTTTAAAACCAGTTTCTATAAATCAAGACAGCCGGCTTGCTGTCCCTCCCTCCCCCTCGCTCTCCTCCTTCCCGCTCTCCCCACCCCTCACTTCAAGCACTTCTTCGCTTTTCCTTGTGTCATTTGTGGACGTCCCTGGAGCTCACTCTGAGGCGATGAGAAAGAAGAGCAACACTCTTGTTGCGTTATTGTTGGGACTAGACAGACACCTCACTCCCAGTCATTACTCCAAAGTTTTTTGTTTGTGTGTGGCGGCGGGGGGTGTTTTGTTTTCACAATGAGGAAAAACGGTAGCTGAGGAGGCGGAGGCGGTGGTGAGGCAGTTTTGGTGCCTCTGAGGCGAACAGCGGGCAAAGCGGATCTGGGCGAGGGCAGAGGCGCGCGAGGGGAGCCTCCGCCAACCTCTCCCTCTTGCCTTCTTTTCGTCTCCCCTCCTTCCCTGCCTCCCTCCCGGAAGGCTCCTCGCTCCCTCTCCCTGCCGTGGCTTCGCAAGGTGGCCCCCACAGCCGCCCCCTTCCTGCTCAGCGGGAGCTGTGGGGAAGGCGCCAGGCGCCTCGAGCCCCGGCCGCCTTTCCCCCGCCTTCTTCTCCTGCTGCTCCTTCTCCTCCTTCGCCCCTCTGCGCCTGGACGAGGCTGCTCGCCTCCCACCTCCTTGAGCCAAGAGGGGCCCCGTACCCTCTCCTGGGGCCGCCGCCGCCGCTACCGCCACCTCCGCTGCTTTTGGCCGCGCCGCCGTGATGCCATGCCCCGCAGCCACAGCGGAGGAGACGACGAGGGCGGCTCCGCCGGGCTCTGGCTGAAGAGCAGCTCGGCGGGGCGCCACCACGGCGGCGGCGGCGGGATGAAGGATGTGGAGTCCGGCCGGAGCAGGGTGCTCCTGAACTCGGCGCCCCCGCGAGGGGACGGCTTGCTCCTCCTGGGCACCGGCGGCGGCGGCGGGCTTGGCTTGCGAGAGAGCCGCAGAGGTAAGCAAGGAGGCGCCCGGATGAGCCTCTTGGGGAAGCCGCTCTCCTACAGCAGCAGCAACCCGATCTACCGGCGGAACGCGAAGTACAGGAAGCTGCAAAACTATCTCTACAACGTGCTGGAGCGACCCCGGGGCTGGGCGTTCATCTACCACGCGTTCGTGTGAGTACTCGGGGCAGGGGGCGCGGTGCACCGGGGCTGGCTTTCCTGCCGCACGGAGGGGCCCCTACCTGGCAACAGGTGGAGGAGAGGCAAGCGGGCGAGCCGGGCGTGGCGGGGAGGGGCCTGGCGGGGGTCCGGCTGCGTGGCTGCGCGCGGGTGGAGGGGGTGGGAGGTGTGTCTGAACCCGGGGGAACGGGCGCCGGGGGCGCTGCCCCGGCCAGGCTTTGAAGCGAGCACCTCTTGCTCTCTGGAGAGAGAGGAGGGACAGATCTGGGCGCGTCGGTGTCAGGCGTCCACGCCACGGATGACTTCCCACCACGGCATCTCCTTTAAGGCGCTTTCACCCACCATGGCGCAAATGGCACCTTTGAACAGCTTCCCCCCCCCTTTTTTTTTTTTTTTTGCTCACACACGTGTGCACGGCAGAAAAAGGAAGAGAGCCATCAAAACCCTAGCCTGTGCAGGTGTTCTGTCCAAATTATAAAGCAATACTTCAAACAATGTAAGACTTTAACGTTGGCCCAGTGTCTGGTTAAGATCCATTGAACTCAATGGACTTAGTCTGGAATAAGAGTGTAAAGCAGCAGTCCTGTACCAACTCATCTGGAAATAAGCTTGTTGAATACCCCCAAGTTAAAATTCCACTGCTTGTGTTATGTGTGAAAGTGCCCTTGGACAGCCTTCTTTAATAATCATTTATAAACATTCTAGTGAAAGGAGTAACATTCTGACATTGGTCAGTGTAAATGTGGAAACTCCTAGAGTGGAGGTTGGGGAGGCATGGTTGTTGATGTTTGGTTAATTAACAGGGATTTTGTGGGTGCAATACACCAAATGTTGTGGAGATGAAAATATGGAATATGGGGTCATATTATCTGCCACTGAGAAGTGTGCAGGCTGGATTTGAATGTGCTGAAATCTGTAAAAGTCTTTTCCTTCTTGGAAAGCCACCTACTCAAGTGTTGAAAGGTGCAGTAGGTGAGCTGATAATAAAGATGATTGTGGCATGCCATTCCTTAAGCTTTCCTAAATATAAAACAAATAGAGCATTTGCTTTTCATCATTCTGAAGGTGGAGACATAGGACATATTTGCTATCTATTAGATGTATTGGCTATCTATAGGACGTATTGGCTAAGAGTGGCTGCTGCACTTGGTTCTGAAATGATTTAATGGGTTGGCTCTAGGAAAGCAAATTGTTAGAGGAAATTGCAGAGATATGAAATGGTTGTAGAATCCAAAATGGTAATGTGAGTAGCCATAGTACATTTTATTGCACATTTTATTTGTATTTATGGATATTGGAAGGGGAGGAAAAAGAGATTAGGTATTTAAAACTTTTGTGTTCATATTATTGTTAATTACCTATATATCACTCTTAAGCTCATATACTTCTTACATTATTACTCTTAGTGTACACAATAATTCTTTTGCTCACAATAGTAATAAGTAGCAAGTAAGTGGGGAATCTAGGGTGTTCAGAGTATCTAATAGGGTTTCAACAACCTTACAACAATGCTCAACAACCCTGTGATGTAATTATAATCCTTATAGCCACCCTATACATTGAGTATTATTATCGTGTTTCACATATCAGAGGACTAACAATTACTAACCTGATATCATATTGAAAGTTCATGGCAGAGGCAAGATTCAAAATAGGGACTTTCTGGTTCACCACTCAGTATCTTTGCTGTTATGCTACACTAGTTCTCAGGATAGTGACTAGTCTGTTAGCAGACTAAGCTGTGATTTGAACTGTGGACTTGGCAACTCATTAGAGCTTACATTCTTGGATCCTATAGTGCATGAGTTCTCTGTCTCCAGTCAATTAGTCCAACATTTCTTAATGCAATAGATCTACTGATTCCTATTTCATATGGAAAGAACTGAACCAGACCCAGTCACTTTATATGACTGGGATTTGACAGGAGGTTCAGGGCCAAACATCTGCCTAATTAACCCCATTGAAGGCTGATATTTTAGCTGGTGCAGTGCATAGCTACATTTCAGTTTGTTGACATCCTTGCAAACGGCACCACTCAAAGCACGCTTGAGTCCCATTGATTTCTATGAAAAAGAGAATTAGACACATACTTAGTTATGACATAGATGGTGGCTAAACTTATTTCTGTTGTCCAATGGATATAATTGAATCAAACTTAAGCGCTTCCAGCTCCCATTAATTTCCATAGCGAAGGGGATAGTAAGAGTTGGAAGTGGCTCAGATATGCACATTGCATGAGAACAATTACTCATAAGGTATTTGTAATGCAAAATACTGCTATTGCCCCCTTAATATGTTAATTCCATTAAGTCATAGCACCTGATGCCAGATCACTAAACAGAATACTGAAAAACAATTCACAGTTGCTCCCCCACCTCTACCCTCATATGATTAATTAATTAAATATGCAATATGGCAGTTACAGGCTGCACAAGTTCTTCCATGACTAGTGTAACCATTTCCAGGGGTCAGAAATTATATGCAGGGCCTTGGTGATCTCTCTATGCATGCTTAAATTGTTCTACAATGGCTTCAGAATGTGATTCCATTAATAATCATGCAAAATCACAGGTAATTCCACTGGACTGCTCTTCTGTTTTGAAATGTGCTTGGCCTGGTTGTGTCTGTGATGCATACAAAGAGATAGATTTTTAACTGCTATGCCTTTGTAGAACAATCTAGAGGCAAAAGAACTAGAAACAAGAAGAAAATAAGCACAGGTGAATAAAAGATTGTTGTTATTCTTAGAATTGATCTGAAATGTTGTGGGTTTCTTCAGCTCCCCCCACCAACTCTGGTCATAATTTATTTAATTATTATAGTTCTAAAGCACCCAATATCCAAAGCTGTCTGGAAAATTTAAGAGCTCATATGACAACATGCAAAGCCTTTTGAAGATCTTATTTACTTCCAATGTTTCTCCAAGACCATTGCTGTTGTTGTGTGCCTTTAAATTGTTTACAACTTATGGCAACCTGTCATGGGGTTTTCTTGGCACAATTTGTGCAGAGAGGGTTTGCCTTTACCTTCCTCTGAGGCTGAGAGAATGTGACTTGCCCAATGTCACCTAGTGAGTTTCCATGGCAGAACGGGCATTTGAACTTTGGTCTCCATAGTCATAGTCCAATACTCAAAGCCAGTACGAGCATAGTAGGGTTTATTGTTATGCTCTCATCTTTTCTGGACTTGTTCTATTGAAAAACTGATATGCTTTTCCCCCCATTTGACAGTTCATTCAGCTAGCTGTTGTTACATTGTCCATATATTCTTCACAGTTACTCCATTTCCTCCCATTTTTGTTCATTCTTCTTGTTGGCCTCCTTTCACTGAGATGATGATAAATCCTATCCAAATCCTATCAAAAGTAATTATAGCTGGCAAAGGGCAAGAATATATGCTACAGCTGCTGAACTGTAATGTCACACTTGAAATCATGGTAGTTAAAAACAGTAATGAAACAGCTGGGCTTCCAACTGACCTTGGTCAGTGTGGTGTAATAGGAGCCAGCATGATGTAGTGGTTGGAGTGGGACTCTAGGGGGCGGTGGTCCAAATCCCTGCTCAACTATGGAAACCCACTGGGGACCTCTCTTAGCCTAATAGGAAGGCAATGATAAGCCTCCTCTGAATAAATCTTGCTAAAACTATAATAGAGTTGCTATAATAGAGTTGCCATAAGTCAGAGTCAACTTGAAGGCATTTAACGACAACTGCAAAGACTCAAGTGCAGATTTAATCTGTGCTAGTAACTGGAAGTTAGAAATCAGAAAGTGGTACTCCTCCTAGCTTAATGTGGACTGGAAATTCTGTGTCCCATCTGTCTATACCTCAAGAAGCAGAGAAGAGTCTATTTTAAGCATTTATTCAGAAGCCTCGTCCTGTTTAAGACATCAATAAAGCTGTTAGCCCATGGGGAATATGCAAAACTCCGGAATATGCAAAAGAGGTGTGTTACAAGATACAGTGAATGCTATTTTTTCACCCCTGATTTCATTGAGAGATTGATTTAATGAGTTCTGGCTCAGTATTAGATGTAAGAAAACCAGAAAAGACCTATTAAGATAATGATTGGAAGCAAATTTCTTGCCCCCCAAAGTCGTGAAATATCTGTGAACAGTTCCAAATTACAAGTGCATCTTTATGACGTCCATTCATCCCTGACTTTAATGTTCACTCAAACAGTTTTACTACAGCCCCCCCCCCATTTGGTTATTCCTGGTTCCTCAATGAATGCACATTGAAATCAGTATATTGTTTTTCTTGCTGAAAAGAGATGGAAGAGAGATGGATACATATGGGTATCCTTTTCAGAACTATTAATTACAGTGGCCTTTGTTTATTGTAACTGCTATATCTGCTTGGGTTTGATCGCACATAAGGGTGTACAGATCTTACTTTGAAAGAATCATGTAAAATTCTGAAGTGATTGATAATGAAGTTACAAACATATGGTATTAATAATTCATCCTTATAAGGGCTGTGTGCATATCATAAAATTTATGCGCACACACACACACACACACTCGGTTAAAACAGACTGAACAACAGCCAGAGAACCAATGGCATAGGTCACAAAAGGTGTACATTTTATGATTACCAGTAACTTTTCATTATGTCTATTATGTGCCAGTGAAGTTGGCAAAGAAAAGATCTTATTTTGCCTCCACTGTCTTGTCCTCAACATGTCACCCGGAAGAATTATTCGAAATGTTGAGAAACATGTTTGAAAATTATGAGAATCTAGTAGTGGAACCCTCAGTTACCTGTTGCGATAAATACTAGGCAGTTCAAGGAGAAAGAAACTCATATTTGTTCAAAACTTGAAGCAACAGTTACTGTAGCTTCTGGGGAAGTTTCTGGTTTTCTACCCATTCAAGCCTCTTGGGATAAGTTTCTTTTACTGTGTCCAGATGATGGGGAAAGGATTAGTTGACTCATTCCATCAATCCCACCACTTGTAAACTGACCCCCTGCCCATCTTGGCTGAAAGATTCTAACAGAAGTAGACTCTTTGGATGGCAAATTCCTTGTGTCAGAGGGAGGTGCATGAGAAAAAGGAAGTAGTACGCCTCCCTGCTAAACTGAGGAACACATAAGCTACCATGATATTCTCAAAATTTCCATTATGGGTGAGATGCTTGAACATGGTGTTTGGGCAGCTTCGAACATTCTTGGAGGAAACAGATTCTGGACCCATTTCAGTCTGGTTTCAGGTCAGGGTTAAGTTTAAGTTGCCCTGACAGATTATTCTGTTATTAGCATGAAAGGTGGGGGATTGCTGCCCTGTTGATCCTCCTATTGGACCATCAAAGTGAAATGTGAGCAGGAGACCGTGTGTTATGGTCATTCTGCTCCGATCTACAGGCCTGGTTCCAAAAGTGGCTTTGGAGTCTCCTGCTTAGCCCCATAGCTATTAAGTTATAGCGTGCCACAAAGTTCCATGTTACTGTCCATGCTTTTTAATATCTATATGAACCTGATTTTATTTGTATTACATCCTGAGAACTTGTGGTATCAGGCAGATCTAAATATTTTAATTAGCAAACATTATAAATCTTTAACCATAGCACCATTAAGTTAACATAGTTGTCAGTTTTATCTATTTCTTTTATGCTGAGTGCTCCTCTGAAAAATAAAAGTTTGATTTATTTGGCCATTCTCAGTTTAAATATGATTAAGAAAAAAGAACACACACACACCACAGGTTGAAATTCATATTTGTTAACAGATCTGAAGGCCTACATCCAATGTAACACTGATAGATACCCGTGGTTCAATGAAACATTCTTCCCCTTCCCATTTTCTACCATCCAAAAACTGTCTCTTGGAGTTTCTTAGCTCTCCTAAATTTTGGTGGAGTGGACAACTATTGCAGTTGGAAGGGGGGATACTCAGTTCCCAATTTCACTGACAGAAGCCATTCTGTCAGTGAAAACAGCTTGTTAGATCCTGGTTAGTTTTGTTTTGTGAGCCAATATATTTTCCTTTATAGTGGATCACACTGTAAATGATTCTTGATGTAAGCTGTCCCTCCACCCCCCGCCCAGAATCTGTGCAATAGGATTTGGCTACAAATGCACTTAGTTTTCTCTCTTGATTATGTTTAACCCTATCATACATTGAGTTTTTCATGTACTGTACATTGTTTCTTGTGCATTGTTTAGTTAAAAAAATATTTTCTGGGACAAAGGAGCAGTGATAGATACAGAACACAGGAGAAACAGCTTTGTGCAAAGTAGACCAGCCCCCTTCCAAGCTCCCTTTGGTCTTGTAATTCCTCAACCCTGGGGGGAAGTTCATAATGTAATTGATTTTAATTAGTTAGATCCTATCACTGATCCTAGACGGGACTGTGAAGTGGTTATACATTCCAGCTTTATTTTTTGTATTGTTGAAGTCTATAGTGTTTGTTTTGGAGACACAGAATGTTTGACCCGGAGACTGATGGGAAACATGCTTTTGGGTTGCTACTATACATTCAACTACCACGTTCTCATAAAAAGAAGGTGATTCTCCAGACAGGTGCAAAAGTGCAGCGGGTGGGTGGCATTCAGCATTTCATGGACAGCAGAATGTGAAGGCCAGATGCAAAGAGAAAGGGAAGAAAAGATCAGGACTGAAAGAGAGGGAGAGAGAAAGAGAGAAAAAGTTAGGTACTATTAGCTTCGCATGATGAGATAGTTTGGACTGGTGTGCTGTGATTTGTATTATGCCTTTCAGTCAGAACTGAAGTAGTAATAGGGTATTGTGGAATAAAAGAAAATATTTTCTATTTACCATCCTGAAACAATTGACATATATGGTCCATAGATAGGCAGACAGATATTGCTTATATTGACCATATATACAGTGGGCCTTTGGTATCCACTGGAGTTTGGTTCCAGAACACCCCTCCCCCATGTATACCAAAATCCATGGATGCTCAAGTCTCATTATGTACAATGGTGAGTAAAATGGTGTCCCTTATATAAAATGGCAAAATCAAGATATACTGTACTTTTTGGATTTTTATTTTTTAAAACATTTTCAAGCCATAGGTGGTGAAGTCTGTGGATATGGAGAGCCAGCTGTATCAATTTTTTTCAGAATGGTGAATACAGAATATTTTGTTTTCTTCTGTAATATATCTGCAATATATTTTCTTCTGCAATACGGTATATCTCACATTAATATATTTTATGCTGTGGTCATTGCTGATGCTCTGAGCTCAAATATTTCTAAAGAACTTTTTACTTTATTTTGCTATGTTGTCAGCAAACAGACGCAAATTAAATAGAATTTCTACTGCTGTTTGAGAGTGTGATTCAAATATGATCCATGCTGAAAATAAATTTGATAATGTTAAATCCATGAAAATGTAAATTTCCAAATTGAGTGAAGTCATGACACAGCAGCAGCACTGTAAACAATGAAGGCTGCCAACTACCTTTAGATAATTGTCCACATACAATGACTGCCAACTTTACATTTTAATCACAAATAGCAATTTTGGCATCTGTGAAACTGTCCGTATACTCCCCTCCCCCTATAGAGCAAATCTTTATGAAAATCCTTCAAATAGTGTTGTAGTACAGGTGTATCCACTTGTTCACATATCAGTTTCTGTCAGTCTTTAACCATAGTTATCATTCTTTCTTGTTGTTAATTGTTTAATAATTTGTGGCTTTATTACATATATTTGGCAAGCTTCATCCTCCTGTATGAAGATACTGAGATATGTTTACATAGTTTGATTTAATTAAAATGTAAAATAAAAAGTGTCTTGAGAATAATGAACAGAAGGAAATACAAAGAACAGGAGTTGTCTACTTTCCATAGGCTTGGGTGATTCTGCTCAAAGAATGGGGTGCTGTGAAATGCCGGGTTAGAGAAGTTGTCCAAAATAGGGAAAAGAAACTTTGCTTAAGAATGACCCAGATGTTGTTCAGAGGGCACAATTGGTTGCAGGGCAGTGACATAAATTCTTCTTTCCACTTGCAAATTTCATCATGATGTTCTTTTCTTACTGCACGAAACTGATGAAGCTTGGCATACAGTTACAGAATTATCTCTCAACTTATGTTTTGCCCTATGGATCACCTACCAGCTTTGTTCAAAGCAGTGAAACAGATGCACTGAAGGCCATGGTGCAGGTCTGGTCTTTTGAGAAGTAGTTTATTGTTCTGTGCCTCAAAGTCATTTCTGACTTATGGTGTTCCTAAAGTGAACCTATCATAGGGTTTTCTTGGCAAGATTTGTTCAGAGGAGTTTTGCAATTGCCTTCCTCTGAAGTTGAGAGAGTGTGTTTTCCCAAGGTCACCTACTAGGTTTCTGTGGCTGAGTGGGAATATGAACCCTGGTCTCCCCGTGTTCTAGTGCAATGTTCAAGCCACTACGTTTCTGAGAAATATTTTTTATTGTGGTGAACTGCCATCAAGTCAACTTTGACCCTATGAATGAGAGACCTCCAAGTCACCCTATCATCAACAGCCCTGCTCTGGTCTTGCAGACTCAGGATCCAGGGACGTGGCTTTTTTGATTCAGTCTATCCATCTGTAATGTGATCTTCCTCTTTCTCTATTGCTTTCTACCTTCCCAAGCATTATTGTCTTTTCTAGTGAGTCATGTCTTCTCATGATTTGTCCAAAGTACTACAGTCTCAGTTTAGTGGTCTTGCCTTCTAGGGAGAATTCAAGTTTGATTTGCTCTAAGACCCATTTATTTCTCTTTATAGCAGTCCATGGTATCTGTAGAACTCTTTTCCAGCACTACGTTTCATAGAATCATAGAGTTGGAAGAGACCACAAGGGCCATCCAGTCCAACCCCTGCCATGCAGGAATAAACAATCGAAGCATTCCTGACAGATGGCCATCCAGACTCTGTTTAAAAACCTCCAAAGAAGGAGACTCTACTATACTATGAGGCAGTGTATTCCACTGCTGAACAGCTCTTACTGTCAGGAAGTTCTTCCTAATGTTTAAATGGACTCTCTTTTCCTGTAGTTTGAACACATTGCTCCGTGTCCTAGTCTCTGGAGCAGGAGAAAACAAGCTTGCACCATCCTCAGTATGACATCACTTCAAATATTTAAACATGGCTAGCATGTTACCTCTTAACCTTCTCTTCCCCAGGCTAAACATACCCAGCTCCCTAAGCCACTCCTCATAGGACATGGCTTCCAGACCTCCTACCATTTTGGTTGCTGTCCTCTGGACATGTTCCAGCTTGTTCATATCCTTCTTGAATTGTGGTGCCCAGAACTGGACACAGTATTCCAGGTGAGGTCTGACTAAAGCAGAATAGAGTGGCACTATGACTTCCCTTGATCTAGACGCTATACTCCTATTAATGCAGCCTAGAATTGCATTGGCTTTTTAAGTTGCTGCATCACACTGCTGACTCATGTTCAGCTTCTGGTTCACTAGGATCCCTTTCACATGAACTGCCATCAAGCCAGGTGTCACCATCCTATATCTGTGATTTTCATTTTTTTTTCCTGCCCAAGTGTAGTATCCTACATTTCTCCCTGTTGAAATTCATTTTGCTAGTTTTGGCCCAGCTTTCTAATCTGTTAAGGTCATTTTGAATTCTGATCCTGTCCTCTGGGGTATTAGTTACCCCTCCTAATTTGGTGTCATCTGCAAACTTGGTAAGCATACCCTCTATTCCCTTATCCAAGTCATTGATAAAGATGTTGAATAGCACTGGGCCCAGGACAGAACCCTGTGGCACCCCACTGGTCACTTCTCTCCAGGACGAAGAGGAGCCATTGGTGACTACCCTTTGGATTCGGCCCATCGACCAATTACAAATCCACTTAACAGTTGCATTGTCTAGCCCACAGGTTACTAACTTTTTTGCAAGGATGTCATGGGGGACTTTATCGAAGGCCTTATTGAAATCAAGATACACTACATCCAAAGCATTCCCTTCATCTACCAAGTATGTAACTCTAGCAAAAAAAGAGATAAGATTAGTTTGGCATGACTTGTTTTTCAAAAACCCATGTTGACTTTTAGTGATCACTGCATTCCTTTCTAAGTGCTTACAGACTGTCTGTTTAATGATCTGCTCTAGAATCTTTCCTAGTATTGATGTCAGGGTGACAGGGCAATAATTATTTGGGCCTTCTCCCCCCCCCCACTTTTAAAGATAGGGACAACATTTGCCCTCTTCCAGTCCATTGGGACCTCTCCTGTTCTCCAGGATTTCTCAAAGATTATTGCCAATGGTTCTGAGATTACTTCTGCCAGTGCTTTTAGTACCCTTGGATGTAGTTCATCTGGCCCTGGAGAGTTGAACTCATTTATACTGGCCAGGTATTCCTGAACAACCTCTTTACCTATTCTTTGCTGCATTTCCCCTACTGCATCATCTGCTCCATTTCCTCCAAGGTGAGCACTGTTATCCTTTTAGGAGAAGACCAAAGCAAAGAAGGTGTTGAGTAGCTCTGCCTTTTCTCTGCCCCCTGTTAGCATTTCACCATCTTCTCCCCACAGTGGTCCTACCATTTCCTTGTTCTTTCTTTTGCTACAGACATATCAAAAGAAAAGGCCTTTTTATTGTTTTTTATCTCTCTAGCAAGCCTGAGCTCCACCTGTGCTTTTGCCTTTCTGATTTTCCCCCTACATAAGCTGACTGTTTGAATTCTTTATTGGTGATTTCTCCCTTTTTCCATTTCTCGTACATGTTCCTTTTAAGTCTTAGCTCAGTTGAAAGTTCTTTAGACATCCATCCTGGTTTCTTTAGACACCTACCATGTTTCCTACTCATTGGAACCGTTTAAGTTGTGCCTTCAGTATCTCACTTTTAGAAACTTTGTCCAACATGTACTCCCTTCTCTTTTAGTATTCCTGACCATGGGATCACCCCCAGTAATTCCCTAAGTTTTCTGAAGTCAGCTTTCTTAAAGTCCAGAAGGCATGTCTGACTACACTTGGCCTCCCCTTTCCTCTGTATAACAAATTTGAGGAGAACATGGTCACTCCCCCCATAAGGATCCTGCCACTTCCACCCCATTAACCAGATCATCTCTGTTGGTTAGGATGAGATCTAAAATAGCTGATCCCCTTGTTGCCTCTTCCATCTTCTAGACAATGAAATTGTCTGAAAAGCAAGTGAAGAATTTGATAGACCTTAAATTTTTGGCAGAGCTGGACTTCCAACAAATATCAGGATAGTTACCCCCCCCATTACTACTACATCTCTCCAGGCTTAATGTATGGTAATCTCTTCTAGGAAGGCATCATCCAGGTCCTCAGTTTGGCTTGGAGGTCTGTAGTAGACCCCCACAATGACATCCCTGCTGTTTCTCCTCCCCCCTTTTTTACCCAGATGCGCTCAACCTGGCTCTCAGGATTTAAGTCATGGATCTGTTCACAACTGTACACATACTTAATGTATAATGCTATTCTACCCCCTTCCTGTTTGGTCTATTCCTCTGAAATAGGTTATACAGTTGTCCCTTCATATTTGCTGGGGTTTGGTTCCAGGACCCCCCATGAATACCCAAATCTGTGAATACTCAAGTCCCATTATATGCAATGGCACAGCAAAATGCCCTTATAGAAGATGGCAAAATCAAGGTTTGCTTTTTGGATTATTATTTTTTTAAGAATATTTTCAAGTCGTGAATATGTAAAACCATGAATGCAAAATCCATGAATGTGGAGGGACAAGTGTACCCCTCTATTACTATATTCCAATCACGACACTCATCCCACCAGGTTTCAGTGATGCCTATTAAATCATATTTGCTTTGTTGTGCTAAGAGTTCAAGTTCATCCTGCTTATTTCCCATGCTCTGTGCATTAGCATAGAGACATCTAAGACCATGGGCCATTATCCCTATCTGTCTTTTAAAGGTTTTATTTCTCCCACCGTTGGGTTCTTGTACTATGTGCCTTGTTGTCTATATAACATTTGGGTTATTATCTCTAGCACTTGATGAACTCCTGTCCTCATGAATACCGTCTCCCTCACCCACACAGTTCAGTTTAAAGCCCTCCTGATCAGATCTTCCAGAGTCTTAGCAAAAACATTCCTGCCAACTGCTGTGAGGTGCTGTCATGCTCCATGGGCCTGATGAGGCTATAGAATCAGTCAGAGGAGGAGGAGGACATGGCAGCGAATGGCCCTAGGGGCCCTGGCACAGGTTCAACTACACCTGTGCCAGCAGTGAATCCTGCCAACTTAGAGGCTCGAGCAGAGAAAGACCCTGGTCCAAGTGGGTTGGCATCAGTCCCAGCAGAGTGTCCTGCCAATTCAGATAAGGAAGATGAAGAAGAGACAGACTTATCTCCCCCATCTTATACCCAGAAGTGAGCTCAAAAGGAAGCTCAAAGGAAATCTCTGAGACTTTATGAGAAAAACCTGCTCATTAAGAAACACCTGACAAAGCCTTAATTGCTTTATATATGCTGGGAGAGGTGATGGAGGCTTTGTTAGAGATCAACTGATCTTCCTGGTAAAAGCTTCCTGCTGACTTGGGTGCCTGAATTCCGGTTATCTTGACTTCTGTTACCTTGACTAGTGCTTAGACCTTGGACTGTCCCTGACTATTCTGCTGCTTGCTCCTGTTGACCCACAGACTGGTTTGGACCCACGCTGACTGACTGCCGTAAGCCTCTGACCTTTAGGACTATGTTACTGGACTAAATCTTTGACTGTGCTTGCATTCCTGTGAGCTAATTAACAGTTGGCTCCCTTCCCAGACTATTGCTGTTTATACTTTGCTGGTAACTAGTTGCTTTCTGGACAGGTGCAACCCATCCCTTGCCAGTAGTTCACCTCCCTGAAACTTCACCCCATGGTTCAGGAAGCCAAACTGTTCCTGGCAGTGTTTTAATGTATTTGGTTTAATATCTTTTTATGGGGGAGGGTGGGGGTGGGTGGTGTTTGGGGATTTTAAATTGTATTGGTATTTTAATTTTTGTAAGCCGCCCCGATTGTTTTAACAGAGGGGCGGGATAAAATAATTATTATTATTATTATTATTATTACCATCTGTGCAGCCAGTTATTCACCTCCACTGTCTTTCTTTCCCTTCCTGGGCCATGCCCTTCCACTGAAAGGACAGACGAAATGACTACCTGTGCATTCAAATCCTTCAGCGTCGTACCCAGAGCCTCATAATCCCTTTTGATATTCTGAAGGCTATGCCTTGCAATATCATTGGTTCCCACATGGACCAAAAGGAAGGGATAACAGTCAGTAGGCTTCACGAGTTGATTTCATATGAGTTGATTTTCTTACTGTCAGCTTTCTTCACTGTCTAACTTCTACAACCATACATCTCTCTCTGGCTTTTCTTCGCAAACGAAGATTCAGGAAGGACTCATCCCGCGCTTTCTGCAAGCGCGCTGATGACTAAAAAGGCCAATCCGAGATAAACAAGTCCGGTTGCAAAAAGCACAGCAGAAGGTCTCATTGGGTGATGTTTTTGGGTTGTGATTCTTTCTGCATTGTCGTTTCTCTTTAAGACTTGTTCGTCATGAGTTCTCAAATAAGGCTGCAGCATTGTGGATAGTGCGTCTCCATGCCTCCCGATGTGAGGCCAGGGCGGACCACTGTTGGTGATCAATTTGGCCAAGCCTGAGATGTTGTTCCAGGGAGTCTTTGTATCGCTTTTTTGGAGCGCCCCTCTTACGCTGACCCGCCATACATAGAAATTGGAATTACGATGGCATGGACAATCCTAACTTTAGTATTCAATGATATATGTTTATACTTCAGGATCTTGTCTAGTTCCTTAATAGCTGCCTTTCAAGTCCTAGTCTTCTTCTGATTTCTTGACCGTAGCCTTCATTCTGAATAATGACTGAGCCAAAGTATGGAAAATCATGAACTATTTCCATGTCTTCATCATCTGCTTTAAAGTTATGTAAACTATCAGTGGTCATTATTTCGTGCTTTCTTAATTTTCTACTATAAACCTGCCTTTGCACTTTTCCCCTTGACTTTCTTCAGTAATTGTTCTAAATTTTTGCTATTTTCTGTTAGTAGTATGGTGTCATCTGCGTATCTTAAATTGTTGATGTTCCTTACTCCAATTTTCATGCCTCCTTCCTCAGAGTCTAATCCTGCTTTACACATGATATCTTCAGCAACAAGTTTAAACAGATAATATGATAAAATGCAGCCTTGCTTGACCTCCTTGCCAATTGGAAACCATTCAATTTCTCCATATTATTCTTACATTATATAGGATGTTGGG
The DNA here is from genome assembly GCA_030847615.1 of Gambelia wislizenii. NCBI lineage: Eukaryota > Metazoa > Chordata > Lepidosauria > Squamata > Crotaphytidae > Gambelia > Gambelia wislizenii. The sequence goes on along the minus strand of JAUMIR010000001.1, from coordinate 165,684,164 downwards.
GATCTTGCACTCTAGTCTGGCAGGGTGTGTTTTATATGTTATTATTTTTGTCCAAAACATACAGCATCTTACACTATTAATTTCATGTATATTCTTGATTGCTTTAATATCTATGTAATCAAAGAAGTATATGGCTTCATGGACTGGACAGAACTGAAATTTAATAGATCTTCCCATTAGTTTTTACAAGTGCTGAATATGGCTTGGGAAAAGATTGTTGTATACCATGTACATACAGGAGTCCTACATGTTTTTGAAAGAATATGAAAATATGCAAATTGCCAGAACTAAAAGTTGGATGACTGCATAAGCCACTTTGAATTTTGAGTGAAAGCAAATGTTGTGTTACAACTAGCTTTTTTTCTGGTGGTCAAAGTGGACATTCCTTCAGTCCCACCTCAAAACTGGCTTCAGAGTGTTTCCCAGCCCTTCTCCAATCTGTGTTTGAGATCTACATGGGGCTACAGTGGAAAGAGTGAGTTGTTTCCCTCCCAAATACAGCCCTTCAGCTAGCACTATCCCTTATCACCTGTCTGTAACCTTAATCTTGAAGCCATTTGACTTTACCATATTAACATGTTATGGATTACATCTTACATGTGATTCCAGTGTGGTGTTATTTCATTTTAATTTTGGAAGGAGAAATTGACACTGAACTTAGAAGTCAGGAAAGGAACACTAAACCAAGGTGAACCAGATAATTTCTAAGTGCAGTAATGTCATAGAATCAACCAATCAGGATGGTTATTCAGAGGGTCTTGCTAGGTTAGTACCTCATTGAATCATCATTTTGAATGCTCTCTGAAGTGTGAATCTTAAGTCCCCCTACAATGGAAATGTAAAACCTACATTGACTGGAGAGTGATTTATCTTATTATCTCTCATATTAACAAGATTAACTTCTGTTTGTAATACAGTAGGACCCCCGTATCTGTGGGGAATTGGTTCCAAGGAGCTCCGTGGATAAAGAAAACTGTGGATAATAGCAAACACCCCCATCGCCATTCCCGCCATGGGAACAATCCCCAGGGGTGATCCCTGTGGTGAAGGGGAAGGGAGGTGAGATCTCCTCCTCCCCTCCCATTGCCCCTGTTGCCATTCCTGCCATGGGAGCAATCCTGGGGGTGATCCTGGGGGAGAAGGAAGGCGTGATCTCTCCTCCTACCCTTCCTCTCCCATCCACTCCCCCCACAGTCACCATCTGGGGATAATTGAATCAGTTGATGGTGAATCAGCAGCTATGGGGGTGCTACTGTAATCTCTTTCACATCTTTCAACCATACATATACTGGGGACTTATCTATACAAGGCAATAAACAAACAAACACAGAGTGCCTTGCAGTAATGGTATTTCACAGCAGTTATCAAGATTTTCACACAGGGAAATTATTCCCCTGAGAGATCGGGAGAGAAATGGGGCTCTTCTGGGAGCAGAGCTCCGTTTCGCACGCCCCTTTCCTTCTCCCGATCTGACGTCATCCTCACTCTGTGCTGCTTCCATTTCTCTGCCAGTATCTTCCGTCATTTTTTAAGTTCTTCGTTATTAAAAAATGACGGAAGATACTTGCAGAGAAATGGAAGCAGCACAGAGTGAGGACGACGTCAGATCGGGAGAAGGAAGGGGGCGTGCAAAACAGAGCTCTGCTCCTGGAAGAGCCCCATTTCTCTCCTGATCTCTCAGGGGAATAATTTCTCCGTGTGAAAATCTCCTATGACTTGTCTTAACTGTTTCTTTTGCCCCCGTAAGCTTCGCATGCAAGATGGTGGCTGCGAGTGATTTACTCACATTTGTACTTACCTCAATTTGTTGCTGCCAAACTTTTTTTCTAAAAGATGTCCAAGGTGCGATAGAGCAATTTTTCAGTTTTACAGAAAAGCAATTGTGCTCTTCCTGCCAATTAGCTTTGCACCTCCTCTCCTGTGAGAAAGCAATTCATATTGAATCGTGAAGTCAAAGGCTTTTATGACTGGCATCCATAGATTTTCCTTGGGTTTTTTCCGGGCTGTGAGGCCATGTTCTGGAATAGTTTCTTTCTGATGTTTCAACTGTATCTGTGACTGGCATCCTCAGAGAATAATAATAATAATAATAATGATAATAATAATAATAAAAATTATTTATATCCTGCCCCTCTGCGAACAATCGGGGCGGCTTACAACAGTAAAATAGTACATAGTATAAAAAAAACTCAAAATCCCTTCCCCACCTTAAAACACACAAATTAAAATCAGCATATAATACAATATATGCTGATTATTAAGCACCCTTCCTAGCAAGCAGCATCAGTTAGGAGCTCCAGAATCAACCTCCAGAGGGGGTTCCTGAGGCCAGGGTTATCTGTTCTGGAAAAGCCTGCCTGAAGAGATCCGTCTTGACAGCCTTTTTAAAGCTGTCTAATGATGTCAATAGGCGGATCTCATCTGGCAGGCCGTTCCACAATTTGGGGGCGACATCCGAGAAAGCCCTCTGGGAGGTGGTCGCCAGCCTAGGTCTTTGTGGCTGCAACAAATTCCTCCCAGAGGACCGGAGAGCGCGGGGAGGATTATAAGGGAGAAGGCGGTTCCTGAGATAGCTTGGGCCCAAGCCATTTAGGGCTTTAAAGGTGATAACCAACACCTTGTAATGGGCCCGGAAGCTGATAGGCAGCCAGTGGAGGGACCTCAGAACCGGAGTAATGTGGTCCCTCCTAGATGTTCCAGAAACTAGCCTGGCTGCCATATTTTGTACCAGCTGTAATTTCCGAACTAAGCACAAGGGTAGCCCCATGTAGAGTGCATTACAGAAATCAAGACATGAGGTTACCAGCGCGTGCACAACGGTCTCAAGATCCCTTACTTCCAGAAAAGGGCGCAGCTGGCGTATCAGCCGAAGCTGATAACAAGCACTCCTGACTGTCGCATTTACCTGATTTGTCATCAGGAGCTCCACAGGAGAATGTCATCAAGAGAATGGTTGTGTAGGTGTGTGTGTGGAGTTTATATGCTGTGAACCCCTATTGGGGAGAATATGTAAATTTGTGTAATTGAATGGTTAGTTTCTGGGTATAGAAATGCAAGGCTCATTAGTGTCTGTTTGGCTAATGGTTGGTTGATGGACCATTATCTTCTGGGAATCCCCCTGTCCCTGGGTGGAATTCTTTTGTAAGTGTTGAGTTTTGATTCTATTGTATTTCAGACCTGGGAGCCAGATTTTGTTTACTTTTTAAGGTTTCTTCTTTCCTGTTGAAGTTGTCAGGCGGGATGGATACGCTATCAAAGAATTTATCTGATAATCTCTTAAGAAAATAAATCAGCTCTTCAATTACACTGAAACAAAGAAAAGTCTATCCCTTTCAAAATGCTTTGGAGAATTCTAGTTCATTGCACTAAAATCGTAAATTGGCATAATGTAATTGTTTTGTGCATCAACAAAAACAAAAGCTTTATGTCCCATTTTTTGATAAATCAATAACTGTACAAGTCTGATCTTTTGCTTGAAATTGAATCATCGTTAACAAATAGTAATGGTATATAACTTTTTGAAAGATGAAATATAGTGGCCCCTTGGTATCCACTGGAGTTTAGTTCTAGGACCCCCGCCCACACACACACACACATGGATACCAAAATCTGTGGATGCTCAAGTCCCATTATATACACTGGCATAGTAAAATGGTGCTTTATATAAAATCACTAAATCAGACTTTGCTTTTTGGAATTGGGGTGGGGTTGGTATTTTCAAGCCATGGGTGATTGAATCTGTGGATACCAGAAGCTGACTGTACAGTCAATGCTATCAAAGCTATTTAACTTTGTATACAGTAGGACCCCCATATCCACTGATTTATTATCTACTGATTCAATTATCCACGGTTTCACTTTCATCACAGATGCCATAGAGTCTTCCTAGAAAATATGTCCTCTCTAGTTATTTTCTAGGTCCTCCAAGGCAACTCTGGTACAGTATTTTAAAATGAAAGTCCCATTATTTTCAATGGTGTTTGCTATTATGGATTTTGTTATCCCCTACGGAATCTGGAACCAGTCCCCCATGGATACGGGGGTCCTACTGTACTTTACTTTCCATCTTTATTTAAATTTTAGCTTTGAACTGTTCCATAAAACTATCTGTTTGGAAAACTTTTTGATTGCAACATCTGTTACATATCTGGTGTGTGTGTGTGTACTTCATTTTACCCTGCAAAGCAAAAACCAAAAACATTGCTTAAGGGACAGTACCGTCCTAAAATAAAGATTATAAGATTCATAAGATTATAATGAGCTCTTTCCAGATCCTCAGGATGTATTTTTCTTTTTTCCAGGGGACAGAGTTATGGATTGAAGCGATCATGGTGTAAAAACCTTGAACAAATTCAGATAAGTAGACAGATAGATCTAGCTTGTGAAACAGAACTGGAGATAAATTCTCCATTCAGTAATAGCATAGCCCTCTATTTAGACAAGAACTGATGATAATCAGTTTCAGTTCTACTGATTTCAACCAATAATTAAGCAAATCTTTGACAGTATTCTGTTGAAATCAACAGAAAGTGTTTCAGTTTTGCAGGTTCATACCCAATTTTTAAAGCTTCCTGTTACAGGCATGTTTTTAGAATATTAATAGGGAAGGTCTTGAAACCATATTTCAAAACCATAGGAAACAAAGCTGCAAATGAGTAGACATGCATCTCTTATTCAGGTAATCCAAACAGTGGTTTGCATTTACACAAATACAATTGGAATTGGACTCTGCCACACCCTCACAGCAAAGAGGAAGGACATCAGATTCCCACATTCATCAAGCCTCTGATTGCTACCATATTCTCTCCATAATTTGCTCATGAGTCAGACAAAGCAGTGTAAGAGCCAGAATGAAGGGGCAGCTTTCAAAATCATGATTTATGGTTCATACAAGCAAGTGTACGTGTACCCAGGACCGGTTTAAGGAATTTTGGGGCCCCCTGCAATGCTTTACTTTGGGGCCCCCATATGTTTATCTCAGATCAATGTAACCTAACCTATTCACCGTACAGGATGTTCAGATTATAGTAGGACCCCCGTATCCCTGGATTCATTATCCATGGGACACAAAACAGCACACCTACCATAGAGTCTTCCTAGAAAATGTGTCTTCCCTAGCAATTTTCTAGGCCTTCCAAGGCAACTCTATGGTATTTTAAACCAGAAATCCCATTATTTTCATATTAAGGAGGCCAACACGGGGCCCTCTCTTGACCTCGGGGCCCCCTCTTGACCTCGGGGCCCCCTGCCAATGCTGATTTGGCAGACAGGTTAAACCGGCCCTGAGTGTACCAGAGGACACTTCCTGAGTTCTCCTACACACTTTTCCCTGACAAGCTAGGAATCTTGGTTCAGAAGGGATGTCAGGTTTTTCCACCCTTGTTCATGGACTGTAATCCTGGATTCTAAAAAATTCTAGTTTAGCTTTTTCTACAGATGTAGCCCACAGAGGTGGCTAGACTTAGCCCCTAGCCTGCTCCAAAGATCCTTCTAAAGTCAGGTGCATTACTGCCATCTTGGGCCCTTTCACACTACACAATTATAGCTCTACGATTACACTGTAATAGCCATGGCTGCATCCTGTAGAATCATGGTGTTTGTAATTTGATGAGACACTGAAGCTGTCTGACTAGGAATTCTAAATTCTGTTTCCTAAATTACAAATCCCAGGATTTCATAGGATGTTGCCATGGCAGTTAAAGTGTCATCATATTGCTATAATTGCATAGTTTATAATTGTTGATAAGTAAAAAGAACAAGAGCAGGAAAAATCTCTGCAAGGAAATTATTTTTCAGTAATCAAAATCAATACAATGTGACGTATGGCGACATTTAAGACTTTTTCTTGTATTGTTTTAGAATGTTGTACAAGTTATTTCTTTTACATGTCATGGTTCAATGCAGATAGAGTAGATAAGACAGCCTCAATATATTTTTTAAAGAAGATAATAGAGTGAAATGGTACCATGTTTTGCATGAGAATGGGCAAGATATATATATATATATATATATATATATATATGCTTCTGATATGTTTCCTGCATATTATGCTATATCATACCCATTAGATAGGCTGTTTCACTCTAGTAGTTACACAAGCAAATCTGTGATATACTAAGGGTTATAATAATGAGTGAGCTTGTTGAGTTTTTAATGTGTATTCTTTCTTGTTGTTTATATACTTAATTTTTTTAAAAAATCATGGTTTTAGGAAAGAATATATTTTTTCTGGCCTTAGTTACCAAAAAAAAAAAAGTATCAAGATTAGGAAATCACAGAATGTTTTGTATGCCAATGTATTCTGTGGTTGTTTGTATCATATATGGGAGAATGAATATTTAACACGAAAAATGAAAGTACAATAGTCCAAAAAGACTTAAAATGTTTTATTCAGTTGTTATTGTTCACTTTGTCCCTTTATTTTCTTGTTATAAGAACACTCTGGGAGCAGCAGCAGATAATAAAAGTGTAACAAAGCATTAATGTTTAACATCATCACAGCCAATCCTTTCCTCCCTAATGCAATTATTTCAGTATTTCTTTCCTCTTTTTTTGGAACTAGAAGTGACATCATGAGCTGAAACAAAGACTTTCAATATAATATACTCCAAATTCATATTAATAAACATTAGTACATAAAAGGTAAGAAGAATGTTTTTGTGTTGTAAGATGAAGTGCAAAAATTGCTTTCACATTTTTCATGATACGCAGGTAATGTGGGACAGATATGAACTCATCATGCTAAATTTTAAATATCTTTCAGCAGTTCAGTATTATTTTTTTTCTACTACCATATCCCTTTGTCCCAATTCGTCCTTTCCACCACTTTTAGTGGGATCCTGCTCTCCTATTTTGTTTAAAAGCTTTGGATTCCACCTCTTTTGCTTGAAAGGGTTGAATTATAGAGGAAATGGTTGCATGAGGGAAAATGTGTTAGAACTCAATAAATTTTAAATGCATGAAGGCATAACCTATTATTTATTTATTTTTAAAAACTATGCATTCCTGTAAAGAGAAGATTCCCCCTTTTCTACCCTTCCTCAGAACTCTTGTCCTAGCTTCCAGACTTCATAGAACCAGTTCTGGATTAAGCTACTGAAACCTATGAAATGCCCAGCTCAAGCCTTGGGTTTTTAACAAATCTCCAGTGGGTAGGGAGGATTGAGAAATGGGAGGAAGAAGCTCCAAAGTCAAATCCCCCCCCATTTGCTTTTCTTTAAAGAGAGAGGGGACAATGCCTTGTGGCTGAGGGGTTCTTGAGGCTGGTGTCATGCCCTGCTTCCAGAAGCTGAAAATGTACTCTGACTAAAGAGATTTTCACACGGGCTATATAACCCATGGCAGGAACAGAACAGGGTCGGGAAAGGTTTTCCCTTTCGGACGACGTTGACCCCATTCTGTCCTGCATCCATCCTACTCCCGTGACTGTTCCAGAACAATGTAATCACGATTTTTCATCGTGAATAGACCTCCCGTTCTGTTGCTATCACGCAATCACAGGTGTGCGAACAGGAGCCCCGTTCCTGTTCCGAAATAACAGCCACGGAGGGGAGGTCCGTTCCGAGCACTTCCTGGTACGATCTGGACATCCAGGTAAGTGGCACCCTTTATTTTACCCTCCCTGTTTTGATTGTGTGATTGAAAGTATGTTTTTGTGCTTGGTGAATTGATTTTATGTTTGGGGGAGTTTTATTTTTTAAATTTACCATCCGGCGTTATCACGTGATAAGTGATAACGTTTCAGACGGCCGGTCGTAAAAGCAGCCTTACGACGGCTGCATTTACGGCCGGCCAGCAAGGGGAGGGGGAGCCCATTCCTGCTGCGGAATTAAGGTGAGTGTGTGAAAGATTTACGTTATTCAGTGGCAGGAACGGGAGAGGAGGTAGCGGGGCAGTAATGGGGCATTTTGGCCCCGTGTGAAAATCTCCTAAGACTGAAGCAGTGGACACGCCAGGACCTGCTGAACCAGAGCCAGAGGCCTCAGAGACAGGCAACAGTGCAGTACCAGCTCTGGCAGAGAGTCCTGCCCCTTCAGATAAAGAGGACAACTTACCTATACCTACCTTCACAGCGTGGAGATAACAAAAGGAGGGCTTGAGGCGGTCTCAGTGTATTTATAGGAAGCTCCAATTAGTTAAGCAGCAGCTGTGTTAGCTGCTGCTTTATAAATATGCAGCACTGTCTTCCAGAGGTTGTCAGACCTGTCGTGTTCCTGATCGCTGTGTTTGACCTGGACCGTGTTTGTTTACTCTGGACTCAGTTTGCCTGACCTGGATTCTGCTGGACTACCCTGAACTCTGTTTGCTGGACCTCGCCCTTGTATGTTGGACTTTGCTTGTGGACTTGTGTTTTGCTTACTAGTAAATTACGTGACTGACTACACACTGCCTTGATTCCTTTGCCTTTAATTAGTTTGACTGTGCTCTGCCTTGGCCTCTGCTTATCAGCTGTGTAGTAACAAGCCTTTGACTGGTTGCCCATGTGTTGTTTGGACGGTTGGTGATATCGGATGTGGGACAACCTCCTTTCCTCTCTTTCTTTTCCCTAGCTCACCTTTTCCCACCACTCCCCAACCTCATATACTTCCCCCTTTTCTTCTCCGTTCCAATCCTCTTCCATTCATCATCTTCTCTTCCTGTGGTCTGCAACTACCTGGCACATGCAGAAAACTGTGCACAGTGGGAAATACCAAGTGCTTCCCAACAAGCTGAATGAGACTACGTGCAAAAGGGATCTAGGAGTCCTAGTAGACCAGAAGTTGAACATGAGTCAACAGTGTGATGCGGCAGCTAAAAAGGCCAATGCAATTTTGGGCTGCATCAATAGAAGTATAGTGTCCAGATCAAGGGAAGTAATAGTGCCGCTCTATTCTGCCTTGGTCAGACCTCACCTAGAATACTGTGTTCAGTTCTGGGCACCACAATTCAAAAAGGATATTGACAAATTGGAGCGTGTCCAGAGAAGGGTGACTAAAATGGTGAAAGGTCTGGAAACGATGCCTTATGAGGAGAGACTTAGGGAGCTGGGTATGTTTACCTGGAGCCGGGAAAAAAGACGGTTAAGAGGCAATATGATAGCCCTGTTTAAGTATTTGAAGGGGTGTCACATTGAGGATGGAGCAAGCTTGTTTTCTGCTGCTCCAGAGATTGGAACACGGAGCAATGGATGTAAGCTCCAGGAACAGAGATTCCACCTCAACATTAGGAAGAACTTTTTGACAGTAAGAGCTGTTTGGCAGTGGAACACCCTCCCTCGGAGCGTGGTGGGTCTCCTTCCTTGGAGGTCTTTAAACAGAGGCTGGATGGCCATCTGTTGGGGATGCTTTGATCGTGATTTCCTGCATGGCAGGGGGTTGGACTGGATGGCCCTCGTGGTCTCTTCCAACTTTGCAATTCTATGATTCTATGTAAGTTGCCAAAAGGGCGGTGGGAATCCACACACACACCTTAAAGCTTCCAGTGGGGTAAGACCCAGGGCACATGTACTCCCTCTCCCAGGACATGTGCTTCCACCTATCCACCCTGCTTTAAGGTCTAGGCTGAGGCTGAAGCATATGACAGCTAGCTTCCCTTTAGCTTAACAGCTAATGCTGGTAACCAGGGCCTCGTACCAACTTACTCTTCTGTGGTCCCAGTATTCCATGGCATCTGTGGAGACATCCATGGCAATAGCACATTGTAGCTCTCAATCTCTAGCATTTGGGGGTTTTGGAGCATGTGGCCAGAATCCTATTATGTTACTGCAACCATGGATTCCACTAGAACTTGTGCTTTTTCTGACTTTGCATAAAGAGGTACCCAGCTCCTCTAACCAAGTGGTTCATTCAGTAATGCAATGGCTGCTACCTGGACTTCAAACCTTTTCAAAACTTAAATAGCAGCTCAATGGTCACAGAGTGCTCCAGGAAAGCCCTCTTGCACTGCCAGGCTGCCTACCACCAAGCTCCCCATCTGTGTAAGAATACTGTGAGAACTTCATGCTCCATTACAGCCTTTCTACAATTCTTATATTCATCTTAAGAAGACGTCTCCTGTCCTAGTGCCCTCTCCTTGATAGGTTTAGATGACAGATGTATGTAAGACAGCTTGTTGAGATGTAGGGGAATGTTTAAAGAAGAATGCCAAGCATGTATCAATCATGTGAGAAATTATGGTGGCGGATGATAATCTTGCAGCATTTTTATTATAACTTGAGCCTATTTATAGCGTTAAAAACACTATCACCTTGAATTAGCATGTTTGCTTTCATCTGTAGCTAGAAATGCAATTGGAAGGGAACTACACATGTTATATTGGAAGTTTAAAATGTCTGAAAAGACATCAAGTGCAAACGAATGATGGGCACACTTTAGCCTACAGTTATGCTCTCTAGTTAACAGTTTACTTATTTGTTTATTAATTGTTACTTGTCACATAACCTAGGTTCTCTGATGTATAGTGAATCAATCTAAAACATAAATCCATACAATATATTTAAGCTGAACTTTAAGGAATTTAAAGGACTCACTGCCCACATGGGTTGCTTAGTTATTGCACTGATATAAGTTAAATATTATGAGTCCCAAAGCATTGTTATACAGTGGGCCCTCAGTATCTGTGGGTTCAATATCAGCAGATTTGAGCAACCACAGATCAAGCCTTGCACCAGGAAGAGAATGAAGAGGAATGAACCCCACATATTACCACAGCCTCAGTTGCCCCACCAGTCCTCAGCCTGAAGGAGCTTGCTCCTTCTTTTCTTTCTCCTGCGGGCTGCAAGTCTTCATTTCACCTGGACAACTGGCTGCAACATCTTGCCATCCTTTCCTTAGTTTCCTCCATGCTTCAGTTCCCTCCTGCCCTTGCCTTCCCTCCCACCCTCGCCTGCTAACTGGGTGGCAGAGCCCACCACTGCTTCACCAGAGCCTCTTCTTTGCCCAAGTCTGCCCAATGCCACCACTGTGTGCAAGTGGCAGCTTCAGGTAGAGACACCTCCATGAAGGCAGAAGCAGAGGGCCAGGGCTCTGCCGTTCCTTCCTTTTTGTCCCACAGTTGTTGCTTCAGCCTGGGACAGCTTTCCAGAGTTTCTGCTTCCACCTTAGCTTTGTGTGTCCCAGCCCAGGCAAAAGAGACACATGCGGTTTGCAGGAGGAGGAAGAAGAGAAGGAACAGACCCTATGCTCCACCATCATCTCAGCTGCCCTGCTGCCCTGCTCCTTCTCTTTTTTCTCTTCTTGTGAACTGTGTGTGTCTCTCTTTCTCATGGGCTGGCACATGCAAGGCTGAGGCGGAAGTGGTGGTAGCCTCTAAAACTCAGTTAGCAGGTGGGGGACAGGTGAGGGCAGGGATGCAGGTGAGGACAGGGGACTTATGAATGGAGGAAACTGAGGAATTGATAGTCCATGCTTCAGTTCATCCCTTCCCCTCACCTGCTAACAATCACAGTGGCCACCGCCACTTCTGCCTCAGCCTTCATGCCCCAGCCTAGGTGAAAGAGACACACACAGTTTACAGGAGGAGGAAGAAGAGAAGGAGCAGGCCTCTACATGCTGGGTGCCAGCGGGGAGTTGAGATGGTGGCAGAGTGTGGATTCTGCTTCCCCACTTCTTCCTCCTGCATACCATGTGTGTCTCTTTTGCCCAGGCTGGGGCACATGGAGCTGTGGCAGAAGAAATGGCTCTGGGAAGCTGCCTCAGGCAGGAGGAACAGCTATGGGACAAGGAGGAAGCAACAGTGAAGCCCTGGCTGTCTGCTGCTGCCTTCATGGAGGTGTCACTGCCTGGAGCTGCCACTTGCATACAGGAGGCAAACTCAGGCATCTCCATGTGAAGAAGAGGCCCCAGTGGAGCGCCAAACAGAAAAAGTTTGGGGGGGTATTTAAAAGATCAGTGTAACACTCAGCGGCATCTTATTATCGTAGGAGATTTCAATAACAGGGCAAGGATGATGGACAGGAGTGCTTACACAGACCAGAAAGAGCGGACAAAGTTGTCCCTGCCCAAACCCCTGACAGCAGAAGAAAGAGAGTTGGAGTCTTTTCTAGACAAGCAAGGTCTTAAGGATGCAGCTCTTGACGTGGAGAATGAGTTAGACTTTTTTCCTGTTTATTGCAGAAAGTCTTTTGGTTCGGATTTTCCCCCAATGGAAGGAGTTTGATTTACTTATTATCACAAAACCTCAGCCAGCAGAATAGACCATGTGAGAACAGTGAAGGAAATGAAGGTGGAAAAGTGCACTGTTATGATCACTCCTTGGTCAGATCATGGGCTCTTGGCTGTAGAGTTCAGTATAGGTCAGGTTTACCCCAAAGGGAGATCTCTCTGGAGGTTACGCCCTAAATGTTTGGAAGATGTGGCATGTAAAGAGCGTATCGCCTCAGCACTAGCCCACAGCCTAACTCTTGCTGACATGTACAAGGATAATTTGTGCAGGTGGTGGGAATGTGTGAAGCGCGCGGTTTGGGCCACTAGCCGGGCTTACGAGACCAATGTTAATGGAGACAGATTCAGGAGTATCATTTGGCCATTTATCATTTTTTGAAGTTTCATTATCGATTGAACCAAGGTGTTCCTTTTTCAGAGCAAGAGCTTAACTGGGCGAAGGGAGTAATGGCAAGATTTTGCCAAAAGCAAAGACAAAACAGAAAGAGGAGTAACAATTTCAAGACTCGAGGTGGTGTGGTGGATGTGGATGAGTGGGCAGGCGCCCGGAGTCCAAAAGCTCCCATCAAATTAAATAGCTTGAGAACCTCAGAGTCGGATCCTATTTCATTTGACTAAGTGAGATGCTGGATATCATGGAGAGATATTACAGGCAGTTATATGCTCGGAAGAACATAGATACAGAAGAGATGAAGGTTTTTTTTCCAAGCTTTTTCGGGGGACCAGATGGGCACCCTCTATAAGGGTTTGAGTCCAGATGACAGGAAGAGGTTGGTCTCTCCTATAGAAGAGCAAGAAGTTCATGAGGTCATAGTTCAGGGGAAGGGTAGGTTGGCCCCTGGCCCAGATGGCCTCAGTTGGAATTTTTATAAAGTTTACAGGACGTGGATTGTTCCCCCTTTAACCACTTTGTTTAATTTTTTGTGGGATAATAATGAGCTCCCTGAGACGTTTTATCAAGGGGTCTTTATTTTTTTCCTAAAGGAGGGCGATCCTACCCTCCCAAAAAACTGGCGCCCCATAGCTCTGACCAACGTAGACTACTGCATGTTGGCAAAAATACTGAACAATCGGTTGGCTAAGGTGGCTGATAAGATTGTGATGGAAGCACAGTCTAGTGCTGTGCCGGGTAGAACTATGGTAGACTCTCTTTGTTTGTTTCGGGAAGTGTTCCGACTCAGCAAGGAGGGAGCTTGGATTGGTCAAATCCTACAGGTTGACCAGATGAAAGCTTTTGACAATGTAGATCATACATTCCTATGGGAAGCCCTCAAGTAGAAAGGAGTGCCAGAGAGATTTATTGCTTTAGTTAAATTGTTTTATAGGGATGCAGAGGTGGTTTTGCAAGTCAATGGTCATAGAGGAAAGAGGATTAAGTTAAATTCTGGGGTGAGGCAAGGTTGTCCACTGAGCCCTCTCTTGTATGTTATTGCTTTGGATACTATCCTGTGTAAGAGTAATTTAGACAAGAGCATCTCGGGGATCCAAATCCCACATCCGTTGGACAGTTCGAGGTTGGTTTGATGTGAATCTGTTAAATTTGTTGCCCATGCTGATGATGTGTCCCTCTTGGTTAAGGACAGGATAGAAGATTAAAGATGCTTTTGAAGCCTACGGTCAAGTTTCTGGTGCTCGACTTAACATGGAAAAGACTTTTTTTGATCAGAATTTTTGCTGCAGAGGACAAGATGGCAGCTTTTCCTCTAAGGGATGTAGTTGAAGAAAAGGAAGGGTGGCAAACAGAGCAAGAGGCAAAGATGGATAGGGTGAAGATCCTAGGGCTGAATTTTGCAATGGCTCCCGAGGGATGGAAAGAAAATTGGTATCGCTGGTTGGAAAAAGTGAAGGAGAGGGTGGCCCTCTGGCAGAGACGGAAGCTGACCATTTACCAGAGAGCTGCTTTTGTAAATACCTACCTGCTTCCAGTGGCAGCCAACTTGGCGGCTGTTTTCCCACCTCCGGATTCAGTGATTAAAGAAACTGATCGAGTTCTCTTCAAGTTCCTTTGGGGAATGGCTACATTCCCCCTGGCAAGGGCAGTGGCTTATGGGCAGGTAGAACAAGGGGGCCTGGACTTCCCAGCCCTGGGACCTAAGTTCATTGCCATCTTTTCTGCCCAAAATTTTGGGAAAGTTTCTCTGTTGCAAAAGGGTCAGATTCAACCTCAGGCTTGGCTAGTTTTGTTTTATGAGTGCTGGATGGGGACTAGATGGGGAAAGACTTGGTGGGAGGAAGGCTCATTAAATTTTAGGTTTTCTGTGCCTGAAAAATTGAAAGCACCAGATTATTTGAGAGACTTTGTTTTTTACATGAAGAAATATAGAATTCATGCTGAGGAGTTGAAGGGGGAAGACAGATCAGGTTAGAGCATCAAGAGCTTCAAGAGAGGTTTGTACAGGAAAATAGTGGAAGAGATTTACATTAACCCATGTTTGCAAAAACGTCAGGCCAAATTAGATTCATCAGAGTACCTAAATCAGCAGACTAATCCAATTGAGTATTTCATGGACAAAAGGGTCCCCAAAAAGTTGTGGGAATTGAGGTGGAGACTCTACCATCAGGTTCTTAATCTGAGGGGAAGGAGACCGTGGACCGCAGAGGATGAGCAGACTTATCCTCGTCTGAAATGTAAAAAGGCTGAGATTTTGAGTGCCGTGGCACAGAAGGAGACGATCAGGCATTTTGTCCAGGACTGCCCGAGTTCCCAGGAAACATGGGAGGAGGTGGCCCGGGTCCTGGATTGGCCAGATTTGGCACAGCAGGCTTGGGAGACAGTGCTTTCGGGGACTGAACCTCCAGAGGGTGTCAGGGGACCCAGAAAGTAAGTGGGCCAAAAGAGGAAGAGGAAGGAGTCTGGTTCCATGGCTGAGAGTTTTTGGAAAGTACCCTGGTCCACGGTGCGCCTGGTAAACCTCTATGTGATGTTAGGGTTAGTTTTCCAAAGACAAAGGGAGCTGAAAAGTCAAAATCTGCAGGATGTAAAAGGCACTGCTTATTATGTCAAGAACATAATTGAAAATTTAGCTCTGAGTGAAAAAGAGAAATTGCCAAACCATCGTTGGAAAAAGTGTTGGCCATGGTTTAGTGAGACAACCCCAGCAATAACATAAAGGGATATTTTAAATAAATATTTTATTACTATTATTATTATTGTATTTTTGTATTATTTTGTATTTTTTTATTAATCTTTTATTGATTTTTTCTTTTCTAAATAGGTATAATTGAAATGTGTAAATATAATGTGATTACAGTGCGTTTAGATTAAGAGGAAAAATGTATTAGTGTTGGGATAGATAGTTTTATTTTTGTATTAGTAAGAAAACAATTATTATTATTTTTGCGTTATTGTTACGGCCTTTTGTGGTCGGGTGTATTTTTCAGTAGAATGGTCTTATTCCAATAAAAGATTCCTAATCCCCCAGTGGAGTGGTGGTGCCCTCCTTGACCCAGTTAGCTGGAAAGCAGGGGTGGGGGAGACTTAAGTATGGAAAAAACTGAGGCATGGAGGGTGGCCCAATTAGCAGGCTAGGGTGGGTGGGGATCAGATAAGTATCTGCATTTTTTTGTTATGGAGGGGGCTGGAACCAAACCCCCATGGATATCAAGGGGCCATTGTAGTTTGCCAGAAATACACACATGATGCTGTTCACCATATGTATATATTATATGTATCTCACCTCTCTTCTACAAATGAAACATGGTAGAAGAGGTGGTGTTGATATGATTCATGTGCAGTCTTCTTTACACATTATGATCCAGAACCTGAAAACTTTTTTGGATTACAACTCCCACAATCTGTTCCCCCCCCCCCGCATCAACCCATTTTATGGCTACATTTCCCATAATCATGATGCCAGCCTGGTTCCTTTATTTTATTTATTTATTTATTTATTTATTTATTTATACCCCGCTCTTCAGCCACAAGGCTATCAGAGCGGCTTACAAATTGTTTTAAGCAATAGCTATTTACACATCTACACTGTGTTAAACAGTTTCCCATGTGTGTTAGCTAATTGCCCCCACAAGTAGGGTACTCAATTTACCAACCTACGAAAGGATGGAAGGCTGAGTGAACCTTGGAGCCGGCTGGAATTGAACTTGCGACGTGGTGGCTTGCAGTACTGGCATTTAACCACTGCGCCACCAGGGCTCCCTGAGCTTCCTCTTGAGCTGCTTAGCTTCAGCTGTATTTTATTAGTAATAGCATCATGCATGCTGACCTATACTACTTCCAAATATATATTTTTTTTGTGGGGGGGGAGGTAATATACAGGATGGCATTGCATGCTCACTATATTGTTGTTGTTGTTGTTATGTGTCTTCAGTTTGACTCCAACAAGTGGGCCTTTTGTGGAGTTTTCTTGCAAGATTTATTCAGATGAGGTTTGCCATTGCCTTCCTCTGAAGCTGAGAGAGTGTAACTTGTCAAAGGTCTCTTAGTGGGTTTCCGTGGCCAAGCAGGGATTCAAACCCTGGTATCCCAGAGCCCTAATTCAACACTTAAGCCACCACACCACACTGGCTCAGTTACTATATACAATATAATATTAGTGATATATACCAAACTCCAAAGAGAGTTCATGTATGCTTAAGGTTAATGGTCCTAGGGCTTTCCTAATGGCCAGGTAGTAGTATCCAAATTTTTCAAAACATTGTGCTTTCCTTTGTTGCTATTAATTTATTTTTTATTTATTAAATAAGAAAACAAAATGTTTGAGGAGTACAGTTCACAACCAGATGGTATTTATTCGGAGTCTTCATGATTCATGCATTCATCCCAATAGGAATAAAAAAGACCACTTTGCTTATATGTGCCTCTTTTTATTCATGCAGGGCACTTCTTTTCACCTTGGCTTCCATCCTTTCACTTGATAAAGTATGCCTTTCAGCTCTGAGCTGTATAAAATATAAATAACCCCATGAACCCAGGAATACAGAATGAGTTTATTGTATCCTAGTTGGAAACTACCTTAGGAAATGTGCATTTCACATGCTTGACCTGAAGGTCCTTTCAGTAGAGTCCAGATATGTGTAATATAGCCATTTCTAATTCTTTATAAGTCTCTTTTTAATCTCCACTCTTGAGCTAATATCATTTATATTAATTGTGGAGAATGGCCAAAGAAATCCCTTGAGTTAAATACCATTTTGATTAATATGCAATAATAAATTCTAACCTAGTACATACAGTAGACTAAATATGCCATGTTAGAAAAGGGCAGAACAGTCATTAAAAATCAATGCACAATGGACATGACTGGGACAATTAGAAGAAAGTTTTTTTTTAAAAAAATATACTGTACAAGTTATCTAAAAGGGTACACAAGGCACATTTATTCTTCGCCACTAAAAATAATTGTTGAGCCTCCCATAGTTTCTTCTGCCATTATAGTACAGTGCAGTGTAGCAGGAGCAGGAGCAAGTGGTAGGGGCAAATTGACTTACCGGAGCAATGGTGTATAGCAGTGGTTCTTAACCTGTGGTCTGTAGACCCCTCACAGGGGGTCTGCAAAGGACTGAAGACTGCTCATGTGACAGGGGCCAAAGCTGCCTAGCTTGGCCTGCACATTGCTGTTCAATCTGCTCCAGCAAAAAACTGCAGGAGAAAAGTCTTCCCTCTCCCTCCAGTGCCTCTGAGGGAAGGTTTAATGGATGGTGTATTATTGTTGTTGTTGTTGTTAGGGTTTTAAATCTTGAGTTAAGCCTTGGGAGTCCATGGCAACAAAATATATTTAAAGGGGTCCCTGCTAAAGGTAAGGTTAAGAGCCGGTGTTTTATAACTATTGAGTAGAGAGCATTTGCCTCTTGTAGTTATGGGGTATGCCTTCACTAAGCAGTGGAAGAGGAATATCATATGTTTTCAGGCAGAGGTGGGGAAGGTGTGGCCCAAAGTTCCCAGGTGTGACCCTTGTGCCCTCTGAAGACCCCCAAACCCTTAGACCTTACCTAAAAATGCAGTCCTGAAACCCTCCAGCTGTGTTGACATTGTCTATGTCTGATGGCCCTCGTGGTCTCTTCCAACTCTGCAATTCTATGATTCTATGATATTCAGTATTGGAAGTTCCACGCTTGACAAGAGAGGCTTCCATGGATGGAGCTGAGGAAGCGACATACTATAGAGAAGTAACATCTTTAATAACTTTGAATATCTTTATTGAATAGTAAATGTATATACATGTTTATATATATATATTATACAGGAATTTATTACCTGATATAATCCTTACTTACACTGGATGACTGTGTAAAAAGGCAATTTATTGAGCTGTTATAACAGGTACATTTGTTGAAATTATTTTTACAATATGGTTTTCATTGACTTTATGCATATACTAATTATTTTTTATTCTATATTTATTCTGTAGCTTTATATTCCACTGAGGAAAACTCTTAAGTCGAAACACATTTGGTTTTATTGTTATTTTGCATATCTGTATATATATGTATGATTTATTATTGAACATTCCTACAATGTGTATTTTACTGGAGTATTTTTTGGTTTAATCAAATCTTCACATGTTATTTTTCCTATTTCGCAACCTAGACCTTTTTGTTTGCTTTTTACATATGACATTCTCCATAAATTATTTGCTACTAAAGCAAATCAGCAAATGGTTAACTGACATTGACAGAGTTCACTGTGGGGCAGGGGATTGTCCAGCTATACAAGATTCTGTGTATGTGTGTGTTTTTCAGATGGGTGGAGTAGCATCATGTTTTTAAAAACAGGATCTTCACGGATTGTCGCGTATACTCATGTGTTGATTTACATTATGTACTGCCTTTGCAGCACACACACAAACACATAGAGTTGGATCTTCTGCCAGTACAATCTGTGTTTAATTTCCCTCTAACCTTACTCTGCAACCTCACACCCAGGGTAACATTCCATTTACTTGGTGAAATTGGCTGTAGTACACAAATACTCAAGCTATAATAAATATATTTATAAGGTTCCCCAGGATTCTTTCTTAGGGATGTAAATATCCAGTTATTTTGTTGACATAGGGGACAAATCATTTCCACAGTTTTCTCCCACAGCAGAGGAAACAAACATTTCTGTGCAGTTTCTCCTGGTATTTGCACATCCAGAAGTTTCAGGAAATTACTCTGTGCAGAAATACATAAAAATACATACATAAAATAGATAAAAAATGTTTTCTATGCAAAAAAATCCTGTTTACAGAAACATTCATTTTTTCCCTGCAAAACATGAGTTTGCACAAAAATAGCAATTTTGCATGAAAAAATTGCATGTGTTTCTGAAAAGGGGGGTTGTGAAAAAAGCATGCTTTTTCACAAAATATATGATTTTTACACACATTCCAAACTTATATTTCTGGGCAGAATCATTTGCCTAAATACTTTGGGATATGTGAATTCCAGGTGAAAACTGCACAGAATTTTCAGTCCTCTGTTATTCTTCCTAACCAGTTTTCCTGAGTGAAGTCGAAGGCTTTCACAGCTGGCAGCCGTAGGTTTTTCATGTGTGTTTTTTTCCCGGGCTGTGAGGCTGTCTTCTGGAAGAATTTATTTCTGATGTTTTGCCTGCATATGTGGCTGGCAGCTTCAGAAAATGGTGGCGTAGGGACAACTTCAACACCTGGACAACTTCAACAGAAAGGAGGAAACCCTGAAAGCAAACAAAATTTGGCTACCAGTCCTTAAAAACACCAAAATCAAAACTCAACACATGCAAATGAACTCCAGCTAGGGACAGGGGGATTCCTAGCAGACAGTGGACAATTAGCTAAATAGACACTAATCCTCCTTGCATATCTCCCCCCAGCAACTAGCAGCCAAATACACAAAGGTACATATCTTCTCCAACAGGGACTCACAGTATATAGACCCCACACACTCCCTACGCCACCATTCTCTGAAGATGCCAGCCACAGATGCAGGCGGAATGTCAGGAATAAACTCTTCCAGAACACGGCCTCACAGCCTGGGGAAAAAACCATGAAAACCCTAAAGTTTTCCTGGGTTTTGGGAAATCTATTTTTCATCTGAGAAACAAATAACACATAATATTCTTTTAATCCTGCTATTCCACTCCCCACCCCCAACCTGCTAGAAACTAGAAGTGGAATTTCAAGGCAAAGCATGGGGGAGAGGAGTGAGAGTTTTAATAACTCAGAGACAAGAAGAGAATTCTTCAACAAAGAAACAGTTATTCAGGGAAACATAACTTCAAAGGTTCCAACAACTGCCTCCCCATACAACAATATGGGGCGAAAAACAGTGTCTTCAGCAAAGGTTGGAATGCGCTTGACAGTGTTGCAAAGGGATAATTTCCTATGCATTCCTAAATTGAATGCATTTACTTCATAGACTGGGAGAGCCTGTTGGACTTATCTGTGAAGCTGCAAAAGAGCACAGGAGCTAAGCAAGATTGCTGTCTTACAAAATGAAGAGTTTTTGGGGTGAAGAGTGGAGTTCCTTTTTAAAATTTATTTTCACTTTTGAAGTTCTCTGGACAGTGTACAAGTATATTAAAAATATGAAAGACAAAATTACAACAAAACAATGATAATTTAAAAATCAAAATTAGCAACCAGGGGTTTAAGAAACCTCACATGATAAATAAAATCATCAGCCAAAAGGATATCTAAAAGCAATCAAGATGTTCTTCAAATGATAGGGGAGATAAAAGATCTTCATCTGGCACTGAATAGACCATAAAGTAGGAGCCAGGAAAGCCTCTCTGATAGAGGGCATTCCACAGATGGTACACTTGCCTTGGTGGATTTAATGAGGGCATCTGAAGGAGGGCCCCAGACATCGATATTAGGATTCAGGTAGCTAAATTTGGAAGAAGATCTTCTTTCAGGCAACCTCAACCAAGCTGTTTAGGACTCCAAAGGTTAAAATGAGTACTTGGAATTAGTCCTGGAAACAGACTGGCAGGTAATGCGACATATTGCCATAATTTGATGTTACTGCTCTTTGATGGAAGCTGTTTCCTGAAACTTTTGGTGTCACCATCAAGAAGACCACATATTGTAAAGCTTCTCAACATGAATGTGATGTGAAAATTATAGACCTAGGTATTTCTGAAGAGAAGTTCAAATTGAGTTCAAAGAAGAAACAATAGCTTTTGCACTACAGAGTCAGTGTAGTCACAAAAACAAGTGGATTTGAAAGAAACCTGTTACAGAAGATAATGTTCAGTTGTTTTAAGTCAGGATAAGTATTTAGCACAGTAGACAAATAAAATAAAATAGCAAAGATCTGCTCAAGCTCAAAACAGAACATTGTGGCTGCATCAGCCACCCTAAGCAGTATTTTCCTTACTAGATGGAAATTATATTGATTGCACAATAAATTATTGACAGCAAAAGGTAGGAAAGAACTTGGAAGTGGAGAGTTTTCAGACTGACCGCAGGAAAATTTTGTGAGCAATTAAGCCTGCTGTAAATTTTCCAGAACATTTTTAGAAAGGAATTTTTTTAAGGAATTACTTTAGAAGAGGTGTGTCAGAAGACAGCTGTGCTCTGCGTGCTTTGACTGTGCAGTGTTGTGAAGGCTCTTCTGTTTTAACTAACCAAAATGGAATTGTCAAACTTAGCCATTTTATGTCTATATATGTCAGGAAGCCATATTTTGATGTTGAATGGGAGTGGATATATTCAGCTCCCCCCCCCATGCCACATTACTGTTTAGAGCTCTCTATATTTCATCTAATTGGCCACTTCCAACCATGCCCCAGGCAGCATGGCCAATGGAAGTTGATAGCAGTGGTAGTCTAGCATGTTTGGGGAAGGGATGGTCTAGTGCACAGTTAACTGGGATTGATTCACACATTCATCTAAGCTCCTTAATGTCTTGACAGTAAAAGCTTTGCAGCTGAACCTGTAAAGAAGAGATGCCACTAAAAATTGTTATGCTTGAAGCCAAGTGATAGAAAACCTATATCTTTGGTTTTTGATAAAAAATGACTTTTTCATAAAAGTCTTTTGATTGTGGTTTCATTGAGTGATGAACTTCGTTGGTTGAATTCACTCTCAAATTCTGCCTTCATGACACATGTGGTCCATTGGAAACTTTAATGCAGATTGCCAGGGAAATAATTTCTTCTACTGAATTGTATGTGATATAACTCTGCTGTGACTTACTTGCCCTGTGGCCACAGCTAAAGGACATCTTGAGAACTGCCTCTATATTGTTTTCAAACGTTTGTTCTTCATTCACTTGGAAGAGCCAGACTGGATGAAAAACATCCAACATTAAAGTAAGGGATTCACAGATTGCAGTCCTTGAACAAGGAAATTACAAAGGAAGACTAGAAGGGGAAACTGCTGAATTGAGTTACATTCACAAATTCTAATCCATTAGCAGAGGTATGAAGAAAGACAGTGGCTTCATGGTGCCCTACATATATTAATACAAGAGTTCTCACCACTGCACATATAACAAAAGGATTTTTTCTCAGAGTGAGTTTTGAACCCTGGAAACTGACTTTTGCCAAGCAGATTTATTGCTTTCACACATCAACACCAATTGACCTCTATAAAGCTCTGAAAGACCTGTATCACCATATGCAGCCTTTTGAAAATTTAGGACACAGGTCATAATTTGCATCTTTCTGGAGCCTATTACATTCTATCCTAATCCCACAACTGTAAAAATATGTGTTATACCTGAGGCCTTAATAATACTCAGTACTGCATCCAAAGAGAAGTGGGTTTATATCTACGAAAGCTCATACAAAAATAAAAACTACCGTAGTTAGTCTTAAATTAGCCACATTTCTTCTTCTTTTTCTCCACCTTTCTCCCTCCTTGCTATACATCAAAGCAGTGAATTAGCTATGCAATTTCCACGGAAATTAATTCAATTATACAGATGTAAATAGCATTCAGATTTTCCATCTCTGTGAGGTTGCTAGTGAGGCTTGTGTTCACTTGTTTCACTACACGAAGTGAGTTGAATCAGATGGAAGAGAGATTTGATGCATTTCAGAGAACAGCCTAAGTGACCTGCACTATCCAAATAACAAACCATAACTATCTTGCATCCTTCTGAGGACATCAGCACTGCTGATATGGGTTTGATCCAGGCGGAAGGTGTCAGTATAAAGCTGTATTATGCTACATTTCCTTGCTCTAAACCACATTTCTCCATCCCTCCAAGGTAAAAACATATGTAGAAACCTCCTGCTGGACCAGACCAAAAGATTCTAGTTTACCACCACACTTCCTTCTGTGACTGCGATGTTGCTGGTGGGCTGCAGGAACAGAACATGGAGGTGTTCGACTTCACTTGCCCGTGGTCTATAGCAACCAATATTCAGTGCCATACTGCCTTAGACCAATTCATCATTATGGGATGTAGAGAAGAGACAAAGTCTCAGGGTGTTGAAAAAATATGATGTTATTTTAGCAATTAGCCAATACATAAACAACAAAATTTATAACAGCAGACAATTTCCCACCCCCCCAGAACGAAAGACCATGCTTTAAAAAATCTGGATTGGATATTGAGAGATGACACATTAGTCCCCCATGGTCTAAATGGTGACTTAGAGTAAATCCATCTACTTTAAAACTAATTTTTTCACATATTCCGTGACTTCCTACTCTGCTGTAAAATTGCTATGATAAGAATGTCCTTGGTACACACTGAAAAGAATTGGAACAGTACAATGCTCTGCCTCCTACTTCTCAAACTATCAATTGCTGCCTTAAGCTTTGGGGACATTCTTTTTGGAATCCCTGCAGGAGGTTTAAAGATGTACTGTAAGTAATATTTTGCACAAGTTTATTTGGGCAAATAGGCATTTTTAAAATGGTGACAAGATATATGTACACAAAACTGAGTTGCAAATTGTAACTTGTCTCCTGATACCGTTGTTATGCATTGACATGATTGTCATGTTCTCAATGTGCACATTTTCTGCAAGACATGGAGTGAAATTATAAAAATATACAGCCCTCACCAGTCTTGATTATTGGGGAACAAAGTCCTCTGACTACATCATATCCTCCTAAATGATTTTGCTGTGAAGGTAAATAAATAAATAAATATCTGGTGATGACTGACGGGAGGGGGGAGATGTATCCACTTTGCACCTTGTTTTGTGCCCACAGTTTTGTAAGTTGCTCCTGACCACTGGATGCTTAAATCCCATTGAAGTGTAATTGTGTCTATCAGGGATGGGCAAATGGCAGAGATCATTTTTCCTTCCTGTGCCCACCTGGCGGGATGCAGTAGTAAGTTTCAGAGCACCTGAAGTGATGTTACTTCTGGCTGCCATTTTGGCCATTTTCCCTCTTTTTGGCCATTTTTGGGGAGGTGGGAGGGTTCAGAGGAGCAAACTGTTGCCTTTTGGGGCAGTTTGGGGAGATTTGGGGTAGTTTGGAAGCAAAAATTTACCCAAAATCAGACTGAATTCATTTTCAAAAATTGGGGAAGATGATGCAAGGAGTTTCTGGGGGGGTCCGACAGACTGCATTTAGGGGCCCCAAGAGCCACATGTGGCCCATGGGCTGTACTTTGCTCATCCCTAGTGTATAGGTTTGAAGCTGTTAAAATTAGGATAGCAAAATATTTTTGCTAAGGAGATAGAAAAGATGAAGAAAGAAATGTTATGCCCAGTCACAAACTCTTTAATATCTGTTCTGTTTCTGTATCAAAACCTCAAAATGGCTGGGTCCATATTCTAGTTCAGAGAGGCAGACAAGACATGTTTTTCCAGTGGCAGCTTGTAACTTCCTTGTTAGGCAAACCACTCCCAGATTTACTCTGAACTGTAAAGTTGCTCTCCAAGGTGCTGAATCCTACATAGGTAAGAATTTTTGGTTTGCCCACAATCACATTTAAATCAGGCCTGTATGTGTGAAAGTCACTAAAATTCATTAAACTCAATCTGTTAGTATAATTTTCACATCTGGGAATTTGTTGGAGGGTAGAGTTAAGATCTCTGACACAGAATGCTCAGCACCTAGAAACTATAAACATCCTCTTGTAGCTTCCATGTCAGTGGGATGGTGATTTTACTCCAGACATTACTCTAAACTTCAATCCAAGGTGCTAAACCCTGTCCCCACTCAAATGGGTTCAACACCTTTAAAATCTGGACTAAATGTCAGAGTGGATGTATGAACCCACTGGAATTAAGGCCACTGGACTTACTGTGTTCTCTTAAGGACTTACTTACTTACATCCCACCCCCTACCAAATAGTGCTCAAGATGTCTAACAAACCCTAGAGACAAAGATATACTGCCTTCTTTATATTTAAACATCATTGGAAATTAAAAGGAAAGAAATCAGCCACTATCCAGTATTAATTTCTGGGGAAGATTGTTGCTGTAAAATTTAAGTTAAGAGAAGACTGCAAAGGTGTGACAACTAATATTATTTTTTTTATTGGCACATGGGATCTAAATTGAGGCCAAAGTGTGGATAGAAAATAGGAAACTACTTTACGCCAAGTAGGACTGGTAGTCTACCTAGCTTAGTAATGTCTGCATATTGACTGGCAATGGTTCACCAGGGCTTTATACAGATGCCTCTTCCAACCCTGCCTGGAGATGCCAACATTACAACTTAAGAGTATTTTTTTATACAAAGCATGTGCTACTTGGCTGGATAGATGTGCTTCCTCAGTATAGTGGTTTGGTATATGCTACCAGAATTTGCCTTTGAGACAGAAAAGAAGCATAGAGGTTGTGTAAACTCAGCACCTTAGAGGTATGTAGCTGTGGAGTGGCTGGTTGAGCCCAGTACATGATCTCATATTATGAACTGCCACTGGGTCTGGCATTTTGCAGTGACACACACCTCTAGTCTTGTATGTTCCTACCTCTTCCTCTTCCTCACTCCTCACTCTTACCTCACTCCTGTAAAATCCTCTATTTGCAGATTTTACTATTTGTAACCATGTTTTGGTGTGTGTGTGTGTTGCAGACTGTGGTTTGGAAACAAGGAATTAGCCATAGATTGTTGAGTAGCAAAGTCTAGAAATGAAAGATGAAGGCCAAGTATGACAGGAGAGGAGGGAATTAGACAGGGAATTAGCCCTGTCTAAACAGTGAAAATAATATGAACAGAAGGTGGTCTGTTCATACGGACATTGGCACAAGGGGGGCAGCCAAATCCATGTGCATAGCATCTGGGGCTTCATCTGGATTTTCCAAAAAGCTCTGTACGACACACGAATGTGCAATCATTTGTACAGTCGCATTCGCACAGATACAAACAGGCAGTGCAGTCTGAATGGCTGGATGAGCATGGGAGATGGGGCTAGCAAACAGGGAAAATGGCTGCTGCCGCTATGTTAAAATTTTGGCTAAGGGAGGGTCCAGTAAGTTGATTAAACAGAGATCTTATACTACCTTTTTTCTTTTTCTTTTAAAAAAATACTAAATATTGCATCTGCGCACCATGGGCACCTCTTTTTTTTTAAAAAAAAATGCGGTGGCAGATTTAAAATCACAAGTAAATCACTCGCAGCCACCATCTTGGCTAGGGATTAATGCTGAGTTTAGGGGGGCTCTTTTGACCATGAAGACAGGTAGCATCGTTGTGAATGTCTGCTTTTTTGGATGTGTCCATATTCCCCCCCCCCATATAGACGGGACCACTGTACCCTAAAGGATACTCGTGGTTTTCTAACATTAGTTTGGTGCTACATCCAAATGTAGGCAGTGAGTTAATTCCTTGGATAGTCATTGTATATTCATATTTAACATGCATTTTAGCTGTATATTTGGCTGCAGACTATTAGCTCGCTGTAGTCTTAACCTGGAATGGATTGTATCCTAATAGGCAACATTACATTTTCTGCTATAGGAAATGGGGGCAGGGGAATACATTGTGGAAGAAATAATAATTAGATATGAATCTTATTTGACACTCTGCTCTGAAATGAGTAGAATTTAAACTGTGGGTTACTATAATAAACGTATAATTAGAGCAACCAGAAGGGATTAGTGTTGGCAGCCCTTATGCTTTAACTTGCATTTTTTTACTAGGACCTCTTGTGCGTTAGGGACACATATAATTATTAAATAATCTTGACAATAATGTCTAAAAGTAAAACTTAAAATTTTTTATAAGTTAAATGAGAGTTTATTAAATAGATTGTTACATTTTCCACACATGATTATTTAAGATTAATAGACATTGTGGGTGGTATCCAGTTAACTCCTCCATCAATATAATGGGGGAGGGAGTAATTCCTATTCTTCCTATTCTCGTGGATCTTCAAAAAATGTTCTGGAGCATTGGGGGATGCTCTGAAACAGATTTTGGGGCACACAGGAGGCTGTGAGTGAGGAGAGATGAAGAAAATCCTGTTGTGTGAGCAGAATTCTGCTCCTGAGGTTGGATTTCGCTATATGCTTGCAGTGTTGTATTAGGCATGTTCACATGTTGCTACTGAGGTATTTTGCATATGGCTGTATAGTCAAGGCTAGCGTGCTGTTATGTAGTGGACAAACAGTTGGGTTGGGAGCAGGGAGATCCAAATTCAAATCTTTGCTCCATCATAGAGCTCAGTAGGTAATACAGTAGGACCCCCATATCCATGGGGATTTGGTTCCTGGACTTACCGCAGATACAGGAAACCACGGATAACTGAAAACTCCATTGAAAATAATAGGACTTCTGGTTTAAAATGCCATAGAGTTGCTTTGGAGGACCTAGAAAATGTCTAGATGCCTCTCTAGGCATTTTCCAGGAAGACTCTATGGTATGTGTTCTGTTTTGTGACCCACGGATAACTGAAACTGCGGATATTGGTTCTGTGGATACGGGAGTCCTACTGTAATTGGTCTTGTAACTATTTCTCAGATTAACCTGCCTTTCAGGGAAAGATAGATACAAATGTGAAACATAAATCAATTAAATGTTCATAAATTATTTCTAGTGTGTGTGTGTGCATGCGTGTGCGTGCACACCTGCATATGTACAATGAGTCATAAATGGCTGTTGGAACATATGCACATAGAAAGTATAATGTTTGAAATGTAGTTTCTACTTATTTTACATACAACAACCTTTTTTTCATCCTCCCCTTTTTAACCTCTGTTTTTTTAAATCTCTGATATTAATGAATAAAATGGTCCTTAGGGACCAAATTATCCTAAATTGGTAGAGAGAACAAAAGTACTGTTAAGAGTTTCTAAATTACTGTGGCACTAGAAGCCTTCCTAGTCATTTGCAATACAGATTTTTTATCCATAAATGGAACCAATTGTTCTCTCTGAGGAGTGGAAACCTTGATATGTTCCTATTACAAAACCATTTCCCCTTCTAAGGTCCATTTTCTGTATTGAACTTTGAAGCTTGACAAAGCATTCAGTGTAGTGTACCAAGAAAAGGCAATATAGTAATGTGTTTAATTAACAAGAGGAAGCAAGTGTGTGTCACAGATGATGAAAACAAGTGTTTTATTTATATAGTTTCTAAACTTCAGTGAAATAAGGCTGTAGGAGATTAAAAATAAACATCAATTTATTTCAAAATGTGAAATGGTCTTCTCAGCTGTACAACATAATCAGACATATAAATGACAGTGTTGTGCTCCAGGTTATGGTGTTAATAATCTAAAACAATGAATGATAAAATTTATGTTTGATTTTAATTTTGTTCACTGTGGTTTGAAGTTGTATTTCTATTGATAGTCTTTCAAATCAGGTTCAGTGTTTAGCTGCTTTTGTAAATACGTATTTCTTTGTGCTCTATAGTTCTCCTGTACCATGAAGTGTGGATATATATGTCAGAAGCTGCAGCCTGTTACATCTTATTGCTTAATTTAACTGTAGCTGGTGAATTTCTTAAGCCCTGATAGGCTGGCTGAGTACACAGAAATTCTGAGTCATATATACCTATTTCTGGACACCCAGTATAATTAGGCACAGCCTTGTAGTATTATGCACTAAAGAGTGTTTCAGCATTGAAGGAATATGTTTAGTAATTGGAATAAAGGATAAAATTAATATGTTTTATAGCAGGCTCAGAAATAAGTTCCATTTGGTTCCTTCCAAGGAAGAATGTGTACAATCTCAAACTTCATTTAGTATTAGCAAACTATCCAAAGAAACCTTCTGAATTATTCAGTTCATATTATATTTTAATTGCTGTAATGAGGTCAGCAAAAAAAAAAATCATTCATAAGGGCCTTTTTAACAGTTAGAGAAAAACTGTGATATTTGATAAACCATTCACTGAGGCCTTCTTTTCATTGTCTTCAACTCAGATGATTTCGTTTGGTGTTTCTAAATGTTCTGTACATTTCCCTGAGGTTCAAGAGGTACCTGGAGCTGATTCTTCCCCTTCTATTAGATCCTCATATTTCAATTAGAACCTATTTGTCAAGGTTGAAGTCCAGGTAAGGAGCTTCATTTGTGAAGTAAATCTTCAAATAACAGCCAAAGGTGCACATGACTTTGCTTCAAAAGTTGATTATATTTATATTTTGGTTCTAGAATTGCTATCTAGATGCCAACCAAGCAGTGGAAACAAAGGCATAAAATTATCTAGTGTTAAGTGGGTGGACTAATGTCAATTCTGTCTTCCTCTCCCAGCTGGCTTTGCTCTCCTTTAGTGATGGGCAGCCTTGCTTGTTTTGGAATGAGACTGGTTTAAATGTATTAATTTGGAAACATCTGCTGAACATTTGAAATGAACCCATCTTAATATGGGAACATTCTGAATAAAAGCATGATTTCACTTTCAGTTACATCACAGCAAGTATAAGAAAGCATAAAGGCTTTCCCATCAGGCAGGGTGGACAAGAGTCTTTCCTACTGTTTTCCTGTTTTCATAAGCCTATCAAGGAAGAACAGGGAGAAACTTTTTAGCAATGATTGGCCCATTATGAGGCCTTCTTCATGTAGAACAATAATTCACTGTGCCAGAATGTATAGGAATGTACCATGCATCTTGGAGCCCATTCACACTTATGTCACTATGATTCCACTTTAATTTCCCTGGCTGCATCTTATAGAATGCTTGTAATTTAATTTCCCTGGCTGCATCTTATGGAATCCTTGTAGACTGAGAATTAGAAAATACCACTTACTGTACTCCAAAGAAAAGTGTCAGTCCATCTTCTGTGATGCCTTACCCTATGATGTCCTTATTCTTCTTGTGTTCTTTTGTTCTGGTCCTATGGGGGACCGAGGTAAAACCATGTCATTTTACTAACAAGTTTTTCCAGTTAGCATAAAGACATGGCTTTACCTCAGTCCCCCACAGGACTGGAACAAAAGAATAATGACTTCATGCAGTAAGGTAGCACAAAAGATGGAATGTTCCTGCTGCACTGCCATTTTTCTTTGGAGTGCAGTAAGCCCCTTAAAGTGGAATCTTAGTGCTGTAATTGTGTACATTGGGCCCTTAGTATCCACTGGGGTTTGGTTCCAGGACCCTCCATGGATACCAAAATCTGTGGATGCTCAAGTCCCATTATATAAAATAGCAACATAAAATGGTGTCCCTTACATACAATGGCAAGATTAAGGTTTGCTTCCTGGTCATTTTTAAAAAATATTTGCAAGCCATGGATGGTGGAATCCATGGGTACAGAGGGGCGACTGTAGTATGAAAACACCCCAGGAGTACTGAGTTGCCTCAAAACAGCACCCAGGGATGGTAATGAGCATGGAGACTACATTTGCAGTGTTTTGTTTTGTTTTTTGTTTTGTTTTGTTTCTTTTTTGCTTCTTCTAGTTGCTCTTCCATACATTTGCAAGATCCTGCCATTCTATTGTTAAGTGGGGAGCACAGAGTACTTACCACATGGGAATGTAGTTTTTTTTTTTCTAGTGGCCTGGATTCCAGATATATCTCAGTCTGTTCCAAAGTTGGTTATGATGGATCTGTGAAATTCATTATCCCCCTCTATCCCTGTTCATATTGTTCAGTTGCTACAATCATTCCATGTATGGTTTTCTGTTTCCTTCATTTTCTATGTAGTACTCTTGCTTTGTTCATTGCGGACCCAAACTGTACCAACCCCACCATCCTCCTCCAATAAGACACATATGCAAGAGGTAGTTATCAAGTTGTATTGAGTACATAGCAAGAGGTAGGTACACAACTTGTATTGAGTACATATTTAGAAAATTGGTTAAATACAGGTTAGTAGATAAACGTTGTTGGCAATAAAATGGCCGCAACTTGCAGATTGCTGCCCAGTGGTTGGCAACTAGGCATGGGTCATACCATCATTGACCCAACCCATGTTGGTCAATAGCTGCTAATCAGATCCTTCCAATTCTTATGGAGGAGAGAGGTAATGGTCAAGCTGCCCTGCCTGACGCTCTCTCCTCCCCTGCAAACAAAGTACCATTAATCTCCGTGAACTTGGACTTGAACTTGAACTTAAACTTGATGGAGACCCCCAAACCTTGATCATGACCCATGCCATCCACCACAAAAGGCACTTCCCCATGGGAAACTGCCTTCCACCAACCATTCCCCATCAACAGGCAGCCCAGCAGCTACATCGAGGCCCCTGGCTGTGCTATCAATGCCCGCTCTGGACATATGTACACAGCATAGGCCCCGGATTTCAACTATCAGCTCCGTTGCAGCTCCAATGACATCATCCAGCCACACCAGGAGTGCGGCCGGATTTCCTGCCCCCTACCCGCTGGGAGCCAATCAGGGGAAGGGAGATTCCCCCCCGATTGGCTCTCGCTTTCCCGGCTCCTCCCGGCTGCTGGGCATGCCAGGAAGGAGACGAGGAAGACATGGCGGCCCCCATGGTGACCGGCCATGCAGTCGCCATGAGGTAAGGGGGGGCGGCGGGAGGATCACAGGGGTGGCGGCCAGGCCACGAATGGGCCTGCCGGCAATCAGCAAGCCCCCTTGTCTCATACCCACTTAATTTCTACTTTTATTGATTTTCTTCAGTATTATTGAGCTAATACAGTCGTCCCTTCACATTCGCAGGGGTTAGGTTCCCCAGGCCACCACGAATGTGAAAATTCCGCAAATAATGACTGCCCTCCCCCTCCCCCGCCAAAACGACCATGGGGCCTCTGGAGGCCCCGTAGTCACTTTCCCCCGCCTCCCCTCCCTTTCAAGGCCTTCACAGGGCCTCCGGAGACCCTCCCGAGGCCCCGTGGATGCCCCCCTGGCCCTCCTCCCTCCCACCCAGGGCCTTCACGGGGCCTTCCAAAAGCTCTGTGGAGGCCTCCCCAGCCCTCCCACCCAGGGCCTTCACGGAGCCTCTGGAGGCTCCGTGGAGGCCTTCCCGGCCCTCCCCCCTCCCACCCAGGGCCTTCACAGGGCCTCCGGAGGCTCCGTGGAGGCCTCCCCAGCCCTCCCCCTCCCTCCCAGGGCCTTCATGGGGCCTCCAGAGGCCCCTTGTCGCGGTTTGGGGAGGGCGGGGGGCCCTCCCAAAACCGCAAATAATCAAAACCGCGAATGCTAAGTTCGCGAATGTGGAGAGGCAACTGTAGTACATTTTTGTACCTGTGCCAGTGAAATGCTGATAATGTAGTTTGGACCACAGTCTTTAAAAAAGAAATAGTTTGCATGCTGGGGAATTTTATTTTATATTCTCAAGTTTTAAGAGTATATTCTTGTTTTTTCACTCCTGAACAGACTGAACATCCAAAGAATATCTCACCACTATATCCCTAATTTTATGACTGATTCTTTGTTGCCTGATCTATATTAAGCATAACAGCACTTCCCCTTTACTTAATATGAGGCATGTTGATAAATAGATGTGAGATGGATACAGTGACTGGTGTAGTAGTTTTTAATGTCACAAAGGTAATGATGCTACCACTATACATTAAAAAGCAGTGTTATTGTTCTATATGTAGCTTCCAAGAAGAGAAATATTCTATATATTGTTCAATTGTTTTTTAAAAATAATCAAACATTTTTATATGTTTTGTATGTTTTTATCTGTTATGGTTTCAATATCCTGTAAGGTGCTTTGAGTTCCAAAATTGTGAAGAAGTTGGAATACAAATGAATAAAATAAAATGAATAACAATAATACATACTGTATACGTGTGGATTTATATAAATTCTCTGTGTGTTCTTTGAATTTTGTCCATTATGACTAGAGAATAATGAAAATATTTAAATTGGTCCTTCTTAATTCTACTCTACGGTGAACTCGCCACGGGTCAGCGTGGGAGGGGCGCTCCAAAAAAAGCGATACAAGGACTCCCTGAAACAACATCTCAGGCTTGGCCAGATTGATCACCAACGGTGGTCTGCCCTGGCCTCACATCGGGAGGCATGGAGACGCACTATCCACAATGCTGCAGCCTTATTTGAGAACTCACGACGAACAAGTCTTGAAGAGAAACGACAACGCAGAAAGAATCACAACCCAAAAACATCACCCAAGGAGACCTTCTGCTGCACTTTTTGCAACCGGACTTGTTTATCTCGGATTGGCCTTTTTAGTCATCAGCGCGCATGCAGAAGGCGCGGGATGAGTCCTTCCTGAATCTTCGTTTGCGAAGAAAAGCCAGAGAGAGAGATCTGTTATGGTTTCAATATCCTGTAAGGTGCTTTGAGTTCCAAAATTGTGAAGAAGTTGGAATACAAATGAATAAAATAAAATGAATAACAATAATACATACTGTATACGTGTGGATTTATATAAATTCTCTGTGTGTTCTTTGAATTTTGTCCATTATGACTAGAGAATAATGAAAATATTCAAATTGGTCCTTCTTAATTCTTTTGAATATTGTAAAATTATGTACATTAATATTTAATGTACTGATGATGCAGTGCTCTTTTTGTCAGATATGAACAGCCATTCACACCTGGTAATGATTTGACCACTTAGCCAAATACTGTAACTCATTTAGGCATACTTAGGGCTTGTCTACATGGGCAAAAAACCCTTGTACTCATCCCATATTCTCGGCACAGTTGACAGACAACATTATCAACAGTGCCTATTTTCATTGTGGTTTCTGCAGGAAACTCCAGATCTGTAAAATTTGCTGTTCACTCTGCATTTGAGGGAAAACCCAGATGTTTGATCATGTGGTGGCCAAGGATTGGCTTCAGAGCAAAGCTGGGGCAGGATTTCCATTGGACATTCTGGCACTTTCCCTCTCCCCCAATTGTGTGCATATCTGGATAAGTGTATCTTCACTTATCCCGCAATACAGTGCTCTGGGACCATGTATATTCGCTTATTCACATGCACGAGTGAATTGGGAGGGGGGGGGGGAAGAGCAGCCTTAGCTGTCTGGCCAGAAATAGTACAATCTATAGTATACATGGTTGGTGCCGTTTTACTCCAACACGGGCCACCGTGTGGCAGGAAACTCTGATCTACAATTGAACAAGTCTAGTGCGTGTGGCTTTTACGGGGCCGCTGTGGATCAAAGAAATCTACGAGGTTAGGTTCAGGGTTTCCCCCCAGTGAAGACAAGCCCTTAGAAACCATCACATATATAATATACAGTACAGCTTCTATTTATTTATTTATTTATTTATTTAGTATATATATTTATTGGAAAAGATAAAATCTGACATCTCTTTTCCTGAAAAAGTGCCTGGAGTCATGGAGCTCGACTGGTGCTGTATGCAAAAAACAAGCACCAGTGATTTCAGAGCTATGAGCAAAATTCTTTGGATTGTGACCTATATTTATCACAAATAACACCTAACTCTTGAAAAATGACTTCTCAAAAGTAAATGTAATAAGCATAGCTAGCATAACATCTACACATAAACTCTGGTAATGGTTGACGTTGCACAGTGGTAGTCATATAATGACTGTTGAATTGATGGTATTGTCTTGCTTTTTGTACTGGAATTTTTGAAGCATCATTATCACGGATTAATTTGCATCATAAAATTGAGGCTTTTTATCTTGGGGATGTGTCCCAAAGTGATTTCTAAACTCCGTCAGTTTCAAAGGAGGTTGGTGTGTTGTGGGAGGGGCTAATGTTAATGAAAACATCCTTAGACCAGTTGCATGTACAAGACTAATTGGGTAGTTCTCTAGATTGTGGACAATGTTATTTTGCATTGTCTTTTAGTACAATTTTAATGAAGCACTCACTTATGCTTTGAACCTGAGTCTTTTTTACTGATATCAATCAGAAAAGATTTATTGTGTTATTAAGGGCAATTTTGTCTTAGCTTCATTCCTTTCTCACATTATTTGAACATATAAAATCAACACCACATAGTTTCCAAACCTAATGAACTTGGTGAAATTGACATATGATCCCCATTGTACCAACTCATTGTTTACCAACTGATGGCATTTTTGGAAAAGGTCCTAGAGAAAAATATGGCTATTCTACATATATGGTTTTTATTCTTCTACAAATAATTATTTGCATGCTCCTACCTGGAATATAGCAGATATTGGGTGATTGTTCCGGTGGTAAAACTCTTTAATATATTAAGAATATTTTCTTCAGAAAATCTGCAGCTATATGCTGTATGCAAACAATGCACTTGAGGGAGGGATATGTGATATGCTAAGTAAAATTTTGATGCAAATGTACACTGTGTGTTTTTGTTTACTTATCACACACCCCAGCAGTACAAAGCCCCTCTTTTTTCAAATATGAGAAATAATATAATTAAAATAAAATTGCCATTAAACATTAGAAATTAGAAATTTCATTCTTGTTTATGCAACTATCATAGAGCATTTAAATAATAAACAAATATTCAAATGGAATGCACAATAAATAACATTATGAACATTAGATCCCCCTCATCTTTCTGAGTAACAATCCAGAGAGCCTTTAATTATTTCCAAGAGCTTCCACATGTTCAACAGAATTTGGTGCAATGTTTTACATTCACTTGTATTACTTAAAAATACTAATGGTGATGAGGAAGGTCTTCATGAAAACTTTGCTAGCTATCAGGTGCCACAGCCTCTTTGTCTATTACAGTAGAAGTGGGTGCATGCTAAGGCTTTAGTCACATGGAAGCAGGTTTATCTGTGACTAGCTCAGGTGGAAGGGGTACAGTGAATGCAGATAAGTTTCACATCTGATGACAGAAGGCATGTACACAGAATCTTTTTTCAAAAACATTCAAACCACAAATTACCAAACAGACTGTAATTTTGAACCTGGATGTACTGGTTTTTTTAAAAAATTGTGGAGCCAAATTTAAATTACAAAGATATAATAAATGTCTTACAACTGGCTACTAAGTTAGACATTGTTGAATGATGGAGGAATGGGGCCAGGTTTTCAATAGAAAATAAAAACACAGCCTAATAAAAGCCTCTTGTGTGCTCAGCTACGTATTAAAAGCATGGAAGCAGACTTATAGTGGATTGTGGACAAATCTATTTAGGTAATTCTGCTCAGTGACAGCACTAGCGGTGTGTGGAGAGTCCGAACTGCACCACATAACACCATCAGGGGAATGGATGACACCAGCATTAGTGATGCTACAGATGCTGCTGCTAAATTCTTAGTACTTTTTCAGACAGGGACTTTGACCCCATTTCAGCTTTGCTAACCACCCTCCCGCCCCACTCCTGTCCCTGTAACGAAATAAATAAATTAAAAAATTCAGGCACCTACCTTTTCCCAAAATAGAAACAGCTCTGCCTCTCTTCAGCTTGCCGGGAGTAAATGCAGCCGTCATAAAGCCATTTATGACCCAGAAAGCAAATCCCACCTGTTTTTGCAAGAGAACTATCATGTAGGAAATTTAAAAATAAAAGTAAAAAAAAAAAAAATTAAAAGTACACCAAGCACAAAAACAGATTTTAAAAATCCCAAATAACCGGGGTAGGGGGAAAAGGGTGCCACTTGCCTTGATGTCCCGATCTCAACCTGAAGTCTTTGACATGGACCTCCCCCTGCGGCTGGCATCACACCAGCATAACGGGAGAAGAACAGTGTGCCTTTCAGACCACCCATGATTCCGTGACAGAAATGGAACAGGTGGTTTATTCACGACTTTTCCTCATGAGTACAATATCACAGAAGTAGCACGGGGGCAGCACAGGATGGGGACGACATCGTCTGAAAGGGAAACCCTAGCTCAACCCTGTTCCTTGCCTGCCATGGATTAAAAAGCCCATCTGAAAAAGTCCTTAGACTCCTGCATAAAGATGCATAATAATGTACAGTTTTTACATATGTGTATGGTGCAAAATTATCTTCATGGCAAACTTTTGGCAGTGTATTGATTTGCTTCTTGTAGAAACATGATTCAGTGAATTGGGCCACTGCCACCAGGCAGATGGGTTGTAGAGTCCTTGTTAGCATCATAGTCAAATGTCAACAGCTCTCCAATGGAATGAAATCATTAACAGGTGGCCTTGTTTGATACTTTCTGCATTTATTTTGCAGTTTGAGGCTGGGAAAAGTTGTGAAGGCTGAGAACCAAGTGGAGAAGTGAATTTTTCTTTGTTGCTAACCTGCTTGTACATTTCTGGTAACTGTTAGAGGGGGGTGGGACATGCTTGTGCACTTTAATTTTCTTTGTTTGCTTCTACACCCTTGGGAGTCCATCTTCCACTGGCCTCACCTTGGGGGGGGGCATCCCAGCAAAAGGGATGTCCAGCAGTGGGGATTTGATTTGATTGCTGGCCAAGGGATAGGTCTGGGTAGAATTTGTTTGGGGGTCATTTCTACCATTGGCTGTGCGGGGTGGGGATGCTGGACCCTATCAGCAAAAGGGCTGGGATGCTCCTCTGCTATGTACCAACTGCTGCATCATTTACCATTAATAAAATAAAGCTTATGCTATAGCAGTAACACTTGTCTTGCACCAAAACACACACACACAAATCCTTGGAGAGGTCTGGAACCATACCCAGGTCTGACATTAGACACATGCTTTAAAAGCAGCAACAAAGAGTCTAGTGACACCCTGAAGATTAAAAAAAAAGTTTTATTTGGCATAAGATTTCATGGACTTCAGTCCACAAAAACATATGCCAGGTAAAATTTGTTAGTCTTTAGAGTGCCAAGAGACTCTTAGTCTGTTGCAACAGCAACAAACATAGCTACCTTCCTGGAAGTTTATGCCAAAGGGGGAAAAAATCACAATTCCCAATGCTTGCTTTGAAGGTGTACAGTTAAAAGAAATGAGGTTTTAAAGGTATCTCTTCATCAATATGAGCAGAACACCAATCTTGAAATTATCATGTAAATGTTGTATAATATGAACTTAATGTTGGCTAGTAGCTCTTTATTCGCGTAAGAGGATAAGGACATTTTACAGCATGACTGAAAGGTACGAGAGGCATTCAGGCAGACGAGGATGAAATTAAAATTTCATGGCATGACTCATTGATCATTGCAGGGCACACTACAGAACACATATATTGTGAGATTTTCAGATCAATGAGGATATGAGAATGTTCTTGGAGGGTTCAGAGTTGCTGACGAAATGAAGGCCAAGAAATAACCTGAAAAAGTCAGGAAAAATGTTTCCCTTCCAGAGATTTCCTTCCTAGTTTTAAATTTTAATTGTATTTATTTTTCCCTATTATCTCAAATGGCAAAAGCAAAGATATGTCTAAATACTTTATGCTGGATACGTTTGAAATTCTGTCTCTAATACAGGATATATTTGCAGTTATTATTTTAATAAAACTAAGGCATTTATATTTTTACATTTTGTAAATATGCCAAATAGTAAATTCTACATTATACTTGATATGTCCCATGTTCTTCCAATATAGTCTTATGCGTATCTTTTCCTAAATAAGCCTCACTGTATTCAGTAGGGATTTCTTTAAGGTAAATGTGTATCAAATTGCAGTTTTAAAGTGTTAAAGCTTATTTTTTTAAATGAGAAAGTCAGGTCGTCTCTCCTTCACAATGTGTGGAATTTTTAAAGCTGTCTTAGGACTTTTTCAAACAGTTGAAAAAACCCACAAGGAGGTTGGGAGAAGAATGGGGCTGTGGTGATTACACAGCCCCTTTTCAGATGACGCAGACCTCCTCCGTCCTCCTCCCAACCTCCTCCCAACCTTCCCCATGCTGCTGGAGCCTCTTTTTATTGACAGAAAACCTCCATCAGTAAAAAGCCACGTGAGCAGCATGGAGAAAGGCCAGGAGGAGGTCGGGAGGAGGACTGCATCATCTGAAATGGGGCTGTGTAAGCGCCACAGCCCTGTTCTTCTCTCGGCCTCCTCATGAGGCCTTCCTGCCAGAGAGAAGAAGGAGAGCAGCTTCTGGACAGCAAGTTTCCTGCCAGTTTCCAGGCCAGTTTCCTGCCAGGGAGAAGAAGGAGAGCAGCTTCTGGACAGCAAGTTTCCTGCCAGTTTCTAGGCCAGTTTCCTGCCAGGGAGAAGAAGGAGAGTAGCTTCTGGACAGCCATTCTGACTGGGGAGATTGAATTTTTAAAAAAAAACTGTTGGGAGAGGCTGCTTGTTGCTGAGGGGCTTGAACTTCTGACCTTCCCCTTTTACCCTCAAGAGCCTTCCTGTGAGTCACACCTGTGAGTCACACCTGTGAGTCATTAGGGGGTGGAGCTGGGAGCCTAGCTCTATATAAGTCCTTGCAGAGGCTTTCCAGGCCAGTTTCCTGCCAGAGAGAAGGAGAGCAGCTTCTGGACAGCAAGTTTCCTGCCAGTTTCCAGGCCAGTTTCCTGCCAGGGAGAAGAAGGAGAGCAGCTTCTGGACAGCAAGTTTCCTGCCAGTTTCCAGGCCAGTTTCCTGCCAGGGAGAAGAAGGAGAGCAGCTTCTGGACAGCCATTCTGACTGGGGAGATTGAATTTTTTAAAAAAACTGTTGGGAGAGGCTGCTTGTTGCTGAGGGGCTTGAACTTCTGACCTTGCCCTTTTACCCTCAAGAGCCAGAGGCGCGCGCCTAACGGCGTGCGGATTTCAGTAACCAAACAAAAATACAGCAGACCTAAAAGTACAGCTTAGCATTCTCAGTGTTAACTAAGAGTTCTTAGATTACCTAAAAGCTCTCATCATGGACACTGAGGGGACTGCAGCAGTCACTTGCAACACTTGTCTTCTTGTCTACAGACGTGGAGAACTTCACATGCACCAAGTGCAAGCTGGTAGCCCTCTTGGAAGAGAAAGTACAGCAGCTGGAGACACGGGTAGCTACACTTCAACAGATTCGTGAGCAAGAGGTTTTCCTGGACAGAACAGAACGAACAGTCTTGGATGGGGACCGCACAGAGGAAGTGGCTGTGGAGGAGAGGGTCACTTCACAGACACAGGAAGTAGACAGCTGGAGGAATGTCACACACAGAACAAGAAAATCCAGGGATTCTTCCAGCAGCTTGCAGCTACGGAATCGATTCGAAGCCCTTTCCCTTATCAAGGACAATGAGGAAGAACAGCATGGACAGACTTCAGGGGTAGAGCAGGGGACCTTGAGAGGACCACCGCAAAGAACAGCAGCTGCGAAGCCTCAGCGGAGGTGTGTGGTGGTGGTGGGGGACTCCTTGCTGCGGGGTACAGAAGCAGTGGTATGTGGGCCTGACAAGATGACTCGGGAGGTGTGTTGTCTCCCTGGGGCAAAGATCTGTGATGTGACCGGGAGGCTGACAAGACTCGTCAAGCCTACGGATCATTACCCCTTCCTTTTGGTCCATGTGGGAACCAATGATACTGCAAGGCACAGCTTTCCCAAGATCAGAAGAGATTATGAGGCCCTGGGGAGGAAGCTGAAAGAAATGAACGCACAGGTGGTCATCTTGTCTCTTCTGCCAGTTGAAGGGCATGGTCCAAGAAGGGAGAGGAAAATAGCCGACGTAAACAACTGGCTCCGTAGATGGTGTCGCCGAGAACAGATTGGATTCTTGGATCATGGACTGCGCTTCCATGCGGGGGGACTTCTGGCAAGAGATGGGGTGCATCTTACAACAGTTGGAAGAAACATTTTTGCCAACAGTCTCAAGAATTTGATCAGGAGGGCTTTAAACTGAGTCAAATGGGGGAGGGAGACAGTATTCTGGAAGGCAAAAGGGCTGGAGAAAATATTCAAACTGTCATAGAGGGAACAAGGCAAACAGCGCAAGGACCCAACAGTGGGAGGCAAAAAAACTTGAACAGGGAGCAAGTAAAGGGAACACATGGTCTCAGATGTCTTTACACTAATGCACAGAGCATGGGAAATAAGCAAGATGAACTTGAACTCCTTGCACTACAAAAACAAATATGATATAATAGGCATTACTGAAACCTAGTGGGACGAGTCTCATGATTGGAATGTAGGAATAGAGGGGTATAACCTTTATAGGAGAAACAGGCCAAACAGGAAAGGAGGAGGAATAGCATTATATGTCAGGGATATTTACACCAGTGAAGAGATCCATGACATCAATAGTGGAAGCCAGGTGGAGAGCATCTGGATAAAAATTAAAGGGGAGGGAAACAACAGGGATGTTATTGTGGGACTCTACTACAGACCCCCAAATCAGACGGAGGAATTGGATGTTGCCTTTCTAGAACAGATGAACATACATGCTGAAAGGAGAGATGTAGTAGTGATGGGTGACTTCAACTATCCTGATATTTGTTGGCAATCTAACTCAGCCAAAACTACAAGGTCTAGCAAATTCCTTACATGCCTGGAAGACAATTTCATGGTCCAAAAGGTGGAAGAGGCAACAAGGGGGTCAGCTATTTTAGATCTGATCCTAACCAACAGAGACGACCTGGTTAATGGGGTGCAAGTGGTGGGATCCTTAGGTGAGAGTGATCATGTTCTCCTGGAGTTTGTTATACAATGGAAAGGAGAAGCCAGGCATAGTCAGACACGCATTCTTGACTTTAGGAGAGCTGATTTCAATAAACTCAAGGAAATACTGGGGATGATCCCATGGTCAGGAATACTAAAAGAGAAGAGACCTCAAGACGGATGGGACTTTCTCAAAAGGGAGATACTGAAGGCACAATTTCAAACAGTACCATTGAGGAAGAAAAATGGGAGGTGTCTCAAGAAATCAGGATGGATGACTAAAGAACTTTCAATGGAGCTAAGTTTTAAACGGAACATGTATAGGAAATGGAAAAGGGGGGAAATCACCAAAGAAGAATTCAAACAGATAGCGAACATGTGTAGGAGTAGAGTCAGAAAAGCTAAAGCACAGAATGAGCTCAGGCTTGCTAGGGAGGTTAAGAACAATAAAAAGGGTTTTTTTGGGTATGTCCGCAGCAAAAGGAGGAAGAAGGAAATGATAGGGCCGCTACGTGGAGAAGATGGCAAAATGCTAACAGGGGACAGAGAAAAGGCAGAATTACTCAACACCTTCTTTGCCTCAGTGTTTTCAGAAAAGGAAAAGGAGGACCAACCTGAGGAGAATGGAACAGAGGACACAATAGGGGAAATCCAGCTCAAAATAAGTAAAGAGGTAGTACAGGAATACCTTCTTAATCTAAATGAATTTAAATCTCCAGGACCAGATGAACTACATCCAAGAGTATTAAAAGAGCTGGCAAATATAATCTCAGAGCCATTGGCAATAATATTTGAGAACTCCTGGAGAACAGGAGAAGTCCCAGCAGACTGGAGGAGGGCAAACGTTGTTCCCATCTTCAAAAAGGGGAAAAAAGAGGATCCCAACAATTATCGTCCAGTTAGTCTGACATCAATACCAGGGAAGATTCTAGAACAGATCATTAAACAGAGAGTCTGTGAACATTTAGAAGGCAATGCCATAATCACAAAAAGTCAACATGGGTTTCAGAGAAACAAGTCATGCCAGACTAATTTGATCTCTTTTTTTGATAAAGTTACCAGCTTGGTAGATGAAGGGAATGCTGTGGACATTGCATACCTTGATTTCAGTAAGGCCTTTGACACGGTTCCCCATGACATTCTTGCAAACAAGCTTGTAAAATGTAGGCTAGACAAGTTAACTGTTCAATGGATTTGTAATTGATTGACCGGCCGAACCCAAAGGGTGCTCAGCAGTGGCTCCTCTTCGTCTTGGAAAGATGTGACCAGTGGGGTGCCACAGGGTTCTGTCCTGGGCCCAGTGCTATTCAACATCTTTATCAATGACTTAGATGAGGGAATTAGGGGCATACTTATCAAATTTGCAGATGACACCAAATTGGGAGGAGTAGCTAATACCCTAGAGGACAGGATCAAAATTCAGAATGACCTGGATAGACTGGAGAGCTGGGCCAAAGCTAACAAAATGAAATTCAATATGGAGAAA
This sequence comes from Gambelia wislizenii, assembly GCA_030847615.1. NCBI lineage: Eukaryota > Metazoa > Chordata > Lepidosauria > Squamata > Crotaphytidae > Gambelia > Gambelia wislizenii. The sequence continues at coordinate 165,640,943 of JAUMIR010000001.1, read as the reverse complement.
TGTAAAGTACTGCATTTAGGGCGGAAAAATGAAATGCATAAATATAGGATGGGATCAGAAATATAGGATCAGACCTGGCTGAATGAGACTACGTGCGAAAGGGATCTAGGAGTCCTAGTAGACCACAAGTTGAACATGAGCCAACAGTGTGATGCGGCAGCTAAAAAGGCCAATGCGATTTTGGGCTGTATCAATAGAAGTATAGTGTCTAGATCAAGGGAAGTAATAGTGCCACTCTATTCTGCCTTGGTCAGACCTCACTTAGAATACTGTGTCCAGTTCTGGGCACCACAATTCAGAAAGGATATTGACAAATTGGAGCTTGTCCAGAGAAGGGCAACTAAAATGGTGAAAGGTCTGGAAACGATGCCTTATGAGGAGAGACTTAGGGAGCTGGGTATGTTTAGCCTGGAAAAAAGACGGTTAAGAGGCGATATGATAGCCCTGTTTAAGTATTTGAAGAGATGTCACGCTGAGGATGGAGCAGGCTTGTTTTCTGCTGCTCCAGAGACTGGAACACGGAGCAATGGGTGCAAGCTCCAGGAACAGAGATTCCACCTCAACATGAGGAGGAACTTTTTGACAGTAAGAGCTGTTCGGCAGTGGAACACACTCCCTCGGAGCGTGGTGGGGTCTCCTTCCTTGGAGGTCTTTAAACAGAGGCTGGATGGCCATCTGTCGGGGATGCTTTGATCGTGATTTCCTGCGTGGCAGGGGGGTTGGACTGGATGGCCCTCGTGGTCTCTTCCAACTCTGCAATTCTATGATTCTATGATTCTATGATTTTTTTCAACCATTTGAAAAAATCCTTATACAAATGAGAACACAAATGCCCATTTCTGTCCTTTAATGTATCAGGCAAATGGAAAAGATAAATGCCCCTAATAAATTGCAATCTCATGGTCACAGGGACCTTCACTTCTGTGGGCAGGTCTGGGCATAAGGGGGGCTCTCTAACATCAGATGGAAATCTTGACACTGGAGGACTCCTTGTCATGGAAGTGGACCAGACTGGGATTATGGCATGAATGGGCCAATTTCCTCAGGCAGTGGATGCTGGATGGCACTGGTGGTACAGTAGGACCCGTATCCATGGATTCATTATCCACTGATTCAGTTATCCATGGGACACAAAACAGCACACTTACAATAGAGTCTTCCTAGAAAATGTGTCCTCTCTAGCCATTTTCTAGGTCCTCCAAGGCAACTCTATGGTATTTTAAACCAGAAGTCCCATTATTTTCAATGGCATTTGCTATTATCCATGGTTTTCGGTATCCACACACCCCCTAAGCAATCCTCAGTGGATAAGGGGGTCCTACTGTAGGCTCCTGGATGGCTGTTCAACATGAACTCGCCCCTTGTTCCTCTCTGTTGGAGGACAGAAATCTGTACGTCACAATGCCTTCCTAACTCTTCCATCTAGCCTGATGTGTGATGGAGGGTGTTAGCCCACTGCCATTGTTAAAGTATGATTCAGTTGGAAGTCCATCTTCTGTATGTGGGGAAGTGCTCAACCCTGGACACCAGAATATCTTGAGCTGACTACTCAATAGAAATCTCCACAATTCTCCTCTGCCTTTAGTCTTCTGTCAATTTGGGGGGGGGCAGGGGATGACATGTTGGGCTTTGTCAGGAGAGTTGTCTTGTCCCAAAAGAAAATGAGAGCTAGAAAATGAGAGATAACTGGTGAGGACCATTTCTTCCACCACAAACTCTCCTCTTCCTGATACCTTAGATCTATGCTACCTGGCCGCAATCTTAAATGCAACTATTAGGCAAACAAGCGTAATTGAATGTAGTGTGATATACCTCAGAGTAAACAATCATAGGACTATGCTGATAAGATTTCTAATGCAATGAGAGTAATGGCATCTAGCTGTAGTTGGCGGTGAAATATAGGGTTGAACTCTATTAGAGGCCCACTGTTTTCTATACAGATAACCAAAAAAAGGTTAAACTAGCAATCATCTGTCCAATGCTGATGAAGAATCTGAAAGAGCCGGGACCAGTCTGCCATGGAAACCCACAGGGTGATCTTGGGTAAGTCATACTCTCTCAGCCTCAGAGAAAGTTAATGGCAAACCTCTGAATGCATCTTGCCAAGAAAACCTTGTGTTAGGTTTGCTTTAGGATTGCTATAAATCAGAAACTACTTGAAGGTACACAACAACAATGGTAAACCAGATTAAAGCATCTAGTTAGTTAGGACAGGGAGAAAGAAGATGATGTTTGGAGGAAGGCACATCACAGAGAGTAGTTAACTCATTATAACAAATTTTTTACTTGCTATGTCAGGAGACGCAAAAGGCCTCTTTTTGTCAGAACTTTCAATAGCTATTTAGAACTCTTTCGAGGTCTAATGCCAAGTTAATCTCTCCTGTTTGGGTGGCTGTGGTTTCAAGAGGGTGTTCCATAGCCAAATGTAGTTTGTTATAATAGGAGTGGGCTAAGTGCAGCCCATGGGCTGCAGGCATCCCCCCACCCAAGATTTTTTAGTGTTCCCACATTTCTATAATGCTTTTTTAATGACACCATGATTTGCTGCTAACAAACCAGTTGGTGACAAACCAGTAAACACATGCTATAGTCCTTGAAGAAAGAAGCTGGATGCAATATACAGTTGACCCTCTGTATTCATGGGGCCGGTTTACACAGCAGATTTATTGCGGCAACTTGCGGTTTAATTATTTTCTGCAGCTGTGCCAGTCAGGTTTTTTTTCCTAATTATGTCACTTTGAAGTTCAGACTTCAATAAGTGTGGGGGGTGTGGCTCTGTGTGTCTCTGTAAATCTGCCTGTAAATGAACATAAAGCAGAGGGAGAGTAATCTCTCTGCTAAAAGACCTTGCTGCCATGCCGTGGATTGCAAGTTTTTCCAGCTGCTCTCTCTCTCTCTCTGTCTCTCTATCTCCCCCTCCCTCCCTCCCCCAAGCAGAGAGAGAGAGAGAGAGAGAGAGGGAGGGAAAATAGCAGTTCAGCTTGCTACAGCCCTTTGTGAAATGGTTTCTCTTCCTCCCTCGTGCACAGGATAAAAGTGACGAACGAGCTTTTACATACTTTCAAAACAGCAGAGAGGATAAGAAGGAATGCTCCCTGAAGGAAAATTGTTGGGAATCCTTTTTTTTTTTTTTTTTTTTTTTTGCAAACTGGCTCGCAAAATAGCAGACAGGATTTTTGCAAGTTTCTTCTCTAATGGCTACTGTCTTTGCCTCCTCCCTGCCCCTCTTTTAAGGTCACCCTGCATCATCAACCAATCACAATGCAGCTGTGCTTTAACCCTTAGCGGAATGCTAGTTTACACTGCCAATAAAGCACTACATTGCAAATATTCCTGCAAAAATAGCAACATCCCCTGTCACGCTATATTTGGGTGTTTTACCTTCCCCCCTTCTGAATGAGGCGATGCTGTGCTGCAATCTGTGGGAACTATGAGCTATCTTAGCGGTATATTTAGGGGAATATTTGCCCGTGTAAACGACCCCATGGATTCTCTATCCACGGATTCTGCCACCCACAGATTAAAAATATTCAAAAATAATTCCAAAAAGCAAACCTTGATCTTTCCATTTTATATAAGGGACACCATTTTACTACACCATTGTATATAATGGAACTTGAGCGTCCATGGATTTTGGTATCCATGGGGGCCCTGGAACCAAACCCCAGTGGATACCAAGGGCCCTCTTTAGTTAGTGAAATCATCAGTACTATAGTCAATTTAATTCCTCTTAGTTCAATATCAGTATTCAATGACATAGCCAATATCATATTAATTAAAGTACTTTTTAATACATGTAAGGTACAATTATATAGAAATATAAATTTTAAAACAATATTTAATCAAAGTATGAGTGTGGGATTTTCTTCTCATGATCCTTTCCTCCTTTTGTTAGCCTTGCTCTTTTTTTTTAATTTATAAAATTTATGCATTCCTTTCTGCTGCAGACAACAGTTTTATTTATTTATCCATATCCTGCCTCTTTTATGAGAAGGCTTACAGTCATAAAACAACAACACTTTAAAATACCAAAACAACAAAGAGTATAAAATATAAAAAACATAACAGAGCATTAAAACCAAATATTTAAAGCAGCAGCAGCCTATAAAACATTTGAGCAAAACTTAGTAAAATCTCTAGAAGCAGACTGCGAATCAACAGAATTAGTTAAAAAAGATCTGAGTAAAATGAAACCATGTTTATCTGGTGCCTAAAACTTTTATCCAAAAAGTATGTGCCAGTCATACCAATGTGGGGCAGGCTTTTCAAAGACAGAGTGCCATCTGTGAAAGGAGTGCAATGGGGTGATTGATGATTTTTGATCCCTATCCACTTAATCTCAGTTGGCAAGAATGTGTGCTAAAGAAGCAGTCCAGATGATGCTATGGCACGAGAAGACTTGTGCATAGGGCATTGGGTAGTAATGGCACTTGGCAGTGCCCCTGGAAATGCACAGGAAGCCAGTGAAACCTGGTGAGACATATTCCACATAGTTTCTGCCATAACCTATGAGGTCTGTCTATTAAATAATGAGACTGATACAATAACCCATCTTTATTTATATGTATTACAATTCTAATGCTTGTCCCCTTCCATATACTCCTCATTCACACTCACACACCAATGGAGTCTTGTTTTCCATTGGTCGAAAGCATGGATCAGATCATTTTCTGTCAGCTGTTTCAACACATCTGCCATTTTCTTCTTTATTGTATCAGTTGATTCAAAATTTGTATCTGTAAGCACCGATTTCACTTTAGGGAAAAGAAAAAAGTGGCATGGTGCCAAATCTGGTGAATATGGAGGATGTTCAACTGTAGTAATGCATTTATCAGCCAAAAACTACTTCACAGAAAGTACTGTGTGAGCAGGCGCATTGTCTTAATGAAGAATGAAACCATTTTCCCACAGTTCTGGCCTTCCCCCCACCCCTGGCTCTTTCTGCTTTGTCAAAACTTCCATATAATAATGCTGGTCCTTGTCCTGCCTTTTGGAACCCATTCTGCCAAAATTGTGCCCTTGATGTGAAAAAACCCAATGAGCATGGCTTTGAATGTGGGCTTCCTTTGACGTGCTTTTTTCATTCTTGGTGATGATAGTGTTTTCCACTGTGTTGACTGTCATTTTGTCTCAGGATCATACTGGAAGATCTAGGTTGCGTCACAAGTGATGATTTTTTTGAAAAAGGTTTGGGTCTGCCTCAAGTTGCTACAGAATGTCAGCGCAAATTTCCTTGCAGCACACTTTTCTCATGTTGAGACCCTCATGCAAAATTTTCCACATAGTGCCTTTGTCAATGCTTTATCATGGCTTCAGCTATCATTTGGACAATGAGTCGGTGGTCTTCTCAAACAATCTGGCTGATATTTCTCATAATTTCTTTAGTTTTTGGAAGTAGAAGGTTGTCCATGGCATTCATCATCTTCCACATACGTCCTTCTCTGAATCTTTTGTGCCACTCAAACCCACACACACGAAACATGCAGTTTTCCCATAGGCCTGAGTAAGCATTTGAAAAGAATTCTGTTGGTGTTTTGTTTAATTTTACCAAAAAAACCCTCAAACCCAATTCAAATTGACACGTTGCTCAACTTTTCAACTTCGCACTTTTCTGGCATACAACAGACAACACAGCTGCTTTAAACAACTGATAATTAGCTGAATGGACAACAGTGTTGATGTTTATCATCCAGGTTCAGAGATGTTCAAGGTCACCATTCAAGCATTCACAAACTGTTCTCCCTGATTTGTCTGAAAGCTAGAAACACAGTCTCATTAGTATGTCCTTGCTACATATGACTGTAGTTTCCAAAGGTACTATGTGTTGGAGAGGAAAGTTGCTTGGTGGTCCAATTATGGCAGTACCTAGGGAGGGGTTCAGAGTATTACCCGGTCAGATTTCATAGAATGCATTTCAGTTGTTACAGCCTCATGAAGTGGACAAAATGCTTGAATCTAATCATCTTACTGCATGTAGGAGCATTGTGAGCTTGCAAAGTGGGGCAAGGAAATGAGTAAGAGAGAAGGGAAACCAAGTGGTACAGGTGGTGGAGTGAAAGAAGCAAGGCACAGGGTGAGCTGAGGGAGAGTAGGAGGAAAGGGAGTATGTGGTGGAGTGCAAAAAGCAAGGGAGGGATGCATTTTGAGGGTACAAGGTGATGCAAAGGAATGGGTAGAAGGAAAAGGAGAATGGATGGTTGAAATAGAGTGCAAGGGGCAAGGGAAGGGTACATTGCGAGGGTGCAGTATGTTGTGAAGAGTGAGTGGTGCAAGCAGCAGAATGCAAGAAGCCAGGAGGGGATGCCTTGTGAAGCACAAGGTGAGGTGAGGTAGGGAGTAGGAGAGAAGGGAGACTTAGTGCTGGCAATGGAGTGCAAGAGGGGAGCATTTCAGTGGATGAAGGTGAGACAAGGGAGAGTGGCACAGTGCAAGAACAAGGGAGGGATGCATTACAAGGGCAGAAGGTGAGACAATGGATGGAATAGGAGGGAAGGGAAGATGAGTGGTGTGAGTGATGGAGTACAGGAAGCAAGGGAGGGATGCATTGTGAGTAGGAGGATAGGAAGAGTGAGTGGTGCAGACAGCAGAGTGCAGGAAGAAAGGGGCCTTAAGTGACGTATGCTGGGAGGTAGTGGTGGCCTGAGGTTACATGGTAAATTTCATGATCCAGTAGAGATTTGAATTTGAGTTTCCCTGTTCCAAGTTCAGCAATTTAAACATTACTGTATACAGGTTCTCTCACAGTATTTGTAATTGCTAAAAAAAAAAAGAAAGAAAGAAAGAAAAAAGGTTGAAACATAGTGAAATTTAAAATGTAACAATTGATGTGCTAAATGTGTATAATTAGATTGCCAGAGTGATTTGCATAATTAGAATAATTTGCATAATATGCAGGTTAGATACAGAGATTTGCAAAAGTGGAATATGGTGACCCTACTGTCAAAGGGCTTGTAGTTGGAAAACTGTAGGGCATCACCTGTCAGGAAATGATCCTTCAGTCATCTGTTCACCACAACTTCCCATCTCAAACATAAGATCTGGGAAAGTGGTCAGGAATTAGCAGATGGTGGGGGTGGGAGAATTGTGGCAAAAAAGTCACTTGGGCTTTTCATGTTGAACAGTCCAAAAAGCCATCGAGGCTTTCAAGAATTTGACTGGAACACTTAAAAATCAGAATAATTGTTTTAGATGTTTCAGAGGGGCTTTCATAATCCTAACAGTGCATTTTTAATGACGTAAATGTTTGAATTTGTTAATGTTTGCATAACCAGCAGACTAAAGACTTTTGTGGTCTTTAGGAGTTTTTGTTGTTGTTGCCTCTTTATAATTTATGAAAGTAATTTAACCTTCTTGGTTAACATAATGTATTTAGCATACATAATGTAAGTAGATCATACTTGAAGATAATATTTTCTTCTCCTTCCATATTCAGTAGCATCACTCAGTAGTTGCACAGTAGTCTTAAAATGTAATATAGATGTTAAAACATTATGTAAATTAATGGGCTGCCATCAAATAATCTGTTTGTATTTCCTTTTAAGTTGTCCACTTTTCTCCAGCAATCCCTACCCCCTACTCCTACTTTATAATATTTCTTCCCATAATTTCTCATCTATTTCTAGCATTACCAAAGGAATATATAAGCAAGAGTCATAGTTACCATTGTAATACTTTAAACAAAGCGTGATATTAGCATAATAGAAGTTGGTTATTGTACAGTACAGTATTTATTAGGGTAGCCTAATTTGTGCTCCCTAATTGTGCTATTGTGCCACCTAATTGTTAATGGTGTACCTGATACCTAGTTCCTGTCATGGAGTGTTCAGTATGTGCATTCATTCAAGGTTCCTAAAGATGATTACACAGATCACAATTCCATTATAATAGCTGCACAGCCACCTCTGGAGCTTACATTGCCTAACTCAACCATTGCCTCTTTCTTTCCACTTAGACACCCCTGGAGCCCAGCTCCTCACTCTTGACCTCTGGGTTTTCTCAGAACAGGATTGTATTTCCTTGTCTAACTGCTTGCTTCCTTTCCCAGCTGTTCCAGAAGGATAGTGTGTGTGCCAGTCTTACCTAGTGCGGGTCTATAATTGGTATCCTTACTGTGGCTTGTCTGTTGGACTGGACGGCCCTTGTGGTCTCTTCCAACTCTATGATTCTTTTTGTTTGTGTGATGTAGCAATGTGCTTCCTCTTCCCTTGGAAGCATGATTCTGAAAACATGAACAAGCTCCAGAAACATCTTAAAAGGTCTCAGTGGCTCCTCTCAAACAATGGAACTCCTTCTCATAAAAGGCTAGGGGCCAGAATCATCCGCCTTCCAGATGGAGTACTTTATCCCCAGAGCTGGCCTAGATCCCACCCATTACCATGATGAAATGGGCAAAGTCCACATGCACACGCCAGCCTGTATGGGCAGGTGCCTACAGTGCTGTTGGACATTAAACTCTCTGAAGCCAGGAAAGAGGCCCTCAGCATGTGATCAAGGCTGGTCACATGCAAGGGGCCTTGAAAATGTGCTGTGGGCTTATTTCCTGGCTTCAGAGTGACACCAGCAGCAGCAGCCAGCGATACAGCCCAGCATGCAGCTATAGACACCTGCATTCCTGTGCCAGATCCTTCTGGGTTTTCCTGCATGATGCAAATTTTTGCAGTGATTATTTTGAAATGTTTTTAAAGGATTTACCCCAGCTCCCCCTTGCTTTGCCTCAGATGTTGTCAGGACTATCTGGAGGTGAATCAGGACAAGAGCCCTGCATCATTTGGAGTGTAGGGCTGCAACAGGGGGAGGAGGGAGCCAAGGTGAATTGTCCATCTAAACACTCTCCTTCCACTGGTAGGCAGTGGCCTTGCTATTGAGACATGCTCCTTGCCTTGGTGAATGCAGAGGGTGTTTTTGTTTTGTTTTGTTTTAAATGGAGAATGCTGCTTCCCTGCACCCCCCCCATTTGTTATGTTTTCAATGCTTTTAAAGACTTTTAATTTAATTCTGTTTTTAACACGATAGTTTAATAGTTTTTGTATTTTAAAAATCTTATTGTCAATCTTACCTGTATTCTCCCTTTAATGTAAATCATGTAAGTCATGTAAGTTGTCTTGAGTCCTTTATTGGGAAGAATATATATATATATATATATATATATATATATATATATATGGAAGAATTTTTTATATATCTATAATACAAGACAAGACATAAACGGGAAGCCAAGAAGAGTTACTGAGTGGACTTACTTACCTCTCAGAAAAATAGCTCATATAAATTATAATTCATTACTAATTTCCCAAAGTCTACTCCACCAGTCTGATCTGGGACATGTATCCAGGAAAGCAACCTTAGCAGTACCAGACTAGAATCAGGTTACTCAAATGTGCTTCCAAAGTAAAGCATTATCTTGGAAAGGGGGTACACTGAAAACACTTCCAAGGCAATGAGATTGTTCAGAACAGCCTTTCCTAGTTTGGCTCTCTCCAGATGTGTAGTCCAGCTTATCTGGATTGCATCAAGGTGGGAATGGATGGCTTAAAGGATATGTTAGCAGGAAGCACTTGTTCAACAATTAGCTGATCATAACTACCAGGCTACCCACAGACAGAGTTGGAATACTTACCTTGTGATGCTTCAGTTTAGTGTGGCCCATGGAGCTTGGTTGCAGCATTCCAGTTTTGGTACTCTCTTCCACCAGAAATACAGTTTTCACCCACACTCTTTGTCTTTCAAGCACAAATTAAAAACATATATGTTTGTACAAGTTTTCAGGAAACAAGCAAATGTTTGACCTGTCTTTTACTGCTGCTTATTTCTATTGCTTTTATTGTAACTTCAGAGACATTTATAGTTTACTATCTTAGACATTTGAAATTTGTGATTTTAGTTACTTGTGGTGTGTGTGCTTGTGTGATCATAGCATTTTTATATACAGTAAATTGTTAGATCCCCTAAGCCAGTGGTTCTCAACCTGTGGGTCCTCAGATGTTGTTGGACTACAGTTCCCAGGAGCCCTCTGAGGTCTCGCCTTGGCAGCCAGGTGGTCCTCCCAGTCATTAATGAGACTGTAGGATTGAACTCACAGCCTCACTAATGACTGGGAGGACCACCTGGCTGTCAAGGTGAGACCTCAGAGGGCTCCTGGGAATTGTAGTCCAACAACATCTGGGGACCCACAGGTTGAGAACCACTGCCCTAAGCCCTTATGAGGAAGGTATCAATTGAATGGATGAATGGACACATAGAATCACCAGCACCAACATGACCCGTAATATTTACTTAATAATCTGGTTTCTCTTACTGAAGTTGGAACACCATTATTTCCATTAACTATTGCTCCTTATCAGGTCCAGATATAGATGAAGGTAAAATGTGTATTAGATTTGGCCCCTTTACATAAACGTTTCCTGATGCAGGGACAGATAGCAGGAAAGCATCTTCCTCTTTTTCTGTCTCAGCAATTCTATGCCCTTCAGCATGTTGAATCACAGCGTGCTTGCAGAAAGCACGGGATGAGTCCTTCCTGAATCTTCATTTGCAAAGAAAATCCAGAGAGATGGTGGTGAGCCATCTGCCTATGTGGCACAGGTTTGACAGTGGGGTCTCTCTTGGCTGGGTCACTCTACTCTATTGTAAACTTCCATTCCACCCTCTCCTCATCCAAGGCAGCTGCAAAGGGTTTTGATTCTGATAGATATGGTATCTTTAAATGAGAATACAAACACTCAACAGAAATTTGGAGAAGAGAACCAAGTTTCACATCTTCACTGTGCTTGCTTTGTATTTTTTAAAAAGCAGTGATCAAAGAAAGCCACACAGTGAAAAGCGAGCAGTGGGAACTGGGTGTTTTAATGTCCACATTCTACAGATGAAGACATAGATGGAGAGGCTTCACTTAAAGTTTGTCTGAAACAGTGGGATTTTTTTAAAAAAAACATAACAAAATGTAAATGCTCCATCTTTGATAATAAATTCTTTACGGATCTTAAAATGTCAGCATCACAGCAAGTGACAGAGGTTTTCAAGCACACTATTATTCAAGCTGCTAGCCAACTTTGATGTGTAATCTTCTTATTCTTTCTCTTATTACTCTTTGCTGAGAGAGATTTGTGCATGTAGTGCTATCAAAGCAGTAGGTATGAATACATAGACTACACTTTTCATAACTTTATATATCCCTTTTTACTTCTGCAACACATGCCTTGTTCACCTTCATGTTGCTTGGGAAAGTAACTATTGTGACTACGAACTTTCAGGATCCCCAATACAGTATGGCCACTGACCATAGTAGTGGAAGATTCTTGGAGTTGTCCTAAAGGTGACTCTTCCATGGTCCACATCTTAACTGAGTAAATTTAATGATTCTACTGTTGTTAGGTAGAAAATTCAGGCCATGACCCAAGGTCACTTTGAATCTAGGATGTTAAAATGGATTCACTTAACTATGTTACCTTGAGGCCATCTGTGGACATCTCTTTTTAAAGAATGGTTCTGTGTACATCCAGGTGGTTAGTCACTGTGACTTAAGTATATAACATGCTGTAGAACTGCTGAATCTGAATGCATATAGCTTTTGCATTTATTCTTAACAAGTATTCATGGGATGGATGTGGGGCATGAAAATGAATTATTTATTGGGACTGCTGATGCCGTCACCAATACCTTTGCTGACGTAACTGTTAAGAACAGTAAGACAAGAGAGCATTGAAACAACGTCATTATCTCACCAGCAATTTAAAAACAATAATGCATCTTTCACAGCCATGTTACTGATATGACGATGATCGTCTGTGGCAACATTCCAAGCTCTGTGACACTGCATTCCTGGAAATTATTCTATCTTCATGAGCAGACTACAAATGCTTTTATTCTCACGGATACATCCTAGTTGTATGATTTTGTTGTATTACAATTTTTCCTCCACATGTTCCCATACCTAACAAATGGACATAAAGAGCACGTGGGTAGGTGGCTACTGTGATATCTTATTCAGTCAAACACAGAGAAAAATGCCAAAGCTTGAACATCCATTTTCCTATGGCAGCAGTAGTAAGAATAACACATCCCAGATTTTGCAGGTTACAAAAGATCCCTTAGAACGGCAGGGAACGAGAACCTTCTGCTAAGCTTCAAGGCCAACCACCTGGGCTGGCAAGCTCTCCCTTTTCCTCCTAGTAACTGTTCCTAGGGGCTGGGGGATAACGAAACCTGTACTGTTGCTTTTATCTACTGACTAATGCTAAGCTGGTCGGAACTGGCTTTGAGGTGATACCATATGCATATCTTTGCTCAATAAACCATGTTAACCTTGCATGTGTGTTGAGTTAATGTGTGTGCGTGGCCTGGTTCATCACAGTTCAGATGTGTTTTGAAGATGGTTCTTCCTATACTTAGCTATCCTTAGGTGTTTATCACACTAGACAGTTTTTGGGGTTGTTCCATTCGAAAACTGCTTCAGCTGTATTTAAGAATATAGCTGAATGCTGACATTGTCACCAACTTGTGCTTTCATAATATAACTTCCACTGTTTTCTTTTCCATGCTGCAAATTCCTCAATACCAATAATACCATTTGCAGCACCCTGTTTGACCTGGCTCCTACATCACAATTGGTTTCCCTTTATTTATTTATTTATTTATTTATTTGAATTCAGCCATAATAAAACAATTGGCATGATGTCACAGGAAGAGAGGAAGAAGAAGACCATCACCCACACTGCTCCCCCTATTCAGTCTTTCTCACAATGAAGTGGAATGAGATGTTTGCACTCATATAAGTTACTGAACCATAGTAGGAAAGTGGATCATTAATGGATTATTTCCAGCACACACACAAAAATACATTTTAATTTCGAACAACTCTACAGCACAACACTGTGAGAGCCATGACGTTGTGTGATAAAGTTAAGACAAAGGTGAGATTAACCTACCTGTAATGGTATAACAATATTGTGTGATAAGCACCATGGAGTAGAGACACTGAACACAAAGTACTCCTCATGATTAGTATTCAAGTAATTTTCCGTCTGCTCAAGGTTTAACTAGATCCAACCCAGTGAGGTATTTTCTTGGGCACTATTCATGTTTCTTACAATGTATGCACAAATTTTAATGTAACAAAAATATGATCATTGGAATTGGGGGAAACCCTCAGAAATGTATGCAGTGACTTCTGATATATGATTTTAGAGTTTGTATATTTCAGTGGTTGAAAACAATTACAGACTATCATAAGTTTTTAAACGGTTGTTTTCCATCCACTAAAGAATATGAAATAATGGGGAAAACATCCATTTTTAATTAAGAGAAGGTGAATTAAATATTGATGGTTGTGTGAAGGATGGAAATAAGTCTGAAAAACTAAAAACAAATACCGGTATGTAATTTGCACCAACTGTAATTGTGGAAAGCAGTTAACATCTGCTGCTTTTTCATTTCTAAAATGGCTTGTAATGTTATAGTCTTTCCACAGCATGCAAGCACATATAAAAGATATTGCAGTTAAATACAACCTTATTAAATACAACCTTTATTTCTAATGTTTGCTTCTGCAGGCATTCAATAGGTTGTTGATTAAAATTAAATGAAATTAAAAGTGGGAGTGCAACCCATTCCCTATATGTTATGGAATAGGTTAGATGCAATTCTTTTTTTAATTTTTTTTTTAACATAGATAGATATAGATTATATAGATATTTTTCATCCAAATTGCTAGGGTTATTGTTGTGTGCCATCAAATCATTTTCCAACTTATGGTGACCCTTAGGTGAACCTATCACAGTGTTTGCATTTGCCTCCCTCTGAGGCTGAGAAAGTATGTCTTCCCCAAGATCACCCAGTGGGTTTCCATGGCCAAGTGGGGTCTCCAGAGTCATAGGAGATTTTCAGATGGGGGAAAAAAAACGTGGAGGTTGGGAGAGAAATGGGGCTGTTCCGCTTCCAGTGCTCCATTTCACATGCCCCCGTCCTTCTCCCAACCCCCATTTGTTCTCCCTCCATCCTGCTTGCATTTTCCTTCTGCTATTTTCTGCTATTTTTTACTAACAGAAACTTCCTTTAGTAAAAATTAGCGGAAGAAAAATGAGAGCAGAATGGAGGGAGAACAAATGGAAGTCGGGAGAAGGACGGGTGTGTGTGAAACGGAGCGCTGGAAGTGGAACAGCTCCATTTCTCTCCCAACCTCTGTGGGGGTTTTTCCCCTGCCTGAAAATCTCCATAGTCCAACGCTCAAACTGCTACACCATGCTGACTCTCTTTAGTCCAATTTGCTAGGGTACAAACATTAAATCATGTGTCAGGACTGAAACAAGTCTTTACGAGTGTCACTTTTTCATTTATGAGAAGTGGCCTTTTCCTGATTCTTGAAAAAGCAAGTGGCATACTATCTAAATGGAAATGCATTGTGTTCTTATAATACATACTGTTCAGAGTCCATTTATATTGTAGCACAAACATTCTTGGGAGACTGGGGTGTATCCTCATTGCAGAGTTATAGTGGTTTGACACAACTTTAAGTGCCATAGCTGATGGAATCCTAGGATTTGTAGTTTTTGGCAGAGAAGGCTAAAAACATTGTAAAACTCCAAATTCTAGGATTCCATAGGATGCAACTATGGCACTTAAAGTTGTGTCAAATTGCTATAACTCTGCAGTGTGGATACACTCCCAGTCTCCCAAGAATGTTTGTGCTGGTGCCTCACCAAACTACAAATCCCAGGATTCTGTAGGATGGAGCCATGGAGGTTAAAGTCAAACTGTGTTAAACTGCAGTACTGTAATTCTACAGTTTGAATACACTGTGAGATATTCATCATGTATGCAAACCAACTTTATAGTCAAGACATTACAGAAAACAGTGTGTGCATACATGTGTCCAATTTTATATATATATAATTGTGGGTTTTATGCAGCATGCAATGTAGTTAGTGTGAAAACCTTGAGTTGTTGCAGAATTTCAAAAACCTTGGCTTTGATTTAAAACAACTAGTGGCATATATTCATGGAAGAAAGCATGGTTGTTTTCCTACCAAGTTTTGGAAATAGATAGCATCTGTTCTGGGATTCCAGTAAATTGTTTATACACTTACTGTAATTCCACTTCTCTCAATGGCAGACTCCTTGTCCCTGCCAATCTACACCAATTTCCCTCATTTATCCAAGGAATCAAAATGGAAAAGGGCAATAAACTCTGATGAAAAAGAAAAGGCCTAAATTGTAAAATGAAACATGAAATAAACATACATATTTGCATGGTTTGCTTAACTTTTCCCGTTCACAGAAGGGTATGTCTTTCTTTGATATTTATACTTCTAAATTTTAGATCACTTGTATTTATGAATATACAGTATAGCCTGATTTTCCAAGCCAAAGGAGATACATTTTCTTCAAAGGACTGTATATTGTACTATTTTAAGGTCCAGTTAATCTTTGTATGGTTATATCATTTGTCACCTTGTGTTGTGTACATAAACATGCTGACCAGATGTTAAATGTATTATCTTTGTTGTAAAAGAAAGTTTTTGTTACCTTTGTTCTAAAATAATCAAGCGCAAAATAACTGACACTCCTGGTGAGCTGCTGAGATGTTGACTTGATACACATACAGCATACTCTTATTTCCATGTGACTTTTCATTGGTGGTAGAAAGACTGTGTTTGTTCATGGAGCAATAGCTGCCTGTAACAGCCAGTAAGTATTACACAGTAAGGTTGCCATCATGCAGTTTGGACAACACATGCACACCTTTCTGTTTCCCAGTGTGATCAGAGTGGTGTAAACAGGGTCTCTTTCTGTCCATTTCCCCCATCTGTCCATCCATTTTCCTTGCATTCCTGCTGTGAGTCAAAGGTGTCTTCCTGCTCACTAAAGCAAGTAAGGGAAAGGGAAAGCAAAGCAAGAAGAGAGTCAGAAAGTTTTATTTCTGGGCTATAACTTCTGGAATCCTGATTCTAGGGATTGTAGTCCAAAATAATAACTTTTTGTAGCTCTAGGCAAGAGTAATTTATAACTGCCTTCTCAACTGCTTTAGTGAAAAATTTAAAGGTATGACTCCGCTGTCTCAGTTGTGATGCTGCAATGCTATTTTGACAAGTTTCATAATCCTGGCCAATCACATCTCTGCAGCACTGTTTCTAGTCTGAGCTGCTGCTTATTAATTGGTTAGTAGGAAATATTTATCTATCTGACCTTGTACAATAGAACTAGTGTTTTTCCCATAGTGCCACAGAGGACAGAGAAAAATAATGCCTCTTTTTTCTTTACTGGAGGAAAGACTGAGAAGTAGGCAACAAGACAAATGCTTCTGGTTTTGACTTGAGATAATAACTTTAATTTAAGCATTATAATGGCAAAAAGGAAAAATAGTGTTTTCTATGATGAACCATTATGAAATATACTTTCAAGAGCCTTTTATATTGATGAAAAAATTAAGTCTTATTTGCTCCATTTTAAAACATGTTCAGTAATTAGTAATTAGAGTTAAATCTGAATCCATTTCAATTTGTGGTGCCTAAGGCAAGGAGTTTCTGGAACACAGTACAGAATATTTGTTAGAAAATAAGGACTACTGTTCATTCAGTGTTCTTCAAAGTATCACTGTTACTCCATGGGCCTTTCTCACTGCACAATTATAGCACTGTGATTCCACTTTAACTGACATGGCTGCATCTTATGGAATCCTGAGATTTGCAGGTTAGGGAGGGGCATTTAGAATTCTCACCCAGAGATTTCTAATGCCCCACCAAACAACTATCCTCAGAATTCCATAGGATACAGCCATGACAGTTAAAAGGGAATCACAGTGTTATAATTATGTAAAGGGCCCCTTAAATATCATGCCACTTTATGGGTCATCCACAACGTGCATGCCAATGAGAACTGTGGTCAGAATTTATACATATTCTTAAGTATACCTGGCACTGAAGTATGTGAGAATATTTAATAATAATAACCTGGAAGTCATGATGGTTTATCTAGTTTATTCCTTTTATAGAATCACAGAATCATAGAGTTGGAAGAGACCACAAAGGCCATCCTGTCCAACCTCCTGCCATACCAGGAATACACAATCAAAGCACTCCCAACAGATGGCCATCCAGCCTCTTTTTAAAAATCTCCAAAGAAGGAGACTCAACCACATGCTGGGGCAGCACATTCCACAGCTCTTACCACCAGGAAGTTCTTCCTAATGCCAAGGTGGAATCTTTTTTCCTGTAATTTGTGTCCACTGCTATGTGTCCTGCTCTCAGGAACAACAGAAAACACGCTTGCTCCTTCTTCAGTATGACATCCCTTCAAATATTTAAACATGACTGTCATGTCCCCTCTTAACCTTCTCTTCTCTGGGCTAAACATACTCAACTGCCTAAGCCACTCCTCATAGTGCATGGTTTCCAGACCTTTCACCATTTAGCTTGTCAATTTCCTTCTTGAATCGTGGTCACAATATTCCAGGTGAGGTCTGATCAAAGCAGAATAGAGTACTTCCCTCAATACTCCTGTTGATGCAGTATAAGGTACAGGTTAACTCCACTTCACAAACACAAGCTTTCAGAGAGTACAGAAAAGCTTTATTCAGCAAGCATAGTTGATCACAGTACAAATTCATTGTGAGGACTGAAGATTTTCAGTTATACAGCATACGCAAAGCACAAAGTAATTCAAGCAGGTTTCCCTATGCTTCCACCCCATTCATCAATTAACCAAAACAACCTATCTTTCCCAGTCAGACCCCTCCTTCCCTCTTGTACTAGACATTCTCACAGGAATAACCTTGAGAACTTGTAGTTCACTTGCTTTCCCAGACATCTGTTCATTAGCCCCAACCGAGAAAGATAAACAATTCCTTTCTACCCCATTGGTGTTGTAGAACCCATCATTCAGCATAGCACAGCATAAGCATAAGCAAAAACATGTTTGACAAGTGTGGTAGGACTTATGTTTTTGACATTCAGCTTAGAATTGCATTCGCTGTTTCAACTTGTAATCCACTAAGGACATTTTCAGACGGGGCCAAATACCTCGTTCCTGCCCCACCACCTCCATTCCCATTCCTGCCGCGGAATGGAAAAAAAAATGTTCGCACATTTACCTTCATTCCATGGCAGGAACGTCCTCCCCATCCCTTTGCTGGCCAGTCGTAAATGCAGCTGTTGGAAGGCTGCATTTATGACCGGCAAACGAAATTGAGCCTGTTCTCGCAAGAGAACGGGTGTGCAGCAAATTTAAAAATAAAAACCGCCCAAATGTCAAAACAGTACACCAAGCACAAAAACACAGAAAATGAAAAACAAGTAACCCGGGGAGGGGGGGAAAGGGGGTACCACTTACCTGGATGTCCCGATCGTGCCCGGAAGTGCTGAGAACAGTCCTCCTCCCCTGCGGCTGTCTTCTCGGAACAGGAAGGGGGCTCTTTCTCACATCCCTGATTCCATGACAGACACGCAATGGGTGGTCTGTTCACAATGTTTCATTGCGAATAGAATATTCCAGGACCAGCACAGGGGCAGGACGTGAGCAGGACTGAATGGGTTGACATCGTCCAAAAGAGAGACTCTTTCTCGATCCTGTTCCGTGCTTGCCACGGTACATTGACCCCATCTGAAAATCTCCTAAGACTCCTATATCTCTTTCATATGTATTGTTGTCAAGCCATGTGTTGTCCATCCTATATCTGTGCAATTCACTTTTTTGGCCTAAGTATAGTACCTTACATTTCTCCCTGTTTAAATTCTTTTTTTTTTTTTTAAGTTTTGGCCCAGCTCTCTAATCCGTTAAGGTCATTTTGAATTCTGATCCTGTCCTCTGGGGTATTAGTTACCCCTCCTAATCTGGTGTCATCTGCAAACTTGATAAGCATACCCTCTATTATGTCATTCAAGTAATTGATAAAGATGTTGAATGGCATTGGGCCTAGGACAGAACCCTGTGGCACCCACTGGTCACTTCTCTCCAGGATGAAAAGGAGCCATTGGTGAGCATCCTTTGGGATGATTAACCACAGCTCATGCTATAAGGTGTGGAGGAGGAGGGCAGCAGAAGAGCAAAGAGGCTGGCTTTCAGTCACTGTGCCTTAAATAGGTGAGCCAGACTGGAGCCTGCTGGGAGCAATGCCAGCAATGCCCCTCAAGAACCATCCTGTTCTATCTTCTCAGCCAATCAGTGGGGAAGGGCAAAGCCATCACCGTCTAAGTGCTGGGGGGGGGGTGAAGGCTTCTCTTGCTGTCTATCCATTGTGCAAGTTCATTTAGAGAATTGTGAACCCCTAAGAGCACATGCCGAACCACTTTTAATACTCACTTCTTTATTGAATTCTGTCCCTTGATTGTGGGTTTCTACCCTGTCGTGTATAAGGGTGATGTAAAGAATATTTGCATATTTTCATTCTTGACAGGAAAGGGAGTTTCAACACACTTAATCTAGTGTGAGACTGTTTTGTGCATTTTGATGGTTTTATGGATCTTTTTTTTTTTTTACAAAAATTTCATTTGTTTAAAAGCGTATTTTAGCAAAATACAGTGGACCCTCAATATCTGCTGCAGCATGGTTCCAGGATGCCCCATGGCTACCTTAATCCATGGATGATCATGTCCCATTATATACAGTGGCAGAGTAAAATGGTGTCCCTTATATAAAATGGCAAAATCAAGGTTTGCTTTTTGGATTTTTTTTTAATGTTTTAAGGGCATAGATGGTTGAATCCATGAATACAGAGGGCCAACTGTACAACATTATTGCATATGTTACTTTTGGACAAAATAACAATGTTTTTGTCCTAGCCAGGTTTTGCATCCCTATTCTATAGAAAACTGTTCTCTTAACTAGTACTTGCTCTCAAATTAGCATGAAGTTACAAAAATAGCTTGACCACATTCTCCTTATCTTATGAGATGTATGAGATGTATATTTCAATGTAGTTATTTTACATAGGAAAGATTGTTGTATGTACTTCAGATTACCAGTATACATGCACTGACAATTACAGTATTAGCCTTTTGTGAACCTATTGTAGTGCTGCATTCACAATCCTATTTACTTCAGAATGAAATCCATTGAAACCAGTAGGGCTTGCATACAGGTTTTTAATGTTAAAAGGAAAGTTTACTGTGCTGAGCTTTCAAATAAGGACATGTTCAAAAAACAACTATACCTACGCAACTACACATAAAGAGATTTGATGCTGTGGCATTACTCGGCCAGGGTCAACCTTCCCTTCCTCCCACAGTTTCACCTGGTGCAGTTTGGCCTCTTCACACCCCGTTAGTACCACCACTGATTTGAGGGGCAGAGCAATTCTGATTGAATCAGTCATATGAGCAGTGGCAGCTGTTGGTTCCAATGTCAGTGGGGTGGTGAGCTCATTTCAAGTTTTAGTTCAAACTTCAAAAGAATATCCTAAGTTCTGAATCTGTTTTGAGAATAGGGTTCAGCACCCTGGCCTGCTCCTTTAACATCAGGACTAAAACCTGGATGGTAGCCTTCACCCCACTTACATTGGAGCCACCAGCCACCTCTGCCGGTGGGTATCACAGCAGCCTCCACTTTCCCTTTCTTTAAGGGCCAGTACATTAAGCATGGGAAGGAAGCAGGTGGTGAGTGGTCTTCAGGACTTAGCAGATCATCTTTTCTTCCTAGAGATAGGACTGAGACTGCCAGTCCAAGAATCCCTGATAGAAAACTGATGCTATGTGTATCATTTCCACTGAAGAGGAAACCCTTAGGGGAAGAGATGGGTGAGAAATGCATTGAGTTCATAAATGAATATGAGCTTACCTGGTTTGTACTTCCCAGAACTGGACACAGACTCAATCTACATGTCTTGTGGTTGGCAAACAATATGGTTTGAAGCATTTGCAAGCCTTTGTACATTTCCAAGAAGAAAAAATGAAAGGAAAGGAAGCTCTAACTGTAATGAAAAGGACACACACACACACACACACACACAGTCTGTCTATTAAATGATGAGACTGATACAATAATCCATCTTTATCTATAGGTATTACAATTCTAATGCTTGTACCCTTCAATATACTCCCTGTTCACACTCACACACTGATGCAGTCTTGTTTTCCACTGGTTGAAGGCATGGAGCAGAGCAGTTTCTGTCAGCTGTGTCAATACATCTGCTGTTTTCTTCATACTGCATCAATTGACTCAAAACGTGTTCCTTTAAGCAGTGGCTTCATTTGAGGGAAAAGACAAAAATCGCATGGTGCCAAATCTGGTGGATATGGAGAATGTTCAAGTGTAGTAATGTGTTTATCAGCCAAAAACTGCTTCACAGAAAGTGCTGTGTAAGCAGGCACATTGCCTTAAAGAAAAATGAAACCATTTTCCCACAGTTCTGGCTTTTTTTCCCCCTGACTTTTTCTCTCAGCGTTGTCAAAATTTCCTTATAATAATGCTGGTTCACAGTTCTGCCATCTGGAACCCATTCTGCCAAAATTACACCTTTGATGTAAAAAAAAAACCAAACCAATGAGCATGGCTTTGAATGTGGGCTTCCTTTGACGTGCTTTTTCATTCTTGGTGATGATGGTGTTTTCAAGTTTGTTCACTGTTGTTTTGTCTCAGGATCATAGTGGAAGATCCAGGTTTCATCACAAGTGATGATTTTTTGAAAAAGGTTTGGGTCTGTCTCAAGTTGCTACAGGATGTCATATTGCTCAACTTTTAAACTTAGCATTTTCCTGGCATATAACAGACAACACAGCTGCTTTAAATGACGACTTACAATTAACTAAACAGCCGAGAGTGTTGATGTTTATCATGCAGGTTCAGACATATTCAAGGTCACCACTCAAGCATTCACAATCAATTCTCCCTGATTTGTGTTAAAGGTAGAAACGCAGTCTCATTATTTAATAGACATACATCATGTGGATATATGTGTGTGTGTGCGCACGCACGCGTACATACACTCACACAGAGTTAGGTCTGGAAATAAATGGACACCGACACAAGTTTTGTTATTTCGGCTGTTTACCAAAATAAATTCAAGTTACAGTTAAATAATGAATATGGGCTTAAAGTACAGACTCTCAGCTTTAATTTCAGGTATTCACATCCAAATTGGAGAAAGGGTTTAGGAATTACAGCTCTTTAATAAGTAGCCCCCTCTTTTTCAAGGGACCAAAAGTAATTGGGCAAATTAACACAATCATAAATAAAATGTTCATTTTTAATACTTTGTTGAGAATCCTTTGCAGGCAATGGCTGCTTGAAGCCTGGAATGCATGGACATCACAAAATGCTGGGTTTACACCTTTTTGATGCTTTGCCAGGCCTTTACTGTAGCTCTCTTCAGCTGTTGTTTGTTCATGGGTCTTTCTGCCTTAATGTTTGTCTTCAGCAAGTGAAATGCATGCTGGATTGGGTTGAGATCAGGTGATTGACTTAGCTGTTGCAGAATATTCCACTTCTTTGCCTTCAAAAACTCCTGGGTTGCTTTCACAGTATGTATTTGGTCATTGTCCATCTGTAAAGTGAAGTGCTGCCCAATCAACTTCACTAAATTTGGCTGAATCTGAGCAGACAATATATCCCTATACACTTTAGACTTCATCGACTGCTTCTGTCACACCATCAATAAACACTAGTGACCCAGTGCCATTGGAAGCCATGCATGCCCATGCCATCACACTGCTCCTCCATGTTTTACAGATGATGTGGTATGCCTTGGATCTTGAGCCGTTCCAAGCCTTCTCCATACTTTTTTTCTTCTCTTCATTCTGTTACAGGTTAATATTAATTTCATCTGTCCAAAGAATGATGTTCCAGAACTGGGCTGGCTTTTTAAGATATTTTTTTGCCAAAGGACTTTTTCAGACGGGTGGGGGGAACCCCGAGGAGGTTGGGAGAAGAACGGGGCTGTTTCGCTTATAGACAACACAGTCCTCCTCCCGACCTCCTCCTGACCTTCTCCCATGCTGCTGGCGTTGCTTTTTATTGACAGCAATAAAAAGCAGCTTGAGCAGCATGGGGAAAGGGTGGGAAGAGGTTGGGAGGAGGACGGGCTGTCTGAAAAGGGACTCTGTAAGCGAAACAGCCCTGTTCTTCTTCCAGCTTCCTGGGGGGTGGGTGGGTGTCCCTGTCTGAAAAAGTCCAAAGTCTAATCTGAACTTTCTATTCTTGAGGCTTATGAATGGTTTGCACCTTGTGGTAAACCCTCTGTATTTGCTCTCATGAAATTTTCTCTTTACAGTAGACTTGTATAATGATATACCTACCTCCTGGATCTTGTGAAGGGGTTTTTCTTTTCCATGGAAAGGATCCTATGATCATCCACCACTGTTGTCTTCCGTGCACGTCCAGGCCTTTTGGTGTTGCAGAGCTCACCAGTGTACTCTTTCCCCCCCCACCTCAGAATGTACCAAACTGTTGATTTGGCCGCTCCTAATGTTTTTGTTATCTCTCTGATGGATTTTTTTTAGCAGCCTAAGGATGACCTGTTTCACTTGCATTGAGAGGTCCTTTGACCACATGTTGTGGGTTCACAGGGACAGCTTCCAAATGTGAATGCCACTCCTGAAATCAATGCCAGACTCTTTACCTGCTTAATTGATGAAGAAATAACAAAAGAATAGCCCACACCTCTCCATGTAATGGGTCCATTGTCCCATTACTTTTGGTCCCTTGAAAAAGAAGGGGCTACATATTAAAGAGCTGTAATTCCTAAACCTTTCCTCCAATTTGGATATGAATACCCTGAAATTGAAACTGAGAGACTGCACTTTAAGCCAATATTCATTATTTAATTGTAACTTGTATTTATTTTGGTAAACAGCAAGAATAACAAAATGTGCAGCAGTGAGCAATTATTTTCAGACCTATGGTTGTTGTTATTGTGGTGTGCCTTCAAGTTGTTTCTGACTTATGGGAACCATAGAGTGAACCTATCACAGGGTTTTCTGAGACTGAGAGTGTATGACTTGCCCAGGGTCACCTGGTGGGTTTCCATGGCTGAGCAGGGATTCAAACCCTGCTCTCCAGAGTCATAGTCCAACACTCAAACCACTGACTACGCCATGCTGGCTCCATATATTCTACCATTACAGATCCAACTAAATAATCCTACTAGAATTACTAGTAACCATAACCTCAGATTATTGCATAGATATCTTATTGCACAAGAAGTTCATAAAACGGTTTCTGGTTTTTCAAAAAAAATTCAGTTAGCGTGGCCTTTAAAGTCCATGTTAGTTTGGCAATCTGGGCTAACTCAGCAACTTTAACAATCCAGTCTTCCATCATTGGTGCTTCAGTCTGTTTCTAGGTTTGAGCAAACAATGTTCTTGCAGCTGTTGTCATGTATCAAAGAAATAATCCATGTTTATTATCCAGTTCTTTATCCATAATGCCTAGCAAAAACGTTTCTGATGACATTACAAAATCTACCTTTAAAAGTTTTTGGATTAACATGTAAAACTTAGACCAATAACTTTTCTCCCGCTTACAAGTCCACCACAGATGGAGAAAGGAGCCTTCCTTAGCTTGATATCCCCAACATTGATTTGAAACATTCTTAAATATTTTCGATAGTTTATTTGGGATTAGGTACCATCTATACATCATTTTATATAGCTTCTCTTTTAAATTACTGCACAAAGTAAATTTTATATCTTTGAGCCACAAGAATGTGGATACACTTTTGTTAATGGGAAAATGTGTATAAAATTTCATACAACAGAATAAAATGCATAAAATGTATGCAGATTAAAATATGTACAGGCATACATATGGATTTATATGTATCATGAGAAGCAAGTGATCTGATATGGAAATGAGCCAAAACCAACTTTGGGATGGAAGCTGGAGAATCTCAATGGGCTTGAGTTTAACAGATTCACCCACTGATACTCAAGAGCAATAGTAGCACTGGTGGGTGCTTTGCAATCATACTCCATGCTTGTTTTGAACATTTAGACTGAATGCTTACAGAATGACTGTGACATTTCAAGCCTTCTGCTTGACTGCGAAGACTTTTCTTTCAAGGGAACCAACAGGATGTTTTTGCATCCTTAATTTTGTCCTGTTAAGTTCCATTGAGTGCTGGAATTTGTATTTCACAAGATTCTATGTTATAAAGAGAAGTACACATAAAACAAAAACTTTTCAAGTCTTCTGTTTTATTACTAGCTCAGTAGGAGCAATGGACTTTATTACTATCAAGAAATAAACTTTTATCATGAAATATGCATACTTGGTTGATGTTACAGGAAGAGGCCCACAAGACCAAAAATGTTCAAAGATACAGCACTGAACAGCTGTGTGATGGAATGATTTCCACCACTTTTCACTTACTGAAATTAATGGCGGGGGCAGGGAATCCCACTTTTTGAAACACTAGGAATTGAATTCTGAAAGCATTTACATTTCTAGTCTGCTCAGGCAGTAATTCCCATAATTACACACCTATGGTTGTTACAGTAATCAGTGCACAAAATATGTTCGTTCGTATGAATAATTTTTTTTCTCATTCTTTGCATTGGCATTACCTTCATTTGGCACACATGTATCTTTCCTATAGCCTATTTGTGGTCTTAAATTAAAATCACTTGCTGTGTTTAGCCATTATTGACTCAAGGCTTAATATCCATTCCAGTATCTCAGATTCTGTGGATGCTTCCAAGGTATCTTTCATATTGTTAGCTTAAAGGATTGAATCAGCCAAGAAATATATATGGGATACTATTTCATTTATCCAATATGGGTAATTTAGTTAGTCACAAAAGAAGGCAGATGGTTCTTTGTTTTTCTTTATCCTCAGGGAAGTGTTGGTCTTTATACACTTGGGAAGTGCTGGCATGTACTCAGTTATCAGTATCAATATTTGTACTTCTCTAACTAGGCACTGAAAGTTAACAAATAAGAAAATGTACATCCTTGTAAAATGTAAGGAACATCCTTGTAAAATGTAAGGAACCATCAGCACCACTAACATCTTGTTGTTGTGAATCTTCAAGTTGTTTCCAGTTTATTGAGACCATGTAACAAACCTATCATGGAGTTTTCTTGGCAAAATTTGTCCCAAGGGGGTTTGCTTTTGCCTGCCTCTGAGGCTGAGAGAATGTGATTTGCCTAAGGTCACCCAGTAGATTTTCATGGCTGAGCAGAGATTCAAATTATGTTCTGGAATCCTAGTCCTACACCCAAAACACTACACCATGCTGGCTCATCACTACCATCACCACTATCAAAAGTCACACTCTTCCAACTGTATGCTTTTTACCACTGGCATTTTTGTAATCCCTGCACTAGTGCCACTCCTTATTGCTGTGCTAGTACAGGGGTAGGCACATGCTGATGACTGGAGGGCCATTTTCAGCATCTCCTGGCCCTCTACAGGCCACACAGCTAGAGCTAGAAACAACCAGAATTGACATTTCTGGTGACCAGAAACTTTTTGACACTTCATTTTCTCTCTCAGTGGAGGGGCAGTGTTTATAGTACTGTGTTTGTAGGCCAAGACAACCCTTGGGACACTACTGTTGGCTGAGAAAAAAGTTTTGTTGGTTCCCCCCCCCCCGTACCAAAAATATTGTTTTTCACATGCAACAAATTAATAATATATAGTAATATGGAGGAGTTTAGGGTAGTCTATGGGTTGTATGATTCCCACCTATAAATTGAGTAGATTGAAGAGCCTTGGACCACAGAACAGGAGCACAGGCTACATTAACTCAGCTGCCGGGGGGGTGTTGCTAGAAGAGGAAGGAACTTCAATGGGCATTCCTCCCATATAGTGTAGGGAAGTGTTTCTTAATCTGTTGTCTGGAGACTCCCAGGGGTCCACAGTGTCCTCACAGGGGATCCACAAAGGCCTGAAGGCTGCTTGGCCCACCTTCTTCCTGCAGCAGAGTGGCCACAAGACATGAGCCAAGGCGAAGTCTAGCTAGCTGGTTGGCTGACTAGACCTGCACATTGCCATTCAATCTGCTCCAGCCAAAAACTTGCAGGAAGAAGCAGAGGAAAAGTCTTCCCTCCCCTTCCAGTGCCTCTGAGGGAAGGTTTAATGGCTGGTGTAATTGTAGTATTATTATCAGTTGTTGTTGTTGTTGTTGTTGTTAGGGTTTTAAATCTTGAATTAACTTTTTCGGATGCTGAAAAATAACGCAAGCAGCCTCGTCAGCTTGCGAGGCTGCTGCGCTGCAAAGCATCAGTTTCGGATGACGCTCGCCCCTGCCGGTACTGTTGCGGTACCGTGGGGAGAGTTGAGCGTCATATTTCCTTGATTTTTACTCACGAAAGTTGATCGTGATTAAAAATCAAGGAAATATGACGCTCAACTCTCCCCGCGGTACTGCAACAGTACCAGCAGGGGTGACCATCATCCGAAACTGACGCTTTGCAGCGCAGCAGCCTCGCAAGCTGACGAGGCTGCTTGCGTTACTTTTTAAACATCCAAAAAAGTCCTAAGTCTTGGGGGTTTACAGCAACAAAAGATATTTAAACGGAGTCCCTGGTAAAGAAAAGGTTAAGAGCCACTGGTCTGGGGCATTTCACTGGAAAGATCCCAGGAAGAGTCACCACCTGCCTCAATTCAGCAGATGTAAGGATCAAAAGTAGGGCCTCTGAGAAAGAGTTTAATAATCTGACAGGTTCCATATGCAGCTTCCATTATCAAAGCATGCAAATCTCATGCTAATCTGTTCTTTATTAGCTGGAGAGGTTAAAAATACTAAAATCCATTAGATTAAATTATTTTATTTTACAAGTTTTGTGTCATGAATAAAAATTATATGATTGGCCTTTGCTAAATTATTTCTGCATTTGAAATTTATATTGAAATCCATTTATAATCCATATAGGAAACAGTAATACAGACTAATTGAATGACTCTTTGTGCTAAGTGTTTGGGGAAGCAGTACAAAAGGTGAAAGTAAGTCTTGATGAAGATAAGTTAACATAGCTTCTGCATAGGTAAGTTCTACCTGCCTCATTTAAACTTTCAGGGCTGTTTGAGAATCTTGTGAAGCAGGCAGTGTGTAATCTGGCATGAATTGTTCACTTGAATCTTCAACTAGTTTTTTGTAGAGTCCCTCGCCAAAAACTTCTGAGCAAACTTAACAAGGGATAAGAGAAAAAGTCCTTTTACAGATTGGGAACTGATTACAGAAAAGGAAACAGATAGGAATACCCTTACAGTTTTTATTGTCGGGATATGTACTGTGAGATGTTGGTGTTTTGCTCATTCAGAAATTATCTGGAGTCAGCATGAGCGGTGATGTAGCCAAGTTTGCAAATGACACCAAATTGTTTAGGGTGGTTAAAATAATAAGGGATAGCAAAGAGATTCAGAATAATTTAGATGAGATAGAGGAATGGACATTGAAATGGCAATAGCAGTTAAACATAAGCTCGTGTAAAGTGATGTAAAGGGAAGAGATCATTACTTCACATATATGCTGAAGGAGACTGAGTTGATTATGACTGACTGGGCATAGCATAGTATCTTGGGGTTGTCTTAGATTGATTGAAATGCTGATCCCATGTGCAGCTGCTGTGGAAAAGGCTAATTCCATCTTGGGTATCATTAGGAAAGGAAAAGAAAACAATCCTGTCAGTACCATAATACCTTTATGCAAATCTATAGGATGAGCACACTTGGAATACTGCGTACAGTTTTGATCACCATACCTCAAAAAAATATTTTATATATCTTGAGAGTGTGCAGCAAAAGGCATCCAAAACAATGAATGGGCCAGAGCAAATATGTTATGATTAGAGGCTTGTCTATAAAAGGCAATAAAATGCGAATTGATTCACACTAATGCCAATTTGCAGCAGATTTTATTTGTTTCAACAATTTTTTGTCAAGATTGCAGGCATGTGAAGCTATCTGTGTTCGTTGTTCAAACAGGGATGGCTGTGAATCAAATTGGTGGCCGTGACTGAATTAATTGTGCTTTTATTGTCACCAGTTGCTGCTGCTGAAGAGTATTTTTTTTTTCATAGAACCACAGAATCATAGAGTTGGAAGAGACTACAAGGGCTATCTAGTCCTACCACCTGCCCTGCAGGAGTACCCAATCAAATCATTCCCAACAGATGGCCATCCAGCCTGTTTAAAACCCTCCAAAGAAGGAGACTCCACCACACTCTGAAGCTTTCCACTTCTGCTTATATTGGGAACATGCATTAAAGCGAATTGGCTGTCCCAACAAGCAGGAATGCTCATTCCCCACAGAGATTTTTTAAACTTCGTGAAAAGCCGTGAGGGCTTTTCATGCATAGTTTTGGAGGTTTTGGCCCCCCTCCTTCTGAATATGGCAGAATGATGTGAGATCTCATTAAGACAAATCGTATTCTCCTTTAATTCTATGAGGAGTATTTTTGCTGTTTAGACAAGCCTTTTGTCCCATTGGGATACCACAGCATTTTGACGTATTCGGAAGGAGGGTGGAAAACCCACTAAATACTCCATGTAGAAAGCCTTCATGGCTTTCCCCGAACTTTAAGAAAAACTTCAAAGGAAATGCACATTCTTCTTCATGGTCTCTGTGACTCACACATGTGGGTTATCTGTGCCTGTGCAGAGCACATCAGAACCTTCTAGAGCTGGTATGCAAAGCTTTTTATGGGAGCCCTGCCCCTCTTAATAGCTCTACTCTCAAGGTTCCCACCCAGCTCTCCAGTTCCTTTTCATCCAGCAGCACACTAGGAAATTTGCTCTTGAGCTGTTTGTTTTTTATCCTCACTTTGTCACCTACTTCAACCATGGATTGTTTTGGTTTTTTTACTCTTCATTGTTTCTCTCCATGGATACCATGTCAATGGTTACACGACCCATTTCTGGTGACTACATTTCTACTTACTCCTCTTACATGGCGGCTCCATGCTTGTGGCCCAGTCCGCTACCTTGTTCAAGAAGTGCTTGTCCTGCAGAGTGAAAATGCCCGCCCATGATGAACATTCGTGCTGTCTCCTGTGCTTCTGAGAAGGGCACTATGTGGTTGTGTGTTTCCATTGTAAGGCTTTCACCACACAAGCGCATAAAAATAGAGAATCACAAAATGCTCCTCTATTAACAGGCCCTGAAACCATTCACAGTACCTATGGCCACAGTCTCTGTTCCACCAAAGTCTACCACGAAGCAGACTATCATGGGTTCATCATATGGGTAACTACAAAACGCTCCCTCCTCTAGGACCCATCTATGTCGACTGCTCTGACACACAGAGATTGACCTCCTCACTGGCTTGATCCCCTCACCAGGAACCCAAAAAGAAGCACAAAAAGAAAAAAGAGGCCTCTCAAACTAGCTGAACTTCCTTCCACCTCCACCTTTCCAACAGAAGTCAGAGAGGCATGAGGACAGATTCACGCTTCATCTCTAACCCAAACATCCCTTTGGAACGTGGCCAACTCACCCATGCATTCGGATCAAATTATCCAGGTTAGAGTTGCTTCGGTGTCCGAGGAAGAGATCATGGAGGTTGACCAGGACATTCCACCAGGTCAACAGCAACCCTTGGCACAAGAACATGAACCAGTCAAAATGGAGGAACTTCCCTTGAATTGCAAGAGCAGCCCTATCAGCCAGAGAGGTGCCCAGGAGTGGGAAGTAGACAGATAACACTACCATTCTCAAGATAAAGCCTCCTCCCATAGGGCATGTTCTTACATATCCCACCCCAGAGACCATTCCTCCTCCTGAGGCAGATGCTCTCACTGCTCGGACAGAAGCAGATTGCACCTCGAAGTCTAAAGTGGGAGCCATCTCCCTGCAAAGACACGCATGGCTTTGATCCTCCGGCCTCTCCACCCAAGCCAGAAATATGATCGAGGATCTACCCTTCAATGAGGACAGGCTCTTTAATAAGGACACAGACACAAAATTAGAACTAACCCACAAGATGTGGCCCAAAGCAAAGAGGTTCAGGCTACTACCCCAAACTTCCTCTAGATCATGATCATCCTGAAGGAGAACCTCTATCTACACCAAAAGGTCCTACAGTCCCTCTCCATTTCAGAGACAAGAAGACCCTCCCTCTAACCAGCATAGAAGGGGCCAGCAACACTGCAATTACCCTCAGTTCAAAAAGAAGCCAAACGACCAACCAAAGTGATGCTTTTGACTTCCCCTCCTCTCGTATGGAGCCCTCTCCTTTTGGCAGCAGGCTTGTTCTACATCGACACGCCTTGTCTTTCATCACCACCGATTCATGGGTGATCAGCATTATCTCCAAGAGTTACAGGATAGAATTCGACTCTCTACCCTCTGTTGGTGCCCTTACAATAACACCACCAACCCCACCACTGTTGGAGGAAGTACAGACCTTCCTGATGAGGGGAACCATCGAGTGTATCCATCCATCCGAGGCCAACACATCTTTCTCCCATTATTTCATAATTGAGAAGAAGGGCGGTGGTCTCCGCCCTATTTTGGATCTAAGGGAAGTCAATACCTTCATCAGCATGAGGTGCTTCCATATGGTATTGATCACATCCATCCTTCTGCTGCTGAAAAGAGGAGGCTGGTTTGCAACAATCTATCTCAGGAATCCTATTTCCATATAGGTATCCACCCAGCCTACAGGCACTTCCTTGCATTCTCCATAGGAGAGGACATGTTCAGATTCTGCGTACTACCCTTCAGGCCCTTGACCGCCCCTCCCCTGTGTATTCACCAAATGCATGGAGGTGGTGGTCACCTGGCTGAGACAGCAAGGGATAGCCATATTCCCATACATCGATGATTGGCTGGTGTTTTCCGACTCCAGAAACAGCCTACTACACAGCATTTCTATGACTCTCTACCTCTTAAAGAGTCTTCGACTGATCATCAACTGGGAAAAGTCATGCCTATAACCTGTGACCATGGCCCAGTTCTTAGGGGATATCATTGATTCAACAGCAGCAAGAGCTTTCTTGCAACACAGTTGCTATGAAACTCTTTGCTACCCAGTGCAGGAACAGTCAAAAACTTTCAGTCAGAACAATTCAAGTCCTTCTCGGCCACATGGCGGAAGCAACATCAGGCACACCCCCAGCCAGACTCAGGATGTGAATTCTTCAAAACTAGTTCATCCTCAAGTTCAACCAAGATTTGAACCTCCATTCAGCATGCTGACCATACCATGCCCAGTACAGAGGTCACTGGATTGGTGGCTCCACCCCGACAACCTTCTCATATGGATGCCATTCCTTGCTCCCCAACCAGACGTGACAATCTCCACAGATGCGTCCCTCTAGGGCTGGGGTGTGCACAGTCTCAACCTCACTGTCCATGGGTGCTAGAGCCCACCTGAATCCACATTCCACATCAACTACCTCAAAATGCTCGCAGTATAGAAAGCACTGAAAGCATTCCTCCTACTTCTCAAGGGGAGAAAGGTTCAGATCATAATGGACAATACAAGAGTAATATTCTGTTTGAACAAGCAAGGAGGCACCTGATCAATCCCCCTACTATACCTAACACTGGACTTTTGGGACTGGTGCATACAACACGGCATCCTCATCTTGGCCATCCACCTCCCAGGAGAGGACAATATCCTTGTGGACACACTCAGCAGAGCTCCAACCTCATGCCACAAGTGGAGGCAGTCCCCCCCCTTGCACTTCGACCAATCTTCAACAGGTTGGGACTTGTTTGCATCTCCACAGAACACGCACCACACAATGTTTTGCTCCAGAACTAACCATCACAGCCTTCCTCTACACCTGGAAAGGCTCCCTCCTCTATGCCTTCCCACCATTCCCACTACTCACCAAGGTCATCTGCAAGCTGAGGGTGGACAGATCCCGTTGCATTCTGATAACCCCCTGGTGGCCCAAACAATCCTGGTTTGCTACACTGCTCCTTCTCTCCAAAAGGACATACATCAGACTGTCCCCATGGGATTACCTGCTCTCCCTCCACAGTGGCAGAATCTGACACCTGGACACAGAGATATCTTCATCTTCATGGCGTAGAAGATATTCCCCTAGACAGTCTTCCACAGGAGGATGTCTTAGAAGCATCACATAAGCCCTCTACCAAGAGGTCCTATGCATATAAATGGGCAATATTTCAGACCTTTTTACAGTCGAAAGGGGTCCGCCCTCGAGTCTAGACCTAGTATTGGCACAACTGTCATGCTCCCCTTTGAACCAATGACAACAATAGACTTTAGGCTACCTACCTGGAAAATTGTCTTCCTATTGGCCATCACTTCCACCAGATGTGTGATTGAACTGTGTGCTCTAAGCTCGGACCAACCATACTTACAGTTTCACTCAAACAGAGCTGTCTTATGCCCTGATATATCCTTCCTTCCAAATATGGTCTCTGCATTCCACCTCAATCAAGATATATTTGTTCATTCATGCAGAACCCCTCCACAGACCTTGAAAGAGCCCTTCACTGCCTAGATGTGAGGAGGGCCTTGGCCTTCTACATGCACAGGACATCACCTTGGAGGTGAGCTCCTCAGTTATTCATCTGCTACTCTGAATCCAAAAAAAGCCTTCCAGTTTTGCTCTAAAGCTTCTCCAAATGGGTAGCCTCCACCATACACTTGGCCTATCAACTGGCCAAAAAGGGCCATCTACACAGGATTCGAGCACACTCCACCAGGGCCATGGCAACATCTACAGCCCTCCTTTCTGGCATCTCACTCACTGATGCTTGCAAGGCAGCAGTATGGTCCCAACCACTTACCTTCATCACACACTACTGAGTGGATCCCCCTGGGCTCAGGCTAACAATGCCTTTGGCAGAGCAGTACTATCATCCATGCTCAGGTGTTGAGCCATCACTTCACACCATGGCATGACACTCCCACCTCCTCGGTGAGTAAGCTATCTAATCTCCCAGATGTGTGAATCACAGAGACCACAAAGAAGAAGAAGAGGTTGCTTACCTGTAACTGTGGTTCTCTGAGTGGTCATCTGTGAACTCACACAACCTGCCCTTCCTCCCCTCAGTGTCCTGCCACCAGATTCCATTGCGGTGGACATGGAACTGGAGAGCTGCGTGGAACCTTGAGGGTAGAGCTATTAAGAGGGCAGGGCTACCACCAAAAGTATTGCATTAGAGCTCTAGAAGGTTCTGATGTGCTCTGCGCATGTGCAGATAACCCACATGTGTGAGTTCAGAGATGACCACTCAAAGAACCACAGTTAAAGGTAAGCAAGCTGTTCTTCCTGCTCTTTGGGACAACTGATGTGATTTGTAACACAGTCTGGAGAGGGTGGAGCTGAATGTCTGATTGGTCAGGCGTGCTCAGGCACAGGCTTGCCACCAAGCGCCCAGAAGCACTAGCAATTGTGTGCTTTGAAAAATGTTTTTTTTTAAAAAAAAAAAACTGTCAAAGAAGGGAACCCAGCATGCCCGGAGATGAAGGTGAGGGCAGCCAGTATGATGAAGAGGAGGAGAAAGCCAACCACCCTTCACACATCCTGGCAGCAGTGGCCTCTGATTCCAGCTGCAATATAAAGGGACAGAAGGAACCACCTGGCCAGTCACTGGGAGAAGGAAGAGGAAGGTGCCTCTTTGCCACTCTGGTTTCATTTCGCCTTCCCAGGCTGGGCTGCTCCTTCTCTCATGATTGTCTTCAAACAAGCAAACATTTTTGTTAAAGAAGAGGGGCATACTTTCACACTGAGGAAATCAAACAGTCAAAAAAACAAAGGCCTAAATTGACTTTTTAGTGCTAACTGAAGTAAATCCATTGAATCAATGGGAAATTGGTAAGTTAACGTTCATGTACGTTTCATTGATCCAGTTGGTCAACTCTGCTTGAGACTATTTGATTTAAGTCAAAACTCACAAAACAGTACGTTGATGGAGAATAAAAGACCAGCCTAGTCACTTTTGTCAGTGTTTTTACACACAGCACTTCTGTGGGAAAACACTTGGCCTCCAGATAGTAATGTAATTAAAGCAAGAAGTGATATACATATTTAGGTGCAGGGCTACTTTTTCACTTCTTACTGATGTTACAGATTAGTTCAAATAACTATGGCTAGCTCATACAAACCAGGATCAATTTCAGATTGTGATTTGTTAACAGACCATAGGTATAATAGACCACAGTATCTTGAAGTGAGACCTAATAGGAAATTGTGATTAATTCAGAATCAGAAGTGGTAGTGTTTTTCCTCCTCCCCTTATGCATAAAGAAGGAGAAGGGCGATTTAGTATTAAGTCTGCACTGGGTTGCCAGCATAAATTGTTATAAATGTGGAGCTGATGCGTAGATGTACATATGACTACTGTACTAATGTGGTAAAGCAAGGGGTACATCAGTTCACACTGGTGGTCAGCATATCAGCATAAAGTGCAATTGAGTTAACCTTGATATTCTGACATTCTTGCTTTAAAATTATATTAAAAATCTTTGGCATGCATTTTCCATGAGTGCTCATTAAGTCTACACTGTCTTGTCAAAGATATGATTGATTGCCTTCATTTTTGGCGATGTCTTCAAGTCTGCATTTGTATCTAAGATTCATAATTAATTTTGCATAATAAGAATGTTTTGAGTGCATCTAGTTCAGTGGGTAGAATGAAACTGTAGGGGCCTCTTAGTGCCCAGAAAACTGACAGTCTAAACTAAACGTGAAGGTGACCCTAGTGAAAACATACCAAGGATATCCCCATATTTCCAATTGTATCTGTAGCCCCTGCTAGCTTCTTGAGAGCCATATACATCAGACTGCATGGTGTGTGTGAGAGTGTGTTTGTTTAAAGAATGATATAAACACAAGGAAACAACAGTGAACAGATTCTCAGATGCATTTTAGCTCATAATGTACTAAATTATATGTTTATACAAAAGATAGATGCAAACAATCTGGTAATGTATCCTCTGAGATTGTAAAAACATACAATTTTAAAAACTTTACTAGTGATTACAAAGTAAATAAAGGGAATAGAATTCTTCAAATTGCTGTTACTGGAAATCAGTATGGTGAACTAGAACTCTTCATTAAAATAGTGGTGTTTATTGGAATCATAAGATACTTATCTTCATAAGCTTGAGAAAATAAGGCCTCCAGAGTTACTATAATGCTATTTTGTTAGTAAAGAACATTGTTGATTCTATCCTACATTTATCTATTGCAGAAAAAAAAACCTGAAATGTGTGCATTAGAGTCCTAATGAATGAAAAGATAAGTTATACTGTTAGTGTATTGGAAATTATAGTACAGTATTTTTATTTTGTCTTGACAGTACTTTGCATCTGAAGAAGCAAATGATGTAAAAGGAGTATCTTTTACTTAAAAGATATTAAATATCATCATACAGTATTACTTAAAGTAATCTTTAAGTGTTTTTTTAGCTAACTATGAGGATGGTCTATGTTCATATTTAAGTCACTAGTAAAACCCAAGGAAGGTTTGCTCTAGGAAGGACTTAAAGCAATGGACTTTCTGTGTCAAACAAGCAGCATGGAGCAAGAAGGCTGTAGCTTGCTTGCAAACAAAAATCTGCTTTCTGCAGAATCTAATTAAAATAACAGTGCTTTGGCGTAATAACTGTGGGCCTTCAACATTTGGTACAACCATCCACTAGTGGCAGTGCCAATGCTGTTAGTCCTTGCTTCCCCTCATATACATGGTACTGTTTTACAACCATGCACTGTATAGCTGTGCAAAAACTGTTATTTTTGTGCAACAGTTACAGGATGGGTTTTGCATAGGACCACACTGTTAGGAGATTTTCACATGGGCTATATATCCCGTGGCAGGAACAGAACAGGGTCGGGAAAGGTTTTCCCTTTCGGACGACGTTGACCTCGTTCTGTCCTGCATCCATCCTACTCCTGTGACTGTTCCAGAACAATGTAATCATGATTTTTCATCGTGAATAGACCTCCCGTTCTGTCACTATCATGCAATCACGGGTGTGCAAACAGGAGCCCCGTTCCTGTTCTGAAATGACAGCTGTGGAGGGGAGGTCCGTTCCGAGCACTTCCTGGTATGATCTGGACATCCAGGTAAGTGGCCCCCATTATTTTACCCTCCCTGTTTTGATTATGTGATTTAAAGAGTGTTTTTGTGCTTGGTGAACTGATTTTATGTTTGGGGGAGTTTTATTTTTTAAATTTACTGTCCGGCGTTATCACGTGATAACGTGATAACGTTTCAGACGTCCGGTCGTAAAAGCAGCCTTACAACGGCTGCATTTATGGCCAGCCAGCAAGGGGAGGGGGAGCCCGTTCCTGCTGCGGAATTAAGGGGAGTGTGTGAAAGATTTATGTTATTCCATGGCAGGAACAGGAGAGGAGGTAGCGGGACAGTAACGGGGCATTTTGGCCCCGTGTGAAAATCTCCTTAATATTTAGACCAACACCTTCCTCTTCTTAGATCTTTTCACAAGCAAAAACATGTGGAGGAAGGGAGGGAACAAGACTGAACTTCCTGCCCCTACATCCAAATTCTATACATTGACTCATGTCAACTTCAGTCTTATGAAGAGTTCTGAGATGCTAACAGTGTGCACACAGACTTTGCCTGCACAATCTCTACCCTGTTTGTTTTTTGCATTATGTTAAAGAAATCCCTTTTTCTACTTGACTTATAATTTATTTTAGCCTTCCTTCTTTCCATAGTTCGTCCCATTCCTTTCTACTTCCACCATTTTACACTGAAATTTTGTACTATTAGCACCATAGATTGCATGACAAATTCTGAGCAACGAAATAATCTGTAACATTGACAATGCATGGTCTGTTTGTGTATGATCGATCATGATCCTAAAATGGATATTTCTTTTGAACTGTCAGCCTGTTGCAAACTCTACAGTACATTTCTCAAGTTATTACTTTTCCTTCATATTGATAAGGCGTTATTAGCTGCCATGTATCTGATGCCTACTTTTTGGTTATACTGTATATCCATGAAACTTTATGTAGTACACCCATGAAACTTTATGTAGTACACCCGTTTTGTAATTTGCTCCCTGAAGAGTAACACACAGTTGGTGCTTCGCGAAGTACCTCTTGTTCTGTACAGAAGTGAATAAAGGACAAACATTGATCTAATGAGTCATTACTTCCAAATATAAACAAAATATATATTGTTATGACAGGTAGCTTTCCTGATGAGCCACTGAATGAGGACACCTGGGGATCAGGTAGGTTACCCAGCAACCAGCGGACAGCTGGGCTGCTGGATTAAGCTAGAAAAGCCAGGTGAGGCCTATCACTGCAAAAACCAATGCCCAGGCTGAAAGGAAAGGCAGTTTTTAAAAGACTCCTTCCAATGGAAGATTCATACAACTTTTTGTTTTCATCTAATAATTTCACTTACTCCTTAATAACTTAGTTGATAAAAACCTCATTTATCATCTGCTGCTGCACAAATAAAACATTTTATGCATTTTCCACAGTGGGGAAATGACTTCTCAAACATCTTGTTTGTTCTGTGACAAAATTCAGAGGTAGACCAAAACCTGTTGATACCTGAAACAGAGTAAAAGACACCTAGTACCTAAAGCCAGGGAAGTTATTTTGGCCTATGTGGCTGAAAAACCCAGAAGCACCTTTCCCCATCCCTCAAAGTAAAAATTATAACCACTACCAATTAAGTAGTGAATAATTTTCTATGCTTTCATAACACCCCAGACTCACTGCCTGAGGTCTCCTCACTCTGTCTAATGGTACAATACTGTGCAATATTTACACGGCATTTTTTAGTTTTCAAAGTATTTCATGCCCACCAGTAATTGCTTAAGGCTGTATCTCAAATCATGAGTTAAAATAGGTACACTGATAGTTAAATCAAAGCTGGATCACAACATTTCAAACTTTCCTCCAACTTCTCTTTCCATCAGTTCTTAAGAAAAAGTCTTATCTGAAGAAACTGTCCTCTTTAAAATGTTATGCCATGTGTTTTCTCTGATGTGTCACAGCACATCTTATAATCTTGTTGCTACGGTGCAACATAATTACTATTTGAGTCTCTAAGAAACAACTGGCATTACTACTGGGGAGATGTTATTTTACATGAGAGGATGTCTATCTCAAAATTTAAGAAGTACCATAGCATGCACTGTATTACCTCTTAAAACTGAGACAGGGAGGAGATTGACAGATTATCTTTATGTCTCTTCTTATATAGACATATAAATAATGGGGGCTTTTTATGCCAGGCATACCATACTGACTATTCTTCAAGGATTATTGAAATGATGAATGAAGATGCATGCGATATATTTATAGCTATATGGCACTTTAGTTTTTGTAGTTCATCACAACATGCCTTTCATTTCTTAAAATAATATTTTCAAAATTGCCTTCTTAAATGCAACTGTAATTGATTTAGCAACAGACGGGGGAATATTTTAAAGTGCACTTTCTTTCTAAATATGGGAAGTAAGACAATATTTCTGTACTGTGGCATCTGTGCCATCCTATATACTGAGTGTGTATAAACACCATTCCCCAACTCATTGCCATGCAAATGTATTGCACTACAATAGCTATATCATCCCCAGTTGATTGTGGATAATGAGAGCCAATGAACACAGTAGTAGAGGTAACAGGATATGTAGTCCAACATACCTAGTAAATGTCAGTTTAAACAGACACATAAAATTTCAGAGCGGAAACTTTTAATGACTCGTTGTTAAGAAAATAGCAGTTTTTCCAGATATATACAACAATATGGAAATGGGTCACCAAGAATTAATAAAGAGATTTGGCAAAAATAGTAGTACAGTGCATTTTGGAGCGATTAGTGGTTCTTAATCAGGGAAGTTCTGAATAACTAAGTTATTTGCTGTAATTCTCCAGTCACCTGTGTTGCAGGTAATGTCAGAACTGAATGGGCGTAGCGTGTCCGTGGTGGGACAGGTGATGACACTTTGGTCTTTGCCACCAGGATGTCACCTGCTACTCTCTAGACAATCATTTGGAGCCCTAGACCTTGTTCCTAATGGTCAGCTTGGTTAATGCATAGAGACAAATCCAGTATAGTTGTCCCTTCATATTCGCTGAGGTTTGGTTCCAGGACACCCCGTGGATACCAAAATCCGTGAATACTGAAGTACCATTATATGCAATGGCTTAGCAAAATGGTATACCTTATATAAGATGGCAAAATCAAACTTTGCTTTTTGGATTATTATTTTTTAAAGAATATTTTCAAGCCGTGAATACTTAAAACCGTGGATACCAAATCCGTGGATACAGAGGGACAACTGTATTTTGAGTTTGCTCAGCTTCATCAAAACTAATCAAATATTACTCCATCTTCCTCTTACCATTAGTCTCATACCTATAACAAGTGGCATTTTTAAAAGATCTTTGAAGTATGGCAGAAAGGTATATAGTACTAACAGGTATATAACCGCCCACCTCCAAGGTCATTTACTGTAGATTCTACAAACAGTGTAAAGATCACTCAAGACAATGTCAGAACAGGAACCCCCATGCTTCCCAATGGCAGTAGCCAGCAACTTGCTACCAACAGTTATATCCTGCATGGCAGTAAAAGTGCCCTCAAAGCATTCAGATTACTTGGGATCAACTGGCTAAGCAGTAACTTTCTCTGGTACAAAGTTATTAAACTTGTTTATGAAACAGAGCTGCTAGGATTCATATATATTGCTGTTTGCACTAATTTATACATCTCTGCTTTGCATTGGCAGATTTTAAGGGATTTGTGAATGGTTCTGTCTTTCATTTGGGCTATAGGCTCCATTGTCTAGTGAGAAAAGCCACACAAAGCAGGATGGCTGGACATTGCTTCTTATCTTAGCTCAGTGTTATCTTGCCTTGACTTCATAGAACCATAGAATTGCAGAGTTGGAAGAGACTACAAGGGCCATCCAGTCCAACCCCCTGCAATGCAGGAAATCACGATCAAAGCATCCCCGACAGATGGCCATCCAGCCTCTGTTTAAAGACCTCCAAGGAAGGAGACCCCACCACGCTCCGAGGGAGTGTGTTCCACTGCCGAACAGCTCTTTACTGTCAAAAAGTTCCTCCTAATGTTGAGGTGGAATCTCTGTTCCTGGAGCTTGCATCCATTGCTCCATGTTCCAGTCTCTGGAGCAGCAGAAAACAAGCCTGCTCCATCCTCAGCGTGACATCCCTTCAAATACTTAAACAGGGCTATCATATCGCCCCTTAACCATCTTTTTTCCAGGCTAAACATACCCACCTCCCTAAGTCTCTCCTCATAAGGCATCGTTTCCAGACCTTTCACCATTGTAGTCGCCCTTCTCTGGACAAGCTCCAATTTGTCAATATCCTTTTTGAATTGTGGTGCCCAGAACTGGACACAGTATTCTAGGTGAGGTCTGACCAAGGCAGAATAGAGTGGCACTAT
Organism: Gambelia wislizenii; assembly: GCA_030847615.1. Classification (NCBI taxonomy): domain Eukaryota; kingdom Metazoa; phylum Chordata; class Lepidosauria; order Squamata; family Crotaphytidae; genus Gambelia; species Gambelia wislizenii. The sequence continues at coordinate 165,599,684 of JAUMIR010000001.1, read as the reverse complement.
TACTTCCGTTGATCTGGACACTATACTTCTATTGATGCAGCCCAAAATCGCATTGGCCTTTTTAGCTGCCACATCACACTGTTGACTCATGTTCAACTTGTGGTCTACTAGGACTCCTAGATCCCTTTCGCACGTAGTCTCATTCAGCCAGGTCTCCCCCATCCTAGATCTATGCATTTCATTTTTTCACCGTAAGTGCAGTACCTTACATTTCTCCATATTGAATTTCATTTTGTTAGCTTTGGCCCAGCTTTCCAGTCTATCCAGGTCATTTTGAATTTTGATCATGTCCTCTAGGGTATTAGCTACTCCTCCTAACTTGGTGTCATCTGCAAATTTGATAAGTATGCCCCTAATTCCCTCATCCAAGTCATTGATAAAGATGTTGAATAGCACTGGGCCCAGGACCGAATCTTGTGGCACCCCACTGGTCACATCTTTCCAAGACGAAGAGGAGCCACTGCTGAGCACCCTTTGGGTTCAGCCGGTCAACCAATTACAAATCCATTGAACAGTTAATTTGTCTAGCCCACATTTTACAAGCTTGTTTGCAAGAATGTCATGGGGAACTTTGTCAAAGGCCTTACTGAAATCAAGGTACAGGATATCCACAGCATTCCCTTTATCTACCAAGCTGGTAACTTTATCAAAAAAAGAGATCAGATTAGTCTGGCATGACTTGTTTCTCTGAAACCCATGTTGACTTTTTGTGATTATGGCATTGCCTTCTAAATGTTCACAGACTCTATGTTTAATGATCTGCTCTAGAATCTTCCCTGGTATTGATGTCAGACTAACTGGACGATAATTGTTGGGATCCTCTTTTTTACCCTTTTTGAAGATGGGGGCAACGTTTGCCCTCCTCCAGTCTGCTGGGACTTCTGTTCTCCAAGAGTTCTCAAAGATTATTGCCAATGGCTCTGAGATCACATTTTCCAGCTCTTTTAATACTCTTGGATGTAGTTCATCTAGTCCTGGAGATTTAAATTCATTTAGATTTAGAAGGTATTCCTGTACTACCTCTTTGCTTATTCTGTGCTGGATTTCCCCTGTTGTGTCCTCTGTTCCTTTTTCCTCAGGTTGGTCCCCCTTTTCCTTTTCTGAAAACACTGAGGCAAAGAAGGTGTTGAGTAATTCTGACTTTTCTCTGTCCCCTGTTAGCATTTTGTCATCTTCTCCCCATAGTGACTTGTTTTAGCCTATTTAAATTACTGTCAGGATCCTGGCTTGGGCTTCTTGGTCTAGGCCTCACTTAGCATGCCTCCAGCCAGTCTCCTATCAAGCGCTGAAGGGCTGGGAATTGTTTATGGATTGGCAGGGGGCCTTAAGTGTGAATACCTTAAGTTTCCCAGGCCTGGAAAACCTGGTATCTCATTTCCAAGGTCGCAGCTTCTGAAGAGCTTGGGAACGAAGGGGAGGGGGAATGAGTGAAGCCTCATTTTAAAACCTACATTTTCTTTCTGTGAACCAGTTCTGCCAATATGCCTGGACCTATTCACTTCTTTATCTCTGCAATAAAACACTTTCACTAGTGACTGCTGTCTGAGTTAATTGAAGTCTGAGTGGATCCTTATAATTACCATTACTATTTTAAATTATTTAAACTGTTAAAACTGATTTCATTGCATTCTACTCAGATCTGTGGATATAGGATGGGATATAAATGAATAAATACAAGCAGAACATGAAGGCAGATATACTGTGTTATATTTCTGACGATTATAGTGTTATTACACAAAGGTGGCAGTTATCCTGAGCCTTTCAATTATATTCAAGTGAGTTTTCATCAGATAGTAAAATAACTAATTGGATGCACAGACTATGTAAGGGAGAAGGAAACAGAGGCCAAAGATATAATGTGCACACTAGAGTGTTGATGTCTTTCTACACTATATTGATGTCAGTGGGATGCATATTACAGAGTACTTTTTGATTATTTATGCATAACTAGTAAAAATAGCCACATACAACTAAAGCTATTTGATGGAAAAATATGATCCCGTGTGAACATACCTAAGTACTTCTGTCTGTCCCTCCATTGTTGGAGGAATTTTTGACAGAGTTACAAAAGGAGGGTGACTTCTTGGTGGCTACTCTAGAATACCTTGCCATAGGGGCTCGGCCTGCTCCATCTTTGTTTTCAGCTGTCTTGTAGCAGAAAGCCGTGATACAAATCTAGTAAATATCATAACAATAAATGCCAAGTCAGAGATATTCTTGCAAACAAGCTTGTAGAATGTGGGCTAGACAAGTTAACTGTTCAATGGATTTGTAATTGGTTGACCGGCCGAACCCAAAGGGTGCTCAGCAGTGGCTCCTCTTCGTCTTGGAAAGATGTGACCAGTGGGGTGCCACAGGGTTCTGTCCTGGGCCCAGTGCTATTCAACATCTTTATCAATGACTTAGATGAGGGAATTAGGGGCATACTTATCAAATTTGCAGATGACACCAAATTGGGAGGAGTAGCTAATACCCTAGAGGACAGGATCAAAATTCAGAATGACCTGGATAGACTGGAGAGCTGGGCCAAAGCTAACAAAATGAAATTCAATACGGAGAAATGTAAAGTACTGCATTTAGGGCGGAAAAATGAAATGCATAAATATAGGATGGGAGAGACCTGGCTGAATGAGACTACGTGCGAAAGGGATCTAGGAGTCCTAGTAGACCACAAGTTGAACATGAGCCAACAGTGTGATGCGGCAGCTAAAAAGGCCAATGCAATTTTGGGCTGTATCAATAGAAGTATAGTGTCTAGATCAAGGGAAGTAATAGTGCCACTCTATTCTGCCTTGGTCAGACCTCACTTAGAATACTGTGTCCAGTTCTGGGCACCACAATTCAGAAAGGATATTGACAAATTGGAGCGTGTCCAGAGAAGGTCAACTAAAATGGTGAAAGGTCTGGAAACGATGCCTTATGAGGAGAGACTTAGGGAGCTGGGTATGTTTAGCCTGGAAAAAAGACGGTTTAGAGGCGATATGATAGCCCTGTTTAAGTATTTGAAGGGATGTCATGCTGAGGATGGAGCAGGCTTGTTTTCTGCTGCTCCAGAGACTGGAACACGGAGCAATGGGTGCAAGCTCCAGGAACAGAGATTCCACCTCAACATGAGGAGGAACTTTTTGACAGTAAGAGCTGTTCGGCAGTGGAACACACTCCCTCGGAGCGTGGTGGGGTCTCCTTCCTTGGAGGTCTTTAAACAGAGGCTGGATGGCCATCTGTCGGGGATGCTTTGATTGTGATTTCCTGCGTGGCAGGGGGGTTGGACTGGATGGCCCTCGTGGTCTCTTCCAACTCTGCAATTCTATGATTCTATGATTCTATGAAATCCTAAAAAACAGTACAAAGAGCAAAACATTTTAAAAAATTAATGGATTATAAGTTTAGGCAGTCTACACACATGCCTACACAAAGGCAAATGGACTGTCAATTTCTGGAAGTCTTCAAACAAAGGTTGGATGGATGTCTTTCCACAGTGCTTTAGTTTTGTATTCCTGCACTGCAGGGGGTTGGACTAGATGATCTTTGGGATCCCTTGTAACCCTAAAATTCTGTGATTCTATACTTCCAGAGACAATATCACTCTTCTCCCCTTCTCAAACTGCACATGTGCTCATGCGAAATGGGTAAAAAGAGATGAACTTTTTGATAAAACCAGCCATATTTTAAAGCATAAGAGCATATAAAATAGAATGTTATTTTGCATGCTGCCTTAATGCTCATCTGTTCACTGAATTGTTTTTTCAAGGTGGAAGCCCAAGAACTCCATATAGGCAGAAGCTGTTTAAAAAAACACAGATATGTAGGGCTCGTCTATGCCAGACAATAAAATGTGGATTGATGCGCAGTAAAACCAATTCACAGAAGCTTTCATTTGTCTTCATGGTTTTTTTCTCAAGATCACAGGCGTGCAAAGTCATACATGTTTATTGTTCAAACAGACATGCCTGGGAATCACGATGGCAGGCACAGGTGAATTACTCACATTTTTATTATTACCTGTTGCTGCTACTGAACAGTATTTTTTAAAGCAAATCCAAGGTGCAGAAGTGTGAGCTTCCACTTAAATAAACAAAAAATGGAGGAGGCTATTTCATCACCTCGGTGCATGATTGCTTCAGTGAATATCCAATGCGGTGGTTCCACCTCCTGCGTATGTCTGAGCAATCAGCTTTCCACTTCCGCTCTTATCGGGAAAGTGCAGCAAAACAAATCAGTTTTCCCAATGAGTGGGAATGCGCATTTCCTTTGGAGTTTTTTTTTTTTCCAAACCGGGAAAAGATTCAAAGGCTTTTCCTGTGGAGTATTTGGTGTTTTTGCGCCCCCCCTTCCTTCCAAATACAGCAAAATGATGTGGGATCCCAATGGGACAAAACGTATTCTCCTCGAATTCTATGAGAAGTATTTGTGTCATATAGACAAGCTGCTAGTATATTTGGAAGACCAACTGAGAGTGCATTGAGGCAGAGAAAAAAGGGACACGTTCAATGTATCCTTACTTTCATGGAAAGTTTGGAATATTTTAGTGAGGAAGGTGTGAAAGTATTCTGTCACTCACTGTGTGTTTAGCATTGGCTGTTTAAGTATCAAAGGAAGGGTCTGTTTTGTTTTTTGACACTTAGCAAAATTGTGCAACAAGCCCTGCTCCAGCATCACGGTGAGATGGAATTTAGTTAGAACTGTGCTTTATGAACATATGTTAATTCACATGAGCCACTGCAAAATTCCAAGTTCATTCTGAAGTATTTTTTTTCAGCAGGTCATCATGGTAGGCCAGTTATTGCCCTATTTGATTGATATACATTTCAATAAGTACAAAATAAAGATGTACAGTTGTCCCTCCATATCCACGGATTTGGTATCCACAGATTTAAGTATTCATGGCTTGAAGCAAACCTTGATTTTGCCATCTTATATAAGGGACACCATTTTGCTATGCCATTGCATATAATAGTACTTAAGTATTCACAGACTTTGGTATCCACGGGGGCGGGGGGGCGGTCCTGGAACCAAACCCCAGCTAATATGAAGGGACAACTGTTTGATAAACCAAACTAAGTTGGGGCATGTTGGATCCCAGATTGGTAGCTTCTGAGCACATTTCATTTCCCTGCAGTGTTGAAGCCAGTTTGTCATTTATTTTGTTCGTAGAGGTACTTTATTTCACCCTTATAGACTTGTCAGCAGTTTTATTTTAAAAAATCTATTTTGGGGACTTTGTCCCTTGGCAGTGGCATTTTAGCACAGACATGAAACATGTCATAAGACTTTGGAATAAAAATTAGTTTTGGATTAAATGTATCTTCAAAAAGAATGTAGTTCTGTTTAACCATTTGGAGCCTGGCAATGCACGTTTATATTTTAACTTACCCGGTTTTAAAATAAATGCCCATTGCAGAGATCTTTGCATGCATCAGGAAGGTGCATAAACAAGAAGTGTGCATAAGAGGCTCCCCATCCCACCCAAAATATGTTGGTAACATGTTCTGGAGGCACATAATGCACTCATATTGCTAAAGCTTAGTGGATTTGTCTCTGGTCAGTGCCACAGTGGAAGACCACCTGTGAACACCATGTCTACCAGGGACATTATTGGCTCTGGTAGGCATTTGAATGTATTGGGTGAAAGACAGTACACAAACAAAATTTAAGAAACAGGAATCATCATCGTCTCATCATCATCATCAGTTTGATAGAAAAGTAAGATACCTTGTGGAATTAAGGAGCAAATTAGGAGGCTATAGGGAGGGGTAAAACTGGAAGAGAGAATAGATTTGCACATATCCATGAGCTGTACAGGGGAGGGGAAATGAAGCCTACTAATCTGAAAAAAAAACCCAAATAAAGCAAGCTGAACAAGAGGCAGATCAGGATCTACTTTTAGATCTTCACATGATTGGCAGAGGTTGCACAAGGGCTTCAAATACCCCATAGTTTTGAGGACAGCAAGAGAAATTGCAAGACAAAATAAATAAAACTCACTATGGCTATTCTTGTGCTAATTGCTAATCTGCCAGCTTCTGCATTTTTTATTAATTTGTAAATAGGGTTGTACTGATCGTCTTTGACCATGGTTTATGTATTTCTGATAGCCAGTTATGTGAGAATCCTTGAGCTGTACTAACTAGATTAAGATTTATACTTGGATTTGCAGATCATTTCAATATCTCATGGGTTAGAAAGGCCAATGGGATCCAGTACATACAAGGAGTAATATTTATTAAACTACCATGAAATTTTTCCAGTCATAACATAATAGCTACAGTTAGGTCCAGAAATAATTGGACACGGATACAAGTTTTGTTATTTCATCTGTTTACCACAATAAATTCAAGTTAAGTTAAATAATTAATATGGGCTTAAAGTGCATTCTCTCAACTTTAATTTGAGGGTATTCACACCCAAATTGGAGGAAGGGTTTAGGAATTACAGCTCTTTAATATGTAGCCCCTTCTTTTTCAAAGGACCAAAAGTAATTGGACAATTGACTCAAAGGCTGTTTCATGGAGAGGTGTGGGCTATTCCTTTGTTATTTCTTCATCAGTTAAGCAGGTCAAAGGTCCGGAGTTGATTCCAGGTGTAGCATTCACATTTGGAAGCTGTTCCTATGAACCCACAACATGTGATCAAAGAAGCTCTCAATGCAACTGAAACATGCCATCCTTAGTCTGCTAAAAAAAAAAAAAAAAAAAAAATCTATCAGAGATATAGCAGGAACATTAGGATTGGCCAAATCAACAGTTTGGTACATTCTGAGAATAAAAGAAAGCACTGGTGAGCTCTGCAACACAACAGAAATCACTCCATTCTTTCAATGGTCCTGGGTGTAATCTTTCTGTGAGATGACTTCTGCTCATGGCAGCTTTGGATCCAGACTTTTAAAAATTCTTCCAGATAATCCCTGTATATAGTTTCACACAGTTGCTGTTATGTACCTTCCAATCAACTCTCACTCATGATGACCCTATCATAGGGTTTTCTTTTGATTTCTTCAGAGGAGGTTTGCCATTGCTGTCCTCTGACCCTGAGGAAGCCTGACTTGCCTAAGACCACCCAGTTGGTTTCCATATCACACAGGATATTTAAAATTAATTGACAAAGAAAAGCTTCTTGTGAAGTAGCCTTCTGTACTGTGTGTGCCTGCACATGTGTGCATGTATGTGTTGTGTGCCTTCAAGTTGTTTCCAACTTCTGGTGCCCCTAAAGTTAACCTATTGCAGGATTTTCTTGGCAAGATTTGTTCAGAGAGATTTGCCATTGCCTAAGTTTCATCTGATGCTGAAAGAGTGTGACTTGCCCAATGTAACCCAGTGGGTTCCTATGGCCAAGTGAAAGATTCCTAGTCCAACACTCAAACCACTACACCACTCTGGTTCCTTCTGTACTTGTTTATAAAACTTGTAAACTTATAAAACCCAATGATAGGGTCACCAAGAGTGAGAGTTGACTGGAAGGTACATTACAATAACTGTGTGAAACCATATACAGGGATTATCTGAAAGAATTTTTAAAAAGTCTGGATCCAAAGCCACCATGAGCAGAGGTCATCTCACAGAAAGAATACACCCAGGACCATTGGAAAAATGGACTGGTTTTTGTTGTGTTGCAGAGCCCACCAGTGCTTTCTTTTATTCTCAGAATCATGTATTCATGGCTGAAGTTTTTCACAGAATGAGATCCACATTACATTTATTCAGAAATCCTATCACATCCCATGGACTTTATTTCCTAGTAAGTAACCTTTAGCAATCTAATCAGCCTGACTCAGTACCCTATCACTATCATAGTCAATTAATATCTTCAAAATATTTCAAATATCTGATACAATATTTTAAGTTACAGGTTTGTTTAGCTGCTTTGGCTAATTAGTCTTAAAAAGGGAGACACCTTTTTTTACAGTAATACAAAGAGAGAACAAAAACTTTTAAGGTGGTTTGTATTTCACACCAGTAGAATAAAAACCTTGAAAATGGTTTCAAAAATAAAAAGCTGCTGGCATGTTTAATTATAGTGACAAATGAATAACAAGTGGCAGTAGTTTCAGTTTGAATAAAACTGTATCCAATTATTGCATGTTTGGAAAGCTGCATGTTTGGATTCTGATTTTTTTATTTATCTTTGCAAAACACCATTTCACTAAGTACTTTATTTTATATTTTGTTAGTACAGCTTCCCTCTACCACATAGCTGTTTCCATTACACATTGCTGATAAAACTAAACTAGAACTTCATTAACAGAGTAGTCCAAATAGGGTGGGAGAGAGCAAATCTGCAGTAGTGGAACGGCCAAATCACAAGCTTTACTGGAGAGGAAAGCCGGGCATTCATTGGCAATTGTCCATCCAAAAGTATTCCAGCAAGTGTTGCCTTGCAAGAGAGGAGCCTTGCATGAATGGTTCTCCCTTTCTGCCTGCGTCCACCCTCTTAGGTGTCTTCCTAGGCAAAAGATTATTGCAGCCTAATAAAATCCAAAACCTTATAAACATTTAATTAAATGTTAAAACAGCAGCAGGCCACTTGTTGACCGCAGCGGCACTATCAGCAACATTAACTTGACAAACGCATTTACATGATGCAACTTCCTAGCAGAAGTTGCATGAATACATTGTACAATAGGACAACCCATATCTGCAGGGGATTGGTTCGGGGGGGGGAGGGCATGGATACCGAAAACCACAGATAATAGCAAACACCATTGGAATAATGAGACTTCTGGTTTAAAATACCATAGAGTTGCCTTGGAGGATCTAGAAAATGGCGAGAGAGGACACATTTTCTAGGAAGACTCTATGGTAGCTATGCTGAAAATGAAACTGCGGATAACTGAATCAGTGGATAATAAATCAGTGGATACAGGGGTCCTACTTTACTGGTTAACATATTGAAACTTAAAGAAAAAAACCTCACAGTTATTTAAGATAAAGCTGAAAACTCATTAATCACTGTCTGATTTTTTAAAAAGAACACCAAAAAGAGCAGATTAGAAATAATATGGTTTATAACTGATCTTTTATTTACTGCTTGGGCCATGGGCCACAGGTGCTTATTTATCTCCTTGGGTCAATTTCCAGCCTATATCTAAACTCATTCATGAGTGGTGATTTGTTTTGTTGGGGCATAGAATAATAATAATAATAATAATAATAATAATAATAAAATTTATTTATACCCCACCCTCTGCTAAAAACAATCAGGGCAGCTTCCAACAATTAAAACATTATAATAAAGACTAAAAACACCACCCACCCCCACCCTCCCCCATAAAAAGACATTAAACACTATAAAATTAAAACCTTCTAACTAAAAACACATTAAAACAAATATATATATATAATTTTTAAAAGCCAGGAGACTGAGCTCCTGAGGCCAGGATCTAATCAGGAAAAGCCTGGCAAAAGAGATCCGTCTTTAGTGCTTTTTAAAAGCTACTCAAGCTTGTCAACTGACGGATCTCATTCAGCAGGCCATTCCATAAATTGGGGGCGATTACCTGTGTCCACCACAACCACCTGCAGTGTTGTTCCATGTCGACAGGACGCCAAGGAGAAGGTTTCTAGAGAGACTTCTGCAAAAGACTTCAGGCTGAGAAGGAAAAGTTCCTTCACCCCAGCACACTGCCTTGAGCTCTGCCTTGCCAAATAAAGACAGCAACAAGGCCAGCCTTCACTCAACTTGAGGGCTTTAATCTTTGTTAGCAGTATATTTACAATATATATACAGAATATAGCACAATCTCTCTTAAACCAACAAACTGCTTCGCCAACCACCATCCACACCAAACCCACACTGGAGATAATTCCCATCTCCTTTTTATAGGCAGTTAAACAATGCCTGTTACATCAGGCATCTTAGGTGTGCATACTCTCAAATGCTAACTCACACACACACCTGCCACTGAAGCTTAACTACTTTCATTTCTAAGCTTACAGCTCCATCTTGTGGTCACATCCGTGTCATTTCCTGACATGTTTGTCTGTTTTTCTGAACAGAAACGGGAAGTTGTGAGATTCTGTCAAGGGCACTGGGGGCTATATATAAGAGTGCCAACAACAATATGTTAGAATATTAGGAGATATATGTCAAAAAGCTGTCATGATGCCACCACCACAGGAACCAGCAACACACAAGAGCAAGAATTTTTTAAAAGGATGGTTCAACAGTCTTACAGTGATGGAGTGTTTTACTGCAATAGCTTTACATAATTAATCTGTGAATGCTGACTGGCAGGTTTATCAAAAATATTGCAGTCAGAAAAAATTGTCCTATACTATGATATGAAGTCTTTCTGTTGCTAACAATTTAAGTATTAAAATAAAATCACCATGAGTGATGAACTGATAAGCCAATTTACCCCACAAACAGTTCCTAATTTGTTCCTAAAAGATACTCATATGATATCCCCCTTCTTGCAACAAATGTATGATCATGTGGTAGATACTCTTCAAAAATAAGTGGGATTGTGCTGACCAAACCTCTCCGCCCTCAAAATTGCGTTGAGATTCTGTGAATAATGCATGTTAAATCCTTGTGCCAAAGTTGGTTTTATTTCATGAATAACACATTTAACTTTGACATTACTAGATTTGTACTTATAGGGATAAAATGGAGGAAGCTTTTTAAACATTGGACCATTCTGTGAGTACAGTTGTCCCTCCACATTCACAGATTTGACATTCACAGATTTGAGTATTCACAGCTTGAAAATATTCTTTAAAAAATAATAATCCTAATAGCAAACCTTGATTTTGCCATCTTATTATATAAGGGACACAATTTTGCTATGCCATTGCATATAATGGGACTTGAGTATTCACAGATTTGGGTATTCACGAGGGATCCTGGAACCAAACCCCAGAAAATGTGAAGGGACAACTGTATTAGCACTCTTCTACCAAGATCTTACCACGCTATACCCATCCCCTTTGCAACCTCTTTATGTGTTCTCACTTCCTCTTTCTCACCAAGTCTGTAGGTATCACCCCTCTCATAAACTAGTGAGGAAGGGAATCCTGGGAACTTCTCACAGTAAGGGCATTTGTTGGTGTAGACCAGTGGTTCTTAACCTGTGGTTCAGGGACCTCCATGCATCAGCAATGCCCTCACAGGGGGTCTGCGAAGGCTTGAAGGCTACTTGGCCACCTTCTCCCTGTAGCGGAGCAGCCATTATCAGGTATTATTGTTATTATTATTAGGGTTTTAAATCTTGAGATAAGTATTGAGAGCCCACAGCAACAAAAGATGTTTAAAGGGGATCCCTCGTAAAGAAAAGGTCAAGAGCCACTGGTGTAGACCACTCAGAAGTGGTAGTAGCATTTTCTTCCCGTTATCTGTCATGTCTTGGCAACAGTTCTGAGACAGTAACACAACATAAGGAGAAGAAGGGGGTGCAAAATCTAAGGAGGAAAGAAATCAGTATTGGTTGCATCCAGTGATTGTCACAGCAAGCATTTAGCTTTATTAGAGGATGGTGGGGTAGGTTATAAGATGTCCACTATTCATGTGGTTCACACCAAAATCTTGGACACATTCGCATCAAGTGGATGCTAATCAAGAAGACTAGTCTCCTAAAGAGACAAGAACATAAATAGAGGACCTGTTCCCCTCCCCCCCATATCCATGGAACCAATATCCATGGTTTCAATTATCAATGGCTGAAAAAAATAGGGACACATGCCATATAGTCGCGCTGGAAAATGCCTAAAGAGGTGTCTTCTCTAGGAATCACTAGGTCCTTCAGTGCAACTCTATGGTATGTTTGTACTGGAAATCCTTTAACTAAATAGGGTTTGCTATCATCTGCAGTTTCACTTATAAATGGTAAGTCCAGGAATGTATCCTCTGTTTATATGGGGAGTGACCTATCATGAAAAACCATGGAGAGCTCCATTTAATACTGGAGCTGAAAGCCACTATGTTTTTTCAGGAGGCAACAAATTGTAGATTAGTATTTGACTTCCTTTAAGTTGACTACCCCTGTCTTCATACTGACTCAGGCCTTTTCCCTTAAAGGGAGCTGGTCATTATCAGCAATTTCAGGATGCAACAGCAATGAAGTGACATCAGTGTGCTGGTCCTTTAGATTCCAATGGATTCCAAGGATTCCATGGTTAGATTCCAAGGATAGCAGTGTGATCTCTGCTGGTTAGAGGACAGGTAGGTCCCTGAGGTCTTTCTGGAGAACCAGATCCAAAGGAGGTGAAAGCCTTCTGTAATCATTTATTTCTATACTTATTCTCTCCCACAAGTCTTTACTCAGGAGACTGAATTAGGGTCCTGGACTCTGATGGTGGGTTTTGTGTATTTGGAAAGATCTTCCACTCATACAGCTCAGGGTACCCAATTATTGATAGTACCTCTACCTTGTTGTTGTCAATTGCCATCAAGCTGGCTTTACCTTGTGTCAATCCTATAAGTGAGAGACCTCCAAGACATCCTGTTATTAGTAGCCCTGTTAAGATCTTGCAAACTGAGGACTATAGGAATGTAATGTGGTCTTCCTCTTTTCCCTGGGTTCAACTACCTTCCTTGCACTATACTCCACTCAGTTCAGGATTCTACCTCAAGCAGGAGCAGCTTTTGTAGATAGGGTATGTGTGAAAGTGGCATATTGGTGGATGGGACTGGTGGAAATCAGAACTCCTTTGTTGGGTGAGTGGAAGTACTTCCCCAGCTTTCCAAAGCAGATAACAGAGTGTTGCAAGGGTAAACAATGAAAATGGACCCTTTTGTTGTGCTAGAATGCATGTTTTATTGGATCAGAAGCCTTCCAAAGATGGAAGGAACACCTTCTGTCCACAGGAAACAAATGGTGGGTGCATTCCTTAATAGGCAGTGTGGCACAAGTCATAACTTTGCATTTTGAAAGAGAAATGGATAGTATACAGCAGTATTAATAAGGAGCATAACAGGAGATGGGAAGGTGGCAATATCAGTAACAGGAAGGCAGAGAAGTTTAAAATAAAGATATTGTATCTCTTTCATTCTCACAAAGCTATTGTGAACCACTGCACAAGACAGAAAGGGAACAAAAACCAAATTAAAGGTATGTCATTTTTGATAAATTCAGGTGAGCTATAAAAGAGGCATCACTCTTTTTATTTTGTTTGTTTGATTGATAGCTCTGAACCATGCTTTCTGTATACTTTTATGCTGTCTTGAGTTACATTTTGGCTGCCTGTGATAATTACAACAATTCTTGTCAGGGATATTGATAAAAAATATTCTGCTAGCAACCATTAATAACTAATATATTATTTTTAGCTTTGAACATGGAAAGCAGACAATTCATAGTGAACTGAACAAAGAAATTGAGCTCTTTCTTAGGATTGTAATTTAGATCTTATAAAATTGTAGAGAGAATGAATAATTCAGTAGTGTGAAGAAGACAGCACCAATGAAATCTCATAATTAGGAAAGTAGCTGCAAGGGTTCTGAGTGGCAGCAGTTGGCTATGCAGATCCCATTGCACCAAATCTTTATCGGCTTTACCAGTTACTAGTTTGCCTCCAGTCAGAATTCAAGGTGCTGGCTTTGGTTCTTTAATCCCTGGCAAGTTTGGAAGCAGAATACCCCAGGAAACATATCCCCATCACCGTATGAGATTTCTGCTACATAAGCCTTTCTTCGGTTCATACCAGCATGCATCTGTCTATCCATCCAGCCCAATCAGCCCTATGTTTGTATGCATGATCTCCTGAGAGAGATCTTGCAAGTCCTATCCCTGCCTGTTTTTAAGCAGGCAGTGCAAGTTATAGTTTTTAGACAAACTAAAAGATAGTATGTATCTTAGTAATAGCCTATATTTTACATTGTGCATTTAAGTTGTACATTGAAAAATGATTTAAGTTCCTGAGTGGAAAGTGAGATATTGCCATCTTCAAGCAGAGGATATAAATGTCAACACTCAAGTACTTCCTGTTAAGTTCAGTAGATTTTTTTCTCACACAGGAAAGTTTGCTTCACCTAAGATGGCCCCTGCTATATAATACACATACATTATCTAAAAACTAAGCTATGCTTCTTGCTTCAGATTTATTATTCTTAGCCATAAAGATTCTGAAAATTAAATCAGTAGAATCAGCTAATCAACTAAAGATTCAGTCAATTAATTTTTTTAAAAAGTTGGGTGACAGTTCTGCCATCTAAATTATATATTGTAAGACTACCAAGCCAACAAAGTGATTCCATAACTATTTTAAGCAGGACTGTAACTTAGAGTGATTGTAGAAAAACTGAGATGAAGCTAGCTTCTCTGAATGTAAAGTTAGAACAAGTGACTGTTGCCAACCAGCACACAGTCAAGATTTGAGGACAAAAATACTTTTATTTTATTCTATTATTTTATTTTTATCCTGCCTTTCTCCTGGCATGGGACTCAGCCATCTCAGGACAAAGGTACTACAGTGGATACTGTGCAGTAGCACCTTACAGAACTTGTCATCGTAAGGACTTTAAACATAAGATTCCTTAATTCATCTTAATTCATCCTTCAGAGCTTGTCATAACTCCATCTAGAACTTAGGAAAAATGCATTTGAGTTCAGGAAATGTTTAATTTCAGGCAACCATTTTATTTGCCTTTGGGAACCTGAAGCGATGCTGATACTGGCTGGTACATTCACTGTTATTCCTGCAAGCACCTTTTCTGCTGCACCTACAAGCTTGCTTTTTAAAATCAGGAGAATTTAAAACATTTGTTGGGGTTACAGGAAGAGTACAGCATGATAAGAATGAAACACTCAAAAAATTAAAGTAGAGGTATTTATACTTGGTACATGGTAATCCTGCTGAAACACTACTTTTAGGATCTGTGGATTTGGAGGAGAAATTGAGATTTGATAAGTGCAATCAAAATAATTCCAAAGGCTAAGCACACTTTCTATAAATTAATTTGTAGCTGCATATGAGGGAATCACGTGTGTATGCCCTGTGTGGGAGAATCTGGTACTGTTTAAGGGCTTGTCATACACTGAAATAAAGGGGAAGGGCAGCCAGAAGGTTCTGTTTTCTGTGCTGCCTTACCACATGACATTATCATTCTTCCAGTGTTCTGGTGTTCTAGTCCCATGGGAGACAGAGGTGAAACCTCAGGCTTTTTACTAATGGATTTTTCTGGTTAGTAAAAAGGCGTAGGCCCCATTTACATGGCAAAATATTCCTTTAAATAAATCGCTAAGATTCCTAATTGTTCCCACACATCGTGCCACAGTATTGCCTCATTCAGAAGGAGGGGAGCTCAAAAACTCAAAAGTAGTGTGATAGTGGATTTCGCTTCTTTTCCTGACTTTTTTGAAAAGTAGCGACTTAGCGCACTTTGAATTGTGTGAACTACCATTTTGCTAAAGGTTATGTGAACTACCAGCAATCTTCCGGATACAGTCACAGCAGGGCTGAGCTGTGATTGGTTGGGCTGTCCAAGGAAGGGGTGGACTTGCAAGAGATGGAGGAGCCTCAAATTAAAAGATTCATCCACTGTTGTTTCCATCCACAGAAAAGATCCAGCCACTGCTATACCCATCCCAATCACTCAGCTGTCTGCCTCCTGGCTTGCTTGGCTGCTGGGGTTGAGGAATCCCCAGTTAGCCTTTCCCCCCCTCTCTCTCTCTCTGTGTGTGTGTGTGTGTGTTCATTCCCTCGCCCTGGTGAGATCCCGTTTCTGTGTGTGAGAAGAGAGAGAGGGGGGAGGGTGGGTGAGGGGAATGGGGGCTTTATGGGGGGATGGCTCCTCGGCTGATACTCCCTGCTAAAGGAATAAAAATTAGCAGGTGTTGCTCTGGTAATCAGAGGGAAAGGTGCCAGCACTTTCTCTCTTTCTCTGTTTCCCTCCCTCCCTCACAGCTCCTCAGCATCTTCCCCCAGATGTGCTTGGGAGGCCACGCCCTCCACCTCTGTCTGTGTGAATTTCAAAGTGGAAGACTAAACAGATCAACCGATTTTGCAGTAAATCATGTGAACTACACAGCACTGGTGCAAAACTGCGATAAAGCACAAACTACCACAATAAAAACTGTACAAGTCAACATACATAGACCTGATGATGTATGATAAGATCAGGAAAGTCACATCCATCTTATAAATGGAAGGTGTATCCTCTTCAGAGAAACCCAGGGCAGTGATGAACCCCACATACATTTCTGGAACAAAGTAGTCAATTTTTAAAAAATATTTTGAAAATATATGCAAGGTGTATAAATAAGAATTACACACACAGAAAAAACAATCCATGGTATGATATTCATTTTGGATGTATTGGCTTTCTTCCATAAGGGTGCCTGTTTATCCAAATCCAAATGTATTGAAATTTAGCATAGAAATATTTGTTAAGTGAATTTATCATGGCCCCCGCAATTCATGAGTTCTACTCAGATTAGCAAATTGCTTTAACTTTTAATTTTATTTATTTATGCAATTTATATGCTACCTTTCTCCTGAAGCGGGACCCTTGTTTGCACCAAACATGCCTGAAAAATGGGGAGAGACCAGGTAAATTCTGGGGATACTACCATATGCAGCAAAAATATAATAACTATATTCTTCTCCAAGGGAAGCTTTAAAATCTCCAGGGGAAGGCTTTCTCTCTGTCCTGCCACCATCACAGAGTATATTTGGTGAGGACAAAGGACAGAGCCTTCCCAGTGACTGCTCCCAAGTTGTGAAATTCCATCCCACAGGAAGCTCAGTTGGCCTCCATCTACTCTGTTTCCTCCAGTAGGCATTTTTTTCATCAATCAATCAATCAATTTATTCATACAGTCCATAGATCCATCAAACAACAGACATGATGTACATTAATAGATAAAACCATAATAAAAAACCAATAAAATTAGGATACTTATTGATAATTTTTTTTTGGAGCTCACCCAACTTATTCACCTATTAACTTTCCTCTCAGTGGCCACAGATAAGAACTTAGCAACTGACAAGGTAATATTAGGACATTTATCCTCTAGTAAGGATTTGACTTTTTTTTTAAATTTAAGAATGCCTCTGGCTTTTAAGTTACTGTGGTAAAAGGATCTTTTTGATTGGCTGTATTATGTTCATTTTACTACTTTTTTACCTTTCATACCTTCATTGTACAATGCTAACAATACTGTGTTCCCGGACGTCAAAAAGATTATACCCAATGTACAAACTTTAGACCAATTGCTTTAATAAGCATTGATACCAGGAGATCAACAGCTGTCCCTGTTAATAGATTTCAAAAAGTTGTTATAACCTTGACCCATGTAGATCAGGTAGGATTTTTTCTACATAGGCAAGGTTCTAATAATCTCAGATTGGTTATCAGTTGCATTGCTTCAGATGGTAAGAGATCTAATCTGGTGGTTTATTCTTTCATTAGAAATGGGAAAATATATTGCAAATTCATCTTTGCTACATTGGTTGAGTCTGATCTTCCTTAAGAATTTTGGAAATGGACTAGCATTACTTATGCACTTCTGAGACAAGGTTAATGGCATTTTTCTGAGCCATTTCTCCTTGAAAGAGGTACCAACCAGACAGGATTGACCTTTTTCCCCCCTCTTATATTTGAGTTGTTTGGAACTTTTGGTCTGTGCCTTTAGACAAAATGGTAATATTAATGTCTCTGTGTGTGATTTTTGTAGAATATTAAATTATTTTATACAGATAATCTTTTATTCTTTACTGCTCCATTTTTGTATTGGAGATTATTAATGCTTTTGAAGGTTTGTACAGTTATTTAATTAAGTGGTCAAAATGAGAGAGCTAATGAGCCAAAATGAGAGAGCCAATCAATAGAAGTATAGTGTCCAGATCAAGGGAAGTAATAGTGCCGCTCTATTCTGCCTTGGTCAGACATCACCTAGAATACTATGTCCAGTTCTGGGCACCAAAATTCAAAAAGGATATTGACAAATTGGAGCATGTCCAGAGAAAGGCAACTAAAATGGTGAAAGGTCTGGAAACCATGCCTTATGAGGAGAGACTTAGGGAGCTGGGTATGTTTAGCCTGGAAAAAAGACAGTTAAGAGGCGATATGATAGCCCTATTTAAGTATTTGAAGGGGTGTCATGTTGAGGATGGAGCAGGCTTGTTTTCTGATACTCCAGAGACTGGAACACGGAGCAATGGATGCAAACTCCAGGAACAGAGATTCCACCTCAACATTAGGAGGAACTTTTTGACAGTAAAGAGCTGTTCGGCAGTGGAACACACTCCCTCGGAGCGTAGTGGCGTCTCCTTCCTTGGAGGTCTTTAAGCAGAGGCTGGATGGCCATCTGTCAGGGATGCTTTGATCATGATTTCCTGCGTGGCAGGGGGTTGGACTGGATGGCCCTCATGGTCTCTTCCAACTCTACAATTCTATGATTCTATGAATGTTAGTAGAAGATTATTGAGTGCCTTTGCTGATTGGCAGTTCTGGTGGTGCTCACCTGCTATTACTTACCTTGGAATACTAGTTCCCAGCGACATTTCTTATAATGTTATAGGTAGTGGTATTTGTACTGCATTAGATTGGATTAATGAACAGTATTAGGTCTTACTTTTGGAAAAGTTCTTCAAAGTATTGCCAAGATAGTTTCATTTAAATCAGGGCAATTACAGCAATTGACTTAAATAGCCAAGGAAAAAGGCTGATTTGAATCATTGGTTTCACTCCAGTTACTAACTTCCTAATTCCTGAGTTATTCATACTAACTTGTTTCTATAACAAATAAAATACATCTGTCTGAGATTAAATAAAACCATTATGCTAACAAGTCTAATCTAGAACATCTATTCAGCTACCTTTTGCTATACTTTTGATGGTCTAAGATTTAAATTAAATCATTTACTTGAAGACTAAATCCTTCCTGGATTTAAAATGGAATGGAAGTATGGATGTATGGGGGTTACATTGCTGCAACGACTTGGCCAGAAACCTGTGCAGTTTACAGCTTCCACACAAATCTAGTGTGTATATTTGGAAAGTCTGGAAAGGGCTAGAGTCCAGAAATTTCTAGGTTTGGTTAGTAACTGGGCAAAATATTGTTTCTCCATGAAAGGAAAGGAAATGTCTATACTCATGGACTGTCCAAATATTCATTATTTGTGCAGCAACAAATAGAGTACTGCTGTTGCATCTATCTTTTGTCTACCTACCCAGCTAACACCAAAACATTACATATGTTTGCCACTTTTTAAAAAATCATTTATTTATTGAATTGGTATGTCATGAAAAGTATACATGTAAATATAAACATAAAATATCTGAAAAAATAAAAACAAAAGGAACAGTAGAAACAGGTGGGATGCATTTTTCACATTAAGCAGAGTAGAATGTAAAATCTCAGATTTTTTCATCTTTCACATCTAATGATGAGTCTTCCTTCTCTATACGAGGTCTGACTTTCCATATACATCAATATGGTCATTTGGGTTCAAAATGTAATTCCAAAGACCAAGATGAGGAGGAGGTGGATGTCTCAATTGTGTGTCTGCATTAACGAACTCAGTTCATGAAATCAATTTTTCAATAAAGGAGTCTTTATTTGGTTATTATCATGTTGCAATTTCTGTAGTAACCAGGTATCCCATATATGCTTCCACCTTTTGTCAATTGATATACCTATCTTCCAAAAATTGGCTATTCCCATACAAACCTCTAAAATAAAGAATGTTATTAATGCTTATACTTCAGATTTTTGTTTCCCCCTAAGTAAATAGATAACAATAGAAGGACTAGGCAAAATAGTATATTTTTTCTAGAAGTTAAACAACAAAGCTAAACCTATTATGTCATGCCAAAATCCATTCACACATGAGCATTCCAGCCACATATGACACTTTTAAAAACAGTCATGCCTAGAATGCTTTATGACACACAGAAAAGCAAGCTTGAACTCAATGGTTCAGTTCATGGATAACACCAAACTCTGAATAATTTAATAATTCAGGTTTACACTTCAACTGAGTGCATAACACATTGTTGAATTTGAGAATAAGGTTCTCTGTTTGCTAGAGTGGGCAGAAGGGTTTAATTGGAGACAATCTGTGACTATCCTTAGGTGAAGCTGATTTAAATATTTGTTTAAATAACCACAGATATAAAGGGAATCAAGTTTCTGAAATGAAGGCACAATGTACCGGAAATCAGAGGGGGGAAATGAATGATTTTGGGGAGGGGATGCAATATTTTGGTTAAAACAATTTAAATTCAAGAGTCAGATTAAGTTGTATTTTACATACAAGATTTATAATATGCAAAATCACCCACAGTTAGCCCTTTATAATTGTGTAAAACTCTAATCTTCCACTAGACCTCTAATTAAATATTACTGCTCTCAGCTAACTGGTATTTGGCCTAAAATTCAAGAAATATCTTCAATTACCCATTCTAAGAGGAAGGTTCCTGAAGAAACAGGTGAAGGTTGAAGACTGATCCTGGAAAATTCAGCTGGCAAAAACTAATCTAATAAGAATGTGAAGGATAGTGAAGCCTGAGCCACACAGAGCAAAATAAAAACGAAATAAAATAATCAGGGCTGTACAAACATCTATGGAAGGCTCCATAGAACTGCATA
Source organism: Gambelia wislizenii (assembly GCA_030847615.1). Lineage (NCBI taxonomy): Eukaryota > Metazoa > Chordata > Lepidosauria > Squamata > Crotaphytidae > Gambelia > Gambelia wislizenii. The sequence continues at coordinate 165,579,154 of JAUMIR010000001.1, read as the reverse complement.
CAGTCTACTGTAAACTGTACCTTTTCTAAGGACTTTATCAGACACACATAATACGGCATCATAAGGATGCCACATAACCACGAAAGGGTGCATGGATCAGACAGCACCACCCTTTTGTGGTTTTAAAAAGGCAAAATCACGTACTTTTTCATTGATGGCTTAAGCCGTCAACAGATCCCCTGATGCTTTTTTGCTGGCATTGCTGGCATGTTATACCTCTGTCTCTTTAAATCACATACTTCTGACAATAGCCACTCTGGCGCAAACACTTCTGAGTCAGATTGCGACATCCAGGTATGTTTCGCTCTTTCTATGACCCTCCCTGGGTTACTTAGAATCATAGAATCATAGAGTTGGAAGAGATAACAAGGGCCATCCAGTCCAACCCCCTGCGATGCAGGAATACACAATCAAATCATTCCTGACAGATAGCTATCCAGCCTCTGTTTAAAAACTTCCAAAGAAGGAGACTCCACTGCACTCCGAGGCAGTGTATTCCACTTCTGAACAGCTCTTACTGTCAGGAAGTTCTTCCTAATGTTTAGGCGGAATCTCTTTTCCTGTAGTTTGAACCCATTGCTCCCTGTCTTAGTCTCTGGAGCAGCAGAAAACAAGCTAGCCCTCCCTCCCCTTTATAACTAAAGCAGAGCTTCGAAAAGTTATTTTTGGATGGCAACTCCCCTATTGCCGTGCCTTGTGACTTTTAAAATGTGTGTATGTGCTTTGCTTCACTTTTTAAGGTTTATTTTTGCCTTAAAGTTTGAATTTCCCGCACAATGAAATTGTGCGAGATTTCGAATGAGGAAGTGAACAGAGCTCCATTCACTTCCTCTTCATTCACAGTGGAGCCTTTGCTGGGAAAGAAGGTGAGTGGGCATGGGGAATTTCTTTTGCCAGCATAAAAATGGTTTGTTTGTTTTTTTGTGCTGGCAAAAGAATGTTTTAAAGACTGTGTCTGATAAAGTCCTGCAACTCAGAGCAAAAAAGCCCCCAGAGTAAACAGTTGCTAAAAGTAAAATCAAAATGAGAAAAGAAGAGAAAGTCCTTTCCAGGTTTGACCTGGTTTTAATCCACTGCATCTCCCCCAATCTGCCTGTGTTCTAATTGGTCTTTTCTCTGCTGTCATTACCAGGGCCAGTTTAATGCACCTGCGGCATCAGCATCCACAGGGGCCCCCATCATTGTGGGGGCCTCCGTAGTAACCTTCCTCCTGCAAAAACATGATTAGTAATAATCTGAATATCCGGTACTGTGAATAGCTTAGGTTGCGTTAGGTTACATTGACCTGAAATAAACATTTGGGGCCCGCAAAATAAAGCATTGCAGGGGGCCCCAAAATTCTTGAAACCGGTCCTGCTCATACTAAAATTCAGTTCTGTATTGATAGATGGCAGGTGAGGAAAAAAAAAGCAGCATTCCTTTGTTTAAAGGAAAATAAGGTGGTTCTGGGGTCTCATTGAGGTACTATTTGGGTCACAGAGCCATCGAAAGTAACCATAGTATCCAACTTGGTAGCACTCCATACTAGTCCATTGTCCTGTAATTTGACCACGGGCTTGCCACAACAGCAACCATTTGTCTGCCTTTTTGTTCACTGCAGAATCCAAAAATCTCTTGCGTCCTTTCTAACAGCAAATAGCCAGTCATGCTGAACCAAATGCATATGAACCAAACCAAAACAAAAAAATCCATTCTATAAGAACATAATAGTTGTTCCTTGTAGCCTCTAGACCAAAAGAAAAAATATATTACCTGAGTAACAAAACACACTGGCTTAGTTCAGACAAACTTGCTGAGCATAATTCTCATGGCAGCCTTCAAGGATAAAAGGCAAGGAGAAAGCATAAGCCTGAGGCTTATTCATGTAGTGCCAAACCATGGTTTGCTATTATGTCCAAAATGACTGTGTATATTTCATATAGATACATAGATTCAGTTTTAAGAGGGTTCTGTACTTTACATTGACTCTGAAAAAGTGGTACTGCAGCCCAACAGGCCCTGTGCTAGCACAATAACGTTCTTGGAACTAGGCCCAATATTTTTGTATTAAGTCAGATATTATTTGAAACCAAGTTAGTTTTAAGCAGAGGTGGGAATCATTTTACCCTGTATGATGTTAATGGAGTGCAGCTCATGGGGTTTTTCACCACTGATTATGGTGCCAAGTCAGGTTGCCAGATTGAAAACAGCTTTATTTTATTTTATTTTATTTTATTTTATTAATTTATATCCCACCTTCCTCCCAGTATGGGAACCAAGGCAGCAACTTAAAAAGTCATATAGAAGAAACAATTTCATCAAATACTTTTGTCACACAATTGGGTAACAAGCAACACCTGCTGAAATTCCCTCTTTTATACAAGCATCACAAGAGCCCTCCCTGGTTTTTATTCTGGCAACCCTTGACTGTCAAGTGCTCCTGGGAGTTGCAGCTCAACAATATCTGTAGGGCTGCATGAGTCACAAGCCTTAAGAGACATTATTTTTAAAAAATCTAGAAAATAGATGAAATCTGATCTTTAAAAGTCTGGTTTTAGAGGGTTTTTAATAATTTATTGTTTTCTACTATAAGTGTTGGAAAACAAGGACTATCTTCAGGTATTTGAATGAGGGGTGCAGCTTAGGTGTCTATCATTAATATTTCTCTTGCAATATGACAAAAAAATCCTCTTCCTTCTTATTTACTTTGGATTCCTCTTTCTCCTGTGTCATGTAAAATAAATGAGTATCTGAAAGTATTCTTATAAGCAAGGAACAAACTAATAGTGAGGGAGCTGATAAGCTCAATTTTCTGAAAACCATAATTCCCTAATGTCGATAAAACTCAGAGTGAACATTCACAATATGAAGGATTTTTTTTTTTTTTGGATAATATTATCCTATTTAGAATTATGCTACTTGTTTTCAAACACATATATTACTTATTGGGATACATTAGAATGTAAAATAAACAGAAGTTTAGAATTTTGTGCACAATCAGAACTGAAGGGTGTGATCTTATAAAGCTTAACCAAATACCCAGTTCAAGGACATAGACATGTTACTCTGGAATATCAGTATGCAAAGGGGTCTTGTAGCACCTTAGAAACTAAAGACCTGTCTATACGAGGCAAACAAACAAACAAACCCAAAATGGATGGCTCTGCAGTAATGGCAAATCGCAGCAGCTGCGATTTGTCTTAACGGTGTTTTGGCCCCCAAAACTTAGCTGGTCAGATGACAACTGTGAGTGATTTACTCATGCTTTTAACATGCCTTATTTGCCACCACCAAATTTCTTTTAAAAAAAAAACTATTTTCAATTGTGCACTTGAGTGATATTTTGCCTGTAGAAAAAAAGGAAAAAAACCCAGCACCCAGTTTTCTCACTTTAGTGCTCACTTGCTATGATGAAATCCAACATGGTGGCATCAGGCACTTGCCCTCTTAGCAAGCCCCACCCCCATGTTCATCCGGCTAATCAGCTTTGTGCTTCCTTTCCTATGGCAAAATGATGGAAAGTGAATCACTCGTCCCAATGAACAGGAATGTGCATCCCCGTCACTGTTTTTAAAAACTCCATGAAAAGTAGTGAAGGCTTTTCCTTCATAATTTTTGATGTCATGGCCCCCCTCTTTCCAAATACAGTGAAATGATGTGGGATCCCATTAAGATGGGTAGCATTCTCCTCGCATTCCATGAGGAGTAGTTTCATCGTTTAGATAGCCTCTAACTGAGGGCCCATTTACATGGCAAAAAAAAAACAAACAAAAACGAACGGCATGCAAAAGATCAGCAATCCATTCACACAGCCATTGGCAGAAATACATGTCATTCGGGGGGGGGGGACTCACCCTAAAGTCCGTTCGCAGCAAGTCTGGGGCTTCATACAGATTTAAAAAAAAAATCTGTACGAATGAGCGATCGTTTGACCACTCACGTTTGCACAGATATGCTCAAGCAGGGGAATCTGACTGGATGGATAAGCACAGGGGGTGGTGCTAGGAAAGAGGGGAATTGGCAGCGGATGCCATGTTGAATTTCCGGCTAAGCGAGGGTCTGGTAAGTCCATGTTCTCTCTCTCTTTTTTTTAATTTATTTCTCTTTTTAGTTCTTTATTTATTTATTTATTTTTGTTCTCTTTTAGTTCTCTTTTTAAATTTATTTTTGTGTAAATAGGTAAAAATGACTGTGTGCACCACAGGAAACTTTTTTAAAAATTGGTGGCAGAAGATTTAAAATTGCGACTAAACCACTCATGGTCACCAGCTGGCTTAGGAGTCATGCAGAGTTCAGTCACTTGTGCATGTCTCCCCTCCACACACTCACATCTCTCCCCCCCACCAGTCCAGAAAAGCAGCTCAAAATGCCACCAGGATAAACAAGGGCTGGGAAAGCAGCCAAGCCCCAGTGATAACTGATTAGGGAGAGCCAGATAAAGTTCAGAACAAGCAAGATTCCATTTCTTGGAGAAGCAGCAATACAGGCAAGAAGGCACACAGAGAAGAGTCCAGAATACAATCCAAAGGTCAAGGCTTACAGAAGACAGTGTTGTCCAGAAGTTCGTGCGTCAGCAGGATCAGGCAACAGGGTGGTCAGGAACTGTCCAAGGTCAAGGCACAAGTCAAGGCAGCAAGGATTCAGGCACCGAAGTCAGCAGGAAGCTTTCTCCAGGGAGATCAGTTGATCTCTAACAAAGCCTCCATTGCCTCTTCCAGCCTATATAAAGCAATTAAGACTTTGCCAGGTGTTTCTTAATGAGCTAGTTCTTCTCATAAATTCGCAGAGGCATCCTTTGAGCCTCCTTTGAGCTCTCTGGGTATATGATGGTGGAGGTAAGTCCCTCTCCTCTTCCTTATCTGTGTGGGCAGGACTCTCTGCTGGGACTGATGCCAACCCACTCAGAACAGGCTCTTCTTCTGCTCGAGCCTCCGGGTTGGCAGGGTTCCCTGCTGGCACAGGTGTAGATAAACCTGTGCCAGGGTCCCTAGGGCCATTCCCGGCCATGTCCTCCTCCTCCTCCTCTGACTCTACAGCCTGATCAGGCTCACGGGGCATGAAACCCACATACACATGCCTTAGGGGATAAGAACACCCCTCTCCTGGTGCTGGGACTTGCTGAGTCGCTGAGTCTCCCACTGCTGCAGCCCACTGGAGCAGCTGCCATGGCTGGTGATGGTGATGGCCAGAGGGGGAGCTCTCTAGTCAGTCCCTCCTGCCCCCAACCACCATTTATGCCTTATAAGATTCCAATGGGATTCTGGCCTATATCTTTGCTAAAATTTGAGACTTCAAGAACTCTACAGTTTAAAATATCAGTCCCTGACTGATGCAATCCTTACTGCATGACCATTTATTCCATTTTGAATTCAGATGGTGGAGCAATTAAAGGTAGCAACTAGCACTGAGTCACTTTGCAATCTTTTATAACAATTTTAGGACCAAGTAGAAATAAGCATTATGGGCAAATTCATCCATAGAGAATATGCTGTAATGTGTAGGAGCAATCAATTTAGTACCAAAGGGGTTCCAAAGGTCATCTGATCCATCCCACTGTAGTGATGAATGGCCTTGAATATGGCCAAAAAAATAATACACCAACTGCAATCACTGCATTGAAATTTCTAAATTTGTTGGTGTTAATAATTTTAGGTTTTGCTCCCTTGATATTTCACATTTAAGTAACTTCCTTCTCTGTAATTTAGGTCTTTATTTAGTTCACAAAGTAAGTGTTATGCTCCAAGTAGGTAGAGTATTTATCTTTTGGAATGAGTTCCAGTTGCCCTTAGCAACCAATGCTTGAAGGAAAGTCTTGTTTTCATCTGGCAATTCTGGGTAGGCCCAAAGGTTTACTTTCACAGCAATTCCAGGAGGTGGGCCTTCAGTTTAAGAAGAATCAAGACAGGCCCTGCTTTAGTACAGTCTGTGATACAGAGTAGGAGGTTAACATCACCTTTTATTCATGGGTGTACAGAACAACTTTACTAGTTACTGTGTTTGTCTATGATCTAAGATGGGAATATTGACTCATTTGATTTTGCTGGGAGCATAAATACAGATCATATTGCATACTGCACATTATATGAACTATCTTCATTATTACTACTAATTAACATAATAAAGATCTATATACAATGCAGGCTATATCAGTGAATTGTGTACCTAAGCATACCTCCACTACATTAGACTAATGGACTGTGTAGTTTAGAAAATTGCAATATTATGAAATTATATCTTATAAGAATTCATTTCAAGACTTTAATCTGGGAGAAGATGTATATGCACAGGATTAAATAAATGGCCTTATAAAGACACTTATTTTACAGTGGGCCTTTCAGATCCACGGGGGGTTGGTTCCTGGGCTCCACATGGATACCAAAAACTGCAGATGATCTGCCCCATATTGTTAAATGGTGGCAACTTGAATGTGCACGCTCCAGCATGTCGATGTTTATGTTGCTGCCATTTAATAATATGAAATGTGATGATCCGCAGTCAGTCAGTTGAACTCGTGGATCCGGAGGGTCACTGTACTTACGTCAGGCATGGTATGGCAGCAGATGTAGTTTTAGAGAATTGCTTACAGATTTTGCAAATGATCTCCATGTTATTCTAGCTTGAGTTGCATATTTTAATTATATATATTGTATTTTAAATCTGTTGTTTTATTAAAGCCATCTAGGGTCCCATTTTGGGAGAAAGGCAGCAAACAAATGAAATAAATAAATATAAAATAAATAATACCACACTTTAGCTTTTGCCTAGCACCACACTTAGAGACAGATGGGAAGCAGGGTCGACTCCATGGCCTCAGTTGAAGAAACCAGTTCCATTTGGTTCCCCCTCCTCTTGAAACTGTTCCTGTTCCAAGTGGCCATTAAAAGAACATAAAAACCTTAAAGACTGGCAGAGCTTAGATGTGACTTGTTACAAGTAATGATTTTAGCCTGTTATGAATTAGGGATTTGGGGGAGGGGAAGGGGGTAATGAAGTCATAATGACAGTCCTTTTATTTGTGGGGCGGGGTTGGTGACACAATGAAGATATTTCAGGAAAGTGTGGCTCACTGCTCCTCACACTTCCTGGTGTGGCCTGTGAATTATGTCACTTCTTCTTCTTCCTCATTCTAGGAAGGGAGTATTAGTGGAGACTGGAAAAGTTGGAGCAGGAGACAGGGCCTTGCACTGCTCCAACTGGGGTGGCACACTTGTTTTAAAATAAAAATTGAGATGGACAGCTCGAATAATGGGTAAGCATCAAAACTCCCTCTCCTCTCTCCCCATGAATAACATAACGAGTAACTTGATGTTACTCCTCCCTCTTCCAATTGCACATTATTCAACAAGCAGACAAAATTGAGGGAGAATTATTATTATTATTATTATTATTGGGCTCAAGGCAGCTAACAGTGAGTTTAAAACAGTCCAAGTTAAAAATGATGCAAATTATTAAAAATATAAATATTAAGTTTAAAAACAAATTAAACAGTTTACACAGTTAAAATCACAAACATTAAAATACTGAAATATATAACACTTTAAAATACAAATCACACAACATTTAAAAGTCTAGCTCATATCAGACTGCAAATGCCTGTCGACACAGAAATGTTTTTACCTGTTTAAGGAAAAAGACAAGAGATGGGGCTATCCTGGTCTCCCTGGGGAGGGAGTTCCACAGTTTAGGATCAGCCACTGAGAAGGCACTCTCCCTTGTTCCCACCGAACGAATCTGAGATGATGGTGGGATAGAGAGAAAGGCTTCTCCAGATGATCTAAGAGCTCTAGTGGGCTTGGAAAAGGAGATACTGTCCTTCAAATAACCTGGACCCAAGGCGTATAGGATTTTATAAGTAAAAAACAGCACTTTGAATTGTGTTCGGAAATGGACCAGCAGCCAGTGTAGCTGTTGCAACAAGGGCATTGGCCCTCTCTGTAGCCAGCCCCAGTTAACAACCTGGCTGCTGCTCTTTGGGCCAACTGAAGTTTCTGACTACTTTTTAAAGGCAGCCCCAAATAGAGCACACTGCATCCTAATGGGATGTAACCAAGGCATATATCACCATGGCCAGATCTGGCTTCCCCAGAACAGGCACAATTGGCACGCTAGCTTTAATTGTGCAAAAGCACTCCTAGCCACTGCTGAAACCTGGGCCTCCAGAAGGAAAGAGGTGACATCTGTGAACTTATCCCAGTCTTGGCTCTGCCAAGTGTCATACAGAAAATTTTGCTTTAAGTTCTAATTCTCAGAACTATTCAGTAGCATAATGACTCAGCCTTTTTAAAAAATGCATTACACTAATTTTAATGTGTAGATGTGTGTCAAAACAGGAGAAATCAAATGCTTTAACCTGAGGAAACCATCTTCTTAGATGAGAGGCAATGGAACTATGACCTGTGCATGTGTAGATCAGCACGAACCTTTGAATCTTGTAACAATATATGGCCAAGGGTTGAAAAATGTGAATTTTTTTTCACATTTTGAAGCTGTGACAGTAAGGGACTGAGACTATGATGGATATTTCAGGGCAAACTTACAAAATGTACTTTCTTACAGAGCTTATGTTTATTCTGTTATTGTAATATGAAATTTATTACATATAATCTAGTCCATAAACTTGTACTTAATGTATTTCAGAAATCTAAAAGTACAATTATCTTATCAGTTCTCTGTACACTTAACCAATGAGTAAGTGGTCCACTGTAGTCAGTAGGACTTTCTTTTGAGTAGGCATTCATAGGATTCCACTGTGAGTTTTGTTGAAGAAATAATTACAAATATAGGACTGAATACTATTGGGAGTTGCAACTTGAGTAGACTTAATGGGGTTTACCTAAGAGTTGATTCATTCATTGTTGACTCATTCATTGTTCAAGATTTGAACAATTCAGTTGGGTCTACTGCCATTGGGGCTACCATTCAGATTCAAGCCATAGTGAGGCAATGTGTTACAACATGATATCTTAGTTTATTTAGCTGGGATGTAAGCAAAAATAAATAAATAAAAGTATAAACCACTGGATTTTTAATTTTTACCACTTACGTAATTATTTCTCTCTCTGGCTTTTCTTCGCAAACGAAGATTCAGGAAGGACTCATCCCGCGCTTTCTGCAAGCGCGCTGATGACTAAAAAGGCCAATCCGAGATAAACAAGTCCGGTTGCAAAAAGCACAGCAGAAGGTCTCCTTGGGTGATGTTTTTGGGTTGTGATTCTTTCTGCGTTGTCGTTTCTCTTCAAGACTTGTTCGTCGTGAGTTCTCAAATAAGGCTGCAGCATTGTGGATAGTGCGTCTCCATGCCTCCCGATGTGAGGCCAGGGCGGACCACTGTTGGTGATCAATTTGCATTTAAAAATAAACACTGATATTTTTAAAAAACATACAAGTGAATGTTATTATCTGGGCTTAGAAAAAGAAACAGAAGTAACAAATGCGTTTTAGAAAAACATTTATTAGATGAAAAGATCATCTCATGTAAAGATTGGCAAAAAAAAACCCTGTGTATTTGAAGGGGTCTTGTAACACTTTAGAGGCTGAGAGAAAGAAGTTACTGTACATACTTTATTTCTCTCAGGTCCTATCTATACGAGGGAAAAATAATACACAGAGACATGAACAAGCAGGCATTTGCAAGAATGCAAACTGCCTACATGGTTTAAAAGTACCCCCTAAACTCTGCATGACCCCCTAGCCTAGCTGGCGATTGATTTACTTGCAAATGGATATTGCCACTGCCTACTTCTGCCGGCTGGGGATTCTGTGCAGGTGTCCTCCCCGCAAAGGAACTTTTCATGGATACCTATGATTTTTTAAAATTTCTTGGTAAAAGTCCCACCCCAATGCCTCCAGATGGGTTTGAGTTGCTGCCCCCCAACTCTTTCCACCTGCCTGGCCACTTGCCATGGCAGCCGCCCATGAGACCGCAGGAGGGACCGCTGCCTTCCCAGCCAGGCACCTCTGTGGCAGAGCCTCACTGGTGCGCAGTCTATCACTCTGAAGTCAGAATGAGATGCCCAGCCATGTGATCAATGGCGAGGAGGTTGATCAGGGCCCCCTCATCATTGATCACATAGCTGGGCACCTTGTTCTGACTTCAGAGTGGGTGACTGTGCACCAGTGGGGCCCTGCCTTCCCACCAAACACAGTTGCTCACTCTGACGTCAAGGAGGTGCCCATCCGTGCAAACAAAGGCGAGAGAGTAGCCCAATCAACCTCCTCACCATTGACTGCATGGCTGGGTGCCTTGTTCTGACCTTAGAGTAAGTTGTAGCAGCACTGAAGAGGGGAAAACTTTCTTTAATCATTCTGGACCAGGAACTGGACTGGACATTGAGGTAAATGGTGGCACCTTCCAGGCAGCAATCTTTCCTGGATCCTCACTCATTTCCAAATCTGCAATAGATCCATTGTTCACACTACAATTTTCTCCAGCGTTTTTAAAACCTGGATTACGGGTGCTATACTCTGAGTTTGGTGTGGATAGGTCTGTACGTCGTGTGTCCTTCTTGCACCAGATTCAAGAATAAGGCCATACATCATGTGTCATTATCACACCAGATTCGGGGGGGGTCAAGTTTTTTCCATTGTGAGGGGAGAGGAGCAGGCAGTATCTTGCCCTTCAGGCAAAAGCAAACTTATGCACCTTATCTTGTACATTCTTTTCATGAGTAACTTTTGTCATCTTGACCACACTCTGATGTTGCTTGGACACATATGTCCCAGTTCTCATCTGTGAAATGTTGGCAAGCATGCTACATAACTATAGGCCCAAAACATATGTCTGCATTTGAAAGACAGGACTTCTAGGCTGTAAAATATGACTTCCAGTCTGATTACATTTATACTATTTTAGAACGTAAGTGCTATCAATCCGATATGTTAATAACTGCTTATTAACTGAAAGTGTGTATTAAGTATATGTAGGATTGGATATGTTTTGCACTCTTCTAGCTTGGTGTTGTTGTTTTTTTAAAAAACCCAATCACATTCCAATCCACAACAATATTAAAACCAATAAGTAGTAGCATTTAAAAATGGTGTGCTTGTTATTACATCCATTGACTATTTAGGGCTTGTGTGCTATTCATTGGAAATGTAAAGAGATCCCCATGACTGTAGTGTTGCTTCCAAGGAGGAGACATTATGGTGAGATACAGGAAGACCTGATCCAAAATCAATCAGAGTTTTTTACTCACAATATAATAGGCTTAAGTTTAGATGAACTGAAGACACAATTGTCTGTGTAAATAAAAAAGACACAATGCATGCCTCAATCTGTGTAACATATGTGTGAGGCTTCTAGAAATTGACTTTACAGTACATGTTTTAGTCCTTTTTTAATGCAAGTATGCACTCTGTAAACAGCATTGCTGGATTTCTCTAAAAGGCAGTGCCCACCTGTGAGGTTATTATTTGTGATATGTCAGCAATGATGGGTGAGCTTGTTTGCTACAAATGCATCTCACCATCCTCATTTAAACAGCTTTTTTATAAAGAGCTGTATTTTTATAAATGCAGTTTAATCTTTGTAACTAAATAGGTGGCATGTTTTGTACACATTTTCTCCATCATGTCTGTTTTTTTCTGGAGTTTTGTTCTTCTGTAAAATAACACACAAGTGAAGCAGCATTGCTTCAAGGCAGATTGTTTATTACTGGTATGTAATAAAGGAAGAGAAGGGATGAAATCATGGGAGCAGTGAGAAACACAAACATAAAAATCTCAAAATACAATGGATAGCTTGTCTGTCTTTACTGTTAACAAGGTAGCAACTTTTAGAGGGAGCCATCTGCTACTTGCCAATAAGTCCATGAAATAAAAAAAGTGACAGCAGCACGATAATAATGGAGCTTGAATTTGTGGCAGTGCAGGCTCTCATTTGATGAGTAATATGGGACTGCATTATTAAAAGAAAAGTCAAAAGTCCAAAGAGCATAGATTCACTTTTGATAGGTGTGGGTAGAAGGAGCTCCCAATGGTCCCTATTAAAGATGTGTAGCCAATGCCAACTATTTGTGTGGGCAGAGATTTATAAAAGTTATCAAAAATAGCAGTTTGCACCTCCTAGCATCCGAAAAGACCTCTCTTTTGTACCTCTTTGTGTGAGGAAGGCTTTTCATCAGGGATGGGCAAACTGTAGTCCTCTTGAAATTTGTGGATTCCAACTTCATCATCCCCAATCGTTGGTCATGGTGGCTTAGGCTAATGGCAGGTGGAATATAACATCTGTATAGTTTAAAATAGTAGAGATCTCAGAAACGTTAATTTATTAAACTGAAGATAGAGTCTGAGAGTCTGGAGTGGAGTGACTCATGAGAGCCAACGTGGTATAGTGGTTTGAGTGTTGGACTTAGACTCTGGAGACCAGGGTTCAAATCCCTGCTCAGCCACGGAAACCCACTGGATGATCTTAGGTAAGTCAGATTCTCGCAGCCTCAGAGGAAAGGAAAAGCAACCCCCCTCTGAACAACCATTGCCAAGAAAAATCCTTGATAGGTTCACCTTAGGATTGCCAAAGGTCAGAAATGACTTGAAGACGTACAACAACAACCTGGCTTCATCTCTGTTTTTTTTTTTAATCCAGTCCCGCCAGAGGGCTGTGTGTAAAAACATTTGTGTTTTCCCTTGTCTTTATTTATTTATTTATTTATAATTAGAATTATATCCCATCTTTCTTTTGTGGAGGCTTACCACAAAACTAAAATAAGGTAAAACTAATGCTGTGATGACCACCAAAAAAAAAGTGAAATGACACAATTAAGTAAGTTATATTAAAATACCATTAATTTTAAAAAGTGTAAAATCATTTAAAACATAACAAATATAGAAATATAGCACATATACACCATAATAAAGACTCCTGGCAACCAATTAGTAATTAGATACCCGTTTAAATGAGAAGTCTTTGCCTTCCAGCAAAAGGGGGGCAGAGAGGGGGCCAGCCAAGCCTGTGGAAGGAGTTCCACAGCCTGGGAGCATTCACTGGGAATGCTTTCTCTTGTGTCCTCACCAGCCAGGCCTGTGGTGAAAGTCCTCCCCCAAGGATCTCCTATAGGGAGATATGATCTTGCAGATAGTCTGGACCTGAGCCATATGTAAATGCTGGCAAATATTATTTATGAGCTAGAGCACACATCAGAAGTCTGTCCAAAAGGGTGAGTGGGAATCAGTTAATTCATTAGTGGTTTGAAATATACCTTTTCAATTTTCTTCATAGGTCCAGTCTTCTCCATTTCTACTTTGAACATCTACTTATATGATCTGAAGTAAATGGCCTAAGCATCATGGTCAGTGCTGGTAATATCACATCAACTCTGGAAATCCACTGAAACCTGGAGCCCGAGGACAAAGGTCCAGGTGAGTACTGGTTTTAGTATATTGTGGTGTTTCACAAAGTGTTCAACCTGACTTTAAGCCTAACAGAAACATGACTTTGCAAAACGACACAATATACTAAAAAGATCTTTTTAAAAAATAGCAACCCTTCCCCTGCTCCCAATCCCACATTTCTTGAATTCTCATGACTCAGCATAGGCTGACTGCATGCTCCAGTGGACTTCCGTAGTTGTTGTGAAATCACCAGTGTGGCGTAAGTAACACTTCTCAGATGCAATTAATATGGTGCATGCACTCATCAGAAACATCTAGTCCAGAGGTGGGCAACTGTGGCCAGGGTGGAGTCATTTCCCCCCCTGCAGCCAAAATTAGCCAAAAATTAAAATTGGCCAAAAATGAGATCCAGAAGTGACTGAAGTCATTTGTCATTAGCACTTCCATTTGGCTTTGGTGGTGGTGGGGATTTTCGCACTTCAAATCTTTACTTTTAAAATGCAAGGCAAGGGGTGGGGGTGGGGTGGAAAGGCTGTGTGGATTTATAACACCATTCCAGACCACATTTGGGGTTATTTTATAGATGTTTCACCTAAAAAAAAAATCTTTTCTTGTTACATAATCTATAGAACATAAAACATGAGGGGGGTGTCTCTGGGTGCTTTGGGGAGACTTGGAGTCTATTTAAAAAGAGCTTGTGGCTGCCTATAGCTGTCAAGACACACTTTCCCTGCCCCAGATCTTTTCCAAATGTAATTTCTAGAAGCAAAAAAATTGAGGTTCATAAACCATAAAACAGAATAGCAGTTCCACAAATGCATCTGCACCTATTGATACAACAATACACAGAGCCAGTATAGCGTGATCATTTAGTATGTGTATGTGCCTTCAAGTCACCTATTGACTTATGGTGACCCCATGAATTCCATAGGGCTTTCTTAGGCCAGGAATACTCAGAGGTGTTTTTCCAGTTCCTTCCTCTGAAATATAGCCTACAGCACTCGTATTCCTTGGCGGTCTCTCATTCAAGTACTAACCAGAGCTGACCTTGTTTAGCTTCCAAGAACAGACAGGTTGTGGTGCCTTTAGGGTAGGCCCCTATTGGCTTAATATGTCATGATACAAACAAGCCATTTGCTTGAGCTCACAGCCCATATGTGAGCAATCCAATACCTCTGATTAAGTATAGTTTCCCTGTATCCATAGTTTTGTGGGAAACTATGGTCACTAGCTTTAGCACAAACCAGACAATTTTATGCTAGTTTAGTATCCTGTCTTAATCCAAGCAGGTGACTACAGTTTCACAGTTTGGACAAAAGAGGAAACCAGTCAATTAGAGGCTTCCTGGTTTAACTGCTCACATCACGAAAGGAAGAATGAGTGCTCTCTATGTGAGGGAAATGGTTGATTAAGATGATTGTCCAACTACAGCTGCTGAAAACAGCCTTGTGTGTAGGATGCAATTGTTGTGCATAGGATGCAATTCAAAATGGAGAAGACTCTTCTAGTCTAAGCAGACCACATATTAAATACTAAAAGGATTTTCTATCTGAACACATACAAAGTAACCTAAGACATGAGAGTTACTAAACGTAACATTTTATCATATCTTCTGGACAAAGACAGAGAAGGCACAGTTTCTAAATTTAGGACTGAAGACAATCAGTCTTTGTAGTTAATAAAGTAATAAAACATGCTATTAAGTGTCTGGTTTGTTCTCACACTTTATTTTCTGTTAAGAAGCTTCTGTGTTTTTAAAAACTATGGGCTAATTCCACTACAAACGGGCTGGAGATGAGACAGTGGCTGTTGCTTTCCTTCAGTTATTTCTACAAGTAAATGAAGCTACTAATTATTATTATTTTAGTAATTTCTAACTTTGAGTCTTACCTCTACAGAAATATTTTTTTATTTGTGTAATACACCTTATTTACATAATTTTTGAACCAAGACAAAGGTGAACAGCCTATTTAACATGGTGATGTTTGTTTAATATTAATAATTCTCTCCTAAAGTTGCATACACTTCCCAAGAAGTAAGAAAAATAGTATGACACTTAAACACGGTGGTTCTCCAACAGAAGTACAAATACATTTGAAAGATTATGTCAAACAAGATATATATTTTACAGATTCTTATTTCAATCCGTAGCCAGCATAAGTTGTCTGGTCACAGTTATTGTATCTATCCATAGTAGTGTGTCAGACAACATAACACTGGCATGAAATAGATTTTTCTAGTACTGTATAGTTTTCTTAGAATTATTCCATGTCATTAGCATAACATTGTAACAACATTATTAATGCTATTACATCTCAAAAGTCAACAATGGATCACTTTAAACTGTGACAAGGTGGCTTTGGTGCTTCAAAACTATAAAAGGACATGGAGATAAACCCTCTATCTTTCTTTCTGTCTGTCTATAATGGCATGCAGCCATTATAAAGCTAGTAGATTTTTGTTAAGGATGCAAGCATCCATACTGTACTTCATTTCCTTAGCATAGTCTGCATGGACTACCATACAGTTTAATGCAGGCTTTAATGCACTCATTAAAGCCTGCATTAAACATGCAATTTTAACACTTCAGCTACTTCAATACAATGATTTCATATTACTGTTAACTTCTAAAATTCAGACAACCATTTAACCACTTTTGAATTCAAAGGAGCTTTAGTAAGAAATTATGGGTCATTTCAGTAAATTTAAGCAGTGTTCATAGGACATTTGTAAGACACTGAGTGGGCTAATGTAGAACATCCATTCAAGTGCCCTTCTCTGGAGTCACCATAGTGATTGGAGTGCTGGACTGAAACTCAAAAAATCCAGCTTCTCATCCTCACTCAGCCATGAAGCTCGCTAGGTAACTCTGGACCAGTCACTGACTCTTGTCCTATAACCTTCATCACAGAATTGTTGTGGGGGTAAAGTTGAGAGGAGATGGCGTCATATAAGCCACCATAGATTTTTGGTGACAAAAGGAGAGACACAAATATAATATTAAAAATGAAGTCTGATTACAGTTGGGCTGGGTTGCTCCTGTTATTATTGTCTATACCTGAGCCATCTTCCTTGTGCTATCATGACAAAAGGACACTGCCACCATTAGATTTTCTTCTGTGCTTCCTTCCCCACCCCAGTATGTTTATGAAGTTTAAGATTGTAGGATTCTAAAAGAAATGAGTTGGTACCAAAGCAGCAATGCTGATGTTAATGAGTCCCCCTCCATGTGTGAGGTCCTCCTTGTCTGTCAGGCATCCCTTGACAAGAGCCTGGGTGTGCAGCTTCACACCATAACCCTCCTCAGTGTGCTCTTGGGGTCTCATGATCCCTTTACAATACTAGCTGAAACAGATATAATCAGCTTTTGGAGTGACTCCAGATGAACAACAATAACAACAGGCTTTAGTAGTATCACAAGCAGGAATCTAAGGCCTTGTCTAGAGATGATGGTGTACTGTGAGTGGGTGCACATTTTCACCCATTCACAGCAGGATCATTTTTCTACACCTTTTTTCACCTATTCACATCCATTCAGATGGAGTGGCCACATGCTCCGATAAAGGGTAATAGAGCAAAATTGTGCAGCCATGCAAATTTGGATGGCCACACGTGCAAAAATGCGCATCTATGCACATTTTTCAGGAAACTTTGAGGAAAACTGCAAATCCTTTTACTGCATGGTTTGTGGAATTTTAAGCTCCCCTCCTTACAAATACCCCAAATATCCTGTGAATCATGTGTAACCAGATCACAGTCTTTTCAAACTGAATGAGGAGTATTTTAAATGTGTAGACAACCCCTAAGGCAAAAACTGCTGGGCATATTGATTGAACCCACAATGATTGGATTAATGTTGTCTGAAGAAGAATGTTTGGGGGCTCACTGGATTCCATATTTAAATATCACAAATTACTATACAACATATTTGTATACAACATTTATATGAAATCTTTTCAAATAGCAACTGAATATTTGAACAGTTAAAAGGCTAAAGCTTGAACTTTTCATGCTTTTATAAACACTCTCATAATCATCACCAGAGCTTGGAAGGTTACTTTCCTGAAATACAGTGGCCATGCTGGCTGGGGAATTCTGGGAGTTGTACTCTGTAAAAGTAAATTTTCCAAACTCTGGCACAGACTATAGGTGTCTACTGCATGTTCTGGGAATCAAAAAGCTTGTAATGATGGCATCTCTGCCATGTTTTTTTAAATACTATTTTCTAGGGCAGGTATGACATCTTTCCCCCTTCTTTGAGTCCAGCTCAGTATCTAAGACATGAACAATCTCCTCCTTGAGAGTCCTGGCATGACTAAATAAATGCCTTTTTCATCACTGTAACTAGAGTGGTCTCAGTATCAGATTAATCACTGTCTCTTTCTGCAGCCATGTCAGATGTACCTTCTGGTTCCTGGTCTCTGTCCTTATCACTGAATATCAAGATTTCACTTTCTGATTCTTCAGGCACATACAGACAGATGGCTCCTAGCATCACCAATCAAAAGTCATCATGCAACTAGTCTGTCTTTCCCTTCTTAATTGATTTTTTGTGTGTTTGTGGTAAGAAAAAAGACAGAAGAATCAGTGGTAGTGTTACAAATGGGAAACAGGAGCATCTCCCTCCCTGTAAAATTCTATTAATGAGTTAGGATGCAGCCATAGAATAAATGCCCTGTCAAAGCATCCTTCTTTTATCAGAGGTTTTCTGAGCTTCTCTGAAGATATCTGATTTATTGCCATATTTTAGCTATCAAAAAGCAAAAGCAAAATAAGTGTGTATGGATCAAGTGTGAGTCTTTAGCACTGTCTGCTAAACCTGCAGATGTTACTAGAGGGGGGAAATGAGTCTACACCTAAGAACTTACAGCTGGCAAGATATAATATTGGACTTCCATGGGTGGAGTGGTGAAATAAAGCAGAATTGGAGGTCCTCCTCCCCGCCCTCCCCCCCACACATACTCCTGTACACTGCAAAAATTGGCTCTGGTGGGCTGGCAAATCCTCTGTAGCTGTTTTTGAATGGTGCACAGGACTGAAATAGAGAGGGGGGGGAATTCTGACTTAAGTTCCTAAGAACATAACAAATAAGATGGTAGCATCTCTTGCACTAGAGGAATATTAGCAATGTGTCAAGGTAAAACCAACCTGGAGTAGAATTTACCCTGAGATAAAATGTACATGGAATCATAGCGACCACAAGGGCCATCCAGTCCAACCCCCTGCCATGCAGGAATACACAATCAAATCATTCCTGAAAGATGGCCATCCAGCCTCTGCTTAAAAATCTCCAAAGAAAGTGTCATGATGGGGTGACCAGCCATCATGGAGAGTTCATCTCAAAATCTACAGTTACAACATCTGGTAAATTCCACTCCCAGTTTCCATATCAACAGGTAAGGGGGTGGGACCCTCATTCCCTAAACATGACATCACATCATCTGACAGAAAAGCCAATCCAAATCTGGAAAGGCGGAACCAATAAAATTTGACCAAAAGACTTCTAAGTTTCTGAACTCCTTTGTTCTGTGTGAGACACATGGCTTAGGTGACATGCTTGAGCCACATGGCTGAAACCAGACGTGATAACTGAGGTCAGGGGAGTGACCTCCCTCATGGCTCTATAACATCAAAGAGCCAAAATGATACCATGAAGTCTAAGGAAGAGACTTCCAAATGACTCTGAATTTCCAGCTCCAGAGACTAGCTAGGCCCGCTATGATAAGCCTGGGCCTACCCATCACAATTGGGGCATGTACTGATTGCATGGACATCATAATTGTGAGTTATTATTTTCTTAGCTTAGGGAACATGTCTAGTTAGCAATGTGTTCGTTTTATGATTTATTTTCTTTTGACTGAGTGTATTCCTATAACTTGGGTAAGCTGAGATCCTGGAGGAGTGATTTCCCTCCATGCTGTTTCATTGCTTGAACTAAAAAATGAAGTCTACTTTCTTTTTCTCTACCAACTTGCCTCACGCATCTGTCAGTCAGCTATCTTGAATCTCTTTGGGCTAGAAAGGGAGGGTTAAGTTTAATCCTCATCTAAGGCTGGAAATTTAAAGTAACAATGTGATTGTCTCCTTGTAATCACATTTCACAATTCAGAAATCAAGGAGTGGTGGCAGACTACTGAAGGATAGGGTTTTAGGGACTTCTAGACTATAGGAACCCTTGAGAGTGTGTTTTCAGATTGTACAAAAAGCCTGGGAGCCTTCCTTCCCTCTCTGTGATAAGGAAAGGCACAGAGAGGCAGGAGGGGCCCACCTTAACAGAAGGAGACTCCACGACAATACAAGGCAGTGTATTCCACTTCCAAACAGTTCTTACTCTCAGGAAATTCTTCCTAATCTTTAGGTGGAATCTTTTTTCCTGTAGTTTGAACCCATTGCTCCATGTCCTAGTCTCTGGAGCAGCAGAAAACAAGCTTGCTCCATCCTCAGTATGACATCTCTTCAAATATTTAAACATGTTTATCATGTCACATCTCAACCTTCTCTTCTCCAGACTAAACATGCCCAGCTCCCTAAGCCACTCCTCATAGGACATGGCTTCCAGACCTCCTACCATTTTGGTCACCTTCCTCTGGACACACTTCAGCTTGTCAATATCTTTCTTGAATTGTGGTGCCCAGAACTGGGCACAGTATTCCAGGTGATGTCTGACCAAAGCAGAATATAGTGGCACTGTTACTTCCCTTGATCTAGACACGATACTCCTATTAATGCAGCCTCGAATCGCATTGGCTTTTTTAGCTGCTGCATCACACTGCTGACTCATGTTCAGCTTGTGGTCCACTAAGACTCCTAGATCCCTTTCACATGTACTGCCATCAAGCCAGGTGTCACCATCCTATATCTGCGCATTTCATTTTCAGTGCCCAAGTGTAGTATCCTACATTTCTCCCTGTTGAAATTAGTTTTGTTAGTTTTGGCCCAGCTTTATAATCTGTTCAGCTCATTCAGGTCATCTTAAGAGTTCCACTGGATCCCTTCGATCCATTTTGTGTTGCTTGCTTGTTTTTTGTTTGTTTTGTAAACATAGGAGCTTACAGAAGTTTTATAATTCTTCCGAAGTGGTATAACACACATAAAATTGAATTAAAGGTATAAGCTGAGTGCTAAGATTTTTCTCTATATTTTTCTGATAATTTGCTGGGAATAGAAGGGATCCAATTAGCTTAGATGACAGGGGGGAACCATGAGACCTACCAGATGCTTTTGGACTGCAGTTTCCACCAGTCCTTGCCTCCATAGGCAATGACAAGGCATGCTGGAAATTGTAGTCCAACAGAATCTGGAGCTGCACATAAATTCCAAGCCTAACATAAAGGTTTGGTACTTTTACTTTCTTATTCATTTTAATAGGGATAAATCAAACCCCTCATAACTTATTTTTAGTTCTTTTTGTTGTTGTTGAAAAGGCTGTGTGGGGAGATGAGATACCAGTAAGCAACTGACCCCAGAATTGTTGGGAAGCACGTGGAATAAGAAATATTTGGAAAAGTTTTCAACAGCTTCTGGGATGCTAGCAACACTATTGGTACAGGAGGGTTAAATGTTCCCCCATCCCAAACTAAAGCGTAATTTCTCCCTGATGTTCTTCATTTACAAGATTAAACGTCAGTAATTAGTATTGGTCTCCTTATATCATTTACAGAGGGCCACACCCTTGATGCCTGCATTGTTTAAACTAGTGACTATGCTTTAATTCTCTTGATGTAAATACTGGTAGAAAATACTTTAAGATGGTATCTAGATGTAATTTATGCTTAATTCATCAAGTATAGTGAACACTGTAAATAATATGAACACCATATATATTCCTGAATGTAGAAAATGTAAGAAAAGGGGAAACCTTCATATTTTCTGAATGTGCCCTATAGAAAAAATCAAGAATAAAAAAATCAGGGGATATTGTGTTTGAGATAATACAAAGCTATTCAGTGACATCAAGTCTTTTATTGTTCATACTGAAGTATGCTTAGATGGAAAACCTATGAAAAAGATAGTGAATTGGTCTCCTATAATGTCAAAACTATTGCCAAATATTGAAGACAAATTAGAGGTCTCCATAGGAAAGGATGGAATAAAACAGTAAAATTGAAAATGTTCCAATGACAAAGTAGATAAATTGTATTTCAGTGAAGGAAAGAAGACAAATGTACTTTCCAAATGTAAAAAAAGTTTTTATAATGAAATGTATATTGTTCTTCAATATTTCTCGTTATTTAAACTACTGAATTTTCTCTGGTTGTTGTTGTTGTTGTTGTTTTTACTTCTATGAAGTTTTAAATAATAAAATATGAGTAAGTTACCAAACTACATTGGATTCACCCAGACATCACGCTGCCTCTCTTAGCTCTGTTTATTATGAAACAAATGCCCATTTCCCAAGAAAACCTAGAGTTAGCCCCAGTAGCTCTTTAAAAACCTTATTTTAAAAAGGAAGACTAGAAAGTGGCTGATGATCACCCAGGGTGGTGAAGTCCAGCAGAAATCTCATCAACTGAGAACTGCCTATTCTAGAGAAGCTGTAATGTAATCCTCTTTCAAAGAAGCATTTACATCCTCGACCACTCAACAGGCCAGCCTTCCTCTGGCACCTCAAATCAGCTAAGGGATGTGGGTCTAATGAATAAGTGGCCTCAATTCTTAATTCAACTTGTTCATATAATTAGGATGAGAGAAAAAAAACCAACAACAGGGACATATGACAATTGTCACCTCCACCCCAAATTGACTGACAATGTGGAGTCTGGGAGCATGTTTCAACTGCAAAATACAGCAGATTGACACCACTTTATCCACCGTAGTTCTATCCTATGGAATCCTGGTATTTGTAGTTTGGTGAGGCACCAGAGTTCTCTGACTGAAAAGTCTAAATACATCGCAAAAGTACAAATAACCAAGATTCCATAGGATAGAACTATGGTGGATCAAGTGGTGTCAAACTGCTGTATTTC
Source organism: Gambelia wislizenii (assembly GCA_030847615.1). Taxonomy (NCBI): domain Eukaryota; kingdom Metazoa; phylum Chordata; class Lepidosauria; order Squamata; family Crotaphytidae; genus Gambelia; species Gambelia wislizenii. Next base: position 165,556,880 of record JAUMIR010000001.1, on the reverse strand, counting down.
TGCAGTGTAAACAGGCCCTAGGTTGGAATAGATCCAAGTAATTCTATTATTTATTTTATTTAAGGTATTTATGCCCTGCTCTTCAGCCACGAAGGTTCTCAGAGCAGCTTACAAATTGTTAAGCAATAGCGCCTACACATCTACACTGCTTTTATGGTGTGCTAGGCACTCTCCAAGCGGTTTCAAATGTGTGCTAGCTAATTGCCCCCACAAGCCAGGTACTCATTTTACCAGCCTATGAAAGGATGGAAGGCTGAGTGAACCTTGGAGCCCTTGGAATCGAACTTGCAGCATTGTGGCTTACAGTACTGTCATTTAACCACTGCACCACCAGGGCTCTTCATTCTATCCAGAAAATATTTGCAACATTGACCTAGTGTGTTTCTGAGGGCTCCTCCTCAGTGCTCTGAGGTCTAGAATGTAGTAGCGACTTGAAGCAATAGTACTGGATGAGATTGTGGGCTTAGATTATATTTTAACTAGTAATCTTCAGATCTGAGAAAAATTTGTATATGTTGTCAAAACAGCAAAGAAAGTTTTTATACAAATTATTCTGTTGTTATGTTTTATTTGCCTTTTCTGTTATATTTTCATTTTCTATTTTATTACATTGTGTTTATATATCAATGTATTCATTATGTGCCATAGTGTAATAAAATGGAAGAGGAAAATATATTTAAAATTATTTTCAATGTAAATTGGCATATGTTACATTATGTTATTTGTCTGCTATTTTCGTCCCAGAACTAGATCCCAAAGCTGGTCATAAATGAATTAAACCAAGTATCGATAAAAATAGATAAAAACAAGTGCAATTTAAAATGTACAAAATGTTGTCCTGTTAAAGCACAATTAAACTATACTATCAAGTGGCTATTGGATTAAACACAGTTTAAAACACATATGTTTTGTAATGCATAGCATGAATCTGTTAAAAGCCTTTTCCTCAGCAATGAGTCAAGTGCCATTAGAACGAGCTATTCAATTCTTTTCTTGCTTGCTTTCTTTCATGGGTATTTTAATCTATATTGAATGGTTTACATTATTGGTATTATTCTTGCTTTGATCAGTGTAGTCAGTAGTCAGTGCTATTCAAATGAAGCTTATTTTTTTGTTGGAACGTTGGCTTTTCTTTTGCTTCAGAGCAATCAGAAACAGTTGCTTTACAATTCATAGTTTGTAGACTGAAGCCTGAGAAACAACATACTAAGAATATATAGTATTTCATATGCTAGAATCTTGGAAATAAATATCAGCTAAACATTGGACTGATGCTATTCGTTCTTTCCAGGTGTTTTAGTAAAGACATCCTTTCTGTGTTGCTTGTAATAAATATTCTGAGATAATAATAATATGCATAAACATAAGACTTGTTTAAAAAATAGTGGAAACCATAGGACAATTGATAAATGCTACTCCTTATTAGTCTATATCAGAGCATTAACACCAGCCCAATTTACATTAGGTACATTAAAATCCCATTGAAACCATGGGACAAATGATCACAGGTATTTTAATCAGATCTCTGTATAAAATAATTCTTATCACATGTTTGTTGTGCATCTCCAGATACAGAACTAAACACATTTACTTAAAAGTCAGCCATAAGAATGAAAGAAGAGGCTCACTGAATCAGAACCAAGTAAAAAAGTAGTCATGTAGCACTAGTTTACTTCAGCATAAGCATACATAAGAATGTATGTACTACAGCTCACAAATTCAGATGCATGGAATGCAGCCTAGGTAAGCAAACCTGTAATAGGCTGACAAGTGAGATATGAATGCAAAAAGACCCAACCAACTGCACTTCCCAGCAACTGATACACAGACACGTATTGTCTTGGATACTTGTCCAATCTGTGTTTCAGGCTGAGGTGTTGGACCCTGGCTATGTGTTATGTTTCCCATATAGTCAGCAGAAGCTCCATTTTTATAGAACATTCAAACACACCCTTGTGTAGAACAGCTGAGGACAGTGATGTGTTGAGCTGAAGTCTGGACTAAATAAGTAAATAAATAAATCCTCTCCCAATGGTTTATTATGGAAGGAGCAGGAAGCAGAGCAAATATGAGATATAAAGCAGGAGATGTTTTAAAAGCCTAGCCATCCTCAGAATGCTTAAGCTGACTTCTTATTGACAGGGCAGGATGACTCAGCTCCTTAAACCCCTCAAGTTTTCTTCAAGCATTTCTTTACCTCAAATTAACTGTAGAGCAGGAAAACAGAGCCAACAGACTATCATAGAGAAGCAGAACCCTTCAGTTTATGGCACGGTCACCATATTATGTAGCCATGTTCTTCGAGAAAGCTGTTTTTCATCATCAGTACCATGATCTCTTCAGAAGAGAATATATTCATCATGTTCCTAAATAGCAACCCTGATCTCTTCCCATAGATCCTACATGGATCCTAAGAAAGCAAATATGCATTGTATGGGAAGGTGCTTTTTGTTACATTTTTTATTTCCTTCCTTAAATAAATTAATCTTGTGAACAGTGCACAGTCATTTAAATATAACTCATAATTGGTTTGTCAATTGGTACTGCTCATGAACTGCTAAAATGAGAAGGTAGAACTAATAATGCCAACCATCATCTTTCATGAAATGTGTGCAGGAACAGGCACAAAGTTTAATCACAATGTGAAATTGAGTCCTTTGTTAAATTACTCACATCATACTGATGCTGTCCAAGAAGTGTTTCATTAACGTGCTTTCTGTTCAGTCAATAAATTTGTGTCAAAGCCTTAATGATGATATCTTATATTTAGATGTGAGATTGGGAGTTTCACTCTTTAAGAAACTGAATTAAATTTCTGAGATTTGGAACAGTGAAAGCTGAGAACTAGTTGCAAATAAATTTTCTGCAAGTTTACAAAGTAACTTCTGTAGGTTCTATAAGTCATTGAGGCTTCTCTTAATTTGTTGTTGTTGTGTGCCTTCAAGTCATTTCTGACTTACGGTGGCCCTAAGGTGAACCTATCACAGGGTTTACTTGGCCAAATTTGTTCAGAGAGCGTTTGCCTTGCCTTCCTCTGAGGCTGACAGAGTATGACTCAACAAAAGTCAACAAGTGAGTTTCTCTGGCCAAGTGGGAATTTGAATCCTGGTCTCTCAGTGTCTTAGTCCAACACCCAAACCACTGCACCACACTGGCTCTCATTATCTGAATTAGTACCAGACAAAATACCACAACCATGTGCAAACTCTCCAGTTCTTCAGTGCTCTTAATTAGGCTACATGGTTCAAAAGGCCTGAAGAAAAGTTCTGGTAAAATAAAAAATTTACATATTTTTGTGGTATTTTGATTGGTCCCAAGTAACATACTGTCTTACTGTAGCTTTTGGCTTTTTTAAATCCTATGGACCAACATAGCTAGCTTTGTTTTGTAATGTAAAATGTTATCCCAAGTGCAATATGATAAAATCAAAGAATGCTTGAAATTCTAATGCCCCTTTGCTTATTCATGTTGAAGAGGGTCCATCCATCAAACAAGGAACATGGCCTCAAGCTGGTGTGACATGGGCAGGCAAGCCCTTCTTCCCAATATTCACATGTAAAGTATAATTGTCTAAAGCAGGAGTGGGCTGTATGGGCCTCAGACAACCTTCCTGGGGCCATTTGATCCCCCATGGATTGTGTCTCCCCCCAAATGCTCCCAAATATCCTTTATGGGGCATGGGGGCATTTTTGCTGCATGTGTGGTCCCCCAGGGCAATTTAGGCCAGTAGACACCTTTTTTTGAAACAGGATGTGAACAGGAAGTGTCTTCTATTCACTTTCTCTTGTTAAAAAAAAGGCTTCTCCTGGACATACAATGACCAAGGGGCCCTAAAACAGTGTTGAGAATGCCCACCACACCTCCTAGAGGGTATTTGGGAGCAAAAGAATTGATTTTGTGTGTGGGGGGGTGCTGGGTGCAGTCCTCCAAGTTATCCTGGAGGGCTAATGCAGCTGTCAAGCCTTCCAAATTGTCCATCCCTAAAGAGTAGCATCTATACATGAGCAGCTACTCGTGCAGAAGGACTACTTTTCAAATGTCCGCACAAAATATATGGACATCAATGGTAAACCAGAAATCAGACTATCTTATAAGTGTGCTCACATTCTATATATGGTTAATGAATTAAGGGAGTTTGTTCATCATGTTTCAATGAAGTCCAGAGTAGAGAATGGCTTGAAGGGGTGAAATATTTTCAGCTACTTGTATGGCAGATCCTATAAGCTCAAATAAAACGTAATGCAAATCCTGAACATTTTATATATTTAAAGGCTAAGCTTTGTGCTGGCAGTTTTGTAAGACACATAAAAAGGAATGTCGCCATGCTTACTTCAGCATTTTTCTCAATGGAGGAGAAAAGACTTCTGCAAACTTCCAGTCAAAATATCATTAGTGGCTGGACACCCCTTCCCTGGGCTCCCCTCAATACTATCCTCACAGCAAATACTATTTAGTCTGGAAGAGTGTGGCTGGTCTAAGGTAACTCAGAGAGCTTCATGGCTGCACGGTGAACTGAACACTGGTCTCCCAGATCGAAGTCTCAAACTCTATCTGCATGCACACTCATCCTGCATGGGAATGTTTTCTAGACTCAAGTCACTGATATTCACAATACAGTTTGTATCTCCAGCCACACTTCTTACATGTTTCTCCTTGGGAAGAAAACAACTTTAAAACAAAGTTATGAGCATGTTTTCTAAGCACAAGAGTTGGTTTGTGATTCTGATGAGAGTTTGAAGGAAGTGGTGGTGAAATGAAGGAACCATGCTGTGTATTAGGAAAAGGGTAGCATGCTGTTGGCAAAAGAAAAGTTAAATCAACTTTACTCCATTTGCTAACATATTTCTTGAATTATGGTGCTGACAGACTGTGTATGCTAGTGACAGACAAATTACAGTTTGTCAGGTAATTTATTGAAATTGGAACACTCTGATGATGTTCAGCTTTCTTGATTTTTACATAAAGCAGGTTTCCTATTATAGTGTAGAAATCCATATGGGTAGATGAAACAAACTGATCCAGATTTTTAGAACACCTCAGTACCAGCACATATGAATGCTAGTATCATGTATGTATCACTGTGTAAGCACCTAAGTAACTTACAGTATAAAAATATAAATCATAATAAAATACAGTCTTATTTTGTCAGGGAAGTTTCTATATGACCCAAATGAAATAATGAAATAATTCCATTTCATAGTACTCAATTTAGGTTAAGATGGATTGATTTAAATGACTTGTTTTCCTTATAGCATGGTGCTTTTTTAAAAAAAGCCATCCTCCAGTTCAATCCGTTTAGAATGGTGGGCCAAATTATACCAAGTTAAATGCTTAATATACAGAAATATATTAACTGGGCCTCATCTACACAAGCCAGAATACACCGTTTTCTAGCTGTGGATCAGACACATTGCTCCTCTGTTCCCTCTATGAAACTTGAGGACGTCCAGATGGGCACGCTGGCCTGTTGCTGCCATTGCTGCTGCTGCTGCTGCCATCTCCCTTGTTTTCCCGGAAGCAAAGAAGTGAGCCTGCAACATGTTACCAAGGCCCCTTGCATGTGACCTGCCTTGATCATGTGCTGCAGGACTCCTTTTTGCTTTGGCAGAGCAAGGCAGACCGGCAGCTGCAGCAATGGGTCGGTCTCCTGGGACAGGCTCCTGTGGACGCAGGGGGCCCGATCTGTTTCTTCCCAGCAGGAACAGATTAAACCAGGTATTATCTTAAGCTGTTTCATTGGGCCCTACCCCATCTTCCCCCATCTTAGCCCCATCTCTGCTCCAGGGGTTATGAGGACTGCCCAGGGGCAGAACAGGGCAAAAATATTGCATCATCAGGACTACAGGGCTCTAAGTTGGGGGCAAGATGGGGTATATTGCCCATCTAGACAACCCCTAAATCACAATAATATTCCTCTGAGTATATTGGGAAATATACACTACTACTCTCATCTCCTCAGATTATATTCAAACAAAAATTATGCTCCAATATTAAACAGCCTAGCAGTCATCCTTAGAATTGTCATAATTAAGAAATACTCAGGCCTTGAACAGTTCAGTCAATTGTTTTAGCAATTCAGATTAAACTAATTAAAGTGAAAGGAAGCTCTTGACACCTGATTGTAGCCTTTTCTATGTGTCTTCATACGAATAAAAATGCAAAGAACCTTCTGTCCTCTTTGAATTCCTTTTGCTTCTATTTTTAGACAAGTCATTTATTTTTAGAACATAGTACTGGAATTGACATTGATTGAAAATGCCTACATTTACAGAGGAGATGCCTGTGATTGACTGTGATTTGCTCTAGTTTATAAAACATCCTTAAGGTGTATCACATCTGTGAAATCAGCTGAAGTAGTGGAAACACTGGCATCATGGATTATTCAGTGCAATGGCTGCACTAAAAATGCATGCTTATTGTATACATTTCTGCACTGTAGTCTTTTAAAGCCTTTTTTTATAGGTAAATATTCATAGTAGTCATTTCCTATAAACCTGTTATATTTATTGCTTATAGCCAAAGGTCCTTGCACACATTTGCATTCATGACAAGGGCATGTGTGTTCACTCAGACTGTGGTGGTGTAGTGCAAGGGGGGAACTCTCCATAGGAATACAGCTGCACTCATCATGACACTGAATCAGTGCCACTGGGTTGACAAAAACAGAAGCCTTGCTGTATATGTAAACACACATTGTTTTCATTGTGATCATTAGTTTTTGTTTCTGTCTGGAGCCAAACAATTCTGTATCAAACTCCTTTGTTGTATCAATAAGATCCTTCATTGCATTAGTTCCTGTTAAGAAAACTACAATTAATTAAAAAGGTCTTTCCCTAGCTATATGTAATCCATATCCATAAATCTGACATATTGATACAATAAGCTTCAGTATTTCTTTACAAATGTCTTTGTATGCTGTGATCAAACAAGAGCAAGGCATGCGTGAAAAGCAAAATTCTGTGAGTGAGCACAAAAAGGAGCTATCCATGTCATTCTAGATGTTGATCTCTCCATCTCTCCTTCAAACACTCCAGGCTAAGACATTTTAATTTTCCGTTAAGAAATGAAGAAAGACACAGGGGTTATTTGCGATATTTCTCCCCTATCTTTTCTGATTATAAGACACATTGCTTCAATATTTAAAAGGCCATTTTCAAATACTGAAAGAAAGAAAGAAAGAAACCATGATTTTTAAGGAGGTAACAGCCATCCTCTTCCCAGCAAGTCTTTACAACTCTCAATATCACATCACTTTTTAATGTTGTGCTTCAGGCATTCTAGTAGAATTATTGTCATGAGTCATATTTAACCTTTTGTACAATTTCTGGTTGCAAGCAGAGGATCAGATGAAACATTCTTCATCCTGAAATACACTGATGGGTTGTACGCTGTGAGGAGACTGACACACAGTTAAGTATCTAGGCAGGAAGCTCTATCAGAGGTTAAATCCAAACTTCATCTATTTCCTATTACCAGTTGGCATTTTGTTACTCTGCTGACAAACTAAGCAAAAGCTATATTGTGTAAGGTCAAAATAGCTCCACGGATAAAGAGAAAACCCACTGAAAACCATTTTCAGATACAAAAATGTGTAATGTAGAGCAACAATTCTCACCAGCAGCCACAATGGCTAAACTGAGACTATTGTATTTTAGACATGTTGTGAGATGACATGACTTATTGGAAGATACTAATGGTCAGTAGAAGGCAGTAGAAAAAGAGGACTACTGCATTACAAATAGATAGACTGTGTCAAAGAAGCCACAACCCGGAGGTTACCAGACCTGAGCAGGGTTGTTAGAAATAGGTTCTCTTGAATGTCTCTCATTCATAGGATCACTGCAAGTCAAAACCATCTTGATAGCACATAACAAGAACAACAACAACATCTCGATGTGTACCTGTTCTGTATTTTCCAGGGGAGAGTGTCAAAGTGTTGGCAATCTTTTTTTTTTCCCCTTAATGACTTTGTGTGGAGCAGCTGCAGTTATTTATTACATTTTTATACTGCCCAATAGCTGAATTTCTCTAGGCTGAATGTCTATTAAAAATAGAGGCAAAATCATAAAATATAAAGCATTGCATCAAGTCAATACTAAACTAATAGATACAAAGAAAAACCAAAGTACATAAATCCAGTGGATCTAAAGATCACAATTTTATAACACTAAGAACAAAAAACTTGTTAGAATAAGGTCTTTACCTTGCACCAGAAATACTATAACATAGGTGCCAAGTGAGTTTCTCTGGGGATGGTGCCACCATTGAAAAGGCCCACTCCTTCGTATCCAACTGCCTAACGTACTGTAATTTGGCAAAGGCAGTCAGAGGTCAACCTCTGAAAATTATATTCTGTCCCAGGCAAGTATATATATGGAAGAGGCAGTCCTTTAAGTTATCTGTCCCCAAAGGCCAAAGCCAACACTTTACATTGGGACTGAAAATAGACCCCAGGCCAGTGTAGTTCTTGACAACTAGCATGACATGTTTCACAGAAACACTGGTCTGATTTTACATTGTAATTTTGTAGCATAAATTCCAGTGAACATATTTTTTAATAAAAATAAAGAACTTTAATCTTTAAATGTGGTATTCAACTTTTGTTAAATTAGGGAATGTCATAGTGTTGTGATGTGTTCAGCTGCCTGCTGGAGAGGATGTGGGCAATTGGCACATCCTTTCATATATGGTGGACAACCCTCTGGTGAGTCATTATTAGAAATCTGTTCAGACAGAAATAATAAACATTACTAAACAGCCAGTTGTTCTGTCTCTGGTAATAGCTCCGTTGGGTCTTTTTACACAGCCAAATGCAAACCTATGTCATAAGGGTTTGATTATCTTTTGTTTGTTAGCTGTGAGGTTCAAAATACCCAAAATATGGAAGAGGATGGCTACATTTACAGAAGATAGTTGTACAGAGGGATGTGGGACATTGTCTTGTCTGTAAAGCTAATTCAACAGCTGTGAATGGTGAGTGGACAGATGGAGACAGACTCATTCAGCACTGCTTGGTGTCCATTTATTTCTGATGCTGTTAACAACAATGGTTGTCAGAAACAGCCACCCACAGCTCATGGAAGAATTTGGGTGAATCTTTTCAGGCTGAGATGTTGACTAATGTCCATCAAACTGACGGTATAATTTATAACAGATATACCTTGGAAATCTGTTATTCTTTCTACACAATACGGATTCTCTTAATTATACCTCTTGTTCATTAAGTCTTTTAAAATTTGTATTGAAATATCTGGAACAAAGTAAGTCATAATTGTGTGATGTGAGAAAGAACTATGTAACAATTCTTGTGTTTGTTAATCTTGTCTTCTTTGAAATATTTTAGATTTTTAAATGGTTTTTGTTTTAACTTGTCAGATTGTTTAATATGTTTTAGCCTATTTAAATTAATCTTACTATTTAAAAAAATTTAAACTGCTAAAACTGATTTTATTGTATGACACCTTGAGATGCTGAGAATACAGGGCAGGATAGAAATGTTTACATAAATAACTATCTAGTTAGAAAAAAAATCTAATTTTAGAAATTTTAAAATCATCATGTAAACTTTTCCCTCTTATCTGGCTTACTGCCCAGTGTTGCAGCTGCAGCCCCACGTGTTACAAACTGAAGTGCAGTTGGCCCTCCATATTCACAGGTTCTGTATCCATGGATTCAACCAGCCACGGCTTGAAAATATATTTTTTTTTTAATCCAAAAAGCAAACCTTACTGTTTGCCATTTGATATAAGGAACACCATTTTACTATGCCATTGTATATAATGAGACTTAAGCATTCATGGATTTTGGTATCCACGGGGGGTCCTGGAACCAAACACCAGCGGAAACAAGCGCCCACTGTAATCCAAATGACAGCATGGATTATTGTAGCCAGTCTGTCTCTGTACATACAGGATTGTAATTTTTATATTAGTCTAGGCAGATTATATATGCTTCACTCCACCAGGACCACCTATGCCCCTTTAAAGCAAAGATAGGAATTGTAGGCTGAATATGGCATCCCAAGGTACCCTCAGTTAACCCCAAATCCATCAGCAAATCAACACTGCCAGGTTTTGGCAGCAACTGAAAATATATTTTGCTAGCTTTAAATGCCTTGCAGAGTGGTTTGTCATTTAAGTTCAGGAGGGAACAGGGGAAATCCCATTTAAAGAAATAAATGCTTGTTTTAAAACACATCCTTGATTTACATGTCCATCCACCCACCCACTGGGTGCTGCCAGAATTCAGCAGTATGATTTACTGTTGTATTTAGGCAGTGGTGAGAAGGGGTGAAGCTTTCAGCATGTCTGGCAGGCAGCCCAGAATTGCCCCTGGACCCATTGTTGTTGCCTACGCCTGCTTTAGGTAAAGTGCAACTACCTCCAGAACAAGCTGAGCATTACTTCCTAATAATACAGTTATCCCTTCATATTCACCGGGGTTTGGTTCCAAGACCGCCCTCCCCCCGTGGATACCAAAATCCATGAATACTCAAGTCCCATTCATTATATGCAGTGGCATAGCAAAATGGTGTCCCTTATATAAGATAGCAAAATCAAAGTTTGCTTTTTGGATTATTATTTTGTAAGAATATTTTCAAGCTGTGAATATTTAAATCCGTGGACACCAAATCCGTGGATATGGAGGGACAACTGTACTTCCATATTATATTACTCCATTTACTAGCCTTCATCCAGTCCATTACTTCAACCTCAGGTTCACATCTCACCTGGATTTGATAACAAAGATAGACCTGGCCATCATATGCTTATTTGTGGACATGATAGTCCATGCTTTGTAATAACATCTTTCAGTTTGATTTAGATGTTCAACATCATGTGGGACAAAGTAGAGCCCTGTGGGAACCATATAGCATAAGTGGCATTGTACAAAGCAATAATCCACAGAAATACCTTGTGGAATTGGCCATCCAAGTAGAAGAACCACTGCAACCCAGTATCTCTAACTCAGATAGTTTATCCAGAAGGAATGTTGAAAGGTGCTGAGAGATCCAAGAAATCTTCCTCTGCTAGCATTCCAGGTATATTTAATCTTACTTCACTGCCCTCAGTTCAGGTCTATACCAAGAAGTTTCCCCACACTTTCCTCAGAAGAAACAGAAAAATGGAGAACAAAGATAAGATTCCCCAGATCTTCAACACAAACCAAGACCATGACCATCAGCTCAGGCAGGGAGACTGATGGGCATTCTGATGTGTGGTAGCCTAGCATAATGATTAATCAGCCCCAGGAACAAATAATGAACTTAGACAGGGAGCCTAGAGAAGAAGATTGAACTCCTATATGCTACCACAACACCCTCCTCAACATTTGCATCTGTCTTGATGCTGCACTGAGTACTGAAGAGAAGACAACAGGAGGCAGAAGGGTGTTTCCATACAGAGGACTCCAAGCACTGGCAATCAGAAGGCAATCTGACCCTATCCTGTTCTTTCCTCTTTAATGCATTTTTTCTATTAATCAAATGGTCAGAAGAAGTAGTGGGGAAACATGGGAGAGATAGAGAACTGAAGGTATTCTTTGGGCTTCAGGTAAAATTCCATAAACCGGTTGGCACAACTGTAGAATAAAAGGCTAATCTGGAATGCCCCAAATTAATTAAAAATCACCCAGGGCTTTTTACTATAGTACTCCTGCAGAAACAGTGGTTGTGTATTTTTTTTAAAAAAAAAAACAAAGGTCTTTTTTTTCCAACAGTGCAAAAACAAATCAAAACAAATCTGTATTTACTTTTGAGGCCTGACTAAATAGTGTATCAGTCACTCACTATTGGATTTGTGTCTTCTACACCTAATCAAATCTATTGCTAATTGAACAAAAAGAGATTACATTGACTGACTATACAAAGGCTTAAGTATAAAGATTCCAATGTGATAAAGAGGCAGTCTGGGTTACTGTATATGTTAACTGGGATGAAAGAAAGAACAGGCTTGAGGCTTTGTGCTGGAGAAAATAAGCAGCCTCATGGGGGAATCCACATGACACAAATAATCCAATTTGAAACTGGATTATTTGCATAACTCCTTCGTATGGAATCCTGGGATTTGTAGTACAAGATTTTTAGCCTTCTCTGACAAAGTGTGCTGGTGCCTCATCAAACTACAAAACCCATGATTCCATAGGAAGGAGCCATGCAAATAACCCAGTTTTATCCTGGATTATGTCTCTAGTGTGTATGCCCCCACAGATTGTGGCCATGATCACATGATACTTTAATCTTGGAGCCCTGGCCTGTTGAATTTCAATGTCCATGGCTTGTATGCTAGGGAACACAGTCTTATTTCCTTAAGCAAGCAGAGAAACATAGATAGCTTAGCACAGGTATGGGAGTGCTTGTCTTCTGATGTCCACATTACAGCAGTTAAAACATGCTGGGGGGCACACTGGGTGATGCATGAACCAAAAGTGAGTGGAGATACAGATACAACTACTTAGGTCAGTATACAGGGGGGTGGGAGATATTTATATTCTGTCATTTGTTTTTCCTGTCCCTGCAAAGTTCTCTCTATTGGCTTTATAGAGCATGACAAAGCATGGTGAAGTAAACTATAATAATCTGGAAGAGAGCCCAGTAAGAGGTGTGGCAATAGTTCAGAAAAGATCTAGACAGCCGTACTGTGAAGCGTGAAGGTACACATTTGTTCCACAGGCTGTAGGTCAGGGATGGACACCTGTGCGAAGCTGTGTGTTGTGTGCCTTCAAGTCATTTCTGACTTATGGTGACCTTAAGATGAACATATTGGCAAGATTTCTACAAAGGAGTTACCATTGCTTCCTCTGAGACTGAAAAAGTGTGACTCCCCCTGGTTACCCAGTGTGTTTACATGACCTAGCTGGGATTTGAACCCTGGTCTCCAGAGTTGTAGTCCAGTGCTCAAACCACAACACCATGCTGGGAGGCTAGGGGGTGATTTACCCTACTAGAAGACGTTGGGGGTCACAAACCCCACCACCCTCAAAAATGCAAAACCCCACCCACCCCATGCCCTCTAGGAGCCATGAGGGCACTTTTGCCATATTTATAGGTCCCTCTCAGATATTTTGGGCCCAAGAGAGGCTTTTTTCAAAACAGAAAGTGACCAGAAGTCACATCCAGTTTACTTCCTGTTCTAAAAAGTCCTTTGCTGGGCCTAAAATGGCCCAAAGAAGGACTCAAAATTAGACAAAAAAATTCCCCTCACAGCCCCTAGAGGGCATTTTGGAACAGTTTGTTTTTATTCCTGGGGGTGCTGGGGGCCCTGAGGCCATATGTGGCCCACGGACCTCACTTTTTCCACCTCTGCTGTAGATATTCTGGCTTAGCATTATGTCCCAACCATGATATCTTGTGAGTGAAGAATCACCTATCTGATATAATCTCAAGTGTGCAAAATGAACCATAGTCATTATGTCCTTTAAGACTCCTGAAGTGACTCTCAGTAACTTTCAAGAAATAATTAGGCTGTGTGGAGTATGGTTGCAAACTGGAGTTGCCTGGTCCTGAATCTCAAGTTTTTGTGGGACATTTCCAGATGGGAGCTGAGAATACAAACTCTTCAGTTTTTCTGGGCTCAGTTCTGGGCAAGAGGAAAAGGTCTGTGTACAAATCTCCATCTCAGCTAGTAGAGCAGCTGCTTGCTACCATTTGCAAGGCTTAATTGAGTGTAACTTACTAAGAAGTATCTATATATTTACATAGGGCCCGTCTATACGAGCCCCCCCAAAAAATAAAGTACCCCACAGTAAAGACAAGTTGCATCTACTGTGACTTGTCTTAATGGTTTTACAGCCCCCATAAAGTTCGAATGCCCTCTAGCCACAAGATGGCGGCCATGAGTGAATTACTCCTATTTTTAAAACTACCGCCGCTGAACTTAAAAAAAAAAAATTAAAAAATATTGCATAAGCAATATTTTGCCTTTACCAAAAATAAGAAAAGAAAAAAGACACACACACCCATTTTATCATCTTAGGAATAGCTGGGGGGGGAGAGCCTTCCTCCCTTACCTGGTCCCCGGGGACGATGACAACGACAGTGGTATGGGGAGGACCATGTAAGTGAGGAGGGCTATCTCATCCTCTTCTTCCTCCTCTCATACCTGGTCCCCACAGTGACGATGACAACAGCGGCATGGGGAGAACCAGATAAGGGAGGAGGGCTATCTCATCCTCCTCTCCCTTCCCGGCCCCAGCGGCAGTGACAATGGCATAGGGGGACTGAGTAAAGGAGAAAAGGACCAGACAGCCCTCCTCCCTTACCCAGTCCTCGGTGGTGGGAAAATGGCAGCTGCGGGAGCTTGCCCCATTAGCAAGCCATGCCCCCTATGCTCATCTGGCCAATCAGCTTGCGCTGCCTCAGTGCAGCAACGCGAATGCAACTGTCCTAATGATTGGACATTCACATTATCTTCAGAGCTTTTTTAAAAAAAAAACTCAGGGAAAAGCTCTGAAGGCTTCCCTTCGGAGCTTTGTGGTGGATTTGCCTGTCTCCCTTCCGAATGAGACACATGGATGCAAATGTCTGTTTAGATAAATTGCCTTCCAAGTGATTTCTTTGAGGATTATTTTCACCATTTAGACAGGACAATAGTTTTCTCCTTCCCTCACAGTCATTGAGGTGCCAGGACTCATCCTCTCCTCACTTCTTCATCTGACGTCTGGCTGGAAGTGAGTAGGCTAGATTAAATGGTCCTATCCTATCTTTGTAAGTAAGTGAGAAGGAACCCATCCTCCATTTCACCTTGATCTGGGAACAGCCCTTTAGCTAAGGCCTTGTCTACACTATTGAAAAAACTTGAACTACCCCCAAATCTAGTGCAATTAATCGGCACACCTTATGGCCCTATCTGCACTAAACTTAGGGGATACCACTTTAAACCAGGTTTTAGAAACTCACAGTTTTCTCCGGAGTTTGTTTGGAACTCCAGAGAAAACTGTAGTATGAACAGTGCATCCTCCCTGGATTTGGGGGGTTAGGAGGAAAGACAAGCGCTGTCTGAGACACTGCCATTGCCCCCTCTTCTTGGTGCTACTTCCTCATTCTGAAGGCAGAGTCCTGGAGCTAGTCGCTTTCTCTGAGCTCAGAAGGAGTTTAGGGAATGTCAAAGAGCAGATCCCAGAACCTTTTGATCTAAATGGAGAAGCTAGCACAAAGACTATCTTATCATCTAGAAAAGGAAGGAGCTTTTTAAAAAGAAGTAGGGTTATTATCTTTTTTTTTTTTTCATTTTTAGTTTTAGTTCCTTCTTATCCCAAAGCAAAACATGTAAGTAGAAAGTGGTCCTTTTTTCTAATCAGTTCAATTCTGGTCAAGTATATTTCTAGAGGTGTCAATGGGAAAATTATAGGATACCTCTCTTTGGTTTACCATAATGACAATTAACTTCAGGTTCACATGCTTCCTTGCTCCCCTAAGGAGCCTTAGAACTTACAATTTAGATGAACCTCAGTTTAGTCTATGGTTTGAAGTTACCTGGTTTTATTAAAATATTGTTGAGATTAAGTTTGTCTGTGTTTGGGAATAACATTAAACTGCATCTGAAATGGAAGCAAAAGCTCACACGTTCCCGATAGTCACACTGAATGGAAAGGACCACTGAGGCTCATAACCCTAAACCATGCTATAGCATGGCATGGGGAATGTTTGGCTCTCCAGATGTCACCAGACTGCAATTCCCAGAAGCCCTAGCAAACATGGCCAATGGTAGGAGTTGCAATCTAATAAAATCTGGTCATATGTTTCCATGCCCCATGTATGACACCCAAGGAAAGTTCATTGTTAGTTAATTAGTTGCTTTGACCTTCCTGCTTATTGGTTTCTTGATGTTCTCTTTTTTTCTGATTCCAAGTATTTGACTAACAACCCAGACTTCAACCTGTTCATTCAAAAGTAAGATCCAAAGATGTTCAATGGACATTGTGTGGTGTTGTGTTTTTTTTAAAAGAAAATAATCAAGTAAACAATAGTCTCTTCTGTAGTGAGAGAGAATCATAGAATTGCAGAGTTGGAAGAGACCACGAGGGCCATTATATTTTATGCACTACTGGTAATTATATGTACCCCACAGTTACCAACATCATTATAAGAGCCTGAGAAAAGGGTGGGTTCTGAAGGACCGTGAGAATGAATACTAGCGTAGTGAAGGCCCAAAATTGCTTTCAGAATAATTTAAGATTAAGATAAATTGATCTGAGAATACTGTGTTCTTGAGAATCTTCAAATTAAATTATATTTTAAATATGCTTACTCCAGGATACATTTTCTAAATAAAACAGGATGCAATGGAATCAGTTATACAATTATCTTGTGCTTCCTTTTAAGGACTAGCTTTCTAAATAACATTGGCTCAACTTCAGTAGTGCTGTCAAATAATGTAGATGAATCATTCTAAAATCCATGGCACTTCTGTTCCCTGTGTGATGATGAACTTTTTAATCCTTTAACCATTTACATCTTAACCAGTCTGAGACCAGGTTCCTTGAAGGACTTGTCAGGAAATGACATGGATGTGACCACAAGATGGAGGTGTAAGCTTAGAAATGAAAGTAGTTAAGCTCCAGTGGCAGGTGTGTATGTGAGTTAGCATTTAAGAGTATGCACAGTTGAGATGCCTGATGTAACAGGCATTGTTTAACTGCCTATAAAAAGGAGATGGGAATTATCTCCAGTGTGAGTTTGTTGTGGATGTTGGTTGGCAAAGCAGTTTGTTGGTTTGAGAGAGATTTGTGAGTACTAGAGACGGCTGTCCTATACTCTGTATATATGTTGTAAATATATTGCAAACAAAGATTAAAGCCCTCAAGTTGAGTGAAGGCTGGCCTTGTTGCTGTCTTTATTTGGCAAGGCAGAGCTCAAGGCAGTGTGCTGGGGTAAAGGAATTTTTCCTTCTCACCTGAAGTCTTTTGCAGAAGTCTCTCCAGAAACCTTCTCCTTGGCGTCCTGTCGACGTGGAACAACTCTGCAGGTGGTCGTGGTGGACACAGTGCGTCCAACAGGACTTCTTTT
Organism: Gambelia wislizenii; assembly: GCA_030847615.1. Classification (NCBI taxonomy): domain Eukaryota; kingdom Metazoa; phylum Chordata; class Lepidosauria; order Squamata; family Crotaphytidae; genus Gambelia; species Gambelia wislizenii. Next base: position 165,539,875 of record JAUMIR010000001.1, on the reverse strand, counting down.
TTTACTGCTCTGAGGGCTCAACTGTATGGGGGGGGTGTAGGAACACATCCGAAAAAACAGGCATTCGACAATGATGCAACCTATCTTCACGGTCAAAAGAACCCCCCTAAACTCCGCATGCCCCCTAGCTTAGATGGCAGCCGTGACTGATTTCCTCACTCTTTAAAATCTGCTACCACCAATTTTTTTTTTAAAAAAGGTTTCCCTTGGTGTACAATATTTCGTATTTAAAAAGAAAGAAAGAAAAAAGTATAAGATCACCATTTGATCAGCTTACCGGACCGTCACTTAGCCAAAAATCCAACATATCACCAGCAGGCACTTTCCTTGGTTGCTAGTCTTGCCCCCCTCCATGGTCGTCTAGCCAATCGGATTACACTGCCTGTTCATATCTGCACAAATGTGAGTGTTTGAACGGTTGCACATTCGCATGTCATTAGGAGCTTTTTAAAAAATCCAGACAAAGCCCCGGATGCTTTGCACACTGACTTTGTGGTGGATTTGGCTGCCCCCCCTTCCTAATGACACATATTTATGTGAATGTCTATATGAACGGATCATCTTCCATTCTCATCCCAACAGGATTATTTTCACTGTATAGACCAGCCCTGAGTGATTCCTTTGCGGGGGGGTTAAGAGGGAAAGTGGGTGGAAATTAAGTGAATAATAACAGATTGGGGAAACTTGATGCCACTGTTCTTTATATGCCTACAAAGTGCTTTTGAAAAAGAAAAAACTGTATTGTCTTTTTTATCTCCATGTGCTTCAGTTGTTGTCTCTGTGTGTTTTATTTTTCTGATGGTTTTGATTTGATTGGGGGGGCATTTTTAAAAAACACTTCAAGAGACTCGCTGTTAGGGTGTTCAGAAGAAAAAATAGAACTTTGGAAAAATTGTCATTTTTGGGGGGGGGCACCATTCTTCCTAGTCATATAAAGTTCAGCTTCTTCCATGAGTTGAGTTCATGTTGCAGTTGTTTTACTGGGAGTCCAAATTCCCTTTCAGAAGTTTTTTCAGCTCTTTTGACAGAACCACCTCCAGTGCACTTGAACACTGCACTTCAGTATTACCGTACTTTTAATAGTTGATTTCATTTATTATTGTACTTCTTGGAGAGATGTTAATGGAGATGCATTCAGATTTCACATAAGTCTGATGGCAGAGTTTTGATCTCTGGGATGGCTTCATGTGAGTAATGTGGGTAAGCAAAACATGTAAAACCAGCAGCATTACAGTTTATGCCACTTAGTGGTGAATGACAAAGTTGCACAACTGAATCCATGCCTGAACACACAACTGCATATGCAGTTGTCCCTTCCTGTTCGTGTCTTTCCTATTGGTGGTTTTGTGTATTCGCAGTTTGTAGCTACTGCTGGAATACGTCAACAGTACTGTTATTGCAAGACCTTGTCCTCCTTCTCCTCCTGTCTGGAAAAAAACACAAGCTCCGCACTTCCATGATTCTGTGAGATTTGCAAAGTCCCTTCACCTCCTGGGAAGACTGGCTCTGTCCCCACACTCACCCCATCCTCGCCCTCTCCATTCTCTTCCTCCACTCCAGCCAACAATATTGACTGTTTCCCCCTTTCCTATGTTGAATGAGAATGGAGTTTTAAGGTGGTGTAGCAATGTTTAGCTCCAGATCATGGTGCACAATTCATACCGGTTTGGATTCCAGGTGAGCACAAGATGTGGGGTGTTGTTTCTGGCCAGGCAGATTGGGTGGGCGAATGAGGGTGGGAAAGTTTTGTGTGCCCAAGAACTGTTGCCATGGTGGAGACTGTGCTTTTTGCTTCAGTTTGGGGGGAGGGAGACTGAGTGGAATAAATTTGTTAAGGTGGTGCAGGTTAATTTGGGAGCTAGACAGCAAGGGACATGGGGTGTTGTTGCTGTCCGGGAAGAGGGGGGGAAGCAAGGGTGGGAAAGTTTTGTGTGCCCGAGAACTGTTGCTGCCGCCATGACAGAGATTGTGCTTTTTGCTTTGTTTTGGTGGGAGATTGAGTGGAATAAATTTGGTAAGGTTGCTGTCCAAGAAGCAACCAGTTACCAGTAATTATTACAGAGTTTGGGAGTTTGACTAAGATAAAGCTCAAAAGACTGGGAAAGGAGCCAACTCTCCATGATAGCAAAGTCAATTAAGTGGAGTCAGATAAGGTTTGAAAGAAGCAAGGTTCGGTTTCTTGAGCAGCAGCAATACCAGCAGGAAGGCACACAGAGAAGAGTCCAGAATACAGTCCAAGGGCCAAAGTTTACAGAAGGCAGCATAGACCAGAAGTAGGTCCGTAGGTCTACAGGGTCAGGCTACAGCATAGTCAGGAACAGTCCAAGGTCTAAACACGAGTCAAGGCAACAGGAGTCAGAAGGAAGCTTTCTCCAGGAAGATCAGTTAATCTCTGACAAAGCCTCCATGTTTTCCCAAAGCATATATATAGCAATCAAGGCTTTGCCAGGTGCTTCTTGACAAGCAGGTGTTTCTCATAAACTCTCAGCAATTTCCTTTGAGTTTCCTTTTGAGATCACTGCTGTCTGTATAATGGTGGAGGTAAGTTCATCTCTTCTTCTTCATCCTTATCTGAATTGGCAGGACTCTCTTCTGGGAGTGGTGCCAACCCACTAGGGCCAGGCTCTTCGTCTGCTCAAGCCTCCAGGCTGTGCCAGGGTCCATAGGGCCGTTCCCTGCCATGTCCTCCTCCTCCTCTGATTCCATACCCTCATCAGATTCACAGGGCATGACATTGGTACAGGTTGATTTGGGAGCCAGGACAGCAAGAGACACGGGGTGTTGTTGCTGGCTGGGAAGAGGTGGGGAAGCAAGGGTGGAAAAGTTTTGTGTGCCTGAGAACTCCACTGCTGTGGTGGAGACTGTGCTTTTTGCTTCAGTTTGCGAGGAGATGGGGTGGAATAAATTTGTTTTGGTGGCACAGGTTGATTTGGGAGCCAGGACAGCATCAGATTTGGAGTGATTTTGTTGCAAGGATAGGAGGCTAGAGAGAGGTGCAGTCTTGTTGGTGGTTACTATAGCAGCAGCAGCTGCTACTAACATTTAATTTGGAATGGAGGGAGGCAGAGGGACTTTGCAAATCGGCTGAGGCATCATGCAAAGGCAGGAAAGGGAGGTTATGGTGGTGCTGTTGGTGGGAGAGGAGAATATAGCCTATTGGGATGGGGCTTAATTTACTAGTGTTTTTTTCACTTTTGCAGTGGTGCTCCACCCCAGCCCCCATGAATGGCAAGGAACAACTGTACAATCGAATGTGTATATGCATCCACATCTTGTGTGTGCATCTGCATGCACATCCACATGTACAATGGTACCACATGTGCAATTCAGCTTTAGTCACATTGAATTGAATGCAGACATTCTGCATTAGACCAAAATGTTCAACAGAGAAACAATGACAGGATTTTAGCCAGAGTCTACCAGAAAATAACCTTGAGATTTGGAAATGTTCTTCCAGACAAGCAGCTACTAGTATTACCTGTCCAATAAATATTCCTTCATTGTAATATACAAGTGGAATTAAAATTAACATTCCATACTATTAGGGGTATTTTGATATGTACAACTATCTGAGCTCTGCCACACCAGTAGGAGTGGCCTAGCAAATATAGGTGGAGATAGAGAAGTTCCAGCTCGTGTGATAAACTGGATAAACTGGAGAGCTGGGCCAAAGCTAACAAAATGAAATTCAATACGGAGAAATGTAAGGTACTGCACTTAGGGCGAAAAAATGAAATGCATAGATATAGGATGGGGGAAACCTGGCTGAATGAGACTACGTGCGAAAGGGATCTAGGAGTCCTAGTAGACCACAAGTTGAACATGAGTCAACAGTGTGATGTGGCAGCTAAAAAGGCCAATGTGAGTTTGGGCTGCATCAATAGAAGTATAGTGTCCAGATCAAGGGAAGTAATAGTGCCGCTCTATTCTGCCTGGGTCAGACCTCACCTAGAATACTGTGTCCAGTTCTGGGCACCACAATTCAAAAAGGATATTGACAAATTGGAGCTTGTCCAGAGAAGGGTGACTAAATGGTGAACAGTCTGGAAACAATGCCTTATAAGGAGAGACTTAGGGAGCTGGGTATGTTTAGCCTGGAAAAAAGACGGTTAAGAGGTGATATGATAGCCCTGTTTAAGTATTTGAAGGGGTGTCACGTTGAGGATGGAGCAAGCTTGTTTTCTGCTGCTCCAGAGACTGGAACACAGAGCAATGGATGCAAGCTCCAGGAACAGAGATTCCGCTCAACATTAGGAGGAACTTTTTGACAGTAAGAGCTGTTCGGCAGTGGAACACACTCCCTCGAAGCGTGGTGGGGTCTCCTTCCTTGGAGGTCTTTAAACAGAGGCTGGATGGCCATCTGTCGGGGATGCTTTGATCGTGATTTCCTGCATGGCAGGGGGTTGGACTGGATGGCCCTCGTGGTCTCTTCCAACTCTGCAATTCTATGATTGTATGAGTGGCCATTTTTAACACTACAGTGCTTCCTAGTGGGCTTTTTTTGTGTGTGTGTGTGGAAATAATTAAACTGCCACTAAAGTATTAAATAATTTAGCTCAATAATAGCCTAATGCATGTCACCAAAATATTGCAAGTGTCACCTAGGACTTTAAAAAAAAAGTGTTAAAATTATCTGGATTCCCCCCCCCCCAAAAAAATATTTAATTAGCACTATAGCACTCTTTCATTTAACTTCAATTGTGCAAGGGTTTTAGAACTTTTTGAAAAATATAGCTGGAAAATAGATTTAGTACAGGTTGAGTATCTTTTAACTGAAATGTTTGGGACCAGATGTGTTCCATATTTTGGATTTTTTTTCAGATTTTGGAACACTTGCATATACATAATGCAATATCTTGGAGATGTGACACAAGTCTAAAAACAAAATCCATTTATAAGGGATACTCAACCAATACTAGGAGTAATAAAATGAGTAAGTAAATGGGATGATAAATGATAATGCCAAGAAAACGTATGTGAGCATCTTCCCACTGCTACCATTGGGAAGTTTTTGGGCTATTTATAACTGACACTGGGGCAAGTTGAGTCCATTAGGAAGGGCTGATAGTTAGAGAAGTTTTCTACAGTGCAATTCATAATATTTTACCTGCACCTTCCATCACACTGATTCTTTAGCATAGAACATGTTTTATGAAGTGAAATAAAAATATGAAAAGTTGAGAGTTCAGACTGAGGACTGAAGGAAGCTATAACTATATTTGCCTAAGTAAAATAATTCATTCTTCAACTATTTCTATTACACTGGGAGATCAAATTAATAAAGCAGTCCCTCAGTATCAGCTGGGCTTTGTTTCCAGGACGCTTGTGGATACAAAAATCCATGGATGCTCAAGTCCCATTATATACAATGCGTATTAAAATGGCATACCTTATATAAAATGCAAACAGCAAGGTTTGCTTTTTGGAATTTTTCCCTGAACATTTTTGAACTGTAGTAGCTTGGATTCAAACTACAGGAAAAGAGATTCCACCTAAACATTAGGAAGAACTTCCTGATGGTAAGAGCTGCTTGACAATGAAATATGCTGCCTCAGAGCGTGGTGGAGTCTCCTTTGGAGGTTTTTAAACAGAGGCTGGATGGCCATCTGTTGGGAGTGTTTGATTGTGTGTTGCTGCATGGCAGGGGGTTGGACTGCATGGCCCTTCTGGTCTCTTCCAACTCTATGATTCTATTCTATGCATCTATGAATCTGTGGATGCAGGACACTTGGATAAGGAGGGCCAACGGTACACAGAGACTGGCCTATCTGTGGCTTCTAGCTAAAAGCACAACCTGTCTTCAGAGACTATGTAACTTGGAATCATCATTATGTCTTGCATGCAAACCTTTTGTGGAAATCAGTTGGCCTCATCATAATCAAGCTGCTAAACTAGATGAACAATTATCCTGACCAAGGAAGTAAATAAAATAAACTATATTCTACTTTCTTAAATAATACCTTGCAAATATATTGTCTGTCTTACTACATCAAATTACTCATCCATCTAGATCAGAAGTGAGCACATTATGTCTCATAGGACTCGTGGCTCTCCAGGGGCTTTTTTATAACCCCCCCAGCCTCTCATCAGACCTGCTGAGACCCCCCACACACAACACAAGATTGGGTGGTAGTCAAAGGATACCCCCAAATGGTCAAAAGCCACTTCTATTATACAGTAATAAGATTTGGGGGAGAACGTACTTCAGGATGCTTTTAACTCCATGACTCATAAGATAGGATTGCACAACTCATAGCTCTCTATGTCTTATTGGACTGCAACACCTATTATCTCTCATCATTGGCTATTCTAGTTAGGGCTGATATTGAGGAGAGGTATAACCCAACAACATCTGGAGGGCTGTAGGTTGCTTATTCTGTCTTTAGAGTTCTATTAGTAGTGATATCATCAAGAGTCACCCAGAGACAATACCTGACACAATATTTAAACATAGCCTGTAATATTCAATATGTCTCAACAAGAGCCCCAGTAATCATAAGTGATCGGTGGAGGTACTTGTTCTTATTTCCCCACTAGACAAGGGTAATAGATGAGTCAGCTCTGTGTATAAGCATGAAAGAAAGGGGCAGTCTTTGAGGGAGATTGGAGAAGATTGAGGGAGAGCTGGGGGGGGAAATATATGGTGGGGTGTTAATACTATGAGCCTCCATTTATGCCTATTTTGTATACAGATGTAAAGAAACCACATATCACTAAAATGCCACACTCTCTAGTGTACCCATTCTAAAGAAACAAAACCCTGAGCCATGCCTGCTACCCAGGACTTCTCAGTGATTTGGGGTGCAGAAAGCCATATTTTTTCTTCAAAGTCCAATCTAAAATTCAGGAGGGTGTTGTTTTTATGGGATCAGTGGTATTTTTCAAGATATCAACTTGCCAAAAATGTTCTTTGATCATGTTAACAGGAAAATGGTTACTACTGTTACAGTTACCACTTATCACTAACTCTTGATAATCTTAAAGAAGATAATTATAAAATAGCTGAGATCACACTTCAGCTTCCTATAAGCAGCCAAACAACTTAGGACCTGTATTTCCCTTCCCAGGAAGACCCAAGGTTGTTGGTTTTGAGGTGTGAGGCACCCTTGTACTCCTTCAAAGCTTACATCCTTATCTTGAGCAGTTTATCAGTTGGAAACCAGAGGTATATATGAACAACTTTAATATCAGTACTGAAAATATCATCTTTAAAAATCGGCACTAGAATTACTAATGAAGTCTCATATGCAAGCTATTTTGGAGCAGATTTATAATTTAAACATAGTAGTCATCTGTTAGAAATAATTCATAAAACAGAATTGCTGTTGCATTAAGTTGAAATCTCACACTGAAGAAAACAGTTGAGTGCTCAGCTTCCTTCCCTTGGTATTTGCCCTTCAAACATGATCCTGCCTTATATATAATTCATCATATCCAGAGTCTGGCTTTTCTAAGAAGTAACCAAAAAATCCCAGCTGATGCCCAGGCTTTTTCTTTTTTCTTTTTACTGTCTAGCAAAAGAAAGTTTTAAAATAATTGTAAAAAATATTTCTTTTCTGAAATTAATTATTGAAGTGTTATTGTTGTTTTTAATCTATATCCTGGCTTTTCCCCAAGTTTGAGAGTGAAGGCAGCTTACAAGTAAAACTATTAACTATACTATATATGAAAATAAACTTTTTTTAAAAAAATTCAAAACACTAGAGCATTATAGTTTAAAACAATTCAGCACCCTCATTACAACTCTTTCCATAAAAGCCATGAATTCTAAAGGCCTGTCTGAATTTTTTTTTAATCTTCACTTGCCAATGGAAGGACAGCAAGGAGGGGGCTATTCTAGCCTCCCTAGGGAGAGAGTTCCAAAGTCTAGGGCAACCATAGAGAGGATCATATCTTGTGTTCCCAGGAGCCATAATGAAAGAAGATCCTGGGGATCTCAGTGTGTCCAGGCAGGCTCACATGGGTGGCCTGGATCTAAGCCATATAGGGATTGATTTTATAACCAACACTTTGAAATGCTCCTGGAAACAGACCAGCAGCCACTGAAGCTGTTGGACCAGGAGCCTTGTATGATCCCTGCAATCAGCCACAGTTGATGCTCTGGCTGTAGCTTTCTATACCAAACCCTCTCCCTATGTGGAATGTGTTACAGTAATCTAAATGGGATATAACCAAGGCATGTGTCACTGTGGCTAGATCAGGCTTCTCCAGAACAGGCACAGTTGGCACATGAGCATTAATGTTCAAATGCACTTCTGGCCACTGCAGTAACCTGGGCCTCCAGGTTCAAGACTGAGTCCAGGAGCATACCGAAACTGTGAAACTGCAGCTTCATAGCAAATGTAACCCCATTCAGCACCGGCTGCATCCCTATTCCCGGGTCAGCCTTTTGGCTGAATTGAGCTTCAATTTGTTTGCCTTCAGCAGGAGTGCTTACTATCAGCTTTGGCTGATACACCCAGCTGTGCCCCTTTCTAGAACTGGAGGACCTAAAGGTGGTAGTGCACATGCTGGTAACCTGAAGGCTGCACTTCTGCAATGTCCTGTACATTGAGCTATCTCTGTACCAAGTTTGGAAACTTCAGTTAGTTCAAAACATGGCAGCCAGATTGGTTACTGGTACATCTAGGAGTGATTGTATCATACCAATATTAAAATCACTCCACTGGCTGCCAATTAGTTTCTGGGCAAATTTGTAAGTGTTTGTTGTTACCTTTAAAGCCCAACATGGTTTGGGTCCAGGTTACCTATGGGATCACCTCCCCTTATATAATCTCCCGTACACTCAAGTCTTCTGGGGACCTTTACTTCAGTAAGCCAGGGCTAGGCTGACAGCTGTCACATAGAGGACTTTTTCTTCAGCTGCCCCTAGACTGTGGAACAACCTGTCAAAAGACATTGGCAGCTGAATATGCTGTCTGAATTTAAAACAGCATTAAAGACCAATCACTTCTGGCAGGCCTATACAGGTGATTTTTAAATTATGAATTAAAAACTTTGGATTGTTTTAATATGTATTGTTCTTCTATGTTCTTAATTGATATTATGTGTTGTATTTTAATCTGTTGCTGTTCCATGCCTCAACTCGATCCATGGGGAGAGGCAGGTAATAAACAAATCATCATCATCATCATCATCATTGTCAATAATCATCTTAGATTATTGATATCAGATTATTGATGCTTTAGAACAGAAACAACTTCTTTAGAATAAGATCGAAAGCAGAAATAGAATTGGATGTCATCAGCATACTTGTGACACCAAACCCCAAACCTCCAGACAACCAGTCCCAGTCATTTCATGTTGAATAGCACCCTATAGGACTCGGTGATGGCGAACCTATGACACGCGTGTCACCACTGAGATGTGTAGCCATGTGTGGTGACACACAGCTAGGCCTCCTCCCCCCTTCTCCCCGCAACCTCACCACCCTCCCTAAAGTGGCGGGAGGGGCTTCGAAGCCCTGATCACCACTTTAGGGAGGAGGGGAGGGGAGAGGACAGTGGCAGGCAGGGATACAAAGCCCTGATCACCACCACCACTCCTGAGGCCTGCCTGCTTCACTGGAGCCGCCTCGGAAAGGCCAGTTAAGGTAGCGGGTGGGTGGACAGGAGTCTGCCCAGCCTCTACCCGGCTTTCCCAAGGAGGCTCTGGAGTGGGCTGGTGGGCGGGAGTCTGCCCAGCCTCTCCCCGGCCTTCCTAAGGGGCCTCAGGGCTTCAAAGCCCTGGAGCTGCCTCGGAAAGGCCGGGGAAGGCGGCAGGCGGGCTGGCAGGCAGGCAAGAGTCTGCCTGGCTTCTCACCGGCCTTCCTGAGGGGCTCTGGGGGTTCAGCAACAAAAAAGTCACTAATAGGCAGGTTAGTTAAAGAATTCCCCCTCCTCCTCACTTATCTCAGTTCACGGCACCCCACACAAGCTAAATAATATCAAGACCAACAAAAGAAACTGACTGACAGATGAACAAAGAAGTCACTAAGCAGGTAAGTTAAATTATTAGTTTTTGGTTTATTAAATACAATTGTATATAACAGTTATACATTTATGTTATTTAAACAGTAAATATCGTGAAATAATGTTTTTTCTCTAAGCGACACACCACACGAGTTATGCTCAGTTTTTTGGTGAATTTTGACACACCAAGCTCATAAGGTTGCCCATCACTGCTAGGTCAATTTCCAAGAAGATGAACAGCACCACCTTCTGGGCTTGCCCATCCAGGAAGGAATGAAGCCACTGTAGTGTAAAACGGTGCCTCCAATTCCCGTCCCTTTAAGGCAGCCTAGAAGGATACCACGGTTAATAGTAATAGTATCAAAAGACACTTTTGATACTCAGATTGGCCTTTTTAGTCATCAGCGCGTTTGCAGAAAGCACGGAATGAGTCCTTTCTGAATCTTCGTTTGCAAAGAAAAGCCAGAGATCAAAAGCCACTTAGAGGTCCAACAGAACCAACAGGGACCTCCCAGCATAGGCCCTCTGCCAAGGTGACCAAAGCCATCTTTGTCCATTTCATCCAGGAGTCTCTGGAGCTGGGAGGCAATCACACTTCTATTACCTTGCCTGCAAATGTAATGTTGAACATGGAGCAGTAGATTTATATTATGGAGGGATCCCTTTTTCAACAGAGACCTTACAACTGTCTACATTAAGCATGTTAGAACCCTGCCTTATTGTGAAATTATTGACTACCTGTTTCACCCACTCCGCCAGTCTGCTTCTGGCCTTTTAATGGGCCAAGAAGGGCAAGGCTCTAGCAGACATGTGGTGGTTCTCACTTCTCCCGGGGTGCTGTCTGCTTTATAAGGGCTTGTCTAAATGGTGAAAATATTCCTCATAGAATTGGAGGAGAATACCTTTTGTCACAACCTTTTTTTCACTGTATTTGGAAGGAAGGGGGCCAAAATGCCATATACTCCACAGGAAAAGCCTTTGTGGATTTTCAAGAAGTTTTTTTTTTTTAACTGCGATGGAAATGCACAGTGGAAAGGTCAGATGTGGGTGGGTGGGAGCTTGCCAGCAAGGCAGCACCCAGAACTGCCGTATTGGATTTTTGCCACAACGATCATGCACTGAGGTGACAAAACAGCCTCCCCCCCCCTCCATTTACAGTTTTTAAATGGAAGGAAACACTTCTTAACATTTGATTTGCTTTTTTAAAAAAATTACTGTTCATCAGTGGCAACTGGTGAGAAAATAATGTGAGTAATTCACTCATGCCTGCCATCTTGATTCACATGCATGCCTGTTTGAACATCAAACACAGATAGCTTCACATACCTGCAATCTTGGGTGGGGGGGAAACCATGGAGACAAATGAAAGCTGCTGTGAATTGGCATTACTGCTCACCAATCCATATTTTATTGCCTCATATAGACAAGTCCCATGACTTTCCCAATTGAAAAGACTCCATTATTATTGGACAAACAAGGGCCAAGGTTACATCCTCTGGGATTGTATCAACTATGACATCCAAGTTGGAATGGATCTGAATGATTTAATCTGTGAAGCTAACCTATGTAACAGTAAATTCGTTTTAAATGTACACTGATCCAGTTTTAGGAACACAACAAAGACACAAACATGAATCAAAAAAACCAGTTAAACCATTTAAATTAGTGTTTATTAGAAACTAGTATATTCAAGTTAGTGTCTGGTTTAATTTTAAAGAATTTTTTGCAAAGTTACAAAAGTGTCACATCATCCTATCAAAATCTCCACTCATTCCCCCATGAAATATTGTAGTCAGGTAATATAAAACCTATATAAACAATTTAAATCCTTCACTTTTGGATTACAGACATATATGCACATAGCAGACATAATAAAAACATATACAACTTATACAAACAAACAAAAAAGATAGAAAAAGTAGAATGTGTGGGATGGAATCATTAATGAAACTTTAGTATAATGCCCTGTGATAAGCTAATCACCATATAGTTCTAATGGAGTTCAAATGTTTGTATATTTTCGAAGAGTACTGTATCCTGGCATCCAAAGGCCTTTTTAAAAACTGCTATATGTAGTCATTTATTTCATTCCATTCTACTTCATGAGGAGTTATGGGAGATTTCCAGTTTTTTAGAATTATACATTTGCCCATTTAATTGGAAGAAAGTCACAGACACACAAATGTATGGATAAAGTAACAGCCACTTCATTACCTATTTAAACCTGATCTACGACAGGGCTGCATAGTGTGTATGCATGCCAAAGCAGGTACATAAATGGCGGGTTTGGTTCCAGGCTCCCCCTTGCATAGCAAAATCTGTGGATGCTCAAGTCCCATTATATACCGTGGCATTGTAAAATGGTTTCCCTTATATAAAATCAGAAAATCAAGGTTTGCTTCTTGAAATGTATTTATTTATTTTTGGAATATGTTCAAACTGTAGATGGTGGAATCCATGGATGCCAGATCCATGGATACAGAAGGCCAACTGTATGTATTTGCTTCCTCTTCAGCAACTCCAGACCTCTCTTCCCCCACCCACAAGCCAATAGATTTAGCTTGTCCCTGGCTCCATTTCCAGAGAATCTGAACATGCTGAGCTCCCCCTCAAGCTCCAAGTCCCTAAGGAGAAAGCCAAGAGCAAACAGCACTAGTGAGTGTGCAAAAAGGCAAGTCTTTGCAGCCTGTGTCATGACACAGCAGACAGCTTCCAATTAACAAGGGACATAAAGAAAAATACTACAGCACTCATGAAAAGTGTTCCCAAAGAGACACTGATGCTGCTTCTTACTCATAAGACAGAGTTCTGAGAGCCAGGCTTCAAAATTGACCCAATTTCAGCTTGATGTCTTCTTCTAAAGCCAGGAGACATCCAAAGGCAAACACAGAAGGACAAAGCTGGGTTTATAACCTCTCACTCTATCCTCCCTCCTGTATTATGATGCATAGGGTCCTGATACTTCTAGTCTTCTTTCCCTCTTACCAGTAGTGCAAATAGTAGCCTCCAATCAGCAGCTGCCACTACAGACAATGCAAAGGTAAGGGCCCTAACTGGCCATAAGCAACCCAAGACATTTTGCTGCCTAAGGCAGAGCACCAAAGGAAGCTTACTTTGCACCCACTCAAAACCAAGATTGCAGGGTGGAAATTAACCATTGAACCGTAGGCCAGCAAATTATTTTGGTTCCTGGAACAGAAAACATTACATTTCTGGCAAAACACACAATACTAACAACAACAACAACTAGCTATACCTGGTGCAACATACGCTGTTATCTTATCCCTCTCCTCCAGCACGCTTCATGGGGGGAAGAGACCAAGTTCTGCCAGTTCCTCAGGAAAGGAAGCCCAGTCGGGCTTTACTCCCAAGTAAACCCACCCAGGATCACAGCGTGGGCCCCCAAGACAGCCACAAGAAACCCAGCCCCAGCGGCATGTGCAGGGTTTGGCTGAACAGCCTGGAGAAGGGGGAGAAGAAACCCTTTACTCCTGAGTAAATCCCTGCAGACCTACCTGGCAACATGCTCACACATTTCCACTCCCAGTGGACTGATTGGCTGGCCAACAGAGAGCTTTGATTGGTTGGGAAGTTTCGTGAGCTGCCAATCAGCACACTGGGAACAGCAACATAGCCAAGAGAATTATATATGTGTGTGTGTGTGTGCGTGCGTGTGTGTGTGTGTGGCTGCTGCGGCTGCGCTTTCATGTCACATCCCAAATCTGCCTGGGGTGGCTGCTTCATTGTGCCTAATTATAGGGTTGGCCCTGAATTTAGCTATTGCTGCTGTTCTGTGATTCATAGTTTACATCCCTTACCAGAGTTCAGTTTCTTTATCCTAAAAATAAATATAAAGTTGCGTACACCACTAAAGCATAAAATTAATCCACCATGATACATCTCAGTTCTGCTGTAGGACAAAACTGTAACATAAGTGATAGGATTGTACCAAAGGCAGAAACATGTTCAGAAACATTTCTTCCATATCCCAGGATCAAGTTCTAGTCCATTTGACTCTTCACTCTACACTGTCAAAGCAAAGTGTTCTGCAACACTGAATACCAGTTGTGTGGGACCAATGGTTGTTGGGAGATGGTTGTTACTTTCATGCATTGCTGTTGTGCTTCCTGGAGACACCTGTTTGGGCAATGTGGGAAGAAAGAAAGGACAAGATGCACCTTTGATCTGTCTGAGCAGGGTTCATCTTATGTTTCTAAATATGAATAGTTGTTTCTGTATTAGGATTCATTCAGAATATTTTTTTTCTTAGCCATCCTGTAGAAAAATAATTCAAATTCAATGTTTTGTTCCTGGTTTGTATTAGAAATGATTAATGACAAGGGAAACCAAAGAATGTCACGTGGTATTCATATTTTTCTGTTGCTCCAGAAAACTAATTGACAAAATAGTTTCTCTTGAGAAAATGCCTAATGAAAGAATGAAAGTAATCTACAAATCTGATTACATATCTACAGATTTAATTTGCTAACAAGCTTTTAGCTGATTATTTTATAGGAAATAAATCTTGATGGATTGTGTTCAATAGGTTGTGCAGGTGGAAGGCATTTGGGTGATACGTATCTGACATGCCACTTCAAAGATGAGACCAAAAAATATAGAATTATATCTAGTGGTTCTGCTAGCAGAAAGCAGTTTGACCAACTGAGCTTTTCCTTTCCTCATCTCTCCCTTGCAGCCCCCTGAAACTACAAAGAGCCCCATTCTAGACAGGCAGGGGGCCCTCCTGAATTGTATGAACTGTACTACAACAGCCTGCAGTGGGAAGATATTAGGCAGAGGAATCTGGTACCAGTTGATCTTTTGGGGGATGGTTTTCTCAAGGTAGAGTAAGTGGGGGGCTGGAATGGGAAAGGAGGAGAAGAAGAAAAGAATCAGTAGCATGAATTGTTTTCTGCTCACACAACCATGAAATGGGGTGGGGTGTTATTTTATAATAATATCAAAGTAAATCCTCCTTAAACATTTTCCAATGGATGAATTCTATTCATGAATCTATAAAATTTTCTATGCAGTTTAGCAACTCTCATATAGCATTCGTAGATACTATAGTATATCAAGCACATGGACTTGTAGGCATAAAACTGTACAGCAAACCCACTGATAGAACCATCATTCTTCACTATTCCTCATTCCATTCTACAAAGATACATGATTAAGATCATTAAGAAACATTGGCATATAGTAGAAGACATTCCTAGATGTCAACAGCCACCTCGAGTAGGTTTGAAGAGGAAAAATGTACCATTCAGTAGGATATATTTCAGTAGGATATATTTTCTTATATCCTATTGATCAACGACATTTCAAACTACAACACTTTACAAATTGTAACACTAAGATGGTCATGTATTGCATTATATGTCCATGTAATCTACTGTATGTAGGTATGTGTACTCATGCACACTTGCATTTGGGAACATTGTTCTAAAATTAGACACTAGGTCATGGATGCTCTCCTGGTGGAACATTTGGTTTCCCACTCCCATGGAGAATCATTCAAATTCATTGTTGTGGATAAAGTCATTCCTCATAGATACAATTGGAATGATTCAAATACCCTCTTCTTAGAAAAGAAGCAGAATGGATTTACAATTTTAAGTCTTTACATCCTCAAGAGTTAAATTCTGCCCTAGACCTTTTTCCCTTTCTACATTAATTATTGTTACTTTAAGAGTAAAATTCTCTCTAGATCTCTCTCCTCTCCTAGTAACTGTTTGAGCTTTTACCTAGTAAGGAGTAACAGGTGTATTAAGTTCTTTGTTCCAGTGATGTTGGTTGTGGTTTTATAGTATAAATTTACTGGGTTCTTCAGAACAATGTTATACTTCTTTGCTAACATCTTGCTGTTTGGATGTATGAGTGAAAGTGAATTACCAGTGAGTAAGGTCCTTTTATGTCTCCTTTCTTATGGGTTAATTATATAGTTTACTGTTAACTTTCTTATATTTGTTAATTTGAGATATTATCCTAATATTATTGAGGGAATCTCACTGTATCTAAGGAAAATTGCAGACCTTACACTCTTGGTATTGCTCCAATTTGATCTAGTAGTAAGTAGGATATGTAGATATTTATAAAATATTTGTCCATGGTAACTCTCTCTCTCTCTCTCTGGCTTTTCTTCGCAAATGAAGATTCAGAAGGACTCATCCCGCGCTTTCTGCAAGCGCGCTGATGCCTAAAAAGGCCAATCCAAGATAAACAAGTCTGGTTGCAGAAAGCACAGCAGAAGGTCTCCTTGGGTGATGTTTCCAGGTTGTGGTTCTTTTTGCGTTGTCGTTTCTCTTCAAGACTTGTTCAGCGTGAGTTCTCAAATAAGGCTGCAGCATTGTGGATAGTGCATCCCCATGCCTCTCGATGTGAGGCCAGGGTGGATCAATTTGGATGAGCCTGAGATGTTGTTTCAGGGAGTCCTTGTATCACTTTTTTGGAGCGCCCCTCTTACGCTGACCCGTGGTGAGTTCACCATAGAGTACTATTTTTGGGAGGCGATGGTCCTCCATCTAGAAATGTGCCCTGCCCAGCTCAGCTGTGTTCTAAATATCATGGCCTCAATGCTGGTGATCCCTGCTTGCTCAAGGACAGCAACATTCGTCACATAGTCAGTCCAGTGTAGATTTAGGATTGTGCGTAGACAGCGCTGATGAAAGTGTTCGAGGAGTCGTAGGTGGTGGTGATAGGTTACCCATGTTTCAGATCCATAAAGGAGAATAGACAGTACAATGGCTCTATACACACTGATTTTTGTGCTTCACCTCAGGTGTTTATTACTCCAGACTCTTTTTGTGAAGTCTTCCAAATGCACTATACGCCTTTGCTAATCTGTGACAGATTTGCCTACAGCAATGTGGGGATGATGGTGTTTGTCCTGTGGTGCAGGCTGGTAAAGAACTTCCATTTTCTTAAGGTTGACTTCCAGCCCAAACAGCTCTGGTAACTATTATGGAGTGATATATATCAGAGTTCTGTGTTTGTCACACTGAGTATTTTAGGAATTTCTCTTAAGAAGACTATCAGTCAGCATTCTGAAGAAGTGGAAGGCTTTCACAGCTGGCATCCATAGGTTCGTGGGTTTTTTTCCGGGCTGTGAGGCCATGTCCTGGAAGAGTTTATTTCTGACATTTTGCCTGCATCTGTGGCTGAGAATTGTCTGAAGATGCCAGCCACAGATGCAGGTGAAACATCAGGAATAAACTCTTCCAGAACACGGCCTCACAGCCTGGGAAAAAATTACAGAAAACCTATTCTGAAGAAGATTGGTTTTTGAAACAGGGTTTTGGACTATCCACCTGTCAAGCTTCAGTCATATTACATCTTTACTATGTGTTATGATTATGTTATTGATTGTTAAGCTTCTATCTAAGTGTTTAGCTTCATTCTAATTATTCAAGTGTTTGATATGTGTTATGGTTATGAAGCTCCAGTCATATTATGTTTTTAATATGTGGTATGATTATGTTATTGATTGTTATGCTTCTATTTAGTTGCTAATAACTACTTAGGTCCTTAATATGTGTTATGGTTATGCTGTTGGTTGCTAAGCTTCTTTCCATTTATTGTATAAATTGAGGGTCAAGCCCTTTTCTGTATTATATGCTTTCAACATATGTTATTGATGTGTTTGGGGTTGTTGTGTGTTTCATTTGTGTATCACTGGATATTTTGCATTACCCTATCTATATAGTTTCTACTTTATTGTTTGATCTTATTTTATATGCTATTTTTCCTTTCCATAGTTTGGTGCTCTGTGGCACTCCTGTATTACCATCTTGTACACTGCAGTCCTCTTTTTTTATTTTTATTGGAAATTTAACAGCATTCACACCAACACTCAGACTTCAAGTACTCACACAAGGCTATCAAAGAAAGTAGGGAATGTTTGGATAGAGGAATAGATTGAAGGGATGATAGGTTATCCTATACCAATCTGAAAAGCAGAGAATTCTCAAGAGTAGCATTCAGAGGGTCAGGCAGGAAACAGGCTTTCTACAGTGTTGCTGCCGCTCCACGGGCGAGTTGGCCCGAGGCAGGAGAAGGGAGAGAAACGACCTTAATTGGGACCTTAAAGGTATCGGGACAACAGGAGAAGGGGAAACGAACGCGAGTGCGCGGAGTAAAGAGAGAGGAACGCTGGTGGAGGAGGAGAACGAAAGGGAGAGGCTATAAGAAACAACGGACAAGTGGAAGAGAGGGGGAAAAAAAGAGATAAGTACATACTTGGACAGTCATAATTACAAGCACGGACAAGACTATAATTATAAGCACGGACAAGACTATATATGGTGACAGGAGTGAGTAAAGGACGGAAGGAAGAGAGTGGAGAAATAAGCACCCTAAAGAAAAGAAGAGTACGCAGATAGAGGGAAGCATGGAGCGAAGGAACATTCTAATATATACATAGTGGATGTAAGACTTTTACAAGGGCTCCAAAATATATTTGCAAGCTGCTGAAAGTAATATTACGTGAGTTGTTAAATGAGTGTAACAAATGTAACAAACAGATCCTGATGTTATGTAATATGGTTGCATGTTACTAGAGATTGTTACAAAGCTTAAAACAATTATATAGTCAAAGTGAAAGACACAAACATATAGAGGATAATAATCCTCCTTATAAAAAATCTTATATATATATATAAAAAAAAGAAAGAAAGAATTGGTTATGCTTCAAACTGATATAAAGGATTGGAATTGGGGTATTAAATTTTGTAGATTGGAGTTAATACTGTTATAAAGTAATATGGTATTATAACTCTAAAGTGTATCTGATACTATACTGGGTAGGGTATATTATAGTATACTCTACAACATTGATAAATGCATTATAGTGCCAACTAGCATATTTGTAATCATACTGAATATTGCACGTAAGAAGGTACTTTATAGTATTGTTATATATAATTACATTGTTAAATTGTTGAAAGAAAACAAAGGAAAAGAAGAGTTATACCAGAGAAAGGAATAGTAGTGTTATACTAGAAGAAGTTAAGAAAAAGTAAAGTAGAACTAAGAGATATTGATACATCTTTAACTACACATATCTATACATAGATACACACATTTATATAAATATCTACATAATAGAGAATAGGAGGTAATACAAATTGCCAACAACTAGGAGAAATTTGACTCAAACAAAGGCACAGACACAAGAAACAAGAAGATTATCAGTAGATTTGACTACAAGAGTGGGGGAAGCAAACGTGATGTTATTACAAGAGTTTAAAAAATTGAGTTTAGAATTGAAAACCGAGATGAAAGAGCTTAAAGGAGAAATAAGAGGGGATTTACATAAACAGCTGGAAAAGTTTGGATCTAAGTTAGAGGCAGTAACTAATGACATAAACAAAATTAGTCAGGATCTTAAAGAATTACAAGTGAAATCAGAAAACTTGGAAAAAAGAACCCAATTGCTAGAAAGCAAAATAGAAACAGAAAAAGATTATAAATTACTGCAAGAGACGAATAGAAGGAATAAATGTATTAAAATAAGAGGTTTATCAGAGATACAAGAAGAAGATTTAGCTTCTCGGATAGTTCCAGCATTAGCTGAATTTATAAATTGGGACCAGGACTGTCTTGATGTTGAGATAGACAAACTGTTCAGGATTGATTCCTGGATAGCAAGAAAAAATAAACTACCACGAGATATTGTGATATATTTTACTAGGGAGAGAGTAAAAGATATAATAATAAGGCAAAGTATAAAAGAAGCTCTGATGATAGAAGGACAAGAAGTAAAAATCTTCAAAGACTTACCCACACAAGTCTTAAAGAAAAGACAAGAATATGGATTTTTGACTCGGATATTGAGAGAGAGGAAAATAGGATATAAATGGCATAGAGTAGAAGGAATCCTGGTAACATACAAGTCTAAAGTATACATGATCAATATGATAAATAAAGCAAAAAACTTCTTATTGAGGATACAGGAAAATCAATTAAGTGATAGAGAGACTATCCAAAGAAGGAATGAAAATAAAGTGGCAAAGAAAACGGAAGAATCAGGGGAGGAACAATTGGATTTAGCAGAAGACAAAGAGAGAAATGAAGGAGAGAAAATAAGAAAACATATGCAAAAGGAAACAGTAAGTAAGAAAGTTAAAGTTAAGGAAAATAAGGAAGAAGAGACAGGACTTGAACAAGAAGGAAACCAAGAAATAATAGAACGAGAGGTGATAAGAGGCGAAGTAGGAGAGGAAGAGACTGAGATTGAACGGGAGGGGATAAGAGGTGAAATAGGAGAAGAAGAGACCGAGATTGAAGATGAAGGTGAAGTTGAGGGAGAAACTGAGGATTTAGAGAAGGAAAAAGGAACAGGAGAACTAGAAGAATCAGACGAGGACAGTATATAGTGAGAAAGAGAAAAGGGGAAAAGAAAAAAAAGAGAGAGAGAGAAAAAGAAAAGAATAATAAAACAGGTCAAGTTGGATATGGAGAAAGCTATAAGTTGGAATGTAAGAGGACTGAATAGTCCCCATAAAAGACAGTTAGTATTTCACTATTTGATGAAACAGAGACCAGATATTGTTTGCTTGCAAGAAACCCATATTAGAGAACAAGATAAGAGATTACTGAAAAATGAAAGATTAGGCAAGATATATACAACCAATTACAATAAAAAGAAAAGGGGAGTGGCAATTTATATAAACAAAAAATATGACTCAAGGGAAATATTTAACGATGATGAAGGTTTCTTTATAGGTGTGGAGATTAATTTGTTAGATAAAAAGATATTAATGGTGGGGTTATATGGCCCATTAGAAAATAAAGGCAAATTTTACAAAAAATTGATGTTGGAATTGATGAAATGTGATGTTGATAACTTAATTCTGGCAGGAGACTGGAATGGGGTCTTGGACACGGATATGGATAGGTCTACTAAAAAGAACAAAAAGAAAAGTCAGGGAAAACTCCCTAAAGAAGTATCAGAAATGATGGCCCATTTAGCCCTTACTGATATTTGGAGGTTAAAACATGAGCAAGAAAGAGACTACACATATTATTCAACACGTCATGATTCGTGGTCTAGAATTGATATTCTTATAGTTTCCAAAATATTAGTGAAAGATATTGGCAGGGTAGAAATAAAACAAAGAACAATGTCAGATCACAACCCGATATTTCTTGAAATTCGAACGAGAAAAAAAGCCTTCTATTGTTTTTGAGATCTTGGAGAGGAAAAGGACTATTTTGCAATAATAATAATAATAATAAAATTTATTTATATCCCGCCCCTCTGCAAGCAATCGGGGCGGCTTACAATGATAAAATGGTAGACAGTATAAAACAACCCAAAATCCCTCCCTCCCCTTAAAACATTATTAAATTAATGCAAGTTAAAATCAATACAAGTTAAAATCAATATGTAATACAGTATATTAAATATCCTTTCAAGCAGGCAGCATCTGTTAGGAGATCCAAAAGCAACCTCCAGAGGGGGTTCCTGAGGCCGGGGTTAGCTATTCCGGAAAAGCCGGAAAAGCCTGCCCGAAGAGAACCGTCTTGACAGCCTTTTTAAAGCTGTCTAATGATGTCAATAGGCGGATCTCGTCGGGCAGGCCGTTCCACAGTTTGGGGGCTACAGCCGAGAAAGCCCTCTGGGAGGTAGTCGCCAGCCTAGGTCTTTGTGACTGCAACAAATTCCTCCCAGAGGACCGGAGAGCGCGGGGAGGATTATAAGGGAGAAGGCGGTCCCTGAGATAGCTTGGGCCCAAGCCATTTAGGGCTTTAAAGGTGATAACCAACACCTTGTACTGGGCCCGGAAGCTGATAGGTAGCCAGTGGAGGGACCTCAGAACTGGAGTAATGTGGTCCCTCCTAGATGTTTCAGAAACTAGCCTGGCTGCCATATTTTGTACCAGCTGTAATTTCCGAACTAGGCACAAGGGTAGCCCCATGTAGAGAGCATTACAGAAATCCAGACGTGAGGTTACCAGCGTGTGCACAATGGTCTCAAGATCCCTTACTTCCAGAAAAGGGCGCAGCTGGCGTATCAGCCGAAGCTGATAACAAGCGCTCCTGACTGTCGCATTTACCTGATTTGTCATCAGGAGCGACGAGTCAAGGAGCACCCCTAGACTGCGAACACAGTCACTGGAGGAGAGTGTGACCCCATCCAGGACTGGAGATTGCAACTCGATTCTTGGTTTCGGGGCCGCTACCGTGAGCACCTCCGTCTTGTCAGGATTCAGTCTCAATCTGTTTTTCCTCATCCAGCCCATTACTGCCCGAAGACATTCATTGAGAGAAGAGATGCCATCAGAATTCAAGGCCGATGAACGAGATATGGAGAAATAGATCTGAGTGTCATCAGCGTACTGATAACACCCAGCTCCATAACTCCGGATAATCTTACCCAGCGGCTTCATATAGATGTTAAATAACATCGGGGACAGAATAGCACCCTGTGGTACTCCACAGGTGAGCTCCCTTTTACTGGAGCTACTGTCCCCGAGCAGCACTCTCTGGGTCCTGCCTGAGAGGAAGGACCGGAACCACTGCAAAGCAGTGCCTCCGATGCCTAACTCCCCCAGGCGATCCAGAAGAATGCTGTGATCTATCGTATCAAAAGCCGCTGAGAGGTCTAGGAGCACCAACAGGATCACATTACCTCTGTGAATGCTCAGACGCAGATCGTCGGTCAAAGCAACCATGGCAGTCTCAACCCCAAAGCCTGTCCTGAAGCCAGTTTGAAATGGGTCTAGGTAATCGGTTTCATCCAAGACAGCTTGGAGTTGAAGAGCAACTGCCCTCTCGATCACCTTGCTCAAAAATGGTAATAAAGAGACTGGCCTATAATTATTCATAGCCAGGGGGTCCAGGGAAGGTTTTTTCAGAATAGGCTTAACAGCTGCCTCCTTTAAACATGATGGAATATATCCTTCCCTGAAGGATGCATTGATGATGCTCACCAGGAACTTCCGCAATGCATCCCCTCCCTGGACGGCCAGCCAAGACGGGCAAGGGTCGAGGAGGCAGGTTGTCTTCCTCACACTACCAAGGAGCTTGTCCACGTCATCGGTACTCACAGATTGCAGCTGATCCAGTATAATTACATCGGCAGAGTTGCTAGACACCTCGTCCATTGTTTCTGTTACAATAGTGGCATCTAGGTCGGCTCTTATCTGAGAGATTTTATCTGCAAAGAAGTTATTAAATGCATCACAGCAGGCAGTTGTTGGGTTAAGCAGGGGATTCGGCGCAGGGGTCACCTGCGCCAGCTCCCTCACCACCCTAAACAGCTCTGCTGGACGGGACTCTGCAGACGCAATACGTGCAGAAGAGAAGGATCTTTGCGCTGCACGCACTGCCTCCCGATAGGACCAAAGAAAGTTCCTATGGCGAGTCGAGTCTTCCGCCATCTGCGCTCTAGTCGTTGTCCAAACCGCTTCATTTCCCTAAGCTCAGGTGTATACCATGGCCTACGGTTAGAAGCGGGTTGGCAAGGACGCTTGGGAGCAATCGTGTCGATAGCTCTGGTAAGGTCGGTGTTCCACGTATTAACCAGAGCATCGACAGGATCACCGGCATTTCCAACCATTAAGCCCTCTAAGGCTTTCTGGAAACCCATAGGTTCCATTAGCCTTCGAGGGCGGACCATTTTAATGGGTCCACCACCCCCGGTGGGGCAGATGTAGGCTCTAAGTTCCATCTTGACCAGGAAATGATCCGTCCATGACAAGGCAGAGGTACTGATTACCTCTGCCCACGGATATACCTGATCCGAACTAAAGACCGCATCGAGTGTATGACCTGCACAATGTGTGGGCCCGTTGACCAATTGGGATAGGCCCATGTTTGTCATGGTCTCCATGAACTCCCGAGCCGCACCTGTTAAGCTGATCTCGAGCAGGATGTTGAAGTCCCCCAAAACCAGAAGTCTGGGGGACTCCAGCAGCAGCCCTGAGACCAGCTGTGTCAGCTCGGTTAGGGAGTCTGCTAGACAACGGGGTGGCCGATAGACTAGCAGAATCCCCAAGCTATCCCTGGTCTTCAGGCTTAGGTATATACACTCGAAGTGGGCTGTGTTCCGGATAGGTATCCTGGTCAAGGTCAGGTGGTTCTTATGGACTAGAGCCACTCCACCCCCTCGCCCACTTCCTCTCACCTGCTCGCTAACAGAGTACCCAGCTGGGAGGGCCTGTGCCCATGTGACAGCGCTATCCTCTCCCAGCCAGGTCTCCGTGAAGCAAGCCAGGTCGGCGTCCTCATCCAAGAGAAGGTCCTGGATGATATGAGTCTTATTCCTCACCGACCTGGCATTGCAGAGGAGCAGAGTGAGGTTCTGTGGAATGGTTGGTCTGCTCTCCAAGCCATTCTGGGCAGCAGAGGGAACTGAAGACGGGATAGCTTTCAAACAGCGATCCCGTCTTCTCTTGCAACATTTGTTCGCTCTGTTCCCGCCATATCTCCCATTCCCCAACACTACTCCGATGGCTGCCCCCACATCCTTCCCAGTCTCAGGTAAGACGGAGGAGCACACACTCTCCACCCCCAGCTTGAAGTCACGCTGCTGCTGCTGCTGCTGCTGCTGCTGCTGCCGCCGCCGATGGTCTGGCTGGAGCTGGCTTTCAAGGCACTCAGAGGCCAGGTGTTCCTAGGGAGGAGGGAAAGGGCAAACACTCACTCACTCTCCACCCCCCGCTTGAAGCCACACTGCTGCTGCTACTGCTGCTGCCGCCGGTGGTCTGGCTGGAGCTGGCTTTCAAGGCACTCAGAGGCCAGGTGTTCTCACTCTCCACCCCCCGCTTGAAGCCACACTGCTGCTGCTACTGCTGCTGCTGCCGGTGGTCTGGCTGGAGCTGGCTTTCAAGGCACTCAGAGGCCAGGTGTTCCTAGGGAGGAGGGAGAGGGCAAACACTCACTCACTCTCCACCCCCCGCTTGAAGCCACACTGCTGCTGCTACTGCTGCTGCTGCCGGTGGTCTGGCTGGAGCTGGCTTTCAAGGCACTCAGAGGCCAGGTGTTCCTAGGGAGGAGGGAGAGGGCAAACACTCACTCACTCTCCACCCCCCGCTTGAAGCCACACTGCTGCTGCTACTGCTGCTGCCACCGGTGGTCTGGCTGGAGCTGGCTTTCAAGGCACTCAGAGGCCAGGTGTTCCTAGGGAGGAGGGAGAGGGCAAACACTCACTCACTCTCATTGCAAGGCAATGAGAATCCAATTACCTTTGATGTACAGTTGTCTTTCCGTATCCATGGATTTAATATCCACGGATTTAAGTATTCATGGCTTGAAAATATTATTTAAAAAATAATATCCCAGAAAGCAAACCTTGATTTTGCCATCTTATATAAGGGACACCATTTTGCTATCATGTGACTTGAATATTCACGGATTTTGGTATCCACGGGGCGTCCTGGAACCAAACCCCAGTGAATATGAAGGGACAACTGTAGTTCACTTCCAAAGACACCCAGGGAGAATTAGCCATCATCACCCTAACTTTAACAGTCTTCTAGGGCTTCCACATAATCTTTACCTGGGGGTGTGACCTTTTGAGGAATTTAGAAGGCCCTTCCTTAGGTTTTATGCACCCTTAAGCATGACTCCAGCCTAGGTGTTTGGGGAGTCCTGTTTTACTGCCAACCTTGTGGAAGGCCACAGCAAGCCAAATTATAGAATGTAGCTAATTATGAGTTTATTAAAAAGATAGGGGCTGTCATGGCACGTTACATACCAGTGAGAATGATTTCTCCTTAAATGGTAACAGTGGCAATATACTTTTTAAAAGCTTTGATTTTGTTAAAAAAAGAAAAGGGACATAACATTTCTACCAGTAATGCTTATGTTCTTGACAATTTAAAGTGATTATACTGACTATATAGATTCAACACCCTAAACCTCAAGTACAACTCTTGTCACTGAAAGCAAAAGAAGCTTTGGGGGTGGAAGCAAATCTGAGATTTCATTCTGCAAATAAAACATATACATTTGCCTGCTTGTCTGTATCTCAAATTTTAAACCACAGAGAATTTGACTAATAGGATGAGAAGATACTGGAAAGCAACATACACAGCTATGGATGTTTCACGAATCCTTTACTAAGCTGAACTATGTTGGACTTACAGGCAACATCGGCACGCTGCCACTAATGGATTAACATTGAATTCTCCCCTGTAAATAGTGGAGAACCCAAAACTACATCTTGATATCATCATGCTATGGGGACTCGGTCTTATTCAAGCTTATGCTAGAAATTTCTTCTTCCCAATTAGTCTCAATGGTGCTAGTGGATTCCTTTGTGCTGTAACAGAGAAATGCATCTAGCACTTTAAATCCTATTCTGTGTTTCCCTTCGCCTATCAGATGATGATGTAGCATGGAGAAATGTGCAACATGGACTAAATCTTGCTACATTCTATGGGAGAAGTTGGGGGCATTAACATAAAATTTGCAGATTACACCAAATTAGGAGGGATAACTAATACCCCAGAGGACAGGATCAGGATTCAAAATGATCTTAATAGATTGGAGACCTGGGCCAAAATTAATAAAATTAATTTCAGCAGGGAGAATGTAAAGTACTACATTTAGGCAGAAAAAATGAAATGCACAGATGTAGGATGAATGATAGCTGGCTTGACAACAGTCTATGTGAAAGGGAACTAGGAATCTTAGTAGACCACAAGCTGAACATATGTCAACACCGTGATGTGGCAGCTAAAAAAGCCAATGTGATTGTGGGCTGCATCAATAGGAGTATAGTGTCTAGATTGATCGATGTAACAATACCACTCTATTCTGCTTTGGTCAGACCTCACCTGGAATATTGTGTCCAGTTCTGGGCACTACAGTTCAAGCAGGATATTGACAAGCTGGAACATGTCCACAGGAGAGCAAACAAAACGGTGAAGGTCCGCAAGCCATGCGCTATGAGGAGTGGCTTAGGAACCTGGTTATGTTTCGTCTAGAGAATAGAAGGTTAAGAGTTGACATGATAGCCATGTTTAAATACTTGAAAGGGATGTCATATTGAAGAGGGAGTAAGCTTGCTTTCTGCTGCTCCAGAGTGTAGGACATAGAGCAATGGATGCAAAATACAGGAAAAGAGATTCCACCTAAACATTAGGAAGAACTTCCTGGCAGTAAGAGCTGTTCAACAGTGGAATGCATTGCCTCAGAGTGTGGCAGAGTCTCCTTCTTCGGAGGTTTTTAATCAGAGGCTAGATGGCCATCTGTTAGGGGTGCTTTGATTGTGTATTCCTGCATGGCAAGAGTTTGGATAGAATGACCCTTGTGGCCTCTTCCAACTCTATGATTCTAGGACCAGGTCAGGGGTCAAGGGCTAAAGGCCTTCCCCTTCTCTCCCACTGTCTTTCAGGCTACATGTCACCAGCAATTTATTATTAAAATTAGTCATATACAATCTAATGAGATGGATAATGTTACATCTAATTTTGCCCTTAATTTACTTTCTCTTCAAGGACAATTGTCTATCTACACTGGTACTCAGCCTGATAGCTTAGAAGAAAAAGACTTTAAACCTGACCCGTCCAATGAAACTATCACAGATGTCCAGTATCAATGCTACAATGAATGCATTCAAAGTTTTAGTCCAAAATTTAAACCATCTACCTACATTGCTGAACCCTACTCCCACATAGGTTCAGAACCTTGGATAACTCTTTAAAGTTCAGATTGGCTTTTGGGGGGTTTTCTAAATGGCAAAAATACTCCCCATAGAATGCAAGGAGAATCCTCCTTGTCTTAATGGCATTCTGCATTGTTCCACTGTATTGTGAAGGGGGGTGGCAAAACATCAAAAGCTTTTAGGAAAAGCTTTTGTGGCTTTCCCTGGAGTTTTTTTAAAATAGCGTAGGGATTGCAGATTCCCCCTCATTGTGACAAGTGATTTGATATGAATCACTTTCCCATATGAGAGGGAACACAAAACTGATTGGCCAGATGAGCACAGGGGCAGGACTTGCTAACACAGCAAGCACACGGAGCTGCCATACTAGATTTTTGCCTTAGTGTGAGAGCACTAAGATGAGAAAATGAGGGGGTCCTTTTTTATACAGCCAAAATATTGCTCTAGTGCACAGTGGAAATACAGTAGCACCCCTGTATCCGCTGATTCACCAACTACTGATTCCATTATCTGCAGTTGGTGACAGCAGGGGGGTGGAGGGGGAGGGAGGGGAGGAGGCTTCCAGATGGCTCTGGTGGCTACAATGGGGATGGGGCAGTGAGGGGAGGGGAGGTCTCACTCATCTTCTCTCTTCACCCCTGGCAGGGCTCTGGTGGCTGCAATGGAGATGAGGGGGAGGGGGAGATCTCTTCTCCCTTCACCCCATGGGATAGCTTCTGTGATGGCAATGGTGATTGGGGGGCAGACGGAGGGGAGGAGAAGTGGCATGTTTTCGGTGGCTGCAATAGTGACGGGGAGGAAGGGAGGGGATGTCTCGCTTATCTTATCCCTTCACACACACCCCAGATAGCTTCTGTGGCAGGAATGGTGACAGGGACATTCACTATTATCTGTGGAATTCATTATCTGTGGGAGGTCCTGGAACCAATCCCCCATGGATATGAGAGTGCTACTGTAGGGGTTTTGTTTTTGTTTTTCAAAAAAAAAGTTAGGCAGCGGCAAATTAAGGTAAGTAAAAATGCAAGTAAATCATTTATGGCCACCAGTTTGATCAGCAGGCATGCAAAGCTTATAAGACAAGTCACAGCTGTTGTAAGATACCATTACTGTGGGGCACTCAATTTTTGTTCATTTGGATTTTTTTTGCCACATATAGACAAACCCTTGGTTTATGGTTGGGGAGGGGTTGCTTGGTTATGCAGTAATTTGTAACCAAAAGTGGGAATTAAGATGCTTGTGTTGGAGGTTGTATGGCTTTTTAAAACTGAACTTGATCTGTTATGGTTGTAGCTGCCAAGTGATCAATGTGTCTCTCTCTATGTGTGTGAGAGAGTAGTAGTAGTAATAGTAGTAGTAAGGACAGTATCCCCCACATATTCAATAGTGTTGCAACCTGTTCCATGCCTACCACCCTAGAATAAATGGCAGGTTGAGGAAGTATTATCACCCCATGCCTTGCGATCTTCTGCAGCTTCTTGAGGAAGGACTCCAAAACCAGATAGCATTTCTCAAAGAGAAATGTGTGTTTGAAATGTTTCACTTTCCGATCCATCCAGATACATTGCCTCATTCTTCTGGCTTTCCAGTGGTGATTGGTTTGCAGTACCTTAAAGAAGAGTTTGAATACACAGTGTTACAAGGAAGAGGCATCAGGAAATGAATTAATTTTCTACTTTTAATCACTCACCACTGAAAGCTAGAATAGATTTTATAAGCATTTTCCCTAAAATTTCTAAAATATAATGTGCTACTCTTTTAAATACTGTATTTTCTTTAACTTAATGATATAACATGAATTACTACTATAAGTGAATGCTAACCTATCTAAAAAATTAATCTTGATCTCTTTAATTCGCATACTGAAAGGCATATAGTACTATTTTCACACACATACACTAACTACTAAGAAAAATCCTGGCTTTTTTGTGGGAGAAGACAGGAAGGCAGGTTTTCTTGTCTTTTTCAAGTCTCACCAGTCTTTCTCCTGGTGAATCAGCATTTCTGTGCTCTTGCTCTCTCACTGTGCATGTGTGTACTTGCAGATTGCATATACTAACAAGAGAATATGGATTGTCACAAACCAAACCTCCTCTGGCCAGAAAAAAAACTCCAGTTTGCTGCTTTGTATGACCTGGTGCAACTCTAGTCTCTCCAGACTCTCTGCTGATAGCAAAACTTTGGAAAATTCGCTAGGATAGTTGGGGAACTCTGAGAGTTGTGATCCAAAAAAATAACTTTTCTAAGCTCTAGATGGGAAAGACATCAACTTATACAGCCTGCAGACCTACTTTCAAAGGGGAGGGCTACAGCTTATATAGTTTAGGTCCAGGTTATTTGTAGGACTATATCTCCCTTTACGAGCCCACTAGAGCTCATAGGACATCTGAAGAAGCCCTTCTCTCTATCCCACCATTGTCTCAGGCTCACTTGATGGGAACAAATGAGAGGGCCTTCTCAGTGGCAGCTCCCTGCCCAGGGAGGCCAGGATGGCCCCATCTCTCCTCTCTTTCCGTAAACAGGTAAAAACATTTCTGTGTCGACATTTCTCTTTGATGTGGGCTAGACTTTTAAATGCTGTGTGATTTGTATTTTGAAGTGTTATATTTCAATATTTTAATGTTTGTGGTTTTAACTGCATAAATTGATTTGTTTTTAAATATAAACGTGATATTTATATTCTTGTCACATATTCTTTTACGATGCTCTTTATATAACCAAATCAGGAGACACCTGATTAGCCCTTTTTAAAATAAGTATCAAGGATGTCCAACCAAGTGGCTGGTCTGGTATTGCTTGTCGGATCGGTATCCTCATATAACGGCTCAGGTGCCAAATTTCTTTTGTACCACAATTCGCAGAAGAGCAGAGGTAGTTATAGTTGTCTGAATATATTAGGTACTAATAGTTGTCTCCTCTTTATTTTCCCCCCTCCAATTTTGTTTGTATTCTAGTTCATGTAAATTGTTTGTATGAATGGTTTATCATTGATACTGGTGTATATTGAATTGTTTATATGGGTCATATGACTGGAATAAACTTCGACTTTGATATTTATACTTTTAATAATTTGCATTTTTTTTAACTTGGACTGTTTTAAACGCATTGTTAGCTGCCTTGAATCCCTATATTGGGAGAAAAACGGGATACAAATAATAATACAGCTTCCTGTTCCATACGGCAGGCTGCTGCCCTTCCCTGCAACTAGTCATTAGTTGTGAAGTTTCATTGCAGCATCCCACTTTACCACCAATTTAACATCATTAGTTGTGAAACAGCAGCACAAGGACACAAAGGAGCTAACAAACTACGAAAACATCCGTGCTACACTAGATCAGTTGGCAAAAGAAGGGGGAAATGTTTCTTACTATGTCTATTCAGGCATCAGTAAAGTGAGTGCACTATATAATAAAGTACTCAAAATATTCAGAAATGAAGCATAAGTAAAGCATGTCATCCAGGAGTAATAGAAACAGTCGCCCCCACACTAGCTCCTGGAACAAGTTTTCTTTGTCTCCTTAGCTTTCTATATTTGTCCACATTACAGTTATTAAATAGCTGTATTATTCACCCACCAACATGCTAGAGTATATTCTTATTTTAATTTCTATTTATAGAGCAATTTATTGCAAAATCTTGATAGAAAATAATGACCCTGAATAAAAATAATGCACTGCAGTAGTAATAGTAGTTGGAGCAGCAGCATAGGAAACGTTACAAAGAAAGCACAGATTATCCCTCTGTCATCTCAGAGTACCTTTATGGCATGTGTTTCTGGAAAGCAAAATTAAGACACAACGGCTGTGATCATTTCTGTTAGACAGATTTTGGTCATTTGTGGATCTCTTATCAGCTGCTTTGCTGCCTGAATAATTGGAAGAAAAATCAATGGAGGGTGATGATTCCACCTCAATGGGGCAATGAATCTATGGTGGGTTTCATTCTGAACTTTAAACAATCTATCCATGGGGCTGAAGCTTAGGCCCCAGACAGGTTCAGCACCTTGGACAGCTCCATTAAAATTCACACTAAGCACTTTTTCAAATGGGGGGAACCTGCCGAAGTCAAGAGGAGGATGGCGCTGTCTTGCTTACAGCGCTGTTTCAGACAATGCTGTCATCCTCCCGACCTTCCCCCATGCTTCCTCCATGCTGCAGGCACAAGAAACATGCTGCTTTTATTAACGGATACCCCCGTCAATAAAAAGTGGCGCATTTCTTGTTCCCCCAGCATGGAGGAAACACAGGGGAAGGTCATGGGGAGGACAGCACCATCCTGCTCCTGACCTCGGTGGGGGTTTTTTCCCCCATTTGAAAAATCCTGAGACCTGGAGTGGATTCATCACCCATTGATGTGGCACCAGCAGCCACCATTCAGTATAAACACTTGTACATATTAATTTCAAAGTGCTTTAAGAGTGGCAACACTTCAGATATTCACTGAATATGGTATCAGATATTGATGCCATATTATCAGATAGTGATACAGATATTTAATATTTTTGTGCTCATTCTGACAGCTTATATGATGATACACATGCACAAACAAACATCTCATATATTAATTTGAGCATGCTTTTGACTTAACTGTCACTTTTTGGTTTCTGTTCCTCTGAGTGATTGAGTTTCTCCCAATATACTGTGTGTGAGACTGAAAGGAACGAAAGAATTATTCTGAGATTCAGTACATTCTGTTTTCTTAGTATTCCACAGACAGAAATAGAAGCATTAGTTTTATATTCTACTCATGTATAAGGATAGACACAGAGGCTAGTATTTAATGGATAAGTGCAGTACAGATAAAACTTTTGAATCAAGTAATAGTTTAATTTTCCCCATACAGTGTGAAGGCTCCCCCCCCCCATTTTTTTTTTTAAAAAATCACACAAAACAGCCATTCAGGCATGTTGGGCTCTGGGGGTTGGGCTCTCAGTTGTTTCTTAGCAACTGGTGGTCACTGGGACCTGGCTAATACGGCTTGCAGTTAATCAGCATTCTACAACAGTTCCTGATCATTTAGAGGCAGCAAAACAAAACCAAAATGTGGTGGTGACACACAGGTGACCTATAATTTGTAGGAGTCTAATACTGAATACTGGGAAAGGACTAGGATGGGCGGTAGCGATATATTTTTAAATACCCGACTGTCTAGTGAATCAAGCATTAATCAAACAGTTTCTAATGGAACTTCAGCTATCCATTTTTATTTTAAAACATTTTCAGGTTATGGACTGCCTGGGCCATATCAAAGCTTGACATCTCCTATTGTTGGATCCCTCTTCCCTAGTTCCAGCTTTCTCCTCATCCTCTCCGCCCACTCTTCAGACTTAGCTGGGACTCCTCTGATCCATACTAATTACCATTTTTAATTTCCTCACAGGACATTGTGGGTAATTAAAATGATGGCTTCTGAGCCATTCCACACTAATTGGGAAAATAGAAGTGTCTGCTGTAACAAACCCTGTCTTGTGAACAAGTCAATAGAGCCTACTAGGGTGTGATCAGGCCATTTTTTTTTAAGTCGACAGTGTGTGTGTGCATGTGTGCGTGTGTGTTTGTTAGTTAATTTCCATTTCTGTAATAACCAGCTGGGGTTAGACTGGCTGGTTTTTTACAGTGCAAGGTCAGAATCTTTAAGGAGGTTTATACATCCTCTAAATAATTTTCTGATTGTCTACTTGGTCCACTTACATTAGAAATATAACCTCTCACACAGTTGGTCAAAAACAACAATCCATCAAGGCTACAGTTCTGGCTGTTTTCAAATTCCCATATATGGCCTAAATATACACTGGACTGACTATGTGACGAATGTTGCTGTCCTTGAGCAAGCAGGGATCACCAGCATGGAGGCCATGATATTGAGAACACAGCTGCGCTGGGCAGGACACGTTTCTAGGATGGAGGACCATCGCCTCCCAAAAATAGTACTCTACAGTGAACTCGCCACAGGTCAGCGTAAGAGGGGCACTCCAAAAAAGCGATACAAAGACTCCCTGAAACAACATCTCAGGCTCGTCCAAATTGATCACCAACAGTGGTCCGCCCTGGCCTCACATCTCGAGGCATGGAGACGCACTGTTCACAATGCTGCAGCCTTATTTGAGAACTCACGACGAACAAGTCTTGAAGAGAAACAACAACGCAGAAAGAATCACAACCCAGAAACATCACCCAAGGAGACCTTCTGCTGTTCCTTTTGCAACCAGACTTGTTTATCTCGGATTGGCCTTTTTAGTCATCAGCGCGCTTGCAGAAAGCGCGGGACGAGTCCTTCCTGAATCTTCGTTTGCGAAGAAAAGGCAGAGAGAGATATGGCTGAAGCCTCACCTCATTATTTTGCCTCTAGCACCAATGATACAGCAATGTAAGTTTACATCTTGGACTTAATGGTCTTTCAGGTCCCCCTTTTTAGATGGGAATGCCCTTCCCCTACTTGTTAGAGGTTTCTTCCCATTCATTTTTGGGAGTGTTGGGGGACATTCTTGTCCAGCTGGTTGGTTCCTTCTCCTCTTCCTTTGTGCAGCCATTCAACACAAAATGGTGTATTGGCTACGTACCCTGACTTGGTGATGGCAACCAGAAAAGAAAGAGGTATAGAAGAATTGGGGACATGAGGTGTGAGAGTACACAGCTGCTTTTGCCCAGTGTGGCGCCATAGCCTCATCATGCCATCAAGGAAAGAAAATAAAAGTATCCCTGGGAATGTAAAGGTACTATTTCGTCAAAAGTCAGGGTGGCTGTCTTGCAGCCCGATCCTGTCTGTACATGTGCACCCTTTAGTAGTCATTCATACTTTGTGCAATGGGACATACAAGGAAGCAAGGAAAGAACTTAAGCATTGTTGCTCAAGAGAAATTCACAATGAGCTAAGGACCCTTTTACACTACATAACTATAACACAATTATAATACATTGCCATGGTTCCATCCAATGAATCCTGAGATTTGTAGTTTACAGAGACGTATTTAGACTTCTCTTTCAAAGAACTGTAGTACATCACCAAGTTAGAAATCCCAGGACTTCACAGGGTGTTTCCATGTTAGTTAATGTGGAATCAAAGTGCTACAATTGTGTAGTTTGAAAGTGCCCTAACTCTGAAGGGGCAAAATGATGGATCAAGAGTGTATTTGAATACAGGGATAGCTGCCTCCTTTTATTCTACAGACTGTCTGCTACTCTGGGGTATCAGAACTGCTGCTTTGTTTGCCATTAACCTGATCAAAATGCTGTCTTTGGTTGCAGCCCTGTACACATGTCCTTGGGTGTGTATTTCATTGAACACAGCGGGGCTTGCTTCTGAGTAAACACATGGTTTGGCATTGTTTTCTCTTCTTCATTCCAAGTACTTAAGTCTGACTTTAAAAAACTTTTCAAAAAGCTGTTAAGAGCTTCTGGCTTTTTAAGGTAAATGAAAAGGTTAAAAAAATGCTTCTTCCTGATAGAGGAGAAGTATGGGGGGAGAGAAGATGCTGTTCATTCTCTCTCTCTCCCTCTCCCCACACACTCTCTCTCACACACACACAAACAGTCTCTGAGTCTGCTTGGCGTGGTTCTTGTTTCACTTTCTTATAAAGGGATCACTCTGAATAAAATAATTCCAAGCGGGTCCATAGAGCTAAATCAAAAGCAACAAAAATCCAGAAGAAGCAGTAGAGGAGCAGGAATTTCCTGTGGGTGGGAGGAATTAAAATCATGGCATTATTGGGTGAAATGCTGCAACAACTCCATCTCTCTTCCCAGTACACAGGCATGGTGACTTTCTTAACCTTTTGCTTGACTCACTACCTGAGCAGTGAATTGCTCCTGAAGCATTACAGGAAGGGAGATAGAACAGAGGACAGGAAGAACATAGTGGTTGTTAAGATTAATGTTTCCTTGAAGCTTCTCTGCCTGGTTTCATCTCCTCAGGGGCCTGTGGGTTTCAGTTTAAAGCCCTCCTGATCAAGTTTGCAAGAATTTCCCGTCTTCATTATTATACAGTTGGTCTTCCATATCCATGGGTTCTGCATCTATAGATTCAACCAACCATGGTTCAAAATTATTCAGGGGGGTTGGTGGAATCCAAAAAGCAAACCTTGCTATCCACCATTTTATATAATGGACACCGTTTTACTACACCATTCTATATAATGGGACCTGAGCAGCCACAGATTTTGGTATCCACGGGAGGACCTGGAACCAAACCCCAGTGAATACTGGGGGCCCACTGTTATCCTCTTTTGAGTGGTCTTCCATTAACTCAGCTTAATACCTTGGTTTCAACTTAACATTATCCTGCTAAGACTATCTTTTTTGCCCATCATTTTGATCATGTCACACCTGTGATATGATCAACTGTGTCAAAGGAATGGGTGACTAATGAAGGAACATTAAAAGTAGAATATTCCTTCAGGGGTTGCCCATTCTTTTTATGACCCAATACAATTCTTGTTTTTATATTTTAAAGCTCTTCATGTACTTTCCCAATAGCTTTCTGCTCTCATTTCTCTTTACTACTCTGCTCAGGATCTTTCTTCTGTGAACTCTGATTCTCACTCACTCTGATTCTCCTCTTCTTTGATTTGGCTTCATCCTTTTCCTTTTTCTGCTTCATAATCTTGGAAGCATTGGCCTCCTGTGTTTGGGGGTCTTTCTGGTCCTCAGAAGCATATCTCCTCTGTCACTCTTCCAGGACAGTCTACTCTGCTCTATCCAAAAAAATCTTCACATTTCCTGCTGAGCTGCAGTGAAGCTAGATGAGATTCAAGCTGTTTAATCATCTCTTCCAGTGGGGTAACCATCTTGCACTTGTTGCAATTCTGTCCTTCTACATGCTCAGGCAGAAAACAAATGTGATGCAGTAGCTTCCTCAATGCCATGTTTCTTCAAATTATTTAGGCAATAAGACAACACTCTGGACCTCTCCCTTAAACTCAACTGCTAAATGCCCATGACAAAAGCCACATGTATGCTCCCTATTTGCGACCGAGTGTCGAGGAGCCCCCCCGCCCCCCGGTCCTGCCCACAAGGATACACACACAGATATAACATGCACAAAGGAATTTATTATAGAGAAGTAAAAGGATAATTGGCGGAAGGGCCACAATTTTCTGTTTGGTGATAGATGTTGGAGGTTGGTCTGGGCATGAGTTTACTGTGGCAGGATGAGGGCCCTCAACCTGCCTGGGCCAAACCAAGTCCTAAAAGGCGGACCTAAACCCAGGCCACGTGGGAATCATGTGACCGAACACGTGCCTGGCCGTGAGACCATGTCATGTGTTGGGTCGCGTGCCCGGAAGCAAACATGAGGAGATCACGTGACTGATCCATGTGCCTGATGATATCCCCCTGGGGAGGGAGCTGCCCAGAGGAGGTCCAGGCCCAGGACCTGGCCAACCATCCAGTAACTCCCAACACCCCCCCCCAGACGGGACAAAACTCATGCCCACCACTCAACCAGAAAGCTGCAACAAAAAAGGTACATAGTATAACAAAGCAAGACTAGCTAACAATAAGCAAGTAACTAAGGAGTGGGTGGGTGAGTGGGTCTTCGGCTCGCAAGAGCCAACTGCCTGAGCTGTGAGCCGGCTGGGAATAAGTACCAGACTGGCAGACCACGGAGGGGACTAGCCCCACCTCCTGGCCAATCAGCAGCCATGCAGAGCGCGGGCCCTGATTGGTCGC
Organism: Gambelia wislizenii; assembly: GCA_030847615.1. Lineage (NCBI taxonomy): Eukaryota > Metazoa > Chordata > Lepidosauria > Squamata > Crotaphytidae > Gambelia > Gambelia wislizenii. The sequence continues at coordinate 165,502,646 of JAUMIR010000001.1, read as the reverse complement.
TGGAGAAGCGAGCCAGCCAATTGGGTAGGAGCAACCTCCACCCGATTGGCCATCCTTGGATCCTCTTCCCTGCCTGCCAGAGCAGGCTGGGGAGAGGACGGCCGGCATGGCAGCGCCCATGCCGGCCACGCGGCTGTTCCGGGTGGCGGGGGCGACACCGGCTGCAAATGCGGCTGCCAGGTGAGTCCCGGCTGCCAGCTTACTAGTTCCTGTTCATCTCATGCAGCATGGTGTAGTGGTTTGACTGTTATACTATGACTCTGGGAAGCTAGAGTGGAAACCCACTGGGTGACCTTGGGTAAGTCACATTCTCTCAGTCTCAGAGGAAGACAATGGCAAACCTTTCCCAGAATACTCTTGCCACAGAAACTCTATGATGGGTCTCCATAAGTCAGTGTTGATTTGAAGCTACATAATAGCAAGCTTAGCTTGTGCAGAGTGTGAGAGCAACTATTTAGAGCTAGAGATGGCTAGCTCCTCCTCTGACCAAATCAGTGACTCCCTCCCAGCAGGAACCCCTCCTCCTTAGATAATATGTTGTCACAAGCATGTTGTCACAAGCAAGCCTTTAAACAACTCTTTGTGGAATCAGTTCCATGTGTTGGCTTGGCAGGTTCACACAGAACAATCTGCTTTACCCAACCCAGTGTGTTGGACTGAAATTCCTGCCATCCTTGGCCAGCATGGCCACTGACCCTATTGACTACAAATGATGGGACATGGATGGGAGGGCACCAGATGAGGGAAGGCTGAGATAGAGCACCTCCATGTGGCCTTCATATGACAGCTCTAAGACACTGATCAGCCCCCTGATGTTTTATCTCTTCATTATATTCAGGCAGTTAAGAAAATGCAAAAGAGTAAAAGGTAAAGGTTTCACCTGTAGTTACATGCCTCTTCTTATTTATTTATTTTTTAAAAAATAATGTCTACCAAGACTGTTTTTTGAAAGCATGATTAAAAATAATTTCTGGCAAAAAATATATTGAAAGGAAATTTCTCTATGTAAGACAGTTTTAAACATGCATTTACAAAGGAGATAAGGTTGATAGCCTAGCACTTCCTTTGTCCAATCATCTCACAGTATTCAGTGAGACTAAATTCTTTTGAAATGGAAAAATACAGATCACCACAGCCTGCTGAGTAACCTAACACCCATAGAGTCAAGGGAAAGTGATTTAAATGTCTAGATACTAAGACACTGTGACACAGGCTTGTAATGGAAAAAGGTCAGCTGAGATCCTTGAAGTGCATATAAATCTATTAATAAACTCTGATAGCTGCTCATGTATTGAGCAACATCCACCAATCCCATGGGACACTGTTCAAATCAATAGGCCTGAAACAGAGGCAGTGAAAATGTAGTCAAGGACAAAGGGCATCAAGACCCAGAGCAATAAATCTCCAAGGATTTAGGAATGTAGTGAAAGCCACCAAACAATCAACCTACCTCTCACTTACCCAAGATCACTCAGTAAGCTTTGTCAGTTCTCTGAGCTCACTTTTTGAAACTGTATGTTCCTATTTCTTAGTGTAGTCAGAACTTTTTCCCAATAAAGTATGTGCCACTATTATTTATCTACTGTAAATAATAAGCACTGCTTCCCCAGATTACATTACTTGTGTTCTTGGAGAGTTATTTATTATAATTTCTAATAAAACTTTTTAATGAGAGTTTTAAAAGGGCACAGTAAAAATAGATCCATAGAACAAGTATCATGTGTTTTGTTTTTCTCTCTCTCTAAATGTTTCCATTTGTCCATTGTTGGCACATGCATTTCACATATAATAACACTGAAGGTTTAAAACATTCTTCTATAGCGTATTATCCTGTACATTTTAAAATGTTTAAAAATGGATTGTAGCATTTTTAAATAATGGAACTGTGTTACATCATTCCCATAAGACTATATACTTATAGGAGGATAAACAGATGCTTGTCAGGTATTAAATGGGGCAAGGAATCATAGTGCTGGAAGGGAAGAGAGGTGACCATATAGCCTCTGTATACAAAGGTACAACAGAGAGAGTCTACCACCTTCTGAGGTCGTCCCTTTCACTGCTGAAGATGAAGACCCTCTTACTATCTTAGGAAGAATATAGAAGGGGGAAATAGAGGAGGGTAAAGCCCCCAAATCATGTAAATCTTCATGCTCTGGTTTTTAAAATGGATATTTAATGGAGCAGCATATATGGAATCCATGAGTCATTGACACATGTGTACATTTTCATTAAAATTAGACCCAACATCTTTGAGGCTGTGGCATTGAGCTCAGAGTACCAAGCAGGTTCATTCCCTTCCATCTCCATGTGGTTATCTGGACCTGAAGAACTTTCCTGTTAATAAATGTATTAATTTATTGCAAACTTTAACTGCTAGAGCAAGTAAAGAATCAGCTCCATCACTAGCTAGTTCCATCACTAGCATCATTAGGTAGCAGAGCTAGGAGCCACCTTTGCTTGAGATCTTAGGTTGAGTCATCCAATCACTGGAGCAGTTGTGGTTCGTAACTCTCGTGTTAATGGGATGGTGAATCTGGTCTGTATAGTCTAAACTTTAAAGGAACTGTCTGAGATGTAGAGCACCTTGGAAAGCACCTTTAGAATTCAGATGGAAACCTGAAGCAGTTTCACCACCCCACTGACATAGGAGCCACCAATTACCACTGCACTGGAGAATAAATAGTTGGCTAGACAAACCAGCAGCAGTTGTCTCACCCAAGACAAGGTTTTCTCTGTACATGAAGTAGGGTAGGCAGATGGAAAATTGGAAAGAGGGCTCCTGCAGTTTTAGTGCTTGTGCAGAAGAAGAAATTTCAGCAGTTATAGTTTGTCATTCTGAAATTATTTCTACTGCTCAGCTGTTAAAAGTCTAGCTGCCCTGACCACCCCAAGGTGAAACTACCTTTCCTTTTCTGGTAGTAAATCTACTGCTTAATTTGTCACATTTTGTATTACTAGAATGAGGAATTATATGTTGTGTTTCATACCATAGAAGCAGATGTTGACTGAAAAATATGAATAACACGATCTGTAATAAAAGATAAGGTACTAGTAAAAGGAGGAGAAGCAGGAAAAGAAGCTCTCTTGTTGCTCTGTGGAGAGGATCAAACAACAAATTTGTTTGAGAGCATTCATCCTCTGATAACATAAAATACCTGGAAGCGTGTGAGTACTGTTTTGTTGCATTATGAATGTTAACACTTCAAAAATTGGGGGGGGGGGAATCCCAAGTGGTAAAAATGTCTATCAAGTAGAGAGTTTAAAGCATACAGTTAGAGAAACCTGAGACCATAAAGAAGTACAGTACTATAAGTACAAAACTGGGTAACTCCTAACCTCAGCCAATACAGTTGGCGTAACTCTTTATAGCAATCTGAACTCATAAAGTACAAAGCAGTCTTTAGAGCTAATCCCATAAACCATTCCTTCATCTGACAGCACATTTAAGGCTCACAAGAAGATTAAATAAGGTAATGATTTTAAATTGTTAAATGTATAGATTATTGTTAAGTATACTTACCCTTCATTAGTTTCACATTTGTGTTTCACCCTGAAGGCTTGGCAAATGTCCCACCAGTCATGTAAAGGTCTTTGCTTCTTAATTTATCTTATTGGCATATAATGTAGAGCACAGTTATGTCTACAATGTTTTCTCAACTAAAAGATTATCTTCAGAAAATTTCCCCGTTTTCTGACAGAATCAACTCATGAAAGCAAGCATTTGCTACTTCTGTTTGCTGTGTAGCAATTAAAGTACAGTTGTCCCTTCACATTCGCTGGGGTTTGGTTCCAGGACCCCCCGTGAATACCCAAATCCGTGAATACTCAAGTCCCATTATATGCAATGGCAGAGCAAAATGGTGTCCCTTATATAAGATGGCAAAATCAAGGTTTACTATTAGGATTGTTATTTTTTTAAGAATATTTTTCAAGCCGTGAATACTCAAATCCGTGAATGTCAAATCCGTGAATGTGGAGGGACAACTGTACAATACTATTCCAGCTTGAGAAAAGAGTGGCAGATACTGCTAAGCTCATCAAAATGGTACCAAATCATTACATGGATGGCTGTTTGACATAGGTAGAGCTCAGTCACACACATTGCTATATGAATACTGCAGCTGACTGAGTCAGTTGGGTACTGTGATCTTAGAAGCAACAAGTGATATTTGCTCCTCAGCATTTACCAGATTTACCTTGTGTGCAAAGCTAGTGGATATGGTGGTTACAGTGTTGGACAGGAGCTTGGGAAACTGATTGGGTGATCTTGGGACAGTCACCTACCTCACAATTTAATGAGGAAGGGGACCTGTGTATGCTGCATTGAGTCCACTGGAAGAAAAGCTAGCAAATTAGTAATAAATATATCATTGACACCAGTGTCTCGAGCTTATCCTGGCTTCTGGAAAACTATGTTAATATGTCTGTAGTGGGAAGGAAAGGGGGCAGACATATTCAACATTCTATGGGCTATCTGGAGCGTTCATATATGCTGCAGATGTTAGCATGATGACTGTATAGGAGCTCCCAAAGCATAGTTTCTTACAAGGATGATGGGCATGGCATGCCTGATAAACAGGGCAGAATATCCCCTTGCCATGCCTGGGAATTAGACCAGAGTATGTATGTGAAGAATATTTTCTAATTATTGCAGCCTTAATTTTAAAAAGACATCTCAACATGTGAGATACCCTACATAGGAAAAGGAGATCAGCTGTGAAATTCTTCACATTTTGGGATTTCACTGTGGAAATTCATTTTGCACAGGAATAGATGTTGCTCTCCTGCACAGATAGCATGTTTGGGGTAGAAAACATGTGTTATACAAACTGTGTGCATAAACACAGAGATTCTTGTGCAGAAATACTACATGTAGTTTTCTTGCATGTACCTTCTGCAAGGAAAGAAACCCCCACAATATTTTAGTGTATTAGTAGTGAGTGTATATGCAAAAAAAAAAAAAAAAAATTCTGCCCCAGAATATGTTCTCTGAACTTGAAAAATATGTGGATTTTTGCACAAATAAATTTCCCCAACAAAGTCCTGAAGTATGAATAATGCTTGACAATTGCTCAGAAACTATTATATTTTCAAGGAATGAAAACTGCTGAAATTATTTCATACAGGAATAAAATAAGATTTACATTATTAGATCAGAGGCAGGTGCTTATGCAACACAACTAGATCTAGTCCCTGGTGCAACGTGGGGTCTGGAGAGTATTTTTTATACTTATGGATGGTGCTTATAGAATCATAAAACTGGAAGAGACCACGAGTGCCATCCAGTCCAACCCTCTGCCTTGCAGAAATACACAAACAAAGCACTCCTGACAGATGGCCATCCAGCCTCCAAGGCAGCACATTCCACTGTCAAACAGCTCTTAACTGTCAGTAATTTCTTCCTAATGTTTAGGTGGAATCTCTTTTCCTGTAGTTTGAGTCCATTGCTCCATGTCCTAGTCTCTGGAGCAGCAGAAAACAAGCTTGCTCCATCCTCAGTATGACATCCCTTCAAATATTTAAACATGGCTATCTTCTCCCCTCTTAGCTTTCTCTTCCCAGGCTAAACATGCCCAGCTCCCTAAGCCACTCCTCATAGGGCATGGCTTCCAGGGATTTCACCATTTTGGTTGCCCTCCTCTGGACATGTTCCAGCTTGTCAATATCCCTCTTGAATTGCAATACACAGAACCGGACACAATATTCCAGGTGAGGTCTGAGCAAAGCAGAATAGAGTGGTACTATTACATTGCTCAATCTAGACACAATACTCCTATTGATGCAGCCCAGAATCTCATTGACTTTTTAGCTGCCGCATCACACTATTCATTCATGTTCAGCCTGTGCTCTACTAAGACTTCTAGATCTCTTTCACATGGACTGTTGTCAAGCCAGGTGTTAGTAGAACAAATGAAGCTGCCTTGATCCATCTAGAGCACCATCTGTTTTGACTAGCAGCAATTATCTGAGGTCTTAGGCCAAGTTCTTTCCCAGTTTTGCATTCCCCAGTCCCATTAATTGATAATGTCAGGATCTGAAATTGGGACCTTTGGCATGAAACATATATGCTTTACCACTAAACTTTCTCCTAAATGGAAACAGGTCTGTGATAAAGGCAATGTGGAATCAGTTCTAAAGCAGGGATGAAAAGCAGTAAGGTGAACTGACAAAATGAAGAATAGTGAATTCTGAGCAGCTGGGGAAAGACTCATAGAAAGAATCACAGGGAAAACAGAGAAAGGCTGATGTGCCAATAATAAAAAGCCAGATTCAGGAGCTTTTAGATAAGCAGATGATATCCTACTGTTGTGTTTAGGACTTCTGGCAGCAAATATTCATATTCATATTAAACTCAGTGAGCTTCATTCTTCTATGGTGCCTTCCCTGACTAAGGCCACAGGCAAATGTACTTTCCTTCACAGACCAGTCAGAAATATGGAATGGGCTATCATTTTTTAAAAAATTAAAAAGATATTTATCTTTATTGAGGAGGTGTTTAGCTACAAGGTTCATGTTACAGTTTTTTAAAAATTAGTTTAATGTAGAATAGAACAAGAAAAAAGTGAAATAACAAACAATAATTTTAAAAACAGTGGATCTAGAAGTATGTTGGGTTCAGCAGAAAGGGCAACTTGGTTGTTTGTTGTGGCCTGTTGTGGCCAGGAAATACTAACAAACCTGGTGTGAATCAAGGAATGGGTCTGCCACAAATATCACATCTACCAGTACCGTTTCACTGCTTCTTTCTTGTAGGATCTGTTGGGATGCAGTGGAACCATGGCAAAGCTCTACTGTGCCTTTTTACTAGTGCCACAGGTAGGGATGGAAAATGAATCCTAAATTCTAAAATTTAGTCTGTATTGTCTGTGAGAACAGCAACTAATTAACTGATTGGGAAGTGAGTTGTAGTGAAAGGGGGGGACAGAGTACAGGGAAGAAGAACATTTGAGTTATTAAGTGGCTCACAGAATTTATTTTTTTCTGAACAAAGCTTAGGATGCCTTGTATATTCTGAGGCCCTTTTTCCTGTCCGATTGTGCACGGGTTGACTGTCATTTCCTGGTTTCCAAAGGAAATCTAAAATTTATCATTTTAGCATTGAGGGTGTTGGGTAATTGCCTCATGCTCCCCCTCCACAATAGCTACCCTTCCGCTTCTAACATCACATTCTGTTTAGGCTGCTGGTACTGTTGATGCCAAATTTCTTGTGCTTCATGTTGTTCATGAAAGTTTTGATGAAAATGTTGGGGAATGTTGCTTAGAATCAAAATAATCTTCAAATAATGGAGGACTCAAACTTTCAGAGCACTGTTAAGTTTAGTTGGGAAAGATTTCACCATGCTTATCTGTTATGGTTATAAAGATTTTAATTCATGGGAATAAAATGTCTGATCTTGGGGATATAGCATTCTGTTCTAATTATACTAAATACTAAGTGTGGATGAAAGATTGAAGCTGAAATTCTATGCATACGTCCCTGGAAATAAGCTCCATTAATGACAATAGGACTTATTTTGTAGTAAACTTGTGTAGGGTTGCACTGTAAATTATATTGTTGTGCTACTGCCTTGACGTAAACATGGCATATTGTCTCTTGCCGTTCACTGGGAAAATTAGAGTTTTTTACTGCACAGTCATTTTTTCAGTGTTTCTCAATTGTTTTTCAATAATTCAAATCATTTCTGAAATTATATTCAGTATAATACTTAATGGCTTTTCTTAGAATATGTCTGCCCCTCAAACCAGAATGCAAAATTACTGGTTGGAAGAACATAAATAATGATTGAGCATTAATTGCTGGATGTTATTTATTTGTAGAAGGACTTGTTCTGCACCACTAGCAGCTGGTGTCTTCCATGTCAGCTGGGTACTGAAAGTACTCTTGAGTTTTAATTTGAATTTTAAAGGACTTCCCTAGGGTGCTGAATGTATTTTTGGAGCCTGGGTTCAGCACTTTGGACAGCTCCTTTAAAAGTTGGGCTAAGAGGTGGAGAAAAGTAAGGGAAGACATAACAGAGAGATATAAAATTAGACTCGAAGTGAAGATAGTTATCTCTTTCACTAATACTAGAGTTCGGGGTTACATTTCAAAGCTGAATGGTGAAAGATTCAGGTTAGATAAAAGAAAATAAAGTAGGACCCCTTATCCACTGGGGATTGGTTCTGGGGGGGCATGGATACTGGGGGGGGCATGGATACTAAATCGTGGATAATAGCAAACACCACTGAAAATAATGGGACTTCTGGTTTACAATACCATGCCTTGGAGGACCTAGAAAATGGCTAGAGAGGGCACATTTTCTAGAAGACTCTGTGGTAGGTGTGCTGTTTTGTGTCCCATGGATAATTGAATCAGTGGATAATGAATCAGTGGATACGGGGGTCCTACTGTATGTTTTCACATAGTACATTGTTACATTGTGGAATTCACAACCACAAAATGTAGCAATTGCCACCCACTTGGATAGCTTTAAAAGGGGATTAGAGAAATGTATGGAGGAACCATTCGGTACAATGTGTGAACAGGATGCTGGATTAGATAGGCCTTTGGTATGTTCCAGGATGGCTCTTAGGTTCCCTGTTCTTATGACTGGGCTGTTTATCTTGATTCCTCTCTTTTTCAGCAGACCTCCTACGTCAAGGAAGCTTTGCCTCTATTTCATTCTTCCAATCAAGCATGTGTCTAAATTAAGTCATTCTTGTTGACATGTTTGCTCAGTGTGCAGTGATGGAGAGGCAGTGCCAGCCAGCAAAGTGTTTGTATAAAAAGGGCACAGGTGTTGCTCTCAGGAGATAGCATACTTAATCTAGTTCCACGTCAAATCTTCTTGCCAATGGCATTTTTAGGACAAGTGTTTGAGAGTTAAATTGCACACAGTCATGCTGGTCATACCAAGGGGGTTCCCCATCTGTACCCTTTGTAGTTATTTGATCGCTTCTTGTGCTGAACAGTTCAGGCATTGATGCTTCTTTTCTGGGTTAAGTATCTTCCTTGCATTTGTAATAATCTGCAAAATGAACATGCAGGCACATTATCTTAATGCCTGGCCACAGTAATGAACTGTATGAGGTCCAACAAACTGAAGTTCAGTCCAAGTAAAACAGAGGTACTGTTTGTGGGCAGCTTGTTCATCTGGATTACTGGTGTTCACCTTTTCCTGGTGGGGACCATGCTGCCCCTAAAGAATTAAGTTCTTTGTTTGGGATTGGGGATCTATCTATGCCACTAGAGGCACAAGGCTACTAAAGGTCTATACCCATAGACCTTTATACATACCAGTGTCCTGTATGGCATGGCAACACCATTTACCAGCTTAGGCTGGTACCCCAAATATGTCCTCAGTGATTATCTATGCTTCTAGTTGCCTCCCACCAAGATTATTGCAAAGCATTACATGAGGGGCTGCCCACCCTTTTGTCACTTTCATCACATGTTAAGCCACTCATCTGAGAACAAAGTGTTGTTTGTTTAGACCAGGGGTGGGTTGGAATTGTGCTTTCTTTCTAATCTTGTTGAACTTCAGTTCCTAGTGGCTGTGCTAGGTAGGGCTGCTGGGAGTTGCAGTCCAATACTATGTGGAGGGCCACACATTCCCACCCTTAGCATAGAGGTTTTCTGTGTTAGCAAAATACTTGATTTTCCTGAGTTCTTGCTTGCATGGAGAGCCTGCACATAAATAACAAACAGCAACCTTTCCTCTTAGGTGTATCATTTTCCAAGTGGGGGAAGGAATGGCAGAGGGGTGTGAGGTTAGATGCTTTCCTATTTCCATGTCGAAAAAAGCAGGGTGAGTAATAACTGAACAGAGCTGCAACGAGTAGCCAAATCTCAATATGCAGAGGCATTCAGAGCAGTGTCTCTGATTGTGAACTCAAAGCATGAGTAAGAACATATTGGATGAAGAGGTCCTCCATATGCTTGTATGTTAAAACCCATACTTTGGATTAATCATGGAAGCAAATCAGTAGTTGATGGAGATTACTTGTGAACAAGGACTATGATGTTCAATTCCAGTCAGTACTCTTGCACCTGTATTTTGTACCCAGGGGTTTTCTAACTGTCTTCAAAGGTATTCTCAATTGTGGTATCCCCAGTTGTGGTATGTTTCCACAAAGAGATTCTTTTTGTCACCTGCATTAGCTGATTTTTCAGCAGGTAGTAATTACCATTTCATTCTCTCAGATCTGAACAGTGCACTGTCTATATGTGTCTTAAAGTCATGTTTTAGAGCTGTTTGATATTTTAGTTTTCAGTATCTTAAACTTTGGCAGCTCTTCATCTTTATTGATTTTTTTGTGTTTTATTTTGTATGCATGCCCATTGTCCAGATAATTTCAGGTTCTAGGGGTACTCACAGTTGAATGAATGAATAAAGGAATAGGGCTGAATTTGAAGTGTTTTCTCTTTCACATCCATTCCATGAGCCTTTGACATTCATGAGTTTAAAAGGCATAAACCTCAGCTTTCTGTTGAGTTAGTATTCAGAAATCAGTTTTTTAAAAGATGCTTTGAAAGCAAACATGTTCTAGTTACCCACCCCAGTAACCATGGGATGGGAGCCTTTTGCTTGAGTAACAGTGCATAGCTAATTAGAAAGGATGATTCAGTGCATGTGATTTAACAAAACAGGCTAATCAGAATAAACCGTGGGCTGGAAAATTCAGATCTATAGCCCAAGCATCCCCTGCCTCCTACTTATATTATGTGGGGGGGAAATCATTAATTTAGCCCCTAGGGTTATGTGGAACATGTTGTTGTTGTGTGCCTTCAAGTCATTTCCGACTTAGGACAACCCTAAGGTGAACTATCATGGGGTTTTCTGAGGCTGAGAACATGCCGCTTTCCCCTATAACAATTACCTAGAAGTGATGGACAGGACATAGCAAGGGAATGTTCTGTATAGTGTGAAAACAACACAGGAAAAAGAGCAGTGATTTTAGATGCTTCCCATGGAATGTTTAAACCATGATGGTCTAATGCTTATGGTTGCAAAATCATGCTTGGAAGCATACTTACTATCCTATTGAATAAAGATTTCTAGAAGGCAGAGAGCTGGACTAACTTTCCATATATAATCTCTTCACCCATGACCAGAGTACGTGAATAGTTTTTGAATTTATAGTGAATATACACTTTGTGGATTTTTGTAGTCTGTATTTTTACACCTGAAACCAGGGAATAAATTTTATGGTTGCCAGAAGATCAATACCAAATGGATACTGATTTGGGGCATTGCCCTTTTTATACATCTAGGTTCAACCTGGACTAAATCTATTGTCTTGAGATATAGCTCTGACAAGAGCCCACCTTTATTCACGTGGACTCATATTCTGAAAGGGGCAATGGGTTCATATTGCCAACCCAATATTGCATTGTTTTCCCAACATTGCCATGGTAATGTGGAAATTGGCCCAGGGAGCTTATACCCATAGACCTTTATACATGTAGTATACATGTGAACCAGGATTACAGCATGCATGGAAACCGATGTGTATACTTGATATACATAGTCTCTTCTGCTGCAGACATTCAGTGCCCGGATGTCAGTGGTGGGGCTAAAGAAGTCAGGCAGTCGTGCAATTTCATCACCCCTTTCAGTGTTTTTATACAAGTAACACATGAGAGGAGTTCATATAAAGGATTCTTATTAACTATAGGAGCATAGAACAATTGAAGTACGTTATGAATCATCATCATCAAGGGTTTGAATTTGTGATGTGATGTTAGAGGAAACTGGATGTCTGTGTATATGCTTGGCTTCTCCTAACATTCTGAACAAATGTGTAAAAAACAAATAATGCAAAATAAGGGGGAAGTAAGCTCATTTTCAAATTCTATATCTGTTGTTGAATTCCAGTAAAGTATGGGTAGTTTCGCCCCCACCCCCGACTTCCTTGATTATCCATGGTTTGCATTGCATAAGGGAACTGCATTGGTAGAAGTAAAGGAATTTAAGAAGCAATCTGCATTGAATCCTGCATTGAAGACATCGCTGTTTATTTTAAAGAACAATATATTTTCCAAATGCTTCTAACCTATATTAAAATATGTTGGCAATCCCAGCAATTGATCATTAGCTTGGCTTCTCCTTTTCAGAGCCCCAGATGTTTTTTCCATGGTTATATTTGTGAGGAAGGAACTGGCAAAACCACCTCTGAGGATTCCTGGCCTAAGCAAACCCTGTGAAATTCATGGGGTTGCCATAAGCTGACAGCCAACTTGAAGGCACATACACACACATTTATGTGAAGCAACAATTCCATTTTACATTTCATCAAGCAAAATACAAGGACATTAACCCAAATTTCTGAAGTGATCTCTCTGCATCTTTGTGCAAAGGTTTACAAGTCACATATAAATTGCATTATCGATCATATCCTGTTGTTCTACTTCACTTTTATTATCTTACAGTCACAGTATGAGCTCCTTATACAGAGGATCCTGACCAGACTGAACATAATGATTTTCAAACCAAGGAGAAACCTGTGGCATTACTAAGACCTGTGTCATCCCCCCCTCCGACTGTGTCACCTGGTGCAGTTTGGCCTCTCCACGCACCCTTAGGGCCACCACTGGGAGAAGCCAAGTACACAGAGACCTGTAGTTCCCCCAGACATCTTACCATACTCTCTGTGAGTCCAGTCCTTGAAGTTCTCCAACTGGAACATAGGAATCTGGGGATGTGCCCACAGAGAAAAGTAGCCTGTCAAGATGATGACAAAGAAATATGACATCCACCTTTATAGACAGATATACTTACTGTATAGGTTTATGGTTGGGTAATTCAATATTGAAGGAATGATTCTTTTGAATGCTCTCATTCATATAGCTATAGAGTAACACGAACAATTTTCTAAAATATGTTTCATGCTTGTACATTCTATAAAACAATGTTTGGAAGCTGAAAGTTTAGTAGTAAACTTTGGTGGCATGGAATATATACATAGTATCATCTTAAATTATAGCACCGTGGGTACTTAGTTATTTTAATATATGACCACAGCAGTACGATGGCTATATGCATAGAGATGGAAGAGTCCAATGTTACCAGCCATGGGGAAATAGATGCGGAAGCTGCAGATTTAGCAGAAATGGATAAACTGACTGGTTTGACTAGAGAAGGATCATTAGTAACATTTTTCAAAGACTGGACACCCCTTATAGATCTTTTGTGGTGGTGGTGGGGAGACTGTGATTTGGTAATGTTTGGTTTTGGTGATCAGAAAGAATAGGCTATTGATAAAAGAAGAGAACATGTTATAATTTTAGAGAGAGAGGCATGAATGTCTGTACATATAACCACCAAAAGGAAGATCAGAAGTCACCTTTCCCCCCCCCACTCTTTTTCTTTTTTTAAATTGTTGTGCTGCCCTTTTTAATTTTTATTGTACCTTAGCTTTCTATTTTCTATTTCTATTTCCCCCCCCTGTAATTCTGTAATTCTTAATGTGTTTTTTAAATGTACAATAATTTTAAAAAACCTAGAAAATTTGGTACCAGAGGCAGAAATAACATGGAAATAATAGGGTAGGTTTCTACATCATAAAAAAGAAGAGCAGTTCAGCATGTTTCAGCAAACTTTTTATTCAGAACTAACAATATGGACATATGAAATGGAACAACCAAGTCACGTAAGCCTTGCATTTTGAACCTACCAAAGACCACTTGAAGACTCGTTCCAAAATGCATCCTGGGGTGATCCCCCCCACCCGTTTTCATCAGCCTCCACTTTTATTATGATTTCCATTTTTGTGACCAGATCTATTTCTTTTTTATAACATGCTGTAGTAGCTGGTGAGGCAGGCTTATCTAATTTCCCCATTTCTCTCTATTTCTCAGTAGGGGATTCTGGAGGCAGTGGCTGCTTACCTTACCTGTTGTAGGCAGGCACATGCAGCTACAATAGGAGCAACTACAGTAGAATCCCATTCTTTCCCCGTTTGAGCTTTATTGCATTGTTTAATTCAGAGACAATACTACAACCTGATACCAACTGTTTCCCAGGCCTCCTTCACCATCATCCCAATGCCAATGATGCTAAAAATCTTCCAGTGAGACAGAAGACAAGGAGCACAAGGGGGCTTGGGTGGCACAAAAAGACTTTGTAAAAAGAAGCTTCTTTGTCAGAGGCATTGTTAACTGAGCTATGCCTGTAATACGTGGTGAATATTAACCACTGCATTCTGAAATGGTGGGTAAAGGCTTCCGTTTCCAGCATGAGAAATATGGCTCAAATTACGAATTGTGAAGAGCATTTACATATGACTTCAGCATGCGCCAGATGCTGAAGTCACCCATACAACCCATCTTCATGGTTGTGTGAATTGTCCCCTGCAATAAAAAGCATTTTCCAAGTCAAAAATGTGACAAACAGTAGTTGTTTAATAAGTTGCCCTAACTGTAGATTGAAGAACCACCAATTAGAAGTTAACACTTTTCCCCCCAATGGAGATCCCAAATGTTGTAGAGTAAATCATACCTGATATAAAAATAGAAACAAGTTGGTTATTTAATAGCATAGTAATAACAAAAGGCTGGTTCCATGTAGTGCAGGCCCTTCAGAAAGTGTGACTAAGTCAGGCTTATTCACAGCAACACACCATAAGGGATAAGATGTGAGTCACGATCTGCTAGGCAAAGAGCTGCATAAAAACACATTCTTGGGAGATGAAAAGGAAGTACCAAGTAGGATGAATATCACACATCTGACACCTAGAAGAGTTTGTTGAGTGGAAACTGGTTCTTAATGTGTTTTTAAAGGATTTTAGATTAACAAAATGTCTTCTCTTTCTGTCAGATTTGAAGGCTTGACTGGAGCCTCCTTTTAAAACACCATTCTGAAAGGGCATTTCTGCTGATTTTATACCAGACATATCAGTCTATTAAACAGATGTGTTGCTGTATTCCAGCCAAGTGGATGAGAGCTATGAATGTCCTCTATCAATTAAATGGAGACATCTGCAGAAGAGCTGGATTTGAATAGTAATTGTTCCAGGCCCATAAATTTCAGTGCCTAGTGCTTTGGAACAGGACAAGCAGAAGATGACTACAACTTACCTGGATATAGTTGTGCTTGTCATCCATATTTTGATTGACATAGATTTTAATTTTCTAATAATATAATGTATTGTTAGAATAATAATTAGAAGAATATTATTATATGACTAGCTGTACCCACCATAACAAATGCCGTTATAGTAGATCTTAAAGGTTAACATGGTTCAGCTACATTCTATTATTTTAGGGAAAAAATATTGCATTGTTTTATATGTGGGTGGTGAGTGGCTGAGGAATTAAGTGGAGGGAGGGGCCCTTGTGAGGCTGGGGGTATAGATGCAGATTGAGTGGATTGTGAGGTAGAGAAGGAATTTGCATGTGGGTTTGGCTAAGGGAGTGAGAGGAGGGAGAGGATTGGTTGGGTATGTTTCCTAAGTGGCCAATCAGCACTGGGAAAGGAAACATACCTAAGCCTTTAATAAATATAGATAATATGATTTATGTATATTTACTAAAGATTATGAAAAAATATTTCTCATAGAGTACAAAGAGTATTGTATCTAAAGGGGTTTGTCAAACACAACCAATTTGTAAGCAAAAAGTGTAGGATATATATTCGCTTGCAGATACAATCAATCAGAGGTCCTCCGTGTAGATGAAATGTGATTTAAAAAAAAAAAATCCAACCTAAACTGGTTCATTTATGACAGCCCGCAGTGCCTCCTTGTTAGATGGAAATGCCTCCCAGCTACTTTTTTCCCTTAAAAAATATTTCATATGATAACATCATTCCAGACAATTCCACTCCCTCCCTCAAACACAGCATACAGTGTGATATTTCATATTAAAGTGCACAGCCACCATAGTTAAAGTTGTCAAAGGTAGTTTCCCCACACACTCAACCAAAGAGACTTGAATGCCTTTGGAAAGTTACCACTGTCTTCCCCCCACCCCATATATTCAATTGAAGATCTCCAAATCATAGTAAGATTATGTTTTTCATTCTTTCCTTTAGCCATTTGGAGACAATGCTAATTGTCACACCCAGACCATCACAGATATCCCCTTTAAATCTTTCCAAAATCAAGTAATGATCAATCAATGGTTTGGGGTTTGTGAAATCCTTTTATGTTTTGTTCTTGAAAAAAGCCCAGAAGGTCCAGTTGTGGAATCTTTGTAAAGTGTTGGTCAGTAATTTTATTTCAAAGAAAACTGCTTCCCATAGTGTATTTAGTTTGCTACAGAATCATCATTAATATTGAAAGGAACATTGAATTGTACATCCTTGCTAGCAAAGGGGAAAGAGTGGGGCTACATGTAACAGTTACACTGGAATCAAAAGTCATTTATGTAAAAAATTTACTGTGTTTTCCCTTACTGAAGCAAATACATCCATAGCAGGGAACTTGTGTGACATATTCCATTTTTCCTTGTCTAGAAAAATTCCCAGTCATTTTCTTGCATCCTTCTGAAACTAGCTGTGAAGGGAGGAGCTAGGCTAGCCTGGTTGGTGCCAGCCAATCACAGCTCAGGGAGTGCTGTGAATGGGGGGTTATGGGGTGAGAGAAAGGATTAAAACTTATCTCTGGCAGAAAATAAATAGGGAGGAAATAGCTTAGAGATTGTAGAGATAGGGGAAAGATGGCATAGAGATAGGGAAAAGCAGTAATAGAGTCAGGACAGTCAGCCGGGAGAAAAACTGAAAAGGGTTTGGGGGAGCTGTGAATCATTCAGTAGTTCAGGAGTTAATGTGTGATCTAACTACCGTATGTATTAATAAACTTTTACTTGTTGGTTTTTTACAACTGTGTCTCGATGTTCCTTCAAGTTTTGATAGAGCCTGGCTGCACTTCCCACAGCGAACCCACTGAACAAAACACCACTGTTCCATATAGGAATCACCTTGAGGCCCATTCCTAATTCAGGGAGGGATCTTGAGGTAAAAGGGGGCAAGGTGAGAGACAGGAGCCCAAGGATTTGGAACTGTGGGGCCAGCCTGGAGAGGGGATTCATCCCACTAGCTGCGACCCATATCAGAATCAATCAGACTTATGCATATATTAGAGACAAATTCCTCAACATGCACGTCCATCATATCTAACAGAATTTCAGATGGGATAAGCTCCCATGAAACTTGAGTTTTAATATGTGGTTGCCTAATAAAATTACCAACTTGATACCACTTAAGCTAATTTACATTTCAGTCTTTAAGTTGGTTCTTCCAGAGATCCTGTGGAACTGGTTGGGCATCATAAAAATCTCTCAATTTACTTAATCCTACTTTATCACAATGCCTTAAATTGTTTTTCTTCTAAATGAAACTCCAGATGACAGTGTAATAGGATTAATGGCAAAATGCCAGGCATCAGAGCCTTTTTTCTGTGTTTCCATTGAAAAGCCACTTTTGTTCCTAAAGTAGAATTCTGAAGACATTTTCTGATTCCGTGTGTTAGGTGATGGCAAGCTAATATGTTGGTTAAAGTAGTCTTTTTTGTTTTCTACTGACTTTGAAACTGCCCCAGTTTATCTCCCATGCAATTCCAAGGACAGCAATAATTTATTTCCTTTTTTATGAAAGGAAAAAGGGGGGTTGCATATGTTTTAATTGACATAACAAATTCATGAATGGTATGGTAATTAGTTTCTATAGCAGATTGATTAAGGCTTAATAACATTTTCATAAAATAAATACTTTGCAATTATGTAGGAACAAAATACCATCTGGGTTCTTCCTATCATCACCTCCTGTTTATTTTTAGTGTTTTCTCACTGAACAATTTTAAGGCTGAAAATGGTTATTGCACAGATTATATATCAGCATAGAATGCAGTCCTACTATACATGTTTCCTCATAAGTAAATCCAAAGAATACAATGGGTTTTACTTTCTAGTTTGTGTCCATAGAACTCTAGCTTCAGTTGAACTGTTAGCAGTAGATAGAATACATTTCATCCATATACTCATTTTCCCTCAAGAATGAGAAGTAGAGCGAGAATATCTGGTATCTGATACCA
This sequence comes from Gambelia wislizenii, assembly GCA_030847615.1. Lineage (NCBI taxonomy): Eukaryota > Metazoa > Chordata > Lepidosauria > Squamata > Crotaphytidae > Gambelia > Gambelia wislizenii. The sequence continues at coordinate 165,484,631 of JAUMIR010000001.1, read as the reverse complement.
TTGCAGTCTGTGTACTGATTATAGGAAATGTTATCTTTCCAAAGACCATAAAACATCTTCTGTTGTACTAGTGGTGAGCAACTTATGGTTAGATTGAGAAATAGACTGCATCTCTTACACTAACACGACCATAGCAATTCTATTCAAATTCATACCAGTGCCAGAAAAATCCAAAAGGAACTCATATGCCTTTTTATGGTTTTGAGTTGCATTTCTTTGTGTCTGTTGTAGTTCAGAAGTATGTACCGTCAATATATATCTGATTTATTAGAACATTCATTATTCTAAATTCCATGCATTTACAGCAGCCCTAGCAAGCATAATGGTGAGGAATACTGGGAGATTGCAGCCCAACAATATCTGAAAGGCTTCATGGTTCCCACTGGTGTCTTAGAGATACAAATTGTGTAAAGCTGTGGGCTAGCGATAAAATTTAAGGAATGGGGAAGAATTAAATTTCATACCTGAAATGAACCAATTAGCCAAAACTTACTTGCAGCACAGGTCTCTGTTTGGCAACTTCTTCTTCTGGTCAATTTTAAGAGCCTTCCCTCCCCAACATTCTACTTTTCAAATCTTAATTTTCATGAAGTTGTGGTCAATTACCTTTCTTAAATGAACCACATTTATAGAGATGAAGCCTTTGTAACAGAATATGTATCATAGAAATTATCTAACCAACTGTGAAGGAAGTTTTTGAAGGTTTGATTGAATCAAGTTATCACAATAATCTAGTAGTCAGTAAAGTGGTCATTCAAAGAGATACTGAGAAGAGAGATACAGAAATTGAGTGCAATTGCCCAATTTTTGTTCACGTTATATAACTCCCCAAAGGATAGTGGTGTTTGTCTGTCACTGTGAAACAAGTAGCATGGTGACATCTTAAAGAGCAGTAAATTTATTGAAGCATAAGCTTTGTGGAATAGAGTTGTTAGAACATGCAGAGAGCTGTGCTGAATCAGACCAAAGGCCTATCTAGTCCAGCATTCTTTTCCTACAGCAGCTAAGCAGAAGTTTGTGGGAAACCCACAAGCAGGACATGAACATAACAACACCCTCCTGCTCATTCTACACTGAGTAACTATTATTTAGTAACATACTGCCTCTTGTACAGTTGGCCCTCCATATCCCCAGATTCTTTATCCATGGATTCAACTAACCACTGCTTGAAAATGTCCCCCCCCAAAAAAAAAAATTCCAAAAAGCTAACCTTGCTGTTCACTGTTTTACTGTGCTATTGTATATAATGGGACTTGAGCATCGACGGATTTTGGTATTCATGGGGGCGGGGAGTTCTAGACTCAAATCCCAACAGATACCAAGGGCCCTCTGAACTAGAGACAAGGTCATGTTGAAGGGGGAGCAAGCTTGTTTTCTTCTGATCCAGAGAGTAGGACACAGAGCAATTGACTCAAACTACAGGAAAAGATATTTCACCTAAGCATTAGGAAGAACTTCCTAGCAGTAAGAACTGTTCAACAGTGGAATACATTGCCTCAGAGTGTGGTAGAGTCTCCTTCTTTGGAGGTTTTTAAACAAAGGTTGGATGGCCATCTGTCGGTAGTGCTTTGATTGTGTATTCCTGCACATCAGGGGGCTGGACTAGATGGCCCTTAATAATAATAATAATAATAATAATAATAATATTTATTTATTTTTATCCCGCCCCCTGTTAAAACAATCGGGGCAGCTTACAAAAATTAAAATACCAATACAATTTAAAATCCCCAAACACCATCCACCCCCACCCTCCCCCATAAAAATATATTAAACCAAATACATTAAAACAACTGATATAAAATCACACTAAAACAATAAATAATAAATAGCCAGCAGACTAAAAAGGGCCAGGAGCCCGTGAGGCCGGGAACTAATCAGGAAAGGCCTGCCGAAAGAAATCTGTTTTTAGTGCTTTTTAAAAGCTATTCAGGCTCATCATCTGACGGATCTCATTCCGCAGGCCATTCCACAATTTGGGGGCAATTACCGACAAGGCCCTCTGGGAGGTTGCAGACAGCCTAGATTTTTGTGGCTGAAGCCAATTCCTCCCAGAGGACTGGAGTGCACGGGGAGGATTGTATGGGAGGAGGCGGTTCCAAAGATAAGTTGGACCCAAGCCATTTAGGGCTTTAAAGGTAATAACCAAAGGTAATAACCTTGTGTTCTCTTTCAACTCTATGATTGTATGAAGTTATGGGATCATGGCTAGTAGCCACTGACAGAACTGTCCTCCATGAATTTGGCTAATCCCCCTTTAAAGCCCTCCAAATAAATAGCTAATGTTATGGCTTGTAGTAATTAATTTGATAGTTTACACCTGTGCTGTGCAAATAATTATTTCCTTTTGTATGTTCTGATGTAAACAATATTCCCTATCCAGCTTCACTGGATGGCCAGGGATTCTATATTATGAAAAAGGGAGAAAAATATTTCCCTTCTATCTTCTCTACAACATGCATATTTTTCAGCACCTCTGATATAGTTCATGATATTGTAATCACTCAGCTATACGTGTGGGTTTTGTTTGTTTATTGTAATTCTGATCTTCTGTCCCTAATCAACCTTGGTAATGCTAGATTGCATTGTGCTGGAAATGGAACACTGTAAATTCAATGTGCTTTTCAAGTATGTGAGAAGGGCAGTGATCAAGTGTACCATAGATGGATTAGAACAATTTGGTGATTTAACTGGCTGCTGACAATGGCATGAATCCACAGACAAGTTAACCTCATGAAATTCATGGAAATCCTTCCATCAAATCCTTTATTTATACCCTGCCTTTGTCCCAAAACTGGAAATCAAAGCAGCCTACAGATTTTTTAAAAAATACAAGTAAAACCACATGTAGCTAAAAACATACAAAAATCAAGATTAAAACAATGTTAAACTATCTGTGAAATTAAAACTATTTAAAACATTAAAAACAAAGAATACAAATAACTCAGCACACAAAAACATTAAAAAACATTAAAAAAGAAAACCCCCCCCCCAAAAAAACATCAATTTCTGAATGCTTTTTTGTCACCTGCTGAGTAAGGAGGAAGCCAGCTAGCCTGCCTAGAAAGGGAGCTCCAGAGTCTAGGGGCAAACACAGTAAAGGCCCTCTCCCAATTTCCCACCAACTGTGCCTGTGAAGATGGTGGAATAAAGAGAAGGACCTCCCCTGAAGATGCTAGAGCTCAGACAGGCTGAAATGGGAAGATACAGTCCTTCAGATAGCTTGGGTCTGAACCAGGAAAAGAGATTCCACCTAAACATTAGGAGGACCTTCCTGGCAGTAAAAGCTGTGGTGGACTCTCCTTCTTTGGGTTTTTTTAAACAGATGGCCATTGTCAGGTGTGCTTTGATTGTGTGTTCCTGCATGGCAGGGGGTTGGACAGGATGGTCATCATGGTCTCGTCCAACTCTGTGATACTATATTTCTACTGTCTTTTCCTTCTTTGTTTTGTGCACCCTCTTTTTTTCCCCATGTTTCTTTGGAGGGCCTTCCTAAACAGCATGGAAGGCAAAATGGGGCACTACAGGAGGAAAAAATTGTTGAAATTGGGTCAACCTACTCTTAGCCTTTGCTGATTTCCCCAAACAGATGAGAAATTTGACAAAGGGACAGAAAGGGATGGGTTTCCCCCCCTCTTTTCTGCAATTCCTTCAGTTAATATGCCTTAATATGTTAGTATTAAGACCAACTCTGTTTATCTCTCAGAGTTAATTCAGGGATAAAGATTCTGTTTGGAGTCTCAGTGTGAATCACAACTAGACCACCATTTGGTTTAATAACCCCTATAAAGAAGAGGTTAGTATCTTCATAGTTAAGAGAGGTAATACAGTTGGCCCTCCATGTCCACAGGTTCTGCATCCACCAATCATGGCTCAAAAATATTCGGGGGGGGGAATTATAAAAAGCAAACCTTGCTGTTCACCATTTTACATCCACAGATGTTGGTATCCACAGGGGGGCCTGGAACCTAACCCCAGTGGATACTGAGGACCCACAATACAAGTTAGTTTCTGTAAAGCTACATAGCTTTGAATATACTATATACAATATAAATATGAAAAGCAAAGGTTAAGTTGAACTTTATTTTTCACTAACATAGAATAGCCTCACAAAAAAATATCCACTTTGACTACTGACAAGGAATAGCATACAAGTATATGCATTTTGACTTTCTTTTTTCATGGAATAAACTGACGTTGGTATGAAACATAATCCCTAGTGCACATGTATATTATTTTCTAGCTAAAACAGATTTATTTATTTATTTATTTATTTAGCTAGCCCAAATAGACATTGGGCTTTGTATTCAGAAAACACCTCTGGTATTTGTTACTTTTGAAGCAAAGATATCCCCATTTCAGTCCATATACCACACATATATATTTTTAAAACTTCCAATTTTGTTTGTGTTTTGTTCTTTTTAAAAAAGTACAAAGCCTGCTGAATACTGTAAAGATTTGTTGTCCTCAAATGGATGAGCTATTATAAACATTGTTGCTATTAGACAGTTGAAAGAAACCGTGTGGGAGTCACAATTACAGGTTCAAGAACCTATTTTCTTCTTTCTCCCACACACTCTCATCTCCTGTCATATTCTCTCCTGATAGTTTGCAAATTTCCAATGTTTCTTTAGTGTGCCCTCTTATGTATGTTGACTCTGCCTGTGTATGAACAGCAACAACATATTTTTAATGTCAGCTGCCACATCTTCCTTAAAGACTGAGGCAGCTGAGATTGTTTGGATATACCAGATGCCTTAAAAGCTCTCTTATTTATGTGTGCACCTTCTGAATAGTTTATACCAAGTCAGTGCAGGCATTTTCTATCCCATGAATACTGGGACCATGTAGACATTCAAAGGTGAATTGGCTTCTCTTGAAGGTTTCCATGAAAAGTAGTTTACCCCTTCTCCCATTCCCCACCCTGAAAGTGCAGTCTGGGGAATCTGAAGAGTTAATGGTGCAAAAGCATGGGGTAGGGGCACTTGCATCCCTAAGGTTACATTCCCCTCCGAGATCTATATCAGCAAATTAGTTATTGTAGTCTGCATCACTAGGAGCAGAACATTTGTTATGTTAATGGGTTTTAATTGCCTTTGCAAGGCCAAGGTAGTCCAAAATAGTTTGTATTATGCCAGGGATAGCTCATAAAAATATATAGTGGGCCCTCCTTATCCATGCGGGTTTGATTCTAGAACCTCTGCAGATAGGGAAAACTACAGATGGTTGTGTCCTATATTAATCAATGGGTGCCACCATTTTAATTATGGGTACAGCCACTTTAGGTATGGGCACTGCCATTTTAGTATGCAGAGGAGCCATTTTAAGTGTGCAGTGACAATCCGTGGATGCTTGAATCCATGGATATTGAACCCATGGATACAGAGGGCCCACTGTATCTCTCCTCAGCTACCATGAGAACTCTAGTTTATCTCAGCAGGCATCTACGACAAATGGCAGCCAACATAACCATAATTGTTAAGCATGACGTTCTGGCTTCAGTCCTCTGGCCCCTGGCTCCACTCCACACTAATACTGGTTTCACCAAAAACAAAATCTACACAAATGGAGGCTGGTGGCAAGGTGAATAGAATGCCTGTAAGCTAACAGGTGTCTGAGACATTTGGCAAGTACTTATTTTCTCAGACCTGCAACACAGGAAGATGAGAAGCCACAACTTTCTCTTCTACAGAACCATGACAGGAACTGTGTCCACCTTTGTACCTTTTTTCTCTCCTTACAAGTCATGGGTTTTTTGTGGATAAACCTGTTCAATGACTTATGTTCCGTTCTGGACATACTGTTTATTAAACAGAAATTGCTAGGCTAGGAGCTTTGAATTGGCAGGCCAAATACAGAATTAGGACTTTATCAGATGAGTCAAATATGGCATCATAAGGACGCCTAATGATCGTGAAAGGGCGCGCGTATCAGACGATGCCGCCCTTTCACGATCATGTACTGTCAAAAAGCCATACATTTTTATTGACAGCCCAAGCCATCAATCGATCCCCTGTAGCAATTTGCTGCCGGCATTTGAATCCATGCACCATTGTACTCATGTGAATGCAGGGGTTAATGGGCAAGCACTTCCGCGTGAGCTTGTGACAGCCAGGTAGGGGATGCTCTTTTTATGACCCCCCCCCATACTTGGAATTTTTAAAGTGTGTTTTTGTGCTTTCCTGAACTTTTTGTGTCTTTGTTTTGTTTTGTTTTTTGAATTTCCCACACAAGCGTCTTCTCTCAAGATTCAGTGAAATTTCAACCCTGAAAGTAAACGGAGCTCTGTTTGTACTCCATTACTGCTGGGGAAGCCTCATGGACACTGCTCAAAGTAAGTGTGGTGGGGGTGGTCTTTTGCCAGCATAAAAACAACACATTTTATGCCGGCAAAAGAACATAAGGAGGCGGTGGTGTGATAAAGTCCCTGATCTGAGGACTCTTCCTCAGTATGAGAAGCAAGCAGAGCCTAAAGCACAGCCAAATTACTGTAATTTTCCCTGTTTTGTAAACAATAAATGAAACCCATTCACTTTATGAACCTCTGTTGCTCCCTTTCTTGGCTTCAAGACAGGAAAGGGAACAACTGAAGTGTACAAAGAATGTTCCTGTTAGCCATTTTTATGTATGTGTGTGAGAGATAAAGGGTGCACCAGAGAAGAATAGCATGGAGAGGTCAATGTGTCATGCTGACATCAGATGGGAAACCCCTGGGGCCTGAATTGAGATTTAAGGGTTTCCAATTATTTGGAAAAATTGGAAGGACTAGTGAGTATAACAGTACCTTATATTACGCTGCTGATATGAAAATGTGTGTAGACAGTTTTTACATATTTCACTCTTCTAAATCTGACGACTTCCTCAGCTCAGTTCTGATCAGTTCATTAAAAACGACAACTACCATGGGCATAAGCTGAAATAAAATTATCCTAGAAAATACATTCAGTAAACATGGGTTAAAAAGCTGTAGTGCTGTATAACTAAGTAGTTGTCTCTCTGGAGAGGGGCTCCAGAGAGGGGCTTTCATCCGATTCTCAAAGGAGTCCATGAGTCAAAATAGGTTAAGAGCCACTGATCTAAACGGAAAATGAAAAAGGTTTAAAAAATCAGGAGAATATTATTTATGTATATGTTGGAAAAGATCACTGCAGAGACTAACATCCTAAAGATTTAAAAGATTATAGAAAGCCAGAACTGCAAATGATTCAAAAGGACCAAAATGCGTGCCAGATATTTCTTACCGTTAACTTTTAAGCACTGTTAGAATTTTTTTTTTCATCTGCTGAACATATTTAAACATTGTTACATTTTTAGTAGCTTTAGGATATTACATTTTCATCTGCTAGAAATGTTTAAAAATTGCAATGAACCAAAAAGGAGTATGTTTATGTACCCAGCAAAAACTTGCAAGATGCAGCCAAAATACGAGTAGTAAATCTAATTGCTACAAAATAGTAGCAACACATTTTATGTGGCCCTTGCTGGTTAAGGTTTTAAAATTTGGCCACAATGTCATGTATTCATTCATATCAGTTAAATGATCTGCTGGGATCAGTGAGCATATATGTCTGTCTAGTGAGTCCCACCTAAGAGGCCAGCTACAATTTTCTCTCAGGTAAATAATTCAAATCTGAGCCATCTGATTATGGTGTAGCCTTATGTCTGGTGCCACAGGATTGGGCAAAGAGTGTATATTGCCATGCCCAGAAGCCATCCAATCCAACTTCTTTGTTCCTACCACCACTATCCTACACAGCTACTAGTTTTACTACCTCCCTCCACCTACATCTGGAGTAGTCTCCCCCCCCCTTTATCAAGCTGAGCGCAGTATGGACAATTTCAAAATTCATGCAATCTAAGATTTATCTTTCCTTTAATTTTCCTGTTCCAACTACCAAATGTGGTGAATTTGCAAGTTTAATTATGATCCATTCCTGGCCTAAAAATGCAACTCCCAAACACCTCCTATAGCCAAAGAGGATAGCATAACTGTAGTACAGAACCTAAAGTTAGGAGGACAGTCAGTTAACCATATATAACTGGTGGTCAAATATTGTAAAAATCATCTGTTATATCAAGGGCGCAGCTAGATAGGAGAATTAATAGCGAAAATAGCACCTTACCTCCCTATCGCAGCAGTGTTCGTTTGTGCCTATGGCTCATTTGTTAAGATCACTGGCATAGAAAATTGGCTGAATTTGCAGTTCACACAGAGCACTCCCCGAAGAAAAGATGGTGGCCGTGAATGAATTGCCTGCCAAAAATCTTTTTTATTTTATTTATTTATTTATTTATTTATACCCTGCTCTTCAGCCACAAGGCTATCAGAGCAGCTTACAAATTGTTTTAAGCGATAGCAATTTACACATCTACACTGCATTAAGCAGTTTCCAGTTTCCATTCTCCTCCCCATTTTTTATCCTTAAATGACAGATGTGGAAAAGTGATTTTGTTTTGCTCTGCCTCTTGAACAATCATCCACACAATTGTTCATCTACCAAAAAAACCCCAAAACCACAACAATGGTGGCTCCGGCCCCTTCACCCCTTGCAAGCCTGCCCCTACTGAGATCCAACCAATCACGTTTGAGTTCTTCAATGTGCCTCTATTCAAATTGGTTGTTCAGATGGGCAGTTACGCATATTTTCACATACTTTTTTAAAAAGATCGCAAGAAACAGTGAATGCTGTTATCATGAACCATTTGGTGTTTTTAGCCCCCTTCCTTCCCAATATGGCAAATCCCAGCAGGAGCTCATCTGAACAAAAAGGTATTCTGCCTGCATTCTTTGTGGGTTTGTTTTTGTTTTTGTTTTGTTTTTTTGTCATCTAAACAACCCCCAAGACTCCCTTTATGTAAGTGGCAGCTCACTTTTTGTTTTCTTTGGGTCATACTCTCATGACGCTAATGGCTGTAACAAAAGACAGAGAGCCACTTGCTCCCTGCCCTGCAGGTATGAAGAAAACAGAGAAAGAGACCTCACTTAAGAATAGGTACGCTTTCCACACAGTCTCCCCCCACCTCTACTTAAGCTACATGGTTTTGTTTTTCCTGCTGCCAAGTTTTTGTTGTTGTTTGGCATTTCAGGACAGCAACTCAGGATTCAGGGAAAAGCCTGAAAAAAATACAGATTTCTCACACAAGCATATGTCAAAGGTCACCAGCTGTTCAGCATTTTATAAGCAGGCAGCATTTGCAGTGATAATACATGCAGGCACTGTGACAGCATTATTCTATGAATACAAGCACACATGTTGATTTTAGGAATATAAAATCTGAACACTTTCCAAAGATTGCATTGCCCATCATTACTGTGATTCTCTTTGTTTCAGTTTTTGGTTTGGTTTCGTTCTAATAGATTATTGTTTTAAATACTTGACTATTAATTTGCTAATACTAAGTCTATTGATCATTTTTGTTTGGTAGGCCAAATGCCAGCCTTAGCTGAGCATAAGAACGATATGAACCATTATAAATATTCTCTAATTGGGATATGCACCTTTCAAGTTTAAGTTTGGCTTTTTTATTTTTATTTTTTATTTTCATACTTAAAAACAAAACTTTACAATATAAATCTTGGTATGATATCCTTTGCTTCTTTTCAATTTTCCTTTAACATATTTCTATTCATACTTCCACATATAGAGTATCTCTATTAGCTAGCTCTCATATGTACTATAATCCTCTTTTTTACTTTACACATACTATTGCAATCTTTTCCATTACTTCATTAAATTTATTATCATATTTTCTCCATGAGCTTTCTTTATATAGTCTAAAACCTTTCCCCAATCCTTATAAAAAAATTTTCAAAGAATTGTCTTTTAATAGTCTTGATAATTTGTCATTCTTAATCATTTCTAATACTTTAATTTTCCATTCATCCATTGTTGGGACCTCTTTTGCTTTTCATTATTTTGAATAAAACATCCTTGCTGCTGTGATTAAATTTATTAATATTTTTGCTCTTTGCTGGTATTGTCTCTTCCATAGTATTTAAAAGTAATCCTTCAGGTTTCATTTGTAGCTTAATACCTGTCATTTTTTTTTTTTTGGTTAGGTTTTGGATTTTAACCCAATATTTCTGTACCTCTGAACATGTACACCATATGTAGAAATATGTACCTTTTGATTTTTGGCATTTCCAGCATCGATTATCTTGGTTTTTATACATTTTAGAAAGTTTATCTGCTATAAGGTGCCACCTATAAAACATTTTGTAATAGTTCTCTTTCATTGATGCTGATTTTGTCATTTTTATCCCCGTCTTCCATGTTTTTCCCCACTGATACAACTTTATAGGGTATCCTATATTCTTTGCCCACTGTTTCATATTATCTTTCACATAATCTTTTTCTGTTTCTAACTTTAGTAAATATTTGTACATTTTTGAAATTAAGTGCTGTTTATTTGATGTTCTAATTATTTCAAATTCAGTTGTTTGTTCTTCCATGTGATATATTTTATCATCTCTTTTATATTGTTCACGTAATTGTTTATATTGAAACCAATTACAATTTATTCCTTCCTCCTGTAATTTTTTAATCTCTTTTGGTATTTTTGTTCTTCTTCTTTCAGTAAGTCTTTATACGTGATCCATTCTTGTTCTTTTAAGTTTTGGTTCCTGTTGAATACTTCGTGGGATGACAGCCACTGTGGGGGTTTTGTACATAGGATTGATTTATATTTTAACCATACTTTTAAAAGCATTTTTCTAAAGACGTGATTGTTGAATATTTCGTTATTTTTAAATTTTTCTTGCCATATTAAGGAATGGTAACCTAGATCCAGCTCAACCCTTTTCAATTCTAATATCTTTTTATTGTCTAGGTTAATCCATGACATTAACCACATGAAGCAACTCGCATGGTAATACAGTCTGATATCCGGCATCCCCATTCTACTTCTCTCTGTTGCATCTTGCATTGATTTCATTCTTATCTTCGGTATTTTGCCTGACCAAGGCAAATTTGGACCGGTCTTTTTGCCAATCCTTAAATAGGATGTTGTTTAATATTATATGATTAGATTGAAATAGATATAACAGTTTAGGGAGTACTGACATTTTAATTGCTGCTATCCTTCCCATTAAAGACAAAGATAGTTTCGACCAGTTTTTTTAGTTCTTTTATTCTTACACATGTTTTCTTGTAATTATTTTCAAATAATTCTGTATGCTTGTTAGATATTGTTATTCCAAGGTATATTGTTTTTGTGACCACTTTAAATTTTGATATTAGTTGTAGTTCTTTCACTTCTTTCTACTTAAGATTTTTTACTATCATATTTGTCTTTTCCTATCTTCAGACTTGCATACTCTCCAAATTCCTCTATCGTTTTGTTGAGATGTTTTACACTGTCAATAGGTTCTTCCAGTGCTTCCAATGCAATTGTTAGATCATCTGCAAAAGCTCATATATATATATATATATATATATATACATTTTAGTGATTTTATTTCTTGATTTTGTCTGATTTGTCTATTCAGAATTTCCAACACTAAGATAAAAAGCAAAAGCGATAATGGGCAACCTTGCCTCATTCCTTTGTTTATTGCTATCCATTTTGTATATTTCCTATTTATATTTACTTGTGCTTTTTGTACATTATAGATTTCATTTACCCATCTTGCAAAATTTGCTCCCACATTTATTTCTTCCAAGACCATTTTCAGGAATGGACCCGGCGTACCATACGCCATTTCTTTTCATTGTGTTTTTCATAATATTCCAGTAAATTTATGGAATTCCAGTTCTTATGTTTTCATTCATTGATCTTTGTGGAAGGAAGCCTGTCTGGTCCTCATCAATCCATGTTTGCTTTATAATACTTCCTTCAACCTTTCCACCAATATTGATGCATATAATTTGTAATCTGAGTTCAACAGTGAGATTGGGTGATAGTTTTTTGATTCTGTTTTATCCTTTCCTTCTTTAGAAATCAGCACCACGTTAGCCTGTCACCAGGACTCTGGATTCTTCTTTAAAAGGATGTCATTCATAACCCTTTGTAGTGGTTCTATCAATTCTTCTGTACATTTTTTATAGTAAACTAGCTGGACCCGGCGTACCATACGCCATTGAAAAACTCCCTCCAATGAGTTAAAACTTTCTTTTTTAAGAATTAAAAAACTCTCCCCAAGGAGACTTCATGACAACCCTTTGAGGTAGGCTGGTGGGTTTAAGTCTGCCTGCCCCACCTCCAGTTTTGCCCCCCCCGCTGCCATTTCTGCCCCCTGACACCAGTTCTTCCCCCCACCCATTCTGCCCCGCCACCATTTCTGCCCCCCTTGCCACCTGTTCTACCCCATGCTGTCATTTCTGCCCCTCTGCAGCCATTTCTGCCCCCGCCATCATTTCTGCCCCCCTGCCACACATTCTGCCCCCCCCTGCTGCAATTTCTGCCCCCACCAGTTCTGCCCCACCTGCCGCCATGTTTGCCCCCCTGCTGCCATTTCTGCCCCCTGCCATCATTTCTGCCCACCCACCACCTGTTCTACCCCTGCCACCATTTCTGCCCCACTGTCATTTCTGCCCACCCACCACCATTTCTGCCCCCCTGCTGCAATCTCTGCCCCCACATGTTCTGCCCCACCTGCCTCTATGTCTGCCGCCCTTGCTACCATTTCTGCCCCCCTGCTGCCATTTCTGCCCCCTGGCACCATTTCTACCCCCCTGCCACTTGTTCCACCCCCGCCACTCATTCTACCCCCTCTTACCCATTCTACCCTCCTGCCAATCATTCTACCCCCTGCATCTCATTCTACCCCTGCCACCATTTATCCCCCCTGCAACTCGTTCTACCCCATGCCACCATTTCTACCCCTGCAACTCATTCTACCCTCCTGCCACCATTTCTATCCCCTGCAACTCGTTCTACCCCCCTGCCGCCATTTCTACCCCCCTGCCACTCATTCTACCCTCCCTGCTGCCATTTCTGACCCCCTGCCACTTGTTCTACCTCCTGCTGCCATTTCTACCCCCTGCAACTCGTTCTTCCCTCCCTGCTGCCATTTCTACCCCCCTGCTGCCATTTCTACTCCCCTGCCACTCATTCTATCCCCCTGCCACCATTTCTAACCCCTGCCACTCGTTTTACCCCCTGCTGCCATTTCTACTCCCCTTGCCACTCGTTCTACCCCCACCCCCTGCACTTTGGCACACACGCACACACCACAGCCACCCCCAAGTTACTCAGTGTCCCTCTCTAGCAGCCATGTTTGAGATCTACATGGTCCCGCCCCCAGTGTGCTGATTGGCTGCCTAACAGAACTGTGATTCATTGGTTAGTTCCCTAAGCAGCCAATCAGCACACTGGAAACAGCAACATACCCAAGAGAATTATATCTATACATGTTCAATAAGCCATCCAGGCCCGGAGCCTTTCATTTTTACTCTTTTTTATTGCCTTCATTGTTTCCTCTTTTTTGATTGGTTGATTTAAAAACTCTCTTTGTTTTTCTATTAATCTCGGTATTTGTTGATTTTTAAGATATTGTTTCATGTTTCTTTCTTTTTCTGTGGTCATTTTTATTCCTTCAAATAGTTTTGAATAATATGTGTGAAAAAATTTCTTAATTTTCTCTTGATCTATTATTATTTCCCATCCTTTTTTTATTTCCAAAATCAATTTCCTCTCTCTTTGTTTCCTTAATTTATATGCTAGCCATTTACTAATTTTGTTAGCATTTTCAATAATTTAATTTGGTGTATCTCATTTTCCTTTCTAATTCTTCCACATAACTAATTAACAATTGCTTCTGTAGCATTTTAATCTCATTGGTTATTTTGATCTTTATTATCTTTAAGTTTTGTTTCCTTATCTCTAATTTCATCCACTATCTTTTGGTATTTCTCTTTTTTACTTCTTTTCCATTCAATGTCTTGTTGCATTAGGAAACCCCACATGACTGCTTTACTTGTTTCCCATATGATGCTCAATGGTGTTTCCTCTTTTAAATTTCCTCTGAAGAGATTTTTAATGTTTCTTTTGTTTCTCTAAGATGTTTTTGTTCTTTAACAGATTATCATATATATCTCAATTTTCCTTATTTGAGTGATTAAGTTTTTAGAGGTCAGTATTAAGTCTATTCTAGAGAATGACTTATGTCTTGCAGAATAAAATGTGTAGTCTCTTTCTTCTTTATGCTTTAATCTCCAACTATCTGTTAGTGTTAATATATCCATCATCTCAAAGAATGACATAGGCAATTTGCCTTGATTCTTTTTCTTTATTGTATCATTTTTTTGTCCATATTCAGAGCCACAACCCCATTGAAATCACCCATCAAAATTATATTATTCTGCTAGGAAGAATTTGTTATTCCCTTCATAAATTTCTCATAAAATGTATATTTTTTCTGTTGTGGTCCATATACACCTACTACTAAAGCTGTTATTGTTGGTGTTTTAATTTCAATTCCTACAAAGTTTCCTTGCTGGTCTTGGAAAATCTCTTTTGATTTTATCTATTTTTTTGTTAACATATATCACTACTCCTTTTTTCCCCCTTCTTTTTGCCACTGAAATATATTCTTCTCCTGATGTATTCATTTTTAGCAAATGTTTATCTTTCTCTCTTATATGTGTTTCTTGAAGACAGATCATATCTGACTTTTTTTGTACTTTATTTTTTAAACATTCTTAAAAATTACAACCAATATTCCTTTTATACAACTCACTATAAACAGTGTTTGTTATATATTCCATCAGAACATGGTTATCCACTTTATGTACATTACATATACAATTATTATCGTGTAACATTATCACAAGCCATTTATCACAAGATCCCATTATGGATATCACCCCAGGAAGCCTTTATGTTAAAATGGAATAAGAAGGATCCTTGGTTAGGATATTCTGATGTTGGAAGGAAGCAAAGTGATAAGCTATTTTGGTTAGAATCAAGGGAAACCTTACAGGCAAGACATAACATAAATTGGTTTACTTATATGCAAATAAAGGAGAAATTTGTGGAAGATCAAAGGAAGGGTGGATTTGAGATAGAGAATAATGAATTAGACAAATTATGGTTGGAAGAAAAAAGGTCCAAAGCGATCACAAAATTTTACAAACTACTATTGGCAAGGTTTACAGAATATGGCTTCATAAAAGAGTACAAATTGCAATGGGCAAAGGACGTAGGTAATACCATTAATATAGAAGATTGGGAAATTGCTAGGAGAAGATCATTTACTTTTACTGCCTGCCAAAATCTTAAGGAGAATTATATAAAGATGGCCTTAAGATGGTATTATATGCCACTAAGATTGAACAAGATAAATCAAAACATTCCAAGCAATTGTTGGAAACGCGGTAAAAATCAGGGTACCCTTATTGATATGTGGTGGTGATGTACTAAGATAAAAAACTTTTGGATACAAATACATGAAGCAATTAATAATATTTTGAAAATAGATTTGAATTTTACCCCGGAACTGTTCTTGTTAAATATAATTAAAGATCAAGATAAAAAAGTGACAAAATATTGGAGAATCATACTTTACATGGTTACTTCTGTGAGGTTAGTTATAGCCAAAAAATGGAAGATGAAAGAGCGCCCGACTATAAAGAAATGGAAAATCAGGTTAATTGATATGTTGGAATTAGATATATTAACAATGAAATTACGGAATAAGAACGAACACAAATGGAGAGAAGAATGGGTAAAAGTAATAGATTATCTGAAAAGTCAGGGTGAGACATATGATAATATATTGTTACGATATTAAAAATTCCCCAGAGATGGGGGTATATTAAAAATGCACAATCGAAAGAGGATTTGAGATTATATAGCTATTTAAATGGGATTTATAGAAGTTATATATGATTACAATTTTATAATTCAGTCTTATTCAGGAGATTTTCAGACGCGATTTTCGGCAGGATATATTGCAAAACAGCTCTGTTGCTGCCGCGCGGCAGGGGAGCTGTTTCGGACGACGCTGTCCCTCTGCTGAAACCCTCCGTGTCACTTCTGTGACAGAATGGAGGAAACTGCGTCGTATTTCACTCACGGGCAACAATCGTAAATGAAATACGACGCGGTTTCCTCCATTCTGTCATGGAAGTGACATGGAGGGTTTTGGCAGAGGGACGGCGGCGTCCGAAACAGCTCCCCTGCCGCACGGCAGCAACGGAGCTGTTTTGCAATATATCCTGCCGAAAATTGCATCTGAAAATCTCCCTAGTCATAATAATAGAATGGAAGTTATAGATAATCTTTTCGTATTAACTGTAACAATCAATACGACACGATTTGGATTAAAAAGAAAGAATTGATGATATCTGCCTTTTTTTGTTTCAAATGATCGTTTATGGTTTCCTTTTTTGTGGAATATTAATTCCTCTCACATTCCACTCCTCAAGTTCCTCACTTTCTTGTTCCTTTTCTGATTGAATTTCGTCTTGTTCTTCTGTTATCTCATCTGTATCTTCTTCTTCTTCTTTTTCCTTTTTATCGTCATTGTCCTGGCCTTGTTCTATCTTCTGTTTGATTTCCTTTCCATGTTTTTCCCAAAATTGTTGTGCTTTCATTACCAAATTTAACTTAGTTCTTTGACCTTTATAGCTTACTGTAATTCCTTCAGGTAGCTCCCATTTGTATCTTACCTTTGCCTTCTGTAGTTCTCTTGTCAAAAATAAATAACCCAACCTTTTTTTAGCATTTGTGGTGAAATATATTATATATTCTTACTTCTTTATCTTCTATATGTAATGGTGTCTTATAGCTTTTTTGTAATACTTTGTCTCTGATGCTTGCTTTGACAAAGTATACTACTATATCTCTTGGTAGTTTCTTTTTGACTGCTACTTTTAAATTAATCCTTTAGTACACCTTATCTGTCAATAAGTTTTTCTTTTCTTTTTTCTTTTTTGAAGAGTGGCTTAATACTAATAAGTAATGCTGGATTTTGAGGCAAGGCATTCTCTCTCTGGCTTTTCTTCGCAAACGAAGATTCAGGAAGGACTCATCCCACGCTTTCTGCAAGCGCGCTGATGACTAAAAAGGCCAATCCAAGATAAACAAGTCTGGTTGCAGAAAGCACAGCAGAAGGTCTCCTTGGGTGATGTTTCTGGGTTGTGATTCTTTCTGCGTTGTCATTTCTCTTCAAGACTTGTTCAGCATGAATTCTCAAATAAGGCTGCAGCATTGTGGATAGTGTGTCTCTATGCCTCCCAGTGTGAAGCCAGGGCGGACCCCTGTTGGTGATCAATTTGGCTGAGCCTGAGATGTTGTTTCAGAGAGTCTGTATTGCTTTTACGCTGACCCGTGGCGAGTTCACCATAGAGTAGTATTTTTGGGAGGCGATGGTCCTCCATCCTAGAAACATGCCCTGCCCAGCGCAGCTGTGTTCTCAATATCACAGCCTCAATGCTGGTGATCCCTGCTTGCTCAAGGACAGCAACATTCGTCACATAGTCAGTCCAGTGTATATTTAGGATTGTGCATATACTGCGCTGATGAAAGCGTTATACTGTTTAAGTAGTGTTCCTTCTTGTTCAATTGAAATATTACTGGTTATGTGTTTTTAACTGATGTTATGTGTTGTATTTTCATCTGTTGCTGTTCCCCACATTGATCCATGGGGAGAGGCAGGTAAGAAATAAATACAGTATTATTATTACTACTATGAAATTCAAATATTATTCCTTGTTGATATTCCTTCTGAAGATTTCTCAATATTTGAAATAGCATCTTTTGTTTGTTATCTGTGATGGCTTAAGTTTGCCGTGGAAGAATCTTTGAAATTCATCTACCTATGGGCTGGAGCATGCATCTGCCACCAAAGTTCCTCTGAAAATGCCCTTCTCTCCTTCACTATAATACTTAGAAGTAGGAGCCATCCTGTTTCACACATTCTCTCACGGCTACAAAGAGTACAGTTTACCCTGTTCCATTCTAGTGAAAGTGTCAGAATGTTACAGGAGGCCATTTTCAGCAGCATCCCAACAGAAAGCTAAACATGTGCTCTGGCCCTAATTTACTCACTTAATGGTTTGAAATTGTACTAGTCACTAAGTGTTTCTATTGAATTAGTTTCTTTGAAAGAGTGGTTATTGAGCACCATGGCTACGATGTAGTCTTTTGTCTGAGTATTGCTCTTTTTATTCATATGAAATGTGTGCCACTTGTACCCTGTAAGAAAATCTAACTCTAAATCCAGAAAAATCTCTCTCTTCAGTACTCTGTCACACTCTTATTCTCATTTTATAAAAGAAGTTGACATGAAGTAATAAAGCATTTGGATCCCAATAATTTCCCAATAATTATATAAGCCAAAGCTGTTCACATAGTGAGGCTTTACTGCTTTCACTCCCTACTTCATCAAAGAATCATTGCATATTTTCTCACCCTCAATGAAAAATAATGTTTAGTCTCATCAAAAAAATGCCACCCTCTATGAGCTTTTGCACCTCTGCTTGAAAGAGAAATGACCAGTACTTGTTATCATTAGGCATAACCAGGGGGTTGGGGGAGTTATATTTTGGCAAAATAAATACATTGCAATTTATACAAAAATGTTGGGTTTTGTGGGGGTGGGGGAATCAGTATTTTGCACACAAAAAAGCTTCACAAAATTTTCCAAGAAAAATCCCAATATATCTCCTTGAAAGATGTACAGAAACTCTAGTAATCTTACCAAGTGGAGATAATTTTTTTTTGCAATTTTTCATTCTTACATGCAAGTACAAAATAATCAGGCCCTTGAAAAGCCACTCAGAAATATTGAGGACTCTCTTTGACATGGCTGTGTGAGTCTGTGTTACAAGAAGCTCTAGTGAGAGGGAACATCAACCCCTAAAATCAGGCCAAGACAATTTGTAGAAGAGAAACTAGTTTCCCATGAGTACAACATCATCTGGGATCTTCAGGGAACAGTGGCAGTCAATGACAAACAGAGCATTTATCTAGTATGAATGGGGAACTGGACCTTGTATTTCAGTTTGCTCTAGGAATCACAATTCAAGCATGATGTCTTACTAGACATAGAGTCAGATACTAGACTAGAGTCATTCAGAGACTCTTATGCACTGCAGTGAGTATACAGAATTCCTGAATCTGCAGGCTTGTCAATAAGTATCAATAGAGAGGGTAGATCTATATGTGCAAAATGTTCCCTCCATCAAAATGAATGAGGAAGCTCTTGCAAACTCCAAGTGGGCCTTGTGGTACTCACAATGGAGCAATATCTCACATCCTTGGCTAAAGACAACTTGTCCTTGTAGATGAAAATCACAGAGAAATACCTACTGTTTTACTCGTGACCCCCACATGCTGTCACATAGTTCCTCTGACTGAACTGGTACATTATAATTAGATACCAGCTTTGTAGCAGATATTTTTGGCACTTAACATTTCATTTTTCCTGCAGCAGATCTTTGAAGTGAAATAGGAAGTATTATTTAGGACTTGTGGACAGAAAAGAAACCCAAATCTGATTTCATGACATTTTGGCATCAAATAAAAAGCAATATATATTTTCTGTTTTGTGTCTGTTTGTTCTCAGACATTATGTGAGGACAATTTTGGTATTACAGGAAACCCCCACCTTTCGACAGCCTGCTGTCAGATGACTTGCTCTTTCTATACTTGCAAATTAAGAACAAGTTCCATTCATTCGATGAGGAATCTACTTTTTTGACAGAGGCTTGCTTGGGACTGACCATGCACACACATACTGCTTGCAAAGAAGCTTGGGGGGGGGGCAAAGTCACCAAACCAATTGAGAGACCTTGCAAGCAGCATGCCCATGGGCAGGTGTGGGTGCCTGCAGGTGCGCACAGGCCGTCCCAAGCAAGACACCATAATTCACTCATGTTCCCTACATGGGTTCTGGTTTTCAACCAATTCCAATTTCTGACACTGCTGCAGTTCCTAACCTGTCAGATAAGTTGGGCCTTCCTGTACTGTAACTACTTTCTAAATCTAACAATAGGTGCATGTTTGACTGTATCTAATAAATTAGTTGCATGGAAGGTTTTTCTTCCCTGTTGTTTTGCTAGCTATATTAAAGGCATTTCAGTCTTTGTTTTGAGAATATCAGAACTCTTATAGTGCAATTGTATGTATGTTTTCTTAAAGAAGCAAGTCCCATTGTGGTCAGTGGGGTTTAGTCTCAGTTAAGTAAATAAATAATTGCAGCCCTAAATAGTCTAGACAGGTTTAACGTGGTAAAATGAATGCCATGTGAAAATCTGTATATTGCTTCAAAGCATTGCATATTTATTTAATGATTTTAAAGCATTTTAGATGCATTCCCCAAGGTTTATGCCATTATCCTATCGACCCTAAACTTTAAAAAAGGAAAAGTTTTTTAAAAATTAAAGGTACAAATAATGCAATGAAAAGAACACATTGCCACTCTAAAAAAACAATGACAATTTTAATGGCAACAAATTGTTTCTAGGTTTTTACAGCATATTAAATTAAAATTACTTTTCCATGGTTTCTTTCCAATCTTTGCTTAGTCTTTAATGCTCCATATTCTCACTTGTTTCTGTCAGTGAATTTCTGCAAAAAGAGAGGATTAATTGTATTACAAATTGAAATAAATTACCTAGTTTTCACATGAGAATCAAATCATATTAATCATCTTCATTTGCCATCTAGTTTCAGATTATCCAAATTGCTACAAATGTATGGTGCTCTGATTCAAATCATATACGTGCAATTTGTTTAACAGTGCTGATGTTCATCTGCCATTCATTTCAATTGGTTTTGCAAAGAGTAATCATGCAAATGCTGTGTTAATGGACAGGAGATGCATGCAGCATTGCTGCAAAAGTAGATTGCCCATCACCTTCAAAACAGATAATATTTCAGACTTTAATCTTCATGGGCAATTTTAAGAGAGGAGCACTAGTTAATAGTTGTAGAAAAAGAAAAATATATCTTCAAGCTAACAGTAACATCTTTGTTTATTTTGGAGTTTTAGCACCTATTCTTCATTATATAGACTATAGTCTCAATGTTGTGAATTAAAGGAACCTGTGAGGATGCTGAACGTTCATATTGCAGAGAGTAGAAATGTGTGAAATAATCTTGTGTCTCAGAAGTTGTGCTTTTCTCTACAAATATATTATGAGGAAGATGGGGACATTGTCAAATCCTCAGCTGGATAAATAAAGAGGACTATGTATTATAGAAAAGAAATGAAAAACAAATTAATGTACCGTATATTCTGGTGTGTAAGATGACTTTTGAGCACTCAAAAATACCCTCCAAAATTGAGGGTTGTCTTATACGCCAGATATTCTTTGCTTTGCCTGCCTACATATCTCCTGCCTCTTCGCAACCTTCGCAAACAGAGCGAAGAGGCAGGAGATGGGGAAGGGCGGGTGACGCAAAGTGTTTAGCAGTTCATTCTCCCCCCTCCTCTGCCTTCTCCCCCTTTGGGGAGCAACGGAAGACAGAGGAGGGGGGCAAACATTGTGGTTTGCTGCGTCCGCCACTTGATAGCTTGTGTCTTCAGCGGCCGAGGCAAACCGGGCATTTTCGCCCCTTTCCCCCACCTTCAAGGAAGGTGGGGAAAAGGGGCGAAAATGCCCAGTTTGGCTCGGCAGCCCCTTTCCCTCTGTCTGGGCTCCCTTCCAAAGGGGGCCAAGGCAGGGGAAGCAGGGTCGCCGAGCCAAACCTCTAGATTCGCCCCTTTCCCCCACCTTCAAGGAAGGTGGGGAAAAGGGGCAAAAATGCTCCGTGACACATTTTTGGACATGTTGCTCTTATAACTATATAAAAAATGTATCCTTAATGTCTTAGTCCATGGTCCATAGACTCATAGGGAATCCATTAACTGGGTGCAAGAAAATATATATATTTGATTTTCTTTCTGTTCCTTTGAAAGTGCAAGCTCAGTGAGTAGAAGAACTTAGGGCGAAAAAATGAAATACATAGATATAGGATGGGGGAGACCTGGCTGAATGAGACTACGTGCGAAAGGGATCTAGGAGTCCTAGTAGACCACAAGTTGAACATGAGTCAACAGTGTGATGCGGCAGCTAAAAAGGCCAATGCAATTTTGGGCTGCATCAATAGAAGTATAGTGTCCAGATCAAGGGAAGTAATAGTGCCGCTCTATTCTGCCTTGGTCAGACCTCACCTAGAATACTGTGTCCAGTTCTGGGCACCACAATTCATAAAGGATATTGACAAATTAGAGCGTGTCCAGAGGAGGGCGACTAAAATGGTGAAAGGTCTGGAAACGATGCCTTATGAGGAGAGACTTAGGGAGCTGGGTATGTTTAGCCTGGAAAAAAGATGGTTAAGGGGCGATATGATAGCCCTGTTTAAGTATTTGAAGGGGTGTCACATTGAGGATGGAGCGGGCTTGTTTTCTGCTGCTCCAGAGACTGGAACACGGAGCAATGGATGCAAGCTCCAGGAACAGAGATTCCACCTCAACATGAGGAGGAACTTTTTGACAGTAAGAGCTGTTCGGCAGTGGAACGCACTCCCTCGGAGCGTGATGGGGTCTCCTTCCTTGGAGGTCTTTAAACAGAGGCTGGATGGCCATCTGTCGGGGATGCTTTGATCGTGATTTCCTGCATGGCAGGAGGTTGGACTGGATGGCCCTCGTGGTCTCTTCCAACTCTGCAATTCTATGCTTCTATGCTTCTAACACTTTTAAAGTGGAAAGGGAGGCTTGCCAACTGCAGTCCTCCAAATGTTGTTGGACTGTAATTCCCACCAGCCTTAGCTAGCCAACATTGTGAAGAACAAACCATGGGGATACAGAGGGCCAACTGTATAACCCTTTCAAATCCATTAAAAGACAGAAGATAAAATCAACCAATCACTTGCTGGCAGAAGGACTGAAATGGTCACCAAAGCCTTCCTAAGCCTTTCTAGGGAGGGGGTTTGAAAGACATGGAGCAGCCACTGAAAAAGTCCACTTCTTCATTAATAGAATCATAGAATCATAGAGTTGGAAGAGACCACAAATGCCATCCAGTCCAACCCCCTGCCATGCAGGAATACACAATCAAATAATTCCTGACAGATGGCCATCCAGCCTGTGTTTAAAAATCTCC
The DNA here is from genome assembly GCA_030847615.1 of Gambelia wislizenii. NCBI lineage: Eukaryota > Metazoa > Chordata > Lepidosauria > Squamata > Crotaphytidae > Gambelia > Gambelia wislizenii. The sequence continues at coordinate 165,461,598 of JAUMIR010000001.1, read as the reverse complement.
AAAGAAGGAGACTCCACCACACTCCAAAGCAGTGTATTCCACTTCTGAACAGCTCTTACTGTCTGGAAGTTCTTTCTAATGTTTATCATGAGATCCTCGAGAGCTGGCAAACAAAGAGGATCAGCTGGCAAGGCTCCCCCAGCCAGTCAGCCAGCCAGCCAAATTGGGGACTGGTCTTATATGGCGAATATATGTCAAACCCTAGATTTTTGGTTGAAAATTGGGGGGGGGCGTCTTATATGCCCCGTCATCTTATACACCGGAATATCTGGTATTTCAGATGCACTTGAATCTCTTGCCTGCAGAGGAGTGGGGATGACAGTGTTTCTATGAGAACCACTAACAGTAAAAAGCAATCAGTTTAAGAACAATATATTCCTGTTGTAAGAACACGAGCTACAGGTAATCACAGAATAGGTTATAGAGAAAGCTCAGTTTATTTTATCTTGTTCTCAGTGAATACAGACTAAATCAGGGATGGAAATCATGTGGCTCTCCAGATATTTTTGGACTGTAATCCGCAGCATTCCTCACCATTGGCTATGCTGACTAGAGTTTCTAGGAATTACAGTAGAACAACATCTGAAGGGCTGCGCAATTACCACCCCTTTAGTTTACCCCTTGAAGCAGTTTGTGAGTTTGATTTGATTCAGTCCCATCAGATCTTGGAAGCTAAGCAGGGTCAGCCCTGGTTAGTAGTTGGGTGGGAGCCTCCAATAAATATCAGATGCTGTAGGCTATATTTCAGAGGAAGAAACTAGCAAAACCACCTCTGAGTATTCCTTGCCTAAGAAAACCCTATGAAATGCATGGAGTTGCCATAAGTCAACAGGTGATTTGAAATCACACAGACAGATGGACACACAGACACACACACTTTTCTTAAGTTCTTGTAAAATGTCAGGCTTGTCTCAAAATATGTTACACCTGAGGGATAGCCTAGATTTTAGATTTATATGAATGTAACATTTATGACCCAACACTATGCTTTTTGATAACTTGCATTTGGGGGTGGGAGAGAAACAGAGTAAACAGAAGAATATACCTTGATTACACCTACCACAGAGAGCTCTTCAGATGAATATTGATGGTGAAAGTCTGACACATAAAGAAATCATTCACATGTTCCCAAGTGAGCTAAAGGTTACTGAAATGACACTAGGCTACTTGTTTTAGCTGTATCCCATAGTCCAAACATTCTTTTCCTGGCAAAACACTCATATATTTGACTGACTGGGCTCTGTTCAAACAGTTCTAGTTAGTGAGTTCATAAGTCCTATATTTATTTATTTATTTAGTATGCAGAAAAGCTACATGTTCCTAGCAATTATAGATTCAGTGTTTTTAAAGGAGAGTTCTGCTTCAGTCCAGCAATTTTGGGACCAATCACAAGTTATTTATCTTGAATGAAAAGTATTCAAAATATTTTCTGATAAAATAAAATTTGTGATGGTATATAGTAGCCCCTATGTGATAAGAATACATTGCATTGTGCTTTTTAAAAATACCAAGTATTAGGTGTTGAAAAGGCAGACCACCCAAGAAGGACCAAGATATGACATGGGAGGTTAGAGGTGACTGAATGAACTCCCATTTCTTTAAGATTTAAGTCTCAAGAGGAGCCTTTGACACATCCCCTTCAATGTTTGTTGACTCTTAGCTTAAGAATCTGGATACTGAAAAGAGGTCATTGTGCATTCCAAATGGATACAGCTTGATAGGCAAGGCTGGACAACAAGGCTTTTCTGCACAGGGGGAAAATGTACTCATATCGTGGGGCTGGTAGAACACACAACATTCTTAAGGATTCAGATCGAATTCAGTACTTTTTGACACCTGAGGGCTTAGATCCATTTTTTTAAAAGTACATTTTTGTACCACATAAATCCACTTTCCTGGAAAAAAACAGTTTATTATCTCAGTTGTTTTCAGATTTGGATCTTGGGGGGGTGGGGAGGGGTGGGGGGGTCACCTGATCATTCTACTACATTCTCGTAGTAGGACTACTTCCTCTGTTTATATTTACATTTTGTGGGTGTGCAGTCCGCTATTTTTTTAAGGTACATTTCCACATATTATTATTAGCACACCTCTATCTATTTGGATTTTTGCATATTTGCATGCATGACAGGAAGGTGGGGAACAGAGCTGCCATGGCTGTGTGCCCAAAAATAATGCGAAGTACAGGACACGTTATCATAGCAGGACCACCTTTTTACAGTGAAGCAAGATCGCCTAGGGGAAATGTGCGGTTGGTAATGTCACTCTCACTTCACTTTAGCAATATGTGTGTGGGGTCACTGCAGACCAGGAAAATGTGATTTGAAGCGGAATTTTTTCACCTTTGTAGACAAGTCTGCAGGCTGCATACAGCCTCTCCCCCATCCCCTTGGCCATTTTTTTCAGGCCACCAAGTCTCATATCTGCTGCTGCTGTTGCTGGATTTATTATTTGGATGGTGGTGCTGGTAGCAAAAACAAATCAAATCAAAAGCTGTCCCTTTGCTACTATGCCACCCAGCTTTGAAGGTGCAGTGTCAATACCTTTTATATTTTCTAGGAAGGGAGGATGTACCTTGTTCAGACATGAATCGCATTCCTGCATGTCTCTGAAGGAACTTTAGGAAAAGGCACATGTTCCCCATATACCTCATTTTAAAGTAGAAATGCTGATTTTAAGGTTCATTTCTTTGTTTTGCTACTATCATGCTGCTGAAATTCAGTGGCATAACACTAGAGAGGTGCAGGCCCCATTTATGTAGATAGGTGGCAATGCAGTTAACTGACTCCTTGAAATTTCTTACCCTTGTTCCATCGCCGGTATAGGAACCTTCAGCTCTCCAGATGTTTGGTTTTGACCCACACACCCAACTTGGTAGAACAAACATTTCAGGCTACCAGGTGGGAACCACACTTTAATCCCACACACCAAGAAAAAATCAGTATGTAAAGGTGAACTTAAGGTTGTGGTTAGGGTTCGAGTATAGTATACAACTTTCATATCTTGCAACCTCAGTGACAATTCTGGTGTCCCTACAAATAGGGCCAACCTGCTGACAGCAAGAGAATGTCACCTGTTTTGCTGCATCATGGTTTTCTGGGAAAACACAGATTCAATTGTTTATTTTATGTTTATTAATTTATTTTATTTATATGTCAGTATGTTACTTTGTCTGGGAGAAAAGAGTATGCTAATGATGGAAGGTATTTGATGAATTAGGTCCCTCCCCCCTGTCCTGCGTGGGGTTTTTTTGGGAGGGGGGACAGTGTTCATAGGAAGTAACTGAAAAAATGGGGAAATTGTTTACAGCTCTTCAGGTAATATCATAAATGCTTCTGTTTTTGTATGATTATGTGCTGATCATGCAAGAAAATATCACTATGGAAGACTAAAATGTCCCATTCTAGTGCATGATAGTTAAGGCATTTCTGTTTAAAATTTAGTCCTGATAATATATAAAAGGAAATGTAGAATAGCCATATCAATTTATACAATAGCTGCACCAATTTATAATATAATTATGAAAGCATTTCAAAATACTTTTAGTCTGCCATCCTAGCAACACTTTCCTAATAATAATTCTGTTGAACATAACGGCCCTTGCTTCCAAGAGACCATTCACGCTACATAATTATAGCACTATGGTTTCACTTTAACTGCTACAAAAAAGTTCTATGGATTCCTGGGGTTTGCAGTTTGGTGAGGTAACAGAACTTTCTGGCTGAAAATTCTAAATACTCTCCATAATCAGCAAATGCCAGGATCTCATAGGATGTTGGCAGTTGAGGGGCTTGTTTATACAAGGCTATAAAATGTGGATTGATGTGTGCTAACACCAATTCGCATCAGCTTTTATTTGTCTCCATTTTTTCTCCCAAGATTGCAAGCATATGAAGCCATATGTGTTTGATGTTCAAACTGGCATGCCTGCAAACCACAGTGGTGGGCATGAGTGAATTACTTGTGTTTTTATTGTCATCAGTTGCTGTTGCCAAACAGTATTTTTTAAAAAAAGCAAATCTAAGATGTGGAAGTGCAATCTTCTGCTTAAATAAACAGAAAAAAGGGGGAAAGTCTGTTTTGTTGCCTCAGCACATGATTGCTACAGCAAAAATCCAACAAGCCTGTTCTAGGCTCTTGCCTTGCTCTTGTTCAGGGCTCTTGCCCTGTGTATGTCTGATGAGTCAGCTTTCCACTTCCACTTCCATTTCCACTTCCACTCTTATTGGGAATGCACAACAAAGCAAATTGGTTGTCCCAACAAGCGGGAATGTGCATTTCCTTTGGGTTTTGTAAAAAAAACAATGGGGAAAGCCACGAATGCTTCTCCGGCATTGTTTTTGGAGTTTTTGTTCCCTCCTTCAAAATATGGCAAAATTATTAACCCAGGTCCTAATTAGAAATGGGATAAACTTCAGATGGGAAAGGATGGAAGGAACTTCACTGACTTATAAACAGAGGAGATATAGATTGAATTCACTTGAAAAAGCTAAGGACTTTTATAAGAAACTGAATAAAGATATAAATAAAGATAAAACAGAAAGACAAGAACTGGAGGAGACTTTAGAGGAAAAAGATAAAGGGGATAACGAAGTAAAAAGAAGTCAAAAAGAATGAGATAGAGACACAAAAGGCAGAGAAATTGGAATGTTTGAATACAAGAAGACTAAACTAGACACAGATGGGGAAGAGGTAGAAGAAGAGGAGGAGGAAGGAGAAGAAGAGGAACAAGGGGAAGAAGCATTAGACAAGACAAAGGGAAGGGTGAGGAAAGGAGTACCAGGTACAGTCGGAGGTGAAGACAAAGAAGAGAGAGCGGAAGACCGATTTTAAAGAAGTTTAAAAATAAAAAAAGAATAAGGAAAAATAATAATAAAAAGAGAAATTAATTAAAATGGTGTTGAAAATTATCTCGTGGAATGTAAAAGGACTTAATTTGGAATATAAAAGGAGAAGTATTTTTCACAATCTGGAAAAAATGAATAGTGACATAATATGTCTTCAAGAAACTTGAGAAATTTGAGATTGGGCCAGACTTATGTATCAGCAAATGAAAAGAAAAAGAATCATAGAATCTATAGAATTATAGAGTTGGAAGAGACCACAAGGGTCATCCAAGGGTGGTAATTTATGTAAAGAAAGAATACACAGTGAAAGAACTGTTTAAAGACAAAGAAGGTCTCTACTTGGGTTTGGAAATAACTTTACCATCTCAAAAATTAATAGTAATAGGAATTTACTCGCCACAAGAAAATAAAGAAAAATTTTATAAAGGACTACTTCAAGAAATGGAATATATAGATATGGGGAATATAATATTGATGGGTGATTTTAATGGGGTTATCGACTCATCTAAAGACAGATCTGGCAATCCAAAATGTAAAGGAAAGCTTCCATTGTAATTTTTTGAACTAATGGATGGTAAAGGGCTAATTGATGTATGGTCATTTAAATACAAAGAAGCGAAAGGATACACATTCTATTCTGATAGACATAATACAATGTCCAGAATAGACTTTTTCCTGGCTTCTTCCTAATTGAAGTCAAGAATTGTAAGCATGTCTATATTACCAAAATCCTTATCAGACCACAATCCCATATCGATGAAGATTCAAATTTTAAAAAGGGAGTTTATTTGGAGGTTAAATGAAACATTACTAGAGGATGAATTCCAAAAGAAAATGAAAGATACAATTAAGTTTTTCTTTTTAGAAAATCAACCAGGAGAAACTTCAATGAAAAACATATGGGATGCCAGAAAAGCAGTGATTCGAGGTTTATGCATTCAAAGAGGAAGTGAAGTGCAAAGACAACAACAAGGGAAAATACAGAAAGTCACAGATGAATGAAAAGAAAAAGAGGAAATATTGAGGAAAAATAGTAATAACAAAATTATTGAAGGAAATTAAAATTCTCCAGAACAGTCTAAATTTATAAATGACATATGAAGTAAAACAAAAGTTAACTCAAATTTGCCAGGTACAATTTGAACATGCAAATAAAGCTGGGAAATGGTTGGCCAACAGATTTAAAAAAGAAAGTGAAAATAGACTGATATCAGAAATAAAGAAAGATGGGAAAGTGCTTATGAATCAGCAGGGAACAATGAAGGAAGTTGTAAACTTTTATAAGGAACTATATGATGGAATAAAAAAGGGTGAAGATGAAAAAGGGAAAATAAAGGAATACCTCAACAGATCACCAGTTAAACAAATATCTGAAGAACAAAAGATCAAATTAAATGCACCATTTACAATAGCAGAAATATCTACAGCAATCAGGAAATTTAAAAAGGGCAAGGCAGCAGGACCAGATGGATTCACGGCAGGATTTTACAAACAAATGGAAGAGGAGATTATCTTGCCATTTCAAAGAATGTTGAATGAAATAGAATTTCTGGGAAAACCAAATACCTGGAACAATGCCAACATTGTGCTACTCCCAAAAGAGGGAAAAGATAGGACAGATGTTAGAAATTATAGGCCCATTTCCTTGTTGAATTTGGATTATAAAATATTTACATCAATAATTGCGGACAGATTAAAAGAAATTTTGAAAGAAATAATTCATTTGGATCAGAATGGTTTTCTTCCAGGAAGACAGATAAAAGGAAACATTAGAATGGTTATAGATATATTGGAATACTTCGAAAAACATAATGAAAAGCAATTGGTCATGCTATTCATTGACATGGAAAAAGCTTTCGATAATGTCAGATGGAAATTCATGGTTGAAGTTTTAAAAAGAATGAATACGGGGGGAAATTTGTTAAACGGATTGAGAACATCTACTCAGATCAAAATACCCAAATTATAATTAACAAGGAAAGAACTGAAAGTTTCAAGATAATGAAAGGAACGAGACAGGGATGTCTACTCTCACCTTTGTTATTTATAATGACACTGGAAATACTTAATCAAACTATGAGATCTAATAGGAAGATTGAAGGGATTAGAATTAAAGGAGATGAGCATAAACTCAGAGCATTTGCAGATGATCCAGTGATTTTTCTGGAAAATCCAAAAGATCAGATAGATGAATTAATGAAGACATTGAGAGACTTTGGCGAGGTAGCGGGGCTGAGAAATAATAAAGAAAAATCACAGATACTTACTAAAAATCTGACAAAACAAGAGCAAGAAGAATTGGAAATTAAATCTGGATGCAAAATAGGGGAAAAAATAAAATATCTAGGAATATGTATTACAAAAAGGAATATGGATTTGTATGAGAACAATTATAAGAGAATTTGGAATGAGGCAAGAAGAAATATGGTGAAATGGTCCAAACTAAATCTATCAATGTTCGGGAATATAGCAGCTGTAAAGATGAGTATTCTGCCAAAATTATTATACCTATTTCAAAACATACCGATTATCGTAAAGGAACAACCATTTAAGGAATGGAACAAGGAAATCAGTAAGTTCATATGGGGAGATCAAAAACCCAGAATAAAATGGAAGACAATGACAGACTCAAAGATCAGAGGAGGAGCTGAACTGTCAAACTTACAAATTTACTTTCAAGTTTGTGCACTAATTTGGATAATTGACTGGGTAAAATTACAAGATACTAAATGAAGGTTTCAATTTAGATTAGATTAGATTAGATTAGGCTGGCATGCCTACATTGGCTATGATAAAGTTAAAATAAATAAAGAATTTGAACATCACATAATTAGAAAACCTCTAATAAAAGACTGGGAGAAAGTGAAACAGAAATTCTACATTAAAATCCTTAAGTGGATCTCCCTTCAAGAGGCATTCCAGAATAGATGGGAAAATACTGAGCATTGGTTAAGATATGAGGAATTGTTAGCTAAAGAAGAAGGAGGAGAGTACAAAATCAAGACGAAAGAAGAATTAAATCTACACTGGTTTACGTATGAACAGATAAAACAAAGATATAAGACAAGAAGGATTTGAAGAGACTCAAAATGAGTTAGATAAGATTATAGAAGCTCCGAATAAAAATAAAGTTTCAAAACTATACAAAATTCTGCTACAGAGGGAATTGGAAGTGGAACAAATAAAAGAATCAATGCTAAAATGGGCTATAGATATAGCTACAACTTAAAATTAGGGGATTGGGAGAAGGCAAGAGAAAAAAAACATCTAAATTCACAGCGTGCCAAAGTCTCAAAGAACTACTTCAAAGTGGCAAATAGATGGTATTATTCACTGGTGAAGGTAGGAAGAATATTCAAAATAAATAAAAACTGTTGGAAGTGTCAAGAAGTAAAAGGTACATTGTACCACATGTGGTGGAACTGTGGAATAGTGAAAAAAAATGGGGAAATGTTCATAGAACAATCGAGGAAACCCTGCATGTACAATATCCTATGAAGCCAGAATTTTACTTATTGAACACGATTCACACAGTGGAAAAAGAAGGTGTCAAGTGCAATTGGAGAATATTGTTATATTTAGTGATGGCCGCGAGATTGGTGCTAGCTAAAAAATGGAAACAGAAAGAATTACCAACAATCAATGAATGGAAGGAGAAAGTTCTGGAGATGGCATGCATGGATAAATTAACCTTTGAACTCAGAGAAAAAGACAAACAAATTCATGAAGTTGAATGGGAACCAGTTTTTAGATTTTGTACAGAGAAATGGGAGATGAAGTGATCCGTGGGAGCTTAAAGCTAGGGGGGGAAGTGAAAACAGTAGAAGGTACATAGGGAACTACTAGTAAGTAAGCTGGTATTTACCCTTATGGGACAAAGAGATTTTATTTTTCCTTGGTGGAATAGAATTTTAATAGGGGTCCAAACAATGAAAAGAGATAATGGTTTACAGATTAATTTTTAGGAACGGGTATACAAAGTCAAGAGCTTGTCAATACTAATACCGGAGGGTGTGAGTAAAATAAGGGAGTTGATCAAGAAGAGAAGTTAAGTCGAGGTAGAGAATAAGGGACCATGGAACACAGCATAACAACAACAACAACAACAATAGTTTTAAAAAGAGAGAGAGAGAAAGAGGGGCGTTTGGATGGTTTAAGCTAGAAAGGTATGGTAAGTGAGATGGTATGAGAAAGTGTCCAAAGAGAAGAGGAGGAGAGGGGGAATGAAGAAAAAGAAAGTGAGATGAAGGGGGAGAAGTGAAGATGGAGAGAGGGGGATAAGAGATGGAGAATAAAGGGAATAAATGAGATGGAAGAAAAACAGGGTTGTCACTTACTTAAGGAATTTGTATGTGTAATTATGATTATATAATTATGATTGCTATAATTGTAATTATGATTGCTATGTGGTGTTGTGTTTAACTTACTGCTTCAATGTATGGAAATTATATTTTAATAACAATTTTAATTTTAAAAACAAACAAACAAAATATGGCAAAATTATGTGGGATCCCATTGGGACAAAAGGTATTCTCAAATTCTATGAGTATTCTCTCTCTCTCTCTCTCTCTCTCTATATATATATATATATATACACACACACACACACACACACACCAGTATATATATAAAATTTCTGTACCGCTTATCAGTGTCCAAGCTCTCCCTAAGCAGTTTACAACATAAAAACAAGTAAAAATAAGACAATTAAAAAGTAACAATTAAAATTATTTTTAAAACATATACAAGTTAAAACAATAAAAATAGTAAAAACACATCCCAATAAAAGCCTCTGTGCCCTCAACTACATATTAAAAGCTTGCTGAAATAAAAATGTTTTTGACTGCTGGCAAAAGGAAAGCAGGGAGGGGGCCAGCCTAGCCTCCCAAGTAAGGTTGTTGCAGAAGGTGGGAGCAGTCACTGAGAAGGCTATCTCTCGTGTCCTCACCAAGCGAGCCTGGGATGATGGCAGGATTGAGAGAAAGCCTTCCGCTGCGGATCTTAAAATTCTGGCAGGTTCATATCGGGAGATACGGTCTTTCAAATAGTTTGGACCCAAGCCATATAGGGCTTTATAGGTCATGACCACCACTTTGAGTTGTGCTCAGAAATGAAGGGTAGCCAGTGAAGCTGTTTTAACATAGGGTTATATGATCCCTATAGCTAGCCCTGTTCAGCATTCTGGCCTCAGCATTCTGCACACATTGAAGTTTCCAAACAGCTTCCAAAGGCAGCCCCATGCAGAGTGCATTACAGTAGTCCAAACAGGATGTAATCAAGGCATGTGTCAACGTGGCCAGATCTGACGTCTCAAGGAATGAATGTAGCTGGCACACTAGCTTTAACTGTGCAAATGCACTCCTGGCCACTGCTGAGACCTGGGCATCCGAGCTCAGAGTTGAGTCCAGGAGCACACTCAAGCTGCGAGCCTGAGATTTCTGGGGGAGTGTAACCCCATCCAGCACAAGCACGGTCCCTATTCCCTGATCTGCCTTTCGACTGACTAGGAGCACCTCTGTCTTGTCTGGATTAAGTTTCAATTTGTTTGCCCTCATCCAGTCCATTACTGACAACAGACGTTGGTTCAGTACTGAGACAACTTCCTTGGAATTAGGTGGAAAGGAGAGATGGAGCATACTGGTGACACCGCACCCCAAAACTCCTGATGACCTCTCCCAGTGGTTTCATGTAGATATTAAACATCATGGGGGACAAAACCGAACCTTGAGGAACTCCACAGGCCAAGGCCAGGGCATTGAATAGGAATCCTCCAGCACCACCTTCTGAGTTTGCCCCTTCAGAAAAGACCAGAACCACTGCATAACAGTACCCCCCAAGGCCCATCCCAGAGAGGTGGCCCAGAAGGATGCCATGGTCGATGTTATCAAAAGCCACTGAGAGGTCCAGCAGAACCAACAGTGACACACTCCCCCTCTCCAGTTCCCTGCATAGGTCATCCACCAAGGTGACCAAAGCTGTCTCAATCCCATAACCAGGCCTGAAGCCAGACTGAAATGGATCTAGATAACCCGTTTCATCCAAAAACCCCTGGAGCTGGGAGGCCATCACATGCTCCAGAACCTTGCCCAAAAATGGAATGTTGGAGACTGGTCAATAGTTATTCAGAGTGGTGGGGTCCAGGGAGGCCTCTTTTAGTAACAGCCTCACCACAGCCTCTTTTAGGCAGGATGGAAAAATTTCCTTGCTGCAGTGAGGCATTCCCACTTGGCCAGCCCACCTCTGGCTGCTTTCAAGAGCCAGGAAGGGCAAGGGTCCAGTATACATGTAATCATAACGCTATGTGTGAAAGAGCTCTGAATAAACATACTGACATCCACTGTCATGATATTCCACTATGACTCCTAACTGATTTGAAGGTTAGATGAGGCCTGGGAAAGTACAAATTGAAATTCCCACTGGAACATGAAGTTTCCTCAGTGCAAGTCACCACCTTTCACTCCAGTCTCTTTTCCAGATCACGGAGGATAAAATGGGTCAAGTTGGGACACATGTATGCTATACTGCAGTCTTGAGGAGAGGTGGAATGTAATGTACTAAATGGGAGCTAAACTAGAATCATGGTGCTATAATTGTGTAACTTGAAGGGTCCTAGTATTTTGTTCGTAAAATGGTCAGTCAGACACGCCATTGTTCTGTGGACAGTGTTCTGTGGGAAGCCCACAAATAGGGCATAAGTTCAGTAGCATTCCTTCCCTCAACTTCAGTTCCCCAGGAAATGGCAAAAACATATTGCATGTGCATAACACTGAAGTGCTTGAAGAAAAGTGAAGTTTAAAATTGTAAATAAATACAAAAATAAACTCCATCTATAAAATAAAAATTGTTAAAATCTCAAATATGTATCCAGCCAGAATGTTTATGTTGAAATCCCACTGATTTCATGGAAATGTCAAGTTTGTATTTATTACCACTACACTAAAATCGGTGGGCCTTGAACATACCTTACAGAAGATGGATCGTACCCCATTTTTTTTCTGGTTTCAGATATCTTTTTTAAAAGACCAGAGCACATGGAAAACATGGACAAGCGTGGATAAAAGATCCAGAATTCAATGAAGATTTCCACAAAGTTGCCCTTTTAACACTGTATTTCACTAGTGAATCCTAGAAAACATAGAAGTAGTTCTAGTTAAAAACACACTTGAAATGGAGACTACTTATTTTGTACATATTCACTACCTGATACACTGATATAACATAACATAACTCTAGAAAGGGGAATTTCATGAGAGCTAACTTCATCCAGTATTTTTTATACAAAGGCCAATTTTTGAGGGTGTTCCTGGACTAGATAGTATATGAAAAATTAATGAATGAATTGAACTGCCCAATTTCTAGTTATTTAAATAAAATCATGTTCCCTTCCCCATGAGGATCAGGATTGAGTTACCCAGGGAAGATTTTTGTAAGTCCTTCTCTCCCCTCCCCCATACACACACAATGTGATCCTCATGCAAAAATTAACACTGGGTCTTCTTTTTTGCCTTTTTCTTGTTGTTGAAGAGGGGGGAAATGTTTGCTCATCTCTAGTTCTCTGGCACCTCCAGGATTTCTAAGAAAGTGGTTCTGTAAGTATGTTAGCAAGTTTCTTCAATACTGTGGGATGCAGTTCATCTTGCACTGCAGATCTGAACTCATTTAGGTTAACTGGGTGATTCCTGACTAATTCCTTATCAGTCTTGATTTCCAACCTGGATTCCTTACTAAGGTCTGTGCTTATATATGGAAACACACACTCCTCTTGTGGGGGTGGGGAGGAACTGAAGCAAAATAGGTATTGAGCAGTTCTGCCCCTGCATTGTGATCTGTTAGTATTTTGCTATCCTTTTTGAGCAGTGATCCCACCATTTCCTTCGTCATTCTCTTGCTTTGAACATAGGGGGGGGCATTTTTGTTGCTCCTTGCTTGCCTAGCCAGTCTCAGCTCATTATGAGCTTTAGCTTTCCTTAGACTATTCCCACAGTCTTGGGCTACACACCTGTATTCTTCCTTGGTGATTCATCCTTCTTTCCATTTTTGTACATGCTCTTTTTTTCTTTTCACGTCCTCCTCAAGTTTATTGTGCAGCCACGTTGGCTTTTTCAGATGTTTCCCATTTTTCTTCTTCCATGGAATTGCTTGTGATTGTGCCTTTAGTTCCTTCTTCATGAAATCCCTCCTATGCTGGGTGTCTTTTTTCTTTAGCATATCTGGCCATGGATTCTGCCCAGTATTTCCCTCAGTTTGATAAAATCAGCTTTCCTGATATCCAAGGTTTGTGTTTGACTACTCTTCTTTGGCCTGTTCTACAATTATGAATTCCAGCATGGTCACTCCCCCCTAAAGTACCAATCTGATTCTAGTGACCAACTCCTCCCTATTGATTAGGATCAAATCCAGGATTGCTGATACCCTTGTTTCTTCCTCCACCTTTTGAAAGATCTGCAAGGCACATCACGAATTTGTTAGAGAGCCTATGCTTAGCAGAGCTAGTCTCCCAGCAGCTATCAGGATCATTGAAGGTCCCCATAAATCCCAGTTCTTCCTTCTTGGAGATTTCTGAGATTTGTTTCAGAAAAGCATCATCTAGCACCTTATCTTGGTTTGGTGGCCTCTAGTAAAGTTCTACCACACTATTGTTTTTATTTCTTCCTCCATTTATTTTTACCCAAATGCTCTCCACTGGTCCAGTTTGATCACTTGTGTGGATTTGTGCACAAGTGAATTTCTCTTTGATATATAATGCTACTCCCCCTCCTTTTCTTCTCCATCTGTTCTTCTGGAACAGATTATATATCTCAATTGTTATATTCCAATCATGGGAGTCATCCCACCCAGTCTTTGTTATACTTGTGATGATAGGGGTATGGACTGGGGCTTTGTGACATACCTATAAAGTCATATTTACCTTCCTGCACTAGGACTTCAAGCTTGTTTCCCAAACTCTGTATACAGACATCTAACGCATTACTTGTTGACATCTTTTATTGTATTGTGGCTCCCATTCTCTACCTCAGCTTCTCCTCTAGAATTCACATCCTTGCACACAGTTTCCTCTGTATTCCTGAGCAATGACTCCCCTACTACCAGCACCTTTCTTTTCTTCTTGCTGCAATTGGTAGTTAGGTTGGCTTCTTCCCTGACATGCAGTGTCTCTTGCTGCTAATCTCCTGCTTGTGTCACTTTACCACTGTTATTGTGATGAACTCCATCAACACCCAATCACTCGGACAACAGGCATTGCTCAAAATGCTTTATTGTCTCAGGAATTAGATGTGCACAGTAACATTTCATTGACAGATCTAAAGTCTTGGTGCCAAAGGCCCATCGTTAATACATTCCTTAGATTTTGGTTCTACCCCCCCCCCCCCCAGCCATCTACCATCTGGCTAATTGGTACTATCAGCCCCATGCTTCACTGCTTAAACTTTCCCAAGAGAAAGTGCCTTGATGCACTGTACAGGCTTCCACCAGCACATACCAATCTCCCCCACTTCCCATAGTGCTCCCAGTTCATGTCAGCTCTCTGGTGCAACTACTAGCAGGCCCAACAATGCTAACCAGCTACCTAATACAGCAAATAAGACTTCCTAAATATCTCTATGGCATCAGGGACATGACAGTTATCCTCAGGAAAATGTAGGAAGCAATTGCTTAGTTGGAACACTTCCAAATCTCTTGTGCATTGTCTGCTCCTGACAGTGACTGTCCTCCAGGGTGCTCCCTCACTGTTATAGCCCTCTTCCTTTTCTCTGGCAGTTTCTTCCTGTTGATTCTGTGGGATCAATTCCCTCTATGTTCTATCCAGGAAGTCCTCATGTTCTCTGATGTGTTGAAGAGTCTCAACACATAGCTGCAGTATGTTGAACTTTTCTTCCAAGAGAGCCACCAGTTTGCACTTGCTGCAAGTGTAGTCAGTGAGGTTTACTGGCAAGAAGACAAACAATGCACACACGCTGCAGCAGACAGTGACAGGTCCTTCTTCCTCCATTCCTGCAGTTGTTTTTTTTCATCCTATTCAGAGTGTAATACAGGTTGAGTATCCCTTATCCAAAATGCTTGATACCAGAAATGTTCCATATTTCAGGGTGTTTTTGGTCGGATTTTGGAATGCCTGTATTTGCATATACATAATGAGACGTAATGAGGCTGGAGGGAGACTGAGGATCTGTGAAATGGCAGGAGGTGTGGATTCCTGCCATTTCACAGATCCTCACTTCTGTCTCCAGCCTCACAAATATAGTACGGGTGTGTATTATGCTACTTGTGTTGTAGCTCAAATTAAGGTTTTTTTTAAAAAAAATTTTTTGGAGTACTTCGGATTTTGGAATTCCGGATAAGGGACACTCTAAATTGGGGACTCTTAATCTTTTCTTTACCGGGGACCCCCTTTAAATATCTTTTGTTGCTGAGGACCCCCAAGACTTAACTCAAGATTTACAACAACAACAATGCCAGATAACAACAACAACAACAATAATAATAATACACCATCCATTAAACCTTCCCTCATTGTCACCAGAGGGAGAGGGAAGACTTTTCTTCTGCTTCTTCCTGCAATTTTGTGGCTGGATTGAACAGCAATGCGCAGGCCAAGCCAGCCAGTCTTTTCCTTGGCTCCGGTCATGTGGCTGCTACACTGCAGGGTGGGGGTGGGCTGAGCAGCCTTCAAGCGTTTGTGGACCCCTTGTGAGGACATCATCCCTGGAGGTTCTCAGACCACATGTTAAGAACCACTGCTCTAGATAATTCTTACTGATATGACTTCCACTGGCCCTCAGAGACTGAGCTCCAAAGAATGAGATAGTTGTTATATACAGCTATTGACTGCTGGCTCCATCCCCCCAAGCAAGTCAGTGACTAAGCATAAGCCCCACCCCCTTAGACCATGTGCTCAGGAGGAGCACATGGCCAAAAACAAACTAAAACCACACAAGCCTTTTAAAAAACCACAGCCAAACAGTCAAGGATCACCCCCAAAACACAGCTCACTTTCTGCTCTCTCCTCAGAGACAGGATGACCCAAAGCTGTTATTTTCTCTGGGAGGGAAGCTTCCTTTGGTGCCAAAGGTATCTCCTCTTCCAGGATATCAGCACAAATGCTAAAATTACCAACTGTTGTAAAATAAAGCTGGGACAAATAGCAGCTACCGTGGGATGTAGGCATGAAGGCTGTGTTTCCTCCCCTGCACCCCACACCCTTGAGTGTCAATTCTTGCTAGTTATTTTATTTTTTTAGAGAAAGGCAATTGAAAAGCACGTCAATAAAGTTAGGTCCATAATTAGCTGTGATGACTTCTAATAAAATCCAAAAAAGAGTGGCAAAGTAGGTATTACAGTAAGATTAAAATGCCAGAATCAGTCATGGTGTGTGTGTGTGTTTGTGTGTAAGGAAGCTAATTTAATAGGCTTTTGCAGAGAGTCTGCATTACAAAGAATGGATGTATGGCAGCTATCAGGTCGCTGGTGCTGTTTGCTATTTAGAATGCTAGGTATTTACTTTTTAGTGCTTAGGTAGCTGGGATATGCAGTAGTTAGCATTGCTAGGCCTGTGTCTCATTATACCAATGACCTTACATGAGTAGAAGGCATTCTGGGAGCTGGGGCTGGTATGTGCTGGAGAGATGGCTCACAGGCGCACCAAGGTCACAAAGCAATCTTAATCGAAGCCTGTTGTACATGTGAGTAGGTGTTAATGGAGTTCACCACAGTGGCACAGTGGATTTGTTCAGTTCACATCTCCTTTGAGTTACTTTGATATACATTAATTTTGGTTTTTAAATGAGTATCGTGTTAAAGTTTCCTTGTCTCATAGCCTGTGAACCTTTCCTATGGGTGGAACAGTATTACACACTTGCCTACTGAAATATAGGGTTAGAACATAGATATAGAGGGTTAGAAAAGCTGGAATTGTCCAGACTTAACTCCTTCACACAACTTGGGCTGCTAAGTCAGCAGCATCCCATTCCTTGAGATTTCAGGGCCAAAGTCTGATTGCCTGAGCAAACCCTTGTGATAATATAGAAAGTGTGTCCTTGATGATGTTACAAAGGAGAGATGGGCAAGGGCTGGGAGGTAATCTGGAACTGCTTTTGGGTCAGCCAATTGTGGAAAGGGGTATGAGGGTAGTGGGCCCAGAATTTACATAAATCTCAGCTGTATCTCAGTAGCATGGCAATCCAGAACAAAGGGGTGGGGGGAAACCAAAGCATTTTTTCAGATGGTGCACCTAGTAGTGGCTGCAATTGTTACTAGTCTAACTATGTCTTGTTTCCCACATTATCTTACTTACAGCACCCATGACATGCAGGGAGTCTTTGCCTGTCCTACTGGGTCTTATGGAAGCCCTGGGAAAGTTTTTGCTGGTGCTGCCAGGATTTACACAAGATGGCTCATGTGTCCCAGTGCTGGCAATCCACTCTCTGTTTTGCTCCAGATGGCACAATGGGGCCCAAATACACCCTCTCTTTATGTATCTCTCTCCACATTTCTGTCACTGCTGGCTTTGTTGTACTCCCACATTACACAAAACACAACATACATACAAACACCTTTGTGCTGAGCCAGAAAGCTCTGGCACCCACTTGGAATGGGTGGAGATGCATGCCCAGACCTCACATACAAAAATCAAACCTCATCCTGCTGCTGACTTTGAACATTGTCTCCCAATAAAGAGGCCCAGAGAACCACAGCAATTAAGCAGACAGTCCAAATCCTGGCAATCCTAAGTGGCACAGCTAAAGGACCAATTTCTTTGCATTCTGCCAGGCCCTCACAGAAGTTACAATAACTTTGGCTGTTATAAAGTGGTGGACAGGTCACCACTTCCAGAGCCCTGCTGTTGGTTCCTTAGGGTCAGCTGCTCTTAAATCTTCTTTTTTCTAAACCCCCATTGGTTCAGTTGGGGGGGGTTAACTGTGTTAGCTCTGGTACACCTCTCCCTGCCTCCCCATAGGGAATGAAGGGGTTTAGATTCAGTGGATGTGTGACCAGTTTCCTCCTACCCCTGGAGTGTCAATTTTGATAGCTATGACAGAAACATCACTGGTTGATCTATCTGTTCAGAACTTTCCACAGCTGCACAGGGATGCTCCATAGTTGACATGCTTCCCCAAAAACAGAGACTCCTCTACTACTGAATGAGTTCTTCCACCCCACCCATCCCCTTCCAGTGAGTAGATCTGCAACATTGGATTGTTCTGCCTGCAGAGGACTTAACTGGGTATCTTTTTAGCCAATTAATCACAGTCATACAGCATCTGTTCACTGGATGAAAAATGGGAATCATGACCAATCTCAAATGACTTTCCACTGACTTATCAGTTCCTGGCACAGAAGTCTCTTAAATACTTACCTCTGAAACATGCACACATTGGCCTGCATCTCTCAAATAAAATGTTGTTACTCTTTTAAAAATTGCTAGATAAAGGAGGTATTGTTTCTCTTTTTCTTAGCTAAAAGTAGCTATACAGGAGAACTCAAATGAGGCAGCAGCAAATGATATAAACATCTAACCTCATCCCACCCTCTTCTCAGCTGCAGCTTTCTCATTATTGTTAGCCTCCAAGCACAGTAATTATGAATTAGTCATTAGCCACACATATGCTAAGTGCCCTAAGGTCAAAGGAATGATGAATGAACATGCTATCCTTATGAACTGCAGTGATCTGAGTGCAGTTCTCTGATTCCCCAGCTGGAGGAAATCATTCTTAGCCTACCCCAGTAATAAAAAGAAACATTCCAATTCCATAACCCTGTAGTTTTTCTATAACATGGACCTCCGTTTTGAGCAGCAGTCACAGTTATTATATTGCCAGTTTAATTACTGTTAAACAGAAATCTTTTTACTTCTTTCAGCTATACTGAACTATACTATACCTTAGCAGCACAGACCTATATACACATACAAACCTCATTCTGTTCAGTGGGAGAGGTAGCACAATCCTAAATAGGACCAGGGATGAACAGAGTGGCCACAGTGGTGGCTGGTGCCTCTGATGTGAGTGGGGTTGAGAATCCAGGTTTAGTCCAAACTTCAAAGGAATTATCCAAGTTTCTGAACCTAAAACCTGGAGACGATTCACTGCCTGACTGTCACTGGAGCCTCCAACCTCCACTGTCTGCTGCCTCATATCAGCCAGACTGGTGGGGGTGGGTATGGGTAGCATATTCTGGGCCTCTTAGTCCAGCAGATTGTTGTGCTTTAAATTCCCCCCCCCCATTCCACCCTATTGGTGGGGGAGAAATCATCAATACTAGTTTCAGACCTGCATAATTAATGGTCCAAGGTAACAGGAACACAATGTCAAGGAAACCAGCAGAACCAAATTTGACTTCCTAGCCTTTCACCCTCCCCAAATGCCCCATTTCAGGGCCAAATACCAGCTACATTATCTTTGCATGCACCATGACTGTCAGTTGCTGGGATTTCTGTACCAGCAGCAGTAGGTACAGTTATCTATTAATGTACATCATGTCTGTTGTTCGATGGGTCTATGGACTGTATGAATAAATTGAGCTTGAGTAGGTACAGTGGCAGGGGATGAACATAGGCCACACAAAAGGCTGGGGCAGACTCATGTTGGCTGCATTTTCCCCACATAAGCGATTTTATGAGTGGAGAGAAGCATTGGTCCAAGGGTAACCGTGTGTTCTTATTTGCTGCTGGCAGGAAAAATCACCTATATACACCATTACAACAAGTAACACTTCCTTATTTCTTTTCAAATATACTTTTTATTGGAATTTTGACAGGAAGGTTCCATGTTTCATGACAGTCTGTAATCATTTTCAGGGTGTATGATGTTTTATTTTAGGTGACAAAAATAAATAACACAAGTTACTTTTCTAAAACTGTCAAGCATAATGCCAACAAATTATTTTTTTTAGATGTTGTGGGGAACAATGATGATGGATTACTTTTTAAAGTAACTTTCCAAGTTCTGTTTGATTCTAAGGGGGGCAGAATATGCAGTTATTCAGCAAGATATTTTGCATTTGCTCAGGTGCACTCATAATATGTTTCTGATTAAAACTTCTCCAGCACTGATACACTGCATCAAGATATTCCTACGGTTTTGTTGTTAACATAATGTGGAAAAATCTATCCAGTATTAACAGGGTTGGTTAGTTAGTTATTGCTCACTGATGATAGCAAACTTTATTAAGCCTTTCTGCTGAAGTTCTGAGATCTATGTGCAATATGTTAGATTATGGTTGGAGCAGAACAAATACGTTTTGAAATTGATAGTAAGTTATGGTTTAGAGAGCCAGCATGATCTAGTGGTTTGTATGTTGTACTAAGACTATCAGAGATCAGGGTTCAAATCTCCACTCAGTCATAGACACCCACTGAGTGATCTTGGTCAAGTCATACTCTCTCAGTTTAAGAGGAAGGCAAAGGCAAGCCTCTTCTGAAGAAATCTTGCACCTATGAATGATGGGGTTGCCGTAAGTCAGAATCCGTGTGAAGGTGCAAAACAAGATGTTGTGGTTTAGGTTCTAAGAAATACAATATCCTTGCAATAGAAATATAACATTGGGTGGCATCTGGAGCCTGTACAAAAAATTAATAATGACGGCAAAATAATAAAACTAAATTGACAGCAGCTGGTTAGATCCTATATTGTGTTGCCATTATTTTTTATAAATATCACCTGATTTGTTAAAGTGTGATTACAAATAAGAGAAAGAAGAGAGAAGAGGAAAGGAGGGAGATGTGCATAGAATATGAATGTGGGCTACACATATACATTAATGTCCATTAAGCCCATCGTATTTCCAAAAATACATCTTCTTGAATTTAACCTGTATAAAATACATGTTTATGAGTAACTAAAGCAGGGAGATCTTCTGATCAAAGAACAATAAATGGTGACTATACTTTCTTTACAACCTTATAGTATAAGTCTTTTAGCAATGGTAAGTGTAGGCAGGAGGCAACCATATTGACCATTAATTATATTCCATATCACAGGGGTATAATTTAAAAGAACACGTATCTACAAATGCGAAAAATTTCCAATACAGCATTGATGCACTGTAATGCATCCAGCCAGAAAAAGGAAGTAACAACTGAACATGCCCAGATCACATGATACAAAGAAGCATTATCTGTACTACATTACCAACATTTAGTTGAAGTAGACAATTTATTTCTAGAGAAGTATGGTTACCAATATAGCTGAAACAACCATGTACATACTGTGTTGTCATTTCAATTAGACATAGCCTTCTGAAGCTAAGATGAATACAACCCACTAGAAAGTCTTTTCTGTGGAAAAGTCACTGAAATGAAAAAGGATTGTGCAGGAAAATATTTTGGTACACCACACTGTACCTGATGAAATGTGTAAATAGCTAAAGCTATAAATTTTTGTCAGAGAATCCTTTACAGGAGGTGTAGGAAACCTTCAGCCCTCCAGAAATGTTGGACTTCAACTCAGAAACCCCAGCCAAATGGCCAGTGAGTAAAGAACCTGTAGCCCCAAACAGCTAGAAGACCAAAATGCTTGTGTTCCAGCACAGCTGCTTTATTCAACATGGCCTCATTTCTTCCTTGGAAGGACTTACTATGCCATAATGATGTCCCAGGCTTCAGTACTTTGAGAGCTCATTTATACATTCTATATAGTCTTAGCATTTACTAATTATTGAGTACATAGCTATCCTTAATGTATGGTTTAATACATTTTTACATAAATTCACAAGTGTCCACTTATCATTGATCTTACTTAAAGCAGTTAAATACAATCGGGCCCTCATATCTGCCAGGGTTTGGTTCCCAGACTTACCACGGATACTGGAAACAACAGATAAAATGAACCCTATTAAAATAAAGGACTTCTGGTACAAACATACCAAACAGTTGCATTGGAGGACCTAGAAGATGTCTAGAGAGGATGCCTCTCTAGGCATTTCCTAGTGTAACTCTATGGTCTGTGTCCCTGTTTTTTCAGTTGCGGATAACTGAAACCAGGGGTATTGGTTCTGCAGATACAAGAGTCTATCTGTATACACAATAATATCTAGAAAGGTATTTTAGTCTATTGTACTAAAAAGAAAGAAGGTGTTTTTGTGGCACCTTAAAGACTAAAAGATTCCTTATAGGATAAGTTTTCATGAACCATAGTTCATTTTACGAGATGCGCTAAGTCGACAGAATCTTATGCCATCACAAATTGTTAGTCTTAATATGCTGCAAGACTTATTCCAGTATATATTATTTCAGTTCTATTTTGAAGTCTTTTTGTTTCATAAATTGAGCTTGTGAGAAAGGAAATAACGGAAGAAATTTATTTATACCGCCATATTTACCCTGGAAACAAGTACAGTACTTCCCCAAATTTACCAAGATATATGTTAATGTCGGATAAAGAATTCTACATTGTAATTGCTTCAAAATACTACTTCATTTCTCTCAGTTTGTAGAGAAATGTAATTGCTCCAAATTGTAATTGCTTCAAAATACTACTTCATTTCTCTCAGTTTGTAGAGAAATATACCACAGATGCCTCAACTGTTGCTATTAATGGAACCTGAATAACAGGAGAAACTATATAACACAAGCCTTCAATTGCAATTTCATTACGTACTCAAGGCTATTAATGTTGATTAGAACTATATTTAGAATTTGTACTACAACCTAATCACACTCTTAACAACTGTTGTTTCTTCATTAATATTGGATACTACAAGAAATACTTTTGCAAAATGAAATTGACAGATGGTGCATAGTTATTAACTGCTTTCTTTTATTGACACTAATTGCGTAAATGTTTAAAATGTAAGAAATTCCATCAAACACATTAAGATTTATACTTCATATGGCACTGTATTAGGGAGAAACACTAGAAATGCCAGAGGTAGCATTAAAGATGTATTTTATACATCTTTAAATTATTAAATTTAAAATTTATACAATAAAAACAATTTCAACATTTTTAAAATAAATTAAGTAACTGAATTATCTAAATTGATTTTCTTGAAAGCTGACCAGAAATTCACATATTGGTATACTGAATGTCATACTGGTCATTTGGAGAAAGTTATCCATTTGGATAAGTAGTTAAAATGGGAACAAGAGAAATGAAGAGTTTAACCATTGTTGTGTTATTTTTTGCTTAAGTCTGTGCTTCAAATGTGCCTTGATCTATGTTTGAAATTTTGAATGATATGGTCTTTACCCTCCTAAAGCTAATGCAAATGTAGCAGTAAACTCAGTGGTAATGGTATGGTCAACTTAAGCAAGATCATTCTTTAACAAACCTAACACTGTCCTCCAGATATTGTTGGACTGAAACTCACATCAGCCAATGATATGGAATGATGGAAGCTTCAGTACAATATCTGGAGGTTTACATGTTTTCCCATTTCTGCTTTAAATTATATTGGTTTGCCTCCTAACATGGTGATGCTGTGTATTATCTACCACATCAAAATAAGAAGCATGTAAGGACCAAACTAGACATGTCAGCAGCTTGAGTGTGTGTACATATGTTCCTTCAAGTCTTCTGTTGACTTATGGCGACCCCATGAATTTCATAGGTTTTTCTTAGACAAGGAAAGTGGTTTTGCCAGTTCTTTCATCCAGGTCTGTCCCAGAATAAAAGCAGAAAGTGGAGGCTCTATTTTAAAAGCAATGTGGATACATGGATGAGGGTGCTGATACCTCCGTTACTGCCCCCCAGTCTGTTGTGCTCCTTCCCCAAACACTGCTATTTGAGTGTGACTTTTATGACCAAATAAATGGAAGAATGATAGATAGGAAGGGCTACAGGGAAGTTAGCAGAAGACATAGGGAAGACATCTGCATCCAACCCACACACTTCTAAATGCATGGTATCATGTTTCCTTTCCCAGTAGTCTCAGGCAAAAGGAAATTGCTGGAACCTCTCATAGCTTGTGTGTTCTTCCTCGTTAACTTTTGCCATCTTAATGTTGTTTGGCCATATTTGTCATGGTTTTCATCTGTGAAGTTTGCAGGGTGTGGGATACAGAGGGTAGCAATACATTTGTGAGGTTAAAGTATCTTTAAGAAGGCTTTGTGAAGTACAGTAAAAATAAAATCACAGTCTGCCTGGTATAAAAGTACTTGGGAATGTGTTAATTACTTTCTGTGGTGAAGGTCATGGTGGTGAGACCATTCACAAGTCTTGAAACAAATAGAACACTTTTCCCAGGAAGGCAGCAAACAAATTTCTGGACAATATATTTTGTGTGTATCATGCACATACGCATGCATGCACACACGCACACTACTTTTATAGCTTTACAGGCCAAGGCTTCAAATATCCCACTGATTCTGTGAAATGCCTCCCTAATTTTACACCAAGTATATGGTATGTTCAAGAGAAAGGAATGTATAAATCTTATGTTGTAATTGAACCTGTGTGAGGCCTGCCTTTGTGAGTGAGCTGAGAAGCATTCACAGCACCATTGGTTTCACACAGGGAGGGAAAGAAGTAGGAAAGAGAGAGAGTTAGATATATATTTTTAATTACTTTGCTAGTCATTTTTGAGAGGAACAGTGGATACCACAGAGAGAAGGAAGGCAAAAGTATGCTGGAATCTGTAGGAAGTCAAACTGAGATTTCTGTTTCTAGTTGCATTACATACATACTCAGTAAAAATGAAGAACTGCTTCTTGTCGTTAGCCACTTGTAAAAATATGTAATAGACGTGCTCCCCCCTCGGTGTGTGTGTGTGTTTGTCTGAAATGGAACAAAGGATTTATTTTTCTTTTTAGTCACCTGTTGGTTATCTTTACTGAGGGAGCTGATTGTATTAAGTGCTCTCTGTACCAAACATAATCTTAATATACTTATTTCTTTTTTTAAAAAATAGTGTATTTATGTGAGTTGGAATTATCATACTTACGGAATTTCTAAAGGAGAAAAAAGAAAATATATTTTGCCTTTTCTGACAGAAGGAAAGCTTCAGAAACAAAAAAAAAATCAAGAAAAGCTTCTGAAATGAAATGCCTTCTGTGGAAACTGCATGAGAGAATTATTATTTATCTAGTTTATGTTGATTACCTTGTGTGTCAATGAACCTTGTCCAAAGTAATGTGAGTTTGAGCCTATAATTTTACAAGTAGCATCCACATGATAAGAGAACATTGGCAAACTCTATAGTTATGCATGCACTGAATTTTTAGTTTTCCCTTTTTTGAAGCACTTGCTAGATAGAGTCTTAGGGGTTGTCTAGACAAGAAGATATGTGCTGATTGGTGCGCATTATTGCAAATTTGCATCAGCACTCATTTGTCTCCATGGTCTTTTGGCAAAATCTATTGCCTGCAAATCAAGATGGTGGTTGAGAGTACAGCATGTTATTATTCTCCACACATGTTGTTGCCGCTGCACAGTATTATTTTTTTTGTACTTGTAAATTAAAGGTTCACAAGTGTGACCTTCCACTTATTAAAAAAAGCTCTTAAGTTACCTCAGCACAGCAAAAAAGTGCACATTCGATAACAGGAAACTCGAAACTTTCACTTCCAGCCACTTCCTTGCCAGCAAGCCTGCCCAACGCCAGCACAGCTGACCAATCCACTCTCCACTTCCACCCTCAACAAGAATGCACATTCCAAAGTGTATGTCCAGATGTGCGATAATATGCAAGCCTGCGCATTATTCAAAAATCCTCGGGGAAATCCACTAAGGTTTTCCCCACACAGTAGATGGAGTTTTTGCCCCCCTCCTTCCAAATACTGTGAATCTCATTCACAGTGTGTTGGGACAAAAGTCTGTTGTGTTCTTTCCCCAAACACTGCTATTTGAGTGTGACTTTTATGACCAAATAAATGGAAGAATGATGGGAAGGGTTACAGGGAAGTTAGCAGAAGACATAGGGAAGACATCTGCATCCAACCCACACACTTCTTAATGCATGGTATTGTGTTTCCTTTCCCAGTAGTCTCAGGCAAAAGGAAATTGCAGGAACGTCTCATAGCTTGTGTGTTCTTCCTGGTCAAATTATACTAGTCAAATTCTATGAGGAGTATTTTCATCATCTAGATAACCCCTTAATAACACCAAAAGGAAATGCCAGTTTCTTTTTTAAAACAAGTTTTTTTCTACTTTATAGAGGAATAGCAGTGTTAGTTGCTGCAGTAACATTTGTATCAGTTGGTCTTAAGTATAAGAAGCTAACACATTGGGACAGTTGGGTTTTTCCACCACTCCTCCTTTGCATTTTTTTTTAAAAAACATGTAAGGCATGCTTTTGTATTTTTATTCTATTTTTGACCAAAATGTCCTAACTGAACAACATGCAAACAACTTTAGGGCTCAGTCACAAGCAGTCAGAATAGAATCGGTACCTGTACTTGTTTTGTTTTGGGAGTTATCTCTGAAGAAGACACCCTCCCTAAATAACAAAGCTGCTCTTTGAACTGTTCCAATTAGGTACTGAGAGAATTTTCAAAGGGGAAATGAGGAGGGAAATAGGGTTTCTACACGTGCCAGTATTTCTCTTTGAAAAGCTCTTCTCCCTAATCACCAAGCTGCTTTTTGAAATCCGTTCGTGCAGGCTAAGTACTGCAAAGGTAACTCTAGAGGAAAAGCAGCACAGGTGCATACATATCCTATTGGATGCCAACCTTTATTGCCAATAAATGACAGTTTCCCCTAGTGTTTCATAGAGCCAGATCAACAGTTTAATTAAGATTTTTCATAGAATCATAGAATTAGGAGGTAGTCCAACTCTAGTCCAACCTCCTGCCAGTGCAGAAACCCACATCTAAAGCATCGCTAAGACGTGGCCATCTAACCTCTATTTAAAGACCTCCAATGAAGGAAAGTCCTTTTTTTCTCAGTTGCCTAATGTTTGGCAGAGGCATTTCATGGCTTGCTCAGTAATATCGTGAGTTGCCAAGCATAAATTAGCAAACTTGCAATGAGCTGTTGGCCTCAAGGTCGATTCATATAATACAGTAATTTTATTCAGTTTGCTGAGAGAAAATCACCATTTATTTGCATGTCTAGGGATTCCCAACACTGCAGCTGCTAGAAGGCATTGAAACCTAATTGCTAACAACAGTAAGCAGGATTTCAGGAGGAAAAAAAACATTTTGATCATGATCGCTGCCTTCACATGAAAAGGAAGGCCTGTGCATGTATGCACATATATGTATGTGTGTCTTCTACATTTACTAGTAGAAAGTTCTAAAAAATATGTTAATGTTCAGCATTATTATGAGTTAAATCCAGTTCAGATGTTTAAAAGCAGCAGATGGTATGAAATCTCAATGGCTTTCGTTCTCCTGTCTTCTTTTCTCAGTGCACACTTTCCAAACCAGGTGCGATGACTACTTGGCTTAAATTAGAGTGGGTAAACTATTGTTGGACTGCAGCTCCCAACACTCCTCAGCATTGGCTATGCTGGGTAGTGCTGATGGCAGCTGAAGTTGAACAAGATCTGAAAGGCTATTTTCTGCCCACCAGTGGCCTAAATCCAATCATTAGTCACAGCTAGAGTAGACCCATTGAATCTATGAAATTTGACTTACCATTCAGCAGCTGATTCAATGTGCATACTCTTGTTGTGACTAGCAATTGAAATTAGGATATTATGTGTATCCCAATGACAGGCCATGTACCAGAGTCAAGATCACTTGACTCTAAGATCAGTCTATTAAGCAAGCTGTTCTATGAAACCCTGGGGCATACTTGTGTACAGGAAGGATGGCAGAGTTCAGAAAAGGCTAAATATCTGGTTTTAGATCCATTTGTTGCCAAACAAAAGAGAACTGATTGCTGAGAATCCTATGGACCAGGGAATCAACCAGGAATATTCTGAGGTGGTTTTGCCAGTTCCTTCCTCTGAAATACAGCACCTGGTATTCATCAGCTGTTTCCCATCCAAATACTAACCAGGGCTTGCCCTGGTTAGCTTTCAAAATCAGACAGGTTCTGGTGCCTTTAGGGTATTTAGGACTGAAGTTATATCTACCCATGATAAAATCAATACAAAGGGCATCCAGCATTAGAAAAATAGGTAATCTGTTTTCTACTATCTCTGAAAGTGTCATATTCTGGTATCTTAGTCATTTTTACAACTTTCCTAATTTTCTGCAGCTATCCTTTCAGAGTAGAAATAGCATTACTTCCCCAGCTTCTAGCAACCAAAATTCTAGCGATAATCCACATGTTTTGAACTATGTATTTGTTCTTTGGGCCTATCTGTTCATCTAGAAAGCCAACCAAAACAGAGTCCCACAACATATACAATTGCATACTCTCCAATTGTACCAGTTGGGTAGGGACAACCCCAATCAGTTCTATGTTGTTCCACTTTTTAAACTGCTTTTATAATGTCTCGGTTTCTGTCTCTTCCTTCCACTTTCCCCCTTTGTGCTGAGCTTAATTCAAGTGCTGTAAACTGAGTTCAAAGTGCAAAAGCAGCCTGCACTCAATTAACTTATTGGTGGGGGGGAGAGAAGGAGTGGAATTTTGCCCTTCCCAAGTGAGCTCAGGCAAAAGCATACTGCTGCAGCCTTTTCTAGCTTGGGTGTTCTTCCTCATTAATAACGTTCACACCTTAACCACACTCATTAATAACGTTCACACCTTAACCAATACAGCATAGCTGGTATTGCTTGGCCACACATGTCCTGGTTTTCATCTATGAAATACTATAGATTATGTCTTTGTTGATATGGTAAATAAATTATTTAATTGGGGAACACCCCACCCACCCACTGGTGCACAAAATCAACTTTGACATTAGGACTTTAAAAACATCTTGATCACAAAGTAGTAATTTGTTCTATTCCCAGGATTCTTTGTTACAAATATATTTCAGTAACCATTTTGTAAAGAAGACTACCTTCCAGAGACCTCACCACTCCCACAATTTCCAGAAACACTTGTCAATCACGACCAAGTCTGTCCCCTAATTCTCTGTTGTCTCAAGGGAATGGGAATCATATAAGAATTGATTTAGCCGTCTATATGTGTAGTTATAAACATTTTTAACTATTCCAATTAAGAATAAAAATTAACTTGTTAAGCTGAAAGAATGTATAATAGAGTATTTGCATTTGGATTTATTTTAATGTGTAAGAAGTTGTAAATCATTAAGTAGAGTAAAAGAACTACAAATTTATTACTCTTTTTTATTTGGGAGATCAGCTTCCCCTTTGTCAAAGAAAAGTTCTTTAATACAGTGTGCTAATACATATCCCTAGAGAATTTCATATGTCTGCCATGCTGTTCTATAATACTGAAATCAATACACAGAATTTAAAATTTTATAGGAAACATTTTTGCTATTAATGGCAACATTTCATTACTCACTTTTTGAAAGTTTTCAAGGATATACTTATTATTTATTATGTTTTCCATAGCACCTTCCTTAAAACTCAGTTAATTTGTTCCTTACAGAAACTCTGCTGGAAACATTTCCTTGGTGTAGCCAAGACAAATTCCACTGTGTTTATTGCTCTGTCTGTCCATCCTTTCTTCATTCTTCCTCATTACAAATTTCACATTCACAAAATTTCTTGTGCTAAGTGCTAGTTTTCTTCAGGCTCGTTCCTTGTTGTTTTGAAGGATTTATTTAATGTATTGCTCTAAACAGCTGTGGAAGATGATTTGGATTGTGACTCTGAATAAGGAGAAAGGAAATAACTCTACCTATCCATATGTCATTGCCTCAGTCCAAATTGCCTACTCCATCCATGTTATAAACCATGGAAGGGAAAATATAGTCACCAGATATTCCCCATTATGGCTAATAGCAACCAGAATAAATTAGAACCTGGACTACATCTTAAAGGGAAAAACTTAACTTCTTGCTCCCGCCCCCACCTTTCTTTAGCCTTGATCCTAAATGGGATCCTTCCATGCTTGCTTTTAATAGTTTTTTTTAAAATGATGTTTAAATCTACATTCACATTTAGCTATATCTAGTGCAGAACTTAACATCAGTGCTTATGGTACATTTATAGTTAACTAAATTTTTGCTCTCAGTAAAAGCATCACATCATGACCCCCTGTTGTATTGACCACAGCACCAAGGGCTTCCATCTTTGTAAAATCAAAATGATGAACACCCCCTCCCCATCAATTTCTCCACAATTTATTCAAGAAAGTTCTAAACTGGTCTTCTTCTCATTGGTTAAGCAAAGTGTATGCACAGCAAGCACAGAAGTACAGAATTATTGATCAAAAAGACACAAACAACTCAGTCTATCCTTATACTTTTTAAAAGTCTACATAAGAAGGCTGCAGCAGTTAGATTTGGGGGGAGGCAATCATTTGCACAATTTACACACAGAAAGAAGGCTTTGCAAAACAAATACATGTTAGAAAATACACCAAAAAAACCCCAAACCCAACAACAAACCTCTGACTGTCTCACCCACTGAGGAATGGGGGGGGGGATGAGATTTTTCCATTGTGAGAATGTGATAAGCTACATCTCAGTGTGGCTATCCTGTTCTTGGTGGAGTTCTGTAGGGAGGACAGGAAAGATGAAGGAAAAATGCAGGCAAGGAAGTGGTATCACACAGACCTGGATAACAGCACCTTAGAGCAGCAGTCTAGACCGGTGTTTCTCAACCAGGGTTCTGTGAGAGATCATGATTAGGGGGGGAATATATATATATATATATATATATATATAGAGAGAGAGAGAGAGAGAGAGAGCTCTAGATATAATAAATTTTATGCAGGAGTTGCCTGAGACCTAAACATTATTCCAAGGGTTCCTCCAGGGTGAAAGGGTTGAAAAACACTGGTCTGGACTGTTACTACAGGACATTCTGGAACCAAGGTAGGCATGAAGCTTATGGAATGAAGGAAGGGAAGCAGAAGTAAAGCCCAAGAGTAGCACCTTGCCTTATTGCACAACGTTGGCATGTTTCAGCTGTTCTCCCATTCCAGTCCTGTGGGAGACAATGGTAAAGGCAGGTCTTTTTGTTAATGGGTTTTTCCATTTAGTAAAAAGACTTGTGATTACCACCATCTTCCATGGGACCAAATAGAAGAACAGCTGAAACACGCCAACATCATGCGATACAGCAAGGCAGGAGGTGTTATTGTCAGGGTGCACTGCCGCTTCCTTCCCTTGTACAAAAAGTCCCTCTTCAGACTTCAAAGAGTTTAGGGTGTTTTATCTGTGCTGCCACTGTGAACATCAATGGCTGTTTTATTTGTTCATGGCACTGGTTCTAACAGAACTGGGATTTTTCTCTCCCCCCGCCCCCCCCCCGCATTCTTCCAAGATTTGGAAGTATAGTACAAGAGGAGCAACAACTGCCTCAAGATATACAGAGTAACTTCCAGGAGGTTTTTTTTTTTTTTTTAAGAGTACATTTTGTTGGGAGATTGCTCTGGGGACAATAGCTGCACCCAGTTTTCCTCCTTGGCATCCTTATACCCTTCTCCTGATCAATGATAAGATGCTTGGTTGCTGGGTGCTATCTTCTGCCTCCTCAAATGTTTTTTCCTGCCAGTAATGTCACTTTGCTAATACCACTAATCTTTCAGTATATCAATCCATTAGTTAATTAAAAAGAATCAGATCAAATATTATTTCCTACCCATGACACTGCTTTAGCAGTTCCTCTGATCTTTTTATTTGACTGTTTATACAGAGATTGCATTTTATGGTATGTTTTATTTCTTTTAGTCTTTGTAATGAATTTACCATGGTTGCAGAGATATGAATGAGGTGTTACTAAACGAAATTCAAAGATATACACAGAGAGGCTTTTTCCCAATTTGCCAGAACAAATAGCAAGTCCAAGAAGAAAAAGAAAACAAGGGGTTGATCTAAATATACGATGCAATATCCTCTTATATGGACTTGAAAAGCTCTGGCTTAACTTTGTTAAAATGGTTTAAACTAACCACTGTTCTCATAGAATGCTCCAAAAGGTCCTAATGTTAAGAAGTTGTACTATCAGCAGAGAAAGAAGGAGCTTTGAGGTGTTGGTAAAAGGAGATGCAGAAACATTATGAGACAATGCTGTTACATTGATGATCATCTGGTAAGAACTGATAAAAGATGGGTGAGTGGTAATTGGTACAAAGCAGGTTTTATTTTATATTTTTAATGTGCACAATTCTCACAAGTATCTTTCTGACATGTAACTGTATAGAGTGTTTTCAGGGGGAAGCAGCCTTTCCAGGCATGGGCAAGTATGTGCAATACTCAGATCTAGGGAAATCTGCTCCTGGTATATACAAAGCCTTTTGGGCATGCCATCCAGGCAGGGATGTCAAAATAGGAGATAGGAGTCATACCAAAATCTGAAGGTTGGTGAACACTTAGTGAACACTACAGGTAGCTTCCCAGCACTAGAAAGTGCTTCTGCTCACATAAGGTGTAACATCAAATATGGAACAGTTTGGTCAAAATACATGCCTCAAAGATCCTGGCACGTGGCTTATATGGAAAGGACCTTAACTCCTCTTCACAGTTTGTGTGCCTAGACTTCCATAGAACCTGGCTGGAAGCCCACACAATGATCAGGCTAGGTAGGACATTATCAGATGAGGCTTTAAAACCATAATTAAAACTGGAGAATAGTGCCTTTGGCCATACTTATCACATGACTTCACCTCTCTCTCATTGCTGCTTTGCCTTCAGTGTTGGTAGAGTTCCCCTTTTCACTGATGGGAAAACCCATCAATAAGTGCCCAATCACACTGCTTTTTTTGCTAGTCCTAAGGTGCAATAAGTTCCTGCAGGCTTCACTCTTCCTACCCCTACCTTAGAAAAAAAAAATGAAATATGTTAACATTACACTGGCAATGTCTGGGTGGGTTCTGAACATTAGGAGCCATGCATTAGCCATTTAAAATGTACTCACATGGAAAGATGGTACACCAACAGCTTATCACACAATTACGTGTCATATGGTAGGATTTTAAATGGCTACTGTGTCTCTCCTGTCATCTCAAACTGCCCTTGGTGATATTCCAAAGAACGACAAAAATCTGTAATCTACGCAAATTCTTACAGACTTCTTTCCTAAAATAAGATGGTTTTGACAGGGTGTAAATTCTCAGAAGATGGGGCTTCCTGAGGAAAAGCATTACAGGCAAATGTAGAACATGCAGAAAAAACATTAGCCAGCCTTTATAATAGCATCATTTTCATCTGTTAAATACCATATACGATCTTCTGATCTGTCAAGTGAATATTAGAAGAGAGAACGTGTTCAGTAAGTTCAGTGTCTCTCTCTCTGGCTTTTCTTCGCAAACGAAGTTTCAGGAAGGACTCGAGATAAACAAGTCCGGTTGCAAAAAGCACAGCAGAAGGTCTCCTTGGGTGATGTTTTTGGGTTGTGATTCTTTCTGCGTTGTTGTTTCTCTTCAAGACTTGTTCGGCGTGAGTTCTCAAATAAGGCTGCAGCATTGTGGATAGTGCATCTCCATGCCTCCCGATGTGAGGCCAGGGCAGACCACTGTTGGTGATCAATTTGGCCGAGCCTGAGATGTTGTTTCAGGGAGTCTTTGTATCGCTTTTTTGGAGCGCCCCTCTTACACTGACCCGTGGCAAGTTCACCGTAGAGTAGTATTTTTGGGAGGCGATGGTCCTCCATCCTAGAAATGTGCCCTGCCCAGCGCAGCTGTGTTCTTAATATCATGGCCTCAATGCTGGTGATCCCTGCTTGCTCAAGGACAGCAACATTCGTCACATAGTAAGTCCAGTGTATATTTAGGATTGTGCGTAGACAGCGCTGATGAAAGCGCTCGAGGAGTCGTAGGTGGTGGTGATAGGTGACCCATATTTCAGATCCATAAAGGAGGATAGAGAGTACGATGGCTCTATACACACTGATTTTTGTGCTTTGCCTCAGGTGTTTATTGCTCCAGACTCTTTTGTGAAGTCTTCCAAATGCACTATATGCCTTTGCTAATCTGTGATCGATCTCTTTGTCAATCTAGGCATCTGAGGAAATGATGCTTCCCAGGTAGGTGAACTGCTGAACGAACTTGAGCACAGATTTGCCAACGGCAATGTGGGGATGGTGGTGTTCGTCCTGTGGTGCAGGCTGGTAAAGAACTTCTGTTTTCTTCAGGTTGACTTCCAGTCCAAACAGCTCTGCAGCTGTTGCAAAGCAGGATGTTAGGCGCTGCAGAGCTGCTTCTGTGTGGGCCACAAGGGCAGCATCATCGGCGAAGAGCAGCTCACGGACTAGATAGTTTAGAGTCTTAGTGTGAGCCCTCAGACGGCTTAAGTTAAACAAGCTACCATCAGTACGGTAACATATATAGATGCCATCGTCTTCTTCAAGCTCTGCCACAGTCCTTTGGAGCATCGTGCTAAAGAAGATTGTAAATAAAGTTGGTGCAAGAACACAACCTTGCTTCACTCCATTAGTTATTAGAAAGGGCTCTGAAAGAGCATTGCCATATCTGACTTGACCACGCTGGCCCTCGTGTAGCAAGATAATCATTTTAAGGAATTTGGGGGGACATCCTAGTCTTTCCAGGATCTGCAACAGACCTTTTCTACTTACAGTGTCGAAGGCTTTGGTGAGGTCGACAAATGTTACATAGAGACCCTTGTTCTGCTCCCTACATTTTTCTTGCAGTTGTTTAAGGGCAAATACCATGCCTGTAGTACTCCTATTGGCTCTGAAGCCACATTGGCTTTCAGGGAGAAGTTCTTCTGCAATAGCAGGAATTAATCTGTTCAGGAGTATCCTTGCAAAGATTTTTCCAGCAATAGAGAGCAGTTTGAGCAGTCGGATTTTGCTCCTTTTTTCTTGTACAGGGTGATGATGACTGCATCTTGGAGGTCTGATGGCAGTTCCCCTTTTTCCTAGCAATTCACAAGGAATTCGTAGAATTTTTGGTGGAGTACATGACCTCCATGTTTCCAAACTTCAGGTGGGATTTCATCAATCCCAGCTGCCTTGCTGTTTTTCATCTGCAGTATGGCCTTAAGGGTCTCTTCCAAAGTGGGAGCTATGTCCTTCATTTTTCATTGGTTTTTGTATCATATGTTGGATAGCTGAGCCTTGGACTACTTGGTTGGCGCTAAAGAGACTTCGAAAATGTTCAGCCCAACGATTCAGGATGGAGGCTTTATCAGTAATTAATGTTTGACCATCTGTACTGTATAAGGAGCTTTGGACCTGATAAGTAGGTCCAAACACTGCTTTAAGAGCTTCATAAAATCCTCTATGATCACCCAGATCTGCACAGCATTGTGTCTTTTCTGCTATATTGATCCACCACTTGTTCTGCATGTCTCGGAGTTTTTGTTGTAGTTTACTACATGTGAGGCGGAAAGCTGCTTTTCTTACATGGCAGGTTGGCTGGGCGAGGTATGCCTGGTGAGCAGTTCTCTTCTTTGCCAACAGCTCCTGGATCTCTTGGTTGTTTTCATCAAACCAGTCTTGATTTTTCTTGTGGGAGAACCTGAGGGATTCTTCTGCAGACTGGAGGATACTGTTTTTGATATGTTGCCAAAGCACTGTAGGAGAAGGATCTGTAGGATGGTCTTCAAGTTTCGTTTGTAGATCTGCCTGGAAGTTGTCTCTCATGGTAGCTTGGTGACGATTGTTGACTTGGAGTCTCTTCTTTAAGATGCCACCCCTCTTTGGTTTGAACTTAAGATGAAGATTTAGTTTACATCTGACGAGGCGATGATCTGTTTGGCATTCTGAACTGGGCATCACTTGGGTATGACGGACATCACGAATGTCTCTCTGACAGACTAGAACGTAGTCAATGAGGTGCCAATGTTTGGATCGGGGATGCATCCAGGTTGTCTTCAAGCTATCTTTCTGCTGAAAGATTGTGTTTGTAATAGTCAGCTGTTGTTCTGCACAGAACTCTAGCAGGAGGTGTCCGTTATCATTGCAGTTTCCAACACCATGCTTGCCTAAGACACCTTTCCAGGCTTCAGAGTACTTTCCTACTCTGGCATTGAAGTCACCATGGATAATAATTTTATCTTCTACAGGGACTTTTTGTATGAGTTGGAGTAGGTCTGTGTAGAATTTGTCTTTCTCTACAGGGTCGGCTTGCATAGTTGGGGCATATATACTAAAGAGAACAACATGTGGGAGGCGTAAGGAAATAATGCGATCAGAGTGTCCTGTTGGCAAGGTTTCAGGTTTGGAGGCAATGGAGTTTTTAATCATAAAGCCTACTCCTGAAAGATGTTTTTTGGTTTTGGGTTTGCCAGACCAGTAAAGTGTGTAGCCCGCACCATGTTCTTTAAGGCTGCCTTCCTCATGGAAGCGAACTTCACTAAGAGCAGCGATGTCAATATTAAGCCGTGATAGTTCATGGGCTATTAGGGCAGAACAACACTCAGGCCGTCCACTATCTTCAGAGTCTTGCATGGTTCTGATGTTCCAGCATGCAAGTATCAGTTTATTTACACCTTTGGAGGCCGGTGTGTGCCTTTGTTTCTTTACCTTGGTTTGACCGCATCAGAAGATTCCCGTTGGCCGCAGCTAGCCAACCAGGTAGTTGGGGATGAGCTTTCATTAGGCCACCTTTTCTAGGCCCCTCTCCATATGGAGCAAGCAGTGCTCTCCTTAAAAAATGCTGCTTGGTCGTTCAGGATGCTGCCGAACAAGACTGTCATCTCCCGGGTCAGCCTCGAGCGGCCAATGTCCTGAACTGCCTGCATGCAGGGTTGGGGCTGCGGCTTCCAGTGCATCTTTACACCTGCCGTTTCGTCCCTCGCCTATCACTACAGGGCTTTTTTGGAACTGGATTTGTCCTTCGAGCCTGTGCAATGGATTTTTCTGGTGGAGCGCAGCGTGCACAGAACTGGCCTCACCCTTTAAACCAGAGATTCATCTGCCGTGGCCTTGCAAGCATGGACGTGGCAGCGAGGTCCTCGGGCCGTAGTTTTGATTAGAGTTTCCTTCTCTTAGATGGTTGACCTTACAGGGTTGGATGAGCACCATCTGCCCAGATTTGGGATTAGAGTTTTCCTTCTCCTAGGATGGTTGCCACAAGGCTAGAGAGCCCATCCTGCCCTTTGACACTCTTTGTCAGACCCTTCCGTTTTGACCTGTCTGGCATGGGAGACCCTACCAGTGGCTATTATGCCACCGTCAGCATAGCTCAAAACATCATTAGGGCACGCAAGCCTCTCTCCCACGACAAGGGGGCGTCAATGGCGAGGAAGTTCAGTGTACAACAACAAAAACACTGTGGCCATTCTTTTCATGCAGTGTGACAAAGCATTCACCCTTCATATTACCTGAATGTTCACTAATGGGAGATGGTGATGCAGGGCTCTATTGAGTTCTGGGAATATCTGTGTCTAACTACTGGTCCAACAAAGGGAGTGGTTTGTGTTCCTAACAATATGCATGTCCTCTTATTTACAAGACTGATGTTACCCATCACATAGAAGTCAGAAATATTTTGGATTGCTCCACACCAGAATTCCCAATTCCACTACCACCACTGTTTCATTTTCATTATCTCTAGGAGCAGATTATGAATTGTGAGATTTTGGGGTAGGATATAAATATTTCATTGCAGACTTTCTGTTCAATATTGTTTGAAACTGCTTTCTGCCTGCTCAGGGTGGAATGTGAAACAGTATGTAACATTTCCATTCAACAATTTGTAGCTACTTATAAATCAGCCTTCTCACTAGTAAAGAAGGTTTGAAGGAGTATGGAAAAGAGGTTTTTTTCAATTTAAATGCATGAACTTCTTTAAAAGAAAATTTTGGGGGCCCTTCTCCTCTCTAAAGCATGTTTATTCTCTGATTAACTAAATAAAAGAATTGAAAAGAGAACCAAAAGTATCCTACTTTGATTTAGCCTTTTTTTTCGTTTTTGCTGCACGCTGCTTATTGCTAAGTGCCCTGGTTTCCAGCATAGTTATTAGACCTCCTGAGATTACCAGCATTTTAAAACACCATTTGGGGGACTTGTAATTATGGAATTCTAAAATTAGCATCAGCCCTTTTACTGAATTAGAAGTCACTAGTGTGATTACTTCTGTTTCAGGGCATTCTCCTCATAGCCTACAAGCTAATGGGGTAAATTATCTGGCCATTTGCTCTTCACTCTCACTGCAGATATTAGAGTGGGGGAGGGGAGCATAAGTGTTTCCCACTGTGCTGAGGAAAAAAAATCCCGAGACGGTATGTTAAAAAAAAAAAAAACAGCACACAACCTTTATTGAAAAAAAGAGTTACGTCCATGTTAGATCCTCATTAAGTCATTCTTCTCCTGCTGTGTGGTTGCAGTCACCCTTTGTTGAAATTCTTTTGCATTTTGGGCTTATAAAAGAGATTTTAAAAAATGTATATTGTTGTGTGTCTTCAAGGCATTTCTGACTAATGTCAACCTAAGGCAAACATATCCCTGGGATTTTCTTGGCAAGATTTGTTCAGAGGAGATTTGCCTTTTTTCTTCCTTTGAGGCTGAGAGAGTGTGACTTGCCCGAGGTTACCCCAGGGGGCTTCAGTGGCTGAGCAGGGATTTGAACCTGGGGGACTGTCTAAATGGTGAAAATTCCCCTCATGGAATTTGCTAGGAACCCTACCTGTCTAAACTGGATCCAGTGCCAATCCACACTATTCGGAAGGCAGGGGGCCCAAAACAGCAAAAACAATGGGGTAAAAGCCTTTGTAGATTTTCCCGTATTTTTTCAAAAACCGCAAGGGGATGTGCATTCCTGCTCGTTTGGACTATCAAACAGCAAAACAATTCAAAGGGAAGCACAAAGCTGATTGGCTGGGCGAGAGCAGGGGCGGGGCTTGCTAGCAGGGCAAGGGCCTGCTGTCACCATGTTGGAGTTTCACCTTAGCATAAAAGGTCATAAAACAGGATGAATAGTTTCTGTTTTGCTGGCCTATAAAATTGTGAAATCGCTCTATTGCACCAGCGCACCTTGGGATGACTTTTTTTTTTAAACGGCAGCAGTGAAGAACTAATGTGAGTAAACCACTCACGGCCGCCATCAGGAATATGATGCTTATGGGGGCTTCCGATGCCAGAAAAGCCATTCAGACATGTCGCTGCTGCTGCGAGATGCCAATACTACGAAGTACTTTGGATTTTCTCCCCCGTGTAGATGTGCCCCTGGTCTCCAGTCTTAGTCCAATGCTCAAACTATCACCATTTCTTTGATGCCACCCATTATGTCAGACTGTCATTTGTAAGTTGTGAGTCAATGCTGTAAATGCATACTCCCTTCCCACCTCTCTCTAGCCAAAAAACAAAAACAAAAACAAGAGTCTTGGGTACTTTTAAATACCAACACATTTATTATGGCATCTGCTTTTAAGGACCAGTCTGCTTCGTTACATGCATGAAGTTATGGCTATATGAATTCATACTGCGTGCAGGAAGGCAGATTATACACAATGATGTTGGAGAGAAATGAAATGCAGCAGTGGTAATGACCAAGTTGCAATGGTTACGTCTGTATCCAATAGCACACTTTTGCATCCACTGCCCTTGGGAATCAGAATTTCCTTCCTATCCCTCTCCAAGCACAAAAAACCCTGCCCCATCATGTTTCTCAGGTGTCTGGGTTAAGCTTTTTGGATGCATAGGAGGCTACAAGAGGGGAGGGGAGAACAGCTGGTTCTGCTAGAAGCACCAGGAAGACCTTGACTGAATTCTAGACAATTGCTTTATTTACAATGGCTATTCACAAAAGAGTTGTGGATGGTTATACAATTATCCTAGCATTAATAAATCAATTAAAATTTGCATATGATTTACAAAAAACCAAAACACAGAACACTTATCCCAGTCATTCCCAAAGCCATGTTGTTTCTTTTGGAAGTAACAACAGAAAACCACTCCTGCTTGATTATTGAGGTTTTTCTGAAGCTGGGAAAAGGACAGCTGTGAGAAAGAAAATGATCATTTAATTTGGTCTGATTTAAAACAATTATGGTAAAAATGAAGTCTCGGTCACGATACTGTCAAAATGACAAGATTTGTTCAGAGGGGATTTGCCTTTTGCCTTCTGGTTTTGGAAGTACTGGTACATGTAGTAGTTTTGTTAGCATTGTGTAATGCTAACAAAACTACTACATGTATTTTCAAAACCAAAATATCTAATTTTGGTATGCTGAGTTATTTCTTCATCTGGGAAAATCTTATTTTATTTTTTTTATAACAGATTGGCCTAAATCCTATTGTTATTCCCAACTAGAGTAGGCTTACTAAATCTGTTGGATTTATTTATGTGTAGACTCACCATTCTACAGCTGATTCAATGGGTTTACTCTAGTTTGGACTGACCATCAGGATTTCAACCATTTCATTCATAAAACCAGATATATTAAGGGGAAAATGTCATAATTTTAATCAGCCTTTAAATTACTTATAATTCAGCAAACAGGTAGAAAGTGTGTAATCATTTTTTAAAAGTAGGGTTTTTTTAAAAAATGACAGCAAATGTGCAAGATCAATCCAGTATTTCATATCAGCAATTACCATTAGCCAAAATAATTACTTGATGAGACCATAGGACCAGCTGATTATATCGGTGCAGCACATTCCTTACCTCTGATACTGTACATAAATAGAAAGCAAATCTCATTGCCATCTCCCAAATGTATTTTTCCTCTTTCCTTGAAATTATTGAATTAGTACTGTTTGTGTAGTAGCAACCATTCAGTGAATGGTACTGTTTGTCTCCTTTTTCTTAAGAAGCGGTCTCTGCTCTTTAGGACTCTTACCCTTCATCTCAACTAACTGTATTTCTTTCATTGCCCACAGCAAGGCCTGTACATGGCTATAGGAAGCACAAAATGAACGCACTCCCCCCCCCATTAGAATTCTGTCCCCCAGAATGAAATTTTACTTCAGTCCCCAAATTTATAACTTTGCACTAAGTTAAAACTTCAGTTGTGTATTCAGAAATACCTTTTAGGTATCAAAAGAATGCCTAAAGATTATGTTTTAATTTTGTTTTTAACAATATTTTTTAAAATAATGTTATTTAATTCTTTTTTAACTTCTGTAAACTAATATTTTAGTGCAATCTTTTTAAAATTATTGTAAGCTGCCTTGAATACCATCTTGGGAGAATGCAGGGATTCAATAAATACAATAAAGAAATAAAATAAAGAAAAAGATCCATCAAAGGTACCAAGGAAATAGAAACACAGAAAATAGAAGAGCTTAACTATTTTTAATGTCTCACATTCTGGAATGCTAGAAATTTGGGGACAGAGGGAAGATTTCATCTGGGGTGGCAAAATTCTTATTTAAGGGTCAAAGCCTGCATTCTTCCACCCCCGACAAGAGGACGGCACAGTCATTGCACACTAGTAGTTTTCCCCATGTTTACAGTGATCAAAAGTAATCTAGCCTGACAATGGTTCCTTTTTCCCTTGCTAGTTTCTTCTCCTCATCTCCCAACTGAATATCTACCTCACTGCAGACCAAAAATAGTTTCATGGCGGAGGTGGGGGGGGGGAGACTTTGTGTAGGCTTATTTGAATGTAAAATGAAATAATCATTTTTGACATACAGTTGGCGTTCCATACCTCCATTGTAGGTGTATTGAACCAACCATGGCTTGAAAATATGGGGAGGGGGGTATTACAAAAAGCAAATCTTGCTGTTCACCATTTTATATAAGGGATTCCATTTTAATATGCCATTGTATACAATGGGACTTGAGCATCTGCGGATTTTGGTATCCATGAGGAGTCCTGGAACCAAACCCCAGCCATTACGCACTGTATTATTGGACTTTTGGCCTTCCTTGATGTGGTAGTAGATTTTACTGCAGCTCTTATTTTCTGCAGAGTGTGCCATTTCCTTTAATCCTTGGATCATTCATTGCCTTAGCATGGCATTGCACATGTCACACAGTGGCCAGCCAGTTGACTATGGGAACCTGGCCACAAAATGTAGGTCTATCTGCACCTTCTCTGCTCTCCTTTTAGCAGTAAGCAAAGCCCTTTTTATTCGGATTAATTTTCAGCAATTGACTAGCTGCCAAGAAAAGGTTTATCTACCATGTATTTGGTTGGTACTGTTTCTTTTCTTTTTCTTTTTTTAATGATGTAGAATTTATGGTCTTCATGTTTTAGTTGTATTTGTTCTTATTTTAAAGTTATTGCAGTGAGTTGCCTTAAGTGCCTTTCTTTGGCAGAAAGGCAGGGTATAAATTAAACAAACAAACAAACATGTTTACAAATTATGTTCTGGATTTATAGCTTACTTTTCAGCGTGAAAATGTTTCCAATACATCTTAGACAAATCACAGTGATTTTAAAATAAAATTAACACAACAGAGTAAACGTAAACAATTCTATCACCTGTTAAACATTGCAAAAAATAAAAATAAAAACTGAATGCCTGGGAAAGTAAGAGGTTCTTAATTTATTGCAAAAATTCCACCTGTTGAGCCTCCCAGGGGAGAGTATTCCATAAATGGGGTGCCTCCATTCAGCTGCCATGCCTTACTCTCAGGGGTGATCCATGGATCAGTTGCTGCAGGGACAGCAAATCCTCAACTGGTTTTACAGTCTCTCCTGTCACAGCTGCTCTGAGCTGTACAGGAGTTTAGGTCCAGCATCAACAGGGCTCCCATAGAACTCAGAGCAGATGTAAGAAATCTGGCTGTAAAACCAAAAGTGGACACGCCATCTCAGTGGCAATGGATCTACCAACTGCCCCTCAAACAACATGAGCCATGATCAAAATTTAGAGCATTTTGGATTTGCATCAATTCATTTAGGAATAGTTCAGATTTGAAATTTGTGATTAAATACCTTTATATACATATATGTGTATTGCCGTCAAGTTCCCTGTCGATCCCATGAATTTCATAGGGTTTCCTTAGGCAAGGAATACTCAGAGGTGGTTTTGGCAGTTTCTTCCTCTGAAATATAGCCTACAGCACCCTGGATTTGTTGGTGTTCTCACATCCAAGTACTAACCAGAGCTGACCTTGCTTCACTTCCAAGATCATACAAAATCTGGTGCCTTTAGGGTATGTTTATATTTGTTGGATTCCATGATCAAAATTTGGGTTTGTATCAATTAGCCATTTAAGAATAGTTCAGATCTGGAATTTGTGATTAAACACCTTCTTACATAATTTTAGAATAATAAAATAAGGAAGGAAAACAACATTATTTGAAAAATCATACTCTTCTACGCTTCTATAATGCAGATAAATTATTTTATGGTGTAACAGTTCTGAGGGAAAGGGAAACCCATGCGCATCCTCTGTCCATGAAGACAAAACACCCTTAGGAATTACTAATACTGGCAAAGTGGTATCTCCAGGAGAAGAAAAACAACAGAAATGATGAAGCTATTATAAGTCATAGACAAAATTAACAAACTAAAGAGAAATAAGAGTCTCAAAGAAAAAGTATATTAAATATCTACAGTTCATCATTCATGTCAGAGTGTATGTTGTAATCATACTGTCTCTCTCTCTGGCTTTTCTAAGCAAACGAAGATTCAGGAAGGACTCATCCCATGCTTTCTGCAAGCGCACTGATGACTAAAAAGGCCAATCTGAGATAAAGAAGTCTGGTTGCAGAAAGGACAGCAGAAGGTCTCCTTGGGTGATGTTTCCGGGTTGTGATTCTTTCTGCATTGTCGTTTCTCTTCAAGACTTGTTCGGCGTGAGTTCTCAAATAAGGCTGCAGCATTGTGGATAGTGTGTCTCCATGCCTCCTGATGTGAGGCCATGGCGGACCATTGTTGGTGATCAATTTGGCTGAGCCTGAGATGTTGCTTCAGGGAGTCCTTGTATCACTTTTTTTGGAGCGCCCCTCTTACACTGACCCGTGGCAAGTTCACCATAGAGTACTACTTTTGGGAGGCGATGGTCCTCCATCCTAGAAATGTACCCTGCCCAGCACAGCTGTGTTCTCAGTATCATGGCCTCAATGCTGGTGATCCCTGCTTGCTCAAGGACAGCAACATTCGTCACATAGTCAGTCCAGTGTACATTTGGGATTGTGCGTATACAGCGCTGATGAAAGCGTTCGAGGAGTCATAAGTGGTGGCGATAGGTGACCCATGTTTCAGACCCATAAAGGAGAATATACAGTATTCTAAAACCTGGATATTAAAGATCTGTTATAGTTTGTTCTCTACTGCCTCTTTAACAGGTAACCTCACTATTGGTTGGCCAGGTTGCCTTTTAGGTGTGCAGGGAATTATTTCAGTTTGAGGTAGAAGCTAAAAGGAGCAGGGCAGAGGCCAGGATTTCCTTGGGTCCATTATGGCTATACTAGTAAACCAAGGATAGCTAAACCAAAATGTGAGTTGCTTACTAAGTTTCTTAAGTCAGCTGTTGATTTCTGTTCCAAAAGATGTAAATAAATGTTAGTTTAACACCTTTGTGTGCAGTGCCATTTCTCATAATTAAAAAAAAAACAACTAATGGTACATCTGGAGATTTTCCCTGCAGTGGGATGAAGGAGCAGAGATGCATGTTATGGAAAATGTGGTATCACTCTGAATTAGATTGGATGCATGTATATCTTAGGCCAAATCCATACTACACAAATAATCCATTTTTAAATTGGATTATTTGCCGTGGCTCCTTCCTGTGGAATCCTGGGATTTGCAGTTTGGTGAGGCACTAGCACTCTTTGTCAGAAAAGGCTAAAGATATTGTAAAACATCAGATCCTGTGAGGATATTAACAATA
The DNA here is from genome assembly GCA_030847615.1 of Gambelia wislizenii. Lineage (NCBI taxonomy): Eukaryota > Metazoa > Chordata > Lepidosauria > Squamata > Crotaphytidae > Gambelia > Gambelia wislizenii. The sequence goes on along the minus strand of JAUMIR010000001.1, from coordinate 165,417,143 downwards.
GAAGGCCACAATATGAGATACGGGTGGCACGCATACTTAGGATATGATAAACAAAAAATTAACAAAGAATTCGAAAACCATATTATTAGAAAATCTTTAATTAGAATTTGGAGTAAGCTAAAGAATCAATTTTATTGTAAATTGCCCATGTGGATTTCTCCACAAGAAGCCTTCTTTGGGAGATGGGAGAATACCGAGGATTGGATAAGATATAAAGATTTGATAAACTATGAAAGCATTAAAGTAGGAGGGACAATAGCGATGCATACAAGAGAAGAATTGGAAAAGAAGGAAATAAAGTTGGATTGGTTTAAATTTCTCCAAATTAAAAATGAATTCCAAGAAGACAAAATAAGATGTGAGTTTGAATTTTTGGAATCTGAACTAGATAAGATAATCTGGAAGGAAAACGACAAATTGATATCAAAATGCTATAAAACCTTACTGGAAAGAGAGACTGAAATCGAGAAGATATCAGACGCAATGGTTCGATGGGCGCATGATCTGAAAGAATCAATATCGATGGAGGAATGGGAGAAGGCGTGGAGAGACATGGATAAGTTTACGGCTTGTATATCTCTCAAAGAAAATCATTTCAAAATTGTGAATAGGTGGTACTTATCACCACAAAGGCTCAGCAGAATCTACAAACTGAAAGAAAATAAATGCTGGCATTGTGAGAAAGACATTGGGACACTATATCATATGTGGTGGGGATGCCCTAAGGTACAAAACTATTGGTGCAGAATCCATAAGAAAATACAAAAGATTTTTAAGGTGCAGTACCCGATGGACCCAAAATTGTATTTATTGAATATGACCTCAAGTTTGCAATCAACCCTTGTTAAAAAATATGGAAGAGTACTGTTATATTTAGTGACGGCGGCAAGAATAACGATTGCGGCAAGTTGGGGAAAAAAAGAGCTACCCTCAATAAATGAATGGACATTACGACTGAAATAAATGTTCGAAAATGATAGATTGACTTTTATTATTAATAAGAAAAAGATGCAGAAATGGGAGGAAGAATGGAAACCAATTTGTGATTACTGGAAAGAGATATGGGACACTACTGGATAACTACATAAATATAAGTACATTATTATATGAATGTAGATAAGTGAGGTTAAAGAGTTAATATATGATGAAAGGGAAAAAGAATGGTTGAAATCAAGAGCACAAACTTTATAATCTAAAGAATACACTAATATAACTGTTATGGCTGGATAGATAAGTGGAATAAAAAGGAAGGGCTACAAGACTATAAAAGGGGAATATAAAATATAAAGTAAACTTAAGGATAAAGTGGTAACAAAACATAACGGGACAAAAATATAAATATAAGGGTGTAAGGGAGATTATATATATATATATATATATATATATATATATATACACTAGTAGTTTTGCTCAAAGAAAGGAAACAGGGGAGGTTTAGACTGTGAGAGTGGGAAGAAGAGTGAAAGGGAAAAGAGATACAGATATAAGAATGACAGAGAGGGAATGGGGGAGGGAGGGTGGTGGGGGAGAGGGTAGAAAGTGGGGAGAATTTAAAAAAAGTGGATGCAATATAGATATAATAATATAATAATAATATGTATAAGCTGTCTGGTTTTGTATGAAGAACTGACTTGTGTTAAATTGTAAATAAATATTGGGGGAAAAAAACAACAACATCAGATCCCAGGAAGGAGCCAGGACAAAAATCCAGTTTCAAAATGGATTATTTGTATAGTGTGGATTTGGCCTTACTGATCTTTTACTGCTCAGAAATCAGTTGAACCACTCTAGGGACTTTCTCAGATGCTCTTAAAAAGCCCCGCGGAGGTTGGCAGGAGGACGGTGCTGTCCCGCTTCCAACGATCACTTCCAATTTCGCACGACACCATCCTCCTCCCATCCTTTGTTCGTGCATCGTCCGTGCTGGAGGGACAAGAAAGGTGCCGCTTTTCATTGACGGAAATGTCCATCAGTGAAAAGCGGCACCTTTCGTGTCCCTTCAACACAGAGGAAGCACGGAGGAAGGACGGGAGGAGGACAGGGTTTGTGAAATGGATCGCCGGAAGCATGACAGCACTGTCCTCCTCCCAACTTCCATGGTTGTTTTTTTAGAGCATCTGAAAATCACCTAGGAATTGGAGATTTCTCACCACCAGCATAACCCACACAGGCCAATTCTGTATCTCTCTCATATCTTGATACACCAATATGTGAACCATCTCATTACATCTCATAATATCAAGGGTTTTTGATTCAGCACTCTTTTTTAAAAAAAAATAGTTGTGTATCACTGGAGCTTTCTATTTCAGTAACATTTGAAAGAAATTATTGTAGTTCAGCCTGCTGTGAAGCCCTTGTGTGAAAGTCCCATCTTATATAGATATACTGTATATAGAAAATGGTTTTGACAGCTATTATTATTTTGCCAGGTTCTACAATAATTCCTAGCTTAATCTGACTTTGATGAATATTAAAAACAAACAAACCTCAGGCACTCTTAATATTTTTATGTACTTGCTTTCCATTTACCTGTCAAGTATATAAGCCCCACCTTACCATCCTTAACAGAAAAGTTCAGCTGAAAAGTAGAAAGATGCTGCAACATAATTTTGAAGTTCGTGCTTGATACATCCATTCAGAAATGCTAGAGTCCTTAATGGTTCCTTGTATTCTGTGGATAGATTTTGCATTTATTTCTAGAATGGAATGGATAGGCCAACTAAAATAGCTTTTCTGAAGGTGGTATCCTACAGATACACTAAGCAATAGCTGTTATCACCCTAGCCAATAATGTCCAATGTAGTTTAACACGTCTGGAACATACCAGGATGTCTTTAAAACATCATTTTTGGTAGTGATATTTTTAAAATCTCAAAATTTAATTATGCCAAGGTATTTGAACTTTGGGAAGGTAATGCTTCTCAGCAGACCAACTGCTTAATCGACTGTGTTCATCAGCAACTTCATTCACAAACATTCAGTTAGCCTAGAATTTTGATCATGACTCACTATAAATGGCCAAAGACTCATATGATAGAGTTGTGTCTCTGCTGCTGTACTGTACTGCTATACCAAGACCATGCTTCCCTCTCTTCCCTCTTTTCCTATAGTGTGGCCTCAGGGAGGAGATCAGAAGCACTTGCTTATATTTTCAGCAGTTTGACCTTGTATTATTTCCAGACTAAGAAGATTTTCAGACAGCGTTTAATAGTGCCTACCGCGGGATGAGGTCCCGGAAGAGGAACGGCACTCTTGCACGGCAGGGGGTCATTTTCAGATGCCGCCGTCCCTCTTCTGGGATCCTTTGTTGCACGTCTGTGAAGCTTTGGAAGAGGCCGCGCCATATTTTAAGCACGGGCAACTTCCATGCTTAAAATATGGCACGGCCGCTTCCAAAGCTTCACAGACATGCAACCAAGGATCCTGGAAGAGGGACAGCAGCGACCGAAAATGACCCCCTGCCGCGCAAGAGCACCATTCCTCTCCCGGGACCTCATCCCGCAGTAGGCACTATTAAACGCTGTCTGAAAATCTCCTATGAATCACTGTTAGTGGTTTCTGACTATTGTCTATTTGAACCAGCCAAATCTATATTCACCAGTTTAAAGTTGACTTGCTTGAGCAAACCATCATTAAAACAAACAAAAGTTTGCCATGGTTCAGACATAATAACAAACTATCATTAGCTGATAGTGTAAGCAGATTCTTCCAGTCCCCTTCTGGCTGCCAAGGCTTATTCACGTATTAAACTACAGTTTAGTATTATATCTAAGCACAATTACAGTCTAACTGCTGTGTACTATAAAAATCTCATTAAGCAATGCAAATATGTTCTATCATTGCAGTTGCAATGGGTTAAAATTTTGACATTCAGCACAATTTATTCTTTGTAATATATAATGTTCATGCTCAGATATAAGAAGTTTTGAAAGGAAGACTCCATTCAGTGCCAAAACAGATTGGAAACACACAAAACATCCTTTCTTTTTTTAGCAAAAAAAGAAGTGTTTTTATTTTCCTGCAAAATAAGATATTACCATGACACCTGTATGTGTATATGTGCCTTCCACTCGCCTGTTATGTCAACCCCATGAATTTCATAGGGTTTTCTTGAGCAAGGAATACTCAAGAGGTGGTTTTACCAGTTCCTTCCTCTGAAATACAGCCTAGAGCACCTGGTATTCATTAGCCATCTCATATCCAAGTATTAACCAGGGCTGGCCCTGCTTATCTTCTAAGATCAGACAGGATCTGGTGCTTGAAGGATATTTAGGTCAATACCATGACACCTACACTATAGGTGTGTAGGTTACCCTGCAATGTATTCCTCTGCTGGTCATAGAGCATCCCCTCTCTTATTTTAAATTTCCCCTTAATTTCTCTGATCTTGTGGAAGAGGTCTCTTTTTCTTCCTTTCTTATTGTGACCTTCTATTTCTCTGCATTGATTATTGTAGTAGCTCTCTTTGTCCCTGCACACAAGTTGTTGAACTGTTGCATTGAGGGGTTTGACCCTGTTTCTGCCACCTTTTATTTTTGCTTTACATCTGTCTTTAACTGCTTGAAGAATTCCATTTGTCATCCGTTGAGGCTACTCTTTCTTTTTGGCTGCAGATAGTGTTTCATAAATTCTGTGGGGATGTTCTTCAGGTTGTATTTTGTAGTTAGTTTAGTGTTCATCTTTAGCTTTACTCTAATTTTTAATATTAGCACTTCATGGTTTGTGCCATAATGTGCTCCCAGTCTTGTTTTTGAAGAGAGAATGGAGCGTCTCTCTCTCTCTCTCTCTCTCTCTCCTGCTTCCAGTTATGTAGTCTTTTTTATTTTTGTGTTGGCCATCAGGTTATGTCCATGTATATAATCACCTCTTTGGTTGCTTGAAGAATGTATTGGTTATGAACAAATTGTTGGCCTTGCAGAATTCAATCAGTTGCTCTCCTGCTTAATTTCTTGCTCTAGGCCACATTTTCCTACAGTCTTTGATTCTGCTGTTCCCTGGTTTTGTATTCCAATCACCTATGATTAACAAGAAGTCCTGTTTCAGTGTATGATCATTTCCATCTGGACTCCAGCACAGAATCTTTGGATTTCTTCTTTGGATTATGGCTATATTGGTGGGTTTTCCCTAAAGTCTTATTGCAATTATTTGGTGAGACTTTCCATTATATTTTTGACTACTTTTGCTACATCTCTCCTCACTAAAAATGCTAATGCATTTCTTCTTTGATTTTCATTTCCTGAGTAAAAAACACTGTTTAATTATCTGACTCAAAATGTCCCATTCCTGTCTACTTTAGCTCACTCACCCCAAGTATTGCAATGTTTATATACCATTTCTTGTTTTACTATGTCTAGCTTCCCCTGAATCATGCTTCTCACTCACATTCCATGTTCCTACAATATGTGTTGTGCAGCTTCGGACTTTCCTTCTACCTCTGAGCACATCAAAAGCTGAACATCCTTTTGTCCTGATTTATACTGTGGTGCAGTGTCATCAACCCACCTCTAGTGCTCCTTTCCATCTTAATCCAAGGAGGCTATTCTGGTCCTAAACCAGTGTCTGTCATCAATAATGGGCTGTTGTTTTTTTGTGGGTTTTTTTGTTTGTTTGTTTTCATTTTTTGTTTTTGTTTTTTTGTTATGTCCTTAGTCATTACAAAAATAATCAATCATACATCCTGATCCATGTAACATATTTTCTTCTGGTTTTTAAAAAATAATACATATAAAGAAAGACTTCAAATACCATCCATTTCCTTATTTTTTCTTACTATATACTAACATCCTTTTCCATTTTAGCAAAATTATTATTTTTCCTTTATCTGTATTCCTCTATATGTTCCTTCCTCCTTAGTTTGTTTGGGATTTCTATATTTGTATGTTTATCTTCTATCTGTTCTAATGCAGTCTGCGCGTTACTTCTGGCTATCTCACACAAGTTTCTTATAACCATATATCTTTATACGCAGCTGCACTGGGCAGGGCACGTTTCTAGGATGGAGGACCATCGCCTCCCAAAAATACTACTCTACAGTGAACTCGCCACGGGTCAGCGTAAGAGGGGCGCTCCAAAAAAGTGATACAAAGACTCCCTGAAACAACATCTCAGGCTCGGCAAAATTGATCACCAACAGTGGTCCGCCCTGACCTCACATTGGGAGGCATGGAGATGCACTATCCACAATGCTGCAGCCTTATTTGAGAACTCACGACGAACAAGTCTTGAAGAGAAACGACAACGCAGAAAGAATCACAACCCAAAAACATCACCCAAGGAGACCTTCTGCTGTGCTTTTTGCAACCAGACTTGTTTATCTCGGATTGGCCTTTTTTAGTCATCAGCGCGCTTGCAGAAAGCGCGGGATGAGTCCTTCCTGAATCTTCATTTGCGAAGAAAAGCCAGAGAGAGAGATATCTTTACACATTACTCTGCTCACCTGTCTTTGTCCTTATCATTGAGGGTTCCTACTTCTTCCTTACCTTATCATATTTTATCTTATTTTAATTTGATTTGACTTTAGTCTATCTTCCAAAAAATTTTAATCGATTCCCATTCCTTCTCGATTCTATTCAGCGGTCTTCCTATCAAGGAAGCAGGAAGTCTATCCATATCTAGATTATCGTACAATTACTATTGTTGGTATCCTTTTCCCCTTCCAGTTCTTAGCATATAATATCCTAGCATTTGTAATCATATATAATATAATTCTCTTCTTCTCATTTAGATTTCCAATCTTGATTTTATCTACCATGTTCAGCAAGTCTCTAGTTCTAATGGATAATTAATTCCCAGAATTTCTTTGATCTTAATATGTATTTTCTTCCAGAAAGATTTTGTCATTGGACAATTCCACCAAGTTTGGAATAATGTACCTTCTGCTTCTCCACATTTCCAACAGCCTCTTTTGCCTGTTTTGTACATCTTATCTAATCTCACTGGTGTTAAATACCATCTTTATATAATTTTTCTTCATGTCTTGTGACAAGGTGAATTTCTGTGTAACCTCCCATGATTTGTCCCATCTTTCAAGTTCTATAACATGACCTATATTACAAGCCCGTTTAATCATTTGATCTTTCACCTGTTCATTTTCTAAGTCTCTCTCCAGAAGAATGTTATAATATCTAGCTATATGTTGTTTTCCATTTCCGAAAATCGCCTTATCAATATTGTTTGATTCAGTTTGGAAATTTATCAACCTCTGGTCCATTCTATATCTTTCGTATAGTTGTTTATAAAGAAACCAGTGTGATTTATAACCCTCACTTTCTAATATCTAATATCTCTCTTGTTTTTATTTTCATGATGATTTGTGAATCGTTCCTTAATATATCTTGATATCTTAACCATTCTTGTTGTTCTATCTTAGATCTTCCAAAGAAAGCCTCTTGGCTTGAAACCCATAAGGGTAACTTTTGGTAGAATCTAGCTTTCAGATTTACCCATACTTTAAGCAGTGCCCTTCTAATATAATGGCTCTCAAATGCTTTATTCTCCTTCTTCTTATTGTACCACAGGTACCCGTGCCACCCAAAAAGTAAGTTGTGGCCTTCCAAAGCTAATAATTTTTCATTCCTAAACTGTATCCAATCCTCAAGCCATGTTAGGGCGCATGCCTGGTAATACAGATTTAAGTTTGGGAGGGCGCATCCTCCTCTATCTTTTCTTTCTGTTAGAAGCTTTGCTTTTACTCATGCCCTTTTCCTTTCCCAAATGTATCTGAGTATTTCTTTGTTCCATTCTGCAAAACATTTGTTATTTATTACAATCAGTACGTTTTGGAAGAGGAACATGAATTTAGGTAGCACGGACATTTTTATTGATGCTATTCTTCCTAACATAGATAGATGCTATTTAGACCATTTTTCTAACTCTTTTTAAATTCCATTTCATAGTTTCTTATAATTGTTCTTGAATAAATCTGTGTTTCTCTGCGTAATCCAAATTCCTAGATATTTTATTTTTTTCTCGATTTTAAATCTGGTTACCCGACTTATTTCTTCTTCCTCCTGTTTTTAAATATTTTTTTTGTTAAAACTGCTGTTTTATCCTTGTTTATTTTGAACCCACAGACGAGCGTAAACTCTTCTAAAGTTCTTATGATTTCTTCCAGTTGAGCCCTAGGTTCTTCCAATATAATAACTAAATCGTCCTCGAATGCTTTGCTTTTGAATTCGTGCCCTTTGATTCTTGTTCCATTGATCTTACTATTCACTCTTATGTTGTTATTTAGTATTTCTATTACTGTTATGAATAGCAACGGTGACAATGGGCAACTTTGCCTCATACCTTTTCTTATTTTTATCCGTTCTGTTTTTTCGCCATTTATAAGCACCTGCACTGTTTGGTCTTTATACATTTCATCAATCCATACTTTAAAGTTGTCTCCTACGTTCATCTTCGCTATCACTGCTTTCAGGAATGCCCACTTCACATTGTCAAATGCTTTGTCAGCCTCTAAGAAGAGCATTACTAGTTTCTTCTCATTGTGTCTTTCGTAGTACTCTATGATATCTATTACCATCCTCAAATTGTTTTGAAGCTGTCTATTTGGCAAAAAGCCATTCTGATCTTCATGTATAATCTGACCTAGAACTTTTTTGAGCCTTTGTGCTAATATTGAGGCAAAGATTTTATAGTCTAGGTTGAGTAATGAGTTCGGATGGTAATTTTTTATATCTCTCTTGTCTCTTCCTTCCTTTGGAAGAACTGTAATGAAGGCCTCTTTCCACGAGTCTGGTACTCCCTCTGTTTTAATGGCATTGAGAGTTTCCAATAGTGGTGCATGTAGCACCTCCCCAAGTTTGGATGGATACACTGCAGTTTATAATAATGGATTGTTTCAGGGCAAACAAATGGAAACATAATCCATGCAAAACAGAGGTGCTCTTGGTCAGTTGGAAGGCAAATCGGGGAATAGGCCTGTGTTAGAAGGGTTACACTCCCCCTGAAGACTTAGATTTGCAGTTTGGGTGTACTCCTGGACTCAGCTTTGAACCTGGAGGCCCAGGTTTCTGCAGTGGCCAGGAGTGCTTTTGCACATTTAAAGCTTTTACGCCAACTGCACCCATTCCTTGAGACAAAGATCTGGCCACAGTGGTACATATCTTAGTTACATCTCATTTGGACTACTGTAATATGCTCTACTTGGGGGTGACTTTGAGGAGTGTTCAGAAACTACAGCTGGTCCAAAGAGCTGCAACCAGATTGTTAATTGGGGCAGGTTACAGAGACCTTACTATGCTCCTTTTGAAACAGCTCTACTGGCTTCTAATTTGTTTCTGGGCACAATTCAAAATGCTGGCTATGACCTATAAAGTCCTATAAGGCTCAGGTCTAGGCTATTTGGCAGGCTGTATCTCCCTTTATGAGCTGGCCCAGGCTCTGAGATCATCGGGAGAAATCCTTCTTGCAGTCTCACCACTGTCATAAGCACGGTTGGTGAGGACGTGAGAGACAGACTTCTTGATGGCTGCCCCTAGACTCTGGAACTCGCTTCCCAGGGAGGCCAGAATGGCCCCCTCCTTGTTGTCCTTCCGATGGCAGGCTAAAATCCTTTTATTCAGACAGGCTTTTTTAAAAAAGTTTTTAAAGCATGGGCTAGGGGGTACTCCATTGTTTTAACTGAACTGTTTTTAAGGGCTTTTTTATCTTTTTAATTGCATTTTATTCCTTTACTGAAATGTGAATTGTTTTAATACTGCAAGTAGTTTAATTCTATTTTAATGCTCTCTTTTGTATATTTTAATTGCATTGTTGTTTTAAATTGTGAGCCACTTTGAGTCCCAATTGTGAAATATAATAGTAGTAGTAGTAGTAGTAGTAGTTATACTGACTTTATACTGGGTTAAAATAAACCAACCTACGACCTAGGGAGCTGGTATAAAAAGTCTCTGATTATACCAGGAGCTGGCAGAAAATATTCTGGGATAAATAAAACATGTATGTGTCTCCAAAATAAATAAATTGGAAAAACAGGAACAAAATCTGACTTTCCGGTCTTTTTAATCAGCCTGGATGTGCCCTAGGAGAAGGGTAACTCTGGCAAGGCTACAGCTCTTGCACCGCTAGGAGGCACTTAGAACCACAGCCAAAGGGAGGGCTGAATTCAGGGGCACCTCTGAACTGCAGACTCTCAAGGGAACACCAGATCATTGCAAACAAGTCAAGTATCATCTCCCCTGGTCAAGTGAACCACTATAGTATCTGTTTTATGATGAGTGGGCTTTGGTTTATTAACTCTCCTCCAATCCATTACTAATGTGAGGTGTGCTTTCAGAATTAACTTCCACATCAACAAAATCCAATGCAAAGGAGAACCAGCCGGAATGTCAACAGCATACTGATAGTCACTTCACACTAAATCCTGACAATGTTTGAATGTGAGATCTAAGCACAAACTAAATAAACTACCAGTGATGAGAGAGCCTCTAAACACAATCAGTATTTTAAAACTAGATTTCAAGACTTACATGACTGTTAAAATAATTCAATTTTTGTTAATAATATGAGGTTTCTTAAACTTAACATAATTTAGGGCTTCAGCTTCCCTTAATCTGGCTGTGTGTGTGCATGTGCACCCGTCCGCATTTGTGTGTGTATGTGTTTGTTAGTTATTGTGGTGTGTGTTGGTTATTGTTGTGGCTACTAATTACATAGGTAATGCTCATCCCACAATGTAATCCTGATACAGTTGTGAATGTTTGATACTTCTATTGGTTTTCTTGTCTTCTACTGCGGTGGAAATATGCAGTTCAGTCTACTATGAAGCAAAATGATTTACTACTCACATCAATCTATTTTCATTTAATATCTGGTGTAGATTTCCTGGTAAATTATATGACAAGGAACGTTACCAATATATGAGGAAATTATCAGCCATATATATAGGTAATTCAATTACTGGAAGAGAAGACAAATAAAAATACATGAAAAAACAAATCATCAGTTCTAAGGTATGCTTTTAGTCATAAAAAATAAGCAAATGGGTAAAAATTATAATAGTACAGAAAGTATTCCTGGTGACTTTGCCTTCTTTTTAAAACAATATAAAGGGGAAAGTTTCATATTACAAAGTTTGTTATAATCAAAATTAATTTTGAAAGATATGCATTCACCATAAGAAATAACTAACTCCTTCTTTTTAGAGCTTTTGCAAGCAATGTTAATATTATCAGCATGTATATTTAAAGCCTGCACATAAAAAAAGCAAACCAGTGAGGAATGTAAAACTTCCCTTGGGGACAATAATAGAGAAGAAAGTATGTTGCAAATAATTATCTGCCATAAGACATTTAAACTGCAGTTCCCCAAACATATCACAAATTTGCCAGAGATCATAAGATAGTGGATTTAATGTGTTTACATTTTAAATTTGCCACATTTTTTGTAATGAAGCTGTTGTGAATTTAACCTCAATGTTATTGCTTAATGATCTAGATTTTAGTACTGAATATTGCTGAAAGGCTCTATTAAAATAAAATGTTTGAAAAACTGTAGCAGCTGGTGGGAAGCAAAATGGAAACATTTCTTATGCAGTAAACACAACCATTACAGTAGGCTCTACATCAAGGCTATATACAGAATTCAAGGCTATTTGCATGGTCAGGAACAAAAAAGGCATAGCAACCCCCAAATATAAATATACATGCTCTTTTTAGATTAGTTGTTTTCAAGTAAGTTCTTGATAGCTCTTAAGCTCTACTCAGGTATTTGTTATATGTGTATACTCTACATACTCCAATGGAGAATATGCCAGCCCTGCCTACCCTCCATACTGTTCTGTTTCCTTCTCAACCTTAGGAGAACTTCCACTGTCCACAGTGGCAATCCATGTGGGTGGGAAGCCTCCACAGATTCCCCACTTCAAACTTGTCACCATCTACACATAGGAGAGTGATGGAAGTGATGACAGTTGGGGTCTGGTGGAGCTTTGCATGTCCAAGGATGAGACCACAACACAAAATAACCAGACACCAATTTACAATGGAAAATAACTGGCCACAACTTTATTGACTACAGCTGTATATGGGTTGGCATACACATGGGTCCAGATCCAGGCATCAACCAGCCCACCTGTTGGCTAATGAGTCCACCTCCACTCCGCTGCCATAACCAAGGAACCAAGGAGGGACTCCCACCAAGCCAGTACCCATGGAGATCTCCTAGCCCTGGTACACCCTTCCCACTCAGCACTCCCCAAGTCCTGTAAGTGGACTTCCCTCTGTCACTTCCCTCTTCCTGTAATCACAGGAAATCAATGCCCCATATCCAGACCCATGCCAACCACCCCAGAAAGTTGTGACAGCCAAAAGAAAAAAACCAATCTATGGACATGAAGGGTCCAAGCAATAAAATCTATGGACATGAAGGGTCCAAGCAATACACAAAAGAGCGGGTGGCCTGAGACAATGTTCACAGAGCAAATGGGCCAGAGCAGTAAGGCGGCTGGAACTCTTCAGCCAATGAATTTGAAGCACAACTTTAAATTCATTGGCTGAGCCTGGGCACCTTTTCCCCAGCTCAACCACACCGTGCAGCCTTCTCAGAAGAAAAAGACCAACAGCTGTCATTCTGGGGCAACCTGCCAATTCTGCCAATACTGGGGGCAACCTGCCAATACCCACCCCAGACCACAAAGAGGCTGCAGAGCGAGTCCAGCAGCCACATTATTCAAGTGTTGCATAAATACATGTTAAATACCTGAACAGGGATTTAGTGTGGGGGGTCATATTAAGCAGAGATACAGTCAGTGTATGCACACCTTAACAAAAGCAGATGTAATGTGTGTGTGCATAACTCTTGAATAGAATCCTCTGATGGAAATCAACAAAGTGCACTTGGAATTAGATCGCTAAAATAACTATACTTGCTGGACTTGCCTGCTACTTTCTCTCTGTTTGGGGTGTGTGGCCCATTCATTTCTGGCAAACAAAATCAAACATGGAGTCCTGTACTGGGAAAAGGCAATATATTAATTCATAGAATCACAGAATCGCAAGAAACCTCAAGGGCCATCCAGTCCAACCCCCTGACATGTAGGAATACACAATCAAAGCATTCCCGACAGATGGACATTCAGCCTCTGCTTTAAAACCTCCAAAGAGGGAGACTCCACCATACTTCAAGGCAGCGTATTCCACTTCCAAACAGCTCTTACTGTGAGGAACTTCCTCCTAATGTTTAGGTGGAATCTCTTTTCCTGTAATTCAAACCCATTGCTCCGTGTCCTAGTCTCTGAAGCAGCAGAAAACAAGCTTGCTTCATCCTCATTATGACATCCATCAAATATTTAAGCATGGCTATCATGTCCCCTCTTAACCTTCTCTTTTCCGGACTAAACATGCTCATCTCCCTAAGCCGCTCCTCATATGGCATGGCTTCCAGACCACACACCATCCTGGTCACCCTCCTCTGGACATGTTCCAGCTTCTCAATATCCTTCCTGAATTGTGATGTCCAGAACTGGACACAGTATTCCAGGTGAAGTCTGACCAAAACAGAATACAGTGGCACTGTTACTTCCCTTGATCTAGACACTATACTCCTATTAATGCAGCCTAGAATTTCATTGGTTTGTTTAGCTGCTGCATCATATTGCTGACTCATGTTCAGCTTGTGGCCCACTAAGACCATAGATTGATTAATTAATTAAATAAAATATTTTCAGAGGCTAAAATTAATATAGAATATTCTTCATAAGAAGGAATGTTTTAGGGATAGTAGAACAGTTCTAGGAAAGCCAGCGTGGTTTAATGGTTTGAGTGTTGGACTAGGACACTTGGAAACCAGGGTTCAAATCCCCACTTGGCCATGGAAATGCACTGTGTGACCTTGGGCAAATCACACTCTCTCAGCCTCAGATGAAGGCAAGGACAAACCCTCTCTGAAAAAATTCTGCCAAGAAATTTGGCAGGGATGTTATAGGTCGGGGTGTCATAAGTCAGAAATGACTTGAAATGAATACACAGAAATTGTGTCTCAACTATTGTCCTTTACTTCAGCATACTAAAGAAATATATACAATGACTCTGAGACTCCAAATACATAGACTACATAACTAAACAATCGCAGCAGTACTATCCAGTACTGTACAGCATAGAGTGCACAGTGCAAGTGCATAGTCCAAGAACAAATATCCAAGTGCACAGCGAGAGTGGGAACATGGTTACACAAGCACATGTTTACATTACATTCATGGGCCATATACTTACCCTTTCCCATACACATGGTTTACCCAGTTGTTCCCAGAGTGATAACAGTATCACTTCCTCTGCTTCAGTTCTCATGGTGCCTACTGTAAACAGTATCTTTTTGTACACACCAACTGCATGTAGCTAGCCTACTACTGGCCCCTGCTGGCAGTAGCACTTAATATACCATGTTAGCTCTTTACAATATGTAATTCTCAGTGATTGTATATTCCAGTATCCTGACAACACCCGTGATAGGGTCGTCATGAATCAGAAATGACTTGAAGGCACACAGCAACAACAACAACAACAACAACTTCTTGGAGTGATAAAGTTATAGAGAGGAGAAGGCCTGATCCAAGACGGGTGCTTGGCTCCTTTCCTCAGAAGGAAACAATGTTGCCACTGTGGAAAGCTTTAGGCAATGTGGCACAGGCTGATTTTGATATCAATATTTTTTATTTATGTTTTAGTTACTGTTGTATCCCAGCTTTCCTATAAGGATGGTGCATGTGGTGCCCTCATTTTCTTGGCATCATGGGGTTGGTTAGGCCAAGAAAGTGAGGTTACCCCACAAAAGATTTGCCCATGTTCACCCAGCAAGTTTCATAGTCAGTGGGAATTTGGCCCTTGATCTCTGCAATCCCAAATCTCCTAAGTCCCAGTCCAGCATTCTGAGCCCTTCAGCATACACTACAGTGTACCATGTTGCTTTCTTGTGTTCTATAATTGGAACCAACATGGAGTAACCCAGCCTGCAGTTTGACTCACTTCCCACAGCTTCAGCAGCCAAGAGGAGAAATGTACAAATAATAATAATAATAATAATAATAATAATAATAGGGGAAAGGAATAGGCTGCAAGATCTCATCGTTAATTGGTTTGACCAATTAGTATATAAAGTATATACCGCACATAAAGGATCTATTGCACATTTGAACAAACTCTTGTCTTAACATTTCCTTGGACCTGCCTGTGTTGACTTTTGAGTCTGGTGATGGGCACAAAAGAGAGAACTAAGGACTCAGTTACATGACCACCTGAGCCTCCAGGTCAGCCATGCTATTGAACAGCAAACTCTGACTTCCAAGAGCAATTTACTGTCCACCCTGGCATCAAATGTTTGGTGACTGGCCATTAGAGGAAAGACACTTGGCAATGGTGGTCCATGTTTTTTTTCTTAACAAAAGAGGTTTGTTCTTCACAACAATTGTCTTGAGGCAAGCATTTAGAAAAAGAAGATGAAGTTAGAATGTTACTGCTGTTATTCAAAAGGTCTTATCTGTGGATATTATAGATCCCCTCACTGAATTTATTCTGGAAATTGCCTTGAATATTTGCTCAGATAGGCACGATGCAAATATTTGAGCTATATAAACTAATGTCCAAACTGAATTTTGATTGGTGTGTTGCATTCAATTGCAAGTGCTCTAAAAATTGGCATAAATTGCTAAAAGCCACTGTGGGCGCAATGCAATACTTAATTAATTGGTAGCATCAGTTGGCATCAACTGACTAAAAAGAAAACAAAAAAAAATGCATGAAGAGACTAAAATTGCAGTATGAGAAATCCTTGGAAGCCTTAACAACATGACTTCCAGAAGCTTTGAGTGCCTTACATTTCTGCCTGAGCACCTCACAGTTTAATTGCCTGCAATTATAGCATGATTTCGAGATGGACTCTAGGTGACCTTCTGGTTGGTGAGAACCATGAGCCCCTCTTCTAACATGACTTTAATTGTGGGGATGAGAAGCATGGGGTACTTGAGCTTCTAGAGAGGTTGTACAATTAAAATAACATATGAGCCACCACGCCAAGCAGAAGCCTGAACATTTATGCTGCAGATTTAATAAATTGTTGTAGCTACCTTGACAGGGTATTGTTGTTGTTTTCCTCCCTTGCTAGATACCAGGTGCTGTAAGGCTGTATCAGAGGAAAGAACTGGCAAAACCAACTCCCAGGCTATATCTACACTGCAGAAATAATCCAGTTTGACACCACTTTAACTGCTATGCTTAATGCTATGGAATCCTGGGATATGTGGTTTATTGTGGCACCAGTGCTCTCTCACCGAGAAGGCTAAATATCTCACAAAACTACAGACCACAGAATTCCATTCAGCCATGGCAGTTAAAGTGGTCTCAGACTGGATAATTTCTGCAGTGCAGCTGCAGTGCAACCTCTCCATTGACACCCCCTTGTCGTGGGAGAGAGGCTTGCGTACCCTAATGGTGTTTTGAGCTATGCTGGCGGTGGAATAATAGCCACCGGTAGGGTCTCCCATGCCAGACAGGTCAAAACGGAAGGGTCTGACAAAGAGCGTCAAAGGGCAGGATGGGCTCTCTAGCCTTGTGGCAGCCGTCCTAGGAGAAGGAAAACTCTAATCCCAAACCCAGGCAGATGGTGCTCATCCAACCCTGTAAGGTCAACCATCTAAGAGAAGGAAACTCTAATCAAACCTACGGCCAAAGGACCTCGCTGCTACGTCCATGCTTCCAAAGCCACAACAGATGAACCTTTGGTTTAAAGGGTGAGGCCAGTTCTGTGCACGCTGCACTCCACCAGAAAAATCCATTGCACAGGCTCTAAGGACAAATCCAGTTCCAAAAAAGCCCTGTAGCAATAGGCAAGGGACGAAACGGCAGGTGTAAAGATGCACTGGAAGCCGCAGCCCCAACCCTGCATGCAGGCGGTTCAGGACGTTGGCCGCTCGAGGCTGACCCGGGAGATGACAGTCTTGTTCGGCAGCATCCTGAACGACCAAGCAGCCTTTTTTAAGGAGAGCACTGCTTGCTCCATATGGAGAGGGGCCTAGAAAAGGTGGCCTAACGAAAGCTCATCCCCAACTACCTGGTTGGCTAGCCGCAGCCAATGGGAATCTTCTGATGCGGTCAAACCAAGGCAAAGAAACAAAGGCACACACCAGCCTCCCAAGGTGTAAATAAACTGATACTTGCATGCTGGAACATCAGAACCATGCAAGACTCTGAAGATAGTGGACGGCCTGAGTGTTGTTCTGCCCTAATAGCCCATGAACTATCACGGCTTAATATTGACATCACTGCTCTTAGTGAAGTTCGTTTCCATGAGGAAGGCAGCCTTAAAGAACATGGCGCGGGCTACACACTTTACTGGTCTGGCAAACCCAAAACCGAAAAACATCTTTCAGGAGTAGGCTTTATGATTAAAAACTCCATTGCCTCCAAACTCGAAACCTTGCCAACAGGACACTCTGATCGCATTATTTCCTTACGCCTCCCACATGTTGTTCTCTTTAGTATATATGCCCCAACTATGCAAGCCAACCCTGTAGAGAAAGACAAATTCTACACAGACCTACGCCAACTCATACAAAAAGTCCCTGTAGAAGATAAAATTATTATTCTTGGAGACTTCAATGCCAGAGTAGGAAAGAACTCTGAAGCCTGGAAAGGTGTCTTAGGCAAGCATGGTGTTGGAAATTGCAATGATAACGGACGCCTCCTGCTAGAGTTCTGTGCAGAACAACAACTGACTATTACAAACACAGTCTTTCAGCAGAAAGATAGCTTGAAGACAACCTGGATGCATCCCCGATCCAAACATTGGCACCTCATTGACTACGTTCTAGTCCGTCAGAGAGACATTTCTGATGTCCGTCATACCCGAGTGATGCCCAGTGCAGAATGCCAAACAGATCATTGCCTCATCAGATGTAAACTAAATCTTCATCTTAAGTTCAAACCAAAGAGGGGTGGCATCTTAAAGAAGAGACTCCAAGTCAACAATCTTCAACAAGCTACCATGAGAGACAACTTCCAGGCAAATCTACAAACGAAACTTGAAGACCATCCTACAGATCCTTCTCCTACAGTGCTTTTGCAACATATCAAAAACAGTATCCTCCAGTCTGCAGAAGAATCCCTCGGGTTCTCCCACAAGAAAAATCAAGACTGGTTTGATGAAAACAACCAAGAGATCCAGGAGCTGTTGGCAAAGAAGAGAACTGCTCACCAGGCATACCTCGCCCAGCCAACCTGCCATGTAAGAAAAGCAGCTTTCTGCCTCACATGTAGTAAACTACAACAAAAACTCCGAGACATGCAGAAAAAGTGGTGGATCAATATAGCAGAAAAGACACAACGCTGTGCAGATCTGGGTGATCTTAGAGGATTTTATGAAGCTCTTAAAGCAGTGTTTGGACCTACTTATCAGGTCCAAAGCTCCTTATACAGTACAGATGGTCAAACATTAATTACTGATAAAGCCTCCATCCTGAATTGATGGGCTGAATATTTTCAAAGTCTCTTTAGCGCCAACCGAGTAGTCCAAGGCTCAGCTATCCAACATATGATACAAAAACCAATGAAAAATGAAGGACATAGCTCCCACTTTGGAAGAGACCCTTAAGGCCATACAGCAGATGAAAAACGGCAAGGCAGCTAGGATTGATGGAATCCCACCTGAAGTTTGGAAACACGGAGGTCATGCACTGCACGAAAAATTCCACGAATTCCTTGTGAATTGCTGGGAAAAAGGGGAACTGCCATCAGACCTCCGAGATGCAGTCATCATCACCCTGTACAAGAAAAAAGGAGCAAAATCTGACTGCTCAAACTATCGAGGCATAACATTGCTCTCTATTGCTGGAAAAATCCTTGCAAGGATACTCCTGAACAGACTAGTTCCTGCTATTGCAGAAGAACTTCTCCCTGCAAGCCAATGTGGCTTCAGAGCCAATAGGAGTACTACAGACATGGTATTTGCCCTTAGACAGCTGCAAGAAAAATGTAGGGAGCAGAACAAGGGTCTCTATGTAACTTTTGTGGACCTCACCAAAGCCTTCAACACTGTAAGTAGAAAAGGTCTGTTGCAGATCCTGGAAAGACTAGGATGTCCCCCCAAATTCCTTAAAATGATTATCTTGCTACACGAGGGCCAGCGTGGTCAAGTCAGATATGGCAATGCTCTTTCAGAGCCCTTTCTAATAACTAATGGAGTGAAACTAGGTTGTGTTCTTGCGCCAACTTTATTTACAATCTTCTTCAGTATGATGCTCCAAAGGGCTATGGAACAGCTCGAAGAAGACGACAGCATCTATATACGTTACCATACTGATGGTAGCTTGTTTAACTTAAGCCATCTGAGGGCTCACACTAAGACTCTAAACTATCTAGTCCGTGAGCTGCTCTTCGCTGATGATGATGCCCTTGTTGCCCACACAGAAGCAGTTCTGCAGCGCCTAACATCCTGCTTTGCAACAGCTGCAGAGCTGTTTGGGCTGGAAGTCAACCTGAAGAAAACAGAAGTTCTTTACCAGCCTGCACCACAGGACGAACACCACCATCCCCACATTGCCATCGGCAAATCTGTGCTCAAGTCCATTCAGCAATTCACCTACCTGAGAAGCATCATCTCCTCAGATGCCAAGATGGACAAAGAGATCGATCACAGATTAGCGAAGGCATATAGTGCATTTGGAAGACTTCACAAAAGAGTCTGGAGCTATAAACACCTGAGGCAAAGCACAAAAATCAGTGTGTATAGAGCCATTGTACTCTCTATCCTCCTTTATGGATCTGAAACATGGGTCACCTATCGCCACCACCTACAACTCCTCGAGCGCTTTCATCAGCACTGTCTACGCACAATCCTAAATATACACTGGACTGACTATGTGATGAATGTTGCTGTCCTTGAGCAAGCCGGGATCACTAGTATTGAGGCCATGATATTGAGAACGCAGCTGCGCTGGGCAGGGCACTTTTCTAGGATGGAGGACCATCGCCTCCCAAAAATACTACTCTACGGTGAATTCGCCACGGGTCAGCGTAAGAGGGGCACTCCAAAAAAGCGATACAAAGATTCCCTGAAACAACATCTCAGGCTCGGCCAAATTGATCACCAACAGTGGTCCGCCCTGGCCTCACATCGGGAGGCATGGAGATGCACAATCCACAATGCTGCAGCCTTATTTGAGAACTCACGCTGAACAAGTCTTGAAGAGAAACGACAACGCAGAAAGAATCACAACCCAAAAACATCACCCAAGGAGACCTTCTGCTGTGCTTTTTGCAACCGGACTTGTTTATTTCGGATTGGCCTTTTTAGTCATCAGCGCGCTTGCAGAAAGCGTGGGATGTGTCCTTCCTGAATCTTCATTTGCGAAGAAAAGCCAGCAGCTGCCGCTGCAGTCACACTAGCACCACTCACAGAAGTATTGTTGGACCTCGTCCATAGATAAGCAGAAAATTGTGATGAAGTGGGCACTAATCTACACCCATTACTTCTCTTACCTGTGAATCTGAACTGTTACTTAAAGTGAAGACATTTAAATAACTGTTACTTAAAGGAAAAGCATTTATTCCATGGTATTCAGGCAACATCAGCATTTCTAGGTTATGTGCAAGGTGTCTGTCCTCCAATAATACTGCTCCAGCTTCCAAGGGTTATGTGATAAGGGAGGGAATTGTGTAGATTTTTCATGTATGAGTGGGAAGCTGCCCGTATTACTTCCCTAAAGCAGGAAGTAGCCTTCACATCATAAAAGTAATATTAAAATGGGGCGCTCTGTAATCGAACCTTTTCATCAGCGCTGTATATGCACAATCCTAAATATACACTGGACTGACTATGTGACGAATGTTGCTGTCCTTGAGCAAGCAGGGATCACCAGCATTGAGGTCATGATATTGAGAACACAGCTGCGCTGGGCAGGGCAGGTTTCTAGGATGGAGGACCATCGCCTCCCAAAAACAGTACTCTACGGTGAACTCGCCACGGGTCAGCATAAGAGGGGCGCTCCAAAAAAGTGATACAAGGACTACCTGAAACATCTCAGGCTCGGCCAAATTGATCATCAACAATGGTCCGCCCTGGCCTCACATCGGGAGGCATGGAGATGCACTATCCACAATGCTACAGCCTTATTTGAGAACTCACACCGAACAAGTCTTGAAGAGAAACGACAACGCAGAAAGAATCACAACCCAGAAACATCACCCAAGGAGACCTTCTGCTGTGCTTTCTGCAACCGGACTTGTTTATCTCGGATTGGCCTTTTCAGTCATCAGCGGCACTTGCAGAAAGCGTGGGATGAATCCTTCCTGAATCATCGTTTGCAAAGAAAAGCCAGAGAGAGAGAAAAAGAGAGAAGTTTATTTTGAATAGATCTCCATTATTCTTGGGAGATTTAGAACTTGAGTGTTTTTATTCAAGCCTTAAATTGCAGCAAATTCAATGTACACCTCTTTTTCTAGGATATCTATGTCACAAGTGCTAATATCAATTAGACACAGAGTCCCAATCCAAATTATACACTACCACCACACAAACTAAAACTGCATACAGAGGCAGGATGGCATAACCCTGTTATGCATATTCATTTGGAAACACTTCCTATTGCAAACATTGGGTGTTTTTTTTCCATATTAAATATGATTGGGCCAGAGATTCAAATCAGTAGGGCCTGTCTCTACAAGGGGGGAAATGTGGATTTATAAGCACTAACACCAATTTGAAGCAGCTTCTATTTGTTTTAACAGTTTTCTAGCAAAATCGCAGGCATATGAAGCTATTCGCTTTTGCTGTCCCAACAGGCATGCCTGTGAATCAAGATGGCAGGCGCGGGTGAATTACTTGCATTTTTATTGTTCCATTTGCCACCGCCAAACAATTAAAACAACAACAACAGCATATCTAAGGTGCAAAAGTGCAATATTCCATCTAAATAAATAAAAAAGAAAAGAAAAACACTATTTCATCACCTGAGCATATGATTGTTAAAGCGAAAATCCAAGGAGATTTTCAGACACGATTTTCGGGTCTATATATTCCAAAACAGCTCCGTTGCTGCCGCGCGGCAGGGGACCAGTTTTGGACAATGCCATTCCTCTGCCGAACCCCTCCGTGTCACTTCCGTGACAGAATGGAGGAAGCCGCATCATATTTCACTCACGGGCAACAATTGTGAGTGAAATATGACGCGGCTTCCTCCATTCTGTCACGGAAGTGACATGGAGGGGTTCGGCAGAGGAACGGCGTCGTCCAAAACTGCTCCCCTGACGCACGGCAGCAACGGAGCTGTTTTGGAATATATAGACCCGAAAATCGTGTCTGAAAATCTCCCAAGATGACAGTTCCAGGCACTTGTCTTGTTAGCAAGCTCTGCTCCCTGCCCATGTCTGACCAATCAGCTTCCACTTCTGCTCTTTCACAAATGTGAATGAATGCATATCTGATTGTCCAAATGAGCGACAATGCACATTCTCTACAGAACTTTTTTAAAAATACAAGGAAAGCTGTGAAGGCTTTCCCAACAGAGTTTACAGTAGATTTGCCCCCCCTCCTTCTGAATACTGCAATCTGATGCAGAATGCCATTAGGACAGGTAGGACTCCAAGATAATTCTGTGAGGATTATTTTGACTGTTAAAACAACTCCTGGGTCACAAATAAATAAAGGACTTTCTTTAAGTGAAACTTAATAGCATTTGATGATCCCTCCCCCAGTCCAACATTTTCTTAATTTTAATTACGCAGTGTTGTTTATTAAGAGAGAGGAGTTTTACCAAAATGGGGGGTTATCAAAAACCATGAATCCAATATAGTAGAACTTTCAATAATCCCATAATTCCTTCTTTAAAATATCCATGCTGACATTTGTGTCCAGTATCAGGAGGATGTGAATATAATGAGAAACCTTGATTAAGTGTTTCAGTAATGAGCTCCGCTTCCTCCTGTCCTTATGCTTCCCCCTACCTCTTTAGCCACAGAAACCTTCTGTTTCTGTTTTTGATTGACATTACTTTATTGTGCCATCCGAAACTAAAACTGGGGATTAATGTTAACAATTATGAATGAAAATAACTGTTCATAACTGGTGTTTGGTTTGTTTTCATTACCTTAAATACAACTGTTAGTCTTCCTAGAGAAGACCCATTGAATCAATGGGTATTACATAAATGTTGGCTTATCATGTTTCTTTCGATTAGTATACTCTAGTTTGAAATAACAATTGGATTTAGGCCACTAACCATACTTAACCTTCACTCAGTTTTGCAAGTTAAGATGGGATGGCAAGCTCTGGTTGATAAATATGGAAGAGAAAGCTTCTTCATGGCTGGATTGCAGAAAGAATGGAGAGCGGGGAGAGAGAAGCCTGGTGGGAAGCCATGCTGTGGGCTTAGCATTACCTCCAAACCAACCCTATGACTCTCATGTATTTCACCAATTAGCAACTTAAAGCAGAACACAACAGTTAATTTTCACCATTCTCAAAACTGTTGCATGAATTATCCAATTGTAGCATGCAACAGCTCATTAGCTGCTCTCTTAATGATCTGTGTACACTACAATCTGCCACATCTCCTGGTGTTATCACCTCTGATGGGAATTCCAGAATGAGTGTAAAATACACATCTTGAAAACATTGGAAATTGTTTGAGAATGATAATTAGTTTAGATGTCCTTTTGGACACTGAAATGTAACCCTCTGGCTTTTCATACATTAGCTCCTGTTCTGTTAGAGAACTGTTAGTAAGATTAAGATTGGCACTCTCACACAAATAATTTGAAATTTAGGGAGGGGAAATATAAGGGATTTAATAGCACTTGAGCAGTATATTTTTCTCTGAGGAAAGACACAAAGGCAGTTTTAAGCATAGTCTGAATTACTTTTTTTTTTCAGTTGCACATTGATGTGGAAAGAGAATGGAGTAGAATTATGAGTGAACACACATTAAAGTGATATAGACCAGAAACGGACTTATTCATTCATCCACAATTTGGATTTGAAACTTTTATTCCATTCCTATCATGATCAGTAAGTGCAATGAAGTGAACAAGTGTAATGCTTCACTCATAGGCATATTTACTCAGAAGTAAATCCTGTTGTGTTAAATTGTACATACTATTCCCAAACAAACATGTCTAGGATTGCAGCATTTGGCTCTTTTCCCAGGAATTTCCAAGATACTTTTAAAATGAGGACAGATTTAAAAGGATAGGAACATGGACAATATTTGGGCATCAGGGTTTGGAATTAGCTTTACATTACCGGTAATTCTGACATTAGTTATGGCAAAGGGATGCAGGAAGGAGGTAGAAAACTAAGCAAGCTTCAGTTATCAGATACAGAATTGCAAACATTACCATTTACTGTCCAGAAAGCAAAAACTAGTGGTGGAAAAAGGCAGAAAGTCCTAAAGAAACGGTAGGAGAGGCTTCTATAAAATAAATAGAAATCCCATAGGTAAAAGGTGGAAATACAGTATTATTAGGTCACAGCACAAGGCTGGGTACCTAGGTCCATACTGACAAGGTTGGTTGGAAACAACATTGTCATCTGGAAACTTATTAGACAAGCAAGGAGTGAGTGAACAAGTGCAAAATGTAAAACAGATGTACTGTACGCAGACAATGCCTTCCATATTTGGAAAGACATGTTTGGATACAACCTACAGTATTGTATAAATCTATTGTCTGTCACTGTTCACATTTGGAACACTGTGCACAGTTCCAGTGAACTTCTTTCAAGTAGGATATGGAAGAGGGCAACAATTACATTTAAAAAGAGGAGTATTTTTTTCCTCCGTTAACAACAGAAGCAAATTCTCTTTAAGAAACTATTACTGTCTTTGTGGTGTTTGTTTATTTTAACAAGCCAAGCAAAATATATTAGAAGTCACATTGCCAGTTGGCCCTTCAGCCAACAAGAATAAGGGAACATTATTTAAGCCTAAATTTTTCTGACATCTTGTTTGATATATTTTCTGTTGCCTTCTTGAAATGAAATTTGAGACATGTGGCATGTATAATCTTAGCTGCTTTATATTTTGTCCTTTAATTGTGGAATCAGGAGTAGGCCTCATGGCTAGCCAACAACATTATCTTCTATGATGAACAAAGTTTTTAAAGTTTGGGGCTTTTAGGTAATGCGGATGGGATAGATTAGAGTTCTTTTGGGGGTTCTTTTGCAAAGTTGTTCTAACTGGTATTTTAATAGTATAATTAATTTAATTTGTATTTTAATATTTGTAATATACTGTATTTTTATTGGAAACTTTTTAATTATGTTGCATGCTGTCTTACAACTCAACCCTGGGAGGAAGACAGGATATATATAGATCAATCAGTTAAGTAAATAATTAAAGGGACATTGTGAAGGATGTGGAAAAAAGCTTCCATGCAGTATGTGATTCCAAGGTTCTAACAGGTATAACCAATAATGTTGTGACCATTTTGATGCCAACATTAATTCCTATGAGTCATAATGGGGAAGGTATTTAACCTGCACCTTCATCATTATCACTAGCCAACAAAACTATATCCTTGTTTAGAGACTCTGAAGGTTTACTCTTTGGCCAATAGCCATTATAAACCTATCTTCCATGCTCTGCTGGAAATAGAATGTTAGCCTTGTTCTAGTCTCTCGGAACTATTCTTATGTTTGTTGGGTTTCAATGAATGGAGCACTATTAAGCGATGACAAGGATTTTTACCCCTTTTCTTCTTTTGAAGGAATTGCGGCACTAACCACTGAGCAAGCTCCCCAGAAAGCATGCAGCAATCACATAAAATTTATAGGGTTTTTTTTTAATTAATGAAGGCAAGATCCAGGAAAACAGAAAAACAAAGCACCAATCAAACCAGGATACTCAGGAGTTGTCTAAACAGCAAAAATACTCCTCATAGAATTCAAGGAGAATATGATTTGTCTAAATGGCATCCCGAATCAACTGACACTATTTGGAAGGAGAGGGGCCAAAACTACTAAAAACTCAGCCTTCACGGCTTTTCCAGTATTTTTTTTTTAAAGCTCCACCAGGAGTGCACATTCCTGCTTGTTGGGACAACCAATTTGCTTTGATTTGTATTCCTGATATGCGGAAGTGGAAACCTCATTGGTCGGATGTGCGCAGGGGGAGAAGCTTGCTAATATGTTGGATAATCGTCATAGCGATCATGTGCTGAGGTGACTATACAGCCTTTTCTCTCTCTTTTTCTATTTATTTAGCCAGAATATCGCACTTTTGCACCTTAGATATCCTTTTTTTTACAAAATACTATTTGGCGGCAGCAACTGGTGGGAATAAAAGTGCAAGTAATACACTTGTGCCTGACATCTTGATTCACAGGCATGCCCATTTGAACAACGAACATGGACAGCTTCACATTCCTGTGATCTTGCCGAAAAAACATTAAAACAAATAGAAGCTGCTTCAAATTGGTGTTAGTGTACATCAATACACATTTTTCCCCTCGTATAGACAAGCCCTAAATTCTTCCACACTAATGTAAAGAAGCAGGAGCTCTCACAGCAAATAATGGCCGTTGATGCACTGTGATGCCATTTGAGCTTTCATGCAGTCTGTAAAAGGCAGCAGGGATGGGGAAGAGAATGAACAAAGCTGTATTGTGTGGTAGGTAATTGGTCAATCATAATTCAGATTTCATAACACTATAGACAATTAATGAATCATCAGATCTCTTCAGTGTCTTTATTCACTATTGGCTCCAGAAACCTGGAGGGATGTCCCTTCTTTTTTAAAGGAATAGTGTTTCAAAAAATTTTACTGTAGTAGTGTAAACTTTCTGTGCTCCCCATCACATCCAGCAAGGAGAAAGAGGGGCTTGTCTAGACAAGCAATTTACCCTGGCTTCACCCCGGGTTGGAGCCCTGCGGTCCAAACAATGCAGAACTCTTACCCCAATTCACCCCCAGACAGTCCTGACAATGTTTGAGGTTAAGCCAGGGGGGAAAGCTTGTTTCAAAATAACCTCTGGGAAAAGTTTCAAAATAGTTTCTAAAAGTTTCAAAATAACCTCTGGGAAAACCTGCATTGTGTGGGGAAGCCCAGATGGGTCTGGTGTGGGAACGCAGGAGTCCATGCCTGCATGCCGAGTTGCATCACTGTGCACCATTGCTGCTGCTGTCATGCTGAAGCCAGGAAAGAGGCCCCCAGTGTGTGATCAAGGCATGTGACCAGCCTTGATCACATCCTGAGGGCCTCCTTCTCAGCTTCAGAGAGTGCAGCGGTGGAGACACCTGCCAATACCAGTCAGTGTGTTGTGCAGACATCTGCCCATTTAGTCATGGTAATGGGGGATCTGGGCCAGCTCCAGGTCAGAATACTCCAGCTGGAAGGTGACCAGGGCAGACAAGCCTGAAGAGGAGGAAGAATGGCCAGGCAACCAAATATGAATTGCAAATATCAAACCATGTGAGTCCTTTGGGGTTGTTTTGTTTTGTTTTTTGCTGAGACATATCCTGGATTTTTAAAAATAATACTCTGGGGGGAATAAAATGTTGCTGCTGGTCCTGGGAATTGCCACTGAATGCTCTGGGATGACAGAAATGTCAATGATTTTTAAAGAACTCCTGAGAGAGATAGCAACAGATCCACCAGCCAATGGCAACAGTTACTCCATCTGGAGACCTCTACTGTTAAATATTTATGAAACAAGGCCTGAGATAGGTTCAGACAATGTGTGGTCTCTTTGAAACAATCCTGAGATCATATATAACCTTTCAAGAGTCTCAAAGTCATTATGTTTTGAAGACAACAACCAATGATTTCAGGATAATATTTTTTTAAAAAAATGCTTAGCTTCACCCCAGCAGTCTTAATGTCATTGTCAGTCATGCCAAAATATGCACAATTTTGCTGGAATTTAAATGATTATTGGTTCATCTAATAATCAGACAAGCCTACCCAAAGCGTTCTTAGAAATTCCACAAAAAATATTGAGTTTCTAATATGTTGGGGAAATTAACAGCAACTTGACTTTAGCAATGCAAAAAGGGGGCAACAAGGGGATCTTTACGCCAATTGTATACCCCTACTAACTCTGAACTTATGCACACACAAACACACAAGATAGGTGTTAACAATGATATTTATTAAAAACTTTAAAATAATAACACCAACTCACGCACGCATTCACACAACAAAGCATTCACACAAGACCACTAGGAAGATGAAAGATTGACAGAGGGATTAATAGGGAGTTTTCAGGGGAAATACAACACCTGTCTCATAGTGTGAAGTCATTGGACAGACTGGCAGTGTAGATGAAGCAGGAATGGCTAGCATAGAGAGACGTAGGAGATTATCAGATGGGTAAAATATCCCAGGAAAGGGATGAGGGGAGATTGCTAACTGTCTCCCTTTTCAGATGACATCATCCCTGTCCGGGAAGCTCCTGTTCTGCTCCCATCCCCCCCCCGCTTCTTCTTATTCACGGGAAAATCCATGAATAAGAAGCCCATTCCATTATTACAACAGAATGATAGGGGAATGAACAGGAGCCCTGTTCTCCTCCCGGGGTGACGTTGGAACATGACGTCACCGGGAGGTCTGTGCCGGACACTTCCGGGCATGATCTGGATGGCAAGATAAGTAAAACCCTTTCCCCACCCCCTATATTATTATTATAGTAGCTATTATTTTTTTAATGGGTTTTTGTGGTTGGGTTGCAGTTTTGATGGCTGGGGGGGGGGGTATTTTTAAATTTGCCACCCAGCCATTCTCTCATGAGAACAGCCGGGATTTCAGTTCCCAGTCGCAAAAACAGCCTTACAACGGCTGCATTTATGACCAGGCAGCGAAGGGAGAGGGAGTCTGTTCCTGCAGTGGAATGAAGGTGTCTGAAACCTTTTTCTTTATTCCACGGCAGGAATGGGAGTGGGGTGGGTGGGGGGTAGCGGTAGCAACAGACCCTAAGGGCCCATCTGGTAATCTCCATAGTGTCCCCAGGAAGAGGTTCTGAGCACAACGAGGCATGATTTTGGGCCAGTATTTATACCAAAGATGTGCCATGAGGTGAAGAAGCTTCATGTGTTGAAAAAAATGGATTCCAGGTGTTTCTCAGAAATTAAGCAATGGGTTTCAGGAAAAAACTCCTGGATTTGACAATAGGTGTCTGAAGATGCGAATGTGTTTCAGCTCCCTTAAATGTTCTAGTGATTAGATTTACAAAGCTTGAGCTGCCTCCTTTATGGCTGGGTGTGTGGCGAAGGGAAGGGGATATCTTCAGACAAAGGATTACTCCATCCACTGGTGATGGAATCAATTGTCTGTCACTTGGGTGTGTGCAAACAATGTCCTCTTGACCTCATTATGTTTCCTTATAGTTTTGAATTTGTCAATAGTTCTTCCTTTGTGCGATGCATGGCTTAACACGTGGCTTTTGGGATCTGTACAGTGAATCCCTGATATTTTACTGCTTTTCCCCGTGGAAGACCACATTAATAAGCCAAATTATTAATAAGCCAATTTGGGGGGTTTCTAGAGGTGGGGCTCATTAGGGACACTAACACCTTCAGGATGGATGGTACTTCCCCTCTGCTGTTAGTTGCTTTTGCAAGAGTTGTATTCATAATTGTATGGAACCTTTCTCAAGAACCCTAAGTTTAGCAAACCTTGGTCATAATTCTTGTCCCTTTATAACATGACTTGTTTGAGCTGGCACAGCAATTTGGACCCCAAAACTTCCCCTTTTATACAACCAAGTTCTGGAGCATCATGCACTATCTCATCTCATCAACAACTTTAAAACAGAAAATTGTAAAAGCTTCACAAATTTCTACAGTTGTCAGAAAGTCAGTAATATAGTTCCTGCCTTATTCAGGCCAGAGGTCTTCAATTACAGTCTTGTCAGCTTAAGATGAAGTGATCAAATTTCATAGCCAATCTAGTCCCCTGATCAAAAAGGAAAATCAAAACCCTTTATGCCTAAATGCTCCAATGTGTTCTTAGGAATGCTATCCTCATACAGGACTTCTCCCCCTCTCCTTATTTCCACCCTGTTTTGATGAATAGCTGTGTAGCAAGAGATCCTAGGGAGAACCGTTTGTGACAAATGCAGTTTAGCTATGATGAATGTTAAAGCATACAGCTTGTGATCCATAGTAATTGTGGCATTAGACATAATTAGGAAAACCCAAAGATGTCCCACAAGGACTGAAAAGCAATTGCTCTTCACAGTTGTCAAAGGATAGAGGATGGCAGGAGCTTCATAAGTGTGCCAACTGATTTTTTTAAAAAGGATTATACCACATGTTTGTGCAATCTGAACATATATGGATATTCTCCAAAAGAGATAATTTAATATGCGGAATGGTATAATTCAGATATATACCTCATTTTCTGTAAAATATTATGTGAATAACAAAAACTTGCTGAACTACATTAGCAGCCCAGGGAAAATAAAATGGCATAGAAAACAACATGTTTTGATTGCTAGGACATACATTAATACATGTAAATGACATGTCAGTCTTAACTATTCAAAGGTCTGCATGCATTCACTTACTTTAACTACATTTCTCATCAGAATGTAAGATATTTGGCAAAGTCTTCTAATGGGCTGTCTAAACAGTGAAAATTTTCCTCATGGAATGAGAGGAGAATCCTACCTGTCTTAATGGGATCCTGCATCATGTTGCCGTATTCGGAAGGAGGGGGGCCAAAAACATCAAAAACTCTGAGAGGAAAGCCTTCACAGAGTTTTGTAAAAATACCAAGGGGAATGTGCATTCCTGCTTGTTGGGACAAGCGATTTATTTTGAATTGCTTTCCCATGGAAGAGGAAGTACAAAGCTGATTGGCCAGGTGAGCGTGGAGGTGGGGCTTGTTAAATGGGCAAGCACACAGCACCGCCATGTTGATTTTTCATCTCAGCGAATGAGCACTAAGGCGAGAAAACAGGGCTGCTGTTTCTTACCTTTTCATTGCAAATGCAAATATCACTTGAGCACACAGTGCAAATACTGTAGGTTTTTTTAAAAAAAAAATTCAGCGATGGCAGAAATGCAAGTAATTCACTCGTAGTCACCGCGGGCATGCAACGCTTTTGGGGGCAAAAAAAAAAAACCATTAGGACAAGTCACAGCAGCTGGAAAATGCCATTATTGCAGGGCACTGGGTTTTTTGGGCTCATATAGACAAGCCCTAAGAAACATTCAGGAGACACATGAAACTAACTGAGAATTGCATAGAAGTTCGACCTGACAGAAGCATAGCAACAAATGGACACCTTGCATGAGCAGTGTATTAGCTTGTGGTGGGAGGAGGAAGGTGTTGGGAACTGAAGAGGAACCAATGGAATTTCACTTAATTCAGTTGATTACTAGAGGGCACATAATCATTTTGAAATAAGTCTGGATAGAGATAAATATGCACACATTCTGAACCAGATTTTGTGAAATGTGCATTCTTGTTAAGACAATTTAACTGATCTTCAGATTTAAACTTATTTTTGAAAATAGGTTTTTGTGACTAAGTTACAGGTGATCACTTTATAGTTGGCTGTGGAAAGCCAGTCTTAAATGTAATTGCAATATTCTTTTGTCTATTACTTTTAAACATCCTATATTTGACAGCTGAAATATAAAGGGGTGGGTCTGTATACCTATACTCTATATACTTTCAGAGGAATCAACATCACTGTGGGAATGGATTTCCCTTCCCCTGCTGCTAAAAGCAACAAACCTACATTAATCACTTCACGGGAGGATCCTTCTAGCTATACCTCTCAGATTCTTTATGAATTAGTACAGATAACCAGGACATCCTGGAGCATCCACAGATTGGAACTAATGAGTAACAGATAACAGATAACAACAACAACAACCTGCCTCTCTCCATGGATCGAGATGAGGAACAACACATCCACACAAAACAATTAATAATTAAAACACATCTGTTTAAATTAAATATCAATTAAAATACATCTACAATATACGTATACAAAAAACAGTGCTACCTGTGACCATTTACTTCTTTGTAGTGAGGGTATGGCAGCGTTACATTTTAACATAATGAATTAATTTTTTTCATCACTGTAATGGTTTACTTATTACTTTTGTTTATTTAATTTCCCACTTTTCTCCCATATGGGACCCAAAGTGGCTTATATAATTTATTCAACACAATCTATTTAAAAACATTGATTTAAAGCAGTTAAAAAACTATTGTGTAATGAGCTGTATTCCGTTTAATTATTAGGTAGTAAGTAGCTGGCTTCAGTGCCATCAGTTGATTCCTCAGATGTATGAGATGACTTCTCAGTTAATCAGTGAGGAGAGAAAATCAGAGGATTGCTTTCTTGGCAAAACTGTGGGTGTAAACAGGGCTTGTTCCATTTTCCTCTCAGTATCTTGAGATGCAGGGCAGCTGTTTTGCTAATAGTTGTTACATGTTACATAAAATTCATGGTGGTCACAGATCAGAATAGTACAAGATTTTCACATGGGGCCAAAATGTCCCGTTACTGCCCCGCCACCTCCTCTCCCGTTCCTGCAATGGAATGGAGGTAAATGTTCGCACACTTACCTCCACTCTGCTGCAGGAACGGGCTCTCTTTCTCCTTGCCGGTCAGCTGTAAATGCAGCCGTCGTAAGGCTGCCTTTACGACCGGCCAGCTGAAATCCCACTTGTTCTGCTGAGAGAATGGGCGGGAGAGAAATTAAAAAATAACCCACCCACCCCAGCTATCAAAGCAAGAAATAAAATGCAAAAATAAAATTTAAAAAATGCAAGTAACCTGGGGAGGGGGAAGAAGGGTGCCACTTACCTGGATGTCCCGTTTGTACCGGAAGTGCTCGGCCCAGACTTCCTTCCCTGTGCCTGTCATCTCAGAACAGGGACGGGGCTGCTTTCCCCATGTCCCTGATTCTGTGACAGACATGGAAGGGATGTTCTATTCATGATGTTTCATCATGAATAGAATACCCCGGGAGCAGGACGGAAGGGGTTGACGTCATCAGAAAGGGAGCCCCTTTCTCAACCCTATTCCATGCCTGCCCCAGAATATTGGCCCCATCCTATAATCTCCTTTGTTCACATTTCAGTAATTCATAAGAAACAATCTGTAAGAAGTAGTTCAGTAAACAAGTGCATTTGCTGCCTTTCTTCCTATGTATACCTATTCTGATTTTACCAGTGGTCTGTCAGAACACTGGGCATGCTCTGCTCAAACTCATAATTATGAATAAGTTACTATTAGCATGATACAGAAACAAATGTGCAAACTATCTATATATTAAATGCCTTCTAATTATTTCATTATGACATTTCCACCACATTTCTTCCTCAAGGAAAGTTGATGGTCTGTCTCTACAGCAGTCCTGTCCTGTAGGAAGCAACAGAGAGAGAGTAATAGCTGAGCAGATTTTGAACTCTGTCAGTCTCACTGTTTCAAGTCCAATCCTCTATCCATTATACCCCATTGGCTCTGACATTATTCATCCCTTTCAATGTGATTATGAAGCAATCACTGTACAGAAGGCTCTTCTACTTTTCTTTACTCTTTTTGTTGTCCTCTGCTTATTTCACTCTCTTCTTTTTCTTTTCCTCCTTCAATCACTTCTCTCCAATGAGAACTGTCAGTTATGCCACACTAGGCACACCCTGAGAGTGCCATGTTGGAGGGAGCAACAACCGAGTTGCTACTTGCTCCAGGCTACACCTTGTGTACTTTTCTTCCGATCACACCAGCACCACTTTTCTGAAGGCACATCAGCATGAGACCCTGATCCTTCCACGTGCTCTCGGTATCACACAGAAATGATATGCCCCAGGGATCCAGCCTCTCTTGCTGTGTCTGTTTTCAGAGATGTAGTGTGAGAAACCAGTTAGTCTGTTCCTGCCACTTACTCCTACATTCTCTGCTCCTTCTTTAGGAGAATATAACAGAATAGAATAGAATAATCTGAAATGAAGAATGGTGTCCTCCCCCCATCTCTCTCTCTCTCTTTCTCTTCGCACGTGGAAAGGCTCACAAGTCAATGGTAGAGTACATTTTTTACATGCAGAATGTCCCAGTTTCAATTCCTCATCATCCTTGTTGGACATCTTGGGGTGCTACTGCCAATCAGCACCAGCTGAGACTACTCGCTATATAGACAAGCATTCTCACTTGATATAAGGTTGCTACCAGGTTGTGGAACTCCCTTCCGCTGGAGACTAGACTGGAGCACTCTCTATTCTGCTTGGCAAAAAGCCTGTTTCTTTAAGTGGAAATGCTAAAGTACTGCACAGGTTATTATGCTGACTATGTAGGAAAAGTTATGGTATTCTTTTGTTAGCAAAAATATACATTGTACTTTACTGTGCTCTGTTTTAATATATGTTGTGAGCTGCCTTGGCTTCTGCACTGGGAGAAAGGTGAGGGATAAATAAAATAATAAATAAAAGTAAGTTGTTTCTTATTTTCCTACCATTAAGGAGATTTTCAGACACGTAAAAATCGTCCCTTGCCGCGCGAGCAGCCTCCCGAAACTGCTGCGCGGCAAGGGTCTTTTTCGGACCGCGCTGTGCCTGTTGCGAAGCCGTCCGTGTCACTTCCGTGAAGCTTGGGACGGCTCCGCGTCATATTTCAATCACGGGCAGCCTCCGTGCTTGAAATATGACGCGGAGCCGTCCCAAGCTTCACGGAAGTGACACGGACGGCTTCGCAACAGGCACAGCGCGGTCCGAAAAAGACCCTTGCCGCGCAGCAGTTTCGGGAGGCTGCTCGCGCGGCAAGGGACGATTTTTACGTGTCTGAAAATCTCCTAAGACATGAACAGTTCATAAAACAATTCAAAAAATATTAAATATTCAGTTCCCCAAACTATATCTGTTAAATATAACTCGTATACTTTAAAAAAAAGATGAAAAAGCTTTCTGGAAGATAATACAGTTGTCCCTCTGTATCCATGGATTTGGTATCCATGGATTTAAGTATTCACAGCTTGAAAATAGTCTTAAAAAATAATAACCCAAAAAGCAAAGCTTGATTTTGCCATCTTATATAAGGGACACCATTTTGCTATGCCACTGCATATAATGGGACTTGAGTATTCACAGATTTTGGTATCCACATGGGGTCCTGGAACCAAACTCCAGTGAATATGAAGGGACAACTCTATAGTTTGTACTCTCGGCTACCAGGTTAACGATTGCTCAGAGATGGAAGGTAAAGTAAACTTTTACAAGATCTTATTTAGATGGTATATGACACCAATCCAAATAGCTAAAAAGAAACAACATGATGGAAAATGTTGGAAATGTCAAGATCAACAAGGAACATCATATCACATATGGTGGACCTGTAGGAAAATTCAAAAATATTGGAAATCAATCCATGATACAATAGTGAAAATTCTAAAGGGACATATGGAAATGAAACCAAAATTTTATTTATTAAATGTAACTGGGGGAAAATGGATTGAAATAAGAAAGAAATTTTAGTCTACATGATAACTGTGGCAAGGATTGTATTGGCTGGATACTGGAAAAATAATAATAATATACCTAACTTAGACAAATGGTTAATAAAAGTATTAGAGATGATCCAAATGGACAAATTAACAATGATTATGAAAGGGAAAACAAGAGCCAAGATTATTAGTAAATGGGAGGAAGTTGTAAATTTTATGAAGGAGAGATGGGGTAAGGATTTGATTGTGAGGTTAAACTAAAGTGATAAAGATATTATAGAATAAGTACAACTTTTACATTAATATAAAATAGAGACATAACTATATAGCAAGTTTCGTGAATAAAGAAAGAATAAAGAGAATACAAACTATTAATAGCAGATAATGATGGAAGGTTATTAAGCTAAAAAGGTTCGGCAGAAAGAAGGAAGGAAAGAAGTATGTTTATGTTAAATTTACTATTCTCTCTCTCTCTGGCTTTCTTCGCAAACGAAGATTCAGGAAGGACTCATCCCGCGCTTTCTCCAAGCACGCTGATGACTAAAAAGGCCAATCTGAGATAAACAAGTCCGGTTGCAAAAAGCACAGCAGAAGGTCTCCTTGGGTGATGTTTTTGGGTTGTGATTCTTTCTGCGTTGTCGTTTCTCTTCAAGACTTGTTCAGCGTGAGTTCTCAAATAAGGCTACAGCATTGTGGATAGTGCGTCTCCATGCCTCCCGATGTGAGGCCAGGGCGGACCACTGTTGGTGATCAATTTGACCGAGCCTGAGATGTTGTTTCAGGGAGTCTTTGTATCGCTTTTTTTGGAGCACCCCTCTTACGCTGATCCGTGGCGAGTTCACCGTAGAGTAGTATTTTTGGGAGGCGATGGTCCTCCATCCTAGAAACGTCCCCTGCCCAGCGCATCTGTGTTCTCAATATCATGGCCTCAATGCTGGTGATCCCTGTTTGCTCAAGGACAGCAACATTCGTCACATAGTCAGTCCAGTGTATATTTAGGATTGTGCGTAGACAGCGCTGATGAAAGCGCTCGAGGAGTCGTAGGTGGTATAATAATATTACAATTATGTTACAAGTTTTTTCCTTATTGTTTTTGATTACTTAGATTATGTTTTCTATTCTGTTTTTGAAGAAACGATTATTGTTAATTTGTTTAGGAAATAATTTGTAAAAATGGTGTGAAATAAAATAGAAAATAAATGGGGGGAAAAGGAAGATGAAGGAAATCCCTAATGTAGCAGACTGGTTACTAAAGTTGGCTGATGTGGCCTGTATGGACAAACTGTAATTTGAATTAATGCAAAAACCTACTCAAATATAGATCCGTGAT
This sequence comes from Gambelia wislizenii, assembly GCA_030847615.1. Classification (NCBI taxonomy): domain Eukaryota; kingdom Metazoa; phylum Chordata; class Lepidosauria; order Squamata; family Crotaphytidae; genus Gambelia; species Gambelia wislizenii. Next base: position 165,380,434 of record JAUMIR010000001.1, on the reverse strand, counting down.
TGGAATTTAGTAATGGAATATTGGGGGTAAAGGATGGGATATATAAGATACTTCGAGGTGTTACGGTATTAAAACAACTTATATTTTGACATAATTGTAAATAGAGGATGTGTACATAGATAGATCAGGACACTTATAATCATGTATTAGGGGTATTAAACCAGGAAACAGTACCACTTGATGTTTAATGAAGGAAAATATGAATAATCTCGGTTCAAAACAATTTTTATTAAACATTTTCAGGATATATGAAGACAGTTATATTATTAGCAAACTACCCTTTAAGAACTGGAATTACAAATAGGAAGTCAATAATGTAATAAAACAATAGAGAACAATATTGTTAAACAGTATTTGAGAGATATTTGTATGGATGTGGAAATGAAAAGAAAGGGAACAGTAAGGAGGGTTTGAGGGTGTGAAGAAAGATGAGGGTAAGGAGAAGAAGGAAGGATGAGAGGCATGATGAAGAAGATGTAAGAAGAGAAGGATAGAAGGAAATGGAAGTAAGACAGAATGTGTTTACGAGGTGTCTAAAGGTGGAATATAAATACAATATCCAGATATCATTATTATTATGTCTTCTACATTTGTTACTATTTTTTTCCCTGATCCACTGACGTTTATTATAAATTACTTGGGATGTTTGTATATATATTTGATTGTTTTTATGATTGTTTGTTTGTTTGAAGAAAATGTTTAGAAAAAAAACAGTTCTATATCCATCAGGTGTTATTTATTTTCTCTGGGCTTATCTACACTAGCCAGGATATGCCAGCACCCCACAAACGTATCCTGGCTGCGGAGGGGGCCCATTCACCCCCTTTACCTGTACAGAATGGGCCAGAATCCAAACAGTACGCTGGCCCATTGCTGAAGCCACCGCTGCCATTTTCCTCGCTAATGCGTAAGCCATGCAGGGGTCCCACAACATGTGACTGCAGGCCCCCTGTATGCGACCAGCCTTGCTCACATGCTGAAGGACCCCTGCCTGGTTTCCAGGAGAACCAGGAAACTGGTGGAAATAGTGTGGAGTGGCGTGCCAGACAAGCTCTCATGGACACGCAAGGCCCAATCTGGTTTTTGCTGGGTATTAGAATGGTTTATCAGTCCCTATCCTGGCTTATCCCCATTCAAGTCCTGTATCTGTCCCAGGACTCTTAGGACTGCCCGGGAACAGATCAGGGTAAATGCAGGGACTGCAGGGCTCTGGAACGGGGGCAAGCTGGGGTAAATCACCCATGTAGATAAGCCATCTGAGTACTACAGTGTTGTATTAGAGTCATAACCTTAGAAGAGGGATAAGGACATAGAAACCTTAAACTACACAGTTACAGTTATACACTGTTATAGCACTATGGTTCCTCTTTTACTGCTATGGTTCCATCCTATGGAATTCTGGGATTTGCAGTTTGGAGAGGCGTATTTACAGTTCTCTACCAAAGTGCCTCACTCATCAAACAACAAACCCATGATTCCATAAGCTGCAACCATAGAAGTTAAAATGAATAGAAAGTGCTATAACTGTGATATGCAAAGGCCTCTAGACTCCTGAGAACCAGCTTAAGTTTCTCTTTTAGTGATCAATCTAGAGGCAAAAGAGGTATGCAGACAAGGTTGTGAAATTTTGCTAGCAAGCCACTTGGCAGATGAGAATCTGCCCTCCTCCCCAATCTGTTTTTCTCTAAAACTAGTTGCTAACCATGAACTTTGAAGTGCTCAATGTTCAACTATTTCCATTTCTTTTCAGAATTGATCTTGCTCATCAAAGGGCTAATGCCTCCATTTCTTTCCTCCTGGTGTGTGGGAGTTAAATCGTGCATTTATTACTGAATGGTCCTTATATAAACATTTGATTAAGAAATATTTTATGCTGTGTTTAATAACTAACTGACCCCAAAGAACAAGTATGCCAGGACTGGGATGTAATAAAATTTGCATTTTAAATTGGCTTAAGGAACAATAATATTGGTGAAAGTAAATCAGATGTTGTGAACATTCCTAATTACAAGGTAGTTTTAATAAATGCCTCAGTTCTAGAACATAAAGGAATCCGATTTAACCTATAAAATGGCATGTATTTTGCATTTTTACTAACCAGAAGTGCTAGAACTTTTCCTGCAGTCAGCATAATAATCCATGCAATACTCTAGCAATTCCATTTAATTAAAATACCATACCCACCAACTTTTCACAGGATAAGTGTGGTCAAGCAGGATCCAAGATGTTCCAAGATGTGATCAAGATGACAAAAGTCATTAATAACAAAGAACACACCAACTAGGAGAGTTTTCTTTTGCCTGAGCCTGGGAAGAGCAAAATTCCATCCCTCTGCTCTCCCCACTGTTGAGTTAATGAGGTGCAAGCTTTGCACTTTGAACTCAGTTTGCAGCAATTGAAGTAAATTGAGGAGGAGTGGGGAAGGTGGAAAGAGGAGAGAGAATTTTAAGAGCAGCTGAGAAAATGGGATGACAGAGGATTATTTGAAACTATCCCTGCCAAATTAGGACTGTTGGAAAGTATGGAATACTATAAATTATGGAGTATACAGTATTGGAAGAATATTCAAGCTTAGTACATTGCTTTGAATTGAACCTTAAGCAGGCTGCTGAATCAGCATTTATTTATTTGGTATGAAATGAAGTAGCTTTTATATTATTTTTGTATCTCTTGGTATAGTTTTGGTTTTAAATTTTTTTATTTTATTTTTATTTTTATTTGGTGCCCAGAATAGATTCAATTGGGATACTAGGAAATGGGTTTCTTTGTTTAATAGTTAAAGAGAAGAGACAAGAAAGAAACTGCCTGTGTGAATAATATATGGCAGTCATTTGGGATATTACTGCAGAGCCAAAGAATCAGATTATTTTTGCTAGATCTAGAGGAAGAGGCAATTTTGTTTTTGTCTTTTGCAACGTAGCACCGGATAGCCTGTTTCTCTGTAAGTCACCCAATCAATTATCCTTTTTACCGTAGCAACAATGTAATTGCTTTTGGAAACACACTAATAATGAAATTCTAGGACTGCTAGCATCGGGATTCATATGTGCAAGTTCTTTTAAACAAGCTTGATTCTATACCACACTTCAGAAGATGCTGAGAAATTAATCCCAAAATTGAAGAAGTAAATATATCTTTATGTAATTCTGAAATTTGGTTGTGTGATATCAAACAAGAATTTAGAAGAGTTCCTCAAAGAAGTATTCTTATATACTAGACATAGGATTTCTTTACACTGCAACTGGAAAGAGACCTAATAATGGAAGAAACAAAGTACATTTCTAGAAAGTAAAAGGCAAACTTTATTACTATGAATTACCTAAATACTGCTCATACTCTGATAAAAGGTTAGTTACAACAGAACGTAAACGGAATCCCACCCACCCAGTTTCATGTGATTATTGTCATGGCAACTACAGCATAGACCAAAAAAAAAAAAAACTATTTGGGCAAGAAATAATTTTTCGTATCTTCAACATATACATCTGTCTCTGGTGGACTCATATGGCTTTAGACAATAGGATTCCGTTGATATTATTTAAAATCAAACTAAAGGAAGGTGTCTTTACAGACAAGATTGATACTAATACAAGAGGTCTTTTTATTCTTGCTGAGAATGAAATATTTTCAGGCATCTTTCTGAATCATTCCTTTTCTACAAACCAATGAAGGAGGGTGCCTTTCTAATTTGAAACTGCATTATTTTGCATGAATAACTGAAATAAGAATTCTCATTAAATGAATGTATCAGCTCCCCATCACCTAGACGTTCATTTCTAAGTACTGCATGCATGGTTCAATAGATAAGATCGACCAAATGAATATCCATAAATGGTCATGCAAATATATTAATATGTGTCATTATAAAATTGTGTAAGTCAGACTCCTGGTTCATGTACAACAACTGTGGAATACTTTATGTAAATACAGAGCCTGTATCCCGGGGGTTATTCCACAAACAAAGAATTATAAGACATTTCTGATTACAGTTGTCCCTTCACATTCACTGGTGTTTGGTTCCAGGACCCCCCGTGAATATACACTCTTGAGAGAGATGCCACAGATAATGTTCCACTCTTGAGTGGAACATTATCTGTGGCATCTCTCTCACTATGAATATTTGCAGTCACAAACACATTAAGCAGGCATGCCATAGTGCTGAAACAGTATCCTGTGTGAGTACAAAGGTGCAACAGAGACAAACAACTCATGGAAGAGGAAGACGACAGACGGATGGAGGGGAAATGAGCCAAGAATGGAGAGGAAAGAGTGTGGTGCAGAGGCAGTGGCAGCTGGTGGCTTCCATGGCAGTGGGACAGTATTTGCACTCCAGGTTCCATTGAGATATTAAAGACGCTATCCAGAGGGCTAAACCTATTTTGGAGATAGAATTCAGAACCTTGGCTAGCTCCTTTAAAGTAAAACCTGGATAGCATTCACCGCCCCATTGACATGGAGCGGCCAGCTGCCAGCATATAGAAGAGAAAAAGAGGTGCCATGGGGGAAGATAGAAATAGCAGGAAGAAAGGACGGTGCAGGATGAGAGAGGAGAGGAGAGAGAGTTTTCCATCCAACTCAAATGTGTGCCCACCTATCAAGCTATAAGTAGGGTACTGAATAGATTATGCTATATAACATTGTACACATGTTGCCAAGGTGAAAGCCTCCTACGGTGGAGGTAAGAAAGGTGGAGAAATACATAGGAAGATGTTGAAGCTCCTCCTCAGATTTACTGACCTTGATCATCCCTCCCCCCACAAAAGAGTGCTTCTCTCCTAACGCTACTAGGGCAGTGTTGGTCGAAACTACACATAATGTCTAGTTGACCCTAATTCTCCTGTTCAAAAACTAAAGCCTGATTTAGTCTTAGGTACAGTTGGTGGGGAACTGGGAGAGAGCCTTCTTGGTGGCTGCTCTCAAGTTATGGAACTCTCTGTCAAGGGAGGCCCAGTTGGCCCCTCCCTGCTCTCTTTTTGCCAGCAGGCAAAAACCTTCTTATTTACACAGGCCTTCAGCTTTTAACTAGTTGGGGTATAGGAACAGATGTGCTGATTCTTAATGTGTAAGAGGTTTTAATATACTTTTAATGGTTTACACTAATGTTTTTTTAAGTGGATTGTGTTTAATGTTTTGAGGGTCTTTTGGAATTTCAGACCACTTTAGTTGTGTTAAGGCAAAAGCCAATTTGGGTCCCATATGGGTGAAAAGCATGGTATAATTTAAATAAATTATGAATGATAGTAAATAATTTCAGCTTCCATGTTACTTCAATAGCAGCACTTAATATAAAACTGTCAGGGGATGATAGGACATGCAGTCCCCATCAGAAACCAAAAACTGTCTCAGTAGACTCAATAGCAACCTGTTCCCAAGAATACTCACAAAGGAAGATGCAGAGTTCAGGTTTCAAGCCAGCTACAGACAGGCGTTTTGAAAGACACAGAAACAGAGAGGGGGAATTAAAGGGTGTTCATTCGCTCAGAGGCTGGAATATTTTACTGTGCCCGTTCAGATCCAGGGAGGTGACCAAGGCAGGGGATGAATGGGCGACCCTCTGCCCACCACGATCTCTTTGTAGCATGCAGTGTAGAGATCCATTTAAAAAGGTGATTGAGTACACGCGCATGCGCGCACACACATCAACCTTCATGCAGCTGGAAGGGATGCCTTTGTTTTTGGCTGGTGAGGCTGGATCTGTTGAACGAGTGACTGACCCCTCCTTTTCTGGTTGCTGATCTCTAAGCCCGCCCCCAGTCACCATTTCCGGTCATCCCCTACTACCGAGATATTTTGTCCCAGGCTGTTTACATTTTCGATTTTCCGAATCCTCCAGTGACTTTTTTAAAAACCGGCACAAACCGCAGGACTGGAAGTCCCGCAGGTTGAGGGATAAAAGGTGCCCCCCCTTCCAAAAATCACGTACCCGACCCGATGTACGTGTAAACTGCCAGGGATCGACACGAATTCTTCCCACTACATTTTCATCATGTAAACGGCACCCTAGATAGATCCTTGTCTGAAATAATTCTGTTTGCCCTCTTTTTAATAACTGAAAGTCATTAAATATGTATGACAACATGGCTTTCTTCTGTCTGCATACCATCTGTCCAGGTGTGAGATAAGAAACAGACATTTGAAAGAAGGAAAAAGAGATATTTCCAGAAGCATTATGATTTTTGCAGTAAATGGGAAGTTAATGAGGCAGGAATTGACAACACATTGCTCTGACCGATTGCAGTGCCAGTAATTCTGTTACAAACGTCAATAGAACTGTACCTTCAGAAACTTCACTCAGATAATTACAGTCTTCGTGTAACAGCCCTTTTGCTCTGTGGGAGATCTCCACTTCAAGAGGTCTGCAAGTTTTTCTTCTAATGAACTCTTGCTTGCTAAGGCTGTTCTGATCATCATATCAAAAACAATGACATTTCCCCCACAGTTATAGCTGAAACTTCTTGAAATATCAATCTAGGTTCATGCCTTCATTTTGGAACCAGTATAAATTATTTCTTGTATGATACAATTGTAGCTAAATTGGACTGATTACTTTGGACCCTTTTCTTACATTTTGCAATACTGTGATAAAGTAGCCACTGACCTCAGTAGACAATGTGGAACAATGTGGTTAAAGTTGAAATATTTGATTTCAAGACGATTTTGGCCTACTTCACACATTACTCATTTTGTACAGAATCACAAAGTTGGAAGAGACCATGAAGGCCATCCAGCCCAGCCCCCTGCCTTACAGGAATACACAGACTGTTACAAGTATAGTAAATCTCTACTAGTTATGTTTTCTAATGTATTGTATGATTATTTTAAATTCATGCTCACTGCAAAACACATTTTCCAGAATTGTATTAGGCCACTGATTTCCCCATACTAGGTTTCTGTGTTCTGTCCAAAGTAAAATAACAACTGAGACACATTTGCCACTGGAAAATCTGTGATCTATCTTTGCAGTGCTTTTTTTTCCTTTTGAAAGTTAAATGTAAGTTCAGGGAAAGTACAAATTTGATTGCACTAGCACAATCAGGGGAGGAAACTCCCTTGTGTGTGCTGTTGCTGCTGTTGATTTTCTCTCATGGATAAGAAAGCATTTCCCTTTAACAGCCACAAGGAAATGGATGCTAAAGTCTTGCAACACTGTGTGTAGTTTTCTTTGAGTACATGCATCTGTATCATACTTAACAGAATAGTCCCAGAGTCATTGGAATAAGTTTAAGGTTAAATACATTGTGAGTTAGGTTGCCCTGATCAAACATACTCTACATGAACTGTTGTATGTGTTGTTGGAATAAGATCTCTCCTCTCACCCCAAAAGTGTCAATGTGTGCTGTGCGTAGACACAATCGTAAATTTTCATTTATGGGTTTGCATTTGAGATTTTGCATCCTTCAAGGAAGTTTTTTAAACTAATTTTTGAGTGCTGGCGCCTCTTATTCCTTAGACTTCGATATTATAATCTGACCACAGCCACTTGAGTAGTTTTACGCAGAGATCTGAATTTGTATCTCACGTTTCAAAAACCTGTCTACTACAGCATGCTGCAGATTGTCTGACTACAATAGGTTTGCTTTCTAAACAGAGCCATACAATAGGTTGCTTTCTGAACAGAGCCATCCTATTATAAAATCTTTTATACTGCAGAAATGTGTTAGATGCACTTATTAGATAATAGAATTCTCAGCAATCACTTGGGAAAAGCAAGAGAAAAGACAGCCACATTCTGTTTTTCCCCCAGGCTCTTCAGGGTGCTTCTGCTAAGCAATATTATTGAGTCCATGTACTAAAATAATAAAATAGGATATCTGTCTATTTGGGCAAGCCATTGGTCCAAAACCACGACTGTCCATATGGCTGGAGCCTCTGGGACCAATTTCAGTTACTAAGTAATAGCTATCCCATTACCAGCCCATAGTTTTGCAGTTGATACAGTCTGAACAGTCTGAAGATGGTAGGAGTATTGTAATGGATAAAGCTATAGGACTCCTCACCCCCCACAAGTGTGGGGCAGCCTCACTCCTCACAGCCATGGATTGAGCAGACTTTTCTCTCAATGGGAGTTGTTGGGTTCCACCATGACAGCAGGCATGCCTTGAAGACCCTATAGCATGGCTTAATTCAAGACCACATTGGCACAATGTGTTCAGCTCAAATGTATAACTTTTTTGAAGGCTGTGGTATATCAAATTAAGGACAGTTCCAACCCATGCAAAGTTGGGGGCTTCCCACTAGTTCTTAAATAAAGAAGACAAAAAAATGCAGAGTGCATACAGTATATGACTTGCCAGATATCTTGCTTCTGTATGGTGTTCACTGTTTGTCAAAACTCCATTATCTGATGATTAATTAATTCCAAATAATAAAGCTCTTGTACTGGTTTGTATAACTACTCAGGCAATGATTTTGAAACAAAACACAGCACTAAAATGGTAGGGGGGGTTGGCAAATAAACATAAATGAAAGAAGTGCATAACACTTCAGAATATAATGTAGAACTAATTTAAGAGTGTTGGTTTGAAAAGTTGTCATTTTATGCACAGGGTATTATGGACAGGGTATCTATGGGTATTAAATGCTCTGCCCTTTAGGTACAGAGATCCTTCAGATTTAAGAAGAAATCAAAACAAGTATGGAATATTTCAGTTCTACAATGACATTATGGCTTCCCATGGGTGTATTCTGGCCCTGGATCAGGCCCATTGCCCCTCCATTACCTGCGCAAAACGGGTAGGAGTTTGCATAGACACACCAACCCATCTCTGCAGCTGCCACCGCTGCCGTCCACATCACACTTTCTGAAGCCAGGCAGGAGGCCCACAGCAAGTGATCAAGGCCCCCTGCATTTGACCAGATGCTTCCTGACTGTGGAGAATGCAATGCAGATGGCAGCTGCAGAGATGGGCCAGAGTGCCAGTTGGGACTCCTGCAGTCCCACGAGGCTCAATCTTTTTTTTTTTCTTCCTGAGATGAGGTGGGTTTTTTACTGGTTTGACAGGCTTTACCCTGTCTTTCCCTCGGGGGTTGTGAGGACTGCCTGGGGGAAATGGGGCAAAAGCCCTGCATCATATGGACTGCATGGCTCCAAGATAGGGGCACGACGGAGTAAATAGCCCATCTAGGCAAGGCCTTAGTCTCCTTTGTAACACATGTCAAAATAGCTTAATTTAAAATATTTATTCATAATCAGACACATGGTCTTATAAATGAGAGAGAGGGATGAAAAAAATGGCTGTATGTTAGAGTGATGCAGGAAGAGAAAGGGTGTGGAAAACACCTAAAAAACAGGAAGTTAGCATAAATATGTGCCATGCCTAAATTCCTGGAGAGTAATATGCAACTGAGCATGTGAAGGCCCATAACTCTAACGAAAAGGCTTTATCTTCATTCAGCCTCTCCAACTTGGCCACCTCCATTCCACTTACCCTACTTTGTCAGATTGCCAGTTTAGAAAATGGAATGTAAGGCATCTTTAAGAGTGATACTTTTATTCCCAAACTGATGGAAACATGAATCCATAATTGGTTGGAAAACTGTACTCAAAGAGTTGTCATCAGTGGCTGTGCTTCATATTGGAAGGATGTCTCAAGTGGAATGCTGCAGGATTCTGTCCTGAGGCTGATGTTCTTTAATATTTTTATCCATGAAGGAGATGATGGGGTGGAGGGAATCCTTATCAAATTTGTGGATGATAGCTAACAAAACTAGGAGGAGTAGCTAACACAATGGAAGATAAGAACAGAATTCAAAAGGGCCTTGTTAAACTAGAACACTGGGCTGAAATTGATAAAATACAATTCAAGAGATAACAAATGTAGAATTTTTTATTTAGGCCACAAAAAGCAAATGCACAGGAATAGGATCAGTGATACATGGCTCAGCACTACTACATGTGAAAAGGACCCTGGGATTATTGTTGATCATAAATTGAACATGAGCCACCAATGTGATGCTGCAGCAAAGAAGGTGAATGCTATTTTAACATGCATTAAAGGAAGCCATTTCCAGATCAAGGGAAGTAATAGTCGCCCTATATTCTACACTGGTTAGGCCTCATCTGGCATACTAGATTCAGTTCTGGGTGCCTCATTTTAAGAAGAATATAGACAATTTGGAGTGAGTTTAGAGAAGGGCAACAAGGATGATAAGATGTATGGAGAACAAACATATGAGGAAAGGTTGAAGAAGCTAGGCATGTTCAGCTTGGTGAAGAGAAGACTGAGGGGTGGCATGATTGCACTCTTTAAATACATAAAGTTTTGTCACAGGAGGGAGTGCAGGACCAGGGTAGGACCAGGTCTAACAGTTTTAAGTTACAGGAGAGTAAATTTCAATTGAATACTAGAAGGAACTTCTTGACAGTAAGAGTGGTTTGGTAGTGGAACTAATTGCCTAGAGAGGTGGTGGATGGGTTGTCTTAATGGTCAAAATAATCCTCACAGAATCTGCTTGGAATTCTACCTGTCCTAATGGCATTCTGCATCAGATTGCAGTATTCAGAAGACGGGCGGGGGGGGGGGCAAATCCACTATAAACTCTGCTGGGAAATCCTTCATGGCTTTCCCGTATTTTTAAAAAAAGCTCTGTAGAGAATGCACATTGTCGCTTGTTTGGGCAATCAGATTCGCATTCATTCACATTTGCGATAAAAGCAGAAATGGAAGCTGATTGGTTGGATGTGGGCAGAGCTTGTTAACAAGGCAAGCACCCGGAACCACCATCTTGGATTTTCGCTTTAGCAAGCGAGCGCTCAGGCAATGAAACAGCCTTTTTCTTTTCGTTTTAAAATTTATTTAGGTGGAATATCATACTTTCGCACCTTGAATATGCTTTTAAAAAAAAATACTGCTCAGCAGCAACAACTGGTTACAATAAAAATGCAAGTAATTCACTTGCGCCTGCTGTCTTGATTTGCAGGCATGCCTATTACGACAGCAAAAGCGAATAGCTTCTCATACCTGCAATTTTGCCAGAAAACCATTAAGACAATTAGAAGCTGCTTCAAATTAGCATTAGTGCACATCAGTCTACATTTTTCCCCTCATATAGGCAGGCCCAGAATCTCCTTCTCTGGACATCTTCAGAAACTGGAGATCCTGCAATGAGCAAGGAGTTGGACCCGGTGGCCAACAAGCCCATTCTAAGGAGATTTTCAGACTACACTGTTATAGTGTTACTATTCCACTTTAATTGTTCTGGCTTCCTGCTGTGGAATTCTGGGGTTTGTAGTTTAGTGAGGCCTAAGATATCTCTGGCTGAGAGTTGTAAATGCCCCTCCCTAAACTGCAAATCCCAGGATTCAACAGGAGGCAGCCATAGCAAATAAAGTGGAATAGTAACACTATAACAGTGTTGTCTGAAAATCTAGGCACTCTTAAGAAGATTCTGTGAATGTAGGAAATAAGATACTTTTTTGCTTTTGTACCCAGAGCCCTTGCACCATAAAGCCCCGAGTACAAAAGCAACAGGTTCTGCAAAAGGCTCTTTGCTCCACTGTTAGTGGGCTGCGAAAAAGCAGTTTGTACTGGAGAAAGGACTGGAAAGGCCAGGAGGAAGTTGCAAAAATGGATGCATTGATATAGCAGTGCGGCTTCAGTAAGCAAAGGTCCAGAGATAAGGAGAACCAGCTGAGCCTGCAGCTGGGGTTAAAGTGCTGCCCAGTCGGATGGGTGTTTGGCATGGCAGTGTGATTTGCTGGGAGAAAAGAGAATTTGTTAGCACATTGGTGACAGTGGTTGGGGAATGGAGGGCTGGTGGGGACTGAAGAGACCACTTGTTACCCATGCCTTTTATCATCAGTGATCATAAAGTGGCATTAATAAGATGTGCATAGGATTCAGATTAATCTGCCACTGTTCTACCAAAGTATGCCTCGGGAAATGGGCATTCCATATTGCACAACCTCACTTAAGAAGTCCTTTCATTTAAGCTAATTTTCACCCTGAAGATAAACTAATTGCCTTGGAATTGTGTTCAGCTCAAATCAACATGGCTTACATTGAATTAAATATAGAACCCACAAAAATGTTATACCTTTATTGGCCAAGCAAACTCAAAACACATGATGCAAAACTTTCAAAGCTCGGCTGACTCCTTCATCAGGCAAAAGATGTTTAAAAAATAAAGAATAGTGACAGTGTTGAAGTTTACATAAATTATAAATTATTTAATTGATAAATTATATAATTGGCAAAGTTTTACCTTTATAGCACCTGAAAGGCTTTTTTCCCAGATGTAGCAGGACAGAGACTTCTTGAAAAATCCAATGATCTCTGCAGGATCACAAAGGAACCGTGGCTTCACCAAGAGTCAGAGACATGCTGGATACCAAAAGAGGTTGCCTTGCTGCTGCAGGAGTTATTTTTTACTTTCCTTTGTCTCAGCACACCACATGGCCGGGAAGTAGAAGTGTCCTCTGCCTGCATGAGATCCCTCACCTGAACAGCAACAAAGAAACACATGAAGCAACATGTTGACCTGTGACTCTAACGTCATCACTTTTCTTTCTTTATTTTTTAACATCTTTTGCCTGATGAAGAAGCCAGTACAGCTTTGAAAGCTTGCATGATGTTTTTTTGAAGTTTGGTAGCTAATAAAGGTATTGCTTTGTGTGTGTGTGTGTGGATTTTGGATTTTGGATTTTGCTTTGCAACAAGCCCAATGGGGCTACCCTGAATGTGTTTACGGAATTAAATAGAGTTATTTTGTAAGTCATACACTTCAGCTTAATTATAGTTGTAGCTGGATCAAGATGTGGACAGCTAGGGCAAAAGCAAACATTTCTGTTGAGGCATGTCTGCAACTGGATAAATGTTTCCCTGTAGTGGAATCTCTAATACAGCTGAAGAAATGTCTGGAAGCAGTTTTCCACATAGGTAGCTGATCACATGACAAGTAATCATAGACATACAACAGGGTGGACGTAATTATCTGATGCATGCAAGTAACAAAATCCCAGATGTCCTGGGGTTATGTGGAGGTCTGATCACATGGATATTATCTTTTAAAACAGAGATAACATTCACACTAGGCCCACAGTCTCATCACCAATACTGAAGGTTGACAGATGGTACTCTTACAGGGAAGGGAAATTTTAATTTCTTTTTGTTGTGGTTGTTGTTAGGTTCAACAATTTATCTACCTCCTTTCAACATAAATATCTCCAAAGCAATTAATGAAAGCATAAAAAGAAAAAGAAAAAATCCACAACAGAATCATAAAATTACAAAAATATTTTCCTGCAACTGTCAAAGATCATATCCATGTTAGGGCTAAAAAGCATAGTATAAAAACACCTTCATTAACAAAATAATAGATGAGACAATACAAATGATAAAACTCTGGCAAAAGCATTGCCAAACCATTATCCTACAAGTTTAGAAGCCTGGGAAAAATGAAATTGTTTCTCTGGCACCAGAAAGGCATAAAGTTTCTTTGCTACCCACCTCGCTTTGAATAGCAGGACACCTGGAGAAGGGGAACCACACAGCACAGGTGGAATGGGAGCAGGCATTCCTGTAAATACCCATGTCCCCAATCAGGGTCGAGCTTTAAGGATGAGCACCTGCACTTTTAAGTTCTGCTTGGAAATAGACTCAAAACTAGTGCACCTTTTGTTTTTGTAAAATTGTTTTTCATATGGATTTCAATAACAGAAACGCTCCCTATAAGATAAAATCCTTTCAGCATTAAAACAAGAGAACTGTAACAAGGCTAAAACAGGCAGATTTCAGCAGGAGTCAATTCTTAGCTGGTCTCGCATGAACAGTAAAGTGACTGTGCTCTTGGTAGCATGATTTATTTTGGATTTGGTGTTAATAGCTGTTCCTTTTGGCTCTCTGTATTTGCCAGTATATGTTCAGAAAGAGAGGAAAGTCTGGTATAATATTTCCCAGCACTGGTTCAATGCTACGTACGTACGAACTACCTTCCTTTGAAAAAAAAATTAGTTCATGCAAGTGATAATGGCCATGCAGTCCCACTCTGAAAGAGAAGCCAATTTTGTTCCACTCTCTTTTGCCTTTATTTCACCAAATCAAATATTGCCTTGTTGATTCCACACTTGAAATCTCCAACAGTGTTCAGTACAAGCCATGCACTTCCTCATGCTTTATGGGTTGCTTGTATTTTTATTTCCCTGCAAAATGAGAGCATGATTGATACTTGTCTATATTGTAATGACAGAGTAGCCATCATATGCAGAAGCAGCATAGCCACTCACCAATTTTAAATGAAGCCAAGAAAATTATTTATATGTATAAAAATAACATGGTATCAGGATAGCACTCTATCATTCAATCATGGAATGGTTACTAGTTTTGTGATCCTGGACAGGAAAATCCTGAATCATTTTGAACTCTGCCTTTCCATGTAGCTTTGGGTAAAGTAGCCAAGGTCAGTGTTATCATTGCTGACCAATTCAGGGAAATAACGAGACCAGACACAAGAGGTGGGATGAAATAAAAGGGTCTTTATTTAACCCTACCTATTTATTTCCCTCTAAAAGTCTTCAGTGGGGGGAGGCAACCTAGTGAGGGAGCAGCTGAGGCAGTATGTCTATCTGAGACCACACACCTCAGCTTCCCCAGGCAAACACCTGGGTCCCGGAAAGGAACCCCAATACCTGGGGTTGCTCCCCAGCTGGTCCGCATCTGGAAGGTCAAACCAAAAGTCCCCCACCCAATCCACAAGGATTAAAGTGGGGGGTTATCCTTCAGGCCAATCCGAAGGTGGGTCTCCTTCTGTCCCCTTAGGCCACACGACCTTAAATGGCCCTTCCAGAGACCATGCCTTCACCAAAATTGGTGCCAAGGTGCACACCAAAATCTACACCTCCCCCATTTTTGGCTCAGCCAAACTAGGCCTGGTGGTTGCTCCTCTTCCTTGCTCTCCCTCTATCACCACTCTCTGACTGCTGCTGTTGCCCACTGACGTTTGAGGGAAAGAGGAGAAGCCAGGGGCAGCAGGGCCCTATATAGCCTCTGGCCCCACCCCTTGCTCTCCAAGCGCTGGTGCATGCGCCCTGGCACAGTTAAACGGGTCTCCTCTCCCTTCCCGTCTGGCAAAGGCAGCTCCCTGCACACACATGGCTGTGCCGAATGCAGGGTTGAGCTGGATTTCTAAAGAATTTTTTTAAAAAAAGTTTTCTATTTCAGAGTCAGCATTCAAATTTATTCAAAGTTATAAAACAGACTGAAACTTTTGGATGCAACTTCACAGCATATAATATTCATATTCTTATAATTTAAAAATACTATTCATAATAAGGCAGGCCATTAAACTATAGATGACATTCAAGTAAATGGAGTGGATTAAATAAACAGTTTATTATGTGTTTACTTCACATGTGCACACATGTTGTAGACAGTAGTAAAGTTTTCACGAATCTGAAGGGCTGCTGGCTGCATTTTATTCCAGCATGAACTGTATTGCATATACTTTATTCCCTAGAGTTCCATGCTTGAAAGATGTATACTGTGTTCTTGTGATGTAGATTCCCACAAAATCCTCAAGCTATTTCTCTTGCCTTTTATCAAGGTGAAAAATCCAACTACGCACTTCAGTCTAGCATTTTAAGTCTAGGAGCTAGGGGCTGATAGGATTATCCTTTGTGGTCTTGTCAGAGAATACACAAAATATGGTTGACTAACATTGAAAATTTAACTGATAATCTTCTCTAGTGGGCTTAAAGGACAGTGGGGAAAAGGACAGACAGATGTAATGTCTAGGAGCATCAGAAAAATGAATGATTTGTCTGTATAACGAAACACTATGTAAGCATTGTGTAAATGGGGATGGACAGAATAGTCCTAATCTGGTTTGTGTCCCTTTTGTTAGTAGTCAGTAGTATGTTTGTCCCATCTCATTGCCTTGTGGATTTCCCCCCTCCCTCAATTTAATAACAGGGTGGAGGCAATATCTCACCCACCTCATCCCCATATAGTGTCATTGGGATGGACCACATTTCTTGTCTCTTGTAGGAGAATCTACTTTGCTTTTCCCAGAGTTTGGAGGGGTTATTGTGCAACAGAAAAGCAAAGTGCCAGAAGTAGTTGCCTCTCTGAAGCCAGGTTGGGCAGCTACCACTGGGGCTTTGATTTTCCATCATACAATCATCCCTCCAAGCTCTAGGAAAAGCAAAGTACCAGTGGTAGCTGCCTGATCTGGCTTCAGAGAAGAAACTACTGCAGGCACTTTGCTTTTCCGGGACCTCAATTGTGCACTGGAAAAGCAAAGCACCAGTGGTAGTCACCCTCTCTAAAGACAGAACAGGTGGCTAGCCTCACAATGGTGGGCTCACTGGGAGTTCAGACCTCCAAAAGAGCAACTAATACTGGGGCTCTTCCTTTAGAATGAGAAGTGGTGCTGGGGGGGGGGGGTGGCAGTGTCTTAGGCAGCACATGTCCTTCCTCTCCTTCCCCCCACCCAAAAAAATCCAGTCCAGATGGATTTTTCACATGGCAGTTTTCTCCGTAGTTTCCAGCAAACTCCAGAGAAAACTGCAAGTTTTCTAAAACCCAGGTTAAGAGGATATTCCCTGAATTTGGTGCTAATAGGGCCCTACAGAGTGTGTCACTATTGTACCAGATTTGGGGAAATGGCTGCATGTCATGTGGCATTATCAGGCCAGATTTGGGGGGATTGAGTTTTTGGTTTTGTTTTGTGTTTTTTTACTGGTGCAGACAAGCCCTAAAGTTCAAGCTCCAGCCTATCTAAAACACATAGCATGCAGCTCCCAATGTCCCCCACCCCACCCCCAGTTTGGTTCAGAAGTAAACATAGGTGGTTATTTGGATCTGGGCAACAGTGGACCCATTCACACTACACAATTATATTGCTATGATTCCACTTTAACTGTCATGCTTCCTTTCCGATGGAATCCTAGGATTTGCACTTTAAAGAGAGGCATTTAGAATTTCCAGCCAAAGCGCTCCTGGGAATCCTGGGATTTGCAGTTCAAAGAGGGGCATTTAGAATTTCCAGCCAAAGCACTCCTGGGAATCCTGGGATTTGCAGTTCAAAGAGGGACATTTAGAATTTTCAGCCAAAGCGCTCCTGGGAATCCTGGGATTTGCAGTTCAAAGAGGGACATTTAGAATTTTCAGCCAAAGCGCTCCTGGGAATCCTGGGATTTGCAGTTCAAAGAGGGGCATTTAGAATTTTCAGCCAAAGAGCTCCTGGGAATCCTGGGATTTGCAGTTTAAAGAGGGACATTTAGAATTTTCAGCCAAAAAGTGCCTAACTGGACTACAACTTCAGGATTCCATAGGATGAAGCCACGGAACTTAAAGGGCAATAACAGTGCTATAATTGTGTCATCTGTATGGGCCCAGTGAAAGGGAGGGAGGCTTAACCATTCCCTCCTCCACAGAATCTCTCCCCCACCTCACTGTATGGAAGTTATTGATAATGAAAGAGATTAACATGGAAGGAGAAGTGATTTTTTAAAAAAAAAAATACTATCTTTGCCACCTACAACTGGAAGAGAGGGCAAATGGGGAGGGGGGGAAACAAATCCCTACTTGAAGGGCACAACAACAACTCTTCATATGCATATCAGAGGGCTCACACTTGCATTGGAATAAAGGATAAAACCCACAGGGAGAGCTTCACGCTATGCATTTTGGCATAATATGTAGTTTGACTTATAGAGCACAGAAACAGGAGTACTGTAATGATAAAGACATACTCTTTTAGGGGAAAATAAACACCTTTGATTTATGAATAACTGAAGCAAAAGACATTTAATGTTCCTGAGCTCATACTAACAGCATGTAATAATTGCTGTTGCCAGCAATGAAATTAGATGGCACACCACAGAGGCCAAGAGTTAGCTATTTTAGAAAGATCAGGAGTTCATTAAAAGAGGCACTGAATGTGTTTTGCCCAATTAATTAAGGGGACTTGATTGGTCTAATTTTGCACTCATACCTTTTTTCTGGAATGTAAGATTTGTAGATGGTTTTTGCACTTTACTTGAGATCCTCAGATGCCACTTCCTGTGAAACTGCTTTTCTAAAGTATCCATCAGCAGCTCTACTTCATGGTAGGCCTCTGAGCCCCTAACCCAACTCTGGTCCTGAGGGTTTCCCAAAAACTGGGGCAGATTTTTGGGGGGAGGGGGTGAGGAGACAGGTTCTGCATGATGTAGGGGAAATGAGCTTGAAAGTTACACATGAAAAAGTATAGCATTACCTTTTACACATTATTTTTTAGCATAAAGGGGGCATTTACAATGTTCCTTTTGCAAATAATGTGGTGCCTGGTGACATCACATACATTTTGTTTGAGTTCAGGTAACTTTGGAGGGACTAAAATTTGCTTTCTAGTGCCATTTTAAAGAGAACTTTTAAAAATTTAGGGCATTTTCTTTCTTTTTATTTTTGGATGAATTTTATTGTTGTTGTTTTTTAAAAAGCTGATAAAACAAGTAGCAAGCAATATAATGTACAACTTCCCTCCACCCCAGCATCAACAGTTAAGAGGTACT
This sequence comes from Gambelia wislizenii, assembly GCA_030847615.1. Classification (NCBI taxonomy): domain Eukaryota; kingdom Metazoa; phylum Chordata; class Lepidosauria; order Squamata; family Crotaphytidae; genus Gambelia; species Gambelia wislizenii. The sequence continues at coordinate 165,361,941 of JAUMIR010000001.1, read as the reverse complement.
GGGAGTATTGGTTAAATAACACAATTTTTAAAAAGTTTTTTTTTCAATCTCTTTGAAGAATTGCTAAATATCACTCCTGTTTCTGCTGATCAACACCTTCCATGGGTGCAAGGACACTAGTTGGATAAAATACATACAGTAAAATATGTGGTGCATGATTTTTGTTTGATGGCAGCCATACCGCATATGAATCAGACCTAACTACACATGTTTTTCAAAGAGAGGAGTTTGAAAGAGAGCTTGAAAGATAAGTTGGAAGGAATTCCCAAAATAGAAGGCATATGGGAATCTTGGAAAGATGCCCTGTTTGTACTTCTACGTGCTTAAAATGATTAAGAGTCCATGAAAAACTTGCATATTTACTGCCCACATTAACAAATAGTGCCTATTATCTTCAGTGGGCAAAGGGCTCTCCTTTTTGGCAATAGCACTTCAAGTATTTGCATGAGTTATTCCACTGAAGCAATAAGGATTACTTTGAGAATGACTACTTTTGCAAAGTTTAATTTAAGACATCATACTTAAAATATAGGTTGATTGTGGATTTAGAGTTTTAATTGGGACATTCTTGCAAACAATATCTTAATTAAGATATTTGCAGGATGATAGAAGGAATGGAAGGTCCATTCTTAACTGGAGAACTGTAATGAGAAAATAACTGGAATTAGTTTCAAAGTTGAGTCCGTGAAACTATGTTTTATACTATAACAGCGGCTGCTTTTGAGAATAATTAGAAAAAACATGTTTACTGTAAAAACTGTTTGACAGCAAAGCAGACGGCCTCAAGGGCAAGTCTTTAAACAAAGTTTGGATTGGCATCTTTCAAGAGTGCTGTAGCGGTGTATTCATTCCTGCATGGCAAGAGGAATGCCCTTGTGGCCCCTTCCAACTCTATGTTTCTATGAATTGTCTTCTTTGTCATTGTCCTTTCCAGTTGTCCTTGGATTTTTTTTTTTTAAATCTACTTTATGGAAGCAAAATTCAAAAGTACAGTTATCCCTTCACATTCGCTGAGGTTTGGTTCCAGGACCCCTCATGAATACCCAAATACCTTATATAAGATGGCAAAATCAAGGTTTGCTTTTTGGATTATTATTTTTTAAAGAATATTTTCAAGCCATGAATACTTAAATCTGTGAATGCCAAATCCATGAATGTGGAGGGACAACTGTATATATAACCTCTTGATCATCATAAAAATCAAAATAGTTGAAGGAGGCTATCTTCTACTGCAGCTGTAACACTCACCAAAATATCCTTTCTAGACTCTGTGCCATTGTAAGCAAAAGACAGTCTGGAAGCGTCTGTTAAGATGAAATGATCTAGTGGGGACAGGTGATTACAGCATGTTGTTGTTGTTGTTGTGTGCCTTCAAGCCATTTTCAACTTGTGGTGACCCTACGGGCAGACCTATTGTGGAGTTTTCTGAGGCTGAGAGTATGTGACTTGCCGAAGGTCACCCAGTTGGTTTTCATGACAGAGCAGGAATTTGAACCCTGGTCTCAAGAGTCATAGTCTAACACTCAGACCACTACACCATGCTGGCTCCTAAAGCATGTTACTCCAGTCCTTTACTGTGTGCATTATAATTTATGTATGGACTTAAACCAAGGTGTGGCCTTGACCTTTAAAGCACTGAACCCCTGATACCAGAGTAACTTTAGAATCCAACCACCTCAACCTTTGGAATCACCACCTCTTACAAACCTATGAAAGGAATCTCATCCATTATGCAGGCCCACTCCCATGGTTCTTACCCTTTGATATAGAGCGGATGGGCAAAAGGGAGAGTCTCTTTCTAGTTCTGGTGCTCATATTTTGGAGCAGCTTACCTAGGTCTATGCCAAACATTCTACTGACTGTGGCAGAGCAAGAAACATATACATAGTTGAAGGTGCATTGATGATATCCAGACTGGCAAAGTTATTTTGGTACACAAGGGAGAAAGTCCAACAGACACTTTTCTACATCTCTGGCAGTAAAAACACAATAATGACAAAGAATGTCTGCTAAGTGAGGTGGATGCCTCACTGCCTATTGGTAAGGCCAGCCCTGGGTGCACACCCTCGAACTGTCCCAGTGGCTGGCAGTGACAGCCCCAGTTAATCTTCTGTTGTCTCACTTCTTCAGCTGCTTTGAAAAAGTCCCAACTTGTCTCTCCTCATCCCACTTCGCCCTTTGTCATCAGCTTATTTCAGTTTCTGTAAACTGAGTTCGAATTATAAAAGTAGTTTGCAGTTAGTTAACTCTGTAGGGAGAGAGGGAGGAGAGGGGGAATTTCTCAGAAGGCTCAGGCAAAAGCAAACTACTGCAATATCTGTAAGTTGTGTGATTTTCCTTGTTAATAATTTTTGCCACCTTGACCACATTCTGATGTTTGGCCATGGTGTCCTGGTTTGCATCCATGAAATGTTGGAGGGTATGTGGGTGTTTGCATGGCCTTTGGAGAGGACAGAGAAAGTTACTTTATTCCAGCAAGCCTGTATATCTGTGATGGCCTAAATCAGAGGTCAGAATAATCTGGCTTTCCAGAATTTGTTGTGGGAATTGCAGCCCTAGCTAGCCTAGAAAACAGTGAGTAATGTTTCGAGCTGCAGTCCATCAGCCTCTGTAGGGCCACATGATTCCCACTCCCAGCCTAAATCAAATTGTTAGTCCCAATTAGAGCAGATTTACTGAGTCAGTGGGATTTACATAACTGTTATTTTTGTAGTTGATTTAGTGGGTCTATTCTAGCTGAGATTTGTCTGTTAGACCTTTAACTGTGGCATTGTACTGTTAGATTTTTAGTTTGTATAATTTTGTACTTGATTATTTCTAGTTGCTTTACGGAGACCTGGTTGGAAGAGGCCAGTGCTGCAACTTGGGCACAGGCACTCCCGGCCAGGTACTCAGTTAGTGAGCAGGTAAGGAAAAGTGGGCGGGGGGGGCAGAGTGGCTCTGGTTCATAAAAACAATCTAACCTTGACCAGGAAGCCTATCCGGAACACAGTCCACATTGAGTGTATGTACCTAAGCGTGAGGTCCAGGGATAGCTTAGGGATTCTGTTGGTATACCGGCCACCCCGTTGTCTAACAGACTCCCTAACCAAGCTAACACAGCTGGTCTCAGAGTTGCTGCTGGAGTTGCCCAGACTTTTAGTTCTTGGCGACTTCAACATCCCACTCGAGACCAGCTTGCTAAATCTAACTGACGCAGCTCAGGAGTTCATGGAATCCATGACAAACATGGGCCTATCTCAATTGGTTGTCGGACCTACTCACTGTGCAGGTCATACCCTCGATGCGGCCTTTAGTACGGAACAGGAATATCCGTGGGCGGAGGTTATTGAAACCTCCGCATTATCATGGATGGATCATTTCCTGGTCAAGATGGAGCTAAGAGCCACTGTCTGCCCCACCAGGGGTGGTGGACCCATTAGAATGGTCTGCCCTCAGAGGCTAATGGAACCAATTGGATTACAGAAAGCCTTGGAGGGTTTAATGGTTGGTAACGCCGGTGATTCTGTTGAAGCTTTGGTTAATATTTGGAACACCGACCTCATCAAGGCTATTGACACAATTGCTCCCAAGCGTCCTTTCCAGCCTGTTCCTAACCGTAACCCTGGTACTCAGAGGAGCTTAGGAAGATGAAGCAGGCTGGACAACGACTAGAGCGTACCTGGCGGAAGACTCGACTCTTAGCCAACAAGACTCGTCATAGGAATTTCCTTGATTCTTATCGAGAGGCGAGACGTGCAGCGCAGAAGTCTTTCTCCGCTGCACGTATTGCGTCTGCAGAGTCCCGTCCAGCAGAACTGTTTAGGGTGGTGGGGGAGCTGACGCAGATTCCACCTGTGCAGAACCCCTTACTCAACCTGACAACGGCCTGCTGTGATGTATTTAACATCCACTTTGCAGATAAAATCTCTCGGATAAGAGCCGACTTAGATGCCAGTGTTATGACTGAATCTATAGACGAGGTGTCCAGCAACTCCGTTGATGAAATTTTATTGGATCAGCTTCAATCTGTGAGTACCGATGATGTGGACAAGCTCCTTGGTAGAGTGAGGAAAACGACCTGTCCCCTCGATCCCTGTCCATCTTGGCTGGCCACCCAAGGGGGCGACGCATTGAGAGTACTCAGGGATATTTATCAATGCATCCTTCAGGGAGGGGTCCGTTCCACCTTGTCTGAAGGAAGCAGTGGTTAAGCCACTCCTGAAAAAGCCTTCCCTGGACCCCTTGGACAGGAACAACTATATGCCAGTCTCCTTGCTGCCTTTTCTAAGCAAAGTGATTGAGAGGGTGGTCGCTTCCCAACTCCAAGCTGTCTTGGATGAAACCGATTATCTAGATCCGTTTCAAACTGGCTTTAGGACGGGATATGGAGTGGAGACTGCCATGGTTGCTCTGGCTGATGATCTCTGCTTGGGGATCAACAGGGGTAGTGTGACCCTGTTGGTGCTCTTGGACCTCTCAGCGGCCTTTGATACAATAGACCATTCCATCCTCTTGGATCGCCTGAGGGAGTTAGGAATTGGAGGCACTGCCTTGCAGTGGTTCTGTTCCTTCCTCTCGGGCAGATCCCAGAGGGTGAGGCTAGGGGACAGTTGATCTACCAGAATAGAGCTTAACTGTGGCATTCCTCAGGGTGCCATTCTGTCCCCAATGCTATTTAACATCTATATGAAGCCGCTGGGAGAGATCATTCGGAGGCATGGAGTGTGGTGTCATCAGTATGCTGATGACACCCAGATATACTTCTCCATGTCTCGGTCATCAGCTTCGACTTCAGATGGCATCTCTCCTCTCAATCATTGTCTTAAAGCAGTAATGGACTGGATGAGGAAAAACAAATTGAGACTGAATCCAGACAAAACGGAGGTACTAACAGTTACAGGCCCGAAACCAGGTCTGGGAATGCAGCTTCCAATCCTTGATGGAACTACACTCTCCTCCAAGGATTGTGTTCGCAGTCTGGGGGTGCTTTTGGACCCGTCGCTCCAGATGACTAATCAGGTTAATGCAACGGTCAGGAGTGCCTGTTATCAACTTCAGATGATACGCCAGCTGCGCCCTTTCCTGGAAACTAGGGACATCGAAACTGTGGTACATGCACTGGTAACTTCCCATCTGGATTTCTGTAATGCACTCTACATGGGGCTACCCTTGTGCTTGACTCAGAAACTTCAACTAGTCCAGAACATGGCAGCCAGGTTGATTTCTGGCGTTTCCAAAAGAGAGCATATAACACCTGTGCTAAAAGCTCTCCACTGGCTGCCTATTAGTTTCCGGGCACAGTACAAGGTATTGGTTATGACCTTTAAAGCCCTACGTGGCTTGGGTCCAACTTACCACCAGGACCGCCTCCTTCCGTACAACCCTCCCCGCGCACTTCGGTCCTCTGGGAGGAATCTGTTACAGCCTATGAAAACAAGGCTGTCGGTGACCTCCCAGAGGGCCTTCTCTGCTGCTTCTCCCAGATTATGGAATGGCCTGCCGGATGAGATCCATCTTATTACCACCTTAGACAGCTTTAAAAAAGCTGTCAAGATGGATCTTTTCCGGCAGGCCTTTCCTGAATAATTATCCCGGCCCAAGACTCGGCTGTCCTTTCTGGGCTGTGATTGTATGTTTTAATTTTTTCTTCTAATTTATATATTTTTAATTATTGTATGTTTTTAATCCTTCATAATTTAATATTATTTTAAGGGGTGGGTGGGCTAGGGTATTGTGATTATGGAGTTTTTATATTGTAAGCCGCCCCGATTGCGTTGCAGAGGGGCGGGATAGAAATACATTATTATTATTATTATTATTATTATTATTATTAATGCCAGGGTGGGCAAAATGCAGTTCTAGGGCTCCAAGACAACCCAAAGGCTGTTTTTTATGATTCCTAGACATCACTGTAATACCTTTTTTTATGACAAAAAAGAGAGATTGCCACTCCTGGAAGCCTCCAGGATATAACTCACCTTTTAAATAGGTTGAACCATCCCTGGCACTGTTTAACATTTTTTAAAATACCAATTTTTCAAAACGGAAATAGCTTTCAAGCACTTCCTTGGCTTCTTTCCCCATTTGGAGCCATTTTTGGCAGTCTGTTTGCACCACCACCACCACCCCAAGAAATCCCAGGGGCTGAAAACTGGTACTTGCACCTGACAAAGTTGCCCACTCCTTTTTTAATATGGTCTGCTGGGAACGGACTCCATTGTAGAAAAGCAGAGTACAGTAGGCCCTTGGTATCTGCTGGGGTTTGGACACCCCCCCATCCAAAATCTATGGGTCATCTGAATCTCACACCCTCAAGTCCAATTATATATACAGTAGTGGCATAGAAAAAATGATGTCCCTTATATAAAATGTTGAACAGCAAGGTTTGTTTTTGCGAGAAAAATATTTTGGAATATTTTCAAGCTGTGGTTGGTTGAATCCGTGGATAAAGAATCTATGGATATAGAGGGCTGACTGTATAACCAATTTGATTGATTGAACTTGTGCCAAATTTTGTAATGTAGTATATATACAGTATTATGGTTTCCTCATTTTTAGTGAGCTGGAATTTTCATTCATCCACTTGAAGCTTTGCAATAGTCATTACTGAGATGGTCTTTATATCTCTATAAAATATGCTCCCACTTTTTTTTCTCTTTGAGCAGCAAACTGCTTACTTTGTATTCCTATATCCAAAAATCAGATGTAATTTATTACTGTGCATGGCTGTGTGTGCAGTGGCTTTAATAGGCTTTGTGAAACTGCATTTTCTGCCTTAATCATGTTACTAGCCATTTTAGTGTTTAATTACATTTCCAATGATCTTAATGGAAGTGCCACTCTTAGCATATTACATTTTAAATGAACCTGAAAACTCCAGGTCATTCTTCTCTTTATGCAGTATAAATAGGAATTAACTATTCCAACATAAGCCATTGGCAGGAACAATTATGTCTCTCCTAATTAAAGCTATTTTCAGTATCCATAAGCATGTATGTTAAGCGTATAATGAATTGATACCCTGGGACTTCAAAACTAGAGTAGTGATTCCACCATGTTCTGAGAACCTAAACAAGGTATGATGCAGAAATTCCATTTCCTTTTTTCTTTTATATTTAAAAGGCAAGCAATTATTTTTCACACATATACATGGTGCCATTTCCCTGATCTGAATCTCACACCCTGATACTGCTAACCCTACAGGTGACAAAAAAGAGCAAGTTCTTACTTGTGTAATTGTAGGAAACATACAGCTACCCAGTCTTCCTGTATTTATTTTCTCACGCTCTAGTAACCATCCATGTACCTGTAATCTTGCTATATACAGGAGGTTTTCATTTAGTCTCTGGTCTTGGTGACACAGAATAAGGATGGCAACTATGGAGATTATCAAACGTGGCAAATAAAGCGGAACAGGGACGCCAGAGTATCAGGAAAGGCTTTCCCTTTCACACAACATTTTCCCTGCCCATTCTGCTCTCGTTCTGCTCCAGTGCTGCCCCCAGTTTTTTAATAGATCCGGCATTCGTTCCTGTAACGGAATGGCAGGCATATGAAAAGGTGCCCATTATGCTGGCGGGATGCCAGTGTTAGTGGGAGGTCCAGAGTGTCAAAACACTTCCAGATGCCTCCCTTATGACAGGCCCCTGCTGCTGCCACCCAGATCCCCTCTCGGCTGCTGCCAACCTGATCGCCAATCCTCAATCCCCCGATCACCAGCCCTCCACCCCTGATCGCCAGCCCTCCCTGCACCCTGATCGCCCCCTCCACCCCCTCATCGCCAGCCCGATTGCCCTCCCTCAATTGCCCCTTGATCCCTCCCCCCGTTGTCCCCAGCCTGTCCCTTTAAATCCTGGCTCTCCTCTTCTCGCGAGAGCAGCAGCCGGGATTACGAACAAGGAAGTGAAAGGAGCTCTAGAGGTCCTTTCACTTCCTGGGCTTCCCGGCACAAGAACGATTCAGGTAAGTGTGAATGTTTTCATTCTTGTGCCAGGACAGGGGCGGGAGAGGGGTGGGAAAAGAGATTGTGGGATGGGAATGCTTTTTTTGTTCCTGTCTGATAATCTCCTATGCATGTTGTACACTTCTTTTTCTGTTCAATTCCTTTTGCTAATAACTAATTTGATCAAACTACACAAGTTTAAATCTAACCCTGTTTCTCAGACTTACTATTTCACATTCAAAACCTTCATTTTAATGTTAAATCTTTATAGGCAAGAAACATGAGACTCACAAGAATTCTGGTTGTGCTGTTGCAATTGTCTTTTCATCCTTTATTTTCACAGCTACATATTTGGTGGACCTCAAATGAAACAGAGTACTGCCACTGTACAGTTAGACTTTTCTGACTTCTAAAAAAAATAGACTTTATTTTTAAACATTATTTTTAACCATTCACTTGTCCTAGCTCTGAACCAGCACTAGAGATGCAATCCCTAATCCCCACATATTTATTAGCTGACTGCTGTGCATGCTAGCCTTGTTGGGCGGGGGGGGGGGGGGTGATTGGCAGTAGGGACAGGAAAGGAGCTTGAAAATTCATTTTCCATTTCTCCCCCTCCCCTTCATGAATGTCTAAAATGACACCTCAGACTTTCATGCTTGTTAAATTGGACAATCCTTTCCCTTGGAAAAGCAGTTCACAGCGGAAAGTATAGGTTGAAGAAAGCAGTGTGAGCAGACAGTATAAGTAGTTCATATAGTATGAAGAGTGATTTTCTATAGTGGCCAACAGCTTTAGGGTCTCCATGATGCCTACTGTAGTATTATTTTTGGATTGGTATCCTTAATAGCTTTCATTCTGAGCTATTTAAAGCAGGACATCATGACAGTTCTTGGCCTTAAGAATTTCATTTTTATAGCAATTCTGAAGCCGATGGAATGCTGGCACTGATTTTTCTTGCAACACTGCCTTAACATTTTCAGAATGTCATCATTTTAGACACTGGTGTGAGCCTTTTTCTATATTAGAAAATAAAGCTAGTGAGACAGGAACACAGAGCCAACTTCTTGATAAAACTGTTATAAATATCATCTCCTCAGAAGTATATGAGATTGCACAGTCTAAAAGCAAAAGAATTATTCTTTGTTTGGTAATACTCAAAACAATATCACACTGACTATAGCCCATGTTTTTCAGTTGGTTTAATTCCTTTCACAACCACATTAACTTCATTCATTTAAAATATTATTGTTAATGTTATTTACATATTGAGATATATAGTACTATAGCTTAGATCCTTAAAAAAATTAATGTAAGGAAGTTCACAGAGGAAAAGTTTTTTGTCCTCTCCTCCTCATCTGCAGCCACCAGCACTCAACCTCATGGCAATGAGAGGAGCAGCAGCCATCATAAGCAATGTGGGATGGTCTGCCTAGTTCTAGGAAATTGTCCCAGGTTCCCAACATCCCACCATGTTTGGAAGTAGGCTCAGCATCAACATCCACCATGATGGGGCAAATACTAGACTCCATGCTCCCTAAAAGGTGGTTCTGGAGTGACAGCCTCTTTTCCATGTAACAAAATTAACAGATTTATTTATTAGTTAGTTTGTTTACTTATTTACTTATTTGCTCAGGACAGAAGAAAAGCAGTAGCAGCTGCCACCATAACACGCGTATATTATTTACTCCCCAAATGCCTCTAGACTTCAGTGTAGTCTTTCTGGAATAATAAGTATGACAGAAGCTCCTGATAACAGCTGTTTTGTTTGGTTCTAAGTGCTGGTGCGAAATACCACTGCCTATCCCTCCTTGGTCTGGCCAGGTTGCAAGGGGGTGATGGAGCAGGCAGCAAGTGGTATTGGGAATGGGGGTGGCAGCTCTCAAAAGAGAAGTCACCAATAGAAGTCACCACTATCTTTCAATCCTTTCAAGCTTCAGCCACAAAAATCTAGGCTGTCTGCAACCTCCCAGAGGGCCTTTTCGGTAATCGCCCCCAATTTATGGAATGGCCTGCCGAATGAGATCCGTCAGTTGACAAGCTTGAGTAGCTTTAAAAAAGCACTAAAGATGGATCTCTTTCACCAGGCCATTCCTGATTAGATCCCGGCCTCAGGAGCTCCATCTCCTGGCTTTTTAAATCATGTATATCTTTGTTTTTAATGTGTTTTTAGTTAGATGGTTTTAATTTTATAGTGTTTAATGTCTTTTTATGGGGGAGGGAGGGTGTGGGTGGTGTTTTTAGTCGTTATTATAATGTTTTAATTGTTGGAAGCTGCCCCAATTGTTTTTAGCAGAGGGGCGGGGTATAAATATTTATTATTATTATTATTATTATTATTATTATTATCCCTAGGGAGACCCCAAGAACTGGAGAGGAACTTCCTCAAACCTGCATTTAGAAGGGCACCTCAACTCTGTGGAGATATTGTATGTGAAGAATAGGTGAATGCACATAAGAGAAGGGGACCAGATATTTTCCTTCCATTAAATCCTACAAGTTCATTTGCCTTAGAATCAAACTCAAAATCCTGACTGTAGGTAGGAAGAAGAAAAGTATTTTATTGTTGTTTGTATAAATACTTAAACTATATTCTACAACTGTCCCAGTTTGACAGGGACAGTCCCAATTAATCCCCTGTCATCCCACTATCTCAGCTGCTTTTAAAATGTCACAGTTCCACTCTCCTCTTCCCATTTTCTCTCTTTGTCCTCCACTTGCTTAATTGTTACAAACTGAGTTCAAAGTGCAAAAGTAGTGGGAGATAAGAGGGAACAGAGTCTTGCTCTTCCTAGCAGGCTCAGGCAAAAGCAAACTGATGCAGCCACTCCTAGCTTGTATGTTCTCCATTGATAATTTTTGCCATATTGACCACACTCTGATGTTCCTTGGCCACATGTGCCCCAGTTTTCATTGTGAAATGCTGGAGGACATATCAAACTGATATAAAATTATATTGACATGTTACAGTCGTCCCTTCACATTCGCGGGGGTTCCGTTCCGCGGACCCCCGCGAATGTGAAAAAACCGCGAATAGCGACACCCCTCCCCCTCCCTCCCCAGGCCTTCGCGGGGCCTTCCTAGGCCCCTGAAGGTCTCCCCGGCCCTCACTCCCTCCCTCCCCAGGCCTTCGCGGGGCCTTCCGAGGCCCCGCGGAGGTCTCCAAGGCCCTCCCTCCCTCCCTCCCCAGGCCTTCGCGGGGCCTTCCGAGGCCCCACAGAGGCCTCCCCGGCCCTTCCTCCCTCCCTCCCCAGGCCTTCGCGGGGCCTTCCTAGGCCCCGCGGAGGTCTCCCCGGCCCTTCCTCCCGCCCTCCCCAGGCCTTCCTGGGGCCTCCGGAGCGTCTCCAGAGGCCCCAGGATCGCCTCCCCAGCCCTCCCCACCCCATCCCCAGGCCTTTCTGGGGCCTCCGGAGACGCTCCGGAGGCCCCAGGATCGCCTCCCCAGCCCTCCCCACCCCGTCCCCAAGCCTTCCTGGGGCCTCCGGAGACACTCCGGAGGCCCCAGGATCGCCTCCCCAGCCCTCCCCACCGCGTCCCCAGGCCTTCCTGGGGCCTCCGGAGACGCTCCAGAGGCTCCAGGATCGCCTCCCCAGCCCTCCCCACCCCGTCCCCAGGCCTTCCTGGGGCCTCCGGAGCGTCTCCGGAGGCCCCAGGATCGCCTCCCCAGCCCTCCCCACCCCGTCCCCAGGCCTTTCTGGGGCCTCCGGAGATGCTCCGGAGGCCCCAGGATCGCCTCCCCAGCCCTCCCCACCCCGTCCCCAAGCCTTCCTGGGGCCTCCGGAGACGCTCCGGAGGCCCCAGGATCGCCTCCCCAGCCCTCCCCAGGCCTTCCTGGGGCCTCCGGAGCGTCTCCGGAGGCTCCAGGATCGCCTCCCCAGCCCTCCCCACCGCGTCCCCAGGCCTTCCTGGGGCCTCCGGAGGCGCTCCGGAGGCCCCAGGATCGCCTCCGCAGCCCTCCCCACCCCGTCCCCAAGCCTTCATGGGGCCTCCGGAGCGCCTCCGGGGGCCCCGTGGACGCCTCCCTGGGCCTCCCCGCTCCCTCTATGTCTTTCACGGGGCCTCTGGAGGCCCCATGTCGCGGTTTTGGGGGGGCCCGGGGGGGCCCTCCCAAAACCGCGAATAACCGAAACCGCGAATGTCAAGTTCGCGAATGTGGAGGGACAACTGTATATCTGTGAGACAGCTATATAGCCATGGATAAAATTCTGTGTGCTCATATATCTACTGATAACTTCACAAAAGGTATCTGCCATATATTTTAAATTAGATCTGCTGGTGTTCATTAGAGCCATATGTCTGGAAGTCCAATGGAAAAAGGCTTGAAGAAACTACACCAGGAGTTCTAAGAGCTATATACCCTTCAAGTGGGAATGCTATTATGGGAGGGGGTGGTGAAAATTGATCAAGGCAGACTTGGATATAGGGAAGCAAAATATCCCTTTTATCATAATTTTTGATGGAAATTTAAACTAAGACAAGTTGACTATGAAACACAAGGATTTCAGTAACTGCAAACAGTAAAGACAGGAGAGGATTTCTGAAAGCATTTAACTGTAAATTAACCTAACCAGCAAAGACAAGATAAATTAAAAGATTATGGGTCTTAAGAGTTACTATTGGAAGAAAATTGATAGGAGGCTATAGGAAAACAGCATTTGGGGAACAGTCATCACAGGAGTCAAATGAGATAAGATCTTTTAGAGCAAAACAGAGAAAGGAAGGAAAGAATTAAAGTAATAGTATGCTAGAAGCAAGGGGGAGGGGAACTGGATGAAATAAGAGGGCTTCCCAACATTCTTGGCTGGAGCTATGGAAAATGGATAATAAAGAATATATTTTGCTTAAGTGCAGTACATAATCTTCTGCCAACTTTGGTTCACTCTCAAGGATGGAGTCTGTTGCAGTTTACGTGTAGAGATATACCAAGTGGCACATTTTCCAAACTGCAATATGGCATCAGTCCAAAATTTGGCATCACAGAAATATGTAGAGTGTGGAATGCCTCTGTCAGATATAGTACTGAATCATTGTTATACTACCCTCCATTGTCTTCTTATTGAAATGCACTACTAGAAAATATTCCCTAAAATTATACCAGAAGACACCAGTGAATAAAAGGATGCTCCAGCAACAAACTGTTTAATCTGGAACTGCCATTTCTCATTCACTTACTTTTCACAGAGAAGTCTGATGATGTTGTTGTCACCATTTGCATTCTATTTTCGTTTTTCTCCCATCTTTTTCTCACTGGCTAAAGGGATTTCCAATTTTTTTTTAAAAAAAATGCATTTACAGCACTAGTCTAGCTAGTATGGAGTCACAAAATGCTATTGAGGCTTTTGTATGCTACTATACCTAACACAGCTGCGCTGGGCAGGGCATGTTTCTAGGATGGAGGACCATCGCCTCCCAAAAATACTACTCTACGGTGAACTCGCCACGGGTCAGCGTGGGAGGGGCGCTCCAAAAAAGCGATACAAGGACTCCCTGAAACAACATCTCAGGCTTGGCCAGATTGATCACCAACGGTGGTCCGCCCTGGCCTCACATCGGGAGGCATGGAGACGCACTATCCACAATGCTGCAGCCTTATTTGAGAACTCACGACGAACAAGTCTTGAAAAGAAACGACAACGCAGAAAGAATCACAACCCAAAAACATCACCCAAGGAGACCTTCTGCTGTGCTTTTTGCAACCGGACTTGTTTATCTCGGACTGGCCTTTTTAGTCATCAGCGCGCTTGCAGAAAGCGCGGGATGAGTCCTTCCTGAATCTTCGTTTGCGAAGAAAAGCCAGAGAGAGAGAGAGATACCTTTAATTAGATTTCCTCTTTACAATTACTGCCCTTATTTGCTTCCTGTTTTAAGTGATTGTACCGTTACTGATGGCTTACAACTTAATCAGCATTTTTTCTCCACCAGTTCTGTGGAGGGCTGAATTACTCTTTCCCAAAACATCAAATATGAAGGGTAGTTAAGTGCAGTGGTGACACTAGGGGGTGCAGAGAGTCTGAACCACACCAGGTGACACCAATGGGAGAAGGGGTGACACCAGCTTTAGTGACACCACAGGTTAAGTGCAACTTTAAAAGATGCTGTTCCTTTATGTATTTTTTATAGCTTGATTTATTCAGTTTTAAAATGAGTAAGTCAAATGACAGTGAACCCATTCCCTACTGCCCTTCTCTCCATCTCAGCAATTAAAATAACAACGGGCAAGGGGGAGAATGGCATGAGAATTATTCTTCTTCAAGCTTTCTACCATTAATATATTAATTGAAATATTTGGTTTTTGCATGCTGTGCAATATCTTTGTAAATCTAACATTTGGTTCTTGGAGCATTATGTTCCTATTTCACTTTATGCCCCTGTAAAGTAACAACCATAACTGGTTAGGAAACTGTGCTTAAAGAGTCGTCATCAATGGCTGCGCTTCAAACAAGAAGGTAGTCTCAAGTGGAGTGCCACAGGGTTCTGTCCTACTGTTCAACATTTTTCATCAATTACATAGATGATAGGGTGGAGGGAATACTTATCATGTTTGCAGATGACACAAAACTGGGAGAGCTGGCTAACACATTGGAAGATAGGAACAGAATTCAAAAGGACCTTGATAAACTAGGAAATTGGGCAGAGATCAACAAAATGAAATTCAATAGAGACAAATGCAAAATTCTACATTTAGGCCACAAAAACCAAATACACAGGTATAGGATGGAGGATACATGGCTCAGCAGTACTACATACAAAAAGGACTTTGTGATTATTGTTGAGCATAAGTTGAACATAAGCATAAGCAAAAAGCTGTCAAGACGGATCTTTTCCGGCAGGCTTTTCCTGAATAACTATCCCGGCCCAAGACTCGGCTGTCCTTTCTAAGCGGCAACTAGATTTTTTAACCATTGTATGTTTTAATTTTTGTCTTTCTAATTTATATATTTTTAATTATTGTATGTTTTTAATCTTCTATGATTTAATATTATTTTAAGGGGTGGGTGGGCTAGGGTACTGGGACTATGGAGTTTTTATATTGTAAGCCGCCCCGATTGCATTGCAGAGGGGAGGGATAGAAATAAAATTTTATTATTATTATTATTATTATTATTATTATTATTACTAGTGTGGTGCTGCAGCAAAGAAGCCAAATGCTATTTTAACCTGCATTTAAAAAAACATAGTTTCCAAATGAAGGGAAGTAATAGTCCCACTATATTCTGCACTAATCAAAGCTCATCTGGAGCACTACATTCAGTTCTGGGTGTGTCATTTTAAGAAGGATATATTTGAGTTAGAACAGGTTCAGAGAAGGGCGAGGATGAGAAGCGGTACAGAGACCAAAACATATGAGGAGAGGTTGAAAGAGCTAGGCATGTTCAGCTTGATGAAGAGAAGACTGAGGAGTGACATAATTGCATTATTTAAATACCTCAAGGGCTATCACGGAGAGAAGGCCTGTTCTCTACTGTCCCAGAGGGTAGGACCAGGGGCCTGTCTATATGAGGGGGGAGAATGTGGATTGATATGCACTAACGCAAATTCAAAGCAGCTTCTATTAGTCTTAATGATTTTCTGGCAAAATCGCAGACATGCAAAGCTATTCACTTTTGCTGTCCCAATAGGCATACCTGCGAATCAAGAAGGTAGGCACAAGTGAATTACTTGCATTTTTATTGTCACCAGTTGCCACTGCCAAATACTATTTTTTTAAAAAAGCATATCTAAGGTGTGAAAGTGGGATATTCCGCCTGAATAAAAAAGAAAAGAAAAACGCCATTTCATTGCCCTAGCACATGATTGCTAAAGCAAAAATCCAAGATGGCAGTTCCAGGTGCTTGCCTTTTTAACAAGCTCCTCCCCCTGCCCATGTCTGACCAATCAGCTTCCACTTCTGCTCTATCACAAATGCAAATGGATGTGAATCCAATTGTTCAAACGAGTGACAATGCACATTCTCTACAGAGCTTTTTAAAAAATATGGCAGAGTTTATGGTGGAGCTGGCCCCCTTCCTTCTGAATACTGTGATTTAATGCAGAATGGCATTAGGACAGGTAGGATTCCAAGCAAATTCTGTGAGGGTCATTTTTACTGTTAAGACAACCCCCAGGTCTAATAGTTTGAATTTACAGGAGAGTAGATTTTGATTGAACATTAGAAGGAATGTCTTCTCAGTAACAGGGGTTTGGCAATGGAACCAATTGCTAGAGAGATGGTAGGGTCTCCTTCTCTGGACACCTTAAAAAAGAGTCTGGACAGCTACCTGCTGTGGATGCTTTAGCTGGAGATCTTGCATTGAGCAGGGGATAGACTTGATGGCCCATGAGATCCCTTTCAACTCTATGATTCTATGACTATATGACTTATACAGGCCATACTGTTGGACCATGTGAGTCACTGTTGTCTACTCCAACTGGCAGCAGCTCTCTGGGTCTGGATCTTTCAAATCACCTGAACCTTTTAACGGGAGATTCCAAGAAGTGAACCTGCAGCCTGAATTCAGAGTCTCCACATAACCTCCTATAAGACTGCTAAATCCATTCATCCGTACTGTCTAGTTTGGTGCTTGCTAAACACAAAGAAAAAAGCAAAGTAGATTGAATTTCTAAAGAGGAAAAAAAATCAGAGAGTTAGTGAAAAAAGCTTTGTGGATTGGGCAGCAGTGGGATGTCTGGCTTCTCTGCATTAATGCCCTGTAGAACATCCATTCACATGAATGGAATGCAAGAATCCTGTCTCATGTATGCCCAGCCACAAAGCCTCAGTAGATCTAAGTGATATATACTCTCCTGGTTATATAATCTCCATTTGAAGTGGTTAAGGCTAGCTTTTCATCTTATGCAGCACAAATAATTGTCTCAGATAAACTGCAGTCAAATGATCCTGAAAGAAAAGCCTTCATTTACGGTGTTTTATTGTCAAGCTATTCTTTTGATCACTTATCTCCTTGTATCAACCAGCTTCCCTTTGTTATGTACAGATTTGGAGGAATGTATCAATATTACCTCTTCCACCCAAGTGTTTAAAGTAAAAACTAAACCTTATTTTCCTTCCTATTGTCTTCTAAAATTATGCTTTCCCCTCCAAAGTGAAGAACCAATGTTTTGGGGAATTCTGAACACCAAAACATACTTCTGCTTTGATTGATGTTGTCTTAAAGTTTAGCTTAACCATCTCTTAACCTTACATGATTGGTTCTTTGTACCTGAGACTAAAATAAATATGCCTGTAATACAAGCTGTCATGCTGAACTATTTGGGAACCAAGACATATTGTGAACCAACAGGTTCTAGTTGGTTCTTTATACCCTGCCTTGTGCTGACCTAGGCATATACTCTTGCTAGACACAGGCTGGTTGGTTCTCCTCTTTGTTTTGACAGTCCACCATGCTGAGGTACCTAAACTCCAGCAGGAAGCAAATGGGTAGAACAGCATGTAGATAAATGTGTATTGTTGCATATTAAATCCATCTCAGTCCATCTGCCATGTGTTCTGATGATTGCCCTGTTCATAATTTTCTACTACAAGGAGCCTACAACCGCTACTTTTTACCATCATAAGTGGTCTATCTCCAGTGTTTCTTCCTGCCCCATCTAGGCATATTTTCTGTTATATGACCTGGCCTATATTTGTGACTTGATCTGTAAATAATATTGTGCTCCTAAAACTCCCTGCATCTGATGAAGTAGACTTAAGTCTACAAAACCTTATGCTACCATCTTCTTTCTTTCAGTTAGTCTCAAAGGGGCTACAAGATCCCTTTGCATCCCCAAGGAATCTTACCCTAAATGGAATTAGGGAAGAATAAGATGAACTGGTATGCCATTCACCACTTCCAAAGCCACAGGACATAGAAGCAGATTGGGTAGGCTTTTAGGGAGATCAGTTTTTAATTCCCCCCTCTAATTTTAATTCCCCCCCCCTTTAGCTCCAGGTTGATATACATGAAGGAACCAATTTGGCCCTTTTATTTAAAAAAAAAAAACAGTATTTGATCCAGTGGATCTAAGGCTTCCTCTCGCTCTGCCCTCTCCTTCTCTTGGAATGTCCAATGGGGATGGGGCTTATTTGTCCAAACACTGTCCGGGCAACCAGCCAAAGGCTGATTACTACACAGCTGATAGCAGAGGCACAACCCAGTCAAGCTCATTACAGGCAAAGGAATCAAGTCAGATGCTTACTTTACTAGCAAGCAAATACAAGTTCATATACAGCAAAATCCAAATACAGTTGTCCCTCCATATCCACGGGTTT
Organism: Gambelia wislizenii; assembly: GCA_030847615.1. NCBI lineage: Eukaryota > Metazoa > Chordata > Lepidosauria > Squamata > Crotaphytidae > Gambelia > Gambelia wislizenii. The sequence goes on along the minus strand of JAUMIR010000001.1, from coordinate 165,343,768 downwards.
GGTATCCATGGGATGAGTCCTTCCTGAATCTTCGTTTGTGAAGAAAAGCCAGAGAGCGAGAGAAATATGTATCTTTATACAGTTGTCCCTCCGTATCCATGGATTTGGTATCCACAGATTTAATTATTCATGGCTTGAAAGTATTCTTTAAAAAATAGTAATCCAAAAAGCAAACCTTGATTGTGCCATCTTATATAAGGGATACCATTTTGCTATGCCATTGCATATAATGGGACTTGAGTATTCACAGATTTTGGTATCAATGGGGGGTCCTGGAACCAAACCCCAGCGAATATGAAGGGACAACTGTAATAAGGCATAGGTCCAGCAACAGAGTTCAGACTAGTCCAGCAGAATCCAAGTTAGGCAAACAGAGTAACAAACACAGCCCAGGTCAAACACAGCAAGCAGGAACAGGTCACCAGGTAGGTCAGATAATCTCCGACAACACTTGGAGATCAGGGTTGCATATTTATAGTTCAGCAGCTAATGTAGCTTCTGCTTAGCAAATTGCTGCTTGCTATAAATATGCAGAGACCGCATCAAGCCCTCCTTTTGTTGCCTCCGTGCTGAGAAGGTGGCTATAGGTAAGCTGTCCTCTGTATCTGAAGAGGACCCTCTGCCAGAGCTGGTACTGCACTACTGTCTGTCTCTAAGGCCTGTGTCTCTGGAACATCCTCCTGCCCTGGTTCAGCAAACCCTAGCATGTCCACTGCTTCAGTCTCTGAGTCAGAGTCCATTTCCAAGTTCTGGAAGTTGGGCAGGACACTTATCACCAGAGGATGAACACACTGTCAGTGGTTGATGTACACCTGTGGGATTTTTACAGATCTAATGGGGGTGGATGCTCTTCCTACTGGTGGGACTCCTCTCTGTCAATGGTGGGGCACTTCCATCACATCCTAACCTACCTTGGACAGTCCTCTGATAGAGATTTTTAGTATAGTCCTCCCTCCACATTCGTGGACTCCACACTCGCAGTTCCGCATATTCATGGTTTGCTGCGAGGGGAGTCCAGGGAAAGTGGCGATGGGGCCTCTGAGGCCCCGTCGCCACTTTTGGGAGGGAGGGGAGGGGAGCGACCATGGTGCCTCCAGAGGCCTCGGGGTCCCTTGGGGAGGGCGGGGGGCGGCCGGGTAGAGCGACCGCGAGGCCTCCGGAGGCCTCGGGGTCACTTGGGGAGGGCGGGTAAAGCGACCGCGAGGCCTCTGGAGGCCTCAGGGTCCCTTGGGAAGGGCGGGGGCGGCCAGGAAGAGCGGCCGCGAGGCCTCCAGAGGCCTCGGGGTCGCTTGGAGAGGGTGGGGGCGGCCAGGAAGAGCGGCCGCGAGGCCTCCGGAGGCCTCGGGGTCGCTTGGAGAGGGCGGGGGAGGGCTGTCATTATTCGCGGAATTTTCACATTCGTGGGGGTCTATGGAACCTAACCCCCGCAAATGTGAAGGGACAACTGTATTCATTAATAAGTAATGACTGCCCCATTTACTGTGTGTGAAACTTGTGTCAAGCACACTTTGAATTCTAACTATTATTAATCATCCCTATGGCATGTGGAAACCTCCTGCTTTGAAATATATCATTCTACTTTAGTATTCTATGGGCCCCATGTTAAAAAAAAAAAAGAACCCCTCTTCATGAGAATTTTTTTCTTTCTAAAAGTCCCAGGTTTTGTTCCTGTATAAACCAATGTTATTTTGGATATCCACATTATATTTTCTTCATCCTGAATTATTTCCTGGGAACTCCTGGCATTATCAGGGACTTTTCATTCCTATTTCTGAAGTCAGTTTAAATTAAACCAGTATTTTTTGAATTGAAATGTATCTTACCTTGGTAGTCTGTATTATTCCAGAACTAGCTAAAATGGCTGCTGCCAGAAAAAACAAGGAAAATTTATGGATGTCGGCCGTGAAAGCCTTCAACTTCACAAAATCATAACTGTTTCCAGGAAAAAGATTCAGCAGAGATCAAGCAAGAGAAAGAGAATTTCAGCACTAAAACAAAATGATTCTTATGTTTAACTAGTTTAATGTTGCTACAACTCTGAGGGGCCTGTCTGGGTTCAGGTGACAGTACATTAGGACTTTGGGTATAACTCCTGAATAATAATAAAGAAGGCTCTGTGTAAATTGCTAAAAATCAATTTCCTAAACATTGCCTGTGTCTAGATGTGGCAAGTGATTAGTGGGAGGAGAAGAAAGAACACAAGGGCGGAAGGTGGGAAGGAAACTGGATATTTGAAGAAAGAATTTGGATACAAACTGGGGAATATGAAGATAAAATCAAAACAAAAAGAACTTGAAAGTCTTGATACTTCCAGACCCACCCCGCTTTTTGGCTAAGCCAAAAGAGAACTAGTTACAGATTTCATTATTAGAAACTTCTAATTTCCAATCACTTTGTTTAATGCACACTTCCAGCATTAAGAAAATGTTATTTTTCTGGCAGGTTTACTGCTGGCTTCTATGTTTTAAAGTATCACTCAAGCAATTTCCCTCTGTTTTTTGGCGGTAGCTAGTCAGTTTTGATGCCATTCTTCACTACAGCAAACAAAATATGTAAGCACTCAGATTACCTAATTGGGAGTGGAGGAGTAATAAGTTTTATACAAAATAAGTAAAATGTCAAGATTAGCTTTTATATAGAACCATTTAATTTATCTCTGGTAATTTTTATTATTAGAAAGTGGATATATTGCCCAACATTTTAACTAGATTATTGTATGAACTAGTTCAAATATAAATTAGATTCTAAAATAGAAAAAACCTACTAGCTCCAAATTGTAAGCTTGTGGTGCATGTAGCATCACATGGAAATAAAACCAGCACATAGATCTGATCATGGGAAAACTTTACTTTTTTTTAAAGTAAGTTCCTAGAATCTCCCAGTCAACTTACCCAGTGGTCCTGCTGACTGGGATGTTGTGGGACACAAAGTCCAAAACATAACCATTCCATGCTCTGTCCATTTCCTCTTTTCCTTAAGCATTGTTACATTACAAATATTCAGCTACTACACTGTAATGTTTAAGGCAAGTTCAGAGGTGTTGGGGGGGGGGAGAGAGACCATTTGCTTAGGAAAGTATTATACGATCTCCGACTTGAAAAAGTTTAATGTTATCAGTCGGACCATAAATTCTGAGATATATGTTTTTTTTCTGATCTGTTTTTACCCCATAGAGGTATCATAATCTTAAGGCAGGGGTGGGCAAAATACAGCCTTTGGTCTGCATACAGCCTCACAAGGTCCTTTAGTGGCCTCCAGAAGTCCAAGATGTTTTTAAAACCAAATGCCCTCTATGGGTGTGTTGGGGGCATTTCTACCATGTTTTGAGGCCCACTAGAATCAAAACAATTTTTACAATTGCTCCAAAATGTCCTCTAGGGGTGTTGGAGCACCACATTTTGAAAAGAAAGTGAACAGGAAGTTATTTCTTCTCACTTCCAGTTGTTAAAAAGACCTCTTCTGGGCCTAAAATGGCACAGGAGATGCCCAAAACATAGCATTTGGGGGCAAAAAATGACTTTTGGGGAACAGACTTTCGGGTTGCCGCCCTTCAAAGTCTCTGGGGAGGCTAATGTGGACCTGCAGAATTCCACAATTTCCCTCCCCTTCCGTAAGGCATTCCCTGTAGAATGTATGAGGTGCACAGTACGAGCCCGTCTACACAATGAAAAATAACACGTATTTATTTGAAGAATTGGCAATCTGTATAGACCGTTGTTTGAATATTCAGAGGGGGATGGCAAAACTCACCTTTTAATATGTGTCCAGGGGATCCGGCTCTTCATCTGGATCCCAGGGTTTACTCTGGACAGCTTTCGAATGATTGGTTGTCTGTACACTCCTGTTTGCATAGATACGAACAGGAGTGCAGCCTGATCGGCTGGCAGGACAGAGGGGGTGTGGCTAGAAGAGAGAGAAATCATCAGCGGCCACCATTTTTTTAAGGTAAGCAGTCCATGCCACCGCTGCTGCTCTCCTCCTCCTCCTTCCCCTGTCTGGCCCCCGTCCCAGCCCTACTGCCGCCACTGCTATCCTTCCTCCTCCTCCTCCAGACCCTGGCCCCTTCCCAGCCCACTGCCACCGCCGCTCTCCTTCCTCCGTCCTCCTCCTCCAGACCCTGGCTCCCTTCCCAGCCCCACCAATGCCAATGCTCTCCTTCCTCTGTCCTTCTCTGGACCCTGGACCCCTTCCCAGCCACAACGGTGCCTCCACTCTCCTTCCTCCCTCCCAGGCCATGCAGACTTTGGGGGTGTAAAAATTCATGTAGGCAGAGTGTTCACATTCAAATGCCTGGCTTTCAGATTTTTTACCCCCTATATGGATGTTTTTCCCCTTGTGTAGACTATATCACACAGCTCCATGCATTAAAGGTTTGGGGAGGGAATAGGTCTTTACTGAAAAGGGAACTGTCTTTCCAGCAACTTTATCTTTCAAATAACCATAGCTTCTTGTTATCACCATATATTTTTCTTAGATGACAAGTATATTTTTTAAAAATCAGTTGTATTGTAAAGCCATCATAGTTACCAATCAGTTGTTTTTGCAGTCGTTTGCAAAGATCAGTGGCATATTTATACTATGTTTTTATGACCCTAAAATTCCATTGTACTATTCTAGGCTGATAAGATCCCATCTTCATTTTTGGTACATAATTCAACTATTTTGCAACATAAATCTAACCTGGAAGAGGTTAACTGACTTTATTACAATAAAGTTATCAGTGAAAATCTAAATTGCAGCAAACAGCAAAATATGTTTTTAAATGTTTCCGGGATAGCATTAGTCCCACTCTGTGTAAGCACTGGGTTAATATCTGTTCTCTCTTTTTTCTTAACAGTCTTTAATTAATCTTACTAAGTTCAAATACAACAGGAAATTGATGGCTTGGATTCTGAAATCAAGTGTAAAATATGAAGTTGGAAGCCATTTGCATTCTGGGAAATGTCAAAGGTTCTATGGAGAAAATATGTCATATAAGCAGTGTGGGTGACTCTCATTCTGCAACCTTTCATAACTGTTGTATTGATTTATCACTGTGGAGCAGGGGGACACATTTTACTTGCTTCCCAGCCTCCGCCAGTAGATGTTTTTGTTTCAAAGGATATAGAGTTTATGGTCTTGTCTATACGAGGGGGAAATAATACGAACACGTCCAAAAAGGCAGGTGTTCACAATGATGCCATCTGCCTACATGGCCAAAACTCAAAAGAATAAACATCCATCCTGTCCAAAGGAGGCAATTTTGCAGTTACCACTACCACAATCCCAGTTGAAGACATCATCGCCCATGTTGAATCTGCCCTCTTCCATCTCCCAGAGGAAGAGGCAGAAGAGATAAGAGAAGAAACAGGTAGGATCCTGAGGAAGGCAAAACCACCATCCAGCAACATAACCATAAAAAAAAAAGCCATCAAAGATCTCAATGCAGACCCAGAAATCATTATTCTCCCAGCAGACAAAGGCAATGTCACAGTAATCATGGAAACAGAAAAATACAAACAAAAAATTAGGGAATTGGATCCTGCAACATACATAAAACTTAAGCAAGACCCGACCAACGAAATCACCAGAAAAACAAATACCACATAAAACTTAAGCAAGACCTGACCAACGAAATCACCAGAAAAACAAATACCTTAATCAAGAACTCATCAATTCAGCCAATCATACACCAGAATCTATGCAGATCAGATGCTCTCCCACCAAGACTGTATGGACTTCCCAAGATCCACAAGGATTCGATTCCACTCTGACCCATAGTGAGTGCCATTAGATTCCCCCACGTATGACTTGGCCAAGTTTCTGGCCACACAGTTATAAACCCACAAAGACAAACTCCCACTACATCAAAGACTCAGCTCACTTCATAGAAAAATCAACATCGAACTGAAACCTGGAGACAGACTGATCAGCTTTGATGTGGTCTCCTTATTCACCAAGGTCTCCATAATGGACACCATGACACTCATCCAACAAATATTTCCAGAAGACATCACAGCCCTGTTCAAACATTGCCTCACCACAAGCTGTTTCCAGTGGGATAACAAATTGTACAAACAGGATAGATGGGGTAGCCGTCTGAGCCCCATGATAGAAAACTTTTACATGGAACATTTTGAAAAGCAAGCCCTAGAAACAGCACCAAAAAAGTGCACAACATGGTTCCGATATGTGGATGACACTTTCACCATTTGCAGCCATGAAAAAGAAGATTTGGTCTCATTTCTGAACCACCTGAACAGCATCCACCCAAATATCCAATTCACGATGAAAAAAGAAAAGGAAGGAATATTGCCATTCTTGGACGTCCTAGTCATCCGCAAACCAAACCAACGGTTAGGCCACAAGGTATACAGAAAACCCCCACATACGGACAGATACCCACACAAGAATGCCAATCATCACCCAGGCCAAAAAAGAAGCACAATAAAAACATTGGTAGACCACGCAAAAAGGATCTGCGAACCTCACTACCTGGAGGATGAACTGAAGCACCTAAACTGGGCTCTACAGGCTAAGGGTTACTCTAGATCAGACATCACAAGAGCAGACAGACCCATAAAAAAACCACAGGAATGGAGAAAAATAGCCCCCAAAAGGAAAGGTATTTTTACCATACATCAAAGGAGTCACAGACAGAATGGGGAAACTAATGAGGAAACACAACTTCCAAAAGATCTACAGACCAACCAAGAAAATCCAAGAAATGCTACACTCAGCGAAGGACAAAAGAGACCCTCTCACAGCTGCAGGAGTTTACTGCATATCATGCAGCTGTGGTCAACTTTACATAGGGACTACTAAACGCGGTGTGCAAACATTAATCAAGGAACATGAGAGACACTGCAAACCAGGCCAGCCAGAAAAATCAGCAGTAGCAGAACATGTTATAAACCAACCTGGACACAAAATGTTATTTAAAAACACAGGAATTCTGGACCAGGCCAACAACTATCATGTCAGAATGCACAGAGAAGCTATTGAAATCCACAAACACCTGGACAACTTCAACAGGAAAGAAGAAAGCCTAAAAGTAAACAAAATCTGGCTACCAGTCTTGAAAAACACTAAAATCAGAACTCAACACATGCAAATGAACTCCGCCCAGGGACAGGGGGATTTCCAGCAGACAATGGACCATTAGCCAAACAGACAGTAATCCTCCTTGCATATCTCCACCCAGAAACTAGCCATTCAAATACACACATTTACATATCCTCTCCAACAGGGACTCACAGTATATAAACCCCACATACCCCTACACAACCATTCCCTGAAGATGCCAGCCACAGATGCAGGCAAAATGTCAGAAATAAACTCTTCCAGAACACAGCCTCACAGCCCAGAAAAAAACTACAGAAAACCTTCCCCCTAAACTCCGCATGACCTCCTAGCCAGCTGGCCACCGCAAGTGATTTACTCACGATTTTAAATCTGCCACAGCCATTTTTTTTTAAAAAAAAAAGTTTCCTGTGGAGTGCACAGGCGTTATTTTTTATTTTCAAAAAACAGAAATATAAAAGAGTAAAAATCGCTGTTTGATCGACTTACCAGACCCTTGCTTAGCCGAAAATCCAACATGGCTGCCGCAGCCACTTTCCCTCCTTCCTAGCCCTGCCCCCTGTGCTCATCCAGCTAATCAGCTTGTGCTGCCTGTTCATATCTGTGTGAACGTGAGTGTTCAAACTATTGCACATTTGCACATCGTACGGATCTTTTCTAAAAATACGAAGCCCTGGATGCGGTGCGAACAGAGTTTACAATGGATTTTGCTGCCCTCCCCTTACAAATGACATGTATTTGTGCGAATGGCCATTTGTACAGATCGCTGTACATTCACATGCTGTTCTTTTTTTCTTTTTCTTTTTTGCCATGTAGACAGGACCTATTTTTTTACCAAAAAAAAATCACTTGCAAAGGAATTGAAAACTGTAGAAACTGTTGTACTGTGGACTTGTGTGAGAAAATTTTATAGCTGCCTCGGTATATTGTGGAGCTCCTAGTCACGATGTTGGGAAAATGCTCAGCAACTTTAAATTGGATTATTTGCTGTTGAAATGTTTCAGAAAACTTTGCCAAGAATCCTACAGAGATTCTCATGCATTTCTGCTTTGACAAATGAGTTTATGTAAGTTTGTAGCAAATATCTTATTCACAAAATAATTCTGGTTATAACTGAATTCTCAAACACCCATAGTCCACAGTTTGTGTCCACAGTCTTCGGAGATTTTCACACGGGCAATTTGTGCCGTTACTGGTACGGAACAGGGTCACTGAAAGATTTTCCTTTCAGACACGTTCACACTGTTATGTGCCCAAAGTGTCACTATTCTGTTTTCTCCCCGTGATATAGTATTCATGGACAGAAGTTGTTATTAAGCACCTGGTTCCATTTCTGTAACAGAACACGGGTGTGTGAATTGGATTCCCGTCCCTGTTCTGGAATGACAGGGATGGGGGAGGAGCTCCATGGCAGGCACTTCATGCCATGATCAGGACATCCAGGTAAGTGCCACCCTTTCCCCCCCACTCCCCGGGTTCCTTGTTTTATTTTTAATTTATTTTTATATTTATTTTCTTTCTTTGACAGCTGGGGGGGGTTGTTTTTGAATTTCCCTCCTGCTCGTTCTATTGCAACAACGAGTGCAATTTCCCCCGGCCGATCATAAAGGCAGCCTTACAACGGCTGCATTTACGGCCGGCAAGGATAGAGGAGGCCCGTGCCTGCATCGGAATGGAGGTAAGTGTGCAAACATTTGCCTCCATTCCATTGCAGGAACGGGTGAGGAGGTGGTGGGACAGAACAGGCGGGTGGTGTGAAAATCTAACTGTCCTTTTGCCATGGGTTTTTTAAAAAATCCTTTCTGATTCAGTTCTAAGCTGCTTGATTTTAATTAACCAATTAACCAACTCACTGATATGTGCAAACCAGCAAGAACAGGTTACATCTGCTTGGAAACATTTGTTAGTAGTGCATTATACAGCCAAATTCAAAGTGTTGATTTTGACTCCCTAAATAATCTGGGCCCCAAATATCTCAAACACAATTTTCTGGTAAATGTTTGAAACCTTTCCTCCCTCAAAGCTCTTCTGAAACCATTGAAGAATTTTAGTCCTGCCTGGGCATTATTCAATAAAATGTTTAGCCTCATTTTCCTTCTGTGAAAGTTAGGCAAGTTTTAGGTGCAAATATAGGTCTAGTTTACTGTTGTTGAACATTATTTAATATTGTTGAAGGAATCAGTTCTCCTGAGTCCAATGACTCCTTTCATCAGCTTGAACTAACAATATTCTGACATACCTCTCTAATACAGTGGGTTAGGTTTCAAACCATCACCATAAAGCAAATCATAGTCTTGTTTTCCCTTGCCAATGCATATAAAAGCTTAAAAACATATCTACATGATCATTTATTAAGTGCATAATAGTGTTAGGCCTAAAAAAAGTTACAAAGTAAAAATAATAAATAAAAAAATTGTCAGAATATGACACTGAGACATGAAGTACACAAATGCTGTAAACAGACTGAACCTAACAAAATGGTGCTGTGCTGTATAATTAAAAAGTGCCTTATTAGCGAAGTGCACTAAAGTGAAGCACCTTAAAATGAGGTATGCTTGTAGATTTATTCAATATTGTCATTTATACTGTCAAACTCCTCCTTATATTCCCTCCTCTAGCCCCTCCCTTCTCAATATTATGAGGGCTGTGATGAGTTGGTTTCACAGGTTAGACAACCCCTCTGGCTCTGCTCTGTATTCACTGAGTTGAAATTTCATAGAAATCTGTGTTCCCTTCCAGTCCCACCACTAGAGAATTCCACCTTTGTCCAGGGAATATTCACCATAATCTCCCTCCCTCTTTCTGCTTACAAATAGTGTACAGAATTTGGATAGGCCATTTTCTCTCAGTTCTGCATCCTGAAGGAATAATTTCTGCTTTATGTTGTATGTATTTTAAGATCCACTACTGTAGCCTTCCTCTGAGCTCTGTTCTCTCATGAGATCAGATTGTCATATGCTAGCATCAGAGACTGGAAGTCTCACTTGTCTCCTTCTCTGGCTCTGAACTGAAAACAAGATATGTTCTGTCAGACATTTGGAAAATATTTAGCATGGCTTTTACAGTTGCTTTTGTTCTACAAATTTTATTAATTTGATTAATGTTATAGCTTAACATTGTTTTAATTGGATTTATGATACATTTTATATTTATACCTTGTATACTATCTAGGGAACAAAAGTTGAAGGCTGGTATATAAATATTTTTACTAAAATAAGTAAATAATGGCTTGAATCCTCAAATTGCCTTCTACTAATGACAGTTCCTGTCTTTGGATACTGTTCCAACCAAGGTTCCTAGCAAGAAAAGGGGAGAAGGTGATATTTATCACCACAACCCTTGCAAATCCCAATTCAGCCTCCCATGTGTTTCAGAGATTCAGAAAGTGACTGCAGGTGGAAAAAAGAACTCATGAAAATTACCTCCTTCCTTCTGCCAGTAAGACTAATCTTGTAAGCAAGTTCCAAGCCATTATGTTCCTGGTTCAGTTGAAAATTCTGCAAAAGTCAAGCTGGGAGGTAGCTCATTACTAGTAACAATGATACTTCCAACAAGTTTTTTTTTTTTTTTTTTTTTGAAGCCAGTAAAGAATATTCCTTGTGTGGCAAAGAGTACTTGCAGTTCTGGATTTTACCCACTGAGTAATTCGTTTGGTGTTACTGGTTGGGGGGGGATTGTTTACCTTAAATATACGAAATGGCCTTGAAAACAAGGGTCCTCCACCACAAGAGCAACATAGGATCCTGTCATTTGGAGCCCAAATAGGACTAGAATACTAAAGCAAAGCAACACTCAAGCACTGCTGGAAGTGTTACTGTCAATGAAACACTGTTCTGAACAACAGGGGAACTTTACTTTTCAAGTAAAAAACAGGTGTAACCTTCTGGCCACCTAAGCCTTGTCTACACCTGCCAAATAAAATGACCTCACCTCATTGTATTCGTGAGCTGTCCAGATGATGAATGGCTCGAAACCAGGGCATTCAGGGCTTTAATCCACATCTAAAAAAGTGGAGATTTACTCTGGATCCTAGCAGAACATCTGGATATTGTGTGTGTGTGTGTGTGTGTGTGTGTGGACTGCCCTCCATTGCAATGTCAGTGTGGGGCCAAGGGGTGGAGTTTTTGGTAGGTGGGCAGAAGAGGTCAGAGGAGGCACTCTGGGCTAGGTGATCAGCTGACCTTTCCTGCTGGTTCAATTTCACTTGTTACGTTTCCTTTTCCCTTTTCCTTTGTTGTTGTTGTTGTATATGCAGCAGTTGTTTGGAGAAGTGCATGCCAGGGTATCCATATCATTAGCTGCATGTATCTCTGCTTACTAGGATGTCCGAAGCCCCTGTAAGCCATGGGAACAGACATATGTACCTGTGCATGCATGGGGGGAGGACGTGGAGTGGCTACAGCTGTGTGGCCAGGCATACTGCAATTTATCAGGCTGGGGTGAGTTTGGAAGGACTATATGGACCATACCCCCAGACTCACCTCTGTGTGTGTGGTGATGGTGTAGATCAGCCCATGGTCATGGTAGACCACATAAACCTGAAGGTAAGCTGGTTTTTTTTGTTAGTATAGATAGGCCCCCTAGTCTACATAAAGTAAGTTGCAATAGCCCATCCAACTGCAGTGAGTAACGTAATGATAACTAACATGCTTCACAATACTCATGCAATGGCAACAATAATGAGTTATGTTTTAGGGTCTCTAACAAGCAACTGAGCCCTGGTGGTGCAGTGGTTAAATGCCAGTACTGCAAGCCACCACGTTGCAAGTTCGATTCCAGCGAGCTCCAAGGTTCACTCAGCCTTCCATCCTTTCGTAGGTCGGTAAATTGAGTACCCAGCTTATGGGGGCAATTAGCTAACATACATGGGAAACTGTTTAACGCAGTGTAGATGTGTAAATAGTTGTTGCTTAAAACAATTTATAAGCTGCTCTGATAGCCTTGTGGCTGCAGAGCGGGGTATAAATAAATAAATAAATAAATAAAAATAAAACAGAACAAATTGCTTTTTGAAAATAAGCTTTCAAGCTCTGACAAAATAGTCAAGCCATGCTTCATATGTTGAAAGCCTGAAAGCAATACCTTTATGCACAGTACCAACTCATGAGAGTATGTATTCCACCTGTCACTTTATTGTATTTTAATTGGCCAATGAAATAAAAGGACAAAAAGGAAAAGTACATTGTAGTTCTGTCACTCACCAGTGTTGCAGAGAGGAGACCAAAAGCAAGGACGTAGGCAAAACCCTGGGCTAGGTGATCAGCCGACCTTTCCTGCTGTTTCAATCCTTTTGAATCTTGAGTGCTATGCTATCATATAGTCCTCCTCTTTTCAAGATTTCTTTTACAACCATGGGGGCTAGAGGTGTACTCTAAAAAAAGTTTAGAAACTGGTTGATCTGTTTTGGGAAGAGAAATCAGTTGATGGGGAGGATTTTTCAAGTTGTTGTAAACATTTGTGACTGTGCATAAAAGCAGTTAACATTCAAACTTCAACTGTAACATCTTATTAGAATTCTGCAAATAGAATACAGAATTATAGTGAACCTGGTTTCACAAATATCAGATGAATAGTTTTAAGCTATAGCCCTTAAGGCTGAAGATAGGGGTTCATATTGTTGAACATTCTTCCGTATTTTTTTTTAAAAAATGCAATAGAGCTTATGCTATGAAACCTAACAGGAAAGGAAGAATGCAGTCTCTCTGGAGTTCTGAATTGTGTGATGTAAACTAGTGGGAATTGTGCAGGCCAAAGGTAGCTTACCAGTTTTGTGCCAAGAGGCTCTGTCAGGGTGTGTGTTTTTTATCAAAAAAGGAACAATAACTCCTTCACCAGGATCCAGTAGGTTACAAGATATTTTTTTTTAAGGTGAAATTTTGTTTGGCTATAAGGAGTCTTTTGGGGAACCCAGAAGTGACCTGGTGGTGGTGGTAGAAAATAGACCCTCCACCCTGTTCTAAATGAAGTGTGTGTGTTTGTGTTTTGTGTTTTGTGTGTGAGAGAGAGAAAGGGGGGGGGAGAGGGAGAGAGATTATGTTTTAGTTCTGGGTTACGTATTGAGTCACTAAGTGTCTTTTGAGTTACAATTTATTTTAAGAATCCCTGCAAATCTGTTATAGATCATCTGCCCTTTGTGAACTGACTTAGAACATTTTGACACTCTGTGGCAGATGTGCAAGTTTTTTAGGAAAAGTATGAATAGTCAATATTTGAAAATAGATATCATTGATAACACTGATATTACAGCCTTAAATTTGGGGTAATGGAGTGGTATCATAGAATTACCAAACCTTGGCAGATATCACTACTGTGGGAATTACTGTGTGGAAAACATGAGGTAGGGACATTGCACAGTCAAGTTTCCCAGATACTGAACACTAGTGTTAGTGCATAGCATTTGTGTGTGATGTTGTCACATTGTGTGTCTGCTGTGGGAAACATCTGGGTTATCCAGGTTTTCCCACTGCAGTTGTGAAATGTGGAACTTTCATTAGGTGTATATTTTAGTTTCTGAACTGCTAGAACATTCTCTTTGATTGCATTAGTATTCTCAGTGAATTCATAGCCTTAAAATTATTCCTGGGGTGAGTTTGTTAAGCTGAAATCACTTACCTGATGATATATTTTACAAAAAGAAGTGCTTGCTTCCCTACTTGCTTCTGTGGTTTTCAACAATTTACCATTACAATTTACATTGCTGTTGTTGTCTTCTCTTTCTTTAATGGCATTCTTAAAATGAATGTGGTTATATGGCTGTGCAGTTTCCAGAGTGACACAATAGTTTTTCTCTTGATAAATGCTTTTAAACCATTGATGAGAGCATTTATCTTGGTTTATCATGCACATTTACAGCTATCCATTTATCTAAAATTCTTATCTTTGCATTGTAGACAGCCAGAGCACATTCAAGAGAGATTAAAACAAGAACTGCTTATCTCTAGAGAGAAATAAACCAAGATAACCTCTACATAAATCTTATTTCCCCCTTTGAAAAAATTATAGGAGGATGAATTACATGCAGGATTAAATAAATACAGTAAGTAAAACTGCCTCTGTTACTCTGTCACAGTCATAACAAAGGCCAATAATGTAAGCCATCCTGTTGAGTCAGTGGATCATACTGCTTGACCCCATCCATCTAAAATATTTGGGAGATGACTTTAGTAGAATGTTGCAAACCTTTGCCCCTATTCTAGAGGCAATAGATAGGGGCTTATATCTGAACATAAAGGCTGCCTCCCCTTTTTGTATAGTGCCCTTCTCACTTTCCCCTAAGCCTGTTATGGATCTAGCATAATTCAACAAAGTGAGGTAAATTTCAAACATACTCAGAAGTCTGTTCCCTGAAGCAGTCCAGAATTATAGATCAGACATCTAGACTAGTCCAGGCATTTTGCTACCTGGGCAGAGCAACCGCCTCCCACCCAACCCAAATCAAGGTGCAGAAATAATCAAAGCCACAAAAACTATTTTTGGCACATGAAGCAAAGAATTCCACAAGTACCTTTCTCCATTCCTGATAGTAAAAGATGACTACTTATAAAAAGAATCAAAATTTGATGCAATTGCCTTCCCTGTCTGACATGTTTGGAGTACAATCGTATCCATGTTTACTAAAAAGCAAGCCTCGTTGTGTTCGCTAGTGTTTACTCACAAGTAAGTGAGCTTTGGGGAATGTTATGATCTATTGTAATTTTATGTTTCATATTCTTATTATGAAACACCTTGATGTTTTATACAGAAAGATGGAGAGACAGGCATATTCTACATCAGTGAATGAGTAATACAATGCTTCATCAAAGGCAATAGTCTCAACAGAGGCAACATGTTTAACATAATTTATATGAATATTATCATGAACCATGCCTTGGATGACAGCGGGCATTTCCTACAAAAGGGATACACTTACTCGGTTTCTAGTTGTAATTCCCTATAATGTATAGCTGGTACGGCAAGTAAGAGATGTATGTTTGTTTTTGTTTTAAAAATGAGAAATAAATTGAAAAGAAGTACCTAGAATGTACTGCCCAAATAGGAATAAAAACACTTCAAGAAAATATGCATAAATCTTTTAACTTAATGACTGTGGAACTAATTAGCTAACACTCATTGGAAACTGCTTGGAGAGTGTCTAGTGCACTATAAAATTGGTGTTGATGTGTAGGTGCTATTGCTTAATGATTTGTAAGCCATTCTGAGAGCCTTCGTGCCTAAAGAGCAGGGTATAAATACCTAAAAATTAAAAAAAAAAAAACTACTGGCTACAAGATGGGTGGGGAATCCAGAGAAAGTAGTTCCCAGATGGTAAGGTAAAGCAATACACAATAGTTGACTCCTGAAGGCCCATCATGGAGTTTCCTCTATTAATTCCTTCGCCATTTACATCAAGGAAAAAACTGAAATATTTACTATACAAAACCAACCTTTATAATTGCTTTTGTTCATAAGATTACAATTGACCAACATAGTACACCACAGCCATGCAACTGACAACCCGCTATTTGGCTTCAGTACTACAGTATTATATGCTTGGGTTGGGCAATACTATTGGAATTTCAGTTCTCAAATATTCAGGGCAAGTGTGTACTGAGAGGGAAGTAGCAGCTTTGCATGCCTCTAAGGACCTTATTGCACTACACTGTTATAGCATTATTATTCCACTGTAACTGCCATGGCTGCCTCCTGTGGAATCCTGGGATTTAAAGTTTAGGGGAGGAGGGGCATTTAGAACCCTTACCCAGAGAGCTCTTAGACCTCACTACAAACCCCAGAATGCCACAGGAGGAATTTTGTCAAACAACTCCAAGCGAAATCCAAACCAAAGTAAAGACCAATTTAAGAAACCTTTTTTCTTTTTTTAAGGATTCTTCTGCACTGTAACAAAGATGATATCACTGAACTTCAGTTGATACCATTTTTAACAGAGATTTACATTTCTTAAGGGACAGATTAACTGATTTAGAAATCATCTTGGGGAAATCACCGCAAGAAAGATGTTGGTGTTCAAAAGCAAATTGGAAGGAACAGAAAACTAATTATGGCATAGAAAGAAACAAATGTAAACTCTTCAGTTTGAACAGCGTATAGTATAGGCAAACTGTGGCAGATCCTGTTTTAACAGAATAATATGTATAAAGAAGGAGTTTCCATGTAGAAAAAAAGCTGTTCCACAGAAAGGCCAAATAAGTAATGAGTGCATGTACGTGGGCCCTTGGTATCCACTGGGGTTTGGTTCCAGGAGCCCCCATGGGTACCAAAATCTATGGATGCTCAAGTCCTATTATATACAGTGGCATAGTAAAATGGTGTCCCTTATATAAAATGGAAAAATCAAGATTTGCTTCTTGGAATTAATTAATTAATTTTGAATAGTTTCAAACTATGGATGGTTGAATCTGTGGATAAAGAATCCATGGATACAATAATTCATAGCTACTGGAAGATATAAAGCAAGCTTTGTGTTGGCTTGTAGAAATGCTTTTGTCAGGGTGACAAATGGCAAATATATATTTGTATGATATAAGTGTTGTAAACAAAGGTGATAGTTCTACAGTTTGCCGGTGCATCATAACTATAGCACTATAGCCTTTGCTTTGAACAGTTATGCTTTAGGGGGTGGTCAGATGCTTGTTTATTACATTTGTGTTTTTTCCTGATGGATCCCCTCTCCAGGCTGGCCCCACAATTCCAAACCTTTGTGCATCTGTCACTCACCTTGCCTTTCCCCCGTCAAGATCCCTCCCTGGCCACAAGATGAACCCTATATGGCCCTGTGGCTGTATTGTTCAGTGGATTCACTGTGGTAAGCTCCTCCCTTCACACCTTTCTTCCAGGAGCTCAAAGTAGCATATAGCATTCTTCTTCCACCATCCATTTTATTTTCTTTAACACAGAGCCAGTGGGATGATTTGGTTAGTTTGAGATATGATGATAAAGAACTGAATAAAGATTTGAACAGGGATTTTCCAAGTGCTAATATAATATTCCAATCACCAGTTTCTTGTCTGCACAGGCCAAACGAAACAGACTCCCCCTGTTCCTGCACCCAGCTGTTAGGGCGACACAGGGTTTTGGCCCCTATTCTAGTCTGAACTGTCCAGACAACATCTAGTCAGTTCTGACTAGAAACTGAGGCAACCCCCCCCTTAAAATTGCATTTTAAAATAGCTGAGAAAACCTGATCCTGCAGGGGGGTGGAGTTTCCCATGGCGGGAGTGGGTATCTGTTTGCACACACACACTGTATGGTATCAGCGGGCACCTATGGCACTTCCACAGGTTTGAGCATCATGCTCTCTAAGGTCATAATGAAGCCCCCAGCATGTGATCAAGGCTGTGTGCCTCGTTTCTGGTCTAAGAGAGTGCAACATGTGACATCAATGACAGAGGCATCTGCTGATACTGTGCAACATATGTGTGGAGAGGGCAGCCCATTCTCACCATGGAAAACAAAGTAACGGGGGGGGGGGAATCCAGGGCAGCTCTAGAGACAGAATACTCTGGCCAGAACATGGAGTATTCTGGCCAGTGCAGACAAGAGCCAGGTCTCTTAAAGAAGAAAGTCACACATCATTCACTCCCCCACTGTATTTAATAGATACAGCACATTTATAATGGATGCAGTTTGGAGAAAGTTAAGTACAGCGGGCCCTTGATATCCACTGGGATTTGGTTCTAGGAACCACTGTGGATACTGAAATCCATGGATGCTCAAGTGCCATTATATAAAATGGTGTAGTAAAATTATGTCCCTTATATAAAATGGCTAAATCAAGGTTTGGTTTTTGGATTTTTTTTGGGGGGGGGGGGAAGAGATATTTTCAAGCCATGGGTAGTTTAATCCATGGATACAAAATCCGTGGATCCGGAGGGCCAACTGTATGCTTAAAGCCTTTTGAAATTGATGGTATCAGATGGTATAAAAAGCTTCCTGAAGACCACAGAAGAGCTTGCACATCTGAATATATAAATGACTTGCAGAGTGCAGAGGCCCACCAAATGGCAGACAAAGGAGTAAGTCTCAAGGCATACCCAGTTTTGGTTCAGTGCTTAAACTTGAATGTTACAAACTCAGTTTATTCACCCAGTGTTTTATGTCTAGATCTTTGATTGTCTGAATGATTTTCCAAAGTCTTTCATCACTACAGACTAGGCAGCTTGCTTTAGTAGTTACATTTCTTTCCTTTTATAGAGTTTAAGCCTGTTTATCTATTGTTTTCCTAGAACTTTAAAAAGGAGAAGAATAGGACAAGGGCAACATCCCCATCCTGGTTCTAAACCCTGACATTAATCTCCACTGTTGTTGTCAAACATAGTGTCAAAACATGAATATTAATGCTTCAGCTTGTAATGTAGCCATTTTCCAGCATTCATTCTCAAAAGTGTATCTTTACAAAACAGTGGCTTTTCCAAATTGTTCTTTGTTACTGTGTACAAGTTACCTTCAAGATTCTTGATTCTAGTAACCCACTCAGTATCACACCATTGTACATAGGTGTCTGTTAACAGACCCTGTAACTCTGCTTTCATATTCTCTTTTGATCCTTGTGTTTTCTCACTAGATTCTTTATGTTCAAAAAGGAAAATACTCTTTCTCTTCTTAAGCATCTTCCTTATAAAAGAAATAGGGAATGAGGCAAAATAGCAACATAATGTATTTTCATAACCACTATCATATATATGATTTAACAATAAAATTTCAACATATAATTGAAACAGAATATAATAGTATAATGTAAATGATGAAAACTTTCCCACTCCATTGTTCTCTATTCTGGGAGCCCAAATGTGATGAAGGTGAAGAAGAAAGAACTGTTAGATAGATGGGTGCTCTCAGACAGATGCACACACAAACAGTTTGGGGAACACCATGCTAGAATATCTCCAAGCAGTAGTTGATGGCTAGAGTGCTAGTGGCTATTGTCACAGAGAAAGTACAATAAAAGATTTTAGTGAGGGCTCTTCATTTTACCTATTAAGTGGCAATGAGGTTGACAAATACACACACACACACACATGTATATATATTTGTGCCTCGATCATCTTATCATCAACATGCTGCACAAAAAGACAAGGGGTGAGGAACTTAATGGGATCAGAGAGACTAGGAATGGAACTCTTGCTTTCCTGATGTAATACATGTGTTAAGTACTTTCAGGAGAAATTTGCTTCTATTCATTCAGACCTTGATGCCGCAGTTACTGCAAAGACTTCAGTTTGCTGTCTCATCAGGTTTCTTGGGAACAGTTTAATTTGGTGCAGCCGGATGATGGGGACAAAACACTTCCGTTTGTTCTACCATGCTTGAACAGTGCCCCTCTTGGCTGAAATCTAGCAAAGGTGGATTGCTTGGGGTAGGTCTGGGGGTGGTAAATGCTTAACTTATATTAGGGAGAGTTACCTGCTGCCTTGTGAAGTGCAGTGAGCCCACTCATGAAGAAGACCTCCCTGGGCCCAAGGATATTTGAAAACTACCACCCATTGTTAATATCCATTTTGGGGCAAGATGTTTTAATGTGTAGTGGTTGAACAACTTCTGTTTTGTTGGATGAAACAGATTATCTGAACCCATTTCAGCCTGGAACAGCGCTGAAATGGCCTTAGCTACTCTGACAACGAGCTCTGGGTGAAAGAAAGGAGGAATGTTACCCTCTTGATCTTCCTGGATCTTTCAGTGGCTTTTGATACCATTTATCATGGTATCTTGTTCATTTGGGAGTAGGAGGAACTGTGTCACAGTGATTGCATTCCTTTCTGTGGGGTTAGTTCCAGAGAATAGCATGGGGGGGGGGTTCCTGTTAAGCTCCATTTAGCTGTGGGGTACACAGCCACCCTAAACTTTGCATGCACTCTAGCCAAGATGGTGGTTGCAAGTGAATTATTCACGTTTTTAAACCTGCTGCTGCCAAACTTAAAAATTTTTTTAAAAACATTTAAAAAACATTTACCATGGTGCGCACAAGTGGTATTTCACATTTACGAAAGAAAAAAAGAGGAAAGAGAAGAAAAGATATAATAAAAAAATTGATAACTCACTAAGCTGAAAATCCAACATGGCAGCAGCGGGTGCTTGCCCTGTTTGCAAGCCCTGCCCCCCCATGCTCGTCTGGCCAATCAGCTTGTGCTGCCTCTCCTGTGGAAAAGTGTAGGGATACAAATGCGAATGTCTTAACAAGTAGGCATGTGCATTCTCTACGGAGCTTTTTAAAAACTCTGAGAAAAGCCGCAAAGGCTCTCTGGGTGCAGTTTATGGAGTTTTTACCTGCTCCCCCCTTTCCAAATATGGCGCATCGATGCAGATTTCCATTAAGACAGATTGATTTCCAAGATAATTCTATGAGGATTATTTTAACCATTTAGACAAACCCTGAGTTTTGGGAGCTGTCAGTATGTTGATGGCCCTTGTGGTCTCTTCCAACTCTACGATTCTATGACATTCACTTCTATTTCTCCTTGTCATTAGAGTCGGCAGGGACTGTCTGCTATAGGGACCTGGATAAGGGCCAATCAACTGAGATAGATTCCTGACAAGATGGAAATGTTGTGGATTGTTGGTTTGTGTGTCTGGCAATTGGGTCAACAACCTGACCTGAATGGGGCCTAACTCCCTCTAAGGGACCAGGGGCATAGCTTGGGAGTATTCCAAATCTGTCTCTGTTACTGGAATCCTAGGTGGACTCCATGGCAGAGAGTGCTTAGGACTGCTTCAACTGCTCTGCCAGCTACAGCCTTTTCTGGATATTGGTAACCTAACCACAGTAGTACATGCACTAGTAACTTCCTAGTTAGGCTACTGTAATGTGCTCTACATGGGCCTCCCCAGAAGATGATGTGGCAACTACAGCTAATGCAAAACACAGCAGCAAAATTGCTTATGAGGGTACCATATAGAAACCACATGGCATGCCCTTAAAGGAATTATACTGGCTACCAGTATGCAGGTGATGATATTAAAAGCCCTAAATAGTTTGAGAGTCTCCACTGGACCTCAGTCTCAGACAGGTGCATGATTTAGATTCTGACCCTGAGGGTCAGAGACTGTGTTAGTGCTGTTATTGATAATAATATAATAATAATAAAATTCATTTATACCCCGCCCCTCTGTTAAAACAATTGGGGCGGCTTACAAAAATTAAAATACAATACAGATAAAAATCCCTAAACACCCCCACCCCCACCCTCCCCCATAAAAAAATATTAAACAAATGTAAATTAAAAGCAACGGTCTAAAATCACCTTTAAAAACAATAAATACAATAAATAGCCAGCGGACTAAAAGAGGCCAGGATCCCCTGAGGCCGGGATCTAATTAGGAAAGGCCTGCTGAAAGAGATCCATCTTTAGTGCTTTCTTTAAAGCTACTCAGGCTTGTCATCTGACGGATCTCGTTCGGCAGGTCATTCCACAATTTGGGGGCGATTACCGAAAAGGCCCTCTGGGAGGTTGCAGACAGCCTAGATTTTTGTGGCTGAAGCAAATTCCTCCCAGAGGACCGGAATGCGTGGGGAGGATTGTATGGGAGGAGGCGGTTCCGGAGATAAGTTGGACCCAAGCCATTTAGGGCCTTAAAGGTAATAACTAACACCTTATACTGGGCCCGGAAACTGATAGGCAGCCAGTGGAGAGATCTTAATACTGGAGTTATATGGTCTCTCCGAGATGTTCCTGAGACCACTCTGGCTGCCATATTTTGTACCAACTAAAGTTTCCGGACTAAGCATGAGGGCAGCCCCATGTAGAGCACATTGCAGAAATCTAGACAAGAGGTTACCAGCGTGTGCACCACAGACTCAAGGTCCTTTACATCCAGGAAATGGCGCAGCTGGCGTATCAGCCGAAGCTGATAACAGGCGCTTCTGACTGTCGCATTCACCTGACTAGTCATCTAAAGCAATGAATCAAGGAGCACCCCCAGACTGCGAACACAGTCCTTAACGGAGAGCGTGACCCCGTCCAGGACTGGAGGTTGCAACCCAACTCCTGGTTTTGGGGCCACTACCATGAGCACCTGGTTTTGTCTGGATTTAATCTCAATCTGTTTTTCCTCATCCAGCCCATTACTGCTTTAAGACAGTCATTAAGAGGAGAGACGCCCTTGGAATTCGAGGCCGACGATCGGGACAAGGAGAAATAGATCTGGGTGTCATCAGCGTACTGATAACACCCAGCCCCATAACTCCAAATAATCTCACCCAGCGGCTTCATATAGATGTTAAACAGCATTGGGGACAGGATGGCGCCCTGCGGAACACCACAAGTAAGCTCCTTTCTGCTGGAGCAACTGTCCCCGAGCAACATCCTCTGGGACCTGCCCGAGAGGAAGGACCGGAACCACTGGAGCGCAGTGCCTCCGATTCCTAACCCTCTCAGGCGATCCAAGAGCATGCTATGATCTATCATATCAAAAGCCGCTGAGATGTCTAAAAGCACCAACAGGGTCACACTACCCCTGTAGATGCTTAGACGCAGGTCGTCGGTTAAGGCAACCATGGCAGTCTCAACTCCAAATCCTGTCCTAAAGCCAGTTTGAAATGGGTCTAGATAATTGGTTTCATCCAAGACCACTTGGAGTTGAAGCGCAACTGCCCTCTCGATCACTTTGTTCAAGAATGGTAACATAGAAACCGGCCTATAGTTGTTCATGTTCAGGGGGTCAAGGGAAGATTTTTTTCAGGAGCGGCCTAACGGCTGCTTCCTTTAAACAAGATGGAACACACCCTTCTCTGAGGGAAGCATTGATTATGTCCTTAAGGAACACCATCAAGGCAGTCCCCCCCCTGGATGGCCAGCCATGAAGGGCAAGGATCGAGAGGGCAGGTCGTCTTCTTCACCCTACCAAGTAGCTTGTCCACGTCCTCAGTACTCACGGATTGAAATTCATCCAGTAAAGTTACATCAACGGAGTTGCTGGACACCTCGTCAATTGTTTCTGTCAAATTACTGGCATCTAAGTCGGCTCTTATCCGAGAGATTTTATCTGCAAAGAAATTGTTAAACGTGTCACAGTAGGCTGTCGTTGGGTTAAGCAACGGGTTCTGCGCCGGAATAACCTGCGTCATCTCCCTTACCACCCTAAACAGCTCTGCTGGACAGGACTCTGCAGACGCAATACGTGCAGAGGAGAAGGATTTCTGCGCTGCACGTATTGCCTCTCGATAGGACCAAAGAAAGTTCCTATGACAAGTCCTGTCAGATAAGAGTCAAGTTTTCCGCCAGTTGCGCTCTAGTCGTTGTCCAACCCGCTTCATTTTCCTAAGCTCTGTTGTATACCATGGCTTACGGTTTGGAGCGGGTTGGAAAGGACGCTTGGGAGCGATCGTGTCGATAGCCTTGATAAGGTCAGTGTTCCAGGTATTAACCAAAGCTTCGACAGGGTCACCAGCGTTACCAACCATTAAACCCTCCAAGGCTTTCTGGAATCCTCTTGGTTCCATTAGCCTTTGAGGGCGGACCATTTTAATGGGTCCACCACCCCCGGTGGGGTGGGAAGAGACTCTTAGTTCAGTCTTGACCAGGAAATGATCCGTCCATGACAATGCGGTGGTTTTTATAACCTCCGCCCACGGATATTCCTGCTCTGTACTAAAGACCGCATCAAGGGTATGACCCGCACAATGTTTGGGCCCAAAAACCATTTGGGATAGGCCCATGTTTGTCATGGTTTCCATGAACTCCCGAGCCGCACCAGTCAGATTTGTCAAGCTGGTCTCTAGTGGAATGTTGAAGTCGCCCAAAACTAAAAGTCTGGGTGACTCCAACAGCAGCTCTGAGACCAGCAGTGTCAGCTCGGTTAGGAAGTCTGCTAGACAACAGGGTGGTCGGTATACTAGTATACTATGCTAGACAACGGGGTGGTCGGTATACTTGATCTTTGCAAGCTGCTTTGAAAGCCCCCAGCCCATCCCCCCCCTTTGGTTGCAGAGTGGGATTAAAATGCTGAAATTCAGTTCTGTGTTATTGCTAATTAATTGAATTGTGTGACTTGACTGAAACTAAATTTGTATGTTAGCATGATAATTTATAAATGACAGCAGCAGAAAACCCCACTGAAGTCACCCTGTACAATTCATCCCTTGAGAGACTATAAGAAATGTCTTTCTGTCTGATCTACATAGGGCTTAAAAGAACACATATTGAAAATGCAGTACAGAACTATTTCAGATTTTTGTATAAAAAGCACTGGTGGGGGGAAGGTTAGCTATGGGCAGCAATAATTTTTAACTTCTGAGAGCACAATTTTGTTAACAGCTCTCTTCACAAAATGGAAAAGACTGTTTCTCCCTGGTTTCATGTGTCCTCCTCACTTATTCATTTCCACAGGACATGTTCTTAACAAAATTGTGCTGAATAAGAAAGAGTAGCCAAACCTTAGAATAGTGATTTCATTGAAAGAAGAATTCCTATTATTTTTAACAGTGCTATAATCTGTGTAGCTTGTGAGATGTCATCCTGTCCTTTCAATGGAACAAGAGAATTGTGAATTACGGATGCTCAGACTTTTTCCTCCACATACAGCCATTTCTTTTAAAATTACAATGGATTTTTAAGCAGCCATTATATTGATTGCAACAGCCTGTGATGGAATTGTGAGCATTTTTGGTGGTTCAAGTTTGAAATTATACCTTTGTGTGAACTTCAGAATGTGTTATTCTCCTAACACACCAAAGAACAATATTTAAATCAAGATTATTTTTCATGGCTCCTCCACTAAAAATATTTCAGACCATTGTTTAATATAACAGTACATGGTACCAGCAAATTAAAAATGATCAGAAGCCCTCAGTACAGTGTGAGCTCTGATTTTGTCTATGAATCTTGATTGTGGTGGCTTTTTTCCCATCTGAATCATGTTAAATTATGGTTTGCATTCAATTCATGGGGAAAAACTGGTTTTGTTTTCAATATTCTAGTATGAAAAGATGTTTGGCTTATACAGTACCTTCAGAGACAGTTAAGTCAGTAGCATCATGAAAATTTGACCAGGATTTGAGTGTAGCGAAAGTTATTTGGAAAAGAAAAAGGAAATACCAGTACATGTACTTCACAGTTTTGGTTGCCTTAATAGGATATTGTCTTCTAATCTTTTGTTTGTTCTTTCACATTTTTATGCTTTAGTCAACATGTCTATTTATTCAAAAGTATGCTTAACTCCAGTTTTAAAGCCTAATCAAGACATTGCTTGGCTCAAGGCCTTTGGAAATTCAGGCCTGTTCAGAAAGTAGATAAATCAGACCCCAGACTTATAATCTAGTTACAGGCCAGAAACATGTGTCTCATCTCCTTGGAACCCTCTTCTAAAGGCCTTTAGAACCCTCTTCTAAAGGCCTTTCACCTCTGTGAGGACCCTTATTCCCAAGGGCCCACAGGCTTTGGGGTAATTTTTTTCTGAAACAGCCCCCTAAGAACTACAGTACTGTCACAAAATTCCATGGGTTCCTGACCTCATGTATAAAAAGAGACATCAAGGGACAATATAGTTGACTGCTTATGGCATTTATTCAGGATGACTCGAAGTGGAATACTCTGGATTTAGTAGCTACCTCAGGGGTTGTCTAAACAGTCAAAATAATCCTAATGGAATTTGCTGAGAATATGATCTGTCTTAATGGGAACCCACATCAATGTGCTGTATTTGGAAGGGGGCAGCAAAAAACTCCAACAACGATGCTGGGAAAGCCTTTGCAGCTTTCCCCAAAGGTTTTAAAAAGCTCCGTGGGGAATGCTCATTCCAACTCATTTGGACAAGCAATTTGATTTGAATTGCTTTTCCATGCCAGAGGAAGCGCAAACCTGATTGGCTGGATGAGTGCAGGGGGTGGGGCTTGCTAATAGGGCAAGCGCCCTCTGCTTCCCTGTTGGATTTGCACCTTAGTGAGTGATCACTAAGGCGATAAAATGGGGATTTGTATTATCTTTTATTCTCTAGTTTTTTGTAAAGGTGAAATATCACTTGTGTGCACCATGCAAATAGCTGTTTTTTTTATAAAAAAAGTTTGGCAGTGGCAGATTTAAAATGTGAGTAAGTCACTCGCTGCTGCCATCTTGGGTAGAGGACATGCAAAGTTTATGGGGGCTGTAAAATCATTAAGACAAGTCCCAGCAGAGGCAGCTTGCTATTACTGCAGGGCAATCTGTTTTTGTTTTTTGTTTTTAGACTCATATAGACGAGCCCTCAGAGCTTGGACAAGTACCTTTTTTGTAGAATTCTACAAATATGCTAGCCCAGTGGTTCTTAACATGTGGTCCAGGGACCCCCCCAGGGGTCCGCGATGTCCTCACAGGGGGTCCACAAAGGCTTGAAGGCTGCTTGGCCCACCCCTTCCTGCAGTGGAGTGGCCATATGATAGGAGCCAAGGCAAAGGCTCAACAGCTGGCTTGGCTTGTACATTGCCATTCAATCCACTCCAGCCACAAACTTGCAGGCAGAAGCAGGAGAAAAGTCTTCCTCCCCTTCCAGTGCCTCTGAGGAAAGGTTTAATGGATAGTGTAATTGTGTTATTGTTGTTATTGATGATGATGATGATGATGTTTTAAATCTTGAGTTAAGTCTTGGGGGTCCACAGCAACAAAATATATTTAAAGGGGTTCCCTGGTAAAGAAAAGGCCAAGAGCCACTGTGCTAGCCAACATGGCTATGCTGGCTGGAGGCTTCTGGGAGTTATCATTTAAAAAAGAAAAGGAAAAGGAACTTAACTAAGCACTGCTGTGGATGCTGGAAGGAGAAACATATCCAAAGTCCGCCCCTACCTTTTGCTATTTCCATCCTCACTCTCGCCCCGCATCTGTTCATCCTTTACCTGCTGTTTGTGTATTAGCCTTATAAAAGGTAAACATATACTGCTTAATCTGAGGACTTCAAAAGCACACTTCAGTCACCTACACTAGTGTACAGATCTACAGCCAAAGCTTTTGTCAGGGTCACATTTTGCTTACAGTTAGTTACTGGCAAGATCTTCCTCTGCTCAGTATCTCAGCATTCTATCCCATCTGTGACCACCTTGGTATCTTTTGATAGATGGAGCCATTGCCACATTAACAAAGACAGTTTGGAATAAAGAGTTATTAGAACCCAGGAAACATATTCAGGGGTAGCTGTGTTGGCCATGCAGCAAAATACTGTACAAGAAAATCCAAAATCCACCAAAGATTGATACCATTATTGGCCAACAGAAAGGCACAAAATACATCCTGCAAGCTTTTGAACTTCCATTGGCTTTTTCATCAGGCGAAAGATGTTTAAAAATCATACAGGAAAGAAAAAGTGACAATGTTGGAGTCATAGCCATGTTTAAATATTTGAAGGGATGTCATACTGAGGATGGAGCAAGCTTGTTTTCTGCTGCTGCAGAGATTAGGACACGGAGCACTGGGTTCAAACAATAGGAAAAGAGATCCCACCTAAACATTAGGAAGAACTTCCTGACAGTAAGAGCTGTTTGGAAGTGGAATACACTGCCTGGGAATGTGGTGGAGTCTCCATTTTTGGAAGTTTTTAGACAGAGGCTGGATGGCCATCTGTCTGGAATGATTTGATTGTGTATTCCTGCATGGCAGGGGGTTGGACTGGATGGTCCTTGAGGTCTCTTCCAGCTGAATGATTCTATGTTTCTGTTGTACAGTTTTCCCTCCGCATCCATGGATTTAGTATCCACGGATTTAAGTATTCATGGTTTGAAAATATCCGTTAAACAATAATAATCCAAAAAGCAAACCTTGCTTTTTCCATCTTATATAAGGGACACCATTTTGCTATGCCATTGCATATAATGAGACTTGAGTATTCACAGATTTTGGTATCCACGGGGGGTCCTGGAACAAAACCCCAGCAAATATGAAGGGACAACTGTAGTTCAGTTGGTATGGTGGGATCTCAGTGCAGGCAGAGGCCACTCCCCTTCTTGGCCATGTGAGGAATGAGGGCTTGTCTACACTGGCCAAATAAAACAACCTCACCTCATTTTATCTGCAAGCTGTCCAGACAACGTACGGCTGGAATCTGGGGCTTTTCAGCATCTCACAACTTTAATCCACATCCCCCCACCAAAAAAAGTGGGGATTTACTCCGGATTTGAGCACAAAAGCCAGATATTTGTCCATCTGTCTGGCTGGCTGGACTGCGCTCCATTGTAATGTTGGTGTGGGGGCGGGGGGGAGTTTTGGGTGGGTGGGTGGGTGGAAGAGGTTGGGAGGAAGCACCCTGTGCCCGGTGGTCAGCTGATCTTTCCCATCAAGACACACTTAAGCTAACACACATTGGAAACTGCTTAATGCAGTGTAGATGTGTAAATTGCTATTGCTTAAAACAATTTGTAAGCTGCTCTGATAGCCTTGTGGCTAAAGAGCGGGGTATAAATAAATAAATAAATAAATAAATAAATAAGAAAAGCCTCTGTCCCTGTTTCAATTTCACATTTTAAATGGTTCCTCTTTTTCTTTTCTTTTTTGCATATGCAGCAGTTGTTTGGAGACACACATACCAACATAGCCATATCATTAGCTGTGCGTGCCTCTGCTTAATAGGCTGCCCGAAGCCCCTCCTAATTGTGGGAGAAAACATACGTACATGCACATACATGGGAGGAGGGAAAAAATGCAGCGGCCACAGTCATATGGGCATGCATACTGCGATTTATCAGACCAGGGTGAATTCAGAAGGGGGAACTGCATGGACAGTGCCCCCAAATGTGCCTCGTTGTGTGTGGTGATCATGTAGTCACGCCTGTGGTTGCTGCAGACCAGAGAAACCTGAGGGTAAACCAGGGTTTCCTGTTGGTGTTGGTGCGCCCTGACACAAAGAACAGTTAAATTTAAACTCCATTAGCAGCAATAAAGTGACTTATCTTGGGATCCAGGTTGTATCAATTTCCTTGCAAGGATTTCTTTTTAAATATATGTATTAACTTATAAATTTAATAGTGTAAAACAACAGACAGGATCAGACAGGATCAGAATCCAAAATGACCTCAACAGATTAGAAAGCTGGGCCAATATTAACAAAATGAATTTCAACAGGGAGAAATGTAGGATACTACACTTGGGCACTAAAAATGAAGTGCACAGATATAGGATGGGTGACACATGGCTTGAGGGCAATACATATGGAAAGGATCTCGGAGTCTTAGTGGACCACAACCTGAACATGAATCAGCAGTGTCATGCAGCAGCTAAAAAAGCCAATGCGATTTTAGGCTGCATTAATAGAAGTATAGTGTCTAGGTCAAGGAAACTAATAGTGCCACTGTATTCTGCTTTGGTTAGACCTCACCTGGAATACTGTGTCCAGTTCTGGGCACCACAATTCAGGAAGGATATTGAGAAACTGGAACATGTCCAGAGGAGGGCGACCAGGATGGTGTGTGGTGTGAAAGCCATGCCCTATGAGGAACAGCTTAGGAAGCTGTGTATGTGTAGCCTAGAGAAGAGAAGGTTGAGAGGGGACCTGACAGCTATGTTTAAATATTTGAAGGGATGTCATACTGAGGATGGGACAGGCTTGTTTTCTGCTGTTCCAGGGATTAGGACACGGAGCAATGGGTTCAAATTACAGGAAAAGAGATTCCACCTAATCATTAGGAAGAATTTCCAGATAGTAAGAGCTGTTTGGAAGTGGAATATACTGCCTCGTAGTGTGGTGGAGTCTCCTTCTTTGGAGGCTGGATGGCCATCTGTCAGGAATTATTTGTGTATTCCTGCATGGCAGGGGATTGGACTGAATGGCCCTTGAGGTCTCTTCCAACTCTATGATTCTATGATTCTGTGATCTAAATTTACTACTACAACTAACAACATACTAAAACCTAAACTAACAGTTTACATGAACTAACAGGGAGGGAGAGGGGGGAAAGACAAAGACAATATGAGAGACTCCCGATTTATCAGCTTATGGTTATAGTTATCTAATAATTCTATTTTCTCTGTTTCCTTGCAAGGGTTTCTGATATGAACTCCCTAGGGTGCCAGGAGAAGCCAGTGCAATAGAATGTTATTGCAGAAAAATGCAGTCTTTTTGAAAGTCTATTACTGTTTTACAATTATAATTTTAGATGAGTATTGCTGTTTATTGAGAATTTTTTTCTCACATGTACATACACCAAATCAACATATCATTTTAAAAGTTTTAGTTGGGATCCACATCTTTGGCATAAGACATATCCTCCAACTGTCCCGATTTGGCAGGATTAGTCCCAATTAATCCTCTGTTGTACTACTTTTTCAGCTGGTTTTAAAATGTCCTAGTTTCTTGCTCCCACTCCCCCCCCCACTTTGTCCTCTGCTAATTTGTATTGCTGTCAACTGAGTTCAAAGTGCACATGTAGTTTGCACTCAGTTTATTCAGCTGAGAGGAGAGGAGTGGGAGGAACCTTGCTTTCCCAGTAGACTCAGGCAAAAGCAAACTGCAGTAGCCTCTCATAGCTTGTCTGTTCTTTCTCATTAATAACTTTTGCCATCATGACCACACTTCTGATGTTGTTTGGTTACAGATGCCCTGGTTTTCGTCTGTGAAATGTTGGAGGGTATGCATAGGTTGTTGTTCTAATAGAAAGCATAAACTGTCCTAACAGTGTAGTCCAGTGCATGTAACCCAGGAAGTTATTCATACATTTATAAATCACTGGAACCTTATTGCCGTTTCATGTATGAGAGAGTTTCATTTTAGTCATCCAGAATTCTTGGCATATATATTTTATATTTCCCTTGTGAAAGACTTTAATAAACTGAAACAGTTTGGATTACAATAAATCTTTTGGATTACTTTTACCCTCTGGGAGCCACACAGACTTCCAAAATCCACCCCACCCCCCCAATCTAGAACAGAACAGGAAGTGGCCAGAATTTGACTTCTTGTTTTGAAAAAAATAAACCTTGCATTCTTAAATCTTAAAAAGTGTGGGAGGAGAGGCCTACATTCTGTTTAAAAGGAAAGTTGCCACAGTGGGAGTCTGGTTAGGGGGGGGAGTCAGTCTGGGGGTATCTGGATGGGTCAAGCACTGGGGAAAACAGCCTTGGGATTGAATGCAGCCCCAGGGGCACACCAAGTGCCTTGTGCTGCTGTTCTCATTATTTGATCTGCCTGGCCTGTTTGATGAGCCAAATGTTGGATTTTCATCATGTACTGGGGAGGGCTGTAGGGATGAAAGTGCCCTTTTTTGGACCTAGAAAAGCTTGTGAGGCAATGGGTGGTGTCCTAATTTCCAGAGATACCCAGACTTTGCGTATTATTTATTCTTAGTTAGATCTAGCAGTCATCTATGCTAGGAAAATCTGGATCCCAACAATGATCATAGTTTTCCCAACAGGAAAAAAAATGGTGGAGACAGAAGTATTCTGAAATAATATAAAAATACTTACAGGAGGGTTTTTTTGGGGGGGGGACTCTCTTAAGTAGGAACACTAAGAAAAACCCAACAGGATTGTGAAGGAAGTATTTTAAATTTTTGATAGGCCTTTAAAGGCTTTGGTTTGTATAGGATTGCATGTACAGTATCTGTAATCCTTTACAAAATATGCAGTGTGTAGTGATTTTACTCAGGAATCAAGTCTCTCCATTCCATTTCCTGTCCCCACAGTTTTATATTTTTTTCTCCTCTTTCCAAAAATGTCAGCATTCCACACTTGAGAATGCTTAGTCCTCACTAGAGTGGGCCTCTCCACTTTAAGATATTAGGAGGAATAGGACAAACACATGAGTACTGTACCTGGTGCCCGCTACCTTCAAATCTTAGATTTCTCCATCAATTTCTAAGAGTAATTCTCACTTCTGTACCTGGATGTAACTTCTAAGCTTCTCATTGTGAGCCTGAAAATGACCATTCTAGACAAATTGGGAAAGTTCTCTTTCTCTTTTTAGAAATACGTGTCCCTTGTCCTTTCTCTAACCATTCCATGGCATTCTCTTTCCCACCAGTTTTTCTTCTGCTCTATTATAAGAATTCTGTGGAAGCTGGACTGTTTAGCTTTCTTCCACTTTAAAAAATGTTATGAAAGATCTGCTGCACCTTAATTCCATTGTGAATGGATTTCAAGGCAGAGACCTAAAAACGTATTTTAAAATAACATTTAAATTTTAAATTAATGATAAACCAGGACAAAGGTAGACTCCAGAAATTTTCAGCATGCTATAGTAATGTCTCCTTTAACCTAATGGTACGTCTACTATAAAAACAGCAGTTTAACCATTCTAAGAGATACACTTAACCTTTTATAAAAATGCAGATAACACAAAGCACTAGCGCAATCAATGTATTTTAATATTAAATATGATTTAAAGAGATTTCCTTAAATATGATTTTAAAAATTTAGCATTTACATGTAATGAACCATTGTATACATAATTTGCCAGTTATCAAAAATTTAATATACAAGTTGCCCCCATTTATGCTGGATCGGTACCCATGGTTTCATTTACCACTGTTGGGGGCAGAGAAGGTCTCTCTAGGCATCTGGAAGACCATAGAGTCATGCTGGAGGTAGTCTCTCTAGGCACTGACAGGACTTCCAGTGTGACTCTTCCACCAGAGGTTGACCATAGAGTCACACCAGATGCCTAGAGAGACAACCTCTCTAGTTATTTTCTAGGTCCTCCAGCATGATTCTATGGCAGTTTGCTATTCTACATGGTTTTGCATATGTGCGGTAAATCCAGGAATTTATCACCTGCAGATGGGTGGTGGGAGAATTGTACTGCATTCCATGCTTTTAATACTTATCACAGAAGGTAGAAATAGACTGTGATTATCTGTGCATGCTTATCATAGCCTTTCTCCCACCTAAACTCCATTTTCAGTTGAAGCCTCATAGCTTTAGATTTCCACAATTTACTACCTTTAAAAAAAAAGTTCTCCATTGGAACAGTCCCATTCGTTATACTCTTAGGAGATTAACACACATGACTAGAAAAGTAGAATTAAAGCAAGATAGTAGAGTCTATGGCTAAACCTTATCACCACAACATCATGATTGTCTTGTAGGTGGCATGTATTCAGACCGTTACTGTGGCATCCCTTTTAATCGATGGGAAAAGCCCATCAAGAATTCTAACTGCCACTGTTGTTCCGCTGCTGGCCCTCGTGCGATAGGTCCCTTCCCTTCAATTCCAGTATTACAGCTGTCAGTGCCATGAGAAAGTCTGATTCTCCTCCTTTCCTCCTCTCTCCGCCTCACACTCACTATTCCAAAGCAAGCTAACTCCATGCCTGTCAGGTTATTTTTTTAATCTTTGGCCAAATCCTTTCTATCTTGGCATTGCCAGATTGTTTTACAAGGTATGTAGGTTTAACAAGGTATTTAGCCTTCTCTGCGAAAGAGTGCTGGTGCCTCACCAAACTACAAATCCCAGGATTCCATAGGAAGGAGCCATGGCAAATAATCAGGTTTCAAACTGGATTATTTGTGTAGTGTCCATTTGGCCTTTACCTTTGCTGTGTATGCATAATTAAGGCCAAAACGATTAAAAAAATATTTATTTTATCGTTTTGCTGTAAGTCAGATGAAAGAAGAGAGGTGTGATAAGAAATGTTTTCAAAGGGGTATGTTCCTGGTGTTAAGGAAAATGCAACATGGGACATACAGTGATAGAAATAAAATATGTGTGTGAAGGTCACAATGACTAAGCAAGAGCAATTATGAAGCTACACAGGTGCAAAAGCTAATGTAATTTAGAAGTCTTGAGAGCCAAGGACAGAGTTATAGAATGCATATTGGAAACACCTGAGAATCATTAAGTGTACAAGGTAAAATGATGAAATACCTGGGTTGGTCTTAAGCATGGGTTGAACTATGTGAACCAATCAAAATGGATGTACACACCCACTGGGTAGAAACTAACTAGTGGGTGGTGATTAACAATGGCTATAATAATTGCAACGTTTGCCAATGTATTTGTGTGGAGTAGTTTGGAGATACTGTGGAGTAGTTTGGAGATATTGTGGGTAGTTGAGGAGATTTGTAGAAATTGTGATTTGTTGAGCACATAGTATTTGTATATAGAAGAATAAATTAGATCTTATATAAGACTACTGAGTTGACTGGTGTCCTGAGTGATGATACAAGAGCCAGCAGAATCCTGGAGAAGTTTTGGAGACATCTGAGGAAGAAAAGGGAGAAGGCTTGGAGAGTTTGTCAGGATCTTCAGCCTATTCTCTGAAACTCTGCTGCTTTGGAGAGAAGCATTAACCACTGATCAAAGCTGGTCAGCTCTGCTACATAACAAGGTGGTGAGTTAGAGCCAAAGGTGAAGAGCTACAACTCCCATCATCCCTGACACCTGCTTCTTTTCATAATGTGATTGCCCTGAGATACTAACCTTATGTAATCATCTCCTTAGTTGCTTCCTCTATATTAGGGATGAATAATCTGTGGCCAAAGGCTTGATGGTGCCCTGATCCCCATGCATGCCCCCTGACCTCCTGCAACTGCTGAATTGTTCCTTTGCTCCAGTTTCCCACCAATTTTCTACAGATGCTCCCCCCACTCCACTAGTCTAGTAACAGAGCGTCCTGAGAGACAGGCATGTTCCTCCCCTAGTTTCTGAAAACTTCCCTTTTCACCACCAGTCTTGTGTCCTTTGATTCTTTGTCTGGTGACTTATTGTTTCATTCTATTCAAAATACAAAAGCACATTGCTAACAGATAATAGTAATGCACTATCACACTGAAGACAGACAAATTAACTCTTGACATTGTGCCTGACATTGTTAGGGGCTGTCTAGATGATGAAAAACTCCTCATGGAATTCGAGGAGAATACCTTTTGTCCCAATGAAATCCTGTGGTAATTCGCTATATTCTGAAGGAAGCGTGCTAAAAGACTATGCAGCTTCTCCCAAGGTTTTTCTAAAAATGCAGGTGAAATGTACATTCCTGCATTCCTGGTCATATATCCACGGGGGCAGACTTACCAGCAACAAAGTGGCCGGAAGCACCATTTCAGAATTTCACGGTAGTGATTGTGTGCTTTTTTTCTGCGCTGAGGAGACCAAACAGCTTTTTTTAATGGAAGGTCACACATGCGCACCTTAGATTTACAGTAAAACAAAAAAAAATACTGTGCCGCAGTGGCAACTTGTTGAGAATAATAACGTGAGCAATTCACTCCCAGCCACCATCTTGATACGCAGGCGTGGCTGTGTGAACATCAAACATTGATAGCTTTGCATACCAGCAATTTTGCAAACAAACAAATAAACATGGAGACAAATGAACGCTGCTGGGAATTTACATTAATGTGCAGCAATCAGCATTATATCTTCTCATCCAAACAAGCCCTTAAATTCTGTAACAGTGTTGCCTCAATAGATAGGGGGACTTGTAATCTAGGTTTGTTGAAAGGTATTGTTCCTGTGTTCTTCTTCTTGTATTTTTGTGGTGGTCTGTTGGTGGTGATGGTAAATTGTTGTTTGGTATTCTGGGACTATGACAAGACTGTTGTTTTGTTTTGCTACAACAGGCTAAACAATTACTCCTCTGGAAAAGAAAGCTAATCTAAATTCTTTTTTCATAGAAATGATCCTGTTTTATGGTTCAAGCCCTATATAGTTGTCCCTCTGTATCCACAGATTTGGTATCCATGGATTTAAGTATTCACGGCTTGAAAATATTCTTAAAATAATAATATAAAAGCAAACCTTGATTTTGCCATCTTATATAAGGGTCACCATTTTGCTGTGCCATTGCATATAATGGGACTTGAGTATTCACGGATTTTGGTATCCACAGGGGGTTCTGGAACCAAACCCCAGCGAATATGAAGGGACAACTGTACTTACCCATTTTGACAGGGATCCAAAGAATTATGCTCAAGGATATAATTAATGGTGTTTTGTACTTTTATCATTAAACAGTTATGCCCTATCATATAATACCAAAAACATTTTTTGAAATTGCAATTAGAGAATGGTGGAATTGATTGCCACAAAGGGGCTGTGGGAGGGTGTTTTTGACTACTACTTGAAGTCCAGATTTGCCTTGGGTTGCACCTAAGCAATACTGCAATTCTGCAGGGAGGGGCCAATAATGAGAAACTGGTAAAAATCCAGCCTTATGACAGAGGGCTACCCTGCATGTCACATTAATTGTGTGATGTGCATTTTAGAATCACTTCCTTAATTATTCTTATGCAAGTGTACAAAGATCCAGTCTGGATCAGGTCTTCCTTGCACAAGTACAGGATGTTTAATTTCACCTCTGGTGGGTTTTACTCTTAACCTCATACTGCCTCTGCTGAACATCCCTTTAGTGGTGTTAACTGAGGTTTTTTTTTCCCAGCCCTCCATGTGGAGGAATGTGCATTTGAAGGCAAAGGGAACCAGTTGAGGGGGGACAACTTTCCAATTGAGGGAACCAGTTGAGAGGGGGCAACTTATTTTACTAGCAAACAGTGGTTTTGATGCATAATGATGCATATTGCATTTACTTAAATTCATTTCTCAGATCAACAAAATGAAAACAAATGTATGCAAAAGTAACTGTTGAATAAAAACATTTTGAGCATTACTAACAGAACAACTTAATGTTCATGAAACTTCATCTATTCAGCCTCCACTGACCCACCAGTAAAACTTTATTAATAAGAGGAAAGACAGAATTATCACAATTTTATTTTCAGACTAGGGGGGAATCTGTTCTTAAAATGTTTAAAGAAAGCTATCAAATTAAACCTTCTGTATGTGGCCACTTTGCGCATTCATAAAGTCTCAGCCCCTAAGGTCATGCTGTTTTATCCATGGGAAAGGCTAAATAGTTAGTCATTTCATATTAATGTTTACAGTATAAATTTACAAGCCGCCTTCTATGGAGGAACGCTTATGCTCTATAAGGTTTTGTCAAAACATTTAAAACAAATTATAATAGCCTTTGTCATATCTCATTTTACTTGCATAAACAAGTCACACTGAAACTATAAATGATGGAAAATTTAATCCACATGGCTTGCATTATCAAAACTATTTTTCCACAATGTCACCAGAGCATTGTCTTTGAAAAAAAAATTTTTTTTAAAGAGAAAATGGCATAGTAGGATCCTAAATTTCAGCTAGCTGATATTTTAACCTTTTAGGTATTTCTGTTTAAATGAAGCAGCCATGTTAATTGGCACAGAAGCACATTATTTCTCTAAATCCAGAGGTGGATAATGTGCAGCCTTCCAAAAGTTATTGGACTACAATTCCTGTCAGCCCTAGCCAGCTTAGCTAGTGGGAGGATTGTAGGAGCTGCAGTCCAAGAACATCTGGAGAGCCACACATTCCCCATATCTGCCTTAACCAAAGGACTTTACTCAGTCACTGGTTTTCAGACTATGTTTGGAAACTTTAAGGAATCCTCTGGTGTTCCTCAGTGATTAGGAATACAAATGCCTCCTGGAATATGCATCTGCAAGAGTGACAGGTAGTTATTGCAGGCCAGTACCCTCCCTGAACTGAGGGCTTGTCTACACCAAGGTGGAAAAAAACTTACTGCTCCTCAGTAATAGCAAGTTGCACCTGTCTTAATGGTTTTACAGCCCCAATAAATTTCACATGCCTGTAGCTGAGGCAGCAGCCACAAGTGGATTAGTCAAGTTTTTAAATCTGCTGCCGCCAAACTTTTTTTAAAAAAAATATTTCTATGGTGCACACAAACGATATTCCACCTTTCCAAAAAAAGAGAGAGAGAAAAAGATAGCACAAACTTCCATTTTATCACCTTAGTGATCACTCACAGAGATGAAAATCGAACACGGCGGCTGCAGGCACTAGTCCTGTAACCCAGCCTCGCCCCGTGCAGTCATGCAGCCAATCAGGCTTGCACTTTGCCTGGTATGGGGAAGCGATTCATGTTGAATAGTGTGTCTTAATGAGCAAAAATGTGCATATCAGTGGAGCTTTTTTAAAAGTCAGGAAAAGCAGCAAATGGTTTTCTCACATAGTTTTTCCTCTTTTTGCCCCCCCCCTCCTTCACAATATGATGAGACAATGCGGGATCCCATTAAGACACCTTGTTTTCTGAGCCAATTCTGGGAGGGGTATTTTCACCATGTGAACAATCCCTGAGTGTAAGTCCCAGAGTAGACGTTAGCATTTTGTGCAGCATGCTGGGATTCTATGGCAGTGGTCCTCTGAAAATTTTCCTGTATTTCCTGTTTAATCTTAAACCAATGACTTAAATTGTAACAGTTTGCCTAAGGCTTTTAAAAACATCCCAAGCCAGTTGTGAATGTAATAACCTTTAGTATGTTTATTTGCTTCTGAGTTGTTTTCTTTAATTTTGGCTTTGAAGAAATCCTACAGAAAAACAGGCAATCTCAAGAGGTTTCATTTCTTGTAAAAAAAAAAAAAAAATAGCTGGTACTAGTAAAGTTAAGCACATGCCAAAATCATCTCTTTGACATTGGTGGGACATAAAAAATACTTTACATTGTCTGGATTGTGGCCACATTCTCTCTCTTTCATGAGTTGCAGAGATAAACTTGAAACTGTAAAGGCAAAAATGTTTAAGGAACTGAAAAAGAATCACATTATACAGTATTATTATTATTATTACATATTATTATTAATTTATTTGCACATGATTCATGTAACAGCTTTGGCTGTTTCCATGTAATGCAAAAGTTAGCTTGCATTCTCCTCATGCAAGTGTGGGAAGAGTTTGGAAGTCTTTAAAGTTTTGATTAAGCAGACTTTGCCATATAATTGAGCTAAACAATGAGTTAAATTAACTGAAGCCAACTTCAGACTGGCTTGTTGCAAATCGTCATCATTAGTGTTAACCATTATTCCCTGCCTAAGCTACCCAGTCAGCTTCAGATAAGTAAAAGTGGGAGGAGATGTTTCCAAGCTCCTTTTAGCTGTGCAAGAAGAAAAAAAGGTGGGGACCACTGTAGCTCATGCATGTCCCACTAAACAATTGCTTAGCATGACTCATTAACACAACCATTCTCAAGAGTTTTGTTAGGTTTCTCTGTGTCTGCAGTAGGCCCTTGGCCTATTCGTGTAGTCCCCTTTTGCTATATCAGCAGAAATGATGTAAATATTATTGAATTACATAGTGCAAAAATGTA
Source organism: Gambelia wislizenii (assembly GCA_030847615.1). NCBI lineage: Eukaryota > Metazoa > Chordata > Lepidosauria > Squamata > Crotaphytidae > Gambelia > Gambelia wislizenii. The sequence continues at coordinate 165,304,676 of JAUMIR010000001.1, read as the reverse complement.
TGCGATTACTTATTTACATAGTACAGTGTGCTTTTTTAGCCACACCGATTGGTTTGCTGACCCATATACCTATGGCAATGTGAACAAATCGCAGTTTACAAGCAATTGCATGTACTTCTTAAATCCCAGTGCAAAAAAAAAAAGTGAGAGAGATGCTCTTTCCAAGTGGTTGGATTTTATATTCAATTAGATGTGATTATGTTTCATTCAATGTGTATATTAAAATGGGGGGGGGCAAAGTAGGTAACATGCCAGTTCATACTGCACTTCACAGGTTTGCCTGAGCCTTTGAAATCAGCCTACTGCCATATACATTGGCTGTCTACATGCAACTTTGTTTCTTGATGAATTTGACTTAATTTGGGGGGTGGAAGTGGGATAAGGGCAGATCAGCAAGCATGCCCCCCTCCCTTCTTTTCATTTTGTCACACATACATATATGAGCTTTGAAGCCCCTGACCCACCTGGGAAGGCCGGGGAAGGCGGCAAGTGGGAGGGAGGGAGGGAGTCTGGCCGGCCTCTCCCCAGCCTTCCCGAGGGGGCTCCAGGGCTTTGAAGCCCCGGAGACGCCTGGGGAAGGCGGCAGGCGGGCAGGAGGGAGTCTGGACGGCCTCTCCCCAGCCTTCCTGAGAGGGCTCCAGGGCTTTGAAGCCCCGGAGACGCCTGGGGAAGGCTGGGGAAGGCGGCAGGCAGGCAGGAGGGAGTCTGGCCGGCCTCTCCCCAGCCTTTCCGAGGGGGCTCCAGGGCTTTGAAGCCCCAGAGCTGCTTGGGGAAGGCTGGAGAAGGTGGCGGGAGGGAAGGAGGGAGTCTGGCCAGCCTCTCCCTGGCCTTCCCGAAAGGGCTCTGGGGCTTTGAAGCCCTGGAACTGCCAGGGGAAGGCTGGAGAAGGCAGCGGGCAGGCAGGAGGGAGTCTGGCCAGCCTCTCCCTGGCCTTCCTGAGGGGGCTCCAGGGCTTTGAAGCCCCGGAGCCACCTGGGGAAGGCTGGGGAAAGTGGTGGGCAGGAAGAATGAAGTCTGGCCGGCCTCTCCCCAGCCCTTCCAAGGGAGCTCTGGGGCTTTGAAGCCCCAGAGCTGCCTCGGGAAGGTTGGGGAAGGCAGCGGGCAGGAGGAAGTCTGACCGGCCTCTCCCCGGCCTTCCCAAAGGTGCTCTGGGGATTGAGAGCCCCATAGCTGCTTTGGGAATGCTAGGGGGGTGGAGGGAGGACAGTGTAGAGGCTTTTCAGCCACCCCCCACCCTCCCAAAGCCGCGACAAGGCTTGGAAAGCTCAATCGCAGCTTTGGGAAGGACGGGGGGGCTAAAAAGCACCTTTCCCTCCAACTCCCTGCTCTCCTGGGGCTTGGATCTCCATCCCAAATGGAGCCAAGCCCCAGGAGAGCGGGGAGTTGAGCGCCTGGCTTGCTCAGCAAGCACTTCATTTAAATCGGCTCCTCTCCCTTGCGTGCGAGGGAGAGAAGCTGATTTAAATGGGGTGCTTGCTGAGCAAACCACAAGAGTGAAAGCCATGAATGTGGAGGGGCAACTGTATATGCCACCTTCCTCCCAGAGTGGGAGCCTGCTTTTGACAAATAAATCCCTTTGTTGATTGCAAAACTTACAGGTAATAATTGGATGGTGAGAACCCTGTTCGAGGTCTTTTTATGTCTTCATCTTTAAGGAGAATTAAGCCATCTATTTTTAATATAGAAACATGTATTCAAATAACTGAAACTCTCCTAGCTTGTAGTAGGGTTGCCAGGAGTCTCTTATTATAAGGGGTGTCCCTTATTTGAGGGGCAGAAAGCTTGTCCCTTATAGGCTTGATAGGAGTCTGTTATTATAAAACAAATTGTCCTCTATTTGAAGGCTGGAAAGCTTTTCCTTTTGTATATTAGTATGTACTGTCAGAACACCATATATAGACTGAACAAAATGCTCCCCCCAAATCCTGTATTTGGGGTTGTGGGACCTTCATAAAGCCAGAAATGTGAGCTTCATGCAGTTTATGAATGTGGACAATATGTTAATTTTGCCAAGAAACACATTGCTAACTTAAATGAAATCAATACTTTCATTTGGTACTTAAGGATAACACAAACTTCTTAATAGCTACTTCCCAATTGTCAACCCTGCACGTAATGCACCTGGATTGCCTCTTACTGCTACTTTGAGAGCCTGGTAACACTACTGTCTATCATATGCTTCACAAGTCATTGGAAGTTTGGGTGATTACCCTCACTGTCAGTAGTACTTTTCATACAGTTCTACAAGCATTGGTGATACTAGGGGACAGAGAGGCTGAACCACAGCAGGTGACACTGTTGTGGGGGCGGGTTGACACCAGCCTTAGTGATGCCACGGTCTACAAGCAAGGCTTTGGCCCATTGCTCAGTGGATCTCTTCTAAGCTATTTTTCTGGCAAGGCTCTTACTTCTGCATTTTGGCACAAAAAAAATTGCCTTTGTTTTGTGCTTTTGCACTGCACAGCAGAGAGCTTTTTCAAAAGCCCCTTGTAGTTGTATTAGCTTATTCTGCAATAGTAATTATGTGCAGCATGCAAACAGTTAATTGAAAACACTTTGGAAAACTGAAAACACTTAATACATTTCAAAATAGCACTTGAAACAAATCTGAAAGTGTAAAGTAAAAAGAATCTATTTTAAAAACCTATATATAAAAATAGGGAAAGGAGGGGGGAAACAATGAAAATGTATCACTTATGGTGAATGATGAGACTATTCTTTGCAGAAATATTATCCAGTTTTTGGCGACTATCCTTTTAAGCCTGGGCTCCCCAATGTGATACCTGTGAACATCTCTCCTGGGACAAACCCACTACCTGCCCCTCCTGATTATTTTTATTTCTCTATTTTTTTAATAAAAGAACATTAACATAAAGGTTGCCCTGTTGACAAATGAAGTGCCAGTCTCCAGTGGTAGAAAATAAAAATGACGTGTGTTTGCACCCCAGCTGGAAGCATACCCAGCTCTTTAGAAAAAGAAAAGAAAAAAAGGCATGGTAAAGAGTATGAAGGGGGTGACACTTGCAGGGTGTGTACTGACTACTGTGGTGTGTGTGTGTTAGCTGGTTCTTTGGTTTGTTTTTCCATTCAGAGAGTTTTGCATGTGTTTTGTATGAGTGTGGTATGTCTGTTTCTCTGAGCATCGCCTGTTTGCCTTCTGATATGTTGGTTCAAAAATGTGATTTTCTGTTTTGGAACGCAGAACATAACTGATGATAAAGTAGTTTTTCATAATCCTGTTAACAGTTTCTGGTTTTTTTTAAAAAAAAACCATTGAAATCGATTTAAATGATTTTGAATAGTGTTTGCTTTTGTTTTTCTCTTTTCTTTTTTAACCTACCAAGTGTAACTTAAGTTTTCAATGTTCTAAATTTGTTTCTACATTATTTGTTTTCTCAAAGGCTACATCATTTTTTTGATAAAGTTACCAGCTTGGTAGATGAAGGGAATGCTGTAGACATCACATACCTTGATTTCAGTAAGGCCTTTGACAAGGTTCCCCATGACATTCTTGCAAACAAGCTTGTAAAATGTGGGCTAGACAAGTTAACTGTTCAATGGATTTGTAATTGGTTGACCGGCCGAACCCAAAGGGTGCTCAGCAGTGGCTCCTCTTCATCTTGGAAAGATGTGACCAGTGGGGTGCCACAGGGTTCTGTCCTGGGCCCAGTGCTATTCAACATCTTTATCAATGACTTAGATGAGGGAATTAGGGGCATACTTATCAAATTTGCAGATGACACCAATTTGGGAGGAGTAGCTAATACCCTAGAGGACAGGATCAAAATTCAGAATGACCTGGATAGACTGGAGAGCTGGGCCAAAGCTAACAAAATGAAATTCAATACGGAGAAATGTAAAGTACTGCATTTAGGGCGGAAAAATGAAATGCATAAATATAGGATGGGAGAGACCTGGCTAAACGAGACTACGTGCGAAAGGGATCTAGGAGTCCTAGTAGACCACAAGTTGAACATGAGCCAACAGTGTGATGCGGCAGCTAAAAAGGCCAATGCGATTTTAGGCTATATCAATAGAAGTATAGTGTCTAGATCAAGGGAAGTAATAGTGCCACTCTATTCTGCCTTGGCCAGACCTCACCTAGAATACTGTGTCCAGTTCTGGGCACCACAATTCAAAAAGGATATTGACAAATTGGAGCGTGTCCAGAGAAGGGCAACTAAAATGGTGAAAGGTCTGGAAACGATGCCTTATGAGGAGAGACTTAGGGAGCTTGGTATGTTTAGCCTGGAAAAAAGACAGTTAAGAGGCGATATGATAGCCCTGTTTAAGTATTTGAAGGGATGTCACGCTGAGGATGGAGCAGGCTTGTTTTCTGCTGCTCCAGAGACTGGAACACAGAGCAATGGATGCAAGCTCCAGGAACAGAGATTCCACCTCAACATGAGGAGGAACTTTTTGACAGTAAGAGCTGTTTGGCAGTGGAACACACTCCCTCGGAGCGTGGTAGGGTCTCCTTCCTTGGAGGTCTTTAAACAGAGGCTGGATTGCCATCTGTCGGGGATGCTTTGATCAAGATTTCCTGCGTGGCAGGAGGGTTGGACTGGATGGCCCTCGTGGTCTCTTCCAACTCTGCAATTCTATGATTCTATGATCATGTCTGTACAGTGTTCTTATTTCCATATGATCTTTTACTATTCAACAGTAAAAGAAAATATGGTAGGTGCATCAAATGTAGCTAGCTATGCACATATACTGTATAATGATTGTTGAAACCAAAGTATATACCGTATATTCCTGCATACAAGACTACTTTTTAACACTTGAAAATCTCCTCAAAAGTGGGGGAGTGGTCTTATACCCCAGTAGACCCCAGTGAGAATGATTGAAGTGTAAAATGGCCTGGGCAGTTTTCCCAGCAGATCCTTCCTCCTGCTGTGAGAATGACTGCTTTGCATTTGAAGAGTTAAATGGCCCTCTATTTAGCTCAGGAGAGTCAAAATGATGTTTCTTTTCAGGACAAGTTAGCCTAAAATTAGAATTTCTGGATTCAACTTCTCATTTTGCATCAAGTTTTGTCTGTGGTGAAATTCTCTTATCTGCCAATGTGGCTCTAAAACCATTAATGTGCTCATTCATTAATGTGCTCATTCAAAAATTTGGGATTTGATAGCTTCATATTAACCAACTTACAGTATTAATGCAACCTTACTTTCCAAAGATTGAACACCACAGAGATTTTTCAAAGTATCCCATGCTTTTTTAGCTGTTCTCAGTCCTTTAATTTCACAGACTATTCCATCATCTACAGCCACTGAGCTGGCTGGCTGGTGGGGAACAGGCTTTCCAGCCAGGTGGCTGGCTGGCTGGTTGCGGGGGGGGGGGGGGACTCTATATTTTAACTTAAAAATTGGGGGGTCGTCTTTTGCGCCCAGTCGTCTCATACGCTGGAATATACGGTAACTCACCTCCTACGAAACAATAAGAATCTCATAGATTTTTATTTATAGGTATATGAATTTCAGCTCGATTTTCAAGATGCTTCTACCACCACTGTTTTTTCTATGTAATCATATGTCTGAATGAATTATAATATAATATATTAAATCTGAATGAATAAACTTCTGTGCTTATTGTAGCATTAACATCATATTGAACTGGGAACGGAATCCTTGCATATTGCTTGTAGTTTCATATATTTCGAGTTACACTTTTCCCCCAATGTCCTCACAATTTTTTATATTTTTTTGTTTTTCAGTTTTCTCCTTGTGTTTGGTTGCTTGATTTTGTCAGTATTTTCTACTATCCCTGACCATATATGGCTTGCCACTAGTTGCCTCTTCATTCTGGTAAGTGAACTTTATTGAACACCAAAACATCTCAAAGATGTGTGCATGCATGTGTGTGTGTGTGTGTGTGTGAGAGAGAGAGAGAGAGAGAGTATTTTTTTAAAAAAAAAAAGTGAAATGGGCAAACTATCAGTTCAAAAGTAGATATGTTCAGAGCTACATTTTTGAACAACATATTCCTCCCCCCCCCCCAAAAAAATAACCCTTATCTGAGCTCTGCATCTGCCTAGCACAACTCCCACTATGTACCTTGGCCCTTAGTTCTGTTAAATTGTGTTTAAGAATGTACACGGATTCATTTTCATTTCAAGTTTATTGATGTAAGAAATGAATTCATATGTATGCAGTCTATGTAATGTTGTACTCTTCTTGTTAGAGAAAACCATGGCCTATGAGGACTTCCCTCTCCCCATAAATAAATTCACATAGAAACAGTATTTGTGGTCTGTTTTAATTGATCAGATACTAAGAGGTTGGAGTAATACTCATTTAAAAGTTCTGGAAAAGGGATGCATCCACAGGTACGGATTTACAAATAATTGCAAGGGCAGAAAATACATCTGTAGAAGCACTGACACAGATTAAAAGCCTAAACCTTATTGGAATGTGGTCACACTGTTCCTCAAAGGTCCACAAGACACATTGGTGGCTGTATGCCCTGATGCTGCCTCTGGTATTATAATCCTATTTACTCAAATTCTGTGTGTATCTCTTGTGTTTGGATCAATAAAGTATATGTGAGGAGCAGGTGGGGCAATCACAAGTGTTCAGCATCTTTAGGTAACTAGTTCGATTGTACTGTTTAGGACAGCTAATTACAGTACGTGAATTAGCACCATTCCTTTAGTATGAAGAGCCACGGCATTATGAATAACATATCATCTCAATATATTCTTTTCTTTCTGTCAAAATGGGAGCCTTTCCTTTCTGTCGAAATGAGAGCTGCAAAATAGTGTATTTCTGGCTGTTATTTGCCATCAAGTTGGCTTCAGCTTATAGCGACCCTGTGAATGAAAAACCTCCAAGATTCTCAGTCATCAGCTGCCCTGCTCAGGTCTTGCAAACTCAGGGCGATGGCTTCCTGGATTAAATCAATCCACCTGTAGTGTGGTCTTTATCTTTTCCTACTGCCTTCCACTTTACCAAGCATTATCGTTTTTTCCAGTGAGTCACATCATCTCATAATATGTACAATGTAAAACAGCCATGACTGGAAGCTAAAATGATCCAGGATGCCCAGGTTCCTGCCTCCAGTAAGAGACCTTCCTTGTGCCTGTGCCAGGACTGAGGGCAAAGTGGGAAAGACCCACCATTCTTCCACTGCAGCAGCAACATGTACGGTAGTTGCCTGTGTAGCATAGCCCATCATAACTGCTTCCCTCTTGACCAATCAGGAAATGGCTGGAAGGAAACACTGGGTGCCTTGTTCAGGCAGTTCAGAGAGGGAACGGATCTCTTCTGGTCTATCAGTAACCCCTGGAACTGAGATGCCACCATACACTCCTTGTAAGGAAATTGGATATTCAAACTGGCTAGTGAGAATCCATTAAGGTGTGCTTCAAGGATGGCTTTTCTGGCAGAGATCTCACAGCTGCCTCCCTCGAGTACACTGGAACCCTGCCTTGCTATGAAGAAGCACTGATTACTCCTTGCCTATTTTTCCAGACCCTGTCTAGCCTTTCAATGAGCCAGGAAGGAGAAGAATCAAGCACACAGATTGTGGCTTTCACCTCACCAAGGAGACTGTCCATATCCTTGGACTCTACAATTTGAAAAATATCCATTATCACTGGAAAAGCAAGGGCCAAAATTACACCCTCTGGGCCTTTATCAACCATGCAATCCAAATCAAACTAGATCGTGGTGATTTAATCTGCAATTTGATCTGGGGAAAATGTTCATAGGCTGTTGAGTGAGCTGAATTTTCTTGTTGTGGACTAGGTTATAAAAGGTCTCTAACCATTTGAAACATCTTCACTGGACAGTTCTTTACAGATGTAATGCTGATGGAGAAGGAAGATTGTTTTGCTGCCCACACTGCCTAGTGTAGGCCTTCAAACAGTGTTTGGCCAAATGTGTTCCAAGTTTTCCACAAATGTCACTCTTGTCACCATCTTGCTTGTTTCATTGCTGCCAGCTCCATAGAAAACCAGAGGCGTGGTTTGGCTTCATTCGGCAAGAGATGGCATTTCAGAAGTGATCATATCCACATCCCTGATCATTTCCCTATTCCTTGTATATCGATCAGGGCTTTGACAGAATGGCCTGCTGATATAATAGTAAAATACACAAGAGCCCTCAGAAAACCATCTGGATCCATCAGTCTCCTGGGATGGGCCATCTTAATTGGCCTTGAACCACTGCAGGGGCTCCAAATACATTGAGCTCAAATTATACCTGGTAGTGATCTGTCTATGACAACAGAACTATAGAAATTTCTCCATCCCTAAGAACACCATAATCCCATCCAGTATGTGGGACAGACTAATTGTTGCCATGACTGGCATGAAATCCTGAGTCACTCTCAACAGGACAGCATTGCTCTTGAATCCCTCAGCACAACAAGCTGATGGGCCTTCCAACACCACTCCCAAACCAGCCTGAGTTATCTCTTCTGTTCATTAAATCCCACTTTTTGGGTCTTATATGGGAAACGCTATGTACAACTGTTAGGTTCCACATGACTAGAAAAAGTGATGGGGATGTATGTTTGTTTACACCTGGTTTGTAAGCTAAATTAGGATGCTGATCAGCATCCAAGATCTATTGAGCAGTTGGACCCAGATGTTATTTACAGAATATCCAGATGTGCAACCAGATCATCCATATGGCTGCTCATCTAATAAGGAAATTCACACAGGGAATGCCTGCTTTTGCTTAAGGATCTGTCTTGCAGGATTGGGGCATCAGTGTTTCAGCTTCCCTATCTGTGCCCTGTTATTATATCAGCTTCACACTTTTAAGTGGTGGTGTCAAGAGCACTAAAATCTGTTCAGGTTTCTGCACTAACAGTTTTGGAAGGGCTGATATTACTTCTCAGCCTTTTCACATTATTCTCTGGCAGTGTAGTGTAAACTGAGTATTGCAACAAGTATTTAAAGATGTTCAAATATCCCAAAATATCCTTCTTCAGGTAATTTGAAAACAGTGAGTTTAGACAGAAGGAAAACATCTGACTTTTCCTTGTACCATTACATTAGCCTTTAATCTTTACTCTGCACATAGATAATAGAACAATGTTCTTCATGCTGATATACCACAGGCAGACAGCAAAATAAATTCTAGCCCAGCCTTAAATACACAGACACACCGTATACTGTTAACCTCCAGCTATCACAACAGCAACAAAATGTTGCTGTTTCATTTCAAGTAAATTACAGTCCTTTCCCAGTTTGGATATATATATATATATATATATATATATATATATATATTTCACAGGGCAAAACAGCTGATAAAACTCATCTTTGATGATGAGTTATGTAAATTATTACCATGATGTTCCATTTATTTATATTTAAACAAGAGAATAAGGGGTCATATATACAAGAAGTAAGAAAGGGGGCTAGAAAAGTTCAGGAGAGTGGGATGGACAGGAGCACAGAGTTTATGGAACAGATTACTGAACAGTGAAGAAATGGATATAGAAATAGAATATATTCTTGGAACAGAATACATTTTGCCAAAAAGCAGGTTTTAAAACTATGGTTTCCTGGGTATAATATACACCATCCAGACTGTGAGCTCTTTCAGACATCAGTCCTGTACCTGGTGTTTGCTCTCCTTCTGGTGGCAGGTTGAGATGTTTTTATGCCTCCAGGTTTTTATGAACCAGCAAGGGCTGGGCTAGTGAGGCTGTGTGGTGTGGTTTTAAAAATTTTAGAGGGTCTTTTAAAAGGTATTTTATTTTTTACAGTAAAGTTTTTAACTTGTAAACTGTTTATCTTGTTAACTTGTAAAATGTAAATCACATTTACATGTATAATGTGATTTCAACTTTGTACTGTTTTTAGCATGTACAGTATTGTTTTTATAATGATGGTGTTAGCCACCTTGAGTCTCATTGGTGGGAGAAAGGTGGGATAGAAATGAAAATGAAAATAATAATAATAATAATAATAATAATGAATAAGCCCCAGTGAAAATAACTGCACTTATTTGAGTAGACATACTTGAGATTGCACTGTGTGAAATACTTGCTGAGAACACAGACACAACAGTCATTAAGCCCATTGATTTTTAAGGGGCTAATCTGCACTAAAGGCACCTCTGATGTTATCATAGCAGTATGAACGTCAGTGTTGCATGTCTTTTATTTCTCCACCAGTCTGGTAACATCAGCTGTACTTTGTCACATGACAGGAACAATAAATAGAATGTATTTATTCATTCATATAGTTTACAGTATATGCTACCTTCCTCTAAAACAATCAATGTAACGCAATATATATTTACAGCCGATTAAATTAGTGCCTGAAACATTTAGAGTCCTCCATTCAAGAGCAATTTGATAAGCAGGACCTTCAGATTTCCAGCTGTCCTGCCTTTGTTCCCAGTAGAGTAATTAAAATCTAATCAGAGATCTGGTAATTCTTCAGAAAATGGGCCCTTTGAATGCCCTGCCCTTCCAGCCAGTATGTATGACTTCCAAATACTGAAGGCATGCTACAGGTGACTTCCTTTCCTCTACCAAATGACTAAATCATGAAAACTTTTCAGAAATTGTGCCCTTCCAGCAAATATAGAAAATGATGATTTTACTCCATTAACAATTTTGAATAATTCTCCCCTTATACAATAACCCCTCCATCTCCCATTTTGTATTCCTCAGTTTGAACTCCCAAATACTAGAGAGACTTTTGAGGTTTTGGTGAAGGAGGGAATTGGAATCTTTCCATTTACAGCACTTTTTAAAGTTAGGAGCCAATACGTTATTAATGATTTTCTTTCCTGATATCACCAGCAGGATCATGTATTCATAGTAGGTTGTCTTTCTTACTCACTGTTTTCCTTACTGCTATCAGTTCAGAATTGTTTGTAAGCTTGGTTTTATTTGGAGTTCAAACTATAAATATTTCAAAATGTTCCTAAATAAACTTTTTCATATTTTTATCTTTCAAAATCCAAGACAATGCCTTGGAGAATTGCAGAAGTATATACATGTGTGTGTGTGGGTAGGATCAACTTGTGACAAACTCAAATAATTAAAAATATTTGGCATGTAACTTTACTGATCAGCTATCTATCTATCTATCTATCCATTCATTCATTTTATTTCTCACCTTTCTCCCTGCAAAGAACCCAAAACTCCTTCACATTCAAATACATAGGAACAAAAGCAACATCAATAGCACAATTGGGAATCATAATTTTCAAAACCCTGCATGTAATTTGAAATACTACAAACTCATATTTTACCTTAAATCCCTTCATTGGAAGTTGCAAATAATTTTGAAGGGCACACACAATGCAGTAAATCAATAAATCAATACAGGAGATCCAAAAACAGATCAGCTAGTATATTGTATATATACATGCACAGAAATAATTTTGAGTTGAGCAAGCTAAAATGCTATAAGTCAGACTCACAAGAACAGTTTTAAATGTCAAGTATGTATTGAGTGTGGATGAGTTAAATGTCTTGTATATAGATAATTTTCATGGGACAGTACCAGTCAGTTAACTTCAGTGAATTATGTTTTCTGCAAAGCCCTAAAACCTTAAGAAAGGATTGCAGAGAGAGCAGTTAAGGATTGTGGCAGATGGCACCAGTCACAGAACAGAAGTGCCAACAGATTGGGTATACTCTGAAATTATGGCAGAGAGGAAAGAAAGAGAACTCATATTTTGCACAGACCCCCAAGGAACTGAGAGAAAATATTAAAAGGAATCATCCTGCTAATCTCCAAGAAGGGAATTCATACCCAAAATGGCAGGAGTAAAAAAATCTTTCCTCAGACCATATGTATCAGCAGGATTCTGGCAGATGAGGAGTTCTTTATTTAAATGTACTGCTATTGCTTTCTTCACAGTCATTCCACATACCTGGAGGAAAGAGTTCCCAGAAGTTCCCCAGACCTCTTTATCTCCAGCCTGAGGCAGATGCGCAGTTGGAAGTGAAGAAAAGGGCTCCTGGTTGATAGAAACACCATTTTCTCCTGCGACCCTTGGGAAGGAATGCAAAGGGATCTTGCGGCACCGTTGAGACTGACAGGCTACTGCCACATTGCAGAAATAATGCAGTTTGACACTGTTTTAACTGTCATGGTTCAATGCTATGGAATTCTGGAATTTGTAGTTTTGTGAGATACTTAGCCTTCTCTGTCAGAAAGCTCTGGTGCCACAACACACTACAAATCCTAGGATTCCATAGGATGGAGCTATGATAGTTAAAGCGGTATCAAGCTGCATTATTTCTGCAGTGTGGTAGCAGCCTGAAAGAAATTGGTAGCATTAGCTTTCATAGACTTAAGTCTTAGCCCACTGTGGGTTGAATAGAGACAATGGTTTCCTGGCATACGACACATATAACACTGCTTAACACCCAGCTTCTTGAGAGCTGTCTTGTTCAGTTTATCACATCTCCTTCCCTTAAGGCAATATCTTTCCTCATGCCTTTGTCCTCCAACAACCATTGTTAAAACTGAACTTGTCATCTCATCACTATACCCACAAGTTTTGTATTTCTATTGCTATTTACACATATGTCCTGCTCATTCATAGCTATAAAGGTCTGTTCCTAGACACTTCACTCCATCTATCTGATGAAGTAGACTTAAATCTACAGAAGTTTATGCTACCAACTTCTTTCTCTCAGTCTCAAAGGTACTGCAAGATCCCTTCACATACTGATTCAGACTAACACAGCTATGTTTTTTAATTCTACCACCTTGGGAGTGGAGTTGGTGTATACATGTTGTAGATGCAGGGGTTTATCCTGCCTAATAGGTAATCATATCATATCTTTGGGGGGGTGGGTGACAAATGCAAAATAAACATTGTCACTAGAATATTTTGTCATATCCCCATGTTTGGTAGCTCCACAGCATCTGAAGAACTCAGAGTCTGACAAGCCAGTAGTTCTATATTTCAGAGAGACCCCTCAGCATCCCCTCACATGTTTCCCAAGTTTGAGGGCATAACTCTTCGGTTGACCTCTGAATCTCTCACAACTTCTCCTGTCTCTAAGACCTTCAAGACTGTGAGGCTACAAAGATAACCTTGGGCCTTCTAAGGGCTACAGCTAGGACCCTTTGGGAGAGGAGCTGGGTGGTTCAGCCTGCCTTTTTAAAGGATTAGTTGGGTGCAATTTGTCCCTTCTTGAGATGACAGCTCTCCCCATGAGGGAACACTGTCCTCAGGATCTCCTGCAATATTCTCTTCAACATCCAGGCATTTCCCTAGCTTGATTTGATTCTGCTGTCCCAGAGATGTTCCTGGTTCTGCCTGATTATCTGTAAGCCCCTCCTTCTGCTGTAGGTTCCTTTTCCAGGGTATGTTGTCAAGCCAGGCCAATTTTAGCACATAAAGTGGTGTTTCCATATTTGGCACCCAGTTCACCAAATACTACATTACAAACATTTCAGTGAAAAATGCGTACAATACACAAACATACAAGTTTGATCAGTCAATCAAGTTTGATTTGTCTGCCTCTCTGGCTTGCTATCATTGATCTTTTATGGTGGCAAAAATATACTTTTTATTCCAAAAATTCATGCTAAGGCTTTCAAAACACTTCCCTTAGACTTCTATAAGGGAAGACTGTGATTCAATAATAGTTTTGTGGCATTTCACAATACTAACTCAGTATAATTTCCTTAAAGTCACAGCAGCTTTGTCTTCGTAAGATACAATAACTGTCAGACTTTGTCCTAATTACTTGGTCATAGAATTCTGGTGTTTTATTCTGTATAGAAGTAGAATAGAACAACAGGGTTCCATGATCAGTCAGCTGGGATCATAAGTGGCTCAGATCATTGAGACCTAAATCCAGATATTAGTATCAAGTGTAGATACTTTAAATCAATGTGATTTACTTAAGTGAAGACTCACTGATTTAACTGGTCTACTCTAGTTGAGACTGACAGTTGAATTTACACACACACATTGCCAAAATGGAAGCAAGGAAAAAAATATTACAATGGACACTAAAATCAATATCCAGAACAACAAAGGGCATTCCTATACATAGCTTCATTCCAAATCAAGTAAAACAAAAATAGTCAAAGTATGGGAAGAGAATGATTGTCCTGCTGCATTGTGGGAGATATGCATTTGATCAAATTGAGATACATGTTGAGTTCAGCCACATGACAAAGCTGTTGAACTGTGAGAGACAGCTAGCAGATACCGCTGCCACCCCAACACACAACAATCCCAACCCACATTCCTGGAGGGTTTTGGGGCAGGGGAGGGAGAGAAGTAGGGTGTTCTCTGTATTTATTTATTTTTATTTTATTTATTTAGATTATTTATACCCCACTGTTCAGCCACAAAGGCTCTCGGAGTGTCTTACAAATTGTTAATTTAACAGTTCCCTGCCCTCAGGCTTACAATAAGACATGACACATAAAGAAAAGCAAATGGCAGAGGGGTTAGGGATTAAATCCGGCAGATACTGCTGATTCTTCTCTCCCTCCAAGGGCAGGGTGGTGGCACTTGGGATGGAGGGAGGGCCTTTCCTCTGCTTCTGGGCCTAGGCATGATGGAATTCTGCGTGCCTCTTCTTCTCTCCCTCCAAGGGCAGGGCGGTGGCAGTTGGGTTGGAGGGGAGGGGGGTTGAATATTTTTCTGTATTGAAAAACTGGAGATTTTTTAGAAGTTAGAATTAATGTGGGCAAATCCATCCATTCCTACATAGGTGGTCCACAGTGACAGAGGTAACAGAGTAGATTATGGTAGAGTTCAAAGAGATATTTGTATACAGCAGATATCCTACATATCAAGTATGCCTGGAGTTTGCTGAAGCTCAGGTGCCTGTGTTGCTTTTGAGAATGGGTTGATCTGAATTATACCTTTATTTAATACAACTGAGATCCTAAACCTGATTAAATGAAATCAAGTATCACTAGATGTCCCTGATGGATTTACTTACATGTAGCCATGGGATTAGATTGCAAATGTTTATAAGATTTTCTACTAAGAACTCAAAGGAATTCACTGAGGGTTATTTATTTTCCATTTATTACATCTCTTCCCATTTTTTGTATTTTTAACATTTATGGCTCTACTTTTACTTCTGTTACAAATCCAATTGGCTAGAAGTCAACATTAACTGTGTGTTAGTCTGTTTTAAAATACTCTCTAAATTTTGGGTTCTTACATTTGAAATGTGAATATGAAGTATACATATGTCATACAACTTATTAATCAGCTACTAAATATGAACCAGAGGTAGATAAAATCTTGTAGCTAATGGGATATTTTAAACATTTCAAAACATCAACAACAAGTTATAAGCATTTGATAAAACCAAGCCTCTTGTGGCATCAATATTCAATAAATAGTGTCACACATCAAGCCAGTGACACAGTAAAGACAATGACGGGAATTCTGTATTGCAGTTACAGATTTGTAACCTAGAGTTATGGATCCATAACCACTTTGTATTCACTAACAGTACATAGTCATGATCGTGGCACTACTGCCACAATTGTAAATGCTCCCAAACCTACTTTGCTGGGCATCAGCCACACCAAGAGATGGAAGCCCATTCAGCTGGTGATCTGGGCACAGGAGGGTGACATTTCCACACCTGTCCTGCCAGTGTGCAAGGCTGCAACAATCAGAAGCAGGATCCCTGTTGCAGTCCCTTGTCATAACCTCGTTCATCCCCAAGTATGTTTGGGGGGTCAGGCCAGGAGACATTACTTAGTTACATATACATAACTAAGTAGGCAATGTAGAATGTGGGCCAATATTGCTATAGGCTTTAGTATGTGATGTGAAGAAAATTATTTCCCCATTTTTGAGATTTTTGTCCATAGATCAGTGTGGTAATGGATGAACAGGTTACTTACTTATAAATGTGGTTCTTTGAGTAGTCATCTGTGCCTTCACACAAATGGGGTTTTGTGCCTGCAAAGGTAATCAACCAGAATGCAACAAAGACAACTAACTACCTTTGGGGTAAGACATTGCTCATTTACATAGAGGCAAGAGACTTGAAGGCTTGTGCATTAATTATGACAGAACCAATGACAGCAACTATGGTGGAATCAGAGATGAAACTGGCTGGTAGAGATGTGCTAGGCCCTTGAGGATCCTCTTCACTACCAAGTCTGAGAATAAAATAGCAGATGACTGAGACACCAGTTGATGGTCGACACTTTCAACTAGGAAAAATGCAAGACCCTGCTCTTGAAGGTGCAGTAAGAAGTAGGGAATGTGGACACCCTTGTTGGAAGATACTTTGGATCTGGAAGATGCAAATGAGCAAAAAAACATTTCCACTCGTACTCATACGACCATTTAGTAGATGCTTTCTTTGAAACTCCCAATACAGCCACCAACCAAGGGGAATTACCCTCCTAACCATCAGCCTGAACATTTTGACATCAGGATGAAGTACTTGTCTGTGAGACAGCAGATCTGGCAATGAGGATTTAAAACCTGGCTTTCTGTTGGAAGAAAAAGAAGTCCAGAGGAAAAAGCAGTAGGGTAGGAAAGAAAGAAAAACTTGTGAAATCAAAGGCTTTCACGGCTGGCATTCATAGATTTTCCTTGGGGTTTTTTTCCGGGCTGTGAGGCCGTGTTCTGGAAGAGTTTATTTCTGATGTTTCGCCTGCATCTGTGGCTGGCATCTTCAGAGAATGGTTGTGTGTGTGGGGGGGGGTATCTACTATGAACCCCTGTTGGAGAGGATATGTCCACCGAAATTCTGGACCAGGCCAACAACTATCATGTCAGAATGCACAGAGAAGCTATTGAAATCCACAAACACCTGGACAACTTCAACAGGAAAGAAAAAAACCCTTAAAGTAAACAAAATCTGGCTGCCAGTCCTGAAAAACACTAACATCAAAACTCAACACTTGCAAATGAACTCCACCCAGGGACAGGGTGATTTCCAGCAGACAATGACCATTAGCGAACCATTAGCCACACAGACACTAATCCTCCTTGCATATCTCCACCCAGAAACTAGCCATTCAAATACACAAATTTACATATCCTCTCCAACAGGGGTTCATAGTAGATAAACCCCCACTCACACACTCCTACCCAATCATTCTCTGAAGAGGCCAGCCACAGATTGCAGGCGAAATGGCAGGAATAAACTCTTCCAGAACACGACCTCACAGCCTGGGGGGGAAAAAACCAAGGAAAATGTAAAGAAAGACTTCTTCTGGATTTCTTTTCCTTCCAACCCAAAGCCAAGTTTTAAACCATTTCTTTCCCACCCCACTTCTTTTTCTCTGGACTTCTTTTCCTTCCAATAGAAAGCAAGGTTTTAAACCCTTTCTTTCCCACCCCACTGCTTTTCCTCTAGACTTCCTCTCCTTCCAACTCAAAGCCAGGTTTTAAACCCTTTCTTTCCCATCCAACTGCTTTCCTCTGGACTTCTTTTCCTTCCAACAGAAAGTGCTTCTGAAGACATAGCAAGGAGGGCTTGCCTTCCTACATCTTCTCCAGGCACGGAATAAACTCCAAGAGATTATTCCATACCCGAAGAGCCAGAAAGAAGCCACATCACCCCCTGCTTTCCCTACCACAAAGCCCTTCCAAAGAGAGGAAGGGTGTTCTTTCCTTCAGGGTCTGCCAGCACACAGTAGGCAGGGAGAGCTTAATCAAATCTGCAAGTAATCAAATCCACGAATGCCAAATCGCGAAAGTAGAAGGCCAACTGTAAGAAAAAGTAGGGAAAGAATTAGAAATATAGCAAGAAACAAAGAAGAGAGAAAAGCAAGACAGTGAGATAAAGTTGAAGAAATGCTACTCAAAGTCACTGTCAGCGCACGAAGAGAAACTTGGGGGACAACACTGAAATGCTAGGACATTTTGATTAGCAGGATGACATCATTTGCCACCATCCATCTGGCTTCCCTGTTCCCTCTTAATTTAGCTGCAGTCCTTACTGTGCCAATTTAACTGCAATCCTTACTGTACTAATGGTAGAAATGACCCTCCTCCATGACAATTTGTTGTGAGCTCTCTCAGTTGTAATTGATTTGGGAGCATTTTGATCTTCAGTGGGGAATTAAGACCCATTCACTTTACAGTTGCTATGAATGACTCAAACTGGTTTCTTGATACAGATCAACACAGCTATTTTCCTTTGGGGGCTCTTATTTAGGGCTTGAAAGATGAGTGCATGCATTTTAAAATTTACCAAGAATACTAATGCCACAGCTAATTTATAAAAGGGATAGGTCAAAGCTTGGAATACTACTTCATAAAAGTAAGTTGTTCAATTTTTCATTGTCATTAAAATAAATTGGTACATTACTTGATGAGGAGACCATATTCTCTTGTATGTTAGTAAAGTATTACATTAGTCATGAATGGTTGAGCAGAATGTTGCTTCTCATTATAAATTATATACAAGGAAGGGGTTGTGTCTATTGTTTTAACATTTAACCAAGGATCCTGCACTACAGATGAGCACAAGACCTTACTGCATGCTTCGACTTGAAAATAATTGCCAGCAAGGAATATAGCACAGGACATGTACCTGGCTGCCAGCCACATTTCCTGGAGAATGCCTGGAGCATCACATTGCTTATTGCAATCCTATGTGCATTTACTTGGATCTAAGTCCCACTGTGCTTGCTCCTTATGCCATGTTGT
This sequence comes from Gambelia wislizenii, assembly GCA_030847615.1. Taxonomy (NCBI): domain Eukaryota; kingdom Metazoa; phylum Chordata; class Lepidosauria; order Squamata; family Crotaphytidae; genus Gambelia; species Gambelia wislizenii. The sequence continues at coordinate 165,286,077 of JAUMIR010000001.1, read as the reverse complement.
TCTTTATTTCTATGTTGCCTTTGGGTCAAGAAGGATCAATGGAAGCTGATGAAAGTTAATAGAAATACAAATGCAGACAATGCAATGGAATACAGCACAGTACTATTTCTACTTAAAGAAGAAATACCTCAATAACATATTTAATAACATATTTAAAACTGTTTATGAAAAAAATACCCAATAACACATCTTACCTGGAGTCTAAAAGCAAATATTTTGTCCTCCAAAATACCCTAAATGAGCAGGAGTAACCCCTAGCCACAGTAACTTCCCAGAGGGGGGGCTAGAATTGTACAGATGAAAAAAAGTGCAGTTGGCCATCTGTATGCACAGGGATTGGTTCCAAGACCCTCCACAGATACCAAAATCCATGAATGCTCAACAGTCTTATATGTGCACCCCCACAACATTACTTGCGCAATGCCCACCACCACCTCTTCCAGTTCATGGCATCCTACCTGCCCAGCCCATGGCACAGCTGTGTGGCCGAGCTCTTCATGCAGGACTTCATGCAGGACTTGCAACCACAGCAGCAGCAACAGGTGACACTGCTCATGGCAGGCCACTGCAAGTGCAAATGTGGGAATACATTGAGCTGTGCACCCCTGGCCTCAGGCACTGTCCTCACCCCAGGCTACCTCATGATCTGCCCCTGGAAAACCTATGTGCATGTTCCAGTCCTGCATGTTGGACGGCAGCGGGAGACCCATTTGCCTGGCACCGGCTGTCACTTCCCTGGACCACCTTCCTGCTTCCCTGCTGGGCAGATGGGTCTGGACCCTCACCAACACTGCCTGGTGACTGGCAGGAACATGAACGCACAGATGGGTGCCCTGCGGTATTACCTGCATGGCAGCCCCCACCTCGAGGGCCTCCGAGAGAGATTTTGCAAGGCAGAATAGGACTGTTTTCAGGCCCTGCGGTGGGGGCTTATACACTTCAAAACATTGTGCCATTTCAGTGCTTCAGTTCAGACTGTTGCTTCTAATGAAGAGTCAACTCCTTTCCCAGATGAAAAACATATTTGAAGCTCTCTCCAAGCTATATAGCATTTCTTGTGACTATTGTTCCTTTGATGTTCTGAGACCCTAACACTTTGTTTTCTCCACTTTACACTAGCTGGCCAATCTTCAGGTGATACCAGTAAAGACTTTGAAACTGAAGCACTAGTGGTGTGCCAGAAAAGTCAACATGGCAAGCAATATACCGTATATTCCGGCATATAAGACGACTGGGCGTATAAGACCCCACCCCCAATTTCCAGCCAAAAATCTAGGCTTAGGCATATATCCGCCATATAAGACCACCACCCCAATTTGGCTGGCTGGGTGACTGGCTGGGGGAGCCTTGCCAGCTGATCCTCTTTGTTTCCCAACTCAGGAGGATCTCCTCATGAGTTGGGAAAGCGAACAGGATCAGCTGGCAGGGCTCCCCCAGCCAGCCAGCCGCAGCATTCGCCCCTCTCTTCAACCTTCCAGTCAAACTTGACTCGAAGGTGGAGGAAAGGAGCGAAAATGCCCAGTTTGCCTCAGCAGCCCCCTTCCCTCTGTCTTGGCTTTTCCGAAGGGGACCAAGGCAGGGGAAGCGGGGGTGGCCGTGGCAAACCCCTAGATTCGCCCCCTCTCCCCACCTTCAAGGAAGGTGGGGAGAAGGGGCGAACATGCCCCGTTTGGCTCCACAGCCCCGATCCCTCCTTCTGGGCTCCCTTCCGAACACAGGGCCATGGAGCCAAACCCCTTCAAGGAAGAGGGAGTGAATCAAGGGAGCCCAGAAGAAGTCATTGGGGCTGCAGAGTTAAACGGACCCTCTTCGCTCACTCTCCCCACCTTCAAGGAAGGTGGTGAGAAGGGGCAACGATGCCCCGTTTGGCTGCACAGCCCCGATCCCTCCTTCTGGGCTTCCTCCTCCCGTGATTCCCCAACCCACAGGAGACTGCCCAGCCTCCTCGTGGGTTGGGGAATGCGGGATGGCCAGCTGGCTGGGGGGGTCTCCCTCCTCCCGCGATTGCCCAACCCACGAGGAGGCTGCCCAGCCTCCTCATGGGTTGGGGAATGCAGGATGGCCAGGTGGCTGGGAGGGGTTCACCCTCCTCCCACGATTCCCCAACCCACGAGGAGGCTGCCCAGCCTCCTCATGGGTTGGGGAATGCAGTATGGCCAGCTGGCTGGGGGGGCTTGAGGGAGGGGCTTCGGAGAGGGTGGAAGGGTGGCTGGAGGGAGGGGAGTTCTCAGCCACCCACTCCCTCCCCGAAGTCGTGATCTCAAGCGGGATCATGGCTTTGGGGAGGGGGGTGGCTGGAGGGAGGATGCTGGAGGGAGGGGCTTCAGGGAGGGTAGAAGGGAGGCTGGAGGGAGGGGGCTTCGCAGCCACCCACCCCCTCCCTGAAGCCACGATCTCGAGTGGGATCACGGCTTTGGGGAGGGGGGGTGGCTGGAGGGAGGACGCTGGAGGGAGTGGGCTTCGGGGAGGGTGGAAGGGTGGCTGGAAGGGGAGGTTTTCCAGCAACATTCGCCCCCCTCCTCTGTCCTCGGTTGCTCCCCAAAGGGGGAAAAGGCAGAGGGGGGGGCGAATGAACCATAAGCACTTTGCCTCACCCCCCTGCCTGATCTCCTTCCTCTTTGCTCCATTTGCGAAGGGAGCAAAGAGGCAGGAGTTCAGATGGCGGAGTGAAGCAAAGTGTATCCGGCGTATAAGACGAGCCCTGATTTTGGAGCCTATTTTTCAGAGCTCAAACCTTGTCTTATACGCCGGAATATACGGTAACACTTCTTTCTTTTGGCTCCAAACAAACCTGTCTCTCTATCTCTCCATCAGTTCCCCCCAAAATTTCAAGGCACTTTCTGGAAAAACTTGATTGTTTATGTCCTTTGGGAATTGTTTAGGTAGTGAGATGTGGTAACATATTTTTCTATTTCTACTTGAGAAGGAAATGTATTTGTAATACAACCAATGCCAAGACCAACACTTGACTTAACATTCCTCCTGTCAGAACAATCAGAATGTAGCTCTTCTTCAACCTTGCTTACATTGGAAAAAGGAATCTCACTTGCCTTTATATCAACTGATTGGGCATTTCCTACATCTGAGTCCATGTTTTCCTTTTCTACTAGTGTATCTTTACTAGGTTCACTTGTGAATACATCAGGGTCCTTCTTAGAGGGTCACAAACTGGGCTTTCAACAATTTCTTCTAATTCTTCCAAAACAGAGAAGCCTGGTGAGTCTTCTGCAGGAAGTGCATTAGGTGCTGTTAGTCCTACCTGGTAGAGTGTCTGCTATCCTTTTTTTCTTGCCTCTCTTTTTGTCCTTTCCTGTCATTTCTGCCATCCTGGTTTATGAGAATATATTATAAATGGGTGGTTTTAAAAAAGAACTTGTCAAATTTGGACCTGAAATACATAATAAATATAGGTTATATAATGAAATGGTCACCTTCCTGGTTACAATGTAAATGTGAGCTATGATCAACGAGCAGAATTCAGAAGTCTTAAATGAATACAACACATTTCACAAGGTGAAATGGTCATTTTGTTTCATAGGAAAAATAGACAGGATGGAGTAAAAAGCCAAGAAAATACCTGAAGAGCTACATGTTTAATAATCATGTAAAATGATGCAATGGAAGGGGACTGTGAGGGTTGTTTTTGTTTTTAGGGTGGAGGCCCTCAGAAATTCACGGGCTTCTCCTTGCCTCTCTGGGCCCCAGACCAATGTACTGGATGAATCCCCCTCTTATAGATCCTGCCCAACTTTTCCAGCCTCCTAGCTGCAGCAAGAATCTCTGGGTTGTTTTTTTAATATTTTCAAATTTGCAGATGGTTGAATCCACAGATCTGGAGCCCACAAATAAGGAGGGCCGACTGTACTTACTCTCAATGGTATCAGTAGACAGTACTGTTGCCTAGACTGTAGCAGTCCTTATAACGTTTCTAGAGAGATGGAGGGGACAGAGCAGACAGAAAAGCTTGCTATTCATGCTCTCAACAATCTTTGCTTGGCAGCAGTTACTCAACATCTTAGTCACGCAGTCTTTCTCAACCTTTTTACCCTGGTGGAACTCTTGAAACAATTTTCAGGTCTCAGGGAACCCCTGCCTAAAAATTATTATATCTACAGCTCAAAAATAAATGTTTATTTTTTTTCAATCTCAATATCTTGTGGAACCCTACATTTCCAGGGAATCTAGTTGAGAAACCCTGCCTTAGTGTATTTAGAATTGCAGCCTAAGGGTCTCTTGCCCTAAGAGGTGGAGGTGCTTTAGACCCCCATCCATGATGCCAAAATCTCTATTATTATCTGCAGGAATTATTAGCTCAAATGGAAGCCTGCAAGGGGAGGACAACTTCGAGGATCTTTTCATCTATGTATACCAGTACTAACTGTAGAGAGCACTCCAGTTAAAGTGAAATAAAGTATTTGTATTGAAAATAACACAGGGGACATGCTGGCATACAAAACATACACTCTTAAGAACCATACAAGACTATTAGAAAGAAAGGTGGTGAGGTTGGATAGAGAGAGTGGGGTCCTGGGAGACAGAGTAATAGTTATCAGTTTTGAAGAGAAGAGTTCCGTGCAGCAAAGGTGCTCAGACTGGCATCTGAGAGTGGCAGAGAATTCAGCAGAGTGTCGGTGTCTGTCTGTGGCACACTTTACTATTGTTAGGGGACCCTAAAAATACCCTATTTCATATCCGAAAGGGTACTCTGATTATGACAAAGCCTGGATGGCTTTCCCACAGGATAGACAAAGGAAAGCAGAACTCATTGATTACTTTAATTGATGGGAGATAGAAATTGGTGGGTTTGTGACAACCTCACAAGGTTGGACAGGAGAAGATATAGGAAAGATTTCTGTAGGAATAGATTAAGAAATGGTCACTTAATTGCTTGATTGAATCATTGCGGAAATACCCAGGGCTGGAAGAAACTATTAACACATACCTCCTTAACAAATGTGTTTACTAAGGGGGTTTCCACATAATCATAATTTGGGTTTTCTTACCATCATATTTCTAGACACATCCCAGGTCAATGTGACCTTCATCTGACCCTTGGGGTTTGCCCCAGCCAACCTGACCCCAAAAAGTGTCCAATGTTTCCAGTTATAAAATACTGTGAGGAGGCAGTAGTAGGGCATACTAACAGGCCCTAGAATTAGGATGTACATCACGGCTAAATCTCCATGGGTTTTCCTTTGGCCAGGTGCTGTTCTCATCTCAGTAGCTGATCTTACTGAATATTTATTTTGCAAGCCTACATTTACTGAGCCTCTGGTAAGGATCCACAGGCTGATGATGAAATACATACATTTCATTGTGGAGTTTACCCCTAATGGTTTTCAGAGATTTCTCCCTTCCTCTCCAGTCCCCTGCATGGTAGCCCATACCATTTAGCTGAGTCCCAACCCTCAGAGCGGCCTGAGGGAGAGTGAAACTAGCAGAGTTGTAGAGGAAGTAGGGGAATTAAGCTTCTTCTGGCTCTGATATGCTTGTGTTGATCCGGAGCCAACCAGTGTAGATTAAGAGCAGAAAATGGATTGCTTTAATCTTTATATTTGCACTCCATTGCGGGGTTTATTTTTTCATAGCCTATTGACCATGTTTCTTTGAGATTAGGAAGTATAACCCTGAATTAATGTATTTTCTTTTCTTTTCTTTTCTTTTCTTCTTTTCTTTTCTTTTCTTTTCTTTTCCCAAAGGTCTTCTGATTCTCAAGGGTAGCAAGTTAAAACCATGAGATTTTGATGGTCACAGCATGTATTCAGCAAATTAACCAAAGGCTATTTAGAGTTTTAATGATTAGTGGTGTTAATTAATGAGGAAACTATAATAACAATAGTTCTAGTAATTTTGATATCCTGCTAAAGGAAACCAATTATTGCTATAGCCAACAGAGTAGCAAGGCAATTTAATCCATTCAGATAGTTCAAATATGCACAAGAGCTACATTGTCCTCCATAAGAAAAAAAAAGGGGGGGCAAATACTAAACACAGAGTACACAATCCAGCCCCAGTAAGGACTTAAAATTCAGCAATTTCAGTGGCAAAGAACATTCCTAAATGCATAAGTCCTGCTAGATTTTGGACCAGCTTTTTCTGCAATTATTGCATTGCTCCCAATCACATAGTTATGGCAAACTACCCCCAGACCTGCCTGTGTCTAACTTTGAGCAGTCCCTGAGTTTCCTTTAGCACAGCAGCTACAATTTATTCATAGATAAAAAGAACTCCAGTAGCTTAGTGTGTGTACATGTGTCTTCAAGGCGTCTGTTGACTTATGCCGACCCCATGAATTTCATAGGGGTTTATTAGGCAAAGAATAGTCAGGGGTGGTTTTGCCAGTTCCTTTGAACTATAGCCTACATAAATACCCTTATTGTTTCCTGAAGTCAGCAGGTGTCTGTTCTTTCATATGTATGCAAGCTGATTATTGGCTTAGGTCTGCAGAATTTCTGTTGATCTCAGCTGAAATTCTGCACACCTAAGGCCAATAATCAGCTTGCATACATATGAAGAAACAGACACTTCTGAACAGAAAAATAAATATCAATCTAAAAACCAAATAAGATGGTGCTGCATATGAGCATACAATCAAAAAGACAAATTTCCATTCCAGACTTTATAATACCAGGGCTCATAAGGAGACCTTTCATTGACCTGAAGTTTTCATGAAATCCCTGAAACAGTTATCTTTGCCCCCATTCCTCCACCATTGGTGACTGTTCTTAGTTTGAAATTACAAACTACGCCTTGCATGATGATACAAAGAAATGTATTTGTGTGAACTGTTGGTCATAACGAAAGAATGACAAATATTTCTCTATATTCTACAGCAAATGCCAGGAAGCTGAATACAGCTACTGCAGCCTATCCAGAGATGTGTAGGAGGCAGCCAATTTGTGACTATCAACTCTTCCAGAATACAAAGTAGAGCAAGAGTAGTTTCCTAAATCCCCACATGTACAAGTTCTCAAGGGAGGCAGGAGCTGTCCACTGATGACCAACCCTGAAATAACAAAACCAGAAACAGAAAATTGGGTTTTGAAGGGGCCACTTTATTTGACCTAAACCGATTTAAATGCAACAATCAGAGGATGAGCAAAAGAGGGGAAGCAACCTGGTTGCAGGTCGAGCTGACACCCAGGTGTCATCCCAGTGACTACCTCCTCAGCCTTCCCTTGGGTGTAACACCTGACCCCAAGGACAATCCCAAATTAATGGGGTTGCTCCCCAGACTGTCTTTTTCTGGAAGGCTAACCCAGTTTGCTCCCTCCCAAGATTTTATAAGAGAGAGCAAGGTCCCAGGCCAGTCCCATGGGCAGACTCCTTCTCCACCTCCTAGGTTCCAGAATCTGTGGAGGCAGTTCTAGAGCCCAACCCTTCACCAAAAGGATGCCAAGGTGTACACCAGACTATAAAATTCTCCCCGTTACCTGCCAAAATGCCAGTCTATTTACTGACCCAACTCGAGCCAATTAATCCATTCCAGCAGCTATAGTGTGGTGTAGGCAAAAAACTGCCTGCCAAAAGGGGAAAAAATTCATCCCACCCCCAAAGCAACTAGATATACTTACACAGCACTGAGGGTGGTCAGGTGGGTCACGAGAATGGTAAGAAAGAGGCACAGGAGGGCCTCTTAAATGCCCTCTTCACCTCGCCCCCATCACGTGTTCTGCTGCTTGGCGCAAAAGCACCAAGTACAAGACATTCCGGCCTCTGTTTGGGGAGGCCATCAAACCACCTCCTCCCCCACAGCAGCCAGCCTTTGGCTGCACAGGTACAGAGATGCAAACCAATGTGTTCCAACCTTCTAAAAACACTCCCTTTTGTAAGATCAAATTGTTAGGAAACTTAATTTTACCTTCCTGGGTGATTTGAAGCCGCTAACTATTCATATCCTATTTCATAATGCATCCTTATCTTTCTTCCTGCATAATATATCCTTATCTATTTTTTTCATCCTTCTTTACGTAGAAAAGTGTGTGAGAGGGATATTAGGATTATCACCTCTAATTAAACAGAACAAATTAATTGTATGAGTCTTTGGGAGATTACTTGATTAATTCTGCATAAATTTGCACACAAATAAAACAATAATTATGAAGGAATAAAACACCATTTTAAATGTTGTATCCATGTTTCATGACAAGCATAATCTTGTGTGAGAAAGGCAGAATGTAACACCTGTAGGGTTTTTAAAATTAGAAATCATTAAAAAAAAAAAACCTATGATCTGATTAACAAGCAACATAGGCTGCTGCCACACTGCAGAAATAATGTAGTTTGACACCACTTTAACTATCATGGCTTCATCCTATGAAATCCTGGGATTTGTACTTTGTTGTACAACACCAGAGCTCTCTGACAGAGAAGGCTAAATATCTCACAAAACAGTTGAACCTTATGTGACACCTCACAACAAGGTGGTTGAAAGCAAACCCCAAAGCGCCAGCCCCCTTTACCTCAGTGATCAGCTTGTCTGCCTTCACCCTCTGATACTACCGCCTCAGCTTCTATGGTTCCCTTAATTCCTTCTACCTGAACCCAGGGTTGTACCTTTTATCCCAAATGTATGGATTGCATTTCTTTGGTAGCATGCCTTTTACTCTATAGGTTGAATGAATGGCCAAGAGTCTGTAGTTGATCAAACAACATAGGGTAACTTTATTAAAGGGAATAAGATGAACAGTAACTTGGAAATCTTGTGCTTATAATGGTTCACTGTCTGAGCAGACTATCACTTTTCAGTAACCACTCTTAATAATAACCCAACTTAAAAGTCCTAGCACAGATTATTCTTGGATCTTTATAATATCCTCCGTTATCCATCAGGGTCATTCACTCTTTGTTCAATCAGCCTTCTCATTCAGACTTCCAACCCCTTGCACACAATCTTGTTAAATTAAAACCTCAAACACACAGCACACACATGGAGCCTTCTGCTCCAGTCCAATCATGGTCTTAGTCTCAACTCAACTCCTGGCTAACTGCCGTGCATCACTTCAAACATACAGAAACCCCTCTCATTCCATTCTCCTGCTCTGGGATTCATTCCTTTCATACTCCCATTCGCTCACCTTTCTGTCTATCACACCTTATTTCAACACTCTTGGCATCACAATGTCCTTCACACCTGAGGGACGTGGGCTAACATAGAAGAATGAGGGCAGGGTGTCTAGTACACACAACTCTGTCCTCCAGTACCTCACCACAACTCCCCCACACCATAATGGCCATCTGTTGCTTTACTTTGCCTGATAATAAGACCAGCCCTGCCAACTTCCTGTGTGTGTTGTGGTTACTTGTAGCCCAAATGGTCCTGGAACTGTACTTATGGCACTTGTATCAATTTTAAAAATTCCATGCAGATTAAAGTAGCTATTCACAGATTAAAGCTTTAGTTAGCTAATCATTCAGGTAGACATTTACCATTTACTACTGTGGTACTACCTTGCTACTGTTGCTAAAATGCATGCGTATGATACAATGAGAACATGCTTAACAAGAAAATAAAGCCTTGTTACACACTATAGTAGGCCCTTGGTATCCACTGAGGTTTGGTTCCAGAAGCCGCGGTGGATACCAATATCCATGGATGCTCAAATCCCATTATATACAGTGGCATAGTAAAATGGTTTCCCTATATAAAATGGCAAAATCAAAGTTTGCTTTTTGGATTTTTTAAAAAAAATCTTTTTTAAGGGGGGAATATTTTCAAGCCATGGGTGGTTGAATCCGTGGATGCAGAATCTGTGGATACAGAGGGCCGATTGCATTGATAACTGGATGCTCTCAAATTTCATATACTTTACTAAGCTCCAGTTACAATAAATTAATGGCAGATTTTTAATTCCTTTATTATTTTAATTACGGTAGCAGGATTTGATTAGAATCAAGACAACTGGATTGTTCCTAATAGGGAAATGCTTAGTTTTTAACAAACTCATTCAATATCCAACATGCACTATGATACACAGAGATACACATATTAACACCTCATAATAGAGGTCCCCCATCCATTTCCATTTTGCCTGCCAGCTGGCACATGGTCTTCTTTTGAGGAATTTAATCTGAATATTTATTGCATCACTGAAAGTAATTGCTAGATCAAAACATCTAGTCTTGTATTTCAGTGTGGAACACACATAGCTTATAAAAAGTATCCTATGATTAAAAGCCTCTGAAATGTGTGCATTACTTATAATGTACACAAATGATGAGTGGAGTGATGAAGGACTTTTTTGCTAATGACGTGCACTCAGCCTGCTGCCACAAGTGATCAAACATGTTTTTGACAGGAGGAGGAGTATAAAGTAATGTATGTGATTGCTACACCACCCTTGGCCCCAAACATATTTTTTTCAGATTTTTGAAATGATTCAAAAACTTGCAAATCATGTTGAGCAAATAGGATAGCGTGCAAAGCAAACACATGTATACCCAGGATAATGACTGTTCAATCACAGTACCTTCAGCCTCATCTCTCTTTGTTCTAATTAGTGAATCTTTAACACCAGGAGGACCTATTCTGATCAGGGAGAGAGCACATCCCTTCTTTCCCTCATCCTACAGGCACTAAATAGCTGAAAAACTGTCAATTTGGGAGTAATACTCTCTTTCACCTCCATCAAAACCTGTTTGGGGTTTGAGCCCAAACAGGATATAGAAGTGTGTGTGATTATTACACCACACCTGCCCCCATTTTGTGAGGCCAACAGTTTGTTCGTCATAAACACATTCTTCAAGCAACTGTATACATGGACACCACCTGATGGCCAATATGGAAATCAACTGAACAACATCAGTGATTCTTAACCTGTGGTCCGGGAAACCCCAGGAGTCCGCAATGTCCTCACAAGGGGTCCGCTAAGGCTTGAAGGCCGCTTGGCCCACCCCCTCCTTACAGTGGAATGGCCACATGACAGGAGCCAAGACAAAGCCTGGCAGGCTTTGCTTGCACATTGCCATTCAATCCACTCCAGCCACAAACTTACAGGAAGAAGCAGGAGAAAAGTCTTCTCCCCCTACCACCACTGCCTTTGAGGAAGGTTTAATGGATGGTGTAATTGTATTATTATTCTCAGGTATTATTATTATTATTATTATTACTATCAGGGTTTTAAATCTTGAGTTAAGTCTTGGGGATCCATGGCAACAAAAGATATTTAAAAGGGGCCCCTGGTAAAGAAAAGGTTAAGAGCCACTGAACTACATAAACAGAAGCAGAAGATGGAGAAGCTCCATTCTCTCTGCAAAAACAAGACCAGGAGCAGGATGTGGCGCAAACCATGCATAGCTGATATCACAAATTAGAGTAAAAGTAAAGAAGAACACTTAGCCAACCATAATACAACCTGAAGGACATCCCTGTAGAATTTAAAGATAATGTATAAAATAGATTTGCACTCTTAAGCCTAATTAACCAGAAGCCAGGGACATTTTCAGGGAGGAATGCAAAAAGACCCTATCTACAGCCAAAAAAAAAAGAGAATCCTTGATGGATGACAAATGAAATTCTCCAAGCAGTTAAGGACAGATGAGAAGCAAAAGTAAAAGGTGACAGAGATAAGGTGTGAAAATTTGAGGAAGGAACTTCAACAATTCAAGATATGAAGATGACATCATGCTACTAGCAGAAAATAACAAAGACTTGGAACTATCACTTGAAGAAAGTCAAGAAAGAAAGTACAAAGGCAGCTTTACAGTTGAACATCAAGAAAACAACAATAAATGACCATGGATGGTTTACATCACTTTAAAGTAGACAATGAAGACATTGAAATACTATAGTTCACAATTTTCCACATCTTGGCTCAGTCATTAATCAGAATGGAGACTGCAGTCAAGAAATCAGAAGAAGACTGAGGGGTCATCTAGATGATGCGATATAATATGGGTTGCTGTGCATTAATGCAAAATTTCAGTAGCATCCATTTGTCTCCACATTTTTTTTGCAAGATCACTGGTATGTGAAGTTAATAATAATAATAATAATTATTATTATTATTATTATTTATATCCCACCCCTCTATAAAATGCAATCGGGGCAGCTTACAACATTTAAAATATACATTCAAGACGCTCCATCCCACCCACCCCTTAAAATATAATTAGATAATTCAAAAAATTAAAATATACTTTAAAAAATAGTAAAAATAAACAATAAACAGTGGCTGTAACAGGATCGGGCTAAATTAGATTTTTCTTTCCGACGGCCAGGTATCCAAGAAAGGCCTACTGGAGCTTTTATAAAGCTTTTATATTTTATTAAGAGCTTTTATAAAGCTATTTATGGTGGTAATATGACGGATCTCATCCGGCAGACCGTTCCATAATCTGGAAGCAATAACCAAAAAGGTCCTCTGGGAGGTCGAGTAGAGCCTAGTTTTTAAAGGTTGCAGCAAATTCCTCCCAGAGGACCTGAGTGCACAGGGAGGGTTATATGGAAGGAGGTGGTTCCAAAGATAGGTTGGACCCAAGCCATTTAGGACTTTAAAGGTGCTAACCAACACCTTGTACTGGGCCTGGAAACTAATGGGCAGCCAGTGGAGTGATCTTAAGATCTGTGTTATATGGTCTCTTCTGGATGTACCTGAGACCAGTCTGACTGCCATATTCTGTACTAGTTGATGTTTCCGGACCAAGCACAAGGGTAGCCCCATGTAGAGTGCATTACAGAAATCAAGATGGGAGGTTACCAGAGCATGTACCACGGTCTCAAGCTCCCCGACTTCCAGGAAAGGGCACTGGTGGCAGATCAACTGAAGCTGATAACAGGCACTCCTGACCATCACATTTACCTGATTCATCATCTGGAGCGATGAGTCCAGGAGTACTCCCAGACTGCGAGCACAGTCCTTGGAGGAGAATGTGACCCCATTCAGTACTGGAGGTTGAATCCCAATGCCTGTGTTCGGGGCTGCTACTGTGAGAACCTCCATTTTGTCTGGATTCAGCTTTAATTTGTTTTCCCTCATCCAGTCCATTACTGCCCTAAGACAATCATTGAGAGAAGAGACACCATCGGAAGTCAGAGCCAAAGACTGAGACATGGAAAAATATATCTGGGTGTCATCAGCGTACTGATAACACCCCGCCCCGTGCCTCCGGATGATCTCTCCCTCCCAGCGGCTTCATATATATATTAAATAGCATCGGGCACAGGATGTCACCTTGTGGGATGCCACAATTAAGCTCTTTTCTTGCAGAGTGACTGTCTCCGAGCATCACCCTCTGGAATCTGCCCGAGAGGAAGGAGCAGAACCACTTCAATGCAGTGCCTCCAATTCATAACCTTCTCAGGTGATCTAAGAGGATGACATGATCAATTGTGTCAAAGGTCGCTGAGAGATCCAGTAGCACCAACAGAGTCACACTACCCCTGTCGATGCTCAGGCAAAAATCATAAGCTAAGGCAACCTTGGCAGTCTCGACTCCAAATCCAATCCTAAAACCAGTTTGAAATGGATCTAGATAATTGGTTTCTTCCAAGACAACTTGGAGTTGAAGAGCAACCGCCCTCTCAATCATCTTACTCCAATAAAGAGACTGGCCTGTAGTTCTTCATATCAAGAGGGTCAAGGGAAGGTATTTTTCAGAGCGGTCTAACTGCCGCTTCCTTCAAGCAAAATGGAACATGACCTTCCCTAAGGGATGCATTGATGATGTCCCTGAGGAACTTCCTCAAGGCATCACATCCCTGGAAGGCCAGCCAGGAAGGGCAAGGGTCAAGAAGGCAGGTAGTCTTCCTCACTCTACCAAGGAACTTGTCCACATCATCAGTACCTACAGATTGAAACTGATCCAGCATAACCTCATCAATGGAGTTACTGGACACCTTGTCAATGGAATCTGCTACAACCCCAGTGTCCAAATCGGCTCTTATCTGAGATTTTATCTGCAAATAAGTTGTTAAATGCATCACAGCAGGCTGTTGTCAGGTTTAGTAATGGGTTCTGCACGGGTAGAACCTGTGTCAGTTCCCTCACCACCCTAAACAGCTCTGCCGGGCTGTAGACGCAATACGTGCAGAAGAGAAAGATTTCCTTGCTGCACGTATTGGCTCTCTACAGGAATGAAGAAATTTCCTATGATGAGTCCTGTCAGACAAGAGCCGGGTTTTTCGCCAGACGCACTCTAGTCATTGTCCAACCCGCTTCAACTTCCTAAGTTCTTCAGTGTACCATGGTTGGCGATTCGAAGTGGGTTGGAGAGGACACTTAGGAGCAATCATGTTGATAGCCTTGGTAAGGTCGATGTTCCAGGTATTGACCAAGGCTTCGACAAAATCACCGGCATTACCAACCAATGAACCCTCTAAGGCTTGCTGGAATCCAATTGGTTCCATTAGCCTTTGAGGGCGGACCATTCTAATAGGTCCTCCACCCCCGACGGGATGGACAGTGGCTCTGAGTTCAGCCTTGATCAGGAAATTATCCATCCATGACAATGCGGTGGTTTTAGTCACCTCCGCCCATGGAAGTTCCTGTTCCATACTAAAGACTGCATTGAGGGTATGACCCGCACAATGAGTGGGCCTGTCAACCAACTGGGATAGGCCCATGTTTGTCATGGACTCCATGAACTCCCGAGCTGCACCTGATAGATTTGACAAACTGGTCTCAAGTGGGATATTGAAGTTGCCCAGAACTAACAGTCTGGGCGACTTGCACACCTTAGCGACAGCCTGCTGCGATGCGTTTAACATCCACTTTACAGATAAAATCTCTCGGATAAGAGCCGACTTGGACGCCAATGTTCTGACAGAATCCATAGATGGGGCATCCGACAACTCCGTTCATGGCATTTTACTGGATCAGTTTCAATCTGTGAGTACTGATGACGTGGACAAGCTCCTTGGAAGAGTGAGGAAGACGACTTGACCTCTTGATCCCTATCTATCTTGGCTGGTCATCCAGGGGGGTGACGCGTTGAGAGTATTCCTATGGGACACAATCAATGTATCCTTCAGGGGAGGCATCATACTATCTTGTTTAAATTGTTGGAAGCCGTCCCGATTGTTTTCAGCAGAGGAGTGGGGTATAAATAATAATAATAATAATTATTATTATTATTATTATTGGAGGAGGCGGTTAAGCCACTCCTGAAAAAACCTTCCCTGGACAGGAACAATTACAGACCAGTGTCCTTGCTACCTTTTTTAAGCAAGGTGATCAAGAGGGCAGTTGCTTCCCAACTCCAAGCCGTCTTGGATGAAACTGATTATCTTGAGCCATTTCAATCTGGCTTCAGGACAGGATATGGAATTGAGACTGCCATGGTCACTCTAACCGATGACCTCCACCTGAGCATTGACAAGGGTAGTGTGACCTTGCTGGTGCTCTTGGACCTCTCAGCAGCCTTTGACACTATAGATCATTCCATCCTCTTTGATCGCCTGAGAGGGTTAGGAATTGGAGGCACCGCTCTGCTGTGGTTCCGTTCCTTTCTCTCGGGCAGATCCCAGAGGGTGAGGCTCAGGGACAGTTACTCTTCCAGAATTGAGCTTAATTGTGGCATCCCTCAGGGTGCCATCCTGTCCCCAATGTTATTTAACATTTATATGAAGCTCTGGGAGAGATCATCCAGAGGTATGGAGCTCGGTGTCATCAGTACACTGATGACACTCAGATATATTTCTCCATGACCAGATTGTCGGCTCAGACTTCAGATAGCATCTCTCCTCTCAATGACTCTCTCAGAGCGGTAATGGATTCGATGAGGAAAAACAGATTGCGACTAAATCCAGACAAAACAGAGGTACTGACAGTCACAGGCCCGAAACCAGCTCTGGGAATACAACTTCCAGTCCTGGATGGAGTCACACTCTCCTCTAAGGACTGTGTTCACAGTCTGGGGGTACTCCTAGATTCGTCGCTTCACATGACTACTCAGGTGAGTGCGACGGTCAGGAGTGGCTGTTATCAGCTTCGGCTGATATGCCAGCTGCGCCCTTACCTGGATACAAGGGATCTGGAAACTGTGGTACATGCTTTGGTAACCTCACGTTTGGATTACTGTAACACACTCTACATGGGGCTACCTTGTGCCTAACCCGGAAACTTCAACTGGTACAAAATATGGCAGCCAGGTTAATTACGGGTACATCTAGGAGAGAGCATATAACACCTGTGCTTAAATCTCTCCACTGGCTGCCAATGAGTTTCCGGGCACAGTCCAAGGTGTTGGTTTTAACCTTTAAAGCCCTACATGACTTGGGTCCATCTCCGGGACCGCCTCATCCCATATGATCCCCCCCCTGCGCACTTCGGTCCTCTGGGAGGAACCTGCTGCAGCCTATGAAAACTAGGCTGTCACAGACCTCCCAGCGGGCCTTCTCTTCTACGGCTCCCAGACTTTGGAATGGCCTGCCGGATGAGATCCATCTTATCACTACTCTTGATAGCTTCAAGAAAGCGTTAAAGACGGACCTCTTCCGGCAGGCCTTCCCAGAATAACTTCCCGGCTCAAGTGGAATTGACTGCCCAACTGCCCCCCTGCTGCCATTGCCATTTTTTTTGCCATAATTTATACATTGTACTGTATTTTATGTTTGTTTTAATTCTCCACCAGTTTAATTTCGTTTTAAGGGGTGGGAGGGTTAGGATTGGGAAGGATTGTTTTAACTTGCTGTTGTTTAAATCTTGTTGTACGCTGCCCCGGTTGCCGAGCAGAGGGACGGGTTAAAAACAAATAAATAAATAGATAGATGATA
The DNA here is from genome assembly GCA_030847615.1 of Gambelia wislizenii. Classification (NCBI taxonomy): domain Eukaryota; kingdom Metazoa; phylum Chordata; class Lepidosauria; order Squamata; family Crotaphytidae; genus Gambelia; species Gambelia wislizenii. The sequence goes on along the minus strand of JAUMIR010000001.1, from coordinate 165,269,363 downwards.
GATAGATAGATAGATAGATAGACAGATAGATAGATAGATAGATTTAAAGTTTTAAAAAATGTGCAGTTATCCATGTTTGAAGTTCACATGGAGGTATGACTGAGAATCAAGATGGTGGCTGCGAGTGAATTACTTGCATTTTTATTCTCCACAAGTTGCCGCCACTGCACATTTTTAAAACTTTAAATCTAAGGTGTGCGAGTGCAACCTTCTGCTTAAAAAATCTGTTTGGTCACCTTGCTGTTCAAAAATGCACACTAAAAAAATGGCCGTTCTAATAACTTAGTTGCTGGGCAAGCCTGCCCCCCGCACACATCTGACCAATCAGGTTTCGACTTCAGGAATGCTCAGCAATGTGAATTGGTTGTTCTAACGAGTGTTAATGTGCATTACCGCACATTATTTTTAAAATACGGGGGAAACCGTGAAGGATTTTCCCACGTTTTTGCAGTTTTTGGCCCCAGCCTTCAGGAAATGGCAGATCACCAGGGAATCTTGTTGGGACAAAAGGTGTTCTTCTCAGATTCTATGAGGATTTTTTTCATCATCTAGACAAGCCCTAGGACTTGGAAGGGCAGCTATGAAGGAACTAGGCAAAAACCTGAAGTGTAAAGATATATACTGTAATTGAATAGTAAAGTTAGAATTCTCCATGCCATCATATTTCCAAATTTCTACCTATGGTTGTGAAAGCTGGACAGTGAAGAAAACAGATCGGAAGAAAATGAACTCATTTGAAATGTGGTGCTGGAGAAGAGTTCTATAGATACCGTGGACTGCTAAAAAGAGAAATGAACGGGTCCTAGAGCAAATCAATACCTGAAGTCTCTCTAGAAGCCAAGATGACTAAACTGAGACTGACATATGAAAAGACATGACTCACTAGAAAAGACAATAATGCTTGTTAAGGTAGAAGATGGTAAGAAAAGAGAGAGACTGCATTACAGATAGATAGACAGATAGATCATGGTATAGTGGGTTGAGTGTTGGACTGTGATTCTGGAGACCAGGGTTTAAGTTTCTGCTCAGCCATGAAAACCCAAGTGGGCAAGTTACACACTCACTCTCAGCCTCAGACAACCCTGTGATAGGTTCACCTTAGGATCACGATATGTCAGGAAAGATTTGAAGGCAGACAACAACGACTCCACCAAGGAAGCCACAGCCCTGAGTCTGCAAGACCTGAGCAAGGCTGTTGATGTTAGGGAGACTTGGAGGTCTCTCAGTCATAGGGTTGCTGTAAGTCGAAGTTGACTTAGCAGCAGTTAACAATAGCCTGCCCCCCATCTCCCCTATGTTCTGATATTGTCTTTTCAGATCCCAACTCTCCCACACTGAACAGAAAGAAACTCCTATATTCTGATGTAGAGCACTATTGAGCATCTGGTAAATGGGCACCATGCTGAGAAATAGAAATAGGTTTGCCTCATTCTTTGTTATGTTATTTTTTGTTAAGTTTGGTCATCCATATCTTAAGCTCTTTTGTGCAATAGTTTGTCTAGTTAGGACTGGCCAACTCTTTTCATTATTCAAGCACAGGGTCATTACAAAATCACTAGGCAAATTTCTGATTTGCTAGACAGATCATTGACATCAGAAATCAGAGACAATATGGTGTTGGACAGAACAGGCATTCTGTGCATGGAACTATTGCCTTCCTTTGTTTCTTTTTCTTTTTCCTTCCCTTATTTGTTTGTGTTTTTTTCCCTCCCCCCACATAAACTTTTTATATATTGGAACATTTCACTATGTTCTTTTAATGGGAATTTCTTGCTAAATTCTTTTCCCACATGAAGGACTGATTGTAGGTTTACAAAGCAGCTAAGTGTGTTCTCAGGGTTTTCACAATGGTGATTTTTGTTGTTGTTGTTGTTCTGTATTTTTAGAGCTCTGGGGCAGAATTATCCAAAACACCTTCTTTATTACTAGGGATGAACAAAAGGCAGAGTGGCCCAGAAAATCCCTAAACAGCTGGATAGACAAATGTTGGTCAGAAGAGCATCTGACTGGTAGAGCAGCCTGTTAGCAATTCCTGTCTTGGAGATACCTTTTAAAGAAAGAACTCACTATTGGGGAAAAGCACCCTACTTCCAGATCCATAACAGGTCTTAAGGGTGCATCTCCTTGGGTTTAAGCAATGTACAGAGAAGCCCTTTTCAGGCCTTTCAGCTCAACACAAGAAAGGCAGGGATTGAACAGATGGGGACATGGATATTGGGTACAGGGCCCTTAGAGTCAGGAACTCATTATACTGGGAACTTACTTCCAATTTTTTGCAAGCAGGCCAAAAATAATACATGTGACTCTGTGTAAAACACTAGATATAGTCTTCATTCACCTTCTGGCTTTCTAACACATTCTAATTACTTTGTTATGTTTATATAAACTGGTTGAACAATTAATTGATGGCCTTTATGTTTGCTTTTTTATAAGTTGGTGTTGTGTGGACTTACACTGCTACCTTTTCTAGCTGTTTCCCTTCCCCATAGTTCAGTTTTCCTTGGAGTTAAAGCTCTTATATTCTCTGATTAACATGATTTGTCACTGGGGCTCTGCATTCAAAGATGAACTATACAGTTGCCCCTCCCCATTCGCGGCTTTCACTTTCGCTGTTTCTACTATTCACGGTTTGCTCAGCAAGCACCCATTTAAATCAGCTTCTCTCCCTCACACCCAAGGCAGAGGAGCTGATTTAAACAGAGTGCTCCCTGAGCAAACTGTGTCCCCAACTGCCCACTCTCCTGGGACTTAGCTCCGTTTGGGGTGGAGAGCCAAGCCCTGGGAGAGCGGGAGAGCGGGGCAAAGGCACATTTTAGCCACCAACCCCTCACCCTTCCCAAAGAGGCAATGGGGCTTTTCCAGCCTTGTCGCAGCTTCGGGAGGGTGAGGGGGTGGCTGAAGAGCCTCTCTGCCATGCTCCCCCCAACCCTCCCAATCTTCCTGAAGCAGCTATGGGGCTCTCAAGCCCCAAAACCAATTCAGGAAGCGCGGGGTTTGGCTGGCCAACCTCCTGCCCACCTGGCCGCCACCCTCCCTGACCTTCCTGAAGTGGCTGTGGGGCTTCAACGTCCCACAGCCACTTCGGGAAGTGTGGGGGGTGGCTGGCCAACCCCCTGGCCATCACCCTCCCTGGCCTTCCTGGACTGGCTATGGGACTTCAAAGCCCCACAGCCACTTTGGGAAGCATGGGGGTGGCTAGCCACCCACCTGCCCAGCCACCACCCTCCCCGACCTTCCTGAAGCTGCTATGGGGCTTCAAAGCCCCACAGCCACTTCAGGAAGTGTAGGGTGTGGCTGGCCACTTCGGAAAGCATGGGGGTGGCAGAGGGTGGCAGCTAGGCAGGTGGGAGGCTTTTTAGCCACCACCCCCTGTGCTTCTCAAAGCAGCACTGGGGCTCAAAAAGCCCTGTCGCCACTTTGGAAGGGCGGGGGGGTTGCAGGCGGGTGGGGGAGGCCTTTTTTATTTGTGGTGTTTTCACATTCGCAGGGGTCTTGAGCCCCTAACCCTCGCGAATGTGGAGGGACGACTGTGGTAGAAGTTGTGGTAGACAACTTCTAAATATGTAACTTATTTTAGAGTGCCTCTGCCCTATTGGATCTAGCTGTGATACTTAAACCTAGTTGCTTAAAAATAATGTGTTAATTTGCAGTTCTAGGGTTACAGATTATTTGATCTGAGTGCTACACCTGGACCATGACTCTGCTCTACTTCCAGACTTAATTAATCTACGGTTTTAATCTAAAACTTAACCGAAAGACAGTTAATAACTAATTCTATGCCTTATAACTTTTATTAAAACATATCTATTCTAAATATTTAGCTTTTAAGAACTTAAAAACTGTCTGTTTTCACCTTGTATAGCTAAGCTTAAGTATTAGAGAATAATGGTTTTAAGTGTTAAATCTTGAACTAAGCACTTCCTCTATACTTAGTTTATATGTAATTATATTTATGTTTAGTTAACTATCTACAGTTGTTTTAGAGTTTTAGTAACTCTACCACTGGGGAGAAATCCTACCACTGAGAATGGAATTCACTGCTAAATAAACAAATAATTAAAATATGCCTATTTTATAGCCAGAGATCTTTCAGTTAGGGCTAAGCAGCACATAACATTATTCACACTATTAAAATAGCAAGTGGAAACTGGCCACTTTTACTGTATTTTGAAGACATAGCCATGGGCCCTCATTGAAACATTCTCCTCCTGATTTGGATCAGACCACCATTGTACCATCTTGTTGAAATCCCCATCCTTTGTTATTTCCCCTATTTGCAATAGAAAGCAGTTCTAGGAAGGAAATAGCATATGTATGGATCATTTTCAACAGGAATTTCACCAAGAGCTCCTTGCAGGAGCATATTCTGGATATAGGTCTTGGAGCAGCTTTTTCTTCAAGACAAAAGTGTTCAGTTTAAGCACACTTTTAAAAGCAAGAGTAAGGTCATATTCTGGGCCCAGATTAGGCCTATTACCTGCTGAGCAAAATGGGAGGGAGACCACACGGACATGCCAGCTCATATCTGCAGCCACCTCTGCTACTGTCTACGTTGTGCTCTCTGAAGCCAAGAAGGAGGCCCACAGCATGTGATCAAGGCTAGTCACATACAGGAGGCCTTGATCACATGCTGCGGGCCTCCTTCCTGGCTTCAGAGAATGCGGTGCAGATGGCAGCAGAGGCAGGTGCAGATATGGGCCAATATGGACTCCTGTTGTTCCCACAGGGCCTGATCCTGTTTTTTCTTAAATGGGGTGTTTTTTCCAGGTGTTAAAATATAACATTTTAACAGGCTTTACCCCATCTTTCCTCCATCTTTGCACTGGGCATCATCAGGACAGCCCAGGGGCAAAATGGGGCATAAGCCCTGCATCATATGGGATAAATAGCCTGTCTAGACAAACCCTGTGTCTTAGTCTCTGTAAATATCTTAGCAGTTCACCAAACTATCAAGCCCCTCTCTCAGCATTGCTTCTCACCAACAAATCAGCAATCTTGGCCAGGAATCTTTAGATAGTTCACCACAGCTCAAAGGCTTCCATGGGTCGCAGTAGACTGGTGCTACTGGTCAGACTGGTATAGACTGGCTCAGCGTGGCATAGCTTGGGCCCATAACCTGTCAGGTGGTAGTGCGCACTGGGAACCTCTTCAAAAGGTCCAGGCAGCAATAAATGGTAGCAGAGTAAATGTTCCTTCAGACATCAGAACAAAGTCAAAGACATAGGCTTATGTCTAAAATCTTCTTGTTCTTTACTTGAACATAATAAAGGCTATTTGCAATATATTACAGCATCCACAGAAGAAAAACCATCTTTACACTTCAAGACTGAAACCAGAATTGCTCAGTTGAACTTCACAGAACAAAACTAAAAACCCAGCTCTGCAGGATTCTTAGTACCTCCCCACAGTGAGCTCTGCACCAGCTCAGAGCTCATCCACATTGATACAATTGCAACTGTCAGCTAGCTCTGCAGACCTGTGCAAACTATTTGCTACATCAGAGCTCTTCACGGAATAAATCTAACTACTTTATGTCCCAGTATCCTGACATAGTCTGCCAACCAGATCGAAAGATAATGGCTGCCACCATCAACTTCATTGTGGATCCTTGTTTATTCAAATCACAGAGACGTATATCCCAGTATAATGTTGTGCACAGCTTGGATGCGCATGTGGACCTCTGTACAAGCAGGGGCTGCCCCAGTAACTTAACTATTTGATAGGGGAGATCAAATTTATAATTTAAAAAGCCTCCTGTGCACATAGGCCAATTCACACCAGAGTTTTTATTCTACCCTGAAGCACTTTAGGCATATTCAGGCACATGGTCATATGGCAACTGAATCTTATGAACCAAATAGTCACAGGAATGCCAACAGCATCTTCTGCAGTCACACAACATGTTATGCAGCTTACACAGTCAAAGGAACTGCTGTTTTCTGTTTCTAAGGAGATTTTCACCCAGGGGCTAAAAGCCCCGATTCTGTCCCGCCACCTCCTCTCCCTTTCCTGCAACAGAATGGAGGTAACTGTTTGCACCCTTACCTCCATTCCAGAACACGAACGGTCCTCCTCCCTCCTTGCCTGGCCGGCCATAAATGCAGCTATTGTAACGCTGCTTTTACGACCGGCTGGGGGAACTCCCGCTTGTTCTCGTGAGAGAATGAATGGGAGGGAAATTCAAATTAAAAACACCCCAGCTGTCAAAAGAAAGAATAAAAATAAAAAAAATAAATACAAGTAACCCAGGAAGGGGGTAGGAAGGGTGGCACTTACCTGGCTGTCCAGATCGTGGCAGGAAGTACCTGCCACGGAGCCCCTCCCCCGTCCCTGTCCTTCCAGAAGAGGGACAGGATCCGATTCGCACACCCGTGATTCTGTAACAGTAACAGAACCGGGTACTTATTAACGACTTCTCCCCATGATTACTATATCACAGGGAGAAAACAGAACAGGCACAACGTAGGAACAGAACAGGGTGGACATCGTCGGAAAGGGAAAACCTTTTCCAACCCTGTTCCATTCTTGCCACGGGATATATAGCCCGTGTGAAAATCTCCATAGTCTGACTGATTTGTCCCAGGCAAATACATATCTGGGTCTTAGAGATCATTTCCATGTAGGGATAAAAAAGATTTTCTGTCACTTGGATGCAATACAATATATAAGCTGCAATATTTGAAGTTAATTTTGAAAAGGTATCCTCTTATATGCAGAACACGCTTAGTGTCCTGCTATGTATTAGTAACTACAGGCCTACAACCATGGAAGAGGTTGCATGGCTCACATCCTCAGCATTCACACAGCCTTATCTCCCTGTTTCATGGCTCTGTTGCTCTCCTAATGTTTAGCTAATCACAGTGTTGCAGGGACAAAAAAAATAGTGTAACAGCCTCTTTTGTTCAATTTATCTAACTTGTTAGAAGAAGAGCATCTCTGTCAATGTCAAGATAATAGACCTTGCAAGCAAATGCCCCTGTGGCTTCTTCATGCCCATACCTCAACTCTCCAACCCTTCTTTGCCAATCCACTTACTTTTTACTAATAGTGCCTAGTCTATTCTATTCCTAGGCTAAACTGAGGTTTTACTGCATTTCTGCTTCTTCTCACCACCAACAATAGCTTCCCTGGTTTTAATCCTCTGTCTACATTGCCTCTCTTCTTTACGATATTCTGTTTCCTCACAATAATACACAGTTCTTCCTAATCTTAATTGACGTGAAGCTTCTTGCCTCAATTCTGTATCTCTACTGAGACAGAAATAGTATTTGAAATGTTAGCAGAGAATCCTGATCATTCTGGATTTTTTACTTAGGTCTTATTTGCTCCAGTACAACCAATCAGTGGGTACTTCCAGATGAAGTTTTTATTATGCAGTGACTTTTCTGGTCCATGGAATTTTATAAGGAGGAAGCGTTTTGTCCTTGTGTTCTCTTCCATTTGTAACTCATCCATGTTTTTACACTCCTTTTCCTACCTTTTTTCTTACTAGAAAAATAAACCCATTAAGATGACTAGGTGGATAATTTTTGACTGATAGTGCTTGGTATCTTCTGCTTGGAAGCACCCAATGTCAGAAGCCCCAAGCATAAAGCAAAACAGAGCACTTTGAGTGACAAGTACAATAGAACTGATAAATTGTGAGTGTTTTAATAAATTATATGAATATTATTACAATCTAAACAATGAATATGCTATGGTACTATGCTAGCAAAATGTGGACTACTCAGATTTCTTACATGCTAAAAACATAAGTGAATTTGGGGGGTGAGGTGGAAATAAAAGTTGGGTCACTGCTTTCTCTGCAGATGTTCCTGTGCTCAATTTATTTGTCGTAGTTGCTTACTAATTTGGTACTACACTAGTTCTCATGTATGGATAACAAATGAGCCAGATGACATAGAACAGCTTTATCTTGGACAGGGAGATGTTTTCCTTGCCAAATAAGATATAAATCTTACCTTCTGTTTCTTTGGCAAACTGCTTAATAAGCTTTTTCAAGTACTTCAGACGGCCAATTTCAGCTCATGAAGCCTTAATCGCTTCAGACCACTAAAGCCTAACAGTGATATCCTAGAGGCTGATTTTTGTGAAGTTTGTAACTTGGTATCTGTTTTCAATATACTGCTTTGTCTGATTTTAAATCTTGGCTGTTATTCAAAATTCTAGAGTTCAACAGAGCTAAAACAGGTAACAATATTTTAAACAACCTAAATATTAAAGCCTGTTTTGCAGTCTGGCACTGATAACCAAAATAGTTTTCAAATACTGCTAAAATAGAAATGCTTCTGAAACAGGAAAAGATTTTGCGAAGTTTCTGTCAAACTTACAAGACTAAGGGCTCATCTACACCAGGATATACTGGCTCCCTGCTGGCATATTTTGGCTGCAAAGGTGGCCCATTCAGCCCCCATTACCTGAGGAAAATGGGCTGGAGTCCACACAGGAATGCTGGTCCATTGCTGCAGCCACTGCCACCGCCATTTTCCCTGCTCAGCCAGGTCCAGGTAGCCAGCCGCACCATGTGACAAACCTCCTGCATGTGACCAAACTTGGTCACATGCTGCAGGCCTGTTGCCCAGACCAGAAGAACAAGGGTGACCGGCAGCAGCAGCAAGGGCCAGCCTGCCAGGATGAGCTCCTGTAGTCATGTGGGTCCTGATCCGTTCTGCCCCAGTGGGAATACATTAAACTGGGAATTATTTTAAAATGTGGAAAAGGGCCTTCTTCTGGTTTTCTCCTGTTCCAGCCCCCTATCTGCCCCTGGGGGTCATAAAGACTTCCCAGGGGTAGATCAGGGTAAAAGCCCTATATTATATATACTGCAAAGCTCTGGAATGGGGCAAACAGGGGTATTTAGCCCAAGCAGATAAGCCCTAAGACTGAAGGCAACTATTTTTAGGTAAATTAAAGATGACATATTATTGCCATTTCCCCCCATATTACACAAAGTGATTGGATTTGTACCTCACATTCTCTAATCATCCTCTGAAGAGTACATAGAGTCATAGAGGTGGAAGGAATCCCAGGCACCATCTAAACTAGCCCCTTGTCAGGGCAGAAACCCACAGCTAAAGCATCTCTGAAAGGTAGCCATCTGGATTCTGCTTAAAAATCTCCAAGAAGTGAGAGTGTACCACCATTTGAGGTTGTCTATTCTTACTGTTACTCTAAACCCTATACACCAGCATAGAATTTCACATAATTCAGCCAATGCTTTTTTATTTTTTGTATTTCAGATTGTTTTAGCTAATTAATTAATTGTATCCCACATTTCTTCCAATAATGGGACTCAAGGCAGCTAACAGCAAAAAGCAATGCAGATTAAAACCATACAAAGTCATTAATAAAAGGAGACATTATGCTAGATAGTACCATAAATTGATCTTTATTTAAGAAAAACAATAACAACATTCATACACACATTCAGGCATCAAGCATTCACACAAGACTAGTGAATAAAGTAGGAAATATTGGGATAGAGGAAAAGGGAAGGGAGTTGTTTGTGGGAGATACAACACCTTTCCTGTAGAGATGAGGTAGCAAAAGATACCAGCAGAGTGGGGGTCCCAATCAAGAACAGTCTGACATGGCGTCTAGAAGCAGGGGAACTGTCTGTTTGGCTACACAGACGTTAGTATCCACAGGAAGGAGATCTGTGCACATTTGAGTGGAGTTTTGGAAGGATTTTTATAGTTAATAGTTGCATTCAATGTATAGAGTCTATAGTAAGAGACAATACTTCTCGGAGTTGCTCAAGGTGAGACAAAAGTATTCCAGATACGTTAATGGCATCTTAGTGTGCAGATACTTTGCAATTGAACTGAAAAAGCAACTTCCTTTGTTTAGGAAGGGTGAAGAAATGAGGATCGTTTACAGGTTTGAGCCTCCCAGCTTTAGCTGATAGGATTAGCCAGGTGTTCGGACCTTCAGTTGCTTTGCAAATTAACATTTCTTTGGAATTTAGGCAGCCCCTCCCTAAGTGCATACCTGACTGAGTCTGAATGCTACTATTTGCAACTTGTTGAAATTTTCCAGCTTTAATGGCCACAACTGCATGGAAGGCCACATTTGACCTAATTATTAAATATTGCCAATTAATAATATAGATATGGAGCTGGAGGGTGGTCAGGGCAGGTAATAGATCAGTTTTACTTGGTGAGTATTGCAGATGTGGACAAGCTGCTAGGACAAGTAAGGAAGACAACTTGAACTCTTGATCCCTGTCCTTCTTGGTTGGTCATCCAGGGAGGAGATATAGTTAGATCTCAATTGAAAAGCATTATTAATGCATCTCTCAGGGAGGGAGGTTTTCCATCTTGTTTAAAAGAAGTGGTGGTATGACCACTTCTTAAAAAAAAACCCAGACTTAAACAACTGTAGACCAGGATCAAATTGCCCTTTTCTGGTCGAGGTGATCAAGAGGGCAGTTGCCTCCCAACTCCAGGCAGTCTTGGATGATACAAGTTATCTAAACCTATTTCAAACCAGCTTCAGAGCAGGATACAGATTTGAGGCTACTATAAAAACCTTAGTGGATTATCTTCACCTGAGCATTGACAGGAGGTGTGTGTCCCTACTGGTGCTTTTGGACCTCTCAGTATCATTGAGTACTATCAACCATTGTATCCTTCTGGAGTTCCTGGGGGTATTTGGGAACTGGAGGCACTTTGTTTCAGTGGTTCCAGTCTTATCTCTCAGGCAAGTTCCAGATGGTGGTGCTTGGGGATAGCTGCTCCTCAAAAAAAGGAACTACTATATGGCATACCACAAAGTGCTGTTCTATCCCCAGTGCTATTCATGAAACTGCTGGGAGAGACCATCTGGAGGAATGGGTTGGGGTGCTATCAGTATGTGGATGACACGCAAATATATTTCTCCGTGCCTTCAAAAACAGCCTCAGCTAAGGATAGTGTGTCTCCTCTGAATGAATGCCTGGAGGAGGTAATTGGTTGGATAAGGGGGGGAAAACTTAAGTTGAGTCCAGAGAAGATGGAAGCACTCACTGTCAAGGGTCCTAAGTTGGGGTTGGAGGTGTGTCAACAAGTCCTGGATGAAGTTACACTCCCCCTGAAAGACTGTGTTCTCAGCCTGGGGGCGCTTCTGAATCTGTTGCTCCAAATGACAGCTCAGATAGATGTGATGGCCAGAAGTACTTACTATCAGTTTCATCTGATACACCAGCTGCACCCCTTACTAGAGCTGAAGCATTACTTACTAGAGTTAGGCATTACTACCTAAAGATGGTAGTGCATATGCTGGTACATCTAGGAGTGATCATATTACAACAATATTAAAATTGCTCCAATTAGTTTCTGGGCAAAGTACAAAGTGTTGGTTGTTACCTTTAAAGCCCTACATGGTTGGATCTAGGTTACCTACGGGATTGCCTCCTCGCATATGATCCGCCCCATACACTCAGGTTTACTGCAGTTAGCCAGGACTAGGTTGGCAGTTGTCACCCAGAGGACTTTTTCTTCAGCTGCCCTTAAACTGTGGAACAACCAGTTGGAAGAGATTGGACAGCTGAATATGCTGCTGAATTTAAAACAGTATGAAAGACCAGTCTCTTCTGGCAGGCCTATCCAGATGATTTTTAATTATTAATTTTAAGTATGGACTGTTTTAATATGTATTGGTCTTATATGTTCTTTTTAACTGATTTATGTGTTGTAACTGATATTATGTGTTTCTAACTGATGTGATGTGTTGTATTTTAATCTGTTGCTGTTCCCTGCCTCAATCCATGAGGAGAGGCATGTAACAAATAACCATCACCATCATCACCATCACCATCATCTTGTTGTACTGGAAATGATGTCTGCTCAGTACCATAACCATATTTATTTTCTTGGAACTGGAGGAGATGGCAAGACATGGGGAACAGGGCTTCTGTTTGAACAGTACAACATCTTTTATTTAGTGAAAAGTAGCAGTGTGGGGTTGGATTGAATTAAGCCTTTCCTCTAGCATGTCACAAATGGCCTCTATTTAAATTGTATCTTTGTGTAATAGTTTTTCCTTTTGCAGTCTTCTATCTGCCATTTTATATTGTGTAAAGAAAAAGTGTGGTGTAGTGGTTTGTGTGTTGGACTATGACTCTGGAGACCAGGGTCCAAATCCCTGCTTGGCTGTGAAAACTCAGTGGCTGACCTTGGGCAAGTCACACATCTTCAGGCTCAGAAAACCCCATGATAAGTTTGCCTTAGGGTCGCCATAGGGTTGCCATAAGTCAGAAATGGCAACCCTATCTACCTTCAACCCTGTTGAAGGCAGACAACAACAACAAATGAATATCTGAATGCCACGTGATATTTATTTATGAAGGAAGGAATGCGGTTGTATTTCAGGTGTTTGGCATACATTAGCCAGTAGTGTGGAGCATTTGCCTCTGTTTTCTGTACTGCTGAATTCACTAGCTGTGTTTCTTGTTTTCTCCCTTTCAGGAGTCTGTCATGATTGTTGTCTTTGGTTTGGAGTTTATCATACGCATCTGGTCTGCTGGCTGCTGTTGTCGATACCGTGGATGGCAAGGAAGATTACGATTTGCAAGGAAACCATTCTGTGTTATAGGTATGTTTTCAAACTGTGGCTATTAAATTACTGCACTGTCATAATCAGAGTAGAGTTCCATTTTCTGTTATGTTGATTTGAAGTGTATTTGGGTGTGATCTTGATGGTTGCATTGGCTTTCCTAGCCAACTATGGAAGGGGAGAGATCTTACTCATGCTGTGGAATTCTATGTAGGCATCTACTTGGTTAGTTCATGCAAAGAGAGTGACAATGAGAAAGCACTTGCACCAAAAAGATCATCCCCAGATTCTTAACAGTTTTCTTAAAATCAGGATGACAGCAAATATTGTCTGTATAAGCATCCCATGTTGCATTTATCAGTGTTTTGTCTTGTCTTGAATCTTTATGAATTTCCCACATATGTAAATAATAATAATAGTAGTAATAATAATCTCTCTCTCTCTGGCTTTTCTTCGCAAACGAAGATTCAGGAAGGACACATCCCGCGCTTTCTGCAAGCGCGCTGATGACTAAAAAGGCCAATCCGAGATAAACAAGTCCGGTTGCAAAAAGCACAGCAGAAGGTCTCCTTGGGTGATGTTTTTGGGTTGTGATTCTTTCTGCGTTGTCGTTTCTCTTCAAGACTTGTTCGGCATGAGTTCTCAAATAAGGCTGCAGCATTGTGGATAGTGCATCTCCATGCCTCCCAATGTGAGGCCAGGATGGACCATTGTTGGTGATCAATTTGGCCGAGCCTGAGATGTTGTTTCAGGGAGTCTTTGTATCGCTTTTTTGGAGCGCCCCTCTTACGCTGACCCTCGGCGAGTTCACCGTAGAGTAGTATTTTTGGGAGGCGATGGTCCTCCATCCTAGAAACGTGCCCTGCCCAGCGCAGATGCGTTCTCAATATAATAATAATAATACTTAGTCCCCTCAGGATTTTGGTGGGGAACATACATTGCAATATACAATACAAAATACATAATACAGTTTATCACAGTACAGTTCAATACAGTTCAAAGTAGATCCAATTCAAATAGGTTGTACAATATACAATTCAGAAATCAGTATAGTACAGTCGTCCCTTCACATTCGCGGGGGTTCCGTTCTGCGGACCCCCGCGAATGTGAAAAATCCGCGAATAACGACTCCCCTCCCCCCTCCCGCCCCAGGCCTTTGCGGGGCCTTCCTAGGCCCCGCGGAGGTCTCCCCGGCCCTCCCTCCCTCCCTCCCTCCCTCCCTCTCTAGGCCTTCGCGGGGCCTTCCTAGGCCCCGCGGAGGTCTCCCCAGCCCTCCCTCCCTCCCTCTCCAGGCCTTCGCGGGGCCTTCCTAGGCCCCACGGAGGTCTCCCCGGCCCTCCCTCCCTCCCTCTCCAGGCCTTCGCGGGGCCTTGCTAGGCCCCACGGAGGTCTCCCCGGCCCTCCCTCCCTCCCTCTCCAGGCCTTCGCGGGGCCTTGCTAGGCCCCGTGGAGGTCTCCCCGGCCCTCCCTCCCTCCCTCTCCAGGCCTTCGCGGGGCCTTGCTAGGCCCCGCGGAGGTCTCCCCGGCCCTCCCTCCCCCCCTCCCCAGGCCTTCGCGGGGCCTTGTCTGGCCCCGCGGAGGTCTCCCCGGCCCTCCCTCCCTCCCTCTCCAGGCCTTCGCAGGGCCTTGCTAGGCCCCGCGGAGGTCTCCCCGGCCCTCCCTCCCCAGGCCTTCGCGGGGCCTCTGGAGGGCCTCCGGGGGTCCCTCGAAGGCCTCCCCACACCTCCCCAAGCCTTCGCGGGGCCTCCGGAGGGCCTCCGGGGGACCCGCGAAGGCCTCCCCACCCCTCCTCAGGCCTTCGCGGGGCCTCTGGAGGGCCTCCGGGCATCCCGCCAAGGCCTCCCCACCCCTCCCCAAGCCTTCGCGGGGCCTCCGGAGGGCCTCCGGGGGACCCGCAAAGGCCTCCCCACCCCTCCGCAGGCCTTCATGGGGCCTACGGAGCGCCTCCAGGGGCCCCGTGGAGGCCTCCCCGGGCCTCCCCGCTCCCTCCAGGTCTTTTCTGGAGGCCCCGTGTCACGGTTTTGGGGGGGCCCGGGGGGGCCCTCCCAAAACCGCGAATAACCAAAACCGCGAATGTCAAGTTCGCGAATGTGGAGGGACAACTGTACAGGCAATGAAACAGTAATTGTAATGTTACAGTTAGACAATTGAACAATGCAGACAGTGTAACCACCAGTAGATGGCACTGCTGGCGTGCAAATAATGCTGCTGGAGTAACTTTTTTTGCAGAGTGCATTGTCATTAATAAATGATGGCTGCTGTTGTTTTTCTTTGGAAACAGTATTTAACAGTTTCACAGCACGTCACTCCAGCTTAATATGCTGGTCCTCATTTTACCAATTTACGGAATGCTGAATCGACCTGGGGGGGCCCTGGGATTGAATTTACAAACTCAAGATCTAACATGAGTTGTGGATGCAGTTTTTAGTTGCATTAACTTATTGCGCCACCAGGGCCCACCTTCCTCTTCAAAGGAATGTGGAATTGTGTTTTTGTTTCGGAAATAAATAGTGCATACAGTTCTGAGTGCTGATAAGGTTTGTTCAAGTAGGTGTGCCGGTTTTTCCTTTTTAAAATAGTTGCACAATGTGAAAATCCTCTCTACTAAGAAAAATTCTATATCTAATTAGAAAATTCCATTGCAGATTGTGTTTATGTAGAAAAGTTTATTTTTTAATGCCACACAAACTGCTAGCTGTTAGTTAATAAGTTTGAACAGCTGTATCTATAAATTTGTAAGTAGAATAGTATAGTGCATTAAACATTTTCCCAACCTCTTGTTACCATTTCTTACTTCAGTATGATCGTGACATTTCAAAAGTTGATTGCTTTTGTGGTTAAATGCAAATTAATTAGGTCAACAGTTTTAAGATCAAGAAATAATGATAAATTTAGATAGTGGTACATGATGTGATAGTTCTCTGGCAAAGAACTATGTTTCTGCTATGGCTTCTATTGCAGTGGGTTGGTGGGACCAAATGTGTGTCCCAGAAGGTCTTATGAAGCAAGGGGCTGCTACATCTACAGTTGTCCCTCCATATCCACAGATTTGGTATCCATGGATTTAAGTATTCATGGCTTGAAAATATTATTTTAAAAAGAATCCAAAAAGCAAACCTTGATTTTGCCATCTTATATAAGGGACACCGTTTTGCTATGCCATGGCATATAATGGGACTTGAGTATTCATGGATCTTCGTATCCACAGGGGGTCTTGGAACCAAACCCCAGCGAATATGAGGGGACAACTGTACTTACCAGCTATGTAGATACACAGAAAAAGTGGGCTTATATCCTCCCAAAGAAGAAGATGTAGGGGCATTTCCAAAAATTAGGTGGAACTAACTGCAAAAAAGAAGATTTTCCAGGACAAAGGGCAGCTTTGTGGTATTGGCCATGACTTCATTGGCACTGGCATGTACATGGCAGGGTGTGTTATTTACACAGCCACTGTGCAGTGCTCAAGTAGCATTGCTTGCTACCAGGCTGTGCTCTCCAGGGAGAATGTCAGGGGCCTCTCCTTTCCTATGCAGTGGTGTGCTGGGATGAAAGTTAGTTGCCACCATACCAGCAAACCACACCACAAGCTCCTGCTGTATAGAGATTTATTCAGTGGGCTTTTTCTTTCTTTCTTTTCAGCATACTGCAAGAAAGTGCTTGAGGAGAGTACTTAAAACCAAAGCTGCTAGTTCTGTTTAGTAAAGTAGGTTGCAATTCTGTATTCAATTATTTAGGAGTAATTGATTTCATTGTGGCTTACTTCTGAGTAGATATGTCTAGGATTGCACTGCTAACCTACAAACCATTTCTGCTCACCTCTGTGCCAAAGACATGTCAATGTCAATTCATCCTTCCAACACACACACATGCCTATTAGCTACCACAGGAGAAATTAAGGAATTTTGAGGTGTGGTTTTTTTCCCCCTCTCTATAGGTAGGTAGGTCCCCAGTTCTGACCCAGGTCATATTCTAGTCATATTAGTATAAAGCTAGAAAAAACATAAGCTACAGCTGTGGAGAGCATGTGGTGAGCGTCTGATGGAATGTTGATGAGTGAATGGAAAGAGAGCATCAAGGAGCCAATTCTGTGGCAGGAAACTGGTATAGGAGGGGTCTCCTACAGTGAAGAGAGTTGGATGACAGTTAAAAGAAGGAGTTGAAGATGTGATGTGATGTAATGTGATGAGGAGAGGGCTGGAATGTGTGTATGCTTATGAGTTCAGTTGAAGGACTGTATGTGCAGTGGGAATATTGTTTAGAGAAATGAAGGCTAATTGGAATACAGAGTGAGAGGAAAGAAAGAGCCTAATAACTTGTTATTGAGTTTGGCAGATTCTGGAATTATATGGTCACCACAGAATGGGACTAGAAACCAGTTTAAAGTTAACCAAGTTAGAGATAAAGTTCAAAGCATTTCTGTTATATGTTTAAGCAATAAACCAATCTTTATGTTTTGTTCATCAAATCCAGACTTCTCATGACTTATTGCCCTTACTAGTATTTATTTGGCATGAGTAAACATACACCCATACAAGTACTATCCAGATTAAGTCAAACCCCAGTCCAAGGAAGGGATAAGGGGGAAGCTTGACATAAAGGTGGCAACTGTGGAACTGTGGTCTCCGCAGATGTTTATTTGGTGGCAGCATAAGTGGCAAGGCAGCCAGGCTGAACAGTGATATAAACAGTGGTGTGTCTGCATGTCACAACAGCATCTGGCGGTAGCATGGTCTACTACTGAGCACCTGTGAGTTCAGAAAGCCCCATCCTGAACCATGCCTGCCAGCCAGCCAGCCACTCACGTATTGGCACTTCTGATTGGTAATGGAGTTGGTACTGAGTTCTATTCTGTCCTGGCCATTCACCATCTCTGTGTGTATGTGCCTTCCAGTCACCTGTCAACTTATGGTGACCCCAGGAATTTCATAAGGTATTCTTAGGCAAAGCATACACAGAGGTGGTTGTGCCAGTCCCTTCCTCTGAAATATAGCCTACAGTTCCTGGTATTTGTTGGCAGTCTCCCATCTAAGTGCTAAACAGGGTTGAGATTACCCCAGGTGTTAAGTCTGAGCATTTCATTTTGGGAATACGCTGGTAACCAGTGATTGTAGAGCACTGTGGAGCACCATGGCTGTTCCTATTCTGAAGCTACTGCTCACTGTCAAATCCAGTTCCCCTCACCCGCTCCTGAGCCCCTCCCCAAGTGGGCATCTGGGCTTGTAAATGCGAAATGATATAGCATTCTGTTGTTTTGTGTTGTTGACATAAATTGTGACATTTATGTTTGGATGAAATATTATTGTTAAACTCTTTGAGGAGTTTTTTATATTAAAAATGGTATAATAATGTTTGAAACAAATACTGTAAATGCAAAAGAGTCAATTGCTCTACTTTGGGCTGTATTCTTAATGTATTCCTAAGTGTATCAGTGAAATTTAACATAACTTGGTTTCTAGCCTAAAAATGTCCCTGTGAAGAGAATCAATAAAATCCTAATGAGAGATCAAATCCACATGTATTTGTAGCCAGCACAGCTAACTCAAAGAAATGGTTTCATGCTTTGTTTTTCAAGTTCCAAGTCTTTGCAGTCCTTAACTTCTGTGTTTGAGATATGAAAGGTATACATTCCATCCTAAAGTCACCACATTCACAAATATCACTCGGTGTTGTGGCTGGAGAAAGAGAAAATTGATCATTTGAGCAGCTGGCCATAAAGTGAGTTCTGCAATGTAATATTCCCAGAATTTCTCCTTAAATTCCTTCAAGCAGTCTGCCAATCTGTGGCCCTGAAGCAATCCCATTATTGTGAAATACCAGCATCCAAAGAATGGAGCAAAGGCCTGATCAATTGCTACCTTTAGGACAACAATTTTTATACGTTGTGTTCCTTTTCTTGGGGTTATTTTGTCTACTAAGAAGTACCAATAATGTAGGAGTGGTCCCATGGAACATCCTGTAATAAACATGTGTGCTGCACGGTCAGCATCCCACTTCAGTGTGGGCTTCCTCCTTTTCTCCAAAGACTGTTGAATTATATCTGCAGCTCCCAGTAAAAAACCAGAGCTCACCGTATTGGTAATGATAAGGTTGCGGCCTCCAAAAAGTGGTGCATAAAATCGTGCCAGTGCAGCCAGCTGTCGTAGAATACTGGCACGCATCTTCCTCTTCTCATCTCTGAAATAAAAGTTTGCAGGCCTGTAACTAATGAGGTTTTTCCTGATCTTTCATCTTCTTCCGTTCCCCAACTGACTCCTTTTCAGGAACTACTGTACTGTAGTTTTGTAGGCATTATTTAAGTCTAAATAACTCATAGTGAAGACCAAAAGGAAAATCAATACAGATCAGGCACATAAGGGAAGCACAAGAAATACATCATTGTATTCTAGTGAAGAATTTTGCTTGTGCTTTATTGTGATGTCACTGATGACCTTCCACATCTTGCAGTTAAGGTAGCAAAAATACATAAATCACATATACTGAGCAGATGGATATAAACAGCTCTGTTTGTACCACGTATGAACCACAACCCAAAGAAGAGAATGTTTAATGCTGCTTCAAATCTCTTGATTTCAATTGGACTTACATATAACATTAGTTTCTGATCATTTTCCCTCTTGATAATTCTTCCCTTGGATTGTATAGACTCTATTGAAAATTCAATAGGGTTTCTCTCAGTTAGTCACTTTTCCACTAGAAGAGTTTCCAGACCAACTTGCAATAAAAAATAAAGTAACATTAAAGTTTCACTGTTAAGACCTGTACAAAAGAAACACATTTATATAGTTCCAATTACAAATGTATAATTTTAGTAAAGCAGCATATCAATTAATATCTTTCATCTTCAATAGCCAGGAATGGCTGTCAGTATGTCCTGCCTATTGTTTCAAAATAATATTGCCTGCCATGGAAGTTCCAGAGGGCATATATCACTATAGCAAAGACCCTGCTCCATGCCCAAGTGGTTTTATCTCCCAAAAAGAGAGCGAACACCGCAATATCTCATCTTCAGATCTGTGAGGGATTAGGCCATGTATACAGGGAAGGCATTCATTAAATTCCACAGGATGCAGACAATTTACAATTTTAAAATAAATTAGCAACACATTAAATTGGTGCTGGAAGTCAAATTTCGTATTCTGTTATATTTATCCATACATGGGATGCAGAATTCTGTGCCAACTACAGTGTCTAAACCATTACCATGGGTTATAGAACATTTTTGCAATAATCTAAATAGGAAATTACCAATCTTTGGATAATTCCTATAGAGGATATTGCAGAAATCCAGATATGAGACTTTCAATCCATGAATAACTTTGGGAACTCTGGGAGGAATTTGCTTCAGCCACAAAAATCTAGGCTGTCTGCAACCTCCCAGAGGGCCTTTTTGGTAATCGCCCCCAATTTATGGAATTGCCTGCCAAACGAGATCTGTCAGATGACGATCTTAAGTAGCTTTAAAAAAGCCCTAAAGACGGATCTCTTTCGGCAGGCCTTTCCTGATTAGATCCCGGCCTCAGGAGCTGTGTCTCCTGGCCTTTTTTAATCTTGTGTATATTTGTTTTTAATGTGATTTTAGTTAGACAGTTTTAATTTTATATTGTTTAACGTCTTTTTATGGGGGAGGGTGGGGGAGGGTGGTGCTTATAGTCGTTATTACAATGCTTTAATTGTTGGAAGCTGCCCCGATTGTTTTTAGCAGAGGGGCGGGGTATAAATAATTTTTAGTAGTAGTAGTTTGACTGGGGTATATGTAATGTAATTTGGGATTAACAGTGCTGACTGAATTTGCCTTTTAAAACACCAAGGACTTTTTCGGACGACAGTTTACAACGCTAGCAGCCTCGTCCCCATTGCGAGGCTGCAGCGCTGCAGAGCGTCCCTTTCGGATGACGCTCTGCCCTGCTGTCCCTCTTGCGGTACTGTTGCGTAACCGCGGGGACGCAGCAGCGTTATATTTGGTATTTTTCTACTCTACACACACACCAACGAAGCAGCGAAGCATCTTCCCACCCACCCCCACCCACCCCGAAAGACAGACAGGAAGGGCTCGGTTTTCCAAAGTGGGTTGCAAGCAGAAGGAGGGTGAATTTCTTCTCTCCAACCCCTCAGTCTATTCGAATAAAGCAGGATGGTCACTCCAACCAATCAGGATTCAGCTCTGCTCACAGTAATTCGAAAAGGCAGATGCCAGTTTACACGATCGTTAGTTCCCACAATAAATTATACGCATTTTTGCAAACTTAATCAAAAAAAGTGCGGAAAACTAGCGAAAGCTGATACTGTGCAACTTATGGGGTTTTTGCACCCCCTCCTTCTGAAAAGGGCGCTGTTGCTTCAAAATGCGTGGGAACTATCAGGCTTCTTGTCGCATTCTTTGAGGATTTATTTTGCCATGTAAACGACCCCTAAGAGGGGCTCTTGTTTTTCACCTCACATAAAGAAGCAGACAACAGTTATAGGGCCTGATGGAAGAAGCATGCAGAACCAGACAACTCTCCTGTTATGTACATTAATGTCTCAATTATAAAAAATGCTCAATTATAAAAAAATTGTGGTCTTTCTGACCAATAAAATATCCTCATGCATTCCTGGAATAATTTATATATTTATGCAGCTTATGTTTTGTGCCTAAAAACAGATTAAGTGTTTGTTTAGTATATGTATCACTGTTTTAATCTCAGATAATAAAAGTCAGTCATATATCCTTTACTGGACAAGCTTGCTTCATTATAGGAGTTTGTTGAGCCCTAGAGTCACACAGACTTCCACCCAATAGAATGGATGTTTGCTAAATTTTAGAACAGAGTTGATTGCAAAAGAATTAGAGGGCATTTAGAACAGCATCTCAAGAGTTGTATGATTCTGCTGCCAAAAGCGGGAAAACATTTCCCTGAGTATATGCAGAATTGTTCTGTGAATTCACACATGCTTTTACCCATTCTAGAAATGGGGTAGCTTATCAGAGCACATGTGTGTGTATGAATGTTTTTATCTTAACACAGAATAAATTGAGTATGCACCAGCATATGCTGATAAACAGGAGAGAAGAACCCGGGCGGTTTAACCAAATGTAGTATTTGGATTTGTAATTTTGATAACAAGTTGTGTACAGTGAAGATCTAAGGCATTATTTTGTTTCTGTTGAAAAAGCCTTAATCTGTGAGAAAGTAACACCATAAAATGTGTGTATTCCATATTGTTAGAGGTGCTAAGAGATTCATTCCACAAATTCCCATTGTTCATATAATTCAGAAATAACACCCGTACTTCTGAATTCTTCCTGCTAACACTGTTATTCTAGTGCAGAGCAACAGTCGAAATCAATTTTCACATCCCAGCACAAATTATTATTCAGAATTTTGGTGACATTTAAACCATTTCAGTTTCTTAAGTAATTTTGTATCCTGTAACAAAAATTGCAAGAACTGGGAAACTGTGACATTTCTGTTTTCCTTGTTAATAATTAATAATATCCTCATACAGAGAACGTTGTGTATCTACTTGAGAACTCAGAAGAAAATTTGGCTAAGGTAACAACATCTGCAAAAATCAGACAGTGCCATTTATTTAGAGAATTTCCTGAATATATTCTGCCAAGTAGTCTTTACTAGTAGGTGATTATCAATTATAACCTCTTTGGTTTTAAATAGACAAATATAAAGAGAGAAAAATGCTCCATGCAAAGCAGCTAAAGTAAATCTTTGTCAGGACATAGGAATCATATCACTGCTTAGATATTTTGTTAGGGCAAACAAAAGCATGGTAGTTTGCATGGATTGTTTATCATAAATGACTAGCCTGTTTTGCTTCATAGCAAGAACACCCAGGAAAGGGATGTATGCATTTCAGTGGTACTATTGCATGTAAATATGATGGAGGGATGGGCAGAGCTGATATAATTCTTGAATCACTCCAAAGTTCTTTGACACACACTGATCACAATTACAAAGATGTCATAAATGGATGCCACCATATGAGCAGCTTGTAAGTGGGCTCTTTCAGGTTTGGCCCGGGAAATCTGGCTCCATCCATCATTTGCCCACCCACAAGCTGCTTACATGGTGTTGATGCACTTATAAGATCCTTTGTCATCAGGAGGATTTGTATAGAAACTTTGGAACAATTTAAGAACAAAACCACTATTCATCATGCTGTCATCTCAGTGTGATATCACTTGGATAAACAAAATTTGCCCTTATCTGCAGCTCTGATTGTGACATATAAATAGAGCACAGGGAGCCTCAACTCCCCATCCGCAAATATCGAACAAAATATCACAGAGGTGAAGGTGAGTTTTCTTTGGTTACCATAAAAATACACTATCATGTTTCTGCCAAAGAAAACTCACCTTCACCTCTTTTGTCTGTTCTTTGGTCTTGATTTTACCTTCATTTATTGATATGGAATATAGTGACAAACAGGGATGTATAGAAGTAAAGACTTATTCCACAGGGGGAGTGTTGCTTTCAGCAAAGGAACTCTCAAGAAAAATGTGGATTGGTGATCTTCTGGTTCTAAGAGGCATAATATAAAATCTTCACATCTACGCACTTCTTTATGAATGCTCAGCTGCTGTCCTCTGAGATTTCCAGCTGCTTTTTGAACAGTTTTGTGTCAGACCAGTTCTCAGAATTATACAGTGGGCTTACTGAAATAGCTTATAGCAGAAGGTTGTGACAAAAGTGGATCTCAAAGTGAATATTCCAGACTTAAGTGGGAAGACTATGGGAACCCCTCCTTTTTAATTCCTGCACAAATAAAATCCTGGGGGAAAATGTTTTTAACACAACCAGTTGCTGGCACTAAGCTCTCCCATTCCAGTAAACAGCTTTCACTCATGTTTCAGAGATCACATAGAAGAATTGCAGGGTACTATTTTTATTATCTATTTTCTCAGGGACAAAGGTATGTTATTTTACTATTATCGTCTGTACCATGAGTGGAGATAACCATATAGTTTACATGTGCAGTGTTGCTTGGACAGAATATGCTCAATTGCATTATCTGAGAAGCTGACGTGTACACTAAAAGCAGCAAAAGCCAAATGAAAAAAAAGACATGCTCACATAGGTTTGGTATCCATTTATTTTACTTACAAAGAGATACTTGATGTCATTTGGGCCAACAGCACAACGGATGAAATTTTGAAGGATTCTTTTTGCTTGGACAAATAAAGTATAACAAAACATTAATAACCCAACTGTTTAGCAGATGTGTTAAGACAATGGTTGGCTGTATCTATTTCTTGGTATGTGTGTGTGTGTGTGTGTGTGTGTCTGTCTGTCTGTCTGTTGTTTTTCACTTTACTTTAAAGGGAAATTGTTAAAACAAACTCATAGTTTGTTACAATTTGTTAAACCAAGAAAAGGAAATATGTCACTAATTTTCATTTTTGAAAATGCCCTTCATCTACCCAGCATGGATGGTATATATAGGAGAGAACTCTTGGTTGTATCACTTTTGTTTTAAGTAATTGCTTCCATTCTGGCCCCAAGAAACTGATGCACAAATGAGGGTGGTAACATACCTACCTTGAAATGCAGAGAATGTTTGGGGAAAGTGTGAAAAATTGCTATTCTTGCTTCTCTCTCTCTGGCTTTTCTTCGCAAACGAAATTCAGGAAGGACTCATCCCGCGCTTTCTGCAAGCGTGCTGATGACTAAAAAGCCCAATCCGAGATAAACAAGTCCAGTTGCAAAAAGCACAGCAGAAGGTCTCCTTGGATGATGCTTTTGGGTTGTGATTCTTTCTGTGTTGTCATTTCTCTTCAAGACTTGTTCGGCATGAGTTCTCAAATAAGGCTGCAGCATTGTGGATAGTGCGTCTCCATGCCTCCCGATGTGAGGACTGGGCGGACCATTGTTGGTGATCAATTTGGCTGAGCCTGAGATGTTGTTTCAGGGAGTCTTTGTATCGCTTTTTTGGAGCGCCCCTCTTACGCTGACCCGTGGCGAGTTCACCGTAGAGTAGTATTTTTGGGAAGCGATGGTCCTCCATCCTAGAAACATGCCCTGCCCAGCGCAGCTACGTTCTCAATATCATGGCCTCAATGCTGGTGATCCCTACTTGCTCAAGGACAGCAACATTCGTCACATAGACTATGTGACTATTCTTGCTTTAATAATAGTATAAAGAGGTATTTCTTCTAACTGAATTTAGTATTGTTAATAAAATGTTTATATGTATTATTGCATTTTTATGTTATTTGTAAAACTTTCAGATTTATAGGAACATTGGTAATATCTCAGCTCATTCTCTTTTCAGATTTACAGATTTCTGAGTTGCTGTTGAAAGTTCTGTCCATGCAGTCCATGCGTATTGCCTCTCCTTACCGATATTGCTATTTTAAAAGTGAAGTTCAGAATCTAAGATTATGTGCAATTTATCCCTTCTTTCAGGGCTGTCTTTGTGTCCCCTCTGAACTCTGAGCTCTGTATTTTATAAGAAATGTAGTTCTGTTTGTACAGTCCATATCAAAACAGAATTGGCATAAAGGCTGTTCTCAATGTGTAAAATCACCCAATTATCTACAATGATATGCTGTTTATTACTGGTCAATACACATTCATTAATATATTTTGTAATGTATTTCTTTCAGACATAATAGTTCTCATCGCTTCAATAGCAGTTGTTTCTGCAAAAACTCAGGGTAACATTTTTGCAACATCAGCACTCAGGAGTCTTCGTTTCCTGCAGATCCTTCGTATGGTGCGCATGGACCGAAGAGGAGGAACTTGGAAACTGTTAGGTTCAGTGGTTTATGCGCATAGTAAGGTACGGAGTCATCCATCTCATGCACTTTTCTGATTTTCTTCTTTGTGATCCATGTGTGTATGTCATGCTAAGAAAGGCAGGAGGGCAGGAAGCTACACATTTCTTATGACCAGGGCTATGCAGTTAATTTTGCATACTCAAAGAGGATTTGGCCTTTTGTTTCTTGAACTGTAGACTTCATGCTACATGGAACAACTCTTTTGCAAGAGTGGAAGGTTTTTTAAATGTTGTGGTAATGCATGGCATGTGAGTCTGCTGTTTAAAGAGAAATTGATGAATCCCGCAATGCAAATGCCAACCTTTTAGACATACCTATAGTAGAAGTGGCCTGAGAGTGAATGCCCTAAAGAAGCACGATTGTTTATACTTTGTTTTAAGGAGAATACATACTGTGATCATTTTGTATTGAACTAGAAAGATGTTTACGGAACATGGCAATATATATCTTCCAATAGACATATTGCTATATCTGTTGAAATACATGCTTCCTTTTTAATTCTATCCTTTCTTATCCTACAGGAGTTAATCACAGCCTGGTACATAGGATTTTTAGTACTAATTTTTTCATCTTTCCTTGTCTATCTGGTTGAAAAAGACGAAAATGATCAATTTTCTACATATGCAGATGCTCTATGGTGGGGCACAGTAAGTACAAAATCAGCTGAACTACAACAAATAAAATAATAAATGAATGATTTATACTATGCAATATTTAATATTTTCATTCAGAATTGTATTTAATGAGTGTCTCCCCCGCCCAACTTTCTCTTCCTTTCTTTTCTCCTCATCACTTTTTTGTACCTTGATTGCCTTAATTAGTACTAGTAAATGCCTGCTGTTTCAGTACAGGATAAAAATCTTGAAAACATGATTATAGTGGGTATTCCAAGCTTATCTCAGTGGCTCCATGCTGTTGGAACTGATACAAGGAGGTGGGCAGCCATCTTGGGTTAGGGTTATAACATAAGCTTTGCAAGCTGAGGCGAGATGGTCCCCCTCTCGTCACCCTTCCTCCCAGCCCCAATAACGACAAAAGACCAAGTATGTGGAACAAAGTTGTATTGGTACATAGGTAAATAGATACAGAGGTAAAGAATGTAAATAAGGATTTAGTGGCAGAAATTGGCAACAACTCTTCCGGAGGATAGTTGCCCGGTTGGCGCTTAAGCATAGGAGGTAAACCAGTCATCAACCACCCCGCCGGCTGGTTGATGTCGTATCAGTTAGCCCGAATGCTAACCGATCACGTGACTGGTCATGTGATAGGGTCATATGATCCAAACCTGGGAATGGAGGGGGAAGGATCTTGAATCCCTCCCCCCCCTTTGGTCCCCATGGCCAAGGACTTGAACTTTGCCCTGTGAATGACCTTTGGCCCAGTCCAGAGACCCCATACCCCAAGTTGGGATCCAGAACCCCCATGCTCACCGCCACCTAAGCCAAGCTGAATGCCAGCCATACTACTCGGCTTCCGCCAACCCGGCAGCTATCACCCAGGGAGGCCGTTCCATCTGACTGGAGGGACTCTGTGCTGGACCTAGTAGAAAAAGGTGTTGAGTTCCGGCTGAATGTAGGCGGTGTAAGCCCTGGAGCGCCATCTGCCCAGCCGTTGGATCTCCGTGATGGACAAACCTTCTCCTGCTGCCGTGGTGGCAGCTCCAATGTGGAAGGAATGTCCCCCCAACTTGGCTGCTGAGCAACCAAGTCATGTCAATGCAGCCCGTAGGATGCTGGTGAACTGGAAGTGCGTCAATGCGGATGCGTCCTTGTGGATGAAGAGAGGTCCCTGGATGTCCGGGCGTTGCCGCAGGTACCGCTGCATAAGGAAAACGGGGCATGCAGACACTTCGTTGAGCTTGCGCAGGTGCAGGTGTGCCCCATTTCCGCGTTGATCGGTCTTGGAACGCCGGATACGCAAGTGCAGCTCGGCCTCCGTTACAGTTACGTCATCCCGGTGGAGTGCCCGCCCGGATCTGTCCCTCTTGGAGTTGCACACCAGCTCTCCTATGTGCAGTGCTGCGAAAAAGGCTGTGGAGAAAGTGGTGCGGAAGAGTAAAGTCTCATACCGAGACCTGCAGGTGTCCTGCAGGGCTGCCATCAGGTTGCACAACATCCCATAGGAGATGGGCCTGCGAATGTTCCAATCCCGGGTCTTGCCCCGACGCCACCCTTCGGCAGCTTTGCGGACTAGGAAAGTACAGCAGGGGTCCCCCTGCCCCGCTATCTTGCTGAAGAAGGAAATGGCTGCTAGATGGAGGGAAATGGATATAGGTGCCATGCCTTTTTCCTTCATGAACTCCATGTAGTGCAGCACTTCGCATTCCGACGCTGGCCAGGAGCTGCTATAATTATGCTGCCTCCTGAAGCTGAAGAACTGCCTGACAGCCCTTGAGTAACTGGCCTGGATGGAAGGTGCCAGTGAGTCAATGACCCCCTGGATCACCGTGCTTTCCCAAGAAGCCAGAGCTCGGCTGGGAAGGTCACCGGAATGTGGTCCGCTCCTGGAGCCAATTCGCAAAATCCTAGAACCGAGATAATGCATCTGCTATGCCGTTATCCATGCCTGGAATGTGCCTAGCTGAGAAGGAGGTGTTAGCTGCCAGACAGATGAGAACAAACTCTCTGACGAGCCACATGACTCTGTCAGACTTGGAGGACTGCTTGTTGATAATCCGGACCATGGCCTGATTATCACACCAGAAGCAAATCCTTTTGTCCCAGAACTCCTCCCTCCAAAGGCAAACCGCTACCACAATTGGAAAAAATTCCAGAAAAGTAAGGTCCCTAATAATATCAGAGTCCCTCCATTCAGAAGGCCACCATTGCGCGCACCAATGCCCATTAAAGTACACCCCAAACCCGACTTCCCCTGCCGCGTCGGATTGCACCTGTAGCCCTTCCCCCCAAGCCGCCTCCTCTTGCCAGAACATGACCCCATTGAAACCCTCCAGGAAGCTCAACCATACCCCTAAGTCCTCTTTAACCACTCAGGTGAGCCGAATGTGATGATGCAGTAACCGGACACCCGCCATGATCCTGGACAGTCTGCTGCAAAAGGCCCTGCCTGGGAAGATCACCCTGCAATCAAAGTTAAGGTGGCTGAGCAGAGACTGCACTTCCTTCAATGTGGCCTTCTCTCTCCCCAGCAGGTGGCGAATCTTGTCCCCAATGCTAAGTAGCTTGTCTACTGGGAGGCGAGACACCTGTGCCTCTGAGCCCAGTTCGATCCCGAGGTAAATGATCATGCTGGATGGCCCTACCATCATGTCGGGTGCTAATGTCGCTCCCGGAGGGAGAGCGTTGCCTGCGTTGTTGCCTGGCTGTCCTGGCAGATTGGGAAGGCTCGCCAGCCCCGTCCGGGACTTGGACGTAATTGATGCTGGTAGGCTCAGCGGCTTCGTGCCGGCCCGTCCCAAGGTTCCTGCTGGACTTAAGTTCCACCATTTGTTTGGCCAGTAGCGCCACTGCTTGAGTTAGCTCTTGAAGGTTGGGCACTTTCTTCCCAGCCAGGAGCTCCTGGGCAGCAACTGGGTGGTCGGCCCTGGGTGTGCTGTTTTTCTTAGTTGCTGCTGCCCTGCACCCCCTCAGTGCCAGCTCGGCCCAAGATCTAGGAGCCTTGCCTGTTTGTGCCTGGGTCACTGGCCTGCTAGGCTGAGCTCTTTTCTTGGGTGGCATTATGATGTCAGCTGGCACGAAGTGCCTGTTTCTAGTGATTTCAGCTCTGTTGTCTCTCTTGGCTTGTCCGCCTGGTATAGCTGGCCCGGCCTGGGCCCTTTGCTGGCTTGTCCGCCCCGGTCTCTACCTGGCTTGTCCACCCTAGCTTGGGGGGGGAGATGCCCCTGCGCTCCCAACCGGGTCGCAATTAACCCCTTGCTCCCGAGTGCCTGCCTGGCTGCAGGCCGCCTGTGCCCTCAAGAGCCACTGGAGGCCCTTGCCTGCTGGAGGCCACCAGTTGACCCCAGGTGCCACCCGTGTGGCTGTGGTTGCCGGGAGCCACCTCACCGGACCACACCACTGCTGCCCTTATTGTCCACCCCTGGGCCTGCCTCAGACCCGGGCCGTGCCTGCCTGCTGGAGGCCACCCGTTGACCCCCAGCTGTCGCCCCTGCAGCTGCAGTTTCCGGGAGCCGCCTCACCGGCCAACCCTGCTGCCGCCCCTTTTGGCCCCCTCAGGCCTTCCCCCCGGACACGGGCTGTGCCTCCATGGGCTGCCCTTACCGCCCTCGCGGTCCCGACGACCGTCTCCCCAACTCCTGGTGGGACCAGTCCTGGTGGGCCACTCAGCCAGCCCCTTTTCCCCGGAGGGTGGCTGCTCCCTGCCGGCCCGTTGCCCTGGATGGCTACAGGTGCCCTGGGTGGTGGCCGCAAGCCACCTCGCCTGCCTCCCCCCCGCTCGAGCAGCCGTCACCAACCCCCCTTGCAGCCCTGTGGCTGCCTCAGCTCTTTTTGTAGGGGGGGGAGCCATCGCCTCAGCCATCCTCATTGTTTCGCCGCCGCCTCGGCCATCCTCGCTGCTCCACCACCACCTCGGCCGTCCTTGCCACTCCATCAGCGCCTCGGTCGTCCTCGCCGCTGCTCTGCTGGCCCCCGCAACTGCTGGTCTTCCCTGCTGCTCACTGCTGTCCCTCACTGTCAGCTCTCCCAGGCGGCTTCCTGGAGCTCCCTTGAGCTCCTCCGTCTTCAGCTCTCCGGAGCCAACCGACTCAGGTCCAGCACAGGCCGGGAATAAATCCCTGGCTGCCGGACCTGAAAGGAGACTGCAGAGGCAGTCTCTGCCCAGGCCAGCCAATCAGGGCTCAGCAAGCCCCAAGCCCCTGATTGGCTAAAACTACCCAATAGGGGAAGAGCTGCCTCTTCCCTATTGGGCAGTTTTCGATCCTCTCTCTGGCTGGCACGAACCAGCTGGAGAGAGGATGCTGGGAAGATGGCTGCACCCATGGCACAGCCACGCGGAGGGCGACAGCGGGGTCTCACCAGCTGCAACTCCGGCCGCCAGGGAGGTGAGTCCCGCAGCCGCTTTATGCATACAAGCATAGGCTCTAGGCAAGGACCTAGCAAGTGGTTAGTGGGGAAATGAGAATGCAAACTCCCTAGAAGAGTTTCTCAAACCAGGGCTCATAATGATTGTGATTAGGCCCATTGCTCTCAGCTCCACCATGGCCACATACCTGTAGTTGTCATGAACCCACAACCCAAAGACCCAGAATACTCAAAGGAAGGCTCAGAGGAGGATAACGCTGCTCAATCCAGGAGAAAACTACAAGGACTTGCTCCCATGTTTTCCCTACTAGAGGCCCTATCATTGCCCTATGACTCAAAAGGTGGGTCTACAACAATATCTGCAACTCCCTAGTTTTGCAGGAGCCAGCAAATATTGGATCAGATAAGGATATGTTAAAAAGGCATGTTTTCCGGGAGCCAGTGCCCTGGGTGTTGGTCTCTTTGGACCTGACTTCATTGGGTCCTGACAGTGGGTTTTTGAGAGGACTTCTCAAGAAGTGGGAGATGCAAAATATAGTTAGAAACTCACTATATTGCTGTTTGAGTTTTCATATTAGAATTCTACATTGTTCTATTGAGGCATGTGTTAGTCATAAGTGTGGCCTCGTGGGTGTTTCTTCCTGTTCAGCAAAGTCCTCCTCCCATACAGTTTGTTACAGGCAACTACCCAAACAACAAGACTGTGTTGGCACTGAGACAAAACAGAGGGCAAAATGAGTCCTCCTTTTCAGCACTTTTGGTATTTCTCAGCAAAAGATTATAAACTGTTTACAAAGGTGTTGGAGGGAACAGGTAATCTGTCTGAACCGCCAGTCCATTACATCTCAACCCATCCAATTGAAAATAGTGCAATGCAGCAGAGGAACTGTTTCAGCATTCAGAGAAGGATGTGATTCTTTTACATTATATTACTTTCTGTGAGATGCATATTTGGATGGGCACTAACTTGTTCTAATACATTGCCAAATTACAGTATTTACCAGACAGAACCTCCTAGTTCAATTTATGATACTTCCACAGTATCATACATAATGATGTGCTGGCTGTGCCTTAACTGGGACTCATTTTTGCAACATCTCCCAAGGCAATATCATCATAGATAGGAGAAAGCCTGATGCCATGTTGGCAGCTGCTGAATTTAGTGCTGGTATTTGAAGCATGGTGGTCCCAAATGAATTTTCTATGGATAGAAATAATAATGGCCTTTTGTGTGATAAGTGTTAGATTTTGGAGCAATTATTTTTGATAAGGAGAGCAATTATTTTCAATTTTTAAAAGATGTACTAATATTATCACTTATTACATTTGATTAATTTTAATCTGTTTGCATCATTAAGAGTTAATTGTAATATACTGTGATAAATTTTGCTTTATTAAATCATATGTCTAGGGAATTGAGCCTTTTTATATTATCCGAATTTGGATGCACTAATCTAATCCTATTCCATTACTGGTAATTATAATAATAAGGGCAGTTTAAAATTCTTTTGAGTAGGAATGTAGGAAGCTGCCTTATACTAGGTTTAATTGTTTGTTCATCCTTCTATATGTGCTTTCATATGTAGCTTAGGAGATTTTCAGACGCCTCTTTCAGCCTCTTGCCGCACAAGCAGCCTCCGGAGCAGTAACGAGGCTGCTGCGCGGCAAGGGGTCCATTTTGGACGATGCCATTTCTCGGCGGCGTCTGTGACTATTGTGGCTAGCATTGGAGGCGGCCGCGCTGTTTTTCACTCACGGAAGTTGTCTGTGAGTAAAAAAACAGCATGGCCGCCTCCAATGCTAGCCGCAATAGTCACGGATGACGCCGAGAGAGAAACGGCGTTGTCCAAAATGGACCCCTTGTCGCGCAGCAGCCTCATTACTGCTCCGGAGGCTGCTTGCGCGGCAGGAGGCTGAAAGAGGTGTCTGAAAATCTCCTTAGTTGCAGCAGCTCTCTTGGGCCTCAGTCCTTCCCATCATCTGGGTCCCTGGACTTCTGTTAACCAGACAGAACCTATGACTTTCAGCAAGCAGAGCGTATAGTGTACCACTCCACTATGACTCTGATCTCCCTCCCTCCATAAGAATTATGGACTGATTCTATCACTTTTGCTATTGTAGATCACAGGATTTTATATTTTTGCCATCTCTCTAAACAAGCACATTCCGTACTATAATATAACAGACAAGTTCTGAATATTTTTAAACTTGAATACTGAGATTTTGTGATTCATACGGCTCCAGTAACATATGGTAACATCACACAGAAGTTCCTGTGTCAGTGCTCTTGAGAGCTGATGATGGCACTGGTGTAGATATTTCCCATATCCCTACTTCCAAAGAGAAGAAACAACCATGCTATTTGGCTACATGTAAATAGGTCTCTAGAACTTTTTTTTATATTATTAGTTTATGTTTTTGTGCAGTGATGAATTCTACAAACATGGGAACAGTTTCATTTAACCTCCTCATATGAATGTGAAGCCATACAGACTCTGCATGAGAAGTCTGCTATCACAGTGCTAGCAACAAAGGTCTCTGCTTGTGATATACAATGTACCATTAAGTGCTATGTCATTGGCCTTTCCAAATGCTTCATATGCTCCTTTCCAAAACTAATTAACCAATGCATATTTATACTATTGTTTAGGGAAAGTTGTCACTCCTACAACAAAGGCATTAGGGCTATTCTTCATGTTCTCTTCCTCTTGACAACTACTGGATACAGAGATCTGATTATTTTTAACATTCTTGATTTTTTTAAAAAAAACACCCTGATTTGTCACCAGTTTTTTATATCCA
The DNA here is from genome assembly GCA_030847615.1 of Gambelia wislizenii. Taxonomy (NCBI): domain Eukaryota; kingdom Metazoa; phylum Chordata; class Lepidosauria; order Squamata; family Crotaphytidae; genus Gambelia; species Gambelia wislizenii. Next base: position 165,236,270 of record JAUMIR010000001.1, on the reverse strand, counting down.
ATTAAACACTTTTGTTGAAAAATAGTTATGTTGGGAAAGACATATTAGTTACACTGGTTTAAGGTTCAGTCAACTACCGTAATTATTGCTAGTGCTTGCTATTTATATTGCACTATCAGTGTTCAGGCTGCATTACAGAAAACCATAAGGAAAGCAGCCTCCTCTCAAATACTCAATCTGGGTTTGCAGTCTAAATCTCTTCTGAGTACACTAGCTATGACAGCATCAAGGCAAAATTATGTCTCTTTTGTCTTTTTTTTTTTTTTTACGGTTGGGATGTGGACTTGTAAAGAAATGACATGTATGCATTGCTTTAGAACCATTCTGTAGTTCACTGGGTCAAAGGGAGTAAGGAGTCTCTGATACACTGACAGATACGTTTTTGTCAGGATTTCAGCACTTATTGAGTGTGTGAAAGCATAAGGTAGATTTTGTTCCTTGAGAAAGATGTGCTGCTATTTCTTCTTTCTCTCAATTATATAAAAATCTGAAGGACCCTCAGTATGCCTCTCTGCTGAGGAGACTATGATCCTGCAGCATCATTAAAGAGAGAAGACAGCTGGCGCGAGCAGTTTCATAAGCTTCTCTTCTATCCATCAAATATAGCTTGGAAACATCTCCCTGTTCTTCATTGTCTGGCAATGGTAGCAGCCTGGATGAAGGCCTGATAATTTAAGTTCATTCCTGATAAACAGGATGATACTGGTTTGCTGAGAGAAGAACTTTGTAAAATGGCAAGTCCATCAAGGAAAAACATTTGTTCATCTTTTGTTAACATTTCAGGTCTTAACTGTCCCTACAGTCATTTGAGGAATATAATTTATCTTCCCCCCACTCCATATAAACTAGCATCCAGTGTGAGTTTGTGCATTTGGCATAGCTGTCCTTTCTCCTCAAAGCCATGAATATGCATACACCCTGATTGCCTAGATGTGTTGAAATCAATCCAATTTCATATTAGACAGGAAGGAAGGCAGAGTTGAAGTACTGATAATGCCTTGTCATCAGTAATAGCACAGGCACTACACAATATGTGTCCATGATAATTATATAATTGACTGTCTGTCATAAATCAATCTCCACAGAAGTGCACTCTGTATTGGGGAGGGATCACTTTTAGCAAATCAAGATCCATTTGGCATTGAGATGTGGTCAGTGGGCAAGCCTATTTTTGTACAAAATGGGTAGACCAGAGAGGAAAACTGCCATCCCAGTTTACTCCACCAGAGAAGCTGGTTGGTCAGTGTATGTGCACAGCCCCAAACAATTTGCATGGCCATCAGAAACAAGTGCCACAGCCCCAGAAGAAGTGTAGGGAGTCTCCTGCATTTCCTGTACTATGCCAAGTGGAGACAGGGGCCTTATGAATGTGTCCTGCCATGATTATAAGTAACACTGAGGAAGTCATGGTTTCATTGTATGTGTTTGCACATTGAAGTGCATAACAGAAATATAATGTCTTCTTGAATTGCAAGAATTACCTTATATATCTTATATAGACATTTTAAAGTGTTTTCAAAAATCTCAAGTTGGTCTCTCCAGATCACCTTAACTTTCCCTTGATCCTTCATTTCAGTTCCTGCAAATCAAAGTGCATTTTGATTATTCCTCATATAATTGTTTAGATTTAATTCTAACCTAAATTTCACCACCAGGGGGGTGTAGCAGTTTGAACATTGGACTATGACTCTGGAGAACAGGGTTCGAATCCCCACTCAGCCATGGAAACCCACTTGGTAACATCATGTGGACGTTCCTGTGTCCTTGGGCAAGTCACACTCTCAACCTCAGAGGGAGGCAAAGGCAAACCCTCTCTGAACAAATCTTGCTGAGAGTATAAATTAAACAAATAACTAAATACTACCCCAATTATGGATTTTGAATTTGTAAGTAAGAATCAACAGGCAGGAGGAGAGTTACATCTTCTACTTCCATTCATTCTCCTACTGAAAATACTGTTAGTTTCAAAACGTGGCTGAGAAAAAATTTCTTTTAAAAGCCCCAAATAGTTTAAATAACTAGGGGCTGCTGGATAATAAATATGCTTACTGCTCAGGAGAAGCCACATATTGTTGGTCAGTCTTAATAGTTTGTCTTCATGAATATTGCTCAGTTAAGCTTAAAATTCTCGACACTTGCTCTTTCTACTTTTTGCTCACATTGATTTACACTTGCTTCCTTTCAGATCACATTGACAACAATTGGCTATGGAGATAAAACACCTCTTACTTGGCTAGGAAGGCTGCTTTCTGCAGGATTCGCACTGCTTGGCATTTCTTTCTTTGCACTGCCTGCTGTGAGTATCTTTACAACTGCATATTAAACTTAAAGCACTTTGTTCAAGGCTGCCAACACTGTGGGACAAAGTGTTAACAGCCTGAGTTACAATATATTTGTAACTGGGATCTCAATTTCTGTTATGGTTCATCTTTACTGAACATTTTTTTTAAAAAAAAAGAAAAGAAAAGAAAAGCTCATTCATACCCTGTGACACATTTTCACATTGATCTGACATATCCAAAAGTTTTCTATGATAACACTGTATCTTTACATTTTCCACAGTCCTAAACAATACACAACCTGTGTGTGAGGCATATTAGAATTGGGCCAATTAACAATTATTCCCCTCCCCCACTATGCATATATACCAGGAGATCCAGCCCATCTTTGTTCGTGCCTACTGCAGCATCTGCGTAGGCTGGAGTATCAGCGTCCTCTTGACAACACAGAAGCATCCTCAGCAGAAACAGATCTCTGTCTGATCCAAGAACACACTTCATCATGTAGTAAACCTCCATGAGGTTATACTTAATGAATACCATGTTTTTCATGCAGATCCATTCATCCATGGGGGCACAGGGAGGTGTTACCAAAAAAAAAAAAAAGAATTTGATTACCGTTGCAACAATTTTTGTATTGACAAAAAAAGCATCCAGAAGAAATTTTACTCATCTTGCAGAAAGCTATGGAACATGGTGTTCTGTCTTCTTCAGCTTTTTGTGATTACGAATATTATCAACCCACCTTGAGATATCAAAACGATGAAATAATTAACTACATTGTTTCCCATGCCCTGCAGAAATGTTATTTCTTATTAATTATTAAAGTGAAATGTTTGCCTGAAAGTTTGCCTAAGAGTGTGGGAGATTATTTCTGAACCATCTGCTATCTATTGACCTTGCAACAAATTGTATAATCATTAATTCCTTAAATTCTTGTGAATACTTATACCTGCCTGATAAACCAGCTCATTTGCTTGCTGCTCTACATATAGTGACACCTAATTGAGTGTTTTAGCAATATACTGAATTCATAGATATGAAAAGTGCCACAAATAGAATCTTTTATATATAATGACAAATTCCATTAAATAATCTTTGTCTACATTTGTGAAGTGTATTTTTTCAAATAATACCTCTTAATATAATAAGACCTTTTCATTTATCTCATGTGGAATAGTGTGTGCTCCAGGAGAGTGTGGAAGGTGGCACTGGAAAATGGCAAAGCATGGGGGAATTGGTGAAAATCACTGCCTCGCCCTCTTCTTTCAGTGGGAAACCCTGCAAAAAGAAGAAACTTTTGTGTTCAGGGAGGAGCAAGTTATTTCAGTTGGTTCTAATAAATAGTTAAGTGTATTGTACTACAGAGGCCAAAAAATAAGCCTACAAAATGCATATTTCCCCAACCTCTATTTGACACACACACACCCGTCCCCTAATCCCTACCATAACCTAAACACTCCCTAGAATGAAATTATGGCTGAAATCCCTGAACCTCCAAATCTACTTGAAATACCAAATACAGTTGTCCCTCCACATTCACGGATTTGACATTCACGGATTTGAGTATTCACGGTTTGAAAATATTCTTTAAAAAATAATAATCCTAATAGCAAACCTTGATTTTGGCCATCTTATATAAGGGACACCATTTTGCTATGCCATTGCATATAATGGGACTTGAGTATTCACGGATTTGGGTATTCACGGGGGGTCCTAGAACCAAACTCCAGCGAATGTGAAGGGACAACTGTACTGGCTGTATAACCTGTAAGTGCAAAGCAGAAGTACACTTCCAGATATTCCTGGGTCACAGTTTTGGCAAAAAATGTACTAGTGTAGTGGTTTGAGTGTTGGGCGACCAGGGTTCAAATCCCTGCTTGGCCATGGAAACCCACTGGGTAGGCTTAGGAAAGTCACACTCTCTTAGCCTCTGATAAGGGCAATAACAAACCACCTCTGAACAAATCTTGCCAAGAAAACCCAGTGACAGGTTCACCTTAGGGTCACCATAAGTCAGAAACAACTTGAAGACACACAACAACAACAACAACCAAAACCCAATGCAGGGATGAAATTGGCTTGCACCCCTGCTCTGTGCCCTTGCAAGCTACTTTTTGAATCTGTTGACTTCTAAACAGGAAATGTGTCCTGGAATGCTACTGTTTGCCTGAGGCATGTGAAAGCCTTACTGGATTTGCAGATCCCTTTCCCTTGTGCTTCTCTGGATCAGGACTAATAAGCTAATTTCACAGAAACTTGTATACTTCAGTACAAAATAATGGGATTTCACAGCACAGTTGAAAACTTTCAATTATTTCACTGAATTTTAGGGCCAATCTACATGTTAAACAGAAGCTCTCAACATAATTCTCTTAAAAAGTGCAAGCAAGGGGAGACTTGAATGTTGGCCCTCCTGCCTACTACTACTGTACTTTACAGTGTCTCTGCCCCCCACTTTGTAGGGATTAACCCAGTGGCCATTTGTGGGGCAGTGGATCTCTTTTTGGTTTAGGATGTTTTTTGAAAGAGCTTTCCAAAGTGCTGCACCTGTTTTGGGGACACCAGCTGGAAGCTACTAGCTACCACTGAATTTTGTACAGTCATGTCTTGTCCAGCCTTTAAATGCACTTGGTCCTCATCACACGGTGTTGAATGTCTCATTTCAAGTATTCATGAAGAAAAGCATGGATGCAGTGACAGACTGGGCTGTGTGTGTTACACTTACACGTGATTGTAGAGATTGTGTACTCTTGTCCCTTACCAAAACTACTGTCCTAACAATTAACATTTGTTGTACTGCACACCAGGGCATTCTTGGTTCAGGATTTGCATTAAAAGTACAGGAACAGCATCGTCAGAAACATTTTGAAAAAAGAAGGAATCCTGCTGCTAGTTTAATTCAGGTAAGTGACAAACCAGATTTTCAAAAGTACTTGTTAATGGTTATTACAATTGCTGCTGTGCTGAGTTTAAAAGAAACGTAGAGATTATTTGAATAATTCCTCATAATAAAGCATCTTGAGGCATCTTCTTCATGCCAGTTGAGCCCAGGAACTGTATACAATGGAACTGAGCTTCTACCCACAGACTCTTAGCTGAATACCTAGTAGTTGGTAAAATCCAACCAATTCTGCTGCTTAGGAGTTGAGGCTAGATTTTGCCTCATCTGTCTCTGCCTCCCCTCCTAAACCGCATAGTTGTTGTTTTAAAAGAAATATGCACATGCAACGTTAAGCATTCAGCATTCACTTTGTTGAACTGGAGTCTTTGGGTGCAACCCACCATTGAAATCAGCCTAACAAATCTTGTTGATGTCCACACAGCTGTGCTTTGTTGTCCTTAATAAATTTAATGTTTGGTGCACTGTTTTGTTTCAACAAGTAATCATTCCAAAAGAACTACAAGGATACAATTTGTACAATGATTTACATAATGTAGTTTACAATATAGTTTTCTAGAAAAACTAAGAACTGATACATGATAGATTAATTGAGGGTACCACACAGTTGCCCACATTCAATTAATCCTTAGTAGTGAAACTCTGTCAGTGTGTCAGGGGGTAATACATTACGTCTGCATGAAGATATCCATGCAAAGAATTCAGGACAGTCTGAATGACTGAACATAATGGTTTTTGTCTAAAATAACAGATACATTACAAGTAGTGGTACTGATGTCTAGAAGTAATCAAAGTAAATCAACTATTAACACATTTGATGTTTTAAATGGCTGCCTTATTGAATTACATTTACTTTTTGAGTAGTAGACTTCATTTGTTGATGTGAGCTCAATGGCATATGTTGAATTTCTTGGCTTTTTCACACCCAGTTGAATCAAGAGGCATTATTGTATACTCAAAATGATTATGCTGCCTGAATTGAGCTATTTTTTGTTTGTCTAATGTATATTGTATAAGAGCTCAGAACTATTCCCACAGTGTTTGTTGTTGTTGTTCCTTCCTATATGTGTAATACTGTTCTTTGGAAAGCCACATCAAATCTCCTCTTAAAAGATTTTGGCAGAAGAACATACTCCTAAATTATGCTGGATTATGCCCATGAAGTACAATTGCCAAATGTCTCTTTGGGGATCATTCAGGCATTTTCCCCAGCTTATCATTTATGCTTGCCTTGGAGGTAAGGTCTGAGCAGTCAGAACATTCCCACTCACAAAACAGGATGATAGCTGGTGGGGAAAGACAACATGCCAGAACTGTTATTATCACATGATCACTGAACAAGTTCTAGGTTTACACTCCAGTGCAGCTCCTGGCCAACGCAAACACCCTCCTTTATATTTTAAGAAATAAGAGAGAGATTGAGAGCAGTGCTAGTTTATGAGTTAATGATCAGGGAAATGCTTTCACATTCAGGGAAGGAAAGATATGAATCACTTTCTGCCTTTGCTAACATGTACCTAGAACACAGTTATGAGACAGTTATGTTCAGCTAACAGCCTATTATCTGGATAGGGACTGTACATGCTACTGATTACTCCCAAACCATAAGAATGATAAGCTAAATAGTGAATGCAATCACTTCAGAGGCTTTATCTATATCACCTTATTCCCAGAGTTAGCCACTAGTACGAATATAGACCAAGCAGGCCAGTCCAAGACACTACGTTTCCTGAAATGAAAGACTGAATTGACCCTGCTAACACTGCTCTAGTGAAGGTGCATCATTGTCTTTTGGTACATAAGACAGAAAACCCCACAAGTACTTCTTCCAGTGTCTGCCAGTAAATACAGGTCACCTCCCATATTACCATGGATACATGAAACTGTGGATAATAGCAAACCCTATTGAAATAAATGACTTCCAGCCCAACTTCCAGTGGAAGAATACCATAGAATCATGTTGGAGGACCAAAAAATGCCTACAGCAGACATATCTTTTCAGATGTGGATAAATGAAACCACAGATACCGGTGCCATAGGTACAGGGGTCCACCTGTATACAACAGAACACATTAAATAACCATTTATTGCCCTTTCAGAACATTAAAAATCAGCCTAAGGAATCTATGTCAGATGAACTCAAGGAGGAAGCTGGTAAAAGCATTCACTTTTTTCCAAAGCAGCATTTCAGAGCTTGAGTCAGACCAGATGTTTTGGACTACAACTCCCATTAGACCCAGTCATTATGGCCATGTCAGTGCTGATGAGAGTTGTAGCAAAAAAACAAACCCCCCCCCCAAAAAAAACACCTGAAGGGACCCAGGTTAGCAAAGTCTTCTCTACAATTTCTGGTCTTCGACGATCAGTAAAGAAATACTCAAAGGCTTTTAACTATTCCAGATGCAACCATATGCAAGAACAAATAGTGTTGGCCAGAACTTTTAATTCTCTTATTACATAAGTTGTTCAATTGTGAAGATTTTTTTCTGAGTGTGATATAAATGTCATTATATGCTAAAATGAAGGAACATCTTTGAAAAGCTAGGAATAGAAATTACTGCCCCAAAATTGTTAATAGGATGTTCATACTATTGGACCATAATTATGGGATTTATAAAATGCTTATCAGGATATACAGGGATATGCCCTCCTCTCACTTCGGCTTGTGGGACCTGCTTTTGCAAACACAGTGGATCATCCTGGAAACGTGACAATATCACTCACAGTTCTGAAACCTGTGTGTGGTTTTTTAAAACGTTCTAAGGACTTTATTTTATTTTTTATTTTTTATTTTTTATTTATTTATTTATACTCCGCTCTTCAGCCAGAAGGCTATCAGAGCAGCTTACAAATTATTTTAAGCAACAGCAATTTACACATCTACACAGCATTAAGCAGTTTCCAATGTGTGTTAGCTAATTGCCCCCACAAGCTGGGTACTCATTTTACCGATCTACGAAAGGATAGAAGACTGAGTGAACCTTGGAGCCCGCTGGAATTGAACTTGCGACGTGGTGACTTGCAGTACTGGCATTCACAATTGCCACTGTTTCATCCCATGTGTGATTTTTCCTGATAAGATGATGTCATGACTCCCATTGTGGCATAGCATTTCCCTTGTTGTTGGATCCCATCTCTTCATTGATGTGGAAAACCCATTAATGGCTGCAAATATTGCTGCTGTTCAGCTCTCGTTTCTGGTTCAATCATTTAATTGCACTGCAGCTCTTATATTTCAGCAATCATGTGGTGTGAGGGAGCATGTTTCTCCTCTTTTCTCCCTCCCTATCCCCAAGCATGATGAAGTCACTCCACTTCCAGTGATGCTAAGGGAAGGGAAGATCCTCCGGGAGAGGCTTCCTAGCAGCCTCACAAGGACTTTGGGCAAAATCTGATGCTCCATCACCTTTGCTGCCTTCCCCCACCCCCATTTCTAGCAGCCAGGCATCACACTTGTGTCTCCTCTTCTCTGTGGTATGTGAGTGTGTGTGTGTGAAAGCGATTGAGAGACAGAGAGAGGCTAGTGAGCCCCCTGCACCAACTAGATGCACTTAAGAAAGGCAAGGCAGGAGAGAGAGTGAGAGAGAGAGAGCCAGAGATTTTTACAAACAATTACAATTGTGTCTTACCCGGCAGGGCAGCACAGCACCAAGGAAAACTACTTTTTCTCATCTTGACTTTGCAACTCTGCCTCAATTAAGCAAACAACCCATCGCATCATTTTGGACATGTGCAATTTTTGAAACATTCTTTCCTGCAGCTTCTTTTTCTCCTTCCGTAGCTTTTACCCTGTTCCCTGGTATTTTGTTTTTTAAAATTGTGCAATTATAGCAAAACAAAACAAAAATTACCAGAGAAGTGCTGAAGCAGTGCAATTTTGCAAGTTCACAATTGCAGTAAAAATAATAATAATAAAGAAATAAACAGTGCACATGCGCTATATAAGGCAGACATGGGGAGAAGGCGAGGTCAATGAAGGAGTACAAAAGATTGATTGTGGGGATGTACAGCACCACAGCATGGTTGCAGAGGCATGACAGTCATTGTGTCCATACCGGCATGTTTCCATTTGCTTAAACAGCACAATTGCTGTGAGACAACAAGCTGCTGTTATAAAGTCCTAAGACTAGAATTATATCAGAAGTATTATTTGCCTAATTTTTAATTGTGAAGCATGTCTTTAGAAAAAAATTAAACTATATCCAGTAAATTTTTGGTCTATCTGTCACAGTATTTTTGTACGGTATATTACAATCATACAAGCTCCAGGATCTGCTCTGCAATTACTATGCCTTGTTAAGAAGCAGTGGTAAAAATTATGTCACAGTGCCTGTGGATGTTCCTTAAAAAGCTGAGGAGCTTGGGATGTTGAGTTTCTTAAGCACACAGGTGAACCACCTTTCATCACAGCCCACTCTATGTTCATGAGAATACAACTTGATAATGAATCCAATGTGTTGTTACAAGTGCAAAGAGTTCCATGAAAATCAGTCAGATGCAGGGGATTTGAGCAGCCAAATGCTTCCTTAAAGGTGTGGAGCAGATGCAATTTTGACATTCCTGTTCATTGTTTTCTCACAATTAAATAGTTGCTACCCAGTCTTCATTACACTTTGCTGGCATAAGCCTACTGAACTAATTATTTAAACCAGTGCAACAGATACTCCAGCTTGAACCAAATCCAGATTTCCCATAATGGTAATAGTGCTTTATTTCATATATTGTTGGCTCCTTTGTGCTTTCTATTGTTTCCTTACACCAGGCTGCTTGGAGATTTTATTCTACTGATTCCAGACGAACAAACCTGACAGCCACCTGGCGATATTATGAAAGTATTCTTCCATCCCTCAGGCATGTATCAGTGCTATGAATGATACAAAAAAGTCATGATTTTTATTGGTTTACTAATATGCTTTTCAATTTTTGTTTCATCCCCTGCTCCCTCTTGCCTCTTTTTCTTTCTTTCTTTATGACATATTCTGCACGTAGTGTGTATGGCGTAGTTATGCAGCTGATGAGAAATCAGTTTCCATTGCTACCTGGAAACCTCATTTGAAGGCCTTGCATACCTGCAGCCCTACAAAGTAGGTAAAATATGGCAGCTGGTGCTGTACTCTGTGTCTGTATGAGCTTATAAAAATCAGTGTGTGGTTTTGCCATGTTCTTTCTCTTTCCTTCTCCCCTGCCCATTTCATTTTTTTCTTGTCATTAGGGAGCTCAGATAACAAACTGAGCCAATTACACAAACATAAGCAAACTCATCTCCTTCCCATTTTCTTTTGCTTCTGAACTATTCTTAAAAATAAGACAGCACAGGGATTTTTTTTTTCAATTCCTCAAACACTGCTGAAAGTTCATTTTCTAATAGACCTAGGCAAAATATTACTTGTGTTCAACTCAGCTAATACTAATTTATCTTACTTAATATAGTTAGGATGCATTACCTATTTGGGATTTATAGCAGCTTATACCTGCTGGCTTCCACTGTATGTTCTTTTTTCATTCTTACTGGGTTTACAGATGGAAAAGACAACAGGTTTTCCTTACTTTCCAGCTTGAATTCTCAGCTGTGTAAATTGGCATTCTCACTGTAATCAAAAGGCAACATAAATTTGTACCACCAAAAGTTGTGGCACACGACATTAAAAAAAAATCCAAGCATTTTGTTTACGCACTGTAAGTGATTTGCTTCCAGCTTGTAGGGTACTCTACATCTTTCTGTTAAACAGAAGCTTAAATGTCACCTTGTTATTCTTATTGTCAGTTCAGATCCACATGTTTCCTCTTCTACAAGAAACATATGTAGGAGGGTGTTAGCAATAAAACTCATACACATACACCAATCTCATTCAATGTGTGATGCTGATAGAAGTGTTTGGAAACATCCATTTTCAACCAAGGAAGAATGTGTGGCTTTCTGCATTATGTTTTTTTGGAAATGCAGATAAAAATATCAGCATTTCTTCAGATATGCTCCTTGGCTAGACAACTATAGCTGAAGAGACAGTACCCATCCATCTGAAGGCAGACTTTGGTCAGCAAAAATTTTGACTCCTCATTTTGGCAGAAATTGTACATTAAAAATATAATCAAGGCTCCCCAGTTGTTGTTTATCAGACAATTAAAACAAGTGGAGATTCTTCTAGGAATTATGGTAACAAAGCTGTTTGAAAGGGGTGCATATTCAACTTCTCTATGATAATATAATTTCCCTAGAAACCTCCCTAGAAAGTCTGAGTATTTTCTAGAAGTAGAAAGTTCTGAGAGTTTAGACTAACTTTTATCATGTTTTCATATGGCATAAGATTGCCATATTGTTAGGAAGGATTACATGTCCATTTAATTTGCCATCTTTTTTCATATGAATATTTCAAAGATTTATATTCTTACATGGAGGTGTAGGAACAGGAATAAATGAAAAATACACAGAACCTAAACTAGCCTTCTACACCCTGAAGACCTCCCTACCGACACACATTCTCTTCTGTGTAGCCAAGACTTTCTTGCACACTGGACCTCCTCAGACAACAAGACAGAAAACTATGTTTATGGCTGAATGCAAAAAAAAAAAAAATGGGACAGACAGATGTGTGGGCTAGACAATGTTTGAAAAGGTGGGGCTGTGGAGATTACATGTCAGTCCAGATTGTCCATAATTTCTTTCATCCTCTTCCAAATGAAGGGACACAGAGAACTAATTTGTGTTTTTCGTTGAGTTACTATGAATACAGTTCGGAATTAATCCATTGCTGGAAGTGTAAATTTGAAAACATTATTCTGCTAAAATAGATTTTACAGAAAACATCTCAGATAACAGGAAAAACTGTTGTAATTGTAATCCTTAATTACATGTAAGGATACGGGATTGGACTCAGAATTGCTCTTCTGTAAATAGAAGGGCCTTTTCCAGTTATGGAAAGAACCAAGGAACCCTCTAGAAGAAAGGCGAATGAGAGCAATATTTACCAATTAGTCTTTCCCCCTTTAGCCCCTAATACCATGTCCCACACACCCATGACTTTCCCAAACAAATTTTCAGAGGCACAGAGGATTAAATTGGGGAGGTGGGATCAGCAAAAATCACTCCTTCTTGCTCACAAGGCCATCAATTTTGCAGAACTGCACTAAAGCATGTCTAAAATATATTACAAGGCAATTCTCGTCAAAGAAAATAGTGCACTGGAAATTAACTGGTATCTGTCCTTTGATGTGATATCACTAGTCCAACTATCAAGTCTAATTATATCATTATGTAATGAAAGAAGCCTACAGTTTTCTCATCTTTGTATATGATCACTGCATTTTGCCTAATATGTGCTTTGCCAGCTCACTCCATGGCTGTGTGTATTAAGCACGTCAGCATGCATTGATATGATCTTGGAATATTTTTCTGGTGTTACTGTCATTATATGAGTGTTTTTGCTTGCTTTACAAAGTGTTATTAAACCTATTAATTTAATTAACACATGTAATTCAGTGTTTATGTAATAATACTTATAACTATATCATGATGGTTACTGCCAGCATAACAAATTTCTTTCCTCCCCAAACGTTCTCTCTTCCCTTCACTGAAACATGAAGGAAAGAACAAGGTGAAGCATCTAGCAGGTTTGTGGTGTTTCTATACATTTTAAAATAAATCTTTAAAAATGTTATTTCAGAAAATATGCTCATCTTTGAGAGGGCAGGCTCAAAATATATAAGTACAATGCTAAGTAAATAAAGGCTATACTGGGATCTAGTTATGGGAATGCGATTTTTAAAAATGGGATTCTAATTTTCGTAGCAAAGGGAACCAAATGCTGTCCAACAGGTGCTCAGCAACATTTCCCAACTTAATATTTGAATTCTGCTGTAACACAGAGTGGACTAGCAGTTTATAGCTACACTACGTTGTAATACAATGAATATCAGAAAGGGGCAGATTGAGATTGAAGAAATAAGACCTTCAGGGATCTTCTGTAACAGAAAATGAAAACAGCAGTGTGTAGAAAGAGGGTCATAACTTGTTCTATGATACATGTTTGAAACATTTCAAAATCTGCTAACTCACTTTCCATAGATGTTATTACTTAAGTAAGACCATGTACAGATATGTCCTTTTATGACTATAATTTGAAAGAAGAATTTACAGATGTATACATTCTACATAGTTACTAGGGTTTTCTTTTTCTGCCTTCTGTACCTTTACTCCTTTGATTATCTAAAAATGGAGAGGTATACATCTTTTGTCCATCCTGCTGATCAAACATATGAATGTTGCCTCCTTGGAGAAAATGGAGCCATGATGGGCTACTTATTGCCATTTTTACATGCTACTGTTCCCCTACTGCATGACTGGAAAACTATAACAAGATTTTGAGAAATGGGGAAATTTTGAAGGACCCCATAATATGAATGAAGCACAATAGGCATTCTTCGGCAATTATACTATAGCAGGGTTTTGATGTAATAGGGGCACTCACATCTGCCAATATTAACCCACATAATAAAAATCTAAGACCAAGGTGTGTGCTGTCCAGCATACCATTTCCAGCAATTGCTGGACATACGTTTCTGAAAGCTTGTAAGTGTGTCATGAAGGTGATAGCCAGTCTCTTTGTTCTCTAACTTGCATTGGACAATCAGAAGTATGTTGAACATACTTATGTGAACATTTTCACATAATGTTCACATAATTTTATTTAAGGATACACTTAATTTTCACAAATCAGTCTAATCCTTCATAATAGCATTCAAGGTATAATTCATGCAGCAGATATGGATCTACAGAGTGAAAGATTGTTACAAAGGAAGGAGGGATAGATGTGTAAAAGCTATTCCACTTTCAGTTCACTCTGTTACCCGGAATGGATTGGAGAGCGCACCAATTATACCGCAGAACCTTACTTTACTCCTTTGCAATGCCAGGTTGATAAAAAATAAGACCCACATCATTCATGATCTTATCTTGGAAGAGGACACCGACCTGGCTTGCTTCACTGAAACCTGGCTGGGAGAGGACAGCACCATAAGTTGGGCACAGGCCTTCCCAGCTGGGTACTCTGTTAGTGAGCAGTTAAGAGGAAGTGGGCGAGGGGGTGGAATGGCTCTGCTATAAAAATAACCTTACCTTGACCAGGATACCTTTTCAGAAATTGGTACACTTTGAGTGTATGTACCTGAGCCTGAAGACCAGGGAGAGTCCAGGGATTCTGTTAGTATACTGTCCACCCCGTTGTCTAACAGACTCCCTAACCAAGCTGACACAACTGGTTTCAGAGTTGTTGTTGGAGTTGCCCAGACTGTTAGTTCTGGGTGACTTCAACATCCCACTTGAGACCAGTTTGTCAAATTTATCAGGTGCGGTTCGGGAGTTCATGGAGTCCATGACAAACATGGGCCTATCCCAGTTGGTTGACAGGCCCACTCATTGTGCGGGTCATACCCATGATGCGGTCTTTAGTACAGAACAGGAATATCTATGGGCGGAGGTGACTAAAACCACCGCATTGTCATGAACAGATCATTTCCTGATCAAGGTTGAACTCATAGCCACTGTCCATCCCGTCGGGGGTGGAGGACCTACTAGAATGGCCTGCCCTCAAAGGCTAATGGAACCAATTGTATTCCAAAAAGCCTTAGAGGGTTCATTGGTTGGCAAAGCTGGTGATTCTGCCGAAGCCTTGGTCAATACTTGGAACATCGATCTTACCAAGGCTATCGACATGATCGCTCCCAAGCATCTTCACCAACCCGCTTCTAATCACCATCTGTGGTATACTGAAGAACTTAGGAAGATAAAGCAGGTTGGACGACAACTAGAGTGCATCTGGCGAAAAACTTGGCTTTTGTCTGACAGGACTCATCATAGGAAATTTCTTCATTCCTGTAGAGAGGCAATACGTGCAACAAGGAAATCTTTCTCTTCTGCACGTATTGCGTCTACAGCCCAGCAGAGCTGTTTAGGGTGGTGAGGGAATTGACACAGGTTTCACCTGTGCAGAACTCATTACTAAACCCGACAACAGCCTGCTGTGACACATTTAACAACTTCTTTGCAGATAAAATCTCTCAGATAAGAGCCAACTTGGATGCCAGGATTGTAGCAGATTCGATTGACGAGGTGTCCAGTAACTCCGTTGATGAGGTTATACTGGATCAATTTCAATCTGTAAGTACTGATGACATGGACAAGCTCCTTGGTAGAGTGAGGAAGACTACCTGCCCTCTTGACCCTTGCCCTTTGTGTATGGCCGTCCAGGGGGGTAATGCCTTGAGGATGCTCCTCAGGGACATCATCAATGCATCCCTTAGGGAAAGTCACGTTCCATCTTGCTTGAAGGAAGTGGTGGTTAGACCGCTCCTAAAAAGACCTTCCCTTGACCCTCTAGGTTTGAAGAACTATAGGCCAGTCTCTTACTACCTTTTTGGAGCAAGGTGATCAGAGGGCGGTTGCTCTCAACTCCAAGCTGTCTTGGAAGAAAGTGATTATCTAGATCCATTTCAAACTGGCTTTAGGATGGGATTTGGAGTTGAGATGCCCATGGTTGCCTTGGCTGATGACCTTCACCTAAGCATCAACAGGGGTAGTGTAATCCTGTTGGTGCTACTGGATCTCTCAGCAGCTTTTGACACAATAGATCATGACATCCTCTTGGATCGCCTGAAAAGGCTAGGAATTGGAGACATTGGGCTGCAGTGGTTCCGTTCCTTCCTCTCAGGCAGATTTCAGAGGGTGATGCTTGGGGACAGTTGCTCTGTGAGGAAAGAGCTTAATTGTGGCATCCCACAAGGTGCCGTCCTGTCCCCGATGGTATTCAATATTTATATGAAGCCCTGGGAGAGATCATCCGGAGGCATGGGGCGGGGTGTTATCAGTACGCTGATGACACCCAGATATATTTCTTCATGCCTTGGTCTTCAGCTCTGACTTCAGATGGTATCTCTTCTCTTAATGATTGTCTTAAGGCAGTAATTGACTGGATGAGGGAAAACAAATTAAAGCTGAACCCAGATAAAACAGAGGTACTCACAGTAGCAGCCCCGAACCCAGGCATTGCGATACAATCTCCAGTCCTGAATGGGGTCACACTCTCCTCCAAGGACTATGTTTGCAGTCTGGGGTTGCTCCTGGACTCGTCACTCCAGATGATGAATCGGGTAAATGTGATGGTCAGGAGTGGCTGTTATTAGCTTCGGCTGATACCCCAGCTGCGCCCTTTCCTGTAAGTCAGGGATCTTGAGACTGTGGTACATGCTCTGGTAACCTCTTATCTTGATTTCTGTAATGCACTCTACATGGGGCTACCCTCGTGCTTGGTTACTTAAACTAGTACAGAATATGGCAGCCAGACTGGTCTCAGGTACATCCAGAAGAGACCATATAGCACCAATCTTAAGATCACTCCACTGGCTGCCCATTAGTTTCCAGGCCCAGTACAAGGTGTTGGTTAGCACCTTTAAAACCCTAAATGGCTTGGGTCCGACCTATCTTTGGGACCGCCTCCTTCCATATAATCCTCCCCGTGCACTCAGGTCCTCTGGGAGGAATTTGTTACTACCTTTAAAAACTAGGCTTTCTTCGACCTCCCAGAGGGCCTTTTTGGCTATTCATCCCAGATTATGGAACGGCCTGCCGGATAAGATCCATCATATCACCACCCTAAATAGCTTTTAAAAAGCTCTTAAGACAGATCTCTTCCGGCAGGCCTTTCCTGAATAGATACTGGCCATCAAAAATGAAATCTAGCTTGTCCCAATCTCACCACGTCCATTGTCCATTGTCCATTTTTATTCTTTATTTCTATTTACTTTTTTTTTATTTTTATGTTTGTTTTAATTCCTAAATTATTTAATTGTATTTTAAGGGGGGTGAGATTGAGTGTTTGGATGTACATTTTAATTGTTGTAAGCCGCCCTGATTGCATTTTGTAGAGGGGCGGGATATAAATAAATTTTATTATTATTATTACATCATTGTCGTTCAGTTCCACACTGGTCCAATAACCTGTGTATATCAGAAGCACATGGGCAAGGTGAATGACACTCCTCCATGAACCTCACCATCTTTTAGATTCTAAGATATCAGCCCTAAAAAAATTATAGCCCAGTTTAGACCTTCTTCATGTAATGGATAGCCATGCTCTCACTTTCTTTTCTTAATGTAATAAAAAGGTTAAATAGGATATTTTGCTCAAGATCTTAAGCACATTACTTGAAAGTGGAGCTTGGGAGTGTGTTTTTTCCATCACCAACATTTAGGACACATCTAAGTAATGGATAACACTTAGGAAATTTAACACTAGATGATTTTCCTTTTCTCCTAAAAATTCTCCAGAATTAGTTCCATTCTAGCACTATTGCAAACATAACTAGTGTATATTGAATTTGCTGTCTATGGATGAATTAAACTGAAATATATAGCTATGTAATCACATCATCATCAATACCACCATCATCATTTATTTCAATGACACACATATATTATCACAATTAAAATAAGAGTAGGATTTATAATGTTCCATGTTGCCTGTTGTTTTTACTAATAAAAGCCCCCCAAATTGTCACTGAGTCAGAATTACAAGTTTTCTTTTTATGTTGTTGTCACCACCACCATCATCACCATTTTTTTGTTGTGGACACCCCAACTATTTCCAGATGGCATTGGTAAAAACTATTTTCTCCACATCCATAGTGTAGATAAGAATAAGATGACATGTATTTTGATATATTTTCATTAAGAAATACAGAGTCGATAAAAGCATTCCCTTTCTTCATCAGCCATTCTTTACGACCAATGTAGCCAACAACTGCAATTCCAAATTCATATTCAGACTTTTAAAATGAATAATCTTTTTCATTGTTATTATCGTCTTTAAATTATTTATTCTTTGCCTGGTTTAGAAACCCCTCAGTTCCTTCCTCATTCTTTGTATTTCCTTGTGTTCTTTCCTCCTCCCTCCTTACATTCTTTTTCTTTCTCACTTGTTTTTCTCTCCCTTCATACTCCCTCCATGCTCAATTCAGCCTTTCCCTCTCCTCACTTTTCCCCACTTAACACCTATTAGGCAGCAGGAATTCTTTCTCTTTTTTCTCTTTCTCTCCCTCTCCCACCCTATTTTTAAAAACTAGCAGGTTCCTTGGAGAGGAAGGCAGCACATGAAGTTGTCTAGAAGCTCTGTGGAAAAATTTATCTCCCAGGTCTGCTTCCAGATTTGTCTCTAAGGAAGATTAGGGATATCTAGTATCTAAAGATACTATAACAGTCCTCAAGCCAAGTTCAATTTACTAAAACTCATTAATCCTTTTTTAAAACACAATAATCCTTTTTAGAATAACAACAAAGACACCATAAAATGCATATTCCCTTAGTACACATGTCAAATCTCAGGTAGTAGGTTTGATGGCTATGCAGGAGATAGGGAAACGGAAACACACACACACATGTATGCATGCTGTCTCTGCCTACCATTGGTTGTGCCAGCTGATAGCACTTCTGGGAGTTAAAGTCCAACAATATATAGACCCCCCCCCCATTTAATCCCCAGCAGACTATGGCATCTGATCAGTGACAGTGATTCTTCCAAGCCACAAAGTGAGTGAAGTGGCGGGGAAATTTCAGGGGATGTTGAATCTAACACTAACCCAAACAAGTGATCCACTGAGCAAAACTATCTGATTTGTGTGTGTGTGTGTCTGTGATGAAGCAGTAGGACACAATTAACAGTAGCTCTTAAAGTGGGATCTAAACTTCATTTAAAATCTTTTGCCTTTGCATACAATGTGATTGCAACATATGACAGCCCATTCAGGTTCTATGTGAATTCTTCCATTTAAATTTGCTTCATGGCAACTTTTTGGCTCTTTTTGGCCATTTTTTGGTGGATATTAGCTGCTGTGAATATTCCTGGTGATGGCTTTTTAGGAATGAGTTCTATGATACAGTAATCACATGTATATAGCAGGTACCCATAGTCAAACAGTGCCTGGGAATACCTATGTAGTCTTACATCTTTCAATAAACAAATACATATTTAATATTAATAGTCAAGTATGAAATGCATCATGATTTTCTAATAATAGATTTTGTTCCCCGTTCCCCATTTCACTTGAAGTTAAATATTTATGACTGTCAGATAGGTTTCATGTTTTTATGGGGAAACAACACAAATTATTATATCAAGGCAGTTGTAGATATTATATTTAAAAAAAACCTCTTCAGGGTTTTCATGTATCCTACACTGTATAAAAAATCTTATGTGGTAATGATGAGCAAATTAAAATTTCTACAAATTCTGCTTAAAATTCATTTTTACAAGATTGTTTAGGGAACAGTGGAACCTATATCCCACCTAAATCTTACTTTGAAAGTTTTAAATAGGTTATAAATGACTCAAAATCAGCCAAATAAATTGTTCTAGTGTGTTAGGGAGGGAGGTTTTTACTATCCTGTTATACTGAAGTAATATGTTCTGATCCTAAGCATGTATTTCAACAGTTCTGATTATACACTTCAGGTGTCAGATAGGAATGTTCAGGAAAAGTCCAATAGTGTCATCGAGATAAAGATTCTCATATTCAAAATTCTGATTTTTCTTTGGCATAGCAAACTTAAATTTGGCTTGTTACTTCTTTGCTTGTTAACAGAAAAGAAAGTTGGTAGTGATCTGACATAGCTTATGTGGAAAACCTAACCCTTACCTCACATGGAATGCTTAGTAATATGATCCTCTATTTCCCCTCACTCCTAGTAAGCTTTATAGTAATAAACAGAAGCTCTTCAGGATGTACACCTCTCGGAAACATAGGTATCCAGCATCCTGTTTGTTCACATGATAACTGGGAATGCCAACTAACAGGTGCATGAAGAGTTTCATTTTCCCTTCTTAATGCTTTACAGTTTTTCTCAAAGGGTTCTTTCATGATTTGGGCTGGGTCCCCTCCTCCTTCACCACAACTGCTTGTAATTATCCTTGTTGCTTGCTGCCTGCAATTTGATACCAAAATAGCAATAAGTAAATAATAAGTAACTTAAATCCTGTTATGATTTTGTGTAGCAGTACCTTAAATTCCCATGGAATGGAATAGCTGTAGTGTTGCAGTATGTCTTGGTTTAAGATTATCTGACATTATCTGACATGCTTCAGTCTGTGATATGCTTGAGCTTGTGGAAGAGTCGAGCAACTATGTTTTCTTGAGTTAAGAAAATTGTCAATAGTGTTTTATGTTTCCATGTAGTTTGACTGTATGATTAAGGGTATATAATCACAAACCACTACCTATGAAGCTATAAGGGTAATAGGAATTTCTGGGCTTGCAAAGAATCCCTCTGGACTCACTTGTTGGGACTATGGTAGGCCAGTGTGCAGCACAGCATGTTTGCTGCAGCTGGAATCTATTGACCTCGTGTCACTTATTAAAAATAGCAATTCCAGATTGTAGTTCTCCTGGGGAAAATCCCCTGTTCTCTGCCAAAAGCTAGTTACATCTATTTTTCTATGACATTAATCTTGGATCAAAATGACTCTTGAATCAAATAATAACAGGGAAATGAAAAATAACATTGGGTGTTCTACTCGTTTACAATCTTAACATAGACAGTCTGTTTATAGCATTTAAAAATACATAAGAACAAATTTTGCTCATTGCCATGTACTGTATATACTTTGAGCATGTTTTTAAATGGTTTTTGAATGGATTCTGTCCTAAAGCCTAATTTGCACATGTACTGTGTGCACAATAAGTGCTTGAAAACAGTTTTGTGGATGTTGCTCCACGCAGTAGACTAGGTGAGTAGAACACAATGTGGTTTTGGCCACACTATTGGAGCAACATCTACAACCACCTTTTGTGGTTTGTGATCTTGTGGTGCAGTGTTGGTGGAATAACAGAGCAACTTCCACATGGTTGCATGTTACTCTGTCCCACAAATGTTTGATTCTGTTCAGCAGATTTAATGGTATCCTGGTATTTTTCTTTGTACTCCTGTAATGGTACCACAGTGACCTCTAGTGTATTCAAATGATAAAGGAAAACATCTGGAAAATTTATAATCTCAGGGAGCAAGTTCATATGTATAGATGCACGTGTGAATGTGGCGACCCCATGCATTTTTCTTGGGCAAGGAATCGTCAGAGGTGGTTTTGTTAGTTCCTTCCTCTGAAATATAGCCTACACTACTTGGTATCCATTGGTGGTCTCCCATCCAAGAACTAACCAGGGCTGACCCACCCTGCTTAGCAGCCAAGATCAGTCAAGATTTGGTGCATTTATAGATAATAGAAGTCAAAAGAGAAAAGCAACAATGTATTCTTAAACAGGAGAGGTTATTTCAATCTAATGTTTTCCAAACCAATTTAGACAATATCCAGGCATGCCAAGTCTCCTAATTTTTGTGGGAGATGCTAAATTTTAATATTAATCATTCTTCATTAATTACTCATACACTCAAATCTTAGATTTCAGATTACATTCAGAAAAGAATCTTAATGAACTTCTAATAAGTTATGTCACATGGAATGAGCAGATTTTTATTTTAGAAATAGATTCTCTGTTTTAAAAAAAAACCCTGGCTGTTTTCAGTGGCATTCCTTTAATGAATATAACATGTACTCGGGCCACTCATTGTGGCAGTGGAAAATTCGGATGTGGGCCTCTCTGTCCTAGCTCTAAAACTGCATATACTGGTGGGCTGGACAAGAGAGCCTCTTGTCTTTATTGACTTCAATTTCCAACTGTTTCTTCTAGCTGGACAACTGTCTAACACAGACATGTTCTCCCTCATGTGTCCAGTTTACTAATTCAGGCTGTATACATTTCCTCCTTTTGTTATTATTGATTTTATTCTGCCTTCAAATTATAGTCCTGGAGACAGTCCCCCTTCCCACATACAATGATTAAAATGTAAATGTGAAACTAAAAGCTAGAAATCATAAAAGCACTACAGCGCAGGAATCAAATTGTGTCTAAAAAGCTGGGAGGGTTGCCTGCTGCTAAAAGGCAGGTACCATATGAGTGTTTCACATGTGGGACACTGTCACCAAAGACTCCCTCTGTAGTCAGCACTCATCTTGCTTCAGCCAAGGAGGCCCTCCATTGAAGTTAGTGATGCAGAGGTTATTATACAGAGTAGTGACTAGTCTGTTCTGGCCATGCTTTTTGCTCACAGCCTGCAGCAGTGGCGTTGACTGGCAAGGTGGTATAACTGAAGGTACAGGAGAGTCAGGTCAAATACAGTTATACTTACAGACATAACAGAATATGTCAGAACCTTGGACAGAGCATAAAAGGGAACTGTGGTTTCCCAAAAAAGCCAGCTGAGCCCTTATGAAGGTTGGCCAGCCTAGTTCTACTATTAGCCGCACCTGATCTAAAGTCCTGTCTGCTGTGCCCTTAACAGATCATGGTCTCATTCTGAGCCACTGGCTCCTATGGTGTGGTGGGCAAGGGGGGTGCACTCTGAGGGACTGAATCCAAGGAGTCAAGCTTTATTAAGGATATTCAAAAACTGAGTTCTCTGGGTTGTGCTGTTCTAATGGTTGTGGGGAGGGGAGAAGAGAACACACATAGTTTCAAATCAAGGAGGAGTACTATGTGTCCAGTTCTGGATCCTCAGTGAGGAATTCATAACCCATGTGGCATTCTGTTGTACTCTGAGGATTCAGTTGCAATCTGTATAGCATGGTTGCTCAGGATAGACATGGCTATAAGTTTCATTTATTAATCATATCGCATTTAGCCACAGGTAAGCCAGACTGTAAGCACTAAACTAGATAATACATCTATGTTAGTTGGGGGGCAAGTTTCCACTCCTGGCACTCCCATAAGACAACCCCCCCCCATGCACCAAAATACCTTGTTTTCCTTCTGATTACACTCCAAAATGGTGAGCAGAAGTGATGTCATGTCACTTGCTGACACATTTTGGAAGGAAAACAGAGGGGGAAGAATGTGCTATATTTGAAAAGGGGTGAAGGATTCTGAAGGAGGCTAGGGGTGGAGTTTGCACATTTGCATGTATTTTGGGGAGGGCTTTGGGCACAATTTGGGGGTAAGTTTTGCCTGAAAATCACACTGAACATTGTTTTAAACCATGTCGGGCATTTGGTGGACTGCTCGGACTTCAGGCCACACTTTCCTCACTCCAGGTGTATGTGACTGTATTTAAAGTGTGCATTTTTTTTCCTTTAAAAAAAATAGCCAGGGAAGTGTAGAATCAGGACCCTGGTGTATGGAGAAGATAATGCTCCTACTGGAGTCCCAATAACCCCGTCCCTAAAACTGCTATTAGTATCAATAACTACTTTCTTCCTGTGCCAGACTAAAGTTTAAGAGGAGGAACTTTGGTTGCTGAACATCTTTGCCATTGATCATGGTCCTAATTCTGATCATGCGCCTCCCCCTCAGGTTTCGGTTTAGAAGAAAACCCATAACACTCAAAAAGCGATGAATTAGCCTTTTCTCTAGTCTGGCCCTGGCAATTGAGAATTCTGGAGCTCCCTTTGAAATAAAGTGCAGAAAGGGATTGTGGGAACACAGAGAAGAAGAAGCTGATGTGATTGGCTGAAAGGTTTAAGAGGAGAAAAAACAGGAAGAAAGATAAACAACACTATATAGCTACAAGGGCAGGGACACCTGCTTTCCTGTGTATATATATCCATGACTCCTTCCAGTTTCCTCTATCAGGAGTTCCAAACTTTCCAGCAATCAGAAGCCTGGCTTCTACACTGCTACCTTTGACATGATTACATGTAGGGATGTGGTGAAAGCTTGCAATTCATTGAACAAGCAAAAATTAATGTGTTCGATTAGATTAGCTGGAAGGAAAGTGTTTACAAGCTCTGAAATTTGGCACATTTTGACCAAGGAGATTTTCAGACGTGATTTTCGGCAGGATATATTCCAAAACAGCTCCGTTGCTGCCGCACAGCAGGGGAGCAGTTTCGGACGACACCATCCCTCTACCGAACCCCTCCGTGTCACTTCCGTGACAGAATGGAGGAAACCACATCAAATTTCATTCACGGTTGTTACCCGTGAGTGAAATATGACACGGTTTCCTCCATTCTGTCATGGAAGTGACACGGAGGGGTTCGGCAGAGGGATGGCGGCGTCCGAAACTGCTCCCCTGCCGTGCAGCAGCAACGGAGCTGTTTTGGAATATATCCTGCCGAAAATCACGTCTGAAAATCTCCCAATTGTGAGAATTTCCAGATGCTTGATTTGCAAATGTATTAGCAGTTCAGAGAAAAAATTCAGTGGGCAGGGGTTTCATTGCCTACATACTTTAGGTAAATTGCATTTAGATAAGGTCTTAGTTAAGCATTTAACATCAGGGGGTGTTGTGTGGTGGTGGTGGTGGTGATGATGATGATGATGATGATATTCTTACCCACCCCTCCCCAAGGCTCGAGGCAGGATACAACATAAATTAAACTGTAATACAATCATCTTACCTTTTTGCTTAAGAGTCTGGAGTGTCTGTGCATGCTTAGCTTGAAATAGCTATAAAACCCTTTTTTCCCCTTTGGTTTCCATGTCACCAATGTTTCCATGGTGGTGCAAAAATGCACTACATGTGTGATTGTTCTGACTGAGTTTATGGCATCCTTTGGGGGAAAAACATATAAAATCAAGATGATCCTTTTTAAAAAAAAAAATGTCATGGAATCTGACTTTACTGCCCCCCCCCCGCCGCAACCTGGGCTTTCCTCTCCCCCTTCTAAGTGATGCTTAAGGAAAACAAAACAAAAGCTTTTTCTTGTTTGACCATCCCACTCACAGCCTCATGTCTGGAGTGTAAGAAACCTTCCATCTGTCTTCGTGTTGGAAAGAGTTATTAACATAAGAAGCTGTTCTTAGTGTAATGATAATAATATGTTGATTTTTATTTTATTTTAATATTATTATAACATTATCCCACCTTTCCTCCCATTGCCCTGCCTTTCTGTAACCCCTGCTCAGAGCAACACCACTGCAGAGAATGCTGTGGGATCACAGCAACAGCTTCCAAATGTGAATGCCACACCTGGAATCAACTCCAGACCTTTTACCTGCTTAATTAAGGAAGAAATAACAAAGGAATAGCTCATGCCTCTCCATGAAACAGCTTTTGAGTCCATTGTCCCATTACTTTTGGTCCCTTGAAAAAGAGGGGCTACATATTAAAGAGCTGTAATTCCTAAACCCTTCCTCCAATTTGGATGTGAATACCCTCAAATTAAAGCTGAGAGACTGCACTTTAAGTTGATCATGATTAGAAAACCGCCAAATATAACGCTGCTGTGTCCCCTTGGTTATGCAACAGTACTGGCAGAGGATCAGCAGGGCAGAGCATCATCCGAAAGGGATGCCCTGCAGCGCTGCAGCCTCGCAATGGGGATGAGACTGCTAGCATTATAAACCCTCATCCAAAAAAGTCCTAAGTCCATATTCATTATTTAACTGTAACTTGAATTTATTTTGGTTAACAGCTAAAATAACAAAACTTGTGTTAGCGTCCAATTATTTCCAGACCTAACTGTATATGTTGGGGATCCTGTCCCCAACGTATTACACCCAGCTTGTGGGGGCAATTAGCTAACACACATTGGAAACTGTTTAATGCAGTGTAGATGTGTAAATAGCTATTGCTTAAAAGAATTTGTAAGCCGCTCTGATAGCCTTGTAGCTGAAGAGCGGGGTATAAATAAATAAATAAATAAAATAAAACTCCCTGCACTCCCTGTAGCTGCACTGAAGCTGATCTGTAGTCTTTGGAAAAATGTTGTTGTGCCATTTGCTTAAGAAGTAAGATGCTGTTAATTTTATTAATTAGTTACATTTCATCCTGACAACAACCCTGCAAAGTAGGTCATGATGAAAGACAGTGTGACTGGCCCAAGCTCATTAAGTGAGTTTCCGTGGTAGCTTGACTATGGCAGACCTGGCTGCAGTACAGGGACCTTAATTGTGTTGAACTACAACTCCCTTCATCCTCTGACAGCTTGGTGGTTCAGTATGATGGGAGTTGTAGTCCAATCCAGCTGGAGGATGCCACAAGGCAGATCTATTCTGCAAAACCCACTTCAATCCTTCATTCCTTTGCTTGAGTTTGTGTGAAACGTAGCAAAGTCCAAAGTGGTTTGCTTACAAACCACATACACAGATCAAGAGTCAGACTGAGATAGTCTAGATTTAGAGCAATCCTCCTCCAATTCCATCTTCCCCGCTCCCATTTTCTTCTGTGAGAACCCCTTCCCCCAATATCTTTAGAATGGGAGAGGTAAACACATGGGATTTTATGGTACCCACCCACCATACAACACACCGCAGGAAAAAAAATTCTTCCTATTTTGGATGGACTACCTCTTCCAGAATCCCCATCTAGTACATCCACTGAGCCATGTTGGCTGGGTGATTCTGGGAATCGTAGTGCAAAAATTTAACTCTTCCCAGGCCATGCCAGGTGAGGGGTGCTGGGAGGGATGATGCTCACTCTTTTCCAGTTCCTTTACAGGTCAAGCTGATTCTGGAAGTTACAGTCCAGAATTCTGGAAGTTACAGTCCAAAAAAGAGTAACTTTGCCAAGCCATGGTTAGGTTTTTGATTGGGAGCCAGCCATGGCATTTGACTCAAAAGGAAGCTTCATTTCTTTCCCACATGTATGCTGGGGGTCCTGCCCCCTCCCCAATGTATTAAAACTAGCCCTTCCTATCCCAGCAAAGGTTACCAAGAGTTTTTAATGGGGTCTGGCTACAGAGGTATCAGTGTCGTATCTAGCATCCCTGCTTGAAGTTAAAGGTGCCACCTAGTGTCATGACATAACACACTAGGAGCGTTCCTAAAAGTAATTTGTTCAAGTGATCAAGTATTTGCACTATGCAGGAATCTTTCACCTATGTATCACTTTTACTTTGAGAGACAAAACACTTGAGAAAGAAAGTAATAAAAATTTCCTGCCCTCCCTTTGGGGCCTAGTCGAATAAGGCATAAATTTACATCACTGATTACCTGTATAGACAGACTCTTAATAGCAATTTTTCCTTCACCCTTCCCAAGAATGGAATGAATAAACTATAGTAATGTCAGCAAACTGAAATTGTTCCATTTGTAAATGTGGTATACATATTAATATTATTATGCATAACTTCATTCTTTTAGTTTCCACTTACTGTACCTAGATAATAAAAAGTTGCTATGAATTAACACAGAGGAATAATAACAATAATAAAAAGTTTCCTTGTATGCTTAATTCATCTGTTGTGAATGAAATTAACTTAGGAAAGAAATGTTCAAATTTGTTAATAATTTGCTGTTTTTACTTCTGGGTAAAATAATATTAGTTTGAAGGGAAAGTCTATAGTACAACATGATAGCACTGCAGTGCAACAACGCAAACTAATTATTAAGCCAATCAGCAAAAACTGTATGTATGTGTACTATACGTATACTAGTTTTGTAAGGTGTTCTGAATATCATTTTGGGAGAAAGGTAGGATATAAATCAAATTAATAATAACAACAATTTCTAAGATTTGCAAAATCCCATCTTTTGTTGCATAACGTTGAGACAAGAAGTGAGGGCAATTAAATACAGTGCTTAGAGATAAGTGACTGAGTGATTACAGATTAGTGATTACTTGTTTTGTATGTTCACAATCCTTATTTGGCTGGAACCCATTATTTTACAGGCGTCTCATCAATAGAAATGAATTATCCCTATTTCTGCAGAATTGGGACTTTTAAAATATATTCTAGAAGGTGAAGGGGATATACTGAATGAAGTACCATAGAAATAGCAAATATTAAGTTCCATGGCCAATTTCATGCACACTTTTATGTGGTCCAGAAAGACCAAGTTAATATAACTCTGGAAAAGATACTCTTGACTACCCCACTTTTGTACAAAGTTTCAAATAATTTGTTTTACTACAGTTTTTAACATGGCCTTAGAAGCTGTCCAGCATGTGCTTGTTTTGCTGTATTTGGTACACTGTGCCTTGCCTGAGCTATGCTTATATATGGAATAAGATACAGTAAGTTGCATGTACAATTATTTCATAATCTAGAAACTTCATAATTACAGTGTCTCATTATTTCATTGTTTTGTATAATCATGCAGAGAAACATTTCCTTTTTAGATTGCAGCTGGTTAAGCAGCTAGTCATGGGGCACAATGTTTTTAAAGGTTCTTGATTGTTATAGAATACATTTCCATTTAAAATGTATTTTATTGTTACACTGCACTAACATGCAAGGACCATGACATAAGCGGAACAGACGAGACCTCAACTTGATTAGTGGTTATAGCAACAGGCAGAAAATCTTTGCCACATGTACCTTAATGGCCCCAAAGGATTTGTTTCTACCGGAACGCTGTGTCCTCATTGCAGGAACCCATAAATCGGGTTAGGTTTTAGACGTTCTTTCACTTACAGCACAAATAAGCTCTTTTTGTCTAAGCCCTTTTTAAGTGATTGTCCATTTAGAAAACCTTTAACCAGTACTATGATGGTGTTTATTCTATAAATCCCAAAATGATTCCTTATTCAATTAGAAACCTCCCTTTGTTTCTCACAGACACTGTGGCT
Source organism: Gambelia wislizenii (assembly GCA_030847615.1). Lineage (NCBI taxonomy): Eukaryota > Metazoa > Chordata > Lepidosauria > Squamata > Crotaphytidae > Gambelia > Gambelia wislizenii. Next base: position 165,207,538 of record JAUMIR010000001.1, on the reverse strand, counting down.
GTGACCTTAAACACATTTGCTAGAGAGTATGTCCTATTTAATTCAGAGACCTTTACCTCTAAGTAAATATGTTTAGATGTCCCATGTGCTAATATTACTCATGTTCAATTGAGTGGAATCCATAAACATTTATTCATGAATTATTAATTTCAGAAAACATGAAACTAGGACAAATATTTGCAATTTAGGACACTTTGCAATTTACCAGTCCTAAATACCTTTTAAATGCAGGTGAACAAGAGGAAACAGTAATCCACAAATAAGCAGCCTGCATCTTTTTTTAGACGTGAAATCTAAACTACACACTACCATAGATTAGTGGGGGCGGGGGGAGCTTTTTCCAATCCCAGCCCATTATTGAGTTGTGCAGCTAATCAGCTGCAAGAAAATCACCCGGTGTAATGTCACATTCTTGTAAACTATTCATCCGAGTGATAATGCTTACTGGATATTCTGTTAATTATTTTAAGGCTTGTTTATAGATTCTTTTTGGGTGTGTATCTCCATCTAAATGAGTGTTGTAAGTAATAAGGGACTTGAAATGTAATGTTTGCTAATACTGTTTGTGGAGTGTTGAAAAGTGTCATGTTTTGGCAGCATGCATGAATAACACTATTAATCTTGCCTGCTTAACTCTAGCAAACAGCATGCAAAAATAAAAGCACTTGAAAAATATTATTCCAATACTGATTATTAGAAGTGTACTGACCTATGCTGTGCAATTTGAAAAAAGTCATCTTTATTTAAAGTTTTAAAACTGGAACTTTGCAAAGACTTGGTTTAATAAGCTTTTCTATTTAGTTTTCTTTCAACCTTTTTGTAATACAAGGTATAAACAGATTTTTTTTTCTCAGTAAGTTAAACAAAATAAATATAGAGTCACTTTACCACAGAAAATGAATGACACTATCTCGAAGTCAACCAGAGACATTAGTCAGTTAGAATTGCATATGGCCCCATGGCCCCTTATGTGAGGCAGAATGCTTATATAGTAACCTAGATGGAAAACTTTAGTGTCAAGGGTTACCACACCACAGTTAAGTTTGAAAACCACTCCCAAGGAGAGGTGAGCCACATTTTTCCTGGGAGCCATCTCACACCCTAGAGCATGCACACAAAGATCCGTGTATTTGGTCTTATTATCCCAGTCCAGCAACCAGAGATTTGGTTGGAGGTTCCAGCACTGGCAGTTTCCTTCACAAAATAGCTTCCCTTTCATTTCAATGGAAGGAGCTGATCTATAAATCTTTCTTTAAAACAAATAGGACCCCTTCACATATGTAGTAGAGTCATACGTTTGGTGGCACACAATTCTATCAACTGGAATATATATATATATATATATATATATATATATATATATATTCTCTTGGGTATGTTGCCTTTCCCAGTGTGCTGATTGGCTGCTCAGGAAATACACCCAACCTAGCACCACCCATATGCAAATTCCCTCTCCACATCACAATCCACTCGATCTGCATCACCTCCACACAAGGGCCCCTCCCTCCTCTCGCTCCCTCAGCCACTCATCAGTCATGGGCTGTGATGGGATCCAGGCAGATGGTGACGGCAGGATGCCACTGCTGCCACCGGGACAGAGCCAGGCAGTCAACTGGTGGTGGCTGCAGCAAGGTAACAGAGAGTCACTCTCAGCAATTCCAGGAAAAGTGTGGAACACTGAGAAGGGGGAGGAGGAATTAAAATCCCTGGCCTATCTTACATGGTTGTTGTGAGGCCTGCCAGGAGTTTTTTGGGGAGTTTTTTAACAGTGTCTGGTACACCTGGTCCAGCTAGTGTGTGTGTGTGTGTGTGTGTGTGTGTGTGTATTCCAGCACTTCTTTGCATCATGATACAAAAATTACAATGTATTGGAATGTATTGGAATGATGCATGAAGTAAAATACATCTTCTGCTTTCACAGCCAGAAGCTGAGCTTTAAAGAACGGGTACGGATGGCTAGCCCAAGAGGACAGAGTATTAAGAACAGACAAACTTCTGCTGGTGACAGGAGATCACCAAGTACAGATATTACTGCAGAGGGCAGCCCAACAAAAGTGCAAAAGAGCTGGAGTTTTAATGACCGAACACGCTTCCGACCGTCTCTACGTTTGAAGAGTTCACAACCTAAGCCAGTGCCAGATAGTAAGATTTTTAAAATGTCAAATATCTTATTCATTGTAATCACCATCTGGTTTACAACTAGGGTAAATAAACAAGATGTTCATCAGTGTAAAGTCAAACACGCATGTGAGAAACACCATGACACAGTTCCAATGGTTCTCTTTTTAAAAAAAAAACTGCTCTTGCTGCTGCTTTAAAAGACAAGAGGGTACACACAGACCTGTGCCTTCACATACATCAGAGATTATTTGGACTCTTTCCTTAGATTCAATCAAAATGATCATTAAAGGGCAGGCTCCAAACTTTATTCTTTTTCTGTAAATGAGTGGGAAAACTCTTTGGTTTATGTGGAATGGAGGGATGAAATTTCCTTCCAGTAATAATACACTATGTACACCACAGATCAGGGAAGCTGTCAGCATCTGGATAAGTCTACCTGTCGAAAATGGAGGTCTTGTCCCAAAAGAAGAGAACATTTTTTAAAAGTTGCAAAAGAAAGCAGATGAATAAAGGATGTTGAACATATTGGTGAGAACATTAAATTTAACATAGCTGACCAATGAAGGATCCATTTCCTCAGTCCTCCCCAAAGACAGATCCATGCTAATGTTTTCCTAAAATCCCTGGGGAATTATCCTACAGTCTCGATTAGCAGTCCTGCTGAGACCCTGGTCTCTACCTAGAACAGAGAGACCCGAGCCATTGAAGGAATTACTCCAGGACACACTTGACCTAACTGCAGAATTACCTCAGCCCCTTGATATTCCGAGGAGCTGAGAGCATTTATACAGTTCAGAGTATGATTACATTGGTTGGGGGAGTAACCCCAGTCAGCAGAAACAACCAACCACAGTTTAAATAGTTATTCTGTGGCAATTATAGAGATGAAGAAATCTCACTTCCCCACCATCAATGTGTCTGCACACCACAGGCCAGTGTGATTAGTCTAGTTGTACAGCCTTTGATAGACAGACTTGCATTGCACTTTACAAGAGAAATCATTCATATTCTCCATGAGTTAGACTTCACAGTTACCACAGATCAATGTGAGACATAACTCGTTTACCATCTGATCATTTTCTATTGAATATCATTCAGGTTGCTCAGCCTGAGAAAGGTGCTTGGGGTATGTGATCTTTGTCCATCATGGGTACTAATGGTTAGCAAAAAGTTGAAAACTAGGACCTCAAGATGTAGGAGATTTGCCTCTGTGGGATGGCACAGTTCCTTTTGTACTCTAGGAAACAACTGTGTTGCTTATACTGAAGAAATCTGATTTAGTGCCCATGTGTTTGAACAGTTATTGCCCAGTCCACATCCCTTTTCAAATAAATATTTTAGGGAGGGCAGTGACTTGACAGTTCCAGGCAACCTTGTAAGAATCAGTTTATCTGGATTCATTTCAATGTGGTTTCTAGACAAACTTCAGGACAAAAACAGATTCAGAATGTATAGTTTGCTTGCTAGATGGTAGGAATGTAATCCTTATACTTATGCTTGGATCACAGTATTCTTCTGTCTTGCATTTGTGATTTAGGCTTAGGAATTACAGTGTTCAATCCTATCTGGATGACCAATCACAGAAGCTGGGTCAATTAAGTTCCACTCTATGGCCTTTGACTTACAGGATGTCGCAAGAGTCAGTATTATTCATCCTAGTTTTTTAAATGAATGTGAAGCTACTAGGTAAACCTATCCAGAATTTTGGACTGCACTCTTACCACTGCCTCTCTTTTCTATTGGTGAATCCAAGGAGTGCTATGACTGAGCTGCACAAGGATTTGGATGCTGTTTTGAAACAGATGAGAGACAATAAAGTGAAGCTTAATTTGGATAGAGAGTGGAAACTGTTTGTTCTGGGTGGGGTCATAAAGCTAGGTGGAGCTGCATTCCACTTGTGGAATCAGGTGCACAGTTCAGAGGTTTTCTTGGATGAACAGGTTGCGTACCAGTAACTACGGTTCTTCGAGTGGTCATCTGTGCCCTCACATAAATGGGTCTTGCGCCTGCACAGAGCCTCTATCAGAATGTTCTAGAGCAGAGTAGCTTTTGCAGAAGCCCAACCCTACCTTCCCAAGCATGCTCCAGCCCGCCAAAGCTATTCCCTCCTCAGTTCCATGGTCTGCAAAGAATGCAACAATGGACCAGAAAAGAGGAGAGGAAGGAAGGTTTTGTGAGGACACAGATGACTACTCAAAGATGCCATTACAGGTAAGCAATCAGTTCTTCTTTTTGGTCTCTGGCTCACACAAATGGGTGATTAATTGCTAACATCTGGTGGCAGGTCAGATCATATTAAAAGAATAGACAGTGGACAAACATAGTATCTGTGCTCGCTCGGGAGTCCAAGGGCTTGTCTAGACTGGCTATTTTCCTCATCTTGATCCCATCTTAGAGCCCGGCAGTCCTGACGATGCAGGGCTTTTGACCCATTTTGCCCCTGGGCAGACCCCAACCCCAGGGCAAAGAAAGGGCTAAGATGGGGTAAAGCCCTATAAGACTTTAAAAAAAAACACCTACCAAAACCCACTTCTTTCCAGAAAAACCAGATTGGGCCCTGCATGATCACAGGAGCCCTTACTGGCATGCAAGCCCATCACTGCAGTTGCCGCCCATGTCATAGTCTCTGAAGCTTGGGAGGAGTCCCGCAGCATGTGACCAAGGCTGGTCACATTCAGGGGGCCTTGGTCACATGCTATAGACCAGCTTCCTGGCTACAGAGAGTGGGGAAGAAGCAGCAGTGGTGGCTGCAGGGATCAGCTGGTGTGCCAGTCTGGATTTCTTCCTGTTTCATGCCAGTAATGGGAAGGAGCAGGCCTGATCCACAGGCAGAATATGCCAGCAGGGAGCCAGTGTATTCTGGCCTGTGTAGATGAGCCCCAAGAGAGAACTGCAGATGAACACTGATGGTTCAGACAGGATGACTGCTGTGCATAAATAAGGAAAGGAAATACCTCTCAGGATGACAACTGACCCACCAATGGCACTACCTTCCTGTGCTGGTGGGATTGCGTGCTCCTGTGCGGCTATGCTGGTCTCCCATGTCAGACAGACTTTTGCTGAGGAGCCAGACTAAATGTGCCAAACAGCTACTAGGCAGTGGTAGTAGTGGAGGGGGGGACACTGGTGGAGGATCTTTCAGAGACAATGGCAGTGGCACCATAGCTAAGCTTGTTAGTACTGCGCAGAGGGAGTAAACCTCCTTTTGAAGATCTTTTACCATGAAAACCCTATGTTGAGAAAATCCAAAATGAAAAAAAAGAAATAGTGTCAGAAGATGAAACTCCCAGGTTGAATGGCACTCAATGAGCTGCTGGGATACATCAGAGGACAACTATGAGTAGCACTGTGGCTAATGATTCACCTGGACTCAAGCTGAAAAGACATTCAGCTGTTGACGTGTTCAGAGGCAAAAGGAAAGTCCAAAGCTGCACAACACATATTATAGGAACATGGACTGTGAGAAGCATGAATTAAAGGAAGCTAGACATAGAAAAATAAGAAATGAAACTTATAAACATTGCAATACTTGGGGTAAACAAGCAAAAGTGGACAGGAATGAGACATTTTGCATCAGATAATTACATCCTCAGGAAATGAAAATCTAAGAAGAAATCAGTGGCATCTATAGTGAGGAGAGATGTAGCAAAAGCAGTCAATGGATATAATGCAAAGTATGCTCCAACTATAGAGACAGAAGAAGAAGAAATTGAAAGATTCTGTGCTGGAGTCCAGGAGGAAATTTATCACACATCATAACAGGACATGTTGGTAATTCTAGGCAATTGGAATGCAAAAACAGGGATCAGAGCAGAATCCAAGATTGTAGGAAAATTTGACACACAATTAAGAAATGAAGCAGAAGAGCAACTGAATTAAGCTACACTATTTTGGATAAAGAACTCCTGGCAATCAAGGCTGCATTTGAAGTATGGAGACACTTACTAGAGGAAGTCCATACCTAATTCAACCTCAAAGCGGACTTCAACCTCAAATACCTCCAGATGGCCTGGAGGTTAAATCAGAGACAAATGAGTTGTTGTCTTTATTCTTTGCGAGGTACAATTGTCCATCCCACACACAAAGTTCCTTGGGGGAAAACCTACTTCAGCCAAAAAAAATCTAGGGGACCATCCGTGAGCCAGAGGGCCTTCTCTATTGCTGCTCCAAAACTGTGGAATGACCTGCCGGAAGAGATTCGTCACATCTCTACTCTTACAGCCTTTAAAAAGGCTCTTAAGACAGATCTCTTCCGGAAGGCCTTCCCAACTTAACTCCTCTTCCCACACAAGGTGATCTATGTTGCTCTGTCCACCAATTATCTCCCTTTTTAAAACTTTTGTATTCTTGTTTTTAAACTGTGTTTATTTACAGTAATTGTAATTTTAGTATTGGGTTGTGGGGGGTTGGGAAGGGACTAATTTTGAATTTTATTGTGTTCCATGTGTTTTTATTGTTGTAACCTGCCGGGATTCCTTGTGATTGGGTGGGCTATAAATAAATAATTTATTATTATTATTATTATTATTATTATTATGCTCACTTACTGTATGTTCCTCGCTCTCAGAACTGGCATGCCAACACCTTATCCAGAAAACCAAATACACCTCTCTGAAGGGCAAGGAAACCTGCTCTACCGTTCTGCACCCAGAACATTTTGCAGCCACACATGTTCTCCCAAATGATCAGATCCAGGAGCAGCAAGGCCACAATGTTTTTGTTCAGACACATTCACAGGACAAGGGACCCTTATACTATTCCATCCAGGATAGATTCTTGTGCCACTGTGGACACCTTTACATGCCCCCAGGATCCTGTAGGAAAGTAGGTACTCCACTTGTGCCATGACAACTGGTCTGCAGGGCATTTTGGGTTGTACAAGACTCTGCACCTCTTCACAAGGGAATGTTGGTAGCCTCAAGTCTGGGCAGACATGGAGCACTATGTGAGGACCTGCCCCATCTGCCATCATGCCAAGGATCAGCCAGGAAGGCCCAACAGATTATTGCAACCACTGCCAACTCCTTCTGGAGGATGATCGCAATGGACTTTATTATGGATCTACCCTTATCAGCTGATCACGCTACCATTCTGGTAGTGGTGGATTTGTTATCCAAAATGGCACACCTTATTCCCTGCTTTGCTGTGTCCTCTGCTCAGAAAAGAGCTCATTTGTTCATCCATCACATCTTTCACCTTCACGGTCTTCCTATGTGGATCATATCTGATCGGAGGGAACAATTCACAGCCCGGTTGATGGAGTCTGCCCCACTTGCTATAAAGCCCCACTTCTCCTCAGCTTACCATCTGCAACTGGACAGCAGACTGATCAGACCAATGCCATGTTGGAACAGCATATCTGTTGTTTTACCAGCTACCAACAAGACAAATGGGTTGAACTGTAGCTGCTGGCAGAGTTTGCCTACAACAACTCCCTCCACACCTAGACTCAGCAGAACCCCTTCTTTGACAACTTTGTTTTCCACTTATGCACATTTCCAGCTGTGTTCCCCCCAGTCTTCAGTGCCTCCAGCAGATCAAGGCTTCAGAAATTAGAAGCAACATAGTAACTTCTAAGTGTGCAATTGGACTTGGCCAAATGGAAGTATAAGTGCTTTCAGATGCTAAGAGCCAGCCTGGATCCCCTCTTAAAGTGGGGGATCAGATCTCACTTGCCATCTTCTGCATCATCAGCCTTGTTGGAAGCTGGATGCATGCTATGTATGTCCCTATCCCCAAATGGTGCAAGTGAATCCTGTGGTTTTCCAGTTGCAGTTGCCAGCAAGTCTTCATGTCTACCTTGTGTTTCACCACTCTCTTCTGGTCCCTACAACTGACACCCTTCCTGATACCAGGTTGACAACTCCAACCCCTCCAGTGATTCTGGGAAGAAGGAGGAATATGAAGTAGCTCAGGTGCTGGACTCCTGAATGTGCTTTGGTCAACTGTAATACCCCATTATTTGGGCAGGATATGGCCACTCTTGGGAATATATGTCCACTGTCCAGGCCCCTGTACTAGTGCGCTGGTTCCATTGTTACTGTCCTGCCAAACCTGTACACACACGTCCCGCACCCAGGGGAATGATCATGGGAAGATGAGTAGTGCCATAACTCACTCTCTGGAGTCAGAAGATTCAGACACAGAGAACAGTCAGATTTCCAGGAATTTATGGCTGCTATGATGGTGGCCTCTCAGTGTTCAAAGAACTGAGGGCTGAGGCATTTGGGGGACTACTCCCTAGCAAGATGTGGCAGGTGCTGAGGATGTGCTGCCATTCTTTAAAGATCGTGGAAGAGATAAGGAGAGACTATGCTGATCCCCGCAGCTGTTAAATAGGAGACGCTGATTCATTTAGCACCTGATGTCTTGAGACAGTGGCTTATAAATCTCCCAGCAGCTCCCTGGCATCTTTGTTGCTTGGTGACTGGCAGTACTCATTGGCATTAGTTTTTTTCTTGACCTTGGACTGGCTACACTTGACAACTCTGTTTTACTCCTTGCTGACTTCGTTTATCTGGATTATTGACTTGCTGTAATGTCTTCTTGACTGGCTGACACCCACCCTCTTCTTTCTCCCTTCATCTTGCTAGATAACCTGTGACTGACCTGGACTGGATTAACTACTTGAAAACTCTCATACTCCAACCACCTGACTCCTGGGTCACTTTCTGACTGGAGCATAGGACAATATGGTGATCTATCCATGCAATAGGCAGTTTCCATGTCAGTGGAGCAGTGAATCCACTCCAGGTTTTAGTCTACACTAAGGTAGTTATCCAAGCGGTTGAACCCTGTCTCCAAAATAGGTTCAATGCATTGGACAGCTCCTTGAAAATTCAGACTAAACGAGTGGATTCAATGCCTGACTGACATGGAAGCCACTAGCTGCCATTAGTGATATATATTTCCAAGCTGGCAGGGTCTATATCTACTCCTGGCAATAGAGAATATTTCTGACAGCAATTGGGGACTCCTTTGGAAACAGGGCTTGCACAATACTCATCTGGCACGTTGCTGTACCTTTTCTCCTAAGAGATATAAGTGGATGAGATTGGACTTTACTTTGGTCATTCTTTCAACATGTCAGCAGTATTGAGATAGAAGTGAGATTTCTAGGCCTTGATCAATGTGTTTTTAATTCCAGCATCTGGCAGTTCTCACAAAACAAGCAAATAGGATTTAAAAAGTCTCTGTTTTGTTGAGTAGGCAGATATACCTTGGCTGTTGCTAACTCTGAAAGAACAGCAGTGTTAAAAAAAAAAAAGGAAGCCATGTTCATAGTTCCATTCTCACCAAAGTCAGACACTAAAGTGCTGCAGAATATCAATGCATGCCATTTATCAACTTAAACAGATTATTTTTTACCAATGTAATGCTTATGTTGCATTATGGCCTTTACTCCTATTACTAGGAATATAACTGCATACTCGTACAGTGAAAATTGTAAAGAATGTATGCATAATATTTAAAAAACTATCACAAATATAATTGAATCACATCTGTATTTCAAGTGAGAAAATTGCTGAACTACAGTCATCCCTTCACATTCGTGGGGGTTAGGTTCCCCAGACCCCCGCAAATGTGAAAATTCCACGAATAACAACTGCCCTCCCGCACCAAAGCGATCACGGGGCCTCCGAAGGCGCCATAGTCGCTTCCCCCCTGCCTCCCCCCTCCCTTCCAAGGCCCCATGGATGCCTCCCCAGCCCTCCCAAGGCCTTCACGGGGTCTCCGGAGAGGCTCCGAAGGCCCCATGGTCACCTCCCCACCCCTCCCCCTCCCTCCCAAGGCCACCATGGGGCCTCCGGAGGCCCCATGTTGCTGCTTTTGGGATGGCAGGGAACCCTCCCAAAACTGCGAATAGTCAAAACCATGAATGCTAAATTCACAAATGTGGAGGGGCAACTGTATTCCATATAAATCAAATAAAGTTTGCTTTTCCCCAGTAGCATCATCCATGACATTAGTTATTAAGTTTCTGATATAATGCAAGATATTCATAGTAGTAGTGGAGTTACTAAATGGATTTAATGGATGTGTCTAAGCATCGACAGGGGTAATGTGTCCCTGTTGGTGCTTCTGGACCTCTCAGCGGCTTTCGATACGATAGATCATGGCATTCTCCTGGATCGCCTGAGAGGGTTAGGAATCGGAGGCACTGCGCTCCAGTGGTTCCGGTCCTTCCTCTCGGGCAGGTCCCAGAGGGTGCGGCTTGGGGACAGCTGCTCCAGCAGAAAGGAGCTTACTTGTGGTGTTCTGCAGGGTGCCATCCTGTCCCCAATGCTGTTTAACATCTATATGAAGCCGCTGGAGTTATGGGGCTGGGTGTTATCAGTACGCAGATGACACCCAGATCTATTTCTCCTTGTCCCGATCGTTGGCCTCGAATTCTGATGGTGGCTCTCCTCTTAATGATTGTCTTAAAGCAGTAATGGGCTGGATGAGGAAAAACAGATTGAGATTAAATCCAGACAAAACAGAGGTGCTCCATGGTAGCAGCCCCAAAACCAGGAGTTGGGTTGCAACCTCCAGTCCTGGACAGGGTCACGCTCTCCATTAAGGACTGTATTTGCAGTCTGGGTGTGCTCCTTGATTCATCGCTTCAGATGACTAGTCAGGTGAATGCGACGGTCAGGAGCGCCTGTTATCAGCTTCAGCTGATACGCCAGCTATGCTATTTCCTGGAAGTAAGGGACCTCGGACTGTGGTGCAAGCACTGGTAACCTCTCGTCTAGATTTCTGCAATGCGCTCTACATGGGGCTACCCTCATGCTTGGTCCAGAAACTTCAGTTGGTACAAAATATGGCAGCCAGAGTGGTCTCGGGAACATCTCGGAGAGACCATATAATTCCAGTATTAAAATCTCTCCACTGGCTGCCTATCAGTTTCCGGGCCCAGTATAAGGTGTTGGTTATTACCTTTAAAGCCCTAAATGGCTTGGGTCCAACTTATCTCTGGAACCGCCTCCTCCCATACAATCCTCCCCGTGCACTCCGGTCCTCTGGGAGGAATTTGCTTCAGCCACAAAAATCTAGGCTGTCTGCAACCTCCCAGAGGGCCTTTTCGGTAATAGCCCCCAAATTGTGGAATGACCTGCCGAACAAGATCCATCAGATGACAAGCCTGAGTAGCTTTTAAAAAGCACTAAAGACAGATCTCTTTCGGCAGGCCTTTCCTAATTAGATCCCGGCCTCAGGAGCTCCTGGCCTCTTTTAGTCTGCTGGCCATTTATTGTATTTATTGTATTTATTGGTTTTTAAATGTGATTTTAGATTAGTTGCTTTTTAATTTATATTTGTTTAATATCTTTTTATGGGGGAGGGTGGGTGGGTGGTGTTTAGGGATTTTTATCTGTATTGTATTTTAATTTTGTAAGCCGCCCCGATTGTTTTAACAGAGGGGCGGGGTATAAATAAATATTATTATTATTATTATTATTGAGATAAATATATGCATATGATTCTACTTCCACAAATACAAGAATTGTCTGTGCATCCATAAATATGTCTGAGCTTAAACTACATGAATATATGCAAACATAACCCTCACCCCCTCTCCAGCATCCACAGATCCCCCGTCCCCTGTCAAATACCATCTTTTCCTTTCATTTCTCCTTCAAAATTATGACAGGAAATGATGCAATATCATTTCTGGTCAATATTTTGAAGGTGAAACAGAGAACAAGGTGTTTTGACACACTGCGGTTAAGATTGTTAAAAGTTATTCTAGTGCCAAATAAATGGCATCAAGGTATGGAACTCAACCGGCATTACATATTTTACTATCATGGTTGATTGTACTGGAAGAGATCGACATATATGCCAAGGCTACCCTGTCAAGAGCGGTTCAGGACGTCATGGGCTGCATGACAACCATGGCTCTTTCCACGTTAGTATCTGACCTATATATTCAGGAGGGTATAACTGTATCTGGAGGAACTTACTTCAGTTATAGACAGTTCACTAACTAGTAAGGTTTGGATTTACTGTTGCATGTGTAGGGGTGCAGAAAAACAGTACGTAAGAAATCAATACTGCAGCCTTTTCTTTAAAAACAAAACATTGGGGTTTTGTTATATGCATGTATCTGCTCAAGCAGTTTGCCCCCTGCTGTTTCACAGTTCAGCCATGTAGGATACATCTATCAAAATCAATGGAAATATCTCTCGGATGAATGTAGACTCAGTATGATTCCACCCATTATTGAAGTTCAGCACCCCTACCTTCTGCTGCTCCTCTGCTTGAAATTGCCTATCTAACCTATCTCCTTGTATAACAAGTAGCAACCCATGTATTAAAATAGCCTGCCACCAAATGTGCAATTTTGCACTGAGAATGGAGTGACTTACCCGATCTAGTATCTTGACCAGAGTGTTAAAGTTACAAATTATTTTACATGAATGCTGCAGTAGTTTCCTCCTCTTTACACAAAAAGCCCTGTCATCTTAACTGTATTAGCTAAGATCAGGAGTGTGCAAAATGCAGTCTTCCAGATATTGAATGATTGCTACTCCCTGCATTCTTTGCCATTGGCTCTGCTAGCTAAGACATCAGAAGTTGAGTTGCAGTCCAACAACATCTGGAGGGCCACATTTACCCCATCCCTAGCCTAATCCAGAAAGGCAGTTTGCTACAACACAGCACTGAAGTGTTTTATTGCTTGTTAAAATATGTAAAGATCAGTTAATGCTATTAATCTTATGATATACGTCTGCATCTTACATAGGTATGTATATGCATTAGTTATGTGGAATTTCTTTGTTGCAGCTGATGCCAGCCTTGGTACAGATGATGTATATGATGAGAGAGGATGCCAGTGTGATGTATCAGTGGAAGATCTCACTCCAGCACTTAAAACAGTTATCCGAGCTATCAGGTAAGTTGAAAATAAAGTTGTCCTTTCATATTTGTTGGGGTTTGGCTTCAGGACCCCTGTGGATACCAAAATCCATGAATACTCAAGTTCCATTATATGCAATGGCATAGCAAAATGGTGTCCCTTATATAAGATGGGAAAATCAAGGTTTGCTTTTTGGATTATTATTTTTTAAAGAATATTTTCAAGCCATGAATACTTAAATCCATGGATATGGAGGGACAACTGTATTTAACAAGATAAAACATGAACACATTATCACAACCCTTGTACATTGATGGAGAGGTTACACTTGGATTGAGTACAGGCCCAGCTGCTTCCCAAGAAATACTATAATTGCCTGGTAGTTACGATGAAGAACAGTCTTTTGGCCTATTCTTCCCACTTTGCCTACAGCACAATAGATGCTTGTAATATAATTACACCTAGGTGCCAGTCACACGACAGAAATTGTCCCGTTGCCTACCGGGACAAAGTGATAACGAATCCGCCCCTCGCTGTTTATACGATTTATGTCTCTGATATGGATATCCCGTGTGGTCCCGTGACTGATATTTACACGTCCATAGTTCCGGTTTTGTTTAGGTTTTAAATTTTTTTTTTTTTTTTGCTGTCAATCAAAGATGCGATTACTCGTGTTTTCACAACCTTGGTGACGCACTTCCCTTAGAGTTCCGTGCCACGACCGATGCTATTGGCTGGCTGGGGGGGGGTGGAGAGAGGGGGGCAGAGGTTTGTTATTCCCCCTTGCTTCTTGAACATTTTAACCCCTTCAGAAGAGGCAGAAAGCATTTTGAAAGATCCAGACTGAGATCTTTCGCTCAGACGCAGGAAAAGAGTGCTTTCCATTTGAAATCAAGCCGAGTGAGGGGGGTGGGGGGGGGAAGGGAGGCATCATATTCCCCTTGCCTCTGTAAAATGTTAACCCTTACAACACAGATTAGCTGCAGAGTTCATGCTTCAAACCAGCTACAAACAGGCTGTTTTGAAACACACAGACACAGAGAGGGGAAATTTAAGGGATTTTCATTCACTCAGAGGCTGGAATATTTTACTGTGCCCGTCCACCACGATCTCTCTGTTCAGAACAAGGGAGGATCTGCCCACCATGATCTCTCTGTAGCATGCAGTGTAGAAATCCATTTAAAAAGGTGATTGAGTACATTCGCACACACACATCAACCTTCGTGCAGCTGGAAGGGATGCCTTTGTTTTCGGCTGGTGAGGCTGGATCTGTTGAACGGGTGACTGACCCCTCCTTTTCTGGTCCCTGAGCTCTAAGCCCGCCCCCAGTCACCATTTCCGGTCATCCCAGTACCGAGACTTTTTGTCCCACGCTGTTTACATTTCCGATTTTCCGAATCCTCCAGTGACTTTTTTAAAAACCGGCACAACCTGCGGGACTGGAAGTCCCGCAGGTTGAGGGATAAAAGGTGGCCCCCCTTCCGAAAATCACGTACCCGACCCGATGTACGTGTAAACTGCCAGGGATTGACACGAATTCTTCCCAGGACATTTTCATCGTGTAAACGGCCCCCTAGTGTGCATACCTGTATGTATAAATAAAGATATACAGTTGGCCCTCCACATTCACTGGGGTTGGGGCATAGGACCCCCACAAAAGTGGGGAAATCATGAATATCTATGGGACATCCCCAACCATATTTAACACACGCAAAAGTACAATCTGTGGATTCAACCCATCACTTATGCCTTCAAGGCAACAGGGTTCCTTCAGAAGGCAGAAGCATGTGGCTGGCGGGGCTTGCTGCTGTCTCTGCTGCCACCCTACACCATTTTTAATAGGGAATTACAAGCCTTGTCATGTGTTCACAGTCTCTCTCAGTCTCTCAAGGATTGTAGTCCCTATTAAAAATGCCATAGGGCAGCAGTGGAGGCAGCGGCAAATAATTAAATCCACAAAAGTTAAACCCGCAAATGTGGAGGGCTGACTGTACTTGGTCTGACTCACTGACAGAACTACTGTTTGTAAAGATACTGTTTAAAGTTGTGATCTGGACTATATGTGTTCCAGTATAACTGAAAGACTACAATACTGAGGCAGGGTAAATGAATGATTTGAGGTTTTGAGGGGAAATTGTTTCTTGCTCAAAGCAAGAGCTTTGAGAACAGTATGAGAACAGCCTCGTTCCAGCCATCAGAGCTCCACCACAGAGAAAGGTAACAACAATAACAATGGAAGGCAGGAATACGGAAGTTATCTGTATATTTGAACTAGCTTTATACTGAGAAGGAGATGTGGAATGGCAGCCAGAAACTTTAACCTTAATATCTGAAGTTTTATTCTAAATAATCCCCTGAAGAAAGCATTAAGATTACACACGGGCTGAAATGTGTCAGGCTTTTCTACAAATAAAACCATATTTCAAACATCTTGAGATGTGTATCCTATTTCTTTTGTGGATTCCATTGCTCCCACATTTCTAGATATATATATTTTTTGTACTTTAGTCATTTTACATCCTTTTTGAAGTGGCAATATAAATGTATATTTGTAAGTAATTATCTTCATTTGCGAAGAAAAGCCAGAGATATTCATTCTTGCTAATCAGTCCCTGAAGAATGTTAATCAGCCCCTGAAAAGGGAAAAGGTCTTTTTTGAAAAGCTTCAAGCTCAAATAAAAATAGACAGCTTTGGAAAATGTCTTCTTTTTTTTATCTTGTGCTGCATGAAGTACCTTGCACCTTTTTCCACTGTTGAAAAGAACCAGCTTTAAACTGTGTGTTATGAAGCTGGTTTTTCATCAAACTATAGTTTAGGATATGGATATAACACTAACTGGGTTAATCTAAAACAGATTAAGAAGGAAATGCCAATATCTTTGTAACAGCTGCTTGGAATAGGAGACAGGACAGCTACCTATGAAGGTAGCCACTGATGTGTTGGACGCATGAAAGCCAGATTGATCCCCAATACTACTGATGCAAATAGAATAATTATATAGGTGAAAGGAAATTTAGGTTTGGGATTTACATGTATCAGTAGCGTATAGCTGACAGTCAGAAGCACTTTCACTTGAATGCTGAACCACCCCATATTTGACAGACATCTTCTTTGCCATAATACGTGAATGGCAAAATGCATTTTGTTTAATTGGTCACAGGTTGTCTAGACAAAATTCAGATGGCACTTCAATGCTTTTAAGGCATGAGAAGCCTCCATTTTTATTCGCCAGAGTGGCTGAGTTTAATGGACATGATATCCCTCTGCTTTTCTGAGGACCCATCCATCTCTTTATTCATTTCCAAACATGGAGGCCCTAACTTTATTGCAAAATTTAAATTTTGTCATATAAAGGCATCTCTCAGTTAACAAAACCTCTGACAAAAAAGGTTCTTTTTACAAAGTCTTTTTATGCCTGTCCAGTCCTGTTTTTCCCTCTCTGTCCTCTGTCTAGCTAGAAAAATCTTTTAGAAAGATTGGCAATAGGAGGGTGGTACAACAGTGCTACAGAAACACAGACTTTCAGTGTTGGGGTGCAGCAGTGTGTTTACAATAAACAATGCACTAAAGTCTGAGTTGGGAAAGAATGGGATTCTACTCTAGCTGATCCTCCTGTAGCTGTATGTGCTTTCATGCAATATGCAAGGTAAACAACAGCTCCCTCCAGAATCAATTATTGAACAAATAGCAAAACAGGGGGGAAAAAGAGAGGCCAGATAAGCCTCCCTCATCAGCTTCTTCCTCCCCCCTACCCTGCACTTTTTTAAAAAAGCATACATCTACACATTTTGCCACGGAAATCATAAGCAAAATGGATACTGGGGAAAGAAAAAGTCATCCCTGGATGCAGTTTTGAAGAAACCTTCACATGATCTCTAGAAGGTTCAGAATGTTTCTGTTTACTTATGCAAGGCTTACCTAATGTGATTGTTTTCTTTCACATATACATATTGTTAGTTTTAGATGGAAAAAAAACTGCCCAGATGAATTGAACTGTTCTTCTTTTTTTGTGGTATAGGAACTTATCCCTATTCTTTCCATGTTATTTCTGCCTCTAGTAGCAAATTTTTGGTCAAAGAAGTAACGCCCAGGAACACATCTACTTTGTTAACTGAGGTATACCAGTAATCTGTTGTGTGACAGAGAAACTCCTACAGTCTTCTAAGCTGTGTGAGGTTTGAAAAACACAGAATTGATGTTCTTCCTGTATTAGGATATTGAGAGCCAGAATGGTGTTGTGGTTTGAGTATTGGACTAGGACACAGGGAGACCAGGATTTGAATCCCCATTTGGCCATATAAACCTACTGGGTGACCTTGGACAAGTCACATTCTCTCAGCCTCACAGGAAGGCAATGGTAAACCTCCTCAGAACAAATTCTGCGAAGAAAACCCCATGACAGGTTCACCTTAAGGCCACCATAAGTCAGAAATGACTTGAAGGCAAATAACAACAACAAATTAGGATGTTCCTATATTGATTACATCTTACAGTGGCTTAGTACCTATAATATATTCAATAGTAAAATCTGGTGTTGAATAAAAGGAAAGAAATACCAAGAGAAGAGTTGTTTGTGTGTTACATTAGCCATTTAATAAAAGGCTTTAACATCAATGCTACCTTTTAAATTGCAGTGCAATCCCATGCATGCCTACCAGAAGCAAGATCCACTGAATTCAATGGAACTTATTCCCAGGTAAAGGTGCTAAGCAGGACTTACCTCTGAGTAGACATGCATAGTATTACACTGTTAAGGAGTAAATTTTCCTCATTCAGTGTATCAATTCAAATTAAGCCTTTTTAGTCAGAGAAGTCAGCAACAACTGGCTCTTTGGTTTCAAATTAAATCATTGTGTTTATTAATACACATTGTGTCTTGTTCAATATTCTGAGTTCAAATGCAGGTCAAGCAAGGAGATGATAGGATTTGTGAAAAAAAGAGCATATTTGCCCTCTTGTGGAAAAGTTAGGAAGTAATGAATTTAGTTTTCAAGACTGCCAGTAGCACTGTCTTGGAATCCAGGATAATATAGATAAAATATATTTTTGTTACAACATCTATTCTTTCAGTAACTTGAGTACATAAATAAGTTTATCTCTGAATGAACTGACTGACTGCCTGCAAACAAAAAAGTTTGGTCAATATACAATTATAATTAAGATATAATTATAATGTGCAATTAGAATTGAGACTACAACTATCAATATCAAGTCTCACTATAATATAAGTATGACAAAAACTGTACCCATCATTCTCCAAAAATTCTCATTAATAGGTTGAATGAGAAAAACTACACAATTTTAAAGAAGTCCAGATTACTTTTAATTGTAATATTTTCCTTGCAGTCTTTTGCCATACTTGACTATATCGCATCCAAGAGCAGCTGCTGAATTAAGCAATTTGGAAGGATATACTCTCAGCCTGTAAACAGTATAAATATATAATGAGAATAACAGGGGTGTATTTTTTGCCGTTTATATGTTCTGCTCCTAAATCCTATGAACAAAATTCTGTGTCCCGCACGCTGCCATCCATGTCACGGGCTCAACCTGAGTTCCCATTCCAGGAGCCCCAGGTTAGCCCTCCCTGCAGGGTTAGTCCTGAGTATCCTCACTCCAGGATGCCCCCTACAGACCCCAAAATCATCCAGTAGCCGCCGCCACCACCCACTGAGTTAAACTGGGGGGATTTCTTGGGATCCCCCTTTTTTCACGCATAACGCAGTGGGAAGTTGTGCGTAGTCTATATTAATCAGTGGCACTCCCTGCCACTATAGAAAAAACTAACTCCCTCCTCCTAACCCCAGAGGAGGCTCACAGTAGCATAGTCAAGAGTAAGGCACATGGTAAGCATCAGTATAGGAAGATTAATAAGTTTCCTTTATTCAAAAGAAGTACAGTTGTCCCTCCACTTTCGCGAACTTGACGTTTGCGGTTTTGATTATTCGCGGTTTGGGGAGGGCCCCGGGCCCCCCCAAAACTGCGACACGGGGCCTCCGGAGGCCCCGTGAAAGCCCTGGGAGGGGCTGGGGAGGCCTTCACGGGGAATCGCGGAGGCCTCGGGGGTTGCTTGGGGAGGGCGGGGGGCAGCAGGGAAAAGCGACCGCGAGGCCTCCGGAGGCCTCGGGGGTCGCTTGGGGAGGGCGGGGGACAGCTGGGAAGAGCGACCGCGAGGCCTCCGGAGGCCTCGGGGTTGCTTGGG
This sequence comes from Gambelia wislizenii, assembly GCA_030847615.1. Taxonomy (NCBI): domain Eukaryota; kingdom Metazoa; phylum Chordata; class Lepidosauria; order Squamata; family Crotaphytidae; genus Gambelia; species Gambelia wislizenii. The sequence goes on along the minus strand of JAUMIR010000001.1, from coordinate 165,188,371 downwards.
GAGGGCGGGGGACGGCCGGGAAGAGCGACCGCGAGGCCTCTGGAGGCCTCGGGGTCGCTTTGGGAGGGTGGGGGCGGCAGGGAAAAGCAACCACGAGGCCTCCGAAGGCCTCTGGGTCGCTTGGGGAGGGCGGGGGCAGCCGGGAAGAGTGACCGCGAGGCCTCCGGAGGCCTCTGGGTTGCTTGGGGAGGACGGGGGCGGCAGGGAAAAGTGACCACGAGGCCTCCGGAGGCCTCTGGGTCGCTTGGGGAGGGCGGGTGGAGGGCTGTCATTATTTGCGGAATTTTCACATTCGCGGGGGTCTATGGAACCTAACCCCCGCGAATGTGAAGGGACAACTGTAGTCATGCAATCTCACATGAGGCAGGATTCTCCCCTACCTCAGGCAGGCAGGCTTAAAGTGATAGCAATACAGAGTATCAAGATCAAAGCATTACATCACTCAGTTTATATTCAGTTGCCAATTTAGCTACATTCAACCAAAGTAAAGAAATTAAAAAGAATTCCCTAACGCAACTAAACAGGCCCTAATCTCTACTAAATACTTGCAGTTTGTTGCCTTGAGATGTTATTCAGGTGGCTGGGAGCTCAAGCCAGAGATGGAATAGCTGTGCTCCACCAGCATAGCAGTCTTTGTTCCTTCACATTTTCCAGAATCTCTCTCCAATCTCACACTGGTTTCAAAACAAAAGCAGTTAAATCCTCTTCAGATTTCCTGGGCTTAAAGCTGTAATTGGTCAGTCCAGTCACATGGTGTTATGGTAATGATGTCATCTCATTAGCTCTGTGAAGGTGGTGCTTGAGACCTTCCCCATTAACCCTTTTCTCACCTGATACTATGCTGTCAAGACAATCTGTTTACAGACAAAGGGAGTTATAGTTCTCTAGCAAAATGATGGGAGTTGCACCTTGTGGCAACATGATGGAACTCCATCATGACAGTTGCGTATTACACCAGAGATACTTGGATTTACCCAAATCCAACAGGCATTATTTAACTATGAAGCTAACCAAAGCAACTAAATGTTATGAGAAGATTCTTACTTAAGGCATGATTCAAGCCAAAGTGAAGCACCACTGGTCTTAACTGGCAGAAATCTAAGCATATTCTTAAGTTTCCCATGACAAACAATGGTATTTAAGAACTCTTATGTTTTATTAGATCATGCTATTAACTTAGAACAGGTTTTACCTACATACAAAACCCACTACTGAATCATCATGCCACACCCCAAATAATGTAAATTACCATTTTTATGTAATTCCACTTACAGTGCTATTGAACAATACTAAGTTCAAAAACCTTTACTTGTTAATATCCCACTGAGAGAAAATATACAGAATCTTATTAAATTATTGTTACCCTAAACACTCAGGGATCTTAAGGACCCTCAAAATGTCGATATTATTTTGGGGAATTAATATTGGTTATATGAGAGGGGACAACAGATAGCACGAACTTTTTACCTATGTATAGTGGTAATCAGGAGGAAATAATAATAATAATAATAATAATAATAAAATTTTATTTATATCCCGCCCCTCTGCAACGCAATCGGGGCGGCTTACAATATAAAAACCCCATACTCACAATACCCTAGCCCACCCACCCCTTAAAATAATATTAAATTACAAAGGATTAAAAACATGCATTAATTAAAATATATATAAATTAGAAGAAAAAAATTTAAAACATACAATCGTAGCCTAGAAATGTTAAGCTAAATAGTACAATTATTTTCTTTAATTGAGAAAGCAATAATAACAATGTTCACACACATACTCAGGCTGGGGGGCACCATGGATACTGAAAACCATGGATAATAGTGAACACCATTGAAAATAATGGGACTTCCAGTTTAAAATACCATAGAGTTGCCTTGGAGGCCCCAGAAAAATGGCTAGAGGGGACACATTTTCTAGGAAGACTCGATGGTAGGTGCGCTGTTTTGTGTGTTGTGGATAATTGAACCAGTGGATAATGAATCAGTGGATACGGGGTATCCAATCCCCAGTGGATACAGGGGTCCTACTGTATATAATCAATATTTTCCTTCAGGGGATAGGATGGGATTTAGAGTGAATGACAATGCTTCTCGGAGATTTCCAAGGTAGGACAATGTAACTGAATAGAGGAAGCAACCTTATTTTTTATAAGGGCAAAGGTATAAGGGATCTTTACAGGTTTGAGTATCTTAGCACAGGCTGATGGGATTAGCCAGATGTTCAGGCAAAAAGTTGCCTTGCAAATTATCTTTCTTTGGAATTTAGGCTGACCCCTCCTTAAGTACATACCTGACTGAGTCTGAATGCTAGTCTTTTTGGAATTCCTGGTTTTGGGATTTCCCCAGCTTTACTAGCTGCACTACATGGAAGACCACATTTTAATCTAATTATTAAATATTGCCAATTTATTATAGATATGGGGCAGGGGTGTCAGGATAGGTAACAATATAATGGGAAAGGCTTTAGCATAATATAACAACATTAGAGTGAGCCAACAGCCTGATTGATCCTCACTGAGTACTAAGCAAACAAGACAATATGTTTCATGACCAATTTCTCTCTTTGTCTCATTTCATCATAAGTGAATTGATTCAAAGAGTATACCCTTCCAAATTGCTGCAGAATAACAACTCTTATTTGAATGAGTGGGAGCTGTGATTGGATTTTAGGATCATCTTTGAGGGGTTGCATGTTAGGATTGGGCTTCAAATCAGCAACCACTAAAAGCAAATAAATGAAGGAGCTGTCGGTCTAAACAAATAAGATACTTACATAACAAATTAAAAATGAATGACCAACAAATTGAGTATTTAAGCATCTTTATGATGAACATGAAAATGATAGGTACAAACTACAGTTGTCCCTTCACATTTGCAGGGGTTAGGGGCAGAGCACCACCATGAAAGTGAAAAACCATGAATGTTAAGCCCCGCCCCCAACATGCATACGACACTACAGTATTGTAGACTCCTCTCCCACCAACAGGACTGCCAATACCTGCCACTGTGATAGCAACACCCACCCCTGGGCATACAAACCATTCCACTGCCACTGTGATAGCAACACCCACCCCTGGGCATACAAACCATTCCACTGCCACTGTGATAGCAACACCCACCCCTGGGCACACAAACCATGCCCCTTACCCACATTCGCCTCCCTGTCAGCTCTCCCGCCCTCTGCCCTGCCAACAACACAACTCTAGCTTGCTTTCTTACCTTGCACCAAAACAGCACTGCCCATTTAAAGTTGCAACAGTAGCAACAACTGCCCCTCGGATGCATAAATCATGCCCCTCATCCACACTTGCCTCCCCCGCAGCTCTCCCTCCCTCTGCCCTGCCAACAACACAACTTTACTGAGCATTTTAAATCAGCAGTGCTGTTTTGGTGCTAGGTAAGAAAGCAAGCTGGAGTTGTTTTGTTGCCAGGAGAGGAGGAGAGGAGAAGGAGGGAGGGGTCTTGGAGTTTGAGCTAATTGTGCTGCAGCTACAAACTGCAATGGGAAACATGTGAATGTGAAAGGACAGCTGTATGTGGTAATAATAGATGTAGAGTAGGACCCCTATATCTGTGGGGGTTCGGTTCCCAGATTTACCATGGATAGCGGAAACCACGGATAACAGTGAATGCCATTTGAAAATAATGGGACTTCCGGTTTAAAATACCATAGAGTTGCCTTGCAGGACCTAGAAAATGTCTAGAGAGGATGGCACTCTAGGCATTTTCTAGGAAGACTTTATGTTATGTGTTCTGTTTTGTGTCCTGTGGATAACTGAAACCACAGATATGCGTTTCACAGATACGGGGGTCCTACTGTATATTCCAATGCAGGTCTGCCTAATTCACATCTAAAGTGGAAGCTGTAGTTGCTATATAAAGTATAGCAACTACAGTATAGTTGCTATATAAAGTATTGAACCCAGTCCACCATCTTCCCCACCACAGCTGCTTCCCCTATACATTTTTGTCCTTGGTTGAACTCTTTGGGAAAACATATTACAAAAAAAAAAACACCAAACAGGGTGCAACACTTCTCCCTGTAAAACCCTCTGATGCCTTACATCACATCAACTACCTCTCTTCAGACATAACTGTAGCACTGACACGTACAGGGCTGCTACCATTACATATAGTTTCATTGATAATATTACACTGTATTTTGAGAATCTGATTAAAAATTTGGAATTTGATCATTTGTTGACATCACTAAAATGTCAGAATCTGGTTTGTAAATTTTATAAAACCACATATTTTTTTCTCAGTCCATGGAATGTGTTCATCCATCAAGACACCTATGTTCTTTGAACAGTTCATACAGTGGGTCCGCTGTATTGGCAGTCTAGCCACTCATGGATTGGAGGATCTGCAGATGGTCATGCCCCATATTATTCAATGGCAGTTCATGCACATGGGCATGTGCACACACGACCATTGATTAATATAGGGCTGGAGTGTCTGCATTTCCCCCCATCCATGGGGGGGGCAGAACCGAACCCCCGCAGATGGGAAGGCCCACTGTACATTCACTTATGGTAACAAGGTTGGTGTTATAGAAGAAAGCATTTTAAGCATAGCTAATTTCCAGCAGAGCCTCAACAGCTGAAAAGAAAACAGAATAATTATTACAGCAATTTAGGGTTGTTGATTCTTCATGATATTTTAATTGTGTAATTCCTTTGATGTGATCATTATGGCCTTGATTTACTGTATAAAGACATGTACATTAATACAGACATTACTATTTCTTCTGCAGAATCATGAAATTTCATGTTGCCAAAAGGAAGTTTAAAGAAACCTTGCGTCCCTATGATGTCAAAGATGTAATTGAACAGTACTCAGCAGGACATCTAGATATGCTATGCAGAATTAAAAGTCTTCAGTCACGGTAAGCAAAATACCTCCTTCTACCAAAAAAAATGCCTCCATATGAATTACCTTGGTCTTTAAAGTGGCCACATGTTTTAATACTCTTAAGTCTTGCTTGGCATTTATTTTCCTTCAGCTTTTGCAGGCTATGATCTTCCCCACTATAATTCATTTGAGCCTGAAATTAAAAATGAGATATGAAAACAGTTAATTCTTCAGTATCTTCTAATAAATGTGCATACACCAAACAGTTGTCACTGAGCATTGGCAGGTGGCAAACTGATTGTAAGGCAGCTCCTACCCCAATAGCATATTCTAATTCTAAAAGAATATTCATATTCTAAAAGATAATTGCACCTAGTAGAATCAGATTATCTCAATCATGGCCAGAGACTTTATATAAAATAAAAATAATAACTTTGCTCAATATTCAGATACAATCCTCTGTAAATATAAGGAACCCAGGAAACCTTAAGTACACCTGAAGACAAAAATATTACTGTTGAAGTGGGTATGCGTATGTGTGTATTTAACTGTCTTACAGGGTTGACCAAATTCTTGGAAGAGGACAAATTGCCCCTGATAAAAAAAGTCGAGAGAAGAATACTGTAGAGAATGAGACAGCTGATGACCTTAGCATGCTAGGGCGTGTAGTCAAGGTGGAAAAACAGGTAACATGACTTTGAAAAATAATGAGCAGTTTTATTTTATTGATCAACTATTAACATAATTAAAATATGTTTAATATTTGCAATGATAAATAACTTCCTTTAGATTCCACACAAGGCAATTTTATGCAAAATTATTATGCTGGAGGCTACTGTGTCAATTTCATCTATTGACATTTCATTGATGTCAATGATTCTGTACCAGGGTAAGTGTCATGTGTCTGCAAGACTGCAGGTCATAATAGAAATGCTTCCCAGAAGTATCTGAGGAATTTCCAGAAAACTTCACTGAGGCTGCTCATACTGGACTGTAGCCTGGATGGCAAACTTTTGATTACATTCTGTTTTCAGCAGTTTGAGGTAAACCATGGGTGAGCTTCATGTGTCCTCTAAGCCCCCTTTTGCACTCCCCTCAATATCTGCCGGCCTCCTCCAAAAGTCCCAACGATAGCTGGTTTTTTGACCGTTGCAGTTTGCCACCCAATTTCAGCTTAAAAGCACAATGCCTACAAAAAGCTGCTCTCATAACAGCTCTACAAGTTATGCTCCCTCCTCTTTCCTGTCATATCCCTGCATTGCCTTGCCTTCCTCTTCTTCTCCCTGCCTGCCTGTCTGCTCTTGTGAGGCATTCTTCTTCTCCCAACAGCTATGGAAGGAAGACAGGAGGAGGACAAGGGAGACAGTGGTGGTGGCAACAGCAGCTGTTCATAGCTGAAAGAGGAAAGGGTGCATGGTTGCCAACACTTTTAAAAATCTCTTGCTTGTTCCCAGGACTCCTGGGAGCAAAGCACAGGGGGTGGGTGTAAAAGGAAAATTGCCATTCCCAAATACCGGTGCACAGCCAATTGTCCAGTCATCTCCCAAATGGCTTTGCTCCCAGGACACTTGGGAGCATCCAAGGCGTTTTTAAAAGACTCAGCCACACATCCCCTCTTCCTCTTTCAGCAGAGACCAGGGGACCCAAAAGCTGCCACTGCTGCTGCCACCACTTTGCTGCTCTTCCACTCTTCTTCCTTGGCATTACTGTCAGGAGAAGGAAAGTGGTAAGCTGTTGCTGCAGCAACCAACTGCAGTTCTGGGCTTTTAAATATTTTTGTGCTAGAAAATGAGTTTGGCTGGCTGAGGGTCAGAAGGAGGCAAGACTGATCTCCAACAACTGTGCTCACCTCCATTGCCTGAAAATCCACATAAAGTAACTTTTTCTTTGAAGAGCAATTTTGTGTATATTTTGTTACCATCTGCATAACATGCATCCTTTGACATTCACAGACTGTTTTCTTCTTCCATTTCCAGGTCCAGTCCATAGAGTCAAAATTAGACTCACTACTAGATATTTACCAACAGGTCTTGAAGAAAGGATCTCTGTCTGCACTAACTTTGGCTTCATTTCAAATGCCACCTTTTGAATGTGATCAAACCTCTGATTATCAAAGTTCTGTAGATAGTAAAGAGTTGTCTAATTCTGCCCAGACTAGTGAATGTGTATCCAGATCAACCAGTGTCAACATGCCATGTGGCCTCCAGCTTATATTGACACCAAATGAATTTAACCCTCAAGCTTACTATGCTTTTAGCCCAACTATGCATAGTCAAGCCACACAGGTGCCAAATGATGGATCTGTAGTTCTACCAGCTAATAATGCACTAAACCAAATAAATCAGACATCGAAGCCAACAACACCTACAACATTACAGATACCCCCTTTTTCATCAGTAAAGCATATCAACAGGCTGGAACCTATACATATTATTCCTGTGAGCACACAGGAAAATACTTCTGATGTCACCGCTTGCCTTGTTGCTTCTAAAGATAATGGACAAAATGCTAAGTCCAGTGTGACAAAGGACAATTCATGGAGAAAAAGCCTTGATAAAGAAGGGGAACCCCTAATCTCAGTGAAACCAATAGCGCAAATGGATATCGGGAAATCGCTGTCAGTACAAAACCTTATACAGTCAACAGCAGAAGAACTGAATGTACAGATTTCTGGAAGTGATACCAGTAGTTCAAGAGGCAGTCAAGAATTATACAGCAGATGGAGGGAATCAAAATTATTTATAACTGATGAAGACTTGGAAGCAGAGAGAGAAAGTGAGACTTTTGAGGCCATTTCCCACCCATTAGTGGAAACCACTCTCTCTACTGACTCTCTGAGGACTGGAATGTCAAGATCATCTCAAAGCATTTGCAAGCCAGGAGACAGTACTGATACTCTCAGCCTGCCTCATGTTAAACTTAAATAGCATTTTGTGGATTTTGATCAGATGCTGAGTAATCCTTTCAGGCATACATATCAGAGCATGGACTATTTTGAAAACCCTTTTAATGATTTTTTAAAATTTAAATTAATCAAGAAGAAAGGCAGTTGTATGAGTCCATATCTTTCAGGTGCATGAAAATGCATGTTTAGGTGACTGATAACATTCTAATTTATACCAACAGTACACTGTTACTTTTGTTTAGTACAGTAGGTATAAATGGGAATCTACATGCTTCAGGTTTATTAAAGAACAAAAAGATCTGAACATTTGGAAACTATGGTATTTCTATAGTACATAAAATTAACATAACATGTAAAGCACTTTGCTTCTGGTTTAAATTAATACTACATGTGACCTGAACAGACCATATTTACGTTTACAACAAAACTATCAACAGCTGCTACTGAAGGAAACCTGTAATATGAGATTAGAAATGGCTGCTAGTTGCAAGCTAAGATTAATTGGCTATTTTAGAAGTGTTGATTTCTGTATTCCTTTGAAGATATAGAACTGAGACAAAATATTTTGCACAGCACTTTTTAAGAGGGTTTTTTTGTGTGACTGAACATTTTTTTACTATGAAATGTTCTAAATTCCAGATCATCAGGGAGGATCTTCAGTGTGAAATGTTCTTTGTCTCACACTTTCCAAACTCACTGATGGCTTCCTTGTGGATCTAAATTCTTTGGGCAGAAATCTCCGCAAGAGAAAAACAGATACTTGATTGTAGATGTGATTATTTTCTCCCTTTAGTCCATCTTCCTGTTTTCTGAGGTTGAATGATAGCACAATCAGAGGCTGGGAAAAGAAGAAAAAGTATTAGATAAAGAAACACAGTGAAAGAAACAATGGAGATAAAAGGAGACTATACTTTTTCTTTTAAAAAAAAGTAATTAAGAATATGAATTTATTTTTTTAAATGGGTCTATACAGTCGGGAATGAGAAGAGTAGAAAAAGAAAAAGGAAGAAGAAGCTGGAAAGTTTTATAATGCTCTTTTAACCTAAACACAGTTTGTTCTTCCCTCATATAAAAATTGTAATGAAAACTTAATTTTTCTGACAGTACTGAAGACTACCTGTCAGATTCTTGAAACATCTGTACTGGCAAGAGATGAAGGCATAACTCCTTTCTATAAAATTCCTTCCTGTTTTGCTTGTTTTTTAACTATACAAATCTAAAAATTGGTGCCTCTTTTGAATGTAAATTCTAGAATAGTCTCTGCCCCAAACACTATACACACACTTTTGTGTTTCACATCTTCGAGGAAACTGAAGTCTCTCCTCAATTTCTCCCTGTACTTTCTTCTTCAGTTTCATGCCCCAATTTCTTTTATTTCTTCAGTTTCATTAGGACTGACCTGAAGCAACAATACTGGTCAATATTTACAATATTGAACTCTTTTAAGAGCCTAAGCACATTCCAGTCCCACTCCCCACTAATAATGTTATAATAATGTTATATTTATGGTATCCCCCAGAAATATATGCCTTGGTTATGCTCATGAGCAAGATGTGCTGTGTTCAATTTTCTCTAATGATTCCAAAGGCATTCTACAAATTGAGTGATGCCACTACTCGCTGGGAATATAATGGTTTGTGAGCCAGCCCTGCCATGAATGAGGGTATACAAAAATGTCACAACAGTCTTAATGGTGTTTAAGTGCTGCAAACAATTTTAACTGTTTACTCTGAATCCGTTGTAATTTCTGCCTCCATTGTTCAGAAGAATTTTCTGGATGTAACAGCTTATTGTTGATAATAGTATGTGAAAATACACACAAAATGGAGGGTGCTTTCATTCCTATAAAACTTGCAGATGATGAATGATGTTCTACAGCTTTCCCTCTTCTACAGCTCCAGGGACAAATTCCAAGAAAGGGGATCTTGAAGCATATGGGCTATCTTTTCTTTTCCACTGCTACCTTCACAAGTTGCTGTATCACATTTTGCTAATGGCTGCAACATCGTTGTGCAATATAAATAATTTCCACAGTACTTATATTAGAGGTAATAACTGGAGGGCTCTGGTACTAAACTTGCCTTCCTCCATCTGATTCTGTCTGTTCCTAAAACTGTCAAACCTAAGGAGAAAGAGGGTGTTGATTATCTGCCTCTGTGCTAGGTGGTGAGATGGGGAAACATGGGAGCCAGTTACACGACAGAATAAAGTGCACGAAGTTCCAGATTGCTGTTCTTTCACACTAGCGCTGCATAGTTCACATGATTTATTGCTAAATTGGAAGATCTGGTGAGCTTTCGGCCTTTCTTGTTCACACAAACAAAGGTGGGCGCATGACTTCCAGATCACTGTCATTAAAACCAGGCAGGAGGCAGGGAGGAAGTGAGGAGGGGGGCAGTGCCAGGGGGAAAGAGTGTAGCTTCATCTGAGCCAGAGAAAACCAGATAAATCAACCAACAAAGGAGGGAGACCACAGGGGGAGGAGAGGAATAATGACAAAGAAGGGAAGGAAAGCAGCCGATTCCCTTCTCTGAATCCCTGCCAGCTGAGCAGACTGCTTCTCTCTCTCTCTCTCTCTCTCTCTCTCCCTCTCTCTGTCTTGCGCGCATGTGCACACACACACAAAAGAACACGATTGCAGCAGGGCAAGCTAGTGATCAGCCGGTGGAGCAAATTACTTTCTTTCTCTCTCTCATACACACACACACACAGAGAGAGAGAGAGAGAGAGAGAGAGAGAGAGAGAGAGAGAGAGGAATAATCATTATGCTAGAAAGCAAGCCGGCTGGCTGGATCTTTCCCTTTAAGACTCATCTCTTGCAAGTCCACCCCCTCCTTGGTCACTCCAACCAATCAAGGCTCAGCTGTGCTCTGGCTATTTCAGAAAGACTGCTCGTAGTTCCCACTGCCGTAAGCAAAATGGTAGTTCACACAATCAAAAGTGCACTAACTTGCACTACTTTTCAAACAAGATGGGGAAAATAGTGAAAGCTGATACTGTGTGATTTATGGGGGTTTTTGTCCCCTCCTTCTGAATATGGTTACTTTGATCCAAAAGATGTGGGAACTGTTAGGACTCTTTGAGAATTCTTAGAGGATTTATTTTGCCATGTAAATGGCCCCATGGAGCTTGGGCCTGCCAGCCCACACATAGAGTAGCCTGCTGTCTAAACTAGTCCCTGACCAGGGGTTTAAACATTTTCCTTTTTGGATTTCTGCAGTTTGTCCAGCCAGCCAAAGCATTACATTTTTAAAAAATTCAGAACACCTAAATACTCCTTTTCTTTATTTACTGAATGCTCTATAGTGCCTTTCCGTGCTTTACAAGAAACCTCTTAAGTCTGCACTTAAGCTTGAGGAGCTAGTGCAAACGCACAAGCCAAGCAACATTTGAACTAACATTTGAGATCTGTTTCCCTTTTTGCAAATATGAACATGAGGTATCATCCTCCCATATGTCTGTAGAGACAATGGCACCCTCATATATCCAAATGGCATTTCCAGTGTGAGCAGAACAGACTGCTGTGCAAGACAGTTTCAGTTACTTCTCTTGGCTTAGATGATTCACCAACTAGAAACTGCTTGTTTGCCTTAATTACATGGCATGCTTGAGTTCTCATAGTGTTAATTATGTACATATAGATGCTTGAGAAAATGAGTGGCTATTTTCAAAAATGCAAACAAATCAGGAATTCCCTTGCAAAATTACAAGTAGCAATTTGTATCTCCCACACACACACACACACTTTTGGCTGGTTTTTACAAACGCTAATCTAAAAGTATTTTTCCCCACTGTTAAATTGATGACATTTTAGAAGCATTAATATTAGAAGCTTTTAATCAGAATGTTTAAGAACAAGATGGTACTCCACATTCCTTTGGTGGGAGATCTTACGTGCACCACACAGAATGTGAGCAATGTCTTCTCAGACTAAAATATTTTCAGAAAATCAAATTTTGAGAAGAAATCCCTCCTGGTTACTGAACCCTCTTGATCATACCTGCATGGATAACTTACTGTCATACTAAAACTACTGAACATGTCATAATGAATGTACAGTATGCAGTGGGGCAGTCAAGTCAGTATTTTCTTTGTTATGTATTGGGATTTTTATATCTGATGATGTATTAAAACATATGGAAACTGTAAAAATTACACACAAATAAAACTGGGAATAACTTGTAGCCTGGGGACTACAGTGTAAAGAAATAAATGTGTTTTGATACACATGTCAATGTTCCTAGTTGGAGAAATAACTAATAATAAGTTTGATGATCATATCTTTTACAAATATATATTTTCTTCTGCTTTATGATATTTTTATTTAAATATTAATAGAGTGTTCTAAGCTAGAATTCAATATGGCAAAGATTGTACACTTTTTGTTCATACTGCCCACATTCTTTATATGAGGTAATTATACTTAAATTGACAGCTGCCATTAACTATGGTAGCAGATACCTCAACCTTCTGTGCCCAGGGAAATCATTCTTGAACACTTTATAAAGTGCACTGTCTCTGACTTGGGACTTGCAGTCCCTATTTAATCAAAATTCCTATTAATTTACCTCAACAGGTGCAGTGTCCCAGTTAAGAGTTTGCAGGCCTATGCTCTTTTTGTTGTTGTTAAGCATCCGTTTAAAGTTAAAGTGATCATATTCCAATTATTTCCTGAGGAAACTAACACTTAGCAAAATTAATCCATATGTCACATTGACTCTAAAAGTAAATGCACAAAATATTAACATAACAAGAATAAAGTGAAGAAGAAGCACAGAACAAAGTAGAATTTAGTGGGGGGAAATAAAATATATAACTAAAGGAACAAAGACAGCTGAAGCATGTTTTCTCTTAATTTTGCTCCACTGAATTCAATGGACTTGATCCCTGCATACAACATAAAGAGGGATAGCTTTTTGCATCGTTCCTTCTGAGCAGTCGCATTTGGACAGGGTAAACAAGCAGAAAATTGGGGATGGAGGAGTGCAGCAGTTAAAAAGGGCTGTTGAGTCAGTGTTACATCAATGTGTAAGTAATGTCTCGTTTCAGCCTAATGTACTTAGAACTGCAACCCCAGTTCATCCTAAACATACAAACATTTTAGTGCACATAAAAAATGTGTTTAGGAATGGTCTTTAATAAAAGACAAGATTTGTCCCTGTACTATTCTCTTCACTAGACTAATATGCAGAACAACTTAATTTGCCCTTCTGAGCCATTTTCTTCTTCTAGCTGAAGAAAATGTCATTTATTGGGATGGGATTATAACTAGGCAGATTTTAGGGGAGAGTGAGTTGCTTTGCTTTGCTTTGCTTTGCTTTTTAACCTCTTCACCATGAAATGTTTCAATATATTTCCAAATTTTTGCTGTATCTACTTAATTTGTTTAATAGGTTTTATAAAGTTCTGAGTCATTCAAATTGGTATATAACAGATACTTCCACTAACAATACATCTTCTGCCATTAAGAGTATTATGAGATACTAACAAATGTGAAGGGAAAATGCTGAGAGTCTGGTTATATGACTGTAATGGAAACATGTAAGGGACATTTCCACTGATGCTAAAATGGCATTAGCCATTACATTAGAATAAAATGTCAATTGCAATTTCATGACAAACTGAATCCATATTGTTGTTAATAAAAAGCATTTAAAATACTATGATATATGTTTTATTTTAATCTCAAAGAAATGCTGATTAATCATATTCCATCAATTCACATTATCCCTGACTCATCCACTCCTGGTGGTGCTAAGTTCAAGGCTTCACAGAGCTAAGTTCAAGGCTTCAGCACACAACAGGTTACATACCATTTGCTTCTCTGCTAGCTAGTACTTGGGTATCTGAGACCCTCCGATTACATTGCCTGAGGTCCTGTTTTATTCCTGTCAACCCATAATCTGTCCATTCCTGACTTCCAAACTATAATCTGGGATTTTGCAAACCAGGAATGCTTCTGTGGTATTCAGTTACCTTCATGTACTCTGCATTTTCACTGAGGATTGCACAGCCATCTTCTGGAATTCTCACGATTACTAAAATAAGCACAAATTTTAATTATGACAGCTGGTGGATCAAAAAAAATAAAGAACAAAAATCATGTGTCAAAATTACCTGTTAGGACTAGCAATAAAACTGAAGTTAAATTGATCCTTAAATTGATTTAAGGAATATATGCACAAGTTCAGCCTGCAATCCAATGCACACTTACTTCTGAGCAAGTGCCACTGAATGCAGTGACTTCGTATGTATGGCATTGTAGGTTGTTGTTTTTTAAGTGCCAGTAAACAGCTGAAAATATTTATACCTGCAATGATTGATTACTTATATTTGCTTACCTAATTTTCTGTGCAACTCAAAAAGCTGTGTGCCTATACCATTTGCTCATGCGGGCTGTGCACAGCCTACTTAAAAAGAGTGCCTTGTCTACAAAAATTACCATTCACCAGCAACTGACTGCTTACTTGGGTCCTGTCTACACGGTAAAAAAAAACGTACACTGTTCAGAAGATCGCTCTTCCGTACACACAGCCGTTTGGAGTCATACGTGTCATTCAGAAGGGGGCTAGCGAATCCCCCATAAACTACGTGGATTCGGCGTTCGGGAGGATTAGCGGATCTCGGCATAAAATACGTACAGCCGTTTGAATGGCTGATGGACTGTACGGCCCGTTCGCACACATATGAACAGGTGGTGTAATCTGATTGCCTGGCCAAGTAAAGGGGGCAGGGCTAGCAAGGAGGGGAATTGGGAGCAGCCGCCATGTTGGATTCCCAGCTAAGCGAGAATCCGGTAAGTCCGTGAATTTTATATATATTTATTTTTATTTTACTTTGTAAATAGGGAAAACCGAATGTCCGCAAAGCAGGCATCTTTTTAAATTAAAAAAAAAAGCGGCGGGAGATTTAAAACTGCTGCTTGGCTTGCTCGCTCCAATCAGCTGGGGAAGGGGGCTCATACGGAGTTTAGGGGCGTAAAAAATCGTGTAGGCGGATTGTATGCATACGAATGGCTGCCTATTCGTATTTTTAACCCCCACCCAAACGGATTTTTTTTAAATCACATAGACCAGGGACATTTTCAGACTCTTATGTAGGCTATGTTGGTCCCAATTAACAGTGATAACGTGTTTATCATATGAACTGCTCACAAGAATCATCAGTAAAATACCATCAATATAGGAAAAAAATCCATATTTTAGGTGTCTATATGCATTCTAAGCATGTATGGTGTAATACTTAAACAGTATTTATCTGTAACTCAAATACCTGCTCAGCCACAAGTTTGTTGGGTGGTCTAGGTCCTCTCCCTATGTCTCATGCTAGACAACCATATAAGGTAGATTGAGAGAATAAAACAGATGAGCACAAAACTTCCCCCTCTCAAGAGAAAGATGGACAATGTCCTTCACCTATACAAAAGGAATCTCATGACCTCAACCCTGTATATAAAATGCAGAAAATGGCACTTCATTCAGATGAACTTCTCAATTATGATGTTGACATAATAGCAGCTTCCACAGAGAATTCCCACCCCCTTAGTAAGTGAAGAAAAGTGGCCTGGGGTAGTGGTTTGAGTATTGGGACTATGACTCTGGAGACCAGGGTTCGAATCCCCAATCAGCCATGGACATGCAGACAGTATACCCTTCACCAGCACTGCTGTGGTCTGCCTGTGAAGATGGGAAAGCAGCATGGGCTCACTCATAGGGCAGCAAACATATATATGCAGCAAACATGACCTCTAGAGAGGTAGCACCACAAAGTCCTAAGCCTTCTTTTGCTGTTTTTATAGGTACAGGGCACAACCAATGTTTCAGTCTCTGATATAATTCTGATGAAGAATTAACCCAGTGTGGCATAGTGGTTTGAGCACTGGATTATGACTCTTGAGAGCAGGGTGTGAATCCCCACTCAGCCATGGAAAAACCCACTGGGTGACCTTGGGCAAGTTACACACACACAGCCTCAGAGGAAGGCAAAGGCAAACCCCCTCTGAACAAATTTCGCCATAAGTCGGAAACAAATTGAAGACATACCACAACAAAGTGAAGAAACAAAAAAATGTGGGAGAAGTTGACACAAGCTTCAAGCCATTTCAGCCCAGGAGCAATCCTGGACAGCGATCCCGGGGGCAAAGGGAGGAGGGAGGGAGAGCTCTCCTCCCCTCCCTTTGCCCCTACGCCGCCATTTCGGCCCAGGGGCAATCCCGGAGGGAAAGGGAGGAGAAATCTCTCCTTTTCCCCCACCCACCCCCCTACTCGCTGTCACCATCCGTGGGTAATTGAATCTGCAGATGGCTAATCAGCAGATGCATGGGTGCTACTGTATGCCAAACAGAATTTTTGGAGTTATAAACCTACGCAGGTTTGTGTTCTGGAAGAGTTTACTTCTGACGTTTCGCCTGCATCTGCGGCTGGCATCTTTCTCTGGAGATGACAGTCACAGATACAGGCGAAACGTCAGGAATAAACTCTTCCAGAACACGGCCTCACAGCCTGAAAAAAAAAAAAAACAAGGAAAATCTATAGATGACAGCCGTGAAAGCCTTCGACTTCACATTCTACACAGGTTGCTTGTTGGTGCAGTAAATATGGCACATACTCAGAGCTGACTGGGCACTATAACAGTGTAGTGGAATAGTAAGTTTAACTCATTACCACACTACACTGTCATAGTGCTATTCTTCCACTTTAGCTGCTCTGGCTGCCTCCTGTGGGATTCTGGGATTTATAGTTTCGTGAGGCCTAAGAGCTCTCTGGCTGAGAGCTCTCAATGCCCCTTCCTAAACTGCAAATCCCAGGATTCCCTCGGAGGCAGCCAGTCAAGCTGTTAAAGTGGAATAATAGCAAGATAACCAAGTTTAGGAACAGGTGGCCACTTCTCTTCACCCTTGCCCAAAAGTCTGGGGCCTCCCACCCTTACAGGGAACACCCAGAAACGTTAGGGGCTTTTGCACCTGTGGGGAAAGTGCATAAAAGGGCAACCCAGAGCAAGGAGGCTTCTTTCACTAGATCCGGGACTTTTTCACACTACGCTGTTGTAATGCTATTATTCCACTTTAGCTGCTCTGGCTGCCTCATGTGGAATTCTGGGGTTTGTAGTTTAGTGAGGTCTAAGAGCTCTCTGGCTGAGAGTTCTAAATGCCCCTCCCTAAACTACAAATCCCAGGATGCCACTGGAGGCAGCCAGAGCAGTTAAAGTGGAATAGTAGCACTATAACAGGGTAGCCTGATAAAAAGTAAAGACTCATATCACACTAGACTGTTGTAGTGCTATTATTCCACTTTAACTGCTCTGGCTGCCTCCTGTGGAATTCTGGGGTTTGTAGTTTAGTGAGGCCTAAGAGCTCTCTGGCTGAGAGTCCTAAATGCCCCTCCCGAAACTACAAGTCCCAGGATGCCACAGGAGGCAGCCAGAGCAGTTACAGTGCCATAATAGCACTATAACCGTGGAGTGTGATAAAGAGCCCTTGAGAGCCCCAGCCAATCACCATTTCGGGAGTGAGGGGCGCTCTAGCCAATCACAGCGACCTTTGGGATTGGGCGGGTGGGAGAGCGGCACGCGGAGGCCCTGGTTCGACGGTTGAGGCTCTGCGCCATGTCTGACTGGGATGAGGAGGAGACCCCCGCCCAGCCTTCCTTGAGCGAGTGGCGCCCGAGGACCACGACGGCTCCGGAGCCGGCTTGTGGGAGCCGAGAGGCGGCCAAAGAAGACCGGGAGGGAAGGCGCGGCGGCGGCGGCGGCGGCGGGAGAAGAGGAGGCTCGACCCGCGAACCTTGGCAGCCGAGGAGAGGAGGAGGAGGAGACCGGGAGGGCGCGGGCTCGCCGCCGCTCTGCTTCCACCTGGACAATGCCTTCGTCGGCGCCCTCATAGGTAGCCGCCTTCGCCGCCGCTGTAAATCCTTCCCGCCGGCGCCAGCTTCGCTTGGGGGTCAACCCCACAAAGGGGAATGAATACTTCTTGTGTTGTGTGGCAACCAAGGACGGGCAACGGAGGAGGGTGTCCTTGTCTCCCCGGGGGTGGGGGGAGACACATCCACACTAGAAAAATAATCCGGGTTGAAACGGGATTATTTGCCATGGCTCTTTCCTATGGAATCCTGGGACTTATACTTTGGTGAGGCACCAGCACTCTTTGCCAGAGAAAGGCTAAAGATCTTGTAAAACTACAAATCCCAGGATTCCATAGGAAGGAGCTATGCAAATAATCCAGTTTCAAACTGGATTACAGTTGTGGCTTCATATTTGCTGGGGTTTGGTTCCAGGACCCCACATCCCCCCCCCGTGGATACCAAAATCCGTGAATACTCAAGTCCCGTTATATGCAATGGCATAGCAAAATGGTGTCCCTTAGATAAGATGACAAAATCAAGGTTTGCTTTTTGCATTATTAGTTTTTTAAGAATATTTTCAAGCCATGAATACTTAAATCCGTGGATACAGAGGGACAACTGTATTTGTGTCATGGGGATTCCCCCCCCCAACGTCTCCCCCAGCAAAGGGATATGTGGAGCAATGTATGCTGACATCCTATCCACCGTTACAAAGAAGTAAGGCCCATTTGAGTAACCAGCAGACTCAAGGTTTAGGATTGCAGCTACCATAGTTTCAGACACCATGTGATCACAGCCCAATGTCACTAAAACTGTTAATTAGTCAGGGAGGTGCATTCTCTTTCTAGATGGAAAAGGCATTGAGGAAGCCCATAAACTCATTCCCAAAGTCTTCGATATCTTGGCTCATCTCATAGCATTATTTTTGACTAGGTCATCCCAAGAACTGTGCCCTACTATTTATCCTGCTTTATTAACAGTGGCTTACATTCATTAAAAAAAAATACAGTGAAAACATCACAAGTTACGAAGGTTAAAAAAGAATTCAATTACCATTGTTAAAATATAATTAAAAATACATTAATTAAAAACACATGTTTCTTTTGTTAACATATTCATTGACATTTTTGAAATGGACAAAACACATAAACATCTTCTAAGTGAAATTAAAATGGTAATGGAAAACTAACACATAACATAATACAAAACATAAACCCTTTTACCCCTCTTCCCTCTCCCACCGCATAAAATTGACTTCCTGCTTTTCTCTGAATGTTTTTCTAATTTTTAGTAATATATCTCCTCCCTTGCCATATATCTTTTTACTTCAATCCTCTGCTTACATTTTCTTTTATATTATCTATATATCTACCAATATTTTCATTTATATTATCAACAGTTATAGACACTTATCTCAGATCACATTATACGTCATTTACTAATAATTAACTAACTAAATATCAAATCCCATAGTAGTAATAGTCCCATTTTCTTTTTTAATATACTCTACAAACAGTTCCCATGTTTTTTTATAATTATTAATTGTCTTATTGCTTACTAAATTGGAGAGTTTATCCAATAGAGCGAATTCCATTGAAGCCAATCCTGATATGTCAGAATTTCATTGGTTTTCCACTTTCCTTATGTATATTAAAAACATGTTTCGAAGGCAAGCTCTACTAAACCTGTGAATCATCTTGTGAATTAATAAATAGGATGTTTTATAATTAAAACATATAGTGATTTTATATTTGAGTACTGTACTCACAATATTTTTTTACAGTGTAGTCCTGTCCCTTTACACAAAAGTCCAATATTATTCAGTGGGATTTACTCCCATGGAAGGGCCTGGCAATCTAGCATAATGACTTCAGTCTGCTAGATGCAATATTAAAAGAGGAAGCAGTGGAATATATAACTGATAGAAATCAGTATTATTATTATTAAACAGATCATTGGTGCTGTGACACTGCCATAAAAATTGTTTGAATTGTGTGAGAGACAAAACCAGTTTTGCCTCCATTTGCAGTACATCTTCATTGGGTTGGGGAAAGAAGCTGTATCTTGTTATTTTTATTATTTATTAAAATATTTTTATTCTGCTCTGTATCATAGGATCTGGGGGGGGTCAATTTGACAATTTTATAAAATAAAGTTTAAAGCAATAAAGAATGATTTAAATAAAACATACTAAATGGTTTAACATGTTTAAAAAATTGCAATGAAAGCTGATTTTAATCAGGGTTCTAGTGTTTCTACATCAAAACATTGATGTCAAATCCAGTCCAGTTATTAATGGAAGCTCCAGTGATAGTTTTGAATTTTTTTCTGATGGGCAACATAAAATCACCATTGTTCAGAGTACATTATATTTGTTCAGCTTAAAATTTCAAAGAACATTCTTACTAGATAACATGCTATAGAACAAGTATTTTTCCTCTAACAACTGGTGAGCAATAAGAAAAAAATAGTAATAGAATCTTGTTGAGTATATACAGTATAACAGGTGAGATTGTTAGACTCCACCAATAATGAGTCCTCATAGCCATCATAGCAGATGGTGAGGAATGCTGCAGGCTGCAGTTCAACAATAGTTGGTGGGCTGCATAGTTCCCATCCTTTTAGGAGTTGATCTGTTAGTAGTGAAGGGCAGCATAGTGTAATTTAGTTCAGTTAACAACAGTGTTTTCAAGATCAAGAATTTTGATGGATTTAAGCACAGCATTCCAAACTACATTGGGCCCTTAGTATGTGCTGGGGTTTGGTTCCAGGACCCCCCATGGATACCAAAATAATGGATGCTCAAGTTTCATTATATACAATGCCATAGTAAAATGGCATTCCTTATATAAAATGGGAAATTCAAGGTTTGCTTTTGGGGAATTAAAAAAAATAATAACTGTGGTTGGTTGAATCTGTGGATGCAGAATCCATAGTTACGACGGGCCAACTGTATATCTCTGATCAATTCTAAGATCTGGGTATCCTTTTAGCTGGTTTAGCTTACCTTGGCTTTACTGTCTACATGGAGATAATTATGTATAAAGTAAAGCTTGTACATGGTCATGTACAAAAGTTGCACAAATACTTCTTCACCTCAGCTCTGTGAGCAAAGCGATTTCTGTTAGTAACATGTCATAGCTTCAATCATTTTACAGTGAAATATCAGCTGAAATTGTTCACCTAGGAAGAACCTAATTTGCTGTGAACTGTTCAGTATCATTTCTTAGAATTTTAATTTCAAATTTCACATCAGAATTTGTCCTTAGTTCTTTTACTTAAGAATGTTTACTTTTTGTCAGGAGAAGTATGTATTGTTCCAATACTGAAGCTCCTTTCCCTTAGCTGAACTGGTTCCCATTATGGTGTGGTCAGATTTTGCTTAAGTGTTAATTTACTTTTATAACAGGTCGAGGTGGATCTAAAATTAAAGAGCTTGAGGAATCATCAGGTTGTAAAATAAAGGTGAGATGTTAATGTTTCTCTCTTAAAAATCACATCCTTTCATTTTTGCTAGTTATCACTTTGCAGAAAAGTTCCTGTGAGAAAGAATTCTACATTGAATCATTGCTTTTTTAAAAAAAATACCAAAAGCAACTATGGCTGTTCTTAATGGGAGTAAATCAGGTGACCAATAAGAATAAAAAGTAGTAACAGGGTCTGCTCCAAGGAGAGGTGCCCTTATGAATCATGACCAAATATTTCTTCTGTGGAACTTAGAAGTTTTGTTGAATGAATTCAGTGAAATTTACTTCAGAGCTAGATACATTTAGAATTGTCCTGAAAGAGAATTTTGGAAACTTTGGAAGTTTCAGAGAACTTCTATTATGTAGTTATACGTCTGTGCTTTATTAGTTTAGTGAAGCTTAATTAAAATTATAATCCAAAGTTTTTGATGTACTTACACCTCAAGAATAGGATTTGTTTCCAAAACAATATGAGATCAGTACCAGGAGAAGAGAGGTATTATATCACTTGTTGTGCTGACTTAGGGGCCAAATTTACTTACTCAAGTAAGATGAGCAATGCACTATCTATTCAATTGGGGGGGGGCAGTTCCAGTTGCTGCAACCTAAGTACATTGACAAGTTACTACTGATTGTAAGGCTGATGATTTGCCCTCAGGCTAATCAAAGCTGGCTTGAGTGTGGAATCCAGAGTTTGTGAATGCATCATTATTTGACCCCTTTCTTCAGAAAAAAAGGTACTTAAGGGAGTGGCAACCGCCCAGTTTCAAATACTTTTTGGAGGAAACTTGGTTTTTAGACCCCTTTCAGTATGGGTTCTGATCTGTTTTGCGGACTGAATCTGCCTTGTTTGTCCTGATACCTCACCTTTGCTAGGAGAAGAGCGTGGGAGCAAAACTGTATTATTGGTCTTACAGTGACTATTGTTACCATTGACCACATTGTTGTATTGGACTGTCTCTGAGTTGGAGGTAGCAGGTATTATTTTATGATCAATTTTATGATGAAAGAGTAATTCTATGATTTTATCATTTTTATCATTTTATGATGAAAGATCCATCAGTGGCTGCACTTCTGAGGGGAAGGAGGTCCCAAGTGAAGTGCTTAAGGGTTCTGTCCATTACTCTTCAACATTTTTATTAATTACTTAGGTGATGGGGTAGGCAGAATGCTTATAAAGTTAATGGATGATACAAAACTGGGAGGGGTAGCTAATGCATTGGAAGATAGCAACAGAATTCAAAAGGATCTTGATAAACTAGAAAATTGAGCAGAAATTAATAAAATGAATTTCAACAGAGACAAATGCAAAATTATACATTTAGGCCAAAGAAACCGAATGCGTAAGTATAGGATGGGGGGTACTTGGCTGAAGGAGCTGGGCATGTTCAGCTTGGTGAATAGAAGACAGGGGAGACATTGCATTTCTTAAATACTGTGCCGCTAAGGGTTGTCACAAAGAGTAGGGTGCAGGCTTATTCTCTGGTGTCCCAGGGGGGTAGGACCAGGTCCAAAGGTTTTGAGATAGGGGAGATTTTGATTGAACATTAGAACTTCTTGATGGTGAAAACATTTCAGCAATGGAACCAATTGCCTAGAAAGATGGTAGGGTCACCTTCTCCTCTGGGCATCTTGAAAAAGCTTGTATAGCTACCAGCTGGTGATGCTGTAGCTAAAGTTTCTGTATTGAGCAGGGGGTTGGACTCAATAGCCCACGGGGCCCCTTCCAGTTCCAGGTCTCTATGATTTTATGTTGATTCTAAGATAGACATGTAGTTGTAGAGTTAGAAGAAACCCTAAGGGTTATCTTATTCAGACCTTTGTTATGCAGAAATCCACAGCTAAAGCCTTCCTGGGAGTTGGCCATCCAACCTCTGTTTAAAAATCTCCAGTGAAGAGGTTGAAGCTATCCTGCTCCTGCTTGGAAGGTTGGTTATAGCAAGTTGCACTGGGTGACTTTTAGAGCTCCTAGGTAACGATGTCAGTGAATCTCACATTTTGTTTCCTATGATATTTAATATCTCTATAAATATATTCAGAGCAGTTATTAACACAGTGTTGGGAGTGTGCTGATGACATGCAGCACCATCTCTATGTTGCATCTGAATCAGGAAAGCCTATGCAGGTTCTAGACTGTACTCTGGATGCAGTGATGGACTAGATGGGGCCAGTAAACTGTGACTGAATCCTTAGAAGATGGAGATCCTATAGGTGGGGCATTCCCAAATCTAGGAATTAGGCAAATTGCCTTTTTTAGAGAAGGATGCACTTCTGAAGGAACAAGTATGCCGTTCACTGAATTATTACTTTCACTAGAGGTCCAAGTAACTGCAGTGACAAGGTGTGGCTTATTAATTTTAGCTAGTGTATCAGTACAGTAGGACCCCCATATCCACTGATTCAATTACCCACAGGACACAAAACAGCACACCTACCATAGAGTTTTCCTAGAAAATGTGTCATCTGTAGCCATTTTCTAAGTCCTCCAAGGCAACTCTATGATATTTTAAACAGGAAGTCCCATTATTTTCAATGGTGTTCGCTATTATCCACAATTTTTGGTATCCACGGGGACCCCAGAACCAATCCCTAGTGGATACAGGGGCCCTACTGTAACATTCCTTGGACAGGAACAGATTAGTGCACTATATGTGGTACTGCCTTCATACGTAGTCTGGAACTGACACCTAACACAGAATGCAGTTATAAGAGTGTTATGTGATACACATTGTTGAAGGAACTTCATTGGTTGACCGTATGCTGCTAGGCCAGGTTCAAGGTTTTTGGTATTATAAAGCTGTAAAAAAAACTTGAGAACAGGATAGCTCAAAGAACACCTGCTCCAACAGAGGCCTGACTGACCACTGTGATCCTTGTCAGATGTCCTCATGGTTCTGCCACATCCCGCAAGGTCTATCTAGTAACAGTCAAGAAGATGGCCTTTTCTGTGATGGTACCCATTACTTGAAAAGCCCTTGCCTTGAAATAAAATGTGCTGACTCTGTCAGTTTAGTTGCACCTTGAAAACATTGATGCAGCAGTCTGTATGAGCTCAGTGTCCTCCAGCATTGTAACTTCCAATATATCAGGTGCCTTGCTAGCATGAGCCAAGTAGGATGGGAATGAGAAAGTAGTGGGATTTGAGTAGGGTTTTCTTGCTTCTTGTTGAAGCTGTTTCCCTCCCTGGTAGGGAGATTATTTATTTCCTCCAATACTTACATTGACAGGACTTGGATCCTGCAGCTCCTAAATTTCCTCCACCCACCCATACCACACTGTAGTTCACCTCTTCCAGTGTTGAAGGGTAAGAAATGTGGATTCTTGTACAGGTATGGGAGTGGATTTCCTCCATATTCACCATTCTCCCTCTCTGACATTAGAAGGTGAAATTCAGTTTTTCATAAGCCATCATAAGGTTGGCTGGGATGCCATAGCAGAAACCATAGGATGACAGCATTAATGAGGTTTAAATATCATATTTAGAGCTTTTGGAAATTATTTTTATTGGATTATCTCTCAATGTTTTAAGATATGGCAACTAGAGTATGTTCACCACTTAACATTTAAATTATAAGGGAGAAAAATTAAGGTTTTGAACCTTGTTAACAAACTTATTTTAACTTATCCAAAGTTAATTGTATATTGAATATAAATATATTTCTTGAGTATAACCCCTTTTCTTCTGTTCTGTCTGCATATTCAATCAATGTGTAAAATGAGAATGAGATCACATCTTTTCCTGCAGTGTGGGGAGGTGATCCTTCATCCAAATTCTGGCTCCTCGCTTGTGCTTCACAGGCAGGGCTTTCAATCTGTCAATCATCCGTACTACCTTAAGAAGGAAACCCAGTTCCATCCTGCCTCAGCTTGGATCAGGCCAGGCCAGGGCTTATTGAATGTGAGGATTTTATTGATTGGATTCAGTGGCTACTATCTCCCTTAATAGCACCACCTTTCTGGGATCAGTCTGATTCAGTGCTTTTGGCCTTTGTTACCCTATGAGAGTTGATCTCATTTGCCTTGAGTTATTACCACCCTAAGGGGGCCAGTTGAATTCAAAGTGGTGGCCATTTCTGAGGAACCATTCTGAGAAGAGTTGTGAAATAATTTTCTACTTCTTCTCTTATAAGAGAAATCTATTCTATTTACCAGCTCACCACCCTAGCAGGAACGGTTTATTCTGGGATAATCAATTCTAAGGAGATTTGTGTAGAGCCCTTTCTCCTTTTCAGAGAAATCTATTCTATTTTTCAACTTGCTACCCTAACAGGTATGGTTTTTTTTTCTGGGATGGATCACATGCACAGCCATGATCTCTCTTCTGGTAAGAAGTCTGGGGGAAACCGGGCAATGGCTGGGGCACAATCTGGCTGGACCCATGGTGTGGACTGACCGACATTCACTGGGAGTACCCTCACTTATCTGGAATCCCTCACCCGTCAGGACATGTATTTGCACATCCTGGCTTACCCTATTCACAGGAAGTACCTCAGGTTTGCTTACATGAAGGACATGAAGGATCACTTCTAGTACAGGGCTCTACCCTCTTTCTCTTGGCTTCTCCTCAGGTGTTTACGCAGGTGTTAGTGGCTCTAGTGGCTCATCTGAGGTTGGGGGGGTTGCATGTTCACCAGTATCTTGATGAACTGCTGGTACATTCACTGTCCCTGAACAAAGTCAGGGAGGATATGCAAGCCACCTTGGATTGTCTGGAGTGTCATGGGTTTGTGATCAACAGAGACAAGAGCCACCTGAATTCAGTTCAGAAAATCCAGCACTTGGAAATCATCATAGACATGATGCAACACAGATAGTTTCTGCCTGTAGACAGGAGGGAGAAGCTGCAGTCCTTTGTAAGGGTAGTGTTGAATCAATCGGCATCAGAGCTGATTGTGTTGGCTAGGTTGTTTGTATTGATTGTAGCATGGATTGACTCAGCCCCTTGGGCCAGGTTCCATCAGAGGGAGTTGCAGTGGGTTCTCTTGCCTTTTCGGGACAAGATGTCATGAAGCATTGGTTGAGTGTGCAAATACCCCCAACTATGAAGTAATCTCTATGTTGGTGGCTATCCGAAGTATTCAGGGTGGGTATATGCCAGAGAGCTGAGGAGAGTAGTGGTTACCACCAGTGCAAGTCTGTGAGGATGGGGAACTCACTGCAATGGTCAGATGGCTCAGGGCCTGTGATCACTCTCAGAGAGGATACGCAGTACTAACTGACTGGAGCTATGGGTGGCATGTCTGGTGCTACTCAATTTGCAGATGGAAGTTCAAGGCAAGCATGGGGTTGGTCTGACAGATATGTCCACTAAAGCCCACATAAACAGGCAAGGGGGCGCAGTCCTTGATGTGAGAGGCGACACTCTTATTGTAATGGGGGCAGTCTCAGTTTCTGAGAGGGGAGTACAGTAGCATCATATCCACCGATTTGCCAACAGCTGATTCAATTATCTGCAGTTAGTGACAGCGGGGGGTGGATTGGGGAGGGAGGGGAGTAGGCTTCCAGGTGACTCTGGTGGCAGCAATGGCAATGGGGGAGAGAAGGGAGGGGAGAAGAGGTCTCACCTCCCTTCTCCCCTTGCCTCACGGTATGGCTCCAGACGGCTTCCATTGTGGTAATCATGACGGGATTGCTATTATCTGTGGAATTCATTATCCGTGGGGGGGCACTGGAACCAATCCCCCACTGATACGGGGGTACTACTGCATATCAAAGGATAGCCAAATCACCAAGCTGATTGGTTGAGCAGGGAATGTGTGAATCGGGGAGAGTGGGCCCTGAATTCTCTTGTCTTTCACAGAGTAGTTCAAGGGTTTGGCAACCCATGGGTCATTTTTTTTTCTTGCTTTGCAGGAAAACCACAAATTCACTTGATTTATATCAAGGTTTTGAATAGAAGGGTCATTAGCCTTTGATGCTCTAAGCCTTTGATGCTCTTGACAAAGGGTGTTGTGCAATACATTTCCTCCATGGGGCTTCTGTCCAAAGTGCCATGGAAAATAAGGATGGAGGGGGAAAAGATTGTTTTGATACTGTCTTGTTGGCCACGGTTTTCACAGATAGTCAGCATGCAGGTTCAGGAGATTTGGCCTCTACTAGCTTGGCTGGACCCGATACATCAAAAAGATGTTCAGCATCTTGCTCCAGGCTGGTTGCAGTTACACACCTAGAGGTTGAGTGGGAAAGGTTAGAGGCTGAGGGATATGATGAAGATGTTATTCAGACCATCCTCTCAGCTAAGAGAGAGTCTAACTGGCGAGCTTTTTGTAGTTGGTGCAGACAAAAAGGGGTGCATCCTCAGTAGATTTAGTAGGGTCAGTTTTGGGCCTTCTTTCAGGCAGGATTGAATAAGGGTATGAACATGTGCCTGCCTCTTAAAAGGTCAGTGGGAAAATGGCTCACATCCCATCCTTGTGCAGAGTTTTTGGAAGGGAGTGCCCTTTCTTTGTCTGGGGATGATCCATTGTTTTCCTTCTTGGAATCTGCATGTGGTAATACGGGCTTTGTTGAAGGGTCCTTTTGAAGCTTTGAAATTGGTGGATTTAAAATTTCTTATAATGAATTTTTTGGTTTTGATTGCTGTTATGTATGCTCACTGAGGGCTTGTCTACACCAGTGAAAAACTCCAAATCCCCTCCCCCCCGAATCTGACCTGATAATGCCACATGATATGTGGCTTTTTCCCTGAATCTGGTGTGATAATGCCACACAATGTATGGCCATATCCACACACTTGAGGAATACCCCCTTAGTCTGGGTTTTAGAAAACTCACAGTTTTCTTTGGAGTTTGCTTGAAACTCTGGATAGAAATGTAGTGGGAACAATGCATCCACACTGGATTTGGGGGATGGGGAGAAGAGGAAGTACAAATGCGGCCTGAGACACTGCCATTTCCCCCTCCTCAGCACCATTTCCTCATTCCAAAAGCAGAGCCCCAGTGCTAGTCACTCTCTCTGAGGTCAGAACCCCCGCCATCGTGCAGCTAGCTGGCTGTTCTGACTTCAGAGAGAGCGACTAGTGCTGGGGCTTTGCTTTCACAGAGCTCAGAGTGGGTGATTATGCACCAAAAAAGCAAAGCCCAGCAGTAATCACTCTCTCCATGGTCAACCCCACCATTGTGGGGCTAGCTGCCCATTCTGACTTCAGAGAGAGTGCAGCTTTGTTTTCCTAGAGATCAGAGTCAAACCCTAAGTATGAGTAACAGCTTTGAATGGAAACCCAGTGTTTTAAAATATACTTTAAAAACAAATCTTTCTGCTTCACTGGAGGTAAAAATCCAAATGCAGATTCATGCTTTGGTAGGTATGGCAATTAAATCCTGGCCAGAGTAGCCTGGATTTCATTCATCACAGCTCCAGGCCAAAGTAGTCCGAATTTCTTCTGGATCCCAATTTTTATGGGCCTGGGAAGTGAAGGCCTTGCAGTGAAGACAAGATGACACATTGCGTGACTCGCCCAGGCAAAGGAGACACCAGGAGTGCCCATCAGAACCCAGCAATTTGACCCCACACTCCACATACTTTTTTTTAAATTTTAAATCTTTATTGAACACTTAAACATGTAATTACTCCACAATTATACACCTTTTAAAATACATATATACATCTATACACAATACACCTACAAAACAATACACTACATACAAAATAAGACAAACAGGAGTCTTTCTCCAAGACATCCTAACATAATCCAATTAAACACCATTAATACATAAACATACAATAATTAAATTAAAAGGACCTCCCGCCTACTTTTTTCACGCTTCTTATTATACTATAACATTCATCCTCTAGTAGTTATTAATCACTTCTCAAACTTTGTTTTATCCAAAACTCAAATCATCTGCTCCTCTCTCGTTTTCCTATCATCAATTTCATTGCCCATGAGATGGCAAAGAAATTTTATACAAAGAGATATATAAATCCTTCATTTGCCTAATGAGAAAACCCAATTGTATTAATAACCCCCTCTTTTTGTTTACTGTATTCTATGAACGGGTTCCATATTTTTATATATTCCTCTATTGTTTTCCTTTTAATCCAATTTGTAAGTTTATCCATTCGCGCCAATTCCATAACCTTTTCCAGCCAATCACTTTTCGTCGGGGATTCGTCCAATTTCCACTTTTTAGCTATCACCATCCGCGCCGCTGTAATCAAATAATATAATAGGGACCTATGTTCTTTTTCTTTTCCGTTTCCTAACGGTAATATATTTAATAGATATAATTCAGGGTTTAATCCTATTTCGAATCCCATTATTTTTTCAATTTCATTGTTAATTTTAATCCAACATTTTTTTATCTTATTGCATTCCCACCACATATGGTAGAATGACCCATATCGAATCTTACATCTCCAGCAGTTTGCTGAGATTCCCTTTTTCATTTTTGATAATTTAAATGGAGTCAAATACCATCTATACATTAGCATATAAAAATTTTCCTTCAGATTGTAACAATATGTAAACTTTAATCCCCTTTTCCAAATGTCCTCCCATTGTTCCAGTTGTATTGGATCTCCTATATCACATGCCCATTTAACCATACAATGCTTAATTTGTTCATCTTCTGTATTTATTTTCAATAACAATTTGTATAGTCCGCTAATTAAATGTTTATTACCCGCATTCATTAATTTTTCCAATTCCGATTTCTTCTCTTCATATTTCCTTTCTTTCAAGTCCTCTTTAATTCTCGCCCTCAACTGGTAGTAGGTTAACCATTGAATTTGGACTCCTTCAGCCGTCAGATCTTGCCATTCTTTGATTCTCCATTGCCCCCCTTTCTTTGTCATCAGATCCCTATACGTAAGCCAGTTGTAATCCCTTAATTCATTTCTACAAAAGGCTTCCTGGGGAGATAACCATCCTGGAATATCCAGACATATCCTCTTTTTATATTTCTCCCAGATTCTTATCAGAGCTTTCCTTATAACATGGTTTTTAAAATCCTTATTTATTTTAATTTTATCATATCCTAGATACCCGTGCCACCCTACTTTAAGATCTGATCCCTCTATTTCTAAATCCCTACTATTTTCTAATAATATCCATTGTTTTAACCATGATAAACATACCGCTTCATAGTAAATTCTAATATCTGGAAGCCCCAACCCTCCTCTGTCTCTATCATCAATTAACAATTTCCACTTAATTCTTGGTTTCCTCCCTGCCCATATAAATTTAGTCAATTCTAATTGCCAATGTTTGAAAACTTGATTGCGGATATATATGGGGATAGTTTGATACAGGAACATTAATTTGGGCAAAACATTCATTTTAATAGTAGATATCCTACCTAGTAATGATAAGCTTAAGTCTTTCCATCTATTTAGGTCTAGTTTAATATCCTTCCATACCTTCTCATAGTTGTTATGAAATAGTTGCTGGTTATTAGTTGTTAAGTTTACTCCCAGATATTTCACTTTTTTCACAATTTCACAATTTGAAATTTTTAGTAGTTCATCCTTTTCTTTTTTATCTAAATTTTTGATCAAGATCTTGGTTTTATCTTTATTAATCTTAAAGCCTGCCAAATTACCAAATTCTTCAATTTTATACATTAATCGTTTTACTCCTACTAAGGGATCTTCCAATATAATAACTAAATCATCGGCGAAAGCCTTCAATTTATACTCCTCTTTTTTAACTTTAAGCCCTTTAATCTCCTTATCCCCTCTTATTTCGTTATTTTAAATTTCTAATACTAATATAAACAATAAAGGTGATAGTGGGCAACCTTGTCTTGTGCCCTTTTCTACATTGAATTCTTCCGTTGCTTCCCCATTTATAATTAATTTTGCTTTTTGCTCTTGGTATAGTATTTGAACCCAATTAGTAAATTTTTCTCCAAAACCCAATTCGTCCAAAATTTTTATCATAAAGTCCCAATTTAAATTATCAAACGCTTTCTCAGCGCCTAAGAAAAACAATGCCCCCTTAGTTTCATTATGAGAGTGTAAATATTCCAACACATTAATTACAGATCTTATATTGTCTTTTATCTGTCTTCCGGGCAAAAACCCATTTTGGTCCTTATGTATAAACTCTTGTAATATTACTTTAAGTCTATTGGAGAGTATAGTAGTAAATATTTTATAGTCCGTATTTAGTAGTGAAATGAGCCTATAATTTTTTATTTGAAGATTATCTCTTCCCTCTTTCGGGATTAAGATCAAACGTTTAGCTCTTTCTTTTTTTAACCTGTAGGCCAACCATCTGCCTGGTTTGTTACCGAGTTCAAATTCCTTTTGTCTTATAAACTCTAATTTTTTCCTCATTTCTTCTGTCACCATCATTGTTAATTGTTCCCGTAAGTTTTTAATTTGGGATTTGATTTTCTTATTATTTGGAGTTTTTATTAATTCTTGCTCTTTTTGTTTTAGTTCTTCCAATATTAACTTCCTTCCTTCTAATTTTCTCCTATTTATTATTACACTCCAGTTTTTTAAAATTCTCCTCATTACCGCTTTTCTAGCGTCCCAAACAACATCATTTCCTATCTCCTTATCTAAATTTAGTTCGAAATATTCTTTCATCTTCCTCTTACAGTCTTCAACCACTTCTAACCTACACAATAATGATTCGTTTATTCTCCAGTTACTTAGTTTCTTCTTACTTTTTATTGTCATCATAACTGGATTATGATCTGATAAAAATTTTGGTAAAATATCCACTTCTTTGATCACATAAGCCCAATTGGTACTAATCCAAACCATATCAATTCTAGAGTTTGATTTATGTCTATAAGAAAAAAAGGTATAACCCTTAGAATTCCCTTCTTTAAATCTCCATGTATCCAATAGTTGATATTCCTCTATTATTTCAAAGAACTCTTTTGGTAGTTTACCTTGCTTTTTTTAACTTTTTTTTTGTTTGAATTTCTATCCAAGTAAGGTTCAACCACCCCATTAAAATCTCCTAATAAGCACCAATTAGAATAATCCAATTGTCCCATCCTATTTTTTAACTCTTTATAGAATGTATATTTTTCTTCAATTGGGGCATAGATGCCCACTATCAACAATTTGGTCCCATCCAATATTATTTCCACCATCACAAACCTTCCATTTTTATCAGCTAATATTAAACTTGGCTTTAAGTGTGGTTTTATATATAAAACCACCCCCCTTTTTTTTTCATCCCCGACGAAACGTATTCTAACCCTAAATTATTTTCTCTCAACACATATTCATGATTCGTTTTTACTTTAGTTTCCTGTAGGCAAATAACATCTATCTTTGTTTTTTTGAGCTATTGAAAAAGTAATCTCCTCTTTTTCTTTCCATTTAATCCCTTCACATTCAACGTCAAAAACTTAATTGCTGGCATTGACTTAAACAAAATGTACACTCTTTATTCGTTCAAAACAGAAACAGAGACAAACACTAATCTACTTCTAATTTGTTAACTCTAATAATTAGTTAATATCTTGCCAATCACTTATCACTAATTACATGACTTTTCCACAGATGCTCTTACTCCAAGCCCTCAAGATCCAGCAAACTCGTATTCGCTTTTTCTTTTTGATTACCCACCTCCTCTTCTCCCTCCTCTTTTTCCTTCTCCCTTGGGCTTTTGTTTTTTTGAGTGAGTTCTAAGTTCTCTTTTTCTTCACTTTGTTTATACTTCTCTTGGCTTCTCCGGTGAATATCCAAATCTTTTTTATTCCTCCTGATGAAATCCTGTGCTTTTTCTACTGTGTCAATCTTAAATCTTTCATTCTTATATGTAAACAGTACTCCATCCACCTTATCCCAGCTAAAGGGGATTTTTTCTCTTTTCAGTGTTTCAACCAAAAAATAGTACTCCTTTCGTTTTCGTAAAATTCTGGTTGGGATTTCTTTCATCAGGATAAGAATTTTCCCCTCATAGCTAATACCCCTATTGAAGGGCACTTCTAAAATAAAGTCTCTTACTACTTTCCTTACACATTGTATAATAATATCCCTGGGCAAGTTTCTTTTTACCGCATATGATGATTTCACTCTATATACACAGTCCAGTTCTCTGCTTATTAATTCTTCACTCCACTCTAAGTTCCGCACCAAGAGGTCTATTATCAGTTTTTTTGTATCTTCATTTGGGAGTTCTTTCAGCCCTCTTAATCTAATCCATGATTCTTTTCCTCTCACTTCTGCTAACGCCAATTGGTCTCGTACTTTTTCAAGTTCCATGTGTAGTTCCACATTTTCCTTCTTTAATGATTGAATATCTTCCTTGTTTTCCTTTACTTCGTTTTTTGTTTGAGTCAATATTGCATGTAGAGCATTAAATTTAGTGTTGATATCACTTAACTGGACCATCACATCCTTCCGGAAATCTCGAATTTCATCCATAAACTTCATCATGTACTGCGGTGTGCCTTCTTCTACAGAGCCTCTTCTTCCTTGTGCATTCAAAGGGTCAATGGCCCTCATTCTATTCCTTGTACCAGACGCCATATTATCCTCTTAAACTGTAGTATAAGTTCTCACCTTCCCTTTCTCTCTTCTCTCTTCTCACGGTCGTTCCTTCTACACTTTTGTGTCTTCCTTCCTTCCTCTCTTCTTTCTTCTCTTCTATCTTTTCTTGAGTTCTTCTCTTTCTTCTTCTTAACTTATTTCAGTAAGTGTTATTGTTATCAAAACATTCCCCCCAAAAAAAAGTGGGAAAAAAGAAGAAAAAAATTTTGAAGCGATATCTTGAGGATATCTAAAATTAATAATAATAGTACTAGTAATGAAAAAATACAAAAACTAGGGAAAAAACAAAAAAAAAGAAAAGAAGAAGAAAACAGCCACCCCACAAAGAGGGGCAAGAAAAAGGGGGGGGGAAAGATAGTTATATATATATCAAAATATCTTGAAGATGAAAAGGAAAAAAGGAAAAAAGAAAAAAAAGAGAAAGAAAAAAAAGGAAAAAAGCAGGGGGCAGAGCCACCAAAAGGAGAAGGCTAAGCCACACGCTTATATAAACAAGAATGGGAGATCAAAAATAGTTTGCTGGATCACAACTTATTTAAACATACATCTGTTTCCACACTTTTAAAATAATCAGTCTTCTCTTCCTCATCAAAAACCTGGCTGCCTTGGTTCCAGCAACCATATAAATGTTCATATAAATGTTCAAGGTAGTCAGAGTGTTAGTCTCTTATCACTGCTGGCATATGTCTCAGCTTTTTCAAGGTCAAACCTTTAAGGTCTCTTTAACAACTATGCTGTATTGCGATTGTACATTCAGATCTTATTACAATTCTTTCACAACACCAGCTCTTTCACTCTCATAAGTTCTATTTATTCAAATGCCTGCAGCATTCAAAAAAGAAAAAGAAGTAAAGAAGAAAAGGAAAAATGCAAACAGTACAAAAAGAAAAAATAAGACAAAATCTTCAAAGTTCAAATGGGATTCAAAAATAATCAAATAATCAGCAACATCATCAACAACAACAAAAGAGAAAAATATCCAAAAATGTATATATATATATATAAAAAAAAAAAGAAGAAGAAAAAAGGAAAAAAAGACTGGGAAAAAAAAAGAAAAAAAAGAGGAATGAAGAAATACACTAATAATAATAATAAAGAACTCAAAAATTACATATATACAAAAAAAAAGATCTCAGCAGAGGGGGAAAAACAAACAAAAAAGCAAAAAATGAAATGGTATTATATTAACAAAAAACACAAATTGTTAGCAAAGGTAAAAAAAAGTTGCAGGCAAATGGCTCCACTATTATTGTAAACCCCTGAGAGAGTAGCACTATTAATCAGAGGCAGTATTAACGCAATCCTGAAGCAGGCTACACGGATCTTACTTTCTCTCCCTTTTTCTCCTTCTCCGTGTTGTCTGGCGGCTTTCGGCGTGCTGTGGGCTTGTTGTCCCACCTCTTCTCTAATGGCGGCTGGGCTCCACTGCCACCCGTCGTGTCCGCCAGCGCTCCTTCTTCTCCTTCTATTGCGGACCCCCCGACTGGGCTATGGCTTCTATGGCCCCCTCTCCGCTCCCCCGTCCCTGGGGGAGCTTTGCCAGCTCACGATTTTAACTTAACTTAGCTGTAGCCGCAGTTTTGAGAAGATCGGGAGACAGAGCTCCTCTCCGCTCATCTTTCGCCCGCTCCGCTCAGACCGGAAGTTCCACTCCACATACTTTTTAAAGGAAGCCAGGTGGGGCTGGCAAATTAATAACCAGAGTGAAATCGTCAGACAGAGACCAGAATGGTGAACAGACCAGAGTCGTAGCCGGGAGTCAGAGGAAGAACAAGCCAAGGCAGCAAGGAAATGAAGATCCAGAAACAGTCCAGGTCAGTTGTAGGGAAAAAATCAGCCAAAAAGTGAAATTCAGGACTTCTGGTTGGTAATGGCAGAACGAGCAGAGTTCTACTGAGAAGTTCTCAGGGGGGTCTAGCCTCACACGGCTGTAATCCGGACTTTTGAAACAGCAAAAGTGGATGGAAATTTCCCCCTGGCACAGGGGAATCTGAGGGGCTCCTGGAGATCCATTTCCCATCCAGCACCTCCGAGGATCGGACGCTGAAGCAGGATCAGAAGCAGACCTTGGAAGGAAAGGAGTGGAGGGGATCGGAGCTAAGCCACCACCATGTGAGTGCAGCTGAGTTTTACCTCAGCACAAGTCCCACCACAAATTTTAGATAAATTAAAAACTCATATAAATTACAGACAACAGGTATCTGGCTAGAACCAGCATTATTTAACATCTCAGCTAAGCATTTCATGGACTTGAGCAGGCAAAAAAAAAAATGAAATGACAGTAAGTTAAAAAATAAGAAGACTCTGAGCTGCATATAAAGAGAAAAGGGAAAACTAAAAGGGGAAGAAGAAGACAATCTACA
Organism: Gambelia wislizenii; assembly: GCA_030847615.1. Taxonomy (NCBI): domain Eukaryota; kingdom Metazoa; phylum Chordata; class Lepidosauria; order Squamata; family Crotaphytidae; genus Gambelia; species Gambelia wislizenii. Next base: position 165,152,473 of record JAUMIR010000001.1, on the reverse strand, counting down.
AAAGCAATAATATAGGACTTAAGACTTATATTACCTTCATCTCCCTTTTGTTTCTTGGTGTTCTTGATAATAAAATAAAAAAAACAACAATAATAACAAAAGTAGGGCAAAGAGAAGAGAAGAAGGGAAAGGAGGGGGCGAAAAGATTGAAAGTCTGGGAAAAGATACTTTATTTCTTCATCTATAAGACAATAACAACAAAGAAGTGAAACTTTGTTGCCATCTGGATTATAAGGACTATTATTCTTTTGTTTCACCTGGAGGGGTCTATTTTTGTCTTACTGTTTTTCCAATTACACGAATTAACCGCCCCTCCTGCATTATATTTCTACCTCCCTCATTTATTGTGCATGGAGAGGCCGGCACAGATGCCATATTAGAGAGAAATCATCATTCAAAAGGACACGAGCACGTGGAGATTACATAAAGAAAGACTCATGATTAATATTATTTTACAATAATTCACGAGTCTGGTTGACAAGACCCCAAGAAGATCAGCTATGGGAACGGGATCTGAAACTGTGTCTATTAATGAAGGTACCTAATAGATTCCATTAACATTGGCTTGGTTTAAAAGTAATATTGAGAAAGGAAGGACAATCATATTGTCGGTTGAACAGTTAAAGACACAGAATTGGAAAAGACAGTTTGAAATAACTGATCACTTAAATGAATGAGTTGTGTGCCTTCCGCTGGCTGTAAAAACTAGGATCCCGTTTGCCGTGGAGAAGTGAGGATTCTCCGAGAGAAAGCAGAGGGGAAAGACAATGGCAAAGGAATTGCCAAAGGAGACAGCGTAAAAACAGCAAGCAACGAGGAGAAGCGACACGGGGTTGGGGGAAGCTGAAGATTGGGGGTGGTTGGTGATTGGGTGGTAATTGCGGGACAAAGTATGGGAAGATTGGTAGTTGTTGGGCGAAGGAGATCTAGAAGAGGGTGGGGGGACTTGGGGTGGGAGGCGAGGGATCTAGGGGTAGGGAAGGTGCAGAGGGAGGTGGGAGGTGGAAGAAGGCATGGAGAAGGTGGGGGCGAAGCTGGGGAGGGGGAAGTAAGGAGGCAAGGGGAGTGTAGAGATAGAATGGTGGTAATGGTGGTGTAAGGAAAGGCGAAGGAGAGCTATAGACAAGAGGGGGAAGAAGTCAGAAGTTTAAAGAGTACGGACGATAGTGAAGTGAAGCCTCAAGAAAGAGAAAGTTAGACAGATAGAAAAGTGATTGAAGACCCAGAAGAAGGGGGAGCTGGTAATACGTTTGTAAGTGCGGAGGGATTTAGAGAATAGCGGTAGAGATAGGGAGGGGTAGGGAAGTAGGACATGAAGAAGGGGTGTGTAAGTCGGTGTAGGGAAGTTGGGAGAAGGTCAGTTGAAAGGAAGTGAAGAAGGAGAGAAGGAAAGAAAAGGAAGAAAATAAAGGATTAAAGAGGGAAAAAGAGAGGTGGAGTAGCAAGGCAGTAAGCAAGAAGGGAGGAGTGGTGACATGAAGTAAAAAGGGAAAAAGTTGAGGAATCTAAGTAACTACTTGGAGAGAAGTTGGGAGAAGACAATATCTAAATAAGAAAGAGTGGGAACTGTATCTGTGATCGAAAAATCATTGTGTAAATTAGAATATGGAGAATTGAAATACTAGCTATAATTGATATAATCTATAAGTTATAAGTGATTAAGTTACAAGTGACCATTTGGTTAAGAGCACATAAATCTTGGGTTTAAAATTGAGGATTTGGTATATTGGACAATAAGATAGACTAACTGTTTTGAAATCTGGAAAGTCTTTGAATATAGATATTGAAATATATTACTGACTGTACCCTAGGCATATTTACAAGTTACAAGTGACTAATTGGTTAAGAGTACATAAGTCTTGGGTTTAAAATTGAGGATTTGGTATATTGGACAAAAAAATAGACTAACTGATTTGAAATCTGGAAAATCTTTGTATATAGATATTGAAACATATTACTGATTGTACCCTAGACATATTTCAGATTGGTATAGAGTGATCACAAACAATTAATTTGATTGAATAGCAGCCTGTATGTTTGCGAGCTGCAGGTTGATAATTCATCTTACCTCCCTATTTCTCCTTTTTCATTAATCATATTAATAAGTGCGATTGTCTATTTGGTTACATTGAGAATAGCAATAAGTGAACAAATATAATAGAGAGCAGCGATAAGTGGGTAAACACATAATTGATAAGTGAATAGATACAAAGAGCAGGGACAAGCGAATAAATATACAGTCGCCCCTCCACATTCGCGAACTTGACATTCGCGGTTTCGATTATTCGCGGTTTTGCGAGGGGCCCCCACGGGCCCCCCCAAACCGCGACACGGGGCCTCCAGAGGCCCCGCGAATGCCTTGGAAGGGAGGGGGGAGGGCTGGGGAGGCCTCCATGGGGCCTCCGGAGACGCTCCGGAGGCCCCACGAAGGCCTGGGGAGGGAGGGGGAGGGCCGGGAGAGGCCTCCATGGGGCCTCCGGAGACGCTCCGGAGGCCCCACGAAGGCCCGGGGAGGGAGGGGGGAGGCTGGGAGAGGCCTCCATGGGGCCTCCGGGGACGCTCCGGAGGCCCCATGAAGGCCTGGGGGAGGGCTGGGGAGGCCTCCATGGGGCCTCCGGAGACGCTCCGGAGGCCCCATGGAGGCCCGGGGAGGGAGCGGGGAAGGCCGGGGGACGCCTCCATGGGGCCTCCGGAGACGCTCCGGAGGCCCCATGAAGGCCCGGGGAGGGGGTGGGGAGGGCCGGGGAGGCCTCCATGGGGCCTCCGGAGATGCTCCGGAGGCCCCACGAAGGCCCGGGAGGGAGGAGGGAGGGCCGGGAGCAGCCTCCGTGGGGCCCCATGAAGGCCTGGGGGAGGGCTGGGGAGGCCTCCATGGGGCCTCCGGAGATGCTCCGGAGGCCCCATGGAGGCCTGGGAGGGAGCGGGGAGGGCCGGGGAGGCCTCCATGGGGCCTCCGGAGACACTCCGGAGGCCCCATGAAGGCCCGGGGAGGGGGTGGGGAGGGACGGGGAGGCCTCCATGGGGCCTCCGGAGATGCTCCGGAGGCCCCACGAAGGCCCGGGAGGGAGGGGGGAGGGACGGGAGCGGCCTCCGTGGGGCCTTGCTAGGCCCCACGAAGGCCCGGGGAGGGAGGGGGGAGGGCCCGGAAAGGCCTCCGCGGGGCCTTGCTAGGCCCCACGAAGGCCTGGGGAGGGAGGGGGGAGGCCGGGAGAGGCCTCTGCGGGGCCTTGCTAGGCCCCAAGAAGGCCCGGGGAAGGAGGGGGAGGCCGGGAGAGGCCTCCGCGGGGCCTTGCTAGGCCCCACGAAGGCCCGGGGAGGGAGGGGGGAGGCTGGGAGAGGCCTCCATGGGGCCTCCGGAGACACTCCGGAGGCCCCACGAAGGCCCGGGAGGGAGGGGGAGGGCCAGGAGCGGCCTCCGTGGGGCCTTGCTAGGCCCCACGAAGGCCCAGGGAGGGAGGGGGAGGCTGGGAGAGGCCTCCGCGGGGCCTTGCTAGGCCCCACGAAGGCCTGGGGAGGGAGGGGGAGGGCCCGGAGAGGCCTCCGCGGGGCCTTGCTAGGCCCAACGAAGGCCCGGGGAGGGAGGGGGGAGGCTGGGAGAGGCCTCCATGGGGCCTCCGGAGACGCTCCGGAGGCCCCATGAAGGCCTGGGGGAGGGCTGGGGAGGCCTCCATGGGGCCTCCGGAGATGCTCCAGAGGCCCCATGGAGGCCTGGGAGGGAGCGGGGAGGGCCGGGGAGGCCTCCATGGGGCCTCCGGAGACGCTCCGGAGGCCCCATGAAGGCCCGGGGAGGGAGTGGGGAGGGCTGGGGAGGCCTCCATGGGGCCTCCGGAGACGCTCCGGAGGCCCCACGAAGGCCCGGGGAGGGGGGGAGGCTGGGAGAGGCCTCCGCGGGGCCTTGCTAGGCCCCACGATGGCCCGGGGAGGGAGGGGGAGACTTGGAGAGGCCTCCATGGGGCCTCCAGAGACGCTCCGGAGGCCCCACGAAGGACCGGTGAGGGAGGGGGAGGGCCTGGAGAAGCCTCCGCGGGGCCTAGCTAGGCCCCCGAAGGCCCGGGGAGGGAGGGAGGAGGCTGGGAGAGGCCTCCGCGGGGCCTTGCTAGGCCCCACGAAGGCCCGGGGAGGGAGGGGGGAGGCCGGGAGAGGCCTCCATGGGGCCTCCGGAGACGCTCCGGAGGCCCCATGAAGGCCTGGGGGAGGGCTGTGGAGGCCTCCATGGGGCCTCCGGAGACGCTCCGGAGGCCCCATGAAGGCCTGGGAGGGAGAGGGGAGGGCCCTGAGAGGCCTCCGCGGCGTCTCTGGAGACTCTCCGGAGGCCCCGTTGAGGGCTTGGGCGGGAGGGGGGAGGGCTGGGGAGGCATCCACGGGGCCTCGGGAGGGTCTCCAGAGGCCCCGGGAAGGCCTAGGAAGGGAGTGGGGAGGCTGGAGGAAGCGACTATGGGGCCTCCGGAGGCCCCATGGTCGCTATGGTGGGGGAGGGGGGGCAGTTGTTATTCGCGGATTTTTCACATTCGCGGGGTTCCGTGGAACGGAACCCCCGCAAATGTGAAGGGACAACTGTATAACTAATTTGGAACAGGAAATTAATCTCTGGTCTGTACGGTATGTAGTTAAAAATTAGAGATTTAGATTTATCTACAAACTATCAAACGAAACGTTTTTATATATATATATATATATATATATATACACACACACACACACATAAAGTTCATTGAAGCTGCAGAAAAAAGAAAAAAAGGGGGGAGGAGGAATAATAGAAAAGATGATGACAAAGAAAATACCAGTACAAGCATCATCTCAAGCAATAAGAAGACCGTCATTAGAACTTAATCAACAAAGTCAAATGTTGATCATAGAAGAAATAAGACTTTTGAGAGCTGAGTTTAAAGAAATGAGATCTGAAGTAAAAGAGGATATGAAAGAAGAACTTAAAGGAATTAAAGAGTCTATAGATAAAGTCATTGAAGAATCAAAGCAAGTCAAAGAAAGAGTCACAGAGATAGAAGCGAAAATAGAACGAATGGAAAATAAGACAGAGAGCTTAGAGGCAAAACAAGAGCAGGAACAGGACGAGAAAACATTAGAGGAGCTAAGATGGAGAGAAAATTGTATTAAAATAAGAGGACTTAAAGAGCAGAAAGATGAAGATTTGTATAAAATACTAATCCCAAAACTGGCTAAATTCATCGGTAAAACAAAGTGACAGTTTGATGGAGAGATTGATAAGATATACAGAATCTCATCTAAAATCGCCAAACAAAGAAGCATACCCAGAGGTGTGGTAGTATACTCTGTCTGGAAAAGAACGAGGGATTTAATACTTGTTCTTGAACTTGAACAGAAATTTCAGATAGAAGGGAGTGAAATAATGATTTTCAAAGATATTCCCTCGAGATTTTTTTTTAAAAAAAAGAAGAAATTACAATGAACTAACAACAGAATTACACAATAATGGAATACGTTATAAATGGGGAAAACTAGAAGGCATAACATTTAGATTCAGACAGAAGAATTACAAAATTGATACCATGCAGAAAGCAGAAGAATTTCTGGGAAAGTTCAAAAAAGAGTTGAGAAAGAAATGAGAAGAAAGGAAAGATGCAGAAGATGAGAAAGAGAAAAATGAAAATGGTTTAAATGATGAAGAGGAAGAAGGGGGAAAAGTACAAGAAGAAGAGGAGGATAAAGATGAGGAAGAGGAGACATTAGAAACTTAAACTTGACAGAAGACGGAAAGATAAGAAGAAAAAGGGGGGGAGAAGTCACAGTGAATAGGAAAATAATAACTTGGAATGTAAATGGACTGAATAAACCTGAAAAAAGAAGGAAAATATTTCACTTTTTGGAAAAGAAAAAAAATTGACATAATAAGCTTATAAGAAACTCATATAAGACAAACAGATACACTTGCTAAAGAATAAGAAACTGGGGAAAGAATTTGTGGCAGCAGCTAAAAAGAAAAAGAGAGGGTGGTGATTTATGCAAAACAGGAAACACAAGCAAAAGAATTATTTAAGGATCGAGATGGACACTTTATAGGAATTGAAGGTATTATAACACAAAAGAAAACATTAATCGTAGGAATATATGCCCCGGTGGACGGAAAAAGTGAGTTTTATCAAAGACTCATGGAAAAAATATTGGATTTGGTGATCTGTGGAGACTGGAACGGAGTGATATCCCCAAAAATTGATGAGAAATCACCAAAAGGAGTTTTAAAAAAATCAAGGGAAACTGCCAAAATCCTTCGAAGTTATGGTAGAAAACTTATCATTGATTGACATATGGTGATTTAAATACGAGGGAAGGGGAAAATACACTTAAATATAACCCGAAGATACAAAGTAACAGATAGTTTAGAAGTATGAAATGTTATAATACATAAGTTTAATAGGTAATACAGAAACCCAAACTCAAATTTCTAATTAAGAAGAAACTAGTAAGAAGAGCAGAAAGAAATAAAACAGGGGGAAGGAAAGGGGAAAAGATAAAGAGAAAAGCATACAAAATAAGTAATTGAAATGAACAACAATAATGAATGATGAATGATGATAAAGGAGAAATAAACTGGGCAAACACAATCATATGAATAACAATATTGGATGTGCAAGATTAAAGGCATAAAATATGGGAAAGCCAGATAGGAAGTTTAGAATGGATGGAGAACGGAAAAGATGGACGAGTAAAAGGGTTGAATGAATGTTTTTTAGTTAAATGAATATATAAACACATAAATGTATATAAGTGTAGGTCACTATAGGTATACAACACAGAATCATATCATATATAATATAGATATGTGAGGTTTTAATCAAGACAAAGGGGAAAAAAATCAATATATGTGATATATAGGCATGCCCAAATAGTTACACGATAATTTATGGCATCCTTATTTCTTATGTTATAAGGTATACCTACAGTATAAGGTATATACTACGGGTATGATTGATGACACAGGACTAAGTGCTCAAAGCAGTATTTAATATATACAATAGGGAAAAAATAATAATACAAAGAGAACGACATTACATGTAGATATTATGAGCTTCTTAATGATTGTTGTATACTGGAATATACTGTGAATAAAAAATAAAAATTTAAACAAAAAGTGAAATTCAGAAAACAATCTGGGTCAATCATAAGGAGAAAATCAGTCCAAAGCAAAATCCTAAGCCAAACCGTAGACAAAAACCATGAAAAAAACTAGGCATGAAACTGAGGTAAAGAGAGTAAGTTCCTAGGTGCTGCTAGCATGGCGGACGAAAAGGAACTGAGGTAAATGAGCAGAAAAGCCTGACAGATACCATTGGGATGGGTGGAGCTACCACCAAAAAGCATTATATAAGTATTCTAGAAGGTTCTGAAGTAGACTGTGCAGGCGCTGAAATAACCCAGTTGCGTGAGTCACAGAGACCATAAAAAAGAAACACAGAACTACTTATGAATTGACAACACCCTCAACTGAGCTGTCCAAGGGCTTGTGGGAGACTTCTTCCTTGCTTCCCTCGATGTCTAGAAGGGTCAACCATCTGTACAGGGTGTCTGACAAAGAAATTGACTGGCTCCTGGAGCACCTGAAGCTGAATTCGGTGATTGTTGAGGCCTCTCATTTTCGGACCCTCCAATGTTCCCAGGTGACCCCGGTTGACAAGGAAGGTTGGAAGCTGGATGTAGTGGCAAAAAAGCTATACTCCTCTGCGGCCCTCAGTTTTCGCATTTCTAATTACTCTGCGTGCATGGGGGCGTATCAGCAGGTGTGGGACCATATTTCACCCTTCCTAAACTGGCTCCCCGATGAGGAGAAACATCTGGCTTACACCATCCAGGCTGAGGCACAGTCCTTAGCCTGCCAACAAATCAATTCTTCCTGCCATGTGGCCGTCTCCATCGCTCTCTGTTGACACATGTGGCTCAGTTCCTCTGGCCTTTCACCACAGGCCCATGCAACAATAGAGGTTATTCCCTTCTAGCACTCAGGGCTGTTCCATCAGTCGACAGATGAGAAACTAGAATTTACACAGAAGATGCGGACCACAGCCAGGAGGTACAGCATGCCATCGCAGTTCACCGTGACCTGGGGTTATACTGGTTGGCAGGGATCTACTTATGTGCATTGGTGTGCATTCAGTCCATCCTCTTCCCGCAGGTCGTGTTATCCCTCACAATCTTCTTCATCCTTGGGTAAGTGCCAATCTTCCACGTCCCACTTCTGGCAGCAGTTCAAGCTGTGTGCTAAGGACCAATCCAAGCGGCACCTTTGACTTTTTCCTCCCTTCCCCTTTCCATCTGGGAGTGCGATTTGGAGATCCTAAAGTGAATTCAGTATTCCATTGATCTCAGAAGATTGTTCTGCCTTCATTTTGATTGGATCCAAAAGCACTACAGTAGAAAGAATGTACTGATTAGATGGATGTATAGCTCTTAAATTCTGCTAAGAGAGAATAAGACTTCGATAAATCTGAATCCTTCTTTGTCTCTTTTCAAGAGAATACTAAAGGTCAGTGGGTGTCCTCTTCCATCTTTTCTCATTGGTTAAGGTTTTGTATTGAATTGGCCTATGTTGTGTCATTGTAATTGAAGAGTTATCCACCCCGATGATGAGGTGACCACTTGTGTAGGTCACAGCATGAAGGATTGCCTCCCCACATGGGTCTATGACGTTTCTGTGCGGCCATTTCAGTATGATGCAAGTTCTGCTTGTGTATCAATTGATAATTGATAATTTTGTCAAGAAAATGCAATCAAAACCATGTCTGTTTTATTGGGATTGTCTTGCAAAACCATTTAGGTAAGGGTTAGGGTTCAGGTAAGGGTTAGTGTTCAGGTTAGGATTATTATCAATTATCAGTAATATCAGTTGAACCAGTCCACACTGAAATGGCCACACTGAACTGGCTGCTCTGTACTGGCTGCACTGAAATGTCCCATTCCAACCCACAAACTGCAGGAAAATGTAACATTGGTACTCAACGTGAAGGTTCCTTTTCTGCAGTTGTGGGGAAGGAATCCTTCCCACCCTGGTTTGTGGATGGTTAAGGGTTAGGCCACTGTCAGTATGCTTTTTGTTTCTCTGGGGCTCTGTCTTACCATCATTGGGAAGGTGGGACTGGCCTCCCTCTTAGCCCTAATTACCTAAAGGTAATTGACAGATTGTAAGTCCTGCCTGTGAAGCATAAGGGAGGAGTCAGACCAAGCATGAAAGATTCCCTCCCCACAACTGCAGAAAAGGAACCTTGGAACCAGTGGAAGATGGGAATATGTTTTATATGCATGTAAATGTATATGAGACAGCGAAGGCCTGGTGCACCAAGGTTTCTTACCATGAATACAGACTCTATGCATGTATAACCTGTTCTCCATTCTCACTGAATGCATGAAGTTAAGGAGCAGAGCCAGCAGATGCACAAAGGTTGGGCCAGTGGCTGCACTCTTACACATTGATAGAATGTATGGATAGAAAATGAAATCTATATGTATTGGGGGAGGGGTAAGTATAACGATGAAACTGCCTGATTTTCTGATATTTCATCCACTCATAATTTTAGTCATGAAACACTGCAGTTTTAGCCATGAAACTGCAGTTTTAGAAAGTTGGGGGATCTGTCCCCCATCCTTCCTTCTGGCTTAGAACAACAGTGATTTAGGCAAACCCCGTTTAGACTTAGCGGAGCAGGTTTAAAAGCCCAGAAATAAGAGTTTATGGAGGAGAACTGTGGTATTCATTCTAGTATTTGATCCTTGTAATAAATTGAAATCTTATCTTTAGGTTGTGCGGGGGAATTATGAAGCTGAAATAAAGGTATTTGGTGGTAGCGATAAGAAAAGGAAAGCCAAACTGCTGATTGATTATCTTATTGAGAGATCTAGACAAAGCAGTGCTGGAGAAAGGTGTGTTAAAGGTAAGAATCTTAAATTTTGGATGTGTTTTGTACTTAAACTTCTTCTTCTGCCTAATCCTGCTTCTTTAATATTCAATAATAGTCAGCAATCTGTTCCTGAGTCCTTTATGAACACAAAATTTGCAGAGGGTGTTTTAGGGTAAGCTAGGGAATTTCTAGAAAATAGGACTTCCTTCATGATGTGTCCAAAAATAAAACATTGTTTTAGTTGGGATTGTTTGTCTTTTGATTAGCCACATGGGATGAGACTGTTTTGTGGCTCTGATTAGATGTTTAATCTGAAAAGAACCTGATCCATATAATTTAAACTGCATAGTAATCTGATACAAAAATGCTATAACAGATCTGAACCTGCTTTTTGTTTGAACAGATCCTTTCAAACATCAGGAAGATGGAAGCACTTACCACAGTGAAAGCTGTTCTGGAGCTTTGAAGTCTGGATGCAGTAATCTTAAACAGTCCATTAACTGGGCCTCCCTTCGAGAAAATAAAGCTAAATATGAAGCCATGAAGTGGGCTGGTTAGTGTAACATTTTTTAAAGGAATTGTATACATAGTTGCCTGTGGTCATCTACCTTCTTAAAGAATTATTTCTTATATCATGTGCCTACTTACTGATTTTGCTCAATTTATTAGAACTCCCTGATCTCTGGTAACTGATAAAAACAAGGTGACCAATTGCAATGGGCACAGGAGCTAACTTTCTGGTCCTAGAATTCTCTAGAGACTGCAGAGACTACAAAAAAAAATCCTCAAAACAAAAATACCACTTCTGTTCTTGAAAAGCAGGGGTTTTGTGTTAAACAATTACAGGGCAGGCTGCAACCTATTTAAACAATGAATTGCCACTCCTGTAAGCTTCCAAGAAAGGCAATTCACAACTCTTGTTTGGACATTAAAAAGGTTGCCAGGGTGGTTGGGGGGAAGGATTGGGGGCAGCAAAAACAACCTAAGAGGGCTGCATGCAGACCCAGGGATATATTTGCCCTCTCCTAGTTTAAAGGAAAAGGCATATAGAATCTGGTGCAAAGCATGTTGTGTTGGTGTAGGGCATTTGGGAAGCATTAGAAGTGCAGCCCATTAATCACATACAGCCTCCCAAGGCTTTCTCCATCTCATAATACTCTGAATTCCCCCCCCCATACATCCCCCATACTAAATTATGGTCCCAGAAACTTAGAGGGACACAGTTTGCCATTTAAGAGATCATGGCTGCCAAAGGTGTTGCTATTTGGGCCATGTGGTATGAACATTTAAGCAACCTCAGATTTTATCCATGTGTTTTCAGGGGTTTATTTCTATTTTTTGATCTAGTGTGTCTCTTTACCTTTGAAGCCAAACATGATTTTTGAGTTTTGATGTTATTTCTAATATGCCATATCATTTAAAACTCTGCATGGTTAATTGATTGCATTCCTTTAGGGGGATCCATACAAATATATTTGTTATATTTGACATTATATATATTTTACATCTGTGACCAATCCTTGCACGTCTTGTCTGAGCTACATGTGTCCTTCCCAACAGAACTGTCTGCTTGAAGTGGTAGAATGATTCTAAAAAAAAAACCTGTTATGTGAATAAAGTTCCTTTTTGTTAAAGGCAGAGTAGGTTGGCTATCATAGAACAGTATTTTCTTTCTTGGGAATTGTTTTTTTCTGAATGAAGTATCCAGAGCCTTGTTGTATGAGCAATCATCACATCTTCCAAATGGAGAATCACCATTTTCACAATATCAAGGAATTACCACATTGCCAGCAGGGCTTTCCACTCCATCAACATTCAGGAGAATCTTGGCTAATCATATTAAAAAGTGTGTTCGTTTGTTATTGTAACAGTGATTTTTTTTTCCTTTGATTTTACCAGATCTCCCTCCAATTGAAAAATATTTTTATAAAGAATCACCAAAAATTGCTTCTATGTCACATGAAGAGGCTGATAGATGGAGGTAAAAAATAAGAATTTGGAAACTTTTGTAGTGTATTAGAATATTATAATGGTTTACAGGTGAGTGGGTATAGTAGCATGTGTTATCCTGCATTGTGTGATTGGTATATCCTTGAGAAAACTGTAAAGTATGCTTACATATTTGCCACAGAGCCAGGATGACCCATGAATAGATTGTAGAAAGCATGTGTTGAATGGACTTGTATCCTTTGCATTGGTCCCTCTTTCATATGGGTTATTTGCATGCACAACCTTTTTGCATAGCCCATAAAGCATGAAAACTCAGCCTGCAGACATACAGCAGTTCTTTGGGAATTTTCATGAATTTTACTTCACTTCACCAAGAGTCATATTAAAATGCCATCTATGAATGATACCTATACCTGTTTTAAAATGTGTACAGTTGTCCCTCCACATTCGTGAGGGTTAGGGCTGCAAGACGCCTGCAAATGTGAAAAAAACACAAATAAAAAATAGGTCACTCCACACCCTCCCGGAAGCCCCAGTCGCTGATCCTCTCCACCACCCCCACCCATCCTCCCAAAAGTGGCGATGGGGCTTTCCACTTTTGGGAGGAGGGGCTCCCAAAAACCACAAATAATCAAAACCGTGAATGTTAAAGCTACGAATGTGGAGGGGCAACTGTATATCCTTCAGGTGCACATTAGGGACTGACTACTGTGCTCAGACAAATTTACACTCGATGCAAATCCTGGCCTAAATACTGCTTATCTTGATTAGAGTAGACCCATTAAATCAGTGGGATCTACCTAAGTGTTGACTCACCATTCAACAATTGATTGAAAGGGTTTACTCTAGTTAGGATTAACCAACAGGATGCCAACCAGTAAGTGCAAAGCCATTAATTAATTGTTATATAAAGGATTCTCATGTGTGCAGTATGCACTTAGCTTTAAAACTCAGCTGTGAACTTTGTCATAACTGATATTCGTGGTGGTTTAAATGATTTTTTAAAAATCCCTGTCAGTATGAAAACTTAATGTATTACTCTCACATCTACACAAGTTAGACAAGTGATACAATTATGTGAAATGTTTTACTGCTGGAATTCTCTGCTCACTGCATCAGCTAGAGAGATTACATCTGTCCCTTCTCATGGGATCAATCACGGCAGATCCTACTATTTCTATATGCTCCTTACCTGTCAGACACCACATACCTTTTTTCTGTGCTTGCTCACAACATCCTAGCACTGGTTCTAAACAAGCAGTATCTGCTACATTTAGGGGGGAAAGACCACTATTTTGTAGTGCACTTAGAAGTATAAGTGGAGACCATTTAATTACCAACTTATATATGGAAAGGCTGAAAAACTGGGAAAATTTGCTGCAACCAGTGCCGGTTTCTGAAGCTGTCCCTCTGCACAGATATAGAAGCCACCTTGCTTACCTGAAGCATGAGTCTTTGACACAATCCTACCCCCTTTCCAGTAATACCTTTGGGACATGGAATGTTCATTTAACAAAAAGTATTCAGTGAGTTAAATCCTTTTTAATGTTGGAAAAATCCAGTGTTCTCTCTTCCCCACTCCCTTGCCATTAGGGCAAGTGAGTCCTAGGTAGGATAGAATTTTCTGCATGTTAAAATCCTTCTCTTTCTCTCATTCAGTCACTTGTTTGTCCTACCTTTGACGTGCATGGTTGTAAATAGTTTGCAACCAAGCAACAAGACCATGTGACCTAGGACACTTTCTTTGGTCTTGTTCATTTAAATATTTATATATCCCTTCTCAGCTCCTGTTACTCACCATCTGTATTCTCCATCTTGGCTCTTTACCCTTCTCCACCACCATGATTCCTTCTCATTGAGATGGTGAGTCAAGATGAAGCTATCTCTTACCCAAATCTATTCATTATTTAGTTAAGATGTAGGCTCTTCATTCAATGCATAGCCATTAGTAAAGTTTTTAAGTCTTTTAACTTGAAGCTGCTTGCCTCTTTTTGGGGGGGGGGGTTCAGGGCGATGTAACATACAATTGGGTCACACTTTTAAACTGTGCTCTGCTACAAGAAAATTATTCCTAACAGTTTTAACTTTATAGAGTTTCCCAAAAGGACTAACACCCTGGGACTCTCTAATTCTGCAACAATTAATAATGAATATGTTCCAACAGAATAATACAGGTCAACTCTCCTATGTTTAGGGGATGCATTCCAAGATCCCCCGTGAATACCTGAAACTGGAAAATAGAGAACCCTATTATTTTCAATGAGACCAGTGCTGAAAGTTGACCATAGAATCACATTGGAGGCCAGATATCTTTTTGGACATGGATAAGTGAAACCGTGGATACTGAATCCATGGATACAGGGGTCGACCTGTAATGCCAGCCTCCTTCCCACAATCTAAACAAAGAAGAATTGATGATTTTTCCAAATGGAATTGATTTTCTACTAGCCTAGATCATTTTGGACAATTTGAAATAGATTTTCTTCTGTGTTCATTCAGATACCTCAAGAAATCTGTTCAAATGTCATGCAAAAGATTTATCAAACAGCAAAACGAGTGTATAAGAAGGTGGTGCTTTTAAAATACTGTTACAGTGCACAATTTTTTCCAGTTTGGAAAATATGGGGAAACTGGATCACTTGCTTGAGATAAGCAGAATGATTTAACGTTTGGTGAACATTTCTGATTAGAGCCACAGACAAACATACAGAATTTAGAGCAAGATCCAAAATAAGTATACACAGCACTTCAAAGGCCAGCCACAGAATGCCATACCACAAATTGATTTTGCAAGCAGAGTTCTTCAGTGTCACAGGCACAGAATGCTTGAACAATGTAAAAGTCACTCCCCCCCACTCAACCCTCTTCCTTTTCTGACCGGGACAGCAAGACAGAGGCAGAGAGAAGCTGCTTTCCTAACTCCTAACACTGATGCAGTTCATCAGAGCACCGCATTCCACCATGTTATAGCTAAAACTGGGGTTCTGGCCTTTGAACCCCCAGATTAGCTCCTCTGTAGAGGTAACCCCAAGTAGCCTCACTCCAGGGTGCCCCCTACAGGCCAAAATCACTGCCACCACCCAAGTGCAGTCTTTATAGCCATCCCATTGGGAGACTGGATACCCACAGGGACTTACCCACCGCTGTGGACCAACCAACTCTTCCCTCCTATCCCCAGAGAGACAGAGAATTGTAGAGAAACCAAGAGATATAGACACATGTAGCATCAGTGTATAGAAAGATTAAGAAAACTTATTTATTCATGCAAGTTCAGTTAGACAGTCTCCCATGAGGCAGGCTTCTTCCATACCTCAGGCATGCTTAAAATTACAGAAATAGCAAGGTATTACAGTCAAAGCATTCAGTTATTCTAAGTTACACTCAATTACTAAATTTAGCTACATCCAACCAAAGTGGAGAAATTAACATAATTCCCTAACGCAATCTAAACAGGCCCTAAAAGTTCTATTCACTACTTTGCAGTCTGTTGCTTTCAGATGGTATCAGGAAAGCTGGGAGCTTGCTCTACCAGCCATTGCCCAGCCTTTGGCTCTCCCATGCTGAAATATAGAGTCTCCTTTTGTCTTTGTTCAAAGCCACATAAGTGAACATATAAGATATATATTAATCTACTGAATATATGACATTATGTTGACCACGGTCTTTTTTGTGTGGCACCGTCACCCTTCCCTCCAAAGCATGACATCAAAAGCAGGCAAAACAAGAATTCCCTTTTTTTTTTCCTTTTTTAAAGCCGTTTTTCTGGTTTGCCACCAAATCTGAGTGGTGTGGTTTGCAGAGTGCACCATGTTCCTGGCATGGGTTCCTTCCCATACCCATTGAAGTTGCCCACCTAAAATGATCAATTTTTAGAACAGTGCTGTGGATCATTTGAGTTACATTCTTCAGCCTCCTTATATCGTAATTGAGAACAAATGACAATTATTCAATGCACTCATTAAGTTTCTGTATCCATGGAGAATAATTTTTAAAAATTAAATCGTGTGTTGCAGGGTCACTTTTACCCCAGCATCTTGTGTTCTTTTTAAAAAGGTTTTCTCAGTAATTACATGGTGAGTTGCTCTGCAAATAAGCTAGTTTTGTCACTAGAATGACTAAAGAGCAGTGTGAAATAGCATATGCTTAAACGATACCTAGAATATGGAATTGTGGGAGACATATGTACAAGTTTTATGGCTATTTTTGAGTACTCAGGGTATATTAACCCCAAATGTTTACTGAGAGTAGTAAGTGGCAATCTCTCTCATTGGTTTTGATTATATTATGATGTGTCACATTTAAATAGTTGTGTAGAATAGAATATAAGAAAAATCCTTTTTCTTCATCTTCTGTCATAGACTAGTGAAAAAGCGCTTAAGAATGTAAAAATATTATGACTTTTCTGATCCACTTTGTGTGTAATTTTCCAGGAAGTGCTAGATAACTTTACCCCTATTGGTGGTATAATATTATTTCTTGATGTCTTTTAAAGAAAAGAAAACAATAATGTCACATGTGATGATCTGAAAGAGGGTGGAAAGCGACACATTCCCAATCCAGTCCGTAAATTTGAAGATGCTTTTAAGCATTATTCTGATATCATGGCAAATATAAGGAAAGCAGGCTTTCAGAAGCCTACCCCAATTCAGGTATCTTAGTTTTATTTGTAAATAACTTGAAAACCATTCTGTTTAACTTTCAGATCATTTAGAATACTTACTTTATTCTTATTTTAGGCACAAGCTTGGCCAATCATACTTCAAGGATTTGATTTGATTGGAATAGCACAGACAGGTACTGGAAAGACATTGGCTTATTTGATGCCTGGATTCATTCATTTGGATTTACAGCCAATGTAAGAACTAGATGGATGCTCTGTGTGTGTGTGCGTGTTTATAAGAAAGCCAGCGTATTACATTTAGTGTTTGTTAAAAGAGACATGTGCAAAAGGACAAAAAGTGTCTGTTCGCAAACATTAAATATGGAATAAAGATTCCATATTTAATGTTTGAATCTATTACATTTTGTCCTGCTATCCAACTACAAATTAATGCTGATGCTGATGCTGATGCTGATGTATTTCTTACCTGCCTCTCCTTGTGGATTGAAATGGGGAACATCAACAAATAACAGAACATGGAACATCAGTTAAAAGAGCATATAAAACCAATACATACTAAAATCCAACAATAAATACTTTAAAAATCATAATTTAAAAATAATCTGGGTAGGTCTGCCAGAAGAGATTAGTCTTTACTCCTGATTTAAACTCAGACAGTGTCTCGGGGTGATTAATCTCTTCCAGCAGGTCTTCCCACAATTTGGGGGGTAACGGAAGAAAAAATGTCCTCTGGGTAACAGTCAGCCTAGTTTGGACTGACTGCAGCAGATGTCTCCCAGATAACCTGTGTGAACGAGGCAGATTATACAGCGGAAGATGATCCTGTAGGTAACCTAGACCTAAATCATGTAGGGCTTTAAAGGTAATAACCAACATTTTGTCTTTGCCCGGAAACTAATTGGCAGCCAGTGGAGTGATTTTAATGTTGGTGTAGTGTGGTCACTCCTAGGTGTACCAGTAACCAGTCTGGCTGCCATGTTTTGAACTAATTGAAGTTTCTGAACTTGTTAAAGAGATAGCTCAGTGTACATTGCACTGCAGAAGCTTTCAGGTTACCAGCACGTGCACTACCATCTTTAGGTCCTCCAGTTCTAGGAAGGGGTGCAGCTGGTGTATCAGCTGAAGCTCATAATAAGCAGTCCTGACTGTCACATCTGTCTAAGCTGTCATTTGGTAAAATGAGTACCCAGCTTGTGGGGGCAATTAGCTAACACACATTGGAAACTGCTTAATCCATTGTAGATGTGTAAATTGCTGTTGCTTAAAACAATTTGTAAGCCACTCTGATAGCCTTGTGGCTAAAGAGTGGGGTATAAATAAATAAAAATAAAAATAATAAATAATCTGACAGATCCAGGAGCACCGCCAAGCTGTGAACACAGTCAGGGATAGTGTAACCGCACCCAGGGCTGGTTAATACACCCCAACCCCAGTTTAGGACCCTTGACAGTAAGCACCTCCATCTTGTCTGGATTCAGTTTGTTTCTTTGTTTGTTTGTTTGTTTGTTTTCTAATCCAGCTCAAGGCATTCATTCAGAAGAGACACACTATCCTTATCTGATGCTATTATTGAAGACATAGAGAAGTATATTTGAATGTCATCAGCATACTGATAGCACCCTGGCCCATGCCTCCAGATGATCTTTCCTACTGGTTTCATGTAGAAATTAAACAGCAGCAGGGATAGAATGGCACCTTGCGGTATAAAATATAACAGTTCCTTTTTTGAGGAGCAGCTATCCCCAAACAGCACCATCTGGAACCTGTCCAAGAGATAGGACCAGAACCACTGAAGCACAGTGCCTCAGCTTTCCGGAAGGATACCATAGTTGATGGTATCAAACACTGCTGAGAGGCCCATAAGTACCAGCTGGGACACACTCCCCCTGTTAGTGCCCTGTTAGTGCTCATTATGGCAACCACAGTGGTCTCAACTCTGTATCTTGCTCTGAAGCCAGTTTGTAATGGTTCTAGAAAAATTGTGTATCATACAAGACTGCCTGGAGTTGGAAAGAAGCTGCCCTCTCAGTTACCTTGCCCAGAAAAAGAATACAGTCATCCCTTCACATTCGCGGGGGTTAGGTTCCCCAGACCCCCGCAAATGCGAAAAATCCGCGAATAACAACTGCCCTCCCCCTCCCCCACAAAGCAACCACGGGGCCTCCGGAGGCCCTATAGTCACTTTCCCCCGCCTCCCCCTCCCTCCCCAGGCCTTCATGGGGCCTCCGGAGCATCTCCGGAGGCCCCATGATCGCCTCCCCGGCCCTCCCCAACCCCTCCCCAGGCCTTCACAGGGCCTCCGGAGCGTCTCTGGAGGCCCCATGATCGCCTCCCCAACCCTCCCCACCCCCTCCCCAGGCCTTCCTGGGGCCTCCGGAGCGTCTCCGGACGCCCCGTGATCGCCTCCCCGGCCCTCCCCACCCCCTCCCCAGGCCTTCATGGGGCCTCTGGAGCGTCTCCGGAGGTCCCGTGAAGGCCTCCCCGGCCCTCCCCACTCCCTCCCCAGGCCTTCATGGGGCCTCCGGAGCGTCTCCGGAGGTCCCGTGAAGGCCTCCCCGGCCCTCCCCAGGCCTTCATGGGGCCTCCGGAGCATCTCCGGGGGCCCATGAAGGCCTCCCTGGCCCTCCCGCCTCCCGCCCAAGGCCTTAACGGGGCCTGTAGAGGCCCCATATCGCGGCTTTTGGGAGGGCGGGGGCCCTCCCAAAAGCCACGAATATTCAAAACCGCGAATGTGGAGGGGCAACTGTATTTGATACTGGTCTGTAGTTAGTCCAGGGTGTCCGGGGAGGGCTTTTAACAAAGTGGTTGCACCACTGCTTCTTTTAAACAAGATGGAAAACCCCTCTCCCTAAAAGCTGTGTTAATAGTACATTGTAATTGAGAATTAACTATCTCCTTCCTGGGTAACCAGCCAAGAAGGTCAGGGATTGAGAAGACAAGTTGTCTTCTTTACTTGCCCCAGCAGCTTGTCCACATGAACAGTACTCACCAACTGAAATTGATCCAGTGTGTAATCCTACTCACAGAGTCGTTGGATACCCCATTGTCAATGTCTGCTATAATGATGGCATCTATGTCTGCTCTTATCTGAGATATTTCGTCTGTGAAGTTATCTTTAAAAGCATCACAGCAAACTGCTGAAGGCTCTAGAATTGGATTCTAGGGGAAGGTGCCTGAGTTAGACCTCTCACCAGCCTGACTAGTTCAGCTGGACATTAATTCACAGAGACAATACATCCAGAGAAGGCTTTCTTCTCTGCACATATTGCCACCTTATAGGAACAAAAATGTTCGCTGTATCATGTCTTGTCAGATATAAGTCAGGCTTTCTGCCATCTTTGTTCCAGTCATTGTCCTTCCCATTTCAGCTCTCTGAGGTCCTTTGTTTATTAAGGAGCCCAATAAGTAATGGGTCAGAGAAGGCATTAGGGTGTGATCGTGTCAGTCGCCCTAGTTAGAGCTTCATTCTGTCTATTGACCAGAGCTTTAACGGGATTGTCAATGGTACCAGCCATAAAACGCTTTCTGGAATCCTGAAGGATCCATTAGCCTTCGAGGACCTATCATCTTAATAGGTCCAACACCCCTGCAGGGACACATAGTTGCCATGATACTAAACTCTGACCAGAAAATAATCTGTCCATGACAACTCAGAGATATTAATCACCTCACCTCTGCCCACAGATCCATATGGTCTGAGCTGAAAACAGCATCAATGGTGTGACCTGCTGAATGTGTGGGTGTGAACCAGTTGGGATAGGCCCAGGTTTGTCATGGATGCCATGAACTCCTGAGCTGCACCTGACAGACTGGCCTCAAATGGTGTTTTGAGGTCACTTAAAACCAAAAGTCTGGGTTACTCCCAACACCAATTCCATGAGCTCAGTCAGGGAATCTGATAAGCAGTGGGGTAGATGGTATACTAACAGAATTCCCAGTCTATCTCTGGTCTTCAGGCTCAGATATATAAAGTTGACCTCCATGTCCATGAATTTGCTTCCACCGATTCCACCATCCATGGCTTTGAAATATATTTTTTTTAATTCTAAAAAGCAAACTTTTATTTTGCCATTTTAAAATAAGAGACACAATTTTACCATTGTATATAATGGATGTGAGCATCCACAGATTTTGGTATCAGGGGGGGGGGGGTTCCTGGAACCAAACCCAGTGGATACCAAAGGGCCTGCTGTACACTCAATATGGTTGAGCTCCCTTATAGGTTATATGGTCAGGTTAAGATAATCTGTATAGACCACAGATACTCCATCCACTTTTCCTCACCTGCTCACTTAATATAGTATTCTGCTGAAAAAGTAAGAGCCTATGTCAAACCACTGTCATCTCCCAGCCAAGTTTCTATAAAGCATGCCAGGTCGACCTCTTCATCCATAAGGAGATCATAGATTGTGTGTACTTTATTTTTAAGTAACCCATTACACTGGAGCAAAGTGAGGTTTTGTGGGTGGCTTGATTCACTCTCTTTAAATTCCCAAGGATGGCAGGATGACTGGAAGGCAAGAAAGGTGTTAAGCATCTCTCTCCCCTTTGTCTATAATGATAGGTCACCCTGCCATTGCCATTTCTCCCTCTGCCCTGAACAATTTGTATTGCCACCTCATTTCCTTTACAGATTATGCTCCTGTAAACAGTATCCAAATAACAATAAATACATATTGCACAATTAACTAGAACAGTGGCTCTTGACCTTTTCTTTACCAGGGAACTTCTTTAAATATCTTTTGTTGCCATGGACCCCCGAAAACTTAATTCAAGTTTAAAAACAACAAAAATACAACTGCACCATCCGTTAAATGTTTCCTCAATGGCACTGGAGGGGGAGGGAAGATTTTTTTTCTTGCTTCTTCCTGCAAGTTTGTGGCTGGAGCAGATTGAACAACAATGTGCAGGCCAAGCCAGCCCGCCAGGCAATCTTTGCCTTGGCTCCTGTCACGTGGCTGCTCCACTGTGGGGAGGAGGTGGGCCAAGAAGCCTTCATCAATCCCCTGTGGGGATATCACAACCCCCTGGTGAGCCACGGACCACAAGTTAAGTACCACTGAGCTATAACAATTAACAACACATTAACACAATTCTAAAAATCACTAGACAGTGACATACCTGGGTTATAAAACTGAATAGTTGGGTAGTCCACCATAACCTTACACTAAAGGTAAGCCTTATAGCCAACTAGATGGAACTAGGTTGTGCTTCCACCACTACCTGGTTTTACAGCTGCCATTCTGACTGCCAGCTGGATTATCAGTATTCTGGTAAATAATATCTACATATAGGTACTCAATTTTCTCTTATAATGTACTGATGAGATTCCAATATATAAGAGTACAGCACACCACAAGACACAATTAAAACTCTGTTCTTGCTTCAGTTCAGCCACTCCCACCCCTTTGACCTCCAGTTGTGATTTTGACACCTCAGTCTCTTCTCTGTAATTTCATGCTTCCAGCCTCCCCTCAGTCAGTATACAATGTGTGGCTACAATAAGGCACCATCTGGACACTGAACAGGTAATAAATGGACAGTGTCCTTTGGCGCTGCCCTTTGGCCACCGCCTTGGGCTTCTGCTGGTAATAAAGCTGGCCTCGCCTCTGCAAGGTGGTTATTCTCACTCACGTTAGTGTCGGTAAGGCTGTTCTTACCAACACCAACATACATTAGCTTTTAAGACAACTAATAAACATGATTAAAACAAATGAGACAATAAAATACAATACAGCCTCCATATCCATGGTGCCGGTACCTGTGGAGTCACTTACTTGCATCTGAAAAAATATGGTCTCTTTAGGCATTTTCTAGGTCCTCTAGCTTGTCTCTATCACATGCTTCTGCTGGAAATTGACCATAGAGGCATGCCAGAGGACCTAGAGATTCCTAGAGAGGTGTTCTCTCTAGGAATCTCTAGGTCCTGCAGTTTGACTCTATGATATGTTTTGACCAGAAGTTGTTTATTTTAATAGAATTTTAATAGAGTTATTTGCATTTTCTGATATCCAAGGTAGGTTCAGGAATGTATCTCCCACGGATATGGGGATCATACTGTATTAAAATGATCACAGTAATCAAAGCCATTAAAATCATTACAATAGTCAGTTAATATTAAAACAGTTTAAAAGGCAAGGAGCTGGCTGGAACTTTCACTCTGAAGTTTGGCACATGCATGTTATATTCTTTTTCTGGTATACCCGCAATTTTATTGAAATTGTATTTGTAAATTTTAATATATCCTGCTGTTTAATTTCTATATTATTGTTTTTTGTTGTTTTTATGATTGGGAGGAGGGATGGGATATGGGATTGTTTTATAACTTCGAGCTTTTATTGTTATAATATCTTATTGTTATAATTACGTTGTACCCCGCCTTGATTCCCTAGGGAAAAGGCAGAATATAAATAAATTATATTATTATTATTATTATTATTATTAGCCATGGTATAGCCATATGTCAAAACTGCAAGGCATATGAGAATTTCAAATGCAAGGGTTTTTTTGTTTCTATAAAAAAAAAATCTTATAATTCTGGGGTGGGCAACTGTGGCCGCCTTACCCCCCTAGGAAACCTTAGGGGGCTGCACCCATCATCACACCCTCCCACCACAAAAATCAATTTTTTGCTTCCAAATGTCCCCCAACGTACTCTAGGGGCTATGAGGGATATCTCTGCCATGTTTTAGCACCCCCAGGCCATTTTAGTCCCAAGGGAGGCCTTTTTTTTCCAAAACAGGAAGTGACTGAGAGTAATTTCCATTTTTTTAAAAAGGTCTTTCCTGGCCCTAAAATGTATGGGGGGGGAAGAGACATGTGGAAAATGCCATCTAGAAGGCATTGGGGGCATTTTGTGGCCAAAAAAAAATAGCACTGAGGGTCATAAATGCAGCGTGTGAGCCACATGCTGCCCACCCCTGTTCCTGTGTAGCTTTGAGTTTCTGATGGTATTTCCATGCCTGCCGCCATATTGCTTGGATGTGAAATCCATTTTCGTGTGACTTACACATTTCTCTAAGTATGTCCACTAAGTGGTATCTAACAATCTACAGGTGGTATCCAGCCTGCTAGACCATTTTATGCTATCCTTCCCCTCTTCAAATGAAAACCACCCTTGCCTACTTTTTCTCTCATATGGGCACCAAAGTACCTGGATGTTGTATTACCTGGACACCCATCCTTCCTTCCCATCCTGAATCACCATTAATCTAGGTTATATGGTTTACACTGTTGCTTCATTTTGTAAGTGATGGATGTTTAGGGCTTGCTTTCTTGTAATTTGTGCTAGAAGGACAGGTTTAGTATGATTCTAGTTAAGCAGGGTCAGCCCTGGTTAGTACTTGAATGGAATGAAAACCTGGAACTGTAGGCTATATTTCAGAGGAAGGAACTGTCAAAACCACCTCAGAATATTCCTTAAACTAAGAAAACCCTATTAAATTCATGGGGTTGCCAGAAGTCGACAGGCTACTTGAAGGCACATACACACACAGAAAGCCAAATCTGAATGATACTGGTTTTCAGATTAAGCCATGGTAGTTATGTTTTCCTTTAAAATTCATTCCTCAGTTGATGCGAGTAATTACAGATGCCCTAGAAGGTCTTTCATTCTTTTCTTATTCAACTGTTGCACTTTCCTTTTCTATGTGTCCTATATAAATGCTATCTAACGGACTCTGAACTTTTTTTTGCAGACCTAGAGAAGAACGTGGTGGACCTGGTATGTTGGTTCTCACTCCCACTCGAGAATTGGCTCTTCAGGTTGAAGCAGAGTGCTCAAAATATTCTTATAAAGGAATTAAAAGGTAATATTGACTGTATTCTCCTCTCTACTATTTCTAACAGTGCGGTTGCAGTGTGGGATTTTATCTTCCTGTTTCATGTACACAGTTAATTACTGGTTGACAACTACAAATAAATGATAGAATGGAAGTGGCTATATAGACTGCAGAAAAGACAATAGAAAAGGTTAAGTTTAGAGAATTTAGAGTCCTACACCACTGAATTCTTGTTTCCAGTATTAAGCAATCTTATTTCTGATTAAAAATACAGGCATACCTCAGTTAACAAAGCCTCTGAAAAAGAAGCTCCTTTTACATAGTCTTTTTACACCTTCTCAGCCCCCCATTTTCCTTCTCATACTCTTGTCTAGCTGGAAGTCTTTTAGCAGCATCAGCATTGGGAGGACTCCAGAATTCCTTAGTGAGCATGCATGAACAGCAAAACAGAGAGGAAAAGGAGAAAGCAGAGAAGCATATCTTAACAGCTGCCCTCAACATTTCCAAAAAAAATCTCTAAGTTTGGCCACCAAAATGGAAGTCAGCTAGTAAAAGAAAAAAAATCATCTTTGGATGCACTTTGGAAGAAACTTTCAAGAGGTCTCTAGAAGGTTTAGGATGTCTTTGTATACTTATGCAAAGATTACTTGACCTAGATGTTTCATTTCACATGTAAATATTATTAGTTTTGGATAAAATGTTTGCTGAAACATGTTTAAATGCTCTTCATTTTTGTTGCGTAGGAACCTATCCTTATTCTTTCCATGTTATTTCTGCCCCAGTACCAAATTTTCTATTAAAAAAGTACAGTCAGACTCCTGCATCCACAGAACCAATGTCTACAATTTCAGTTATCTGCAGGACATAAAAATAGGGACACATACTATATGTGATCCATAGAGTCACGCTGGAAAATGCCTAGGGAGACATCCTCTCTAGGCATCTTCTAGGTCCTCCAATGCAACTCTACAGTATGATTTTACCAGAAGTCCTTTATTTTAATAGGGTTTGCTATTATTTGCAGTTTCCAATATCTACGGCAAGTCCAGGAACCAAACCGCTGCAGATACAGGGGTCCAACTGTAATGCCCAGGAACACATTCACTTCATTAACTGAGATATACCTGTATTCGTTTTTAAAACCAGCAAATAGAAACTTTAGCATTAATTACTAATAGCTTAGAGATACTTAAACAGCTTTTTCAGCAGGATATTTTAAAAATCTGCACCCTTTTCTCTCATTTAGGGGAAAATACCCTTACCTTCCTGATCTCTGTGACTCACACATATAGGTCACTTGTTCCTGTGCAGTGTATGTGTGGCAGACTCAGCTCTGAAGAGAGAAGTATGAACTGTGCTATATACGTGTGTGGAAGTGTTTGAGTTCCTGCCAAAAAGAAATGGATCAGTTCTGTCAGGGTCCATATGTGCACTGGTACAGCTGGAAATGACCCATGTATATGAGTTCACAGATGACCACTCAAAGAACCACAATTATAAGTACGCATCCTGTGTTTTTAGTGAACCTCTGTTCATTGTATAATATTAAGATACTGTGCAGCATATTGGTACAGTTTGAATTTACAAAGGTTAAATACTACACATTTTTTTCTAGCATTTGTATATATGGCGGTGGAAATCGTAAGGAGCAGATCAGCGTTGTTACCAAAGGTGTGGATATTGTTATTGCTACTCCTGGTAGATTGAATGACCTTCAGATGAACAACTTCATAAATCTGAGAAGCATAACATACTTGGCAAGTAGTCAACATAATGTATTAAGAGTGAAAGTCAATAATATGCAGATAGGACTAGCAACAAAGAGACATTGTGGAGTGTTCATGTTCATGGTGGTAGGTTGGCTGGAACCTTGTTCTCTTCCAGGCTTTGTCATTCTGTTCCCCCATGCCTGGTTTTCCATCCCACTCCCCAAACCATTATTCAGTATTCTATGGCCATTGGTCATGTTGGGTCCTTTCAGAGCTCTTCTGGGGATAAATGTTATAAAAGGGGGGGTGTACTTTTTCAAGCTATTGATGTCTTCATCTTGGGTTAAAATGGTCCTGGTTTTGCTGCATGAGGGTTAGCACTTGGAGAACCTCAGTTGGTATAAGTGAAACCTGCAAGAAAATTATGCAGTTTATAGTGTTCCAGTCAATCATGCTTTCTTCAAGTGTGTTTCATTCTTTCCCCTCCTTCCTGTCATCTTTCCAAACTGGCCCCCTCTCCACTGGTCAGCATTCTTTACCTACAGAATAGTCAGTCCTCAATCAGCTTCTGTGGGGTTTTGTTCTCCCCTCTCAGTTTTTCCCTCACAAAAGAATGGGATGTTCCTGCAAACCTCAGGGTTGTCCAAGCATGCTGCTCTATCCCACATTTATGAATAATGCTGTTTTGATTATGTAAGTGTGAACACTCAATTTGAGATTGGTATTAGTATAAAGATAATGCTGTAAACACTTTAGCTTAACTTCACATTGGTTGAAAGCATTTAATTGATTTAATTAAAATGTTTGGACTTAGTTCCCACCCCAGTTTTTGGAGTAAACTTTTTAATTTCAGGAACTCTTAAAATAAATCAGGATAGATTGAGCAACAAAATATACTTTGTAGTGGTCTGAGGACCTTCTCAGATACTCATGGTGAAAGAGAGTGATTATAGCTGTCACCCTACCCATTGCATGATCATGCCCACCTCTAAGTCTGGCCAGATGGGACAGTGTATGGGAGTGTATTTTGTATAACATACACATGCGTGCACAATACTCCAACGTATGAACTTAATTATACCTTAATAGGTTAAGTGCCACATTACAGCACATCAGTAGCATGATTAAGCCAATAACTCTGGAAACAAGATGCCTATAGATGGATCTTGCTGCTCTGATATTTGTAGCTGATTATAACTGGTCCAATGACCTGTTAATACAGGAATGGGTGTTTGTCAAAGAAGTAGGCACCTGTATTTCAAGGCACTAACAGTATAATAGCTGTAGCCTATTATATTTCTATACTACTTAACAATGCAAAGCACTCCCTAAGTGGTTTACAATGTGTTTCCCCAACAAGCTGGGTACTCATTTTACCAACCTATGGAAGGATGAGTCAACCTTGGAGGCCTGTAGTATCAAACTCACAACCTTGTAGCTGCAGTACCGACATTTAACCACTGCGCCACCATGGCTCCTTTATAATACAATGAAGAGGGACAGGGTGTTGGTAGTTTTGCATTAAAAAAAAGATTCTGAATGATTAAAATATTTTTTCATCACTTGATATGGACAGATGATACAATGCCCATATATTTAATAGCAGTGGCAATCTGTTTCACTCAAACTGTCTTTTGATTGGAAAATGTGTTTGAACATGAGGTTCAAATTAAGTAATCACAGGAAGTAATCGTAGATAAACTTAATGTGTCTGATTTTGCAGTACTCACAGTGCGTCTCAAAATTTCTTCAGGAAATGAATAGGAATTTAATTTTTGTTTCCTGTTCTGGGGTATCCCATAGGCTGTATTTTGTGTAGAAATAGTTAGTAGACATGTCATGCTATTAAAGCTAATGGTCATTACAAATGGCTTGTTTCACCACCCTGAAAGCTGCTTTGGAGTAGATTTTGCAAGAGGGATGAGGGGAAACCATTCCAGTTTATATATGTAGTTCTACTGGTAATATGGATGCTATTGGATATAACCCCAAATACATAAAATAAAAGTATGCATACTCTTTAGGCAACAGTTTAGATATTTAATATTTTGATGCTGAATTTCAGAAAACCAGTAGTTTATAGCACTGAAATCATCAGTACTTAATTGTTCTTTATCATAGGTGTTAGATGAAGCTGACAGAATGCTGGATATGGGATTTGAACCTCAAATAATGAAGATTTTATTAGATATACGTCCCGACAGGCAAACAGTTATGACCAGGTATATATGCTTTTAATTACAATAGTTTCAGTTTAATGTGTTTTGTAATGAAAAATGCAGTGTGGTACACATCACTTTGGCTAGAACTAACAAACAGCATTAAATAAGTAGCAGTCAAAATCCTGGAACAACTTCTACTCCAGGAAGCTGGTTGAGCAAGGTAGCTGATCAATTTCCATGTAGCGAAAGGAATCAGCTCTTTGACATGTTTCTGATATTACCCTGTCTCTGATAAAGAGGCTGGTTGTTGATTTTTAATTCAAAGGGAGAGGTCTTAATCATTAGCAATGTATTTTATGTTTTAAGATAGTCTGTTTCCTTTTGTAACCAAATGCACTCTTTTCAGATGAAATACAGTTGTCCCTCCACATTCGCGGGGGTTAGGTTCTTGAGACCCCCACGAATGTGGAAAAACCGCGAATAACAGATGCTGCTCCCGCGCCGCCGCCCCCCCAGAGAGAGGGAGGCAGCGGGAGGGTGTCTGGCCAGCCTGGCTGGCCTCTCCGCAGCCTTTCTGAGGGGACTCCAGACCTTAGAAGCCCTGGAGCCCGCTGAGGAAGGCCGGGGAGGGCAGCGTGTGGGTGGGGAGGAGGCTGCGCTGCCTCTCCCCGGCCTTTCTCAGCGGACTCCGGGGCTTTGGAGCCCTGGACCCTGCTGAGAAAGGCTGGGGAATGCAGCGTGTGGGCAGGGAGGAGGCTGCGCTGCCTCTCCCCGGCCTTTCTCAGCGGACTCTGGGACTTTGGAGCCCCGGACCCCGCTGAGAAAGGCCGGGGACAGCAGCGGGCGGGAGGGGAGGATGCTGCGCTGCCTCTCTCCGGCCTCCCGAAGCGGGCGCCGGAGCTTTGGAGCCCCAGAGCCCGCTTAAAAAGGCCGGGGAAGGCAGCGGCGGGCGGCTGTCTTCCTCTCCCCAGCCTTCCTGAGTGGACTCTGGGGCTTAGAAGCCTTGGAGTCCCCTCAAGAAGGCCGGGGAAGGCAGCGGGTGGGCGGGGAGGAGGCTTTCTGAGTGGACTCTGGGGCTTTGGAGCCTCAGAGCCCACTTAGGAAAGCCGGGGAAGGCAGCAGGTGGGCAGGAGGGAAGCTGCCCGGCCTCTTCCCGGCCTTCCTGAGGGGTCTCCGGGTCTTAGAAGCCTTGGAGTCCCCTTAGGAAGGCCAGGAAAGGCGGAGGGAGGGAGGCTGCCCGCCCCACCCCACCCCGCCTTCCTGAGCAGACTCCGGGGCTTTGAAGCCCCGGAGCCGCCTCTGGAAGGCCGGAGAAGGTGCAGGCAGGAGGTTGCCCCGCCTCTCGGCAGCCTTCCGTAAGGGGCTGGGGCTAAACCGCGAATAATCAAAACTGTGAGTGTGAAAGCCGCGAATGTCGAGGGGCAACTATAATAGATTTATACCTCAGTTTTATTAGTAATAATCAGCTAGTCTGGGATTGGCAAACTGGATAGTATTTGTTGGACAATATTAGCGCTGTTACTCATTATTCATCGTGGTGTCTGTGAATCTTACAATTGGGGTATTCTGTACCTGCACAGGGCAGGTTTCTGAACATTCTAGAGCAATTATGTAAAATCTTTTTGGCTGTACTGTATAATAGCACTATATAATAGTCTTCCTGCCAAAATCACCTCAATTTCTTTTTGTCCACCATGTTAGCAGCAGCTCTATAGGAACATTCTGTTGCTTCCCGTTATCCTGACTAGATTTTCTCCTTCATGGTCCACATCTTCGGTTACTCCTTCTGCTCGATCTTCTCAGGTTTTCGGCTTGATCTTGGTTGGTCTTCATCCTTGGTATCAGAGGCATTCTAGAATAGCTTTGGACAAAGCTATTTAGACAAACAAAATTTCCAAAAAAAGCTATTTAGACAAACAAAATTTCCAATTATTATCCCTTCCATGCCTGGCTGTTCTCTGGATTTGGAGCTAGCCTCGACTCATAAGGGGACTGATAAGAAGCATAAGAAAAAGAGAAGGACAAAGCTTCCATTGCTTATACGTCAACTGTACTGTCTGTGCTCCCTTCCTCTGAATGGTCTCTGATTCTAATACCAAGATACTGCAAGTGGATGAATCTAGGGCAGTAGAACCTGATTCTACTGATGAACCCTTGACCATAGTTGAGGTGGAGCTTTGCTTGGCTTCAGATGGAGAAAATGCGGATGCGTTGGCTAGTCTTCTTACCAAGCACAAAGATCCATCACCAGTGGTTGTTGATCAGGCTGCTACCATCTCTGTTCCAGATGAGGCCCTTCCAGAATGATGTTTCGACCTCCTTGACACCAAGTCCACCTGCTCTGCAAAGATGTCCCCTTTCTTCTTGAAGGTATTTGTGGTCCTATTCTGCTACCTCTTTGGATATGACTTCAACTGACTGCTTGGGCTTGAAAGATAGATGTGTTGGACGAGACCGTGGATGGAGACATGTTAGGCACCATAAACGCCGACATCAAAGTAGGCAGTATTGTTCACCTTATATCAAGTATTATGAGAGACCTGAGCAGTTCTGTATCTATGAGAGGTACTATGAGCCATATTCCAGAAGGCATGTACGCAACTGCTCTCCACTTGTTGAAAGACACTGATCACATTCCCATTCTCCTTCTCCAGCAAGATACATCATTATTCACCAGTCCATGCAAGAACACCACAAAGGTGCAAAGGAGTGCAAAGTTGCTGCGAATAAGCCAGCGCTGATTGAGGCCACAATTTCTCGGCCATCACCTGTACCTGATTGTTCACCATATTCCCTTACTGAAGATAGTCTAAAGAATCAGCACCACAGCAGGCATCTCAGTTCTGTGATGCAATTAGAGAGTCCTAGGGTGTTAGCCCTTTTGGGAAACTCCTTAAAAGTTAAAACTGTTAGGAATTAACTTTCTTGTAGCAGAGCACAGCTTAAAAGCATGACCCAGTCATACATTACTTTGCCCTGAACCCAAAAGAAAAGAGGCAGGCAGCTTCAAGTTAAAAGACTTAAAAACTTTACTAATGGCTATGCATCTACATATGCATGGAGAGCCTACATCCTAACTAACTAAGGAATAGATCTGGATAAGAGGTAGCTTCATCTTGACTCACCATCTCAATGAGAAGAAAAGCATGGCAGCAGAGAAGTGTAGAGAGCCAAGGTGGAGAATAAAGTTATGGTAAACTGGCAACAGGAGCCTAGAAGGGATATATCTTTCATAGATTCATAGAATCATAGAGGTGGAAGAGACCTCAAGGGCCATCCAGTCCAACACCCTGCCATGCAGGAATACACAATCAAATCATTCCCAACAGATGGCCATCCATCCTCTGTTTAAAAACCTCCAAAGAAGGAGACTCCACCACACCACGAGGCAGTGTATTCCACTTGCAAACAGCTCTTACTGTCAGGAAGTTCTTCCTAATGTTTAGGTGGAATCTCTTTTCCTGTAGTTTGAACCCATTACTCTGTGTCCTAGTTTCGGGAGCAGAACACAAGCCTGCTCCACCCTCAGTATGACATCCCTTCAAATATTTAAACATGGCTATCATGTCACCTCTCAACCTTCTCTTCTCCAGACTAAACATGCACAGCTCCCTAAGCCGCTCCTCATGACTTCCAGACCTCCCACCATCCTGGTCGCCCTCCTCTACACAATATTCCAGGTGAGGTCTGACCAAAGCAGAATAGAGTGGCACTATTACTTCCCTTGATCTAGACACTATACTCCTATTAATGCATCCTAGAATTGCATTGGCTTTTTTAGCTGCTGCATCACACTGCTGACTCATGTTCAGCTTGTGGTCCACTAAGACTCTTAGATCCTTTTCGCATGTACTGCCCTCAAGCCATGTGACACCCATCCTATATCTGTGCATTTCATTTTTAGTGCCCAAGTGTAGTAACCTGCATTTCTTCCTATTGATATTCATTTTGTTAATACAGTCGTCCCTTCACATTCACGGCTGTTACATTCCACGGATCCCCGCAAATGTGAAAAATCCGCGAATAACGACTGCCCTCCCCCTCCCCCACCATAGCGATCATGGGGCCTCCGGAGGCCCCATAGTCGCTTTCCACAGCCTCCCAACTCCCTAGGCCTTCCCGGGGCCTCCAGAGACCCTCCCGAGGCCCCGTGGATGCCTCCCCGGCCCTCCCCACTCCACCCCAAGGCCTTCGCGGGGCCCGGCGGAGGCCTCCCTGGCCCTCCCCCTCCCTCCCCGGGCCTTCGTGGGGCCTAGTAAGGCCCCGTGGAGACCTCTCCCGGGCCTTCGTGGGCCTAGCAAGGCCCCGAGGAGGCCTCTCCCGGCCCTCCCCCTCCCTCCCTGGGCCTTCGTGGGCCTAGCAAGGA
Source organism: Gambelia wislizenii (assembly GCA_030847615.1). Classification (NCBI taxonomy): domain Eukaryota; kingdom Metazoa; phylum Chordata; class Lepidosauria; order Squamata; family Crotaphytidae; genus Gambelia; species Gambelia wislizenii. The sequence continues at coordinate 165,120,018 of JAUMIR010000001.1, read as the reverse complement.
CCCGAGGAGGCCTCTCCCGGCCCTCCCCCTCCCTCCCCGGCCTTCGTGGGCCTAGCAAGGCCCCGCGGAGGCCTCTCCCGGCCCTCCCCCCTCCCTCCCCAGCCCTTCGCGGGCCTAGCAAGGCCCCGCGGAGGCCTCTCCCAGCCCTCCCCCCTCCCTCCCCGGCCCTTCGCAGGCCTAGCAAGGCCCGGCGGAGGCCTCTCCCGGCCCTCCCCCCTCCTTCCCCGGCCCTTCGTGGGGCCTCCAGAGCATCTCCGGAGGCCCCATGGAGGCCTCCCAGGTCCTCCCCCAGGCCTTCATGGGGCCTCCGGAGCATCTCCGGAGGCCCCATGGAGGCCTCCCCGGCCCTCCCCGCCCCCTCCCCAGGCCTCCCCCAGGCCTTCATGGGGCCTCCAGAGCGTCTCCCGAGGCCCCATGGAGGCCTCCCCCGGCCCTCCCCACCCCCTCCCCGGGCCTTCATGGGGCCTCCGGAGCATCTCCGGAGGCCCCATGGAGGCCTCCCCAGCCCTCCCTGCTCCCTCCCAGACCTTCATGGGGCCTCTGGAGTGTCTCCGGAAGCCCCATGAAGGCCTCCCCAGCCCTTCCTCAGGCCTTCATGGGGCCTCCGGAGCGTCTCCGGAGGCCCCATGATTGCCTCCCCGGCCCTCCCCACCCCCTCCCCGGGCCTTCATGGGGCCTCCAGAGCGTCTCCGGAGGCCCCATGGAGGCCTCTCCCGGCCCTTCCCCCTCCCTCCCCGGGCCTCGCAAGGCCCCGCAGAGGCCTCTCCCAGCCCTTCCCCCTCCCTCTCTGGGCCTTTGCGGGCCTAGCAAAGCCCCACGGAGGCCTCTCCCGGCCCTCCCCCCTCCCTCCCCGGGCCTTCGCGGGCCTAGCAAAGCCCCGCGGAGGCCTCTCCCGGCCCTCCCTCCTCCCTCCCCGGGCCTTCGTGGGGCCTAGTAAGGCCCCGTGGAGGTCTCTCCCGGCCCTCCCCCCTCCCTTTCCGAGCCTTCGTGGGGCCTCCGGAGGCCCCACGGAGGCCTCCCGGGCCCTCCACACCCCCTCGCCAGGCCTTCATGAGGCCTCCGGAGCGTCTCCGGAGGCCCCATGATCGCCTCCGCAGCCCTTCCCACCCCCTCCCCGGGCCTTCATGGGGCCTCCGGAGTGTCTCCGGGGGCCCCGTGAAGGCCTCCCCGGCCCTCCCCCCTCCTTCCCAAGGCCTTCGCGGGGCCTCTGGAGGGACTCCGAAGGCCCCGCGGAGGCCTCCCCAGGCCTCCTCCCTCCCTTCCAAGGTCTTCGCGGGGCCTCTGGAGGGTCTCCGAAGGCCCCGTGGAGGTCTCCCCGGCCCTCCCTGCTCCCTCCCAGGGCTTTCACGGGGCCTCTGGAGGCCCAGTGTCGTGGTTTTGGGGGGGCCGGGGGGGCCCTCCCAAAACCACGAATAATCAAAACCGCGAATGTCAAGTTCGCGAATGTGGAGGGGCGACTGTATTGGCCCAGCTTTCTAATCTGTTGAGGTCATTTTGGATTCTGATCCTGTCCTCTGGTGTATTAGCTACCCTTCCTAATTTGATGTCATCTGCAAACTTGATAAGCATGTCCTCTATTCCCTCATCCAAGTCATTGATAAAGATAAAGAAACAACAGGGATGTTATTGTGGGACTCTACTACAGACCCCCAAATCAGACGGAGGAATTGGATGTTGCCTTTCTAGAACAGATGAACATACATGCAGAAAGGAGAGATGTAGTAGTGATGGGTGACTTCAACTATCCTGATATTTGCTGGCAATCTAACTCAGCCAACACTACAAGGTCTAGCAAATTCCTTACATGCCTGGAAGACAATTTCATGGTCCAAAAGGTGGAAGAGGCAACAAGGGGGTCAGCTATTTTAGATCTGATCCTAACCAACAGAGACGACCTGGTTAATGGGGTGCAAGTGGTGGGGTCCTTAGGTGAGAGTGATCATGTTCTCCTGGAGTTTGTTATACAATGGAAAGGAGAAGCCAGGCATAGTCAGACACGCATTCTTGACTTTAGGAGAGCTGATTTCAGTAAACTCAGGGAAATACTGGGGATGATCCCATGGTCAAGAATACTAAAAGAGAAGAGACCTCAAGACGGATGGGACTTTCTCAAAAGGGAGATACTGAAGGCACAATTTCAAACAGTACCATTGAGGAAGAAAAATGGGAGGTGTCTCAAGAAACCAGGATGGATGACTAAAGAATTTTCAATGGAGCTAAGTTTTAAACGGAACATGTATAGGAAATGGAAAAGGGGGGAAATCACCAAAGAAGAATTCAAACAGATAGCGAACACGTGTAGGAGTAAAGTCAGAAAAGCTAAAGCGCAGAATGAGCTCAGGCTTGCTAGGGAGGTTAAGAACAATAAAAAGGGTTTTTTTGGGTATGTCCGCAGCAAAAGGAGGAAGAAGGAAATGATAGGGCCGCTACGTGGAGAAGATGGCAAAATGCTAACGGGACAGAGAAAAGGCAGAATTACTCAACACCTCCTTTGCCTCAGTGTTTTCAGAAAAGGAAAAGGATGACCAACCTGAGGAGAAAGGAACAGAGGACACAATAGGGGAAATCCAGCTCAAAATAAGTAAAGAGGTAGTACAGGAATACCTTCTTAATCTAAATGAATTTAAATCTCCAGGACCAGATGAACTACATCCAAGAGTATTAAAAGAGCTGGCAAATATAATCTCAGAGCCATTGGCAATAATATTTGAGAACTCCTGGAGAACAGGAAAAGTCCCAGCAGACTGGAGGAGGGCAAACGTTGTTCCCATCTTCAAAAAGGGGAAAAAAGAGGATCCCAACAACTATCGTCCAGTTAGTCTGACATCAATACCAGGGAAGATTCTAGAACAGATCATTAAACAGAGAGTCTGTGAACATTTAGAAGGCAATGCCATAATCACAAAAAGTCAACATGGGTTTCAGAGAAACAAGTCATGCCAGACTAATCTGATCTCTTTTTTTGATAAAGTTACCAGCTTGGTAGATGAAGGGAATGCTGTGGACATTGCATACCTTGATTTCAGTAAGGCCTTTGACAAGGTTCCCCATGACATTCTTGCAAACAAGCTTGTAGAATGTGGGCTAGACAAGTTAACTGTTCAATGGATTTGTAATTGGTGACCGGCCGAACCCAAAGGGTGCTCAGCAGTGGCTCCTCTTCGTCTTGGAAAGATGTGACCAGTGGGGTACCACAGGGTTCTGTCCTGGGCCCAGTGCTATTCAACATCTTTATCAATGACTTAGATGAGGGAATTAGGGGCATACTTATCAAATTTGCAGATGACACCAAATTGGGAGGAGTAGCTAATACCCTAGAGGACAGGATCAAAATTCAGAATGACCTGGATAGACTGGAGAGCTGGGCCAAAGCTAACAAAATGAAATTCAATACGGAGAAATGTAAAGTACTGCATTTAGGGCGGAAAAATGAAATGCATAAATATAGGATGGGAGAGACCTGGCTGAATGAGACTACGTGCGAAAGGGGTCTAGGAGTCCTAGTAGACCACAAGTTGAACATGAGCCAACAGTGTGATGCGGCAGCTAAAAAGGCCAATGCAATTTTGGGCTGTATCAATAGAAGTATAGTGTCTAGATCAAGGGAAGTAATAGTGCCACTCTATTCTGCCTTGGTCAGACCTCACTTAGAATACTGTGTCCAGTTCTGGGCACCACAATTCAGAAAGGATATTGACAAATTGGAGCGTGTCCAGAGAAGGGCAACTAAAATGGTGAAAGGTCTGGAAACGATGCCTTATGAGGAGAGACTTAGGGAGCTGGGTATGTTTAGCCTGGAAAAAAGACGGTTAAGGGGCAATATGATAGCCCTGTTTAAGTATTTGAAGGGGTGTCACGTTGAGGATGGAGCAGGCTTGTTTTCTGCTGCTCCAGAGACTGGAACACGGAGCAATGGGTGCAAGCTCCAGGAACAGAGATTCCACCTCAACATGAGGAGGAACTTTTTGACAGTAAGAGCTGTTCGGCAGTGGAACACACTCCCTCGGAGCGTGGTGGGGTCTCCTTCCTTGGAGGTCTTTAAACAGAGGCTGGATGGACATCTGTCGGGGATGCTTTGATTGTGATTTCCTGCGTGGCAGGGGGGTTGGACTGGATGGCTCTCGTGGTCTCTTCCAACTCTGCAATTCTATGATTCTATGATTCTATGTTGAATAGCTGGGCCCAGGACAGAACCCTGTGGCACCCCACTGGTCACTTCTCTTCAGGATGAAGAGGAGCCATTGGTGACTACCCTTTTGGTTCAGTCAGTCAACCAATTACAAATCCACCTAACAGTTGCAGTGTCTAGCCCACAGGTTACTAACTTTTTTGCAAGAATATCATGGGGGACCTTGTCAAAAGCCTTACTGAAATCAAGATACACTACATCCACTACATTCCCTTCATCTATCAAGTTGGTAACTCTTTCAAAAAAAGAGATGAGATTAGTCTGGCATGACTTGTTTTTGAGAAATCCATGTTGACGTTTTGTGATCACAGCATTCCTTTCTAAGTGGTTACAGACTGTCTGTAATAATCTGCTCTAGAATCTTTCCTAGTGTTGATGTCAGGCTGACTGGGCAGTAATTATTTGGGTCTTCTTTCCCCCCCTTTTTAAAGATAGGGACAACATTTTCTCTCCTACAGTCTGCTGGGACCTCTCCTGTTCTCCAGGAATTCTCAAAGATTATTGACAGTGGTTCTGAGATTACTTCTGCCAGTTCTTTTAATACCTTTGGATGAAGTTCATCTTGCCCTGGAGACTTGAACTCATATATACTGGCCAAGTATTCCTGAACTACCTCTTTACTAATTCTGTGCTGTATTTCCTGTCCTGTATCATCTGCTCCATCTAACTCAGGTTGATCACTGTTCCCCCTTTGGGAGAAGATTGAAGCAAAGAAGGTATTAAGTAGTTCTACCTTTTCTCTGTCCCATTAGCCTTTCACCATCTTCTCCCCACAGCAGCCCTACCATTTCCTTGTTCTTCCTTTTGCTACAGACATAACCCAAAAAGCCCTTTTTATTGTTTTTAACCTCTCTAGCAAACCTGAGCTCCAGTTGAACTTTGGCTTTTCTGACTTTCCCCTTACATGAGCTGGCTATTTGTTAGAATTCTTTTTTGGTGTTTTCCCCCTTTTTCCATTTCTTTTACATGTCCTTTTTATGTTTTAGGTCAGTTGAGAATTCTTTCGACATCCATCCTGGTTTCTTTAGACACCTCCCCTTTTTCCTCCTCATTGGAACTGTTTGAAGTTATGCCTTCAATATCTTACTTTTAAGAAACTCCCATCCTTCATGAACTCCCTTCTCTTTTAGTATTCCTGACCATGGGATCACCCCCAGTAATTCCATAAGTTTTCTGAAATCACCTTTCTTAAAGTCTAGAATGCATGTCTGACTATGTTTGGCTTCCCCTTTCCTCTGTATAACAAACTCCAGGAGAATATGGTCACTCCCATGTTCAATGAGGATCCTGCCACTTCCACACCATTAACTAGGTCATCCCCATTGGTTAGGAGCAGATCTTTATATGACCCAAGATCAAAAGGAAGTCTCCTAGGTCACATGGTCTTGTTGCTTGGTTTGCAAACTATTTGCAACCATGCACTTCAAAGGTACAATCAACATGTTGTTGAATGAGAGAAAGAGAAGGATTTTAACATACAGGATATCCTATCCTATCTGTTACCCACTTGCTCTGATAGCAGGTGAGTGGGGGAGAGAGAATACTGGATTTTTCCAACAAACTCAAGATTTAAAACCCTAATAATAATGATAATAACAACAACAATAACAATACCTGATAATAATATTACAATTACCCTACCAATTAAACCTTCCCTCAGAGGCACTGGCAGTAGAGGGAAGACTTTTCTCCCGTTTCTTCCTGCACGTTTGTGGCTGGAGTGGATTGAATGGCAATGTGCAGGCCCAGCAAGGTAGCCTTTGCCTTGGCTCCTGTCACGTGGCCACTCCACTGCAGGTAGGAGGTGGGCCAAGCAGCCTTCAAGCCTTTGTGGACCCCCTCTGAGGATATTGCGAGTCCCTCGGGGTCCACGGACTACAGGTTAAGAACCACTGATTTAGATCATGGGGTGGTGGGAATCCTTATCAAATTTGCAGATGACACAAAACTGGGAGGGAGGGATGGCTAACACTTTGGAAGATAGGAACAGAATTCAAAAGGTCCTTGATAAACTAGAAAACTCGGCTGAAATTAACAAGATGAAATTCAGCAGAGACAAAGGCAAAGGCAAAATTCTATATTTAGGCCACAAAACCAAATGCACAAGTATAGTATGGGGGTTACTTGGTTCAGCAGTACTACATGTGGAAAGGACCTTGGGATTATTGTTGATGGTAAGTTGAACATGAACCAGCAGTGTAATGCTGCACCAAAGAAGGCAAATGTTATCATAGCACACATTAATAGTACTATAGTTTCTAAGTCAGTGGAAGTAATAGTCCCACTATGTTCTGTACCGGTAGGCTTTATCTCGAGTACAGAATTCAGTTCTTAGTGCCTCATTTCAAGAAGGATATAAACAAGTTCACGTGTATTCAGAGAAGGTCAACAAGGATGATAAGTGGTATAGAGAATAAAACTAACCCTGTCATATCATGACATGGATGGCCAATATCATAACAAGAATCCATGCTTGCAAACGAGGGGATACATTGGAGGACATTTAAAGGGAGTCAACCTTTTCCTTGGGCTAGAAAGACAATCCTCCCCATCTTGGCCCTGCACATTAAATATGGAACCTGGCTCCCTGAGCAAAACTGAATTGTTCTGTTGTGTGCCTTCAAATCATCTCCGACTTATGGCAACCCTAAGGCTATCACATGGTTTTCTTGGCAAGATTTGTTTGTGGGGGGTGCCTTTGCATTCCTCTGAGACTGTGGGTTCTTTATGGTGTCTGTGACTCACACAAATGGATTATTTGTGCCTGTGCAGAGCACCGCTTAGAACCTTCTAGAGCTGGTACAAAAGCTTTTTGGCAGTAACCCCACCTACCCTAAATGGTCCTTGTCCTTGCAGTTTCCACCTAAACCATCAGTTTCTTTTTGTTCACTACATCAGTAGCATCAAAGGAATGTTTCTTATTGCTGTATTTTTTCACTCTTTTTTGTCTCTTCTGGCAGTTTATTGATTCTGGCTTAGTTTGACTTCTCTCTCAGCTTGCTCTATGGATGTGTTCTCTTATGGATTTTCAGCTTGATCCACTTGTTTCTTGACTCCTCTTTGCTGTTCTTGGACATGCGTAAGGCTTTGAAGGTGTGTGCGTAAGGCTTTGAAGGCTTTGAAGTAGGACAAAACTGATTTGGCAGTCAGATGCTTTGTGTCCTTTCACACAACACACACAACATCCTTGGGGTGCTTGGTGCTCACATCTACCTAGCACACTGGATCAAGGTATGCATTTCCTTAGTATATGACATGAAGGTGCCTCACCTATTGCACCTTAGAATACGTTCCATCTAGGTTGCAGCAGCCTCTGTATTCTTTCTCACAAACACTCCTTTAGAGGAAGTTTATAGGAAATTTTCCAGGCTGCAACCCTCTAGATTTGTAAGGCACAAAAAAATTGATAGGCGTAATCAGTGGAAGCAGCCTTTGGAAGAGTCTGACAGTCAGCAGATCTTGGTTATGTGATTTCCTGCTTGTTTCTGGGCTGTAATGGGTATAACTATGAATGGATCCCTCTTCTACACCAAACCAGAATGGACCTTCATGGTAAGTATCTAATATTTCATTTTAAATCCTTTCTTAAACTTTTGAGGAAGTCAATATTGTGTGTGTTAGTAAGAGAGAGAAAGGTACCGGATAACAGAATGTTCAATAACTGCCCTTTTGGAAGCAGCATACTTTGTTTCAAGGCAACTGAAGAAGCTAGAAGCCAAAATGCCCTGCTATAAAATCCTCTGTTAATCACTGTTCATAGTACTTTATGTTGTCAACAATATTTAAGAATCAAGCACAAGCTTATAAAAGGGCTGTGGGCCATATTTTCACAAGAAGAGCCAGTGTGGTGTACCAGTTTAGAGGGTTGAATTAGCATGAGAGACATGTTCAAATTTCCACCAAGCCATGAAGCTCATTGAGAGACCTTGGACCAGTAAATAGCGGTCAGTATTAAACTGTAAGGATAAACTAGGGATGGGCAGTGGGAATTATCTGGGTTGGTGAGAGGAGGAATCTGGATCCGTTACACTTGGGATGTTCCTGTCACTACCCAGAGAAGAGGTAGGACTTTGAATTAGATCTCACGCTAGCTGGAGGGCCTTTGACTCCTCCAGCCACCACAACCTCAGTTCTTTCTTCCTGCCTGACCCAGAGCAGAGCTAATTTTCAGTTGCTCCCTAGCAACTCCTTTGTTCTCCTTTACTGTCTTCTTCCCACTTCATTTTCTCTATAATCTCACCCTTCCGCTCCTTTCTTTCTTTGCTGTCTTTCTCCTTAAAAAAAAAAAAAAGCCCTTCCTTTCTCTTCTTCCTTTCCCACTTTGTTTCCTGCCTGGGGAATGGCATCAACTAGCCAAAAGAGAAAGGAGAAGTGACCCCAAGGAAAAAAGCGTTGCAAGGGATCGTTCTAATGCTCCCCAGCAGGCATTCCTGGAGGGCAGTAGGGACTCAGTCAGAGCTCAGCTCCGCAGGCGAGTGGAGAACAGAAGTCCCGCTCCCAAGCCAAGATCTTTCCACTGCCTAGCCTTGCTCCGCAGGCTGGTGGGAACCAGGCAGCCACAGTCCAAGAGCCAGTTCCCCCACCGCCGAGCGCTGCCTGATGCTCTTGCAGATGACCCTGACTGGGGAGAAGGCCCAGAAGCTGAAGCGACCAGCTGACAGGGAAGTATCGGCGGCCAGGATCTGGACAGAGAGCATGGGGTACTCCCAAGGGCATTTTGGGTCGGCAGGCACAGCGGGCATAAGAGCCTTTGCCTGTTTTAAGGCCAGGGAGGTTGAGCGGTTGAGTACCACAGTGACTGGGGTGCCCCATCACAGCAGGACGGACCCGGGGAAGGGGAGCAACAGCAACGGCTCTTTGTTTCCATACCATGCGGCCAACAGAGATGGTGGTTGCCATCTTCTAACCCCCACCGAACAGCTAATGCCTCCCAGGATGTGGACTTCCTATGAAGTCCATTCATCTTCCGCGCGGAATTGCAGGCTGCGAAGGACCAAGCAATCTGAGAACCCAGAGATGCATTTGAGCAGGCTATTGCTAGGCCCATCAGTTCAGAGCCAGCCCTGATCGCTAAGCCGACCCGACATGTTTGTTTCCTTGACCGCGAGGCCGAGGAAGACGACCCTTCCTGCGAGGAGGCTTTGCTTCCCCTGCTCAACCAGACAGGGAATGGCCACACTCTACGAGGGCAGCACGAGAAAGAGAGCATCAGCTCTCTCCTCCAAGCTGTGCGTCTTTTAGAATCAGGGTCCAACTCTGAGTCCACCCTGAATAAGGACGCTAGACCCAGCATGAGCGGCAGCCATACTTCCTGACAATTTAAAAGGAAGGCCCCATCATCCCCCGCCCTTCTCCGCAGAGTCCAAGGGTGCCTCAGCTGATGAAACAGCCCTGGCTGATTCTGAAGCCCTGAATCTTGACAATGCCAATAACACCAACAAGGAAGAAAGGGAGTGGTCATATACAAAGACCCCCAAAGGGGAATCGTCTGATAGGCTGTTCCACCTTGAGGATTTTCCTTCCTTGCTGTCAAAGGCCTCCTCCATCTTGGGCCCTGCAGATCACAACTCCCAGCTGGAGCAAACACCTGCAGAATTCAGCAAGTGAGCAGTTGCAGTGCTTGGAACCCCCCCCCCAGGCTCCAGGCACAGAGGTGCCCTTCCCTTCCATCTTCACTCAAGCTGTCGAAGACAAATGGGGAAAGCCCCTACAGGGAAAGAAGGGCACCCTTTTGGCCCTGAAAATCTATTGTCCTGCAGTCCTGGCAAGCAAATCATGAAGAAGCTCATGGTCCTAGTGGTTGACTCTCCAGTGGCCTCCCTCGTTTCGGGATCTATACCGCCCAAGGAGGGCCAGCGGTTCCTCAAATCCCCCGAAGAAAAAAGGATCGAAGGGGCACTCAAGAAAATGCACGAAGCAACAGCACTAGCCATCAGAGCATCCCACCAGGGTTTTAGCACATTCCACTAGGGCTGCAGCAGCCTCGGCAGTTTTTCCCTCTAACACACTGATTTTAGAGGTCTGTTGATGGCCGCTTGGAGTACACCCTCTTCCTTCATCCAACATTATAAAATGGGCAAATTCAGGGCCTCAGAGGCAACCTTCCAACAGAGGGTCCTCCAGGAGGAAATTCAGGACTAGACTGGATCCAGCAGTCACCCCTCCTGGACTCACAGGAGGCTTGGGTATGTCCCAAGTGTAATGGATCCAGATTCCTCCTCTCACCAACCCAGAGAATGCCACATTGGTACTTACCATGAAGCTGCATTCTGGGGTTGGTAGAGAGGAGGAATCCGCTCTAGCGACTGCAGTTTTCTCTACCAGAGTTGGGTCTAGCTAGCAATATTACTGAGGTGGTGGTGGCTGGAGGGGGAGGCATCAACGCCCCTCCAGGTGTCACAAAATTAATTCAAAGTTTATTTTCTTCCTGCCTCTTCTCTGGGTGGTGACAGGAACATCCCAAGTGTAACGGATCTGGATTCCTCCTCTCTACCAAACCCAGAATGCACCTTCATGGTAAGTACCAATGTGGTATTCTAGAATGCTGCCTTGAGGTCTGTAGGGGAAAGTTGGGAAACAGCTGAAATAAGATATAACTGAAGGGGATAATGCTTTCATAGAACAATTTGAATTGTGAGATGGAAATGCAGGCATAGATAATTAGCAGACTAAGGTCTTAATCCTTTGGTATTTTAACAGCTAGTGGATTATTGATTCCTTTGTTTATAGGAGCAAACCTCATTTGTAATTGACTTTTTTTAAAAAAAAAATTCCATTCATTTCCACCAGTGCTACATGGCCAGATGGTGTCCGACGTCTTGCAAAATCATATTTGAAAGATCCTATGATTGTATATGTTGGTACTCTTGATTTAGCGGTGAGTTGTTTTTGTTGCTTTGGACTAAATTAATCCTTTATTTTTGTTTTGGCATAATCAGATAGTTGAGGCTGATTAGTATCTAGTTTTTATTTATTTGTGAAATTGAGCTATTTGTAAAGCTAGACATAGCTCAAAATAATCTGTTAATATTCCAGATTGAAAAGAGATGAAAGAATGACTGCTTTCCTTCAAATTAGAGCCTTTTGATAAAGTATATAGACTTTTATAAAGTAAAATGGAAGCTGTTCTCAAATGAGAGAAATAGATCACCAGGCACCATATCCAGGGCTGGTTTAACCAGTCTGCCAAATCAGCATTGGCAGGGGGCCCCAAGGTCAAGGGGGCCCCTGCTAACCTCCTTATCTGACAAAGGAGACAGCCATGAGACAGCTGGGAGGAGCCGCTGCTTTGCAGCCCCCTCCTACCCTCCTGCTCCCAAAAACCTCCTGGCTTTTAAAAAAAAAACCAAAAAAAAAAAAAAACCCAGCGTCTCCCAAACTAGAAAGAGAAAGAAGCAGCAGCCCTTTGTGGCAGAAGCTGGAGGGAGTTTGCTGCTGCAAAATGCAAGCCAGCCAGGCATGTTGGAGAGGGGTGAGAGTGTGTGTGAGAGAGAGAGGGGGAATTTGAGGGTTGTCTCTTTCTCTCAGAAAGGGCTTCTTTCTTCCCCTTCCCTTCCCTTCACATAGATCCCCACACCCCATCTTTCCAGCTGCTCTTAGATGTCTTGGTTTCTCTCCTCTCCCTCCCTTCCCCCCTTTCTCCTCAGTTTACTCCCCTTGCTGCTAAGTGAGTTCAACCTGCAAAAGGAATTTGTGTGTTTGCCTATATGCCTTCAAGTCATTTCTGACTAAGGCAAACCTACCATGGAGTTTTCTAGGCAAGGTTTGTTCAAAGGGGGTGTGCCTTTGCCTTCCTTTGAGGCTGAGAGAGTGTGACTTGCCCAAGGTCACCCAGTGTGTATTCATGGCTGAGTAAGGATTCAAACCCTGGTCTCCATAGTCATAGTGCAACGCTAAAACTTCTACAACACTCTAGCTCTTTTAACAGAAGAATATAAAGAATATAAATTAAAATTTGGAGTAATATTACTGGGAACAATGGTTTTATTGTTGTCACTAAAACACCAGTATTCCATTAGTGTTATGTGAGAGGCATTGGCCTAGAGCAGTGGTTCTTAACCTTTTCTATATCAGGGACCCCCTTTAAATATCTTTTGTTGTCCCAAGACTTAACTCAAGATTTAAAACCCTAATAATAATAGCTAACAACAACAATACAATTACACCATCCATTAACCTTTTCCCTCAGAGGCACTCTTGCTTCTTCCTGCATGTTTGTGGCTGGAGTGGATTGAATGGCAATGTGCAGGCCAAGCCTTTGCCTTGGTTCCTGTCACGTGGCTACTCCACTACAGGGAGGAGGTGGGCCAAGCAGCCTTCAAGCCTTTGTGGACGCCCTGTGAGAACATTGTGGGCCCCAAGTTAAGAACCACTGGGGTAGAGTACGCTGGAAAAGGAACAATGCAACCAGACCTTGAGAAGGGTGGTGGCAGGAGGATTCTGGGAGGTATAATCCAAGAGTAACTTTCCCAGGCTCTGAATGCAGCCTAGAATCATAAGGCTGGAAGGGACCACAACAGCCATCCCATCCAATCGGCTTCTGCCCTGCAGGAACACACAATCCAAGCATTCCTGACAGATGGCCATCCAACCTATGTTTAAAAAACCCAAAGAAGGAGACTCCACCACATTCCAAGGCAGTGTATTCCACTTCCGAACAGCTCTTACTGTCAGGAGGTTCTTCCTAATATTCAGGTAGAATCTCTTTTCCTGTAGTTTGAACCCATGGCTCCGTGCCCTGGTCTCTGGAGCAGCAGAAAATAAGCTTGCTCCTTCCTCAGTATGACATCCCTTCAAATATTTAAACATGGCTATCACATCACCTCTCAACCTTCTCTTCTCCAGGCTAAGCATACCCAGCTCCCTAAGCCGTTCCTCATAGAGCGTAATGGCTTCCAGACCTCTCACCATCCTTCTCAGTATCTCTCTTGAATTGTTGTGCCCAGAACTGGAAACAGTATTCCAGGTGAGGTCTGACCAAAGCAGAATGGAGTGATACTATTACTTCCCTTGATCTAGACACTACTCCTATTGATGCAGCCTAGAATCGCATTGACATTTTTTGCTGCTGCATCACACTGCTAACTCATGTTCAGCTTGTAGTCCACTCTTTCTTTTCTTTGAGGAAATCTATGTTAGTGCCTATAATACAGTTTTTAAACTAAATTATTGGTGGCAAATTATGTAATACAGTAGGCCCCTCTTATGCACTGGGGATTGGTTCTGCGGGGGTGGATTCTGAAAACCATGAATAATAGTGAACACCATTGAAAATAATGGGACTTCTGGTTTAAAATACTATAGAGTTGCCTTGGAGGGCCTAGAAAACTGCTAGGGAGGACACATTTTCTAGGAAGACTCTATGGTATGTGTGCTGTTTTGTGTCCCATGGATAATGAATCCATGGATACGGGGGTCCTACTGTAATCTGAACATCCTGTATGGTGAATAGGTTAGGTTACATTGACCTGAGATAAACATATGGGGGCCCCAAAATAAAGCATTGCAGGGGAGCCCAAAATTCCTTAAACCGGCCCTGACCATACCAGTCGAGCTATTCCAGCTGCAGAGGAGAATCCATCCAGATTCTAACAAAATCTGCCAATAAATATGGAAAACAAAACAGTGGCCCACAAACAGGAAACACTCACTACATATTCCAGTCCCAAAGAAAAGGGGACACCTGGAGAAGTATCTGCCCATTGTACTAATCTTCTGCGCAAGCAAAGTGATGCTCAGGATAGTACATTGAGAACTTTTACCATATTTGTTGTTATGTGTGTTCAAACTGATTCCAACTTATGACAGCCCTATTACAGGGTTTTCTTAACAGATATATTCAAAGGAGGTTTGTCTTACCTATATTTAACAGATATATTCAGAAGGAGGCCTTCCTCTTAGATTGAGACTGTGTCTTGCTCATGGTCTTTCAGTGGGTTTCCATGTCTGAGCAGAAATTCAAACCCTGTTTTCCTGGAGTTCTCGTCCACACACAAACCACTACATCATACTGGCTCCTGTTTGCCATACAGTTAGGTCCGGAAATAATTGGACACTGACACAAGTTTTGTTATTTCAGCTGTTTACCAAAATAAATTCAAGTTACAGTTAAATAATGAATATGGGCTTAAAGTGCAGTCTCTCAGCTTTAATTTGAGGGCATTCACATCAAATTGGAAGAAGGATTTAGGAATTACAGCTCTTTAATATGTAGCCCCTTCTTTTTCATGGGACCAAAAGTAATTGGACAATTGACTCAAAAGCTGTTTCATGGGAAGTGTGGGCTACACCTTTGCTAGTCCTTCATTAATTAAGCAGGTAAAAGGTCTGGCGTTGATTCCAGGTGTGGCATTTGCATTTGGAAGCTGTTTAAAAAACCCCAAAGAAGGAGACTCCACCACATGGGAGTTCACAAGCTGTTCCTGTGAACCTACAGCATGTGGGAGCTCTCAATGCAAGTGAAAGAGGCCATCCTTAGGCTGCCAAAAAAAAAAAAAATCCATCAGAATGATAGCAGGAACATTAAGCAAATGAACAGTTTGGTGCATTCTGAGAAAAAGAATGCACTGGTGAGCTTTGCCAGAAAAAACTAGTGACCCAGTGTCATTGGAAGCCATGCATGCCCATGGCATTACACTGCCTCCACCGTGTTTTACAGATGATGTGCTATGCTTTGGATCATGAGCCATTCTAAGCCTTCTCCATACTTTTTTTCTTTCCGTCATTCTGGTAAAGGTTGATCTTAGCTTCATCTGTCCAAAGAATGCTGTCCCAGAACTGGGCTGGCTTTTTAAGATATTTTTTGGCAAAATCTAATCTGGCCTTTCTGTTCTTGAGGCTTTTGAATGGTTTGCTCCTTGCACTACAATAGGACCCCCATATCCACTGATTCATTATCCACTGATTCAGTTATCCGCGGGACACAAAACAGCACACCAACCATAGAGTTTTCCTAGAATATGTCTAGAGAGGAATCCTCTCTAGACATTTTCTAGGTCCTCCAAGGCAACTCTGGTATTTTAAACCAGAAGTCCCATTATTTTCAATGATCTTCTCTGCTATCCGCGGTTTTCAGTACTTGCAGGGGGCCCCGGAACCAGTCCCTCGCGGATACAGGGATCCTACTGTATTATTATTTGTGCCACCTTTCGCTAAAAATGTACTTTGAGCGTCATAGAACTCCATCAGCCATGGTCTTAAGATCTCTTCTCTCCCACCTCAACAGCATTTGCCCCATCCTTCACTTTCATAGGAACCTCATTCTTCTCCAGCTGAAGTTAGGGCTGACCCTCCAACCACCAGGCTTGCACTAAGCCACCTGTTTCTGAGGTGCCATATACCTCACTTCCTCAACTGTCTTATCTGCCAGCAAGCCTCAGTATTAATAAAATTAGTCACACCCAAAAAGCAAGCACCTGCTACAGAAATCTGACTCGAATTCTTTCTCTTCCACTGTATAGGCCTGTGCTTTGTCCCCTTACCCCAATGTTGGAAACCAGAACCCACTTGTCACCATGTGATAATGTTTGACCATATGTAAATCAAGTCATACAAATGACAAAAGCCCTTGAACTAGAGTGCACACAACCAGAGCAACTCAGTGATCATGGAGACAGTGTAGCCCAGGCTAGCCAGAAAACTGCATTCTACTCTTACAGAAAAGGAAGGAAAGAAATCAGATGCCATGGCTAGGGAGCCCTACTCCACAGCTTCACTTTGAAGAATGTTTGAACAAATTCTGAAGTAGCCTTGTACTTGACTTCGAGCTTGTATAATAAATTGGTCCCATGGGCTTACTTTTTCTCCATCTGTCAGGTGATTTGTTGGTATGTATGTCTATTCATGAAATGGTGTAGTTATGCTTTTGAGTTTCAGATAGCTTGGTAGGGTATTTTTGAAACAAAGAATTGTCAAAATAGAATGGAACAAAGAAATGCCAAAGTGGCCCATCTGGGATGATAATTTCACCCAGTTTTTCTTGATACATAATGTTATCTTCTTTATATATTATTCTCTTGGGTATGTTGTCATTTCCAGTGTACTGATTGGCTGCTTAGGAAAGTTACCAACCAATCAAAGCTTTTCCTTGGGCAGCACACTAGGGGCAGAATCATGTGGAAGTTTATTTCCTTTGTAAATATGGCGGTGGCAGAGAGGTTTTCCAGCAAGTTGTGTGTGTAGTGGGGGAGATGTAGTGTGGGGTGTGTTTGTGTAGCGTGGGGGGTGTAACGTGGTGTCTGTTTGTGTAGTAGCATGGGGGGATGTGTGTGTAGCATGGGGGGTAGTGTGGGGGATGTAGTCCTTTGTAAACATGGCAGTGGCAGAGAGGCTTTTCAGCAAGGTGTGTGTAGGGGGGATGTAGTGGTGGGGGTAACATGGGAGGTGTAGCATGGGGTGGGTGTGTCTGTAACATGGAGGGCATGGGGTGGGGTGGGTGGGCATGTAGCTTGAGGGGTGTAGCATGGGGGGTATAGTGGGGGAAGTGTGTTTAGCATATTCCTGTTTAAGAAATGGGGGGAATTTTAACAAGTGCAGCTTCTTACCTGGTTATGTGAAAAGCAACCCCTGCTGAAATTCTCACTTTTATGCAACCTTTAATGGCACAGGAGCTCTCTCCAGCTCTTAATTTGGCAACCTTATGCATCACTCCAAGAAATGGGGAATGTGTAAAGCAGAGCTTAGAAATGTTATAAAATTGGAATGGATCCCCAAAGGTCATCCAGTCCAACCCCGTTCTGCCACGCAGGAAGATACCATCAAAGCACTATATATAGATATGGACTAATGTCATGCACCTAGGTAACAAACTTAAATTCCCTCTTCTTTCCAGTTTTGCAAGGGGTGGCCCAGTTCTAGCTAAGAGGGAAGACCCAGGTGTAAATCTACAGCTCAGCAAATCTCCAGGCAAAATTTGCAAGGTTGAATAGGTTCATGGTGGCATCTTTGCAAAGACTCTCTGGGCACAGAGTCTGTGGGCTTTACTTAGCCAGCTTCCTCCTTCCCCCTCCCTCATTCCTTGTGGAGCCAGGGAACACCCTCTGCTCTGATCAGCTTCCATTTTCTGCCTAGAAGCAAGGGACTCGGTGAAATCTTTCCTTAAACAGTCTCTGCAACGAAGTGAGAGGGAAGGATCTCCTCATTTCACCCAGATCTGGGAGCAACCCTTTAAGCTACAGACTTCTGTCTTAATTTCCTTTAACTAGCTATACCCAGCATAGCATACACTGTTATCTACATATATAAAACGCTTCAGTACATTTCCATTCCCACTCTGCTGATTGGCCGCTTAGGAAACATGTCAAGAGTGCAATCATTTGACACATTAATATATAACCTTTCAAATCAACTATAATGGCGTATGTTACACTGGGTACAGTTAGTAGCTATATAGCACCTTATGCTCACTAGGTAAACCTGTATGACCCCTGCAATGTCTTAACCCCTATGTTAAGGCCATAACATTAATACATGGTGTACATGCCTAAAATTGTGTGCATGAACCCAAACTGAATAATCAGTTTTCAGACTGCGGGGAGTGAAAGATCATATTTGGGACTGTGCACAGTTGATTTTAGGTAGGGATGTGACAATTATTCAGAACTGTTCGGTAAACATATGGGATGTTTGATTACTCAATGCATTTACATTTCTCTTTACTAGCCAAGAAATTTGCCAGCTGTTCGCCTAGGTGTAAGAATTTGTAAAAGCTTCATCTGCAAATATATATATTGGTTTGGACACTTCAATGGGAAATTCAATGTTCAGGATGTTTTTATTGCTTAAGTAAGAAAAGTAACAATGCCTCGGCCATTCATGTTAAATTGTATGAGTCCAGGCGATTTGAATTACTCCATTGTGTCTGAAGATAAAAGCCAGGCCATTCCCCCTTCTTAGACTGTGTAGAAGGGAAAGACAGCTGAGTGTTATGGCCCTCATCAGTCACCACCAAGAGAGGTGGTGGATTGCCCGGCAGGCTAATCTGCTTTCTCCTTTTCTTTCTGTTTGGCTCTTCACACATGCTCAATAAGTGACTCTGGAGGCAGCTGTTTACCTTGCCCATTATTCTTATCATAAACATACACAGCTACAGTAGGTTCACCTAGATAACTTGATGTTCCTCTGTTTAGTTGTGTGAGTCTCAAGTCAGGACTAGACATGTAAAATTTCTGGAAATTTTAAAGCCATGGGGGAAAATGTTTTTTTCTGGGGGGTTTTCAGGGAAAAAATGGAAATTTTCAGAAAAATTGAAAAATGCAACATTAGCCCTTTTTACAGATTGAAAGTGTTACTTTAGGAACATAAAATATAACTGTACAATTTCATTTGGCATAAAATTATCACAATTGGTATATTTAAAATACAGTGTGTTCAATCAATTATTACAAATGGAATTTACTTTTGTTTTTATTTTATTTTTTTTTGTAACAAATGGAGCAACAGTCTCTTGAACTGTACGGAACCTCTTTGGTTTTGTTAGTTTATGTGGAGCAGGCAAAAAAAAAACACATTTTTTTAAAAAAAACCAGAAGAAACCATCAACATTAGTAACAAAGAAAATGATTTATATTTCCTCTCCACAGTATCAAATAGACATAAATCACCCATTCCCATAAAAAGAATTGAGAGGGGGGAGTGTATGGGAGGGAGGAGGGAGGGACTAACATTCATTGAATATGCATGAAATTTAATCAGACTCATTTTCTGAGCTATAGTTATCAGTATCAGTTTCAGATTTTATTTATCACATTAGAATAAAACATTCCATAATCAATTTTCTTCCTTTTTTCAATTTTTGAGGGGGAAAAGGCTTCAGGAAAAAAACAGGGAAACAGTTTTTTTCTGAATTTTTCTATGTTTTTTCCCCCCCTGGGCCTTCACATCTCTAGTTAAGACAATTTTACTCAGTTCATTTGGCTGCAGGAGGTGGGGGGAACGTGGGCTTCCTTCCTTATTAGACACTGTGAACAGAGTCTTATGGTTCACAGCACTAACTGCAAGAACAGTTAGGGAAGGGAAAGACAGCTGATTGTTTTATAGCCCTCCACAATCCTGTAACATCTAAGGGGCTCTTACCTGTGTTTCACACATCCCATTCTTCCCCCTTGGCACAGCACATGTGTATCACTTATTACTCTATAGTGATCAGATTATTAAATTGTAGCACTCTTTTAAGTCAGTGTGTACAATTCTAAGATGATGCTTTGACAGTGTTTGAAAATAAAAGATGTTCACTTCCATTCAGGTTTTTAAATCTACTTGTTAAACTTGATTTTATAGGCAGTAAATACAGTTGAGCAGAAGGTGATTGTTATTCCAGAAGAAGATAAACGAGCTTTCACACGTTACTTCATTGACAGTATGAAGTCTGAAGACAAGGTTATAATTTTTGTGGGCAAGAAACTTACGTAAGTAGAAGATATCCAACAGATATTTGATTATGTTTATGTTTCTTTATTGACAAATATGATTTGAACCTATTAATCGTGTCTTATAATGAGTCAAGTCGTTGGCCATTTCTTCTCACTTCATTGCTTACTCTAGCACCACTAGAGATCTTTTTTCCTGTTGCCTGCCCATTTTAAGTGGAGATGCCATGGATCAACCTTGGGATTTTCTGTATGTAAAGTATTGCTCTCCAATTCAGCTATGGCCCCTCTTCAGCCCAAGTGTGGCATTGATTTAAATTTAGAATTTTTTTAAGAGTTCAATTTTGTACTGGTTTTAATTTTTTAGTTAGTGACATGCTGTAAATCATTTCCTTCCCAAGAAGCAAATGTGAAGAATCATTTGACCTCTGCAGTGCCTCCAGTCTTTAAATCAGTTTTCATCTTAAGCTGTATTGGGGGAGATGGTCTCAGGTTACCATAAGACAAGTCAGTAGTCAAAAGTTATCTCCAAATCCTGATTTAATACTACAGACTCAATAATATTGTCATACTGGACCTCTCAGCAGTTTTCAGTACCATCAACCATGGTATCCTGAGCTGCCTTGCTGGGATGGGACTTGGAGGCACTGCTTTACAGTGGCTCCATTCATTCCTGGGAGGCAAACCCAGAAAGTGGTGCTGTGGGACTCCTGTTTGATGCCTTAGCCATTGGCCTATGGGATCCCTCGGGGCTTAGTTCTGTTTCCCATGCTATTTAACATATACATGAAACTGCTGGAGTTGGGAAGTTCAGTGCTGTCAATATGCAGATGACATTCTACTGTTCCTTTCCATCACAATCCAAGGAAGCTGTTTGGATCCTAAAGCAGTGCTTGTCATCAGTAATGGACTTGATGAGGGTAAACAAATTGAAATTTAATCCAGACAAGACAGAGGTTTTCCTGGTGAGTCAAAAAGCAGAGGGCCTGAAAACTCAGGTTTTGGGGGTGGCCAGGAATGCACTTGCGCAGTTAAGACTTATGCATCAGCTGTATTAGTTCCTCAACACATCAGATCTAACCACGGTGACACATGCTTTAATTACTTCATGCTTGGATTATTGTAATGAGCTCTATGTGGAGCTGCTTTTGAAGAGTGTTTAGAAACTTCAGCTGATCCAAAGATCTGCAGCCACAACGTTGCCCCCGTCGATCTCACGGGGCTCCAAGTTTCACTCAGCTATCCAACCTTTCGTAGGTCGGTAAAATGAGTACCCAGCTTGTGGGGGCAATTAGCTAACACACATTGTAAACAGCTTAGAGAGTGCCTAGCGCACTGTAAATGCAGTATAGATGTGTAAGTGCTATTGCTAAAACAATTTTGTAAGTTGCTCTGAGAGCCTTTGTGGCTGAAGAGTGGGATATAAAAACTCTAATAAATAAAATAATGAGCTGTGGCCAGATTACTAACTTGGGCTAGCTACAGGGAGCGCACAGCTCATTTGTTGCAACAACTCCACTGCCTGCCTACCTGTTGCCAGGCACAATTGAGTTGGCTATGGCCTATAAAGCGCTATACAGCTAAAGTCAAGGTTATTTGAAGCACCATATTCTGTCATACAAACCTGCCCATGTTTTCAGATCTGGGGAGGACCTTCTTTCTGTCCCACCACCCTCACAGGGACATCTGGTTGGATCCATTGTGTCCGCCCAGGACACTTAAGCCACTCCTCCTCAGTTCCTTTTTGTCCGCTACACACACACATGGCCTTTTTGGTGATGAAGTAATGAGTCACATAATCAGTTACTTTTTAAAATGCCAAGTTCTAGTTCAAGGCAACAATAAACAACTAATGATGTAAGGAAAAAGACACACATGCTCTTGTTTCTACAGGGACTATATAAAAGATTAACTTCAGAATGCTTCTTAGGTTACCTTATAGGGAACCTAATCTAAATGTATTGGTTAATTTGTACCATCTTGTTTGCTCCGCCAACTTAGTTAACATAACAATGGTAACATATTTATCATAACCATAAGATGAAAAAGGCCACAGGATCAATGGTGAAAAAAGAAGAGAAAAGTCAGTGAGAGCAGTGATGGGCATAAAGGACTTTGACTTTGAGCTGCCTATTGTTTCAACTTCTCTAGGTTAAGAAGGAGGTCTCTGGAAGTGAAGCACTCTGGAATATATGGACAATTGCCTGTCTAACAATACATACAGTTTTCCAAGTGATCTCTGCTACAGCACCTTAGCTCTGATATTTTCTCCCTCCCAGAAGTCATGCTTTGGCAAAACAAACAGGTGGCTCAGAGTTGGCAGCTTTCTCCTCTTGCCACTGTGCCACCACCAACTCCTGCTCCCTGTATGGGCCCAGAGAACATGCAACTTTTCATATAATGAACCATTATGCATATAGTGTCCACCAGCAGGATTCCAGCCCAGAGTCTCTTCTCTAGCTAGCTATTGAAATTTGAAATTTATTCCATTTCTCACTTGTCATATCATGGCTTCATCTGTGCATCAGTTCTCTCTCTTAAAAGAATAAGGTTATTTGCTTCTGTCTCTTAAGTGTATTTTTATACCATCTCTGAATGGGTGTTTTGTTTTTTGTTTTTTGTAAATATGTGAATGCTTTCCCATAAGAGTATTACATTATTAACCTAATACATTTATCAAATTATGAATATTTAAGATGCATGAAATGAAATGAGCCTTCCTGAATGGATAGAAGATTGAAATCAGATATCAGCTTGCAGAAGTGGGGAGGAATAACTTAATTTCCCTGCCTCTTCTTCGCTATCAATCCCAGAGTCCTTTAAAAATGCTACTTGGGTCAAGATGCTCTGTTGAGACAGGTAGGCTGTGGCCCAGTGAAGATTGAAGGAAGGAGGAATTAGCCACCAAGAAAAGAGGGAGGGAAAGCAGATGGAAACATTAGCTGGCATCCTGTTGGTAACATGCATGTAACAGGGGCTTTGTCAGGTACAGCGTTTCCAAACTCATAGATGACAAGCTTTTGGTTGCATCAGAAAACTTCATTGGTAGAAATCCAGGAAGCATACAATACAAAGTCTTTGCTGAGACTGAGAGCCTGACCATAGATCTTCGAGTGGTCTTCTGTGAATTCACACAGACCCGCCCATCCTCCCCTCTATGTCCTTACATGTCATATATGCTTTAATGTTCCTCAAGCTGCTGATTGTGGCTTCATTCAAGGAACTGAGGGGAATTAGGCGGGACAGCCTTTTAAAGGAACAGTGAGAAGAGGCGGAGTTACCGCCAAAACGTTGCAAAGCACATTCTGCCTAGCGATACCAGAAGGTTCCGAATGCTCCGAATACCAAAGGTTACAGGTAAGCAACCTGTCCTTCTTCATCATCCACTTACATAGGCATTCCTTAAAACGAAAGCTAACATTTTTCCAGAGTCTCTAACCTTGAGGCTAGAACCATTAATTGCAGATGCCTGGTTATCTGTTGCCCCAGGCACAGCCCAGACAGTTATACATAACTTATTTCACCCCTACACAAACTGCTATGCACACTCTACATCAAAGCCCCAGGAAAACTAATGAACGTGGCAGGAGCAGAGATTGATCCTGACAGGCTAATGCCTGGATGCATGCTTTTGGACTCTGTAAAAAGAGGTATGCAGTAAGGCCTCCATTCCAGTCTGGAATAACAGTTAGAGGACTACTGGTGAAACATGCCAAGGCTTGTTCCAGCAGTTCTACAGCACCAAGCAGGGAAGGGGCAGACTTATACTGAAGACAGAAACAGGCCTTCTTTCAGCCCAGCAGAAACAAGTCCAGATGCAGCGCTACAGCTAATTAGGGGCCAGGGAGATGGAGATGCGTGGCAGCCCCTTAGCTCCTGTTGCACACTTCAAGAAGCAACTGGGCAAAGGAAGCAGTCTCTGCTGCCTCCTTTAAGTTGGCCCATTAAATGGTGCCAGTAGGCAGGATGTCAGTCAACATCAAGTTTTGAGAACAAAATGAAACAGTTGTAACCAGTGAGGGGAAATATGGTACTGGTCCTTTGCACATTAGAAAAAAGATTGCCAGTCATCCTTGCCAAACAACCTGAGCACTACTGAGCTGGAATAGACTTAATGCTCCATCAGTTTGATTCAAGATTTCAACCAGTTTCTGCTGTATTTGTAGAGGTGTGTCTAAGTTCCCCCAATCTCTGTGTTTCCCCTCAGCTCCCTGTAACACAGCCAGCCTGATTCAGTAGGGTCCCCTGAACCCTGAGGAATTCTTTTAGGGCACTCTGCAGCTGACAAGAGGAATGGTCAATAAGATCAGGTTCTGATCTGAATGCCTAAAAGTATTTTTCACTGTAAGAACAAAGCTTTTTTTATGTGTGCTGTATTTTTAATTTCTGTAATTAGTGCTGATGACCTATCAAGTGATTTCAGCCTTCAGGGAATTCCAGTTCAATCCTTACATGGCAGTAGAGAACAGTGTGATCGTGAACAGGCCTTGGAGGACTTCAAGAAAGGTAAATTTAGAATTGATCAAAATCAGTTGTAACTTATTTATTAACAGTTAATCACAGTGTCTTTCAATGAGAAAACACATTATTCAGTTACGCATAAAGATTATCATGTATCAAATTTATGAAGTCTTGACCAATATAACAAGTTGATATTGAGGTGCTGTTGCTGCAGTCTGTGGAATGGGATCTAGCATCTTCTCTTCTGTTGGTCTTGAAATGTCTTGTAGAAAATAGTCCCGTCATGTTGATTAAGCTGTTACTTATTAGAATATAATAATAATAACAATAATATACAGTCGTCCCTTCATATTCGCGGGGGTTCCGTTCCACGGACCCCCGCGAATGTGAAAAATCCGCAAATAACGACTGCCCTCCCCCTCCCCCACCATAGCGACCATGGGGCCTCTGGAGGCCTCATAGTCGCTTCCTCCAGCCTCCCCACTCCCTTCCTAGGCCTTCCCGGGGCCTCTGGAGACCCTCCCGAGGCCCCGTGGATGCCTCGCCAGCCCTCCCCCCTCCCGCCCAAGCCCTCAACGGGGCCTCCGGAGAGTCTCCGGAGACCGCGCGGAGGCCTCTCACGGCCCTCCCCGCTCCCTCCCAGGCCTTCATGGGGCCTCCAGAGCGTCTCCGGAGGCCCCATGGAGGCCTTTCCCGGCCTCCCCCTCCCTCCCCGGGCCTTCGTGGGGCCTAGCAAGGCCCCGCGGAGGCCTCTCCCAGCATCCTCCCTCCCTCCCCGGGCCTTCGTGGGGCCTAGCTAGGCCCCGCGGAGGCTTCTCCAGGCCCTCCCCCCTCCCTCACCAGTCCTTCGTGGGGCCTCCGGAGCATCTCCGGAGGCCCCATGGAGGCCTCTCCCGGCCCTCCCCCTCCCTCCCCGGGCCTTCGTGGGGCCTAGCAAGGCCCCACGGAGGCCGCTCCCGACCCTCCCCGCTCCCTCCCAGGCCTCCATGGGGCCTCCGGAGCGTCTCCGGAGGCCCCATGGAGGCCTCCACAGCCCTCCCCCAGGCCTTCATGGGGCCTCCGGAGCGTCTCCGGAGGCCCAATGGAGGCCACTCCCAGCCTCCCCCCTCCCTCCCCGGGCCTTCGTGGGGCCTAGCAAGGCCCCATGGAGGCCTCTCCGGGCCCTCCCCCCTCCCTCCCCGGGCCTTCGTGGGGCCTAGCAAGGGCCCACGGAGGCCGCTACCAGCCCTCCCCCCTCCCGGGCCTTCGTGGGACCTCCGGAGCGTCTCCGGAGGCCCCATGGAGGCCTACCCGGCCCTGCCCACCCCCTCCCCGGGCCTTCATGGGGCCTCCGGAGCGTCTCCGGAGGCCCCATGGAGGCCTCCACACCCCTCCCCCAGGCCTTCATGGGGCCTCCGGAGCGTCTCCGGAGGCCCCATGGAGGCCTCTCCCGGCCTCCCCCCTCCCTCCCCGGGCCTTCGTGGGGCCTACCAAGGCCCCGCGGAGGCCTCTCCCAGCATCCTCCCTCCCTCCCCGGGCCGTCGTGGGGCCTAGCTAGGCCCCACGGAGGCCTCTCCGGGCCCTCCCCCCTCCCTCACCAGTCCTTCGTGGGGCCTAGCAAGGCCCCACGGAGGCCACTCCCGGCCCTCCACCCTCCCTCCCGGGCCTCCGTGGGGCCTCCGGAGCGTCTCCGGAGGCCCCATGGAGGCCTCCCCGGCCCTCCCCACCCACTCCCCGGGCCTTCATGGGGCCTCCAGAGCATCTCCGGAGGCCCCATGGAGGCCTCCACAGCCCTCCCCCAGGCCTTCATGGGGCCTCCCCCGGCCTCCCCCCTCCCTCCCCGGGCCTTCGTGGGGCCTCCGGAGCGTCTCCGGAGGCCCCATGGAGGCCTCCCCGGCCCTCCCCACCCCCTCCCCGGGCCTTCATGGGGCCTCCAGAGCGTCTCCGGAGGCCCCATGGAGGCCTCCACAGCCCTCCCCCAGGCATTCATGGGGCCTCCGGAGAGTCTCCGGAGGCCCCATGGAGGCCTCTCCCGGCCTCCCCCCTCCCTCCCCGGGCCTTCGTGGGGCCTACCAAGGCCCCGCAGAGGCCTCTCCCAGCATCCTCCCTCCCTCCCCGGGCCTTCGTGGGGCCTAGCTAGGCCCCACGGAGGCCTCTCCGGGCCCTCCCCCCTCCCTCACCAGTCCTTCGTGGGGCCTAGCAAGGCCCCACGGAGGCCGCTCCCGGCCCTCCCCCCTCCCTCCCGGGCCTCCGTGGGGCCTCCGGAGCGTCTCCGGAGGCCCCATGGAGGCCTCCCCGGCCCTCCCCACCCACTCCCCGGGCCTTCATGGGGCCTCCAGAGCATCTCCGGAGGCCCCATGGAGGCCTCTCCGGCCCTCCCCGCTCCCTCCCAGGCCTCCATGGGGCCTCCGGAGCGTCTCCGGAGGCCCCATGGAGGCCTCCACAGCCCTCCCCCAGGCCTTCATGGGGCCTCTCCCGGCCTCCCCCTCCCTCCCCGTGCCTTCGTGGGGCCTCCGGAGCGTCTCCGGAGGCCCCATGCAGGCCTCCCCGGCCCTCCCCACCCCCTCCCCGGGCCTTCATGGGGCCTCCGGAGCATCTCCGGAGGCCCCATGGAGGCCTCCACAGCCCTCCCCCAGGCCTTCATGGGGCCAACGGAGCGTCTCCGGAGGCCCCATGGAGGCCTCTCCCAGCATCCTCCCTCCCTCCCCGGGCCTTCCTGGGGCCTAGCTAGGCCCCGCGGAGGCTTCTCCAGGCCCTCCCCCCTCCCTCACCGGTCCTTCATGGGGCCTCCGGAGCGTCTCCAGAGGCCCCATGAAGGCCTCTCCCGGCCCTCCCCCTCCCTCCCCGGGCCTTCGTGGGGCCTCCGGAGTGTCTCCGGAGGCCCCATGGAGGCCTCTCCCGGCCTCCCCCCTCCCTCCCCGGGCCTTCGTGGGGCCTAGGAAGGCCCCGCAGAGGCCTCTCCCAGCATCCTCCCTCCCTCCCCGGGCCTTCGTGGGGCCTCCGGAGTGTCTCCTGAGGCCCCATAGAGGCCTCTCCCGGCCCTCCCACCTCCCTCCCCGGGCCTTCGTGGGGCCTAGCAAGGCCCCACGGAGGCCGCTCCCGGCCCTCCCCGCTCCCTCCCAGGCCTCCATGGGGCCTCCGGAGCGTCTCCAGAGGCCCCATGGAGGCCTCCACAGCCCTCCCCCAGGCCTTCATGGGGCCTCCGGAGCGTCTCCGGAGGCCCCATGGAGGCCTCTCCCGGCCTCCCCCCTCCCTCCCCGGGCCTTCGTGGGGCCTGGCAAGGCCCCACGGAGGCCTCTCCGGGCCCTCTCCCCTCCCTCCCCGGGCCTTCTTGGGCCTAGCAAGGCCCCACGGAGGCCGCTCCCGGCCCTCCCCCCTCCCTCCCGGGCCTTCGTGGGGCCTCCCCGGCCCTCCCCACCCCCTCCCCGGCCTTCATGGGGCCTCCAGAGCGTCTCCGGAGGCCCCATGGAGGCCTCTCCGGCCTTCCCCGCTCCCTCCCAGGCCTCCATGGGGCCTCCGGAGCGTCTCCGGAGGCCCCATGGAGGCCTCCACAGCCCTCCCCCAGGCCTTCATGGGGCCTCCGGAGCGTCTCCAGAGGCCCCATGGAGGCCTCTCCCGGCCTCCCCCCTCCCTCCCCGGGCCTTCGTGGGGCCTAGCAAGGCCCCGCGGAGGCCTCTCCCAGCATTCTCCCTCCCCGGGCCTTCGTGGGGCCTAGCTAGGCCCCGCGGAGGCTTCTCCAGGCCCTCCCCCCTCCCTCACCGGTCCTTCGTGTGGCCTCTGGAGCGTCTCCGGAGGCCCCATGGAGGCCTCTCCCGGCCCTCCCACCTCCCTCCCCGGGCCTTCGTGGGGCCTAGCAAGGCCCCACGGAGGCCGCTTCCGGCCCTCCCCGCTCCCTCCCAGGCCTCCATGGGGCCTCCGGAGCGTCTCCGGAGGCCCCATGGAGGCCTCCACAGCCCTCCCCCAGGCCTTCATGGGGCCTCCGGAGCGTTTCCGGAGGCCCCATGGAGGCCTCTCCCGGCCCCCCCTCCCTCCCCGGGCCTTCGTGGGGCCTAGCAAGGCCCCGCGGAGGCCTCTCCCAGCATCCTCCCTCCCTCCCCGGGCCTTCGTGGGGCCTAGCTAGGCCCCGCGGAGGCTTCTCCAGGCCCTCCCCCCTCCCTCACCGGTCCTTCGTGGGGCCTCCGGAGCGTCTCCGGAGGCCCCATGGAGGCCTCTCCCGGCCCTCCCCCCTCCCTGGGCCTTCGTGGGGCCTAGCAACACCCCACGGAGGCCGCTCCCGGCCCTCCCCGCTCCCTCCCAGGCCTCCATGGGGCCTCCGGAGCGTCTCCAGAGGCCCCATGGAGGCCTCCACAGCCCTCCCCCAGGCCTTCATGGGGCCTCCGGAGCGTCTCCGGAGGCCCCATGGAGGCCTCTCCCGGCCTCCCCCCTCCCTCCCCGGGCCTTCGTGGGGCCTAGGAAGGCCCCGCAGAGGCCTCTCCCAGCATCCTCCCTCCCTCCCCGGGCCTTCGTGGGGCCTCCGGAGTGTCTCCTGAGGCCCCATAGAGGCCTCTCCCGGCCCTCCCACCTCCCTCCCCGGGCCTTCGTGGGGCCTAGCAAGGCCCCACGGAGGCCGCTCCCGGCCCTCCCCGCTCCCTCCCAGGCCTCCATGGGGCCTCCGGAGCGTCTCCAGAGGCCCCATGGAGGCCTCCACAGCCCTCCCCCAGGCCTTCATGGGGCCTCCGGAGCGTCTCCGGAGGCCCCATGGAGGCCTCTCCCGGCCTCCCCCCTCCCTCCCCGGGCCTTCGTGGGGCCTGGCAAGGCCCCACGGAGGCCTCTCCGGGCCCTCTCCCCTCCCTCCCCGGGCCTTCTTGGGCCTAGCAAGGCCCCACGGAGGCCGCTCCCGGCCCTCCCCCCTCCCTCCCGGGCCTTCGTGGGGCCTCCCCGGCCCTCCCCACCCCCTCCCCGGCCTTCATGGGGCCTCCAGAGCGTCTCCGGAGGCCCCATGGAGGCCTCTCCGGCCTTCCCCGCTCCCTCCCAGGCCTCCATGGGGCCTCCGGAGCGTCTCCGGAGGCCCCATGGAGGCCTCCACAGCCCTCCCCCAGGCCTTCATGGGGCCTCCGGAGCGTCTCCAGAGGCCCCATGGAGGCCTCTCCCGGCCTCCCCCCTCCCTCCCCGGGCCTTCGTGGGGCCTAGCTAGGCCCCGCGGAGGCTTCTCCAGGCCCTCCCCCCTCCCTCACCGGTCCTTCGTGGGGCCTCCGGAGCGTCTCCGGAGGCCCCATGGAGGCCTCTCCCGGCCCTCCCCCCTCCCTGGGCCTTCGTGGGGCCTAGCAACACCCCACGGAGGCCGCTCCCGGCCCTCCCCGCTCCCTCCCAGGCCTCCATGGGGCCTCCGGAGCGTCTCCAGAGGCCCCATGGAGGCCTCCACAGCCCTCCCCCAGGCCTTCATGGGGCCTCCGGAGCGTCTCCGGAGGCCCCATGGAGGCCTCTCCCGGCCTCCCCCCTCCCTCCCTGGGCCTTCGTGGGGCCTAGCAAGGCCCCACGGAGGCCTCTCCGGGCCCTCCCCCTCCCTCCCCGGGCCTTCGTGGGGCCTAGCAAGGCCCCACGGAGGCCGCTCCCGGCCCTCCCCGCTCCCTCCCAGGCCTCCATGGGGCCTCCGGAGCGTCTCCGGAGGCCCCATGGAGGCCTCCACAGCCCTCCCCCAGGCTTTCATGGGGCCTCCGGAGCGTCTCCGGAGGCCCCATGGAGGCCTCTCCTGGCCTCCCCCCTCCCTCCCTGGGCCTTCGTGGGGCCTAGCAAGGCCCCACGGAGGCCTCTCCGGGCCCTCCCCCTCCCTCCCCGGGCCTTCATGGGGCCTAGCAAGGCCCCACGGAGGCCGCTCCCGACCCTCCCCCCTCCCTCCCGGGCCTTCGTGGGGCCTCCGGAGCGTCTCCGGAGGCCCCATGGAGGCCTCTCCGGCCCTCCCCGCTCCCTCCCAGGCCTCCATGGGGCCTCCGGAGCGTCTCCGGAGGCCCGGTGGAGGCCTCCCCAGCCCTCCCCCAGGCCTCCATGGGGCCTCCGTAGCGTCCCCGGAGGCCCCATGGAGGCCTCTCCCAGCCTCCCCCCTCCCTTCCCGGGCCTTTGTGGGGCCTCCGGAGAGTCTCCGGAGGCCCCAAGGAGTCCTCTCCCGGCCCTCCCCCCTCCCTCCCCGGGCCTTCGTGGGGCCTCTGGAGCGTCTCCGGAGGCCCCATGGAGGCCTCCCCAGCCCTCCCCCAGGCCTTTGGGGGGCCTCCGGAGGGTCTCCGAAGGCCCCGCGGAGGCCTCCCCAGCCCTCCCCCCTCCCTTCCAAAGCCTTCGCGTGGCCTCCGGAGGGTCTCCGAAGGCCCCGTGGAGGTCTCCTCGCCCCTCCCCGCTCCCTCCCAGAGCTTTCACGGGGCCTCTGGAGGCCCCGTCTCGCGGTTTGGGGGGGGCCCGGGGGCGCCCTCGCAAAACCGCGAATGTCAAGTTCGCGAATGTGGAGGGGCGACTGTAATTTATTTATATTCTGCCTAAGCTCAAAGCACTACACTTAACTAACAAAATAAGAGATGTTTACATATATTGTTGAACAGTGGACAATATTTGTCTAGTCTTGCATCCATACAGGTTTATGTCCCATATAAAATAAAAGTTGTACGTGTTTCCAAGTGAGTTCAAAACTCTTGTTAAATTTAGATGTATGCAAGTTCTTCTCCTTGTGCTTGTTCTAGGTAGAGTTCGTATCCTGATAGCAACTGATCTAGCTTCCCGTGGGCTTGATGTACAAGATATCACTCATGTTTTTAATTTTGACTTCCCTCGCAATATTGAAGAGTATGTTCACAGAGTAGGTCGTACTGGTCGAGCAGGGTAAGTTTAATATTGTTATAGTCTGTTAGAATTCTGGAATGTCTCTGCATTACTGCTTGAAGGAGTGGTATTTTCTCTAGCCTATTTTACCTGGTAGTGTCTGATAGAGGCACATATTGTCTCTAGTTTCTTGGGAAGGGTGTGATGCATCTACACATACCCATAAAAAACTATCCATCTGGCTTAGAAATAAGATCTTCGTGTGGTCTCTGTGAATCACACAGTTGGGTTATTCCGGCACCTGCGCAGAGCATACGGAACCTTCTGGTATCGCTAGGCAGAATGTGCTTTGATGTATTCTTGGCGGTAACTCTCCCCATGCTAATGGTCCCTTAAAAGGTGCTCCCACCTAATTCCCTTCAGTTCCTTTTTTTCAGCTGCATTAGCAGCTTGAAGGAACCTTCGCTCGCTAGTAGTACTCACTTTCTCTTTTGGTTTTGACTCGGACTGGATTTTTTGACGACTATTCTATCTCTCTCCTCTTGCTTGTGGTTGTACTGTGATTTTTTGGCTTGACTTGGATTTCTGATGATGATTTTCACGCTCCTCTGGGCTTGGTTCTGATCTCTGATTTTTGGCTTGACCCGGACTGTTTCTGACTACGATTTGATCATTGTGTCTTGCTATGGCCTCTAAACCCTGCTTCAAACGGTGTGTCATTTGCCAGGCAAAATTGCCCAGCTCCGACAGCCACTCACGCTGCTTGATCTGCCTGGGTGAGTCCCATAACGTGGATGCCTATGTGCATTGTAAGGCCTTTACGCCGCAGGCACGAAAACATCGATCCTCCTGGCTTAAGTCTTTCCTTTATGAGAAGGCTCTCATTCCATCTGCTGCCTCGACCCCCACCGTGGGATCGCCGCAAAAACGGGGACGGTCCCCTTCACCGAAGCCTTCTCAGGTCAAACACCACTGTTCATGGAGCCCTTCTCCTTGCCATTCGGTGGCATCCGATCCGGAGGCTGTGCGCCATTCGCACAAGCATGCCACCAGGCCGGCCCCGGCTAGGGACCGAGCTTCCTCAGATTCGTCGGCTGTCGGATCCAAGGATAAGCCTCTGGATCGATCGGGTTTGAAGGATGGGGATCGAGACCGGGATTCTTCTGTATCTTCTAAGGGCAAAGCCCCTAAAAAGAAGAAGGCCAAGCGCACCCATGCCAAGGAGAGGCCAAAGGAGGCTAAACTGTGCCCGCAGGCCACCATATCTGTTGTGCCAACTCCTGTTCTACCTGCACAGCAGCCCGTTCCTGCTGTACCACAGCCTCAACCGTCACCTCGGGACCGAGACGTCGATACTGAGCAGCTCTGTTCCAGAGCTGTTACTCTGACTCCCTCCTTGGAAATCGTGGAGGTTGAAGTGGGTGAGCCGTTGGGTGAAGACACAGAGGTCTCTCCACGGAATCGTGGTCTCTCACCTACCTTACTTGTTTCCCGATCAGAGCTACTTCGAGACTCCTCTACTGCTCCTCGAAGTCATGACGATGAGCCCCAACCATCCACTTCTTGGATTCAAGAGGATGATCCGGCATATGGGGCCTATGACCTGGCCAAGTCTGTTTTCACTGCGCCCTTGGCTAAGCTATCAAGCGCTGATCGTTCTGGGGACTATGTGTTCTACCTGATGGAAGAAGCAGCAACCCGTCATGCCTTGACACTGTCTCCACCCTGCCTCTCCTTTCATGGGCTGGACAAAGGTTCCCTTCCTACCAAGGACCCACTGAAGCCGATGTTGAAGGATACGGGCTGCCAAGTGTCTCCGTTCCGTCTGCTTCCTCTACTGCCTCCAACTCCACCACCTCACACATCGTCCCTGCAAGGCCACCACCACAGTCCATCTCCGTCATCGGATTCATCGGTGTCGTCCGACTCCTCTGATGAGTATCTGCCTTATTTGCCATCCCCTCAGCCGGAATTACTGGATGAGGACTCGTCCTCGCCTACGGATGATGTCTGCTCCTTCTCAGAGCAGGTGGTGCCTACGTCGCATGCCCTGGAGTTCAGTTACCGAGAAGGAGTCAGAGCCTGTTGATCCCATCTACCACCAGATCAAGTCGAAGGCTCCTCCGGCTCCCGGTCCTCCCATTTCTTCTGAAGTTGACGCAGGGTTCGTGGGAAAACCCATCTTCGATCCTGTCGACTTCGAAAAGGATTGACCGGCTGTATCGAGTGGCTGGGGATGGCATTGAGTGGCTTCAGGAACATCCAAGACCCAACTCGGTGGTCGTTGAGGCAGCGCAGCCTAGGAGGCAACGCCAAGCACAGTCTACTCCTTCAGACCCTGAGGGAAGGAAGTTAGACATTATGGGCAAAAAGATATATTCGGCTGCTGGGCTCAGCTTCTAAATTGCCAATTACTTGGCGTGTATGGGGGTGTACCAGCAGGTCCTATGGGAGAGGATGGTGCCCCTCATCCAAGCCCTGCCAGAGGAGAGGTGATGACTGGCTGAGGCAATCCAGGCGGAGGCCTAATTGCTCGCAGGGCAACAAATGAATTTGGCAAGGCACGTAGCTGTGTGGCCAAAACAGTGGCAGGTTCCATTGCCTTGCGGTGCCACGCTTGGCTTCGATCATCTGAGCTCTCTACACAAGCTGCTGAGACCATTGAGGATATGCCTTTTGACAGCTCTGGCTTCTTTAGTGGGTCAATGGACGAAAAGCTAGAGTTTACACAGAAGATGAGGACCACCGCACAGAAGTACAGTATGCCATCGTCCTCATCTTCTACCTACCGCCCCAAGCACTGCTCGGGGTGGTATACCTCCTCCTACAGCCAGTCTTTTAGATGGGGCAACACACCTCAATCCTCCAGGTGCTCTAGGTTCCAGCAGCCGATGTTATCTGCCTCATCGGTGAGGAGCCAAGGGTCCACATCCTGCTACTGCCTGCCCTCCAAGCAAAAATCTAAGGATCAAGGCAGGAGGAGGTTCTGAGTTGGCCTGTCCTCATTGTGATGTTTCCCTTTTCTTTTAGACCCCCCTGTTTGGAGACTGTCGTTGTTCTAGGAAGCCTGGTCCTCGATAACATCGGACCGCTGGGTACTTCAGATTGTACATCACGGCTATTGGATCGAATTCAACGAACTGCCTCCAACAGGTCGGGTCCGTCCCACGCCGCCCTCCCCTCCCCTCATCGAGGAGGTTCAGACGCTGCTTCAGAAAGGGGCCATCGAACCCGTCAACGCTGAGCTTCGTCACCAGTGCTTCTCCAGATATTTCCTTGTTGCGAAGAAGGGGACGGAGGCTTCCGTCCCATCCTCGATCTCAGGGGAGTGAACCGGTACATCACCCCGAAGAAGTTCAGGATGATACACCCTTGCTACCATCCTTCCTCTCCTTCAACAAGGGGATTGATTTGCGTCCATAGACCTCAAGAATGTCTATTTCTACATTGGAATCCATCCTTCTCACAGGAGGTTCCTAGCATTCCAGATTGGGGACAATGCCTTCCAGTTCCGTGTTCTCCCCTTTGGACTCTCCACAGCCCCGAGGGTCTTCACGAAGTGTGTGGCTGCATTCCTTCAGCAGCACAGTGTGGTGGTTTTCCCCTACATAGACGATTGGCTGATTGTGGCAAATTCCAAACACCAACTCAAGATGGACATTGCTCTTACCCTAGAGGTGTTAGACAACCTGGGACTTGTGAACATGGAAAAGTTGCAGCTAGCCCCTATTCAATCGATCCAGTTCATAGGAGCTCGACTGGATTTGATCTTGGCACTGGCATACCTTCCCATGGATCACTTCAACACCCTTCAGTCCCGGATCCACGATTGCTGTCGGTCCCAATGGGTCTGGGCACATGCCATTCAAGTCCTGTTGGGGCACATGGCAGCCACTACGTCAGTCACTCACCTGGCCAGACTTCGGTTTCGACCGCTTCAACATTGGTTCCTGGAAGTCTTCAACCATCTACGAGACTCCCCCAGGACACTCCTAACGATGCCCCATTCCGTCCACCGTTCCCTGGACTGGTGGTTAGCACCAACCAACGTATTCTCTGGTCTTCCTTTCAAGCCTCCTCAACCAGATGTTTCCCTCACTATGGATGCATCTCTTCAGGGCTGGGGAGCCCACCTAGGGCCCCATGAGATCCAGAACTCCTGGAGCACCGAAGAACGGGAGCTACACATCAACATGCTGGAGCTCCCTGCGGTTCAGAAGGTGCTTCGGGCCTTTGAAGTGTTGGTGCGGGGCAAAACCGTACTTCTAACAAACAAGGAGGTACCAAGTCCCCCCAGCTTCTTCAGCTCACTCGTCAGATCTGGGACTGGTGAATCCAAAGGAACATTCTTCTCCACTCCATCCACCTACCTGGAGAACATTCTTGCAGATGGACTGAACCATTCTAATTCCAGTGTCCACAAGTGGATGCTCCATCGACGCGTGGTGGCAGACCTTTTCCATCGATGGGGGACTCCACTGATAGACCTCTTCGTGACCACTCAGAACAAGCAGTGTGACCAGTTCTGCTCCAGAGCGCGGGCAGAAGCTCCAGAGGGGACGCTTTCCTGTTTCAATGGAACGGACCGTTCCTATACCTCTTTCCTCCAATCCCGTTATTGATGAGGGTCGTCACTAAGCTATGTCGGGACCGATCGGATGCGATTCTCATCACTCCGTGGTGGCCCCAGCAACCGTGGTTCGCACCGTTACTACTTCTGTCCAGATGGTGTTTCCTCCACCTCCCAAACCGGGCCGATCTGCTTACCAGTCAACAAGGGAAGGTCAGGCATCCCGACCTTGACACGCTTCGCTTGACAGCTTGGAGGATACGCCCGTAAGTCCCCATCCGTCTCATGCCATCTCTTCTTCCCCTCTACCTTGAGAGGTCCAGGCAGTTATTGATGCTGCTAGGAAGCCTTCCACTTGGAGAGCATACCTCTACAAGTGGAACCGTTTCGAAGGGTTCCTGGCCGACGGTGGATCAGACGCTCAATCTTGCTCGGTACTGATGGTCCTCCAATTCCTCCTCCACTTATCTGAACCAGGGCTCTCGGTTTCATCTCTCAGAGACTATCTGGCGGCATCTCTGTCGAATTCCAAGCTCAGGATCGACCGTCTCCCCTCCAGGACCCGACGGTGAAGAAGTTCCTGAAGGGTTAAGTCAATCTCCATCCGCCAGTGCTCGATCCCACTCCGACCTGGAGCCTCGAACTCGTCCTCTCCCAACTGGTGAGACAACCCTTCTAACCCATGGCTTCTATCGATCTCAGGCTACTGACTTGGAAAACTGTTTTCCTAATCACCATCACCTCTGCTCGTTGAGCTGGAGAACTGTGTGCCTTACGGTTGGACCCTCCATATACCTGCTTCCACAAGCATAAGGTGGTGTTGAGGCCAGACATTTCCTTCCTCCCCAAAGTGGTCTCCAGCTTTCACCTTAACCAACCCATCGTCCTGCCTGCCCTAATGCAGGATCCGAAGGACGAATTTGAGCAAACCGTCCATTCCATGGATGTGCAGAGGGCGCTTGCATTCTACATACAACGGATCGCTCCATTCCATTGATCACCTCAGCTCTTCGTCTCCTATGCTGACTCGAAGCGAGGTGCACCGATCTCGTCGCAGCGTCTTTCGAAGTGGGTGACATCGACCATTGCTCTCTGCTATGAACTGGCCAAGAAGCCTTTGCCTCCACGGGTTTGTGGACATTCTATGAGAGCTGTTTCCACTTCGACTGCGTTCCTCTCTGGGGTGCCCCTAGAGGACGTCTGCCGTGCTACGACTTGGTCTTCACCATTGACATTCATCTCACATTACAGACTGAACACTCATTCTAGGAACGAGGCTGCATTTGGGAGGGCAGTCCTTCTGTCCTCCATCCAATGAGTGAGTCTATTTCATTGTTGAATTATTTACTGGCTGTATTTCATTGCTGAATTGATTAATGCTTTAAGAATATGCTGTCAATAAATCCTTTGCTTAGTTAACTTACGAGGTGGTCCTCGTCTACTGACGTACAGGACATACCCTCCTCCAGTGGGGAAGCTTGCTAGTCTACCCAACTGTGTGATTCACAGAGACCACGAAGAAGATGGACAGGTTGCTTACCTGTAACCATAGATCTTTGACTGGTCTTCTGTGAATTCGCACAGACCCGCCCATCCTACCTCTATGTCCTGCTATTGCATACATGCTCAATGTTCCTGATGCTGCTGTTTGCGGCGTCATTCAAGGAACTGAGGGGAATTAGGCGGGAGCACCTTTTAAGGGACCATTAGTGTGGACGGAGTTACCGCCAAAAATGTATCAAAGCACATTCTGCCTAGTGATACCAGAAGGTTCCGTATGCTCTGCGCTGGCACAGGATAACCCAACTGTGTGAATTCACAGAAGACCACTCGAAGATCTGTGGTTACAGGTAAGCAACCTGTCCTTCTTATCTCATAGAAAAAGCAATGAGACTTAAATTCCTTTAAATGGAGCTAGCACAGTGAGCCCTCCATATCCATGGGTTCAATATCTATGGATTTGAGCATCCACAGATTGTCACTGCATACCTAAAATGGTGGTGCTCATACCTATAATGGCACTGGTGCCCATACCTAAAATGGACACCATACTCTTACATAAAAAGACAGCGGTGCATACATAAAATTGTGGTGCCCATACTTGGTGGTGCCCATTGATTAATATGGGACTCAACCACCCATGGGGTTTTGTTTTGTTTTGTTTTTTGTTTTTTGCTTTCTGCAGAGTGGGGAGTTTCAGAACCAAACCCCTACAGATACAGAGGGCCCGCTGTAGTTCTAGATAGCAATTCATACAAAAAGTACTTGGAATCAGAAGAGGGCATATGAACTATCTTCTCAGTACATTATCTTCATTTCATTTATATCACACCTTTAAAGCTATTTTTTTAAAAAAATTAAAATCTGTAAAGATAAAAACATTTAAAACAATTTTAAAATCAACAAAACAGTACAGCACACCATTAAAAGCCCTTCACAGTCAGTTTCCAAAACCCTGATGCAGTAACAATATTTTTACTTGCTGACCGAAGGAGAGCAAGGAGGGAGCCATCCTAGTCTCTCCCTAGGCAGGGAGTTCCAAAGTCCGAGAACAGCCACTGAGAAGGCCCTTCTTGTTTCCACCAAATGAGCCTGAGAAGGTAGTGGAGCACAGAGAAGAGTGGCTCCTGAAAATCGTAAGAGGTTTACCAGGCTCATACAGACATTTGCATATATCTCCTGTGCCTTACCATTTGTGTACATTACAAAAGAATAATAGGCTCATATAGGGAGATATTGTTCTGCAATTAACCTAAACCTAAATCGAAGCCATATATAGCTTTATAGGTCATTGTCAGTACAGTCGCCCCTCCACATTCGCGAACTTGACATTCGCGGTTTCGATTATTCGCGGTTTTGCGAGGGGGCCCCCCCGGACCCCCCCAAAACCGCGACAGGGGGCCTCCAGAGGCCCCGTGAAAGCCCTGGGAGGGAGCGGGGAGAGCAGGGGAGACCTCCACGGGGCCTTCGGAGACACTCCGGAGGCCCCATGAAGGCCCGGGGAGGGAGGGGGGAGGCTGGGAGAGGCCTCCATGGGGCCTCTGGGGACGCTCCAGAGGCCCCATGAAGGCCTGGGGGAGGGCTGGGGAGGCCTCCATGGGGCCTCCGGAGACGCTCCAGAGGCCCCATGGAGGCCTGGGAGGGAGCGGGGAGGGCTGGGGAGGCCTCCGTGGGGCCTCCGGAGATGCTCCGGAGGCCCCATGAAGGCCCGGGAAGGGGGTGGGGAGGGCCGGGGAGGCCTCCATGGGGCCTCCGGAGACGCTCCGGAGGCCCCACGAAGGCCCGGGAGGGAGGGGGGAGGGCCGGGAGCGGCCTCCGTGGGGCCTTGCTAGGCCCCACGAAGGCCCGGGGAGGGAGGGGGGAGGCTGGGAGAGGCCTCCACGGGGCCTTGCTAGGCCCCACGAAGGCCTGGGGGGCAGGGGGGAGGGCTGGGGAGGCCTCTGCGGGGCCTTCGGAGACCCTCCGGAGGCCCCGCGAAGGCCTGGGGGAGGGCTGGGGAGGCCTCCATGGGGCCTCCGGAGACGCTCCGGAGGCCCCGCGAAGGCCGGGTGAGGGAGGGGGGAGGGCCTGGAGAAGCCTCCGCGGGGCCTAGCTAGGCCCCACGAAGGCCCGGGGAGGGAGGGGGGAGGCCGGGAGAGGCCTCCGCGGGGACTTGCTAGGCCCCACGAAGGCCCGGGGAGGGAGGGGGAGGCTGGGAGAGGCCTCCGCGGGGCCTCCGGAGACGCTCCGGAGGCCCCACGAAGGACCGGTGACGGAGGGGGGAGGGCCTGGAGAAGCCTCCGCGGGGCCTAGCTAGGCCCCACGAAGGCCGGGGGAGGGAGGGAGGAGGCTGGGAGAGGCCTCCGCGGGGCCTTGCTAGGCCCCACGAAGGCCCGGGGAGGGAGGGAGAAGGCTGGGAGAGGCCTCCGCGGGGCCTTGCTAGGCCCCACGAAGGCCTGGGGAGGGAGGGGGAGGGCTGGGGAGGCCTCCGCGGGGCCTTCGGAGACCTTCCGGAGGCCCCGCGAAGGCCTGGGGGAGGGCTGGGGAGGCCTCCATGGGGCCTCCGGAGACGCTCCGGAGGCCCCGTGAAGGCCGGGGGAGGGAGGGGGAGGGCCTGGAGAAGCCTCCGCAGGGCCTAGCTAGGCCCCACGAACGCCCGGGGAGGGAGGGGGGAGGCCGGGAGAGGCCTCCGCAGGGCCTTGCAGAGCAAATGTTGAGAATGGCTCAAGCCCTTGAACTGGAGGTTAAACAACCAGAGGCTGAACCATTGGATCCAGTCTACTGTTGAATTCAGACAAAAATACCAACAACAATGTCTATTCCATTGCTGCCCTCCCTTCTGAAGGTCCCTTGTAGGTCTTGGGCTACCCCCTCCACCGTACAGTCCACCTCTAAAAAAAATCAATGGGCTGTATCATGTGGTGGAGTCAAATTCGATTGGCTTCTACACAACCTGAAACCAAACTCCATCATAGTGGAGGCAGCCCAGTCCAAGTCCATGCAGAAAAAGCATATCACCCCTTCTGATAAGGAAGGTAAGAAACTGGATGTTATGGTCAAAAAATTATACTGTGCTGCTGCCCTCTCCTTCAGGATCCCCTGTATGGGGGCATACTAGCAACACCTCTTGGAGAGGATGATCCCCTTACTGGCTAAACTCCCACAAGAGGGCAGTGCCAGATCTACTGCTCCAGAGCTCCTGTGGGGAAGAGCTTGTGAGGTGATGTCTTCCTGTTTCATTGGGGAAACTCCCATTATGTACGCTTTTCCTCCGTTCATCCTCATCACCAGAGCAATAGCCAAAATTTGGAGGGACAAGGCAAAGTGCATCCTGATCACACCATTGTGGTTCAGACAGCTGTGGTTGCTCTACTTCTGCACCTCTTTCAAGATACCTTCCTCAGGCTCCCAAGCTGGCCGGGCCTCCTCATGATGCATGACAGGCAAGTTAGGCACCCAGATCAGCACACCCTCAGGTGGAAAGGCTGGAGGGTCTTTCTTTCGACTTTCTGTTTGAATCATACCTGCTGTGCTTAGGCTTGCCACTCATCATTCCTAAGTATATAAGTGGAAGAACCTCCTCCTACTTCTGTTACCCCTAGGGATCTCTCCAAATCAGGCACGAATCAATTGTGTGCTCAAGTTTCCCCTTTTTCTGTCTAATAGAGGTCTCTTTCTCTCTTCTATCAAGCATTACCTAGCAGCAATTTCATCAAATGTCCAGATCATCTGCAAGCCTTCCTGTTTCCAGAACCCATTGGTTAAATGGTTTCTGAAAGGCTACGAGAACCTTCACCCTCCAGTGATAAGTCTTACTCTTCAATGGATCTTGGAATTAACCCTTTCACAGCTCTCTTAGACACTCTTCAAGCCAATTGTATTTTCTGACATGTGTCTCCCTAAGTGGAACACTGCCTTCTTGGTGACAGTAACATCCTCTGGAAGAGTAGGAGAGCTATGTGCCCTTCGTGTGGATCCATCTTATCTTCATCCTGGAGAGAAGTGACCAGTGGGGTGCCAGAGGGTTCTGTCCTGGGCCCAGTGCTATTCAACATCTTTATCAATGACTTGGATGAGGGAATAGAGGGTATGCTTATCAAGTTTGCAGATGACACCAAATTAGGAGGGGTAGCTAATACCCCAGAAGACAGGACCAGAATCCAAAATGACCTCAACAGATTAGAGAGCTGGGCCAATATTAACAAAATGAAATTTCAAGACTTGGGAACTAAAAATGAAAGGCACAGATATAGGATGGGTGACGCATGGCTTGAGGGTGGTACATGCAAAAAGGATCTAGGAGCCTTAGTGGACCACAAGCTGAACATGAGTCAGCAGTGTGATGCAGCAGCTAAAAAAGCCAATGCGATTCTAGGATGCATTAATAGGAGTATAGTGTCTAAATCAAGGGAAGTAATAGTGCCACTCTATTCTGCTTTGGTCAGACCTCACCTGGAAAACTGTGACCAGTTCTGAGCACCACAATTCAGGAAGGATATTGAGAAGCTGGAACTTGTCCAGAGGAGGGCGGCCAGGATGGTGGGTGGTCTGGAAGCTATGCCCTATGAGGAGCAGCTTAGGGAGCTGGGTATGTTTAGTCTGGAGAAGAGAAGGTTGAGAGGTGACATGATAGCCATGTTTAAATATTTGAAGGGATGTCATACTGAGGATGGGGCAAGCTTGTTTTCTGCTGCTCCAGAGACTAGGACACAGAGCAATGGGTTCAAATTACAGGAAAAGAGATTCCACCTAAACATTAGGAAGAGCTTCCTGACGGTAGGAGCTGTTCGACAGTGGAATACATTGCCTTGGAGTGTGGTGGAATCTCCTTCTTTGGGGGTTTTTAAATAGAGGTTGGATGGCCATCTGTCGGGAATGATTTGATTGTATATTCCTACATGGCAGGAGGTTGGACTGAATGGTCCTTGTGGTCTCTTCCAACTCTATGATTCTATGGAAGCTCTCTATTCAGAGGTAGGATATTGCCTAGTACCAGTTGATGGGCAGGTGGAGCAGCAGTGGTTACTGTGCCATCATGCTTACTTCTGGGCTTCTTCTGTCATTATAAATAACAGGATGCTAAACTAGTTCGATCTTTGGTCTTACCATGCAGGAGAATTCTTATGTTTCCTTGAAGTAGTAAAGTATTATGTCAAAACATATTCCTTTCTGATGTGGTACTTGATGTAAGTTTTTCTATATTAATATCTTAAGTGTTTTTTTTAATTTATTTTTTAATCAAACCGCCTGATTCTTCAAAGAAACAAATCTGTGAAGACCAGGCCATAAAAAGCATTACTACCTTCTTCCCTCACTTCTCACCTGCATAGTGCAATTCAATTGCCACTGAATAAAAGAACCTCTGAGAGACTAGGGGTTTGTTTACACGGGCAAATATTCCCCTAAATATACCGCAGAGATAGCTCATTGTTCCCACGGATCGCACCACAGCATCACCTCATTCAGAAGGGGGAAAGGTAAAACACCCAAATATAGTGATGCAGAAATCATGGAACAGCAGACCCACGGATTGGAAAGTGAATTTTATTACACCGGTGGGCCTGACTGGAATATCTTCCAAAGAGTCAGAACCCCGAGTCATGACTACAGAAAATCTTTATACAGTTTAATGACCATATGCAAAAACAATTCCCTCCTCCTCTTTGGTGTCAGCAATTTCTCTGCAACAATTGTTGATAGTTCAGAAAGTACAAGGCAAAATAGCTTAGGAACATTTAGGTACAGTTCGACCGCTATTAGAGAAAGAATTTGTTTACCTCAGCTTATCATATGTTTCTGGAACATAGAGTTGATTAGTAAGGAACATTGAAAAGACTTTGCAGACTTCTAGAGTCTCATGGGCTATCTAGTCTAACCCCAAATAGTAATTGTAAGTAACAGCATTCAGCAAATATACATTAGAATGCAAATGGCTACCACATTCCCCCCTTTAAATTAAATGATTAATTTCAAAGACAATTAATACATTTCACACAAGTAAATCCCTATTTAAGCCATCAAAGCATATCTAGTATTGATTTGTGTACGATAGCAGGCAGGAAACAAAAGATATATGAGATGAGCATGCATAGCAGAACAATGAACAATGCCAACAAGTATAACATAAACCATCCTTTTAACCATCTTAGGTCTATTAAAATTAATCTCCCTGAATGAAAACAATGAAAAATTCACCCCTGAAATAGTTGCCAATTGTAACCATATATTTTCTGAAAACCTTTTGTAACAGAGGCCTTCCCTTTTGGTTATAGCATAAGACAATAAAGTCAACATTACAGCATGCAGGTTAATTTTGTTTGGGATCTGACCATATGTTGAGCAGCCTGATGGAACTTCTAGTCATCTGGTCAGCTGCAGTTCCGTCTTCTTTCCTCTCCAGTTGCAGATTTGATTTACATTGAATGAGGAGCTTCCGGAGTCCCCATAGTATAATCAAACCTGGGTTCTTCTTGCCTGCCTCTTCATGAACACCTTGAGTTTTTAACAAGTACAATATCCCTGACACATTGAACTAACCTACTGAGTCTGTACACAAACAATTGCTGTGAATATGGGAGGCTTTTTTTTGCTGCTGCTCTTGCACTCTTGAGAGGATTCTTGAACTACATACAGTTAAAATTTCACTCAAGTCACTGCTTTTTCTGTAACAGATGTGGGGCTATAGAACTTTAACTCACACCTCATTCCCTGTTTGGAAAGTGTGAACTTCTGTGATGGGGATTGGGGCATGTTTTTCTAACACATAACAGCATTGGGCTTGCAATACATTATCTAGCATTTGCATCTCTTATTGCAAACTAACATTTACTAACTCTTGCATGTTCCCCCCTTAACTCAGCCAAAATCTGGGGT
The DNA here is from genome assembly GCA_030847615.1 of Gambelia wislizenii. Taxonomy (NCBI): domain Eukaryota; kingdom Metazoa; phylum Chordata; class Lepidosauria; order Squamata; family Crotaphytidae; genus Gambelia; species Gambelia wislizenii. The sequence continues at coordinate 165,076,322 of JAUMIR010000001.1, read as the reverse complement.
GGCCTACTATACATCACTTTAAATGGGGATAAGCCAGTAGTCTTACGTGGGGTATAATGAATCCTAAACAGGGCCAAGGGCAGTATTTTCTGTCCACTTTTGCTTGGTTTCCTGGCACAGCTTAGCCAGATGAGTTTTGATAGTTTGATTCATCCTCTCCACTTGTCTGGAACTCTGAAGATGATATGCACAACATAAAGTCCACTGGATTTAGGGTGCCCAGTCTGTTATATTCAATGAACTCTGCTTCTGTCATTCTGATGAAAGGAGCCTCTGCAAATATCTCTGCTTGTGTTTTCGTCTGCCAGTTGTCTCCTCCCTCTTCCATTTCAGTCTCTCTCTTCTTCTTCCATCTGGTCTTTTGTATTCACGCTGCCAATGTCCTTCTTGTCCACACCAGGCACATTGATTCCTTCTCTGCCTCTTCCAGGCTTTTTCTTTCATCTCCACATCTCCACATCTCCATGTCTTTTTTACACTGCTCCACCAGTGCTGCTGCAAGAAACTCCAGCTTCTTGTCTATTTTCCAGTCCTTCTCTCACTTCTCTTCCTCGTCTCTATTCACATACTCTACACCTTCTGTTCACATGCACTATGCCTTCTGGATTACAAAAGTCATGTTAACCATCCTCACGTTATTCAGGATTGAGGGGGTATACTGGTTATAGGCATCTAGAAGGCACTCAAGTTAGGCTCCAGGGGCTTCAGTGGCTCCCTCTAGTACTTTTGAGACTTCAGTCATGTTAACTTGCTTTTTTATCCCATCGTGGCTTCTAATAGTAGGGTCTGATATTGGATGAGGCGCTTTATCTGTTCCAGCTCATAAGGATCCCAGCGGGGTTGCCCTGATGGCAATCTCTCTCGCATCCTCCTTTGAGCATCAGCATGATTCTTGGGAGCTCTGGCCAAAGCTTTCTGCTCCTGCTTGTTGTGTAATGCATCGCCTCTCTTCAGTGGTGAATAGGGTTAATAGCTGCTGTTGGCAATCTAGCCAATTTTGCATATGTGAAGCCATAGTGTTAGCACATAGCTCTACAATCTCTTGAAGCTTCTCTATATATGAGGTGTAGTGGATTTTCCAATTCATACAGTTCCAGCTCATTAGGGGAACCTTGTGCTAGTCAGTTAGAAGTCAGGCAGTTGCCCTGTAGATCAGGGGCTGAATGGGTAACATACCTTGTTTAAATGACTGGGATGACTGTAACTGTGTCTTCCTCTGTGGAGGAATTCACATTCCTGTATTTTCTGCTTTGTCTGTTCTGGTAGGGAGGCTGGAAGAACCAGTGCCGCATGGGCAGTAAAATGAGGATCACAAGCAGGCATGGATCCTTTCTCTTTAGTTAAGGGAGCATCCTTTGGCTTATCCAATAAGATAGGTGGTGGTGAAGACTGTTTTTTTCCTTGGGCTGAGTTTGCATAGCTGCTGGAATTCAATTGTCAGCTCAGGATGCATCTGGAGTACTGGGCATTTTAATCTTTGCAATATAAGAATCAATGTTTCTACAGACAGTTGGCAGAATTCATAGAAGGGCTGAGTAGCATTATTGTAAAATATACTGCCAGCAAGTTATCTCTGTTTTTTTCCTGTCCCAGAGAATAATTTACATTTAGATTTTGAGAAGCTATTTTGTTTAGTTCAGATTTCTGTGGTGTGTTAGGGAGTGAAGAAGCTGCCATTGCTGCCACTGAGAAAAGTCAGTACCGTATATTCCGGCGTATAAGACGACTGGGCGTATAAGACCACCACCCCCAATTTCCAGCCAAAAATCTAGGCCTAGGCATATATTCGCCAGATAAGACCACCACCCCCAATTTGGCTGGCTGGGGGAGCCTTGCCAGCTGATCCTCTTTGTTTCCCAACTCATGAGGATCTCCTCGTGAGTTGGGAAAGCGAACAGGATCAGCTGGCAGGGCAACATTCGCCCCTCTCTTCAACCTTCCAGTCAAACTGGACTCGAAGGTGGAGGAAAGGGGCGAAAATGCCCAGTTTGCCTCAGCAGCCCCCTTCCCTCCGTCTTGGCTCTTCCGAAGGGGACCAAGGCGGGGGAAGCGGGGCGGCTGTGGCAAACCCCTAGATTCGCCCCCTCTCCCCACCTTCAAGGAAGGTGGGGAGAAGGGGCGAACATGCCCCGTTTGGCTCCATAGGGAGGAGGCGGGGCCGTGGAGCCAAACCCCGGGATTCGCCCCCTCTCCCCACCATCAAGGGAGAGGGAGCGAATCTAGGGATTTAACTCCACAGCCCCATCCCTCCTTCTGGGCTCCCTCCTCCTGCGATTCCCCAACCCACAGGAGGCTGCCCAGTCCCCTGGTGGGTTGGGGAATGCGGGATGGCCAGCCGGCTTGGGGGGGGTGGAGGGAGAGGGATTCGCAGCCACCCCCCTCTCCAAAGCGCAGCTTTGGGGAAGGGGGGTGGGTAGGCGGAGGGTGAATGGGTGGATGGAAGGGGGGTGGCTGGGCAGAGGGTGGATGGGTGGCTGGGGGGAGGGGGCTTCGCAGCCACCCCCCTCTCCAAAGTGCGGCTTTGGGGAAGGGGGGTGGCTGGGTGGAGGGTGGATGGGTGGCTGGGGGGAGGGGGCTTCGCAGCCATCCCCCCTCTCCAAAGCGAGGCTTTGGGCAAGGGGGATGGTTGGGCTGAGGGGGGCGGGGGGCAGGGAGGGGGGCTTCCCAACCACCACCCCTCCCGAAAGCCACGATTCTGCGGCTTTCGGCAGGGGGGGTGGATGGGCGGGGGGTGGGCGGGGGGCAGGGAGGAGAGGGCTTTCCAGCCACCCCCCTCCCGAAAGCCACGATTCCGCAGCTTTCGGCAGGGGGGGTGGATGCGCGGGGGGTGGGCGGGGACAGGGACGAGAGGGCTTTCCAGCCACCCCCCTCCCGAAAGCCGTAATTCCGTGGCTTTCTGCAGGGGGTGTGGATGCGCAGGGGGTGGGCGGGGGGCAGGGAGGAGCACTTTGCTTCACCCCCCTGCCGCATCTCCTGCCTCTTCGCTCTGTTTGCGAAGAGGCAGGAGATGGGGCAGGGGGGGTGAAGCAAAGTATATCCGGCGTATAAGACGACTGTCGATTTTGGAGGGCACTTTTGAGTGCTCAAAAGTCGTCTTATACGCCGGAATATACGGTAAATTCTCATCTCATCTGGGTTCTAGTGTTATTGCTGGGGCTAAGATGAATTCTTTTCTTGTCATTGGGTGGCATTTTTAAGTATATGAAGTGATAATACCAGATAGTGATGGGAGGACAGTTCAGAACTTATTAGTCTGTCGCCATCTTGCCCCTCCTTTCTTCATAATACCAGATAGTGATGGGAGGACAGTTCAGAAGTTATTAGTCTGTCGCCATCTTGCCCCTCCTTTCTTCATAATAAGGCTGCTGGTGCTGCGCTTCCAGTGTAATGTATGGTGGGGGGTGTCATTGGCCCTATCAGGTCATTTCCCCAGGGAATCTAACACTGGCTTTAATTTATTGGCCAATTTTCCTTTTCTAATTACCAGAACCTTGGCTTGGGATCTCTTGGCACTTTTCAGTCACTGGGGGGGGGATTCAATAGGATATCAACAGTTTAATAGGATTCGGAATCAGTATAGCTTTTGCAGGAATTATCTGCAAATAATAGATTACATTCCTGACAACTCTTGCCAATTGAACTACTCTAAAAAAGCCATTTAGATTTTACATTCTAGTGTAACATTTTCTACATTTCTATTCCTCCATAAGGGAAGAATATGTTGAAACACCCAAAAGCTGTTATATTTTATTTATCAGCCATTAAAATTGTTAAGCGTGCTTCCAAGTGACACACCCTTTTAAGGATATTTTGAGCTTGAATACTTTACTGAAACTCGCAGAAGCAATATACAGGTAACTACATATACATATACATATATACTCTCTCTCTGGCTTTTCCTCACAAACGAAGACTCAGGAAGGACTCATCCCGCGCATATTGTATAAAAAACTTAATTACTTAAAAAACTGGAAAAAAAACTATAATTTACCCTTCTAGACAATATAAAAAATCAACATATTTTGATGTTATCCCTAAAAGCTTTTCATAGTGCTATTATTTCTCAAGATGGTACAAAAAAAACCCCACAATTGAAAATATTAGCTTTTTAGTGGACATTATAATCAATATGCTAAATGTTAAGCAAACAAGCTCCCAACTGTACACAAAGTCTTCCAACATGACAAACTGGAGGATATATGCTGAAATTCACTGCCCTGCTCCTTTCTTAAACTCTGTTGGTATATAAAATGCATTTTTCACAATCATAACAGCATGTCAGATTATTTCTCTCTTCTTTCTTTTACTGCATTTGACAACTCTCACAATTCTTGGGATCTTCTCCATCTAGCCTAATCCATTTCTTCTCAATTTCAACCTGGCAATTATAATATGCTTTCTGGATCACATGTTTCTGTGGGGGGATTCAAGGACCACTATATCTCCTGAGTCAATATTTTTCCTACTTAATGACCACATTTGACACCTTAAAACATTACACGTTACACATTGAACAATTAACCATTCAAACAAAAAAGACACTTAAATGACTTATATACCTGACCAATAATTACAGTCTTCAAAACAAAAACAAACATACATAAATATCAGCAAGATACCACATCTACACTCTTTTTAAACATACCTAAAATACATTTACACATTCATAAATCAAGCATATGACTTCCCCCTCCTTCTTCCTATCTGTTGGTCTGATTTGTTTCTCTGACCATTACTTCACACTTATTTCTGTTGCTGCTTATACTGTTTTAGCTAAGCTTGTTTTCATTACCTTTCTCTCTCTTTTTTAATCTTAATCCACAGAGATCTTTATTAAATCTGATTTGGATGTTCTGGGTCCCCAACATTTACAAAATACACACACCAAATTTTATCTAACTTCAAAGATACTCCACTGGGCCATCCTACTATGAAAGAGGGCTTAATCAGGACAATTTTTCAACAAACAACTCTAGGGGTGCAAATATTGCTTCCTCCACCACCCATATCCACCCTCTTAAAAGAGACACAGACAAGAGACACAAGGGAAAAACAAAAAAAAAATGCATGGACAGTAGATAAGGGGTCCTATTGCCCAAACCAAGATGAAATGGACACCAGTATCAAGAACCACGGCAGTCACGCATACAGACTCACACACACATTGCATATATTCAATTCACAGGCATTCGTTCCTACCTCCCACTTTTCCCAAATTGCCCCATATTACACTATTACCACTTTCTCAATGCTTCAATGGTACAACGGTTTCACCAGTGCGCCCTCACTGCGTCTTATCTGGGTACTCGGGTTGCCCTTTAGGGGGTGATCAAGCCCCTCTTCCACTCTTACGGAGTGGGTCACAATATTTCCCTTGTTTACTTGCCTGTTTTCTTTGGAGGTAGGGCTCCATTTCCTTCTCCGTTTACTGGGTTCTCCTTGTGCGTGTTGCTGTTCAGGCAGCCATGGCACAGACTCCTGTTCTTCCAACAAATGGTTGGTGGCGCCCAGAATGAGTGTGCGTGCTCATGGCCCCTTCCCAGCCACGGCAGTTAGAGCAGGCAAATGCCACCTCCTGTTCCATCACCTGCTTTTTCAATCCCGGACGAGCCCCCATTTATGATGCAGAAATCATGGAACAGCAGACCCACGGATTGGAAAGTGAATTTTATTACACCGGTGGGCCTGACTGGAATATCTTCCAAAGAGTCAGAACCCCGAGTCATGACTACAGAAAACCTTTATACAGTTTAATGACCATATGCAAAAACAATTCCCTCCTCCTTCTCTTTGGTGTCAGCAATTTCTCTGCAACAATTGTTGATAGTTCAGAAAGTACAAGGCAAAATAGCTTAGAAACATTTAGGTACAGTTCGACCGCTATTAGAGAAAGAATTTGTTTACCTCAGCTTATCATATGTTTCTGGAACATAGAGTTGATTAGTAAGGAACATTGAAAAGACTTTGCAGACTTCTAGAGTCTCATGGGCTATCTAGTCTGACCCCAAATAGTAATTGTAAGTAACAGCATTCAGCAAATATACATTAGAATGCAAATGGCTACCACAGCAAGGGATGTCGCTATTTTTGCCGGTATATTTGCAAAGTAGCGCATTATTGCTAGTGTACACAACCATTCCACTAAGGGCTGCAGCAGAGCTGCACTGTGATTGGTTGCTATGATGAAGGGGTGGGCTTAAAAGAGGGGGACTGAGGGAGGGAGATTCAGTAGCGATTAGGAAACTTTAAAATCCTCTCTGCTATTTTGCAAGTCTGTGTGCAGTTTTCCAAGAAAAAGGATTCCCAACAATTTTCAGTCAGGGAACATCTGTTCCCCACATAAAGAAAGGAATTCCTTCTTCTCTTCAGCTGCGATTGATTGCTGTCTCTCTGCTTCTGGGAGTGACTGGGTTCATTTACAGGCAGATTTAGAGAGACAAATGAACACAGAGACAGAGCCACTTCTTTGATCTTCCCCCCTGCTATTTGGCAGTCTGTGAGTCTTTCTTTAGCTAGAAAATGCAGGGCTTCAAATCCTTTCAGTCATGTAGGATCTATCTCTTCCCCATAAAGCCTTCCTCTGCTTGGGAGGCCATGCCCCCCGCTCTTTTTCATGTCTGAACGAAAAAGCAGCATAATTGCCACAAAAACCTGACAGGCACAGCTGCGGAAAAGAATTAAAGCGCAAGTTGCCACAATAAATCTGCCGTGTAAATGAACCCCAGAAGACGTCTCTCTTCTTCAGTGTTTCCACAGTCCCAGTTGTGCCTCCCATGACCTCAGGTGGATGCAGCTATAGAGTTCCATGTAATCAGAAGCCTTCCTTATCAGGTTTTCAGTCACATGGAAATCTGTAATAACTTCACCAAAATGTGTGATTATTGCTCCTTTGGGGATCTTCTCTAATAAACTGGGAAAGTCAGAGGAGGTAGGCTTGGAGAATGCATCACTGGTTTCCTCTACTCATTTTCAGAAAAGAGTGACTCTTAACCCCTTTGCTTTTTTTCATAGACGCACAGGAGAAGCTGTAACACTTGTGACAAGGAATGACTGGCGGATTGCATCTGAATTGATTGACATTCTAGAACGAGGAAACCAGGTATTGTTTGTCATATCTTAGCTAGGTACTAAGTCCCTCCCTCCCTCTCTCCATTCCATACATGTTTGCATCACACAGATAATGAAAGAATGTTATAGTATTGAAATCGGAAAAAGGAAATTTGCATCACCCCAGAATTTAACTTGAACATTTGTGTAAGAAAAATCACCAAAACAATAGTCATGGTAGCTGGAATAGTTCAACAAGAAATTGTGTGTTGCTTGCAGTTGCATACTTTTGGCCTGGTGAGACAAAGAACCACAACAGTGGAATGATACTACCATCCATCAGATAACAGTGAGATGTTCACATCTTCCCTTACCTTTACATTTATCCTTATGCTCTATTTGCCCTCTTCAATGATTTTTTTGGTTGTAAGAGGAAAAAAGCAGTAGTAGAAGAGTACATCATCCAATCCCCATGTAGCTTTTCATGAGTGAGGCAGGCAGTCTTGATCTACCAGACAAGCTTTGTTTGAAACCATTCACTTGACATGATGGAGTCCAGCTTCCATTCAAACCAGACAGCATAACCAATGATAAGAGCAAAACGTTTTTATTGGAATCATATGCTACTTACTTTAAGTGTTTTACCTTTTACTTAGATGAAATGTTCTTAAACTGAACTCGAATATTTGAATGTTGAATATACTGTTGATGTTATCTAATTTTATCAGGAAATTCCAGAAGAACTAATTGCAATGGCTGAAAGATACAAGCAATTTCAACTGAAAAAAGAAATAGAAAGGGATTTGGTAAAGCCTCATGGGAGATCACGGAAAGGTTTTTAATCCATTTAAGAGGTAATTTGAACACAGTTAGTTCCTGTGAAAATGTTAGTAATAATTTAAGTAAAAATATAAGAGCCATCAAATGATAACATGTTGGGAGACAAGATATTTTCTTATGGTACATAATAAAATAACCATACTGAAACTAGCTAACTGGTTAGGAAGTGGCTAGTGACTAGATGGGAGACTATCTGAGAATCTAGTATGTGTTACCTTAAGTATCAATGTAGTAAATATAGTTTAAGAATAATACTTAATGCAATATATCAAGGTGCTGACTGACATCCAGTAATTACATCTTCTCACTTTCAGGGATAAGAACTTGTACTAAAAGCAGTAATTGTGAAGTCAGACATTTTGTGTGCTTTTGTATACCAACATCTTGATCAGTACATTCAGAAATAATTAAAATTGTGCTGGATTGTAATTTTTCCAGATTTCTCTTTGCTTCAAAAGTCTATTGCAGTACTGTAGCAAATATACTGATTATTTTGTTAGATTTCAGGTTTTGTTGCAATTTTGTTGAGAGCAAATAACCTCATACTTTTGTTAATAGTACAGCAAGTTAATTCTTGTTTCACAGTTCATAGTTCTGATAGATGGTAGAACTGTATTTCACACAATAATGTTGGCATAAGTTCTGTGAAGTTCAAGAGAAATAACGGACGCAAACAGACCCTTTGCTTCCCCAATTTTAATTTAAAATGAGCCCTATCCTTTGTGTGTATAGCGTTGTTTTATTGGTAACGTGTGATATAGTGATATTCCAAAGCTTAGTGATTCCCATCTGTACATTAAAGATGGGTCTATAAAAATGTGAAGTTAGAAAAGTGTAAAGCTGTATAACATTTTTAAGAACTTTGTTCAATAACATTTTGCTTTTTGAACTCTTGCACTAAAACTGATTGTTGAAAGAATAAAGGAATTGTTTTCACTTGCTAAATAAAAACTGTTTCAGTTTTTTCAATTTTTCAATTTCAAACTAGTTTCAGTGGGGTCATTTCTACAGCAGCCACTAGGTCTCCCTCAAAGAATGGGTATGTATAACATTATCATATTCACAGGGAAATAAATAAAGGACAGTGACTGAATGTTCTGAAATAGGAATTTTTCTAGTGCTATTTCCTAAGATCTTCCCAGGTCAACTTTTTTTTTCATAATATACACTAACAACAGTGAATGGATGCCAATATATTATTAGGCTTTGGGTTCTTTGAAATATTAATAAAACCTAATCAGAACAAAGTTGGGATTTAGTATGTGGCACATTTTGTGAACAAACAGACCAAGGAACAAAATTGGTAAATGTTAGTATCATGGGCAGAGATGTGCTAATACTGTGACAAGGTAAGTGAATAAATCAGATCAAACTGTATTTAAGGCTTTACAAAAATTTCCAGCAGGCATACATAAAATATTTTTCTCCTTGTGCTGTAGGCAATGCACCTGAATATTAGTAGAATGTCCTGTTTTTAGACTTCAAGTATAAAAAAAAATAACTGCCAGGTTCTCAAATGATGGAGCATGACCCCCGGGGTTGTGTGAGACAGATGTTCCGGGGGGGGCACGATGTGAATGCACACGGCATTAATTGGCAACCCACCTCCCCAACACCTCATTGGATCCTGCTTGATCCGCAGGCACTGATTAGCTTACTGGGGGTACTCAGGCCAAACCAAATGCTTGGGTTGAAGTGGGGAGAAGGTACTGTAGGTGCTTTGCTCCATCAGCAGCCAGAAACGTTTTCAGCGTTACCCTACTAGTGTCAGGCCGCAAGGCAGGGAGCAAAAGAGGAAGAGAAGGAAGTGATTGTCAAGATGGCCTAGGGCTCACACACAGAAGCAACATGGCTTGCCTTCAGTACACACACAGGGCAAGCAGTGAGAGAGGGAAGTGAGTGTCGGGGTGTGGCAGCATGGGGAGACTGAGGCTTGTGTGTATGTGGCAGCAGTAGCTCCCTTTGGGTGTGCGCAGGGGTGTTGGAGTGGAGAGGCAAACATGAACGCACTCCTAGTCTGTCAGTCTCTGTGAATGTCTTTGCATTCACTTCTCTCTGAAAGCCTAGCAAGTGCACATGTTCACTCTGCGAGACTTGCTGAGAGACTAAATGCATTCACTTAAAAATGGTTCAGGGCAGCAGCAGAGGTGCTGGTCATGCGTCTCAAGCTTTACCCATTTGTAAAAGCCATGTAAAATAATCATAGAACTGCTATGAACAATCACTTTATATTTAAAGTGATGTGTTCCACACAACTAATTAAGACAGCATTAGACACATCTCAATGAAAGTGTGTACAGTTGTCCTTCTGTATCCATGGTTTTGGTATTCACAGATTTAAGTATTCACGGCTTGAAAATAGTCTTAAAAAAAATAATAATCCAAAAAGCAAACCTTGATTTTGGCATCTTATATAAGGGACACCATTTTGCTATGCCACTGCATATAATAGGACTTGAGTCTTCATGGATTTTGGTATCCACAGGGGGTCCTGGAACCAAACCCCAGCGAATATGAAGGGATAAATGTACAATAGCACCAAGGAGGACTTTTAAAGCCTTAAAGAGTTTTGACTTTCCCTCCAATTTGAGTGTCTGGAACGTCCTACTTAAAGGGTTATTTTCTATGGGTAATTGCAACACAGATTTTTTTTCCCCACTTGACATTCTTAATTTACAAAATAGTAAATGGTTGACTAAGTCTAATATTAGCCTCTGTAACTCCTGTGTTTCAGCTTATTTTACACAAGCTTAGTATTAAGAGGACAAAAAGAAATGGTTAATACTTGTTAAAGTAGAAAATTTCAGACAGAACATTGTGATATCAGCTAGGCTAGGTATCAAGTAGAAGAGAGATGAGCAGGGACACTGTTTACATTAGTAACTTGCATTCCATCCTCACACAGCTTGGTGTGTTGGTGGTACCTGATGAGAGAACAGTATTTGTTTTGAAAACGTAAAGGCTTTTAAGCAGTGCAAAAAAAAAAAAAGATGAAAATGATTGTTCCACCATGTATGGCGGCAGCAAGAAGCCTATGGCCTCTACCAATACGTAGTGCCAAAAAAAGGGGGGCGGGGAGATACAGGTCTAACCTGTATCCACAGATTTGGTATTCAGTTTCGCTTATACACATCTGAAAAAATATGTTCTTTCTAGGTCCTCCAATGAGATTCTGTGGTCAGCTTCTGGTATCTCTCTCATTGAAAATAATAAGTGTTCTCTATTATCCATGGTTTCAGGTATCCATGGGGAGGTCTTAGAACATATTCTCCACGGATATGGGGATCAACCTGTACAATGAAAACTACTTGTCTCTGGCTTTCACAAAACCTACTATTAATTGTGCAGAACATCCATAGTGTGTAATGTGTTTAAGTGCTTTAGCTTCATATAGTATGAAGCCTAATAAATTAAAAAGGCATCTTGAAACAAAACATGCAGTTTGCCAACAGCCCCCCCCCCAAAAAAAATAATCAGAAAACTTAGTAATTTCAAGTCTATCCAGGTCTTTACTAAAACAAGTGTACTGTCTGCTCTTCTAGCCTCTGATCAGGTTTCCACAGACTTGCCAAGTGTTAAAAAAAACCACACACAATAGGTGAAACTCTTGTATTACCTGCAGCAATTCATATTGTTTCTACTATGCTTGGTGAACCTATGGCACAGCAATTTAAAAATGTTACCCTAATGACATAGTATCTCAGCAAATACAGTAGGACCCCCATATCCGCTGGGGGTTGGTTCTGGGAGGCCGTGGGTACTGAAAACCGTGGATAATAGTGTGCACCATTGGAAATTATGGAACTTCCAGTTTAAAATACCATAGAGTTGCCTTGGAAGACCTAGAAAATAGCTAGAGAGGACAAATTTTCTAGGAAGACTCTATGGTAGGTATGCTGTTTTGTGTCCTGTGGAAAATTGAATCAGTGGATAATGAATCAGTGGATACGGGGGTCCTATTGTATTAGGACTTAAGTGAGCCATTAATAGACAAATTGGGAAACAATTACTGTGCACTTCAGGTTGATGAAGCAACAGATGTGCATAGAGATGGACACCTAATTGCATATGTCAGATTCATTAATGGTGATAAACTGCAAGAAGTTGTTCATTTTTGTGAGCCTTTTCTTACCAGTACAACTATGGAGTGCATTTTCAATATGATGGATACTTTTTAAAAAATAAAATGGTATACCAAAGGAGAAATGCATTGGCATATGTACAAATGGCATTCGCACAATGTCTGGAATGCACACTGGACTTAAAACAAAAATTAAAGCAGTAGCTCCTGAAGCCAACTGGGTGCACTGCATGATACATTGGGAGGCACTGGCATCTAAAGAGCTAAGCTCTCCTCTGAATAGGCAATTGTGAAAACTGTAAATTCCATACAAACCCAGCCATTGAACTCTCAAATTTTTAAGGTTTTGTGTGAAGATATGGGTTCAGAGCACAATGCCTTTTTCATGCTGTGAAGCTGGGTGGTTGTCCAGAGACAGGATGCTGAACAGAATTTTTGAGCTGAGATATGTATTCTGTTCGAGCAAAATCTTCCAATGGTAGTTTTACTGCAACACGGATTTTGTTCTGAAACTGGCATATCTTGCAGATATGTCTGAAAAACATTCTGAACAAATTCCTTCAGAAAAATGAAGCAACTGTATTTCACTGGAATTATAAAGTTCAGATATTTTTTTAAAAAAAAACTTTGGACAAATGGTTTGAAAAGTAACAATTTGGAAATGTTTCCTACTCTTGTCAACATGCTTAAAGAAATAGACCTTCAAGTATTTCCGTCACAGCTGGAAAGTTTTTTGACTGACCATCTAGTCATGTTACAAAAACATTTATGAAAACCTTGAAGCATTCAGCTGGATAAAGAATCCATTTGAAAATGCACCACAGCCAATATCATTAAACATGACTGATCAAAACATCTAATTGATCTACAGACTGATGCTTCTTTAAAAATAAAATTTAAAAAGAGCTCCTTGCCAGAGTTTTGATTTAGTGTTCAACAAGAATACCTGACATTAAGAGAAAAGGCTATGAAAGTGCTCATACCATTTGCAGCTACCTACCTTTGTGAAACTGGATTCTCAGATCTGGCAGCTACGAAGGGTAAATACATATTGTGCAAGACTTGATGTCACCAAAGAACTGAGAGTTCCTTTTCATAATATTACTCATTTTAGTAAACTTTGCACTTGAAAACAAGCACATGCATCACATCAAGTACAGTTGTCCCTCTGTATCCACAGATTTAAGTATTCACAGCTTGAAAATATTCTTTAAAAAATAATAATCTTTTATAAGGGACACCATTTTGCTATGCAATTGCATATAATGGGACTTAAGTATTCACAGATTTTGGTATCCACGGTGGGTTCTGGAACCAAACTCTGGTGACTATGAAGGGACAACTGTATAAATATTGTGATGAGTTCCTGCAGGGCAGGGGGTTGGACTAGATTGCCCTTGTGGTCTCTTCCAACTCTGATTCTATGAGTTGGGTATTGAATCTAATGAAATAAAACTATTCTAATTTTAACAATGTTATTTCCTTATAAAATGTTAAAATATGAATATACATAAATGTGTGAACAAAAATACGCACAACAAAACATATTTTTATTTATATACTACACCAAGCAGGATGTGATGTGTATGTAGATGAAAAGGGGGACATAGGGGAGAAAGTTTGAGTACCACTGGTAACTTACAATTTCATTAAAGCATTTTTAAGACTTAGTTCAAAAACATAGGAAAGCCATTGTTTCTTTCCCTTTCAATTGCTTTTACAAGTGCATTACGCTTTATCCTTTCAATCTGCTCTTCACAGAAAAAGTTAAATTTGGGTATAAAAAAGTGTGGTAGATTGGCTTCTTTGAGACAATCAAGAAAATAATTCAGTAATCTCTTGAAACATTCATCAAGGTTTGTAGTAATCCAGTCATCGTCTTTTGGCCACCTGACACATGCATGGAAAAAGGCAGTTTTGACTTGATAAGAACAGAATTTGTCAAACTGATTTCTGTTTTCATGTTTTGTTTTAAGCTGTTCCAACAAATATTTCAGGAGCTTAAGACAGTCTTTCCTGTTGGGAAATAATGAAAGTATGGTGAAACATGTCATTTATAACACGTGCTACTGGGAACAACTGGTTTAATAGGCATACAAACACTGCAAGTCTGTATTCAGAAGTACACACCACTGAATTCAAGAATGATTATGAGTTCAGCAGAACTGCTGCCTTCACCTGAACACTGCATAAGCCAGGAAGTGCTCATGACCACAATAGCTACACCTCTACACAATAAGCCAGAATGGCTGACTTACCTTGGGTTACTATGAATGAGCAGTATGCTATTGTACATAACTTATTCTCTTCCACTTCACACAAGCAAGTAACAAACCAGAAATGGAAAATTCTAGGACATCCTAACCCAGACTCCTGGCTTTATTGTTGGCCAACAGGGCAGGGCTCACAAAACAACAAATAGTGATTTATTCCCAGTTTATAGGGCAATACAAAATCAGGAGCTTCCACTTAATAATCATGTAAAGCTTTATATTTCTAGTTTGTTTTATCCATTCACACAAAAGGAGGAAGTACAAGTAGTTGCTTGTATAGAGCAAGCCAGAATAAATCAGCAATTCTGTCATTGTCATGTATCAATGTAGATATAGTTACACTTTTAGTTAAAAATATTCCACTGCAGAAGCCCAACTCAACCATAAACTTGTGCTTTGTCCTTAAATTATGCTCTTTCATCCTTAGTCCCACCCCTCTGTAATGAGAACACTACTTCGCAGCGCTACTGTTAAGAAAATAAGGACTGAAAAATACTGAGAAGGAATCCTGCTGGATCAGACCAAAAATCATCTAATGCAGCACTGTCTTCCCATATTGGGCATTGAGATACATAAGTGAAGTCCATGCAACAGACATGAGCACTATAGCACTCTCCTAGTCATATTTCCTAGCAAATGGAGTTGACATAGCCATCATTGATAGGCTTATCCTTTGTTAAACCATTTAAGGCTCTCCAAATTAACAACCATCATTACATCTTGTGATACTGAATTCCAGTTATGAAGGTACTTCCATTTATCTGCCATGAACGTTCGTTCCACCACTGTGCTTCAATGAATGACCCAAGATTCTAATACTGTGAGAAGGAGAAAAACACTTAACCAGTTTTTTCACACCATGCATAATTTTAGACATTGGTTATGACTCCTTTTCTCTAGGTGAAAAGTTGCCAATGTTGTCATTTGGGTTACCCTTTTCTGCATGTTATCCAGCTTTCCAAAATAATTTTTGAGATGTGATTAACTGCA
Organism: Gambelia wislizenii; assembly: GCA_030847615.1. Taxonomy (NCBI): domain Eukaryota; kingdom Metazoa; phylum Chordata; class Lepidosauria; order Squamata; family Crotaphytidae; genus Gambelia; species Gambelia wislizenii. The sequence goes on along the minus strand of JAUMIR010000001.1, from coordinate 165,061,091 downwards.
TAGCATTTCAAATACAGAACGGAAAGGCACTGTAAGATAAAGCAGTTTTATTTTCAGCTCCTTTCCTAATGATTCTCAGCATGGGATTTCCTTTTTTTCATAGTGGCCACACACTAAGCTGACTTTTGATCGAGTTATCCGCCAGAACTCTCAAGATTCCTTTCTTGGCTAGTCATTGCCAGCCCAGACCCTATACATGAACTGTGGGTTGGTTGGCCCAATATGCATCCCTTTACACTTGCTTATATTGAACTGCATTTCCCATTTAAACAGCCATTCAACCAGTCTGGGGAGATTTTGGAGCATTCTAAGATTCTTTTGATGTAAATATTTCAATAAATCTTTAAATTTGACTCCAAGACTGCTTATGGGACAGAAGCCACTTTTGTCACTTTGACAGATAACCTACACCAGGAACTGACTAGTGAGAGTGTGTCCTTGATGAAGCTCTCAAAAGCTTTGGATACCACTGACAATAGTATTCTTCTGAGAAGGGGCTTGAGAGCACTGTTTTCCAATGGTTCCAGACTTTCTTAGAGGGGCAAGCATATTTTTATTTGCCCCCCGCCCATTTGCCTGTGAGCTCCCTCAGGCTTGTTTCTTTCTCCTATGATGTTTATTATGTACATGAAATCACCGCAAGAGGTTATCTGGAGGTTTGGTGTCACCAGTATGCTGATGATACCCAACTATATCTCCTTTCCAAGGATGCAGTTTTGGTACTAAACTAGTGTCTGGTGTCAGTAGTGGACTGGATGAGGATGATCAAATTTAAGCTTAATCCAGACATAGAAATTATTCAGACATTTCAGCTGTCCGAAATGCAGGACCTCTGTCGCAAGTCCCTGTTCTAGCCTCTCTGGCTGGCAGGAAGGGGATAGAAACGTCGTCCTCCTTGTGCCCCAGTCAGAAGCTGAACAGACTTCCTTCACCTGATCCAGCGGTTGGCTCTTAAAGAGGATGGCAGGCGGGATCAGACCAGGAGACATTTAGTTATGTCTTATTAACTAAGCAGCCGATCTATGATTCTGCCAAACATCTGTACCCAATGATATGGGTCTTTTTTCCCAACTGTCAATAAACACTAGACCTTCATCACTTTTCACCAATATGTGCCCCAGTTCCTCAGATTCCTTTTCTGAAAATGTCAGTTCATGCACAGAAATCTTCCCAATGTACATTTGTCCCTCCATATCCACGGATTTGGTATCCATGGATTTCAGTATTCGCAGCTTGAAAATATTCTTTAAAAAGTAATAATCCAAAAAGCAAACCTTTTTTTTTTTTGTCATCTTACATAAGGGACACCATTTTGCTATACCATTGCATATAACGGGATTTGAGTATTCACGGATTTTGGTATCCACGGGGGATCCTGGAACCAAACCCCAGCGAATATGAAGGGACAACTGTACTGTATTCTGAAACGAAGACCAACATGAAGAATTCATTTTGCTTTTCTAATATCCCCATATTCTTAGTACTCTTTTAACTTGCACACTATTCAAAGATCAAACCTACCCACTTTTACCAGTGATGTATTTAATGCTGATCTTAAATGTTGTGACAAATACATTGCTCAACATCCTTTTGTACTCCTTAGTATGTGCTTGCCTTTTAAATGTGCATATGCAAGTTTGTATTCCTTTTTGTTCTCAATATTTAAGTAACACTTCCATTTTCTTAATGAAGCCCCCCCTCCCCCCATTTAACAGATTTTGCAACCAGAGATGACCTGATCCCACTAGTTCTCTTCATTCCACCAGGTTGCTCTTATGCCTTCTATAGCCAGAATCATGTTAATGCCATCTGCTGGTGTAACCTCCTGTTTAAGCCAGCATATGTAAAATTTTTGGTCACTGCGGAAAGAGAAATTCCAGTATCTTCTTCGTGGTCTCTGTGAATCACACAGCTGGATTACTCCTGCGCCTGCGCAGAGCATCGGAACCTTTTAGAAACGCTAGGCAGAATATGCTTTGATACATTTTTGGCTGTAACTCCGCCCATCCTAACAGTCCCTTATAAGGGCTTCCCGCCTAAATCCCCTCACTTCCTTTCTTTCCGCTGCGCTAGCAGCTTGAAGGAACTTCTGTTCGCTAGGTTTTTTCTCTCTCATTGGTCTGGTTTGACTTGGCTTTCCCTTTTTTGATGATGATTTTTGCTCTATCCCTCTGGTTTTGGTATTCGGCTTCTGATCGTTCTGGTTTTGACCCATTTCTGACTCTTGACGACGATTTTGGCTTCCTCCCTCGGCTTTGGCATCACCTCAGATACCGTTCCTGACCTCAGGCTGCCCTTGATTACGGTTTTTCCTTACTGTGCTTATTATTGTTGTTATTGTGAGTAAAATGTCGGGGAAAGGAGCCTTTAAATGCTGCGTAATTTGTCAAGTGAAGCTTCCAAGTGCGGATGGTCATTCCTGCTGTTTAATATGTTTGGGTGAGACTCATAATGTCGACGCATGCGTTCATTGTAAGGCTTTTACACCACAAGCTCGCAAACATAGGCTCTTGCGCCTGAAGTCTTTTCTGTATGAGAAAGCCTTACTCCCGGGTTCAGCTCCGGCCTCTACTTCTGCTTCAGCTCCTCCATCTGAGCCCCGAGGCCGTGGACGCTCCCAATCTCCTCCATCGAAGGGCCAAAAACGTCGTCGGTCCCCGTCGAGGCACCATTCCACTGCTTCTGATCCTGAGGTTCTCCATTCCTCCCTTCAGCGTGCGTCCTCGGATTCAGCTCGGGATGGATCAACACCGACTCGACAGCCGGTCCCATCGACATTGAAGGCTGCCCCTCAGGATGGGGCTCCGGCCACCACCGAAGACCATCCCAGTGCTGAGTATGCCTCTTCTCAGTTCTTAAAGAAGAGAAAAGAGAAGCATCTCTCCAAACATGACTCTACTACGTCCAAGACTAAGACAAAGGAGGGCTCAAAGAAATCTTAAGCCCATGGAAGCTGCTGCTCCAGACATTCCTCCTCGCCAATCAACTGATGGCGAGGGCACCTTTGTCCGACCTTTGCCTGTTTCCACTGCAATGGAACCCGAGGCTCACCGGTCATGTACACCATTGGGATCGGTAGAGATTGTGGCGGCCGAGGTTCCGTTGGGCACTGGCGCCGAGAGGTCCCCTAGGCGCCTCGAAGCATCTCCTGCTCTGGTCGTGTCAAGGGCTCAACTGCTAGGGTGCCACTCTTCGGACAAAGAGGTGGAGGTCATCGAGGCTGAAGTAGTGCCTCAAAGTCGTACGCCTTCTGCAATCCATGATGATATTCTGGCCTATTCCGCCTACGATCTTGCCCGATCCATCTGCAGCGCAGGCTTCAGGTCACCCACGGGTTCGCACATCTTTACTCTGAGAGGTGATGTACTCGACACCACCATTATGGGCCGCTCGATTGCTCGATCCCCACGCCTGGTCGACCTGGATGTTGCGAAACCAGTTTCCAAGAGGGATGCTGTAATCCATGTGTCTCCTCCTGAACATCGCCCGCTATCTCGGACCCCTCCAACCCCGCAACCCCGATCCCCCACACCGCCACGGGGCTGTAGTCCTTCACCAGAGGAGTTGACCTCATCTTCTGCCACGTCTTGGGACCTGTACCGACCGTTATCTCCCATCACCAAAAACCGAGTTGATGGAGGATGATTCTGCCTCTCCAACTGATGATATTCGTGCCTTCAGAGAGCAAATGGTCCGGATGTCCCACGCATTGGATCCCAAGTTGGAAGAATGAGCGACTGATCCCGTGGACCCAATATTCCAATGGATCCAGTCGAAGGCACCCCCGACTGCTTTCATCCCGGTACTGCCCTCATTGTTGAAGATCACACAGGGGTCCTGGGAGAATCCCTCGTCTATCCAGTCGACATCTAAGAAAATAGATCAACTGTACCGTGTCGGTGGCGAGCATGTGGATTGGCTCCAGAACCATCCAAGGCCAAATTCTGTGGTCATCGAAGTCGCACAAAACAAGAAACAACGCCGGCCTCTATCATCTCCACCAGACCCAGAGGGCAGGAAACTGGATATTGTCAGAAAGAAAATTTACTCAGCAGCTGGTCTGAGCTTCCGTGTAGCAAATTATTCGGCTTGCATGGGAGCTTACCAGCAGGTCCTATGGGAGAGAATGAGTCATCTCATCCAGGACCTCCCGGAGGAACGGCGTAAGATGGCGGAGGCCATACAATCTGAGGCCCAGTCCCTTGCGGGACTACAGATGAATTCGGCCCGTCATGTGGCAGACTGCACAGCGAAAACCATCGCTGGTTCCATTGCGCTGCGGGGCACGCATGGTTGCGATCTTCGGGTCTTACGCCTCAAGCCTCGGCCACCATAGAAGATCTACCTTTCGATGAGTCTGACTTGTTTAATGGGTCAACCGACGAGAAGTTAGAGTTCACCCAAAAGATGAGGACCACTGCCAGGAAATATGGTATGGGCTCCACCTCCACCTCTCAATACCGTCCTAGAGACAGATATTCCTGGCAAGCCCCATTGTACGGCCCACAGTTCCGCCGAGGGTACTCTGGCCAACCCTACCGCCAGTCCCGTTACGTTCCCTCTCCCTCTCCTGCCTCATCGGTGAGGAGCCAGGGCTCAGGTTCCAGATACCGCCAACCATCGTGGCAACGATCCAGGGATCAGAGCCGGAAAATTTTTTGATTGCCTTGCTGATGCTGTTTCTGTTTTTTCTTAGATGCCTCTCTTTGGGGATCGACTGTTCAATTTCCAAGAAGCCTGGTCTTCTATAACATTACACCGTTGGGAGCTTCAAATAATCCAGACTGGCTATTGGATCGAGTTCGACACTACCTCCGACGGGACTGGTTCGATCAACACCGCCCTACCCTCCTCGAGGAGGTGCACACTCTGTTGCAGAAGGGGGCCATCGAACCTGTCAACCCTGACCTTCACCACTTCTGCTTCTTTTCGAGGTACTTTCTGGTTACCAAGAAGGACAGCGGTCTATGCACGATTCTCGACCTCCGTGGGGTGAACAAGTATATAGCCCCAAAGAAATTCAGAATGGTCACATTGGCCTCCATCCTTCCGCTTCTGAAACGGAACGACTTGTTCGTCTCCATAGACCTGAAGAACACCTATTTTCACATCGGGATCCATCCAGCACACAGGCGCTTCCTTGCGTTTCAGGTCGGGACCAAGGCCTTCCAATTCAGAGTGTTTCCTTTTGGCCTCTCGACTGCTCCTTGAGTCTTTACGAAGTGCATGGAGGTAGTGGCAGCTTTCCTTCGGCAGCAAGGCGTGGTGATCTTCCCCTACATCGACGACTGGCTGATTGTGGCGGAGTCTCGACATCAGCTCGAACTCGATATTGGCCTCACCTTAGATGCCTTAGACTACCTGGGACTTGTTGTCAACATAGAAAAATCTTAGCTCCAGCCATCTCAAGTGATCCAATTCATTGGAGCTTGTCTAGACTCTGTAACTGCAGTGACATACTTACCTCAAGACCACTTCAACACCCTTCAGTCCCTGATCCATGCCTGCCGTCGGTCCCAAAGGCTCCCCGCTCATTCAGTTCAGGTCCTTCCCGGTCACATGGCTGCCACGACGTATGTGACCCGCCTCGCCAGACTTCGTTTCCGTATGCTCCAACACTGGTTCCTGCAAGTGTTCACCCTCTCCTCGATTCTCCAAACAAGATGCTTACAATGTCGCGGGCAGTTCAGCAGTCTCTGGACTGGTGGCTGGTACCAGACAATGTCCTGTCGGGCATGCCGTTCAACCTTCCTCAGCCGAACGTATCTTTGACAACGGATGCCTCGATGCAGGGATGGGGAGCGCACATCGAGTCCTACGAGATTCGAGGCTCTTGGAACAACGAAGAGCAAGCTCTCCATATCAACATCCTGGAACTGCTCGCCATCCAGAAAGCATTACAAGCCTTCGAATCCTTGGTGAGGAGCAGGATTGTACTAGTACTGACAGACAACATCTCTGTCATGTACTACCTGAAAAAGCAGGGAGGTACGAGGTCCCCCCAACTTCTACAGCTCACACTGGACATCTGGGATTGATGCATCCGCAAGAACGTGTTTCTCCAATCCATCCATCTTCCCAGGGAGGAGAACACTCTTGCAGACGGACTCAGCCGCTCGAGTCTCTCCATCCACGAGTGGCAACTACACAGATCGGTCACCTTGAGACCTCTTTCAGAGCTGGTGTTTTCCTCAAGTGGACATCTTCGCATCTCCCAAGAATGCTCAGTGTCCCCAGTTCTGTTTCAGGCGACGCACTCCAGGATTGAGGGGAGACGCATTCCTGTTCCAATGGTCGGGTCCGTTACTATACCTGTTTCCTCCATTCCCACTACTGACAAGAGTGATTGCCAAGCTTCGTCGGGATCGAGCAAACACCATCCTCATCGCCCCATGGTAGCCTCGACAGCCGTGGTTTGCAACTCTGCTACACGTGCCCAAGCATCGCTTCATCCGCCTGCCATCCCGTCCAGATCTGCTCACCATTCACGAGGGCATGGTCAGACATCCCAACCTGGACACTCTCCGTCTGACGGCGTGGAGGCTGATTCTGTGATTCAACCTTCGGGTTCGAGTCTCTCGGGTTTGTCCTTGGTACCGAGGCAACCTGTATCTCTCCATCCAGACGTTCAGGCTGTCATCGATGCTGTACGAAGACAGTCTACTCAAAAGTCATACCACTACAAGTGGAAGAAGTATGAAACCTTTCTAGCCTCCCGAGTACCGAGTCCTGAACCCTTCTCCATTCCAACTGTACTTGAGTTTCTTCTCCAATTGTCTTCGGCAGACCTATCGCTTTCATCGATCCGGTGCTACCTGGCAGCTATCTCCATCAAGTTCCAGGCGAGAGGACGCCCGTCCCCCTTTGTTGATGCGACGGTAAAGAAATTTTTGAAAGGCTTCACCAACCTGCACCCTCTGGTGACCGAACCAACCCTGGCTTGGAGCCTCAAACTGGTCCTTTCACAGCTGGTTCGCCGATCGTTCGAACCTTTGGCTTCTACTGATCTGCGACTCCTATCCTGGAAGACTGCTTTCCTTGTAGCCATCACTTTGGCGCATCGGGCTGGTGAGCTCTGTGCCTTGAGGTCTGATCCTCCATACACTGCTTTCCACAAACACAAAGTGCTGCTTCATCCCGACATCTCCTTCCTTCCGAAGGTGGTGTCCAGCTTCCATCTCAACCAATCCATCACTCTCCCTGCTTTGATGCAGGACCTGCAGGACGAGTTCGAACGCACCCTTCACCTCATGGACGTCAGAAGGGCTTTAGCCTTCTACATTCAATGGACTGCATCCCATAGGAAGTCACCCAGACTGTTTGTGTCTTATGCTGACTTGAAGCTCGGAGAGCCCATCTCCTCGCAACGGCTGTCAAAGTGGATGACGTTGACCATTGCGCTCTGCTACGAACTGGCAAAGAAACCTCTGCCATCACGGATTCGAGGACGCTCTATGAGAGCTGTCTCCACTTCGACAGCTTTTCTCTCTGGAGTGCCTCTAGAGGACATCTGCAGAGCTGCAACCTGGTCATCACCTTTGACTTTTATTTCTCACTACAGACTTGACTCTCATTCTAGGAACGAGGCTGCCTTTGGGAAGGCTGTACTGTTATCTTCTATTCAATGAGTGAGTGTTAATGTTGCCAAGTCACTGTTGTTATATATGCTTTGATCACTTTACTTAAGAATGTGCTCTTAATGTTTCAAACTCAGGTGTCTGTACATATGATATACTTGGTGTAGGACATACCCGCCTCCAAGAGTGAAGCTTGCCAGTCTACACCCAGCTGTGTGATTCACAGAGACCACGAAGAAGATGGACAGGTTGCTTACCTGTAACCATAGATCTTCGAGTGGTCTTCTGTGAATTCACACAGACCCACCCATCCTCCCCTCTAGATTGTGGCGTCATTCAAGGAACTGAGGGGATTTAGGCGGGAAGCCCTTATAAGGGACCGTTAGGATGGGCGGAGTTACCACCAAAAATGTATCAAAGCATATTCTGCCTAACGTTTCTAGAAGGTTCCGATGCTCTGCGCAGGCGCAGGAGTAACCCAGCTGTGTGAATTCACAGAAGACCACTCGAAGATCTATGGTTACAGGTAAGCAACCTGTCCATCTCCTTGCACAGCCTCATCTTGACAGCACTGGGGCGAACCTGTCCAGCCAACTGAAAGTACAGAAGGGTGACAAGATCCATAGCGCCATATGACAAGAGCCATCACCTTCTCAGACTTCCAGCATATTCACTGGAGGTCTGAGAGGGCTATAGCTTTTCTTTTTCCTGATTGTAAAACTGCAACTGTGTGGTGTCCAGGAGCCTCCTCCACCTCCCCCCGCCAGCTACTAATTGTTGTGTCCCAGCTATGTTGTGTCCCAGCACCATCAATTTGCACTACACAGAAGGGCACAGAAAAAGTAGTTCAATGGAAGTGCTACTGGTGGAGAAATACACTCCGCCAGCATCCAACAGGTTCTCTGCCATAATTTGTGCTCTCCTTTAAAACTATGAACTTCAGTTCTGGCCGTGGCTTGGAGGCTTCTAGCATTCACTCAGCAACACCTATACAGTGTTCCTTTCTAAACACCTCTGTCATGTGTGTTTTCCATACGTCACTTTGGCCTCTTTCATCTTCATTACTTCTAGCTCTTTGCTGTGTGTGGAGAGGACAATCAAGCCAGAACAGGCTAGGTGGTTATTTGTCCCTGAGGATAACAATGGTTAGATACTAACCTGCAGCATTTCACTCCCTTGATTTCACAACATGTCTTTGTTTGGCCATGATCATTAAGAAGCATCTTCTCAATTTTTGAGAAAGAGATTCGCCAGGTATTATCTAGGTTTAAAAAAAAAAGATGCATTGAAATATTGATTTCAATATATTGAAATACTGCAGTATTTTATGTTTAAATATTTGACAACAAAGGTGCTTGTGTTTTTTTAAACAGCTGATGAGTGACAGATTATCCAATCCTTTAAAGCAGTGGTAGGCCACATGCACCACCAATCCCAGCCATTTTTCCATCAGCAGCTCTGGATCCCCACCACCAAAATCTCAACAATTCTCATAAGAAACATGACTCTAGGGAAGGCTGCTCTTTCACAGGACAGGGTGCATGTTATTTCCCTGACAATCCCTCCCACCTCAAAATAGGTTGTCAGGAATGGGATTCTGCTAGGGCAACAGGCACACGTGCCCTGACACTTTTTTTTGGGGGGGGGGAGGCTGCAGAATTGCTAAGATTTTGATTGTGGCAGAATTAGCAGTTGCAACGGCTTCCCCAAAACAGCCTCCCATCTTTGCTTTAAAAACACTCTGTAAACAAGCAACTCAAAAGAGCATACTTTCACCAATGGAAAGGCACAAGTGCTATCTTACTACTGGCCTCATGTCTTCAATCCTGTGCAAATACATTGAGCAAAGACTAAACCTCAAGTGACATCCCAGAGAAATGTATTAGCCTTGGATTTAGTTATACAGTCCAGTCCTGCATTCCCTCCTCTTGCACAGTAAATCTAGGGTGGTTCTAACTACCACAATGCAATTTATGCTACTGTGGGCCAGTCTCACCATCAGGACTGTTAAGCTAATTTCTACCCTTAAATTTCTTAGAAGGTTTACACATTTCTTTCCTAAGGAATAGAATGGGGGGGGTCTCAATTTTTTTTGTTCAGTTATATGTTTAGTAGCAGGAATGACCTACTACTACCTCTTGTTATTCTAACATTACACCAACAGCTGAAAGATCTGACACAGTATCTAGCCTTCTCTACTTTTGCCTCTGCTTTCCTTGGCTCTCCAAAAGCATCCCCATCCCACTATGCCAAATATGTGGCAGAAAGAGGGGCTGGGCTGCAGAGCAAGCTGGCTGTGATTTAAATCTGAAACCTTTTATCCTTCTGTGTGGCAAAGTATATGTACCGAACCAGAGAACATCAAAGATAATGTGATATATTTTTAATACCTATAAAGCACTTTCCATCTTTAACATTTTTGGGCACGAGATAGAGTGGTTCAAAGTGCAGAGATTTCTTTACTTTTGTTCCCAGCCACTGTTCAATGCCCAGGCCATTCTCTGTACCAGCACACCACTTGGTATGATGGAATTCCAAACCAAGAATGATATCTACTGATATAACAGAGGGAGGGCTTCCAATGAGAAGGGTTATTGCCGGACATCCAGGCCTCTTTCTCGCTACAGCAACTGTCATATCTGTTAATAGCAAAAAGAAAAGAAAAGAAGAAAAAACACTACTACCATTTAAAAACTTTTCCACCCAATAACATATATTGTCATTTCATAGAATTGTAGAGTTGGAAGAGACTACAAGGGCCATCCAGTCCAACCCCCTGCCATGCAGGAAATCACAATCAAAGCATCTCTGACAGATGGCCATCCAGCCTCTGTTTAAAGACCTCCAAGGAAGGAGACCCCACCACACTCCGAGGGAGTGTGTTCCACTGCCAAACAGCTCTTATTGTCAGAAAGTTCCTCCTAATGTTGAGGTGGAATCTCTGTTCCTGGAGCTTGTATCCATTGCTCTGTGTTCTAGTCTCTGGAGCAGCAGAAAACAAGCTTGCTCCATCCTCAATGTGACACCCCTTCAAATACTTAAACAGGGCTATCGTATCGCCCCTTAACTGTCTTTTTTCCAGGCTAAACATACCCAGCTCCCTAAGTCTTTCCTCATAAGTCATGGTTTCCAGACCTTTCACCATTTTAGTCGCCCTCCTCTGGACACACTCCAATTTGTCAATACCCTTTTTGAATTGTGGTGCCCAGAACTGGACAGAGTATTCTAGGTGAGGCCTGACCAAGGCAGAATAGAGTGGCACTATTACTTCCCTTGATCTAGACACAATACTTCTATTGATGCAGTCCAAAATCACATTGGCCTTTTTAGCTGCCGCATTACACTGTTGACTCGTGTTCAACTTGTGGTCTACTAGGACTCCTAGATCCCTTTCACACGTAGTCTTGTTCAGCCAGGACTCCCCCATCCTATATCTATGCATTTTGTTTTTCCGCCCTAAGTGCAGTACCTTCCATTTCTCCGTATTGAATTTCATTTTGTTAGCTTTGGCCCAGCTCTCCAGTCTATCCAGGTCATTTTGAATTTTGATCCTGTCCTCTAGCGTATTAGCTACTACTCCTAATTTGGTGTCATCTGCAAATTTGATAAGTATGCCCCTAATTCCATCATCCAAGTCATTGATAAAGGTGTTGTTTCTTCAAAACGTGAGCAAAATGTAGAAAGCCAGTTCAGAAAAATATACTTAATACAAGTTAGTGTCAATGCAAACTTTTTACATAAGGAATTCACTCATGGAACTTAACCATACCAATGAAAACCACATCTTGAAAAAGGCAATGTAGTAGTGATAGCAAAAACATTTTGCTCTTTCTCCTGCAGCAGAAAATTTGAGTCAATAGTAGCATGGTTTTAAAAAAACACACAATTCTGCATTAAACCAAAGGCCATTCTAGTCTAGCATTCTGTATATATACTGACCAACCAGTTGCCAATGAGAAGCCGACACACATGAGCATATCAGCACTCAAACAGCTGGTATTCAGAGGCATATTGCCTTTAAGACTGGAAGTGATATATAGTCATCTTGACTAGTAGCAATTATCAGCTTTATCCTGTAAGAATTTTCCTAATTCCTTTTTTAGCTTGCCCAACTTGAGAAGCATCACTACGTTTTATGGTTGTGAATTCCATATCTGAACTATGTCCTAAATGAAGAAGTACAGTACTTCCTTTCATCTCCCTGGGATCTCCCATCATTCAGCTTTATTGGGAGACTCCTGGTTTTAGTATTATGAAAGAGGGAAAACCATATCCTATCTACTTTCTATACATCATGCATAATTTTACACACTTCTATCATGTTTGTGAAACATGGGTCACCTATTGCCAACAATTACGACTCCTCGAACGCTTTCATTAGCACTATATACGCACAATCCTAAATGTACACGAGACTGACTATATGACGAATGTTGCTGTCCTTGAGCAAGCAGGGGTCACCAGCATTGAGGCCATGATATTGAGAACACTGCTGCGCAGGGCAGGCATGTTTCTACGATGGAGGACCATTGCCTCCCCAAAATAGTACTCTACGGTGAACTTGCCACGGGTCAGCGTAAGAGGGGCGCTCCAAAAAAGCGATACAAGGACTCCCTGAAACAACATCTCAGGCTTGGCCAAATTGATCACCAACAATAGTCCGCCCTGGCCTCACATTGGGAGGCATGGAGATGCACTATCCACAATGCTGCAGCCTTATTTGAGAACTCACGCTGAACAAGTCTTGAAGAGAAACGACAACGCAGAAAGAATCACAACCTGGAAACATCACCCAAGGAGACCTTCTGCTGTGCTTTCTGCAACCGGACTTGTCTATCTCGGATTGGCCTTTTTAGTCATCAGCGCGCTTGCAGAAAGCGCGGGATGAGTCCTTCCTGAATCTTTGTTCGCTAAGAAAAGCCAGAGAGATCATGTTTACCCTTATTTTATTTTTTTCTATGCTAAAGAGACCAAATGCTATAACCTTTTCTCATAAAAAGGTTGTTCCAGACCCTTGATAGTTCTGTTTACCATTTTCTGCACCTTTTCCAGCACCACAATATCCTTTTTCAGTTGCAGTGAGCAGAACTCAGCACAGCATGTCACATGTGCTCATGCCATTGATTTATCTAAGGGCAGGATGGCAATTTTACTTTTTTTAAATTGTCTTAATTACACTCAACACAGAATGTGCCTTTTTTTTTTTACAGCATCCACATACTGGGTCAACATATTCATCAAGCTCTCTACCACTGTTATGAGATTCCTTTCTTAGTCCTCTCAGCTCAGATCCCTTCAATGTGTCTGTGAAGTCAGGATTTTTTGCCACCATGCACACCACTTTGTACTTGCTTATAGTGAATCTCATTTGCCATTTTAAGGCCCGTTTCCCCTAATTTGGAGAGAGAATCCTTTAGAGTGCTTTACAATCTGTTTTTGTTTTAAGAAACCGAAATAAATTGGTGTTATCAGCAAACATAACCTCACCTTATCTGCCTTATGGGTTTTGTTCTATGGGACTAAAATGGATAGCAAGACATCTGAAGAAGTAGGCTAAATCTACAATAGCTTATACTACAGTTTCTTTCTCTCACTCTCAAAGGTGCTACAAGATATCCTTGCTTATTGATATTCCATGGCAATGAATTCCAATTTAAAGCAGATAAAGTTTTTCCAATTCCAAATTTTCCAGAAACGTACTTCTGCTTAGGTTCTACTGATTTAGGTGGAACTGGACAGTTTCCTCCTGTGTCCAGCATTTTGGAAAAATCCTAATTTTTGAAGAGGCAGGAGATAATTTTAAGTAATTAGTACTTTGTATTTACCTCCTGTTTTCTTTAGTTCTTCTATAATAATGCTCCTTAGTTCTGAAAGCATGCGGGAAGATGAAAGTCGTTCATCAGCATCACAAAATTGCTTTAGTTCCTTATTGGCCAGATCTCTTTTCAGCTTTACATAATAAAAAGCACCAGCAGAAGTACCAGCGTCACAGGGCTCCAACTCAACTCTTAATTTTGGAATTTTAAGCATAATATCAAACTCATTTGGGCTACATATCTGTAAGCCAGACAAACAAAAACAGTTATATCCCATTTTTCCAAGGCAAAAAGTGGCAGACAAAGGCATCAGAAAAATACAATACAGGTAAGAAGACAGTTTTGTTACAATGGTTATACTAGCATATCATGTTGATAGTTACATTGATAGTTCTGCCCAGAACAAGCCTGTGTCTATGATCTCAGTATACACACATAATCTATAATAAATAGAGCTTATGCTTTATATTGCATGCCTTATAAGCACACTATTTACATTTTCCCGGGCTTAAATTTTGCAGACTTTAACCCAAATCAGCACTTAGCCTGTAAATCATCGTCATCAATTTCTTACCCACCTCTTCCTATGGATCAAGGCAGGGAACAACAAATTAACATATAAAACATAACATTGGTTAAAAACATATCAGTTAAAGCATACATCAATTTAAAAGAACAAGTAAAACCAAGACATTTTTAAAAGTATCAGTACACAGTTTAAAATCCACACTTTAAAATCATCTCGATAGGCCTACCAGAAGAGGCTGGTCTTTAATGCAGCTTTGAATTCAGACAGCATATTCAGCTGTCATACCGCTTATGGCAGGCTGTTCCAAAGTCTAGGGGCGATTGAAGAAAAAGTCCTCTGGTTGACAGATGCCAACCCAGTCCTGTCTGACTGGAACAAATGTTCCCCAGAGGATCTAAGTGTATGGGACAGATTATACAGGAGTAGGCTATCCTGTAGGTGACCTGGGCCCAAACCATGTAGGGCTTTAAAGGTAATAACCAACACTCTCTCTTGCCTGGAAACTAACAGAATATGACAACTTATTCCCTTTTCTTTCAAACAGAGCCCATCTACCAGCCTGCTAATACCATTTCTATTTAAAAACAAAAACAAAAAACCAGGGACAGAAATCATACAGAAAGCAAAAAAAAAAAAAAAAAAAAAAAACAGTTGCAAAAATGGCAGGCTTTCAAAGGTGTTTGTTTCCTGTCCAAACACCTTTGAAAGCCTGAAAAATGTCAGAGCATGGAATGGCATTCTGTATTGCACTATTAATTCAATAAAAGAGCTTCCTTTTATCCTAAAGCATCAATTCCTGCTTCAGTACTTCTGCTGTAGTCTATTAACAGCCCATATTCCAGCTAGAGAGAAGCTGTAGTTCTCTACCTATGAAATAAGGTACAGTATTATTAACAGCTAGAGATCTACAGCTATGTCCCTAAATACACAAAATAACTAGAAAATACTGACTGGCTACTCCTAACATTCAGGCTGTACAGAGTTTTGAATTTTTCTGCAATTTGAGTGTCTTGAATGTCCAGAGTGGTAGCCCAGCGCTCAAACCACTACACCAGGCTGCCTCAAAATCATGTGAGTCCTCATCACTCATGATGTGAACATATTGCCTCCCTTCAGATGGCCAGCGAGCAGTAGCTCTTAACCTTTTCTTTACCAGGGACCCCCTTTAAATACCTTTTGTTGCCGTGGGCCCCCAAGACATAACTCAAGCTTTAATAATAATAATATACAATTACAGCGTCCATTAACCCTTCCCTCAGAGGCACTGGAGGGGGAGGGAAGACCTGTCTCCTGCAAGGTTGTGGCTGGAGTGGTTTGAATGGCAATGCGCAGGCCAAGCCAGCCAGCCTTTGCCTTGGCTCCTGCCACATGGACTGAGCAGCCTTCAACCCCCCGCGGACCCCCTGGGAGGCCACCGCGGACCCCAGGTGAAGCCCCACCGGCCTGCCCGGCTTAGCTGAGCCCTGCCGCCCGTCCCTGTGTACCTTGACACGCTCGTAGTAACTGCCTGCTCCGAAGACTTTCACCGCCTTGAAGGCCGGGGTCTTCTTGACGGCCGCCACCAGGGTGTCCCGGAGGGCGTTGACGCGCTGGGCGGCGGCGGAGCGCTCCTCTCGGGCGAGCCTGAGTCTCTCCATGACCTGCCTCAGGATCGGCGTCTCCCCCCTGAGCCCCCTTCCCTCCGCCGCCGCCGCCTCCTCCTCCTCGGGGAGCACCGGGCGGGCTCTCAGGGGGGCGCCTCCCTTGGCGGCAGCCCCCTCGCCTTCCCTCGGAGGTCCCTTCTTCTTCCCCCCTCGGGGGGCCAACTCGCCCTCCTCCTCCTCCTCCTGCTGCCTGGCCTCCCCCGACGGCCTCCCGCCGCCCTCTGCCTCCTGGCCCCCTCTTCCCCCTCGCCCCCCAGCCCGGGCCCCCTCTTCTCCCGCCGGGCGGGGGTCCTTCGCCTTCTGGCGAGCGCATCCTCTCCTGGCGGCTGTGCCAGCCCCTGCCTCCTTCCCTCCGGGGCGGCTGCCCTGCTTCGGGCGGCGGGGATCCCTTGGCTCCTCGGCGGGCTCGGCGGCCCCCCTCGCTTGGGGCGCCCCTTCGCTTTTCTGCTTCAGGGAAGCTTTGCTCCCGCCGCCTCGGGGGGCTGCCTTGCCCTCGGGCGAGAAGAGGCTGCCTTGCGCGTTGGGACGACGCCTCCGGCTCCCTTCCCCGTGGCTCCCTTCCCCGTGGCTTTCCGCGCCGGCCCTCGGGGCTTCCTCCTCCCGCTCCTCCTTCGTCTTCGCCTGAGGGTCCCTCCGGCCACTTGGGCCTCTCCCTGGGGCTGCACCCCGGCCCATCGCCTCCGGCTCTTCCCGCCACAAAAACCAAAACCAAATGCGGCGCGCAAGTCAAGAGTCCCGCCACGCCGATGGCTCGGTCGAAGCGCCTCCGCCGCCGCCTCTGCCTCCCTCCCGTGGCCGCTGGGGATAAAAACCCGCGGGCCGCGTGGGTGGGCGCTTGCTTGGCGGAGAAACGAAACTCGCCTCAAAACCCGACGGCTCGCCTTCCTCAATTAGGAGTTTCGGCTTTGGGCCCTTTGCCAGACGCGGGTTTCCTTTCGGGGGGGGGCATCAGGGTCGCCTACTCACTCGCTGGGCGCCTCCTCACCGGAGGGCTCACGGTTACATGGCCGCTTGGCAGGTTTTGCTCTCACGGGGGATCTGCAGACCCTCCATTCCGTGGCTACACCGGCAGTTTCCCCCTTTGGGGCCATGGGACCAGTACTCTGGAGACTGGGGTTCGACTCCCGGCTCAGTTTGACACCACTTTAACTGCCATGGCACCATTCTACAGAACCCTGGGATTTGTAGTTTTGTGAAGTGCCCTTGCACATTGGCAGAGAAGGCGAAAGACCTTGTAAAACTACAAATCCAGGATTCCATAGGCTGGAGCTACAGCACTTACAGTGGTGTCAAACAGCATTATTTCTACAGTGTAGAGGCACCCATGGAAACCCACTGGGTGACCTTGGGCAACTCACACTCTCAGCCTCAGAGGGCGGCAAAGGCAAACCCCCTCTGAACAAAGTTTGAGGGGGGAAAACCGTGTGGTAGGGACCCCTTAGGGTTGAAAAGTCAGAAACGACTTGAAGGCACACAACAACCACAATTATAAATGATCCAGGGAAAATGGCCCGCCCTCCGGTAGACCCCCAGTCTAGTCGCAATAGTGGGATTCTGGAAGGGGGAAACACTGATTAGAAGTGGAGGGTGACTTGGTTGTGGCACCTTTGCCACCAGCATATGACACACAACATTGCCTGGCAAAGCACAACCTCTCAGCAGAAAGGGAAGATGCATTTTCTCAACCATTCCTTCAAGACCAATTCTATAAGGAGACTGATATAATAACCCATCTTTATATGAATTACAATTTTAATGCTTGTTCCCTTCAATATACTCCCAGTTCACACTCACACACTGATACAGTCTTGTTTTCCACTGGTCAAAGACATGGAGCTGATCAGTTTCAGTCAGCTGTGTCAACACATCTGCTGTTTTCTTCTTTACTGCATCAATTGACTCAAAACATGTTCCTTTAAGCACCAGTTTCACTTTAGGAAAAAGAAGAATGTCGCATGGTGCCAAATCTGGTGAATATGGAGGATGTTCAAGTGTCGTAATGCATTTATCGGCATTCTGCTTCACAGAAAGTGCTGTGTGAGCAGGCGCATTGTCTTACAGAAAAATGAAACCATTTCCCCATAGTTCTGACCCTTTTTTCTGACTTTTTCTCTCAGCTTTGTCAAAACTTCCTTACAATAATGCCGGTTCACTGTTCGGCCTTCTGGAACCCATTCTGCCTACCACCTTTGATGTAAAAAAAAAACCCAATGAGCATGGCTTTGAATGTGGACTTGCTTTGACGTGCTTTTTTCATTCTTGGTAATGATGGCGTTTTCCAGTGCATTGACTGTCTTTTTGTCTCAGGATCATACTGGAAGATCCAGGTTTCATCACAAGTTATTATTTTTTGAAAAAGGTTTAGGTTCTCCTCAAGTTGCTGCAGAATGTCACATTGCTCGACTTTTAAACTTAGCATTTTTCCGGCACACAACAGACAACACAGCTGCTTTAAACGATGACTGACAATTAACTGAATGGCCAAGAGTGTTGATGTTCGTCATGCAGGTTCAGACATGTTCAAGGTCACCACTCAAGCGTTCACAATCCGTTCTCCCTGATTTGTCTGAAAAGTAGAAATACAGTCTCGTTGTTTAATAGACAGTCCTCATACTTGAGTGTCCGCCCCAGTGGGATTTACAATGAAACATACAGTTCTCACAAAGGAGAGTTCCCAGACAACCTCTTTGTTGTCTGAGAATTTAGACATCTTTCAACAGCAACAACCAGAGAGTGTTGTTGGGATTCCGACAACAAACGAATAAAGACAAGCCTTCTATTCTGGTTACAGAATTGGAAAAGGGATGACATCTGGTTTTCAGTAGGCTGAAGTCAAAATCATTGCCAAAATCTTCCCACATCTACTTTTTTGCATTATCTTGCCAAATATGATCTACTAATCAAAAGCATGCACATTTTTTCTAATATCTTGGTTTGTCCTGATAGCCCCCCCCCCTTTATTGTTTTTATCCAAAACTGAGTTTCTGAAAGAAAGACAATTTCCTTTGGCAGTGCATGTTTGGGCTAAACACTGATCACTTCCTCAAAGTTTATAATGTGTCCTTTTGTCCTTTTAAAAAAAATATTCAGACACTTTCTTCCTCCTCAAAAAGCAAGCCTGGGCTCACCCTTTTATTTCATTGCATTTGAGGTGTGGTCGTGGCATGCAAAAGCAAGTGAACTGTTTCCTATCAGCGTATATCCATGTCGGGAAAGTCTGTGGTTTCCTGTCATACAGCTGCTAACAAAGACCCAAAAGGGGAGGGACTAACAACATGGGTCGGTACAGCATCACTGGGGGCCCGTCTAAACGGTGAAAATGCCCCTCATGGAATTATCTGGGAATCCTACCTGTCTAAACAGGATCCAGTGCTAATCCATACTATTCGGAAGGAGGGGGACCCAAAATGGCAAAAACAATGTGGTAAAAGCCTTGGCAGATTTTCCTGTACTTTTTCAAAAACCGCAAGAGGAAGGGCTCATTCCTGCTCGTTTGGACTATTGAACCACAGGAAATTCAAAGGGAAGCACAAAGCTAATTGGCTGGGTGAGAGCGGGTACAGGGCTTGCTAGGAGGGCAAACGTCCACTGCCGCCATGTTGGATTTTCACCTTAGCGATCAATCGCTAAGGTGATAAAATGGATCAATATTTTCTGTTGGAGAGGATATGTTATTTAAATGGCTATCTTGGGTTCAATTTTGGGAGAAAGACAGGATATAAATAAAATAAAATCTATCCCCAGGAACTAACCATTCAAATACACAATTTACATATCCTCTCCAACAGAGACTCAGAGTATATAACCCCCACACCACCCCTACCCAACCATTCTCTGAAGATGCCAGCCACAGATGCAGGCGAAACATCAGGAATAAACACTTCCAGAACACAGCCTCACAGCCTGGAAAAAAACCCACAGTAAACCAATAGGGATAGGTTTCTACAGCACAAGAAAAGCAGTTCAATATGATTCAGCAAACTTTTAATCCAAAACTATCAATATTCACATGTGAAATGAAACAACCATGTCTGGTAAGTCTTGCATAAATTTTTAAAAATCTGAACCTTCTAGAGACCACTTAGAATCATAGAATTGCAGAGTTGGAAGAGACCATGAGGGCCATCCAGTCCAACCCCCTGCCACGCAGGAAATCATGATCAAAGCATCCCCGACAGATGGCCATCCAGCCTCTGTTTAAAGACCTCCAAGGAAGGAGACCCTACCACGCTCCAAGGAAGGAGACCCTACCACGCTCCACTGCTGAACAGCTCTGACTATAGAATCATAGAATTGCAGAACCCTGTTCTTTCAAAGTCCTAATCCAACAGTCAAACCACTACACAACGGTGCCTCTCAATTTAGTAATCATGACAACAAGTGAAAACATTTTACAAGGCTAGAACAATTAAAAACCCAATATATGTAGATTTTAAATAAATCAAGCCTCAACGGCATGAATGAAAAGCTATTATGTTGACTTGGCGTTGGAAAGAAACCAACTTTGTCACTGATCAGACCTTTATTATGTTTTAATATTATAACCTTGAAAGCTTCTTCCCAAGTGCACCCAGGGATTTTTTTTTTCCTTTTTTCAGACTTCCAAACTTTTATAGACTTTTCTTTTTTTAACATCTTGGGGGGAGCTGGTGAGGCAGGGTGGTTGGCTTTCCCCCTTTCTCTCCATTTTGCTGTTCTTGCATGCTCAGTAAGGGATTCTGGACACACCTGTTGTAGGCAGGCATGCACAGGTACAGTAACAGTAGCTAGTGTTGAATCCCATTCTTTCTCAGCTCATTGCAGTGTTTACTGCAAACAAACTGCTGTAATCTGGCATCGAAAATCTGTGTATCTCCAGCCCTCTTCATCTTCTCCCAATGTTGATGCTGCTAAAAAAATTCCAGCTAGGTAGAGGAGAAGTGAAAAAAATGGGATAGTTCAAACATAAAAGACTATGTTAAAAACAGAGCTTCTTGTTAACTATGTCTGTACTTTCCCCTCCGGCAATGACCAAGGTTGCTTGTGGCAGCCCATCTAGTGGGCAAAACTTTCCTGCATTCCAGTATATGACCCCTGACTGGGAAGTGGAGGAGATAAAATAGGCACATTTTGCCTCAGTGATCATTCTGTCTGATTATACAGTCTTTCACTTGGAAAGACTTATGACTAATAGCCAAAACATGTTTTTTTTAAATAGCCAGTAACTATATTTTCCCATTATGATATATCCATGGCAGGAAATGGGTGTGAGCATCTGGTCTCATTCTATCACACCGTTTCAGGAACCAACCCTGCAACCCTACGTAAGCTCTATGTAAGAATAGGACAATACTAACCAGCCATTTTCTTGACTTTTTGCAACCCAAACCTATTATCTCCTTGCAAATTTTCATTGGTCATATTGTAGCAGTTATGTGGGGGAAACAGATCAAAAATATCCCACCCTCCACACAAACAGGTGACCTTAGGTGAAGCCATATTTAGCAACCTAGGTGTTTCTTATTTTAAGATGCAGACTTTTATTATTATATTTTAATGTTCCCTTCGACAGTAAGTTAATAATGGGATACAATTCAGTCTTCTGTGTACCCCAATCAAACACTATGAATGTTCTGACAAGTGAAGTAATAATAAACATTTTCTTAACCATTTGTGAGAAACCATTTTCTCACATTGTATTACTGATTTTGTAGCTCTTTGGGTGTCATCAGAAATATAAAAACGTCCAGAGGGCAGCTGAGCTAGTCTCTTGCAGCAAAATCAAGGATATTATGGCATGTTAAAGACTAAGGTGTTTTATTGGTCATAACCGATTACATCCCCCACCCAAGCATGAGTATAATTATTTGAAATGTAAGGATGCTAAACAAGGAAGTGTTGGGGAAATGTCTGAGGTAATATATGTTCAAGACCCAGATAATATATGTTTAAGACCCCCTATCACTGGGGGGTCAAACTGTTACCCGAATTGTGTGGGGTTCTGGGAGGACCCCAACAGTGCCTGAAATTAATATGGGTATTATTTAATTAGCTCAAAAATGGCAGCGGGTAATGGCAGGATCTTTTAACCTATGGATACTGGTAGTAATAGAGGAGACTCTAAGCCAAAATGTAATTAAATTATCTTTATTTGAAATTAATATCAACAGCATGCATACTAACAGTCAGGCTTCAAGCAATCACACTAGGCTATTAAAGATAGGAGGAAGTATTTGGATAGAGGAATAGAGTAGGGGGTTCTCGGGTGACCTATCAGAGGAGCAGAGATTCATTCAGAAGATTCTCAGAAATACATTCTGAGGGTCTCACAGCAAAACTACAGCATGGAGGGATGAAGAGGAACTGTAGACCTTTTAGTGGTGTTTTAGAGTGATATTTATATGAGATAATTCCCCTGAAGGGATGGGATTTAGAGTGGAATACAATGGAGATTTTCACACGCCGAAAATATTGCTGCCAGAAACCGGGACAGAAATATTTCTGTCCCGGAAGCAGCGCCGCAGTTCGCATGCTCACCTCCCTCTCCCGTTGTTCCGTCGTCCTCGCTTTGGGTTTTTTCCTCCCTCTTCCAGAATATTTTACTAACGGGAGTTTGCCGTTAATAAAATATTCCGGAAGAGAGAGGAAAAAACCCAAAGCGAGGACGACGGAACAACGGGAGAGGGAGGTGAGCGTGCGAACCGCGGCGCTGCTTCCGGGACAGAAATATTTCTGTCCCGGTTTCTGGCAGCAATATTTTCGGCGTGTGAAAATCTCCAATGTCTCTCAGAGTTTCCTAGGAATACACAAAGAGTGCTCCAGAAGAATTAATGATTGTTAATGGATGATGTATTTGAAATTGAATAGGAGCAGGCAAGATCTACTGTTGGAGGGGAAGGAAAGAGAAAAAAAAGTTTTGCAACCATTGAGGACTATACTATTGTTGAGTGGATTAGTGGATGACCATCTCGAGGTGTTAACTCTGACCTGGGTATTACCTGTTTGGGGAATTTTCACAGGCCCCTCCCTAGGTTATACCAGGGGTCCCCAGTTTACCTGCTAACCATGTGGCAGTCCACAACAAGCCAAATTATTAAATATTGCCAATTATGTGATTGATATTCCAAGATGGGGGCTGTCAGGGTAGGTAACAAGACCAAACTTAAAACTAAACTTATGGAAACAATGGCTGGCATCCTGTTCAGCATTTATGATGATGTAATCTAGATTTATGACACTGTACATTTAGGAATTCACATTTATGGTTGTGGCACCTTTGCAGTGCTCTCCAAAATCTACCATAGAAGCCTGGCAGTCCTATCAACGGAGGGATTTCTGAGGTACTGGGGAGCAGGGCAGTGAGCAAAGAAGCACTTGGCCTTCTCCTGGCCTGGCCTGGGATTGCAGCACTTTGGAAATCTCTCTGCCCGGCTTCCATGGTAGTTTTTTTTTTGGGGGGGGGGGTTGTATCAGGAAAGGTAGCTACAACAATGGAGCACTGATACAGGATCTCAGCCAATTTAGTCCCCCTGAACTGAAAGAGATCTGAACCATCACCTGAAAATCTCAGTTGAAACTGAACTGGAAGAGACATGTACAAATAAATAAATATTAAGTTACTGGTTCAGAATAGGGGTTTGACCAAAAATTCTAACGTGATATACACACAAACCCTCTTCACACTACTCCTGTGAAGGGGTAAACTACATAGAAAAGAGCTTCAGGGTCACGGTCCTCACATGCATACACATACCTCCACTGTTCATACATGAGTGACATGGATATCTGAAGGAATACACCTGCATAAAGGCCCACCTTAGATAATTACATTTTAAAAGGCTGTCAAGACAGTTCTCTTCAGGCAGGCTTTTCCAGAATAGCTAACCCCGGCCTCAGGAACCCTCTCTGGAGGTTGCTTCTGGACCTCCAAACTGATGCTGCTTGCTCGAAAGGGTTTTTAATAAACTGTATTATATATTGATTTTAATTTGTATTAATTTAATAATGTTTTAAGGGGGGGGAAGGGATTTTGAGTTTTATACTGTGTACTATTTTATTGTTGTAAGCCGCCCCGATTGCTCGCAGAGGGGCGGGATATAAATAAATTTTATTATTATTATTATTATTATTATTACATTAATGCAGTGGCAGAGGGAGCAGCCCATTACTGGCAGTAAGGCCAGAAATGCAGCCCTGCAGTCTCACTTCTACCTGATTTCCCCTTCACGCTGTATGTGAAGTGTTATATTAAATACTGTAGGACCCCCATATCCGCGGGGGATTGGTTCCGGGCCCCACCATGGATAGTGAATTCCGCAAATAATAGCAAACACCCTCACCACTGCCAGCCATGCTATGCTGCTGGACCCCTCCCTGCAGAGAAGGGAGAAAAGAGGCAAGTTCCTCCCTCCCTCCCTTCTCTGTCTACCCCCCCACCAGCCATGCCACGCTGTTGGATCCCCCCCCCACAGAGAAGGGAAGCAACCTCCCTCCTCCCTCCCTTCTCCACCTACCCCCCTGCCAGCCATGCTGTGCTGCCACAATCCCCCCCCCAGGAGAAGGGAGAAAGGAGGCAAGCTCCTTCCTCCCCCCTTCTCTGCCTACCCCCTGCCAGCCATGCCTCACCACCGGACACCCCCCCCCGCGAAGGAAGAAAGGAGGTGAACTCTCCCCTCCCCTCCCTTTTCTATCTACCCCTGCCAGCTCCGCCACCAGAACCTGCAGCACTGGAACCATCCTGGGGAAGGGAGGGGGAGGCGAGCTTGTCTCCTCCCTCCCTCACCCCCCCCCCAGTCATCGCCATCCATGGATAATTGCATCCATGGATGGTGAATCAGCGGATGTGGGGGTGCTACCGTATACTACATTAAGTATTTTAACCTTACACCAAACCAACCTGATTCCCCCACCGACCCAAAGTTGGATTCAGTTCAGTTTGTATCACTGTTGCCCCTTCAGGAATGTAACTTGTGAAGGAAACTATTGGCTCCACTAGAATTAGAATGAGAACATAAAATATGACCAACACCTAAGACACCTTATTGCATTACACTGTTATAGTACTATTATTCCACTTTAACTGCTCTGGCAGCCTCCTGTGGAATTCTGGGATTTGTAGTTTAGTGAGGCCTAAGAGCTCTCTGGCTGAGAGTTCTAAATGTCCTTCCCTAAACTACAAACCCCAGGATTCCATAGGATGCAGCCATAGCAATTAAAGTGGAATCATAGTACTGTAACTATAATCCTGGAGTTTGTAGCAATGTCAAAGGCACTGGAGGATCTCTCTGCCTGAGAATTACAAATGTCTCTCCCTACACGGCAACTCTGGATTCCATAGGACAGAACCATGGCAGTTAAAATGCAATAATCCTGTAGTGTGAATCGCCCCCTGGTTACTGAACTGGCCTGCAGCAGAACAAAGCTAAACAGAACAGTTTCAATTGCATCTAAACCTGAACTGGAAACAACCAACTCCCCACCCCCAAAGCTTGACTCCTTGATTCACCTTTATGTATTGCCATTGGCTTTAAGACTGGATTTAATATGTGAGGACTACTACTGGTTAAATGAAAGCTGGTTAAACAGTATGTCACTGAAGCCCAATTTGGCTTGGGGTAGGCTTTACAATGCAGCGGACTGTTTATAGTGCGTGGGCCTCCATGGAAGCATGGGTTCAGCCATTGCTAGGAGTGTAATGGAAGCCAGATTCAAAGGATCAGAGCACCAGAACTTTTTGATTAGCAGGGACAATGATAGTAACTGACACATAGCCTTCGCTGTTCCTTCTGTGTTTAGTTACAATGCTCACAATAGTTGGAAAAGAAGTGGATTTTCTCAGTAACAATATACTGTGAGCTGTCCTTGTTTTAATGCAAAGTACTTTAGTGTGGGTTTAGCTTGCGTGAGCAATTAAGACCCATTAATTTTACAAAAAGCAACACTGGTCTTACCTAGGATTAGAGATGTAAAATTTCTGGAAATTTTGAAGCCAAGGGGGGGGGGGGACTGGTTTTTTCCTGGGTTTTTCAGAAAAAAATGGATTTTTTTTTTCAATTGAAAAAAATTGAATATTAACATTTTAACAGATTGAAAGTCACTTGATTACTTTAGGAACATAAAATATGATTATGTACAATTTGATTTGGTATAAAATTATCACAATTGGAACATTAAAGATTTTATTGTCTTAAAGATTTTATTCGTCATGCTAAAATAAAACATCACATAATCAATTTTCTTCCTTTCTTCAATTTTTCAGAAAAAAGCAAAGGCTTCAAGAAAAAATGGGGGGGGGGGTTCTGAATTTCCCCAGTTTTTTTCTGGGCCTTCACATCTTTACCTAAGATATGGTTCATTTCCAGCAGTGAAAAATGAACATCCTGAGATGGTTGATCCTCCCTCTCCCACCACAGCCACCCCCCTGGATAGGCAGGAATGGTACAGACCTTTGAGGAGCACCCTCTTGTGAGAGCAGCCCTTGGTAAAGCCAGTCAGAATATCAGCTAATGCTCCAAAAAACTTAAAACTCAAGAAGATAAAGGAAATAAGAACTAAGAGAAAATATAGCACAAGAAGAAAAGGGCTCCCCATGCTAACAACTAGTAGTATAATGAGCCAACACCAGCAGTGACCAAAGAGCCTCTTTGCTGGGTGGGGAAGACGTTCACCTTCCACTACTTGAAATGAACATATCATAGGCAAGAGCAATGTTTCTTTTCCCAGCAGTGAAAAGCTGAACATCTTGAGATGGGACACACCAGAGCTCCTCAAATCAAGGGTGGGAAAACAAACTGCTGGCGTATTACTAACAGCCTGCTGAGCACCCTCTGGTTGACTGAGGCTTTGGCAGAGACAAAGGCACCCAACTCACAGCACCTGACAAAGGTGGGACTGAATTCCAGTTGGCTGTCTGGCAGGTGTCCATCAGAGGGGCTGTGCTGGCAAGAGCCACTGATGTAACTGCACTCCCAATGGGGTGAGCAATGTCCACAACTAACAAGGACCCCCAAGGACTTGTAGCATGAAGTAATGCAAGCCTTGAGCCATCCGTTGAGTGGGATGACTGAAAACCTTCTTCCCTATGGGCTGTACCTGAAAGAAAGAGGAAAGAGAATAAGAGAGGAGTGATTCTTAATTCTCTTTAGATATGTTTGAACATGCTTCATACATCCAAGGCATGCTGGACCTTCTCCAAGGGTTTCTTGGGATGAAGACAAAAGATAGCAAAAAGCAACTTCCTGATCCTGTGAAAAACAGATCCATACCACATTAAGAGAGGGGGGGGTTAACAGGCACCTCTTCTGAGTCTGAGCCCTCTGCCCGTGTGTGTGTGTGGGGGGGGGGAGCTGCTTCTCTCCTCCTCTACTTGCACGACCAAAGGAGGCTGCTTTGTGCAGTAGCTTCTGTCAGCTGGACGACTACTCCTGGGTTAGGAATGCTTGCCAGCTGTTGCTATTCATGAGCTGCATATGCTTGTCAGTAGAGAGGCACACCAGCTCCAACTATTGGCTGTGGGGTTTGGAATTAGAAAGGCTTGCAAGTCTTACCTACCCAAAAGTAAGGACTACTCTTGAGCCTTGTTGAGTGTCAGCTCTTCATGAGCAGGGAGATGCAGCAGCTACAGGTTGGAGTTATTCTTTATGGTGGAGGGGGAGAAAACCAAGGCCCCAGTCTCACTCAATGGAGGCTTATCCTGCTTCCATGATTGAATAATGTCTTGAGCTCGCTGCCTTTCTGCCCTGGGCTGAAGGAATAGACTTCAGTCCCCCAACATACTTGGACAGATTCCTCCCTTTGGGTCTCTCTGGTGCTGCTAGCAGGTCTACTACTGTCTTGTCCTCAGCCTCGTCCCTAGCCTCCTAACTGGCTGGGTGTTGGCAGTGCAAAGAGGTGGTAGAACAGAGGGATTTTCCCTCACCTGTGAGCCCTGCATGGATTCCTCAATTGGCTCTTTTTTGAGGAAGGCAAGGCCTTGGATGTGCCTGGACTAGACTCTTCAGTCCATGAGGAATGGGCCATAGTGGGTAAAAAGGCTTCTCCATGTGAGAGGAAATTCCCACTTGCGTCAGGGTGTGTGTGTCTCACTGAATAGTAAGAAGATGGAGAAACTTCATATTGCTCCTACTGTTGTAAGAAAGAGCTCATGAAGCAAAGAGGAGCCAGAGAAAAGCACTACCTTCAGGGCATGAGACAGGAAAGCTCTCATAAGAGGGGGATCTTCAAAGATCTGTACAATTCTGCCTATCAGCACAAGGGATAACCAACCCATCTCAGGATGTTCAGCCTTTCAAATACCTGCTCATGGCAGAGATGAAAATTGCTAGAACAGGCAGAGATGAAAATTGCTAGAAAAAATGTTGATATGGATCAGTACAGTTGCCTGTGTTTCTGGACTCTCCTTGGAACATGGTTAAGCTATGGGAACTGTCCTAATAAATGCCTTCATTTCAGCATTTGGCACTGTGGGAAATCAGATGTCAGACTAGACAGACCTTGGAGAATGCTCTAAAACAGCAATACGTAAGGTTGTGCAGCTACCTTAACATTTTTGTTATGGGTGCTGCTTCCTCTTTTTGTCCCCTTCAATAAAAAGAAAGAAAGAAAGAATACCCCTTCTTTTCCTTCTTCTCTTAATTAACAATCTCTCTCTCTCTCTCTCTCTGGCTTTTCTTCGCAAACGAAGATTCAGGAAGGACTCATCCCACGCTTTCTGCAAGCGCGCTGATGACTAAAAAGGCCAATCCGAGATAAACAAGTCCGGTTGCAGAAAGCACAGCAGAAGGTCTCCTTGGGTGATGTTTCTGCGTTGTGATTCTTTCTGCGTTGTTGTTTCACTTCAAGACTTGTTCGGCGTGAGTTCTCAAACAAGGCTACAGCATTGTGGATAGTGTGTCTCCATGCCTCCCGATGTGAGGCTATGGCGGACCATCGTTGGTGATCAATTTGGCTGAGCCTGAGATGTTGTTTCAGAGAGTCCTTGTATCGCTTTTTTTGAGCGCCCCTCTTACGCTGACGTCTAATTAACAATACTGCTAGGTGAATAAACTGAATCTTCCTGAATAGAAGACAGTGGGATCGAAGGCTTGCACAGCCGGCATCCATAGATTTCCCTTGGGTTTATTCTAGGCTGTGAGGCCGTGTTTTGGAAGAGTTTATTCCTGATATTTCGCTGCATCTGTGGCTGAAGATCCTAGCCACAAATGCAGGCGAAACGTCAGGAATAAACTCTTCCAGAACACGGCCTCACAGCCTAGAATAAACCCAAGGGAAATCTATAGAAGACAGTGGTTTGGCCAAATCCACACTACACAAATAATCAAGTCTGACACTGGATTATTTGCCATAGCTCCTTCCTATGGAATCCCTGGGATTTGTAGTTTGACAACGTCTTTAGCCTTCTCTGCCAAAAAATGCTAGTGCCTCACCAAACTACCAATCCCAGGAATCCATAGGAAGAAGCCATGGCAAATAACCCCAGTTTGAAACCGGATTATTTGTGTATCTGTAGTGTGGATTTGCCTAGACTACTGTTTCACACAAAGCGCACTAGAAGCCAGGGCGCATGACGATAGGTCACGTGCCTTGGCAGCGCCACGCCCCCTCCCTCAGGAATCCGAGGCTGATTCTGCGCACTTGCCGCTTTCCTGGGTCTTCAGCAAACTACCAACGCCGCCTCCCGCTAATTAATGCGCATGCGCAAAAACCACACCGCGTCCTGCCGGTCCTGGCAGACAAAATGGCGGCGCCTGCGAGAGGCGGCTGGTAGGGAGGTCGCGGCTGTTTCTCGCCCTCCCTGGTATTCTGTGTCGTGTTTCAGGGACTGTTTTCCATCTTCTTCTTCTCCTGCTGCCTCATGCTGTTGTCCAGCAGCAGGTTGGGACGCCGCTTTGCGGCCACCCCGCTCTCAAGGACCTGGTTTCTGGATGCGAGGAAAGAGGCCACCTCGCCTCGGGGTGACGTCAAGGGCTGGGAGTATGACGTCATTGTCATCGGCGGTGGGCACGCGGGCACGGAGGCGGCGGCGGCGGCCGCGAGGGGGGGAGCCCGCACTCTTCTCGTCACACACAAAATGGACACCGTAGGTAATTCCACACAGGAGTGGGAGGCCAGTCCCTTTTGCCCTGGGAAGGATGTAAGACCCCGGAGTTGTGGATGGGGTTGGGGCTGGTGAGGGGATGCGAGTTGCTAAAGTTTTTGCAGGGAATGACGTTACATTTGCAGAAAACACTGAAGGGGGGAGTCTGGGAGAAACCCTGGTGTATCATAATCACTCTCAAAGGGTCAGGAATGCTTTTCTGGGTGTGCAACAAATATAAAGTGGTATCTACAGGATTACCATTTACTGAGGCATCAACTTGCATGGGTTTGAGGCTGCTTAGTTTGACAAACTTGAAAGTAGCAAATCAATATAGGAAAGTACCCCCTATATATATATATATATATATATATGTATATGTATGTGTGTATATATATATATATATATATTATATAAAAACCATAGAGTGGGAAGAGACCACAAGGGCCATTCAATCCAAACTCTTGCCATGCAGGAATACACACTCAAAGCACTCCTGATAGATGACCATCCAGCCTGTGTTTAAAAACCTCCAAAGAAGGAGACTCCACCACACTTCTTCAAGGCAGCACATTTCATATTTAACATGTGGCTGGTGGGATGATTAGTAATAGCTATCCATGTACTATATAGTTGTTCCTCTGTATCCACAGATTTGGTATCCATGGTTTTAAGTACTCACGGCTTGCAAATATTCTTTAATTCACATTCACTGGGGTTTGGTTCCAGGACCCCTTTGAATACCCAAATCTGTGAATACTCAAGTCCCATTATATGCAATGGGATAGCAAAATGGTGTCCCTTATATAAGATGGCAAATAGCAAGGTTTGCTTTTTGGATTATTATTTATTTTAACAATAATACTTAAATCCATGAATGCCAAATCCATGAATATGGAGGGACAACTCTGATCCCAAAAGCAAACCTTGATTTTGCCATCATATGTAAGCTGTGCCATTTCATGTAATGGGACTTGAGTATTCACGGATTTTGGTATCCACGGGGGGGTCCTGGAACCAACCTCCCAGTGGATATGAAGGGACAACTGTAATTGAAATCATAAAACATCTTTTTAAATTTTTGATTATGACATAGGTTGGAGTGGGACCCTTGCTACCCTCCAGATGCTGTTAGACCATGACTCCCAGTATTCCTCACAGTTATGCTGGCTAGGGCTGCTGAGGTTGTTGTTTCACAAGGCACATACATGAAAAGATTCTCAGTTCACTCATGTACTGTAGGAAAGGCCTGCATGCTGAATGTAGTGTGCACATGCCTCCATATGTTTCCAGACTTTTTGTCCCTAGTAGTGCAAGCTAAACACTATTTTACAGAAGAACATGTTGAATTTCTCAGGATTCCCCAATGATGCCAAATGCTATAAGAACGTGTATATAATTGCAGCCTCGTTGATTCCTTAACCATGTTCCAGGTTTACTAGATTAACTTTAAAAAAATCATAGCAAAATTTTGTTATCATTACTGAATTTGCAGGATGTTACTACTTCCAGCTCATAGATGGAAAGCTTCTCTTTTTCTTGCTGCTTGTATGTCAGCAGTACTCTGTTTAACCTGGAGGTAGGTTTTTTCCCCATAGTATTTGACAGGATAAAGTCTCATTTACGTACAATCATATTTTTGTTCATATAGACATAAGTATCTTCTTGGTGATTTATGCTTGCGTGACCAACTACTATGCAAATGTAAAATCCCTTTCAGACATTTTACAATGAAGTGTGCAGTACCCCTTTGCGCAGTACTTTCCTCTTGTGATGCAATGGCAGCCCAACAGTGCCAGAATGCAGCTCCCCCCCTCCCCACATCAAAATGGCCACAGAATGTGTTAAGCAAGAGCTTCCTTGTGCTGTTGCTCTGCTGGCTGCTGTTGCCCTCTCCCAGCATAAATATACAGTATTGTCACTAGACCCCTAGTTTTATTGTGCTGGTGGGGCTTTGCACTCTGCCAGCACCAAAGAACCTCTTGGCCATCGTCTTTTTGATAAATGTTTGTATTATGAATGAGACTACCCAAGAGACCGAATATTTACACTGCTATGTAAAGGGTGGTTTAGAGACAGAAATACTGTTAGGCTTCTTGCAGAAATCACTTTGAAAACAGTTAACTATTTTTAGTTTTCTTGACATCCATATGCGATCAGATATTGCCACCAAATACTGATAACTATTTTTAAAAATTGAAGCAGTTTGCCTATTGACGGATACTTACCATTTATAGCTGCATTCTGTGTGATTCAACATAGCGTAGTAGTTCCACTTGTAGAACTATGCTAGGCTTAGCCGTATAACAATCCCCCCTGGACTTACCATACAGCCTCTGCACACACATACCCTGCACAGCCATGGAGAAGTGTCTAGCTATGTTCCCATTGCCAGATACAAAATGATTATATCAGTGCTAAGCGCTAAGATCCATAGGGTCCTTTGGCACTCTCAGTACCACTGTAATCATTTTGCTTCTGGCTACAGAGACATGTCATGGTACTCCTCTGATCCTGCCCTCTCCTCATGAGGCATGAAATGGCTGTGCAGGGGGTGGGGAGGAGGGCTTCAAAGACTATACACTAAGTTGCGGGGGTGGGGGGACCTTTGGATGCTGCAGAGGGAAGAAGGGAATACCCATCTCTGCAGTGCCCAAAAAGGACATACACATATATAAGAGAAACATATGTGTTTGTATGGCACTAATAGAATGCCAGCCAATATCTGCTAAGTATTTAAAAGTAAACAGAATCAGTCTTGGTTTCCTCTTAAATGCTGGGAGTGGAATGGTACAGTGAATAGAACACTGTGCCTTGGACATCAGGTTGCCACCTTTCTGAGTGTCATGTTTTGTTATAATAACCTAAACTAATTGCTCAGTAGAATAAACTATATAATACCACATGCCTGTTTAAATGATAGTACTGTATTTCTAGCAAACTCTCTAATCTTGAGTAAGCTTAGGTTACAATTTTCATCTCATAAGGTATAAGGTAAAAATCCTGCTTATGATAGCAAGTGAAATTTGGGTTGCAACCAATTTGCTGATTTTAGGTTGAAACATTGAACTAGAAATTTCATGGGGAAAGGTGAGAATATAACTTCTTTCCTACTAAACTATGTCCTAAATTTTTCCCCGCAGCAGCTCTCAGTACCTCCTGCAAACTGGCTCTGGAAGATTTACCAGACCACACTTTTAGAAAGCATGGAGGGCTGGAGTAGGGAAGAGTGATCAACCCCATCTCCTCCCAGTTTCCAATTCCTATAAGAGAGGCGGCCCTAGGCCTATGTATTTAATGACATTAGCCATTAGCTCTTGCATACTTTTCAATTGTTGCCATTTTGACCCTTCATAGATTGCCATTCATGCAAATGTGGGGTAATACAAAAGCTCAATTTACAATGGACCCTGGTGGCGCAGTGGTTAAATGCCAGTACTGCAAGTCACCATGTGGCAAGTTCGATTCCAGAGGGCTCCAAGGTTCACTCAGCCTTCCATCCCTTCGAAGGTCAGTAAAATGAATACCCGGCGGGCAATTAGCTAATACACATTGGAAACTGCTTAATGCGGTGTAGATCTGTAAATTGCTATTGCTTAAAACAATTTGTAAGCCGCTCTGATAGCCTTGTGCCTGAAGAGCGGGGTATAAATAAATGAAAATAAAATAAATAAACAATGTATTTATTTTATTTATTACAGTATTTATACCCCGCTCTTCAGCCACAAAGGCTCTCAGAGTGGCTTACAAATTAGCAATAGCATTTACACATCTACACTGCTTTATAGTGCACTAGGCACTCTCTAAGCAGTTTCCAATGTGTGTTAGCTAATTGCCCCTAGAAGCTGGGTGCTCATTTTACCGACCTACGAAAGGATGGAAGGCTGAGTGAACCTTGGAGCCCTTAGGATAGAACTCACAATGTTGTGGCTTCAGTACTAGAATTTAACTGTGCCACCAGGGCTTCCAATAGCTTGTCTGTCATTCACTTGTTATCCTTTTCAGGACAAATGTCATGTAACCCTTCCTTTGGTGGAATTGGGAAAGGACATCTGGTGAGAGAAGTGGATGCGTTAGATGGCCTTTGTGCTAGAATTTGTGATCAGTCTGGAGTGCATTACAAAGTGCTGAACAAGGTCAAGGGGCCAGCTGTCTGGGGTCTCCGGGCTCAGATTGACAGGAAGCTCTACAAAGAAAACATGCAGGTGAGAATGTAGAGAAGAGTGAAATGAACAAGGTATCTTTGTGAGATGAGAAGGACAGTTAAGTAAATGTGAGAAAAAAGTGGCAGGATAGCCAGAGTGAATTCCCCAGATAATGAAATAAAACTGGTGCGTTCTTTGCACCAATAAATTTTGAGACATTTCCAGAAGGGTTCTTAACAATAGCA
Organism: Gambelia wislizenii; assembly: GCA_030847615.1. NCBI lineage: Eukaryota > Metazoa > Chordata > Lepidosauria > Squamata > Crotaphytidae > Gambelia > Gambelia wislizenii. Next base: position 165,027,083 of record JAUMIR010000001.1, on the reverse strand, counting down.
AAGAATTGTGACTAATATTTGGGGAACATCCAGGGGTTTGTTGTTTTCTTTTTTGGATATATAAGTTAACAGGAATTTGAAGCAGAATGCAAAACATTCAGATACAGAGTCTGATTCTCACATTCATTCTCACAAATGAATGAATTCTGGCTATACATAGTAAGCACAGATACAGACATTATGGGGAGAGGGTGTACTGAAGAGAAAGACTTAATGTTTGTTGTTCGAAAAAAAGTGTGATTACATATGGGCCAGTTCAGAACCAAATCTGATACTGGTAACCCTAACAAAACAAAAAGAAATAAATCAAGGTCCCATTTCAGCTGTATTTTATACTGTATGTTTATTGATTTTTTAAAAATCCATAAGTAATTATGTTTGGTGCTGGCACTGAATTTTTGTGCCTACCCTGGTTACTAGTTGGACGAGAGAAACCACCAATGAATACCAGGGGCTGTAGGCTATACAGTTGTTCCTCCACATTCACAAATTTAACATTCGCGGATTTGATTATTCGTGGTTTTTGGGAGTCCCCCCCCTCCCAAAAGTGGCAACGGGGCTGTAGAAGCCCCATTGCTGCTTCGGGGTGCGGTGGGGTGGGGAGAAGCAGGGACAGGGCTTTAGAAGCCCCCATCACTACTTCTGGGAGTGGGGGGCAGGAGAGAAGCAGCGAGGGGGCTTTAGAAGCTCTGTCGCTGCTTCTGGGAGGGTGGGGGGAAGGGGAGAAGCAGCGAGGGGGTTTTGGGAGCCCCCCCCCGCCCTCCCAAAAGTGGCAACGGGGCTTTAGAAGCCCCATTGCTGCTTCTGGGATGGCCGGGGGGTTGCGGGAGGGCAGTGGCGTGACCTATTTTTTATTCGCGTTTTTTTCACATTCACGGGCGTCTTGCAGCCCTAACCCCTGCGAATGTGGAGGGACAACTGTATTTCAGAGGAGGGAACTGGCAAAACCACCTCTGAGTATTCCTTGCCTAAGAAAACGCTATGAAGTTCATGGGGTCATCATAAATCAGCAGGTGACTTGAAGGCACACACACACACACAAATGCATATTTTCAAGACAGGGAGAAGATATGAACATGATCTGAAAAGAATACTGGATAAAGAATGCCTGAAACTAGTATTTCTCTTAGTAACTGCAGCAAAATTGTGCATTGGCTAAGAATGAGGGAGGTGTTTGAGAACCAGTTGTTCTAATAATAGAGGAATAATTATAAAATAAATATGGGCACCAACATTTAAATCATATGTAACTTAAGAACACACATTGTATCACATGGGAAAAGATTGGCAATAGGATTATCTCAGTTGTGTTTGGTTTTAGAGTAATAACCTTAAAAGAAAACCTGTGCATGATTGTGGAAGTTCTAATACTGATAGAACCTTGTTTTTATTTTTGTTTGTTACTTTATAATGATAAGTGCAGATAATTCTCATAAAATCATTTCCAAACTTAAAAATAATGAAACCTCAGTAGACTACAGCAGCCAGCCATTCCAAGGCCAGTTCAAACTGGTGCCTTTTTACTAGATATGGGATTTTTTATATATAAGGATGTTTCATAGTTTAAACTCAATTTGGGTAATCTTTTTGGCAAATGGTTTAAAAATGAAGTGTTCCAAATGTTTGTTTCTATAAGGAATGCATCTTCTGGTGCATCATTAGAAAATAAATTCCTGAAAAAAACTGTAACAGTTTGTAGCTTGCAGATAAAACACTTTCATGTCTGTGTGAAGTCAAAGGTTTTCACAGCCGGCATCCATAGGTTTTCTGTGGGTTTTTTCCGGGTTGTGATGCTGTATTCTGGGAGAGTTTATTCCTGATGTTTCTGAAGATGGCAGCCACAGATGCAGGCGAAACGTCAGGAATAAACTCTTCCAGAACACGGCCTCACAGCCCAGAAAAAAACCACAGAAAATTTGCATGTCTTCTTACTCTAGAAAATACAGTACAGAGAGCTTCTATCTTCCAAGAAATACATTAACATTGAAAAGCAGTTTGAGAATCCTTTAAAAAAAATTACTCATCATCTTTTGAAATAAGCTACTCTTCTGTTTTCTTACTGACCAAATCAGCACTTTGGTGGAAAAGTTTTGAAACATGCCATATTAAAAAAGGAAATAGTTTGGGTAGTTTCTGTTCTCCTCTTTATAAAATCTCCTGAGGAGAAAGAAGTATGCATCCATATCAGTTCAAACGTCTGTCCTTATATTGACAATGCAGGAATATATGGTCTTTAGTCTTTCAAATGTTTATTATTTAATTCGTTTTTGTTTTTTAATGCATTTTTTATTTTTCAAAATTGAATAAAAACAATGTGGGGAAAAAGAAAGAAGGAAATGCTCACCACAAGTGTGGAAGAAAGCAGTTATCACCTATAGCTATACCCTCTTATTTCAGGTGGGGAACAACCAAGCCCTTCATATGCCTTTATTTATTTGTACACTACTGTTCCACAAAATAATACCCCAAATTAGTGCCACAACATATCAAATAAACAGTAGTAAACACTAAAGTTAAAAAATAATTATAGGATTAGGAGCACTTAGAAATAACCATATGATTAATAAGTAAATACACAATAAAATGCATATAGTTTTGTATAAAACAGCACAAACAGTTTTGTATAAAGCCATGCAGAAGCCAATGGCTAAGAAGTAAACAGGAAGGGAAATAGATGTACACTACATGAACAGCTGAAGTACAGTAAAGTTACTTTTAGATGATTCATTCACAGTGGACTAGAGACAGCTGTTTCCCCAGTAGAATGTTTCCTGAACAAAGTTCTTGGACACTTGTCACACTAAATCATTATAGCACTATAAATCCACTTTAACTGTCATGTTTCTGTCCTGTGGAATCTTAGGGCTTGCAATTTACAGAGGGGAATTTAGAATCCTCAGCAAGACAGCTCTAGTACCTCAAAATGACAAGGCCCAGAATTCCGTAGGATGGACCCATGGCTGTTAAAGTGAAATCATAGTGCTATATTTGTATAGTGTGAAAGGGCCCCTGTTCAGAATACTCTGGTCCACAAAAAGTGTGAGAAGCAATTGATGCCAGTTGTCCTTCCCTCTGCAGCTCCAGCACCACTTCTCCCAGTTTTCTGAAGGGTCTTACTTTCAGTTTTGGGGGTAGCTTAGGAGACTGAAGGGGAGGTATAAATTGAAGGTGATCCCTACACTGTACTAGAAGCTTCTCATGGATGGAAGGAGCTTTTCTCTCTGCAAATGGCAGATCTGGGATATAGCCAAATGTTCTTATTACAGTTGAATTTGAGGTTGAATTTTGCATGCATGCTTCTCACCATTTTAATCATCACATAGAATTTTTACCTCCTCCATCTTTATCTTTTGTGACCCAGTCACAAAGATAGTGAACTGGCTCAAGGTCACCAAGTTAGCTTTATGGCCAAGTGAGAATTTGAACCCAGGCCTTCCCGGTCCTAATCTAGTAATATAAACACTACAACACACTGGCTCTCTGCAGGATCTTTTCAAGATACTGAGGGGCCTGAGACAGAACGTTAACTCTGGCATCCATAATCGTATTTTGAAGAATTCTTCTATATTTCTTCTCTAGTTGCTCTTCCATCATTCCTGATAAGTAGAATTCAGATCTCTTCTGAAATTTCATTTTTAAAATGTCCTCTGTTAACTGATGGATCTGAGTTCAAAACTTCTGAGCTTTATTACATCACCACCACATGTGATAAGGTGTGCCTTCTTCTGATCACAATTCCAGTGTTTATTTGTAGCACTTTTATACATCTTAGATAATCCTTCTGGAGTCAAATATCATCTATATATCATTATATAAAAATTCTCTCTGAAATCATAACTCAAGTAAATTTCGAAGTCTTTGTCCAGACCCTTTCCTGTTGATCCATATGTAAGTAAGTACCAATATTCTGTGCCCACATTATCATACATTCTTTAACTTGTTCATCTTTCATTTGCATTCTTAATTTGCTTTCAAACTGAAGCATAAATCTCATTGTTTGCTGTTGGTAAAAATGTTAATAGACTAATTGATGTTGATAAGTGCCATAAACAAATTAACAAAAAACATTTGAAGGAGTCTCTTCATTGTTAAATCTTAATAATGCAATGTAGAAATGGAAACTCCTAGAAAAAGAAATTGATGATAGGAAATAAATAAATTTTTAAAACAAAATTAGAGGTTGAAATTTCACTTGATAGTTCATGCAAAGTCAGCTGTCCCTGATGGGAAAGAGATATTATATCTGAGTGTTTATTTTTTCCTTCTGTGCTTCTGAAACCTTACAAGGTCTTGCCTAAAGATGTGTGTGTGCATTCGTGTAACAGTTCTTATTTTCCTAGTAGAAAGAAATTCTCCAAACCCCACATCTGACAGTCTGTGAGGCATCTGTGGAAGATCTTCTACTTACAGAACCAGAGTCAGAACATCCTGGGAAATGTTGCGTCAGTGGAGTCATTCTGGGTCAGTACTGAGAAACAGGGCTGCTTCTGGGATCAATAGTCTCTCTCCACTTCTAGAGGGAGGGACTATTTTTCAAGGCTCCACCTTGAAAAAACAATTGCAGAGAAGTCAAAGTCTTTCATGCTGTGGGGCATGAAAGCCCCCTGTGAAATATGGGCTTCTTTCTAGGCCTTGGAAAGCTTTTTGCTATAAATCTTAACCCTGCTCAACTAACCTTCTGAGAATTGTGGTCCAAGAAGGTAACTTTTCCAAGCACTGCTTCTTTCTCTAGCAGTATCCCCCCCCCCCGTGCAACATGTTCCTAAGGAAAGAATTGTTTCTATCCATTTGCAGTGGGCCTCATCTCAGAGATTGCATGGAGGTGGAGGAATGGCATTTTGAATAGTTTGGAAAGTACCGTAGCTGAATTATTTCTCAGTTTTAGAAGAAGTAGCTCTGCTCATTTCTGAACCAATTAAATGGGAGCCAGGGGAGCTGTCGCAATCGCTGCTTCCAAATAATGTATTTATGATTGTGATCTTTGTCGGGTCTTTAATGAATTAGTGTCCACATTTGCACCCATCACTTCAAATGGCCAGAGCTTAAAAAGTTATTTTTTGGATTACAGCTCTCAGAATCCCTCAGCAAGCATGACCAAGCTTGCCAGTCTCTGAAAGTGACTATACAACCGTATAAGCAATCTGAATATCTGAGGATGAAATCATGTGCCCCTGGAGTCACATGTGATTGTAAAACCACCAAGAGCCAGATCATTACTTGGGGAAAGTGCCTATTTCCTTTTAAATTTTTCAGGGTTCTAGGAAAGAAAGCAGTTAGTTTGTTTCCCTCCTTGTTTGTTGGTTGGTTTATTCAGTTGGTTTATTCAAGTCAAGTAATTAATAGCAAACAAGATCTTAATTGTGCCCCATGAGAATCAGAAAGGACTTTACCATCACTCCATCATCTAGTCTTTCTAACTCAGAATATATGGAGGCATAAACATTATTTGTCTTATTAAGACCTATTTATTTCTATGGGTATATGGTCAGCGGTCTGAATACTCTGATGGGTGCCAGAAATTAAACATCACTGTAGGTTTACCACTTCCAGGAAAAAAACATTCAGTATGCTAGTTGAACTACAAAGCAGTGAGCTCCAATTTTCATTTTTAAGACAAGGCATTCAGGCAACTGGAAAAATATGTGTGGCTTCAATATATCGGAATGAGAATGTCTGACAGATCCTCTTTCCAGGCTGGCCCTACAGTTCCCATCCATTGGGATCCTGTCCTTCACCCTGACCTTGTTCCCACCTAATCCCTTCCTGGATTGGGTTCTTGGGCCTCAAGGTGGCCCCTTATATGTGGAACTGTGGCTGTGTTGTGGTGGTGGGTTTGCTGTGGTTAGCATGACCCAGGCCTCCACCAAACTTAAATGAACAGAACAGAGACAGGAAAAACAAACAAGTGGAAATTTATTTATTAAGACACATGGAATTTATATATTAACCCTTGAACTCTCGACCAGTCACAGCCCCATAAACCCCAGCCAGTTCTCCTATCTCTCTGACTGACCTGTCTCTATACAGTAGGACACCCGCATCCGCGGGGGATTGGTTCTGGGCCCCACTGCAGATGGTGAAATCCACAGATAATAACGCACACTGCCGCCACTGTGCCGGAACCCCCACACGGAGAAGGGAGGGGGGGCGAGCTTGCTTCCTCCCACTCTCCCCCTGCCATGCCGCAACCCCTGTGAGCTCACCTCCTCCCTCCCACCCACCCACCCTGCTGTCGCCATCCGCAGATAATTGAATCCGCAGATGGTGAATCAGCAGATGTGGGGGTTCTATTGTACATCTGTTCCTTGTCACCACTTTAACTGCCATGGGATTTGTAGTTTGTTGTGAATCCAGAGCGCTCTGACAGAATGCTAAATGTCTTACAAAATTACAAATCCCAGAATTTCATAGCATTGAGCCATGGCAGTTAGAGCGGTGTCGAACTGCGTGATTTCTGCAGTGCAGCCGTAGCCTTTGTCTCAGCTTTGCCCTATCTGCCTTCTCACAGAGACAAACCTCTGCTTTGTAACATTTCTTCCCCCCACCGTAGGCCCCCCTTCACAACATTTCCTGAGTTGTGATTAGCTGCCCTCAGACAGGCTTGCCCAGGTCCTCCTTCGCAGAATAGTTCTACACTTACCTGAAGATTGCAATTCTAGAATATGGGTGTTGTCCCACTAGGAATCCTGTATACAGGAGAACCACTGACTTGAGATGTTACGTGGGTTTTGCTGGATCATTAATATCCTCACTGTATAGGATGTTCCATTGTTGTGGAATGTATCGTTTAGTGCAGCATGTAGCATTTTGTGTTAAGGAAAATGCAACATGGGACATACAGTGAAAGAAATAAAATATGTATGTGAAAGTCACAATGACTAAGCAAGAGCAAATATGGGGCTACACAGGTGAAACTGCTAATGTAATCTAGAAGGCCTGAGAGCCAAGGACAGAGGTACTGAATGCAGATTGGAAACACCTGAGAATCATTAAGTGTACAAGGTGAAATGTTGAAATACATGGGTTGGTCTTAAGCATGGGTGGAACTATGTGGACCAATCAGAATGGAAGTACACACCCACTGGGTGGAAACTAACTAGTGGGTGGTGATAAACAATGGCTATAAAATTGCAATGTTTGCCAATGTATTGTGGTGGAGTAGAGGGGGTGTAGTGTATAGAGATTGTGATTTGTTGACCATATAGTATATTTATATAGAAGAATAAAGTAGGTTTTATATAAAACTACTGAGTTGCCTGAGTGAATCCTGGAGACGTTCTGGAGACACCTGGAGAAGAGTGAGAAGGCTTGGAGAGTTTGTCAGGATCTTCAGCCTATTCTCTGAAACTCTGCTGCTTTGGAGAAAAGCATTAACCACTGATCTAAGCTGGTTGGCTCTGCTGCATAACAAGGTGGTGAGTTTGAGCCAGAGGTGAAGAGCTACAACTCCCATCATCCCTGACAAGGGTTATGGGCCCAGTTACTAGAGCACCCAGCATCCACAGAAGCTGAAAGTTCCAGAAAGTGGAAGAAAGCTTTGTGGACGACAGATCAGAGCAAGTTGTTTGTGCTGCACTGATAAGCCTCGTGAGTAAATCATTTTGTGTTTTGCTTAAGCCCAGACGGGTTGGTTGTGCATACTCAGAAGGACTGTGTCAAATTGAGTCACTGCACAAATCAAGATGGAATTTCTAAAGTTTAGTAAATTGAATAGAAACAACTACTCTACCTGGAAGATTTATGCCCAATCTCTACTAGTAAAGGAAGGTCTGTGGTCAACAGTTGAAACAGGGCTGGCAGCTGATGCTAATGCAGCCACTCAAGAGAGAGATAATAAAGCAAAAGCCTGTCTTTATCTCATGCTTGAAGAAGACTTAATTAATGACGTCAGAGATAAAACGTCTGCCAAGGATGTGTGGGATACCTTGCAGAGATTACACACTCCTTCAACTGCTTTTGCAAAAATGCTATGGTCTAAGAGAATATACAGGCAAAAGATGGCTAAAGGGCAGTGTGTGATAGAACATTTAAAAGTAATGCAAGATTTATTTGTGCAAGCTGAACTGAGGGGAGTGCAAATTAGCAAAGAGCAGCAATGCTACATTTTAGTAGAATCGCTAGACTCTTCGTGGGACAACATAACGAAAAGCTTGCAGAACCTGCCAGAAGCTGAGCTTAATAGAGACTTAATTGTGGCCAGAATACTGGAAGAGAACCAGAGAAGAATGTCTGAGCAGGGTGACTCAGCAAGCTTAAAGACTGTGCCAAAACAACAAACAACTCCTGTCTGGCGAACGCAGGAGGAAGCAGCCTCTACAAGGGAGCAACGGAGGTGCTTTTATTGTAAGAAGATTGGTCATCTGCAGAGACATTGTAAACATTTTGCAGCTGAGAGACGCAAGCAAGCAGAGAGCAGATGGCAGCCGCGGCAGTATCAAAAACAGTCCAGACCTCCATTTTTGAGGGACAGTGGTAATAAAAAGGGGGTTGTAACCATGATTAAGGAAAAACAAAATGCAAATTCTAAATGGCTAATTGATTCAGGATCCACATCTTTGATGTGTAATGATATAAATTTAATAAGTAATAGAAAATCAGCTAATGTAAATGCTGTAGTTTTGGCTGACGGGAAAGAGCTAAGTACTGTAAATCAAATGGGTACTGTGTACATTCCAGGGCTAAAAGAGAATTTTAATGATGTCTTACATGTAAAGGAGTTAGAAAATAATTTGTTATCAGTAAGCAGATTAACAGAAAGAGACTACACAGTCATCTTTGAAAAGAACATGTGTAAGATAAAACTGAATGGGGAATTGCGTGGCATAGGTTTGAAAAAGGACAAAATTTATTATTTGGAGGACAATATTGATAGATACAGGGTTGAAGAAGCTAATAACATAGAAAATATTCCAATCCACAGAGACTGCATACACGAGCTTCACAGAAAATTCGGCCATGCGAGCTTCAAATGTTTAAAGCATTTAATCAGTATGTGTCCAGATTTAAAAGTTGCTGAATGCAAAAACCACTTAGATTGTACGGTATGTCAACAGGTAAAGGTCAGAGCTTTTCCAGTAGCTAAGAAAACAAAAAGAATTGCTCAAAGACCATTTCAGTATGTACATGCAGATGTTGCCCAAGCTAATTGCTTGTCCTTAGGGGGAAGCAAGTATTTCCTAGTATTTGTTGATAGGTATACAAGATTTGCATTTGTGAGAATAATGAAAAACAAATCTGACGCTGGGCAAAGTTTAAAAGCATGGGTAAGAATGGTGGAAAGACAATTTGATAGCAGAGTAGGCACCATCATTACTGATAGAGGAGGAGAATTTTTAAATAATCAATTGTTTAACTGGTTTCAAAAGGTGGGAATAAGGCATGAAACTACAAACCCTGCTTGTCCTAGTGAGGATGGGTTAGCAGAGAAGAAAATACAAGATATAAAAAGAATTACTGCTTGTATGATGGCAGATGCAGGGGTGAAAGATAGTTTTTGGGCAGAAGCAACTTTGACTGCAATACATATCAGTAACAGATTGTATCATTCAGAAATTGAAGACATTCCCTACAGGGTATTGTATGGGAGAATGCCAAATTACAAGTACTTAAGGGTTTTTGGACAATTTGCTCATGTTTACACACCTGCTTGTTTCAGGAGGAAAGGAGAACCCAAAAGCAAAAGGCTTAGGTTTTTGGGGTATTCTGGAAATAGCTACAAGTTTCATTTGGATGGAAAACAAGTGCAGTATTCTAGGTCTGCAAATTTTGAGAGACATGCTGGTTGGGACAAACTGCATGCCAATAAAGAAGTGTTTTTGAGGTTAGGGAGTTCAAATGAGCCAGAAGCACAAACTGAACCAACCTCAGGAAACGGAGGGGTTACAGTTAAGCAGGAAGCATCACCTAGCAGCAGTGGTAGTTCTTCTGATGATGAGATAGCATCTAGGCCTACTACTACTCGAATGACTGAAGACAAGAGATTTAGTCATAGAACTACAACTCCCAGTAGAGAAAGTGAGGATGAAAGAGACAGAACAGCAGATTTTATTCCCAGGCGTAGTCATAGAGTTAGAAAGCCTCCAGATAGGTTTGTTGTGACAAAGGCAAGAGCTTGTTTAGCAGTAGAGGAGCCTGAAAGTTTTGAAGAATTGGAAAGTTATTCTAGTGAAGAACAGGAAAGATGGTTTGATGCAATGGATAATGAGTTTGGTTGCCTGGTAAATAAAGATGTTTTTGAAATTGTTGACAGACCCAAAGACAAGAAAGTAATTGGTTGTAAATGGGTATACAAAAGGAAAGAAATGCCAGATGGAAGTATCAAATATAAAGCTAGGTTAGTGGCTAAGGGTTTTGCACAACAGCAGTATGAGAACTATGATAAGACATATTCTCCAACTGCAAAGCCAGAAAGTCTGAGGATGGTTCTAGCTGTAGCAGCAAAAAGGAATTTAATTGTAGAGCATTTTGATTTTGAAACAGCTTACTTGAATGCGGTTTTGAATGAAGAAATTTTTATGGAACAGCCACAAGGTTTTGAAGAAAATGGTAGTCAGAGAGTATATAAATTAAAGAAAGCGTTGTATGGTTTAAAACAAAGTGCCAGAGCGTGGAATCTGTGCATCAATGATGAGCTAGTTAAGCTAGGTTACAAGAGGAGCATTGCAGATGCTTGTGTTTATACAAAAGGAGACATAGTATTAGTGATTTATGTAGATGATTTGTGCGTAGCAGCAAAGTCAAAACAGGAAATTGAGTCAGTAAAAAGAGAATTGTCTAAGAAGTTTGTTTTGAAGGACTTAGGTGTATTGAAGTCTTATTTAGGTATTTGTGTTGAATGGACAGAAGAAGGACATTGTTTATTAAGTCAGAGAAATAAAATCGAAAGACTGATTGAAAAGTGTGGATTACAGAATGCAAAAATAGTAAGAGCTCCAATGACAACTGGTTTTGTGTCTGAGGAAACAACTAGAGCGTTTGAGGACAAGACTTTTTTCAGAAGTATAATAGGATCTTTACAATTCATATCTTGCCACACCAGACCAGACATTTCTTATGCTGTAAATGTATTGTCTAGAAGGGTTAATGATCCAAAAATTGAAGACTGGACAGCGGTAAAACATTTATTGAGATATTTAAAAGGAACCTTAGATAGGAAATTGATAATAAGAAGCAGTAGTTCAGATCTAGATTGTTATGTAGACAGTTCATTTGCATCCGAATTAGGAGACAAGAAGTCAGTTACAGGAATGATAATTAAATATAGTGAAAGTCCAATAGTTTGGAGAAGTAGAAAACAAACTAATGTAGCGTTAAGCACAACAGAAGCAGAATTCGCTGCTTTGAATGAGATAGTAAATGAGGTACAGTGGATTAAGCAATTGTTAAATGATTTAAATGAAAGTTACAAGATACCAGTGGAAATTCTGGAAGATTCACAGTCATGCATAGCGATGGCTGAAACTGAAAGTTTGAAGAACAGAACAAAATATGTTGGTGTAAGATATCAAAATGTGCGAGACATGGTTCAGAAGGGTGAAATAGAATTGAGATATATAGAAACACAACACAACATAGCAGATTTGTTCACAAAAGCATTGACAGCAGAAAAACATGAAAGGCTGACACAAATGGTTGGAATGACATTGTAAGACACATACAATATTTTATTTCGGAGGGGATTGTTAAGGAAAATGCAACATGGGACATACAGTGAAAGAAATAAAATATGTATGTGAAAGTCACAATGACTAAGCAAGAGCAAATATGGGGCTACACAGGTGAAACTGCTAATGTAATCTAGAAGGCCTGAGAGCCAAGGACAGAGGTACTGAATGCAGATTGGAAACACCTGAGAATCATTAAGTGTACAAGGTGAAATGTTGAAATACATGGGTTGGTCTTAAGCATGGGTGGAACTATGTGGACCAATCAGAATGGAAGTACACACCCACTGGGTGGAAACTAACTAGTGGGTGGTGATAAACAATGGCTATAAAATTGCAATGTTTGCCAATGTATTGTGGTGGAGTAGAGGGGGTGTAGTGTATAGAGATTGTGATTTGTTGACCATATAGTATATTTATATAGAAGAATAAAGTAGGTTTTATATAAAACTACTGAGTTGCCTGAGTGAATCCTGGAGACGTTCTGGAGACACCTGGAGAAGAGTGAGAAGGCTTGGAGAGTTTGTCAGGATCTTCAGCCTATTCTCTGAAACTCTGCTGCTTTGGAGAAAAGCATTAACCACTGATCTAAGCTGGTTGGCTCTGCTGCATAACAAGGTGGTGAGTTTGAGCCAGAGGTGAAGAGCTACAACTCCCATCATCCCTGACATTTCCGAAAACAGAGTTGGACAAACAATAAAATATGTTCAGACAGAAGAATTTGCACATTCATTTCTGGGTTTCCTCTCTTTAAACAAAAGATGAATGAAAATGAAATGTGAGATGGTGACTTTAAATAGTAGTTATCAAATCCTTTAGGGCTTCGTGTGATATTATGCAGAAAAATGATGTTCCGTTCCTTTCCTTGACTTTTGGAATGGCCTGCTGGAGGAGATCCAACACCTTGATGATCTGGGTTCTTTTAAGAAGGCAGTTAAGGTGGATCTCTTCCGGCAGGCCTTCCGAGATTAGGCTGGATGCTCGGCTGCCATTTTGCTACTCTCCACTTGCTACTCTTTATACTCCATTTTATGCTTTTCTCTATTTTAAGATTATTTTAATATTTGTATTTTATATTTTAAAAATTATTACTGTATAGTTGCTTTAATGATGTCATTTTAACACCTTCTTCTTTGTCTCTGTGAATCCACAGAGCTGGGTTATTCCTGCGCCAGCGCAGAGCACTCAGTTTTGCAGGCGCGGGAATAACCCAGCTGTGTGAATTCACAGAAGACCATTCGAAGATCTGTGGTTACAGGTAAGCAACCTGGATATTGTTCAATGTTTTATATGATGTTTGCTGCCCCGATCCTGATGGGAGAGGTGGGATATAAATAAACCTTTATTTATTATTATTATTTTCTTGAAAGTGTCTCTATAATAGCCTATATATTTCCACATCCTTTAGAGTGCAAGACAGGAAGATGCTACTTTCTCTGTAATTAGACCAGCAGTTGAAGTAGATTTTGCTCTGTTTCACTTTATGCTTTTCTCCTCAGAAGATGGAAGGCAAGTGCATGCTGGCAGTGTTGTTCTGACCACAGGAACATTTCTGAGAGGGATGATCCTAATTGGACTAGAAATGTATCCTGCTGGGCGAATGGGAGACCAGCCATCCATTGGCCTTGCTCAGACTCTGGAGAAACTTGGGTTTACCATTGGAAGGCTAAAGACTGGGACTCCACCCCGACTGGTGAAAGATTCCATTGACTTCAGTGTTCTGGAGCGACAAACAGCTGACCATTCTCCTGTGCCATTCAGCTTTCTGAGTGAAGCTGTGTGGATTAAGGTGGGATAGAGCCCTGAGGAATATATGCAGCTGATGGAGTTTATGCGAGAGTCTTTTCATTTCTCTCTTTGTCTGTCTGTCCCTGTGGACATTAGTTACATCAGTGGTTCTTAACTTGTGGTCTGTGGACCCCCAGGGGGCTGCAGTGTGCTCACAGGGGGCCTGCGAAGGCTTGAAGGCTGCTCAGTCCATGTGACAGGAGCCAAGGAAAAGGTTGGCTGGCTTGGCCTGTGCAGTGCTGTTCAGTCCACTTCAGCCACAAATTTGCAGGAACAAGCAGGAGAAAAGTCTTCCTTCCCCTCCAGTGCCTCTGAGGGAAGGGTTAATGGATGGTGTGATTGCATTTTTATTATTTATTTATTTATTAATGTATGTGTTGTTGTTGTTGCTGCTGCTGTTGTTGTTAGGGTTTTAAATCTTGAGTTAAGTCTTGGCGTTCCAAGGCAACAAATGATATTTAAAGGGAGTCCCTGGTAAAGAAAAGGTTAAGAGCCACTGATTTACTTTATTCTAGCAATTCAGCACACAAGGAGGATATTTTCAAATATTTGTTTGCATATGAAAAGTTCCGAGTACTCTTGTGTGGAAGATGGGGGTGCCTAGTTGAGAATTACATTTCTCTGTTACTGTTAAAAGTTGCTCAGTATTGTAAGAGCTCCGTAGAAATTCTCCCCTAGATACTAAGACAGTCAGTCAGTGGCTATACCAGCCTTCTACAGCCTTGTCCTACAGATATATGGGACTACAACTCTTGTCATCCCCAGTTAGCTCGGCCAGTCTAATGCCCACCAGATGTGTTGTATCTACCTATACCAACTGTAACCAACCCATCCAACATAGCCTTTGACCATAGTTGGTAAAGATGGGAGTTGTGAATACCATAATGACTTATAGCTCTTATTTCTAAAATAGGAGTCATGGTATGTAGAAGGAATAAAGATAGTTTTATGTCTCTTCCTCCATTCACTAACAGCATTTTCCTTCCTGAAATACCTGCCCTGTGATTTTTGCAGCCACTTACTTGATCATTATTTTCTTCTTAAGTATAAGTAGACTTTTCAGGCTTTTAACATGAAAGGCCAGTAGGTTTCAACATTATTTGGAGGATTCTTATTAATACAAGTAGATTTTTTTTAGTACTATCACTACCCTATTAAAAGATCTCCATCATAGTTGCTACTAAGATTTAGTATGGAGCAAGAACAAGTTAAGCAATGCATGATATAAAATGATGTATAAATGGTATTTATCCCCCCTAAAAATGGCAAAAATGTATAAGGGTGTCTCAGCTAGATGCTGGAAATGTCAGAAACAAATAGGATCATTTTTCCACTTATGGTGGAAATGTAAAAAAAGTAAAGAGACTCTGGTTCAAAATTAATAAATGGATAGAAAAAATATTGAAAATTAAATTAGACATGAGACCTGAATTATATCTATTGAATATAGTAAACGTAAAAGATTAAAAGGAAAAAATAATAAGGATTTAATTAGTTATTTAGTTACGGCTGCAAGGTTGATCTGTGCAAAGAAGTGGAAAACCAGTGAAATACCCACATACCAAAATTGGATTGAAAAAGTAATGGAATAAGCACTGTTAGACAAACTTTCAAATTTAGTGAAAAAGAAGTCAATTGAAAATTATAAAAATACATGGGGACCATTTATAGAATAGAATAGAATAGAATAGAATAGAATAGAATCTTTATTACGGTCATAGACCAGCACAGGTAAAAAGGGGATACAGAATAAAGGTAAAAACACAGGATAAAAACAGGCTAAAAGCAGTATTTAAAATACTAGCTCCAGTATAACAAGACTAGGTTGATAATATTCTATTGTTGAGGACATTGTCTGTCGAATTTTAACCGCAGCTGCGCAGAATCTGGCAACATTATAAGTTGTTCCTGGGTTGGTGTCTGAAAGCAACAAGTTTATGTAGTATTATCCAGTGTGCCCTTGATATTTATGCAACATGGGTGAAATTAGGCTGAGACGTATGTCCCTGTAGTATGAGCACTGGAGTAATACATGCTCTGTTGTTTCTATTTGGCCCGAATTGCAGGGGCACAGTCTGTCTGAGAAGGGGATCTTCTTGTATCGGCCTTCAAGGACAGCTGAAGGGAGGGCACGACATCGTGGAAGAGTAAAGGCCCTTCGATGTTTAGGTATTTCAAGTATTGCTAAGTATGCCAAAGGAGAGGCCAGATATCTATTGGAGTCACTAGCAATGAAGGCTGGAGTACTGGCTAGATCCAGTTGTCGCTCTATATCTACTACCCGTTGTTTGATAGTAGCTTTCGCTCTATCATATCCCAGGCTAAGCAGAAGATCTGGAGAAAGGCCCAGCATTGAAATTTTAGTCATCACTGTGTGTTTCCAGCTGGATTGGAAATCATCACTTAAGGTTCGTGGAGCAAGGCCAGTGGGAAAGAGGGATAGTCTGAGCCAGTAGCTGAGTATGGTCACCCACACTCTGGCCTCCACTTTCATAAATCCTGACTCTAGTCTCAGAGCTGCGTTAGAGACACATTTTTGAGTTTGGAAAGCTGATCTTAAAAATTTGGATTGGACAAGTTCTAATGGAGCAGAGTTGGGGAAGGGTCCCAGTTGGGATCCATAAAGCAGTTGAGCTACTGGTTTGGCTTCAAAGAGTTGGAGCGCTAGAGCTAAATATGGCCTCCTCCTGTCTTAAGAAATTTGAGAATGGCTGTTGTACTCCTCTGTGCATTGCAAGCAGCATACTCCCCATGCGCTTTCCTACTACCAGTGGCTTGAAAAATTACCCCCAGGTATTTGAAGCAAGAGACCTGCTCAGTCTTGTGGCCATCTATATTCCAGTTGTAGTTCTTAGGCCTTTTAGCGAATGCCATGATTTTAGTTTTTTGATAGTTGAGTTCTAGCTGTTCCACTCTGCAATATTGTGTTAGTGCTCTTAGGGCTCTTTTTAGTCCAATGGGAGTTCTTGAAAGTACTGCTGCATCATCCGCATAAAGCAGCGTTGAGATATGCCTTCCCTCTAATTTTGGAGGATGGAGGGTAGTGTTGTTGAGGTGATCCACCAAATCATTGATGTAGAAGTTAAACAGGAGTGGAGCTAGAATGCAGTTTGCTTGACACCCTTCTCAGTGACAATGTCATTGGTGAGATGTCCCTGGGGGTTACATCTTACTTTTAATGAGGTCCCTTCATGCAGCATACGAAGTAGATGGAGTAAACGTCGGTCGATTGAAGAAACCTCCAGTTTTTTCCACAGTTTGGTTCGGGATAGAGAGTCAAATGCTGCTTTAAAGTCTGTGAAGGCAGCATAGAGAGAAACTGTGCTGCAGGTGGAGTATTTTTCAATAAGGTGGTGGAGTACAAGGCACTGATCTATGGTGGAGCGGCCTTCCCTGAAGGCAGCTTGTTCTTCTGCAAGTATGTTTTCTTGTTTCAACCAGGTCTGAAATTTCCACTGTTAAGTGTCTTGCATAGAGTTTGCTGATTGTACTGAGGCGACTAATTGGTCTGTAGTTGACAGGATCATCCTTGCTTCCTTTTTAATATATGGGGACGATGATTGCAAGGCCCCAATCCTTGGGTGCTCGACCATATTTGTCGATACAGGTGAAAAGTGAGGCCAGGATAGGGGCCCAAAATTCAAGGTTGTTTTTAATGGCTTCTGCAGGTATTAGTTCTTCCCCTGGAGCCTTCCCCATTCTCAGCTGGGCTACAAGGTTCTTGATCTCTGTCGCTGTCACTGGTACTGGTGGCCACCCTTGGATATTTTCTATATTTTGGCTACACTTTCAATGTAGTTGTCCTTATAAAGAGCTTGAAAATGATCCTCCCATATCCCTGGAGGGATGTGACAATCCACTGTAGCTGGCCCATTTCTCTGGGAACTTGATGTAATATGCCAGAATAGAGCTGTGTTGTTGGATCTGACTGCCTGGATAAGTTGTGTCCAGTCATTCTTCATGGCTTCTTTTTTCTTGTTCATCAGCAGCTTTTTGTAGTCTCTTTTCTGCTGAAGCAGCATTGGTGCAGCATCTGGGATGTTATTAGATAGGTAACTCTGATAAATATCACTGAGGGCTTTTTTAGCATTAACACATTCCTTGTCAAACCATGGTTTGGAGTGGTGCTGTTGTTGTTTCCACTGATGTGCGCTACTTTGATGGATTAGATATTGGTCTAGAGCTTGGATAAGTGTATTGTAATTTTCCAAGATTTCATCAGGAGACTCATCTGATATCAGGGCAGTCCTAAGATGCTGAAGTTGGTCTGAAGCCAATACCTCACTTATTGTTTGGTTTAGTTGGGGGGTCCATTTAGCTCAGTGATAAGTCCTTCCTGATGGTGTCACAGAGAGATGATAGCGCTCCCTGGTGTGTGTCTCCTGAGTGAAGTCACTAAGATGTAGCCGAATTGGAAAATGATCACTTTCAAATCTGGGCATAACTTTTAATTCCTTGGTATAGGGAAGAAGGTCCCTAGAAATGATTATGTAATCTATGGCACTCATTCTGGACCCAGAGAGATTAGTGAATTCGGCTGGGCAGTCATTTTTCAGGGCACTATTTAGGATTTGAAGGTTCAGCCTGAATGCTGTTTGATCCAGACAAAGTCCTGCAAAATTTGATTTCTTGTCCTTTGAGCATCGGATGAGGTGGGTTCCATCATCTTCAAAATCAGGAGGAGGGCATTTGTGCTGGGCATATAGGCTATGATTGTTGGGGCCCAGTCTGGCATTCAAATCACTCCCCAAAATTACAAATGCATTTGGGTTCTGCAACATGAGATTAGCAGTGTATGATTCCAATTCAGCCCACAGGCCTCTGATTTGGGATTTCTTCTTCATTGGAGGCATGTAGGCATTTATTATCAGCAAAGTGCAATGGTTAAATTGAATTAGTGCTGCCATGGCATATGTTTTAAAAGTGGAAAGAGGCCTTGTTATGGCACGTAGGGTGGTGGAAACCAGGACACCTCTAGTTCTTCCATGCTTTTTCCCTGACTCTGCCGGAATTGAGAATGAGTGAAAGCCATTTAATAACAGATCCTTATTAGTCCATGTTTCCTGGATCAGTATAACGTCATATTGGGTGAGGAAGTCACTAAGACAGGGATCTCTGTGGGCCGTCGGCCACCCAGCGATGTTCCAGGTCATAAGAGTAACCTTGTGCTGGTCTGTTGGAAGTCAGGCAGTCGCATTGCAGGCCACAGGCTGAATGGGTAATTCATCTGAGGGCAGTTGGTTAAATGACTGGGTTGACTGTAGCTGTGTCCTCTGTGGATGGAGGGGTAGTGAATCACATTCCTGTTCTTCCTGCCCTGCCTGTTCTGGAAGGGAAATTGGAAGAGCCAATGCAGCATGGGAAGCGAAATGAGGATCACAAGCAAGCAAGGATCCTATCTCTTTAGTGAGGGGGGCATTCTTTGGCTTAGGAGATGAGGTAGGTGGCAGTGAAGACTGTTTTTCCCTTGAACTAGGTTTGCATAGGGATGTTTGAGTCCCCTGGGGTTTAATTGTAGATGGGGGTGCATCTGCAGTATATTGCATTTTTGAAGGGGTGTTGGCTACAACTCGGGATTTCAAGGCTTCCTTGATTGTAAGTAGAGAGTCATCACTTTTGCTTTCATTGTCAGAGAAATCAGAGAAATGCACTGACAGTTTTCTGCGAGGGGGGTCTGATTTCAATGGGGCTGGATTGCTGTTAGATTGACTCAGGATGGTATCTCTCATCAGCTGTATTGTGGGAGTGTGTTCCCAAATTTCTGTGAGTTTTTCTCTCAGTTTAATTACTTCTTGATTTATAGCCTGAGCTTCCTTTGAGGTGTGTTTAGGTTCTTCCTCTTGGTGTGCAGAATTATTGCTTTTTTGTGTTATTGTTGCTGTTTTCCCTGTGATGAGGTCACGGACTATCTCATCCTTAAAAACTATGTTAATTTCTATACAATGTGCATTCCAGAGGAAATTTCTTTTCTGTAACAGCCTGTTAGGAATATTTGCCTGGCTAAAGGTCAGAAAAATTCGCTTAGTAGCTCTTGAGCTGGGTAAAAAGTGGCAGTCTAGTAAATCAATTGTTCTGCTGTGCATGTTTAAAAGTTGGGAAAGATATCATCATTCCTTTTATTTCCACCACCACCCTCCCCTTATACTGTTTAAGTATTTGAAGGGGTGTCACGCTGAGGATGGAGCAGGCTTGTTTTCTGCTGATCCAGAGACTGGAACACGGAGCAATGGGTGCAAGCTCCAGGAACAGAGATTCCACCTCAACATGTGGAGGAACTTTCTGACAGTAAGAGCTGTTTGGCAGTGGAACACACTCCCTCGGAGCGTGGTGGGGTCTCCTTCCTTGGAGGTCTTTAAACAGAGGCTGGATTACCATCTGTCGGGGATGCTTTGATCAAGGTTTCCTGCGTGGCAGGGGGTTGGACTGGATGGCCCTCGTGGTCTCTTCTAACTCTACAATTCTATGATTCTATCTCACAACTGACTTCTGTCCGTTCCACAAATGGGCATTGTTATGTATTTGTATCAGGAGCTGGTTTTTCTGTAACACTCGGCAGTGATTAACTGCATCCTGTGACCTGGCAGGACACATTTTCTCCAAATCTGCTACATTTTTAACCACCTGTGTACCATATGGGTTTTGCCTTTGAAGATCTTGTTGGGAAAGCTTATTTGTAATGTTGTTTAATCTTTGCAAAATAAGAATCAATGTCTCTATGGACAGTTTGCAGAAATCATAAAAGAGCTGAGCGCTGTTATTGTAGGGAATGCTGCCAAGCTCCGGGAGTTTGACTTTGTTATCAACTTTGTTATCGACTTGCTCTGGCCCATAATTTATATTTACACTTTGAGGAATTGAGGAGGCTGTTTTGTTTAGTTCAGGTGTCTGTGATGGCTTAGGGAGTGTAGAAGGAGCTGCTGTTACAGATCTGTTACTCACAGGCTGTGTTGTCTCTGCCGCTGGGAAGAGTGAGTCAATCCTTATCTGTTTTTCTGCTTTGAAGGATTCCTGATTGTCATTATTATTACAGGGGCTCGTCCGATTTCTTTTCTTGCCTTTGGATAGCATTTTTGAGGTATATGTAGGTGGTAATGCCAGATGTTAGTGGGAGGACAATTCAGAAGTTGTTAGTCCGTCGCCATCTTGCCCCTCCTCCTCCCATTTATAAAATATATTAGAAAATAAAATAGGGATATTGGTACTGCGGGTTTCAATATTTAATTATTGCTATTATTTTATATGATATAATTTGAAAGAAGTGTATATATTTCTTGACTGCATATGATAATATATGAAAAGTGATTGAACTAATAAGATGTATGGAAAGAGAGGAGGTATTAAGATTGTTATTTAATAAAGATTATTTAATTAAAAGATCTCCACCATAAATTTAGAAAAGTAATATTGTTTTCTAGAAAGATTGAAGTACAACTACACTACTTAACAGGACTCATGAGTATTTTGAACATCTAGATCTTGATTTGATAAATCACTAAGTCATGTCATCTCAAGCTTGCTTGCTTAGAAGTAAATTCCACTGAAATGCTTTTGGATTTCTTCCTAGCAGATACCTTCAGAATTTGACCTAACATACATCTGCTCAGTGGTTTGATCCAGGATCTACCATCCAGTGACAGAAAAGCTCTGTTCACACAAACATTGCCTCTGCCCAATTGTCAAAGATCTCCCTCACTTTTGAACAATACAGTAGGAACCCTGTATCCACTGGGGATTGGTTCAGAGGGGCGTGGATACTGAAAACCGTGGATAATAGTGAACACCATTGATAATAATGGGTCTTCTGGTTTAAAATATCATAGAGTTGTTTTGGAGGCCCTAGAAAATGGCTAGAGAGGACACATTTTCTAAGAAGACTATGGTAGGTGTGCTGTTTTGTGTCCCGTGGATAATTGAATCAATGGATAATGAAAAGTCAGAAACAACTTGAAGACACACAACAACAACAACAACAACAACAATTGTTTTAGCTATATATTGTTTTAACTTAAATGGTAAGCCACTTTAGGTCCTATATTGAGATGAATAAATGTATCTGTCATTCTGTGATTAATTAATTAATTCACACAACAGTAAACTACTGTTGGAAATGACAACTTTTATAGTTTGCTGTGGGAATCCAATATATAGTACACTTGTATCATACCTTTTGTGGTATGAGGATGCAGATTAAGCCAGGTCCTAGGCAAACTGTGACCCCCTCAATGATATCTTAAGATCAGCCTGCATGAAGGCTGTCCAGCTCATACACTAAACCCAGGTGGTTCTTACTATGTTTCAGCCAGAAGATCAGCTGTCTTGTTACATGACTCACACCAATCCCAAAGTGGAGCAGATCATCCGTGACAATCTTCACCTGAACAACCACGTCAGAGAGACAACAAGAGGACCCCGGTAAGCCTCTTTTACATTATTTATACAGAAAGTGCTGTCAAAATATGTGATACTTAATAGAGTAACATAAAGATAATTTCATGCTCCAAGGTGCTTACAAATTTCTATACAAGGGAAG
Organism: Gambelia wislizenii; assembly: GCA_030847615.1. NCBI lineage: Eukaryota > Metazoa > Chordata > Lepidosauria > Squamata > Crotaphytidae > Gambelia > Gambelia wislizenii. The sequence continues at coordinate 165,005,102 of JAUMIR010000001.1, read as the reverse complement.
AAAGGGGGATGAAAGAACAGCAAGGCCAGTGAGACTAATTACAGTTACATGTCTGCTGTCCATTGCTGCAGGATCCCTAAGGAAATAAATGAATAAATAAATGAGATGTGTGTACTTGTCTTTCTGTAAAGCCTAAGGAAAGGTTTCTGCCTGAAAAAGAAGCCTGAGTCAGGGAAACAGTGGGAGAGGTTTCCTTTTGAGCATATCCCTTGCCTCTGGAGGACATTCTGTAAAATCTGGGGCTTCCCTGACTTAAGGCTGAGTTGGATAGAAGGAGTACTGGCAGCATGACTACCTTACACTTTAGTTGTTTGCCCTGGGAACCAGCCTGCCGTGGCTAGTGAGCTAGTATCTAAGAGCAAGGGTGAAGTTTGGCTCTGCTCCATTCCCAGCCCCAGGCCACTGCCAACATCCTGTCTCTGCTATTCTTCTGGAGGATCATGAAAACTTATTTTAGACTCTTCCCTACATCAGCGTCCTGATTTGGCTGGTTATTCCTTCGCCCAGGTACTGTCCCTCACTTGAGTCCAAAGTCCTGCGTTTCCCAAATCGTGTGCATCAGGTCTGGCTCGAGCCTGAGGGCCTGGATTCCAATGTTATCTACCCACAAGGAATGTCAGTAACGTTGCCATCTGAGATCCAGCAGTCGCTCATCACCCATATTAGAGGCTTGGAAAAAGCTAAAATGGTGCAGCCAGGTTAGTGGCACAAAGAAGGTGAAAGTTCTCTGGTCCTGGAGCTGCATAAACACCTTTATAATGTGGAAAAGTATGATACATTATCTTTATTTATTAAGAGCATTTACATGTCACCCTTCACCTGATTTAGATTCAGTGTGGTGTGTGTGGAGGTAAGCATGCCTCAGAGCTTGGAAGTGAAACCTTACAACTAACATTACTTGTAACGCTTTGCTCCCAAGCTTTGAGGCACGGCTGCTTCCACACCCAAATCATACAATCCAAATCAGATGAAAGGGTGCACGTAGATAATCTCAATAAATAAATACATTGTGCTGTATCAGTGTTACTTGTAACATGTTACTCTTCGGAATAATGGGGGGCAGCAGTGTTACTTTCAAATATAGTGGAATGACTAATAACATTTTTAGGGTTTTTGGTGTAACATTTGATGTAAATGTTATGTCAAAATATTGTTTTGGTTCATGTTGAATGACAAATGGTGGAACAAAATGGTGGGGCACTTGGATTTTATTAGAAGATCATGTGATCAAAAATTGAAAAATTCATGGTTTGTTCTATGGATGAACGTAAGGAAGTCAATATAAGAAAATACAGTAATTAAATCTAATTTTTAACTGATTGTAATTTTAAAAGTAAGAAAGCTGGAAAACTGCATAATTGAACTTTTCTTTTAATTATTTTTTTTCTTTAAGAATGCAATAAAAAAAATTTTTTTAATGTTATTTGGGGAGGGGAGGGGAAGAAACTTGGGGTTTCATTGTTATGTTTTTCATTTTAAAAAATACTTGTGAATAAGAAGTGATGTCACCAGTAAATAATGAACAGTGATTTGTTTTTTGAAAGAAAATCAGTATAGCACATGTGGTTTCCTTGATATCATTTCCAAGCTTTGCTCTGCTTACCATCAAAGAAATACTTGTTAACAAATCTGCATAGCACACTGTGTATTTCTGCATACAGGAAGCCCCCACTTATCCAACAGGTTAGGGACTGCAGCAGTGTCAGAAACCAGAATTGGTTGAAAAGCAGAACCCGTGTAGGGAACATGAGGGAATTACGGTGAATTGCTTGGGGCTGCCTGTGTGCCGGTGCCTGAATGCACACTGCTTGCAAATCTCTCAGTCAGCTTGATGACTATTTTCTCCTCTCAGCTCACTTTGCAAGCAGCGTGCACGTGTGCAGTCAGTTCCAAGCAAGCCTCCATAGGCAAGAACTGTCAAAAGAGTGGATTCCTCATCAAATGAATGGAATTCCTCCTTAATTTGCAAGCATCCAAAGAGCAAGTCGTCTGATAACAAGCCGTCAAAAGGTGGGGCATTCCTGTATTTTGAAATGTGCAACTTTGTAGACCTGTTTCTGATGGGAATGTTTAAATCTATCAAGCAGACATTTCCCTTGGTAATTCCTTTGTCCATTTTGCCTTTTCTAGGCTACGGAGTTCAGTATGATTATCTGGACCCACGTCAGCTGAGTGCCTCCCTCGAGTCTCGTCTCATTCAGCGCCTCTTCTTTGCAGGACAGATAAATGGCACAACAGGCTATGAGGAAGCTGCAGCCCAGGTGAATAAACTGGGAAAGTTTACAGCAGACAGTGGATAATGATAGTTAAAAATCTTCTGTGCTCCCAAATTTCATAGCTAACTAGAGGCTTTCAGTCAAAATCACTTGGCTAGTAACATAACATTGATAATGTGATTCCTATCTTTTACCACATTTGGTCAGAACATGCCTCCTTGTTCATATGCAAAATCTATTTTTCCATGCTGTTCTGGAACACAATGGCTGAGGTGAGTTACTATAGTGCTAAGGGAACATCTTACTGCTGTGACCTTGATTCTGTTCTGCCACAGTACTGCTACTGTTAGTCTAATATTGCTGACTCACAACCTCTTATTTTTCACCAAAATAAACAGGAGCAAATAATATGTAATTTGGGGAACTTTTGTCTAGGTCGCAAGTCTCCATTTTAAGAAATCAATGAATAATAAAGAGATAAGGCCAGAGGTTTTAGAGAAAGTTGGTTTTTTTTTTTTTTTTTTTAATGCAGTACTGTAAGGTGAATTTACTGAAGACTTGTCCTAGAAGAAAAAGGGGTTAGGAGGGAAGAAAAGGAAATGTCAACAAGCTCAGAATAAATGACTGCTGCAACTCCATCATGTGGGAAGATGGGGAGGGCAGGAAGCAATAGAAGCTGGACACAGATTGAGAGAGAGAGAGAAGTAAGAGGAATGGAGGATGAGTGAGATATTCTTGTTACTGTCCTTCCTTTTTGACCTTTGTTAAACATATCAGAGAGGGAGCGAGGCCTTTCAACATAAACCCGGAGTAGGTATGAAAGTTTTTGTTCAGGAGCCACAGCGAGGCTTTACTGGTCCAGATTAAAGGATGTATGAGTACTAAGAGGTCTCCAAACCAAACTTTCTAAATGTGGGTCATGCAAAGTATCTACCGGTCAGGCCACTCCAAGGAAACAGGCAAAAGTCCAGGGAAAAGGACCACAGTAGAAACCCTGCCCAAGATCTTCAAGGAAAGAAGGGTGTGAAAGGGGGGGGGTGAGATGAACATTCCACCCAAGGGTCTAGGACCAGTTACACTCTTAGAAAAACAACTCAGTTGGCAGTTTAATGAGGGATTTTCAGATGCACAAAGGGGAGGGTGATTGTATGCAGTCTTCTAAATGGGGGGATGCTAACTGGAAGGTCACATTATTGCTCAGGGATCTTAAAAGGCACCGTAAGTGGTAAATTATTGTCTTGCTTACATTAAGATCAGGGGTTGGGTTGGCTTTTGCAAATTCAAGGAGACCTCACCTGGAATATACAAAGATAGAAGTAGGGAACCTTTGGCCCTTTCAGTGTTTTGGTCTTCAGCTCCTATAATCTTTTGCCATTGACCATGGTGGTTGTGACTTCTGGGAGCTGAACTTAAAAATATTTGGAAGGCCAGAAGTTCCCCATCCCTGCAGCAAAATGATAGTGATTGGTCCTGTGAACACACTGTTCTTGTTTTCCCAGCCTTACTAGTTAACATTACAGACCATTAGGCAATTATGAGCCAAGGTGATTGCATGGGGGGAAATGGTGCTTTTTGGTGACATCACTTCTACAATTCCTAGCCTCCTGCAATTAATTTCCCCCCTGCCAGTTTTCTTGCCTCCAGTCTTCATTACTCTCCATCTTGTTCCAATCAACCTACATTATGACCTTGTTTCCTAGCTCCTAATTTTTATCCCCCAGTTTCTTCATCCTTGCTTTACTAGATCTCTCTTTGTCCCCCAGCCCCAGGAGAGATCTTAGAGAATCTTAAACCGAAAACCGTTCTCCCTCTCCTGCCCTTTGGCATTAGCTGCCCTTTTGTCAGATCACTGCCAGAAGTTTTCTGACAACCACCTCAGCAACATAGCTGTCTATAGGAGTTAAAGGAAGCCAAATGAAGCTTTCTATTGGCCATTGCTGTGGCTGCTACCGCCTTGAAGTTTGTGTCAGATAACGAAAACGCTCATATTTCATACATGCATTCTGTATTGATTTGTGCTGTTTTTTAATCTTATTTTGCAAAGCCATTTTCAGTATTCCAGTGGACAGCCAAGAAAGGAATTACTGAAATATCATGGCCAAGATCCTGCTTAGTGCTGACAAAGCATAAGAAAGCATAAGAAAAAAAAAAAGCTTATTTACACAAACAGAAGCAATGGCAACAGGAGGGTTGATGATTGTTACTGTCATGGCACTGGGGACATGTCATTGCCCTGCAGGGGAATGGGGAACCCTTAGATAATGGGGTATTAGATACCTACTTGTGTTAGTGTCTAAATAGTATAACCACAAGCATAACCAGATATTATGCTGGCATAACTCCCTAACAGGATTCTATACAATGTCTTAAATCCCTTTGTTTATTACAGTAGAGTTAATGTGGATCTGTACTTGTGAGGTAAGCAGTATGAGAAAGCACCATGTAATAGTTTTGAGCATATTTACTACTAAACATATTAGCCTTGCTCATAAACTGCCTCAGTATTATATTGGAGAACCACTCAGAAGTCATCTAGCTGTTGAAGGGAAATAGAGTCCTGTGGGCAATAGTATTTTCCAGTTTTGCATGGTGTGAATTAATGCTTCCTTACAGTTGCATTTAACAGTGCTGTTGAGATTTGCTTGAGGTACAGAGTCGAGTATCTTGTATTACATCTGGGGCTTCAACACTCCACTCTGCTCCACTCTCCCTTCCCACCTAGTAGACACAGAGGTGCTGCATAGTTCAAACAGACCAAGATTCTGGGACTTCTGTACGTAGAATGACTTCTTTGCATCTCCTGTAACCATTTTGCTCTCTGGTACAGGGTGTAATTGCTGGCATCAACGCTGGCCTGCGGGTCAAAGGGAAGCCTCCTTTTGTTGTTAGCCGCACTGAGGGTTACATTGGAGTTTTGATAGATGATCTCACCACTCTTGGCACCAATGAGCCGTACCGGATGTTCACAAGCCGCGTCGAGTTCCGGATGTCCCTGCGCCCAGATAATGCTGACAGCAGGCTCACTTTCCGAGGTAGTCTGTTCTACCCACTATCTTTTGCATACTCAGAACTCTGTCCTTCCTTCTTCTCCCAGAGTTTGTTACTTTTCCAGACTACAATTCCCATGGCCACATTGGTTGAGGGATTCTAGGAACTGTAGTCCAAAAATTAACTTCCAAGATGACTCCTCCTCATTCTTTCACACTTTTTTCTTTTTGGGGCGGGGGCTATCTCTTCAGGTTATAATGAAGCTGGTTGTGTGTCCCAAACCCGATATGAGCAAGCATCTCAGATGAAAGCAATGTTAGAAGAAGGAATGGAAGCCCTGAAGTCTATTCAGTTTAGCTCCACAAAATGGGCCCAGCTCATTCCAGAGGCTACCATAAGTACTCAGCGTAGTTCACCTTGCAGGTAAGGACAGTTCTCTTGTCTTTTGGAGACAGCCCTTGGGATCCCCACCAGTCCCCCAAGGACCCTGGTACACATACATAGGCACACCCAGTGGGGTATTTTTGGTCAAAAAATCTTTTTTTTTTCCAGCCAAAAAAACACATTTTAATGATTTTGAAAATCCTTTGTGTGGCAGCAAAATGTTGTTTCAGGGGCTCCACACCAGAAAACTGCACACACTAAGGCGACCTGAAAGGCAACAAAAATGGCCTGTTATCACTTCCACTCACACAAAATGGCAGCTGCAATGACAGGGTGGTGCAACCCTCCAGGCTCCGCAGCAAGTCCACCCTGTTCTAGGAGTATCTTTTTCTGAGAGGGGGAAGAGAGATGCTTATAGAAACATTACCCCCCCCCCATTGTCTCTGTTTTTAAAGGAAATATCTTGGCTGGTAAGATTGGTGTTTTTGTGATGGCATTTGGCAGAAACTGCAACAAGCTGTCAGTCTCTTTCTGTGGGAAGATGAAGTGATTACTTGGCTTTCTTTTCTATTATGCAGCAACACAGTCCTGCTCTGGAAGCAGGAGATCAGAATAGGATTAGTGCTTTCTGCTGAGTGTTTCAATAAGATTAATTATGTGTCATAATGAAGATATATTTCCTTTAGAAGCAATATGTAATTTCATAGTTTCTTGTTCCAATGTAACCTCTTAATAGCAGATTCAGAATTAAAGCCTATGGAAGTGCTCTTAGATGGGCTGGAGCTTTTTCATAGTATTGATTTCACTGTGGCTGCCCCACTAAAAACAAAAACAAAAAAAACTTTTCTAAGCTTTGCCCTTGTTAGCTTTTTTAACCAAGACAGCTATATTGTTTTGTGTGTCAACCTGCAACATGGATAAGTTTCCTAGATGGTGGTACAACAGTATGAACTCACAGGCAAAGGCTTTAGACCTGTAAAGATCCTGAAATTCTTTGGGAATGGATATTAACTGAGATATATCTACTCAATCATTTTGCATCCCACCTTTCTATGAGAAGCACACAAATTATTATAGAGCAATTTTACAGACCTAATAATCAGGATTTCTTGGTTTTGGTTTGCTCAGTGCTCTAGACATTCTTCAGTACCAAGGGGTCAACATGGAGATCTTGGCAAGAGCTGTCCCAGAACCCCTGAAAAAGTTTGCCAAATGGAGACAACTGGCAGAGAGGCTGAAAATAGAAGGTACAGATCACCAGCGAACTCTAAACAGGTTATATGTAGTAACCAGAGGTCAACAGTGAGCAACCTCTTTCAGCTTGAAGGACAAATTCAGTTTCAAAATAACTCCAAAGTTATTGGAGGCCACATTCCAGTGGCCGGCAGGGCCAGAAACAAAAGGGTGGAACCAAAAATGCCCCCATCTTTTAGCATAAAGTTCTTACTGCTAGTAACTACACCGTAGGAGAGGCATTTCACTTTTTTAGAATAGAGACCTGTACAGAAGCCAGGAAACCACTAAATGATGGAATTACATCAGGTCCAGAGCAACTTATTTTATTTTAAAATAAAATTTAAATTTAGATTTTAAAATTTTAAATTTAAATAAAATTTAAAATTTAGTTTATTTTTATTTTATTCTCTCTTTTTATTTTATTTTATTCTCTCAACATCCTTGTGGGCCACACAATCCCATTCAAGCACACTGGGGTTTGGAAGATCTAAACTGCCAAATAAATGGGCAACCAGGAGGTCTTTTGGCCACTTTTCCAGTGAAAAATTGCACCAAATAAATCCTTTTTTAAAAGGGGGAGCTGTGGACCCCAGGTGACTTCAGGGGCCATAAAAGTGAAGTTTAGGGTCATGTAATAGCCTGCAGGAGAGAAGGTGTGACCCTCTGGACAAACCCAGATGGCCAGATGGAGACCCAGCACCTCAGGTTCCCTATTCTTGCAACAAGTCTTGTTTATTTGGTAATTAGATCCTAATTTCATGACATAGTCTGGTCTCTGTGAAACCCTGCTGCTGCTGCTATTAGCTTAATAGATAGAGGTTGCCCTGGAGAGAGACCCTGGTTTCTTTTCTCTCCAAAGTTGTAGGAGTTGTTCAAATAGGGTACAGTTCTAAATCCACTTATTAATGAGTTAAGCTCATCAAACACATTGGACTTCATCAGAGTTAACTTGCCTAGGACTGGACTGTTTGTAAATATTAGACTTTCCTAGACAGACCATATTGACTGCAAGGAAATTACAACCAGACACATTATTTTTGTTGCAAATGTTGCCACTCAGGATGTTGAGCATTATTCTCAGTCGACACTGATGCATACAGCAGAAGTCCTAGATTTGCCAGATTTGTCTTTTAATGTATTTCAGATTTTCTTTAAAATCTTCCCCCATTTTTTTTTAATTCTGCGGTTGTCCTCTATGCAAGCTGTGTATGAATGGCACGTGTCCAACCAGAGGTTAGAAATAGAAGAAGTGCGTCGAGATGAGGCTCTCCGACTGCCAGAGGATCTGGATTATTTTGCCATCAATGCATCTCTATCCAAGGAAGTACGAGAGAAACTGGATTCCCACCGTCCACAGACGGTAATGTACTGGCATTCAAGGGGGCAGAATGTTTAATGGGTACTGTGTTTGGTGTTGGATTTTAGGTGTGGTTTGGAAACATTTAGTAAATTCCAAATGCACTGAGGTCAGAACGGAAGAAACATTGTAGTATTTGGAAGAGAGGGGTGACTGTGTTGCCAGTTTTGATTTGTACAGGTTGCCCCCCCCCTCCATATCTGTGAAACCATTATCCTCAGTTTCACAGCTGAAAAAATAGGAACACATACCATAGAGTTATGCTGGGAAATGCCTAGACATGTGTCCGCTAGGTCCTCCAATGCAACTCTGGTACGTTTGTACTGGAAGTTTTTTATTTTAATAAGGTTTGCTATTATCTGCAGTGTCACGTATAAATGGTAAGTCCAGCAACGCATCCCCTGCGGATACCAGGGGCAACCTGTACATCAGTCTTTAACCTTGCCCATTGTTAGAGGCAGCAGAAAAAGCTATAGAAATTCCCATTCTGAGCCAGGGAAAAAGCAAGGGGAACATTTAGCAAAAGATAAGGTTCTGTCAGTGAGTCTTTTATTTAAAATTTGGAAATGAAAGCATCAAGGGAAGTTTATCCACATCAGATACAGTACAGTCAAATGCGCTTACCTTGCTTACCTGAGAATAATTCTCATTTAACTCAGTGGGACTTGTTCTGAAGTAGATACACATAGGACTATGTTGTAATTGTGGTGGCCTGCCAGACTTTTCTACTCTGATTTCACCTGCTGTGCTATCTGACAAAACTTGAAATGGTCTGACATTCTTTTTTGACTAGTGTCATAAACTGTATATTGGGGCAGGAACCTTATCACCTTCCAAATGTTTTAAATTTGAACTCCCAGAAGGTATAGCCAGCCTAACCTATGAGAGCTGTAACCCAAAACATCTTGGGGGAAGGCCAAAGGTTGCCCAATTCTTCTGTATACTTTCAGATACATGAACAAAGAAGGGCATAACTGTTTACACCAGGTTTTGTCAGTCAGGGTTCCCTGGAACCCTGTGGTTCCATGCAAGTTCACTAGGGGTTCTGCAAAAAATTGTGATTGGAAAAAACAACTTTTTTTGAGCTGTAAATATAATCATTTTAATATAGGGGATCCCTAAGACATGAAGATTATTTCAAGGGTTCCTCCAGGGTAAAAAGGTTGGAAAAGGCTGACTTACACAATTTTCTGTGGCTGAGAGAGAGTGTTGCATAATGGCTGAAACTGAACCACAAGTTAGACATTCATGATTCTAGTGAACTTACTAGGTAGCTTTAAGCAAGCCACTCTCTCAGCTGAGCGCCTTCTCCCACCTGTAATATAAGGACAGTTGTATTCCCTGGCCTTGTAAGGAATGAATGATTAGACTACTCAGACATATGCTGGGCGGTGTTATGAAATAATGGATGATACATTAGACATGTGCAGACATGATCTAGCACACCTGAAAACATTGTACTGCTGTCATCTAGATACAGAGTGACAATTGGGTGCTTAAATGTGTCTTTCTTCCTGGCATAGCTGAATACAGTAGCACCTTCATATCCACTGATTCGCCAACTGCAGATTCAATTTTCTGCTGTTGGCGATGGGGGTGGAGGGTGGAGGAGGGATCTCACTTACCCCCTCCCTTCCCCTGGGATGGCTTCACTCACTGGAGGCAGAGGGGGAAGGGAGGGGGCAGGAGCTATAGTGCCTCCCTCCTCCTGGGAGACCTCAGGTCATGGTGGGGCCGTGGAGGTGGAGAGAGTAATCATGCAGCGGGGTAGTGGTGGTGGTGGATGGTGTTTGCTGTTATCCACAGAATTCACTATCCACAGGGGCCCCCAGAACCAATCCCCCATGGATATGGGGGTGCTACTGTACATAAAAGAAGAAAAGGCATTTTGCTGATGAGTAATATTACTGATGATAATTGTGTAAAAAGTGTCAAATATCTCCTTTTGTGTGTGTGTGTGTGTGTTTGAGCTTTCATTTTCATGGCAGTTTGGACGCCAAATTAACCACATCCACATTTAGTCCTGCTGGAAATGCCAGGATTCATGTAACTTTCAGGTATATGCTGTGGGAATGGTGGGCTATGATGATTCTCTGTTCATAACTTCTGACCAACAATCCATCTTTGTTATTCTGTCTATTGCCATAGAGTAACTGGAATGATTTGCAAGAAGGACTGGAATGTTTCCACTGCTAATTGTTTTCTTTTATCACTTAAACATAACTACAGTACTGGAGAAGATGATGAAAGTAATGAAAATGAGTTCTGATTCTACTTTCATATTTACTTTTCCTAGATTGGGGCTGTGAGCCGCATTCCTGGAATCACACCAGCTGCTGTTGTTAATCTGCTGAGATTTGTGAAAACCAATTGTGAAAGAGCAAAGGGAGTACATGGCTTACCCAGAATTGCTAGTCCTTTACCAGATGCAGATCTACTGGGGTAAAGAAAGTCCCAAGCTGCTGAAGTGAACAATACTTTTTGAGGAAAAGCCATTGAACACGTTATTTGTATTCTTGGAACCTATGGTTTCCATACTATATAAGTATTTATGTCTGTAATTGCTATCCATTAAAGATATAAACAAATCATAATTTGTAACTTGTACAACCATAAAATCATAATCATAACTTGTACAATCATAAAATGTGGCAAACTAATTGTGGTTAGCGCTGGAAGGAAAAGTAGCCTCAGTCTGGATCCAGAGAACCCCAGCCACACCCCTTCCTACTCGGCTTCTTCCTCAAGTTAGAATCAGGAAGGGACGGCATCCTCTGATTTTCTGTTGGAGACCATAATTGTGTTGGATGCATCTTTTACAAGAGAGGCAACAGGGTAGTTAGGGTTTGTGAGAAGTATCTGCCACATGGCTATTTCAATAACATCCTTTAGCACAGTGGTTCTTAACCTATGGTCCGGGGACCCCCCAGGGTCCATGATGTCCTCACAGGGGGTCTGCAAAGGCTTATAGGCTGTTTGGCCTACCTCCTGCCTGCAGTAGAGTGGCCACATGACAGGAGCCAAGGCAAAGGCTAGCTGGCTGGCTCAGCCTGCACATTGCCATTCAATCCACTCCAGCCACAAACTTGCAGGAAGAATCAGTAGAAAACCCTTCCTTCCCCCTCTAGTGCCTCTGAGAGAAGGTTTAATGGATGGTGTATTATTAGGTGTTATTGCTGTTGTTGTTTTAAATCTTGCGTTGAGTCTTGGGCGTCTGTGGCAACAAAAGATATTTAAAGGGGGTCCCTGGTAAAGAAAGGGTTAAGAGCCACTGCTTTAGCAGATTAGTAAATTGGCCACAGGCTGATCTGCTGCTTTCTACACAAGACACAGCAGGAACAATACCTCTTCAGTTGAACAAAATCATAGCGTTTTAGAGTTGGGAAGAATCCAAAGGCCATTTCAGGCTAAACCCCAGCCAAAGGAAGGGATCCACAGCTAAGCATCCAGCACAGATAGCAATCCAACCTTCAGTGAGAGAGAGAGCACCTCAGGTCCAAAACTGTCTGTTCTGGTGTTGAGACATTAAGAAGTTCCTTCCTGCTATTTAATTAAAATCTCTTTTCTTGTGATTTGAATCCACTGATTTGGGTCCTACTTTGTGAAGCAACAAAAAATAAGCTTTCTCCATTTTCCATGTGACAGATACTTGAAGATAGCTATTTCACCTCTCAAACATCTCTTCTCCAGACTAAGCATATGCAAACCACTCAGTGGTTCCTCGTAGGACTTTGTTTCCCAACCATTCACTATCTTTGTCATCCACCTAGGTGATGCTTTAGCTTGTCAAAATCCTTAAACTGCGGTGCCCCAAACTGAATAGAGTACTGTAGCTGAGGTCTGACCAAAGCAAAAGAGTAGTACTATTATTTTCCTTAATCTGGACACTATACTGGATGCAATCTGGAACAGCTTTGGCTTCTTTCTTTCTTTCTTTCTTTCTTTCTTTCTTTCTTTCTTTTTTTGATTGTTTTATCACACTGTTGATTTGTTCTTGTGTTCTACTAAAACCCTAGATCCCTTTCCAACATACTACTGTCAAGCCAGGTTTCACCATCCCTTATTTTTACACCTGACTTTTTCTTGCAGTGCCGTACATTTTTTCCTAACGAAATAGATTGTGTTATTATTGGCCCAGTTCAATCTGTTAAGGTCATCATGAGTCCTGATTCTGTTTTATAAGGTATTAGTTACTCATCCTAATTTGGTGTCATCTGGAAATTTGATGAGTGTGCCCTCTATTCCTTCTGCCAGGTCGTTTATAAAGATTTTGAACAACACTGGGCCCAGGATAGAACCCTGAGGCACCCCATTTGTCACTTCTTTCCAAGATGGAGGAACCATTGGTGAGCACTTTTCACATTTGATCTATCAACAAGCTACAAATCCACTTAACAGTAGCATTATCTAGCCTACATTTTTACCAGCTTGTGTGCAAAAAATAACATACCTTGTCAAAATTGTAAGTAAACTCAAGGGAGAGGGAGAGAAAATTAGTCTTGTGACTTGTTCTAGGGAAACCCATGCTGCCTGTTAGTAAAAAATAAATCTATGGACGCCAGCTGCGAAAGCCTTCAACTTCACAGTAATCACACCATTCTTCTCTTAGTGCTTACAGACACTGTTTTAAGAATCAGTTCAATGTGAGTCAGTCAGCAGCAACCCCTAATACAAATTTCCTTGTCTGCAGGCTGTGTTGGGTGGAAAATCATTTGCTCACTATTCATTGCTGTCTTCTTATGGTCCCTATCCAGCACAACCTGTTGCTGTCACAAACATTCATAGACCAAGGTTTGATTAAGATGTTAAGTGTGTCAAGGATAAGGTCAGACCAGAACTTAGAGATGACAACATTTTCATTTTCCTTCCTTAATGAGGGGGAAAGTAGAAAAGAGCATAACAGGGAGAATGGTTCTATACATGCCTTCTCTCATGGCAATGCTTATTGAAGGATTTTTAAATAAATCCTAGCCAAGACACAGGCTTAGTACCTGAAGCAGAATTTGATTGGTTGACTGAACCATTTTCTAAGGAGACTGAACTCCTTAGAAAATGGCCAGACAACTGCCAAGTCATGCTAGCCTTGATGGAACAAGCCTTGAAGCCACAGCTGCACAAGAAGGTTACTACAGGAGGGCATTGCATTAGGCTATACGTTTTTAGTAATCAGCGCGCTTGCAGAAAGCGTGGGATGAGTCCTTCCTGAATCTTCATTTGCGAAGAAAAGCCAGAGAGAGAGAGAGAGAGCAGCTGCTTTGAGCTTGAAGATGAAGAACCTCCTATTGTTTGGACGACAATCATTCTCTGTGTGAGTATTCTTGGGAACAGGTTGCTGCTGAGTCTGCTGAGATATTTTTGGCTTTTGCCAGGGACTGAGTGTCCTACCATCCCCCAACATTTATATTCCACCTTTCTCCCAAGATGGGAGAAATGTATTAAAAGTATATGCCCTTTAATTGGCAAAGGCCCTTGGGGAGATTTACATTCCTAAAAATTCAAAATATTCAGTAAAATAACAAAAAAATAAAACACAATTAATGTTAAGAGCTTAAAAAGCCAGCAACTAAACTAAAAATAAAAGCAACAAATTGAAGGTTTAAATGCCTGCTGGAAGAAATTGGTCTCTAAAAATATAGAATCTTAAAAGAGTTGGAAGGAACCACAAGGGGCATCTAGTCTAATCCCCTGCCATACAGGAATAAACAACTAAAGCATTCCTGAAAGATTATTTATAGTATTTAAACCCTGCTGTTCAGCTAAAAAGGCTCCCAGGACAGTTTCCAAATTATTTAATTTGACGGGGTTATTTATTTGTTTGTTTATACCCTGCTCTTGAGTCACAAGGCTACCAGAGCGGCTTACAAATTGTTTTAAGCAATAGCAATTTACAGACATCTACACTGCATTAAGCAGTTTCCAATGTGTGTTAGCTAATTGCCACCACAAGCCAGGTACTCATCTTACCATTCTAGAAAAGGATAGAAGGCTGAGTGAACCTTGGAGCCCTCTGGAATCGAATTTGCAATGTGGTGACTTGCAGTACTGGCATTTAAGCACTGCGCCACCAGGGTTCCCTGCACTCTGCCTTACAATCTAAGTAAGACATAAAACATAAGGAAAAGGGAATGGCAGTGGGGGAGGAGATTAAGTCTGGCAGATTCTGCCTATTTCTTACTCCCTTTGAGACCACAGCAGTGGCAGGTGGGATGGAAGGAGGGCCTTTCATCTGCTGTTGGGACTAAGGTATGAGGAAGCTGTGCTTCCCTATTCTTCTCTCCCTCTTAGGGCACAGATGCCAATCTAACCTCTATTTAAAGACTTGCAAAGATGGGAGAGTCACCTACCCTCTGACACAATCTATTCCGCTGTCAAACAGCTTTTACAGTAAAAAGGTTCTTCCTAATGTTTAGGCAGAAATTATTTTCTTGTAATATGAATCCATTGGTTCGTGTTCTAGTCTCTGAAGCATCAGAAAAGAAGTTGGGTCTATTTATGTGGCATTTCTTCAGATATTTAAAGATAGCTACAAATGTCACCTCTCAGTCTTTTCTCCAAGTTAAACCTATCCAGCTCCCTATGTCGTTCCTCATAAAGCTTGGGTTTCCAAACCTTTGATCATCTTGGTTACCTTTCTCTGCACATGTTCCAGCTTGTCAATATCTTTCTTGAACTCAATGAAAATGCCAGGCAGATATCTCAAGACTAGGCAATCAAAATAAGGGGTTCCTTCTCTTTCCCATTGCACCATAGCAGGGGATGGTTCTCAAAGACAGCATCCAAGGATAACCTGAATAACTGGGCACAGACCTAGAGCAGAAAGTCCTCCTTAAGACAGACTGATCAGAAAAACTAAAGGTTTTAAAAATCAGCACCAACGTTTTAAATCAGGATAAAAAGGTGAGTCCATAGAGAGACTTTCCTCTTCTGCACCAACTAAAGTTTCCAGAATACTTTCAAAGATAACTTCAACTATAATGTATTGCAATAATTGACTATTTTTAATATGTAGAATCAAGTCAGTGGACTCCAAAACATGAGTTGCTTAGATCATTTGATCTGTTGGGACTAATCTTGGAGGCAACCAAACTAGAGCGGGCTTCCAAAGATTGTGCAGTATACAATTTGCAAAGGTTACCCTCTTAGATTAAAGCTCCCAGAATTCCCCAGCCAGCATGCCCATTGTGCTAGTGTTCAGAGTGCTTAAACTACAGAGTAAATATAGCCTGCCTCTACTCTTTTGGGTTTAAAAGTTTTTAAAAGGATTGCTTATTTAGTTAGTTTTTTTAAAAAAAACTTTGGTACTTTTTTTTTGTTTAACCTACGCTGTGAGCCATTTTTGGTCCTTTTTTTGGTAGAAACATGGGGTATAAATTAATAGACAGCAAAGGCAAAATTTGGAGACCAGGCTGTAGGCTTACTGTTCAGTATCAGAGATTGAGCAGTGCAGCAATCAACATATTTAAAAGAATAAAACATACTTAAAAGTATTAAAAACTTTTTTTTTTAAGAAAAAAGGTAAAAAGCTTTTTAAAACAGCCCAACAAAACCACACAGCAGCACACACACACACCCGCCTGTTCTTTAAAAAGCCTGGCTGAATAAAAAGGTTTTGGCCTGCCGTTGGAAGAACAACAGGGAGGGGACCAATCTGAAAAGCCACCGAAAAGGCCCTCTCTCATGTCCCCACCAACTGTACTTGAGATGGTGGTGGGACTGAGAGAAGGGCCTCGCCCAATGATCTCAGGGCCTGGGCTAGTTCATAGAGGGAGGTATGGTCTGCAGATAGCCTGGACCTGAGCCATATAGGGTTTTATAAGTTATAACAAGCACTTTGTTCCCAGAAACAGACTGGCAGCCAATGGAGCTGTTTCAACAGGGGCATGGTATGATCTCTGTAACCCACCCCAGTTAACAGTCTGCTGCAGCTTTTTGGAACAGCTGGAGTTTCTGAACGCTCTTCAATGGCAGTCCCATGTAGAGGGCATTACAGTAGTCCAAACAGGATGTAAGTAAGGCATGTATCACCATGGCCAAGTTTGGCGTGTTAAGGAATGGGAGCAGTTGGCACACTAGCTTTAAGTGTTGCAAAAGCACTCCTGGCCACTGCAGGGACCTGGGCCTACAGGTTCAAGGCTAAATCCAGTAGTACCCACAAACTGTGAGTCTGTGTCTTCAGGGGGAGTGTAACCCCATCTAACACAGGCTGAATCCCTATTCCCTGATCTGCCTTCCAACTGACCAAGAGCACCTCTGTCTTGTCTGGATTATGTTTCTATTTGTTTGCCCTCATACAATCCATTAATGATGACAGACACTGGTTTAGGACCAAGACAGCTTCCTTGGAATGGGGTGGAAAGGAGTAGTAGAGGTGGATGTCATCTGCATATTGATGGCACCAAACTCCAAAACTCAGACAACCTCTCCCAGCGGTTTCATGTATATGTTGAATAGCATGGGGAACAACACTGAGCCCTGAGAGACCCCACACGCCAACAGCCAAGGGGTCAAGCAGGAGTCCCTCAGCACCACCACCTGGGCTCACTCCTCCAGGAATGAATGGAGACACTGTAAAACGGTACCTCCAAGTCCCATCCCAGCAAGGTAGTCCAGAAGGATGCCATGATGGTCAATGGTATCAAAGACCACTGAAAGGTCCAGCAGAACCAACAGGGACACACTCCTCCTGTCCAGTTCCCTGTGTAGGTCATCCACCAAGGCGACCAATGCCATCTCTGATCAAAAAGGATCTGCGAACCCCACTACCTGGAGGACGAATTGAGGCACCTAAACTGGACCCTACAGGCTAATGGTTACTTCAGATCAGACATCACAAGAACAGCCAGACCCAGAAAAAAACCACAGGAATGAAGAAGAAAAACAGCCACCCAAAGGGAAGGTATTTTTATCATACATCAAAGGAGTCACAGACAGACTAGGGAAACTGATAAGGAAAGACAACCTCCAAACAATCTACAGACCAACCAAGAAAATCCAAGAAATGCTACGCTCAGTGAAGGACAAAAGAGACCCTCTCACAGCTGCAGGAGTTTACTACATACCATGCAGCTGTGGACAAATTTACATAGGGACCACTAAACACAGTGTGCAAACATGAATCAAGGAACATGAGCGACACTGCAGACTGGGCCAGCCAGAAAAATCAGCAGTAGCAGAACATGTTATAAACCAACCTGGACACAAAATGCTATTTTAAAACAAAGAAATTCTGGACCAGGCCAACAACTATCATGTTAGAATGCACAGAGAAGGTATTGGAATCCACAAACATCTGGACAACTTCAACAGGAAAGAAGAAACCTTAAAAGTAAACAAAATCTGGCTCCCAGTTTTGAAGAACAATAGAATCAAAACTCAACACTTACAAAGGAATTCCAACTAGGGACAGGGGGATTTCCAGCAGATAATGGCCCATCAACCAACCATTAGACAAATGGACACTAATGAGCCTTGCATTTCTATACCCAGAAACTAACCATTCAATTACACAAATTTACATAAATGCCCCAAAAGGGGTTCACAGCATATAAACTTCACATACACTCCTACCCAACCATTCTCTGAAGATGCCAGCCATAGATGCAGGCGAAACGTCTGAAAGAAACTATTCCAGAAAATGGCCTCACAGCCCGGAAAAAAACCAAGGAAAATCTATGGATGCAGCCGTGAAAGCCTTTGACTTCACACTGTCTCTGTTCCATAGCCAGATTGAAATGGATCTAGATAATCTGTTTCCTCCAGGAATCCTTGGAGTAGGGAGGCTACCGCACATTCTAATATGTTGCCCAAAAATGGCAGGTTGGACACTGGTCAATAATTATCCATTATAGAGGGATTCAGCGATGGCTTTTTCAACAAAGGCCCCACAACTGCTTCTTTTAGGCAAGTTGGAATGCTGCCTTGTTGTAGGGAGGCATTGACTACCCCATTCACCCACTCAGCCAGTCCCCCTCTGGCCTGTTTAATAAGCCAGGAAGGGCAAGGGTCTAGTATGCTTCTGGTACTAGAAGTCTGTCCACATTCTCAGGCTGCACAAATTGAAAAGTATCCATTAACAATGGACAGACAGGTGCCAAGTTTACATCCATTGACTGTTTCAACTATAGCATCCAAGTTGGAGTGGATCTGAGTGATTTTATCTGCAAAATGCCGTGCAAGTTCTTCACAGTGGGCTGATGGGTGGTCTACATTTATTACTTGAGGACCAGTATGTAATAACCCTCTGACCACTCAGAACAGGTCCACTGGGCCGCTCCTTGCAGATTAAATGGTGGCAGCAAAAAAGATTTCTTTGCTGCCTGCACTGCCACGGAGTAGGCCTTTAAAGAGGCTCTAGCCCATGTTTGGTCAGACTCACTTTGAGTCTTCTGCCAAGACCTGGATTTAGATGTACATCTGCATTTGAACTGTCTCTGCAGGTGGAAAATTCTGTGGAGATTATCAGACTCCTTTAATATGGCGTTATACAAACACCAGATCACCAAAGGGCTTCCCTTTCAGATGACGTTGTCCCCATCCTGTTATGCTCCCATGCTGGTCCTGTTTCGCTCTTGTTGCTTTTTATTCATGGCTTAAGCCATGAATAGATCGCCCAATCCGGTCATGGAACGACAGGTGAGTGAAAAGGTGCCCTGTTTCCATAGCGCAATGCCAGCCACAGTGGGAGGTCCATTCCAGAACACTTCCGGGTGCGATTGGGGTATCCAGGTAAGTGACACCCTTTTTTGTACCCTCCCCGGGTTACTTGGGGTTTTTTAAGTGTGTTTTTGTGCTTCTTGTCATTTTTAAACTTGTGTTTCACTTTTTTATTTTTAAATTTCCTGCTTGCTCATCCTCCCACGAGAACAGCCCAGGGTTTGAAACCAGGATGTGAATGCAGCTCCAGAGAGCTGCGTTCACTGCTGGGCTGCCGAGGGAGAGGGAGCATTGCTTGATTAAGGTAAGTGTAAAAGTTTTCGTTCGGGGGTGGGAGAGGAGATAGCAATGCTATTTTTGTCCCCATCTGAAAATCTCCTGTGTTACAGGTCAATGTGTTATGTTTTTAAATAGACTGGGAATTGTACAGTTTAGTTAGAACTCCACATACTCTAAGCCTATTCCCTATGTGTTTAATAGGCCAGGTTCATAATTGCTAATTGTTGTAATGTTATCATCCTAACCCAAACAGTAATCAGTCTTGCTGATCCAGCTGAAAATCTCAGTATTATGCAAAACTGTATAGCCACCACAAGATGGCGATGCATAAGTACATATTGCATCATAGGGTTGGACAGTATTGTTCTCACAGTGAAAGTATGGCAGAATCCTGATTTCTCACTTCTAGTAGGTACTGTACTTCAGTGCTTCTCAGGCTTTCTGATGTGGGAGACCACCAGGTTTTTTTCCAGTGTGCCAGGGACCAGCATTGTGTTTGTACCCATTGGGTAAAATTTTCTTTCTTGTTGGGGACCATCAATCAATGTTTCAAGGACCAGCACTGACTGGTCCAGGGACCACCATTTCACAAAGCACTCCCTTAACAGATTACTATGCAGTATATGTTATCTCTACTATTTTCCATCAAACTCCATAACTTCCCCTTCTTCCTCGTTTCCTTTAGTCCTTTGCTACTTTTTTGTTTTTAAGCACAAAGTAAGTTGAATTTACTAGATCCATTGCAGCATTGTAACAAAAGCTGAATTGTACCTGTAACTCAATGGTGCAGTTTTCCTTGCTCATCCCCCTTCTCTCACCTAGCTTTCCCTAGGCAATAATTGTAGGCTCTGGTGGTTTGTACTTTTAAGGTCTAGAAACCTAGGAGGTTCATGATTGTTTGTCTCACACAAAGTAGTGCTTACAGCAATCTGAATAGTCAGTTCCACAAGGTAAGTCCAAATGGTTTATGTAATTGAGGCCCTGAATGAGCTCTGTTCTAATATATGGCAGATGCATACAGGAATCATGCACATCATAGAAAAGACACATTAAACCTGTTTTTAACAGCCTGTCTTCCTTTCCTCATCCCCACACCAACGTATCAGAGAGGGTAATTGTATCTAGCTGGAGTTCAAAATCTACTTACAAATTCCTAAGCTTTTGCTGAGAAATCTTGTACTATCTTCACATAGAAATATAACTGACATCTCTTCCTCGCCCCCCACAACTGGTTACAATCTGCAGTTGTGATGCTGTGGTCACAAAGTGGCACAGCTATTACGATCAGCCTTTCCAAACCCCCCAGAGGGCAAACCTAAGCAACGCCAAATTCAACCCCAGCACCTCTCCACCCCAGGTGTGCCTATACGTTTTCCATAGGGTTTTGTTTTTTTGTGGGGAGGGCAATATGTAAATTGTTTACAACATTTGTGACAAGTTCTGTTAGATGGCAACAGTTTCTATGCCCAAGCATGCAAACTACTGGTATCTGAGCTTTCAAGCAAACGTAACACACAGAACTACATCAACTGAGAAAGCAACAGGCCAGTTGGATTTCAGTACAGGACCCCCATATCCACTGATTCAATTATTCACGGGACACAAAACAGCACACTACCATAGTCTTCCATTTTCTAGGTCCTCCAATGCAACTCTATGCTATTTTAAACCCGAAGTCCCATTATTTTCAATGGCATTCACTATTATCCAGTTTTTGGTATCCACTCCCCCCGCAACCAATCTCCAGTGGATATGGGGGTCTAACTGTATTTTGCAAATTGAATCCTGTTGGGGGTTTCTCACTGTAGTCAACAGGGCTTATTTCTGAATAAGCATCTATAGAACTGTGTAAACCAACTTTTAACAGTTCATTGCACAAGAGCAGGCACCTATTTTCATTTGACAAGAGGATACTAAAGCTATTGTGTCCCTCATCCCCCTCATACAGCTGTGGGGCAGGCAGCTTTCCAAGAGCAGAAAGAGGAAATGATGGGCAAGGGAGTATTTTTTTAAAAAAATATACTTTAACTTGAACGTGTGTGAAGTAGCACATATATCCAATGGCACATCCTCTAGGAATTTCACTCCCAATTAAGATTTTTTTTTTCATTTATAGAATGGTTAATTTAGGGTGCCTGAAGGCCAGCCACCTGGAGGAGTGGGTTGTCTTCCCTCACCTGCAGTGCAACAGGCCAAAACACAAGAAGCACCAAAACAGAACATCCCTTCTAGCAGTCTGCTTTGCTACTTTCTTTTTGGCTGTCAAGACTTCATCCTAAGGGCAGCTATCTTTCAAGGAGTCCGCAGGAAACTCTCTTCTCATTTCTGTTGCTAATTAGCATTCAGCACATCATTAATTATAATTTGAGATTGGTTTGTACCTGGTATATTCTTGTATTATGTGGCCAGATTGGAGGGTTTTAGGTATCCCTGTATTACAGGGATTGAAATTACAGGGAGACAATTGTTTGCCTAAAAGCTGTCCAACAAGCCATCTGAGCTTAGCATTCCTCAGGTTCAGAATTTCTATTATATATCTGCAGTGTATAACTTTATCAGTTTGATATCACTTTTAGCTATCATAGTGGCACTCTACAAAATCCTAGAACAGGTACTTTATGAATTGGAATTTTCTGCTAGATAGCTCTAGTGAGCAATGTAGTGTAGTAGTTTTGAGCATTAGACTAGGACTCCAGAGATCAGGGTTTGAATCCCCACTAGGTCATGGAACCCGTGTGACCTTGTTGAAGTCACATTCTCTCAAGCCTCAGAGGAAGGCAAGGGTAAACCCACTCTGAACATATCTTGCCAAGAAAACCCCGTATGTTCACCTTAGGGTGACCAAAATAACTAGAAGGTGCACAACAAAGCTCTACTGGCTTCTTTGATAAAGTGGCCATGTTGGAGTCACAGGCCTACACGTTGTTTCAGAGGCCACTTACTTCTTGGCCAACTTCTCTTTCAGACTATAATTGGCTAATTTTACCTATTAAAGCACCTAAAAGTTATTTCCAGATGAAACAGCAGACTTCTTGAAAAATCAAATTATCTCATCCTAAACAAAGGAGCCCATGGCTTTACAAAGGAACAGGAACATGCCAGATGCCAGATAAGTTGCCTTATTGCTACAAAAGGATTTAAATTTTACTGTCTTTTGTCTCAACTCCACATAGCCAGGAAGTAGGAGTGGTCTTCGCTGGATGAGATCCCTCACCTGAACCACAACACAAATAACATGAGACAGCATGTAAGTGATTCCAGCATTGTCCCCTCTTTTTAAACATCTTTTGCCTGATGAAGCCAATAGAGCTTCAAAAGTGTTTTGTATTTTGCATCATGTTGTGTATTTTGGTTGGCCAATAAAGGTATCACTTTTCTTTGTATGCCTTAAAGCCTGACTGAATAAAAAGGACTGAAGTTTGCTGTCAGGACGAGGGGGCCATTTTGGCCTCCCTAGGAAGAGTTCCAGAATCCAGGGGCAGCCACTGATAATCTATTGCATCCCCCCTCAAAACCATGCTTATAATGGTAGTGGGACTGAGCGATGGGCCCCTACTGATGAGCTCAGAGCCCAAACCTGAACCATATATATAGGGCTTCATAGGTCATCACCAGCACTTTGAACTGCGCCAGGAAGAACTGGCAACCATCAATGTGTTTCAACAGATCCACATTATGGTCTCTGTAACCTACTCCAGTTAACAGTCTGGCTGCAGCTCTTTGGACCAGCTGAAATTTAACACTCTTCAAAGAGTAGTTTTAACAGGATGGAACTGAAGCATGTACCACCGTGGCCAGGAACAGATGCAGGCCAGGCTGTATTTCATAGTAAGGAACTGGCAAATGTCTTGAGTATTCCTTGGCTAAGGAAACCCTATGAAAATCCATGGGGTCATTCTAAATTAACAGGCACATATGCATATTAGAAATTGGGAGTTCAGTGGGGTACACTGCACAGAATTCTGAATGTGTCACTGGATTACAAATGCCAGAATGTCTTGTTAGTATGTAATAAATATACACCCTTGTAACTATATCCATACAATAGTATTAACTTGAGGCATATTCTTGCTATTCTGTACTTTTGTATGTGTACATCAGTGGTTTGCATTTTTTTGACTGCCTAAACCACATGAACATGCCTGAACCCCCAAAATCAGTTCAAAATGTATAGTACTACTGTCAAGAGTTGATGTCAGGTAGGATCTCTGGAATAGCTCATGTACGAAATGTCTTCTGCCATGTTATGCACCTCCAACTGAAAACAACCCTACATAGCCCTTTTAGACTTGTGGAAACCATTAGACTCCACTTGCTTGCTATTTTAGCAGCTGCTGATTTGCTAGGGTTTATTATCTCTTAGCTATCTTAAAGGGATTTCCCCAAAATCATGTTAGGATCATTCTTCCTTCAAAAGGCAATATAGAATGTGTTAAATAAACCTGCTGTGCACTCAAGAGAATGTAAATATCTCTTAAGCACCCCTAGGTACTTGCATGTTGGTGTGGGGCCTCTTTAGCAGGAATATTCAACATTTCCTTAGCACATCGGAAAACCCAAAAATCATGACTCCCCTACCATTACCACTTTGTTTTGTAAGTCACCCCATACAAATATTTGAAATAGCAATTCATGTAGTAAAAACAGTAGTAATGCTTTCTACACACTATCCTACCTGGAAAATAAAAGAGCCATTGAGGTCAAGTAGTTCTAGACTGAATTTATTGAAGATAAACTAAAGTCAGTGTTTTGGCTTACAAAATTTAGTATTGTTCCATTAACTCAACAGTTATACTATCACATATGCATTGGAAAGCAAAACTAATCTACTGAACTGAATTGCCAAATATCAAAATGTCAATGGTAATGTGGTTTGGGTCTAAATAAAAGGCAGTATTTAGAACAGGCAATCCCTTGCCAGATATCAACTTGGAAGGCAATACTGTACTTACAAAAGCCAACTGTAATTTTTCACTAGCCACCCTCCCCCAGTAATATCCATTTTTAAGACTTTGGGATCATTTTTTAAGGCTCTGGTAGCCTTCTACAGTTGTTTTCCAAGAGTCTTGCTCAAAGTAGGAAAGAGGCTTGTTTTAATGAAAGGTTCAGAGTGCAAAGAAAGGCAACAGGACACAATACAAACACATTTTAGCTGTTAGTTTAAGGCTAAATGAATGAATATGGGAGTCTTTGAAAAGCCAACCACAGTATGGTTTCAAGCTACCAGCCTGTTCCAAAGATAACCTCAGAATTGTAAGCAAATATTTGGGACTGAATGATTAAAACACCAATGTACCATTCAGGGAAGTGTGGTTTTACTGACTAGCACCAGTTATATTACACCCAAGTTCTCAGTATTAGTGCCTTCAAGATCCATTAATCTTACTAAGTTTTTAATCAACCATGACTCATTCACCAAAAAATGCATTCTCTTTAAGACCACAGTCCAGTCAAATAACTTTTTAGGTCCACAGTTCTCTAGCACAGGTTTAATTTCCCTTTCTTGCTTATTTTTGTAAAAGTGTTCAGCAGTAGCTGTAAAACACCCTAAAATTATTGGTGTAACATCTAAGCAGGAATGGTGGGTCAAACTACCAAAAGCAGGACCGATATCCATGACTTCAGTACACCAAAAAAGCCTAAGCAACTTTATGTACAGCAAAGCAAGATTGTGTCCTGCTCCATGGTTGAAATCATGACTGTAAAATGTGCACATATTCATACAGTTCTTGTTGTCAACATTACAAGTTCTATTTTCCATTTACTAAACCATTTCACAGAAGCCACAATTCAATCTTACTGCTACATAGACTCAAATGAAACCAAGTGTTTCTTGAAATGGTGCACATAAATCCAAATCTTTGGCTGGCAGCACAGCATCCCTCCTCTAAGTAAGGCCTGCTGTTTGATCCTATTTACTTTATAAGACACTTGTGAAACGCCTTTTAGTACAGAACTTAATCTGAATGTTGCTGCTGCTGGCCGAGCCATGTTCCCAATATAATTTAGTTTTATACAAGAGATTATTACTAAGGGTAGGGAAACACACTGTTCTCATACCAATACTCATATGATCTAATATGGAGAAGGTATTCAGACCTGCTTGAAGGTAAAGAAAAAGCCCTCTGAATTCCAATCATAGTCCAACTCCCATAACTTCCATTATAACAGCAACACAGTATTCAAGAAAACCTTTATGATTCCCTATTTGTTAAAAATCCACAGAATTCCAATTTGCACCCAAGCACTATGAGCTTGAGAAATAAAGTAAAACATTTGTGCAGAGTAAAAGCACAGTGCCTAAAAATGGCAACACTTAGTGAAACAGTAAAATCTTCAAAAGCACATATACTAATAGCCTGAAACAAGCTATTAACTAGATCTGTTTTGCTTCCTTAAATATGAAAAATGGGAAAAACCAAGTCTGTAGTTCTATTACATTAGTCATTCTTCAGGCATATGAAAATCTACTTTATTAGACTGAGCTATCTAGCTGCTTGACCACTGCACAATTGTGCTGGCACAACTTTTTTTAATCAAATAAGCACTTTTATGTTGTAATACCTTTGGAAATATTAACTCACTAGTATCACAAGGTAAAGTCTGATCTTTACCTCCCCCCCCACAGCTTTTTGTACACACATGTAGAAGTCTTAAATTTATTAATGTCCAAAATGTTACTATTAGCCCCAAAAAACACAGAGACTTTGCATTAAACTTTGTTTTAATGGTCTCAAAATTTGTGACAGATTTTGGTCAAGTTGTTTCCATTTAAAAAAGTTTTACTGGTTTTAAAAACTAATAACTTAAACTGCCACGAAACAAATGGTCCACAAACATTCCTTTCCTTCTGAAGCTTTTACGATGCATTGTAATCATTAACCAGTCTTTTACTATTAAACTTAAATGGCCAATTGAGACAAACAGTTCTGAGACCATACTTCCACCACTGATTAAGACTGAGGTGGCAGGTGTACAGAATTTTCATTTAGCCTTCTGAGCCTTCTGGGCAGACTTTGTAACCTTGCCAGCACCAGCTGCTTTCTTATCAACTGCCTTGATGACACCAACAGCAACAGTCTGTCTCATGTCACGTACAGCAAAACGACCTAAACGTAAAAAAGAACAGTTAAAGCACTTTCAAGAGATAAAAGTCTTATTTTCTTCCATCCCTTTCTGTATAAGCAAGTCTTAATGATCTTCCTTTTTAACAGGAAATGTCACCTAGCTTTCCCAGCTAATACATACTTATTTCTACACTGGTTGGTTAATGGCACACCCCTATTAAGTGACTAAAACATTTAAGTATTAAAAATTGTAAACAAACTTCATAAATAGCAAAAGTGGCATTCATCACAGGCTTATGTACACCAGACCACTCCCTTTACTGGTCACTCCCCCTCCCAGTAACATCTCTGTATTAACTGTTACCCCTTCTGCAAAGTGCTTCTAAAGTAACTGACACATATACAATACTAGTATCCACATTTTTAATAGTAGACACAATAAAACCATCTCATATAATGCATATTTCTATTGTCAAACCAACACAGCACACACAAGACTGTCTAAGCAAGAGGATTACTTACCCAGAGGAGGATAGTCAGAGAAGCTCTCAACGCACATAGGCTTGCCTGGAATCATGTCAACAATGGCAGCATCTCCAGACTTGAGGAATTTTGGACCATCTTCCAGTTTCTTACCAGAACGCCGATCAATCTTTTCCTTAAGCTCAGCAAACTTGCAGGCAATATGAGCAGTGTGACAATCAAGCACAGGAGCATAACCAGCACTTATTTGGCCTGGATGGTTCAGAATGATAACCTATGGAATTATTAAAGAAGATTAATTCACATCTTTACCAATTAAGCTCTATGCAGCACTTAAAGAAATGTCAAACAAAGCCACTTCTGCAAATTACCTGTGCTGTGAACCCAGCAGCTTCCATTGGTGGATCATTTTTGCTGTCACCAGCAACATTACCACGGCGGACATCTTTAACAGACACGTTCTTTACGTTGAAGCCAACGTTGTCACCGGGGAGAGCTTCACTCAGAGCCTCATGATGCATCTCCACAGATTTCACTTCAGTTGTAACATTGACTGGGGCAAATGTTACTACCATGCCTGGTTTCAGAATGCCAGTTTCCACACGACCCACTGGAACAGTACCAATCCCTTTAAAAAAAGCAATTGGAACATTACTATCATTCTGCAAAGACAGGCAAATATAGTTCTAGGTGTGATAGTTTGAGCACAGAGCTTCAGGCAGGAATTAAGGCAAATGTTATCTTCCCTTTTTATTTTGGAACCAGAAAGCCAGTCTATGTACAAATCATTTGCACAATGTGTTCACACGCTGATCTTTCTTCTCAAAGACTCAATATAAACTTGTTGTAAGCTTGTTATAATACGTACCACCAATCTTGTAGACATCCTGAAGTGGCAGACGCAGGGGTTTGTCAGTTGGACGAGTTGGTGGCAAGATAGAATCCAGAGCTTCCAACAATGTAGTTCCGCTCGCACTGCCATCCTTACGGGTCACTTTCCACCCCTTGAACCAGGGCATCTGCAAAAAAAAAAAAAAAAAAAAGGTATATAGGTTGTTTTCAAAAATATAGATGCAGAATTTCTCACACGACAAATGTGCATCCTTTGAAAATCTGAACTGTTCAGACTTTTAGAAAAGGCTTCATTCAGTACTGCAATCTATGTTACTCATGTCTACCTGCTGCATCAGCTGGAGAAGGCACCTTTATTATTTCCATGCACTTCAATAGACTAAAACTGGTTGAGCTGCATTCATCAAAGCTTGAAGAGTAATATAACTTACATTAGAGCTAGGCTCCAACATGTTGTCTCCATTCCAGCCAGAAATAGGCACAAAAGCCACTGTATCTGGGTTGTAACCAATTTTCTTGATGTACGTGCTGACTTCTTTGACAATTTCCTCATATCTCTTCTGGCTGTAAGGTGGCTCAGTAGAATCCATTTTGTTAACGCCAACAATAAGCTGTTTTACACCCAGAGTATAGGCCAGAAGGGCATGCTCACGGGTCTGCCCGTTTTTAGAGATACCTGCTTCAAATTCACCAACACCAGCAGCAACAATAAGGACAGCACAGTCAGCCTGTAGAGAAAAAAAAAAACTTATGTTCATTTACTCAACACACCCAGTTTTTATACTATATCCCCAAAGCAACATTATTTGCTCACCTGGGAGGTACCAGTAATCATGTTTTTGATGAAGTCTCTGTGTCCAGGGGCATCAATGATAGTGACATAGTATTTGCTTGTTTCAAACTTCCAGAGTGAAATATCAATAGTGATACCACGTTCACGTTCTGCCTTCAGTTTGTCCAACACCCAGGCATACTTGAAGGAGCCTTTGCCCATCTATTAAGTAAACAATTAACACCACCATTAATGCAGTTAACACATTTTATGTAACAGGTTAAGTGTTGCCAGAAAGAACTCAGTCTCAAGACATCACACATCAACACTGAAATATAATATACATGCTATATTTAGCAGAATTTGGCAGATGTGGTGCGAGATTCCAAATCTGTCTCGCTTACTTAACCCAGTGACACTTAATCGGTCACTGAACATACATGACTGTTTAATTGCTCAAGAGCAGTCTTCCAAATTTACAGGTATCTCTGGCCAAATAGTTTACAACATAAATGGCACATTTACTAGCTCTTCCATGCATTTTCTGTGAACACTTATTTAAACTGATAATTCTGTAACAAATAATCCAGTTGTAAACTAAATACAGTTGTCCCTCCACATTCACGGATTTGGCATTCATGGTTTTAAATATTCACAGCTTGAAAATATTCTTGCTATGCGATTGCATATAATGGGACTTGAGTATTCATGGATTTGGGCATTCATGGGGGGTCCTGGAGCCAAACCCCAACAAATGTGAAGGGACAACTGTAAACTTATTAGAACCAAACAGAAGAGATGAATGAGCTGAATGAGCGGTAACTTGGTAAATCAATTTCACTGCTTCAATTCTAATTCAGATTAACAACTGGACTCAGGCTAAGACTGAAACCTACAAAGAATAGTCCACATACAGGATTATATGAATAATAGCCCATGTACAGCAAAAATTCTCATCCAACTTTAATAAAATTTTAATGAAAAAATTGTAGTTCACTGAAAATGTGCATCAACTTGGATGTTCTACTGGAAATTTACACTGGAATCACACTCACCTCAGCAGCTTCCTTCTCAAACTTCTCAATGGTCCTCTTGTCAATCCCACCACATTTGTAAATCAGATGGCCAGTGGTGGTGGACTTGCCGGAGTCGACATGCCCAATGACGACAATGTTGATGTGGGTCTTCTCCTTTCCCATTTTGGTCGATCAACAGATGGTTCTCTTCCACTTCAGACAAAACACCCTGTGTGAAGTGAGGAAGAATGCACAAAAGTGTCAAATTCACTTAAAAAAATAAAATAAAACTATTAAGTCACTTGATGAGCAGTATTGCAATCCATTAAATATTTCCCCCACCCCTCGGAGGTGGGGTTGGGGGAGGCAGGTTAGCTAATACACTAACATATATTGGAAACTGCTTAATGCAGTGTAGATGCTATTGCTTAAAACAATTTGTAAGCCGCTCTGATAGCCTTGTGGCTGAAGAGCGGGGTATATATAAATAAATAAAATTTTAAAAAAGAAAGGTTCAATCCTGTTGGGCCTCTTCCAAGGGGCTGCCAGGGATCCAGGCCCGGAACTAGGCCCAGGCCTGCCTCGAGTGCCTCAACTCCACCCACCCTCCAAGGTGGCGGCCAGGGGCGTTGCGTCAGCGGGGCGGCCGCCCAGACTTTCACCTCGGCAGAGGCTCCCAGCCCGCCTTCGTGGCCACATGAGGGTGAAGAGCCAAGCCGGGGGGGGGGGCGGGCGGGCGGGCGGGCGCGCGGCGGCGGCTCCCTTTGTGTCGAAAGGCGAGCGGGCCGAGCACGAGCCCGGAAGGAGGGAGGGAGCGGGGCCCGAGACACTCCGTTGGCTGCCTGGCACGCGCCCCGCCCGCCCGCCCCGCGTCCTCCATTTTGTGACGGCGGCCGCCAGCCGAGAGCGGCCATTTTTTCTCCCCCATCCGACACACATAGAAAAGGGAATGGGAGGGAAGGGTGGCGGGCGGACCAAGAAGAGTAAAAAAAAAAAAAAAAGGCACACACACACTCATACACACACACAAAGGCCCAGGGAAAAGAGTCCGCAAGGCCGTAACTTAAGGCAGCGAAATGGACCACGACGGGAAATTCAAAGGAGTGGGGAAGGAATAACACACAACCACACCTGCCACGGCCGCGCCATCCCCACGACCAACCACTCAGATCAAGACACGTGTCCCGCAAATTCACCCCTTTCCCCAACTGCTGTTTCCTCACAATCCAATACAACCCAACAGGGGCTCCCCCCATCCTCCCCTCCCTCTCTCTTACATGCACACACGCACGCACGCACGCTCGCCCACCCGGAGGGAACCCATCCTGGCCGCCCACAACACGCGGGAGGGGAGTAACCGCGGCTTCCCCACCACCCTGCCGGCCTATCCCTTCTCGGGCGTCGAAGATGGCCTTTGTCCCTGCCAGCTCCACGTGGGCTTTTGCTCAACCCCCTCCTTGGCCTAGGCCCAAGCCAGGACATCTCCTGCCTTCCGCTGCTGCTGCCACCTCCTCCCCCCCCCGCGCACAAACACGTGGCCACAACTCACCACCGAAGCAGCGGCAAACCCGTCGCGAAAAAGACCGAAGCTGTGAGCGGCGCCCTTTATATAGCTTGAGCCGGGAGGGCGGCGGCCTAAGGGACACGTCACGCCTCCCAGCGTTCCATTCGGCAATTCTGGCCGCCTTGTGTGTCTCCCTCCCTCTCCGCCTACCCCTCCCATCGAAAGGTGCCTCCAGGGAGAGAAGGAAAATTATCCCTTTTTCACCAAAACGTGTTTTCTCTCACACAACCCCGCTCGCTCCTCCCCGGCTCATGAGGGAGTCAATGGTCATTTTCTACCTTCACATGTGCCCCACCCATCCATCCAACATCTCCTTCACCAAGTCGGCACCACCTTCGGCTCCTGGAGTTTGACGACACCCCCTTGAGCTCTGCCAGGCGAAAAGGCTGGGCTGAGCCGGGCTGCCCCAACTGGGCAGAAGCGCCCTCTCTTCCCTCCCAGCACCAGATTTTTCCGGCCCTTGTCCTTTCCTCACATACGTCCCCAAACTTGTAACAGCTTTTCCCCTTCATCCCCTTTTAAGGATCTCTTTTCATTCCAAATGATGCCCCCAATTCAACATATTTTAACTCCATTTATTATTTTTTTAAGGCAAGCATTAAGCACCACTGTAATGATATTTACTGCTGCAACAGTTGTGGGCTTTAAAAAAACCCCAAAAACATGTTAAATGTATATACAGTAACATGAAGAATATTTGGATATTTGTAACTTGATAAAAAATAATAATAAAAAACAATAAATGTGTTAATCTCTTTTTAAAAAAACAGACCAAAAACATCACCTCTCCCTTTTTTTCCATTCCACTTAAGCCACCATGATTTTCCTTTCTTCCACCCCTCACTAGACACATCCATTCCTATATTTCATCCTTCGACAACATGTCAAGCAAAATTTTCCTGTTTCCTCAACCCTAACTGATTGTGTTGCCTCTTACCTCCAATGCCTCTCCCAGTTTAGGAACAAGCAGTTTGTCAAAAGTGCAAAGCCCACCCTAAATTCTTGGGATTCTAGATCTACAAGTTGTCCCTCAATATCCACGAATTTGGTATCCATGATTTTAAGTATTCATGGCTTGAAAATATTCTTTAAAAAATAAGTATCCAAAAAGCAAACCTCGATTTTGCCATCTTATATAAAGGACACCATTTTGCTATGCCATGGCATATAATGGGACTTCACAGATTTTGGCGTGGGTTCTGGAACCAAACCCCAGCAAATATGAAGGGAAGACTTACATTTAAAGATACCTAGAGCAGCTGTCTCAACATTACCATATTAGCTACAAACTTTCATTTAACTCAAGTTCTAGGGAATCTTAAGTACAAAATGCTCCTTGTTATTCTTTTACATTCACTTCCTAAACAGTATCTTGATACAAAGACATGTTGTATAAATGGAGCACACCAAGGAATTTTAGAAGAGAATCAGCCTGTGCTTTATAGATTATGCCAAAGCCTTTTATTGGTATCGTTAAAAAAGTATGGGTTGAAAGAAATGGGTTTGCCACAACATTTGGTTGTCCTGATGTGTAATCTGTATTCAGGACAAGAGGCCACTGTCAGAATAGAATATGGAGAAACAGGATAGTTTCCTATTTGCAAGGTGGGGGGGGGATCAGGCAAGGCTGTATTTTATCACCCTGTCTG
Organism: Gambelia wislizenii; assembly: GCA_030847615.1. Classification (NCBI taxonomy): domain Eukaryota; kingdom Metazoa; phylum Chordata; class Lepidosauria; order Squamata; family Crotaphytidae; genus Gambelia; species Gambelia wislizenii. The sequence goes on along the minus strand of JAUMIR010000001.1, from coordinate 164,972,586 downwards.
TGTAACTTGTAGGCTGAACATATCATTTTGTAAAGCAGGATTAGACTAGGAGGAAGGAGACGTGAAAATGGAAGAAACACCAACAATTTAAGGTATGCAGATGACACCATATTACTAGCAGAAAACAGCAAAGACTTGGAACCATTACTGAAGAAAGTCAAGGAAGAAAATGCAAAGGCAGGTTTACAGCTGATCATTAAAAAAAAGCAACAGTGACCACAGATAATTTATATAACATTAAAGTAGACAATTAAGACATGGAAATAGTTAAAGACCTTGTGGTGGTGATGATGGTGTACCTTCAAGTTGTTTCTGACTTATGGCAAACCTCAGGTGAACCAATCATGGGTTTTTCTTGGCAAGATTTGTTCAGAGGGGGTTTGCCTTTGCTTTCCTCTAAGACTGAGAGAGTGAGAGTGTGACTTGCTGAAGGTCAGCTGGTGGGTTTCCATGGCTGAGTGGGATTTGAACCTTGGTTTCCAGAGTCATATTCCAACACTCAAGCCACTAAACCACACCATACCATGGCTTAGTCATTAATCAGAACAGAGTCTGCAGTCAAGAAATCAGAAGAAGACTAGGACTTGGAAGGGCAGCTATGAAGGAACTAGACAAGATCCTCAAGTATCAAGATGTATCATTGAATACTAAAGTTTGGATTGTCTATGTCGTCATAGTTCCAATTTCTATGTATGGTTGTGAAAGCCAGATAGTGAAAAAAAACTGAGGAGGAAAATCACCTCATTTGAAATGTGGTGCTGGAGAAGAGTTCTATAGTTAAGTCTTGGGGAGTCTGTGGCAACAAAAGATATTTAAAGGGGGTCCCTGGTAAAGAAAAGGTTAAGAGCCACTGATTGAGATACTTCTGAGGAAAAAAGTAAAGGCCTATACTACTTCAGAGTACAGTAGTAGAGTTGCCAGGCTGAGTACAGGTTGCCCCTATATCCATGGGACATACGTTCCCAGACTTATCATTTATAAGTGAAACCACAGATAATACTGAACTGCAATAGAGTATCATAGCATTGTGCTGAAGGATGTAGAAAATGCCTAGAGTGAATGCCTCTCTAGGCATCTGGAGGTCATCCAGCACGACTCTACAGTCAACTTCTGATGGAAGTTGACCATAGAGTTGTGCTGAAGGACCTCCAGATACCTAGAGAGCCCCTCTAGATGCCTAGAGAGGCCTCCCCCCTTGACTGTGGTTAAATGAAATCATGGTTACCAATACCACGGATATGGGAAGGTGAACTGTACTGGAGAGCGCTCCTGTACCTTTAATGGTTGAACAGAAGAGGGAATTTCAGAAGGTGTTGCTCATCAATCAACCAGGTAACAAGCAACACATGCTGAAATCCTCTCTTCTATACACCATTAAAGATAGAGGATCCCTTTCCTGTTCTTACTCTGACAACCCTAGCTAAAGACAGCAGATTACATAAAGAAATCCTTCCCCTGTCCTTTTGGAAAATAAGATTGTTTTCAAGGAGAACAATCTTTTCCCTTCATTAAGATTATTTTCCCCCTATAAAGGGATTTATTTGTTAATTGAGGAACAGTAAATCCTGGGACCACCTTCACACTCTTCCTTACCTACAGTGAAATATGATACATGCCAGACACACTTTTATGATCTCATGTGCTCCAGTGGAAGTACTGGCTAGACAGTTCTTGGTTCTGTAATCCAAAAAGGTCTTATTGAGCATGGTATCCTAGACAGGTATGTACCTAGGAATTAGCTCTATTAAACCCAAGAGGATTACTTCTGAATGGGCATGCATAGGGTTGCACTGGAGGCCTTTGAAACTATTGTAGCACCAACATGTCACTTCATTTTACCATATTTATAATACTAGCAGCAGTGATTTTCCCCTGTCCCAGTGCTTTGAAAGGTTAAAAATGTCCTCTCAAAGTAGACTTTGGCCCTCTTGGCTCATGTTTTCATATGAGTCAGCCTTCTGGGCATTTACATTAACCATGGCATGCAAACATGTCATTGTCTACCAAGCTGACATGTCAGCTGTGAATGTTTCAGAGGGTGATATAATTCTCGTATACTGCATATTCTGCATAGAAACATGCAGGGGTGTTGTGACTTTAACAGTTGCTTCACTTGCAGAAAGTTAACATTTCATCTCCATGTTTTGCTTTGGAGAATTGCTCTATCTCACCAGCGCACCTTGGGATGTCTTTAAAAAAAAAAAAAAACCTGGCTGCAGTGAAGAAATAATGTGAGTAAACACTTGGACTGCCATCAGGATTGCAAGGCTTATGGGGGCTTCCAAGGCCAGAAAAACCATTTGGACCTGTCGCTGCTGCTGCGAGATGCCAATACTACCAGGTATTTGGGATTTCCCCCCCTCGTGTAGATGGGCCCGTAGTGACCCTATCCCAAGGTTTCCTTGGCAAGATTTATTCAAAGGAAGCTTGCCACTGCCTTCCTGTTAAGCTGAGAGAATGTTGCTCACCCAATGTTACCCAGTGGTTTTCCATGGCAGAACAGGGATTCGAATCCTGCTCATTTGGAGTCCTTGTCCAGTGGTCAAACCACTACATTACAATGGCTCTCTAAAAACTAGTCAAACTATGGTGACCCTATCCCAGAGTTTCCTTGTCAAGATTTATTCCAAGGAGGTTTTTCCTTGCCTTCCTCTGAAGCTGAGAAATTGTGACTTGCCCAAGGTCACCCAGTGGGTTTCCATGGCTTAGCAGGAATTTGAACCTTGGACTACCAGAGTGCTAATCCAACATGAAAACCACTATACCATGCTGGCTCAATTTATACCCTGCACATTCTCTTAAAGCTTGGGACAGCTAACACTCTACATAAAAATACCATTAAAATCACATAATAATAAATATCTAAAATTGTGAATCTAATATTATTATTTAATAATTGCCCTTTGTTCGTTGGAGCATGGACAAAATCCTTCAAGCATTCCCCTTGGGGCTATGAAATTTTTATTTATGTATTTATACCATTTTTTTATCCTATTCCCTATCAAAAAGATTCCTGTAGCAGCTTACATCTATCTGTCTGTCTGTCTGTCTGTCTGTCTGTCGGTCGCTCTTAGGTATGTTGCTGTTTCCAGTGTGCTGACTGGCCACTTAGGAAACTGACCAACAAAGCCCTGTCGGGCAGCCAATCAGCACACTGGGGATAGGACCATGTGGAAGTTTCCTTTCTAAACATGGTGGACGCAGAGGGGGTGTGAGTAGCATGAGGGGGATGTGGCATGGTGTGTGTGTGTGTGCAACATGTGCGGGGCGCGGGGAGGGTGGCATGAGCATGGGGAGGGAGACAGGGCGCAGGGAAGGCAGCACACGGTGCAGGGAGGTAGTGCGAGTGTGGGTAGGGTGGCACATGGCGGCACGGGGTGCGAGAGGGCGGTGCGAATGTGGGGAGGGTAGCACAGGGCAGCACAGGTGCGGGGAGGGCGGCGCGAGCACAGGGAGGGCAGCATGAGGGAGTGGCATGTGTACCATGGGGGGTACACTGACTCTATCTATCTATCTATCTATCTATCTATCTTTTTCATCTTTGGCAACTGGAGGAGAAAGCCAAAAGATTTTGCTTATATTTTCAGTTCTGTTTGTTAGTTAGTTCAATACATATGTTTGTGTATGTATTCTCATACATATGTGTCTGTGTGTGTGTGTTGTGTACATATAGTGATACAGTTGGCCCTCCATATCGAAAGGTTCTGCATCCAAGGATTCAACCAACCACAGCTTGAAAATATTCAGGGGGAAAAGGATTCCAAAAAGCAAACCTCCAGGATGCCATTTTACTATACCATTGTATATAATGGGACTTGAGCACCCATGGATTTTGGTATCCACGAGGGGTCCTGGAACCAAACACCAGCAGATACTGAGGGCCCATTGTATATACAGCTAGACCCCCGTATCCACGGAACCAATATCTGCTGTTTCAGTTATCTGCAAGACCCAAAATGGGGCAAAATGGTTAAAGAGGAAATATAACTGTACTACAGACTCTATAGGCTAATTATAGAACTCAGTAATAAACAATCAATTTTCTATAAAATTATCGGTGTATATTGTGATTCTTAATAAAGTTTGTTTTAGTGCAATGATTGTTATAACATATGTTGTACAAAAGTGTCACATGCAAGTAATAAATAATCAATAAATAATTACTTATGAATATTTGTATTAATACATACATATGGTTAAGTCCTTATATATATGAACATGTGGGATGATAATTCCAAAGTATCAAAAATTCCACAATGTCCAAAAATGTGCAGGTCTGTGTTATAGGGAGCGCTGGTGGTGCAGTGGTTAAATGCCGATACTACAGCCACAACATTGTGAGTTCAATCCCAAGGGCTTAGCCTTCCATCCTTTCGTAGGTTGGTAAAGTGAGTACCTGGCCTGTGGCGGCAATTAGCTAACACACATTGGAAACTGCTTAGAGAGTGCCTAGCATGCTGTAAATGTGGTGTAGATGTCTAAGTGTTATTGCTAAAAACAATTTGTAAGCCACTCTCAGAGCCTTTGTGGCTGAAAAGCAGGATATAAATACATAAATAAATAAATAAATGGAATCAAGAGGCTTCCAAAATCAAGACCGTTTGGCAGCTGAACCAACAGTCATGATGTGAGAACTTTCTTGTCATTAAGTCCTTGGATGTAAGTTCTTTTATTGCTTGCTAATTTATAGAAGGGGTGGGGAAAATTTGACCTTTAGATCTATGGAACTCAGATTTGTATCAGGTCCATCCAGCATGGTCAGTGGTAATAAATGAAAGGTGTTTTAATCAATTAAAATCTGGAGGTTAAACAGATTCTTCCACCCCTGGTCTAAAGGATGGAGGAACCGTGTCTTATTGTCTGGGTACCTTTCCCATCAGCTCCAGCCAGCATGATCAACGATCAGGAATGTATTGGCAATAGAATACACTGCCTTGGAGTGTGTTGGAGTCTCCTTTGGAGGTTTTAAACAGAGGCTGGATGGCCACCTGTCTGGAATGATTTGATTGTGTATTCCTGCATGGCAGGGGGTTGGACTGGATGGCACTGATGGTCTCTTCCAACCCTATGATTCTATGACTAACATCTGAGGAAACAGATTTTATCCCACTCCTGATCTCCCAAACAAATACCTACAAAATATCCAGGTTCCTTCTTTGTTATTGCTTTGATTCCCAGTTAATTTGTATTACAGTACTTCACTTTAAAACACAAGCTATGTACAGACAACAATCTGATGCATACAGTATACGTCAGGACTGGCTTTGCATCTGTTTTTCTTGCCTCTCTTTTAGCCATTGTCATTTTGTGTGCATGTGTATATATGAGTCTGAGTGTAGCTATTTTGCATACTTCTTGTTTGGACATGTAGGGTTTCCTATAGTCTATAAAAAGTTGTCACACTCGGGCTGTAATGCAAATCCAATAGGACAAAGTCTTTGCTTGGTTGATTTCAAAATAGGTCTGCCTAAGGAGACAAGCAGATCTCACCAATCCTGAAGAACAACTCAGTCAGTGTAACAGCATAATGTAACATATACGTGGAAATTTATTAGGAAAGCAACATAGTTGAAGAAGCAAAGAAGATATAGATGGAGAATAATTTTAGAAATGCACATGCAGCCATACAGGAAATTTTAGTATATCAGTCTAGACAGAAGTTAACAAAACATTTGCTACCCACATTCCGTGACCATTTGATCATATGTTCTTTGACAGTCTGATTCCAAATCTAATTTCAACAATAATTTATAAACTTTTGACACTTTGAAATCTTTATCATCCATAATCATTTCATCCAATTCTGTCTTTAGATTTTCTATTCCCAGTAGTTTTTTATCCATCTAAAAGCTTTCTAAAGGCTTTCGGTATTGAAACCAATTACATTTTCTTTGCTCTTGCTCTAATTCTTCTCTCGTTTTAAACCTACTGGACCCTTTCTGAAATGTTATTAAATCTCTGTAAGTCCACCAATTTTGTAAATGTAGCATTTCTGTTCGTCTAATGGCTTCTTGAGGGGAAACCCACAAAGGATAAATGTTCATAACCTGATAAGAAAGATAATAAAAAATGATTTCAAATTATATTTGTTGAATATGTTTGATAGAGGTTTTCCAAAGGAATTTAAGAGAGTGATACTGTACAAGACCACCACAGCAAGAATTGTCTTCGCTAGATACTGGAAACAAAAGGCGATTCCAAGCTGTGATGAGTGGATGGTTAAACTATTGGAAGTAGCCCAAATGGAACAACTTACTTGTTGGGTCAAGCATCAATCGATACATGAGTTTAGAAAGGAATGGGAAAACTTAATTGATTATTGGAAAACTGAATGGAACAGATATATGGTAACATGGTTTATAGACTAAACAGAGTTATTAAGGAAACTGGAAACAAAACAATGTATAAGTTTTGAGCCAAACCTTCTGTTGGGAAATACAGGGGAGAATTACAAGTTGATGTATAGTAAGAGATTATAGATACTGTATTGATAATTTCATTGTATAACATGATAAAAGATGAAGTTAGGTAGAAAGCCAAAATGGCAGCAAAAGCAAGTTCAAACTACAGTTGAGAATGGAAGTGAAAATGTAGAACTTTTTCTTTTACTGTATAAGTAAATATTTTTAAAGATAATAATAATAAAACATTTGCAAGCTACTTTGTTAGTTTTTTATTCTTGAGTTTGAAGCTCTGTATGGACCAAGATCCTTGCTGCAAAAAAGAACCCTCTGGATAAGTATATTAGTATTGAAGAAAACTCTGTGAAATTCATGGGGCCGCCATAAGTTGACAAACGACTTGGAGGCGCACACATACACACATAGATTTTTTTAAAAAAATATTATCTAACATTTTCAGCCTAAATTCAATTGCTAATCTCAATTAGAGTAGACTTGTTGAATCAAATACTGAACAGCAGAGGTGAGAATCATGGGGCCCTTCAGATATTGTTGGATGGCAACTCCCATTGGCCTAGCCAGTATCATCCATGTTGGACATTGCCCAATAACATCTGGAGGGCCGTAAGATTCTCACCCCTTATGTGTATTATATGGTGCTTTGCATGCTTAAATTTGCTCAGGGAGATTTCCATTGCTCACCTTTATTACAGGTATAGTAGAATCCCCATTATCGGAGCTGCCTTTTGTGATTACACCTATTTTTCTATTCATGATTCCACACCCATGTGGTCTTAGTGAGCACAACAGAGGATGAGCAAGATTTTGCATCTGTTGTGCAGGAAATAGCCTACATATTCTAAAAATACACTAACTGCTTACAGCGTCAGTAAAGTAATTGCAAATACCTGGCTTCAAGCACCAAGTCAGTAGCACATTTCACAGATCGCATACTATCAGAACTGTATCTCTAAGATGGAAACATTACTAGCTTTACAGGGTTACTGTAAGCACTGCCAAGATGAATGTTTCACACTTAATAAAACATCATAAACAAAACCACTTATATAATTAAAAACAAAGCTTTTACTCCCTCTCTCCTGGTTTAAGTAGAAGATATTGTGTTATTGGCATAGCATGGGGTTTTGCCCAGGGCATTGCAATAAGAATAAAACAAAATCAGGATATAACCTCCCACTATTCATGTAGAAAGGTCCTTATAATTAAAATGTTTGTGTCTCACAAGGAATACATTTAAAGTGTACCCACACTGCAGAATTATAGCAGTTTGATGTTAGATTTTCCTTGGTTTTTTCCGGGCTGTGAGGCCGTGTTCTGGAATAGTTTATCTGACGTTTTGCCTACATCTGTGGCCAGCATCTTCAGAGAAGGGTTGGGTAGAAGTGTATGTGGAGTTTATATGCTGTGAACCCCTGTTGGGGAGTATATCTAAATTTGTGTAACTGAATGGTTAGTTTCTGGGTATAGAAATGCAAGGCTCATTAGTGTCTGTTTGGCTATTGGTTGGTTGATGGGCCATGATCTACTGGGAATCCCCCTGTCCCTGGGTGGAATTCCTTTGTAAGTGTTGAGTTTTGATTCTATTGTTCTTCAAAACTAGGAGCCAGATTCTGTTTACTTTTAAGGTTTCTTCTTTCCTGATGAAGTTGTCCAGGTGTTTGTGGATATCAATAGCTTCTCTGCTTTTCCAGTGCTTTTGACTCTATTGAGAGAACTCTTCATGCACAGATGGTTTCTATGGCAATGTTAAGCAGAATGGATTGGAGCTGGAAGGAGGGCAACATCATACCCTCCTACTGTCCCAATTTGGCAAGGACAGTTCCTATTACTCCTTCCATCACACTTTCTCAGCTGCTTTTAAAATGCCCCCGCTTCTCCCTCCCTGCCCCCCCTTTCTTCCTTGCTGCAAACTGAATTCAAAATGCAAAAGTTGTTTCCACTTAGTTAACTCAGCCAGGGGGAGAGGAGAGGACAGAATCTTGTCCTTTCCGGTAGGCCCACACAAAAGCAAAGTAGTGCTGCAGCTTCTCCTAGCTTGTTAGTGCTTTCTCATTAATAACTTTTGCTCCCTTGCCTACATCTTGATGTTAGTTGTCCACATGTGTCCTTTTTCATCTGTTATGTTGGAAGGTTGTGCAGAACTCCATCTACTCATCTCTCCAATTCAGCACAACAGCAAATAAGTAAAAGTCTGTTAAATTTTCATCCCAGCTTTCTCCATGCCGCTTTAGTACTTATATAAACTGCTTGACGTCAGATACACTTATCTGAACTGATAGTATCTTCATTTTAAAACACTTTTGCCTTAATTTCAATGGAAGAAAAATTGAAACAAGGACAGCTGCCTGAGGATACAACAGCAGTTTGAAGTGCCTCTCTGACAAGAGGCAGGAAATCTTCAGCTTACAACTCCAATCACCTTCAGCCAGCATGGCCAATTTTAAGGGGTTGTGTGGGTTGTAATCCAAAACATCTGGAGAGCCAAACATTTTCCACTCCTGCTCTATTACTTTCAATTGTTGTTGTGTGTCCTCAAGTCATTTCATGGCAACCCTATCACGGGTTTTCCTTGGCAAGATTTCACAGAATCATAGAGTTTGAAAGGGACCACAAGGGCCATCCAGTGCAACCCCCTGCCCTGCAGGAATACACACTCAAAGCATTCCTGATAGATGGCCATCCAGCCTCTGTTTAAAAATCTCCAAAGAAGGAGACTCCACCACACTCCGAGGCAGCATATTCCACTGTAACCACTCTCACCGTCAGGAAGTTCTTAATGCTTAGGTGGAATCTCTTTTCCTGTAGCTTGGAGGTTTGCCGTAGCCTTCCTCTGAGGATGAGAGTGTGTGACTTGTACAAATTCACCCAGTGGGTTTCCATGGCTGAGTGGGGATTTGAACCCTGCTCTCCAGAGTCCTAGTCCAACACCCAAATCACTATGCCATGCTGGCTCTCAATTAGGTCAACAAGAATGTAAAAAAAAAAAAAAAGGTTTGGAAGTAGTCCTATATTTTAAAAAAAGCTAGGGACTTTTATGAATGAGAATACTTGAGGTGAAGCGTTTCTAGATTTATCAGTATGAACCTGAAGACATGTTCTGACATCAAGTAATTGGCAACCTGATATAAAGACAAAGGCCTCAGTACTTTTAATACTTGGACAGATGTATGAGGTAGAATCAGATATCATGTTGTCTGCCAGGATTTCCATGCCTACCTATCTCTCTAAAATAGGTAGGAGACCCATTATCATTTGCAGGTGGCCAGTGTACTTCAATGTCTATACTTTTTATTTTTTTAAAAAAAGTATTTTTAATTGGCATTATTTATTTATTATTGCTACTATCAGAGCATTTCCAAGGGGAAAAGGAGTTTATAAATACTGCAAACCAAGGATATCACAAACTCTAATTGGTATCGGAAATAATTTGAGGCTTGATTTTTAATCAGAACTATTCTGGTTGCTATATTAGTGCTTTTCACCTTGATTATTTCAGTGACATTATTTCCAGTTGATGTCTTCCATTTTTGTCAGGATCCTCTGAAAATGGTTAGAATTCCACTGATCTTTTCTGTAAGATAGGACACTCATCCTGAGGCCAGGGAAAGGAGCTGGTGGTGTATTGCAAGCCTTCCTTTAGTGTGCAGTCTGGATATTGCTCTCTCGATTGTTCTAGAGGCATGAACTCAGCTTTATGTAATGAGTCATTTTAAATCCTCCTCTTTGTCTCTTTCCTCTGCCAGGAACAGAAGCGCTAACCAGAGTAACTTTCTTGCTTGGTGTAAGAGACAAAGCAATTGACAGCTATGGAGTTGTGCTTCCATCATGACTCAGCAAAAATGCTCTGCTGAGAGTAACTGGGCTTGCGAGAACACCCTTTTCCGTATGAAAAATCTGGACTCAGAATTTCTGACTCAAAATCCCTCCTCCCCTTTAAACTCTCCAATCTGACTCATAAAAAAAGTGGAGACTCTCAGATATAAAATATCACCACACCCAGAAAATGTAGCTGTTCTTTTTGCAAACTATTTACTCTTCTTTAAAAATGTATGTATTTTTTTTCTCCAGGAAAGTGAAAACAAAGGTAGTATTTAAACTTCCTTTAAAATGGCCTGGATTGAAGAAATGGGAGGATTGAAAGATTTTAAACTGCTGAACACAAGTTATACATTTAAACAAGCAGGAGAATATACATACAGTCCGCCCTCCATATCCATGGATTCTTTATCCACGGATTCAATCATCCACAGTTTGAAAATATTCGTACAATCCAACGCAAACACACACACACACACACACACACAGAAGAAAGAAGGGGTAATATAAATATAAAACTATGCAATACATTTGTGAAACAAATTATCTAGATAGAAATGTACATTGATGGCACTATTGAAATGAAAGATGATGATGATGATAATAGCAACTGAAAAAAAATATAAGCAAAATATACTGTACAAGATTATAAAGATTATTTATAAAATAAACTGTACACTGGTAAATTGCAATGTGCTTGTACAAAATGCATACTTCTTTAAAACAGGCATCCCTCCACATGTGCTTTAAGATTAGATTACAAGTCCTATGTCAAGACCACGAAAACATGGTCTGGATGTATCCTGATATTCTAAAAGGAAACATGTTTAGTGGTAGTAACCAGTGGCTCTTAACCTTTTCTTTACCAGGGACCCCCTTAATTCAAGATTTAAAACCACCACCACCACCACCACCGGGTGGCATCACCCACTAAGCTTTCCCACAAAAGCACTGGAGGGGAAGAAAATACTTTTCTCCTGATTCTTCCTGCAAGTTTGTGGCTAGAGAGACTGAATGGCAATGCATAGCCTTTACCTTAGCTCCTGCCATGTGGCTGTTCCGCTGTGGGAGGAGGTGGTCTGAGCAGCCTTCAAGCCTTCACGGACCCCCTTTGAGGACATCGCGGCCCTCTGGGTGTTCTTGGACCACAGGTTAAGAACCACCGGTGGTAACACTTGTTGATTTCAAGAATACCAAGCAATATTTAGGATTGCAACATACAATGGACTTTTTAAAGAAGAAAACACTTTAAGATATGCTTGCAAGTTCACCTAGAGCCAACTTGACAGAAAATCAGCAGAACTGATGACACTGAAAATTTCTTCACATATTTTTCACAGGTATGGGAAAAGCCTAAAAAAAGGGTTATATTTACTAGTTCAGTTCAGAAAGAAAGGGAGAGTTGAAGAAGAGCTGGAAGTCCCACTGGTAAGAATTAGGCCTTTTTAACCTTGAATTATGCAGTATGATTTTCAGTTATGTATTTAGGAGGGGATAAGAGGACAAATTCCTTGTGGTGGAATTTCTATTATGTATTTGTACATACAGGTTGACCCCTGTATCTGCAGGGGATATGTTCCAAGATCCCCTGCGGATACCTGAAACTGTGGATAATAGGGAAACCTGTTATTTTCAATGAGACAAACGCCAAAAATTGACCATAGAATCACATTGGAGGACTTAGAAATGCCTAGAGAAAACATTTTTTTCTGGATGTGGGTAAGTGAAACTGTGGCTACTGAATCCGTGGATACAGAGGTTGACCTGTATTTTGTATTTTTATTTAGACTTTTAAGGTTTGTACCCAAGGTTGCAATACTGCAGAGCAATACGTGCAGAAGAATCCTACAAGCAAGTCCTGCATGGGCACCTTATTGGATGCATGGAACTTTGGGGCATTGGTTATGCATTCAATTTAGTATATACAAGTTGTTTTTTAAAAACCAATTTGAACTTTAAGTGTGATTGAGTTCGTAGTATTAATTTAAAATTAGCCCCAACAGAACCCAAAATAGAGGTATATTAAGACACAGTGAACAGCACAGAAGGGATAAAATATACAGAATCCTCTCTGGCATGACCTTTTTTTATTATGAATCATCATGTGTCTTTTTCTTGTTGAGCTCTTATAAAAATCCATGGAACCAATACCTGTGGTTTCAGTTATCAACAGTTAAAAAAATAAGGACATGCACCATAGAGTTACACTGGAAAATGCCTAGAGATGTCCTCTCTAGGAATTTCTAGGTCCTCCAACACAACTCTATGGTATGTTTGTACCAGAAGTCCTTTATTTTAATAGGGTTTGCTGTTATCCATGGTTTCACTTATTAATGGTAAGTCTTGGAACATATCTCCAATGGATAGAGGGTGGGGGGTGCGACCTGTAGTGCAAGTTCCTCTGTCGTCATTTCTCTTCCCCAGTCTTACTTTTAAAAAAATTATGAATATTCTGCTCTGCAGGTTGGTGGCAGGGAGAAATAAGTTTCACAATCACCCACATTAGATAGCCAGTTCTATGATCTGACACATTCTAACTTGGTTTGAATATGCAATTGGATTATTACAGTCACAAATAATTCACCTGTCAGGCATACTGAGCTGCAAAGGCAGAATGCTGGGTTTCTTAACACCCTATTACAGTTAGGGATTACAGCCCTCATATTAGGATTTGTAGCTGCATCAAACCGCTTTTATAAACCAAATGCCAGCACTATATTTTACACAAAACTTACAAATATAACCAAAAAGATGTCACTGAAAGAGTTCAATTAAAATCAAAATATATGCAAAGCTCAGAGAGAAATGACAGCCATTTCTCAGAAACCAAGTGAACTGGGCTCCACTGTAGTCATGTGTGGTTTGATTATTGTGTCTCATTTTTTCTTGATTTGTGGTTCCCAAACTTGGGTCCCAGAAGCCTGTTGGACTCGAGTTTCCATGACCACTGGTCATGATGGCTGGGGATTCTGGGAGCTGAAGAGCAACAACCTCAAGGAATCCATGTTCGGGAACTACTGTGGAGATTCTCACACACGTTTACTAATCCAGGACAGGGATGCCACAGGATGGAGAAAGGGCTTTCTTTTCAGATGACATCTTCCCTGTCCTGTTCTGCCCCCGTGCTGCTTCCGTTCCATTCCATTTTTTTAAATTGAAAAGCCGTCAATAGATCACTCATTCCGTTTCAGTTATGGAATCACAGGCGAGCAAAAGGGGCGTCGTTCCTGTGGCGTGATCTGGGAGGTCCGTGTCAAACACTTCTGGGTACAATCGGGACTTCCAGGTAAGTGACAGTCTTTTTTGTACCCTCCCCTGTTTACTTAGGTTTTCTTAGGATGTTTAGGTGCTTGTTTTAATTTCTTGATGTTTGGTTGTCTTTTTATTTCTAAATTTCCCACACGGTGCTGGCTTCCCTGTAAGGTCCTGTAAAGTCCATGCAGAACACTTCCAGTGGCGATCAGGACATCCAGGTGACAGCCTTTTTTGTACCCTCCCATTTACTTTTTTTTTTTTTACTGTATTTAGGTGCTTGGCTTAACTTTTAGACTTTTATTTTTATTTTTGTTTTTCCCACGTGATCATTCTTTCGCAAGAACAGACGGGATTTAGTCTCCAGGAAGTGAATGGAGCTCTGTGAGAGCTCAAGCCTGGGCTGCCAGAGGGAGGACTTTTTAATCCGTGTCTGAATTTTTAAAAAAAATTGTGACAGGGATGGGAGCGGGGCGGGAATTAGAAGGCGAGACGGGGATGCTACATTTGTACCCATCCAATAATCTCCTTTGTTAGACAGAAGGAAGACTGTACAGTAAGAAGTGTACTCTCTAGCCTTGCTTTACAAGGTCTTGACCCACTTCTTTCTATATTTGTTTGATACCAGAGACTCAGCTTTAGAGCTCATCATGTCATTTCTACCCATTGTTCCCAATGTGCTCTCATGTAAGCGTCTAGCACATTGCTACACACTTTAGCACAAGGGAAGTCTGCATTTTCATAGTGGAATCCAATGTATGGTTACTTGGAATTAAGTCCCCCAGTGTTCAGTAGCTTTACTTTTAGGTCACTATGCACAGAATTGCAGCCTCATTCATTCATATGGTGGCTAGCTTTTTTTCTGCTTGAGAAAGTACTTTTCTGATAACTGAAGTAGGTAGAGAGCAAGGCTTGATGCTTTTCCTCAGGGTGAGAGTGTCCTCCTTTTAATTTTTTAAAAAAGAAAGTATTTAACTTTTTCTGAAATTAAAAGATACTTGTTTTCTTCTCTGTATCTTTTAGGAGGTGTGTACAGAAGTTCTCTTTTATGTCTAGTGCAGTACATTAGCATCAAAGATGAAGTCTGGAGAAGTCTTCTGAAAAAGAAGGTGTGATGATGGCCCATGTCAATATTCCAGATACTATCATGGCCAAAGTCAAGAGACACAGCCAGGCATTACCTGCACAGTAGATTAGAACAGGTCAAGTACTGGCTCAGGGTGCATCGCATAACACATCTGATCACTGAAAAGAGACTGCTAGATTTCAGAGTGAATAAAATGGAAGGTTAAATGACCACCAATTGAGATCTTTTACCACCTGCCACTCACCAACTTAAGTATGCTTTTACAACTGCTTCGATATTAACCTACAGGGAAACTAGTGGCTTGTTTCTCAAAATGGAAATTAAGACTGTAAAGAGAAGTGAAGACGTGAGATGCCATGTTCTAACAATCATTCTTTCTTCTCTGAATTACTTCATCTGGTAGAGGATTTTGGCTTATTTTCTTCATAAACTGGCAATGTGCATAAATTATCAAAATCACACAGAGGATCTACACTAACAAATGTATAACTGAGAAGCATGTAGAAGAGCCCTCCTCACTTTTAATTTTCAGTGCTTATTGAGATTAATAGGGCATGAAAAATAAATACAGCTAAAACTGCAGTAATTCTAACAACCCTTAGTTATTGTAGATTTAATAAACTAAAAAAAATACTTCACTATGCACAATCATTTTCTAGATTATCTCTTAACTACTACTTACTGCAATTTTAACAACAGTGCTCCAACAATTAAATTCATACACAACATTTTAAAAAGTTGATACTTTAATTAAAATGTGCCAGACCCACATGAATCTGAGACCCAGTGAAAATTTAAGACTACAATATCAGATCCAAACTTATTACAAAATAAAATAAATCAACGTATCAAAATGTGAAATGTCTTCTAATCCCTACAAGAGTTAGGCATTGTAGATGTCATGTGACAGGCATTCCAAGTCACATGATTGTAATTCTTGGTGGTTAACCTTAAGTGTTCCTTCAGTTCCTATGTAAGTGGTAACCATCAAGTGCCCAGTCTTGTATTTCTCCACTGCTGAATAGTGCAAAGAAAATGGCTCCAAATAAGTTAATGGCAGCAGCAATGTAAAACACAATCTGCCACTCTCCCACAGTATTCTGGAAAAAAGAAAGACAGAAGCAATAAGTCAGGTCAAGGTAAACTGCATTATGTTCATGAATGAACTACAGCAAAATGCTTTCCATTAAGACATTCTTTTTCCTTCACTCTCTAGACCTATTTCCCCCTTACCACTATTAATCCCATCAGGAAAAGCTGTTTGGGTCCCTTTCCTTGTAACTAAAATGTTATGAATCTGTACAAGTATTTAGCTCATAGTGGAACTACTTACAAACATATCAAACAATGTTGCCATTTTTCAAGATTCTTACGGGTTGTCTAAATGGTGAAAATACTTCTCATAGAATGAGAGGAGAATATGGGCTGTCTGAATGGCATCCCACATTATTTCGCCGTATAGTGAAGGAGGGGGCAAAAAAGGTCAAAAACTGCAAAGGGAAAGCCTTCACAGTTTTTCTTGGAGTTTTTAAAAAAAACTCCATAGGAAATGCGCATTCCCATTCATTGGGACAAGTGATCGCTTTGAATCGCTTTCCCATAGGAGAGGAGGGGCAATCTGATTGGCTGGATGAGCATGGGGGGCGGGGCCTGCTAATGGGGCAAGCACCCATAGCCGTCATTTTTTTCACCAGTACTAGGGAGGAGGGAGAAGAGGACGAGAGAGCCCTTGCCCCTTACCCCAGTGCCTCTCCTGGTGCCGCTGTCGTCTTTGTCACTACAGGGACCAGGTAAAGGAGGAGGGAGAAGAGGATGAGAGTAGCAGGAGTGGGGACTGCCTCTTCTCCCTTACCCAGTTCCACCCCTGTGCTACTATTGTTGTCATAGTCACTGCAGGGACCAGGTAAGGGAGGAGGGCTCTCCCTCCCCCGATTGCTAAGGCGATAAAACGGGGGGGGGGTGTCCCTCTTTTTTTCTGTAAAGGTAAAATATCACTTATGCAACATTTTCAAAAAAGATTTTTAAAAGTTCGGCAGCTGCAGTTTTAAAAATGTGAATATTTCACTTGTGGCCACCATCTTGTGGCTAGAGGGCATTTGAAGTATACGGGGGCTGTAAAACCATTAAGACAAGTCACAGCTGCTGCGACTTGTTTTTACCGCAGGATGCTTCATTTTGGAGGGGGATCGTATAGATGAGCCCTTAGTACGTGAGAGGCGAGACGCAGCTCTTACAACAAAGATGTCTATATAAGGTTCAACAGCAGTGCTACTTTTAGAACGAAATGAACAGGCAAAGCATAGGGCTGCATGGCCTGTACCAGGAGTGGGGACTGCCTCTCCCAGCATCTCTTATCATTGGCTATGCTGGGTATGACTTCTACTGTTATTATTACACCATCATGGCCTGGTAACCTTAAAAGATAATTTGGGACGGTTGAGCACCTAGTCGCAATAGGGTTGAATTTTCACGTATTGTTTTGCACTAATCAGCCAGTTCTTCAGTTGCAAGCTTTTGATAATTTGCATTTGTTGGAGGGTGTATACATCACCTTCTGAGTATTTTAAGAGAAAGTTACTCCCTTAAAACTATTTTGTGGCAAAACTGTAAATGATAATTCAATATTATTTTACCATATTGGAGGAAGAGACTTATACCAATTCATTCAGTTCACCAATTGTACAGTACTAGGAAATTCAGTTGCATCCTCTCCTGAAATACATACAGTATGTGCTCATTATATAGACTAATTTTTCATCTTGACTTCCATGTTGGGTATGGTTAGCATGGGACTTGAGCATGTCCCACTCATTATAGGATTGTTGCATCTGTATTTAATTCAATGGAAGAAGGAGACTGTAAAGATAGCTAATTTTATATACAAATGGGTGCATTCAGATGTCACATTCCTGATTCTGTTGCTTGGGAGTGAACAAAGAGCTCAAGCAATCCTGGTTTGCAAAGATAGTTCAAGCCACAGTTTACTTGTTAGAATGTCATGTCAAGCTGCAAGGATTATCATGTTAGGATGCTGTAGCAAATCAGAAATCTATTTAGGGCTGAGAAAGAAATACAGTTGCCCCTCCGCATTCGCAAACTTAGCATTCGCGGTTTTGAATATTCGTGGTTTTGAGAGGGCTCCAGAGGCCTCGTGAACGCCTTGGGAGGGAGGGGGAGGGCTGCGGAGGCGACTATGGGGCCTCCGGAGGACCTGTGGTCGCTTTGGCGGGGTAGAGGGAGGGCAGTTGTTATTTGCGGAATTTTCACATTCGCTGGGTTCTGGGGAACCTATCCCCCACAAATGTCAAGGGACGACTGTACATATACAGTTGTCCCTCCTTATCCACGGATTTGGTATCTATGGATTTAAGTATTCATGGCTTGAAAATATTCTTAAAAAAATAATAATCCAAAAAGCAAACCTTGATTTTGCCATCTCTTAAAAGGGACACCATTTTGCTTTGCTATTGCATATAATGGGACTTGAATATTCACGGATTCTGGTATCCACAGGGGGTCCTGGAACCAAACCACAGCGAATATGAAGGGACAACTGTACACTCAAACCTGGGGAGTGCTCAAATGTGCTGGTGGTTTTCCATTCATCACAATGGAGGTGAATTGGGAATGTAATGTCTAAATGGAATGTATATATATGTGTGTGTTCATATGAAGCCAATATGGAAACTGATATTTTTGCTCAGCTAAGTACGATGTCTGCTACATACAATTCAATTATAGGTATACCTTTTAATATGTATAGGTTACACTCAAGTGTTTACTGAAAGTTTTAATCATGGTTTTCCAAGGAGGTAACCTTAAATTTTACTTCCACAGTTACAGCAGGGGTTTTGTGCAGTTGCTAAGAGTGGCAGAATTCTAACACTTGCTATTAAACAATACATAATTACAGTGACAAAACATAGCTGTGAATGTGTGAAAATCTGAAAATTTCAGCTCCATGTATAAAATACATACAGGGAATTACTTGGGAAGGTGTAAGCTGAAATTTGACCCTTCCATTTTTCGTCTTCTCCAGTGGACCATAAAGGTGTGTCACCCCAAGATGATACTGTCTGACAAAAATGGCATAAAAAAGATTGGATGTCTATGAATCATTGAGAATAAAAAAACAGCTAGTTTGTGCAGCAAACTAGTTTCTTTCTTCAAAGGTCTGTCTCATTGGGTATTTAATTCATACTCTCGGCTCATATGACCTTACTCTTTCTCTGTTCTTATGATTTGCTTGTCTCCAGGCTATATGTGTATGTGTGTGTGAAATGCCTTCAAGTTGCCTGGTGACTTATGGCAATTCCATGAATTTCATAGGGGTTTCTTAGGCAAGGAATAGGTGGTTTTGCCAGTTCCTTCCTCTGAAATATAGCCTATAGCACCTGGTATTCACTGGCAGTCTCCCATCTAAGTACTAACCAGGGCTGAACCTGTTTAGTTTTCAAGATCAGACAGGATTTGGTGCCTTTAGGGTATTTAGGACATAGCAAGAAGAAAAACAGGTTGTCCTCATTTTGTTTTTGATTCACTTAAAGAGACCTGAGAAGCTACTTTGATGAATTTGAGAGGGTTACTATGGCAAAGCTCTGAAAGTAATGTACCAGAGCATATGGGCTTTTAAAAAATAAAAATAAAATTTGAGTTCAGTACAGTGAGTCTCAGAACAAAGACATATCCTCCCCACTACAAGACATATGACTGAAGATATTACACAATTTTTATATCAATGAATTTCATGAAAGAGAATTCAATTTCATTTGGTTTTGTTTATAAAAATAGCACTCTCCAACCAATAACAACACACATGGCAACTCTTTCAATCTTTTTCTTTTAAATGACTAATAATGACTTACACTGTGAGTCAGGCTCTTAGCAACAAGTGGCCCCACCATTCCTGGGATAGTAGCAAATGAATTTGTGATTCCTAGCAGGATGCCAGCATATCTACAAAAACAAGGAAAACAATTTGTTACTGCGACCACAATACCTTCTCAGCACTGAGGGGAAATAGATTTTTAGCCCTGCTCCCTCAGACTCATAGGCCCAAATCAAATTGTTAGTCCCACTGTAGAGTAGACCCACTGATTCAACTGAATGTATTGACTTGCCAGATTCTGATTAATTTAATGGATTCACTGTAGTTGACTAACATTTGGATTTAGGCCATAGAGCTCCAACACACACACACACGCTACATATAAGCAGACACGGCTGAGAAAGGAGAGATATTCTCAACACTAGCCCAACTGTTTTGGCACCAAGGTCTTCCTGACAGAGTGAAACAAGAAACACCAAAAGAATTTCACACATGATTCATCCACTTGTCTGGAGGGGATTAGAAGAGCTTCTCACATGCACAAGCTTCCCAATGAAGCATGTGCAAGGGAAATAAAATCTAAAGCATGAAGCTGCTGTTGTACTTAGGCTCTGGCTCAGGGATTCTGAGGTAAGTGGCTGCTCTTCAATTCCATTTGTCCATGAATTTTATGCAGGAGCGTACCACCTAGGGCATAGAAATGGGGGAAATAGCAACTTCCTGATTAGTGTGTGTATATACAGCCAGCCCTCTGTATCCATGGATTCTGCATACATAGATTCCACCATTCACAACTTGAAAATAAACTACCACCCCCCCAAAATTCCAAGAAGCAAACCTTGATTTTATATAAGGGACACTATTTTAATATGCCATTGTATATAATGGGATTTGAGCATCCACAGATTTTGATATCCACTGGTGTCTGTGTGTGTCCTGGACCCAAACCCCAGCAGATACCAAGAGCCCACTGTACATATATATGCACGCACGCACACACACACACATATATAAGGGAAAGAGATTTTGTGTTAATTTCAAAAGTAGTTCAAACACTAAAAAGACTAACCCAGCACAATCTATAAACTAATTCTATCCTAACAGACCAAAAACCAGTCTTAAATGGCGGGAAGACAAGTTCTCCAATAGTTTAAACAGAAGCAACTGTTTCTCCTTGCATTCAGTAAAGGAGAAAGATTCAGCTTTGCATTGTCTGTACCCCACTCCTCTCAGCATGCCAGTCCTGAAATAATTTGTCTACTGTATATATGATCAACTTAACATTATCTGCAAGAGAATCACTTTATAACTAGCATTCTTCCTGCACACACACCCTTCATTCTTACTTGCGGGTGTGTGCTGTTGGGAGGAAACATATGCAGTGAAGTACTGGGCTGAGTGTTAGCAGAATTTGGGGAGACTCCGTACAAAGAGAACAGCTCTGGAATTACTGTTCTGTGGCATTAGACCCATGAGGAACTTCATCATCTCTGTTTTTTAACCAGGGACAAAGCTGGATAAATTTATAATGCGTGAAGCCTTTAGCTCGGAAATGGTGGTGAATGTTAGAGGAGGGCCAAAACCAGGATCAGTAGGTGACAGATGGGAAATTCAACTTCTATTTTAAATTAATGTCAGCCTATGAATTAGATGTTCTTAAAGAACTTGGCACTTACATGTCTCCTGGGAATTCAGAAGTGCTTAAAAATGAATGGCCTTTTGAAGATAAATGCCAAGGAGTAAAAAGCCTCACAGGACAGATAAGTATGTAACAAGATTCCATAAATCCTTTAGTGGTGTAACACATTTCCTCCCTGGGATGTTTAAGTACTGCAATGGCATTAATATGCACTTTAAGAAAAAGGCACATCATTTATTTGGGCTCCATAGGAGCATTTCCTGACCGTTTCTAGTTTAGTGTGCAAGTGGATCTCCAGCTGTACACTTAACAAACTCTCTCTCTCGCTTTTCTTCGCAAACGAAGATTCAGGAAGGACTCATCCCGCGCTTTCTGCAAGCGTGCTGATAACAAACAAGTTCCAGGGAAAACTACAGTATGGCCAGTGTGGGCAGTGGAGGGGGGAACAGAAGCCAGAAAAATAGCAACAGGAGGTTAAGAGTACAGCCCCAGATGTCTGTCTGCTCAGAAGTAAGTCCCACTAAATTCAGTGCAGTTTATCCCAGATGTGTGTGTAATGGACTGAGCTGCAATCTAAGATTATATTCCTATATGCACACAGGAGACGATCAGCCCCATAATTTTAAGTAAACATTTACAGATAAGGCTCTACAAATGACAAGGCTGGAAAGTAAACAGCTCATAAAGCTGTTTAAGACATTCTTCACTGTCATAGCAAAGGGTGTGAACTAATACAAATCAATGATTGAGGAAAATGCAGAGTGTAAAGTAAAAGATGTGGAACCTGTAAGATAATACACCTAGATCACCCAGTAATTAGCATCATTAAAGCAGTTAATCTGTGAGGAGGGAGAAATCTCCCAAAGGGAGTAGAAATACTCACCTGTAATTTAAATATACTAACTCCCAGTTTTGGCATGGATGTTGTCTTCAGGACAAACTTGCAATTATTACAGGGAAACACATTATTAAACTAAGATAGATTTTGTTGAAAAGCCAGCTGGTTTCCCCAGAAAGTGGAACAGAATCATAAAAAGCATGTTATGTACAACAGCATCTGGAGCACTAGCTGTCAGGCAATGAATGGACATCACATGCATGCGCAACAAGGGAGGAGAGGAAAAGATGGATAACCCAAAGAAGAGCACCTGCTTGTAGGTACAGACTGATGCTTCTGTCACTGAGAATTGTGGGTGTGAGTAACTACTTAAATTACAGAAACACCCCCGTATCCGCAAGGGATTGGTTCTGGGTCCCTCCCCCACGGATGGTGAATTCTGCGGATAATAGTGAACACCCTTCATCACTCCCAGGGGAAGGGGCCAGGTGAGATCGCTCCCTTCCCCCTTCACCCCCGCCATGGCTCTGCCACGACTGAAGCTCTCTGGGGGGAAGGGAGGGGGCAGGTGTGATTGCCCCTGCCCCTCCCTTCCCTCCTGCTATGGCCCCCTGGGACTGAAGCTCTGGGGGACAGGGAGGGGGCAGGAACGGTTGCTCCTGCCCCTCCCTCCCATCGCCATGGTCCCGCTGCGAACGGAGTGATCCCAGGGAAAGGGAGGCGAGATCCCTCCCCCCTCCGTTCCCCCGACTATCACCAACCGTGGATAACTGAATCCATGGTTGGTGAATCAGCGGATACAGGGGTGCTACTGTACCACATAAATGGATGGATACACCCAGTCTGAACATGTCTCCTCTGAGAGTTCGCCACTGGATTGATCATAATTACATGGGAGAAAGAAATAACACTAGTGAGTCACCCTATACTCTGTCCCTACTGAGGATGCCACTCTCAAGGGGCCACTCTTGATGCTGGAGCCTGGTGGCAAATTGCTCAGAACAGCCATGCAAGCAAATGACAAGTCGGAAGCCACATCATAAGACAGCATGACAGGCAATGTGGAGGGTAGAAGACTGATGGTAATCAGAAAGGGGCTTGAGCAGGTGAGGCACTGCTTTGGAGAGAGGTGGTCTATGGTGTAAATCCTGGCCTGAATCCTATTGTCAATTCTAGTGAGAACATATTCACTGAAAAAGTAGAACTTAAATACAGTAAATAGAATATACCACATCATCATTGATTCAATGGGCCTAATTTAGCTAGGACTAACAATAGAATTTAGGCCAGGAATGGGAATTCTGCAGCCATCCAGATACTGTTGACTGCAACTCCCAGCAACTATAGCCGATGGCAAGAAATTCTGGGAGTTTCAGTTCAACTGTTCAGTTCTAGAGGGCCTCACAATTCCCACCCCTGATGCAGGAATCTGTCTCCTTAATCTCAAGTAAACACAGTAGGTAGCTACTTTACAGGTGAGTGATCCTGAATATCATTTGAGACGTTCATGGAAGGTCTCAGAAGCCCTAGCCCACTCCTTCCTGGGGCCAGTGCCAGGAGACAGAGATGGCCAGACACCTGCTGAGGCACAAGTATAATCACTGAGTGCTCCCTTCTCTTCCTCCTCATCACTTGCCTCTTTCTGGGCCACCAGGGATGAACACCTGACCAGTTTTAGGGGAAAGGAGCAGTAGCTGCTCACATCTGCTTGTCCAGGGGCTCTCCTCCACCCCAGAAGTGAGCTGGGAGGGCAGGTGTGGTGAGGGGAAAGATCAACAGCTGGCAGCAACTGGCAGTGAGGAGGTGGAGGCCCACACTGAAGGAAGGCAATAAAGATCTGAGGGTCCCCCAAACCAAATGCTAGCATTGCCCTTCCCCTCACTTGGCTGAGTGTTTGTAAGATGGCAAACATCCCTTGCTCTCAACTCACTTCTCGTTGTCATTTCAGTTCACTTCCCTAACATGTTTCTCAGACAAGGGGATTCTTGATAACTGTAGTACAAATAGCATTGATATAGGTATAGCATTGTTATTTATATACTGCTCATCAGTGCCAAAGCACTCCCTAAGCGGTTTTACATGTTAGCTAATTCCCCCCAAAAAGCTGGGTACTCATTTTACTGACCTACGGAAGGATGGAAGGCTGAGTCAGCCTTGGAGCCCTCTGGGATTGAACTCATAATCTTGTGGCTTGCAGTACTGGCAGTTAACCACTGCATCACCAGGCCTACAAATGGGGGTGGCAAGAACACGATGGCAAAGGAGCATAGTGAAGTGGTTTGAGTGTTGGAGTATGATTGCAGGAGACCAGGGTTTGAAACTCAGCCATGGAAACCACCTGGATGATCTTGGACAATCTCTTAGCCTAAGAGGAAGGCAATAACACCACCCCCACCCCCTGTAAATCTTGCCAATAAAACCCTAGGATAGGGTCATCATAACCCAGAGCTGATCCAAAGGCACATAATAGCAATGAGCGCATGCCCCATTTTAAAGCAAACGAAACAAAGATCTCTTCAGTGTCAACAACACACAAAGATATATATACTCATGGAATTTTGTGGATTGCAACCATAAACCATTACGATCCATTCTGAAGCACACTTGTGGCTCTGCTTCATCAAATTCTGCTTCATCAAATTCAGTTCACCTTTGCATACTGCATTGGGATGATTCCCTCCCTGCCACTGGAAAAATTACTGAATAGTTAATGGGGGAGGGGGAGCAACTTACGATGGTGCAATATCCAGGTGGTTGATGCTGTAGCCAGATGTGGAAAAGCCCCCTAGAGTAGTTGATATGGTTACAAATGCAACAGCCAATTTATAATCGCAGCCTATAAATCCAGCTGCTACGAGGAAAAGTGCAGGCCCAATCATTCCTAAATTAAAACAAATCAGAAATATTACTTTCACAGAAATTCACATGTGGTTTATTCTTTGTGCAGTGCTGTAATGCAGTATTTTTTTGGAGGGGGGGAGTGGTAATATTGATCCTCAAAATTTGATCTACAACATGATGTTACTCTGGGCAATCTTCCTACTGATTCCTGGGCAAAGAAATAGGCTGCCTACTTCACCCCATGGCTGGGGACTGGCCATAACAAAGCTGTAAGGGGATATGTTTTTACTCCTTGGAAAGCACAATCTAGAGCAAATCCCCTCACACCTGTTCTAGCCAGGTCCAAAGGATCTGCAGTAGCACCAATGAATAGGCACAGGAAGGCAAATTGGGTAGAGATGCTAAGAGACTGGAAGTGTTTGGAAACAGTCTAGGATCACAAGCTCTACTGATACTGATGGGAAAGTGAAAAGGGTTATATGAGGCCAGTGGGTACCTCTTTGGAGGGAAGAAATCTGCTATGAGAAATTTGCAGCAGTGAAGCATGCACCCCTCCAATCTGCTACCTTCCACTGTCCTCATGTGTTGACTCCCATCATGCAGAGCTAGCCACTGGTCATGCTGAAAGGTGTGATGGGAGCTGTAATCCAATATATCAGGAGAATACCAGGTAGGGAAAAGATGGTAGCGGAGTTGCTGTTGACGTAAGAACTGCTAGCATTTTGGAAAATTACTTTTTTTGGACTACCTCACCTGGGGATTCTATGAAATGTCACCCAAATAAATTAACTCATCCAAGGTATAATCTGAAGTAACATAGCTCAGTGCTAGAGCATGCAAACTGCATAGAACAAGTTTAGTCCCAGGCTTTTCAAGTGAAAAAAATACTGCAGTCTTTTTATTTAATTAATCTGGATAAAAGGAATCCAGAATGGCTAGTATCTGGATACTGGCCTAGACAAACCAATGTGCTTATTGACGGCTGTATTTTATTCTTTAAAAAGGTTTTACGATTATCCTGTTTTGTAAATAAAAACAAAACAGAAGAATCATAAAACCTTTTTAACATGCGAAGACTTGTTTCTTTTGCTTGTCAGTGCTTTCCAGTACCGGTTTGTAATCTAGACAAACCAATGGCCTGACAAAATATAAGGCAGCTTCATACATTCATATGGATTATGTAAGGGTCATTGCAAGACATGTGGGACTCTGTGGGAAACAGAATCTGATGAATTAAGTCTTTCAGCACCTCACTGTTCCTACTCTGCTTTTCTGGTTAACTGGTCTCTGACCTCAAAAGGCTGGCATCTAACGTATGGATGTATCAAGATCCAAATTATTGCAAAATGATAGTAAATTTTTATGGATTTTTAAAAATCTGGGCTGCCTCATGCATCACTGTATTGGCTCTGTGCTATGAAACAGTTATGACATATGCAGCATGAACCTGTTATGCATGCTTGTTCAGAAGGTCAGCAGGGCTTGTTCCCAACAAAATGTGAGCAGGACTGCCACCTCAGTAAGAGAAGAGTAACTAGTTTTCTACACAACTTTAAAAAACACACAAGAATTTGTACTAATGGAATTGTAATGGACTACAGCCATAAGCTCTCTTAGTTTAGTCAAGGTAAGTAAGATTTATATTAGTTTCTGTGCCCCTTGTGATGCTTTGCTTTAGATTGGTTATTATTGCTCCTGCTTTACTAGGATGTGTGTGCATGCACCTTCAAGTCGCCTGTCAACTTAACAGTGATCCCATGAATTTCATAGGGTTTTCTTAGGCAAGAAATACTCAGAGGTGGTTTTGCCAGTTCCTTCCTCTGAAATATAGCCTACAGTGCCTGGTATTCCTTGGCAGTCTCCCATCCAAGTGCTCATCAGAACTTACCCTGCTTAGCCTCTAAGATCAAACAGGATCTGGTGCATTTAGGGTATTTCGGTCCTATTTTAACATTCCATTTAAACATTCAAAGTTGAGTTCTACATTAGTACTCTACACTCAACTGCCACCTAGTGTAGAAACCACAACGTAACATACAAGTCAGGGATTCATGCTTAGCACAGCTTTAGAATCCAAGCTGCTGGTGCAGTAAATGGTCATTAAAAACAACACATCTGTTGTCGATCTGTTTTAAAAATGAGTAATAAAAGTAATCAAAATACAGGAAATGTCAAACACATTTCATTCAGATCATGACTATTTATATTATGATAAAGCAGCAAAGGAGCAGTTGTGCAGAAAGGTGGAGGGGCAGGGGGGAAACTGATTTTATTTTTAAATAAAATTGTCTGGTTTTTATTTGGTCATGTTTTTATGAAATTAGGCTCAATTAATGCAATGGCCACCACAGGTTGTTCCAAAAAATTTTAGGTCACTAGGGATTTGCAAGCACCAAGGAGAAAGAGAGGGGAGTAAAAGCATGCAAGTTGGTTTTATGTGGCTTATTCCACTGGCAGAGCTTGTACTTCTGCATGTGAAAGGCCCCAGAAAGATCAATCCTTCATTTGTCTAGAAGTGGCTGGGGCAGATTCTTGCCTGGATTTCTGGTGAGCTGTTGCTAGTCAGCAAAAATATGGGCCAGAGGCCTGCCTTGGTATGGAGGCAGCTTCCTGTGATCCTATGGCCTGTAAGAATGACAGTTATGTGCCTGGCCCTAATGTTCCATATCTCATCTACTACTTGCATTGGCCAAGCCATTTTGGCTAACATTTACTCCATAAAAACGCACAGAGGGGGAAAAAGTTAAATTTGTGGCTCACATGTAATCCACTACTGCCCCTAGTGCATCCCAGACGCCCACAAATTATCATAAAAATGGTCATTCAACTCTCCATACCTCTGGGGCTGGCACAATTGCCATTTAAAGGCTATCTTGCCCTGTGCTGAACCTACTTTAGGCCAGACCCTTCCCCACAGCCTTTAAAGAGGAATACAACTGGTGGTTTTTTAAAAAAATAATAATCTGGGACTGATAGCTTTTTTTTTTTTAAGAGGGTGCAACCCATCCATGTTTAGAAGAAGGCAAAAATGACCCTCACAACTGCCTAGGTTGTCCATCTTGGGCAAAATCCTTCCTAAGAATCTTAGCTTTTCTTTTTTAAAAAAAACTCAAATGAAAGGACATCCAGTTGTGTGCTTGTTCTGGGAATCCATGGAAATACACAACACACAGAATCCCCTTTATAGTTTTTGGCCTTACACATCAGCACAACATTCTGGGAGTAACTAGAATGAAAATAGGGCCTACTTTAGCAACCATTTTTTTGACTCAGAAGGGGGCCCAACCAAGGAAAGTTATTTTTCATTACAACTCTCAGAAACCATATAGAATCATAGAATCATAGAATTGCAGAGTTGGAAGAGACCACGAGGGCCATCCAGTCCAACCCCCTGCCACGCAGGAAATCACAATCAAAACATCCCCGACAGATGGCAATCCAGCCTCTGTTTAAAGACCTCCAAGGAAGGAGACCCCACCACGCTCCGAGGGAGTGTGTTCTACTGCCGAACAGCTCTTACTGTCAAAAAGTTCCTCCTAATGTTGAGGTGGAATCTCTGTTCCTGGGTCTCAAAACTTATTGGCAACTATAGCCCTGAAGGCAAGTATTCCTAGCTCTGGCAGAGAGGCTCACATTAACTCTGTCAACACCATGGATCTAGTACAGGCCTAGAGGATGTGTGACCTGCTAAGCTAAACAAAAACAGCAGCTATACACTAAATACTGCTTAACAGCTCCATGTTTTTCTAGTTCCTGGCAAGCAGCAAAAACATGAGGGTTACCAAGTCCCTGTTGATCATCACACTTGGCTGGGGAGTAGCATCTAGTGTGTGAGTATTATTATTTGTGAGAACAGCACAACCATGTCACTCTTGAGAATAACAACTACAGACATACATAAACCAAGGAACTTGGCAAACCAAAGGACTTGGTAAAAAAAGTGGGGGGGGATAGCTTTAAGAAGTGCAGCTTTAAAATATACAACCTCATTAAAAACAAGAAGTTAATTTTTAAAAATATTTATTTATTTATACCCCGCTCTTCAGCCACAAGGCTATCAGAGCGGCTTACAAATTGTTTTAAGCAATAGCTATTTACACATCTACACTGCATTAAGCAGTTTCCAATGTGTGTTAGCTAATTGCCCCCACAAACAGGGTACTTATGAAAGCATAATTTAATATCCAGAAGAGACATCCATTTTGATGCTGAACTACTGCAAATTAGCAAACATGCTCAAAGTGGTTAATGGCACTGTACAAGTGAGAATATCCCCACCCCATGTGTTCTCATGGAATTACAGACTAAGTTAAATAAAACAGAACTTTCCTCCCTTACCTATCAGAGTAAATGTTTTGCGAACACATACAGTAGACAGGTTTTGCTTTTCCCGTAAATAATCTGCAAACTGACCAGATAGAATTATACAAACCCAACAGCCAAAATAAGGGAGTGCAGACAAAAACCCATTCTGCAAGGGAAAAGAAGGGAAAGAGTTAAAATAGGGTGGAAACAGTTACATTATTTGGTTTTGTATTGCTGCAGTAATGGGTACTAATCGTACTGTAAGATAATCAGTGAAAATAAGTAACAAAAAGGGAAACTGGCATATCAATATAAGACAAGTCAAAGCAATACTTTAACTACTACAATGGAAATACATCCTAAGTTTTGAGACCCAAGTACTTGGTACAATCACAGTAGCTTTCAACCTATCACCTGAGGCATGCCATTTGAACAACAGGAGAAGACAGTTACCTGGCTTGGAATGAACACTAACACTACCAGCT
The DNA here is from genome assembly GCA_030847615.1 of Gambelia wislizenii. Classification (NCBI taxonomy): domain Eukaryota; kingdom Metazoa; phylum Chordata; class Lepidosauria; order Squamata; family Crotaphytidae; genus Gambelia; species Gambelia wislizenii. The sequence continues at coordinate 164,943,073 of JAUMIR010000001.1, read as the reverse complement.
GAACCACACCTCTTGGCTTAGATTGGAGCAGACAATGGTGATAGGGCCATGGGCCACTTTCTACACTGAGACCCTCCATCAGTGGTTAAAGCCATTACCCTAGCCAGCAAAACTAATGCTCTACACAGTGTCTGCCCACATATATCTTGAAAGGAAACGTTTACTCATCAGCAGACTCACTGAGAGGGACCCAGCCTCCTACTTGAAATGAGCCGGTCATTAGATGTACTTAATGATAAAAAAAGCTCACTGTGATGCTTCAAGCAAGAGGCTGGGCTACTTATTCATCCTAAGTTATTCAGGTGCTCTTTGTGGGCCTGCAAAGAACAGCAGCACAATGTTTCAGGAGCAAGGAAACACCTGGGGACCTTGCATACTACAGTGACAGCACTATTATTCCACTATAACTGCCATGGCTGCAGAATCCTATGGAATCCTGGGGCTTGTAGTTTGGTGAGGCACTAGAGCAGCTTTCTGGCCAAGTAGTCTAAATACCCCTTCCTAACCTGCAGCTCTTGGATTACCACAGGAAGTTGCCATGGCAGTTAAAAGTAGGATCATAGAGCTGTAATCGTGTATAATGAAAGAGCTCTAGGTCTTTCTTCCTCCTGGAAGCAGAATAGCCTGGGCACATACATTTGGTACTGGTGAGCTCATGTGATGTATAAATACATAGAACAAACAAACAAAAAGAATAAATGAATGAAATAGGAGTTTTCCTGAAGTAATTACTTCTGTGGCAAAAACTTGGAAAGCGAAGCACAAATTGTACTATAAGAGAATTCCTCCCAATCTGCATAAGGAAGGCTTCTTAGTACGTTTCAGGCATTTCCTTTTGGAAAGAATGAATAAACAAGGTAAGGGAGTTGAGCTGGGCTGATTTTTCCATGTTTCAGCTACAACAACAAATGCTCTTTCGTCCGCTGCACTTTTAGAACCCCAAAGCATTCTAACCATTAATTTTAAAATGCACAAAGGGAAGAGTGACTATGACATTATATTAAACGGGAGGGGAGATACATTTCCATCTACTTTGACAATGTGGAGTGATTTTAAAATGCAGTTTCAGAATTAATCAAAAACCAATCAGAGATTTATGAGCATCACTTCCAGAAGTAATACTGAACATTACTGAGGAATAAGGAGGATGAGCACATCAGCCACTGGCCAGAAATTTCAGATCAAATTTCCACTTAACTAGGACATTACTTGAATGATGCTGGGTCAATTATTATCTGTACAACACCTTTTGAAACTCAGATGTTTTCTCTTGGCCACCTGAGGACAAAAACTAAAATCTGTAATATTAAAAGACGCTGGGCATCTTACCTCCTGCACATCAAATCTCAGAATTTCTTTCATGTAGGTAGGCAATAAGGTAAGGAGGGTGTAGAAAGTCCAGTTATAAGAAAAGTGTGCTACAACAATAGCCCAGAGTGGAAGGGATGTCAACATGGCTTTCCAAGGCACAGATTTCTGGCTAGAAAGCTAAAAAGAGGAGATAGAATCCACAAAGACATTTTAAAATTTTTGGCTGCTGTTTCTTAAAACCTTGAAGAAGTTAATTTTTTTACTCTTCACTATGAAAGGGCCAATTCAAACAAGAGTAGATTGTTAAGGGATCAAGGACAGGCCATTGTATCAAGTTCCTCCCCAAGCTCCTTACACCTCTTGCATGCAGATTCTGCCTGCCTTTAATCATGATTTCTCATGCTTCCCTTCACATGAATAAGAAAAACATTTGTTCAAATGGTGGCTTTTTAGCAGAGCTTAGATGCCAACAATTAATGCAGTTATATGTTACAAGTTACCTGGGGGTGGTGATTGGTTACAATTCAAAAGTCATATAAAAAATAAAAATGATGCTTTTAAAATTTTTTGCTGTAACAACTAATACTTTCTACATACTTGTAAAAGTTATGGAGAAAATCTTAAATCTCTGACTGAAATTTTTCAAGTTTTATGTTACTCTCTTATCCATCCTGTATTAAAAAAAAAAGAATGCAGAAGTAACCAGTAAAAAAGTAATAGAACAAGTTGCTAAAATCACTATCACCACCACTCTACAATATTAATGGGAACAAATTGTTTTGTGGTGCTTTGTAAAGAGTTACATAATGAATCACTTCAAACCACAGTAACTTCCCAAGCTTTGCTTTTTAGAGATTCAGCTGTCTGCTGTTCTCTTTCCCCTTCTTCTCACCTGAATGTAATTTTTAATTGGTAGAAAATGTAGTTTTTTTCTCATAATAACTTCCCTTGTCCTTTTAGTATTAGGGTGGATGCATTATAATAGTAATTATTATTATTTCAACAGCAGTAACAAAAAGTCTTTGCTAAAACTACATACCTGATCTGTAAGGGAAGAGAGAATGTATTCTTTTTCTGCTTGAGAAATTGTCTTGTGAGTTTCTGGTGTATCACTAACCAGCAACATCCAGAAGAGAAACCACAGCACACCTAGGGCACCTTAAAGGTGAAGAGGGAAAAGTGCTTGTGGTTAAATTTGAAGGAAAGGTTGATTATGACATTATTAACACTGAAAGACGCTGATAAACAGACCACATCTAGGCTTACTATAAATATAACACTCGGGAATCAGAGGTTTATGGGGATGCAAGAAATGTGCTACATTCAATCACTCTCCGTAAAGATTTAATCAGTGCTCCCCAGCTGATGCCCTCCAGATGTTTTAGGTTGTACTGCCATCATCTCTACCCATTGGTTATGCTGGCTGGGGCTGATGTCAGATATAGTCCAAAACATCTGGAGGACACCAGCCCTTCTCCAAACTGGTGCCCTCCAGATGTTCTGGACTACATCTGACATTTCTGCTTGTACATATTTGCAGGATTCCATTAGATGAACCTGCGTGTGCAAACTGCTATATGAAAACCATTGTCAAAACAAGTTTTATGAGCAAAGATCAAGTGTTAGCTTCACATACACACTTAAAAATCTGTCAACATCAGTAAAGAAACAAATACGAAGATAGCAGGCAGGAACACATACGAAAGTTATATTAGCAAGAGGTTTATAAGAGAAAAAAGATTAAAATGAAAGAACAGAGCTGTTACAAAAGAATTTAAGAATCATAGAATCATAGAATTGCAGAATTGGAAGAGACCATGAGGGCCATCCAGTCCAACCCCCTGCCATGCAGGAAATCACGATCAAAGCATCCCCGACAGATGGCCATCCAGCCTCTGTTGGCAGGAGTTTTCTCAATGGAAAATCTTTGTTGATCACATTCAGAATCAAGCAAAATACAAGAAAATTATGCAAGTTATTCACTTTTCCAGAAATCTTCATCAATATGAGCAGCACATTTTGTTGTGACCTAATAAAAGTTGTGACCCAACTACAGAATTTGTTTCTACTCATGCAACAAGATGGTTACTTTTGCTTTTACTTCCTGACAAGCATGCATATATGTCATATGGAAAGGAAAATGTTACCAAACCAATAGCTCCTGGGTTCAAGTATTTTTTAGCATATCTGCATTAATCAGCTACAAAGTGCTCTACAAGTACACACAAAAAGCTTTACTTAACAGAACTATATTTACGAGTGTAAACACTTACCAAATATGTAGAATACATAAACCCAGTCCATATAAAAACAGATCAAGCCAGACAATGGAAGAGACACAACAGTTCCTAGCTGTGCACCTAGAAATTAAAAAGGTTTTTAAAAACGTTGTTAATGCATGTCTTTATAGTCAAACATTTCAAATACTGGTTAAGAATTAGGGATAATGACAACCAAAGGTCAAGAATACATTAGTAATGGACCATAATTATAGGTAGCAACAGAATCATGATGTGGGGAGAGGGAAGATGTAAAATATAATTCCTATGATGCCTTCCTACTCCCTTTACCACTGTTAAGCAAGGTTCGGGCAGCATTTTCATTGGCTCGATATAGAAATGTTCATATTGTCTCACCTGCATATGAAATACTAAGAAGTTTGCTGCGTTCCAATGGAGGAGACCAAGAAGACCACATTGCGTGCATGGCAGGAAAGGTAACACCCTGGGAAAAACATTTGTTTATAGTATAGTATATATTTCAAGAGCAAATGAATTTTTATTTGTCAAGGTACACATTTTTACTTCCATAAAGCCTGAGAAAGCACGGGTTGCATTAGTATGAAGCTATTTTCTCAACAAGTGGGCATAGCTCACAGGCAATTAAGCAGAACTAATTTCTTGCCTGCCTCAATTCTTCAGCTGAATATGCTTTGTGGACATAACAATTATGCTGAACTTTTGGTTTTCAGCTAAGCGACAGCAACAAAAATATGGTGACATGGAATTTCTTCAATCTGGATTATTCAATGCCAATTTGTCAAGAAGGTCAGGCAGTGTGGCAGGAAGGAGACTTTATTCTTCATCAGAAAGAGCCAATTTTTTTTTTTTTTAAATTGCAACTGCTAAATGAAATAGTAAACCTAGCAACACCTATCTGGACTTTAAATTAAAACAATCAGGAACAATCTATAAAGAATTATAGGTTATAAAGAATTATATTCTTTATAATTATAGATTATAAAGAATCTATAAAGAATTATAGATAATGACCAGTCTCTGCTAAAGACTGCAAACATTTTTAGAACCATAAATAATTTGGGAGCAGTTTACTTGAAAGATCACTTTCAGGCATATCAACCTGCCTGAGCCTTGTGATCACTTTCAAAGGCTGAGGTCCTTCAGCAAGAGTTACTAGGCTGATGAGTATTTGGGACAAGGTACAGTACTCTAGAATTCTCTCCTTTATATAGTTGTAGTATGCATACAGCACTTTATGGAATAAAATATTTAACTAGCTTACTTTAAAAGTCAGATGTAATACACTACAAGATCAACACAAAGAAACTTTAAAACAAGTTTACAATAAATAAAGAAACACCCAACAACAAATCTTCTCACGGTAGGAATTAAGCATGGACCTCATTCCAAGGCCCCTCTCTATAGGTTTTAAGAGAATTTTTTTTTAAGTTGGGCTGTTTCATTCCACTGAGACTGTTGTTAGCTGCTGTTATTATTTTAGCTTTAGAAATGTTGCATTTTACATTGTGATTGTATGGTTTATTATTTTGTACTTCAGTAAACTGTGAGCCACTTTAAAGGGGGGGGGGTAAATGCTGAAAAGCAGTCAATCAAGCAGTCAGATAATAAGATGTTATCTGAAAGCATTCCACTCAACTCTGGGAGCTATCCAGGAGATTAGATGTATACTGTCTGCTGAAGTACCAAATGTCATACTGGGTGAAGAGTTCAGTGGTGGTGGTGGTGGTGGGGGCAGCAACAACTGTAATAATTCTCATGATTCTAATTCTTTTGAATACATACAGTTGTCCCTCCATATCCACGGATGTAAGTATTCACGGCTTGAAAATATTCTTTAAAAAATAATAATCCAAAAAGTAAACCTTGATTTTGCCATCTTATATAAGGGACACTATTTTGCTATGCCATTGCATATAATGGGACTTGAGTATTCCCAATTTTGATATCCACAGGGGGTCCTGGAAACAAACCCCAGCGAATATGAAGGGACAATTGTACTTGTAATGTGTAGGCAATGTCTGCTGACATTTCTTGAGGGTGGGGAGATCTGAAATTGAGATCTGATAATGACTTTTCAATGGTTTAGTGCCCTGAATAGTTCTTCGCTTCTACCTAGTCAAACCTTTCTACTATGATTAGCAGAAGGAGTACTCCCCTACACACATTATAAACTATATGAAATGATAAATTATGTAAATCTGCTTTATTTGTATACTTTATACAGGCTGCAGGAGTCATCTCTTCTTGGAGGATAATTTAGATTGCCCTGTCAATTTTATTTGTCTCTTCTCACCACAGGATACAGAAAGCTAGGGTGTGACCACTCAGAGGAAGTGTTTCATAACTCTGATGGTTCAGTAGCTGCCAGCACTTTCAATCTGCTTCCCATTTCCTTCGTCCTCCTTAAGCTGCATGTTCAAGGCTGACATACCCTTTACACAGCCCTTCACGTACCACTTCTAATTATAGTGTTGCTTTGCTGCCTATACAATATGCTTTCTCTAACAAATAACAACATACAAAAGTATTATTCTCATTTTCAGAGTTATTACTTTTTTTAATTGTCTTTTTTATTTTTATTGTTTGTGAGTAGATATGAGTTGTATATGATTATATGTTTTTTGTGGTTGACCTTTGTGTTATTTTATACTATAAAAATCTTTTTTTTGTTGTTTTTCTAATGTGTTAATGAATATATTTTTTAAAAAGAAAGCTGGACCAAGTAACGGTCACTTTCCAAATCCAAGCCCATTTCGCTGCGCTGAACCAAGTAGATGAGTACTCCACAGCATGCTCTGGGGACACAGGGCTCATTCATACTACACTATAGCACCACATTCCACCAACTGCCATGGCAACATCTTACAGAATCCTGGGATTTGTAGTTTGGCCAGAGGCACTAAAGGAGCTCTCTAACTGAGAATTCCAAATGCCCCTCCCTAAACTGCCAATCCCAGGATTCCATGGGATGTTGCCATAGCAGTTAAAGTGGAATACAGTGCTATAATTGTGTAGTGTGAAAGGGCCCTAATGGGAGTTCATATGAATGTCAACTTGAGCTCCATAAATTAAAAAAAAAGGGATGTAAAATAGACTATGTAAATAAAAAAAATAACCACATCAGGAATCTGAAGTGGCAGCACCAGCATCCTGAGTGAGTAAAGCTATGACAGTGTGGTTGATCAGCTACCAAAAGTTTGCATCATCTCTCCATCTTCCTAATGTATTTGACAACATTAAAGGAAAAAGAAGAGATTACCTCACCCAGGCCTTCAAAAGCTCTGACTGTTATGAGGAATCCAACTCCAAAATCTGCCGCTAAAGGTGTGAACAAAGTGAAAACAGCAGTACTCAGGATGCCAAAGCCCAATAGCAGCTTCCCCCCGATCCGGCGTGCAAGGTACCCGCCAGGAATCTGAGTAATGATGTAGCCATAGAAGAAGGAACCAAGGATCCAGCCTTGCGTATCAGCATCCCAAGCATACTTTTCTCCCTGAAACACAGAGGAAAAAAACAAAAGGGCACACAGGACTCATTTTAATTTTCTTGATCATTAAAAAAAAAAAGAACAAAGGACGTTATACCGACACCCACTAACTATGCATGATTATCTACAGCATTTATTGCCAACTTCAGAACAGATGATAACTTATCTTTTCCAGCCATATGTCATAGTGATTTGCCCAGTTTATGAGACATGTGGGAAAGCTCTCTAAGTATCAAATCACTACTTTCATTCTTTTTATAAATCACATGAGAGTACATACTCCCTGATTGCAACCATTATTATCCCATTAATTCTTTTCACTCTGTTTGCAAACCTACTTCCTGGACTAAGCCAGAGGTAGGCAACTGTGGGAGGCTAGGGGGCTGCATTAGAACTCCAGGAGAACTTGGGAGGGCTGGACCCTTGCAAAAAATTTTTTGAAGCTTTCCTCCAAGGCCTGTAAAGGGTGTGGGGGCATTCTGGCTTGTTTTCGGCTCCCCCTGGGCCATTTTAGGCTGAGAAGGCCCTTTTAATAAAAGGAAGTGACAAAAAAATCACTTCCTGTTCATTCCCCATTTTAGAAAAAGTATCTCCTGGGCGTAAGATGGCACAGGAGAGCAAAAAATGTGATGAAAATGTCCACACATCCCCGAGAGACTGGTTGAGGAAGGTGTTTGGAGACAATTTTTATTTTTTTGCTTTGAAAGTCTTCTGTTCTTTCCCCATTACCTTGCAAACTTTAAAATCTTTTGGCTGTACAATACATTTGACAAACTATTGAAATCTGCCTAATTTTCATTCTGGTAGTAAAGTCCAAAAGGGGCTATTCCAGTTAGAACAGGGGTAAGTTTTATGTGGTCCTCCAGATGTTGTGCAACTCCCAACCTGTTTCAACATTGGCTGTTCAGCCTAGGGCTGATGGAAACTGCAGTCCAAAAAACATCTGGAGTGCTACATGATTCCCAACAGCAGGAATAGGAAATCCTGATAGATTGGGATTCTACTGTTGGAAATACTAATATTCACCATTCATCAATCATTAATCAGAAGCTCTGGTTTATCCATGCGTGAATGTGTATTTTAGTAACATCAATTCTAAGTAATTGTATTTTGGGACATATGGCCTGCTTATATTAATGGATACACATATCTCACTCATACCCTGATTTGCAATCCTACCTATTTTCTCCCTTCCCTACTTTTTTCTCTTTTCTCCTCCCTCCTTCTTTGTATTATAAAACACTATTTAAACACACATGCCACATTTGGTTGTGCTGGGTAAGGCTGATGAGATTTGCTGGTGGGCAATCAGTTTATGAACTAAAATGTGACAGAGAAGAGACAACAGAAAAAGGAGTGAGATTAGGGTAAGGGTTGATGGGGAAGATTAAGCATTTATTTCAGTTATATGTACATAGGCTTACTTGCAGCAGAGCAGTCTTCCCCAACTTGCTGCTATCCAGATGTTTTGGACTAGAATTTCCATAAACCCACAACAAGCATATCTCCCTACTAGAGCCTTTCTCAACCTGGTAAACAAATAAGGAAGCATAGCTTGCTGCTAGATTATGAAAGCTGCAGTCCTATACATCAGGGGGGCCTAAGGGTGGGAAAAACTGCAATTGGGGGATGGGGAAAGAACACTACTAAGAGACCATGTTAGAGAACTCATCTATATGCACATGCCAGAACATCTCCCCTTTCTTTTCTAAATATCATAAGTTTTATTCGTATTGTGGGACATAGTGATAGTGTAGGGAGGGTAGGCTATTGTAAATGCCCAGGAATGTATGTCCAGATCAGCATTCTAACAGATACAATTCATGGCAATGAGTATATACAAGAGGAGGAGACAAGGAGATGTAAAAACAAAGACAATAAGGAGGCAGTTTTAAAAACCTGGGGAGACAAAAACTAGCAAGAAATTTGATGCAGACCAAATGTATAATCATAGAGTTGGAAAAGAACATGAGGGCCATCCAGTCCAACCCACTGCCTTGCAGGAATACACAATCAAAGCATTCCTGAAAGATGGCCTTTCTCACTCCTACAGGAATTAAGCAGACAGGGAGTTCTAACTGCACAAGAATTCTGTACGAACAGTAACTCAGTGGTAGGCAGAAAGTTAAGGGCTATTTGAAAACAGAGATCAGGTGAAAGAATGTTAAAGAGATATTCCCACAGCCATAATAGCATATAGAGATCCAATGAATAATTTCCCTTTTTCCTATTGCCTCCAATGGGGTTTATTCTCAGAAAATGTGCATAATGTAAGGATAAAAACATCAACATACTTAAAAATATTCACCAAGAAATCAATATATCAGCTCATAAATGTCAGGTTCAGGGGGAAAGGGTCTCTTAATTAAGCCACTCCACTCCCTCTCTATCCTTTCTTCTCACAAGTTGTCTTGTAAAGCAGGACTGCACAACTGTAGCTCTTCAGATGGTTTTGGCCTACACCTGCTATCAGCCTGAGCCAGCATAGCCAATGTTGAGGAATGATGGGAGCTGTGGTTTGAAAACATCTGGAGAGTCACAGTTGCCCAAACCTGTCACAAAGGAGCTGAACTATGATGAATATGATAAGAATGGAACAAGATCATGGAGAGAACAGTATCACTGAAGAAACCCTGTCCTGGGTTTCTCCTTCCCCTCTTGTTCCCCTTCAGGCTTTCCATCAATGTCCTTGGCAGAATGGTGCTGATTTGCTTATTTACTCCAATAATAATAATAACAATAACAGCAGCACTTTATTTTTCAAAAATAAATCTGATAGAAGTTACCGTTGTGTTACGAGGAGCAACTGGAGTTGAAGAATGCTCTGGGCACACTGACGTTGTATTTTTGGGTAAGCTTGCATTTGATTCCACCATGTCCACCAGGGCAACACTTAAATTCACACGGAGTGCATATAAGAGAAAGAACCCAAAGAAGGCCCAGATTGCTAAACTGAGACGAGTAGAACAGCATATTGGAGCTAAAAAGAAAAGAGAGACACATCATAAAGGGTTAACAACACACATACAAACCCACCCCAAATCCCTATAGCCACCTTCATGCTTGCCCTGGCATCTTTTTTTTCAGACTGAACCAAGGTACAAAGTCCAATATACCATGAGGTCTGGCCACTGACTCATTCTGATATAAGTTAAGACACAAGCAAAGCCCCTCCACCCCGCAAACCACATGTCTTCACACAATCACAAACAACTTCATGGAAGAAGAAAAATGGGAAACATGTGAAAAAGCCAATGTGGCAGCACAGCAAACTCAAGGAGGAAATGAAAAGGAAAAGGAGCGTGTAGAAAGATAAATAGAATGGAAGGCAGGATGAATCACCAAGAAAGAATACAGATGTGTAGCCCAAGCTTGTAGGAACAATATAAGGAAAGGTAAAGCTGAGAATGAGTTGAGACAGGCTAGGTAAGCCAAAAGTACCAAAAAGGGGGTTTCAGATACATTCAAGGGAGTGACCAAGGAGACAGTGGGGCTGCTGTTCAATAAGGATGATAAAATGCTAACAAATCACCAAAAAAAGGCAGAACTACTTAATACCTATTTTATTCCAGTTTCCACACCCCCTTCTAAAAGAGAACTGTGTGCTTCCATGCATAGACGTTGGCAAGCGATCTGGATTGCAAATCAAGATATCTGAGCTAGTCAGGAATCACATAGCTAACCTAAATGAGTTCAAATCTGTAGGGCCAGACAAACCGCATCCCAAAGTACTAAAGGATTTTGCTGATGTACTCTTTGAACCACTTGCCATCATTTTTGAGAAATCGTTGAGAACAGGTAACATGCCAAAGGCGTGGAGAAGGGCAAACATTGTCCTTCTGTTCAAAAAAGAAGATCCAGAAAACTACAGGCCAGACCAGTCAGCCTGACCTCAATATCCGGAAAAATATTAGAACAGATTATACAGGAGTCTGTCTGCAAGTATCATGACAACAATGCAGTGATTAGCAAGAGCCAGCATGAGTTTGTCAAGAACAAATCCTGCCAAACTAACCGTATACCTTTTTTTAATCAGGTCACTAGCTTAGTAGATGGTGGGAATCTTGTGGATGTAATTTATCTGGATTTCAGCAAATCAGTTGATAAGGTCACCCATAATATTTTGATTAGCAAACTGATTAAATATGGAATACAGTAGGACTCTCGTATCCAATGATTCATTGTCCACTGATTCACTTATCCATGGGACACAAACAGCACATCTAACATAGAGTCTTCCTAGAAAATGTATCCTCTTTAGCCATTTTCTAGGTCCTCCAAGGCAACTGTTAAGTATTTTAAACTAGAAGTCCCACTATTTTCCACAGTTTTTGGTATCCACGGGGGCCCCCAGAAGAAATCCCCAGCAGATAGGGGGGTTCTACTGTAGATGGGAACACTGACAGATAGATACATAATTGGTTGGAAAACTATGTTCAAAGAGTCATCATGAATGGCTGTGCTTCAAACTGGAAGGCGGTCTCAAGTAGAGTGCCTCAGGGTTCTATCCTAAGACCATTGCTCTTCAACATTTTTATCAGTCACTTAATGAAAGGGTAGAGGGAATTCTTATCAAGTTTGCAGATGATACAAAATTGGGAGGGGTAGCTAACACACTGGAAGATAGGAACAGAAGTCAAAAGGAGCTAGATAAACTAGAAAATTGGGCAGAAATCTCATAAAATGAAATTCAGTAGAGACAAATGCAAAACTCTACATCTAAGCCACAAAAATCAAAACATATGAAGAAAGGCTGAAGGAGCTGAGCATATTCAGCTTGAAGAGAAGACTGCAGGATGGCATGATTGCACTCTTTAAATACATCAAGGGCTGTCAGAGAAGAGAGGGAAGGTTTGTTCTCTGCTGCCCCAGAGGACAAGACCAGGTCTAATGGTTTGAAGTTACAGGAGAATATATTTCAACTGAACATTAGAAGAAACTTCTTGACAGTAAGAGCAGTTCAGCAATGGAACCATTGCCTAGAGAAGTGGTGGTGTCTCCTTCTCTGGATGTCTTCAAAAAGAAGGTGGAGAGCTACTTGTTGGAGATATTTTAGCCAGAGCTCCTGCATTGAGCAGGGGGTTGGACTCAATGACCCATGAGGCCCCTTTCAACACTGTGATTCTATGGACTCTATGGACTTAGTGCGAACAGAAAAAAAAACATGATCAAATCAGGTGCTCATTATAATTTCCCTTATCTTGTGCATGGAAGAGAAAGAAACTGAGATTCACAAAAAAGGCAGTAGCACCTGAAGAAGGGCATGTCTAGTAGGCTGGGTGACTGAACTGTAATATTCCTGCTAGCAATAGGACTTCTATTTCTATACCGTTTATCTGTGCCAATGCACTTCCTAAGCGGTTTACAACATGTTAGCTAATTGCCCCCAACAAGTTGGGTACTCATTTTACCAACCTACGAAAGGATGGAAGGCTGAGTGAACCTTGTAGCCCTCTAGGATTGAACTTGGAGGGAAGCATCTCCTGCAACATTCTGCATGACTGCATTTTATTCTAGCTTTAACTTTCATGCACAAAATTATAACAACCAGAAATCTAGATTGTGTAGACAGAGCTGTGAAGACAATCTAAACTGTATGGAGAGAAAGCACGTTGGGCCTGGTGTACAAAGATTACTTTCTGAAAAATATCTACAGCAGGCAACCTAAGCTTATATTCTTCATGTGGACATAAACAAATAGTGTGACATATACACTCATGGTCATAAACGAGACCAGGCTAATGTAACAGAAAGCAGAAAATCTCCAGGCTTCCAGATAGCAACAATCAATAAGTTTTTTTTAAAAAAAACATTCTCACTTGTGAACTGACAAACATAACAAAGCTGTTTCAATATGATAAATCATTAACCTACCAACTCCAGAACAACGATCTACTCTAACAGACATGAGTTTTGCAAAAAAGAATCTTCCTCAGTCCTGCTGCTCCTTGCCACACAGGGAATAAGAGTCTGAGCCTGGAACCTGATAACATGTGAACCATATCCTCTACTGCTGACACACACAAAAGACATACCAGTATTAGGGAGGGGAAGAATATTTCTTATTATTCATCTCCAGGTTGAAAAACAGGGCTTTGTCAATTGGGGAACTCCCTTGGGAAGAATAACAGATCTTGCACAGTTTTCTTGTAGACACCAGAACCTGTCCGATCTTGAAAGCTAAGCAGGATCAGACCTGGTTGGTACTTGGATGGGAGACTGCCAATTAATATCAGGTGCTGTAAGCTATATTTCAGAAGAAGGAATTCACAAAACCACCTCTGAGTATTGCTTGCCTAAGAAAACTCTACAAAATTCATGGGGCCACCATAAAGTCGATAGGCAACTTGAAGGCACATATACAGACTTTTAAACATTCCAACATGTTCTAGAGAAATTATTTGGCATAGGAAACATATGGTTTTTAAACACCCAATCACTACATATTTTTCTATGCAGAATCATTCGTATGCAACACTTTAGGAGATTTTAATATGGGGAGAATGCTGTGGAAGAATGTTCACTGTTTTCTACATCCCTGTGTGGATGGACAAATAGTTGAGGACATTGCCACCACCCTCATCGTATCAATGTCATTCAGACATAAATTAATGAAACCTGAAGCCAAGCCAGTGCTCCTAAATTCAGCTTGTAAGAAGAAACTGTATCATTTATATCAATATAACGGACTCAGGGGTTGTCTAAATGGTGAAAATACTCCTCACAGAATGTGAGGAGAAGACAATCTGGTCTTAATGGGATTCTGCATCACTCCACCATATTTGGAAGGAAAAGGGCCAAAACCACCAAAAGGTACACTGGAAAAGCCTTCACAGCTTTCCCCACATTTTTTAAAAAGCTCTGTCGTGGGGAATGTGCATTCTTGCTTACTGGGACAAGTAACTGAATTGATTCACTATCCCAATATGAACGGAAACTGAAAGCTGATTGGTTGGATGTGCGCAGGGGGTAGAGCTTGCTAACAAGGAAAGTGCCTGGAGCCTCCATGTTAGATTTTCACCTAAGCAAGCGAGCGCTAAGGTGATAAAATGGCTTTTTTGGTGTGTTTTTTTAAAGCGAAAGCTTGCTCTTTCGCACCTTGGATAGTTTTTTTTAAAAAAAAAAATACTGTCCAGAGGTGGCAACGAGGTAAGTAGAAACATGAGTAATTCACTCGCGGCCACCATCTTGCCCCACTGGCATGCAAAGCTTACGCCTGCAAAAAAAACCTCATTAAGACAAATTGCAGCTGCTGTGAATTGCCATTACTGCTGAGCAATCTGCTTGTTTTCCCCTCGTATAGACATACCCTCAATTCTCTCAGTGAGTTGTTCTAACTTGATGATACTGGGCCTGTTGTTATAATGAACTAGATTAAATAATACCTATTTCTTAATATAAGTGGTTTTAGCAGGAAATGCATTCTCCATTTACATACCAACAATTCTTCATTCTGAACAAGATCAAATCATTTTCACAGATCAGAGGAGAAAAAAAGAAGGATACCTAGGCTGCATTTTTAAATAATGTAAAAAAATAAACAAACCCTAGTGAGGAAACATGCTCAGAGTCAATAATCATGACACAAAAGACAGGGATCTCAAAATAAAGCACACACATAAGAGCAAGCATGTTCAGAGCAAGAAAACAAACCCAAGACATCAAAATGAGCACAAAGAGTACTTTGGCAGAGGCTAATCAAAGAACAGGAGTCTTACAGAAAAATATGAGGTATATCTATTCATAAGTAAGTCCAAAGAGTTCAATGATTTATATTCCCTATAGTCAGACGAAATTAATAGCATCATGTGTTATCTGCTTTGTTTCCCCTGTCCCTTTGCAAGCCATTTATAATTGCACTCTCTTCACACATGGAAAACACTGCAATGGAGAAGAAATAGTCACCATCTTTTATGGACGGAGGACTTCTCTGGACAGAAGGGCAAGACACTGACAACCATTCCTCAGCGACTGATTCACAAGCAGGAGAGCCCATGCTTATATACTCTGGCTTCCCTTTCCTTTTTAACTCTTTCAATTAGAATAAAAGAAAAAAAAAAGTGTTTTAAAGGATTGTTAAACTGAAATTGTTACTCATAAGAACACAGTTTAGGCTTATACAGTATATGCAGTCTTGTTATATGTAACCCTGGCTTGTTCTCCTGGTTTATTAACTAACATAAAGGCAAAGCTCCTTCTTTAGATGTAAGTAGGTGAACTCAGGTTTAATACAATCCAAGATACCCACTCCAAAGTTGACACACAGGAGGAGGGAAAGGAGAGGAGTATGTAGTCTCAACATTCATTCCTGGCTTCACAATCTTCTCTCTCTGGATTATTGTAAAACAAAAACAAAAAACAACCCGTTTTTCCTGAGGCATTACAAACTGACCTGCTCAACATGGACTCTGCAAATAAACTATATTGTGTTCACTAGTCTCTTATTTTACACACACACACACACACACACACAAACTGTTTCTTTTATTTTATGATTACACTTTGGAAAAACATTTGTATGATTATCTCTCTTTGTGCCACTCATAGACATAATCCTTATAAAAAGACCCACTAACGAATACATCACTCATTTTATGGTCCATGAAACAAGCCATAACATTTAATTTCTTACCGTTAACATCTGCAGGAGCAGCAGCTTTGACAATCAACCTTGTCTTTGAAGACATACTTTATAATCTCCTAGTAACAGTTGTGCCAGATCAACAAAATGTTCCTAAGATCTGGATGGAAAGTTGCTGTAACATTATCCATTTGAGGAAGCTGTTCTGTCTGTTTGTTCTTATAAATGAAGCAAGGTCTATAACAGATGTGGCATGTTCTGCAAGTTTAAGAGCCTGGTGTTCTAATAAAAGACATTAAAATACCAACGATATCCCCCTCGGTCGGTGTCAATAGCATTTAACTGTTTATCAGCGGCAGTATCCTAATCCAACTGCTTGTTTTACCAGTTTTTTCTTTGGTCTTTCTTCCGGACCCACCTCTGCTGCTGCTATGGCTGGAATATCCTGTTATGCAGCTTTCCTGTTCTCCACAAACTCCCTGCTTTCAGGTCACACCAAGTTTCTTTGAGGAAACACCACTTCCTCGCCACCCATCTCCCCACTTTAAAGAGACTAAATACCTTTGTCTCTTATTCACCTCCCTTGGATTTCCTACTTAATCATACTTTTTTTTAATTAAATACTTCTCATCAGATCCACTTATTTTTCTCAGCAGTTAGCACTGATTTATAGCCTAGTAACGGGAACTAGCAACACAGAGAAATCAGCTTTTTCCCTTCTGCAAAGTCCCCTGAGCAGAGTTACTAACTCAAGACACTCTGTTGCCAGATGGGGAACACCCAAGAGTGTGCACCCTATACCCCCCCAACACACATCAAGGTGTATTGCACCCAAAACCAATTATTATTGTGGCACATGAGACAGAATACCACACCACCCCTGTCAGTAAGATAACAAATCAAATAATCTAATTTATTATTTTAATAACAACAACACATTAAATAGCTAATAATTTGTTGCCCTTTCATTCCATCCAAAATGTACTGCCTGAGATAGCCACTTCATTATGGCAAAAGATAAAGGAAAACCAGACCCATCCTCCAAGAAATAAAATACGGCTGTATAAGCTGCACGTATGATAGATGAAGCGTGGAAGGGCAAGGAGTGTCTTGCTGCTAGCCTTGCGAGGTGGGGTTGAAGGAAAATAGCTGTGCTGTCATAATCCCAGATGCTTAAAAATTTCTAGATGTACACTCTAGCATGCACATGTATGAGTTTTCTAGACCTATAGTTTTTATCAATTCTATGGATTTTATCCTATGGATTTTATCAATTCAATATTTGCTATTAAAAATGGGAATGTAAACCCGACAGCTCTGAAAGTGGAAGGAGAGAAAATACACTTTCACATGTTTTTACAAAAGCATGGCAAAATAATCAGCATCACAAGACAACGACGATGCTATGACGCTATTAGTTGACACTTGGAAACTCATATTTTTAAAAAGGCTATAAATACTGGATCTATGAATACAACACACAGATGCTTACAAGAATGATGGTGCTGTTTTAAAAGAAAAAGTTAGGACAGATTTTGTATCTTGCCATCCCCTCATTCACTGTATCAGAGGTGAGGAAGTTTTGGCTTTCCAAATATGTTGGATTTCAACTCGCCAGCCTAACCATTGGTGGAGAATTATGGAAACTGTAGAAGGCCAAAGATTTCCCCATCTGTGGTGCTTGCTCATTCTGCCACTCTCAAATGGATTGCCCTTTTAAAAAAAGTGCATCCCAATTGCACAAACTTTATGTCACAGGTACAATTGAAGAAGGAACTTTTTTTTCTTTTGCATTTCTCACTGAACTTTGGTAACAAGTAAAATGAGTAGAGGCAGGAAACTGAGAGGGATAAGACTTGTCTTGTCTGATAAGACCAAAGTCCCACATTTTGATACCAACAGCAGCAATCCACATGCTCTGGAAATTCAAAAAGAAAAAAAGCTGTGACCTAATCAATTTAATCATTTGAATTTTAGTTGATTAATTTATGTGTGCTCAGATCTGCCCACTATTTTAAAGCCAGAGAGGTATAATTTTTAATGCAAACTCCCTCTCTTTTTGATAATGAGTTTAGTTCGTTGTTAATAAGCTTTACAAAATCTAATTTAATTACATTTATATTAGCAGGAGGAAAAATGTAACTACAGTTCTCCATATTCGCTGGGGTTTGGTTCCAGGACCCCCCCGTGGATACCAACTTCCATGAATACTTAAGTCCCATTATATGCAATGGCATAGCAAAATGGTGTCCCTTATATAAAATAGCAAAATCAAGGTTTGCTTTCTGGATTATTATTTTTTAAAGAATATTTTCAAGCCGTGAATACAGTACTTAAATCCGTGGATACGGAGGGACAACTGTACTAATTTATGTTAAATTGCATTTTATGTTTAACTTAAAAATCTACATGAAAAGGCTTACCAGAATGAAACTGGAAATGCCTTCTGTGGTTTTACTACCTCTCCGTTTCTCCCAAGTGAATGGTAAAGATGTTTTTCTTTCATGCAGTTTTTAATGGTTTTTAATACGGGGTTTGTTCTGCTCTGAGATTTTTATGACAGTTATGCTATTTGGCTAGCTACTTGAATTTGTTCTGAAAGTTCATTTATTTTTGCATTCTAAATTAGGGCATTTGTCTGAGCCAAAGGCTGACTTATAAATATTTTGGTAAATAAAAATCCTTTTTGGGATAGTGTTTGCTATATGCAGTTTCATTTTTAAACCATTGTGTGTGTATGTGTATATCTATATATACATTTCTATTAAAAATAATGTATCTTAATATGTACTGCTTAATTCACTGGGGCCAATTTTTGGTAGATACAACTTTTAAAATCAATTAATTCAGTTACATATCAAATCCTTACCACTGCTATCCAATATTGTTCCTCTCTGGCATGTATCAGTATACCTGATTCAAAACTGTGTTGCCTCTGAATCAGAGCATGGAAAGGTCTTTTTTTGGGACTACCACTGCCACAATTCCTCAGAGCCAGTGGCCATGCTGGCTGAGAGATTCTGGGGATTATAATCTAGAAAATAATATTTCTAAGCTCTGCTCTGAATTAGAATCATAGAATTGGAAGAGACCACAAGGGCCATCCAGTCCAACCCCCTGCCATGCAAGAATACAAAATCAAATCATTCCCAACAGATAGCCATCCAGCCTCTGTTTAAAAACCTCTAAAGAAGGAGACTCCACCACACCCCAAGGCTGTGTATTCCACTATAGAACAGCTCTTACTGTCAGGAAGCTCCTCCTAATGTTTAGGTGGAATCTCTTTTCCTGTAGTTTGAACCCATTGCTCTGTGTCCTAGTCTCTGAAGCAGCAGAAAACAAGCTTGCCCCATCCTCAGTATGACATCCCTTCAAATATTTAAACATGGCTATCATGTCACCTCTTAACCTTCTCTTCTCCAGACTAAACATATCCAACTCCTTAAGCCTCTCCTCATACGGCATGGCTTCCAGACCTCCCACTATCCCGGTCACTCTCCTCTGGACACGTTCCAGCTTCTTAAATCCTTCTTGAATTGTGCTGCCCAGAACTGGACACAATATTCCAGGTGAAGTCTGGCCAAAGCAGAATACAGTGGCACTATTACTTCCCTTGATCAAGACACTATACTCTTATTAATGCAGCCTAGAATCACATTGGCTTTTTTAGCTGCTGCATCACACTGCTGACCATGTTCAGCTTGTGGTCCACTAAGACTCCGAGATCCCTTTTGCATGTACTGCCATCAAGGTGTCACCCATCCTATATCTGTTCCTTTCATTTTTAGTGCCCAAGTGTTGTAGCCTACATTTCTCCCTGTTGAAATTCATTTTGTTAGTTTTGGCCGTTAAGGTAATTTTGGATTCTGATCCTGTCCTCTTGGGTATTAGCTACCCCTCCTAATTTGGGTGTCATCTGCAAACTTGATAAGCATACTCTCTATTCTCTCCTCCAAGTCATTGATAAAGATGTTGAATAGCTCTGGGCCCAGGACAGTACCCTGTGGCAACCCACTAGTCACTTTTCTCCAGGATGAAGAGGAGCCATTGGTGACTACACTTTGGGTCTGGTCAGTCAACAAATTAAAATGATCGTAGGCTGGTGTGGGATATTTGGTCCAAGCATGGCAGCCATTTGGGCTGAGTTATGTCACAACTAGATGAGTATTTCAGTATCTTAGGATACTTACAAAGTGTACTGTATTACAGTCGGCCCTATGTAGACACGGATTTGGTACTGATGGATTCCACCATCCACAGCTTGAAAATATTCCCCAAAAAAATAAATTTCAAGAAGCAAATCTTGATTTTGCCATTTTATATAAGGACACCGTTTTACTATGCCCCTGTATACAATGGGACTTGAGCATCCACAGATTTCGGTATTCATGGGGGGTGGTGGTGGTCAAGGAACCAAACCCCAGCAGATACCAAGGTCCCATTGTATTAGGAACATCTCCTTCTCTTTAGCAAAACAGAACAAGAACTATGAGAACAAGTCATACAATAACATTCCAAGTATTTTCAGTGAAGATGGTGATGCTCTGATATGAGTGAATAAACCTAATCTATTGGCTAGAGTAAGAACTAGAGTAAGTGGAGAACCTGTAGTCTTGGTGTATAATCTCTTCCCATGTTTTTGCCTATTAAAATGCTTCCTTTCCTCTTAGACTGGGAAACCTGCCACGTCACCTGTAATAGGTTTTTCCATTCATTCATTCAGACTGGCATGGGTTTCCAGGGTAACTGGTCTTTTTGACATGGCAATCCTAGACATGTCTACTCAGAAATCAGTCCTATTCATTTCAGTGGGTTTTATCTCTACAATCTTATACCCAGTTCTCAGGGAGTAAACTTTACTGAATTCAATTGGACCTACTAAATTCGATTGAACTGTGCTAAACAAAGTTTTTTTTTTAAAATTACTAGGAGCTCACTTTCTTTTCCCTAATCAAATGTTTGCTAATATTTGAGACATTTCTTCTTCACCTGTTATTGCACTGGTTTGTAATTGGAAAACAGATTTGGATCTGGATTTAAGAAACTTGACTGGTAGAAAGGGTCTTCCTAAGTTCCTCCTCTGCATGGCAGCCCCCACCCCCACCCAAATTTCACAAAGGCACATGACATTCTTCTGAGTGAAGTGAACTGTGGTGCAGAGGGAGAGGAAAACACAGAATTAGTAATGAAATCAGGTAGAGGGATCTTCTTTGAGTAGAGCCAGTGGAAGGCAGATCTTGGATCCAGCCAATAGTACCTCATCTGACACTGAATAGTTTCCATCTATTAAATTACATTTGATTAGATCAAATATGTGCATTTTCTTAAACATAGTAAGTTGCATAAATGTGTATTTCTAGGTAACAGAATTTAGAATTTCACACTTGTAGCTTATTAAATTCTCTGCCAATATTCAAAACATTCAGGGGTTATCTAAATGGTCAAAATAACCCTCATGAAATTTGCTAGGAATCCTACCTGTCTAAATGGGATCCTGCACCAATCCACACTACTCAGAAGGAGGAAGACCCCAAACGGCAAAAACAGCACTAGAAAAGCCTTTGTGGCTTTTTTCGTAGTTTTTTTTTTTTAAAACAGCAAGGAGGTACACATTCCTATTTGTTAGGACAAGTGATTCACTTTGAATTGCTTCCTCATACAAGAAGAAGTGCAAAGCTGATTGGCTGGGCGAGCATGGGAGGCAGGGCTTGCAAACAGTACCTGCTGCCGCCATGTTGGATTTTCGCCTGAGCGAGCAACTGCTAAGGCGATAAATGGGGTGTTTTTGTTTTGCTATCCTTTTAATTTGAAAAATTGCTCTATCACTCCAGCCCACCTTGATGTTTTGTTTTTTTTAAAAAGTTCGGTGACAGTGAAAAACTAACACAAGTAAATCACCCGTGGCCTCCATCTGGCATGTAAAGCTTCTGGGGCCAAAAACACAATTAAGACATGTTGCTGCTGCTGTAAAATGCCATTACTGTGAAGTACTCAAGTTTTTCTCCCTCTCATATAGATGGGTCCCCACTCTTAATAACTTATTAAAATTCGACCTGGAAGTAGTGGGATTCAAATAGCTCCTTGGTGCCCTTCAAAACATTGGTATTGGGTTATTTTTTACTCTTCTTTGAATGGGTAATCCCTGCCCATGCCTGATCACATTTGAAACTCCCTTCAGTTTCAAAAGAAGCCAGTCATGTAGCAAAAATTGTTGGTGTGCAAGAAAAACAAAGCTAAATTGTTAGTGCTCACAGCATGGTTGTCTGAATCCTGCCCATTCCACATGACTCTAAGCTCTGCATGTGGTCATTGTTTTAAAGTGTCAAATATTGCAAAGGACATTTGAGAACACTGTATTAGTGTTTTCTAGTCCAACACAGCACCTTATGGTGTACCAAGAACTTTTAAAATAGGTGTGGAGAATCTTAGGCCCAGGGACCAATCACAAGACAGATGACTGTCCAAGCCACCTCTCCACCCAACAGGATGCCTAACAGAACAGATGTGCACACCAAACAGGATCACTGCAGGCAACTACTGTATATATGTGTATTTTGGTGAGCTCATATTTGTGTGTTTTTTAAATTATTTATGTTATTTATGTTGCCCTGGTGGCACAGTGGTTAAATGCCACTACTGCAAGCCACCACGTTGCAAGTTCGATCCCAGAGGGCTCCAAGGATCACTCAGCCTTCCATACTTTCATAGGTCAGTAAAATGAGTACCCAGTTTGTTGGGGGCAATTAGCTAACGCACATTGGAAACCACTTAATGCAGTGTAGATGTGAAAATTGCTATTGCTTGAACGATTTGTAAGCTGTTCTGGGAGCCTTTGTGGCTGAAAGCGGGATATAAATACCTAAATAAATAAATAAACATGCTGCCCTTTGGGGACCTTCCAAGAGTGGCTTAGGAACAAATAAGCCACAGTCAACCAGAGCTTCCCAATGTACTACATGCTGAGAAATATGTAGGAGCATTACATGCGCTGATCAACAAAAGCATTTCTGTGCACTATTGAACAGGGAAGTGATTTCTA
The DNA here is from genome assembly GCA_030847615.1 of Gambelia wislizenii. Classification (NCBI taxonomy): domain Eukaryota; kingdom Metazoa; phylum Chordata; class Lepidosauria; order Squamata; family Crotaphytidae; genus Gambelia; species Gambelia wislizenii. The sequence continues at coordinate 164,920,394 of JAUMIR010000001.1, read as the reverse complement.
AGAGGAAAATCTGTAACATGAAGTTGTATTACTTTAAACATATTTACTCAGAACACAATGGAACACTACTTTCTAGAAAATACTGTATATTTCATAAAGCACACCTGAGGCTACGGTTCCATGCCCACTTACTGAGGAAGAAATCTTGCAGCACCATCAAGGCTTAAGATTTATTGGAACATAAAACTTTTCGGGAGTGAAGACCTTTTGGAGCAAGGACTGTAGGTCAATAGGAAGGCATTGGAAAGGCTTCTAACCTCAGGGCCTCAAGTCAGAGGGTATTTCCACACAAACCATTTAGAGCTGAATTGCTAAACATCATTCCCTCGCCTTTTACAGTATATTCACCCAACACAATCATCCTGTCATTGTCATCCTGTATTTTGTCCATCATCAGACTGCAGAAAGCCTGCCTTTTCCCTTAAAAATGAGAGGAATGCAGCCTCCACAGATACAGATATTTCTGTTTTCTCAGACTGGTGAGGTTCAGCACACACAGGCTCACTATAGCCTTCATGGTGAGTTTATATCATTTTAGCTCAAATGAACAACTGTTTAGTACTAATATAATATAATATAATATAATGCTTTTCCATCACTGTGATTGCTAAAAAGACAGTGACCAGAAAGGTTCAACACTTGGAATAATTAATTCATTTAGGGTGTAAAATGCTATTTCTGGAGTCACTCCAAAACAGCAGAAAACGTACTTAAAATAACTCGACTGTGTCCAATAAATGCCAATACGAGACGTCCTCTTGCCAAAATGTGCCTCCCTGGGCTCCACAGTGTGCCTACTCCTGATTTGGGGTTTTTTTTGGAGGGGGCGGGGGAGATCAGTATTTCACTTTTTTAAAAAAATAGGCAGAAAAGTGTTTCAGTGCCAAATAAAAGGCTGGTTAATAAAACAGTGTGATAAAATGGTTCCCAGCATGTTGGACTTAGGACAACTGGACCTTCCTCAGCCACAGCAGCTATGCCACTCCCACTTAGGTGGATGGGCCACAGCAGGATGAAAAGAGGAAAAATGCCATTTCTCTATTAGTGTAGGAAACTGCAGTTCTGCTTGTAGCTTACAGTGGAAGAACAAACAGTCTGGTCTAAGGCAATTTTGTACATTTACGTCAGATGCATTAAGTGTTATCTTCAGTTGACAATTAGACATTAACATAGATGAAAAACAGAATGAGCCCAAAAGAACATGAAATGAAAAGAAGAAGAAGAAGAAGAAGAAGAAGAAGAAGAAGAGATACAGCCTGTAACATTTCTCTGCAAAACTAGCTTATACAAGATAAGTACATTGTACATTCACAACCGTTGACTATAAAATGTCTAGATAAGATAAACGTTTAGTAAAGTTAGATAAAATTGTTTTCAGAGTTAATTTTTAGTGTTTTAGTTTGGTTTCTAGTTATTTATTGAATATTTTTAAAGTGTTTTAATCTATTGTAAATTGTCGGCGGGGGGCTCGCTGGGCTGAGAGGTGATAAATAAATGCCATAGATCAATGGTTCTTATGGTCCAGGGATCCCCAAGGGGCCGCAATGTCCTCATAAAGGGATCATCAAGCCTTGAAGGCTGCTCGGCCCACCTCCCCCCTGCCTCGGAGTGGCCATGTGACAGGAACCAAGGCAAAGGTTGGCTAGCTTGGCCTGTGCATTGCCATACAATCTGCTCCAGTCAAAATTTTCAGGAAGAAGCAGGAGGGAAGTCTACCCACCCACACCAGTGCCTTTGAGGAAAGGTTTAATGGATGGTGTATCATCATCATCATCATCATCATCAGGGTTTAAATCCTGAGGAAAGGTTTAATCGATAGTATGTTATCATCATCATCATCATCATCAGGGTTTTAAATCTTGAGGAAAGGTTTAATGGATGTTGTATTATTATTATTATTATTATTATTAGGGTTTTGAATCTTGAGTTAAGCCTTGGGGGTCCACAGCTGCAAAAGATATTTAAAGGGGGTCCCTGGTAAAGAAAAGATTAACAGCCACTGCCACAGATAGGCTTCTCCAATTGTACAGCCTTTTGGCTTCACTTAGTCTTCCTTCCTACCTCTACAGCTGAGGCTATCCCCCTGGCACCCTTAATAAATTGGGTGGCTGCCCACCCACAAAAACCCTTTGCTTCCAGCAGGACTGGTTTAAGGAATTTTGGGTGGCCCTGCAATGCTTTATTTTGGGGGGCCCATATGTTTATCTCAGGCCAAGGTAACCTAACTCAACCTAAGCTATTCACAGTACAGGATATTCGGATTATTACTAGTAATGTTTTTGTAGGAGGAGGGTTACTACGGGGACCCCACAATGATGGGACCCCCTAAGGATGCTGACCCCGCTGGTGGCTTAACCCGGTCCTGGCTTCAAGACCCCACCCCTTGCTCTTGGAAATTTTTTGGGGGGTTAGGAATTTTTTATTGGAATAAGACCATTCAACTGAAAAATACACCCAGCCTCAAAAGGCCATAACAATAACACAAAAATAATATTAATTGTTTTCCTCTTTTCTTACTAATACCAAAATAAAACTATCTATCCTAACACTAATACCTTTTTCCTCTTAATCTAAACGCACTATAATCACATAATTTACACAATACAATTATACTTATTTGGAAAAGAAAAAAATAATAATAAAAGATTAATTAAAAAAATAATACAAAATTATACAAAAATACAATAATGATGACTCCTGGTAGCCCTTGCAGCCCCAGACTTCTCCAGCAACACCCCTCCCAAGGGGGGGTCACCAGTGGGATGCTCCTTACACCGGTCCCCGGCATAAGGGGGGCGCTGCTGGGGGGGGGAAGCAAAGTTGCACGCAAGGGGTGGGGAGTGGGGCTGTCTCAGTGTTTCCACCCCACGGGGCACGGCCTCCTTTCTCCTACACCCCAGACAGCTCTTCAAAAACCAAAGGGAGACACCGGCAAGCTGGAGGCAAAAGAGGGGCCAGGAGTGAGGGGCCACAGGGCGGGAAAAGAGGGAGCCCCTCAGCAGCTGCTCTCACCCGCCTTGGCGATACCCGGGGAGGATCCTGGCAGTAGGAGCGGAGTGCGGTCCTCCTCCTCCTCCTCTTCTCCTCCTCCCTCCTCGCCCCCTTCTCCGGGCCCCGGAGTCTGCATGCCACCCTTCAGGGTAGGCAGAAGCAACGGGAGGGAGACCCCGAAAGGGAGAGAGAACGAAGAGAGTTAGTTCTTGCCGAGCACGCGACTGCCAGCCGGGCGGAAATGTGACTCCTGAGGAGATTCAGCCACTCAGCACTTATAGGGCTTGGCTGGCTTGCAGTCCCGTTCCCATTCTTGACGCCCTTTCTTCGGCCATCTTTGTTACTGGCACATGTGTGTTGTTGAGGGGGGGGAGAGAGGAAAACTGTGGATCCTGCTCCAGGACATCATCTGTGAAAGGGGCCCTTTTAACACAATTACAGCGCCAGAAACCCACATGGCAGCATCCTGGGATTTGTAGTTTATGAGCCACTAAAGCTGTCTGGATGGGGATGGGAATGCCAACCCCCATCTCTAAACTGCAAATGGGATTTGTAGTTTAGTGATGCACTACAGCTGTCTGGATGAGAATGCCAACCCCCCATCCCTAAACTGCAAATGGGATTTTTAGTTTTCTCTCTCTGGCTTTTCTTCGCAAAGGAAGATTCAGGAAGAACTCATCCCGGGCTTTCTGCAAGTGTGTTGATGACTAAAAAGGCCAATCCGAGATAAACAAGTCCGGTTGCAGAAAGCACAGCTGTCTGTGCTAAAGCTGTCTGGATGGGAATGCCAACCCCCATCTCTAAACTGCGAATGGGATTTGTAGTTTACTGAGGCACTACAGCTGTCTGGATGGGAATGCTAACCTCCCATCCCTAAACTGCAAAATCCAGGATTCCATAGAATGGAACCATGGCAGCGAAAGTGGAATCATACAGCTGCAACTGTGTGGTGTTATGTCTATAAAACTACAGTATTTTTTTCTCCCACCACTGATCTAGAGTCCTTTCATACTGCACAATTATAATTTAACTACCATGGCAACATCCTATGGAAATCCTGAGATTTGTAGTTTGGTAAGGCACTAAAACAGCTCTGGATGGGAATTCTTACCTCCCCTCCCTAAACTGCAAATCCCAGGATTCCACTGAATGGAACCATGGCAGTTAAAGTGGAATCGTACAGCTATAATTTATATCTATAAAACGACAGTACTTTTTCTCCCACCACTGAGAGTTCTTTCATACTGCACAATTATAATTTAACTACCATGGTAACATCTTATGGAAATCTTGGGATTTGCAGTTTAGAAAGACATTTGGGATTCTCAAGAATCCTACCAAACCACAAACTCCAGGATTTCATAGGATGTTTCCATTGCAATTAAGGTGGAATCATAGCACCACAATTGTGCAGTGTGAAAGGGCCCTTACCTAGCTTACGCCCTGCATTTAGCTGTCTGTTAAGAGGGGGCAGAAAGGAAGAAAGATCAACACACCTATTAAGAGACAGTTGCTAATTTACAGACTGCAGAACAATGCCAACCTGGACCTTAACAGCAGGCCTTTACCATTTTTACTAAACTCTTCAAATTAAGACTGATTTATCTAGGAATGTTAGACGTTATCATTGCTCCGTATTATGGTCTTTCTCATCAGCCCTCATAAACTGCTGTGTTGTTGGCTACTGTTTGTGGGAGTTTTCTGGAAGGCCACACTTTCCTCATCCCAGGTGTATATGGTTAACAAGGACTTAAGTCACACAGATATCACAAGAGACAACACACTTTAAAGTAGTCCCCGAATAGCCTTCTCTGGCAAATGGTATATAAATAATATAGACACAAATAGTATATATTATACCTGGAGAGCAGATAGGAAGCTGTAGTTGATACATTCCTGAAAATCCCCAGCACAATCTCCTATGAGGAGCTTTAAATTGATAACAGATTTTCTTCATGGTAGCAATTCTTATCCAATACAAAGCTATCATTAATTTTGAAGTAGCTCAAATAGAATTATTTCCCCAAAATAAGAAAGGACATTGTACACCCAAGTTGCTTGCCCTAGTGAGAGGCCAAAGGCAATCCCTCCCAGCCAACAACTGAGGTATGATGAGAAAATATCAGGCTGCAAAAGAAAGCTTATGAAGAGGAGATACTCTACATACCTTCTTCCATTGTCATTTACAGACTGGTGGTCCTGCAAAGAACCAAGCAAATAGCTATGGTGGTAACTAACAATTCTTTTAGGAGAGGCTGTTCTGCTGAAATGCACCAAAGCCTTTTATTTGCAGGCAGGAGAATACAGGCAACACTTGGCAATTGTGTGTAAGAGAGAGAGGCAGCCCAGCTAAGTTTGGTGATTAGAATGCAGGATTCCAGGAAGGTAGCTTTGAATTCCTGGGTGACCTTGGGATAGCCAATATCTCTCTGTACAGCCTATCTCTAGAGGATTTGTAAGGAAAGGATACATTTGAGGGTGGGGAAGGCAAAGACCAAGGTATATTGCCTTGAGGAAATGTGGGATATACCAATGAACTAGGTCCCTTCCCATTCAGAGGTGTTTTTATGCCATTTCTGTTGTTGATGTCTGTTGATATGGCACTACCAAGGGCCAGTCAGCCCTTGTCCAAGGGGTTGTCTAAACAGCAAAAATACTCCTCATGGAGTGCGAGGAGAAAGCTACCTATCTTAATGGGATTCTGCTTCATTTCGCCGTATTCGGAAGGAGGGGGACCAAAAACACCATATATAGTTGTCCCTTTATATTTGCTGGGGTTTGGTTCCAGGACCCCCCGTGGATACCCAAATCCATGAAACCTCAAGTCCCGTTATATGCAATGGCATAGCAAAATGCTGTCCCTTATATAAGATGGCAAAATCAAGGTTTGCATTTTGGATTATTATTTTTTAAAGAATATTTTCAGGAGTTAGTGACTGAACTCCATTATAAAATGGCCAAACAACGGCAGTCATGCTGAGTCATGATGGCTAATGCCATGAACTGCCAAGTCATGGCACAGCTGCAGAAGGAGGGTTCCTAGAGGGCAAGCTATGGAGTAGAAGATCTGATGCAATGCACCCATGTGGTTAAATAAGCCAATGCCCGGTAGATGTGTATATAAATGAGCTAGACCAGAGCTCATTCTCTTCTTGCGATTCATGGGTTCCTGGCGTAGCAGTTTGATTGACAAGATTGGAAATATTTGTGAATATCTGCAACTACTTGAAGATTAAAGTACCTCCTGTTTTCTGGACATCAAAACACTCTATGTGTGAGTATTCTTGGGAATGGGTTACTACTAAATCTGCTGAGATAGTTTTTGGCTTCTTCCCGAGAATGAGTGTCCTATCATCCCCTGACATGCAGGACCCCCTGTGGATACCAAAATCCGTGCATACTGAAGTCCCATTATATGCAATGGCATAGCAAAATGGTGCCCCTTATATAAGATGGCAAAATCAAGGTTTGCTTTTTGGATTTTTATTTTTTAAATAATATTTTCAATCTTTGAATACTTAAATTCGTGGATACAGAGAGACAACTGTACTCCGAGGGAAAAGCCTTTGTGGCTTTCCCTAGAGTTTTTTTTTTTTAAAAAAACAAAACAGCAGGGGGGATATGCATTCCTGCTCGTTAGGACAAGCAATGTGAATTGATTTGTTTCCTTATACGTGTGGAATCTAAAAGCTGATTGGTCGGATGAGTGTGGGAGGCAGAGCTTGCTAACAAGGCAAAGGCCCAGAACTGCCATGTTGGGTTTTTGCCTTAGCGAGTGAGTGCTAAGGCAATAAAACAGGGTGTTGGGGGTGGTGGTTTTTTTTTTAATGGCGAAATATCGTTCTATCACACATTGGATATAGTTTTTTTATGTTCAGCAGAGGCAAATTGCGGTCAATACAAAACTGAGTAATTCACTTGCAGGAACCATCTTGATTCACAAGCATGCCCGTTTGCACAGCATACGCTCATAGCTTTGCATGTCTGCAATCTGCAAAAACACCCATTAGGGCAAATAGAAGCTGCTGTGAATTGCCATTACTGTAGAGCAATCCGAGGGATTTGTTTTTGTTTTTTTCTTGCCTCATATAGACGAGGCCCAGCTCACATGCTAGTGCAATTCCATATCACTCACCATGAAACTCCCTTCCTTAAGCATTCCCCACTTCTACTTGGGAAGCACATCTCTGGACGCTCTGACTAGGGAAAGAGGGTTCAAAGGGAAAGTGGTGACACTAGGGAAAAGGAAGCATCCCTCTTGCTGATGCTTTCTTGCAAAGTGCACTCTCTTCTCTATGCTGGCAAACTGTGGTTCCCAAACCTGTGCCTTCTACTGATTGTTTCATTTGCATCCACAGTTACTTAGCCCCATGCTAAATACTTTTTCTCTGACACAGCAGTCTACAGGATTAGATTCAACATTTCAATTTCTAAATAATCCTCTCTCCTCTGATAGATTAGCCTGGCATATTCTGCTTGAATTTATTATATTCAGGCTATGTTTCAGGGATAATTATATGCTTCAAGTCTAATTAAAATCACAACCCATGATTCCAAGGGAACAAAGGAGCAGGAGAATATGGGTAAGGAATTTAAGAGAAGGGGATTTAAAGAGTAGTGGCTGGTGGTTACTGGGCACGGTCAATAAATGTATGTTTAAAAATCAATACCTTCATCTTAAGTGGTTTTGTGAAAACATCTAGGCTAGTTAAGAAATGGACAAAAGTTTGAAGTCACTGAAAGTACAGCCATCAAAGTAGCACACAAATTATTGCTAAATCATGCACAAGTTAAAACTGGCTAGGCCAAAATCCATTTATGATGTTGTTGTTTCCAGCTGCCTGGAGTTATTCAGTCTACTCCGGGAACTTTATCACAGTCCCCACACTCCCCAGATCACAGATGAGAAACGAGCTATAACATAAATTAAGTCCACTGTTCTCTTCATTTATTTAGGGATGATATCATGAAACAGAGGTTTCCTAATCAAAGCTTCAAACGTAATAGATGAAGTGAACTTGTAGTAACTGTTATAGAAAATGGACAGGTTAATTTCAGTTTTGTATGGTCACCACTTCCATGTCTATTTTATGTTAATAGAATCGTCTGCCAATATATTTTAAATTTACAAACCAAAAGTGTGTACTCAGAATCCCTAAAATTTCTACCACGGCTTATCCATGTTAAGTGATCTTGAATTTGTACCAGTGTTCAAAAACATAAAAAATGCTTTGCCAAACTGGACCCAGGTCTACCTAAAACAAGATAATTTACAAGCAGCAGATATTATGTAGATCACCAGAAATTGGCCAGTGTGCCACTGCCCTTTCTTGTTCTGAAAACTATGGGTAGGATCCAAACTTAGTCAAACTTGGAGTAGACCATCTGAAATTAATTGGAATTACGTTCGTCATCGTGGCTAACTTAAATCAGTTGATTCTCCTCCAAGTATGACTATCTCTACATATAATGTTATGCCATTCTGTCACTTGTAGATTTTGGAAAGAAGAAATCTTTTCTCCTCGAACACTTTAATCAGTGCTGTATACGCACAATCCTAAATATACACTGGACTGACTATGTGACGAATGTTGCTGTCCTTGAGCAAGCAGAGATCACCAGCTTTGAGGCCGTGATATTGAGAACACAGCTGCGCTGGGCAGGACACGTTCCTAGCATGGAGGACCATCGCCTCCCAAAAATAGTACCGTATATTCCGGCGTATAAGACGACCCGGCGTATAAGACGACCCCACCAATTTTTAAGGTAAAATGCAGTTTGTGATATATTCGCCCTATAAGACGACCCCCTTCTTCCAAAGCATAGCCCCCGCATGCCCCTCCTGCGCTCACTTCCAGGAGGGAGCGCAGGAGGAGGATGCGGAGGCTGTGCGCCCAAAAGGGGCACGTTCGCCCCTTCTCCCCACCTTCCAGGAAGGTGGGAAGAAGGGGCGAATCGCGGTTTGGCCACGCAGCCTCTGCATGCCCCTCCTGCGCTCCCTTCCAGGAGGGAGCGCAGGAGGGGGATCCGCAGGCTGTGTGGCCAAACGGGGCTTTGGGGAAGGGGGGGCCTGGGCGGAGGGTGGCAGGGGGGAAGGGGCTTCGCAGCCACCCCCCCTCTCCAAAGCGAGCCTTTGGGGAAGGGGGGTGGCTGGGCGGAGGGTGGGAGGGTGGCAGGGAGTAGGGGGCTTCCAAGCCCCCTCCCTTTCAGGAGGGGGGTGGATGCGCGGGGGATGGGTGGGGGGAAGGGAGGAGGGGGCTTCTCCGCCACCCCCCCTCCCTGAAAGCAGCGAGGGGGGTGGATGAGCGGGGGGTGGGCGGGGGGAAGGGAGGAGGGGGATTCTCCGCCCCCCCACTCCCTGAAAGCAGCGGTTCTGCTGCTTTCAGGGAGGGGGGTGGATGAGCAGGGGGTGGGCGGGGGAAGGGAGGAGGGGGATTCTCCGCCCCCCCACTCCCTGAAAGCAGCGGTTCCGCTGCTTTCAGGGAAGGGGTGGATGAGCAGGGGGTGGGCGGGGGAAGGGAGGAGGGGGATTGTCCGCCCCCCCACTCCCTGAAAGCAGCGGTTCCGCTGCTTTCAGGGAGGGGGGTGGATGAGCGGGGGGTGGGCGGGGGGAAGGGAGGAGGGGGATTCTCCGCCCCCCCCACTCCCTGAAAGCAGCGGTTCCGCTGCTTTCAGGGAGGGGGGTGGATGAGCAGGGGGTGGGCGGGGGAAGGGAGGAGGGGGATTCTCCGCCCCCCCACTCCCTGAAAGCAGCGGTTCCGCTGCTTTCAGGGAAGGGGTGGATGAGCAGGGGGTGGGCGGGGGAAGGGAGGAGGGGGATTGTCCGCCCCCCCACTCCCTGAAAGCAGCGGTTCCGCTGCTTTCAGGGAGGGGGGTGGATGAGCGGGGGGTGGGCGGGGGGAAGGGAGGAGGGGGATTCTCCGCCCCCCCCACTCCCTGAAAGCAGCGGTTCCGCTGCTTTCAGGGAGGGGGGTGGATGAGCAGGGGGTGGGCGGGGGAAGGGAGGAGGGGGATTCTCCGCCCCCCCCACTTCCTGAAAGCAGCGGTTCCGCTGCTTTCAGGGAGGGGGTTGGATGCACGGGGAGTGGGCAGGGGAAGGGAGGAGGGGGCTTCCTAGCCACCCCCCCAAAGCCGCGGTTCCGCGACTTTCGGGAGGGAGGGTGGAAGCGCGGGGGGGGCGGGTGGCAGGGAGGAGCACTTTGCTTCACCCCCTGCCCGATCTCCTGCCTCTTCGCTCCGTTTGCGAAGAGGCAGGGGATAGGCAGGCAGGTGAAGCAAAGTGTATCCAGCGTATAAGACGACTGTCAATTTTGGAGGGCACTTTTGAGTGCTCAAAAGTCGTCTTATACGCCGGAATATACGGTACTCTACGGTGAACTCGCCATGGGTCAGCGTAAGAGGGGTGCTCCAAAAAAGCGACACAAGGATGGGGACTAGGCTTGGTGGGAGGAAGTCTTAGATGGGGAAAGACTTGGTGGGAGGAAGGCTCATTACGTTTTAGGTTTTCTTTGCCTGAAAAATCGAAAGCACCAGATTATTAGAGAGACTTTGTTTTTTACATGAAGAAATATAGAATTTATGCTGAGGAGTTGAAGGGGGAAGACAGACCAGGTCAGAGCTTCAAGAGCTTCAACAGAGGTTTGTACAGGAAAATAGTTGAAGAGATTTACGTTAACCCATGTTTGCAAAAACGTCAGGCCAAACTAGATTCATCGGAGTACCTAAATCACCAGACTAACCCAATTGAGTATTTCATGGACAAAAGGGTCCCCCAAAAGTTGTGGGACTTGAGGTGGAGACTCTACCATCAGGTTCTTAATCTGAGGGGAAGGAGACTGTGGACCGCAGAGGATGAGCAGACTTGTCCTCGTCTGAAATGTAAAAAGGCTGAGATTTTCAGTGCTGTGGCACAGAAGGAGACGATCAGGCATTTTGTCCAGGACTGCCCGAGTTCCCAGGAAACATGGGAGGAGGTGGCCCGGGTCCTGGATTGGCCAGATTTGGCACAGCAGGCTTGGGAGACAGTGCTTTCGGGGACTGAACCTCCAGAGGGTGTCAGGGGACCCAGAAAGTCAGTGGGCCAAAAGAGGAAGAGGAAGGAGTCTGGTTCCGTGGCTGAGAGTTTTTGGAAAGTGCCCTGGTCCACAGTGCGCCTGGTAAACCTCTATGTGATGTTAGAGTTAGTTTTCCAAAGACAAAGGGAGCTGAAAAGTCAAAATCTGCAGGGTGTAAAAGGCACTGCTTATTATGTCAAGAACATAATTGAAAATTTAGCTCTGAGTGAAAAAGAGAAATTGCCAAATCATCGTTGGAAAAAGTTTTGACCATGGTTTAGTGAGACAACCCCAGCAATAACATAAAGGGATATTTTAAATAAATATTTTATTACTATTATTATTATTGTATTTTTGTATTATTTTGTATTTTTATTAATCTTTTATTGATTTTTTTTCTTTTCGAAATAGATATAATTGAAATGTGTAAATATAATGTGATTATAGTGTGTTTAGATTAAGAGGAAAAATGTATTAGTGTTAGGATAGATAGTTTTATTTTTGTATTAGTAAGAAAACAATTATTATTATTTTTGCGTTATTGTTACGGCCAAAAAATTCCTAATCCCCCAAAATTCCAAAAAAGCGATACAAGGACTCCCTGAAACAACATCTCAGGCTCAGCCAAATTGATCACCAACAATGGTCCGCCCTGGCCTCACATCGGGAGGCATGGAGACTCACTATCCACAATGCTGTAGCCTTATTTGAGAGCTCACGTCGAACAAGTCTTGAAGAGAAACAACAATGCAGAAAGAATCACAACCCGGAAACATCACTCAAGGAGACCTTCTGCTTTGCTTTCTGCAACCGGACTTGTTTATCTCGGATTGGCCTTTTCAGTCATCAGTGTGCTTGCAGAAGCGGGGGGGGGGTGAGTCCTTCCTGAATCTTCGTTTGCGAAGAAAAACCAGAGAGAGAGAGAGAGAGATTTTGGAAAGAAGAGATATTTTTGTTGATTTGTATCTTCAAGTTGTTTCCTTATGGTGACCCTAAGGCAAAACTAGGGGCCCGTTTCAATGGTGAAAATGCCCCTCATGGAATTCGCTGGGAATCCTACCTGTCTAAATGGGATCTAAATGGGATCCAGCACCAATCTATACTATTAGGAAGGAGGGGGGCCCAAAATGGCAAAACTAATGCGGTAAAAGCCTTTGCAGATTTTCCCGTACTTTTTCAAAAACCACGAGGGGGGGGGGTTGCAGTCCTGCTCGTTTGGACTATCGAAGTTCAGGAAATTTGAAGGGAAGCACAAAGCTGATTGGCTGGGTGAGAGTGAGGGTGGGGCTTCCTAGCAGGGCAAGTGCCTGCTACTCCATGTTGGATTTTTGCCTTAGCGATTGCTCGCTAAAGCGATAAAACCGGATGAATATTTTCTGTTTGCTTTCCTATAAAATTGGAAAATCGCTCTATTGCACCAGCGCACATTGGACAACTCACCCCCCCCTTGTGTAGATGGGCCCTATCATGGGGTTTCGTGGCAAGATTTGTTCAGAGGAGGTTTGCCTTTGCCGTCCTCTCAGGCTGAGAGACTATGACTTGCCCAAGGTCACTCAATGTGATTTCCATGGCTGATTGGGGATTCAAACCTCGTTGCAGTCCAATACTCAAACTACTACACCACAGCTGGCTCTCAAAGAAGCAATTGCTTTCATGTTTATGTTTGTTTGGAGATTTTCACACGGGCTATATATCCCGTGGCAGGAACAGAACAGGGTCAGGAAAGGTTTTCCCTTTCGGACGACGTTGACCCCATTCTGTCCTGCATCCATCCTACTCCCGTGACTGTTCCAGAACAATGTAATCACGATTTTTCATCGTGAATAGACCTCCTGTTCCGTCGCTATAATGCAATCACAGGTATGCGAACAGAAGCCCCGTTCCTGTTCCGAAATGACAGCCACGGGGGGGAGGTCCGTTCCGAGTACTTCCTGGTATGATCTGGACATCCAGGTAAGTGACACCCTTTATTTTACCCTCCCTGTTTTGATTATGTGATTTAAAGAGTGTTTTTGTGCTTGGTGAACTGATTTTATGTTTGGGGGAGTTTTATTTTTTAAATTTACTGTCCGGCGTTATCACGTGATAACGTTTCAGACGGCCGGTCATAAAAGCAGCCTTACGACAGCTGCATTTACAGCCAGCCAGCAAGGGGAGGGGGAGCCCGTTCCTGCTGCAGAATTAAGGTGAGTGTGAAAGATTTATGTTATTCCGTGGCAGGAACGGGAGAGGAGGTAGCGGGACAGTAACGGGGCATTTTGGCCCCGTGTGAAAATCTCCATAGTTTATTGCTGTTTTTCATTGCTGTCAAGTCAGTTTCTAGTTGTGGTGATGCCATGAATGAACAATTTTCAAGGCCTTGGAGGGCTAAAAGAAGAGGCAGGCACAGCTCCATCACGCCTAGGCCCAGAAGCAGAGGAAAGGCCCTCCTTCCGTCCCAACTGCCAGCGCCCTGGCTGTGGAGGGAGAGAAGAGGCAGTATCTGCTTGACTTAAACCCCCCCACACACATTGTCATTCCCTTTTTCTTTTATGTCATGTGTTAATTAGATCATAAGCCTGAGGGCAGGGAACTAATTTGATGTTCTTTTACTTGTAAAGTGCTGTGTACAGTGATGGCGCTATATAAATAAAGGATGATAATAACAAGACACCCCATCACCATAGCCCTGCTCAGATCCTCCAAGCTGAGGGCTGTGGCTTCCTTGACTGAGTTTATCCACTTGCAATGCTTTCTTTTTTTTCCCCACCTCTCATTTTATCAAGAATTATAATCATTTCTAATGTGTCATGGCATCTAATTATATGGCCAAAGCATGATAGCCTTAGTTTGGTCATTTTGGTTTCTAGGGAGAGTTCAGATTTGCTTTGCTTTAGGACCCATTTATTGGTCACTTTGGCAGTCAATGGTATCTGTAGACCTCCCCTCCATTACCACATTTCAAATGAAACACCACATTTCAAATGAATTTATTAGTTAGATTTATATCCCATCTTTTTTTCCAATAAGCTGAAGGCAAGCTAATCCTCTCTTTTCCTCCACTTAATCTTTGTCTTTCTCTATCAAGCAAAACAAGTTGTGAGTGTGACTACCCCAACAATCTTCCAGTGTCTTACACAGCTGTGAAGACACTTGAACCTGGATCTTCCAATTCCCAATCTAACACTCTAATTAAATAGTGTTGGGGTGTGGGGTGGAGGTGGTCAGAAAATGGTAGAGCAGGAATAAAATTTTGCTCCCACAGTCCTTGTCTCATATACATCTCACCCCAAATTTACCCAATAGGCACTGTTTGTTTTTGTTAATTGCTATTAAGTTGACTTTGACTTATGGTGACCCTATTAATGGGAGACCTCCAAGTCGCCCTCTTCTCAACAGCCCTGCTCAGGTCTTGCAGACTCAGGGCCATGGCTTCCTTGATTGAATCTATCCATCTGGAATGTGGTCTTCCTCTTTTCGTACTGCCTTATACTTTACCAAGCATTATTGTCTTTTCTAGTGAGTCATGTTTTCTCAAATACAGCAGTCTCACTTTAGTCATCTTGGCTTCTAGGGAGAGTTCAGACTTGATTTGCTCTAAGACCCATTTATTTCTCTTTTTAGCAGTCCATGGTATCTGTAGAACTCTTCTCCAGGATTTATTTTCTTCCTATCAACTTTCTTTGCTGTCCAGTTTTCACATCCATACATAGAAACTGGAAATACAATGGCATGGACAATCCTAAAGTCAGCATTCAGTCTTTACACTTCAGGATCTTGTCTATTTCCTTCATAGCTGCCCTTCCAAGTTTTAGTCTTCTCCTGATTTCTTGATTGTAGTCTCCATTCTGATCAATGACTGAATCAAGGTATAGAAAATCTTGAACTATTCCAGTGTCTTCATTGCCCACCTGAAAATTATGTAAACCATCTGCAGTCATTATTTTTGTTTTCTTAATGTACAGCTGTAAACCTGCCTTTGCACTTTCTTCCTCGACTTTCTTCAGTGATCGTTCCAAGTCTTTGCTATTATCTGCTAGTAGTAAGGTATTATCTGCATATCTTAAATTGTTGATATTCCTTCCTCCAGTTTTCACGCCTCCTTCCTCTCAGTCTAATTCTGCTTTATATATGATATGTTCAGCATACCAGTTAAACAGATGGGGTGATAAAATGCAGCCTTGCCTAACCACCTTGCCAATTGGAGACCATTCTGTTTTTCTTTATTGTATCTTGATAGGAGTCTTTCATCCTGAGTACAGGTTACACAAATGTTGTGGCACACCCATTTCTTTAACAGTGATCCATCATTTTTCCTGATCTACCCAATCAAAGGCTTTGCTATAATCTATAAAGCACAGATTAATTTTCTTCTGAAATTCTTTGGTGCGCTCCATTACCCAACATATGTTTGTAATATGATCCCTAGTGGTTCCTGGTCAACTAGGCTTAATAGTGCAAATCTATTTTTTACATTATGTGTAAATTCTACAGGGATGTTCTTCAGGTTGTATTTTGCCATGATGGTTGGTTTAATGTTTTTCTTTAGCTTTACTCTTTAATACACATACATACACACACACATACACACACAGAGTCCTCCCTCCACATTCGCAGCCTCCACACTCACGGTTCCGCATATTCGCGGTTTGCCATGAGGGAAGACCAGGGAAAGTGACGATGGGACTTCAGAGGGGCCACTTTCAGGAGGGGGGGAGGCGAGGGGAAGTGACGACGTGGCCTCTGGAGGCCCCATGGTCGCTTCGGGAGGGAGGGGGGAGGTGAGGGGAAGTGAGGACGGGACCTCTGGAGGCCCCATCGCCTCTTTCAGGAGGGGGGGAGGGCTGTCATTATTCGCAGAATTTTCACATTCATGGGGGTCTGTGGAACCTAACCTCTGCAAATGTGAAGGGTCAACTGTATTAGCAGTTCATGGTTTGCACCACAGTCTGTTCCTGCTCTTTTTTTTTCCAGAGAGAATGGAGCTTCCCCAACTTCTGCTTCCAATTATATAGTCTATTTCAGTGTTTCCCAAACTCTGGTCTTCCAGGTGTTTTGGACTTCAGCTCCCACAATCCCTGAACATTGGCCAAGGTGGCTGAGGCTTCTAGGAGTTGAAGTCCAAAATGCCTGAAGGACTAGAGTTTGGGAATCACTGGTCTATTTGATTTCTATATTGGCCATTGGGTGATGTCCAAATATACAGTTGCCTCTTTGGCTGCTTGAAAAAAGTGTTTCTGATGAACAAACTGTTGGCCCTGCAAAATCCAGTCATTCACTCTCCTGCTTCATTTCTTGATCCTAGGTCAGTTTCTCCTACAATCTTGTATTCTACTCTGTTTCCTACTTTTGCATTCCAATTCCCTATGATTAACAACAAAATCCTGCTTTGGTGTGTGATCAGTGTTCTCCTAGATTCAAGCATAGAATTCTTCAGTTTCTTCTTCTTCTGCCTCTGTAGTTGGAGCATAAACATGGATTTGATTATGTATTGGACTGGATGGCCCTTGAGGTCTCATCCGATTCTATGATTCTATACAGTTGTCCCTCCATATCCATGGATTTAAGTATTCATGGCTTGAACGTATTCTTTAAAAAATAATGATCTAAAAAGCAAACCTTGATTTTGCCATCTTATATAAGGGACACCATTTTGCTATGCCATTGCATATAATGGGACTTGAGTATTCACGGATTTTGGTATCCATGGGGGGTCCTGGAACCAAACCCCAGCAAATATGAAGGAACAATTGTATTGATGGGGTTTCCTCTGAAGTCTTATTGATATTATTCAGTCAGACTTGGCATTATATCCTTTGACTGCTTTTGCTACATCTCTCCTCACTATTAATGGCACCCCATTTCTTCTTAGATTTTCATTTACTGACTAAAACACTGTAATTATCTGACTCAAAATGTCCCATTCCTTAGGTTGTTCATCCTAAGTATTGCAATGTTTATATGTTTAATTTCTTGTTTTACTGTCTAGCTTCCCCTGATTCATGCTTTCCACATTCCATGTTCCTATAATATGTGTTTTGCAACTTCAGACTTTCCTTTCACCTATGAGGATGTCAACAGCTGAGTGTCCTTTTGGCTTGAGTCCAGTTGTGTCATTAACCACAGCGCTACTTGTAGATGTCCTCTGCTGTACCCCAGTATTTGTTGAGTGCCTTCCGACCTGGGAGTCTCATCTTCTGGTACTATCTCTTGTTTCGTTTTGGATTGTTTCATCACAGGGTTTAATGGCAACAGACATTAAAAAGGGGTTTACCGTGCTCCTTCTCCACAGTACTAACAAGTGTTAGCTATGGTGCCACTGCTGTTGTCTCTGAAAGATCCTCTGCCACTGTCACCCCCCACTACTGCTGCTGCCCAGTAGCTGTTTAGCACATTTAGTCTGTCTTCTCTGCAAAAGTCTGTCTGACATGGGAGACCCTATTAGCAGCAGTGCTACTGTCAGCATAGCCTCTTGCCTCACAGGAAAACGCAATCCCACCACCATGGAAAGGTATTGCCATGTTGAGGTAGATGCTGTTACCTCCAGGAAAAATGTGTGAGGGACTGAATTAAGATCACCTAAAGTTATGTCTAGTAGTTTGGGAAGCTTCCTTTACCTGCAGCCATTACCTGAGCCTCCTGTAGGTCAGATTCTTCCCAGTAGAGGGCTGTAGTACCTCAAAAGAAAACAAAAGGAGCTGAGGGACAGTGCTTCCAGGCAAGACTATTATTGTATAATCTCCCTGTTTAAAAGAATACAATTTTACCAGGAGCTGAGATGACGTCATGTTCAGTTAATAAACCTCCTGTGTTTTCTGATTGCTTCTCCGTTCTTCTTACTCACCACAAACATTCCATTAAGGAGAAAGAGGTGGAACAGCTGCACAGTTCCTTTTTGTGGGTAGTGCCAAAGGTCTTCCATCTGGAGGTACCCCAGTGATGTATTATCTTTATACAGGTACCTTAATTACAATAGATTCCTATGCCCGCTTACCTGGGTATGAGTCTCTTTCAACTTAACAGGACTTATTTCCAAATGGACATGTCTATAATCACACTGTTAGCCTCTTCTTATATAGGTAAAAGGAGACGGTGAAAGGTAAAAGACAAATTGTTGCTTAATTTTTGAATATTTTTGTAGAAACCTACAAGAGTACATTTCTGTTGGTATGAAATTTTGGGGAATATGTGGGATAGGAGTAAAGTTAATAACAAATTCTTCTGAGTACAAGGAAGAGAACATGTAGTCACTTTCTATATAATATGATTCTATTCTGATTGTTCAGTATCTTTATAAAGGGCTTTGATGATGGGAAAGAAGGCATGCTTATAAAATTTTCAGATGATACTAAATCTGTGAGGTGGGGGGGAGGGAAGGATAGCTAATACACAGGAGGGCAGGATCAGAATTCAAAATGACATTGACATATTGGTGAGATGAGCCAAAAGTAACAAAATGAATTTTAACAATGTAAGGTAGTATTGTCTATCTAGGCAGGAAAAAGGAAATTCACAAATGTAGGATGGTAGAATTCAAAGACACAGTGGTATTAGTCTATATCAGTTTGTAAAGGGATCTTGTAGCACCTTTGAGACTAATAGAGAGAAATAAGTTGGTAGAATAAGCTTTCATAGATGTTAGTCCACTTCATCAGATGCATAGAGTGAAAAGCCCAGGAGCAGACCTTTATGAGTAGGCTGTATGTGTGAATAGCCACAAAAATGCAAAACCTGTGGGTATGGTGATGAGGTGACAAGTTCAGTTTTAATGATGGTCATTGGGGGACAAAGGCAAGAGAAAAGATGTTGTGTAAAGCCAGGGCCAGTGTTTTCCCCTCTTTGTATTTTGGGAATACGGCCTAAATACCCTAAAGCCACCAGATCCAGTCTTATCTTAGAAGCTAAACAGGATAGGCTCTGGTGACTACTTGGATGGGAGACCACCAAGGAACACCAAGTGCTGTGGGCTATCTTTCAGAGGGAGGAACTGGTAAAAACACCTCAGATGATTCCTTGCCTAAGAAAATCCTACAAAAAAATAATGGGGTCACCGTAAGTTGACAGGTGACTTGAAGGCAGGCACACGTGCACACACACACACTGGGAATACCAAATATCAGGCTAGTCTGGGGACTCTTGGCTTGGAACCCCCAGAGTTAGCTTCCCTCTAAAGGCAACCTTGAGTGGCCTGACTCAAGGGCACCCCCTAGAGGCCAAAATGCTGCCACAACCCACTGAGATATTTATGACCAGTCCAGTGAGAGACTGGATAACATGTGGAACTACTTGCCACTGTAGAACCAACCAGCTCCTCCCCCATTGCCAGAGAGAGAGAGAGAGAGAGAGAGAGAAAGAAATGTAGCAATGACCAAGAGATAAAGGTGTGGTCAGCATCAGCGTATAGGAAGATTAAGAAAAGCGTATTTTATTCAAGCAAGTTTAAGTCATGCAAATCTCTAATGAGGGCAAGCACCTTCCATACCCCCAGGTACTCTTTAGAGTTAAAGAAATAGCAAAAGTATGGAATTACATTTAGCTACATTCAGCCAAAGTTTAGAAATCAATAGAAATACCCTGACACAACATCTAAAACAGTCCCTAAATATCCTACTCACAATCTCAAGCAGTAATACATAGGATGCAGTTCATATCCATCTGGAATCAGGGAAGGCCATGAGCTTGGCTAGCCAGCCACCCCAGGCCTCTAAAACATGGAGTCCATCTCAGTTCTCTTTGTGTCTCTCCAGCCTCATGGTCTGACTCAGCCATGTGCTCACACAAAGCATTTATACTTTATTTGGAATTGCAACCCTGGCATTCTTGATTGGTCAAATCTGCCTCAGGTGATCTGACGATGTCATTGATGATGTTGAATCAGGAGATGCCCTTCACCTCCCACGTTTGGTTCCTTTAACCTTTAAACCTTTGTTTACCTGCTTTGTTTACCTGCTGGCAAGAAAATTGCTGAATTGCAGGATAATGGGATATGCGATTCCCCCATCATCACACCAACCAAGACACAAAGCATTTTTTTCTTTGTACAATATGCATACTTATCAAATTAGGTCTCACTGTGCAATCATACACACAGCCCAGAGTACAAATTATGTAATATATTTTATAACAAAATGTTAAAACATTAAAATAATGATGATGATGATAATGCAAGCATAGTATGTTATGTTATTGCTGTGCATGAAGGTTAACAAAGTACAAGACATGTTCCCTTGTTGTTGTTTTTTTACCTCAAGGGACTTGCAATCAGACTTCAAACACTTAAAATATATTACAGTACTAACTGAAGTGATAGTGGCTTAGAGAGGGGAGTACTGTGGCCCTGATTCAAACTGAAACCCTGTAAAATTGTTTTTAATAAAAGAAAAAGATATTGGAAGATCTGTAGTCAGATCTTCTGTGTTGTGTATAGTTTGCCTTAAAGGACTTTATCAAACAAGGTTGTACAGCATGATTGCAGCTGTATAACAACATCTATGTCCATATCTTATCACATGACATCATCTGTGTCCCGTTGCCAGCTTGCATTCAACTCATAATTGGAGCTCAGATTTTAATTGATGTGGAAATTCTGTCAATGATTGTCAATATCACTAGACACCCACAATGATATCCTTGCTGTTTCTCTCCCCCTTGATTTTTACCCAGATGCTTTCAACTTGGCTCTCAGGATGTAAGTCATGGATCTGTTCACAGGTGTACACATCCTTAATGTATAATGCTACTCCACTACCCTTCCTGTTTGGTCTATTTCTCTGAAATAGGTTATACCCCTCTATTACTATATTCCAATCATGAGACTCATCCCACTAGGTTTCAGTGATGCCTATTAAATCATATTTGCTTTGCTATGCTAAGAGTTCAAGTTCATTGTGTTTATTTCCCATGCTCTGTGCATTAGTATAGAGACATCCAAGACCATGGGCCATTTCCCCATCTGCCTTTTAAAGGTTTTATTCCTCCCACTGTTGGGTGCTTGTACTGTTTGCCTTGTTGTCTGTTTAGCATTTGGGTTATTATCTCCAGCACTTTATGAACTCTTGTCCTCATGAATACTGTTTCCCTCCCATAACAACTCAGTTTAAAGCCCTCCTGATCAGATCCTTCAGACTCTTAGCAAAAACATTCCTGCCAACTGCTGTGAGGTGCAACCCATCCCTTGCCAATAGTCCACCTCCACGAAACCATACCCCATGGTCCAGGAAGCCAAACTGTTCCCTGCAGCACCATCTGCGGAACCAATTGTTCACTTCCACTATCTTTCTCTCCCTTTCTGGGCCATGCTCTTCCACTGGAAGGACAGACAAAATGACTACCTGTGCATCCAAGTCCTTTAGCTTCCTACCCAGAGCCTCATAATCCCTTTTGATATTCTGAAGGCTATGCCTTGCAGTATCATTGGTTCCCACGTGGACCAAAAGGAAGGGATAACAGTCATTAGGCTTCATGAGTCTCCTCAGCCTCTCCATTACATCATGGATTTTTGCTCAGGGAGACAGCAAACATCTCGAGACATCTTATCAGGCCTGCAAACTGATAAATTCTGTACCCCTCAGCAAAGGGTCTCCTACCACCACCACATGCCAACTCTGAGGATTCGCAGAGGCCGATCTGTGTGCCGAACCATCCAAGATCTCATGCACATTGTCTGAGGCCTGACTCTGCTGTGCTCCTTCCTTTTCCTTGTCATCAATGACAAGGGAGAGAGCTTCAAACCAGTTCTGTAGTGCCAGTCTTGCAGAATGGTCCCTTCTCCTTCTACTTCTATGAGTCACATTATTCTAAACATTGACCTCCTGTGTATCTGAACTAACCTCCTTCACAGAGACATCCCCTGCATGTTCCTGAACCAGGACCTTCTTCTCTGCTCTGTCTAAGAAAACCTCCTGCTCCCTAATATGCTGTATAGTGGCTAATCAGGCCTCAAGTTGCTGGACCTTCTTTTCCAGCAACACCACCAACTTGCACTTGTTGCAAGTGTAGCTCTGCACATCCACAGGCAAGAAGAGAAACATCCCACAGCTGTTGCAGGTGACTGCAGCAGTTCCCTCACTGTCCATATTGAATACTTTGAAGTAGGCACTACAACAGAACTCTGTGCCTTCCTCTCAAGCTCTCCCGCTAAGCACCCATGCCAAACACCCCTGTTGGCCTCTCTACTGTTCACCTTGCTCCTGTACACCAAGCTCCAGAGACTGAGGCTGCAGCAATATACAGAGCTACTGGCTGCTAGCTCCTCCTTCTGCCTCTCACCTGCTTCCTCTCAGCAGTCTCTGACTCACTTCCTCTCAACACAAGCAGCTCATCAAATAAATGCTAATGAGTCCCCCAAGGCAAGCCTACACTCAGATCACACAAACAAACTGCCTTAACCCAAGCAAGCACAATAGCATTAGCCCAACTAATTCTCCCAAGAACTCTCTGTGGCTGAGAAGTGGAATTCAACAGCCACAAGCTCACCTAATGCTGTCTCTTCCACATACCCACGCCAAACACTCCTGTTTGCCTCACTCCTGTATGCTGAGCTCCAGAGACTGGGACTGCATCAATATAGAAAGCTACTGGCTGCTAGCTTCTCCCTCTGCCTCTAACCAGGTCTCTTCCGGTTGGTTTCCAGGATGAGTGCAGTCACATGGCACGAGGACACCTGATTTTCCTCCTCTCCCCCTCCTGCTTGCTATTCCAATGCAGGGTGATTCTGTGCTGCTTTGGAAAAGCAATTGGGATGGGGGAGAAGAGGAGAGTAAGGAATGCCACATGACTGCACTCATTCCGGGACTGAATTGAAGACTATCACACCAGGGGCAGCAGCAGGGGTTGCCAAATGAGCAACAGAAGCAAGCAGCAAGGTTTCACAAAATACTAAGAAACAAAATGGTGATGCAATAACTGTTACAATAAACTTCTTAAATTCTTTAACAGTGTATTTGTGAAGTATTATATCCAGTTACAAACCCCACCCAAATCTTAATCTCCAATTTTAACAATGTAATTATACAATAAATTGTTATATTTAAGTCCTGAAATACTGAGTTTCCAAAATCCCAGTACTGTAAAATTGCAGAATACAGAGTTTTCTAAAGGTAAGTCACAATCCAAAATTCTTTTTAACAGTGAGGACTTTTCCAGATGACCTTTATTCTGAGAGAAGACGTTGGGAGAGGTTCGCAGCTATCCCGTGACAGGGGGTCCTTTTTGGACACCGCTGTACCTCTCCTGTCACCATCCGTGCCAGTTCCAGCGCAGATCTATTGCCACCACATCATTTTTTACTCACAGAAGTTGTCCGTGAATAAAAAAATGGTGTGGTGGCAATAGATCCGCGCCGGAAGTTTCATGGACGGTGACGGGAGAGAGATGGCGGCATCTGAAAAGGACCCCCTGCTGCGGGATAGCTGCGAACCTCTCCCGACGTCTTCTCTCAGAATAAAGGTCGTCTGAAAAAGTCCCGCGTCTTTGACATGCAGAAGCTGGGGAGAAATTCCAACTGACATATGTTGTTTGAAGTATCCAAACAGGAATAAGGGAATGAGCCACCTCAAGTTTTTGGAGCACATTGCCAAATGGACACAGTCACGTGAATGGAAGAGAGGTGCAATAATGAACATTGTGGGACTGGTATATTCCCATTTCCTTCACTAATGTAATTGAAGTGAGACATGAGGCTGGTGTAATAATCTCCTAAGAGTGGACCCCTTACCAAGAAGCTGCCATTTACATCTAAGTTCTGATGCCATTTAGACAGTGTCTCTCTGATGGGATTCAAATATGATTAGTTTGTAACTGAATCTTTACGCTGTAAGTAACTGATGATATCAGTATGCTAATAAACCCCCAGTTAGTGCTGGACCATAGAGCTCTGCTTGTAGTCTCTTTGTCCACTTGTTTGTGTTTAACCATATTCAGGAATTGCAAAGTAAATATGTGAGGAGGAGAAATGCATTAGCCCTACCACACTTTAGCAGCTTTTATTGCTCTGATTACTTGTAGAGTAAATTTCCTGAAGAAGAGAGTTTCCTTCCTCCCTGTTTGTAGGCTCTCCATGTGGTTCTGAACACTGGGTGGTTTGTTCTGAAATGCCTGAATAGAGCTTCTCTGTATGTCTGCTTAAACAAAGGTACAGCTCTAAATAAATGTGGTTCTTAAGCTTCGGCTCCAAAGAAAGGCTAGGGACAAAATACACTCCCTACATAAATTCTAACATCCCTCTAGTTTTAACTCATAGCTGCATAATATCTGGTGAACTGAAACATTGTTCTGTTTTTATTAGGAAGAATGGAGTCAGAAAATACAAAGGAAATAATATATAGATTACTTTGTAAATATAAGTTGTCCCTCCGTATCCACGGATTTGGTATCCACAGATTTAAGTATTCACGGCTTGAAAATATTCCTTAAAAAATAATAATCAAAACGGCAAACCTTGATTTTGCTATCTTATGTAAGGGACACCATTTTGCTATGCCATTGCATATAATGGGACTTGAGTATTCACAGATTTTGGTATCCACGGGGGGTCCTGGAACCAAACCCCAGTGAATATGAAGGGACAACTGTGTATTATAACAGACAATCACAATGCTGGGATGTCCAGTATCAATCATGATGCCCAATGTAAGATAAAAATTGACTGATTTGCCATCTGCGGATTCAATTATCTGTGGATGGTGACGGGGGTGGATGGATGGGGGAGGGAGGGGAGGAGGAGAGATCTCTCCTTGCTCCTCCCTTTGCCCCTGACATTGCTCCCCAGGATTGCTCCTGGGGTGAAACCAGCAGTGTTGGGGCAAAGCTAGGGGAGGAGAGATCTGCCTCCTGCCTCCCTTTGCCCCCGGGATCACTCCCGGGGCAGAAATGGTGGCACAGGGGTGAAGATAAGGGAGGAGAGATCTACCTCCTGCCTCCCTTTGCCCCCAGGATCGCTCCCGTGGTGGAAATGGTGTGTTCGTTATTATCTGCAGATTTCATTATCCGTGGAGCCCCTTGGAACCAATCCCCCTTGGATACGGGATTAGGATTTTTTTATTGGAATAAGACCATTGGGGGTTGTACTGTATAGAAAATGTGCTTTAATTAATTTGTTAATTTTGAGCAGTGTTTCTCAGACTTTGGTTCTCCAGATGTTTGGACCTACTCCCAGAAATCCAAGCCAGCATGGCCAATGGTCATAAATTCTGAGAGTTAAGCTTGGAACATCTGGAGGACCAACATTTGGGAACCATTGGTTATACCACTCAACAACCAAAGTCATGTGAGAGGTTTACTAGTATTGTGTGTGTGGACGGACAAACAGACAGACAGACAGACAGACAGACAGACAACTGCACAAGATAAAGTAGTAGAGAGAAAGACAGTGCAGAACATAAAATAAAAACACAGAAAAGTCACCAGCAAAGAACAAACAAATGAAAAGACAACACATGATTATGAACAGTACAATCATTCTTATAATACATGGATTTTTTTTTTTAAAAGGATTTTCACATGGTACCAAACATGCTGTAATATGGGCACAATTCAAGCTCATTGGGAGGTGTTGTGCAGGCAGAATGTCACCTCTTAAGAGGCACTCTTTGCTTTGCTTCACTGGGTGGGCTTTGGGTGATGACCTCACAGTCCAGATAGTTAAATAGGTTAGGAGGTATTTCTTGAGGTAACTTCACTCCAATTTATTTAGGACATCAAATAAAACTATCCAGCACTTTGAACTGAGCATAGATATGGACTGGTAACCAGTACACTAGATGGCAAAATATGATCATAATAAGATAATCTAGCAATGTATATGTGGGATGTTTTCCTATCTGATTGTTCTCTTAAGTGTGAAAGCAAAATGTGTTTATCATACAGGGAGACATTGTCAAGAGCTCTTCTCTTGTGGATGAGGATGAGAAAGGGGACAATAGCCACTGTCATGTTAGTGCTCCTAGTGCCCCCCACCTCCAGAAACCCCCAAAATTGACTTATTAATAATTTAGCTTATTAATGTGGTCTTCCACAGGGAAGAGCAGGAAAATATCAGGGACTCACTGTATGGATCCCAAAAAGGCATGTGCTGAAAGCCATGCATCACCCAAAGGAAGGACTACTGAGAAATTCCAAAAATATAAGAAAACATCATGAGTTAAAAGGACATTGTCTCCACCACACACCCAAGTGACAGACAATGATTCCATTAAGTAGATGGAGTATTCCTTTGTCTGAAAGGTATCACTGTCTTCTCCACCACACACCCAATCATCAAAGAGGCCACTCAAGCTTTTGCAAATCTAATCACCAAGACATTTAAAGCAGTTGCAAACATATTAGTATCTTTGAACACCTATTGTCAAGACTAGGAGTTTTCCTGGAACTCATTGTGTGATCTCGGAGACTCCTGGAATCTATTGTTTCAACCCATGAAACTTTCTCACCTCAGGACACATTTTTAGTACAAATACCAGCCACAAATCATGTCTCATTGCACACAGAACCGGTTCCTGGGGACATTACATCTCTCGGTGTTAGCTACTCCAGATTCATCCATCCACACTGCCAGTTTGCTCAAGGACTTTGGACTATATAAGACAGGTGTTGTATCACCCCAGAAATCTCCCTATCTACCCCTCTGGCAACCTCTCTCTCCTTCCATTCCTAGTGGTCTTGTGTGGATGCTTTTTGTATGAATGTGTGTGTGCTTGGTGTTACTGTTTTTATCTTTAATAAATATCAGTGTTGATGTTTCATTTTGCATTTGTGTGTGTCTGTTCAGAGTTAGTAGGGGTAAAGTTGGCGTAAAGATCCCTATCTCTGTTGCCCCCTTTCGCATTGCTAAGGTTGAGTTGCTGCTAATTTCCCCAACATATTAGAAACTCAATATTTTCTTGGAATTTCCAAGAGCTCTTTGAGTAACAGTCATGTTTCTAAACTGCTTTCAAAGGCAAGAGCCATAGTACATTACAAAATTAAGACTGGAGGCTACCAGAATGTTAATAATTGTAAAACTATTTCTTTCTAGATAAGGTTGCCTGTATAGCAGCCTTTTGCTGACAAAAGGCACTCTGAGCCATTGGGACTATCTGTGCTACTAATGGCCATGATGCATCCAAGACTAATCCTAAAACATTTACCTAGTTTTTTGCAGGGAAGTGCAATCCTCTCCAGAACACTTAGCTTGGCAGATGAACCACTTCCATCATGTCTGGATTGAGGTAGTTTATTGCCCCTCTTCCAGACCATTCCCCTGCTACCCAAGCAGTGCTTCAGAAAGAACATCATTTTCTAACTCACCTGTATTAGATGAAAAGGAGAGGTAAAACTTGGTGTCATTTGCGTAGTTGATAGCCTGTCCATATTCCTAGACAAGCTTTTCCAATGGGATTCGTGTAGATGTTGAAAAGCATGGAGAATAGAACTCTGAGGAATCTCATAGCACAACTGTCACAGGGAGAGCAGTCATCTTCTAACAGAATCTTCAGGAAATGGCCACCTGTGTAGGAGCAAAACCACCAAAACATAGTGCTTGCTCACCCCAGGTTCATACGGTCTATCCAAAGCATACCACAGGGAATGATACTGAAAGCTATTGAGGAGTCCGAGGAGAATCAACAGGGTTATACTGTAGTACCATTTCTCTCTCAGTACAGGTCTTTCTACAGGGCAAAGAAGGCAGCTTCCATTCTGAATAAAAGAGATCCACAAAGTCAGTTTCATCAAAGATTTTTTGAGGTTGATCACAAAACACTTAGTTGAGCAGGTTGTTGGCAACTAGCTTATAGTTTTCATTTTCTGGGTCAAGTTAGGTTGCTTCAGGAGCAGACTGATTACCATCTCTTTTAAGAAGTTTGATGTCATCCCCTGTCTCAAAGGGGAATTTAACTCTTTCTGGACCCAGCTAGACATCCCCTCCCTGCAAAGTCTATTAAGTAAGGAAAGGTAAGGATCTGGTATGAACAGGACTAAGCACCTTCTCCATATCATCAGGCCTCTCAGCACCTGAAACTCATCAAACACAGCTGTGCTAACTGTGGAGTGTAAGTCATGATGGATGCATACAAGTTATCTGAAAGCCAGTATCTCTCCATATGAGCTTGCTCAAGTCTTCACGGGAGGTCTTTCTCTACATCCTGCCCAACTGCCCAAGTGCCCAACTGCCACCACCCTGCCCTTGGAGGGAGAGAAGAAGAGGCAGGCAGAACGCCATCAGGCCTGGGCCCAGAAGTAGGTGAAAGGCCCTCCCTCCAGCCCAACTGCCACCACCCTGCCCTTGGAGGAACAGAAGAACCAGCAGTATCTACTGGATTTAATTCCTACCCCCACTGCCATTGCCTTTTCCTTATGTGTCATGTCTTATTTAGATTGTAAGCCTGAGGGCAGGGAACTGTTAAATTGACCATTTGTAAGCTGCTCTGATAGCCTTTGTGGCTGAAGAGTGGGGTATAAATACAATAAATAAATAAATAAATAAATAAATAACATCCTATCACCACCCCTGCCTTGGCTAGTGGGGATATAGGAGAGAGCCTTCTCGGTGGCTGCTCCTAGACTTTGGAACTTCCTCCTGAGGGAAGTTCATTCTGCCCCCCTGTGCTGTCTTTTTGTCAAAAGGCAAAGACCATTTTGTTTAAACAGGCTTTCATCATTGGCCAACCAGGGCGGAGTGATGTGAAATTGGATGTGCTGTTTTTTGTATGCAGTGTGGATCTTAAATGTTTTAATTCTAATATTTAAATATAGTGTTTTAATTGAACATCTCGTTTAATGCTTTTTACACTTTGTACTCCATATTGTTTTAGATGTTCTGTTTTAATTTATATTGTAAGCTGCTTTGAGTCCCGTTTGGGATTTATTTGTAAATCAAATCAAATCAATCTATCAATAATAACATTGTCTTTAGAGTGACTTGCAAATTTGTCACAGTATGCCATGGAGTATAGAGTTAATACACACAGGCACAGATTGTAATAAGTGCCTCACTAGTTGTAAAAGCTCTGTTGGTTGATACAGGTTGAGCATCCCTTATCTGGAATTCCGAAATCCAAAATATCCAAAATATCTGAAATCCAAAATATCCAAAATCCAAATTGTCCACATGGGTGATTGAGACAGTGACATGTTTGCTTTCTGATGGTTCAATGTACACAAACTTTGTTTCATGCAAAAATGTATTAAAAATATTGCATAAAATTGCCTTCAGGCTATATATAAAAGGTGTATATGAAACCTAAATGAATTTCATGTTTAGACTTGGGTTTCATTGCCAAGATACCTCATTATGCACATATATGCAAATACAGGTATTCCAAAATAAAAAAAAAATCTGAAATCCCAAACACTTCTGGTCTCAAGCATTTGGGACTAGGGATACTCAACCTGTACTGAAGGTAAAGTCGATTTGGGAAAGAAACCCTTCTTTGCCAGCCTCACCACTGTAGAACAGGCTGTGTGTATACTCTAAATCTGTGTTTGATAGATACAGCACAATTTTTTCGCCACTTCTGTTCAAGCTCTCATCCCATTTGCTTCATTGCCCACAGGTGAGAAGAATACCAACCTGTTGCGTGGGCTCTGCAAAGATGGGTGCTTGGATGGGTTCTGCAAAGTGGGTGTTTAGGTGGCAACTGTGTGAACTACCTGGGTCATCTATACTCCATAGAATGACCAAGGCATACAAGCAGAAAAATCTCTCCACGCCCTTTGGAATGCATCTGTTTTAAAGGTGATGGTGGACCATTTTAACAGACACTCTCCTTGCAAGGAGAAAAAGCTACTAAAATTTTAAACCTCACCAGGAAATGATCAGGCCAAGAAGTTGTAATGGTGAAGGATGCACAGTTTGGGGGTTCTAGGCATCTAAAGACAGACAGTAGAGTGAATGAGACTTGAAGGAGGAATTAAAAGCTGATGAAAAGGATTTGAAGTCATAGAACTAATATTTCCCTAAACACATGCTTGTGTAAATGTACATCCTCTCTCTCAATCTTTCTCTCTTTTACACACACACACACACACACAGAGAGAGAGAGAGAGAGAGAGAAAGAGAGAGAGAGAGAGAGAGAGAACAGGAAGTGATTGAGGAGGACACAGGTTGTAGAGCAAGTATCACTTGAAAAGAGATGAGGGCTTCAAAGATATCTTTCCTTGGATCTCAGTATTCTTTCTGAAGAGAAGATGGGAAGTACAAAAACTTGGTAACTCTTCCACAAAGGGAGATACCTTAGCAAAAAACAGGTCTAGGTTAAAAAGACAGACCAATAAGCTACTTTTCCAGATTGCTTACTAATTGGAGTTATAGTTATTGTCACGAGCTTTACATACATGCTTAGCTGCCAGGCAGGAATACACAACTATAGCATTTCTGAAAGATGCCCATCCAACCTCTGTTTTAAAACCTTCAAAGAAGGAGACTCCACCACCCTTTGAGGTGGCCTATGCCACTGTTAGTTCTTACAGTCAAGGAATTTTCCTAAGGTGGAATCTTTTTTCCACCCTTGTAATTTGAATCTATTGGTTAGAGTTCTAGTTTCTGGAATAGCAGAAAACAAACTCACTCCATCTTCTATGTGACATACCTTCAGATATTTAAAGATGCCTAATTTGCAATGCTTTATTTTTGTTTGTCTCAACACCTTCTTTGCCTCAGTGTTTTCAGAAAAGGTAAAGGGGGGGCAACCTGAGGATAAAGGTACAGAAGACACAACAGGGGTAATCCAGCACAGAATAAGCAAAGAGGTAGTACAGGAATACCTTCTTAATCTAAATGAATTTAAATCTCCAGGACCAGATGAAATACATCCAAGCATATTAAAAGAGCTGGCAAATATAATCTCAGAGCCATTGGCAATGATCTTTGAGAACTCCTGGAGAACAGGAGAAGTCCCAGCAGACTGGAGGAGGGCAAACGTTGTCCCCATCTTCAAAAAGGGGAAAAAAAGAGGATCCCAACAATTATCGTCCAGTTAGTCTGACATCAATACCAGAGAAGATTCTAGAGCAGATCATTAAACAGAGAGTCTGTGAACATTTAGAAGGCAATGCCATAATCACAAAAAGTCAACATGGGTTTCAGAGAAACAAGTCATGCCAGACTAATCTGATCTCTTTTTTTGATAAAATTACCAGCTTGGTAGATGAAGGGAACGCTGTGGACATCGCATACCTTGATTTCAGTAAGGCCTTTGACAAGGTTCCCCATGAGATTCTTGCAAACAAGCTTGTAAAATGTGGGCTAGACAAGTTAACTGTTCAATGGATTTGTAATTGGTTGACCAGCCGAACCCAAAGGGTGCTCAGCAATGGCTCCTCTTCGTCTTGGAAAGATGTGACCAGTGGGGTGCCACAGAGTTCTGTCCTGGGCCCAGTGCTATTCAACATCTTTATCAATGACTTGGATGAGAGAATTAGGGGCATACTTACCAAATTTGCAGATGACATCAAATTAGGAGGAGTAGCTAATACCCTGGAGGACAGGATTAAAATTCAAGATGACCTGGATAAACTGGAGAGCTGGGCCAAAGCTAACAAAATGAAATTCAATACGGAGAAATGTAAGGTACTGCACTTAGGGAGAAAAAATGAAATGCATAGATATAGGATGGGGGAGACCTGGCTGAATGAGACTACGTGCGAAAGGGATCTAGGAGTCCTAGTAGACCACAAGTTGAACATGAGTCAACAGTGTGAAGCGGCAGCTAAAAAGGCCAATGCGATTTGGGCTGCATCAATAGAAGTATAGTGTCCAGATCAAGGGAAGTAATAGTGCTGCTCTATTCTGCCTTGGTCAGACCTCACCTAGAATACTGTGTCCAGTTCTGGGCACCACAATTCAAAAAGGATATTGACAAATTGGAGTGTGTCCAGAGGAGAGCGACTAAAATGGTTGAAGGTCTGGAAACCATGCCTTATGAGGAGAGACTTAGGGAGCTGGGTATGTTTAGCCTGGAAAAAAGACGGTTTAGAGGCGATATGATAGCCCTGTTTAAGTATTTGAAGGGGTGTCACGTTGAGGATGGAGCAAGCTTGTTTTCTGCTGCTCCAGAGATTGGAACATGGAGCAATGGATGCAAGCTCCAGGAACAGAGATCCCCCCTCAACATTAGGAGGAACTTTTTGACAGTAAGAGCTGTTCGGCAGTGGAACGCACTCCTTCGGAGCGTGGCCGGGGTCTCCTTCCTTGGAGGTCTTTAAACAGAGGTTGGATGGCCATCTGTCGGGGATGCTTTGATCGTGATTTCCTGCATGGCAGGGGGTTGGACTGGATGGCCCTCATGGTCCCTTCCAACTCTGCAATTCTATGATTCTATGAGATATGATGTTGGAGAAGAGTCCTGTGGACAGCCAAAAAGACAAACAAATGGGTCTTAGATCAGATCAAGCCTGAAATCTCATTAGAAGCCAAGATGACCAAATTGAGGCTGACATATCTCAGACACATCATGAGAAGGAATGACTCACTAGAAAAGTCAATAATGCTAGGAAAAGTGGAGGGAAAAACAAAAGAGAGCAAGACCACACATTAGGTGGATAGACTCAATCAAGGAAGACAAAGGTGTGAAACTGCAGTACCTAAGTAGGGTGGTTGAGGACAGGGGATCTTGGAGATGTCTCATCCATAGGGTCGCCATGAGTTGAAGTAAACTTGAGGGCAGTTAACAACAATGATGCTCTGCTTATAAATGACCACACATAAATACTACAGGTTGGAACAAAACAGGCCACAGTTTTATTGCTTACAGCTTCAAGGAGGCTTGACACCTGCATGGGTCTTGATTCAGGAACTGACTGACCTGCCTGCTGATTGATGATCCATGTAACCAGCTCTTCTGACTCTGAAGAAGAGCTTGAGGAAGAGAGAGCTTCGGAGCAGGATTTGCAGCAGGCAGTAGAGACAACAGCACCCAACCCCACAGAGCTGCCTGGCCCCTAAGAGATAGCAGAAGGGGACAGAGCGGATAAACCAGACACAGCAGAGAGGCCTGGCCCCTCAGATAGAGAGACAGTAGACTCAGTTGTACCCACCTTTCAAGAATGCTGATACCAAAGGGAGGAGGAGCTGAAGTCTTGGCATATTTATGAGAGATGCCGTGCTATCAGAGAACAGCTGTGCAATTCTTGAGTTGGTATAAATCAGGGACAGCTGCTCTGCCAACTTGTTGGAGTTTATCTGATTGCATTGGTGGGAAACCTCTGTTCCTGAACACTCATGTTAAATAATAATAATAATAATAATAATAATTTTTTTATTTATTTTTAACCCGCCCCTCTGCTCGGCAACCAGGGCGGTGTACAACAAGATTAAAACACAGCACTTAAAACAATCCTTCCCAATCCTAACCCTCCCACCCCTTAAAACTAAATTAAACTAATAGAGAATTAAAACACAGATAAAATACAATACAGTATACCATAAATAAATAAATAAATAAATATGGCAATAGCGGCAGGA
Organism: Gambelia wislizenii; assembly: GCA_030847615.1. Lineage (NCBI taxonomy): Eukaryota > Metazoa > Chordata > Lepidosauria > Squamata > Crotaphytidae > Gambelia > Gambelia wislizenii. Next base: position 164,886,932 of record JAUMIR010000001.1, on the reverse strand, counting down.
GGGCGGGTAAGCAATCAGCTCCACTTGAGCCGGGAAGTTATTCCGGGAAAGCCTGCCGGAAGAGATCTGTCTTTAGCACTTTCTTGAAGCTATCAGGAGTAGTGATAAGATGGATCTTGTCTGGCAGGCCATTCCAAAGTCTGGGAGCTGTAGAAGAGAAGGCCCTCTGGGAGGTCTGCGACAGCCTAGTTTTCATAGGCTGCAGCAGGTTTCTCCCAGAGGACCGAAGTGTGCGGGGGGGATCATATGGGATGAGGCGGTCCTGGAGATAAGATGGACCCAAGCCATGTAGGGCTTTAAAGGTTAAAACCAACACCTTGTACTGTGCCCGGAAACTGATCGGCAGCCAGTGGAGAGATTTAAGAACAGGTGTTATATGCTCTCTCCTAGATGTACCCATAATTAACCTGGCTGCCATATTTTGTACCAGTTGAAGTTTCCAGGTTAGGCAAAAGGGTAGCCCCATGTAGAGTGCATTACAGTAATCCAAACGTGAGGTTACTAAAGCATGTACCACAGTTTCCAGATCCCTTGTATCCAGGTAAGGGTGCAGCTGGCGTATCAGCCGAAGCTGATAACAGGCACTCCTGACTGTTGCACTCACCTGACTAGTCATGTGAAGCGATGAATCCAGGAGTACCCCCAGACTGTGAACACAGTCCTTAGAGGAGAGTTTGACTCCATCCAGGACTGGAAGTTGTATTCCCAGATCTGGTTTTGGGCCTGTGACTGTCAGTACCTCTGTTTTGTCTGGATTTAATCTCAATCTGTTTTTCCTCATCCAATCCATTACTGCTGTAAGACAGTAATTGAGAGGAGAGACGCCATCTGAAGTCTGAGCTGACGATCTGGTCATGGAGAAATATATCTGAGTGTCAGTGTACTGATGACACCAAGTTCCATGCCTCCGGATGATCTCTCCCAGCGGCTTCATATACATGTTAAATAGCATTGGGGACAGGATGGCACCCTGAGTGATGCCACAATTAAACTCAATTCTGGAAGAACAACTGTCCCCGAGCCTCACCCTCTGGGATCTGCCCGAGAGAAAGGAACAGAACCACAGCAGAGCAGTGCCTCCAATTCCTAACTCTCTCAGGTGATCCAAGAGGCAATCATGTTACCTTGCCTGGCCTTTAGCCTGGCCTGGACACCCTGCTTGCTGTGACCCTTGACTTTTGGATTGGTAACTGGACTACCCTTCTGTCTTTGTGGACTTGTTTTGGTTGCTTAGATATTCTGCCCTACCAACTGTGTTTCTGTGAGGCTGGGAGTTCTGGGCAGACTGCCACGCTGCTATCTGTGAATTGCACGTCATCTTGGCTGGTTTCCTGGACACCCACCCTGACTACCAGGCATCTATTTGGGATGCAAGATATGGGATTCCACATGGTGTGTGCCATTGAACAGTTCTCCTGCCATGTGGGAGTGAAGAAAGCCAGAAATTCCCCAAACTGGACAAGATCTGTGATGCCCACACTCTCAATGTGTCATAAAGAACACTTCTCAGCCTTACCCTTCTGGCAGGTTCACAAGCTCTGTCTCCTTCCACCTGGATCTGGACCCCATGCCCAAACCGCTTGCCAAAGTTTTGACAAAGTGCAAAAGAAACACAGATTTCACAATGTATTAACTGTAACAGAAGAGGGAAAGGGGGTGGGGACAAAGCTCTGTAGCAGACTAAAGCTGGATTGATAATAATAATAATAATAATAATAATAATATTTTATTTTTAACCCGCCCCTCTGCTTGGCAACCAGGGCGGCGTACAACAAGATTAAAACACAGCACTTAAAACAATCCTTCCCAATCCTAACCCTCCCACCCCTTAAAACTAAATTAAACTACTAGAGAATTAAAACACAGATAAAATGCAATACAATAGACCATAAATAAATAAATAAATGATGGGGAGCTGATTTATAAAGCATAGCCCCTGATCAGTGAAGCCTGCAGCCAAGCTCCTGTGATCCTGCCCACCAGGCAGTGGCCTCATTTTCCATGGACTGGCACTTCCCACTCCTTCCCCAAGTCCATGCAAACAGCACAGGCTTCTGGGAAGGAGAAAGAAGCCTGTCATGCTATGGCGTCTGCTGTACTTAATTGCTGCAACATGCAAAAACACCCCACAGGAAGTTATGGTGCACCAGCTCTGCCAATTCTAGGCTCTGTGAGACTGTAATTATCATGACCAGTCCTCCTTACATAGGACAGATCCCAAGATGTACCAGCTTTTATATGTGTGTGTTAGCACACAATCACAAACACCAGAATAGGATCAGATGTTGTATTCTGGTGAGTGCTGCAGGCTGCCAAAAATCCCACCCCATCTCTACACCATTGAGAGATGGTTGCTCTGCTGCTTGTCAGCTATATCATAGGCACTGTTTTGCTCTGGACAAATCATCCATTTGCTAAACCTCTGCACTAAGCATATGCTCCAGAATATAACTGAATAATGCTAGCATCACAGTAATTTGAAATAGTAAAATGATCTGGCCCAAGGTCACACAGTTACCTTGATGTGGCCAGCCAAAGAGCAATTCTTATAGAATGTGCTTTTTTTCTGGCAGAGGTGGCAGCTGGTGCTAATTTAGAAATGACCTTTATAATTGTTTTAAATTTCTATCTGGGAAACATTATATAACTTCATGAGGGCAAGTAAGGTTTTCTGAGAAAGATAGTATGATGGATACTGGAAAGATCTAAACCAAACAGAAAGGATTGACATTTTTGTAATGAGGAGGAAAATGCTTAATGGTATGGACTGCGCAGACTAGGGTTAGATATGTGATGTCACAACCAATAATATTACAGGAATACTGATTCAGAAAGGGAATAATGGTTGCTGGGGTGGGTGGGAAGAATGACAATGCACTTGCCACAAATTTGTGTGTTTCTAACACATGCACATCTTTCCAGAACCATTCAACACTCACGTCAAAAATATATTTAGTATAATTTTGAAAGAAAAATGTGGATCATACTTCCTTCAGTTCACACAACTGACACACATATTTCAAGTTTACATGCTTCTTATATCCATCAGAGTTCAGTGTTTACCATGTGAGATAATCTACTTAAGCCCAGTTACTATCATTTCTGAAGTACATCAGAGAATCTGAGTTTCCTTTGATTCCAGGGGTATGCTGTAACAATTTCACCAGTGCCTCCAGTTATTATAAGTAAATGAAGCATGTTTGCATAGAGTTACATTTTATCACTTCCACCAGGATTGCAATTTCTTCTTATCTTCAGTGAAATGAGGTGAAACAAATTAGTGTACTGACGTCCCTCGGTCTCTGCCCAGAGATTGCTTTGCCTAGAGGTTTACCGCACAAGGGTTTGTTGTAGTATTAAATCACATCTATTTTGTGACTGAATCTTTCCTACTGCATGACACCATCCTTATTGAGTGTGTTCTCCGTAACTGTTTTGTCCCTACAGTACTACTTCTCATTAATAGGCGCTGCCTGTCAATTGACCCTGACAGCACTATTATTCCATTACAATTTGAAACGCAGTAGAAAATTCCACCAATCTTCCACGATGCTTATACCATGTGCTCCCCCATGGGCATGTCTTCTTACATCCTGCTCTTGCCCATCCCCTCTTTCTGTTCTCAAGGGTCTGAGCATATACCTGTGCAGGTAAATTTATTTTTTTTCCCTGTGATTTCGCGTGATTTCGCAAACACATGTAAAAGAAGCATACTCTCCCTGCACGTATGTATATGCATGATATTTGTGTTCAAGAGAAAGCATGGTTTTGGTCTGGTTACAGTAGAAGTATAAAACTGTTAAGGATACCTGTCTTCTACAACAGATGTTTGCCATGTGCTTAATTGCCATGTTTCCCTGCATGTATCCTTTGTTGCTTCCAATTTCATCGGTGGGGCAGCATCATGACATGACCAGCACGTTTTTAACACTGATGTGGGGTTAAACTTTTCATCTTTTGTCGTTGGTGGGCGAGTTATAATTTTGAATGCGTGTGCCTGATATGTGCACAGTTTTACTTTCTCTTGGGGGCCAACTGAGCATTTTCTCTCTTTCTCTTGCACAAAAACACGCTTAATATGTTAGTATTATATACTGTTCCCCCTTGGTTCTGTAGCTACCATTCTTTCAGTTATGACTCTGTGCACTATTAACCATATGAATGTTTATTTTCTAACTTTCTACATTAGATCTGCAGGCAGACCGATCACTCCTACTTCCTGGGCAATGTAGTCATGTGCCAGAGGAAATGGTAATAGTACAAGATACATCAGTAAGTACTGCATCTTAAATCAATGGTATTATCTTTTCCTGTTCTTAAGAAAGCATAACTGGTGGGATTTTCTGCTCCTCTCTGATGACGGGTGTGGGCGTGGGGCTGGGGAACATAGGTGGCACAAATTCAACATTACTCTATTTTTGCATTTTTTTACCGTTTTCCCTATGATCTGACTACAGGGAAAAGTATGTTCTCCTTCCATTCCCATGGAGCTGATACCTTTACATGCCATTTGTTTACCCAAGGTGAAAACTTGCATTTCTGCCCTGGATTATCTGCTGAGGAGCCTGTTTGTGTGGGGTCTGGATGTTATTCCTGCAGGGTAATGTACTTTTCAGGCGTTCCTAGTAAGTACATTTATATGTTCTTATAATGGACTCTTTCCTCCTTTAAAGCCTTATAGTTCTACGTGTGACATAGGGATAGTCCATCAGTGGACTGCAGATCAAGCACACAGTTTCCTTAAGTCTATGCTTCTCCCTATAAATGTTACAGCATTTTTTGAAGTAAGTAAAATTTACGTTAACTTTTGGAGTGACAATCAGATGTATCTGCGCCATAGAGTTCCTTGCAATTCACCAAAGGCAAATGGCATGTTTGAATTTAATTTTGAAATATGTGGCAAGGAATTAAAGCATGAGTTTTATGCTCTCTTGCTGAGTCTGTGTGTTCCCTCCCTGGTTATATTCATTGGAGCAGGTATTAATAACTGAGATGGAGAGCGGACGTGATTAATCTCATTGCTACTTCTTTTGAAATAGGTATCCCCTTTACCAATGCTGCTGCGTGCTGCTGTGTGAAGCAAACTGCTCCAGGAGCAAAAAGGAGAAGAGAATCCAGTGCAAGAGAGGAGAAAGGGCTAGTGTCAGACTGTCAAAGAAAGACTGATTTCTACCCCACTGTTCTCAAAATTCTATCAGAAAACACATAGGCCATAACTGCGCTCTCTCAATAACAGTGATTTAATCAAAAATAATTATGAGACTATGTGGAAAGAAGTAAAAAAATCAATGGAAAAATGGACAAAAATGAAACACTCCTTTCTAGGATGTATAGCTATTATAAAGATGAACATCCTTCCAACATTTCTATTTTTGTTTCAAATGATACCATTGATTAACAATGAGGGAATTATATATGATTGGCAAAAGGAATTAAGCAAGTTCATATGGGTGGGACGGAAACCCAGGATAAAACTAAAATATCTTCAAGATGTGCGAGAAAGGGGAGGTTTGGGATTACCAAATTTGAAATTATATCTGCATGCCAGCTGTTTAAGCTGGATGAAAAAATTGATTATCCTTAAAGATGAAAGCTTATTGGAGGTAGAGGGGGATACGTTAAGATTTGGCTGGCATACATACTTATGGTATAATAAAGAGATGGTGAACCAAGAATTTAACGATCATTATATAAGAAAACCCCTACTTAGAGTATGGAAAAAATACAGAGATGTATCCACAAATCACCTATATGGATATCCCCGCACGAACCTTTTTATTGATGTGAAAAAATATCAGGGGTTAAATGGTTAAAGTATAATGATCTAGTAATGTGGAAAGAGAATCAACTGGAGATAAAAACCCAGGAAGAAATAAATAAGGAAGGCATTAAATGCCAGTAGTGGTTGTATAGGCAGTGTTGTGAAAAACTGAAACAGGATATAAGGATCTATAGAATAAAACAAAATAAAAGAGTTAGAAGAAATTATAACTTCAAAAGATACTAACTTATTATCCAAAATATATAAGATATTGTTAAATTGGGAATGTGAAGAGGAAGTAGTTAAAGAACCCATGATTAAATGGGGGAAGAATGTAGGAACACCAATCTTATTTGAGCAGTGGGAAAAACTATGGAATAATATGATGAGATTGATAGTATGCCAAGATCTGAAAGAAAACTGCTGGAAAATGTTTTTTAGGTGGTACATGACACCAGACAAATTATCAAGAATTTATAAAAATATGAAAAATAGATGCTGGAAGTGTAAAGAAGAAATAGGGACATTTTATCATTGCTGGTGGTCATGCAAGAAAGCATATAAATTTTGGGCAATGGTTCATGACTCAATAGAAATGATAGTAAAGAGGAAATTTCAAATGCAACCAGAAATATATCTGTTATGTATATTTGATGATAAAGTTAGAAAAGACGAGCAATTTTTTTTATTTAATAGTTGCCGCTACGATCGTATTTGCACGGCATTGGAAATTAGAAAGCATACCCACTTGAGAAGAGTGGTCAATCATGGGAGAAATGATATATTTGGATAAATTAACAAGAGTTATTAAAAATAATGAATTGGAATATTTTGAAAAAGAATGGAATGAGACCAAAGAATATTTGAGTGGAATTTGGGGTAGCTGGTTAAATCTGGATTTCTTATAAAAAAAGAAAATAGAGGACACTTGTCTACAAAGCTTGTATAGGAATGTGCTGTTAAAGAAAATAATATTGTTTTGAAAGGCATAATAATCTGACTAAAGAATAAGAGGTGATAATTCTTAATGGAAAGTATTGATTGTAGTAAGGATGTATATAAGAAAGATGGATGAAAGGATGTGGCAGAAGAATGGGAAGGAAAGAAGAAGATATGGAAGAGATAATTTTTAGTTAATGTAGATAATATGAAAGAGTACAAGAGTGATATGAGAGTGATATAAGAAATGAAAATTTAGTTTATGACTGTGATAAGAATATATGCGAGAGAGAGAAGGAAAAATATATGAGAAGGAATAAATTCAAGGATGAAATGAATGTACAATTGAAACAAAATGAGAAATGTGACAATAAAAAATATTCTATAAAAAAACCCCTGCGGTCTCTCAAGCTCTGGATTCCCTGCAGAAAGTTGTGGAAAGGCCACCTTGCATCTGTCCCTGGTGTGCTGATTGTATGGATAGCAATGGAAACACTCGTCTCCTGGACAGGTCAGTCTCAATTGACAGTGACACAACCAGTGTATCAAACAGGAAAGAGAATGCTTGGAGATCCACCCCACTAATGTCCCCAAGGTTAAGGGTACAGTTGTTTTTCCATATCTACGGATTTGGTATCCATGGATTTAAGTATTCACAGATTGAAAATATTCTTTAAAAAATAATAATACAAAAATCAAACCTTGATTTTGCCATCTTATATAAAGGACACCATTTTGCTATGCCATTGCATATAATGGGACTTAAGTATTCATGGATTTTGGTATCCACGGGGTGGGGTGGGGTGGGGTGGGTTCCTGGAACCAAACCCCAGTGAATATGAAGGGACAACTGTATCTTCCTCGGACAAGGAACTAGGCTCACTCATTACGCATAGTAATAAGTAGTGACCCTTTCGCTGAGTTAATGCTCCCTGTTTGTATTGTGTGCTGTTAGACACAATCCTGCTTAATCACTTAAAACTCCCTCCTGTGCTGGTTACCATTTAAACTGCGATGTTAGCTCAAATCCTGTGTTCATATGTTATTACTAGTAATATGCAGCTTTTTTCTAGAACTTACATGCATAACTGTGTCATGCATTCCTCTCACACAAAAATAATGGCCAAATACAATGTTGAAGCAAATAAAATAATCTGTTTTAATAATTTTTGGGGAAGGGGTTTATTTACATAGGGCACTTGTCTATTTACAGATTTCACAAGGTAGTTTTTTTTTAAACAAAAAACCCACAGCGGGTAGACAGGAAAAAACCCTGTAGACATCAAATTGGGCATGACAAACAATATAATCTTCTCATATATTACAATATATACAAAGCAAGGCAGTTTGTCGAGAGATCCCACAACAGAAAAAAAATGAATTATGTGCAATTCTGCGCAGTTGCTCTGTTCAGACACTATTCCTGTTTGTAGTGACCTCCAGTAGCGTGAGCCTCTGATTGGTGTTACTGAAGTGGGCCTCCTGCTGTCTTGCTAGTTGGCCCACTACAATATAACAGGAAAGTGAAAAAATCATTAAGATCCTTTGGTGTATATCTATTTATGCAGCTGGTTTTCATTTCACAGTAATGCATAGATGGTAGCAATTAATGGAGGCATGCTCTGCAACATTTGGCAATCCAGCTCTATATTAAATTATCCCTCACATTGCTTGAGAACATTATTTGACACTCTTGTATCTTACTATAAGGCCTGCTTTTCAGTAAGGCGCTCACCTTCAGTTTTCACTGCGATCAGCATCTCAACAGCCTCCCAAAGATTTGATGGTCTACCTTGCATTCTGGCCTCAGTTTGGACAGCCTGTTCAGATGTTACTTTCAGTGTTTCCCAGAATCAGTTAACACCCAGGTATGCATTTGTAACTGGGGAAGCGGAATCATTGCAACATTGGACCATGGTGTGGCAAACCTGCTAGTTATTTGCATGGAAACTTGTTGAATGAATAGCTGGGCTTGATCACAAGCTAATGCTACAAAGAGACAGGTATTCCTCAGTTAACAAAGTAGATGTGTTCCTGGGCTTTACATCTTTAACAGAAAATTTAGTACCAGAGGTAGAGATAATATGGAGAGAACAGGGATATCTATACCACAAAAGAGAAAAACAGTTCAACATGTTTCATCAAACTTTTAATTCAAAACCAATGTTACACATACGTGAAATGAAACAACCAGGTCAGGTAAGTTTTGCATAAGTAAACAATTTTTTAAAATCTTTCAGAGACTACTTTAAAGCTTCTTCTAAAATACATCCCAGGATTATTATTTTTCTTTTAAAAACAATTCTCTCTTTCCACTTTTCTTATGATTTCCATTTTGGTGGTAAAATTTATAGATCTATGCTTTTTCAACATGAGAGGATCCTATTCTTTCCTAGGCCAAGTTTTATTCCATTGTTTAATGCAGACATGCTGCTACAACCCAAAACTGAAAGTCTGTCCTTCTCCAGCCCTCTTTCACCATCCTCCAAATGCCAATGCTGGGGGGAAAAACATACCTCAATCTACACAATTCAGGGGTAGCCATGTTGGCTATACAGCAAAGTAAAACAACATCCACAAAAAAACGATACCTTTATTGGCCAACCAAAATGCACAAACACATAATGCAGGCTTTCAAAGTTCCACTGGTTTCTTCATCAAGCAAAAGTTGTTAAAAACTCACATAGGAGAAGAAAATAAAAGTAACCGTGTTGGAGTCACAGGCCTACATTTTGTATCAGATGTTGTTTCTGTTGTTCAATTGGTTTGGAAAGATCCCAATGCAGGCAGAAGTAAGTCCCCTCTTGGCTATGTGTGGACCTAGTTTTTCTTCTCAGGCTACACAGAAGACAAGAAAAAGGTAGAGGGATGCCGGGCTGGGCTCCTGTTAAAATACTTTGTAAATCCAAGCTTCTTCGTCAGAGGTTTTGTTAACTGAGGTATGTCTACAGTATATTGTTTTATTTCAACAGAGATTGGAAATAACTACTTAATAATAAAATTTCACCTGCAACTAAAGTTCCTTTTTCTGAAAAGGAATGTAAAACTAGTGCATAACAACTGTAAATTTCCAGTTTCACTCCTTTTGAGGTAGAGAGGAATAATTTAAAGTTACTTTTATAGTTACTATAAATGGTGGAGAATGAATATTCTGTATTTCACAAGACAGACCTGACTTGTGCTGTATCTTTGGTCACAGCCTTGTTTTTTCTTGTAAGTGTTGAGATGATGACAAAGTGGATGGGCAGAAAGTGTGTTCGGTACCACAGGCCAGTGAATTGTAGTACTGTATTCAGATTTCTTAAAATAAGTAAAAGTAACCAGTTACATTGAGAAATGCAGAAGCAAAAAGTTGTTTTTAAAACAGTAAGTATGCTAATAACTGTCTACTTATTGGGCCTGCAAACTATAATGGTGACTAATTACTCTTTAATAGTAAGTTTGCAAACTCTGATTTTGCAGCGATTGCTCTCCAGAAAGCATGAAGTAATTTGATTTTGTTTCAGCAGCTGGTCTGTGGTAGAGGATACCTGCCTGATTGTCTTTTGCTAGTTTGCTCCTAATGAAAGTGAATTAACAACAGGTGTAGCTGCCTTCCCTGTATGTTGTGTTGGGAGGATAATTTGTTCACTACCACTTCAATTTTAATAGGATCTGTGTGGGAGGCCCCAGTTCCCACGGCCTCAAGCCAATATTTGAGGACTGTCTTGCTGCATTGGCGGTGAGACAACTCTCTCCAGAAATTAACCCATAATTTCCATCCCTGTAAACACATAATTTCCATCTCTTTAAAGCTGTACCAATGTATGCAGCAGCACATACCAAACTCTGTTCTGAATGACCTAGTTTCAAGACATGTGAACCAACAATTGCTTTGAGTTTCTGAAGACAAGACAGTAATGAAAAGTTAAATTCTAATCGCTTCACACTGTTACATCAGAATTCTAATTGATATAATCCTTTTCCCCATTAGCTCCCAGCTGAAATGAGATTTGACCATATATCATCTAAACATGATAACTGTGTCTAGTGTGTTGCAATGAGTAGCTTTAAGAAGTGATCCAATCAGGAGGGCTACCAAGGCTAAAGTTTGCATGAGTTATTGAAGTTGCCTGAGGGAGTGATTAGTCACTTGCAGCTAATCTCTAGTCTGGGTAGTCAAAATGTTACCCAGGTGTTTCAAATGGCACAGGAAGCAAGAGTTTGTGGCAATCTTGGACTTGAGCAGTACTGTAAATGGGTTTATATGTCTTCCACTTTCTCTAGTGTTGTACTTCTGCTTGTTTCTTAGATCAGATCAAAACCAGTCACAGGCAAAGGGTTGCATGCATACAGCAATATGCAATACAATAATATGTAATATGGTGTAATTTTTTAGACTTATATTGCACATGCCAAAAAGGATGGAATAGTAGTGAATAGTTTTGGTTAAAAAGGACTAGGTAAACTGTTGCCCTCCAGATGTTCTAGATTGCAATTTGTATAAACCAATATTCAGAGATCACAGAGATTTTAATCTAAAACATGGTGGGGATCATGAGCTCCTCCAGGTGTTACTGGGCTGCAACTCCCAATATCTGTAGCCATCACAGGCAACAGTAAAGCATGCTGGGAGTTGCAGTCAATCAACAGCTGAAGGACCACATGATTCCAACCCCTGGTGTAAAGCACCTGGAAGTCACCAGGTTGTCTTACCTCTGCATTAAAGAATGGCTTTGTTCCAAAAGGTCATTTTAAACTGTGCTGAAAGTGGTTTATGCAAATACACATTTGATACTTTCCAAGACATTTGTTTTTAGGGTCTGAATATATTTGTTTCAAACTACTCTTATTCCACTTAGAATGTATGCCTTTCTTTACCCATGTGTGTATGTGCCTTCAAGTTGCCTGTTGACTTACGGTGGCCTCATGAATTTCATAGGGCTCATTTACACGGCAGTTTTTATCCTGGGGAAAATCAAGATCTGGACATCTCATATCTGTCCCATACTGTTCCCACGATTTGTCGCAGGTAGAAGTCTCATTTTTTGGGGATTTATTATTTACACATGCCTCCATCCCAGGAAAGGGGCACAAGCACAGCTGAATTTTAATTGGTCTGACTTTGGAGGGGATGGGCTTGCAAGGGAAGCCTGGCAATTCTGGATCTGCCATTTTTGTTTGGGCCTCCGTAGGGTCCTCCCCTGGCTCCAAAGCTGCAGCTGAGGAGAACGGGGAGGGGGGAAATGGAGGAAGGGGCAGCAGTGGGAGAAAGGGCGGGCGATGGGACTGTCAGTCAGTGAGGGGGGAAGGGAGGGGAGAGGAAGGAGGGAGAGGCAGCAGCGGGGGAAAGGGCAGGCTAGGGGAGGGGAGAGACATTGCCTGGCTCTCAGCTGCAGCTTTGGAGCCAGGGGAGGACCCTACGGAGGCCCATACAAAAATGGTGGATCCAGAATTGCCAGGCTTCCCTTGCAAGCCCGCCCCCTCCAGATGCTAACTAATCAGAAATCATCCCATTTCCTGGGATGGTTTCTGATTGTTCAGACAACCAATAGCATGGGTTGTCTTAGACTTTCCAAAAAAGTCCCTAGAAAATAGAGGGATGGAAAGTCACAGGTTAACTGGTTTTTTTTTGCTATCCCTGCTTCCAAATAGCTCATGTCTGCCCCAATGACTGTGTGAACCAATAGATTTTGACACAAATTCTTCTCGTTTTTTTTTTTTTTTGCCATGTAAACGGGCCCATAGGGTTTTATTTGGCAGAAAATGAGGTGACTTTGCCAGTTCCTTCCTCTGAAATATGGCCTACAGCACCTGGTATTCTATATCCTTGTCTTCAAGTCATTTTTGGTTTATGGTAACCCTAAGGTGATCCCATCACTGAGTTTTCTTGGCAAGATTTGTTCAGAGTGGGTTTGCCATTACCCTCCTCTGAGGCTGAATGTGACTTGCCCAGGGTGATCTTCAACAAGCACCCTTAATAAAACTGCACGCTCTGAAAGAAGTATGGATAGGGTTCCTTGACCCAAGATGTGTTTTATCTTCTCCTGCTTTCGTATTGTGCTAAGAACCTGAACTGTGAGACAAAAGAATAAATGGCACTGAGTTCTGTTGGGTCAGTATTAGAAATGAAGGATCTATCTATCTATCTATATCTATATCTATCTATCTATCTATTGCTCTTAGGTATGTTGCCATTTCCAGTATGCTGTTTCGCTGCTTAGGAAACTGACCAACCAATCAAAGCTCAGTTGGGCAGCCAATCAGGACACTGGGGGCGGGACCATGTGGAAGTTTCAGTCCTTTGTAAACATAGTGGCAGCAGAGGGAGTGTGAGTAGCATGGGGGTATGTGGTGTTTGTGTGTAGGATGCATGTGCCTGAGTGCATAGGGGCTGCGAGCCTGGCGGGGGCGTGAGCCTGGTGATGGGGGGAGGGGGGAGGTGACACGGGTGGTAACAGGGGCTAAGCTTGGCGACGGGGGGGCAATAGGGGGCGAGCATGTTGACAGGGAGGGTGATGTGGGGGGTGAGCGTGGCGATGGGGGGGACCCTGGAGATGTGGGGGGGGGTAACAGGGGCTACCCTGGTGATGTGGGGGTGAGAGCCTGGCAACAGGAGGGTGACAGGGCGGGTGATTCTGGCAATGGGGGAGGTGAGAGCCTGGCAATGGGGGGTGGGAGTTTGAAGGTGTATGTTACACAGGTATAGCTAGTTTTGCAATAATCAGCATTCATAAACTGTGTTAGTTTGTACCAGCACAGTAAGACATAAAGGAATCATGTAGCACTTTTAAGGATGAGAGAAAGAAGTTTGTAGCATAAGCTTTCACAGATTCAGTCTACTTCATCAGATGAATGGCATGAATAGATGAATCAATGAAGTCCTTTGTGGTGGCATGTTGGAATAAGAAAAAATAACAGACTCTTAAGAAATAACCAGCAGGCACAGCATGGAGGGCAATTTACACAAGGCATCCCCCTCCCATTGGCTGGGTTCTATTTATTCTGTTTATCGATTGCACTATAAGAGAGTTCTCAGGCTGGTTCACAACAAGGAATGTAATAATAGAGAATGTAATAAATCAAAACAAGTATAGTCCAACATAAAAATGCACAAGTCACAAAGAGCAAAAGAACAGGGCTAAGATGAAAAGGTCAGGCATAATGAAAAGATCTTTGTTGATGTTATATACCTTCAAATTGACTGTGACTTATGGCAACCCTATCATAGGGTTTTCTTAACAAGATTTGTTAAAAGGAGGTTTGCCATTGCCTTCCCCTGAGAGTGTGAGACTTGCCCAAGGTCACCCAGTGAGCTTCCATGGTTGAATAGGGATTTGAACTCTGATCCCTACAGGTCTTATTCAACACTTAAACTACTACACCATGTTGGCTCTGTAAAGGTCTTTACCTGGTGTGTGCGCATGTGCCTTCAAGTTGCCTGTTGACTTATGGCGACCTCATTAAATTCATAGAGTTTTCTTAGGCAAGGAATACTCTGAGGCAGTTTTGCCAGTTCTTCTTCTGGAATATAGTGCACAGCACCTGGTATTTATTGTTGGCCTTTCATCTAAATACTAACCAGGGCTTACCCTGCTTAGCTTCCAAAATCAGGCAGGATCTGGTGCCTTCAGAATGACATTGTGGTTAGTGCAGTGATTAAAAAGTATATAAAGTCCATAAATCCTACACAAGTGATACTCTGTGTATGTGCATCCATGCAACTGACATGTAGATATTTGACATCAGGGTGATTAATTTTTGATCCTCAAGATGTTTCCTAGCACAATTAATTTATCTTTGCCCATGGTAAATGGGTCTGATGGGAGTTATAGGCCAAAACAACTGAAGGGTCAAAGCTTCCCTGTCTGGAAAAGCAGCTCAAAATGCCAGCAGGATAAACAAGGGCCGGGAAAGCAGCCAAGACCCAGTTATAGTTAATTAGAGAGAGCCAGATAAAGTTTAGAACAAGCAAGGTTCCGTTTCTTGGAGAAGCAGCAACACGGGCAAAAAGGCACACAGAGATGAGTCCAGAAATACAGTCCAAAAGTCAAGGCTTACAGAAGGCAGCATTGTCCAAAGTCAGTCTGTGGGTCAGCAGATCAGGCAACAGGGTGGTCACGAACAGTCCAAGGTCAAGACACAAGTCAAGGCAGCAAAGATTCAGACACTGAAGTCAGCAGAAAGCTTTCTCCAGGGAAATCAGTTGCTCTCTGACAAAGCCTCCATTGCCTGCCTATATAAAGTAATTAAGGCTTTGCCAGGTGTTCCTTAATGAGCAAGTTCTTCTCATAAATTCTCAGAGACCTCCCTTGAACCTCCTTTTGAGCTCTCTGCTGGGAATACGATGGTGGAGGTAAGTCCCTCTTCTTCTTTGTCCTTATCTAAGTGGGCAGGACTCTCTGCTGGAACTGATGCCAACCCACTCAGAACAGGTTCTTCTTCTGCCTGAGCCTCCAGGTTGGCAGGGTTCCCTGCTGGCACAGGTGTAGATAAACATGTGCCAGGGTCCCTTGGGCTGTTCCCTGCCATGTCCTCCTCTGACTATACAGCCTCATCAGGCTCACAGGGCATGGCACTCCCTCCCCATGCTTTGCATTGTCCATGTGCAATGATGTAGGGAGTCTATTGATGGAACAGGATTGTGTTCTCACCCCTTGGCGGCAAGGCTACCTATCATGTTGCATGTGTTAGAAATGGTACCATGCAAGTTGGCTTTAATGAGTGAGAAGTGGTGTGGGCCATAGGAGACCCTGTTATACAAAGGTGGCTTTAGAGCCTACCCTCATCTCTCCCACTATGCCCCCTCCTCATGGTGGCAAATTCTGCCCCTGCATACATCTTTGCCCCATCTATACAAGGTAGCCCTGCCCGAAAGTACTTTGCAGTAATGGCATTTCATAGCAGCAGTGACTTGTCCTAACAGTGTTTCTGCCCCCAGAAGCTTCACACATGCCAGATGGTGGCTGTGAGTGATTTACTTGTGTTAGTACTTAGCTTTCGACAATGTTTTTTAAAAAAGCCTAAGGTGTGCTAAAGTGATTTTCGATTTAAAAGGACGGCAAAACACAAAAAACCCACCCTGATTACTCGCTAAGGTGAAAATCCAACATGGCAGCAGCAGATGCTTATCCTGTTAGCAAGCCCCACCCTCCACTTGCCCTGCCAATCAGCTTGGTGCTTTTTCTCCTATGGGAAAGTGATCCATATCAAATTGCTTGTCATAATGAGCAGGAATGCCAATTCCCCCCCATGGTGTTTTTGCCATTTTGGGTCCCCCTCCTTCCGAATACAGTGGATTGATGCGGGATCCCATTTAGACAGGTCGTCTTCCCAGCAAATTCCATGAGGTTTATTTTCACCGTTTAGGCAACCCCATGGTATGCTGCAAACCAGTTGAGGCAACCGCCCTTCTGCCCCAGTCTGTATTTTCTTTTCTGACTCAACAGCCACAACGCTCAAATGTCTTTCCACTTAGCAACCCCACATCTTCCAAGCCAGAATTTACTCCTCCCCCCATGGGTGTGTGTGTGTCTGTGTGGACCTGTTTAAACCAGCCACCCTTTACTTCTGTTGCCAGAAATGTTGCCTGAGAGAGAAAGCGCACACCCACAGCCCCTGAAAAGGGGGGGGGAAGTGGGGAGGGTGGGGTGGCAAAGGGGGCAGAGGTAGCTGTGGGAAAATACCACCACACACAGGGCCCCTCTCCTCTCCTCCCCCCCGCCTTTGCCCATTTCGAGGGTGGGGGTGCCGCTTTGTGGGCGTGAAAGGAGAGCCTCCAGCTCCGCCGCCACCAATTTGGAGAGGGAGGATAAAAAGCGCACCCGGGGAAGAAGTTGCCGACGGAGAAGGGCGTGTGTATGTGGGGAAAGTTTCTTAGGAAGAAGCCGCCTCTCCACAAGGAGCGTCTTTCACTGCCCAAACAGGCGCGCCCCTCCCGACTACGGCTCAGCCCCCAAAGCGAGGAAGCCGGGGAGGAGGAGGAGGAGGAGGAGGAAAGGCGAGGAAGGCGAGGAGAGCGTCGCCCGTGCAACCAGGCTTACCCGCGGGAGGCTGAGGATGCTGCTCTCGTTCTTTGCGCGGAGGGGCTCCCGGCTGCCCGCCCTCGCCCTCCACCTCCTTTGGTGCCTCTGGACAACTTCAGGGGTCGCGGTCGCCGGGTAGGGAAGGAGGGGAGAGGGGACGGTGTGTGTGTGTGGGGGGGTGGGTGGGTGGGTGGAGGCATAGCGGGAAAGAGGGGAACAGTTCGTGCCGGCTCTCCTCCCCTCAGGAGGCCTGCTGGTCTTCTCTCCAGAGCACTCCCAGAACAAATTCTGAAGAGTAACGAAAGACCCCACTACTAGCACCCGGAAAAGGTTGACGCGTTCCCTCCTGCCCTTTTTTATCTTTTTGGAGGGGTGGGAGGCTTCTAGCCGGGCTGGCCTGTAGCCGTAAAAAACAACGAAGGGTTTTGTGTGGCGCCTGAAAAACGAGCGGAGTTGGATTTGGCACAAGCTGTCTCGTTGACTCAAGCTCACTGCATCTGATGAGGTGGGTTAGTGCCCATGGAAGTTTATGCCAAGTACAGCTTGTTCGTCTTTAATGCATGGCCCCCATATCCTAAGCGGGCCCTTGGGCCAAGATCTTTTTAATTTTTTAAAAAATCCGTCAAAGAAATAGCATATACCCTAAAACCTACAATAGACAGAACAGATTCACAAAGAAAAACAAACGCGAAAAATAGAGGAAAGAAATAGCTTTACAACTTTCTTCTCCAGCTAGGTTGAACTCTGTTATTGCATTACTACAGACTTTCCAAATTAATTAGACATTTTGTAACACCACAAAAATAATACGTTCTTGTCTGAGTAGACCCACCATAATTATAATTTAATGTTTTTTTCTACTTTTAGTCTGTGTACCATATAACTGCCTTCCCACCCATTCCATCTTCCAGAAAGCGATTAATTCTTTCCAATTTTCTCTCAAATTTGTTACAGATTGATTCGCAGTCCAACAAAGTTAGTTGTTCTGTTCTTGCTATTTTTTTGAGGGGCCCCCTATGTACTGCTAAGGCAAAGGGCAGCCAGATGCGCTACAGGATTTAGGATATTTTTTAAAAAAATTAGGCAGTTTAAATGATGACACAAAAGTTATATATATATATATATATATATTTATATATTAAAAAACTAAATGGATTTACATAATAAAAACTTAAAATAATTTCATGCCAGGCCCTCCCTCCTAATCCCGCCCCCCCAGGCGACAGCCCTATTAGCTCCCCCCACCCCATGCTTTAAGGCACCATAAGGCTGTTATTTTTACCAAGGGATTTCTTTGTCTTTCCAGCTACCCACAGGACAGTGTTGTTTTTGCTGCAAAAGGCTGACAAGGCTACTGCTCTGGAAATTGCAGAGTGCCAGGCAGCCAACCTCAGATCCACCTCTAAACAGTTTGCCTGCCATACCAACCTTTTCCTACCTCTTTAGTTTGCCACGGTGCAGGCCCTACTTTTAGGCAGGCAGATGGAGGTGGCCACCTTCAAAGATTTTTGGGAGTGTCATAAAACAGAAGAATACAGTATTATTAGTCATTTACTTGTTTGTATTTTATTTTTACTGCTGGATGGGAAGAAGAGCTTGTAGGATTTTCTGTTTTAGGGACCAAAATAAATTTGGTTGGTTTTCAGTACTGTACTATCACTTTGATTTTGGATGGGTGTGGGGTGCCATTTGTTGTTCTGCGTCAGACAGCAAAAATTGTTGGGCAGACCCTGGGTTCATGTATTGTGGGTGGGGAGTGGAAATCTAACAGCATTCTATTGGTAGCTGTCATTGCAATTCTCTAATTTTTCCTTGGAAAGTGTGACTCAATGAAGTTTACTCTGGTCAAGTTAGCACAAGATTCCTGAAGACTACAGTCCCCCCCCCCCGCCAAATGCAGTAGTACTGATTACAAGGATGTGTTTGTATTGGGCCAGGGATGATTATGGGTACATTTCTTCTGCCAGGAGCTTAAAAAAAGAAAATAAAAGAATTACTGGTAGTTGGAGATACTGTACTGTAATTTCAAAGCCTTCTACCCCCCCCCCCCAAAGTTCTGTACCTATATCTCTCTGTATCCCTTAGCTACTTCTCAGATCTCCACGGTTACCTTTCCTGCTGAATTCTTAATTATGGCTTGCATGATTCTGTTCCCTCACGCATGGGGAAATGTAACTTTTTGGGCTGCAACTCCCAACCGCCCCCCACAGCCAACCTGGCTGTTTTGGCAGGAGGGATTCTGCAAACTGTAGGCCAAAATGTACCTTTTCCCAGCTCTGTTCTCCCTAGTTGCATCTGTTTATGAAATAGACCTACATAAAACAATGGCCAGTAAGGAAGCACTGTGTCTAAGGCATGATTTTGAATTTGTCTTGTCCCATTTTGTCTTTGCTTAGGCCCATGTACCTGTTGGCAGCTCCTGAGATCATCAGGCCTGGAGCAAATCTGACTGTTGGAGTCGCTCTGCTGAAGGCAAGCCCACCACATGTTACAATAAAAGCAGAAGTGCTTTTTGCAAATAATTCAGTACTACGTGGGGAAGGTGTCTTTCAAAGAGGTGAGTTGGATGTCTTGGCCTAAAACAAATCCTCAAAGTATTCTCTTTCCCTGGTAATTATCCTCCATGCCTCAATGCTGGTGATCCCTGCTTGCTCAAGGACAGCAACATTTGTCACATAGTCAGTCCAGTGTATATTTAGAATTGTGCGTAGACAACGCTGATGAAAGCGCTCGAGGAGTCGTAGGTGGTGGCGGTGATAGGTGACCTATGTTTCAGATCCATAAAGGAGGATAGACAGTACGATGGCTCTATACACACTGATTTTTGTGCTTTGCCTCAGGTGTTTATTGCTCCAGACTCTTTTGTGAAGTCTTCCAAATGCACTATATGCCTTTGCTAATCTGTGATCGATCTCTTTGTCAATCTTGGCATCTGAGGAGATGATGCTTCCCGGGTAGGTGAACTGCTGAATGGACTTGAGCACAGATTTGCCGATGGCAATGTGGGGATGGTGGTGTTCGTCCTGTGGTGCAGGCTGGTAAAGAACTTCTGTTTTCTTCAGGTTGACTTCTAGCCCAAACAGCTCTGCAGCTGTTGCAAAGCAGGACGTTAGGCGCTGCAGAGCTGCTTCTGTGTGGGCAACAAGGGCAGCATCATCGGCGAAGAGCAGCTCACGGACTAGATAGTTTAGAGTCTTAGTGTGAGCCCTCAGACGGCTTAAGTTAAACAAGCTACCATCAGTACGGTAATGTATATAGATGCTGTCGTCTTCTTCGAGCTCTGCCATAGCCCTTTGGAGCATCATGCTAAAGAAGATTGTAAATAAAGTTGGTGCAAACGCTGCTGCGCTGGGCAGGGCACGTTTCTAGGATGGAGGACCATCGCCTCCCAAAAATACTACTCTACGGTGAACTCGCCACGGGTCACCATAAGAGGGGCGCTCCAAAAAAGCGATACAAAGACTCCCTGAAACAACATCTCAGGCTCAGCCAAATTGATCACCAACAGTGGTCCGCCCTGGCCTCACATTGGGAGGCATGGAGATGCACTATCCACAATGCTGCAGCCTTATTTGAGAACTCACGATGAACAAGTCTTGAAGAGAAACGACAACGCAGAAAGAATCACAACCCAAAAACATCACCCAAGGAGACCTTCTCCTGTGCTTTTTGCAACCGGACTTGTTTATCTCGGATTGGCCTTTTTAGTCATCAGCGCGCTTGCAGAAAGCGCGGGATGAGTCCTTCCTGAATCTTCGTTTGCGAAGAAAAGCCAGAGAGAGAGAGAGATCCTCCATGCTTACACCACAGATCTGTGCATGTTTATTCAAAAGCAGATTCTACTGTAAAGAACACGATAAAGTAAAGATTGTGCGTGCGTGTTTCGCCTGTTGACATATGGCAGCCCTGTGAATTTCATAGGGTCTTCTTAGACAAGGAATCCTGAGAGCTGGTTTTGCTAGTTCCTTCTTCTGAAAAAGAGCCTACAGCTAGGTTGACCAACTTTTGGCCGTGAATTTAAGGGAGAGTTAGTTGCGACAAATTTTGCGCATTTTTAATGGTGTGGCATCACTCCAGCAAATGTTCATTGGTATAGGATTGTATCTTTAATGGCCAGGCTACACTGTTTAATAAGTTTGATTGGCTTTGTATGTTTGTGTATGTATGCACTATCCAGGGAACTTGAATAGCAACAAGAAGTGTATGTTTGGGATCAAAAGATCCCAAGCAACACTACTAACTTTAAAGAAAATGGAAAGAATATCTTACAGATGTCTTATCAAAACAGACACACAAAGACACACACTCACCACACACAAATAAAAAACTTTGTTTTATATACAGAGGTGCAAAAGCACACACGTACCCCATTCCCCCATCTTACAGAGACATGCAAACATACACTTCCCTTTCTCACATGCACACAGATGCAACAACACCCCCCCTCTCTTTCTCTTTCTCCCTCCCTCCCTCCCACACGCACACACTCGCCCCCCCCATAAATGCAGACATGCACCTCAAGCCAGCAGGAGTATCCTGGCTTGCTTTTTACATACATACATACACTCACACCCGCATCCAGCCTTCATGGGTTTCCCCTATGCACCGACTTGCTTGCCCCTGACATCTGAATGTCAGACCTTTATAAATATATGGGAGAAATTGGAGGTCAATAAGGGAGCTAGGAAGATTTTAAAAAAATTAGCTTGAATAAAGGAGATCCCAGGAAATGAAGGAGAGTTGGTCAGTCTACCTACAGCACCTGATATTTGGTCTCCCATCCAAGTACTAACCAGGACTGACCCTGCTTAGCATCCAAGATCAGACAGGATCTGGTGCCTTTAAAAATATAATAAATGTGTTTAGCATTGCAGTTCAAAAGGGGGTTGGAATGTTAGGATTGTTGGAAGTATTTAAGCTTGGAGTTAGATTCAGAATGCTTAGTATAAGTTCCGTATATGTCAGCTATATAAGTTTAATGATAAAATTGCCCAGTGAATTGTTTTAATAACCTGCACATATAAGTAGGCTTGAGGTTTTTTTTTTTTTTTTTTTGGGAGAGGAGAAGGCACTAGGGCTTATGCTGCAGACTCCTCCTTCATTATTTTCACCATTTAATCCCTGAATCTGCATGCCAGTGCCTGACGACTCATCTTTTAAATGTAATCCTAAGTGAGATCACTTCTCTACTATTTCTGTTTGGGAGAGGCTGATGTACTCAGGAAATTGTTTTGCTTCTTTTTGCTGGTATGTGGGTGAGAGAAGCTGGAAGCAGCTGGCAAGTGTGATTTAAAAAAACAACAAAAACAGAATCCAAACTTCAGGAACTGGGTCAGAAGAATTATTGGAGAAGTCCACCTGCACTCTGTTTGATTTGAGGTAGTGGCCCAGGGTTAGAATTAGGTGTTTGAGGGAGTGAAAATACCTATCAGCTGTCTATTCAGATATTACCAAAATGCACATCTTCTTTTGGCTCTAAGAGCCCACTCTTAGCATCACAAAACATCTGAAATATAGTCAAACATGTATTTCCATGGTATTTCTGCAAGTCCCTTCACTGTTTTCCAAAAAGAGTTTTCAAGAAATTCCAAAACAAAATATGGTGCAATCCTGTGTATGTTTATGCAGAAAGAATTTTCATTGTGTTTACTGAAGCTTTCTCTTGAGTTAGGGTGTCTAGGACTGG
The DNA here is from genome assembly GCA_030847615.1 of Gambelia wislizenii. Taxonomy (NCBI): domain Eukaryota; kingdom Metazoa; phylum Chordata; class Lepidosauria; order Squamata; family Crotaphytidae; genus Gambelia; species Gambelia wislizenii. The sequence continues at coordinate 164,864,542 of JAUMIR010000001.1, read as the reverse complement.
ATCCAAACCTTCACAGATGATTACTGTTTCAAAAGACCTATTGCTAGACAAACCTGTTGAAGCAGTACAGTGGTTGAGATACGTGGGTTAGGTACAGCGTCGGATAGTGGGAATGCCCAGGCTTCAAAGAACTAAATGCAATAAAAACCAAAGGTGTGGCTTGCATCATCTGCTCAAAAGATGGTTGTTTTATTAATGGAAAAGGCCAATGTGTTTCAGTTTGTGTTTACTCTTGTGGGCATCTTCAGGAGCTATTTGGAATCAAAGTTCAAAAATTTCTGGACCAGGAACTCTCAAACCATTTACTGGACAACTGGCAATACAATACAAAATTATTATCATCCAGTAAATAGTTTGAGAGTTCCTAGTCTACAAATTTCTGTTCTTTTGTTCTAAGTAGCTTCTGAAGAGGCCCGTAAGACTATAAGCTTAAATGTGTTGGGCTTAAAAAAAAAACTTTTAAAACTACAGTTGCCCCCCACCCCCCCAGTCCATGAGTTCTGCATCCACAGATTCAGCCAACCATGGCTGGAAAATATTTGGGGAAAAAATTAAAAAAGCAAACACTGCTGTTTGCCATTTTATATAAGGGATGCCTCTTGGGGTGGGTAAGAAATACTACTACTACTAATACGTAATTTTGCCACACTGTTGTATATAAGGGAATCGAGCATCCACCATCTCCAGTTTCTTCTAGGGATTTCATTGGATTCTCCCCAGTTTCTGCTTCTTTTGGTTTCATCATCTGGGCAGTTTTTTTCTAATGATCCTGTTGTTGTGAAATCGAACATGTAAAGGAAGGCTAGTTCTTATATTTATCCTTACTTGCATTGTGGAAGAGCAGGTGCACTCCTACTTTCATTACGTATAAAAGGCAAGTGTTCTGTAGAGAGGCCTGTACATGTATAAGTCTAATGCATGCTGCATTCTTTCACCGTTTTGTAGAATGTGAAGAATGGTGTGAACTTGCTGCAGAGAGCTGGGGGCCATTTACACGATGAAAATGTCGTGAGATAAACTCATGATGAACCCTGGTTGTTCACATGTTCATCGTGACGATCTTGAGCTTTCCAGAAGGGGGCCCACCATATATCCTCCAAGGAGCATGACTTTCTGTCCCTCAGTGTGTCCCATGTTTTTAAAAAAGTCTCGGGAGGTTGTGGAAAATCGGATATGTGAATAGGTCAGGACAAACTATCTCAGGAGTAGGTGATGTCCAGAAATTGAAGTGGGCTGGAGTGGGCTCAGAGTTCAGGGAAGGAGGGGTCAGTCACCCTTTTCAATAGATTCAGCCTCACCGGCTGAAAGCAAAGGCTTCCCTCCAGGCTGCAAAAGGTTTGTGTGTTTGTGCCATAAGTCACCCCGTTCAATGGCTTTTTACATTACAAACCCCTCAGCTCCATAATCGGCTCTCCCTTTTCCTTCTTACCGCCCCCCCCCCCGCACAGAGGCTTGTATTTCTTAAAGGGATTTCCACACGGCCAACCTCTCGCCTCCACAATTGGCTCTCCCTTTTCCTTTTACCCGTCCCTCTGCACAGAGGCTTGTATTTTTTAAAGGGAGTTCCACACTGCCAACCTCTCGCCTCCACGGATCGGCTCTCCCTTTTCCTTCTACACCGCCCCTACACAGAGGCTTGCATTTTTAAAAGGGAGTTCCACACTGCCAACCTCTCGCCTTCACGGATCGGCTTTCCCTTTTCTTTCTACCCCACCCTGCAGAGAGGCTTGTATTTTTAAAAGGGAGTTCCACACTGCCTGCCTCTCACCTCTCCCTTTTCCTTCGGCTCTCCCTTTTCCTTCTACACCACTCCTGCACAGAGGCTTGCATTTTTAAAAGGGAGTTCCACACTGCCAACCTCTCGCCTCCAAGGATCGGCTCTCCCTTTTCCTTCTACACCGCCCCTACACAGAGGCTTGCATTTTTAAAAGGGAGTTCCACACTGCCAACCTCTCGCCTTCACGGATCGGCTTTCCCTTTTCTTTCTACCCCACCCTGCAGAGAGGCTTGTATTTTTAAAAGGGAGTTCCACACTGCCTGCCTCTCACCTCTCCCTTTTCCTTCGGCTCTCCCTTTTCCTTCTACACCACTCCTGCACAGAGGCTTGCATTTTTAAAAGGGAGTTCCACACTGCCAACCTCTCGCCTTCACGGATCGGCTCTCCCTTTTCCTTCTACACCGCCCCTGCACAGAGGCTTGTATTTTTAAAAGGGAGTTCCACGCTGCCAACCTCTCACCTCCATGATCGGCTCTTCCTTTTCCTTCTACACTGCCCTCTGCACAGAGGCTTGTATTTTTTAAAGGGAGCTCCACACTGCCAACCTCTTGCCTCCACGATCGGCTCTCCCTTTTCCTCCCCTCCCGCACAGAGGCTTGTATTTTAAAAAGGGAGTTCTACACTGCCAACCTCTCACCTCCACGATCGGCTCTCCCTTTTCCTTCTGCCCCCACTCCCCTGCACGGAGGGTTGTGTTTTTTAAAGGCTTGTGTGTGTCTGTGCTGTCGATCTCCCTTTAAATGGATTTTTACATTTTTTTTGGCCTTAACCTCTGTGGCAAGCCCATCAGGGGATTTTTTTAAAAGGAATTGTGCAGAGGGGGTTGCCTTTGCCTTCCTTCTCTGACCAATGCAGAAGCTTGAGCAAACATTTGTGGCAGCCAATAGCATTGCTCATGGTGGGAAACTCCACAGGAAATACGTCACCAATATTGTGAAAAAACGAGTAATCGCATCCTTGACTGACAGCTAAAAAAATATATATCCCGGAACCTTTTCCCATGTAAACAAAACAAATAAACAAACAAAAAACAAAAAAACAAAAACAAAAAACCATGGGATACTATGTCTTGGGATCTTGCTTTTGTCATGGAAAAGGTTATCGTGTAAACAACAATCCTGGGATATTGTTCATCCAGGCACAAATTGTGTAAGCAAGGGACGAACTCGGGATGAGGAAATCTCGCTTCTCCTCGTGATAAAAATGGTTGTGTAACTGAGCTCCTGGGCTCATATTTTTCATTAGGTGTGTGCTCTTTGTGAGAAAGAAAAAATTAGACTGCTAAGTGTGCAAAGTTGCATTCATCACAAGCCGAGAATTAGTAAGCAAGGGGATCTTGTAGCACCTTAGAATTAATCAGACTGAGATATGGATTCAGGCTCTTTTTAAAAGCTTGTTTTTTTGATTTTTCAACAACAGGGGAATTAGTTTGTTTCTCTGCTGTAATTTTGCTGCTTCTCTGGAAAGTTGATCAGCACATCTACTCCAGGAAAAAGTTAAATACAGAATTTTGTATTTAGGTTTCTCTTCCTAGGACAAATCTTGAACAGACCACAGAAGTGCTAGAAAGTGTTAGTGTTAGAAAGGATAAATCTCCATCTTTTCATTTAATAACCACATTTGATTATAAACACAAAAATACTACAAAAGAGACAAAGTTCTAAATGAATGCTGGAGAAGAGTTCCTAGAACAGAGTCTGAATAGTGTACCCTGGTCAACAGGGGGCCTCCGTGGGCCTGTAGGGCTGCCTGTTGATATGGATCATGGTTGGCGGAAGGCGGCTCCCACGGGTGGTGGATGCCTTGGAGGTGGATGTCATGGGTTGTGATAGGGCACGAGGTCAAGGGGTCTCCATCAAGTGCAAGTTTAAGCACTAGTTCAAGCCCAAGTTCAAGTTCAAGGGAGACCCCGCCTCTAGTTGCTAACCAACACTTGTTTACAGGGGAGGAGAGAGAATCAGGCAGACGGCCCGGCCAGCATCTCTCTCCTCCATAGGGCGTCGGGATCGACCGACAAGTGGCCATTGTCCCACATGGGTGGGATCAATGAGTACGTCATGACCCATGCATTGCCACCAACCATTCAGCTTGCAAGTTGCGGCCATTTTTCTTGCCAAACAATGTATTTACTAACTTGTATTTAACCATGTTTTCTGAATATGTAATCAATACAATCATTATATAAGATGCGGTGTGTGAGTGTTATTCAGGAGGGTAGGGAGGCTGTATGGTCTGGGTCCGCAAATCTTGAACAGACCACAGAAGTGTTAGAAAGGATAAATCTCCATCTTTTCATTAATAACCCCATTTGATTATAAACACAAACATACAATGAAAGAGACAAAGTTCTAAATGAACGCTGGAGAAGAGTTCCTAGAACAGAGTCTGAGTAGTGTACCCTGGTCAATGTTTTGTACAATCTTGTTTCAGACTTGATTAGGGGACCAAGATAGCTTTGCTTGCCTTGTTGAACAACCTATGCCAGGAACTGGATGTTTTGACAGCAAATCTCTTCAGTAAAATGTTTTCGTATATGGCATATAAGTTTCCATAACTTCTGGCACAGTGCACATTAAAAGTCATCTCACTTTTCATATTTGAAAAAGATTCAAATAGCAACCCATGGATGACAAATACATAGAATATCCAATAGGGTTCAAAATGTCCAGTTATTATGACAACCTTTTCATTATGCTCCTCACAGTTTAGGAACTTGCTTGAAAGTACAGAAACTCTTTAAATATTGTTGGAAGAATAACTGTATTACATGTGTTTGGTACTACATTTGTATTGCATGTCTCACCCTGACTTTCCAGTAACTAGCTTATATTCAAAACACATTCAGGGGTAGCCGTGCTGGCCATGCAGCAAAACAAAATCCAAATTCCACAAAAGAGGCCAATAAAGGTATCACTTTTGTGTGGATTTTGGTTTTTTTTAGCTTATATACAGTTACTTACTCTCATAACAACTGTATGAGGTCAGCTAGGTTAAAAGATTACTAGGGAGCTGAAAGTAGTTGTTATGTTTATTTATATAAATGTATGGGAGAATGGGACTTCAAATAGCAATGTATGGCAGAATACAGTCCTTCAGACCTGAACTGTATAGTGCTTCTTGGTCATGACCAGCACTTTGAATTATGCCTGGAAATGAACCAGCAGCTAGTGGAGCTTTTGCAACCAAGGAGTTGTGTGCTCCTTGAAGCCAGCCTCAGTTAACAATCTTGCTGCAGCTCTTTGGACCAGTGAGTTTCCAAACATACTTCAAAGGCAGCCCCATGTTATAGTAATCCAGTCAGGATATAACTAAGGCATGTGTCATGGTGGCCAGGTCTGACATCTCAAGCAATGGGCGATGCTTGCACACAAGCCTTCACTGTGCAAAAGTACTTCTGGTCACTGCTGAAACCTAAGCTTCCAGGGTGAGGGTTGAATCCGGGAGCTGCGGACCAGTGTCTTTAGGAGGAATGTAACCCTATCCAGGACAGGATCACTCCCTGTTCCCTGATCTGCGTTTTGACTGATCAGGAACACCACTGTCTTAGAGTCAGTTTCAGTTTGTTCACCTTATCCAGTCCGTTTCTGATGACAGGCACCAGTTTAGAACCCAAACAGTTTCTTCGACTGAGTGGAAAGGAGTAATGAAGTTGGATGTCATCTGCATACTGAAGCACTGGACCCCAAAACTCTGAACCTCTCCCAGTGGTTTCATGTATGGGGGAGTTCACATGCCAAAAGCCAGTAGGTTGAACAGGAGCCCCCCCTCCACTTCTGGGAACACCCCTCCAGGAAGGAACAAAGCCTCTGTGAAACAAGTGCCTCTGAGTCCCATCCCAGCAATGCAGCCCAGAAGGATACCATAGTTGATGGTATCGAAAGCTGCTAAGAGGTCCAGCAGAACCAACAGGGACACAATCCTCTTGTCCAGTTCCTGGCATAGGTTGTTCTCCAAGGCAACCAAAGCTGTCTTGGTCCCCTAATCAAGTCTGAAACTAGATAGATATGGATACCTCTCATGGCTGAGTGCAGAACTGACCTCAGGTGCCCCTGGTCAATGTACAAAACATTGACCAGGGTACACTACTCGGATTCTGTTCTAGGAACTCTTCTCCATCATTCATTGAGAACTCTGTCTCTTTCATTGCATTTTTGTGTGTGTTTAGAACATAAGTTTGGTAGTTATCCAGCAGGTTTACATTTTTTTTTTAAAAAATCACATTTTAATTTTAAAATAAAAATACCTACAATCTCTTCTACAAATGTAATGCCTAAACCTAAAGTAAATCTCATTAACGTGTGTTGCTTTTTAAGGTTTTGAGAAAGTCAGTGACTATTGCCAGTTGAGAACACCTTAAGATCAGTTCAGGCTTTATGTTGTACTTGAATAAATATGAGGACTGCTCATTCTTTTGAATCCTTATATAACATGTAATACTAACATAAAACATCTCACCAGTGACAACACATGGTATGTACATATTACCATGGTCAGTAAGATCACTGTGTCCATGCTTGAGATGTTCCTCTACTAGTTGGAATTCAGAAGAGGATATTATTTTTCCACCTGTAGAGCATATTAATAATATAAAGTCTAAGTTGATGAGTAATGTTCATGGACACTGCCTCTTTTGTGTTTGTGTATACACATCTCTGCTTCAAAAACTGCAGAAAAATAATTGGTTGCTCCACTGTGGAGACATGGGGACTTGTCTATTTTCCTTTATGTGTGTGGTAGCTTCTGTGGTATTTCAAAAGACCTAAGCATTTGTAATTTTACTTGTATACTCACAGATGGGGCCCTAAGAATGAAATTGAACTCAGCCTACTTAATCAGATGTATCTGATGATATAGCCTACTTCATCACACACTTCCGGTACATCTTGCAGCATCTTTGAGACTAACTTGGAGAAACAAGTTTGAGTCTATGAAAAGTTATGCTGCAAACTTATTTTTCCCTGTTAGTCTCAAAGGTACTACAAGATTCCTTTGTATGCTGATACAGAGTAACACAGTTATGTTTTTGAATACTCAAGACTTATGACACTCCACTATTGTTTTGTGATAACAACACCTCCTGTATTGATCTAATTAAGGCTGTGTTACCCTAAACACTAGTGATGTGGAAATTTCATATGAGTTCAAGTTATTAATATTTTGGGAAAATTAGAAATAACTTGGCTTAGCAATGCAAGAGGGGGCAACTAGGGGACCTTGAGCCTATGTATACCAGTACTAGCCTGGACAGAACACACACACAATATAAAATTGATGATGATCTTTATTAAGAATTCAAAAATAACACCAATCATGCACACATCCACACAGGAGCATTCACACAAGACTAATGAAATAAAATGGGAGAGGCTGAGGCAGAGGAATAGCAAGGGAAGTTTCAGTAGGCCTTTTCCAAAAGAAATGAGGTCACAGAGAAGGCCAGCAAGGTGGGGGTCCAGATCTGGAGTGGCTGCACAGATGGATAGAGTGTCTTCAGGAGGGGGATCTGTGAGTGTTTGACTGGTGTTTTCAGGGGGTTTAAATAGGGAATATTTGCCTTCTGGGGATGTGATTTTGAGTGGGAAACAGTACGTTCCAGGAGTGTTCCATGATTAGACAATTGATCTCTGGATATGTTAACTATCCTATGATGTGTTGCTTGTTTGAATTGAATAGCAGTGGCTGCCTCCTTTAGTGCCAGGTTTGTGGATTAGGATAGGTGTTGTTTACAGACAATGGTTACCCCAACTATAGATAATGGGATTATTGTCTGACACCATATGTTTTCAGGAAATACCTTCTTACCTTAGTTTTCGAATTTGCCATGGCCCTTCCCTTGGGCAGTACATGACTTTGCTTTTTTCAGCAAGTGTCTTTGGAATTTTCCAGAGGGTTCCTGGTTTACTAAACTGTTTTCCCACATGGAAGGCCACGTTAGAGTCAAATGATGAAATATCTACCAATTTTTGGGGTGCGCAGGGTCTAGGGATATTCTGGTTGGTATCAGTTGGGAAGTTATGTTTTCATGCCCCAGATGCTTGTTAATGGAAAATGTTTAGTCCTTTCTTTTGGTTGTAAAAGTTAGGTGATTTTCTTCAAATCAGTTCAGTTCTTCAGTCAATAGCTCAAGAGAGCAGAAAAGTATATCCCGAACTGTAAATACGTATGTTTTTTAGTCCTGAATTAATCAATTGAACATGCATAGAAATGTAGGCCTAGACCATTTTGTTTTGTAGGAATCTCTGGAGAAACTTATTCATATAGAAAATTTATCGATCAATGTCCAAGTAAAATGACCGCTTTATTTTGCCAAGGAGAGTTATGGTGTTGGGTCTCAGAAAATGAGGCCTAATTATGAAGATTTGTTCTTAAAGTTTATTACTATGTCAAGAGTCAGCACAGGTAATGTACATCACTTCTTCCCCTGCTTTCATTTGTTAATTGTAGGGATGTAAATCTCAATTTTTCATTCTTGTTTGTGGGAATAGATAATTATGGGAGATTCCTCCTTGCTGTGAAAGAGAACGAATGTTCATTTGCAGTATTCTTCGTGTATTTGAATATTCTTAACTATTGTGGAGAAATTATTCTACATAGAAAAATAAGTGTTTTTTTTTAAACAGAGCCTATTTTCTTTCTACAGAATTTTTTTCCCTGTTCAGGAAACAGTTCCCCCCCATACCTCTCCCATCTTTTTCTATGCAGAGCAACTCCTCTGCAGCACCTTGGCATGTTTGAATACAGGGAGAAAATGTTGGTCTGTCATTTTTCTTGACAGGTTGTTCTGACTGTCAAGAACCCAATTTTTTGATCTGTGAACAAGTACCGTAATAATGAATATTCTTTCCATCCCTAGTTAAAAGTACCTTGCTTAGGCAACAGTAGTGCTCTATGGAGCTCTAACTTTGCTCCTGTGGGGCGCTTCTCTTTCCCAACATTCTAGGCCTTTGGAAAGGAAAGGAAATGTCTTTCAAACTATTGAGGTAGTAGACATCTTGACTTATGAAGCATAATGTATACAAACAATTCATTTTTTTTATACTTTATTTTTTTCTTTTAACAAAGGAAAAAGAATTTTCTTATATTCATAGAATCATAGAATCATAGAATTGCAGAGTTGGAAGAGACCATGAGGGCCATCCAGTCCAACCCACTGCCATGCAGGAAATCACGATCAAAGCATCCCCGACAGATGGCCATCCAGCCTCTGTTTAAAGACCTCCAAGGAAAGAGACCCCACCAGACTCCGAGGGAGTGTGTTCCACTGCCGAACAGCTCTTACTGTCAAAAAGTTCCTCCTAATGTTGAGGTGGAATCTCTGTTCCTGGAGCTTGCACCCATTGCTCCGTGTTCCAGTCTCTGGAGCAGCAGAAAACAAGCCTGCTCCATCCTCAGCGTGACATCCCTTCAAATACTTAAACAGGGCTATCATATCGCCTCTTAACCGTCTTTTTTCCAGGCTAAACATACCCAGCTCCCTAAGTCTCTCCTCATAAGGCATCATTTCCAGAGCTTTCACCATTTTAATCATGTTTTTTTTACATCCATATTTCCAACGTATTTTCTCTTCCTTTTACAAACAATTCATTTTGAACAGAGGAGGGCTCCTAACTGAATTGTGGATAATCTGGAAGGAAATTTTTTATTTGCTACTTCTGCTATGGCTTTGGGCATCTTTTGGGTAATCTGCTTTAAACGAATATTGCAGATGTTATACCAGGCAATATTTTATGCTGAAACATAAATCAGTGTAACATTTTAGGCAAAAATGGTGATGAATAATTGCATCACCTACCCTGTGGGCACAGGAGAAATGTAAGGTCCACAAGAAGTCAGAGGGATTACTCTAAAGGAATGTTTTAGCAAGTACTGCAATGGTTGTAATTACCGAAAGATCTGTTGCATAACTAAAATGTGACCAGGAATTCTAGTGAACAGCTAGGAAGAGAATCAGTTTTATTACACGGGCTACATAAATTAATATAGCCTAGCAGGAAGTACGTTCTGGCATGATATAGTACAATGTATGCAGAGCATTTCTTTTAATCCTTTGGTCAGTTTTCATGAAGGAACTATTTTTCTTGATTCTTGTTAGTGTTTTTCTTTCTTTTAAAGTAGCCATATTTTGCATGGAGATTCAAGACTGCATTTTTGCTTGGTTTATACACTGGAGAAACTTCAGGGTGAATACTTCAGCTTGACTTGAGAAGGACATTGGATGATCTCTAATTCAGGGACTTCTCTCTGTTGAATCATTGGCTAAGCTTCCAACTTTACCAGGACATTTACTTTGGCAATGTGACCCATAGCCAGGCCAGTACAATGAAACCTAGTACAGGTGTGGCCTTCCTTCTGCAGTTAAAGAAAGCAGCTCTCATGATGGGAGGGTGGCAGCTTTGTACTTGTTACCCAACATGCTCTTTGGAAAATTCCAAGAAAATATTGAGTTTCTAATATGTTGGGGAAATTAGTAACTCGACTTTAGCTATGCGAAAGGGGATAACAATGGAATATTGCAAACCTTTGTCTACCAGTACTAGTTTGCATGGAATACACACACATGTAAAATTAAGTATGGTTTTTATTAAAGAGTTCAAAAAATAACACTAGATGCACACACATTCACCCAGAAAATGCATTCACACAAGGCTATAGGAAAAGCAGTAAGAAACCTTGGGATAGAGGATAGGAAGAGGATTTGTTGGGATGATATGACCTGTCCTGTACTCAATCTGGCAGAGTGGATGGAGGAATCTGGGTGGCCACACAGAGCAGAGGGTCCCCTGGAACTGAAATCTGTGCACACTGAGGGAGATTTTGGGGGTGATATTTACACCTCCAAATACACCTGAGGGGATTGGATGTTTCATGGGTTGAAACAATAGATTTCCTGAGCCTTCATGGATTGCACAATGAGTTTTCTGGTCTTGACAAGAGTTTTGTGGTCTTGACAAAAGGTGAGGAAAATGCTAAATGTTTTTCTTAATGTCTAGTGATTGGATTTTAAAAGTTTGAGCAACCTGTCTTAAGGTTTGGGGATGGGAAAGGAAGTTTCAGAATCAGCAAATACAAACGTTTCATTTCATCCGTTGTCTCCCTTTCCTGGGAAATGTGTCCTTTGGGGCTTTTAGCCTTAGGCTCCCCTAGGGTAAGGCAGGGCATTCAGCTGTCTTCTCTTGAGACCAATGTGCTTTTGCCCTTGTGAAGGTCATGTTGATGAACCAAAATTCTAGAAATGGGGTCTCTGGAAGTGGGGTGTAAGTCATGCTTAACATACTATTGGTGGCTGCTTTGGAATATGGATTTAAAAATGAGGAAGTACGGTGACAAGGCTGGCAAGAGGAATCATAGAGTTGGAAAGGTCTCTTGTTCAGCTCCCTTGCTTGTCTTGCCAAGAGGCAAAAGTTCTTTAAAGTAGTGCTACTCAAAGAGGTGGTCTGTGGACCAGCTCCAGTCCCTGAGGCATGTGCTGCCAGTCACTTGATTCCACAAAAGAAGGAAACAATTGTATCCGTTTGGTACAAACATGGTACAGGTCCCTGTTGTGTTGGAAGAAAAATAATTACTGGTTCCCACCCCATTAGATGGCTTAAGAAATACAGTTCTCCCTTCATATTTGCTGGGGTTTGGTTCTAGGATCCCCTGTGGATACCAAAATCCGTGAATACTCAAGTCCCATTATATGCAATGGTATAGCAAAACGGTGACCCTTATATACATTGGGAAAATCAATGTTTGCTTTTGGGATTATTATTTTTTAAAGAATATTTTCAAGCTGTGAATACTTAAATCCGTGGATACCAAATCCGTGGATATGGAAGGACAACTGCATTTCTTTCCAGGATTTGGAGGCAATAAGCACATGAGTGATTTAGAAGTCAAAGATTTTACTAGATGGCGGGTAAACATGATAGAAATAGAACAAAATTTCTTAAGCAGGAAGAGCGTCCCCATTTAATTGTCAGGGAGTCCAGGTGAATAGTGACAGAGAAACCCCAAGCTGAGGGCCAGTACAGTCCAGGTCTGTGTTGAAGTCCAGTCTGGACAACATCCTGGGGACTTGTGTACCTAAGAGTCCTTGATGCAGTGTCAGCAACAGCCTCATTAATCACACCTTTTGTGGTGGTCACATTCTTGGGCCTTATCAGTCTACATTGTTCTACCACCCAGAGGTAAATGTAGTGGGTGGCAAGCAGCCAATGTAGACAGGTCCAATGTAGACAGAACCCCACCAGTTCCAAGGTTGTACCACCCTGATTTTGAGGTAAACAAAGAATAAAAACACAAGGTTCCTTGCGGGGAGTCTAACTTTCAGGCTTTTAAGATGCAAGCATAAAGGAATAGTTGTTACATGTCATACTATCCTTTTCAATATACAATAGACTTTGGCTGAATTTCGTCTACACTGCCAATGCCGGGTGTCCCAAGAGGCCAGAAACCTTGATATGGTTCCTAGCTAGGGTTTTCAGCTGATGAAAAAGGGACAGATACTTAACAGATATCTTTATACATTGTTGTTTAAGTGCAGCAAAGAAATGCTTGAGGAGGAACCCCCCCCCCAACCTACAGGTCTCTCATACAAGTATACTTGTATTTGTATTATCTTGAGCTCCCTGATAAGTGTACACTCAGTGGCAAATATAAGGTGCAACATATAAAATTGCCCAGACGTTATTCTCTTTAATTTGGTCTCAAATAGTGAAGCTGAAACTCAGGTACAGAAATGGTGGCTGGCTCAATTTGTTCATGTTGCACCATTTTTAGTTCTTGCAAGTTGGTTACATTGAAGCTATGACTAATAAGAAGGACATAATTCTGTGGGGCTTAATGTTCTATATGCTTTTATTTTTATAGACAGTTTAATATTATTTTAATCTTAATGTCTTGTATATTTTTAGGTATATGTAGTTTTACTTGTATCTCCTTTTATTCTATAAGCTGCCTTGTGCCCCATTTTGGGGATATAAAGATCATGTTTGATGGGGTTTACATCATGGCCAAGGAAGGAAGAAGAAACTGATCTGTTGCTATCTTAACTAAAGGCAAGACAGCTTCATTTCGTAGCCATAAAGAGTTGCTTCTTTAAATATATGAAATATATTCTTAATTAAACTTGCAACCAGAAACTAACGTGTGTGGTAGTATTAAAGCATTGGCTTACACCAGACCCCAGCAACTCAGAAGTTGTATAATTGCTACTTACCACAGTGAAAGGAGAGAGAACAAGGGAGTTGGGGGGGAATCACAAGCAGAAGTTATTAATCATATAGAGACTATGCAAATCACTAACAAGCTGGGGCAAGCAGTGAACATATAAACAGTTGGAAAAAAATATCTGTGCCAGCAGTTGAGCTCTGCTTGCTTAACAATAAAAAGCAGCCAAATTTATATGCCAAGTTAGAATACGCTGCTGAATGCTAAGTTGTTAAAAGAGCAAGGCAACAAGCATGGGGTTTTATAGTTTGAATCTCATAATACAAGCATGCCAGCAAGCCTTGCTTATACTTCCCTTTTGCCAGGCATTGATGGTTTCTAGGGCTAGTCCTGGAAAAGCTGATAGCATAATTCTGAGCTAACATAACCCTAGAAATACTTTGCATGCAGTTCATCAGAATAAATTTAAGAACTTACGGTACTTTCTTTTTTGGGGGTGTTGTTGTTGTTTATCATTAATCAACAAATGATACATCTGCTGAACATCTAAGATCAGATGAGGATAATACCAGAGTACTGTAATGTTACTGAAATCATTTGCTTAGTTTTCTTTTAATGCAAGCCCTATTTGCAGAGATGCCTATTACAGTTATCCCTTCATATTCATGGTTTTGCATATTTGCGGTTTGCAGCTGCTGCTCAACTAGCTCAAACTACAAGACCCCACCCTCCTCCTGTCCTGGCAACAAAACAACTCCAGCTTGCTTTTGTACCTTACACTAAAACATCACTGTCTGTTACTTTAAACCTTACTGTTTTAAATGGGCAGCGCTGTATTGGTGCAAGGTAAGAAAGCAAACTGGAGTTGTGTGGTGGCAGGTATTGGCAGTCCTGTTGGCAGGAGAGGAGTCTGTAATACTGTAGTGTAGTATGCATTTTGGGGTGGGGCTTAATTTACTTGCATTTTTTGTCACTTTTGCGGTGGTGCTCCGTCCCTAACCCCAGTGAATATGAAGGGACAACTGTATATCATATTTGCTTTGCTATGTTAAGAGTTAAGAGATCAAGTTCATCAATCTGGCTTCCAGGATTTCAGTCACGAATTTCTTCACAAGTGTAAACATCCTTGAAAAATAATGCTTATCCTCCTCCTTTCCTGTTGGTCTGTTTCTCTGAAATAGATTATACCCCTCTATTACTACATTCCTATCATGAAACTCATCTCCAGCACTTGATGAACTCCTGCCCCCAAGAGTGCTGTCTCCCCCCCCCATATAACTCAGTTTAAAATCCTACTGATCAGATTTTTGAGACTTTTAGCAAAAATGTTCCTGCCAGCTGCTGTGAGGTGCAACCCATCCCTAACCAGAAGTCCATCTTCATGTAATCACAGACCATGGTCCAAGAAGCCAAATCATTTGTGGCGGCATCATCTGTGGAGCCAGTTGTTCACTTCCATTGTTCTTCTCTCCCTTCTGGGGCCATGTCCTTCAACTGGGAGGAGAGATGAAATGACAGTCTGTGCATCAAGGTCCTTCAGCTTCCTACTTAGAGCCTTGTAATCTCTTGTGATATCCTGAAGGCTATGCCTTGCAATGTCATTGGTTCCCACATGGACCAAAAGGAAAGGGTAAAGGTCAGTAGGATTGACGAGTCTTGTCAGTGTCTCTGTAACATCATGGAATTTTATCCCAGGGCGACAGCACACCTCTCGAGACATCTTGTCAGGCCTGCAAACCACTGCTTCTGTTCACCTCAGCAATGGTCCCTTACAACCACCACATGTCTCCTTTGGGGATTGGTGGGGTCCATACCATGTGCTGGATCTTCCAACGTCACCTGCACATTCTCTGTGGACTGGAACTGTTGTTTGGGTTCCTGCTTCTCATCTTCCCTGATAAGGGAGAGTGCTTCAAATCGATTCTGTAGCTCCAAACTCACAGAATGATCTCTGGCTCTTCTACTTCTATGTATCACATTCCTCCAATGTTTACCTCTTGTGTTTGGGAACTGACCTCCTCAGAGACTTCCCCTGTGTGCTCCTCATCCAGGACAGTCTGTTCCACTCTATCCAAGAAAACCTTGTGCTCTCTAATCTGCTGAAGAGTAGATACACGGGCTTCAGGTTGAGGGGCCGTCTCTTCCAACAGGGCTACCAACTTGCACTTGCTGCAGGTATAGCTATTCTGGCAAGAACACAAACATACCACAGCTGCCTCAGGTGATTACAGCAGCTCTCTCACGATCTATATTAAGTAATCTTAGGTAGGCACTGAAACAGAACTCTGGGCTTCCCCTTCAAGACTCTGCTGCTAAACATGCCTGTAGGCCAAGCTCTGTTTACTGAGCTCTAGGGTCTTGGGCTGCTAGCTCCTCCCTCATCCAGGTCTCTGACTCACTTCCTCTCCACAGATGCCTTGCCTCCCTGAGACCATGTACTGAGATAGAGGGTCTGGACCTAAACACAAAAGAACAATAGAACACTAATGAGCACACAAGCAAGCCTTCACTCAGCTCTCACAAACAATCAGCCTTAACAGACAAAAGCTCACCAAAACACAATGGAACACTAACGAGCAAGCCAGCCTTCACCCAGCTCTCTCTCACACACACCAAACAGCCTTACCCCAATAGATCCACAGCCTTAACCCAACAAATTCTCCCAAAGGGCTTTCTGGAGTTGAGGAGGTTTAACCCAACAGACACAAGCTCACCTTATGCTGTCTCTTCCACCACACCCATGCAAAACACCCCTGATCACCTCACGTGTTAGCTGAGTTCTATATGCTGATCTCCATGGATTGGGGCTGCAGCTGTATAGAGAACTAATGGATGATAGCTTCTCCTTCTGCCAAGTGGCTGCTAGCTCCTCCCTCAACCAAGACTTATGTTGGAGAACGTAGTGTTTCAAACAGCCTGGCCCCAAGTCATGTAAAAAAACTATAGGCGTATAGGTAATAACCAGCACTTTGAATTGCGCCTGAAAATGACCAACAAAGCTGTTGTAACAAAAGAGTTGCATGCTCTGTACAACCACCCCTAGTCAATAGTCTGGCTGCAGCATTCTGGACCAGCAGAGGTTTCTGGATAGTTTTCAAAAGCAACTCCACACAGAGTCCAAATACAATAGTTCAAACAGAATTTGTTTGAGGCATGTGTCACTGTGCCAAGGTCTGACATATGACTTGGTTATACTTGGAGTAATGCGACATGCTGTACGTAGGGCTGCCTCTGAAAGGTGTTTCAGTATTGTAGCTGGTCTAGTAGCTTTGAGAAAATACAGACATAGATGATAAACATTTATAGGTCTGTGATAAACTTTGTATATTAGAGTTTGAGATATTATTTTAAGCACACATGAGCTGAAATTTATTAAATTGTGAAATACGTCTCTGCAGCCAAACACCAGCAAAGTTTCAGGAGGGAGGAAAAAAATAATAATTATTAATCAATAATATATTGGACCCTTTGGGATGAAGTTTTGATTTATTATTAGGATTTATTATTAAACAGAATCGTGAGAACGTGGGAAAACTCACTTGGGAACAGTATTACATTCCACTTCACAAGCAAATTTATACTAGAGCTTAAAAAATAAAGTCTCAGACTTGGCCGAGCTTAGAAGTTCTTAATGTCTTAATGTCTTATGTTTTTAATCAGTTCAAGAGCCAACTGCATGCAATTTGTAATTTCTTTTTAGTTGTTTTTTTTAAAAAACATTTTTTTCCTGAGCTCCTATAAAAATCAGAATAGACAAAAAGAAGAAAGAGCACATACAGTCATCCCTTCACATTCGCGGGGGTTAGGGGCAGACAACCCCCGCAAATGTGAAAAAACTGCGAATAAGATATGAGCCTGCGGGCCAGCTGCTCCCCACCCCTCCTTCCCAAGGCACCGAAAGCTTCCTCAGAAGCCCTTCGGAGCCTTGGGAAGGGAGTGGGGCGGCGAGGCAGCGCGCCAGCTGCTTCCCACCCCTCCTTCCCAAGGCACCGAAAGGCTTCTTCAGAAGCCCTTCGGAGCCTTGGGAAGGGAGTGGGGTGTCAAGGCAGCGCGCCAGCTGCTTCCCACCCCTCCTTCCCAAGGCAGCGATGGGCTAAGCCCTTTGCTGCCTTGGGAAGGGAGGGGGTGTTGAGCAGCGGGGGGGGGGGGGAGGCAGCCTTCCGCAAATAATCAAAACCGCGAATGTGAAAGTCGCGAATGTGGAGGGGCAACTGTAATTAAATCAGGAAGATGTAATGATTGACACCAACTTGAATGTCTTTAAAACAGGATTGGGGAAAGTGTTGTACCTGAAGCCATCTAGCAGTCCCCAAAGCCCCTGAGCTCCCCCATTTAAATGTTTTCCCAGAACAATTTTTGAATGATTTTCACCCTCAAAACTGACCCAAATTGTATGCAGACATGGTGGTTTGCCTTTCTCTACCTCTCAGAACCCCCAAACACTCCAACAGTCTTTTTTAGTGCTGGGTTTGGCTGAAAATGTCAGGAGTTGCCCACCTTTGCTTTAAAAGGAGATTAGATGAGTTCATGAAGGGAAAGGTTGCCAATGACTACCAGTTGGGATGGCTGTATGGTACTCACTATGCCAGTTGCTAGGGAAGATGAGCAGTTGTCATGCTCATGTCTTGCTTGTGAGCTTCCCTGTAGGCCTTTGGTGGGCCTCTGTGGCAACACAGTCCTGGACTAGCTAGACCTTTGGTGTGATCCAGTTCCATGTATGATTTTATTGTTGTTGTGTGCCTTCAAGAAGTTTCTGATTTATAATGACCCTATGGTGAGTTTTCTTGGTAAGATTTGGAGGCTTGTCCCATGTGGAAAGGGAAGCGGCAGTGCAGCCTGATAATAGTGCCTTCTGACCTGCCTTACTGCATGACTTCATTGTTTTACAGGAGTTCTTCCATTCTGGTCCTGTGGGAGACTGTGGTAAACACAAGTCTTCATGTTTACCAGCATCTCCCACAGGCCTGGAATGGAAGAACAGCTGCAGAATGTTGATCTCATGCAGTGAGGCTGGATAGGAAGCACTATTACTGGGCTGCACTGCTGCTTCCCTTCTCTCATGCAACAAGCCTCTTGTTTAGAGAGAGAAGATTTGACATTGCCTTCCTCTGGGGCTGAGAGAGTGTGACTTGCTCAAGATTACCCAGTGGGTTATCATGGCTGAGTGAAGTTTGAACCCTGGTGTCCTGAAGTCATAGCCCAGCATTTGAACCACTACACCACACTGGCTCTTATTTTATTATGTTAAGCAGAATATAAACAAACAAAGAAGATGTTAGATTTTCCTTGGTGTTTTTCCGGGCTGTGAGGCCGTTTTCTGGAAGAGTTTACTTCTGATGTTTTGCCTGCGTCTGTGGCTGGCATCTTCAGAGAATGGTTGGGTAGGAGTGTGTGTGGGGTTTATATACTGTGAACCCAGGAACGGGGATTTCCAGCAGATTATGGGCCATCCAACCATTAGCCAAACAGACACTAATCCTCCTTGCATATCTAAACCCAGAAACTAACCATTCAAATACACAAATTTACATATACTCCCCAACAGGTGTTCACAGTATATAAACTCCAAACACACTTCTACCCAACCATTCTCTGAAGATGCCAGCCACAGATGCAGACGAAATGTCAGAAGTAAACTATTCCAGAACACGGCCTCACAGCCCGAGGAAAACCCCAAGGAAAATCTATGGATGACGGCTATGAAAGCCTTCAGCTTCACAAAGAAGATGTTCTTAGGACTGCATCCTAAAAACCTAAGTTTGGTTTATGTGGCCTTACTGTATGTAGAGTGTAATGTATAGGGCTGGGTCTCTGTTTCAAGCTAAATGCCATTTTGTTTATTTCTCTGTTAAGTCTTTTGAAAGAGAGTTTAAGACCGTTGCTGGATACAGAGCCCTTACTTCCCCCCCTTAATGGTCACAAAGCAGCTTCAGTTGATATGACTTCAGAAAGTATCTGGGTATTTGGAGTCAGCATATATATGTTTTTTCTGTCAGAAAGGCAGCAGAAAATACATTCAACCAAAGCTGACACACAGGCACCTTTCATCAGGGTTAGTATGTATGTGAAGATTACATCTGATGTTTATTACTCTGCCAAAAAAAAAGAAGAAAAAAAGTAGTTTATGAGTCAGATGGTTGAATAGATATATTTAAACTGTCATGGGTAGTTAAAAGCAAGGTGAGATTTTCCTTTCCCCTGTCAGATCAAAAGATTTCTTTCATTAAAAGGAAATGCTTGGCAGTGTTTGATTGTTACATTTGATTTTAAATAATATTGTTCAGTTAGGTCATTATCCACAAACTATTTAAACTGTTGCTTTTGTTGGCTTCATTTCAGTGCTTTAAGGCTATCCCCATGTTTTACTTTGAAAAGATATAAAAGCCAGCCAACAGAAAATATCTAGTTAACAGACCAGTTGTTGACATGTCAGCTCAGAATTAAGTCCTACTGAGTTCATTGGAACTTACTTCTTTATTAAGTTTTGTACAGCAGGGGTGAGTAGCATTTGGTCCTTAAACTGTTAGGCTACAACTCTCATAATCTCTTACCATTGGCCTTGCTAGCTGAGGCTACTGGGATTTCAAGTCCCAGTATGGAGGCCTGAATGTCCACCAACACTCACATATAAGATTTCAGCCTAAGTTAGTATTTTCTGTGGGTTAGTTTAGTTCAACCTTCCCTATCCTGCTGCTCTCAACATTTTTCTGGTTGGGTACAATGATAGCTCTGCCTCTTGTGATGCTGCTGCTGCTAGTTGAAATGGGTATAAAATGATAGGGTTTCCCTATTGAGAGTGCTGCTCACCCTAAGGCCAGTTTGTCTGGAAGCTCACTGCTAGTGCATGCACATGTTCTGTTTAAAAGATCTTTCATCTTCCCCATTGCCCCAAACAAAGCAAACATTCAGCTCCGCTAGTCTGGTTTAATCATCTATATAATCATATACTACATATAATCATATAACTTGGTTTTCACTGCTTATATTGTTAAGGATAAAAGATTCAGGCAGGCTATTCATTTTGGCTTTCACCCCCACTTTATTCAATGAAAGTAATCTAACCACTTGTTTGCAAGGTTGCCTGATCTATTCGTACTTTGTATCTCCCAGCTGTTTTTACTTAAATAGGTTGTTAGACTCTGTGTGTGTGTTTGTGTATGTGTGTGTGCATGTGTGTATGTGTATGTGCCTTCAAGTCGCCTCTTGACTTATGGCAACCCGATGAATTTCATAGGGTTTTCTTAGGCAAGGAATCTTCAGAGGTGGTTTTGCCACTTCCTCTGATATGTAGCCTACAGCACCTGGCATTTGTTGTTGGTCTCCCATTCAAGTACAGTCGTCCCTTCACATTCGCGGGGGTTAGGTTCCCCAGACCCCCGCAAATGTGAAAATTCCACGAATAATGACTGCCCTCCCCCTCCCCCGCCAAAGCAACCATGTGGCCTCTGGAGGCCCCATAGTCGCTTTCCCCGCTCCCCCTCCCTTCCAAGGCCTTCACGGGGCCTCCGGAGACCCTCCCGAGGCTCCGTGGATGCCTCCCCAGCCCTCCCCCTCCCCCTCCCCCGGGGCCTTCATGGGGCCTCCAGAGGCCCCTTGTCGCGGCTTTGGGAGGGCGGGGGGCCCCTCCCAAAACCGCGAATAATCAAAACTGCGAATGCTAAGTTCGCGAATGTGGAGGGGCAACTGTACTAACCAGGGCTGACCCTGCTTTGCATCCAAGATCAGATGGGGTCTATAGACAATAATGCACAATTGCTGTTCATTGTATAGTCCCCCTTTACCGTGCAGGGATTTGAAGTACAGTTGGACCCCCGTATCCGCGGAACCAATATTTGCGGTTTCAGTTATCCATGGGACACAAAAGAGGAACACACCATAGATTCTTCCTAGAAAATGCCTAGAGAGGCATCCTCTCTACATATCTTCTAGGTCCTCCAACACAACTCTGTGGTATTTTTAACCAGAAGTCCCATTATTTTAATAGGATTCACTGTTATCTGCAGTTTCCGGTATCTACAGTAAGTCTGGGAACCAAACCCCCATGGATATGGGGATCCAACTGTACTATACTGTAGTTTTGCTCATTCTTCTGAGTATAGACATCATAAACAGAAGAACTCCTAAGCTCATTCTGGTGGCCTTTGACTGCTCTGCCAACTTTCCCTCAGTTCCTATGATGCTGTGGCTAAATGCCGGATTAGTCCAGAATGATGTCACTCCCATCTGTGATTTAATTGTGATGGAAGGGGGAGAGGGACTGACCTGATGTGTATTATTACGACTTAAATAATATTGTTCAGTTAGGTTATTATCCACAAACTGCTTAAATTGTTGCTTATGTCAGATTTCAAGGCTTGTATTTAATATTGGGTTTTTGGACAGAATATGGATTCTGCTGCTTTGCTTTCTACCCGGCTGCCTAACAGTCTTCCTGCCTGAGTTGAGATTACTACTGACTTGGTGGTGAAGACCTGCAAGATGATTGTCCTGGGACCTTAGTATTCATAACAGGGATGCCTAATCCGGTGCATTGTAGGACTTGGCTTTGTTGGAGGAGGCGTAAGCAAAACAGTTCACTTTAACATATCTGGACTGAATGCTCAAAGTTTTGAAATGTTTGGGCTAAGGTCTTAGAAAATTTTGAGCACACTACAGTGGGCCCTCTGTACCCATAGATTCTGCATCCATGGATTCTGCCATCTATGGCTTGAAATACCCCCCCCATGTCCAAAATGCAAACCTTGATTTTGCCATTTTATATAAGGGACACCATTTTACTACATCATTGTATATAATGGGACTTGAGCATCCATGGATTTTGGTATCCACGTGTGTGCGTGTGTCCTGGAACCAAACCCCAGAGGTCTCACTGTACAGGCTGGCATAAATTAATTTGGGAGGTACTGTTATTACTCTCTCTGTTGATTAAAGAAAATGTAAATTAATCTCATAAGAAATTGGTATGCCTTTCGTTAACTGTGGCCAGGCAACAAATAACCAGGTGCTGGAAAATGCTTGAGGGATAATATGTTAATGCCTGGGTGGATTAAGGTCCGCTGCCCTCTTAGTAAAGCTTACTCATCAATTTAAAGTTCAAAGAGGGATAGAAAGAAATAGACTAGGGGCATACTACCAGGAGGGGCAAAATGCATCCATTGCCCCCAGTACATATTGTGGCCCCAAATTACATTTTCCTTTAGTCTGCAAGTTTCTAGCATGACAGAAACTTAAAACTTTATTTTAACATTAAAAAAAAAAAGGTATAGGCATCCAAAGAAAAGTGGCAGGCAAATTTACCAAAGGAATGTGAACATAGCAAATGTAACTGTTCTAGATGTGAACAATGCTCAACATCTCTTTCTCTGCAATGCTGGGAATCTGGGGCCTGAAAGAAGATTTAATGGGGAGGGGTAAGAATTCTTATTTGAGCAGGCAGTGTCCTCGTTTTTGGCCCCTCTGGTAGTTACACCCCTGAAAGACAATGTTTTGGCTGATATCCATGTACAGTACTGTATTATTTATGCTAATGGAATGGATTGCCATTTTGGGTCTCCAGCCCATCAGGTACACTTACGGAAAGTTATCCTGAAGAGTAAATTATTCCAGTTTGATGTAGCAGAGTAGTCAGAACTATAAGTGAACAGCCTTCAAATGAGAGATTCATTGGTGTATAACTAATCATTGCATATTAGGAGTCAATACCTTTACATTATTTTTCTGTTTTGTTTCCCTTCTTTTGAACTGTTTAATAAATGTTCAAGTATCTTTTTTTTTTTTTAAGTAGACCCCATAATAACCATGGGGCTGTTCCCATGCACCATTGTGTAGCAGGGGAGAGTTTGGATTTGGTTTTCTTTTCTGGGCAGAGAGATGGTGGCCCATCATCAGGATTGTCTGAAAGTTTTGTTGCCAGAGGTTAATGGATCCTAATGGGTGGCAAAGACCTTTCTTTTTGATGCTTTAGCTTTCATGAATTCCTTACGTATTCCCCTGTGCTGTTTCCTTTCTGTTGTTCTGGGTTTTTAGAAATTGCACTGTATTTTATTCTTTTAGGTTTTTGTAATCCAGTGAGAATACCTTTGTTATTGGTTATGTTGAAAATATAATAAATAAAATAAGCCAATAACAAGTATCAAATGTTATTATATAGCACAGTACAGTATTTCTTCCTGTCAGGAAGAGAGAGAGAGAGAGAGAGAAAAGAAACAACTTCAGGCTTAGGGAGGCAGTCAGACAAATAATTGTTGCTCTTTATTCCAGTACTGTACTTATTTGTGGGTTCAGGAGGCAAACATTCTTGATCTACTTTCCTTGAAAGTTTTTAAAATGAAGAGTCAACAGGCACAGAAAAGGTCCTAACATTTTTGTAGTGATTATCCTCTAACATGGCTGAGGAGGAACTAGCTTCAAAGCAAGATTTCAGCAGCAACATTTAATGGTTATTGAACAGAATTAATAATAGTATCTACACTGGAATATTTTCAAAACACAGTGAAAAGTGAATAGTTGTGGTTTCTGGCTGTTGTATCAACTTTTCTAAAAAGTAATATTTTCCTTGACAAAAACGGGAAAAATCTGATAAGTCAGTCAAGAATTTCTAATATGGAAATAAGTAACTATGGATTAATATTAGTCTGCCTATAATTTTTGAACGATTAAAAACCTCCTCATCTGTACATATTTTCAACTGAGACATAAGCCAAAAAGTGACAGTGTTATCAATTTTAGGATGGTTTCTGAAGGTGGATGATGTGATAGTAAATGTGGAGTTGGTTTACATGAGAGTGTGCAAAGATTTAAATTACACCACAGTGTGATTTAATTATATAAATTATGATAAAAATCTGACTTCTCATTCCATTGAATAATTGCTGTCTCCATAAGATTTTGGTTTTAAGTTTGCTTACTCCTGCCAAAGCTTACAGGTTTTTTTGCTGAAGCTGCTTTGCATAACAATTGAAAGGAAATTTAAGAATAGAATTTCAAAGTCAAACAAGTATTAAATACCCATCATTACATGTCTGTGGGAATTAAGATCCAGTTAGTCCACGAGAATGAGGCAAATGGGATTTAGCAATCAATTCTCCATTTGAATTTTTTCGTAAGTGCTTGCATTTTAGCCTCTTAGCTTTTAAAGGCTGGAGGAATATTATTTCATATGGCATTCTTCCCTGGGTGATGGGGCTATGAGTACTTTTAGGAATAAATTAAATAGTGGATTCAGCTTTTTGAATATCCTCATCTGGCAAATGGGATGTAGCACTTAATGATTTTAGGCCAGAATCATACTCTGCAGTGCATAACAAGAAAGAAACTTCAGACTTGAGAAACACGTATTTTAATTGTCTTGCATTAATTTAATATTTCTACACCTCATTTCCACAAAATGGTTCCCCAAGCCACTTATAGCACAGTATAACAATACAGTTCAAAGTACTTAGCTCATATTTTGGTGGTGGGGGCACTGTGTTGAACCTCCTCCCCAACTTTCTGAAATTCTGGCTCCAGTTACTGTTGTCCTTACTGGATGTGCAGCAAGCCTGGCTCTAAAATCCAGATCGCAGAGAATGTAATCGCTAGCGGAGCTTCCTTTATGTTCTACATCTGTGAAGGGAGTCCATGCAATGAATGGCATCAATGCATTGAGTATGGGTATTTTGCAGAAACATCTCTATACCTCATATGTTTAGCCTGGCTACATGGCACCAGAGTGAGGGCAGGTGCATGGGCTGCTTGCCTGCCACTGAACA
Source organism: Gambelia wislizenii (assembly GCA_030847615.1). Classification (NCBI taxonomy): domain Eukaryota; kingdom Metazoa; phylum Chordata; class Lepidosauria; order Squamata; family Crotaphytidae; genus Gambelia; species Gambelia wislizenii. The sequence continues at coordinate 164,839,864 of JAUMIR010000001.1, read as the reverse complement.
GGAATACATTCATGGGTATAATGCATGGAGAGGGCATTATGCAGCCTGGGCAGAAGGTAGCTCCTAGCTTGCCCCAGGGCTGAATCTGCTGGGGTTCAGAATGAGGGCATTGTCTCCCATAATAAGAATTGTACCCCCAATGAAATTTTCTGTCATTCCTCAAATTTTTAGCATTGTAGAGAGTGAGACACTGAAAAGCATTAATGCCTAGAACCCTTATATTTGCTGCGTTCACATTTCTGTGGTAACTTTAGCTGCCCATTTTCTTTGGATGCCTAAGTTGTATTTTTAAATGTTCCGCTGAAATTTTAGGTTACTGCAGTGCTAGAAATATGGGGACTGAAGGAAAACTTCATGGGGTGGCTATTACTATTGGAGGGGGCAGTGACCTAATCACCCCCCCCCCACGGCTATATCCTTGGCTCACTTCATAGTGATGGGTTATCATCTTGGGAGGGGCATGATATTAAAATATTTCCCCAGTTCTCTACTATTCTTGCTTGCTGCTGTTTTTATGAGGCCTGAATTAAGCCCAGGGGAAATTTCTTCCACCTACTGAAAGTGTGCTTACAGGTAGTCTAGGATGCCCAAATGCTAACAATACAAAAATGAACACATAGATACGTGTAATAGAGTATTGCTAGAATGCTGGTTTCAAATAAGTGCATTGCAAGAATGGATTTAATGGACTGGGAGAGTATGTGGAATAAAATAGGGAGAATGTAGATTAATTTTTTATATTTTTCTTTTTAAATATAGATTCCCTTGAGATACTTCTTCTTCCAGCTGTAAGTACTCTTTATGAAATCCATGCAAAATGTTTTCTGAATACTCATATATGCTGCCTTTTTGTTTGTTTATCTTGATGGCACGTTTATGTATGGCCCAAACTACTTTTTATTACTAATGAGAAAGGACATCAGTTGGGTCAAGGGCGCTGTAAACCAAAATAAAAATGTGTACCATATACAGTTCAGAAACTTAGGAGATTGCTTTATAAACCATGGCTTATAAGTATCACTACTATGGGCGTCTCCAGCTCCCTCACTCTTTCCTTCTTTGGCATGGAGAGCCTCATTTGCTTTAAGCCATTATGTTCAAGCTGTTGAGTTCTGGCATAGTGTTAGCTGATAGACTAGGATAATAAGCCAAGATCTGATCCTGGGTTTGCTAGCTGACACTAAGCCTAATTTAGACTTAATGGGGAAAAACCAGGATCCCTTGTGCTGAAGCTGTCATAAGTTGGAAAAGGATGAGCGAGGCAGAAGTGTTCATGGTGCTTACTTAAACTGTAGTAGGTTCTATGAAGCCATGGATGAATGTCTGAATTATAACATGTAATATGTAACAAAGAATCAATAAAAAAACTCAAATAATGAAACAACTAATGTATTTTTTCAAGTGATAAAAACACTTTTGGGGTGTCACTGTAGTCTTTAGTTATTTAAAGTTAACCCCATGATCCTATTATTTACTTTAAGAAACCCTGCGCCCAGCTGGGTCATGTTCACTCCAGCTGAATGAACATAGGACTGAAGCCAAAACATTTTTTAAAAATGGGTTTTAATTATCTGTTTTTTGCATTGTTCTAGAATTCTAGTAGCATTTAGAAATAAATAAACAGTAATGATTATGAACATGTTTATTTTCTTCCCCAGCTTCCCTTAGATAGTGCTTCTGGTCGTTACGACTTACTCATCAAAGGCTATTCAGAGGGTCGGCTCTTGTTTTCTAATCGTACTACTCTTTCATTTGAACAAAAAAGCTTCTCAGTCTTCCTGCAGACAGATAAATCTGTGTACAAACCAGGGCAAGATGTGAACATACGGATTGTTACTCTGTATCCTGACCTTATGCCATTCAGTACGCCTGTAAATATATATATTCGGGTAAGTACAACCTAGAAATTATTTGATGAAGTAGGGACCTCCTTCAGAGTATTGAAGAGTGTTTGGCACTCTAGCACTCCAGAAAGAAAGGGTTTATTGTAAAATTCATCCTAAATCAAAGTTGGGGAAAGTATAGCCTGCCAGCCACATGCGACCCTCTGAAGCCCACTTTGGTAGTCTCTGAAGCCCCCAACTCACATTAAAAACCCCCCAAAACTTTCCCCCAGGCATTTTCAGGTTCTCTTTTGCCTGGAAATCAGCTAGGATGTGCTAGGCCTGGCTACAAATGTGGTGCTTTGCTTCTGTCTCCCACAGTAACATTGAAAATTGGCTGCTAGCTGAACCAGGAACTGAAAGTGATCTGATGTCATTTCTGGTTCATTGCCAAATATAATGGTGTGGTTTGCAGGGGAGCATGGAGGTGAAAATTGCCTCCCCCCTTATGCAGTTGCCCACTTCTGTGCTAAATAATTAAGGCAGCCATGCTTAGTGTTGCATACAGGTCCAACTCTGTGTGTTTAGGGTACTTCCTAAGGGACTGCTCCTAGTGCTAAATTACGTGCTTCCAAAAGAGAACAGCATTTGGACCTGATATGTGCATTTTAATATGCATTTGTGAATTGTTGACTTTGATATTAAAATTGACCAGTACATTTGCAAGTGATGAACATTGTCAGTAATTTGAAAACATCTGTTTAAGAAGTAAGAGGTCAACTTTTAGGTCATAAAGTATTCGTAGAGATGAAATTTTGATACAGAACTTTTTCTGCTGAAACAATCTTCATTTCCTTGAAGCTGTTGCAATACTTCAAATAAAAAAAAAGTATCTTCCCGCAATTCTATACTTCCCAGTGGAGAAGGGAGGAAGATCCTGATGTGGGTTGGTCATCCCATTTCTCCGATAGGCAGGAATGTGAAAGCCCTTCTGAGAGTGACTGCTAGGGGAAGCAACCCTCCTCACTAGCCCAGTTTTAGTTCCTGCCTTCGTCTTTGATAGGTACACTTCAGCTTCACTCCATTTTCTTCTCCTTTCTTCTGAATTCTCTCTTCTCCACTTTAGCTATATGTGATAATGGGATAAAAAAAGTTAGCCCTTTCTCTCTTTCCTTTGCTAATTTGTTTCACCTCCATGCCTCCCACTGCTGCCTCCATCTGTCTTTCTCTAGTGGTCCTCCTCCCCCATCTTCCTGGGCTTGAGTGAACTAGGATGCACCAGATGGTGCAAAGCAAGGAGGGAAGCCCCAGCCATGTGGGAGATGTTCTGGAGCTTCTAAGGCCCACCCACCCCAGCTCTGTGGAGCTGGAGAGCCATGTAGAAGCAGTATAGGATCAGGGAGAGCCCCCAGACCCGGTCTGTGACGGAAAATCCCTCTGAGCCACAGCACAGGTATGCCACCATTACCCAGCCTGAAACAGGCCAGGGATTGAGGCAGAAGAGCAAGCTTTGGAGGATGTGAGTATTATAGGCTCTTCATGCTTCCCTGATTCCACGAGGGAACTCTCAACCCCCAATTTCATGGCATGGATTAGAGACATTGTGTCCCAGGAGGTGGCAGCTTTAATATCACACCCACCCCCTCCAAAGGCCAGAGAAGACCAGGTAAGTGCAACTCCCACCAGCATCACCAGGGCATGCAGCGTTTCATTAAGAGAAGTGGGCAGAGATCAGGTTGGCAGTCCACCATTTCCCCTCTCCCTTTGCTCCTCCATTCCTCCACCCCAATACAGGAGTCATAAGAACTTGCTCACAGGCACCATATTGGCCACACTAGAAATTTCCCACCAAAACATGCGGTGGCCATTTTGTAGAATTTGGAGACCTCAGTGTCTGGCTTAGAGGGCCTTCCCAATTTGGGAGAGGATGTGCAGGGTGCCTTAGCCACAGTGGATTTTTCTGAGTCCAAGGAATAAGGGGGACTAACTCAACAGGGACCTCCCTTTAAGAGATGCAAGGATAGTGCCCCTGCTCTACAGGAGGAATATGAGAAAGGGAAATGCTACCAAGGAAATATACAGACAACGATACATAAGATGTCTACTCTGTGTCGGAGGAGGGCGAGCTTTCTTCTGAGAAGGACCAAGACAATCTAGCGGTCCCTCCTTCCATCAGGCTTTTTCAGCCAGAGAATTTCAATATACTATTGAAGAAGGCAGTTAAGACCTTGGGCTTCAACATACCTGCTCAACCACCCCCACCCAGTACTGGCATCCTGATTTGCCCCAAGGGAGTGGGGAGCACTTTCTGAAGGTGAATACCATTCAGATGTGCCTTATCCTGCTGACATTATGTCAGTGCTTAGAGAGGAATGAAGCAAGCCTGCGGCAAACAGGTCTAATTCAGGCTGTATTAAGAAATTTTACACCCTTCCTGGCAACATGAAGTCCAAGCTTTAGTGCCACTGGTTGATGACCCAGCCATGGCCTTAATGTCATCCTCAGTCTACGCAAAAGATGGAGAAGACTCCTTCAGAGTCACTGAGGACAGGAGGGCAGAGGCAGCCCTCAAGAAAGCTTATGAGGACTCCTTGCTGGCTCTGAGAGCTGTCACCTCCATTTCCATACTGTTAAGAGGATCAATATTATGGGCCAAGGAGCTTGCAAAGTCTCTTCCTCCTGAACTGGTCAAAGTCAAGGCAAGGGATTAACAAAACCCTGAAGGTATCTGCCTTCGTGACTGATACAGGCCTGGATGTGATCCATTTTAGTGCCTGGACCCAGGCCACATCTGTAGCAATACAGTGCCAAATGTGGTTGAAGAACTAGAATGTGGACACCAGATCCAAACATAGCCTAGCCTTCGCCCCCTTTGTGGGCACCAAGCTCTTTGGGAAGTTTGTGGATCCAGTGCTTACAAAGAAGTAAGAAGAAGGTGTTGGGGCATGGAAAAAGGAAAGAGGATAGAAGAGGTACCAGATATGGCTAATTCTCCTTTTGCTCTGCCAGAAGCAATTTCTTTTCTCATTTCTCTCCCTCCTCAAGATCAAGGAAGTTCAGGGATTTTTGATCTCAGTGGAAGGATCAGTGGTTCCAGGCTAGACAACAGCATTTCCAGAGTGCAGGGAGGTACCAAGTGGGCCCCTCCAAGCAAGGACAACACAAAAACCAACGGGGATGATACTAACCCTCCAGTAGAGGACAGGTTTCAGAACTTTGCAAATGTTTGGAGAAATTCAACACCAGATCAACAGATGCTGAATACCATTGGTCAGGGATATAGAACTGAGTTTACCATCCTCCCCCCCCGACTTATACCTGACATCAGCCGGGTACAAGAAACCTCTCACTTCTGCCTCCTAGGGGCCATCTACCACCTGGCCAAGATAGGGGCTATAGAGAATTTCCATCCTCTCAGAAATTCAAGGGCTGTTATTCTATCATTTTTCTCATGCCCAAGAAAAACAGATAGTAGGGGGCAATCCTGAATTTGAGGAAAGAAAACAAATCCATCAGAAAGTGCAAATTCTATATGGAGTTGCTAAAGAATATCCTTTAGGCCATCTAGCTGGGGGACATCCTGTCCTCTCTGGATTTGACTGAAGCTTTTTGCATATGCTGGTCCACAAGGCACACCACAAATTCCTCCACTTCACTTATGTGAGAAGGCACTATCAGTAAAGGGCCCTGCTTTTGGCCTCACATAAGCTCCCAGGGTCTTCATGAACATTTGGTGCTGGTGGTCAGATGGAGGAGAGTCCAACTGCATGTCTCCCCCTATTTGGACAACCTGCTCATGTGTTCAACTTCCCTAGAGCAGTGGAGAAAAGATCTGAAGTTGGTGCTGGACTCATTGGAATGCTGTGTTTTTCTGGTAAATCATGGGAAGAACCACCTGGTGCCTACCCAAGAGATCTAGCACCTGAGTGCTGTGATAAACACGTGGGTACAGTCTATCAGGTGCACCATCTTGCAGATAAAGCAGTCCAGCTGAGTGGACTTCACTCTCCTGGCTCATCTTCAGGTCCTTATGATTGCCATCATAGAATGCCTGCTGTGAGCATGTCCTCATGGCAGGCTGCTACAGTGCCTCCTTCTTCCCCAGCAAGCAGCCATCACTGTCGAGAGTTGCTGCCAGATCCCAGTGCTTCCACAGGTTCATTGCTCCCTCAACTGGTGGATCTCCCCAGCAGTAGGCAGAGGGAAACACTTCTGAGAAACAATGAAGATGCAGATAACAACCAACACCAGCCTTTGGGATTGGGGAGCCCATTGCAGGCCACACCTCGCACAAGGGATTTGGAAGAAAGAAGAGGCCAAGCACAACATCAGTTGGCTGGAGCTCAGGGCAATAAGACTAGCTCTCCTGGTGTTTGCAGATCTGGTAGAAGGAAGGGCAATTTTTATCAGGACCAGCAGTGTCATGGCCAAGGCACACATCAATCACGAAGGGGACACCAGGTCCAGACACTTCGTGGAGAAGGCTCAGATGCTTGTGACATGGGCAGAAGCACACCTCCTGGCCATAGAGGCCAAACACCTCCAAAGCATTTTGAATATCAGGGTGGAATGACTTAGCTGGATGGACCTTGACCCAGAGGAATGGAGCCTCCACCTGGAAGTCTTCCAGCTGATCGTGGATCAATTTGAACCCCTGAAGATTGACCTATTCAGCTCGCTGGTCAACCACAAGGTGCCCAGATTCCTGTCCAGATACCTGATGGAGGGGGGGGGAGTAGGGTTGGACACCTTGATGTTGTCATGCCCCGTGAGTCTGATGAGGGTATGGAATCAAAGGAGGAGGAGGACGTGGCAGGGAATGGCCCTATGGACCTGGCACAGGTTTGTCTACAGCTGTGCCAGCAGCGAACCCTGCCAACCTGGAGGCTCAAGCAGAAGAGCCTGGTCCTAGTGGGTTGGCATCAGTCCCAGCAGAGAGCCCTGTCAATTCAGATAAGGGAGAGGAAGAGGAGACAGACTTACCAGCAGAGATCCCAAAAGGAGGCTCGAAGAACATTGCTGAGGCTTTATCAGAAACACTGGCTTGTCAAAAAGAGCACCTGACAAAGCCTTGATTGCTATATATATATATATATATATATATATGCTCTTGGGAGCCATGGAGGCTTTGTCAGAAATCAAGTGATCTTCCTGGCAAAAGCTTCCTGCTGGTTGTCTTTGACTCTGTGTTCTTGTTGCTTGCTTCCTGTTGCCTTGATTCTGGTTGCCTTGATTCATGTTTAGACCTCAGACTTTTCCTGACTATGCTGTTGCCTGATCCTGTTGACCCATGGACTTGTTGTTGGCCCATGCTGACTACCATAAGCCCCTGACTTCTTGGACTGTGTTGCTGGACTAAATCTTTGCAAGACTGTGTTTCCATTCCTTTTGTGCTAATTAACAGTTGGCTACCTTCCCAGATTTTGCTGTTTGTTTCTACTTTGCCAGCATCTAGCTGCTTTCTCGGACAGATGTCCCCTTGGCCTGGGGGCGGGGATGCTGTATGCCTTCCCTACAGCAGCACTGATCTCCAGAGCCCTAAGAAAGGCAAGAACAGAGGAGGCCATGGTGATTTTAATGCCCCAGCTTGGCCAAGGAGAGCCTAGTACTCAGAGATCTTGAGCATGGCGACAGGATGCCTTCATCTCCCAGTATGGGCACACCTGCTGGCACAGGAGAAAGTCTGCCATCTGGACCCCAAGTGGCTACAGCTTCACACAAGGCTGTTGAGATGCACATGTTGAGGGGATACCCAGCGTGCAGGGTATTGGAGCTAGGTGCCCTTTCCGCTCACAAGCTGGACACCGATGTCTCGGTGGAGGGTGCTTTTGGCAGGAGGGTGCTCCAGCAAGTAGTAAAGCATTAGTACCCACTAGCACCAGTCATCCCTCCCACTTAGGGAGTTATGGTATGTCCCATATCAGGATGTTCCTCCCTTCTCCACAGGGAAAAGAACCATTTATCTTCCCTGTGAGATGGTCACTTCCAGCAGAAGAAGGGACGAACATCCTCCCCACCTGGGGATCAGAGTGCTGGTACTTGCAAACGTAAGATAAATACTTTGCTTTGTTCAGGGAAAGGGAAGGTACACTGGTTTCCTTTTCTATAAGGTGTTTTTTTCCCTTCTCTATCTTTTTTTGTCATTTTTTTCTTCTTGAAAAAAAAAGAGAAAAATAAATTATAATTAGCATGGTCAATGCAAGACTGACATATGAAGAAGCATACTCGCCTAATATTCAAGTCTCCAGGGACACTAGAAGTCAGAATATTGTCTGAGCCTGTGAGGACGTTTGCTCCCTCTAGTGGGGACTCTCAGAAAGGCTTGCATCTGTTGGAGAAATGGGAAGACCAGACCCCCACATCAGGATGTTTGGTCTTTCTTTCATTGAAAATGACCATCTCACAGGTAAGACAAATGGTTCTTTTCCCATGTATTCCTGGACTTGTTACTGTCATTTTATTATACATATAGTGTAACATTTATTTATTTATTTATTTATTGACTAGGATCCTAGACGCAATTTGATTCAACAGTGGCTGAAACAGGATGGAAAGCTGGGAAAGATAAGCAAGCAGTTTAAACTATCCAAACATCCTGTTTTGGGTGACTGGAGTCTAAATGTTGAAGTAAATGTGAGTATTAACAAAACCAATGGTTCATCAGGGGTGAAATATAGTACAGTGGGCCCTTGGTATCCTCTGGGGTTTGGTTCCAGGATTCCTGTAGATACCAAAAATCTGTGGATGCTGAAGTCCCTTTATATACAATGGAATAGTAAAATGGTGTCCCTCATATAAAATGGCAAAATCAAGATTTGCTTTGGCGTAACTTGTGAGCAGTTCTGCATAGCAACAAATCCTGTTTGGGGGCAGACAGGGCCTGCAGACCCATCATAAACTGTTGGGGGTACCTGATGGGACCTTGGGTGTATAGGCTAACAGGGGTCATGCCTGCTAGGGGTGGGTGGCTCAGCCACACCCCTAAGCACCAGGGGATCTACATAATGGCTTTTGCACACGTAGAATCCCATTTCTGCCACCTAGTACCTTGCAGGTGAGTTGGGTAATCTAGTTCATTGGCTGAGAGGCAGATCATGTGATGCTTGGATCGTGCATTGTCAAGCCTTTACAATTGTAGCAATGAAGTTGTGGCCCTTTCCCATTCTATCATTTTAGTGTATATGTCTATTAATTGCCAAAGCAAAACCCCTCCCAACGTTGGTGCTGAGCCTGCAGTGACCTACACTGTAGGTCTGTGTATGCTTTACGAGACAAAAGTGCATCTACGGGATTCATTTCTCTCATCAGATTGGTGTGGGTTAATAAATGTATCAAACATTTGCACATTTGCCTGAAAGCAGAAATCTTGGGGCAGGTGTTCAAGGTTATTTTAGTAGTTTTTAGTACAGTGTAGATATTTGATCCATGTGAAAAAAGAAAAGAACAATCACATACAATGAGAGAGAGCGAATTCGGACATTATTAATTGTGAGTGAGAGCAAGTTAAGAAGCAATCAAGAATGAAGAATCCAAGAATAACTTGGTATAGATTTTATGGCTTTGTAATTTGGCAGGTTCAGGCATGCTCTGTTGTAATCTGGTGGATTGTTTACTATTACAGTTGTCCCTCCACATTCGTGAACTTGACATTTGCGGTTTTGGTTATTCGCGGTTTTGGGAGGGCCCCCCCGGGGCCCCCCCAAAACCGTGACACGGGGCCTCCAGAGGCCCCGGGAAAAGACCTGGAGGGAGCGGGGAGGCCCGGGGAGGCCTCCACGGGGCCCCCGGAGGCGCTCCGTAGGCCCCATGAAGGCCTGGGGAGGGGTGGGGAGGCCTTCGCGGGTCCCCCGGAGGCCCTCCGGAGGCCCCGCGAAGGCTTGGGGAGGGGTGGGGAGGCCTTCGCGGGATGCCCGGAGGCCCTCCGGAGGCCCCGCGAAGGCCTGGGGAGGGCGGGAGGGAGGGCCGGAGAGACCTCCGCGGGGCCTAGCAAGGCCCCGCGAAGGCCTGAGGAGGGAGGGAGGGCTGGGGAGACCTCTGCGGGGCCTAGCAAGGCCGGGCGAAGGCCTGGAGAGGGAGGGAGGGCCGGGGAGACCTCCGCGGGGCCTAGCAAGGCCGGGCGAAGGCCTGGGGAGGGGGGGAGGGAGGGCCGGGGAGACCTCCGCGGGGCCTAGCAAGGCCGGGCGAAGGCCTGGAGAGGGAGGGAAGGAGGGCCGGGGAGACCTCCGCGGGGCCTAGCAAGGCTGGGCGAAGGCCTGGAGAGGGAGGGAGGGAGGGCCGGGGAGACCTCCGCAGGGCCTAGGAAGGCCCCGCGAAGGCCTGGAGAGGGAGGGAGGGAGGGCTGGGGAGACCTCCGTGGGGCCTAGGAAGGCCCCGCGAAGGCCTGGAGAGGGAGGGAGGGCCGGGGAGACCTCCGCGGGGCCTAGGAAGGCCCAGCGAAGGCCTGGGGAGGGGGGAAGGAAGGGCCGGGGAGACCTCCGCGGGGCCTAGGAAGGCCCCGTGAAGGCCTGGAGAGGGAGGGAGGGCCGGGGAGACCTCCGTGGGGCCTAGGAAGGCCCCGCGAAGGCCTGGAGAGGGAGGGAGGGCTGGGGAGACCTCCGCGGGGCCTAGGAAGGCCCAGCGAAGGCCTGGGGAGGGGGGGAGGGAGGGCCGGGGAGACCTCCGCGGGGCCTAGCAAGGTCCCGCGAAGGCCTGGGGAGGGGGGAGGGAGGGCCGGGGAGACCTCAGCGGGGCCTAGCAAGGCCCCGCGAAGGCCTGGAGAGGGAGGGAGGGCCAGGGAGACCTCCGCGGGGCCTAGCAAGGCCCCGCGAAGGCCTGGAGAGGGAGGGAGGGCTGGAGAGACCTCCGCGGGGCCTAGGAAGGCCCCGCGAAGGCCTGGAGAGGGAGGGAGGGAGGGCCGGGGAGACCTCCGCGGGGCCTAGGAAGGCCCTGCGAAGGCCTGGAGAGGGAGAGAGGGAGGGAGGGAGGGAGGGCCGGGGAGACCTCCGCGGGGCCTAACAAGGCCCCGCGAAGGCCTGGAGAGGGAGGGAGGGAGGGAGGGCCGGGGAGACCTCCGCGGGGCCTAGCAAGGCCCCACGAAGGCCTGGGGAGGGAGGGAGGGAGGGCCGGGGAGACCTCCGCGGGGCCTAGGAAGGCCCCGCGAAGGCCTGGGGAGGGGGGAGGGAGGGCCAGGGAGACCTCCGCGGGGCCTAGGAAGGCCCCGCGAAGGCCTGGAGAGGGAGGGAGGGAGGGCCGGGGAGACCTCCGCGGGGCCTAGGAAGGCCCTGCGAAGGCCTGGAGAGGGAGAGAGGGAGGGAGGGAGGGAGGGCCGGGGAGACCTCCGCGGGGCCTAACAAGGCCCCGCGAAGGCCTGGAGAGGGAGGGAGGGAGGGAGGGCCGGGGAGACCTCCGCGGGGCCTAGCAAGGCCCCACGAAGGCCTGGAGAGGGAGGGAGGGAGGGCCGGGGAGACCTCTGCGGGGCCTAGCAAGGCCCCGCGAAGGCCTGGAGAGGGAGGGAGGGAGGGCTGGGGAGACCTCCGCGGGGCCTAGCAAGGCCCCGCGAAGGCCTGGGGAGGGGGGAGGGAGGGCCGGGGAGACCTCCGCGGGGCCTAGGAAGGCCCCGCGAAGGCCTGGGGAGGGAGGGGGGAGGGGAGTCGTTATTCGTGGATTTTTCACATTCGCGGGGGTCCGCGGCGTTAAGGAAAATGCAACATGGGACATACAGTGAAAGAAATAAAACATGTATGTGAAAGTCACAATGACTAAGCAAGAGCAACTATGAAGCTACACAGGTGAAACTGCTAATGTAATCTAGAAGGCCTGAGAGCCAAGGACAGAGGTACTGAATGCAGATTGGAAACACCTGAGAATCATTAAGTGTACAAGGTGAAATGTTGAAATACATGGGTTGGTCTTAAGCATGGGTGGAACTACGTGGACCAATCAGAATGGAAGTACACACCCACTGGGTGGAAACTAACTAGTGGGTGGTGATAAACAATGGCTATAAAATTGCAATGTTTGCCAATGTATTTTTGTGGTTGAGTAGAAGTGGAGTAGTTTGGAGATATTGTGGAGTAGTGTGTAGAGACTGTGATTTGTTGACCATATAGTATATTTATATAGAAGAATAAAGTAGGTTTTATATAAAACTACTGAGTTGCCTGAGTGAATCCTGGAGACGTTTTGGAGACACCTGGAGAAGAGTGAGAAGGCTTGGAGAGTTTGTCAGGATCTTCAGCCTATTCTCTGAAACTCTGCTGCTTTGAAGGAAAGCATTAACCACTGATCTAAGCTGGTTGGCTCTGCTGCATAACAAGGTGGTGAGTTTGAGCCAGAGGTGAAGGGCTACAACTCCCATCATCCCTGACAAGGGTTATGGGCCCAGTTACTAGAGCACCCAGCATCCACAGAAGCTGAAAGTTCCAGAGAGTGGAAGAAAGCTTTGTGGACGACAGATCAGAGCAAGCTGTTTGTGCTGCACTGATAAGCCTCGTGAGTAAATCATTTTGTGTTTTGCTTAAGCCCAGACGGGTTGGCTGTGCATACTCAGAAGGACTGTGTCAAATTGAGTCACTGCACAAATCAAGATGGAAATTCTAAAGTTTAGTAAACTAAATAGAAACAACTACTCTACCTGGAAGATTTATGCCCAATCTCTACTAGTAAAGGAAGGTCTGTGGTCAACAGTTGAAACAGGGCTGGCAGCTGATGCTAATGCAGCCACTCAAGAGAGAGAGATAGTAAAGCAAAAGCCTGTCTTTATCTCATGCTTGAAGAAGACTTAATTAATGACGTCAGAGATAAAACGTCTGCCAAGGATGTGTGGGATACCTTGCAGAGATTACACACTCCTTCAACTGCTTTTGCAAAAATGCTATGGTCTAAAAGAATATACAGGCAAAAGATGGCTAAAGGGCAGTGTGTGATAGAACATTTAAAAATAATGCAAGATTTATTTGTGCAAGCTGAACTGAGGGGAGTGCAAATTAGCAAAGAGCAGCAATGCTACATTTTAATAGAATCGCTAGACTCTTCGTGGGACAACATAACGAACAGCCTGCAAAACCTGCCAGAAGCTGAGCTTAATAGAGACTTAATTGTGGCCAGAATACTGGAAGAGAACCAGAGAAGAATGTCTGAGCAGGGTGACTCAGCAAGTTTAAAGACTGTGCCAAAACAACAAACAACTCCTGACTGGCGAATGCAGGAGGAAGCAGCCTCTACAAGGGAGCAACGGAGGTGCTTTTATTGTAAGAAGATTGGTCATCTGCAGAGACATTGTAAACATTTTTCAGCTGAGAGACGCAAGCAAGCAGAGAGCAGATGGCAGCCGCAGCAGTATCAAAAACAGTCAAGACCTCCATTTTTGAGGGACAGTGGTAATAAAAAGGGGTTTGCAACCATGATTAAGGAAAAACAAAATGCAAATTCTAAGTGGCTAGTTGATTCAGGAGCCACATCATTGATGTGTAATGATATAAATTTAATAAGTAATAGAAAATCAGCTAATGTAAATACTGTAGTTTTGGCTGATGGGAAAGAGCTCAGTACTGTAAATCAAATGGGTACTGTGTACATTCCAGGGCTAAAAGAGAATTTTAATGATGTCTTACATGTAAAGGAGTTAGAAAATAATTTGTTATCAGTAAGCAGATTAACAGAAAGAGACTACACAGTCATCTTTGAAAAGAACATGTGTAAGATAAAACTGAATGGGGAATTGCGTGGCATAGGTTTGAAAAAGGACAAACTTTATTATTTGGAGGACAATATTGATAGCTACAGGGTTGAAGAAGCTAATAACATAGAAAATATTCCAATCCACAAAGACTGCATACACGAGCTTCACAGAAAATTCGGCCATGCGAGCTTCAAATGTTTAAAGAATTTAATCAGTATGTGTCCAGATTTAAAAGTTACTGAATGCAAAAACCACTTAGATTGTACGGTGTGTCAACAGGTAAAGGTCAGAGCTTTTCCAGTAGCTAAGAAAACAAAAAGAATTGCTCAAAGACCATTTCAGTATGTACATGCAGATGTCGCCCAAGCTAATTGCTTGTCCTTAGGGGGAAGCAAGTATTTCCTAGTAATTGTTGATAGGTATACAAGGTTTGCATTTGTGAGAATAATGAAAAACAAATCTGACGCTGGGCAAAGTTTAAAAGCATGGGTAAGAATGATGGAAAGACAATTTGATAGCAGAGCAGGCACCATCATTACTGATAGAGGAGGAGAATTTTTAAATAATCAATTGTTTAACTGGTTTCAAAAGGTGGGAATAAGGCATGAAACTACAAACCCTGCTTGTCCTAGTGAGGATGGGTTAGCAGAGAAGAAAATACAAGATATAAAAAGAATTACTGCTTGTATGATGGCAGATGCAGGGGTGAAAGATAGTTTTTGGGCAGAAGCAACTTTGACTGCAATACATATCAGTAACAGATTGTATCATTCAGAAATTGAAGACATTCCCTACAGGGTATTGTATGGGAGAATGCCAAATTAAAATTACTTAAGGGTTTTTGGACAATTTGCTCATGTTTACACACCTGCTTGTTTCAGGAGGAAAGGAGAACCCAAAAGCAAAAGGCTTAGGTTTTTGGGGTATTCTGGAAATAGCTACAAGTTTCATTTGGATGGAAAACAAGTGCAGTATTCTAGGTCTGCAAATTTCGAGAGACATGCTGGTTGGGACAAACTGCATGCCAATAAAGAAGTGTTTTTGAGATTAGGGAGTTCAAATGAGCCAGAAGCACAAACTGAACCAACCTCAGGAAACGGAGGGGTTTCAGTTAAGCAGGAAGCATCACCTAGCAGCAGTGGTAGTTCTTCCGATGATGAGATAGCATCTAGGCCTACTACTACTCGAATGACTGAAGACAAGAGATTTAGTCATAGAACTACAACTCCTAGTAGAGAAAGTGAGGAGGAAAGAGACAGAACAGCAGATTTTATTCCCAGGCGTAGTCATAGAGTTAGAAAGCCTCCAGATAGGTTTGTTGTGACAAAGGCAAGAGCTTGTTTAGCAATAGAAGAGCCTGAAAGTTTTGAAGAGTTGGAAAGTTTTTCTAGAGAAGAACAGGAAAGATGGTTTGATGCAATGGATAATGAGTTTGGTTGCCTGGTAAATAAAGATGTTTTTGAAATTGTTGACAGACCCAAAGACAAGAAAGTAATTGGTTGTAAGTGGGTGTACAAAAGGAAAGAAATGCCAGATGGAAGTATCAAATATAAAGCTAGGTTAGTGGCTAAGGGTTTTGCACAACAGCAGTGTGAGAACTATGATAAGACATATTCTCCAACTGCAAAGCCAGAAAGTCTGAGAATGGTTCTAGCTGTAGCAGTAAAAAGGAATTTAGTTGTAGAACATTTTGATTTTGAAACAGCTTACTTGAATGCGGGTTTGAATGAAGAAATATTTATGGAGCAGCCACAAGGTTTCGAAGAAAATGGTAGTCAGAGAGTTTATAAATTAAAGAAAGCATTGTATGGTTTAAAACAAAGTGCCAGAGCGTGGAATCTGTGCATCAATGATGAGCTAGTTAAGCTAGGTTACAAGAGGAGCATTGCAGATGCTTGTGTTTATACAAAAGGAGACATAGTATTAGTGATTTATGTAGATGATTTGTGCGTAGCAGCAAAGTCAAAACAGGAAATTGAGTCAGTGAAAAGAGAATTGTCTAAGAAGTTTGTTTTGAAGGACTTAGGTGTATTGAAGTCTTATTTAGGTATTTGCGTTGAATGGACAGAAGAAGGACATTGTTTATTAAGTCAGAGAAATAAAATTGAAAGACTGATTGAAAAGTGTGGATTACAGAATGCAAGAATAGTAAGAGCTCCAATGACAACTGGTTTTGTGTCTGAGAAAACAACTAGAGCGTTTGAGGACAAGAGTCTCTTCAGAAGTATAATAGGATCTTTACAATTCATATCTTGCCACACCAGACCAGACATTTCTTATGCTGTAAATGTATTGTCTAGAAGGGTTAATGATCCAAAAATTGAAGACTGGACAGCGGTAAAACATTTATTGAGATATTTGAAAGGAACCTTAGATAGGAAATTGATTATAAGAAACAATAGTTCAGATCTATATTGTTATGTAGACAGTTCATTTGCATCAGAATTAGGAGACAAGAAGTCAGTTACAGGAATGATAATTAAATATAGTGAAAGTCCAATAGTTTGGAGAAGTAGAAAACAAACTAATGTAGCGTTAAGCACAACGGAAGCCGAATTCGCTGCTTTGAATGAGATAGTAAATGAGGTACAGTGGATTAAGCAATTGCTAAATGATTTAAATGAAAGTTACAAGATACCAGTGGAAATTCTGGAAGATTCACAGTCATGCATAGCAATGGCTGAAACTGAAAGTTTGAAGAACAGAACAAAATATGTTGGTGTAAGATATCAAAATGTGCGAGACATGGTTCAGAAGGGTGAAATAGAATTGAGATATATAGAAACACAACACAACATAGCAGATTTGTTCACAAAAGCATTGACAGCAGAAAAACATGAAAGGCTGACACAAATGGTTGGAATGACATTGTAAGACACATACAATATTTTATTTCGGAGGGGATTGTTAAGGAAAATGCAACATGGGACATACAGTGAAAGAAATAAAACATGTATGTGAAAGTCACAATGACTAAGCAAGAGCAACTATGAAGCTACACAGGTGAAACTGCTAATGTAATCTAGAAGGCCTGAGAGCCAAGGACAGAGGTACTGAATGCAGATTGGAAACACCTGAGAATCATTAAGTGTACAAGGTGAAATGTTGAAATACATGGGTTGGTCTTAAGCATGGGTGGAACTACGTGGACCAATCAGAATGGAAGTACACACCCACTGGGTGGAAACTAACTAGTGGGTGGTGATAAACAATGGCTATAAAATTGCAATGTTTGCCAATGTATTTTTGTGGTTGAGTAGAAGTGGAGTAGTTTGGAGATATTGTGGAGTAGTGTGTAGAGACTGTGATTTGTTGACCATATAGTATATTTATATAGAAGAATAAAGTAGGTTTTATATAAAACTACTGAGTTGCCTGAGTGAATCCTGGAGACGTTTTGGAGACACCTGGAGAAGAGTGAGAAGGCTTGGAGAGTTTGTCAGGATCTTCAGCCTATTCTCTGAAACTCTGCTGCTTTGAAGGAAAGCATTAACCACTGATCTAAGCTGGTTGGCTCTGCTGCATAACAAGGTGGTGAGTTTGAGCCAGAGGTGAAGGGCTACAACTCCCATCATCCCTGACACGCGGAACGGAACCCCCGCGAATGTGAAGGGACGACTGTATATGGCTGCTGTGTTTATATTGCAGCATTTGAGTACAAGAGAAGCCATTCTGAGAAGAGTTCATGTACCATTTATATAATCAAAAGTGATATAAGTCACTGTGTAGTGCAAGATACGGTTTTCACATTGGTGGGTTGATGCCAAACAGACTCATCCAATTCTGTCTGTATGATACATATGATCCTCCCAACTTATTCGATAGCTCATGTACAGGGCTGTGAATGGTCAGGTGGAGGGAAGCTTCCATTTTCCTTACCTGTCTTCTTCCTCCAGGAACCTATGTGCTGTTTTTCCAGGTGTCTGGGGAACTGGCCAATCAGTGACTAAGGGGAGCTGGACTTCCTAAAGTGGATTTTTTTTTTTTAAAAAAGCTTAACTCTGGGCATCCTGAGTGGGCCATAAAAGATCTCTTTGTGCTGCTGTAATAGTTTGGCTTTGGATGCCTATCCTCCCTCCCTGTCTCCCTTCTTTCCTTCCTCTGTTTTTTAAAGTTTGTTGGATTGCTTTGATTGTTGTTTTTCTGAATTTGATAGGCTGTTTGTTGATTTGTTCAACTGTTTTTCCTCTCTCAGCTTTAGTGGTGTGACTTAGGACTAGGCCCAGTTTTGGGGGAGACAGGGCCTGTGTGCCCATTTTTGCTCCTTCTTTATGAGGGTCCCCATAAGGTACCTTTGGGTGTAGACTAACAGGTCTAGCTTGGGGGCTGTTTGACCTGCCTCACTCCCAGGTGGCATAGAGAGCACACAGTGGCTGGCACCCATGTGGGTTCCATGAAGGCACTCCAAGTTGGTCCCCAGCAGGCGTGCGTGTGTGTGTTGTCTGATTCTTGAATCCATTGCCTTATAGCGAGCCATGCTTGTGCAGCTTTAATGAATAAAGCTGGGGCTTTCCCTCCCTCTAATTGTATTCTGGTCATGTGTTTGTCTCCTCCCCTCTCAAGCTTACCCTGGAGAAGAGAAGGTTAAGAGGTGAATATTTGAAGGGATGTCATACTGAGGATGGAGCAAGCTTGTTTTCTGCTGCTCCAGAGACTAGGACATGGAGCAATGCGTTCAAACTACAGGAAAAGAGATTCCACTTAACATTAGGAAGAACTTCCTGACAATAAGAGCTGTTCAGAAGTGGAATACACTGCCTCGTAGTGTGGTGGAGTCTCTTTCTTTGGAGGTTTTTAAACAGAGGCTGGATGGCCATCTGTTGGGAATGCTTTGATTATGTATTCCTGCAGGGCAATTTTCTTAGTACTCGGGAGGAAAAATACCTGCCCACAGCTGATCTGTGGTGCATGGAGAAGCAGAGGAGGTGGGACTGAGTAGTGTGTGTGTGTGTGCATATGTGTATGAGTAAGGCTATGTTATGTGAGGGAGAGAGAGGGGAACCAAGAGAAATGGTGTGTGTATGAAAGAGAGTGGGGAAATGCGTGGCAATGGGGTATGTGTGAGAAAGGGAGGAGATGACAAATAGATAGTTTGTCCATTTTTGGTAATATAAAATCTAGTTGTTACTTGAGAGTCAGCATGGCGTAGTGGTTTGAGCGTTGGGCTACGACTCTGGAGAGTGGGGTTCAAATCACTACAGAGACGTGGAAATCCACTAGGTTACGTTGGGCAAGTCACATTCTCACAGCCTCAGAGTAAGGCAAAAGGCAAACTCTGAACAAATTTTGCCAAGAAAACCCTGTGTTAGGGTCACCTTAGAGTGTCCATAAATCAGAAACAACTCAAAGATGTTACTTGGTTTTGGCTTAATTTTACACAACACATGTAGGTTTTTTGATATGTAGGTAGGGCCTCCTTATAGGCAGAGTACAGTGAATTTCTTGAGAAGCTTGAGCAACACCTAAACAAACATCTCAAGCAAGATACGGACT
Source organism: Gambelia wislizenii (assembly GCA_030847615.1). NCBI lineage: Eukaryota > Metazoa > Chordata > Lepidosauria > Squamata > Crotaphytidae > Gambelia > Gambelia wislizenii. The sequence continues at coordinate 164,820,889 of JAUMIR010000001.1, read as the reverse complement.
TGTGACACTGACACTGTCACTTTCCCCCCACATTAGAGGTAGGCATAGTGTGGCCTGTGAACCACATGAACCAAAAGATCCCACTTTTGTGGCCCCAAGCCTTCCTTCGGTCTCCCCAACCCCCACTTTAAAAATGTATTTCTGGAGCATTTTTGTATGAAAATATGCAAAAAAATACCCACATCCCCATAAGCACCCCAGAACTCTGTTGTCCCACCAAACACCTCCATTTTCCTCTATAGTCCCTCTCAAAATGGCAGCATGAATTGACATGATGTTTTGAGAGGAACTGCCAAGGAAAATTGAGATATTAGGGCTTGCTGAGAGAGGTGCAGCCTGAACCCCATGCAGTTGCCCACTTCTGCCTCAACTGTTTTTTACCATTTTTGCTTGATAAAGAGGGCAGTGTGCTTCAAAAGCTAGTGTGTCCTCGAGAATAGGAGAGACCCCAGCAAATTGGAGGAGAGCAAATTTGTTCCCGTCTTCAAAAGGGGTAAAAAGAAGATCTGAGCTATACTAAACAGTCAGTGTGATATTAATGCTGGGTACTAGGTTCTAGAGCAGATGAGTAAACCATCAGTCTGTGAACACTGAGGCCTTGTCTACATAAATTAACCCCCACCCCTGAATCTGGCATGATAAGGCCACACGACGTATGGCCTCCACAAATCTGGTGTGAAAGGCTGCATGATGTATGGTCCTATCCGCACCAAACTCAGGGAATTACCACCTTAATCCAGATTTTAAAAACTCACTGTTTGGTCTGGAGTTTGCTGGACACTGGTGTTTTCATCCTGGGGAAGAGGCAGGACAGATAGCTGCCTGGCAGGTGTCATCATTTCCTTCAATGTCTGGGCCAGTTCCCGGCCTGAAATGGGGAAGAAAGGTCCTCCCCCTCAATATTGTTGCTGCTGGAGCGCAGCACTTGCTCTGAAGCAAAGGAGGTGCCCAGCCATGTGATCTGGGCACCTCCTTTGCCTCAGAGCAAGCAACTGTGCACCAGTGGTGGTGCCAAGGAAGGAAAAACTTTTCCATAACTGTTCCAGGCCAGGAGCTGGCTCAGACATCCAGGGAAATGCAGCACCTGCCAGGCAGCAATCTGTCCTGGCTCTGTCAGGGAGCTGATGGTGAAAGGCAGCGGCAGCGAATCTGAGAAACCTGCGGATGCCGGAACATCTAGACAATCTACCTGATATCCCTGTGGAGTGACAGGTAGTGGGGCAGCTTCAGGGTGGGAGTCCATTCGGACCTTTGCCCCTAGTTTAGACAAGCTTTATAAAGGAATGCTATGATTACTAAGAGCCAGCATGAGTTTCTCAAAACCAAGGAATGCCAAACTAATCACGATGTCTTTTTTGATAGAGTTACAAGCTTGGTAGATTAGGAGAGTGCTATGGATGCAGTGCATCTTGATTTAAGTAAGGATTTTGACAAGGCCTCCCTTTGTTTGTTTATAGTAGTTCTGTATTGCTCCCAAGCGAGAAGGGCTTCTGAGGTGATGAACAAATAGAAACCAATTGAAACCATACAAAGATAAAAACATTTTAAAAACACATTTAAAAACTCTTTAAAATCTCATAAAAGCAATATAGAAACAATCCTTGAATCCAATTCTTGTAGGCAAACTCGTGAACTATGGCCTAGACGGTGCTACTATTGGGTGGATTTGTAATTGGTTGACTGACCAAACATAGAAAGTGCTCAGCAATGTTTGGTCTTCATCCTGGAGAGAAGTGACTAGTGGGGTGCCGTGGGGTTCTGTCCTGGATATAATACAACAAAATCCAAAATCCACAAAACAGCCATACTTTTACTGACCAACCAGCATGCACAAAATACATCATGCAAACTTTTGAAGCTTCGCTGGCTTCTTCACCAGGCCAAAGATGTTAGAAAATCATACAGAAGAAGAAATAGTCAGATGTTACTTCTATTCTCAGTTAAGATGGTGAAATAACAGATAGTGGAATAACAGCAGAATAGATTGCTTCAGAGGGTGTTGGACTCTCCATCTTTGGAGGCCCTTGAACAGAGGTTTGATGGGCATCTTTCAGGAGGGTTTGGTTGTGTATTCCTGCATGGCAAGGAACTGAATTAGATGGCCCTTGCAGTCCCTTCTGGTTCAAAGATTTTATGATTCTATGTGGTATATTTTGCACATTTTGGTTGGCTTGATAAAAGTATCACCTTGATATCTATGCAAATTTTGTTGTATCTCTGTGTGTGGCTAACACAGCTGTGATGGTCTAAATACTCCAAGGGCGCCAGATCCTGTATGTTCTTGAAAGCTAAGGAGGGTCAGCTCTGATTAATACTTTGACAGGAGACCACAAATGAATACCAGGTGCTGCAGGCTATATTTCAGAGGAAGGAACTGGCAAAACCACCTCTGAGGATGTCTCGCCTGAGAAAATGCTATGAAATTCATTGGGACAGCAAAAGTTGACAGGCAACATGAAGGCACACACACACACACACACACACACACAAAACAGCTATACCTACCATATAGTTTTAACAGTAGCAAGTTGGAGATGAATATTGCTAAGTACAAAATACTGAATCTGTTGTGAAAAAAGCATGGTACCTTGCAGCAGAATACCAGTGTGATACAATGATTAATTAGTATTGACTGGAACTTGGGAGGTGGACATTTAAATCTCTACTGAGCCATAAAACATAGTGGGTGACTTTGGACCAGTCACACGCTTTCTGCATGACCTACCTGCCTTAAATGATTGTTATAAGAATAAAATTGTGAGATGGACAGCCTTGCATTTGTTGAACGTAAGGCTGGACATAAGTGTAACTAACAAGTAAGATTTTAAAAAGTACAATTGTAAAGAAATAAATTGTAGGGAAAGCACAAGTGCAAAAAATGAACAACAAAAACTGGTCTTCTGGGAGAAAAGTCGGATACAACTTGCTTGGTCCATTTTAATTCAAGAAAGGAATGTTTTTCCTGCTAATGCCCTTTAGGTGTCAGTATAACCAAGAGGATGATAAAAAGGGTAAAAAATGTAAATCACTGACAAAAATGCATGTCTATGTTGATGTCCATCAAAGCAAATGCTTTATGATTATGTTCTCCCACTAGCTCAGACATTTAGGAACATTTGTTGTTGGCTGGAGGGGAAAGGTCTCAAGTAAACATCTTTGGTTATTTTTTTCTTCACTAACAAAACAAACAAGTGTGGTATGTGTGTGTATGCACACACATGCACACACAAAACTCCTGTTCTTAGACTTTGAAAGAGGATATGAAAACAATAATGGATATAGGTAGAAAGAAGTAATAAGTTTGAGGAAGAGAATGAATGAGATCATAAATAGTGTGGAGGGATCATACAGATCTTTATCCTTACCGAGCAAGTTTCAAATCATCCATGTCATATGTTTTGTCAGAGATGCACCTTACGCTGGACTAAGCGAACAGCACACCATAAACTGAGACCCACTTCACACCAAATGCTGGTTATATGCCGTGACCATTCTAGGACACATTTGTGGGTTTTTTCCCCTTTATCTTCCTGATGGCTACAGAAACCAATTCTTCTGCCCTGTGATATAGTGAAAAATAGCCTTCCAGGATTTTTTTGTTTTTGTTTTTGTTGTGTCTAGAATGAAAGACCTTCACTTCATTCAGACTAGATCACTGGATAGGCTAACAGCTGATCCCTGCAACTATAAGAACTGTGTGTCTGGGAAAGTATCGAAATCTGCAGTTTCTTTGTCCCCCAGTGCTGCAGCTGTTGTATTGGTCAGAACTATTTATAACTGACCTAGAATATCAGGTCAGGAAAGCCTTTCTTTATGCGTCATTCTCCCCATCACCTCCAGTTCTAGATATATTTGTGACAAACAGCTTTAAGAAGTTCTGACTTGTGACCATGGATATTTTTTTGAACATACGTAAGATGTCTAAATGAGTGGTTCTCAACCTTCAGCTGTTCAGATATTTAGGATTTCAGCTCCCAGAAACCTCAGCCAATATGGGTCTGGATGTTAGAGTTGAGATATCTGGAGGACCAAAGATTAAGAGCCACTGATTGTTGAGTATGTACTTCCTTGAGTAAATATACTCTGTAAAAAACATTATAGATAATGACTGTTGGTAATTAATATAGTTGTGCTACTTGTAAAAGATGTTCCCATAGTTACAGGACTTATTGTCAGCCATAAATCATAGTTGGCAGTTTCACGCATTATATTTGCCCAAAAGGGCATGTGTTAAGGAAAAATTGGGGTTGCTGTCATGTACTAAACCAAAGAGAAGGCATAGAACTGTGTGGTGAATATAATAGAATCATAGAGTTTTAGAGTTTGAAGGGACCACAAAGGTCATCAAGTCTAACCCTTTGCCATACAAGAATACACAACTAAGGCACTCCTGAAAGAGGCCCATCCAATCTCTGTTTAAAGACCTTCAAAGATGGAGATACCAACACTCCAGAACAGTCTATCCCGCTGTTAAATAGCTTTTACAGTAAAAAAGTTCTTCCTAATATTTAGATGAAATCACTTTTCTTGTAATTTGGATCCATTGCTTTGTTTCTGGAGCACAGAAAAAAAGCTTGCTTCATCTTCTACATGTCATCCCTTCAGGTATTTAAAAATAGGTGTCGTGTCACCTTTGAGTCTTCTCCAAGCTAAACATGCTTGGCTTCCCAATTGTTCATCAAAGGGCTAGGTTTCCAGACCTTTGATAGGCTTGGTTCTCCTTCTCTGGACACATTCCAACTTGTTGATATCCTTCTTGAACTGTTGGAAACAGCCAAATGTTTAATTCCTTCTTCTTAGCAAAAATGTCTCGAACTGCACTACATGTCAAAAACCGAACTCAAAAACACAAGCTTATAGGTGGATTGATTTTTTTGCTACATTTTCCTCAAAGCACAATATAATAATAATAATAATAATAATAATAATAAAATTTTATTTATATCCCGCCCCTCTGCAACGCAATCGGGGCGGCTTACAATATAAAAACCCCATACTCACAATACCCTAGCCCACCCACCCCTTAAAATAATATTAAATTGCAAAGGATTAAAAACATGCATTAATTAAAATATATATAAATTAGAAGAAAAAAAAATTAAAAACATACAATCGTAGCCTATAAAGGGCAGCTGAGTCTTGGGCCGGGATAATTATTCAGGAAAGGCCTGCCGGAAAAGATCCGTCTTGACAGCTTTTTTAAAGCTGTCTAAGGTGGTAATAAGACGGATCTCGTCCGGCAGGCCATTCCATAATCTGGGAGCAGCAGCAGAGAAGGCCCTCTGGGAGGTCACCGACAGCCTTGTTTTCATAGGCTGTAACAGATTCCTCCCAGAGGACCGAAGTGTGCGGGGAGGGTCGTATGGAAGGAGGTGGTCCCGGAGGTAAGTTGGACCCAAGCCATGTAGGGCTTTAAAGGTCATAACCAACACCTTGTACTGTGCCTGGAAACTAATAGGCAGCCAGTGGAGAGCTTTTAGCACCGGTGTTATATGCTCTCTTCTGGGAACGCCAGAAATCAACCTGGCTGCCATGTTCTGGACTAGTTGAAGTTTCCGAGTCAAGCACAAGGGTAGCCCCATGTAGAGCGCATTACAGAAATCCAGACGGGAGGTTACCAGTGCATGTACCACAGTTTCGAGGTCCCTAGTTTCCAGGAAAGGGCGCAGCTGGCGTACCAGCTGAAGTTGATAACAGGCACTCCTGACCGTTGCATTTACCTGATTAGTCATCTGGAGCGACGGGTCCAGGAGCACCCCCAGACTGCGAACACAATCCTTGGAGGAGAGTGTAGTTCCATCAAGGATTGGAAGCTGTATTCCCAGACCTGGTTTTGGGCCTGTAACTGTTAGTACCTCCGTTTTGTCTGGATTCAGTCTCAATTTGTTTTTCCTCATCCAGTCCATTACTGCTTTAAGACAATCATTCAGAGGAGAGACGCCATCTGAAGTCGAAGCCGATGACCGAGGCATGGAGAAGTATATCTGGGTGTCATCCGCATACTGATGACACCGCATTCCATGCCTCCGAATGACTTCTCCCAGCGGCTTCATATAGATGTTAAATAGCATCGGGGACAGGATGGCACCCTGAGGAACGCCACAGTTAAGCTCTATTCTAGTAGAGCAACTGTCCCCAAGCCTCACCCTCTGGGATCTGCCCGAGAGGAAGGAACGGAACCACTGCAAGGCAGTGCCTCCGATTCCTAACTCCCTCAGGCGATCCAAGAGGATGGAATGGTCTATTGTATCAAAGGCCGCTGAGAGGTCCAGGAGCACCAACAGGGTCACACTACCCCTGTCGATACCCAAGCGGAGGTCATCAGCCAGAGCAACCATGGCAGTCTCCACTCCATAACCCGTCCTAAAGCCAGTTTGAAATGGATCTAGATAATCGGTTTCATCCAAGACAGCTTGGAGTTGGGAAGCGACCGCCCTCTCAATCACTTTGCTTAGAAAAGGCAGCAAAGAGACTGGTCTATAGTTGTTCCTGTCCAAGGGGTCCAGGGAAGGCTTTTTCAGGAGCGGCTTAACCACCGCTTCCTTCAGACAAGGTGGAAGGGAGCCCTCCCTGAAGGACGCATTGATAATATCCCTAAGGAGTACTCTCGATGCGTCACCCCCTTGGGTGGCCAGCCAAGATGGACAGGGATCGAGGGGACAGGTCGTTTTCCTCACTCTACCAAGGAGCTTGTCCACGTCATCGGTACTCACAGATTGAAGCTGATCCAATAAAATTTCATCAACGGAGTTGCTGGACACCTCGTCTATAGATTCTGTCATAACACTGGCATCTAAGTCGGCTCTTATCCGAGAGATTTTATCTGCAAAGTGGATGTTAAATGCATCACAGCAGGCCGTTGTCGGGTTGAGTAAGGGGTTCTGCGCAGGTGGAATCTGCGTCAGCTCCCCCACTACCCTAAACAGTTCTGCTGGACGGGACTCTGCAGATGCAATACGTGCAGCGGAGAAAGACTTCTGCGCTGCACGTATCGCCTCTCGATAAGAATTAAGGAAATTCCTATGACGAGTCTTGTCGGATAAGAGTCGAGTCTTCCGCCAGGTGCGCTCTAGTCGTTGTCCAGCCTGCTTCATTTTCCTAAGCTCCTCTGAGTACCAGGGCTTACGGTTAGGAGCAGGCTGGAAAGGACGCTTGGGAGCGATTGTGTCAATAGCCTTGGTGAGGTCGGTATTCCAAATATTAACCAAAGCTTCAACAGAATCACCGGCGTTACCAACCATTAAACCCTCCAAGACTTTCTGGAATCCAGTTGGTTCCATTAGCCTTCGAGGGCGGACCATTCTAATGGGTCCACCACCCCCGGTGGGGCAGACAGTGGCTCTTAGCTCCATCTTGACCAGGAAATGATCCGTCCATGACAATGCGGAGGTTTCAATCACCTCTGCCCACGGATATTCCTGTTCCGTACTAAAGGCCGCATTGAGGGTATGACCTGCACAGTGAGTAGGCCCGACAACCAATTGGGATAGGCCCATGTTTGTCATGGATTCCATGAACTCCCGAGCTGCGCCCGTTAGATTTAGCAAGCTGGTCTCGAGTGGGATGTTGAAGTCACCAAGAACTAAAAGTCTGGGTGACTCCAGCAGCAACTCTGAGACCAGCTGTGTTAGCTCGGTTAGGGAGTCTGTTAGACAACGGGGTGGCCGGTATACTAACAGAATCCCTAAGCTATCCCTGGACCTCAGGCTTAGGTACATACACTCGATGTGGACTGTGTTCCGGATAGGCTTCCTGGTCAAGGTTAGATTGTTTTTATGAACCAGAGCCACTCCGCCCCCCCGCCCACTTTTTCTTACCTGCTCACTAACTGAGTACCCGGCCGGGAGTGCCTGCGCCCAAGTCGCAGCACTGGCCTCTCCCAGCCAGGTCTCCGTAAAGCATGCCAGGTCGGCAGCCTCATCCAATAAGAGGTCATGGATAATATGTGTCTTGTTTTTCACCGACCTGGCATTGCAAAGGAGCAGAGTAAGGGTCTGTGGAATGGTTGGTGCGCTCTCCAATTTATTCTGGGAAACAGAGTGAACTGAAGGCAGGATAGGTATTAAACATCGATCCTGCCTTCTTTTGTAACAATTTTTCACTCTGTTGCCGCCATACCTTCCCTTCCCCCACACAACCTCAATTCCCGCTCCCAGATCATTCCCGGCCCCTGGTAGGTATTCCTGGGGTGGGGGTGGTGGAGTGACTTTTAAGGCCAGCCACTCCTGGCCACACCCCAACTCCCTGCTCAGCTGCCCTTAGCCTGGTGTAAAGGGGAAGGAAGACTTGCTTGCAGTCCTCTGGAGTCTTCTCTGGCTGGCTGGCTTGCTGGTAGGTCTTCCTGGGGTGGGGGTGGTGGAGTGACTTTTAAGGCCAGCCACTCCTGGCCACACCCCAACTCCCTGCTGCCTCAGCTGCCCTTACGCCGGTGTAACAGGGAAGGAAGCTTCCTCACAGCCCTGCAGAGTCTGCTGGCTGGCTGGCTGGCTGGCTGGTAGATCTTCCTGGGGTGGGGGTGGTGGAGTGACTTTTAAGGCCAGCCACTCCTGGCCACACCCCAACTCCCTGCTCAGCTGCCCTTAGCCTGGTGTAAAGGGGAAGGAAGACTTCCTTGCAGTCCTCTGGAGTCTTCTCTGGCTGGCTGGCTGGCTTGCTGGTAGATCTTCCTGGGGTGGTGGTGGTGGAGTGACTTTTAAGGCCAGCCACTCCTGGCCACACCCCAACTCCCTGCTCAGCTGCCCTTAGCCTGGTGTAAAGGGGAAGGAAGACTTCCTTGCAGTCCTCTGGAGTCTTCTCTGGCTGGCTGGCTGGCTGGCTGGCTGGCTGGTAGGTCTTCCTGGGGTGGTGGTGGTGGAGTGACTTTTAAGGCCAGCCACTCCTGGCCACACCCCAACTCCTTGCTGCCTCAGCTGCCCTTACGCCGGTGTAACAGGGAAGGAAGCTTCCTCACAGCCCTGCAGAGTCTGCTTGCTGGCTGGCTGGCTGGCTGGCTGGTAGGTCTTCCTGGGGTGGTGGTGGTGGAGTGACTTTTAAGGCCAGCCACTCCTGGCCACACCCCAACTCCTTGCTGCCTCAGCTGCCCTTACGCCGGTGTAACAGGGAAGGAAGCTTCCTCACAGCCCTGCAGAGTCTGCTTGCTGGCTGGCTGGCTGGCTGGCTGGTAGGTCTTCCTGGGGTGGTGGTGGTGGAGTGACTTTTAAGGCCAGCCACTCCTGGCCACACCCCAACTCCTTGCTGCCTCAGCTGCCCTTACGCCGGTGTAACAGGGAAGGAAGCTTCCTCACAGCCCTGCAGAGTCTGCTGGCTGGCTGGCTGGCTGGCTGGCTGGTAGATCTTCCCAGTAGCTCTGTTGGAGCAGAATAATGCCCTGTTTAGTACAGCCTTCCCTTCTGACAGAATATCAAATTGTTACCTACGGGAAGCTCACAAGCAGGACATGAGTGCAATAGAACCATGCACTTCTGTTCCCTAGCGACTGTTATTGAGAGGCATGCATCTTATGAAGAATGCCATTGCAGAAGGGCACAGGGAACATTTAGTGCAAGAAGACTGGAGTAACATATGTTTTTCCAGGTACCCTAAGTACTTTCTAAAACTCTTTTAGCAGTAGGTTCAACACATTCAGTTTATTTTGTTAAGTACTTTTCTTCAGTGAGTGATGTATTCTGTTGAATGCCTTACATCATGTTTTCGTGCCAGAAACAAACAATAAAATGAATCGAACAAAGACAATTTAATCTTAGCAACTGTGGGGTTTTTTTTTGCCTGTGTTCAAGAGTGTGTTTTCAGAAGCTGGATGCCAAAACTGAAGTTATTACCAGTCTGAGCTCTTTTAAAAAACCCAGACACTGTCTGAGTCTTTGTGTAGTTAGCTCCTAGACAAGTGGTATAACAAAATAATAGTTTTGATACGTATAAACTGCAGATTCTTATAAACCCGGAAGATGTGTTTAGTATTGGAAAAAATACAGATGGGAAAGAGTAGTGGAATTTTCAAGTGAACCCTTGTGCTGATTTTTTCCTGTGAATATGTGGTTCCTTGAGCATGGGCAAAATGCCCCCACCTCTACGTTTAATATATTTTTAATGGAAAAAAGCCCGTTGTGCTCTCTAACAGGCAGGACATGTTTGACAGCTTTCCACAAGTTTTAGGCCAGGATATTTTTTCTTCTTCTCCCAAACTTGAGTTTACTGTTTACTACTGCTTTTGAAAAAAGGCCTCTTAGGCTTAAAATAGTTCAGCTCTCCCCAAATGGCTAATTTGCTCACTATGGCCCATAGAGGGTGTGAGGAGACTTTTTTTTAATGGAAGGAAAATATCAGAAAGATGGAGGGTAGGAGGAGGTGCAGCCCCTTGAGGTTCTCACACACAAAAAGCACTCACACACAAGATGAATAAAACAGACCCCATGCTTGTATTCTTTTAAAATCTGCTTTTAAAAAAGGCAAAAACCAATGCAGGATACTTTGGAATTTTTCTGTTTTCATTGTTAAGTGCCCGTTTGGAGGTGGAAGCTATGTTCATCTGTTGTAATTAAAAGAACAAAAGTCCCATGGCACTTCACAGACAAATAAGTATATTATGGTATATTGAGGTGAATGCCATTTTGCCTACTGCATAAAATGAAATGATCTCTACACATAAGTGCAGAGGCAGTAAAAAGGTTCTCCCCAATATGCCTCTATGTTTATATTATTTAAGTCTCTGAGTAATGAGCAGTTTAAGCACCACAAGGGTTTGTTGTAATTTCCATTTCTCTTTTTCATCCCCATACTTTTCCACCCACATATGGCAAAGGGTTAGGGGCCATATAGGGTGAAAGGTGTTATTTCCAATTTTCTAATTCCTTTTCCATGTAAAAGCTTCAAGAGTGATTCCCACCTGCTTCTTAAACATTATTTCCCATTGGGGAAAAAAAAACATTCATTATGGGCCATTGACAATATAAATTTGCCATCCTTCCTGACTAGGAAGCTGTTTCATTCCCCCCACCTCCTGCAACGTGGGCTGTGGCCTATAGCAGTTTATGCCAAGATGTTTATGTGGTATTGAAGATGTCATTGTAACTCCAGGGTGAAAGTACCTGGGACATGAACATTCCATTCTTCGTAGAATTAAGAGTCCTCTTCCTGTCTTTTTTCTTTTACAATAACCAACTCCAAGATTTCTTAAACTTTAAAAAATGCAGCTGAGAATTTAATATCTTGTTAAATTTTTTAGAACCATTTTGTTCAAGGCCCTACCTTTGATAACAATAAACCATACCACTTAAACGTTTGTTTCATGTATTTTGTTTGTTTATATTTCCATAGGGTCAAGTACATCATCAAGTATTTACTGTCATGGAATACGGTAAGTGACACCTGTCTGCATATAAAAAGCACATAGTGATGATCTTGGGTGTGGGTTTTTTTTTTGTGGGGGGGAATACAGAATGGTGGGGTTAAGGTTCAAGAAGGAAGAGGTCTTCAGTAGGAATGCTGTTGATGACATATATTACTAATTAAATGTCATCTGATCAAAGAAAAGTGTTAAATTTCAGTTATGAGAACCTCTAATTCCTTGGCATCTTTTGGCATTCTAAATGTATTTTATAACTTTCAAAGCACATGCAGCAGACAAAGAGTGTGCTACTTTAACAGTAAAGGGACAAAGAGACTATGCAGCATAGGTGTGCTGAACCTTCTGTGGCATCTGCTTTAACCCTTTCCTTCTCCAAGCAGTATCTCCTTTATTGTTTTCATATGAGCAGTGAGCCGAGAATAAATAGCTAGGAGCAACAAGGTGGGTAGGAAATGTATAATTAATTAATGAAATGTAATCTCTCTCCTCATAATATATTTCATAGAAGTCTGCAAGTTAAACATACAAATAAAAACTCCAGTAAGTAATATCCGATGCCCTTGTTTTACTGTTAACAGAGGACTTCTCCCATACTACCACCTGATGACTCACCTATAAACGAACAATTTCAGATGATTATGTGTGTGCTCATTTGTCTTGTGGCTGAGCACCTCACGTGTATTTTGTATAGCTTGCCCCTAGTTTAAAAAAATTAGACAGAGAAATTTTATTTCTATTATTATTATTAATATTATTATTTTATTTATACCCCGCTCTTCAGCCACAAGGCTATCAGAGCGGCTTACAAATTGTTTTAAGCAATAGATATTTACACATCTACACTGCAATAAACAGTTTCCAATGTGTGTTAGCTAATTGCCCCCCACAATCTGGGTACTCAGTTTACCGACCTATGAAAGGATGGAAGGCTGAGTGAACCTTGGAGCCGGCTGGAATCGAACTTGTGACGTGGTGGCTTGCAGTACTGGCATTTAACCACTGCGCCACCAGGGCTCTATACTTTGTTTCCTCACAATATATTGTGCTCAGAGCCATTCACAAAAACAAATAGATACAATAACCATAACTGTAATTATACCACATTACATGTAATTACAGTTATGGTTATTGTATATACAGTACAGGTTGACCCCTGTATCTGCTGGGGATATGTTCCAAGATCCCCTGTGGATACCTGAAACCATGGATAATAGGGAACTCTATTATTTTCAATGAAGTGAACACCAGATGTTGACTATAGAATCACATTGGAGGACATAGAAATGCCTAGAAAGAGAAAATATTTTTTTCAGAGGTGGATAAGTGAAACCCTGGATACCAAATCTGTGGATATGGGAGTCGACCTGTATTTACAGTATGTACATATTAACTCAATTACCATTTACTGGGAAGAGTTCAAAAAGTTAAAGAATAACACATACTGGCAAGTCCAACCAAATACCAAATGTTAATAATGTCAATGTTATACTTGACACTATTGCACATTGTATGATTTGCTTCATAGTTTATACTGAGAGATCTGACAAAAAAAAAAATTAAATACAACACACATTGGACTCACAGCAAGAAGGAAAGAGAAACAAATTATGAGGCACTTGAAATAGCCCATTAAGCAATAGAAGTTAAAGAATAGAAAGAGATCTACCTCTTAGCATATCCCACGTTCTGAGCCAGGAAAGGGTGTCCTTATTGCAGTGGCAACTCATCCTCTTGTCTGTCTTTGTTAATTGTACTGTACATGGCTATTTAAGGTATTTGGGTTAGTTTCAGCACTCTCAACTACGTCTTTTATTTATTAAAATGTTCATATCCCTACCTTGTATCAAAAGATTTCAATTCCCAGACTTCTTTGTGGAAATACAAATGGTATAAACCAGAACTGATATGAAGGTAATATAAACAAGGCCTATACATATGTTAGTATTGTAGTGAAAAAGATTGTATTGCTGAACTAGTATGGGTATGACCATCTTTTCATAATTTTAATTATACTTTCTTTTTTTAGTGTCACCAAAGTTTGAGGTCTTTCTAACAGCACCTCTGCATTATTCTACAAAAGCTACAAGTTTCAATGGTACTGTCACAGCAAAGTAGGTAAAAAAAATAAATACTATGTGATTTGGGACTATATGTATTTGTAGAAGTCATGTACACATATGGCAACTAGCACTTTTCTCCAGTTTTGGAGGGAGGGATCAGATGTAGATATATTTTGAAAAAAATAGCATTATTTTGGAGTGGATGGCAAAAAATAATAATCACCATGGTAGAATATAGCTACCATGGCTGAAGATAGGAAGGAAAGAGTTGCTTATCTTATTAGTGTTATCCAAAAGGCTATGCTTCTAAGTGACATGGCAGTCTCTTTTCTGAATGACCCAGTGGGGACTACAATATGTTATGGGGTACTACTGTTAAAAATAGATGTTTGCCACCACTAATGTTCTTTGTGAGATGGAGATATGTTTCCTCAGTGCTGGACATCACTTCATTGAATCTGCATGGTTTGAATTTGCCCAGTTTCACAAAGAGAATGATCGTTGCTATTTTCCAGAGTTAAAATGTATAGTCATTATTTTCAAATATAATATTAAACTATTTTCAGAAACTGAAAGTGGATTTTTGTGGCCATTTCAGGTACACATATGGAAAGCCAGTGAAAGGGAAATTAACTCTTCTTTGCTTTTCAATGTTCTATGGAAAGAAGAGAAACATCACTCAAATAATGGAGGTGAGCAGTGATTAGTGTCTGAGAGTGTACTCAAGTATCATAGAACTGCACTTCTTCAGTCACTTCGAGGATCTCTTAGCCAAAAGAGCCTGTACTTACCAATGTTTTGTTGTGTTGACTTGCTGCTCCTTGGATCTGGAGCATCTTCCTTTCCCTTTTCAAGGTTATTTTTCTTCAAGCCCATTCTCAAAATACCGCCACCTAAAAACTCTTTTATTCTTCCTCTTCCTTATATGCTTCTTTGTTCTGGGGCTAACATGGGCATAGGTGTAGTGATAGCCAGCTACCCACTACTACTACTACCATTATTATTATTATTATTAGGTATTTATACCCTGCTCTTCAGCCACAAAGTCTATCAGAGCGGCTTACAAATTATTTTGTAAGCTATAGCAATTTACACATCTACATTGCATTAAGCAGTTTCCAATGTGTGTTAGCTAATTATTACTCCATTATTGCTGTCAAAAAGGATAAAGACAGAAATCAGAAGATGATGCATAGTTGGCAAGAGCAAATGTCATAGTTCAGTGGTTCTCCAGATGCTTTGGACTTCAGCTTCTTGAATCTCAGAATGCATGGGCTGTGGTGACTGAGGCTTCTTGCAGTTGAAGTCTAAACTATCTGGAGGACAGAAGAAATGCTATTCTACTTGCTCAGGCTAGTGAGCAAGCCTTGTGTAGAAATATTTAAGGGTTTAGGAAGATCTGTTTTGGAGCCTTATCACACGAGGGAAGGGAAGTGGCTTGAAAGCTTGAGAACAGTGTGTCCCACCTTGCCTTATTGCATGACATCTGTGTGCTTCAGCTGTTCTTCCATTTTGGTCCTGTGGAAGACTGTGGTAATTGTGAGTCTTTTTGCTAACTGGAAAAAACTGTTAGCAAACAACACTAAAGGGGGAAAAGCTGAACAACACTGACATCATGCGATAAGGCAAGGCGGGACACACTACTCTTGGGCTTTACTTCCACTTCATTTCCCTTGTGTGATAAGCCCCTTGATTGGTTAGTGTGTTAGGAGGCTCCTGTGATTGGTGTGACTTATTTCTCTGTAGTTCCTTCTGTTGACCAGGGTTTAAGCTGAATACCAGTGTGACATCTGATATCAACAATATGAGCTGAAGGATGAAATTTTGATAGGATGACTAAAGCCACCTTCATCATAGGGAAATGTAATGACAAAAACAAATGCAATCTGTGCTGATAATTAATTAATTAACAATATTTGTACCCTATCCCATAGCATAAGATCTTTGGGCAGCTTACGATAAAATCACTTGGGATGATTTAAAGTGTAAATGTAATTTCTGATTAAATTTTTTAAAATACATTTTTAAAGAGGAAAGCTAACCAGTTGACTTTTTCTTGATTTCAGTTTAATGGATCTGTGAACTTTACACTTGACAGTCTAGAGATGAAGAACATAACATATGCAGATTGGGATCCACATGCATTTCACCAGATGCCCATAGAAATTACAGCTTTAGTTACAGAATCCCTTACAGGTCATGTTGTTTAATTTTTGCTTTCTTTTAAGGAAAGGGGGAAAAGCATCAGCAATGGGGAAGGGTAGCATTGGAAAGATGAGGACTAGTTGCATGGAAAGTAAAGCATTTTTACTTGCACTTGACTGGATCATTATATTGATTATTTCTTCTGATCTGGATATTTGAATTGATTGCTGTTTTTGGCCAGAGTTATTATTGCTCATCTATAAAATCAGTTAGTTGCAGTGAACTATTTAGAGTGCAAAGAATTCTTGATGTCAAATGGTGACTATCTAGAATACCTGGTAATTCTGTTCAGTATGGTTCCTCCAAAGGAAGGAGGAAGGGAGTACATATTTAGGGCCACCAATTTTAAAATTAGCAGCAATATTTTTAGAGGGTTGACAACTGGAATTTTGACAAATATGAATTCTTTAGGAATTACTGAAAATGAGTGACTACACACTTAAAAAAAACTTTTAAATATTCAAACAGGAATCAGCCAAAATGCAAGTGCTACTGCATTTCCAAAGCATCATGATTATTCATTAGAATTTTTTGAGTATCCAAGAGTTCTCAAGCCTTCTCTATCTTTCATGGCAATGGTGAGTTGTTTTGTTTTATGTAAACGGTATCTTCCTAGAACACAGGGTGAATGAAGTATGCATTATGAAGACAGTTATGTTTTTAAAATACAGTCGTCCCTTCACATTCGCGGGGGTTCCGTTCCGCGGACCCCCGCGAATGTGAAAAAACCGCGAATAATGACTCCCCTCCCCCCTCCCTCCCCAGACCTTCGCGGGGCCTCCGGAGGGCCTCCGGGGGTCCCGCGAAGGCCTCTCCACACCTCCCCAGACCTTCGCGGGGCCTCCGGAGGGCCTCCGGGGGTCCCGCAAAGGCCTCCCCACCCCTCCCCAGGCCTTCGCGGGGCCTCCGGAGGGCCTCCGGGGGTCCCGCGAAGGCCTCTCCACCCCTCCCCAGGCCTTCGCGGGGCCTCCGGAGGGCCTCCGGGGGTCCCGCGAAGGCCTCTCCACCCCTCCCCAGACCTTCGCGGGGCCTCCGGAGGGCCTCCGGGGGTCCCGCGAAGGCCTCCCCACCCCTCCCCACCCCTCCCCAGGCCTTCGCGGGGCCTCCGGAGGGCCTCCGGGGGTCCCGCGAAGGCCTCTCCACACCTCTCCAGACCTTCGCGGGGCCTCCGGAGGGCCTCCGGGGGTCCCGCGAAGGCCTCTCCACACCTCCAGACCTTCGCGGGGCCTCCGGAGGGCCTCCGGGGGTCCCGCGAAGGCCTCCCCACCCCTCCCCAGGCCTTCGCGGGGCCTCCGGAGGGCCTCCGGGGGTCCCGCGAAGGCCTCTCCACACCTCTCCAGGCCTTCGCGGGGCCTCCGGAGGGCCTCCGGGGGTCCCGCGAAGGCCTCCCCACCCCTCCCCAGGCCTTCGCGGGGCCTCCGGAGGGCCTCCGGGGGTCCCGCGAAGGCCTCTCCACACCTCTCCAGACCTTCGCGGGGCCCTCCCAAAACCGCGAATAACTGAAACCGCGAATGTCAAGTTCGCGAATGTGGAGGGACAACTGTAGCTTGAAGCTGTCTTATGATGACCTTTACGATAAAATCATTTAAATTTCTAAATAGTTTGCTCATTGATCATTGTAAGATGTAAATGCTAAATGTTGTGCTGGCATTTCAATTTCAAAAGGAGAGCATAAATATTATTGTTTAAAGAAAAGTTTTAATCATGGCTTAGAAAGCTTCATTTGATTTTTCACCATGCTTTTTATTGTTTTTTAGCTGAAAGTAACAAGATTTGACAACATGCCACTTAGTCATGATGAAAGAAAGAATAATGTAATGATCACTGTTGAACCTTCAAAAAGACATGGACTTTTCAAAGATGCGTACTACATGTATGATGATGGCAATGAATCACAGACGAATGAGGCAGCTCAGAATCTGAGTTATCCTGTTTCAGAAGATGGGGTTATTCAAGTTGAATTTCCAGTTCAGGCAAATACAACAAGATTGAAGATTGAGGTATATTTTTCTTGTCATTTTATTTCAAAGCAAACCTTCAGCCTAGCCACCCTGCTGCTATCTGGATGTCTTGGAATACAATTCCCATCGCTTCCACCACACTATTTGGGCATAATAGGAGTATAGTCTAGTACATCTGGAGGGCACCACATTGGGAAGAGTTGTCTTAGTTGGCAGATGAAAAGAATCTTAGTATGGAAACTTGTCTTAATGTCTTTCATGTTGAACAGTCTTAATGTTGAAAGTGCTTGACATTCATCTCATTAATTCCTACAAGGACCTTGCTCAGCAAACCTCTGTTAGTATTAGAGAAGTATGACGAATAGATTGAAAGTTACCATTCATTTTTTTTAAACTAACCACAGTTTCCTATTATATACAAGCTCAGGGAACTGTGGTTTCTTTTAACTTCAGTTAGTTAAAATTAGATGGGATAATAGTTTGACATTTTTGTTTGTTAATTCATGAGTTAGAATAAACCACAGTTTCTTATATTGGTGTGTAATGTGAACTGTTGTTCAGTGAAAAATTATTCTCTGTTCCCTTTTTGGTAGTCTATAATAGAGTGCAACTTTTTTTTTTTAACCCAAGTACCATACTTCAGCTTCATATCTTCAAAAACTCATTTGGCTTTTGATGGAATTTAGGAGAGGTGCACATTATACTATTTTATAAAATGTTCTTGAGTGTTCCTCACCTTTCTCATGCTTTTTTTTTCTTTTCCACCCCCCTCCTTTTTTTCACAGGCCAAATTCCTGGATAGCCAAACTTCTATACTGATACATGATGTATTCTACTCTGCCAGCATGACTTACCTTCTGATTAAAAAAGGAAGTCAAAATGTAAAGGTAACTTGCACTGTTCAATAACTAATCAATTCCTAAAAACAACAGTAATGCACTATATCATCACGATGGACATGTTCATTCAAGTCTTGCTATTTTTTCTAGGCTGGAGAACCTTTGGAGCTGAATGTTCAGAGCAACAAACCCTTGAGAGAGATCAGCTATATGGTAATTAAAAAAATATATATTTGTTGTAATCAGATTTGATATTAACAAAAACAGAGAAAATGGCAAAATCAGCAACACTGTAAGTCTTTGATGCTAAACATGTATATAATTTCAGACAGGAAAATATCTATTTATTCAGTTTTTGGGCATTTGAAAAAAAATCTTGCAAACTGAAATTTATTATTTGTAATTCTTTTTATCTATATTCAATCCTTTCTTAAAGACACACTTGGCTTGTTTTTCCTTTAAAGAAGATATGAGCTTGTGAGCAAAGGCTGGTTCATGTTACATCAATACAGTGTCTGTTATATTTTAGCTGCTTAACCTTCATCTAGGTAGCAGGTGTTTATAGTTGTCCAAATGTATGTTTTGTTGCAAAACTCACACAGAATTAAACCCAGAAGGTAGGCATTTTATAATATTATTATCTCAAGAGCTGTAATCAATGTTTCTATATTTTAGCCACCTGCCGTGTACAAGTTTTTCCCCAGATACAAAACAATTGGAATAAAAATTGTCATAACAAGTATGTTGCATAACAAGTATGTGGCCTTAATTACAGAGAAGAAAGGCTGACAACCACCGGGAAAAAAATCCACTTCATGTGAATATGGACCCTTCCGCACTACACAATTATAGCACTAGAATTCCACTTTAACTGCCACAGGCTGCATCCTGTGGAATCCTGGGGTTTGTAGTTTGTTTTAGAACTAGACCTCTGTGTTACCCTAAGAGCATCTCCTTGAAATTTGGAAGAATTATAGCTCAAAAGGAGGCTTGTGAGAGGAGGGTAACTTTGGGAACTTTTTCACCTATGTATACCAGTACTAACTGTAGAGAACACTCCAGTTAAACAAAGTATTTTATTTGAATTAACACAGGGGATATGCTAACATACAAGAACATACACTCTTAAGAACCACAAGGCTATTGAAGAGTAAGGTGGAAGGTTTGGATAGAGATAAGTCAGAGGTGGAAGGGTTATAGTTACCAGTCTCAGAGAAAGAGGACCGGACAGTGAAGGGACTATGGTCCCGTCTACACGATTTAAATAATACATACGGTGTGCAGAAGTTTGCACTTCGGTACAAACGGCCGTTCAGATGCACACGAATGCAAAAGAGGGCCCCCCCGGTTTTCCACTCTTTGCGGATCGCGAAGAGAAATCCGTACGCCGTTCGGATGGCTGACGGGTCTGTACGGTCTGTTCGCACACATACGAACAGGCAGGGTAATTCTGATTGGCTGGCCAAGTAGAGGGGGCGGGGCTAGCACGGAGGGGAATTGGGAGCGGCCGCCATGTTGGTTTCCTGGCTAGCCTGCGTCTGATAAGTCCGTGAATGTATATGTTTATTTATTTTTATTTTATATTGTAAATACGGAAAACCGACTGTCAGCAAACCAGGAACCTTTAAAAAAAAAAAGCGGCGGGAGATTTAAAACTGTCGCTTGGCTTGCTTGCTCCAGCCAGCTTCAGGAAGAGGGAGTCATACGGAGTTTAGGGGGGGTTAAAAATCGTATAGCCGGTTCGTATGCATACGAACGACAGGCTGTTCGTATTTTTTGCCTCCCATACGGATTTTTTTATGATCGTATAGCCGCACCCTCAGACTTCAGCTGAGGGTGACACAAGGGAATCTGGTGTGTGGAGAAAGAGAATGGTGGGGCTTGTCTGTGACACACTGTTTGTGACACACCATGCTAGGGTCAGAGCTAGGATATTTATATCCTGTTTCGTACCTTGGAGGGGTACGCTAGTTATGACAAAGCCTGAATGGCTTTCTTATGGAATGGACCAAAGAGTGTTGAACGGGCCGATTGCCTTAGCTCTGAGTGACAAAACATTGATGGGATTTGTGACAACCTCTTAATGTTCAGACAGGTAGAGTGTATGGGAAAGATTTCCTTAGGGTATGAGTAGAAGGATGGTCACTGATTGCATGTTTGAAAGATTAGCATAGACCCATTAACAACTAGGTTTTCTGCATAATCCTATTTAGGTTTTTCCCACCATCATGATTCTGGACATGCCTCAGGTCATCGTGACCTCGACTATCCTCTGGTCAGCTTGACCTTGAACATCCCTGGTTGGTGAGATCCTGAAAAGTGTCCAGTATGTGTAGTTATGAAACCTCGTGGGAGGGGTATTAGGGTATGCAAACATCTGTGGCCAAGAATTCTAAATGCCCTCCTCCCTCCAAATATCAACCCCAGGATTCCACAGAATGGAACAATGGCAGTTAACGTGGAATCATACATAATTGTGTAGTGTGAAAGGACCCTATGTGCGTCCTTATTCTGGGTGGAATATCCTATATTCTGCACCTGTGGACATAGGACATTTTAATGTCCTGTAATATTTTGGAATTCTCATTCAGGTCAGATTATGGTAGAGAATGTAAGTTTTGTTTTAAAAAATATTCTTGATGAAGGTTAAGAAAAAGTTAAATTGATTTGTTTTATGATATTTTTAGCTACAGCTGTGGTTTAACTAACTTATTCCCCCCTCCCCAACTCAGGTGGTATCTAAAGAACAAATTGTGACTTCAGGTAAAAAGAAGTCCACAACATTTACTTTAACACCAGAAAATTCTTGGGCTCCTTCAGCAAGCATAATTGCCTACTATGTGAATGATAATGGGGAAGTAATAAATGATGCTCTCACAGTTCTTGTTCAGCCGGACTTTAAAAACCAGGTAAGTGTGCTTCTGCATTGAATCAGGAGGTGAGATTTTATAAATGAGTGTAATGGTTTTACTGTTGGACTAAGACTCTGGGAGACAAGTGTTAGAATCCTTTCTCACCCATGGAAACTCACTGGATGACCTTAGCAAGTCACACTCTTAGAGGAAGGCAGTGGCGAATCCCCTCTGAACAAATCTTGTCAAGAAAACCCCAGGATAGGGTTGCCATAAGTTGGAGTCAGCTTGAAGGCATACAACAACAACAATGCTCTCAGAGGTCCTGTTCAGCTAGTCTTTAAAAATCAGGTAAGTGTATAACCCTTCATTTGCATTGAGTCAGCTGTTTAATTACTAGCTATTTTGCTCTAGGTGCTAAAAGGATTTCTTGTAGTGTCTTTCTAGTGCTTCCTGTATGTACCAGCAAAGGATGCTGAAGATTACTGATGCCTACAGTTTGACAGATCATGGATTATTTCTATGTTGGCAGGAATTAGTACAGTACTTCACTATTTTAGGGAGAACTGACAGTTTTATTTATGTTTGAAGGAATATGTAATATACACAATGGCCTAAATCTGGATGTTAGCTGTGACTAGAGAACTAATATAAGTATTGACTTACTAAATTCTTATTGATTCACAGGGTCTTCTCTAGTCAAGACTAACAGTTGGATTTAGCCAATTTTGTATATAGTACATATTCCTTCAGACATAAAAAAGAACATGAACTACAGTTCATCAGGGATGCCAGAGTCTTGATTCCTGCATCACTGAGGTAATGCCATGATTTGTCAAACTGTATCAGCAATAAATACATTCCCTTGATTCAGTGGTCTACTCTAGTGAGACTAACAAGGAGATTTGTTGGCCAGTTGTCCAATACAATTGTCCAGTGCAGTTTATAAGGTGTCCCATAAACTTTAGTTTCATGGGTTGCATAATAAAACAATAATATTCAAAACAAGTGAATTTAAAACAAGAGTAAAACAATAAAACACACTTGTAATACAAGACTTTAAATTTGAAGCAAGAGTGTAAAACTTTACAATGTTAAAATAATGTTAAACCACAGCATAATAAAGGTTTAAAGGGCTTTGGGAAAAAATAAGGGGTTTTCCAGGTGCTGATTTGCCTCTGTAATCCTTTCAGGACTGGTCCAGATTCTCATGTGCATCAAACCAAATACAAGGTTAAATTCCTGAATGAAAGTAATTGCTCATTTTAAATCACCAGTTTCATGATCTATACAAATATAATAATAATAATAATAATAATATTTATTTATACCCCGCCCCTCTGCTAAAAACAATCAAATATGATTTCCCTTCCTAGATTAACATGCATTGGAATAAAAATAAAGCTAGACCTTCTGAGGATGTCACCCTGAAAATTAGTGTGACTGAACCCAAAACAACAGTTGGACTTCTGGTTGTTGACAAAAGTACAAAGCTGCTGGGGAAAAGAAGTGATATCACAGAGGAAGCTGTAAGTTTTTAGTAGATTTCTTTTGCTATTGTTAAGTGCTATTCAGAGCTCTGTAGGTTTATATAATGTTACCGATTTGATTGTGAGTCATGTTAAATTTTTAAAAATACTAAAATCAAGCCATTGGTTTGCTAATTTTCTAGATTGGTTGTAGCAGATTTACTTCCTTAGAATCTTCCTACCCTTAGTCTTATAATCTAAAGGACACGACGCAAAAGGAAGAGATTGGAGAAAGGAAAAAAAGCACATTGGGTACTAATTCTTAATTAGTTCTCATCATGCTGTAGGCTATATTTCAGAAGAAGGAGCTGGCAAAGCCACCTGTGAGGATTCTTTGCCTAAGAAAACCTATTGAATTCATGGGATTGTCATAAGTTGGCAGGTGACTTGAAGGCACATAAAATGGCACAGTTTTTGAGGACTTTCTCACAGCAGGGAGAAAATTGCTAAAATTTCTTGTTGTTTCTTTTGAAAATGAAATGAAAATGAAAGTACATGTGAAAAGGATCTAGGAGTCTTAGTGGACCACAAGCTGAATCAGCAGTGTGATGCAGCAGCTTAAAAAGCCAATGCGATTCTAGGATGCATTAATGGGAGTATACTGTAGTGTCTAAATCAAGGGAAGTAGTAGTGCCACTGTATTCTGCTTTGGTCAGACCTCACTTGGAATACTGTGTCCAGTTCTGGGCACCACAATTCAGGAAGGATATTGACAAGCTGGAATATGTCCAGAGGAGGGCGACCAGGATCGTGGGAGGTCTGGAAGCCATCCTCTATGAGGAGTGGCTTAGGGAGCTAGGCATGTTTAGTCTGGAGAAGAGAAGGTTGAGAGGGGACATGATAGCCATGTTTAAATATTTGAAGAGATGTCATACTGAGGATGGAGCAGGCTTGTTTTCTGCTGCTCCACAGACTAGGACACAGAGCAATAGGTTCAAATTACAGGAAAAGAGATTCCACCTAAATATTAGGAAGAACTTCCTGACAGTAAGAGCTGTTTGGAAGTGGAATATACTGCCTCGTAGTGTGGTGGAGTCTCCTTCTTTGGAGGTTTTTAAACAGAGGCTGGATGGCATCTGTCGGGAATGATTTGATTGTATCTTCCTATATAGCAGGGGGTTGGACTGTATGGCCCCTGAGGTCTCTTCCAACTCTGTGTTTCTGTGATTCTATGAAATTAGTAAAGACTTATAACCCTATGGTGCCCCCACTCTCTAATCTGCTGCAGTCCGATTGCTACATTTGTTTTGCTAGAAATCCATTATGTATTCATTTATCCAACTCTTCATTCTTAAACTTTATCTTGATGTGACAGATCATCTATTTTTTGTTGATTTTCATGATTGGCTTGCTGTTGGTCATCACTTTGCTATTCTCACAAATGAAGAAATTGCTGAGAAATAGGTTTTTTTTAAAGTGGGATCTATGCAACCATGTTTTTTTCTGATTCCTGAAGCTTTTACAATTCAAGATGTTTATTTTAATAAATTTTAGGTACTCCATGAGCTAAGTTTATATAATACAGCACTCCATTATGGGGAAGCCAGAAACTCCTACAGTGTCTTTCAGGTAATGTTCATATCAATTTCCTCTTCCTAAGTTTGGTATTTGAATGAAAACAAATGTTGAGGCAGATATAAGGTTTAAAATGATACTAATTAGGCAAGTTTGATGCCAAATTTGCATGTGTATTCAGTAGATAGCTGATAGAAGGAAACCCATTTCTTCCATTGTGCTAGCATTGGGGTTATTTTCCTTCTAAGAGTAATACTTTCCATTTATTTATGTATGCCTAAAAGTATTTTTTAAAATAGTAAAAGAAAGGCTAGGAAAATGTATTCCTGTGTTGTATGTGACATTTTGAAACTGAAAGATCTTTTCATACATTGTGTTCAGAAATGCAATCTCTGGATATTGACTGATGCCATCCTTCCAGAACATGGAGACTATGACTTCTGTGAGTACAAACCAATCAGATAATTAATACCTTAGTTGTGTGTTGAGATACATATAGACCATAATGGAAATGATAGAAAGTGACACAAGTTATGTTGCAGTGTATTAATATCACTGGGCGCATAATAGATCCTAAATGCAGTGGCTTGCATCCATACTTCAATTTTCAGAAGGTGATATTGAGATTCACTTTTGTATATGTATATAAAAATCTTACCACAGTCTTTTTTCCTCCAGTAGATGGTGACAGTTTAGATTATGCTTATGGTGATTATCACCATCACTTGGAGAACACAGCAATGCCTGCTGATTTTGGTAGTCCCTATGTAAGGACAGATTTTCCAGAGACATGGATTTGGCGTGACATCACAACAAGGTAAAATCTAATAGGAACCTGGGATGGTTATCTTTACTCTGCCTTACAAGATAATCATTATGTATCTTTGTGCAATTGTATTGCTCATTTTATACAGTGGTTAGTAAATCTTTTTCAACATAAAGACTGTCATGCATAACTTACTGTATATTATACTACAGTCAGATAAATGAGCCAGGTCCTCAAGTGAGAACTAGGAGTATATGAACAAATATTTCCATGTACATTCAATTTGCATCATCCTTCAGACTGGTGTGGGAATAGTGCAGCTCTCCAGATGTTGTCGGACTGCAGCTCTCAGCATTCCTCACCATTGCCTATTGTGGCTAAGGGCTGTTGGGAACTGCAGTGCAGCAACACCTAGAGGGTCACATGATACCCACCACTGCTTTAGATGATGCAATGTGTGTGAATAATCAGAGTTTTCAGTCAGACCTGAGAGTTAAAAGATCTACACCCCCAAAGTTAATTCTACCCCCACCAACTGGAACCAGGAGTGCTGACTTTTGAATGGACCATGTACAGTGCATTCACATGAGGAGAATTCCTCATTTTAATGACTTCTCAAACATTAAGGGTTTGTTTTCCTATCCCAAGATTCTAGCAGGAAAATGCTTGGAATGTGCATTCCCGTTATCAATCCAAAAGCTGTCTGGTGGAGTTTGATATTATATTGAAGGGTTGGCATGTTACTGGAGCACAGAAGGTGATGGTGCCAAAGCAAATGACTGAGGTGTTTGGATACATTCATATTTCTCCATTACAGTCCAGATTAAGAAACTTCTCCCTATAATTTATGACCATTTCAATCATGGTACAACATTCTTATGTTGATGGCATTTCCATGTAGGAATCCATGTGAAAATCACTGCCATAAGTCCCGCAATGGGTAAACAGTTTTTATTCCTGTTCTTGATAGGTTACCTCCACTCTTTTTTTTTTTAAGATTCTGCCCAGAAATGATTTTTTCTCCTTTATAGGCTTTTTAAATAACAGTTTTTATTCATGTTTTACTGCAGCAAAAGAACACCATATGTTATCCCCAACTGACTTACCCTCCCTCACATTACCCTCCCTAGTCAGTGAAGACACTATAACAGCAACTGAGATTGATTCTACAGCATATAATTCAACCACAAATCAAGTGCGCAAGAGACAAAAGGGAGGGTGGAAGAAGGAGAGAAAACAGAAGGGGAAGGGAGGGAACAGACAGAGGGATGTCTGAAAAACAATTTTTACCCTCACAGATCTAGATTAACTATCAAAGAGTTACAGGAACCAAATATAGTATTCAGATGTCTTTTGCTTAATTCTGGCCATTTAAATGCTTCTTTCCTTCTTATGGCTGTTTTCATTAATCCTTGTTTTTGCTGGATTATTGGGAATCCTGTTCCCTGTACCTTTTCCTTTCCATGGAAACAGTTCTTCTTTTTCTTGGAGGCTAGAGTAATTAATGTTTCACACAAAAATATGAATGTGGATGTTTCTTGATGTGGACTTTTCATACAATCACTCCCATAGCATGCTGGAATAGCTAAACAAATCACAGACTTTCTATCCATGATTTGTTTAGCATGACATCCAAATTTTGCAGGAGCTGGTACTCTGGCATGTCTCTCTCCCCCCTGTAAGTCAGAAAAATAACCCATAGTTTGTTTTAATGATCTTTCTTGGGCTTGCACAATGAAAAACAAGCCACAGTGTCTTGCTGAATTTGGACATTCTACTAAAGCATGGATGGACAACTACTTTGGGACCAGGTTCCACTTTTCAGCTTGACGAAGTGTTGGGGGCCGCTTTTTTTCCCATTACGGTTCCTCACATTCATTATTAACAACTAAATTTCCCTTCTCATACTTGATTAGATTACTAAATCTATACATAAGCAGACCTTTAAATTGACTTAAATTTAAATGCCCATTTACATGTAACTCCAGTAGCTTAATCACATATGAGTAAGGCAATTTTAGTTATAAACTATATAAACTATATCATATAGACGACTATATTTGCTACCCAATGTAGTAGAATCATAGAATCATAGAGTTGGAAGAGACCTCAAGGGCCATACAGTCCAACACCCTGCCATGCAGGAATACACAATCAAATCATTCCCGACAGATGGCCATCCAGCCTCTGTTTAAAAACCTCCAAAGAAGGAGACTCCACCATACTACGAGGCAGTGTATTCCATTTCCGAACAGCTCTTACTGTCAGGAAGTTCTTTCTAATGTTTAGGTGGAGTCTTTTTTCCTGTAATTTGAACACATTGCTCCGTGTCCTAGTTTCTGGAGCAGCAGAAAAACAAGCTTGCTCCACCCTCAGGATGACATCCCTTCAAATATTTAAACATGGCTATCATGTCCCCTATCAACTTTGTCTTCCCCAGACTAAACATGCCCAGCTCCCTAAGCCTCTCCTCATAGGGCATGATTTCCAGACCACCCACCATCTTGGTCGCCCTCCTCTGGACACATTCCAGCTTATCAATATCCTTCCTGAATTGTGGTGCCTAGAACTAGAGACACAGTATTCCAGGTGAGGTCTGACCAAAGTAGACTGCAGTGACACTATTACTTCCCTTGATCTAGACACTATACTCCTATTAATGCATCCTAAAATCGCATTGGCTTTTTTAGCTGCTGCATCACACTGCTGACTCATGTTCAGCTTGTGGTCCACTAAGACTCCGAGATCCTTTTTGCATGTACCACCCTCAAGCCATGTGTCACCCATCCTATATCTGTGCCTTTCATTTTTAGTGCCCAAGTGTAGTATCCTACATTTCTTCCTGGTGAAATTCATTTTGTTAATATTGGCCCAGCTTTCTAATCTGTTGAGGTCATTTTGGATTCTGATCTTGTCCTCTGGGGTATTAGCTACCCCTCCTAATTTGGTGTCATCTGCAAACTTGGTAAGCATACCCTCTATTCCCTCATCCAAGTCATTGATAAAGATGTTGAATAGCTCTGGGCCCAAGACAGAACCCTGTGGCACCCCACTGGTCACTTCTCTTCAGGATGAACAGGAGCCATTGGTGACTACCCTTTGGGTTCGGTCAGTCAGCCAATTACAAATTCACCTAACAGTTGCATTGTCTAGCCCACAGGTTACTAACTTTTTTGCAAGAATATCATGGGGGACCTTGTCAAAAGCCTTACTGAAATCAAGATACTCCACATCCTCTGTGTTCCCTTCATCTATCAAGTTTGTAACTCTCTCTAAAAAAAAAGATGAGATTAGTCTGGCATGACTTGTTTTTGAGAAATCCATGTTAACACCATTCCTTTCTTTACTTACTATTTTGTTATCAAATTTTGGCAGCCGACTAGGATGTTGATTTTTAAAAAATTATGGGGAGCACTGGGAAGTGAAAAAAAAGGGCCTGGGGGCACATGGACTGCAGCCCGCCCCCTCCAGCACTAAAAAGACCTCAGATGGAAGGTCTGTAGTCGGTTTAGTCATTCCTGCTTGCCCTGGGAGCCTGTTAGTGCCTGGTTCTTCTTTGTATTTTTGTAAATCTTCCCACAGACCATTTGTTTATTTTACCAAAACACTCATAACCCCACCAGAAAAATTAGCCTAGACTGATAAAGCTTTATCAATGTGTATTTAAAAAAACCTCTGTCTTCTTTCCAACTTTAGATCTACTGAAACAATTGTGAATGTCACTGTTCCTGATACCATTACTTCCTGGGTGGCCAGCGCATTTGTAATATCGGAAAAACTTGGGCTGGGTGTGATTAAAATGCCCATTGAGGTAACATGCCATTAGTCAAATCCAGTCTTAATTCCAGCAGTCTGATTTGCTTTCAGAATTGTAGTGATGCTTTAAATTTAGTGATTTATGGTGATCACAGTACTCAAAACAAACTCAATCTGCAAAACCATAGTATCCTTATACCATTGTAGTTCTTGGTCTCTCTGTTTTATTAATTTAAAGATTTTATATGCCACCTTTCATTAACATATGATTCCCAGGCAATTCACAACAATATAAAAGAATGTAAAATATAAATTGAATATACCTTCTGATTAAGTTAAAGGATGGCTTCTAGTACTCTAGCATGTGTAGTCAAAAGATTACATACAGTGGGCCCTCCAGATCTGCAGAGGCTTGATTCCAAGACCCCCCGCAAATGGCAAAAAATGTGAATGGTCTCACCCATATTATTAAATGGCAAGAACAGTGTGCCTGACACCAACTGGGAGAACTGTGTTAAATTAAACTAGACTAAACTATAAATCAAGTACTGAACTATAAATCAAGTGCTAATTATTAAACAATAACCATGTGTACACATATACATAGATTAATACACAATCACATATGGTAATGTTTTTGTCTCTAACATATCAATTGGACTGCACTATAATTCTAAGTGCTAGCTAACTTTACATAACCAGTATCACAACATGAATGAATTAAGTCACTTCTGGTGATACTTTTTGACTTATTGCATATACAGTGTTTTAATGAACATTTAGGAATACAGTTCAAAGCCACATGTTGAACAGTTATATAAACTGGTTCCCAACTTTAGAAAAAATTTAGAAAAAGCACTTGTACAATACATAAAAAATCAACAGTAATAATCACAATCATATGTTGTGAGAATTTCTTACATTTCCACTCTTTCTCAAACACTACACACAATCATGGACTGTATAAATGTTTAACCTTATTTATAAACAATAATCATAACATATGTTCCTGCATCAGTCCACTAAGTGGTGAAACAGGCTCTTACAGGCATAATAATGAATATCTAACAATACATATGTGAAAGCACCACTAGTGACTTAAATGTTTACAGTTACAAAGATGATTTACTAAGACAATTATTATCATAGTAACCTTAACAAAACATTTCACTGTCCTTGGCTAATATTTGAGTATCTAAGGCAATGCAAGTTTTTTCAAAATGGAGGAAAAAAAGGCTTGCTAGCAACTGTTTATGGAAGCTATAGCAGGCAGACTTAGCAATATTGCAAAAGGAGCCTTGCTGGCAGCTGTTTTTGGAGGCTATAGCAGGTAGATTTAAAGGAGCCTTGCTGGTAGCTGTTTTTGAAGGCTATAGCAGGTAGATTTGGCAGTTTTGACCAAGCTATAGCAAGCAAATATAGCAATTTGGCATGGCAAGCCTTGCTAGCAGCTGCTTCTGGAAGCTATAGCAGGCAGACTTGATAGAAGGAACCTTGCTGGCAGCTGTTTTTGGAGGCTATAGCAGGGAGATTTGGCAGTTTTGACAAAGCTATAGTAAGTAAATACGGCAATTTGGCATGGCAAAGTTTTTTCAAAATGGAGAAAAAAAGTCTTGCTAGCAACTGTTTATGGAAGCTATAGCAGGCAGGCTTAGCAGTTTTGCAAAAGGAGCCTTGCTGGCAGCTGTTTTTGGAGGCTATAGAAGGTAGATTTAAAGGAGCCTAGCTGGCAGCTGTTTTTGAAGGCTATAGCAGGTAGATTTGGCAGTTTTGACCAAGCTATAGCAAGCAAATATAGAAATTTGGCATGGTAAGCCTTGCTAGCAGCTGCTTCTGGAAGCTATAGCAGGCAGACTTGGTAGAAGGAGCCTTGCATGACAGATAAATGGAATGCAAAAAATATTTACAGCACTGAGGAAGACAAAATAAGTTGTCGAAACGGCACAGATATTTTCAGTTCCCGGGGCTGCTTGTCTGTCTGCCATGCCATATTGCCATATTTACTTGCTATAGCTGTGTCAAAACTGCTAAATCTCCCTGCTATAGCCTCCAAAAACAGCTGCCAGCAAGGCACTATACTGTGCCTTGTATGGGATGCAACAATGTGTGGGCAGTTGAAACAGTGGATTGGCAGCCTGCGAATTGGGAGAGCCCCCTGTACTTCAGTAAGTATATTTCAGGTCTCTCTCTCTCTCTCTCTGGCTTTTCTTCAAACGAAGATTCAGGAAGGACTCATCCTGTGCTTTCTGCATGCGCGCTGATGACTAAAAAGGCCAATCTGAGATAAATAAGTCCGGTTGCAGAAAGCACAGCAGAAGGTCAACTTGGGTGATGTTTCCGGGTTGTGATTCTTTCTGCATTGTCGTTTCTCTTCAAGACTTGTTCAGCGTGAGTTCTCAAATAAGGCTGCAGCATTGTGGATAGTGCATCTCCATGCCTCCCAATGTGAGGCCAGGGCGGACCATTGTTGGTGATCAATTTGGCCGAACAATAACACTGCTGTTTTCGTGTTTCAAGGACCTATCTTCATGCTTTGTGTGGCAAAAGTCTGAAAAAGTGATTAAATCATATATAGATAAGGTGGTTTTGTCAAGTGATGACAGTGACTAGTCTGACTAGTATGGAGATTGATAAAGTCACACAGTGTCTGTATAGTCAATTTAGAGGTGCTGGAGAGGAGTCTGTGGCTGTGGTATGTGTAGCTACCAATAACTTTAGGAAAATTAGAGATGTCCTGGAAGCAAAATTTAAGTTGTTAGACAGTAAATTGAAATTCATGGCCTCTAGAATAAAGAAGAGAAACATCTGATTGCTCTATGTCAGTGGCTCTTCACCTTTCCTTTACCAGGGACTCCCTTAAAATATCTTTTGTTGCCGCAGACCCCCAAGATTTAACTCAAGATTTAAAACAACAGTGCCTAATAATAATGATGATGATGATGATGATACAATTACACTATCCATGAAACCTTCTCTCAGAGGCACTGGAGGAGAAGGGAAGACTTTTCTCCTGCTTCTTCCTGAAAGTTTTTGGCTGGAGTGGATTGAACGGCAATGCAAAGCCCAGGCCAGCCAGGCAGCCAGCCTTTGCCTTGTCGCCTGTCACGTGATGGCTCCACTATGGGGAGGAGGTGGGCTGAGCAGCCTTCAAGCTTTTGCGGACCCCCTGTGAAGACATTGCGGCCCCCTGGGGTCCACAAACCATAGGTTAAGAACCACTACTCTATGTTCTTAAACTGAAGATAAGAAACAAGGTCCAGAATCCTGTATTAGCTAGTTAGTTTACTTAACTAAGTAACCTCTCCTGGCCTTCCCACCTGCCCCCCCCCGCAACCTGATGGAAACATCACTCACCAACTCTACAGTCATTGGCAGAATTGACCTCTTCGTCTCTATACAGTTGATGCCTAGTAATGTAGGTTTGGGGTGGGTAGCATTATCCTGGCAGTGGTGTCACAGTCATGACTAAGTAGTGATTGTAAATACAAACAGTTACAGATGAGTAAATCTTGGGTATTGGTTATAGGTTAAATCTAGGTAAATCTAGATGACCTGTGCATGGAACTGGACAGGGGGAGTGTGTCTCTGCAGTTTCTACTAGGACCTCTCAGCAGCTTTCAATACCATCAACCATGGTATTCTTCTGGGTTGCCTCTCTGGGATGGAGCTCAGGGCCTCTGTTCTCCGGTTCTTCTTGGAGGGGCGGACCCAGAAGTTGATGCTGGGGAAGGCCTGTTTAACACCATGGCCACAAGCCTGTGGTATCTCTCAGGGCTTGGTTCTATTCCACATGCTGTTTAATATCTACATGAAACCACTGGGAGAGGTCATCTGGAGTTTTGGGGTTCAGTGTCATTAGTATGCTGATGATGCACAACTCTATCTCTTCTTTCCATCCAATTCCAAGGAAGCTGTTTCTGTATTAAGCCAGTATCTACTGTCAGTAATGGACTGGATGAGGGTGAACAAATTGAAATTTAATCCAGACAAGGCAGAGGTGCTCCTGGTCAGCTGAAAGGCAGATCAGAGAATAGGGATTCAGCCTGTGCTGGATGGGGTTACACTCCCCCTGAAATCTCAACTTTGCAGCTTGGGTGTGCTCCTGGACTTGGATCTGACCCTGGATGCCCAGATTTCAACAGTGGCCAGGAGTGCATTTGCACAGTTAAAATTAGTGCGCCAGCTGCACCTGTTATTTGAGAAGTTGGATCTGGCTAGAGTGACACATGCCTTGATTATATTCCGTTTGGACTACTGTAACATGCTGTATGTGGGGCTACCTTTGGAAATTGTTCAGAAACTTCAGTGCGTCCAAAATGCTGTGGCCATGCTGTTGACTAGGGCTGGCTACAGGGATCATGTGATTCTCCTTTTGAAATAGCTGATTTGGCTGCTAATCCATTTCTGGGCAGAATTTAAAGTGCTGGTTTTGACCCTTAAATGGCTGGGTCCAGACTGTCCAAAAGACTGTATCTCCCTATACAAGCCAGCCCGAGTGGTAAGATCCATAGGGGAGGGCTTTCTCTCAGTACCACCACCTTTGCAGGTGTAGTTGGTGAGGACTCGGGAGGGAGGATTCCATATCTGCTTCTAGTCTGTGGAATTCCCTTCCATGGGAGGTCTGGTTGGCCTCCTTCCTGTTCTCTTTTTGTTGGCAGGTGGAAACATTTTTATTTAGGCAGGCTTTTGAGCTGTGAATTTTAATTATGGAATTATGTAGTCTGCATGTGTAGTTGGTGTGTAATTTAAAAAAATGTTTTTAATTTTTTAACTGAAACTGTGTTTTAGCTATGCTGTGTTTTTAACGGTTACAATTATGTTTCAAAAATAGTAATATTTAAATTAATTTTTTTAACTTTTGTAATTAATGTTTTAGTTCTATCCTTGTTAAATTATTGTAAGCTGCCTTGAATCCCATTTAAGGAGAAAGGCAGGATATAAAGCCAATAAATTAAAAAATAAAAAAAATATTTTTTATATTCATGATCGCTATTAAGTCATGATTGTGACTCTATTGCCACAGTATAACTCCCCCCCCCAACCCTACTTCACCAGGCATCAGCTGCTTGGGGAGAAGGAGATCCATTCTGTTGGCAATTGGAGCACACCTGAAAGACATTTCCATCAGATTTGGGGTGGTGGAGGTCAGGCTAGGAGTCAGGTTAGCCATATACTTAACTAAGTAGCTGACACAGGAGTCTGGCCAATATGTCTCGGGAGGTATGCTGTCTACCTGGGGCAAAAAATCAAGATGTAACAGAGAGGCTGACAAGACTCATCAAGCCTTCTGACCATTATCTCTTCCTTTTGGTCCATGTGGGAACCAATGATACTGCAAGGCATAGCCTCCAGAAGATCACAAGGGATTATGAGGCTTTGGGTAGGAAGCTGAAGAACCTGGATGCACAGATAGTCATTTTGTTTGTCCTTCTGGTGGAAGGCCATGGCCCAGGAAGGGAGAGAAGAATAGTGGAGGTGAACAACTGGCTACGCAGATGGTGCAGCCGGGAACAATTTGGCTTCCTGGACCATAGGGTACGGTTTCAGGGAAGTGGACTTCTGGCAAGAGATGAGCTGCACTTCACAGCAGTTGGTAGGAATGTTTTTGCAAACAGTCTGAAAGATCTCATCAGAAGGGCTTTAAATTGAGTTGTATGGGGGAGGGAGAAACTACTCTTGAAGACAGGAGTTCATTGAGTGCTAGAGATAATAGCCCAAATGTTATACAGAGAACAAGGCAAATAACACAACAACCCAACAATGGGAAGAATAAACCTTTTAAAAGGCAGATGGGGAAATGGCCCATGGTCTCAGATGTCTCTATACGAATACACATAGCATGAACTTGAACTCTTAGCACAACAAAACAAATGTGATATCATAGGCATCACTGAAATCTGGTGGGATGAGTCTCATGATTGGAATGTACGAATAGAGGGGTATAGCCTATTTCAGAAAGATAGACCAAACAGGAAGGGTAGCATTATATGTTAAGGATGTGTACACCTGTGAACAGACCCATAACTTAAATCCTGGCAGCCAGGTTGAGAGCATCTCGGTCAAAATTAGGGGAGAGAGAAACAGCAGAGATTTCATTCTAGGGGTCTACTACAGGCCTCCAAGCCAAACCAAGGACTTGGGATGATGCCTTCCTGGAACAGATGACTGCACATCAGAAAGCAGAGATGTAGTAGTAATGGGGGATTTCAACTATCCTGATATATGTTGGAAGTCCAACTCTGCCAGGAATTAAAGGTCCAACAAATTCCTCACTTGCCTTGCAGACAGTTTCATTGTCAGAAGATGGAAGAGGCAACAAAGGGGATCAGCAATTTTAGATCTGATCCTAACCAATGGGTATGACCTGGTTAATTGTGTGGAAGTGGCGGGATCCCTAGGGGGGAGTGACCGTGTTCTCCTGGAGTTTGTTATACAGAGGAAAGGGGAAGCCAAGCATAGTCAGACATGCCTTCTAAACTTAAAGAAAGCTTATTTCAGAAAGCTTAGGGAATTAACTGGGGGTGATCCCATGGTCAGGAATACTAAAAGATAAAGGAATTCATGAAGGATGGGAGTTTCTAAAAAGTGAGATATTGAAGGCACAACTTCAAACAGTTCCAATGAGGAGGAAAAAGGGGAGGTGTCTAAAGAAACCAGAATGGATGTCGAAAGAACTCTCAACTGAGCTAAAACATAAAAAGGACATGTACAAGAAATGGAAAAAGGGGGAAATCACCAAAGAAGAATTCAAACAAATAGCCAGCTCATGTAGGGGGAAAGTCAGAAAAGCAAAAGCACAGATGGAGGTCAGGCTTCCTAGAGAGATTAATAACAATAAAATGGCTTTTTTGGATATGTTCATAGCAAAAGAAAGAACATGGAAGTGGTAGGGCTGCTGCAGGGAGAAGGTGCTGAAATGCTAACAGGGGACAGAGAAAAGGCAGAGCTACTCAAACCTTCTTTACCTTGGTCTTCTCCCAAAAGGAGAACAGTGCTCAACCTGGAGAAAATGGAGCAGATGATGCAGTAGGGGAAATGCAGCACAGAATAGGTAAAGAGGTTGTTCAGGAATACCTGGCCAGTATAAATGAGTTCAAGTCTCCAGGGCCAGATGAACTTCATCCAAGAGCATTAAATGAACTGGCAGAAGTAATCTCAGAACCACTGTCAATAATCTTTGAGAATTCCTGGAGAACAGGAGAGGTCCCAGCAGACTGGAGGAGAACAAATGTTATCCCCATCTTTAAAAGGGGAAAAAAAAAGACCCAAATAATTACTGCCCAGTCAACCTGACATCAATACTAGGAAAGATTCTAGTGCAGATCATTAAACAGACAGTCTGTAACCACTTAGAAAGGAATGCTGTGATCACAAAAAGTCAACATGGATTTCTCAAAAACAAGTCATGCCAGACTAATCTCATTTCTTTTTTGGACAGTGTTACGAACTTGATAGATGAAGGGAATACAGTGGATGTAGTGTATCTTGATTTCAGTAAGGCTTTTGAGAAGGTCTCCCATGATATTCTTGCAAAAAAGTTAGTAACCTGTGGGCTAGACACTGCAACTGTTAGGTGGATTTGTAATTGGTTGACTGACCGAACCCAAAGGGTAGTCACCTCTTCATCCTGGAGAGAAGTGACCAGTAGGGTGCCACAGGGTTCTGTCCTGGGTCCAGTGCTATTCAATATCTTTACCAATGACTTGGATGAGGGAATAGAGGTTATGCTTATCAGATGACACCAAATTAGGAGGGGTAGCTAATACCCCAGAGGACAAGATCAGAATCCAAAATGACCTCAACAGATTAGAAAGCTGGGCCAATATTAACAAAATGAATTTCACCAGGAAGAAATGTAGGATACTACACTTGGGCACTAAAAATGAAAGGCACAGATATAGGATGGGTGACACCTGGCTTGACGGCAGTACATGCAAAAGGGATCTCGGAGTCTTAGTGGACCACAAGCTGAACATGAGTCAGCAGTGTGATGCAGCAGCTAAAAAAGCCAATGCGATTTTAGGATGCATTAATAGGAGTATAGTGTCTAGATCAAGGGAAGTAATAGTGCCACTGCAGTCTACTTTGGTTAGACCTCACCTGGAATACTGTGTCCAGTTCTGGGCACCACAATTCAGGAAGGATATTGATAAGCTGGAATGTGTCCAGAGGAGGACGACCAAGATGGTGGGTTGTCTGGAAGCCATACCCCATGAGGAGCAGCTTAGGGAGTTGGGCATGTTTAGTCTGGAGAAGAGAAAGTTGATAGGGGACATGATAGCCATGTTTAAATATTTGAAGGGATGACATACTGAGGGTGGAGCAGGCTTGTTTTCTGCTGCTCCAGAGACTAGGACACAGAGCAATGTGTTCAAACTATAGGAAAAGAGATTCCACCTAAATATTAGAAAGAACTTCCTGACAGTAAGAGCTGTTCGGAAGTGGAATACACTGCCTTGTACTGTGGTGGATTCTCCTTCTCTGGAGGTTTTTAAACAGAGGCTGGATGGCCATCTGTTGGGAATGATTTGATTGTGTATTCCTGCATCGCAGGGTGTTGGACTGTATGGCCCTTGAGGTCCCTTCCAGTTGAATGATTCTATGATTCTATATGTCAGTAAGATGTAGGGACTGTTCAAAACAACTGTAGAGAAAGAGTTTCTGTAGTAAAACCACATATGGAAAATATATTAGCACTCTTCCCTGGTGTTACCATTTCAAATCACTAACTCTGAAAGCTGCTTTTCCTTAGGAGACAGGGCAATCTATGGTTTTGTTAACGAGTATGGGGAATCTTCCATGTTTGGGGATCACATCTACACTGTGGTGGGCAGAACCAGATATAAACATCATCAGGCCAGAAGCAATGGGTTGTGGAGGTGGCCAGTGCCACATTCCCATAGATTTTATTTGAGTTGCAGAGATTGTTAGAACAGAGAACAGAGCCTTGGAATCTGGCTTAGCAAAAGAAACATAGACCTCTTTGACAACAACTACAAGAGGTAATGGTCTGAAGTTAAGAAAGATCTAGAAAGATGGAGAAAACTGGATCTCTCCCTGTTAGGGAGAATAAATACAATTAAGATGAACATATTACCTAGATATTTATATCTGTTCCAAAATCTCCCAATCTTGCAAAATGACAAAATAATACAACATTGGACATTGGACCTGAAGAAATTTATCTGGAATGGGAGAAAGCCAAGAATTAAGTGGTTGACCTTGATGGCGAACAAGGACTCAGGAGGCACATCATTACCAAATTTGAAATTATATTATTTGGCTTGTGGAATGAGTTGGTTGCAGAGCTGGATTAAATTTACCGATGATCGAACTTTGGCTTTAGAGGGATTCTTGTTGAGATACTGTTGGTCGAAGATAAAAGAGAAATTTTATATTAAATTACCCAACTGGATCTCTCTGCATGAAACTATGCTTGGAAGATGGGATGAATCCAAGGTATGGTTAAGATACAAAGAACTAATAGATTAAGAAAACTGGATGAGGGGGAGAGGTACAAATATGAGAACACAAGGAGAACTGGAAAAAATGGGCATATTGATGAATTGGTTCAAGTACTTACAGCTTAAAAATAAGTTTCAAGAAGATAAAAAGAATTATGATTTTGAAGCTCAGGAAAACGACTTGGATAAAATAATCTGGGGTGTGCAGGGGAAAACTATAGCCCGAATATATAATCTGCTTTTGGCGAGAGAATTGGAATCTGAGACAGTGATGGAATCATTGAATAAATGGGCTATAGACTTAGGAGAAGCTACAGGCATATAGAAGAATGGGAGAAATCATGGAAGGATACGAATAAGTTTACTGTATGCCTATCGCTGAAAGAAAACCATCTAAAAATAAATGGTATTTAACCCCATCCAGAATTAGAAAAATTTATAAAATAAAAGAGAAACAATGTTGGAAATGTGGGAAAGAATTAGGCACAGTCTACCAAATGTGGTGGGGCTGTCCACTGGTTAAAAAATTCTGGATAAAAATACATAAGATGATGCAAGAAATCTATAATGTTCAATATGAAATGTGCCCAAAATTGTACCTCTTAAATATAACAACAGCTATTGAAAAGACAACTCTTAAAAGCATAGTCCTCCAATGATTTCTTATAACGGCAGCTAGGTTGATAATTGCTACAAAATGGAGACAGAAAGATATGCCCCCAGTGGATGATTGGCTATTTAAGATCAAGGAGATGTACGGGAATGATAAATTAACATGCATTTTGAATGAGATAAACACAGTTAAAGTTAAGGAAGAGTGGTCTCTGGTTCAAAAATTCTGGGTGAAAAAATGGAATATAAACGAAGACTTAATCAAGCTGTTAGATCAGTAAACTATGAATGTCTAAAAGGAGGGAGGAGGGGAAGGGAAGGTTAAAAGTACATATGCAATAAGAGAAAACAAACAAAATAAGAAGACACTGTGACATGAAAGCAAGATCTTAACATGTACCATATATTTCTGATACTTGAATGAGCAAAATGTGTATTAGACATGTGAACACACACACACACACACACACACATATATATATATACACAATTAAAAGTTAGCTGGATGTGATAATCTGTGATCGATCTCTTTGTCAATCTTGGCATCTGAGGAGATGATGCTTCCCAGGTAGGTGAACTGCTGAACGGACTTAAGAATTGCCGATGGCAATATAGTGCATTTGGAAGACTTTACAAAGAGTCTGGAGTAATAAACACCTGAGGCGAAGCACAAAAATCAGTGTGTATAGAGCCATTGTACTGTCTATTCTCCTTTATGGGTCTGAAACATGGGTCTCCTATCGCCACCACCTACGACTCCTCGAACGCTTTCATCAGCGCTGTTTACGCACAATCTTAAATATACACTGGACTGACTATGTGACGAATGTTGCTGTCCTTGAGCAAGCAGGGATCACCAGCATTGAGACCATGATATTGAGAACACAGCTGCGCTGGGCAGGGCACGTTTCTAGGATGGAGGACCATCGCCTCCCAAAAATAGTCCTCTACGGTGAACTTGCCACGGGTCAGCGTAAGAGGGGCGGTCCAAAAAAGTGATACAAGGACTCCCTGAAACAACATCTCAGGCTCGGCCAAATTGATCAACAATAATGGTCTGCCCTGGCCTCACATCGGGAGGCATGGAGACGCACTATCCACAATGCTGAAGCCTTATTTGAGAACTCACACCGAACAAGTCTTGAAGACAACGACAATGCAGAAAGAATCACAACTCGGAAACATCACCCAAGGAGACCTTCTGCTGTGCTTTCTGCAACCGGACTTGTTTATCTCGGATTGGCCTTTTTTAGTCATCAGCGCGCTTGCAGTAAGCGTGGGATGAGTCCTTCCTGAATCTTCGTTTGCGAAGAAAAGCCAGAGAGAGAGAGAGAGAGGATGTGATAACATTTAATAGAGGAACACTGAGGAAATTAAACAAGAAGCATTCCATTCCGAGATGTAGATAGGAGGAAGTCAATGTATGGTTGTTTGTCTGTT
Organism: Gambelia wislizenii; assembly: GCA_030847615.1. Taxonomy (NCBI): domain Eukaryota; kingdom Metazoa; phylum Chordata; class Lepidosauria; order Squamata; family Crotaphytidae; genus Gambelia; species Gambelia wislizenii. The sequence continues at coordinate 164,780,546 of JAUMIR010000001.1, read as the reverse complement.
TGTTTGTGTGTTTGTATAAGTGGAAAGAAAGGATATTAACTGAGGGTATTGCAAGTGCGAAGGTATGAGTAAGTGGAAAATAGAAGTAAGGATGGAGAGGAGGGAACAGAGGGGTAATTGAGTAAGAAGGTAGAACGATGGAAGGAGAGGAAAGAAAGTGGAAAAGATGATGGGTAATAGGATGAAGAAAGAAGATGTATGAGCATCGTAATTACTCAGGATACTATAAATGTGTTGTTATTTGTATATATGTATAATGAGTATATGTAAAATTGAGATGCTTATGTACCTTATGTGCTTGTTTATTTGTTTATCTCGAGTATGTTTACTCTATGTACGTATTCTATGTATGTATGCATACTTGTATATCTGCAAAGTTAAAAAAATAATTAAAAAAAAGAACAGAGAACAGAGCAGAATGTGAGAACTGGATTTCGTCTTGGGCTAGAAGTGGCTTCAGTCCATTGCTAAGCTGTGTTGTAGCCCACTCTTGCTTCCATTGGTGATCCCATTATTTGGTCACTGCTTGCTAGATGGGGAACTGGACATCTAGGACCTGTGGCATCACTTAGGCTGGTGTCACCCCTCCCCATGATGGTGTCACCTGGTGCAGTTTGGCCTCTAGTGCTGCCACTATCTAACAACCCTTTCAACCAGCAAAGTTGTTCAAAGTGCATGTAGACTTTGCAAGAGAGGAGGTGGTATAACAGGTTAGATATAGTTTAACGTTTCTCTGGTGTTCCCTTGGCTTCACCTCTGGTTAAACTGTCCTTTGCTTAACTGGCCTGAGAGGGCATTCAGTCATCATTGCTTGTTGCCAGAGGAGACTGTCTCAGGAACCAAGAGGGACCAGGTGAAGAGAAAGAGCAATCAGAAGACTGCAGGAGATATTTAAAAACTCTAGAGGGCACTGTAGTCGAAGAAATGAGGTATAAAGATTTGGTTGAGTTGAAAGATTTTAAGGGGAAAAAACAGATTTCAAAGGAAAGATAACTTTTTGTAGTCTTATTGAACAGCCATGGATTTTATTGCCCAAATGATATGATATATTCTGGAACCCCAACCCTCTGACAAAGATGGCTGTTGTTTTGTGCAAAACCCAGCTGTCTTGCATCCCCCCCCCCAATGTGGCTATCTGCAGATAATTTTTGTGCACAAAAAATGTGCAACCCTCCCTTTTCAGATGGCCACATAATTTATTGCACAAAAGACAGCAAGTTTGAACAACAAAACACATAGCTATCTGGAAACAGTACTTGGTGTGTGAACAAGTTGTTTTGTGTGAAAATGACAGGTTTTTCATGCAAAGACTTTGTTTCTGGATAACCACGTTGTTTTTGTCTGCAAAGATTGCTGTCCCCCCCCACCCTCACAAAAGGACTATTCTTTCAGAAAAACAATATGTAGTCATTTTTTGCACAAGAAATCATTGCTTATTTCTGCACAGAATAATTTCCTAAAATACTATCTCATCATTTTAAAATTAAAACACAATCTGGAACAGCAGATAAAGCATTTAGACCTAAATCCAATTGCTAATATCAACTAGAGTAAGGACTTTTTCAGACAGGACTTACCGCGCAAGAAGACTCCGGAATACAGTAGTTACGACCCTGCTGCGCGACATCATCGAAACTATTCCAGAGTCTTTTTGCATGGTAAGTCCTGTCTGAAAAAGTCCTAAGACATTGAACCAGTGGGATTTACATAAGTGCTGACCTTTGTCCAGCAGTTGATTCTACAAGTCTACTCTCTTTCAGACTAGCAATTGGATTTAGGCCTTAAAAAGAAAACAGAGGTTGGGGGTAATAACAATTTAAAAACTGTTTCCAGTGGGTACCAGAAAGCCATTTGAGAGAGAGCCAGGTGGATATCCCAGGACAAGCAATGCTGTAATTTGGACACTGCTGTGGAGGAGGACCTTTTTTGTGCCTCTAGCAACCATGCTTTGGATGGTGTATTTTAGACCAGGGCCTCTTTGGGAGACCTGAGTACACAGGCTGGATCATGTGACAAGAGACAGTGATTGGATCTTGCTGGCTGAGGTTATTAATTTTCTTGATTTGTTTTAAGATGAGGCAAGGTATAAGCCTAATCAGTCAAAAACATGGGTTGAGGTTGGGCTTCAGGCTTTTTATCTGGCAGCTAAACATACAATTAAATATTTGATTCCAAGTATCATCTTAGGAATTTGGAATTGGGTCTTACATTTTATTTCAGGTTCATATGAGATTAAGGGCAATATTATTTCTTTTTTTCCTTGAATGTTCTTTGGCAGTGATTGATTAAAGCTTGATTGTTTCAGACTTTATAAAGTTAGGCACTTGGCTACAGTTGAATAATCCTTAATAAATCGAATGCCAAGATTCCATTTCATTTCTCACCATGACTAATTTCCCCCCTGTACATTGTTGGATTGTTCACTTCCTATTTAAAGTTCCATATGTTGAAAACATGTTATACATTATCACACACAAAGAATGTTTTTATAGCAACATCTAACTAAGTATTACACAGACTTTATACACATACTGTTAAAAAGTTAACAGTATTTAAAAATGAATTGCATCTGGTATTAATTAAAAAATCTTGGCTGTGGTGTATATCTGCATCTGTCTTTATTGATTTCTTCATATGGCAGCTGTTTTCATTGAATATTTCTTGTGAACATAGCATGATGGGGAAGTGTGAATTGAATTCTATGTGTATTATCAGACTTTTTTCTTTTTCTGAAGATCAAACCCACCCACCTTCTGCTTTGCTCAGTGTCAGGCTGTTTCTTTGAATGCATTGCCTAATGGGAGTGCTTTTTGGAAATAAGCTGGAAAGCCACTGTTTACTCTCTTTTTCCTTTGCAACTTGTTCAATGTGTAGAGATGGGGAAGCCTGGAAAATATTTAGAAAAAATACTATTTTTTCTTTTAAGATTTTTTCTCTGGAAAAAATGGATTATGGAATATTCTCTTTTAGAATGGCGAACAAAATTTTTAAGACAAGGTGATCTTGTATTATATTTACTTCTTCAAAAATGCTTTTTGAAAACTATATAAAAAGAAGGCTTTTATGTAAGATAAGATATAGTATCAGATCATTGTAATTTCTAGTCTAGGTTTCCTTTTTTTCTCACTTCTTATGGGAATACGTGCTTTATGCCTCCTTCACAGTATGGAGAAGACAAAATAATTTTGTTTTAGTAATGTTGACAGTTCTCTTTTTGCTTGCTTGCTTTAAAGTTACAAAACAAAAGAGGTTTCAAAGAAATTCAATAAATTTAGAAAAGTAAATTCAGTTTGCAATTATTGTCTCAATAACATGACAAACATGATGATTTTATGCTAAATCATATTATATATAATGCATTTTATTTTCCTAAAGTTAACCAACTGATTTTCAAACTGTAAAAAAATGCTAGTATCACTTTTTAAATTTTTTTTCCTAAGCATATTGTTTTCTTCCTGGAAACAGACACACAGAAGCAATAATGTCTCCCCCTCCCCCAGTATTACTATTTCCCCCCAGTATTTTAAATAAGTACCTTTAGCTCTTATGTTACAGACATCAGTAAATTAGTTTTGTTATGGCAGGTGGCATGCATATTTTGTCAGGACCCTAAGAAATGCTTCAAATTGTATCCAGGCAAAGTTGGGGTTCCAAACATGGGTAAATATAGCCTTGTTTCTAGCACATATTCAGAATTTCTATGCATCTTAGGTGCCTGCAATGCACAGCAGTCTGATACCAGTTCCCCCACCCCCTTGCTTGTCAGCTAAATCCTAATTCACCAGTGTGGGATAGGAAGAGAAATACATTCTTACATCAGGGTCTGTTCTCTCAATCAGAAACTGTATGAATTATATTTTCTAGTAAATAAACTGCATACCTCAAGGGGTCATTATTGTATAATTTTTATTTTCCAGTTAGATGTCTTCCAGCCGTTTTTTGTTTCCTTAAACCTCCCTCCTAGTGTTACAAGAGGAGAGCAGTTTATATTGGAAGTAAACGTATTCAATTATTTGAAAGAAAGCACTGAGGTAATAATATTGAAATGTTTTTCTTTTTAAATCTTTTCGTGCATGCGTGTTCGTGATTTCCCTGTCTTTGCTACTGCCTACTCTAGGTTAATTTCTGGGATCAAACTAGTGAAGAATCCTATGGCATCTTAAATTTTCTGGTCTTTAAGATGCCACAAGTTATTTTTCTGCCACAAGTTATTTTTCTGTCACAAGCTAGGACAGCTACCTAGCCTGTAGAAATTGTTTTCTGGGGCAGCTCAGTTACTGCTGGAGTATAGATTCAGAAAGAGCCTGCTGAAACCTATCACCTACTGGCCACAGGGAACCAAAACCAATCAACCAGTCAACCTGTCTATCTATCTATCTATCTATCCATCCATCCATCCCATAATGATATGCAGTGAAATAAATAAGAAACGTAATTTCAGAGGAGATTTAAAAATCTATTTTAAAATCCACTTTTAAAAACCAAAGGCCATATGATATAATTTAGTTCTAGGCATCTGCTGGAAGATCAACAAGGATGAATCTAGATACCTGTTTCCCCACATTGCCCAATTTAACATCATTGTGGAACAATTTATAAACAATATTGTAGACTGTTACGAAGAGTTGTCCATTCATTAGTGGAATAGATACGATGATCAAAACACATCTCTTTCTTTGCCGTCCACTCTTCAATCTGCTCCAATGGGCGTGGAGCAGATGGGAAGGGAAGGGAAGGAGTGAATGGGGAAGGAGCCCGTTGTAGGAGTAAAAGTCTTCTGGTATGACACTGGGTGGTGCTTGTTGTTTTGACTTTAAAATCCTAAACACATGCACCAAAGCATTAGACCCTGAAAATAATATGAATTACTTCTAAGTAAATCTGCATAACATCTTACAGTGTATCTGCCTTGGGGCTTATCTACATGTGGGGCAAAAACTCCAAATGGAGTTCTGCTCACATACTCCCACATCCCTCCCGAAGCCCTGTGTGCTATTATTCTCCACAGGGATGGGGGTACATTGTCTTCACTGTCCCTGTGGAGTTTAAACCACCACTGCCCCCACTACCACCTCGACTATAATTTAAAGCTCCAGAGGCAGTTCCAAAGGGAGAGGCCAAAGGGAGAGGTTTTTCTCCCTTACCTTACTCAGTTGTTGCAGGAAGAGGTGCTTGAAGAAAGCGATGGAAGCACTTGAAGCAAGTGGCTGGATCACCATAGATTTAGGGGGCATTTGCAGGGGGATTCAGGGTTTTTGACAGTGTAGACAAGCACTTGTTTAATCATGGGTTACTACTCTATGTTTTGAATTTCTTAAAAATCCATTCTCCTCAGAAGATCACAGATGTCACCCAATATTCCTTATTGCAGGAGGGACTTTCTCTCTGGTAATATTATTTTGCTTTGTTGTTTTTCAGTTATTCTTGGCTCTCTTCTGTTCTCTGTCCCAGTTTTCACTTCTCCAGTTGCCCATTTCCCCTCCTCCATCTGTCTTGTTTGTATTTTTCTTGGATGTTCCTAAATACTCTGAAGCTGATGCATGCTGACCGGTAATTTGTAGTAGTCACATCTGTGTGAAAGCCTTTCTGTCCTCACTGGGATGTAATACAGCAACAACAAGGAAAAGTTCATTAAGAGTGCCTTTGAATATAGTTTTAGGAAAATAATAATTGACTACTTTTGTTTCTTAAGGTTACAGTAACTCTTGATACAAGTGACACCTTTGAAATTCTTATCGTTTCCAATGATATAAATGCCATGGGAAACCAAAGGTCAATTTGGGTACCAAGTGAAGATGGGAAGACTGTTATTTTTCCAGTCAAACCAAAGCAAATTGGAGAGATTCCCATCAGGGTGACAGCAATATCACCCATTGCTTCTGATGCTCTTCTCCAGAAAGTACAAGTGAAGGTAAATTTTAATGCTGTCATAATTAAGGAACTTGTATGCAGAATGGATGAATCACTTTGAAAAAATGTATGCAAGTCCCATTTTGACAGTTAAACTCAGGAAATGTGTCAAACCATAAATAGCAAATAGACGTCTAAATCCCTGCCTGTATAATTCAGTGTCTCAGAAATATATAGGATGGGTTGGGGATGACGTTGTGCTGGCATTTCATCATAACCTATGGGAATGAATTAATGTTGCAAGTAGTCTTATGATGTCACAATTGCTCACTGACCTTACTGGGCCGCAGTAATAGCCAGTATTACAGTTGCATTATTGGTGGAAACAGAGTTTGCCACATTTGGGACTGGAGACATGACTTTTTAGCATTCCATTCTAAAGGTACCATAGTTTACTTAGCCTGGATGTATCCCTAGCAGCCCATCCCTGTGCACCTAATAAAATATGGCAAATTATGAAAATGAGATTGTAACCCAGGAGCCACCAGTGGGATGGTCCTGGCTCATTTGCCTTGAGTTGTCTGCTACTCCACATAAGACATCAGAGTCAAAAAGTGAAATCTTTTTGCACAAATGTGCATATTAGAGTCGCAGTAACTTTAAAAGAATAAAATCTTCCAAATGAGGATGGGGTGGGGTGGTTGGAACAGAGAAGCAATAGTGTGTGCATATATTATGAAAGAAAGTGAGACCAAGAGAAACCTACTGTTTTGCTATGCCAAATTTCATCTCCATACAAGTGGCATGGTTGGTCCTGCAGCTTTCAATGAAAGTGCAATATGCATTTTAAATTCTATCTCAGTCAGAAAATTTCACACAGGGAAAGGGTTAAAACACTCTGTTCTCTTTACCTCTCTGCTCCAAATACCTCTTCCATACAGCTTGTTGTTGTGTGCCTTCAAGTCATTTCTGACTTATGGCGACCCTAAGGTGAACCTATCATGGGGTTTTCTTGGCAGGATTTGTTCACTGAGGGTTTGCCTTTGCCTTTCTCTGAGGTTGAGAAAGTGTGAAGTGCCCAAGATAACCTAATGGGTTTCCATGGCTGACTGGGGATTTGAACCTTAGTCTCCAGAATCCAGTGCTCAGACCACTACACCCTGTTGGCTCTTTCCATAAAGCTACTTTTCTGTAAAAATAATGGGCGAGAGGAGGAGAGAGATGGGATCATGATAGAGCTGCAATACACCTCTTTCTACCTAATGTGTAGCTAAATATGACCTTCAGATTGGGCTCAGTATAGAACACAGAAGTGACATTCTCACTTGTGCAGTGGGACAAAGCTGAAGTGTGGAAAGATAATTTGATAAAGGAATAGCAACACTGCATTATCTACAACAAAATTATTATCATAACAATTAGCTGTTTTCACATTCTCAACTCAAATAGGAAACTAACTAGGGTTACTAACCAGGACTTTAAACCATGGTCTTCCTAAATTATGGTTTATAATGCCAGTATAATTTATAGTAGCTCAAAAGATTTGTTTAGGCTTTACATATAGTGAAGAAACTTTGGTTTTGTGCACAGTAGTGAATTTAAATCTGAAAACAATATTTGGCTCCTGGAGCACTTCAGTAAGAAGACCCAGCTGTGTTACGGAAAGCTTTGCCAACAGAGCCCAGTTATTTGAGGGTATATATGACATAGTGTGTATATTTCAAAGACATAGCCATGTTAGGCTGGATCAGTACACAAAGGGATCTTGTAGCACCTTTGAAACTGAAAGAAAGAAGTGGGTAGCTTAAGCTTCCATGGACTTAAGCAAGTGGACTTAAGTCTACGAAAGCTTACACTACCAACTTCTTTCTCTCGTTTAGTCTCAAAGGTGCTACATAGTGTATATATATTATACTAAAATTGTGTATGTGTCATAATAAGATAATGTTCTTATAAAATGTTAGGTAATGTAAATCTATCAAATCTTGTGAAGCAAAGATGCTTAGGAGGATTTACTGTTGCATTTGCTAAGTCTTCGTGTCCCTTTTCTCAGTTTCTGCCCTGTGTACTATAGAGACTTCTCAGTATTGAGAACACAAATAACACAGATACTTACTATATCTAACAATTATTGGGAAATATCTAATCTTTATTTTTTTATGTGAACACCTTCCAGAACTAATATTTTTAACATATGGACCAATAGTCTGTAATAATAATCTTTTTAATGTAAATGCCTAGCATGTCTAATGTTTATTTTTCAAATATACACACATACCGTATCTAATAATTATTGTAGGTTAATGAATCTTAATATTTTAAAAATGTAAACTCATACAATGTCTGCTTTAAAAAATGTACATATATCTAATGTTTATGAGAGATACATCTAATCTGTATTTTGTTTCAATAGGCTGAGGGGCTAGAACAATTTCATTCGCAGGCACTTCTTTTGGACCTGTCAAAAAGAAGTAGTCTTGCAGAAAATTTGAATTTCACTTTCCCCTCTAATGTAGTACCTGGCAGTGAAAGAGTACAAGTCACCATTATTGGTAAGCATTCCCTTTCTCTTCTTGGCTTTATTTCGGTGCCCGTTGGCAAATTAAAAGAAAATATAGTAAATAATTTTTGTTGTACATTTCTGGCTCCCTTTTTTATTGATGTTGTCCTTCAGTTTTATATGTAATTATTTGCAAGTTTTTTTTTTAAAGTGTATCAACTTCATCCCACTCTTACATAGAGCTCTCAGTAGTCTCTGATCCAAGCAACTAACCCAATCTGTGCCTGGTAAGCTGTGCAATTACATGAAGATATGATATGTAATACTTTGTATTGGGGTGTACAGCTGCCAGGAGGGGACTTTGGAAGGCCACCCCCCAGGCCCTCCATTTTTGACCAAACATGCTCATGGGACAATGTTGCCACGTCTCCACCCACAGCTGTTCTAATACCATAAGAGGACTTTTTAAAAGCAGGAAACGAACCAAGTTAGCTTCTAGTTCACTTCCTATTTTTTTTAAAAAAGACTTCTGGGCCTAAAATAGCCCAGGAGGCCAAAAAGTGATAAAATTTCTCTCTGATCTCTACCTAGGGGATAGGGGCGAACATTTTTGGCCAAAAGTTTTCTTTAAAAAAATAAATAAAAATAAAAGCAATTTTGGGAGATCCTCAGAAAAAGCCTTGATTTACATGAGACTAATGTGTCAAATTTTCCCCATCCCTGCTCTGTACATACAATAATTACAGTGACTGTGTGCGATGACCATCCATGAATTGTGTACATATATTAGGGTATCCTTTAATGGCAATCCTTGGATTCTCTTTGAGTTAAAAAAAAAAAAAAAGCTCAACAAGGTGGCTGGGTCAGGTGGCTTTAAATTATTTGACACAAAAGTTTTCCTATGGCCTTTATCTCACATTTCCATGTTGTTGGTATTGGCTCTTGTTGGGATGCAATAGGGGAGTCTTGTGGTAGCTAGAGTGTCAGTATGGGACTTGAAAGGTATAGGCTTGAAATCTCACTGATAAATGAAACTCACTGAGTGACGTTGGAGCACTCATCCTCATCCTGACCTACCTTATAAGGTTGTTGTGGGGAAAAAGGAGGGAAGAAGAGCCATGTACACTGCCTTAAGCTTGTTGAAGGAAAGATAGGATATAAATGTAATAAATATATAATTAATAAATATACAGTGTTGTTAACTGTGTCTTTCAGGTGACATCCTGGGTTCTTCTATCAATGGCCTAGAGTCCCTGATCAAGATGCCTTATGGATGTGGGGAACAAAACATGATCAATTTTGCACCTAATATTTATGTCTTGGACTATCTGAGTAAAACAGGTGACCTCCAGCCCAATCTTAAATTGAAAGCTGTGTCCTATATGAGAGAAGGTAGGATATTGTTTTTGGAGACACTCCTATTTAAATGTGCATTTCTTTGGAAGTTTTGTTTACCCTTACCCTACATTTTTTATTATAGAAATGGGACCATAGGAAGTTATTCTCTGGGAGAAGTCATGCTGTTACAAAGAATCTGATAACTACTACATACATTGCATTTGCCTTCTTTGTGTTTCACTCATAGTTCATATGGTGGGGGTCGGAAGGGCAGAATGAGTGAAAACGTCAGGCCCAGTACAGAAAGTAATGGCCACTCTTTCTGTATTGCTGTGCGTGCCAGGAGTCATTTCACATCTGACACTCACAGCAGCTGCACAGATGTGCCTTTAGTGCACATCAGGGGTGAGAAACCTGTAGTCCTTCAGATGATGTTTGACTCCCATCTCCAGTTGGCAGGGACAATATAGCTGGGGGATAGGCATGATAGGAATTGGAGTCCAATGGCACAAGGAAGCTCACAGATTCTCCACTCTTGCTCAGTTTGCTTTGCTGTTGTTCAACCGGGCAGGGCATCTAATGGATTCCACAGTGCAGTTTAACAATATTAATCTACTGCTGGTTTTTTGAGCAAAAGTGAAACTCTCACCTTTTTTTTTGTAATTTCACTTCTCTTTAAATGTATTATATATGCCTGGCAAATAGTTTTTTTGGCTGTTTATTGAAATGTTTTTGAGATTTTTACAATAGAATAACCACCCTCCCAAATAAAAAGTTGGTTGTGCTGGATATATTATCATTAGGGGCTTGTCTACATTAGTAAAAAAACCCCAAACACCACCACCCCCGAATCTGACCTGATAATGCCACACAATGTGCAGCCTTTCCCTTGAATCTGATCAATAATGCCACACAACGTATGGCCCTATCTGCATCAGACTTGGGGAATACCTCCCTAATACAGATTTTAGGAAATTTACAGTCTTCTCCAGAGTTTGTTTGAAAACTGGAGAAAATTTAGTGTGAACAATCCCATCTGCGAGGAGAGGAAGGACAAGCATTGTCTGAGGCACCACCATTTCCCCCCATCCTTGGCATCACTTCCTCCTTCTAAAGGCAGAGCCCCAGCACTATGTGGTCCCTCTGCGGTTGGAACGACAGGCCAGCCCCATTCTGACTTCAGAGAGAGTGACTAGTGCTGGGGCTTTGCTTTCACAGAGCTCAGAGCAGGTGACTGTGTACTGGAAAAGCACAGCCCCAGTGATAGTCACTTTATCTGAGGTCAGAACGCCCAGCCAGCCCCGCCATTGCGAGGCTGCCTGCCTGTTCTGACTTCAGGGAAAGTGACTAGTGTTGGGGCTCTGCCTTCACGGAGCTCAGAGCAGGCAATTGTTTGTTGGAAAAGCAGAACCCCAGTGTTAGTCGCTCTCGCTGAAGTCAGAACGGTCAGCTACTTTCTCAATGGTGGGGCTGGCTGCCTATTTTGACCTTAGAGTGGGAGATTTGTGTGCAAGAAAAGCAGAACCCTGATGCTTGTTGCTCCCTTTTAAATAAGAACGGGCGGCCAGCCTTGTGATGGTGGGGCTGGCCACTCATTCTGACCTCAGAGCAGGAAATTGTGCACCAGAAAAGCAGAACCCTGTCGTTTTTCTGGCCCACACCAGTGGCAGCAGCACCAGTGGCAGTAGTACAGTTGGCTAGTAGCGGCAGTGGACCTGCAGCTTCACTGGGGGTAAAAATCCAAATGCAGAGTTGGGCTTTGGTAGGTAAAGTATGGTGCTTAAATCAGGGTCAGTGTAGTCTGAATTTCATGCACTGCAGCTCCAGTCCAAAGTAGACCAAATTTCATCTGGATTTTTACCCCCAGTGTAGACAGGCCCTAAGTCTCCAGTTCTTATGGTTTCCTCCAAAACACCTCATACTTACCAAGCAGTTACATGAATATTGCGTTAAGTTACCCGTTAGTAAATTGTTTGCTATATTCACCTTGCCCGCTTCAGGTATAGCAAAACGAAAACTTTGCTTGGACTGAGCTATGCTGATGAAGGTCTTTCTAAACCTAGAACCTATTTGGTATAGCTCACCTTGGTGTTCTCAGTCTTCCTGAAAACAATATTCATGAGCCTTGAAAGTCTTCCTATAGGGATTGTTGTTATATAATCAAAGCTGCAAGTAATATCATTTTCCCTTAGTTCTAAACCAGTTGAGCCTGAATTCTGGATTGTCTACACACTTTAAGCATAACTTCAGAATCATGAAGATTAGAAACTTGAAAGTAAGGAAGCTGAAAATCTCAGGAAGCTGTTTTTTTTTTGTTGTTTTTTTTTACACCTGATACTAAATCATCTGTCTTTATTGTAGTTGTGTGCAGTCACAGCACACACGGTCTGGACTTCCAGGCTGTTCTTACATTGTACAGATTGCATCCTTTTTGAACACAATAGGCCAAATTTAATCTCTGGCGTAAGCCTATTCACTTTAGTACTGTCATGTTATAACTAAATTTGGACTCAAATCCCAGATCAGGCTCCCACAAAGAAAGGGAACAAAGGCCACCAACAACAGAAACAGTTTTGTTTGCTTTGTTAAACTCCATGGGTTATAATTGGCCTGACAACTGGATTTAGGCCACCCTAAAGTTAAACAGTTAGTTTGAAAAATAATGAACATCTGTTTTTAAAGCAACTTCTTTGAAGTTTGCAGGCAATCTGTCACTTCCTGTAGACTGATTTATACTACCATAATGTTTTTAAGTTCCTTAAACGTTAGTTTTATTAAAGCTATTTTTAAATGAGTCATAACTGAATTGAACGGTCAGTGATGCATTTGTTTTGCTTAAATCATTCTTGGCTTTGAGATTTAAAGCAGTGTTCTTAGGATTCTCCTGTGCCCTAAGTAAGTGCTACCATGGTCATGATATATCTTTAATTTTAAAATAAGTCTATGTCTTTGTTTTGTGCTCTTTCCCTATCCTTCTTTGTATCATTTCAAAGTAGGAAGACTTTGATACGGTGCAACTGAAAAGTGCAGTGAGCCGGTGTGATGTAGTGGTTTGAGTGTTGCCCTAGCACTGGGAGACCAGGGTTTGAATCCCTGTTCAGGCATTAAAATCCACTGGCTGACCTTAGGCATGTCATACTCTCTAAGTCTTAGGGGAAGCCAATAGCCAACCTCCTTTGAATAAACCTTGCCAAGAATACCCTTGCAAAAGGCCTCCATAACTTAGAGGCAACTTGAAGGCACATAAAAACAACAAAGAGGCAGCATGGTGTAGCTGTTTGGGCATTGGATTAGGACTCCAGAGAACAGGGTTCAAATCCCTTATTGGCCATGGAAACCCACTAAGTTACCTTAGGCAGGTTACACTCTCTCAGACTCAGAAGTAGGCAAAGGCAAACCCCCTCTGAACAAATTTTGCAAAGAAAACCTGTGTTAGGTTCACCTTAGGGTTGTTACAAGTTGGAAACAGTTTAAAGGTGCACAACAAGAACAACAAAAAGCACAGTCCTATGTATATTGTTCAGAAGTAAGTCCTACTGTGTCCAGTGGTGCTTATTCCATCATAACTATATTTAGAACTGCACCTGAGAGACAGCTGTCCCCTGCTCACTCAAATGGCTTAAAGCATGGGTAGGTAAGTGCTACGGGGCCCCAGGTGACTTTTCAGATTAGCAAATTGCTCACAGGCTCTATTATAATCTTGGTTTTTTAAAAAGAGTTAAAAATGCATAAAAGTGGCTATAAACATGTACAATAGGTTAAAAACTAAAAACAAATGCTTTTTAAAGTATTATTAAATTTGTTAAAATTCCATCTCTCATTTAACAAAATCCCTCCCAATATACTTTTTTTTTGATAAAGTTACCAGCTTGGTAGATGAAGGGAATGCTGTGTACATCGCATACCTTGATTTCAGTAAGGCCTTTGACAAGGTTCCCCATGACATTCTTGCAAACAAGCTTGTAAAATGTGGGCTAGACAAGTTAACTGTTCAATGGATTTGTAATTGGTTGACCGGCCGAACCCAAAGGGTGCTCAGCAGTGGCTCTTTTTCGTCTTGGAAAGATGTGACCAGTGGGGTGCCACAGGGTTCTGTCCTGGGCCCAGTGCTATTCAACATCTTTATCAATGACTTAGATGAGGGAATTAGGGGCATACTTATCAAATTTGCAGATGACACCAAATTGGGAGGAATAGCTAATACCCTAGAGGACAGGATCAAAATTCAGAATGACCTGGATAGACTGGAGAGCTGGGCCAAAGCTAACAAAATGAAATTCAATACGGAGAAATGTAAAGTACTGCATTTAGGGCGGAAAAATGAAATGCATAAATATAGGATGGGAGAGACCTGGCTGAATGAGACTACGTGCGAAAGGGATCTAGGAGTCCTAGTAGACCACAAGTTGAACATGAGCCAACAGTGTGATGCGGCAGCTAAAAAGGCCAATGCGATTTTGGGCTGTATCAATAGAAGTATAGTGTCTAGATCAAGGGAAGTAATAGTGCCACTCTATTCTGCCTTGGTCAGACCTCACTTAGAATACTGTGTCCAGTTCTGGGCACCACAATTCAGAAAGGATATTGACAAATTGGAGCATGTCCAGAGAAGGGCAACTAAAATGGTGAAAGGTCTGGAAACCATGCCTTATGAGGAGAGACTTAGGGAGCTGGGTATGTTTAGCCTGGAAAAAAGACGGTTGAGAGGCGATATGATAGCCCTGTTTAAGTATTTGAAGGGATGTCACGCTGAGGATGGAGCAAGCTTGTTTTCTGCTGCTCCAGAGACTGGAACATGGAGCAATGGGTGCAAGCTCCAGGAACAGAGATTCCACCTCAACATGAGGAGGAACTTTTTGACAGTAAGAGCTGTTCGGCAGTGGAACACACTCCCTCAGAGCGTGGTGGGGTCTCCTTCCTTGGAGGTCTTTAAACAGAGGCTGGATGGCCATCTGTCGGGGATGCTTTGATTGTGATTTCCTGCGTGGCAGGGGGGTTGGACTGGATGGCCCTCGTGGTCTCTTCCAACTCTGCAATTCTATGATTCTATGATTCTACTTAAATTGCCTTCAGTGAATCTGATTTTGATATTGGCTCTTGATATTGAGTGAAAAGAAACAAAATTGACTCGATATTGACTATAATCTTAGCAGACTAAAATTTTAGCAGCATGCTGTGACGCCATTTTTTTCTAAATAATTTTTGAGGGCATATGGAGGCAGCATGTAACTATAGGCTACCTCTGCCCAAACACAAATGAAGGGTTATTTCGTAGATTCCATTTTTTTGGTGGTGGCACTCACTATTTTCACACTTTAAAAGTAAATGCAACAAACACAGGTATCATAGGTATGCTCATCAAGAAATGGTTATTATTAGCACTTTCCTGCTGGGTATATGCATTGAGGTTTGCCTATTTCTAATTGAAATTTATGATGTGGTCTGACTTGGAATACTCTATAGAACTCTAGTCACCCTACTTGCCGAAAGGAAATTGTATTGCTGGAGAAGGTATAGAGAAAAACAAAATGATCAGGGGGCTAGGGTAACTCTTCTGTGAGGAAAGTTTTCAGTGTTTGGAGCTATTTAGCTTTTTAAAAAGGGCAAGTAAGAAGAGACACGACAGAAGTGTATAAAATTATGCATGGGGTGGAAAAAGTGGGTAGGGAGATGTTCTCTCCCTCTCCTGTACTAGAAGCTGGGCTCATCCATTGAAGCAGGATGGTGGGAGGCTCAGGACAGATCGAAAGAGATTCTTTTCCACATGGGATATAACTAACCTATAAAATTTGCAAACATAAGATGTAATGATGGCCTGGATGGTTGGTTGGTTTTTAAAAAGACATTAGATGGTTTTTAAGAAGGCAGAATAAAACTAACAATGGTTTAATAGTTCTGATGCCTATAAGTTACCTCCTTTGCCAAAGGCAGAATGCCTTGAAAAGCTACGTACATCCTGAGAAATGTGAACTGGAGGGTGCTGTTGCACATGCACTCAGCTTCTCATAGAGATCTGTTTGGTCAATTTAGGAAGAATACTGGATTAGGTAGGTCATTTGTCTGATTCAGCACAACTCTTCTGATGTCCTATATCCTTTATGTGTCACAATGCTCGCTGAAGTGTAAGAGGCCTGTGTGATCCAGTAGATTTCGTTTTGACTGGGAAAAGTTGTTTCCACATTTTGTGTAATTAGTGGAGGTCCCTGCAGAATCAGAAACAAATTGCCTGATATAATTTGTAGTAGTAGTTGTTCTGATCTGATAAATGACTTGTCTGCAAAGGTACAACTAAATTACTCGATGAGAGAAAATCTCCTTATGGGCTTTTTAATGTTATTACAGCCCCATCTTTGTGTGTGTGTGTTGTATACCAGTTCAGGCTCTCATTTTGTTATTCACATGAATTTATCCAACATTTTACTGTTGGATAATGTCAAACTGTCAAACTGCTTTAGTATGGGAACCTTGTTTATGGGCCTTAGGGAGCTTGCTAGCAGTCAGTGCCAAGAGGAGAGGGATGCTAAGCCTGTTTCCTGGGTGATATAGGTCTGTTCTTACAATTCCTGTCTTCAGGCTACCAAAGAGAGCTTCTTTACCAAAGGGATGACGGTTCTTTCAGTGCTTTTGGAAACAGCGACCACTCTGGAAGTACATGGTAAGTGGCCTGTCCTCCCACTTGGTAAATAACTTGGTATTAATAGTTTTGAATTACCAAGACTATTGAAGGAATGGTTAAGAAACCAACCAGCAAAGCCAAATTCATGCACAAGACTGAAGCTATTGTGACTCTGAGTTAAGAATGTGCACATTTTTTCATGCAAACAGCTTTTGTTAGGGCTTGTCTACATTATCAAAACCCCTGGATTCCCCAGTAAATTCCCCTGCATTTGGGACGATCTGCCCACATGTTGCATGGCCCAGATTTGGGGGCATTCCACGGTATTTCACCTAGATGCAGAGAGTACACATATGTGGGATTCAAAGTTTTCTCTGCATTTTTGTCCTCTGCTGCCACCATTGCCACTGACACTGTGACCAATTTTAAAGCTTAGGAGGCAGTTCCCAGCCAAAGAGAGAGGTTTTCTCCCTTCCCCTGGCTCGGCAGTGCTGCCTCTGCCCACTTGCCCATTGCAGGAAAAGGCACTTGAAGAAAGCAATGGAAGTACTTGAAGGAAGCAACGGGCAAGTCGGTGAAGGCAGTGCTGCTGAGCTAGGAGAAGGGGCAAAAACACTCTCTTTGGCTGGTAACTGCATCCTAAGCTTTAAATTATGGTTGAGGTGGTAATGGTGGAGGTGGCGGTTGAAACTCACAGGGACAGTGAAGGCAAGGTACTGCACTTCCCTGCAGAGAATAATAACGATCAGGGCTCCGGGGAGAATGCAGGGGCATGCGGGCAGAACTCCATTTGGAGTTTTTGTTCCACATGTAGACAAGCCCTTAGTGTTCTGGAATCCCTTTTGAGTATTCATGGCACATACCTAAGAGTATAGAGGTAAGTTGTAAGTTGTCTTTCTGCACTCTAAGCCTCACAGAAGAAACAGAAAAAAAGAGGCAAGAATGTGTTAAAAGAAACCTGGTATTTCCCCCAAATCTATTCTATTTGTATAAACACACCTATTCCCTGTGTTTCCTTTAAAGAGGCTAGAACAGCTTTCTTATGGGTTTCCTTTTGGTATCTCATCCAGATAGTTTATAGGGCCAAACATAAATCTTATATTCATGAAAATATATGAGATGTAAATTTAAGGACATCGAGTACAATTAGTATCTTTAAGTTTTGCTTCAGCCTTCCAGTGCACATATTTTTGATCTTGAAAAAGTTACTGATGCAAATTAAACATCAGCCTGTGTGTTGCAAACAAAGAAACGGACCACTGAAAATGTTTAACTTTATGTTTCAAATGAACTTTTTGCTCTAGGTTATCAGCTTTTGTATTACGAAGTTTCATTCAAGCTCAACCTTTCATAGATATTGATCCATTTATATTGGAAAAAACAGCGAATTGGATTGTTAGTCATCAGAAACAGAGTGGAGAATTCCAGGAGCCTGGAAGAGTGCTACATACTGAACTGCAAGGAGGCACTAACAGCTCTCTTTCGCTGACAGCGTATATTATGGCTGCCTTACTAGAGTACCAAACGGATGAGGTAGTAGCAACACTGATACTTACCTGCCTGAAATATTAAAGTAAACACAATGCAGTTTAATAATACTTTTAAACAGAATGTCACCAACAAAAAGATGGCTTGTTTTTTCTACGATTGGCAGTTTAACCTTTCAGTAGGTCATAGTTCTCTCTGCACTGTTTAACATCAAAAGATACTCATTTTTTAAAACCAGAAGCTGAGTTCCAACCTTTTTCAGTTTAATTTTGTTTTCTTTTTTTGACATTCTGTGCATTCCTTCTAGGGGATCTCAGGGCAGAAAACTGATCTATACTGTATAGGCCCTACACTGACAGTCAGCAGTTCTCTGTGGTTTCAGACTGGGCTCATTTCTAGCCCTGTGTGAAAGAACCATGGATTGAACTGAGCTTGGAAAAGCCCTTTTTTTTTTGCACAATAAGGCTACTTTTTGGATCTTGCTGGCAGGGGGATTCTAGGAGTTGTAGTTCAAAACCTCCTCCAAGCTGTGGATTGAACCCTGACCTTCTACACACACTGTATGTGTTCTGTCACTGAGCAACGGCTCTTCCCTGGCAAACTTCAGATAACTTTGTCATATCAGCTTAAGGGGTTCATGTCATATCAGCTTGGGGGTTCTTCTAGCCTGAGAGACCCTTCGGTGATATTCTGGGATGCAATCTTAGAAATTCCTCTGCCTGGGAATTCCCTCAATAGCGCCCCCTATTGTCCTAGTTGCCACCATCCCCTGAATCCTACACCCTGTTACAACACAGTCCAAGGGGAGACTGTGGAGTTTCCTTTGGAATTCCCTGCCACTTGCAGAGAATAATTTCCCTCACGCTTTCCTCAAGAAGGAGACAATGAAAGCATCTGAGCCAACACCAATGAAATGAAGCTTTGAAGTTTGGAAAAGTTCTTTTTGGATGACAACTTCCAGATTCCTGGGAATTGAATTTGGGAGCTGTAGTTCAAAAACTAACACACAAACTAACTTTTTCAAGCTGAAATTGTAGCGACACCCTTTCCTGAGCAACAGTCTCCTGAATTTTTAGTAGAACTTGGCCTGTTTTTAAGCATAGTTTCCCATACAAGAACGTTAGAAACAACAACTTCTTTTTGAACAGAACTTAGGTTTTCTGTTCTGGAATCTTGACCAGTTCCAGAATTCTCTCTCTTGATTATTCTGACATGACCATCTTACATTTGTACTTTTGATTTATAGTTTAACGTTTTTCTATAGTTAATATTTGTTTGTTAAACAGTTAATTTATTTTAGCCTATTAAAATGTATCTCTTATTATGTTATCTTTATTTCTACAGTATGATAATAATATAAGAAGAGCTTTGAACTTTCTGGAATTTAAATTAAGTGAAGGCATATCTGATAATCATACTCTAGCCCTTGTGACTTATGCTTTATCACTAGCAAAGAGTACAGATGCAAAAAGAGCTCTGGATACACTGAATGAGAGATCAGAACAACAAGGTAGCATACAATGGTTTGTTCACATGTTACTTTTTCTTATTTAAAAGCTGGGGCCAGCCTGAGCTTGGGAAGTTATTTTTGGATCACTTTTCCCAGCCAAGAGCATGGTCACTAGCTAAGAGATTCTCTGTGTTATTGTCCCAAAATGCCACATTTCCAAGTTCTGCAAAATGCAATGTGGAGTGCTTGTGCTCAGGTTTCTAGCCAGCTAGCTAAGCGTGTCCTTTCCAAAACAGTCCATTACATACTCTATCCAGATTCACTTCCATCCTCCACACACAGATCCTGGGTATTTTTGACCAGTGAGCATACTCAGTCTTCATTGCAGTATTTGTGGTCCATTAGGATTCACTGCCCTAAAGATTTTATTTTATGCTTCTGCAAAGCTAGTTTTGCTCTGCCGATATCCTCTCTTGTGTATGTTTTGAATGTCTCTTTTTAAAAGTAATATGTTCCTATTACTTGTTACAATGTTTAAAAAGGTAATTCCTTCTTGTTCTTCATTACATTTTTTCAAAAATCAACTTTTTGAATAGCTCGCTGTCTTTTTTTTTATTACCTCCTTGAGGAAGAAGCCCAAGGATGGCATCATACTTGAAAAATTCCTGTCAGAACACCTCTAAAATACCTAAAAAAGCTTTTAAAAAGCAAAGCTTGAAAGTAACTAGAAAATGACACCTGTTACAAAAATAAAACAACGTTGTTCCCACTCTTTCAAAATGTAATGTTTTTATGCCCTCATTACCAGTAAAAATAACTTGTTACAGGTAAATATGGTATTTGCAACTTGTTATTTACTGGCCTGGATGGTGCTCATTTGGCTACATAGAGACTGGCACTAAAAAAAGACAGTACAGTAGTCTACTATTACTATATGGCAAGGGTGGGAATCTCAAACCCCTGGGACACCTGTGGACCCATGGCTGGTGTTGTGGTCTCTCTCTCCCCTACCCCGCCGGCAGTCTCCAGAAAAATGCTTGGGCAGAGAAGGAGAATCACTGCTTCTGAAAGCTTCCAAGAGGAGGGAGTATATTCTAAAGCAAGAAGCAGGGCCTTTGCTTTAGTATCTGGGGAGCAAAACTGGGCATTTCCAGTCTTTTTTCAAAACAGGAAGTAAACATCCACTCTGGTGTTGAAAAATATGAAATCATCACCTTTTGGGAAGGGCTGCACCCTGTGGCAGGTCCCCAAGGGGTAAAACCTACACAGTTTGCTTATTCTTGGTATATATGATACTAATGGCATACCCACAGTAGAAATGGGTGGGAAAAATACTTTCCAGTTCACAAAACCTCCCTTGTTTGGTTGTCTGAAGGCCAATTTTGCTTGCTACATACAGGCAACAAGGCAAGTGGGCATTTATAAACCTGGCCTAAATATTTAAAGTGTGCATATGACAAACAGGTGTCTGAAAACACATGTATAATTCTATTATATTGGACAGAAAGATAGAGTTGTATACAGGTCTGTATTGAGAGTATGTCTGTGTGTTTTCAAGTTGCCTGTTGACTTATGGTGACCCCATGAATTTTATAAGGTTCTCTTAGGCAAGGAATACTCAGAGGTGGTTTTGCCAGTTCCTTCCTCTATAATATAGCCTACAGCACATGGTATTCATTGGTGATCTTCCATCCAAGTACTAAGTAGGGTTGACCCTGCTTAGCTTCCAAGATCAAACAGGATCTGGTACATTTAGGGTATGTTCCATAGAAAATCTTGGTTTGTTGCTTTGGCATGTCTGAAATAGCTGTGTATTTTGATCAATACATTTGTTATGAAATAAGGAGCAAAAGAACTAGCACACAATACATCATTGAATTTATCTTTGATGCTGTAGTCTTTGTATGAATGTCAGAAGATCACACGTTTTCTAAGTTATGAAAAGCTTATATCTTTTGTTGTTACTGTATGAATGTCTTCCCCCCCTCCCTTTCAGGAGACCTCAGATTCTGGATCTCACCAGCTTCTGAACTGTCTGATTCCTGGCAGCCACGTTCTGTAGATATTGAGGCTGCAGGCTATGCTCTATTATCTCATGCTAAGCAACTAAGATTGTTGGAGGGGATCCCTATTATGAAATGGCTGAGCCAGCAAAGAAACCACCTGGGAGGTTATTCTTCGACACAGGTTAGAAAGTCATCTTTACAAAATTAAAGGTATTAGCATCTTTCCAGAATTAATACCCATCTTTAATGTGGCTCCATCCATCTGGGATTCGTAGTTTAGTGAAGCACTAGAGCTTCCTAACTGAGAATTCTAAAAGCCAAATCTTATGATAGGCTGGAGCCATGTTAAAATGGTATTAAGAGCCTAGGAAAGGGTTGGGTTTTTTTTTTTTTTTTGGAGTACAGTCTGGGTGGTATTGTTCAGAAAACTATATTTTCAAGATTTGAGAATACTGTACTCTGGATATAAAGCTGTAGTGGTAATGACAACGTATTAGTAATCATAAAAATGTACATTTCAGAGAATGTGTTATGTACTGATCATAGCTGAACGTATGTGAAAACCTGGTGCCCATCTACACGAGGGGAAAAATCCAAAGTATCTTGTATTGGCATCTCGCCCATAAGCCTCACATTCCTGATGGTGGCTGTGAGTGATTTACTTGCATTAGTTCTTCACCACCACCATAAAAAAAAAAAAAAGTCGTCCAAGGTGCGCTGGTGCATACAGCGATTTTTCAATTTTATAGGAAAGCAAAACAGAAAATATTCATCCTGTTTTATCACCTTAGTGATCGCTCACTAAAGCGAAAATTCAACATGTCGGCAGCGGACGCTTGCCCTGCTAGCAAGCTCCAGCCCTGCTCTTACCCAACCAGTCAGCTTTGTGCTTCCCTTCAAATTTCCTGTCATTTGATAGTCCAAATGAGCAGGAATACACCCCCCCCTCGTGGTTTTTGAAAAAGTATGGGAAAATCTGTGAAGGCTTTTACTGCGTTGTTTTTGCTGTTTTGGGTCCCCCACCTTCCAAATAGTGTGGATTTGTGCTGGATCCCATTTAGACAGGTAAGATTCCCAGCAAATTCCACGGGGGTTATTTTCACTGTTTAGACTGACCCCAGGTGTCACCCAGCTTTCCTTGACTTTGTCTCATACCAGTCAACCATTCTGTACCAGACCAGTGGAGAACCTGCCTTCTTTGGCTGGGGTTCACTGGTCAAGAGAGGAGGATCAGATATGTCTATTTCATGCTGGAAAAGCTTGGCCTTGTCTCAGGCACATGCTCTTGCTTGTATGTCTTCAAGTCTATGGGAAGTATCCAATGGTGATATTCCACTGGCAGAATGGCAGGATCCAGCAGATCCTTTCTTAGCAATGGAGTTTCTCATCCACTGCCACAAAAACAAGATCTGGAGGATTTGAACAACCCCCCCCCAAATGATTTCAGGCAGTGCAGATGAGAGAAAGTTCCACTGCAGCTGTCCTCAAAGTGTTGGATTTAGCCTTGTACATGGTTCAATTGAATGTACAGAGGGCATATTATGTGGCCAGCAAATACGACTCTGATCATCTCATTCCAGGTAATTATTGGTTGCTTGGACAGGGCTGCAGAGGTTTCCCTTCCCTCTCTGGTGGTGTGTACATTTGGATCAGGGTTTGTAGTCAAGAGACTCCATGTGAATCATTCCTAAGTGTAAGAGAATACTACTACAAATCAGACTGTTTCTTATACAGGCATCAATATTAAAAATAATTTGTTATGGCCTCTTTAAACAGGACACAGTGGTGGCTCTGCAGGCTTTGAGTGCCTGTGCAATGTTGACTACTGGCATCGAAACAGAAATGGATGTAACAGTTACTTCATCCAGTGAAGAAATTCCAGTTACATTCAAAATCAGTAAAGAAAACCGTTTACTTCTCAGGATGAAGGAGGTATTGTAATAAAGTAGTAGTACTGTTTCTCGGCAGCACATCTCGTTCATAGTGCTTTTCTGAGACTACTAATTTTTTTATTTCTTTTAGATTGCAGCCACACAGCCAGTGGGAGTTACAGTTTCTGCAAATGGTCGTGGCTTTGGAATATTTCAGGTATGTCACAGTAAGGACTGGGATTTTTTTTTTTGAGGTTTTCTTTCAGGATTTTGCAGTGATTGAGCAAAACACTCCCTTTACATGGATTGCATTTGCATTGTCAGAAGGGATTCAACACTATGTTTGTAAATAGTTTGGTGACCAGAGCTTGCTGTGACTTAAGTATTTGAGATGTTCTCAAAGCATGTTCTATACTGCTTCTGTCAGTTTCTTTTAAAATGCTTTTCTTACCAATATAATCTAAGATGAACACTTGGTTCTAGGAATTCAGTGGTGTTAATAATGTAGTGTAGCCAATCACCGATCAAAATTGAGGCTAGATTTCTAACTAACATGAACAGAACTCATGCAAAGGAACTTTGCCATCACTTTGTATCCCAGACAACTGTGTCCTCATGAAAGCCCTTCTTGAACTCAAGGGGACATCCTGAACTGCATGAAATGGAATGCAGTAGGGGAGGTGCTGGAGGAGTTAAAATTTCCCAGAATTGGACAGATACATCTTGTGTGAGCTATGCTCTCTGCTTGACATTGTAGCTGCTTCTCCCTCAGCAGCCTCTCTTCCCCCTCCCCTACTGATCCTTCAGGGTGGCTTGTAAAGGAGGTGCAAGAATGAGGGAGGAGGGGATGGGAAAGACCCCCTTATGTAAGTTTCCTTCTGCTTACATTATTTAGGATTTAGCCTGTTTGACTTTTTGCTTCTGAAAAAAAACAGCATTTATTTGTTTGTTTCAACAAAATGCTTCTGTTGTTGTTGTTGTATGTCTTCAACTCGTTTACACCTTATGGTGATCCTAAGGCACACTTATCATGGGATTTTATTGGCTAAATTTGTTCAGAGGAGGTTTGCCACTGCCTTCCACTTAGGAGGCTGAGACAGCATGACTTGTTCAAGGTCGCCTAGTGAGTTTCCATGGCTGGGAAGATTTGAACCCTGGTGTCCCAGAGTCCTAGTCCAATATTCAAACCACTACATCAGGCTGACTCTTAAAACACTTCTGTCCCACCCTTTGCCATAGGTTCTCAAGACAGTGTACAATATAAACAATTTAAACACTTCCACAAATAATTTCAACAAGATAAAACATATTAAACGTAACAATAGTTAAAACCATTTAAAAAAGAACACTTAAAACCTTTTTTTTAAAACCCCACAACAACTTAAAACCTTGTGTAGTCAGTCCTCTGTATGCACGGATTCTACATCCAACCATGGTTCAAAAATATTTTTTAAAAATTCAAAGTCAAACCTTGATTTTGCCGATTTACATAAAGGATGCCATTTTACTTCACTACTGTATATAATGGGACTTGAGCATCCAAGGATTTTTGTATCCATGGAGGGTCCTAGAATGAAACCCCAGCGAATACCAAGGGACCACTGTACATGTACACTTTGAAATAAATGAGGCTCCTTAGTTTTAATAGCCACATTTTAAAAAGTATATATTTTATTGATTTTAAAAGATACAGAAATACAGTTGTCCCTCCACATTCACATTCATGGATTTGGCATTCACGGATTTAAGTATTCATGGCTTGAAAATATTCTTTAAAAAATAATAATCCAAAAAGCAAACCTTGATTTTGTCATCTGATATAAGGGACACCATTTTGCTATGCCATTGCATATAATGGGACTTGAGTATTCACGGACTTGGGTATTCACGGGGGGTCCTGGAACTAAACCCCAGCGAATGTGAAGGGACAACTGTATTGTGATGAAAATTAATAATAATAAGTCATATTAATATTAAATAATAAAATAAAAAATAAAGAATCTTACATTCTGTTACAACAAGCCACATTTTGGCCAGGAGTCAGAAAAATCAGCATTGGCAGCAGTCATACCTCCAAGGACGTTCCAAAATTGGGGTGCCATAGCCAGGAAGGCCCTCTCCCACATCCTCCCACTTCATATTGCCCCACTGGTGGGACACAGAGGAGGGGCCCTCCTGTGGACCTTAATATATAGGCTGAAGCACTCGTTGAAGAATTGAGGTCTCAAGCTCTTTAGGAATTTGAATGTCATCACCAGCATTTTAGAATGTTAGAAATGTTGGAAAACCAGCAGTTTAAAGAATTGTGCTGGAACAATGAGGTTTTGTTTATGAAGAATGTAAGATACAGGTCATAAGAAGTTAATAAATAAGAAAAAGGATGACGTTGATAGATCAGTAACCTGTAGAACTGGTGCCGATTTGATTGTTGAATCTGAGCTTATTGTATGTATGTATGCATTCCATATCCTGTCTTTCTGCTAGCATGAATTCCAAGGAGGCTTACAGCACAGACTAAAATGAAATAACAACTAACAATAAATCAGAATAGTAAAAATAACATAACCAAATAGTTAAAAGTATTCAAAACATAACAATAATAAAATACAAACCCCTCCCATTAAAATTAGCGCAAACTTCTGCAGCAAATGGTTAATAGCTAAAAGCCTGTCTAAATAAAAAGATCTTTGCTTGCCAACAGAAAGGAAGAAATAGCAGAGAGTGGGCCAGCCTAGTCTTCCATGGGAGGAGTTCCACAGCCTAGAAGCTGACACTGAGATGGACCCATCATGTCTCCTCACCTAATGTGCCTGTCATGGTAGTGAAAGCAGCTGAACTCCCTCAAGGATCTCAAAATCCAGGCAGGCTCTTATAGGAAGATATGGTCCTTCAGATAATCTAGACCCAACAATCATTGTTGTTTGATGTTCAAAGAACTACTCATACGCCGCATTATTGACATAAGGTTCTGCAAGAGGAAGATAACTTTTTTTCTTGGTGTTTTTGCAGATTGTGGAACTGGATTTCTATATTTGCTTGTACATTTAACATGAATTGGTGTTGTAGAATTGTCTTGTTCTTTATTACTAATTTATTTCAAGTGATATTTCAAGAACTAAGTGCTATTCAACATCTTTATCAATGACTTGGATGAAGGAATAGAGGGCATGCTTATCAAGTTTGCAGATGACACCAAATTAGGAGGGCTAGCTAACACCCCAGAGACCAGATACAGAATTCAAAATGACCTTAGTAGAGAACACAATGAATTTCAACAGGGAGAAATGTAGGATACTACACTTGGGCAGTAATAATGAAAAGCACAGATATAGGATGGGTGACACCTGACTTGATGGCAGTACATGCGAAATGGATCTAGGAGTCTTAGTGGACCACAAGCTGAACATGAGTCAGCAGTGTGATGCAGCAGCTGAAAAAGCCAATGTGATTCTAGGCTGCATCAGTTGGAGTATAGTGTCTAGATCAAGGGAAGTAATAGTGCCACTGTATTCTGCTTTGGTCAGACCTCACCTGGAATACTGTGTCCAGTTCTGAGGAACACAGTTCAAGAAGGATATTGTCAAGCTGGAACGTGTCCTTGAAGTTGGGTTTCTTACTGTGGTTAGACAGGATTAGGTTTGCCAGGCTGGATATGGGATGGGGCTTTGATAACTTTAATTTTGAATAGATTGTGGAGCAGGATGAGGAACTGTAAAACTCTTGTCAAGTGGGATGATGGTCTCTTTCCTCCCTTAGCTTCAAAAACCAAACTTTTATCCACAGCCATCCCCTCCCAACTTAGGCAATTGCCTCCTTGGTCAAGGGGGGAAGTGGGTGCAGAGGTGCTGGGCATTCCTCCATGTCCCCTCCTCCCTATTCTCCACCAGGGAGGCAATAGCCATGTTGAGAGGGGACCATTGCATCTGAAAGTTGAGATATGAAAGGTAAGGGAGAAACAGGTGCCTTTGTCTGGCTTGATGGAGTTTTATGGTACCTCATCCTGCTCCATTCAAGATTAAAGTTACAGATTCCCCATCCTGGCAACTCTAGCCAGGACGGAAACAGTTTAGACAGCCTGGTGGGGAATGAGGGAAGACCAAAGGTAATGAATGTCTCAGAAGAGGTGATGCAAGGACTTCTTTTTTCTCCTCTCCACTGTACTCTGATATAATAGTTACTGCTTGATGAATACATCCTATTTCGTTTAGAGGCGAATCCTTATTTATTTCCAGTGCACATCTGAAGTTTTACCAGATTATCGTACCCCTTTCTTTTTCAGCAGAGAGCATACGGGTTGTTCACTTGTCAACCAAAGGTACATCTAATTTCTTAAAGAACCATAATATTGATACGTAGCCCAGCATGACAAATGGAGTACTGCCTGGGCAGTGAAGCAGAACAGTGGGATGGAAGTGAGGATGGCCTGTGAAAGTTTGTGTGGCTACATTTCTGTTTGGGATCTGCCTGTATTTGTGAACATTGTCAGAAGAGACAGTGTTGTTTGTAAATCAAAATGGTAGTAATACCACAGAACCTAGTTTGGCAAGGCTAGCTCCAGGACAATTTTGCATACTTTTTATCTTTAATCCTCCTGGAAAGCATTGAACTAAGTGCATACGTTACATAGGCCAGGTTCCATGCTGATCTAAATCCTGAACAAATAAACAGCAGAATGCATTATATCAGCAAGGAACAAATTATGATTAAACATGAACAGGGGTTTCAGAATAAGCTATCCATTCTTGCTGTAAAGTATCAGTGAGACATTGGAGCATTACAAGTGGTTGTATGCATTTTTATAAGTGCTGCTTCTGATTGTAAACAGATTTCAAATGTGTTAAAAATAATATCAGATCCAGTGGTGAAGGCCAAAATTTTAATCAATATCACAGCAGGAAATTATTTGCTCATCCATTATAACACACAGCAGTAGACTTAACAGCAGTTCCTTCCAACAGCAGTGAAATAACATAAACTACATATGCAAAATTCAGGAAGGACTCATCCCGCGCTTTCTGCAAGCACGCTGATGACTAAAAAGGCCAATCTGAGATAAACAAGTCCGGTTGCAGAAAGTACAGCAGAAGGTCTCCTTGGGTGATGTTTCCAGGTTGTGATTCCTTCTGCGTTGTCGTTTCTCTTCAAGACTTGTTCGGCGTGAGTTCTCAAATAAGGCTGCAGCATTGTGGATAGTGTGTCTCCATGCCTCCCGATGTGAGGCCAGGGCGGACCATTGTTGGTGATCAATTTGGCCGAGCCTGAGCACAAGGAATTTAAATATGTTACTACAGTGAATGAATTTAAGATGCAAAGTATACCATTAATTTTCTTCCCTCAAAATTTAACATAGTTTTTATGCAAAGATACTAATAAATAAGACTTACCTTGGTCTAAGGAGTCCACACCTAAGTGTGCCTAGGATTTCATTGTTAGTCTGCAGTACTGTATGTTCTTTTAGCAAAGCAATTTGTGGGGTCTGCCGCTGGCATTATGAGCGGAGGTGCTTGGGCCAATACTGGGGTCCATGATTGCTACACTGTTGAATGAAGGGTCTTGCAAATGGCCCTTCTACACACAACTCTAGATCTGTGTCATTGAAGAAGGAGGAAATCTGGCACAGTTGGGTTAATGAAGCAGAGCCTGGAAAGAGTGCATTTCAATTTATTATGCTATGTATGGCTTGTTACTTTTTGTAACATGGGCAATAATGACATTTCTTTTGCAAATAACAACTGGTAACCATGCCACTCTTTTCTAATGAATACTATTTACTCATTTTTCTCATTATTTCCCCTCCCAATTTTAGTCCATTTTCTTATTTTCTAATTGATTTTCCAAAAAAAGAAAAAAAAGTAAGAAACAGTGTCACATATACTTAATGCAACAAGATACATTTTTTGCATTTAATGACAGCCGCCTACTCAGTCTCCCTGACCTTGTAATGAGTTTACATAATGAATTAATTTTGAAAAGTAATCCTGGAAGCTCTGGGATGGAATAGGAGTGTCTCCTTGCAGTAGGTGGAGCCAGACAGATGTCTTAAAAAAAAAAACCATAAACAACCCCCCCCCCACCAGAACAAATTGTTAGAATAGAATTACTGTGATACAGTTCCAAAGCCCTGCACTTTCTCCTCTGTAGTTTGGCAAAGGAAAAAAAAAAGAAAAAAAAAGAAGAAGAAGACGACTTTGGAGTAATTTCATTCAGTACAATTATTGATTTGTTGGAACAACCTCTTTCCTTTCCTTTCACTTGGCAGGATTCCTGTTGAAGGAAAAATAAATCCCATATCCTTCAAGTATTATTTCTCCCCATCAGCCTATAGACCAGGTTTGCATCTTTTTTGCTAAACAAAACAGCAAGTTATTGTTATGATCTTTTCCTTTCAGTTCATGAACAATTTGTCCCTTCAGGCTAATATAGATATCTACACATGGGCCAGGTGCTACCACAGCTCTAACCAGTGGTACATCTGTGCCAGTGAGTTGCTGTTTCCCTCACATGACACAGCTGTTTGGCATAAGGTGCTTCTTTTAAGGTTGGAGAGGGGTTAGTGGAGGGGCTGATTATGACATTTCAAGCCAGATCCTTCACGTTGCTTCTCAGCCCTGGTCTATACCTTCCTACTGTGGCACAACCTTAAAAATGAGAGAGAGAGAGATCTAGGGTAAGACATTACTCTATGCCACTTGACGCATGCAGCAAATGCTTCTGTGTTTCTTTGTGATTTGCTGGAAACTCTTGTTTGTACTGCAGCAGATTAGACTGTGGTGTAGGAGTAGGTTGAGAGCAAACAAGAGGAAGCACTTAAAGGTCAGCTACATTGGATCATGGGCTCAGGGATGCTATCGGCATTCCTTCACAAGTTGTCATCCCAAAACCTAAATGCATCTTACCAGCTATCACCCCTCTGGAAGGGCTCAATAAACCTGATTGTATCTGGCTCTGCAAAAACAGAGGGGTTGTCAAGCATCTGTGAGGTCTCCTCACAGATTACATGCTGTGTGGGTCTCCATACATCTTTGTGGGCCATTCCTGGTTGTTGGTTACTTTCTTTTATATAATATAGGACAGACAGATGCATTTCTGTGCAGATCAGACCTTTCTTTTTAAAGAAGACCCTGTTTCCCCTTTCCACCCTCCTAAATATCTTGCACTTTTCTAAATGTCTTTTCCTAGCTGACTCTTGAATTTCTTTATTGCCTTGACCTCAGCATGTTTGAAATTTTATTTATCTTGGATAAAATGAATTCAAAGGCAGAATTGTTGTGCTCTTTGTGTCTACTGTTGATAAACTTACAAGTTGTTCTCCTGGTTGGAAAGGAAGCATCCTTAATTCAACTCTCATGGTGAAATGTACCAATCTATCTGGAAGTTTTGATGGTGGCACACATAATTTCCAGAAACCTGTCTTTCTTTTTCTTTTGAATGCTAACATCTGTTCAACACATATACCTACAGCTAAGCAATACATCCAAATTTAGTTTTATTAATATCACTTGTTATTTTAGTCAACAGCAGGCATGAAATTAGGGGTTTATTTTACTTAATGAGATGAAATAGTATTTCTTTTGAGAGAGAAAAAAAAGCAGGGGTGGGGGGAAAGGATTCCAGCTCTTTAACTGGTGAAAACTGACACTGCTCCCTTGAAACAATAATCATCTGATGTTGTGATTATTTGTGCATCTCCCCACCCATTTCCACAGGTGCTGAGATTTGTTCTTTGTAATGCAAGCTGGTTAGCATTCTCTTTTCTTCTCCAAAGTTCAATTTGTCTGCCAAAGAAAATACTACCAAGAAGACTCTCCAGCTGAAGATAACCCTTCAGCATATACCTTCATCCAGACATCTGTTTTCTATGATCCCAGCTTAAGGGTAAACATGGGAGAGCAAAGGAATCTTGGACTTTTAGGAGGCTTTCCAAATATTTGACACGTTTCAGATGGAATATTGCAGACATTGTCTCCAAAGATTTTTTTTTAGTGCTTGATAGAGCTGCCAGTGACTGGTCTTGGAGGATGCTCCTTTGCTTTCCATAGTTAACTGGCAAGGAGCTGGCCAGGAAGTACAATTTGTCCCACCACTTCATCGGTGTAATGGGAGGAGCTGCAACTGCTGAACCTCTCTATGTTTCTAAAAGATGCAAGATCCTCTTTGGGAGCACTATATTTCACAACAGGTTCCTATTCATTTGGGTGAAATTTTCTGGCAAGGTTGGGAGGGAACCAGTGATGTATTCAAGTCTTTTACTTAAGGAGAAGGTGTGTGTGTGTGTGTGTGTGTGTGTGGTTGAGTTTCAATAACTAGAAAATCAAGAAGCTGTGCACAAAGTTAAGGGGGGGGGAAATTAAATCATCGTAGGCTAGTTCAACAAGGGTTTGTTTAAAGAAAGCTGTGCTGTTAATTAAATTTATAAGGCTGCATTTTAGAAAAACTGTTTCCGGCTGCTGAGTAGACCTAAACCCCTGCTTCAAGCCCAGATGGTGGGGCATATTTCTTGGAGGCGAACAGCAAATGTGTTAGGCATGAGCCCTGCACTTGGGGAGTAAGTCTTGCCTGCTGCTCCTAAGAAAAGCTTTAGAAGGATTCTTCTGCCTCAATCCCATTGCCTAATGCATTTTCTGTTCCTGCTCTGGGATTGAGTCTTGCCTGCTACTCTTAGGAAAAGCTTTAGAAGGCTCCTACGATATGCAACAGGGACAGGCTGCCAAGCAGACCTCAACCCCCACCTTAGGCCCATTGCTTAACACATTTTCTGATCCCCTC
The DNA here is from genome assembly GCA_030847615.1 of Gambelia wislizenii. Lineage (NCBI taxonomy): Eukaryota > Metazoa > Chordata > Lepidosauria > Squamata > Crotaphytidae > Gambelia > Gambelia wislizenii. The sequence goes on along the minus strand of JAUMIR010000001.1, from coordinate 164,748,661 downwards.
CAAGAAATGCACCCGGTGCTTTGGGCTTGAGGCAGCGGTTTAGGTCTATTTAGCAGCCTGTCCCCACTGCACATCGGAGACTTCTAAAGCTTTCCCCAGGAGCAGCAGTCAAGACTTGCCCCCAGAGCATGGGACATGCTTCTTGGAGGGGAACAGCAAACACGTTAAGTAATGGGCTTTGAGGTAGGGCTTGAGGTCTGCTTGTCAGCCTGTCCCTGCTGCACATTGCAGGAGCCTTCTGAAGCTTTTCAAGCCTCAAGCCCATTGCCTAACACATTTGTTGGTTCCTCTTTCATCACATGCCCAGTAGGCAAAAAGCAGTGAGGTTATAGAAGCGTTGTTCAAAGGAGGAAGACCATTTTATGTTCCATAATGTTTCTGGATGAATAGGTTATGTTGCTGAACCAATGCCAACAAGTCGGTTGCTAAAATATATGAATTGCAAGTTGAGTCGAGTCAGTGCATCATTTATTGCAGAGTTGAGTCCAAGTCGAGTAATTAAAGCAACTTGAGTCTGAGTCAGTCGACTTGAGTCTACATCAGTGGAGGGAACTAAACTAGAACTGTGGGTAGAGGAAAGATCAGGTGTCTCAAAATGTCAAGTGCTTGTCAAATGTAGTCTACTACATTTGACAAGCACAGTGCCAGCCCTTCTTCACACAGTTAAAACAAAACAGGCCCCAACATTATTCAGCTGGTGAAATATCCCAGCTGTATATAAAACTGGTTTTGCACTTTAGATGTTTAAATCTACAGTCTTCAGAGTATTAAAACTATTTTTAAAAATTGCATTTGAACAGAGAATTATAAGCACCTTAACTAATATATGTGAGCAAACACAAAATATGATACAGTCATTCAGTGTGTGCTGGTTGGCCATAGCTAGAGCTGAATTGAATTGCAAGTCCCAATTAGAATAGGCCCATTGAATCAATTGCTGAATCAGTGTCAACACTTGTGTGAGTCCTACTGATCAAATGGAACTGTTCAATTGCATTTAGCTGTTAGTGTTTACAAAATGTGGCAGAGGGAGCTTTTTGGTCCATAGTAATAAAAGAAACTTAGCTCTAGTGTTGTAGTTAAACTGTAGGAACGTGCTAGTGAACCAAGAATTTCAAACAAATTAAAAAACATGTACAAGGAACAGCATGAAGCTTTTAGGCATCAGCTTTGTTATATCAGTAATTCAAATATGGGCATTCTCTAATAGATGGTCACAAAATCACATCACATCAAATTACAGAAACAGTGGATCCACAGTCTTGAGGAAGTATCTTTGTAAGTGTAAAAGAAATATTAAAGAAAGCATCCCAAGAAGAGAAATGCAGCCTAAAAGAAAGATGCATGGTTTGAGTACAACAGGGGTAGACAATTGATGTGGAGTCCAATTTTTGGTCCCCCCTCCGGATCAACCAGAGTATCAGCAGCACACCAGAAATGTACAACTGCAGCGTACAACAAAGGAATTAGCAGATGTGAATATATTGCACAAAGAGTGCTCCATGCCTTGATCTGGATTTGCAGTCCATATGATATTGAAAAGTTCCGGTATCAGCCTAGTTGCAAATCATCAACAAGTATGAGCTGTGGTAGAGTGAGTGTGTACTGGATGCATTTTCTATTTCCATCACTAACAAGTACTCTACAATAGTGTTTCTCAAGCTATCTGGTATAGTGGAATGGCAGTCCACCCCCCATGACAGGGATCAGTATTATTACTGTATCAAGATAGTTTTTTTTTCCCCTGGAAACTTGCTGCAGAACAGCAGCCAATGGCTTGTGGGCAACTAATGCTGAGTACCGGTAGTGCTACCCTACAACATGAGCTGGCAAATTGCCGATTGGCTGTGATACCTAGTTTTGTCTTGCCCTGTTTTGCAGTGGAGTAGGAAGAAACTATTTTAGTCTTGAGCTGAAAGTGAAGCTAGGAAAGAATCTTCACTCACTCACTCCTTTGTGACCATTTTGCTGCATAGACTTCTTTTTAGACCAAAGCAAGGAGAAATGGAAAACTAAACATAAAATATCTTCCAGTAAAATGCTGTTTTAAGGGGTCATCCAGCATGTTGCTTCAGATGTTCTTTTGTTGCTGGTAAATTCTTACCCTTTTGCTTTTCTTGGCAAACAGTAAAACAACAGTTTTTGGGTGATGACAAATTGCTGATTTGCTTCCAGCTTGATTTGACCAAATTCACAGCATGCCTCCATTAAAGCAAAGGCGCGTTTGACTAACTCTATTCTATGGGGATCTTGATGAACCTGAGGCCTTGGAGTGCAAGGTTTTCATTTTGGGAACTGTGATGTGTGTTGCTATCTTGGATTTTAGTTGTGTATTATAATATTTCTTTTATTTATTTATTTTGCTAAATTTTGAGATAAGCTAATGAAACACAAAACTAGACATAATGCTAAATGCATTTTTGCATCTAGTATGCAGGGTTTTAAAAAATGGATCTGTGGTGGGATTGACAATTAATGGGATTAGTTTCATCTGAAGGAATTAGATATAGCAGCTTACCGCACTCCAGAGTAAAGCAGCAGAGGATCAGGAAGGTTCTATCTTCTGTGCTCCCTTAGTGGTCCAGGGGGAGAACCTTGATTTTGCCATCTTGTATGGGGGGCACCATTTTGCTATGCCATTGCACGTGATGGGACTTAAGTGTTCACGGATTTGGGTGTTCACGGGGGGGGGGTCCTGGAACCAAATGCCAGCAAGTGTGAAGGGACACCCTTGGAATAGTATTGGGAAAGAGATGTTTTGTAATTGGACACATTTTCCAGAAGTTCCCCAGATTTTAGTAACAGATGAGGAGAGATTAACAGAAAAGCTACTCTGAAGTTTATTCTGAGGAAAGCATAATGTTGTAACAACATTGCATGCTACTTTTTATATTTGATTGCTCTGACAATTTTAAACACACAGGACAAATTCTTTTTTACTTTTTAAGGACAAGGATTTGTGTCTTTGGTATATATATATATATATATATATATATATATATAGTGTACAAGTCTATTCAATTGCTCGAAGTTATTCAGAAAGTGGAACTGTTAAAGGGGCAAGAAGTATTGGTATTCCTTAGGGGTAATCACCTGGACCCTTCTTAAATGTCATTCCAGCTTCTCTTTTAGTAAGTTGAATGAATGAGAGAACAAGATTGTTTCTCTTTGCTGTTCTGTGTATGTCTAGTGTTGCATGTGTATTTATACAGCTATTTGAGCTCATGATCCCTACATGATTCTAAGGCAAAAGTGTTTAGCTTTAGAAAGTTGCTCTTGAGAGTCTGCTGCTTTAGAAATGGACTTTGTTGGTGATTTTATTTTTGCTTTACAATGGTAAGAGGGGTATAGGAAGTATTTTTTTGGATAGCAGTCATATGGCCCACAAGGTCATATTTTAAAAGCATATAGCTGCCCTCTATTGGGTAGAAAGCTATGGCCAAACAGCTGCAGAAATCATGCTGAGTCATGATGACTGACTCCATGAACTGCCAGTCATGCTAATCATGCTGCAGCTGCATGAGAAGGATTGCATCAGAAGAAGGGTTACAAGAGTACAAAGCCATGTAGTATGGAAATCTGATGCAATGTAACCATGTGCTTGGGTAAGCCAATGGTGTGCTGAGTTGTATATAAGAAAGCCAGATCAGTATTCATTCTCTTCCTATGATCCTTTGATGCCTGGCATAGCACTTTGTCTCTGTAAATACTGAAACTACTGAAGATTAAAATCACCTCCTGTTTTCTAGACACCAAACATTCTCTGTGTGAGTATTCTTGGGAAAGGGTTGCTACCTAGTCTGCTGAGACAGTTTTTGGCTTCTGCTGGGGATTGAATGTCCTATCATCCCCTGACAGTTTGTTTATCTGCCAAATCATGGTTTAGCTGTTATTTCCATGGGTTATGTGTCCTGAGATAAGTTTCAAATAGCTGGTGCACTCTGTACCTTGTTCTGGGTGGTCTTCCTAACAAAGGCTCCACATATACATTTCATTCTTGAGAAGTGACAGCTTCATTAAAGGGATGCTATTTTCCCCTCAGTGTCTTTCATGATGGAGAATGAAGTCAACATTGAACATGTCTCTAGAAATGGAAATCTAAAGACATCTATCTGCATTTAAATATGTTTTTGGGAAGGTATCTCTCCCTGTTGTTTCCCTCTCATTACATACTTTGTGTCTTATATCCAGACCAGGAGACACTACTATTTTGTACTACAACTCCCAAAACCCCTCATGTCCATGCTGGCTGGGAGATTCCAAGAGCTGTAGGCCAAAAATAACCTTTCCAAGCTCTATGTGTCTATATGTGTGGCCTGGGAATATGTGAAAAAGTAACACAGGAACACATTATGAATCAGTAAGAGATAAGGAAGAACAAATTAAATAGTAAAAAGAAAAATATGCTGCAGTGAGATTCTGGTATGAGAAACAAAGAGGAAATTTCAGTCACCATAGACAATTGCCAGAGGTTGAAAAGTCACATTGGCCCTCCATGGGACTTTGGAAGGACACCTTGAGGGAGGATGAAGTCAATTTTGCCATATTTTATTCCCCCCATAGGCAATTTTAGGCCCAGGAGAGACCTTTTTTTCTATGTGGAAGTGACCAGAAAATTGACCCAGTAATGTAGGTTGTAAAAGACCTCTGCTTGGCCCAAAATGGCCTGGGGGGAGGAATGTTGAGAAATTTTCCTTCCATATGAGTGTGTGGGAAGCCACTTTGAGAGAAAGATTCATTTTCCTCCCTGACGTATCTTTGAGGGGTGTTGTGGTCCTTGGGCCTCAAAATGGCATTGGCAGGCTGCCTATGATCTGCATTTTCTCTACCCTTGCTTTAGATGGTTAAATGATGGGAGTTTTAGGAGTAAGGTTTAAATAAAAAGTAGTCAGTTTTGTTTAATGCAAAAATAATTTTCAATGAGTGTATTCTTCCCATTATTGAGGAAACTGATATTTGCAATATTTCCATATTCCAAAGGGCAGCATTAGCATTTCTTTTAACCTTTAAGTGCTTACTTTATGCCACTTTGAAAAGTTGGCAAGATGATGCTATAGCAGTGTGAATAACCAAACAAATAGTACTTTGTATTGAAATTTCTTCAGATTTATAGAAATTATTGGTGTGAATTTATTTCATGGTACATGTAGTAGATAAGAGTTAGGCATTTTGCCTAATTTGCCTCACATGATGTGACATTTGTTTTACCTGCATACTGGACTATCTTAAAGTATTATATGATGAATACTGATACTGAAAATGTATCACAGTTACAACAATTTCATAATTTTAACTACTCCTTGTATATGCTCACCTACTTCTGGAGCTCTGCCATTATTCATCTTTATGATTTTAGTTGACTGCATTATGCCATCCACATTTACTCCACTAATATCATCATTTTAATACTTGTACTGTAACAGCTCAATATTATGTACAATGTGGAAAAGCCACATACCAGCCGGAAACATAGATCAGTACAAGATCAAGAAGCCTTTGATTTGGACGTCACTGTAAAGGATGACAAAAAAGATATAAATCATTTAACACTGAATGTCTGCACCAGGTAAGTAATTATGTGATACCACCCTACTTGCTTTTTTTAAAAATTTACATACATTTTTTATAACATCTGAGTGGGACAGACTTGGTTTTTTAATGGGTATCTTTATATATACATTAATTATATTATTTCAAAGGCGTCCAAGATTGCATGTAGAACAAAAACACTAGGACTGACAAATTTGAACAGGTGGTTAAAAGACAACATTCTGTTTCTTATCTTATAGTGAATGACATCATCCTTCTTGCTTGGACTTCGTGATAATTCAGGGATATACTTTATCTAACCAAAGCAAAAAAGTTACTGAAGTCAAGGGAAAACTTTGAATTAGCATAAATCTTAGGTTCAACTTCAAATCTCTGTCTTGCCAGTCAAATTACTTTGCTTTTACATAGAAATTCATTATTTTGCTGTCCTTCCATTGAGGTTTATGCATTCAGATTGACTGCATTTTAATGCAATTTTTTAAACAAAGTTTATCATGTTTCATCTCTTGCACTTGCCTGACTTAATATACACAAAATAAATATTACAGGTATTTTATCTCTAATTTTGAAATGTCTTGGTTGTGAAACTGGATTTCTTTTTTTATAGCAAACATAGATTTGGGAAACTAGATTTCAAATACAGTTGTCCCTCCCCATTCGTGGGGGTTAGGGGCTCAAGAACCCCGCAAATGTGAACAATCTGAGAATAATACCAGGCCTCCCCCGCCTGCCTGCAAACCCCTCCCCTGCCCTTCCAAAGTGGTAACAGGGCTTTTCGAGTCCCATCGCCGCTTGGGAAAGCACGGGGGGTGGCTAAAAAGCCTCCCGCCCACCTGGCCACCCCCCCTGCCGCCTGCCACTCTTCCCGAAGCGGCTATGGGGCTCTTGAGCCCCATACCCTCTTCGGGAAGGTCGGGGTGGCGGTGGGCGGGAGGTTGGCTGGCCTCCCCTCGGCTTTCCTGAAGGGGCTCTGGGGCTTTGAAGCCCCAGAACTGCTTTGGCAAGGGCAGGGAGGTTGATGGGGTGGGTGGGCGGGGAGGAGGGTGGCTGGCCTTGCCCTGGCCTTCCTGAAGGGGCTCTGGGGCTTTGAACATCCAGAACCGCTTTGGCAAGGCCAGGGAGGTTGGTGGGTGGGAGGGTGGCCGGCCTCATCCTGGCCTTCCCGAAGGGGCTCTGGTTTGAATTCCAAGAACCACTTTGGGAAGGCTGGGGAGGTCAGCGGGTGGGTGGGCGGGAGGTTGGCCGGCCTCACCCTGGCCTTCCCGAAGGAGCTCTGGGGCTTTGAAGTCCCAGAACTGCTTCAGCAAGGCTGGGGAGGTCGGTGGATGGGTGGGCGGAAGGGTGGCTGGTCTCGCCCCAGCCTTCCCAAAGGGGCTCTGGGGCTTTGAAGGCCTGGAGCCACTTCAGGAAGGCCGGGGAGATCAGTGTGTGGGCGGGTGGGAGGTTGGCCAGCCTCGTCTCAGCCTTCCCGAAGGGATTCTGGGGCTTTGAAGTGTGTGGGCTTTGAAGGAGCACGGTAGAGAGACTTTTCAGGCACACACCCCCCACCCTGCCCAGAGCCGTGACAAGGCTTTGAAAGCTCCATCACGGCTTTGGGAAGGATGGGGGTGGTGGAGGCTGAAAAGCGCCTTTCCTGTGAACTCCCCGCCCTCCTGGGGCTTGTCTCTCCACCCCAAATGGAGCCAAGTCCCAGGAGAGTGAGGCGTTGGGCATGTGGTTCACTCCGCAAGCACTCCATTTAAATCGGCTCCTCTCCCTTGTGTGCGAGGGAGAGAAACTGATTTAAATGTGGTGCTTGCTGAGCAAACCGCGAATAATCAAAACCGCGAGAGTGAAAGCTGTGAATGTGGAGGGACAACTGTACTATACTAGATAGAGAGTCACTAAGAAGATTTTGGGAAGCCTACTACAGGTTGATTATCCCTTATCTGAAATGCTTCAGATGTGTTCTGGATTTTGGAATACAAGTAGTGTAGTAGGTACAGTTTTGTGAGGCTGGAGAGAGACCGAGGATCTGTGAAATACAGGAAATCGGATTTCCAGATAAGGATACTCATCCTATATTAGTACTTATTTCCACATCTGAAAATAGGTGTTTTTATATTCTTAAAAGGCTACATTGAGGAAGGATAAGATAAGAAGTGCAAAACTATTTACTATTAAAAACTCAATTCTGCTCTGTGTCTGTCTGTCGATCCTGATAAGGCATAACAGAGTTCTAACGTCTGTCTTCCTTATACATGTGGACAGGGTATAAAGCTATTATGGGGAACTGGAGGTCTATGTGGCCTCCTGTATCCCTAGGTAGCCTCCTCTCTTTGGCCAAGAAACTTGAGGTAGAAGGGGAAGCCCCTTCTGTTACGCTCCGCCGGCTATTTTTCAGAACTCATGCCCATGGTAGACTGGATCAGGTTGTTGTTGCTTTTACAATTACTGCCACTACTGAATGTTTATTCTACCCCTTCCCCAAGAAACTGAGGATGGGATACACTGTCTTCTCTTCTTATCCTTAAACAATCCTGTGAAGTATATTATGCTGACAAACTGTTCCCCATGAACTTGGTGGCTAAGAAGGACGAGAACTCCTGTTCAGTGTGCCAGCTAGCAAAGAGCTTATATTCCACCCCACTCCAGTTTTCTGTTCTTTTGTTGTTGTCTTAACCAACTGACATTCACTATTCCATGACTGAATATGTTCAAATCATATTGGACCCTTAGGTGTTTTTTTAAATAAAGGTTCCATTTATGTGAATCTTCTAACTGCCCAAACATGTTGCTACACCCCCTCTCTTTTCTCTCTTAATCACCACACTGACTTTCTCTTTCTATGGTTATTTTCTAGAAAAGAATTATGGTAATGAGCAGAGCTCTCTTCTCATCTGCAGTTACAGTGTAGACATCATTACATCCAGTTCCAATTTAGTTATTTGTTTTCAATAGCAGCTACTTTGGCCTGGCAGTTCATCTCACAGATGGTTTTGTTTCCTTTTAATCTTACCAGTTGACTTCAGCCAGCAGTTGTACAGAATTTCTTTCAAAGCCATATCTGTATTTAATCAGCCATGCTGCCAGACCTAAGAGCATTGCTTTGAAAAGTGAGTCCTCCTCTCTTGAAGATTGTCCACATATAAAAAGAAATATAGTTTTATTCAATTACTTTTAACTGCTGTCAAGGATTCAAAATACAGATTGAAGACACACTTTATTTCATGATAACAGTTGTGGTTTACTGTCCCTGCCAAACAAAATCCTTTTGCCACCTATCTGAAGAGTTCACTTTCATAAAAGGGTGCTTATGTGTTACCTCATATAAAGTTAAGGCCACAAACATGTTTTTGTAGCCTAGCTGTGTGTTTGCATTATGAAGTAAGTTGCAGGCATCTACTGCACTGTGCGGTTACCACCTGGAAAAAGGTGTGTTCATTATTATTATTAAGAGACTAGGAAAGGGGAGGAGGAAGAAACACCTCAGAGGCTACATTAAAAAAAATTGTTTAGGCTGGTATCCAAAATCCACTTGTCAATGTGCCACTGGATTCAGAGGAGAAAAAAGCCTGAGGAGAAAAAAGTTTTTATTTTTATTTTTCAATGTGGCTGGGCTCAGCTGGGGAGTGGGTGGTGGCCCTAGTGCACTGAACATTTTCAACAATGGTGATGCTTGCCACACACCAATCTATCCTCGATGCAGATGGACACACATAAAAAGCACTGGATTTTCTAGAAATGGTCGAGTAAGAATTGAGTTTTTAAAAACTGAATTAAAGCCTAAAAGAATCACCTCCACTGCTAAAAAAAAGTCCTATAGTGTGCTTCTGTAGTGAAAGGTGGGTACAGATTTTTTTTCCTGGTGTAGCCAAGGCCAGAGTCGGTTTTTTCATGAACTCCTTTCACCCAATCTAGGTCTGCTTAATTCTTAGTGCAAAGTGGGAGCTAGCCATCAAAAGTTATGATTAAGCTCTACAGAAAGTGAAGGAATAGAGCCTTGACTTGAATCCTGTTGCTAGTCAAAACCAGATCAGACCCATTGAATCAATGGGAACTTGGTAAACAAATACCATTGATTCAGTAACTCTTCTCTGTTACTGACTAGCAATTGGATTTAGGCTTTAGTCACAATGGTCCTAACTGCCACTGAGGTCAACAACACTTGATTCCAGTGAGAGTTAATTGTATTTTGCTGGATTGTCAACTCCATTTTCAGTGGAGGGCCAGGGACATCACATGTTTCACTGTTCTCAGACGTGCTCCGACCCATATTGTCATTGCTGCCTCTCCTTCCTTACAATTCCTTGTCTTCAGGTGGTTTGTCACTGCAGAAACAGGAGAAATAAACTGTAGACTAAAAAGGTGCTTTTAAGGGGTTGTCTAGATGATAAAATTACTCCTCATAGAATTTGATGAAAATACCTTTTGTCCCAACATGTTGCGAACAAGATTTGTGGTATTCAGAAGCAGCGGGGCCAAACCCCCCATCTAATGTGCAGGAAAAGCCTTTGTGGTTTTCTCCAAGGTTTTTCAAATAATGCATGGGTTTGTGCATTATCACAAGTCTGGATATCCAATTCAGGATGATGTACAGTCTTGGCGAGGGCAGAAACGGAAAACGGATTGGATGGATGTACAGGTGGGGAGGAGGGGCTTGCCAGAAAGAAAATGGCTGGAAGTGCCATTTTGGAGTTTTGTGTTTTTGATCGTGCACTTTTCCCCTGTGCTGAGGTGACCAAACAGCTTTTTAAAGCAGAAGGTCACACTTGTACACCTTTGATTTACAGTTAAAAAAAATACTGTGCAGCAGCGACAACATGTAGAGAATAACAGCACACTGTAATTTACGTGGCCACCATCTTGATTTGCATGCATGGCTGCGTGTGCACTTCAAATGCAGATAGCTTCACATATAATTGATTTTGCCAAAGGACTGTGAATGTAAATGGAACACTGCTTCAAATTTGCATTAATGCACAGCAATCAGCATTATATCTTCTCGTCTAGACAACCCCTAAGTTCTGGCAGAGGAGCACCTAGATTAAAATTAATTAGCATATGAATTAGCATAGTCCCTAATATTATTTCCAAAATATCCTATGATGAAAGTTGCACACATGCCTTTGAAAAATGTTTGCATATTCCATATGATTGCAATGCTTTGTGTCCTCATTGGCAACTCTACTTTAGATTATAGGTTAGGGCAGTTAAAACATACCAGTCTGAGGTTAACAGAATTTTATGCATATCCTTCCACCCTAAGAACTGAACATCCAACAGCTGAATAGACAAATTTACACACTAATCCTCTTCAACAGGGACTCATATAATCCCCACACACCCACACACCACCATTCTCTGAAGATGCCAGCCATAGATGCAGGCGAAATGTCAGGAATAAACTCTTCTAGAACACGGCCTCATAGCCTGGAAAAACCCACAAAAAACTAAGAATTTTTCAGATAACTTTTCAGATAAATTATACTGTAGATTTAATGTATGTTTTGGGACATAAGTATTTGAACTGACCTATATTTGCACCTTATTTTTTAAATTTCAAATGTATAAACAAATGTATGTATGTGTTTATTTATTTAAAAATATATTCTTCTCTCTTCCTCTTTTTCTTTGTTTAGGTATTTGGGTACTGGCTCATCTTCAAGAAGTGGTATGGCTCTAATAGAAATTGGATTATTGAGTGGTTTTTCTCTGTCACCCAGTTTCATATCAGTAGATGATCCAATTAAGAAGGTGGAGAAAGATGAAGGCAAAGTTCATTTGTATTTGGACTCTGTAAGTCAAGACATAATGAAAGTATTCTTGTGAATGAACCTCTCAGTTTGACCCAAATCTCTTAACATTCACATATCCTTAAGATATTTATTATTTATTATTTAAAATAAAATTTAGAGTTAGTTAACACATAATATAAAGCCATGTTGGAACAATCACAAATATATAACAGAAAAAAAGGAAATAAATAAATAAATATGGTCAGCTATAGAAACAGATTTCCCAGTACTCTATCATCTCTTGTGTTTCAATATGATATAAAGCTGAGGTGGCAATTATGTGGCTTTCCGATGTTGTTGGACTGCAACAGCCAGCATTCCTCACAATTGGCTATGCTGGGTAGGGGTAGTGGGACTTGCAGTCCAACATCATCTACAGAGCTGCGCAATGCTCACTGCTTTTCAAAGAGATTTTTATTAATTACCTTCTGTTCCTCCTTGAGTGCCCACATCAAGTTAGTTTAGAATAGCTGCATATCACAGTTCACCATTTATTGTTGTTAACTGCTGTCAAGTTGAGCTTGACTTATGGTGACCTTATGAATGAAAGACCTCCAAATCACCCTGTTGTCAACAGCCCTCTTTAGGTTTTGCAAACTCATGGCCAAGATTTCTTTGATTGAGTCTATCTACTTGTAATGTGATCTTCCTTTCTTCCTACTGCCTTCTACCTTGCCAAGCATCATTGTCTTTTTAGTGAGTCATGTTTCCTCATGATATGTCCGGCAGTCTCAATTTAGTCATCTTGGCTTCTAGGGAGAGTTCAGGCTTCATTTGCTCTGGGACTCATTTATTTGCCTTTTTGTCAGTCCATGGTATCTGCCGAACTGTCCTGCAGCACCACATTTCATATTAGTTGATTCTCTTACTGTTAGCTTTCTTCACTGACCAGCTTTCACAACCATACATAGAAATTGGAAATACAATGGCACGGAGAATCCTGCCTTTAGTATGTAATGATACATCTTTTCAGTCGATGATCTTGTCTAATTCTTTCATAGCTGCCCTTCCAAGTCCTAGTTTTCTTCTAATTTCTTGACTGTACTCTCCATTTTGATTAATGACTGAGCCAAGGTATAGGAAATTTCAATAATCTCACTGTCTTCATCATCTACTTTAAAGTTATGCACATCATCTGTGGTCATTATTTTTGTTTTCTTAATGTTCAGCTGTAACCTTGGATTTGCACTTTCCTCTTTGAGTTTTTTTTAGTAGTTGTTCCAAGTCTTTGCTGTTTTCTGCCAGTAGTATGGTGCCATCTGCATATCTTAAATTGTTGATGTTTCTTCCACCAATTTTCATGCCTCCTTCCTCCAAGTCTAATCCTGCTTTATGTATGATATGTTCAGCATACTGGACAGAAAAGAAGCACATGAATTAGGCTCAAGGTTTTTTATTTTAGCAGATAGTCAGGAAAAAGAGGGAAGAGAAGGGGGAGTGAGATAGCCTTCAAGGACATATCATGCAATTGCTAGAAAAAGTTTTGAGTGAATTTACAAAAGTGGGAGGAAATCAAGTCCTTAATTTAGTCCTCTGTCTAGCAAATGGAATGAGATTCTTAGCTCCAGAAATTTCTGGTTAGATTTATACTGGTATATATAGGCTGTAAGCAGTATACAAAGATTAAAATATGTGTTATGATGTATTAATATATATAATGATGTGTTTTCCTTTGAACTTTATATTTATTTTTATGTTTTTATGTAGCGCCTGAAGAAGACCATTGAAATATATATAGGCCAAAACACATTGTATTTTTTCCAGTATAAAAACAGCCATCCACTGAACACTTGGAGATATGTCTCCCTTTTTTTTCTTGGGGATTCCATTGAGTGCTCTGCAGTTTTTGTCTCTTCATCATGATAAAAGACATTCAAAAGCAGTTTACTGGTGCCTCCTTCTGCACAGCATTAACAAGCGTTAACAAAGACACTACCATTGTCTTTGAGAGGTCCTCTGCCAGTATCAGCTCCCACTACTGCTGCTGCCCAATAGCCAATGGCACATTTAATCTGGTTTCTAAGCCAAATCCTGTCTGACATGGGAGACCCTACTAGCAGCACTGCTACCATCAGCATAGCCTCTTGCCTCTCAGGAGCTCACAGTCCTACCACCACAGAATGCTAGTGCCATGATGGGATAGTTTACCAAACCACACTCTTAATTTAAGTAGTTGAAAACTCCTCCAAATATCTAGCGTTTTTACTTGTGGAGTTAAAATCATATAAAATGTTCCTTGTTTTGTGTGTGTATTGTTGTTTTTATTAATAATTATTATTACTTTATTTTTATTAATTATTATTAATAAAAGCATATATAGCTATCTGGGTACAACATTATTATGCAAAACATGTAGCTTTTAACCAAACTCTGCTTTTATACCTGTACTGGAAATATGGTCCTATTTTACCTGTTCCAGAAAGATAGTTTAAACTGTTTCTGGAAGCAAGGTGTTGGTGTTATTTCAGTATATAGATTGAATTTAAATTCTAAAATATTCTAGAAAGTTAAATCCCCTCCCCCAATAATGTCATTGAGAGTTTTAACTCTTTGCTTCTGGAAATATGCACAGTTTAAAGGTTAGAGTCTAAACAATCCTTCAGGAGCTGTCCAGAATGGATAACATCCTTGTAGGGGTTTGGTAAAAAATTCATACCTTAAACAATGGTTTTTAAAGGTAGATGGTTGTAATATGTTTTTTTTTCTGTTTGAGTGACATATCAATAATGAGCCAGGTGAAATAAGGGACAAAACTCCTGTCTCCTTCTTGGTTGTTCTGGTGTTCAGCAACATCTGCTGAAATTCGCTCTTTTGCACTAACATTCAACTGACAGGAGCTCTGTTCCTGAATTCATGTGGCATCCCTAATATTGAGCATCTGAAGGGGAAATTTACAGTGTGTGTTCTCTTTATGAGGTAGAAAAGAAGCCTTGGGTTTCATGCCTTCTCTAAATGTATTGATCATTTTTACGTTTTTTTCTGAACTAGCACCTTTAGGTATATGTTCATATATGTGTCTTTTCTGTTGGTGAAATATAGGTGGGTGACAGATCACATGTACTTCTATATGAATACACAGCCATAGGTGTTGGTGAATGCAAAATGCTCAGTGTACAGTCAGAGGAGGATTCATTTTTAAGCAGTTAGTAGAAGACATTAAGCATCTGATTGGCTAGATTCCTCCCTTAACAGAAGCATGTAGAACTCTTATGTGTTTTCTCTTTTGTTTTCTAGTTAAATGAAACACAGGTTTGTGTAGATATTCCAGCTGTGAGAGATTTCAAAGTAGCAAATACTCAAGATGCCTCTGTGACTGTGGTGGATTATTATGAACCTAGTAAGCATGAATGATTTTTCATAGATTTTGTTTTCAGTTTTATATGCACTCTATGAAGAATGTATCCTTTTTAAGTTAGGAAAAAAACTGCATTAAACTGAAGAGGCACTGAAGTTTGTTGGCTTGTTTGTTTGTTTATACTATTTCTTCTTGATATCATAACATCTCTGGGCAGTTTATGATACAATCTATTGTATAAATACAATGGGCCCTTGGTATCCATTGGGATTCGGTTCCAGGACCCCCCGTGGATATCAAAATCCGTAGATATTCAAGTCCCATTATATACAGTGGCATAGTAAAATGGTGTTCCTTTATAAAATGGCAAAACCAAGGTTTGCTTTTTGGAATTCATTAAAAAAAATATGTTTTCAAGCTGTTGAGGGTAGAATCTGTAATTGCCAAATTCATGGATATAGAGGGCTGATTGTAAATAAAATCTTATTTTATTGAAAATTTAAAAAAATTAAAACCAACTAATTTAATTGTCTAATCATTCTAAAAATACAAAGCATGGTGTAATTTTAAAAGGTGATTTCAAAACAATATAAAATCATGTATCTGTATACATTGGGTGAAGTCATTAGTCTATACTGGAAGCAATAGGAAAGTAAAGGTAATTTCATTAATAGTAGTATTGGGGGAAGGGGAGGTCCCGTCAGCATGAAGCCAGTTGTGAAGAGATGTGCTTGAAGGAATGGAGGAGAAGCAGCCAATCCCAGCACAGATTGCTGTGATGGAAGGGACTTCTGCGAGGGAGAGTCTGAGAGAATGGCAGTTGGGAAGTCAGTTGGGAGTGGACTGTGAGGAGACAGGGTGGTGTGAGTCAGATGAGAGAGACTAGGGGGAAAGTGGATAATTTGAGTGGAAGTATGGTCTGTCGCTAATTGAAAGAACCATTTTTATTATATTGTTATTGCACAGTCCTGGGAGTTGTTAACACCTTGTTTTAATAAATCAACTAAACCAGTTGTTAACTGTTACACTGGCTCATATTGGATTTATTTCCCTTAGAAAAGGGGTGGTCACGCTATCCAAAAGATTACACACTGTTAGACAAACTTGTCCACTTAGAGACTCACCTGGACACTCAGGCCCCAATCCATAAAGGGATACCAGAGAGGGACCACCTAGAGCATGGTGGCAGTGGCAGCCAGCCAGAGCTGAGAACTGCAGGGCTAGCCTGGTGAGGCCAGCGTCACACCAGTGAAATGCTTTTGTTATGCACTAGTTGAAAGTTTTGCTAGAAGTATCACAAAGGTACTAAGCTAGGTCAGTTGAATTAATAGTGATCTCACAAGTGCTACCTATTCTGTTTCTCATTTTCAAGGGTAGAAAGCAAAGCAAGAGAGGGAAATACATTCTGCATTGAAAAGTAGAATAATCCATCTCATCCTTCAAAGTCACTGCAGACTTGGTTTGAGACTAACTTCTGCCTTCCCCTTCCATAAGCACTACACAACTGTATATTGTAACATGAAAGATTTGTTAGGATATGACTGGCACTAGCAATGCTCAGTGTTATTCTTCCTTCTCTTCACAACAGGGAGAAGAGCAGTGAGAACCTATAACTCTGAAGTGATGCAGAGTTTGTCATCTTGTTCCTTCTGTGAAAAGGATGAATGTGATCTTTGTGAAACGGATGGCTCTTCGTTGATTTTCCTCTCTTGTGAATTGTTAGTTGTGCATGTAAGCCTGCTATATTGTTGGCTCATCTGATAACATGGGCAGCTTACCCACATTGCATTCTAGTTGTTCTCCATAAAGGTAACTTCCAAAATTGAATATGGGCCATCAGAGAATTTACACTCAATAAGGCTGCAGAGGCTGAGAACCTTGCAAGAATTTGTGTCTTAAAAGAAATATATACTTCTCACAAGAAGGATCAGATTCTTCCCCAGGGGATCAGAAAGGAAAGTTCCAGAAGCACTTTACCCATTTTTAGTTTCAGTACTATACTAAAATTCAAGGACTAACTGCAAAATCCCATGCAGAAGGAATACCCTTGAGTTCAGTGGGGTTCATTTCCACATAAGTGGATATATATATTGCAGTGTAAGCTTCTGTGTCTAGTGACAGAAGAAAGATCCAAACTCTAAAATTCTGGCTATGTCAGAAATGTTAACATTTTTTTTAAAATAAGCATTTCCACATTTGGGAGGTCAGATTTATTTGAAAAAAAATAAAGTATATATTTTAATGAAGTTCTTTATTTGGATATTATAAATGCAGACTGTGTTTTTAAAATAGAATGTTTTAGTTGCAGAAATTACATATAAAAAAGTTTACCTAAGCCACATGTTCAGTTTCATTTGTGTTGTTTTTTAGGCTGAATTAATATTTAATTTACATGTATTATTGACTTCAGTAGTACAGGATCAAGTCCCATTTCAGATGGGCTTAATATAATAAGGATTTCTGGATCAGGTTAATATTCATTATGACTTTTACTCACTTTTTCAATTATATCCCACAGACACAAAGACCCTTATATGAACAGGCTTACACAATAGGTGGAACAGGGAAAGTAGAATAACAAAACAAAGAAAGGAAACGGAGCTGCTTACAAGCAGTTAACCATTATTTACACTCAGGTAATCACAAAATGAAAAATTCTGAAATTAGATGTCATTCTGCTTTAAAAGTGTATTTTGTAATAGAAGTTTTAGTTTTTAATGAAACAAGTACGAAAAGAAAAGGCTTTTGATGTTTAAGCTTTTCTGCCTTCCATGATTTCTCCTTATGACCAATATGTCTTAGAATCATAGAGTCATAGAATCATAGAATTGTAGAGTTGGAAGAGACCACGAGGGCCATCCAGTCCAACTCCCTGCCACGCAGGAAATCTTGATCAAAGCATCCCCGACAGATGGCCATCCAGCCTCTGTTTAAAGACCTCCAAGGAAGGAGACCCCACCACGCTCCGAGGGAGTGTGTTCCACTGCCAAAGAGCTCTTACTGTCAAAAAGTTCCTCCTAGTGTTGAGGTGGAATCTCTGTTCCTGGAGCTTGCATCCATTGCTCCGTGTTCCAGTGTCTGGAGCAGCAGAAAACAAGCCTGCTCCATCCTCAGCGTGACATCCCTTCAAATACTTAAACAGGGCTATCATATCACCCCTTAACCGTCTTTTTTCAGGCTAAACATACCCAGCTCCCTAAGTCTCTCCTCATAAGGCATTGTTTCCAGACCTTTCACCATTTTAGTTGCCCTTCTCTGGACATGCTCCAATTTGTCAATATCCTTTTTGAATTGTGGTGCCCAGAACTGGACACAGTATTCTAGGTGAGGTCTGACCAAGGCAGAATAGAGAGGCACTATTACTTCCCTTGATCTAGATACTATACTTCTATTGATACAGCCCAAAATCGCATTGGCCTTTTTAGCTGCCGCATCACACTGTTGACTCATGTTCAACTTGTGGTCTACTAGGACTCCTAGATCCCTTTCACACGTAGTCTCGTTCAGCCACATCTCTCCCATCCTATATCTATGCATCTCATTTTTCCGCCCTAAGTGCAGTACCTTAACATTTCTCCGTGTTGAATTTCATTTTGTTAGCTTTGGCCCAGCTCTCCAGTCTATCCAGGTCATTCTGAATTTTGATCCTGTCCTCTAGGGTATTAGCTACTCCTCCTAATTTCTCAACCTCAAATTTAGCAACTACAGTGTTTTAATTTACAGCATGAAATATACTGCTTGATCCACAGTTAGAGAAACAGTTCATATGGCTGCTACTAAGTGAGCTTGGTATGGAGAAAGCAGTATCCCTGCTCAGTCCTGTTGGTATTAGAAGCTGTTGAACTGCAGGGCAGGCTCAAGCACTGCATTTGCCTATGTTGTGACTGAATAGGACTGCTGGCCAGTGGTGCAGAGCAGGTGGAAACAGGGGCATATGTGGCCTGCCAACCCGCCTCGCCTCTGGGTGGTCCCAGAACCTTCTGCTCCCCCATCAACCAAAGGTTTTCTCCAACAAAGGATAATGGCACCCCCAGAAACCTCCAAGAGGCATGCATGATTCTCCTTTTAATTGGGTGGGGAGAGTGCAGCTTGTGGGCCACACTCTGGACCCCACTTTTGTGGATCCTGAAGCCCCT
Source organism: Gambelia wislizenii (assembly GCA_030847615.1). NCBI lineage: Eukaryota > Metazoa > Chordata > Lepidosauria > Squamata > Crotaphytidae > Gambelia > Gambelia wislizenii. The sequence goes on along the minus strand of JAUMIR010000001.1, from coordinate 164,729,903 downwards.
CACTAGTATCCCTAACCCCCTGTACCCTCCAAAATGTTAAAGTTTTTTCAGCATGATTTTCAGGTAAAAAAAATCTGAAAATCACACTGAAAGCCCCTGGGTGCATACAAACATACAACCCCCACCCCCTAACCAAACAAATCCCTCCAGAACCCCTGATCTCCTTTCAAATACCTTATTTTTCCTCCATCTTGTCTTCAGAATGGTGACAGGAAGTGATGCTATTTTGAAGTAGTCATTTTGAAGGAGAAGCAGAGGGAAGTATTTTAGAGTGTTCACAGGATGAGAGAGTGGGAAAGTGCCTCCATGAAGTTGCCACACCTAGTTTAAAGCTATTTCCTGCCCTCACATGGTGTTTGTGGGTTAAAAGAGCCTTCCCTGCTGACAAAGTGAAGATGACTGTGCAGACAGCTTCAGTTTCAGAGAAATGGGTGGGTGTAGCCCACAGATAGATTGAAGATGTGGAAACTGGAGTAATTTTGTTGTGCAGGTGTTCAACAGTATAAATCCCTATAAATATGTCCTCAAAGAGGACCCAAAAATTCAGGCAGCTGTGCTGATCTCTATGACCAAACCAGTTCTAGCAGTTTTCATCTCCACCAAAAACAGTGTGTATATGCCTTCAAGTCACTTGTTGACTTGTGGCAACCCCATGAATTTCATAGGGTTTTCTTGAGCAAGGAATACTCAGAGGTGACTTTTATAGCCTATGGCACCTGGTATTCATTAGTGGTCTCCCATCCAAGTACTAACTAGAGCTGACCCTAGTTAGCTTCCAAGATCAGACAGGATCCTAGTGCCCTCAGAGTAGTTAGAACTACTGAGCCTTAGTTGCCTATTTAAATCAAGCCACCTCAGAATACTCTGCATCCCAGTTAATTAGTAAATCCTGGCACCTTGGCCCTGCAAGCCCTGGCTTCATTGCACCACTGTGTCGGAACCTCTTGAATATGAATACCTCATTGGTAGTAACACTTCCATAGTGTTTAGAATCTGCAGTGGTTGGTCAAAGAAAAATTGCCTTGCAATTTAGGAAGTATCCTTAATTTTGGATCAAAGCATACTTTCCTAAGAGGCTAGGATGAACCTCAATTAGACTCCTTTTCCCTCTAGAAAAGGGCAGACAGAAAACCATCTTCCTAGAAAGAAGGCATGGTAAAAAGCAAAACAAAAAACAATATTGTAGCGCTAAAAATATTTGCAAATATAGGTATACCTCAGTTAATGTAGTAGATATGTTTCTGGGTGTTGACTTCTTTAACAGAATTGTTGGTATCAGAGGCGGAAATAATAGGGATAGGTTCCTACAACACAAAAAAGAAGAGCAGCTTGAACATGTTTCAGCAGACTTTTTATTCAGAGCTAAAGATATATACATATGAAATGAAACAGCCAGGTCTGGTAAGCATTGCATGAGAAAAAAACCACCTGGAATCTTCTAGAGACCACTGCAAGGCTTCTTCCAAAATACATCCAGGGATTATTATTTTTCTTTCACCAGTCTCCACTTTTCTAATAATTTCCATTTTGGTGGGCAGACTTACAAATCGGTATGTTTTTAACATGCTGGGGAAAGCTGGTGAGGCAGACTTACCTGCTCTTCCCTTTACTCTCTGTTTTGCTGCTTGTATATACTAAATAAGGGATTCCAAAGTCAACTGCTGTTTACCTTGCCTGTTGTAAGGAGGCACACAGGGCAACAGTTGGATCAGCTAGAATTAGAATCCTGCTCTTTCCTTGCTCCAGCCCTCCTTTCCCATCCTCCCACTCATGATGCTGCTAAAAATCTTCTAGCTAGACAGAGGACAAGGAAGAAAATGGGAGCTGGGCATGCATAAAAAGACTTTGTAAAGGAAGCTTCTTTCTCAGAGGCTTTAATTGAGATATGCCTGTACTCAAATTCTGCCAACACTTAAAATGCAAAATTGAGCTTGAAATTTAAATTTACATTTTAGATGTACTGTTTTACCAATCCTTATCTGCTGTAGTCTTGTTGGCACCTCCAGATTACTTTGATTTAACAGAGAGCAAATATAACATCTTATTATCTGCCAACAATATAGTGTAGTCAAATACTCAATATTATATGTTAACTGGCAAATCTGTCACTTATATAATACTGTTTAAAGGTAATAACCAACAAAACAAGTATTGCAATAAAATAATATTGTGTGTCTCAATAAAGTATTAATTGTTCAGGGAGCAAATATTTGAACATGAAGTTGTGCAGACCTTGTACATTTTGTAAATACTGGACATTAAGATTTGCCAAGGAAGATATTCAGAATTGTTAGGAGAAATTGCACTTTCCACACACTGTACAGTACCAGTTGGTATGCAATATATACAAGCTATTGGAAAATGCTGAATTTGTACCTAATAGCTATCTGCCTATTTTGGTTGCTAATATATTGTTTGGCCTGGATGTTAGCACATGGTAATGTGTAACACTGACATTTTTCCATGTGGAAAAAGAGAAATGGTGTCCCATTGGAAGCATTCACGTTTATGACAGTGACATGTCAGGTGAATATATTTAAAAACATGATTCTGGACTACATGGAAATAACATATTTAGAAGTTAAGGTTTCAGTTTTGTAACAATTCAGAGTAGGAGAGTATTCTGCTATACCAACTAGAACTAATGTCTGTGTAGGATTGCAGCCTTAAATTTCTGTAGCCTATTAGACCATATTTTTTCTGCCAAGTGATTAAATGTACACATATGCTCCTGGACTCCCCTTCACAGCATGATAAGTGGAAAGAAAGCACAACAAATATTTTTCTCATGCATCTTAATAAAATATATCTGTAGTCTGGGCAAGGAGACAGCACTTCAAACTGTGGAACTCCCTACCCAAGGAAGTTAGGTTGGCCCCACCTCTTTTAAGCTTCCGGCAGGCAATAAAAAACAACAACAGTGCTATTCTACATGGCATTCTATGTTTGAAATTGCTGTTTTGACTGTTTCAAAACTGGATTTTAGGATTGTTTTTAGACTGCTTTTAGGAGTTTTTAAAAGAGTATTTTAACGTTTTAAAAATGTTTTTATATTTGTATTGTTTTAATTGTTTTTTTATTTGTTCATTGTCTTGTACGATACAGGAATACTATAAACAAACAAAATTATGTTTTAAGGTTTACTCTCATATGCCCTACTAGGCAGAGTGGACAGTTGTAAAGGATTGTGCAGATTGTAGTCCAAAATGTCTGGAAGGTTGAAAATTCCCCACTCCTGCTATGGGGCCAATTGAATAAAGTATGGTGTTTCTTTTAGCCCCATCATACATGTTTACTCAGAAATAAGACCTGCTGAATTCAATAGAACTGACTTGTATATAAGGACTACTGTATGGTTCAACCAAAGATAAGCAGTTTTATGTTCCATTTATTTTACTGAGAAAGATTTAAAACATGAAAAGAAAGGGACGGATTTCCATTCTGCTTGAAATGGGACTTTAAAAAAGCTCTTTGAGTCAATTGTTCTAATGGGGGAGGGACCCTTAAAACTGGGAAACAAATGTTCGGTTCATGTACAGATACACATGTGATGTATGTACTGAAAAGCATTTGTTCATTGTATCATACTCAGAAGCCAACATTTACCTACATTCAAGTAGATTTTTGAGATTTACCCTCTCTTCCTGGTTATAGCAGCTTCTATATGATGTCTGTAGCTATCTCCTTCCGAATTCACATGTTTATCACAATGGCTTGATTAAAAACAGTGGAAACATGACCATTGGTATGTGTAAATTATTTAAGAGACATATTAGGTTGTGCTTTGGAGGAACATGTTTACACCATCTATGTATTTGTTTAAACAGCTGTAGCCCTCCATACATTTTTGAACTACAGGCCTTCAAGTTGTGTGCCTTCAAGTCATTTCCAGATGATGGTAACCATAAGGCAAACCAGGTTTTTTTAGGGAAGATTTGTTCAAAGAGGGTTTGCCTTTGCCTTCCTTTGAGGCTGAGAGAGTGTAACTTGCCCAGGGTCACCCAGTGAGTTTCCATGGCTGAGGGAGGGATTCAAGCTCTTGGGGGCTTGTCTATACAAGCCCCCCCCCAACAGATTGCTCTTAATTGCAGCAACTGCGATTTGTCTTAATGTTTTTTTTTTTTTTTGGCCGTCTAAACTTTCGCATGGCTGCCGGTCAAATTGGCAGCCATGAGTGATTTCTCCCTTCTTTTTTACCTACCTTTTTTTGCCGCCGTGGAACCCTTTTTTAAAAACAACAACCCTGTTCAGTATGTGTGCTGGATCGATATTTCATAGTTCCAAAAAGAAAAAAGAAGAAAAACAACCCCATTTTATCACCTTAGTAATTGCTCGCTAAGGCAAAACAACAACATGGCGGCTCTAGGCCTTTGCCCTTTTAGTAAGCCCTGCTCTCTTCGCTCACCCAGCCAATCAGGTATATGCTTCTTGTACTATGGGACATCGATTCATACTGAATCGCTGTATTAACGAGGGGGAATACAAATTTCCCTCGTTTTCAAAAACTCTGGGAAAAGCTGTGAAGGCTTTTCCTATGGAGTATTTTATGTTTTGGGCCCCCCTCCTTCACAAAACTGTGGAACAACATAGGTTGCTCTTGGGACAGGTAGGATTCTTTTCACATTCCACGAGGTGTATTTTCACTGTTAAGACAAGCTCTGGCTCTCCTCATAATTCCTAGTCACTGGTTATTCTGGCTGGACCTAATTTGAATTGTCAGCCAAAAACATCTGGATGGTGGCTTTCTCACTCCTGGTTTTTAAAACATGTACAGTTTATGTTTCTATTCAAAAAAGCTCAAGGCAGCAGCTTGTGACACAATAGAAGAAAAAATGCTGATAATAAAATCACAAGGTAAAATAGAAAAGGGATCAGTAGATGGCAGATGGAAACCAGGAGCTTTAAAACAGTGTGTCAGGATAAATGCTTGCTGAAAGAGAAAAGTCTTCATGAGCTAACAAAAGACTTTTAGGATGAGTAAAGTAGAGCTTCCTTGGAAGGGAGTTCCACAGTCTAGTTTCAGCTATAGAGAAGATTCTTAGCATCTCCGCCAGACAGCACAAAATATTTGTTGAATGCAAACATTTTTTTAACAAGCAATAAAACTTGTGGGAGGCAACTGTCTTTTAGATAACATCCTGTTTTAGATTGTAAACCTCAGCTGTTTCCCTCACTATTGAGTTTAACAAAATGATTTGTGAATGTGAGATGCATACAAATGAATTCTTTGAACTGGACAAGAAGTCACTAACACTATCTGGGCACAGAATATGAGTAAATGGTGGGCAGTGGTCGGATACCGTAAAAAAGGTTGAGGGCTTTTCCCCTGTTTATATTTTAAAACAATGTTTTGAGTCAATAATATAGACTATTCCTACACACACAAAATAAATTGGTTTACCAGATTTGTTTTTGATTAAAGTAGTTGTGGACAGTTTCTATATAACTAAAATAGATGAATGATTTTTGGTATGATGTTAAAAAGTAGCGCACACTGTTTTGAAGTACAAGAAGTCTTTATGGCTCTACTTTGTGGAGTATGAGTCAAAGCTGAATGGTTGCAGATGGAAGTTCCTGTTTTCTATGAAGGGTGGTGCTTAATGGTAACTCCATTGCTCTTGTGGAATCATCCCTTGTACTCACAAAATTGTTCAGAAACCTTCTGAACAAATTGAATTCTGCATACATTTTTTGTGCTTCTGAAATGGATTATGTCAAGTATAATAATAATAAATTAATAATAAAATTTTATTTCTATCCCGCCCCTCTGCAACGCAATCGGGGCGGCTTACAATATAAAAACTCCATAGTCCCAGTACCCTAGCCCACCCCCCTTAAAATAATATTAAACTATAAAAGATTAAAAACATACAGTAAATTAAAAATATATAAATTAGAAAAATATTAAAACATACAATAGTTGAAAAAATAAAAAAATAAAATAAAAAATAAAAATAAAAAAACAAAAAAACAAAAAACAAAAAAACACACAAAAAACAGTTTTACCCTACTTTTTATATACCACACATTATGTTAGCTCTTATGCATTGACATTTTACCATCTTAATACCGTATGTTCTAGTGTATAAGAGGACTTTTTAACCCTTGAAAATCTCAAAAGTCAGGGGTCATCTTATACGCTGGGTATACGGACCCAGGAAGGACGAGAGGTGGCTAGCAAGTTCCCCCCCCCCCCAGCCAGCCACCCCTCTGCCTTTCCCGAACCCGAGATGGGGCTGCCTGCAAGGTTTGGGAAAGGCGCAGGGGTGGCTGGCTGGATGGGGAGACCCTTGCCAGCCAAACCTTTGCGCTTTCCCAACTTGTGATGAGCCCATCGCGAGTTGGGAAAGTGCAGAGGTTTGGCAGGCAAGGCTCTCCTCAGCTAGCCAGCCAAACCTCTGCATTTCCCCTTCTTGGTCAGGGGAAACATGGAGGTTTGGCTGGGTGGGTGGGGAGACCCTTTCCAGCCAAACCTCTGCGCTTTCCCAACTCGCGATGAACCGGCTTTCGACCCTTGAGTGTTTGGGGGAAAGGCCGATTCAAGCGGGGCACTTACTGAGGAAACCACCAGCAGTTTCCTCAGTGAGTGCCCCACTTGAATCCTCCTTTGCCCCAAACACTCAAGGGTCTAAAGCCGGTTCAAGAGGGAAGCTCACTTAGCGAGAGCTCTCCTTAGCCAGCTTCCCTCTTGCCCGGCACTTGCTCTCTATTGTTTGTTATCTTCCTCCTATCATCATCAGTTCCAGTTTGGTTGACAGCTTAGAATATGGAGCCCTGGTGGCGCAGTGGTTAAATGCCAGTACTGCAAGTCACCACGTTGCAAGTACGATTCCAGCAGGCTCCAAGGTTCATTAAGCCTTCCATCCTTTCGTAGGTCGGTAAAATGAGTACCCAGCTTATGGGGGCAATTAGCTAACATACATTAGAAGCTGCTTAATGCAGTGTAGATGTGTAAATAGCTATTGCTTAAAACAATTTGTAAACCACTCTGATAGCCTTGTGGCTGAAGAGTGGGGTATAAATAAAAAATAAATAAAAAAAATTTAAAAAAAATAAAATAGAAAACAAATAGTGTGGCAGCTCCCTTGGGTTTATTGTCTTATCCTTCCTTTCAGCTTTAGAGTGAATTAGGAAAAGTTTAATCCACTTGCACTGTTTTATATTTACATGTTTGATGACAAACAGCCTTATGTTTATAAGTGACAGTTTTCCTGCTAAGTACCTGCATGTCATAAGCATTTGAATTAAAATTACCATATTGAAATCAAATCTGATGTTTTAAATTTTTTTTATTTGGTGTGCATTGGAAGAGGGGTAGTCTTATATGGCGAGTATATCCCAAACTCTATATTTTAACTGGAAAAGTTGGGGGTCGTCTTATATGCTCAGTCATCTTATACGCTGGAATATATGGACATTCAGCTATAAAAAGCCATATAGATAGCTGTGAAAAGCTAATAACTAGCCAAAATTTACATACAGTATGTAGTGGGGACATCTGAAAGAAATCACTTAGTGAATGAGAATTTCAATTTGTTTTTGATGAGAATTTACTAAATTTTTCAAAATTCTTCATCTTTCGGATGCAAAGGATTTGAGTTGTTTTTGTTTTGTTTTCTTTTGAATCAAATGTAGAAGAAATGCAACATGTCAGATTTATCCATCCAGATCTAGGACTTAAGAGTGCTCAGCTTCTAAAAATCTGGCTTTACATCTGTATTCAGGTTTGTTTGTGGTTCTAAATCAGGGTGACCACCACCATTTCCTGACAGGCTTTAGATCTTTATCACCCATATGGCAGGCAGATACCTTACAATTGTCTTCACACTAAGAATAGCATGAAACATTCAATCGCATTCAATGATGCCAATAGAATTTGGCCAATGCAATGGGTAAAACTTAATTTCAGTTGATATTTGAAGAATTTACCAAATATGCAAATATCATATTTGGAACAGAAATAACTTGATGTTTAAAAAATTAAATGTGGGGGAGAGTGACATTGATCATTTCCTCATTCATTGAGGTAACCAACCATCTACTTCACTTTAAAATTGTGTAAACTGGCAACAGGCCGAGCAGTTTTAACACTTTGTATTTTTGCTGTTGGTGCAAAAACTTGGTTGTAGTATTGACCACATACTCCCTTCGACAGTTAGGCTACACACTCATTAACAAGCACAGAGAAATGCAAACACAATTACCTACAAGGTTAAACAGCAAAACTGAATTTGGTAGGAAAAGGCATGTCTAGGACCGATTCTGACATAACTGATTGCAGAGACTGTTGTACCAAATGGCTGTTCTCTCCTTCATTTTGTGGGAAATTCTGTCAAAATCAGTGGATGTTAAGATAGCTCTGTCTACTCAGAATTGATGACGCAGGTGATGTCAGGAATATTTGAGGATCTTCCTTGAGTTGAGCAAAAAGTACTTTATTTACATAGGCCCCCTAAGATAGGCTACTGCCTTGAGGTGTGGTGGAGGAAGTTGTCCCATCATTAGTTTGAAGAAAGATACAACAATATTATTTGACTCAGGAAGAAAAATGACTGGTCTTGTTAGCCATTAGGACGGAAGTACTGACAGTAGGAGTAACACAATAGAAGCCTTAAGCATAACACTCCAAGCTTGCAGAGGGAATGGATCTCATTCCATCTATGAATTATCTACTTGGATCAGGGGTAGGTAAAGAGTGGTCTGTAGGTTGCACCCTCCAAGGGCCCTAGATCCAGAAGGGGCAAGTGTAACCCCTCCATAACTAAAAGGTTGCCAACACCTGACTTGCATTTATGTATCTTTGATTGTCTTTATATCCTAGCAAGTATAGGGAAGGAAACCACATGAAGGCTGGATAAATGTTCAGGACACATGTCTGCATTCATGGCAATAAAAAGCATTTTAGTTTGACCATTAAGCACATATTTTAATTGTGGCACAATGTAAGTAGGTTTACTGAGGGTGTTGGTGGTGTTGTATTTCTCAGCACCACAGTTTAAGGAGGAGGTTGATAGTTTAAGTAAGATGGTCTCTTGGTGGCAAACCTGATTATGAATAGTCAAATCATTTTTGTGTGTTCCACGATTCTGATCAATTGCATGGTGCTTTAGTAGTCAAAAGCCCCATAAATGCTCACACATGTCTTGCACCACTGGCATTTGGAGGGAGAAGACATATTGCAGCAGAAGCCGTAATAGTTAGAAATGATTGCTGATCAGTATAGTGGGAGATCAGAAAGAAGAGGGAGGGCATTCACTTGTGCTTAGAGGACAATGGTTTTAATGCATGATAAATATGTTGCGGAATGGCTAGGAAAGAATATGAGCATAGAGACACAAGCTACAGTTTGTACACACAGAAATAGAAAAGTACTGTACAGGATAATTAATTTCAAAATGCATCATAAAGTGCAGTGTATGTTAGTACCTCTTTCAGCCACTAGATGGCAACATGTTCTTGAAGAATATGAATAAATTCCTCTTATCACACCCGTTGGGGGAAAGAATTCAAGAAAATTTCCCCTCTCTCTTTCTCTCTCCCCCACCCCTGTGTAATGGAACACACTCCTAATTCTGATTGTTTAATGACCGTTGCCAAGTGCTTCTCACTAACATACTTAATGATAACTCCTGTATCCATTTGCCTCACCAAGGCAAAAACATGTTCTCAATAGCAGTAAGTTGCATATACTACTTTCTAAATATATTTCCTCAAAATCACAACAAGATATTTCTCTGTACAGTAGTATTCTTTTTTGCAAATTGCAAACATGTGTCAATTGATATAATTCAACAGACTGAAAAGCAAGGTTGCCAACTGATGGGGGTAGAGGAGGAAAAACAAGGACGTCCTGTCTCTTCCCTCCCCCCCCCCGGGTTGTGGAACAGATAGAAAATAAAAAATAAAGGGCCAGATCATATCCCCTTCCCACTTCTGGCATGCCATGTTTTGGCTGTGTTTCCTAGGGCAGAGGAGGGGAATGTGTGACCCACCAAGTGCTGCTGGACTGTCATTTCCAGCATCCTTCAGTATAGTTTACACTCAGAATTTGCAGCCCAACAACATAAGAAAGGGCCACCATGTCTTTCCTGCTTCATTTCTAAGTGAATAGACCATATTTTGTTCCCTGACATACAAATATTGAATTGGCTGCTCAAATTTATTTAAAGTGTTGGTAGGGAGGGTTGAAGGAAGGGAAATGAAACATCCCTGTTTGCCTCTCTTGTGCTGTTCCTAGGATTGGTGTATTCTAGTCTCTCACATCCAGGCATTTATATTGTATATTATTTAAACTGGGTAGTATGGCAACCCTAACTGCTCCTGAGTAAACACAAGAGGGTATGTGTGAGAGAGATTACATGACCATTTTTAATGTGGAAATGCTAGCTTACCTCCCTTTTGAACTAGTGTGGAGCAGTTCACACAATTTTGTCCCAAAGTAGTTTTTCTAATAAAACTCAAAAAATTAGCAAATTTTGCAATTCACATAGGGGTGTGTGGCCTCTGTGATTGGCAGTCACGGAGGCCTATCTCTCTCGTGGGGTGGAGAGGGTGGCGGCGACAGAAAGGTACGGGGGGGCCTTCAGCTGGCGAATGGGGGTGGGAGCACATGGAGGAAGAGGCTTCAGCGGCGGACAGTCCCTTGTCAGTCCCTTAGGTCTGTCTGTCTGCCACTGAAGCCTCTTCCTGTGCCCCCCCTTCTCCATTCCCCCCAGCAGTTGTATAGGGAGGAACAGGCAGCAGTGGCTGTCATGCCCTGTGAGCCTGATGAGGCTGTAGAGTCAGAGGAGGAGGAGGACATGACAGGGAATGGCCCTAGGGACCCTGGCACAGATTTATTTACACCTGTGCCAGCAGGGAACTCTGCCAACATGGAGGCTTGTGCAGAGGAAGAGCCTGGTCTGAGTGGGTTGGCATCAGTTCCAGCAGAGAGTCCTGCCCACTCAGATAAGGACAAAGAAGAGGAGAGAGACTTACCTTCACCATTGTATACTCAGCAGTGAGCTCAGAAGGAGGCTCAAAGGAGGTCTCTGAGAAATTACAAGAAGAACTTGCTCATTAAGAAACACCTGGCAAAGTCTTAATGGCTTTATATAGGCTGGAAGAGACAATGGAGGCTTTGTCAGAGGTCAACTGATCTCCCTGGAGAAAGCTTCCTGGTGACTTCGGAGCCTGAATCCTTGCTGCCTTGATCTTGGACTGTTCCTGACCACCCTGTTGCCTGATCCTGCTGACGCATGAACTTCTGGACAATGCTGCCTTCTGTAAGCCTTGACCTTTGGACTGTATTCTGGACTCTTCTCTGTGTGCCTTCTTGCCTGTATTGCTGCTTTTCCAAGAAACGGAACCTTGCTTGTTCTGAACTTTATCTGGCTCTCCCTAATTAACTACAACTGGGTCTTGGCTGCTTTTCTAGCCCTTGTTTATCCTGCTAGCATTTTGAGCTGCTTTTCCGGATGCAATGGACAGATGGGCCTACCAGACTGTCAGTCTCGTAGGCCCATCTATCCGCCCCCGGAGCCAGTGAACGGGGAAGGGGAGAGTGCTGGGTTTGCCCGCTCTGTCCTTTAAAAAATGGTGGATCCAGTATTGTAAGGCATCCCTTGCAAGCCCATCCCCTCTGAGCACTGACTAATGGCATCTTAGCTCTGCTGTGAGCCCCTGCTTCCCGATTGTTGCTGGTAATTCACACTACCAATAGTGCGCAACTTTACAAAACTTTTCAAAAAAGTCAGAAAAAATAGCAAAACCTTATATTGCATATCTCATGGGTATTTTGGCCCCCTCCTTCTGAATACAGCGACTTTGACCTGAAATTCATGTGAACCATAATCAATAGGGGCAAATTCTTTGTACATTTTTTTTTTTTTGCTGTGTAAATGACAAAAAAGAGTATTGACAGAGCATGACCATTCTCTTGGGGAGGGGTGTGGCTTTTGTGCCTATTGAAGGGCACAGAAGTAGGAATCTTGGGAAAACCAGCAATTTCTTTCTAGCTCAGGTTCTGACCTGAGCAGTAAAGCCAAGGGCTTGGAACACTCTCTTTCTAAGGCATGTTTTCTGAGCTCCCAAAATTCCTCTCTAAGCTGAAACTTGGAAAAGTACTGCATTAGCTTTCCAATTATTGCAGGAGTATTATCTCCTTTAGTCTTCCGTTGTCTCACCTTGGTCCTCTCACATCTGTCCAGCACTGTATGATGCCAAAATAATTCACCTCTTTTTTCACTCTGACTACATGATTTCATTCCTTGGGGTGTCCACCTCTGACTTCCTGTTTATCCACATACTGTATTCTGTATGAGATCCTCATATTTACCTTCAAAGCCCTCTGTAGCCTTGCTCCTTCCATCCCTTTACTTTTATATCCTGATACATCCTGCCCTGTAAGCCTAAATATCCTAAAGGCACCAGATCCAGTCTGATCTTGCAAGCTAAGCAGCGTCAGCCCTTGTTAGTACTTGGATGGGAGACCACTATCACAGGTGCTCCAGGCTATATTTCAGAAGGAGGAACTGGCAAAACCACCTCTGAGCATTCCTTGCCTAAGAAAACCTTATGAAATTTATGGGGTTGCCATAAGTTGACTGGCGACTTGATGGCACGCACACACACACATTCTCTTCCACTGGTTCCACTATCCTTAGCGTGACTGTGAAGGTCAGTGGACTTCATCTTCTCTCCTGCCTGATCCAAATCCTCAGAATTCCTTGGTTGTAGGTTGGATCATGATCCGTCCCCAGCCAAAACTAGCCCATGGGTCTGATGTTTTCTGTGTCTGCTTTAGACATTACCGCTACTGCTAATAATCAAATATTCTTCCCTGCTTATGTCTGTTTTCCTTTACTTCCCATCCTCTGTTGTCTACTTTGTGCCATTTTCTAGACTGTTAGACCCTCAAGGCAGGAACATGTCTCCTCATGATTTCTAAAACATCATGTACACAGCTGATGTAACAGCAACAAAGTGTTCAGTTGAAAGTGTATTTTCAGTACTGGATAATGTGCTGAACATTAGAAATGCATTTTCGGACAAAATATATGGAATCCAAAGCATGTTTTATATCAGGCTGGATTTGGCCTGGTGACTTACCAAGCCAAACAAAGTCAACCAGCCATGCATTGTGACTTACCAGGTTGACATCTGCTCTATTTGAAATGCAAAGCAGTCAGCAAAAACTCCCAAAGGCCAATTGAACCCTTGATGAGCTGTGTTTAGCATGACGGGATGCAAGTTGTATAAGCCTTCTTTAAATGATAGTTCAGATTAAGTGGGATATCGCTTTCAGATAAATGCATTTGGGATCTCGGTGCTTGTGAATATTTAAAATAAGAATTGAGAAACCTTTGGCTTGTCAGATGTTTTGGACTATAACCTCCATAATCCTCTACCATTGAACATGCTGATGGGCATTGTACACCAAAACATCTGGAAGGACCAAGGATCTTCACTGCCAATTTAAAATGGTATGCCCCAATCCAAAAGGCATTTTACATAGATGTAAATTCCATGGATTTAACTGCAAATTACTTTTTAGTTTAGCACTGTAGATTTAGATTTATATGGTTATAGTTGCTATAAATAGTCTTATAATACTGAGAATGAGAGAAGTTCAAATTCTAAATAAGAAACGGGTTTGCTGCATCTTCCAGTGAATTATCTTGGGTTTGTACCAGAACAAGTACTCTGTTGATTACAGGTAAAATTTAAACAATGAGGTGCGGGAAGCCTATGGATCAAAGAAATGTTTGTTCTGATTCAGCTGAATACCAAATATCCGTGAGATTTGTCAACTGTGTGATGGCAACCTGTTACTTTCTGTGTTTTAACACTATAAGTTGTGTGACAGACTACATGTGCAGACCAGCCCTGACAGAAAAACAGATGTCACCCATCTTGAAAGACAGATGCATCCAAGAAACTTCTTTGCATATTTCCCTGAATCTAGTTGGGGGCACAGAAAAGAATGCTGCATTCCTGGAAAATTCCAAATTTGATTTGCCTATCACAAGCCTGTGTCTTGTAGTAATTGTGATAGCTAGACAATACATCTGCTGATGGAATTCAGATTTAAGTATAAATACCAGAATGTTCGTGCTAGCTGTCACTCTCACAGTGTGTCCTGGAAATGCAAACAGGTCTTTTGTGGGTGGGCCTGTGCTTGTGGCAGGATTTAACCCAAGCAGCTACGCCAAATGCAGTCTCACAATACACAGTGCTATAATGCTGTTACAGACAGGCATTCTGAAGTGGCAATGATTTCCTTTCCTCTTTTCTCCTTAGGGTTGTTTATTTTGACAGGCAGATATTTCAGGATATCTCCTAAGAGGTACAGAAATTTAATGTAAGTTTGTATGTTCAGGTCAAGGATGGGCAGTGGGCCTCCAGATGTTGTAGGGCTGCAACTCCCATCAGTCCTAGGTAGCATAACTAATGGCAAGAAATAATGGGGGCTTCAGTCTTACAACATCTGGAGGACCACAAGTTGCCCAACCCTACTTTACTTCATAGCCAAGATACACATAGTTTTGGGATTTTTCCAAACGTTTGTTTCAGCAGTAAAATAAACAGAGGGCCAGATGAAACAAATGGCTGGATGACATTCAGCCAGGGTTCTGAAAGAAGTCTGTTGGGCATATTTCAAAGAGATTAGAGTGAAGAATTAATGGAGAATGGGTGTACTTCACAGGAGATCAGAGAAGAGAAAATATAATACCCTCTCTTTTAAAGGAAACTTTCAGATTTACTCATCTATTTAACTTTTCTACATAATAAGTCATAATAAACCAAATAATAAAATGAGTAATTTAGTAATCATTAAGATATTTGAGTTAATTACCTGCAGGCAATGTGACTATTAAAAAGAAAGTATGTTAAACCTTCTTTGAAGAAGATGAAGAAGGGATTTGAAACACCATCTGCTGGAAAGCTGTCCTGTCCAAGCCTCGCCGAAACTAATGGGAGCAACAGGGGAATGGCTTAGTGCATGAGGGTATTTGTGCACAGGGCTGTGGCTTCCATCTTGTCTGTCAAGGCAGGGACTAGGGATTGGGGACAATTGGCCAGTTGGTGCAATGGTAGCTATGACCTTTAGGAATAGAAGAAATGCATGGTTGACCAGGAATCAAATCAAGGGCAAAGAAAGTCAAAGAATGGCAGCGTTAAGGCTCTTGGGAGGATTTTATGATAGGATTTGGCATTCTGAGGACTTATATACACAGGCAATTTACTCCGTCTTGCAGCCCTGCAGTCCAGATATGCAGGGCTTTTGCCCCGTTCTGTCCCTAGATAGTCCCCATGACCCCAGGGGCAAAGACAGGTGGAAGACGAAGTAGGGCCTGATAAAACGTTTGAAGAAAATACCTGGAAAAATATGTTGTAACAAAAATAAACCGGATTGGGCCCCATGTGATCACCGGAGCCTGTTTCAGCATGCCGAACCATCGCTGTAGCTGCCAACTGCCTTACACTCCAGGAAGAAGGCCTGCAGCATGTGACCAGGCTGATCACATGTAGGAGGCCTTGCTCATGTGCTGGGGGCCTCCTGTCTGGATCCGGAGAGTGGGACACAGGCAGTGGTGGCTGCAAGGATGGGCCGGTGTGCCCGTCTGGACTCCAGCCAATTTTGTCCAGGTAATGGGGGAGGAATGGGCCAGATCTGCAGGCAGGATATTCTGATAGGGAGACGGCATATTCTGGTCCATGTAGATGAGCCATCAAACTTGCAATGGGTCTGTTGAGTCTTGCTACTACACCAGACTTTGCTCTGCATTGTTATCTGTTCTTTCTTCAAAAGAAGGGGGAAAGAGCTAAATTTTGCTGCTTCCTGACTTTCAGCTTTAATTGTGTGTGTGTGTGTGTGTGTGTGTGAGAGAGAGAGAGAGAGAGAGAGGAGGGGCATCCAAAACGGTGTTTTTTTTAATGTCTCAAAGCTGTCTTTCTGTTGCCAGTGACTACAGAATTGTTTATTTTTGCTGCCATATAGTGAAAGCAGTGGTATTTCTCCTGTTCGTAGCCAAAAGTCATCAAACACCACATCTTCTCCTGTAGAACCTCTCTCACAACATTATTATGTCATGATGTAGCACTGTTCCAGGGAGAGTCTATAACAGAAGTATGGGGACCACTGTTCCAGCCGAAAGAATCTCTGTCAAACCATCCTGCCCAAAAAACAATGTAGAAATTGTGTTCCCAAGGGCTATCTCTCTCAAAATTTCACTGTTCTTGAAACGCTGACAAGATGTCCTTTGTTTTTGCTTCCTGTGAATAGGGTGGTGAATTTAGCGCCCCCCCAGTCCTAAAAAATAAGGTGGCAGAAAAAAGGGGGGAAACGGGAGATATTTAGGGAGCATTACAGTCTGGAATTACATTTACGAGAATTCAGAATACTGGAACAGAGGATGATTATTAGCAGATTGTTAAGAGAGGTAGCTCTAGGATGGTTCCAAAGACTTTTGTTCTGGGCAAGCCACAGAGCACAATTCCACCTTGGCACTGGAAACCATAAGAACTTGGTTAAAGATTTGAACTGTTGCAATTTGAATTCAGTTGTTAAGTGCCAATCCCCAGAAGGCTGCAATCTCCTTGGTTTATTACTGTATTCAACCACCTGTAAACCATGTCCAGAGCTTAGAATGTTAAGTTTAAAAATGCATCTGTACATGTAGATAGTAAGAAATGGGGATAATTTGTTGTTACTAATGTTTGGGGTTGGAATTTAATTTGTTTTGTTACTGTTGATTAATTTGTTAACTGAGTCGTTAGGTTTAACGATGGGATTTATGGACAAGTATATGTTTGGTTGGGACTGTTGCCCCCCTAGTGGCATATTTTGTTATTGGCTCTTAAAATACTCTTATGGTAGTTTTTAAATTGGCTTCCCATGCCTGGTGCTATCAAGATGTGCTGGTCTGTAAATCCTATAATGCCATTGTTGGTTTGGGATGGTGGGATTTGTAGTATAATGAATCTAGAAGCTGGGAAGCTGGGAAGACTAAAGGATGGGAGAGAGCAATTGGTTTAATTACATTTTTTAAAAATCACTCAACTGCATTTCTCTTCTTTCTACCTCCATCACTTCAGACATGTTTGGATTAGAAAATGTGAATAAGGAATGATAGGTAATTTCAGTTAAAAGATATTGACCTACTACAATACTAAAATGCAGAATTAATAGCGACTGCAAAGATCAGTTGGTGAATCATGGGCAGATAATTCTTCATGAGAAGTATTTTGAATGCATCTGAGTGTATGCAGAATACTTTTCTGCACTACTAAATAACTGCATTCTCTCCACTCGCCCAGGGCTTGTCTACATGGGCAATTTACCCCGTTTTGCCCTGTCTTGGAGCCCTGCAGTCTTGATGACACAGGGCTTTTGCCCCAATTTGTTTCCAGGCAGTTCTCACAACCTCCGGGACAAAGATGGGCATAAGGCAGGAGGAAGATGGGGTATGGACCAATAAAAATGTTTTAAAATAATGCCTATTTAAATCTATTCCAGCTGTAAAAGAAAAACAAAAACAAAAAAACAGATTGGGCCCCGTGTGACAGCAGGAGCCCATTCTGACACATTGGCCCATCACTGCAGCTGCCCTCTGCCTTGCTCTTCTGTAGTCAGGAAGGGGGCCCACAGTATGTGACTAAGGCTGGTCACTGGCAGGGGGCCTTGCTCATGTGCTGCGGGCCTGCTTCCTGACATTAGAGAGTGTGATGTGGAGGGCAATGGCAGCTAAGGGATAAGCCGGTGTGCCCATCTGGACTCTGGCCCATTTTGTGGAGGTAATGGGGGAGGAACGGGCCTGATCCATGGGCAGGATGGGGAGCCGGCATATGCTGGCCCATGTAGGTAAGCCCGTAGAATCAAGAAACATGACCTAAAAAGATAAATGCTAGAGCACACATTTTGCATATGGGGTCAAGACAGAGTCCCATGTCCAGTCCCATACCTCCCATTTTCTAACAACCCCTGTGCAACTAACCAGGTAAGTCTTGCTAGAGGAAGGGTGTAATTAATTAGCAAAATACTATATTTAACTCGTTATTTCCAAGCTCTGGCCACATTTCAACATGATTACAGGAAACCACCAGGATTACTGGAGGCCTGAAACCTATTAGTACCAATTAGAGTAGGACCATTGAACCAATTGTTGAATGGCGAGTCAACATGTAGGTAAATCCCATTAATCAGACAGTTCTGCTTTAGTTGGGACAACCAATAGGATTCAGGCCAGAGGTTGCTAGCACCACTTCAGTTCTGGTTGTGCAGGCATACCACTCATTAGTATTCTTATTACCCTTAAACAAGTCCTCAGTGCTCAGTTAGCAGAAATTCTGTGACCCTGTGACACCTGGTTAAATAATATGGAAGTTTAGCTTAAGGGAAAGCCAGCCATCAGCTTTAGCCCAACTAGCAATGGATTATTAGACAAGTGCTCCTTTTGGCGTTAAAAACCTGTAAATGCTCAATATGTGTGATCTGCAGAATTACTGACCACAAATATTTTTCCTGGTCTCAGATTTGGCTTTCCTGGTACTGAGGGCTAAACTAAACTCAACTTCTTTCTTACTACAAAGTAAATGTGCATGGGCTCAATCCAGATTGTGATCATCAGGCCTAGGTAAGGGAGTTTTTTTTTTAAGTCCTCATGGTAGAGAGGCTGAATGTAAGAGATAAAAAATGGTTGGCAGGGCTGGGGAGGGTTTTTAACCCAATCCATGCTCAGCTCAGTTCATGGTTGTGGGCAAGAGTCACATGTGGAAATCATATCAAAGAGTGATGAAGTTATGAGAAGGGCTCAGCCTACATCTTCATTGCAAAACTATAGCTGGAGGCAGTGGTCTGGGGCTGAGAAGTGTCAAGGGGAAGAGAATCCTAAAGCTTTAACTAGTTCACTGCTGCCCACATTCTCCTTGCCATGTCCCTCAACTGTATGGTTCCAAAAGAGTATTTATTTCACAAAATCATGTGTGGAACCATAGAGAGAAAACACATAAGAGTAGGGGGACAGGTATGTTCAAGGAAAAAGCTGCAAGTGGAGAAGAGTTATATATTTTCCCTTACCCTATGACTACTTCACTTCATATTGTTACCCTAAGCCCTTGGTGGTTGTGAAGACCATCTAACTATCAACATTAATTTGGGGAATTAATATACTTTGACTTGGCAATGCAGGGTGGGGAATGACAGGATCTTGTGACCAACTATACCAGTACTAAGGAGGAGATATAAGCTAGATAGAATAACAATAATCTTTATTTGGAAATATTAATAACCACATTGATTCACACATTCAGACATCAAACATTCACGCAAGCCTAGCGAATAAAGTGGGATAGATTGAGATAGAAGAACAGCAAGAGAAATTTCCAATGGGTGATATGACACCTTTTCCTGTAGAGATGAGGTCACGGAGGAGGCCAACAGAGTGGGAGGGGGGTGTCTCAGAGTTGTGCTCTGAGGGTCAGTCAGCAAACTGGCAGCATTGAGATAGGAGGGGGAGCTGAAGGATGCTGAAGATAATTTTCTATGGGTTTTTATAGTAAATATTTGCCTTCTGGGAGTGCGATTTTGAGTAGAAGACAATACTTTGAGTTGTTGCTCAGAAAGAGACAAAGGCATTCCAGTTAATAGCGTTTTGATGGTTGAATACTTTGTGAATCAAAGGGAGGAAGCAACTTCCTTTGGCAAGGTGAAGGAATGGAGGGCCGTGTACAGGTTTTGAGTCTGCCAGCCTGGCAAATGCGTATGTGTCTCCAGTTGCCTGCGAATTATCATTTTTTAAATAATTTAGATGGCCTCTCCTTAAGTGCATTCCTGACTAAGCAATGTTTCTTTGGATTTTTCCTAGTTCCCCAGTCTATGTTAATGGATGCACTACATGGCAGGCCATGTTTGATCTAATTATTAAATATTACCAATTATTAATAGATATGGAGCTGGGGGTGTCAGGGTAGGTAACAATATTGTTCTTTGTTTACAACAAAATAGAATGAGGAGGCCATGAAAAGAAGACCATATAACGCCAGTTCTGCAACAACTACAGTGCCTTCCAATTTGCTTCCAAGCTTAATTCAAGGTGCTGTTGTTGACCTACAAAGCCCTAATGACTTGGGACCAAGATATCTGAAAGACTGCCTCCCCCCATATGAGCCTGTCAGAAATCTGAGATCTTCAGACAAGGCCCTGTTGGGTTTCCCAGTACCTTTTGAAGATAGATTGGTGGGTAGATGTAACAGGACTTTCTTTGTAACAGCGCCTTGACTTTGGAACTCAATACACAAAGAAGTTAGGCTGGCCCCATCTCTTTTAAGCTTCCAGCAAGCAGCCAAAACAGTGCTGTTCCTCATGGCATTCAATGTTTGAAATTGCTGTTTTAACTTTTTCAAAACTGGATTCTAGGATTGTTTTTAGACTGCTTGTAGGTGTTTTAAAAGAGTATTTTAATGTATTTTTAATATCTTTTTATCTTTGTGTTGTTTTAATTGTTTTTTATTTTTTCATCATCTCAGGAGCACTTGTGGCTGGGAGATGATACAGAACTATGTACTTTAAATAAATAAATAGGGCATACCTTGGTATATAATGTGGGCTTAAGTGGGCTGAAGTACACAGTTCAAAAGTGGACTGGTGCACATGGTATGTAATGTGACACTATACTTTTAAAAGAAGAGGAGTATGTAAATAAATTATTTTTTCCCTTCACCCAGCAAATTTTCACGTCCATGTTGGAAATTAGAACTTTCCCTCTTCCTTGAATCAAATGGAATGTTATGCAACTATACCAGGAAAAATATTCCGCAATTATTGAATTCCACAATTCCACAATCTAATAGTTTTAAGCTTGCTTCTAATTTCCTCTTAAATTCAAGCAACAAAAAAGGAATAAAACTCATCAAACTGAGGCTTACATAAAATGAATCAGAATTTATAAATAATTCTAATTAAATGTGCTAAATAAATGTATCCCAAATGTTTCAGTGATTGACAGTGTAGAGATTCTGCATAACTTCTGTGCAAGAGAAGCTGGTGTGGATTGTGAAGTTCTGGAGCTACATCACTGCTCAGATAGTTTGCAGTTCCCAGTTCTCTGAAGGTGGGTGGAAGTATGAGCTGCTGTTGCCTGGACAGGAAACTTAAACTGAGGCAGAATACACCTTGTTATTGTTTATTACTCCTGAAATTTACCCTTCCCTTTAATAATCAGTCAGCATGCCAAAGGTAGCATGTAAAAGAATAAAAGATGCAAATATTACAAAATAAGGAGGCCAACAGTGAACCAATAAGTAATGAAATATCAACCAAATTTTCTTAGACTTTAAGGCTTTTGACCTATGCCCTCTGGGAGGCTGTTGCAGGTGACACTGGATATATAGGATTAGATCTTGCCCTTTGAGGGAGAAGAGAAACTTGGACCCCTTCTGCTTATGACCTACAATCAGTTTTGCATCATTTACCTTCTTGACTGGAACTCTAATATTGGAGAACTTAAAAAGAAAAGGGAGGGGCACAGATCAGCGGAGTGACAAGGGCAGATCCTGGGAGGCTTTGGATCTGCAGGAGTCCAAGCCTTCTTAGTCAGCAACCACACTCCAACACTGTACAAAAAAAAAAAAAAAAAAATCAATCCTGGCCTGGCATACATCATTTCCCTTCCATTTCTTGCAGTGGAAAGGAAATAGGTCAATAATCTCCAACCCATAAGAGAAAGGAAGAGTATGATGTTACATGAGCTGGTAGAGCTTAATATATGTTGGAAGCTGTGCTGTTGGAACACTCTTATTCTATTCTTTTTATTCTTATTTTTAATTCATGCATGCCTCTCTCCCTTTTCCAATATTGGGACTGGTCAGTTTATAAAAGTTAAAATGAATTACAGATTAAAATATACACAAAGATATCAGTAAAAACATATAAATGTTATTTTAAAAATTCAGTTAAACACTCAATAGAATTAAAACCATTTAAAGCCCTATTCAAAAAAACAAGAAACAAAATGGCATGCCATTAAACTCCTCTTAGCCTGCTATTGTAGAGATTTATTACAATACTAGTTACACTAGGTACCTTGTTAGCTTGCTATTGTAGACATTTATTACAATACTGGTTGCACTTAACTGGTCAGCCCATTCTTTATGAAAACACTTGTCCTATGTCATAAGGACATATGTCATAAGGATGTCACTCATAAGGATGTCATAAGGATGTCATTCCTGCACATTATTGCAAATTCTCAGCAGTGTTCTTTTGTCTCCACGGTCTTTCAGAAAAAACAATAGGCTGAGAAGCTATCTGTGTTTGACGTTCACATGCCTGTGAATCAAGATGGTGGCCATAAATTAGCGTGTTATACATTGCTGCCGCTGCACAGTATTTTTTTAACTTTAAAGCAAAGGTGCGCAAGTGAGACCTTTGACTTTTTCAGATGCCCTAAAACCCATCAGGGGAGGGCGGGAGAGGTACGCGGTTATCACGTGGCAGGGGGTCAGTTTCGGATGCCACCGTCCCTCTCCCGTAGTCGTCTGTATTACTTCTGTGTTCAATCTATTGAAAAGGTGCCACTTTTTACTCATGGAAAAACTTCCATGAGTAAAAAATGATGCGTTTGGAATAGATTGAACATGGAAGCAATATGGACAAAGACAGGAAAGGGACGGCGGCGTCCAAAACTGACCCCCTGCTTAAAAAAATTATCTAGGCACCTTGGCGCAGCAAAAAAGTGCACGATCACTAACACAAAAATCAAACAGGGCACTTCCAGGCACTGCCTTGCCGGAAAGCCTGCCCCCCGTGTGTGTCCAACCAATCTGATTTCCAGTTCCGTCCTCTCTGAGAATGCACAGCAAAGTGAATTGGTTGTCCTAATGAGCACTAATATACATTTCCTCACACTGTTTTTAAAAAGTATGGGAAAAGCTGCAAAGGTGAATCACTGCAGGATCTTGTTGGGACAAAAGGTATTCTCATCGAATTCTGTGAGGAGTATTTTTTCTCTCTCTCTGGCTTTTCTTTGCAAACGAAGATTTAGGAAGGACTCATCCCGCACTTTCTGCAAGCGCGCTGATGACTAAAAAGGCCAATCCGAGATAAACAAGTCCGGTTGCAGAAAGCACAGCAGAAGGTCTCCTTGGGTGATGTTTCCGGGTTGTGATTCTTTCTGCGTTGTCGTTTCTCTTCAAGGCTTGTTCGGCGTGAATTCTCAAATAAGGCTGCAGCATTGTGGATAGTGTGTCTCCATGCCTCCCAATGTGAGGCCAGGGCGGACCACTGTTGGTGATCAATTTGGCCAAGCCTGAGATGTTGTTTCAGGGAGTCCTTGTATTGCTTTTTTGGAGCGCCCCTCTTACGCTGACCCGTGGTGAGTTCACTGTAGAGTACTATTTTGGGGAGGTGATGGTCCTCCATCCTAGAAACGTGCCCTGCCCAGCACAGCTGTGTTGTCAATATCATGGCCTCAATGCTGGTGATCCCTGCTTGCTCAAGGACAGCAACATTTGTCACATAGTCAGTCCAGTGTATATTTAGGATTGTGTGTATTTTCACAACCTAGACAAACCCTAAGTGGTGTAGAGGACTGTAGAACAGGTAAATTAGAAGAAAAGATGCTAAGGAAAGTATTTTAACAACCTGGCTAGACTGTTTCGCATTTTTGTGCTTTGTAATATATGTGTGTTTATATGAGGCCCTTGTAACTTGCTGGATGTTTGCAGAGTGATCATCATGAGGAACCATGCAAGAGAATAGACATCTATCTATTAGAAGAATGCTTTTAAAAATTCTGATGCAAGGAGGAAAACAAGTAATATGTACACATGTGGAATTAATGTTCTGCAGTTTCACATACAGCAAAAGTAGCCAGCCAGCTCCATGGGATATCAATTAAAATCATAGGTTTGATTGTACATTGTGTTCTTAGGTTCAGCTTCAGAATGTGTGTTAAAGAAAAAGAGGTGGCTTACAACTTTTATTTACAATGGACTGCTACAATTCAGGTATCTCTCCAAAACAATGAAGTTGTCATCATCATATCGTGATTCGACAGGTCATTTTCAATTATGCATGAAAAGGGGAAAAGATTACTGTAGTTGAGATATTAAATCCCAGATGGCCTGGCTATTCCTAGCAGTGATGCTAGTAGCTACAAAATGAATGTTTAGTTTCCTATCTAGAACTGGTCCTTCAAACAAGTCTCTATTTGCATAGTAAATGGACTCATCCTGCTTACTCCATATTTTGGGATCCACATATTTTGGTTCCTGTCATGGTGGCAATGTGGTGTAGTCAGGAGTGTTGAATTAGAACTTGGGATATGTTAGTTCAACACCCCACTTAGCCATGAATTTCCCTGGGTGGGTTGCATCTGGTCACTATCTCCAGCCCTTAGGATGAAGAGAAACCTGGGGAGAAAGACCATTTACATGCAGCAAACTGGCCAACTTGTGCTCCTGGAGGAAAGGCTGGATATAAATTCAAATAATGACCAACAATAATAGTAACAATAACTGAATAGTAAAAGAGCAAAATCCAAAAAACACACTGTAGTGATACTTTTTTTAGGTCAACCAAAAGGTGCAAAATACATTATGCATCGTAAGTTTTCCTTTCTTTAAACACCCAGTTCTACATTCAATATTTGTATAAGAATATGAAGTCAGAAGATTTTCCAAAGCCATATCTAATTATAAATGGATGCCTTGGACTATGCTGATGAAATGACCCCTTGAACCCAGTATTCTTTAATTTTGTTAACAGCAGCTTTAAAGGCCTTATGGCTAAATGCTCCTTTACCCCTCTCTTGACTTAGATTCAATACAAAATCCAGAATCCAAGCCAATGCAATACAATTGAAGATACCAGAAATAGAATGTGATAATTTATCCATTTGTTTGTTTGTTTATTTATTTATTTTAGAGTATTTATACCCCGCTCTTCAGCCACAAAGGCTCTCAGAGCGGCTTACAAATTACTAACCATATCACTTACACTTCTACACCACCCTACAGCACTAGGCACTCTCCAAGCAGTTTACAATGTGTTAGCTAATTGCCCCCAACAAGCTAGGTACACATTTTACCAACTTTCAGAAGGATGGAAGGCTGAGGACTTTTTCAGATGCTCTAAAACCTGTCAGGGGAGGGCGGGAGAGGTACGCGGCTAACGCGCAGCAGGGAGTCAGTTTTGGATGTTTTTTGTGAGTAAAAAGTGGCACCTTTTCAATAGATCAAACATGGAAGTAACACGGACAACGACAGGAGAGGGACAGCATCGTCTGAAACTGACCCTCTGCTG
Organism: Gambelia wislizenii; assembly: GCA_030847615.1. Lineage (NCBI taxonomy): Eukaryota > Metazoa > Chordata > Lepidosauria > Squamata > Crotaphytidae > Gambelia > Gambelia wislizenii. Next base: position 164,704,618 of record JAUMIR010000001.1, on the reverse strand, counting down.
TGTGATAGCCGTGTACCTCTCCCGCCCTCCCCTGATGGGTTTTAGGGCATCTGAAAAAGTCCTGAGTCACCCTGGAGCCCTGCAGGATGGAACTCACAATGTTGTGGCTGCAGTACCAGCATTTAACCACTGTGCAACCGTGCTCCTTATCTGTTAAACCCATGGGCTCTGCCAAGGAGTGATAGTCCAACTGTGGTCACTAGACGGTGTTGCTGATAAAATGCAAAAGAAACTTCTGCTCCCAAGTAATTCTTTACCACTATAATTAACCTTTACATGAAACAACTGAGTAATTTTGATACATTAAAATTGCTTTTCTGTAAAAACCACTGAAGTAAGCAGGGTCTCACAGATGAAGAAGAATAAGAAAAAAGACCATAACATCATTCAAACCACCAAGACACTATCCCCCCAAAATATTAAAAATAATAAACATTATTAGGAATAAAAAAAAACTGTACTAAAAATTAGTTTAAAAAGCCAGGTATAAAAGACATTTCTTGAAACCTTTACTAAAAGCAGAGAGAGTGGAGTTATTATATTAACATGTACCAGGAAATATTGTGGCCTTCTGGATATCACTCGACTGCAACTCCCATCATCCTTCACAATTGGCTATGGTAGCTAGATGAGAAATGATAGGAATTCCAACCCAGCAATATCTGGAGGGTTACATTTCACTGGAATGTAAAGATCATATGTAGTAATAAAAAAATAGTTTTCTGAATTTCTATTGAACTGAATGGGATAATTTAACTTTCTCCTCTGGAAATATCTTGACCACATTCTGAAGTGTTTTTAATATACTATCTAAATGCCTGCCAAGTGCTGGGATGTTTAAGTAAAGGCAGGGGATAGCTGACATTTGAATGCTGTTGCATACATCATTCATTCTGATATTTGCTTTGAGGCTTATGAAACCAAATCCACACTACACAAATAATCTAGTTTGAAACTGGATTATTTTCCATGGCCCCTTCCTATGAAACCCTGGGATTTGTAGTTTGGTGAGACACCAGCACTCTTTGGCATGGAAGGCTAAAGACCTGGTAAAACTAAAAATCCCAGAGCTCAATAGCTATGGCAAATAATCCCATTTCATGGAATCATGGAATCATAGAACTGAATTATTTGTGTAGTGCGGATTTGGCCCCAAGTGGTCTTTCTCCAGTTCCTTATTTTGAGCCTTATATTGGCTGCTTGGCATGTGACTCAGTCTAATTCAAGGTTGAGAACTGGTGTAAAGAAGGGGTGGGCTACTTCAGTGCCTGGGTTTGTGGGTGTGTGTCATTTTTGACGCATAGCTCTTGGTGGGTTGCACCTGCTCATTTAACCCCCCCCAACACTCCTGTACTGAAAAATGGGCTTAAAATGGCATGATCACTAAAAGTCAACATGGGTTTCTGAAAAACAAGTCATGCCAGACTAATCTTATCTCTTTTTTGTATAGAATTACAAACTTGGTAGATAAAGGGAACGCAGTGGATGTAGTGTATCTTGATTTCAGTAAGGCCTTTGACAAGGTCCACCATGACATTCTTGCAAAAACGTTAGTAACATGTGGGCTAGACAATGTGACTACAGGAAACTACAGGAAAATAGATTCTACTGTTAGGTGGATTTGTAATTGTTTGACCAACCAAACTGAAAGGGTAGTCACCAATGGCTCCTCTTCATCCTGGAGAGAACTGACCAGTGGGGTGCCTTTCATATTGCATCCTTGTCACAACTTGCAGGGGTTGGCGGTGAGCATGTGGGACTTATCTAGACGGGGGATAGGGGGTCGCCGTTGGGGCCTAGGTCACTAAGCCTTATTCAGTACTGGGCCGTTAGACCCCATAAAAGGGGAGGGAGGGCTGGCAGCACCCCTCCCTTTTCCGGGTCCAGATCTTGTGACTCGATCACGTGTTTCTGGTCACAGGTTTTTATCACGTGTTTCTGGTCACGTGTTTCTAGTCATGTGACCAGTTAGCCGGTGGGCTAACTGGATCTTGTTACCAGCTGGGTGTTATTGGTCCCCCCCCCCCATGCTCATATGCCAACCAGGCAACCACCATCACCAATTTGTGGCCATTTTCTGCCATTCCTATTCACTTTGTACCAATACAACCTTTCCGCATACTTCTGTGTTGTTGTTTGTCATTATTGGGGTCAGCGGGAGGTGGGGTGACCGGTGGGGAACTGTCTCACTCCAGCAGGCAATTCAAAATTACGTTAACAATTTAGAAACCTTGGCCAGAACTAACAAAAGGAATTTCAACAGGGAGAAATGTAGGATACTACACTTGTGCAGTAAAAATGAAAAGCACAGATATAGGATGGGTGACAACTGGCTTGATGGCAGTACATGTGAAAGGGATCTAGGAATCTTAGTGGACCACAAACTGAACATAAGCCAGCAGTGTGATGTGGCAGCTAAAAAAGCCAATGCAATTTTAGGCTGCATCAATAGGAGTATAGTGTCAAGACTGAGGGAAATAATAGCGTCACCCTATTCTGCTTTGGTCAGACCTCATCTGGAATACTGTGTCTAGTTCTGGGCACCACAATTCAAGAAGGATATTGACAAGTTGGAATATGTCCAGAGGAGGGTGACCAAAATGGTGAGAGGTCTGGAAGCCATGCCCTATGAGGAGCAGCTTAGGGAGCTGGGTATGTTTAGCCTGGAGAAGAGAAGGTTAAGAGGGGACATGATAACTATGTTTAAATACTTGAAAGGATGTCATAATAGAGGGGGTAAGTTTGTTTTCTGCTGCTCCAGAGACACACGGAGCAATGGACTCAAACTACAGGAAAAGAGATTCCACCTAAACATTAGGAAGAACTTCCTGACAATAAGAGCTGTTTGGAAGTGGAATACACTACCTCGTGATGTGGTAGAGTCTCCTTCTTTGGAGGTTTTTAAACAGAAGCTGGATGGCCATCTGTTGGGAGTTCTTTGATTGGGTATTCCTGCAAGACAGGGGGTTGGGCTAGCTGGCCCTTGTGGTCTCTTCCAACTCTATGTTTCTATGATTCTCCTGAGGCTGAAAGCGTGACTTGCCTAACGTCGCCCAGTTGGTTTCCGTAGCCAAGCAGGGATTTGAACTCTGTTCTCCAGAGTTGTAGTCCAATACTCAAATTACTGGCCATATAAACTATAACAACAACCAATTACTTTTTGAAAGTAACCTAAACTATTCAATGCAAGCAGTAGTAGTTGCGGGAAGCCAACAAAGCCAGACTGGCACTCAGGAATAATATTCTTCGAGACAGACATAGAAAATAACGTGAGAAAATAGCATTTTTTACTACATCTCCCAAATGAAACTTGAGTACCTGTTTTCGATTAGGCAGCTATCAGTAAGCAGGAACATATTTCCTATTCAGCACTTGTGAGGGTAATATTACGGTCTATAAATGGGTGGAGAAACACAGGAAATAGCATTGGGAAATATCACTGTCAGTAACCAGGTAAAGATTGCTGATGAAACAGATTGTTTATCAATGGTCTTTACCCAGTTGGGGAATAATGATATTTCCCTTTCATGTAATGTGTGGCAGATCTGTTCCTACTTACAGACAGCCAATTAATCTAAAACAGCTATTTACCAGCAATGACAGGCTACATATGAGAGACACAAACCCAAGGAGCAGACTCTGCAATTAACTCCCATTCTGATGCTGTCTCTGCATCTACCAGTAAACATTATCACCAAGGCTTACTGATTCATCTGCTCACTTTACAGTAGAATATATGCTATCACCTCCCACCATTGCCCTTCTGTTTTCTGCATAAGACTAGTGAATTGTTATGCAAGAGCATCAAGTAAATACTAGAACGGGCAATATTCAGAAATTAGCTAGGGGGAGTTACAGTGTCCCATGACATTTTACATACAACCCGAAGGCTGCCATTCTCAAGCAAAGAGCCCTCAAAGGAAGCAGCATGGAATTTAGAGTTTATCAGAAGAGCAAGCACATTAATTTCTGAACAAGGAAAGTATAAAGGAAGACTACGAAGAGAAATAGCTGAATTGAATTACATCCACAAATTCCACTCCATTAGCAGAGGTATGAACAAAGACAATGGCTTCATGGAACACTATATATGTTAATATAGGAGTTATATTAAGGGGGCCAAATCCACCAAAAACTCCAAAGGAAAAGCCTTCAGGGCTTTCCCTGAAGTTTTTAAAAAGCTCCACAGGGAATGAGCATTCCCATTCATTGAGATGATCTGATTCATATTCATTTGCATTCCTGATAAAAGTGGAAGTTCAAAGCGGATTGGTCAGATGTGTGCAGGGGATGAAGCTTGCTAACAAGGCAAGCACCTGGAACTGCCATGTTTGATTTTCGCTTTATCATCATGTGCTGAGGTGATGAAACAACCTTCCTTTTCTTTTTTTATTTATTTAAGGCGGAATATCGCACTTTTGCACCTTGGTGACAATAAAAATGCAAGTCATTCACTCACACTCGCCATCTTGATTCACAGACATGGCTGTTAGGACACCAAAAGCAGATAGTTTCGCATGCTTGCAATTTTGCTCCCCCCCCCACAAATTAAGATGAACTGAAGTTGCTTCAAATTGGCATTAGTGTGTATTAATCCACACTTCCCCCCTCATATAGATGAGCACAAAACTACTTTTTTAGAAGGCAGGATACTAAAACGATAGCATGAACAAATATATTGTTTTACTAGGATAGCTGTACCCAGCGGAACATACGCCGTTATAGGAGATTGTAAAGGTTACAAATTAATAACTCATTTTATATATTTATTCATATATTTCATAAATTGTTTGCATGTTTTTTCTCAGAATCCTTTCACACATTTCAGCTACATTCTATTATTTTAGGGAAAAGATATTGCATTGTTTTACACGTGGGTGGTGAGTGGCCGAGGGAGTGAGAGGAGGGAGGGGCCCTTGTGAGGCTGGGGGGGTAGATGCAGATTGAGGGGCGGGAGTGGATTGTGAGGTGGTGAGGGAATTTGCATGTGGGTGGTGATTGGCTGAGGGAGTGAGAGGAGTGAGAGGATTGGTTGGGTATGTTTCCTAAGCGACTGATCTGCACACTGGAAAAGGAAACATACCCAAGAGTTTTATAGAGAGAGAGATTTTAACTGTTAGAGAATTAGGCTAGTACAGTATATGGATAGTTGCAAGAAGTTTTTGCACTTCTGCATTTGGATGTGGATGCCTCTGTACAAATGTTCCTAAATAGCTGCATGGAAAGAGACTTGCATACAGAATAGACTCTCAGGATGCATTTTAGCTTTCTTTATGCATGTGGCTTAGTGGCTTCAAGTTTTTTCTGATTTATGATGACCTTAAGGCAAACCTATCATGAGGTTTTCTTTGCAAGATTTATTCAGACGGTGTTTCCCTTTGCCTTCCTCTGAGGCTGAGAGAATGTGACTTGCCCAAAGTCACCAGTGGGCTCCTATGACTGAGCAAGGATTTGAACGTTGGTCTCCAGAGTTATAATTTAACGTTCAAACCACTACATCACGCTGGCACAAGCTGCTTGCAAAAGAAAAACAGTTTCTCTGGCTGACAGTGATGCGGGCCCTAGATTGCAAGCAGGAAAGACTTTAGAAATTTTCCTCACCTTTCTGCATTTCCCCCAGAAACAATGTCTTATATCCTAGCTCTTTGTCCTGTAAAAACGTAACTAGAAGTTATAGGGGATATATGAAATGTGCCTACTTACATTTATCTAGTAATGTTTTATGATACAGATGATAATTTAGTTTTATGATACAAATGATACAGACAAAGGAGCCCTGGTGGTGCATTGGTTAAATGCTAGTACTGCAAGCCACAAGGTTATGAGTTTGATTCCAGAGGGCTCCAAGGTTGACTTAGCCTTCCATCCTTCCATAGGTTGGTAAAATGAGTACCTGGCTTGTGGGGCAGTTAACCATTTTTTTAAAAAAACGTAAACTGTTTAGGGAGTGCTTCAGCACTGATAAGCAGTATATAAATATTAATGCTATTGCTATAATTTAATAAGATGCATGTTTGCTTTTTAAAAAGAGAGAAGTACAAGACACCCCACTATTTACATTCACTTTTGTACTACGGCCTGCAAGGATCAGTGAATTAAAAAGAATCAGGTGGGGGAAATGCTTCATGCAATAACATCATGACATACATTAAGGCATCATTGGGGAGATGTGAGTCAGTGACAGCTATGTCTTCCACACAATAACTTCTATGGAATCCTTACATTAAAAAAGTGGAAAAGAGTCTATATAAAGTCTAGATTCTTTCACACAGATACCATAGAAGAGGTGGTAAACTTCTTCCTGTACTGTAATATTTTGAACTGCAAAGCTTGAGTCTCACATGACCATACTTTCTTCCATAAAAATAAAAATCCTCAATCCATAGAAAGTTTTATGTGAGGGAGAAGGGTACTGCCCTAGGCTTCACCCCAACACACCATATTTCTACAGGCAATGGTTTTATAGGGTGGTGGTAGATATCGATTCAGTTATGCGAATGCAGACACAAAACATGTTTATCACCTCTTGAGTTGTCTCATCTGCTGCTTGGAATGATTAGGCCCTACAGGGGAGCTAAACATTGAGGCTTCATATAAGAAATGACCTAACCATAAAAGCACGTGTGTAGAGGAAGCTTTCTAGATTATGGTGGTGGGTCTTTTTGCCCTGAATTCTTTTAAGGATAGGGTGGATGAATGTCTGCCACAGAGCTTTTAGATACAGTGAATCTTGACTTTTATTGTACTTTTTTATGATTCAGGGTTATGATGACCCTTGAAAGTCCATCTCAGTCTTATTATCATATGACCTAAAATAAATTGCCTAATGTCATTCAGACTTTTAAAGACTCTTTTGGCTCTCTAAGTCAATGCTTCCTGGAATTCAATGGGCCACATGACTCAGTGCCCATGCTGGTTGGGAGCTTCTTGGAGGGATTATAGTCCAAAGAGTAACTTTTCTGATTTCTGTCTGCTTTTGATCCATAACAATTCATGGCAATCATAGGTGTTTGTGTATATTGTCTGCTACAGTGTGTAGCTCAAAGTACAGGTATTAATTCTTCACCAAAAATTTGTATGTTCATTTTAGTATAGTTATTGTGGAGTTCATGAAGTAGTATGGTAAAGCAGTTCTCTACATTGTCATTGCTAAATAGTAAGAATATATTTGCCCCATGTCTACTCCAGATAAGTAACCGAGAGAAGCTGCTTTTGGATGGTTGTCAGCTCTTCTATAATGAATGCCATCTGAGCTATTGGCCAGAGCCACAGCTTGGTTTCTGACTCTGATAAGGAGAGGTTGGATGGCTCCATCAGCCCTATGGTACTGGAAGCAGATGTTGGGAGCCCCATTATGAGCAGCAGCTTCGGCTCCAATGCAGACTTATTTATTTCTTAGTATCCCACCTTCTCTCCAATGAGTTGATGGAAACAATCGTGACTCTGCTCCTCTTCACTTTCTCCTCACAGCACCCCTGTGAAGTAGGTCAGTCTGAAAGAGAGGTCACCTAACTCACTGGAGACTTGAACCCATGTTGTCCCAGTCCAACACACAAACCACTACACTATGAAGGCTTTTTTTTGGGCAACACAGCACCCATTACACTAGCCATCAGTCTTGTTTTATACTGACTGCACTCTCTGGAGGACACCCCCAACTCCAATATCATGACAGATCACATCACAAGTCCTGGAGGTCAGGAGCTTAAGAGCTCTACACATATGGACCCTGCACCTTCTCCCAAAGGAACCAACTCTTCTCACATCAAGAGTCCACATCCCCATCTAAACCCAGTAATGCCCCTGGAGGGACTTGTGGAATGGAGGGCGAATACTGACTCATTTAAACTTAACATGTCTCAAGAATGGGGAGGTAGCTAGGGAGATGTGATCTGGCCCTGGGAGCCACATTGACTCCCAAATCAATTTTTGATGGACTCTGAGATTTTGCTCACTTGGGGCTTTTCCCAAGTGCTTGGTCCTGTGAGTTCCTTGTTATGACCAGGACAGGATAGATTGTGGCTTTCCAACAGTAGAATCTTGGGGTTCCTAGGGACTCTTATTAGGTTTCCTCAGATCATTAATGGCAGACAGACTTTTCAGTTCACATGGGACAAGGATTCTCTTTGACCTCTGCAGCCCACAGGGATTCCAAGGCAATTCCTGAGGGTCTGGATGTCAGACAACTCGAGGTAAAAAGGAATGGTGGTACAAAGTCTGAAAATCAGTAATGTAGACAAGATCAGGTCCTTTAAAATATCTGTATTTAATCATTTGCACTAGTATGTACTCTAAGAAGCTAACAGAGCCCACTTCAATGAAAATTCTATTAATTATGAGAAAAGAGAAAATATATGTTTTCCAAAAGAATCAGTGTACCAGACCTGAGTAATCAAGGGGAATAAATGTGAAATCAAACACAATGCCTGATACATTCATGAAGAGTCATTACAGAGCTGGGAAAAGTTACTTTTTGGACTACAAGCCCCAGAATTTCTTGGCCATGCTGACCTGGAGATTCTAGGACTTGTTATCTAAAAAACTAAACGAATCAAAGCTCCATGTTACGTAGGACAAGGATTCATATCCAAATGTGTGAACTGCCTCCACATAAAGACAGACATTTTATTTGTGGTGGATATTTGACAAAAGTATGAGCCATCGGCTACCAAATCTGCATATGTGAATGCATCCTCCATCTGCCCTTTCTCCAAATAAAGGAATATGTGAAGTTAAGACTCTTGAAGGATGTCAGAATCTGCTTTCACCATTTTGTTTTAATCAGTTTTTTAATCTGCTTTGGGTTAGAAACTGATCTAAAAATGTTTACAAGATAGGGAGTGCTTGTGATGTAGGCTTACAGCTTGAATATTTTAAAATTATTGTTTTCTTCTGTTTTATTATTTGTCAATGTAACCAAACTGTGATTATGGAAATATGTTTGTGAAGGAATGTGACACACAAGTGGAGTTTCACTGTCCTCCCCAGTCCTTATTAAGACGAATCATGGACCTTAATTGAATCAGCGGGCAAATAGCTGCATCTGCATCTCCAGTGCCTTTAAAACAGGCTAATCAAATAAAAGCAGCTATTTCCTTCTACTCTCCTCTGTCAGTTGCTCCATCTTCTGCCAGGAGAGCAGCAAGTGGAAGGGAAACAAAAGAAAGAAACCCCAAACAGCTGAGCACATTGTTGGCTTGGTTTTTGTTTCTCAACAAACACCCCATGTGCTGTCCAGAAATAGACTGGGGTAACATTTGGATTTGGCCTTGGTGTGCTGTTCAGAGACCAAAAGAAGCCAAGAGAGGGCTCTTTGGGAGCAAAGAAGAGAGAGAATTCCTGATTTAATAACTTTGGAACATCTGAAACAAACTTAAATCAGTAAAGCTTCCATGTTTCCACCCACAACCCTGGGAAAATCAGTATTATTGAAGCCCACCAGGGACTGATAGTTTATATTTTTCAGCTTGCAGATGGATGACAGTAAAGCAGCCAATTTAGAGCCAATCTCAGCTTTAAAGGTCCTCCTCCTCTGCTGCCACCACCGCACCTGTGTGGCACTACCATCAGCTGTGTTAAACAGTACCTTCAGAAGTCGTCAGTTCTGATGTAATATTAGCTGCTGGATTTTCCCCCTCATGTGAGCAGAAAGCTACAGAAAACCTGTGTAGAGTTATTCCCAAGCTCTCACATGTGCATAGATTTTAGAAGGATGCTCTAGGCCAAGGGTTCAGTCACATAGGGGAACATTAATAAATCCAGTGCTTCTATGAGATTTTATTCCTAAATGTCACTGGAGAAATCAAGCTGTCTACGTTGATGCCAAGTTTGCTTATGTCATGTAAGGGTGGAGTGAAGATGTGGAAGGGATCAAGCCATCTTGTCTCTTCATGATTGGAAGCACATTTGTTGGGCACAAGTTCTGGAAAGTGATGGTGTCACACCTACCACTTTGCATGGTTTTAAATCTTTAAAATCTTTAAAACCATGTCATCACAAGCTGATCAAAAATGACTCACCTCATTCCAAGGAATGAGGAATAAAGCTTAGTTTAGGATGAAGAAACCCTTCAAAAGCCAAAATGAATGGCCCTTCATAATATATAATTATTCAAGTAAGAAAAATATAGGAAAAACTTAAAAGCAATATACTGTAATTCAAGATGGTTTCACCACTACAGTACATATATATTACTTGATTACTCAGCAGTGCAGCTTTGGGTCTTATGTAGTTCCATCCATTACTGAATAACACTGGTCCCAATCCGATGCAGAGTTAAATGTCCTTAAAACAATGACTTTTAATAGGCCCACACCTATTGTAAGTGGCAGGCCATTATTGGTGCAGTGTCCTTGTGCTGCCACTATGGGGTAGGAGCAAGGCCAAGGACAAGGTACAGGTTGTGATTTGAGATTGTGCTGATTTAAGGTTTTAAATAGGTCTGTCTTTTGCTATTTAGGTATTAATAATATAAACTATACTGGACAATTGGCCTCATATTTACCTGTACTTGATGAAATGTGTGCTTGGGGTTGCTGTTACTCAGTATCTGAATATTTATATCTAAAAGCCTTTTTATAATGAATTTGTTTATTACCTTCTCTATATATTGAGAGATAGTGATTGTTGTATCATCCCTACCTTTATACAATGTATGCGATTAATTGGTTTTAAACAGTATTTGATATTGATACACATTCTTAATTATTGCTAGATGCTACACACATTTTGAAATGTTTCCATATGGTGATTTGTGAGATATGAACTAAGATTGTGGATTAGTCACAATTTTTGCGTCTTTTTAATGTAAATTTCTTTGACAGGGACAAAATACACACAAAACTCATCCCACTTCATGGACTACTTGTCTCTCATGTGAATCAACAATGTCTTTCCAGTCTGCTCATTAAGTCTGATACTACATTGGTCTCTCTCTCTCTCTCTCTCTCTCTGGCTTTTCTTCACAAATGAAGATTCAGGAAGGACTTGTGCACTGATGACTAAAAAGGCCAATCTGAGATAAACAAGTCCAGTTGCAGAAAGCACAGTAGAAGGTCTCCTTGGGTGATGTTTCTGGGTTGTGATTCTTTCTGCATTGTCGTTTCTCTTCAAGACTTGTTTGGCATGAGTTCTCAAGACTGCAGCATTGTGTACTGCAAATCAAAAATATAGGCACAAATGAAGTCTTTAAAAAGGCAGGAAGGCAACAGTGAAAACACTGGAATGCAATATTCTAGCAGTGACATCATTTGGATTCACCATAATAATGGAAAGATAAAATTATGCCAATTTTAGAGAAACCAGCTGATGTGAAAGCAGCAATGGGGACAATTAAAAATGTGATCCCCTCCCCTTTGCAATCGGAAGTGGTAGAAGGTCTGGAGTACTGATTTGACAAGATTACTTAGCATAACCTAGAAATATGTACAGCTGATGTTGGACAGCTGATGTTCTGGTAATGGAATACTACTACCTAAATTACAAGACTGAAGTTGGAAGAAACTGTGCTGGTGTTGTGATCTGGTGAACATGAATGACCATGAAATCAAGAATGGTTGTGAGTCAATGGTTGTGAGTTGGGTTATATAACTCACTCTGCATTTAGTCCTATAAATGTGAAGTTAGTGATGTAATCACCTTATTTCATTGCACACTCCTATATAAATTATTTCTTATAGTCTTTGGGAATACATTAAGAGCTCAGCTAGCATCCTGCCCATGCTCAAGCAAGTTGCCTCTTCTATAGGACCTGTCCAGGGTTCTGAAGGATCTGACTGTGACCCATTCTGCTCCCTGACTCTAGTTCTTGGCCTGTTCATATGCTAAGCAGTCCCTGCCTGTTGACTGCCTGCCTGCTTCTACTAATGCTCCTCATCAATGCTGAATTAACTTTCTCCTTGTATGAGAACCAGATTACCACTTAAGGTTATTAATATATTGATCTCCCATTACTTTAGGCTGATGCACATAGCTCAGAAGATTACCCTTCAGTATTTGAGAAAGAATGCCCTATTTCTTTCATGTTATACCCCCAGTCTGATGCCCTGTCTTTCTTGGGAGTTGTTATGGGAATCCAGGGTGAACAGCTCTAGCGCTGGAACACAGTTGTCATTGGGTGGCATTGCCTCCTTCTAATGGGTATTATCGAAATAGGATGAGAGTTATTGCTGACTTTGTGTGTACAGCTTGCTATGGTGGGCTCTGTTCCTCATGTGAAGTTGTTACATGTGGGTTAGAATGACCTGCTCTGTGCCTCTAACTTGCCCCAACCATCTAATGAGGAATGGTTTAAATCAGACTGAAATGTCTGCTTCTGGTCTCATACAGGTTTTGCCCAAAATGATGGAGAGAAGGATGGCATGGGGCAATCTGCCTCAACAAAATGGACAGGAGCCAGATGCAGGGCTGAGAAACATGTCAATATTGCATACTTCTGTCAGGCAGAGTTTATCTTCTGTATTCTGGCATTGGATGTGATAGGAAACAACTTGATAAGGAGGATGGTATAGATCTCACAAATGTGGGATGTGATCTGTTCCTACAGGACCTGATGTGAGGCTTCTGCCACCTCTTGGTTGGTTGGTGGGAATTAGGGAGTCAGCAACAGTTTGACTCACATCATCCACTGTCAGAAGTAGTGCAGGCACAAAGGGTAGTGAGAGATACTACTGTTCTAGGTACCTAGAAGTACTAGTGGGCATGTGAGGGTGGCATTAACCCAACCTACCTCAGGCACAAAGGGTAGTAAGAGATGCTACTGTTCTGGGTACCTAGAAGTACCAGGGGGTATGTGAAGAGACATTAACTCAGTCTATGGAGCCCTGGTGGCACAGTGGTTAAAAGACAGTACTGCAGCCACAACATTGTGAGTTCAATCCCAAGGGCTCCAAGGTTGACTCAGCCTTCCATCCTTCTGTAGGTTGGTAAAATGAATACACAGCTTGTTGGGGGAAGTTAGCTAACATGTTGTAAACCGCTTAGGGAGTGTTTTGGCACTGATAAGCGGTATAGAAATAGAAGTGCCATTGCTATTGCTGTTGCTAGTTCTTATTGCCAGCTGGCTTGAAAGTGTGGAGGTTGGGGGCTTCCCTTGGTCCATGGAGGGTCTCACTCAGAAGCACCAATTAATTCCAGTTTGTGGGAATAATGATAGGGGGCCCTCAGTCCACCTTTATGGCAGATAGACAATGGCAGGCCTGGGCCATGAGACTGACATACCTTCACTTTAAGCCAGGGAAGTTCTATCCAGAGGAAGGTTTCTAATATTAAGCAAAGCCTTTCCTGGCATTAAATACTGCCAACACCTTACTTATATGTTTATATGCGATTGCCTTACTGCTGATTCTGGTTCATTATGCAATGAAAATGTGGCCCTTTCACCAGTCTTTCTTCCAGTGGTGAGGGCAATTGTGAGACCTCACCACAAATCTCATGCACCGAAGAGACTATTATTGTCTGTCTTGGCTTTTTTTTTTTTTAATGATAACAGAGCTTAATTCAGTATTCCATAATTTATTCTACATATAGAACTGGAATGCTTCTTTATGAACATGTTACATTGCTTTGTTGTGTCATCATGGCAAACTGTTTCTAATGAGAATGATTTCATTCTATAAAGGCTGCTAAATGCTATTCAATTTGGGGAATAGTCATACCGTGACAGGGGAGTCTAGAAACCTTAATATTTCTCACATATGAGGCAGAAGTTTGGAAACCTTAATGGAATTTGTTTCAGATGTTCCACATTTGCTAACCTGGAAATGCTTTTGTAAATGAATTTCTTGGCCTGATTTGAGAAAACTTTTCAAACTGAATTTCAAGTTTGGAAGCATCAAATGGATGTTTTTCCATTTCACCATCTTCCTGCAGAGCTTTTATCTATCACTCTTCATTTGTAATGGGGAGTAAGCATACTTTTGAACCTTGTTTCTACCACCAGGATTACTCACAACTTGAGAATGAGAGCTTGCTGATTGGCAGTTGACATTATGAAGGAGGAATCAATACCCAACAGTCATATAAACAAGGAGAGTTCAACAATGACTTGTTACCCAGATTTATCACTACAGTAGTTCAACTCTTCAAATTGTGTAACTAGTATCATAGTAGCTTTGCAACACACACTGTTTGCTCTGGGCTCATGGCACTGTAATGTGATAAGTTTTTGATAAGCAGGTATGAAGTCCCCCTGAATCCTAATATAGATCTCAACTAGATTAGATCCATTGTATCAGTAGTAATATGGGTAAGTTAGGGGTGGGAGGACTCCAGAGCTTCATTTTGGTAAGCCCTGGAAGCTGCATTTCTGCACAGCACTACCAAAGTGTCCATTTTGACAGACTGGAAGTGATGCTGCATCACTTCCGGTTGTTTTGGGGGGCTTCTTTGCTCTTTTGTGGTGAAAGGAATCACCAAAGTGGCATTATATAGTGAAATTTGGCCCAGATCAGTGTTTGTTTTTAGCTGAAAGGTTTTTACTTATTTATTTTTTTGGATGAAATGTGTGGGGCTGTTGGGGAATTCCAAGAACCATGCTAGACCTGCCATGGGTCTGCCTGCATCTGTGGGCCACATGATTCCCATCTAGGGTTGCCTGTACCATTAAAGTGTACACAACCATTAAAGGCACGGGAGTACTCTCCGGTTTTCAGTCTGGCAATTCCCAACCCTGTGCTAAGTCAACAGTTATGTGAATCCCATTGGTTCAATAGGTGTACTGTAGTTGGGGCTAATAATAGGATCCAGGGCATCATTGACCACCTCCCTTGGCCTCCTTGTTCCCTCTGACCTTAGCTGCAATCCTTGCATTAAAGGAGTGTAAAGTACATATTTTTCCCACTGTTCCTTCAAAGATATCATGTTCCTAGTCTCATCCCATTTTTATGCTCATTGCAGCTTTGACAGGTAGGTTAGACTGGGCCCAAAGTCACTATGACACCTTGGGTCGCCCAGGGATTTGATCCTGGGTTTCTAAAAGTCCTAGTCTAACACTCTAACCATTATGACAAACTGGTTACCAGGCTTACATACCAGCTCCCTGCCTCTGATTGTGTCCATGCCGTACTATATGTCGGTTGGCTACAAATGCCATACAACAAAACTTTCAAAGAGTGATCATAGAATTTCTGTTTGTGTGTCTTTATGTAAGGGTTGAGAAGATGCTAGTTTGGGGAGGGCTCATGCCTGAGTATGGCAGATAGGAAAAGGGGTGGGCAACTTGTGGCCTTCCAGATGATATTAGACTGCACCCCCTCACTATTGGCTATGATGGCTATGGGAGTTGCAATCCAACACCATCTTGGCGGGCCACAAGCTTTTAAATCCAGCATTAAAGTGAAGGATATCTCTGGGAATTAACACAAGGCACAAGAGATTCTATTATTCTGCTTTTAATCTGTTTCGCTTTTCAGCCAACATTGCTTTCCCTTCAAACCATGAATTGATGTGCAAGCAATGCAAATGTGGGATTGCAATGTGGACTGGAAATAATCTAATGAACTTTAGTAGCTTTTCCCAGTGAAACCAGGGGCTTGCAAATAAAACATATTTCCTATAAACATGATTTTTAATACAGATATGTCACAAACTGAAATCAGAAGTGTTTTGAGTTGCTAAGGCCCATTCAACCAACTAAAAGGTTGTGGTTTTTTGTTTAATTCTTAGGAATGGTCTCAGGCTGAATCCCTAAATCTAATCATTCAGAAATAATTCTCACTAAACTCAGCAGGGGGTCTTTCTTGGATAATCAGGTTCAGAGCACATGGTGGAGGATACTCTGAATGTATGTGGCTCTATTGTTGTACTCATATCTAAGGGCCTGATTAATGCCCCCAGTCAAGACAAGCATTATTTGGAAAAATGGTGAATTTGAGTTATATTTTCTGCTTCTGTGTATGTGACAAGCCACTACACTGACACCCCAAGGTTGTGCTAGCTCTGTTGCATTTTCCAGGTTCTCTCATGGCCAGTTTCCAAGCTTTTCAGGTTTCTACATGCATCCAGACACATTTATGCACAGGAGACAGGGTGGGACAACTCACAGGCCCTTGTAGGTGTTGCAGCATGCCAACAATGAATCACATGAGAGAGGAGTTCACACGACCTCCGACACATGCTGAAAGAAGGCACTGGGGTGGGGACAGTTGTGGTGTAGTGTGGCTTAACCTTGCCCTGTTGCTGTGTGCCTAGAGGCCTAGTCCTGTGTTCACCCAGAACATTTTGGAAGGAGCTGTATATACAAACCAATGCCTCCCTCCATGTGAGAAAGGACCCTGACCCAGTCATATGGAGGGAGAGAGGTTTATGCCTATATGTTGGTATGCACATACATCTTCTAACACATTGTGAATGTCAAAAGGTGGGGTTATGACAGCTAGCGGTCATGGAAGAAGAGAGTAGGGCTTCTGGGGACATGAAAAACAGGGAGCAGAATTGATTTGCTTAGCCCTATGATCTACCATCATCCATTCTTTCA
Source organism: Gambelia wislizenii (assembly GCA_030847615.1). Classification (NCBI taxonomy): domain Eukaryota; kingdom Metazoa; phylum Chordata; class Lepidosauria; order Squamata; family Crotaphytidae; genus Gambelia; species Gambelia wislizenii. The sequence goes on along the minus strand of JAUMIR010000001.1, from coordinate 164,688,144 downwards.
ATGTATACAGTATGTAGTAATGAACCCCACTGCTCCAGTGTGTCATCTGTATTTTCCTATCATCTGTAAGCCCCCTAAATAAGGATCTGTAATCTTGTATCCTGTAGGTTCACATACTCCAATAAAGAGTTATGCAGGATAAGGAACTAAAAAGAGTGAGAGGCACGGTAGCATATAAATCTGAGACATGTCATTATGATGTTCTCATCCAACCAAAATTCAGAACAATTTTCTGACTTTTGTTTTGCCTCAAAATCCACCCCAAATATGATTCAGTCTTGGTGTTTTGGGCTACACAGCTGTGATTAATTCAGTGGAAAACACAAAGCACGTCTCTTCTGTTTTGCATTTCCCAGTGCACAATTCATGCTTCGTTCTCCTGCTCCTTCTACTGACACTCCTCCCAGGGGTTTTGTTCCAACTTGTCCTGATTGCAACATTTGCATCTGCTGGGATATTGTCTCCTCACCCCGGCCTCTTTATTTACTGCTTCTGGCCTACAACAGGCATAATTAATGATCTTCCAAAGCATGAGTTTATATGCTGAGAGGTTGTGTCTGCCTGCTCTTTAGCTCCAGTTACCATGAATATTTAAGTTTGCACTACCTGCTTGGGATGTGACAGATGAAGTGCATTTCATCCCTCTTTCTCTGCAGAATTATGAGAATATTCTGCCAAACCTTTTATGCTGAATAATGAAACCTTTCCCTAAAGTTTTAACAAAGGGGTGATCCCAGAAATTTTCACTGTCTTAACCAAGCAAAAGGCACAGTTACCTGTTGGAGTGGTTGTACTGTCTTGTCTCATTTAAAACCTAGAAAGAGAAGTTGGGCAATTACTCCCAAATGGATACATTTGTTATTTCACTCAGGAGGCTATTTTCTCCAAAAGAAAGCTGGGTTAAAATATGCTAAGAATGAAAGTGAATTTTGTGTATTTGTAGCTGGTCATTGTAGATTTTTCCTGTAATCCCTCCCTCCCAGGATTGTTGACATAGAGTAAAGGCATGAAATGTGCACTGTTATGCATCTGTAGAATAGAAATCTTACCCTGTATTAAATTGTGAATATGAAGATACTGATTTATTCCACTGTGTAAAAGAAGTTAGCTTTATGTCCTTAATACATTGAGAATGGTTGGAGACTTCTCCCACATTTTGGTCACCTTCAATGAATAAAAACTTCACAAGAACAACATTTGCTAGACCAAAGGACTAAGTACCCTTCCTCCAACAGTTCCCAAACTGAGTGTTTCCCGGGTTTGCAAACATTACCCCCTCCCTGCACCCCCTGTAATGAATGCAGTTAAAGTTCATCATTTTAGAGGAAGGTTAGAGGAAGGAAGGCTGTGACTGAGAGACTGTCAGTTATGTCAGCCCTCTAAAGTAACACAGGGTTGGTGTATCCTGTCATGATGGAGTTCCCATCATCCTGCTTGCAGGGTGATAACACTCCCATCATTCTGCAAAGACTACATTTCCCATTATCTGCAAATAGTGATTGTTGTCAGCATGACATCAGATAACCCAAGAGTTAAAAACCAAGGGGGAGGTGAGGGACACCTCCTGAGATAGCATCATCAGTGACATCATATCACCAGACCAGAACTGGCCAATCACAACTTTGAAACCGGGGATTTGAAAAAGGTTTTATACTTGCCTCGGCCATGAGGCAAGAGAGAGACAAAGGAGGTCCTGAAACAAACACCATGTTTTGGAGCTGAGAGATGAACTGAAACAAAGAGAAGCTGGGGGGATAGCTGTTGGAGCAGGGCTGGCTAGCCTAGCTCACAGCTCCCCTGATTCCAGATGGATGTGAACGGCATCCTATGTATTACTGCTTGAGATTATGAGTAGGATCTTTAGGGAATGTTTTAGATGGCATCAGGAATGTTATGTTTTTTTTAAGTTTTGGTTGAATGTAGCTGAAATAACTGAATGCTTTGTAATAATCTGTAACTCTAAGCCTCTGACCTTTGCTTTCTTCATGAAGTGATTTGCCTTAAACTTTGCCTCAATCTCTGCCTGAATAAAATAAGCTTTATTAATTTCTCTTAACTGATGCTTGCATGAGCCTGATTTCCCACTTGATTACTCTATTGCCCTTACTTCAGGATAGACGGAAGGGGTGGATACAGCTCTACAGTGGCAGGGGGTTCCCAATTCCCTGTGGTCTCCTCTTGGTCCATAATTAGGGGTACTCAAATCAAGAGGTGGTGACGGCAACTTTGGGAGACATAGTTCTGAAGGATCTCCAGGCTAGAGGGATCCTTAGGATTGTGTCTTGGAAAAAGTGACTTCTGGAGTTCCAGGCAGAGAGCTCCAGGAGCAAAAGCTAACTCTCAGGGTTCCAAGCTGAGAGCTCCCAGGCTAGTATAACATACCCCTTTTGCTACAGACAGGGGGAGGCACTGTGGAGTTAAAACGATACTTCTAAATTTTATAAACTCATTTTTAACAAGGCCTGAGATTTCTCTGCTGCTACTTTTTCTTTTGTGGTAGACACACTACTGCACAATCACAAATAAATATGGATTGATTTTTTTTTTACTCAGTAGCAATGATCAGTTTTGCTTATTAATGGCTCATAACTATAACAAGCATTCAACCCCAGACAGGACCCAGATTTAGCTGACAGGTGGCAAGAGGTCTTGATCCCTCAGCCTAAGAGACAGGGGTGGGAAACCATGCCTGTTTCAAGACATGACAGAAAGAGAAAAGGGGTAGTCCATCCCCTTGAGGTTTGGCTTGGTCCACTGCTGGTATGTGCTATTCCACAATTGATTATTCCCAAGGGCATAGTTCAGAAAACTTAAAAAAAAAACATTAACCACATGACCAGTACAGCTGGGGCCATTCTGGCTGAAGGATTTTGGAAGCTGCTGTCCAAATAGGTAACATTTCCAAGCTTTTTTCAAAGGAATCTGGTCTATGACAGAAAAATGGTTCCCTTCCCCTGTATGACATTTGTGTCTATGTGTGCTTGAGCATGAAATTTCCTCGTAAGTCTGCTCAGGGCTGCAGCTTTTAGAAACCTAAGAAACACCTGCTCTTTTAACTTGGACCAGTTCAAAATATGAGTGACAAAAAGGACAACTGAAAGTTGTTTTGACAAGTTGCTAATCTGCTTTACACAATCTGTTTTGACAGCCATCAGAAGCACCTGGTTTGCAAATCTTTAACATAACAATATAATATGTTTTACTCTTGGAGAAAAAGTGCCTTTGGAGTGGAGACCTAAAACAAGCAAAGAGAAATCCAAGCTTGCAGTGTGACAAAAAAGAAAACAGAGCCAAGAGAGCATCTTAACTCAACCTGCCTGCACTCTCTCAATCAGTTTTTAATCAGGCTTTTGGCAGTGTCCAAAGTATCTGCAGAAATAATTAGGAAGTTCTGCTCTTGTAAGCTCTGGAGCCAAGCACTGCAGACAATATGTCTTCCAATGCATCAGGCTTCCTACTCGGCAGGCCACAGTGACATTCCATAGCTGACAATCCCAGCACTAATGAAATGCCTAGTACAGCGGGTGGCCTGAAGGACAGGAGAGTTTTCCAGCAGAGGACGATCATTGTCAATTTGCAAGATGTTTGTGAAGAGAAAAGATGGGACTGTTGCAAGAGAAAAGTTTATTTGTCCGTATCCATTGAGTTTTGCAAGTCAATTGGCATACCTTCATTTGTAGGCAGCTTTTAAACGAATAATGGCAACTAGTATTGTTCAAAGCTTGAAAAAGTTGTATTTTGGACTGCAACTCCCAGAACTCCCCAGCCAACATGATTACAAAAAGATAATGTTTCCAACATGACACCTTTTGAACAAAGATATAAGGGTATTGAGGTCATAATCAACAACAAATCATTTAAATTACAGTTGTCCCTCCATATCCACGGATTTGGTATGTACGGATTTAAGTATTCACTGCTTGAAAATATTCTTTAAAAAATAATAATCCAAAAAGCAAGCCTTGATTTTGCCATCATATATAAGGGACACCATTTTGCTATGCCATTGCATATACTGTAATGAGACTTGAGTATTCATGGATTTTGGTATCCACGGGGGGCGGGGTCCTGGAACCAAACCCCAGCGAATATGAAGGGACAACTGTAATCTCTTTCTCTCTCTCAATCTCTCTCTCTCTCTCTCATCCCAAGCAACTGTTTTTATATTTTGTGCATACACTATTTTTATATTTTGTTTTATAGGGCTTAAAATTTAAGTTAATTTACCAGTGAAAGCAAAGTTTTAGTCCTTTGGGCTCTTATTTGGGATAAGTCCCAGTGAGACTAACATCTTCATCAATATACTGTACATAAGACTAGGATGTCAGAGTCAAACAAGAAGTTAAGGTAGTATTCAAAGACATGGTTGTGTTGGTCTGTTTCAGCATAACAAAGATATAAAGGAATCTTGTAGCCCCTTTGAGACTAATGGAGACAAAGATATCGCTAGCACAAGCTTCCGTGGACAAGCTTCCACTTCATGAGATGCAACAGATGTTAAGGGGAATGTATATTTCCTACAGTTAACCTGTTTCCCTTTTACAATGGGATTTCCTCTGAGATATTCGTTTTAGCAATCAGACTTGTAAATGAAGCCATATTCACCTCCCAATGACCAATTTCAAACAAAGCACACTGAATGCAAGAAATACTATAATAAACACTTGGGGGAGGACCACCTTGTCAAAATAGTGCTATCATAGTTTGCATATCATAGTTCAAGTCTGAGTCACTCTATTTATCAGTGGAACATAGCACCAAACTACATGACCCAGTGGTCCTATAGTTCTGCCTTCAAGTTCAGTTTTTTTTTAAACAAACAAATGTGAACTTCCTATCCAAATGGAAACCTAGAGTGGAGGATTAGGTGGGCTGTAACTCCTAGATCTAGGGTTACCATAGTATCTGGATAGTTGGGTCTTATCCAGATTCTAGGCATGCCACCTGGAACCCATTTGGACTATCATTTGATGAAAAGCTTTTAGTTTTTAAATAAATATTAAAGATTGGGGTATAGCTATAATATCGTAGCTACATGCCATCTCCTGATCCAACCCTCTAAGGCTCTCTGGAATCCTAAAGGATCCATTAGCCTTCGAGGGCGGGCCATCTTAATAGGTCCACCACCCCTGCAGGGACAGATAGTAGTCATGATAGTAACGCTGAGCAGAAAATGATCTGTCCATGACAACTCGGAGGTATTAATCACCTCTGCCCACAGATCCATATGTTCTGAGCTGAAAATAGCATCAAGGGTGTGACCTGCTGAATGTGTAGGCCTTGAAACCAGTTGGCATAGGCCCATGTTTGTCATGGATGCCATGAACTCCCAAGCTACAGACAAACTGGTCTTAAATGGGATGTTGAGGTCACCGAAGATCAAAAGTCTGGGTGACTCCAGCATCAACTCCGAGACCAGCTCCATGAGCTTGGCCAGGGAGGCCAATAGGTAGCGGGGTGGATGGTACACTAACAGACTCCTTAGTCTATCCCTGGTTTTCAGGTTCAGGTACTCACACTCAATGTGGTCCAGTTCCCTAATAGGTCATCTGGTCAGGCTAAGATGGTCTTTATAGATCACAGCTACGCTGATCCCCCCATCTTTCCCTCACCTGCACATAACACAATACTCTGTTGGGAGAGCCTGAGCCCATGCCTTCAAACTGCATTGCAAAAAGAGACCTATTTGTTCCAAAGGGACCTTTGGTTTTGCAATGCAAATTGCAGGTACAAAAGTACCCAACCCAAGCTGAGGCCACCTTGCTGGGCTGAGGATTAAAGTTCCCATGATTAAAGCTGCCTAGCCTCATTTAGGGTGCTAATTCATATCAAGTGATCTACACTGCTCAGCCATCCTGCTGTTGAGAGAAGAGCTATGAGAATAACATCTTCACTCAGTAATGACCCGGAACACTGAGAGATGTGTACATCTCCTCTTGGGCTTTCATTTCTCTTAAAGATCAGAAGCCCTTTAAAACTGTGACCAACTTGGTGGCAGGGCTGGGTAACAGGAAGAAGACTAATTCTTATTGTCATGTGGATTGGGATGACTGGTGCTTGAAGATCCCAAGTGAGGGAATAGGAGTAGGAGGCAGTGATTTTCCTTACCCAGTTCCTTACCCAATTTAGAAGCTTTCCTTTGTTGGGAGATGGCTTTACCATATTTTATAGTTGGGGCCTGATTGTTGACTGGTGATAAGTGGTGGTTTTGAGGCATATCTACTTGGTTCTCCCCCCCCCCTATCTATATCTGCACAATAGGGGAAGGGAAGTTGCTGGACTGCAATTTCCATCAGCCTTAACTAGCCTGACCATTGGTGAGGGATAATGAGAGCTGCAGTCCAGCAACATCTAGAGGACCACTTGTGTCTCACATCCTTGCTATAGAGGTTTTTTTTAAAGACCATATGCCTGAGAGATGATGTATATAACACCCTCTGAGGACCAAAGACCCCCATAGATAAGGGTAGTTGTGCATAGAGGGAAGACACATGCCAGTGAAGGGGAAGAGTGATTATAAATACTGGCTTGAATCCTACTGATTTATGGGTCTACTCTACTTGGAACACAGAAAAAGACTTCTCTATGTTCTCTCTTCTTGATTTACTTCAGCAAGATGAACTGTGGCCCGCTCTGGTCTGCTGCTGCTATTCTATGGCATTTTGGTTAATTATAAGATCTCTGTCAACCAGTGTGTGGATTAAAAGGGCAACCCAATGTGCATAACTGAGACACAAATAGGGTTGCTAAGACAGAGTTTGGGAAAGTCACTTTTTTTTTTGGACAAGAACTCTCATAATCCTTCAGCCAGGTGGAGTCCAAAAAGTAACTTTTCTAAATTCTGAGTCTGGAGAGTTAGGGCTCATCTACATGAGCCAGGATATGCTGGCAGGGAGCCAGCATATCCTGGCTGTGGATCAGGCCTGTACCTCCCCTGTTACCACCTCCAAATGGGCTGGAGTCCCGATGGGCACACTGGCTGGTCGCTGCAGCTGCTGCCAGCAGCTTCTCCCTCATCTCTCTGAAGGCAGGAAGCCAGCCCTCAACATGTGACCAAGGCACCCTGCATGCAACCAGCCTTGGTCACATGCTGCAGTCCTCTTCCTGCATCAGAGAGAGAATGGACTTTATCAGACATGGCAAATATGGCATCATAACAACACCCAATGAATGCGAAAGGGCATGCATACCAGACAACGTTGTGTTTTTGCGATTATGGGTAGAAAATAAGGTTTTTTTTTGTTGATGATGTACCATGCCATCAATAGATCTGCCATGGTGTTTTTGTGCCGGTATTGCCTGTGCCTGAAAACTTGCATCATTTTCCTCTTGTGATTACATTGTCAATGAGCAGAACACTACCAGTTGAGACCAAGAAAGGTAAGGAGGCCTTTTATGCACCTTCCTGGTTTACTTTGAACTTTTTTAGTGTGTTTCTGTGCTTGTGTGTACATTTTTTGTTTTAAAATAGCTGTTTTTAAAAAACTTTTAAGGGCACTCATGTCTTCTTGTGAGAATCAGGAAGATCATGCACCCCAGAGAACACGGAAGTAGATGGCACGAGTATTTATGTCTTAATAATGCTGAAGCTGCTTTTTCATGATATTATAGGAAGGTATGATGAAAATGATTATCGTGCCAGGAAAAAATGCTTCAAAATACGGCAGGAAACAGTTGTTCAGAGTCTGGTCTGATAAAGTCCTAAGAGAGACCTGTAGCTGAAGCTGCAGCTACAGGTTGGCCTGCTGGAATGGGCTCCTGTGGCCGTGCAGGATCTGATCTGTTACTTCCTGGCAGGAACAGATTAAAACAGGTATTTTTTTTAAAAAAATGTGGTAAAGGGCCCTGCCCTTAGGGGAAAGTGGGGCAAAAAGCCCTGCATAGTCAGGACTGCAGGGCTCTAAGATGGGGGTAAGATGGGGTATATTGCCCACGTATATAAGCCCTTAGTCTCTCTCAGCTAAGGCTTCCTGGGTATCCAATTCAGTGCCAGCACAAGCTGGAGAGCTGAGAAAGTGAAGTGATAGTGGGATACAGGAATATCATCTCACTCCTGCCAAGTTTCCCATCTGTCTGAGTGCTATTCTGGGTGCCAGATACACGGCAATTTTTGTTGTGGGGCGTACCGGGACTTCCTGATCCCGTATTCGTTCCGTGCTGTTTAAACGATTTTTGTCCCTCTTAAGGAAATTCTGGAAGAACCCGTGATTCATATTTACACAGCATCAAGTCTCGTATTTTTTCATTTATCCTGCACTCTTATATCCCATGCTTTTGCTGTTTACACATGTTTAGTTTACCAGGATTTTTTTTTGGGCTGTCAATCAAGGATGCGATTACTCGTGTTTTCACAATCTCAGTGACGTGCTTCCTTTAGAGTTCCATGCCACGAGCGATGCTATTGGCTGGCTCAAATGTTTGTTAAAGCTTCTGCATTGGGGATGAGAGGGAGCGTTCAGTGGCTAAACACTGTGCTTTCCTTTAGAAATGAAAGATCACCATTTACAGCCAGCTAAATTGTTGGGGGGGGGAGAACAATCAGTTGGTGCTGGGGAGTATGAGATAAAAAGCACGCACAAGCCCAAAGCTAGTACAAACGGAGTGCAGGGGGCAGAGGCTTGCCGTTGTCCTGTCTCTTTAAAATGTTAATCTTTCAAGCAGAGGCAGCTGTGGAGTGAAGGTTTCAAGCCAGTGACATACAAGGCATTTTGAAAGACCCAGACGATGGCAGTTTTTACTGTGCCTTGAGGGAGGGGGATGAATGAATGTGTGATTATTCACTCAGAAGCTGGCATTTTTTACTGTGCCTTGGGGGGTGGTGGATGAATGTTTGATTATCCGTTCAGACCCAGGGAGGGGATCCAGGCAGGGAATGAATGGGCAATCCTCCGCCCACGATCTCGTTTATTATTTACTCTCTCTTTCAAATGTAAACCCAGCATGCAGGAGAGGAACAGGTTAAAGCTGAAGGGTTGCAGTGTAGAAATCCATTGAACAGGGTGATTTAGTACATGCACACACACACAAACCTTCGTGCAGCTGGAAGGGATGCCTTGGTTTTCAGCTGGTGAGGCTGGATCTGTTGAACGGGTGACTGACCCCTCCTTTTCTGGTCGCTGCTTTCTGAGCCCACCCCCGGTCACCATTTCCGGTCATCCCCTAGTACCGAGATAGCTTGTACTGGGCTGTTTACATTTCTGATTTTCCGAATCCTCCAGTGACTTTTTTAAAAACCAGCACAACCTGTGGGATTGGAAGTCCCGCAGGTTGAGGGATAAAAGGTGGCCCCCCCTTCTGAAAATCACATGCCCGACCCAATGTACATGTAAACAACCAGGGTTCGACACAAATTCTTTCCACTACATTTTCATCGTGTAAATGGCACCCTGGAGAATTTGTCTCTTGTGCCTGGTGGCTGGGGCAGATGAGGGATTGTGCTGGTGTTCTGTTCACCTCTGTCATTAACCGTCCTCTGCTTGAGCTGATAGAGGTGGTCTCAGACTGAGGACTTTATGAGACCAGGCAAATAGGGCGTAACGAAGATGCCTAATGATCGTGAAAAGGCGCACATACCAGATGATCATGTATTGTGAAAAACCCGTTCCTTTTCATTGACGGACCAAGCTGTCAATTGATCTCCTATGGTGTATTGTTTCCGGCATTGCCAGCGTTTGAATCCTCACACCATTATACTCGTGTGAATAGTGACATCTAGGTAGGGAACACTCTTTTTATGACCCCCCCTCGTACTTGGGACTTTAAAGTGTGTTTTAGTGCTTTGCTGTACTTTTTGTGTCTTTTTAATTTTTTAAATTTCCCGTGCTAGTGTCTTCTCATGAGAATCAGTGAGATTTCAACCCCAGAAGTAAACGGAGTTCTGTTTGTGCTCCGTTACTGCTAGGGAAGCCTCATTGACACTGCTCAAGGTAAGTCTGGTAAAGGGGTTCTTGTCATGGTCAGTCAGGACTCTGAGGACTCAGAAGGCGAGGAGGCTGAGCCAGTAGCAGAAGAGCTGGCTGAGTCTGAGTCTAGCCCTGAAGAACCCAGGGCTCAGCAGCCCAGCCCTCCCCCAGCACAGGGTTCAAGCCTGGGAGACATAGTGGAGCAAGAGCAAGAGGCAGAAAAGCAGGTACCTACCTTTAGCCAAAGGAGAGCAGAGAAGGCGTGGCTTCGTCGTTTCCAGAGGTTAAGAGACAGAAGCTCATCAATCACCCCGCAGCTGGGAGTGGGAGCTGGGCCAACATAAGCAGCTGGGGGATGCTGAGTTCCTTGTTGCAAGCAGTCTGCGTTTCCTGGAGGAAGCCTCTGCCTGTGACTCTCCTGAACCTTGCTATCTTGAGACTTTGGATATCTTGACCTTGGACTGCCTTCGTTGACCCACCTGCCGGAACCCTTTTGACCTTGGACTGCCTTTTCGTGCTTCACTCTCTCTGTGTGTACTTCTGACCCTATAGGACTGCTACTGACAACACCAGGTACTGTGCTTTTCATCTGGGTTGTTGCCAAGCCAGGCTCCTTATCAGCTATTGAGTTGGCTTCCTGACAGTTCTTTTGCTGGCATAACAACAACACAATTTATGCTGGCAAAAGAACGTTAAGGGTGGTGGTGGTCTGATAAAGTCCTGAGACTTGTCAGATCCTAGCACTATTATTTTAAATATATATAATGTGGCTTTTAAAGAAGGAATTTGGTTAAATAATTTAATAGCCCTTAAGTGTGTTTTTAGCTTTTATGGGTTAACTTCAAGTTTTATAAAATTATTGTTTAGGTGCTTTACATACTGTTGACTGTTCACCACCTTGAATTCTCCTTTAGGAAAATAGGTAGGATAAAAGATGTGATAATTGCAACTCACACGTCTACGTCTGACCTTGCATCAGAGTTTTACTTGCCCATATACTGTAGATATATATAAAAAATACAAGCCAGTGGGCAGATCCAGAAAAGGGTTTATATCAAGAGATGGAGAGTCACAGGGGATGAGATCATTGGCTAAAGGGAATTAGCCAGTTAGAAGCATGGAAGGATCATTAACTTGGTAGCCTGCCAGAAAGTGAAAGTTCTTTACTCCAGAGGATGTGAAGGAGGGAGGCAGACGTGTCTCCTAGGTTACTAGGATGAATAATTTGAAAGCATCTGTAGCTTAAATGGTTGTGCAGGAGAGGGAAAGTCAGCAGGTGTTGCTTGTTACCTTGTTGTGTGAAAAGCAACACCTGCTGAAATTCTCTCTTTTACACAACCATTAAAGGCAGATGAATCCTCTCCAGTTTTCAATCTGGCAGCTCTATCAGGCTATAAATTGAGGCTATAAATTAGGCTAGGAACACCCAGAAACAACAGGTAGTAAGTATTTTTAGGGAATTAAATTAGCATAAGTCATTAAAAAAAATTACTTAAAACTTTCTCTGACTGTCTCTTGTGAGTTGCTGGAAAATGCTAAAGCCAGCATGAGCTAAGACTTCTGGAGATGGCAAACCTGCCCACGTGATGCCTATTTTATGCCTGAAATTCCTTCCAAGTCTGAATCGGTAACTTTTTAATGGATAAACTTTAGGATTTGTTTGCCTGGCCCAGTGCTTTAGCTAAGGAGTCATGTATCTACTTAATCCTCAACTGGGGAAAGCTCTAGCAAATGGAAAAACTAGATAATCCCAACATGGTTCTCCTTTGCCCAACGAGGAAAGGAAAGAAAAGGAAGGTGGCAGCTATCATAAATCAACCTCCTTTAAAGTTGGAAATGAGATCAAGAGAAGACTAGTGTGTTCTCCCTTTCCTGGTTAGGCTAGGAACTGGATGTTCAATGTTCACATATGCTTTAAAAATAATGGTATGTCATTCATCCTGGATAATTATATGAAAAAGTTGCCCTATATACTGACAGGACAACCATATTTTTTCCTATAACCTGGTGGCCTCACAGATAGAATCCATTTTTTTTTAAAGTAAAGGCTTACCACAGACTATCTTCTATAATTTGAGAGGAGTGTGAATCTTGGATCAGACGACAGTGTGATCCACAACTACATTTGGAGGCAGTACATCAGGTACTTTCCCTCTAGAATCTGGATCCCCTTCCCGGCTCCTGAAACATTCTTAGCCATGAGCAACATCTAGTAGTTTTTTATTAATCTTCCAACTTTTTTTTCCTGAACACTTCCTTTTTAGTCTGTTGTGGAGCCCTCTTCAACTGTAACAAAATACTGTAGTACTCCTTGTTCTAGTGGACCTGACATTTAACAAGAAATGCCTGAAGCAGAACAATCTCTTTGAAACCAGATATGTAACTAAACAATGTAGCCTAAATAAGTTTTTGATGCTTTTTTGGGGTGGGTTTTTTTTGTTTCTGGAACAGTGTTGTATTGTTGAGTCATATACAGATAGTCATAACCTCTGTGCCATGGTTGAAGAAGGGTGACCTTCCAGATGTTAAACTTCGCCTCCCATTATTCTCATGGGGTCTGGACTCAAAGAACATCTAAAGTGGTACAAATTCTATTCTCAGAGAAACTACCATGACACCTCTTCACTATATCCTCCTTCTCTCTCTTTCCTGTAGCTAATATTTTAGATGTCCTATCTTATTGCACTAGTATTCTACTTTTAATAAGGTTGCATATGCATTGCAGAAATAATCCAGTTTGACACCTCTTTAACTGCCATAGGTCAAAGCTATTGAATTCTTGGATTTGTAGTTAGCATCCTCTGTCAGAGAGCTCTGGTGCCACAACAAACTACAGATCCCAGGATTCCACAGGATAGAGCCATGGCAAGTAAAGTGGTGTCAAACTGGATTATTTTGTGCAGTGCAGATGCAGCCTAAATCCCTTTCCCACTTGAGTTGTTGTCATGGATCATGTAGAACTCTATAAATGCTTTTGCTTTAAGATCCACTTTCCTCTATCTCCTTATAGTTTCTTCACACAAATGATTTTATTGGAAGGAATAAGTGGGAAATATATTTTATACTTCATCTGTTAATTAATTTAGGGTGAAAACTGAATTACCAAGGCCCTGTTGACATCATTTTTGACATGTTGGTTGTGACCTGACATTAAAGCAATAGAGGGAATAATTAGATATTTTCCCCGCAATGCTTGAGTAGCCAAATTGCAGCTGGGACTAGCACTTTGTTGAAAACATGTATTAAATCATGCCCAGTGATGGGAGTCTGTGGCCTGAATACCAGGGACCAAAGAGGAATAATGGCTTTGATTATGAATGGCTATATTAAATCATTGCTCAAAGGGAAAACAAAATGATTGTGAAGGAAATGTGCAGCTGTGTAGAGAAGAGATGGGAAATTTTGGTTTTCCAGTTTTCTGAGTGAGATTAAAAGAATGATGAAAATGGCATGGGGGCAGTAAATGGCTATGTGAACTGTCAGGGCCAGTTGGAATAGATGTCTTGAACACATGGGATGTTGCAGCCACTATGAGGGAATGGTTGGGAAAGTACGTCTTGTCAAATGTCTCAGTATGAATGCAAGGAAATAGGAGGCAACCATGTCCTCAACTGGAGGGGAAAGCAAACAACAAGAGGGATGTAGTCCTCACTGCAACTGGGTTGTGTAAGGATGCTCACCTCTATATAGTCCACATTTCCTGACCACCTTCTTTTCCCACCTTCATGTCCTGCCCTTTTGGATTTTTTAAAAAATGTCCTTTTCCCCACCCCACCCTGAAGCTTCCTGAAAATATCCATCAACATGAAGATTCTGGAATCCAGAATACCTTTGGTCTGCAGACAGTCTGGGAAGTATAGACTAAGAGAAGCCCACCAAAACAAAGAAACAAATACATTTTAAAAATTGGGTTGCCAAAGCAAATTTCTTGTACATCCGTAGTTGTAGAAGTACAGTTTTGTCAATAGTCTGATATGCAGGACTCAGCAAGTGAAGTTTTTCAATGTAAGGCGCTGTTTTACCACTTCCTAATAGATGCTGTCAAGTCAAAGAGTCAAATTGTTATTATTTTATATATATATTTATGTGTGTATAAATGATTGCACCCTATATCCAAGGATCTCAGGGTGGTGCACTATAAATTCAATCTAAATAGTTTAAAACAATTTTGAAAAGTAAAAGTAATTCAGATAGACTAAAAACGTTAAACAATCTGACATGCTAAAATTGGATAATTTAAAACTAGTTAGAACAGTTTAAGACAATTTAAAACCAGGCAGATCAGCTAGATCTCAAAAGCTTTAGTTAAAAAGCCTAAATGGGTGCCTAAGGGTTTATCAGATGTGGCAAAAATCATGGGATTACTTTGTCATGGTAGCACAAACAGGTGCAGTCATTGCATGGTGTCATTGTCTTCGCGTGGTTAATCTGTGCCCCAGCTGCAAAGAAGGCGTTGCTTCTAATTGACAGGACAAGCCGTCAATAGATCATTAATATTGCTTTTTTCATGGTATTGAGGGCATACAAAAACACATCCTGTTCTAATTGCAAGATCACAGTGTGAATGGGTGGTCCTCAGCAAGAAAACTTTCAGGCGAGAATGCAAAAATGAAGCACAGGATGCTCTTTTTATGAACTGTCTCCTTTAGTTTGCACGTTTTTAGGTTTGTTTCAGTGCTTGTGTGTTCATTTACTTTGTTAATTAAGGTGTTTCTGGAGTTTTAAATGTGCTCGCATCTTCTTGTGAGAACTGCCAACATCTTGTCTGCTAAATCGGAGAAGCAATTTCCCATTCTTACAGCACTAGTGGTTGTAGTGTGATAATTCCATGGTGGTTTTTTCACATGATTACAGTGGTATGAAATCATAAGTGTAATAATGCCCTGATGTTTCTGCTATCCTCACTCGTCGAATTACAGCATTTTTACATGCTAGTCTGATAATGTCCTAAAAGTGTTGGTGCCAATCAGGCCTCTAAGGGGAGTTGTCCCTATTGTGCTATTGCAGAGAAGGCCCTTTACATATGATATTAGTTATGCTTTTAAAGAAGTGGCAACTTTAAGAAAAAGAATCGTGGAGAAAATCTCTCCTCTGGCCATTGCTTTCCTCTGAATGTGTTGTTTATTTCAAAATAAGACAACCAGTAAACCTAAGGACTCATCTACATGGGCCAGAATACGCCAGCTCCGTGCTGGCATATTTCACCCATGGATCTGGCCCATTGCTCACCTGTTACTGGCATGAAATGGGCCAGAGTCCAGATGAGCACACCGGCCTATCCCTGCAGCTGCCTCTGCTTCCCTCTGCATTGCACTTTCTGACATCAGGAAGCTGGTCAATAGCACGTGAGCAAGGTCCCTTGCATGTGACCAGCCTTGGTCACATGCTGTGGGCCCCCTTCCTGGCTGCAGAAGAGTGAGGCAGAGGACAGCTGCAGAGTGAAGTCGAAGACTTTCATGGCTGGCATCCATAGATTTCCCTTGGCTTTTTTCCCGGGCGGTGAGGCCGTGTTCTGGAATATTTTCTTTCTGACGTTTTGCCTGCATCTGTGGCTGGCATCCTCAGAGAATGGACCCCTGTCTGTGTGTTGAGTTTATATGCTGTGAACCCCTGTTGGGGAGTATATGTGAATTTGTGTAATTGAATGGTTTGTTTCTGGGTATAGAAATGCAAGGCTCATTAGTGTCTGTTTGGCTAATGGTTGGTTGATGGGCCATTATCTGCTGGGACTCCCCCTGTCCCTGGGTGGAATTCTTTTGTAAGTGTTGAGTTTTGATTCTATTGTATTTCAAAACTGGCAGCCAGATTTTGATTACTTTTAAGGTTTCATCTTTCTTGTTGAAGTTGTCCAGGTATTTATGGATTTCAATAGCTTCTCTGTGTATTCTGACATGATAGTTGTTGGCCTGGTCTACAATTTCTGTGTTTTCAAATAGCATTTTGTGTTCAGGTTGGTTTATAACATGTTCTGCTACTGCAGATTTTTCTTGCTGGCCAGTCTGCAGTATCTCTCATGTTCCTTGATTCGTGTTTGCACACTGCATTTAGTGGTCCCTATGTAAACTTGTCCACAGCTGCATGGTATGCGGTAAACTCCTGCAGCTGTGAGAAGGTGTCTTTTGTCCTTTGCTGAGCGTAGCATTTCTTGGATTTTCTTGGCTGGTCTGTAGATTGTTTGGAGGTTGTGTTTCCTCATCAGTTTCCCTATTCTATCTGCGACTCCTTTGATGTATGGTAAAAATACCTACCCTTTGGGTGGCTGTTTTGGGACAGCTGCAGTGATGGGCCAGCATCCTGGAACAGGTTCCTGTGGTCATGCAGGGTCCAATCCATTTTTTGCCAGCTGGAACAGATTTTATGGAGTATTTTTTAAAAATGCTGCAACAGGCATTTTCTAAAATGCTATACTGTCTTCCCTCAGTCTTAGTCCCATCTAAGCCTAGGGGATCATGAGGACCACCTGGAGCAAAACAGGGCAAAGGCCTTGCATTGTCAGGACTGCAGGGCTCTAAGATGGGGGCAGGATGGGGTAAATTGCCCATGTAGCCAAGCCCTTAGTCTTAAAAACACGTCTCAAAAACAAACAAATCAGTAACTGAAGGGAGGAAGATTTTTTTTTAAAAAAATCAGGAATACTTCTCTACAATATTGGCCCTATTTTAGGGAAATTAGAGGTCTGGAGAGAATATGTGTGTTTGTCAGAAAGAGTGATTGAGAGATGCACAGACTGATGTACAGTTCCACATGTGCTGTAACTGAAAGGGAATCCCTTCAAAAAAAGCACCCCTTAACTGGCAGGGTTTTCCTCTTCTCTTGCTTTTTACAAGGTATGTTTATTCTTGCTTACCTGAAGACTCAGTTTGGAGTCACACAGCACAGGATGTTCTGTTTCAAAGCTACAACAGTTTGCTTTTGCTTGAGTCTACCAGGAAGGACCAGACTCTGCCCTCCCTCCTTTCCCTTATTCTGACCTAACTGATTCAAACTACTTTTGTACTTTGAAGTCAGTTTTCAGCAACTGAAGTAAGCAGAAGACAAAGGTAGAAGTAGGAAAATACAAGAGAAACGGAGATGTTTCCAAAGCAGTTGAGAACGTGGGATGGCAGAGGATTAATTGGGGCTGTCAAAGATGAACCAGGACAGTTGGAGGGTATGTGATCCACAGGAGCTGAGGCCATGAACTGAAGCACTCTCATTTCCTTCCTTTCTTCCAAGCTAAGGCTGTGTCATCGTATATGTAAAAAAGCCTTGAGGAAACTACAGTTGTCCCTTCACATTCGCTGGGGTTTGGTTCCAGGACCCCCCGTGAATACCCAAATCCATGAATACTCAAGTCCCATTATATGCAATGGCATAGCAAAATGGTGTCCCTTATATAAGATGGCAAAATCAAGCTTTGCTTTTTGGATTATTTTTTTTAAAGAATATTTTCAAGCTGTGAATACTTAAAACTGTGACTGCCAAATCCGTGAATGTGGAGGGACAATTGTACTGGATACATTGTATCAAAAAAGGCATTGGCCAGAATTCACTAAGGCAGTTACGAACGTGTAACCTACAGTTATGCATTTGTGACTGGTTTGCATTCACAATCCTTACGTATTCCCTAGTTTAGGAAATATATAGGGACTGTGAAAGTTCCATATCCCCACTTACTGGGCAGCAGCTGCTGCAAATAATAGGGATTTGACGATTGGGAAGCAGCTGATAAATGTTCCCACCCACTCCTGAGCAAGTGATTTCCAATCTGAGGGGGAATTATGGCAGGGACCCTGCTTCTGTATTTCTCACTGGAAATCACCCTTGGTAGGGGATGGAAATGCTAGTCAACTGCTTCAACAGGGGAACAGAACCCTGTCACTTGTAGCAGCTGCTGCCTGGTAAGTGACAATTGAGAGGGCTGGGCTAGGGGACACTACTTAATTACTTAACTATATAACTAAGGTGGTTTGTAGTTAAGTAGGTGATACAGAATTCTGGTTGTTGTTTACTTTATTTTGCTCAACTGTATGTAATATGTATGTGTATGGTGGTGGTAGTGGGGCTGATGGTTTGTTCAGTTCTGCTTGACAATCCTCGGTACTCTGCAAAGGAGGGAAAATCAATTATCTCTCAAATTCCAGTACTAATTGGTGCAAGTGATTGCCATGATTTCTCACCATGAAATGCCTGGCATCTCTTGCAGTTGTTAGAGATGTAGGATATTGCAACATGGAAAATATAGGATGGCATTTTTCTAGTGTTGTTTGTCTACCATCTAAAAAAATGCCACTAGCCTAATGTGAGCCTACCAAAGGGGGTGAGGTTGGTGGCTGCAGCAGCATTGCTGCCATTGTCACTATGGGCTCCCAGTCACACTGGCAATAATGTTAAATAGTTGTGGTGAGGATCCAAGCATGATATACTATATGTAATAAGACTTGCCCTCATTGGAAGTACCAATTCATGCTGTCAGGACTATAATGCTGACTGGAAAACTGACAACCTGAAGTGTCAGCATGAACAATACAGACACTGTTGTTGCTCATAATGCTTAGTGTTATCATCTCATCTATAATCTATAATGGGAAACATTCTCTTGAGCAACTGACTCATATAAGAAGTGATTCCAATGACCTGATGAGCCTGAGATAATTCCTTTAAAAAAATAATTATCTGGAAGATCAACACATAATTAATGAAATATTCAAATAGCACACAGCAGCACCAAAGCTGAGATGGATGTTCACAGAGGAGGAGAATATTATAAGATGCTATGTTTAGGCTTCAGTTCCTCTCACTGTTACCACACTGGCTACAAATGACTCATTTGTAGAAAGTGATCTTGGCAAGCTAAATGTTATTTGTCAAAAATATTGTGACAACCTTTGTTTGAACAATAAAGATGTGGAAGTATGTTAGCACTGAAGATAATAGAAGTAAACAAATGCAGTTTTAAAAGCTAGGCACCACAGACAGCCTAGAGGCAGCCAAAGAATTACTCATTGATGTCTTCAGCCATTATTCCATTTTTTAAAAAAATCCTAGAACTGAAACACAACTAGTTTGTTTACCCATTAAACTGGTGCTTTCCAAATTCCCTTCACATCTTTCTCTTCCTCCAGAAATGAGGTACAATTAGTTGGGGGCAAGTACTGGTTCAAAAGTGCAGTCAGCTAGGTTGATCGGACTGGGAAGACTTCAGGCCTGTGGGGTCTCCCTCCCTCCCTCTCTCTCTCAAATTGAACCCTGACTCTGCATGGGCCAGATCCAGGGTTTTTGTTTTTGTTTTGGCAAGGGAGAAGGGACCTGTGTGCCTATTTCATCCCCAGTTCAGAGTTCTCATTGAGGGATCTTGGAGTGAGGCATTCAAGGGGACACATCTAGTTCAGGAGCTATGGACTGTCTCACTCCCAGGTGATAGGGGAACCATGCAATGGCTTCCAGCTATGTTTCTCCCACCTCTGTCATTCCATGTCCCCTCTAGCACCAGGCTGGATTGAGTTGGGCTAGGGTTTTTAGCTAACACACATTGGAAACTGCTTAATGCAGTGTAGATGAGTAAATAGCTATTGCTTAAAAACAATTTGTAAGCCGCTCTGATAGCCTTGTGGCTGAAGAGCGGGGTATAAATAAATAAATAAATAAATAAATAAATAAATATTTTTCAATTTGTTGGCAGGTGTGTCTTCTGATTTCTGGCTCCTTGCCCTATGCAAGACCAGTCCTTTTCAGCTCTAACCAATAAAATTGAGCCCTTCTGTATTCCAGCACTGCTTGTCAGGGGTTTTTTTTTTTCCACTGCCTATTGAAAAGAATACATTTCAGTAGGTGGACTGGGGAGTGGAAAGAGCAGAAAGGAAAATAGCAGAAGAATATGAGATAATAATGGAAGAATATGAGATAATTTTCTTACACATACTTAGATCTAGGGCTTGTCTACATGGACAATATAACCCATCTTGTCCCCATCTTAGAGACCTACAGTGCTGATGCAGGGCTTTTGCCCCCAGTCCTCACCACCCCTGGGGAAAATATGGGGCTATGATGAGGGGATGATGGGGCATGGCCCAATAAACCGTTATATTAGAATGCCTGCTTTAATCTGTTCTTATTGGGAAGAAACAGATCGGACCCCATGTGACAGCAAGAGCCTGTCCTGGCAGGCTGGCCCATTGCTGCAGCTGCCGGTCTACCATTGCTCTTCTGCAGTGGGAAGGAGTCCTGCAGCATGTGACCAAGGCTGGTCACATGCAGGGGGACTTGGTCACATATTGTGGGCCAGCTTCCTTACATCAGAGATTGTGAGGCAGAGGGAGTGGCAGTAGCTGCAGAGACAAGTCAGCATGCTCATCTGGACTCTGGCCCATTCTGTACAGGTAACAGGGGAGGAACAAGCATGATCTGTGGGCAGAATATGCCAGCAGGGAGCCTGCATATCCTGGCCCTCTCAGTGAGCCCCTAGTTTCGAAGGATAAGAGCTGAGGCCCAATCTAGAAGTGATGTGAGTTATCCATGATAGGATCTCCCACTGTGAGTTTTTAAAGGCTTGAAAGTAACCATTGGGAGAAAGATTGGCCATAGTGTTTAGGGCCTGTGAGTTAACCCTTCCCACTCCAATTATTATCTCCTCCAAAAGCTGCTATTAGCAGTGAGGCAGAAGAAAGGGTACAGTTTGTGACTAACAGCAACTTGGTGGTGGTGCACTCTTCAAGTGGGGAAATGGTGCAGGAGAGGTGTTAATGCCATTCCCCAAGTGCTACACTTCCAATCCCAATCCCCTTTCACCCATAGCATCTTTTCATTCTTTTAATATATATAAAAATCAAAATGTTTTCACACAAAACATATTTCCAACATTGCTACATTTCCACAAATTTTCTTTTAAAAAAGATTCTTCTCTTACATTCTAATCATTTGTGTCAATGTTGCATCTGTCTATTCTCATCTATTCATACAGCTTTCCTCCATTCCTTCCTCCCATCCCCGAGCACCTTTTCATTCTTAAACCAGAAAGATGATGTCAGGAGATCATGTTTAGTTTGATCCTAGGAGGCTGAGCTAACAATTTCACAGAAGGGGTGGATTTTGGAGAATGGAAGAAAGGTGGAACCATCTTGGTGTTCTTGGGGAACCTGAATAGTCTGCAAAAAATAAAATAAAAAATGGGTGAAGCTGTTTAATGGAGCAAGAAACCTAAGTAATAATAATAATAATAATAATAATAACATTTATTTATACCCCGCCCCTCTGTTAAAACAATCGGGGCGGCTTACAAAAATTAAAATACAATACAGATAAAATCCCCAAACACCCCCCACCCCACCCTCCCGCATAAAAAAATATTAAACAATTATAAATTAAAACCAACTGATCTAAAATCACAATTAAAAAAAATAAATACAATAAAATACTATAAATGGCCAGCGGACTAAAAGAAGCCAGGATCCCCTGAGGCCGGGATCTAATTAGGAAAGGCCTGCCGAAAGAGATCCGTCTTTAGTGCTTTTTAAAAGCTACTCAGGATTGTTATCTGACGGATCTCATTCGGCAGGTTATTCCACAATTTGGGGGCGATTACCGAAAAGGCCCTCTGGGAGGTTGCAGACAGCCTAGATTTTTGTGGTTGAAGCAAATTCCTCCCAGAGGACCGGAGTGCGCGGGAAGGATTGTATGGGAGGAGGCGGTTCCGGAGATAAGTTGGACCCAAGCCATTTAGGGCTTTAAAGGTAATAACCAACACCTTATACTGGGCCCGGAAACTGATAGGCAGCCAGTGGAGAGATCTTAACACTGGAGTTATATGGTCTCTCCGAGATGTTCCCGAGACCACTCTGGCTGCCATATTTTGTACCAACTGAAGTTTCTGGACCATGCATGAGGGCAGCCCCATGTAGAGCGCATTGCAGAAATCTAGACGAGAGGTTACCAGCGCGTGCACCACAGTCTCGAGGTCCTTTACTTCCAAGAAATGGTGCAGCTGGCGTATCAGCCAAAGCTGATAACAGGCGCTCCTGACTGTTGCATTCACCTGACTCGTCATCTGAAGTGATGAATCAAGGAGCACCCCCAGACTGCGAACACAGTCCTTAACGGAGAGCGTGACCCCATCCAGGACTGGAGGTTGCAACCCAACTCCTGGTTTCGGGGCCACTACCATGAGCACCTCCGTTTTGTCTGGATTTAATCTCTTTTTCTGTTTTTCCTCATCCAGCCCATTACTTCTTTAAGACAGTCATTAAGAGGAGAGACACCATCGGAATTCAAGGCCGACAATCGGGACAAGGAAAAATAGATCTGGGTGTCATCAGCGTACTGATAACACCCAGCCCCATAACTCCGAATAATCTCACCCAGTGGCTTCATATAGATGTTAAACAGCATCAGGGACAGGATGTCGCCCTGTGGAACACCACAAGTAAGCTCCTTTCTGCTGGAGCAACTGTCCCAGAGCAACACCCTCTGGGACCTGCCCGAGAGGAAGGACCGGAACCACTGGAGCGCAGTGCCTCCGATTCCTAACCCTCTCAGGCGATCCAAGAGGATGCTATGATCTATCGTATCGAAAGCCGCTGAGATGTCCAAAAGCACCAACAGGGTCACACTACCCCTGTCGATGCTTAGACGCAGATCATTGGTTAAGGCAACCATGGCAGTCTCAACTCCAAATCCCGTCCTAAAGCCAGTTTGAAATGGGTCTAGATAATTGGTTTCATCCAAGACCACTTGGAGTTGAAGGGCAACTGCTCTCTCGATCACTTTGCTCAAGAATGGTAACATAGAAACTGGCCTATAGTTGTTCATGTCCAGGGGGTCAAGGGAAGATTTTTTCAGGAGCGGCCTAACAGCTGCTTCCTTTAAACAAGATGGAACACACCCTTCTCTGAGGGATGCATTGATTATGTCCTTAAGGAACACCATCAAGGCAGTCCCCCCCTGGATGGCCAGCCATGAAGGGCAAGGATCGAGAGGGCAGGTCATCTTCTTCACCCTACCAAGTAGCTTGTCCACGTCCTCGGTACTCATGGATTGAAATTCATCCAGTAAATGTACATCAACGGAGTTGCTGGACACCTCGTCAATTGTTTCTGTCAAATTACTGGCATCTAAATCGGCTCTTATCTGAGAGATTTTATCTGCAAAGAAATTGTTAAACGCGTCACAGCAAGCTGTCGTTGGGTTAAGCAACGGGTTCTGCGCAGGAATAACCTGCGTCAATTCCCTTACCACCCTAAACAGCTCTGCTGGACGGGACTCTGCAGACGCAATACGTGCAGAGGAGAAGGATCTCTGCGCTGCACGTATTGCCTCTCGATAGGACCAAAGAAAGTTCCTATGACGAGTCCTGTCAGATAAGAGTCGAGTTTTCCGCCAGTTGCGCTCTAGTCTTTGTCCAACCCGCTTCATTTTCCTAAGCTCTGTTGTATACCATGGCTTACGGTTTGGAGCAGGTTGGAAAGGACGCTTGGGAGCGATCGTGTCAATAGCCTTGGTAAGGTCGGTGTTCCAGGTATTAACCAAAGCTTCGACAGGGTCACCGGCGTTACCAACCATTAAACCCTCCAAGGCTTTCTGGAATCCTCTTGGTTCCATTAGCCTTCGAGGGTGGACCATTTTAATGGGTCCACCCCCACCCCCCCGGTGGGGCGGGAAGAGACTCTTAGTTCAGTCTTGACCAGGAAATGATCTGTCCATGACAATGCAGTGGTTTTTATAACCTCCACCCACGGATATTCCTGCTCCGTACTAAAGACCGCATCGAGGGTATGACCTGCACAATGTGTGGGCCCGACGACCATTTGGGATAGGCCCATGTTTGTCATGGTTTCCATGAACTCCCGAGCCGCACCAGTCAGATTTGTCAAGCTGGTTTCGAATGGAATGTTGAAGTCACCCAAAACTAAAAGTCTGGGCGACTCCAACAGCAACTCTGAGACCAGCTGTGTCAGCTCGGTTAGGGAGTCTGCTAGACAACGGGGTGGTCGGTATACTAGCAGAATCCCCAAACTATCCCTGGTCCTCAGGCTAAGGTACATACACTCAAAGTGGACTGTGTTTCGACAGGTATCCTGGTCAAGGTCAGATTGTTCTTATAAACCAGAGCCACTCCGCCCCCCCCGCCCACTTCCCCTCACCCGCTCACTGACAGAATACCCGGCTGGGAGGGCCTTTGCCTAGGTGACAGCGCTATCCTCTCCCAGCCAGGTTTCTGTGAAGCAAGCCAGGTCGGCATCCTCATCCAGGAGAAGATCGTAAATAATATGAGTTTTATTCTTAATCGACTTGGCATTGCAGAGGAGCAAAGTAAGGTTCTGTGGAATGGTTGGTACGCTCTCCAATCCATTCCGGGAAACAGGGTGAACTGAAGGTGGGATAGCTAACAAACAGCGATCCCGCCTTCTTTCGTAACATCTGTTCACTCTGTTCCGACCATTTGCTTCTTACATGGGAGAAGCAAAAGTCACTACTTGCTTTTTGGAAGCAGTGTCTAGGCTATCTGAAAGCTTTTGGTTTGTTTTCAGAGTTCTCAATGCTATCAGTCTCAGCCCACCAGATCTTTGCAAATATATGCCTATATATGGGTGGGGCTGGGCAAGGAACCTTGACCAGCATAATTTATAACAGCAGGCACAGGAGAAAATGTTTGGAGAATATCTTCATGAAGCATTAAAGAATTTAAATCCATGCTAGCTAGCAATAGCAGAACGAAATAAACACTGCAGCTTAAATACTGCTAGATCCTTTGTGTTCCTCTGGCAATGACTATAATGGGTTGCTGTTATGCCAGGACTTGTGTTTTTCTTTTCTAGAGCAACTGAGTTAGCACCTCAGTCTCTTTGATGGCTCAATATTTTCTGTGCGGCTAAGTTCTGATGGCTAAGTTACAGTCCATCTCTATGCACCTTTATCTGTGTAGTCCTATGGGTCATCATTATACTTTTTTGACATGTCATAAAATACAAATAGGGCAAATTTGTAATATTGTAACTTTTATACCAGGATTAGGAAACCTTTTGCCCTCCAGATATTTAGGATGATAACTTGAACAATCCCTTACCATCGACCATGCTGGCTTGAGTTTCCGAGAATTCAAGGACTTTTTCGGATGGGGTTTTGCAATGCTAGCAGCCTCGTCCGGTTGCGAGGCTGCTGCGCTGCAGGGCGTCCCTTTTGGATGATACTCTCCCCTGCCAATCCTCTGCCGATACTGTTGCGTAACTGCTGGGATGCTGCAGCACCATATTTGGCACTTTACTAATCACGATAAACTTTCGTGATTAGAAAACTGCCAAATATAATGCTGCAGCATCCCAGCAGTTACACAACAGTATCGGCAGGGGAGAGCATCAGCCAAAAGGGACGCCCTGCAGCACAGCAGCCTCGCAATGGGGATGAAGCTGCTAGCGTTGCAAAACCCGTCCGAAAAAGTCCCAAGTTAACGTGTGAATCTATGTATTATTACAAAGATATAAAAAAAACTTCCAGTGTGAACTCTCCTCGAAAAGGAAACTGAACATGCACAGGCCAGTCTAGAGGGATTTCACCCTTCTTGTAAGGACAGTGTATGTGTGTGCAAAACAGAAGGTTAGAATTGCTTTTCTCTTTCTTAAATTTCCAGTAGGTAAAGTGTGTTAATCTACTGCAGCAAGAACAACAAAGGTTTAAGGTTTTGTAGCTTCTTAAAGATTAACAAGTTTTATTTGGCATAAGCTTTCATGGGCTGCAGCCCTTTACACCAGAGAGTGAAGTAAAGATGGAGTGGGCTGTAGTCCACAAAAGCTTATGCCAAATAAAACTTGTTATAGTCCTTAAGGTGCCACAAGACTCTTTGTTTTCAAAGAAGTAGCTATGTTATGAGATTATCAGACGAGGCTTTATTCTGGAATTACACAAATGTACAGTATTAGTGAATTTGACCAGTACACCACACAATGTGGTTGCTATTGCTGGTTTGCATTCCAGGCACTTCTGTAGTGCACCTCTTCCTTGACGGGGAAAACCTGTCAATGGCTCTCAATACTGCTGCCATGCCAGGATTCCCCTTCATGCAGTAAGTCCCTTCTGTGGCAGTAGCAGTATGATGGAAGTGGCACAAGGGGGTGTGGTCCTCCTCCTCTGTCTCCCCTTCCCCTCACTATTCCTAAACTGACCAAGATTGTTTTTTCTTCACGTGTGTCTTTTTTCTTTTTGCTGTGGTTACACAATTGTGGGGATATATTCAATGCCTTGGCCATTGGCCTGTGGGGTCCCTCGGGGTTCTGTTCCATCCCCCATGCTATTTAACTTGTACATGAAACCCCTGGGAGAGGTCATCTGGAGTTTGGGGGTATGGTGTCACCAATATGCTGATGGCACCCAACTCTCTCAGTTCTCCCCATCTGATTCCAAGGAAGCTGTCTTGGTACTTAGCCAGTGCCTGCTGTCAGTAATGAACTGGATGAGGGCAAACAAATTGAGACTTTATCCAGACAAGACTAATGTGCTCTTGGTTAGTCAAAAGGCTGATCAGGGAATAGGAACCCTGCCTGTGCTGGACAGGGTTACACTCCCCTTGAAATCTTAGGCTCGCAGCTTGGGTGTTCTCTTGGACTCAACTCTGAGCCTGGATGCCCAAGTTTCAGCAGTGGCCAGGTGTGCATTTGCACAATTAAAATTTAGTGCACCAGCTGCGCCCGTTCCTTGAGATGTCAGATCTGGCCACGGTGACACATGCCTTGATTACAAACCATTTGGACTACTGTATTACACTCTACAGGAGGCTGCCTTTGGAAACTGTTCGGAAACTTCAGTGGATCCAGAATTCTACAGCCAGAATGCTGACTGGGGCCAGTTATAGAGAGCATATAACCCCTGTGTTAAAACAGCTTCACTGGCTACCAGTTCATTTCCAGGCATGATTCAAAGCACTGGTTTTGACCTACAAAGCCCTACACGGCTTAAGTCCAGGCTATCTGAAAGATCATTATCTGTCATGGTCAGCCAGGACCCTGAGGACTCAGAAGGCGAGGAGGCTGAGCCAGTGGCAGAAGAGCTGGCTGAGTCTGAGTCTAGCCCTGAAGAACCCAGGGCTCAGCAGCCTAGCCCTCCCCCAGCACAGGGTCCAAGCCTGGGAGACATAGTGGAGCAAGAGCAAGAGGTAGAAGAGCAGGTACCTACCTTTAGCCAAAGGAGAGCAGAGAAGGTGTGGCTTCGTCGTTCTCAGAGATTAAGAGACAGAAGGTCATCAATCACCCCACAGCTGGGAGTGGGAGCTGGGCCAGCATAAGCAGCTGGGGGATGCAGAGTTCCTTGTTGCAAGCAGTCTGTGTTATCTGGAGGAAGCCTCTGCCTGTGAATCTCCTGGAACCTTGCTATTTTGAGACTTTGGATATCTTGACCTTGGACTGCCTTCGTTGACCCACCTGCCGGAACCCTTGTGACCTTGGACTGCCTCTTCGTTCTGCACTCTCTCTCTCTGTGTGTATTTCTGACCCTGTAGGACTGCTACTGACAACACCAGGTACTGTGCCTTTCAACTGGGTTGTTGCTGAGCCAGGCTTCTTATCAGCTATTGAGTTGGCTTCTCGACAATATCTCCCTGTATGAACCTGCAAGGGTTTTAAATCTGCAGGGGAAGGCTTTCTTTCAGTCCCACCATCATCACAGGCTTGCTTGGTGAGGACACAGGAGAGAGATAGGGAGAGCCTTCTCAGTGGCTACTCTCACCCTTTGGAACTCCCTCCCACAGGAAGCTAGGCTGTCCCCCTTCCTGTTGTCATTCCACTGGCAGGCAAAAACATTTTTGTTTAAGCAGGCCTTTAGCATGTAAGTATGGCTTTTATCAGGGTGTGTTTTTATGCTGTGTCTTTGTTGTTTTTATCTGTTTTTAATGTGTATTTTTAAATTGTTTTTAATTGTTATTTTAATTGTTCCTAAGCTGCCTTGAGTCCCACTTTGGGAGAAAAGTGGCATAGAAGTGGCACAAATAATACAATAAATAATTATAATAATAACATGATAAAATAAAATAAGATAATTGTTTCCCCCAAAATGCGCAATTGAGGATTTTTTTTAAAAAATAAAGGCACATATGCACCGAAGGAGCCAGTGTGGAAGGACAGATGATTGGCAAAGCACCATAATCATAGCGTACTTGTGAGATTGTAGGCACAGTGTGATAATGAATGATATCAGGTATATTCCCGTTTGCTTCACTAACACCATTGTTGCAAGAAAGAGGCTGGTGTGATCAACTTAGTCTCTTGTAGCATAGAAAGGAGGAAGAGAGGGGGAGAATGAACAGGAATGTGGCAGCACCTTTAAGATTAACTGCTTTTTATTGTGATATGGGCTTTTGTGGGTACAAATCCACTTCTTCAGAGGCCGTACAGAATGTTGGTAAGGCTGCAGGTATAAAGTGTATTTATACAGTTGGGGGAATGGGACAGAATGTAATAGGATCCAGAAATATGCAAATCATGTCCTTTGTGCTAAGTTTTCAAAAGGCTGGGTTGGGTGTTACAGGTCTTTCAGATCTTTACAGTGGTCAAATATGTGAAAGTAATAAATCTGCTTACCAAAAGTCAGTTGCCCTGGGTTCAAGGCCTTCTCTAAGAAAATTCATCTTGTTACATGTGCATTATCAAGGACTCTTGTGTTAATATATGTGGTATGTCATGAAGCCATTGTCTTTTTTCATATCTCTGCTAAGGGGTTGGAATTTGTGAATATAATTCCATTCTCTTTCTCAACTTCCTTTGTTCAAGGACCTTGCCCTGTAAATCCTGTGCTGTATGTCCAGAAAGGGTAAAATGTTCTGCAACTGGTTTTTGGGTACTGCCATTTCTAATGTTAGATTTATGTCTCCTTATCTTCTTGCGTAGAGATTGTTCTGTTTATCCAATATAGAGTGTAGTGGGGCATTGTTGACATAGGATTGCATATATCATATTGGAAAAAGAGCAAGTACGTGCACTTCTGATGTTGTGGGTGATATTCATGGCCCTTGTAATATTGTTCCCAGAGAATATTTGGGGACAGGGTTGGCATATGGGTTTGTTGCAGGGTCTTGTCCCTGTATTAACATCCATGTTATGTATCCTGTTGTAAGTGAGTAGTTGTTTGAGATTTGGAGGCTGTCTGTAGGCCAAAATGGTCCCCTTTTAAAGACTCTTTGCTGTTTCTCTTTCCTGGTTTTCTCTTTCTTGTCCACTAGATGCCAGTATATTGCCACAGAATCTAATTAAATCATAAAACTTTCACAAGTTTTTTAGAATGGAGATATTTCCACTGAGCTGTCTTCAGTTCCAGATACTGGCAATAGCTCCTTACTTCCAATAAAATCTGTAGGCTTCAGGTTTCCAGAGATTTACAAAGACATTGCAAATACATTCCATGGAATGTGCCAGCCAGATATTTTTCCACTACTACATGTAACCTTAGACTGACCTGCAGTCTCCTGAAAAGGAAAAAAGGAAAAAAGAGGGGGAGGAAAGGGGGGGAGAGAAAAAAGATGGTAAAACTGAATGATGCTTTAGTAGGTTTCTCTGTCAACTGATAAAAAAATCTTATTAAACATCTCTGGTGGACAGGTAAGAGTTTGAAGTAGTATATGTTGTAATTTTGTTGTTGTTAACATGTTATTGTATATTTTTAAATCACACACTGTACATATAAAAGTAAGTTCATACAAAGTGAAAAAATATTTGATGCACTTTCTAAATGCAGGCACTGTTTTTTTAAAACCTATTTCATGCCTCAGATCTATTTTTTTCATGTGTACCAAGTAATAAAAGGAGTTATCTTCAGCAAACAGACAATTCTAGCTTATTAATAAGTAGGAACAGATGCATCGTTTCCACTAGAGTTTCTTTTCACTGAAAGGTAACTGGATCAGCTAGGACTTTATCAGACAACCCTCCATTATTGTTCTTTTGCCGGCATATTTTGTGCCATTTTTATGCCAGCAAAAGAACCCCCACCAGACCTTACTTTCAGTCCTGGTAAAAGGCAGCCCAGGCACTAACGGAGAGTGAACGGAGCTCCATTCACTTACATGCTTGTGATCTCTGTGAATCTTGTGAGAAGATGCGTGCATGGAGAATTTAAAAATAAAAGGAAAATAATGATATAAAATGTATACATAAGCATAGGAACACACTTTAAAAGTCCCAAGTGAACTGGGGAGGTTAAAAAAAACAAAACACCATCCCCTACATGGATGTCCCGATCTCGCCCAGAAGTGTTCTGTCTTTCACAATCCAGCTATATGGATAGAATTCAAAGATATAGCTGTGTTAGGAGATTATCACACTACACTGTTATAGTGCTATTATTCCACTTTAACTGCTATGGCTACCTCCTGTGGAATCCTGGGATTTGCATTCTGGTCTATACTTTTAAATCTTTTTGGTGTTCCATGCAACTGTGGGCAAAGGGACCTTGTAGCACCTTTGAGACTGAGGGGTAGCATAAGTTTTTGTAGACTTGGTCTACTTCCTCCATTTCTTTTTCTGAGTTAGTCTCAAAGGTGCTACAAGCTCCCCTTGCTTTTAGCTATATGGAGATAGCCAGATGTTCCCTATCCAGCTCCTGATCTTCACTGGTCACTAAATGGCCATGTTAGGGGATCTCAGCATGGGGCAGGTGGTTTTAAGGGAGTTAAGAAAGGAGGTGAGGTACAGTAATGCCTAGGCAGAATTTTATGTCTTCTGAGGGAGGATCTTGGTCATAGGGACACATTTTATTGAGTTGAAAATGGAAAGCTAAGTCACATCTCTCCTCCTCCTCCTCCTCCCCCCTCCCTCCCTACCTCCTTTGCTTTGCATCTTTCTGATGCTGTTTTTGTTTGGAGAAACATTCAAAGGAGTGAAGATGCTCCAAACAGCAAGCCAAGCAAAATTTGGGCCTCAGTTTGGGGTTCTATAAACAGCAATGGTTATTTCTTTAGTTCATTTTATTTGTTAAATTTATCTTCTGCCTTTCTGCCAAAAAAAGGCATCCAAGGCTGCTAACAACAGTGACATTCAATTAAAAAAATACAACTAAAGCATACAGAGAGGTTAAGAACACATTAATAAAAAAACCCCAACACCCCTCCTTTCAGCTCTATTCCAGATTTAGTGCCAAATGCCTGGGTGAATAAAGGTCTTTGCTTGCTGGCAGAATGACAACAGAGAGGGAGGCCAGCTTTCTTTTCTCAGCTGAGAGTTTCATGACTTGGTAGTGGTCTCCAAGAATGTCTCCTTTTTTGTCTCCTGAAAGTGTCCCTCCAATGGGACTAAGAAAGGGCTGCATCTGAAGAAGCAGGCTCATAAAGGAGAATGCAGCCTTACAAATAACCTAGTCTCAAGTTGTACAGGACTTTATAGGTGATGATGGCCAGCATTGTGAATTGTGGTCAGAAACAGACTAGTTGCAAGTGAAGCTGTTGTAATGAGGAATTCACATGCTCCCACTAACCAGCCCCCAGGGTACAGTCTGGCCTCATGATTCTGGACCAAATGAAGTTGCTGAATGCTTTTGAAAAGCAAGGCCACATACAGCATATTACAGTAATTCAAATTGGGTGTAATGAAGGCCAGATTCAAGATTTCCAGAAATGTGCACAATTGGTGCACTAGCATCAAATGTGCAAATACACTCCTGATCACCACTGAAACCTGGGCATCCAGGTTTAGGGTTGAATGCTGGGCTATACCCAAAGAGGGATGTACTCAAGTTGACCTGAATCTTCAAGGGGAATGCAACACTGTTTAAAACTATATTTTTATAGTTTCAGTGGACCCAAACACTTCTGTCTTGTCTGGATTCAGCTAATTTGTTCACCCCATCCAGTCCACTGCCAACATCTGACACTAAATTAGACCATAAAAAGGGGAAGGGAAGGGGAGGGTGAAAAAGGAATGTAGCAGCACCTTTAAGACTAACTGGTTTTTATTTTAGCAGGAGGTTTTGTGGATATAAACCCAATTCTTCAGGTGCCTCCAGGCCTCAGGATATAAAGTATATTTATATAGTTGTGGGAGTGGGACAGAATGTAATAGATCCAGAAAGATGCAAACCATGCCCCTTGCCCTAAGTTTTCAAAGGGCTGGGTGAGGTGATACAGGTCTTTCAGATCTTACAGTAGTCAGTTAGGACTTTTTCAGACAAGCCTTACTGCACAAGAAGTCTCTGGGAGAGGTACAGCGCTGTCGCTTGGCAGGGGGTCCTTTTCAGATGCCACCATCCCTCTCGCGGCATCGTCCGTGACAGTTCCGTGTCCCATCTACAGCAACCACGCCATATTTTACTTACGGAAGTTGTCCGTGAGTAAAAATGGTGCGGTTGCTGTAGATGGGACACAGAACTGTCACGGACGATGCCACAAGAGGGATGGCAGCGTCCAAAAAGGAACCTCTGCTGTGCGACAGCACTGTATCTCTGCCGGAGTCTTCTTGTGCGGTAAGGCTTGTCTGAAAAAGTCCTTAGTGTTGATGTGTACAAGCAATAAATCTGTTTACAAAAATTCAGTTTCCTTGGATTGAAAACCTTCTATGAGAAGATTCCTTTGATTACATGCGCAGTAGCGAGGATACTTGTGTTAATATTTGTGGTGTGCCATGAAGCTATTGTCTTTGTTCATACCTCTGTGAATGGATTGGAATTTGTGAATATAATTCCATTCAGCTGTTTCTATTTCTAGGGGTTGTCTAGATGGTGAAAATACTCTTCACAGAATTTGTGAAGAAAATATGATGTGTCCCAATGTGAGCTGAATGGGATTTGTAGTATTCAGAAGGAGGGGGGGAGGCTAAAAACTCCACAAACTGTGCAGTAAAAGCATTCACCATTTTCCCTAAAGTTTTCTGGAAAATGCATGTAGATGAGCACTTTCACATGTGTGGACATCCAAATGGGCATCACTGCACATTTTTTTGCTTTATTGCCCTTTATTGAAGCATATATAAATAAATAGTGGAGAGAAAACAGCGTTGCTGTGAATGGCTGAAAATGTGTACCCACTCACAGTATACCATTCTGTCTAGCTAAGCCCCTAGTCTTTCTTTGTAATTTCCTTGTTCAAGGACAGTGACCTTTAAATCCTGTACTCTATGGAGATTATCAGACACCCTAAAAACACCATTATTATGACACCAGAAGATCACTAAAGGGCTTCCTTTTCAGATGACATTGTTCCCCTCTCGTAATGCTCCCGTTCTGCTGTTGTTCTGCTGGTGCTGCTTTTTATTGATGGGAGAAACCATCAATATATTCCCTGTTCCATTTTTGTCATGGAGGTTCCTGCAAGTGAAAAGATGCCCTGTTTCGCTGGTGAGATCCCAGCATCAATGGGAGGTCCCTGCCAGAACACTTCCTGGTGAGATCGGGACATCCAGGTAAGTGACACACTTTTTAAAAACTTCCCTGGTTTACTTGGAATTTTTAAAGTGTGTTTTCATGCTTGCTGTCACTTTTTGATGTTTATTTTTCTTTTAAAATTTGAATTTCCCACACTCGTGTCTTCGCGTGAGAACGGGCAGGATTTCATTCCAGGAAGTGAAGAGAGCTCCATTAGAGCTCCATTCACTCCTGGGCTGCCCTGAAGATGCTACAAAGGTAGGTCTGAAAACTTTTGTTTTTGTGCCAGGATAGGGACAGGAGGAAGTGGGAGAGGAGATTGTGGGACAGAAACATTTTTTTCATTCCTGTCTGATAATCTCCTGTGTTCAGGGAGGTTGAAGTGTTCTGCCATTGCATTTTGGACTTCTAATGTCTGATTTGTATCCATTTATCCTCTTGCATAGGGACTGTCCTGTCTGTAGAGTGTTAAGAATGCCAATTCTTAATTACTAGAATTAATTTAAATTTCATTAATGTTAGCAAAAATAACACATGATGAGTGATAGGTTGGAAGGGGGCATGTGTCAGTGATGGGTGTCCCCAGGATTGCACACTCTGCTGTCTTTCTTACATGCTGTCAGAATTGGCATCAGGGCCAGTTTAAGGCACCCGCTGCATCAGCATCCACAGGGGGGGGGGATTGTGGGGGCCCCATAGTAACCCTCCTCCTGCAAAAACATCATTAGTAATAATCTGAATATTCTGTACTGTGAATAGGTTAGGTTAGGTTACATTGACTGAGATAAACATATGGGCCCCCCAAAATAAAATATTGCAGGGGCCCCCAACATTCCTTAAACTGGTCCTGATTGGCATAGCACTGGATCTGGGCAAATTAGAAGCACATGTCTAATTTTTAAGTATTCTATATCTATGAGCTTTTATCTCTGTTTTATTGACTCTGTTTTGTGTGTGTGTGTGTGTGAAGTAGTAACATTGTGAACTGCCCTGGAATGATTTTTTGTCAAAGGCTATATTAAATTAATATTTAAAACAAAGAAATAAAACCCTGGAGCTTTTGAAGAAACTGGAGCCCTCTCTGATTCTGTGGTAGCACAGGAAGAGAGAACTAGGCAAGATGGTCAAAATCAGCATGAAAGGCTGTGAAAATTCCAAAGCAGAACCTGATGTTTAAAACATCTACCAAGATCTGGAAGGGGGGCGAATGTCTGGTCCTTCAATTATCAGACACTGTGTCCCTACTCTCAGTAATGAAGGAAAAAGCAGAATGGCAGGCAGTGGGGAATGACTTGTGTCCAGCCGCATAGGAATACAGTCATGTTGCAATTGCTGGAAATTCATGTTGTCCAATAACTTGCTTTGGATGCTTGGCGCAGTTTCAGTTCCTTCTCTGGTTGCAAAGAGAAGCTACTGTCCCAGGAGAAAGGCTGCAAAAGAGATGGACCAAACCCCACCAGCCAGTTAAGAATAATAGGAACAACAACAAGGAGAAAACAAAGAATTTGCCTATGTTAATCACAACCTATGCACAAAATGCCAGATATTTTTGAAAGAGGGAAGCAGTAGAAATGACTTGCTGCAAAAAGCCAAGCCAAGCATATGGCTCGTGTGCATGGGCACTAATTCCAGCCACATTTTCTTCTTGTTTTATGTATGAGTGTGATTCAAAAGCTTTGCTGTGCACATGGGAGTCTGCCGCACCAGGTGCACGGCATGCCAGACAGTGGATCAAAAGCAATTAGATGAGTCTTCCCTTTGAGAGTGAACCCATGTATGGGTGGAAGATATGACGCAGCTAACTTCTTCCGGTCTCCACTGATGATTTATATTATGTGTTGGGGGGGGGGAATACTTGTGTGTCAAATGGACCTCTTTTTCACTTACCATAACTTCATAATTCATGTTAAACCTACACACACAAAACAAAAGCAACCTCCCAGGCTTTACAGTCCCTCAGCTGTGCATGTGGCATTTTCTTCCTTTGATCTGCAGCCGCCCATATGGATTGTAAGAAAGCCAAGGAAGGAATTCCATGTTGTTAGAAGAGCCAGGAATGTTTCTCTCATGCACCCCTATTGGAATGATCAGGCTGTGGTTTGCAGCGTGTTCTCTGCACAGGGAAAGCAACCCCACAGTATACATAGGGCTTTATACTCTCGCCTAATCTCTTGCTCAGAGAAGTCAGTTTGCTTTTCTTGCTTACACTTAGGGGGAGAACATTCTTCAGTAAAATGGAAGTTTACTTGCCTTGGAAATTTGGCCGAAAAAGTTTCTATGACATCTGGAAGGCAAGTTTCCTTTTAGGCAGCCAGGTTAGGCCTTGAAAGTAGAACCCAGGGGGATCAGACTTCCTTGACATAAGTGCAGGGGCTGTTCCCTCCAGCCAAAAAATGCACTGCTACCATCTAAATCATTTTTAAGGGGCTTGGCTATTTAGCTGAAAATCAGGGGGAGTTATGGAGGGAAGAGCTACAACCTCTTTTGCAATTGTACTTGAATGTGCAGTTCAAAAACGGTGAACTACACCCACATTTCCCAAGGAGAACTGATTAGAAGACATGATTTAAAAGTGGCCTCATCATACCCTTTCTCTACCATTGTTTTAAGCATGCAGAAACAAGAAATTTTTCAACGTTCCTGTTGCACAAGGCCTCATCTACATCTTGTATTCAAAGTGGCCAGATATGACTTCCTGTGTGGAACTGCCACTACCTGGACATGTTTTTGCATCCCCTAAGTGTGTATGTGTATGTGTGTGTATATGTTCACACTGGTAAACAGCCTGTGGATCCAGTTTAAAGTCAAAGATTTACTTATTAACATTATTTATTCTACATGTTCTGATCTGTTATTTCATGTGAAAAACTGACCCAGGTAGTTTATAGAAATGAAACATGCTAAAACAATAAGGGCCAACTGGACTTTCAATAGGATACACATATAACCTATCTTGTTCTGTTTAGGGTTGCCAGACTGAAAACTGGAGAGGGCTCCTTTACCTTTAACAGTTGTGTAAAAGAGAGTATTTCAGCAGGTGTTCCTTGTCATGCAAGCAGGTAACAAGCAACACCTGCTGAAATTCCCTCTTCTACACAACTGGTAAAGGTACAGGATCCATATCCAGTTTTCACTCTGCCAATCCTCTTTCTTTATTTCTCTCTGTGTATTTTAAAGTATCCACGGGACAGGAGAAAGGGAGGCAGAGTTGCTATGTAACCTTTCCCCCCATAAGACTGCTATTCTACCTATGGGCTGAAGACATACAGGTGCCACTGTAAGGTGGAAAAGCATCAAGGTGGAGGTGGTGATTTTCAGAAATAATATGCATAGGCTGAAAGAGATAAGCAGGCTCCTGTTATTTCTTCCTTTGTCATTATAGCCCTCACCCCTGGCCTCACAAGTAGCTTTTCATTAAAAAAAAAAAAGGTGGGGAGGGGACAGCCTGTTATCCATGTGGTCTGTAAAGACTAATTTGTCTCTAAATGGTCCATGACAATACAATACAGGCAGCAGGCAGTAGTGTAATAAGGAGGAGCAGTATTACAAATGCTAAAACAAAGTGCTGGTAAAAACTTAAAAGCCAGGCAGAACAGCATGTGGTTAACTGCCATCTGAGACTGGTGTAAGATGTAGCACAGTGGGCCTAGTTTAGGAGAGTTATTCTAAAACGGAAGGTCAACCACTCCCCAAATCCCTACTTTGAAGACTTTAACATGTAACTGTCTATAGACTTGGGAGACTGGCATTGCCAACTGATCTGAAAAAGACAGGGAGCTTGGGAAAAGACTCTGTTTAGCTTGCTGGTTCACAACTTGAAATAAGCCCATTCTGGGGTAGGCAGGACAATGGGAAAGAAATGTTAACTATGGGTAAACTTCTTGGTGAAAATCATTTTCATAATTAAGTTATTATGTGCTAATCTGTGATCAATTTCTTTGTCAATCTTGGCATATAGTGCATTTGGAAGACTTCACAAAAGAGTCTGGAGCAATAAACACCTGAGGCAAAGCACAAAAATCAGTGTGTATAGAGCCATCGTACTGTCTATCCTCCTTTATGGATCTGAAACATGGGTCACCTATTGCCACCACCTACGACTCCTCGAGCGCTTTCATCAGCGCTGTCTACGCACAATCCTAAATATACACTGGACTGACTATGTGACGAATGTTGCTGTCCTTGAGCAAGCAGGGATCACCAGTATTGAGGCCATGATATTGAGAACGCAGATGCGCTGGGCAGGGCACGTTTCTAGGATGGAGGACCATCGCCTCCCAAAAATACTACTCTACGGTGAACTCGCCACGGGTCATCGTAAGAGGGGCGCTCCAAAAAAGCAATACAAAGACTCCCTGAAACAACATCTCAGGCTCGGCCAAGTTGATCACCAACAGTGGTCCGCCCTGGCCTCACATCGGGAAGCATGGAGACGCACTATCCACAATGCTGCAGCCTTATTTGAGAATTCATGCCGAACAAGTCTTGAAGAGAAACGACAACGCAGAAAGAATCACAACCCAAAAACATCACCCAAGGAGACCTTCTGCTGTGCTTTTTGCAACCGGACTTGCTTATCTCGGATTGGCCTTTTTAGTCATCAGCGCACTTGCAGAAAGCGCAGGATGAGTCCTTCCTGAATCTTCGTTTGCGAAGAAAAGCCAGAGAGAGAGAGTATTATGTGCTAAGGGTAGACTGGCTAAAGCACTTTTCACACAAACAATTAAAATATTTTCTCCATTCAGTCATTTTCTTCTTGTGGTGATGGAAATTGAACATGTGAGAGCTTCATGAGGAATCAGTCATTTATTGTCAGCTTTGATTCCTCCACACCAGGGGAATTTTATCCCATCACATATGTGCTGGGACTTTATCAGACACACTAAATATGGTGTCATAACAATGCCACATAAATGCAAAAGGGCATGCAGATCAGACAACATTGCCCTTTTGCATTTATGTATAGTCAAAATCCTGTACCTCTTAACTGATGGCTTAAGTCATCAATAGATCCCCCTGCTGAGATCGTGACATCTAGGTAAGTGACAAACTTTTTTTGACCCTCCCTGTGTTACTTGGAGGTTTTTCAGTGTGTGTATGTGCTTGGTGTGACTTTCAGATGTTTATTTCTTTTTTTATTTTTTGAATTTCCTGTGCAATGAAATCACACGGGATTTCAAAAGGGGAAGTGAACGGAGCTGAGTTTAAAGCACAAAAATGGTTTGCACTCAGTTAATTCAGCAGTGGGGAAAAGAAAAGGAAGCAGCAGAGACCTGCATTGTATTACAGCTCTGAAGATCAGGGTTTGAATCCCCAGTAGATCATGGAATCCCACTGGGTGACCGTGGGCAAGTCACACTCTCTCAGCCACAGAAGAAGGCAAAGGCAACCCCTCTCTGAACAAATCTTGCCAAGAAAATCGTGTGATAGGCTTGCTTTAGGGTTACCGTAAGATGGAAATAACTTGAAGGCACACACAACAAAGCTCAGTATATAAATTCCAGGGTTTCTCTGCTTAAAATAGTCATTTTGTGTGTTCCTCATTAATAACTTTTGTCTCTTGTTGCCTGGTTACAGCCTTTTGACCACAATCTGATGTGTCCTGATTTTCATATGTGAAATGTTGGAGGGAATGTGTATGGCTACATCAGTTTGTGAATATAGAGCTATCTTCTCCATTGAAATAAAGGTGTATAGCTTTTCACCACGTACATAATGGTGCTCCCACAGGGAGCTACTGATCTGAGTATTTTTCTTTCTTTTCAAACATTTGTTCTTCAAAGTGAAGTCGAAGGCCAGTATCTATAGATTTTCCTTGTTTTTTGCCAGCATCTATAGATTTTCCTTGTTTTTTTTCCCGGGCTGTGAGGCCATGTTCTGCAAGAGTTTCTTTCTGACATTTCACCTGCATCTTTGGCTGGCATCTTCAGAGAATGGTTGGGTAGGAGTGTGTGTGTGGTTTATATACTGTGAACCCCTGTTGGGGAGGATATGTAAATTTGTGTATTTGAATGGCTAGTTTCTGGGTGGAGATATGCAACCGACACTAATCTTCCTTGCATATCTCTACCCAGAGGCTAGCCATTCAAACACACAAATTTACATATCATCCCCAACAGGGGTTCACAGTATATAACCCCCCCTTCCTACCCAACCATTCTCTGAAGATGCCAGCCACAGATGCAGGTGAAACGTCAGAAAGAAACTCTTCCAGAACACGGCCTCACAGACCGGAAAAAAACCAAGGAAAATCTATTTGTCCTTCAGTTTACAAGGTGAAAAACATAGTTTATTGACACTTTCAACATAACAAATAATAACTGAGGACAATTCTTACACACTATAGGAAACTCTCTTGGTGTTTTCAGTATTTAAATTACACTTGTGGAAAGCCCCCTTGGGAAAAAAATGGCTGCCTATGCCAAATCATAGCAAAACTATGCTCAACAACAAGACTTGGGATTCAAGAACATATAAATCATCGTTAAAAGTGCTGTGATCCTTTGTCCTATGCTGCTACAGTTAAAAATTTCATTACTCTACAACCAGTAGGTGCCACTGTTGACTTACTTTTTGCTAGCCAGAACAGATGTTCTCTGGCAGCAGAGAATATTTCTTTTTCAAGGTTCATTTTTGTCTGACTTGGACATATGTACATACTATCAGTCTTTCCATACAAAGTTTGGCAGAAAGCTGGGTTTAGAAAATTATTCCTATTTTAAGTCAAATGAACGGAGCCTGCTCTATCCCTGAGGCACTAACTTAAATAATAGCAAAACTAGTACTCATAAGTTCTATAGTGCCAAAACATATGGAGACTTCTTTCCTGACACAATTTATAAAAAATAATATATTTTGTTGGAGTGATGGTGTTCTAGGTTTAGTTTTTGCCTGTCTGCTGCAGTACTAAAAATATTGGAACATCTCATTTTTTATTAGTGATTGTCTGGGCCATCCCAGCTTTTGTTATCAACTCTGTGTAGGCTATATAAGTGTCTGTCAAATACAGCAACTATGTAGACAAGAGCCCAGGCCTCTATACAGATCATGGCCAATGATACTGACAGAACTCCAAGAAGCTACAGGTCTGTATGGATTCTCGAGGAAATTCTTCCCAAACTGTTATGTTCAACTTTTTTTTTTTTTTAACTGTATAGTACTATATAGCTAGTACTTGCAACACTTCAAATATAGCTATCAAACCCAGTGGAAAATTCTGAGCTCCTCCATTGTTAATTGCCTAACTGTTCTGGTGATTAAGTAATAAAAAAAATCCTCATTATAAAGGACATAATGGTCATAATCAAAGAGGGTTGTGTGGCAGCATTAGACATCAGTAGTCTCTTCCTGTATGGATGAGCTCTGCTTCTGGTTTCTGGAAAGCCTCTAAGCTCAGCACAAAGGCAATCACTCTCTAATGCTAATATAATATTATATGAAGTAACAATATTACATCAGCTAATATTCAGCAACTGATAATCAGTAGCACCCTGACTCTTGTTTCCAAGATTTGTTGTGTGCCTACAAGTTCTTTCCAACTTATGGCAACCCTAAGGCATTTTCTTGGCAAGATTTGTTCAGAAGAGGTTCGCCTTTGCCTTCCTCTGATGCTGAGAGAGTGTGACTTGCCCAAGGTCACCCAGTGAGTTTCCATGCCTGAGCGTGCATTTGGACCCTGGTCTCGAGTTGTAGTCCAATACTCAAAGCACTGCACCATGCTGGTTCTCTCCATATAGCTTAGCACACTTGTTATTTTCCAAGCATCCTTCACACCTTAATTTTATAATTCCCCCTTTGAGAAAGATGGCTAATCAAGAGTTTAGGATAAATTGGGGTGATGTGGGCATGGAGAAGTATGTACACTGGTTGAATTGCAGTACAATTAAATCATCTGGGATAGAACACCACTACTAATATGCAAAGAGCCTGAAAATGCCAGAGCCTGAAAATGTCACGCTACAGAGTTATAATACTATCATTGCATTCTAACTGCCATGGTTCCATTTTATGGAATCCTGGGATTGGTAGTTGTGGGACGGGAGGCATTTTGAATTTTCAGCCAGAGCACTCCAGTGCTTCTGACCAAATTACAAACCCCAGGTTTCCATAGGATGGAACCATGGCAGTCACAGCACTATAGCTGTGTAGTGTGAAAGGGTCCTCTGATTGCTGAGTTATTATTGTAGTCAAGCTGTCCAACATGCTCTGCATTTGTAGATATCAGGGCAAGATGCTATCAATAAAACAATTGATTTAAACCTAAAACATCAACAAGACATCATTTGTCACTAAAATGTCACTAAATGTCACTAAATGTGAACCATATAAACCAGAATTAAGCTACAGACCTAGGATGTTATCATACAAGCCTTTTAAAGCAGAATTAAAGCTGGATAATAACAGCTTTGGCAATACTTATCACATGATGTCGCCTCCAAATAGTTGCTGCTGTGCCTCCAAACCATGGTTAGGAAATCTCTTGCCATTGATGGGGAACACTCATCAATAAGCTCCCAATCACACTGCTGTGCCATGAATCCTCAGGTGTGATACATTTCTCCAGTTGCAGTCCCAAGATTGGGCAGTCACGTGGTCGCAGGAGATTATCAGACAGGAACGCAAAAAGTGTTGCTGTCCCACAATCTCAAATTCCACCCCTGTCCCAGCACAATAACACTCCCCACTGCACTTACCTTCTCTCCTGACGTTGAGGCAGCCCAGGCATGAACGGACCTCCATTAGACTTCCTGGAGTGAAATCCCATCCATTCTCATGGGAAGATGCGAGTGTGGGAAATTCCAAAATAAAAAGAAAAATACACAAAAAAAGTTACAAAAAGCACATACACACATTTTAAAACTTCCAAGTTAACCAGGGAAGTTTTTAAAAAGTGTGTCACTTACCTGGATGTCCCTATCTCATCTGGAAGTGTTCTGGCAGGACTGCCCATTGAAGCTGCATTCATGAGAATTAAATGGTCTGAGGTTTCACACGCCAGCAGTGCCAGCATCAAGTTGCAATGGAGGATTTATTGACGACTTGGCCCGTCAATAAAAAGAAACACCATAATGATGCCAGCGGAATGCAAAAGGATGACGTCTGATATTGATGTCCTTTTGTATTCCTCTGGCATCATTATGGCACCAGATTAGCTGCATCTGATAATCTCCTCAGTCTCCTTCTCTCTCCCCTCCCCCTCCCTTCTGCTATCCCCCCAAAGGCTGGTTTTCTCCCCCCCGCCCTTCCTTGCCTTTTCTTTTTCTTTGTTTCACTAAACTGCATTACCATAATTGTCAAATTGCATTACAACTAAAAAACAAAACAAAACCATGAAACACATGCTGGGTAGGGCAATAGAGCATGGAGGAGAGGTTAAGGAAGAGTCCACAAGAGAGCCAAGGGGCTGTCAGTGGCTGAAACAGCATCAGACGCACTATTGAAGGGATGGGCGATACTGAGGGCTGCCAAACCAGTTTCTATCCATTCACTTTTGCAAACGTGATTGCAGTGACAACGGGGTGTGTGTCGTGTGATAATGTCCATAAGGGCTTGAATGAATATCCTTGTGTTAACTTGGCCAGCCAAATGAAACCGGCATCTTTCCCTGCTGGACTTGTTGAGCTGATTGGATCCTTTGAATATGGCATAGCCACATAGACCTTACTCTCATGTCTCCAAATAACACATTGCTTTCACTAATGGCTCTTTCCCTTTACCTCTGGAAGGTAAATACAGGAAAAGAAGGTCCCTCAGGTATCAAGTCTGTACCGATATTAAAGTCAAGAATAAGACCCTCCACTGAATATCTACCCACAGTAC
This sequence comes from Gambelia wislizenii, assembly GCA_030847615.1. Taxonomy (NCBI): domain Eukaryota; kingdom Metazoa; phylum Chordata; class Lepidosauria; order Squamata; family Crotaphytidae; genus Gambelia; species Gambelia wislizenii. The sequence goes on along the minus strand of JAUMIR010000001.1, from coordinate 164,645,122 downwards.
TTATTATTACCTAGAACCCCTACATCATGTTGTAACAATGGCTGGAGAATTTGCCATCGTGTATTACCCTTTGTTATGGGAATTATCTTTTGTGTTAAATAAGATGTTAGAATCAGGTTTTCTTTCCAGGGAAAGAAAGGGAGTTGTTCAGTCTTCTACCTGCCACTTAGCTCTGCTTCACTTCCCTCCTACCCACATCCCCCAATTTCCCTTCCCCAGTTAAAATTTCTTTCCATTTGGCTATAATTAGCTGCATACTCAATTGACTTTCCTTCCGACCTTTTGTAACATAATTATGCAACACTTTGAGGAAAAGGGGATGTGGTGAAATATAAGAGGTACTTGGTCTTTCAAAAACTAAACAACTGCCTCACTCTCCCTATATACATTCTAATTCCTGCTGTGGAAAAAGGAGTAAAACTGCTGAATCAGTGATTTCTTTTCCTACTTACGAGGCAAAATGCACCACAATGAATTCGATATATAGAATAAGACAGCTGTTGAGGCCTTTGAAAAACTGTATGGACTGTTGTTTTTTTTTTTATCATTTATACTTACAGTTAAAAACAAAATCTGTCTTCTCTGGTGGTACCCAAATATTGACCCAATTCAAAGTGCAAGTTATAACCCATAAAGCCCTATATGATGAGACAGGCTATCTGAAAGACGGTATTCTTTCACACAGGCTTTAGGATTTGTATTGCAGCACTTTCTCTTGGTCCCACCACCCTCAGAAGCATGCTTGATGAGAATGGAAGGGAGGACCTTTTTGGTGGCTGCTCCCATGCTGTAAAACTCCCTTCCAGACTAGACAGGCATTGTCCCTTTTCTTCCACCAGCAATCCTTCCAATTCAAATAGGCTTTGGGCAACTGACTAGCAGTTAACTATAGGGGTTGGAATCCTGGTGGGCAGTTATGAATGCATAACGTAGAGTTATGCACTTGTGACTGTTTTGCATCCATGATTTCCATGTTGTCTCTAGTTTAGGGGACACATAGGAACTGTGAAAGTTCCCCAGTCCCCACTTATTGGGGAAGCAGCTGCTGTGATTGACTGAGGTTCATTCTGCTGTTGATCGGGAAGCAGTTGGCTGTTGTATAATAATAATAATAATAATAATAATAATATTTTATTTTTATCCCGCCCCTCTGCAACGCAATCAGGGCAGCTTACAATATAAAACTCCATAGACACAGTACCCTAGCCCACCCACCCCTTAAAATAATATTAAATTATAAAAGATTAAAACATACAGTAATTAAAATATATACATTAGACAGAAAAAATTAAACATACAATAGTTAAAAAATCTAATTGCAGCTCAGAAGGACAGCCGAGTCTTGGGCCGAGATAGTTATTCAGGAAAGGCCTGCCGGAAAAGATCCGTCTTGACAGCTTTTTTAAAGCTGTCTAAGGTGGTAATAAGACGGATCTCATCCGGCAGGCCATTCCATAATCTGGGAGCAGCAGCAGAGAAGGCCCTCTGAGAGGTCACCGCCTCCCCCACAAGCGATCTCTGGCATGAGGGGGAATTGCAACCGATGTCCTGCTCCTGCCTGTCACAATGGAGGTTGCTCACAGGAGGGGGTGGGACCATCAGTCAGCTGCTTTTTGATCAACAGGGGGACAGACCCCTGTTGATCACTGCTGCCCAGTAAGTGGAGACTAAGAATGAGGAGTCAAGATGGGATTCACTGTATAAAACTGTAACTATGGTGCTTATGCATATACAAATCCCATACAACAATTCTTAACCTGTTGTCTTGGGACCCCCAGGGATAGGCGATGTCCTCACAGGGGGTCTGTGAAGTCTTAAAGACTGTTCAGCCCATGTGACAAGAGCCAAGGCAAAAGCTGGCTGGCTTGCCTCTGTATTGCTCTTCAATCCACTCCGGCCACAAAGTTACAGGAAGAAGTAGGAGAAAAATCTTCCCTCCCCTCCAGTGCCTGTGAGAAAGGGTTAATGGATGGTGTAACATTATTATTATTATTATTATTATTATTATTATTATTATTTTAAATCTTGAGTTAAGTCTTGGGGGTTCGTGGCAACAAAAGATATTAAATGGGGATGACTGGTAAAGAAAAGGTTATGAGTCACTGCTATACAGGATTCTGGCCCGCTTACAATTACAGTACATAATATGATCAATGTAAAACAAAGTAAACAGTAAAGGAGAATTTTGAAATCTATTAAACAATTTAAAATTGTTTAAAATTTAAAAACATATTAAACAATTTATGAAGGCAGCGTAAAACCAGTTAAAATCTAAAACCATGTACATGTGAGGGTCTGTGCAAAACCAGTTAGGCCCCAAAGGCTTTTGCATACAACCTTGCTTCCATTTGGTGCTGAAATTACAGTAATGTAGGTGCCAATCAGATCTCTAAAGACAGGGTATTCCATAATTGGGTGCCACAGCAGAGAAGGCCCTCTCCCATGCCCTCTGACAACATATTGCACTGGCTAATGGGACATAAGGAAGGCCCATCCAACAGATTTAAAACCTTGGGCTGGTGTATTTAAGGGGAGGTACTCCTTTAAGGATCAACTGAGGGTTGATCTACAGGATGTCCCACTGGCATATCCCAACTTCAGAGCTGGTCCATTTCCTACCTGTTACCTGGAGAAAACAGGCTGGAGTCCAAAGAGGATGCTGGCCTGTTGCTGAATCTGCCACCATTTTCTCACTAACTCAGAAGCCAGGCAGGGGTCCCAAATATGTGACTGCATGTAACCAGCCTCAGTCACATGCTGCAGGACCCCTGCCTGGCTTCTAGGAGAGCCGAATGGCGTTCTGGCACAGGCTCCCATGGACACGCAGGGTCCAATCTAGCAGTACTGGATTAAACCAGGTATTTTCTTGAAATGTGATAAAGGGGCCTAACCCAGGTTGCCCCTGTTCCATTCCCGTATCTGCCCTGGGGTTGTTTGGATTGCCCAGGTACAGATCGGGGTAAAAGCCCTTTATCATTTGGACTACAGAGTTCCGGAATGGGGGCAAGCCAGGGTAAATTGCTGTCTAGATAAGCCCTGAAACATCTTTAAAAGCTTCTTCTTCTTCTTTTTTCTTTTTTTGCAGAGGCCTGATGCATATATTTACATGAGAAAAAAAAAGGAAGACTACAAGGAAGTATAAAATAAAAAACAGAGTAAAAAACAAATCTGACTGACTGATAGAGTGATGGCATGACTCATAATAGTCCTTGCTTCAGTGATACCACAATGCTCAGTACAATGCTTCAGGTTGTAAAATGCCTTGTGGAGCCCTTGTTAGGGCCAAAATTTAATCTAGAAATGTTGCTGTAATAATTTTTTTTAAAAAAATCCACAATGAATGTGCACGACAACAGAGGAGAACTTAGAAAGATTACTCCTTTGGACTACATATTCTAGAATCCTCTAGTGGCCATGCTGGTTGGGGGATTCTGGGAGCTGTAGTCTAAGGAGATTATCAAATGACCAAAATAAACCATTATAGAGACACCAGGAGATTGTGAAAGGGCTTCCCTTTCAGATGACATTGTCCCTGTGTTGTTATGCCCCATTATGCTGGTGTGATACCAGTGTCACTGGGCGGTCCCTGCCGAACACTTCCGGTTGAGATCAGGACATTGAGATAAGTGACACACTTTTAAAAACCCTCCCTGGGTTACTTGGGGTTTTTAAAATGTGTTTTTGTGCTTGGTGTCATTTTTTTACCTTTTCTTTTTCTTTCTGAATTTCCTGCGCGATCATCCTTTCATGGGAACGGCCGGGATTTCCTTTCCAGGAAGTGAATGCAGCTCCATGACAGCTGCATTCACTCCTGAGCTACTGGAGGGGAGGGGACACAGTTTCTGTAGCGTGAAAAAGGTAGGTCTGTATTAAAAAAAAAAGTTGCAGGGACGGGAGTAGGGTGGGAGAGGATATGGTAAGATGGTGACACTATATTTGTCCCTGTCTGATAATCTCTGGCAAATTTTCCAAGCTGTGCAGCAGATGGAAGGGAGACGTATTTACTATTTCACAGTATGCAGACATGGCCAAACAATATGGCCATGTATGCACATGAGCATGTAAAAGATGATGGGAACAGCAATGTGATTGGATAATTTTGTGAGACAATAAATTGCCTTCTAGCTGAAGTGTAAGTGAAACCAACAAATATATTCATATTGTAAAAGAACTGTTTTTATCTGGCAAGCCTCACAGAAATTTCCATAAGGTTCTTCAGACACATGAAAGCTATCTGGAACTGGCTGGAGAAAACTATTCGGACAAGTGTCAGAGCCTAGTGTGCTGAATAGATTAGTTGTGCTACCTTGTCTTGGAATTGCTCACTGTCTAGAAATAGTCTCTTAGGTTTATGGATGATGTCATAAAATGTGGTTTGACTGGACCAAGTTAAATGATTTTCCAAAAGGTTAGGTAGCTTTTCTAAGCTAAACAAAGTTTATTGTTTTCATATGAAATTATCTGCATTTGACGCATTGTAGTAAACCCTGGGGCATAAAAAACGAAATAATAAAAAAACGATGTATTTCTGAATTGTCTCCTACACCTACCACAAAAGAAAGTTTGATATAAAATTTCATGGTTGCAATAGTGTAATTATCTTTTTGTCAGAAATGACCTGTGGGCATCAATTTGAGGCAAAACAGGAGTTGGGAACAGAAGCTAGGGCAGTGATGGGCAACCTTTTGAGCTTAGTGTGTCAAACATCACCAAAAAACTGAGCATAACTCAAGTGGTGTGTCACTTTGAGGAAAAAAACATTATTTCATGATATTTATTGTTTAATCAACAATATTATTAATTGTTTATTAATAATTAATGAATTGTCACAACTCATGTGACAACTGAGTAATCAAAATGTACAGTCGTCCCTTCACATTTCTAGGGGTTAGGTTCCGAAAACCCTCGCAAATGTGAAAAATCCATGAATAATAACAGCCTTCCCGGCCTCCCGGGGAGGCCCCGTCGCTACTTTCCCCCCATCTCCCCTTGCCTCTCCAAAGTGGCGACGGGGCATCTGGAGGCCCTGTCGCTACTTCCCCCCCACCCCCACCCCAGCCTACCGAAAGTGGCGATGGGGTCTTTGGAGGCCCCATCGCTACTTTCCCCCCACCTCCCCCAGTCTCCCTCTGACCCATGGGCTTATTTGGGGGGGAGGATACCTCATCCACGAGTGAAGCAGGGAAAGATATAAAAGAGGCCGACTTATCTGCTAGAGGTAGAGGAAGGCTGGGGGGCACAGTAGCGAGTGTGGGAGCAAAGTGGAGTTGGAGATGGGGAGGCAACCTGAGTTAGCCATGGAGTAGAGCATGTGTTGCCGGCTAGCCTAGGAGCGATTACGCGGACAGCTACTTGGCTCCCAGACCCTTGGCTTCTTCCCTTCACAGTACTTACTCCCCCTTCCCACAATGCCACGTGCACACACACACACACACACGCACACATGCATTCTCCCCCCTCCCTCTTTTGGCAGCTTTGTGCGGAGCTAATTAGGAGGGCTCCATTGGAGAAGCTGTACGCGGTGCCCTGGGCTCAAACAAGAGGCCCACGTGCCCGCAACCTTCCCTGGTCTTTCTAAGGTGGCTCTGAGGCTTCACAGCCTTGGAGCCCCCTCGGTAAGGCTGGGGAGAGGCTGGGCAGAGTCCCTCCCTCCCACCCACTGCCTTCCCCGGCCTTTCTGAGGCCACTTTCCTCCCCCCCTCTCTAAAGTGAGGCTTTGAAGCCCGGATCACCACTTTAGGGAGGGTGGTGCGGTTGCGGGTGGGGGCGGGGGGAGGAGGCCTATGGCTGCGTGTCAATACAAATGACTACGTGTGTCAGTGCTGACACACACATCATAGGTTCACCATCACCGAGCTAGGTGATGAAGTCAGGGCTGAATAAACATAAAAAATAAAGAACAAATTAGAAGGCAGGATCAAGAGACCAACCAAAAGAGAGGACTGAAAGAAAACCAGGGCCAAAATAGACCTTCTAGTCCCAGAGAATCCAATATCTAGCATGGGTAGCTACAGTCAGCCCAGGGGTTGAGGAAGCTGACTTGTCTAGGCATATGCTACTAGATCGCTGCAGTAGCACCACACTTGTTGAAACTCCCTCTCAAGGCAAATCCCTTTTGAGATTCTGGTAGGCAATGAGGACTACGGCCAAAATCTTTCATTTGAGAGGTTTAGCTACAATGATGGAGCTCCGTCATTGTAGCCACTTCTCTCAATGGAACCCTCACCCCCCCTACTTTTGAAGCTAATCTGACCCTCAACAGAAAGTTTTCTGAGGATTTGGAGAGTGGTGCATTGAGTGATGATGTGTAGAGCCCTTTTCTGGCAGTGCAGTGTGACGTGACAAGCAGCTGTGACAGGTCCCCAAATGTGTCCCTACTGCTGTCTGTCATAGTGTACCCTGCTATCAAGAGAAGGGTGAAAGGAGTTCAGAAATCCTTTTGTTGGCAGTCTGAGTTCAAAGGTAGTTTATTTGGGGAGTACTTTCAGTCATTGCCATGTTGCAGTGACTGTAAACATGAATCCCAGTAGTTATGCTGGAAGTATGGATTAGAAGATCATAAATACTTACCAGGATGCCAGTCTACATTGTTTTGTTTGGCCTTTGGTCCTTAAAACAAGGGGTGGCTTTTGGAACTATTGTAAATGTGTTTATTTAAAAAAAAACATTTAAATGTTTGGTCGATTTTTAAAGAGTTTGTGTCTCTTATCTGCTGTGTAACACCTCAAGGGTTTTGGTGGGTTGAGAGGTGAAAAACAAATGCTTAAATACAAATGAATAAATAAATTGATGTTTATTAATTTAGTTTGTTAAGCATTTTAAATTATGGAGAAATTAAATTTATAGATGCCTGGGCAGTATACAAATATAATGGCCAAAGTGCTACATTGGGGTTACATCATGTAAATCTCTGCATATGGAATTACACATTAGTTGTACTACATAACATTGTGCATCTGAACCAAGACACCAGATGTGCAACCAAGCGTGTATGTGCACCTATGTGCAATGGAAATGCATATCCATGTGCACCCATGCACAATGCATATCCATGTGCAATACTGCCACATAGGCAACTCTTGCTTCCACAACCATGAACTGAATGTGGATGTTCTGCATAGGAGAAATAGCCATCTTGAGATAATTTATGGATTCATAAGACACCAAGAGGATTCTAGGCAATACAATTAAAATGTTAAAAACACACTAAATGCACCATCATAATAAAGCAAAGAAGTAGTCCAGACAGTGTAAAAAACCTTCTTAGAATCTGCGGGGAATCCCATGTGTCCAAATGGGATCCTGCAGCGTTCTGTCTTTTTCGGAAGGAGAGAGTGCAAAAGTTGGGGAAAGTCTGCGGCAGAAGTCTCCGGGACTTTCTGAGTTTTTAAAAAACCCTGATGGAAATGAGCACCCTTACCTGTTAGGACAACTGAATTGCATTGCATAGCATTGTTGAAGAGGACAGCTGATTGGTTGGATGTGCACAGGGGGAGGAGCTTGGTAAGACAGCAGATCATAGAACTGCCATGTTGGATTGTTGCCGTAGTGATCATGTGCTGAGGTGATGAAACAGGCTTTCTTTCCTTATTATTTTTATTATTATTATTTAAGCAGACGATCACTCATCCGCACCTTGGAGTTAGTTTTTTTTTTTTTAAATATAGTTTGGCAGGGCAAGTTGGGGAGTACAAAACCGTGAGTAATTCACTCACAGCCGCCATCTTGATTTGCTAGCATGCTTCAGCGTACCAGTGATCTTGCCAAAAAATCATTGAGACAGATGACAGCTGCTACGAATTGGCATTTCTGCACCCCTATTCACATTTTATTCCCTCGTCTAGACTGGCCCAAAGAAAGCAACAGATATAAAAAGAATCAGACAATGAAAATGCCTGGTTATATGTGAGCTTCCAAAGTCAAGAAGGCTCTCTGCCTTGTCAACACATGCTGGCCCTGCAATACTTGGAACTATGTGGCTTACCAGACAGATCAGTTATACATTGACCTTAAAGCTCCTAGTGAGCTCTGACAGCCCCTGACAATTTACCTGTATTGTGCTTCAGTTATGTTGATGCTTCTGTGTGTTCCAAACTAAGGTTCAGGTGCTTAGATGTCATCACACTGGTGCCTGCAGGCAAAGAATCTTTTCTCTGATAGTAAAGAAATGGAGGAAGATTCACAATGGATCCTCCACTGGCAGCCTAGAATGGTTTAGTTCTACACATCATGTTTTGCTGTTATCTGGAGACACATGCAAACATTTTATGCACTGGCTTTGCAGGTGTGCTTATTTGAATAATGATGTTTGTACTCAGCTCCTGACATTTTGCCAGTCATGGTTCTTCACTGAACACTCAAGCCCTCTTAACTCATTTGTGAAGCATGTTGAATCAACACAGAAAGATAATTCCAGTGCTCTCTTCGCGTGCAGAGCAATGAGCATGAAGGCTGGGCACATGACTCAGGCCCAGATTTGTAAGATTCTTGATTGTATGAAGGTCTCCTCTTCAGATTTGTTGCTTTTCAATGAGGAGACAGACAGAGGAAAGTGGGTCTAGCAGGCTTCCCTCTTTTCCTGTAGATTCAGTGTGCTTCCCAAATGAGTGAAATTTTACACTCTTGGGTACCTTCAGACAGCTGTCATTTATCATGTAGCACACCCCATTATGATTATCAGTCAATCCAGCCTAGCTTTTTTGGTTCTCTCTCAAGTTTATGATAACAAAAAATGAATAAATGTAAATTTTCTCATGCTCATCTCAGAAAAAAATTCTGGCTAAATGTGTGTATAATTGCTATCAACATTTCTCTCACACGGAATGAATGGATACAGGCTGAGCTGTGTAATGGAGTAGTTCTTCCGGTCTCTATTATAAACAATTCTCTCTCTCTTTCTACCCCCTCCCCCATCTCTCAACACAGAACAGTATTGGAATTTTTAGTTCCTTCTCCAAGCAATTAACTCCATTTCAATTGTTCTGATGAGTTCTTAAAAATACAAGGGAGCCAAAAATACTTATTTCCAGTGCCAAGAGGAACACAGGCTGCACCGTTTTCTTAGGAGCTGTTGAAAATTGTAAATGTAGGCTGGGATCCTGTATGGGATTTATGTCTGTAGTTATGGCACTACACACTGTTACCCTGTCACTTGGGAAGCAGTGGACTGCGGTTTCCACCCCATCCTGTGAGTGATCTCCAGTGCGACAGACAGGATCAGGACCCGTGTTGCAGTTCCTCCTAGTGCTGGAGATTGCTGGGGGACAGGGGAACCATCAACCACTGACTGAGAGCAGAATGGACCTCTGTCATGTCAGGGATGATGGGAGTTGTAGCTCTTCACCTCTGGCTCAAACTCACCACCTTGTTATGCAGCAGAGCCAACCAGCTTAGATCAGTGGTTAATGCTTTTCTCCAAAGCAGCAGAGTTTCAGAGAATAGGCTGAAGATCCTGACAAACTCTCCAAGCCTTCTCACTCTTCTCCAGGTGTCTCCAAAACGTCTCCAGGAATCACCCAGGCAACTCAGTAGTTTTATATAAAACCTACTTTATTCTTCTATCTAAATATACTATATGGTCAACAAATCACAATCTCTACACACTGCTCCACAATATCTCCAAACTACTCCACCTCTACTCAACCACCACAATACATTGGCAAACATTGCAATTTTATAGCCATTGTTTATCACCACCCACTAATTAGTTTCCACCCAGTGGGTGTGTACTTCCATTCTGATTGGTCCACATAGTTCCACCCATGCCTAAGACCAACCCATGTATTTCAACATTTCACCTTGTACACTTAATGATTCTCAGGTGTTTCCACTCTGCAATCAGTACCTCTGTCCTTGGCTCTCAGGCCTTCTAGATTACATTAGCAGTTTCACCTGTGTAGCCCCATAATTGCTCTTGCTTAGTCATTGTGACTTTCACATACATATTTTATTTCTTTCACTGTATGTCCCATGTTGCATTTTCCTTAACAATCCCCTCCGAAATAAAATATTGTATGTGTCTTACAATGTCATTCCAACCATTTGTGTCAGCCTTTCATGTTTTTCTGCTGTCAATGCTTTTGTGAACAAATCTGCTATGTTGTGTTGTGTTTCTATATATCTCAATTCTATTTCACCCTTCTGAACCATGTCTCGCACATTTTGATATCTTACACCCACATATTTTGTTCTGTTCTTCAGACTTTCAGTTTCAGCTATCGCTATGCATGACTGTGAATCTTCCAGAATTTCCACTGGTATCTTGTAACTTTCATTTAAATCATTTAGCAATTGCTTAATCCACTGTACCTCATTTACTATCTCATTCAAAGCAGCGAATTCTGCTTCCGTTGTGCTTATCGCTACATTAGTTTGTTTTCTACTTCTCCAAACTATTGGACTTTCACTATATTTAATTATCATTCCTGTAACTGACTTTTTGTCTCCTAATTCTGATGCAAATGAACTGTCTACATAACAGTCTAGATCTGAACTATTGTTTCTTATAATCAATTTCCTATCTAAGGTTCCTTTCAAATATCTCAATAAATGTTTTACCGCTGTCCAGTCTTCAATTTTTGGATCATTAACCCTTCTAGACAATACATTTACAGCATAAGAAATGTCTGGTCTGGTGTGGCAAGATATGAATTGTAAAGATCCTATTATACTTCTGAAGAAAGTCTTGTCCTCAAACGCTCTAGTTGTTTTCTCAGACACAAAACCAGTTGTCATTGGAGCTCTTACTATTTTTGCATTCTGTAATCCACACTTTTCAATCAATCTTTCAATTTTATTTCTCTGACTTAATAAACAATGTCCTTCTTCTGTCCATTCAACGCAAATACCTAAATAAGACTTCAATACACCTAAGTCCTTCAAAACAAACTTCTCAGACAATTCTCTTTTTACTGACTCAATTTCCTGTTTTGACTTTGCTGCTACGCACAAATCATCTACATAAATCACTAATACTATGTCTCCTTTTGTATAAACACAAGCATCTGCAATGCTCCTCTTGTAACCTAGCTTAACTAGCTCATCATTGATGCACAGATTCCACGCTCTGGCACTTTGTTTTAAACCATACAACGCTTTCTTTAATTTATATACTCTCTGACTACCATTTTCTTCGAAACCTTGTGGCTGTTCCATAAATATTTCTTCATCCAGAACCGCATTCAAGTAAGCTGTCTCAAAATCAAAATGCTCTACAACTAAATTCCTTTTTGCTGCTACAGCTAAAACCATTCTCAGACTTTCTGGCTTTGCAGTTGGAGAATATGTCTTATCATAGTTCTCATACTGCTGTTGTGCAAAACCCTTAGCCACTAACCTAGCTTTATATTTGATACTTCCATCTGGCATTTCTTTCCTTTTGTATACCCATTTACAACCAATTACTTTCTTGTCTTTGGGTCTGTCAACAATTTCAAAAACATCTTTATTTATCAGGCAACCAAACTCATTATCCATTGCATCAAACCATCTTTCCTGCTCTTCACTAGAATAACTTTCCAATTCTTCAAAACTTTCAGGCTCTTCTAGTGCTAAACAAGCTCTTGCCTTTGTCACAACAAACCTATCTGGAGGCTTTCTAACTCTGTGACTACGCCTGGGAATAAAATCTGCTGTTCTGTCTCTTTCATCCTCACTTTCTCTACTGGGAGTTGTAGTTCTATGGCTAAATCTCTTGTCTTCAGTCATTCGAGTAGTAGTAGGCCTAGATGCTATCTCATCATCGGAAGAACTACCACTGCTGCTAGGTGATGCTTCCTGCTTAACTGAAACCCCTCCGTTTCCTGCGATTGGTTCAGTTTGTGCTTTTGGCTCATTTGAACTCCCTAATCTCAAAAACACTTCTTTATTGGCATGCAGTTTGTCCCAACCAGCATGTCTCTCAAAATTTGCAGACCTAGAATACTGCACTTGTTTTCCATCCAAATGAAACTTGTAGCTATTTCCAGAATACCCCAAAAACCTAAGCCTTTTGCTTTTGGGTTCTCCTTTCCTCCTGAAACAAGCAGGTGTGTAAACATGAGCAAATTGTCCAAAAACCCTTAAGTACTTGTAATTTGGCATTCTCCCATACAATACCCTGTAGGGAATGTCTTCAATTTCTGAATGATACAATCTGTTACTGATATGTATTGCAGTCAAAGTTGCTTCTGCCCAAAAACTATCTTTCACCCCTGCATCTGCCATCATACAAGCAGTAATTCTTTTTATATCTTGTATTTTCTTCTCTGCTAACCCATCCTCACTAGGACAAGCAGGGTTTGTAGTTTCATGCCTTATTCCCACCTTTTGAAACCAGTTAAACAATTGATTATTTAAAAATTCTCCTCCTCTATCAGTAATGATGGTGCCTACTCTGCTATCAAATTGTCTTTCCACCATTCTTACCCATGCTTTTAAACTTTGCCCAGCGTCAGATTTGTTTTTCATTATTCTCACAAATGCAAATCTTGTATACCTATCAACAATTACTAGGAAATACTTGCTTCCCCCTAAGGACAAGCAATTAGCTTGGGCGACATCTGCATGTACATACTGAAATGGTCTTTGAGCAATTCTTTTTGTTTTCTTAGCTACTGGAAAAGCTCTGACCTTTACCTGTTGACATACCGTACAATCTAAGTGGTTTTTGCATTCAGTAACTTTTAAATCTGGACACATACTGATTAAATTCTTTAAACATTTGAAGCTCACATGGCCGAATTTTCTGTGAAGCTCGTGTATGCAGTCTTTGTGGATTGGAATATTTTCTATGTTATTAGCTTCTTCAACCCTGTAGCTATCAATATTGTCCTCCAAATAATAAAGTTTGTCCTTTTTCAAACCTATGCCACGCAATTCCCCATTCAGTTTTATCTTACACATGTTCTTTTCAAAGATGACTGTGTAGTCTCTTTCTGTTAATCTACTTACTGATAACAAATTATTTTCTAACTCCTTTACATGTAAGACATCATTAAAATTCTCTTTTAGCCCTGGAATGTACACAGTACCCATTTGATTTACAGTACTTAGCTCTTTCCCGTCAGCCAAAACTACAGCATTTACATTAGCTGATTTTCTATTACTTATTAAATTTATGTCATTACACATCAAAGATGTGGCTCCTGAATCAACTAGCCATTTAGAATTTGCATTTTGTTTTTCCTTAATCATGGTTGCAAACCCCTTTTTATTACCACTGTCCCTCAAAAATGGAGGTCTGGACTGTTTTTGATACTGCCGCGGCTGCCATCTGCTCTCTGCTTGCTTGCGTCTCTCAGCTGCAAAATGTTTACAATGTCTCTGCAGATGACCAATCTTCTTACAATAAAAGCACCTCCGTTGCTCCCTTGTAGAGGCTGCTTCCTCCTGCATTCGCCAGCCAGGAGTTGTTTGTTGTTTTGGCACAGTCTTTAAGCTTGCTGAGTCACCCTGCTCAGACATTCTTCTCTGGTTCTCTTCCAGTATTCTGGCCACAATTAAATCTCTATTAAGCTCAGCTTCTGGCAGGTTTTGCAGGCTGTTCGTCATGTTGTCCCACGAAGAGTCTAGCGATTCTATTAAAATGTAGCATTGCTGCTCTTTGCTAATTTGCACTCCCCTCAGTTCAGCTTGCACAAACAAATCTTGCATTATTTTTAAATGTTCTATCACACACTGCCCTTTAGCCATCTTTTGCCTGTATATTCTTTTAGACCATAGCATTTTTGCAAAAGCAGTTGAAGGAGTGTGTAATCTCTGCAAGGTATCCCACACATCCTTGGCAGTCGTTTTATCTCTGACGTCATTAATTAAGTCTTCTTCAAGCATGAGATAAAGACAGGCTTTTGCTTTACTATCTCTCTCTTTAGTGGCTTCATTAGCATCAGCTGCCAGCCCTGTTTCAACTGTTGACCACAGACCTTCCTTTACTAGTAGAGATTGGGCATAAATCTTCCAGGTAGAGTAGTTGTTTCTATTCAATTTACTAAACTTTAGAAATTCCATCTTGATTTGTGCAGTGACTCAATTTGACACAGTCCTTCTGAGTATGCACAGCCAACCCGTCTGGGCTTAAGCAAAACACAAAATGATTTACTCACGAGGCTTATCAGTGCAGCACAAACAACTTGCTCTGATCTGTCGTCCACAAAGCTTTCTTCCACTTTCTGGAACTTTCAGCTTCTGTGGATGCTGGGTGCTCTAGTAACTGGGCCCATAACCCTTGTCAGGGATGATGGGAGTTGTAGCTCTTCACCTCTGGCTCAAACTCACCACCTTGTTATGCAGCAGAGCCAACCAGCTTAGATCAGTGGTTAATGCTTTTCTCCAAAGCAGCAGAGTTTCAGAGAATAGGCTGAAGATCCTGACAAACTCTCCAAGCCTTCTCACTCTTCTCCAGGTGTCTCCAAAACGTCTCCAGGAATCACCCAGGCAACTCAGTAGTTTTATATAAAACCTACTTTATTCTTCTATCTAAATATACTATATGGTCAACAAATCACAATCTCTACACACTGCTCCACAATATCTCCAAACTACTCCACCTCTACTCAACCACCACAATACATTGGCAAACATTGCAATTTTATAGCCATTGTTTATCACCACCCACTAATTAGTTTCCACCCAGTGGGTGTGTACTTCCATTCTGATTGGTCCACATAGTTCCACCCATGCCTAAGACCAACCCATGTATTTCAACATTTCACCTTGTACACTTAATGATTCTCAGGTGTTTCCACTCTGCAATCAGTACCTCTGTCCTTGGCTCTCAGGCCTTCTAGATTACATTAGCAGTTTCACCTGTGTAGCCCCATAATTGCTCTTGCTTAGTCATTGTGACTTTCACATACATATTTTATTTCTTTCACTGTATGTCCCATGTTGCATTTTCCGTAACATGTCAGTCACAGTGGCTGCTTCCCAATAAGTGGGGATTGGGGGACTTTCATGATCCCTATGTAACAGTCACAAGCACATAAGTCTATGTTATGCAGTTGTAACCACCCAACAGGATTCTGGCCATTGGCTTTAAGTGAGGGGTGGGCAACATCCTAGGTCACATAACCCCCAGTCCCCAAACACCTGACATTGCACCCTCCCATTGCCACCACTGTTTCTGCTGCCCACAAACCTGCATCACTGGCAGGTACTAACATCACAAGGGTTCACCTGCTCTTACCAGGAGAAGTTGTAGGTTGGTGGTCAGATTTGGAAAAGGCGCTCTCATCTGTACAAGAGACCATGGTAACATTAGAATGAAGTCAATTAAAATCTGGAAACGGCTCTACCTTATCTCCATTAAGATTGTGTGATCAATACTTGACCTAAGAAATGGCCCTGTTCTTGACAGCTCTTTCATTTCCTGAGGCATAGGAACATAGGAAGCTGCCTTATACTGAGTCAGAACTTTGCTCCATCCAGCCTAGTAGAGTAAACTTTGACTGGCAGCTGTTATCCAGGATTTTGTGCAGAATTCTTTCCCAGCCCTGGTAGATTCTCATCAGGCCTGATCCTGCTTAACATCCCTGCTTAAGGGCGGTGTGTGGCAGAGAATATTATGGTTCCCTCTTTATGGCAATAGTCTTCTGAACTTGATAGGGGCATTTTTCTTTCTGAAATTTGTTCAGGTACTTGATAAAATTCAATGCATGGAAGAAAGAGCAAGGCTTTGTATGTAACCCTGCTCCCAGCACCCTCATTTCCACTTTAGCTGTCCCCTCCATCATGTCTCACTGTCCTGCACCATCCATGCACTGGGAGGGAAGGTCAGCAATGGGATCCTGTGATAGATGTGTACAGCAATTGCCAGGGTTGCACATCCTCAGTTGTTCCCAGGACATAGTGCTGGCCTGGATGAAGCTTCACTTTTTTATTAACAGGGATAAGCCGCCAATAAAAAGGGACACCTTATTCATGGCCACGCTATGGCCCTGAACCCTGAAGGACAACGTTGTCTCATAACACCTGTTTCTGTTCTTCTTGCATTCTTCTGACATGATTTTTGCCACGCCTGATAATCTCCAGAATCATACTACATTGTTATAGTGCTATTATTCCACTTTAACTGTTCTGGCTGCCTCCTGTGGAATCCTGGGGTTTGTAGTTTAGTGAGGCCTAAGAGCTCCCTGGCTGAGAATGCTAAATGCCCCTCCCTAAACTGCAAATCCCAGGATGTCACAGGAGGCAGCCAGAGCCATTAAAGTGAATAATAGCACTGTAACAGTGTAGTTGGTAATCTTCCAATGGATCTCCCTTACACAGTTACCACTGGGTGAAAAGGAACTCTCAGACAGAGTTGTAACAGAATGGTGACCAATTTGACCTTGTTTAGTATTTTGTAGAGAACCAGTATGGTTTGAGTGTTGGGTTAGGACTCTGGGAGGCCAGGGTTCAAATCCCCATTCAATTGTGGAAATCCCCTCAGCCTTAGAGGAAGGCAGTGACAAACCTCCTCCAAATAAATCTTGCCAAGAAAAACCTGTGATAGGTTTGCCAAAAGTTGAAGTAGACTTAAAGGTACACTATAATTTTTATTTTGTATTGTATTGTCTATTGTCTTGTGTTGGGCTGCAGTTTTTCCCCTGATTGGTTTTAACTTTAGGATGTTGGACTAGATCAGTTTAACATGTTGCTGCTTTAGTTGCATGGATTGATTGATATAATTGGTGTTTTCAACTATTGCATTTATTGCTGTTGTTCATTTGGTACATGGTGAGATGTTCTGGCTGCGCTCTCATGGAAAAATGGCATACAAATGAAAAAACAAAAACATTGAATTAATGGAATGCAGTCCTAGAATAGAGAATATGCATCTCGGTCCCAGGGCACTAAATTATCCACTACAATTTTGTTTAATTTTGTGGAAGCTGGATAAGTAGGAAATATCATTATAAGAATCTAATGAAGGCTGTCCACACCTGTGCCATGTTTATTCTGATAATTACTGCATATAATTTGTTGTTGAAGTCCAAGAGTGCCATAAAGTGATCAATATAGTAGACAAAAAGCCCTAATATTTCTGTATTTCCTCTGGGTCTGCATTTGATAAACTGTAGGGGATTCAGATGCAGTGCACTGACTGCTTTTGAAAGGAAACACCAGCTATTTTCTTTGCTTATTGGAAGCTTCAAAGGAGCAAAATACTTTACTGGAATTGAAAACAGGTTTATGAATGGGCAGAATCAGAGCAAGATAGGAATGCTTATTATTTCAAGGCCAGGGCTGATTTTAATATCCTGATTATTGTTAAAAGACCACGTTCCATTCAAATTCATAGCAGCATCAATTCAGAGAAATTCTGAGACCCTCATCAAGTAAATCACCTTCAATTATATTATCATCTACAGCTTAGTTTACCAACTAAGATTTCTGTGGGATTGAACAAGGAGGTGAATATTAAACCTAGAGTTGTACATAGGGTTTTCTGTTGCAGCTGAGGGGGTATTTCTGTTTTTCAGTTCACAGTACAAAACAGCAATAACAAAAATAATGCCAACTATGACCATAGGCTATCAGGAATTTGCAAATAAATCTGCAGTCACTAAAATGTTAGTGTCTAACCAATTTCCTCAGCTGGCTACTAGACTGTAAGGGCTAACGCGATAGCTACTTGGGGATTGTTAATTAAGGTAGCACCACTTTGTACAGATAACATTGCCTTCTCTGAAAGATAAGCTTGCCGTAATCTATTCACCAGAGAACCTCTGTCCTTAAAGTTCACTGTGGTTATCAAACACTAAAGAGGTTGTTACCTACCCTGATAGCTGCCATCTTGGAATATCTAATAATTGGCTATATTTAATAATTTGGCTTAATGTGGCCATCCACACGGTTTGTAGGTAAACCAGGAACCCCCCCAATGCCAAGGCAGGATTTAAGTATGACCCAGGGAGGAGCCTTTGGAAATTTCCCAAAACCAAATACTCAGGTCAGAACTTAACACCTGGAGGTGAGTCACTCACTAATCCACTCAATGATAGCCGAGTCCTTAATGCTTGTAAAATGGGTTCTTCCTTCCCTTGTCCCCTTCCAGCAAAAGACCTTGTCTGCTTCTATTCAATTTCAAACCCAGCACTCATTAACAATTGGTGACTCTTCCAGAATACCCATTGTCTAGCCCTGGGAACCTTTGAGAAACATTGTATTCCACTCAAAATCCTATTCCTTCAGGGGGATTATTTCTTATAAATATCACCCTACCCCCCCCAATGCTCACAGTTGCACTTCCCCTCAACTTTACATCAGACTGTGTAGCTGTCCCATCTTCAGGACCCTCTCGCTATTTGTGTACTTTGCGATCTCAGCTCTACAGGATCAGTACAGTATAACCCACTAAACTCCTGCTCTATTCCTCTATCCAAATACTTTTGATAGCCTTGTGTAAGTATCTGAAGCCTGAGTATTTGTGTGACTGCTATTGATATTCATTTCCAATAAAGATCATTTAATGGTACCTTTTGGCTTAGACTCTCCTCCATTATTACCAGTATATATAGGTTAAAAGATCCCGCTGATCTTGCCTGACCTCTTGCATGCCAAGTTGAGTTCATTAAATCCCTCAGATTAATATTAGGACAATTGAAGGCTCCCACAGACCCCCATGCAATTCAGATAACAAGGTATATTCCATACCCTCCAACTGCCCCAATTTGGCAGGAACAGTCCTGATTAATCCTCTGTCATCCCACTTTTTCAGCTGCTTTAATAATGTCCCAGTTTCCTTCTTCCTTTGTCCACAGCTTACTTCAGTTGCTGCAAACCAAGTTCAAAGTGCAAAGTAGTTTGCACACAACTCAGTGTGGGAAGAGGGTGGAATCTTGCCCTTCGCAGTAGGTTCAGGCAAAACCAAACTCCCATAGTATTCTAGCTTGTGTGTGTTCTTCCTTTTGAATAACATTTACCATCTTGACTATGCTATGATGTTGCTTGGCCATATGTGGCATAGTTTTTATCTGTGAAACATCGTGCAACTTCCTCTGAAGCCTTGAGATGGGTGAAGCTAACCTTATGGCTCATATAGTGATAAAATGCAGGCTTAGCAAGAAAGAAGGGTACATGTATGACTTGTAGCATTTCTTCTCATTGGCTGGGCTGTCCAGTGCTTCTGGGAGCTGCAGTCCACCAACAGGGCTGTATAGATCCCTACCTTTGCATTAGATGATACAGGCCCGCATCCTCAGCATTCAGAAAGAGCGATCAGAAAAGTGACTTATTTAGGCCATTGCCTCCATAATCCCCTGACCAGCTTGGCTGTTAGGAGATTCTGGGCATTCTAGTCAAAAAGTAACATTTTCAAACTCTGTTCAGAAACAGGCTTCCACATATGAAAGTCAAGGAGCTATGTATTTTCATTGTGATACTCATTGGACCTGCTCAGCTAGATGGGTGCCTATGTCGATGCAAGGGAGATTAGAGAGATTAGAGTTCCCATTTGGACCTCTTTTGGCTGGCTGGCAGGTTAGCTCATTGGGCTGACAGATATAAACTGGGCAGCAAGAATATTTGAGAGATGCATCCTTTACCAGAGGAGTGGGCAACTCTCAGAGGTTAGGAGGTTGCACTCCATGCCCCCTCACAACAACTTTTCCCCTCCTGAAATGATCCCAGATGGCCTTTAGAAGACATGGACCATTTTTGCCACTTTTTGACCACTCCAGACCATTTTAGGTCCAGGAGAGGTCTTAAAAAAAACAACAAAACACCATGAGGTAACTTGCAAGTTGCTTCCTGTTCCTTTAAAAAAAAATATTAAAAGGTTCTCCCGGGATTAAAATGGGCTTCTTGTTGTTGTGTGCCTTCAAGTCATTTCTAACTTATGGTGAACCTACCACAGGATTTTCATGGCAAGCTTTGTTCAGAGGGTGTTTACCTTTGCCCCCCTCTCAAGCTGAGAGTGTATGACTTGCCCAGAGTCACCCAGTGGGTTTCCATGACTGAGAGGAGATTCAAACTCTGATTTCCAGAGTTGTAGTCCAGGCTACTACAGCACAATGGCTCTCTGAAAATGGGCTAGGGGCCCACAAAAATGTGACAAAATGTTCCCTATGCCCCCAGAGGGCTTTGGAGGGCATTTTATTTACCCTTGGGCATCCATGCATGCAGGCTGCACTTTGTTTCACAAAATAATGACATGAAAATAATCTGATCATGGAAATGTCTATAGAATTTCAGGCCATCTCTTTAGATGCTGCAGTCATTACTGTCGTAGGCTACTGTTAGTCCATGCAGACCAATTTTTATAGTAGGAGTGAAAAACGTGTGTCTCTCCAGGTGTAGTTGGACTGCAGTTTCTATCAGCCTCAGCCAGCATAGCCAATAGTGAGAACTACTGGGAGTTGCAGTCCAACAACATCTGGAGGACACACTTTGTCCACTCCTGTTTTATTGCAATTGTATTAAAATTGCAATACCCATGTTTTTCAGCAGTAGCTTTTAAAAAATCACATCTCCCTCCGATGTGGGATTTCAGAGTACTCTGAATATGATTATTCTGTGCTCTGATTAGAATACCAAAAATTGAATTTCAGTCAGTGATCACTAATCTAAATAATCGCAGTCTGGCAGAATGCTGGAGTTTTCCAGCTGGGAGAAATCTTGGAGAAGACTTGGCGGTTCTTCTTGTTTGGTTCTCTTCATAAAGCTAAAATGCTTTTAAAGGGATAACGGAAGAATTTAAGGATCATTTGATGGGCTGCTGTTCACATGCTTAGTCATGTAGCTCCAACAGTCATGAAAGTTCAATGCACACAGCTGAAGTTTGCTAAACTTTGAGAAAATGACATTCCATGGCCTACAGCCTTTTGGGTTCTGGAACATATACAAGACCAACAAGAGGTCATCAGTGACGTTAAGCAGCTGGGCCAGTTGTTTGGAATGTTTGTGGTCAGTAAACTCATTCATAATAAGAAGCTCTGCACAGCTCTCCTGCAAGAAAGTAGGATGCGTATTATCCCAACTTTTTTTTACATTAAACTCATATATGTTGCCCTGTGAGTTAAAATCTGCTAAAGTTCTTCACTTGTTTTAGTCTGATAAATTATTCAGATCAGGTATGGTGGCTTTCACATTTTCCCATATGTGGTAGCTATATTAATGAAGGGTTTCCACAATTCCTACTTATATCTCTTTTGGATTCTTGATTAAACATTCTAGCACCAGTCCAATCATTTGATTAATCTTCATACTCACTTAAAAAAAAACCCAGGCAGAATAAAACAACAATAACACAGACAAACGGATTTGAAGTAGAAAAAGAAAATTGCACAGCCATACAGAATTTAGAAACAAAAATGTCACACATGATTTAACCATGGAACCACTTGCAGATATTATGTGGTTAAGTACCTTCTACCAAAACAATATGTAGGACTCTATCAGACTAGCAGCTAAAAATGCTGTAATTCCACTATTGAGGAAAGCAGAAACATGGTGGCATTACTGCACTTATTATCACATGTTGCTGTAATTGTGTGATACAACCGCCACAGAATTATCACACGACCACCACTAGCACTTCAAGAATGGGATTTTACAAGGGAGCCCTGCAGTGGTTAAATGCCAGTACTCCAGCCACAATGTTGCAAGCTCAATCTCAAGGGCTCCAAGGTTCACTCAGCCGTCCATCCTTTTGTAGGTCAGTAGAATGAGTACTTGGCTTGTGGGGGCAATTAGCTAACATACATTGGAAACTGCTTAGTGCCTAGCATGCTATAAAGTGGTATAGATGGGTAGGTGCTATTGCTTAACAAATTGTAAGCCACTCTGAGAGCGTTTGTGGCTGAAGAGTAGGGTATAAATACCTAAAATAATTAAAAAACAAATAAATGATTCCATGATTTAGCATGGGCGAGATTTTGGTGGTTCTCGTGAGAAGACGCGAGTGTGCTTAAAAACTCCCCAACCCCCTGAATTTACAAAGTAAATGAACACATAAACACTTAAACAAACCTAAAAATGTGCAAGCAAAATGGGACAGTTCATAAAAAGAGTGTCCTGTGGATAATTTACACATTCTCATCCAGAGGTTTTCTCACTGGGAATGGGGAGAAGAGAAAGAGAACCACCCATTCATGCTGTAATCTCATGATTACAGTGGGACGTAGTTTTGCATGCTCTTCAATAATGCGAAAAAGTGATATTGAGAGTTATTGATGGCTTGTCCCATCAGTGAAAAGCAATGCCTTATTTGTGGCTAGAGCACAGATTGACCACATGAGGATGTCAGCGTCATGCGATAGCAGTACCCATTTGTGCTACCATGATGTCATAATTGTGAGATTTTTGCCACGTCTAATAAAATCCATAGACTAGCAACCCATTTTAACTTGAAGGGTTTTTAAAAAAAAATTCTTCATACAGTATAAATTAAAATCATATTTCTATATTCAGGGAGATAAGATAAAAGCCATTCACTTAGGGGTTGTCTAGACGGTGAAAATAATCCTAACAGAATTTGCAGGGAATACCTTTTGTCCAACAAGATTCCATGGTGATTTACCATATTCAGAAGGATGGGGGCCAAAAACTGTGGAGGAAAAGTCTTTGTGGCTTTTCCTGAAGTTTTAAAAATAATGTGTGGAAATATGCATTGCTTCTTGTTTGGACAACCAATTCATAGTGCAGCACAGGGTAGAGGTGCAAAGCTGATTGGTCAGATGTGTGCAGGGGGTGGGCTTGCTGGCAGTGAAGTGGCTGGAAGTGCCATTTTGGAGTTTTACGTTTTTGGGTTTTTTTTGCTCTGCTAAGGCAACCAAACAGCTTTTTTAAGCAGAAGGTTGTACTTGCGCACCTTTGATTTGCAGTTAAAAAAATACCGTGCAGCAGCAACAACTTGTTGAGAATAATAATGCATACCAATGATTTTGCCAAAGAACCATGAATACAAAAGAATGCTGCTGTAATGTTGCATTAATATGCAGCAATCAGCATTATATTTTCTTATCTAGGCAAGCCTTGTGTGGTTGCTCTATCCTTTGCTCCCCCATACATTGAAACCTATTTACTTCATCCTAGAAAATGTTAACTTTGTTAATTTATAACAAAGTACAAAATCCACAAAACAGTGACACCTTTTTTTTGGGGGGGGCAAAAGCACAAAATACATCATGCAAGTTTCCGAACCCCACTGGTTTCTTCATAAGGCAAAAGATGTTAGAGTCACAGGCCTACATTATGTATCAGATGTTTCCCATGTAGTTAAGTTGGTTTGGAGGGTAAAATTTTATAAAGAAAAGTTTTAAGTTTTTCCAGCTATAGCAGTACATAGATTTCTTGAGAAATGCAATGTTCTCTGTGTAAGAAAGGGGCCTGTGGCTTCACAGAGGACAGAGGCAGTCTGCATCCCAAGAGAAGTTACTTTACTGCTGCTAATGAAGTTTAAATTTTACTGCCCTTTGTCTCAGTCCTCACGTTGCTAAGGTCTTTATCAGATCTAACCTCCATTAATGTTTCTGTCCCACCATAGCTAAAAGCTAACTTATCCCCGCATAAGACACCCCCCCATCAGACGTACCTTAATCAATTTGAAAAGCAGTAACGGAGCACTAATGGAGCTCCGTTTACTTTCAGGTTCCAGATCTTGCCGACTCTCATGAGAAGGCATGACCATGGTAAGTTTGAAAAAAGAAAAAGAAAAACGAAGTCACAAAACATACACAAAAGCACAAAAACACACTTAAAAAGTTCAAAGTGAACTGGGGAGGTTCATAAAATGAGTGTTCCCTACCTGGCAGTCACGATCTTGTCTGGAAATGTTCTGTCATTGACACTGTATTCACATGAGCACAATGGCATGCAGTTTCAAATGCTGTCAATGCCAGCAACAAAGCACCACAGGAGATCAATTGACAGCTTGGCCTGTCAATAAAAAGGAACAGTTTTTTGACAAGACATAATAATAATAATAATAATAATAATAATATTTTATTTTTAACCCACCCCTCTGCTTGACAACCGGGGCGGCGTACAACAGGATTAAAATAACAGCAAGTTAAAACAATCCTTCCCAGTCCTAACCCTCCCACCCCTTAAAACTAAATTATCATGAAAGGACGACGTTGTTTGTTACGTGTGCCCTTTCGCGTTCATTATGATGCCATATTTTCAGCATCTGATAAAGTCCTAAGAGGGAGAGTGGTCTCTGCCTGCCTTGAGATCCCTCCAGACCAGCTTAACTACAACTTCACTATTTATTGGTGCCTTTTACATACCACTTAATTCACTGGGGTTTCAAAAACAGCCATTGCTCATTCCTCATAGCACAATGGGACAATAAACAAGCATATTGGCAGACACACAACTACTTGTGCACATTGGTATTTGGCAGAACAGTAGAGCAGTGCAACCACCATTTAACTATGCGTGTGCAAATTTGCACTAAAGAAGTATGATGTAGGATCTTGGCCTACCTTAAATTCCAAAGCATCCTAAATAGGGCTCATTTTAGAACCAATAAACATTCTGTATCTTCTTGTTCATCCTTGGTGTAAAATCATACATCTACAGGCAAGTAGCAAAAAATAAAAAATAAAAAAATGGATCACAACACATGGCTGATGGAATGTCTTTGGCTTGTTGGGTCATACACTGTGCAAGCCTAACTTGTGAATTGCACCAGTATTTTTATAATAACAAAGAGGTAAGCTGGGTTTCATGGAACAGTGAATTTCTCTCAGTATTTGAAAATGGTGACAACTGGGCTTCAGTGGTTGTTACTAAAGCTTTGTGTAGCTTTATACAGTAAACCTAAATGAAATATCAGAAAACTTCCACATTCTTCCAAGGGACTTGAGTTTTGCTTGAGGTCATAGTTGTAAATTGACTTAAATACTTTTGCTAAGACTGTTTACTGATGAACCCAATCTGTTTCTTCTTTGTAGTTGCAACTCTAAGCGGAGCTATAAAAGTTAAAAACAGTGATGACGACGACAACAACAACAACAACACATCAGGAATATACAGTGACCAAAACCTTTTCCTAGGATTAACATTTACTGGTCTCCAGATGCAACTTTTCCCATTAGTCACCTTTTGGAGAATGATAAACCATTTGAAAAGTATATTTGTGTTGTATATAAACATCTTGTACTGCCATTTTGAGAAGCCTTTCCTCCTGACTGTTATGTAATGCCATATAAAAGGAAATTCCCTTTCAAATGTTGCCTGTAGTTGTTAACTGATGAAAAGTGAAAATAATGGCCTGGCGTAATTGTTAAACACTGTACTCATGTGATATAGGAGGGGACCTTTTTAGTTGTAGCTCCACACATAGAAAATGTGTGATGACCACCTGGCCCCTACAGGTTAAGACGATTCTCCACTATGAGGCATTTGATGAGATCTGATTGTTTGACTTTTAATATAAGGTTTGTATAGATTTTCCTTTGTTTTTTTTTCGGGCTGTGAGGCCATGTTCTAGAATAGTTTCTTTCTGACGTTTTGCCTGCATCTGTGTCTGGTATCCTCAGAGGATGGTTGGGTAGGAGTGTGTGTAGAGTTTATATACTGTGAACCCCTGTTGGGGACTATTCCAGAACACAACCTCACAGCCTGAAAAAAAAACAAAAGGAAAATCTATGGATGCCGGCCATGAAAGCCTTTGACTTCACATAAGGTTTGTATGTTTTTATTTGTATTGTTCTTTTAAGTTGTAAGGTGCTTTGAGTCCCAATTTTGGGAGAAAAGTGGGATACAAATAAATAGAAGAAGGAGAAGGAGAAATTCTTTATAGTAGAATTTATATTATGTATTTGCGTATATATTTTTTTAGGTCTATATGGTTTCATCTGATAATTCTTCTGCACCATATGCAGAAGATTTCTGTGAGCGAATCCTGCACTAACACTTCATCTGTTGTATGCAGCTTTGGGAGATAGGTCATGTGCTGAATATATTGTAGAATATGTTGTTCTGTTGTTGTTTTTTTTTAAAAATATTGATTTAAATGTGCAAATTCTTTCAATAATTGTGATTGTGTTTGCAATATTCATTTCTAATTGGTTCCATAGAACCCATGAAAATGGTACACTTACACATGAGGAGGACACCCAAACAGGGTTCATATAGCCCCATGAAGAAAAGAGCAAGGGCTGGTCTAGATGAGGGAATAAAATTTGGATTGGTGCACACATATGCCAATTTGTCATCTGTCTCAACAATTTTTTTTGGCATGGGTGCTGGTGTGCAAAGCTGTCTGTGTTTGCTGTTCACATGGAGGCATGCTAGTGAATCAAGATGGTGGCCATGAGTGAACTACTCCCAGTTTTTTACTCCTCAAATTGCCCCTACCAAACAGTATTTATTTATTTTTTTTAAAAAACCTAATTGCAAGGTGTGGAAGAGCGATCTTCCACTGAAGTAATGAAAAAAAAAAAGAAGGAAAGAAAGCCTGTTTCATTACTTGAGTGCATGGTGGCACTCCAACACGGCAGTTCCATGATCTGACTTCTTAGCAAGCTCTGCCCCTGTGCACAGCCAACCAATCAGCTGTCATCTTCAGGAATGCACTGTGATGTGATTTGGTTGTCCGATATGGGAGTGCGCATTTCCCCTGCAGTTGTCAAAAAACTCGGGGAAAGTCCTGGAAGCTTTTGTTCCCTCTCCCTCCAAAAAGGACGGAATGCTGTGAGATCCCATTTGGACACATGGGATTCCCCGCAGATTCTGTGAGGATTTATTTCCCCATCTGGACTACCCCCAAGATATAGTTTAAGGAATATATTTCAACTACTTAGGCTTTTTTTTTTTTAAAAAAAAATACATAACTGAAATATATAATTTAATCTTCATTTCAACTAATGCATTTCTACTAAATTTCTGAGACACTGTGAGGTACAGAGGGGAAGAAATATTTCTTTGGCACGTGTCTGATATTAAAACTGGATTTGATAGGCTGCGGTCTAATGTCTCCACAATAAAGTGGATTAATAATTTTTTTTGTATATCTGAATTTAAATGTAGGGTTTAATATGGATCTCTATCATATTGTGTATCCCAGAAGCTGGGTATATTGTGGATATCATTTGCCAGTGGGTGCCCATTATTCTGAGTGACTTTGCTGCAATTCTAGGACTGCAAACTTCTTCACGTGTTAAAATCATGACCACAGCTTTGGCTTCTCACATGTTAGTTAAAATGTATGTCACTCACTAGAAATTCTATGCATAAATCAGTTTTTTTCCCTTAGAAGTATATTACAAAGTTCAAATACACTGGAGATAATATCATTGATTCCAGATGGTGATGGAACAGGAGTGATTTACTGTTCCATTTCAACAAGAAAAAAAGGACATCCTTATTTGGTCAAAACAATTGTCCTTGTCGCACAGCATCCTGTCACATGGCCAGTTCTGGATGTTTCTGAAGAAAGTGAAAAATTATTAACAGTGTCTCTAAAAGTCAACTAAGCAAAGATGCTATATACATATATGATGCCATAAGCTAGACATAGAACCTCACAAATTTTCCAAATCACATGTATGGTTGCACCAGTGTATCAACCACAAATGCCCTCCAAAACCCACCTTAGAAGCCAAGCAGCCACAACGCAGCTCACTGGTGGAAGTGGGCTGAACGTATCATCCTTCAGAGTATCATCTGCAGCACTTTGGAATCCCTTCAGTTAGTGGGCCTTACTGGCTTCTATAGTAGGTTGTGAGGGGTTAGTTTGGGAGATGGATCATAGCTGCATCATTGTAGCTACATCTTCTTGGCCTATGTTTTTATGGGCCCTTCTTCCCACAGATGATATGAACTGTAAAAATTCCTCTACTTTGGAATTTAACTCTGAAACATTGAACTTGTAGCATCAGTCACCCCTGGGTTGTGGTGAAAGCGGGACATTATGCTGCGTATTCAGGGTTTGCTTTTCTAAACAACGGAAAGTGTGACATCTATGATAGTCACAACTTTTTACAAAGATACATGAAGGGGTAGGTGTGTGTGTGTCTTCAGCTATACAATTGAAAAATGTTGAGATTAGAGTAGTGTACTTTTACAAGGTTGTGCCACATGTGAGTTCCGTTCCTTTTAGCAATAATTATTGAAGTGTAAAGTATGTGCCTTCAAGTCACCTGTTGATTTACAGTAACCCATGAATGTCATAGGGTGTTCTTAGGAAGGGATACTTAGAGTGATTTGCTGTCATCTTCCTCTGAATATAGTCTACAGCACCTAATATTCCCTGGCAGTCTTCCTTCTAAGTGTTAGAAGGCCTGACCCTGCTTAGCTTTGGGGTATTTGGGATTATTAATAACGACATAGGAATGTATATTCTGCAGATTGATCAAATTAATGTAATCAAGCTAATGCAGTAAAAGCAGAGTAAATAAAGGGAGGAACCATAGCTCAATGCTGTGGCATCACTAAGGTGAGCGTCACCATTCCACCCGGTGCGGTTTGGCCTGTCTGCACCCCCATGGTGCCACCACTGACTGGCTCAACAGCAAAGCACATACTCTGAAGGAAGCAGTTCCCCAGCTCCATCTTTGGTACATCCAGTAGGTAGGGAAAGTTTCCTGTATGAAATTCCAGAAAGCTGCTGCATGTCTCTCTTGAGGCACCGACCTGGGAGTACCAAAGCATCTTCCTATATCTGATATTTTCATGCCATGTAAAGCCAGAAAGAAATCAGAAATTTCTCAGGCAGTTTCATTAAACAAATATATTTTACAATTACAATGTAAACGTCTGTCAAGTATATCATATGAAATTGTATATGGTAATTTGACATCTGTTTTTTAAAAATAAAAAGTAAATAATAAATTTTGGATTTAAAAAATCACATGAGGGAAGCTGGAGGAATCTGAATCATACCCATAGGATCTTTTTTTTTTTTTTAAATAAAGGCTGGTATTTAGAAAAGCTTAGAGCCAAACATGACAACCCAGACACTAAGTCACTGCTTGTGCCTCAGCAGTATCAACCAGTCCAAACCACTTACTACGCTGGTGTTTCAATGTCTTTTGTACCTTTAAAACCACCTAGAGACAAAAGAGGCATATTTACAGCGTGGTCCTATATCTACTCAGAATTAAATTCTGGATCTTTACTTCCAGGTAAGTGGCCATAGGATTGCTGCCTTAACCCTTTTCTCCTTCTGAAATATTCCACATGGTTAAACTCAGGCTGTGGGGCAATCCTAACTCACAGCTATTTAAAAACAATGACAACCAAATACTTATTTACTTCAATGGAACTTCAAGATGGATCACATTGTGGTTTGGCACATTCAGACACAATGGAAAAAAGACATTGGCTACTATCCAGTACAGATTTAGGCATGCTTTAGGCCTCCCGTTTGTGTACTGAATGGTGTTCGTCTGCAATCCTGTTGATGGTTCAGCTGTTTAAAATACATCACATTCAGCTGGACATATGTCACATCACTGTTTCCAGGCCAGTAGCCACAGTCCTTATGCATTCCAAGGGGCGTACACTACATCTCATGGGTATATATTATAACTGAGGTTTTCTGATGAAAACTTCAATAGAGGGTGTTGTTCTTACTGAGCGATAGAAAGAAATACAAAGGATCCTTCTGTCCTATTCAGGTGTTCTGCTTTAGGGCATAATGACACCAAGGATGGTAATGGTGGTAGGTGTGACTGAGCTGTTTGTCCTATACCTCCTCCCTCACATGTTCATTATACCCTGAAGCAGAATGCCTTTAAATGATTTGCATTTGAAAGAATTATGAATGGGATACAAGGCAAACACAAATGAATACCAATTCAGAAACTTGAAAGAGGTGCATATGAACATTTGTTGATCAGATAAATTTGAGAGATATGAGGGACTTTTTAAAAAAGATCACACCCTTTCTTATTTCTTTTTATGGATTGTATTCAAACTGCAGAATTGTGAATTATTCCTGTTGTATACATTTAGTCTAACAAATTCTGCCTTTGTTTCATTTATCCAGTTCTATCATCTCAGTGCTTAAGGTTTGCTTTAGAATATTACAGTACTATACAAAACCAAAAAAAAAAAAAAAAAAAAAAGGAACAGAGGTTAGGATCAGGCCCAGATCTCTTCTGCTGGCAAAAAATGTCTCAGAGATCTGTTGACAGAGCAGTCTGTTGGTGGAACTGTTCTGCTGGCTAAGGACTTTATCAGACCAGGCAAATATGGTGTCATAAGGACGCCTAATGATTGCAAAAGGGTGCAAATACCATATGATGTTGTCCTTTTGTAATCATGTATTTTGATAAACCCATTCCTTTTTATTGATGGGCAAAAACATCAATTGATCTCCCATGGTGATGTGTTGCTGGCATTACCGGTGTTTGAATCCTCGTACCATTGTACTTACGTGAATACAGTGTCAATGGGCAAACACTTCCGGGTGAGATTGTGACAGCCAGGTAGGAGACGCTCTTTTTATGAATCCCCTCATGTACTTGGGACTTTGTGAGTGTGTTTCTGTACTTGTGTGTACTTTTTTCTTTTTTGATGCATTTTTGAATTTTTTGTGCTTGCGTCTTCTTGCAAGAATTGTGGAGATTTGGAACCTGGAAGTAAACAGAGCTCCATTTGTGCTTTGTTACTGCCAGGGAAGCCTCTTTTACAGTGCTCAAGGTAAGTCTGGTAGCGGGGGGTTCTTTTGCTGGCATAAAAACATTTTAAAATATGGAATGAAAAAGTCCTAAGATCTGTCTAAAGAGTGTGGGGAAAAGGGAAGAAAGCATGGGGAAGGAAGAACCAAGTTATTCCAGACTGAAACATCTTCCATCCAGGGAGGCAGCTGCATTGCAAACTCAGGTAGTCTTAAGTAATTTCTGACACCCCTTGGCTGGATGGGGTCTGAATTCAGCACAGCTTCAGCTGACCTATTGTAAGCTCTGCTGGCTTTTGGCCATCCTTGTAGATTAATATTGGGGTCTTAATCTATGACTTTACTGCAAAATTGTTCTAGTGTTGATGTAAACTGAAAGGGAATCAATAAAAGGGAATAGATGGTAGTCTATAAAAAGGTCAAAGTATACTTTTGCTTCCCTTACCCTATGGCAGAAATGATTTCACATCAGGGATGTTTTATTTCAAATGGAAAACCAATCAGTAATGAGTAAGGAGATGGGAGAAAGTTCAGTAGCTGAGGAGCTCATGCTGTTGTGGAGTCTATCTGAGGCCTTGTCTTGACAGGCTATTCACCTTGTCTTGCCTCCGTCTTAGAGCCCTGCAGTCCAAATGTCTCAGGGCTTTTGCTCTGTTTTGCCCCTGGGCAGTCCTCATGATCCCCAGGGCAAAAATGGGGATAAGGTGGAGGGAAGACAGGTTAAAGCCTGATAAAAAAATTTAGCAAAATACCCAGGAAAAACCATCTCAACCAAGAAAAAACAGATGGGATCCTGTGTGACTGCAAGAGCCCATCCCAGCACACCAACCCATTGCTGCAGCCGCCATCCACATCACTCTCTTCGAAGCCAGGAAGGAGTCCCGTGGCAAGTGACCAAGGCTGGTCACATGCAGGGAGCCTTGATCATTTGCTGTGGGGCGGCCTACTGGCTTTGGAGAGAGTGACATGGATGGCAGATGTAACAACGGGCTGGTGTGGTGGTCTGGACTCCATCCTGTTTTGTTCAGGTAACGAGGGAGGAATGGGCCAGATCCATGGCCAGAATACACTATTGGGGAGCCAACATATTTTGGCCTATATAGATGAGCCCCGAGTTTAACTGGAACCTGAATTTTCCAGCTGAAAGAATCTGATGGGCATGGCTATAAAAGAGCTCTTCCTGAGGCCTAGCTGGACTAGGGCAAATGGATGTAATACCTAATTTTTACTTACAGCCATTTTAGTCCACAGAGGGGTTTTCCAGCTACACTGACGGGACAAAACCACTGCATTTAATACCTCCACATAATAAGGAAAGTGGACACTTAGTTATGTTGATTATTTATGCATCTGTGGAGCAGCACTCAGGAAATAGAAAGGTTTTCTTGGTTGTTGCTTTGCTTTAAAGAAGAAACCAGACAATTCTTCTAAGGATGCAGAATGTTTTGATTCATGAATTAGGACTAAATTGCTTTGCTGAGATTCAAGGAAATTCCTTTCATGCTTTGGGATGTGGACTTAGTAATTTGAAGCAAATGATTTTTGCAAAATAGATAGTGATTCAGGCTTCGGCCGCTCAGTCCTATTACAGTATAGGCATGAGATGAAGCTCCTCTTTCTCCTACTGTTAATACTTTTGCAAGACAGAGAAACATACTGAATCTGTATACAAACCTTGCACTTGCATTGAGATTATCAGCATGTTTAAAGATGTTAATAATTTCCATCCAAGCGGATATGGCCTCATACATGTTCTTGACTAATCGAGGCATGCAGTGTTTACCAACCACTTTGTCACATTACAGAAACAACTCATTGACTGAGAAGGGTTCCATGTAATATTTAATTGATTGATATGAGATGAACCTTACTTTTGAAAGCACTTAATGCAAACAGTGTTTGAAGCCTAGCACATTTCTTGGACTGAAAGAAAACTTTTTATTATGGAACAATTCTACTTATAGCTTTTAATATTTAAGACAAGACATTATGATGTCCAGTCTGCCTTTTCAGGCTCAGTTCTAGAGGTGTTTAAGAAGAAATGGGACGTATCCTCAATTTTTTTTTAAGGGGCATCTACTCATATGATCATGCATATGAGTTTGTGCTGGATAAGATTTCCAGACATCATCACACGGACATGAATCTGAGGGCCTGCCCTCTGTCACCTGGGTCTCCAGATGAGGGAAGCAATCCCAGGGCTGTACTGAATGAGATGCCTCAGTACTTTGCTGCATCTGGAGTAACTCAAAATGGCACTACAGGATTGCTGTTTTGTGGTTATTCCTCTTTTATTGTTAACTTTCCAAGGACTGCCAATGAATACCAGGTGTATAGCCTATATTTCAGAGAAAGAAACTGGAAAACTAACCTCTTGTCTAAGAAAACTCTATGAAATTCATGGGGTCTCCATAAGTTGACAGGCAACCTGAAGGCATATACACACATGCACACACTTTGACTCTGTTATTGTTCCCATGGCTTCCAGTTGCTACTGATACCTTGATAATTATTCTCAGGATGATTTCAATTGTGAGATGAGTATAAGGGGAGACTGGACAAATATTGTAGTTAGCTACTTAATAAGCTCTTGTGCTCTTTCATTTTGCTTCAAGATGGGCATATTTATTTACTGCACATTAAAATATAGAAGCTACAATCCAGTATGGGTCAGCATAGTGCAGCAGTTTCACATGCAGACCTATGGCAGGCTGAGCCATATACCAACTGGACTGACTCTATGCCCTCTGAAGGCCCCCATACAACCATTCCGTGCATGGTGGAGGTAGGGTTGCAGAAGCATCTGGTTATGTCCCCATAGGCACATGGAGAATGATTACATCATCTACTGAAGTCTGCTGAGGTCCTCCAGAGGTCTCAGTGACTTATGGGACACAGTTAGGTGCTTTTGTGATACATTTTGCTCTTCACCAGTCATGGAATGGCTGCTGCTGGTGGGGGGAATTTAGCAGGTGTAAATGGCAGGTTGTGGAAGCTTTCTTTGGTCACTGTGGAGAGAGGAAGGGAATACCAGCCTCTTCAGTGACCAAAACTAGACATCTACAAGCATAAGACTGACTTATGGCTTTATATGTCACATTCAGTATGCCAGCCAGTCTTTGTTGGTGGATAAAATCTTACTCTTCAAGTATCTAGTGGCTTCTTTGTATCCCATGGCTGGATTGTCTATTATGAACATATGATGCACAGATCATTCAAGCTCCATACATCTGTTGATAATTTAACTGGTTTAGTAACTTTTTGGTATATGCAACTGGTATATGCATGGATTTACCAAAGAAACATCACTTATATACTGTGCTATTTTCTTATTTTGCATAATTCCTTCCTTTTTACTGTCAGAAAGAATGAGATGGGCAAATGTCACAGGCAAAAAACCCTAGTTCAGCGTTCCATAGTATTAAAATAGATACAATTCTAGATACAATCTAGTACTTTTCTGACAGATGAAGTAAAATGCTATATCAGACAAAGAAACTAATGAAAATGCCAGACATGAGTTTTGGAGAAAAGTGAAATCAAGGAAGTTCAAAATCAGGGAATGAAAAGTAGCTTCCTTGTGTACTCTTCATTTAAGAGTACAGTAATGCTTGACAGTACCTTTGACATTAAAATAGGCTTCTGTTCTCACTCCAGGTATTCTTTTCTATATTCAGGCATAAAAGATTGGCCACATTTCTGAAATTATTTACTCTAGAGCAGTTTTTATCTCACAGCAAAGAGTAGACCGTGTAGTGCTTTACTCCCAGGGAGATCTCAGAGGTCCTGTGAATTCATTGGCTACAGTTGTGTTCACACTTACTTGGGAGCAGTGAATTCAGCAGGAGTTATTCACTGGCATGGCAAATATGGATTGTTGTCTCTTGAGTTTTCCACATGCTAAAAAACCTGGACTACGTCAAACAAAAATGTGATCTATAAAGCATTCAAAATAAATGGTCTTGACTATGGGGAATTATGTTATTAAAATACACATGAATCCAGTCAGGTCTGGATTTTGCAATAAAATTGGCCAGCCATTATATTTACTTTCACCACCCATAAAATATACCTCTTGGTACTCTTGTTTTCAGGGACCATTATGGTTACCACAATAGAATATGAAAAAAGTTAATTTGGTATTTTATGTAAAGGATTAGCATGTGGTAATCACATTAATATTCCAAACATGGTTTCAGTGCCTTAGGAATCTGGAGAATATCTTTCTTTTGCCTTTCTGACTGTTGGATCAGGCCTTTAAATACTGGAACAAATGGCATAGCAGTTAAATATTTCTGTTTATATTCCATTTATTATGCACAGTTCTTGCATTGTGTAGTCATTATAAGGACAACAGTACATCCATCATGAAAAGAACTGAAAATAAAGCCACCGTAAAACATTTGTGCAAAGTACAGTTAGATAGCTCAACTTTGCAATGTTTCATTTTGGGCACACCTCAGAAACATGTATGTGAATTTAAGACTTTTCTGCCAAAGAAATACCCAGTGATGATGGCCTTCTTTACACCCAGGTTATCACTGTAAGTATCATTTCACAATTTGGTTTGTTATTAACTCACAGTTATATTAGGTTAGCACTGGGAAGCTTTTGCCCTGAACTGTTATATAATCAGACTTCTGTTAAAAAAGATCAGCAATACTGATGCTGGCCCACAGGAAGTAAACTTTTACGTGATTAGTTGGGGAATGGCCTACCAAAGTTTTAATTTTTTAAAAATGATAATAATAGAATCACAGAATATTAGAGCTGGAAGGGGGTCACAAAGGCCTTCTAGTCCAATCCCCTATCATGCAGGAATACACAGTTAAAACACTCCTAATAGGTGCCCATCCAAGTTCCGTTTAAAGATTGTTTAAAGAAGCAGAGTTCCTACCCTCTGAGGCAGTCGATTCCACTGTTGAACTGTTCTTGCCATAAAAATGTTGGACCATATTCTACATCATCTACTGTCTGCATAACTAAGTAGTATGTCCTGGCCTGAGCCTCCTCAGACCTATTTTACCAGGCAGCAGCCACACTGAGAGATGGAAGTCTGTTCAGCTAGTGATGGAGTGATGGAGAATGTCATTTCCATCCCTCTCCCAACCATGAGTGAGGCTGTGATAAGGATGTGCAACAGGGGTTCTGCTTTTGATTGTCTCAGCCTCACTTACTAGCAGGAGAGGGTGTGGAAACATCCTCCACCAGCACCCCAATCACCAGCTGAATGCACCTTCATCTCTTGGTGCCACTGCTGCCTCGCAAAGTAGGTTGGGGAGGGCATTTATGATTATGGCAATAGTGCCACAACTGTAACTATGCAGGGTTAGTGAATACAGAGCAGTTATGGATCTGTAACTCTAGGTAACTGCAGTACAGAATGCCAGTCATTCTTTTTAATGTTTAGGTAGAATATATTTTCTTGTAATTTGAATCCATTGGTTTGTGGTTCTTGTTCTAGGAGATTATCAGATGCAGCAAATGTGGCATGATAACAATGCCAAAGGAACACAAAAGGCTGCCAATAACAGATGATGCCCTCCTTTTGCGTTCCGCTGGCATCATTATGGCATTTCTTTTCATTGATGAGCTGAGCCATAAATAGATTCTCCCATTCCATTTTGGTGCCATTGTCTCCCGTGAACAGTGAAAATGAGCAGTCCTGCCAGAACACTTCTGGATGAGATCATGAAAACCAGGTAGGCTATGCTCTTTTTATGAACCTCCCCAGGTTACTTGTACTGTACTCTACTGTGTAAAGTGTGTTTCTGTGCTTGTGTGCACTTTTTAAATAATAATAATAATAATAATAATAAAATTTATTTTTACCCCGCCCCTCTGTTAAAAGCAATCAGGCAGCTTACAACAGTTAAAATACAGCAATACAGACTAAAACCCCTAAGCCCCACAAATCCCCACCAATTAAAACAAATTTTTGTTTTAAATTTGTCACATTTGTGTGTTCTCGTGAGAACTGGCAAGATTTCAAACCAGGAAGTGAACAGAGCTTTGTTAGAGCTCCATTCATGCCTGGGCTGCCTGTCAATGCTACTCAAGGTAGGTCTGATAATTTTGGTTATTGTGCTGGGACAGGGACGGGTTTTTTTTTTTTTTGGGTAGTGGGACAGGAACGGTTGTGTGTTCCTGTCTGATAATCTCCCTAGTCTCTGGAGCAGCATAAAACAAGCTCAGTGTCTTCTCCATGACATCCCTTCAAATATTTAAAGATGGCTATTATGTCACCTCTCAGTCTTCTCTTCTCCAAGCTAAACAGTCGAAAAGAATTTAAAAAAAAGATTAAAATTGTGATATCTATCTATCTGTCTATCTAGAAATTATTGTATGCTCAGTTTGAATATTGCACTTCCCAGAAAGTAATCAAATTGCTCATTTTGTTGGTTTATGTTTTAGAAGTATATCCCACCTTTCCTTCAAGAAATTTAAAGTTGTGTACTTCGTTTCTTTCCCTATTTTAAATCTCACAGCTGACAAATCCTGTGAGATAGGTGAGCTGAGAGAATAGAAGTGTCCAAAGGCCACCTGTCACATGGCTGAGTGGGAGTTTGAACCTGAGTCACCTTAACACTCTCACCAATAAACCACACTGGCTCTAAAAGGAACACAAATCACTCAGGGGAATAAGAGTCAGATCTTCGGTCCATTTAGTTCAGTTTTATTTGATAGTAGCACCCTGAAGTTTCAGACATGAGTTTCTTTCAGCTCTACTGGGAGATGGCAAGCATTGTGTTGCACCTAGTGCCCTTTTACACTACACAATTATAGCACTATTATTCCACTTTAACTGTCATGGCTGCATCAATGAAATCCTGGCCTTTGTAGTTTGGTGAGGCACTGGAGCAGTGCTTCTTAGGCACTCTGATGTGAACAGCAATTATGTTTTTCCAATGTGCCAGGGACTGGCACTAGAATTGTGCCCATTGGATACAATTATTTCTTTCTTTCCTGGAAACTTACCAGAGACCAGCAGTCAATGGCAGGGGCTGGCACTGGTCCAGAGACCACCACTTCGAGTAGCACTACACTAGAGCTCTCTGGCTGAGAATTCTAAACAACTCAGAAAACTACACATCCCAAGATTCCATAGAATAGAACCATGGCAGATAAGGTGGAATCATAGTGCTATAGGGCCCTTCTATAGTGTGAAAG
Source organism: Gambelia wislizenii (assembly GCA_030847615.1). Lineage (NCBI taxonomy): Eukaryota > Metazoa > Chordata > Lepidosauria > Squamata > Crotaphytidae > Gambelia > Gambelia wislizenii. Next base: position 164,607,417 of record JAUMIR010000001.1, on the reverse strand, counting down.
GGCCCCTGAGACTTTTTGTATGAGTGGGGTACAGCCACTGAAACATTATCCTTTCTTATCTGATCACTTGTAAACCCATGGTTTTCATTGGGAAGGTGTATTGAAATCAATAGAAGCTAACTCTGACTGGATTGTTTCCTTAAATTATGTGAGCCTGTGGGCATCTACCATAACTTTTCCAAGGTCTACTTGTGATGTGTAGTACAACTTACCATACATAGCACAGTTTGATGATCCTCTAAAAAGTAACACATTTAAAGTAATGTAAAGGTGCAATTATTACTGAACTCAACAGAATTTATTTCTGAATGAATATGAAGAACACTGTCCCTTCCTTTTCCTTAACAAACAGTGGCCATTTAACACCAATGTCCTCCTAAAAGAGAGGTTCTGTTTTCCCCCCAACCAAAATGTCCTCTCTTATATTATTTTCATATTCTGGAAAGATGCTGACATTTATTGCAGAAATAAAACTCCACTGGAGCAAATCGGTACAAACGAAGACAGTTGGACAACAACTGATTATGTAGACATTAGCATATTTTGGGGATTGAAAGCCCCTACGCTCTTGGCAGCAATATAAATGGCATGGATGACAGTCAGAGAAAAAAACCCAAAATATTAATCTCAGTTTGGAAGTCTGTACAGGTAACATTAGAAGTGAGCAGATGGTTATTTAGAGTGAGCCATCTCCAAAAAATTTAACTTTGTGGAGATGCTTTGGCTGAACAGAGTTGAAAACAATTGAAATTCTCATAGGGTTCTCGGATCCAAGGCTGATCCTAGTCCAAATTGTGCCCCAGGTGATTTGTGCTTTCAGTGTTCCATCTCCATCTGGTCTGCTTTTCATTGCAGTGGGTTGAAGTCAAACATACTGCTCTAGTCAGAGAAGATAAACTCAAAATTAGTCCTTTATAGAGTAAGCCCATTGAAAAGATCGATTTGCAACCCTAGCAATAAAGGGATGAAAGTGTGTGTGTGTGTGAGAGAGAGAGAGAGGGAGGGAGGGAGGGAGAGAGAGAGAATGAGTAAATAAAACACATAAGACTGGTTGTTGGAGGAACGAACAACCACAATTTTGTCAGCTACAAGAGCTTAGGGATTCTATAGGGAATGGATCTAGGCATTGGACAGCCCACCTGCCATCTTAAAGCATCATCTTCTAGCCCACCTTCTGGGAGGCAAATCCCAGGATAGTAGGAGATGAGATTCTATAAGAGTATAAGCCACTGAGTGGCTCCCCTGCTAGCTGGGTGTGCAGCAAAACTGACAGGCCCCAAGCTGGGCATTTTCCTGAAAGCCTTCACCATCAAGGTCTCTTAAGGGGATCCCCAGTTATGGGAAGAGGGGTATGCAGTCTATGTTTTCCCTAAAAGGATCTACCTCAATTCCTCAAGCATTAAACAATGTTGTGACAATACAAAGAAAAGAAAATAGCAAGTAAGAATGGACAGCTCAGGAAAAACACATACACAGTGAGCCAGAACATGAATATGCAAACAGGTGAGCATATAGAGAGGAAGGGTGAAGATGTTCAGTGATCAAATGAGGTGGCAGAATGCTCATTTTTGTGTTTACCAGTTAGGCTAGGTAGACTTTGGACTTTTTCAGAAGGAGGAACCCCCCCCAGGAGGTCAGGAGAAAAACGGGGCTGTCACGCTTACAGAGACCCATTTCAGACAGCCCTGTCCTCCTCCCAACCTCCTCCTGACCTTCCCCCGTGCTACGGGCACTGCTTTTTATTGACAGTCAATAAAAAGTGGCTCCCGTAGCATAGGGGAAGGCTGGGAGGAGGTCGGGAGGAGGATGGAGGAGGACTGTGTCGTCTGAAATGGGGCTCTGTAAGCACGACAGCCCTGTTCTCCTCCCAACCTCCTCAGGTTTTTTTTTCCCCATCTGAAAAAGTCCTTCCTGTTTCTGGTCCACCTATAAACAGAAGCTTCAGATTAGTCAGATGAGCATAAGCTTCCAAGGAGGGTGAAATGTGGCATCCCACTTCTTCCTCAGCATGTTACTCTAGCAGGGCCAGAAGAACCTCCCTTCTTGACTTCACCACCATGGAGGTGCACAGGTAGGGGTCTCCCAATAAGCAGGGATCCTCCCTGCTTGTTCAATGGCATCAATGCTATTGCCAACATTAGAAGTTAAGAGACACTGTTTGTACTATTTGCTTTGACTGTTGAGTCAACAGTTGAGTAAAGAGATTGTGACAGGTGCCTCCTGAACCCTGCAACACAGGTTGCAAGGCTGAGATTTGCTCTGTACTCTTAAAACAGCTTAAGCTGGAATAGCAATAGCCATGTCCTCTTTCTACCTCTCCATTTCTATTGTCTGGTCCTTCCCATCAGCTATGCAGTACACTTGGATTTCTACTCACTACCTGCCCTCCCTCACTGTGTATGTGTGAGACCTGAAGCAAGAAGGCATCAATGCTTGCATAATGTGACTAGAGAGAGAGGGGAGTCTTGATAACATGTGCTCATTGTTTTATCTCTCTGTATCTTTCTTTGGTCTATGTACTTTCTTCTTACCTCCTTCTTCAAGAAATTAGCCTCTTTGTTTCCTTTGTCTAGGAAGAGACAATCCATGGGGCTCAACCCTGATGATGGCTGTCACCTTATACCCACACATCAGAGCCAGCTTTTAGGGGCTGTTGCAACCAAGTATATTTGTCTATCTCCTTTCCTATCCTAAAATGGATTACCTGAAACAATAAATGTAAGTTTTCAGAACATGCAGAGTAATTCTTCCCGTTTTTACCAGAAGCTCAGATTGCCCTGCTGCTTTCTGCTTAATATAGATACCATATTCCTACAAGACCATCTAAAACAACCACAACGGTAGGTTCCATTATGGTGTGCAGAGATAAAATAATACAGCAGCATAATCAAAGACAGGAAGATACCATTCTATAAAACTGAGAAGAACATAACAACATCACCTCAACTAGCTAAAGGGTGTACAAAAATGACCACCAAAATGCCTTGGAAAATCCACACTTTTTCAGATGTGGAAGTGATGGAGTGGATGGGTGGGAGGAAAATTCAGGGAAAAGAAAGAGTGGCAAATGTTTTGCATCTTGCTTAACTAATACATGTTGTGGCGGGGGGGGGGAGCAAAATTATACTCTGGCCAGAGAGAGTGGCAATCTGGCAACCTTCTCCGTGGGAGTTAGTAAAGAAGGAAATAAAAAGAATTATTGGAGTTTGGTGGGAAAAGCAAACAAAATTTCTGGAGCTGATCGTATCTTTTATTTTCATTTTTCTAAATTTTTTTGTTTATGAGGGGCCTGAAAGTTTATGGCACCTGATAAAGTTGTGTGAGAGGGGTGTGTGTATGTGGAGGAGGCACATGTGAGGGGGCATATTTTGCAGCTGTTCATCCTGTTGTCACATCCAGAGTCCTCTTGCACAATACAGGCAATGAAGCATACTGCTGGAATAAAATGGACCCTACAAATAAAGCCAGGTTTTGACAAGCAAATTTACAATAGAAATCTTCAGCTGATTTTACAATTTCATGGCAGATGAATATCTGAAAAAGATATACATACACAAAGTGGATACTTCTCTCTGTGGAGAAAGATTTGCGGTACGTGGTCTGTCTCTTAAATAATGAGACTGATACAATAACCCATTGTTATTTAAATGTATTACAATTCTAATGCTTGTCCCCTTTAATATACTCACCATTCACACACCTCGATACAGTCTTGTTTTCCACTGGTTGAAGGTATGGAGCAGATCAGTTTCTGTCAGCTGTGTGAACACATCTGCCATTTTCTTTGTACTGCATCAGTTGACTCAAAATGTTTTCCTTTAAGCACTGATTTCATTTGAGGGAAACGAAAAAAGTTGCATGGTGCCAAATTTGGTGAATATGGAGGATTGTCAAGTGTAGTAAGGCATTTATCGGCTAAAAACTGCTTCACAGAAAGTGCTGTATGAGCAGGTACATCCTCTTGGTGAAGAATGAAACCATTGTTCCACAGTTCTGGCTCCCCCCCCCCCCGACACTTTCTTTCAGATTTGTCAAAACTTCCTCATAATAATGCTGGTTCACTGTTCTGCCTTCTGGAACCCATTCTGCCAAAATTACACCCTTGATGGAAAAACAACAACCCCACCCCAATGAGTATGGCTTTGAATGTGGACTTGCTTTGACATGCTTTTTTCATTCTTAGTGATGATGTGTTTTCCAGTGCATTGACTGTCATTTTGTCTCGGGATCATACTGGAAGATCCAGGTTCCATCACAAGTGATGATTTTTTGAAGAAGGTTTGGGTCTCCTGCAAGTTGCTGCAGAATGTCATGTTGCTCGACTTTTAAACATTTTCCCAACACATAACAGACAACACAGCTGCTATAAATGACGACTGACAATTAACTGAATGGCTGAGAGTGTTGATGTTTGTCATGCAGGTTCAGACATGTTCAAGGTCACCACTCAAATGTTCACAATCAGTTCTCCCTGATTTGTCTAAAAGGTAGAATCACAGCCTTGTTATTTAATAGACAGACCTCGTATGCTTTACAAGAGAGCTGCTTCACCATGGTGTTGTCCCACATGGCTGCAGTCTATGGACTTTATCAGATGGACAAAATACAGTGCCATAACAATGCTACATAACCATGAAAGGGTGTGCATATCAGACGGCATCGCCCTTTCGTGGTCATGCCCTGTCAAAATCCCATCATTTTTAACTGATAGCTTAAACCGTCAATATATTCCTCTGCTGCTTTTCTGCCAGTATTACCACCATGCGAAACCTTGGGCCATTTAACTCTCATCGCTGTAGCAAGAGTGGCCAGTCCAGCGCAGACACTTCTGGGTGAAATTCTCGTACATCTCGGGACATCAAGGTAAGTTTAGTTGTTTTTATGAACCCCCTTCCCCAGGTTACTTGGGACTTTTAAAGTGCAACTTGGTGCTTGGTGTTACTTTTTATGTGTATATTTTGTTTTTATTTTTAAATTTCCTGTACAATGAAGTCTTGCAGGATTTCGAGCGAGGAAGTGAACGGGGCTCCATTCACTTCCTCTTTATTGCTAGGAGCTTTTGCGGAGAGAAGAAGGTGAGTGCAGGGGGAGCATTCTTTTGCTGGCATGTAAATGGGTTTTTCTATGCTGGCAAGAACATCTTAAACTGGGGCATCTGATAAAGTCTGAATACTTTCTGAACAGATGTGTGGGATGGTTTCTGTCTCCACCTGGTCATTGTTGTTCCCTGTGGTGGTGTTGACAATTTGCTATGAGATTTTTCTTGGACCAGTCCTGGTGGTGATATCCTTCCACATTCTAGGGTCACTTGCATAATTGTTACCATGGTGAAGCATCTCTTACATAGTTATAGTTATGTGCGGGTGATAAATTTCTAGATAGTTAGAGTCATGGCCATGCTGTCTCAACAGTTTTAAGAATTGTAGTTCAAAAAAGGTAACATTTCCAAGTTCTAGATATACACATTTTTTATGATGTATGTGGAATCCTAGAATCCATGTACTCCAATGGTCTAGAATATCAGCTGCCTTTCTGTTGTGTTCTGAGTAAAACTGATGATGATTTTAACCTAAAAGTTCATTAAAATCCTAAATCCCTGCATCTTCAGAAGGCTGTGGGTGCATCTACACTGTAGAAATAATGCTGCTTGACACTGCTTTAAGTGCTGGAACTCCATCCTATGGAATCCTGGGATTTGTAGTTTTACAATGTCTTTAGCCTTCACTGCCAAAGAGTGCTGGTGCCTCACAAAACTACAAATCCCAGGATTCTGTAGGATGGAGCCATGGCAGTTGCAGTGGTCTCAAACTGAATTATTTCTACAGTGTAGATGCAACCTGTCTTCTATCCCATGTCAATCTCTAAAATTCACTAACAGGGAATCCACACAACACAAATAATCCAGGTTGAAATGGGATTATTTGCATGGCTCCTTCCTGTGGAATTTTGGGATATGTAGTTTTATAAGGTCTTTAGTCTTCTCTTCCAAAAGTGCTGGTGCCTCACCAAACTATAAATCCCAGGATTCCATAGGAAGGAGCCATGCAAATAATCCCATTTCAACCTGGATTATTTATCTAGTGTGGATGCCCGCTAAGACTTGGAAATAGGTCCTACTGGAAATGAGTATCATTGAACTCAAGGCGGGAGCGGGGAGAGGCTTAGTTCAGAGTAGGTATGGTAAGATGCATTACGCATGTATTAGCTGTGCAGGCTGGCGTATTCTGGGAGTGTTCTGGAACTTGTAATTTACGGGAGTAACTTCTGCGCTCTGTCCCTTTCACACATAACTGCAACTGTGTGAGAGCTGTTTCACTGTAGCACCTTTTATCCAAGTGACTGCACAATATTTAAGAATAACACCACCAGCGCTGGTCCATGATATTTTCTCCCTGAGGTAGAATATGATGTAGTGATCCAAATCCTTTATTACTTCATCCTCTCATGGAAAGATGAATCATTAGTGTGGTTTTTTCCATGCTGCAGAAGACAATGAATATTTTTGTACAGTATTCTCCTTGTATTCAAGTGTCCTGAAGTGCTCTGGAGAATATTTCTGCACAGGAAAACACATTTTTTGGGGGCACAAAACCAGCATTTCCTGCACAGAAGAGTTTTCTGCAGAGGATACATGGAAAGGCCATATGGAGGGGAAAAACCCTCCAGAATACTTTGAGATATTCAAATACTGGGAGACAACTGTGTGAAAATTTTGTTTCTCTATAATTCTTTCCAAGTGATTTTCCTCATTGTAGGGAAACACATTTTTGGACCAGGAAATTAATAATGGGGAATACTCTTTTCTTCCCTAATTGATGAATGGATGGATGGCATTGCATGGCATGGCATGGCTGCCTTCTTGGTTATATGATCACTGTAGGGCTGTGCTTTAAGCCCTTAATAGTAAATCCAAACACACAAACAGATTCTTGGCGATAGTTCCATGTGTGTCTCTTTCTGTGAAAATTGCTAGACCCTCAAATCATAACATCTTTTGCTAGCTCCATAACACCTGATGGTATTTAACTGGGACTTTAAATCATGCTGGAATTTTGTTGATTTATGTTCATGTTTATCTCAGTGTTTTCATATGCCATTTTTCTGGACTAAGAAAAAAAAAATCTCCAAAAGAAACCGAACAAATAATATAAAGTGAATATCAAGTGTATTTTATAGTGTATAGGCCTAAATCTGCTAAAGGGAGCCTAAATACCTAAAGGTGCCAGGTGCTGCCTGATCTTGGAAACTAATTAGAGTCAGCCCTGGTTAGTACTTGGATGGGAGACCACCAATGAACACCAGGTACTATCGGCTATATTTCAGAGAAAGAAACTGTCAAAACCACCTTGAAGTATTCCTTGCCTAAGAAAACCCTATTAAATTCATGGGGTCACCATACATCAACAGGTGACTTGAAAGCACATATGCACACAAATACCTTGAAGGCACCAGATCCCATCTGGTCTTGGAAGCTTAGCAGTCAGTCCTGGTTAGTACTTGGAAGGGAGATTGCCAAGGAATACCAGGTGCTGTAGGCTATATTTCAGAGGAAGGCAATGACAAACCACCTGTGAGGATTCCTTGCTTAAGAAACTCCAATGAAATTCCTGGGGTGGCCATAAGTCAACAGGCGAGTTGAAAGCACATATGCACACATCAAGTTTCTTTGTCTATCTGTCCCCCATATTTTCCAGGATAACTTGAAAGATGACACGAACACACTCACATCCTTCAGAAGTTTTACAGTCCAGTTGGAAATAGTGGCAAATTGCTTATGGAGGTCTATGAAAAGCAGGGTAACCCTTGCTGCCATTTCATTGTGTAGCCCTTCTTTTAACGATGCAACCAGGGTGCAGTCATTTACTTACTTCTCTCTTTTCTCTTTTTTGCCAGTGGTGATGATTTCACTTGTTAACAGCCAATTTGATTTTTTATGTGCCTCTCAGCAGGAATTATCATAAAGAATTATGATCTAATGCTGCACTTACATGGAAAAATAGCTATTAGCAGAATGAACTGCTTCACTCTGAAATGGCCTCTTTGGTTCATTCTGTGGGTGAAAACAGTGTGGAACATTAGATTCCTTAACAGGTTTCCTTAGTAGCCAAGCACAAAAGACACATTAAAAGAAAACATATAGAACTGCTTGGTTGGATCTTGGCCCCTGTCTACATGTATAACTTTTACTATGAAATGTAAGTTTGAAAGATCAATGGAAATTGCCTTGTATGGTGAGCTGATTTTAACCAGATAATGGAAACTAGAAAAAAATGGCAACCATCCAATTGAGAATGAACAGTAGGTCTCTCTCTCTCTCTCTCTCTCTGGCTTTTCTTCGCAAACGAAGATTCAGGAAGGACTCATCCCGCGCTTTCTGCAAGCGCACTGATAACTAAAAAGGCCAATCCGAGATAAACAAGTCCGATTGCAAAAAGCACAGCAGAAGGTCTCCTTGGGTGATGTTTTTGGGTTGTGATTCTTTCTGCGTTGTCGTTTCTCTTCAAGACTTGTTCGTCGTGAGTTCTCAAATAAGGCTGCAGCATTGTGGATAGTGCGTCTCCATGCCTCCCGATGTGAGGCCAGGGCGGACCACTGTTGTGATCAATTTGGCCAAGCCTGAGATGTTGTTTCAGGGAGTCTTTGTATCGCTTTTTTGGTGCGCCCCTCTTACGCTGACCCGTGGTGAGTTCACCGTAGAGTAGTATTTTTGGGAGGCGATGGTCCTCCATCCTAGAAACGTGCCCTGCCCAGCGCAGCTGTGTTCTCAATATCATGGCCTCAATGCTGGTGATCCCTGCTTGCTCAAGGACAGCAACATTTGTCAGATAGTCAGTCCAGTGTACATTTAGGATGGTGCGTAGACAGCACTGATGAAAGCGCTCGAGGAGTCGTAGGTGGTGGCGATAGGTGACCCATGTTTCAGATCCATAAAGGAGGATAGACAGTACGATGGCTCTATACACACTGATTTTTGTGCTTTGCCTCAGATGTTTATTGCTCCAGACTCTTTTGTGAAGTCTTCCAAATGCATTATGCCTTTGCTAATCTGTGATCGATCTCTTTGTCAATCTTGGTATCTGAGGAGATGATGCTTCCCAGGTAGGTGAACTGCTGAACGGACTTGAGCACAGATTTGCCGACGGCAATGTGGGGATGGTGGTGTTCGTCCTGTGGTGCAGGCTGGTAAAGAACTGTTTTCTTCAGGTTGACTTCTAGCCCAAACAGCTCTGCAGCTGTTGCAAAGCAGGATGTTAGGCGCTGCAGAGCTGCTTCTGTGTGGGCAACAAGGGCAGCATCATCGGCGAAGAGCAGCTCACGGACTAGATAGTTTAGAGTTTTAGTGTGAGCCCTCAGACGGCTTAAGTTAAACAAGCTAACATCAGTACGGTAGCGTATATAGATGCCGTCTTCTTCAAGCTCTGCCATAGCCCTTTGGAGCATCGTGCTAAAGAAGATTGTAAATAAAGTTGGTGCAAGAACACAACCTTGCTTCACTCCATTAGTTATTAGAAAGGGCTCTGAAAGAGCATCGCCATATCTGACTTGACCATGCTGTCCCTCGTGTAGCAAGATAATCATTTTAAGGAATTTGGGGGGACATCCTAGTCTTTCCAGGATCTGCCACAGACCTTTTCTACTTACAGTGTCAAAGGCTTTGGTGAGGTCGACAAATGTTGACCCTTGTTCTGCTCCCTACATTTTTCTTGCAGTTGCCTAAGGGCAAATACCACGTCTGTAGTACTCCTATTGGCTCTGAAGCCACATTGGCTTTCAGGGAGAAGTTCTTCTGCAATAGCAGGAACTAATCTGTTCAGGAGTATCCTTGCAAGGATTTTTCCAGCAATAGAGAGCAGTGTTATGCTTCGATAGTTTGAGCAATCGGATTTTGCTCCTTTTTTCTTGTACAGGGTGATGATGACTGCATCTCGGAGGTCTGATGGCAGTTCCCCTTTTTCCCAGCAATTCACAAGGAATTCGTGGAATTTTTCGTGGAGTGCATGACTTCCGTGTTTCCAAACTTCAGGTGGGATTCCATCGATCCCAGCTGCCTTGCCGTTTTTCATCTGCTGTATGGCCTTAAGGGTCTCTTCCAAAATGGGAGCTATGTCCAATTCATTTTTCATTGGTTTTTGTATCATATGTTGGCTAGCTGAGGCTTGGACTACTCAGTTGGCGCTAAAGAGACTTTGAAAATGTTCAGCCCAACGATTTAGGATGGAGGCTTTATCAGTAATTAATGTTTGACCATCTGTACTGTATAAGGAGCTTTGGACCTGATAAGTAGGTCCAAACACTGCTTTAAGAGCTTCATAAAATCCTCTATGATCACCCAGATCTGCACAGCGTTGTGTCTTTTCTGCTATATTGATCCACCACTTGTTCTGCATGTCTTGGAGTTTTTGTTGTAGTTTGCTACATGTGAGGCGGAAAGCTGCTTTATTACATGACAGGTTGGGTGGGCGAGGTATGCCTGGTGAGCAGCTCTCTTCCTTGCCAACAGCTCCTGGATCTCTTGGTTGTTTTCATCAAACCAGTCTTGATTTTTCTTGTGGGAGAACCTGAGGGATTCTTCTGCAGACTGGAGGATACTGTTTTTGATATGTTGCCAAAGCACTGTAGGAGAAGGATCTGTAGGATGGTCTTCATGTTTCGTTTGTAGATTTGCCTGGAATTTGTCTCTCATGGTAGCTTGTTGAAGATTGTTGACTTGGAGTCTCTTCTTTAAGATGCCACCCCTCTTAGCTTTGAACTTAAGATGAAGATTTAGTTTACATCTGATGAGGCGATGATCTGTTTGGCATTCTGCACTGGGCATCACTTGGGTATGACAGACATCACGAATGTCTCTCTGATGGACTAGAACGTAGTCAATGAGGTGCCAATGTTTGGATCGGGGATGCATCCAGGTTGTCTTCAAGCTATCTTTCTGCTGAAAGATTGTGTTTGTAATAGTCAGCTGTTGTTCTGCACAGAACTCTAGCAGGAGGCGTCCGTTATCATTGCAATTTCCAACACCATGCTTGCCTAAGACACCTTTCCAGGCTTCGGAGTTCTTTCCTACTCTGGCAAAGAAGTCACCAAGGATAATAATTTTATCTTCTACAGGGACTCTTTGTATGAATTGGCGTAGGTCTGTGTAGAATTTGTCTTTCTCTACAGGGTCGGCTTGCATAGTTGGGGCATATATACTAAAGAGAACAACATGTGGGAGGCGTAAGGAAATAATGCGATCAGAGTGTCATGTTGGCAAGATTTTGAGTTTGGAGGCAATGGAGTTTTTAATCATAAAGCCTACTCCTGAAAGATGTTTTTCGGTTTTGGGTTTGCCAGACCAGTAAAGTGTGTAGCCGGCGCCATGTTCTTTAAGGCTGCCTTCCTCATGGAAGCGAACTTCACTAAGAGCAGCGATGTCAATATTAAGCCATGATAGTTCAAGGGCTATTAGGGCAGAACGACGCTCAGGCCATCCACTATCTTCAGAGTCTTGCATGGTTCTGATGTTCCAGCATGCAAATGTCAGTTTATTTACACCTTTGGAGGCCGGTGTGTGCCTTTGTTTCTTTGCCTTGGTTTGACCGCATCAGAAGATTCCCATTGGCCGCGGCTAGCCAACCAGGTAGTTGGGGATGAGCTTTCGTTAGGCCACCTTTTCTAGGCCCCTCTCCATATGGAGCAAGCAGTGCTCTCCTTAAAAAAGGCTGCTTGGTCGTTCAGGATGCTGCCGAACAAGACTGTCATCTCCTGGGTCAGCCTCGAGTGACCAATGTCCTGAACCGCCTGCATGCAGGGTTGGGGCTGCGGCTTCCAGTGCATCTTTACACCTGCCGGTTTCATCCCTCGCCAGTCGCTACAGGGCTTTTTTGGAAATGGATTTGTCCTTCGAGCCTGTGCAATGGATTTTTCTGGTGGAGCGCAGCGTGCACAGAACTGGCCTCACCCTTTAAACCAGAGGGCTCGTTTACACGGAAGGTTTTATTGCGTTAAGTTGCGCTGTAGTGCTTTCACGCATCAGTGGTGGGTAGTTTATACGGTAATTGTTTACACAGCTATATTTTGTGGCGTTCCCACAGCCAAATGTGGTGGGGGCATGGCCAAGCATTGGAGAGGGAAAGGAATGCCATAGGAATGCCTGCCGTGGCCCCAACTCCGTGCTGAACAGCTTAGAAAGTGTTATTCCTTGCTTGAAACAGCATTTCCTTCCAAATACAGGAAAGCCAGAGAGAGAGAGAGCGAGAGAGAGAGGGGGGGGGAGAGCAGTTCAGCTTGCTACAGCCCTTCCTGAAATTGTTTCTCTCCCTCCCCCATGCACAGGAAAAAAGTTTTACATACTTTTGAAACAGCAGAGAAGGTGAGAAGGAATGCTCCCTGAATGAAAATAGCTGGGAATCCTTTTTGTTTGAAAACTGGCTTGCAAAATAGCAGACAGGATTTTTGCAGACAGGACAGTTTTTCCTCTAAACGCGACAGTCTTTCCTTCCTCCCTGCCCCTCTTTTGAGCCCACCCCTGCATCATCAACCAATCACAATGCAGCTCTGCTTTAACCCTTAGCGGAATGCTAGTTTACACTGAAAATAAAGCACTTCATTGCAAATATACCGGCAAAAATAGCGACATGCCCTGCCACGCTATATTTGGGTGTTTTACCTTCCCCCCTTCTGAATGAGGCGATTCTGTGCTGCGATCCGTGGGAACTATGAGCTATCTTAGCGGTATATTTAGGGGAATATTTGCCCGTGTAAACCACCCCAGAGATTCATCTGCCGTGGCCTTGCAAGCATGGACGTGGCAGCGAGGTCCTCAGGCCGTAGGTTTGATTAGAGTTTCCTTCTCTTAGATGGTTGACCTTACAGGGTTGGACGAGCACCATCTGCCCGGTTTTGGGATTAGAGTTTTCCTTCTCCTAGGACGGTTGCCACAAGGCTAGAGAACCCATCCTGCCCTTTGACGCTCTTTGTCAGACCCTTCGGTTTTGACCTGTCTGGCATGGAAGACCCTACCAGTGGCTATTATGCCACCGCCAGCATAGCTCAAAACATCATTAGGGTATGCAAGCCTCTCTCCCACGACAAGGGGGCGTCAATGGAGAGGGAATAGTAGGTAACAGCTGTTAATTAAGTCCACGTCTTACTCAAATCAATCAATAATGCAAAACAAGCAACCAGCAATTTTGAACCCAAGGCTGGAATCCTACACAGTTAAGTTAGCTAATTCCCATTCCCTTTAGGGGTATTTCAATAGCCCACCCATATGCGGGATCAGAATGCTAATTTTTGATCAATAAATTGTGGGGAAATCAAAATCTATAATCACAAATTTAGAGCAGCCTCTCTTGAAGTCTTGCTGCCTCATTCTCTGAATTTTAGATGGGTATTATATGATGTTGTTCTGTCTAGGTAATCCTCCCTTGTTTTTCTACCACTTCTGCCAATTTTTTTCCATAGCACAGAAAACCCATTAAGGAAAAGGAGATGGAATAGCTATTTAGTGCCTTATCATTCCTAGTGTGAAGAGCTCTCCATCAGAAAATATCCTTAGAAACTTAGTTTTAGATCTCTGTGTGTTTGTGCATGCACATAGAAGTTTGTGCAGTGATACATATATATTATGTATTATAAATATTGATTTTGTTACCAAAATCTAGCAAATACCATACTAAAACTAGATTCTGGTTATGAATTTTGTTCCCAAAAGGTGCATCTGGTAGAAATGATGAAAGATAAGCACTATTAGTAATAAAACTAACATTAAATAAGGGCAAGGTTTAAACAATTAAATTATTAATAACAAAATTCATATTCCTGGTGTGCTAATAAAAATGAAAACTACTGCATTTTTAATCCCCACTTTACTATGCAATGAGCAATTGAATCAGGAAACAAAATGATTTGTTCTGACAATTGTATCCTATCCGGATTTCCTTTGGGGATGGTAAATGAAGATAGACATGGTGCCAAATCTATTACCTTCTTTTTAAGAAGTGGTGTCTTATCCGATGACTGCTTACCTGTTTTATATGTCATCCAATTTCCTGACTTAGTATTGCAAAGCTGATTCCTCTCAAATGTTATTATATCATGGGGGTCAGTCAAGTAATGCATACTGTCTGCATCACAGCTGTTGCTGACATTTCATTCCATTGTCTTTCAACAAGGCTCCTAATACCTACACAATTTGTGTAGCTGGTAAGTTTTAGCATGTAATTGAAGCAATATAGCACTTGACAATGTGCCAAGTAGAATCTGAGTCTTATAGGATGCCTTATATAGGCCTTACCCACATCTTGGAATCCAAATGTTGCAAGACTGGGAAATACCCAGTTTCCTAAGACATTTTGCTCTTCTTGCGATGTCTGCAAGTCCTTTGCAATTTAATAAGAGACATGTGGTACCCAGGCAGCTTCCTGGGCATTGTGTGCTCTAAAACCCCTGGGGGGGGGTTGGGGAGGGAACCGATGTAACGTTCTACCTCTCTGAAGGCCCTCTAGAGGGCTCTTTTGATCTGCAATCATCCATATTGGATGAAAGTCTTCTTTCATTAATACCCAGCCTACAAAAAAGTTTGGACGAACCCTGAGCTTGCACAACATTTTATGAATTTCTGCTGTTCCTAATCAAGCTGTTATATACCACTGTTTTTCTAAAGATCCCCCCCCCCCACCAGCCTTCCATTTGCCTGCTGAGTGGTAGTCCTGAGGGAAGGAAATTGGAGTGCTTGGGCAGCCATCCTGCGCCACAGCTAACAATTCCAAAGGCTGTATTTGGCCTATGGGCCCTGAGTTGCCTCCATGTGCTCTAAAGCAATGGGCCCAAATTGTTATGCTGAATAAATTCAAGAATGAGTATGGGTGTATAGAGAAGAGCAACCGTCAACAGAGTTACTATCCAGAAACTCAAAACAACAACAGCAACACAAAACCAGTAAGTCCCACTGAACACAGGGAACTTATTTCTGAGGAAACATTCATAGAGGTTTCCTGTTTGGGAATGAGAGACACACTTTCCAAAGTTCAAGGAATTTCATGGCTGTCTTGCTTAATATGGTCAATAGCTACAGAAATGGTCTGCAGCTGAAGGCAGCTGCAAGGTAGAAGGAACACATAATGCAGAAGGTGCATCTAAGACAGCAAACAGATGCAAGTGTCTCAAGGGATGGGGAAGAAGATAGGATCAAAGGTAAGAAAAGCAGGGCAGCAGCAGGTAGGAGGAGAAGCTGAGGCTGGCAATCACCAGAATATTCAAGGTCACCCATCTTTGCTGACACCGATCCATAAACCATGATCTACACTAGCCTACCGTGACAAAGTGATCACGAATCTGCCCCTCTCTGTTTATACGATTTATGTCTCTGATCTGGATATCCCGTGTGGTCCCGTGACTGATATTTACACGTCCATAGTTCCGGTTTTGTTTAGGTTTAAAAAAAATTTTTTTTGGCTGTCAATCAAAGATGTGATTACTCGTGTTTTCACAACCTTGGTGATGCACTTCCTTTAGAGTTCCGCGCCACGAGCGATGCTATTGGCTGGCTGGGGGGTGGTGGAGAGAGGGGGGCAGAGGTTTGTTATTCCCCCTTGCTTCTTGAACATTTTAACCGTTTCAGAAGGGGCAGAAAGCATTTTGAAAGATCCTGATAGATCTTTCACTCAGATGCAGGGCTTTCCTTTTGAAATCAAGCTGAGTGCTTTGAAAACAAACAGAGTGCTTTCCTTTTGAAATCAAGCACTTGGTTTTCCTCTTGCCTTTTTAAAATATTAACCCCTACAGCTGGCTGCAGAGATGGCTATAGGCAGGCGTTTTGAAAGACACAAACACAGAGAGGGGGAATTAAAGGGTGCTAATTCGCTCAGAGGCTTGAATATTTTAATGTGCCAGGGAGGTGACCAAGCTACTACGATCTCTCTGTAACATGCAGTTGAGGAAAAGGTAAAGCTGAAGTGTTTGCAGTGTAGAAATCCATTTAAAAAGGTACTTGAGTACACGCGTGCGCGCGCACACACATCAACCTTCGTGCAGCTGGAAGGGATGCCTTTGTTTTCGGCTGGTGAGGCTGGATCTGTTGAACGGGTGACTGACCCCTCCTTTTCTGGTCCCTGAGCTCTAAGCCTGCCCCCAGTCACCATTTCCGGTCATCCCAGTACCGAGACTTTTTGTCCCACGCTGTTTACATTTCCGATTTTCCGAATCCTCCAGTGACTTTTTTAAAAACCGGCACAACCTGCGGGACTGGAAGTCCCGCAGGTTGAGGGATAAAAGGTGGCCCCCCTTCCGAAAATCACGTACCCGACCCGATGTACGTGTAAACTGCCAGGGATCGACACGAATTCTTCCCAGGACATTTTCATTGTGTAAACGGCCCCCTGGAGTCTTAGGAGATTTTCAGACAGGGACCCCCCCCACATGGAGATCAGGAGAGAAACAGGGCTGTTCTGCTGCCAGTGCTATGTTTCACACACCTCTGTCCTTCTCCTGACCTCCATTCTTTCTCCCTTTGTCCTGCTTTCATTTTCCTTCCACTATTTTCTTCTATTTTCTGTTACTAAACTTCTGTTAGTAAAAAATAGTGGAAGGAAAATGAAAGCAGGACAGAGGAAGAACGGATGGAAGTCAGGAGAAGGACGGGGTGTGTGAAACAGAGTGCTGGCAGCAGAACAGCCCCGTTTCTCTCCCTGTCTCTGCGCAGGTTATTTTCCCCATCTGAAAATCTCCTCAGTGGACCACAAATTGAACATGAGTCAGCAGTGTGATGCGGCAGCTAAAAAAGCCAATGTGATTCTAGGCTGCATCAATAGGAGTATAGTGTGTAGATCAAGGGAAGTAATATTGCCACTCTATTCTGCTTAGTCAGACCCCACCTGGAATACTGTGTCCAATTCTGGGCACCACAATTCCAGAAGGATATGGACAAGCTGGAACATGTCAAGAGGAGGGTGACCAAAATGATAGAAGGTCTGGAGGCCATGCCTTATGAGGAGTGGCTTAGGGAGCTGGTTATGTTTAGCCTGGGGAAGAGAAGGTTAAGAGGGGACATGATAGCCATGGTTAAATATTTGAAGGGATGTCATACTGAGGATGGAGCAAGCTTGTTTTCTGCTGCTCCAGAGACTAGGACATGTAGCAATTCTATTAGGAATTATAAACATTAGGAAAAGAGATTCTATCTAAACATTAGGAAGAACGTCCTGACCATAAGAGCTGTTCAGCAGTGGAATGCGCTACCTCGGAGTGTGTTGGAGTCTCCTTCTTTGGAGTTTTTTAAGCAGAGCCTGGGTGGCCATCTGTCAGGAATACTTTGATTGTTTATTCCTGCATGTCAGAGGGTTGGACTGGATGGCCCTTGTAGTCTCTTCCAACTTTATGATTCTATGATTCAATGACTTCAGAGCTGGCCTGTTTCCTACATGTTACCTGGAGAAAAAAGGCCAGAGTCCAAAAAGGATGCTGGCCCATCACTGCAGCCACTTCCGTCATTTTCTCTGCTGTTGCAGAAGCTAGGAAGGCTGACTGCAACCTGGGATTGCAGGCCCCCTGCATGTGACCAGCCTGGTCACATGCTGCAGAACCCCTGCCTGGCTTCTGGGAGAGCTAAGAAGCTGGCTGTGGCAGTGAAGGATGGAATGCTGGGATGGGCTCTCATGGGGCCCAATGTGGTGGTACTGGATTAAACAGGTTTCCCCCCTGCTATAATGATTTATCAGGCTTTATCCCAGCTTGTTCCTGTTCCAGCCTCATATCTGCTCCAGGGGTGGTAAGGACTGCTTGGGGACAGATTGGAGTAAATGTTAAGGAAAATGCAACATGGGACATACAGTGAAAGAAATAAAATATGTATGTGAAAGTCACAATGACTAAGCAAGAGCAATTATGAAGCTACACAGGTGAAATGTTGAAATACATGGGTTGGTCTTAGGCATGGGTGGAACTATGTGGACCAATCAGAATGGAAGTACACACCCACTGGGTGGAAACTAACTAGTGGGTGGTGATAAACAATGGCTATAAAATTGCAATGTTTGCCAATGTATTGTTGTTGAGTAGAGTTGGAGTAGTTTGGAGATATTGTGGAGTAGTATGTAGAGATTGTGATTTGTTGACCATATAGTATATTTATATAGAAGAATAAAGTAGGTTTTATATAAAACTACTGAGTTGCCTGAGTGAATCCTGGAGACGTTTTGGAGACACCTGGAGAAGAGTGAGAAGGCTTGGAGAGTTTGTCAGGATCTTCAGCCTATTCTCTGAAACTCTGCTGCTTTGCAGGAAAGCATTAACCACTGATCTAAGCTGGTTGGCTCTGCTGCTTAACAAGGTGGTGAGTTTGAGCCAGAGGTGAAGAGCTACAACTCCCATCATCCCTGACAAGGGTTATGGGCCCAGTTACTAGAGCACCCAGCATCCACAGAAGCTGAAATTTCCAGAGAGTGGAAGAAAGCTTTGTGGACGACAGATCAGAGCAAGCTGTTTGCGCTGCACTGATAAGCCTCGTGAGTAAATAATTTTGTGTTTTGCTTAAGCCCAGACGGGTCGGCTGTGCATACTCAGAAGGACTGTGTCAAATTGAGTCACTGCACAAATCAAGATGGAAATTCTAAAGTTTAGTAAATTAAATAGAAACAACTACTCTACCTGGAAGATTTATGCCCAATCTCTACTAGTAAAGGAAGGTCTGTGGTCAACAGTTGAAACAGGGCTGGCAGCCGATGCTGATGAAGCCACTCAAGAGAGAGATAGTAAAGCAAAAGCCTGTCTTTATCTCATGCTTGAAGAAGACTTAATTAATGACGTCAGAGATAAAACGTCCGCCAAGGATGTGTGGGATACCTTGCAGAGATTACACACTCCTTCAACTGCTTTTGCAAAAATGCTATGGTCTAAAAGAATATACAGGCAAAAGATGGCTAAAGGGCAGTGTGTGATAGAACATTTAAAAATAATGCAAGATTTGTTTGTGCAAGCTGAACTGAGGGGAGTGCAAATTAGCAAAGAGCAGCAATGCTACATTTTAATAGAATCGCTAGACTCTTCGTGGGACAACATAACGAACAGCTTGCAGAACTTGCCAGAAGCTGAGCTTAATAGAGACTTAATTGTGGCCAGAATACTGGAAGAGAACCAGAGAAGAATGTCTGAGCAGGGTGACTCAGCAAGCTTAAGGACTGTGCCAAAACAACAAACAACTCCTGGCTGGCGAACGCAGGAGGAAGCAGCCTCTACAAGGGAGCAACGGAGGTGCTTTTATTGTAAGAAGATTGGTCATCTGCAGAGACACTGTAAACATTTTGTAGCTGAGAGACGCAAGCAAGCAGAGAGCAGATGGCAGCTGCGGCAGTATCAAAAACAGTCCAGACCTCCATTTTTGAGGGACAGTGGTAATAAAAAGGGGTTTGCAACCATGATTAAGGAAAAACAAAATGCAAATTCTAAATGGCTAGTTGATTCAGGAGCCACATCTTCGATGTGTAATGATATAAATTTAATAAGTAATAGAAAATCAGCTAATGTAAATGCTGTAGTTTTGGCTGACGGGAAAGAGCTAAGTACTGTAAATCAAATGGGTACTGTGTACATTCCAGGGCTAAAAGAGAATTTTAATGATGTCTTACATGTAAAGGAGTTAGAAAATAATTTGTTATCAGTAAGCAGATTAACAGAAAGAGACTACACAGTCATCTTTGAAAAGAACATGTGTAAGATAAAACTAAATGGGGAATTGCGTGGCATAGGTTTGAAAAAGGACAAACTTTATTATTTGGAGGACAATATTGATAGCTACAGGGTTGAAGAAGCTAATAACATAGAAAATATTCCAATCCACAAAGACTGCATACACGAGCTTCACAGAAAATTCGGCCATGCGAGCTTCAAATGTTTAAAGAATTTAATCAGTATGTGTCCAGATTTAAAAGTTACTGAATGCAAAAACCACTTAGATTGTACAGTATGTCAACAGGTAAAGGTCAGAGCTTTTCCAGTAGCTAAGAAAACAAAAAGAATTGCTCAAAGACCATTTCAGTATGTACATGCAGATGTCGCCCAAGCTAATTGCTTGTCCTTAGGGGGAAGCAAGTATTTCCTAGTAATTGTTGATAGGTATACAAGGTTTGCATTTGTGAGAATAATGAAAAACAAATCTGACGCTGGGCAAAGTTTAAAAGCATGGGTAAGAATGGTGGAAAGACAATTTGATAGCAGAGTAGGCACCATCATTACTGATAGAGGAGGAGAATTTTTAAATAATCAATTGTTTAACCGGTTTCAAAAGGTGGGAATAAGGCATGAAACTACAAACCCTGCTTGTCCTAGTGAGGATGGGTTAGCAGAGAAGAAAATACAAGATATAAAAAGAATTACTGCTTGTATGATGGCAGATGCAGGGGTGAAAGATAGTTTTTGGGCAAAAGCAACTTTGACTGCAATACATATCAGTAACAGATTGTATCATTCAGAAATTGAAGACATTCCCTACAGGGTATTGTATGGGAGAATGCCAAATTACAAGTACTTAAGGGTTTTTGGACAATTTGCTCATGTTTACACACCTGCTTGTTTCAGGAGGAAAGGAGAACCCAAAAGCAAAAGGCTTAGGTTTTTGGGGTATTCTGGAAATAGCTACAAGTTTCATTTGGATGGAAAACAAGTGCAGTATTCTAGGTCTGCAAATTTCGAGAGACATGCTGGTTGGGACAAACTGCATGCCAATAAAGAAGTGTTTTTGAGATTAGGGAGTTCAAATGAGCCAGAAGCACAAACTGAACCAACCTCAGGAAACGGAGGGGTTTCAGTTAAGCAGGAAGCATCACCTAGCAGCAGTGGTAGTTCTTCCGATGATGAGATAGCATCTAGGCCTACTACTACTCGAATGACTGAAGACAAGAGATTTAGTCATAGAACTACAACTCCTAGTAGAGAAAGTGAGGAGGAAAGAGACAGAACAGCAGATTTTATTCCCAGGCGTAGTCATAGAGTTAGAAAGCCTCCAGATAGGTTTGTTGTGACAAAGGCAAGAGCTTGTTTAGCAGTAGAAGAGCCTGAAAGTTTTGAAGAGTTGGAAAGTTTTTCTAGAGAAGAACAGGAAAGATGGTTTGATGCAATGGATAATGAGTTTGGTTGCCTGGTAAATAAATATGTTTTTGAAATTGTTGACAGACCCAAAGACAAGAAAGTAATTGGTTGTAAATGGGTATACAAAAGGAAAGAAATGCCAGATGGAAGTATCAAATATAAAGCTAGGTTAGTGGCTAAGGGTTTTGCACAACAGCAGTATGAGAACTATGATAAGACATATTCTCCAACTGCAAAGCCAGAAAGTCTGAGAATGGTTCTAGCTGTAGCAGTAAAAAGGAATTTAGTTGTAGAACATTTTGATTTTGAGACAGCTTACTTGAATGCGGGTTTGAATGAAGAAATATTTATGGAACAGCCACAAGGTTTCGAAGAAAATGGTAGTCAGAGAGTATATAAATTAAAGAAAGCGTTGTATGGTTTAAAACAAAGTGCCAGAGCGTGGAATCTGTGCATCAATGATGAGCTAGTTAAGCTAGGTTACAAGAGGAGCATTGCAGATGCTTGTGTTTATACAAAAGGAGACATAGTATTAGTGATTTATGTAGATGATTTGTGCGTAGCAGCAAAGTCAAAACAGGAAATTGAGTCAGTAAAAAGAGAATTGTCTGAGAAGTTTGTTTTGAAGGACTTAGGTGTATTGAAGTCTTATTTAGGTATTTGCGTTGAATGGACAGAAGAAGGACATTGTTTGTTAAGTCAAAGAAATAAAATTGAAAGATTGATTGAAAAGTGTGGATTACAGAATGCAAAAATAGTAAGAGCTCCAATGACAACTGGTTTTGTGTCTGAGGAAACAACTAGAGCTTTTGAGGACAAGACTCTCTTCAGAAGTATAATAGGATCTTTACAATTCATATCTTGCCACACCAGACCAGACATTTCTTATGCTGTAAATGTATTGTCTAGAAGGGTTAATGATCCAAAAATTGAAGACTGGACAGCAGTAAAACATTTATTGAGATATTTGAAAGGAACCTTAGATAGGAAATTGATAATAAGAAACAGTAGTTCAGATCTAGATTGTTATGTAGACAGTTCATTTGCATCAGAATTAGGAGACAAGAAGTCAGTTACAGGAATGATAATTAAATATAGTGAAAGTCCAATAGTTTGGAGAAGTAGAAAACAAACTAATGTAGCGTTAAGCACAACGGAAGCAGAATTCGCTGCTTTGAATGAGATAGTAAATGAGGTACAGTGGATTAAGCAATTGCTAAATGATTTAAATGAAAGTTACAAGATACCAGTAGAAATTCTGGAAGATTCACAGTCATGCATAGCGATGGCTGAAACTGAAAGTTTGAAGAACAGAACAAAATATGTTGGTGTAAGATATCAAAATGTGCGAGACATGGTTCAGAAGGGTGAAATAGAATTGAGATATATAGAAACACAACACAACACAGCAGATTTGTTCACAAAAGCATTGACAGTAGAAAAATATGAAAGGCTGACACAAATGGTTGGAATGACATTGTAAGACACATACAATATTTTATTTCGGAGGGGATTGTTAAGGAAAATGCAACATGGGACATACAGTGAAAGAAATAAAATATGTATGTGAAAGTCACAATGACTAAGCAAGAGCAATTATGAAGCTACACAGGTGAAATGTTGAAATACATGGGTTGGTCTTAGGCATGGGTGGAACTATGTGGACCAATCAGAATGGAAGTACACACCCACTGGGTGGAAACTAACTAGTGGGTGGTGATAAACAATGGCTATAAAATTGCAATGTTTGCCAATGTATTGTTGTTGAGTAGAGTTGGAGTAGTTTGGAGATATTGTGGAGTAGTATGTAGAGATTGTGATTTGTTGACCATATAGTATATTTATATAGAAGAATAAAGTAGGTTTTATATAAAACTACTGAGTTGCCTGAGTGAATCCTGGAGACGTTTTGGAGACACCTGGAGAAGAGTGAGAAGGCTTGGAGAGTTTGTCAGGATCTTCAGCCTATTCTCTGAAACTCTGCTGCTTTGCAGGAAAGCATTAACCACTGATCTAAGCTGGTTGGCTCTGCTGCTTAACAAGGTGGTGAGTTTGAGCCAGAGGTGAAGAGCTACAACTCCCATCATCCCTGACAGTAAATGCCCTGCACTGTTTGGATTGCAGAGCTCTGGAACAGAGACAATCTGGATAAATCCCCTGTGTAAATAAGCCCTATGTCAGCATCTGGCTAAAATAGCAAAGATATGATCTATGGATAAGATATAGAGAATCATGATTGTAACTTTACTCTTGGAAGAGCATTTCTTCCACTCCACTGCAGACTCCTCCAACCCCCACAATCAGTTTTGAGGGTCATGATGAGACTGTTAGGAGCAGTATGAGATGGGGCATGTGGCAAAATTGCTAGGGAGGCTTTTCAAGAACGGAAGAACCCCTTTCCTCATGCAAGATCCTTTTCACTCCAAGCCATTGATAATGTCTCTGTCTGGTCATCCTTTGCAACCACAGGCACACTTCAGATTAACCCTACATAGATTTAAAACTTCTTTTTCATACTTTTTATTTTCCTACCAGTCTTCAATGATCTAATGCTGACAATGATGTAATGTTGGCATCGCTATATATTGCACTGATGTAGATATCTGAGTGGGTGAGTGAGAAATCCATGAAATAAACTAGTACTCCTAAGCAAATTCACGTGTGCTTTTGAAAAATGCACAAAGGGCAAAAATCTTTCTATTGGAGTCTAGTGAGATGAAGTTTTGGCCTCAGTACTGGGAGTTTGGTATGCATTTCTAGCTAGATGGTGGCCCTGGGCAAGCAGTCTCAGCCTTATTTCTTCACCTGTAACATGGAAATAATAATGTATGAATAGCTTGCTTCCGGTCTTTATGTAGTCAGCCTATGAGCTTATTGCATGATGGAAGGGAAGTGGCAGTAAATCCCAATAGCGCTTCCTGCCATGCCTTATCGCACAAAGCTGGCATGCTTTAGCTGTTCTTCCATTCAAGTCCAGTGGGAGATGGTGGTAAACGCGAGTCTTTTCTTAACAGGAAAAATCTGTTGGTGAAAAGACTCATGTTTACCACTGTCTCCCACAGAACTGGAATGGAAGAATAGCTGAAGCACACTGACGTCATGTGATAAGGCAAGGTGGGAGGCACTATTATTGGGCTTTACTGTTGCTTCCCTTCCCTTTTGTGATAAACCTCCAAGAAAGCTTTACCTAAGTGGTTGTGCTGATAATGCTGCACAACTGTGCACCTGACTACAATTTGTAATTCTGCAGTAAATTAAATGGAATCCTTTCAGATTTGTCATCATTATACAAGCATGGAGACGCACTATCCACAATCCTGCAGCCTTATTTGAGAACTCACGCTGAACAAGTCTTGAAGAGAAACAACAACACAGAAAGAAACACAACCCAAAAACATCACTCAAGGAGACCTTCTGCTGTGCTTTCTGCAACCGGACTTGTTTATCTCAGATTGCAGAAAGCGCGGGATGAGTCCTTCCTGAATCTTTGTTTGTGAAGAAAAGCCAGAGAGAGAGAGAGAGAGAGAGAGAGAGAGAGAGAGAGAGAGAGAGAGAGAGAAGTTAAACAACTCTGAGAACTTTTCTATTCAGTTTTAGGATGCCTCATATATAATCACCAAATATGAACTAGCGATAGTTACACATTGTCTAATGCCTGTTATTTGTCCCTCTTGGCTTCTCAGGGAAATAAATGCATTTCTGTTATTAAAAGCACGCAAACAATAACCTCATATAAGTGCTGGAAAAGGATCGAGTTCTCCTTGATCAGGAAACATTTTTCCCCATTTGTATAGTTCGGGACAGTCCAAATTTAACTTTTGGATACAACTTGCTTATAATGAAAACCAAAAATTGCTGGCACTTAATTTTGATTCAAGTATGTTGAAAGGCCAGTAACTGTTCACAAAATAAAGGGGAAGTGAGAGATCTGAAAAGTTTTAAAAAGAAAACATCTAAGACCATTTGATCAAAGAACACAATAAAATGCAACAAATAAACCCCACAGCTACCAGTGTAGGTGTGAAAAGACTGACTGCTAATTGAAGCATTGATTTTCCATTCTACAGTCTATGCTGAATCCTGTGACTGGCTTAATATACAGTGTATATTTGGGGAGGGACTTTGGGGGCAGGCTTTCCTTTGGACTCCATGTGGGCTAGAGCTTCCCCTTCCCAATACATGGTTTTATGTTTTATGAACAGCAGGTCTATGGAAAGTAGACAGCAATTCAATGAATCATTATATTAGTTGTTTATAGACCACATCTGCACTTATGCACGTTTAAGGGAATTATGCACCAGAGAGCCAGAACCAATTTGGATGTGATGCTACAGTATGGGTTAGGTTTATGAGGGGGGAATTATACAAGCCACTGGGCTGAAATACTTTCTTCTCTTTCTGGTGGTGGAGAGAAGATTGAAAACATTTAAAACTAACAACAGTTTAGTGTTACCCACAAACAAAGGAAATTGTGGGTAGTTTTAAAACCATGGTTTGATCTGAGCTTGTTTGAATTAACTGTGATTTAAACTAACCACAGTTCCCCCAGGTTTGAATGTAGTGTCCGTTACAGCAATTTCCAGGTGCCTTTGGAATATTACTGACAGAACCATTAGTGCCTGTGGCATCCTATATTACTAGTGTCTCTTCACACCTAGAGTTCTTCTCACCTCTTCCATAGTTAGGTGACCTTAGGACAACAGAGGTCTCACCTTGGTTGGACATATTTTAATTGATTAACAAACTGGTGGGATTTGAGAGTCAATTTATGGTGTCCTCTATGGCAGGTCTCAGTGTGGGTATTCTACTTGGTTAGGTATGAGATTAATTCTAGGTTAGGAGGTGGAATAATGATTATGAGGTTAAGCACATAGAGAATCTGTTCTGTGTCATATATTATCTTGGACAAGGTTGGACCTTTGACTGGCCATTAATTTTGTCTGTCAGCATTTGCTGAGACCTTGTAGGCCAAATTCCATCTCAGGGATCTAGTCTTAAGAGGAGGTTGGAGATTAAGTTGCTTGCAACAGCTGCCAAATTGTCTGTGACATCTCCTCAGCATTACTGCTGTTCATTTATCTACCCATCAACAGCTTGACTGTGATTCATTAAGCATTTTCAGTGCAAAGCAGTACTCTAGTCCAAAGCATATACTTAGCATACAGAAAGTCTCATGTGATGGGCAAACAGGGATGAGAAAGAAACCCTGGTTCGCTGATGCCAGTCAGAATGAACAGTACTGAGTAGGTGAAGCAGTGATTTGACTCAATAGAAGGCATCTTCTGATGTTTCTATTCTAATTTGGTGTGTGTTATTCAGCCATAAGATTGCAGTGTAAATGAATGTTTCTAATGTTGTAAGAAACCAGTTTGTTATTCTTCATAGTCTTACAAAAAACAATTCAAGTACAGTTGGCCCTCCACATTTGCTGGGGTTAGGAGTGCAGGACCCCCACAAAAGTGGAAAAACTGTGAATATCTCTAGGCTCCCAAACCATATTTAACACACAATATAATCCATGGATTCAACCCACCATAGGTGCCTTCGAGGGGGCAGGGTTCCTTTTCAAGGTAGAAGCAAGTGGCTGGTGGGGCTTGCCATTTGTATTAGGGACTTACAAACCTTGCTGCACATTCACAGACTCAGTGTCGTGAAGCTTTCAGTTCCTATTAAAAATGACATAGGCTAGCAGAAGAGGTGGCAGCAAACAATCTGTGAATAATCAAATCCACAAAAGTAAAACCCACAAATGTGGAGGGCTGACTATAGATACAGATTCAAAAAGCAAGTACAGTAGGACCTCTGTATCTGCAGGGGATTGGTTCTGGGGCCCCCATGGCTACTGAACATGGCAGATAAAAGTGAACACCATTGAAAATAATGGGATTTCCAGTTTAAAATAGCATAGAGTTGCCTTGGAGGACCTAGAAAATGGCTAGAGATGATGTATTTTCTAGGATGATCCTATGGTAGCTGTGCTGAAACTGAAACCACGGATAACTGAATCAGTGGATAATGAATCAGCGGATACGGTGGGGGGGTGTCTTACAGTATTGGATCAGACATGATTGTGTATTCCTGCATGGCAGGGGGTTGGACTGGATGGCCCTTGTGGTCTCTTCCAATTCTGTGATTTTCTATGATTCACTGATATGCCCCCTGAATACGGATTTCATTCAAAAAGTGGAAACGAAGGCTTCTAATCTCCTCAGGGGTGCGCTAGTGAGTGAGAGGGGAGGTGCAAGCTTGAGGCTCATTCAAGCAGCATTACACAATCATTTGACGTTATGCCCAGGGATCCCAAGTGTGGTTAATAGACAGAGTAGCACATGGACTATGGAGACCCAATTTCAAATTCATGATCAGGCAAGAAGTCCACTTGAATGCCTGTTATTTTGTAAGAAGACGACAAACCCTGTAGGCCCTTGCAGCTTCCATGTCAGTGTGGTGATAGATTTTCTCTAGGTTTTAGTCTGAACTGTAAGGGAAAAATCCATATTGTTGAATCCTGTTCCCCTAATAGGGACAGCACCTTGGACAGCACCTTTAATGTTTAGACTAAAACCTGGAGTATTTTCACTGTCCCATTGACGTGACATAGAAGTTGTCAGCCAACACTATATGTATGTATGCTTCCTTCTGTTTATCCTATATAGCAGCTCATACTTTAGCATCTTTATAGTGGCATTATTTGAATCAGGCCATTCCTAATTTGGATCTAGCAGCATGATACATTCATATGTTTCACAGTCAGCAAAAAAATCAAACAAAACAACGACTAAAGGAAGGAGGCAGTGGATAGCTTGGATGAGCTGAAAGCAGCCTGGATAATATATTTAATGATTGCTTTAGGAGGACTGGCAGGGAAGGGGCCAAAATCAGAGGGCCACCATAGGAACTACAAAGGCAGTCTGCCATTAGGGAAACATTTCGAAGTTAAGAGAAATGCAGAGGTACCAGACTTTAGAGACAGCAGTGTCTTCCAGGTTGGTAAATCTATTTTATTTCCAGAGTTTGGGGGTAACATTCCATCATTGCTAAGCTGGAATCAGTGTTCCTGAGTAGCTGCCAATAGGGGAAGAGCACAGATTTTATTGCTAGAATCTCGGTTGGAGTCCAAGTTATGCTTCCAGCTCTTGGTATGGACCATGCACTCCTTTAAGCTTTCAAAATATTTAAGCGTTTGGGATGTTCATACATTTTTAAGGGATTTTGTGCCTTTGGCATATTCACATATGAAATATGTATAGATATGGCTTAAGAATTTAGATAGTGCTTGTGGTATTGTTACACTCCTACCTGCTACCACTGAAGTGACAAATGTACTACTGTTGGGTTTAAGTATCCTAATGATAGCTTTGGATATCTCCTTAAGTCACGGGCTGTTCAAATTTCAGCTTTAAATGGTACGTTTCCAAGCATATTCTGTACAAAAGGCCAGATCAACTCTGGAAACTCAGCAGAGGTGGAGAATGTAGAGAAAGGTGTTTTGCAAGACCTGGAAAGGTGAGCTGGCGTGTTTTTTAAATGAAGAATGAAGACTAATTAGATAGGTATTTTTCAGCCTCTGGTTGTGTGAAGAGAAGCCTTTGGCCTACATGCACCAAGGTCTCATTTCTTCCATGTCATTTTCAGACCAAGAGGAGTGAGTGGTTCAGTTTCCATCTGGACCCAATTGTGTTATATGTCACAGATGACAAATACCAGACATTTGGTGCAAATAGGATTAACAGAGATTTTTGTGTATGTAATCACATACAAGTTCTCTTACACAACTGAGCACATACAACCTAATATAACCCACTGTAATGCATACCATCTGTTTTACTGTGACTCAACATGCAAAGGTATTAAAATCCTCACTAATAGGTGATTAATTGCTAATGTTTGCATTGGCCCATTAACAACAACTTATTAGCCTGTAGCTTCCTTTAAGTGATCAGGAATGATATTATGACAGCTGTTTGTGCCAGATGCCTTATGTACTCTCTGAATCCTTGAAAGTAAATAGCATAAGTGAAACTCAATTATAAAACTGTTTAATAAGAATACTATCTATCTTACTGGATGGGACTCAAACGTTAATTTTGTCCATTTTGTTGTTTGGTATTAGAAGGAATGTTAAAAAATTCCACACATTGCCAGTGAATCAAGTCCAGTGGGGACACAAAGGTACATGCTATCAGGAATGTAGACTTGAATTGATTGACTCATACTTGAGTTGGACTCAAGTCGCTTCAATGACTCGATTTGGACTTGACTCTGCTATAAATGAAACACCAACTTAACTCAACTTGAGAGTTGTATATTTTTAGCTGCCGACGTGCTGGCCTTGGAGGAGGAGGATCCTTCTAAAGAATTTCCTAGCAGCAGGCAAGACTCACCCCTGAGAGCACAGGAAATGTTTCTCAGAGGGAAACAGAGCAAACATATTTGGCAACAGGCTTGAGGTGGAAGGCTTCTCTAAAGCTTTTCCTAACCAGCAGGCAAGACTCACCCCCAGAGTGTGGGAAGCAGTTCTCGCATGCTGCCAAGCAGACCTCAAGCCCCACGTTTAGCCCAACTTCTAGTTTAATCTTCCCATTTGCTCTTAAATCCCTCCTGCTTCTTCCTCAACACAAATGAAATACTGTAATCATACACTTTCAACCCCGCCAGTCCCAGACTTGTGACTCAACTTGAGACTTGACTTGAAAGTATCTTGCAAAGACTTGTGACTTGATTTGAGACTTGACTTGAGACATGGGAGATTATAAAATGTGGGAGAATGAGACAAAAAATCACGTTCCCAACCACCTCAGAAGATCTGTAAAAGAACAGAAAGGGAGACCTTACCAGATGCCACCTCCTTCAGCCGTTCCAGGGGCATACACTGCTGCTGCTGAGGCTTCCCTTTTTCATTGATGGGGAGAAGCCGCAAATCAAAAGGGATGACTTACTGGTGGCCACGCTACACCCCTGGGATGCTGGAGGACATAGTTGTCTGGTAAGGTCACCCATTTTTGTTCTTGTTGTGATCTTTTGCCATTTTTTTTGCTGCATCTGATAATCTCCTTGGAGTAAAAGACTTGAAGACATCCTTGTATGCTGTATGCCTTTCTCTACTTTCCTCAGCCAAGATCATACAAAGTCTACTTCACTGGGTTATGGTTCCCATCCCTCATTATTGATATTGGCATTTTGTTTTTGATAAGAAACGAGTTGAGCTCAAATTATAGACACTTTTCGCATTTCATTTCTGCTTACATTTTAAAAAGAAAATCTTATTTTCTGTTATTTGCAGAACAGCTCTCACAGAATTGCATGCTCTTCTGTTTGTCTTGAACTGTCATCACACACTCAGCATGCTCATTGGTATTAACACATGCAGCATCAGCAAGTCAATCTGCTGTGGTCTTCTTGGCCAACCTGATTGTATTTACTGAAGTATAACTATATCATATCTCTCTCAGATCATTCTTTTTACTGTGTAGGGATGCACCCTCTTATCTGAGGAAGATACCACTGGAGATGTTACATTATCAGTTTCAGTCTGTCGTATACTCATGTCATATGAGGCTTTGTATTCCAAAATACGAAGCAACACGCAGGCTCCTTTTCCTTTAATCCTGTACTGAATCAGGATATAACTTGTCACTTATTTGCCACATGCACAGTTTAGCTTACTAAAGGCAATGCAATATTTCTGCATGTGTAATGGGGCAATGCAAATATGAAACTATAAACAAACCATGTGAAACAAATGGGGCACTTATTACTGAAATAACAAGCACAGCTTCTAAAAAAAATGTTTTCACAAGTATCATTTTAAACCTGCATGGTGTTACCACTTTCCAACACAACTTATCAATATTGTTTTTTTTTTGTTCCCCTGAGAGCTTTCAGGTAGACCATAATAAAACAATTTGGCCTCTAAATATAGTATCTGGATAGTCCATGCTGTCATCTACAATAGTGTTCTAATTAAGGAGAACCACTTATAAACCAAGGGCTTAAGGGCAATATTATGCAAGTAGACCCTTCTCTTTTCATGCAATGGAACGTTCCCTTCCCTGCAGGAATGATCGAATCTAATGGTTCCAGACTCCTCAAGACTTCATATTGGGAGAAGGAAGCGGGAATCTATGTTCCTGGTATATGCTATTCCTTTGGTGATCTGACATCATTAGATACCTTTAGCTTTTCTTTAAAAAAAAATATTAAGAATGGTACAGCTCACCCTGCCCCTAGTATCCATGGGAGCTATGTTCCTAGACTTACCATTTATAAGTGAAACCACAGATAATAGCAAACCTTTTTAAAATAAAGAGGACTTCCAGTATAAATATACCAGAGTTGTATTGGAGGACCTAACAATTCCTAGAGAAGATACCTCTCTAGGCATTCTGCAGCATGACTCTATGATACATGTCCTTGTTTTTTCAGCTGTGGATAACTGAAACTGCAGCTTTTGGTTCCATGGATACAGGATGTGACCTGTATTTACATTTACCATGCTTTTTTTTTTTTAAGCAATATACTCATAATTGGTAAGGTACCTTTTACCAAGTCAAGGGTAAACAAAACAAACAAAACAAATAACAAACTATGAATGGCCCATGACCCAATCATATGATCTCTGCTTATAGGTATCGAATAGTATCCTAAGTTGGTGGATAACTTGGAAAAATTACCTTTTGGGACTGCAACTTCTAGAATCCCTCAGCCAATTCAATCACTGGCCATTCTGACTGAAGGATTCTGGGAGCTGTTGTTCAAATAAGGAAATTTCCCATGATCTGAACTGGAAAGTGACAACCTAAAAAATGCTCCTGGCTCAGCATAATACAGCCCATATCCAAATGACATAACCATGCAAGCAGTCTACAGAGAATGACCCCTTCTAGTTTTTTATATATAACTGTCATCCATCATGGATATTTATCCATGTATACTTGTTTACAGAAAAGTTAAAGCGTTTGGAAACCACCCCAATGTTTAGCCGACAATTACTGTGCAAAAACAGCACACAATTAGTTCAGAAACAATTTGTCATTTCATCAATCTTTTTATGGTTTCACAAACAATCGTTTCATAGTACTCTTATTTTTTAATAAGAAAAACGTCCCTGATTAGAAAGCAGAAGGAGAAGGAATAAAAATCAAGTCAATCTTAAACAGTGTCACTAGTCCCCCCTCCCCCAACAATTAATTCTCTTAGTAAATTTGTACAGGACTACATTCTCATTTCAGCCTATGGACGGAGAATGAACTAAAGCATAGAAAAAGTTCTATTGAGCAGCATATTGAAATGCAACAGAATATAAAGCATGCATTCTTGAATCACTTTTATATTCTAACTGGGAAGAATCCCTCATATGAAACCATGAACCTATAAATCTGAAGATGATTCCTAATGAGTGTTGTAGTTAAAAGAAATCTAGCTAGTGTTCTCAATAACAGAAACATTTAATTAAACAGAAAAACAGTGAGTTTTTTCAGAGAATTTTCCAGGCTCGGTTCTTAATAAAGGAAGAACCAGCCATTTTCTGGTCTCCCTGGTCAAACTATAATGCAAAATAAATAAATAAATAAATAAATATAAAAATAAAATTAAAATAAAATAAAAACCAGCTGCAAAAGATTTTGTCTGCCACAAGGGCAACACTATTCACTCAGCAGTTTCATATTAAATAACTCATTTAGGTGATAAGAGGATAAGAATTAAAAATTTGGAGGGTGTGTTTATAATTGATTGATTGAATATATAGGCTACACCAGTGATACTCAAAGTCCCTGGGTACTGGTCCCTGAGCTATCAGCTGCTGGTCCTTGGCAAATTTCCAAGAAAGAAAGAAAGAAAGAATTGAAGTCAATGGGCACAAATAGGATACTGCTCCCTTGCATACTGGGGAAAAATACTAGTCTCCAACATTAGATAACTTGAGAAATGCTGTGTACACAAAATTCACTGGGGAGTGGGCTGTGGATCTCACCAATTATTTTCCATTGGCTTTTCTCCAAATTTGGAAACATAGTTTGGGATGCTCAAATTAAAATATAGATCACATGACATACACAGAGTTTATTTGGACAGCTGTGGGTGGATACCACAATTATTGCTTCATTCACAATTGAATTTTTTTTATTGAGCTGAGTTTTTAAAAAAAATCTTTTAAGAAAGGTTTTGCTGTAGCTATATAAATAAAATTTAATTTCTGCCTGTTTGTCTGTTTATTATCATATTACATATAACTGGCTGGCTGGATTTTCATCAGATTTGGAAGTGATGCGTGGAACTTAAAGGTTATGCAATATACAGTTGTCCCTTCACATTCACTGGGGTTAGGTTCCAGGACCCCCCGTGAATACCCAAATCCGTGAATACTCAAGTCCCATCATATGCAATGGCAGAGCAAAATGGAGTCCCTTATATAAGATGGCAAAATCAATGTTTGCTATTAGGATTACTATTTTTTAAAGAATATTTTCAAGCCGTGAATACTCAAATCCGTGAATGTCAAATCCGTGAATGTGGAGGGACAACTGTACATGAAATTCAGTTGGTGGGGCCTGGAAGCACCCCCATTATTTTTTAATTTGTACAAATCAGTGTTGTTGGGAGAGGCAAGTCCTCTCAAGGGGAACTGAGACTGAGGAGATTTTTACACTACACTGTTATAGTGTTATTATTCCACTTTATTTGCTATGGCTGCTTCCTGTGGAATCCTGGGATTTGCAGTTTAGGGAGGGGCATTTACAACTCTCAGCCAGGGAGATCTTAGGCCTCACTAAACTACAAACCGCAGAGTTCCACAGGAGGAAGCCAGAGCAGTTAAAGTGAAACAGTAACACTATAATAGTGTAGTGTGAAAATCTCCTGATATGAAACAGGAGGAACATTTGAGCACCTGAAGAGATAGGCAGTCATTCTCAAGGGCAGTTGAAAGTGAGTTAACATTAAAAATGGTTAATGATGATTCTACTGAGTAACATTGGCTACTAGTATGAAATGATAACAACTGATCATTTGCATAGTACTGTCACTTCTTCAGTGCTATAACCTCAGATGAAACATGTTTCTTGTTGTCAACTGCCTTCAAGCCAACTTCAACATAAGGCAACCCCATGAATGAGAAACCTACAAGTTGCCATATCCTCAACAACCCTGCTCATTTTTCTCATTGTTGTCTTGTTTAATTATGCTGTGATTAAAACAAGAGCCCTACATGGGCTAAGTTGGCCAAACAATCCCACAAAACGTTGGCCCGTTTTTTTAGATCATATCCTAGGCCACTCTGGTATCACTTAGGCTGGTGTCACCCCTTCCCCCAACAGTGTTACCTGGTGTAGTTTGGCCTCTCTGCACTCCCTTAGTGCTGCCACTGCTGTATGTATCCTTTGGAACAAGTTTGATTGAGCATGATAATGGCTTATGTCAAAACAACAGGCAAATAATTTAAAATTCAGTATAACATAATAAGAAAGGCATGCAAAGGACTTCACTTCCAAAGCTAAAATTTCAGCAATGCAAGTCTTAGCACTTTGGATGACAGATAAAATAAAACAGCCAACCTTAAATAACGGAGGGAATGAGCGAGCAATTTCAAACTTCATTGAAGGCAAACTGTACAGAATAATAAAGACAGCTCCTGCTGCTCTTCACTTTTAACCACTGAGTGCTCCTGCATTTTATACTTCAATTTTAAATGGTAAATCTGTTTTTAGATCCTTTAACAGTCATTATTTGGGATTATTTAACTGTCCTTTTTTATTTTTGGTAAAATTTGTTGTTCTGCACTTTCAAGTCGACTCAACCCTAGGGTTTTCTCTGATAAGATTTATTTAGAGGAAGAGGCTTGACATTGTTTTGCTCTTAGGCTGCAAGAGTGTGACTTGCCCAAGGTTTCCATGGTGAGTGGGGATTCCAACCATAGCCTCCTGGAGTTCTAGTCTAACACTCAAAATGCTACACTGTGTTGCCTCTATTTGTCAAGTACCCAACTTTATTTAGTTTTATTTATTTATCTATTTATACCCCACTCTTCAGCCACAAAGGCTATCAGAGTGGCTTACAAATGGTCAATTTAACAGTTCCCTGCCCTCAGGCTTACAATCTAAATAAATAACTTATGTTAACAGAAAGTGAGGAAGAAACAAAAAAGGAAAGGAAGGAAAAAAAGAAAGAAAAAAGAAATTTGACAGAGGCACCCAACTTGATTTACCATACATAGGAAGTATCAGGGTTTGTCTATATGGCGAAAGTACTCCTCATGGAATTCAAGAATTCTATGTGTCCTAATGAGATCCTGCATTGAATCACGGTATTTGGGAGTAAGGACATTCTTTCTCCTAAGCCATGCCACACAAGAAATGTTCAAACAACCCCCTCCCATGTCCAATAAATGAGTTAAGGGAGAGTGAAATCATACTCACTGGCTGCACCCATCCTCTCCAACGCAAATACATGTGCAGTATTTTTGACATAAGAGACATATAAATGCACAACTGTACTTGTGTAGGATTCCTCTGTCTGATTGTAGCCCCAGTAGAATGACTACAGTGAACATTATATGAGGAGGAAGGTAATAAAAGGAAGATCCCCCTGTGGATCCCAAGAGATTGAAAAGATGTCGCATAATATTTTATATTTATATTTTATATTCTTTTATATTGTATAATCAGAGTTGTACTCAATGGATCTCTCCCCTATAAAGTCATTTCCCAGATTGATCAGAAAAGCTGCATGTAAAAATCGTATTAGAGGATAAATGCTCACATGTTTCTCTGTCAGTTGTTAAGTTTCTATCAATGGCTACCAAGATTAGAGAGAGAGAAGCTCTCCAAATCTGCCAGAATATTTGAAATGTATTATAAAGTTCAACTCATTCTTATAAGGTTTATAGGGAGGAGTTTGCTGAATGTTTAACTTTCATTTTTGTATTTAATATTCTTGATAGTATGCAATTTTGGTTTATTTTATCCATGTATATTTCTTTTTACCATATTTTATTTTGCTCTGTATTTTGATATTGTAATATTTTGTTAATTATGTTGTTGTGTCTATACACCATAAAGTTTTTAAATACATGAAAAGGAAGTTAAAAAAGTAAGGAAGACCATGAAGGGATATGAAGTTAAGGAGGCATTTAGGCACAATATGAAACAATAAAGGAAGCCAATTAGCAGATTTAAAAAGAAAACCAACGTTATTACTATATATATTTTCTATTACTGTGATGCATTACTTGGGGATCACCCCCTCTAGGCAAGCATGAACTGCTGTAAAGGTTCATGCCTGCGTAGAAGGGGTGAGCCCCCAAGTAATCAGCACAGCAAAGGAAGTACAGAGGCACAGGGTGCTTGTGACACCCCTCTAAAGGTGTCACCTGGTGCGGTCCATACCCCCATCCCCTAGTGACATCCCTGCTCCAGACCTGTAGCTGCCTCTATCCAATGACCTGTAGGAAAAGGGCCCTTGTGCAGTTGGAACTGGAAATAGGAGGGCTTTGCAGCAGCAGCAGTGGCTATAGCAATGCTCAGAAATGATTGAGGTGTGCTTGGTTGCTCATCTTGATTTGGAGAAAAGTAGTAAGTGGGTGGTTGCTAGGGTTGCTATGTCAGGACTATGTGGTGAGATTTCAGGGCCCAAACGAAAGACCTAGGTGTCACAGTAGGTGGGCCCTAGTGATGTCATTAAGCATGGAGCATTGATCATCAACCCCAGTTGCATAGAATATGCCATTCAAATAAAAACACCAAGTCTGGCAAATGAGGATATCTACGCTCTGCATATATACATGGACTGCACAGAAATGTATGCATACTTTTCAGTGCAGTGCTCTCAGCCTGAATTTCCTTGCCTGAGGACTGGAGATGAGATCTTGCAACTCTAATGATTGCCTATAAAATGTAAAAATATTGTGGAAATGACAGTTTACTATAATAGCAGAATATAACAGCAAGAACAGGTATAGGGGGAAATTTACTTTGATGAATGTTTAAAAGCAAATGAGCCCAATCTGCACTTCCCAGGTAATATGAAGAAAGGAACACAATTATAGTTTGGATTGTGCATATCTTCAAAAATTGTAATGTAGTTTTCAGATCAAAGGTTGCATACAAGAATGTATAGATTGGAGGAAACTGTGTTTAAAAATGGAAGTATATTTAAGAAAAATAATTCCATAAATTAGTGCTGTTTGCATATAAAAATGCTTATATTATGGAGCTGTATACAAAACTGCACATATTAGAGAAGTTTGCAATATACAGCTCCATATATTAGAGAAATTGTATGCAAAAATGCATATGCAGGCCAACCCCCATATCCATGGATGTGGTATCTTTGCAAATTCTTTGCAGACCGTTTAAATTCATACTCTTAGAAAACTGGAAATTCCCTGCACATCATCTGTGCATACACTGCTGCATGCATATCTGTCAATTCATATTTTTGGAGGAAAAAATAAGATTTCACTTACATGCATAGAATCATAGAACAGAATCATTGAGTTGGAAGAGACCACAAGGGCCATCCAATCCAACACCCTGCCCTGCAG
The DNA here is from genome assembly GCA_030847615.1 of Gambelia wislizenii. Taxonomy (NCBI): domain Eukaryota; kingdom Metazoa; phylum Chordata; class Lepidosauria; order Squamata; family Crotaphytidae; genus Gambelia; species Gambelia wislizenii. The sequence continues at coordinate 164,569,817 of JAUMIR010000001.1, read as the reverse complement.
GAATACACAATCAAAGCATTCTCAAGAGATGGCCATCCAGCCTCTGCTTAAAAATATCCAAAGAAGGAGACTTCACCACATTCCGAGGCAGTGCATTCCACTGCCAAACAGCTCTTACTGTTAGGAAGTTCTTCCTAATGTTTAGCTGGAATCTCTTTTCCAGATGTATATTTTACACTGCTAGACAGAGGGAAGCAGTTGCTTCAGGAAGCAGATGTTTGGGCCTAGGGCAATGGTGGAGTCTCCCATCATCCTCCCAAGTTCTTTAAGCTAGCCCATTCTAAACTAGTGCCTCAGCTATGCTGGGGATGACATTGCCCTACTGCCAACCTTGAAGTAAGTTTCACCCATTAATCTGGTTGGGTTCTGTTAATGGATGGGTGCCTTATTGTGGACTGACATGTTCTGTATCACCTCAGGCAACGAAATGTCACTACACCACCCTGCATTGCCCCATCATGGTTGTAACACTTGTAGTGTGGCCTTATTGCTCACAGGCACTCATAGTAATATTAATCAATGATAGCATTCATTATTATAAGTTTAAAAAATGAAAGCTTGGAAAAGTTTTTTTTCTTTTTGTACTAGTCTTTTTGTAGTTTTGGAAGTTTTATCCAAAAAGGCTCAGACAAAGATAATATGCTTATATTTACTTTTTAAAAATCTCTTATTTATTTATTTATTGCATCTATATGCTGCTTTTCTTCCAGTGATGGACCTAAGGTAGCTCACAAAGAATAAAACAAAATTTTCTTCTTTCTGGCCAACCATGCGGCAGCTTATGTTAAGAAATATGCCATTTTTGCTTCCCCTGGCATATGGCATGGCTCCTGAGTCAAGAGAGAGCTAGTCCAAACATCATCATCATCATCATTTTGTACCCACCTCTCCCCATGGATCATTGGGTCATTTTATTAAATAGACATCTTACTCCTTTTAAAAAGGGCAAGTGGTGACACAAAGGCATTCTTGTGTTTACTGAGAGAACAGTCCCTGACCCAGTCTCACCCTGGAGTCCAAAAATAATATGCAATATATTATTATTATTATTATTATTATTATTTATTTTCAGTTGCCCAAGTCTTATATATACTTGACAGATGAGGAAAGTGGAAGTCAATGTAAAGTAAACTTGGCAGGAACAGGTTCTAAACTTACTAAGTCTGCACCTTTGTGGAGAAAAATGCCTTCTGCTTTGTGATGTGGAACTAACAACACATTTTCCTAGATACCTATTAAAACACAGTACAGTACCTATTATGAGACATATTTAGATCTCAGGTGCCTTCACCTTGCTTTTAAGAACATTCTTTTTGGCCCCTTAGACAAATACTTCCTTATAAACTTCAAATTTCTTGGAATCTGTTCCAGAGATGTCTGCTACAAAAGTCTTTCAGTGCAAGCCAATGTGTTCCAATATTGCTATATGCAAGTGACAAATCAACATGAATAGTTCTACATATCAGGTAACTTGCATGGTACAGACATGCCACTGTGATTTGCAGGCACTTGAATGAACTTAAGAGGTTGTTTTCCTTGGAACAAAAACTGCTGGGTTTTTTATACAACAAGCTGGCATACTTCACAATTCATTCATAAATCTGGACTGAAAGACAAAAAAGCTTTGCTTTGGAATCAACTGAATTTGGCATATAGGATTACACTAATGGCCCATCTAATAAATGGGACTGCTACAATTTTAGGGCTCAATGAAGAAAAGGCTCCCAAACTGTAAAAATGAGGCGGGAAAAATATTTCACTAAATGTGAGTGTTATCAGGATGGAGTGAAGTAAAATTTTTCCGAAGTTCAGAGGGTACTGAAAAGAACATTTCCAAGGATGTTGTTTACTCAAAAATTTAGGCTCAGCTAATATTGGAAGAAATTCTATTTTTACTTCATCCTGGTAGATAAAGAAAGCTAAGAGAACAGAAGGCTAGGATTAGGAGCAAAGCCCTTTGGCTCCTTCAACTATGTTAAGGAGATTATCAGACGTGGCTGATGTGGTGCCATAATGATGCCAGAGGAATGCAAAAGGACACCAATATCAGACAACATCATCCTTTTGTGTTCTGCTGGCATCATTAAGGCATTTCTTTCTATTGATCGGCTGAGCCATCAATAGATTCCCCGTTGCAGTTTGGTGCCAGCATTGCTGGTGTGTGAAATCTCAGGCCATTTAACTCTCAGGAATGCAGCATCAATGGGCATCTGGTGCGAACACTTCTGGGTGAGATTGGGACATCCATGTGACTGACACACTTTTTATGACCCTCCCTGGGTTACTTGGAAGTTTTTAAGTGTGTTTTTGTGCTTGGTGTAACTTTTTTGGGGGTATATTTTTGTTTTTATTTTTGAGTTTCTTGCGCTCATGTCTTCTCATGAGAACAGGCAGGATTTCAGTCCAGGAAGTGAAAGGAGCTCCGTTAGAGTTCCATTCATTCCTGGGCTGCCTTTGGATGGAAGATAAGGTAAGTGTAATGGGGAGGGTTATTGTGCTGGGTCAGGGGCAGGATTGGAGATTGTGGGACAGGAACACTTTTTGCATTCCTGTCTGATAATCTCCTAAAATAACATCATAACAATATCAATAAACAAGTGTATCTGCTTATACCCTTCAACTGTCCCGATTTGGCAGGGTCAATCCTGATTAGTCCTATGCCATCTCACTGTTTTAGCTGCTCTTAAAATGTCCCAGTTTCTCTCTCCTCTTCTCATTTCCCCCCTTTGTCCTCAGCTTTCTTCAAACTGAGTTCCAATTGCAAAAGTTGTTTGCACTTGATTAACTCATCAGAGGGCAGAGGAGGGGGAAGAATCAGCAGAAGCTGCCAGGTTAATTGAGTGCAAACTACTTTTGCAGTTTGAACTCAGTTGGCAGCAACTGAAGTAAGCACAAATGGGGAAAGCGGCTGAAAAAGTGGGACAGTAGAGGATTAAGTGGTACCCTCCTTGCCAAATCAGGACAGTTGGAGGGTATGAACACTTACTGAACAGGTCAGCAAGTTAAAGCAGCTTCAAAGGTTACAACAATTTAAAACCATGTACATGTACATTTAAAAGTAAAATAAATGCCAGCTAAACAAACCAAGCTTCCTCATGCCAAGGCCCTCCAGGTGTATTGAACAACAGCTCCCATTATCTATCATCCTTGATGGTGAGTGTCATTGTCCAATACATTCTGCAGGGCAGTAGGCTGACAAAACTCAAACAAAAAAACAACAGCGGTTGTCTATATGAGGCTATAAAATGTGGGTTGATGCACACTGATGCCAATTCGCAGCAGCTTTCATTTGTCTTAATGATTTTTTTTTTGCAAGATTACAGGCATGTGAAGCTACTTGCGTTTGTTGTTCAAACAGACATGCCTCCGAATCAAGATAGCAATAGTAACAGCAACAGCAACAGCAATATAGCAATAGCATTGATATTTCTATACCACTTATCAGTGCAAAGCACTCCCTAAGTGGTTTATAATGTTTTTAGCTAATTGCCCCAACAAGCTGGGTACTCATTGTACCAACCTATGGCAGGATGGAAGGCTAAGACAACCTTGGAGTCTTCTAGGATAGAAATCACAATGTTGTGGCTTTAGTACTGGCATTGAACCACTGTGCCACCAGGGCTTGTTACTGTGCCACCAGGGCTCCTTGAGATGGTGGGTGCGAGTGCATTACTTGCATTTTTATTGTTGCCAGTTGCCGCCACTGGACGGTATTTTTTTTTAAAAAAATCATATCCAAGGTGCAGAAATGTGATATTCCGCTTAAATAAATAGGAAACAAGAAGAAATAAAGACTTTTTTGTTGCCTGATTTCATGATCGCTATGGTGAAAATCCAACAAGGGGGTTCCAGGTGCTTGCCTTGTTAGCAAGCTCCACCCCCTGTGCACATCTGACCAATCAGCTTTCACTTCTGCTCTTATCGTGAATGTGCACCAAAGTGAATCGGTTGTCCCAATGAGTGGGAATGTGCATTTCCCCTCAGAGCTTTTTAAAAACTTTGGGAAAAGCCGCAAAGGCTTTTCCTGTGACGTTTTGGTTGTTTTGGCCTCCTTCTTCCAAATATGGCAGATTGATGCAGGGTCTCATTAAGACAAATTGTATTCGCCTTGAATTCTATGAGTATTTTCACCATATAGACACCCCCACAGTTTTACTAAAGACTTTGGGATACAAACAATCTGGAAGTCAGTCCCCTGTGGGAGAAGCTCCATTTATTTCATGCTGGTTTGCCTTTTTTAATTTTTTTACTTTTGATGATGTCTCTTTTCCTGTGCCAGTGAAGAAAATGGTCAGGCTTCATTTGGAAATACTTACAGCATGTTATTAATTAGACTGAAAGTGTTCTTTTCCTAGCAGTAAACCCATTAAAAATGGTTCCATGCATGACTTATTTGCTTCAGGATTTACATCCTGGCTCCCTCCCAGAGTTTCCAGTCACATATACTTTCCCTCCGATGAGCCTTCTTTCAAAACATAACCTGGAGAAAGACAGCGCAAGCAAATTGCAAAGCTGTTGGCTGACTGCTGCTGTATGTGTGACACAAATTCTTTCATGAGACATCTTACTAAGTGCATAGAAACTTGGCAACAGGGAAAATAAAGATAAGATCACATAGAAAGATTGACAAAACTTTGGAATTAGACATCTTTTTTTGATTTGAATCGCACATTTTCCTGGAACCTCAAGTAGTATATATATATATATATAGAGAGAGAGAGAGAGAGAGACTCGCCTCCTCCCAAAACACAGAGTACAGACCAGCCTGAAAAAGAATGAGCAAGAGTAGAATCTTTAATGATCTGCCTTACTAACCTAGGTTAGGTACAACCACCAAAAAGCTAGTTCAAAGATATTCTGCTGTGTCTCCAGAAGGCACTCAGGCTCAGAACTTTTCCATGGAAAGAAATGCCCCTGAGAAGCTCTTCTGCACCTCAGAAGGTAGAATGAAGTTCTGCACATCGGCTGTCCATGTTGACCAGGCTTCTTTTGCAAGGACTTGTATAAAAATAAATTCAGTGAAGGAGATTTTCTAAGGAATGTCTCAACCAGTCACAAACAACAATGCATTCCCTGAATTTAATTTTCCACTTTAAGGCTTCAATGTTCTAGTCCAGTGGAACACAACCCAAGGCAATCTCATGGCTTAGGGCCATAAAAACAGTGTAATCCTACAGTTCAGGGACCATAGGAGAGACTAAATCTCCACCTCTGAGGTTGGAAAACAATCCAGGATGTGAAAAATCTTCCAGTCTTAACTTTGCTGAAGTTCTCTGAATTCCATCTGCATTTTCTTCCTGCCTTTGGTGCAAGATTTCGAACTTTATCAGGCAAGCCTCTACAAACGTTCATTTGCATATTTTGAACCATTTTTCTGCTGGCAAAAGAACCATTTTTATCAGACCTACTTTTACTTGCATGAAAAGGCAGCCCCTGGAGCACAAATGGAGCTCTGTTTATTTCCTCATTCGTGATCTCATTTCTTGCGAGAAGGCGCAAGTGTGGTCAAATTTAAACATGCATCCCCCCCCCAAAAAGTACACACAAGCACAGAAACACAATCACAAAGTCCCAAGTAAACTGGGGAGGTTAATAAAAAGAGTGTCCCCTACCTGGTTTTCATTATCTCCCCTGGAAGTGTTTTGCCCATTGACACTGTATTCACGTGAGCACAATGGTGCAAAGTTTCAAATGCTGGCCATACTGGCAAAAAAGCACCATGGGAGATCTATAGATGTCTTGGCCTGTCAATAAAATAGAATGGCTTTTGGACAATACAAAATTGCGAAAGGACAACGTCATCTGATATGTGCACCTTTTCATGTTAATTAGGTGTTGTTATGACACTATATTTACCACATCTGATAGCGTCCTTTGTGTTATTCTCCTTGACCAAAATTAGTACCCATTTGTTTTATGCACTTCCACTAATGTATTTGTTCACACAATTTAAGTATTTTGCATGAATTTTCCATATTGACAAAAGTGTGTTTCTCCTCATTTCTTCAGTTATGCTCATTTTGGTTAGTTATATTTTAAAATATGTTCAGTGTTTTGTGCACACACTACTTCTCAGTTCTGCCCCATAAGCTTCATAGATGTGCAAATGCTCAAGCTGAGGTGTATATTTTCTTACAAGTCTTGGGAGATGCAGAAACATTGTCAAGCCCAACGAAATTTCTTCCCAGCCCTAGAGACAGCTTGGAGTGATAAGAACCTTTACAGTTCAGGACTCAGGACTTTATCAGATGCGGCAAAACACAGCAAAAATGCATTCAAAATTGCATCATAAGGCTGGGATGATAGCCCAAAGAGCAAAATTATCAGATACCCACATCCTCACCTGTTCCATGGGTGTGGGCATGAACAAGGTATGACTTTTCTATTGATGGGAAAAGCCATCAATAAAAAGTGGTGCCTTATTCACGCCACTCAGCAGGAACAGGCAAGTAATGATGTTGTCTGATAATTTTAGCCCTTTGGCTTATTGACCCTGCCTTATGACACATTTTTCGACACATCTGATAAAGTCCTTACTCTGTACAAAATTGCACATGGCATTTTCTGCACAGAAAAGTAACATTTTTTTCTGCATAGAAAATGCTGTTTTCTACACCAAAAACCATGTTTGAATTTTGTGCAAAATAAGTTCCAAAGTTTTCAAAGACTTTCTCTCAGCAGGAAGAAAATTGCTAAAATTATCCATTGCTTCTTTCAAGAACAAAATTAGCAAAGAATTACATCCCTGATTTGGACAAAGTTTTACTGACATGTTCTCAACTAGTTGAAGCTTCCAAAAGCTTATTTACAAAATCCCTCCTTACTACATGTTACAGTAGTCAAGCTGAGATGGGGCTAAAGGTTATGAACAAAGTGGCCAGCTCTCTAGGCTCTAGAAAGAGATGCTGCTATTTATTCTAGCTGTACTTAATTAGAAGCACTCCTACCCACAGTTTTCCCTTAGAGCTGGATCCAGGAACATTGTCCAGCTGTGAGCCTCCTCCTTTTGAAAGCTGAAATATAGTTTATGAAGCATGGCAACCCTTGCCTTGAAGCACTGAAATAAAAAGGCTAAAAAGGGAACATTTAATACCATAGGGACTGTCTAGAGTGCAGCAAAAGCCCTTTTCCCCATCCAACGGTTGCTGCAATAAATTCATATTTTCTAAATGAGTTCATTAGAATTATTCGGGATCAATTGGCACAAACATTTCTATCATTACTATGAGTTTCAGGGTAAAATATTATACACTATTTTCCTGGACAATGGCCATTTCCTTCTACAACTTGAATATCTATATGTCGGTGTGTGTGTGTGTTGTACTGCTTTAAATGTCAGCCCATGTATGTTGCCAGGTTGTAGCATATTATGTCAGGTTATAGAGTTTCATGTGATGTAATGCATTCACATCCAATTGGCAGCATGTTGAATAAAAATGGGGAGAAATTTCTCTCTTGAGGACAAAGACAGGCCTAGTGTTGTCAATAACCTAAATGTATAATGCTTGCAACTTTGCATTAGTCTTGCACAGCCAGACAGTTAATGCCTCTGACTTGCCTGATTTGAAAGTTATTCAAAGAAAGAAACAATGAGCAGTCTAGAATTGACAATTATGCAAAGAAAGTGATCATTTCCATTTAGTAGTGTCCTTACGACCAGTACTTGAATGGGCAGTACTACTTAAAACAGCAAATCTAGCTAGAGAATTGCTACAGGAGAGGAGGCTGAAGTGGTCTATTAGACTGACTAGTTCTATCCAGGAGAAATTACATAGTAACTATATGGCAACTGTGTGTCAATTATTCTGTGATAAGTCAATGAATCATTTGGATATTTATCAACAAATTGTCACAGAACTTAGGCCTTGTCTAGTAACAGTTACAGAACATGGTTGGTTTGATGCATAATGTAGGGCAGCCAAAAGACACCTGGCAAAAAATAAAATAAAAATAAAGGTATTCCACAAAAATCCATATGGGAAAGTAGGTCCATATGAGGTCCATAAGACAATGTCCAGAATAGATATGTTCTGGGCATCAGCCGCGCTAATCCCGAGAATAAGGGAGATGGAGATATTACCAAAAATCATATCCGATCATAATCATAATCCTATTAAGATGAAACTGAAACTTCCCAAAAGAGAATACACTTGGAGACTGAGAGAAGGTCTATTGAAGGAAGAAATTTTTTTTGCAAAAAATGAAGGGAAAAATTAGACTATATTTCAACGAAAATAAAAAAGAAGATACAAAAATGAGGATAATTTGGGGCGCATTTAAAGCTACAATGAGAGGTCTTCTTTTACAAAAGGGAGTGGAGAATGCAAAAAAAGCAAGAGATAAGAGCCAGGCGTTGATGAAGAAGTTAAAAGAAAAAGAGGAGGAATTAAGAAAGAAACCACAAAGCAAAATCATAATAAAAGAACTGGAAATATTAAGGAAATCAATTAATGATACCGCGGTTGAAGAGATTGGGGAAAAACTGAAGAAAGTAAGACAAAGGACTTTTGAGCATGCAAACAAAATGGGCAGATGGCTCGCTTATAGATTAAAAAATCAAAAAGAGAAAAGGATGATAGCAGAAATTAAAGCAGACGGAAAGTCTCTTAAGAGGCAGGAAGAAATAGAAATAGAATTTATAGACTATTATTCGGCGTTATATAGGGAGCAAATAAAAGAAGAAAATTGGGAGACCAGTATGAACAACTATATCAAAGATAACAAGTTTGCGCAAGTGTCAGAAGATCATAGGATGGGATTATCCAAAGCCTTTACTATAGAAGAATTGACAAAGGCAATACAAAGTTTAAAAAGGGGCAAAGCACCAGGTCCAGATGGTTTTACGGACGTCTTTTACAAAACATTCAAAAAAAAATTTCAAAACCATTGTTGGAAACGATCAATTTAATCCACATAGAGGGTATACCAGACACATGGAAGACTGCGAACATTACAATGATATGGAAGGAAGGGAAAGAACGAACGGATGTTAAAAATTATCACCCGATTTCCTCAATGTGGATTACAAGATCTACACAACTATGATGGCAACCCGGTTGAAGGAGGTACTAATGGAAATAATAGATAGTGACCAAAGTGGATTCTTACCAGGAAGATCCCAAGCAGCTAATATTAGAATTATTATTGACATTTTAGAATATCTGGAGAAAAACAACGAATGAAAGGCAGCCATAGTACTTGCGGACGCAGAAAAAGCGTTCAACAATATAAATTGGTGTTGCTTAATTAGGACGATGGAAGAGCTAGGTTTCTGTAAATTTATGATATCAAATATTGCAGAAATTTATACAGAACAAAGAGCATCAATAATCATAAATGGGAAAAGATCTAAAGAAATTGTAATTCAGAAAGGTACAAGGCAAGGCTGCCCCCTGTCGCCATTACTCTTCATCATAGTAATGGAAATCTTAATGAATAAATTAAGAAAAGATAAAAGGATAAGGGGTCTGAAAGTTAAAAACCAAGAATATAAGACCAGAGCATTTGCAGACGATTTAGCAATAATACTGGAGGACCCTATAGAGAACGTCAATTGTTTAATGGGAATTATTGAGGAATTTGGAAAGTACGCTGGCTTCAAAATCAACAAAGACAAAACTATAATCCTGGCCAAAAATCTGTCCAAAAAAGAACAAGACATACTGAAAGGAAAGTCAGGTTGCAAACTGGAGAAAAAAGTGAAATATTTAGGGATTTGGCTAACTAGTAGAAACCTGGACTTATTTGACAATAACTATAAAAAAACTTGGGAGATTATAAAAGGAAAACTAAAGATTTGGAAGAAATTGAATCTGTCATTAACAGGAAAAGTAGCGGCTATTAAGATGTCCATTCTCCCAAAGCTGATGTTTTTATTCCAGAACTTACCGATCATTACAAAGGATCAACCTTTCAAAACCTGGAAGAAAGATCTGAGTGATTTTATATGGAACGGTAGGAAGGCAAGAGTGAAATGGGCAACTTTAACTGAGCGATCAGAAAGAGGAGGACTAGACTTGCCGAATTTACGGAACTACCATAAAGCATGTAGTTTAGTATGGTTGGGAGAATGGCTCAAATTAGAATATCAAAAGCTGTTGCGGTTAGAAGGAGCGGGACTGAGGTTTGGGTGGCATGCATATTTAAGCTATGACAAAACCGCAGTCCATAAAGAATTCAGTAGCCATATTATTAGGAAAGCCCTCCTTCAGACATGGAAAGAGTTACAGAAGCAATATTATGGAAAAATACCAGCATGGACATCGGCGGTTGAAGCCTTCAGTGAAAGATGGGGTTATATAGGCAAACTTAATAAATGGATCACTTACAAAGAACTGTGTGTAAAACGAGATAAACAGATGGCATTAAAAACAAAAGAGAGGCTCGATAAGGAAGGATGGAAATTTAACTGGCTCTCTTACCAGCAGATACATAGCAGGTATAAAAAGGATAGCAGTGATTTTGGTTTCTGGGGAAAAGAAACGGAAGTAGAAAAAATCATATGGGATGATAAGAAGAAGAAAATTGGGAGATTGTACAAAATCCTCCACACTAGACAATTGGAAACTGAAACAGTCAGAGACGCAATGATCAAGTGGGCAAGGGACATTGGAGAGGTGATAGAATTATAGGAATGGAAACTTGGAAAAAAACAAAAAAGTTTACTGCTTGTCAAGCCCTAAAAGAGAATTTCTTTAAGATAAGTAACAGGTGGTATATGACCCCATCAAGGTTAAATAAAATGTTTGGTACTAAAGAGAAACACTGTTGGGGGTGTGAAAAGGGTATAGGAACACTCAATCATATGTGGTGGACCTACCCGAGAGTAAAGAAATTTTGGGTAAGGATACATTAGATTATTCAAAAAGTCTTTAATATAAAATATGAATTAAATTCAAACCTATATCTCTTAAATATTACTTCAATGTTACCTAAAGAGGTGGAGAGGAAACACTGGTGAATATTGATATACCTTTGCACAGCAGCAAAGGTATATGGTAATAGCTGCAAAATGGAAGAGTAATCAAGAGTTACAAATAGATGACTGGCTCAAACAAATACAAGACATGAAAGAGAATGATAAATTAACACACTTGTTAAACCATAAATCAATACAAAAAATAGAAGAAGAGTGGCTCCCAATAACAAACTATTGTAGGATAAGATGGTGTATAGCAGAGAATATAGATATATAGATATATAGATGTATGGGGAAAAAAAGAACAAGCAAGAGGAAAGTGGAAAGAAAGTGTGAAATAAACTTGGAAAATAGAGGTGAGAAAGGATATAGATAAAATACACTAAGAGAAATATAATAGGAAGATATATTGTTGAAAGGAGGAGAAGGTTAGATAAAGGGAAGAATAACAACTTTGAGCTATTTTATACGAAGGAAGTCATGGGATTTTATTATTTGTTGCTGTAAGTGAACTATGTATATTGGAGAAAAGAGGTGAGGATGAAAAGGGAGCTGGTGTCTTCCTGCTTATCCACACCCCAGTATGAGCTGTATATGTATATGTTACAATAAAAAGTAATTTTCAAAAAAAAAAAATCCATATGGGAAAAAGCCTAACCAAATGTATGCTGAAATATAAAAGCATACTTAGGACTTTATCAGATGCAAAAAAAAAAAAAAAAAAAAAAAAACCAGCAGGTTGCGAGGATGACACCACTATACCGCTACAGGCTGGGGATACTGCATGATGTCTCCTTTTGTCCTTTTTTCGTTCTCCCTCCGTGCTGGAGGGACAAAAAAGGTGCCACTTTTTATTAACAGAAACTTCCATCAATGAAAAGCAGCATCTTTTTCATCCCTCCGGCATGGAGGAAACACAGAGGATGGACGGGAAGAGGATGGGGCGTGCGGGACAGCAACGTCTTCATCCCGACCTCCACGTTTTTTTTTTTTTTAGAGCATCTGATAAATCCCTTAAAGACAAGAAAGCTGAACACATAAAATCTCAGTGGCAGGAACTGAACCTTGTGGTAATAGATGGAAAGAAGACAAATTCTGGGAACTTGTTACCTGAGGTCTAAAAAGTATAAGACATACACTGGAAAGCCTCAAGTTACTCCCTCCACTTGGATTAAATATTTATCCAATATTTTTTTGTGGTCAATCAAGGCTCTTGGAAGAGACTGGGATGAATAAATATTTCTCTAATCTACGTGAGTGGCAACCAGTCACTGGCAATAAGATAAGGTTTCTAATCCCATCTTTGAAATCTACGAAAGCACCTAGAGAAGATATGCTTCCTTGAGGACTCTTCAAAGAACATGTTGAACGGTGGAGCCCCATTCTTGCTGACCTATTTACTATGATAAACAGTACTGGACAAATGCCTCATCGATGGAAAATAAGTATTATATTTCCTATTTATAAGAAATGGGACAGGAACGACCCCCAAATGATTGGCCAATCATCTTGCTTGACATCACTTCAAAGCTATATGCTCAATTCTTATTGCATAAACTAATAGACTGGCTACAAGAAAAGCAAATCATACACAAAGAACAGGGAGGATTTAGATGTGGATATAGCCCTATAGATCAATGTTTTACACTAAATCACATCATAAGGAAATATGCTAAGGATAATAAAAATATGTTTATGCTGCGTTCATTTATCTTTATCTGCTTCTGATTCAATCAATAGAATTAGGACTTTATCAGACCACCCCCTAAACCCATTCTTTTGCCAGCATAATTTGTGGTGTTTCTAAGCTGGCAAAAGAACTCCCCATGCCACACTTATCTTGCATCCATGCAAAAAGTCTTTCCCGGCAATGAATGAGGCATGAAATCTCATGGATTCTCACAAGAATACATAGCACGGTAAATTCAAAAATAGAAACAAAAATAATAAAGTAAAAGTTACACAAAACACATAAGCACACTATAAAAGTCCCAAATAAACTGGGGAGGGTCATAAAAAGTGCATCACCTACCTGAATGTCACAATCTCACCTGGAAGTTTCCTGGCCGGACTGGCCAGTGACACTGTAATGACAAGAGGACACTGGAGTGAAGTTTCAAATGCTGGCAATGCCAGCAAAAATTGCCACAGCTGATCTATTGATGGCTTGGCCTGTCAATAAAATAGATTGGCTTTTAAAAAATTTATTTAGTTATTTATACCCCGCTCTTCAGCCGCTCCAGAAGGCTATCAGAGCGGCTTACAAATTGTTTTAAGCAATAGCTATTTATACATCTACACTGCATTAAGCAGTTTCCAATGTGTGTTAGCTAATTGCCCCCCACAAGCTGGGTACTCAATTTACCGACCTAGGAAAGGATGGAAGGCTGAGTGAACCTTGGAGCCCGCTGGAATCGAACTTGCAACGTGGTGGCTTGCAGTACTGGCATTTAACCACTGCGCCACCAGGCATGAAAGGGTGACATTGTCTGATATGCACACCCTTTTGCATTTATGTGGCACCATTATGATGCCCTGTTTCATGTGTCCGATAAAGTCCTTTGACTGTAGGAAAAATTTCAGACTGATACAAGAACTGTATGAGGTCTATCTATTAAGTAACGAGAACGTGTTTCTACCTTTCAGACAAATAAGGGAGAAATGATTGTGAACCCTTGAGTGGTGACCTTGAACATGTCTGAACCTGCATGACAAAGATCAACACTCTCAGATGTTCAGTTAATTGTCAGTCATTGTTTAAAGCAGCTGCATTGTCTGTTGTGTGCCGGGAAAATGCTAAGTTTAAATCTTGAGCAATGTGTCAATTTGAAATTTTTAGAAAATTGAACAAAACACCAATGGAAACTTTTCAAATGCTTACTGAGGCCTATGGCGAAGACTGTATGTCTCGTATGCATGTGTTTGAGTGGCACAAAAGATTCAGAGAAGGACATGAGAATGTGGAAGACTATGAATGCCCTAGGCGACCTTTCACTTCAAGAAGCAAAGAAATTGTGGGGAAAAATCAGCCAGATTGTTTGAGGAGACTGCCAACTTAGTGTCTGAATGATAGCTGAAGCCACAAACATTGACAAAGACACTGCTTGGAAAATTTTGCATGAGGAACTCAACATGAGAAATGTTTGTGCCAAGATGATCCCTTGGGTTCTCACACCAGAGCAAAAGGAGTGCTGCAAGGAAATTTGCGCTGACATTCTGCAGCAACTTGAGGCAGACCCAAACTTTTTTCAAAAAATCATCACTTGTGATGACACCTGGATCTTCAAGTATGATCCTGAGACAAAACAAATGTCAATGAACTGGAAAACACCATCATCACCATCATCACCAAGAATGAAAAAAGCACGTCAAAGCAAGTCCACATTCAAAGCCATGCTCATTTTTTTGTTGACCTCAAGGGCGTAATTTTGGCAGAATGGGTTCCAAAAGGCAGAACAGTGAACCAACATTATTATAAGGAAGTTTTGACAAAGCTGAGAGAAAGAGTCAGAAAAAAAGGCCAGAACTGTGAGAAAATGGTTTCATTCTTCTTCAAGACAATGCGCCTGCTCACATAGCATTTTCTGTGAAGCAGTTTTTGGCTGATAAATGCATTACTACACTTGAGCATCCTCCATATTCACCAGATTTGTCACCATGAGACTTTTTATTTTCCCTAAAGTGAAACTGGTGTTTAAAGGAATACATTTTGAGTCAATTGATGCAGTAAAGAAGAAAACAACAGATGTGTTGAGACAGCTGACAGAAACTGATCTGCTCCCTGCCCTTGACCAGTGGAAAACAAGACTGAATTGGTGTGTGAGTGTGAACAGGGGATATATTGAAAGGGACAAGCATTAGAATTATAATACATATAAATAAAGATGGATTACTGTATCAGTCTCGTTATTTAATAGACATGCCTCATATAGCCACACAGAAATGAGGGTTAGAGTTGTCTTAAATGTTTCTCTGACAGAAACTTTCACAACTATGTGGGCAGTAAAAGAGAGATGTCTATTGGCCCTCACTCTTTTAAACATGTATGTGAATAATTTGGTGCCTTGTCTGGCTCTGATTCTCCTTCCCCAGTAATCAGGAACAGAAATCTGTTCATTTTGATATATGTAGAAGATTTAGTGCTCATCTCCCTCTCTCATTTCTTTTGAATGCATTTAGTTTTTATTGCCAACAAGAAAAATTGTCAATTGATTATTCTAAAACCAAGGTAATGGTTTTGAGTAGAAATTGACCAAGATGTAACTAGATTTTAGATCAACATGTTATAGAACAAACCTACCTGTTCAGATACATGGGCATTGTTTTCAGTGAGTCTCTCTCTTGTAGATGGCATAGGGAGGCAGTGAAACTGAAGGCTGAGAAAACAATAGGAGCCCTGATGAAATGTTATTACAATCAGGGTGGTCAGTTTTTTGAACCTACCTTAAAATTTTTAAGTGATTGCACAGATGCTTTATGGAGCAGAAATTTAGGGGTTAGATATCAATACCTGAAAAGCCTTTGATACTCTACAGAATAAATTTCTCCAGAAACTTTATTCTCTTCCAACTGGAACTCCTGCAGCCTTTTTGCATACTGAATCTGGTTGGCCATCAATAGAGTAGATTGTGCCCAGTCAAGGTACATCAAACAAATTGCTACTTTATCAACTGCTCTCCTTCCAGCATTCTGTTACATGGAAATGACTAACAATCAATATTGGAAACCAAACTTACAAAATCTTCTACATAATTACTACTTCCCTGAGTTGAACTCTGCCTTTGATATGAATAATAGGCAATTAAGAGACTGGCTGTTTTGGATATATTCAAGAAGGGAATCTACAGTCAATTAGCATCCCAAAATTCTCTCTGTGGTTTGCCCTTTTTGAAAACAGAACATTTTAGAACCAGATATTTGATCAAACTCAAGCCATCTACCTTAAGAATTGCCTTCACAGAACTGCAGTTTCGAGTAATGCCATCTGCAGTTTTAGATGGACAATATAATAAGGTGCTACATGAGGATAGACTATGTATTTGCAGCCAAGGTCAGGTAGAAGACATTGTGCATTACATGCTAACTTCCCATGTATAGCAATCCCAGAAAGAGATTTCTAACACCCTTGCTGACAAATGGAAGTGGGAACTCTAGTAGAATCAGTTCAGTTTCTTCTGAGTGATACTAATGACTATGTAACACATAAGATGGCCCCTTTAGCCTTGGCTGCAAAAAAGATTCAAAAGAGAGAGCTATAATTGTCACAAATTGTCATGGAGACTCAAAGTATTAAATTGATTTTTATGTTGGCAGCTTAGAAATTTAGGGTTTTACTTTTTATTTGAGCTGCCTTGGCAATAACTTTGGTTACTGCACATAAAATTATGGGGTGTCTTTTATACTTTTATATTCTTTTACTTTTTATCTTAAAATTTTCATGTATTTTAAGCTCTTTGTCGTGGTCTTTGGCTAGCAAAATAAACATACTGATGATGATGAATTATGCAAGGCCTTTGGGTCCCAAAGATAAAAAAATCTTCCCAGTTAACAATGTGATCCTAGGCAAGTAGGGTGGCTGTATGAAAAGGAGGACAGGGCTTTAATACCTTTAATAGTTCTGTTAAAGAAGGACTCTCAGAGACTGTAGTTTTCATGGCAAGCCACACCTGCTGAAATTCCCTGCTCCACATGACTTTTTAGAGTTCAGAAACCCTGCCTTCGTTTTTAAGGCAGCCATACGAGAGATATGTTTGCTCAGAAATCCTATGTGTGCTTGTGTTAGCTGAGCAGCTGAATAACTTGAGTCCACCAAAGGAAGCTTGGCAAATCAAATTTTATTTGTTTATAAAACAGGGGTGGGGATTGTACAGCCTTGCCAATACTGTTGGACTGCACATTCCAGCAGTGTAGCCAGCACAGCCAATTGTGATGAGTGCTGGGAGTTGTAGTCTGACACTATCTGGAGAGCCACACAGTTCTCACCACTCTTATGGAAGGACCATGAGAGGGCGAGTGAGAGCGAGAGAGAGCACACAAGATTGCTAAACACAGCTTAACTTTTAGTATATAAGAGGCTCTAGGTCAAGGAGCCACCCAGCTGCTGAGCAACATTCCCTACTCTTGAAACCCTCTTTTGCTCTAGGGCTGCTGCCACACTGCTGAAATAATGCTGTTTGACATCACTTTAACTGCCATGGCTCAATGCTATGGAATTCTAGGGTTTGTAGTTATCCAATGTATGTTTGCAACATGATTCCTAGTGCCTCTTCCTTTCTTGAATTCAGCTTGGATATGGTAAAAGTCTTTGTTGTAGATTTTTGAGCATCACTTTGCTTGTATGAGGGATTAATGTAATGGTCCTGTGGTTACTGCAATCCCTGGTGTCTCTTGGGGATTGGGATATATATTGAGCATTTCCAATCTGTGGCCATTGTTTTTTCTCTATATTTGTTGACAGATTTTAGTTATAATTAGAGTAGATTCTGTCTCTGTAGACTGAAGCAGCTCTGTTGGTATGCCATCTGTTTCTGGTGAATTATGTCTCCCAAGTGCTCTGGGTGCAGCTTCTACTTCACTTTCTAAAACTGGAGGTTCATCTTCATATTAGTCTTCCTCAAATTAATCTGTCTAATTAACCTGTCTAATTAATCTAATTAACCTTTCATCTCTTTTACGTAGTTGTTCAGTGTATTTTTTCCCTTGGCTTTCTTTGCTACTTGATCATGTAATGTGTTTCCCTGCTGGTCATAGATCATCCCCACTCTTTGTTTAAATTTCCCTTTGATTTCTCAGATCTTGTGCAAGAGGTTTCTTGTTCTTCCTTTTTTGTTGTCACCTTCTATTTCTCTGCATTGATACTAGTAGTTCTCCTTGTTGCTGACCAATTGCATTCAGGGTTCTGGTTCTATTTCTGTCACCTTTTACTTTTGCTTCTCACTTGTCATTAACTTATCCAGTTATCCAGCAAGGCTTATCTTTCTTTTTGGCTTCAGATAGTGCCTTTTTTTTTCATTCCTTCCTGCCAATGTCACTGTCCTCAGTCCAGAATTCTTTTGGCTCCGATTAATTAGGCTTAATAGTGCAAACCTATTTTTCACATTATCTTTAAATTCTACAGGAATGTTCTTCAGATTGTATTTTAGCATGATGGTTGGTTTAGTGTTCTTCTTTATCTGTACTCTGATTTTTGATATTAGTTGCTCATGGTCTGTGTCACAACCCCTTTATTCCCTTGTTGTAATCCCCTTAAGGGATTTTGGGGGTGCAGACACATAGGGTCAGTCCTAGCTCAGGTACCAAGGACCTGCCTCATTCCCAGGTGGCAGTGAACCCCATAGAGCTGGTCTGCCCGTGTGGATCCCAATCTTTAATTATGTGGCTACCATCCCTGGCAGGTGGGCTGCTGTTATGCGTTTATCAAGTGACAGATGGGTACCTGGATCTGTGCCTCATGACATGACAATACTTCTCAGCCATATCCAATAATGTTGTGGCCATTTCCCCCCAGCTTTGGTGATGTGTGATGTGTGTTTTGTGACTCCGTCATTGTACCTAGGACAACATCTTGATAGTAGGTTGCAAGCAGAAGACTGTATCTTAAACTATGGTTTTAATTTTTATACAATACAGAAGGTAAATAATTAGATCCTACTTTATCTGGCCAATCATTTCAGTAAGCACTAAAAAAAATAAGAAATTACACATGCAATTGTATCATTCGGTTGGTGGCCTTTTGATTCTTCCTTATATTGTTAGCATATCCTACCACCCCATTTCATAACTGCACATATTGGACACTTTTTGGGGTCATGCTGACCAGACACTGTTCATGCTGACTGAAGGACAGTTGAGGTCACAATGACCTGAGACACACCCAGAATCATGATGGTGGGAAAACCCAGATATAATTATGCGGAAAACCCAGTCATTAATGGGTCTATGCTAATCCTTTCAAGCATGCAATCAGTGACCATTCCTCAAACACTACCCTACAGAAATCTTTCCTATATGCTCTACCTGTCCAACATCAGGAGGTTGTTGCAAATCCCATCAATGTTTTGTCACTCCAGAGTTAAGGCAATCAGCCCACTCTTTTTGTCTGTTCCATGGGAAAGCCATTCATGCTTTGGACATTTTCAGACAGGAAATGTCATCCTGAGGGCTCGGGAGAGGTAAGCAGCTGTTTCGCAGCAGGGGTCAGTCCTACACCACCGTTCCTCTCGCATTACCCTCCGTGTTCCTTCTGTGTCACATGGAAGGAAAAGGTGCCACTTTTTACTCACAGAAGTTCTTCATAAATAAAATGTGGCGCCTTTACTTCCATGCAACACAGAAGGAACATGGAGGGTAACGCGAGAGGGACGGCATTGTCAGAAACTTCCCCCTGCTGCAGAGCAGCTGCGTTCCTCTCCCAATGGCTCCTTCCAGATTTAAGGTATGTCTGAAAAAGTCCTTTGTCATAATTAACGCACCTCTCCAGGGTAGAAAATAAGGTATAAATATCCTAGCTCTGACCCTAACCACATGTGCCATGGACCGGACCAGCCATTCTCTTTCTCTGTGCTACCTTCAGATGCTGTCTGAGTCCCTCCACTGGACGGACCTCATTTTCTGAGACTGGTATCTACCACCCTTCCACCCTTCTCTCTATCCACCCTTCCTGCCTTACTTTTCAATAGACTTGTATAGTTCTTAAGAGTGTATGTTCATGTATGTTCGCATATCCCCTGTGTTAATTCAATAAAATGCCTTATTTCACTTTAACTGAAGCCTGCTCTACAGTTAGTACTGGTATATATAGGTGAAAAGATCCCCAAAGTTACTCTCCTCTCGCAGGCTTTCGGTTGAGCTATAATTCCCCCAAATTTCAAGGAGACACTGGCGTTGCAAATGGAATGCCAACCTCCCCCCCCCTTTAGGGTATCAAGATATTCTACAGATCAGAGGATTTGGTACAGACTGAAGAGGATGGGATGTCTTTGATCTGTATAGGGAACATATTTCAATGAAAGTTCCAGTTCCTGTTTTATATCTTGGGGAAAAAAAACCCTTTCTTTGATTTGTAATGCAGCTATTGAAAGGGACTTTGGCGAAACAATCCAGCTTTTGAAATTGCTTTTTAAAAAACACGATCATTATATTGTTTATGAAATGGCATTATAGTGCTTTGGAGCAAATTTAGCTCAAAATAGGCAACTCAGTAGTAAAGAAGACTTTTTAAATGGTAATGGGGGATACAGGTGAACTTTAATACCAGTGACTATGTGGTATTAATTATATGATATTGTATTACCATATAAACAAGCAGAGCTGACTGATTTTCAGTAGTGAGGCCAATCATGGTTTGATTTAATTCAGTCTGACAATCTGAGTGTTGGCAGACACAGAATGTTTTTTTTTTAAAATTAACGACCAGCTAAACTGTTTACTGTTAAACCTTATTCTCCTCCCCTTTGAATTTCATATATATTAACATAATTACAGGAAACAGTCTAAAACAACTATGTGCCATTCAGCAGGAAAAAATTGGTCAATTAAAGTGAAAATGATCCAGTGTTGTAAAATGCCCATCCTAATTTTAAAAAGCAAGAAGAGAGAAATATGACAGAACCAAGAACAAAACTATGAATAAATCACATCTGTACTGAGATGTTTAAATATAAGAAATAAATCAAGAATAACATTACAATTCTTTTTTTTAAAAAAAAAATCTCTAAATCAGTTATATTGTACCATTACCCATTCCACTCACAAATGAAGATCATATCCCACTTTTCAGTTTTAAAATTTCCTGAGGAAAACCGTCATACTAAAAAATAGAATATAGATAATAAGAGAAGTGAAGCTACACAGTGATGGGAACTAACTAATTAAAATTAATTACTTAGAAATTTTCTAATGAAAGTGAAGGAGGAGGAGGAGGGAAAGAGAGTAGAGTTCTCACCACCCCCCATGCCTAACTGTCATGAAAAGAAAAATAAAAAGGAGGAAAAAATTATTCTGCCATTACAGATTCAACTAAATAATCTTGCTAATAACTAATAACCATAGCCATAGATTATTACATGATTAAATTTCTTATTGCTCAAAAAGTCCATAAACGGTTTTCAATCTTTCAAAAAGTCTTCTATTGGCTTCTCCTTTAAAGCCCATGTTAATTTGGCCGTTTGGGTTACCTTAGCAACCTTAATGATCTATTCTTCCATTGTTGGTGCTTCAGTCCATTTCCAAGTTTGAGCAAAGAATATTCTTGTTGCTGTTATCATGTATTGAAGAAGTAATCCATATTTGCTATTCAATTCTTTATCCATAAGACCCAGCAGAAACATTTCTGATAAGACTACAAGACCTACCTTTAAAATTTTGGGAATTAACATATAACTCTTAGACCATTAACTTTTAGCCTTCTGACAAGTACACCACATATGAAAAAAGGAACCCTTCTTATCTTTGATATTCCCAACATTGGTTTGAAACATTTTTAGACATTTTCAACAGCTTATTTGGGGTTAGCTCCCATCTATATATAATCTTATACAGGTTCTATTTTAAATTACTGCACAAAATAAATTTTAGATCTTTGGACCACATTTCCCCCTATACAACATTATGCCCCAAATTTTGGGCCTACCTTATTATGTACTCTTTTGTTTATTTTTAAAATAGATAATAGTTTATTCAATTCCAAGGTTAAAGCCTTTAAACCAACAAGTAGAATGGGTAACAAGTAGGAAGGGGTGTGTGTGGGGTCTCCTTTACATCCAGGTGGTCCTCCTTTGTTTCACACTGAACACCACATAGAAGCTCCTTGCCAGGAAACTGAATTTTGAAGGTCTTTGTCATGGAACTTTGATTGAGTTCCCTGAGAGATCAATAATCTAAAAGAAGTTA
Organism: Gambelia wislizenii; assembly: GCA_030847615.1. Classification (NCBI taxonomy): domain Eukaryota; kingdom Metazoa; phylum Chordata; class Lepidosauria; order Squamata; family Crotaphytidae; genus Gambelia; species Gambelia wislizenii. The sequence goes on along the minus strand of JAUMIR010000001.1, from coordinate 164,548,009 downwards.
AGGAGATGAGGTTATAAAGGAGAAAGAAAGGGAAACAGGAGAAAAGCTGTATGGATGATAAATGGGGTTTTCAAAAACCTATGCAGGTATTTTCTTCTCTCCCAAGCTAAAGAAAGGGAGAGATAGGGAGGGGAGAAAATAAAGTTCCGTTATAAGTCTGCACTTTAGGTATTTTTCATGTTATCCCAGAGAGGACTTTAGTGCAGACATTTAACTTGAACTTCAATGGCAATTTACCTAAATATAACAGTTAAACTTCCACCCCATCTAACATAAATGTTTTAAATTAAATGTATTTAATAATTCTCTGCTTATTAGAAATGAGCTAAAAACATTAACCCTTTTCTACTAACATTCCTATCTCTGGAGTTTATAGCATGACAAAAATAAAAGAAAAGAGTGTCCCCTTCCCTGCAACTAGTGATTGGCTATTCTCAGTAAGATGGCAATTGCACAGCATGATATCATGTGAAATATTCTGTTATTGTACTCATTATTAGGGGGTTGTTTAGATGATGAAAAAAATCCTCAAAGGATGGGGGCAGAATACCTTTTGTCCATATGAGCTCCTGCTGGGATTTGCCATATTGGGGCTGAAAACTCAAAGTAGTTCACAATAACAGCTTTTGCTGTTTCTTGTGATCTTTTTCTTTAAAGTATGTGAAAATGCATGTAACAGGCCATCTGAACAACCAGTTTGAATTGGGGCACATCCAGGAAGTCAACATGTGATTGGTGGGATGTGCACAGGGGCGGACCTGCTGGCAACAAAGTGGCTGGAGCCGCCATTTTGTTTTCGGGGACAATGATTTAGTGTACGATCTAGTGCTATTTTCAAGTCGCAGAGCAAAGCAAAATATAAGCAGAAAATTGCTCTAATGCATCTCTCATTTAATGGCAAAAAATGGGGAAAATGGAGGGAGCTTTTCGGGAGATAATAAGGCAGGTAATTCACCCACAGCCACCATCTTTTCTCATGGGCATGCTCTGCGTGAACTGCAAACTTGGATAGCTTTTCATGCCAGCGATCTTCCGAATGATTTGTGGGGACAAATAAGCACTGCAGTGATATTGAGGTAATGCACTATTTCCCACAATTAATTCTCCCATCTAGCTGAGCCCTAGGAAGAGAAGAGAAAGATAACTAATTTGTCTCATCTTTATAGCAGAAGCTTCATGGCAGAAGGTTCCTACCCTTTTCCATTTTGAGTGCCCAGCAACATTACAGCTGATCATCTCCAGGATTGCTTAAATTCCATTTTATCTCTTCCATTTATCTGGCATCAGATAATCCATTCATGAGGGTAGAGAATGATGGGACAGTTCCATCATTGCAGTTCCTCCTCTCCATTCTAGTATGGCTGACAGTAATGCTTCTGGCTTACTAGGTATCTCCACATGACCACACTGCTGCAAGCACATTGGCCTTGCCCTACAGTTGGCGCCAGTGCTGTCATAATTACCCCTCACATGTATATTTTTGTACAGCCCCTAAGAGAAAATGACTCAAAATAAAATAAGATAGTTTTGATAGCAGAATATCTACTTCATGATATGGGGGCAGATATGCTTTGACCAATCCTTGACACACAAACAGATGCAGCCCTAAGTCAATAACAACATGCTGGATCTCCTAAAGTATTCAGAATTACTAAAGTATTCTGGCAAGGCTAAACAATTTCTCATAGGGCTTGTCTAGATCAGCCAGAATGTGTCGCCTTCCAGCTGGTGTATTCTGGCTCCAGAGCTCCCTCCCCCATTACCATGATGAAATGGGCAGAAGTCTGCATGCACACACCATTCCGTATTGGTGGGCACCTCTGCTGCTGTCTGCATCACACTACCTGAAGCTGGGAAGGAGGCCCTCAGCATGTGATCAAGGCTGGTCAAATGCAGGGGGCCTCAATCACATGTTGGGGGCCTTCTTCATGGCTGCAGAGCGACTACGGTGATGGTGGTGGAGGCATCCAGAGAAGCAGCACAGCATGCAGGTATAGACTCCTGTGTTACTGCATCAGACTTGCATGACACAAGTTTTCCCAGGTTTTTTTTTTAAAAAAGGGTTGTAAAAGGGCTTCTCCTGGCATTGCCTTGGTCATCATCAGGACTGCCTGGAGATACAATAGGGAAATAGTCCTGTGTCATTTGGACTGTAGGGCTCCGGGACTGGAGGAAGCTGGGGTAAATAGCCCATAAAGGCAATAAAGAGAATATTAAATAGACAAGCCCATAAAAGACAACCAAAGACAATTCTATGTTAAGGATAAAGCTAAGCCCTGGGAGGAAATAAACTGATTATAGCATGCTGGCATCAAGGAGAACTGTGAATAAACAGGTAATGACTACTAGAGGATAACATCCTATCAGAAATCACCCCATATCTCTAGTAATTCCTAGTTCCATAGTCACACTCCATTCCTATATATATTGTCTATATACGTATATACCTTGCTTGCAGTGGGTCTTATTTCCAAGTAAATGATTAAGGATTGCAGCCAGAGAAAACTTTTATATTAATTTTGTTTAGTTTTCAGAGTCCTCCTGTGTTGAACTGTACTGAAGGACTCTATAACCTGGGGCTCTTTCACACTTAACACCATTAGAGCACTGTGATTCCGCTTCAACTGGCACGGCAACATCTTATGGAATCCAGGGCTTAGCAGTTTAGTGAGGGGCATTTAGAATTCTCTGTTAGAGAGCTCTAGTGTCTCATCATACTACAAACCCCAGAATTCCATAGGATGCAGCCATAGCAGTTGAATCATACTGCTCTCATTGTGGAGTGTCACAGGGTCTTTACAATCCTAACTATTTTGTTGTTGTTAACTGCTTTCAAGTTGACTTCAACTTATGGCAACCCCATGAGTGGCAACCTCCAAGTCACCTTATCCTCAACAGCCCTGCTCCTGGCTTCTAGACTCAGGGCCATGCCTTCCCTGATTGAGTCTCTCCATCTGTAATGTGGTCTTCCTCTTTACCTACTGCCTTCCACTTTACCAAGAATTATCATCTTTTCCAGTGAGTCATGTTTTCTCATGATATGGCCAAATTACAATAGTCTTGCTTTAGTCATCTTGGCTTCTAGGAAGATTTCAGGCTTGATTTGCTCTAGGACCCATTGATTTCTCTTTTTAACAGTCAACGGTATCTGCAGAACTCTTCTCCAGCACCACATTTTCTTTCTATCTGCTCTCTTCACTATCCAGCTTTCACAACCATACATAGAAATTATAAATATGATGATATGGACAATCCTAACTTTAGTATTCAATGATATATCTTGACACTTGAGGATCTTGTCTAGTTCCTTCATAGCTACCCTTCCAAGACCTGGTCTTCTGATTTCTTGACTGCAGTCCCTATTTTGATTAATGACTGAGCGAAGGTATGGAAAATCTTGAACTACTGTATTTCAGTGTCTTCATCATCTGCTTTAAAGGTATGTAAATCATCTATGGTTATTATTTGTTCTCTTAATGTTCAGCTGTAAACCTACCTTTGCATTTTCTGTCTTGACTTTCTTCAATAAACATTCCAAGCCTTTGCTATTTTCTGCTAGTTGTATGGTGTCATCTGCATATCTTAGATTGTTGATGTTCCTTCCTCCAGTTTTCATGCCTCCTTCCTCTGAAATCTAGTCCTGCTTTATGTGTGATATTTTCAGCATTAAATTTCTCTGTATTCTGTCCTAACAGTAGTGTCTTTCCCTGAGTACAGGTTACACAGCAGGATAATAAATTGTTGTGGCACACTCATTTCTTTAAGAGCATGACATAGCTTTTTGAGATCTATACAATCAAAGGCTTTGCTATAGTCTATGAAGCACAGGTTGATTTTTCTTTTTTTGAAATTCTTTGGTATGCTTCATTATCCAATGAATGTTTGCAATATGATTTCTACTGCTGCTTCCTTTCCTGAACCCAGCTTGGACATCTGACATTTCTCACTCCGTACATGGTAGAAGTCTTTGTTGTAGAATTTTGAGCATCACTTTGCTTATATGAGGGACTGATGCAATAATCCTGTGGTTAATGCAATCTCTGGTGTCCCTTTTCTTGGGGATTGGAATGTATATCAAGCATTTCTAATCTGTGGGCCATTATTTTGTGTTCCATATTTGTTGACAGATTTTAGTTAAAACTGGAATAGGTTCTGTCTCTGTAGACTGAAACATCTCTATTGGTATGCCAACTGTTCCTAGTAATTTACTTCTCCAAAGTGCTCTGGGTGCAGCTTCCACTTCACTTTCTAACACTGGAGGTTCATCTTTCTATTGTTCTTCCTTGAATGAATCTCTCATCCTTTCATTTCTTTTATATAGTTCTTCCATGTACTGTTTCCATTGCCTTTTTATTTCTACTTGGTCATGTAACTTGCTGGTCGTAGAGCATCCCCACACTTGGTTTAAATTTCCCTTTGAGATTTCAGATCTCGTTGAAGAGGTCTCATGTTCTTCATTGTCAATTTCTGTTTTTCTGCATTGATTATTATAGTAATTCTCCTTATCCCTGTGCACAAGTCATTGAGCAATTGCAGTCAGGGTTCTGGTTCTATTTCTGTTACGTTTTACTTTTGCTTCTCTTCTGTCCTTGACTGTTTGAAAGTTTCATCTGTTATCCATTGAGGCTTATCTTTCTTTTTGGCTACAGATAGTGTCTTTCTGCATTCCTTCCTGACAAAGTCCCATTGTTAGTCCAGAGTTCATCTGGTTCCCAGTAAATTAGGCTCAGTAGTACAAATCTATTTTATACCTTGTCTTTAAATTGTTCAGGGATGTTTTTCAGGTAGTATTTCAGCATGATGGTTAGTTTAGTGTTCTTTAGTTTTACTCTAACTTTTGCTGTTAGTAGTTCATGGTCTGTGTCCAACCTGCTCCTGGTCTTGTTTTTGCAGAGAGAATGGAGTTTCTCCATCTTCTCCTTCCAATTATGTAGTCTATTTGATTTCTATATTGCCCGTCGGGTGATGTCCATGTACACAGTCACTTCTTGGGTTGCGTGAAGAATGTTTTTGGAATGAACAAATGGTTGGCCTCACAAAATTCAGTCAGTTGGTCTCCTTCTTCATTTCTCGATCCTAGGCCAGATTTTCCTGCAGTTTTGCACTTTGAACTCAGTTTGTAGCAATTGGAGTAAACTGAAGACAAAGGGGGAAAGGAGGAGAGAGAAATGGGGACATTTTAAAAGCAGCTGAAAAGTGGGATGGAAGAGGGTAAATGGGGATTGTCCCTGCCAAATTCGGACAGTTGGAGGGTATTGGAATATGTGTGGTATAAATTATGATGATAAGAAACTATGACCATGACTGGCATGTGGTATATATTCTTATTTATTTGAATGTCAACATCACCATTATAAAGAATCCAGATGTCACAATGTATAACAAATGGGTAACATAAGTTGACTTGGAAATCTGTCTTGCTGTGTTTAGTGGTGCTTACTCTCAAAAAAGTATCATTCGTGATTTAAAATAGAATTTTAAATTACATCAGGAGTGAAGTCAATGGCTAATGTAATATTAGGAGAAGCCTCAGACTAGAGCATTTATTTATGTGAGATGTGGAAAACAGATGCACACAGCCAGGAAAATGTCACATGTTTGAACTTAGGATGTCCTTCAGCTTCTACCTACAAAAGAATTTATTGATCTTGCTTTTATCATAAAAAACATCACCAGGTGAAGTGAGGGAGACTCCATGAGATCAGATAACACTATAAAGATTTTTACATGGGATGAAGCACACATGGAAGAACTATTTTGGAGTTTCTATTGTTTGGTCCAAATTTTTGACTTCTTGCCAGAACACAAAGCATGTCATCTTATATTATCATAATTGGAATGACGGAAATAGTGGTTTTGGTTAGTCTTTGAGGAATTGCAGCAGAGAGCTCCACGGTGGAAGCGAAACACCTGGCCTGCTCCTCAGGGTCACCTCATAAGGTGTGTGAGTCCTGGGAGGAAGGGTTCACAGCTGGGCTGCATTAGAGAAGCAGGCCATCAATAGGATATGCTTAGGACATCAGCGAGACCTGGCTTCCAAACTATTCTAGAATAAATTGTCTTCTGACCCAAAGCCAACATATCTTTTGTCTACAATATTTGCAGAATGCTGCCATTTTATGCATTTGATCTAGTTCTTGGTTTCTATTTGCATGCAGAATTAGCAGACTTCTGGGGAAAAAAAAAACTTTTCTGAATCAGAATTCTGCAAGCATAGTCACTGGCCATGTTATCTGAAGGATTTTGGGACTGGTAAACTCCAAAGGTAACTTTTCCAAGCTCTGACTAGAAGATGACTTTGAAACTGTGTAGTGCATAACTTTGGGGATTTTATGATAGCTTTTTGACAAAGGTTTGTAAATGTTATAAATATTGTGATAGAATACGTACTGGATAGCTACTAATATTGGTTATACTAATGATTGCATACAATTTTCCCCATTAAAAATGTTGTGGTCCATGAAAATGCCAGGGAGAATAAGCAATTTGACACCTGTACTTGCATACACTTGTTAATGTATAGTTTCCATTTGTTGTATACCTTTATTATGTACTTATTTCTATGTCATGTATGTTCTGAATTTCTGACACAAAGGCCCTCAGAGCAGCTTACAACAATAATGACAGGGAAAAAGCACACAATATCATTAAATTCAGATGAAAAATGACACAGGTAAAATACAATTCGTAGTATTTCAAAAAATGATCAAGTTCTGAGTTTTCAAAAGCAAACAACTCACCTTTGGTGGAAAGGAAAATCTTTCATGAGCATTCTGGTTAGGCCAGTATAGTGGGTTTCACTTAGTAGGGAATTCCATAATACAGGTGTAATTCTCACTGCACACCCTCACATTCCAGAATGGTGGCACCTGAAGAAAAGTTTCTCCAGATTATTTGAATTATTTGAAAGCCATCCCCCTCCATCCAATTGCCACTGCCTTGGCCGCAGTCTCAGAAGGAGAGAAAAAGAAGCAGGCATGGCTCCATTGTGCCTAGGCCCAGAAGCACATGAAAGGCCTTCCCTCCTTCCCAAATACCACTGCCCTGGCCTTGGAGGAAGAAAAGAAAACTTAAGACTTTAGCAGACTAGCATCTAAAAACACTGTAATTACATGATTGAAGACAGCTGAAACACAGTGGCAAAATTAAAGTAATTCTCACATGTTGCCATAAACATGTGATACTACCATCATGGAATTATTGCACAAGTACCACTAGTGGTTTAAAAATGGGATTTCAGCTCACACCATAGTAACACTTCTCTTCACATTGCCTTCTAATGACAGAGTATTGATGCTTTGTGCTGGGCCACACTTGCCCCTTTAAGAAAAATTTTCAATTCCATAATTTTGAATGGGTGAGATTTCGGCTATTCTCATGATAAGATGCAAATTCAGTTAAAAATACCAAAACCAAATATACTGTATAATGAAAGAACTTCATAAATAAACACTTAAATAATCATAAAAACATATCAAACAAAGGGTACAGTTCATTAAAACAGTGTCCTGTTAGTCCTCTTCACTTTCTCCTTGGAAGTTTAATTATGTGTACTTGTTGAGAAAGGGGAGGGGGGAAAAAGACTTGCCCATTCATCCTGTAATCGCACCATTACAGTGGGATGTGATTTTGCATGCTCGTCAATACCGCAAGAAGAGTGATATTGAGGCTATTGATGGGTTTTGCCATCAATGAAAAGTTATAAATAATCAACGTGTGGAAAACACACAGACCATGGGAGGACAATAACATTGTGTGATAATGGGAACCTGTTCATGTAATTATGTGATTTCAGCCTCATGTGATAAAGTCCTTAACCTCCTCTCACCCTATCATTCCCTTTTTCTTATTGGTCATGTCTTATTTAGATTCTAAGCCTGAGGGCAGGGAACTGTCCAATTAACATTTTGTAAGTCTCTCTGAGAGCCTTTGTGGTTCTACTCTAAATAAATAATTTGAATTCATGTTTGGGACAAATATGAGAGGAGAGGGACATATGTAGACTTGGGAAGCATTTCTTAAGATAACCTACATCCAGGACATTGTTATGTTTGAAAATTGCATCTTCAGTTAGGGGTATGCATCTTTGCTTTTGTTTTCATGCATGAGAAAAAATTCAAACATATTCTCCCAGGGCAAGAATATCTGTGGAGCAAGAATTTCTGCACAGTTTTTAAATATTTTTTTTTAAAGTATTTGAGGGGACTTTTTTTTTGTTGACAGAATCTAATTGTTTTAGGTGATGGTGGTGAGAAATGTTACCACTATCTTGGCTGTTAAAAGCAGAAGCACGGGATTGGTTTGTTACCTCTTTTTGATCAATAATAGTCTTTGCTTAACAAAGGGGGAAGAGATTAATTTTGTGTGGAGCATTATTGTACAAAGTACAGAGACCTTAACAGGAAGTAAGCTGAAATAAATACTCACTGCAATGTATTTTCCTGCACATATCTAGGTCTGTTTAACATTAATAATCTGATTCTTCATTGAAAATGTTCAGGGTAACGAAAATTAGTTACTCTGCAAAATTTCAATGAGGAATCACCACAAACCTAATTTATTAAACCACAAGGCAAATGGTTATGAACTGAAAAAGCAAGATGTCTTGGTTTGATTTAAAATAAAAATGTGGTTAGAATGTTGGTCTGGGATGGGAAAGCCAGCTTCACATTTCCACAGAGCCATGAAACTCACTGGATGATCCTGGACCATTCAGTGCCTCTCAGGTCGATCTACTTCATTGGATTTCATGAGGACAAAGTTGGGGAAGAGCTATGCATGCTAGCTTCAGCTCACTGGAGGAAACTTGTGGTTTAAAGGTGTATGATAATTTTAAAAGTTGATCCCTCCTGAAAAATATTTTTCTCCCACAAAGCAATTTAAGGATGATTCAGTGCAGTAATAATTGCAAATATAGCATAAACTATCCAGATGGGAATAAAAATACTATAGATCCAGTTAAGAAATCATACATGCATATTTACATGGATAATTATTAATAATAATTATATGGAAATGGCAACAAAAATATTTCTTTATTTTAGATTATGTTTAGTGTGTGATAGTTAGCTTTATCTTATGTTTTAAAATAAGTGTTTTTCTTTGCATCCAGATGGTCATCCCATGTTCTACACCAGACACTGTGTAAAGGCTTCTCATCTGTTCTGGGAAACTGAATTTTGAAGCTCTTAGCTCTGGAACTTTTGCTTGGATCCATGTGGAATCAATAAGCTAAAGAAAGGGGAATGATATGGTGATGAGAGTATAAGGGAGGAAGAAAGGGAAAACAAGAGAAGGGTGGTGTGGATGACAAATGCAGCTTTCAAATATTCATGCAGCTGTTTCCTTCCCCCCAAATCTCAAAATAGGAAAAAAGGGAGGAGAGACGTTAAATCATGAATGGGATGTTTCACCTTCATTCTGGTGTTTAGTGTGGTAAAGTAACATAAATGTAAATGTTAGTTTAAAATGAACTAATTAAAAATGCGCTCCTTCCAGTGAAATGTAAGTGAATTGGGGCTTTTAAAAATACATTAGTAATGAATTCAATGTGTTAGTATACTAACATCTTCTAACTTTCCAGTTTCTGATTCCCAGATGCTAAAGCGTTAAGATCAGTGGCAGAGGCTTTACTTAAAATATCCATGATTCTAAGTTTTCCCAATGAATAACTTTTGGGCAAGGGAAATGTATTACTGCCAGAAGTGAAGCAGTATTTGTGGGAATGTTGTGTAGTCAAACATTTGAAACCCATGGCTTATCATTCACAAACAAATGGCCCAGCTGAAAGATTTAATGGAATGTTAAAGAGTATAATTAAAGCATATGTGTATTATTGCACATATGACTGGGATGACAAGCTGCCATTATTAATGTTTGCAAAAAGCTCTTTGGAAGTTCACAAGGTTCTTACCAGTTTAACCCAATGTTTGGCAGGGAGGTGAGAGGTCTCCTGGATTTAATTAAAGAAAACCAAGACAGATCCCTCAAGGAAAAGACATCTGTAACTGATTATGTGTTAGAAGGAAATGAGAGAATATGATGAGCCTACTGCAAAAATCACCTGACATTTAGACAGAATAAGCAAAAAATAAAATCAAATACTATAACACAAGCACTTGGTTTAGAATGAGGAAAGAGGTGAGAGTCAAAACCAGTCTATATTTGTGTAAAAGATCTTACAAATTTCAAGCTCGGTGGGAAGGTCCTTGCATCATCAGACATCAGATAATCAAAGAATTATATAGCTAGAAGGTGCTCTAAATATCCTCTAGCTGAACCTTATACAGTTGGCCCTCCATATCCACAGAGTCTGTATCCACAGATTCCACCATCCATAGATTGAAAATACCCGCCCCCCAAGAATTAAAAGCAGACCTTGTTTTTGCTGTTTTATATAAGGGACACCATTTTACTATGCCATTGTATATAACGAGACCCGTGCATCTATGGATTTTGGTATCCATGTGGGTTCCTGGAATCATACCCCAGCAGACACCATGGGCCCACTGTACAAGTGGAGGAAATCAACAACTAAAGCATCCATGACAGATGGCTATTGAAACTGCTTAAAAACACCAGATGAAGGAAACTCTATTTCCTTCTGAGGTTGTCTATTCCACTACTGAATAGCTCTTATCAGCAGGACAGGGTTGCCAACGTTTCAAAACAGAAATATAAGGCAAACAAAGACTAAAGAATTTCACTGATAGAAGCATGCGACTTGCCTCAACCTAGTGAGGTGAGACCAGGAAAGGCAATGCCAGCGGAACTTGTCAGAGATGGACTCCTCCCCAACATTTGGTATGTAATTAGAGGCCACTGCTGGCTGTGAGTCTATCTGTTGTGAGCATAGCTGTCACTCACTCTTTTGACTGACACTATGAATATGGTATTTGGGGAATCTCATATCACACAGATACAGGACAGGCTTTTTGGCCCCTAAATATGGGACTTCCCATACAAAATGTGATGCCTGGCAACCCTATTTCAGGAAGTTCTTTGTTATGCTTAGTCAAAATCACTTTACTTTTACTGTTTTATTTATTTATTTATTTATACTCCGCTGTTCAGCCACAAGGCTATCAGAGCGGCTTACAAATTGTTTTAAGCAATAGCAGTTCACACATCTACACTGCATTAAACAGTTTCCAGTGTGTGTTAGCTAATTGCCCCCCACAAGCTGGGTACTCAAACAACCCCTGGACAAGCAGAAAAGAAGACTGTCACCTTTCACATGTCCATCGACTACTAAAAAGACAAATAAATGGGTCTTAGAGCAAATCAAGCCTAAACTCTCCCTAGAAACCAAGATGACTAAACTGAGACTGCTGTACTTTGGATATATCATAAGAAGACATGACTGGGTAGAAAAGGCAATAATGGTTGGTAAGGTAGAAGTTGGTGGGAGAAGCGAAAGACCGCATTCCAGATGGATAGATTCAATCAAGGAAGCCACAACCTTGAGTCTGCAAGACTTGAACAGGACTGTTGACCATAGAGTGACTTGGGAGGGAGGGTCTCTCATTCATAGGGTCACCATAGGTGGAAGTTGACTTGATGGTGGTTAATAACAACAACAACAACGATGACAACCAGGCTAAACATGCCTAACTGTCTCACAGTCCTGTCATGCCCCGTGAGCCTGATGAGGCTTTAGAGTCAAAGGAAGAGGAGGACATGTCAGGGAACAGCCCTAGGGACCCTGGCACAGGTTTATCTACACCTGTGCCAGCAGGGAACCCTGCCAACCTAGAGGCTTGAGCAGAGGAAGAGCCTGGTCTGAGTGGGTTGGCATCAGTCCCAGCAGAGAGTCCTGTCAATTCAGATAAGGACAAAGAAGAAGAGAGGGACTTACCACCACCATCATATACCCAGCAGCAAGCTCAAAAGGAAGCTCAAAGGAAGTCTCTGAGACTATGAGAAAAACCTGCTCATTAAGAAACACCTGACAAAGCCTTAATTGCTTTATATATGCTGGGAGAGGCAATGGAGGCTTTATCAGAGATCAACTGATCTTCCAGGTGAAAGTTTCCTGCTGACTTCGGTGGCTGGATTCTAGTTATCTTGACTTCTGTTACCTTGACTCATGCTTTTACCTTGGATTGTCCCTGACTACTCTACTGCCTGCTTCTGTTGACCCTCGGACTGCTTTGGACCACACTGACTGGTTGCCATAAGCCTATGACCTTTTGGACTGTGTTACTGGACTAAATCTTTGACTGTGTTTGCATTCCTGTGAGCTAATTAATAGTTGGCTCCCTTCCCAGACTAGTGCTGTTTATACTTTGCTGATACCTAGTTGGTTTCCAGAAAGTTCCAGAGTCTTTTACCAGTTGCTCTCCTCTGGACACATTCCAACTTGATATCATTTTCAGGACTTTATCAGACTAACGTCTAAAATTGCTGTAATTCCACTATTGAGGAAAGCAGAAACATAGTGGCATTATTACACTTATTATTGCACATCAGATTGATGATTTCTGGAGCTCTATGCAGTGATTGCATACTCAACTTGGAGCAAAGGAGTTTAAGAAACTGCTTGCCCTGAGGGAAGCAGGGCCCTGAAGCTGAGCTCAAGTTGCTTGAAGCCAAGCAAAAGGTGGATAATGGAGGGGGAGATACACCCCTCACAACCTAGAAGATATCCCACTTTTAAAGAGGGGGATTTTATTGTGACTTTTCAGAGGCTCTGTATGGACTATGGGGTGCATAAGGAGTATTGCACACATGAACGTCGACTTCATCTTCCACCAGTTCTAATATCAGTGGAAGCCAGTATGCTCCCAGAAGAGATGCATGATTTTGATCTTACCTTGGACTTGGCTAGACATAGGCTTGGACTAACACCTGAAACTGCCAGACAAACCTTCAGAGCCATGCGGTGGAAGCCTGGAGTCTTTTACTGTGAGCTCACACATAAGGCCTTGCACAAATGGGAGGTCTGGTTTAAAGCTGCTAAAGCTGACACAGTCAAGGACATCACTACCTTGATTGTAACAGAGCAGATCTTGTTGCATGCCCCATAAGATCTTAGGTGCTATGTCCTTTGATAAGACCTTGCTTGAAGTGGCGATGGCTGCAGAATGATATCTGGAGACCACTGGGGGGGCACCCTACAAAGCTGCAACCAGGAGGTCCATGCAAGTCAAAGCCAGATAATCATTTCTCCCGCAAAGACAAACCTCATAACCAGTTTCATAAACCAGACATGCCCAATGCTCCCAAACTGACACAACAGTCCAGACTGCTCAACAGGTGTCTTCGCACCCTCAGGGGCAAACGAAGGACAAGGCCACCACAAATTTTTTTTAGTGTGGGGAATCTGGACATCTCAAGGTGAACTGTAAACAGAAGTCCAAATTGCTCCAGATAATAGTGGCATCCACTTCAAAGGACATGGGAGCAGGGAGAGAAATCCCACTGGTGCCACAATGTGAGGTAATTAAGGGGGGGGTCCCAGGGCAGAGGAACCCCGAGATTGCATCACATATGGAAACCATATGGAGAATAAAAAGATTAGCCCACTGTTGAAAGAGGCTAAGCCTGTATAGTCCTGGCCTGTTTCTCAAACAAACAAGTAAGAATGGGCATTTGTAGGAATACCTGAACACTATAGATGATTTATACCAGGAGTGAGGATCATATGGCCCTCTAGATCCCAGCAGTCATAGCCAGCATAACCAGTGGTGAAGAACACTGGCAACTGCAGTCCAACAATAGGTAGGAGGCTACTTGATCCCCACCCCTAACTAATATTCAAATTTAGAGACATAACCATTAAATTATGCTATCTTAAAAAAAAAAAAGTACTAAAGACGGATGTCTTTTGGCAGGCCTTTCCTGATTAGTTCCCGGCCTCAGGGGCTCCTGGCTCTTTTTAGTCTGCTGGCTATTTATTATTTTAATGTGATTTTATATCAGTTGTTTTAATGTATTTGGCTTAATATCTTTTTATGGGGGAGGGTGGGGGTGGGTGGTGTTTGGGGATTTTAAATTATATTGGTATTTTAATTTTTGTAAGCCGCCCCGGTTGTTTTAACAGAGGGGCGGGATAAAAAAATTATTATTATTATTATTATTATTATTAAGATAAGTTGAAATTAACTTTAGGTTGCTAAGAAACATTTCATCAGGTGAAATAAGCCTCAGCCAAAAAACCTATAATGATTGCTACAAATTATGAGTAACCTTTCCCTAACAGCTTGAAACTGAGGGACTGTCTACACTGCAGAAATACAGCAGTTTGACACCACTTTATCCACCATAGTTCTATCCTATGGAATCCTGGTAGTTGTAGTTTTGTGAGGTATTTAGCCTTTTCTATCATAGAGCTCTGCCAATACAGGCTCCTGGTCTATAATATTGTTTTGAAAAGCCAGTTCATATTACAGTACTTTTGTGCAGGTTCCAGCCTTTCTTTCTTGTAGTTCTTACAGCATGGTGAGCTCTCTATAAAAAAAATAATGGTAGGCAGGGTCAAAGCAGGTAAGGACTAAGGATTAACATACATCTGATCAAACTGGAAAATATTTTCATTTAAAATAATTTTTGAAACCACTGTTGATCTCTCTCTCTCTCTCTCTCTCTCTCTCTCTCCACTTTTCAAGCCAATGGTTTCTTAATCTTATTCCATATCTGTCTACAGAGCAAAAGGCTATCAGTAAAGACTGGTCATGAATCAAAGTCAGTATGCTGAGGATCAAGATTGGAAAAATCCTCTTGTGCTCATGTTCTGTTTAAAAAATGCCCACAAACAACTAGCTGGACACTGTAGGGGCAACATGCTGGACTAAGTAAGCCTTTGGTCTGATTCTCATCTTCTATGTGTAGCATTTCTGCAACTATGCCATCTTATTTTGTTTGCTTGGACTTTTAATGCCTACCTGCTATTCATATCATTTATGGGCTATAGATCTAATGATGATTTCTTAGATATTTTCTAAGATATTGTGACATAGTACTTGAACATAGTACTATGACTGTGACTCTGGAGATTTTCAGACAGGGACAAAAAAAGTGTCCCCATCTCAAAATCTCCTCTCCTGTCCCTGTCTTGGAATAACAACCCTAAATTTCAGACCTACCTTTTAGTGTGCCGTTCCCTCCCCCCAGCAGCCCAGGAGTGAATGGAGCTCAAACAGAGCCCCATTCACTTACTGGAATGGAAATCCTGGCTGTTCTCACGAAATGATGACTGCGTGGGAAATCCAAAAATCAAAATCAAAGTAAAAGAGAAAAAGTAACCGTAAGCACAAAAATACACTTTAAAAAACCCAAGTAACCCGGGGAGGGTACAAAAAAGTGTGTCACTTACCTTGATGTCCCAATCGCACCCAGAAGTGTTTGGCATCGTGCCAGCATAACAGGGCACCTTTTCACTCACTTGTCATTCCATCATAGAAATGGAATGGGGGATCTATTCACGGCTTAGCCCGTGAATAGAAAGGAGCACCCGTGGAACAGAAGCAGCACAGGAGCATAATGAGACAGGAACAACATCATCTGAAACGTAAGGCCTTTAGCAATCTCTTGGCGTTCATGTAATGCCATATTTACCGTGTCTGATAATCTCCATAGTACTTGGAACAAACAGGCAACAATTTATGTTTTGCACTTGGCCCTCACAGTTTGTCATGCATGTGAAACAGATAAAATACCCTAGTGCATACTGTATATGCAATATATTACTCTATTGGGGACGGAATACTGTGTATCCACAATGAAAAGGAAAAGTTCACTGTTCAATATGAAATAAGTTAGATCACAAAAAGGAGATTTTCGTATGGGGAAATTATTCTCCGGGGAGATCGGGATAGAAATGGGACTGTTCTGGAAGCAGCGCTGCATTTCGCACACCCCCTTCCCTCTCCTGATCTCCCATCGTCCTCACTCTGTGCTCATTCCATTTCCCTCCTGCTAGGTTCCATGATTTTTTATTAATGATGAACCCTCATTAATAAAAAAATCATGGAACCTATTGGGAGGGAAATGGAATGAGCATAGAGTGAGGATGGTGGAGATCGGGAGAGGGAAGGGGGCATACGAAACGCGGCACTGCTTCCAGAACAGCCCCATTTCTGTCCTTATTTCCCAGGGGAATAATTTCCCCATGTGAAAATCTCCAAAGATTTAGATCACATGGATCTGGGTATGTGCATTTTGGAGAAAAGAAGATTGAAAGGTGACATGATAGCCATCTAAATAGCTGAAGTGTGTGCATCTACACTGTAGAAATGATGCAGTTTGACACCACTTTAATTGCAATGTCCAACAGAATCCTGGGAGTTGTAGCTTTGTGAGGCACCAGCCCTCTTTGGCAGAGAAGGTTAAAGACCTTGTAAAACTACAAATCCCAGGATTCCATAGGATGAAGGTACAACACTTCAAGTGGTGTCAAACGGCATTATTTCTACAGTGTAAATTCACCCATGAAAAAAAGCAAGTTTGTTTTCTGCCACTCCATAGACTAAGACATTAACCAATGGATTCAAATGGCAAGAAAATGATTCCACCTAAATTTTAGGAAGAAGTTCTTGATGGTAAGAAGTGTTTGACAGTGAAATGGCCCACCTTGGCAGTTAGTGGTTTCTCCATCATTGGACAATTTTAAACAGAAGTTGGATGACCATCTCTCAGGAGTGCTTTAGCTGCACATGACATGGTATTGGACTGGATTACCCTTGGGGATCCTTCCAACTCTATGATTCTATGAGAACAAATTGACAATCAGACTCTATCATAACTGTCAGAATATACAAAGTCTTGCCAGTGTCCATAAAACTGAAAATAAGAGCAAGTTGAAATCCATGAAAACTGAAGAAGTATTTTGATTGCAGAAGCATTGCCAATAAGCGATCTGTTCCTACTTCTCCCTTCTGGACTCTTCCCAGCTAGTTCCAGAGGTTCATGTGTATGGAAGCGGTGGTCTTCCCAAACATCCATAAAACTGTTTGGCAAACATTAGACAGAAATATTTTGCAGTTATAATTTACTCCATGTTTCCTTAAAATAAAAGACATAAAACTCCTGCAAATTTCCACGAACTCTTAAGAACTTAATTGTGTCCCTTTCAGATGCCCAGAAAGTATGAGGGAGGAAAAGACTAGGATCATTCCACTGTAAGGATGAAAAGAATAGTCACTGTTGTTTGTTTCCTGGCCAAATAAATAAATGTATTCCCCAACACTTGGGAAGTCCAGTCAGGAAAAATAACACAATGGTGGGAGCTTTGTCGAGTTTTCACACATCCTGAAAAGTTTGGAGAAATTATTCTGTGAAAAAATACATGTGGGTTCTTTATGTAAACACTATGTACTCTATGGTGAACTCGTCACGGGTAAGCGTAAGAGCGGCGCTCCAAAAAAGCGACACAAGGACTCCCTGAAACAACATCTCAGGCTCGGCCAAATTGATCACCAACAATGGTCCGCCCTAGCCTCACATCGGGAGGCATGGAGACGCACTATCCACAATGCTGCAGCCTTATTTGAGAACTCATGCTGAACAAGTCTTGAAGAGAAATGACAACGCAGAAGAACGTTTGTGAAGAAAAGGCAGATAGAGAGAGTGATGTGTTTGGTGGGGGTGTTGTGCAAACCCCACTCTTTTTTGTGCAGAAGGCAACAAAGTTTGCAGATAGGCACATGTTTCAACATGGAAGTTTGCTTGGGTTTTTTCTTCACAAAAGCCAATATATTACACTAAGAATTATAGCCACATAGGGGTTTTGTGGTGTGGAAAATCACTGGGGGGGGGTTGTTGAAAAATAAGCAGTGATATGCAAAAAACCCACGGGAAACAAAACAGAAAAACAAACAAACCCCAAACCATGCATGTTTCTGTGCAGAATAATTTACCCAAATACTTCAGGATATATGAATACTGGAAAAGAATTGTGTAGAACATTCATTTTCTGCACAGTGGGAAGAAATCTGCAGAAATTATTGTAACTTGCAAGAACAAAACAGTTGAAGATTTATAACCCCATTTCACTGTTCTCACTCTCAACTTCATAAAATTCTGATTGGCCAGTATTTTTCATCAGCTACTTAATTAAGTATATTCAGGTATACTTTACAAAGGTATTGTCTAAATGGTGAAAAAAATCCTCATGGAATTTGCAGGGAATACAAGCTGTCTTAACGGGAACCCACATCAATGTGCTGTATTCAGAAGGAATGGAGCAAAGAACTGCAAAAACGATGCTGGGAAAGCTGTTTTGGCTTTTCCCAAAGCTTTTAAAAAGTTCCATGGGGAATGTGCATTCCTGCTCATTTGAACAAGCGATTTGCTTTGAATCACTTTCTCACTTTCCCATATGAGAGAAAGTGCAAACCTGATTGGCCAGACAAGCCTGTGTGTGTGTGTGGGTCTTGCTAACAGGGCAAGCGCCTGCTGCTGCCACAGTGGATTTTCACCTTAGCAAGCAATCACTAAGGTGATAAAATGGGGATTTGTGTTATCTTCTCTCTCTCTCTCTCTCTCTCTCTCTCTCTTTCTTTCTTTCTTTTTTTTTTTTTTTTGTAAAGGTGAAATATCAGTTGTGCGCACCATGGAAATAGTTTGTTTTTTAAGTGTGGTGGTGGCAGATTTTAAAACGTGAGTAATTCACTTGTGACCACCATCTTGGCTGGAGGGCATACAAAGTTTGTGGTGGCTGTAAAACCATTAAGACAAGTTGCAGCTGCTGAGATTTGATATTACTGAGGAGCAATCAATTTCTTTTGGTTTCATATAGATGAGGCCTAAGTACTCTCTCCTTGCCTGATCCCAGCAAACCTGATAGAAATGTAATTCAGCCTTGTTCCGTTTGCCATCAGAATGGATTCCTTCTCGCCATGCAGCTGATGGTTTCGGGGGGGGGGAGTTAGAGTCACAATCATGACTAAGTAGTGATTGTGAAAATGGAACAGATATCTGGATTTATTCATCCATAACAGTTTCACATTCACAACTGCTACTTAGGACTTTATCAGATACTCTAAATACGGTGTCATAACAACAGCACATAAATGCGAAAGGGCGCACATATCAGACAATGTTTCCCTTATGCATTTATGTCCTGGCCCAAACCCATACCTTTTTATTGATGGCTGAAGCTGTCAATTGAACCCCTGTGGTGCTTTAGTGCTGGTATTGCTGGCGTATGAAACTCTGTGCCATTTAACTCATGTGAATGCAGTGTGAACGGCCGGTCCAGCCTGAACACTTTTGGGTGAGATTGCAATATTCAGGTAAGTGATACACTTTTTATAACCCTCCCCAGTTTACTTGTAAGTTTTAAAGTGTGTGTATGTGCTTTGCGTAACTTTTCCTGTGTTTATTTTGTTTTGTTTTTTAAATTTCCCACACAATGAAGTCTCACGGGATTTCAAACGAGGAAGTGAATGGGGCTTAGTTCACTTCCTCTTTCATTGCCGGGAAAGCCTTTGCCGTGAGATAAGGTAAGTCTGGTGAGGGGCATTTTTTTGCCAGTATAAAGATAGATTTTTAAAATTCTGGCAAAAGAACATTCAAAGGGGCTCATCTGATAAAGTCCTTAGTCATGATTGTGAAACTGTTGCCATGATTGTAACTCCCTACTTCCTCAACACACTTTTCTGGGCATCAGGTGCATGGGAAAATAAGGTCCCTTCTGCCAGTGATCAGAGCATGGGTGAATGTTGTTTCCATCAGGTTTGGGGAGTGGGGGAGGTCAGGCCGTAAGAAGTTACTTAGTTATGTATACTTAACTAAGGCTAAGGGCTTGTCTAGACAGGCAATATAGCCCATCTTGCCCCATCTTAGAACCCTGCAGTCCTGATGATGGTAAAATATTTGCCCCGTTCTGCCCCCAGGCAGTCCTCACCACCCCTGGGGCAGAGATGGGGCTAAGATGATGGGAAGGTGGGGTAGGGCCAGGTATACTTTAAAATAATACCTCTTTTAACCTGTTCCCACTGGGAAGGAATGGATTGGGCCCCGTGAGACTGGCAGGCTGGCCCTTGCTGTTGCTGCAGGTCTACATTGTTGTCTCAGAAGACAGGAAGGAGTCCTGCATCATTCCAAGACAGGAAGGAAGATGGTGGCAGCGGTAGCTGCAGTGATGGCCAATATACACGTATGAACTCCAGCCTGTTTGGAGGTAGTAAGGGGGGAACAACAGGCCTGATCCACAGCCAGGATATGCCAATGGGGAGCTGCTGTATCCTGGCTCATGTAGATGAGCCCTAAGTATATTTAACAAAGTAGCTGATGTAGAACAGTGGCCAATGTCACTACAGAATCTACATGCACACAAGTTATATGCACAGATAATAAGAAAAATGTACAGAGATAAGAAACACGGATAGAAGGCACAATCCCAATACCCCACCATCATATGTTCAGAGAACAACAAATTAGTTTGAATCCCAGGTAGCTATCTATTCCTTGTTTTCACTTGGTATCTGTGACAATTTTGAAGCAGCTAGATGTTCCATATAAACTCTGTCGTGGCAGGGAAAGGCAGTGCTAATCCAGAGGATAAAGGCAAACAGTTCTGGTGCCTGGCAAGCTTGAATGGGTGATACAAACAATATATACATAGCATCATTTCGGGGGAAATAGTAGGAAACATAAAGAAGCATAGTACATACAGTGTTTAGCAGGTTGCCTTAGAACTTCTTTTCTCAGACCAGCATGGGGCAGCATTATCAAGGGTAACTTGTGTTTTATAAATTTCATGAATCCTGTCTATAAATGACTGCTAATAGGCTATAGGTATCACAAAAGAAATAAGAGACCTAAAATGTGTGAGAAAAAAACGCCATGCTTCCCCCCCAGAAGATTAAATTATTAGAATAATGCAACACCCCAATGCTTGTGGGCCTTTACATTTCAAAGATCTCCAGAAAGAAATACAAGCCTACAGCAATGAATAAGGACTGAATACTTTGGCCTAACAACAATGCTGTCCCACTTGGAACCTGCTAGCTTACCAGAACTTTCTCCCCTTCTCTTCTTCCACTGCCCTCTACACTGCCCAAAAACTGAGGTGAGAGGGTTTCCCAGTCTTCCACATCCAATTTTGAAGGGGCACAGGAGGCTTCAAGATGGCAAAATGTCCATCAGTTGACCTAGCCCACTCAGTTCTGATCTTTGGTAAGAACTGACAGGATTTGTGCTTCATGATTCAACATGTGAACTAGAATATAATTATCCTTCTGTTTTCACACTTCTGAGTATGTTGCAATTCAAGACAAGCTCACAAAAGCAACATTATCAGGGGGAAATGTGTACCTAAAGGAACACACATCTGTTGTGGGAAATTGCTTGTCCAAATTGTATTTTAGGAGAAATGCACCCAATCTATTCAAGAAGTGTGCAAACTGCAGTGGAAAGGTTCCCTATTAGCAAGCCCTTTAGTATTTCCACTGTGGCATAGTCTGGCACTAAGGAAATGTCAGAGCCATTGTGCCCAGGGGACTTTGGTTTGGGACACCAAGTTTCTTCACTCCTTCACTTCCCAGCCCTCCAATCCAGAAAGAGAGATGAATGCACAACTCCATCCACAATCTGATATGTGTTCCAGATGAAGGAAGAAGGAAAAGATGACATATCCTTTCTTCTTCTTCTCTCTTTCTCTCTCTGTGTGTGTGCATATGTGTACAGGGAGAAAAGCTGTCCATTTTGAGGGAATGGAAGATGGAAGATTTCTTCCATTGCTTTTCTGCTTGGGGCACTCAATGCCAAAGAACCTGATGTAATTACCAGATGCTTGGGCTCTGCAGGAGCCTCTGCCTGGATGGGAAAGCCAGCATGGCGCAGTGTGATTTGACTGTTGGAATAGGATTCCAGGAGACCAGTGTTCGAATCCCCATTCAGATGGAAACCCACTAGTTGATATTGGGCAGTCACACTCTCTCAGCCTCAGAGAAAGGCAATGGAAAACCTCCTCTGAAGAAATCTTACCAAGAAAACCCTATGGCAGGGTTGCCATAAGTCAGCATTGATGTGAAAGCACATGGCAACAATAACTGCCAAGATCTTGCAGCTGGACATTTTGCTTATCCTCAGGAACACTATCCTCTCCCTGCAGTTTCCAAAGAAAAGACTCAACTGATAGGCATTAGAGTGAGGGAGAATGGACTAGACAGAGAAATGATAATTCAAAGAGAAGGACAGGGGAGGCAGGGAGATGTGTTTCTGTGGAATTCTCTGGGATTACTCATATGGTTCTGAGCATGTGTGAAATACATTTCCTTCCTAGCCCTAGGTACCCCATTCCTCAGGCATCTGAGATAAACATTCAGGTCTTTGAAGCTGCAGGGCCATCTTTCTCCTTTAGTTCTATATGCTCTGTCTATTTTAAATAAACATGACTTTTTAAAATTGGTCTCAATAAAGATATTTCCCAGCCTGTTTCTTGTTTTTATTTATAAACCTCAAAGCTATCTTGACTTTTTTTCCCTTTGCTATGGAAAATATTGCAGTTAGAAGCTCAGGACTTCAAGGATGAAGATTTTTGAACCATTTAGAACTATAGTGGGGACTCCAGTTTTCTCGAGTTGTTAGGTAAAGCTCACAGTTTGGCTTAATTCGCTTTTTAAAAACGTAGGATATCACTGAAATTTTATCTCCAACTTTGCTGATACAGAGGACTTTTTCAGATGCCCCTTACCATGCAAGAGGCCTCTGTAACAGCAATGAAGCTGCTGCTCAGCAGGGGGTCCATTTCGGACATCGCCGCCCCTCTCTCGGCATCGTCCGTGACTGCTCCGGGTAGGATTGAGGGTGGCCACACCATTTTTTATTCATGGACAACTTCAGTGAGTAAAAAATGGCATGGCCACCCTCAATCCTACATGGAATAGTCATGGACAACACCGAGAGAGGGACGGCGTCATCCGAAATGGACCTCCTGCCATGCAGCAGCTTTGTTGCTGTTACGGAGGCTTCTTGCACAGTAAGGAGCATCTGAAAAAGTCCAATATTACTAACATAATAATACCTGTGTTAAACTGTGCTACTACTGTCAGCCACAAATGAGTCAGTCAGCTTCAAGAAAAGTAATGGACAGTTCCCTGGGTTCAAACCAGCCTTATGACTGATGGAGACAGAGAGGAACCATAAACAGTCCATCCCAGCAAAATATGAGCTGTGCCTTAATGCCTCTTTCCTAGGCTTTGAGTCCTCATCTTGCAGCTGCAGAGACACACAGTGACCAACAGACAGGGACTCTACTCCATCCTCTAATTTTTGTACCATTTAGCCTGCTGTAGAGTTCTTGAGAACTCAAAAGGTCTACTCACTTTTGTGGCATTTTAATGATCCTAATAAAGGCATTACTCATCTCTGGATCCCCCCCCCAATTCATAGACCACATGGCTACTTTGTTGTTTTTATTTCTTCTTCTTCTTCTTCTTCTTCTTCTTCTTCTTCTTCTTCTTTTTTTTTTTTTTTTAAAAAAAAAACTCTTTAGAGCTTCTCCAGACACCAAGGGAATGTGGAGAGACTGCCTCTCCTACATATTAGCAGTTCTGAGAATGTGGCTGAGAAATTTAAGAAGTGCTCTTTGAATAGTCCATCATACTGGTTCTGTCTATTAAAAACTCTCCCCCCAACCCACCATGTATGAAATGGAGATGGGTGAGTATTCCTGTTATTTCTGCTAATTTGATTCTCACAGTGATTTCTTCTTGGAACCGCCCCCCTCTACAGGAAAATTTTGAGGCATTTTTATTCATGGAGACTATGGCTTCCTTGGAAAAAGGAGAATAAAACAAGTTCCACCTTTCCATTACAGAGTTTGTGCAACAACTACGGTAGAAGTTTGAACCAAAGCCCCTTGTTTCCTATAGAAGTTGATGTTCTGGTGGTAATTGTCCCTTGTTGACAATTTAAGGATGTTAATTACCCCATTTTGGATGAGGGAAAAAAAGATTTTTTCAATTTACTTTTTAACATATTTGTTTTTGATGAACATGTGAGAATAGCTCTGTATGCAGAAGGGATCCTTCTGATCTAAGGAAATGCTCGGACAAAACTTAATATAAAACATTTTGAGTTCTTAAAGGGTCAGCTGTATAGAACAAAAAGAAAATACTTTTAAGCTATAAAGTTCCAGTGGAATTACTCCAGATCTAAAACGCATCCCACTCTAGGAGCCAAGATGTGTCTCAAGAAAAAGCCAGAACGGTAAAAGCAGAACAAAAACCAATTCTGCCCTGAGACCCTAAGGAACCAGTCCCTGACAGAATTACATCTGTGGTTTCAACACAAGTTTTGTAGAACTCAAAAACTACAGTCCTATCATCCTCCAGAAAAGAGGAGAAAAACACCCATTTTAATGAAGCCAAAGAAGAGTAAAGAATGAGGCAGAAGAAACAAGACTCTGCTGTGTCAGGAAGAAAAAATTGTGGCCCAGCTTCTTGGGTTGAAACATTTTGTTACATGCCTGTGGTACATATTTTCAGTTTAGCCTAAATTACTTTTGCAGAATTACCTTGCTCTGGCCATTTAGTTGAAGGGACACTGTTTAGTTAAGCTGAAGTCTCAAGGTTTCTGTGGAAGAATGGATAGAAAATGTGGAAGAATGCAATTTATTACAAGTGTCTTTGGCCAACCTATGTTAAGAATTATGCTTGTCATTTGCTCAGGGTAGTATTAAGCCAAAGGCTTATGGATGTGGCAATTAGGAGAGCATCACAACACTAGATCATATGAAAAGCACAAGGGAAGACGCTTGACTTCCATTTTTCTTCTAGAGGAGAGTGAATTACTCTGGCTACTGTAAAGAATTTAAAATTTCCTCTCCCCATGCCTTTCCAATTTCCAGATAAATTTGGCTCTTCGCAGTAGTTTTAACTGGAATGGATCAGAACCCCTTCTTTATTTTCCACCATTTTCTGGCTTTGCTTGCAAACACAGCACAGCTTTTCTGCAGAAGGCAGGGGTAGAGCCAAGGACGTTTGCTTCATTGTTTCCGATGCCACCTGCAGAAACCAAGCATGCTCTACTATGGCTGGATATTTTGTCTTATTCCTCAGTCTTATTTGAAGAAGCAGACTCTGACTACCTTTGGAAATACAAGCAGTGCTGAGTTCTAAGTTCAGATGACAGAACAGTAAATCACAGTCTCATCAGGTTATGTGGAACTGTTACTCTCAAATGCGAGCATACAAATGCGAATGCCAAAACGTATATTGTAGGTAGTCTCCAGCTACATGCATTCCACAGTATCTTTTGTTAGGAAGGAAATCTACCTGGAAAAAGCAATGAGCATGATATTTAAAGCTCTTGCTCATGGGTTTTCCTTGTACATCAACATTGATTTCCTGTTCTTTTAAATCTCCTTTGACATTTATTTGAACTTTTTCAAAACAGCCATCCAAAACAGTACCTGAACATAGGTGGTAGAAAAGCATAGCATAAAAACAAAAGAAAAGCTAAGTCCTGCTGGATCATAGCTCCAGAGCACACTGCAAGTCTAGCATCCTTTCTTCTGGAGTGGCTAACTAGATGTCAATGGAAATGTCAAACACAGAATGTGATGTCAAACACAGAATCTTCTTCTGTGGTTACTCAGAGAGAATGTTCTCTCAAATTCTGGAGATAGTATATAGCTATCCTCACTAGGGGCTTGTCTATATGCCAAAAATACTCCTCATAGAATTCAAGGAGAATACCTTTTGTCCCAATGGGGTCCCACATCATGTCACCATATTTGGAAGGAGGGGGGCAAAAACTCCAAATACTCTGCAGGAAAAGCCTTAGCTGTTCTTCCTGTATTTTTTTAAAACAAACTCAGAAGGAAATGCTCATTCCTGCTTGTTGAGACAACCGATTTGCTTTGCTGCACATTCCGGATAAGAGTGGAAATGGGAAGTAGATTGGTTGGACATGTGAAAGTGGCAGAACTTGTTGGCAAGGCAAGCACCCAGTACTGTCATGTTGGATTTTCGCTGTAGTTATTGTATGCTGAGGCTGCCCTAGGAGCCACTGACTTATTCCACATGACTGTGCCTAATACCTCTTTAAACTCATCATACTGTGGATCCTTCATTCCTTGATCAAGTAGAAGAGAGAAGCTTGATAATGATATGTCATGTCACCACTAGATGGATTCTCCTCCAGAGATCAATCAGATCCTCTTGAGGCAGATGACACAGAGTGATTTATCATTGTTATCAACCTAGGACCCTTGAGGAAAAGGGTTGAAGGAAGTGGGAAGTTTCTCCCCTGAGGCAGAGAACAAGAAGTGCTGGGCTGAAAAAGGGCCAGTAGTCCAAACCATAGACAAAGGCTGGTGGCCTCTCAACGTAATGGTCAACTGCAAGCAAAGACTCAGTAGAGGCCTCTTTGTGAACACAGGCCATTAGAAGAATGTCTGCCTAGAGGTCTCAAAATGAGTTGGGTTCTCAGAATTCAGAGATGTGTGTGTGTGTGTGTGTGTGTATGTGTGTATATGAAATCTCCTATCATGCTGCTATGGTTAAGATGCAAGGTAGCCTCCAACATGTAATAAGTTTTTGACAAGGAAAATTGCTGAAAATAATATCTACATTAGCTTTCACTCTTGTCATTCTCTTACTGACCCTCTGGCTTCAGCTCCTTTGGACACCTTTTCTGCTTGAACTTGGAATGCCTCATGACAGTGTGTGATTGATTGGTCTTTCTTGGAATACCCATTCCAGACATGGAGTTTTGACCTCCTGACCTGTTCTACTTAGAAACCTGAAAATGTTACTTTTGGGGATGATAACTCCCAGAATTCTCCTAAGCCAGCCTATAGTGGGGAGCTGTCATCTGAGAGTTGTCATCCCCAAGAGTAAGTTTCCAGGCTTTGGTTTAGCAGAGTGAAGACTGCAGAAAGTCACCTTCACACATTATACATATGAAGGGGGTCCAGAGGCAAAAAGGAAAGTCATTTGGTTTTCTTGCTTCCCTCCGCCTATGGTACAGATTGCTTCTCCTGTGAAGCTTAAAATACATTTCCCCTCTCCTGCCTTTACCTTCCTCCCTTTGTCATGGTCAAGTAATAATTAAAGTAGAAATGAAAATTAGCATTTGACCCATGTATATTTTGCATGTATAAACTGAAAGAGAAAGAAATATTTTATGTGTGAGCTTTCAATTCACTTGTCAAATTATGGTGACCTCATGAATTTCATAGTGTTTTTCAAGACAAGGGATACCCAGAGGTGGTTTTGTATGTGTAGATGGCTCAAAAGCCATTTATACCTGTACTGGGGAATCATCATTTTGAGGACCATCTATACTGGAGAAAGACCTGGGCATTTCAAGTTCCATATAACTTTACTCATCATTGAAGACCAAATGTAATACCTGGTTCCAATAGTTATGAAAATACAGTAGCACCCCTGTATCTGTGGGGGATTGGTTCTGCCCCCTGCGGATACTGAAATCTGTGGATAAAACCAAACACCAGACTTCCCTCCCCCAGCCACCCCTGCCACCTCCATCATGCCACCGGGACCCCGCCTCAGAGAAGGGAGAAGGGAAGTGAGTTCTCTCTTCCCTACCTTCCCTGTCCACCCCCTGCCACCTCTGCCACCACCACCTGAACCCACTGTGGAGAAGAGAGGCAAGCTCTCCTCCCTCCCTCCCTCCCTCCCTCCCTCGTATATCCACCACTACCTCTGCCACACCACCAGACACCCACGGGGAAGGGAGGTGAGCTCTTCTCCTCCCTCCCTCTCTCCCCCATCTACCCCCTCCCATCACCATCTATGGATGACTGAATCAGCAGATGGTGAATCAGTGGATACGGGGGTGCTACTGTAGTGCTGTTTCATTAATACACTGTTTCACTAATGTTATTCCCCATTTACCTGAATAGGGTAACCAAATTTGGTCAAAGTTCATGTTTTTTCAAAGGGGAAAGGAAGTACCTGAATGACAAGTTTTTGCTTGTGATCCCTTAGAAAAGAATATTAACAGAACTTTGGATGATTACAGCTTATGCAAGGTACAGACATCTTTGACTTTTTCATCGTTTGAGATAATTTGTTAAGCCCAATAGATGCAGCTTTTGCTTAACAAAAGAGTGTTCATGGCAAGAGATGTAGATGCTGTCTTTAGCTATATGTATTTTTGGAAGCTCTGGATAAAAAATGAGTGGAAAATACCAAATCCACTGAGTCAAAATCAGCAGAAATTTAATAGAATAAACCAATGATCAGAAAGTAGTCAGGAATGAAAACTTAGAACTATGAAAATGAGAGCACCTTGTAAATGTATTTAATGATACTTGGATAGTTTGGCTAAGTATTTTAGACTATTACAATACTGGTATTTAATTTAATATGTATCCCTAAAGAAGTGCTTAGAGCTAATGGAAGACAGTTTTGGCTATATAGGGGTACCTTTTCCTGTTACATAGTTTTTAAAAATAATTTTAGGTTAGTGAATATACAAATATCTCAAACATTTTGTTCATCATTCTAAAAAGAAAATATTCCATAATTCATGTTTTTTTCAGATTTTCTTCATTTTTCTAATTTTTCCAGGAAAAAAGGCTTTGGAAAAGAGCATTAGGAAAAAAAAAACCCTGTTCTATTCCATATTTTTCCAGACCTCCACATCTCTAGACTACTACTGACATGTGCATGAGTGATTGAGAATCACTGAACTAGATGACTACAAATTGTAGACTTGGGCCTTTCAGTTGTACCCACCAACAGATTTTCTCTTTACTTTCTCCTTCCTTTTCTTGGTTTCCCATTCAGCCTAAACTCAAAAGCTTCAAAAGCTGAATCTCACAATTACTGTAATATTTCACTTAGTACTGAGAATGCTGTGACAGTTGCACACGTCATTGATAAGTGGTGCATTTGAAGGTTCCCGGAACACCACACAGAGACTTGAGCAATTATGGGTGCATCTGCACTGTAGAAATAATGCAGTTTGACACCACTTTAAGTGCTGAAGCTCCATTCTATGGAATCCTGGGATTTGTAGTTTTACAAGGTCTTTAGCCTTCTCTACCAAGAGTACTGGTGCCTCACAAAACTACAAATCCCAGAATTCTCTAAGATGGAGCCAAGGCAGTTAAAGTGGTATCAAATTGCATTATTTCTACAGTGTAGATACTCCCCAAGTAAGTGGATGTTTATGCAACACTATTTCCAAGGGCTACATTTGCTCATTGGATGGGATGGGGAATCATTGTAGTCCTTGGATAACTGAAGATTGTGTGAAGATTCAAAGCTTTTTAAAAAAATATTATTTTAAGAAGGATGTGTTCATATAAAAGAGCCTTCTTGTTGGTCAGTACGAATCTCCTCATAATTCTGTCAGGTGGATGCCAATTTTTCTAAGCATTGTTGGCAGCTGTGATATTCTTTTAGAGCAGTAAATACATTTTAATCCCTGAAATGTTTGATTTTCCAGTGGCTAACTGTATTAGTCTGCCAGTAAGGGTTGATTGATTGGACCACTCTAAGTGATGAGTCTGGCTCGAGAGTACAGCTGAGATCAAAATCCATGCACATGGTACTGTTTCAGAAGTATACATTCGGAGCTTAATAAACACAACTCATGAGCAGAACAAATCCAGATTTAATTGTTCCCCTCCTTCTTCTGGTGTGTGTTTACACATAGGAAGTGAACTATCATGCTTTGTGTTTTGCCTCTACTAAAGAGAGAAAATCAAAGCACCATGGCGATGCTGGATTTGAAAATCAGAACTAGAAGCAGTAACAGGGTAGTTTTATGACTGGAAAGGATTGTGTTTCTGACATTGTGGCCTTTGAGTTTATTATTTTCTAAAAGTGATGGTAGATACAGATGTTTTTGGGATTTTTTTGGGTGGGAGGGGAAGAATAGAATTTCTTACTAATAAGAAGGGGGCATTGTGGAGAACTAAAGCTGGAAAGCATGTAAAAGAAGGAATCAGGGAACCAATCCTAACCCAGGGAGCTGTGAGGGGACGGGCCTCTGAGCGAATGAGATGAGAGAATGTGGGAGCCAATCCCAGTGCAGGAAACTATGATGGGAGGGGGTTCTGAGAATATGATCTGGATGAATGTCAGTTAAGAGAGTCAGTTGGAGATGTAAGAGTTGAAATTGAGAGTTGTGAGAGAAAGCGCGGATGAGTCTTGTCTGAGAGATAATGAGAGTGTCATTTATGAAGGCAATTTGGTTAACTTAGTCAAGAGACTATTGACATACATGGTTATAGAAATAGTCTGTCACTAATGTGTAACAATAAGTGAAACTAAAAGAAGGAACAATGTTAGATACAGAGTATTGAACAGTTGAAGTTTGTATACTTGAATATAATAAATGAACCAGTTTGTTTTGTTAATTGTTCACAGACTCACTGTGCTTTATTACACCCACTAGAAAAGGTAACAGCCACACTGCCCAAAGGAAATCACACTAATACCTAATCTATCCACAGGAAGGGTCACCTGGAGACTCATCAGGTTAAGGGATTTAAAAAGGGGAAACTGAAGTAAAGTGGCAGTGACAGTCAGCCAGGCTGTGTGTGTTGAGGTAAACTCGGCTGACAGGTTCGTCACAGGCATGATATTTATTTTCTCATGCATGTATATTTTACACTCAATAGAAATAAGAAGACTATTCTCAATACCTTAGAATTGCCTGACTTAACTTTCTCTGAAAGAGCAAATATAGGGAAGTGGAACAGCTGGAACTGAGGTAGCCTTGAGAATGTACGTGGGGGCCCTGCTTTAACACCATGGCAGTAGGTGCTTCTGAAAGTTTGATCTTATTTGCTGCAAGAAACTTTACTTTTTTTTTTTTGCTTTGGTGAATACTATGACAAATACTACCATTGTAGCAAAGAATTTGCTGGACGGGTGCTTTCAAGGCTGCCTTCCCTACCAGCGGTTGTTGGTGGGTTCGTTCTCAATGGGCTGGTGAGTCTACTCCAGGTTTTAGTCTGAATTTTAAAGGAAATATCCAAGGTGCTGAACCCCATCCGCCAAAGAGATTCAACTTCTTTATAGTCTGGAGTGAAACCCGGAGCAGGCTCATTGTCTCAGTGACATGGGAGCCAACAGCTGCCACTGTTTCCTACAATGCCTGACCTGGGGCATGGGCATTCCAGAGAAGCTCATAGAGCCAGTGAAGTTCCATGGTGGATGGATGGATGATGGAAGAAGTGCTGGGGAGAGATATGGTGCTAATGGGCAGTGGCCGTGGCAACAACAATGGTGGTCCTGTTGATGATGGATGCAGGGTGTACACTCTATTCCATTCTGCCACCTGAGTTTTGGCTTTAACTCATGGTATGAAGACAGAATCATAGAATCACAGAACTGCAGAGTTGGAAGAGACCACGAGGGCCATCCAGTCCAACCCCCTGCCATGCAGGAAATCACGATCAAAGCATCCCTGACAGATGGCTATCCAGCCTCTGTTTAAAGACCCCCAAGGAAGGAGACCCCACCACGCTCCGAGGGAGTGTGTTCCACTGCCGAACAGCTCTTACTGTCAAAAAGTTCCTCCTAATGTTGAGGTGCAATCTCTGTTCTTGGAGCTTTCATCCAAGATTACTGTACACTGAACTCAAGGAAAGCTAAAGAAACTAAAAGAAGGCAGGAAGATTCCAAAGTAGCAGAACTTTATTTTCCTATCTTTGAAGTTCGCCTGCAGCTATATTTGGAGATCTGTGCTACCACAAGAAATAATCTTTTCTGTTAATGTTAAGGGAGCTCAACTTATAAAGGACTGAAATTTGTAAGGTTGTTGGGGAAAGTAAATGCACCAGTACAGTGGCTCTTAACCTTATCTTTACCAGGAACCTCCTTTAAATATCTTTTGTTGTCATGGACCCCCAAAACTTTTAACTCAATATTTAAAATAACAACAACAACAATAAAACCTGATAATAACAATACAATTACACCTTCCATTAAACCTTCCCTCAGAGGCACTGGAGGGGGAGGGAAGACTTTTCTCCTGCTTCTTCCTGTAAGTTTGTTTCTGGAGTGGAGTGGCTGGATTGAATGGCAATGTGCAGGCCCAGCTAGCCTGCCAGACTTTGCTATGGCTCCTATCACATGGCTGCTCCACAGCAGGGAGGAGGTGGGCTGCGCTGCCTTCAAGCCTTCGTGGATCCTCTATGAGGACATCATGGCCCCCTGAGGGTCTACAGATCACAGGTTAAGAACCACTGTCCCAGTCTATTTGTTGCAGGAAACTTGCATTCAAAAAAATAATGGGGAAAAAATCATTGGAACTAATGAATTTGTGAAATTTGGGGAAACTTCATGCTGCTGCTGACAAATGTTTTAAAAAGAGGTGTGGCGGTATATATTAGAAGTTTTTATACACATAGTTTTAAAAAGAGAGATGGTCCAAATGCACAGTAAGGAGATTTTCAGACTACACTGTTATAGTGTTACTATTCCACTTTAACTGCTCTGGCTTCCTGCTGTGGAATTCTGGGGTTTGTAGTTTAGTGAGGCCTAAGAGCTCTCTGGCTGAGAGTTGTAAATGCCCCTCCCTAAATTGCAAATCCCAGGATTCAAAAGGAGGCAGCCATAGCAAATAAAGTGGAATAGTAACACTATAACAGTGTTGTCTGAAAATCTCCTAAATTTTTGGATTTAATTTCTGAGAACATAGACAAATAAGCACATACAGTATATCTGTGCAGATCATACCCCTGTTCCTTAGAATGGAAGGTAGGAATATAGAATTTGTGGGAGA
This sequence comes from Gambelia wislizenii, assembly GCA_030847615.1. Taxonomy (NCBI): domain Eukaryota; kingdom Metazoa; phylum Chordata; class Lepidosauria; order Squamata; family Crotaphytidae; genus Gambelia; species Gambelia wislizenii. Next base: position 164,515,342 of record JAUMIR010000001.1, on the reverse strand, counting down.
AATTTTGGAAGTTAGATAAAGTTGTTGTTGTTGTGTGTTGTTGTGGACCATCTCAGTCATTTCTGATTCATGGCATCTGTAAGGTGACCCTATCACAGGGTTTTCTTTGCAAGATTTGTTCAGAGGGAGTTTGCCTTTGCCTTCCTCAGAGGCTGAAAGAGTGTGACTTGACCGAAGTAACCCAGTGGATTTCCACAGCTCTACAGGGATTCAAACCCCAGTCGCCAGAGTCATTGTCCAAAGTTCAAATCGCTACACCATACTGGCTCTATCTGTATATATTTCTCTTGGGTGTGTTGCATTTCCCAGTGTGCTGACTGGCTGTTCAGGAAACACACCCAACCCACACCCAACCCACACCACCAACATGCAAATTCTCTCTCCACCTCACAATCCACTCAATCCACATTACCGCCTCACAAAGGTCCCTCCCTCCTCTCACTCCCTCAGCCACTCATCAGTCACAGCCTGTTATGGGATCCAGGCAGTCAACTGGTGGCAGCTATGGGATGCCACTGCTGCCACTGCGATGGGACCCAGGCAGTCAACTGTCAGTGGCCATGGCAGGGTAACAGAGCAAGTCACCACCAACAATTCCAGGAAAAGCGTGGAACGCTGAATAAGAGAAGGAGGAATTTAAACCCACTGGCCTTCCTTACAGGGTTGTCATGAAATCTACTGGGTATTTTTGGGGAGCTTTTTTAAAGGGCACATGGTATGCCAGGTCCAGCTAGTATTATAGAATAATCTACTATTCTACAATGATGCAATGGTTGAAATTCTGAAAAAGAAAATGCAGGAATATTTTCATGGTAATACTCATTAGTAAATTAAACAACAGATTGGGGTGCTTTAAAATGTCAGTTAGAAGATTCCAGCTAGAGTCTGTTACTGAGAAAAAGGGAGCACCTCTGGCCCATAGATTACATATGTAAACTGGCACAGAGTAGCACTCCAGCAGTAGGTTTATTGAATCTCAGCCTCTCTATTCAGAAAGTAGTCTTTATGTAAAAGTCAAAGGAAGAACACTTTTACAAAAACTGAACATTCAAATATAACAAGTAGGGGGGAAAGAGTAATGGAACACATCCTGCAAGTTATAGAAAATTAGGAGCAATAAAGAATGAGTTTAATATTTTAAGCTATAGCCAAGTTGACAAATCTTTAGCTTTTGCTAAAGCACCTTAAAAAAAAGAGTACTAAATCTGGCAAATAATCAGCAGTCAGGCTAAAAGCAAAAACAAAATAATGTTATTAAAATAGAAAAAGATAATGTAGTAGAAAGTCAAGCTCATGAGACAGCTAATTTAAGTTGGGGATATAATAAATATTTATATAAGATTTAAAGTCTTTCCATTGGAGTAGTTAAAGATTTTCTGGAAAAGATAAGCCTACCTCAGCTTACTGTAGAAAACCAGGAAATATTAGGGAAGACAATGTCAATGGAAGTAATTGCAAACCGAAAGTTCTAAAGCACCACAGCCAGATGGATTAACTGGAAAATATTTCATTTTCCCTCCCAGATTTATTAGCACTGCCATTATTGAATATAATTAATAAAATTGTGCAATCTACAAATCTTCCCAAAACCTGGTAAGAGGATAAAATCACTGCTATAAAGCAGGAAATGTCTTACAAGATTGGAATCATATAGGTCAAACACACTGTTAAATGAAAAAATTAAGGTATAGAACAAAATACAGGCCAACAGATTGAATGATAGTAGAATTAAACATATTAATGTTATTCAGTCAGGACTTACCAAGAAGAGGAATCTTTCAATCAATATTCAAAAAAATTATAGACTTGATTTATAAAGTTAAGGGACCAGCCATAAGGGTTATTATTTTTGGATGCCAAAAAGTCTTTTGATAGAGTTGAATGGGGTTCTCTTTACTAAGTGTTATCAAAATTTGGATTAAATTCTATATTTATAAGATGAATTAAAATGATGTTTTATAATCCTCTTCCACTAATACCTACTAATGATAGTAAAGCAGAAATATTCCAACCTAATCACGATACTTGACAGGACTCACCAATAATATTTGCCAATAGAACCTTTGGTGGAAGTTATTCTTACATATTTGATGATAAAAAGGCTTTCACATGTAGTTATCTCATTTTAAAATAAATATTTTTGCAGATGACATATTTTTTATTCTGAATATCCCACAAGATCATTTTGGAGAAATCTTGAAATTATTATTACAGTTCAGAAATGTTTCAGGTTATATGACCAATGTTTTGATGAAATCCATAAGAATGGATGGCATTTCATATGAGTATTGATGATAAAAATGAATTTTGAACATTATATACAGTTTGTTTTAGACAGGCACCCCAATAAGATATTTGGGAATTCAGGTAACATTTCATCTGGAAGATTTAGCAAATTCTAATCATTGTAAGTTATTTCAGTAAATTAAGAAAGATTTTATAAAGTGGGTGTCAAAAACTTTTTGGATGGGGTGAGTATCAACCATTAAAATGAATATGCTAACCCAAATATTAATATTAGTTTCCAATATTCCCTGACAAGTAAAACAAAATTAATTTTGAAATGAGGAAAATATTAAAGATTTTCTGTACGAAGGGTAAGAATCATGATTTACCCCCCCCTCCCCAAATGCATCTGTGTATAGCTTTCCCAAACACAAAAATACATAATTTAGTGCCCGTGCTTCATTACCTAAAGGTTGTTGTCCACTTTGGGGATCTTAATAAAAATATATTTAATATGAAAATATCTTTATTATTTATTTAGGGAATAATCTCTTTTAATATTGTCAATATCAGAGGGTTCCATCCCTTGGCCAAATATTTTGTCTATGATCTGTACTCTTGTAAGTGGTGAAACTGAACCCCAAATATACTATCTCTTTTTATTTTGATTTCTACTGCTAATAATCTACATAAGGAGTTAGCTAATTAACAATTGTACAATAGTTCCACCACTAGTGGAGTTGAACCAGCATTCTTTTCCTGCTTGAGAGAGAGAGAGAGACAAAGAGAGAGAGAGAGAGAGAAAGAGAACATTCTCTAAATAAAGCTAAAATGGTCAAAGTTGCTGTCTTCTGGCTTCTGTTTAGAATTTTCGGGCCAAGGCATATACAGAAATATGCAAAACACTGAGAAAAAGAACATAATGTATCTCATGTACATCAGATAAGCTTAGAGTGTGTATGTGTGTCTGGGGGGGGGCGGTAAGCAAATATCTCTTCCTAGTTATTTTTATTTCTTTTATCTCTAATAAATTGTGTAACCCATTATTTGATAATGTTGTCTAACAAAGAAACACTAATTGCATCTGAGGAATTTAAGAAAAAAAGGTGTACCCCCGAGCTGTTCACTAGAAGTGTTTGCTAGAGGTAAAGGGGACAGCAGAGACCCATGTGAAAGATTCTAGCCATAGGTAAGGAACTTAAGGCTTGAGACCCAGGATCGGGGTGATCCACGTATTGCTCAAATGTTGTAGTATTACATTTCTCATCAGCTCTATCCAGCATATGCAATGGGGAGAAGTTTTGGGAGCTGCAGTTCAACCCCATCTGCAAGGTCATGCTGTGACTACTCCTATTCTAGCTAATGTCACAAGCACAGAATATATTGCTGTAGGTCATGCTGTGAGAGTTTGGGTAACCTACCGGAATTTTGTACCTTTGTGTACCAGTACTCACTGATGAGACTCCAAGCCAAAATGAAATAAAAATGGTTTTTACTGGAAAACAGTTACAGAAGCATTTACACATGCACTCAAGCTCACAAGAAATCCTTGGGAAATCCTTTAAAGCCTTGACCCATTCTCTGGTAGGGCTCGGCAACAGGGAATGGAGTCCTAACTCTTGTTATGGTGTGTATTGATGGCTGGTATTAGAAGGCCCCAAGTGAGGGGGTAGGACCAAGATGTAAGTGATTATTTTGGCTTGGAAAGCCTTTGTCGAAAGGAAATCACTTTATCTTATTTATAGTATGACTGCTGATTGGAGTCTAGAGGCAATTTGTGGTACATTTACTTGCTTCTTATTTTTCTTATTTTTCCTGCATCTATAGTGTAGGAGTTGAAGATGTGCAGGTCTCCAGATGTTGTTGGATTGCAACTCCTATTAGATTACATTTGGAGGCCTACACTTTCCCCACTTCTGCTCTAGTTAGTATCACGTGCAAGCACAGCAGAGCCCACAGAAGTCACAAGCTTGTTGAATTATGTGTAACAGCAGTGGCCAAGAAATGAAGCCTGCAGCATATTGTAGACCCCACTTTGTTTTGGACAGATCTACAATGGTCTTCAAAGTCCTCAGAAAACCTGAGGTACTAATTTTGGGAAAGGAAAGGAGACAATAGGGAAGACAATTCTGGGACCTATGGATCTTAGAACCAAGTGGGAGCTTAGATCAGCTCTGAAATAGATCCTGGGATACCTAGATTATATAAATCCAATGTTCAAGATCCTGTTTAAATGCAGGTAGAGGACAGGATCAAATTTCAAAATGACCTGGATAGACTGGAGAGCTGGACCAAAGCTAACAAAACAAAATTCAATACGGAGAAACGTAAGGTACTGCACTTAGGGCGGAAATACGAAATACATAAATACAGGATGGGGGAGACCTGGCTGAACGAGACTACACGTGAAAGGGATCTAGGAGTCCTAGTAGACCACAAGTTGAACATGAGTCAACAGTGTGATGCAGCAGCTAAAAAAGCCAATGCGATTTTGGGCTGCATCAATAGAAGTATAGTGTCTAGATCAAGGGAAGTAATAGTGCCACTTTATTCTGCCTTGGTCAGGCCTCACCTAGAATACTGTGTCCAGTTCTGGGCACCACAATTCAAAAAGGATATTGACAAATTGGAGCGTGTCCAGAGGAGGGTGACTAAAATGATGAAAGGTCTGGAAACCATGCCTTATGAGGTAAGACTTAGGGAGCAGGATATGTTTAGCCTGGAAAAAAGACAGTTAAGGGGCGATATGATAGCCCTATTTAAATATTTGAAGGGGTGTCACATTGAGGATGGAGCAGGCTTGTTTTTTGCTGCTCCAGAGACTGGAACACGGAGCAATGGATGCAAGCTCCAGGAACAGAGATTCCACCTCAACATTAGGAGGAACTTTTTGACAGTAAGAACTGTTCGGCAGTGGAACGCACTCCCTCGGAGCGTGGTGGGGTCTCCTTCCTTGGAGGTCTTTAAACAGAGGCTGGGTGGCCATCTGTCAGGGATGCTTTGATTGTGATTTCCTGCATGGCAGTGGGTTGGACTGGATGGCCCTTGTGGTCTCTTCCAACTCTACAATTCTATGATTCTATGATTCTATACCAGCATGCTTCTGCTTCATGTCTGCTGCTGCCAGTTATGCTGGAAGCCATGAACAGTGATAGCTGTTTCTTATTTCCTGCTGTCAGAATACAGGCAGCTGGTGCCCAGTAACCCCACAGCCTCTGGATACTGATTCAGCTGGTGCACCCCTGAAGCTCAAGATAGGATTGTGCAGAGCTTATTGAGCATGGCGGTACTGGATACCTTCTTTCACAATCACTGAAAAAGTTCAGGCACTGGTGTAAAGGGAGGTCATACAAGTTTATGTCACCAACAAGGTTCTGGCCATTGTTTCAAACCCACAGGATAAAAATCTGTCCTATTATTGGTTTAATGCATCTTTGTTAGTACCTATTATAACACCTTTAGGCAAACCATTCCATAACATTCCCTAACAACAAGTTTGTTGGCTCACTACATTTTAATCTTAGGGTTTTAAAAATTATTAAAAATATTTATTTTCATCATCAGATGCATTTTCTCCACCATCCATTCATGCTCTTTGCTTTAAATTTCCAATATGCTTTTATTAACAATAAAAGAAAAGAAAGAAAGATTGGAGAGTCCATTACCTGGATGGAGATTCAAAGTAAGATAAAGCACTTCAGGTGTTAAATATTACTTATGGGAGACCCTTTCCCATTGCTCATTCCTATGTAGCTGGAAGAAAGTTCAACAGAATTTGTTGATGGTGGAAAGGATTGGAATATCAGGATGTACCATATAGCATGTGACCACATGGCATTAGAGCTCCAGTAGCACTCAATTCACATGTACACAAGGATTTATACACTGGAAACCAAAATATCCTGATGGTATAAATTAGGGCTGCCCTTTTTACTTCAAAAAGAGAATTTGGCAGACGGTTATATAGGGATCTATTTTCTAACTTGTCATATTATGCTAGTCTATCATTTTTAAAGTCTTCAAATCTTCCTGGGCTGCTGCTAAAGCAGTGGGGGAAAATGCATCAAAATGTTTTAAATTAGCTGTTGAAAATAAGCAGGAATTTTAGATCTTGCCTTGGCAACAATGCTTGGAGTTCAGGTTTGGAAGCTACATACCCACTGAATATTAAGCAGATGTCAAATAAATAAACTGCTTAAAAGTATTGCATTGTCCCTTGCAATCAAATATTATTTTGTATGTTCTTGAAAAAGTTTTAGAAATAGAAGCATAATTTGTTTGGCATCTGCATAAAATAAATATTGAACATAATATGTTGTTTTGAATTTAAAGTAACCCCAGAGTTGCAATGGTTTGTCACAATGAGAACTTGCATTTTATGACAATCAGAGCTCTTCCACTTTCCTTACTATTTTATTTTTTATTGTTTGTTGTTGTTCATGGATCATTTAAAAAGGGATACATGAAAACAAGAAAAAATGACAAAGAAAATAAGTAGGAGTGGAAAAAAAACTAGTATAACTCTAACAGATGAGTAGTTTTTATGCTCTTCTCCCCCCACATAAAAATAAAGAAAAATCAAAATGTTTTTCTTGCATTTACCATAGTATGCTATTTAAGTAATATGAAGTGGCACTTAACTTTTTAATGCACCTTTCTAGATAACAAGTGGCAGACTCTTTGCAGCTACTCTTCTTTATTTATTATATTTCTATCTCACCTTCATACCAACAAGCTCAAGTCTGCCTACATGGCTCCCCTTCTTCCTACTTTATCCACACAATAATTTGGTGTGGTAGATTAGATCAAGAGAAAGGCTGGTTAGTTAGCTATTACAAGAAGTTTCTATAGTATTTCCCAGTGTACAAAACACTTTTCAGTTCCTTTCTCAATTTGCTGAAGACTGAAATCAGCAAGAATATCCAGGTCTTCATTTCCAAGGAGCTGCGTGAGATCTGTAGGACTTCTGCTACTTTTTTTTTTAATCCATTCTGGTAGGGTTGAGGGTGAGGACAGAGAAGTTGGTTAATCTTGGCCCATACGATGTGATGAACCAGGCTTTTGTAGTTCACATTTTCATTTGGTTTGTTTTCTTTGGTAATGTAAATGAAATGATAGAGGTTGTCTAAATGGCAAAAATACTCCACATAGAATTCAAGGAGGACACGATTTGTCTTAATGAGATCCTGCATCAATCTGCCGTATTCGGAAGGAGGGGGGCTTTCCCAAAAGTTTTTAAAAAGCTCCGCAGGGAATGCACATTCCCGCTCGTTGGGACAACTGGTTCACTTTGATGCACATTACTAATAACATGGAAGTGCAAAGCTGATTGGTTGGATGTGCGCAGGGATGGAGTTTGCTGATAAGGCAAGTGCCTGAAACTTCTGTGTTGGATTTTCACCATAGTGATTGTGCACTGAGGCAATGAAACAGCCTCCCCTTTTTTTCTATTTATTTAGGTGGAATATTGCACTTCTACATCTTGGATATGCTTTTTAAAAAATACTCTTTGGTGGTGAAAACTGGTGACACTCGTGCCTGCCATCTTGGTTCACAGGCATGCCCATTTGAACAAGGAATGTGGATAGCTTTGCATGCCTGTGATCTTGCCAAAAAATCATTGAGAGAAATGAAAGCTGCTGCAATTGGTATTAGTGCTCATCAATCCACATTTTATAGCCTCATATAGACCAGCTTGTAATATTTTGCTGCTGATAAGCCCTATTAGACAGGCTATGTTTCTTTGTTATTGGATTGGTCTTTCTTGGTGACCATGGGGATGTTACTCTCACTGTGTTGTTCAGGTCCTCTTAAGATTCTTGTAAGTAATAAAGGGCACATTTCAGAAGTTTTGTAAACAAAAAAAGCCATGGCTAGCATCTCACTGTTTCCCTCTTCTCACCCACACAATGACCAATGGCATTATAAAAATAAAGAAAATATCTGGATGGGAGTATCTCACTAAATGTCCAGATAGGCATGCCCCTCTTCTTTCCCTCATCCTTGCTCAGAAGGATAACAGCACCTCACTATAGGTAAAGAACAGAAAGAAAGACAGGGAATAGGAAGAGTATTCTTCTCTGTGCCTTTCACTTCCATCAGAAGGTTTGTCTACACTAGTGAAAACCCGCCATCCCCCTGAATCTGACCTGATAATGCCACATGGCGTGTGGCCTTTTGCCCAAATCTGGTGCAATAATGCAGCAGACTTGGGGAATACCCCTTTAATCTCGGTTTTAGAAAACACATAGTTTTCCTCCAGAGTTTGCTTGAAACTCTGGAGAAAACTGTAGTGTGAACAATCCATCTGCATTGGATTTGGGGGTGGGGTGGGGAGGAAAGGAAGAGCAAGTGCTGCCTGGCGCACTGCTATTCCCCCCACTCCTTGGCATCACTTCCTCATTCCAATGGCGGAGCCCAAGTGCTAGTCATTCTCTCTGAGGTCAGAAAAACCAGCCCACCACACCATCCCCAGGTTGGCTGCCAATTCTGACTTCAGAGGGAGCAACTAGTGCTAAGGCTTTGCTTTCACAGAGTTCAGAGTAAAGCCCTAGCTGTGAATGGAAGCCGTGTTTTAAATACATTTTAAAAACAGATCTTTCTGCTTCACTGGGGGTGAAAATCCAAATGCAGGTTCAGGCTTTGGCAAGTATGTTGTGGCACTTAAATCTGGGCCAGAGTAGTCTGAATTTCATGCACCACAGCTCCTGGTGAAATCAGTCTAATTTCATCCATATTTTTTCCCCTGTGTATTCAAACGCACAGTGTAGTGGTGTGTTGACTGGAATCTAGACTACAGGTAAAAGCAATAATCTTTTCGTGACCTACAGACCATGGAAGTCTAATTTTGTCAAGTGACTGAGCAGTGAACCTCTTCTCAAAGTGGACTCTAGAATTTGCAAGTTCATGTCACAATAAGATTCTTAGTTGTTCTTCCTACTCTATAGGTGCACATTCTTGTTAACCCATACCCATGTGCACTTTAAAAGTATGGATTATTCTTTCACAATCACAGTCTTGTTCACTATAGGGCAGTATTTTATATTAAGCATGGCAGGAATCATAGCACAGAGGATGTTAAAAGCCTTCCATAGTTTGGAGAGTTACTATTAAAAGTAACAAGTTGCAATTATATTTCAAAGGCTGCAAGTATAGTAAGTTACTGTTACAGTTAGACATTTTAAAAAATAGCTTTTTCTAATTTAGTTACTTTAATAAAATTTTGAATTATTTAATCCTCAAAATGCTCTCTCTTGCCATTTACCTCATTGTTACCTCAGCAACCACAAGAGTGCTTAAAAAAACACTACACCCTGTGAGGCCACAATGTAATGTGGGTGTGTTGCACACGGCCATGAAGGATGCTAAAACAGTGGAAGACAAATAGAAAGACAGATTGACACTGCATTACTCTGTGTAGTTTCTCTCTGCTGGTGGGATTTCCATTCTTGGAAGGTTCTTCCAGAAGACAATTGCCACCAAAGGCTGAACCTAACCTAGAAAGACAATCAAACCCTAGGCTGTCGGACTATTTGTGAAATGGGCAGGATTGTTCCCTTAAGCCCAGCTATAGAACTTCTGAAAAGGCAACAGAAGTTGAAAAGACCAAGTGATTCAGAATTCTATAGAACTTTGTGACGTTCTTCCCCTCAAGTAAACAAGAGGAAGGCAAAAAAACATTCTAAAATGACACAGCTAAAATGAGGGTGTTGTCTAGATGAGGTGATATAATGTGGATTGTTGTGCATTAACGCAAAATTGCAGTAGCGTCCATTTGTCTCCACAGTTTTTTTGAAAGATCACTGGGCTTCAGGAGGCCTATATATATTTATTAAGGTGGAACTAGGTTGGCAAGGGAAATCATTGGTAGATAAAGAAGAAAATTGTTACTTGTTAGCCATTCATTTAAAATATAAAACAACTGAACTTTTGTTGATTAATGTTTATATGACCCCATACTCTTCACCATACTCTTATTATGACATCTGGGAGCAACTAGAAAAGGCAGTGTTAGAGTCTATGGAGATTATCAGATGCGGCAAATAAAGTGGAACAGGGATGCCAGAGTATCGGGAAAGGCTTTCCCTTTCACATGATGTTCTCCCTGCCCATTCTGTTCTCATTCTGCTCAAGTGCTGCCCCCGTTTTTTTAAATTCATGGCTTAAGCCATTAATAGATCTGTCATTCCGTTTCTGTATCAGAATGGTGGGCATGTGAAAAGGTGCCCATTATGCTGGCAGGATGCCAGCATTAGTGGGAGGTCTGGAGTGTAAAAACACTTCCAGATGCCTCCTTTATGACAGGTCCCTGCTGCCGCCACCCAGATTGCCCCTCCCTGCATGCCAGCCCTCCATCCCCTGATTGCCACCCCTCTACCCCCAATCACCAGCCCCCCCGATTGACAGCTCTCCAATCACCAGCCCCCCCAATCGCCAGCTCCCCATCCCCTGATCACCAGCCCTCCACCCACCAATCACCAGCCCTCCACCCCCTGATTGCCACCCCACCCCCCGATCGCCAGCCCTCCACCCCCGATCACCAGCCCTCCACCCCCTGATCACCAGCCCTCCACCCTCCAATTATTAGCCCTCCACCCTCCGATCATTAGCCCTCCACCACCTGATTGCAGGCCCTCTACCCTCCAATCACCAGCCCTCCACCCTCCGATTGCTCTCCCTCACTTGCCCCTTGACTCCCCCCCCATTGTCCCCAACCTGTCCCTTTAAATCCCAGCTCTCCTCTACTCATGAGAGCAGCAGCTGGGATTATGAACAAGGAAGTGAAAGGAGTTCTAGAGCTCCTTTCACTTCCTCGGCTTCCCAGTACAAGAACGATTCAAGTAAGTGTGGAAGTTTTTGTTCTTGCGCTGGGACAGGGGTGGGAGAGGGGCAGGAAAGGAGATTGTGGGATGGGAATGTTTTTTTTGTTACCGTCTAATAATCTCCTATGTTAAAATATCCAAAGGCAGATGTCATCTTACTAGGAGACTTTAATGCGAAGGTGGGAACTTCCCTAAATTATTATACACAATTGGGTATTATTCCTAAGAACTTTTTATTAAATATCCCCCCCTGGCACTCTAGAGACACAAAAAGGAATACTTTTGCCTCCAAACTCATCTCCCTATTATATACTGGCAATCGACATATACTACGAATTAATGATAACACCTTTATATACCCTTTTACCTTTCATTCTGGGCATATATGTGTCCCAGTTGGAAAGACCTGTTTATTCTCTGACACTAAAGCCTATACAAGGGAGGACAGTGACCATCAGCCTGTAGCAACTAATTACTATGGTTGCATGGATTTAAGACCATCCACGTCATTGGATGAGAGACTTTTTATCAACCTAGAAGCAAGACAAAACAGGAGGCTTAAATAGGCTAAGGTGAACACTGAGGCAATTTCTAGTTTCTTAAAAACCGAAAGGGCCTGGAACTGGGTAAATATGGTTATCTTGGCTAACTAATCTTCTAAAGAAACTCTTATGGGTTACACCAATCTGTGTTTGACATTAAAAACTTTTTTATCCCATAAATTTCCAAATAATATTAGACAGCAAGTACATTCAAACTGGTTCAACTCTGAGTGTCTTTGCTTAAAAAGGAAACTAAAAGCAGCGTTGTGTCAGGCGCAAAAGAACCCCACTCCAGAATCCCATAATAAAATGTTGAAGTGTAGACATGCATACAAGAAGTTGATAGTTACCCAAAAGGCCCAGTATACAGCTACAATTTGGTCTAACCTAGAAACGTCAGTTAAGGAGTCAAACCCAGTCATCTTCTAGAATACTGTTTCAGGCATTCTGAAAGAATGTAAGCTTTTATGGGACATCCCTATCTCTGCTTCAGTTTGGGAAGACTTTTATACTTCCCTCTTTGCTGTGCTAACAAGTGCTAATGTACATTCCCATGCATTATTTTAAAAAAAAATGCATACTTTTTACAGTTTTTGGCCCCTCTCCTTCCAAAAATGGTGAATCATTGTGGAATATTGTAGGGACAAAAGATATTCTGCTCGTTTTCTATGAGGAGCTTTTTAATTGTCTAGGCAAGCCTAAAGGTTAGCTGAAAGCCTATGAAATATGACACCTGAGGAAGTTTCATTTATTGTTTTAATTGCTTTAATTACAATATGCCCTTGGATGCACGTAGAATGCACACTACTCTACATCAGGATGAATGTTTGGATTTACACCTAACTGTGCATTCCATTGAAGATACTGAAGTAAGGATAAAAAACATATGTTAACATGAATTGTTGCATATTCATTACAGTGTATCCTTGGTATTGACTGGGGTTTGGTTCCAGAACCCCCGTGGATACAAAAATCTGTGGATGCTCAAGTCCCATGATATACAATGGCATAGTAAAATGGTGTCTCTTATATAAAATGGCAAACGGCAAGGTTCGCTTCTTGGATTTTTTTTTTTTGAATATTTTTAAATCCGTGGATGGTGAAATCCGTGGATACAGAAGGCTGACTGTACATATTTAGGCATCATGAGGTGAATCAGCTGAAGTGTGTTGAACCAGGCCATGTCACAAATGTATTTGTTATTATGTTTAGCTAAGAGATCCTAAACTGGAGATGGCTGAGCCTGAGAAACCGTTGGCAGGCATCTGAGCCCAGTCCTATTCAACATCTTTATCAATGACTTGGATGACAGAATTAGGGGAATACTTATCAAATTTGCAGATGACACCAAATTAGGAGGAGCAGCTAATACCCTAGAGGACAGGATCAAAATTCAAAATGACCTGGATAGACTGGAGAGCTGGGCCAAAGCTAACAAAATGAAATTCAATACGGAGAAATGTAAGGTATTGCACTTAAGTCAGAAAAATGAAATGCGTAGATAGAGGATGGGGGAGACCTGGCTGAATGAGACTACGTGCGAAAGGGATCTAGGAGTCCTAGTAGACCACAAGTTGAACATGAGTCAACAGTGTAATGTGGCAGCTAAAAAAGCCATTTTGGGCTGCATCAATAGAAATATAGTGTCTAGATGAAGGGAAGTAATAGTGCCACTCTATTCTGCCTTGGTCAGACCTTACCTAAATACTGTGTCCAGTTCTGGGCACCACAATTAAAAAACGATATTGACAAACTGGAGTGTGTCCAGAGGAGGGTGGCTAAAATGGTGAAAGGTCTGGAAACCATGCCTTATGAAGAAAGACTTAGGGAGCTGGGTATGTTTAGCCTGGAAAAAAGACGGTGAAGGGGTGATATGATACCCCTGTATAAGTATTTGAAGGGGTGTCACATTGAGGATGGAGCAAGCTTGTTTTCTGCTGCTCCAGAGACTAGAACACAGAACAATGGATGCAAGCTCCAGGAACAGAGATTCCACCTCGACATTAGAAGGAACTTTCTGACAGTAAGAGCTGTTCAGCAGTGGAACACACTCCCTTGGAGCGTGGTGGGGTCTCCTTCCTTGGAGGTCTTTAAACAGAGGCTGGATGGCCATCTGTCGGGGATACTTTAATTGTGAATTCCTTTGTGGCAGGGGGTTGGACTGGATGGCCCTTGTGGTCTCTTCCAACTCTACAATTCTATGATTCTGTCTAACTCAGTGATAGATCCCATGCTTTTCTGTATTCAGTCTTGCAGATTCAATTCATCTCTAGTTAAAGGATCCTGGACCTAGATATGCTTCACATTTGAAAGATTGATATATATCTCACTTCAAATTAAAAAAGTAATAATGTGCATGTATACATACATACATACAGGAAGCCCTGCCTTTCGATGGCACACTCTGCAAATTAAGGACAGGATCTATTCATTCAATGAGGAATCTATTGTTTCTATAGTTATTGTCTAGGAAGGCTTGCTTGGGACTGGCTGTGCATGTGTACACTGCTTGCAAAGTGAGCTGGGCGGGGGGATAATTAAGCCGACTGAGTCTTTGCAAGCAGCACACAGGTGGGCAGGCACAGGCAGTCCCAAATGAGCCCTGTAATTCCCTCATGTTCCCTTCATGGGTTCTGTTCTTTGACCAATTCTCATTTCTTACACTGCTGCAGTCCCTAACCTGTCAGATACGCAGGGGCTTCCTGTACATACATACTGTACATATAGTATAGATACATAAAAATGAAAAAAATAATAATATCAGGAATGAAAGGAGGAGGAATTCTAGTGTGGTGAGATTAAAGCAGGATAACCGAAAGAAGCAACAGTGGAATAAAAAAAAATGTTATCAAACAAAACTTTACTTAGTATTAGATTTATTACTGGCCTGCTGAATAAATCTCCTACATAAAGTAGAGGAAACTCTGCCAGTATTGGCACATATAAACTTAATGAGGGTCAACATGCAATTGTGTGTACAAAAGGGAGCACTCTTTTATTGGCAGGTTGACTACTCAATAACCTCATTATTTCCATGTCTAGATTTTATGGTCTAGATTTACTGCTTGTTGATGTCAGTGGTTAATATCACTGTCATTCTACCTTAGCTTATATGCAATGCATTTTATGAGCAAAACCCAATGAGGGCAAAAAGTCTTTTCCTTGGAGACATATGTCAAGGGACTGCACTTGAAGCAGACTATAGCTGATGTCATTCAAGGGCCCAGAGCTGCCTCACTCATATAATAAATTCTTTACAAAGGGAGAAGAAGAAATATTTATTGTATGGAGACAGGAAGGAATGAAATGATGTTTCAGTGGTACTATTAGGTCTTTATCTTCTATCCCATTCCTCTCAACTACATGTGGTGAAATGGGGAAAACCTTCTGTTTTCACCTGACTTGGACCAAATCAGACAGGGATGGCACTGTGTCCTGCTCTGCCTAGATGGGCCACCCTACAATTTGGAAAAGTTCAGGTTTTTTGATAACTCCCAGAATATTCTACCTAGCATAGCCAAAAAAAGTTATAGCCTTGAAAAGTAATGTTTCCAAGCTCTATGCCATCCCTAGTCAGCCATCCTGTAAAAGAGATGCTCAGCAGTGTTCACATGATCAGCTAGCTACTTTTGATTGATGAGAAATGAGAATGTGAAGTCGAAGGCTTTCACAGCCGGCATCCATTGGTTTTCTGTGGGTTTTTTCTGGGCTGTGAGGCCGTGTTCTGGAAGAGTTTATTCCTGACATTTCACCTGCATCTGTGCCTGGCACCTTCAGAGAATGGTTGGGTACGGGTGTGTGGGGTTTATATACTGTGAGTCCCTGTTGGAGAGGATATGTAAATTTGTGTATTTGAATGGCTAGTTCCTGAATGGCTACCTCCTTGAATGGCTATCTCCTGTGGGGAGAGCTATGCAAGGAGGAATAGTTTCTGTTTGGCTAATGGTCCATTGTCTGCTGGAAATCTCCCTGTCCCTGGATGGAGTTCATTTGCATGTGTTGAGTTTTGATTTTAGTGTTTTTCAGGACTGGTAGCCAAATTTTGTTTACTTTGAGGGTTTCTTCTTTCCTGTTGAAGTTGTCCAGGTGCTTGTGGATTTCAATAGTTTCTCTGTGCATTCTGACATGATAGTTGTTGGCCTGGTCCAGAATTTCAGTGTTTTTATATAACATTTTGTGTCCAGGTTGGTTTATAACATGTTCTGCTACTGCTGATTTTTCTGGCTGGTCCAGTCTGCAGTGTCTCTCATGTTCCTTGATTCGTGTTTGCACACTGCGTTTAGTGGTCCCTATGTAAACTTATCCACAGCTGCATGGTATGCAATAAGCTCCTGCAGCTGTGAGAGGGTCTCTTTTGTCCTTCGCTGAGCGTAGCATTTCTTGGATTTTCTTGGTTGGTCTGTAGATCATTTGGAGGCTGTGTTTCCTCATCAGTTTCCCTATTCTGTCTGTGAGTCCTTTGATGTATGTTAAAAATACCTTCCCTTTGGGTGGCCGTTTTTCTTCTTCATTCCTGTGTTTTTTTCTGGATCTGGCTGCTCTTGTGATGTCTGATCTGGAGTACCCATTAGCTTGTAGAGCCCAGTTTAGGTGCTTCAGTTTATCCTCCAGGTAGTAGGGTTCGCAGATCCTTTTTGTATGATCTACCAATGTTTTTATCGTGCTTCTTTTTTGTTCTGGGTGATGATTGGAGTTCTTGTGTAGGTATCTGTCTCTCTTTGTGTGTTTTATGTATACCTTGTGGCCAAGTCATTGGTTTGGTTTGCGGATGTCTAGGGCATCCAAGAATGGCAATGTTCCTTCCTTTTCTTTTTCCATCGTGAATTGGATATTCGGGTGGATTCTGTTCAGGTGGTTCAGAAATGCAACCAAATCTTCTTCTTCATGGCTCCAAATGGTGAAAGTGTCATCCAAATATCAGAACCATGTTGTGGGCTTTTTTTGGTGCTGCCATTCCATTTGGTGTTCATTCCAGCAGACTATGGACCATTAGCCAAACAGACACTAATCCTCCTTGCATAGCTCTCCCCACAGGATACAGCCATTCAGGAACTAGCCATTCAAATACACAAATTTACATATCCTCTCCAACAGGGACTCACAGTATATAAACCCCACACACCCTTACCCAACCATTGTCTGAAGATGCCAGCCACAGATGCAGGCGAAACATCAGGAATACACTCTTCCAGAACATGGCCTCACAGCCTGAAAAAACCCACAGAAAACCAGAGATGAGAATCTTGGCACACTATTTTAGTATTATTAGACATAGTCTGATGTTTGAAAACTATTATGAAGCTGTCTTGTGGATGGAGAATTTGAGGATTACTTTACAGGATATGTAAATCTAAATAAACGTGGATCCATGTTACAGTATATCCCAATACAGGTTATAATATGGAGCCATTAATATGTATATGTTAACCTATTGTTATATGTGAATCACCTTCCATGGAACAGAGTGCTTATGATTTGGTTCACTGAAACAAAATGGGAAAAGAGTGAAAATTAAGCCATTCAGTGCTGTTATCTAGTAAATAAAAAAGTGTTTAGATAACAGAGAAAAACAAACAAACAGAAAACACACAAAAAAACCCTTGCATGGCAATACTTAATTTAAATGCAACTTAAATAATGTATTAGCAACAATGAAATGTAAAGGTGTTATAACATTAGTGACAGGTTAAGTGCAATATGGAGCCAGCATGGCAACCATGGCATAGTGGTTTGAGTGTTGGACTATGACTCTGGAGACCAGTGTCTGAATCCCCACTCAGCCATGAAACCCTTGGGTACCTTGAGCAAGTCTCAGACTCTCAGCCCTCAGAAAATCCTGTGATTTCTTTGCCTTAGGATCAACATAACTTGGAAACAACTTGGAGGCACACAATAGCAAGTGCAATACAGTCAGCCCTCCATATCCAAGGATTCTGCATCCATGGATTCAACCACACATAGCTTGAAAATATTAACAAAAAATCCAAAAAGTGGAATGCGCTGCCTCAGAGTGTGGTGGAGTCTCCTTCTTTGGAGGTTTTTAAACAGAGGCCGGGTGGCCATTTGTCAGGAATGCTTTGATTGTTTATTCTTGGATGGCAGGGGGTTGGACTGGATGGCCCTTGTAGTCTTTTCCAACTCTATGATTCTATGATTCCATGATTCTACGATTCTATAAGGGACACCATTTTACTACACCATTGTATATAATGGGACTTGAGTATCCATGGATTTTGGTATCCACAGGGGGTCCTGGAACCAAACCTCAGGTGGATATCAAGGGCTCACTGTACAGTATTGTCTGGTTTTCTCCCAGATAATTCTGCATGGTGCTTTTGAAATTGTGAGCTCTATATTGGACATGCCTGGAGTAGCTTGCATTATGCTGACCCACTGTTTATCTTGAGTAGTGCACAGTACAAGAGAGGGTCAGCACCCTACCACCAGTGGCAGGACAGTCTGCTTTACAGGCTTTACCTAGGAAGGTGGATGAGACTTTTCTGCAAGATTCTCTTCCTATGTTCCCCATCCCTCTGGTCTAGTGCCAAATAGATTATGTTCTATCATGGCCTCACTGTTGTTGGACGCACTTCCCTACACAACTGCTGGTGGCAGCTTTCTAGGCTTATTAATCCAGCAGTGTAGCAGTACGTCAGAACCTGAGAAGAATACCTCAAGCCGGAAGATATCACTGTCCACCTGATTTGAAATAGTGAAACTGGCTGGGCAGACTCCATAACCCCCTTTTGTACTATGGATAGTCAGGAGTAATCAGGAGGCTAGCTGTTATGCCCCAGGAGCCTGATGAGGCTGTAGAGTCTGAGGAGGAGGAGGAGGAGGACATGGCAGGGACGGCCCTACAGACCCTGCACAGGTTTATCTACACCTGTGCCAGCAGGGAACCCAGCCAACCTAGAGGCTCGAGCAGAGGAAGAGCCTGGTCCAAGTGGGGTGGCATCAGTCCCAGCAAAGAATCCTGCTCACTCAGATAAGAACAAAGAAGAGGAGAGAGACTTACCTCCCCTGTCGTTTACACAGCACCGAGAGCAAAAGCAGGCTCAAAGGAAATCTCTGAGAATTTATGAGAGGAACTTGCTCATTAAGAAACACCTGGCAAACCCTTAATTGCTTGATATAGGCTGAGAGAGGCAATGGAGGCTTTGTCAGAGATCAACTGATCTCCGTGGAGAAAGCTTCCTGAATCCTTGCTGCCTTGCCGTGCGTCTTGACCTTGGACTGTTCCTGACGACCCTGTTGCCTGATCCTACTGACCGGCTTCTGGACTACGCTGCCTTCTGTAAGCCTTGACCTTTGGACCGTATTTTGGACTCTTCTCTGTGTGCCTTTTGCCTGGATTGCTGCCATGCCTAGGAATGGAACTTTGCTTGCTCTTCCTAATTAATTATCACTGGAGCTTGGCTGCTTTCCCAGCTTTTGTTTAACTTGCTGGTACTTTAGAGTTGCTTTTGGACACTAGCAGAAGCCTGGCAGTTAAATAGGTGTCAGCATGTTTTTAAGCTCTCATGTAGATGTTCATGTATGTAACATTGGTGTCCCTGGTCCTGGAAAATGTGCAACAGGTGTAACACCAAAGGCTCTCTGTCCACTTCCCATTGCCTTGAGCTTAATGAGAAGATACTAGCGATATACCAAACAATTATGCACACAATGGTCTAAATGCAATTGTTAGCCATACTAGAATAGTCCCACTGAATCAATAGAACTGCACAAGTGTTCAGGAGCTGGGGAGAGGTACTTTAATAATCCTTTATAATTTCTCTGGTTACTGAATTTTAGGGAACAAGTTCATCATGCCTCTGGGGATCTCTTAGGTGTGGAGAATCTTCAGCCCTCCAAATATTGATGAGCTACTATCCTCATAGCCACACTGCCTAAGGCTGATAGGAACTGGTGCTGAACAACACCTGGAGAGTAACAGTCTGGAGGATTACTATCTTAGGCAGTGGTTGCCATCATTTTGAAAGCTAAGAATGAATACTCTAGAATGAATATGCTAATGACAGTTCAGTCTTAACAAGCAATGATGCTTTATGTTACTGTAAAGAAAGAGCCAAACATCATAGCCATCACCATTGTGAAATAACTAGTAAATACTTTGGGAACATCATAAACATTAACTTCATGTTACCTTTCATCCAAATATAGGATTAGTTTGATCCAAAACAGATGAATGAGGAAAACAGCTACTGTTTTAAATAGTCTGCTTGTCCATTTTCCAGGCAGAAAACAAACTATAAATCATAGTTGC
The DNA here is from genome assembly GCA_030847615.1 of Gambelia wislizenii. Lineage (NCBI taxonomy): Eukaryota > Metazoa > Chordata > Lepidosauria > Squamata > Crotaphytidae > Gambelia > Gambelia wislizenii. The sequence goes on along the minus strand of JAUMIR010000001.1, from coordinate 164,495,483 downwards.
TTAGTTCAGTGTGGCTTTCATAGTTCCATCAGATTAAAACTAGACTCAGGAATTTAAGGATGTAACATTTTCCATGGAGTTTGGTGGTAACTCAATCAAGTGGACAGATGAACACACACTGTGCTCCCTTCAGCCCACTCTTTTCTTTAGAAGAATTTTAAAAACCTCTTTCATTCAAAAGCAATGACATTTAACAACCCTCTTTTATTCATCTGGAAATTAGGATTTTAAAATTTTAAAAATTACTTCTTTATGTTTCTAAACACCATTACAATGATAAGTGAAATAGGGTTCCACTCGTAGTCTGCAACCTGTAGGGAAGAGGGAGGACAGTATGGTAGAAGTAAGGGTTGGTTTGTGAGCCTCGGAGGGCAAGGCTTTGGCCTGGTGTTGCCTAGGGTTTGTGGGACTCAAGAAACTGGGATCTGACCTACTGCTGTATGAAACTCTAGGAAAATGCTGTCATTCAGTGACAATGTCAAAACTGGGAGGGAGGGAGAGAAGGGAAAGTTCAGGGCTCTGTTTAGTTGATTGGCCAGAAAGACAACAAGGAGAAGTTGTTTTCCATGTGGACTGCCCATATCTCATTTAACTGCCAGGCTTATGGGGTGACACAGCTAGCTAGGTGATGCCAAGAATTGCGTAGTGCATCCCAACAAGCAACAGAACTGAATGCTCACATTGGTAACTAAAGAAAGCCAAGGGCAAAGAATGAGTGTGGGAGGAAGAGAAAGAAACTGGGACATTGTAAAAGCACCTACTAGACTTCCTGTGCCTCTTGGTCATTCTGCTTACTTGCCCTCTCATCATGTGACAGCTCCTCCTCAGTAACAGAAGTGATTCTGCTGCTGCTGCTTGAAAGTGAATGCTGCTAACACCAGCCCCATGACTTCTTCCATGACTGATGCTGTTGGGTCCTTGATTCATTGCCTTGAGATCTGGCACATGGCAAAATGACCGCCAACGCCACCTGGGACTCCAGCCACTCCACCTTTTCCACCAGCATCTCCAGCATCTGGGACTGGCCTGCTAGCACTGCCATGCTACTGGGTCCTACTCCAGAGTTTGATGATATAAAGGTGTCAGCACTGGTTGTGCCCTTCTTCCACCCCTTCACCAGTGCCATATCTATCCAGGATTTCTGTACCCAGCCAGCCTACCCCCGCATTCTTGGCATTGGCTCCGGCAGAATCTTCTGCACCTTCTTTGGTGGCAATTTAACAGATGACATGCTCACAAGAGAAGGACAAGGAAAAAAACCCCACCTGCCAACCGCCACTTATGCTGCTGTCCCCAATGTTAATAATGTGCACACACAGTGATATCCGCTGTTTCCAGGATGCAGTATGAGACTACTCCCTTAGCATGTGATCATGCAACACATGCATCCTATAAGTTACTAGGTTCACCCCTCCCCCCATCGCTGCACCATCTGGTGCCGAGAAGCCTGTGGCAGTGATACCTATTTACCACTCCTGAATTGACCAAATATCATAAACTATTTTTTAAAAAACTAATAGAATCCAGCCCCCAAATAAAGAAGTGCTAAAGAACTCCCCTGTAGCACTAGCAGCTAAACAATGCCTAGGGAAGAAAAAGGGGTGTGTGCAAGGGGCAGTGCAAAGCTGCCCAAGTTAATATGCCGGGGTGCCCCAAGGGAGAAGGGAGAGAATAGCAGAATTGCCACCAAATTGGGATCAATAGGAAAGAAGCCACTCAATTAAAAGACTCCCCAGAGCCTTTAAAAGCGCTGTTAATGTTGTTTCCACCATGCCGAATGGGGGCTGAGATGCCCCAGTCCCATTCCTGCTGTACTTCCTTCTCCAAGGACCATGGCAAATGCACCCCCCTGAATCAGCAGACAACGAAAATGCTCAATATGGCTGCTGAACCAGTTGATCTATGGGAGACAACCCTCTCTGCCCTGCTACAGCCACTGAGCCAGCTGAACTGAACTCTCTGCCCTCTTGCATCCACTGCTGCCACTGCCACATTTGTCCTATGATGCCTTGCTCATTCCACCACTAGACTGACTCACCCCTTCATCCTGCTCCCGTGATGCCCAGAAGGACCACTGGCACTCTACGCCCAACCCAACCTGCAAAATCGCCACGTGGTAAGTCTCACAACACTCTTATGGAGGTCCTCTGAAAATGTACTATTGGAATCATCCTGTTTGCTCTCTGATAGTCTTTACAGACATTTTTCTTTAAACCTGCTATTTGTATAAAATTATGAGTTGGATTTTTTAAGGTCATTTCTCTTTTCTTTGTTGCTTTTTACTGGCATTGCTGAAATTGTTTTATGCTTCAGCTTTTAGTTAAGCATTTTCACATGTTGAGTGTAAATGTTCTAGGCTATTAAGTATAAGCCAATTTAGAAAATGTTTGTTTTGAGCTACAGCACATCAAGTGGTAAATGAATAAATACAGGTCTCCCTTGCTATGCTGAGGTAATTGTCCAGCTCACTTCCATTGATCTAAATGTAAATGAACTGGGACATCTAATGGCTGTCCTCTATAATGGTTCACCACTATATTGGATCTTGGATCAGAAATTAATTTTACATTCACTAGTAAACATGAAAGAATGATGTGAATATTGCATTGTAAAACAGTTGGGAATGAGTGCAGAACATTGCACTAAGATTACCTGCAGAAAGCCTACCAAAAGCATATTTTAACCCCCCCACACACACTTTTCAAGAAATTTTTAAATAATTTTGTACATGGAATGATAGTAATCATTTGTACTTGTAACTTTACTAGAACATTTTGTAGAAGTGGTGACACGTCCTTGTTAGTTATAATAGGGAATAAATAGCAGACATTTTACAAACTGCCTCTTAATCTAAAAGGTTCAAAAATGATTAAATGCTGCTGTACAGTGTGTTCTTTCTGGCACATTTTCATCACTTCCTTAAAGAAAAGGAATATGATGGCACTTCTGCTTTTTCCAGAAAAATATGTTGAGGACTTGATCACACGAGTCTGCTAAAGTGGAATTAGAGCAGGATAGTAGTATCTGTTGCTGTACCTTATCACACAATGCTGTGTCTGTCCTATAGCTGCATTGTCTTCCAGCCGTTCCTGGAGCACTCCTTTTCATTGATAAGCAAATCCATCAATGCCTCCCAACTGCGCTGCTTTACCACTATTGATTAATGTGTGAGAAATTCCTCCCACTGCAGTTCTGCTTTGCAGGCAGTCACACGTGAGTAGCCATGATTCTTCTACTCCCATGCACCCCTCCCCCTCACTATTCCCAAGCAGGCTATTTTTCTTTTCTTTTTTCCCAATTTATTTTCTTCTTCTTCTTTTTACAAATGCAGTGACAATAAAACAAAATGAAAAAAATCAGAGACCAAAAAGCATTCCTGCAAGGGCACAGAGCAGGGGTTATGGAGGCCAGTATGCAGAAGACAGAGCATGGGACTATAGCAGCACTATGGTATTTTTGAAAAGCTGCACAAAAATGCCTGTTCCCAAACGGACATGTTTGCATTTCCTACTCTAATGCAATTGTAGCATCTTAACAGCCTGGTGTGATAAAGTCCTGAATCTGCCAGAAGAGATTCTTATGATCTTCTTGATGCACACACTCACACAGTACATATATAACTAATATAACTAATAACTAATGGAGTGAAGCAAGGTTGTGTTCTTGCACCAACTTTATTTACAATCTTCTTTAGCACGATGCTCCAAAGGGCTATGGCAGAGCTTGAAGAAGACGACGGCATCTATATACGCTACCGTACTGATGGTAGCTTGTTTAACTTAAGCCGTCTAAGGGCTCACACTAAGACTCTAAACTATCTAGTCCGTGAGCTGCTCTTCGCCGATGATGCTGCCCTTGTTGCCCACACAGAAGCAGCTCTGCAGCGCCTAACATCCTGCTTTGCAACAGCTGCAGAGCTGTTTGGGCTAGAAGTCAACCTGAAGAAAACAGAAGTTCTTTACCAGCCTGCACCACAGGACGAACACCACCATCCCCACATTGCCGTCGGCAAATCAGTGCTCAAGTCCGTTCAGCAGTTCACCTACCTGGGAAGCATCATCTCCTCAGATGCAAAGATTGACAAAGAGATCGATCACAGATTAGCAAAGGCATATAGTGCATTTGGAAGACTTCACAAAAGAGTCTGGAGCAATAAACACCTGAGGCAAAGCACAAAAATCAGTGTGTATAGAGCCATCGTACTGTCTATCCTCCTTTATGGATCTGAAACATGGGTCACCTATCGCCACCACCTACGACTCCTCGAGCGCTTTCATCAGCGCTGTCTACGCACAATCCTAAATATACACTGGACTGACTATGTGACGAATGTTGCTGTCCTTGAGCAAGCAGGGATCACCAGCATTGAGGCCATGATATTGAGAACACAGCTGCGCTGGGCAGGGCACGTTTCTAGGATGGAGGACCATCGCCTCCCAAAAATACTACTCTACGGTGAACTCACCACGGGTCAGCGTAAGAGGGGCGCTCCAAAAAAGCGATACAAAGACTCCCTGAAACAACATCTCAGGCTTGGCCAAATTGATCACCAACAGTGGTCCGCCCTGGCCTCACATCGGGAGGCATGGAGACGCACTATCTACAATGCTGCAGCCTTATTTGAGAACTCACGACGAACAAGTCTTGAAGAGAAACGACAACGCAGAAAGAATCACAACCCAAAAACATCACCCAAGGAGACCTTCTGCTGTGCTTTTTGCAACCGGACTTGTTTATCTCGGATTGGCCTTTTTAGTCATCAGCGCGCTTGCAGAAAGCGCGGGATGAGTCCTTCCTGAATCTTCGTTTGCGAAGAAAAGCCAGAGATATATCTATATCTATATCTATATCTATATCCTGATTTAATCTTGTATGATGAAAAGAAATGTGGTCACTGGCTCCTTGACACTTACTCTTTAGATATTTTTTTTGTTACAAAATGGTACAGGCCTTGGTAGACACTAACCTTCTTCATTAGATGCAAAACTGAAACTGAATTGTTCCAGCTCAGTATCTTTTAGAGCAGAGTTGCCAGATAACCAGAAAAAATATTGCTTATTTCTGCTCTTGTGTCTTTAAGTGTGGCTTTCTACACAAATATAAGTGTATGAAGCTTTTAGTATCATTACTGCCTACTAAAGTTTGCTATCAATCTGATATTGAAGACATTAGCCAGAGCAGCCGGTTGAAATGTTGGCCATCCTACTCAAAAGCAGTCATGCATATATAGATGTGCACAATGTATAAAAAGAAATAGAGCAATAATGATTTTTCTTTCCTACACATTGAAAGGAACTTGTTAGACTGTCATAGTTGGATGTAAAAGGAAAGCCCCAACCACAGTCAATTCCAGAACAGTTTATTTTGCTCTTAGGAATGCAAAATCCATTTAGTTTATGCAAGTGGAAAATAAGCTCATTTTTAAAACATGAAGTCTAAGGAAAAGGCAAATATCTTTAGCGTGTCTATACAAACTTGCAGTCAAGTGTCAGATATTTTCAGTATAACATATTTCATTTCTAACAAGAGGGTCTCTTAATGCTTTCAGTAAAAATTAGTTTTGCAATTCAGAGGAAAATTCTTTATGTAAATAGTGTAACCTGTGGTCCAACTTAGATGCTACAACAAACATGCAGCTGCTGTAGCTGAAAACAGCTGTGTGGAGAGATCGGCAGGGAAACATGGAATATCTTGGTGTCACACTGTGAAGTAAGTTCTACTAGATGCTATGAAGAACGCAGGATTAGATGCATGTTGGCTTACATTTGCTGTTGTTCTTTTAATATCACAGTTGCTACAGTGCTGTAATAATATAGGCCTAAGAGACAATTAACCAATATATCTAGTATTTAAGAATCATTAACAATTCAGGTGTAATGGTATTCAAAGGGCTAATCCAAGATGGTGCTATAGCAGGAACACTCCCTAGTCTATCAGAGAAAAATCAGTCTGCACAAATACATTCACCTGGAAAATGATGAGGAAAAGGAGTTTCTTGGAAGGTCATGTTCCAGAAACCCCTGCCATAGCATGAGTGCTATTTAAATCCTATTTTGACATGAATAACTCTGTGTCTGCTACTGAGTCTGTATATGAAGAGGAAGACTGCAATGTGGTGTCCAAGGAGATTTTCAGACAGGCAAAAATCGCCCCTTGCCGCGCGAGCAGCCTCCCGAAACTGCTGCGCGGCAAGGGTCTTTTTCGGACGACGCTGTGCCTCTAGCGAAGCCGTCCGTGTCACTTCCGTGAAGCTTGGGACGGCTCCGCGCCATATTTCAAGCACGGAGGCTGCCCGTGATTGAAATATGACGCGGAGCCGTCCCAAGCTTCACGGAAGTGACACGGACGGCTTCGCTAGAGGCACAGCGTCGTCCGAAAAAGACCCTTGCCGCGCAGCAGTTTCGGGAGGCTGCTCGCGCGGCAAGGGGCGATTTTTGCCTGTCTGAAAATCTCCCAAGTTTACAAGGATCCCAGCTGTATTAAATTCAATCAATGAAGTAGCAAATCAACTGAAACAATTATATCAAGACCTTATATTGTAAACAATTGTCTGCCATATTTAAAACACTTGAACTAAAGATAATATGAAACAGCTGATCAACTCTTGGATACTGGAGAAACTGCCAACAGAGTGAGGTGACACTACCATGGAATGCAGGACTTAAAGCAGTCTTTACCAAACCTAGGAGAAATGTATAGCTTAAAATGAAAGACCTGGAGAAATGCAACCACTTTTGAACCTGTGATTCCATAGGATCTCAAAGCAGATGAAGAAAACATGGTAGTAATAAGCTTCTTTTACTGATATTAGTATTAAAAAAAACAGTCTAACAAATAAGGGACAGGATAGCTTGGTCCCAGAGAACACTAAGGACTTTATCAGATATAGCAAAAATTGCACAATTATGATGTCACAGTAGCGAAAGTGTTCCTGCTATTGCATGATGTTGTCATGTTTGCGTGGTCAAACTGTGTTCCATCTGCGAATAAGGCGTCACTTTTAATTGACAGGACAAGCTGTCAATAGCACTCAATATAACTTTTTTGTGGTATTGAAGAACGTATGAAAACATGTCCTGCTATAATTGTGAAATTTCAGTGTGAATGGGTGGTCCTCTCCCCCCCACATTCCTGGTGAGAAAACTTCCAGGTGAGAATGTGAAACCTATCTACAGGACATTCTTTTTATGAACTGTCCCAGTTTCTTTGCATGTCTTTTAGATTTAAGTGTTTGTGTGTTTGCTTACTTTGCAAATTAAAATATTTTTTGGTAGGTTTTCTGTGGTTTTTTTCCCAGACTGAGAGGCTATGTTCTGGAAGAGTTTATTCCTGACATTTCACCTACATCTGTGGCTGGCATCTTCAGAGAATGGTTGGGTTGGAGTGTGTGTGTGGGGTTATATACTGTGAACCCCTGTTGGGGAGGATATGTCTCTCTCTCTGGCTTTTCTTCGCAAACGAAGATTCAGGAAGGACTCATCCCGCGCTTTCTGCAAGCGTGCTGATGACTAAAAAGGCCAATCTGAGATAAACAAGTCCAGTTGCAGAAAGCACAGCAGAAGGGTCTCCTTGGGTGATGTTTCCGGGTTGTGATTCTTTCTGCATTGTTGCTTCTCTTCAAGACTTGTTTGGCGTGAGTTCTCAAATAAGGCTGCAGCATTGTGGATAGTGCATCTCCATGCCTCTCGATGTGAGGCCAGGGCAGACTATTATTGGTGATCAATTTGGCCAAGCCTGAGATGTTGTTTCAGGGAGTCCTTGTATTGCTTTTTTGGAGCGCCCCTCTTACGCTGACCCGTGGTGAGTTCACTGTAGAGTACTATTTTTGGGAGGTGATGGTTCTCCATCCTAGAAACATGCCCTGCCCAGCGCAGCTGCATTCTCAATATCATGGCCTCAATGCTGGTGATCCCTGCTTGCTCAAGGACAGCAACATTCGTCACATAGTCAGTCCAATGTATATTCAGGATTGTGCGTATACAGCGCTGATGTATGTACTGTGAACCCCTGTTGGAGAGGATATATAAATTTGTGTATGTGAATGGCTAGTTCTGGCGGGGGGTGGGGGAGATATGCAAGAAGGATTACTGTCTGTTTGGCTAATGGTCCATTGTCTTCTGGAAATCTTCCTGTCCCTGGGTGAAGTTCATTTGCATGTGTTGAGTTTTGATTTTGGTGTTTTTCAGAACTGTTAGCCAAACTTTGTTTACTTTAAGGGTTTCTTCTTTCCTGTTGAAATTGTCCAGGTGTTTGTGGATTTCAATAGCTTCTCTGTGCATTCTGACATGATAGTTGTTGGTCTGGTCCAGAACATCTGTGTTTTTAAATAACATTTTGTGTCCAGGTTGGTTTATAACATGTTCTGCTACTGCTGATTTTTGTGGTTGGCCCAGTCTGCAGTGTCTCTCATGTTCCTTGATTCATGTTTGCACACTGCGTTTAGCAGTCCCTATGTAAACTTGTCCACAGCTGCATGGTATGCAACAAACTCTTCCAGAACGCAGCCTCACAGCCTGGAAAAAACTCACAGAAAACCTATGGATGCTGGCTGTGAAAGCCTTCAGGGTTTTTTTTGTTTTGTTTTGTTTTGTGTTTTTTTTTTTTGGTTTTTTTTTGGTATTTTAAAGTGTGCTCTCGTCTTCTCATGAGAACCACCAAAATCTCACCCATGCTAAGTCATGGAAGTAAAGTCCTGTTCTTAAAGCACTAGTGGTGGTTGTGCAATAATTCTGTGGCAGTTCTTTTGTATGATTACAGCAATGTGAGATAATAAGTGTAATAATGCCACTTTGTTTCCGCTTTCCTTACTCGCAGAATTACAGTATTTTTAGGCACTAGTCTGATAAAGTCCTAAATGAAATCTTTAATGGTGTCTACACAAAATAAGATATGTCATGTTGTGGGAGTTTTTGCTTGACAAGGCCCAGCTCTTGCTGTGTGGTCTGTATTTATTAAATATTATTATTATTAAAATTTATTTATATCCTGCCCCTCTACGAAACGCAATCGGGGCAGCTTACAACAATTAAAATATACATCCAAACCCTCAATCCCACCCCCCTCAAAATACAATTAAATAATTTAAGAATTAAAATATACTTTAAAAATACAAAAATTCTTTAAAAATAAAGAATAAAAATGAACAATGGACAGTGGATATGGTGAGATAGGGACAAGCGAGATTTCCTTTTTTGATGGCCAGGTATTTGGTCTGTAGACTGGAATATATGCGGTGTGGCTTGAGAGGTGTGTGCTAAATCATTACATCTTAGCCCTTCTCCCCCAAAATGCCTTTTAGAAACTTCTTAAGACTCTATCCATTTTATTGCCTACTCTGGCTTATAGTACTTTGGTCTTAAACTTTCAAAAATTTCCCAAGTTTGATGGATGTCAACAATTTTTTAAAAAAAACTCTTGCTGTGGCTTGGTAGAGCACTCAAAGTGGCACAGCTGGAGCCCATTAATCAGCTAGGAGCTCTTAAATTGAATGCTCATCTTTCACATTTGCAAGAGAACACCCAACAAAAATAAACATTTTTATTGGTTCCTCCAAGTGACCCAAATAGGCATTTAACTGCTCACTTACCTTTATTGTTTTTTTGAACACATTCTGGACATTTTCATAAATGTCATGGCAATGAAAGGACACATTTTATTAATCAATGGCAACATATTTAACTCAGTTGGAGGCTCCCCTCATTTCACCTTTCACTAAACATAGACCCATCCGCTTCTCTATATATTCTTCACTGTGTTCCAGTTCTTTATTCCCTACTCCCTTCCCCTTCACACACACAAACACACACACACACACACACATCCTAATTATAGCCTGCAATGGGATGGATCACGTTTTTTGTTTTGTTAAAGGAAATGTTTCATATAACTGATGTTTTTTTTTTTTAAAAAAAGCAATTTAAAATATGATTTCAATTTTAAAATCTCTTTTAAAACAATATTTGTCCAAGCTGGCAGCTATTCTACTGAAAAATAAAAGGACGATGTAATTCTCCCTGGACAATTCACTGTCTGGTTCTACTGGTTACAGGACAATCTTATAGAGAGTTGAGATGAATTTTCCACAAAACACTCTCCTCTAAATTGTCCATGAAGTATTTTGGTGGTAAATATGTCCTGTTGCTTGCTAGGTGTGCAACTATTTAGTGAACCATTGAAATTTAGTATCACTTTTTGACATCCAAAGATTTTGCCGCAGTTTTACGTAAAACAACAAGAAGAATCTTGCTATAAAGTTAAGCAACTTGTTGTAATGCCCATTAAGATTTTTTTTTACAACTTCCATGTAAAAGCAAAGGTGGCAACTTCTGGCTTAGTTGTCATTGGAGTGATGGTCATTCTCACATGCTGATAATTTGGTTTATTGAATGAACAGGAAACAGCTCTTTACCACAATGTTCTAAAGCAGGTATTTCAGTTGGGACAAATTCACAGCAGCCTAGATTGAATTGGTATCAAAGCTCTTTTCCATTTCCAGGGAACCCCTGGGATTGTACTTCTGTGCAAGAAGGAAGAAGAGTTAAAGATTTCCTGTTAAAGTTCCCCCAAATGACAATTTCCAACCTTCTTTAAGGAATGTTGTGGAAAAAGGTGTAGCTGAAATCCCAAGGCAAATGAACTCTTACCTAAAGAGACTTTGGTTCTCACATTTTTCATGGCCGAACCACTAATTTGTAGGAACTTTCCCAATTTCTCAGAAGTTTCTGATTTTGTTCTGTATCACTCCTTTGTTTCATCCATTAATTAAACTTTGGTTTTCCCACCTTGCTTTCAAGAATGAGTGGGTATTTGTATATCCCAGAGCAATTAACATTAAGAAATTAAAATAACATGCAATTATGGAATTAAAATACTAGCCAAATAACACCAACTGAAACAAAAGCAGTTTCAAGCTTTATTACAAATGTCAAAACGACTTCAGGCAGGAGAACTGACATCTTAATTATAGTGTTTAAAATTTAGCTTTGCTTTTCATCAAATCTAAAACAAGCCATTTTATTTAAAATATGGGAGAAAAAAATCAGTCTTGCACTCAAAAGATAATAGCATAGGCATTGACTGTGAAATGAGTAAAATTCTGTAAATGGAATGTCAGTAATGGAAAAGCCCCCCCCCCTTGTTAGGTAACACCCCCTCTCCTTTCCAGGATCATTAAACTGGACACAGGCCATGCTTCTTTTATACCACTCTTCCTCCTAAGAAACTTCTTTATGTAGTGTCAAAATTGTCAGGTAGCTGTGTCCTTATACAGTAGTCACTCCATATCCACGGTTTTGGTATCCATGGATTTAAGTATTCACGGCTTGAAAATATTCTTTAAAAAAAATAATAATCCAAAAAGCAAACCTTGATTTTACTATCTTATATAAGGGGCACCATTTTGCTATGCCATTGCATATAATGGGACTTGAGTATTCACAGATTTTGGTATCCACAGGGGTGGTGGTGGTCCTGGAACCAAACCCAGCAAATATGAAGGGACAACTGTAAGCACTCTGATATAGAATGTGGATGGACACCCCATGGATTAGAATTTATATTTGAAGCTTTGTATTTGCTTCATAAAAATGAATGATGTGCCAACGTGTAACACTGTCATGTACTTGCTTTCCCAGATGCAGTGATAAGCAGTTTCAGAGTTAATCAGAAAACTTTATTGGCACAGATATCCAGAAAGTATATCATTCAAGGTTGTTGCTCAGAATTGCAACTTAGAAGGCAGACAGTATACTAGAAGCATATTGCAATCTATGAAATTGGGCAAACTTCAATACTATTGGTTATCCATCATCCACTGACCTCCTCTTCCCATACAATGCCCATCCCATTTTTCCCAAGCCAATTCTGCAGTTGCAGACTTATCTCTCCATTCCCATTAGCACCCGTTATACTCCCCTTCACTATTGCCACAGAACACTCATTAACAAGCACAAAGAAATGAAAAACAATTAATAGCAAGGTTACAAGAGAACACTGAAAATGGCAGGAACAGGTCACGCCAAGGACTGATCCTGACAAACACACTTACTTGAACAACAGACAGTTTTTCATGAAGGCTGGATCCAGAGAAGGATCGACCTGTTGTGGTGAATCAGACAAAAAAGAGTTTCATTGTTTGCTTGCTTGCTTTTGTAATAAAGCAACATCTTGCACTGAAGGCTGGTCTACACTGGGACCAAAAGTCAGATAGAAATTCAGACACTTTGGCCCAGAGCTGTGCTGCATGAAATTTGGACTACTCTGGCCTGGATGTAAGAACCACACCTTACCTGGCCAAAGTCCGAATCTGCACCACTTGTTGCTGGGCTTGTATGCTAGTGTAGCTCGGGCCTGAGATCCAGTTTTCTGAAATGGCTATAAATTCCCAAGATGTCATAAACATGATTGCATTTCACTGTCAGGTAACAGGTGTATCCTTTAGATATTACAGCAACTGCTGCTGCTTAGAAGCTTTTGTTCATTTGGTTCTTCATTCCATGGCAGTACTATGTCAAGCATCAGTTACAGAGGACTGTCCACGCAATTCCTTACTTTTTCATGCATGCCCCTGATTCTGGAGAGGTGAAGACTTACAGCAAGAACCCATGAAATTGGCCCAGCCCATGTGATAGCAGGTCTTGAGACATTATAGCAGCATGATTAAATGAACTTACAGAAAAGAGGCTGCCATGTTAGTTCTATCTTTTAAAGAAGCCAAAGCTCAACAGCTAAACAAGGGGCACACTCACACCTTGTAATTATAGCATTATGATTCCACTTTAACTGCCATATCTCCATCCAGTGGAATCCTGGGGCTTGTAGTTTGGTCAGAGACACTGGAGCACTCTAGATAAGAATTCTAAGTGCTCCTCCCTAAACTGCAAATCCCGAGATCCCATAGAATGGAATGTCATATTTAGCTGGATTCTCATTTTCCTGGATCATTTCCCCTGTCCAGTAGAACTTCTGCCTGAACTTTCCTGCCTGCTTTTCCCTTGACAGTTCCTATGTATTGCAGAAAAATCTGCATGGAATTTTCAAAATGGCTACACTAGTTCCCTCTGTGTGTGTGTGCATGCATGTGTGTGTCTCTTCAAGCTGTGTGTTGACTTATAGCAACTCCATGAATTTCATAGGCTTTTCTTAGGCAAGAAATACTAAGGGGTGGTTTTGCCAGTTCCTTACTCTTAAATATAGCCTCACAGCACCGGGTATTTGTTGGCAGTATCCCATCTAAGAACTAGCCTGGGCTGATCCTGCTTAGCTTCCAAAATCAGACACTAGTTCCTTAGGTAGTCATAATCTACTTCATACTTTCCCTGAGTCCTAGCTACTGAATTTGGCTTGATTTGGCCAGTATAAATACTAAAATCTTCTGGGTAGCCACATGCTTTCAATAAGCTCTCCAGTTCTTCATTGCTGTTACTTGCATGTCCACACCACAAAGCATCCGCTGTGTGCAGATGTGCTATAATTGCTTCCAGAAATCCAAGAGCAAAATCTGCTTTATTGTTTAATAAGAAGATGCCAGAGAGATGTGAAACAATGATTTGGATTCAAAATGGGGGGGGTAGTTCTTTAAGTTATACAGAAGTTATACTTGTGCAGAGCCAATGCTCTTCCACATAGATCAGCATCACCCTAATAATTGGCTAACCTTTCTCTCCCCCCACCCTGCAGTGTCCCATCTCCCTGTTTTTGGTTAAGAGTTTTTCCCCCCTCCTTTGCATTTTTCCAGTTGATTGTGTGGTGGTGGAAACAAATCAAAGCAGAACATCAGCCTCTGGTTTCAAAATGCAAATGTGTCTTTCTTGTTTAGTAACAAAATAGCATTAGCACTAAGGCCTAAATACCCTAAAGGCCCGAAATCCTGTCTGATCTTGGAAGCTAAGCAGGTTCAGCAAGAAGGTTAGCTAAACTTTTATTCTTGACTTGCAGAGAGAGTTAAGGAGGGAGGGCAGAGGGAGGGAGAGAGATTTCAGTACCCTGCAAGTCATCTGCACCTCTATTTTGAGGTGGTATTGTCCTAGTTAGTACTCGGATGGGATACTGCCAATGAATGCCAGATGCTATAGGCTATATTTCAGAGAAAGAAATTAACAAAACCATCTGAGTATTCCTTGCCTAAGAAAACCTATGAAATTCATGGGGTCGCCATAAGTCAACAAATGACTTGAAGGCATATGTACACACAGTGTTAGCACTGAGTTTCAGCATTACAGGGTCCAACTACCAACTTTGGGAGTTGTAGGAGTTTTTAAAAAATATTCCCTACAGTGATTTGGTGAAATACTCAGATTATGAAAATATGTATGAATTTGTGATGGTGCTAAGGAGATTATCAGACACACACAAAAACACATCAGAAGGTTGTGATGAGAACAGGAATGGGGGATATTATCAGTCGTCGTCATCCTTCAGCATCCTGGGGGCGAAGTGCAGGCATGAGTAAGGTATCCCTTTTTATTGGCAGCTTGTCCCTGTCAATGAAAAAGGGAAGCCTCATCCACAGCAGTGCTTACGCCCTGGGAAAGGCTGAGGATGCGGGCATCTGATAATGTCACCCTTTTTTTCCCCATGACATTCTTCTGATGTGGTTGGGGATGTGTTTTTTGCCATGTTTCCCCACACCTGATAATCTCCTAAGTCTCATAACTGAGGCATTCTGTATAGCAAGCTCAGACATTTGCCAACTGAGACCATTATGGGAAGAGCCTAAGCCCTAGTGAAGTTTAGTCTCAAGCACAGCAGTCTCAACTTGGTGCCATCCACCCTTGCCCTGTGTTGGGACAGAGGGAGGTAAAATTTGGGAGTTGTCAGAGCAGCATTAATGGTTACAAGGCAGATAGGAAAACCATTGAAACAGAAGGAATGGGAACTCTAGACCTGAGGTAAATGAGGCTCATGGGTGTGCTCAAAGCCAGTAATTTCTCTCTGATGTACTTGACTTGTATTTTCAATGAACTAATTCAATGTGTACTTTCTGGTCTAATACATACATTAAAATGAAGTTACTTTTCAGTTTTCACACATTTATACATTTTGCAACCAAGTTGTTAGCTCAGAACAACAGCTAAAAGTCACAAAAGGGAATACAAAATGCCAATTCTTAGAGAAAAATGCACAGAAAATGATAGTTTATTGTGATTTTTTTTTAACGGAAGGGATACCGTACTTTGCATCCCTCCTGTGAAAGAAAGGTCCGAATGGTGAAAATACAAAAATGAATGTGAATTTTCTTGTGTGCTGTTAACTGTTATCCTCTTAGGTCTCTTTCACACAACTCAGTTGTATCACTTTGATACCACATTAACTGCCATGTCTGCATCCTATGGAATCCTGGGATTTGTAGTATGGAGGAGGCACTAGGGAGAATCTGACAGAGTTCCTAATACCTTTAAAAACTACACAACCCAGGATTCCATAGGATGGAGCCATGGAAGTTAAAGTGGTATCAAAGTGCTACAATTGTGTAGTGTGACAGAGGGAGGATTTCTTGAGTATTTTATGACCTCATAGGAATTAGAATGTGTTCAGGGCCTAAAAATATGAAATGTTCACAATACTTTTTGTGAGTGCAGAACGAAATGTATTAAATTGCATGGCCTGGCAGGACGGCTCCCCCTCCCTCCTTTCCCCAAATGAAGACAGACTCATGAATATATTTGGAAAGATATATTTGTAAGTATGAGGTAGATATTTGGAAAGATATATTTGTAAGTATGAGGTAGATATATATTGGCAATAAAAGGCCACAGCTTTATTGATAACACCTGCAATAGTTGGCTCACATAGCATGGGTCCGGATCCCTATGTTGACCAACCTGAATGCTGGTCAAAGACATCACTGTTGGTTGGCCACCGACACCACATTGATGAAAGTGGAGGAGTCATGGCCAGGCCCCGAATGCCTGATGACCCCTCTCCTCCTACTCACCCACTGTTAATTAAAGAGGGGGTCACTGTGAACATGACCTTGACCATGACCTTGATGGAGACCCCCCCTCCCCACCGGTGACCTTCAGATCAGGACTCATGCCAACCTCCACAAAAGGCGGATCCATCTGGGCCACGCCTTCCACCAACACCCACAGCTGCGACCAACAAAGCCTTAGACTCCAGTCCCTCAGTCTGTCTGTATTGGAATAGAAAAATCAGGGTGATGTACCCTGCAAAGGCCCTGGAACACCACCTGCCCAGCAGTTTGATATCCTCTGTAGGCAGGCCCCCTTGTGCTGCTGTGGTAGCTGCTCTGATCCAGAAGGAATGGCTCCCAAATTTTTTGGCTGGCAAGCTCAGCTGCCGTAAAATTGCTTCAAAAGGCAGCAAGTCCTGCCTTCCCTCCAAATGAACCAGTCAGGGCAGGGCTGTCCTGCCCTGATTGGTCCTTGCTTTCACACCCCCTTCCTGGCCTGAGGAGCAGTAAAGCAGTAAAGGAGCCACTGGGTGAAGGGGTGAATCCAGCAGCTCAATTGTATCCAAATTCTCAGAACCAGAAAGCATATGTTTACATGAGGTTAAATATTGTTTGAGCTGCTGATAGGTCTTCTTTTCTGAAGGAGAAAAAGGAAACCAACAAATTTCTGTGTCCTAAAATACTGCCCACTATTTTTTACCTGAAAAATCCACCTTTGTTGTGAACTCCCCCCTGCCCAGCAAATTAGAAAACAGGGATAAATTGAAGCTATTTATATTTATTTTCAGGAAGACCTAGCATTAATGATCTGATATGTTTTTTTTAATCCCAATAACAAAATACTGTAGTCCCAACTGAATGAAATGCCCGCCTTCCCATGAAAGGCCATTTTTTTTATGCCAGCCACTTTATAGCCAGCCATAACATGTCACTCAGATGCTGCTGTGCTCTTACAAGCAAATTTCCCACATGTGGTGTGCTGTCTGCTGGTTTTCTTAGCCACTGCCCTACTGCAGAAGCAACCGCTTGAAGGAATAAATGTTATTTCATTTAATGATGCCAATGTACATTAGTCCTTTGGCTAGATGAACTTCAGCCAGTTCTAAGCTGTTGAAAAAAAATGTCTGCCACCATATTTTGTCCAATGTCATGACATGCTTCATTATCACTGCACCATAGCCAAGCTAGCATTATCACTACACCATAGCCAAGCTGGGCTTCCTGTGGTGTTGCAGGTTGCCTGCCCAGATAAATGTCTCCCTTCAGGGGATATGATGCCTTAGCATTGTATCACCACCATATTTTAGTGCCATATTTTCCTGGCTTAGGGGCTTATGAGGAAAGTAAGCAGCAGTGCACCCTGATAATAGCACTGCTCACCTTTCCTTATCACACAATGTCAGTGTGTTTCAGCTGTTCTCCTGTTCAGAACTCATGGGAGACGGTGAGATAAACCCCTTAGTTGGTGTATACTTTCCAAATGGGCATATTGTTCTGAACTCAATCAACTATTCATCAGTGGTTGAATCCATCACTGGTGTTACCTTGTTGAAAGTTGCTCCCAAGCCTAAACCTCATGCTCTGAAAGGCTCCATGAATTACTCTTGTTTCCTTGTTGCTGAAAACTGGAATTTGCATGGGACATTAGATGAGATGACTCAGAGCCAGACCTATCATTAGACAGAGTGAGGAAATAGATGCTGAGTGATGTGGAGAGGACAGAGTTATGTGTACCTGACTGCTTGATGCCCCCTGCACAAGCCTTCTTCCTCAGGTGGAATGAAAAATTATATATCATTGTCACTCTAGTCCAGTTGGCTTCTGTAGTTAGAATGTGAAGATACTGTCGTCTCCTTTTGCTAGGATAGCAAGATGTCTTTGTGCTGTCCTAGGATGACTTACAGCTTAAAGAGGAGCAATTGCTATTTTAGTCTTTCAGAGTCATGGTTTGTGGCAGGATTCACATGGATCAATATAGCCAGTTTATGTTCTGATTGACCTGAAGAACTATGAGCTTCAGCCATCTTTTATGAATACTTCTTTACCAACATTTTTTTTAAAGCTGGGATGAAAATTGTCTGAACAAAATCTATTTCATCTGCTTTTTTTTTTTTTTGGTGAACAAGGTAGGCTGACAGTTATTCCAAATAAACATTCCATGACATGTGATCATGTGTTTTTGGGCAGGGGATGTTGGGGTATCATGGAATATCCTAGTTCATTCTGGGGCTGCAAGCACTCCTGTGGATATGAGGCATTTTAATGGCCTATAATACATTGGAATTCTATCAGTGGGGTCAGAAAATATTCCAGATCAACACTCTCAGTTGAAAGCTCTGTATTTTTTTTGTACTTTTTGGAAAATAATCTGCTTGGATCCTGGTGAAGATGGAGGAGCCAATCAGAAGCACAGCAGCCATATGCATCATCCTTCACAACATGCCATTTAAATGTTTAACCAATTAACCAATAACACTGTCACTTCTAGAATTTATTCTGAATCATTCAACAGAACCAAAACCAAATAGCAATATGGTTAATATTAGTGTCAGTCAAAGTTTTTTCCCCCCTCCTCAAATTAAGTCTATTATAGCATTTGCAATGCTTTCAAAAGATGTAGGGGTTGGGGTGAGTAATCCTACTTTCTGGCTAATAACATTCAGTTCATGTTTCTTGTTGGGAATAAAAGCATGGCCTGGCTGGACGGCTCCCCCTCCCTCCTTTCCCCAAATGAAGACAGACTCATGAATATATCTTTTATTTCACAAGACACATGTTAGTTGTTATAATAATGAACCTTGAATTTCTCCAGTTTTAAAACATTTTGCAAAATGAACACAGGTGAATGGTTGTAGGAAAACAGAAAGGGTTCCCTAATCTTATTAACAGAGCTATATTTCGTATTATTGGAATGTCTGTTAGATATTGATCACCAGTAACTACTATATACTCACCACCAGCTGTGCCATCATAGTCACATAATCCTAATTGAAAAGTTCCTTAAATTCGTTTCTAATATTGAGGATTATCACACCAGGCTGCTAACATGCAGCAACCGTGTTAGTGAAGTAAATGGAAACATATCGGTATTGAAGCTATCCTCATCGCACCTCCACTTCAATGCCGGTATGTTTCTGTTTGCTTCATTAACTTCACTAATGCAATTGCTGCCCAATACTGGGGGGAGGATGCAGGGAAGAAAAGAGACAGATGGGTGGGAGGGGGAATAGTCACATTGTGCAAGCAGGAAGGGGGAAAAGACTGGGTGGCAGAAAGGGTGTGGGGGAAGAAAAGAGACATATCGGGATGGAGGGGAGAATAGATCAGGCAGGCAGGAGGACACAGAAGACCAGGTGGCAGAAGTGGGGAAGAGACATATTGGGCTGGAGGGAGAATAGATCTGGAAGGCAGGAGGGTGAAAAAGACCAGGCAGCAGAAAGGGTGGGGAGGAGAAAAGATAGCCATATTTAAATATTTGAAGGGTTGTCATACTGAGGATGGAGCAAGCTTGTTGCTCCAGAGACTAGGATACAGAGCAATTGACTCAAACTACAAGAAAAGAGATTCCACCTAAACATCAGGAAGAACTTTCTGATAGTAAGAGCTGTTTAGCAGTGGAATGCACTGGCTGGGAGTGTGGTGGAGTCTCCTTCTTTAGAGGTTTTTAAGTAGGCTGGATGGCCATCTGTTGGAAGTGCCTTGATTGTGTATTCCTGCAGGGCAGGAGGTTGGACTGGATGGCCCTTGTGGTCTCTTCGAACTCTATGATTTTATGAATCTTATGACATATCGGGTGAGAGGGAGAATAGATCAGGCCGGCAGGAGGGTGGAGAAACAAGAGTGAGAGAGAGAAATGTAGAGGACAAACATGTTCACTCACCCCACATGACTGCTGGTATGGGAACTGAAATGGAAGAGTACTTGTTGCTTGGAGGCAATCATGGCAACACAGCACTATCGAGGGCCTGTTGATGGGTTTCCCTCATCAATGAAAACATGCTCTCCAGCAACAGTTTGAATGCAGCCTGGCAACAGAACACAAGTGACATCGTGTGATAAGGAACGGTAGCATACACTGTTATCCTGTTCTAGTAGCACTGGCAAAGCTTCATGTGATAACCTCCATTAGAAAAGGAAGGGTGGCAAGCAGAGCAAGAGGCAAAGACGGATAGGGTGAAGATCCTGGGGCTGAATTTTGCAGTGGGGATGGAAAGAAAATTGGTATCGCTGGTTGGAAAAAAGTGAAGGAAAGGGTGGCTCTCTGGCAGAGATAGAAGCTGACCATTTACCAGAGAGCTGCTTTTGGAAATACCTACCTGCTTCCGGTGGCAGCCAACTTGGTGGCTGTTTTCCCACCTCCGGATTCAGTGATTAAAGAAGCTGATTGAGTTCTCTTCAAGTTCCTTTGGGGAATGGCCACGTTCCCCCTGGCAAGAGCAGTGGCTTATGGGCAGGTAGAACAAGGGGGCCTGGATTTCCCAGCCCTGGGACCTAAGTTCATCGCCATCTTTTCTGCCCAAAATTTTGGGAAAGTTTCTCTGTTGTAAAAGGGTCAGATTCAGCCTCAGGCTTGACTAGTTTTATTTTGTGAGTGCTGGATGGGGACTAGATGGGGAAAGATTTGGTGGGAGGAAGGCTCATTAAGTTTTAGGTTTTCTTTACCTGAAAAATTGAAAGCAGCAGATTATTTGAGAGACTTTGTTTTTTACATAAAACACCAGATTATTTGAGAGACTTTGTTTTTTACATAAAGAAATATAGAATTCGAGCTGAGGAGTTGAAGGGGGAAGGCAGACCAGGTCAGAGCATCAAGAGAGTTTTGTACAGGAAAATAGGGGAGGAAATTAATGTTAACCCATATTTGCGAAAACGTCAGGCCAAACTAGATTTATCAGAATACCTAAATCACCAGACTAACCCAATTGAGTATTTAATGGACAAAAGGGTCCCCCAAAAGTTGTGGGACTTGAGGTGGAGGCTCTACTATCAGGTTCTTAATCTGAGGGGAAGGAGACTGTGGACCACAGAGGATGAACAGACTTGTCCTTGTCTGAAATGTCAAAAGGCTGAGATTTTGAGTGGCGTGGCACAAAAGGAGATGATCAGACATTTTGCCCAGGACTGCCCAAGTGCCCGGGAAACATGGGAGGAGGTGGCCTGGGTCGGGATTGGCCAGATTTGGCACAACAGGCTTGGGAGACAGTGCTTTCAGGGACCGAACCTTTGGAGGGTGTCAGAGGACCCAGAAAGTCAGTGGGCCAAAAGAAGAAGAGGAAGAAGTCTGGTTCTGTGGCTGAGAGCTTTTGGAAAGTGCCCTGGTCCACAGTGCATCTGGTAAACCTCTATGTGATGTTAAGGTTATTTTTCCAAAGACAAAGGGAGGTAAAGAGTCAAAATCTGCAGGATGTAAAAGGCACTGCTTATTATGTGAAAAGCGTAATTGAAAATTTAGATCTGAGTGAAAAAGAGAAATTGCCAAACCATCGTTAGAAGAAGTTTTGGCTGTGGTTTAGTGAGACAACCCCAGCAATAACATAAAAGGATATTTTAAATACTATTATTATTATTGTATTTTTGTATTATTATTTTTATTAATCTTTTATTGATTTTTTTCTTTTCCAAATAGGTATAATTGTAATGTGTAAATACAATGTTCATTGGAAAAGAAAAAAGAGTGATTATAGTGTGTTTAGATTAAGAGGAAACATTAAGAGTGTTAGGATAGTTAGTTTTATTTTTGTATTAGTAAGAAAAGAGGAAAACAATTATTATTTTTGCGTTATTGTTACGGCCTTTTACAGTTGGGTGTATTTTTCAGTAGAATCGTCTTATTCCAATAAAAAATTCCTAAATTCCATTGTGTGCCCACTCTCTTGAAGCTAACACACACTGGAAACTGCTTAATGCAGTGTAGATGTGTAAATTGCTATTGCTTAAAACAATTTGTAAGCCGCTCTGATAGCATTGTGGCTGAAGAGCAGGGTATAAATAAATAAATAAATGAGGGTGTGGTGGAGGCATAGCTTGGAAGGGTTATGTTTTGAGCTACAATTCCTAAGGCATTAGGACCATTCATTGTACTGGTTAGGATAGTCTGTGGGTTGTACTCCAAAAAGGAACTAAGCTCTGGATGGGGGACCTCTAGAAGAAACTTCTAAAAAATTACTTTGACCAGAAGTGAGTAGAAATTAATAGCCTCCTTCCAAACCATAATCGGAAACATGTATGGTGCCATGAGAACTTGTGATTCAGGGCAGGGTTTAAATATTTTCAGGCAAGAAAGCCATAGCCCTTAATTTGCAAGACCCGAACCGAGCTGTTAATAGCAGGGTCTCATGGAAGTTTCTCATTTATGAGGTTGACGTAAGTCAAAACAAACCTGACAGCAACAAATTCATATGGAAAGATGGCCTGTGAGGGAAGATGTGACATTCCAAAATTTTGCCTGTCTAAATTTTGACCATCAGATGTCTTAATATTCCATTTGACAATCTTTCCAGTTATCATTGTGTTTAAATCTACTCTAGGTATCAAAATAAAGCGGTCAAGATGGTCAGGAACTTCTTGTCTTACCCACTTCATTTAAACCTGTTACCCCTGACTACTTCATGGGAACACTCCTCCCTCATTTCTGGGAGTGACCTACAAATGTCTCTTCTTCAGACCTTTCCCAGTAACTAGTATTTCTTGAGCCCTAGATTTTCCACTCCACATACCCATAGTTTAGCTTTCCTACATTTAGTTGCCTAGAATTACTTTAACCATTCTGGAATGCAATTTGAAATCCCTGTTTTTATAGGGAAGTATGGAAATATGTCTTTCTCATTTCCTCCCCCTAATAATTATAGTGTGTTGTCCTCAATATTTGTCCTCACTTTCAAGGTTACTGCTCATCTGGATACATCCTAACAATATTCTCACACCTCTAAATGAATAAGCAGGCAACATGTATTTGTTTTTTTTATGTGATTTTAGTTTAGGTAGTTTTTAATTTTATACTAGTTTAATATCTTTTTATGGGGGAGGGTGGGGGTGGGTGGTGCTTAGGGATTTTAGTCAGCACTGTTGTAAGCCGCCCCGATTGTTTTTAACAGGGGGGGTAATAATAATAATAATAATAATAATAATAATAATCAGAGTCATCCAGGCAGGCCTTGGTTTTAAACAAGGCCAGTGATAAACCCATGTCACTCAGTTACATCAGTCTGAGTGAATATAAGGACTCATATGATGGAGTTTTCCCTGATGGAGGGGAAAAGCAACCATATGTATTTCTATGCCCTATTTCTGTAGCTGAGATGTGAAAAAATCCCCCCTTTAGGCAATTTTTGACTTGGGATGGAGAAAAATCTCCTGCTTCATCTCAGAAACAACCTGCTTTTTTGTGATCATTCATTGCAAACAATAAGAAACGCCTTGATGGGTTTTGGAAGAATTTGCAAGGCTTGATTACAAAAGTCAGCTGGTACCCATAACCTGTAACCATCCTCCCCTCCTTTGTGTTGCGAAAGGGGAACAACTAACAGCAGGTGAGATCAAGGTATATCTGCTTGTCTTTGGGTAGAGGAAACTGTAAACTCTTTGATCACACCAAGAAGCAGCTCTTTGGAGCATGCTCAGTAAGCATCTTTTCAGCATCTGGAGTTGGCTAGGCTGGCTGGGCTGCCTGTCTGGTAGTGAGCCAGGTTGCTTTCTGCGGCTGGTTACCCCCTCCATCATCTTCACAGTAACTTTTTTTTTCTTTTCTTGCAAAAGGATCAAGATGAGGGATGAAGGGAGGGTAAGAGGCCTGATATTGCCAGATTTTATAGTTTGCTCAAGAACTGGATCAACACAAAATGGGACCCAATGTTTTCCATTTTTTAAAGGACAGTCTGAATGGAATGGTCACACACATACACCTTTCCTTAAATATCATATCTCTGTATTATACCAGTTTTTCAGCAACAAAGCTAGACAAGTATACTTCTCAATTAATTTTTTTCAGTTTCCACGAAATGTTTAATATCAAAGGAACATCCAAGCATACTACACCTGAAGTGGTATAGTCTAGATAGTGGTATACCAGTGAACACCTTTGATAATATGTATGGAGAATGGGCTTCAGTCACGCTCGTGTATGCATGTGTGTGTGTGCGCACGCGCGCCTGTGTGTGGTATACTTCTACAACATTAAGTGTCTTGCTACTGTGTATTTGTTTTACTGCTTGACATGTTTAACTTAATTTTCCCTGTCTGCAAAATCACTCACTGTTTAAAATGACTGTATAAATATACACATTCAACTTTAGAGCTCATATTTTGTGAGAAGGTATTACTGTAATTTTATCCTTAAAATACACATGGAATGTTTTTTCCATATGTCTCTTGAATCCTGCTCATTTTCATGACATCAGCTCTGTACAGTCTGGAAGGGGAAAGGTTAAAAATTGAATACTTGTAAGTATAAATAAGGGATATTTATGAGCTGGTTTGGTGTGTGAGCCGCCCCCCGCCCCCCACCTTTTGGGAGTCTGTTCTCTTTTTTCATCCAGTTGTAGGTCAGAGCAGACATTTGGTATATTGCTGGAAAATTTTTCACAGGGCTTTTGAGAATTTTAAATGTCTGAAGCTATATAGAGCTGTGGATTTTTTCACTTTCAGCTGCAGAAGTAATCTAATGATAATCAGCATGAAGGATTTTGGAGGTAAAAAAAATTCCTTTTCATTTATTCTTAATTGTGCAAAATAATTTAAAATAATATAAAATAAAGGTACTTAGGAATAGAATAGCAAGATAGGAAGCTGCCTTATACTGAGTCAGACCTTTAGTCCATCTAGATCAGTCTTGTTGCTGACTGGCGCAATAGTTCTCCAGGGCTTCATGCAGGAGTTTTTCCAGACCTTTTTAGAGAAGACTGACTCTCCATGCAGGGCATGTGTTCTAGAGCAAAACAAAAAAGCAACTTTTACTATACTTAAAATATATTGTTAGCAGATCTCCATATCCTAAAAAGCTAAGCTTTTTAAAACACACAGGCATACACTCCTGATTCACTGATTCTCCTCTGGTGAATTTTCCACAGAGCATGGAAATATTGCTTTTTTGGATTACAGCTCCCAGAATCCTCAGCTAGTGTGGCCATCTTGGGGATTTGGGGAGTTGTAATCATGGGCTAGTATCCTCTTGGTGACTTTATGTATCTTCTTTATGACTGGATACCTTCTTATGTAACACTGGGGGAAAAGTATCACGTTACACAAGTACTTCCATGTTTTGACCTTCTAAATGTAGATAACAGTTTTCCCCAGACAGCAGCAGCAGATGGATAGCAGCAGAGTGCAACTCTGCCTCTGATGCAAATGGCCACTGATTGGTTGTGAGGATGTGCCAAGTAAGCTCTTATTGCTTGGTCACATGATTGGCAGACTTTGCTCTCTTGGACGTCTATGTAAGTTTGTTCTCAGAACTTTACACTTTGCCTGTGTCAGATAGGCTCCCAGCCTGAAAAAAGTAACTTTTCTGAACCTTGTTTCCTCTTTGACCCCACTTTGCAACATGGGAAGTGTCCATGGCTGGAAAGTACAGAGTGCTTGCGTCCCTGCTTGTTGCTGCTGATGGATTCATAGAAAGGTCAAGCTAAAACGTAAGATTTTGAAATAGTGTGGATGGAAATCCTCAACTCCAACCTCATTCCCAAGTCCAGCTCTGGTTCGAGTCAGTTTGAGCAGCAGATCCTGTGCAGACGATTCCCACCCTGTTGTCACTCTTCTTCTGCACTGGAGGTGCTCCCAGCTCCACCCTACTCTCCTTTCACTTCCTAGCAATATCATTTTGTCAAGTCTTGAATAATGAGGAGACAAACATATCTTGTTGCTGCTGCTATTATGCCCATTGGGCCTGAGGTGCACTAATGCCTGGTCCCATAGGGAGCCCTTCCCTGCCCTTCTCTTGGTTTCTCCCAGGAGACTTGCAAGGGTCAGTAAACTGGAGCAGTGCCACTAATAGTGTAATTGTATCCATGTTTACTCAGAAACAAATCTCACGGAGTTTAATGAGGGGTTATTCCCTGGCAAATGTGTCTTTGCTTGCAGTCTAAAGATGTTTCCTCCTTCTTGCCAAAGAGGTATTTTAACCTGGAACAGAAGGTAAAGCAAGTTCTGCCATTTGCTCTTTTGCTCTCTCACCTGCCCCTTTCATTGTCTGCTGTGCAACATGCCTGAAGGACTCTGAGAGTTCAGGGGTGAGTTCTACTCTTCATGAAATAACCCACCAACACCATGATATATGTGGAAAATGAAGGTCACAACTTTCTTGGTTATCACTGCAGATTGGATTGGCACATGCATGTGTCCAGATCCATGCATTGGCCAACCTGCCTGTTGATCGATAAGCTCGATGCTCTATGCCACTGCTGAAACCCTTGGGATGACAGGAAAGGGTCCACATGGGCAGATGCCCACCATGTGGTTCCCCCTGCCACCAGGGGTACAGGAAAAGTGTCCAACCCCTACGGCCAATACCCCTACTGCTTCACACCTCTGAGTCCCATAAGGGGACCCCCATATGTTACCAATGCCTGAGCAGCATTGGTAATAGATGTCCTGGATCCAGGACCCCTGCCAACCACCAACCACAATTTGTGATGGGTACAAATGACAGGACATAATTGGCCACACACCTGGTCACTGCATACAAAAAAACACTATCCCAATGCAAAACAGGCAGGGAGGATGGGACAACACTTGGAAACAACTGCCGAGCATGTGAGTGAGCAGGGGTTAATACTCCCCACCTGTCTGCAGTGAAACCCACATCCGGGTCACTCCTGCCAGGCCTGCCAGCCAATGACCTCAGATCAGGTTTGTACCCACTTGTTAGTGTTTACCCACTTTCCTCCAGGGCCATGCCAAAGTGTGCAGACCCATGGGGAAAAGACATCAACTCCACTGATGAGTGGGGCAGACCACCAAAGCTCTGCGTTTACCCCAAACCACAAAATGGCTCCATGGTAAGTTGTGTACCTTTCTTCTTAGAAGAGTGGCTAGAGGATGGGCTGATTCCAGGGAGAGAAGAGAATTCAGGAACAGAAGAGATTCCAGGAACAGAACAGTAAGAGAAACCAATTACTTGGTGCATATGATGCATGTCTCAAAAATGTAGGGCAGATCTTTGGACTTTGACCTGGGACCCTGAGCTGCTACTCAGAATTGCAATGAAAAGTAAGAGAGAAGGCATCTTTCCAGTTTGCCTGCATTGCCCTTGCCATACATTTATCAGTCCACCAAATTATGAATACACAAAATTGATACCCTAGCTCTTCTGCAGCTACATTTTGCAACCTTCTGGTCCAAAAAAAAAAAAAAAAAAAAAAAAAAAAGCTCTCCAGGGTTGCTTAGGGTTGCTGTTAATATCATTCTGATTATTGTGGAAAATCTATTTAATCTAGTTGGCTTTCATTTACATTTTTATCCAGAGACATGGGGATTGTTAAAACTCCATTTCAGCTGCTGTAAACTGGCAGCCCATGCTACAGAAGGTTCCTCAGGGTGTTGAAGCCTTCTATAAAGTACACAAGCTAAGAGAATTTACTTATATATTTAGATTGTATGCACATGATAGGTTCTAATTAGGAAGACAAAACCAGTAAAGGCTCCCATTGATCTTTTGAACAGATGGGAGAAATGTAGTGGGTGCAGGTGCACATCCCTGTTTTCATTCTATTGGCTAAGAAAGAAAGAAAAGAAAGAAGAGGCAGGTGGCTCTGATCTCAGTAGGGCAGCAAATCCACTCCAGGTTTTAGTCTGTACTTGAAAGAAACTATTCAAGATTCTGTACCTGTCTTGGGGATCTGGTTCAGTACCTTCGATAAATCATTTAAAGTTCAGACTAAAAACCAGAGTGAGTTTCCTTCCCCACTAATATCAAAGCCACCACCCTCTACTGTGAAGAAACGACTATGAAGAAATTAGGGTTGTGCATTACCAGTTAAAAAGCTGCTCTACATTTTGCTTTTGGGTTGAGCTGCTGAAATTGTTACACACAGAGAAGCAGTACTTCTGAAATGACATTTACCAGCCACCTTCACTTTGTTACAAACCACACAAAAGTTCAAACAAAATGACACAATGTTCTCATAATCCAGAGTTGGAAAACACACAGCTGCCCCCTCCTCACATGTACTGTACATTGAGAATAAAAAGTAGTGGTTTTTCAGCAGCTCTGTATAACCTAGGAACATCCCCACCCCGGCAAGCTAAACACCGCCCACCAACTATCATTGGCAACCCAACAAGAACATGATAAACCTTCTGCATTTGCTTCCTGTGTGGAAATAAAAAGGAAAAGAGATGTCATCAGGCCATGAAGAATATCAGGTGGATTATATTCTATTTGATGGACCATCATTTGGACATGCCTGTTTTGGAGAAAAGAAATACAGAAAAATTCTGATTCTGGTTCAAAGTTAGTGGCTTATAGCTTTATTGGATCAGCATCTTATAGCCCAATTTTATGCGAGTTTGCTCAGAAGACCCACTGATTTTAATAGGCCCCAGGATCGCCTCCCCAGTCCTCCCCACCCCCTCCCCAGGCCTTTCTGGGGTCTCCGGAGGCCCCAGGATTGCCTCCCCAGCCCTCCCCACCCCGTCCCCAGGCCTTCCTGGGGCCTACAGAGCGTCTCCGGAGGCCCCAGGATCGCCTCCCCAGCCCTCCCCACCCCGTCCCCAGGCCTTTCTGGGGCCTCCGGAGCGTCTCCGGAGGCCCCAAGATCGCCTCCCCACCCCGTCCCAAGGCCTTCGTGGGGCCTCCGGAGCGTCTCTGGAGGCCGCAGGATCGCCTCCCAGCCCTCCCCACCCCGTCCCCAGGCCTTTCTGGGGCCTCCGGAGCATCTCCGGAGGCCCCAAGATCGCCTCCCCAGCCCTCCCCACCCCGTCCCCAGGCCTTCCTGGGGCCTCCGGAGCGTCTCCGGGGGCCCCGTGAAGGCCTCCCCGGCCCTCCCCCTCCCTCCCAAGGCCTTTGCGGGGCCTCCGGAGGGTCTCCGAAGGCCCCGCAGAGGCCTCCCCAGCCCTCCACCCTCCCTCCCAAGGCCTTTGCGGGGCCTTAGAGGGCCCCGCGGAGGCCTCCCTGGTGGTCCCCAAGGCCTTCGCGGAGCCTCGCAAGGCCCCCTGGAGGCCTCCCCGGTGGCCTCCCCAGCCCTCCCCCCTCCCTTCCAAGGCCTTCGCGGGGCCTCCGGAGGTCTCCGAAGGCCCCGTGGAGGTCTCCCCGGCCCTCCCCGCTCCCTCCCAGGGCTTTCACGGGGCCTCTGGTGGCCCCGTGTCGCGGTTTTGTGGGGGCCCGGGGGGGCCCTCCCAAAACCGCGAATAATCAAAACCGTGAATCTCAAGTTCGCGAATGTGGAGGGGCGACTGTATTATAATATTGTTGTGTGCCTTCAAGTTGTTTATGACTTATGGCAACCCTAAGGCAACACTATCATGGAGTTTTCTTGGCACGATTTATTCAGAGGGGGTTTGCCTTTGCCTTCCTCTGAAGCTGAGAGAGCGTGACTTGCCCAAGTTCACCCAGTGGGTTTCAAAGTGGGGATTTGAACCTTGGTCTCCAGAATCATAGGCTGCTGCTACATTGCAGAAATAATACAGTTAGACATTGCTTTAATTGCCATGGTTCAATGCTATGGAATTCTGGGATTTGTAGTTTTATTAGCCTTCTCTGCCAGAGAGCTCTGGTGCCACAACAAAATACAAATCCCAGGATTCCATAGGATGGAGCCATGATAGTTAAAGTGGTGTCAAACTTCATTATTTCTGCAGTGTGTTAGCAGCCATAGTCCAATCCTCAAACCACTACACCATGCTGGCTTTCTACATAGCCATTATACCAAAACAAAAGATGTCAATAGTGTTTCCTTACAGTCAGCCAAAAAAACCTGAATGCTTTTGGAAGTCCAACATTATCTCCCCACACCCCCATACAGTCAATAAATTCTAAATCACAATAAAATTGTGTTTGTCTTTCTTGCCTATAGCTATTTGAAGTTTGCTAATTAATATTTCCATCAGAGCTAGCTGCCATACCTTATTATACCAGATTATCACTAATATTTCCCTTTCAATCTTTCCAAAACTGGGGTGATGACCAATATGGCAGCTGATAATAAATAACCACTTAAAAGTTTGTGAAATACCTTTGCATTGTCTCCCAAAGAGGGGGGAAAAAGCCCAGGAGGGCCAATTTTGTAATTTTTGTAAGATGCTGGTTAGTGATATTTATTTCAGAAAAGACTGCATCCCAGAATTTACTTTATTACAGAAAACCACCATAAATGTTGATAAGAACCTTTTAAAAAAGAGTGGGGTCTATGTATGACTGCTGCCCTGAAATTAAATGCTATTTATGTAAAAATTTTAATGTGTTTTCTTTTACTGAAGCAGAGATGCTTTTGAAAGGAAGCTTGCTTAACATACTATCTCGCTGTTTCTAATCTAGGCAAAAAGTCTAGTCAGTTTCCTATGCTCTCCTGAGACCATTTGGTGGTGGTGGTTGTGTGCCTTCAAGTTCCTTCCAACTCATGGAGACTCTATAGTCAATACTATTGACTCTATAGTCAATAGTCAATACTGTCATTGGTTTTCTTGGCAAGATTTGGTTGAGGTGTATGTGTTGCCACTGGCATTATCTGAGGCTGAAAGAGTATAACTTGCCCAAGGTTACCTAGTGGATTTCCATGGCCAAGCAGGGATTCAAACCTTGGTCCTGAGCAGGGCTGCTGGTAACAGAGTGACTTGGAGGTTTCTCAGTCATAGGTTCACCATAACTGAAAGTGGACTTGATGGCAGTTAACAACAACATTGTGAAACTGATGCATATGTTCTCTAACCTGGGCGGACATACAAATCAACCTCCTTTCACTACTCAAACCATCTGAAAAGAGTCAGGTCCTAATTCTGGATCAGGTAGATGTCTATAAGCTAAGAATTAAGGAACAGGTGCCTCTGAACCAATGCTCAGCTAGGAAGTTTGTGACTAGCAGCATAACCAAGCTCCTCACGTGTGCCTCACAGACAAAGGAGAAGAGAGTGTTTTCACGGTTGCTCATATTAAGACATCAGAGAATCAGATTTACTGCACCCAGAGATTTACCTGAAGATCCCAATCAATATTCTGCCTGGTCCTGCCCTAACCTGAACTCTTAGGACAAGGGTTGACTGTATATTTAAATAAGAACCTGAAAGATTGTGCCCAGAACTCTTCAGACAATCAGACAGACATTCTAAACAGTAGCAGCACTAGAAGTGGTGCCAAGAGGCCGAACCAGACCAGGTGACACCATTGGAGGGAGGGCTGACACCAGCCTTAGTAATGCCAGAGCTCCCAAACAGAAGTTGTTACATATTTCCAGATCACAGGAAAACTGAAAAGAAATACAAGTGTATCTAAATATAGATATTTTAATTTCTAGGACCAATGTGACACAAGACTGTCTGTGCCAAATACAATAAACCCTACTTTATTATTTTGCTTGGGTACTTTTTTTTTGCAAATTGTGTTTAGATACTATCTCTTGATGCTTTGGCATTGTTTAAATCTTCTCATTCTAATTGCTCCAATGCTATTGATAATTACTCAGGGCACTCAGCACTATTAAACACCAGAAGCCTACTTTTCAGTGTTCAGGAAATAAACCAGAGCCAGTGGAGTGTTTGGCTTTGAGTGCTTGAGATCAGGTGGCACAGTGGTTAACTGCCAGTACTGCAAGCCACAACATTATGAGTTCCATCCCAGAGGGCTCCAAGGTTGACTCAGCCTTCCATTCTTCTGTAGGTTGGTAAAATGAGTACCTTGCTTTTGGGGGGCAATTAGCTAACACATTGTAAAAGCTGCTTAGGGAGTGCTTTGGCTCTGATAAGCGGTATATAAATATCAATGCTATTGCTATAGGGTCTGAAACCCCAGTGAGCCAGGGAAACCCAGTGGCTTTAAGCAAGTCACACTCTCTTTGCCTAAGAGGGAAGCAACATCCAACCTCTGAATAAACCTTGCCAAGAAAATTCTAGCATAGGGTTGGAATCAACTTGAAGGTACATACACATGTAATGACAACAAAGAATGTGGATTATGGGGGAATGTGGATTATAGGGGAATGAGGATTATGGGGGAATGAGGAGTATGGGGAATGTGGATTATGATGGAATGTTATTCTAATGTTAGGGAATCCTCTCCTCTCTGCAGCTCTTGCACTATTCTGTCAGAGGACAAGCTGCTGTCAGCTCTGTAAGACCAGTCCAGAATTAGCACTATATATGTATATGTCTGTTTATTTCACTAGAAACAACATAACCCATCCTTCCTTAGCATTAATGTTACTCAAAGCTGTTGACAACCTTACCACCCCCTGAAAACAATTCCATGAAATACATTTCAAAAGAGAAAAGCAGTTGGAATTGGCTTGGCAGAAGAAAACATCCTAAAATTCGGGTCTAAGATATAATAAACCTGAATCAAACGTATATGCAGCCATAAAGAAGGCCCTCCTTTTCATTCTGAACAGTTGTTCACTAGCCACTGACAGGAGACAGAACCAAGACTTGCCAATAGATCTTAAGGTGTCGGGAGCATGATACACATTAAATTATGCCTAGCAGTTGTCTCGATGATGAAAAAACTCCTCATAGAATTTGAGGAGGCTACTTTTGTCCCAACGAGATCCCCTGATTTATCTTATTTGGAAGGAGTGGGGGGCAAAACCTCCCAAAACTACATGGGAGAAGCTTTTGTGGCTTCTCCTGAGGATTTTTTTTAAAAAAATGTGGGGGAAAATGTGCATTCCCACTTGTTAGGACAACCAAATCTATAGCAGTGCATTTCCTGGATAAGAGAGGAAGTGGAAACCTGATTGGTCGGACCGGTGCAGGGGGCGGGCTTGCCAGCAATGAAGTGGCCAAAAGCTCCATTTTGGACTTTCGTGGTTGTGATTGTGTGCTTTTTTGCTGCACTGAGATGACCAGACAGCTTTTTAAATGGAAGGTTGCACGTGTGTACCTTAGATTTACAGTAAAAATAATATTGTGCAGTGGCAGCAACTTGTTGAGAATAATAACATGAACAATTCACTCTCGGCCACCATCTTGATTTGCAGGCATGGCTCCATGTGAACATCAAACATGGTTAGCTTCGCATACCAGTGATTTTCACAAAAATCTGTGGAGACCAATGGATGCTGCTGTGAATTTGCATTAATGCGCATTAATATTCTCATCTAGACAAGCCCCCAGACACAAATTGGCAACTAAAGAAAATTAAATTGCTTTATTGATTAAATGTCCAGAGCTCTGTCTGAAGTAAATTGTCACAAATAATGAATTATTTGTAATTATTTTCTCTTAGCAATAGCTAAGGTATAAAAAGCAAAAAGCCGTGCTATATGATAGTAACACAATGATAGACAACTCTATTCCATTTGAGATGCAGCTAAACTTTTAAAAGCGGCTTTTGTTATTATTTTAGTTTTTTTAATTTTCTTTCCTGCTGTGTGCAACAATTGTAACTGCTGCTAAAACAAGGGAATTCGCTTCTAATAAAATATTTTTGTTTTGATCCTCCCTATGCCATATTTTCAGATATGATCATAGTTGATTCACTTTCCTCCTGCAAATGTGGTGTTGGGACAGGGAAAAGAGGCTGCGGGACTCACCCACAGCGGCCGGATTGCTGTTGGGGGAGCCCCAAGTTGCCTCCCGCGTGGCAGCACCCAGGGTGCCGCCATCTTCCTGGTCGTCCTCTCTACGGCTGGTTCGCGCCAGCCGGAGAGAGGATCAGAAGCTGGCCAATGGGGAAGAGGCAGTTCTTCCCCCATTGGCCAGCTAGGAGCGGATTAGCAAATTGGAGGCCTAGGGCTGGCTAGGCCTCTGATTGGCTGCCTAGTATGGAGACTGCTGCTGCAGTCTCCTTTCAGGTCCAGCTGCCAGGGATATATTCCCTGCCTGCGCCGGACCTGAATCAGTTGGCTCCTGAGAGCCAAAGATGGAGGAGCTCGAAGGAGCTCTCGGAGAGGCAGCCAAGGAGGACCAGCAGTGAGGGGCAGCAGTGAGCGGTGGCAGGACCGGTGGCTGTGGAGGCGGCAGAAGAAGTGACAGGAGCAGCGGTGGAGCAGCGGGGCTGGCTGAAGCGTCGAGAGGACCACGACGGGGGACAAACCACACCGCTGGCAGCCATGTGGCCACTGGGCTGGTGAACAACGGGCGGCCAGCAAAAGGCCCACCGTGGTGGGACCCTGAGCCAGGGAGGGCTCGAAGAAAAAGAGCTGAAGCAGCCACGGTGGCTGCAGGTGGGTTGGTGGCAGGCGAGGCGGCTCGCTGCCACCATCCAGGGGCACCCAGGGGCACTACCCATGGCTGCAGGCCAACGGGGCAGCCACCCTCCGGGAGAGGGGGTTGGCAGGGTGGCCCACCGATATTGGTCCCACCAGGAGTCTAGGACCCAGCGGAGGGTCCCGCGGATAGGGCTGTGGGGCAGCCCAAAGAGGCACAGCCCAGGGCGGAGGCGGGCCCTGGGGGGCCAGTAAGGGCAGCAGCGGGGACGGTCCGGTGAGGTGGCTCCTGGCAACCGCAGCCGCACGGTTGCAGCTGGGGGTTATTTGGTGACCTCCAGCAGGCAGGTATCTCCAGGGGCTCCTGGGGAATAGGCGGCCTACATCAGGGCAGGCGCCTGAGAGCAGGGGGAGGGCTTCCAACCAGTAGGAACCCCTGTCTGAATTGCAAGGGTATTCAGCATCCGCACACACAGAAGGGCAGACAAGCCAGAGAGAGTCCGGGGCGGACAAGCCAGCAAAGGCCCAAGCCAGGCCAACAACCACTGAAGGGCTGACAAGCCAGAGACTGGGGCAGACGAGCCAGCAAGGCCCTGGACGGGCCAACAAAAAACTGAGCAGACAAGCCAAGAGAGATTAACAGGAAAGCTGATATCACTTAACAGGCACCATGTGCCAGCTGTTATCACCATGCCACCCAAGAAAAGATCCCAGCCCAGTAGGCCTGTGACCAGGGCACAAACTGGCAAGGTGCCCAGATCTTGGGCTGAGCTGGCCCCTAGCTTCAAAGGCCCCATGAAGGCCCTGGGTGGGAGGGGGGAGGGGAGGCCTCCACAGAGCCTTCGAAGGCTCCGTAAAGGCCCTGGGAGGGAGGGGGGAGCGCTGGGGATGCCTCCACGGAGCCTTCGAAGGCTCCGTGAGGGCCCTCAGTGGGAGGGGGAGGGCCGGGGAGGCCTCCACAAAGCCTTTGAAGGCTCCGTGAAGGTACTGGGAGGGAGGGGGGAGGGCCAGGGAGGCCTCCACAAAGACTTCGAAGGCTCCGTGAAGGCCCTGGGAGGGAGGGGGAGCACCGGGGAGGCCTCCACAGAGCCTTCGAAGGCTCCGTGAGGGCCCTCAGTGGGAGGGGGGAGGGCCAAGAAGACCTCCACAAAGCCTTCGAAGGCTCCGTGAAGGCCCTGGGAGGGAGGTGGAGGGCCGGGGAGGCCTCCACGAAGCCTTTGAAGGCTCCGAGAAGGCCCTGGGTGGGAGGGCGAGGGCCAAGGAGGCCTCCACGGAGCCTTCAAAGGCTCCGTAAAAGCCTTGGGTGGGAGGGGGTAGGGCCGGGGAGGCCTCCACAAAGCCTTCGAAGGCTCTGTGAAGGCCCTGGGTGGGAGGGGGGAGGGCTGGGGAGGCCTCTACAGAACCTTCAAAGGCCCGGTGAAGGCCCTGGGTGGGAGGGGGGAGGGCCGGGGAGGCCTCCACAGAACCTTCAAAGGCCCCGTGAAGGCCCTGGGTGGGAGGGGGGAGCGCCAGGGAGGCCTCCATGGAGCCTTCGAAGGCCCCGTGAAGGCCTTGGGAGGGAGGGGGAGGTCTGGGGAGGCATCCACGGGGCCTCGGGAGGGTCTCTGGAGGTCCTGTGAAGGCCTTGGAAGGGAGAGGGATGCGGGAGAAAGCGACTATGGGGCCTCCGGAGGCCGCATGGTTGCTTTGGCGGGGGAGGGCAGTCATTATTCACGGATTTTTCACATTCGCAGGGGTCTGGGGAACTATCCCCCGCGAATGTGAAGGGACGACTGTAATATGAAAATGATTTATTGTTGTGTGTCTCCAAGTCATTTCCAACTTATGATGACCCTAAGGAAAACCTATCACAGGGTTTTCTTGGCAAGATTTGTTCAGTTGGGGTTTGCCTTTGCCTTCTTCTGAGGCTGAGAGTGTGTGGCTTGGCCAAGGGAACTCAGTGGATTTCCATGACTGAGCAGAGATCCAAACCCTGGTCTCCAAAGTCCTAGGCCAATGCTCAAACCACCAGACCATCCTGGCTCTATGAAAATGATATGCCTTCATTTCCAACAAGTTCTCTTACATTCTCTTTACCCAACTGGATATAACCTCAACCAATTAATCTCCATAGGACTCACTGGAAGACCAGTCATCCCTAACTAAGGCTATACAAGTTGAGAAAGTGTATGACCATTGCCTCCCTGTGAGTAACAGTCACAGTGTTCCCTGCCCAAATGCACTGACTTTAAGGGTGGAACTAAGATGTGACCCAGGCCATAAGGCTACCATTATAAAAAGGAGTGCCATTTTGATGTCTCCTCAGTTACATCAGTATTTAGACAGATTCACCATGGTCATTTCTCTGCTTCTGCAAACAATGCCACTGAGACAGATCAGAGAAACAGAAGTGCACAACAGGATCAGATCTGCTTAAAAATAATGTGCACAGAGAACTTGGAATGAGGTTGCAATTTTTGAAGACAAACCCATATTCAGTGTCATATTCACTTTTTCTGCAGTTCATCATGGCCCAAATCCAACAGGGAACACCCACCAACTCAGCCACTCCCATCAGTATAATTTAGGAGGGTGGAATCTCCCATCCACGGTGCAGTCCCCTATGGGTCCTAAAACCCAGCTTCAACCCCCAAGAGTAGATTTGGGGAAAGTGCTTGTCAGAGTTAGCAATCTTTGTGTGTCTGTACTCACTACTTGCTAGTTTGCATGGTGCTTTATAGGCATTTAAACACACCACCTATTTATGGTGGCTTCATGTTTATTTGTTTTGCTACAACTCTTTTCCTCCCTCTGTCTTATCTGTAGCCATTTTCTTCAAATGTACCATGTATTTGATTATGCAGAAGGGTTTTTCTTTTGGAAAGTAATGGTACTTCAATGAGTTTTACAAGGAGGACAAAGCTTGTTTGTTTTCTCTGCACCACCCTGTGCATGTGTAGGGTACATGTGGAACTGGATGTTGTTCAGCTTCTGCCTTGACAACTGATTGCTCTACTCGAGAGATCCACAACTATTCCTCACATTTCCCACAAATCCCAAGGGCTGGTTGGGAGGAGAGAGCAGGGAAGAAAGTTCCATCATGCTGAGACTACAGTGACATATTTGAATTATATCAATGCTACAAAAACAAAACAGAAAAATGCCCCTCTTCTTTCTTTCTGTAAATAGGATGCAGTAAATTTAATCTCTTTCAAGGCTTTGACTGATGAGTGTTACTGTTGGAACCCTGATATAAAATAGGAGCATTGGCTCAATTTGTCTGTTGGAACTATTGGAACCTTGATATAAAATAGGAGGACTGTCTTAACTCACAATCATCCTAGCAATGAGTACTGACTGTTAGTCATTACTTCACAGTCTTTGCTTTATGTAACGAAGAGGGAAAGTGGTATGAGAAGTTGACATGAACTGAAGCAGCGGGCCTAACTCAGTTTACTTTATCCTGTATTAAAGGCACTTTGACAACTTCTGGTGGCAAAGATTGTCACAGTCAGCTGAGCAACTGTTTTTATCCCCACCCCCATAGTTCAGATGTAAACTCTGAATGTCCCAAGATTTGATAAGTGTTCCATTACTTACACAAAGTATCTGTGAAAGGAAAAGTCAGGTTTCAAGTTTCCTCCCAAGGAATATATGGAGCTTCATTCATTCTGCACAACCAAATAGGTTTTATATCTTACATTATAGTCAAGAAGACTGTCTCTAACATAAATTAGGAGAGAGAAAAAACCCCAGATGATTCTTTCTTGTCATTGTTATTATCTGCCATTAAGTCAAGTTCAACTTATGGTGAACCTAGAGAAGAGAAGACTAAAGGCAGACATGATTGCACACTTTAGATACCTCAAGGGCTGTCACAGAGAGGAGGTGGCAGGCTTATTCTCTGCTGCTCAGAGGTAAGACCAAGGACATCATCAGACTAACATGTAAAAACACTTTAATTCCAGAAAGTGGAAACATCATGGCATTATTACACTCACTATTGCACATTGCTGTAAACACATGAAAGAACTGCCACAAAATTATTGCACGATGACAACTAGCACTTTAAGAATGGGAGTTTACTTCCATGATTTAGCATGGACAAGATTTTGGTGGTTCTCGCAAGAAGTCATGAGCGCACTTAAAATTCCAAAACCAGCCTTGATTAACAAAGTAAATGAACACATAAGAACTGAAACAAACCTTAAAATGTTGGAACTAAATGGGACAGTTCATAAAAAGAGCATCCTGTGCTTTGTTTTCGCATTCTCACCCAGACGTTTTCTTGGTGAGGCTCACCCATTCATGCTATAATCTCATGATTATAACAGGACATGTTTTCACATGCCCTCAATACCATAAATTAAAAGTAATGCTTTTTTGCAGCGGGGGCATGGAGTAACCATGTGAAGACAAGAACATTATGTGATAGCTGTGCCTGTTCGCGCTATCATGATGTCGTAATTCTGTGATCTTTGCCATGTCTGATAAAATCCCATGTCTAATGGTTTGAAGTTACAGGAAAGTAGTTTTCAATTGAACATTAGAAGGAACCTCTTGATAATAAGAGTGGTTCAGCAATGGAACCAATTGCCTAGAGAGGTGGTGGGGTCTCCTTTTCTGGATGTCTTTGAAAAGAGACTGGACAGCTACCTGCAGGGGATGCTTCAGCTGGAGATCTTACGTTGCAGCCCAATAGATGTTGTTGGATTGTGACTTCCATAATGCACAGACAGCATAGCCTCCAGTGAAAATGTCAAGGAGTTGTAGTCCAAAATCATCTTGAAGGCTGCACTTTGTCCACCCTCATTCCCCATGTACCTCCCACTGTATTTCAGCAGCTATGAAGGCAGTCCATTTAAAACAAAACAAAATATGAAACACTGAGATCGTCAGGACGAGGACTCCTGCAACACTTACCCAGTTCTGTACTCTGTCATGGACATGATGCAACAGTGGAAGAAAGCCAAATTATAGTTCTACATTGAATGCAAAGGATGTCCATTATTTATAATCAGTTAGGCAAGTCTCAGCTTGAAGGAGGAGCAAAAAAATACAGTGTGAGGAAGGAGTCAGAGAGGAACAGATTAAGGCTGCAATCTTGCCAGTATTTGTGGCCATTCAAGTACCTATAAGACTGGGTATGTGAGAAATGATGGTCTACAGCAGTGTTAAAATGATACACAGTGTTAAGTTTTCCTAAAATACCATAATTCCATCTGTAAACTTTATAAACCTACATGGAATTATTACAATTCACAAATACTTGGTAGTAAAAACGAATGAAAGAAAGGCAGTTAATTGTGCATGTATGTGCAAGAGACAATGACTGCTGCTGTTCATTTTAATTCTACATGAAGCAAAATGTAAAATCTGGTTCATAATATGTCCATCAGTAACACTATTTCTGTTTCTTTTTTCTTTTTTAAAATTGCAACCCCGTATTGTCCCAAACTCCTCATATACACTTCATTTTAAAACTGTTCTGTTCTTCTGAACAGCATTGGGGAGTGTAGATTATTTTAAAAGAGATGTCTGGGGTAGGAGCTGCCATCTGTAGCCAGCAGACAATCCCAAAAGGATTATAGTCAATGACTGCCAAGCCAGAGCTACTGAATTCAACATACTATATATTCTCTGAGTTCTACAACCATCAATGGCAGCTTCTCTCAATCAGGGGTCCTCCAGATGTGTTGGACTGCAAGATCCCTCATTCACGCTGAGCATGGTCATAGTGATTGAGAATAATGGGGTTGCACGCTAAATCACCTGGAAACACAGCTTGGAAAAGTTATATTGTTGGGCTACAACTCCAAGAATCACTCAGCATGGGAGTAAGTAACATTTTCAAGCTGTCAAGAGGACACCAGGTTGGGGAACATCATTTTATAAAGATTGTACTAGACATGACAGTGTAGGACCACTTTTTGGTTTGTGTGAAGCAG
This sequence comes from Gambelia wislizenii, assembly GCA_030847615.1. Classification (NCBI taxonomy): domain Eukaryota; kingdom Metazoa; phylum Chordata; class Lepidosauria; order Squamata; family Crotaphytidae; genus Gambelia; species Gambelia wislizenii. The sequence continues at coordinate 164,455,356 of JAUMIR010000001.1, read as the reverse complement.
ACGGGGAATGTGGGAATTGGATTTAGAGCAAGGCCATGGCACTTGGGGATTGGCAAGAAGTCCCTTTCCCAATGGTGTTGCCTTAAAATCTTCTGGATCAGGTATTAACTACATGGTATGTGTGCATATACAGAGACCAGTGCAAGACAGTAGCTCCAGTAGAGGAGTATGCAGGAAGATATTGTAGCACCTTTGAGACAGAAAGAAAGATGGTATCATAAGCTTTCATACATTTAAGGCTATTTCCTCAGATAGGAAGTATTCTACCAATTATGTTACCAAATGCTATCAAATTCTTTTTCTCAGTCTCAAAGGTGCTACAAGATCCCTTTGTATACTGATATTCCAGACTAACATGTCTTTGAATTCCAGTGGAGGAGATTTGACTGGGAAACTACACTGGGAAAAATGTTACCTCCTCTTCCACCATCATCATATCTCTGATCTCAAGATCCTCCTTTCAATCAAGGAAAATATGTAGGAAGGTCCAACACACATACACACATGGGAGGGGTTGGCACTAAGAGTGGATGACTTTAGATGTGATCCAGCCAAAGTTAAGTAAATTTCATTCAGTGCATTCATCATGCTTAATCTTAGGAGTGTTGAGTGAACTTTTTTGGCCTGGTGGATCACAATGTGTAAACCTATTTTTAAAAGAATTTATGCTTGGATGAGGAAAAATGCCCAATGTTTTCAAGGAGTGGGGTTTTATCTTAAAAAGGAAGTCTACTTTTGTAACAGGACCATACTTGAATTCACAAAACATGCCAAGCATTTGGTTTGAAACTTATTTATGTAAGGCTGCAATCAAATAGAACCAAATAATTTGCATGTTTCTCTCTGGCTTTTCATCGCAAACGAAGATTCAGGAAGGACTCATCCCGCGCTTTCTGCAAGCGCACTGATGACTAAAAAGGCCAATCTGAGATAAACAAGTCCAGTTGCAGAAAGCACAGCAGAAGGTCTCCTTGGGTGATGTTTCCGGGTTGTGATTCTTTCTGCATTGTTGCTTCTCTTCAAGACTTGTTTGGCATGAGTTCTCAAATAAGGCTGCAGCATTGTGGATAGTGTGTCTCCATGCATGTATTACAATTTATTTTTAATATCCGTTTCTGTGATGTGGTGATGAATGAATGATAAGCAAATAATTAATTGTGGTTGAAACCTCAGATAAAGTTTTGTTTTTTAAAAACAAAGAAATTTACAATTCTTAGAGGCAAAATGTAAAAAATAATTAAGCTAAGAAGATGGAAATGTCAATGTGATGTCCTCTGACAGATTAACAATGGCTTTTAGGCTTGGAGATCTTCTATTTTAAAACCCATCTTACTTTATGAGAAACACTTTTTGGATTTGCTGTCTCTCTACCTAAGACCACAGCCTTAGGCTAGTTGCTCTGAAACAAATATCTGACCACATGTATACATAACAATATAATTTCCCATCTCAACCATGTTTATCTCAACCAGCTTCATACTGGTGATTAACAGTTCAAGTTATGTATCTCCCCACCCCACCGCCGCTTGTCTGGTGCATCAGTATAATGGAGAATTGTTAAGAGAATACAGTTTGAATTGCTGTAACCTTATGTCATGCAAGATGGTATAGAACTAAAGTCCCCCAATCCTACTTTGCTGTACTCTGAGTTTTATTCTATATATGGATTGTTCCTTTCTATTTATTTAGCTGTCCACCAAAAGTGACCTCAATGTCCTTGATCCTCAGTGTCTGTAGGGGAAGCTGTGGCTATAAACTTTGTTATATTTTAAATCCCAGAATTCTGTAGCCATGCAGTAGCTCATTGACCATGCTGGCTGGAGGATTTTGTGAACTGTAGTCCTATCCCCTCCCCCTCCCTCCTCCCTCCTCCCTCCTCCCTCCTCCTCCTCTTCCTCCTCCTCCTCCTTCTTCTTTGCAGGTTTTGAGGGAAACTCACAATGTAGTAGCTCTGATCTAAATAACATTTCCTTATTGTGGTGGGGGAAATGGTCACTAAAGCAGTCCTGCAGGTGGGGTAAATTGGCATGTGAAAGATAAACATATGAACTATTAATAGACAGGACATGCCACAATCTACAATGGTCGTGAAGGGGTTATCTTGCACAACAAATAGACAATATTGAAGTTAGACCTCACCAACACAGGACTTTAAGATATAAGGACCTGAGAACTAATCAGTTTGACACGTTTGTAGTGGAAATCTGTGGGCTGCCAGAGGTAGGGGAAAAATCTTGTTGCGTTTGCATATAAAAGCCCGTACTATACAGCCACATCTCAGCTTCCTGCCACTTCTGGGAGGTTGTACACACACAAACACCTGGGGCCATGGTGCTGAGCTTTCTTAGCTATGAAAAAGCTTCTGCATCTGTTATTCACCCATAAATTCTTCTTTCATACCAGTGGCTGATGCTAGTCTTGGTGATATGTAAATATCTTGGGGAGGCATGGGGTGGATCCAGCCCACTTAGGGAAACTTGCCTTGAGGAAGCTGTTTCCCATGATATTTCTATTGCAAATGCAAGATGAAGGCCACTTGTATCATACAAGGATGTGGAACATCTGGTTACAGGACTGAGAAAGAAGACACTGTTGAAAAGTGTCCATCAGGCATAATCCTGCTAAGGGGCTGAGAATAACAAGTTTTTGAAAACGTAGTTGCAATATTGAAATATTGAGGTTATCACAGTGTTGGGAAGTAGGGGGAGAAGGAGTCAAGATGAGGAAGCAATAGCCCCTTAGTTACCCAATGAGGTTGTGAGCAGAGCTGGATAAACAAAGGAGTGTGTGAAATGCCCATGGCCATTGGCTACCAGTCTGAAGTAAAGAGATCATAGTGGTGGTTGTACAGCAAATACATGGCAGCTAATCTCTCCCCGCCCCCCAAAAAACATGGTTAATGATTGTTGGTATTTGGATTATCCATTTCTCCTCAGCCTACATCAAACAGGATGGCAGCAAGAAAGCATTGGCACCATATTTCAATATCGACAAAAATATCGACAAGCTGAAACATGCTCGGAGGATCAAGATGATCAAAGGTCTGGCAATCAAACCTTATGAGGAACAACTTGTGGAGCTGGGTATGTTTAGCTTGACATACATCTTTAAATATCTGAAGGGATGTCACATAGAAGATGGGGCAAGCTTATTTTTTGCTGCTCCAGAGACTAGGACACGAACCAATGGATTCAAATTAAAGATATTCCACCTAAACATTAGGAAGAACTACTTTACTATAAGAACAGTGGAATAGACTGCCTTGTGAGGGGGTGGAGAGGACCCTGCTCCTTTGGAAATCTTTAGATAGAAGTTGGATGGGCAACTTTCACAAGTGCTTTAGTTGTGTATTCCTGCATGGCAGGAGGTTGGACTAGATGTTCCTTGTTTTCCCTTCTAACTCTAAGATTCTATGATGGAGCCAGGAGCACATCACATTATTATAAAACTAAATATTTTGCACCTGTATACCTGTAAGTGTGAGGATGAGATAGTACTACAGACCACAGAAATGCTTGGATAGCTGCATTAATTTGGATGGGCTTTTCCTAAATATAATAATGTCATATGTTTACTGTCCTCTGTGTTTGAGAAATCTTCTTGGTGCCTCTTCATTTTAGAGGATGGATCTCTGTTGTGAACTTTTCACTTGCACTCAAGAGGCAGCAAAGATCTGCACTTAAGATTTCCCCCCTCCTCCGTGCCCTAGCACATCTTTCAGGAAGATTGCCCATAATTTATCCAGGCTTCGAGCTTTCACCACTTCTAAGTTATTCCAATTATCCAATTTTTTGTTCTCTTTCAATGATATAAGCTGCTGGATCTCTCTCTCTTTTGTTTAGCTTCTTGAAAGTATATCCTAGTGTCTTTTATTTTATTTTTGGCTAATGGCCCCTTTCTGGAGAATCAATTAGGCAAAGGAAATAAAAACCAAGGACAAAATAATAACAATAAGTCTATAAAGTATTATGCAACTTGTCTTCTTTTTCTACAGCATTACTTTTTATTTTCACTACTGTTCAGTTCACTGCTCACTGGCCCATATGAGACCCTATCCACATGCAATGGATTTTCCTGATGTGCCTCACATTTGTTCCCTTCCTCTCTTCTTTAATTTCTTTCAATATGATTTTCTCACAAATAACTTACACATTTGCCAAACAAGTCCATTCCCTATTTGTAAAGCAACTTCTCTCTCACTTCTAGTTTAGTTCCTCCAAAGAGAATTTGGTGGAATGTTTTGTGGGTCAATGATGTCCTCCATATAGAGATGCATTTTTTACAGTAGGTTCCTTGGTAGGATATAAAACACAACAATACAAAATGATTATGGGAATTAAAGGCTTTGGCTTTCAGTAAATACCATATGTCTGAGAAGTGATGTGTGAGAAATCTGTTCAGTTTGCATCTCAGTTTAAATTACCAGCTTTGTACTTCTTGAACCCCCCTACATACCAAAATTTACCTAAATGTACATACCTAAATGTAAATGCAATTTATCACTGAAATCTATACATTTCTCAAGTTTGTGATGCAATTCATAAAAATATGCAGTGTATAGTTTTCAAAACAAATTTCCACAAAAATACATTTCCTGTGTGAAAAAATAGGTGTATTTGGAAAAAAAATGATAAATATGTCATGAATTCTGGAAATATGTATGAATTTTCATAAGGTCTTTCAAAAATGATGTATGGAACAAAGTTAACACAGAAAAATGAGCAAAATACCCACCGGGATGTTGTGGTATTGCAACATCCTTTCTTTCTGATGACTGGCCATGGTGGCTGGAGGCTGATGGGACTTGGAGTGCAAAATAGTCTGAAGGGCCACAAGTTCCTCCATCCCTATGTGAAGGTCATACAATAGGAGCAACCATTGTGAGCTTCTGCAGTTATCTCCTTGTCTCTTGTTGGAGAAGAAAGGTTGGACTATGTGGACATGGGCCTGATATAGCAAGGCTATCACTGTGGGCTGTGCCCAGCAGTCCCTTTACCTCATGGGAAATGCCTCCTTTCCACAGCTTTCACAGCTTTCTGAGCTTGGCCAGTTATTTTTTTTAAATAATTAATTATAATTCCAAGGCCCTCCCCTCCAAATTGGTTAGTTACTGTAATAGCTGCAGTTTTGAAAAATTAACATTTTGCTTTTTTAGGAGATTATCAGACAGGAACAAAAAAAGCATTCCTGTCCCACAGTCTCCTCTCCTGTCCCTGTCCTGGCATGAGAACAAAAAGTTTCAGATTAATCTTATTCCTGCTTCCGCAGCAGCCCAGGAGTGAATGGAACTCTAACAGAGCTCCATTCACTTCCTGGAATGATATCCTGCCAGTTCTCGTGAGAAGACAAGAGCGGGGAAAATTCAAAAATAAAAACCATAGTAAAAAAAGAAAAAGTTACCTGGATGTCCTGATCTCATCCGGAAGTGTTCTGGCACAGACCTCCCATTGATGCTGGGATCGCGCCAACAAAACAGGCACCTTTTCACTCGCAGGACATTCCATGATAGAAACGGAATGGGGGATCCATTGACAGCTTAGCCCTTCAATAAAAAGCAGTGCTGGCATAACAGGAACATTACGAAAGGGGAACGACATCATGTGAAAGGGAAGCCCTTTAGCAATCTCCTGGCATCACGATAACACCATATTTAGAGCATCTGATAATCTCCTTAATATTCAAACGTAGCTAAACTAGGTATTAAATTAAGTACTTTAAAAAAATCAGAACACTATAAGCCACTGCCCAATTGTGTAAAACATACATAAGTAATAAGGACATACAGCCCTGTAACTATAAAAGTAATCAAAACACAGAGTTACTCTAGAAAAGGAAGGGCATTATCCCTCATTAGATTTTAGCTGTAATGTATCAGTGATGCCTTAGCTATTGGGGAAATGAATTACAAATAATTAGTCATTTGTAACTCATTACATCTGTGCTCTGTTCCCGCTGAACTTGCAACATTTCTTAGGACTTTATCAGATGCGGGGGAATGCGGCACAAAGCTGCATCCCAAACCGCATCAGAAGAACACTACAAGAACTGAAAGGGTGACATTATCAGATGGCTAAGCTGTCAATAAAAAGGGACATGTTATTCATGCCTGCACTATGCCCCCAGAATGGCTGAAGGATGATGCTGTCTGTAAATGTCACCTGTTTTTGTTATGTAGCGTTCTTCTGACACGGTTTTTGCCATGTCTGATGAAGCCCTTAGAGCTGCTTCCTCCTATCAGTGAAAACAGCTGCTTCTGTGAGTGGTGTACTCACAAAGTGTTACACTGGAAGATGAAATTCACAAGAGAACTCAATTTCTTTTCTACATGTGTATGAGTTAAAAAACACCAACAACTAATTTGTAACTGACTGGTAGGAGTCTGGCCTTAGACAAAAATGAAAGACCACCTGTGAAACTCAGGCCCTGTTAATTGTTTTAGGAAGAGGGCTGCACAGCTGTGACGTCAATGCTTGGAAAGGAATAGGTTGGCCAAAAAGCATGACTTCTGCTTTTGGATGAAGTCAGAGTCCCCGAGGGTTTTTGTTTGGCAGTTCTCAGGCCTTAGTTGCTGGCTTCTTTCTTTTACAGATTCTACCAAAGATTTTATGTAAAAATAGAAAAATAGATTTACTGACACAATATATAAAATAATCCTTCTTAAAAATTATGTTATATGACATATCAATAATGCTCTAAAGCACGTAATAGTTATGGGGCCCATGATAAAAGCCCTTTTCCTAGCATGGGATGAGTGGATCTATCCTACTGGAAAGAAATGTACAATTAACAATGTATATGACCATTTTATGGTGAGAGAGCTTCCCTAAGATTAAAAACAGGCATACTGAGTATATTAAACACATCTGATTCCATTAGTTCTGTATATCCACACACTGTGAAATCAGCCTCAGGTCACCATAACATAAGCAAAGTCAAGTACATAATAAAGTCAAGATAGTGCAGGCCAATAGATAATGCTGAGCTGGGACCTGAGTAATCTATGCTTTAGGTTGATCAACCTATTAAACCACCCATCACTCTGAAATTTAAATAACCAATTTGATTCTACTTAGTGGACCACATACAGATTTATTCTGTATCAAGACTGGTTTTATGAAAACAACCAAGAGATCCAGGAGCTGTTGGCAAAGAAGAGAACTGCTCACCAGGCATACCTCGCCCAGCTAACTTGCCATGTAAGAAAAGCAGCTTTCCGCCTCACATATAGTAAACTTCAACAAAAATTCCGAGAAATGCAGAACAAGTGGTGGATCAATATAGCAGAAAAGACACAACGCTGTGCAGATCTGGGTGATCATAGAGGATTTTATGAAGCTCTTAAAGCAGTGTTTGGACCTACTTATCAGGTCCAAAGCTCCTTATACAGTACAGATGGTCAAACATTAATTACTGATAAAGCCTCCATCCTGAATCGATGGGCTGAACATTTTCAAAGTCTCTTTAGTGCCAACTGAGTAGTCCAAGGCTCAGCTATCCAACATATGATACAAAAACTGATGAAAAATGAATTGGACATAGCTCCCACTTTGGAAGAGACCCTTAAGGCCATACAGCCGATGAAAAACGGCAAGGCAGCTGGGATTGATGGAATCCCACCCTAAGTCTGGAAACACGGAGGTCATGCACTCCACGATAAATTCCACGAACTCCTTGTAAATTGCTGGGAAAAGGGGGAACTGCCTTCAGATCTCCGAGATGCAGTCATCATCATCCTGTACAAGAAAAAAGGAGCAAAATCTGATTGCTCAAACTATTGAGGCATAAAACTGCTCTCTATTGCTGGAAAAATCCTTGCAAGGATACTCCTGAACAGATTAGTTCCTGCTATTGCAGAAGAACTTCTTCCTGAAAGCCAATGTGGCTTCAGAGCCAATAGGAGTACTACAGATATGGTATTTGCCCTTAGACAACTGCAAGAAAAACGTAGGGAGCAGAACAAGGGTCTCTATGTAACATTTGTCGACCTCACCAAAGCCTTCGACACTGTGAGTAGAAAAGGTCTGTGGCAGATCCTGGAAAGACTAGGATGTCCCCCCAAATTCCTTAAAATGATTATCTTGCTACACAAGGGCCAGCATGGTCAAGTCAGATATGGCGATGCTCTTTCAGAGCCCTTTCTAATAACTAATGGAGTGAAGCAAGGTTGTGTTCTTGCACCAACTTTATTTACAATCTTCTTCAGCATGATGCTCCAAAGGGCTGTGGCAGAGCTCAAAGAGAAAGATGGCATCTATATACGTTAGCGTACTGATGGTAGCTTGCTTAACTTAAGCCGTCTGAGGGCTCACACTAAGACTCTAAACTATCTAGTCCATGAGGTGCTCTTTGCTGCTGCTGCTGCCCTTGTTGCCCACACAGAAGCAGTTCTGCAGTGCCCAACATCCTGTTTCGCAACAGCTGCAGAGCTGTTTGGGCTGGAAGTCAACCTGAAGAAAACAGAAGTTCTTTACCAGCCTGCACCACAGGACAAACACCACCATCCCCACATTGCCGTCGGCAAATCTGTGCTCAAGTCCATTCAGCAGTTCACCTACCTGGGAAGCATCATCTCCTCAGATGCCAAGATTGACAAAGAGATCGATCACAGATTAGCAAAGGCATATAGTGCATTTGGAAGACTTCACAAAAGAGTCTGGAGTAATAAACACCTGAGGTGAAGCACAAAAATCAGTGTGTATAGAGCCATTGTACTGTTTATTCTCCTTTATGGATCTGAAACATGGGTCACCTATCGCCATCACTTACGACTCCTCGAACGCTTGCATCAGTGCTGTTTATGCAGAATCCTAAATATACACTGGACTGACTATGTGACAAATGTTGCTGTCCTTGAGCAAGCAGGGATCACTAGCATTGAGGCCATGATATTGAGAACACAGCTGTGCTGGGCAGGGCACATTTCCAGGATGGAGGACCATCGCCTCCCAAAAATACTACTCTACAGTGAACTCGCCACGGGTCAGCATAAGAGGGGCGCTCCAAAAAAGTGATACAAGGACTCCCTGAAACAACACCTCAGGCTCGGCCAAATTGATCACCATCAATGGTCTGCCCTGGCCTCACATCAGGAGGCATGGAGACACACTATCCACAATGCTGCAGCCTTATTTGAGAACTCACGACGAACAAGTCTTGAAGAGAAACGACAACGCAGAAAGAATCACAACCCAGAAACATCACCCAAGGAGACCTTCTGCTGTGCTTTCTGCAACCGGACTTGTTTATCTCGGATTGATCTTTTTAGTCATCAGCGCGCTTGCAGAAAGCGCGGGATGAGTCCTTCCTAAATCTTTGTTTGCGAAGAAAAGCCAGAGAAAGAGAGAGAGAGAGAGAGAGAGAGAGAGAGAGAATGAGAGGAGAGTGGACCACATATAGATTTATTCACCCACTTGGACCTTTTCACATTTTGTTATGTTACAAAAGCCTTGAATTGACATGGATTTAATTGGAATTATTATCACTTGTATAGAAGATACTTAGCACCATGAAGTGCTGATTTTTTGTGGCACAAAGGTAAACAAAAAAATGGGCATTCCCATTTGCTCCCACTTATGTAAGTATTCATCCCATCTGCTGAGACATGCATAAATAAGGTCAGGTCTAATCCACTCCCTTCAGAGGTCCTCTAAGTAGCTGAATGGAGTCCACCTGTGTCCAATACCAGTGCTACATGATCTTACATTAAAGACACCTGTATTGGAAGGCCCTACAGTTTGTTGGAGAGCATCTCTAAATAAACAGCATTGTGAACACCAAGGAGATCTCCAAACAAGTGCAAGATAAAGTTTTGCAGGGTTGGGGTATAAAAAGACCCCTAATCATGAACATCCTGTGTTGGATCATTAAATCCACACTTACAAAATGGAAAGGATTCGGCTAAAACACAACTTGGTTTAGAGAAGGCTATCTACAGACACTCAATGATTGGATTAGAAAGGCATTCATCAGAGAAACAACTAAGGTACTAGAGGTAACTCTGTAGAGATCTGCATCCATCTTGGACCAAGCCAGCTGAAATCACTCTTTTAGACCACCCAGAATCTGGGGTTTTGGCCAGAGAATCTTCATAACTCATTCTCTCCCCCAAATTCCTGGTCTGATTTAGAAGACTTTGATTAGCTAGTCCTCAGACTTTATCAGATGCAGCCAGGAATGCAATGTTCCCCAGGTTCTCCCCAGGAATATCGAAAGCAACTAAGGAGAGATAACTTTTGCCATTCCTATAACGTATCTTTTGAAGAATATTTTCCCTCCCCCATCTGCTTCCTTCTTCCTCTTGTGTGTGTGTGTGCTCCTCTGAGCAACCTCTAAACTTCAGATTGCTTAAACCCAGATTGTTTAAACACCTCAAGTTTGTGCATTTGCTCATTTGAGCTAAGATTTCCCCTTTCTAGAGTAATTGTTTTCTTTTGTGTACTGTAGCTATATGAGCCAGTGTGGTGTAGTGGTGGGAACATGGGACTATGACTCTGGAGACCAGGGTTTGGATCCCCACTCAGCCATGGAAAGCCCTGGGTGACCATGGGCAAGTCTCCATCTCTCAGCCTCAGTGGAAGGCAAAGGCAAACCCACTCTGAACAAAACTTCCCAAGAAAATCCCATGATAGGGTCACCTTAGAGTTGCCATAAGTCAGAAACAACTTGAAGGCACACAATAGCAAGCTATTTGTACTTTGCCTTTACTAGTTGCAATTTATGAAGCACTTCCACAGCATTTGCCACTCCCCAATGCAATTTTTGTGGGTGAATATTTTGATTACTGTGTGCTCAGTAAAAATCTCCCTTTGATAGTTCTATGTTGATTTGTGTTATTGACAACAATTTGCCTAAGACAAACTACTGTCAAGGTCACCAGATCCCTTTCAGGTGTGTGGTAACATACTGATAAAGATGAAAACAACTAGAACTGTTTTGTTGATACGGATCAACCCACCTCCTTCAATTTTTGTCTCTTTTTGAAGTTATAGCTATGGGGAGTGTCCTGGTGATTGTTTGTGATTCAAAACTTGCCTTACACCACTGCTCAAGAAAGCACTGGACCACTTAATTCAGTATTGAGTATGAGTTCCTCTTCTCTGGCTGTAGACTTTATAAGACACAGCAAAAACTGCATCACAGGAATTCTACAAGAACAAAAATGGGTGACATTACCAGATGACATTGTCCTTCAGCTGTTCCAGTGGCATAGCAAGGGTGCAAATAATGTTTCCCTTTTTATTGATGGCTTAGCCCATCAATAAAAAAGGGATGTATTATTCACACCTGCGCTACACTCCCGGAATGGCTGAAGGATGTGGGCATCTGGTAGTGTCACCCTTTCTGTTCTTGTCATGTTCCTATGACGTGGTTTGGGACACAGTTTTGTGCGGCATTATCCTGTGTCTGATAAAGCCCTGTAAGTAGCAGCACACAGGAAGAACAATGCCTTCGAATAGATGAGGAAAGTGTATGGAACATTTACAGGTAACTATGTATTTTCTTCCTAAAACATGCAAAGGTGCTTTGAAATGACAATTTTTGCCATGAAAATTAAACCTTTTGGAAAATTTGGCACAGCATTAGGTTTCATGAATGGTTGATGATCACAGATACTGTTCTCCCATAATCATCATTTTTCTATCAAATATCATTGAAAGATTAAAAGCAAGATGATTTGGGGGAACCTATGATTGATGCAAATGTCATTATATCATTGATTGTTTTTAGAGTAGGAAACTCAGAAATGATTTTTTTGTTGTTGTTTTTTGTGTGGACCTCACTGGTGGTATCCAGACAAAATAAAGTGCCACCCTGCCTTCTATAACTTGGAATCATTGAATTGGAGGAGATCACAAGCTCCATCTGGTCCAACTTTCTATCATGTAGGAATACATAGTTATCAGGAACACTCCTGAAAGATGCCCATCCAACCTGTGTTGAAAGTGCTCCAAAAAAGGGGAGTCTACCACCCTCAAGGGCAGCCTATTCCACTACTGAACTGTTCTTACAGGCAAGAAATCTCAATCTTCTTTTTTCTCCAAGTTAAACATACGCCGTAAGATGTTCCTCATAGGATGTTTCCAGACCTTTTACCATTATGGTTGTTCTCCTCTTAACAGGTTTCAGTTTATTAATATACTTTTTGAACTGTGATGGCCAGAACTGAACATAGTATTCCAAGTGGCTAATAATAATAATAATAATAATAATAATTGTATTGCACATTGAATATTGTACATGTTAACGTTTCAATAAGTAGGTGATGTTAACATTTTTTTAAAAAAGAAAGAGTCCACAGGGGTTTATAGTTACTGCAGGTCAGCCAGGATTCATGGCCAAAATCAGTATAGTAACACTGACTTACATGTAAATCAATTTCATAGCTTGCTTTTTTAAACTCTTATGGAATGTGATAGGTCCCTATTTGGCAGAAATAGAGGTGGTCTGGGCAAGCAAAGAAGTCATGTATTACTTTTTATAACAGCATTATTCAAACAGAAATGAAGAACAAAATGATTCCTTACAGAAAGATATGAAAATGGAGGTTCACAGATACATCTGGACACACACTGTTCCATTATTATAATACTGTATTTATGCAGACTGACTCTGAGCTTCATACAACATATTAGACAAGGGCTGGTGTATTTCCCACTAAAATAAATAAAATTCTGCACCCAGGCATTGAATTCTGGAACCTGTCTGAATACTATGAATATGAATTCCCAGATGCAGTGATCAGCAATTTCAGAGTTGATCAGAAAACATGGCACAGAAATCCAAAAAGCATACCATACAAGATTGCTGCACAGAACTGAAACTTAGAGGACTTAGAGTATAATAAAATCATATTATAATCTATCCAATCTGGCGGGCTTCAGTATTATTGGTCATCCATCACCCCCAACATTACCTGTCCATACAACATCCAGCCCCTTTTTCACAAGTTAATTTTGCAGCTGCAGGCTTATCTCGCCATTGCCATTAGAAATAGTTATTACTCCCCTCCACAGGTGGCAAGAAACACTTGTTAACAAGTACAGAGAAATGAAAACACAATTAACACCAATGTTACATAACAATATAGAAAATGGCAGGAATAAGCAATGTCAGGGGCTGATCCTGATGATTATTTCCAATATATGATGAATAATAGTTGTAGTTATTATTATTTTCCTGATTTTCTGCCAAATGTGCCCAAAGGCATCTCACATATGAGTTAAAAAAGGTACATGAATTAAACATTAGTAGTAAAAAAGTTAAAACAAAATTAAATAAGCTACCATAAATATTTATAAAAATAAAATACTAATAAAAATAAAATATACATAATAGAGACAAAATAAGCAGTTAACGGCTTGCAGAAACAAATAAAACAATGAAATAGAGCATTAGTATTCATTATGAGCCAGGTAAAAACTGTGTGAAGAAATACATTTTCACAAGGTGTTTGAAACTCACCACAGCTTCTTCCATTTGAACCACACATGAAAGGGCTTTGTATGACAACAATAATACACTGAATGTGACTTGATAGCTAGTAGGCATTCACTGCCATTCTTTTAAACACAGGTCTAATAGGTACATAACCCTGCTTAGCACCCAGCACACATCAGAACAACTGGTGAAGACTAACAGAAGGACTGAACCTTGCACCAGATACTTTGGTTTGCTCAGTTTTTTATACTGGGATGCACAGGTTGGACAGCTGGCTCTCAAGAATGTATCCTGTCTGCCAGCCTCATGGAATTCCAATTGTTCTCTTGTTATTTGACTTCTTAGTGCTGAGGAAGGTTAAGTTGGTTGCGGTGCATTCCTAATTAGTGATATATAAATAAACATGTCTTTCCATACTGAATGTGTTCCACACATTTATTTGTTAATCTTTGCCTTGATTTTGCATGATATGTATTTATTTAATGATTGTGTCCATCAATGTCTTTTATTGCTCCAGTATGTATTCTCATAGCTGTATACTGCCCTAGCTGCTGCTACTGAGTGGTTCCTCTAATAACTGCAAATGAAGCAGATTGACAGCTTTGTGTGTTCTTGAATACCTTCATCTAAGGTCCCTTAAGGGGATGTATAAACTTAAGGAAGATATCTACGCTTGGTAACAGGTAGCTACTGTATTTGTTTCTGTAACTTAAAAGCAGCATGGGAAAGGTGTAGCACTTAAGAGGTTGTTGGACTGCACTTCTAGCAGACCTAAAAACATAGCCAATGGTGAGGAATGCTGGGATTTGCAATCCAACAACATCTGAAGAAATGCACTTTGCCCATCCTTGCTTTAAAGTTTCAAGAACACAGATGGTGCTGTGTACTTGTTGCTGTGTGACTTCAAGTTGTTTCTGACCTATGGTGAGCCTAAGGTGACACTATCACAGGGTTTTCTTGGCAAGATGAGGCTTCCTCTTGAAGCTGACAGTGTGACTTACCCAAGGTAACCCAGTGGTTTCCTTGGCTGGGTGAGGACTTGAACCCTAGTTTCCCAGTCCTAGGAAATTATCAGATGCAGGGAAATGTGCAAAAAAATCACATTCCCAACCATGTCAGAAGATCGCTAAAGGAACAGAAAGGGAGACCTTACCAGACACCACATCCTTCTGCTATTCCAGGGGCGTAGCGGTCCTGTGGATGAGGCTTCCCTTTTCCATTGATGAGGAGAAGCCTCAAGTTTAAAGGGACACCTTACTGATGCCCGCACTACACCCCAGAATGCTGGAGGATGTCATTGTCTGGTAAGGTCGGCCCTTTCTGTTCCCTTCCTGTTCTTCTAGTGATCTTCTGATTTGGTTTTTGTCATATCTGATAATCTCCCTAGTCCAGTGCTCAACCCATTACATATTAAAATAATATTTTTTTAGAAGCAGAAATCCAGTTCCAGGTAACTTCTGATTTCTAGTTGTGGCTGTCAGTGCTGTCCCACAAAGTCAGGAGCACTCATTTTTCAAGGGAAAATTCTGTATGACCTCAATAGGCCATGGTTAAATGATGCAATATATCATAATGTGTTTTATCTTGAGTTTTTAGACTTAATCCTTTGACGTTTGTATACAGTAAAGCAAACCAGAGTTTGTGAAGGTCAGTGAGACGTAACCCCTCCCCAGCCATGGAATATCTGAAGAAAATGTACAAACAATATGATATGATACTGTGTGCTGGACAAGGTTCCATCCAAATGTTTAGCAAAATATTTAACAGAGCCAGCCTTCTGTCATAGCTTTCCATAATTTACTGCCAAAATTACCATAGAAATATCATATCTGTATGATATACATGTTGACGAATGGGATTAAAGTAATAACATAATCCCATATCATTTACGTGAAGGGCAAAATATTACACTTAAGCCTTAACATTTTTGTCCTGCAGATCTTCCAGAGGAGCTTCAGGGCTTAGTGGTAAATGACTGGTGAAGATGAAATGAGTGATGAGGGATAGGATAGGTTTAACATACTGGTCTACTTTTTTTTAACCATTATTCTAGCTTTGAAGAAGTGTTACTCAGAGAAAAGGGGTTTGCCGCTGGCTGGCAAGCTGTTTTGCGGCCCAATCAACTGCCCTTCCCTCCAGACCTCCTGCCCCCGCTTCCCCACCCCGCTTGGCTTGGGATGCCTGGCGGGGAGGAAGGGGGGTGGCTGCATGGCGAGCCCATGGGTGCCACCATCTTCTCTTCTTCATCCCAGCAGCCTTTGCTGCTGGGAGGGAGAAGGAGTGGACCAATGGGGGTGGGCCTGCCTCACCCCGATTGGTTAGGAGAAGAGCGGGAAATCGGTGATGTATTGGGTCGTGATAAGATAAGAAGAAGAGGGACCTCCATCAAGTACTAGTTCAAGGGCAAGTTCAAGTTCAAAGGAGGCCCCTCCCGCGTTGGTAACATGTAATTGTTTTCAGGGGAGGAGAGAGAGTCGGGCGGACAGCACGGCCATTGGCTCTCTCCTCTAGGAGAACGGATTGGGATGGACCAATCCACCTTTGCCCACATGGATGGGCAAGAAGGAGATCACGACCCATACATTGCCGCCAACCATTTAGCTTGCAAGTTGCGGCCAATTTATTGCCACAGTTATTACAATCATACCTACCTCAACATGTATTTTCTTACTTTACTAACCTTTACCTAACCATGTATTCTGAATATGTAACCAATACAAAGCTAAAAAGTGAATTTGTGTGTCTGTATCATTCAGGGGGCGGAGGGGCAGTACGGTCTGGGTCTGCAAGAGGAAAGAGAAGTAAAAACACAGTTTTCTTTCTTAAAAAAAGAATAGCCTTAAAAATGAACAGTCCTCTAGTGTTTTAAGACAGTGCCAGAGTTGGACAAGTTACTTTTTGGACTACAACTTCCAAATAACCCCACCTAGTATCTATGCTGATTGGGGATATTGTGGGAACTGTAGTCCAAAAAGTAACTTTTCCGAGCTCTGGGTAACTCTAACTTGAAATATGGTATAAAATAGCTAGTCTAGGAATCCTGAATTGTTCCATCTTGATGGCATTTCCCCTGGTTTCAGGAGAAGGAAAGAAGATTCCATCCAAGTGCAGGGAGAAAAGGAGGAAGAGTAAGACCCAATGTTCATGGAAAGCCAAAGAAAGGCTGAGCTGATAAGATGTACAGAATGGAGGAATACTTAATAGAGTAGCCTCTTCCAGAGTTGCACTTCACTCCCTTTTCCTATTCCAGCTGGTCCTTAGCCAGTGTTAGCCTATTGGATGTATTTTACATGCTTACTTGGGAACAAGGTGCATAGAAAGCAATGAGATTACTCAGAGTAAACATATGCTGTATCAAGACTGTAAATATTACTGTGAAAGTCAGTTGAGCAATAAGTAGGGCAAGAGAATAAGATCTGGCTAGGCACTTAATACTTTATCAGACGAACCTCCATTAACATTCCTTTCCCACCACATTTTGTGGTGCTTTTCTGCTGACAAAGAACCCTTCCAATCAGACCTACCTTCATTAGCATTAAAAAGGCAACCCCAGCATAAACAGAGCTCCATTCACTTCCATGCTTGTGATCTCACCGATTCTCCTGAGAAGATGCAGGCACAGTAAATTTTAAAAATACACCTAACAAAGACAGAGAACATACACAGAAGCACAGAAATACACTTTAAAACTTAAAAGTGAGCTGGGGAGGTCCATAAAAGAGCACCCCCTACCTGATGTTTGCAATCTCACCCAGAAGTGTTCTGTCCATTGATGCTGTGCTCATGTGAGCACAATGGCATGAGGTTTCAAATGCCAGCAATAATGGCAAAAAAGCGCCACGAGAGATCTATTGATGGTTTGGCCCATCAACAAAATAGAATACCTTTTTGACAAGACAAAATGGTGAAAGGATGACATCATCTGATATGCACGCCTTTTCGTTTTAATTAGGCATAATTATGATGCCATATTTGCTGCATCTGATAAAGTCCTTAGACAGCAAACTGAGATGGGCACAGGTGGCCTCACAATGGTGACATGGAATGCCTTTCCATTTAAATTATGGTAAACATTTTAGATATTTTCATCTATAAATTACCATATGTGAATTTTATGTAGATTTGTGGCCTCCTCTTTTTTGGGATGAAGGATGCTATGCATTTTTCTCCATCCAAACTCCCATGATGCTAGCCATCATTTTGGTCCTGCTTCAGGGAGCAAAATGCCTTGCATTATGTCTATCACTGGCATTAGGAGGACCCTTCCTCCAGACTGCAGGGGTCACTTATTGCCTGTGCACACTGGCTATACACATTGAATTTCTCCAAATCTTGACATTCTCTCAAGCCTGCTGACAATGATGCCTTCCTATTGTATATAATGGTGATTAGTGACTTCTGTGTCTGTGGGGTAGTGAACCTATTCTGTGTTGTAGTCCAGACTTTGAAGGAGTTATCCAAGGTGCTGGATTTAACGGGCAAATAGTTTCAGTACTTTGAATAGTTATTATAAAGTTCAAACTTTGGCTCCTGCCACACTGCAGAAATAATGCAGTTTGACACCTCTTTAACTGCCACGGCTCAATGCTACGGAATCCTGGGATTTGTAGTTTGTTGTGGCACCAGAGCTCTCTGACAGCAAAGGCCAAATATCCCACAAAACTACAGATCCCAGAATTCTATAGCATTAAGACATTACAGTTAAAGTGGTGTCAAACTGGACTATTTCTGCAGTGTGGCAGCAGCCTAAGGCATGGTACAGATTCACCATCCCACTGACATTAGATCCACCAGCTGCCACTACCTGCACATGAGTGATGCTATTTTGGCTGTATAAGTAAGATAATTAATACCCTGGACACTAGAAGTAGAGGGAAAGGTACAATCCGGGTATACTTTAGACTGCTTAGGCAAGTTTGGAGAAATATTAATGGGTACCATAGCATGTGAATAGCTACTTTTTAATGAAACAGCATGAATGGCTAATGCTTAGGACTTCGCTAGAACCAATATTAAATCATGTGAGATTTTGAGAACCGAGTCCTGAAAGGAGTGTATGTCTACAGGGACCACCTAATACAAGACAGAGAGAAACATTCAGTATCACATTAAAAGAGTATTTTTTTTTCCATTTCTTAGACTGACATCATCCATCTGCTGCAGCATTTGCTTGAATTACCATTTGTTTCCAGAAATGAATTATGCTAATAGTGAGACAGAGGAAAGTATCAAAGGTAACTCAGTTTGTCTCACAGCATCCCGTTACTGAAGACTTTCTCCCCATAGGCTTGATCAGCTGGAAAAGTGAGATCAGCAAAAAGTTCGGGAGTGGAAAAAATATGTATGTTTTCCGACAGCAATCAGATGTGCAAGTGTCTCCTCTCGAGTTAATTGGTGTGATGCAATGATGTATGAAGCCAGGAAGACTATCTTCCATACCAAGAGGAATGGAGAGAAAGTCATGAACTCACCATGTAATGTATAAACCAGAACTACAATGTAAATGTATGTAATCAGGCAATAATTTGCTGCCCTTCATCAGGAGAGCTTAAACAGATGAGGACTTTTCAATAGGATACACTGGAAAGAAACAGGCTACTTAAGGTATCAATTCACACTTGAGATAAACTGCTTGGATGGTGATGGACATGCTCACAGGCTCTGCTTATGCTAAATGATTCAGACCCCATTTGCCCCAAGCAATGAAGGCAATAAGAAGGTGACCAGATAGCAATGATCTACAACACCCAGTGTATTCCTCGGCAGTCTCTCATCCAAGAAAGATCTGATTCTGCTTAGCTTATGAGTTCAGATGAGAACATAGTATGATCATCCATTAATGCGTGAAACAGTTCTAAGACTGCAGATTTGATACATGGTTTTGTTCCTGTTAGGATGAGCCATCATTAATAATAGGATTCAGGAGATAATTACCTTTTAATATTGGATTCTACATGTGCCAAATGGATTGGTGGAAATGCACAGTCAGCATCCAGCAGAGGTAATGGCTCCATTCATAACTGCTGAGATGAATTATGGGTGGGTATGGATTTTGTCTCAGTTCATTTTCAATACGAATTTACCAAAATTTGCCAAACTCTTCTTATTGTAGACAGAGAGAATTTAAAAACTGCAAATGTATCCACTTAGTCTATGGGTGGGCAATGTGTGACCCCCACAAAGCCCCCATACTTTAGTTTTAAAAAATAAAATCATGCCCTTTGGAGATATTTTGCCTGAAAACTGACTAAATCCACCCAAAACTGTTGGCAAATGCATCAGTTTACTTCTCTCACCCCCAAAGCTCCCCCATCTCCTGAAAAGAACAAACCAACTGAAAAAAATTCAAAACGGCAGCCAGAAATGATGTCACATCCGTTCCAGTATACCAAAACATGATGGTGTCGCCTGCCAGGAGGAGGGTATGGGAGCCCCTGTGCCTTCTGCATTTTCCCATCGCTAATTTAGGCTTTGAGTGTTTAGATCTTAAATATTTGGATTTGAATGCTTGTGTATTCAGCCATGTTGGTACTGACTAGCTAACATCCTGCCCCCCCCCTTGAGATGCTCCTCATCTTTTAATGACTGCATATCAAACAGATACAACATTGTCCTCTCCATGCTGGGAATAGTTGCACCTACAGAACATATGTGTCAGGATCAGTCCCAGACATGACCTTCTCCTGCCAAGTTTTTCAGTCCTGTTCTATTTGTGTTCTTTCCTTTTGCGGCTAATTGTGTTTGCGTTCTTTGGTGCTTGCTAACAAGCTTGTACTGTACGGAGAGACAAGGAAGGATATGATTAAAGTGGGCACCTGGAGCAGCCATGAGAATAATAGGACGTGACCACTCTCGGTGAGAAAGGGGAGTGGGGATGATGGTTAGCCAATGACTGTATAGTTCGCCAGATTTCTTGATTGTAAATAATTTTTATTCTAATGCTTTGTAAAAAGCTTTCATTTTGAGCAATGATTTTGTAGGGTTTGCTCTTTTGATTCCTGTACCAATAAAAGTTTACTGTTTAACTCTGAAGCTGCTGGTAATTGAATCTGAAGAAACCAGTACATAACAATATTAGCCTGAACTTTAAAGTCACTATCTCAGGTGCTGAACTCCACAAATTGGTTCAGCACTTTGGATAGCTAAAGGGCAGTGCAAACTAAAGCCTGGAGTGGGTTTTCCACCTCATTAACATCAAATACACCACCCTCTACTGTTTTGTTATTTTTGGCCACATGGCTATGTCTGCTCCACTTTTATTCTCTTCCCACCATACATGCAAGTATATGTATTTCCACATTTATTGTCAGGAGCCAAAAGCCCTTCTAGTCCAATGCATCCGCATTCCCACTTCCAAACAGAGGATGTACATTTCCTTATGGGAATAATCAGGTGACCCAGGTCACCACCCACCAACCTGTTCCACCCACTGAAAACTCCTCCCTCTGCTCCACAGCGATGCTGCCTCAGAGGCTCAGCCACACATACGATTATCTGGATTTTCCAGGAAAATATGGGGTAAAAGACAACTTTTTAAAAATCAGATTAAAGCTCTAGGGCATCAAAAAGGACCACATTCCAAGTGAATTGTCAAGAATGGTGTGTGTCATGATTGAAGCAACTACAAGGTAAGTAATTTTTTTTCAGCAGGATAGACAAGCCCTCAGTTGGCTGGCAAATGTAGAACTAGAATCAGTGCATTCCTTAGTGTGCTACTCTAGAGCACAGAAGTAGTGAGGCAGCCGTATCTGGAGTTTTATTCACATGAATTTTCCATCACTGGAGCATGCACCATGTGTTAGGCCAATAAAAGCAAACATAAATCAAAGGTAGGTTTAGTCTCATAACTACAAACACTTTCTTAGCAATAAGACTCCTGGTAAAAGAATCTTCGAAGTCACTAAATAAATGTTCTATTAACAGGACGAAGGACCATCCAGAAACTGATGCCAAATGCACGCATGAGGGTTGTGTAGAAATTACACTTCCCCTGACTTTTACCTTTAAAACAACAATTCAACTTTGGTTGCTACTGAGGATGTGAGTTAGATTGATTTTATTTCAGAGCTTAATTGCTAATGACATCCTTGTTTCTCCCCAAGACAGGAAATGGCTGGATCACAAGGGCATATTTGAATGTGCAGTGTGAGAGAATGTGTCTTGAAAGGGGGCCTGTTACCATAATTAATGAAGAGATGTGTTTTCCACATGTATGTGTTGTGTGGCCACAGTCCAGCAGACTTAAGTAAGTATAATTCTATTTAAATCAATGGATTTAAGCATGCCTAACTCTATACAGAATTATGCCCTATGGGTTATCACATCAGCATCGGATTTTTTTTTTCAATTCAAAAGAAATACAGGAGCTCATCATAAGAGCCCCTCTACCCCAAAAAGAATCCGAAAATCTAGGTAGCTTTGTTGATCCATAGGCAGCTGTGTGTGCATATATGTGTATGTGTATTTACACATACAGAGAAAGAGAGTGAGAGAACGTGCACACTGGGAAGACCGACATTCACATCCCCAACCAGCTGATGTCCAGTGGATCACTCATCACTCATCACTGTCTGGGAGTACTCTACCCAACAGAAACGGATCACGCACAGGCCAGACTTCTCTGACCCTCTTACAAGCTTATGATACTGGCAAACACCACTCCAGCAAATGATGTCTTTGCTTTCTTCTCCAGCATCCCTCCTTTACTATACAACTGGCCACACAGATGGCCATTTCATTTTTGGAACTGAAGTCTTATTGTTGCCTTTTTTGTAAAGCTTAGCCATTGAAAACTTTCTGCTGGCCTACACTGGTTACTCCTGGCCATAGTATGTTGTCCCACTCAGAAAGGCTTTGCATAGCTTATGGAAAATGTTGAAGAAGGACCTGCCTTTATCAAACTTATATGGGACAGAGCTTTTGAGCTGAGGAATGACTATCAAGAAGACCCCTTTACAATGTATTTATATTGTAAAAGGAAGGAAAGAGAAAAGAATTGCCCAAGAAAATAATTGCATATATTAGCAATATGTATCATCTATAATATATGTGTCATTGACTTCAAAGGAAATTGCATGTGTTTTAGCATTCTCTGAGTTGCTTCACATTATATTTATAGACTTATTCCATTTTCTAAGGACTTTATCATACAGGGCTGAAATAGTGGAAATATAATACAATAGTATCAAACAGGTTCTCGTTATTGCGCAATGTCATCATCCTCCCGTGGTCTCTGTGTGCTCCACCTGTTAATTAGGTGTAACTTTTAATTCATGGGCAAAACCACCAATGGCCCACAATATCACTCTTTTCGTAGTATTGATGAACATGTAATAATCATGTCCCACTGTAATTGCACAATTACAGTGTGAATGGGTGGTCCTCTTCTCCCCCTCCCCTTTCCCAATAAGAACACATAATTAAACTTCCAGGGAAGAATGTGAAGAGGACCTACAGGATGCTCTTTTAATCAACTGTCACCTTTCTTGGTACCTTTTTATGTTTGTTTAAGTGTTTATTTGTGAATTTCTTTGGTTATTTATTTGTTTTTAGTGTTTTAGAGTAGAGTCGCATCTTCTCGTGAGTACAGGTGAAATCTCGCCCATGTGAAATCACAGAACTAAGATAATGTTTTTCTTAAAGAGTTTTTAGATGCTAGTCTGATAAAGTCTTAAGTCAGAAAAAATAGGGAAAGTGGAGTCCTGTTGCTTAAAATGGAAGTCAGTGTTCCTCCTCAGGGGTAGGGTCATGTCCCAAAGGGTCTCATATCTTGTGCAATTTGGTACTGGAAAACTGTGCACATTTGCCTTGTCACAAAATCAACACTACCCTTTTCTGATTTTGCGTATCTTAATTTCAGCCATTGTGTATGTTTACTATGCTGCAGTTGCCCAGACTGGATAGATCCCTCCTGTTTTGTTAACTAACTACTCATAATCCAGTTTGTAGATTCTGCCAGTGCAATGGTACTCAGGCATCAATCTAAGCCTTAATAAACAGCATAGAGAGCCATGATATGTTTACAGGGAAGGGGAGAGGGTTGGGTGACCTCATACACCATTTCCATCTCACACATCAGCCTTGAGGGTGAATTAGATATCCTTGTCACTTTCCACAGTGCAATAAGTCATTTAAGTACTGCACCAGGAGCAATTACTGCTGTGTTTTCTACTTGGCCACTGTACAGTATCAGATCCCACCCCTCACACCCACACAATTGTAATGGAAACACAGAAGAATAAGATATTCCTTTGATTCCCTCTTTTTAAAAGCTGAAACATGAGAAAGAAGGGAAAAAAGGGATATCTGTACAAATAGTTGATTGGAACTATTCAAAGACATAGCCAAGTTAGTCTGGATCAGTATGAGAGCTAATGCTACCAACTTTCTTCTCTCAGTTAGGCTCAAAGGTGCTACAATATCACTTTTCATTGGAAATAGTTCACTGTTTCAGTTCACACTGCATTCCAAGTTGTGCTCTGATGTAACACTATGTGGCATTACTCTGGGGTGATATCTAGACAATACTGTTTGTCCTCAGTCTCCATTTTGAGGAAAACAAGTGCCTGCCAGCTTGAAATGATATACATAATTTGTCATCTTTGAGACCAATTGTATGCTCAGGCTTGGGAAGCCTAGGTGACAATTTTAAATTATTGTTGCACAGGGAAATTCACTTGAGATTTACAGTGAGGTGATGTAAGCCTACAGGAGAACAGCTTCAGGATTATTTACTGCAGGAGTTTGACGTAAATGGACTTTGTTCTTTTCTCCAGGTCTATGTAGGCTCATTCTTCTGAGTTCTTGCCAGGGGGTTTGAAGCCAGCTTCAGTGCCCAGCTGGGACTCTTGTCTTCTGTTACAAAACTCTTGAGAAAATCTGTTTCATGTGTGCTTGTGAGAGTACTCAGATGGGTGTGGTGATTTTAAGCATCCAAATCCCCATCCCCTCTGCCATGCTGATATGTCTTCTATTAATATTTTGGAGGGGCTCAACCCCATTTGGATACTGGATTTGGATACCCCTACATATCCATCTTTATAACTTTTTATTGTCTGAGACAGTCCCAAAAAGGAATAGTTCATACAGGCTCTCATATATTTATAAAAAGGTACTGATGAATCCGGAGGTAACAAACATAACCAGAAAACAGTACTTCACAGCAAAGAGAAAACTTCAGTAAATGGTGGACTTCTGCAGGTAAAACGGTGGAATCCAACAGAATCAGGAGGAAGGGTGATTAGAGCCACCCAACCACCCCCAAAATGCTGCTTAAAAAGGTTAAGACACCAGAGCTGATTTGAGGTGGCACCAAGAGCAACAAGGGGGAGGGGGGAAGGAAGAGGAAGGAAGTTCTGTTGTACCATTGGCACACTGTTTTGGCTCATATTCACATGAAGGCGATGCCCATGAAAACATGATTCCTGGAATATAGATCTTAGAATCATAGAATCATAGAATTGTAGAGTTGAAAGAGACCACAAGGGCCATCCAGTCCAACCCTCTGCCATGAGTGGTGTGAATGTGATTATCTTGCAAAGTGTCCAAAAACATCAGGACAAATGGATTGGTTTTTACCTAGGCCTAGGACTAAACAGGGAGCCAGCATGATGTGGTGATTTGAGTGCTAGACTGAGGCCAAATCCACACTATGAAAATAATCAACTTTGAAACTGGATTCTTTACTATGGATCCATCCATTGCCGGCATGTGAAACCTCAGGCTATTTAACTCACGTGAATGCAGTGTCAACGTCCAGTCTGGTGCAAACACTTCTGGGTGAGATCGCAACATCCAGGTAAGTGACACACTTTTAAAAACTTTCCCTAGTTTACTTGGAAATTTTAAAATGTGTGTATGTGCTTTTTGTCACTTCTAATGTTTTAATTTTTTGTTTTATGTTTGAATTTCCGGCACAATGAAGTCTCATGGGATTTCAAAAGAGGAAGTGAATGGGACCCAGTTTAAGTGCTTCAGTTCATCCTCCAATTCCCCTGCAACTTCCCCTACAGGCTAATGGTTACTCCAGATCAGACATCACAAGACCCAGAATAAAACACAGGAATGAAGAAAAACAGCCACCCAAAGGGAAGGTATTTTTACCATACATCAAAGGACTCGCAGACAGAATAGGGAAACTGATGAGGAAATACAGCCTCCAAATGATCTACAGACCAACCAAGAAAATCCAAGAAATGCTATGCTCAGCAAAGGACAAAAGACCTTCTCACAGCTGCAGGAGGTTAATGCATAACATGCAGCTGTGGACAAGTTTACATAGGGACCACTAAACACAGTGTGCAAACATGAATCAAGGAACATGAGAGACATTGCAGGCTGGGCCAGCCAGAAAAACCAGCAGTAGCAGAACATGTTATAAACCAACCTGGACACAAAATGTTATTTAAAAACACAGACATTCTGGACCAGGCCAACAACTATCATGTCAGAATGCACAGAGAAGCTATTGAAATCCACAAACGCCCGGACAACTTCAACAGGAAAGAAGAAACCCTAAAAGTAAACAAAATTTGGCTACCAGTCCTGAAAAATACTAAAATCAAAACCCAACACTTGCAAATTAACTCCACCCAGGGACAGAGGGATTTCCAGCAAGATAATGGACCATTAACCAAACATTAGCCAAACAGACACTAATCCTCCTTGTATATCTCCACCCAGAAACTAGTGATTCAAATACACAAATTTACATATCCTCCCCAACAGGGGTTCACAGTATATAACCCCCACACACTCCTACCCAACCATTCTCTGAAGATGCCAGCCACAGATGCAGGCGAAACGTCAGAAATAAACTCTTCCAGAACACAGCCTCACAGTCCGGAAAAACCCCAAGGGAAATCTATGGATGCTGGCTGTGAAAGCTTTCAACTTTATATTGGAATGGGCTAATCGAAATCCAGCACTTAGGAAGCCTCACTGTACTCCCTCCTTCTGTAGAATTGTACCTTGAAGCATAGCTCTCTAATTAGTTTTACAGATATGCCTTTGACTTTGTTCTTACAGCAGGTGTACAAATGGCCATCTCTTTATGGTATGGCAATAGCATTTTTAATGAACAGCCCCTCCCCCAACACAGTGTAGCATTGCATGAAGGGATGGCCTCACATGATTAGAAGCCAGTAATTGGGTCATGGCGTCTCACGACATGACACAGGAGGTTCGGGGCGGAACAGAGGCTATTTAAGCAAGGGCCAACTCTTCCCTCCACCTCTTTTTGTTCAATTCGACCCACCCGCCCACCTCTGTCACAGTGTGAGTTTACTGGTCGTTTATGGGCCAGGTAGGATTCCCCCCCCTTTTCCACTTTTTTTTTTTTGCCTACCCCACACTGTTGCAGAAGAATTGGAGAATTGGCCTTAGAGTGGTGTCATAAACAGGTAGTCACCTGGCAGGTTGTTGGAGCGATGGGGATTAGCTCGGTTTACACCTATGGCACCCCTTTTGGGTGAAGGATGGCTCTATCAAACTACCCTTGCAGGTCGTGTGACCTGGGGGTGGAGAGTATACTATTCTTGAGGCTGGCCCAAGGGTTTAGCCCTCACCAGAAGTCATGCGACTTGAGGTGTCTTATCCTGGGGGTTTTGCCTTCTAGCAGATGGTGCCAGGGGGGTAGCCCAATTGATGGCAACCCCCCCGGGGCTCAGGAAAGCTGGGAGGTAGGTCTGAGTGAGACCATTGGCTCCAGCTTTTCCCCCATTGGGTCTCCCCTCTAGTTTGAATATCCCAAGAAATAAAAATTAAATAGGTGATAGAATAAATAAAGTGACCCCTATTTTAACCCAAACTTTGTGTCCAAATAGGGTTGCCAGTTCAGGATCATCCCAGCCCTGAGATTTCCAGGCCGTGAGACAGGTGTCGTTCCTCCACCCCATATCAGAAGATGGAAGGTTCTTGGCCTTATACCTGTTGATCTGTTTCTGATTGGATTTTCTGGAATTTGCTCGATTGGTCACCTAGGCTCCCAAGGTTGCGAAACCCAGTCTTATCTGATAGTTAGATGAACATCCATATCCCCTTTCAGTATTTCTTAAGCCTTGGTTTATCAGGAAATATAGCAGGAGAATAAGTTGCCATTTTAAAAATGATATTTATTCTTCTAACACAGATAAACTCTCTGTCCTCAGTGGCACAGCTTATGTAGACCTTATACAGTCTAGGCACACTTCATATATCAAGACCTTTACCTCTTCAGAACTATGTTGTAATGTTATAATCCCACTCATAGAGTGTATAGCTATTTCTACATCAGCATTTGTTTGGATATCAGCTATTGCTCTGTGCAGCAGGAACTAAAAGGTGAACCAGTTTTGCTGAGAATAAAACCTGGTACCTTACTGCCCCCAAAGCTTCAGTTTTATATCCTCCCCAGACTCTGTTCAGCCAATCAGATTAGAGATCAAAGAAATAGAAGTGACAACAAAAAAGGAAGAACAAGAGACCTCTTCCACAAATTCCAAGAAATCAAAGGGAAATTTAAAGCAAGAGTGTGTGTCGAGATGCCTGTCTGTACTAGGCCTTGCTTAGCCTGAGTTCAGCCAGGGTCCTGCCATGTAGAGTAAGGGTCTGGATAATGCTGACATGTTGGGAGGGGGAATGGAATGTGAGTACCTTGCTGTTCTCAGGCCTGGGTCATCACCAGCATGGGAACACATTACATGAGAAGTAGAAATAAAAAAATGATATAAACAATGCAGTGAAGAACTTGATAAAAGAGATGAAAGGATGATAGATTCATTCAATGTAGAATCATTTGAAAATGAACCTACAATTTTAGAAGAAATTGTAAATCACCAGAAACATATGACATACCAATAGAGCTGTTTCAAGTTATAGAGACAGAATCTACACTAGTTCTAACTAAATTCTGTCAACAAATATAGAAAACAATAGAATGGCCCACAGACTGGAAACATTCAATATACATTCCAGTCCCCAAGAAAGGGGACACCAGGGATTTCAGTAAGCACAAGACCATTGCATTAATCTCCCATGCAAGCAAAGTGATGCTCAAAATTCTTCAACAAAGACTTTTACCATATTTAGTGAGAAATGCCAGATGTTCAAGCTGGGTTCAAGAAAGGAAAGGGCACTAGGGATCATACTGCAAATATACATCAGATAATTGAACATACCAAAGAATTGAGAAGAAAATCAGCCTGTGCTTTATAGATTATAGCAAAGCCTTTTATTGGGTAGAGCATGAAAAATGATGGATTGCTCTTAAAGAAATGGGTGTGCCTTAACATTTGATTGCCCTGATGTATAATGTGTACTCAAGATAAGAAGCTATCATCAAGACAGAATATGAAGAAACAAAATGTTTTCCAACTGGCAAGTGGGTCAGGCAAGGTGCATTTTATCACCTTGTCTGCTTAACTGAATATATCATTTGCAAAACTGGATTAGATTTGGAGGAAGGAGGCATGAAAATTGGAGGAAGGAACATCAGCAATTTCAGCTATGCAGATGACACCATAATACTAGCAGGAAATAGCAAAGACTTGGAATGATTACTGAAGTTAAGGAAGAAAATGGAAATGCAGAATTATAGTTGAACATTAAGAAAACAAAAATAATGACCACAGATGATTTGCATAATTTAAAAACAGATGGTGAAGACATTGAAGTAATGAAGGACTTTCCACACCTTTGCTCAGTCATTAGTCAGAATGGAGACAGCAGTCAAGAAATCAGAAGAAGACTAGGACTTGGAAGGGCAAATATGAAGGAACTAGACAAGAACCTGAAGAGTCAAGTTATGTTGAATACCAATAGCATTGAATATAAAACTCAGGATTGTCCATACCATCATATCTCCCACTTCCATGTATGGTTGTGAAAGCTGGACTGTGAAAAAAGCTGATAGGAAGAAAATCTACTCCTTTGAAATGTGGTGCTGGCAAAGAGTTCTACAAATACTGTGGACTGACAAAAAGAGAAAGCAATGGATCCTAGAGCAAATCAAGCCTGAATTCTACCTAAAGCCAAGATGACAAAACTGAGAGTGTTGTACTTTGGCCATAGCAGGAGAAGACATGACTCATTAGAAAAGGCAATAACGTTTGGTAAGGTAGAAGGCAGTAGGAAAAGAAGACAGCATTAGAAATTGATTAACTCAATATCAAGGAAGCCATTGCCCTGAATCTGCAAGATCTGAGCAGGGCTGTTGATTATGTAACTTGGAGGTCTCTCATTCACAGAGTTACCATGAGTCATAGTTGAGTTGACAGGAGTTAACAACAACAAATCTTGCTTCTAGCCCAAAAGTGGATGCAGAGCAGAGTAATGGGTGAGCCCTTGTACCACATTGACTGGGAAGGAAGGAAGAAGCTAACTAAGTAAATACATGGACACCCTGCAACCCAAGCATCTTTGTAAGCTGGAGCAAAATATCAGTTAAGGTGTGCAAATTGTAGCAAGCTGGCAGTGTACAAGCTGAGGTTGAGATTTGCACATGGCCATTTCCTCTTGCTCAACGCTGAGCCCGCCAAAAGTGGAGAATGTGTACCCTGTCTCCCACCTGGACCTGGAGGTGACCCATAAAAACTGGAGACTCTTGTCCAGACCCTGATATCTGGCAACCCTACACTATCTGTGAGAAACCAAAATTTACCCTCTGAATGGTTTTAATGCTTGGTGGGTAACTGAGAGCTCATCTACACAGACCAGGATATGTCGCTTCCCCACTGGTGTAGGCCTGTTCCTCTCCCATCACCTGCATGGAATGGGAGGAAGTCCAGACCGGCTCACTGGCCCATTGCTGCAGCCGCCACCATCTCACTCTCTCTGAAGCCAGGAAGCCAGCCTACAACATGTGACAAGCTTCGGTCACATGCTGCAGGCCTGCTTACTGTTGCAGTAGAGTGACAGCAGAGGGCAGCCAAAGCAATAGGCCAGCATGCCGGAACAGGCTTGTGCAGTCACACAGGGCCTGATCCATTTTGTTGCCAGTGGGAGCAGTTTTTCCTTGGTATTTTTAAAAAATGCTGTAACAGGCCCTATACTGTTTTTTCCCATCTTTGCCCTGGGGGGTCATGTTTTGCCCGGGGCAAAACAGGGCAAAAGCCCTGAATAATCAGGACTGCAGGGCTCCAAGATGGAGGAAGGATGGGGTAAATTGCCCATGAAGGCAAGTCTTTAGAGTAAGTGACTCTGTTGATCTACCCTTTAGAGTAAGTGACTGTTGATCTTGTATTTGTGAGTTTACAATGCTTTTTTGAACTACTAAGGGAAAGACTGGGGCCCAAATGACTTGCTTGTATTTCTTTTCTTGAATCTGAGAGTGTTAGCAGTCCTCATACACCAGGGGCCATAGTAGTGGTGATGGATTTTTCTAACAACAAAAGAAATAGGTTTTGGATGTACTCTTGTATATGTCATATCCTTTAATATTATTAAATAGCATTCAAATGGCAAACACCCCCTGGTGTTTGACAGAATCTGGACTGTGGCTCTACATTAAGTTTACATTTGGCAATACAGCGATGGTAATACATATGGGCAGGTTCAGATCCAGGGCTATAACTGAAGTTAGCTGTGTATAGTGCAAGGTTCTGAAATCCCATATTGCCTCACATATCAAAGCAAGCTGTTTATGGCAGTCTGGGAAAAGACTTTTTCAGAGCACTTCACATCCAACAGCTTCTATCCAAAACATATTCCATGACTCACTATCTGCATAGGTTAAATCCTCAATGTCCATTTTCGAGCAGACATTTTTCATTCACTTATTAACTGTCATAATAGTTTGGAGAGCCAGTTAGCAGTAATGGTGTATTTGGCAGCTTGAGTCAATTGCATAATCAGCTTTCTTTCCATTGTCCTATGGTCTAAGTGAATGAGAAATAAGATTCAGAAGGCCGGTTCCTTTATTATCGTTTCTTATTTTAAAACATTTTCTACTTACTCATCAATACAAGATGGTTCTAAAACACAACCCCTCTCCTGAGAACTGAGTAATGTATCTACCAGGTCCTAATTCACACACAAGAAATGAAGAAAAGAGTTGGTGGATTAGACAAATGGTCTGTTTAATTCCACAGAAGCCAGAGGGATGACATTGGGAAGCCCACAAACAGGGCATAAAGCAAATAGGCCTCTCCTGTTGTTGCAGCTGGTAACCAGTGCCCTATTCCTTCTGAACCTAGAGGTAGCAGATAAGCATTTTCATCAGTACCCACAGGGAAACCTGCCCCATGTATTGTCTTATCCACGTCAGTGGATTCCCATTACCATGTCTGTATGCGATTCTATATTGGTTCGTATCCATGGAGTTGGAAGAGAGGCTGCTGTCTGTCTGGCAGAGCTATCTCAGAAACTAGCATGTCTTACAAATATCCAGGAACACAATCTACATGGCTTTTGACCAATGTCTGGATAATGGAGTGCCCTCTAAGGTACTCAGGAGGAACAAGAGGGATTTGTTGAGAAAGTAAACAAAATTATGACTTATGACTAATTATAAATGGCCATCCCAGAGATTTAAAAAAGAGGAGGGTGAGTAGCTGGATGGCTGCTAAACACTGAGCCTGCACCGGGGAGATGGGGGAACTGCATTAGGAATTTAAAAGCAAAGAGAAGGGAGGACAGGGAAAGGAGGGGCATAAAGGGCTTGTCTACATATGGGGCAAAAACTCTGAATGGAGTTCTGCCTACATGTCCCCGCATTCCCTCTGAAGCCCTGCACATTATTTTTCTCCACAGAGACATGGGGTACCTTGTCTTCATCATCCCTGCAGAGTTTTGCCCACTGCCGCTGCCAATGCAACCAATTTTAAAGGTTTTCTCCCTTCCCCTGACTTGGCAGCACTGCCTCCACCCACTCTTTCACTTGCCCATCGCTTCCTTCAAGTGCTTCTGTCACTTTCTTCAAGTGCCTCTTCCTGCTATGAGTGAGTGGGAGAGCAGATGGGGGCAATGCTGCCAAGCCAGGGAAAGGAGAAAACCTTTCCCTTCTGCCAGAAACTGCCACCAGAGCTTTAAAATTGGTTGCGGTGTCATTGTTGGTTGTGGTGGTGGCAGTGGCGATGGTGGCAGTTGTGGCAGTGGATGAAAATATGCAGAAAACCTTGAATCCCACATACTTCGCATTCTGAAATGCTGTGAATCTGGGCCATGACACATGTGGCCAGATAGCCCCAGATTCAGGGAAAAGGCCATGTCACATGTGGCCTGATGGCAGCAGATTCAAGGGCATTCATATGGAGATTTGGGGTATTTGATAGTGTAGACAAGCCCAAAGTGAGTGAGAGAAAGTGAGTTGTACTTTTCCTTCCTTGTGTTCTATCCAAGCACATGGGAAGAGTGTAGGGATCTTTACTGCTAGGGGAAACAAAAAAGAATAATAAAGGAAGAGATTTTCTTTGGTCATGGTAAGCTTTACTGGCAGAAGTCCACTGAAAGTGGGAGTGCAGGAAGATAACAGTCAAAGCTATAGGTTCAGACTAGGGCTACATTTATCACAGCAAGGCTCTGATCTAAAAACACCTGGTGGTTTGGTATTCAGGGATGTAATACTGAGCATATAGCTGGGAGCTCCAAAAGCTGGTAGAACAATAGTCCACAAAGTTAACAAAGAACATTCAAGGTGACCTGTGCAGAGGATTCAGAACCCTTGCTGAATTCAGAGATCCAAAAGAGGTATAGGTTTAGATGAGAAAAGACTCACAAAAGAACAAGTGAGTCCTGCAGTGGTGACTTCCAGGCAGATATACCAAATAAAAATGATTGCCTTATCACTGTTGGAGGAAAAAAGAAGAAAGGGTACATAGGCTTTAGATTAATTTGAATGTACTTCTTGTAAAGGACTTAAGGCTCTCCATCTCTCCAACCCCTGGAGTAACTTTGCAGCTGAATGTTTCTGCTATTTTTTTTTTAATGAAGCAAAGAATAATTAATGCATTTACCAGTCAGCTAGCATATTGTTAACCATTGTAGGATGGGAAGTCTAGCACATGAACCAAAATTCAACTATATATTTGGATGTATATTTGTGATGCAAATTATAAATTTGTGAGGGCACTGTGAGAAAGGCAGGCTTAGGGCCATGCCATGGTTGAAAATCCCTAAGTGACTCCTTATTGTTAAATCTATCTTCAAACTTAATGTAGGGGATTTGGGCCACTACCCCAGTAGTGAATCTGTGGCAAACCGAGCCAAATGATTGCTCTATCATCTGCCTACATGACAGTTCACTTTGCAAATCCTTGACCAACAAATGGAAAGTTTGTGGTGGTTTGGTTACTCACAATTTGTGGACTTGGTGATGCAATCTAACAAACCGTTTGCCACGAAATTAACACTGGCTTCTGGAGGTCATACAGTATGTCCTGTAATTGGTATAGATATGTATGCAATGGATATTCATTTAGGGAGATGTACAGCAGGGATTTTCTTGTCCTACATTGTCAGGCTCGGTCCTGGGTGTGACCTTTTCCTGCCAATGTCATTGTTTTCATTTGTTTCATTGTAACCTTGATGCAGCCTTGCAGTTAATTGTGTTTTTGTTTTTCCTGTGCTTGCTAACGAGTGTTATGTGCCAAGTGTAAAAGGGAGTATAAGGGTTACTAATGGAAAGGTAAGATAAGCATGCAGCTGTGACTTTCAAGTCTGGGAATTGGAGGCTGGGCACTGGGATGGTGAGATGAGGTCAGAGGATGGTGAATAGCCAATAATCATGTAGCCTGCCAGATTGGATGGACTGTAATATGCTTTCAATATATTGCCTGTTTCATTCTGAGCAAGTTTCATTCTGAGCAACAACCCTGTATGGTTCACTTCCTGGATTTTTGTGCCAATAAAGTTTTCTCTTTTAACTCTGAAACTGCTGGTCACTGCATCTGGGAATGCCAGTACATGACATACATAGAGTTTGATACTGGGAAGTTTGGAGGAAGGTGAGGGGAGAATATGGGACAGTTGGAGGAACGCTATGGATAAGACAGACAAATCCTCTGAAATATTACTTGATTAGAAGGAAAGAAATGAATAACATAATACATTGCATGGCACCCACAAGGGCGAAGGAAAAAAGCACCACAATGGCAGTGGAAAAAAAGGATATCAAAAAGGCATAGGGGAAAAAAAAACATGACAGCAATGGATAAACAAATTGTGTCTGCAGCAGGGCACATGGGCAGCACATGGCATCAATAAAACCAATGAGTCATGAACCAAAAGGAAGGCATGAAAATATTTAAAGCATTTTTCTTGGCCAAAGTGCAGCACTATATGTTATCCCTATTAACAGTGAAGTGTTATATAACCCAAGAAGCAATTGAAGTTGGTTCAGACAATCCCAAACTATTAAAGCAAACAAAGGATAGAAGCTAGACTACTTTTATTATTTTTCTCTGCCCCAACAAGTAAATTCCCTTTTTTGAAATCAGAACATTTGCACAAGGACAAGCAGACAGTTTTTCCTTATGCTTTTGAATGCATAGCCCTTCATGCAGGAAATTGTTATCTCTTTTTGGCCTAAGCTTATTCTCCATCACGTTGCTTAATTTTGTTTTGGGTGAAACATTTGCTCAATTATTGTTACCCATAATAGAAGAGTTATATGATTGTTCTTGGGGTTAAAAACACTGCCAAATATGGGAGAGTTCAGTTACTTAAAATAATGTCCACTGTTTGAGTTTGAACCAGACCTAGCAAATTGTCACACAGATGTGATAATAATAGCACTGCAACTGGTTATAACAAAACTGTAATGAATCTTAGGAACGGCACTCACAAACATCCCAGTTACAGCAGGATGCACATCTGAGAAAACATGTGAGGACCATACTATTAAACTATGAAATATATAAGAAATACAGGAATGGGCTTCTGCATTAATCTGTGGATTGTTTAAAAATAAAATGAAATATGAATTTAAATATTTATTCAAACACTATTTTAAAAGTATGTTTTCCTCAAAACAACACATTTCTAATCATTTCCCCTTCCTGAAATATACCTTTTAAGTACAAAATCTAATGGATAGTTATATTCTGATCTGAATATCACTCTGGGAAGTGAGGAAGACCAGGTTAGTTCCTATCAGACTTTGCAAAGGCTGAAATGCTCAAGCCATCCCTTCCTCCAGATATAATAGTATTGGGCCATTCTAGTCATGTGCAGTATATACAGTTGTCCCTCTGTATCCACGGATTTGGTATCCACAGATTTAAGCAACCACGGCTTGGAAATATTCTTAAAAAAAGAATAATCCAAAAAGCAAACCTTGATTTTGCCATCTTATATAAGCGACATCATTTTGCTATGCCATTGCATATGTCACCAGCGCACTTGCAGAAAGCGCGGGATGCGTCCTTCCTGAATCTTTGGAGATTTTCAGACAGGCAAAAATCGCCCCTTGCCGCGCGAGCAGCCTCCCGAAACTGCTGCGCGGCAAGGGTCTTTTTCGGACGACGCTGTGCCTCTAGCGAAGCCGTCCGTGTCACTTCCGTGAAGCTTGGGACGGCTCCGCGCCATATTTCAAGCACGGAGGCTGCCCGTGCAGCAGTTTCGGGAGGCTGCTCGCGCGGCAAGGGGCGATTTTTGCCTGTCTGAAAATCTCCTTTGTTTGCGAAGAGAAGCCAGAGAGAGAGCATATAATGGGATTTGAGTATTCACAGATTTGGTATCCATGAGAGGTCCTGGAACCAAACCCTCGCAGATACCAAGGGCCCACTATAGTATGCAAGAGGGAAAACTTCAATAAAATCTATTGGGACTCTGGGGGCCCAAATCCACAGCTGGATGGATTTGTCAAGCTGAATGTTGGCCATCAAGCTTGTTCAACCCCAGCACCATGAATCCTCATACCGGAGAAATCCGTACACATTTTTCTATCCACTCCCTGCCCCAAGCATGTGTGCTTTTGTGCATTTTGTGTGCATTTTAAAAATGTGTGCATTTTTCTTTTTCTCATTTTAAAAATGGGTATGTGTTACCAAGTGCACTTTTGTTGTACAAGTTCTGTGTAACACATTGCAACCCTGGTACTGATCAGATTTACAACTGCAAATTGGATTTGAGCACAGTTGCAGAAGGTGTATATATTGTGGTGTGCCTTCAAATTGTTTCTGACCTCAGGTGACCCTAAGATGAATTTATCATGGAGTTTTCTTGGCAATATTTGTTCAGAGAGGGTTGACCTTTGCCTTCCTCTGAGGCTGAGAGAGTGTGACTTGACCAAGGTCACCCAGTGGATTTCCATATCTGAGCGGGGATTTGAACCCTGTTCTCCAGAGTCGTAGGACTTTATCAGAGGCTCTAACCCCCCCCCCCCGTAGAGGTCGGGAGGAGGATGCCGCTGTCCCGCTTCTGGTGGTCAATACCGCACGCCTCCTCCTCCTTCTGTCCTTCATTCATTCTCCCTTCGTGCTGGAGCAATGGAAAAGGTGCCACTTTTTATTGATGGAAACCTGCGTCAATGAAAAGCAGCAACTTTTTTGTCCCTCCAACTAAAAGGAAGCACAGAGAAAGCACAGGGGGAAGAGGACGGGGCATGCAGTATCAACCACTTAAAGCGGGACAGTGGAGTCCTGCTCCTGACCTCTGCGGGGTTGTTTTTTAGAGCGTCTCATAAAGTCCATAGTCCAATCCTCAAAACCACAACATCACACTGGCTCATGAAAGTATATATAGGGCAACCAAAACTTTGGTGGTCTGAAGAGGCTTATTGCATGAGGGAAGGGCAGTAGCAGTGCAGCCTGATAATAGCACCTCTCATTCTGCCTTCCTACATGTCCTTGGTGTTCTACAGCTGTTCTTTCATTCTGGTCACATGGGAGACAATGGTAAATGCAAGGTGTCGGCTAAACGGTGAAAATGCCCCTCATGGAATTCGCTGGGAATCCTACCTGTCTAAAGGGGATCCAGCACGATCCACACTATAAGGAAGGGGGGAGCAAAATGGCAAAAATAATGCGGTAAAAGCCTTAGCAGATTTCCCTGTACTTTTTCAAAAACTACGAGGAAGGTGCACATTCCTGCTCATTTGGACTATCAAACAGCAGAAAATTAGAAGGGAAGCACAAAGCTGATTGGCCAGGTGAGAGCAGGGGCAGGGCTTGTTAGCAGAGCACACACCCATTGCTACCATGTTGGATTTTTGCCTTAGCAACTGCATGCTAAGGTGATAAAATAGAATCATGGAGTTAGAAGAGGCCACAAGGGACATCCAGTCCAACCCCCCGCCATACAGGAATAAATAATCAAAGCATTCCCAAAAGATAGCCATCCAGCCTCTGCTAAAAACCTCCAAAGAAGGAGACTCCACCACACTACGAGGCAGTGTGTTCCACTGCCAAACAGCTCTTACTGTCAGGAAGTTCTTCCTAATGTTTAGATGGAATTTCTTTCCTGTACTTTGAGTCCATTGCTCCGTGTCCTAGGACTTTTTCAGATGCCTCTTACCATGCAAGCAGCCTCTGGAGCAGTAACGAGGCTGCTGCGCAGCAAGGGGTCCATTTTGGATGATGCCGTTTCTCTCTCAGCATCGTCCGTGACTGTTGCGGCTAGCATTGAAGGCGGCCGTGCTGTTTTTCACTCACGGAAGTTGTCTGTGAGTAAAAAACAGCACGGCTGCCTTCAATGCTAGCTGCAACAGTCACGGACAACACCGAGAGACAAACGTCATCGTCCAAAATGGACCCCTTGCCGCACAGCAGCCTCATTACTGCTCCAGAGGCTGCTTGCACGGTAAGAGGCATCTGAAAAAGTCCCTAGTCTCTGGAGCAGCAGAAAACAAGCTTGCTCCATCCTCAGTAGGACATCCCTTCCAATATTTAAACATGATATCATGTCACCTCTTAACCATCTCTTCCCCAGGCTAAACATGCCCAGCTCCCTAAGCCACTCCTCATAGGGCATGGCTTCCAGAACTCCCATCATTTTGGTCGACCTCCTCTGGACACATTCCTGCTTGTCCATATCCTTCTTGAATTGTGGTGCCCAGAACTGGACACAGTATTCCAGGTGAGGTCTGACCAAAGCAGAATACAGTGGCACTACTACTTCCCTCAATCTAGACACTATACTCCTATTGATGAAGCCTAGAATTGCATTGGCTTTTTTAGCTGCCACATCACACTGCTGACTCATGTTCAGTATGTGGTCCACTAGGACACCTAGATCCCTTTCACATGTACTGCCTGTCATGGTACACAGCCCTCCTAGAACTACATGCTCAGAGAACCAAGCAGGCTGAAGTTACTAGCAGAGTAGCGGAAAATTGGTCCAGTCACTGCTAGTCAGGTAATTAGAGGTTTAGAGACAAGTAAAATAAACTATCTACTGTTTATTTAAGCAATTAGAATCACTACATACAGACTACATGCTTCCTAGCATAGAGCAACACAGCTTCCAGCTACAGAACAAAAGACAGCATCTGTGTCTCTTCACAGAGCTCAGCACATGAATACAGATAAGAGCTGTAACTTAACACCATACAGATACTGATAGCTCCCTTCAGTAGTAACTACTGAGTATGGGCTGGCATATTTCCTTTCACACGAAGGTAAGGGATGCAGCTTCATTCAGTAGTGACTACCAAGTACGGGCTGGTATACTCCCTTTCACATGAAGATAAGAGATGCAGCTGTGAGCCAAAATGTTTACATTAGTTGACATTTAGAGCCTGCTTCTCTAGCTTCAAAGTCAGAACAACAGGACTTCTGTCTATATTATGGATTTATAGGCCTGCAATGGACTCTGCAGCCTGGCACTGCCCTCAAGCCAGGGGTTACCCATCCTATATCTGTGCATTTCATTTTTACTGCCCAAGTGTAGTATCCTACATTTCTCCCTGTTGAAATTTGTTTTGTTAATTTTGGCCCAGTTTTCTAATCTGTTCAGGTCATTTTGTATTCTGATCCTGTCCTCTGCGGTATTAGCTACCCCTCCTAATTTGGTTTCATCTGCAAACTTGGTAAGCATACCCTCTATTCCCTCATCCAAGTAACTGATAAAGATGTTGAATAGCACTGGGCCCAAGACAGAACCCTGCAGCATCCCGCTGGTCACTTCTCTCTAGGATGAAGAGGAGCCATTGGTGACTACCCTTTGGGTTTGGTCAATCAACCAATTACAAATCCACCTAACAGTTGCATTGTCTAGCCTGCATGTTACTAACTTTTTTGCAAGAATATAATGGGGGACTTTGTCGAAGGCCTTACTGAAATCAAGATACACTACATCCACAGCATTCCATTCATCTACCAAGTATGTAACTCTATCAAAAAAAGAGATAAGATTATTCTGGCATGACTTGTTTTTCAAAAACCAATGTTGACTTTTAGTGATCACAGCATTCCTTTCTAAGTGGTTCAGACGGTCTGTTTAATGATCTGCTCTAGAAGCTTTCCTAGTATTGATGTCAAACTGACTGGGCGGTAATTATTTGGGCCTTCTTTTTTCCCCTTTTTTTAAAAGAAAAGGACAACATTTGCCCTCTTCCAGTCTGCTGGGACCTCTCCTGTTCTCCAAGAATTCTCAAAGATTATTGACAGTGGTTCTCAGTTTACTTCTGCCAGTTCTTTTAATACCTTGGACGTAGTTCATCTGGCCCTGGAGACCTGAACTCATTTATACTGGCCAGGTATTCCTGAACTACCTCTTTACCAATTCTGTGCTGTATTTCCCCTACTGCATCATCTGTTCCATTTTCCCCAGGTTGAGCACTGTTCCCCCTTTGGGAGAAGACTGAAGCAAAGAAGGCGTTAAGTAGTTTTGCCTTTTCTCTGTCCCGTTAGCCTTTTGCCATCTTCTCCATGCAGTGGCCGTACCACTTCTTTGTTTTTTCTTTTGCTATGGACATAACCAAAAAAGCCCTTTTTATTGTTTTTAACCTCTCTAGGAAGCCTGAGCTCAAGCTGAGCTTTAGCTTTTCTGACTTTCCCCCTTCATGAACTGGCTATTTGTTTGAATTCTTCTTTTGTGATTTCTCCCCTTTTCCATTTCTTGTACATGTCCTTTTTAAGTTTTAGCTCAGTTGAGAGTTCTTTTGACAGCCATCCTGGTTTCTTTACACACCTCCCCTTTTTCATCCTCATTGGAACTGCTTGAAGTTGTGCCTTCAATATCTCACTTTTAAGAAACTCCAATCCCTCATGAACTCCCCTTTCTTTTAGTATTCCTGACCATAGGATCATCCCTAGTAATTTCCTAAGGTTTCTGAAATCAGCTTTCTTTAAGTCTAGAAGGCATGTCTGACTATGCTTGGCTCACCCTTTCCTCTGTATAACAAACTCCAGGGTGTCGTTTACACGATGAAAAAGTAGTGGGAGGAATTTGTATCGAGCACTGGCTGTTTACATGTACATCATGTCGGGCTTGGGATTTTGGGAAGGGGGGGCACCTTTTATCACGCAACCCGTGGGACTTTCAGTCCTGAGGTTTGTCCGGTTTTTTAAAAAATTCACAGGAGGATTCGGAAATTGTACATCTAAACAACCCGGGACAAGATATCTCAGTACTTGGTGATGACCGGAAATATATGTGACCAGGGGTAGGCTCAGAGAGGAGGGGTCAGTCACCCGTTCAATAGATTCAGCCTCACCAGATGAAAACAAAGGCTTCCATTCCAGCTGCAAGTAGGTTTGTGTGCGTCTGCATTAA
Organism: Gambelia wislizenii; assembly: GCA_030847615.1. Lineage (NCBI taxonomy): Eukaryota > Metazoa > Chordata > Lepidosauria > Squamata > Crotaphytidae > Gambelia > Gambelia wislizenii. The sequence continues at coordinate 164,414,289 of JAUMIR010000001.1, read as the reverse complement.
ATCACCCTATTCAATGGATTTCTACACTGGGAACTCTTCTACTTTAACCCTTCCTTCCCCTGCATGCTTGGTTTAAATTTTAAAGAGAGAGTAAATTGTAAAGAGATCACAGATGATCCCCCCGCCTGCATCCACTCCATTTGTGTAAAAGCAGAGTAAAAAATTCCACCGTCTGATCAGACGATCACATATTCAGCCACACACACACACCTGCATCCACTCCATTTGTTTAAAGGCACAGTAAAAAAAAATGCCATCGTCTGAGCAGACGATTGCACATTCATACACACACACCCCTGCATCCACTCCATTTGTTTAAAGGCACAGTAAAAAATGCCATCGTCTGAGCAGACAATCGCACATTCATACACACACACACCTGCCTGCATCCTCACTTTCAATGGGCTTTAAATGGTGTTCTTTCAATTCGGAAGGACAGCAAAGGGTATAGCCACTGGGTGCCCCTTTCTTCCTCACTTTCAATGGGCTTTAAATGCTGTTCTTTCAATTCAGAAGGACAGCAAAGGGTGTAGCCACTGATCGTTCCTCCCCTTCTTCCCCACGCTCCTTCCTTCCCTCATCCTCTCATCACTTCATCCCCAATGCAACACTCAATCATCCCCTCATCCCCAATGCAGAAGCTTTAACAAACATTTGAGCCAGCCAATAGCATCACTCGTGGCATGAAACTCTACAGAAAGTACGTCACTGAGGTTGTGAAAAAACGAGTAATCACATCCTTGATTGACAGCTAAAAAAATATATCCCGGAATCGTAAACTCATGTTAAAAAAAAACAAAAAAAAACAAAAAAAAACACAAAAAAACAACCCGGGGTAGTATATAGTGGGAGAAGGTATATATCACAGGATGCGATGCCATGTAAACAATGATCCCGGGATCTCTGTGGGATATCTGGTTCAGAGACAAAAATTGTGTAAACAGGGAGGGATGAATACGGGATCAAGAAGTGCTGGGATGCCCCATGACAAAAACTACCGTCTAACTGGCACCCAAGAGAACATGGTCACTCTCCCCTAAGGATCCCACCACCTCTACCCCATTAACCATATTATCTCTGATGGTTAGGATTAGATCTAAAATAGCTGATCCCCTTGTTGCCTCTTCCACCTTCTGAATAACAAAATTGTCTGCAAGGCAAGTGAGGAATTTGTTGGACTTCCAACAAATATCAGGATAGTTAAAACCCGCCATTATTACTACATCTTTCCTTTCTGAATGTGTGGTCATCTGTTCCAGGAAGGCATCATCCAAGTCCTCAGTTTGGCTTGGAGGTCTGTAGTAGACCCCCACAACAACATCCCTTCTGTTTCTCTACCCCTTGATTTTTATGCAGATGCTCTCAACCTGGCTCCCAGCAGTTAAGTCATGGATCTGTTCACAGGTGTACACATCCTTAATGTATAATGCTACTCCACCACCCTCCCTGTTTGGTCTAGTTCTCTTAATAGGTTATACTACATTGCAATCATGAGACTCATCCCACCAGGTTTCAGGATCAATATTTTCTGTTTTGCTTTCCCATAAAATTGGGAAATTGCTCCCAATTGGGAAATTGCTCCCTATCACACGGGCACACTTTGGGATGACTTTTATTTTTAAGGCAGCGGTAAAGAACTAACGTGAGTAAATCACTCACAGCCGCCATCAGGAAAGCAAGGCTTATGGGGGCTCCCAAGGCCAGAAAAAACATTTAGACATGTTGCTGCTGCTGTGAGATGCCAATATTATGAGGTACTTTGGATTTTTCGCCCTGCTGTCTCCTGTGGTAAGGCAGAATAGGAGGCACTATTATCAGGTGGCCCTGCTGCTTCCCTTCCCTCGTATGATAAGCCTCAAGAGTGGAGAGGCTGCAAGTGAGAAGCAGGGGAACTTATAAGTTTTGTAGATTTTTTGCTGCCCAGTTAGACCTCTGATTGAGTATTTGGGAAATCTCATTTGATTAGAAGGAAATCAGAACTGCTACTGTACTTGTTGCTGGGCAATCTGGTTGATGCATTTTTGTTGTGATTGAAGTGTTTGCAAGAACAGTGGGCTGCTGTGTTTCTGTTCTGCCACATCTTTAAAACAGGATGCAGAAGAATATAAACTTTATCTTATCCAGTAGCATCTGTGCATACTTTCAATATGTTTAATAGGCTTCTCAGGGTTTTTATTAATGATAAGTGAAAGTATATTGGGTGTTTTATAAGAGTGAATTATCATTACTGGTGAAAAATCAAGGATAAAAAGAAGCAATGCAGCATGCTTTTATTTCTAGTCAAGGTCAAGTTCTGACTGAAGGAAAAATAGAAATCACAGGATCACTGATAGGCAGCCATGGTAATAAGTCTATGGACTTTATCTGACAAGCTTCTCCAAGGGTTCTTTTGCTGGCATATTTTAAAGCGTTTTTTTCTGCTAGTAAAAGAGCCCTTCTTCCGAGACCTACCTTGCTGACTTTCATTTGACACCTAACAAAAACAACTAGAGGCAAATGGTGTGTGTGTGTGTGTGTGTGTGTGTGAGAGAGAGAGAGAGAGAGAGAGAGAGAGAGAGATTTTCAGTTTATCTAAACACAGGCAGACTGATGAACAAACAAAACAAATCAACAAGAAATTCAAACAGAAGGTGCCCATGTAAGCACTGTGAGTGGATATTGCTGTTGAGGTCTTGTCCCAGATTTCATGATAAAGCTGCCACTGAGCAAAGCCCAGTTCCCTTCCTCCTTTTGAGTCTGTGTTTTCCTTACATGGTCATGTAGGAGGCACATAGTCTGGTTTTCTCCTGCGTGTTTTTAATGTCCAGATCTTTAAATTGGTCCGAAGTGCTTTGGACTGTGCCAGTCTATTCCAAAGCTGAATTGGGCCAATCTGCTCTGATCCAAAGCTTATAACATCAATTGAAATAAGCCGGCTGCCCAGACTTACCTGGGCGGCCGCATTTGCAGCTGGTGGCCCTCCCCAGCTTGCCGCGACTGCGTGGTAGGCATGGGCGCCACCATGCCTGCCTGTATCCTCTTCCCTGCCTGCAGCTTGCAGGCCGGAAAGAAGATTACAAATGGACCAATCAGGGAAGGGCTCCCCTTCTCTGATTGGCCAGACTGCGCTTCCCCCAGCCAATCAGGTTTGCTCGCCTCCGAGGCTGCTGATTGGCTGGTGGGCGAGGCCAGTCTTCAACAGGGTCCGGCAGCCGGGGATTTATTCCCGGCCCTCTCCAGACCCTGCCAGTTGGGCTCTCACGAGCAGAAGACCCACCCGCCCTCCCTATTTGGTTGTCTTGTAGCTATTATTCTCTCTCCAATTGTCACAGCTTTCTCGGGTAGGCGGTGGGCATGGGTTATGGCACTTCCTCAGGGGCGAATAGGGGGTCTCCGGCAGCGATTGTGACAGACCATGCCTTGGTCTCTTCCTCTTACCCCCCCCCCGGAGACCCCATTTTAGAACTGGGGAGCTTGATTGGGCACTTGGACGGAGCACATGGTCCGGCCACTCCTCTGGGGCCGGCCACGTGTTTCTGGCCATGTGTTTCTGGCCACGTGTTTCCAGCCACGTGTTTCCAGCCACGTGCTTCTGGTCTGGGTTCCGGGCATGTGTTTCCGGTCACATGACCGGTAATCCCATTGCTTGGCCTTTAGCTTAACCCATGCCCAAGCCAACCTCAAGCAGATATCACCATAACAAAAGCTGTGGCCATTTTCGCCAACACCTTCTATGTAATTTACCATCTCTGTATTAAATCTCTTTGTGCATGTATTTTGTTGTCTGTGGATTTTTGGTCTCGAGGGGAGGGTATCTCACTCAGCCCGTAAGCCTGATTCATGTAATTATTTGGAATTTCAAAAATCAGCTGCACATTCTTAATCTACACATTCAAAATTGGCTTGGGAAACAATTTGAAAATGAGATTTTGAGTAGTGCAATTTGATTAATACTGAACCTGACTGAGATAACATTTACCATCTAGACTGTTTCTAATGGCCTGGTTCTTGTCGCTTGGGCTGCATCTGCGCTGCAGAGATGATCAGTATGACACCGCTTTAGCTGCCATGGCTCAATGCTATGGAATTCTGGGATTTGTAGTTTTGTGAGATATTTAGCCTTCTTTGTCAGAGAGCTCTGTTGCCACAACAAACTACAAATCCCAGGATTCCATAGCATTGAGCCATGGCAGTTAAGGTGGTGTCAAACTGGATTATTTCTGCACTGCAGATTCAGCCTTGGTCTCTCTCTGTAGTCTGCAGTTACAAAGCCTACCTTGTTTTCCTACTCCGTTAAAGGATGGAGCTCCTAAATGCTGTGGCTTTCTCATAGCCAGGCCCTAAGAATTAAACTAAATTTAAAATAAACCAGACAAAAACTGCTGGTTGCTGCCATGTTGGGCTGCACTATTAGTCTGACTGTGCTATGGATGGATGCCAGGCATAGGTCTACAAATATGCATGATGTGTTTTGTATACTTACCATAAAATTAATTGAGGTCAATAGGAGAGGAATGGAAATGTGTTTGGGCCATAACATTTCAGGCTTTTGATGTCTAGCCAGAGGCCACTGTAGGTTTATAATGTAATCCATGCTTTGTGAAAGACTTCCATGGAAACAAAGTGGGCTGTTACAAACAGAACATCATAGACCCCTGGGTGAAAATCCAATGCATCTAGTTGTGCACATCTAACTCAAGACTCCTTTGTGGCCTTGGGGAGTTTGGAAATCAACAATAGGCGTAGGACTAGAGAAGCAAAATAAATAAAATTATTCATAAGTATAATTGATTCTGAAGAGAGGTTTTTTGGTTTTCTCTGTGATGTACATTAATTCCTATTACATTAAGAAGGCATTCTTTTTAAATGGACGGTGTCTGTTCATTCTCGAAGGGGCAGGCAAAAGATAAGATCATTCTTTCTCTAGTTTCTTCTTGGATAAAGGATTTTCCTTTCCAACTTGCTTCTTCCATAGCTTAGCTAATGCAATAAATAGCCAACATATGGCTGTCGGCAACTTTGTTTTTGTAACAACTAAAATGAAAAAGATGGTATTTTGCATGCTTGAATTAGTGGGTACTAATGTTTGGCAGTTAAAGTTGCTGAGAGGCATCTGGGAAGAAGCTGCACTGTCCAGCTCCAAGAAAATATTTGCTTTTATTGTCTCAGTTTATGGAAACTATAATTAAAAAACTGGTGGCTGCAGTTTTGCAATTTGTGTTCTAAGAGTGAATCTTGCTGTTCAAGTCCTTATCTCTTTAGGACATTGTAATGATCCTGTGTGAGGTGTGTTAGCTCTGATAAGTAATGTCTGGTTTGGCTGACTTGATTAACCACCATTTAAGAGTACTAAACTCCATTTTGGAAGGCTATGAACTTTATAGTTTTACTTAGTATGTATACTTGGTTATCTGAAAAGCAACACCCAAATCTTTCCCCTTGCTCTTCAGTTTACACCCCATACCTAACTCTTTGCTTTTATAGAAGGTGTGTGTGTGTGTTGGGGGGGGGGGAATTCCTCACATTTTGCCTGCTTATTCTAATCTTAAAAAAAGATTGATAAGAAAAGTAATACATGAATAAATATATATAAACATCTAAAAATTAGATCAGCTTGGCTTCATGGACCTAATAACATCCCTAGCCTTATATCTTAGAGCTTGTCTAGACAAGATATTTACTCCAACTTGCCCTCATGTTGGAGCCCTGCGCTCAATACAATGCAGGGCTTTTGCCCCATTTTACCCCTGGGCAGTCCTAACAACACTTGGGGTAAAGACAGGGGAAGACAGGGTAAAGCCCATTAAAACATTATATTTTAAAACCTGGGAAAAACTGCCTCATTTGAGATAAAATAGTTCAGGCCCCACAGGAATGCAGGAGTCCATACCAGCCCACCAGCCTATATTTCCAGTCTCCTCCTTTGCGATCCTGTTGCAACTGTTCAAAGGCAGGAAGGACAACTGCAATTGAGAAGCACTCAATCCTTTTTTAAAAAGTTTTATTTAAAGGTTTATGGATTCTTTTAAATGCATTCATTGATTCCCCGCCCCCCACACACAGAACTTTCCTACTAATAGCTTTCAATAAATAGATAAAAATGAGACAGGTGGATTATATATATAGAGAGAAAAGTTAGTGAATCTGTTTTTTAAAAATGAGAATTTCATTTGTGTGGTAAACAAGACATATCAAACATGAAAGAAAGCACTGGTCATTTCACTCTTTATTTGGTGTGGAAAATCCTGTGACAACTGGCAATTGTATGGTGGGATGTCTCAATATATGGTGACATCTCCATATGGAGATGTATGGAGATCTGGCTACAGTCTACTAAGCTATACAGCTTGGGTCCAGAGTATCTGAAAGACTATTGGCAAGTCAACACTGGGGGTAAAAATCCAACTGAAATTCAGACTACTTTGGCCCAGAGCTGCACCACATGAAATTTGGACTATTCTGGTCTGGATTTAAATGCCATACCTTACTTGTACTGGTCAATTCTACACAATGAGTTATCTGGATTTTTACCTCCAGGCTCCTCCACGGCACCATTTTTCCTCCTCAGCACCACCACTGCTGACATGCAGTCACTCGCTCTGAGCTCAGAGCAAGGTGGCCAGTCATGCAATCCCATGGCTGGTTACTCATTATGACCTCAGAGACATTGACTATGTGCCAGGGCTCTGCCTTCCTGGCACACAGTCACCCACTCCAAGGTCAGAATGAGGTGGACAGCCATGCAATTGCATGGCCTCAGAGCAAGCAACTAGCACCAGGGCTCTGCCTTTCTGGTGAATATTGGAATGAGGAAGTGGCGCTGAGGAGGGGGGAAATGGCAGCACCTGTCAGGTAGCACTTATCGTGTCTCCCCTTATGTGGCGTTATCGGGACAGATTCAGGTGGTGGTGGTTTTTTGCAATAGTGTATACAAGCCCTGTATCTCCCTACATGAAACTGTTCATGTTCTGACATTGCTTTGGAAGGGTTTCCTTTGACACCACCACTACAACACATCACATGATGAGGTACTGACCTCCTGGCTACTCCCAGGCTGTGGGACTTCCCCCACAGAAGGCTAGGCTGGCCATTGGCAAAGGCCATTTCAGTGCCTTTGCACTTTTCATTCAACGGCCCAAATACTGAAAGGTTTGAGCATTGTATCTTTTTTTAAAGTAATGCTTTACAGCAGTGGTTCTTAACCTGTGGTCGATGAACCTCCGGGGGGGGGGGTGCGATGACCTAACAGGAGGTCTGTAAAGGCATGAAGGCTGCTTGGCCCACCCTCTCCCTGCAGTGGAGTGGCCATGTGACAGGAGCCAAGGCAAAGGCTGGTTGACTGGTTTGGCCTGGACATTGCTGTTCAATCTGCTCCAGCCACAAACCTGCAGGAAGAACCAGGAGAAAAGTCTTCCCTCCCCTTCCAGTGCCTTTGAGGGAAGGTTTATTGGATGGTGTATCATCACCATCGTTTTAAATCTTAAGTCTTGGGGAGTCTGCAGCAACAAAAGATATTTAAAGGGGGTCCCTGGTAAAGAAAAGGTTAAGAGCCACTGCTTTATAGCTTTATGAATACAGTAGGACCCGGTATCCACTGATTCATTATCCACTGATTCAATTATCCATGGGACACAAAACAGCACACCTACCAGAGTCTTCCTAGAAAATGTGTCATCTCTAGCCATTTTAGGTCCTCCAAGGCAACTCTATAGTATTTTAAACCAGAAGTCCCATTATTTTCAATGGCGCTCACTATTATCCACGGTTTACAGTATCCACGCCCCTCCTCCGAACTCATCCTCAGATGATATGGGGGTCCTACTATAGTCAGATATAATAACTTCTGTTCAATTGGCATGCACAATTCTGTTTACAGTAGTTCTAGAAGGGAACTTAAGAAATGGTGTTTCATATGCCCACTCAGGTTGCTCTTTCAAATTTCAGGTGCCAGAAAAATGGTTATTTCAGCAGAGAAGTTGGCTCTTGCTCTGCCATTATCTGTCCCATTAACTGTCAACAAGGAACATAAAAGGGAGGAAAGACTCAATGCAGGAGGCATATAAACAGTGAGCCAGAAATCCACTAGAGGGAGGGGGGCCAATCCACTGATACTGGTTTTTGCAAGCTATGCAGCTGTTTTCATAGTTCTGTGCTGATCACTGCTGGCCTACCTGGTTGTCAGAACAAGAGACCAACAGGGTCCATGGAGGTGCCCTAGGAAAATGTTGTACAAATCACAGTGAAACGTAAATGCCTTCCTCCTCCAAGCTGTTGTTCCCAGAGTTTTGAGCTGAAATTGTGGTGTGGGAAGCTCCCGTGCAGACTTGCCCCAACTCTCATAAGCCATAAAAGAGCAGGAAGCTCCTAGATAATTGCAGTGTAATATGGAAATGAAATTTGAACAGAGCCAACGGCATGTCTAAAACAGCCCCAAGATGTTTTCACTGCTGTTTGAAAGCCAGAACTGGGAAAAGGGGGGGGGGGTAATGAGGGACATATTGTGCAATCATTTATGTAAAATATTGTCTTATGCTATCGGTGGAAAGTCTGTCAGTTTTTTAGGAGAGACTGGAAAATCAGTTAGATGGCCTTGTTTATAGTGGTTATATGATCTCAACTGCATGAAGAGACCACATAAATACTGCACTTAGAATGTTAAAACTGGCTTTTTCTTGTGGTTATAAAGATAGCATGTTTTTCTGCTCATGTCAAGGTGAAGTGGCTCTAGTGATCTCATTTTGGTTCTCATTAGACATTTATCTTTCTTTCTTTTTTAAACCCTCATGATGTAGTTTTTGAAATGTTTCTAAAAACACTTTTAAACAGAAGCCCAGTAGTGGGATAGTGGTAAAAAAGACCTAGAATTGTTTGTCTGGTGTAGCCATGTGTCTGAAATGTACTGTGTACTTCAAAAATATAGTTTGGCTAGGATCATGCATAGGAAACTCTTTTAGAAGAAAAATTCTCTTTGACTAATTTTGTGTATTTAGAGCATGGTCTTGGAATACAGATGACTGTGAAACCCAGCCATTAATTTCTGTGGTATGAGGATACATGTGTTTGATAGCCAGCAGGAGCAGTAAGGAAGTACATTTTGAGACAGAATGCAAGGAGACTAATCTACCACAGACCCCTCTAGAAGGGTGTTTGTGAGACCAATTAAGAGCTGGATTTCTATCAAAAGTGTTGCAGGGTTTCAGGTCTAGTTCCACCAGAATATATTGACCCCTTCCATACACACCACAACTTTATATCTCTCAAGCAGTAATTGTAGGGGTAAATGGGGTAGAAATTATGAGCCCTTCAGATGTGCTTGGACTGTAAGGAGATTATCACATGGGTCCCTAAAACTGCCTGTTCTCTTACCCCCCCCACCCAACCCACTCCCACCCCACTCCCATCCCTGTAACATTAAAAAAAAAAAACCTTTTCAAATACTTACCTTAAAGCGGGAGAGAAACAGCTCCCCTTCCCCTCGGCTTCCCTGCAGTAAATGCAGCTGTCATAAAGCTGCTTTTATGACAGTGAAGCCAAATCCCGCATGTTCTCACAAGAGAATGATCGCACGGGAAATTTAAAAATAAAACCCCAACCAAACATCAAAAAACCCCTCCAAAACCAAGCCCCCAAACAGGAAAAATACACAACCCAAACCAAGTAACCCGGGGGGGGGGAGGGTGTCACTTACCTGGATGTCCCAATTGAAAGTCTTCCGCACAGACCTACCATTGACATCACGTTCCGATGTCATATCGCAAGCAGAACGGGGCATCTGTTCACTCGCCTGCCATTCTGTTATTATAACGGAACGGGCTTCTTATTGACAGATTCTCCCATGAATAATAAGAAGGGGGGGGGCAGAAGCAGAATGGGAGCATCACAGGAGAGGGGCGACATCATCTGAAAAAGGGAGCCTGATAGTTATCTTCTATCGTCCCTGTCCTGGGATGTTTTGCCTATGTGAAATCCCAAGTCCCATCAGCCTTAGCCAGCAGCCTTAGCCAGGTGGGGAATGTTGGAAGTTGCAGTTCAATAGTAGCTGGAGGGCTCTATAATTTCCACTCCTAGGCTAAATCCAATGTTATTTCTACCAAAAGGAAACACATTGCAATTAATGGTTGGTTTTTTTGTTAATCACAACAGACTTGGAGGCATTTACCATTTACACTGTAGAAATAGTGTAATTTGACACCACTTTAAGTGCTATTGCTCCATCCTATGGAATAATGAGATTTGTAATTTTACAAGATCTTTAGCTTTCTTTGCCAAAGAGTGCTGGTGCTTCACAAAACTACAGATCCCAGGATTCTGTAGGATGGTGCCATGGCAGTTAAAGTGGTATCGAACTGAATTATTTCTATGGTGTAGATGCAGCCTTAGGCCCAATTGATTTCAGTGGGTTTATTCTATTCAAGCCTAATGCTGGATTTATCCTTTAGATCTCCTTGCAGAGAAGAGTTCCACTGAAAATGACAGCCATTCATTCCCATAACACTTGTGTGCTGTCTTCTAAGGAAGAAACCAATTTTTGTCAATATTTTGATGGCTGTGGAGTTTAAAATTCCTAAGTTCAGAAAACAGCAGAGATGGGCGATGTTTCCAAAACTCTCTCTGAATTAACTCATAACTCCTCCCCCCACAGGAAAAAAGTTGGTATTTTTCCAAAACAGTTTTGAGCTTGGGAAAATATCCCCATCCTTTCTTGCCAGTCCTCTGTCAGTACCCTACCAGCCAGTACACTTGCCCCTTCTCTTTAATTTACCTGGCAAATAGTAGAGGTGATGGGAACAGAAGAACTGGGCCTGTGGGGAAAGCAGGGGAGAGAAGCAACACAGCAGTTTCTGTGCAATCTCCCAGAGTGCCCTGGGGGCCGTTTACACGATGAAAATGTCCTGGGAAGAATTCGTGTTGATCCCTGGCAGTTTACACGTACATCGGGTCGGGTACGTGATTTTCGGAAGGGGGGCCACCTTTTATCCCTCAACCTGTGGGACTTCCAGTCCCGCGGTTTGTGCTGGTTTTTAAAAAAGTCACGGGAGGATTCGGAAAATCGGAAATGTAAACAGCCTGGGACAAAATGTCTCGGTACTGGGATGACTGGAAATGGTGACTGGGGGCAGGCTTAGAGATCAGCGACCAGAAAAGGAGGGGTCAGTCACCCGTTCAACAGATCCAGCCTCACCAGCCAAAAACAAAGGCATTCCTTCCAGCTGCACAAAGGTTGATGTGTGTGCGCACGCACATGTACTCAATCACCTTTTTAAATGGATTTCTACACTGCAAACCCTTCAGCTTTACCTTTTCCTCAACTGCATGTTACAGAGAGATCGTCGTAGCCCATTCATCCCCTGCCTTGGTCACCTCCCTGGCACATTAAAATATTCAAGCCTCTGAGCGAATTAGCACCCTTCAATTCCCCCTCTCTGTGTTTGTGTCTTTCAAAACGCCTGCCTATAGCCGGTTTGAAATCTCTGCTGCCTGCTGTAGGGGTTAATATCTTAAAGAGGCAAGGGGAAACCCAAGCGGCTTGATTTCAAAAGGAAAGCACTCAGCTTGATTTCAAAGCACTCAGCTTGATTTCAAAAGGAAAGCCCTGCGTCTGAGCGAAAGATCTGTCTGGATCTTTCAAAATGCTTTCTGCCTCTTCTGAAAGGGTTAAAATTTTAAAGATGCAAGGGGGAATAACAAACCTCTGCCCCCCTCTCTCTCCCTCCCCCAGCCAGCCAATAGCATCGCTCCTGGCGCAGAACTCTAAAGGAAGTGCGTCACCGAGGTTGTGAAAACACAAGTAATCGCATCTTTGATTGACAGCCAAAAAAAAAAAATTTAAAACCTAAACAAAACCGGAACTATGGACGTGTAAATGTCAGTCACGGGACCACCTGGGATATCCAGATCAGTGACATAAGTCGTATAAACAGCGAGGGGCGGATTCGTGATCACTAAGTCACGGTAAGCACCGCGACAATTTCTGTCGTGTAACTGGCACCCTGGACATTATGCCATGCTGTTACCATCCATATTTGGAGGCAGGAGAGAGACAAGGTGCCTTAGGACTTTATCAGAAGAGTCTCTAAAAATGTTTCTGTCCCACCATATTTTAAAGCATAAGTGTCCCGGCAAAATAACCCTTTTTATCAAACGTTGGTATAATAGTGAGAAAAAGCAGTCCTGGAACTATGGGAGCACAACCACCAGTGCTGTTTACTTCTGCGTTGGCAGGTGTGCATGATCTCGGTGGTTCTTGCAAGAAGATGTGAGCGTGCTTGAAAGTGTAAAAACAGCTAAATTAAAAAACGAAATGAACACACAAGCACTGAAACACACTTTAACCTAGCCTGCAAAACTGGGAGGTTCATAAAAAGAGCATCCCACACCTAGTTTTTGCATTCTCACATGGAAGTGTTCTGGCGGGGATAGCCCATTGACACTGTAATCACACTGGCACAATGGGGCACAGTTTCAGATGCTCACAATTCTTTTTTAAAAAAAAGCCATGGCAGATCAATTGACTGCTTTGCCCATCAGTAAAAAAGAATGGCCTTTTCACAGCAGCAGAACAACATAGTATGACATTGTATGAAATGGGTGTCCTTTCGCATTCTTTGGGCATCGTTATGATGCCATATTTGACACGTCTGATAAAGTCCTTAGTTTCTTTGCATGCCTGTATACCAAAGGAGGTTGACTGAGAGGAATTTTAGGATGGCAGGGATGGGTGGGAGGCAATTCAGTATGCTTCTGCTCCAGGGCTTTAAGTGTTTGAGTTTGACTTTTTCCTGGGCTTGGAAGCAACTCTTTTAAAGTAATTATGTTATGTGCTGGAGTAACAAGTTCTAACACCATTACTTTTAAAAATAATGTCAGATACCAGAATTATTAGTGTAATAACTAATGTTTAATCATTTTGTAAAGAGCAATTATCTTTTGTATGGTAATCTTAGTCCTAAAACATTACTCTGCATGTGTTTCTCCTCATGTAGGATTTTTTTTAGCAATTGTTGCAGTTTTAAATGCTTTAAAAAAAAGCAGTTCAAAGGAAGATTGGAAAGAAAAACAGCTGAATTGGCATATATTCACAATTTCAAACCCATTAGCAGTAGTATGAACAGAGATACCAGTCCAGTCCTCACAAATGTACATATAACTAAAGAAATATCTTCAGAGACGTTTCTGACTTCAAAGAACATGGCTATTGGTAAGCAGATTTATTACTTTCATGCCTCAGTACTCACAGACCTACTCCTTCAAAGACCTGTATCATCTTATACAGCTCTTGAAGATTTATGGCCACAGTCACAAATTGCTTCTTTCTGTATCCCATCACATTCAGATTCCACTCTCACAGCTGTGACACTGTGCTTAAATGCCTGTGGCTTTAAAATTGGACACCCTCCTTTCATCTGAAGAAGTAGATTGAGATCCATGAAAGCCCATGCAGAAATAAGTAAGTTAGGGGCTTACTGCACGTTCCGTCTTCCCCGCTGCCTTATCCCATGACATTGTCAATCTTCTGGCTTTCTTTCATTCTGATCCTGTGGGGGACCAAGGTAAAACTGCATCTTTTTGCTAATGGTTAGCAAAAAGACACAGTTTTACTTCGGTCCCACACAGGAACAGAACAAAAAAAAATGATGCCGTGCAGTAAGGCAGCAACGGAAGACTGCTACCTTGCCGCTTTTCTTCAGAGTATGGTAAGCCCCTTAGTTTTAAGGGTGTTGCTAGTCCCCCCCACGTCCACACACACACTTTTTTCATCATACTAATGAGAGTAAAATAGCAAGCCATCTTTGGGTAAAGAGCAGTAGAACAAATCATTATTTCCCACAGTGTTACAAGTGGGAGGAACAAATTATTATTAAAAAGTAACAACCAATAGCTCTGTCTAATGAAAGCTATTGAAGTTTTTATCTGGGCCTGGCACAGGAGAATTTCCTTGGCATCACTGTAACCAAAGTCTCTTGAATTCCAGGCCAGGGTTATCACTTCTGGGATTGCCATGGCAGCAACAGTCTCTTCTGGCAGTTGGTCCTCCCTGCTGCTTGTCTCTTCTCTTTCATCAAACCAGGAAGGCAGGTAACTGTAGGAAAGGCTCCTCTAGGGGTTAGAGCAGCAGTATTCCTCCAGTCTTGATTGTTAAGGACTAAGTTGTCCTACTTTTCTGAATGTGTCAGATTACTGTTGGAAGAATCTGGCAATTCCTGCTCTCTCTCAGAATGAAACTTGTATTACTGTTCCAAACTTCTCCTACCCCACACCCTGTGCCAGAGAAATTGTTTTTTGAAGCTTATGAAAACTTGAGCAAAAGGCACCCCCCCCACACACACACACTCCAGCTCATCCCTAATTAGGCCCATACTTCAAAGGTTTTGAATATTTTATTCTTATGCCAGTATCAGTAGATGGGGATAAGCCCTGGAGAGGAACTGGAGAGGAACTACGTAATATCAGAAGGTATTTTCATCATGAGACCCACAGATTTTCTAATGGCTTGTTATCTAATAAGAGAATGAAAGGCTGTTGCAGTATGCAAACTAGCATATCTTAAAGGTAGGGTGTGGAAAACCTATTAACATGTGGAAATATTAATTGGCTACCCTTCTGTGCTGACAGCTGTAAGCTAAGGAAGACTAAAGACAATATCCGAGTGGGAAAGCAGATAAACATTGGCCAAATGACGTCTCATCCCCTTCACATAATAATATATTTAAAACAGCTGGTCAAGGTTTTGCATAAAACATGTAGCCACAGTACCGTAGCTATGCATCCCTGAAACCCACTTTAAAAGCCAGGTCAGCCGAAATTCAGCCAACCTGAGCAACAGGTTTGTGCTGCTGGTGAGCAAGGTGCTACAGGATGAGGTTGCAATGAAAAGTTGTGGCAGGTCCCCACGGGAGGCCATTCTTCTGTCTCCTGCAACATTGTTCGCTGGCAGGAATGGGCTGATCACATCATCCTGAAGCATTCCATCACATAGAAAAGTTCCATTGTTGTTAAATGCATCTTAACTGACCAGGACCATAGCTTGTAATTCTATGATTATATGACCTCTCTTGGCAACAGCACAACAGACCTCCATTGCTCAAGACAGCTGGTTTTTAATGGAGGTTTCAGGGCCATTTGTGTTCATGACAATAACACCACAATTAGAAATTAGAATATAAAGCAATTAACAATATCCTAAGTCTAATTTAGGACATCGTAACTGACTAATAGGGTGCCAGCCAATATCTCACTGTAAGAGAGCATTTGCTGGATGCAAACCTCCAGGCTGGTGTGCCACCATCGTGGGGTGAAGATCAGGTCTCAGATCAGGAAGAACTTCAAATTCCCCTTCAAAGATTTTAAAACAAAAAACACATACTGGGTGACCTGATCCAGATACTGTCTCTCAGCCTAAACCAAAGCTTCTTAAACTGTGGGTTGCAACCCCATATGCAGTCAGGTATGGGGGTCATGAAAAATTTGGCAATTGTAAATTTGATTTGTATACCTATTTTATATACCCGGGGTCATGTAAAAATTTCTTGGGCAAAAAGGGGTTGAAAGTGGGAAAGTTTAAGAAGCCCTGGCCTAAACTACTTCAAGTGTGTGTGAAGACACGCATTGTCTTGGGTGATTTGAAGAGAGGATATAAATGTAACATGCAAAATAATAAGGTGCATATTTAAACATATATTTTCCTGTATATATTCTGGCAGTATCTCAAGAGATTTTTGGTGGACTTGTATTTTACAAGCTGAAGTTAACCAGATATGAAGTGGTTTAATTTTTAGATGTGTATGTATTATATTTAATTATGGAATTCATGCAGCTTTAATAGTAAGATTTGTACTAGTCGAGTGGAATGGGCTAAAAAATCTAACTAAAACCAAAGTAAAAATAAAGGTCTGAGCTTTGGCGGTGGAAGCACTAGCCAGAGATAACTTGCTTAAGTCCACTGATTCACCAACTGCTTTCAGGGACTGCACTTCATTTAGTCTAAGGCTGCTGACACTGCAGAAATAATGCAGTTTTCACCACTTTAACTGCCATGGCTCAATGCTATGGAGTTCTGGGATTTGTAGTTTGTGAGATATTTAGCCTTTTCTGTCAGAGAGCTCTGGTACCACAACAAACCACAAACCCCAGGATTTCATAGGATGGAGCCATGACAGTTAAAGCATTGTCAAACTGCATTATTTCTGCAGTGTGTCAGCAGCCCCACTCAACACTGCACTCTGTTTCCCAGGGACTGTCTACTATGTTAACATGTGCACCCTTTAGCAGGATTATGGCTAGCAACAGGATTGTGACTGTGTCAGCAGTTTTATAAAGGCAAGTGTAGGACTGATTGTTCTGTAGAAAATGTAGTCTTAAATAACTAAAGATAATAAGGGATGTTCCATCTGTTTGGAGAGAAAATGTGTGAAGTCCAGGCTGGCTTCCAGGGTGGTAATTTTATCTTGTGCCAGAAATGAGGTGCTAAGAAAGCCACACTTGCCCTGGTTTAGCAAAGAGGTTGTACTGTGGAAATTATCTGGACCTATCAAACTATTTTTGGAAATCCAGCCATAGTCATGCTCTCTTCAAAGAAACATTCATAAATGTTGTTGCCTTGAAGAAGACCTGTTGCTTACTGGTGGAGAACATTAAGAACAGGAAAATATTTCTGTCCATTTTACTTCCTTGACATTTGGCTTGAAAGAAAGAAAGAAACTGCATACATTCTTTCTTCCCAGAACATGAACATGAAGAAATGTGTGAAGTTTTGTAAAACGTTCAATGAACTGGAACAAAATTCTCTCCAGTAGTGTCCAAGATTAGCACACAAGACTTTATTCCAGAATTGCACAAAGGCATTAGTGAATTTGGCCGGTACTTATTGGACAACATCATTGCTATCCTGTTGCTACTTGTCAGGATCTGGGGCATGGGTGGCAGGGTCATAGAGTAGAGATGCCAGGACCATGACAGGCAGGGAGATGGAGAACTGGAACCCAAGGTTCAGAGGCAAGGCAGGTCCAGAAGGCAGGGGTTGGGGAATGGAAAACAGAGACCAAAGTCTAGAAGCAAGCTGAGATCCAACTCATATCAGGAGTCCAGAGGGCCAGAGGCAGTCCAGGAAAGGAGTGCCAGGTTAGGTACATGGGAGACAGAATCAAAAGAAGCCAGAGTCCAAATACAAGCCAAGCTCAAACACATACCAGGTATCCAGGAGCCAGAGGCAGATCCAGGAATCAAGCAATGGTCCAAATACAAGTAGCAGATCAAGGCAAGGTCCATATTGTTGTGGCAAAGGCTGAAGGAAGATTGCTGCTCTTAAATAGCAGTCCCCCTGGCTGTTTCAGGTGTGCTCCATGAGTGCAGCCAGCTGTGCCTGACACCTTGGCCCTGGTTCCCTCAAGATTTCCACAACCAGGACCTAGTCCTGAACAGAGAGGCGGAGCAAGCTTTAGCAGCCAGGGGCCCAGTCCTGCAGTTAGAGGCAGATCCTGACTCTGGTTTGCATTTTAGGCGTTTCTGTAGCTCGCCTCTTCATTGATGAGGAAAACCCATTAATCCCACATCAATGGTTCTCAATACCACTGCCATGCCAATATTCTCCTTCGTGTGATAAGTCCCTTCCATGACAGTTGTGGTATGATGGAAGTCAAGTGGCTGAGGGGGTGTGATCCTCCTCCCCCCCCCACCCCTCACTATTCTTAAACTGACCAAGATTGTTTTTTCCCCTCCATGCCTGTCTTTTTTTCTTTTTCTTTTTGCAGTGATTGTGCAATTATGGGGATACGATAAAACAAGATTCTTAAAAATAATTTCCCCATAAATGCACAACTGCAGATTTTTTTAAAAAAAGAAAGGCACACATGCGCTGCGGAGCCAGTGTGGAAGGATACATGATTGCCAAAGCACTATAATCGCAGTGTACACATGCAGTTGAAGAGACAGTGTGATAATAAATGATTTAAAACAGGTATGTTCCTGTTTGCTTCGCTAATGCCATTGTTGCAAGAAAGAGGTGGGTGTGATAAACTCTCAAGTTCATGGGCTAATCCCAGTTTAGAAAGGACCACATTGTACCTGCTTACCATATAGGTGTTAAAGATTCGGAGTCTCTCAGAAGTACAAGGTAGCAAACCTCATTAATAACCACAAACATGGCTACATACACAGGGATCCAAATGTAATTTTAAGAGTTAAACACTCACAGCCTCTGGCAAGAATGCATGAATCTGTCTGTTTAATATATCCTATATAAGAACTTTGAAAATCTCAGTACGAATCTGAATAGGAAGGAGCGTATGTCAGTTCAGAGAGCTAAATCAAAATTCTCACCAGTCCCTAGACTGTGTTCATACAAGTTTTTTGTTCAGAAATTCCAAAATTCAATCACTATCATAGTTGGGGATTGAACTTTGGTTAAAAGGATCATGTATCAGATGTTGTGAAAAAAACCAGTCTGAGGAGATTATTAGACAAGAACACAAAAAGCATTCCTGTCCCACAATCTCCAATCCAGCCCCTGTCCCAGCACAATTACCCTCCCCACCGCACTTACCTTGTCTCCCATCGACAGGCAGTCTAGGAATGAACAGAGCTCTAATGTTCCTTGTTCCTTAGGGACATGTGGGGCCTGCAGGCAGAAATGTTGCAAACTGGGTATGTTTAAAAAAGTACAGTCTATCTGGCCCTACCCCACCGCCCCCTCACCATCTCAGCCCCGTATCTGCCCTGGGGCTTGTGAGGACTGCCCAGGGGAAGACCGGGCTGAATGTCATGTGTTGTGTGGACTGCAGGGCTATGAGACAGGGGGAAGGATGGGGTATTTTGCCCATGTGGACAAGCCCTGAGTTCAGTGAGACTTACCCTCAAGTGAGTGTGCAAAACAAGGGGAGGGAATGCATGCCTTTCTAGTTGTTGGATGATTATTCCCGAAAGGCCTCACCATTGTAGCCAAAAGAGTCCATCCATGTCTGGAGGGTCATGTATTTCCTACCCCTTGTGTAAAGGAGCACAGCCTCAGTCATATAGCTTAAATAAACACTTGGTTTGTAAATCTTTGCTTCCATGAGAATTAAATGGAGATTCTCTAAGAATGTATCTTCTAACTAGGAAATATATGTTACAAAAATACCAAACTGTGGACTCACATTGCTAATAACAGATACCCTATGAAAAGAACAGATCAAAAGTTTCAATTTCTCATATGTGATCTGTTTGGCTGGTAAAGTGCACTGCAAACAATTTCAGTTTCATTTGTTTTATTGCTGAATGGAAAGAGCTCAGCACCTGGGTAACATATTCTTCATAGACACTCCTTTAACATCTGAGACTCATCTTATGTGAAATACATCTGTGCTTCAATTTGGAAATGTGAACATGGAGCCCCAAGAGCAGGGGCTCCGAATTCATTGTGTGATGCTGGCCACAGCCTTTACAGGTGTACATTTTGTGCAGTTCTCAAGAAATAAGGAAAACGATAATAATAGATGCTTTCCACATAAATTACTTGTTCTGAATTAAATTCACATTGAATAGAATATGCTGAAATGAGTGAGTTATTGTGAATAACCAGAAGTATCATGGTGTTTTGTTTGTGCACTTGAATACCTGTATGTTTGATTCTATATAATATTTGGATAATTCTTTAGAAAGTTCAGTATTTCTTAGTGTTTATTTCCAAATCAAGGTGGTGGCACTTATAATATGATGGCAACAGGGCTATCTCAAAATATTATACTTCCTAGAAGTGATGAACAAGATGGTTCCCTTTCCTATTCTATGTATCAAAACCAACTGGCTGTTGAATCTATCACCAACACCAATCTATCACCAAAACTAGTGATAGGACAACATTTTCCACAGCACCTGAAGGAAACAGGCTAATTTATGGAGGTGCAGAACTTTCTCCTCCAACCAAGCATCTGTTACTTCACTCTGCCTATGGACTTTATCACATGAAAGGTTTGTTGCACATTTGCACACTGGCTTAGTTCTGTGTTTGATCTTTCTTTATCACACAGTGTCGTGACTCTCCTGTTGCTGCATTGCATTTCCATTGTTATTGGATCACATCTTTTCATTAATGGGAAAAACCTGTTAATGGCCCCATTATCACTTCTGTCCAGCTATTGTTTTTGGTGCAATCATTTCGTTCTGCTGCAGTTCTGATATCCTGGCAGTCATGTGAGTGGGCATGGTTCTCCTCCTCCCCCCCCCCATCCTGGAGATTTTCAGACAGGAACAAAAAAAAGCATTCCCATCTCACAATCTCCTCTTCCATCCCTCCCCTGTCCCTGTAACGCCCCAAAATAAAAAGTGTTCAAACCTACCTTAATCGCGGCTCCTTGCCTTGGCTAGCCCAGGATAGCCCAGGAGTGAATGGAGCTTGAACAGAGCTCCTTTCACTTCCTGGATTGAAATCCTGGCAGCTCTCATGAGAAGACAAGAACATGGGAAATTCAAAAATAAAAACAAAAATACTATAGTAAAAGTAACACCAAGCATTAAAAAAAATTAAATTATTACAAGTAACCCATGAGGGTTAAAAAAAAAAGTGTGTCACTTACCTCGATGTCCTGATCTCATCCAGAAGTGTTCTGGCACGGCCCTTCCAGTGACGCTGGCATCGTGCCAGCAAAACAAAGCACCATTTCAATTGCAGGTCATTCCATTACAGAAATGGAACAGGGGATTCATTGATGGCTTAGCCTGTAAATAAAAAGAAGTGCTGGCGTAACGACAGCCGAACGGGAGTATGATGATATGGGAATGATGTTGTCTGAAATGCAAGCCCTTTAGCGATCTCCTGGTGTCATTATCACACCATATTTAGAGCATCTGATAATCTCCCCTGTCTCCAGCAGCATGAAGTCATGTTGCTTTTACTCCATTCCCTGGTTTTTGTTTTTTTTTATTTGCTTGTCAAAATTGCACAATTGTCCTAGCATGGCAATTGTCAGCATGCTGCAGTTACAGAATTATGGCAGTGTCCTGCATTTCTGAGAAGCGTTGAAACCGCAATTGCACAACTGTGGCATATAAAAAAAGAAAAAATTAAACAGTGTGCATGTGCTATGTAGGGCAGACACAGGTAGGAAGGCAGAATAAGTGAGGCAGTGCAGAAGACTGATTGCAAGAATGTGCATCAACAAAATGGTACTATAGTGCTATTGGAGAATGTTTCCATTTGCTTAAACAACATGATCGCTGTGTAACAACAGGCTGGTGTGATAAAGCCCTTTGAGGCAGCCATCCCTGCATGGTAATGCATTGTTAGTTAAAATTCATTGTAATTTTATGGTTCATTTTTACAGTCAAGAAGATTTTTGAAGCCATTAATAAGCAATCTGTTTCTTGTGTTTTCTTCTTTGTTTTAAGCATTTGAGTTTTAAAACTTTGTTATGTGCCTTCTAGTCAACTCTGACCCTATACTAGGGTTTTCTTGGCAAGATTTATTCAGAGGAGGTTTACCATTGCTTTCGTCTAAGGCTGAGAGAATGTAATGTCCAAAGTCACCAAGTGAGCTTCCATGGCTGAGCAGGGAAATACCAATAACAAATAACTTGATTCTTGTGTCCAGTTCTGGGGTAGGACCAGCCCTACCATTAGGCTGATTGTAGAAAATGTAAAGAATATGGGCAAACATTCTTGTTCTTGATGAGAAAGGGTTTCTTGATACACTTCATTAAAAAATGTTCTAACTGCTATGAGATTTTTTTACCCCTCAATGGGCATGAAAAGAGCCTTTTTTCATCACCAGCAGAAAAAATGAAACTTTTACTGAAAAAAACATTGTGTTTTACACACAATATATTTTTGCACATATTTTTTTGCAAAGAAGTCCTGAAAGGGAAAAAAAAATTAAAATGTACGTGTCCTCCTTCCGATAATCTTGCCAACACAGAGAAAGCACACAAGAATAAATAAGCAAATATTTACATCCATATTTGGTGACTTTGGTAAATTCTAGAGGCTGCAGTAGGTCAAAGGGAAGGAGCTGGATACATTGGATATATTTATATAGAATAAATGCCCTGCTAATTTATGAAATGTTCATGGAACCAGAGGGCTTTTTCCCCCTTCAAAATATGGTAAGCCTTTGACCTACAACCTCCTTGAAATTATACCTAGTACTCTTGTAAGGTAAGGAACAAACACACAATAGACTGAATAGGGCTTATTATGCCTGGCCAAAGAAAAGAGATTGTTTGTTCCTTCATTTCAAAACTTTGAGTGTATCTACACTGTGCAGTTAAAGCAGTTTGGTACTATTACACAGTTATATAGGCATTTGATAACAATGCAACTTTTGTTATCACATGTTCCAGGATGCTGTCTTTCATGGTTTAGTGAGGTACTTGGAATTCACTGCTAAAGAGGTCTAGTCCATTCTCTGGAACCACAGCGCTAGAGCTCCCTGTAGCAAGGAATTTGAAGTTTCCTGCATGGCAGGGGGTTGGACTGAATGGCCCTTAAGGTCTCTTCCAACTCTATGATTCTATGATTCTAAGTATTTTTCAAAGGTATAAATCCCAGGATTCTATAGGGTCAGGGATGTCGCTATGGAAGGGGCAAAATAAAGGCATTGCCTCCATATAAGAATTTTGTCCCACAATGACATTTTCCTTCAGTCCCCAAATTTCTAGCATTGCAGAGTGTGATACTGAAAATCATTTATATCTAGAACTCATATATTTGCAGTGTTTATATTCCCTTGATCACTGTGACTAATCTTTTTCTTTGGGTAAGTGTGCCTTCAAGTTGCCTGTCAACTTTTAGCAACCCCAAGAATTTCATAGGGTACCTAAGCTTTATTTTCAAATGCTCAACTGAAGTTTTAAGTCACAGATTCAGTTTCCCTTATCCAGAATTCCAAAATCTGAAATATTCTGAAATCCAAAATGGTCCACATGGGTGGCTGAGATAGTGATACCTTCCCTTTCTGATGGTTCAATGTACACAAACTTTATTTCATGCACAAACTTGTTAAAATTATTGTGTATAACATTATCTTCAGGCTATGGATATAACATGTATATGAAACATAAATGAATTTCATGTTTAGACTTGGGTTGCATCTCCAAGACATCTCATTATGTATATGCATGTACAGTATTTCAAAATCAGAAATATTCCAAATACCTCTGGTCCCAAGCATTTTGGTTAACTGAGATTCAACCTATACTTCTAAGTTAGAAGTTTGGGGAATGAAGGGAAATTTCATTTTGGGGTAAAAAAAAATTATTTCAGGGCCAATGTCATCATTTGTCCTTCCCCCTGAAGCTACACCCCTGTGTAGGGTGGGACCATGGCAGTGTGAATAAGCATGGCAGCTGTGACTAAGGAAAGAATTAGGATTTCTTGTTTAACTCATTGTGTTATATAAGAAATCTTGTTTATTTTCCACAACTGAGTCTGGCTGTTCCATTTAATAATAGATAAGGGGCCTGGTCATGCTTACCATGGAGAACACACTGATAAACACAACCACCTGTCCATAACAGGGATCATCTTGAGGCCTGAACAACATATCCAGGGAGGGAACTTGAGGCTAAAGGGGCAAAGAGAGTGATGGGAACCCAACGGCTGAAACTGTGGTGCGAGTTTGGAGAAGAGTTCTGTCACAGTGGGTAATATTCTAGGTCTATAAGGCAAAATTTGATCTTGGTGTAATATACATTACTTTGGACATTATCATATGAACCCCATTGTCACTGCAATTGTGTTTGTGAAAGCGAATGGATAGAAACCAGTTTGGCAGGCCTAAGTATAGCACGTCTCTTCAGTAGTGTGCCTGGGGCTGTTTCAGCCACTGATGGTCCCTCGGCTCTCTTTTGTACTCTCCCTTCACCTCTCCTCCCTGCCCTTTTACCCTACCCAGCTTGCCTCTCATGTTTTTTTTTTAAATTTTATTTTTTAGTTGTAATGGAATTTGGCAACTATGACAATGCAATTTAGTAAAACAAAGAAAAAGGAAAAGAAAAGAAAATTGGGGGGGGGAGAGAAAGAAAAAGAGCTTGTTTGGAGATAGCAGGAGAGAGGGGAGAGGGAGACTGAGACCACAGGACTGCCCAATCTTGGGACTGCAACTGGAGAAATTGATCTCACCTGAGGATTCGTGGCATAGCAGCATGACTGGGAGCTTATTGATGAGTGTTCCCCGTCAATGGCAAGAGATGCTGTAACCATGCTTTGGAGGTACAGCATCAATGATTTGGAGGCAATGTCATGTGATAAGTTTGCCAAAGATTTATCCAGATTTAATTCTGTATTAAAAGGCTCATATGATTCTGACAAGGAAGGCATTCATGCATCTTATACTTTCCCCCCTAGCTCTTCCCCACTGCAACACACCTTCTCTTTTCTTCTTTGAATTCTTCTATAAGGACTGTAGTTTCTATTTTAGAAACATTTAAATCATATTGACTTCAAGCGCTTCATGGAAAATTCATTTTAAAAAATGTACTTATAAAAATATTGAGAAGGGAAAGAAAGACAGTCTCATTGGCTTTTTGATTTTCTCAGAAGAGGGTTCCACTTTATGTTCAAAGAGCAGTGACACTTGATATATATTGTAATTTCCCTGAGCATGTGAGGAGCTAAACACACACACACATGCACGGACTGCTGGAGCCACGTTTGTTTGCAGCCCTCCTGCCTCATAAGGTAAATGTCAAACAGCGGGTGAATTTGACTGGATCCAAAAATGTTATTCTGGGAAGATTATTTTCTTAGGCTATTCACATTAACCGCATCCTCACTCTCACATAAATCAATAATATGTTGCTGATCCAAGAAGAAACCCAGGGATGTTCTCATTGCCCTGAAGGAAAATGTTATGTAACTTTAAAAAGACTCTTTATCTTTGTGATTGTCAAGTGTCTTCCAAGATCCCACCAAAGCCACAGCTGTAGGGACAACCATCAGCTGCAGTGATTAAAATTGTGTTTCTTTTTATCTGTGCTCGAAACCCCCATCTAAATTTATGAGTGGTAGTGGAGGTTGTGTTTATTCACATAGCTTTGCCCCTATGGTGACAAGTAATTACTACCCTTCCAGTAGGCTGGCCAGAGACATTTTGATGCCTAAAGCAAGAAAGCAAAGCCCCCACCCTAGTTTCCCTTTTCCCCAATGCTGGTCAAATTATTTTGGCCACTGAGACAGTAAATCCCACAGCTTCTCTCCCTAGCAATAAAAAGGAAAACCATAAAAATTAAATTACCCCAAAATTGCTATCCTCCCATGACATTTAAAACCAGCAGGTCAAGGCTTGAATCCTATTGATTAGTCACAACTACAGTAAAACCTTTCAATTAATTGCTGAAGAATGAACCAACACAAAGATAAATTCCATTGATTCAATGGATTTACTCTCTTTGGTAGTAACAGGATTCTGGTTATTGGTCCTACTGGTTGAGACTGATGGGAAATGAAGCCCCAAAATGTTGATATCTACCTTCTGACTTCTCCTGATCTAGGGAAGTTTTCCTAACCACCCCCCTCTGGATGCTTTGGACTACAACTCCCATCAGCCCTGGAATTGCCAAAGGTCAGGGTGAAGGGAGTTACATTCAAAGGAACTGGCTTGGGGAAAGCAATAACAGAATATTCTGTTTCTTGGCTTTTGTGAATTTCATGCATGCATGTGTGTGTGTGTGTATGTATTTGTTTTTGTAAGTAATACCCCTTCCAAAAGCAGACTTTTGGTTACAACTCTCCTTAACCGTAGCAAAGATGAAAGCCATATGATCAAGCAGTTGAGTCACAGAATGACTAAATCAGAAAATATTTCCTATGACAAGTTATCCATTCCCAATTGATTTATAGCTGCTCAACAATATTCATATTAGATTGCAACAGATTATCCTGTTTCCACAAATGTCCCAGAACATTTGACTTTCCAATATCACATTCAGGACTTTATCAGACCACTCTCCATAAAAGTTCTTGTGCTGGCATATTTTGAAGTGTTTTTATATGCTGGCAAAAGAACCCCCTTGATCAGACCTAGCTTTAGCAGCATTCACAGGCAGAACAGGCACTAAGGGAGAATGAATGGAGCTCTGTTCACTTCCTGGTTCAAGATCTCACCAATTCTCATGAGAAGACACTAGCATGGGGAATTCAAAAATAAAAGCAAAATAAACACATAGAAAGTACAGCAAAACACAAAAACACACTTTAAAAAGTCCCAAGTACACTGGGGAGGGGGCGTGTTTCATAAAAAGAGCTTCCCCTACCTGGCTGTCACAATCTCAAATGGATGTGTTTGCCCATTGACACCGCATTTACATGAGTACAATGGTGCAAGGATTCAAATGCTAGCAATGCCGGCAAAAAAGTACCATGGCTGATCTATTGACGTCTTGGCCCATCAATAAAAAGGAACAGGTTTTTCATAACACATGATCAGAAAAGGATGGCATTCTCTGGTAGGTGCTCCCTTTTGTGATCATTAGGCATCCTTATGATGCCATATTTGCCTGGTCTGATAAAGTCTTCAGACTATTTGTGACATTTCACAGATGGAATTGGACCAATGCTTGTAATTCCCTTATCATCTTGCTAAGGATTCATACTGGAGCCACTCCTCACATTACACAGTGGTACTGCGATGGGGAGTTCTATTCTACCTGCTGTATATGTTTCACTGTGGTAATTGGTTCTCCATAGCTATAAAAGCCAAGAGAACAATTATACTGGATATGAAAGATAAATTAGAAAAGTTTAATGCTACCACAATTCATTATGAACAATCAAATAAAAACCATTCAGCAGATGTACTGTAGTGTCTGAATGTGTTAATGAGTTTCATTTCAGCTCATTATTGATAAGAATTTATCAGAATTTGAAAATGTCTTCCTGTTAGGGTACAGAGAATCATTTGAGCTAGCACTGTTCAATCATAGATGCTTTCATTGGGTCTTTCTGTTTATTTTTCTAAGAAGTAACTTTCCAAACTCTGGTTCAGAAAGAAATTGAGATTAAAAAAAAAAATCAAATGGAAAGAAACCAAAACTGGTGGATCATCCATTCAGGTCCAGGGCATAGCTGAGCCTATGTCTGATGCCTGTAAGCCCCACCTTAAAACCTTTTGCCATTTTCCCCCTTGCTCTCTGAAATTCACCTTCAAATGGGACATGGCCTTTTCAGAGTAAGATTATGTTTCTCTGCTAGATATATGAGGATATCATTTTTAATTTTACATACATTATTAATGTCTTTGGAAGCATGCCTTTTCTTTTTTCCATTGCATCTTCATGGTGTTCATGCTGGAAAATATCTCTGGATTCCTTAATTTTTTTTTCCTATTCCTTCTCCTTAACACGTTGCAAAACCCTAAAAATGGTGTTAATGTCACAGTGCAGTAGCTATTCCACAGTGAAGCATGTTTTTCATATGCTTTCCATTATATAAACCTAATAATATTGCCCTTTCTAAAACCATGTGTGTGGTCTATGTCTAGGGAATGTTCTCTTTTGTTACACTGTATTTATCTTTTTCTTAAAAAACCAAATCAAAATTTATTCAAGAAAGCTGTTTTGAGAAGAAAAAACTACAAGTCATGAAAAGGACATAACCTGAAATCATATCTGTATTGTAATTTTTGCTACTGTCACCTATAGGCTCAGTTTATGAATCCAGCAAATCTAAAATCCCACTGATTTATCTAAAGCATGGCTACCTCTTTGGATCTTGGGACCTTATCAGACTAGTGTCTAAAAATGCTGTAATTCCATGATTGAGGAAAGCAAAAACATAGTGGCATAATTACAGTGATTAATCACGCGATCCTACTGTCACGGAATTATTGCACAACAACCACTAGTGGTTTAAAAATGGGATTTCAGCTCATGCTAAAGTAACATTTCTCTTAGCATTGCCTTATAATTACAGAATATTAATGCTTTATGCTGTCCCGCACATGCATCTGTAACAAAAATTTTCTCTTACTTCTTTGATTTTGCATGGGTGAGATTTTGGCTATTCTTACGAGAAGATGCAACTTCAGTTAAAAACACCAAAAACAAATACCGTATATTCCTACGTATAAGACTGCTTTTTAACACTTGAAAATCTCCCCAAAAGTGGGGGGTCGTCTTATGTGCCTAGCAGATCTTTTCCCCTGCTGTGAGAATGACTGCCTTGTCTTTGAAGTGGTAAATTCCCTGGGCAGTTTCCCCAGCAGATCCTTCCCCCTGCTGTGAGAATGACTGCTTTGCCTTTGAAGTGTTAATTGCCCTCCATTTAGGGACTGTATTTTGGTAAACTTGCCAGGAAGATTTCCATTTGCATAGTTTTGGGGATTTCCTCTCCAGGAGTTTGCAAGTCTGCCAATGTGGCTCTAAAATCATTAATGTGCTCATTCAAAAATTTGGGATTTGATAGCTTCATATTAACCAACTTTATTATTAATGAAACCTTACTTTCCAAAGATAACATCACAGAGATTTTTCAAAGTATCCCATGCTTTTTTAGCTGTTCTCAGTCATTTGATTTCACAGACTAGTCCATCATCTACAGCCACTGAGCTTGCTGGCTGGTGGGGGGCAGGCTTTCCAGCCAGGTGGCTGGCTGGAGTGGGGGGGAAGTCTATATTTTAACTTAAAAATTGGGGTGGTCATCTTATGTGCCCAGTCGTCTTATACGCTGGAATATACGGTACATAATGAAAGAACTTCACAAACACTTAAACAAACATAAAAACATATCAAGCAAAGGGGACAGTTGATTAAAACTGTGCCCTGTTGATCCTCTTCATGTTCTACCCGGGAAGTTTAATTATGTTTTCTTTTTAGGGAAGGGGAGAGGGAGAAGCTCATTCATGCTGCAATTACATGATTACAGCGGAATGTGATTTAGCATGGTCGACAATACTACTAGAAGAGCAATACTGAGGGATATTGAAGGGTTTTGCCCATCAGTGAAAAGGTATGAGTAATTAGCAGGTGGAGCATACACAGACCATGGCAGTATGATGACATCATGCAATAATGGGAACCTGTTCAAGCTAATATCCTTTCATAATTGCATGATTTCAGTCTTGTATGATACAGGACTTTTTCACACAGGGGGAAAAAACCCAAGGAGGTCAGTAGAAGAACAGGGCTGTCGCACTTACAGAGCCCCATTTCGGATGATGCTGTCCTCTTCTGTCCTCCTCCTGTCCTTCTCCCAACCTTCCCCCATGCCACAGCATGGGGGAAGGTCGACGATGGAGGAGGATGGTGTCATCTGAAACGGACTCTGTAAGTGCGACCATCCCATTCTTCTCCCGACCTCCTTGGGTCCCCCCCCCCATTTGAAAAAGTCCAAAGTCCTTAGACTTCTGGTTCTCATGCAATCTCATTCTTGCAGACATTACTGTGATCTTTCTTTACTTAATTTTCATTGATAAGAGAGGCAAGTGTAGTGAGCAATGTCCTGCAATCATTAGTACTTCACTTGGCTCCTGAGGATCCTGGAGCATTTGTTGCTTGAGATAAAAGATGAAATGGTACCTTCTTTTGCATAAGACTGTCTGCTGACTTACTAAAACAATGGTAACAGGACACCACCTGCTACCTGAGGGGAGCAGGCTAACTTGGGGGTACAGTATAATCCTTGTAGCACATACAGCCTTATCTACTAAATCTCATCCAGAAATGCCTGATAAATTACCAAGGTACACCAGAGTTCTATATATACATGTTTAAACATTAGTTTCTGCATAGAAAATGCTGCTTCCTATGCAGAAAACACTGTTTTCTGTGCATGCAAATGTTGAACAGAATAAATCCCAAACTGCAAATAGCCTATGAAAACAGTGCAGTTTTCAAAGACATTCCTGCAGCAGGAAGAAAATTGCAAAAATTACTCATTGCTTCCTTTGAGAATAAAATTAATGAAAAATTACCTCCTAGATCAAAGATACAGGGGTGGGAGGAAGGTGCAGAGCTCCCTGGCCCCAAACACTAAAGAACAACATAATCAATCCATAACTGAGCTCAACAGTTAGACATCTGGATGAAGGATGATAGCTACACTCTTGACATGATAAACTTTTTCCTGGAAACAGTGGAGTTCATGGAAATGGTTTCAATTAGCCCAGAACGTGACCAGGATTGCCTTGTCTTTTCCCTGCCTTTCTTCTTAACAGGAAGTAATTCCATGAATTCTTTGGAAGTAAGTTAAGTGATGGAGAAGAAGAGAGTATAAACATAAAGGCAAGATTTTGCAAAGCAAGAAAACCATGTTTCATCTGGCAGAGTTCATATTTCCAACAGTTTACATGATCCAATCTACATTATCTGTCACAACATAAGACTACATTATAAAAATTGCAGATTTGTCTGGAAATATATCATCCCTGCATTAAAAAAAGGAAAAAAAAGAAGAAGCTGAGATTCAGTAATCTTCATTCTGACAAGGGTTGCGGTTATCATTTATTTATACAGAACCAGCACTTTACAAGTGAAACAACAAGAAAAAAACCTGCCAGCCCTGTAAAAGGTATGCAGCCTAAAATATACACATGTACACACACAGGGAAAGGACAGAGCAATGCAAATATAAAACTATACAATAAAGTTATAAAACAGATATTGCTGATCTGTTAAATCAGCACTGCAAATTATGTAGACCTTGAGGTGCAAATTCCAGCAGTCCTAGATAGCAGAGCCAATGGTGGAGAATGCTTGGACCAGCATCTCAGTGACCTTTGGAAGGTTGCAAGATTCCATGTCTTGGCTCAGCCATTAATCAGAATGGAGACTGCAGTCAAGAAATCAGAAGAAAACTTAAGACACTTACAAGGGAACTTGACAGGATCCTCAAGTGCATTGAATACCAAAGTCATGCCACCATGTTTCTGATTTCTATGTATTGTTAGGAAAGCTGGACAGTGAAGAAAACTGATAGGAAGAAAATCATAGAATCATAGAATCGGAAGAGACCACGAGGGCCATCCAGTCCAACCCCTGCCATGCAGG
Source organism: Gambelia wislizenii (assembly GCA_030847615.1). Classification (NCBI taxonomy): domain Eukaryota; kingdom Metazoa; phylum Chordata; class Lepidosauria; order Squamata; family Crotaphytidae; genus Gambelia; species Gambelia wislizenii. The sequence continues at coordinate 164,383,357 of JAUMIR010000001.1, read as the reverse complement.
AAATCTTGATCAAAGCATCCCGACAGATGGCAATCCAGCCTCTGTTTAAAGACCTCCAAGGAAGGAGACCCCACCATGCTCCGAGGGAGTGTGATCCACTGCCAAACAGCTCTTACTGTCAAAAAGTTCCTCCTAATGTTGAGGTGGAATCTCTGTTCCTGGAGCTTGCATCCATTGCTCCGTGTTCCAGTCTCTGGAGCAGCAGAAAACAAGCCCGCTCCATCCTGAGCGTGACACCCCTTCAAATACTTAAACAGGGCTATCATATCGCCTCTTAACCGTCTTTTTTCCAGGCTAAACATACCCAACTCCCTAAGTCTCTCCTCATAAGGCATAATTTCCGGACCTTTCACCATTTTAGTTGCCCTTCTCTGGACATGCTCCAATTTGTCAATATCCTTTTTGAATTGTGGTGCCCAGAACTGGACACAGTATGAAATGTGGTGCTGGAGAAGAGTTCGCCAAGAAGAGTTCTCCCTAGAAGCCAAGATGCCTAAACTGAGTCTCACATTAAGGGGTAGCTGTATTGGCCATGCAGCAAAACAAAATTCAGAATCCACCAAAAACAATACTTTTATTGGCCAACCAAAAGACAAAACACTTGATGCAAGCTTTCAAAGCTCTACTGGCTTCTTCATAAGACAAAAGATGTTAAAAAATAAAGAAACAAAAATGACGGGGTTAGAGTCACTGGCCTACCTGCTGTTTCAGATGTTACTTGTTGAAAAATCCAGTGATCTCTGCCTAAACAAAGGAGCTCTTTGCTTCACAAAGGGACAGGGACATGCTGGATGCCAGAGAAGTTGCTCATTGCTGCAAAAGGATTTAAATGTTACTGTCTTTTGTCTCAACTCCACATGGCTAAGAAATGGGAGTGGCCTCTGTCTGCATGAGACCCCTAACCTGAACAAAACAAGTAACATCTGAGACAGCATGTAGGCCTGTGATTCCAACATCATCACTTTTCTTTCCTTATATTTTTTCAACATCTTTTGCCTGATAAAGAAGGCAGTAGAGATTTAAAAGCTTGAATCATGTGATTTGCATTTGGTTGGCTGATAATGACATTGCTTTTTTGGGGATTTTGTTAAACTGAGAGTGTTGTACCATATTATGAGAAGACATGATTCACTAGAAAAGACAATGATGCTTCATGAAGTAGGAGGCAGTAGGAAAAGTGAAAGGCCACATTCCAGATGGATGGACTCAATCAAGGAAGCCACAGCCCTAAGTCTTCAAGAGCTGAGCAGGGGTGTTGATGACAGGATAACTTGGAGGTCTCTCACTCAGAGAATTGCTATAAGTCAAAGTCAACTTGATGTCAGTTAATAACAGTAGCAAATAATTCTCAGCTTATGCTAAATATTAGTGAGTTGACAACCATATTATATCTGCTTATCTCACTTCTCAGGGTGAAAATCACACTGGAAACCCTATGGGGAATGGTTGGTAGACAATTTGGAAGGTGGGAAAAAGAATTTGCATCCAGTGTGCATCTGCCAGTATGTACTGTGCTCTCTTTCCAACGCTATTTGTTGTATTTGCAGAAAGACACATTTTGCCTAAAGCATTTTCCCCAGGCTTCCAAGAAGATAAAAGTAACCTCTTTCCCAAGAGGCACTGTTACCAAAGTAACTCAACTTATTTTCCTTTTCAGAACTGGTTTTTCCTAAAGGCCTCTTAAGAAATGCAAAATAATATAGGTAGTGCCTCAGTTTACTAACAAATGGTGTAAAATAAAAAAAAGAAAGAAAGAAACTGAAAGGGAAAGAGTTGTAATAGAGAAAAGCACACCTGAGCAGCAGGGAATTCATAATCAGGGCAATACACAACAGAATAGCAACATCAAGGGTAGTCAGACTCTGACCTGCAGGAGGCAACCCTCCCACCAGAGCTCCCAGTATTAACCCCCCAACCCTGTTTCAATACCCTTGATGTGTACATTCCTGGTTTTTGCCCCCTCTAACAACAAATAAGGATGTAATTTGCCATTTAAACCTAATTCTAACCACTGGGCCTCTTTTATGCCTTAAAACCCTTTCAAAAACCCAGAAGTGATTGCCTTGGGATACACACACACACACACACACACACACACATATTCTGTGTGTGTGCATGTGTGTATATATATATACACACATGCACACACACAGAATGTGTGTGTGTGTGTGTGTGTGTATGTGTGTGTGTGTGTGTATATATATATATATATATATCAGGATGATGTATAATAAAATCAGTTTAAGAGAATAAGTCAAAAGAATTTAACAGACTAAAAATATATTGAATCATTTATGATTTAAACTCATACAATTTAAAACCAGCTAAAACAATTTAAAATAATGGTGACCAAAGCACCATATGCAAATTGGATAAAACTGTTTAGGCCCAAAAGGCTTTAATACAAAGCTATGTTCTGATTTGATGGCAGAACAACACCAGCGCCAGCTTCAATTGGGCCTCTGAGAGGAAGTTATCCCATAACTGGGGTGCCACTGTAGAGAAGTTCCTTTCCCATGTCCTCCCACAATATATTTCCCCTATTGGTGAGTCACAGAGGAGGGCGCCTCCAACAGACCTCAATTCTTCAGCAGGCATATAATGGGGAGAGATGCTCCTTCAAGTATCAAAGCCCCATTTAGGATTTTAAATGTTATCACCAGCACCCTGAATTCAGATTGGAAGCATATAGGCAGCCAGTGCAATTCCTTTAAAGCTGGTGTTATATGGTTTCAGTATGGTCTTCCAGTCACCACTTTAGATGCTGTATTTTGTGTTAGTTGCAGGTTCTGAGTCTTCTTCAAGGGCAGCCACACATAGAGTACATTATAATATTCTAATGTGACATTTTAGGCACCAAAATTGAGGGGGGGGAGTATCAGATAAGTGTGATACTCCAGGAGAGGACAAAAGTGACCCTGGTCCCTTGGAGATTGCCCACCCATGGTCTACAGAGTCTGTCTTTATGGTCTGTCTTTGAGCCTGTGGAGCCTGCCACTAGACATTTAAGTCTGCCACTACACATTTAGGGACCTCAAGATATTGTTCTCCTAACTCCCAACCCCACATGAAAAGCAGTTTGTTATTTGCTCTCAAGTCAACTTTGAGTTGACTTGAGGAGCCAGCATGGCATAGTGGTTTGAGCATTGGACTATGACTCTGGAGACCAGGGTTCAAATACCCACTCAGCCATGGAAACCCAAGTCACATAGTCTCAGCTTCAGAAAACCCCATGATATGTTTGCCTTAGGGTTGCCATAAGTCAAAAACAACTTGAAGGTGCACAACAACAACAACTTCAATTGTGAAGTTGAAGGCTTTCACGGCCAGCATCCATAGATTTTCCTTGGTTTTTTCCCCAGGCTGTGATGCTGTGTTCTGGAATAGTTTCTTTCAGACATTTCGCCTGCATCTGTGGCTGGCATCTTCAGAGAATGGTTGAGTAGGTGTGTGTGTGGTGTTTATACGCTATGAACCCCTGTTGGGGAGTATACATAAATTTGTGTAATTGAATGGTTATAGAAATGCAAGGCTCGTTAGTGTCTGTTTGGCTGATAGTTGGTTGATGGGACATTATCTGTTGCGAATCCACCTGTCCCTGGGTGGAATTCTTTTGTAAGTGTTGAGTTTTGATTCTATTGTATTTCAAAACTGGGAGCCAGATTTTGTTTACTGTTAAGGTTTCTTCTTTTCTGTTGAAGTTCTCCAGGTGTTTCTGGATTTCAATAGCTTCTCTGTGCATTCTGACATGATAGTTGTTGGCCTGGTCCAGAACTTCTGTGTTTTTAAATAGCATTTTGTGTCCAGGTTGGTTTATCACATGTTCTGCTACTGCTGATTTTTCTGGCTGGCCCAGTCTGCAGTGTCTCTCATGTTCCTTGATTCGTGTTTGCACGCTGCGTTTAGTGGTCCCTATGTAAAATTTGTCCACAGTTGCATGGTATGCAGTAAACTCCTGCAGCTGTGAGAGGGTCTCTCTTGTCCTTTGCTGAGCATAGCATTTCTTGGAAATTTTGGTGACCCTATAAATAAGAGACCTCCAACAGGTCATCAACTGCCCTGTTCAGATGTTGCAAACTCAGGACTGTGGCTTCATAAAATTGTTCTCAGAGATTTGGAGGCAAGATCACTTACCATAAATGAGCATCCATGGTGGCTCAGTGAGGTCCATATTAGAGTACAGACAATTCCACTTGTGAAGAAATTAACCTGCCAAATTCAAGTCTTTAAAGGAGTAATAAGAGCAGATTAAATTTACCAATACATGGTATGTATTTAGAAGGCAATGCCATAATCACAAAAAGTCAACATGGGTTTCAGAGAAACAAGTCATGCCAGACTAATCTGATCTCTTTTTTTGATAAAGTTACCAGCTTGGTAGATGAAGGGAATGCTGTGGACATTGCATACCTTGATTTCAGTAAGGCCTTTGACAAGGTTCCCCATGACATTCTTGCAAACAAGCTTGTAGAATGTGGGCTAGACAAGTTAACTGTTCAATGGATTTGTAATTGGTTGACCGGCCGAACCCAAAGGGTGCTCAGCAGTGGCTCCTCTTCGTCTTGGAAAGATGTGACCAGTGGGGTGCCACAGGGTTCTGTCCTGGGCCCAGTGCTATTCAACATCTTTATCAATGACTTAGATGAGGGAATTAGGGGCATACTTATCAAATTTGCAGATGACACCAAATTGGGAGGAGTAGCTAATACCCTAGAGGACAGGATCAAAATTCAGAATGACCTGGATAGACTGGAGAGCTGGGCCAAAGCTAACAAAATGAAATTCAATACGGAGAAATGTAAAGTACTGCATTTAGGGCGGAAAAATGAAATGCATAAATATAGGATGGGAGAGACCTGGCTGAATGAGACTACGTGCGAAAGGGATCTAGGAGTCCTAGTAGACCACAAGTTGAACATGAGCCAACAGTGTGATGCGGCAGCTAAAAAGGCCAATGCAATTTTGGGCTGTATCAATAGAAGTATAGTGTCTAGATCAAGGGAAGTAATAGTGCCACTCTATTCTGCCTTGGTCAGACCTCACTTAGAATACTGTGTCCAGTTCTGGGCACCACAATTCAGAAAGGATATTGACAAATTGGAGCGTGTCCAGAGAAGGGCAACTAAAATGGTGAAAGGTCTGGAAACAATGCCTTATGAGGAGAGACTTAGGGAGCTGGGTATGTTTAGCCTGGAAAAAAGACGGTTAAGAGGCGATATGATAGCCCTGTTTAAGTATTTGAAGGGATGTCACGCTGAGGATGGAGCAGGCTTGTTTTCTGCTGCTCCAGAGACTGGAACACGGAGCAATGGGTGCAAGCTCCAGGAACAGAGATTCCACCTCAACATGAGGAGGAACTTTTTGACAGTAAGAGCTGTTCGGCAGTGGAACACACTCCCTCGGAGTGTGGTGGGGTCTCCTTCCTTGGAGGTCTTTAAACAGAGGCTGGATGGCCATCTGTCAGGGATGCTTTGATTGTGATTTCCTGCGTGGCAGGGGGGTTGGACTGGATGGCCCTCGTGGTCTCTTCCAACTCTGCAATTCTATGATTCTATGTCTTCATCATATATATCTGCACAGATCTTTTCCACTAGGGACCTTGGGTATTGGACTTGGACTCTGGGAGACCAGGGTTTGATACTCCACTCAGCCATGGAAACCCATTGGATGGCCTTGGGCAAGTCACACTCTCAGCCGTATCAGAGAAAAGCAATGACAAACCTCCCTCTAAATAAATCTTCCCAAGAAAACCCTATAATAGGGTTGCCATAAGTTGGAGTTGACTTGAAGGCACATAGGGATAGCAACAATTAAGAGGAGCAATTGGTTTTTGCCTGTTAGAGTAGGGAGGTTAAAAGAATAGGGCCAGCATTATTTATTGTTTTGGTAAGACTGTGAAGGTGAATTTATAATAAGTAGACTTTTTTAGAATAGGTAGTGGCTAAGTTAGACAGTTGGTTATTCATATGAACAACCAATGAGAAAGTAGTCATCTGAAAAAATACTTCTGCACACTGAGTAACCTTTATTTCACTTCTGTTAATAATAAAGTTATTGTTTTACACATGCACTTTTTTATTGGCTATGCTGGTGGCCAAAATTTTCAGATACAATTGTATCTGTGGCAAACCACAGAGTAGGTACTTCTCTCATACCTATAAGCTTCTAAGTGAGAGAAACCTTTAAAGAGGAGTTGAGGTTAGTCCTGAGGTATGTGCCAGAATACCAAATAACTAAGGGAGACTAGCAATCCCAGGAAAGCAACTGTAATGAATGGAAATAAAGTTTTTTTTAAAAGATAAAAAGGTTTAAATAAAAAATACCAACCTCTTCCCCCACCCTTCAGTGATGTCTCCAGAATGAAAACTGGAGAGGGTTCCTGTATCTTTAATGTGTGTGCAAGAGATGGAATTTCAGCAGGTGTTGCTTGTCACATAACCAGGTAACCAGCAACAGTTGCTGAAACGCCTTCTTCTACACAACTATTACAGGTACAGGTGTCTCCTCCAGTTTTCACTATTGCATCCCTAGTCTCCCTGTGTGCTGACAGGAGTGGATCTTGTTGGTGAGGGGTGAATGGTGTGACCTCTTCTCAAAGTTGGCTATCATATTTGTGAACTGTTAGGCATTCAAGGAGGCACTATATAGTGCATTTCTTTTGCCATGTAGGACTTTGTGTGTGTTCTCAGACTATCATTGCCTTCATTGTGGATCTCTCCAAGGCTGATTCTGGGAACTGCAACTTTTCCAAGCTCTGCTCTTATGTGTGTATATGGCAGGGGTGGGAGAATGTTAGGTTACCAGAAGGTTTAGTATAAAACTCCTACCAGCTCCACATAGAATAGCCAGGGCAGGAAACTATAGAATTTGCAGTCCATACGTCTGAAGAGCAAAAGCTCCCCCCCATGATTTCTGTGTGCAGAATTAGTGTTAATGGGACTTCATGTACCAGTGTGGGAGAGGAAGCAATGCTCTGAGATGCCTGCTTGTATTGCATATTAGAATTTAGGCACTGTTGGGATTACTTGCGTAGGAGGCAGAACAGAAGAAAAAGCAGGGCTTTCCCCCTTTCATTGCACTACATAATTCAGAAACCTCAGTCCAAACTGCCTCTGCATTTCAGAAAAAAATGATTCAGGATTTCCCTAGGATCTGAGTCAGAAAAAAGGAGATAAGGTCAAACAACAATTATGGTATGAGCATGACATTATAAATGGGAAGAGGAGAACTGGATTTTTTTCTTCTGAGAAAAGACAAAGCAGTTACTTCATACAATGAGATAATCAAAGGCAGAAAGACATTTTCTCCAGAGAATGAAAACAACAAACTTATACACAAGCTGTAAACTATTTCCTAATCGGACAAGAATTCAAATAAAAATGACTGTGTTATCTTTTCCTACACTTGTCAATGCTTTCCAATGAGTGGGCCATGTCAGGAGATGGTCTGGAGGGCAAATTACAGCATGATGTTTAATAATGTTTAGAAAGCAGGGAGGGATGTAAGTGAATCCATTTGAAATTTTCTAAACTTCATAAAGCCCTTTGCAAGAGGGGAATGTATACAGACAGTTTTGTTTTGGAGCAGGGATTTCGTCTTTGACCCTAGCAGAGATCTGGATAGCAAAAAATCTTGAACCCAGACATTCCCTACATGTGAGTTCACCTACATTCTTGTTTAGCTCCAAAACACATCAAGAATCAATGTCATTTCTGTCAACATGGTCGAGTTTCTTGGATGTGCCAGTTACATGGAACTTTATTTAAAGCCATGGGATGGGAAAGGCCCATCGGAGGGTTTACAACTTGAGCTTTTTTTTTTTTTTTGGTCACATAGGCCATGCTCAGCATGATAAGTTTGCTCCCAAGAGCTTTGGAGAATGACATCATTAAAATAGTCCATCTGTAGCTTCTGACCTAATTGCAAGAGAAAGAGCAGTAGTCATATGAAGTGATAATTGAAGATCAGAAAGATTTTGTGTCATGCCAAAAACTGAGCTAACTTTCCCATGTGCATGACAGGGACATAGAGGTAAGATTCCTAATATTAAATATGGAACCATGTCTCAACTGAGAGCTGACAAGGCCAGTCTTAATCCTACTCCCCCTCCCTTTAAAAATAATCTTGAGCTAAATTCCCAGATCTCTCTTCACATCTGCAGAGCAAGTCTGTAGAGAAGTTAAGTGTTGTTCCCCTTTGTCACTGGCAAACTGTAGCTTTATTTGTGACTGGGTTACACTAACAGCTGAAAAGGTCATAATCAGTATTATCAGACTGCCATGTCAGATTTGGAATCTTCATTTCAGAGTCTTAATGTATCACTTCAGAACCTCCAGAAAGGGAGGGAGGCCTAGAAGGAAGAGGAAAGGAGGAAGAAGAGGGAAACTTCAGATGTTTGTTTCCTTATCAATTTTTCCTTTTTCTCTCAGGCAGCAATGATCAAGGCATACTGGATACCTCTGACAACTAATTTAGGATGAAGGAAGCCCAAGACCTTGCTGCCTGAGATGAAGATCAAGAAGACACTCCCTCCTATTCCATATAGAAAAGCTAACTGGGGTCATAGCTGAATCTTTCCCCAACCCTGAGGATGGAATGCCACTACATCTGAAGGCAGCAGGATAATTTAGGGGATGCAATCTGGCTCACAAAGTACACATCACTCTTCCTCCCTCTAGTACCTTGCTGCCACCATCCAGTATCTGCCACCTGAAGTCACTGCCTCATTTTGTCTAATGATAGGGCCAGCTTTGGGCTCTGCTAAAAACATGTTAGCAAACTGAAAGGAAAGGGGAAGTGTAAGCACATAATAATAATAAAAAAGTCATGCTAGCCCAGAATCCTTTCCCCACTGTAGTCAAGCAGATGCCTATGGGAAGCTCAGAAGCAGGACATGAGAACAATAACAGTCTTCTGCATCTTATGCTGAGATGTGCTGTCTTTGGTCCTGGAGATAGTAAACAGCCATTGGGGCAAGCCATGTATATCTATAAACTCCATTAATTTGTCTAACCCTCTCATTGGGTGGGTGGGTGGGGGTCTTCATGTATTCTATACATAAAATAGACCAGGTTGGGGAACCTTTGTCCCTCTAGATGTTTTGGATGCAAGTTCCATAAACCTGTATAATTGACTATAATGTGTGTGTGGGGGGGTTGATGGGTTGTGTAGGACAAAACATCAGGAGGGATGAAGGTTCCCACCTTTGGAATAGGCAGTATGGAATTACTGCTGCCCCCAATCATCTGTGCTTTGTATGAGGTCATGTGAATGAATGCCTACAAGGCCTAAAGTGCACAGAGTTGTAAGTGCATAAACACCAATGTTTCTGGAACTCTTAGTGCACAGGCCACCAGATTGCATAGGAATCTCTGTGCATAGGCTTCCCCTTATCAGTCTACCATGTGCACATGGAGGGAGGCAGCAGAATGGCCCCACTGTCCCTTCTGCCCATGGAGTCCCTTTGATCAGGTAATGTCTGAAGGGGGTGTCATAAAATGGATACAGTTTCAAATGTTTAAATAAAAAGTTTGGGTAAGCAAATCCTGTTTACAGGCTGCCCCCATGTTTGATTACTATTAAGGATTTGCTTACCCATTATAGTTACAGACACGGCAGGGGGGGGTCTAGTTTCATTCCCTGTTCATAAGCAGCAGCAACAGAAGGAAATGATAACCCCAAACTTTTCATATAGAACAACTGAGGCAGCTGCTGAAGGATCCCAGTATTTAGAAGACTAAACAGTGTTACTAAAGCACCCTGTTGAAAAGAGGATTTGTACAGAGCTGGATGTGCGTGGGCACCCTAGAGCATTATGTGGACATTTTTCAAGAGAGGGAAAACAGCTCAGAATTGCTGGATGTGCACATTCTGAAATACAGCTACGTACAATGCTGTCAATTTCTGCTGTCCCTGCTATGTACACTATTCAAGGAATCCTGCAGTATGTACTGTTTTTTCCAGTTATGCAAAATGATAATTACAATAGTTTTCTAGCCACTGCAAGAGAAAATGAATATTCCTCTACAGTATTCTGTCAGTATTTGAATGTTTCAAAATGCTGTGCAGGAACAATCCTACAGAGAGAAACATGCATGCCAATAGTCTGCATTGGCTATTTTATTACATATGCATAACTAAGTAAAATCTCCCGGCCTGACCCATTCAGTCCACCTTAACAGCCAGCAGGCAGATCAGGTGAAGGAGGCCTGTCCACCTGCTGACCAGGGCACAAGGAAAAGGACATTTCCAACCACCCCTCCCACTAGTGAGCAATAGGGAATTTTAGGGAATTTTTTATTGGAGTAAGACCATTCTACTAAAAAAATACACCCGACCGCAAAAGGCCATAACAATAATACAAAAACAATACTAATTATTTTCCTCTTTTCTTACTAATACAAAAGTAAATCTATCCTAACACTAATGTATTTTTCCCTTTAATCTAAACACACTATAATCACATTATATTTACACATTATAATTATACCTACTTAGAAATGGAAAAAAACCAATAAAATATTAATTAAAAATAATAATACAAAATAATACAAAATTAATAAAATATTTATTTAAAATATCATTTTATGTTATTGCTGGGGTCGTCTCACTAAACCACGGCCAAAACTTTTTCCAACGATAGCTTGGCAATTTCTCTTTTTCACTCAGAGCTAAATTTTCAATTACATTCTTCACATAATAGGCAGTGCCTTTTACATCCTGCAGATTTTGACTTTTCACCTCCTTTTGTCTCTGGAAAACTAACCCTAACATCACATAGAGGTTTACCAAGCGCACCGTGGACCAGGGCACTTTCCAAAACCTCTCAGCCATGGCGGAACCAGGTTCCTTCCTCTTCCTCTTTTGGCCCACTGACTTTCTGGGTCCCCTGACACCCTCTGGAGGTTCAGTCCCTGAAAGCACCGTCTCCCAAGCCTGCTGTGCCAAATCTGGCCAATCCAGGACCCGGGCCACCTCCTCCCATGTTTCCCGGGCACTTGGGCAGTCCTGGACAAAATGTCTGATCGTCTCCTTTTGTGCCACGCCACTCAAAATCTCAGCCTTTTTACATTTCAGACGTGGACAGGTCTGCTCATCTTCTGCGGTCCATGGTCTCTTTCCCCTCAGATTAAGAACCTGATGATAGAGCCTCCACCTCAAGTCCCACAACTTTTTGGGGACCCTTTTGTCCATGAAATACTCAATTGGGTTAGTCTGGTGATGTAGGTATTCTGATAAATCTAGTTTGGCCTGACGCTTTTGCAAAAACGGGTTAACATAAATCTCCTCCACTATTTTCCTGTACAAACTCCTCTTGATGCTCTGACCTGGTCTGTCTTCCCCCTTCAACTCCTCAGCATGAATTTTATATTTCTTTATGTAAAAAACAAAGTCTTTCAAATAATCTGGTGCTTTCAATTTTTCAGGTAAAGAAAACCTAAAACTTAATGAGCCTTCCTCCCACCAAGTCTTTCCCCATCTAGTCCCTATCCAGCACTCACAAAACAAAACTAGCCAAGCCTGAGGTTGAATCTGACCCTTTTGTAACAGAGAAAGTTTCCCAAAGTTTTGAGCAGAAAAGATGGTGATGAACTTAGGTCCCAGGGCTGGGAAGTCTAGGCCCCCTTGTTCTACCTGCCCATAAGCCACTGCCCTTGCCAGGGGGAATGTGGCCATTCCCCAAAGAAACTTGAAGAGAACCCGATCAGCTTCTTTAATCACTGAATCTGGAGGCGGGAAAACAGCCGCCAAGTTGGCTGCCACCGGAAGCAGGTAAGTATTTACAAAAGCGGCTCTCTGGTAAATGGTCAGCTTCCATCTCTGCCAGAGGGCCACCCTCTCTTTCACTTTTTCCAACCAGCGATACCAATTTTCTTTCCATCCCTCTGGAGCCAACGCAAAATTCAGCCCCAGGATCTTCACCCTATCCATCTTTGCCTCTTGCTCTGCTTGCCACCTTTCCTTTTCTCCAACTACGTCCTTTAGAGGAATAGCTGCCATCTTGTCCTCTGCAGCAAAAATCCTGATCAAAAAACTCTTTTCCATGTTAAGTCGAGCACCAGAAACTCGACCGTAGGCCTCAAAAGCATCTTTAATCTTTCTAACTTCCATCCTGTCCTTAACCAAGAAGGACACATCATCAGCATGGGCAACAAATTTAACAGATTCATATCGAACCAACCATGAACTGTCCAACGGACGCGGAATTTGGATCCCCGAGATGCTCTTGTCCAAACTAATCTTACACAGAATAGCATCCAAAGCAATAACATACAAAAGAGGGCTTAGGGGACAACCTTGCCTTACCCCAGAATTTAGCTTAATCCTCTTTCCTCTATGACCATTGACTTGCAAAACTACCTCTGCATCCCTATAAAACAATTTAACTAAAGCAATAAATCTCTCTGGCACTCCTTTCCACTTGAGAGCTTCCCATAGGAACGTATGATCTACATTGTCAAAAGCTTTCATCTGGTCAACCTGTAGGATTTGACCAGTCCAAGCTCCCTCCTTGTTGAGTCGGAACACTTCCCGAAACAAACAAAGAGAGTCCACCATAGTCCTACCCGGCACAGCACTGGTCTGTGCTTCCATCACAATCTTATCAGCCACCTTAGCCAGCCGATTGTTCAGTATTTTTGCCAACATGCGGTAGTCTACGTTGGTCAGAGCTATGGGGCGCCAGTTTTTTGGGAGGGTAGGATCACCCTCCTTTGGGAAAAAAATCAGGACCCCTTGATAAAATGTCTCAGGGAGCTCATTATTATCCCACAAAAAATTAAACAAAGTTGTTAAAGGGGGAACAATCCACTTCCTGTAAACTTTATAAAAATTCCAACTCAGGCCATCTGGGCCAGGGGCAGACTTACCCTTCCCTTGAACTATGACCTCATGAACTTGTTCTTCTATAGGAGAGACCAACCTCTTCCTGTCCTCTGGACTCAGACCCTTATAGAGGGTGCCCATCTGGTCCTCTGAAAAAGCTTGAAAAAAACCCTTAATCTCTTCTATATCTATATTTTTCCGAGCATATAACTGCCTGTAATATCCTTCCATGATATCCAGCATCTCACTTGGTCTAAATACAATAGGGTCTGACTCGGAGGCCCTCAAGCCGTTTAATTCGATCGGAGCCCTTGGACTCCGGGCGCCTGCCCACTCATCCACGTCAACCACACCACCTCGAGTCCTGAAATTTTTACTCCTCTTTCTGTTTTGTCTTTGCTTTTGGCAAAATCTTGCTATCACTCCCTTCGCCCAGTTAAGCTCTTGTTCTGAAAAAGGAACACCTTGGTTCAATCGATAATGACACTTCAAAAAATGATAAATGGCCAAATGATACTCCTGAATCTGTTTCCCATTAATGTTGGTCTCGTAGGCCCGGCTAGTGGCCCGAACTGCGCGTTTCACACGTTCCCACCACCTGCACAAATCATCCTTGTACATGTCCGCAAGAGTTAGGCTGTGGGCTAGTGCTGAGGCGATGCGCTCTTTATATGCCACATCTTCCAAAAATTTAGGGCGCAACCTCCAGAGAGGTCTTCCTTTGGGGTAAACCTGACCTATACTGAACTCTACAGCCAAGAGCCCATGATCCGACCAAGGAGTGATCATAACAGTGCACTTTTCCACCTTCATTTCCTTCACTGTTCTCACACGGTCTATTCTGCTGGCTGAGGTTTTGTGATAATGAGTAAATCGAACTCCTTCCATTGGGGGAAAATCTGAACCAAAAGCCTTTCTACAAAAGACAGGAAAAAATTCTAACTCATTCTCCACATCAAGAGCTGCATCCTTAAGACCTTGCCTCTCTAGAAAAAACTCCAACTCTCTTTCTTCTGCTGTCAGGGGTTTGGGCAGGGACAACTTTGTCCGCTCTTTCTGGTCTGCGTAAGCACTCCTGTCCATCATCCTTGCCCTGTTATTGAAATCTCCTACGATAATAAGATGCCGTCGAGTGTTACACTGATTTTTTAAATACCCCCAAAACTTTTTCCGTTCGGCATATTTTACAGGAGCATAAAGCCCACACAGCCTGAAAGCTTTCTTTTCTACTCTTCCATCCTTCTGCTTTTCCTCCATACTAAAATCCACCCTGTTGCAGCCTCTGATGGGAGGGGTTAGAAACATCCACCTTGTGCCCCAATCAATAGTGAACAGACTTGATGCAGCTGCTGGTTGTTTAAGGTGGGCTGGGAGAGTATTTGTGTAATCTTACATTAATACTATTTAGTCTTATTGAGTACAGAGCAGTTACAGATCTGTAGGTTATGAATCCATAAGTGTAATACTTGAAAGCCAGCTATGCTCTTTTTGTGCAAAAGACTGTTTTCTGCTCAGGAAATAGTGTTTTCCGGAAATAGTGTTTTCTACAAAGAAAAGCTGTTTTAGTGCAGAAAGTAAGTTTGTTTGTGTGTGTATGCGTGCACAAAAATGTGATTTTCTGCACAGAATAATTCTTCTGAAACACTTTGGATGTTTGAATACTGGGAGCAAATTGTGCAAAACTCTCACTGGTCTATTTTTCTTCCCAATGGGATTTTCTGATTGTAGGGAAACTTTCCCCTCTGCCACAAGTCTGGATTTGCAGAAAGTACAAAGTGAAACATTCACAGCCACTGTGAATGTTTATTCATAGAATCATAGGGGCTTACCACACTCCAAAGAAAAGCGGTGAAGCAGCAGGAATATTCTGTCTTTCCTGCTGCCTTACCGCATGGCATCATCATTTTTTTTGTTCTGATTCTGTGAGGGACCAAGTTAAAACTGTATCTTTTTGTTAACCAGAAAAACCTATTAGCAAAAAGATGTGGTTTTTAGCTCAGTCCCTGACAGAAAAAGAATGAAAGAATGCTGGAAGAATGGCAATGTCATGCTGTAAGACAGCAGGGAAGATGGAATATTTCTGCTGCCTTGCTGCTTTTCTTCAGAGTGAGGTAAGCCTCATAGAAACAACCCTATGATTCTATTAATAAACATTCAGAGTGGGAGTGTGCTTTTCACATGGAACTTTCTGCCTGCAGTAGCCTTCCTCAACCTAATTCCTTCCATGTGCATTGCATTGCAATCCCTTTTATCAGAAGTCTGGGGCTGATGGGAGTTGTATTCTGAAACATCAGGAGGGCTCCAGGGTGGGAAAGGCTGGTTGGCATAGGCTATGAAGATTACAATGATGGAATTCCTTACACAACCAGGTTCTAACACTTAGGGCTCATCTACATGGGTAAGAATAATCCAGCTTCTGATGGATCAGGCCTGTTCCTCCCCATTACCTGCATGGAACAAGAGGAAGTCCAGATGGGCACACCAACCTGTCACTGGAGCCACTATCACCATCTCCCTTACTCTCTCTGAAGCCAGGAAGACAGCCTGTAACATGTGACCAAGTCATCCTGCTTGTGACCAGCCTTGGTCTCATGGTGTGGGCCTGCTGCCTACTGCAGAAGACTGATGACAGAGGGTAGCTACAGCAATGGGTGCATGTGCTGAAATGGGCTTCTGCGGTCATGTGGGGACTGGTCCGATTTTTGCTGGTGGAAGCAGTTTTTCCTGGGTATTATTTTAAAACACTGTAACGAGCCCTTACCCCATCCTAGCCCCAGGTATTGTGAGGACTGTCCAGGGGCAAAATGGGGCAAAAGCCCTGCATCATCTGGACTGCAGGGCTCCAAGATGGAGGCAAGACAGGGCAAATTGCCCATGTAGACAAGCCCTCAGGCTGCCATCTGTGTACTGGAAAGTGTTTCTCAGCCTTAGGAACTTATGCATTCTTGCACTTCTATAGTCTAACTATGAGGCATATGATTGTTCGTGTAAGCATTGTACACTTCTCAGAATAGTAAAACATGAAGCTTAATGGTGGGAGATTTGGGACAAATAAAAGGAGGTAATCCTTCACATAATACATTATTAAACTATGGGATTGACTGTCACAAGATGTAGGGATGGCTGCCAACTTGGACACCTTTGAAAGTGGACTGGAGAAATTAATGGAGCTTAGGTCCATCACACTGATAGCTCCAGTATCAAAGGCAGTATGCTTCTGTGTATCAATTGCTGGCAAATGTGAGACAGAGGACTTTATCAGACACATAAAATACGGTGTCATAACGACGCCATATAACCACAAAAGGGTGTGCATATCAGACAATGTTGCTGTTTCGCGGTTATGTCCCCGCCAAAACCTGTAGTTTTTTATTGACAGCTGAAGCCGTCAATAGATCCCTATGGTGCATTTGTACAAGCATTGCTAGTGTGTGAAACCTCACGCCATTGTACTCACATCAATGTAGCATCAATGGCTGGTCTGGTGCAAACACTTCCTGGTGATGTTGCAACAGCCAGGTAAGCGATGTACTTTTTATGACCCTCTGGGTTACTTGGGACCTTTAAAGTGTGTGCATGTACTTAGTTTTTCTGACTTATTTTTGTTTGTTTGTTTTTTAATTTCCCACATGATGAAGTCTTGCAATAATCTGCGGGATTTCAAAGGAGGAAGTGAATGGAGCTCCATTCACTTCGTCTTTCATTGCCAGGGAAGCCTTTGCCAGGATTAGAGATAAGTGTGGTGTGTTGGACGGGTGTTCTTTTGCTTTTTTTTTATGCCAGCAAATGAATGTTTTTTTGTTTTTGTAAAGTTTTATTGGTTTAACCAAGAAGTTGTGCAGTTGTTATTTTGTAATAGGAACAATACCAGCTCTACCTTTCACTGGAGGAGTGGCTGAAGTACAGATTTGCTCATATAGTGTGAGGGAGTGCAAAGTAAAATTGGAAGTCCTCAGATGCTCCAAAAAAGACCAGATCTGGCAGAGTTGGCACCAATTGGGGACGTGTGGAGTGAGAGCCCTAAGAAGTTCATCTGTGGTCTTTGGTTTGGAATTATGAAACAGATCTTGCAACCTGTATACATCCCTCTCTTCCCATAGGTGAAACTGGTTCACTTTATCAGGGTCAAAGAAAAGGGGGTGGAGGGTAAATGGCTGTATGGGAGAAGGTGGTGGGGCAACGATACGCTGACATTTGTTCCAGACCAGTAGGGACGTGCAAAAGAAAGGGTTGTCCAGAGCTCTCAGCTGATAAGTGGAGGTTTCTGAGAAAAAATATTTTAGGGCTATTGGACATCTCAAATCGAGCTCCAGCACAACCCATAGTATAGTCATTTTTTTCCCTGGAGGATTGACACAACTTGGGTGAGCTGGAATGTGGCAAAGTACAATTCCAAATTGGGGACACCTAAGCCTCCAGAGGCAGGGGTAGTAAACCATACTCACCTTGGGAACCAGGGTCTCTTTCCATCAAAGACATAATCATGCAACATTCGTTTCTATACATTGAAGTAAGAAAGCGGGGTGACAAAGGAATACTCTCGAACAGAAATAGTAATCTGGGTAAGGCAAACATCTTAATCAACGCTATTCTGCCTAAGAGGGAAAGTCGAAAAGTTTTCCAAATTTTCAACCAGGATCTTAACCACCTCATGAGGGGCTTATAATTCCGAGGAATCGATTGTTTAAAATCCTTTGTGATCAGAATCCCCAAATATTTAAACCCAGATGGGTGTAAAGAAAGTTGGGTAATTTGTTGCCATTTCAATTGGGAGGGAAGTGAGACATTAAGGCAGAATAATGCAGATTTGGAGAGATTAACCCGAAACCCAGCATACTTGTCAAAGTCCTCCAAGACCTGTTGCAATGTGGAGTATGACTTGTCAATGTCACGTAAGTAAAGCAGGGCGTCATCTGCATAAAGGGACAGTTTATGTTCCCTCCCATTAATCAAGGGGCCTTTGATGTTAGAGTTATGGCTGATCATAGCAGCTAAAGGTTCAATAGCCAGGGCAAATAGTATTGGGGAAAAGTGGCAACCCTGCTTGGTTCCCCATTGCAGGGGAATAGGCAGTGAATCCATCCTGTTAACATGAATGAGTGCACGAGACCAAGAATACACACCCTTCAGGTAATTAATGAATTTAGAACCAAAACCCATTTCATTCAGGACATCAAAAAGATAGGGCCAATCTACATGGCTAAACACCTTAAGGGCATCTAGGTAAATCAAGAAAGTTGGATGAGAGGAAAGTTTAGAATGGTGTATAATGTTTAATGTCCTTCTAATGGCATCAACTATTTTGCTACCAGGAATTAATCCTACCTGATCCGGGTTTATGTAGGAGAAAATGAATGTGTTAATTCTGTTTACCATTATGGCAGATAAAATTTTAAAGTCTTGATTGATTAATGATATTGGTCGGAAAGCTGCTGTAGTAGAGCTGATCTGTGCAGATTTTGGGATGGGTATAATACAGGATTGCTTCCATGAATTCGAGAGATGAGAAGTGTCCAAGACTTCAATGTATAATTCAATCATGTGGAGGGTCAAGTCATGCTTAAGGAGTTTATACAATTCTAAATTAAAGCCATCTGGGCTGGGGTCCTTTCCGGGATGCAAGTTACGAAGGACCTGAGTAATATCTGTCAATGTAATAGGGCTGTTAAGAGTTGCTGCATGTTCTGGGCGTAGCTTTTTCAGGGAGAGAGATTTCACAAACAGAGCTGTCATGGACAGGTTGTTCCGCAGTGTATAGGCTAGTGTAAAAGGATTCAAATTCTCCCAAAATTTCTTTTAAAACAGATGTCACCGTGCCCCTTTTGGTAGTGATGTTGGCAATTAATTTTTTTCTGTCCTTTTTAAAACTAACTGAGCCAGTAATTTAGAATTTTTGTTATTGTGGTCATAATAATAAGCTTTGGTATACAGAAGGGCTGTTTGATGGGTGTCTAATTCCTGGAGTTCCACTCTTTTCTTGTTGAGTAAGAACAAACCATTATTATTTTGTGTGTTTCTATGAGTCTTGGACCATTCTTCAATTTCTAGCAATAGTGAGGTTTGTTTAAGAGTTTTAAGTTTTTTCTGCTTCACACCCTCCTAAATAAAGAGACCACGGAGCACTGCCTTCATAGTGTCTCGTAACAGGATTTCTGAAGTGTCATGCTGTCTATTCTCTTCATAAAATAGTTTGTAACTGTTTTGAATATTGGATTTAAATTGAACATATAAAAGCAGTCTGGGGTTAAACCTCCAGATTCTAGTGGAGAAGGCATTTGGGTCCAGCGTCCATGTCAACAGGAGGGGGGCATGATCAGAATGGAGAATATTTTCTATGAATACAGCTGCAACCTGAGCTAGGATCGATTTGTTGATGAAAAAGTGGTCAATTCTAGAATAAGATCTATGCACAGAGGAAAAAAGGTATAAGATCTTTCCGTTGGGTGAAGTGTCTGCCAGGGAGCAATTAGTCCCATGTGTAGTAGGGGTGCTTTGGGAACTAGAGGCAGCAGAGAAAATCTTTTATGAACTCAAGGCGATCTATCTAGAGTAGGGTCCAGAACTGCATTAAAATCTTCTCCCCTGATTACAATGCCTTTGGCAAAACTGGCCAGCTTCTGGAAATACGATTCCAAAAATTCTGTCTGGTTGACATTTGGGGTATAATAAGCGGACAAGGTAACCAAATGGTTATGTAGCAGATCTTGCACCATTATATAACTGCCTTTCTTATCTCTTATGAGATAATGAAGTTGGGAGGGGGTGCCCTTGTCCAAAATAATCGCAATCCCTCGAGATTTACCTGAACCACCAGTGACAAATTGGTCACCAAATCTAGAGGAGGGGAACACTGATTTGTTTGTCCAATTGTGTGTCTCTTAAAGAAAGAGAACATTGGGCTTATGGGGGTGAATTTCTTTAAGGAGTTTTTGGTGTTTTAGTTGAGATCCTAGCCCTTTGACAATGAACAACAATATCTGAGTATCATCCATAGCTAATTATAAAGGAGGGCTGGAGATTATGTTCTTGCTGAAACCCAAATCTAGTGATCTGTCACATCAGTAGGGTCCAGAGACACGTAAAAGATCCCACAACCCAGACAAACACAATTAGTTTAAGGCTGACATACCCCTTCTCCCAACAAGACTTAAAATCCAAACATACATAAACAACACAGAAAAACAACAATGTAACCAGAAGGAGGAAGGCCACTGAGATGATCGCCTCCTGACCGGACACCCATATCAGTCTGATCACCTTCGGAGTGCCAAAAAAGGCAGTGGGAGGGGGGGCATAAAGTTGAGCTGCAACTTCAGTTCTTGCGAAAAGTGGTGAAAAAGTAGCATAAGTTGGAGTAAGCATGAGTGTGATTGGAACATTTAAGTTTGGGCACTTAAAAATCCTGCAACTGTTCTTTAAAGTCTAGCAGAGAGTGGTAGAGTGAGGCTGCTCCAAGGGTGAAAGAGAGCTGTCAAGATTCCCAGTCTCCTGAGTGATGACTGGTAACAAGTAGAAATAGCAACAACGTGTCCAAAAGAGGCTGGAGAAGTAGCCCTTGGTGAGCCAGTAATGTTGTTGTGTTGTTAGAAGATGGTGTCAATGGGGAGCAGTATGCCCGCCGATCCCTGTAGGGGAGCTCAGAAGGGTAGCAGGGGGGTAGAATCACTCTGCAGATTTGCATTAAAGGGGGAGGAGAGCTGTCAGAGCTCCCAGGTTGCCAAGTGATGGCTGACAGTTGATGGAAGTATTAACAAAGTAGAAGATAGAAGAAAGGCTCCAGAAGAGCCAGCAATGGAGGTGTTCTTGTTGTTTAGCAGAGGGTGATGACAAGATGACAGTATGGCTGCCACTCTCCATCCAAGAGCCCACAAAGATCATCCTCAAAGGTCCTCTGTTCTCATCAAGTAGCTCTCTTGTCCTTTTTCTGCTGGGCAACTGTCCAGTCTGCCTCATCCTGAGTAGAAGAGGCTGGTTGTTCCTTTCTAATTTCAAGGAATTAGGAACCTGGATGTCTAGAGCAAGTAATATGTCTAGAAGCTGTATTTTCATAGTGGCAGACATGACAGAGTTCCCTTTCATGACTGTGATCTTAAATGGGAATCCCTAGTGATATTTTATGCCAGCCACCACCAAGAGAGAGGTAAGGGGTTTGAAGGCTCTCCGTTTTCATAGGGTCTCTTGGGGAAACATTGTGGAAGATCAAGATGGGTTTCCTGTTAAAGGTAAGGGGAGCTAGGTCATTTAGCTTAGAGGTTACCTGCATCTTCTTAGAAAAAGAGGAAAATCTCATGAGAATGTCTTGGGGAAGTCTTCGGGCCAATTGTGGCGGCGGGGGGGTGGAGAACAAGTGATCTGTGTGCTCTCTCAATATCATCTTCTCTAATATTCAGGCTGGAACACAGATCATTAATCCAAGTGATCAAAAAGCTTTTGAGGTCCTTCTGTTCTGTCCCCTCCTCAAGCCCACAAAGACGGATGTTAAGACACCTGCTCCTATTTTCCAGGTAATTAACCTTGTCCTTTAGATACTGATTAGATTCCTCTAAACATTGAATATGAGGGTCTAACGCCGATGTTGCCCATAGCGCTTCAGAGGCAGCGTTCTCTATAGCCATGACTTTACCTGTCAAATCCAAATGTTTTGCTTTCACTGGCTCAAACACTGAAGTTAGCTCTCTATGGACTTTTTCGGATGGTCAAAAATAACGCAAGCAGCCTCGTTGCGTTGCGAGGCTGCTGCGCTGCAGAGCGTCAGTTTCAGATGACGCTCTGCCCTGCCGGTACTGTTGCGGTACCGTGGGGAGATTTGAGCATCATATTTCGTCGGGTTTTACTCACGAAAGTTGATTGTGATTAAAAACCAACAAAATATGACGCTCAAATCTCCCCGCGGTACTGCAACAGTACCGGCAGGGGAGAGCGTCATCCGAAACCGATGCTCTGCAGTGCAGCAGCCTCGCAACGCGACAAGGCTGCTTGCATTATTTTTGACGCATCCGAGAAAGTCCTATGAAGGTCTGCTACAAACAGTTCTCTCTGTTTCTGTAGCTGAGATGAGATGCCCAGTTCCATATTTGGCTGGGGTTCAGGACGAGTCCCCTTTCCTGCCTTGTTCAGGCCTGGAGCCATGGTGCTTTCAGTATCATCATCAGGGCCGCCTGTAAGAAAGGGCCGTCATTCCTTGGCCACTGGGTAGTAATCCGAAATTGTTTGCTCAGCCGGACATTTGACCCTTTACATTAATCAGGGTGCCCAAATCAAAGTAATTTAACAGCTATTTACTCCATTTTTATTAATATTTTGCAAGATTCAGGAAGAGCACAACAGCTACACATTCACCATAATCAATTGCTAGCACCCCCCCCCCGAAAAGAATGCTTTTAAGGGGCTAGTGTGATAAAGTCCAGAGAGTGCAGTATCATTCTTGCATTCTGCTGGTGGGATTCCTGTAGTCATCTGTTTGGCCACTGTATGACCAGAATATTGGTATTTGGTCTGATCCACAATGGCTCTTGTTATATGTTTCATCTTTTCCTGCTTTTGGGACAGAGGACGGATGGTAAATATTGGGTAAATTATGGGCGTATCTGTACGCATGATGGCCTCTTTCACACACACACACTCACTCACTCTGTCTCTCTCACACACACACATTTCAGGAGGATAAATGTATAAACAAAGTATAACAATCCTATTGCCCTTTTCACACATTCTATAAACAAAAGGGAGTGGAACACAGGAGCACACTCACTGTCCTGATTCCTTACCTCCATATGTAAAAGCTGAATGTGTGCCTACAGTGATGTGGGTACAATGATGTGTGGACCCGATCATGCGTACCTAGGCTATGCATATAAAGCTGCCCATGTCTAGTCTCTGTTCAGAGAGCCAGGTGGATGTGTGGATGGTCAGGATAGCAGGAGGACAGCAGGAGAGGCCTTGGTCTGTCCTCCTCCATGTGTTCAATAGGCTGGCCAAGGCTTAGGATTTGGAGTCATGACTTTAAGAGTTAAAGTCTTCATGACTTTAAGAGTTAAAGTCTTCATGACTTTAAGAGTTAAAGTCTTCATGACTTTAAGAGTTAAAGTCTTCATGACTTTAAGAGTTAAAGTCTTCATGACTTTAAGAGTTAAAGTCTTCATGACTTTAAGAGTTAAAGTCTTCATGACTTTAAGAGTTAAAGTCTTCATGACTTTAAGAGTTAAAGTCTTCATGACTTTAAGAGTTAAAGTCTTCATGACTTTAAGAGTTAAAGTCTTCATGACTTTAAGAGTTAAAGTCTTCATGACTTTAAGAGTTAAAGTCTTCATGACTTTAAGAGTTAAAGTCTTCATGACTTTAAGAGTTAAAGTCTTCATGACTTTAAGAGTTAAAGTCTTCATGACTTTAAGAGTTAAAGTCTTCATGACTTCATGGACTTTTTCGGACAAAGAAAAAACAACGCTAGCAGCCTCGCCATGTTGCGAGGCTGCAGCGCTGCAGGGCGTCCGTTGATCGTGAGTAAAAATCTGCTAAATATAATGCTCAAATGTCCCAGCGGTACTGCAACAGTACCGCTAGGGACAGGCATCATGCAAAATGGATGCCCTGCAGCGCTGCAGCCTCGCAATGTGGCGAGGCTGCTAGCGTTGTTTTTTCTTTGTCTGAAAAAGTCCTAAGAGTTAAAGTCTTCATGTCTTTAAGAGTTAAAGTCTTCATGACTTTAAGGATTATTTCAGACAAGGGACCCCTCCCCCCTGAGGAAGTTGGGAGAAGAATGGGGCTGTTGCGCTTACACAGCCCCATTCAGACTGCCCCATCCTCCTCCCCCCTCCTCCTGACCTCCTCCTGTGCTGCGGGTGCCGCTTTTTATTCACAGAGGTTTTCCGTCAATAAAAAGTGGTGCCAGCAGCACGGGGGAAGGTCGGGAAGAGGTCAGGAGGAGGATGGAGGAGGATGGGGCTTTCTGAAATGGGGCTGTGTAAAGGCGGCAGCCCTGTTCTTCTCCCAACATCCTTGGGGTCTTTTCCCCCCGTCTGAAAAAGTCTTAAGTCATGTTTAATTCACAATGACTTTTATGTAGAAAAAAAAGCCATTTGCAAGAAACAATTTAATATCCCCCCAGATTTTTTTTTCTTTAAAGAGATGGATTAGTTGATTAATTTTAGTTAGAGCATGAGGATGAATATGCCTTAAAGGACTGTAGCACTTACATCATGTACTTGCACGGACATCAAAGCTTTTCATGTTGAGACTTGTGTAAGGAAGAACAAAAAACCCAAAATACTGAAGGGTACCAGTCCTATTATTTATAAACTTTTCAACTCATCCTTATCCATTATTTTATTTTCCATCGCCATACTAGCTAAAGAGATTGTTTTGATTTAAACATAACCAATATCTGTTGTTTCCATATGTGACATCAAGGTGTTTTGTTTTTTTTTTCATTCTTCTATCAATGGAGATTCAGTGATAAGAGTGATGATGAATGCTGTTCTCATTTGTGTTTTGGGTTTTCTCTAAACAGTAATGCATAAATCCCCAAAAGGTTCAAGATGAGTTCACTTAGTCTAAACATATGAACTTTGGAAATGTGCTTGGAATATTTTCCTCTCAAGTCTTTGTTGCAGATCTATGGATAATGATCTTAGTTCATCCATTTTTCTGCTTGATACAAACTAAGAGCCTTTGAGCTAGAGTCCTCTTCTCCACTTGTGTTCCTCTTTAGTTTATTTTGGCATCCTTTCTTCACTGAACTTGAAGAAGAATTAGGAATCTAAATTATCTAGATCTGTGGTTCATCATGTAAAAAATATAGTTGTGTGAATCTAAGTATTCTGGGCTAGATCCAATTGTGAGTTCCAGCTAGAGGAGACCAACTGAATAGATGGGACTTGTTAACATTTCTGCAAGACTTATTGATTCAATGAGACTTGGGTTGCATAAGCCTTGTGCATTTATTAAAATGAGCATATAATGAGATTTGTGGAGACATGGCTAATAAAAAGAATTAGCAGAAGTAGTGCCTGAACTCAAAATGTTTGTAGTTTTTCTTTTCAAAATTTGTACCAGATTTCTATGTACTTTATCACACAAGGCTGCTCAAGTGGAATTTCTGTAGGAATTTGGCCAGTACTTATCAGACAACGTTGTGTTTGCACACTATGGGAGAACAAATCAAGGAACATGAGACACACTGCAGACTGGGCCAGCCAGAAAAATCAGCAGTAGCAGAACACCTTATAAACCAACCTGGACACAAAATGTTATTTAAAAACACCGAAATTCTGGACCAGGCCAACAACTATCATGTCAGAATGCACAGAGAAGCTATTGAAATCCACAAACACCTGGACAACTTCAACAGGAAAGAAGAAACCCTTAAAGTAAACACAGTTTGGCTACCAGTCCTGAAAAACACCAAAATCAAAACTCAACACAGGCAAATGAACTTCCCCCAGGGACAGGGGGATTTCCAGGAGAGAATAGGCCATTAGTCAAACAGACACTAATCCTCCTTGCATATCCTCCCACCCTAGGAACTAGCCATTCAAATACACAAATTTACATATCCTCTCCAATAGGGACTCACAGTATATAAACCCTCCACACCCCTACCCCACCATTCTCTGAAGATGCCAGCCACTGATGCAGGTGAAATGTTAGGAATAAACTCTTCCAGAACATGGCCTCACAGCCTGGAAAAAACCTGCAGAAAACCTATGGAAGCCGTCCGTGAAAGCTTTTGACTTCCCATTCATACATAGTGTTTGTGGTGGCAGCATTTTTTTCAACAGTGATGGTAACTTGGTTGCAATAATGGGACAAGTGGAAGTCGTCACCTCCACCCCTACCTTACCTTTAGGTTTTGGCTCTGAAATCTTGGGGAACATGGTGCTGCTGGCCAGATAACCCTGCTGGAATAGTTCAACTAATCCTGATTGGGACTGCGGTGAACAGGAATATTAAAGCTCTTCCTCCCCCAGGCTGCATTCACGATACAGTTTGCTTACTCTTGTGCTGGCTATTTGTGAAAGAAGAATCCTTAATATTCAAGGATGAATGACATGAGCAATGTTACCTGTAAGATTGCCTGCCTCTAATTCTAAATTTCTCCTCTCTACAAGACTGACCCTGTTACCATCTCAGCAACAAATTTGTAGGCCTTGCACTTTAATTTCAAAGCTTACAAATTAATCTTATATACCTGTCTTCCTTAACATTTGTATTTCCCTTTTTTAAAAATGGCATTTCAAAAATATATAACACCCTTTATATTTTCTTAAAGGTTTAATTTATTGAAACATCTAATATTATCTTCCATAAACAGGCTGCAGTTTAGCTGGAACCATGAAGAATTTTGCTTGGTCCTGAAGCTAAAGTTAACTAACCTAATCTGCACTTCCTAGATAAACATGAGGACCAGAGCACAATCTTCTTTCAGGCTGTGTGTACACCTCTGAATTTTGCAATGTAATTTTCTGCTTTAAAAAGTAAAAAAAGAATGTGTATGGGAGAGCTGCATACAAAAATATATAGAAAATCACACATTTTAGGGCAGTAGTGAAGAAAGCATGGCCCACAGACTGCATGTAGCCCCTGAAGCCCCTGTCCAGACCCCCAAAGGCTCCTGACCCCAGACATTTTTTAAAAACCTGGTGTGCTGTTCAGGTGATTTTCACCTGGAAAATGTCCATCCCCCTCCCAATTTGTGCAAAACTACCAAAAGCCCTGCCCAGCCACTCCAAAGCACCCCCACAATCCCCATCAACAAATACCTCTTTTTTCCCTCTGTTTCATCTTCCAAAATGGTGACAGGAAGTGATATGTCATCACTTCTGGTGGCCATTTTGGAGAAGAAGGAAGGGAAACAGACATGTATTGGCACATGACTCCCATACAATTGCCCACTCCTGTTTTTGGGTAAACTGTTTATGAAAATAAATGTTCTTAAAAAAAAACCCAGAATGGACTGACAACTGAATACACTGAAATCAGCATGGAGCAGAAATAAACTGATTCAATTATGTTCCTGTAGCCAGGTCACCAAACAGTAGAGCTTCCATCATTGTTTGTTTCTGATGGTCTCCTCACTTTTCTCCACTGGTGGAGATAGCTATGAATTTACACCCAGTCAACTAAGAAAAATGGCAGTGGGAATGCCCAACTCTCCCCATCAATTCAGTGGCAGGGCAAGTGTTCAAAATGCAGTGGGCCCTTCACATCCACAGGGGTTCAATTCCACACACACACTAAGGATGAGAAAAATGCAGTCACCTTATATGAATCAATGGTGGCATGTGCACATGGCCACATGCTGACACGGCTGCATGCATACACCACCATTGAATAATATGTGACATGGTTATCTCCAGACACTTCAATCCATGAATGGCTAGCCCACACATATGAGGGGCCCACTGTACTTGGTTGTTGTCACTGGGTACAACTCCTATAATTCTACAATAACTCATTCTTTGCTAGAACCACTCCTCTTATTGATCTTTTCACAGCCATTTGTTCTGTCATGTCAAGTTAGTAAACATTATCTGCATATATATATATATATATTTTAAAAAACCCTCTCCATTGATGGAACACATAGACAATAGAAAGCAGAAGCTTTAGGGAATGCCACTCAATTGTTTGTTGAGTTTTGCCCAAGATATTTGCTTGATTACATTTGACCACATCTTTCTTGCAGCCAGATGTTGGTAAGGGATGACTGCTCAGTAGCAGAATATATGCTTCTCATGATCTGTCTCTAGAATATCCACTGATACAATTTCAGGGGGGAAACCAGAAACAACTCCTTCCAGAGACTCTGGAGAGCTTCTTCCAGTCTAAATAGATCATTGTGGGCAAGCTAAAACAAATGTCTGATTGGCTGAAGCTGCTCCTGACTTTTTTCTATCAGTTGGAATACGCCATACTCAACAGCAATTAGCAATGATGGCATACGGTGGTAATAATGATAGAAACAAATGCTAGGAGAATATTCAAGCAGAATATTTTAAAATTCAGAAGCAAGTTTAATGAATTCTGAAGATTAAAATATATTTATTTATATCTTTTTTGCCATAAAACCAAGGGCATAAAACTTACACAGGCCTCACTGATTACTTTTATTATGTAACATTAGAGGGAAATGGAGTAATTTGGGTTAGATAACAGGCTGTGTAGATGGCAGCTTTCAGAAGACTGGTAGCCCGGTATCCCCAGAAATTAAAGCAATGACATTATCATTTATACATGCTCTCTCTGGGCTCAGCCACTCTTCAATTAACCCAGAGGCAGGCAAATGTGTGAGACTAAGGACTTCATCAGATGTGGTAAATATGGCATCATAAGGATACCTAATGATTGTGAAAGTGTGTGCATACCAGACAACATCGTCCTTCCGTGATCATATCTGGTTAAAAATCTGTCCTATTTTATTGATGGGTCAAGGCACCAATAGATCTCCCATTCCGCTTTGTTGCCGGCATTGCCGGCATTTGAATCCTCGCACCATTGTGCTCATGTGAATGCAGTGTGAATGACAGAACAGTTCTGGGTGAGATTGGGATAGCCAGGCAGGGGAGCCTCTTTTTATGACCCCCATGTACTTGGGACTTTTTACGTGTAACTTTAACAAGTGACTTTTAAAAAGTAAGTTTTGCTATGCTCAAGGTGAATCTCTCCATCTTATCTGAGGCTTAGAAAGGCACATACTAAGCGTTAAACAATGTATGGAGCCACAGAATAAAACTAATGTAAGATGACAGGCACTAAAAGAGCACTAGATTCAGTTACACTGACTAATCCTTAGTCTGGCAATAGGAAAGGCATAGAAATATTAGAAAAGCAACATTTTTGCCTTGGGATATTTCTGAGAAGTGCTTAGTTACTTCTGAAAAGTAATTTAATCATTAAGTTCAGCATAGCTATGTTTGCTTCCTATTTTTCTTCACATTTCTATTTTCTTCTTGGAAATATTCTGCTTTGGACTAAAAGTACATATGGGTACGACTGAGGCTTATCTGATGACTTATGTAGGAAACATAATTATTGTTAGATTTATGGCAGAGTTTGGAAAGTTACCTCTAAAATTCACTAAAAAATTAGTTACAGTCAATCACCACTATAGTTACAGTTTTATCAGAGTGACTCTTTACTTTATTCAAAAATAATTACAGTTTTAAAATATATGTACCCTTTAAAATAAATCTACCCTCACAAACCACAATGCTATAAACCAATGGCCTGGGCACAATCTGTAGCTAGGTCTGGCAACTCATGTAACTATAAAAGTAACTAAATCAACTGAAGGTAAATCAATTATCTCTTGCTGTATTGCAACTGTAATGTAATGTAGTTATTCTCTAGGAACCTTATCAGACACACAAAATAAGGTATAAGGATGCCACATATCTGCGAAAGGGTGCACAGATCAGACGTCACCCTTTGTGGTTAAAATCAGCCACAAAACTGTAGTGTTTAACTGATAGCTTAAGCCATCAATTGATCCCTCATGCCTCAAGGCATTTAACTCTCATGACTGCAGTGAGAATGGCCAGTCTGGTGCAAACACGTCCAGGTGAGATCTGGACATCCAGGTAAGTTTTGCTCTTTTTATGACCCTCCCTGGGTTACTTGGGACATTTAAAGTTTGTGTGTGTGCTTTTAAAAACTTTTTAAGCTTTTTTTTTTAATTTTTAAATTTCCCGTTTGACAAAGTCTCGTAGGATTTCAAATGAGGAAGTGAATGGAGCTCTGTTCACTTCCTCTTTATTGCTGGGGCTGCATTTGCTGGGAGAAGAAGGTAAGTGTGTGTGGGGGGGAGGACGTTCTTTTGCCAGCATAATGATGTTTTTTTAATGCCAGCAAAAGAACACTTTAAGAGGCTAGCCTGATAAAGTCCTAGGTTTTGCAATAAAAAGAGGGATTATTACCAGTTACTCATTATTAGTAACCAGTTATTTTCAAACTCTGCTCACTTTAGCTCATGTTTTGCTTCCTACTGAAGCAGTTCAGTTGTGTTACATTGCCTTGTGATGCTCATTTAATTGGTACAAATACAGGATTTGTATAACAAAGAGTACAAGGCTCGTCTATATGAAGCAATAAAATGTGGGTTGATGGTATTTTTTCAAGATCACAGGCATGCAAAAGTATGTACATCTGTTGTTCAAATGGGAAATGTCTGCGAATCAAGATGGCAGGTGCGAGTGAATTACTTATGTTTTTATTGTCAACAGTTGCCGCTGCTGAACATTATTTTTTTTAAAGCAAATCCAAGGTGCAGAAGAGCAATCTTCTGCTTAAATAAACAGAAAAAAGAAAAAAAGGCTATTTTGTTGCCTCAGTGCACAATCACTACAGTGAAAATCCAACATGGCAGTTCCAGGCGCTGCCTTGCCGGAAAGCTCCACCCCTGCATAAGTCCAACCAATCAGCTGTCCACTCTGAGAATGTGCAACAATGCAAATAGGTTGTCTTGAGGCTTGTCTATACAGTGAAACTACTCCTCATACAATCTGAGAACATGTTTTGTCTAAATGGGATCCCACATCAATCTGCCATATTCGGAAAGAGAGGGGGAGAAAAACTCCAAATACTCCACAGGAAACAATGTGTGAGAATGTGCACTATCAATCATTAGGACACCCTATTTACAACACTGTGCATTCTCAGAGTGGACAACTGATTGGATGGACGTGCATGGGTGGAAGGAACTTGCCAGCAAGGCAGTGCCCAGAACCACCATGTTGGATTTTCACTGCAGTGATCGTGTGCAAAGGCAATGAAATAGCCTTTCCCCCCCTGTTTATTTCAGCAGAAGGTTGCACTTCTGCACCCTGGATTTGCTTTAAAAAAATACTGTTCGGCTGTGGCAACTGGTGGAAATAAAAACGTAAGTAATTTGCACCTGCCATCTTGATTCGCAGGCATGGCCATTTGAACATCAAATGCAGATAGCTTTGCATACCTGTAATCTTGGGGGAAAAAACATGGAAACAAAAACTGCTGCGAATTGGCATTACTATGCACTAATCCACATTTTATTGCCTCATATGGATGAGCCCTTAAACTCCAGCTAAGAAGGCCTGATCTAGTTTGACACAAATTGATCTTTATTTCTAGTCATTGAGCCCCCTGCTCAAGTCTTTAGAGGGAGTGGTAATTCCTCCCAGTCTTCTTCATTGATACAGTATCTGCTAGTACTGTACTCTCTTTATTATATGTTCTTGTTATGGATATTTGAAGATACCATGAGTCACAGGAGATTATCAGATGCATTAAAAGTGGCCTTACACGAATGCCAGGAGATCGCAAAAGGGCTCCTTTTTCAGTCAATGTCTTTCCCCCCTCTTAATGCACCCATTCTTCTGCCGTTCTGACAGTGCTGCTTTTTATTGATGAGAGAAGCCATCAATAGATCCCCCATTCCATTTCTGTCACGGATGTTCCTGCAAGTGAAAAGGTGCTCCATTATGCTAGCGAGATCCCAGCGTCAATGGGAGGTCCCTGCCAGAACACTTCCTGGTGAGATCAGGGCATTCAGGTAAGTGACACACTTTTATGACCCTCCCCGGGTTACTTGTAATGTTTTTAGTGCGTTTAGGTGCTTGGTGTAACTTTTTCTTGTGTATTTCTCTCTCTCTTTTTAAAATTTCCCATGCTCATGTCTTCTTGCAAGAATCCATGGGATTTCGATCCAGGAAGTGAAGGGAGCTCCATTAGAGTTGCCGGAACAACGGGAGAGGAGGTAAGTGTTGTGGGGAAGGTGATTGTGAGAGGTCAGGGATGGGACAGGGGCAGGAGTGGAGATTGTGGGACAGGAACGTTTTTTTTATTCCTGTCTGATAATCTCCACAATGTCTTTTGTTGCTTTATAAATAAATATAAATCCTTGGTAAATAAGAACATCCTGTTCTTTGAAGCCTGAAATACCTTGCTCTGGGCCAGCTTTATCTCCATTGTTTTCTTCTTCTTTTGATTTGTCCTACACACCCTAAGAGGACATTTACGGTAATAAAGTGATTTACAATTGGCAAGCTGTTTTTCTGCATTGTACACAATGCCTCCATAAATGCAGTGAGCTTTTTCCCCCCAGTAAGTGTACATCTGTTCTTTTTTTTTTTTTAAGGTGCCAAATATATAAATCTTTGAAAATCTGTAGCTTATTAGGTCTTTTATGGCATTTTTACTGGATGTCAAACAAAACAGAAAGAAAAGAGGGAGGGAGGGACAGGGGGATTATATGCTGTATATGTGTGTCCTTATTTCTGTACAAGTTTAAAAATGGCTTGGAAAATTATTGTATGATCAAAGTTCATGTGTCTCTGTACCACCACAGCACAGAACACATGTGCCTTGCATTAGTTGTAAAGGGGAGTGTGCACATTTAAGTTATTTCAAAAAACACTGAAACAGGGGCCTGATGCTTCTTCATTCAACACCTCTGATTCATTTCTAAAGCATATCCTCTACGTCAAAATGTTCTAGTGAATATGCCATTGAAATATGAAACAGAGTATGAAATCAAGGCGTGATTTGATAGTTTCCATATTTGGCTGTTTTTGCTTTACTTTTAACCATTTTGTATTATCAAACAGGTCATTTTCCCACCTCATATATTGAAGTACAAATATCATATCTACAAATTAGAGCTGCAAACCAGATGGATACCAGCAAGGCATTGCCTTATGAGGTGACTTCAGGGCACAGAGGAAAACCCAGAGGTTTGTGGAGGCTTTGATAGCCCAGCCTTCACAGCAGACAGGTTGTGCTTGGATTGGTGAGTCCTCAGTTGTTCTCTCATGCCATAAGTCAACAAGTCTCTTCTAGTGGGATATACTTTGCATTCTTCAATTATTATTGCTTGTTTCATCCAACAACATGCAGCAGTTTTCCTCTGTTTAGTTGGTTACACATACAAATATTGTTGGTATGTGCCTTCAAATCATTTCTGATGTATTGTGACCCTAAGCCAAACCTTTCATGGGATTTTCTTGGCAAGATTTGTTCAGAGGGGATTTACCTTTGACTTCCTTTGAGGCTGAGAGAATGTGACTTTCTCAAGTGGGCAGGAATTCAAACCCTGGTCTTGACAGCTGTAGCTCAACGCTCAAACCACTACACCACACTGGCTCACACATGCAAAGATACCTGTGTCTGAAAGCTCATATTTGCTTACTTTAGGAGGAACCACTGATTCTTATCATATCAGAAGTGGCCTAGGGTGGCTTTCAGTGGAGCATTCAATTCATTCTGGGTTTTAGTCTGAACTTTCAAGGAACTATCCAAGCTGCTGGATCTGTTTTAGAGATAGGGTTCAGCAACCTTTAATGCCTCATTTAAACTTCAGACTAAAACTCAGATTAGATTCACTGTCACAGTTACATGAAAGTGTGACCACTGTATATCAGGGAAATCTCAGTGATCTTGCTATGGGGGTAAATGTAAGGTACTCTATCTAGGCAGGAAAAAATGAAATGCACAAATATAGGCTGGGTGGCACCTGGCTTGAAAGCAGTACATGTGAAAAGGATCTAGGGGTGTTAGTAGAGCACAAGGTAAACATAAGTCAACACTGTGATGCAGCGATCATAAATGGCAAAGCAATTCTGGGCTGCATCAACAGGAGTATAGTGTCTAGACTGAGGAAAGTAGCAGTTCTGCTCTATTCTGATTTGATCAGACCTCACCTGGAATACTGTGAAAATTCCAGTGAAACAGTGTCTAAACAGTGAAAATACTCCTCACAGAATGTGAGGAGAATCCTACCTGTTTTAATGGGATCCCACAAAGTTTCACTGTATTTGGAAGGAGGGGGACCAAAAACGCCAAGGGAAAACCCTTTGTGGCTTTCCCCACAGTTTTTAAAAAACAGAGAGGGGAATGCACATTCTTGCACGTTGAGACAAGCAATTCAGTTTGAATCACTTTCCCATATGAGCAGAAGCACAAAGCTGATTAGTTGGATGAGCACGGGGGAGCTTGCTAACAACGCAAGTGCCTGCATCCTCCATATTGGATTTTTGTCTTAGTGAGCAAGCACTGAGGTGATAAAATGGGGTGTTTTTTTTTTAAGTCTTCTTGCGAGAACGGGCGGGATTTCACTCTAGAAAGTCTAATGGAGCTCCGTTCATACCTGGGCTACCTCAACAACGAGAGACAAGGTAAGTGCCTTGGGGAGGGTTATTGTTTCGGGACAGGGACAGGATTGGAGATTATGGGACAGGAACGCTTTTTGTGTTCCTGTCTGATAATCTCCTGTGTGTGTTTCTGTGGAATTGTTCTTTTCTACAGCAGTTCTCCTTTTGCATTTGAACAAATGAACAACTTGCCTTTTATTTCATTATTGTCCTGTGTATCGTAAATACTGGTTAGCAGAAGGAGCTTAAAGAGAATGGTTAGCTGCGAAGTGGAGGGAGATGCCTACAACAGGAAAAGGACATAATTTGGATAAAAATACTGAGCCGGAAAATGCTTATTAATCCAAAACACTTTTTCCCAAGGGTGCAGATGCTGCTTTTGATTAAACAAATCCTTCCTGACACAGAACTGGTGGAATCACAATATATCACTGTAAAATTTGCCAGGAAATTAGCCCCATTGTTCCCCAGTGGAACTTTTCCTTCGCCAGGCACATTTCCCATCATCCTCCACCATCCCTCCTGCAATGACCAGGAATGTCTGTCTCTTCACTCCCACAGGCTGGAGATTCCTACTTAATTTGAAACTGAAATTAAAATTATGCCATTGCTCTTATGGTTAATGATGTTCCTATCCTTGGTATTTTGTATAACTTTGGAAATAAGGTGATATAAAACATCATTCAACATATATTAACTTTTATCCTCAAGAAGAAACTCTGGAAAAAATTGAATAAAATAAAATGAAGCTTCTCCAGTCTAAGGTACTGAGGTTTATCTTTCATGTCTGGAGTCTCCTTTGTATTTTCTTTTTTAGAATGTTGCCATGGTTTCTCAGGGAAACCTCTGGAAGGCAAATGGATCTGGCACTCAACATGTTCTTAAAGCTATATGCATCATGAGCAGTACTGTTTAGTTCCAAGAACAGCCTTCTCCAACCTGGTGCTCTCAGGATACATTAGACTACAACCCCCTTATGCCAAATCAGCATGGCCACTGGGGATGATGGGAAGTGAGATTGTTTATATGTTGTTGCATGCCTTCAAGTCACTTCCAAATTACAGCGATCTTAAGGCAAACCTGTCAGGGGGTTTTCTTGGCAAAATTTGTTCAGAGGAGGTTTGCCGTTGCCTTCCTCTGAGGAGGAGAGAATGTGACTAGCCCAAGATGATCCTGTGGGTTTCCATGGTCAAGTGGGGATTTGAACCTTGGTCCCCTAGAGTCCTAGTCCAACACTTAAACAGCTACACTATGCTAGATGTTATTTATTTACTACAATATTTTTTAAAAAATAAAAAAAAATATTTTAGTAAACAAACATGATTTTAGTCTTATTATTTATTAAAATATTTTTATTTTCCCCTATATCAACAGATCGCTGAGTGGGCTAAAGATAGCAAAACAACCATTCAAAACAAATTAAAACAGTTTAATTTGAGTTGAACAGTTTCAGTTGATTTGAAACAGTTTAAAACAGTTTACACAGTGTACATTATATCAGCTTATCAGGTGGAATGCACTGCCTCAAAGTATGGTGGAATCTCCTTCTTTGGAGGTTTTTAAACAGGGTCTGGATGGCCATCTGTCCTGAAATGCTTTGTTTATTCCTGCATGGCAGGGGGTTGGACTGGATGGCCCTTGTGGTCTCTTCCAACTCTATTATTCATTCTATGATTCTAGGTCCACAATCTTTGATGACAAGCTGAATATTGCCACTGAAATGAGGCCAGTATCATTGCCAAACGGGCCTCTAAGGATGGGTCATTCCATAGTCAGGGTGCTGCAGTAGAGAAGGTATTCTCTTGTGTCTCCATATAATTTATTTCTGTCAGTGATGACACAGAGAAGGGCCTCTCTGGGCTGGTAGATATAAATGGTCAGTCAAGAATATATAGGGAGACCGACTTTCAAGTATCACGGTTCAAGCTGTTTAGGGATTTAAATGCAATCACCAACACAGAGTATGGAGCTGATTTTTCAGGGGAGAATGCAACCCCTTCCAGGACCTGTGATTTCTGGGAATCAGCAATCCTCACCCAGGTCACTCACCTATTCACAAACCTGAGAACTGCTGACCCACAGAGCACCCGTTTTTCTGGGATTCAGCTTTAGTTTGTTGACCTTCATGCAGCCCATTACAGCATCTAGCCACCAGTCCAACACACATAGTCCAACACATCCTGGGCATTCTGGGTTGGTTACCTTGAAGGCCACTGAGAATCTTGGCTGGAGGTGACATGAGTTGTAGTCCAACACAGCTGAATGCACAATGCAATGAGCAATAGAATGCACAATCAAAGGAGCATTACTATGGATTTCAGCAGGAGCAGATGGATATGCATCAGGAGAGAATGCACATATGTGTGTGCAAGGGTACTGCATGCACACTGTGTTTCTGTGACCTTGAACTGGAGGTGGATGTTCAGCACTGGACAAAAATGCTCAACTGTTTCTGTAGGGGAACCAACAGGATTCTGCTCCATTTGTTGCTATGATGGCTTTTCCTACAGTGAAAAGCACTTCTGATCACCTAACTTAAGGCACTCACTTTTCACCCCCTCTTTGCTTCTTAAGACCTCTCACACACCTGTCTTAAAAAGCTGAGGGCTGATTGACAGTGCAGGATATGGAGTGGGATATGAAACACAAGGCTGCAGTTGGTAAGTGCAGTCAGGGAAAATAGGATGTCCCAACTTGTACAAGCAGAAAATTGCAAAGGCAAATTCACTACAGGATGCAAGTAGGGAGGTCCAGATCTCTCCATTTCATTCTTGATGAATTTCTCATTTCCCCAGTGGTCTTCTTACTCCATTTTTCTCCTGCATTGAATTGCAAGACTTCTGTGAAGGGAGGGTATGGGATCACAGGCATATTTCCAGGTCTATTCAATATATTAGAAGATTTATACAAAATTTTGTATGACTTTATCATATGTATTTGTAGTGTAGTTTCCATACACCCAAGTGTTTGTGGATATTGTTGAATTGTGCACATTTTTAGGCATGGATTTTTAGAAATGTATGGCTAAATGAATTTGTATATTTTTTGCTCTAAAGTGCATCAAAAATCCTGGCAATGTGCAGATTGCAAAGGGAAGATGTGTTCCATTTTGTTATTTTAGCAGATGTGAAATATACTGTATTTCTGTATTGGAATATAAACCAAACAAACTTCTCACCATTCTAAGTGCTCTTTCTATCTCCTCATCCATCCATATTCTTTTTTTCTTTCCCAGCCACCCACCCATTCTTCCTCCCCCCCCAATGCCATGCCAGTGCTCTTTTTCTTGTCACCCCTCCACTCCACTTGTAGAGGGTAGCACCACCTGGATCTAGTTTAAATACACTCTGGGGAAATTAGTATTACCACATTCTATCTTAGCTTTGGATTTCACTTGGAAAATGACTATCCCAGGCCTGATTGCAGCTTCTCCAGTGTTGTTTAATGAAAGTTAGGGAAATCTGCCACCTAAAGGCTGAAGATGGTGCTGCAGCCTACAAAGAGATTTTAAATAACTAAAACTAGATCAATACCTTTTTTAAAATGAAACAACCAGCCCCATGGAGTACTCACAGTATCCATGCACATCTTTGGTGTATCTTCATGTCATTTTTCTGGTATCTAGGTTTCATGGTTTTGGGTGATGACAAACACACACACACACACACACACACACATTCTTTTTATAATAATAAAAGAAAATAGTTTGGCTGATATTACAATGAAACTATTTTGCAGCTTATAATAAATCCTATGATATCTGCTGGATGACTGCTTTTTTTTAGAAAACAACATGTCATTTATGAATTCCTGTAAGGCAGGTTCTCTTTTTTGATTTTATCAACCATCTCTGCAGGTTATCTTTTTTATACAATTTCACATCTTGGCAGCATATATAAAAACTTTACTCCCATAAAATAACAAAGAATGGAATAACCAAGCAGTTTCAAGAATGTCTCCACAATGATTTTATGGGATATGGATAGTGTGAACTTTAGCTGGAAACTGCTGACAGCTGAGGAATATAATTGTGTTTCCTTTTTGCTCAAAACCGCCTAGGTGGCCAGCATATTTTTCTTTATACATTTCACTGATGGATACCTGACAGTGGCCTCAGGCTGATGAAAAAAAAGGTAAAAAGTCCTCAAAGTGGGATTAAAAAGAAAGAAATAGAATTAACAGACATGGAGTTCCAGAACACTGTGATGTATTTTGAACTGGGAGAAGATAGTATTGGAGGAAAAAAGAAAACAGAAGGAAATTTTGTCTTTTTAATGAGAGAAAACAGATTTGCTTCAAAGAAACTGTCAGAGATCTTGACCAGATGACTGGTTTTTTTCCCTCCTCCATTCCAAAGTCTATTCTACAGCAGAAAACTACACATTCTAGATTGGTCACAATCCACAAGCTACTCCAAACTTTTCACTGGAGGCATTTTGAAAGTTATACTGACTTTTCCTCATTAGGTCATTTTACTTTAAAACAAAATAAAACATCACAATCTTAATTAGCAGTGGGTGCAGTACACTGTGTTCTAGAATCATAGAATCATAGAGTTGTAGAGTTGGAAGAGATGACAAGGGCCATCCAGTCCAACCCCTTGCCACACAGGAAATCACGATCAAAGCATCCCTGACAGATGGCCATCCAGCCTCTGTTTAAAGACCTCCAAGGAAGGAGACCCCACCATGCTCCGAGGGAGTGTCTTCCACTACCGAACAGCTCTTACTGTCAGAAAGTTCCTTCTAATGTCGAGGTGGAATTTCTGCTCCTGGAGCTTGCATCCATTGTTCCCTGTTCTAGTCTCTGGAACAGCAGAAAACAAGCTTGCTCCATCCTCAATGTGACACCCCTTCAAATACTTAAACAGGGCTATCATATCGCCCCTTAACCGTCTTTTTTCCAGGCTAAACATACCCAGCTCCTGAAGTCTTTCCTCATAAGGAATGGTTTTCAGACCTTTCACCATTTTAGTTGCCCTCCTCTGGACACACTCCAATTTGTCAATATCCTTTTTGAATTGTGGTGCCCAGAACTGAACACAGTATTCTAGGTGAGGCCTGACCAAGACAGAATAGCGTGGCACTATTACTTCCCTTGATCTAGACACTATACTTCTATTGATGCAGCCCAAAATCGCATTGGCCTTTTTAGCTGCCGCATCACACTGTTGATTCATGTTCAACTTGTGGTGTACTAGGACTCCTAGATCCCTTTCACATGTAGTCTCGTTCAGCCAGGTCTCCCCCATCCTATATCTATGCATTTTGTTTTTATGCCGTATGTGCAGTACCTTACATTTCTCTGTAATTTGTATTGATTTAATAATGTTTTAAGGGGGGGAAGGGATTTTGCGTTGTTTTATATTATGTATTATTTTACTGTTGTAAGCTGTCCCGATTGTTCATAGAGGGGCGGGATATAAAGAAATATTATTATTATTATTATTATTATTATTATTATTAATGAATTTCATTTTGTTAGCTTTGGCCCAGCTTTCTAGTCTATTCAGGTCATTTTGAATTTTGATCCTGTCTTCTAGGGTATTAGCTACTCCTCCTAATTTGGTGTCATCTGCAAATTTGGTAAGTATGCCCTCTATTCCCTCATCCAAGTCATTGATAAAGATGTTGAATAGCACTGGACCCAGGACAGAACCCTGTGGCACCCCAGTGGTCACATCTTTCCAAGATGAAGAGGAGCCACTGTTGAGCACCCTTTGGGTTTGGCCAG
Organism: Gambelia wislizenii; assembly: GCA_030847615.1. Taxonomy (NCBI): domain Eukaryota; kingdom Metazoa; phylum Chordata; class Lepidosauria; order Squamata; family Crotaphytidae; genus Gambelia; species Gambelia wislizenii. The sequence goes on along the minus strand of JAUMIR010000001.1, from coordinate 164,343,677 downwards.
TCAACCAATTACAAATCCATTTAACAGTTAACTTGTCTAGCCCACATTTTACAAGCTTGTTTGCAAGAATGTCTTGGGGAACCTTGTCAAAGGCCTTATTGAAATCAAGGTATGCGATATCCACAGTGTTCCCTTCATCTACCAAACTGGTTCCCTTCATCTACCAATCTACCAAACTTTTTTTTATCAAAAAAAGAGATCAGATTATTCTGGAATGACTTGTTTCTCTGAAGCCCATGTTGACTTTTTGTGATTATGGCATTGCCTTCTAAATGTTCTAGTGTATCTATTATACTGTGCTGGTTTTAGCCCCTGCACCTTAGCTATAAAAATGTGAAATTTTCCAAATTAATGTTAAAAGTAATTGTGCTCTATGTTATGGAGGGCAAACATACAGGGTTGAAAGTGTTATTTCATTTTACAGAAACCATGTACCACAGTAGTCTGTCATAAGGTAGGCTAACTACAGAGATATCATTAGTGTAAATAAAAGAACCTGTGTCTTGGAGAAGAAAATGAGAACCCATCCAGGTGCAATACATCTCTTTAGATCTCAACCAGAAGTGTTTGCCCATTGTATTCACATGAGCACAATGGCACGAGGATTCAAATGCTGGCAATTCCGTCAACAAAGCACCATGGCAGATCCATTGATGGTTTGGGTCATCAATTAAATAGAACGGCTTTTTAACAGTACATGATCACAAAAGGATGGTGTCATATGGTATGCTCACCCTTTCGCTATCATTACACGATTTGCTGCATCTGATAAAGTCCTAAGACATAAACTCCCCTTCCTATTTGTATCTGTCCATATAGATATAAATATCTGCACCTCTAGCTATGGAGATTATCAGATGCCCTTAATAAGCCGTTACAGGAACGCCAGGAGATCGCCAAAGGGCTTCCCTTTCGGACAACGTCGTCCCTGTCCTGTTAAGATCCTGTGCTAGTCCCATTTCACCCTTATTCATGGCTTAAGTTGTGAATAGATCGCCCATTCCGTTCCTATGACAGAATGATGGGCAAGTGAAAAGGTGCTCTGTTCCTGTAGCGTGATGCTAGCCACAGTGGAAGGTCCATTCCAGAACACTTCCAGGTGCGATCGGGACATTCAGGTAAATGACACCCTTTTTGTATCCACCTCGAGTTACTTTGTATTTTTTTTTTAAATTCTGTTTTTGTGCTTGTTGTCACTTTTTAAACTTTCTTTTTCTTTTGGAATTTCCTGTGCGCTGGTCCTATCGCAAGAATGGCTCAGGATTTCAACTAGGAAGTGAATGCAGCTCCATGCGAGTTGCATTCACTCCGTGGCTACTGAGGGGGAGGGAAACAAGCACAATTAAGGTAAGTATAAAACAGTTTGTTACTGTGCCAGGACAGGGACGGGGGGTAGCAGGAGAGGATATAACGAGACGGGAATGCTATTTTTGTCCCTGTCTGGTAATCTCTTATATAAATTTCCAGTCAGAAAATCCCATCAATAATTCTGTCCTAATTATCACACTATAACGAGCAGGTTTTGAATTTTCCAGAAAGTTTCATTAAGTTGTTAATTATGTTAGATAAAGATGGCTGAAGGTGGACAGAGAAAAGAAAAGAGAAAAGCTGCCTTGGTGTTCAAGACATACATTGATGAAACTTCTTTTTTGTTGTTTGGTTATGTAGAAGGGCTATGGGATGTGGCTTCACTAAGGCTGGTGTAACCCCTTCCCTCTATGGTGTCACTTGGTGTGGTTTGGCCTCTCCGCACACCTCTAGTGCCACCATTGGCTGTGGAAACCTGCTTATGGGGTCCGGCAAGAACACAGCGAGAAAAAGCTACTTTTGGAACCAGAAATGACTATGCTGGCCAGGGGATTCTAAGAGTTCAAAATGTAACTCTTCAAAGCTTAGGTCATGAAGAGTGTGTTCACAACAAAACTGATATCTACAATGCTTGGAGCCCTATGGAATTGAACAATATTGTCCTACATAAATCCTATGTTGCAGTTTGGGTTAAAAATGGCAGCTGCAGGGTAGCAAAAGTTGAAGACTACTGTTCCTAAGGTTCAAAGAGTTTGAAGCAGACGTTTTGGCTTCTGAAAAACTTTGCTGGCATTTGTTAATGAAAAACAACAAAAGTGATTAGTGTGTTTTACAATATGGGAAAAGCCTGGAATGTTCCATTCCTTTTGAACTGTGGAATGAATGGCGGAACCTGGAATGGATTCCAGGATCCATTCCAGGCATGCACAAAGAGGCACTATCCCTGCTTGTGTTATATCAACCCTGGTCCCTCACCATTCCAGAGACCCTGGAGCATAGGAGGTAGCCCTAGCACAGCTTGTGGATGTTCCGGAAATACTTCTGCCCCAATCAGAACACAGAAGATCAGCCAAGATTTTTCTTTTGACAGAACTCAGCCCAACCCCTATTTACAACTTAATGCAATAAGGACTGTAAGAGCAACAATTTCTTTTAGTTTATGAAGTGGCTTCCCCTCACTTAAACAGGAAGCCAGGGGGTTGGAGTGAGGAAATGTACCTCTCAGTAGAAGTGCCAACAAATGCATTATGACTAGCAGTGATCATCACAGAGATCGATGCAGTGACAGCATGGATTATGAGCATCACGGATTCTTCTTTAATTCTCCTGTCACTCACACAAGCCTCCATCTGGAAGTGCTTGAAAATCACTGGGATTTCATAGATAATGAATAAGTATGGAAATTATTTGTAGGTCACTTTTTCAGGAATAAGCAAAGGAAACTGGAATTGTAAAATGTTTATGAGATCATCATGATACGTTAAACATGGCCACATGATAAAGAAGACACGAAGAGCTAATAACATCACCCACAATACCATTGATTCACTCATCTGGTCATCTTCCAAAGAGCTTGTCTAGATGGGCAATATACCCTGTTTTACCTCCATTTCAGAGCCCTGCAGTCCATATGACAAAGGGTATTTGCCCCATTCCGTCCTAGGTAGTCCTCACCCCCCCGGGACAGATATGGGGCTGAAATACAGGGGGAGGCAGGGTAGGGCCTGATACAACATTTTTTTTAAAAAAAACTTTTAAAATCCATTTCTGCTGGGAGTAAACAGATTGGGCCCTGTGAGACCGCAGAAGCCTGTCCCAGCAGGCCAGCCCTCGCTGAATCTGCTGCTCTGCCTTGGTCTCCTGGAAGGCAGGAAGGAGTCCCATAGCATGTGACCAAGGCTGGGCACATGCAGGGGACCCAGGTCACATGTTGCAGGCCAGCTTCTTGCCTTCCGAAGCAGCGAGGGAATTGGCAGCAGTGGTAACTGCAATGACAGGCTGGTGTACCTGTCTAGACTTGCTCCCCTTCTGTGGAAAGAATGGAGGAACAACAGGCCTGATCCATGGCCAGGATATGCCAGCGGGGAGCCAATGTATCCTGGCTCATGTAGATGAGCCCAAAGTGATACGTGCCATAATTTGCCAACAATATCCCTCTGTATTCCACATAGGACAAGCAAGGCAGTCTCTACACCAAAGAATAAATGGGCAAAAATCTCGCAACAGAAATGAAAACACTAAAAATGAATGAACAAGGAGAGGCATTTCAGCCTTTCAAGATACCCTTTCACTGACCATGCCTTGTGCATCATCACAAGGAGTGATAATGTATGTGAGTATTCATTTTTCTCACAAAATAGTGGCAGCTGAGAGTATTCATGCCAGACATCAATCGCAATGTGTCAAAGTCCATTTGTCCTACTTGTTTAACAATGTGCCAGAAGAGTATTTGGACTCTTAATTCTCTGGGGAAAGTGTAAGTGTATGTCTTTCTCAGACACCAGCAAGAAAGATACAACAGTATTTAAGAACCTGGAGAGAAATCTTACTGACTTCTCTCTTTTCCTAAAGACTTCTCAAGATATTTTTTTAAAAGACCAAGCAGGTACACATTGAACCAGGAGTTGCTCACAAGTTGCTTTTAAGTTAAAGTAAAATAAAATAGGATAAAGTGCTTAACTATCACTGCTATTAAATTTAGAGATAAAAAAGAGGGGTGTATGTAGTTTGCCAGAGGTAATATCTTAAGTAATCTGAAGATTATATTTCAGTTTACATTTAGTTTATTTCAGTTTGCATTTAGAAAGTTTCTCTCAACTAAATTAGAGACTTCAAGGCAAACTTCTGAATCGTTCTCTTATGCAATCCTAGGGCACTGAAGCTATTCCATAAATACAGCCATGTAGTTTGATGTCTTGCTATACTTTGCCAGTCCAACATAATTTTGTTTCAGGTATGGCTCCCTGCCTGCACCCAAGCAACAGAAGCTCTATGTTTCTGTGTTTCCAAAGCTTAGCCAGCACCTTCTATTTCTCTACTGTGGCCATTGCCCCCCATCCTCCCACCTCCTGGAGTCAACAAACTTCAGAGATCTGCTTCAGTTCCCTCCATGTCTTGCCAAGTTGTTCTGCTATTTGCCACACAGTCTTTCAAAGCCTCTCACCACTCCTTTCTGTCCAAACACTCCAACACATCTGCTAAAGTTATCTCTCATGTTCTTTCAGCTGATAATATTGCCACTGAGTCAATGAAACCCCATTAAGTCACATTGTTAAAGCTCGTTCTTTGTCCTGGCTATCAGCATCTTGGATCTCACTTCTTCTTCTGTTGGATATGTGTGGTTTGGAAATGGCAAAAGCAATGTCAAGAAGAAAGCAGTGGTGTATCTGTGAGGCCCAAGGAGGAGGTTGTGACTGGACAAGTTTCCTCTTCTTTCCTAGAATATTTAATAGCAAACTGTGCAGAATTAAGCAATACACTTACTACAGTTTCATACACACACACCACACACAAAAAGACATCTAATAGCCTTGAACAGGGCTGGCTCAAAAGCACAATAGAACAAGGAGCTTTATAGAGTAAAATACCTCACTGCCAAGGCCTTTCACCCTTTGCTTTACTGGAAAAAGAAGAAGACTGGAATATGTGAGGAAAAGATAGAGGAAGCCTATTTTCTGTTGTCATTCAACCTGGTGTTCACAATGCTTTGTTGTCATTGTGTGCTTTCAACAGGTTTGACCCTAAGACAGAGCTAAAATAGATTTTTTTTGGCAAGATTTGTTTGGTGGGACGGTTGCCTTAGCCTTTCTCTGAGGCTAAGAGAGTGTAACTTGCCCAAGATCACCCAGTGGGTTTCCATGGCCAACCAAGGAATCGAACCCTGGTCTCCAGAGTCATAGTCCAACGCTCAAGCTACTACACCACACAGGCTCTGTAAATTCTGTGGAGGTATCTCATACAGAGGAGAAGCATACATGACTTAGAGCTTGTTCTGAGTCAGCCATAGATATGTTGGCATACTATACAGCAATGGCAGTAGCTTGATCTACTGGTACAAATTGGTCTCAGATTGGAAAGAATTGCCGTCAAGGATAACTAGCCAAGCTCCGCATCCAGATATCCTACAATTTAATCAAGCATTGTAATGATCAAAGATTTAATGGTTTGTTGTCCATCTTTGTGTGGGATGTTTATGCATAGGGGTTCTACATCCAGGGTTAGCAGGATGGTATTCAATAGCACTATACTATCCATTGAAATATAAGTACTTCTCTCTCTCAAAAAAGTCAGTGGTGCCCTGTAAATGACAAGTATTACTGGTACTGAGACAGCACTCTATCTAATTACTGAGCAAATGCAAATGAGATTAATGTAATGCTAACTCTTGTGTTTATGTGATTTCAAGTGGTTTCCAACTTGTGGCAACCCTAGGTGAACTTGCACAGGGTTCTCTTAGCAAGATTTGTTCAGAGGGGGTTTGCCTTTGCCCTCCTCTGAGGCTGAGAGAGTGTCACTTGCCTAAGGTCAGCCAGTGGGTTTCTATGGCCGAGTGGGGATTTGAATTCTAGTCTCTAGAGTCATAGTCCAGCACTCAAACCACTACACCATGCTGGCTCTCTTGGGAGACTATGCAATTCCCTTAAATAAAATCTGTATCCTGATGGTTGAGCACAAATGTTTTAAGAACAGATAAAATAGATTTTTTAAAATTCTGTCAGAAATTAGAAGTGTGACAATACATCACTATAGACTTTATCAGATGAGCCCTTTAAAACGTTATTTAGCTGGCATTAAAAAAAAATCCATTTTTATGCCAGCAAAAGAACGTCCCCCACTGCACTTACCTTGCTTTCCCAGGATGGAACTCTGTTCACTTCCTTGTTCAAAATCCTGTGAATTCTTGCAAGAAGGCGCTTGTGTGGGAAATTTAAAAAATGAAAAGAACAAAGAAAAAGTAACACAAAGCACAGGAATACACTTTAAAAGTCCCAAGTAACTCGGGAAGGGTCATAAAAAGTGCATCACTTACATGCATGTTGCAATCTCATCCAGAAGTGTTTGCGCCGGTCTGGCCATTCTCACTGCTCAATGGCATGAGGTTTCACACTCAGGCAATGCTGGCACTAAAGCACCACAGGGAATCTACTGACAGCTTCAGTCGTCAATTAAAAAGCAGAGGTTTTGGCAGGGACATAAATGCGAAAGAGCGATGTCGTGTGGTACGTGCACCCTTTTGCGTTTATCTGGTGTTGTTATGATACCGTATTTAGTGCATCTGATAAAGGTCCTTACATATTGTTAGGATTCTTGTTTCGTGTCAAATTAAACAGAGCAATTGTTGTATTTAAAACCTTGCTAAATAAAACCATGTTTCTCCTATTTCTTTTTAATGTCCACAATAACATGTACAGCAAGAGAAGTTCATCTAATCAGATACTCCAGACCTGCCAGCTGGCTTCTCAAAAAACTTCATAGACTGGTGCTTCCAAGGCCAAGGCATGACAGCCCTCTTGTAGATGGGCATTTAATCAACTTGATGAAGATAATGTCCTTGGCGTACCAGAGGAAGCACTGCTGGTACATAACTGCCTGCTATTATATGGCTGCTCTTCTATTTGAATTCTCTCTTCATACGACATATGCACACATTTAAAATAATCAGTAGTCATTTCCATGGACTGGGGATTTAATTCTTCACTGATTTTATTCATGAAGGAAGCAATGAGTAATTTCGGTAATATTCTTTCCATTGTGAGAAAGTCTTTGGAAACTGCAGTTGGGGATTTATCTTGTGCAAAATCTGCATGCAGTTCTTTTGCTCAGGAGACAGCATTCTCTGCACAGGAAACATCATTTTCTGAGTAGAAAACACAGTTTTTGACCATTAAAAATATTTTTGATTCCCCCCCCCCATGACTACTACTGTGTACTCACATCATCACCATCACTTTTTCCTTAAAGGTAACAGTTCTGTTTTATTCTGACTGCAGTCATGGTGGGGGTGGGGGTCATTATACTGTGAGTGCACATTGTTTTTGATCCCCTCCCACGTTGACGATATTCTGGCTTCATTAGCAAAGTTGTGCCTCCTCTCATTTTCCCAGCCACATTTTCTGGCCAGTTTCTTTCATTCGTAGCTCTAAGGCATGGCTGTTGCATTGTATTGGGTGCTTATGGCATCTGTTCCTGCCTATTATTCATTCATTCATTCATTCACTTATAGAGTATTTATACCCACCCTTCAGCCAAAAGAGATCCCAGGGATATTTGTAAATCATTAATTTGACATTAATATCTAAATAAGCCATGAAACATAAAGAAAAGAGAATGGCACTGGAGGAGGAGATTAAGTCCAGCAGATGCTGACTGTTTTTCTCTCCCTTAGGACTTTATCAGACATGGAAAATACAGCATCATCATGATGCCACATAACTGCAGAAGGGCACATGGATCGGATGATGTTGCCCTTTCACGGTTATGTCCTGCCCAAAACCTATTGTTTTTAATTGATGGCTTAAGCTTTAAATAGATCCCCCTGTTGCTTTTTTGCTGGCATTGTCAGCATGCGATGCCTCCATCACTTTAAAACTCGTACTTACCCCAACAATGCTCTCTCCAGCGTGAACACTTCTGGGTCAAATCGGGACATCCAGGTAAATGATTATCTTTTTTAAAAAACCTTCCCTGGGTTACTTGGGACCTTTAAAATGTGTGTGTGTGTGCTTCATGCAACTTTAAAAGTAGTTTTCTTGTTTTTATTTGTGAATTCCCCATGTGATGAAATCGCACGAGATTTCAAGCAAGGAAGTGAATGGGGCTCCATTCACTTCCTCTTTATTGCCAGGAAGCCTTTGCCGGGAAAGAAGATAAGTGCGGGAGGGGGACATTCTTTTGCTGGCATAGAAATGGGTTTTTGTATTCCAGCAAAAGAACGTTTTTAAATTGGTCATCTGATAAAGTCCTTAGAGGCCACAGCAGTGGCAGTGGGAATGGAGGGAGGGCCTTTCATTGGCTGCTAGGGTCAAGGCTTGATGGAGAAGTGCCTGGCTATTCTTCTGTCCCTCAAAGCCAAGAGCAATGGCAGTTGGAAAATGGAAGAGGGCTTCTCACCAGCCACTGGCTTTTTGGGCTGCTGCAAATCACATGTGCCCTTGCTCATTGTATGTTAGATAGCTTCTTCTAACTTGTAAAAGCTTTTGTATCCTCTGTGGCATATCATCTTCTCATGCTTTCATGTCATCCCAAAACAAAATGTGGCTTCAATGGATAATCTCTTGTATACTGTTTCAACGTATTCTTCACAATACTTAACAATTAAAGGCTTTATCAGATTAGAGTCTAAAAAATGCTGTAATTCTGCGAATGAGGAAAGTGGAAATATAGTGGCATTAAAACACTTATCATCACATGTCGCTGTAATAAGGGAAAGAACCACCATGGAATTATTGCATGACCACCACTAGCACTTTAAGAATGGGAGTTTACTTCCATGATTTAGCATGGGCAAGATTTCGGCAGTTTTCAAGAGAAGACACAAATGTGCTTAAAACTGGGGGGGGGGGGAAAACCAAAGCAAAAAAACCCAACAACCTGAATTTACTAAGTAAATGAACACACAAACACTTAAACAAACTTAAAAACTTGCAAACAAAATGGGACAGTTCATAAAAAGAGCTTCATTTTCACCTGGACATTTTCTCACTGGAAACAGGGAGGGGGGAAAGAGGACCACCCATTCATACTGTAATCTCACAATTACAATGGGATGTGGTTTTGCATGCTCTTCAATACCTCACAAAAAACATTATTAAGAGCTATTGATGGCTTCTCCTGTCAATAAGATGTGATGCCTTATTCGAAGCTGGAGCACAGATTAACCATGCGAATACAACAATGTTGTCCAATAGCAGGGCGTGTTCACACTACTATGACATCATAATTGTGTGATTTTTGCCACACAAGGTAGGATATTACTTGTGTCAGGAAAGCTTGTACAGTATCTTTCACACAGGTCTCACTTCCTGATTCCAGGGATGAATGTGAGAGGGGTGAAGAAGGCCCTTTTACTTCTAAGTAAGAAGGTTTGCTCTACTCCCCAAACATCTCCCATCTCTCTGCTTGCAAGGCAAGGGTGGTGGTGAGTGGGAGATGGGGCGATTGGTGGAGGTAAGTCCTGGTGGGCTGGGAAGTTGAAAGAAAGAAAGAAAGAAAGAAAGAAAGAAAGAAAGAAAGAAAGAAAGTCCCTAGTCAGGTGATGTGCTCTGCAAATTACTGCAGCTGCAGGAGATTGAGCTTGTTCACAATCTTTGACTTGTTTTGCATCTCCTCAGTGAAGGGGGAGGTTGATTTGCTCTCGGTGGCTGGGTGTGTCTGCATGTGGTGTAGAGAGGAGGTACAGTAGTTGTGGGCACACCTTTTTTGAGCTCCTGGCACTCCTGTTTGCTGAGCTTCAAAAGGGAACTTCTTTGGTTTTGTGTCCCCCCTTTTCCACCTAGCTTCCTGGAGGGGAGGAGCTGCTCCCCCCCCCAATGGGATGTTCTGTTGGAATCATCCCTTTGGTGATGTGGATGGGGTCTAAGTTTGGCTCTCAGAAGGCAGAGTAGAAAGACTGAGCAACTGTGAGTGTGACCATGCATACACACATTTCCTTAGCTCTCTGACAGGAGAGGGGACATCAGTTGCTCCATTCCAGGAGGGGATGGGGGAAGTAGATTATTCAACAACAGATTTGGAGTTGGGAGTGGGGCATCCCTTTTTGTTTCTCATGGCAGAGGAACAACTAGATAAACAGGGCATGTCTTGCCAACCAGGAACTCCCAACTTCTATTTGCCCACTACCCATGTCTTTTCCTTCCTTTCCTGCTGTAGGAAATAGAGCAATAAGTAAGCTTGAGCAAACCTACTTGCCTCCTCTCTTAACGGAGAAAGATTTTCCCTGTGTGCTCAAGTAGTCAACCCTCCATCAATGTGTAATAGAAAGGTGAGCAGAGCAAGTCTGTATTCTAAATAAGAAAGGTGGCACCAATTTAATAAGGCACCATACAGCCTGGAGCTCTTCTACATGTCAAAATGTAATTAAGGCTACACATTGTTATAATGATTTGAGGTGGAAGGGGCAGGCAATGTTGATAGTGCCACACTCACAGGGTCATCACACAGAACTCTTATGGACCTTACTGCATCAAGGAAGGGAAGCAAAAGTGAAGCCCGATAGTAGCATGTCCCACCTTGCCTTATCACATGGCATTGGAATGTTTCAGATGTTCTCCTGTTCCAGTCCTGTGGGAGATGATGGTAAAAGTAGGTCTTTTTGCTAACGGGTTTTTCCCGTTAGGAAAAAGACATGCATTTGCCACCATCTCCCATGAGACCGGAACAAGGGAACAGCTGAAACATGCCAATGTCATGTGATAAGGCAAAGCAGGTGGTCCTGTTATCAGTCCTGTTATGGTCCTGTTATCGTGCAGTAAGCCCCATCAGTCTCCAAACTATTCCACCCTGAGAGAACCACAACAGCTGAAAGAGGATGGAAACATTAGAGGCCCCATATCAGAGAAACAAAGGGAACTTTTCCAAGAGGTGATGTGAATAGCTACATTGGTTTAACATGAAACAGTTCAAAAATAGCTACACAAAGTATATATCTACATATGTGTGGATTTGCCCAGTGACTCACACATAAACTCAAGGGCAAGGTCCTAGTCATTCACTGTTTTCCAATAAGCAAAATGAATTTAGAATAACTGAACCATTTTAACAAGAGAACACTTTACAACCAAATTATAACAGGTTCCAGGTGATGAAATTCAAACAACTGTGCTCATAAAGGACTGATTCCTTAATTGCTGAAACAAGCAGTAAAGTCAAAGCAAGCCAATATTGTGTGCATATGGAAATGTGAACATGTTTTCAATTACCATAGAGAATTATGCTCCCTGCCCTTCTATTACACCCATTAATATTTTTATTGGAATTTGAAACTGTAGCTATTCTGAAGCTGTGAGGGTCTCCTCAGTTATGAGATTCTGGACCTCACAGAGAATTCCCTTCAGTGTCAATTGTGGCTTAGTAATGGATACAGCTTCATGTCATCCAAATCACTGGCTTTTGAGAAAGACTTCAAGTATTTTTGCACTTACCGGTACATTTCAAGTGAATTTCAGGGAGAGGGACCCTTAAGCAATTCATAAATGATATGACAGTGTGGTTTGCCATTCTAATGGTTTATTAGGTGTTATAAAGGTTACAAAAATATGACTAGCTACATGAGATTCAGTATGAATAACCAAAACATCTGATTTATACCATTCAGTACTGTATCACAATAGCAAAGCATGAAAGCAATATCAGCAAAGCATTAAAATAATGGAGTGGGAGTAAGCAGTTATTTGTAAATAGTTCATTTTCACCAATGATAAAGATGAAGATAAATTAGATTGCAACTGGGATAACTTCACTTCTCTGCAGTATAACATTACCAGATAATTTACTTCCATAGTTATGGGAGCCCTACTATCACATGGTCCATGTTGAGAATATCACTTGGCCGTGTTGCTGCCTCATGCTTGTGCATTCATTTTAGGTAAACTATTTAGTGCCTTAGAAAAACAGGAGAGTATTGAGTTATGCAATAGTAACTCACTATTTTGGGGCCCTGGAATGATAAATAATGATTCTAGTGTGCCCTCAGTATCCACATGGATTTGGTACCAAAAAAAGTGGATGATCAAGTCCCTATTAATTAAATGGTGCAGTACAGCAGCAGAGGCAGAGCTAAGCTCTGGCAGGTGTGTCATGAGGCAAGCATTCTTCAGCCTCCCCCACCTCTGGTAATACATGAATGCAAAAATAATCCCCCCCCAAAACTGTACCTGAGAACTAGTGCAACCAGGCTGAGAAATGGCCCCAGGGCAGCAGTGGAGGTGGTAGTAAGGCCTGGGCACCAGGGACACATTCTTAGGCCTTGCAAAGCAGGTGGCTCATGGACTCCCACAGTGGCAGGGGATCACTTGCTTCACAGTGTGCTTGCCACCGCTCCTGCTGTCACCCCCCTACTGACACTTGAGGCTGTTGTGTGCAGGAGGTTTTCAGACAGAGCATAAGGACTTTGCCAATTGCTTTTCAGGAGCCTTTTTTCCCCAGAGAAAGACAGGCTGCACAAAACAATAGACAACACAAGTAGCAAATGAACAAGACACCAGGATGCAGAAAGAGAGGCTGCAAAGAAACTGCAATTAAACTGAGACAGGGTTTTTCATAGGCAAGCCAAATTAAAGGCCCAAATAGTGAGAGATCAATCTCATTTCCTGCCACATCAGAAAAGATGTGACATCCCCCAAAAGGCACCACAAAAGTTGCTAGGCTGCACAGAGATGTGAGGATCTGTGAAATGTTGGGAGGGAGGTCTGGATTCGTGCCAAATACTATGCTTGAATTCCCACCATTTCACTGATCCTCACATTTCTCTGAAGCCTTGTGCTCACGTCTCTCTCTCTCTCTCCACTGCCTCTGGGTAGTATGAGAGCTGCTCACTTCTGCTGCACATGCCAGCATTGAGATATTTCATGTGTAAAAGTCCCTTTTTGGACAGGGCACAGAGCGCTATTCTGTTGCCCTTGTGCACTGCCCCAAAACCTCCTGCACACAACAGCCTCCAGCTTTGGGGAAGAGGCAGTAGCAGCAAGTGCGATCGGATGTGTGCACATAGAAGTCAGTAACTCAGTGCTGGCACACAAGGCAAAAGTAAGTGGCACACATGCTCCTCAGAGGTGGCGGATCACCTCTGGCCGGAATCCAACCACCTCTGGGGAGCCCACAAGCCACCCACTTCTCAAGGCCTAAGAATGTGTGCCTGGAGCCCAGGCCTTGCTCCTGCCTCCACTGCTGCCCTGGGACTGCTTCTTGCCCTGTTTGCATTCGATCTCTGTGTTTGTTTGTTTGTTGCTATTTCTGCATTTTCATTTCCATGGTTGGTTAAATCCATGGATCCCAAGCCTGCAGATACCAAGGCCCACTGCCAGAATCCTGTTGGGGACTTATGTCTTCGTAAGTAGTTTTATGCATGTGGGCATTAGAATTGCACATTTGCATAATATCCATATCCAGTAGAGGGCTGCTGTTACTTTACTATGTAGCACAACCAGCAAAGTGTCTGATGATCATTGGTGCCTGATCCACAACGGGACCAATGTGCATTGGTCCTGATACGCATCACATAAGTCCTGATGTGCATTGCATTGGTCCTGTTGCACATCGGGTACCAGTGCACATCAGGCACTCTAGCTGCTATCCCCTTAAGCATCTTCACAATTGAGTGAAGGAGTTTCTTAGCACATCTGTAACATAGCTTGGTATACACAAAGTTACAGAACATTACAGATCTCATTCATTCATTCATTCATTCATTAGATTTATATCCTGCCTTTTTCCTAAGATGGGATTCAAGGCAGCTTACAATAATTAAAAAAGATCAACTAAAATATCACAAGTTACAAAAGTTAATAAGAATTAAATTAAATTACCTTATTAAAATATAGTTGAAAATATATGAATTAAAAACATAAAATTGGTGCATTAAAAGCAGCACACCAATTAAAATTCATGTTTCAAATGCCTGCCTAAATAAAAACATCTTCAACTGCCAACGAAAAGAGAGCAGGGAGGGGGCCAACCAGACCTCCCATGGAAGGGAGTTCCACAGTCTAGGAGTAGCCACAAGGAAGACTCTCTCCCGAGTCCTCACCAACTGCACCTATGAAGGTGGTGGGACGGAGAGAAAGCCCTCCCCTGCCGACACTCAGGCTGGCTTGTATAGGGAGATATAGAATATAGGGTTTTTTGGCATTAACTAATTTATGAAAACAATTTTACAAGCCCTGCTCTTCGGTAGGTGAACAGATCTTGTGTGAAAGGCAGGCACTGGAAGAAGGCACACAGTGCACACTCCAAAACTAATAGCTGTAGGTAATGACAAAGGCCTGGTTCAGAGGACCTACTTACCCCCATGGTGATTGCATGTGGGACCACCAAAGGGCTCCTGGAATAGTCTGAATTGTGTAAAAATGCCAGTTTTTTGAAACATTAGAAACTTAATGTGAGAGATGGCCACATACCTCAACATACATACTTTTATATGAACTTGGAGACAAACATCCTTTCTGAAATTGCAATGCTGCAGGTTTGTAAATGTCAAATAAGTTGCTGAAACCACTTGCACTTTATATAATTTTATTACAGCCTTAGAATGCTGAAACACTGTAAAATACACAGCTGTGTCAAATACATGAATCCAATTCACAAAGAGAACACTGGTTTTGAAATGTGATGGGAGATTATAGCCATGAAGAGTCTGAGTTGATGAAAGCTAGAGAACAGAGAATAAGGGACTTTTAATGTGTAATGCCTTATCATTTATCTGTTCATTAGATTCATAACCTTTCCCATTTCTGAAGGGGGTGGGTAAATATAATCACCTATAAAACAGGACTACTTCTACAAAATACCAGCTAGGATTAAACTCTTTTTCAATGGGAGACAACATTTAAAGCACTTGCCTAATTTTCAGTGACTAAAGATCAATGACACAGAAGAAAATGCATATTTTTACAGATTGTGAATTACCATGCAAAAATCCATATCATGTAATAGTTTTCCACATTCACAGGCATGCATGCACAAACACACTACCCCCCAGCATCCTAGTTTGTGTGCACATACACACATATACATATCCCAAATGACACCACATGGCGACTCTCACTCCCCACCCCTGGTACATATTTCAGCAAGCAACTATCACTGCATGCCTCATGGAGATCTAGGGATCACAGGGAGGGGCAGGTTGGAGGTGAAAATTGTAGGAGGAATGAGTCTAAAAAATAAAATGTATTGAAAATTCCAGGATCTAGTCCTTTTTAAAAGTAACAACAAAAAAAATCTTCCTCAAAAGGAGTTAAAATCATTTACTTTCAAAGTGTTCAAAAGGAGTTAAAATCATTTACTTTCAAAGTGTTCAAAAGGAGTTAAAATCATTTACTTTCAAAGTGATGTAGGAGGAATGAGTCTAAAAAATAAAATGTATTAAAAATTCCAGGATCTAGTCCTTTTTAAAAGCAACAAAAAAATATCTTCCTCAAAAGGAGTTAAAATCATTTACTTTCAAAGTGATGCAGAGTGATGCTTAGGAATGCTGAGACAGACAAGCTCAATTAACATTTAAAAGTGTATTCAGAGGTCTGTAATCACCCAGTTAAATTAGACTCATTACAAAAACAAAGGAGTCAGTTTAAAAATGCAAATCAAAAGTTTACTGAAGGTATATCAATCTCAATCTACATACTAAAACAAATTTTAAAAAGGGTTCCTAACTAACTAGTTTTTCTTTCCTTCCACCATGATGACCGATGATCTTTTCCCTCTGCTTGCTCTCCTCCCCACAACAGGCACTGGAATTCTCATTCTCCCCCCTCTCTCCGGCTCTCTCTACAAAGCTGGGACTTTATCAGACAAGGAAAAAAAGGCGCCCAAACAACGTGTAATGACATTACAGGTCATCATTATCAGACATCGTTGTTCTTCTCCCATAGCCAGTCTGTCAGTTAGCCAGTAATAGGGTGCCATTTTCAATTGACGGCTTAAGCCGTCAATAGATCAGCAGTGCCAGCTTTCTGCAGGCACTGCTGGTGTGTGAAACCTCCAGCCCTTTAAATCTCATCGCTGTAGAGTAAATGGCCAAATGGGGCACAACACTTCTGGGTGAGATTGCAACATCCAGATAAGTGACAAACTTCTAATGACCCTCCCCAAGTTACTTGGAAGTTTTAAAGTGTGTTTAGTTACTTAGTGTAACTTAAAATGTTTTGTTTTGTTTTGTTTTTGAATTTCCTGCACAATCAACTCTCACGAGAATCTGTGGGCTTTCAGAAGAGGAAGTGAATGGAGCTCTCCTTTCACTTCCTCTTCATTGCCTCGGAAGAGAAGGTAAGAGAAGGTAAGTGCAGTGGGGGACATTCTTTTGCCGGCACAGAAATTGTTTTTTTCTATGCCGGCAAAATAACATTTAAAGGGCTCGTCTGATAAAGTCCATGGAGTCATTGACAATGTAATACTGATTAGGAACTGTGCTGTCCCATCAGTGGAAAGGCTAGGTGAAGGTTTTAGTAATATGGTCCTAAGAAATACCACCCAAACCAGAAACAAACATTTGGATCAAACTTTAAGGATTTTTTTGGGGGGGGGATGTTGTGTGTTTCTTTGGTCTTGGGAGACACTTGACTCTTGAGGGGCCATCTTATTTTTAAGGAGCTCTCTTGCTCCTGAGGAGCCTGCCACCTATGATTCATCATGATACTGTACGCTAGAGATGCATTGACTTTTACTACTGATAATGCATTTTTTTAAAACCAAACAATCCTAAAATAATCAGCCACAGTCCCCTTAATATGTACATCAAGTATCAGGTGTCTGGATTTCACCACCTGCTGTATGAGCTGTGGTACAGACAAAGACACAATTTTTATTATTATAAAAGATGTTGTATTCTGTTCTTCTTCTAAGAAGCTGGCCACCCAAATACATCATGTGGCCTGTTTACACGGCAAAATAAGTCTGTGAAGAATTTGCTAAGATTCCTAATAGTTCACACACATCGCACCACAATATCACCTCATTCAGAAGGGGGGGAGTGCAAAAACTCAAAAGTAGCGTAATAAGGGCTTTCGATACTTTTCCCGATTTTTTTTTGAAAAGTAGCGTGACTTAGCGCACTATTGATTGTGTGAATTACCAGCAATCTTCCCAAAACAGCAACAGCAGAGCTGAGCTGTGATTGGTTGGACTGACCAGGGAGGGGGTGGACTTGTAAGAGATGGAGGACCCTCAAATGAAAAGATCCAGCCACTGTTGTTTCCAGCCACGGAAAAGATCCAGCCAGTACTATCCCCATCCCAATCGCCCAGCTGTCTGCCTCCTGGCTTGCTTGGCTGCTGCGGCTGAGGAAACCCCAGTTAGCCTGTTCCCCTGAATATGTGTGTGTGTGTGTGTGTGTGAGAGAGAGAGAGAGAGAGAGAGAGAGAGAGAGAGAGCAATTGAGTAGCAATCTGCTCCTCCAGCTGTTCGCTCCCTCGTATTCCTGTGATAGCATTTGTGTGTGTGTGTGAGAGAGAGAGAGGGGGGGAGGGGGGCTTGATGGGGGATGGCTCCTTAAAGCTGAAAGGCTGCCTCCTTCCTCCCACCCTTCCTTCCCTCATTTTGGGAAGAAGAGGGAGCACTCCCTGCTAAGGGATGAAAACTAGCAAGCATTCCTCTGATAATCAGAGGAGGGAAAGGTGCCAGCACGTTCTCTCTCTTTCCCTCCCTCCCTCTCATCTTCCGGGCATTTCCCCCCAGATGTGCTTGGGAGTCCATGCCCCCCACCTTTGTCTGTGTGAACTACAAAGTGGTAAACTAAACAGATCAACCAATTTCACACTAAATCATGTAAACTATGCAGCACTGGTGCGAAAATGCGCTAAAGTGCAAACTATCGCAATAAAAACTGCTATGTAACTGAGCCCCTGGAGTTCCTATCAAATCACCCAAATCAGTCCTAGGCCAGCTAAGATAATTGACAATATAATACTGATTAATTTGAACATCATCATAACACATCTGAAGTGAATGGCAATTTTTTTTGCTGCCTGCTTACTTCCAGATGACAAAGGCCAGCAATATTGATAGGAAGTTTAAAGTCTGTTTGGCTGGTTAGGTGAATTCATAATAGGGTAAGAGAAGAAAGCAAATATAAAAAAATACAGCTATCAATCAAAATTCAGAATATGTGCCTAGCATCTGTTAATTTTTTAAAAATGTGAAAATCCCATACTTATTGAAATCTTGTATGATGTCAACTTGAAAGAATTGATCGCTTCACTTTCTAGGTAAGTTGGTGATATGTAAGTTCTCTAAATACAATGGCTTTAAAATAAACACTAATCTTTGTGGGGTGGAAATGCACCAAGAACTGTGGAATGCGCTGAATCTCTTGCCTTTGAAACCTCATCTTTGTCCCTAGTAATTACCATCTGCTTGTAATTTTGGACTGTTTGATTCAGTGGCAGAGGCTACCTGAGCTTCTGTATTCAGAACAGCAATGAGGTTGCTTATTTCCCAATAGATCAAGGGACCCTTTAGTGAAAAAGAGTGAGAAAAAAGTAGTAAATAGCCAGTTAAAGATGATATAAGGCAATCTTTCAAATACTACTTTGAACAAAAATAGAACCAAAGTGATCTTTTATAAAGGCTCAGTCATGGAGCACACACATTTTACCTCAGGAATTTACATGGCTCACAGTCACAAGTTCCTTTAGAATAAATCCAGCTAATAAAACAAACACCTCTGATGGCTCCTGGTTAATTTAGTTAGTGTTTCAGAATTAAAAATAACAGTTTGATGTCACAACCTGCATTAGGAGGTTAAACATTAGAAGGTTAAACATTCAAAGATATTGGTGGGTTTGCCAAGATAATGATCTCCAGAACTTTGAGTCCACCAGCTCTTATTTCAGGCTTCATATTGGCCTATGCCGTGGACAGCAGTGATTCTTTCACAGAAGATAGTTTCTTTCTTGGCTTGGAAGGCTTCCCACAAAGATGTAGGATGGGTCAATAGGTGACCTTCACATATGGATTTAATGGTCCATTGAAATATGTTTCATTGGCTTTAGCTAAATTTGAAATCACCCCTCATCCTCATTTCAACATTGCTCTGCTCAAGGATATAATTAGGGATAATTCTTTAAATATAGTAGGTCTGAGAAGAGGGATTCTGAGAAGAGAGATGCAAATGATGTAAGAACCATTTTTTTGTGTGTGTATAGTGGTCCATACCACCAAAATGAAAATGTAAGTAATCTGAAGTATTTTGACATATTCTTTCAAGAGGGGGTGGTGTTGGCTTGTTTTGAAGCATCTACCACTGAAGTGGTGATTTATGAATCTGGAGGTGATTTTTGCCCAATTTCAAGGGAGTGGAAGTCTTCAAGGACTGCCAAAACAACCCTGGGGGCCCCAGTTTCCCTATTCTAGCAATCTAAGTCCTTGTTCAGAAATCCCTCAGCTGTTTTCTGGGACATGCTAATGTGCTGCAGAAAGTGCTGAAGTATCCTTTAAAGTAAACTAAATCATCATGTGGATAAGTTCATTACTCTATGCCACTTGACATTAACACATGATCTAACATCATATGAATGAATCTGTGTTACCCTTGACCTCACATATTCAGTTTGCCCTTTTATCCTTATGATATGGGCAAGAGAAGGCAATCAGAATTCATGCTTCTAGGTTTAAGAAAACCACTGTCTGTTGTTATGTCCAAAAAGGACACAGTTTATTGCGACAAGGCAAAATCAAACCATGGTTTTAGACTCTGGATTTTTCCAATATATTTTAGTTAAAATTAACTCCATTTCATGTGCCAGAGGAAGAGAGGGAGGCTAAACTATTGCTTAGTGTTATATCTGAACTTGAACTTTTTTATCCGAGCAGGGATTTCTTATGTAGCACTGAATCCCTCTTTCTGCCAATATACAAATATGAACAGTCACATCATCCTCAGGGGAAGCAAACACAATATTTTGTCTGTGTTCTCTGATAATGCTTGTGCTACAGAGGATTGGGTGTATGTGTATATGTGGAGCAGGTGATTCCAAAAGCATTACTCTTGTTCAGACTGTAATTTTCCAATCTCTGAAAGCTCTCTTACTAGAGAAGAGTAAGGATAGCAGAGTAGGTAGCACTGGACAATATTTTTCTTAGTTTTGAGAGTAGCGTTCCTTTAATTTCAGTCTAGAAACCAACTGTGTGCCAAATACCAAAGGTTTGAGAAACACCACCCAAAACTATTAATTTAAAAAGGAGCCCAACAGTAGTATAGTTTTATGGTGTATGTGTCTCCACTCTATGTACAATCAAGGAAACTTATTTTCTTATTTCAAACTATTAAAAATATGTCCAGATTAAAACTAACCCCTTTATTCAGCTTGTTTTTTAAAAAAACAGTCATTCTGGCACATAATAGAACTTGGGAGACACTCCAAGGCCCACTGAGGTAAATGGAAATGCTTCATTTGACTTCAGTGGGCTCCATTAAATGACATCTTTGGTAAATTCAGCCAACTGGCTCAGTTCAACTTGTGTAGGGCTCAGAGATCCCAAAGCTGATTTTAAGACTAAATTTGGTTGAAAAATAAACTAGTCAATAGCTGTTTTCAAAACCTATTTTAGAAAGTCATGGGCAGGCCCTACTAATTTGCATAGGTAGGGGAGAGAGTTTGGAAAGTTACCTTTTTAGACAACAACTCCAAGCATGGCCAAAAAAGCTTTTTTCAATTTCTGCTTCTTAGGACTTTATCATGTGAGCCTTTTAAATCAGAATTAAAGCTGGATAATAACACTTTTGGCGATACTTATCACATGATGTTGCCTCCAAATCATTGCTGCTGTGCCTCCAAAGCGTGGTTAGAGCATCCCTTGCCATCGATGGGGAACACCCATCAATATGCTCTCAATTGTGCCATGAGTCCTCAGGTGCGATCAATTTCTCCAGTTGCAGTCCCAAGATTGCGCAGTCACGTAGTCTCAGTCTCCTTATCTCTCCCTCCTCCCTCCTGCTATCTCTAAACAGGCTGGTTTCACACACACACACACACACACTTTCTTTCCTTTGCCTTTTCCTTTGTTTCACTGAATTGCATTGCCATATTGCCAAATTGCATTATAGCTAAAAATAATAATAATAAACCACAAAAGGTATGGTGGGAAGGGCAATAGGGCAGGGAGGAAGGGTTAAGGGAGAGTCCAAAAGAGAGCCAAGGAACTATCAGTGGCTGAGACAGCCCAGGTGCGCTATTGAATGGATGTGCAATACGGAGGGCTGCCAAACTGGATTCTATCCATTCACCTTTGGAAATGCGATTGCAGCGTTATAACGTCCAGTGATAACATCTTTAGACAGGTTTTGATTTTCCTTTGAAGGAAGAAAGAAAATTGATGGGACGGTTTCTGATCCCTTATAAAGCATGTGAAACCTTTCTATCTTTGTGGCACGACTCCGCAAGCAATGAAGTGCAAAGCTCCCTCAGTTCAACTGATAGTTGGGAAACAATCTGTGAAGCAGTATTGCTGAAGGTTGAGCAAAAGGCTCTCTGTCTTTGTGGGAGTTCTAAATCATTTCACCATATTTCCTTTGTCCACTTGAGAACTGTAGTGCTGGAATGGGGAAAAGCTAGTATATTTGCTAGGCCAGTCTCAAGACTTGAGTAGTTCAGAAAGCTCCTCCTCCTACAGCCTACCTGGACATAAACAAATCAAGTATCCATGGGGCTGGAATGATGTTGATGCATTATGTTAGTGTAAATGGTGACAGCAAGAGGGGAAATTATCTGGGCTGTGAATTTATTAATTAATAATCAGTTAATTGATATCTCACCTTTCTCCCAGTATTGGACTCAAGGCAGCTTACCATGTAAGTTAAAACAAAATACAGGTTTGCCCCCATATCCATGGATTTGCTATCCATGGTTTCATTTATCCATGTCTGAAAAAATAGATTATTTCTAGCAGGACTGGTTTAAGGAATTTGGGGGGGGGCTGCAATGCTTTATTTTGGGGGCCTGATATGTTTATCTCAGGTCAGTGTAACCTAACCTAACCTAACCTATTCATAGTATAGGATATTCAGATTATTACTAATAATATTTTTGCAGGGGGAGGGTTACGATGGGGGCCCACAGAATGACAGGGTCCCCTGCGACTGCAGGTGCTGCAGGGCCCTTAAACTGGCCCTGCTTTCTAGGCATGTCTAGATCCTCCAATGTGATTCTATAGTCAATTTCAGGTGTTCATCTCATTGAAAATAATAGGGTTCCCTATTATTGATGGTTTCAGGTATCCATGGGGTTTCTGAGCATGTATCCCCTGTGGATATGGGGGTTGACCTCTATAGCTAAAACTATATACAGTTGTCCCTTTACATTCGCGGCTTTGACTTTTGCGGTTTTATGTATTCACGGAACTTCCTTTCCCCCTCCCCCTGCTCTCCCCAACGCAGCCTCTGAGCATTTAAGGAGGAAAACTTCCTGCACACATACACACACAGGGAAGATCCCAGTAAACAACCAACCCCCCACACCAGCCTCTGAGGGTCTAAAACGAAAGGAAAGCACAGCCCCATGCTGTGAGCACGCAAGCAAAGTCCCCCCCTTGCCATTCCCCTCCCTGTGTTTTAACAAACTGAATTGCTTCTTTAAAACTCACATTTCGCCCCATGTCTCCTCATGGCCCAAAGAAAGGCACAGCTGCATGCTTGCCACCCCCTCTCTGTGTCTCAACAAACTGAATTTAAAACTCTGCTTCTTTAAAACTCACATTCTGAACTTTTCCTACACACATTCACACACAGGGAAGGTGCGGGTGGATCTCCCAGCAACCCAGCCTCTGAGCATTTAAGGAGGAAAGCTTGCGTGCTCACAGTATGGGACTGTGCTTTTCTTTCGGCCAGCAGGAAGCTTTCCTCCTTAAATGCACAGAGGCTGGGTTGCTGGGAGATGCCACCCGCACCTTCCCTGTGTGTGAATGTGTGTAGGAAAGGTTTGAACTGTGAGTTTTAAGGTGTGCTGGTGCGATAGAGCGATTTTCCAATTTTATAGGACAGCAAAACAGAAAATATTCATCCTGCTTTATCATCTTAGTGAGCAATTGCTAAGGCAAAAATCCAACATGGTGGCAGTGGGTGCTTGCTCTGCTAGCAAGCCATGCCAATCAGCTTTGTGCTTCCCTTCCCTTTTTTGTTGTTCGATAGTCCAAACAAGCAGGAATGTGCACCCCCTTGCTGTCTTTAAAGAAGTACAGGAAAAATTGTGAAGGCTTTTACCCTGTTGTTTTGGGGCCCCTCCTTCCGAATAGTGTAGATTGGTGCTGGATCCCATTTAGACAGGTAGGATTCCCAGCGAATTCCATGAGGGGCATTTTCACCATTTAGATGTGCCCCAGGTCTCTGGGACTTTTTGACTAGTAGGGATAATGAGGTCATATGTCATCTCTTTCAAGCTTCTTGTTCCATCTTACCTTAGCTGTAATGAAGGAGAAAATATATTTTAACCCCTCCTAGCAACAGCGTTTTGGCAAAAACCATAGTATGAGGAGCTCTCCTCTGTGATGTCCACATGGCTGTGAATCAAGATGCTGGCCATGTCATTGTTTTGTGTGGCAAGGGGGGCCCAGCAGTGCAGCACCCCGAGGTGACGAGGTGGGTAGCCACTGCAAGAGGAGGAGAGCCACCCGTCCTTCAGTTGTGTGGCAGCCTCCAATTATGGATGCAAAGAGACAGTCAGAGCCTCCTGGCCAGCCATTCAGAGAAGAAAGCAGGGGGATCCAGAGGAATCGGAGGCTGCCATCACTGCCACCACTGCCACAAGTATGGGTGAAGGACAGGGGGGTCTCCTCTTTGTTGCAGTGGCCACCCTCCTTGTTGTCTCCAAGCGCTAAGCTGCCAGGTCCCCTTCGCCTTCCTCACTCCCCTCCATGCAAAACAATATGGCCACCATCTTTAATTTGACAGTACAGTTTAAAAAGTACAAAAGCACATGATCGCTAATGCTTCCAGGTGCTTGACAGAAAGCCCATGCCTGTGCATGTCTGATCAATCAGATGAAGAGTGCCGCCTCCTTGGTACTGCGCAAGAAATCACACTGGTGTTTGAACAAGCAGGAATGTGCATTTTCTGCAGAGCTGTTTTGTTGTTTTTTTTAATGGCTTTTCCTGTGGAGTATTTGGAGTTGGAGGGGGGGGGCTCTCCTTCACAATATGTTGAATTGCCGCAGGATCCCATTGGGACAAAAGGTATTCTCCTTGCCTTATATGAGGATTTTTTTCACTGTCTAGACAATCCCAAAGGAACACTACTGTGAACTGCCCAGCATATTGTTGTGTGAGCTATCCCTGTTGTTGTGTGAAGCATTTTGAGACAGCTTGATCCTGAATGGTTATTTTGGACCCACTTGGTTTTCAAAAGACCTAGACCTAGTGGAGATGAAAACTCTAGAACTGCTGTGTTGATATGGCTCACATAACCACCCACCTTTTAGGACAGTGCTTGGGGGCACTGGCAATGGGGATTGGGATGATGAGGTTTGCATTTCAAGATTTACCATTGCATCATTGCATACTCTTCAACATTTCACAGACTAAAACCAGGACATGCGTAGGCAAGCAACATCAGAATGTGATCAGGACAGCAAAAGTTATTATAAGAAAGAACACACAAGCTAGATGTGTCAGCAGCAGTTTGCTTTTGCCTGAGCCTACAGAAAAGGGGAAGAATCTGCCATCTCCTCCTCTCCCACCTGCTGAACTAATTGAGTGTGAACTACTTTTGTACTTTGAATTCAGTTTGCAGCAACTAAAACAAGGTTAAGAATAAAGGAGGAAAGGGGAAGAAGGAGAGAGAAACTGGGTCATTTTAAAAACAGCTGAAAACGTGGGATGACAGAAGATTAATTGGGACCATCCCTGCCAAAATGGGACAGTTGGAGGGTGTGTCATTGTACTTCATTGCACAATGTCATACTGAAGATGGAGCAAGCTTGTTTTCTGCTGCTCCAGAGACTAGGACACAGAGCAATGGGCTCAAACTACAGGAAAAAAGATTCCACGTAGACATTGGGAAGAACTTCCTGACAGTAAGAGCTGTTGGGCAGTGGAGTGTGCTGCCTTAGAGCGTGGTGGAGTCTCCTTCTTTGGAGGTTTTTAAGCAGAGGCTGGATGGCCATTTGTTATGAATGTTTTAATTGTGTATTCCTGCATGGCAGGGGGTTGGACTAGATGGCCATTGTGTTCTCTTCCAAGTTTATGATTCTATGATCAGTCTTCTGTTACATGGAGCAGGCTCAGAAAGCTAGCAACCCTCCTGTACTCAAAGTTCGCAGTATATTTGTTCATTCATTTGTTCATCCATTAATTTACAGCATTTGTTTATTGCCTCTCAACCTACCATGGCCCCTGAGACAGTGTACAATGTGCTAAAAACATTTAAAACATTACATACATGGCTAAAAACAAATAAAACAAACTGTATACAAATGCATATGGAACCATTCTCAAAGTCTTTGCCAAATTCTTTTTCCTATATACATACTTTTGTATCCAGTTATGGGCGGGAGGGGGGACAAATTAAACATGGCATTTGGTCCATTGGTCTGGTTTGCAGAAAAGGATGTCATTCTTTTACCCAAGGCTGCTGAAACCTAGGAAACCTGTTAATGACTGCATACATTAGCTGGACAATTTCAATGTTCTCCATTAAAAAAAAAATAATTAAATCAAGTCACTTATCATGCTGGGAGTCTTTTTCATATTTAAATCACGAGCTTGGTAAAGCCAGAGTGCTATAAGGGAGGCAAACCTGGGGTATTCCCTATTCAGCCTGATCCCTCCCCACCACCCCTGCTTTGCATTTGAACAGGCAGGAATGTGAGAAAATGTGTCTCACTGGCTTATTCTGTTGGTAGTTCATGGAAAAATGATATGTAGATGGTTAGCCTTCAGTGCCAGCATCAACAGTTTTTCTTTTTCTAGAAGTTGGAGATTTAAAGATTTTTCCCATCAGATGGATTTATGCAAGGATTTATATATCCTGCAAAACTTGGCTTGACCTATATTATTCCCCTTTTTCCTTTGGAAAATTTATTATTTAAAAACCCCACAAATCTGTCATAAAAATTGAAAAGCAAGACACACTTAATGAAACGGATTGAATTCCTTTGCTGACACTTCCTTCTTGTACTTTTTGTTCACTAAAAATGGTGTTAGCATAACCATCCCTCATGTCATAACCATAACGTCATAACACTCATTAATGAAAAGTAATTCTCTCCCTCTCCTTCCCTCGCCCAAACTCTCTTTTTGTCCAGTAGTCCTGTCCTACGTTTTACGGCGGATATGTACATTACCACTTCAAAAACCTATTAGTTAAATTAATGTGGAGAAAATCACTTGGTACAACTGACTGTGGACATTATCATACAAGCCCTGTTGTCGCTGCAATCCCATTTGCAAAAGTGAATTGATAGAAACCGGTTTGGCAGCCGTCAGTATTGCAAGCCTCTTCAATAGTGCACCTGGGGCTGTTTCAGCCACTGACGGTCCTTTGGCTCTCTTCTGGACTCTCTCTTAACCCCTCCTCTCTGCCCTATTGCCCTGCGCATCATGCCTTCCGTGGTCTTTTATTTTTATTTTTAGTTGTAATGCAATTTGGCAATTATGGCAATGCAATTTAGTGAAACAAAGAAAAAAGGAAAGGAAAGAAAGTGGAGGGAAAAGAAAATGAGCCTGTTTAGAATAATAGAATCATAGAATTGTAGAGTTGGAAGAGACCACGAGGGCCATCCAGTCCAACCCCCTGCCACGCAGATAGCATAGCAGGAGGGAGGGGAAGGGGGAGAGAGAAGGAGACTGAGACCACGGGACTGCCCAATTTTGGGACTACAACTGGAATAATTGATCACACCTGAGGATTCATGGCACAGCAGCACCATTGGGAGCTTATTGACAGGTGTTCCCCGTCAATGGCAAGGGATGCTCTAACCATGCTTTGCAGGCATTGCAACAATGATCTGAAGGCAAGGGATGCTCTAACCATGTTATGATCTAGCTTTAATTCTGCTTTAAAAGGCTCGTGTGATAGTCCTGACTCTTCACTGAACTGGAAATACTGATAATTGAGCCAGAGAACATTTCCAGGCAAAGCATCATGACACAGGCCTTGGAAAGTTAATGGTAATTTGCAGTTATAATTACAGTGCGCCACGCAAAGCAGTTAGTTGACTGTTTTAACTGAAGTTTTTGAAAAAGTTATGATTTCATTTCTAATTTCTCAAAGCTAACTAAAATGTCCCTTTTCCATTATTTTAGATAATCAGAACACTATCAGCTTCTAGCCTGTGGTATAAAACTCAGTTTCTTCCCATGCGCCTTGTTGTCACCTCAACATCCACAATAGAGCCCAAGGCTAAAGCAGGAGGCACAGCACAAGCCAGCACTTTAACCATTCTTCCTCTACCATTTTATGAGCCCCTGTACCTTTAACTATAAAAATAATGTTTAAAGATACCAAGTTCCTCTACAAAAGGAATAAAGTTTTCCTCTGTTAAATAATTATATAATGTAAACATATCATTCTTATTGAAGAATGGCACTAATTATAAGTAATATGCTATTTGCAAGTAGTTATTTTTCCATGCAAAATATGTTCTTCTGCTGTCCTCAGAGCAGGCAGGCAGACAGACAGACGCTTTATTTTGGTCATTGATCAATAAAAATACAATCAATAAAACAAGCTTCATAGACGACTTATAACATCTGTGACTATTGGCAACCATATATGGGTGAAGCTTACACACAATGTTGCAAAATTATGCTACTTTTAAAGAAATAGTTTTATCCTGATTGCCCAACAAATAATGTAAATAAAAATCATCAGAATGTTCCAGAAATTTGGGTAAAAAAGGAGTAATCAGCTGATGACAAATATCCCTGTAAAACTGACAGTACAAAAGTACATGAGCTATGGTTTCTATAGCACTTGTATCACAGGCACAGTGTTGAGTTTCATGTGTTTTTCCCCCCTATATTTCCCTTCCAAAACAGCTGTTGGGAGAACATTAAATCAGGGTAAAGATAAAGCTCTCCTAAATTTGGGGACTATGAGCTGGTTTAGAAACTAAAATTTGATTGTTTGAAAATTATTATATAGAAAAGCAGCAATTTCTGTTTGGTCTTCCATATCTAACATCCTTTGTTTTAATACTGATCTGGCTTGTTCTAGTCCTAAAGTTAAGATGGCATCATTGGAAAAGCCATAATAGCTCAGTTTCTTTTGAATAGCTATTTCCCAAGAGGATTTAAAATTATCTGCCAGTATTAGAAGAGTCAAGATATTATGGTTATGGTGTAATTTTAACCAATAAGTAAAGATTTTCAGCCAAAGATTAGATTCAAGTTTGCTAACTCCTGCTTCCCTTTGAGGTACTGCATTTGGGATTCATTGGGTAACCTGAAAGATGTTCCTCAAAAATTTTGCTTGAACTCTTTTAAAATAATCATACTGTTATATGGTCCTAGTTGAGCCTAGTACAGCAGTTGTGCCCTGGGTTTTAACCACAAACAGCTTAATTGCAGCAGGGATGAACTGTTTTCCTCTAGCAGTAAAATGATAAGTTTAAATAGCTGATGCAGATCTTTGTGCATTACAGAAAACAGAGTCTACGTGGGCAGTTCTGCTCTCTGAAGCTTGAAAAATTATCCCCAGATATTTAAATATCTTGATCTGCTCAATACACTGCCTATCAATGTTCCATCTTCTCTGTTGTGAGCATTTGAAAAAAAGTGTTCTGAGCATTTCATAGAGCCACAGCCACCACCACCCCGCCCCCCAAAAACTTTGCTGGTAATTTTCCCTAGACAGTTTCCCCCACATTTGAATTAGGTCTAGGCTCAAAGAACTCAGCTATTGGTGAACAATAAACAAGATGATGAGGGGGCATTTCTAATAAAGAGTAAGTCAGGGTCATACATACAAAAATGTGTATAAATTATCATGCAAACTTTTAAGAATCTTAGGACTTTTTCGGACGTCTCAAATACAACGCAAGCAGCCTCGTCGCGTTGCGAGGCTGCTGCGCTGCAGGACATCCCTTTCGGATGACGCTCTCCCCTGCCGGTATTGTTGCAGTACCGCGGGGACATTTGAGCATTATATTTCGCCGATTTTTACTCACGAAAGTTGATCGTGATTAAAAACCAGCGAAATATAACGCTCAAATGTCCCCGCGGTACCGCAACAATACCGGCAGGGGAGAGCATCATCCGAAAGGGATGTCCTGCAGCGCAGCAGCCTCGCAACGCGACGAGGCTGCTTGCGTTGTATTTGAGACGTCCGAAAAAGTCCTTAAAGTCTATCTACACTACACAGCTGCTATAACAGTTTAATACAGTTTTAACTATCATGGGCCCATCTTATGGAACCCTGCAATATCCAGTTTGCAGAGAGACTTTTTGCTGGAGACAGTGCTCCCAAGGGATTGAGGATTAATTCAGTTTAATTATGTCGTGTAGATAGGCAGTCAGTTTGGAAATAACTGAATTTATTACTGGAAAAATGAGAAAAAGAGGGAAAACCCAAACTGACAGATTTGTCCATCCTTAACTGAGAACTCGTCCAGTCATTCCCAGTTACATAAACAATCTTAGACCACAACGGAGGCATACAAACATAGATTTGAATAACCCTTACTCTCCTTCACAGTAAGTACAGTGATTAAAATGTGGTGGTCTGTCTGTTGCCATGGTTGGTTGGTTGTCTATGCTGTTTGGATGCTTTTGAAAGGATAAACTATCTTGTTCTTTAATTTAATTTACATTTTATTTATACTGTAATTTATATCATGTTTTTATGTCAGTCATAGGAACTATCTGGATGCTTGACTAGTGAAAAGATGTATGTATTCATTTTTAAAATGTTTTAATTTTAAAATGTATAATATGCTTCCCTGCCAAACAGAAGTTGAAAGTAGGAGAGGTAGTTTAGTGATCCCACTGAGTCAGGGAGGGCCCAAGAAATGTTGCTGCCTGAAGCAAAAGACAAGAATTCTATATACTGTACAGGAATAGTGAGTCCAACATTGACAACAGAACAGCAACACCCACTGAATCTAAGGGCAAGAGTACAGCTCAGAGTTGGTTATCATGTGGTCTTGAGGGACTTCCAGTTCTAGGAACCCTAGCCAGCACATGAGTGGTGAGGAATGCTCCAAGATTCTCACCCCTGATCTCCCATAAAGAATGCTGATGGGCTGTGTGAGACACATTTCTCTCTTCCCACAGCACCCTGCTGCCTGGTTGATGGCTCATCCTAACATACATAATTCATACATATTTGGTCAGGATATTTTTTTGACTGGAGAACTACATTGAAAAATTCAGAGAAATTCTAACTGTGAAGGATTACTGAGTTTCAGTTCATGTTCTGGTTTGGAAGAGCAAAATTATGTAAGTTTGCATTGTTCATTTTGTAAGGCAATGGCAAACCCCCTCTGACAAATCATGCTAAGAAAACCCTGTGATAGGTTCGCCTTAGCGACTTGAAGGCACACTACAACAACAACAACAATATACATTTTAATGCCAACTTATCTCACCAGCACTAGAGTTCATTGATTCTGTTCCTAAGCACCACTAGAAGTTTAGGAAATTAGAATATAAAATCTATTGCCTCAAGGAAGTAGCAGAAAGACCAGGTTGCAAAATTCCCTCCCACAGGAGGTTCAGTTGGCCCCTTCTTACTTTTCTTTCTGCCAGCAGAGAAAAACCTTTTTATTCAGGCAAGCCTTTGGCTTGTAATTTATGTGGAAGATAGGGTTTATAATGGGATTGTGCTCTTTTAATTGGGTTTTATATGGTTTATGTTTCCTGTTTCTAACCAAACTATTATTTGTTTGCTTTAAACTTTTGTACAAATAATTTTTAGCTGTTGTTATTGTTGTTGTGTGCCTTCAAGTGATTTCCAACTTATGGTGACTCTAATGCAAACCTATCATGGGGTTTTCTGAGGGCTCAGAGTGTGTGACTTGCCCACGGTCGCTCAGTGGGTTTTTTTGGCCAAATGGGGATTCAAACCCTGGTCTCTATAATAATAATAATAATAATAATAATAATAATTTATTTCTACCCCGCCCCTCTGCAATGCAATTGGGGCGGCTTACAATATAAAAACTCCATTGTCACAATACCCTAGCCCACCCACCCCTTAAAATAATATTAAATTATAAAGGATTAAAAACATACAATAATTAAAAATATATAAATTAGAAAAAAAATAAAATACAATAATTAAAAAAAGATCCGATTGCAGCTCGGAAAGGACAGCCGAGTCTTGGGCCGGGATAGTTATTCAGGAAAGGCCTGTAGGAAAAGATCCATCTTGACAGCTTTTCTAAAGCTGTCTAAGGTGGTAATAAGACGGATCTCGTCCAGCAGGCCATTCCATAATCTGGGAGCGGCAGCAGAGAAGGCCCTCTGGGAGGTCACCGACAGCCTTGTTTTCATAGGCTGTAACTGATTCCTCCCAGAGGACTGAAGTGCGTGGGGAGGGTCATACGGAAGGAGGCGGTCCTGGAGATAAGTTGGACCCAAGCCATGTAGGGCTTTAAAGGTCATAACCAACATCTTGTACTGTGCCTGAAAACTAATAGGCAGCCAGTGGAGAGCCTTTAGCACAGGTGTTATATGCTCTCTTCTGGAAACACCAGAAATCAACCTGGCTGCCATGTTCTGAACTAGTTGAAGTTTCCGAGTCAAGCACAAGGGCAGCCCCATGTAGAGCGTATTACAGAAATCCAGATGGGAGGTTACCAGTGCATGTACCACAGTTTCGAGGTCCCTGGTTTCCAGGAAAGGGTGCAGCTGGCATATCAGCCAAAGTTGATAACAGGCACTCCTGACAGTTGCATTTACCTGATTAGACATCTGGAGCATCGGGTCCAGGAGCACCCCCAGACTGCGAACACAGTCCTTGGAGGAGAGTGTAGTTCCATCCAGGATTGGAAGTTGTATTCCCAGACCTGGTTTCGGGCCTGTAACTGTTAGTACCTCCGTTTTGTCTGGATTCAGTCTCAATTTGTTTTTCCTCATCCAGTCCATTACTGCTTTAAGACAATCATTGAGAGGAGAGACGCAGTCTGAAGTTGAAGCTGATGACCGAGACATGGAGAAGTATATCTGGGTGTCATCAGCATACTGATGACACCGCACTCCATACCTCTGAATGATCTCTCCCAGCGGCTTCATGTAGATGTTAAATAGCATCGGGGACAGGATGGCACCCTGAGGAATGCCACAGTTAAGCTCTATTCTGGTAGATCAACTGTCCCCGAGCCTCACCCTCTGGGATCTGCCCGAGAGGAAGGAACGGAACCACTGCAAAGCAGTGCCTCCAACTCCTAACCCCCTCAGGCGATCCAAGAGGATGGAATGATCTATTGTATCAAAGGCCGCTGAGAGGTCCAAGAGCACCAACAGGGTCACACTACCCCTGTCGATACCCAAGCAGAGGTCGTCAGCCAGAGCAACCATGGCAGTCTCCACTCCATATCCTGTCCTAAAGCCAGTTTGAAATGGATCTAGATAATCGGTTTCATCCAAGACAGCTTGGAGTTGGGAAGCGACCGCCCTCTCAATTACCTTGCTTAGAAAAGGCAGCAAGGAGACTGGCCTATAGTTGTTCCTGTCCAAGGGGTCCAGGGAAGGCTTTTTCAGGAGCGGCTTAACCAGCGCTTCCTTCAGACAGGGTGGAACGGACCCCTCCCTGAAGGACGCATTGATAATATCCCTAAGGAGTACTCTCGATGCGTCGCCCCCTTGGGTGGCCAGCCAAGATGGACAGAGATCAAGGGGACAGGTCGTTTTCCTCACTCTACCAAGGAGCTTGTCCACGCTATTGGTACTCACAGATTGAAGCTGATCCAATAAAATTTCATCAACTGAGTTGCTGGATACCTCGTCTTTGGATTCAGTCATAACACTGGCATCTACGTCAGCTCTTATCCGAGAAATTTTATCTGCAAAGTGGATGTTAAACGCATCAGAGCAGGCCGTTGTCGGGTTGAGTAAGGGGTTCTGCACAGGTGGAATCTGCATCAGCTCCCCCACCACCCTAAACAGTTCTGCTGGACGGGACTCTGCAGATGCAATACGTGCAGAGAAGAAAGACTTCTGCACTGCACGTATCGCCTCTCGATAAGAATCAAGGAAATTCCTATGACGAGTCTTGTCGGATAAGAGTCAAGTTCAGTGTGGCATTCAATTTGTTCTGGATTTTAGGATTGACTATAAAAAAACTGTGCTGAATCTACTTTGAGAATAGGGCTTCGACACCATGGCTATCTCCTTTAAAGCTGGACTAGGGAGAGGAACGCAGCTGCTCCACGGCAGGGGGAAATTTCTGATGATGCCGTCCCTCTCGTGTTACCCTCCGTGTTCCTTCCTGTGTTGCATGGAAGGAAAACACACCAGTTTTTATTCACAAAGAACTTCTGTGAATAAAAAGCAGCACCTTTTCCTTCCATGCAACACGGAAGGAACACGGAGGGTAACGCGAGAGGGACGGCAGCGTCAGAAACTGCCCCGTGCCGTGAAAAGCTGCGTTCCTCTCCTGATGGCTTCTTCCGGATTTAAGGTTCATCTGAAAAAGTCCTTAGAGAGGAAGGGGAACTGGTATACAGCTTGCTGCTGCCCATGGTGTGGACAGACCTTGGGCATGTTATTTTTTGGATGACAATTCACAGAATCCCTGTTATCCAAATAGTAAATTTTGCGAGCTTCAGGTGTAGATGAGTGCCTCTTCTGTTCATTTATTATATTTTAAAAAGGGTTTAGGGTATTGCTGTTGTTTACATTTGTTATTGTTGTTCATATTTTGGCTTCAATAGTGTCCTTAAAGTTCCAGATGCTGAAGCAGGTGCAGGGGGGCAAAGCATTCTGGCTTCATATTTCATATTTTTGATGACTATATGAGATATAAAATATTTTTGATGACTACATGAGATTAAAAAAAAGCACCACCCTTGCTTCACTAAAATTAGAGACATTTGTTTTTTTGCGTGGTGGTATTGGTTGTTCATATCATTCAGTTCCACTGAAATGCCTGATCTTTGCAGTGTTTGGTTCCAAACCTCACACCGCAATTCACACTTAGGGCGGGAGAATGTACCACACATCCTGCATGCCCTCTCTGCATTTGCTAGGCCAAATTTAAAAGGGAAAAAACACAATGTTCCCAAATGCAAAAAGGAAAGTACATACTTTGATTACTTTGTCCATTAGAAAATATTGTTTTCATTCAGATTTTTTACATTGCATTTGGTTATGGAAGATCACAACCTGTGGGCATTTGTTAACCCTCCAGAACAAGGGCAGCAACAGAACAGCTGCTTCATCTCTGAAGCACTCTCGAAAATTGAGAACTGCTCTAAATTATAGAAGGTTTTGGCTGGATGCTCTGGTCCTTTTTCTAATATAGAAAAAAAAATGTAATACAGCTTTTTTTTTATAGTCACCTCAAGTATATTGCCTTGTGCCATACAAATGTTCAGGTTTAATGTGTTTTTCTTAGTCTTAATATGGTTTTGCTAAACTCCCTAATAAAACACAGAACCATTGTTTATAGAAGGGTTCATTAGAGCCTTCGTCCCAGGATGACTGCCACTGGCATTTCCATTTTGGAATGAACCTCCAAAAAAATGACATTAAGGACATTTTAATGGAATAATTGAATCAATTAGGTTTCAAATTAGATGTGAGGATTGTCCCAATTCCCTTTTCCTTGAAATGGAACACATTTTTCCCCTGGCAGTTGTGTAACTGTTCTGTAGGAACCAAGCTCTGTTACAAACCTGAATCCTTTGATGGGATTCTAAGATGAGCTGAATGCGGTTCTGCCTCTTCTTTAGGCTTGGACAATTTATTATTCCTTCGTTTCAGTTCACCTACAAGTTGCTTTTGCTTTTATTTATGACCCTGACAGTCTCTTCCCCCCCCCCTCTCTCTCTCTGCAATATAGATGTGTGTGTGGAAATACGTACACACACAAGGAAGGGAGGGAGGAATTATAGGGACAGAGAAAGGCAAAAGTGCTTGTAAACTTTTTTGGATTACAACTTCCAGATTCCCTCCACCCCACCTTCAGGACAATATGGCCAGTAACCTTTTCTTTCCAGGCTCTGGAGAAGGGCACAGTTAGTCAATTGGCACAAATAAGGTAATGTTGGGTACCTCATTCCATGAATGCCAATAAGTCTGAAATGTTTGGTTTGAGTGGGGCTTATTTTAACTCTAGATCTGGGTGGGCAGACACTGAGGAGCAAAGGGCCATTTTCAGCACTTTCCAACACTTCACAGGCTTCAGTGGCACCATTTTTGAGAACCAGGCACTAGATTTTTTTTCAGAACTCGAAATCAGATCTCATTTTTAGAAGTAATTTTGGGCTATTTCAACATAGGGTAATGTTGTGGGCTAGACCAATCTATTTTGTCCATTTCAGGCCCAGAAGCTTGGTTATTACTAATACAAAGTGTAAATGGTACGAATAGATGTACATGGTTATTAGATGGTGACTGTATAAGCTTAAAATAGTTCTAAATAAAGCATTTATGTTCATTTCTGTCAGGGCATTGTGCCCATATAACTGTAAATGAGACAACAGTAATATCAATAATAGAAGCATAGAATCATAGAATTGTAGAGTTGGAAGAGACCACGAGGGCCATCCAGTCCAACCCCTCTGCCATGCAGTAATCATGATCAAAGCATCCCTGACAGATGGCCATCCAGCCTCTGTTTAAAGACCTCCAAGGAAAGAGACGCCACCATGCTCCAAGGGGGTGTGTTCCACTGCTGGACAGCTCTTACTGTCAAAAAGTTCCTCCTAATGTTGAGGTGGAATCTCTGTTCCTGGAGCTTGCATCCATTGCTCCGTGTTGCAGTCTCTGGAGCAGCAGAAAACAAGCGTGCTCCATCCTCAATGTGACATCCCTTCAAATACTTAAACAGGGCTATCCTATTGCCCCTTAACCGTCTTTTTTCCAGGCTAAACATACCCAGCTCCCTAAGTCTTTCCTCATAAAGCATGGTTTCCAGACCTTTCACCATTTTAGTCGCCCTTCTCTGGACACACTCCAATTTGTCAATATCCTTTTTGAATTGTGGTGCCCAGAACTGGACACAGTATTCTAGGTGAGGCCTGACCAAGCAGAATAGAGTGGCACTATTACTTCCCTCGATCTAGAAGCCTAGTGGTTATAGAAAAAAGCAAGAGGAACCTTCGTTATTAAAAAATGATGGAAGATACTGGGAGGGAACTGGAAGCTGCAAAGAACGAAGATGACATGAGATTGAGAGAAGGCAGGGTGTGTGCGAAACGGGGCGCTGCTTCAGGAACAGCCCCGTTTCTGCCCCGATCTCTCCTTGGAATATATTGCCCGTGTGAAAATCTCCATACAC
Source organism: Gambelia wislizenii (assembly GCA_030847615.1). Lineage (NCBI taxonomy): Eukaryota > Metazoa > Chordata > Lepidosauria > Squamata > Crotaphytidae > Gambelia > Gambelia wislizenii. The sequence goes on along the minus strand of JAUMIR010000001.1, from coordinate 164,307,283 downwards.
TTTCCTCAATACATGAAACATGAACGATATGCTTAGATACAGTAAAACGTCTCTAACCTCTATAAGAATGTTCCTAGACAATGAAATGTAATGTTTCCTCCCCAAAGGGAGTGTATATGTGTATAAAATGTTGATTTTTAATAAATAGCAAGAATGATTACAAAGCTTCATGCTTATTCTCCCATTATAACATTTGTGGGTTGTCTAAATGACAAAAATACTCCTCATAGAATGTGAGGAGAATACCATCTGTCTTAATTGGATTCTGCATCACTTTGCCATATTCAGAAGGAGGGGGGCCAAAAACACCAAAAAGAACACTGGAAAAGCCTTTGTGGCTTTTCCTGAAGTTTTTAAAAAACAGCAGGGTGTGTGTGTGCATTCTAGCTCATAGGAATAAGCAACTGAATTAATTTGCTTTCCCCATATGCATAGAAGGTGCAAGCTGATTGGTTGGACTGTGTGGGAGGCGGAGCTTGCTAACAAGGCAAGCGCTCAGAGCCACCATGTTGGATTTTTGCCTTAGCTAGTGAGTGCTAAGGTGATAAAATGGGGGGTGTTTGTTTACTTTTTTGTTAAAGCAAAAGGTTGCTCTTTTGCACCTTGGATACGGTTATTTTAAAAAAATACTGTCTGGCGGTGGCAATTTGATGTAAGTGAAAACGTGAGTAATTCATTCATGGCCACAATCTTGATTCACAGGCATGCCCGCTTGCAGAGCAAATGCGGATAGCTTTGCATGCCTTCTATCTGCCCCCCAAAACATTAAGACAATTGGCAGCTACTGCAAATTGCAATTACTACAGAGCAATCTACTTTTCTTTTCTTTTTTTGCCTCATATAGACAAGCCCTTGCTAGAATTCCAAAATGTAAGGTGTAATTAAAGGTAGCGTAGAAGTTAGCCTTCCGACTGGACAGCCCTGCCATTTACCAACTTAGGAAGCTGTGACCAAAACAATAAACAAGAAGGAAGTCCAGTTAGATATGGGTTAATTGAGAAAGGGAAACTGACATCCAATCCCTCCATAAAGGGACAGGTGTGGAGGGAACCACGTCTGTTTTAGCCTGGTGCTTAGGGGCAAACCCACATCTCCTAGAAGCTATTTTTGTTCAAAAAATGTGCTCTTTTGGCTGAAAAACTTTAAAAAAAAGATTTGGGAGAGACTCTAGGATGGAGGGCTTTTCCACCCAGGGCCCCTTAAAAACTGTATGTCGCCCTTAGGCTATACAATTCCCACCTCTGGTCTAGACTGCGTCAATTTGACTGGCATTACCCACATAGCCTAGGTGAGCCTGGAGAAATTACATTCACGGTAAAGGGTTGGACTAGATGGCCCTTGCAGTCTGTCCCAACTCTATGGACTTTATCAGATTCTGCCCTTAAAACTTTCTTTTGCCAGCATAAAACCCCCCATTTCTATGCTGGCAAAAGAGCACTCCCTCCCGCACTTATCTTCCTCTCCTGAAAAAGGCAGCTCCAGCAATAAAGAGGAAGTGAACGGAGCCCCATTCACTTCCTTGTTTGAAATCCTGTGAGATTTCATCACGTGGGAAATTCAAAAACAAAAATAAGGCATAAAAGGTTACACAAAATACCGACACACACTTTTAAAAAGTCCCAAGTAACCCAGGGAGGGTCATAAAAAGAGCAAAACTTACCTGGATGTCCCGCTCTCACCTGGAAGTGTTTGCGTCAGACCAGCCATTCTTGCAGCAGTGATGAGATTTAAATGGCCTGAGGTTTTGCACAGCTGCAATTCTGGCACCAAAATGGAGTGGGGGAATCCATTGACAACTTCCATCATCAATTAAAAGGTACGGGTACTGGCCAGGACATAACTGAGAAAGGGCAACTTCATCTGATCTGTGTGCCCTTTCGTGGTTATGTGGCATTGTTATGATGCTGTAGTTTGTTCATCTGATAAAGCCCTTAGATTCTATATTTCTAGTTCAACAGCAAGATTCTTCTAGCCAGCAAGAATCTGTGGAAATCTGGGAGTTGTAACCCAAAAAGTAACTTTTTCAAGCTCCACATATCCCAGAGGCTATGAAAGCCCTGCCTGTGTCTTGTGTAAAACCTATAGGTAAGAGCATCAAAATAATGATATAGAATAGCCTACTGAGGTGAGGTACCAAAGTAAGCATACAGAAAGTACATGGTAAGAGGAACAGAATGAGGACAAGGACCCATGATTACTATCAAGATTCTATTCAACATCTTTATCAATGACTTGGATGAGGGAATTAGGGGCATACTTATCAAATTTGCAGGTGACACCAAATTAGGAGGAGTAGCTAATACCCTAGAGGACAGGATCAAAATTCAGAATGACCTGGATAGACTGGAGAGCTGGGCCAAAGCTAACAAAATGAAATTCAATACAGAGAAATGTAAAGTACTGCACTTAGGGCGGGAAAATGAAATGCATAGATATAGGATGGGAGAGACCTGGCTGAACGAGACCACGTGCGAAAGGGATCTAGGAGTCCTAGTAGACCACAAGTTGAACATGAGTCAACAGTGTGATGCGGCAGCTAAAAAGGCCAATGCGATTTTGGGCTGCATCAATAGAAGTATAGTGTCTAGATGAAGGGAAGTAATAGTGCCACTCTATTCTGCCTTGGTCAGACCTCACCTAGAATACTGTGTCCAGTTCTGGGCACCACAATTCAAAAAGGATATTGACAAATTGGAGCGTGTCCAGAGAAGGGCAACCAAAATGGTGAATGGTCTGGAAACCATGCCTTATGAGGAGAGACTTAGTGAGCTGGGTATGTTTAGCCTGGAAAAAAGATGGTTAAGAGGTGATATGATAGCCCTGTTTAAGTATTTGAAGGGATGTCACTCTGAGATGGAGCAGGCTTGTTTTCTGCTGCTCCAGAGACTGGAACACGGAGCAATGGATGCAAGCTCCAGGAACAGAAATTCCACTTTAACCTTAGGAGGAACTTTTTGACAGTAAGAGCTGTTTGGCAGTGGAACACACTCCCTCGGAGCATGGTGGGGTATCCTTCCTTGGAGGTCTTTAAACAGAGGCTGGATTGCCATCTGTCGGGGATGCTTTGATTGTGATTTCCTGCATGGCAGGGAGTTGGACTGGATGGCCCTCGTGGTCTCTTCCAACTCTACAATTCTATGATTCTATGATTCTATTATTATTGTTTGCTACTTAACAAATTCTCTCTTCTAAAACTCCTTGATCTTTACAAAGCTGCTCTCTAGACGGCACTGTTGCTGCAGGCATTCATCACTGGAATATGGAAAAACACGCAACTATTTACAGGAATGTGAACTGTGTAATTTTGGTTTTTACTGGAGTATTGGTATTTTCACATTGACTTCTTTGATGGTGTTATGCACATTTCATGCCTTTGTCAGTTAATATAAAATGCTGCCTTCCCCAAATATTTTAACTCTGGATTGGCCTTACCAATGTTTCCTTTCAAAATCCATTTCTCTGCCCCAATAAGAGCAAAAATGAACGTAATTTCTTATGTGCCATACCAAAAGAACAGGAATATAAGTGGCCACAATGTAACTTTTCAAAAGTTCCCCTTCCTGACATTTCACTAAAGATGGGGTGGGAATTGTGTGGCCCTCCAGAATGCTGCACTGCAACTCCCAGCAGCCTTAGCCAGCATAGCCAATGGAATGCTGGGAAGTAGAGTCCAATAACATCTGGAGGGACACATGTTGCCTGCCTTTGCTCTAAAGATTAGGAAACAGCACTTGGGATGCTTCAGATCAGGGCCAGGGAAGCTTTTAGGAAGCCACCTCCAGACTGGATGATGTAAGAGCTAGGGCCACACATCCTAATACCATCAGTGTTGGCTGGAGCGGCTATAACAACTGGCTCAGTCAGGAACCTCATCTGCCATGAGGTGGGGGCAAAGTGCCAATGGAGCCTTTCAGGCTAGAAGAGTGCCACTTTAGATATGTGGCTTAGTCAGGAAGACCTGGCTTCACCTGCTTAAGCCATTTTTTGTGTTTATTTTTTTGGTCACATTTCTGTTCTTTGATGGAGTACCCTCCCACTCTGGTCTCTTGTTATGCAAGCACAGTGGGACCACCACAGGGGCTTTGAGAGACTTGCTCTTTGCATCTCTCTTAGCAATTTGAGCATTAGATTCACACTACATTTGCATGGCAAAATCCAAGCTGCTAGTGGCCTTTTACAAGGGGCAGCCATGGAGGAACCAACATGGTGCAGTGGGTTAAATGTTAGACTAGAACTCTGCAAGAGCAGGGTTCAAATCCACACTGAACCCTGGAAACCCACTAGGTGAGCCTGGAGAAATTACACTAGCTCAATCTTAGAGGAAGGCAAAGGCAACCCTCCCTGAATAAAACTTGCTGAGAACATCCATTGATATTGTTGCTATAAGTTAGAGTCATTTTGAAGGAACACAGCAATGCTATATTAGTCTGCAGTTTGTTATAGCAAAACAGCAAAACAAAACAAAAAACCAAAAACATGTGGCACCTTCTATGCCATTCTGGAGTGATTCCCTGGCATTTTCATTCTCTTCCCCCAACTGTTCTGTCTGTGACCATACATCAAAGGAGTCACAGACAGAATAGGGAAACTAATGAGGAAACACAACCTCCAAATGATCTACAAACCAACCAGAAAAATCCAAGAAAAGCTACGCTCAGCGAAGGACAAAAGAGACCCTCTCACAGCTGCAGGAGTTTACCGCATACCATGCAGCTGTGGACACGTTTACATAGGCACCACTAAATGCAGTGTGCAAACACGAATCAAGGAACATGAGAGATACTGCAGACTGGGCCAACCAGAAAAATCAGCAGTAGCAGAACATGTTATTAATAATAATAATAATAATAATTATTATTATTATTATTATTTCTATCCTGCCCCTCTGCAATGCAATCGGGGCAGCTTACAATATAAAAACTCCATAATTAGAGTACCCTAACCCACCCACCCCTTAAAATAATATTAAATTATAAAGGATTAAAAACATGCAATAATTAAAAATATATGAAATTAGAAAATAAAAATAAAAATAAAACCTACAATAATTTAAAAAGAAATCCAATTGTAGCTCAGAGGGAAGGACAGCCGAGTCTTGGGCCAGGATAGCTATTCAGGAAAGGCCTGCTGGAAAAGATCCATCTTGACAGCTTTTTAAAAACTGTCTAAGGTGGTAATAAGACGGATAAACCAACCTGGACACAAAATGTTATTTAAAAACACAGAAATTCTGGACCAGGCCAACAACTATCATGTCAGAATGCACAGAGAAGCTATTGAAATCCACAAACACCTGAACAACTTCAACTGGAAAGAAGAAACCTTAAAAGTAAACAAAATCTGACTCCCAGTTTTGAAAAACAATAGAATTAAAACTCAGCACTTGCAAAGGAATTCCACCCAGGGACATGGCAATTCCCAGCAGATAACAGCCCATCAACCAACCATTAGCCAAACAAACACTAACCAGCCTTGCATTTCTATACCCAGAAACTAACCATTCAATTACATAAATTTACATATCCTCTCCAACAGGGGCTCACAGTAGATAAACCCCACACATACTCCTACCCAACCATTCTCTGAAGATGCCAGCCACAGATGCAGGTGAAACGTCAGAAAGAGGCTATTCCAGAACATGGCCTCACAGCCTGGAAAAAATCATGGAAAATCTATGTTTATTTATTTGTTTGTTTGATTTATATCCCACTTTGCTGCTGAAAAGCAAGAGCACAGAGAATTGCCTCCTGGAAGTTGTTCAAAATATGGGATTAGGCATGGATATGATGAACTGCTGGAGTCCTACCATTTTATTATTGCATGGCTAATCAGGAGACAAAATAGTGAAATTCCATGAAATTGCATGGCACATCAATGCTATTTCATGGAATTCACCATTTTGTCTCTTGGGCCAAGATTGGGGTTGCTATAATTCTCTGCCACAAAACCTGGACAAAAGTAAACAGGACTGGATTGGGCAAATTATTGACAAAAAACCACACCCAGAGCACCCACGCAGGGGGGAAGGAGGAGAGAGCCCTTTTCTTTGCTCCCATCCCTGCAACAGCAGCACCCAGTCCAGAGTGCCTGTGCAGGGGGGGGGGAGGAGGGAGCCCACCACCGGGGGGGGGCATAGGAGGCCAGACCCACCACACAACTCTCTGCTGCTGGCCTTCTTTCCTTTCTTGCCTTTGCTTTCTTGCACTCTCCCACCGTCTGGGCTCTGGGTCTAGCACACCTATGCAATACTATACCATGTGACCCAGAGCCTGCATTATCAGTCTTCCCATGTGGTTTTGCTGATGAATGCTGCCTTCAACAGAGGAAGCTGGAGGAATCTAGGATCTGCTGCTTCAAGCAGCATAGCCAGATGGGACAATTTTCAATCCCTTCAATCTGGGATTTTCCTAGTTTTCCAGGACTAATGGCAAACCTAGTCAAGATCCAATGCTATGCTATTCTATTTTCACTAATGCAGTGGGATTTTATCTTTCTCTCCTCCTTGCTATATCCTCCATGCCAGCTGAAAATCTGCCCTGAGGGTTTTCTAGGCCCTTCTAGTTTTCTAAAGCTGATTTTGAGAGTCTGAAAGCCCCTTCTTGGTTTCACTGCTAGAAGTGCCTCCTTCCATCAGTGGAATGATACTGTTGGATTTGAGAATCCAATAATCCACCCACCCCGACCAAAAAACACCACCCTACAAAAGTTATTTGTTTGGACTACAACCCTCAGAAACCTCACAGTTGCCAGTTCAGCATTACGTTCTGAATTCACCCTGATGGGTATATAAACAAGGAAGCAATTGAGTTCTTCTCTCTACTGAATCGTAGTTTCTGTCATTATATCTTAGCTTTCTTGTATCCAGAAGTGCTTGCAATTTTTTTTTCTTCCCCAAGGAGGCAGAACTCTTCCCAAATAATCTTCACAAGGGGGAAAGGATGCTATTGGTTACTGTTAGTTACTAAACCTTTTCAAAGGCAGCAATATTCTAGTCTGGAATCTACCATGACAGGCCATTGCTCCAGCTGTCTTGAATCAGTGTTCAATATGCTACAGTTCTCTGCATTTAAAAGTAGTGTGTCATTGAAGTTCCTTCACACCTTTGCCCGTTAGTGATGTGTCATTAGTGTTGGCTGCAGTTTACCAGAAGGGCTGCTGCTTTTCAAAATGTCAGCCCATTCTGTGGTGGAGGCTTTTAACCAAAAAGAGGGTGGGAAAGAACATTTAGAAAGCTGAACTAAAAGAGACACAGCTGTCACTAGCTCGGTAGGGGCAACGTACCAAAAGAACACAAATATATATTTCATAGAGGTCTGAGGTCTTTAAGAAAGCATCTTGGTAAGGTAGTTTCCAGTCCATTATAAATTACTGGCCATCATTCCCAGACCACAACATACAGTAGTTGTGTACATAAAGCCAAGAGCCTGTTCCCTGTCTCCTATCCACAAGAATCCAGACAACCACAAAATCATTGAAGTACTTATGCTTGCATCACAACTGACTGACCTGGCTCCTGCATTTATTTTCTGAGATGGATTTGTTGTTCAGAATTCCTTAACACCTTGTAGTGTCACATTGGCTACTCTTTTTGAAAAAGATAAATGCCAACAAAACAACAGATCTGCACAAATCACAGATTTCCTATGATTTACTAGCCTCAGGTGTACTCTTGTATACCGTTGAGTCATTTCCAATTTATGGAGACCCTAAGTGATGCTATCACAGGAGTTTCTTCACAAGATTTGTTCTAAGGTTCATCTTTGCCTTACTCTGAGGCTGAAAGAGTGACTTGCTCAAAGTCACTCAGTGGGTTTCCATGGCCAAGCGGGGATTCAGACCTTGGTCTCCAGAGTTGTAGTCCAATGCTCAAACCACTACAGTCGGACCCCTGTATCTGCAGGTGTTCAGTTCCTAGACTTTTTGGGGATACCAGAAACCACACATTAATAGTGAACCTTCTTTGGGGTTTTTAAGCAGAGGCTGGATGGCTATCTGTCGGGAATGATATGATTGTGTTTTCTTGCATGGCAGGGGGTTGGACTGGATGGTCCTTGTGGTCTCCTCCAACTCTATGATTTTATGATTCTATAAAGTAAAGGACTTCTGGTACAAGCATACTATAGAGTGCATTGGAGGACCTAGTGATTCCTAAAAAGGACACCTTTCTAGGTATTTTCCAGCACGACTCTATGGTATGTGTCCCTGTTTTTTCAGCCACAGATAACTGAAACCACAGATATTGGTTCCACGGATACAGGGGTCTGACTGTTTACAAAATACATCCAGGTATATACACAGGCCTAAATCCAATCCCATTGATACAAAGGGTGGGAAATGCTCCATGTAAAAGTTATTTCATTCTCATATCTTACTCTACAGTACTTCAATAATCTCTGCATAAACTTGTACCCATAATCCCATATACATCTACTCATGAATAAGCTTGATACTTACCTGGGAGGGGAGACACCTTGATCAGTAAGCTTGATGAAATTCAGTTAAGTGGTTATAGGACTACAACCCTAATTAAGAAACCTGGGAAAGGTCATTATCTTTAGCTACCAAATGCAGGTTTGGTTTTGATATTGAGAATCATGTTTGTGATCAACTTTCAGAACAAACCCCACACCAAGAAAACACAGTGGTTGGCATCCTGTGCAGTATTTACAATGTCATAAACTAAATTACAACTTTGTATATTTCTGGTATTCACATTTACTATTGTGGCATCATTACTACTATTGTAAATGCCCCTTAAAAGTCAGGCAGTCACACCTACCAAAGGAGTCATAGCACTGTCAAGCAGGACACTGATGGATGATGCATCCAGCCCCTCCAGGGGCCCTTTCCATTGCTCATTGCTCACTGGTGGAAAGGGGCTGGATGCCCCATCCTTCAGTGCCCCATTCGCCAGCATTGCAGCACTCCTTTGGCTGGTGCAGCTGCCTGGCTTTTAAGGTGGGTTGTAGGGAGTCATATCAGGAGATGGATTGTAGCTATGTCATTGTAGCTACATGCCCTATGCAGGATCTCTGCCCTTGTATTTACATTTCATTTTTTGCTTGACATAGGCTGTCTCCCACAAGGATTAATGCATTTTCCTACCTTAGATGTATTTTCTAAACTTGGTCAAGTCTAAAGACTGACAAGAGAGCCAACTATTCTCTTTCCTTCATCAGTCTACATTAAGCAGGTGGTTAAAAGAATTTTATTTATTGTGTGTGAATGCAAACAACTGCCTAACCAGAGTAGTATTTCAATATAATCTTTCAATTCAATGCTTTCAATCAGAGCTGGAAAGAAACAATGATATGACCAAAAGTTCAAAAAAATGACCCTGTAATTTGAGGAAAATTCATTTCACTGACTCTGCAGCATGATTACTTGGGATAAGTCCCACTGAACTTAGGACTTTATCAGATGCACTAAATACGGCATCATAATGATGCCACATAAACGTGAAAGGGTGCACATACATGATGATGTCACCCTTTCACATTTATGTCTTGTCCTTAAGCCAATCTATTTTATTGACCGCAGATGCTGTTAATAGCTTGGCTGAGCCATTGTTTTGCTGGCATAGCCAGTGTATGTAACCTCATGTCTTTTTTTTCCATGTACTTACCTCATGAATGGCCAGACCGGCCAGAACATTTCCAGGTGAGATCGTGACATCCAAGTAGGTGACACACTTTTTGTTACCCTCCCCAGTTTACTTGGAAGTTTTTAAGTATGTGTATGTGCTTGATGTAACTTTTTATATTTTGTTTTTTGTTTTATTTTTAAATTTTCCGCATAATGAACTCTCATGGGATTTCAAACGAGGGAGTAAATGGGGCTTCATTCACTTCCTCTTCATTGCTGGGGAAGCCTTATGCCAGGAGAGAAGGTAAGTACGGTGGGGGGCATTCTTTTCCTGGCATAAAAATGGATTTTTTTTTATGCCAGCAGAAGAATGTTTAAGGGGCTCATCTGACAAAATCCTTTGTCTCCTATTATCTCTTCCTCTCCCCAAAACAGAGTGTGCTCTTGCAAACTGTTGATTTGCAAAGCATTCTTATTTATGCCACCATTTCTTGAAATAATCCACAAAATGAAACAACCCATTTTGATGAGAGTGAAGGCTTTGAAATCACATTTTCATTTCCAGTTAGCCCTAGGGCCTGTCTACAGTGCAGAAATACAGCAGTTTGGCATCACTTTATCCAACATAGTTCTATCCTACGGAATTCTGGTATTTGTGCTTTGGTGAAGCATCAGAGTTCTCTGATAGAAGAGGCTAAATAGCTCACAAAGCTACAAATACCAGGATTCCATAGAACAGAACTATGGTGGATAAAGTGGTGTTAAACTGCTGTATTTCTGCACTGTAGACAGGCCCCTAGTGTTCATCTTGAAGGTACTCACATAGTTCTCTAAGGGACCCCCCCCCATACACACCCTTATTTCGGTCCTTAAGAATAAACAGGGTCTGATATATTTGGCCACTACATACAAACAGTGAGTCTTGTCCTTATTGAGATACTGTATTGGACTAACTGGGCAAACAGAAAGGGACACTCCAACTTAAGCACCTTTAAAGCCTAAAAGAGTTAAGCAAATGCTCACATTTCTTCTCCTGAATTTCATTTGGGCTGGTTTGTGCCCTATGTATCCATTTCTCAAATCTCTAGAGATGTTACTCCAATGTTTGTTGAAGTTCAAAAGCACACTATATCAGTCAAAATGAATGTTATGTGCTGGATAACTTCTTCAAAAGCATTGCGTGGTTCATGAACACAAACAACTACTCAATAAATCCCATTGATTTCAATGGGACTCTTTTTCAAGGGTGGAGAGCCTTGGCGCCTCCATATGTTTTGAGTAACAATTCCCCAAACCTCTTACCATTGGCCATCCTGGCTGAGGCTTCTGGGATTGAAGTCCAAAACATCCAGTAGGTTAAGTGTCCGTTTCTGGTGTACAGGACTACAATTTACAAACCAATTGCTAACATCAGAAATTGGGCTTATAGGGGGGTTTTTTGGACATAGTATGAATTATTACTGGATCATTTACCCTTGGTGTGTACGTGTGTGCATTTGTATTTGGATTACCTTATTAATATTTATATGACTATTTAATTGTTTATATACCTTCTAGTTGTTAGTGAACTATCTTAAGATGTTGTTGTGGGCCACTTTGGGCATGGTTGGCTATGGAAAAGTGATATGCAAATGAACCAGTGATAATGGGTTAATGATGATGATGGTACAGTATCCTGTTGTGAACTGCCCCTATTGTGTAAAACTAAATACTAATCTTACCCATCTTCTTTGCCTCCCACCCATGAAAGCAAGTCCAGAGAAGCTTAGCAAGATACTGATATGTGTTTGTTGTTTTCAGCATCTATTATACTGCCTCAAAACATTAAGATTCCATTATACCCCAATGACTATGCTAACCATGGATCCTAGAATGATTAGAAAATATATTGATATTTCCCCCCCATTGGTATAAGGAATAGGAATCCTACCTTTGAAGAAAAACCTATAGCATTCAGAGGGGAGGGGAAGAAAAGTTGCTTAAGATTTCTAAATTGAGAAGCTTTTTAAAAGATTGGGACTTTTAAAAACCCACAAATATTTGAGCCTGAAAAGCCAACCACAATTTGTTAAAGAGGCTGCCAACATTATACATATAGGTTTCCTCTTCGTTTTTCCTCCCCCGCCCCATCCATGTGGTCCTAATTGACCCATTGGCAAGAGATCTTTTTGCTGAAGTCATCATGAATTGGTTGTGGCATTTGCAGACTTTTACTCATCCACTAAGAGGTTTCAAACGGAAATTCTGTGTCTTTGTACTTTTAAAATGTGTGAAAACAAAAGGATGCTGCAAGGTCTATTTTCATCACTTACATCAGACACTTTCCTGTTACATTCTGTTTTATTGTATATCATCAAATGACCAAGATTACTTGATTACTTGGACACACTCTCTCAGATCTGGGCATATAACCAAGCAGCTGGTGGAAATGCAAGAATTACCCCGAATAGAACTATGAGCAACATATGCTGGGAATGTAATTAGAAACTTCCAAATCATAACTGAATGCTATTCTGCCTATATGCTTAGTGCTGCACCAGATTTCTACTCCATGTACCATGCAGTTCCAAACATAAATGCATAGAAGTACAGTAGGACCCCCGTATCCTCTGGGGATTGGTTTGGGGGGGGGGCGTGGATACCGAAAACTGTGGATAATAGCGATCACCATTGAAAATAAGGGGCTTCTGGTTTAAAATACCATAGAGTTGCCTTGGACGACCTAGAAAATGGCTAGAGAAGACACATTTTCTAGGAGGACTCTATGGTAGGTGTGCTGTTTTTTCTCCCATGGATAATTGAATCAGTGGATAATTAATCAGTGGATACGGGGTTCTACTGTAATGCCTTCTCTGTGTAATCATATTTAGGATTGCATCCTTAGCCTAGCATTTTCAGCAAGCACCCAATGCTTCATTTTGCTGTGAACGATCAGGAAACAACACAGTACATCCTATCCCACCCCCTCTCATGATGGATACACAAATAATTATAATATGGAGATGATTTATATAAAAGCTGAGTTTGTTTTATGGTATATAATCTAATTTTAGAAAGTTGTTTATTGCATTCAACTGCTATAAATAAAACCATATATGTTTAAGCATTCACAGATTATGTCTGAACCCTCACAAAAAGAACAACTTGGTTCATTGTGTATTAAGTGAATAATTATAGTTCTCTTGCTTTTTTTCTTTTTTCTTAACAAAGATTGATAAACATTTTCTAAAACAATTTAACTTTTACTATTCAGCCTTCTTCTTTTACATTTTTACAAATACACATATACAGATACATCCCTCTCTGGCTTTTCTTCGCAAACAAAGATTCAGGAAGGACTTATCCCGCACTTTCTGCAAGCGTGCTGATGACTAAAAAGGCCAATCCGAGATAAACAAGTCTGGTTGCAGAAAGCACAGCAGAAGGTCTCCTTGGGTGATGTTTTTGGGTTGTGATTCTTTCTGTGTTCTCGTTTTTCTTCAAGACTTGTTCGGCGTGAGTTCTCAAATAAGGCTGCAGCATTGTGGATTGTGCATCTCCATGCCTCCCGATGTGAGGCCAGGGCGGACCACTGTTGGTGATCAATTTGGCCAAGCCTGAGATGTTGTTTCAGGGAGTCCTTGTATCGTTTTTTTGGAGAACCCCTCTTACACTGACCCGTGGCGAGTTCACTGTAGAGTACTATTTTGGGGAGGCGATGGTCCTCCATCCTAGAAATGTGCCCTGCCCAATGCAGCTGTGTTCTCAATATCATGGCCTCAATGCTGGTGATCCCTGCTTGCTCAAGGACAGCAACATTCGTCATATATGTTATGGGAATGTGCAGAGTGCAGTCACTCCCTGTTCATCCGAACAGGAACACATGCAGCAAAGAAACGTGTGCCTTGTGAGCAAACAAGTACTCCTTTGGTGCAAAAGGTAAGTCCATGCCAAAATCCTTTTAAGGCTTTTTATTAGTAACAAATGAATAAGAAGAAAATAGTAACAGAAAACATTTAACCATGTTTTCTATGTGCTCCAAATCTTCTCAGGAGCTAAACAAAAGGTTCTCTCAAAGCAAGAGAGACACACACAGACTTGAAGCTCTCTTTGCTTCAAAACTCCTCCCAGTTATATATTTTTTTCAAACATTCAACCTTTCTATGGAAAACGAAAGAGTTTGGATTCTAACTTTTAACTCCCAAGAACAGAATAACAAAAACAGACAGATTTATGAGCTTCTGATAGACGAGCTGGCGCCTTGTACTCTGGTGAAAAATTACTCAGGGAGGGAGAGACAAACTTCTAATCACAATATCTATTTTCTCTGACACCCCTCTAATTCTTCACCCAGGCAAATATAATTTATATTTCACATATCATACCCAGCTTGTCACACAGAAGGTCACGCTTAATGTGACCCAATGCTTTAGTAAACAAATCTGCTACATTTTCTTCACTGGGACAATACACCAAGTTAATTAAAGCATTTTGAACAGCTTCTCTAACATTCTGAAATTTTACAGCCACATGTTTTGTTCTGCTCTTCACACCCCGTTCTGTTGCCATTGCTATACATGCTTGGGAATCTTCAAAAACTTTAATAGCTCCTGCAATTGGGATACCCAAATCACTGAAAATTTGCTTCAGATAAATCAGTTCATTCACCACGCTTGACAACGCTGCAAATTCTGCCTCTGCCGAGCTTAAAGCAATGGTGGATTGTTTTTTTGATCCCCAGTGTATAGCAGTGCCAGCATAAAAAATTATCATCCCTGAATCAGATTTTCTATTATGGATTTCGCTGGCGAAATTGGCGTCAGCAAACGCTTCCAACTCATGGCAACCTTGTGAACTGATCTTTACACCATAATTTAAGGTTCCACGTAAATATCTTAACACCCTTTTCAAACCTTGCCAATCATGTTGGGTTGGCTTTGACACCTTTCTGGACAAAATATTTACAGCATATTGAATATCTGGACGTGACCATCTTGCAATATACAATAAACTTCCAATTACAGAATGAAAAAGTTCAGGACATTCAAATGGCCTAGAATCTGTGACATTTATGAAATCACAACACATAGGAATTCGTGCAGGCTTACATTGAGACATGTTACAAAGATCTAAAACCTTTTCAATTTTTTGAACTTGACTCATTTTAAAATCACCATTTTCAAACCTTTGGAAATCTACTCCCAAATAGTTTTTAATTTGACCAAGGTCCTTCAATTTGAATTTTAAACCCAATTCCTGTTTAAACCTTTGCACCTGAACATCAGTTTGAGTAATCAGACAGAAATCATCAACGAAAGCGATGAGAATTTCATAATTCTGATTAACACCCCTCGTATACAAACATGGGTCAGCAATGCTGTTCTGAAAACCAACATTTTTTCAGTTGTTCATCCAAACAAAGGTACCAACACCGGCCACTTTGTTTGAGACCATATAAAGCTTTATTGAGACAATAAACCTGGTCTGCTCCCCCACTGTGAAAACCAGGGGCCTGCTCCATATAGATGCACTCATCCAATGGAGCATTTAAATATGCAGTCTCTACATCAAAGTGATTGACTTTGAGTTGGTTTAAACTTGCAATAGACAAAGCAATTTTTACACTTTGTACTTTAACAGTGGGAGCAAAAACTTGGTCATAATTTTGATATTGTATCTGTGAATGTCCCTTTGCAACCAAACGTGCTTTATATTTGACACTCCCATCCTGCAATTGCTTTCTCTTATACACCCAACGACAACCCACAGCCTTTTCTCCCTGTGGCAACGCCACAATACCGAAAACATTATGGCTTTTGATGGATTCCATTTCATTTTCCATTGCCTCCTGCCACTTCTGTTGTTCTTCTTTAGGCAACTTTAAAACATCAGTAAAACTGTCAGGTTCAAAAGTCACCTGGCAGACTTTTACATTCTGTGCTGTGAATCTTAGAGGAGGCACTCCCTTTGTCTCTCTGTTAGAGCGATGGGGAGCGACAGGCTGAGCCTGATCATTGTCAGAATCTGCATTTGAATCACTTTCCACATCAAAGGACTCATATTTGGAACCCTCCCCTCCCAAGTCTGGGGAAGTATCAGTGCCTGACTCAGCAGGCTGTTGCTGCTGCTGCTCAGGCTGATTTTCACCAACAAATGAAGGCAAAATCACATCAGGATTAGAGTGAATATGAGACCAATTGGACTGTTCTGCAAACTCAGCATTCCGGGAAATTAAAACTCTTCCATCCTTTAACGCGAAGCGCCAGGCCTTTGATGATTGTTCGTACCCGACAAACCTGAGCCTCCTAGCCTTGGGTTCCCCCTTCTTTCTGATTGCCTTAGGGATATTCACCCATGCATAGGACCCAAATGTCCTAATATGCTTCACAGATGGCTTTTTGCCATAAAACATGAAAAAGGGTGTGTTTGAAACCACAGAACTGGGTACACGATTACTTAAATAAGCAGCTGTCAACATAGCTTCTCCCCAGTACTTTTGTTCAATGTTTGCATCAAACATCAGGCTATCTTTAATTGTTTGCAAAACACCAATTTTTCTCTCAGATATGCCGTTCTGGCTGGGACTAAAAGGGGCTGTCAATCTATGGGAAATTCCTTTCTGCTTTAGCCAATTTTGGAACTCATTTGACATGAATTCCCCTCCCCTATCTGACTGGAGAGATGACCCCTTCTGGGGAAAATGTCTCTCAACATAAGCCACCCAATTTTTGAAAGTCTGAAATGTTTCATCCTTACTCTTGAGTAAGAATAGAAAGCAGTAACGACTGAAATCATCGACCAGGACCAGAATGTACTTGGCTCCTCCCAGGGAAGGTGGATAGGGGCCAGACAGGTCCATATGAATCAGCTCAAGAATTCTTTTTGACTTTCTCTCACTATGCTTGGGAAAAGGATGGACCTTGGATTTCAATTGCTTACATATTTGACAATCCAGGTACTTCTGACAAGCCCTCAAACTCAGCCCATCTGCCTGAGGACCTTAAAGCTAGCATGGCCAAATCTCCTATGCAACAAATGAACACAATTATCATGCAAGGGAGAGTTTTCCATTACAGTACTAGTCTGAGGCTCCTGTATACTATCATACATATAATACAGTTGGTCATGAAAAACCCCTTCAGCCATAATAGTACCATCCTTTAAAATAAAACATTTGTTCCCTTTAAATTGTACTTCACAGCCCTCCTGTGTCAATTTGGCAACAGAGAGCAAACACATTTTTAAATCAGGAACATACTGAACATTTTTTACATCCATGTTCAAACATTGTACAAAACATGTACCTTTACCCAAACATTTTGACTTGGATCCATCAGCCAAACTCACACTTGAGGGGCCAGTCTCTTTAAAGTTCTTAAAAAGTTATTTATTATTGGAGATGTGTTCATTACAGCCACTATCCAGGGCCCATTCAGATAAATTTCTATTTTGCTCCTTCGCAGTTTGCAAAACAACTGCAGAAACAGTCATGCTGGAAGAAGCAGGCTTCTTGGTCATTTTGGATTTCTTCGCTTTGCATTCTTTTGAAAGGTGCCCATCCTTTCCGCAGTTCCAGCAAAGCCTAGTCTTTACAACAAAAGCAGGAATTTCGCCCTTACTGGGGTCTTTGGAGCCATCTACTGGACCATTGTAGAATTGTGGGCTTTTGGCTGTAAAGCCTTTTGAGCAGGGGAAATCTTTCTCTCCAGCCACTTCGCCTCTTCTTCCAACAAACGACCAGTAATGAAATTAATGGTCAAATTTGCTGGAGGCATATTTTCGAAGGAAAATATTAGGGGATCGAATTTTTCTGATAAACTGGACAGGAGAATATGGGATTTTTCTTGTTCAGTAAAATTCACATTGACCTCCTGTAACTGGTCAAAATACTGACGCAGAGTAGATATATGTGTAGTGACATCGCCTGCTGGCTGCAGCTTTAGTCTATACAGCTTTCTTGTTAACATAAGCTGTGAACCAGCCCCAGCATGGACATAGACTTGCCACAGTGCCTGCCAAATGTCCCTGGCCGTGGCACAACCTCGCACATACATCAACTGACTGTCCTCAATTGCCAAAATGAGGGACGCTCATGCCCGTTCTTCAGCTTGCTGCTGTAATAAAGAAGCCCCTTGGGCAGGGGGGGCTAAAATAGGGGCATGTATCAATTGTTGATGCAAATAAGCCTCCATCTTCACAGCCCACAAATGATAATTCTTATCATTTAACTTTTGGAAGGGAAAAACTGCCACACTCTGAGCCATTGTCCATAAATTCTCTAGCCCCTCTCAGCTGAATATCTGCTTCCCTAGCAGGGGTAGCTTACCAGCCGGGCGTTGTAAATGGTTCCATCTCAGCAGCTATCACAGCTCCACACAGGCGTTCTCACCTTCCAGATCCCCTCTGTGCTTGCCAGGCGCAGACAAAAACAAGCTCCAACAGCTTCAAAAGAAAAAAAAACTTCACACCAAAGGGACAAGTTGCCCAGCTTGCCACTTGTTCAAAGCCCCTCTCAACTTAGACTCAAACAATCAGCTTCACGGCTCATAAACTCCTGAGCCAGCAATCTTGGGCACACCATAACCTGTCGTGGGAATGTGCAGAGTGCAGTCACTCCCTGTTCATCCGAACAGGAACACATGCAGCAAAGAAACGTGTGCCTTGTGAGCAAACAAGTACTCCTTTGGTGCAAAAGATAAGTCCATGCCAAAATCCTTTTAAGGCTTTTTATTAGTAACAAATGAATAAGAGAAAATAGTAACAGAAAACATTTAACCATGTTTTCTATGTGCTCCAAATCTTCTCAGGAGCTAAACAAAAGGTTCTCTCAAAGCAAGAGAGACACACACAGACTTGAAGCTCTCATTGCTTCAAAACTCCTCCCAGTTATATATTTTTTTCAAACATTCAACCTTTCTATGGAAAACGAAAGAGTTTGGATTCTAACTTTTAACTCCCAAGAACAGAATAACAAAAACAGACAGATTTATGAGCTTCTGATAGACGAGCTGGCGCCTTGTACTCTGGTGAAAAATTACTCAGGGAGGGAGAGAAAAACTTCTAATCACAATATCTATTTTCCCTGACAATATAGTCAGTCCAGTGTATATTTAGGATTGTCCGTATACAGTGCTGATGAAAGCGTTCGAAGACTCGTAAGTATTGGCAATAGGTAACCCATGTTTCAGACCTGTAAAGGAGAATAGACAGTACAATGGGTCTATACACATTGATTTTTGGTGCTTTGCCTCTGGTGTTTATTACTCCAGATTCTTTTGTAAAGTCATCCAAATGCGCTATATGCCTTTGCTAATCTGTGATCGATCTCTTTGTCAATCTTGGCATCTGAGGAGATGATGGTTCCCAGGTAGGTGAACTACTGAACTGACTTAAGAACAGATTTGCCGATGCAATGTGGGGATGATGGTGTTCGTCCTATGGTGCAGGCTGGTAAAGAACTTCCATTTTCTTCAGGTTGACTTTCAGCCCAAACAGCTCTGCAGCTGTTGCGAAGCAGGATGTTAGGCACTGCAGAGCTGCTTCTGTGTGGACAACAAGGGCAGCAGCATCAGCAAAGAGCAGCTCACAAACTAGATAGTTTAGAGTCTTAGTGCAAGCCCTCAGACGGCTTAAGTTAAACAAGCTACCATCAGTACGGTAATGTATATAGATGCCGTCTTCTTCTTTGAGCTCTGCTGTAGCCCTTTGGAGCATCATGCTGAAGAAGATTGTAAATAAACAGATACACACACACACACATATATTCTCTTGCTTTTTCAACAGAAAAATGAAATAAATGGAATAATTGATACAAGAAATGTATAGATCATTTCTCTTCAGACTATGTTTAGACAAAGGCCAAAATACAATTATTAGTCCTAACTAAAGTAGATCCATTGAATTAAAGAGATTTATACAAAACCTGAATTACCATTCAGCAATATATTCAGTGCAACTTGGCGTATGATCATGCCTGGTACACGATAATCTTGCGGGGTTGGATGTCACAGCCATCATGAGATATCAGTGTGTATGTGCCTTCAAGTCACCTGTTGACTTATGGAGACCCCATCAATTTTAGAGACAAGGAAGACTCAGAGGTGGTCTTGGCAGTTCCTTCCTTTGAAACATAGCCTACAGCACCTTGTATTTGTTGGTGGTCTCCCATCCAACTACTAACCAGTGTTGACACTGCTTTGCTTCCATGAACAGATGGGATCTGGTGCCTTTAGAGCAGTGGTGTCCAACCTGTGGCCCTCCAAGTGTTTGGACTACAGCTCCCAGAATTCCTGACCATTGGACCAGCTGGCTTCTGAGAGTAGGAGTCCAAAACACCTGGAGGGTCACAGGTTGGACACCACTGCTTTAGGGTATTTACTGGACCAAATCCATCATCCCTCCAAATTCAGAGTTACCACAGAAATATGCATGTCATCCTTCTGGGAGCCAAGACTGGCTATGAAATGGAACTTTGGCTATCCCTACGGATACCTACCGGTATATAAGAGTATGTGATGCTTATAAAAGACTTACAATGTATATTGCAAGTAAGTGTCACAGCTTTGGTGAGGGTAGTATGAAAAGAGGGAGAAGCATTTAGGCTTATTGTGAGAACTAGTATTTCAGTTGGTTATATCATACCTTTTCACCAAAACTAGGATGCAGGAGAGTTTACCGTTTTCATTTTTTAAAAAAAATACAGATTAAAATACATATTTGGTAGAAACATACACAACGTTATTATTAAAATGTTATTAAACTCTCTGGAGAACTAATATTATTTTTATTAATTAAAATAATAGGTCAGTGTATAAGGCCTATAGTATAAAAAAATGCTAGAATGGGGAGCATCACATTTTGCTTTGTAATGGGAGCGGCATTAAAAAGCATCACAATCTGAGACAACATTAGAGACATGTGTGATATACCAAGAACACACGCTTGCATTCACTCAATAGAAATTCTTTATTGGTAAGGAAACATGTGTCAGGAACATAGAACAAAGCCGAAACTGAATACAGGCTAGCACACACACCCCAGATAAACCCCCACAGCGTGAGAATGGCATCTAGGGAGGAGGAACGGCCCGGCCCGCACCTGGAGTATTGACCTTGAGCCGCTGTGGAGAGCAGCGTTCCCAGGCCAACAAGGCGGGCTGGCAACTTTCCAAAGCCCCAGGGGCCTAGGCAAGGGAAACAGGCCAGAGGCAGCCTCATGTCAGGGTCTTCCATGAATTCCACTCTAAATCCCAGAATTCAGGGGTGAGCCTGACAACATGATATAAAATAAGTAGTCCAGCAGTGGTAACTGACTTCCCAAACAATAAAAAGAGCATACCAACAGTATATTTTTTACTTACTTCCTCCCTCCCTCCCTCCCTCCCTCCCTTCCTTGTGGTGGATAAGTATTCCACACCACAATCTGCCAAAGTGACTTTCCATATAGCAAGTTTCGGATCCTTTCAAAGTATAAGACTAATAGCAAGGTCACTGATGGGAGGATCTTGCTCTCTTCATGCCAAGAATTTGGTTTTGCCTTGGTGATAAAATGTCAGGCAAGGAAACAGATCAAGATTTATTCATTATCAATTCTGAAAGTACCTAACTTTGATTGTGCTAATATCTTAGTGATGATATCTTTGTCTAGGACAATTTCCTATATGCCTTTTCCCTCACGCTATGTGAGACAATTATGTTTGGCATTCCATATATCCATCTGGACCTTTATTGAGAAACAAGATACTGCCTCTATCATTTTCAGTTGTGGGGAAGAACCTCCCATGTCAAAACTACTTCAGACATAACAATAATTAAAAGTTCAAGTGGGTCACATTAGAAGTAACTCAACACAGGCAGTTTGTTGTGATTTTAGTGCTTCATTTCTTTCTCAGTTACATAACTTTTCATTGTTTGTTTATATGCTCTCTTAGATGGAAAAGCCTCCTGTGGATTCATAGATCCCATAGAAAAGCAATGTGCAAAGGTGGAGTTTCCAACCCCTGGGAAAACATCTGAAGAACAGCTCCAGATATTTATTGTAATGCAATATTACATTAATTAAATGTAGCTTCTGATTCTTTTCCTTAAGATTATGCTGGAAAACATGTTAAGGCCCAAAGACGGTTTCCCTGACATTTCTCCATCCACTGACACTTCAGTTCTTGAAAGTAATAAATCCTGCTTTTGGTAAGCAGAAAGACAAGAGACATTCCAGTCCACTGAATACAAAGGATGGGTTAGTTAGACACTCCAAAACCATACTTCCACAGGGATTTCTCTAGGTTTCTGGTGTGATAAATATATTGTGGCCCTCTACAGATGTACTAATGGACACAGCTCAGGTAATGTGAAATATACTCACTCTACCCATTAAATATATGTAATATAGTTGAATTTGATTTGAGCTATAGTTGAATTTGATTCAGCAAATTACATTGTGGTGTAATGATACTCACGATGTGATCCCTGACTGATTGGGAACACTTTATCAAGGAGAAGCTGTCTTTAACAATAATAGTATAAAGATAATCCCCAAATAGAGGAATGAGTGAAATTGCTGTAGATAGCTGAGAACATTAATATGAAATGATATATTTACATTTGGAGAAATATTTATCTCTATGATAAACAAATGCTGTCAAGCTAAAGGATTTGATGACCATATCCCAGCTACCTGGTCAAATCTGGTACAGCCAGGGCCTGGTTCAAAATGAGAAACACTCCCTGAGTGGGAAAACAAAATAGAAAAAGAGAACTCCAGAAAGGGAAGCAAGTGGGGAATGGCAGAAACCTATACGCACTCCGGCCAGAATCCTCTTGGCAGCTTGTACTGGTGTAATGCCCAGATATATCCATAACTATCTACTCTTGTGATTTTAGTGTTTGTCACATAGCCATCAGTCTGCAGATGGCCACAAATAGGGCATCATTAGATTGTATGAACTAGTTTTTAGTGTGCCTCTGTCTCCATACACTCTAGCTGTCTTGACTTGGCATGTCTACGTGTCAGACCAGTTCCACTATAAAACCTGGGCAAGGCTAAGTACAAACTGTCCTTAGAGAGTAAATGAAAGTTAATGGCATACTTTTTTAAATAGTGTGAATATAATTCTTAACAGACATGTCATGAGTTCAGCTGATGTGGTTCATGGAACCCAAGAATGTGTTCGTAATATTGTCTGGGGGAGGAGGAGTACTTCCTTATTCTGTTGATTAATTTAGACAGGAGCATCATGATGCTCTGATTGGAATCCATATATTAAAATGGATAATTCCTGATTCAGTCCTAGGATCCAGAACCTATATGCTGTACATCTTTCTTTTCCTTTTCAAATGGGGTTCTTGCAGCACTCACTAAAACCACAAATGGATTTTGCCAAAAATGTGGCATGCCTCATCAAAGGGAGGGTGTTGAGTTGCAGAAGCACACAACTTTGGGTCAGAGCATCAGCACTTTTCTCTTTGCTATTGGGTTTCAGATGGAAATTTTGTGGGCCAGGAGAAGTGTCTGCCTTGAAAGAAGGAGAATGTTTTTTAAAAAACAGATTTCTGGCCTTTCATATTTTAAAATGGCAAGTCTGCTTTTATTATAAACATCTATGTTTGCCCTCCTGTTGAATATTAAACATTGATATGTAAGGGTGTTTTTTTTTTTAATCTCTCTTACAAATCTAAAAAGAACCAATTTGGATCACACCAAAGGTCTGTCTAGTTCAGCTTTCTTCTCCCTGAGTGTCCAGTGAGATATGCAATGGAAAGCTCACGAGCAGGACATGAGTACAATGGTTTCTCTTTGTATTTCTCAGCACTGAGAACTAAAAGGTATACTGCCTCTGTTATGGGAGATACTACATAGCCAGCTAGTAGCCCTTGGTAACCTTATATATTACAGTGGGTAATTGGTATCCACTGGGGTTTAGTTCCAGGACACACACACACACCCCCGATACCAAAATCTATGGGTGCTCAAGTCCCATTATATACAATGGCATAGTAAAATGGCTTCCCTTATCTGTCGGGCGTGCTTTGATTGTGTATTCCTGCAAGACAGGGGGTTGGACTGGATGGCTCTTGTGGTCTCTCCCAGCTCTATGATCCTGTGATATAAAATGGTAAACAGTGAGGTTTGCTTTTTGGAACATGTTTTTTTTTAAAAAATATTTTCAAGTTGTGGTTAAATCTGTGGATAATTTATCTGTGGATAAGGAGGGTCAATTGTACTGCACAGAGAGGGAGAATGCTATGTTCTCTTTCTCATTCTCTCTGCTGGGGGTGGGGGACATTGCAGCTGGACATTTACAGTTGTCCCATGAGTACAGCTCCACCACTGTCAATTGGGAGAATTCCCACATGTGGAGCAAAACATGTGAAAATGAAGTAATGAACAGTATATCATCAATCATCATCATCCCTGTTTTCACAGTTTGGGATTCAAGACGGCTTACAATATTTTTAAAAAATATATAGTTAAAAATTCACAAAATACAAAAGTCAAAAAGTGATTAAACTATCATTAAAAAACAGTTAAAAACATAAGCCACAAAAAGCACAACAGCACAACATAAATAACAGATAATAAATCCAGCACACTGTAAAAGGCCCATCCCGCCTAAACAATCAGTAGAGTGTAGTAGAATACTTTGGTGGCTCAGGGCTCCTTTCGATGGAGCAAATGTGTCAGAAGGTTGCTTCATTTGTTGCTGTAGCTTCCAGGATTTTTTTAAAAATATCT
Source organism: Gambelia wislizenii (assembly GCA_030847615.1). Taxonomy (NCBI): domain Eukaryota; kingdom Metazoa; phylum Chordata; class Lepidosauria; order Squamata; family Crotaphytidae; genus Gambelia; species Gambelia wislizenii. The sequence goes on along the minus strand of JAUMIR010000001.1, from coordinate 164,282,989 downwards.
GAATGATATTTCCCTTGATCCAGACTATTTTCTGACAATTTCTTATCATGAGCGGCAACATTTTATTCCCATCTGCGAGTGGATTTCTTTTTAAGTATGAGATATAACCGGACCAATATATTTTCTTTTCTCCTCCTCCTTTGTTTTAAAGATTTTTAGAGTTGCAATGTGAAAGTGTGGTGTAGTGCTTTGAGTGTTGGACTACGACTCTGGAGTCCAGGGTTCAAATCTCAGCCATGAAACCCACTAGGTGACCCTGGGCAAGTTATATACTCTCAGCCTCAGAGGAAGGCAATGGTAAACCACCTCTGAACAAATCTTGCCAAGAAAACCCCATGATAGGTTCACCTTAGGGTCACCATAAGTCGGAAACCACTTGAAGGCACACAACAACAACAACAGCAACACAGTAAAGATACTCCTTGAGAAATTCAGTGTTCTCTGCCTAAGAAAGCCTAAGAAAGAAGCACACAGAACAGGGACAGCTGGATCTCAACAGAAGTTACTTTTCTGTTGCTAGTAGAGTTGAAATGTCATTACCTATCTTTTATAGTAGCACGCCCTTATCCACTGATTCGCCATATGCTGATTCAGTTATCTGCGGTTGGTGACCGCGGGGGTTGGTGGACAGGAGAGGGAAGGGCGGAGGAGAGATATTGCCTCCCTTCTCCCCCCAGGATAGCTCAGGTAGTGGCAGTGGCAATGGGAGGGGGCGAAGGGAGAAGAGAAGATGAGATCTCGCTTCCCTTCTCCCTTCACCCCCCCCCCCGGGTGAAGTGGCAATGGGGTGTTCACTATTATCCATGGATTTCATTATCTGTGGGCCCCCTGGAACCAATCCCCCACAGATACGAGTGTGCTACTGTATTGCGCTTTGTCCCTAGACCTCACATGTTCAAAAAAGGGAGTGCCCTCTGCCCGCACTGAAATCCCTCAATATCATCTTAACTGACATCTCAGACAGAATGTAGTCCTGTGACTCTAATATTGTTACCGTTTTTCTCCTGTGAGATTTTTGACATCTTTGCCTGATGAAGAAGGCAGTGAAGCTTTGAAAGCTTGCATAATGTATTTTATGCTTTGGAGTTAGACCCCAATAAAGTTATCTCTGCTTGTGGATTTGTTGTATAGCCCTGCAGTGGGAGGCCCTGTTGAAGTGAAGAAGCATCAAAACTTGTTTAGTGTAGCTGGGGACAGAGGGAAAGTCTAGAATTGGATGATTACCCTTTTGATTCAGCTCTGTGTCTCATTAATCTGTGTACTCAAGGCTTTTACTTCCTACTTGCATGCAGAGGTCATTCCCCCCTCTCCCTCCAAGAAGTTTTAGTGCTTTACAACTCTTTGTCCGAGAAGCCAGCCTACATGAGGCAGCCCAGCCTCAAAATGCCTTACACACACTCATGAGAATCAGCTTTTAGGGACTCTTGTATTCATTAGATAACTCTCTTCTACCTATCTATTTTCCTATCTCAGATGCATTCTCTGCCACAATAAACATAAGTTTTGCTTTTTAACCTTATTAGAGCATTTTGCATATTTCTATCATGTTTTATACCACAAGCTCATATTACACTTGGGCTACACTTCACTCTGCTTGATATAGACGGAAAAAAGACGGTTAAGAGGCGATATGATAGCCCTGTTTAAGTATTTGAAGGGATGTCACGCTGAGGATGGAGCAGGCTTGTTTTCTGCTGCTCCAGAGACTGGAACACGGAGCAATGGGTGCAAGCTCCAGGAACAGAGATTCCACCTCAACATTAGGAGGAACTTTTTGACAGTAAGAGCTGTTCGGCAGTGGAACGCACTCCCTCGGAGTGTGGTGGGGTCTCCTTCCTTGGAGGTCTTTAAACAGAGGCTGGATGGCCATCTGTCGGGGATGCTTTGATCGTGATTTCCTGCATGGCAGGGGGTTGGACTGGATGGCCCTCGTGGTCTCTTCCAACTCTGCAATTCTATGATTCTATGATTCTATGATTCTACCTTGAGATACCAACAATATCCTACAGACCCTTCCACCAAAGTCAATGTTACCAAGGCCAACCAAGTTATTTTGGCACCAGAGGCAGGAAATCCCACAAACAACTCTTGCCATCTCCCTGGCAGCAAATATACAACAGTAATAAATTAATAGGTAACCATTTGTTGCCTTTTCATGGTATCTCATATCTCCTCCCTGAGGCAACTGTCTCACCCTGCTTAATAGTAGGCCCGGCCCTGAATCTAGGGAGGATGCAAAGAGAAGAATCAATTGCTTTTTCTTTTCTTGTAATCTCTTGTGAAGCTGTTGTCTTAAGCCTTAGCATAGGATCCAGATTCTGTAAAGAACAAAGGAAGTGAGATGGTTTTGTTTTAAACAGGGCCAAGATGGGGCAGTTTCAGGGCTGTTGAAATGAAGTTGGATTGGGTTTTGCTAAGAGTTAAATTTTCTTTTTCATAATATTCTCACAGCAGTATAGAGACAGTCAGATCCTTTATCATGTAGGATATTAGGCAGTGGGGACAGTTAGCAGCCCTATTGATTCAGGGTGAAGATACAAGCTAAAGGAAAAGATAATCTGAACAAACTTTTTGGCATTGAAGAGTTTCCTCTGTCCCCACCACCCAAGCCAGGTGTGTAAAGGTGATGTGTTGTACACATGCAGCTCTAAACACACCAAGGCACTCACCTTCTATAGGACTTGGAGAACAGATCTGTACAAATGGTGAAAATCTATAGATGAAGATCTTTCTGATATATACTGCATAGTATTTCACATGCACAACATTTTAAAAGGAGATCCATGTGTGTAACAGGACTGCTGTCCATGCAAGCTACCTCTTAAATGGAGCAGGAGAATGCGGTTCTCCAGGGGCTAGAGAAGAGACTCTTTTACTTAGGCAGCATCAAACACTCTTTGCAAAGATGCAAAGAGTCGCGTAAGTTAACGTGCGAAGTGGCAGGAAAAGCTGCTTTCTGAAAAAGTGGCAGTATGTTTCTTTAAAATTCTGCCAATCTCAATCTTCAAGCTTAATGCATCTGTCCTTCTTATAGATCTGGTCATGGTGGAAGCAATGACAAACTTAGCTTTATTGGATGAACAGTTAAATTTATAGGAAGAAACAGAAAGAGAAGTTGTGAGGTTTGAATAAATTACACTTTTTGGAAACATTTCGGGTCTGCATTGTATTTAAATCTTTAATTAATGATGTGCTCTGCTTGCTTACTTGCCAGATTTATGGTATGTGAGCAATATATTCTCCAGGGAGGGAACTGTTCTCTCCTGACTTTCAGGAGAATTGTAGTACCTCAGGTAGAATTATTTAAGCCAGTGATGAAATAAAACTATCAATCATTGCTGGCTAAAGAGATTTATCTGAAAGTATAGTCATGATACTATTGGGAAAGACATGGAACACATCCATTCCACTCTTGCTTGCAGCATACTTTACTCTAGCCTTTATTTATTTATTTGATTTACATTCCACCTTTCTCCCAAAACTAGGAATCCAAGGTTGTGTCTACAGTGGGGGCAAACATCCAGATGGAATTTGGACTACTTTGGACCAGAGCTGCCCCAGATTCACCCCGTTAGTACCTCACCTACTTATGCAAAGTGACATCATATCGATGTCCACACATGTTCCCTAGCTGAAGTCCAAATCCACACCACTTCATTGCTGCTGGTCTCCTTCTCCTCAGGTCCGCTGCTGCTGCTTTCCTGGCCAAGCACCTTCGCAGCAGAGTCCCACTTGCTCTGAGGTCAGAACAAGGTGCCCAGCCATGAGATCAGTAGTGAGGTGGACAATTAGCTATCACTGCACCATTGATCATGTGGCTGGGTGCCTCATTCTGACCTCAGAGAAAGCAACTGTAAGTGACAGTAATCCAATGTACCCTAGCTTGATAGTGAGCTGCATGGGGTGTGCTTCCTACTAAATATACTTAGTGCCAGTCCAAATATTTCATAATTAAATAGCATTTCCCAATACAATATTGTATATAAATCCACAATTAGATAACAAATATCATTTGTGATCAAGTATAGTATTGTCTCCATGCATTCACAGAAATAAAACTGGCATTTTATACCACTGTTACAAGGGGTTCCTGTATTTTCAACATTGATCTATAAACTCCTCCTCCCCCTACTATCTTAGCCATGACAGAAAATAAAGGATTTTTTAAAAATCATAAAAGCATACCTCTTTTTTTCCTCTGAACTATCTTAAATAAGGATTAGATTCAATGTGTCTGTTGGCCCTTTCGATTTGCAGAATGGGCTTAGATGCATTGGTAGCTCTCAATGGCAAAAAATGATGGGAGAGAGCTTTTATGGGCTTGTGAAAAGTAAAAAATCACTTTCCCCTTTCATCCACTGGAGCATCCTGTGAATACAGTCCCATGAATGAAAACTTGCTGGATCAAACCCTATGAGTGGAATCAATTCAGGTCAGCCTGACATCAATATTAGGAAAGATTCTAGAGCAGGTCATTAAACAGTCAGTCTGTAAGCACTTAGAAAGGGATGCCATGATCACCAAAAGTCAACGTGCATTTCTCACAAAGAAGTCCTGCCAAACTAATCATATCTTTTTTTTTTATAGTGTTACAAGCTTGGTAGATGAAGGGAATGCTGTGGATGTAGCATATCTTTATTTCAGTAAGGCCTTCAACAAAGTTCCCCACAATATTCTTGCAATTAAGCTAGTAAAATATGGGCTAGACAATGCTACTGTTAGGTAGATTTGTAATTGGTTGACCAACTGAACCCAAAGGGTGCTCACCAATGGCTCCTCTTCATCCTGGAGAGAAGTGACAAGTGGGGTGCCACAAGGTTCTGTCCTGAGACCAGTGCTATTCAACATCTTTATCAATGACTTGGATGAGGGAATAGAGGGCCTGTTTATCAAGTTTGTAGATGACACCAAATTAGGAGGGGTAGTGAAAAGGATTCAAGTTACAGGAAAAGAGATTCCACTTAAACTTTAGGAAGAACGTCCTAACAGTAAATGCTGCTTGGCAGTGGAACACAGTGCCTCGGAGTGTGGTGGAGTCTCCTTCGTTGGAGGTTTTTAAAACGAGGCTGGATGGCCATCTGTCAGGAAGGGTTTGATTGTGTATTCCTGCATGGCAGTGAGTTGGACTGGATGGCCCTTGTGGTCTCTTCCAGCTCTATGATTCTATGAGACTTCAACCATTTTAGTGGAGTTATAGACATATTCATTTGTAATATGGTCCAATGCTTTTACCCATTCACTGGTATTTTTTTTAGCTGGACAGAGCTTTCCAGAATATTTTCTAACCTCCCAAATGGGTCTAAAAATAGAGAGGAAACACACGTTCTAAAGTTCAACCGTGACTCTATGTCTGGTTCTGTAATTTTTAAGAGAAATAAACACAGATGTATCTTTCCCTTCAGCTACACATTTGAAGTTACATGAGCAAACTATAAATATACTTTATTTAACCTCCATGTCCTCTTTTGTGGAAAGTTAGCTGCTGCCACTGCTGTTCTCTTGCCATTTTGTTCTGGTTTTTAATATATATATACAGTATAGCTATAGGATCTCCATTTCTGTTGGACAAGTCTTCCACTTTGGAGCTCCTGTGCATTAATACTCTATTTTTTAACAAGTTGCAGCCTGGATGGAAAAGCATTTAAATGTACACTTTGGTTTTCCACAGCTTGTACAGAATTTACATTTTGGGAGTACTTCTATTTTTCAGTAGGGATTCCTCATCTACCAAACAATGTAATCGTTATCTACAACATGTTGTTGTTAACTGTTGACTTCCTTTAAATGAGAGACCTACAAGTTAATCTAGCATCAACAGCCTTGCTCAGGTCTTGCATCTTGGCTTCTAGGAAGAATTCAGACTTGATTTGCTCTAGGACCCATTAATTTATCTTTTTAGCGGTCCACAGTAACCATATAACTCTTCTCCAGCACCACATTTCAAATTTTTAAAAGATTTTCTTTTTATCTGCTTTCTTCACTATCCAGCTTTCCCAGCCATACATAGAAATCAGAAACATGATGGCATGACTTTGGTATTCAACTGTATGTCTTTACACTTCAGGATCCTGTCTAGTTCCTTCATAGCTGCCCTTCCAAGTTTTAGTCTTCTTCTGATTTCTTGACTGCAGTCTCCATTTGGATTACTGACTGAGCCAAATTATGGAAAATCTTGAACTATTTCAATGCCTTCATCATATGCTTTTAAAATATGTAAATCATCTGTGTCATTATTTTGTTTGCTTATTGTTCATCTGTAAACCTGCCTTTGCACTTTCTTCTTTGACTTTCTTCAGTAATCATTCGAAGTCTTTGCTATTTTCTGCTAGTAATATGGTGTCATCTGCATATGTTCAATTGTTGGTCTTCCTCCCTCCAATTTCCAGTGCTTCTTCCTTTTCTGAACCCAGTTTGGACACCTGATGTTTCTCACCTCATATATGGTAAATGTCTTTGTTGTAGAATCTTGAGCATCACTTTGCTTGCATGGGATAGTAAAGCAAAGGTTCTGTCCTCATCCTTTAATGAATCTGTCATTTTTTTCATCTCTTTTATATAGTTCTTTAGTGTATTGTTTCCATAGGCTTTTTATTTCTATTTGATCATGTAGTGTGTTCCCCTGTTGGTCATATAGATTCCCCAACTCTTGGTTTAAATTTTTCATTGATTTCTTGGATCTTGTGGAAGAGGTCTCTTGTTCTTCCTTTTGGGTTGCCATCTTCTATTTTTCTGCATTGATTACTATAGTAATTCTTCTTGTCCCTGCACATAAGTCACTGAACAGTTGCATTCAAGGATTCTGACTCTATTTCTGTCACCTTTTACTTTTGCTTCTAATCTATCCTTAACTGCTTAAAGAGTTTCATCTGTCATCCATTAAGGCAGGTTCTTTCTTTCTTTCTTTCTTTCTTTCTTTCTTTCTTTTGGCTGTAGATACTGTAGTGTCTTTTTTCATTCCTCCCTGAAAATGTCCCTGGCTTCAGTCCAGAGTTCTTTTGTCTCCCAGTAAATTAGGCTTAACGGTGCAAATCTATTTTTCACATTATCTTTAAATACTATGAGGATGTTCTTCAGGTTCTATTTTGGCATGATGGTTGGTTTAGTGTTCTTTAGCTTTACTCCAAATTTTGCCATCAGTAGTTTATGGTCTGTGCCACAATATGATCCTGGTCTTGTTTTTGCAGACAGAATGGAGCTTCCTTGGTTTTTTTCTGGGCTGTGAGGCCGTGTTCTGGTGTTCCTTACTCCAATTTTCACACTTCCTTCCTCAGAGTTGAATCCATTGTTTTACACCTACCAAAAAACCCTCTTCAAATGAAGCCAGACATTTTGTTGGAAACCTGAAGAGCAGTTCTCAGGATCCAGAGGTGGGAGAGAAAGGAGGTGGACATGGTCCTCAGCTCCTTCAGGGCTGTCCAGCCCTGTATGAAAGCCTAAACCACTTGAAATAGGTTGGGTTTCTTCTGGTTTAATGTACCATATATTTTATTATGAAAAATGCCACTGATGCATTTTGATACTTTATGATTCAGTGGTCATAATTTTGCATAGGTCTTGCCATGGTCAGCAGAACCTGCTAGCATTTCAAACTACACTTAGTTCTCTACCTACAGTTTGAAATAGTATCCATTTGGATGTGAAGGGAGCCCAACTTGTTGTATGAAAGTAGGCACTCCGTGACATGATAACCGAGGCTATAACTTTGAACACAGTTCCAATCAATCCACAGACCAGCCCTGCCACTAAAGGCAGAGTAAAGCTGCCCCTTCAGATAGCAGATCTGGGTTATCACTGCACTCTGAACTCAGTTTGCAGCAACTGAAAGGTGAAATTAGGAAGACAGAGATAAACTGGGACATTTTAAAATTGGTTGAAAAAGTGGGATGGCATAATATTAATCAGGACTGTCTCTGCTAAAATGGGACAGCTTGAGGGTATGTGAAATAGCAGCAAATTGTTGATGTGTTGATGTTGTGTTTTTATTGCATTGGATTGGGAGAGGAGCTTGTGGGACTTTCTTCTTCATGTCCCAGTGCTCTGGGCACTACATACCTTGACGTGGGTGGGTAGGAGGCATCATTTACTTCTCTACCTCAGGCAGCAAAAATCTTGGGCTTGCCTTGTTAACCAACTCCATTCCAATGTCAACCTCTTCCTTTTATGCTGTAAATGTATGAGACAGTCACTTCTGTCATCCTCAAAGGACTCATCGCATATAGCAACCAGGTACCAAGGAAACATGGGGAAATGCAGCAAAAAATGCATCCCAAACCACGTCAGAAGAATCAGACAATAACAGAAAGGTTTCCATTATCAAACACCTGTGTCCTCAGCCGTTCCTGGGTCATAGCACTGGCGTGGACGAGGCTTCACTTTTTTATTGATGGGGCTAAGCTGTCCATAAAAAGAGACACCTTATTCACACCTGTGCTATGCCCCTGGAATGCTGAAGGACATAGTCATCTGCTAACGTCACCCATTTCTGTTATCATTGTGTTCTTCTGATGGTTTTTGCTGCATCTGATAATCTCCTTAGTCTTTCCCCTCCCTCCCTCCCTTCCACTGTTACTTTAGGAATTATTTGTAGCATGGGTGTAGATATGGCTTGGTTACTACATTAGAACACTTGAATATATTATGGATATTTTAAACAACCCAGATAAAAGACAGCAAACAAGTCAATGAGGAGACATATTTAATAGTAAAAAATTAAGAAGCAAGTGAAATAAATTAGGAGGCACATATTCAATCGTTGTGTTAGAGTTATACATAGGGAAGAAAAGGCAGATTCCCTGACCTACATTTAAGAAATGTTTCTGTTTCCATGTATGAACTACATTAAAATTGTGAAGAACCATTATTCACTAAGCAAGAAATTGCCTCTTGGGATGTGTATGTTCAAACAGACAAAAGTGAAATCTCTGAATGTACTGGAAGTGGGAATACTGTTTGTTTTCCAGGAAATCTATTGAAGGCCACTGGGAACAATTCTGAATGCCACAAAGACATAAACCACATCATTTTTGCAGTGCCATACCCAAAACTTCTGCCAGATGGTGAACCAACATATTGGAGGTTGTGACATCATTTCACCTAAGCTGTCTTCCAAGAGATGTTCTTTTAAAACTTAGCATATATCAACAGATAGATGGCTAGACCCTTCTATTGGCACACAGACCAATTGTTGAATGAGATAAATGAACAGAAAAAAGAAGGTAAGCCAAAAGCCATCTTCCCATTGCAGACTTTGCCTTGATGATGTGGAATTTCCTGAACTGACAGTGGCTGAGAGAATGCAAGAAATCCTGCATGTTTTTGCTCAAGAACACCAGCACTATTTGTAAAAAAAGACTCCAAATTTTACATTTAAAAAAATCATTAATATTTTAGGCTTAAAGGAGATGCAGGCAGACTTCTATACCCATTTTTCACTGATTGCAGGGAAATAACAAGCACAACATGCTTTAGTCCCAACACTTTTTCGCTTGGCAGTTTTGGAAATATCTTTCCTCTAATGTTTCTCCCCACCTGGAAGTTTTCTCCAGTTTCAAAGTACTGTGAGCCCCCTGTATTCACAGGGGTTCAGTTCTAAGACTTACTGTGGATACCAGAAACTGTGGATAACAGGGAACTCTGCTTAAATAATGGACTTCCAGTAAAAACATAGAGTTGCATCAGAAGACCTAGAATATGTCTAGAGAGGACACCTATCTAGGCATTTCCTAGGATGACTCTATGGCATGTGTCCTTGTATTGTGTCCTGCGGAAGCTATAGATATTGATTCCATGGATATGAGGGTCTGACTGTAATAAACTTGGATATTACCTGTATACACATGACTTGTGAGTTCAAAAGGGCATAAAGACATTCCTTTTGCACAATTATGTACTGACTAGTAAGCTGCTCCTTCTTAGTGTAAGGAGTAATAATTTTATAACTCCTAAAATGTTGTTTTGAGATGTTTTGGGGTGATTTTTGACCACTTCTGTATTTTTATGTAGATTCAGAATCACAGAATCATAGAGTTGGGCAAGATCACAATGGCCCTCCAGTCCAACTCTCTGCCATGTAGGAATAGACAAGGAAAGCATTCCCAACAGATGGCCATCCATCCTCTGTTTAAAAACTTCCACAGAAGGAGATACCACCACACTCCAAGGCAGTGCATTCCACTGCCAAACAGCTCTTACTGTCAAGAAGTTCTTCCTAATGTTTAGGTGGAATCTCTTTTCCTGTAGTTTGAGTCCCTTGCTTCATGTCTTAGTCTCTGGCACAGCAGAAAACAAACTGGCTCCATCCTCAATAAGACATCCTTTCAAATATTTAAACATGGCTATCATGTCACTTCTTGACCTTCTCTTCTCCAGGCTAAACATACCCAGCTCCCTAAGCCGCATGGCTTCCAGACCTTTTACCATTTTGGTTGCCCTCAGACTTTTTCAGACAGCGTTTACCATGCCACAAGCTTCCGCGAGAGGTACGGTGCTGTCACGTGGCAGGGGGTCTGTTTCAGACAACGCCATCCCTCTCATGAAATCGTCCGTGTCACTTCCGTGTATGATTGAAGGCAGCTGTGCCATATTTTACTCATGGAAGTTGCCCATGAGTAAAATATGGTGCAGCTGCCTTCAATCATACGCAGAAGTGACACGGACAATTTCACGAGAGGGACGGTGCTGTCCGAAATGGACCCCCTGCCATGCGACAGTACCGTACCTCTCGCAGAAGCGCGTGGTGCGGTAAGCGCTGTCTGAAAAAGTCCCTCCTCTGAACACGTTCCAGCTTGTCAATATTTACACATTCCTCCAAAATGAGATGCCATTAAAAGAAGCCAAAAATTCATGCTACACCTTCAGGTCATCTACAGTTCACTTGTTAAGCTGAACATGATGGTGGAGTTTCTGTACACCAGCAATCACATCACAAATGTGACGCAAAAAGGCACTGCCTGGAGATACCACATGACAAGCAAAGTTCAGGAGCCCTGTAAGCTCTTGAAATTCCCTTAGAGTGGCCTTCCTGAGCTCCAAAAAAGCTGACACCCTGCAGTCGAGATCCTGTAGCTTCTCTATCAGCATCCTGCAATACTGAGCCATTATGTCAATCTCAATGCCTAGGAAAACTAGACATGTGCAAGGGCCTTCTATTTTTTCATGAGCAAGGGACACTCCCAACCTGTCAATGCCATAAATTCCTGCATCAACATACCACATTGTCCCATCCATGATCTACCAACAAAAAGAAAATCATCCAGGTAGTGTATTACTTCTAGAAGAGCCCATTCTAGAAGGGGGCAAAACTTCTTAAATGTACTACAAGACACAGAATATCCCATTGGCAGAGCCTGGCCCATATAAAACAAGCCCTCAAATGCAAACCCCAACTATTCAATGTCCTTGGGCTGTACAAGAAGCAGACGAAACACAGATTTTATACACCCGACACATGAGAAAGAAAGTGTATGCAGATTCCAGGGAGCAAAACACTAAGAAACACCCAAAGAAAACAAGCAGACAGACAAAGGGAGGAGGAAAGGCAAAAAAACACCACTCAAATTCCCACGAAACACTCATGAAGCCACAATACCCAAACTGACAGAAACAAAGAGAATGTACCCAAAGACACCCGAAACAAACAGACTGACATTCAGGGAAGAAGAAAAAAAGCACCATACAAGAAAACGAACAGACTGATTCTTTAGGGGAAGGGAAAGGCACAGAAGCAGAAATCAGTGAGAACCACAAGCAAATGTTGGGGACCATAAACACCTCAGCACACACACACAGATACACCAACACAATGAGAAAGCAAGTGACAGACCCACTCCACCCCACCTGGAGGAAGATTACACTGCCAGAATGGCAAAAGTGCTGCTATCGCCCCTGTCCCCAACTCTCACACACTACCGAAAAGCAAAAACAGACAAGAAAACAATGATGCCAGAGCACAAAGATGAAACAGAATGAACACAAAAGCAAAGACAGCTATCCAGCAGTCATACTCCCCCCGAAAACACCCAGATGCTTATTGGTAGGTTAAATAGGATCAGCAGATTCAGTTGACAAGAAGAGCCGAAAAGGCTGGTGAGGGGGAGGACTCAGCCTTAAATATCCTCCCCATCCCCTACAACAACTTCAAGTTAGTACTATGGGCCACACCCACCTTTACCTTGGCCACAATTCATGGGAAGTCATCAAACCATACGCACTCCAGCCGTACTGTGCCAGACACACCTACTTGGGTATTTATTATTAATAATGTCCTGTGTTCTCTATCTGTTACTTAGTTATGTATACCTAACTAAGTAACCCCTCCTGGCCTGACACCCAACAAAACCTGATGGACTTGTCATTCAATCAAACTCCAGTTGTCAGCAGAATGGATCTCCTTCTTCCCATGCAGTTGATGTCTGGTAAAGTAGTTTGGAGGGGGCAATTATGATTGGGACAATAGTGTCAAAATCATAACTAAGCAGCAATCGTTAATATGAAAACGTAACCTAAATTTACTCATCCGTAACTGTGAAGTTGAAGGCTTTCACAGCCAGCATCCATAGATTTTCCTTGTTTTTGTTTTTTTCTGGGCTGTGAGGCTGTCTTCTGTTAGAGTTTATTTCTGACGTTTCACCTGCATCTGTGGCTGGGTAGGAGTGTGGGGAGAGGGGGTTTATATACTGCGAACCCCTATTGGGGAGGATATATAAATTTGTGTATTTGAGTGGTTAGTTTCTGGATATAGATATGCAAGGAGGATTAGTGTCTGTTTGGCTAATGGTTGGTTGATGACCCATTATCTGGGGGGGGACAAGGAAAATCTACATCTATAACTGTTTTGTAGTCACAATCACTACCCAGTCACAATTTTGACACTAGTGCCACAATCATAACTCCTCCTCCCCAGCTTTCTTTACTGGGCATCAACTGCATGGGGAGAAGGAGGTCCATTCACCTAGCACATGGAACATGGGTGAATGATGTTTCTGGCAGGTTTGGGTGGGTGAGGCCAGAGAAGTTACTTAGGGCCTGTCTAAATAGTGAAAATACTTCTCATAGAATTTGAGAAGAATACCTTTTTTCCAAACAGGATTCTGCAGTGATTTGCCGTATTCAGGAGTGGGGGGGCCAAAAATGCCTTTGCGGCTTTTCCTGATTTTTAAAAATAATGTGAGGGAAATGTGCATTCCTGTTTGTTGGGACAACTGATTCAGATTGCAGCACATTCAGAGAGCAGCGTATTCCCAGATAAGAGAGGAAATGAAAAGCTGTGCAGACATGTGCAGGTGGTGGAGCTTGCCAGCAACAAAGTGGCTGGAACTGCCATGTTGGATTTTTACGGTAGTGATCATGTGGTTTTTGCAGCACTGAGGCAACAAACGTTTTTTAAAACTTATTTAGGCAGAAGGCTGCACTTCTGCACCTTAAATTTAGGACTTTTTCAGACAGGACTTACCGCGCAAGGAGACTCCAGAACAGTTACAACACTGTTTCGCTGCAGGGGGTCCGTTTCGGATGACGCCGTCCCTCTCTTGGCGGCATCCATGACTGTTCCGGGTATGATTGAAGGCAAGCATGCCATTTTTTACTCACGGACAACTTCTGTGTTAACAACACAAAGAGAGAGAAGAGTACCATTGTTAACAACACAAAGAGAGAGAAGAATACCAAGTGACCAATTACTTTTTAAATTATAAGTCAAAATGAACTTAGACTTGGTGGTAAGACTAGTCTTCCTCCTCAACTTCTACCCTGTTAGACAGAAGTGATGAATGTGAGGAGGAAAACATCCTCTATAGTTCTCACATTAAATTCCAAGAAAAAGGAAAATGGATTTGTTCTCATAAATATATTAGCTGCCCCCCAAAATCAGTGGGATTAGCTACAATAACAATAACAATAATAATAATATTTATTTATACCCCGCCCCTCTGTTAAAACAATCGAGGCGGCTTACAAAAATTAAAATACAATACAGGTAAAAATCCCTAAACACCACCGACTCCCACCCTCCCCCATAAAAAGATATTAAACAAATATAAGTTAAAAAAACAACTAATCTAAAATCACATTTAAAAAACAATAAATACAATAAATACAATAAATGGCCAGCAGACTAAAAGAGGCCAGGAGCTCCTGAGGCCGGGATCTAATTAGGAAAGGCCTGCCGAAAGAGATCCATCTTTAGTGCTTTTTAAAAGCTACTCAGGTTTGTCATCTGAGGGATCTCGTTCGGTAAATGATTTCCTACAATATAGTTTATGTTCATGGTTTATTAAATTTCTTAAACACCTTTCTTTTGGAAAAGACTCAAGAAGTCTTACAACATTTTGTGTGTGTGTGTGTGTGTGTGTGCATGTGTGTGCATGTGTGTGTGTATTTGTGTATTAAACCACACATGGTTTAAAAAAACCAAAAAAATACCAACAGTATATCTGTAACATAAAAAATTATATGTCCACATGAGATATAACTAATCACAGGAATAATTAACTGTCATAATACTAAGACTTAAAAAATTGCCAGGTCACATCTCACCAGCTACCTGGGTGGAAATTAACCTCGTGCTGGAAAGAGGATAATGCCAGAGCCTTGTAGGAGAGAACATTAAATAAGGGGTGGGTGGCATATCCCCCAAATCTCCCTCCTTTGCCATCAGGCTGTAAGCCTGCTTTGAAGGAAGCACCTGCAGGAAACCCTGAGATGTTGATCCTAGGATATAGGCACGTTCATGATGGGAGAGGTGTTCCATCAAGACTTTGGTTACTCAGCTAGATAGGTTTATGTTGAATCCAGCTGAAACCTCTCTGACCCCATTACTAGTTTAATTGGTGCATGGGAGCAACAGAAGAAAGGGGCAGTCATCTAACACTGGCCCTTAACAAAAGACACTTGTCTAACATCTAAGGTTATAAGAGAAGGAACAAAAAAGGCTCTCTCTGAACCTTGCCTAAGGCAATACCCAGAGAAGCATCCTGGGAAGAAAGTAGTGCCACTTCCTAAGCCACCTTTATGTCAGACTACATTGAAATGACATCACAGGAAGCTACCTTACAACAGACCAGACAATTTAATTTTAGCACTGTCCATGCTGATTGGCAGTCATGCAGTTGCAGCTCTTGGCCTCCACCACCTGCTAAATGTCCCTTTTATCAAGAGAGTCTGAACCTGGGATATTCTGTATACAATGTATGTGTAGTGGAGCTTACTGAACTATGATCCCAGCTAGGCCCAATATTGATTAGTAGGGGCCCTCTGAGAAGAAGAAATCAATCACCTAAGTCCTGGCTGACAGAGCAGAGGAAGATTCTACCTGCCTCAGGGTCCTATGCTTCTCTGTGAAGATGAGAAGGATCCACTCTTCAACATTTTTATGAATGACTTAGATGATGGGGTAGAGGGAATTCTTATAAAGTTTGTGATGATACAGACCTGGGAGGGATAGCTAATACACTGGAACATAGGGACAGACTTTAAAAGGAGTTTGATAAACTAGAAAAATGGGCTGAAACTAATAGAATGAAATTCATAGAATCATAGAGTTGGAAGAGACCACACGGGCCAAGTAGTCCAACCCATCTGCCATGCAGGAATACCCAATCAAAGCATTCCCGACAGGTGGCCATCCAGCCTCTGTTTGAAAACCTCCAAAGAAGGAGACTCCAGCACACTCCGAGGCAGTGTAGTCCACTTCTGAACAGATCTTACTGTCAGGAAGTTCTTCCTAATGTTTAGGTGGAATCTCTTTTCCTGTAGTTTGAGTCCATTGCTCCATGTCCTAGTCTCCAAGGCAGCAGAAAACAAGCTTCCTGCATCCTCAGTATGATAACCCTTCAGATATTTAAACATGGTTATCATGTCCCCTCTTAACCTTTTCTTCTCCAGGCTAAGCATACCCAGCTCCCTCAGCTGCTCCTCATAGGGCACGGCTTCCCGACTTCCCACCATTTTGGTCACCTTCCTATGGACATGCTCCAGCTTCTATAATGATACCAAAATGTATCCATTCATATGCTGTGTGAAAAGATAAGTACATTCATAAATGACAACCCATTCATATATCTAGCAACTTTCATTCACAATTTCAATCATGTACACTCCTAAATGAAATACATTCAGAATTGTCATATGATTCACTGATCCAATATGCATGTAACTCACAAAATCAGACAATACCAACTGGTGTAACCAAAATCAATTTCACAAATTCATAAGTTTTTAAGTTTCACAACAAAGAATGCAATACACTGTTAATATTCACAGTCCATAAATTATAAGTTACAAAACGCAGGATTCAACTTGCTTCAACTTTGTAAAGAGCATGTAATGTGTGCAGTGGAGGTAGTCGCTGGATGTCAAAATGCAGGTCCTGTCTCAGAGTGGCGAGCAAACTCCCATTCCAGAAGAGAACCCAGCGGAGCAAAGTACCAGACAAATGCCTCTGGAGATTTTAAACATTTGTTTCAAAACTTCTTTTCATCAGTGGTAACTTTTCTAAATAAATTGTTAATATGTATTACCAAAAACAATAAAACAACAAAATCTTTCTTGAATTGTGGTTCCCAGAACTGAGCAACAGTATTCCAGGTGTGGTCTGACCAAAGCAGAATAGAGGGCACTATTTCTTTCCTTGATTTAGGAGATTTTCACACAGGGGAAATAACCCCCATGGAGATTGGGAGAGAAACAAGGCTGTTCCGCTGCCAGTGCTCTGTCTTGCACACCCCTTTCCTTCTCCTGATCTCCCATCGTCCTCCCTCCATCATGCTTCCATTTTCCTTCCAATATTTTTTATTAATGAAAGTTCTTCATTTGTAAAAAAAAATAGCAGAACATAGCAGCAGGGAAATGGAAGCAAGACAGACGGAGGATGACAGGAGATTGGGAGAAGGAAGGGGATGTGCAAAACGGAACGCAGGGCATTGGAACAGCCCCGTTTCTTTCCCGATCTCCATGGGGTTATTTCCCCTGTGTGAAAATCTCCTTAGACACTATATTCCTATTGATGCAGCCTAGAATCTCATTGGCTTTTCACACTGCTGACTCATGTTCAGCTTGTGGTCCACTAAGATGCCTAGATCCTTTTCATATATTCTCTCATCAAGCCAGGTGTCACCCATCTGTGCATTTCATTTTTATTGCCCAAGTGTAGTATCCTACATTTTTCCCTGCTGAAATTCATTTTGTTAGTTTTGGCCCAGTTTTCTAATCTGTTAAGGTAATTTTAAATTACCACCCTTCCTCTGGGCTATTAGCTACCCCTCCTAATTTGGTGTCATCTGCAAACTTGATAACCATGCCCTCTGTTCCCTTATCCAAGTCATTGATAAAGATGTTGAATAGCACTGGGCCCAGGACAGAACCTTGTGGCACCCCACTAGTCACTTCTCTCCAGGATGAAGAGGAGCCATTGGTGACTACCATTTGGGTTTGGTCAGTCAACCAATTACAAATCCACCTAACAGTTGCATTGTCTAGCCCACAGGTTACTAACTTTTTTGCAAGAACATAATGGGGAACCTTGTCAAAAGCCTTACTGAAATCAAGATACACTACATCTATCAAGTCTGTAACTCTATAAAAAAAAGAGATAAGATTAGATTGGCATGACTTGTTTTTGAGAAATCCATGTTGAGTTTTAGTGATCACGGCATATATCAAATGTCAATATATCAAAGAAATAGATCAAAGCAAGACAAGGAATATTACAAAATAGTGTACTCCCCCAAAAAACCCTAGAGTATGTAAATTAACTGCTTTTACAGATATTTCTCCTGGAAATGACAATTTTTTCCTCATTTTCAAAAGAGACAGTGTAGAAATTTGATCTATGCTGGTTTTTAATGCAATGTAATTAACTACCATAATAAAAAAGAGGGGACAGCAATAACTTCCAGAATAATAAAGATTTTGATCAGAAAAATGTAGAGGTGTTTATTTTTTAAGAAGCAATTTCTCATCAAATAACTGGGATGTTCATTTGTATGTTGTCAAGAAATGGTTAAGCATGTGTGATTGCTTGAAGCCTGAGTATCTGCATGAATGCTGTTAAGATTAACTTCTAATAAAGATAATTTAATTGTACGTTCTGGCTTGGAGCCTCCTCCATTACTACCAGAGATTAAAAGATCCTGCCATTACCCAGCCTCTTACTCTTACTGCTAATTAAATATTCCCCATATTAATATTCAGACACTAGTGGGATCCTCATGGATCCCATGTAATTTGGGTAACAGCTTACAAGGTGGGTTTAGGATTTGTTTTTATCATGGTGTGATCAGAAGAGATTTCCCAGCTTTACAACACCCAAAAAAGTGAGTTTCCATGGTGAGCAAAAGTTGGGAAAATATAGGCATGGGTATGTGGCTACATAATACACATAATGTCAATGTGACTATCCAGTAGAGTATTTGGAGGAAGAGACAGACAAAATATTTAGAGTAAACTTGATTGTGGTGAAAGAGAAGAAACTCCCAAGGGATGTGGTAGTGGGATTTATGAAAACAAGAATAAAAGAGTAAATAATTCAACAAAGCTATAGAAATACTTTAAAATAGAAGATGATGAAATAAAAACATTTAAAGATATTCCCTCAGTTATATTAAAAAAGAGACAAGACTATAGACAAATTATGCAGTTATTATCAAGGAACAGAATTAATTATAAATGGGAAAGGATAGAGGGAATATATTATACTTTTCAACAGAAAAGATATAAAATAGACTCAATACAAAAAGTGAAAGAGTTCTGTAAAACACTTGAAAAAAGAAAATATAAAGATTAAAAGGAACCAAGAAATCAATCCAATAAGGAGACTAAAACAGAGGAAAGAAAAGAAAGGAGGAGGAAAAATACAGAAAGGGGGGATGAGGAAGAGAGTGAAAAATCAGTAGGAAAAGAGGATAGCCAAGAATCAGGAAAAGAAGACTTGGAAAAAGAACATAGAAGATAAAGGGAAAACGGAGATAGAAGAAGATGTAATAATAGACAGAAATGACATTTAACATACACTCCTAGAACGAAAAATGACTTAACTCAGAATATAAACGGAAACAAGATTTTCACTATTTAGGAAAATTAAAAACAGATATCCGTTTAGAGTAAACAAGAATAAAAGAAGAAGGTAATAGATTTTTAAGAAATTCAAAGTTAGGTCAAGCTTTCTACTCTGCAATTAGTAAAAAGAAAGAGAGAGGGGTTGTAATGTACATTAATCAAATATACTCAGCCAAATAACCTTTTAGAGATAAGGAAGGACAATATATAGGAGTTGAAATATGCATACAGAATATGAAATTAGTGATAATTGTTATATATGCACCAAATACTAAGTAAGAAAAATTCTACAAGAAGCTACATAAACAAACATAAACATATGAGAAAGAGAATATAATTATTTTCAGTGACCAACAACGGCCTGCTGTGATGCATTTAACTACATCTTTGCAGATGAAATCTCTCAGATAAGAGCAGATTTGGACGCCGGGATTGGAGCAGATTCAATTGCCAAGGTGTCCGGTAACTCCATTGATGAAGTTATACTGGATCAGTTTCATTCTGTAAGTACTGATGATGTGGACAAGCTCCTTGGTAAAGTGAGGAGGACTACCTGCCCTCTTGACCCTTGCCCTTCATGGCTGGCCATCCATGGTGGTGATGCCTTGAGGATGTTCCTCAGGGACATAATAAATGCATCCTTTAGGGAAGCTCACGTTCCATCTTGCTTGAAGGAAGCAGCGGTTAGACCGCTCCTAAAAAGACCTTCCCTTCACCCTCTGGATATGAAGAACTACAGGCCATTCTCCTTATTACCTTTTTTGAGCAAGGTGATCGAGAGGGCGGTTGCTTTTCAACTCCAAGCTGTCTTGGAAGAAACTGATTATCTAGATCCATTTCAAACTGGCTTTAGGACGGGATTTGGAGTTGAGACGGCCATGGTTGCCTTAGCTGATGACCTTTGCCTGAACATCGACAGGGGTAATGTGACCCTGTTGGTGCTACTGGATTTCTCAGCAGCTTTTGATACAATAGATCATGACATCCTCTTGGATCACCTGAGAAGGTTAGGGAATGGAGGCACTGTGTTGCAGTGGTTCCGCTCCTTCCTCTCGGGTAGATTCCAGAGGGTGATGCTCAGGGACAGTTGCTCTGCAAGGAAATAACTTAATCCCACAAGGCACCATCCTGTCCCCGATGCTATTCAACATATATATGAAGCCACTGGGAGAGATCATCCGGAGCCATGGAGTAGGGTGTTATCAGTATGCTGATGACACCCAAATATATTTCTCCATGTCTTTGGCTCTGACTTCAGATGGTGTCTCTTCTCTCAATGATTGTCTTCAGGTAGCAATGGACTGGATGAGGGAAAACAAATTGAAGCTGAATCCAGACAAAATGGAGGTTCTCATGGTAGCAGCCCTGAACCCAGGTATTAGGATACAACCTCCAGTCCTGGATGGAGTCACACTCTCCTCCAAGGACTATGTTTGCAGTCTGGGGGTACTCCTGGACTCGTTGCTCCAGATGACGAATCAGGTAAATGCAATGGTCAGGAACGCCTGTTATCAGCTTCAGCTGATCCACCAGCTGAACCCTTTCCTGGAAGTCAGGGACCTTGAGACTGTGGTACATGCTTGGGTAACCTCCCATCTTGATTTCTGTAATGGACTCTACATAGTGCTGGCCTTGTGCTTAGTCCAAAAACTTCAACTAGTACAGAATATGGCAGCCAGACTGGTCTTGGGTACATCTAGAAGAGACCATATAACACCGATCTTAAGATCACTTCACTGGCTACCCATTAGTTTCCGGGCCCAGTACAAGGTGTTGGTTATCACCTTTAAAGCCCTATATGGCTTGGGTCCAACCTAGCTTTGGGACCACCTCCTTCCATATAATCCTCCCCGTGCACTCAGGTCCTCTGGGAGCTTTAACCTTTAAAAACTGCTACAACCTTTAAAAACTAGGCTCTCCTCGACCTCCCAGAGGACCTTTTCGGCTATTGCTCCCAGATTATGGAACAGCCTGCTGGATGAGATCTATTTACCACCCTAAATAGCTTTTTAAAAGCTCTTAAGATGGATCTCTTCTGGCGGGCCTGTCCTGAATAGATACCCGGCCATCAGAAAGAAAAATCTAATTTAGCCCAATCCTGAAACAGCTATCTTTATTGTTTGTTTTTATTATTTATTAAGTATGTTTTATTTATTTTTTTGAATTATTTAACTGTTTTTTAAGGGGATGGTGGAAGGAGGTTCTTGAATGTATATTTTAAATGCTGTAAGCCACCCCGATTGCCTTTGTAGAGGGGTAGGATACAAATAAATATTATTATTATTATTATTATTATTATTACTTTAATGGAGTTTTAAGTCACTCAATAGATAGGTCAGCAAATATTAAATTAAAAAAACAAGGGAAATTACCAATAACTTTTTTTCGATTTAATGAATGAATTAGACTTGAGAGATGTACGGATGTCTAAACACGTTAAAGAAAAATGATATACTTTTTACTTGGATTCTCACAAGACAGTGTTTAAGATAGATATGCCCCTAGTAGCTAAAAATCTGTTACCCCAAATTATGCATATGGAAGTATTAGCAAAAGTAATATCTGTTCATTTGACTAAGTTATGAAACAAAGCATGTGATAGACTTAATTTGACTGGTTACCAATAATAAAGTTTTTTGGGGGGAAAGTGGAGATATTTATGATGACAAAGATCTGTTGTAAAGAAAGAGAGACAGTAAATTCTCATAACGATCTATGGAAGGTGTAGAGGAGAGTGGAGTGATAACGTGATAAATAGATACTTACGGTATATTTTTTATTCTATTTGTATTTCTATGGATATTTTTTTTCTTTAGTGTTAGCACAAGTCTATTTTATTTTATGATCTAAGATTATACTAAATCCATCTGAGAAGTTCACATAGGAGGTCAATTATTATATTGCATAATAGAAAAATGGATGTTGATTAACTTGTGATAGTAAGGACTTTCTCGGACAAGTAAAATGTAGCGCAAGCAGCCTCACCACGTTGTGAGGCTGCAGCGCTGCAGGGCATCCCTTTCAGATGACACCCGTCCCTGGTTTCCAGGAAAGGGCACAGCTGGCGTATCAGCCGAAGTTGATAACAGGCACTCCTGACCATCGCATTTACCTGATTAGACACCTGGAGCGTCAGGTCTAGGAGCACCCCCAGACTGCGAACACAGTCCTTGGAGGAGAGTGTAGTTCCATCCAGGATTGGAAGTTGTATTCCCAGACCTGGTTTCGGGCCTGTAACTGTTAGTACCTCCGTTTTGTCTGGATTCAGTCTCAATTTGTTTTTCCTCATCCAGCCCATTACTGCTTTAAGACAATCATTGAGAGGAGAGACGCCGTCTGATGTCGAAGCTGATGACCGAGACATAGAGAAGTATATCTGGGTGTCATCAGCATACTGATGACACCGCACTCCATGCCTCCGAATGATCTCTCCCAGTGGCTTCATATAGATGTTAAATAGCATCGGGGACAGGATGGCACCCTGAGGAACGCCACACTTAAGCTCTATTCTGGTAGAGCAACTGTCCCTGAGCCTCACCCTCTGGGATCTGCCCGAGAGGAAGGAACGGAACCACTGCAAAGCAGTGCCTCCAATTCCTAACCCCCTCAATGATCTATTGTATCAAAGTCCGCTGAGAGGTCCAAGAGCACCAACAGGGTCACACTACCCCTGTCGATACCCAAGCGGAGGTCATCAGCCAGACCTCCACTTGGGCAACCATGAGCAACCATGCCAGAGCAACCATAGCAGTCTCCACTCCATATCCCATCCTAAAGCCAGTTTGAAATGGATCTAGATAATCGGTTTCATCCAAGACAGTTTGGAGTTGGGAAGCAACTGCCCTTTCAATCACCTTGCTTAGAAAAGGCAGCAAGGAGACTGGCATATAGTTGTTCCTGTCCAAGGGGTCCAGGGAAGGCTTTTTCAGGAGCAGCTTAACTGCCGCTTCCTTCAGACAGGGTGGAACGGACCCCTCCCTGAAGGACGCATTGATAATATCCCTAAGGAGTACTCTCGATGCGTCGCCCCCTTGGGTGGCCAGCCACGATGGACAGGGATGGAGGGGACCGGTCATCTTCCTCACTCTACCAAGGAGCTTGTCCACATCATCGGTACTCACAGATGGAAGCTGATCCAATAAAATTTCATCAACGGAGTTGCTGAAGACCTCGTCTATAGATTCTGTCATAACACTGGCATCTAAGTCGGCTCTTATCCGAGAGATTTTATCTGCAAAGTGGATGTTAAACGCATCACAGCAGGCTGTTGTCGGGTTGAGTAAGGGGTTCTGCGCAGGTGGAATCTGAGTCAGCTCCCCCACCACCCTAAACAGTTCTGCTGGACGGGACTCTGCAGACGCAATACATGCAGAGGAGAAAGACTTCTGCGCTGCACGTATCGCCTCTCGATAAGAATCAAGGAAATTCCTATGATGAGTCTTGTCAGATAAGAGTCGAGTCTTCCACCAGGTGCACTGTAGTCGTTGTCCAGCCCGCTTCATCTTCCTAAGCTCCTCTGAATACCAGGGCTTATGATTAGGAGCAGGCTGGAAAGGACATTTGGGAGCGATTGTGTCGATAGCCTTGGTAAGGTCAGTGTTCCAAATATTAACCAAAGCTTCAACAGAATCACCAGCGTTACCAACCATTAAACCCTCCAAGGCTTTCTGGAATCCAATTGGTTCTATTAGCCTTCGAGGGCAGACCATTCTAATAGGTCCACACACACCCCAGTCTGGGGCAGACAGTGGCTCTTAGCTCCATCTTGACCAGGAAATGATCCATCCATGACAATGCAGATGTTTTAATAACCTCCGCCCACGGATATTCCTGTTCCGTACTAAAGGCCGCATCGAGGGAATGACCTGCACAGTGAGTAGGCCCGACAACCAATTGGGATAGGCCCATGTTTGTCATGGATTCCATGACTCCTGAGCTGTGCCAGTTAGATTTAGCAAGCTGGTTTCGAGTGGGATGTTGAAGTCACCAAGAACTACAAGTCTGGGTGACTCCAGCATCACCTCTGAGACCAGCTGTGTTAGCTCGGTTAGGGAGTCTGTTAGACAAACGGGGTGGCCGGTACACTAACAGAATCCCTAAGCTATCCCTAGACCTCAGGCTTAGGTACATACACTCGATGTGGACTGTGTTCCGGATAGGCTTCCTGGTCAAGATTAGATTGTTTTGATGAACCAGAGCCACTCCGCCCCCCGCCCACTTTTCCCGCCCACTTTCTCTTGTGGAGAAAGTCCCTTGATCGGTTCACCTTAGGGTCTCCATAAGTTGGAGACAACCTGAAGTCACACCACAATGACTGTTCTGTATTCATTTTAGCTACTTAGTCATGTTTGTGAAACCACTGCCACAATACTAACTCCCTCCCACAACCAACTTTACTGGGCACCAGCTGCATAGGGAGAAGGAGGTCCATTCTGTCAGTGATCAGAGCACAAGTGAATGACATTTCCATCAGAAGTGGGGGGTGTGACATGCCAGGAGAGATTCATTTAGTTTGCTAAGTAGCTGATGCAGAATGCTGACCTATATTTATTTAGCTGTTTTTAACTTCAAGCAGTTAAATAATTAGGAATCTAACATATTTCCCTGACCAGGAGCCATTTGCATTGTATAAAGCCTGACAGAAGGTGGTGTTTTGATGAAATCTTATTGGAACAATATAGAACCTTTTTTATTATTATTTTCCCAAATTTCTATTTGGTATAAGGAAATCTGTTTGGACTTTACCTATTTTAGGCTGCAGTTTTGCACTTCTGAGTAGTTATGGACATTACCAGCCATGGCAAAAATCGTGGGATTACGACATCAAGGTAGCTTGAGTAGGACCTGCTATTGTACAACAGCATTGTCTTTGCATTATTGCTCCATGCTCCAGCCATGAAAAAGGCATCAGTTCTAATTGAGGGGAGAAGCCATAAATAGATAATCAATAGTGCTTTTTTCATGCTATTGACTATGGAGATTTTCAGGAGATTTTCAGACAGGGGAAATAACTCCCGAGGAGATCGGGAGAGAAACAGGGCTGTTCCGCTGCCAGAGCTCCATTTCGCACCCCCCGTCCTTCTCTGATCTCCATTCATTCTCCCTCTGTCCTGCTTTCATTTTCCTTCCACTATTTTCCATTATTTTTTTACTACCGAAGAACTTCTGTTAGTAAAAAACAGCAGAAGGAAAATGAAAGCAGGCTGGAGGGAGAACAAATGGAGATCGGGAGAAGGACGGGGATGTGTGAAACGGAGCGCTGGCAGAGGAACAGCCCCGTTTCTCTCCCAATCTCTGTGGGGGTTATTTCCCCCATCTGAAAATCTCCTGTGTGCAAAAACATGTCCTGTTGCAATCGCAAGATTACAGTGGGCAGTCCTCAGCAAGGAAAAGTCTGGGTGAGAATGCAAAAAATGAAGCACAGGATTCTTTTTTTGGGTGAGAGAGAGAGAGAGAGACCTTCACCCTTCCTTGATCCCAGTGGGCTCAGTGGTGGCACCAGTGAGATGGTGCCAGCAGGGGGGACAGGGAACCAGGGAAGGGGGAGAGGATGTCAGCCGCCATCCTACCTTCCCCGATCCCTATGATGGTGATGGCAGTGGCAGCCAGGGCTGGGTTGGTGGGCGGCAATGACAGTCACCCACCTCCCTTCCCCATCCCCGATGGCTAGGTGGGAGGAAATGGCAGCTGTGGGCACTTGCCCTATCAGGAAGCCCCGCCCCCACACTTCTCCAGCCAATCAGGATCATGATACCTTAAGTACAGGACAGCAAGTCTGATGAAATTGCTGTCCTAACAAGCAGAAATGTGCATTCTGTCAGTGTTTGTTTTGGTTTTTTTTTAAGTTGGGAAAGCCGCAAATGCTTCTTTCCTGTGGTTTTTGCCTTTTTTTACCCCCCCCCCCTCTTTCATAATACCTTGACACATCATGAGATCCCGTTTAGACTGGACATCTTTCCCTCACATTTCGTGAGGGGTATTTTCACCATTTAGACAACCCCAGGATATCAGCATCCACTAGTGATTAATATTTTTAATATGCTTCTAGAACTTTGTAGCAGAGGGCCAAGCAAACTCTTCTGAAATCCTTTGGACAGAGACAAGCACCGTGGGCCTAAATCCAGTCTCATGCCGGTGCCATTGCACCATCGCAATGGAACTTCCTTCCCTTTGCCTCTTCCCTGCAGCCCTCCACTCTGCCTGAAAACTGGCTCCAGAGGATTTTCTTTTCATCCAAAGCAGGTTTGGGTGATACAGAAAGTACTTTGCTGTGAAGGGGAGAATGCCCCTTCCCAGTTCCGCTGACAGGAAGAGTTCCCTCAATGGGTATCTCCTGTTGAGTTCTGGCCTTGGTGGCTTCTAGATGTTTTGGGCTACAGCCCCCAACCAGCTTCTGCCAGCATGGCCCAAAACATCTCGAGGGCACAAGGTAACCTAGCCTTACCTTAGGAAGATGACAATAATAAAATAAATCAATTACCCATTACTCTCCTGTCTATCCATAGCAAATAGATAGTGCAGAAATATATTGGTGCTTTCAGAAGAAGCTTTTATCATACAATCACAATGTCTCATTCATAGAATTGTATTGTGTGGGGTGAACCTCTAGTGTTTCACACTATTTCCTCCATCATTTTGCACCAAAAATAAAAATTAAAATAAATGCACAAAATACTTACAGAGTGCCTTTTAATAGTTCCTGATAGGTACCCTTTATCTGAGAGAATCCCCTTAAACTGAAATATAGCAATATGTTGATTTTTGCTGGGATCAGCAATTGTGAATGGCAAAACCATATGATTGTAAATGGATTCCAAGAAAATGAATCTGTGTGGTGCATGCTTATGTGAAATTCATTAGGAAATGAACAAAAGAGGCCAAAGCATTTCTTCAAATGTTGATTGTGTTGAAAGCCACTTTGGAGTACAATTCCAGATAATACTACATACTCTTCATTCAGCCCTCACAAATTGAATTAAACAAAGTAGTGGATGATTACTTGTGAATTTCTCATTTTAGGTTTACGAATTGGCTCTCTTTGCAGGATTATAAAAGAAACTCATCTTTCAAATGGAAAATTCCCTTCTTTCTTACTGAGGTAGCCATATATTCACCAAATCCATAGAGATTTGTGCTGCCTTTTTAGAAGGGTAAATAGTGGTCACCTGTTTCAAGCAGCAAAGTGACTTGTCCATTGCATATGTACAGCAGAAATAGGAAGTGGGTGCAGTTTCTTAAGTCATGAAGAGCTTTCAGCATATACTTGCTTTCAAAATACAGTACTTCCATTCACCAGCTTGTAAAATGCAACTTAGCAGAAGGAAAAAAAACCTTAATCCAACTGAAGAACTAGTATTATATCTTAAATGGGATTGTTTATTTCTTTTAAATAAGGTTATTATTCTAGCATTTCATCAGATAGTTTCCAGTGTACTTGGATAGGCATGTTGATAGGCATGCGGTATGCATGTAGCTTTAAAGAAAAACCTATTAAACTCCTCGTCATGGGATTATTACTACTATGTGGAAAATATTTTATCTATGTATTAGTCAAAGAATTGAGCAAGAAGAGGAATTAGACATCTACAGGGAAAGATTTCAGATCCTAGGGTTCTAGTTTAAGAGTTCAAATATCACATTGCATTATGAAGCTGGGATTCAATGTACAACCAAGCAACAGAGAAGTTCCAACATGGAGCTTGTTAAAGCAGCCCCCACCTCATCATTGCTTGGCCGGGAGCCTCAGTCTACCAAGCGATGGCACTGGTGGTGGTGATGATGATAATGATGATGATGGTGGTGGTGGTGGTGAAAATTCAGGCCTGTACTTCTGCTGACCTACCCTCGGCTACAGTAGTGCCTTTCCCTACTCAACAGACTATATTGAAAGTCAATATTCTGGAAAATACACTGGAGTGGCATCTCATTCCTCCAACTTGACCTAAAGCACATTGCAACCACTCTTACATTATGCCTAAATAATTCCTCCTATCAGAATTGATGTACACTTCAACCTCAACTTTTGTGAGTTTAACTTCTGTGGATTTGATTATTTATAGCGAGTTTGTGGCTGCAGTTTAAGTAGCGATGTAACTGCTGTTTAACTAGTTTAAGCAGCAGCTACAGCATATTGCACTTAACACCGCCCCTTCCACAACAGGTAGTTCATGCCATACATGCTGGCATTGTCTTCCCGTTTCCTGTGGCCCAGGTAGTACTGGTGGTGGTGATAATAGATAGCAGAGAGGCGGGTGCTGTGGCTGCTGCAAAAACCTCCTTCAGTGCCATTGTCCTTCTCTTCCTTCTCCTCAAGAAGGACAACACTATTAAAGGAATTTTTTGCAGCAGCAGCAGGGAACTGTAGTCTGTAGAATGCATGTTTGGGGGAAGGACTAGAGATATTCTTTTTTTTTTTTTTCAGTTTTGTGGTGGTCCTTTGTCCTTAACCCCCATGAATGTGAAGGGTTGACTGTGGTTACGTTCAGTATGCACAATATATTTACTTGGCATTTTTACCTTCAACAATATCAGAAAACCTCACCAGGTCTTTATGTTCTAGAAAGTTCTTATCACACAGGGATGGGAGCAATACATTTCATATAAGCTGCATCTGCCCATCCAGCTGTTTCTCCAAGGAGATTTTTTTCCCTAAGCTCAAAAACAATGTGTTGCAAATAGCTGCCAGTATCCCAGCTTGCATACTTACATATGTCTACATAACTCAATAATTTCTTCTGGTTCAAATCCCTCCCCCAGTCCACCTTAAGAGCCAACCACCAGGTAGGGTTTAGGGAATCTATTCAGCTTCCAATTTTGGCACAAGGAGGAGGGTGTGAGTAAGTCTATAACAAGGAATTGTAACAGGGATCCTGCTTCTGGTTGTCACAGCCTCTCTTGCTGGAGGTAATGGGGTTGAAACATCATCCCTCTTGTGCCCCAGTTGGAAGCTGATCCAGAAGCTGGCTCTTAAGGTGGTCTGGGGCATCATTTATGTAGGTTAACACTGAGGAAATTTTCAGACTACACTGTTATGGTGTTACTATTCCACTTTATTTGCTATGGCTGCCTCCTGTGGAATCCTGGGATTGGCAGTTCAGGGAAGGGCATTTACAACTGTCAGCCAAAGAGCCCTTAGGCCTCAGTAAACTACAAACCCCAGAATTCCACAGGAGGCAGTCACAGCAGTTAAAGTGGAATAATAGCACTATAAAGTGTAGTCTGAAAATCTACTAAGTCTATGCAATCTTAATGAATACAGATCAATTATAGATCTACAACTCTAGGTTAGGAATCTGCAACTGCAATACTGAATACCAGCCAATGTCATTACCTATTACTCATTTTTTTTCTGTAACTAGGGCATAATGTTGCCACATTTTAAAAGCAATGGAAACAATGTGATATTTTTGTGTAATATTTTCACATCTTTTGGGCTTGTTTTAAAGGCATTTTTAACTTTATGCATTCTCTTATTGTTCATGAAAATGTAATGAGCAATGTAGTGAGCTATTAATATTTGTGGGGTTTGCATTTATGGTAATTAATTACTTTATGAGTTTTGTAGCAACTTACCTTATACATTATTTTTAAAAAGTAATTTTCCAAGCTGTTTTTTTCCCAAAACAGTCATCCAATCTGATTACAAGTAT
Organism: Gambelia wislizenii; assembly: GCA_030847615.1. Lineage (NCBI taxonomy): Eukaryota > Metazoa > Chordata > Lepidosauria > Squamata > Crotaphytidae > Gambelia > Gambelia wislizenii. The sequence continues at coordinate 164,253,290 of JAUMIR010000001.1, read as the reverse complement.
CTTATGCAATAAAAACCTGGGGGTCGTTTACACAGGCAAATATTCCTCTAAATATACCGCTAAGGTAGCTCATAGTTCCCATGGATCGCAGCACAGCATCACCTCATTAAAAAGGGGGGAAGGTAAAACACCCAAATATAGCGTGGCAAGGGATGTCACTACTTTTGCTGGTATATTTGCAATGTAGCGCATTATTGGCAGTGTAAACAACCATTCCGCTAAGGGCTACAGCAGAGCTGCATTGTGATTGGTTGCTATGATGAAGGGGTGGGCTTAAAAGAGGGGGAAGGAGGGAGGGAGAGACAGTAGCGATTAGAGGAAACTTTGAAAAATCCTCTCTCCTGTTTTGCAAGTCTGCCAAGAAAAAGGATTCCCAAGACCTTTCAGTCATAAAGTTCCCATCTGTCAGCTCTGCTTGGGAGAGAGAGAGAGAAACCATTTCACTAAGGGCTGCAGCAGAGCTGCATTGTGATTGGGGAAGGGAGGGGGACTGAGGGAGGGAGAGTCAAAAATCCTCTGCTATTTTGCAAGTCTGTGAACCCTGACTAAACAAATCGTGCTGAAAAAACTTGTGATAGGTTCACCTTAGGATCCACGGCATGGCAGCAAGGTCTTTCAGCAGAGATGCCAGATCAGACGGGGAGATTGCTGTGTCTCTGCTTTGGGCAGTGACTGAGTTCATTTACAGGCAGATTTAGAGAGATACAGAGACAGAGCCACTTCTTTGATCTTCCCCGCTGCTATTTTGGCAGTCTGTGAGTCTTTCTTTAGGTTGAAAATGCAGGGCTTCAAATTCTTTCACTCACGATCTAGCCTCTTCCCCATAAAGCCTTTGTCTGCTTGGGAGGCCACGCCCTCTGCACTTTTTCAAGTCTGAACGAAAAAGCAGCATAATTAGAAAAAAAAACTGACTGGCACAGCTGCGGAAAAGAATTAAAGCGCAAGTTGCCGCAATAAATCTGCCGTGTAAACGAACCCCTGGTTTTTTTTTCTTTAAATATACAAACTTCTAGTCTTCTATTTTCCTTTCTGGCATACAATATTTACAGCTTAAGATAATGTAATAACCCAGTTCTTCCTCTGGGACAAACTAAGCTTCTGTAATAGTTATTATGGAATATTTTTCATATGCCTTACCTGTGTTCGGCTTTTGCATCGGACAGGATCATTTAATTTATACTCCAGAATAATAATGTTTATTTCACATCAGCATCTTTGTTGTTGATCAGCTCTTTCATTGTTGTCTGTGTTTTAATTTATTTTGCAACATTTCTTCATCTGGGACAAAAAAAAAAAACCTTCAAATTTGTTTGTTTTGTTCTTTATCACTTACACTAGACTTTCACTTCTCAAAACCAAAATTGCTTAAAAGTTTCGGAAACCAAAACTGTCAGACTGGAATCTGCTTGGTGCACTGTTGTGTGAAGTAGACTTAGGGCTTGTCTACATGGGCAAAAAAAAACCCCATACTTATCCTGTATTCATGGCACAGTTGACACATGAACTTTTTTGACAATTCGCATCTTCACTGGGGTTTCATCAGGAAACTTTGGATCTGTAAGATTTGCAGTTTACTCCATATTTGAGAAAACCCAGATTTTTGGCCCTGTGGTGGCCAAGGATTGACTTCAGAGCAAAGCTGGTGTAGGACTTCTGGTGGACAGTACTCCATTCTGGCACTTCATTTTTTTGTATTTTCAATTGTGCGCCTATCTGGATAAGCATATTTCCACTTATCCAATAATACAATACTCTGGGACCACATATATTCATTTATATGCATGCACGAGTAAACAGAAAAAAACACAGAGAAGCCCTGGGCATGTTGCCGGAAATAGTATGACATATAAGACACACGATCAGCACAGGACCATCTTTTTACTCTGATGTGGATTACAGGTGTGGTGGGATACTCAAATCTATAATCAGACAAGCCCAGTGCATGTGGAATTTACAGGGCCTCTGCAGATCAAAGAAATACACCATGGCTACGAGGTAGGTGTGGGGTTTCCTGACATGTAGACAAGCCCTAAGTTTACAAAAGCTTGTATTGCAACTTCTTTCTCTCAGGACTTTCTCAGACAATACTTACCGTGCAATGAGGTCTCGGGAGAGGCACAGCGCTGTCACATGGCAGGGGGTCCTTTTCGGATGCCGCTGTCCCTCTTCCGATATCATTGGTGTCACTTCCATGAAGGATTGGAAGCGCCCGCACCATATTTGGCCCTTTTTTACTCATGGGCAACTTCCGTGATTAAAATATGGTGCAGCCACTTCCAATCCTTCACGGGAGTGACACCGATGATTTCAGAAGAGGGATGGTGGCATCCGAAAAGGATTCCCTGCCGCGTGACAGTGCCGTGCCTCTCCCGAGACCTCCTTGCACAGTAAATATCATCTGAAAAAGTCCTTAGTCTCAAAGGTGCTACAAGATCCTTTTGCATACTGATATTCCAGACTAACACAGCTATGTCTTTGAATGTTAAGTGAATTGTTGTTGTTGTGCACCTTCAAATCGTTTCCAACTTACGGCAGCCCTAAGGGAAACCTAGCACAGGGTTTTCTGAGGGTTGAGAGTGTGTGACTTGCCCAAGGTCACCCAGTGGTTTTTCATGGCTAAGCAGGGATGCTAATCCTGGTCTCCAACCACAACACCACACAGGCTCACGTTATGTGAATAGTTGCACTTTTTCTCCAGGGCCATGAAAGGGAAGGATATCAGCTCTGAGTATCTTCGTTTCTTCTGACTTCTGGGAAGGAAGATCCCCAGAACTGAGGCATTCTGTGAGAAGTTGCTCATGATATGTGCTTATTAAGCCACCTCTCCCATAGTTCCTTTGACTTGAAGACCTTCCTGTTTCTCTCAGGAAACCAGACACTGGAAAAATAGGCTGCTTAATGCCAGCAGCCATCCTCTCCCACTGTCACTGCCATGGACCTTCCAAAGAAGTAGATTTATATCCATGAAAGCTTATGTGAAAATAAAAACCAGTTAATCTCAAAGGTGCTGCCATATTTCTATTCTTTCCCCCCTCCCCTTCCTTCCTCCTTTTTATGTCATGGACCTTCTCTTCCTTCCTTACCATTTTTATGCCAATGATCTTTTTCTTTCTGCCACCACCATCACCTCCATAATTATACCAATGTAGTTACATCAGTGTAGGAACCAAGGAAGACCTCTAATTTCTATTTTCTCAGATCCTTCTGATTTCAGTCCCCCTCCCACTAGAGTTCATCTTCTAGAAGTGCATCTAATTGATACAGAAGAAAGATACTTCATCACTGCTGAAATGTTAACCTCCTTATCTATGCTAAGATGTCCTTATCCCCGGAAATACTTTTTAACAACCAGTGCCTCTACCTTTCATATTCTGTTCTGCCATTTCCCCAATCCTCAAGCATATGTATAAACATCTACCAACAGAGGATACACTCCATGAATCTGAAGAAGTGGACTGCAGTCCATATTCCCAATAAAATTTGTTGATCAGTAAAGTGTCACATGAGCATTTATTGCTCTGGTTGTATGAGTGTATGACCAAAGTTCTTTGATGTTAAATCCTTATTCTCCAGCAGCCTCATTCTGAATGCTTGAGCTGACCGCATGACCAAAGCAGCCTTTGGTGTCTATGTTTACTTTCAAGGTCAATTCTCTGACTTGTTTCTTGCAAAACTTTTCAAATGTGATAGCTGTCCCTGATCTGGATCTGTTTTACTTCCACAAAATTTACCAGGGATAATGTGATAATGCATTTCAAAGTGGCTATCCATCACAACTAAGAATGGGAACTGCAGTTCCCAGGGTACAATGTTCATATGTCATCAATGTGCTTCTGGCATTATGAGACAGAATATAAAGCTCTTGCAAAACAGACCACATGTTCACCAACAGAGTTCATAAATTCCACAGTGAGCCAAAAGAAGCTTGCCATTTTGGACGGTACAGTTAATCTATCTGCTGAAATTGTGAATCTATTCCACTGAAAATGTGTGTCAGCTCATATGAAATGGCTATAGATTGTGTTACATCTGTGCTGGGTCATTCACATACGAAAGTCATCACTGCATGCTACAGTTGCCAAATAGTGGGGTTGGATGCATAACTAGGCCATTCAGTGGGAGCTTCACTGACGTGTGTGGAAGTAATCACTTGCAGTTCCCAAATCTGTTTTAGTGGGATGTTCAAAAGAATTGCCCACTAGGTTGTGCTTTTATTCTTCCATTTTACTGTGATACAGTCTGCCAAGAAAGCTCGAAGAACAGTGAGGTAGATTTGCAAGCTGTTACCAAACAAAAGCCCCTACCAGGGAGTAATGGGGCACATCTGAGTGCCCACAAAGTTCAGGACTGGTGGGGCAAGAATGAGCATCTTCATTACAGAACAGGATAATTTGACCAATCTCTTGTCCTATTTTGTTTAGCTCAGACAACTCACTTCATTCAGTTTATGTTTATTCACTTTCCATCACTTTCCAAGAAGTCTCAAAGGCATTTCTAGCAAAAATAATACCAAACTAATACCTTATATAACAAAATCATACACATGTATGTACAAAAATAATTGCGCCCTTTCACACTAAACAGTTGTAGCACTATGCTCCCACTTTAATTGCCATGTCTGCAGCATCCTGTGGAATCCTGAGATTTGTAGTTTGGCCAGAGGCACCGGAAGAGCTCTCTGGCTGAGAATTCTAAATGTCTTCCCTAAACTGCAATTCCCAGATTCCATAGGATGTTGCCATGGCAGTTAAAATGGCACAATACCCCCCCACAATTGAAATGATACAACATTTAGGCCTAAATCCAATTGCTAGTCCCAACTAGAGTAGATTTATTGAACTCATTTGTTTAATCATCATTTATTTATGCCATCAATTCAGTGGGTCTGCCCCAATTGTGGCTAGGATTTACTGGATTCATGACTAAATGTATTGCAGCTTAGCCTGTGAGACTTGTGCTGAAATTTCCCAACAGACTGCTCTCCAGGTGTTAGTTGTGCTTCATTCCTTAGTTTGTTTTTCTTTCCATTTCCCAAACCTCTAAATATGCCATTTCCCCACATTCAGCACTGATATTCCTAGAGTGAGTATTATGTATTGGTGGGAAGCTTCAAATAGTTCATACATTGGGAAGGAAACGTTTAATTCGTTTTCATTTTGCTCTTTTGAAACAATCTAATGCTTAATGGTGATTAAAAAAAAAAAAAGCTTTCTGCAAAGCTTGCTTCCCCAGAAGTGGCACAACCTCCCTGGCCTCCTCACAATATTATATAGTTCCCCCGTTGCTTTACTTAAATACTGTACATAGTTGTAATGCTTTGATCCCAATTTCTTTTCAGTCTTTAATTAATGTTTTGGCTGGCCTGAATGCAGGAATAGGTTGCTATAATTAATGGGCAGCTTTAAAAAAAAACCTATGTATTTTGGTGTTGTGGCTCTTAACCTTTTCTTTACCAAGGACCCCCTTTAAATATCTTTTGTTGCTGGAGACCCCCAAGACTTAACGTAGGAGTTAAAACAACAACAACAACAACAATACCTGCTAACAATAATACAATTACCTTATCCATTAAACCTTCCCTCAGAGGCACTGGAGAGAGAGGGAAGATTTTTCTCCTGCTTCTTTCTGCACATTTGTGGATTGAATGGGAATGCACAGGCCAAGCCAGCCAGCCTTTGCCTTGGTTCTGTCATGTGGCCACTCCACTGCAGGCAGAGGAAGGCCAAGCAGACTTCAAGGCTTTTCAGAGCCCTGTGAGGACTTTGTGGCCCACTGGGGGTCCCCAGACCACAGATTAAGAACCACCGGTGTACAATAATTTGTTTTGGTCTGACATTTCTGACCATAGTACTAATGCTATGTTCACATTTGCTCTGGCCTTCCTGTTGAACAGTGATAAGCAGCTGCCTCAGGCAGTAGATTGTGGATGTCATAAATATCAGTGATTTACTTAGTTACCATTGCATTTTTATTACTAGTATGTGTTGTACCAAGCAGTAGTGTGATATACCTTCCAATTGTCCTGCTTTTGGTAGGGACAGTCCCAATTAATCTGCAGTTATTCCATTGATTCAGCCGCTTTTCCAATGTCGTAGCTTCTCTCTCCCCTTCCCATCTTCCCCCTTTGTCCTCAGCTTACTTCAGTTGCTGCACCTGAATTACGTGAACTGCTGCAAGCTGAGCTCAAAGTGAAAAAGTACTTTGCACTCAACTAAGCAGGAGGGAGAGGACATGAGGGGGGCAGAATCTTGCCCTTCCCTGTAGACTCAGGGGAACGCAAACTGCTGCAGCCTCTTTAGCATGCGTGTTCCTCTTTAATAACTTTTGCCATTTTGACCACACCGATGTTGCCTGGTCACATGTCACAGTTCTCATCTGTAAAACACTGGAGAGTATGGTGTGATGGTAATTTCTGAAATGCAGGTCATCATATTGATGCTCCCCATAGCAACACTCTGAAGGAAAGTCCACAATTTCAGGTGTTTATATTGATCTATCCATCAATCTGTCTGTCCATTTAGCTACTGTTTTGAACTCTCTCAGAATGAGGTAAAGCTAATGGGTCTTGTCCATGCAAGACCAAGCAACCCCAAAACACTGAATTACAATAAGAACAGCACATTGCTTGGGCTGGCACTGGTGTTCTTGAAGAAGGTCATTATTATTATTTAAAAAAAAAACACTATAATAACACAGTAAGATGTTAAAACTATAGTTCAAAACAACCAGAAATCAGAAGGAGAGCAACAACAACCAAAACCACAAAAGCCACTACCTTTCTATTGATGAAAGAACATTCCTATAGGCTACCTGCAGTCCTCTAGGTCAGAAAAGGGCAAAATGCAGTGCCCCAGAGGTTATTGGAATACAACTCCAATCAATTACCAGTGGTAAGGAATGCTTGAGAGCATGGCACAATTCCCAGCCTTGCTCTAGATGTTTTTTGGATAGTATGTTCAACCATCCCCCACTGGCTTTGCTGTCTACAGCTGATGGGAATTAAAATTAAGGTCCAACAACACCTTCACAGTTGTGCAACTGTGTTCAGATCATGTACTGACCTGAAGGTCGTTCTTAGGCTGCACTCCTATACTCACCTACTGGCAAATAAGTCCTGTAAAATTCAGTGAGGCGTACTGTTACCCAAAATGCTTCTTGGAAAATTCCAAGAAAATATCGATTTTCTAATATGTTGGGGACTCGACTTTAGCTATGCAAAGACTTTAGCTATGCAAAGAGGGGATAACCACGGAATCTGCAAACCTTTGTCTACCGGTAATAATCTGGATGGAATACATACACATTTAAAATTAAGTATGGTTTTTATTAAAGAGTTCAAAAGTAACACCAAACACACACACATTCACCCAGAAAAAGCATTCACACAAGGCTATAGAAAGAAACAGTAGGAAAGCTTGGGATAGAGGGTTGCAAGAGGGTTTTGCTGGGGTAATACAACCTGGCCTGTAGTCAGTCTGGCAGAGTGGACGGAGGAAACTGGGTGGCCACACATAGGATGCCCTAGAAATGGAACTGTGCGCAGATGAGGCATATTTTGGGGGTGATATTTATATCTCCAAATACACCTGAGGGAATTGGTTGCTTCATGGATGGAAATAATAGATTTCCTGAGCCTTCATGGAGCACAATGAGTTTCCTGGTCTTGACAAAAGGTGTAGAAAATGCTAAATATGTTTCTTAATGTCCAGTGATTGAATTTTAACAGCTTTGAGAAACTTATTTAAGGTTGGGAGTTGAGGAGAGGAAATTTCACAATCAGCAAATACAAAGGGTTTCTCTATCCATTATCTTCCCATTTTATGTGGAATGTGTCTTCTTTTGGCCCTTCAGCCCCAGACCTTCTTTTCTAGGGAAAAACAAAAATGACCCTTTCTGAGACCATCCTGTCTTTTACCCTTGTAAAAGGCCACATTAATGAACCAAACTTGGCCAGTTTCTGAGGCCTGTAAAAAATGGGGTGCAGGCCAATGCTAACATTCCAGAAGCGGGGTGCCTTGGAAGTGGGGTACAAGCTTGTGCTTAACAGTACATCTGAGTAGGCAGCTGTAGGATTGCACTGTATGACAAGCAATGCCCAAGTTAAGGCATGATTCCAGAAAGGAGAGTGGACCGTAGAGCCACCTGCCAAACCTCTGCTTCCTGTACAAAGTAGGACCTGACCTGAAAATGCCTTAAGGGGCTTACTGCAATCTGAAGAAAAGTGGCAAGGCAACAGGAACATTCCGTCTTCCCTGATGCCTTAGCACATGGTGTCATCGTTTTTTCGTTCCAGTCCTGTGAAGGACTGAGGTAAAACCATGTCTTTTTGCTAACCAGAAAAAAAACCATTAGCAAAAAGACATGGTTTTAGCTCAGTCCCCCATGGGACCGGAATGAAAGAATGCTGGAAGAATGGCAACATAATGCGGTAAGGCAGCAGGGAAGACAGAACATTCCTGCTGCTTTGCTGCTTTTCTTCAGAGTGTGGTAAACCCCAAGTCTGTTGGGAAAACATACAGATCAGACTATCAGGACTGTAAACCTGGTTGTGACTGATGTAGTAATCCCATGGATAGTGTCACTGTGGACAGCAGGTGTAGGTTTATGTGAAAGAATGCTTACTACAAACATAATAATCCCTACAAACAGAAAACTAGTATATCATAGGGAGGGCTAAGCCAGAACTTTCCCACCAAAACATAGTTTCCCAGGTTTTCTAGATTTCTAGATTCTGCTTCTTTGTCCCACTGTTTGGATGAGCAGTCAATTGTGTGGGTCCCCCTTACCTTGTAGGCACATGTTATCTATTACCTTTTACAGTAAGAACTAAGCTAGAGTCCCAGGATCTAGGGAACCCAACCAAGTGCAGATAATATTGGACTGCAACTCCCATCAACCCTTACCTTTGGCTATGCTGGCTAGAAATAATGGGAGTTGCAGTACTAAATTTGGAGGGCAACATGTTCTCTGCTCCCTGAATCATTCCACAGCTAGAGACATTAATGAAGAGACTTTCCTTTGCAGGCTTGGAAAATGCACAAGGAAAAACAGCATGTTTGTTATCATTGTTTGCTTTCATATTGTAGTTTGACATTTAAGCATATTCCATGAATGTTAAATGTCTGGAATATAGCACATCATGATTTTACATTTTTTTTCATTGGTTCCTTCCAAGACATAGAGTTGAAACTTTTGCTTAGGTTTTTAGCTTTTTCTTGTTGCTGAATGTTATAAACAGAAATATACAATACAAGCAAGATTTATTTTATTGCCTTTGATCTTTTATTACATGCATAGTTTGTTCAAAGGGCAAATGTACTGGCTTTCTGCTTTCCTCAACAAAACACCCGAAATCAAATACCCTTGTGCTAAAAACAGAGGAGGATGTAGCTTTGGTTTGGCCCACTAATGTCCAAAATGCTGGGACTGTGACTTTGAAAGTCAGACAAAACTCTTAATTATTTATTTAATTAATAGATCCATACCCCACCTTTCTGCCCCCCCCCCCAAAAAAACCCCACTAAAAGTGGTAACTAGGCTGAGTAGTTTAAAGCAAACACATTTTGAAGGAGAAAATAATGAATATTTTTTTGCTGGGGAGTTCGTGTCAGTTTATCCAGCAGAATGGATAAATAACTAAAGTGCCAAAGGGATAGGTAGACATATCACATGTCCCAGTGCTGTTTTCTGGAAGAAGAAAGAGAACAACCATATCTACACACACATACCAATTCCCATCTCACAGAATCATGCTAGGAAAGTAGCAGAAGCCACTCAAGAGGGCCAGGAAAACCTATGATTGCACTTCCCTCTGCCTCTCTTCTAGTACAGATTGACCCCTGTATTCATGGATTCGGTATCCACAGTTTCACTTATCCACACCCCCAAAATTATGTTCTCTCTAGGCATTCTAGGTCCTCCAATGTGATTCAATGGTCAACCTCTGGCATTTGTCTCACTGAAAGTAATAGGGATCTCTATTATCCACATTCCAGGTATCCATCGGGGTGGGATCTTGGAATGTACCCCTGTGGATGCAGGGACAACCTGTAGAGGGTAATGTCAGGGGATGATGGGACAATCAATCTCCAGGTGAAGCCAAAAACTGTCTCAGCATACTTGGTAGCAACCCTTTCCCAAGAATACTCACACAGAGAATGTTTGGTGTCCAGAAAACAGGAGGTGCTTTTAATCTTCAGTAGTTTCAATATGTACAAAGACAAAGTGCTATGCCAGACATCTCAGGATCATAGGAAGAGAATGATCTCTGTTCTGTCTTGCTTTTATACACACCAGTATAGCATTGGCTTAGCCAAGCACATGGTTACATTGCATCAGATTTCTACCTTCATGGCTTTGTACTGTAGTAACCCTCTTCTGATGCAATCTTTCTCATACAGCTGTAGCATGATTCGGCATGACTGGCAGTTCATGGAGTCAGTCATTGTGACTCAGCATGATTTCTGCTGTTGTTTGGCCATTTTAAAACTTAGGGTTCAGTAACCAATTCCTGACAGGTAACTGTTTCAGTGTTGGATGCCTGAATCCATGCCTGAAATACATTTTCTCTAAGAGTGGCTTCTTCAATGTTTCTTTCAGGAACATGATACTACCCTTCTCAGGTACTAACCCTGTCCTTCAGTTATATTCTCTACTGGCCTCATAGTGTCTTATGCATTAGGGAAATATCTCCTGGGGGTGGTGTGTGTGTATGAAGCCTTTCAAATATGAGTGGACCATCTCTGTGAGCTGCAATACTGCACCATCTCATTCTCTGATGGATCGTGCTGGCTATCCCTTGCAGTGACAACTACTACAGTTCACACTCAAGAAGTATGAATTGAACTCTCTACAAACACAGCAATGTTTCTCAGTGAATTACAGTGGTTGCGGTAGCTGAAAAATGATTCAGGGGCTGTCTAGACAGTGAAAAAACTCCTCATGGAATTCGAGGAGAATATCTTTTGTCCTAACAAGATCCCGTGATGATTTGCCATATTTGGAAGGAGGGGAACTAAAAACCACAAAACCTACATGAAAACAACAAAACCTTCTTGAATTCTCCCATTGTGTTTTTTTTTAATGCATAAGAAATGCATATTCCCGCTTGTTGGGGCAATCAATTTGGATCACAGCTCATTCCCAGATAAGAGCGGAAGTGGAAATCTGATTGGCTGGGTGTGCACGGAGGATGGGCTTGCTGGCAACAAAGTGGCTAGAATTGCCATTTTGGATTTTTGTGGTAGCAATCGTGGGGTTTTTGAGGCACTGAGGCAACAAAATAGCTTTTTAAAGCTTTTTCAAGCGGAAGGTCGCACTTGCACACCTTAGATTTACTGTTAAAAGAAACTGTTCAGCAGTGGTAACTTATAGAGAATAAGAATATGGATAATTCACTCATGGCCACCATCTTGATTCGCAGCTATGCCTCCGTGTGAACATCAAACACAGATAGGTTCACATACCAGCGATCTTTCCAAAAAAGCATGAAGACAAATGAATGCTGCTGTGAATTTGCATTACTGCACAGCCATCTACATTATATCTTTTCATCTAGACAAGCCCTCAGAAGAATAGCCATGGGAAACGATGTTGGGATGCTACAGTATGGATTTCCTTGTAAAGATGCCACCAGAAGCAAGAGGATTCTAGTAAATAGGGCCATGCTATAATATGAAAACCAGCTCAGAGTGAATAGAAATGCCTTTATAACCCTTTAAAAAAGGAGCATACTTAACAATGAGCAAACTCTGCCAAGATCAGGTCTCTCTCCCAGTGAAGCTGTGCTCATTTTAATGAGATACATACATGTTGACGAAGATCCCAAGTGGCCCGTTTTTGACTAGTTGTATTTTATTTAGTTGTTCGTACTTTGGTCTCAACAAGGGCAGTGAGTGGTGAATAGCATATTAACCTTTCCACTAATAAAATATGCCACATAGTCTCTCTTGCCTATTAAAAGGCAGTTGATCTGGCTTGGTTCATTTTCCACTCAGCAGCCTGTCATACATGGTCAAACTGGAAAAAAAAAATAGAGAGAGAATGAGGAAAGAAGCCAATAAAAACCAAATGAAGCTTACTCATTTTCCCAAAGAGATACTGCTGGCCTGACCTATTCAACTCAACAAGTCTCCTTTACTTTTCCCTACTGATTTGAAAACTGCTTATGTGTGACCAAATATCTTATATCCTGTCACTAAATTTGTTCATTTAAATAGACATGTAATCAAAAGATAAACATTCGGCCATTGAGTGCATTTGTAAACTTGTTCTACTGTCATTCAGCTAATGTTTTAGTAGGGTGTAGTACTGTCAGGATCGGATCCTTGGCTCCTGTTCCTGCCAATTTTCCTTATTTTCCTGTGACCTTGGTGTATAATGGACCTAGCAGCTTGTTGGAGGGCGGGATGTATATGTAACTGCTTGGATTTCATTTGGAAAAGGAGAGATAATGATGCAGCTGCAATTAATGGTTTTCTAAGCCTGGGAAGAAGGTGCTTTTGGTTTAAGGAGTGCTTGTGTCAGGGGATGATGGATGACCTGTAGCCCTCCAGATTTTGGTGATTTTGCTGTAGAATAGTTTTCATTTAGAGTGTATCCATTAGGCTCCCATTCACAGCAACAACGTTGTATTGTATGCTTCCTGAATTTCTAACAATAAAGTTTTCTGATGGACTCTGAAACTTGTTTGGGAAAGCTGATACTTGATAGTTCACAGAGAAACCTTCTAAGTACCTCTACCCATGACAATCATGTCTTGTGAACAGAAAAAACAGATTTTCCTGGATGTTGTCCAAACAGTGAAAAAACTCCTCACAGAATGTGAGAAGAATCCTACCTGTCTTAATGGCATCCTACCTGATTTCACCATATGGTAAAGGAGGGGGACAAAACCAGCAAAAACCTCACCAGAAAAGCCTTTGAGGTTTTTTCTGTCTTTAAAAAAAAAACAATGTGAGGATGCACATTTCCACTCATTAGGACAAGTGAATCGATCTGATTCGCTTGCCCCAATGAGAGAAAATGCAAATCTGATTGGCCAGATGAGTGCAGGGGGCAGAGCTGAGTTTCAGGGCAAGTACCCACTGCCACCATGTTGGATTTTTGCCTTAGTGAGTGATCACTAAGGTGATAAACCGAGGATTTGTGTTAACTTCCTTTTTTTTTTCTCTGGAAAAGTAAAATATCGTTTGTGTGCCCCATAGAATTTTTTTTTAAAGTTCATCAGTGACAGATTTAAAAATGCCAGTAGTTTACTTGCGGCCACCTTCTCAGCAACCGGCATGTGAAGTTTATGGAGGCTGTAAAACCATTAAGACAAGTCATAGCTGCTGCAACTTGCTAATACTGTGGAGCAGTCTAGGTTTTTTTCCTCTGTATAGACAAGGCCCTGGATGAGGAAGATATAAAGGAGACAGTCCCAGGGTGTTTAATCCATATATATATCTGTGAAAGCAATTTCAAAGGCCATTCAAAATGGAGATGTGTGCAATGTGAACCTACCCCCCTTAATACTCTATCCTAGCATTATTAGCAGAATTAATAATGTAGCAAATACTTCTTGGTGGACTTCTAAGCTAGCATGGCAGGCGTGTTCTTGAGTCAGGGAAATTTTCCCTCAAAACTTTTCCTCAACCTCATATTTTCATAATATTCTCACAAGTGACTTTACTAAAGTGATCTAAAATTACTGCTAGAAATGTACATTCATAATTTATTAGTTGCCCAGTTCCTTCAACTTATTAGTCTCTCCATTGTTGTTTGTTGCTGTTGTGGCAACTCTAATTAAGTGACCCTGACTTATGGCAACCCTAAAGCGACCCAATCACAGAATTTTCTTGGCAAGATTTGTTCAGAGAGGGGTTGCCTTTGCCTCTCTGTGACACTGAGAGAGTGTAACTTGCCCAAGGTCACCCAGTGGGTTTCCATGGCCAAATGTGGATTTGAATCCTGGTCTCCAGAGTCATAGTCCAATGCCCAAACCACTATACCACACTGGTTCTCCAGGCTGTATATACCATTATAAATTTATATGCTGACCCCACCAAAAAAGGTTAAAAAGTAATTGTAATTTTAGTCACGATTCCATCAACATTATTTTCATGTGCTGTTTTCTTGATGCTCTTACATTGCCTATGTAGGATAGTCCAAATCCTATTAATTGATACAATTGTATGTAGAGTCACATCAGATTTTCTGTGGACTCTGGTAGGGGAGGAAGAGGGAGAGAGACAGAGATCAGTCACTGCACCATGGCTATAGCTGTATCTTGTGTGCGCATGCATGCACACACACAATAAAGAATCTTGATACAATCATAGGTGCAATCAAATTTGTGTTTTGTCAATGTGTACATGTGCCTTAGGAATATGATAAAAGGAGAAGACACAAACAAACTGAAAGAACTGAACCTACATGTGTGCCCTCAGTGATCTGCACTAAAATGGGAATTAAGAAACTGAACAATGGAGCATCCCTGATGCATCATTTTCACTTCGCCCATACGACATTTTGGAGAAAAATCCAGATGGAGGATTCTTCTTCTTAATAAGACTAGTATCTTATTAATTTTTTTGGCATGATTTATCTATTATCTACCATCAATGTAAAATATCCTTCGGTGTAATCAGTCTAACAGTGATCACAGAGAATTTGTATTCATAATAGCAGGAACAGCATAACTGATTTTTTTCACTGACTTTCACATATGTTATTGGGAAGTGGACCCCATAGCACCAGAATATGCCTTTAAATCAGTGAATGTCAAGCTATCTGACGTGGGGGACCAGTTCCCCCCTTGTGTCAGAGACTGTTAAATACAATAAGTAAATAAATAAACAAATAAATAAATAAATAAATAAATATCTTCACAGTGGTAATTGAAAACAGAAAAATTTGAAGGCAGTTAATTAATTCAATAGATTTCATATCTATTTCCATACATGTTGAATAAAACCTTTCATTAATTTCAGTAATACATTAAAAATGATAGGACACATGCCAAGTGAAATCTTGAACCAAGGAATGCAACCTTTTTTCCAGGCTATTCAGCTGTATGATTGCTCACTCCCTAAACAGTTATTGAAAATATGCAAAACCATTAACAAATATTTACGACTATCAACACAGGGCCAAAATAAATGTACTGTCATCTATTATAACTAAAGAATTCCACTCAAAAATAGCCACAGCGGGTTACTGATAAAAAACAAAAAACTGTAACTGAAGAAAAGGTGTGCGTGTGTGTGTGTACATGTGTGTGTATATAAAATGTCAGAAATATATACTGCATGTATTGTTTATGGCATTTTCCCCCCTTATGGCATTAGTTCCCCCATGTAATACCTAATGATTAGATTAGTTATCTAATCATGGGATAACTACTATGTGAGTTCAGTTCAGATGTCACAACAAACCATAGTTTGCCTTAATCAACATTTAGAATCCAACCATTTTTGAGCTTCCAAAAGTACAACTGATAAACCACAGTTTAGCAGATGCATGTCTGCTTTTGTTCCTGTTTGCTCATCACTTCAGTCTCTACATGCAGTAGACTCTGCCTTTATATGGTTTGACAACCCACTTGTAATACCAAACACAGAATGGTTTGCAAACTCACTTGAAACTATTCTAATTCTGATTTGTTAGTCCTCTTTAACTATGATTTGATATGTAGTACAATACTGATCCTATGCTGTCATGAACTGGACAGCCTTCAGTAAAATCATGTAATGGGATTGTTAATAATCTTCAAATTTCAGCATCCTGCTGATCTGTGTGAAAGAATGAAATAATTGGTTTTGTTCTTGCAAAAGAAAACCAAAAGTTTACACTGCTGTCATATATAATTTTCATATACAACTAAGGGGGTCAGGGGAGTGAAAATAGGAAAGAAGCAATAGGCCAAAATGTGTTAAGCATGAATCAGCAAACATTTACATTGGTTCCACTTACATTGGTGTATTATAGAAAACATACCAGTGTAAATTAATTGCATTCTACACAATTGCAAAAAATATTATTTATTTCTGCAGATTGATATAGCCTAAGGGTTAGAGGTTAGATAGCAACACTAAAATAAAATAAAATTAATAGTAAAACCATAAATATGATAGCTATTGAAACATGAAAACAGTGGCCTGAATCCTGTTGTTAGCCCCAACTAGAGTAGACCCATTGGATTAATAAAATTTACCTATGTGTTTATTCACTGCTTAACAAGTGATTCAATGGGTCAACTTTAATTGCATCTAATAGGACTGAAGCCACCATTGGAACAAAAATGGTCCTGTCGTTGAAAACCACCCCCAAGGAAAATGTTTTATCATGCTTCTCACAAATACTCGGCAAAATCCTGTATGATCATTACATACTACGTAACACTGTAACTACAATGCTACATAGTGGATTCCAGCCAGACTCCCTCAAACTCCACTTACAGGTAAGCAGCCACTGGAATTGATGGGGGTTCCCCTGTCGATTGAGAAGCAGTTGCCTGATGTTATCATCTCTTCCTGTGGGTGATTTCCAGACAGGCAGAAAAAGGACCCCTGTCGCAAACCCCCCTTACAATGGAGATCACTCATGTAGGGGCGGGAACATCAAGCAGCCACTTCTCAGACATAAACAAGTCTCGAAAAAAATCTCCAACAGAAAAAGAGCTTCACTACTAAGAATACCTCTTGTAATGCTCTTGTAGTACAGATAAACATGACTTACAGCTGATGTTATCATTAATAGGCTGCTTCTGGTTGATCTAAAACATCATAATAGATCATCAGGAGGAAAACCAATTCTATATTTTGGAGGGACCAACTACTTGAAAGCTTTCCAGGTTGTTGTCTTGCCAATTTTAGAACTTTTCTGTAAACCACACATAAAGTTCAGGAGGGCTTTCTTACAGCTGATTTAAAGTTTTAACAATTCATTCATTTATCATACATCACCTAAGTTTTCTTCCAGGATATATGGCATCACTCTTGCAGCTGATTTTATCATTACTGTTTCATATCAAGAAAGAAGCCTAAATACTCTGAAGGCATCAGATCCAGTCTGAACTGGAAAGCTAGGCTGGGTCGGCCTTCGTCAGTGCTTGGATGGGAAACCACCAGGGGATACCAGGTGCTGTAGGCTAAATTTCAGAGGAAGGCAATGGCAAACTGCCTCTGAATATTTGTTGCCTAAGGACTTTGTCAGATGCATAAAATATGGTATCCTAATGATGACACATAACCATGAAAAAGCATGCATATCAGATGATATTGCCCTTTCGTGGTTATGTCCTGGCCAAAACCCATAGTTTTTTATTGATGGCTGAAGCCATCAATAGATTCTCCCTGGTGCTTCAGTGCTGGCATTGCCAGTGTGTGAAACCTCGTGTCATTGTACTCATGGTAATGCAGCATCAATGGCCAGTCTGGCACGAACACTTCCGGGTGAGATTGTGACAGCAAGTAAGTGACACACTTCTTATGACCCTCCTGGGTTACTTGGGACCTTTAAAGTGTGTGTATGTGCTTTTTAAAAGTACTTCTGTCTTATTTTTATTTATTTATTTATTTGTTTGTTTGTTTGTTTGTTTGTTTCCTGTGTGATGAAGTCTCACGATAATCCACAGGATTTCAAAGGAGGAAGTGATTGGAGCTCCTTTCACTTCCTCTTTCATTGCCGGGGAAGCCTTTGCCAGGATTAGAGGTAAGTGGAGTGGGGGATGTTCTCTTGCTGGCATAAAAATTGATTTTTTTATGCCAGCAAAATAATGCTTTTAAGGGGCTCATCTGATAAAGTCCTATGAAACCCTGTGGAATTCATGGGATCACTGTAAGTCAACAGCTGACTTGAAGGCAGATACACACACATGAAGAAACTTAAGGTGGCATGGATATGGTTATTCAAATTGCCAACATACTGGTTTCAGTAAGAGGAGCACACTATTTAGTTTTACTCTGTATTTGTTACATTTATAGTACATCTTTCCTTCAACAGATATCAGAGGTGTATATGGTTCTCCTCCTCCCCACTTTATCATCACAACCACACTGTAAAGTAGGTTAGGCTGACAAGGAGTGACTAGCTTACAGTCACCCAGTGAAATTCATGGCTTAGTAGGGACATGAAGTTGGATCTTAAGTCCCACTCTAACAGTTTAACCACACCACCACACTGACTCCCTACTAATTTACTAGTCACCCTTATTTTATTTTATTTTTCAGAGGTAGTTTTCCTAAAATGTATAGGACCAAAACATAGCCTTGAGCCTTTAGAACAGGGCATGCTATAATCCAAATAAAGAATTACAGTACTGCCGGTAAATGAGGCCAGATAAGTCTCTAATATGAAACATGCCAAGATGGGGTGTGTGTATCCAGAATAAGGTATAGCACAGACTTCCAGCCCTCTGAAAAATTCTAGTACTGGACACTGACTAGGACAAACAATGAAACCTCCTGAAAAGACATGCCCAATTAGCATAAGCAATATGGGTGGGTGGCATGGGACAGGACAGGAATAGGACTGCAAAGAAATATATCATCTTCCCACTTCCACCTGTGGCTTAAGTCCACAGAAATTTCACCTCCCAGCCAAGAGCATGACATCATTACCCTGTCATTAATCCCTGGCTTGTGTTAGAAACTTACAACGGAAAGAAAGCATTGTTCCAGAAAACAGTTGAGCATGCAATGATCTAACCTTGAAGTTGTTTACCAATTAGATGGCTTTCCAATACTCAAGTCCATGTTTCATTAAAATATCCCAGAAGGGGAGATAGAAATGTAATAGTAGTCATGAGTGGAATTTAATACTTGTATGGGGGAAAGGGAAGAATCAACTGGATCATGGCCACCCCATGCTAAAAAAGCAAACTACACCAAGGCAATTGAAGAGAAAGAGGAAGGTAAGGGTCTCTCCTAAAATACCAATAAAACTACTTAGGATTAAGCCAATTTTAGGATCTGGTCTTAAGTATCAAATATGTAATATAAGTAAAGTATGAGCCTTCAAGTTGCCTATTGACTCATCGTGATCCTATTAATTTCATAGGGTTTTCTTAGGCAACAAATGTTCAGAGGCAGTTTGCCATTGCCTTCTTCTGAAATTTAGCCTACAACACCTGGCATTCCCTGGTGGTCCCATCCAAGTACTGACCTCTGAAGTGTTCAAAGGAATACTCAGAGGCAGTTTGTCATTGTCCTCCTCTGAACATAACTGACAGCAGTGCTTCTTAAGCTATCTGACATGGGGGACCACCAGGGCTTTTTTCACAATGTGTCAGGGACTGGCCTCATGCTAGTGCCCATTGACTAGACTTTTCTTTTTTTCCTAGAAACTCTCTGTAGACTGGCAGCTGATGGTACATGGACCAGAACTGGTCCAAGGACCACCACTTTGAGAAGCACTGGTCTACAGCACCTGTCAAACCCCTTGCCATGGCAATTCCCTTTCCAAGTATTAATCAGTCCTGGCCTTGCTTAGCTTCCAAGATCAGATGGGATCTGGTGATAGTAAGGTACATGATAATTAACTATTTCTTCTTGCTGTCTATTTGCCTGACAATGTTATTCTGTTATGGAAAGGCTATGCGTCTCTTTACTAAATATACTTGCAAAGTAAATCATCAGAGTTTAAGAATACAGTGGGCCCTCCATATTGGTAGGCATCTACATTGCCACCATTGACTAATATTGGGCTTGACCATCAGTGTTTTTTGGCATCCATGGGTGCTGGCACCACCATAACCCCTGGTTCCAGAGGGCCCACTGCAGTATATATTATGGCTGGAATCCTACTGGGTTGTTACAAATGCATAACTGTGAGTTAAACATTCATGACTGCTTCATATTCACAATCCCTATATTTCTCCTCATTTAGGTGATATATAGGGACTGTGAAAGTCCCCAACCCCTACTTTCTGGACAGCAGCTGCTACAATCTATGGGGATCTGTTCCCCTGCCACTCAGGAAGCAGCTGACTGACATTCTCTCTCACACACAACCCTTGTGAGAGCAATCTCTGCTGTGAGGGGGGGCTGTGAGGGGGGATTGCAACATAGCCCCTGTTTCTGCCTGTTGCCATGGAAACAAGTGACAGGGGAAGAGACCCCCATTGATTGCAGCAGCTGCTGAATGGTAAGTGGGGACTTTGGGGGTGTGGGGGCAGTCAGGCCAGGATTCACTACATAGCTACGTAACTACCATGGTTTTGTAGCCAAGTTGTGCATAGAGGATTCCACCCTTCCTTTCCTTTCAACTTAAGAATTGCACATATATATATCTTTTTCTCTTGTCCTTTGGATAAGAAAAAGAAAATCTTGTTTCTCAATCATGATATTCGGAAAATAGCCTCCTGCTGAGGTTTGGGAATTAATTTTTCTATCCAAAAAAACATCAGGAGTCATTTATCTTATGTCATAAGTTGACTAGATTTGAGTGATTATGCCTGAGCAAATTTTAAAAAATCTCTTTTACCTAAAATCTAGCACTCTGGTGAAATCCAGCACCAGCAACAGATTGTCTTGGCCTCTCCCTTTGCAAGCATCCAATCTAACAAAGAGCCAAAATATGAGGAGACTCAACAAACAGGGATTTATGATGAATGTTTTATGAGCCAAATTCAGATTAATTTAATAAAAAACGGTCCTCACTGATTTTATGAAAATGAGCCTGAAGAAGGATCGGGGAAGGGAAAAAAACAACATTGGGAATAGACAGACAGTGCAGTAACTGGGTTGATATTTACAGACTTCTAAAGATTCCTGCATTGCCTCTTAATGTAGTGTTGACATCTTATGTTATCCCCAGAATTAAAAAAAAAAAAAACAGGACTGGAAACTATTCTGGAACTTAAGAACAAGTTTTTGATTGCTGTTCTTATATGTTAGTGCAAGGCATCACTGCAATTGAAAAGATAACAGAAAACAATATAAAAATAGAATCCTGAACATACATTTTGACATATGTGTGGATCAGCTCAAGAACTGTATTCAAGCATCACCAGGGCTGAGATCAGTTGGAAATGCAGAGGGGAATAAAGATTTTTTTTAAAAAAAAGGAGAATAAAATATTCAAGATATGACTACTTGTTCTGTTCAAAATTAAATATTAATCTCCTGTAACCTTGAAAATGTTGTGACTAAAAGAACCTAACTTTAAGGTTATTCTAATTAGGTATTCTAGTCAAGACTAACAACCGGATTTAGGCCAGGATGAGCTTATGTGAGTAAATTAGATCATGAATGGTTTGCTCTTCCCAATGAATTTACCATTCATTAGAAATAAATTCATTAGAGATAAATAGGGAGCCCTGGTGGTGCAGTGGTTAAATGCCAGCACTGAAAGTCACCACATTACAAGTTTGATTCCAGAGGGCTCCAAGGTTCACTCAGCCTTCCATCCTTTTGTAGGTCGGTAAAATGAGTACCCAGATTGTGGGGGCAATTAGCTAACACACATTGGAAACTGCTTAATGCAGTGTAGATGTGTGAACTGCTATTGCTTAAAATAATTTGTAAGCCACTCTGATAGCCTTATGGCTGAAGTGCGGGGTATAGCTAACTAACTAACTAACTAATTAAATAAAATATTATATACACTTGCACATTCACAATTTAGAGTTAATTTCTGTTGAAGAATAAAAGATTGGTTTCTGGTTTATTTATTTTTTTATTTTTTTAAAAAAGAGAATGTAAAATCTTGTTTGGATAGGGCATAGCTAAACATGAAAAAGTGGTGCCTACCATGATATCTGCAGCAAAACTCCAATTCTTCAAATGTTCACTGAACACTTCAGTTGCTGGAAACTAAGGGCTCATCTATACGAGCCCCCAAAAAGCTGAGTGAGCTGCAGTAAAGACAAGTTGCAGCAGCCCCCATAAATTTTGCATGCTCTCTATTCAAGATGGCAGCCGTTAGTGAATTCTCAGATTTTTACATCTGCTGCTGAACTTTTTAAAAAACAACACTCCATTTTATTGCATTAGCGGTCGCTCACTAAGGTGAAAATCCAACATGGTGTCAGCAAGCGCTTGCCCTGTTAGGAAGTCCCGCCCCCACACTTATCCAACCAATCAGCTTGCACTTCCTCTCCTATAGAAAAGCAGTCCCAATAGGCAGTAATTAACATTTCCTTTGGAGTTTTTTTTTTAAAAAAGCTCACAGAAAAACTGCAAAGGTTTTCCCTTCACAGTTTTTGACGTTTTGGGCCCTCTCCTTATAAATACACCAAAACAATGCAGGATGCCATTAAAACAGCCCATATTCGCCTCACATTCTGTGAAGAGTATTTTTGCCATTTAGACAACCCCTGAGGATAAAAGATGAATTAAAAAAAAAAAACTTCAATAGAAGCATTTTCTGTGCAGACCACCAAAACACAGGAACAAAATAATTGCTAAAAGTGTAATAAGGTAAATTAGATATGTACGTTTATACATTTCTCTTCTCTGAAGACAGAAAAGCCATTCATTTCCAAAGACATAGCGATGCCCTATAACATGACCAAGCAAATATTGAACTACGTGCAAAGATCAAACAATCTGATGGATAGACTATATTATGACACCCTTTCTGAATTTTTTTTTTAAAAAATGTAACTTCCATTTCCCCTTACAAACTTCTAGCTCAGCATACTTTAAATATGTGTGCATGTGTTGGTAGTGTTGAGGGGAGAGGATGTACTGGCAAAAAGCAGCTTTTGAAACTGACACAGTATTTTCCTTTTTTTTTTCCTTCACTCAAATATATAAGACTGTCCAAGTTTTCATTAAAATCTTTCTTTCTGTTTACAATGCAGTCCTGTGACATTTAAATTTGTGTATACTCAGTGCCATTGGGACTGTTTTTCATTGCAATTTTATTTACTTACTTTAGCAGTTTGGCATCTGAAGTGTTGACTTTCCACTGTGGAAACAAAAATCAAAGGCAGTTGCTTGTGGGATATGGCGGCTGCCTTTTAGTCACAGAGAGTAGGCTTCTGAGGACTCCATCTTCCTCTAGTTGTTCTTACAGGCATGCTCATAATATGGCTTCAGTCAATTGTTATTGCCTAATGTACCACCTAAAACGTACGTATCTTAAAAAAAAAACTCCTGGAGGACTAAATTAAGGACTTTATCAGATGAGACAAATATGATGTCATAATGACACCTAATGATTGTGAAAGGGCATGCATACCATATGATGTCATCCTTTCATGATCATGTAATGTCAAAAAGCCATTCTATTTTAATGACAGGCCTAGCTGTCAATAGATCTGCCATGGTGCTGTGTTGTGGGCATTGCTGACATTTGAATCCTCGCGCCATTGCAACAGCCAGGTAGGGGACGCTCTTTTTATGAACCTCCCCAGTTTACTTGTAAATTTTTAAGTGTGCTTGTGTTTGTGTCTATGTTTTATGTGCTTGTGTCTATGTTTTATGTATTTGTCTTGCATAACTTTTTGAATTTGCCACGCTCGCATCTTCTCGCAAGAATCAGTGAGATCTCAACCCCAGAAGTAAACAGAGCTCCATTCACACTCTGTTTATGCCAGGATGCCTCATTGCCACTGCTCAAGGTAGGTCTGGTTGGTGGGGTTCTTTTTCCAGCATAAAAACGCCACAAAATATGCCAGCAAAAGAACATTAATGGGGGATAATCTGATCAAGTCCTTAGTCTCAAAGGACCTCTTTCTCCCTTGAGCTGAAACCTCATACCAGCAAGCTTCAAGCTGATTCTGCAGGCTCTACTTTGCGTTTGTCATTTAACTCTAGAACCTGTGGTGCCAACATGTCACCGAGATGAACTTTTTGATGTTCCTGTCCCCCACCCCTGTGCCCGCCCTGATGAATACTCCTGGAGGACTCAAATGCTTACCTTTTAAATTACATTTTAGTGATCCAGTTACTCAACCCTGGTGTTGGATGTTGCTAATGGACCACACAGCTGTGCCCCCCTCTGGTAATGCATAAGTATGAACCAGATCTTTCCTCCCATTATTCTACTGTATGCCAAAAGAGGCAAGTGTTGTGTCATTTTAAACCAACCACTTTCTTCACTATCATACTTTATAGTAGGTACAATGTCAAGATGTCTGAGTGGTACATGTAAGCCTAGCAGATGTTCTCAACCTAGAATGAATCACTGGGTGGCCAGGTAAAATCATCAGATACCTTCTTCCAGCAAGTGTGTCAGTTTAGAAAGAGTTGTGTGATGCAGACCTTTAGCTTTTAGTAAACAGGGAAATCCTATCAAACCACATTACACAAATAATCCAGTTTGAAACTGGATTATTTGCCAGGGCTCCTTCCTATGGAATCTTGAGATTTGTAGTTTGGTCAGGCACCAGCACTCTTTGGCAGAGAAAATGTTAAAGAACTTGTAAAACTACAAATCCCAGGATTCCATAGGAAGGAGCCATGGCAAATAATCCAGTTTCAAACTGGATTATTTGTGTAGTTTTGATTTCTGAAAGCCTTGATCCATAGGAATAAAGTTGCCAGGTTGAATGAGGGATGAGGCTCCTCTGTGGTGTGTTTCTGGAGAAGCATCCAGCTCTACTCCTGTAGTTGAACAAACAGAGCTAAGGGTGATGATGTTCCTGTGTGTCCAAGCACAGGAGCAGAGGTGGAAGCTTCTTAGTGCTCTTCCCCTGCTCTCCAACAGCTAGTAAATAACCATACTGGGAGGCAGGGGAAACAGCAAGTAAAAAGGGGTGAGGGAAGAGATGTTCTATAGGTCCACCTCTTTGGAAGTTTATAGTACCTCTTCCTATTCCAGAACCTCGTATTGATTAAAACCACAGGAGCCCTGTTCTGTTTAGCCTTGCAACGCTTCCTGGGGAACTTCTATATACCGTCTGTTCTGTAATGAAGAAACAGACAAATACGTAAAGAGAGAGAGAGAGAGAAAGGAACATTAACCCTAACTCTGCAGTGCAATCCATGCAGATAAAATTTCATGAACAGGATTTACTCAGTTTTTACTTAATGTGTGAACTAAAATTAGATTTAAAGAAGCCAGAGTGGGGATTTTTAAAAGTTGATGAAAATGAGCATTCCAAAAAGCATGGTGGGGTCGAGGGAAATTGATTAGAGAATAGACACTATGGTGGCACAACCATTTCTCAGCACTTGAGCAGAGCCTGGAAATAATTAGCTTTA
Organism: Gambelia wislizenii; assembly: GCA_030847615.1. Lineage (NCBI taxonomy): Eukaryota > Metazoa > Chordata > Lepidosauria > Squamata > Crotaphytidae > Gambelia > Gambelia wislizenii. The sequence goes on along the minus strand of JAUMIR010000001.1, from coordinate 164,228,154 downwards.
ATTTAAACATAATATTATGTGCTTTGTTATCCCTAATTCGTTTAAATGTATAACAATGATGTGTTAATTTAAGTTACTTAAGATAATTATAATGACATTAATGTTTTAATGAGTATTGAGTAATGTTTCATTTTATTTTAATTTCTCTCTTGTAGGTAATTTGTGAGGAAAAGAACATTTTTTGCTATTTTAGTAATTTAAGTTCATTTCTTAAAATTTAAAACAAATGTGTTACTATTGTATTATTAATGATTAGCACAATGAAATAATATTGTTGCTTTCACTAATTCATGCTAATTAATTAATTTCCAATTTAAGATCAACAAATTAGTTTTAACATTAACATTTCATAGCTTTACAAGACATTGAGGTCTTGCTATATTCCTCTGAAGTGTAGGTGGATTATAGCAAGGAGAAAGAGAGGGAGGTCTGTGTTCCACCAAGCTAGAATTTTGAAGTAAATAGGTACAAATTACTAGGTACTTACAATTTGTTCCATTCCCCAATAATGAAGGCATTGCAACATGACATTACAGTATAAGTGAATCATAGAATAGAATCATAGAATTGCAGAGTTGGAAGAGACCACGAGGGCCATCCAGTCCAACCCCCTGCCCTGCAGGAATACGCAATCAAAGCATCCCTGACAGATGGCCATCCAGCCTCTGTTTGAAGACCTCCAAGGAAGGAGACCCCACCAATCTTAGTAAGTGCTATCTGTGGAACTGTAATGTAACTGTAACTTTTAATTAACTGTCATATGTATGTATGTGGGGGAGGAATATCACATGGTTCAAGTGCTGTTTCTCATGTCTAAGGACTTTATCATGCTGTTTCTCATGTCTAAGGACTTTATCATACCACTCTCCCAAAACATTTTTTTGACGGCACAATTTGTGCTGTTTTTATGCTGGCAAAAGATCTCCCCATACGACACTTACCCCTTATGGCAAAAGGCAGCCCCAGCAATGGACGAGGAGTGAACAGAGCTCCTTTCACTTCCTTGTCTGAAATCTCACAGATTCTCACGAGAATACCTAGCATGGGAAATTAAAAAAAAAAAAACACTCAAAAAGTTACAAAAAGCACACAGGCACACTTAAAAACTTCCAAGTAAACCAGGGAGGGTCATAAAAAGAGCATCACCTATCTAGATGTCATGACCTTACCTGGAAGTGTACTGGCTGGTCCAGCCATTCATTTTGTAATAACATGAAAAAAAGGCATGAGGTTTCAAACGCTGGAAATGCCAGCAAAAAATTACCACAGCTGATCTATTGACAGTTTGGACCATCAATAAAATAGAACGGCTTATGGGCAGCACATAAACACAAAAGGGCAACATCATATGATATGTGCGCCCTTTCACATTTATGTGGTGTTGTTATGATGCCATATTGTATGTGTTTGATAAAAGACCTAGGTGTTGAGGGAAAAACAAAGTGAACAGGAGGAGAATGTGTTTTGAATCATAGTCCAGGATATTGTAGCTTTGGATTTTAAAAGTAACTAAAGGGCAACTAGCTTAGTTACTTTTAGGAAATGGGAAGGCAAAGAAATACAGTTGTTCCTCCATATCCACGGGATTTGGTATCCATGGATTTAAGTATTCACAGCTTGAAAATACTCTTTAAAAAATAATAATCCAAAAAGCAAAGCTTGATTTGCCGTCTTATATAAGGGACACCATTTTGCTATGCCATTGCATATAATGGGACATGAGTATTCAGGGATTTTGGTATCCATGGGGGCGGGGGGTTCCTGGAACCAAACCCCAGTGAATATGAAGGGACAACTGTACTTTTAATAACTGGAACTATAATAACAACTACCTATTTGGGGGTCCTTGTAACTATAACTGTAACGAATTACCTAATTTTCTGAGATCTACTTGGCAGTTCTGACTTTGGAAGGAAGCTACCTTGGACACATAGCTAGGCAGGGTTTGAAAGGAGGATCCACTCTGTGTGTGTGTGTGTTCAGATTACCTGTTGACTTATGGCAACCCCATGAAGTTCACTGAGTTTCCTTAGGCAATGAATATTCAGAGGTGGTTTGCCATTGCTTCCCTCTGAACTATAGTCTACAGCCCCTGGTATTGCTTGGCAATCTTCCATGCAAGTACTAACCAGGGTTGACCCTGTTTAGCTTCCAAGATCAGACAGAATCTGGTAGGTACCTTCATGGTAGGAGAACAATTTCCAATATATCTTGTATTAGTTCATCGTATGCATTCCTGGGAGTGTAAGATTATTCCACCATTTGACAGTAAATCGTCCTACAGTAAAACACTAAAAGCCATTTAAATATAACAACTTTACAAATAATCAGAGACTATTAAGCAAGATACAACATTGGGATTGCTTATAAGAGGGAAAGGGGCAGCAATGTTTTAACCTGGCATCTAAATTCTAAAAGGAATGATACATGGTGAATAATTCTGGAGCGGGAGTTACAAAGATGAAGTTCCCCCAGAGAATACTCTGAGGACATTATCAGACTAATGTGTAAAAACGCTGTAATACCGCGAGTGAGGATAGCGGAAACATCGTGGCATTATAACACATTACTATCACATGTCACAGTTTTAAGCAATAGCAATTTACACATCTACACTGCATTAAGCAGTTTCCAATGTGTGTTAGCTAATTGTCCCCACAAGCTGGGTACTCATTTTACTGACCTACGAAAGGATGGAAGGCTGAGTGAATCTTGGAGCCCGCTGGAATCGAACTTGCAACGTGGTGACTTGCAGTACTGGCATTTAACAAAAACAATAATATGTATAGTTTATCAATTTGCAATTTATATATATTTTTAAGAGAATTTAGCTCTTGAACATGTTTGTAAACCCCTGTGGAAGAGATGTAACACTCAAAACAAATTATCTTTACTGAATCAAAACTTAGGAACTAATGTGGCATAGTGGTTTGACATTGGACTACTATTGTGGAGACCAGGGTTCGAATCCCTGCTCAGCAATGGAAACCCACTGGATGACCTTGGGCAAGTCACAAACTCTCAGGCTCAGAAAACTCCCTGATAGATTTGGCATAGGGTCACCATAAGTTGGAAATGACTTGAAGACACACAGCAACAACAAAATATACTAAGCTATAGGGCATATGATGTTTTTCCAAAATTAGTGTTGAAATTTTAGATGAATTTTAGATGAAAGTGAACACTGAAGCAAATCTGGAGGCACTTTCTCAGGCAAAACAACTGAGAAATTTTGAATAAATCCAAAAGAGTTTAAATAAAATGAGCAACTTTGTTCAAGGGTCAATGTTTATGAAAGGTTAATGTCATTTAGAGGCAACAGCTGGTTGAAGTAAATTTTGGTGGCTAAAACCCATGAACAGAAATAACTAATGTAAAACTATCTGAACAAGCAATACAGCCATGGGGTATAAACCACTAAGTATAAGCTCAGTGTCTTGAAAGGTGAGAAGCCAATGTAAATTGTAGGCCATAATAATGATATGATTCTTGGACTCAAGAGTATTTAGAGAACATCAGATTCTCAGAATCTTCCATTTAGTCAGCTGACTAAACCTGCTTACTCCAAATAAATTCATGATGATGAGCTGAAAAGAAACAATGCAGAAAGTATCAGGCAAAGGGACTTGAAGAAGAAAGAGACAGGAATGATTGGTTATGAGATGTTTGGGCAAGCAAGGAAGAAAAACATCCTCTCTGGTTCATAATTGATTGAAATCAGTTTTATAGCTCTCTCTCTCTCTCTCTCTCTCTGGCTTTTTTCGCAAACGAAGATTCAGGAAGGACTCATCCCGCGCTTTCTGCAAGCGCGCTGATGACTACAAAGGCCAAACCGAGGTAAACAAGTCCGGTTGCAGAAAGCACAGCAGAAGGTCTCCTTGGGTGATGCTTTTGGGTTGTGATTCTTTCTGCGTTGTTGTTTCTCTGCAAGACTTGTTTGGTGTGAGTTCTCAAATAAGGCTGCAGCATTGTGGATAGTGTGTCTTCATGCTTCCCGATGTGAGGCCAGGGCGGACCATTGTTGGTGATCAATTTGGCCGAGCCTGAGATGTTGTTTCAGGGAGTCCTTGTATTGCTTTTTTGGAGCACCCTCTTACGCTGACCCGTGGTGAGTTCACCGTAGAGTACTATTTTTGGGAGGCAATGGTCCTCCATCCTTAAACGTGCCCTGCCCAGCGCAGCTGTGTTCTCAATATCACGGCCTCAATGCTGGTGATCCCTGCTTGCTCAAGGACACCAATGTTCATCAAATAGTCAGTCCAGTGTATATTTAGGATTGTGCATAGACAGCGCTGATGGAAACGTTCGAGGAGTCGTAGGTGGTGGCAATAGGTGACCCATGTTTCAGATCCATAAAGGAGAATAGACAGTACAATGGCTCTATACACACTGATTTTTGTGCTTCGCCTCATGTGTTTATTACCCCAGACTCTTTTGTGAAGTCTTCCAAATGCACTATATGCCTTTGCTAATCTGTGATCGATCTCTTTGTCAATCTTGGCATCTGAGGAGATGATGCTTCCCAGGTAGGTGAACTGCTGAACGGACTTGAGCACAGATTTGTCAACGGCAATGTGGGGAAGGTGGTGTTTATTCTGTGGTGCAGGCTGGTAAAGAACTTCTGTTTTCTTCAGGTTGACTTCCAGTCCAAACAGCTCTGCAGCTGTTGTGAAGCAGGATGTTAGGTGCTGCAGAGCTGCTTCTGTGTGGGCAACAAGGGCAGCATCATCAATAAAGAGCAGCTTACGGACTAGATAGTTTAGAGCAGATCCTGGAAAAACTAGGATGTCCCCCCAAATTCCTTAAAATGGTTATCTTGCTACACGAGGGGCAGCATGGTCAAGTCAGATATAGTGATGCTCTTTCAGAGCCCTTTCTAATAACAAATGGAGTGAAGCAAGGTTGTGTTCTTGCTCCAACTTTATTTACAATCTTCTTCATCATGATGCTCTAAAGGGCTACGGCAGAGCTTGAAGAAGACGACGGCATCTATATACGTTACTGTACTGATGGTAGCTTGTTTAACGTAAGCCATCTGAGGGCTCACACTAAGACCCTAATATATATATATATATACATATATATATATATATATATATATCAAAATACATCAGTAAAAGGCAGACTCTCAAATCTTCATTCAGGTCAGCCTCTGAAGTAGGTCTGTATGGAAATATTTACTTCAGCAACTGATCACATTGATTCAGGAAAAAAAAATTTAGCCCTCAGAATTAAACAGTACAGTATAAAGAAACAACATTAAAACCTTTGATCCCCCAAGCCCTGGTGTATCCTTAAATCTCAGGCATTTGGCTATAAAGGTTTGGCTTGAGAACAGGATATTTAGTCCCAGCTCCTTTGTAGGCTGTTGAACTCCCAGTAGATTAGAAAGGGTTTTTGTTTTGGTTCACCCTCAGCAAGCGTGTTCTATAATTAGTTTCTGGGCATCTTCCCAGCTTTGACAAGGTAAAGAATGTCAGACAGATGGTTTGGGAAATCCCAGCACTTACACATAATCAGTACCCCTTCTTCCCCACAGCCATTGGTGTTATAATAATATGTCCTGCAGTGTGGGTAAGGGTTATCCTTAGCAGCACCCACAATTCATAATTGTGTTCTAGAACTCTTTTGCAACATTGTAAAGGTAGCACCCACTTACTCCAGCAACAATATTGCTCTTGGAACATACGTTTTCCAGGTTCGTTGTATCAAAGGTGGTTTCTTCTACCATGGCTATTATGTCAAGCTACCTGTGATGACTATGGAAATTAATTCAAAGACATAGCTGTGTTAATCTGGCTTAGTATGCAAAGGGCTCTTGTAGCACCTTTGAGAGTAACTGAGAGAAAGGAGTTGATAGGATAAGCTTTTGTAGACTTAAGTCTACTTCATTAGAAGCACGAAGTGATGTGTCTAGGAACAGAACTTTATGAGGCAGTTGTATGTGTGAATAGACATAGAAACACAAAACTTGTGGTCTGGTGATGAGGTGACAAGTTCAGTTTTAACAGTGGTCATTGGGGGACAAAGGCAGGAGGAAAGATGTTGCCTAAAGCCAGGGTGAGTAGATAACCATATGAATGGTGGAGGGAGTTATTGGAATGTAATGTGATGCTGGCTGGGCACCAGAAAGGATATATGTTAAACTTTCCAGAGGAGCCCTAATGGGGCTGGGGAGATAACAGGTGTTATAACCATTGTCTCTGTTCAACCCACTGTCAATGGACTGGAGTTTGTAGAAATATTCCAAATCTGCTATTTCTCTTTCCAGTCTCCCTTTGTGGTGTTGTTGTTGTTCAAGGACTGACATTCTGAGATCCAAGATGGAAAGCCCAGGCAGATTGAACTGTTCTGCAACTGTTTTGTTGTTGTTGTTGTTGTTGTTGTTATATTCCCATTCTTAAGGTCTGATTTATATCTATTTATCCTCTGGTGCAGAGATTAGCCTCTTTGCCCAATGTAGAGCGCTGACAGGTATTGTTGACAGACGACGGTGTATATCACATTAGAGGATTAGCAAGTGCAAGTACCTCTAATATTGTGGGAAATATGATTAGGTCCTGTGACGACATTTCCCAAGTGGATGTGTGGGCAGAGTTGGCATCTGGGTTTGCGGCAAAGTCTCTTACGCATCTTCCCATCTGTGTTGTCTGTCCTCCTGTGGGTAAGTAACTGTTTGAGATTGGAAGGATGCCTGTAGGCAAGTAAAAGCCTGCCACCAAGAGTCCTTGAGAAGGAAGTATTATTGTCTGCAGTAGGTTAGAGTTCATTGATATGTCTCAGTGGTCTCAGTTGGGAGCTGCGTTACCATGCCCTACTATCCTTCCATATACTATCCCATAATTGGTAATATTGGACACTTCAATGCATCTAGTAAACCAAAGTGATCCAAAGTGAAATCAGATGGAGGTCACAAGGACATGGAAAGGTGTCTTGAGAATACTTTGAGCAAATACACCCAAGCTAGGATTAAGCAGAACAACAACCAGTAAACAACACCCTTAAGGAGGTATGTGCTTATTCCTTCTTTGGACTTCTTTTGGTGATGAGTCACACATCATAAAAAAAGTGACCTAAACAACTCATATTCTAAAGAAATATCCCTCTGCACCCCTTCCTGTCCTATAATGCAAGGTTGTCATAAACCAGTCAATTCATATCTCTCAGTCATAAACAGCAATCAGCAGAGTTTCAGTTTCCTTTGTTTCTTTCTTTTTTTAAATACTTTTTATTCAATTTTAACATACATACAATAAAAAACACTCATACCCCTCTTTCACCTTGTAAACATACAGCCATATGCAAATCATATCATATCATATCATTTCTTATTTACATCTATCACATCATATCATATTTACATCTATCGATTCTTTTAACCCCTTACATCATATCATTCAATCTTTTCTCTTCCTTTCATTCATTCATTAACTTCCTCGTTCCTTTTTTTCCATTTTGATATCTTCAAGCCTATTTTCCCTTTCAGCTTTACATCATTTTTCACATCTGTTTTTCTTCCATTCTTAATTGTCCTTATATTTGCTATTTACAAATGTAACTTTATTAATGTTTCTACCTCCCATTTTTCTCTCCATGTGGGGATTAAAATTTCCCATTCTTTTAAATCCTTAAATGTTTTTCTCTCATCTAATATAATTGTCAATTGATCCATTTCACACATGTCTTGTAATCTGAATAGGTATTCATCTATTGTAGGTTTTTTTGTTAATTTCAATATTTTGCATAGAGTACTCTAGCATTCGTCGTCACATATGTAAGGACCCACCAGTATTTCCTTTGAATATGTTCGTCAATTTTATAAAACATATTTAATAAATAGATCTCTGGATCTAATGGGTAATTCGTATTGAATATTTTATTAATCATTTTTTATATTTTCTTCCAAAATTTTTCTGCCTTCTCACATTTCCACCATGTATGGTAAAAGGTACCCGAGGCTTTTCCACATTTCCAGCACTGATCTGACATAGATTTGTAGATTTTTGCTGGATGGTGTTATATACCATCTTGTCATAATCTTATATACGTTTTCTTTTATATTGTAGCTTCTGGTAAATAGTAAATTTTTCCTCCATAGTTTTTTCCAATGTTCTAATAATATATCATGACCTACATCCTGCGCCCACCTAATCATATAAGATTTTATGTTTTCCTGTTCCAATTTGAATTCTAATATTATTTTATATATTTTTGATAACATCTTTTTCTTACTCCCCTGTAACAGCTCATCCAATATTGTAGTTTCCATTTCTATACCATTAAGGTTTGGGTCTATCTTAAATTTCTCTGTTAGTTGTCTATAAAGCAACCAGTGACATTCTTTATTCTCAATTTTCAGTTCCTCTTGTGATTTCATTTTATAAACGTTTCCCTCTTTCTTTAGCATATCTTTATATGTTAGCCATTTTCCTTTATGGATGTCCTCTTTTCTATAATATGCTTCGTGGTTAGATAACCACATTGGTGTTTTGGGGCATAATTTCCTTGTATATTTTATCCATGATCTTAGAAGCGCTTTTCTTATAAAATGATGTGTGAATTCTCTGTGGATGGTTGCTTTATTATGCCATAAATATCCATGCCATCTGAACCTTATATTAAACCATTCAAGAGTTAATAATCTTGGATTTTCCAATGTTATCCATTCGGTGATCCAAACTAATGAACTGGCATGATAGTACATTTGTAAATCTGGTAGTGTCAGGCCTCCCCTTTCTTTTGCTTCTATCAAAATACTCCATTTAGTTTCCTTTGTTTTTTCGATGGGAAACCTATCAAAGCTTTGTTCTAAGCCCAAATACCCCTTCATGACATGAAATATGATATAAACATTACCCCCCCAACAATATCTAGGTATGCCACTATGGACAAGATCCAGCCATTCTCTCACTTTTGGTGCCCCCACCCAATCAAAGCTTCCAGTGCAACCCTCAGATGTCCATCTGAGTACTTTGTTACTCTCAAGATTGGTAACTATAGTCCCATCTCCCAAATCTACTCCTCTATTCAACCTTTCTACCTTAAACCCTTTGATAGCCTTGATAGCCTTATACATTCTTGTGAGCGTGTGTTGTGTGTGTGAATCCTTTTTGTGGTCCCCCCCCCCAATAAAAACCATTTCTTTCACTTTAACCTGGAGTTCTCTGCAGTTAGTATTGGTATACATAGCTGAAAAGGTCCCAAAGTTACCCGCCTCTCACAGCATTCCAATTGAGCTAACCATAATTCCCCAAAATACTAATATACTTCTGACATCACGAGTGGGGTCCTAAAACACCCCCCACCTCTTTGGGTAACAGCTATATGTGATTACTAGTGGGTTTCTGCTATTTCCTGACTTCAGTCTGTTCTGTAATAGATTAGTCCTGGGTACAAGTCTTGACTTCTTGTTTTTTACTTCATATGGTGGGTACTGTAGCTTGAGAAATGCTTGTTGTAATTCCATGAGTTTGGCATGGGTCTCCATTGTATTGGAGGGGTTGACTGTAAACTATGGATTTGGTAGTGTGTTCAGAGTGGAAACGGGAGTCATGTAAGTATATGTAGTGGTCAGTGGGTTTGTGATATAGTGTAGTGCCTAGAGGTCCATTGTGTAGTTGTATGGTGGTGTCCAGAAAGTGTTCTGTTGATAGTTCTAGGCTGAGACTGATGGTAGGATAGAAGTTGTTGAAATTCCAGTGGAATGACTTGAGTTAGTCCTCTCCATGAGTCCAAATTATGAAGATATCAACAATGTACCTCAGGTAGAGGAAAGAAGCATTGTTCTAGGCCAGTCATGAAGATGTTGGCATATTGTGGTGTTATTCATGTGTCCATGTGTGGCTCCTCCCCTGCCTGGCATGGGGAGCGGACCCTCTGAACTGAGGATCCATTGCCAATAGTTGCATACTCAACACACAGACACTGTATTATGAACAGAGGTTTAATGAATTTGGTGAGTATTCATCCACAGAACAGAAGAACTAAGTCATACAAGGCTTCTTATACATTTTAACCCAAAAGATCCCTAGCAAACAGAGGGCTACAGAAAAAAAAGCAAACAAGGCACATTGTCTCACCAGACTTTACTCTGCCCCTTCCATGTTATAAGTCCTCAGCCATGGCTCTTTCTTCTTTCTCCATGGTCTCCCACTCAGCTTTCTCCGCCCTCCTTATCCCCTGGCCACAGGTCCACCTCCTCTGGGCTCCTCCTCTCTCTAGCTATACTCTGGACTCCCTTCCCCCTGCCCACACCTTGGACTCCTATGGGCATTGAGTAACTCTCCTTCCACCACTCCTTTGATACTTCCAAGGCTTTAGTCTAGCAGTCTCTCCATGTCTGTAACCTTGCCTGCCCTTTTCCTGACTCTGCCTGCTCTAAGCTTCAGCCCTGCTTGCTACTCCCCCCTTCTCTGTCCGATTGTCCCTGTGCTTGTACTGGTCTCTAGACCACCTCCTCCCCCAGCCCTGCAGACCCCTCTTGCCTCCTCCAGTCTTCTCCTGCACCGTCCTCTTCTCCATCTTTTCTTCCCTTTCTCTTGCTCCCAGCTCTTCACTTCTGTGTCCTTCTCCCCTGTTTTTGGCTTTCCCCCTTTAAATTCCCTGCTGTTGTACCTGGCACCTCCCCCTTCCTCCACGTCTGCTTCCTTCCTCTCGTCTGGCGTCTCTGTTTCTTTGCTTTCCTGCCCCCACTGCTTAATCAGACACTTTCCTCTCAAGCAGATTACTTCTGCTGGTCCTACACCTATTGTCAGCTGGGACTTCTCAGTAGGTCCCTGAAGATACTGGTGGTGGCAGTGAGCACTCCAAACTTCCCCCGTTCACATCACACTGTGGCAGTACCATTAACTTGAAGGTATATGTTATTACCAAAAGTGAAGTAGCTGCATGTGAGAACACAGTGGCAAGCCTTGGTGGCTAGGTCTGCTATGGTCCTATCTGGAATGATGTTCCATCCTTGTGTGGGATGTTGATATACAGGGATTCCACATTCATAGTGGCTAAGACTGTGTTCCCTGGAAGGTTGTGGATGGATTGCAATTTCTGCAAGAAGTTAGTAGTGTCACAAGGCTTAATGACCATTGTTAAAACTGAATTTGTCATTTCATCACCATACCCACAAGTTTTGCATTTCTATTGCTATTCACACATACAAACTGTTCATTCATAGCTATAAAGCAACAACTTACAACATGGGTCCTGCTTCTGACTGACCATTGCTTGCTCACAGAGAGGGGGTTGGAAACCTTATCTACTGATGTCCCTATCACCACCAGAGCAGACCACTTTCTTTCAGTGTGGCTGATGCTCAGTAAAGTAGGTTTGGGAGCGGGGTTACCATTGCATTAATCACAAGGACTAAGAATACAGAGCAGTTACAGATATATAACTCTTGGTTGCACATCCATAACTGTGATACTGAATGCCAGCTATCATCAGCTTCATCATTATCATCATCAGCAGCAGCAGCAGCTGCAACTAATTTAGGGGCTACATAGGGACTGTTCCCATATCTCCACTTACCAGGCAGCAGCCACTGTGATTGATAGGGGGATTGTTCCTCAGCCAATTGGGAAGCAGTTGACTGACGTTCCTCCCCACCTTGGGCACATGATCTCTGGTGTGAAGGGGAAATGTGACAGGGACCCTGCTTCTGCCTCTTGCACTGGAGATCACTCATGAGAGGAAATGAAAACTTCAGTCAACTGCTTCCCAAGTGACAGAGGAACAGACCACCGTTGATCACAATGGCTGCTTCCCAGTAACTGGGGATGGGGGGGGGGGTCAGGCCAGGATTCACCTACATATGCATACATATCTCCCATAGAGGATTCCAGCCAACATCATCATCACCACCACAATCATCAATATTCATGCTTGCTGCTTCCATGCCAAAAAAAACCCCAAAAAACCCTTACTGATCAAAACTGTTCCATTGGGATAGAGCTTGCACAATACAGAAGATTAAGTGCTGCTAATGACCTTAATTGTGGGACATCATCAAGCTCCGCCACAAGGATTCAGAATGCTGGAAGCCAAAAGCGAAAAACAAATATACAAAGCTTATCCGTTTATAATTTTGACAATACAAAGCCAAGAAACAGATCTGCTCCTGGCACCTTCACGGTTCAAATCCAAATCCTAATGAAAGGACCTGCTAAACATGTATTTGTTTCAATATTTATATGCAAAATTAAACTGAAGAAATATTAGACAGATGATATTAGATAAATGAAAATATTGGATTGTTCCGAAATATCGGAGGTTGCCTGTGATTAAAATATGGCGCTGAGGCTTCCGAAGCTTCACGGAAGTGACATGGATGGTTTCGGGAGAGGGACAACGGTGTCCGAAAACGCCCCCCTGCTGCGCAAGATCGCCGTCCCTCTCCCGAAAGTTCCTCCCACCCTAGGCACGCTGAAACGCGGTCTGAAAATCTCCTAGGTCTTTTTCTCTACAGACTCAATATAACAAACTTTTGGGAAATCAATACAGACAGACCTTCTCACTAATACCTGGGTTTGGGGCTGCTACTGTGAGAACCTCCATTTTGTCTGGATTCAGCTTCAATTTGTTTTTCCTCATCCAGTCCATTGCTGCCCTAAGACAATCATTAAGAGAAGAGACACTATCTGAAGTCAGAGCCGAAGACCAAGACATGGAGAAATATATCTGGGTGTCATAAGCTTACAGATAACATCCCGGCCCATGCCTCCAGATGATCTTTCCCAGTGATTTCATATATATGTTGAATAGCATCGGGGACAGGATGGTGCCTTGTGGGATGCCACAATTAAGTTCTTTCCTTGCAGAGCAACTGTCCCCGAGCATCACCCTCTGGAATCTACCCAAGAGGAAGGAGCGGAATCACTGCAACGCAGTGCCTCCGATTCCTAGCCTTCTCAGGTGATCCAAGAGGATGTCATGATCTATTGTGAATTTTTTGAATTTTTTTTAAAACTGTTGGGAGAGGCTGCTTGTTGCTGAGCGGCTTGAACTTCTGACCTTGCCCTTTTACCCTCAAGAGCCTTCCTGTGAGTCACACCTGTGAGTCATTAGGGGGTGGAGCTGGGAGCCTAGCTCTATATAAGTCCTTGCAGAGGCTTTCCAGGCCAGTTTCCTGCCAGAGAGAAGGAGAGCGGCTTCTGGACAGCAAGTTTCCTGCCAGTTTCCTGCCAGGGAGAAGAAGGAAGCAACTTCTGGACAGCCATTCTGACTGGGGAGATTGATTTTTTTTTAAACTGTTGGGAGAGGCTGCTTGTTGCTGAGGGGCTTGAACTTCTGACCTTGCCCTTTTACCCTCAAGAGCCTTCCTGTGAGTCACACCTGTGAGTCACACCTGTGAGTCATTAGGGGGTGGAGCTGGGAACCTAGCTCTATATAAGTCCTTGCAGAGGCTTTCCAGGCCAGTTTCCTGCCAGAGAGAAGGAGAGCAGCTTCTGGACAGCAAGTTTCCTGCCAGTTTCCTGCCAGGGAGAAGAAGGAAGCAACTTCTGGACAGCCATTCTGATTGGGGAGATTGAATTTTTTTAAAAAAAACTGTTGGGAGAGGCTGCTTGTTGCTGAGGGGCTTGAACTTCTGACCTTGCCCTTTTACCCTCAAGAGCCTTCCTGTAAGTCACACCTGTGAGTCACACCTGTGAGTCATTAGGGGGTGGAGCTGGGAGCCTAGCTCTATATAAGTCCTTGCAGAGGCTTTCCAGGCCAGTTTCCTGCCAGAGAGAAGGAGAGCAGCTTCTGGACAGCAAGTTTCCTGCCAGTTTCCTGCCAGGGAGAAGAAGGAAGCAACTTCTGGACAGCCATTCTGACTGGGGAGATTGAATTTTTTTTTCAATCTGTTGGGAGAGGCTGCTTGTTGCTGAGGGGCTTGAACTTCTGACCTTGCCCTTTTACCTTTGTTGCTGAGGGGCTTGAACTTCTGACCTTGCCCTTTTACCCTCAAGAGCCTTCCTGTGAGTCACACCTGTGAGTCACACCTGTGAGTCATTAGGGGGTGGAGCTGGGAGCCTAGCTCTATATAAGTCCTTGCAGAGGCTTTCCAGGCCAGTTTCCTGCCAGAGAGAAGGAGAGCAGCTTCTGGACAGCATTAACTAAGAGTTCTTAGATTACCTAAAAGCTCTCACCATGGACACTGAGGGGACTGCAGCAGTCACTTGCAACACTTGTGCGATGTTTGTATTCTTGTCTACAGACGTGGAGAACTTCACATGCACCAAATGCAAGCTGGTAGCCCTCTTGGAGGAGAAAGTACAGCAGCTGGAGACATGGGTAGCTACACTTCAACAGATTCGTGAGCAAGAGGTTTTCCTGGACAGAACAGAACGAACAGTCTTGGATGGGGACCACACAGAGGAAGTGGCTGTGGAGGAGAGGGTCACTTCACGGACACAGGAAGTAGACAGCTGGAGGAATGTCACACACAGAACAAGAAAATCCAGGGATTCTTCCAGCAGCTTGCAGCTACAGAATCGATTCGAAGCCCTTTCCCTTATCAAGGACAACGAGGAAGAACAGCATGGACAGACTTCAGGGGTAGAGCAGGGGACCTTGAGAGGACCACCGCAAGGAACAGCAGCTGCGAAGCCTCAGCGGAGGCGTGTGGTGGTGGTGGGGGACTCCTTGCTGAGGGGTACAGAAGCAGTGGTATGTGGGCCTGACAAGATGACTCGGGAGGTGTGTTGTCTCCCTGGGGCAAAGATCTGTGATGTGACCGAGAGGCTGACAAGACTCGTCAAGCCTACGGATCATTACCCCTTCCTTTTGGTCCATGTGGGAACCAATGATACTGCAAGGCACAGCTTTCCCAAGATCAGAAGAGATTATGAGGCCCTGGGGAGGAAGCTGAAAGAAATGAACGCACAGGTGGTCATCTCGTCTCTTCTGCCAGTTGAAGGGCATGGTCCAAGAAGGGAGAGGAAAATAGCCGACGTAAACAACTGGCTCCGTAGATGGTGTCGCCGAGAACAAATTGGATTCTTGGATCATGGACTGCGCTTCCATGCGGGGGGACTTCTGGCAAGAGATGGGGTGCATCTTACAACAGTTGGAAGAAACATTTTTGCCAACAGTCTCAAGAATTTGATCAGGAGGGCTTTAAACTGAGTCAAATGGGGGAGGGAGACAGTATTCTGGAAGGCAAAAGGGCTGGAGAAAATAGTCAAACTGTCATAGAGGGAACAAGGCAAACAGCGCAAGGACCCAACAGTGGGAGGCAAAAAAACTTGCACAGGGAGCAAGTAAAGGGAACACATGGTCTCAGATGTCTCTACACTAATGCACAGAGCATGGGAAATAAGCAAGATGAACTTGAACTCCTTGCACTACAAAACAAATATGATATAATAGGTGTTACTGAAACCTGGTGGGACGAGTCTCATGATTGGAATGTAGGAATAGAGGGGTATAATCTTTATAGGAGAAACAGGCCAAACAGGAAAGGAGGAGGAATAGCATTATATGTCAGGGATATTTACACCAGTGAAGTGATCCATGACATCAATACTGGAAGCCAGGTGGAGAGCATCTGGATAAAAATTAAAGGGGAGGGAAACAACAGGGATGTTATTGTGGGACTCTACTACAGACCCCCAAATCAGACGGAGGAATTGGATGTTGCCTTTCTAGAACAGATGAACATACATGCAGAAAGGAGAGATGTAGTAGTGATGGGTGACTTCAACTATCCTGATATTTGCTGGCAATCTAACTCAGCCAAAACTACAAGGTCTAGCAAATTCCTTACATGCCTGGAAGACAATTTCATGGTCCAAAAGGTGGAAGAGGCAACAAGGGGGTCAGCTATTTTAGATCTGATCCTAACCAACAGAGACGACCTGGTTAATGGGGTGCAAGTGGTGGGATCCTTAGGTGAGAGTGATCATGTTCTCCTGGAGTTTGTTATACAATGGAAAGGAGAAGCCAGGCATAGTCAGACACGCATTCTTGACTTTAGGAGAGCTGATTTCAATAAACTCAGGGAAATACTGGGGATGATCCCATGGTCAAGAATACTAAAAGAGAAGGGACCTCAAGACGGATGAGACTTTCTCAAAAGGGAGATACTGAAGGCACAATTTCAAACAGTACCATTGAGGAAGAAAAATGGGAGGTGTCTCAAGAAACCAGGATGGATGACTAAAGAACTTTCAATGGAGCTAAGTTTTAAACGGAACATGTATAGGAAATGGAAAAGGGGGGAAATCACCAAAGAAGAATTCAAACAGATAGCGAACACGTGTAGGAGTAAAGTCAGAAAAGCTAAAGCGCAGAATGAGCTCAGGCTTGCTAGGGAGGTTAAGAACAATAAAAAGGGTTTTTTGGGGTATGTCCGCAGCAAAAGGAGGAAGAAGGAAATGATAGGGCCGCTACGTGGAGAAGATGGCAAAATGCTAACAGGGGACAGAGAAAAGGCAGAATTACTCAACACCTTCTTTGCCTCAGTGTTTTCAGAAAAGGAAAAGGAGGACCAACCTGAGGAGAATGGAACAGAGGACACAATAGGGGAAATCCAGCTCAAAATAAGTAAAGAGGTAGTACAGGAATACCTTCTTAATCTAAATGAATTTAAATCTCCAGGACCAGATGAACTACATCCAAGAGTATTAAAAGAGCTGGCAAATATAATCTCAGAGCCATTGGCAATAATATTTGAGAACTCCTGGAGAACAGGAGAAGTCCCAGCAGACTGGAGGAGGGCAAACGTTGTTCCCATCTTCAAAAAGGGGAAAAAAGAGGATCCCAACAACTATCGTCCAGTTAGTCTGACATCAATACCAGGGAGGATTCTAGAACAGATCATTAAACAGAGAGTCTGTGAACATTTAGAAGGCAATGCCATAATCACAAAAAGTCAGCATGGGTTTCAGAGAAACAAGTCATGCCAGACTAATCTGATCTCTTTTTTTTGATAAAGTTACCAGCTTGGTAGATGAAGGGAATGCTGTGGACATTGCATACCTTGATTTCAGTAAGGCCTTTGACAAGGTTCCCCATGACATTCTTGCAAACAAGCTTGTAGAATGTGGGCTAAACAAGTTAACTGTTCAATGGATTTGTAATTGGTTGACCGGCCGAACCCAAAGGGTGCTCAGCAGTGGGTCCTCTTCGTCTTGGAAAGATGCGACCAGTGGGGTGCCACAGGGTTCTGTCCTGGGCCCAGTGCTATTCAACATCTTTATCAATGACTTAGATGAGGGAATTAGGGGCATACTTATCAAATTTGCAGATGACACCAAATTGGGAGGAGTAGCTAATACCCTAGAGGACAGGATCAAAATTCAGAATGACCTGGATAGACTGGAGAGCTGGGCCAAAGCTAACAAAATGAAATTCAATACGGAGAAATGTAAAGTACTGCATTTAGGGCGGAAAAATGAAATGCATAAATATAGGATGGGAGAGACCTGGCTGAATGAGACTACGTGCGAAAGGGATCTAGGAGTCCTAGTAGACCACAAGTTGAACATGAGCCAACAGTGTGATGTGGCAGCTAAAAAGGCCAATGCAATTTTGGGCTGTATCAATAGAAGTATAGTGTCTAGATCAAGGGAAGTAATAGTGCCACTCTATTCTGCCTTGGTCAGACCTCACTTAGAATACTGTGTCCAGTTCTGGGCACCACAATTCAGAAAGGATATTGACAAATTGGAGCGTGTCCAGAGAAGGGCAACTAAAATGGTGAAAGGTCTGGAAACAATGCCTTATGAGGAGAGACTTAGGGAGCTGGGTATGTTTAGCCTGGAAAAAAGACGGTTTAGAGGCGATATGATAGCGCTGTTTAAGTATTTGAAGGGATGTCACGCTGAGGATGGAGCAGACTTGTTTTCTGCTGCTCCAGAGACTGGAACACGGAGCAATGGGTGCAAGCTCCAGGAACAGAGATTCCACCTCAACATGAGGAGGAACTTTTTGACAGTGAGAGCTGTTCGGCAGTGGAACACACTCCCTCGGAGCGTGGTGGGGTCTCCTTCCTTGGAGGTCTTTAAACAGAGGCTGGATGGCCATCTGTCGGGGATGCTTTGATTGTGATTTCCTGCGTGGCAGGGGGGTTGGACTGGATGGCCCTCGTGGTCTCTTCCAACTCTGCAATTCTATGATTCTATGATTGTATCAAAAGCTGCTGAGAAATCCAGTAACACCAACAGGGTCACATTACCTCCGTCAATGTTCAGGCGAAGGTCATCAGCTAAGGCAACCATGGCCGTCTCAACTCCAAATCCTGTCCTAAAGCCAGTTTGAAATGGATCTAGATAATCGGTTTCTTCCAAAACAGCTTGGAGTTGAAGAGCAACCAGTCTTCCGATCACCTTGCTCAAAAAAGGTAATAGAGACTGGCCTGTAGTTCTTCATATCCAGAGGGTCAAGGGAAAGTCTTTTTAGGAGCGGTCTAACCACCGTTTCCTTCAAGCAAGATGGAACATGACCTTCCCTAAGAGATGCATTGATGATATCCCTGAGGAACATCCTCAAGGCATCACCACCCTGGACTGCCAGCCACAAAGGGCAAGGGTCAAGAGGGTAGGTAGTCTTCCTTACTCTACCAAGGAGCTTATCCATGTCATCAGTACTTACAGATTGAAACTGATCCAGTATAACCTCATCAACGAAGTTACTGGACACCTTGTCAATTGAATCTGCTCCAACCCTGACATCCAGCTCTGCACTGTGGTTCCACCAAAAAGATAACTCCCTTTCAACAGGCAACATCCTCTAACCAAGATTTAAAGAACTCCTTAAGGCTTAAGGGATTGGTCCAAAATGTGTGTGGTTGTGATGGGGAAGATGATTATTTTTCATATGTATTGTCCATTTATTTATCCACCAGTATACTCACTTTGATTTACAATTACAGTGTGAAGTAAAGCCATGGATTTTTTTATAAAGAGGAAGAATAAAGGAGAGGAATGAAAAAAGGAAAAACACAAATTAAAATCCTACTTGTTTTATGCTGTTTTAGAAATGCTGCAATGCTGAGTGAGACAGCCACTGAAAGAGACCATTTGTGAGGGTAAGATATTATATACAGTAGCAGGTGATCTCAGTTAAGAATGGTCCATATTGTGTCAGGTTAAGAGTTGCCCATCCTATGTTATGGCAAAATGATCCATCAGAAGTGGAATAAACCAAGACATGGACCAGTGGATTCAAACTACAGTAAAAGAGATTCCACTTAAACATTGGGAAGAACATCCTGACAGTAAGAGCTGTTCATCAGTGGAATGCACTGCCTGGGAGTGTGATGGAGTCTTCTTTTTTGGAGGTTTTAAACAGAGGCTGGATAGCCATCTGTTGGGAATACTTTGATTGTGTATTCCTGCAGGGCAGAGGGTTGGACTATATGGGCCTTGTGTTCTCTTCCAACTCTATGATTCTGTTATTCTATTCTGGTAAAGGTCTAGGAAACACAAGTCCATTCTCTATATGTGAGCAAACAGCCTTCTCAGTTGCTCCCTCTGACCTTGATCAGTGCTGGCCCAAAGTGATCTCCAGTTGCTACAGAGGAGGTTTCCAAGTTTATTTCAAATCTAAAACAGGACAAAGCTGCAGACAACATTCCACCAGAGTTACTTAAGACCAACATTGACTGGTGGGGCCCAGTTTTAGCAGCCATGTTCACTAGTATTAATTGCTCTGCAGTTATTCATGGTGATTGGGGATTAGCAGTCATTATATCATCATACAAGAAAGGGAAAAGATCTGATCCATAAAATTATGGACCGATTAGCCTCTTAAGTATTATTAGTAAATTATGGATAACGTATCAAGACTTGTTAATTCTATGGAATGGACAGTGTAGGATGAAAACAAGAGAAGAGATGGAGGTAGAAGGGCATAATATTCACTGGTATTTATGCAGCTGAGGCAAAGCACAAAAATCAGTGTGTATAGATCCATTGTACTGTCTATCCTCCTTTATGGATCTGAAACATGGGTCACCTATCGCCACCACCTACGATTCCTCGAACACTTTCATCAGCACTGTCTATGCACAATCCTAAATATACACTGGACTGACTATGTGACGAATGTTGCTGTCCTTGAGCAAGCAGGGATCACCAGCATTGAGGCCATGATATTGAGACACAGCTGCGCTGGGCAGGGCATGTTTCTAGGATGGAGGACCATCGCCTCCCAAAAATAGTACTCTACGGTGAACTCGCCACGGGTCAGCGTAAGAGGGGCGCTCCAAAAAAATGATACAAGGACTCCCTGAAACAATATCTCAGGCTCGGCCAAATTGATCACCAACAATGGTCCACCCTGGCCTCACATCGGGAGGCATGGAGATGCACTATCCACAATGCTGCAGCCTTATTTGAGAACTCATGCCGAACAAGTCTTGAAGAGAAACGACAACACAGAAAGAAACACAACCCAAAAACATCACCCAAGGAGACCTTCTGCTCTGCTTTTTGCAACCGGGCTTGTTTATCTTGGATTGGCCTTTTTAGTCATCAGCACGCTTGCATAAAGTGCGGGATGTGTCCTTCCTGAATCTTCATTTGCGAAGAAAAGCCAGATTTATATAGCCAACTTAATGAGAAATTTAAAATGGACAGGAAACTAGAATTAGAGATGGCTAAAATAAAATTTGAAAAAAATGTGTGATGATGATGATGATTTGATTGTAAAGATTTATAAAATGCTGAAATTAGAGATGGAAGATGAACAGGTTAAAGACTGCATGATCAAGTGGGCTCAAAATATTGGTTATGAATTACAAGTGGATGAGTGGGAGAGAATATGGAAAAAAAAGGTTTAAAATTCACACTGAGTATCTTAAAGAAAACTTTTATAACATGATGTACAGATGGTATTTCACACCTGAAAAATTATCTAAATTCTGTAAAAGTCTTGATAACAAATGTTGGAAATATAATAAAAAGAGGGGGTCATTTTATCATTTGTGGTTTCTGTATGAGAAGGCAAAAAAAATTGGACGTGGATACATAAAATTATAGAGGAAGTTTTAAATGTAAAAATTCAAATGAATCCTGCACTTTTTTTGTATGTGTGCTGGGTATGATAGAGGAACAACTAGAAAAGAAACATAGAAGAATTATTCAGTACATGATGACAGTTGCCAGACTTGTATATGCAGAAAAATGGAAAGATGTCAGTATTCCAACTCAAGAAGATTGGTGGATAAAAATGTTTGACTACACCGAAATGGACAAGTTAATGATTTTGATCAGAGACAAATCTATAACAAACTTTAAGAAGGACTGGGACAAAGTAATGGAGTATTTGAAGCAACATTGGGAAAATGATTCAGTCATAGGGTTTGAAGATTAGATGAATTTCATCTATTGTAGAAGAGCACAGAAAATATCAGTAGAGAGGAAGTATGACTAACTACAAATATTACCAGCAGTTGGGAAGTAGGAAGTCAAATATTCCCTGCCCCAAATATCCTTGTCTATGTAGTCATATTAATTAAACATACTGTAGTGTATATATTTAGAGTGAAATTGTCAAGCCCCCCTCCAGGGCCCTCGGTCTGGATTATGACACAGACAGCAAGGTAGATGAAGAAGGTGTCAAGTCTGGCCTCAGGGTCAGATCCTGACATAGAAATAGAAGGGCAGAGGGATGTGCCCATGCAGGAGACAAACAGGGATACTCCCCAGCAGCCACAAGACACATATACAAACCAGACAATCCCTACCACAGTTGAACATAAGAAAAGGAGGGTCACAGTGTATTCATTGAAAATGCACATTAATCAGTCAACAGCTGTGGGAGGCTTCTAGACCATAAATTTCCCAGCCTCACTCTTGGCAGTTTGTTGCTGACAACCAAACTTTTCTGGAAGTTGCAGCCTGCTTTGGTTTTAACTCTCAGCTCGTGTGATTCCAAGACCTTCATGGACTGACTAAACTACCAACATCCCTTTGGATTTTACACCTGGATTAATTGCCTTCTCCTGTTGTCTTGGACTGGCTTTGTTACTGAGAATGCTAAAACATTTGGCTGAAAGCTCTGGTAAGACAGTTATTATGCCTCTGCTGAACTCCTTTCCCTGGCTGGTTGCTAAGACAAGACAGAAATATGTCCCCCTTTTTTTAGTTTAAACTGTTATAGGAATTTTCCCTTATGTGTATTCTGTTTTTTTATGTAAACTTTATAATGTGTTAATAAAAATATGTAATTAGAAAAAATAAAATTCTGACTAAAATCTGGCATGAATTCACTGCCCCACTGACATGAAAGCCACCTGCTGCCATGGCCCCTTAAGGAGATGTAGAACTCCTGCATTTCTCAGGATAGTGTTATCTGCCTCTTACATTTAATGGCTTAGTTTAAAGGCTCCTTAAAATTATTTCTACTCTTCACCTCTTGTGACTTCAGTGAAAACTGAAGATATGACCAAACATTCTAAATTTCATGTTATCATACCACTAGGACAACAATGCCCTCATCTCAAGCATGATAATACCTCAGGATATGGCTTGAAGGTGGGCAAAGGGAAGATCTAGGATTTGTAATGCCCAATGATCCCCAGTAAGTTCCTAAACAAACACTGAATTGTTTTCCATGCAATATTATCCTTTCTGTAATTAATTTATTTCAGCATCCATGAGTAAGGTGGCAAAAATGGAGGTGTTGTCATAGGAAAATCAAATCAAGCAAACAAAAATTTGATTTTAAATAAATCAGGTTAGAGACAACCTATTCATGAAAAATTTCCATGTCACATCCCAAAGACACCCAGAATCACTCCTTTTGATGCTTTTATTTCAAGAAGCTTTTTCTTCATGATCATACTTCTCCTGGGCATGTCCTTTAAAGCCAATTCTAGCCATCACATTTGCCAAAATAAGCGCTTGTGCCCTCACAGCCAAACAAGCTGCAAATGATATAGCATGAAGTAAGCCAAGTCTTCTTCTGTCCTTTCCTGGCTTGAAAAGGAAAAACCCACAAAAAATCCTTCCAACAAACATTCTAGAGCAGCAAATGCCAGCCACCATCTCTTTCCAAGATTTTACAGCCAAGCCAGGAGCAGTGGAGTGAAAGTAATTTCATGTACTGTGCAGATTAAATGAGGCCACTGAATTTCATCAACAGATAAGAGGCATCTGAAATCTATGAATGGAAAGCTGAAGTTTTGATCTCATCACACAAGTATGCTATTGGCCATTAAGTTCTTTAATGGCCATTTTAATGGCAGCTTCTCAAGTCTAGCCTACAATCCCTCTGGCAAACATAAAGTAAAATTAAACCCCTTGAGTTCATGATTCTGCTATGTTCTCAGGCTGTGGCTATTCCAGCCACAAAACTGTGCAGTTGGTGGGTGGGAGGAGAAGAGCTTTTCAAGTTACTTTAGCCAAGTTATATGGTAATTCTAAGGTCTCCAAGAAGTTGTTAGTCCAATTTTATTTGCAATTTTTAAAAAAGTAATGCTTTACTTTCCCATTTCTTAACAGTGAATAGTTACTGTCTAGTTACCTTTCAAAAATCCGAATGCTATAAACATCTGGACTGTGCTGTAAAATACACTATCCTCCTCTGCACCTCAGCACCACAACCTAGCAATAGGCCACAGCACAAGGCCCAACATGAACCAGGTCTTGAATCATGTGGCATTACTGCTCTAGCATTTTGTGAGGCCACACACCTCTAACTTTGAAAGTAGCTAAAGTAACACCAAATGCAAGGCATACATATTTAAAAGTGAACGTGTGCAAGTCTATCATGACTGACTTGCAGTCCATTTAAAATGGATTGTGGGAGAGAGTGCCTGATTGGATGAGACGGCCTGCAGGCCTCCCAACACAGGCTGCCTTTTTGAAAAGCAGTTTCCCAAGATATACCTTGCACATTGCCTTGCCTCACCTCCAGAGATCCCACAGAGCCAGGCTCTGAGGAATGAAGCAGTCATAGCTACAGCTAGCATGTGTCACAAGACATGTGCCTTCCTTGGGTTGTGGGGTCTGAGTGCAGTGGGTGGCCAGAAGTGTCTGCCACTATTTGTTCCCATTGTTGTTGCTGTATGCCTTCAAGTAATTTCTGATATATTGCAACCCTAAGTTGACACTATCATGGGGTTTTCTTGGAAAGATTTGTTCAGAGGAGTTTTGCCATTGCCTTCCTCTGAGGCTGAGAGAGTGTGACTTGCCAAAGGTCACCCTGAGGGTGTCATCGCTGAGTGGGGATTTGAACCCTGGTCTCCAGAGTCATAGTCTAACACTCAAACCACTATGCCATGCTGTTTCTAATCTGTTCCCATAGTCACTGCCATTTATTACAACTCTTCCACTCATGTAGGAAAGTACTGATTGGATATCCCCTTGCACAAGCAGCAAGGAAGTTAAGGTTTGCCCCATAAGATCCTCACCTATGTGGAGAAACGGGGGAGCCATCACCATTGAACATCCTCATTATAAACAGAATGCTGACTGACTGTTGTGTCTGCAGGCAGTGGAGAACAGAACATCAGAAGAAAGATGAGAATTTAATGGTATTTTCTGAAAGATAGCTAGGTTGTTGGATTGCAATCATGAACAGGAACAGTCCACACTATCACATTTTATTGCAGGTTTTACTTGAATAGAGCACCAAAGTCCAGGACTTGCTGCTTGGTAAGAGGCAAAGCCTATGCATTTCATATTGTGCAACCACTTGATTGGGGCAGTTCTAGTCCAGTTGTGTACCTCATTGTGCATCCTAAGCCCTCCATCCTAGTGGGCACGGCTATACATGTAGAATCTACAGAGATTATCAGACAGGAACAAAAAAAGCGTTCCTGTTCCAGAATCTCCTCTCCTGCCCCTCTCCCATACCTGTCCCAGCACAAAAACAAAAGTTTTCAATCTACTTTATTCATATCTTCAGGGCAGCCCAGGAATGAATGGAGCTCTAACTGGAGCTCCATTCACTTCCTGGAATGAAATCCTGCCCATTCTTGCAAAAAGACAAGAGTGTGGAAAATTTAAAAATAAAAAGCAAAAAAGAAGACAAAAAATGACAGCAAACACACACACACACACACACACACACTTTAAAACTTCCAAGTAAACCAAGCAAGTTTTTTAAAAAATGTGTCACTTACCTGGATGTCTTGATCCCACCAGGAAGTGTTCCGCCCAGGACCTCCCATTGACACTGGGATCTCACCAGCAAAGTGGACACCTTTTCACTTGCAGGAACCTCCGTGACAGAAACGGAATGAGGGATATATTGATGGCTTCTCCCATCCATAAAAGCAGCTCAGGTGGAATGGCAGCAGAATGGGAGCATTACGAGAGGTGAATGTCATCATCTGAAAAGGAAGCCCTTTAGGGATCTCTGGTGTCATAATAATGCTGTTTTTAGAGTGTCTGATAATCCCCTACATCAAGGTTTCCACGCCCACCATAGTTTCATTCATCTTCATACCTCTGTGTTCAAAGTTGCATGTGGCTTAGACCACCAGTGACATCTGTTGAAGATTCAGAAGCCTTCACCATCATGCTTGATTTGTAGATTATAGTCTTAAAATCTCCATCTGTCCCCTTTTAAATTTTGTACTGCTGGTACACCTCTCTTTCACTAGAGGTCATGCTAAATAAAAGCCGAGGACAGCAGGGCCATGTAATCTAAATTCATTACTAGCCAAAGAAATCCCATTGTAAATTGAAAGCCATTGTTGTACAATGATAATTTAATTCAATTCCCTGAGTTATCTAAATTATCTTTCAGTCTACCCTGAGTTTGTGATGGGATGACCCTGGGCTCATCTACACCAAGAGAAAAAAATCCAAAGTACCTTGTAGTATTGGCATTTCACAGCAGCAGCGGCATGTCTAAAAACAGTTTTTCTGACCTCGGAAGCCCCATAAGCCTCACATTCCAGATGGCTGCCATGAGTGATTTACTTGCGTTAGTTCTTCGCCGCTGCCATTAAAAAAAAAAAGTCATCCAAGGTGCACAGGAGCAACAGAGGGATTTTTTTATTTTATTTTATAGGAAAATAACCACCCTATTTTATTGTCTTAGCGAGTGATCGCTCAGGCGAAAATCCAACATGGTGACAGCGGCCGCTTGCCCTGCTAGCAAGCCCTGCCCCCACTCTTGCACAGCCAATCAGCTTTGTGCTTCCCTTCAAATTTCCTGTCATTTGATTGTCTAAACAAGCAGGAATGCACATTCCCCCTCATGGCTTTTAAAAAAGCACAAGAAATGCCATGAAGGTTTTTACCACTTTGTTTTCGCCATTTCGGGCCCCCTCCTTCTGAATAGTATGGATTGGTGCAGGAACCCAGTTAGACAAGTAGGATTCCCAGCAAATTCCATGAGGAGTATTTTTACCATTTAGACAACCCCCCTATCTGTACCCACCTTGAGCAGCCTCTCTCTCTCTCTCACACACACACACACACAAAAACACACACACACAAAATACATTGGTTGACATAGCATGACAGAGGATCAAATCTCCTCCTACAATTTTTAGTTTTCAAAAAAGCTTCCTGCTTCCTGTTGCAATGAGTGGCATAACTGTTTTCACTTTAGGTTTGCAGTTTGTGACTTTTTAATACTCTCTAATGTGCTTTATTCATTTTTATCCCTGAAAACTGGAGATGCTTCATATTTGCAGGTAGGTCTTGCCTTCATAAAAGAGAAATGTTGGCCATGGTAAACTTGATGACATACATTTCAGGCATCAAAGCCAGGAATGCTCTAAAAATGTTTGGTGTCGGCTGTAATTTTATATGTCCTCATAATTTCTTTTTTCCTCAATCTGATGGTGCTCATTCCAGCGTAGATGAGTCATTCTCATTCCACATGTTGCTAGATTAATAAAAGAAATAATGCAGAGCCATAACTTACTAAGAAAAGTAACTGTGAAGTGCTATAGGAAGCAACCTAGAAAGTTTTTTTTTAAAGCTTCTGATAATCTGAAAGTCAAGGACTTAATTCTAGTTCTCCTTTTAAAAACATCGCTTTTACTCTCTTTAAACATTGCTAGGATTGAACAAAGAGCTTCTTTGTCACCACTCTCATGAGAAGAATATTCCCCTGCTCTCAGATTTTTCTTGATATTAAAGAGGTGCAACACAACAGATTTTGAGATCCGTTTTTAAATGCTTGAAGAATGGCATCTATGCACCATATTATGGTAATACATTATTTTAACCCCAACTATGAGGATTACAAAAGGCACATTAGCAACACAGCAAATTAATGAATTTCTGTTTTGTGTGGTATTGGTTCACTTTATTCAGCTCAATTCTGAGGCTATACATGTGCTTGGTCATATTCTCCTTAACAATACACCCGTGCTAAATGTCATACCCACTTCACTCAAAGCAATACCCATTCCTACAAATAATTACAGCGTCTTGGAAAAGTCTAAGTGTCCCTTCATATTCGCTGGGGTTCCAGGACCCCCTGTGGATACCAAAATCTGTGAATACTCAAGTCCCATTGTATGCAATGGCATAGCAAAATGGTGTCCCTTATATAAGATGGCAAAATCAAGGTCTGCTTTTTAGATTATTGTTTTTTTAAGAATATTTTCAAGCTGTGAATACTTAAATCCGTGGATACCAAATCTGTGGATACAGTGGGACAACTGTAGTTCCAAAGTACTTGCTGCATCTTATTAACTATTTGTCAGTCTTTCTTTTAGTAACACTATATTATTAGGGCTTAGACCTGTTCTCCCTTTATTAACAGCACATTAAAAATCAATACTTCTAGGTATAACCCTTGGATGCTTTCAAAGAAGTAGCCGTATTAGTAGATTTTCCTTGGGTTTTTCCCAGGCTGTGAGGCCGTGTTCTGGAATATCTGATGTTTCGCCTGCATCTGTGGCTGGCATCTTCAGAGAATTCTCACAGATGCAGGCGAAACATCAGCTATTCCAGAACACGGCCTCACAGCCCAGAAAAAAACCAAGGAAAATCTATGGATGCCAGCCGTGAAAGCCTTCGACTTCACAGCCATTTTAGTCTCTTTCAGCATAACAAGGAGACTAACAAGGAGTGGGGGGGGGGAAGAAATGTGGCAGCACCTTTCAGACTAACTGGTTTTATTTTAGCATGAACTTTCGTAGATATAAACCCACTTCTTCAGATGCAGTACCAAATGGCATTAAGGCCTCAGGTATAAAGCATATTTATCCATTTGTGGGAGTGGGTTAGAGTGTTACATTTATACATTTGTGGGAGTGGGTTAGAGGCTGTAGCATAGCCTCACTAATGACTGGGAGGACCACCTGGCTGTCAAGGTGAGACCTCAGAGGGCTCCTGGGAACTATAGTGCAACAACATCTGGGGACTCACAGGTTGAGAAGCAATGATTTAGAGATTCCTAAAGAGAGCATCTCTTTAGGCATTTTCTAGGTCTTCCAGCATGACTCTGTGATCAACATCCAGTGGAAGCATATCATAGAATCACCCTGGGGGACCCAGAAAATGCCTAGAGAGAACATATTTTTCAGACATGGGTAAGTGAAACCATGGGTACTGTTCCCACAGATACAGGGATCATACTCTATTGTTATTAGAGGTACACACAGACCACATGACCACATGATCTTCTTCAGGTTCCATTTCCCTGGTTCTGAAAATAACCTGCACCAGTTTGGAGGCTGCCTGATTCTACTTGGTCTATGTGAAATGGCTGGGGAAATAGATTGGCGTGTTCTTTTTGCATACTTGATCAGGCCTCTGTATTTCTGGCTAGGTGTTTATTTGGTCTTGTTTCTCTGTTCCATTTATACTAAGTAGGATGATATGGCCCTGAAATTTGAAATAAGCCTTTCAAATCCCAGCACTCCCACCTCTCTCTGGCTTTTCTTCGCAAACGAAGATTCAGGAAGGACTCATTCCGCGCTTTCTGCAAGCGCGCTGATGACTAAAAAGGCCAATCCGAGATAAACAAGTCCGGTTGCAAAAAGCACAGCAGAAGGTCTCCTTGGGTGATGTTTTTGGGTTGTGATTCTTTCTGCGTTGTCGTTTCTCTTCAAGACTTGTTCGTCGTGAGTTCTCAAATAAGGCTGCAGCATTGTGGATAGTGCGTCTCCATGCCTCCCGATGTGAGGCCAGGGCGGACCACTGTTGGTGATGAATTTGGCCAAGCCTGAGATGTTGTTTCAGGGAGTCTTTGTATCGCTTTTTTGGAGCGCCCCTCTTACGCTGACCCGTGGCGAGTTCACCGTAGAGTAGTATTTTTGGGAGGCGATGGTCCTCCATCCTAGAAACGTGCCCTGCCCAGCGCAGCTGTGTTCTCAATATCATGGCCTCAATGCTGGTGATCCCTGCTTGCTCAAGGACAGCAACATTCGTCACATAGTCAGTCCAGTGTATATTTAGGATTGTGCGTAGACAGCGCTGATGAAAGCGCTCGAGGAGTCGTAGGTGATAAACAGGTGCACCAGCTGAATTTACATCACTTTTCAGCCTTGACAGCTCATCACTTACGCTGCTACCAAATAAATATCTGTGGAGACTGCAGTTCCACAGTTGCCACCTTTATGTCAAACTTCCCCCTTATCCCTTCCTTGGACTGGGGTTTGGCTAATCTGGATAGTACTTGTATTGATGTGTGTTTAATTATTGGGTTAGTGTGCCAAATAAATACTAGTAAGGGAAATAATTTGTGAGGAGTATGGATTTGATAAACAAAACATAAAGATTGATTTATTGGTTGAACAAAATAATAGAAATGCTTTGATCTTTGTCTTCAACTTGGTTAACTTTAAATTGGTTGCTAGTCCCACTCTGTGGTAACTATATAATTCCAGAATCATAACAACTTATGAGGTTCTTTCTCCTCACCACATCACATCTTCAGCTCCCCCTTTCAACTGTCATTTCTCTTTCTCAACTGTCTTGTACCTTTTTTTCACTCTAAGAGACCCCTCCCATACCAGTTTCCTGCCACAGGACGGATTGGCTCCTTCATGCTCTTTTCCCATTCACTCATCAACATTCCATCAGATGTTCATCAGATGTTCTCTACATACTGGTCCCATGGATACAGGGTTCATACTGTATTGTTACTAGAGGTACACACAGACCACATGATCTTTATACTAAGTATACTAAGTAGGATTATTTGGCCCTGAAATTTGGGAGTGGCTGGCTAAAGAAGACAGTTGCTACTAATTAGCTGATGATGACCGTTTTATAAACACTGATGAGCATCTGAGCCAGACAATCAAAGTAGGTTCAGCTAAGATGTTTGTGCAAACACAAACAAAGGTCAATGCTGATTTTGTATAAGGACTTTATCAGATGAGGCAAATACCAGCAGAAAACCACATCATTTACCACATGATGAAAGCAAAAAAGGCAAAATTATCAGACGTCTTTCTTGCTCACCCATTCCCACTACATCGCACTAGTGCAAATGAGGCATCACATTGATGGGCTAAGCCATCAATAAAAAGTGACACTTCATTCATGCCAGTCAACACAACAGGAACAGGTAAGCGACGACATTGTCTGATAATTTCTGCTGTTTGTGCTATTGTCACATCCTAATGGCATGGTTATTTTTACCACATCTGATAAAGTCCTAAATTGTAACCCCTCGAATAAACAGATCCTCTCTTTCTCTGTAGCTCTTCCTAAGTGCGTTCCCTCCTTGCATTTTTAAAAAGGAGAGCAAAAGATTTGTTTGTTACATGCTCCTAAGTTTTAACTTTGAATTATCCATGGGTCATAGCAAAATCCATAATTTGGGCCCCCAAACCTGCAATCAACTTATGCATAAGGTCAACTTATACACGAGTATACAAAGTAGAATACCCTTGTATGACCTGGGGTTTGTCTAGATCTGACAGAATACGCTGCCTGCCAGACGGTGTATTCTGGCCCCAGATCTGGCCCTATTTCCCTACCTCCACCCCAGTTGCCTAAGTAACGCATACACTGGCTGGTGCCTCCCCTGCTGTTGCACATTGCTCCCTCTGAAGCCAGGAAGGAGGCCCCCAGCATTTGATTAAGACTAGTCACATGCAAAGGGCCTTGATCATGTGTTGGGGGCCTCCTTCTTGGATGCACAGTGACTCCAGCAGCAGCAGTAGTGACCAGTGATGCAGGCTGGAGGACAGGCATAGACCCTGTGTTCCTGCACCAGCCCAATCCAGGTTTTCTCACATAACACAGGTTTTCCCAGGTGTTTATTTAAAAAAATGTGAATGGCTTTACCCCAGCTTCCTTCCTGTTTACTCTCGGGTGTTAACTGGACTTCCCAGAGGCAAATTGGGACACGAGCCCTGCATCATTTGGACTGCATGATTCCAAGACGGGAGGAAGCTGGGGTAAACAGTCCATCTAGACAAACACCTGGACTATCCTGATTATCCTGTAACTGGTTCTTCCTACTACAGCCTTCCTTTCCTGACACTTGCTATCTCTAGGCATAGGACAGTCACTGATCTGGAGCTCCTGACAACAAAAAGGAGAAAGTAAGATAATCTTGGCTCGATAAGCTCCCTGTACCCTTTTTTTGCTTGCCTATCATCACATATAGAACTTAATCCCTTCCTCATTCATGTTGCCTTTGCCTTTCTGTCTTAAGACCCTCTTGCCTTTGGTAAAGCACCTGATTCCAAGTCCAGATCTTAATTTGGAAATCCAAATATTTATACCTCTCATTGATTATCACTTGAAAGCAATAAATGCTTGTATCTTTTTTTTCCATTTGTCAAAACTGGATGAAATTTATAAATAATTTATAAATTACTGGATGAAATTTATATGTAATTTACAAAGCCCCATGGAATCATCAGCAGGTTTCATGGGACCATAGGGTAGGGTTATAAGCTGGAGTGAACTAGATCAGAAACAGTGTGGTCTAGGACTTTATCAGACGCAGCAAATATGGCATCATAATGATGCCTAATGAACGCGAAAGGCTGCACATATCAGACAACATCATCCCTTCATGATTTTGTGTGGTCAAAAAGCTGTTCTTTTTAATTGATGGGCCAATCTGTCAATAGATCCCCCGTGGTGCTTTTTTATTAGTATTGGCACTGTTTGAAACCTTGTGCCATTGTGCTCTTGTGATTTCACCATCAATGGGCAGAACACTTCCAGGTGAGAACACAAAAGCCAGGTAGGGGACGCTCTTTTTATGAACCTCCCCAGTTTATTTTTAAGTTTTAAAGTGTGTTTCTGTGCTTCTGTGAATGTTTTTTGTCTTTGTTTTGGTGTATTTTTAAAATTTACCATGCTCGCATCTTCTCGTGAGAATCAGCAAGATCATGAATGCAGAAGTAAACATAGCTCTATTCGTGCTCCATAAGTGCTGGGTGCCTTTTCACACTAGAGAAGATGAGGTCTGATAGAAAGGGCTATTTTTCCGAGACAATTACACATAAAAATATTCTAGGAAAGAAATGTTAATGGAGGGCAGTCTGATAAAGTCCCTAGTGGCAAGAATGTTGGACGGGGACTTGGGTGATTCAGGCTGAAGTCTTTACTGAGTCAAAAAACCCCACACTGTGATCTTGAGATAAGGTTGGAATGAGGATAAAGTGATAAGAAGGAGACCCATGTAAGCTGCCTTGCACTCTCCAATGGAAAGGTAAAACATATATCTAACAAATAAAGAACAAATAGTAATAGTTTAATATTGTCATTCTTGTCTTCTTCTTTTAAAAAATACAGGACAAAAATCTCTGAAAATAACTTACAAGACAGCCAATACTGGTCCCTCCCCATGCCTCCCTCCCCATGATTCCCCATGATGCCTTCCCCAAACTCGCAACACCCTACCCACACCCCATGCCGCCTTCGCTGTGTCCCGTGCCACCCTCCCCACACTCACACTGCCCTCCCCGCATCCTGTGCCACCCTGTGCTGCCCTCCCTTCACTTGCACCACCTTCCCTGCACCTCGTACCACCTTCCCTGCATGCTGTGCCACCCTCCTCACACCCCGTACATGATGCACACACACACACACACTATACCACACCCCCATGATACTTACGCCCCCTCTGCAGTCACCATGTTTAGAAAGGAGAGAAACGTCCACATGGTCCCGCCTACAGTGTACTGATTGGCTGCCCAACAGAGCTTTGATTGGTTAGTCAGTTTCCTAGGAGGCCAGTCAGCACACTGGAAATGGCAACCTAC
The DNA here is from genome assembly GCA_030847615.1 of Gambelia wislizenii. Taxonomy (NCBI): domain Eukaryota; kingdom Metazoa; phylum Chordata; class Lepidosauria; order Squamata; family Crotaphytidae; genus Gambelia; species Gambelia wislizenii. The sequence goes on along the minus strand of JAUMIR010000001.1, from coordinate 164,195,075 downwards.
CCAAGAGATATAGATAGGCTCTTCCAGAGAATATGAAAGCAGCATCAGCATGCCAGTAAGGCACATTGACTATAAACTGCTGCAATGCCACGGTTAAGGTCAGGGCTGGAGAGGGCCATGTTTAAATAACCATTCAGCCATGAAGGTTATGCTGATCCTATCACTGGTCTCTTTCCCACCACACAATTATAGCACTATGATTTCATTTTAACTGCCATGGCTACATCCTACTGTATCAGTGGCATCACTAGGGGGTGTGGGCCACACCAGGTGACACCATCAGGGAGAGTGACACCAACCGTGTGGGTGGGGATAATTCAATGGGAAAGTTCCCAGCCACAGAGAAAGAGCAGGAGGAGGACAGTGGGGCCCTCAAAGCCTCTAAGAGGAATACTACACGACCGTCTGTAGCACTATTCTTCAACAATAATATCAGAAGTGAAACAATTAAGATCACATGACGTCCCCCTCTTTCGGTGGTTGCTCCATTTGCTGTCAGCCCTGGAAGTGTTTTTTTTTTTTTTATTCCCAGGCACTCTGCATGAATAAACTCCATTCCAATCTAAAACCACCATACTTTACTGTGTAGTAGTAACTTTCTGCAATTGCAATGAGATGATGTGAGCACACGTAGCAGGAGTTGGCATGCCTGCTCCACCCAGTTTCCACATCTATTGTTCCTCCTGCTTCCCTGGTATTCAACTTCTGGTGGTCGCTCCAGTTGTCCAGCAGTCAAACTCACAGGCTATTAATTTCATTCCGAAGTTATCCAGTAACTTTTTAACCCCAAATTCACAAAATTTCACAGCTGCTTAATTTACCAATACTTGCATTTACTGTACCAATACTTGCATTCAATGCATTTAATATAATGTTTCCTTGCCATTAAAAATAAATGTATTCCTCCCCTGCTGGCTTGAAGCCCTTTCCCCCTTCCCATCCCTGGTCTGATATCAACCCTGGATTCCCTGACCTGTCAAATCTGCTGAACTATGCAAATTGGGAGGCTCTGGGCATTTACTTAACCAGAGACCTCTCTTGCAAAACTGTAACAAAGAACAAAGAGGAGCAATTTTGCAGCAATTAGCCCCATATATGCCTAATGGTGAAATTATATCAAGTAACCTCCTTTTCTGCTCCCCCACCCTATGTAAGCTTTGTTGGTGAAGTAGGCAGCGTGTTGGTCTCATAGGAGATTTTGACACGGGCTATATATCCCGTGGCAGGAACGGAACAGGGTTGGGAAAGGTTTTCCCTTTCAGATGATGTCCACCCTGTTCCATTCCTACATTGTACCTGTTCTGTTTTCTCCCTGTGATTTCACATGGGGCCAAAATGCCCCATTACTGCCCTGCTACCTCCTCTCCTGTTCTTGCCATGGAATAGCATAAATCTTTCACACACTCACCTTAATTCTGCAGCAGGAACGGGCTCCCCCTCCCCTGGCTGGCTGGCCGTAAATGCAGCCGTCGTAGGGCTGCTTTTACGACCGGCCATCTGAAACATTATCACATTATCACGTGATAACGCCGGATGGTAAATTTAAAAAATAAAACTCCCCCAAACATAAAATCAGTTCACCAAGCACAAAAACACTCTTTAAATCACATAATCAAAAAAGGGAGGGTAAAATAAAGTGTGCCACTTACCTGGATGTCCAGATCGTACCTGGAAGTGGTCGGAATGGACCTCCCATCCACGGCTGTCATTTCGGAACAGGAACAGGGCTCCTGTTCGCACACCCGTGATTGCGTGATAGTGATGGTACGGGAGGTCTATTCATGATGAAAAATTGTGATTACATTGTTCTGGAACAGTTACGGGAGTGGGATGGATGCAGGACAGAACAGGGTCAACGTCATCCAAAAGGGAAAACCTTTCCCAACCCTGTTCTGTTCCTGCCATGGGATATATAGCCCATGTGAAAATCTCCATAGTATTCACAGGGAGAAGTCTTTAATAAGTACCCCTTTCCATTTCTATTATGGAATCACGGGTGTGCAAATCAGATCCCGTCCCTGTTCTGGAATGACAGGGATGGGGGAGGAGCTCTGTGGCAGGCACTAACTGCCACGATCTGGACAGCCAGGTAAGTACCACCCTTCCCACCACCTATCCCGGGTTACTTATATTTTTTTAATTTTTTAATTTTTATTCTTTCTTTTGACAGTTGGGGGGGGGGTTAATTTGAATTTCCCTCCTGTTCGTTCTCTCGTGAGAACAAGCAAGAGTTCCCCGGCCAGTCGTAAAAGCAACGTTACGACAGCTGCATTTATGGCCGGCTGGCCAAGGAGGGAGGAGGACTGTTCCTGTTCTGGAATGGAGGTAAGTGTGTGAACATTTACCTCCATTCTGTTGCAGGAACAGGAGAGGAGGTGGCGGGACAGAATTAGGGCTTTTAGCCCCAGTGTGAAAATCTCCATAGTCAGGAGGTTGTGAGTTCAAGGTTCACATGGGGCAAACTTTTCTTTCTTCATTTATCATTTTTAACATTTTAGTATTTCCTCCCTCCCTTCTTCTTCCTTGGCAGTGCAATTAAAATCCCTTTTTGCTCCCAAAGGTGTGAATGCAGGTGGGTAAATTGCTCTGATTTTTATAAGGCAAGGAAAAAACAGGAAAGCCATTAAAGTCGCTTGGATGCAATGTTTGATCAGTTAATTAGAAAAGTGCCACCTTGAAACAGAACATAGACTTTTAAAAAGTATTGGCCGGAATCCTGCATCAGCTACTTAGTTATGTATCTTAAATAACAAACATAAGTCTTTTGGGATGGGGGGAAGAGGAGGGGGAAGGAAATGCTAAAACGCTAGAAACAATGAAAGAAAAGGTTGCCCCATATGAGCCTCAAACTCATGACCTCCTGACTATGAGACTGACACGCTACCTACTTCAACAAGGTCTATATGGGTTGAGAGCTCCATGTGAGCTGAATAAAGGACTCGTGGAGTGACGTGATAGGTAAAAATTTTAAATGGGTGCATGTGCAAACAATGTAGAGTAAATTATGTTCTAAAGATGGAGGAGGAGGAGGAGATCATGGGGAGGCATGGTTTTCATATGGTGTGCGGTGTGCTTGTAGCACTTTGAAAACCTGTCATTCCATTTCAGAAACAGAATGGAGGGCACTGTGTAGTAGGTAAGGCTTGTATTCCGGAATACCTCCGCTTCATTATGTCACAGTATAATCACTGAAAAATACCTTTGTGTAGTATTCTTCTAAGTGGTGCCACTCCTTCCACATGGATGGCAAGTCTTGGCTGGCCCAGGCACCACCTTACTCTTTCCCTGCTCTCTCACAGGCCAACTGTGTGTCACTGCTGCTGCTGCTGCCGCCACCACTGGAACAAGTGCAGTCCCCAGGTGGCATCAGGAGCAAGGCGGAGAGGGAGGAACCAGATGCCGAAGCATAGATGTGTGTGTGCGTGCATGCGTGCGTGCGTGCGTGCACGTGCAAAATCTCAAGATACAGGTGGGTGGGAGTATAAATACTTGAAATTCTGGTATTTTAGCTTCATTATTGTGGAATGGTCTAGTATTGGAAGAGATCCATGGAGCCATGAATTACCACACTGGGTGACACCAATCCTAGTGATGCCAGTGTATGGAATCCTGGGGTCTGTAGTTTGGTGAGGTACTAGAGTAGCTCTCTGGCAGAGAAATCTAAATATCTCACAAGACTACAAATCTGGGGGTTCCATAGAATGAAGCCATGGCATTTAAAGTATCAAAGTTCTATAACTTTGAAAGAAACCATTGTCTATCACCCTAACCTACTTGATAGAATTGTTACGATTGGCTTCCACAACTTGGCAAAAAGTTGCAGGCGGGTTATAAGTTGAATAAATAACTAGACGCTCTTTTTCATGGAAGATTTACACAGGTCAACTTTGCAAAGTTGTGCCTTTTTTACACTTGTAGCTGGCCATGTGGAACGCGATACAAACAAAGCACTTAGACTATTTGGCAATACATTTAAATCATGTCTATACATGCAACAGAGGCATGAACTGGCTTCCTCCTGACCACACAGATACTAAGATTTTTCCTCATCCACAAAGATGTAACTGCCATCAAACAGTTTCTTTCCAGAATCCAGACATATTTGCTGTTGCTGTACTAACTACCCCAATTATAAGTGTCTAGCCTCATCTCCTTCCAGAATATTTTCAAAGAAATTCTTTTATAATAACTCTTTTCTAGCTAAGTTATAGGAAGGCATCTGCAGTGCGCATCCTGTTGGTCTCATAGCATGATATATCATACTTGAGACAAAAGCATATTCATATATAGTGATTAAGGTTTGGGGGGCCTTTTGATGTCTGGTTAGCAGACAATCCTCCAAAGGGAACTATCATTGTCAACCTACCTTAAGTACCATAAACAGGCTGCCAGCTCTCTGTATAAACCTATCAGGTTAGCCAGCTATCATCTGGCCCACCTAAGTGTGTAAGTGTTTTAGTGGCACAAAAGTATAATAAAAGAAGGCTCAGCCCTAGCCTTGGAGGAAAATTATTATCCAGATTGATGACAATCCAACTCTTGACCTCGTTTTGGGACTGAAACTATTTGAGATGTCCTTTGCTGGAAGAAAGCAACCTTGTCAAATCCTACTGGACTTCTCATTGGTTTCAGATATCATTATGGTGATTATATAATGATAATGACTAGTTTTCTCCTTCAAGGTCCAAAGAATTGGCTTTTTGAAAGGGGAACTAAAGGTATAATCTCCTGTGGCAGTTCCAGAAGCTCATGCTTGGATTGATGGTGCTTGTTCAATAGGGTTCAAAACAAAAAAACAAAAAGCCCAAATCTGTATTATCCTTGTGGTTTTCATCTTCTAGCTTAAACAGCATGGTGGTTGTTCAGGGATTTGGTTTCAGGTGTTATCTGTATGCTGAGGAGATCACACAATTTTACTTGTCCTCTTTATCAAATCACAGGCTGTTTTAAACATAAAAGATACCCTCAGGATGGAATTTGGATGAGAGCTTATCTACTCCCATCATGTCCAGCTGGATATGTCCATTTGGTATTATCCCATTCCATAGTGCAGCTTATGCCTGAGTATATCACAGATAGGGTTCTGTTCCCTATCACTTACTTGCTAATTGTTGGCCCTTTTTCTTAGGGGTGTGTGTGTGTTTGTGTAGGTTTAGATAGGACTGAGTGAGAATTAGTCCTTCAGCTTACTACAAGATGTCTGATAAGAGCCAGTTTACTGAAATTCACCCTATAAAAGGCCCAAGTACTGTCACTTGGTGTCATGCAGTGAAGAGTTAGCCTGTTTGTGGAACAGTTGTACTCCCCTTCAGTGATTAGGTCTGCAGCATGTGGTTGCTATTAGATCCAGCCTTGCTGATGGAAATCCAAGTGTCCAACAGCGAAGATAGCATATGACATGACCAGTTCAGGGTTTAGTAGAGAGGAAATGGTTTTGGAAAACAAGAATATGGGTGTGAAACATTAGTGGGAGTGGGGGCATTTGTGAGTTACAGACCGAAGTGGGAAACAGAAGCTCTCTGAGGGTTCATATGATTTGGAGAGACATCTTATCTGAAAGATATATTACCATACTTATTTAATCCTTTGAAACAGGCTTAGCAGCTGTTTTAATATCACTCCTCTGCTTTCACTTTAGGTCTCAAATGAAATGTATTTCATAGCCCAAATGCACAGGAAGATTCAAGCCTTTTCACAATAGTTTGGAAGGAGGCATAATTCGCAGCATTTTTTGGCTGGCTCAGGCAAATAAATATTCAGATTATTTATTTATTTTTTTGTATTAAGAGTCAGTGGACCATAGTGATTATCCAAAATGGATAACTGTGATGAACTCGCTAGTAGACAGTCACTGAAGCAATTTCCATTCAGGTAGATATGGTTTATTGATTAGGGCAATGTAATACTCAGTATCATACTCAAGCCAGTTCTAGAGGTACCAGACAGAATACACAGCTCAGTTTTGGTTTACACACACACCACAGCTAATGAGTGCACATTCCACACAAATGTTCTCACCCCAGGAAGGAAAGATGACCTCGGCTCCCAGGCACCAGGAGCTCCAGTGATATCTCCCCTTCCCATACACAAAAGGCAGGCTGGAAAGGTTCCCAGCCAGCTGCACTCTGTACCCAGCATGCCACAGCCTCATGTCAAGGCCTGGCTTGGAGACTGGGGCCTGTTAGGCCCATTCATGAGACAGCCAACTACAATACCCAGTATCCAAACCAGGATGTGACATACCATCTCCCCAAAGACACAGCATACCTGCAGAAAAACAATACACACAAAACATGAACATCAGAAAAATACTAAGTAGATCAGAACATGGGGTCACATCACCCCTGCCATATCAGGAAAGTGCACATGGAACTTTGCCAACAGGTGGGGTGCATGAACATGTTCAGCTCTCATCCATTCCACATGCCTGAGGGGCAGATGCTTCTATTTAACAAAATATTGAAGCACCCCCTTCCAACGGCGAGAGTCAAGAATATCAGAAATTTTAAAGTGTTGATGTTCATCAACCATAAGTGGTGCAGGTTCCTCGGGAGTAGGATGGAGGGCACTTGGCAGAGGTGTGGGCTTCAGGAGGCTAGAATGAAACACAGGATGGATATTACAATATAATTTAGGCAAAGACAATTCAAAGGCTACAGGATTAATTTTCCAAACAATAGCAAAAGGTCCAATGTATTTAGGTCCTAATTTCTTGGATGGGTGAGGATTCTTTAAAAATCTGGTGGAGAGATACACCATGTCCCACACAGCATAGTCTGGACAAGGGTCCCTCTTTTTGTCTGCATGTTTCTTGCATTGCTCCTTTGCAAAGTCCAAAGTGCCCACTTTGGGCCGCACATCTTTGATCTGATTACTCCACTGAACCAGAGGAACCGGGTCTTTGCAGTTCACTTCCCCTAAAGGCAGTGGATCAAATTCATGTCCAAACACTACCTTGAAGGGGGATAATCCAGTATTTTGGTGCATTGCATTGTTGTATGCCGCCTCGGCAAAGGGCAATAAGTCCACCCAGTCTGATTGCTGAAAATTGATGTAACGTTTAAGATATTGTTCCACTATAGAGTTCAATCCCTCAATTTGTCCATCGCTTTGTGGATGATGGGCACTGCTCAATCCCTGTTCAATTTCCAGCAGCTTTATGAAGGCTTTCCAGAACTGGGAGGTGAATTGGAAACCCTCAGTACAACATGATCTTTGATGGGGCCCCATGGAGCTGGTAGATGTGCTGGATAAACAACCTGGCTAATTGTTGAGCGGTAGGAATACTTTTGCACACAACAAAATGAGACTGCTTTGAAAACAAATCCACCACCACTCAAATTACAATTTTCTTTTTGCTCTCTTGTAAATCTACAGTGAAGTCCATACTAATTGCTTCCCAATGGTTTGGTGGGGGTAGGCAATGGTTGCAACAATCCTTTCAGCTTCCACACACCCCTCTTTGCCATAGCAGATGTGTGACACCTCTTTACATAGTTCTCCACCTCCTTTCACATCTTAGGCCACCAAAATTGCCTTCTGGCCAAATGTAACATTTTCACATAGCCAAAATACCCCACACTTTTGACATCATGGCATTGCTTGAAGATCTGATCCCATGGCAGCAGGTAGGTACATTTGTTCCCCCTTCCATGCCAGCCCCTCCCTCATTTATAATTCGGGGAGGTGAACTTGGAAACAGGGATCCCGTTTGAGTGCCCCCCCCAACTGAGATTTCCCCCCATCCCCACTCATGGGAGGTGAAGGCTTTTGTCCCTTCCCCAGGCCTTGGCTTTAACTGGAGGCCTGTGGGGTTCACCTGAGCATGGGTTTGTTTTAGGTCCCCTTCCAGCTGAGCAGGGACTTCAGGAGGAATTTGGTGTTGGGGGAAGGTTGGCTGGCCTCCACCCACCAGTTGTCCGGGCTTGGAAGGGCTCTCAGAGTCTGCCTGGGGATGTACTGTTTGGGGCTCCTTCACTGGCTTGTGGTGGAAGGAGTCATCTGGACTGGCCTTTGTCTATGCCAGATGGGGCTTCTTTTTTCGCTCTATTGGCTGTGACCCGTCTGGTTCAGAGTCCACAGCCTGTTTTTGGGCTTGGCTGCAGGTGGTCACAGCTAGCCCCAGCTGGGAGGGTGCAAACACCGTTTCAATGACCTCCTTGTGCTTACTTTCATGTTGTGGTAGCCTTGACAAGGCGTCCGCTAGGAAATTCTTTTTCTCCGGAGAAACTTTAAAGTGAAGTTAAACTGGTAGAAAAAATCAGCCCACCTAATTTGTTTGGGTTCTACTTTGCACAGAGTTTTCAGGGCCTCCAAGTTCTTATGATCAGTCCATACCTCAAAAGGTTGAGAGGACCCCTCGAGTAGGTGGTGCCAAGTTTGTAATGCCACCTTAATGGCCCCTGCTTCCTTTTCCCAAACTTGCCAGTTTCTTTCAGGCTCATTGAATTTCCTAGATAGATAGGCTCATGGCCTGAGCTCCCCAGTTTCATCTTGCTTCAACAGTACCCCTCCCATTGCCACATCTGAAGCATCTACCTGAACCACAAAGGGTTCCTCAGGATTGGGTTGTTTGAGAATGGGTTCAGAGGCGAACAGCTTTTTGAGATTTTCAAATGCTTTCTGGCATTGTTCAGTCCACACTGTCTTTTGTGGGGGCTTTTCCTGTTTGCCCCCTGTCCCCTCCCCTTTCTTGCCACCAGTCCCTTTCATTTTCAGCAGATCTGTAAGGGATAGGGCCACCACTGCGAAATCGGGGATGAATAACCTATAGAAATTTGCAAATCCCAAAAAACTCTGCAGTTGCTGTTGGGTTTTAGGCATCTCCCATGCAAGAACCCCTTTCACCTTCTCTGGGTCCATTTCAATCCCCTTGCTAGAGATGCAATACCCCAGGTAGTCTAACTGGGACTGGTGGAACTAATACTTGGATAGTTTGGGCACACAAGTGGTTCTCAGCCAACATGCTTAACACTTTCTGAACCAGTTTAACATGGGATGTGTAGTTCTCAGAATAAATGAGCACATCATTGAGATAAACCAAGACCCCCTTAAACAAAAACTCTCTGAGCACATCGTTGATCAAGTTCATGAAAATTCCTGGGGCTCCTCACAACCCAAAAGGCATTACCAGAAATTCAAAGGACCCCAGTTGACAGTTGAAGGATGTTTTCCATTCATCTCCCTCCTTAGTCCGCACGCAGTAGTAGGCTTCTCTTAAATCTAACTTTGAAAAGTAAAGATTTTGCCCTTGGCCTAATGGGCCAGCATGTCTATCATTAGGGGTAGGGGGTACTGATTGGACATGCTCACCCCATTGAGTTCCCTGTAATCAATACATAATCTCAGTGATTAATCTTTTTTGCATCTGAACAAACCCGGGGCTCCTAGAGCTGATGTAGTTGGTCTGATGAACCCCCAGGCCAAGTTCTCATCTATGTATCCCCTCAGCACTTCCATGTCCTTTGGAGTCATTGAATACAATTTGGATTTGGGCAGTTTGGCCCTGGGGACCAGCTCAATAGCACAGACAAAGGGATGGTGATGAGGTAAAGTGTCACATTCCTTCTACTCAAATACTATCTGCCACCACCTGTACTCTACCAGGAGATCCTCCACTTCCCCTTTAACCAAGGCCACAATGCGAGTCTCTTTGGAATCCCCAGCCCCTGGTTCCTTAGGGGCTGATTGCCCTTTGTTCTTCCCTGACTGGCAACGCTCTCTAATGCATTCAGGGTAGGTGAAAGTGGCGATCTCTTTAATCCACTCTATTGGTGGATTATGGTACTTAAGCCAATTCAGACCGACTACCGCAGCGTGTACCAGGGCTGGGGCAATTACAAACTTGAGTTCCTCCTTGTGAGCTCTCATCTTCATTTTTACTGACTCAGTCATCTGACTGGGCCCCCTTTCATCATGCCTCCGTCCATCTGAGAAAACCATATGGGCTTGCAGAGCCTCTCTGTACCTAGCTCCAGTTCTCTCACTAGGGACGGGTGGGTGAGCACCTGCATGCATCCACAACCCACCATGACCATGACCTTACAGGGGGACCCCTTGCCATTAACCCCTATCTTGGCTTTGACAAGGGCTTTAACTCCACTTACCACAATATCTGGGCACCCTTCCAGATTAGCTAGCCCTTTGGTGCTCACTAGGATGGGCTGGATCCATTTCCCAATGGCTCTGTCTCAGAGGATGATCCACCTTCCCCTGACTCCCAGGAGGATTCCCCAGCTGGGTGGCCAGGGACCAAAGTGCACACAATTGCCTTGGCTTTGGGCTTACTGGGGGTTTTCCTAGCCATCTGCTTTCCCTCAGGCTTCGTAGTCATCTCCTCACGCTGACCACCACTTGGCTGCTTGGCTGGGCATTCTGCTATGCAATGACTGCTCTTGCCGCACTGCAGGCACAGACCTATTCACATCCATTGGTCCTTCTCCATCTCCACTGGGGTGCCTGCTGGCCACATCGCTTTCACCTTCTTGGCCACTCCACCACCCGGCTTACCGGTCAGCCCCTGACACTGCTTCACCAACTTGACACTCTGCCACAGGGCCTCCACCCTGCCGGCTAGATGGACCCACCCCAGAAGGATCAAGGGATTCCCCTGGATCACTTCCCATTCGAGGATATCTGCGTGGAGACCATCCTTAAAGTATTGTACTTTCATGGCCTCCGTCCAGTCTGGAATCTGGCTGGCCAGATGCCGGAACTTGGTAGTGTACTCAGCCACCGACTGAGAACCTTGCCACAGCCGCTGTAACTCCATGTGAGCCCGCTCCCTCCAGAACAGTCTTCGAATCTGGCCCTTAGCACCATCATGAAGTCATGAAAGTTTCCCAGCTCAGTGGCTCCCATGTTGTACAGTCCCACTAGCCATTGGGCTCACCTTCTAGTTGGTCGGAGACATACTGGACCGTTTTGACATCCGTTTGGAATTCTCTCTCCCAACGATTCATGTAGCTCAAAACTTGGGTGAGCAAGAAGAGTAAATTCATGGTCTCCCCATCAAACATCGCTTTCAATCCTCGGTGAAGCCTGCGGGGCCAATCCTGTGGCTCTACCGGGCCAATGCCCACTGGTGGCGCAGGCAGGCTGGGAGCCAGTGGGGCCAGACTGGGGCCTGGCGATGGGGTGGGCGCAGGTACTGCCAGAGCAGGTACCGCTGGCTTGGGTGCAGGGAGACCATCTCCCCCAGAAGGGGCATGGCTGCTTGGCCCAGTGGCTATGGCAGTTGCCATAGAATTTCATCAAGTTTGGTCTGCAGCATTTGAATCGGTTGCTTTAGCTGTTGTACATCCCTCTCCAGCTCCAGAGGAGGCTGCCTCACCTCGTAGTCCTGAGCACTGCTTGCCAGCAACAAATCCCACCTCTGGGATGTGCGGTCCTCTCGACTGTGCTCCTCCAGTCCTGAGGGCCAGAGCCAACTAACACTCATGACCAGACTCGCTCCTCATAAGGGCATCCCAGAGAAGGGGCAACTGGCTGCCTCTAAAGCCATCCATGCTCCGGCTGCCATGAGGTCGACTGGTGGTAGCTGCCTGGCTTGCTGCCGCTCTCAATCCTGTCCCTTCTTGCTTGCTTTCTGCCACACTGAGTCGGCTTCCACCCTCTCGGCTACGACTTCGGGGTTTGCCACTGCAGCCCCAGTGATTGTCTCCTGCTTGTCTGGTTCTCGGGACATCATGCTCCAAGCCACCAGCAGGGAACTTGTTTAGAACTGGCTTACTGTGATAAACTCGCTAGTACACACTCACTGAAGCAATTTCCATTCAGGTAGATATGGTTTATTCATCAGGACATTGTAATACTCAGTATCATACTCAAGCCAGTTCTAAAGGTACCAGGCAGATTACACAGATATTGTCTGGGAAAGCAGCCAACCAAATGGCTGATAAGAATGATATATGCAAAATGCAAGGCTTTCCAGCAACATAAAAATAATTCTGAAGCACAGTACAAGTCCAATGTCCAATAGCAAAACCAGGGGGCAAGCCAAAGGTCCAGGAGTCCAAAGAACAAGTCAGCGAGTCCAGTCCAGGGTCAAGAGTTCCAGATCAATCCGAGGTCTAGGAGGCAAGGTTTCAGGCAACAAGGGTGCCTTATTCAGATGCTTTCACCAGGGAACACAGATAGACTCTGACGAAGAAGCTCGGCATCTCACAGCTGTTTATATTGGCCCAACTACTAATCACAGCTGTTTGGTGATTGCTGAGCATTTCTCATATAATCTCTGGGATTGCCGGAGGCACATCATTTCTGTCCTTCTCTGGCTGAAGGTAGGTACCTCCTCGTCTTGCTCCTCTATGTCTCCCAGGCATGGAACATCTGGTAGGCTGCTGAGTCATGGGCTCTGCTACAGTTGGCATAGCAGAGCTAGGTTCTGGTTCAGCCAGCTCTGCTGGAGCTGGCAGAGCAAAGCTAGAGCCTGGCTCAGCCTCCTCGTCCTCTCCTCCTTGTCCTCAGCCAGGCTGGCCCTGACAGATATTACCCCTCAGCTCAGTTTCAGTTTACACACACACCACAGCTAATGATGTACATTCCACACAGATATTCTCACCCCGGGAAGGGAAGATGACCTCGGCTCCCAGGCACCAGAAGTTCCAGTGATATCTCCCCCTCCCATACCCAAAAGGCAGCCTGGAAAGGTTCCCAGCCAGCTGCACTCTGTACCCAGCATGCCACAGCTTCATGCCAAGGCCTGACTTGGAGACCGGGGCCCATTAGGCCCATTCATGAGATAACCGGCTACAATACCCAGTATGCACACCAATTAAAACCTTATTGGGCTAATGAAGCAGGCACACTCAGAGCTCATAAGTAACTAGTTAGAAATAGCAGGTTACTTACAATTAATTCCCTTTTATAATAATTAAGCTATAACTACAGTTTATAATTAAACTATAACTAAGTTACATGACACTTGTAACTTAATGAAAGATAATGTCATTCCTTATGTGTGATATAACTGTATTTTTTTAGTTACTTTTATAGGCCAGATTTCTATATCGGCTACTTAGTTACGTACAGTAGCACCCCCGTATCCATGGGGAGTTTGTTCTGGGGGGCCCTGTGGATACTGAAACACCACCCACCACCCTGTCACCATTGCAGGAGCCCTCCTGGGGGAAGGGTATGGTAGGTGAGCTCTCCTCCTCCTTTCCCTTCCCCTGCTGCTGGTGCTGCTGGGAGGGGGGAAGCAGAGGAAGTGGGAGAGGTGGAGGGCTTTCATCCAGGCTGAGCCATGCCGCTGCCACCACTGCTGTCGGGCAATGGGTAAGGAAGAGGAGCCATCCACCACCACCGTCACTGCCACCGGAGCCCTCCCAGGGGAAGGAGGGGGAGTGAGATCCCTCCCCCTCCCTTCCCACCATTTCCCCCACTGTAAACAGAGCCCTCCTGGGAGAAGGGGGAGGAAACGAGATCCCTCCTCCCCTCTACCATCCCCCTTGCCCTCGCCATTGCCCCACTGTGACCGAAGCCCACTTGGGGAAAGGGGAGGCAAGAGCGCTCCTCCCCCTCCCTTCTGCCTTCACCCCCCACCATATCTCCCACCATGACTGGAGCCCTCCTGGGGGAATGGGGAAGGAAGTGAGATCCCTCCTCCCCTCCCTTCCCCCTCACCCCTGCCATCACCCCCACCATGTCTGGAGCCCTCCTGGGGGAAGGGAGAGGGAGGCGAGATTCCTCCTCCCTTCCCACCACCAACCATGGATAATTGAATCAGTGGTTGGCGAATCAGCAGATACAGGGGTGCTACATTATAAATAAAGTAGGTTTGGGGATGGGTTGGGAGTCACGACAGTGGCAATAGTGTCAAAATTGTGACTAACTAATGATTGTGAACACAGAACAGTTACCTAGGACTTTATCAGATGCACTAAATACAGCATCATAACCAAGCCACATAAATGCAAAAAGGTGTGCATATCAGATGACATTGCCATTTCTCATTTATGTACTGGCCAAAACCCATACTTTTTTTATTGACAGCTGAAGCTGTAAATTGATCCCCCATGGGTGTGTGTATGTAAGTTTTAAAAAAACTTTTTGTGTTTAGTTTTTGTTTGGTTTTTTGCATTTCCTGCATGAGCAACTTCTCATGAGAATCCATGGGATTTTGAGCAAGGAAGTGCTCTGTTCACTTTTTGTTTCATTGCCGGGAAGCCTGTGGATGGGAGGCAAGGTAAGTGAAGTATGGGGAGTTCTTTTGCTAGTATAAAAATGGAAAAGTTATTCGCAAACGAATATGGATTATGACTTTGATGCGTATTTGAACTATGACAAAGTCATAATCCATAAGGAATTCAATAACCATATTATACGGAAATCTCTCTTTCAGACCTAGTCAAAGATACGAAAGCAATATTTCGGGAAAATACAGAATTGGACATCCCCAGTGGAAGCTTTTAGTGGAAGATGGGGATATGTGGGTAAATTGGATAAATGGATCACTTATAAGGAACTATGTATTTGATGTGAAAAGAAAATGAAATTAAAAACAAAAGAGAGGCTTGATAAGGAGGGTTGGAAATTTAGCTGGTTCTCCTATCAACAGATATATAGTAGATATAAGAAAGATAATGAAGAATTTGGTATTTGGGAAGAAGAAACAGAATTAGAAAAAATAATAGGGGATGATAAGAAAAAGAAGATTGCAAGACTGTACAAAATTCTGAATTCTAAACAACTTGAGACTGAAATAATTAGAGATACAATGATCAAATGGGCAAGGGACATAGGGGAAGTGATCGAATTACAAGAATGGGAGGAGGCCTGGAAGAACACAAAAAAATTTACCGCTTGTCAGGCTTTGAAAGAGATTTTTTTTAAAATAAGTAATAGGTGGTATATGACCCCATCAAGGCTAAACAAAATGTTTGGAACTAAAGAGAAAAAGTGCTGGAGATGTGAAAAAGGAATAGGGACATTAATTCACATGTGGTGGACCTGCCCAAAAATTCAAAGGTTTTGGTTAAAAATACACAATATTATTCAAAAAGTATTTAATATAGATTATGAAATAAGCCAGAAATTGTACCTCTTAAATATCACATCAATGTTAGCAAAGGAGGTGAAAAGGAAATATTGGAGAATATTGCTATATCTTTGTACAGTGGCGCGGATACAAAATGGAAGGGTAATGATGAGCTGAGGATAGATGACTGGCTTAATAAAGTACAAGAAATGAAAGAATACGATAAATTAACACATTTATTAAATCAGAAATCGGTACAAAGAACAGAAGAAGAGTGGCTTCCAGTAACAGATTATTGTAGAAAGAGATGGGGTACAGCGACAGACATAGAAATATAAAGGGGAAAGGAGGAAGTGAGAAAACACGAAATGTAAAGCAACGAAGGAGATAATGGTGAGAAAGGATATCTTACATATACTCTAGGAAAACTATAATAGAAAGGTAATGTAGTAAAAGGAGGGTTTGTTTGAAAAAAATTAAGAGAGAAATAAACCCTTTGAGTAATTTTATATGAAGGAAGTCATATTTAGTTTTGTTTTAAAGGAATGTACACAAGTTTTGTGGATGGGAGAGGATGGGAAGTTGTTTTTTTCCCGCCTACCGGCACCCAAATGTAAACTGTATATGAAACAATAAAATATATATATATATGAAAAATGGAAAAGTTATGCCAGCAAAAGAATGAGCTTTTTGGGGATAGTATGATAAAGTCCCTAGATTTTGTAACTCATCCATAACTGTTTCATATTCACAATCACTACTTAGGACATTTTCAGACTCAACTTACAGCATAAGAACCGAGCGGGAGAGCTTCGCCGCTGCAGCGCAGCAGGGGACCCATTTCGGACGACGCTGTCCCTCTGCCGAACCCCTCCGTGTCACTTCCATCACAGAATGGAGGAAACCGCGTCATATTTCATTCATGATTGTTGCCCATGAATGAAATATGATGCAGTTTCCACTATTCTGTCACAGAAGTGACACGGAGGGGTTTGGCAGAGGGACAGCGTCGTCCGAAATGGGTCTCCTGCCACGCTGCAGCGGCGAAGCTCTCCTGCTCGGTTCTTACACTGTAAGTCGTGGTCTGAAAATGTCCCCAGTCACAATTCTGACATTATTGCCATGATTATAACCATCCCAACCTTGACGTTTCCTTGAAGTTTGGGAGGGTTGGGCCAGGAGACACTATTTAACTTAGTCACTGATACAGAATTCTGACCATTGTTTTGGAGGTGTGCTTTAACTAAATGGTAAAGGAAAAATATTACATGGTTCAGGTGCTCATTTGTGCTGTTCCTGATGTTGCCTTGTGCTTTGATGTGGGTTTCAAGGCAATGAAGAGATAAAAAGCACACTCTCCTCCTGTCTACCTCCTCATTGCAAGGCAGTGGCTTGCAGCATTCAGACTTTTAAGGAACTAAAATTAACCAGTTACTTTTGAAGTACTGTAAAGCAAGTTGATTTTAATTTTAATTATGACACTAACTACTTTTGAGGACCTTAGAACTATAATTGTAATTACTTTTAAAAAGGAACTTTCCCAGTTTTGGACAGGCTCTACTCTCCCTGCACAAAATTGAATGCTGAATCTTGCCCTATATACTAAAGATGTTCTCTAGCATAAAGCAGTCTCTTTACTCACAATCCCCAGAAGCATCACAGAAAAGATCATTCAATCAATCATTTTATTTATATTGCACATTTTTCCCAGGGGTGGTACTTAAGATGGTTTACAGAACCAAAAGAAATATAAGCCAAAACACATACAGTGGGCCCTTCATATCTGCTGGGCTGTGGTTCCAGGACCCCCCATGGATACAAAATCCATAGATACTCAAGTCCCATTACATACAGTGGCATAGTAAAATGGTGTCCCTCATATAAAATGGCAAAATCGAGGTTTGCTTCTTGGATTTATTTTATTTTATTTTATTAATTTTATTTTTTCATATTTTCAAGCTGTGGATGGTTGAATCCATGGATGCAGAATTCATGGATAAAAAGCCTTAAGTTTTTGTATGTTTTTAGCTATACGTTAATATTAAATTGTCTATAGAATTAAAACTATATAAAACATTAATTTAAAAGCATAGATTAAAAACTGTACAGCACTAAAACATGTTTAATAAATCTCCTTTTTTCCCCACAGCACACCCTGATTATAATTTTCAGTCTGCAGCAGAATTACGAGGCCATGCATTTCATGCTGCTGAGTCACTTTTGCCAGCTTTCTGACATTTAGGTCACTGCAGTGAAGATTGTATGAAGAATTTACAACATTTCTAAAATAGCTCCAGAAGGACACCAGAAATATTCCTCTCTTGACAAGCAACTGACTCTTGTCAGTGCTGACATTAAAATTATGCCAAACATAATTTTTGCTACAGAATGTTTACTCCCACTCACACAACACCCTTATAATCCCAACTCTAAAAGACCTATTAACAGGGAAGCTCAATGAGTTTTTACTCTATAGTCACGAACATTTCCCATGGAAAATGCAAAGGAACTTGAAATCTTCCATTCTCAAAAAGTGTTGGCTTAGTAGGGTGACCAACTTTCAGCCATAAATTTAGGACTTTATCAGACCAGTATGGGAAAAATGGTATGGAGGGCAATGGTAGTCCATTTTCCACATGAAGTGAGATGCGGAAATGATAAATATTCCCAGTTCTACACTCCATAGGGAGGGCACTGCTTTTACAGATCATTTCACAAACATAAAAATATTCTTTGTTGCAAGGTACAGAACACAAAATGAAACAATTCTGCACTGGCTTTAATAAAGCTGTCTATTGAGTGTTATCTTAAACAAAATGTTTCAGCCTAATTTACTTTCTTTCTTTCTTTTGGATAACACTCCATCTTTTCCCCCCAAAGCTGGCCAATTTCAACAAACATATTTCAGCTCAAGGAAGATGAAATATGTTAAGTTATTTCTTTCAAGTTTGGTTACTGCTATTAGTTTCAAACACACTTGCCTGGTTTCTTCATATTGAAGTCAGTGACCCACAATAATATTTGAAATTAAAAATAAATTCCACACAAACATATTTTAGATTTTGAAACACAGAATTTGTCTGAAGAAAAATGCTGGCACAACAGATGCAAACTCATCTTAGTAATATTTGCCAGTACATTTGATAGTGTGTGCATATGTGTGTGTGTGTGTGTGAGAGAGAGAGAGAGAGAGAGAAATGAACTTCCATTTTGATGTGTTTATGAGGAGGAATGTGTGCAAGGTTAAATGAGTACAGTCCACTGACATCAACAAATTGTACCATTTCATTGTGATTATATATCTCATGCTTTTTAAATGTACCACCCACAGAAATTTGGTTCCTGTAAAGTCTAATTAAAGTCAACTAAATAAAATCAATAGATCAATCACCTGAGCCAGGATCTCGAGTCTCTAAATTGTTGGAAGACCCACTCAACAATCTGTTATTCATTTCCCCTCCAATGTTATTATTATCCCATGACACATTATCAGTTAAATTAGAGCCAATGCATCCCCTAGAACATTACCCCCAAGAAATTAAATTCAAAATGTCAATCAAATAGAAATATTTTTCAAGACAGAACTATTTTTTTAAAAAATAGTCTGAATGTTAGACATATTCCAGGTGGTAGCACTCTCATCCTCCATCTATGCTACATCTATATATAGCCAGCCAAATGTTTTTGGTGCCACATCACTCCTTTTGGTGGTGGGGAATGAAGGTAATTGGCTTTTCCCACCTTGAGAAAGGGGAGCCAATAAGGGACTGGCACATGTAGGGTGACCAACACTTTAGAGCAGCCCCCTTCTTCCTAATGCATCTGATAGTTGTTCACAGCATATCATTCCCACTCACGTTTTAGCTTGCCACATCAGTCTAGCTGGTTGCCATGATTAGGGCTATGTAGGCATTTTTGAGGAGATTGTCATAGTGGGCCAGACAATGCCTCCTTTTTTTTTGTATTACTTCATGCTATGCCTTGAGATGGGTGGACCCATTGTTTGTATTGTTCCTTTAACTATTTGAATGGCTCATCATCATCACTGTCATCATCATCATCATTTATATTCCACCTTTCTCCCAACACTGACACTCAAGACTTAAAACAATCCAATTGTACAAAAACATCAATAAAAGTGGCTTTAAAATAATTAAACAATTTATAAAGTTAAAAACATTAAAATTTATTAAAAGGCTACATGCAAATCTTTATATTTTGCCATTGTATTCCTTAATTGGCATATTAATTCATGCTAATACACAGTGCAAGCTGGGGAGGGATACACTGTACAATAAAGGACTATTTATTTATTTTCTACCCCACTTTCTTCTAGCATGGGATACAAAGTGGCTTTCTTAAAGACCTTTCATTCATAATTTATGAAGGCTTTAATCACCTGGGGGTATCTTCACAGCCATCTTTCAAGAGGCCTTCTGGAGGAGGGATATCCATGGAATTTGACAATAGACAACATCAAGGCCTAGCCAATTCTTCTGTGGCCTGCCTGATACTCCCCCCTTTTATGTCTCCATTTGGCTCATGACTGAGATAAGATGCATGGAACATTGTTTCATATGCACTTTGGAGCTGAGGTTTCTCACCCTTATACAGCACTTTTGGGGTGTCCACTAGGCTCATAATGTATGGGGGATTCATTTTGCTAACTCTTTTCCTCATCACAGATTGGTTTAACTCAAGTTATCTTGTGTAGAGGACCAGCATTTCTTCTCCACTGTGCCAGGGACCAATACCCTATTTGTGTCCATTGGATACGTTGATAGATATGACTCATGCCATTGCAATTCACTTTTACAGTCATTGTGCATGTTGGAAGTCTCTTCTGACTGTGTAATGACCAAACATACCCCTCAAAACTTACCTTTTAACACTGCAGCTCCCCTAACCATTTCCATGTTGCCAGGGAGTGGGGATATGAACAGGGACACGTCCAGTTCTCTTTTCCTATAGCTGGACATGCTGTGACAGGCATCTTCAGGGGAGGCTGGGAGGGCTGCCTTGCTTAAAGAGTAGGTTTGGAGGCAGTATTGGGAAACTTAACTACTTCTCTGTAACTACATTTCCTAATGCAGGAGGTCAGCCACTGATTTTTCTTTCACGGAAACTTGCCAAGGACCAGCAGCTGATGCATTATGGACTGGCATATGGCCACCACTTTGAATAGCACAAGTTTAACTTATACAAAATTAAGGCCTGTTTGAAATCCAGCTTTGGTGTCTTGTCTTCATTCCCCATTAAGTTGAAGAAAAAACAGAACTTTTTGTATGTGTTAAGGCCACCTCCATGAAATGTTTCACCACCATTGTAAATTGCAACAATAACAAGGGGAGAAAATAGTATTCAATTCACAAGTCAGTTCTGCACCATGATGTGGTCTGAGAATGGGAATCTTTCCATAGGACAGACAATTCCAATGATATTTTATGTACACTAGCTTATATGTTATTTGTGAGAACTGGAATGGGGGAAAAAAATCCTACTCTTCTTTCTTCTTCCTTAACTGGCTTCAATTTAGAGGATGTTTGTTCATCTCATGACAGAAATATTTTTAAAAGCAATTAAAATATTCTTACCCTTATGAGCCAAAGTGGCAATAATATAAGTTAAGAACTTAACAATGATTTTTTTAAAAAAGTTTGACAGCAACGCAAATACAATAAAGCAGTCGTTAAACACTAAAACAATAGGGAGAATTCAACCAAAGCAATTAAAACAAGTTCCAAAAGAGAGTAACCATTTATGGCCCAAAAGCTTTCACAGAACAAAACCAACTGTGGTAACCTCTTCACAAATATCAGCTTGTGTTATCTCCCTGCATCCTATTCATGATTGCTTTTCATGTTGCTAAAAGGCATGAAAGGACCTTGCCACCATTCCACATTACTCCTGCCAGATATGAAGCAAGCTCAATCCTCTTGCTCAATGATACAAATTCCTGTAATACTGCGGCTTTTCCTTTCCTCTTTTGTTCTTCCCATCTGCTTTCATTTATTCCTTTCATACCTCAGTTTCAAGAAAAGGGTGGAATCACAGGAGTTATTCACTGGAAGGATTTTGAGCTATGGAATTGGCTCATGACTGAACCCAGTTCTCAGTTATCAGATTCCAAACCATGACCCAGACATGTGAAGTGAAGCAATAGTAATGAAAATAGGATATTTGGACTTGTGCAATGTATCTTTCCCTTAGTTGTCAGCAATAAATGTGAAGTTAGGTGGGGAGGTTGGCCCTACCATTAGGCAGAATAAGAAAGCTACCTCAGGCAGCAAGTGTTGAGAGATAGCAGCAAGGTGTGGGAAGAGTGTGCTGCCATATAAGCTTTCCAGTATGTGCTAAGCTTGCCTCCAGCCCTCAGTTACAGTAGAGTACACTGTCCCATTATGAGTAAGATGCATTGATAAGATAAAACAGGATTTATTAGATAGGATTTCCACAGCCTTAGAACAAATCAATATGAAATAGAGAAGTACTTCTCTATATTCTTGTAAATGGCTGTGCTTTCTACAAAACAGTAGGCTCACTATAAAAGACAGTGAGTGATTCCTAGTGGAGACAATAATTACCTTACTCCTCCTCCTCCTCTTCTTCTTCTTTTCCTCCTCCTCCTCCTCTTTAAAGGCATGGTTCAAACACCTAATGGAATGCTTAAGAGATATACAGTAGGTAATGCGAGTACTCAAGTGGCCCAGTGCACTTGTCATTTGTCACACCAGTTATCACCAGTTCTATGGCTTGAAAATCTATATAACAGAAGTAGAAGAAACTATGCAAAATAAATGCAATTTTACAGTAAAAAACACAAATTATTTCAACGTAGTGACAGTTCCTTGGTACAGATGACGGCTGAAATCCTGTTGATTAGCCCCAACTTGAGCAGAGCTTAATTGCTGGATGTGAATTAACACCATTCAGTAACTGATTCAATAGCTCTACACTAAGTAGGACTAACAATAGGATTCAACATTAGATACAAGATAAGCCCATGTCCTTCCTCATGGAAAAACCAGAACATTTCTGGTGGAACCATTT
The DNA here is from genome assembly GCA_030847615.1 of Gambelia wislizenii. NCBI lineage: Eukaryota > Metazoa > Chordata > Lepidosauria > Squamata > Crotaphytidae > Gambelia > Gambelia wislizenii. Next base: position 164,173,045 of record JAUMIR010000001.1, on the reverse strand, counting down.
TAGGTCGTAACTGTTTTCTCTGTTTCTGCTCCAGTGCAGCCAAACAGTTCTTAATTTGTAGAGCTACAGGTTATGGGCTCCAGCTCTCAAAGATATGACAGAGTGACTATCAACTGATGACCAAAATACTTTTTATGAGGCATTTCCTCCTTCGTCTCATGCTATATTGAACCAATTCAGCTAGTCATTTGGTAGATGGGATTTCTGAGATGGAAAATATGTATTTGGGTTGTTCTGGGGGTCAAACAAAACCATTCTTTGAACCCATACCTCAGCCTAAACAAGTCCTCAACCTTACTTGTTCAATGCATGCAGAGGACTGAAACCTGCCTTTGCTCCATTTTATAGTGAAAGCATGCAAAGACTGGGTTTTTTTAAAAAAAAAAACAGGAACAAGATTATCAGCTAAGAGAAGAGATGTGCTGCAATACTATGCATACTTAGAAGGAAGTCCCAATTTGTCCGGTAGGATTTAATGGTAGCTAAATGGGAATGCCTGCACTCTTGCCCGGAAGTAATCCCCATTGAACAAACTGATACTTATTTCTAAGTAAACATCAAACCAATCTAAAGACTTTATCAGACTAGCATCTAAAAATGCTGTAATTCCATGAATGAGGAAAGCATAATGCCACATAGTAGCATTATTACAGTTATTGTCGCACAACACTGTAATCACATGAAAGACCTGCCATAGAATTTTCACATGATCACCACTAACACTTTAGGAATGGGACCTTACTTCCATGATTTAGCATGGGTGACATTTTGGCAGTTCTTGTGAGAAGATGCAAGCATGCTTAAAAACACCAAAAAAACTTAATTTGCAAAGTAAACAAATACACAAACACTTAAACAAACCTAAAAATGTGCAAACAAACTGAGACAGTTCATAAAACGAGTGTCCTGTGAATAGTTTTCATGCTCTCACCCAGACATTTTCTCACTGGGAATGAGGAGGAAGGAAAGACGACCGCCCATTCAGGCTGTAATCTCATGATTACAGCTGGACATGTTTTTGCATGTTCTTCAATGGAAAAGGCGATATCAAGAGCTATTGATGGTTTGTTTCATCAATTAAAAGCGATGCCTTATTCACAGCTGGAGCACAATTTGACCACACGAACATGATGTCGTGTGATAGCAGGACACTGCGCTACCGTGACATTGTAATTGTACAATTTTTTCTGCATCTGATAAAGTCCTAAGTGTAGGATTGCATTGTTCAGCAGCAATCTATGCACTTGCAGATGAACTAATACAGTTGGATGCACTTGTAGATAAACATGCATAGGATTGCACTGCTGATCTTGTTTTATATTGCCTCTTGAACTGGTTGAGTTGCGCAATAAGACAAAGCCAACTAACAAAAAGTAGAAATAGGAAAATGAATTCAAAAGTCCTGACTATTTCATCATTTCAATGACCTAAGGCAGAAGAGAAAATAGTGGAAAGATGAAAGATTTTCCTTTTCTTTCCTTTTGTTCAGTTTAGATCTTTGGGTCAACGTATCAAAAGTCAGGAGGAAAATATTAAGGCAAATCCAAATATTGGCTGAAAACCTGGCACATAATCACATCACAATGCATTCAAATTAGATTTTCGTGTAGCTGGAGAGAAATACTCTGAGATCTGAATAAGTTGGACTCTGCTTTTCTCCTGATCAAAGACTGCACATTTGCCAAATTGTTGAAGCATTATTTTAAATAAAGTCTTTGTGCCATGCCAATATGAATAAAACTGAAAAGGAACTTTATAAATCTTGAAATAAATTTCCATATACGTATATTTTAAAACTCTATTGTATCCATATTCTTATTTACAGCTGAGTGAAATTAACATGTCACATTGCTTAGGGCTGTGGTCCTCTGGCTGTTGTTGGACTACAGTTCCCATCATCTCTGCTCATTAGCTTTGCTTTCTGGGACTGATAGAAGTTGGACTCCCAAACATTTTTGGAGGGGCACAGATTCTACATCCCTGGCTTCACTACTATCGACCTCCCCTTGGCCTACTTCTATGTTCTTCATATTACAACACAGGCTAGGACTTTTGTTAAAACCCCTGTTTTAGCTATAAAACCAGGCTACCTAAAAGAACTATGGTTCTATTTTAGCAGGCTGTTTAGGCCCCAGTAGATCTGCCAATTGAATCAGGTTTGTCCTATTTAACACAGTCAAATCCACAGTACAATCCTATAATGTTTACTCAGAAGTAAGTTTCATTTTGTTCAGTGGGAATTTCTCCTAGGTAAATTCCTCTAGGATGCCAGCCTAAAGTTGACATGCACACATTTTTCATAATCAGTCAGTAAGCAAAAACTAGAAGTTTATTGATCCCCTTGCAGATTAGCATTCACCATCCTGCCCTTGAACCAAATGAGGCCTTTTGCTCAGGAGGCCCACTGCTGGACTGGAGCAACCATAATTCTCTTCCCCATGTTCTTCCAGTCCCTCTAAGCCACATGTATACACACACACACACACACACGCACGCACACAACATCTGCATGGTGTCAGCAGAAGGGAAACATGGGACTCAACCTTGGTCCATCTTGCTTAGTAGTGTCAACTATGAGTGACAACATTGGCTTTCCAGGGTTTTAAGAAGCAATCTTTCCTAGCCCTGCCTGGAGATTTCCAACATTCTCTGGTGGTCTTCCATCCAAGTACTAACTAGATCTCATCCTGCCTAGTTTCCAAAATGAGACAAGATGGGGTATGTTCAAGGTGCTATAAGGGAAGCAACAACAAACAGGCGGCAATCCAATTCCCAGTGAGATTAGAATCTCACTGGGAATTTCTTTCCTGTTGCTTTTTTCTTTTTTTTTTCTAGTGGGATCTACCTTTATCAATTTCCTTCTCAGTTTCTGCTGCCCCTCTTTGCTCCTCCCCCTTTCGTTATCTTTCTATTCCACTCCCTCCTTCTTCCTAGCATTTCTTTTGTTCCTCCCCCCCACCCCGCCAACTCTCAGCTGAGTCACTAATCTACCACAAGGGAAGAACTGCCTGTCCTGCTCCCCCGCAAGCCTGTCCTCTGATTACAATTAAGAACTTTTTTTTTAATTTAGCTGCATACCTTCCAAGTTTTCACAAGTGAAAATTGGGACACATGCAGCCAAGCACAGTGGTTAATGTGGAAGAACACACAAGCTGGTTGAGAATGTAGCAGTTTGCTTTTGCCTGAGCCTACTGGGGATGGCAACATTCTTCCCCCCTCTCCTCTCCTTACTGATCAATTAATTGTGTGCAACTATTTTTGCACTTTGAACTCTGTTTGCAGCCATGGAAGTAAGTCAAGGACAAAGTGCGGGGGGGGGGGGAGAAGAGAGAAACTAGGACATTTTAAAAAGTGGGATGACAGAGGATTAATCCAGACTGCCTGTGCCAAACTGGGAAGTTGGAAGGTATGCAGCTGTGTGGGCCTAATCCCAGTTACATGAAATTCACTACTTTTTTTCCACTGATGTCTACAAGCAGTTCTTTTCTCCACTTTTGGGGACATTTAAAAATGGCTTCTCTGTCTAAACCAGGAAATAACCCAGAAAAAACGAGATACATTTTTCTCCCATGTGCATCCCTTCCTGATTTAGCTGCTCCATTCTATTCCCTGGTGGCCTGTCTTTTCCCCACTCAGTCTGCCAATGTTCCCTGATGCTGAGCTATTGTAGGGCTATGGATTTTCTCCCCTGTTTCCCTTGGGGTTTTCCCTACATATTTTTATTTATATACAAACCAGTGGGTTACCCCAAGTCTGTCAATCCCTTTCTTTCTATGGGTGGTGTGGGTTTTGGCTCCAGCCTGTGGAAGACTAAAATTGATGTTAGTATGATATAGTCAGCACAATAAAGTTATCCATTTGGGATGTAGATTTAAGGTACAATTCCCTTAATCAATCTCAACATAAGCCCCTTACTTCCTGTAGCAATAGTTTAGTTCTGCTTAGTTTTTAAACATGCCATTACAGTGCTGCATACTTATTTTTTTTATTACAGTACATTCCTCTCATATGCCAAATATAGTATGTTAGAAATTGGCCTCATTAATGGAATCACCACTCTTCTAATATTGGAATAGTAGACAGAGACCTCAACAGACACAAAAACCAAAATAGAATATTATTAAATAGACAACATTCCTATATGGCTACAGCTGTTTGTTTCATATATTTCTGATCAATAAAAAGCTGAAAACAATTGCAACAAACCTATTTCCATGCAACTCTTCTCTCTCTCTCTCTCTCTCTCTCTCTCTCTCTCTCTCTCCTTCTCTTTTTTTTGGGGGGGGGAGCATTTGCTGGCTGGGGACACGGCCATTGTCTTACAGTGTAAATAGAAAACGAATGCTATTGCCTTAGTGCTCTATACTCTATAGGATTTAACTCAACCACAATATTTTCTAATAATATTCTTCAGAAGGGAAGGAAACCCCCATGAACTTCACAAGGAGCATGGGTTGTGTGGCTCTGTGCCAGCACGGCGATTTCAATAAGTTGTTTCCTTTGATGTTGCTAGCTTCCCCGGTAAGTTCCTCTAAACATGGTTATCCCATTATGTTTTACTAGAGGTTCACATAGCCATTTTGACCAAACATAATATGAAGATAGCTAGGAGGGGAAAGCACACAGAAAATAGAACTTGGAGAACATTTTCACCTAGCTCTGTAATGCTGTTTGAGGGACATCTTGTTATGCTCTTTTCCCTGGCTTATTTAAAGCTCCAAGCCACATGCATGGCTATTGCTTTAGCCTCTTGACTGTCAAGTATTTTGTATACTTAATGAAACAAAACTCTGTGGATGGTAGATCCTCTATTCCATATTCCACATGAAGAACATATGGGCTTGTCTCAATAAGATTTAGCTGGACTAGCCAATGCATGCAGCATAGGATTTCAAGCTATGTGGTGGCTACACGGCTCATACTAGTCTCTGTTCATTCTATCCACATTTATGCTCTGATTCCTTGCTCTCCTGAATTAGTATTTTTCTGCTTTGAACAAAACAGCCCTTTAGCTCTGCTCCTCTTACTGTTTCATGGGTGCAGATTGGTTAAAATGGAAGCTGTGTAAAGAGAAGCATGGGACAGTGTCAAGTGAACATTTATAGATGCCATTTTTACAGTCTTTAGTATATAGGAAGGTACCTAGTCTAGTGTTACATAGGGACAGCTGAAGGAGACCCTTTAGGGTAATATCGAAGAAGGGAGAGAGTCCATTACTCTGTGGCAAATGGGTTTTGTGACAGACAGCTAAGTGAACAAATGGAAACAGGGTGCTTCAGGAGCCAATCCTAGGAGAGGAAGCTGAAAGGGGAGGGGTTTCTGGAGGATTATGAGAGTGTGTGTGAAGAGAAAAGTAGCACGGTTGAGTTGAGCAGTTGAGAATGTGAAGTCAGAGAGAGGCTTGAAGCAGGGGAGTGAGAGCCAGCTTGGGTGATAGCTAAGGAGATTATCACACGGGTCCCTAAAACTATGCTTGTCCTGCTGGCTAGGACAAAGCCTAGATGGGTTTCCCACCTGGTGAACAAAGGAAACTGAAACTTACATAATAGTGTTAATGACTGGGAGACAGAAATTGATGGGACTATGACAACCTCACAATGGAGGACAGGAGGGGGTTCCGAGATGAGATTTCCTTGGGATTGGGGTTGGGGAGGTCACTTGATTGTTTAGGTTAGATGACTCTTTGCTGAGGTGCTCAAGAAGGAATTAGCACATACCTCCTTAATGGCTTTGTTTACCAAGGGGCTTCCACACAATCCTAATATGGACTTGTTTGCCAAAATATTTCTAAGACACATCCCAGGTCCTTGTGACCTCTACCTGACCTCTTTTTGGATCACCCCGGATCAACTAGAAGTGTACAATATTTCTAATTATGAGATATCATAGGGGGGAGGTAGTAGGATATGCTAACAGGTCCTGTATGAAAAGTGGGGGACACTTCAGTTTAAAGAAGGGATCTTGATTTAAGAAAGGACTGGGGAAGCTGTGGCTCTTAACATCTACCAATCCCAACCACTATGGCTAATAGGCAGAGATAATGGGAGTTGTGGACCAACCACATCTGGAAAACCGTGAGTTCCCTGGTGTTGATTTTACAAGGATTTGGGCTAGGAGGGCTGGGAAAGACCTCCACCTGAAACACTGGAGGAGAGCTTGGGAAATTTACTACTTTGGGGAATCAAAGCTAATTTGGTAGATTAAACCAGAGCAGTTAGACCATTGCTCTGATTCTTGATAAGGCATATCTTTTTGATTTTGGCATATCTTTAAAAAGAAAGCATAATGTCCTCTGATGAAAAATTCTATGCATCTGAAGTCTTTTTAAAAATCCACAGAGCTTATTCCCAAATATACTAGCTTAGTCCAAAAATGCAATCCTCTGCCCCACCCACCCACTCTGCCCCCAAACCCCACTACCTTGAACCTCTGGTGTGTTCCACACATTTATCTCTGTCAAAGATTAAACCCATCATTTTGCACCTGTCATCACCCCAAACAGGAAAAAAAAGAATGCTGAGAGGCAATCGATCATATGTCTGTCACTTTTCAAAAAAAAAAAAAATGAAAGTGAACATCTTGTTCAGAACTGCTTCCCCTTACACTAACGTTCCTAAGCACATATTGTGCTCACAGTAAAATAGCAGACAAAAAGGCCACTTATATTGATGCACAGGGTTTGTTAGGAGAGTCTAGATGTTTATTTTATTTTAGAAATGGTCATAAAAATGGGAAACTTTGAATTGTTTTTCCACTCTGACTTCAAATGTGTGCTCTTTTAGAATGTTTCTAGAAAATGCTAAGTGAGAGGTGCCAGATATTTCCATTTTCCTTTACCATAATCTCATAAAATCAGACCAGCCACACTCACCTCTATATTTTCAGTTTTAAAAAGTACAAGAATCACCCTTTTACTTGTCTACCATGTTTATTTTCTTTATTAATCTTTGGAAAGAAGCTTTAACTGAGGGTTATAATAGAAATTTATTTTGGGGAGACTTTAGGAAGGGATGGTAGAAGAAAACACAATATTCATTGCCCTATGTCAATATATCTATGATTTTTCTGCTGCTATATCCTGCCTTATTACTGCTACAGTCATGTTTTTTCAAAATACAGATTGCATCTCCTTCTCGCAAACAGGGATTTTTGCCCAATCTATCAGTACCTTTAGGGTACTGGATTAGACTGAGCAGCTAAGTTTTATGTGTTTATAAACCACTTTTCAATAGGTGGGGGTATATGCCAAGGATAGGTAGATTTGCCAGCTAAAATTACCTGTCTGCCTCATGTCATATGTGAAGCATATGTGATCCACAATATCAAAATTCAATCTATACAATGTAACCTATATATGTGGCAATAGGAAATTCCATGCTGAGTCAGACCTGCATTCCATCAAATGCATCAGGCTTTTTTGACAGGGACTATTTCCCTCCTCATTCTGTTGGAGGAAAAACATTCCTCCACTCAGCCAGTAAACAGATTTTGAGTAATCTGCTCAAGGGGTACTTTATCCTGATGTTAAAGACAGACCTCAACTCTTTCCAATGTTGCTGGCATTAAAGATTTTAGAAATAATGTGCAATCCACAGAACATTATGTTCTTGCTATTAACACAATTAGAGTGGTAATAATTTACCTAGTCACGTGGGAGTAGGCCCCAGTTAACTCACAGGGATATACTTCTAAATAGACACGTACAGGTAATGCTAGCAAATCATCACAGTCCTGTATTCATCCCTCCAGAACTCTGCTGTGTATTGAGAAATTGGCCCTCCCAAACTCTGGTATTGTCACTTTCTATTATTTTATATAGTCCCTGAAGAAGGCCTTTGATAGAATACACAGGCCAAAACAATTTGGGCTTTCTTGGCAATAAAAACATCCATCTATTGAGCACCTTAACATATGCCTCCAAATTCTCCCAAACACTGACAGGTCAGCAGCATCCCATTTCCTGAGATTTCAGACCCAAAACCTGAGGCCAGGGGGCAGGGGGACCCTGTGATGTCACAGGAGCTTGTGTGGTTATGGAGAAGGTCCAGTATGTCATAGAGGTTTGGCTGGGAAGGGTTGGAGAGTGGACCACAACTGCTCCTGCATCAGCTAATTGTGGAAGTGAGCACAAAGGCAATCTGAGTAAGTGGGCCCAGAATCTGGGTAAAAAACAGCTAATCAGGTAATTGTGTTGTTGTGTGCCTTCAAGTAATTTCTGACTTACAGTGACTCTAAGGTAAGCTATTATTTTCTATTTTTTCTGAGGCTGAGAGTATGGAGATGATCAGACGCTCTAAATATGGTGTTATATCGACACCAGGAGATCACTAAAGGGCTTCCTTATGCTGGTGCTACTTTTTATTGATGGGCTAAGCCATCAATGGATCTCCTGTTCTGTTCCTGTCAGGGAACTGACAGCGAGTGAAAAGGTGCACGTTTTGCAGGTGCGATCCCTGTATCAATGGGAGGTCCGTGCCAGAACACTTCCAGTGATCGGGATATCCAGATAATTATTTGTACCCTCCCTGGGTTACTTGTAAAGTTTTAAGTGTATTTTTGTGCTTGCTGTCACTTTTTACTTTTTATTTTTGAATTTTCCATGATCTCATCTTCTTGCAAGAATAGCCGGGATTTGAAACCAGGAAGTGAAGGGAGCTCCATTTGAGCTCCATTCACTCCTAAGCTGCCATGGAAGTGCGAACAAGGTAGGTTTGAAACTTTTTGTTACTGTGGCATGACAGGACGGGAGAGGGGGTGGAAGAAGAGATTGCAGGGAAGTAACACTTTTTCCCCCCTCAAACCACTATGCCATGCTGGCTTCCTGTGAGAGGGAATGAGGGGAAAAACAGGAAATAGGGCAACCCAAAGCCAGGAAAACAACAAAAACAAAACAGTTTTCCTCCCAGTGGCAAGGCACGTGGTAAAATTGCACCTAAAGGCTAAAGCTGTTCCTACCATTCTTGCTAGGTCTTGCAACTAAGTCATGTTGCCTTAACTGCATCCCATTGATATGTAGGGAGCTGTTCCATGCTGGGTTAGTGGAAGGCTCACATTCAAGGAAGATTTTTTTTCCCCTCCCAGGTTTCCCTCCCAGAATGTGAGGAAAACATTCCTCTGTTCAGCCAGTAAACAGATTTTGAGTCTGCTCGAGGGTACTTAGTCCTGATGTTAAAGATAGACCTCAGCTCTTTAGACCTCTACCCCCTCACATTCAAGGAGGGTCAGGTTCCCTTCCAGGTCCCCCACTGCTGTCTCCAGGGCTTGGACAACAAGGTTCATAAGTCACAGCACTGGTGCTCCATTCTTTGCTTTGCTCAAAATGGCACAGTGGGCCCCCACTGTCTCTCTCCCCAGCTCCTTTCCTTCATTCCTGACTTTTGGTGCACTGGCATTCGATAAGCACAATACCATATAAACACCTAAGCCAGAGAACCCTAATGTCAGCTGTGGGTGGTTCTCCAGGAGTTAAAGTCACCTCACAAAAATCATACAAAAATCATGGCTGGTATCCTGTTGGGGAGTTACAAATGTGTAACCAGTGACTCCTGGCCTGACCTGACCCTCCTCTGAATCCCCACTTACTGTGAAGCAGCCTCTGTGATGGTCCCTATGTGTCCCCTAAAGTAGCATATATGTTGGGATCATGAATACCAAACAGTTACAAATGCATAACTCTAGATTACTCACTTGTAACTACCCAACAGGATCCTCTCCGAAGCTTCCCCCACAGCCCTCCTCTAGCTGAATTCACCTGAGGTTTTTCTCCCTGTCTGGAGAGGCAGAGAAGCACAGGAATTTCCTGATGCTTCAGCTAATGCTCTGAAACCTGGAAACCCATGGAATCAGAGGAAATTTGGGCCACAGGCCAAAGGACTCCCAACTTTACACTTTAACAATTTAACATAATGATCCCTGGGCCCAGCAAGAGACTACAGCTACATTTCTGTGTCCCCTTACCTAGGAGTAAGTCACACTGAATTCATTGCAGTAGGTTTCTAAGCAGACATATATCTGAGCTTCAGATTACAGGTTGCTCTCCTGTATTCATGGAACCAATATCTGTGGTTTCAGTTATCTACAAGTGAAAAAAAATAGGGACAGATAGCATAGAGTTGTGCTGCAAAATGCCTAGAGAGGTATCCACTCTAGGAATCACTAGGTCCTCCAATGCAACTCTATGGTATGCTTGTACTGGAAGTCCTTTATTTTAATAGGGTTTGCTATTATCTGTGGTTTCATTTATAAATGGTAAGTCCAAGAACATATCCCCCGTGTATATGGGAGGTCAACCTGTATTTGTATTTGTGTTTCTGAAATAGAAACAACCAGGTTCTGGAAGGAGAAAGCATTATTGTATACTATCATTTGTGGCCAGATCTATAGTCTGTAATCTGTAATACAGGAGGGCAACCTGTAATTTGAAGCTCGGATTTCAGCATATTTATAGCACCAGTCTGCAATGGGGCTATATCTATGAAGTCCCAGTTCTCATAGGACACGCAATCATTTTCAAAGCTCTGATGGAATCTGAACCCAATTTTCCTATGACCAAGTCTAGCACTAGGATTGCAACATTCTTCCACTTTGGTGTTCTATAGTAAGATTTGTCAGGGGATGATGGGACAATCAATCCCCAGGTGAAGCCAAAAACTGTCTCAGCAGACTTGGTAGAAACCTTTCTAAAGAATACTCACACAGAGAGTATTAGAAAACAGGAGGTGCTTTTAATCTTCAGTAGTTTCAATATGTACAAGCAAAGTGCTACGCCAAGCATCTCAGGATCACAGGAAGAGAATGATCTCTGTTCTGTCTTGCTTTTATACACACCAGCACAGTATTGGCTTAGCCAAGCACATGGTTACATTGCATCAGATTTCTACCTTCATGGCTTTGTACTGTAGTAACCCTCTTCTGTAGTAACCCTCTGCAATCCTTCTCACGCAGCTGTAGCATGATTAGGCATGACTGGCAGTTCATGGAGTCAGTCATCATGACTCAGCATGATTTCTGCAGTTTTTTGGCCATTTTAAAACGTAGGGTTCAGCATCCATTTTCCTCCAAAATGGTCAAACTACTGTGCAGGACATATGTTATCATTGCAACATAATTGCAACATTGCAAATATCATACACATACATTGTTAGACATCAATTGTCTGTCGGTTGATCTTTCCCCTTTTTGACCTTTCACCTTACACACTAGTGACAAGGCCCAGCCTCTTTGTCATCTCCTCATGGCTTCCTTCTGGAAGGGCTTTTGTGAGCAGGTCTGCTATATTGTCCTCTGACGGACAGTACTTCAGACACAGGACACCTTCCTGTATTAACTGCCTCACATTTTGGTAACGTACCACTTTGTATTTTGTCCTACATTTCAGGTTTTCTGCTTCTGCCATTGCTATGCAGGCTTGTGAGTCCTCGTGCACCTCAACAAGCATTTGGCATGGCTCACCAAGATCTGCAAGCATCTGCCTTACCCATTGTACCTCACTTACCATCTCAGACAACGCTGCGAATTCAGCTTCCGTGGTACTTATGGCTACACAGTTCTGCTTCCTTGATCTCCACACTATGGGATTTTCTGTGTTCTGTGTTGACATTTGATCAACACAGAAAGAAGTGGCCTACACATCAATCTGATGAGAATTCCCCACAGTAATGTGTGGCTGACAAAAGACCATAGACTCCAACAGCAAATACTTATTGTAGACCTCATCCCTTTTCCTTCCCAGAGAACAATTCCTACACATTTCCAGAGGGAAAGTATCCGTTTACTTTTAAAAGGAAACTCAGTATTTGTGTAGACTTAAAGACCACCTGAAGGCTAAGCCTCCGCATCTGCTTTCTCTTGGCAGAGTGAGAAGAGTATATATTTACCAATGATATATATAAAAAAACTTGTACTGAATCAACAGGGTATATTAGTTTTCACAGAGAGCAAAGTTTGCTTTATCAGTGAGGTAAAATAAATAAAATCTAATGTGAAAACATGTATATATCCTCCTGTGAGAAGGTTATATGTCTTGCAGCCCTGGAAAGAAAGAGGGAAGGATGCTACCCCTTTGGGCTTGTCTATACAAGGCTATAAAATGTGGATTGATACACAATAATGTCAATTCACAGCAGCTTCCATTTGTCTCAATGATTTTTTGGCAAGATTTCAGACATGCAAAGCTATCTGCCTTCGTTGTTCCAATGGGAATGCCTGTGAATCAAGATGGAGGGTGCGAGTGAATTACTTGCGTTTTTATTGTCACCAGTTGCCGCTGCCAAACAGCATTTTTTTAAAAGTATATCCAAGGTATGGAAGTGTGGTATTCTGCTTAAATAAATAGAAAAGAAGGGAGGGGAGGCTGTTTTGTCACTTCAGCACACAATCGCTATGGCAAAAATCCAACATGGGGGTTCAGGGCACTTGCCTTGCCAGAAAGCTCTGCCCCTGTGCACATCTGACCAATCACCTTTCCGCTTCTGCTCTTACTGGGAATGTGCAACAAAGTGAATCAGTTGTCCCAATGAGCAGGAATGCACATTTCCTTCTGAGGTTTTTTTTTTTTTTAGTTGTTTTTGGAGTTTTGCCCCCCCCTTCTTCTGAATACAGCGGATTGGTACGAGGTCTCATTAAGACAAATTGTATTCTCGAACTCTATGAGAATTATTTTCACCATATAGAGAAGCCCTTAGTTCAGCCTACCAGGAAGGACCTACCAGGAAGAAGGTGTGGGCATCCCACTCTCCTTCCTTTTCTCTCCTTTAAAAACATTTGTACTAGAAGTCTTCACAGCATTGCAAAGTGAGGAGGAGGGTAGAAGTGTCATCCTCTAGCACCTCAAACACTAGCTGAACAGATCTCCATCTTTTGGTGCAGCTGCTGTCTGGTAAAGCAGGGAACTATTGCCACAATTGTGGCTAAGTAGTTAATATGGAAAAGCCAAGGGTCTGTAGCCCTAGGTTATAAATTTGTAACTGCTAGCCTAAATTTTTAGAAGGCAGGCAGGCATTGTTGACTGGTATTAGCCCTGGGGAGCCCTGCCATTTGTGTCACCATGCCAGATATTCACAATGGACATGAAAGTCCAAAGGCAGATTGGAGAATAGGGATTTAGCTTGTGTTGGATGGGGTCACACTCCCCTGAAATCTCAGGTTTGCAGCTTGAGTGTGCTCCTGGACTCAGATCTGAGCCTAGGTGCTCAGGTTTCAGCTGTGGCTAGGAGTGCATTTGCACAGTTAAAACTAGTGTGCCATCTGCACCTGTTCCTTGACGAGTCCAATCTGGCTACAGTCACACATGCCTTGATGACATCCCACTTGGACTACTGTAACATGCTTTATGTGGGGCTGTCTTTGGAAACTGTTCAGAAACTTCAGTAGATCCAAAATGCTGTGGCCAGGCTGTTGACTGGGGCTGGCTACAGGGAAATGTGACTCTCCTGTTGAAACAGCTGCCTTGGCTACCAGTCTGTTTCCAGGCGGAATTCCTGGTTTTGACCTTTAAAACCCGGAACGGTTTGGATCCAGACTGTCTGAAAGACTGTATCTTCCTATACAAGCCAGCCCAGGGGTTAAGATTGGCAGGGAAGGACTTTCAGTCCCACCACCTTCACAGGTATGGCTGGTGAGGACTTGGAAGACAGCCTTCTCTGTGGCTGCTCCCAGACTGTGGAACTTGCTTCCACAGGAGGTCCGGTTGGCTCCCTCCCTGTTCTCTTTTAGCTGGCAGGTGAAGACATTTTTATTTAGGTGGGCTTTTGAAATGTGAAATTTAATTATGGAATTATGTGGGGGGGGTGATTGGTGTGCTGCTCTTAATGTCTTTTAATGTTTGTGATTTTTATTGAAACTATGTTTTTTAATCTATGTTGTGTTTTTAACTGTTATGTTTTAAAAATGGTAATTATTTAATTCTTTAAAAACTTACGTGATGTTTTAGTTGTATTTTTTAAAAATTATTATTGTAAATTGCCTTGAATCCCATCTTGGGAGAAAGGTGGGATATAAATCCAATAAATAGATAGATAATAAAATAATAGAGTTGTCCTTAGCAAGTGAGCAAAGCAACCCACATTGTCACAAGTTGACCTGTTGTGGATACAATCTTGCAGCCTCACATCCCTGCTGTAGTCTGATTGTGAAGGGTCAGTGTAGGGATAATTGTTTCATTAAAGTGGGGATTTTCCTTTTTTTAGGAGATAAATAATAAGAGGGTTCAATGTATAGACAATAAAGATTCTATTCATTTGCAGTAGAAAAGGAACACTGTTTGGAACCAGAGTACTCAGTTGGTAGGCTGGGCCTCCCTTCCAAGGGTCAAAGGATTTTTTTAGGAAGACATAACTTTGTCTCCTGACAACCCAGCCTCATTTTAAAAGGGGTTTGCTTCCTAAGAAACTTTCTTCATCCTCTATGGTTTTATCTGGCTCGCTGCCTGGAATAAGTGTGAGGTCTGCCTAAAAAATCATCTTGCTACAAGAACAGGCATTTGCCATAGCAGGGGTTTTGTTTTCATTTTGTTTTTTTGGAAACACACCCTATACCACTGAAATGCATTCAAAACCTTTTAGTTTGCTCCCATTCATAATCAAAAATAAATCCTGGATAGTACTGAGTGCTTCTGAAAAGTTCATACCAATCCCCTTTCTTCCCTCAATCCCATTATGAGTCTTCGGCTAAGATGCACAGGGACTGACTGCGCTGGATGGCTGGGACAGCAGGAAGGGGAAAGTTTAACATTTCAGCCACATGACACATGGACAAGTTGCTCCTAAACAGGGGTGAAGGGGTAGATGTTGGAGTGCAATTATCTGCAAACAGTCTCCACAGCCAGACCCAGAAGGAAAGCCTAAAAATAAAACCCATTGTGTTCATCCATATCAGCAAACCAGTTCCAGCCCACACCACGCCAGGAGTTACTGGAGTATAAGTGGGCTACTACTGTATTCTTGTTTTGGTTTTGCTTCGTAAAAAGAAAAAAGTGAGAAATACAAAAGAACAAAATTCTTTTGTCATTCCTTGAAAGAGAAATGGCTCACTGGTAGAGCAAGAATGTTTCAAGCAATGGGTCACAGGTTCCATCTTGGGTAAAAGGGACTCATGGTTGCCTGGGAGATTCTGGGAGCTGCAGTCCAAGAAAGAAATGTTTCCTAAACTCTAATCTGCTGCAGAGAGTTGGGGTCCCCCTCTAGATTTTGGCAGGTTCAGAAGGCTGCAGGGGAAAATGGTAATGAGTGTCTTCAATTAGCAAAGGGACACTAGTTAATCCCACCTGATTTTGTCTGACATTGGTAATGACAACCATTTCTTCTTCTTTGTATAATCATTATAATAATGCCTTGATTTGATTTGGGAAAGCTAGGCATTGGGGAAAACATGGTCCTAATAACATGTATGAATAATGTGAATAGCATGCCAGTGCGTCTGAGACGGGTGGGAATTCTCCTTAAATTTACTGGAAATCGTCATATACCCTATTATCAGTAGGTCAATACTCCATATGATTTCTGTGCACTATAAACTGATTCTTACCCGTTCAACCTGCACTGTATTTTCTGTACATGTTTACAAAAGCTGATATGTTTTTGGATCACTGCAAACATTGTCCCCAACACCAGACAAGGCTTAAGTCTTAATGTAATTTAGTTACATTAGAATAAAGGGGTGGGGAGGAATTCCTTATTTAATTTGTTCCATTGTATTTTGTTCTGCCATTGATATCCTAGCCAGAAAATAAAGAGAATTTAAAGGCCACCAAACTATAAAATTTCTTAGCAACTGAATCACGTAATCAGTTCATGGCCTGGTATTTTCACAACTGTATTTCAGGCAGATGTTTCTAGTAGGCAACAGATCAGATAACGTCTGAAGTTTCAGCCTGTATTAATGGCGTGTTGTGCAATTAAAGCTGAAAAGAATTTAACACCTAATAAAAGAACAACAGAATGGAAAAAAGATGCCTTGTTTTAAAATGTCTTGGACCTGACTTCATAACTGTTCTTCAGATTAAGACTTGTACCGATAATAAGAGTAAAAAGAGCTGAAGACAGAGAAGGATTATTTAAGGATTCTTACCAGCTAAAGCACATGCTCCATAAAACCATGTGCCATTGTGTTTCATTTTTTGTATTAAATATAAATGCTCAAAATCAAACTTTGCAAGAGAGACAAAATCAAACTTTGCAAGAGAGTGGAGGAAACTATACAGTTTTCAAAAACTAGAAAGACTGTTCTAATAATGTGAAGCTAGAAGCTTGCTTCTTTTTGGTGTTATGAATGCCACCCCATCCGTTGTTTTAAATTATTTTCCTACTCATATTTGTAAACTCAGAAACTGTGTCTTGAAAAAAGCCAAATGATGTACATGCTAGTTGTTGTGACACATTAAAGCCAGTGAACGAACAGTACAACACAGCACACTAGCATGAAAAGACAGATGGCATTCCTTTGTTGAAGCTTCCAGGTCTGAGGCTAAAAATCTTACAGTGAGGCAGGTTAAGAAAGAGGATAACAGGTTCTAATGTCATAAGGAAATTTGTGGAATGTAGCAAATGGTTCTGAATTTGGCATTGATGTGAGCCCGGCATGGTCACAAATTTGAGAAGGATTGCCTTTGTCATTGATTATAGATTATGAACAAAAAAGTCTCCCAAATAACCAGAATTCTATGGTGCTTTAAAGCACAAAGGGGAAATCTTTGGCTCACCAGATGTTGTGGCCTACAACTCTCTTCAGCTCCACCCAACATGGTCAATGTTAAGAGGCTATGGGAGTTGTAGTCCACAACTGGAGGGCCAAATGTTCCCTTCCTCTGTCTTCACATCTACTGTACTATGGCATTAGTTTTTTGTGTCCTTGAACCTTTTTTTTTCCACACAGCTGTTTGCATCCAATCTTGTTGTATGCTTCTCTCCTCAGTTGTTGTTGTTGTTGTTGTTGTTGTGTACCTTCCAGTAATTTCTGATTTATGGTGACCCTATCACAGAGTTTTCTGAGGGCTGAGAATGTGTGACTTGCCCCAGGTCACCCACTGGATTTTCATGGCTGAGTGGGGATTCAAACCTTGGTCTCCAGAGTCAAAGTCCAACACTCTAACCACTATGCCACATTGTCTCCCTATTGTGTGTGTGTGTGTGTGTGTGTGCCAACATAGGATACTGCTTTGTGAATCTGACAAAGTAGGATTTAGCCCATAAAAGTTCATGCCAATATGTTAGTCTCCAAGGTGTCACAGTGTTCTTCACTGTTACTTTGGATTTTTTGTCTGAAATCTTATGCCTGACATCAAGTCAAAACTGACACAGGTTTGAGAGAAATGTAAAGCTCTAAATACTAAACTAACCTTTAGTGTTAAGCACCACTGAATTTACTAAAATATATGGGCCATGATCCTATATCACACAGAGCAAAAAGTTCTGCCACGTGTAACTCCATTCCTTTCCCTATTCCCTACACACTTCACTTATTGCTCTTCATAGGGTTGCCAGATCTCAGGGCCTGGTCCCAAGTCTCCAGCTTTCATGGGTCATCTCAAGGTATAAGACAAGGGTGCAAATTCTCCAATTTTGGGGGGCTCAGCCATGCGCAAGAAGAAAGGGCTGAGTGCAAATCTCCAGCTCAGTTACTGGAGCAACAATTCCCCACAATTTGCAAGGTTTAATTGATTGGTTGCTGCAACTTGCCAAACTCTCCAGAGGAATCTATATATTTAGCTTCCTCCTTCCCTTCCTGTCATTGTGGTGGCAGAGCCCACTACTCACTCACTACCCATGTGGGGCAGGGAGAGGAGAGCCCAGATGAAGAACAGTAAGTGAGTGCACAGAGGATCATTGTGGATGGAGATACTGAATTCCTTCCTTCATCATGATTTTTTTTTAAAAAAAGGTACATACTTCCCATCAGAGCTGTTTATGTAGCACTAACAGAATGCCAGCCATAATTTACATGAAACAATAACCTACAGATTTTGTGCTTCTGTTAAGATCAGTGGAGCAAACCCACAAGAGATGATCTATACAATGATCCTGGCAAGCAGAATGAAGAACATAATTTCAGAGATTGTGAGTGAATACCAAAATTATTTTATACCAGGCAGAAGAATAGGTGACAACATAAGAATTGTTTTGAATATGCTAGAATACTATGAGGCTTACAATGAAAAGAAGGTGGGGTTGATACTGGTTGATGCTGAAAAAGCCTTTGACAGCATACATTGGGATTTTATGATAGAAGTGATAAGAAGATCTGGATTGGGAGATAAATTTTGCAGTAGAATAGAGAGAATATACACAGAACAATCAGCACAAATTATCATAAACGGTGAAAAGACAGGCACATTCACAATCCAAAAGGGTACTAGGCAAGGCTGCCCAATCTCACCCCTCCTATTCATTCTAGTATTGGAAGTTCTGAACAGAAGAATAAGAAAAAATGAGAAAAAATCAGGGTACAAAGATAAAAGAATTCACATACAAACTAAGGGAGTTTGCCGATGACATGATCATTTTTTGGAAAACCCAAAGGAACAAATAGAAGAATGTCTAAATACCATGAAAGAGTTTGGCGAATTCTCAGGATTCAGAATCAACAAAGACAAAACAACAATACTAACCAAAAAAAAAAATGAGTAAACATGAAGAAAAAGAACTTGTGGAGTTGTCAGGATGTAGGATTAGCAGCAAAGTCAAATATCTAGGTTTATGGCTGACCAAACGCAATGTGGACTTATTTGACAATAACTATAAAAAGACTTGGACAGAAATAAAACAGGAGCTGAAAAGATGGTGCAGGTTAGGTCTATCATTTATGGGAAGGATATCAGCAGTAAAAATGACCATCTTAGCCAGAGTCGTATATCTTTTCCAGAATTTACCCATTCTGAATAATGATAAAATCTTTAAAATATGGGAAAAAGATATTCTTAAATTCCTATGGGGGGGGGGGAGAAGGCAACATTTCAAAGGTCTTACTTAACTGATTCCAAAGCAAGAGGTGGCTGTGACCTTCCAGATTTAAGATTATATTACTAGGCATCAACACTGGTATGGATAAAGGAGTGGGTGAATCTAGGAAATAAGAAGCTACTAAATCTGGAAGGTCACGATGCCAGATTCGGTTGGCATGCTTATTTAATCTATGGGGGGGGGGAGCCAACAGAGAATTCTCAAATCATTGCATAAGGAAAGGCCTGTTGAAGACTTGGGGAAAAAATCAATGCGATGTTTTATTTTAAAATACCATTATGGACTTCTTCATAAGAGGCCTTCATGTCAAGGTGGTCTAAAATGGATTCTTGGTTGCGTTATCCTGATATTGGAAGGATAGGGGGTGATAACTTACTGCGTTTAAAGAAAAGCGAGCTACTGCAGGAGAAATATAATCTAAATTGGCTTGCCTATAGGCAACTAAAAGACAGGTATTTAGAGGATCTGAAAACAAAGGGTTTTGAGAAAGTATTTAATGATTTGGATAAATTATTGTTAGAAGATAGTCACAAAAAAGCAATCTCAAAATTCTATAGATTGTTGTTAACAAGATCCACAGAACAAGAGTACATAAAGTATTATATGATAAAATGGGCACTAGATATAGGTGATACCATTTCCTTAGAAGAATGGGGGAAAGCTAGAAAAAGATCTTTTGCTTTCACAGCATCCCAAAACTTAAGAGAAAATTATATTAAAATGGCCATTAGATGGTACCATATGGCATCAATGTTAAATAAGATGAATCAAAAGATTTCAAGCAGCTATTGGAAATGCAGGAAGAATCAGGGAACTTTGGTGCATATGTGGTGGTGGTGCTCGAAGATCAAGAAATTTTGGACACAAATTAGAATTCAACCCTAATATATACTTGCTTAATATTATAGAGGAGATAGAGGTAGAAAAAAAGAAATATTTACTGGAGGGTAATACTCTACATGATTACAGCGGCTAGGCTAATTGTAGCCAAAAAGTGGAAATTGAAAGATCGCCCTACAGTAAACAAATGGAAGAATAAGTTAATTGACATGCTTGAATTAGACATGATGACAACAGGTTATGTAATAAAAAAGAGAATACATGGAAAAGAGAATGGGAACTGATTTTGGAATACTGGATAAAAAAGGGTGAACTACAAGTTAGCATTGACTTATGAAATTAAACATCCCCAACAGAGCTAGAAGATAAGCTGAAACACAAGAGTAAATAATGCAAAGCCATCAAAGTCAATTTTCCTTCAGTCCCCAATTTCTAGCATTGCAAAGAGTAAGCCACTGAAGATTGTTCACACTCAGAATGCTTCTATCTGTAACTTTGCCCGCCCCTATTCTTTGGGTGCCTGCACTGTATTTCTACAACTCAACTGAAGTTTTAAGTTACCAGTCATCCTTTCCCCATATCCACAGAAACAATATCTGTGGTTTCAGTTATCTGTGGCTGAAAAAATAGGGACACATACCATATAATTACGCTGGATAATGCTTTGAGAGGTGCCTTCTCTAGGAATTGCTAGATCTTCCGACACAACTCTCTGGTATGTTTGTACTGTACCTTCTTTTTAAAATAGGGTATGCCATTATCTGTGGTTTCCAGTATCCACGGTAAGTCTGAGAACTGAAACCCCGGGTATGGAGGGACATGTACTGCAGTTTGGGAACTAGAGGATAATTTCATTGGGCAGGAAGAATTCTAATGGGGGGGGGCAATGTCCTCCCTTTGTCCTCCCCTCCATAGCTACATACCTGTGGTCCAGTACCCACAGGACTCCTTTATAAATCAGGAAACTGTAAAACCCCAAAAATGGATTCACCTACACTGTGGCAATAGATCCACTAGACAACCATGCCAATGAGGTATTTTGATTAATATCTATGAAAACTGGTGCTCAGAATCTTCACCAAAGAACTGTCTTCAGTAAAGAGAAAGCGTATTGAAGTGAACTAAAATGTCAGTTATATATGAGAGAGAAAAGATGGGCTCTCTGCTTCTAGTCATATAACTAAGGAGATTATCAGATGTGTTAAAAGTGGCATTACACAAATGCCAGGAGATCGCAAAAAGGCTCCCTTTTCAGATAACATTGTTCCCCCCTCATTATGCACCTGTTCTGCTGCTGTTCCACCAGCACTGCTTTGTATTGACAGGAGAAGCTGTCAATAGATCCCCCGTTCTGTTTCTGTCACGGATTTGCCTGTGTGCAACAAGGTGCCCCATTATGCTGTGAGCACCAATGGGAGGTCCTTGCCAGAAAACTTCCAGGTGAGGTTAGGACAGCCAGGTAAGTGACCAACTTTTTATGATGCTCCCCCGGTTACTTGTTAATTTTAAAGTGTGGTTTTGTGCTTGCTGTCACTTTTTTGTTGTTATTGTTATTTTTATTTTTGAATTTCCCACGCTCCCATCTTCTTGCAACAATCCGCAGGATTTCAATCCAGGAAGTAAAGGGAGCTCCGTTAGAGCTCCGTTCACTCCTGGGCTGCCAGAACGATGGGAGAGGAGGTAAGTGTGGTAGGAAGGGTGATTGTGGTATGACCGGGACAGGAGTAGAGATTGTGGGACAGGAATGCTTTTTTCATTCCTGTCTGATAACCTGCATAGATTTAGAGAGGACAAGATGTATGGAAGAAAGTGAAGCCAAGTCAGAGAATATCAGTCTCTGAGTAAAGAAGCAGAACAGCAGAAAATGCACAAGAAGAAAACACCAGGAAACCTTAAGTATCCATCTCTGCCACTACTGACTCCTAGGAGATTTTCAGACGGGGTTGGGGGGAAACCCTGCAGAGGTCGGGAGAGAAATGGGGCTGTTCCACTTCCAGCGCTCTAATTCACATGCCCCCGTCCTCCTCCCGACCTCCGATTCACCACCCCATTGGCATGGCAGCCACCAGATGCCACTATTAGGACCTGAGAATTTTGGGGGCAGGGGGAGGAATTTTGTTTATCTACCAATATAATTTACAAATAAGAAAGGGCACCATATAGGTCAATTCAGAAACCTTATAGCAATGGGCCAGTTCAAATAAAAAGCAGTGGCACTCATTTTCAGCCTGTGATCACATCCACAACTTCATGGAGAACTCTGACAGCAAGTGAGCTAACAGCCATCAGCAGCAGATTGAAAAGGGGTAGGATTCAGTAATGTCAGCAAGCCATATCAGTGCATGTGGAACCCAGTTTCCCACAAAAGCTCCCCCATTGGCCCAAGGACTTGATAATGTGAAGGAAGGAAGAGTGCACTTTGTGCCTGTGCCTTAATAATGGAAACAATTGTTTCTCTTAATTGAGTAATGATAATGTTCTCATAACACATCTGTCCCCTTCGTTGCAGTTTTTCAAAGTCTGTGAATGCAGCTCCAGTGACCTTTGGCCAGTTAGGTTATTCCAAACAAGAGTAATTGTGAATCAGTTTACATCTTGAGGTCTGTTTTGAATTTACCACTGAATATGTGCAGGTTTGCTATTGTCTCCTCAGATTAAAATAATAACCAGACCAATCTTTACCTACAGCATTTTAAAGCTTACTTTTCTGACAGCTAAATCCTTCCAAACTCTGCCTTTTTCTAAATAGATTTACTTTGGTAATAATGAAGGCTGGAAAACAGCTCAGCTTGAGGACACACTCAGAAAGCGTAACAGGATGAACTAATTTATGAAACAAAAGTGTTCTGTTTTAAAGTATCTGGATTCATACTGATGTTGCTTACTGGATTTGCTGGGGGGGAAATTGAGTGAGAGACAAGCAAGCACAGCCAGCTAGCCCATCCAGCTTGCTGTGGGTAAAATGATGGTTTCTATTGGCTCATTTCCAAAAGACAGCACTGTGTGACATCACTTCCAGGAGGTGTGACATCACTTCCAAGCATATCATTTGTCCTTCCCCAGCCCAGCCCAATAGCTATTCCATTTAGGAAGTTTCTTTTGTTTGTTTCAAATCTACTCCCTTTGTCATATTGTTCCAGGAAGTGTGACATCACTTCCAAGCATGTCATTTGTCCTTCCCCAGCCCAGCCCAATAGTTATTCCATTTTAGGAAGTTTGTTTTGTTTGTTTCAAATCTACTCCCTTTGTCATGTTGTGGTTGTGGGACTTGTGCATTCCAGCCCTGCAGCTCCAATAATGGTCTCTGCACAACTAAGTTTTTCCTTTAGCAGAAAGTATATCCCCTTCCTTTTCCATTACCTGAACACATGAAGCTCAGCCACAATCCAGAAATCCTACCTGTCAAATTAAAGTTTCTGAAGCCTGCTACTGAAGGGGCAATCCTATTCACTCACTGACTCTTTCAGCTGCATACACTACATACACTTTCTGTAGCAAGTTGAGTTTTGCTTTTAGTACCTATTTCAGTGTGGGACATCTGGCAAGACAGAATATAATGTAGACTGTGAATCAGTGAAAGACAATGGAGCCCCATTTACATGGCAAAATAAGTCCGTGAAGAATTCGCTAAGATTCCTAATAGTTCAGACACGTTGCACCACAATATCACCTCATTCAGTAAGGGGGAGCTCACAAACTCAAAAGTAGCATAATAAGGGCTTTCGCTACTTTTCCCAACTTTTTTGAAAAGTAGTGCGACTTAGCGCACTATTGATTGTGTAAACTACCATTTCGGAAAAGTCTGTGTGAATTACCAGCAATCTTCCTAAAACAACAACAGCAGAGCTCAGCCATGATTGGTTGGACTGACCAGGGAGGGGGTTGGACTCACCAGGGAAGGGATGGATGAGCCTCAAATGAAAAGATCCAGCCACTGTTGTTTCCAGCCATGGAAAATATCCCAATCACCCAGCTGTCTGCCTCCCGTCTTGCTTGGCTGCAAGATTGAGTAGTGATTTGCTTCTCCGGCTGTTCACTCCCTCACACTCCTGTGATCCTGTGTGTATGTGTGTGTGAGAGAGAGAGGGAGAGTGGGTGAGGGGAAGGGGGGCTTGATGGGGGAGGGGATGGCTCCTTTGTGGCTGAAAGGCAGCCTCCTTCCTCCCACCCTTCCTTCCCTCACTTTGGAAAGAAGAGGGAGCACTTCCTGCTAAGGGATGAAAACTAGCAAGCATTCCTCTGGTAATCAGAGGAACGAAATGTGCCAGCACTTTCTCTCTCTCTCTCTTTTTCCCAACCTCCCTCTCATCTTCACTGCATCTTCCCCCAGATGTGCTTAGGAGGCCACGCCCCCCCACCTTCGCCTGTGTGAACTAGAAAGCAGAAAACTAAACAGATCAACTGATTTTGCAGTAAATCATGTAAACTATCTGGCATTGGTGAGAAAAAGCACTAAAGCTCAAACTATCACAATAGAAACTGCCGTGTAACTGAGCCCTGGAAGTTTTCACACGGGGCCAAAATGCCCCGTTACCGCCCCGCAACCTCCTCTCCCATTCCTACCACGGAATAACGTAAATCTTTCACACACTTACCTTAATTCCGCGGCAGGAATGGGCTCCCCCTCCCCTCACCAGCCAGCCGTAAATGCAGACTGGATGTCTGAAACGTTATCACATTATCGCGTGATAACAGCCGGGTGGTAAATTTAAAAAATTAAAACCCCCAAACATAAAATCAGTTCACCAAGCACAAAAACACACTTTAAATCACACAATCAAAACAGGGAGGGTAAAATAAGGGGTGCCACTTACCTGGATGTCCAGATCATACCAGGAAGTGCTCAGAACAAACCTCTCCTCCATGGCTCTCATTTCGGAACAGGAACGGGGCTCCTGTTCACACACCCGTGATTGCATAATAGTGATGGAACGGGAGGTCTATTTACAATGAAAAATCATGATTACATTGTTCCAGAACAGTCACAGGAGCAGGATGGATGCAGGACAGAATGGGGTCAATGTCGTCCAAAAGGGAAAACCTTTCCCGACCCTGTTCTGTTCCTGCCAGGGGATATATATCCCGTGTGAAAATCTCCTATGTGTAACTGATAAGATTGCTAATTCTTTCCTGACTAAACTGACATTCAAGTTGAATTGCTTCCTGTTATGAAACAGTTGGGGGGGGGCACCTGGGTTCAGTCCCATGTGATACTGGCACACGTCACATGTCTCTTTCTTCCTCTCCTGTCTCCTAACCCTAGCAGGGACCACCTGAAATCTAGTTCTGAAGGGCTTCCCAGATCTCCAGACCAGTCCTTTTGGGGGGGGGGGGTGCTGCTACAGGGGGTTGGGGTAAGGCAGACAAAATGCCATCTTTCTACTGGATTATACCATTGAATGTGGCCATCCTGGACTGGCTATATCCACCTGTAAAGAAACAGAATGAGCAATCCTTTTTTTATGTAACATTCTCTAGACATTCTTTGTTAAAGTCTGAGATTTCTAATGAAAATAACACTCTAGTGATAACACTTTTAAACTTCTTCCCATTCCCCTAAAGTTGCTGCCAAACTGCAGAAATAATACACTTGAACACCACTAACTATCATGGCTCCATCATATAGGATCCTGGGATCTGTAGTTTGTTGTTGCAGCAGAGTTCTCTGACAAAGAAGCCTAAACTACAAATCCCAGAATTCCATAACATTGAGCCATGGCAGTTAAAGCTCTATCAAACTGTATTATTTCTACAGTGTGTCAGCAGCCATCGCCTTCTAGTAGAAGCTGGACATCACTCTTTGGATGTGGCCATTCTAAATAAAGATGCTGTAATTTGTATTGCATCCAAACCATTTTCTTAGTTTTTCAGCGAATTTTGACAGTGTAGTACTGAGAGCTTCCTATATGTGCTGTACACACACATATGCACAATACTTTAATGTTAAAACAAGGTAACTGAGTAGTGGGCACTTTGTTTTTAAGCCAAATTAGACTCCCAGAAAGCTATGTCAAAGTGATTTGGATTAAAAACAAGGCACACACTCCCTGCATGCCTTGTTTTAAAGGAACAGCATTAAGGTTTTTACCTCCCTGTCACTACACCACTGAAATTCAGCAGCATAGGATAGGGTGCAGCCCACAGTAATCTGAGGTGCTCTGGTGTGGCATCACTACATCAGAAATTTGCCCATTCCTGCTATACATACTTAGCTGGGAGTGAGTCCCATTGAAGACAATAGGACTTGCTTCTGAGTAGACATGCAAAGGATTTTTCTATTATTTGGTGTTTGGGGTCCTCAAAGGGATAAGATTGTAGACCTAAGGATCTTGGGTCATGATTGTATACTTGAGCCCTAAAATAACAAGGTCAACACTGCAGTTAAAGTGTTGCTGAGTTTAAATGTAAAATATTTTTACTAGGTAAAGCAGACTGATTCTCAAACACTGGGTGAAGAAAGCAGCTGTAAGGCCATTTCAGTTGTTGAAGGGTAAAGTAAAACAGCTGAGGCTTGACTGCAAGGGGAACCCATAAACAGGGAGGCTAAAGAAATGGGCATGTCTTATTCTTTTCCAAGCAGCTGGGAAGGTAGCTTGGTCTGCTTTGAATTAAGAAGGACCTAGACATGTCAGAAGCTGATTCTGCTTTATCATTTCCCCAAGGTTAAAACAGATATTAGGTTTCCTCCTAAGAAAATTGTGAGCCCAATTTTCCCTTTAGTGTGATAGTCTTGTCAGAACTAGTATCACTAAACTGTTGAGAAAATATTGTAGTGCTAAATGTACAGAGAATATCTGCTTCCTCTGCCAGTTTTCTTCCTACTTTAATAAGCACACTCCTAGGCATGCCACTGAGTTCCATAAGAGTTATTTTCATGCAAGCATGTATAGGATCACTGGAAGCACAGAGCTATGTGTGTTTACTCCAAAGTAAGTCTTCAGTTCTCTTGAACGTATGGATAGCTTTGCAGCTTAAGCTGACCAAATTTGTAGACCAAAGTTGAAGAATCCTTAGTTCATACTGTTGTTTTATGTTATGTTCTTTCTACCTATTTTTCCCTAGAATGATTTGTCAGGGTAGTATTGCTTTAAGTGCAAAAGGAAAATGTTGGAGCAACAGACTACAGACTAGCACAGCTGAAGTGGGTTTGATCACAGCTGTGGCTAGGCAGAGGGCTGACTATCAAACACTCCTATATAGATGAAGCACAAGATGCATTGTGAGTGGTTTGCTGTTGTGTTTGTTTATACTGAAGCTGAGATAAAGACCTCCAGATATCTTTGGATGAACCTTGCTGCCTGTATGTCTGTGTGAAAGTGGGTCAGAGCTGTGAAACTAAAGCCTTTGTTTTTGTGCCCTTTCTACTGTGCAGTTCTGCTGTTTTGGGGCTATTCCTGGGTTAGTTTGTTCCCAGGCTGTGCCAGGTGCCTCTCAGTGAGCCTAAACTGAGTGGACATGATTGTCTGCTATTGATGTTGTTGATTGCTGTCAATTTGATTTTGACTTATGGCAACTCTATGAATCAGATACCTCCAAGTCGCTCTCCTGTCAAAAGCCCTACTCAAATCTTGCAAACTTGGGTCTCTGGCTTTCTTGATTGAGTCTATCCACCTGTAATGCAGTCTTCCTCTTTTTCTGCTGCTTTCCACCTTACCAAGCATTATTCACTTTCGTAGTGAGTCATGTCTTTTCATGATATGTCCAAAGTATAACCATCACAGTTTAGTCATCTTGGCTTCTAGGGAGAGTTCAGAATTGATTTGATTTTGTACCCATTTATCTTTCTTTTTAGCAGTCCATGGTATCTATAGAACTCTTCACCAGCATCACATTTCAAATGGTGATTTTCTTCCTATCAGCTTTCTTCAATGTCCAGCTTCCACAACCATACATAGAAATCAGAAATACCATGGTCAATGGTATATCTTTGCACTTTTGGTTCTTGTCTAGTTCCTTCATAGGTGCCCTTCCAAGACCTACTTTTTTTCTCCTTGCCTGAAGTCTCCATTCTGATTAATGATTGAGCCAAGATAGGGGATATCCTTAATTATTTCAATGTCTTCCTCATCTACTTTAAAGTTATGTAAATCATCTGTGGCCATTACTTTTATTTTCTTAATGACAATTCTTCTTAATGCAATGTATTCCCCTTCTGGTCATATAGCATCCCTACTCTTGGTTTAAATTTCCTTGTGATTTCTTGGATCTTGTGGAAGAGGTCTGTTGATCTACCTTTTTGCTGTCATCTTCTATTTCTCTGCATTGATTATAACAGTAGTTCTCTTTATCCCTGAACACAGATCATTCAACAGTTGTATTCAGGTTTCTGATCCTATCTCTGTCTCCTTTTCCTTCATCTGTCCTTAACAACTTGAAAAAATTCATCTGCCATCCAATGAGGCTTTTTTTCCTATTTGGTTGCAGATAGTGACTTTTTGCATTCTTCCCTCATCATGTCCCTGACTTCGGTCCAGAGTTCTTGTGCTCCCAGTCAATTAGGCTTAATAGTGCAAATCTATTTTTTATAGTATCTTTAAATTCTGCAGAGATGTTTTTCAGATTGTATTTTGGCATGATTATTGAATTAATGTTCTTCAGCTGTACTCAAATTTTTTATATTAGCAGTTCATAGTTTGCGCCACAATATGCTCCTGGTCTTGCTTTTGCAGAGAGAATAGAACTTCTCCATCTTCTTTCAATTAGGTAGTCTATTTGTACATTGCCCATCAGGTGATGTCCATGTATACAAATGTCTCTTCAGTTGTCTAAAGAATGTGTCTGCAATGAACAAGCTGTTGACCTCACAAAAGTTAATCAGTTGCTGCCCTGCTTCATTTCTTGATCCTAGGCAAATTTCTCCAACAAAGTTTCATTCTGCTCTATTTTCTGCTTTTGTATTCTAATTACCTGTGATTATCAACATGCCCTGTTTTGGCATGTGAACCATTTCCTCCTGGTGTTCAGCATAGAATCTTTCAATTTCTTCTTCTACCTCTGTAACCAGAGCTTAAACTTATTGATATGATTCAGTCAGACTTTCCATTATATCCCCTGACAGTTGTTGCTACATCTCTCCTTGTTATTAATGCCAACCCATTTCTTCTTAGTTTTTTTTTTATTTCCTGAGTAAAATGCTATGTAATTATCTGACTAAAAATGTCCTGTTTTTGTCCACTTTAGCTTACACACCCAAGTATTGCAATGTTTACGTGTTCCATTTCTGGTTTTACTATGTCTAGCTTCCCCTGATTCATGGTTCTCATATTCAATGTTCCTATAATATGCATTGTGCAGCTTCACACTTGCCATTTGCCTCTGAGCACATCAATAGCTGAACATCCTTTTGGCTTGAGTCCAGTTGCATCATTAGCCACAGTATTACTTGTAGTTATCCTCTGTTGTACCCCAGTAGTTCACTGAGTGCCATCTGACCTGGGAGTTTCATGTTGTGGCACTATCTCTTCTTTCATTTTGGATTCTCTCATCATGGGGTTTTGTGGTAAAAGATATTTAAAGGGAGGTTTACAATGCCTCCCTCAGTGCAGTAGTAACAAGCATTATTTATGGTGCCACTGCCCTTGTCTCTAAGGGATTCTCCACAGTGTCACCCTTCTCTACTGCTGCTGCCCAGTAGCTGTTTGGCACTTAGTCTGGCTTGTCAGCAAAAGTCTGTCTGACATGGGAGACCCTACTAGCGGAGTTGCTACCAGCAGCATTAGCCTCCAATCTCACAGGAGCATGCAGTCCCACCACCAAGCAAAGGTAGTGCCACAATGCACGGTGGTATAGGATTGTCTTCTATACCTGTAACCGAAATCAGGAAAAAGCAGCATGTCCTGCAGGCTGCATGTAGCTGCTATCACCATTCAATCTGCTGCTGAATGTTTAGTGACAAAGAGGGAAAATCTCCCTTAATTTGCCTTTAAAACAAGACATGTGTGGTCCTTGCTTTCACTTTTCCCCACTTTTTTTGCAACCTTTGCCAATGCTCCCTCAAACTTTCACCATGAAGGAGCAGCAGGGTGCAGCTTTTGGGAGGTGTGGGGGCATTACTACCCTCTACTTCTAAAGTGATTCCATCAGCAAGAAACATTCATTGAAGTGCACTGTGTTATGGCATCACTCAACAACGCAGCAGTTCAAATGTGGTTAGCAATGGGATATCTCAGCTATGTACACTAGGGGTGCGAACAATATTAATCATTAATTCTTGCTTGGACAAAAAAAAAAAAGGATTTCCCAGCACTCTGGAAACTTGGATGGGGAGAATAATACAATGGCAAGAATTTAGCTGTTTTCTCCCAGCAATCTTGCACAAAAAGATTCTATCACACAAACAAACAACCCCTGCATGGCTTTCTTGTATTCTGCAAGATTTTTGTTGCTCAAGATTGCTGTTCTTTGCAGAGAAAACAGCATTGTTGTGCAGAAAACCCCACACATGGTTGTCTGGAAACTTGTTTTTTTACCCCTCCTAAAGTCAATAGTTTTCACACACACAAACCATGCATACTTCTACACAGTGTAATTTCCTGAAACACTTCAGGATGGCTGAATATCAGGTGAGCATTGTGCAAAAACACTTGTTTTATCTGCATTGTGGAGAAAAAGGTGCAAGTTATTCATCCTCACTTGCATGATGAAATAGTCAAATATTAACATCCTTAATGTACGCCATCTAGCAGACAGGGATGGCTTAGGGGTTGTTTACATGGCAAAATAAATCCTCAAAGAATGCGACAAGAAGCCTGATAGTTCCCACGCATTTTGAAGCAACAGCGCCCTTTTCAGAAGGAGGGGGTGCAAAAAACCCATAAGTTGCGCAGTATCAGCTTTCGCTAGTTTTCCGCACTTTTTGATTAAGTTTGTGAAAATGCGCATAATTTATTGTGGGAACTAATGATTGTGTAAACTGGCATCTGCCTTTTCGAATTACTGTGAGAAGAGCTGAATCCTGATTGGTTGGAGTGACCATTCTGCTTTATCCGAATAGACTGAGGGGTTGGAGAGATGAAATTCACCCTCCTTCTGCTTGTAACCCACTTTGGAAAATCGAGCCCTTCCTGTCTGTCTTTGGGGGGTGGGAAAATGCTTTGCTGCTTCGCTGGTGTGAGAGTGTGTGTGTGTGCATTCGTGTGTGCTGGGAAACAGCCGATCGCATGTTCGTTCTTTTGTTTGTTTGTCCTTCCATTCACTTCCTTTATTCAAGGCTTCGGAGGGAGGGAAAACAATTAGGAGCCCTAGTTCTGTGGTGTGTGTGCATGCATGAAGGGAAGGGAGGGAGATCGCTCCACCATGCTTTTGCCTGTTCGTGCTTTCATTGACTCCTTTCTTTATAGAAGCCTTTTGGGGCTGGGGAAGACGGGGGGGGGGAGTTTGACAGATCGCTCTTTCGATCGCTTGTTTGTTTGTCCTTTTTCTTTCCTCTCATTATTTATGGTCTCCATAACCCCCTCCTTGCTCCCTCCCCGCCTCCTGCCTGGCTTTAATCATCTGGAGGTGATTCTCCCCCACCCCCAGCTTTGCCTGTGTAAACTAAGGGAAACAGAAAGTGGCTGGTTCTGGCTTCATCTTCTGAAAATGCCAGCAGTCGTGTGATTTATGCGCTCCTGATGCGAAAGAACGATAATCCGGAATCTTGCGAACTTTTTCCTGTCGTGGAACCGGCCCCTTAGTTCCTGTTTTGTTGACCATCATCCTCACTATTTAATATCTGAATGTAATTGGTTAGTAGCATCAGACAACCAAAAGAAAGGCCACACCTCAGCTTAATCTAGGGGCCTTACACTGCAGAAATACAGCAGTTCGGCAGCACTTTATCCACACTACGTCTATCCTGTGGAATCCTGATATTTGTAACTTTGTGAGGTATTTAGCCTTTTCTATTAGGGAACTGTGGTGCCTCACCAAACTACAAATACCAGGATTCCATAGGATAGAACTATGGTAGATACAGTGCTGTTGAACTGCTGTATTTCTGCAGTATGACAGACCCTAGGACACCAGGAAGATGCAACCATTGATGTGGTTTAATTCACAGATCAAGAAAAGTTACGGTACTTTGCTGGTCATTTAGGACCCACTAGCAACACAGTCCTCACATCCTCCTCCAAAACATAGATACCAAAGACCTTTGCCTGCCCTCCATAAGCAAATAGACTTTGATGTGTTTTCTGCAACCTTTATAATGATCTGCATTATAATTGCATATAATCTCTGCAAATATCAGTATAACTGATTGTTTCCAGAGTGCATTACTGCTTGCCTTCGCCCACGGCTTTTGCAGAATCTTGTCTAGCACTCTGGAGAAAAGTCCATCTTCTCTTCAAGGGAAATCCTTCATCGTAACCTTTCTCTTTTTGTTGACAACTGGAAGG
This sequence comes from Gambelia wislizenii, assembly GCA_030847615.1. Lineage (NCBI taxonomy): Eukaryota > Metazoa > Chordata > Lepidosauria > Squamata > Crotaphytidae > Gambelia > Gambelia wislizenii. The sequence goes on along the minus strand of JAUMIR010000001.1, from coordinate 164,140,875 downwards.
AAAGATCAAAGTTTCTCAGATGGAGTCTCCAGATGGTTGAAATGTTGCTGAAGGTTACACTAATTGCTCTGGTAGATCTTGTTTTTTGTTTTACAATACAAACAATAGTTCTGTTATCTGGGAGCATTTGATAGCAAATCTGGCATCAGCAGCAACTTTTTATTCCGTGTGCGTGTGTGTGTGTATTTTGATTCTAGGATAATTCACAGCACAAAACAGCAACAACAACAACAACAAAAACCCCAAAGGACTCATATGGTTCTATGCTGGCAATTCAACTGGGTTCCTTCAGTATTTGTCTTCCTCCTTGCTGGATGAGAGCAAGGAGCACCATCTCTCTTACTACTGCAGTAAGATTTTTTTGAACATTGCACCTTTTCAAAAAAAGCATGCCCAATAGAGCCAATAGTGAACAAAGACACCAGAGAACTGAAGACTCGCTGATTGTCTACAGTTTTATACATCTGAATAATGACTCGCCACATATCTCCAGGGTCAATAGTAAGCAAAACCATGGAAGAGTTATGAGATCTGAATGATTATTGGCCATGTCATATAGTTTATTTTATCCCTCCTCCGGCTGCCTTTTACAGACTGTACATAAATAATCAGGGACACAAACCATACATATTTGCCTCAAGAGTGCTCACTTTTCTGCAGTAGTTTGGAAGAGCCCTGAGGAACGTTGGCATTTACTGCAAATGGCTTAAGAGTGACGTTTTGGGTGATTTATATTTCTGAAGTGCTTTTATGACCCTATAGTCACAAAGGCATAATATAAAATACCACATCTGAAATAAATAGGTAGGTAGGTATTCTTCTTGTTTCACTTATATCCCACTTTTTCTCAAAGCAGGGACTCAAGGTGGCTTACATAAATTAAAATTGATTGTGATAAAATTGCATATAAGTACCTGTTATTGGTAAAACATGCAAATAAGTTATTGTTAAAATGTGATTAAATAGTCAATAGAATCAATAAATACAAAAAAGTCTAAAGATAAAATCTATAAAAGAGTTCATTTTAAAAACCTTTGCAGTCAGTTCCCCAAAGCTTGTTGGAATGGAAAGTTTTCCCCTGGGCTTGGCAGGAGAGCAAGGAGGGAACCATGCTGGTCTCCCTAGGGAGGGAGTTCCAAAGCCTAGGAGGAGCCATTGAGAGCCCTCTCTTTTGTTCCACCAAATGAGCCTGTGAACATGGCCAGACAGAGAACAGGGCCTCCCATGAGGTTGCCGAAACCCAGGGAGGCTCATGTGAAAGCATAGCATATGTCAGATACCCTGGATCCAAGCCATACAGGCATTTATAGGTCGTAACCAGCACATTCATTCATGCTGGAAACAGACCAGTCACCAATGGAGGTGTTGTAACAAGGGAGTTGTGTGCACAATGGAGTGTGTATTTGTTGACATCCAACCTTAGATATTCTGAGAAACTACCATAAAGAAGAGGTGGAGGAGAGGCTTTGCCAGTGAGGAGAAAGGAAAAGGAATGTGGCTATGGTCTCTCCCGCCCACACACCAGCTAACCAGGAGCAGAAAAGAAAAGCACTGCAGACATAGTTGAGGTTAAAAATAGCTGTGTTACATCATCCTCTATACAATGCAGTAGTGGTAACTGGGAGGAAATAAGGCCTTGGGAGACAGATAAATCACAGCCAGATTTGGTAGGAAATGCCTAGGGTAGAAGCGCCTTAGAAAATGTCTACAAGGGGGTCTGAGTTATGGTCTGTTTCCAGTTAAAATATAGATTAAGAAAGAACAGAAGAAAATGCACTGTAGCAAAGTAAGAATGGATGCGTATAACAATAGTATAGAACAAGCCAGGTATCAGAGAACTAAAAATGAAGCAAAAGTGTTCTCAGGCAGCACTAGAGATGGATGGAGCAGGAGAAAAAATGTGCAGCTTTTCAGAAGATCTCACCAAAAACTAAACAAACAAAATGTGTGTGTGTGCGCCTGTGTGCACGCACACACACACACATATATACACAGAGAGACATATATATATATATATATATATATATATATATATGCACAAAACCTTGGAAGTGTATTTTAAAAAATTTAGACCTTAGTATTAGTATTGCTTTTTTTGAAGGGGAAAAACTCATTGCACATTACTCTTTGAGGAGCGTGCTAGTAATGTATTATTTACACATTACTTTTACATTTCTTTTAAAAAGAATGCAAATCCTTAAATATAGAGGAATTTATCAGATGCAGCAAATATGGCATCATAAAGATGCCTAATAATCGCCAAAGGGCATGCATACCAGACGATGTTGTCCTTTTGCAATCATATCTTGCCAATAAGCCGTACCTTTTTATTGATGGCCCAAGCTGTCAATAGATCAGCTGTGGCGCTTTGTTGCCGGCATTGCTGGCGTTTGAAACTTCTCACCATTTTAATCTTGTAAATACAGCATCAATGGGCAAATACTATTAAAAGAGCTGGCAAATGTAATCTCAGAGCCATTGGCAATAATCTTTGAGAACTCCTGGAGAACAGGAGAAGTCCCAGCAGACTGGAGGAGGGCAAACGTCCCCATCTTCAAAAAGGGGGAAAAAGAGGATCCCAACAACTATCGTCCAGTTAGTCTGACATCAATACCAGGGAAGATTCTAGAACAGATCATTAAACAGAGAGTCTGTGAACATTTAGAAGGCAATGCCATAATCACAAAAAGTCAACATGGGTTTCAGAGAAACAAGTCATGCCAGATTAATCTGATCTCTCTCTTTTTTCTTTTCTTTCTTTTTCTTTCTTTCTTTCTTTTTTTTTTTTTTTTTTTGATAAAATTACCAGCTTGGTAGATGAAAGGAACGCTGTGGATATCGTATACCGTGATTTCAGTAAGGCTTTTGACAAGGTTCCCCATGACATTCTTGCAAACAAGCTTGTAAAATACGGGCTAGACAAGTTAACTGTTCAATGGATTTGTAATTGGTTGACCGGCCGAAACCAAAGGATGCTCAGCAGTGGCTGCTTTTCATCTTGGAAAAATGTGACCAGTGGGGTGCTGCAAGGTTCAGTCCTGGGCCCAGTGCTATTCAACATCTTTATCAATGACTTAGATGAGGGAATTAGGGGCATACTTTTCAAATTTGCAGATGACACCAAATTGGGAGGAGTAGCTAATACCCTAGAGGACAGGATCAAAATTCAAAATGACCTGGATAGACTGGAGAGCAGGGCCAAAGCTAACAAAATGAAATTCAATATGGAGAAGTGTAAGGTACTGCACTTAGGGCGAAAAAATGAAATGCATAGATATAGGATGGGGAGACCTGGCTGAATGAGACTACATGCGAAAGGGATCTAGGAGTCCTAGTAGACCACAAGTTGAACATGAGTCAACAGTGTGATGCGGCAGCTAAAAAGGCCAATGCGATTTTGGGCTGCATCAATAGAAGTATTGTGTCTAGATCAAGGGAAGTAATAATGCCGCTCTATTCTGCCTTGGTCAGGCCTCACCTAGAATACTGTGTCCAGTTCTGGGCACCACAATTCAAAAAGGATATTGACAAATTGGAGTGTGTGCAAAGAAGGGCGACTAAAATGGTGAAAGGTCTGGAAATGATGCCTTATGAGGAGAGACTTAGGGAGCTGGGTATGTTTAGCCTGGAAAAAAGATGGTTAAGAGGCAATATGATAGCCCTGTTTATGTATTTGAAGGGGTGTCACATTGAGGATGGAGCAGGCTTGTTTTCTGCTGCTCCAGAGACTGGAACACGGAGCAGTGGATGCAAGCTCCAGGAACAGAGATTCCACCTCAACATTAGGAGGAACTTTTTGACAGTCAGAGCTGTTAGGCAGTGGAACACACTCCCTCAGAGCGTGGTAGGGTCTCCTTCCTTGGAGGTCTTTAAACAGAGGCTGGATGGCCATCTGTCAGGGATGCTTTGATCAAGATTTCATGCATGGCAGGGGGTTGGACTGGATGGCCCTCGTGGTCTCTTCCAACTCTGCAATTCTATGATTCTATGATTCTAAATACTTCCAGATGAGATAGGGACAGCCAGATAGGGGACGGTCTTTTTATGACCCCCCTGCCCCATGTCCTTGGGACTTTTAAAGTGTATTTCTGTGCTTCTGTTAACTTTTTTTGTGTTGATTTTACTTTAACTTTTACATTTCCCATGTTAGCGTCTTCTCATGAGAATCAGTGAGATTTGAACCCCGGAAGTAAATGGAGCTCCATTCATGCCCCGTTACTGCTGGGGAAGCCTCTTTTACGCTGTTCAGGATAAGTCTGGTGGGGGTGTGTCATGATGTAGTTCCATCCTCCTGCTACAGGGTGGTGCAACTCCCATCATGTGCAAGAACTACATTTCCCATTACCTGTAATCAGTAATTTTCTGATCATCAGGAACAGGGAAACAAAGGGTTAAGAGAAGTGGGAGGTGGAGCTCATCTCCTGGGATAACATCATCATGACATCACATCACCAGACTGAACTGTCCAATCAGATTTGGGCAATGGTGATTTGAACAGTTTGTAGGTTTTTGTTCTCAGCACATGGCTGGAGTCTGACCATGAGGATGAACAAAGGAGTTCTCTGAGAAGAGATGTATCTCAGAGAGCCATGCTGGGCCTGGCTTAATGTTGAGCATGTGGTCTAGCAACTCTTGGACACCAGAATATTCCTTATAGACTTCCGGAATATAAGCAGTCTTTCTTTTGTGTAGGGACAGTTTAGATAGATTGTGTTAGGGATTTTCATTTGTTTTTCTCCTTGACTGGATGTAATTCTATACTTTACTATACCTCTGCAACTTTAAGCTGAATCTGGAGAAAAAGGGCATTTTCTTCATGGAATGATTACTTTTTAAATGTGTTTACTTGCTTGAATAAAGAAGCCTTTATTTTTCCTATCTAAGCCAAGCTTTCCAAGTGCCTGTGTTTGGGTCATGCTACATTGATTCTCCTCTGTTTCTGGAAAGAAGGGAGGGGGCTTAGTAAAATCTCAGCCAGGGATGGAAAGGCCCTCGGTACCCCAGTGGTCTCCTCTTGGTCCCTTAAAAAGGGGTTCTCTTAAAATCAAGAGGTGGCAGCAGTGAGAGAGACATAGTTCTGGGATTTCTAGGCTAGAAAAATCCCTGGGAGTGTGTCTAGAGAGACCCAGCTTGAGGGTTCTCCAGAAGAAGGTCACCTGAGTGGGTCACAAAAAGTAATCTGGCTTCTAAGGTGTGTGTATGTGATGTGTGCATGCACATACAGAGGCCAGGGCTACTTTACAGGGGGTTCTGTTGCTAGCCTAAAAATGCCACAATTTATGCTGGCAAAAGAACATTAATGGGAGGTGGTTTGCTAAAGTCCAGAAACATGACATAAACTCCTATCCAACTTTGTTATACCACTTTCATGGTTCTTTAATAAATTGATTTTTTTTTAAATGGAAAGCAGCCCTTCTTCCCATCCTCCTCCCAACCCTGATAAATCCATGCTCTGTAAATATTGATTTCTATGCACTTTCTGTGTCAAGCAGGATGTCTGCTGTCACATGTTGCAGGACCCCTGCTTGGCTTCCCACTTAGCAAGAAAATGGTGGCAGTAGCTTCAGCGATAGGCTAGCATCCTGTTTGAACTCTGGCCCATTTTCTGCATTGAACTCCCAGCACACCAGCTTCTTCCCCTCCTTTTTGTGTGCCGCCATTTGGGGGTCACCCTTCTCGCATCTGCCTGGCCCCGTGGCCTGTAGCCAATTGGGGTAGTCAATGGTCTCCCATCTGTGCATGGGAGACCTAGATGCTTTCTTCCTGCATTCGATATTGTACAGTATAGCGTTGGCATTCCCTGCCTGGGCCCGCACCAGCAGCACCTGGTGGAGATGATTGATCAGGTGCCACGCCCGTTCGGGGAAGACCAGCGCCACCACCCCCATGAAGACCGCGTACCCATTGAACCAGTTGGCAAAGGTGCGTTCCAAAGGCTCTACGCTAGCCTTGTCGCTTTCTTTCTTATCGCTTTTGTGCACCCTGGCCTCAGCCCCTGGAGGCGGGGCCAGAGTAAAGATGTCAACATAGTAGCCTTGTAGAATCTTGGCATGCACCTTGTGATCCAAGTGCCCCCCTGGGGGATCCTCCTTGGACTTGGCCTCCCAAAGCTCCTCCCCTTGTGGGTGTTTCCCCTCCACCTTTCTGTCAGCCCCTGCTTTTTCCCTGGCCCTGCGCAGTTTGAGAGCCCATGCCGGCAGACCCAGCTTGAAAGCCCCTTTTTCCCAATACCTGTACTTGTCCTCATCCGAGGACTCACCTGACGAAGACCTTGAACGGGACCGACGATGCTTCCTGTGTGGGCTCCGCCTCCCGGCAGACCTGCTGCGCCACCGCGATGATGACTCATGCGAGGCCAACCTCCCAGAATCTCTGGAACCACTCCTCCCGTTTGACCTGGAATGCCTGCCCTGCTCGCTGCTGCTGGGAGCACCTAAACTGGAAGAAGTACTGGGCACCCTGGCCCCTGCGGTCTCCAAAACAGGTGGGGCCGCCTGAACCGGCATACTGCCCTCAGCATCCCCCTTGTCTATCTTTTGCAGGACCACGGACAAGGCCCCCATGACATCTGCCAGGGTGGGTGCTGGGTGGCCGAAAGCTTCCACCGGGGACCGGGGAGCAGCGGTGACCCCGCTGCCGTTCTCCTGCCCTGGTGTCCCCTCCCCCTCACCTGACGGGGAGGCTTCCTCCACCTGCATCGGCCCGGGTTCTGCTCACTGGCATTGCTTTGTAGCCCTCTTGGGCCCCATGGCCCCTGCAGCCCTTGACGGCATGAGAGCTGTGACCTTGGGCTTGCCTCCCTGGCAGTGTCTGAATGAGTGCTTGGTGACTGCTGTTATTAATTTCTCCTTTTTTTTTATTAAGTGCCGGCCGCCGCCCCGTGGCCCGAAACCTGCAAGAAAAAAGCCTCTCCATAGACTGTTGTGTGTGCAGGAGCCTGCATGCGCCCACATGCCCCCCCATTGCTCCTGATTAGTGCTCCTGAATGGGGAGAGAGGGAGGGGAGGGGGGTGAGCTTAGAGAGGGGGGGAGGGGGGAGATCTAGCTCCTCCACCATGGTGCCCGTGCCAGGTGCGAACCATCACAGGCCCCCAGCCATGCAGGAGAGCGGAAGTGAGGGAGGAGGGGAGGGGAGTTGCTGTCCCCTCCCCGCCTGCCCGCTTCACCCGGGAGGCTTCCCCTCATCCCCGGAACCCCCTCCACGGCCTGCAGGACGCAGCCCCACACCCCAGTCTGCTCGACTGAGCCCCTCCCTTTTCCCCACGGCCTTGGAGCCAGCTGATGAAGAGGCCCAACGGATAGGCCGGGAAAGCCCTGGAGGCCCATGGCCCAGCCCTCCTGGCTGTCGGGGTGGCTGCGACGCCGCTCCCCTCTCTTCCACCCCTGGCCGCGAGCGACAATGGCCAGGCCGAAAGAGCCCCGGAGGCCCATGGCCTGTTCCTCCCGGCTGGTGGGGCAACCGCAATGCCGCACTCCACTCCGCCGGCAGTGCTTTAAGGCTCGCCTCTCCTGGCTGGTGGGGCGGCTGCGACGCCACGCTCCGCTCGCCCCCCTGGGCAGTGAGTGAAGGGGCCCGCCTCTCCCGGCCGGTGGGGCGGCCGCAACGCTGCGCCCCGCTCTCCCCCCTTTGGCAGAGAGTGAGAGACCCGGCCCTCCAGGCTGGCGGGGCGGCCGCGACGCCGCGCTCTGCTCCCCAACCCTGGGCAGGGAGTGGTTCTGTGGCAAGGCGGCTGCGAAGCCGCATTCGGCTCCTCCCCCCCACCTCCCGGCCACGAGTGGCGATGGCCCAGTCTGGCCCGGAGCCAGGACCCACCCCCAGGTCCGTCCCGTCCGCCGCGACCTGTCCCTGGTGCCCATACCACCCGATACCTGAGGGGAGGGGAGGGTGCCAACGTGCAGCCATACGGAGGGCGCTGCTGCCGCCTCCGTTGCCGCCTCTGATCTGGGAGGGGCGCGCCCGCACACACCCCTTTATCCCAGATCGGCCAGCTAATCGGGAGCGAGCTGACTCGCTCCCGATTGGCCCGCGCTCCCTTTCCCCTCCCCAGCCGCAAAGGCAGCTGGGAAGAAGAAAGGGGAAAATGGCGCTGCGCATGGTGTGCTACGCGGCCATCTCTCCCCCACCTCTCCCCCACCCCCGCCTCAGACTGAGCCTGATGAGCAGGGGCGGGGCTACGGGCAGTAGTTCGGGGGCACCAGCCAGGCCGCAAACAGGCCCGATGGCCAGCAGCGAGCCCCCTTCTGCAAGTAATGGGAGGGGGAACAGGCCAGCTCCGTAGCCAGGATATGCCAATGGAGAACCAGCATATCTTGGCTAGTGTAGATAAACCCATAGAGAGGTGCTGCAGATGTCACCAAATTTTGGAAGAAAGTGTGGAAAGCACTTCAAGAGGCAGCTGCTGAATTTCAACAGTGGCAGGAACGCTACTACCATGTTTGCTGGGGCATGTGATATCAGCAGTTTTTGCCAGAAGATGTGAGTGCCCTTAAATGCCAAAAAACAGCTAAATTAGAACCCAAAACAGAAACACACTTACAAACTTCCAAGTAAACCAGGGAGGTTCATAACAAGAGCGTCCCATACCTGGCTTTCGCATTCACACCCGGAAGTATTCTGGCAGGGATCACCCATTGATGCTGGAATCACAAGAGCACAATGGCATGTGGTTTCAGGCACTGGCAAAAGCACAAAAAAATGCCACAGCAGCTATATTGATGGCTTGGGCTGTCAATAAAAAGGAACACCTTATTCACTACTTTAAAATGCCAAAGAATGACATTGTGCAATATAGGCACCCTTTCGTGGTAATTAGACTTCATTATGACACCATATTTGCTGTGTCTGATAAAGTCTTTAGTGTAAATCCATTTTGTGTTCCAGACTTTTATCCTTCGGTAAGGTAAAGGAAAACAACTTATTGAACAGACTTTATAGTCATATACATTGTAGTTAACCATGACATATAGCATGAAATAGAAGTTTTTAAAAAAATTATACTGATTTTTAATTGTACTATTTCATTAATTATACTGATTGTAGTGATTTTAATTGCTATGTTTTTATTATGTTTCACTTAGATAAAATTCCTTTTATTTAAGTGTAAATGAAAGGCAGGGGATGGCAAAGTGTGATATTCTTGGATTGCAGCTGCCAATATTCCATTAGCTCTACTGGCTGTGGCTGATGGGAGCTACGGTACAACATCTGAGAGGCCATGTTTTATCCACTCCAATCTAAGATATATAAATTTATATATAAAGTATAGGTTTCCATATCTAAAATATCTAAAATACAAATCTATGGTTAAATGGTATCTAAACTAATAAAATAAATTACTATATGCTAGCTAAAATGTATGAGGTAGCTAAATGTGCATATAACTTTAAATTATTCAAGTTACTGACAATCTAAGTGGCTAGCTAAGAGTGCCAAAATAAGCTCTCCAAACTGAGTGAGAATGGATGACAAAATGGCAGATGAAGTTTCAGTGTAAGAAAGGGTAAATCAATGCACATCGAGGGCAAAACAACAACAGCAAGAAACCTTCACACGTAAACTGAAGACATCGGAACTAGTACTGTATTTGACCAGATAATAATAAACAGCCAATAAAATTTTAGTGGTCATGGTGTTTAGTTCACATAAAACATCAAGCCAGAGTATAGTGGCAGTGGAAAAAACCAATTCTATGCTAGGGATTTTTAGCAGGGGAACATAAAAAGCAAAGGCTACTGGTATTGTAATGACCAGAGACTAGAATATGAACCAATGAATTTAAATTATAAGAAAAGAGATTCTACCTAAACATTGGGAAGAACATTTTTTTAACTATGAGAACTTATAGACAGGGGACTCCATTGCCTTGAAGGGTGATGGACTCCTCTTCTTTGGAGGTCTTCCAAACGAGTTTGGATGGGCATCTTTGAGGAGTACTTTAATTGTGTACTCCTTCATGGCAGGGGGTTGGATTAGATGGCCTTCATGGTTCCTTCCAACTCTAATATTCTATGACTTATGATTCTATGACATAATTATAATACCAGTAGCCATTTGCATTTTTCATCTATTCTGCTCTGGTCAGACCTCACCAGGAATATTGTGTCCAGTTCTGGGTACCACAGTTCAAGATGGATATTGACAAGCTGGAATGTGTGCTCCTCTCCTTCTTTGAAAGTTGTTAAACAGAGGTTGGCTATGCATCTTTCAGGAGGGCTTTAGTTGTGTATTCCTGCATGGCAATTGATTGGATTAGATGGCCCCAGTGGTCTCTTCCAAATGTATGATTCTGTGGAAAACTGTGTGCACTTCTGGTTGCCTGACCTCAAAAATGGTGCTATGGAGCCAAAAAAGGACAATTCAGTTTCTCCAGGGACCAGAGTACCTTCACTGTGAGGAAAAGCACTTCTTATTGAAGCTGTATTACAGAAATATCTTCCCCTCTCCCCCTGTGTTGAAGAGAGTGTACCAAGGCATGATACGTCCAGATTCAGAAGAAGTAAGCCACTAAATACTAGTTGCTTGGCATTTATCAGGGTGGGGATGGGCTACTGCTTTCATGCCATGATATTGGCTTCTCTGGAACATGTGGCTGGCCACCTGTTAGTAGTAGGGCATACTAACACACCACAGCCAACTGAAGATGGAAAGAATCTTCATCATTGTTCTTTTACCAGATAAAAAGTGGGTTTCCCTGCACTTAAGAAATCCCAATAAGGAGAATAACACAGCAGTGAGACTTGTGCACAGTCTTCTTGTGTATAAAAAAGGGGTGTTGTATAGAAAACATGTTTCTTATACCAAAAATCCCCACACCCCATAACTTTTGTGCAGAAAAAAAGGGTATTTCTTTGCCAAACAATTTCCCAGAACAGTTCAGGATGTGTGAATACAGGGATAATACTGTTCAAGAATATTCCTTTTCTCCTGCCAAGGAGAGAAAACTACAGAAATGATTTGTCCTTGTTTGTGAGGATGAAAAGGCAAAGATGGGTGTTGGGCTAGAGAGAATATTAGTTTGAGGGTACAAGAAGGCTCTTCTCTTGTTTTCATATATGGTTTCTCCCTATTATAAAGCCATCTTGTTTCCTGAGGAGCGAATGACAAAACAGTGATACTCAAGTCCTGCTTATGAATTGCTTGGAAGTGTCTCGCTGACTAATCAGGATGTGATTAAAATAAGATATTTACTCTGATCTGGGATGGATTCTCTCATGTTCTCTCCTAGTGTTGAAAGGAAATGCTAAGATTTAGCAGACAAAAAAAAGTGAAAACATAATGGAATGCAAATGGATATCTGTAGAATGTCCATAGGACTCTGTTCCCTAACAAGGGGCTGATAGTCTGGGAAATGTTAGGTAGCCAGTTGTAGAGATTATACAGCCTTCTTCCTAATGTTTAGAACAGTGGTTCTCAACCTGTGGGTCCCCAGATATTGTTAGACTACAGTTCCCAGGAGCCACTGGTTTAGAAGATGAAGGAAAGAGGCAGGCAGAGGGGCAAGAAGAGATGAAGAGGTTAGAATAAAGTAGTGGCTGATCCTCTTTCCCTGATAGGTCTATAGGCCACCTCCTCCTTCCTTGCTAAAAGGCATCTGTTGAACCAGCTGGAAACCTCACCCGACTTGACCTGCCCAGAGATAAGGAGTGGCGTTAACCACAAACAACTTTCATAGAACAGGGTGTGTAGTCACTGCTGCAAGCAATAGTTAATTGAGACATTACACCTGCTGCTTGGGATGGAGAAATTTGAAATGGTAACCAGAATCCTTCCTCCCCTTCTGGCCCTCTTCCTTCAACCTAAAGTTGTAAAATTATTCAGATGATTGTTTAATTGTATGAGCCCTGATTGCAGTCAACAAGTGCTCGTGTTCCTAAATCAGAATTTTACTTTTGTGCAACCTGGACACATAGCTTGGAAAAGCTACTTTGGGGGCCTGTATCTCCCAGATTTCCCAGCTGCCTGGGGATTCTGAGAGCTATAATCCGAAAGAGTAAGTTTTCAAGAACTGATTGAACAGTCCAAGAGGTTCAACAGAGCATTCATAACATGACATTATTACTGGACAATAACTGTAAGTTATTGACCATTATGAGAAACTATGCCTGTGTAGGATGTGTTTCTTGCTGTCAGCATCGGTCCCAGACATAACCTATTCCTGCCAATTTCAGTGTTTCTGTGTACCCTTGCTATTAATTGTGGGGTTTTTTTCTTTGTTCTTATTAATGATGGTGTTGTGGTACCTGTGAAAGGGGAGTATAACTGTTGGTAGTGACAATGGATAGATAAGCCACAGCTGCACAATCAGCTTGGGAAAAATGGGATGGATGTTACACCGGAAGGGGGGGTCAGGGGATGGTGGTTAACTAATAGTATTGAAGCCCACCAGATTTCATAGATTGTAATATGCTTTTATTATACTGTCTGTTTTCTAAGTTTCAATTCTAAGCAACAATCTTGTATTATATGCTTTCTGGATTACTGTGTCAATAAAGTTTTCTGTTTAACTTTGAAACTGCTGATCGCTGCATCTGGGAATGCAGATACATGACACTTGCATGTGAAAGATTATGGGTTCATTCTTTGCCATCACCAGCTAATAAGATTGGTAAGCACTGCAAAAGATCTCTGGCTGAAATCTGGAGAGTCCATTAGAGTTAACTGTAATGATCTAGATGGACAAACAATCCAAATTGATCAGGCAACTTTCTATTTTAACCTGTGTTTATGTGATTAAGAACAGTAACATTAACAATCTATATTTATATCACTGGGAGTTGTTCAAACAATTTTTCATGCTTTATGTTGAGGGTTCAGGAAAGCAATATTTTGCCTAATGTCCACAGTCGGGGCTCACATAATAAAAAGGAGTGAAGACTAAAGATTTTATCAGACTGGCATCTTAAAATTCTGTAATTCCATGATTGTAGAAAGCAGAAACATTATGGCATTAGAACTGAAATTGTCAAACAACTACCGTTAACATTTTAAGAATGGGATTAAAGGTCCCAAGCACAGTAGTACTCATCTTCTCATTGCCTCCTAATTACACGTGGGGCTCAGTTACACAACGGTTTTTATCCCGGGGAGAAGTGAGATATCCTCATCCCAAGTTCGTCTCTTATTGTTTACATGATTTGTCCCGGGATGAACAATATCCTGGGATTGTTGTTTACACAACAACCTTTTCCATGACAAAAACAAGATCACAAGATATAGTATCCCGTGTGGGGTTTTTTGCTTATACGGGAAAAGGTTCTGGGATATCTTTGTTTTTTTTAGCTGTCAATCAACTATGTGATTACTCATTTTTTTACAACCTTGGTAATGTATTTCCTGTGGAGTTTCCCACCATGAGCTATGCTATTGGCTGCCACAAATGTTTGCTCAAGCTTCTGCACTGGTCAGAGAAGGAAGGCGAAGGCAACCCCCTCTGCACAATTCCTGTCAAAAAAATCCCCTGATACCCACAAGTATCACTCTTGAATACCAGGAGCTGTAGGCTATATTTCAGAGGAAGGAACTTGCAAAGCCACCTAAGAAAACCAGATGAAATTCGTGGGGTTGCAATAAATTGATAGGCAGCTGGAAGGCACACACATACACAAGCCTCCTTGCAGCTGGGAGGAAAGGCTTTGCCTTTAGCCAGGAGGGGAGGGGAAAAAGACAGTCTTTTCTTGGAGCCAAGAGGTTGGCAATGTAAATATCCATTGAAAAGGGTGAATGACGGTGCACGCACACACACAAGCCTCCTTGCATCTTGGAGGAAAGGCTTTACTTTCACCTGGGAGGGGAGGGGACAAGGACAGTCTTTCCTTGGAGCCAAGAGGTTGGCAATGTAAAAATCCATTGAAAAGGGTGACTGATCCCTCCTTCTCTGAACTCTGTGCCCACCCCTGCCCACCTCAAGTTCCAGCCATCACCTACTCCTGAGATATTTTGTCCCGACCTGTTCACATATCCAATTTTCTGCAACTTCCTAAGACTTTTTAAAAAATACGGGACAAACTGCGGGATGGAAAGTCACGCTCCTTGGAGGATATATGGTGGCCCCCCTTCTGAAAAGCTCGAGATCGTCACGATGAATGTGTGAACAACCAGGGTTCATCATGAGTTCATCCCAGGACATTTTTGCTGTGTAAATGGGCCATTAACACTTTGCATTGGCCCACACATGCTCCTTTAAGGGAAATGCCCACATATTTCCATGTTAGCCATGGCACGTAATCTTGGCGGTTCTCACAAGAAAATGCAAGTCTGTGTAAAAACACTGAAAACACTTAAAAAACCAAAAGAACTACACAAACAAGTACTGAAATAAACATAAAAACCTTGCCATCAAAATGGGACAGTTCATAAAAAGAGTGTCCTGTCGATCAATTTCACATTCTCACCCGGACATTTTCTCACAGGGAATGGGGACAGAGGAAAGAGGACCGCCCATTCACACTGTAATCTCACCATTACAGTGTGGTGTGGCTTTGCACACCTTAAATGCCACAAAAAAAGCAATATTGAAGATCTATTGACAGGTTAACCCATGAATTAATAAGGATGCGTTATTAGCAGTAGGAGCACAGACTAGCCACGGGTGCAGGACGACATCATGCGATAGTGAGAACTTGTGCGATTACAGCCCCATCTGATACAGTCCTAAATAGCATAGCAGTAGTATAGCCCTCTTAGTGACAGACTCACCAGACTCCAACCCCAGGAATTGAAATGGATGGCTCGCCAAACACATAAATGTTCCTGTTTGATGCCAAGTGGGTGGGCATGTCTGGCAAAGCAAAGCAGCAGCTGAAATTGAATGCCCATGATTCACACAAGGTCCTCCAATGAATCCAGAATTTAAACTCAATTGCTGCAATGGCAAGCCAGCCAAATGCAATTTGGAACAGACCAACGTGCTACCTTGCATGGTAAGGAAGAAGGAAAATGGGGAGAACAGCAGGAAATTTGGTTTGGCCAGCAAAGTAATAATAACATTCCATTGATTTTGCTCAAACTTGCTTCATACTTGTACCTCTGTTTGGGGAGGCTCCTGAATGTTGTGAACCAAAATAAAAGTGCCAAATGTCAAACTTGGATCTCATTTCATCTTCTGAAATGGCATTTCATTTTGCATTTCGGGGGGAGGGTTTCTTCCCATCCAAGGGGGGGTTGGGGGAAACAAAGTAAGCAACAATTAAAATTTGGGTGGCAAATTTGAGATCCCACTGTACTTTGTGCTGGGGGGGGGAACTGTATGGGGAAAAAAGAGAATCAGAACTCAACATGATTAAAACCTTGTTGCACAACAAGCAAGTAAATGAGCAAATGCCTGTGCATACTGGCTGGCAGTTGGTTACTAAGATGATCAAGAAGAAATCCATCAATCCATTCCATTCTCCCAGGGAGTAATATAAGCAAAGAAGTTGCATTCTCTCTGGGTATATGTAAGAGTTGCTTTTCTGTCGCTTTTCAGAGGTTCACTACGGACTTTTATCAGGCCACCCATTATTTTGCTGGCATAACTTTGCCATTTTTATGCTGGCAAAAGAACTCCCCATGCCACACTTACCTTCTTTCCTGGCAAAAGGCTTCCCAGGCACTAGCAGGGAGTGAATGGAGCTTCATTCACTTCCTAGTTTAAGATCCCACCTAATCTCACAAGAAGACATTCATGCAGGAAATTAAAAACCAACAAACACACAAAAAGTTTTTAAAAGCAAAAAAAAAAAATTAAAAAAAACCACTAAAAAAAAGTCCCAAATAAACCATGGAGGGTCATAAAATCTGTGTCACCTACCTGGATGTCACAATCTCACACAGAAGTGTTCTGGCCAGACTGGCCATTGACGCTGCATTCATATGAGTACAATGGCACAAGGATTCAAATGCTGGCAATGCCAGCACAAAAGCACCATGGGGATCAATTGACAGCTTTAGCTGTCATTAAAATATGACAGGTTTTGGCCAGTACATAAAAGCGAAAGGGTGAGGTCATTTGGTACACACGCCCTTTCACATTTATGTGGCATTGTTATGATGCCATATCTGAGGTGTCTGATAATGTCCTATGTGGCTATTAATCACGTAAATATAGAACTATGCACCTTATCTTGAGTCAGGTCCTAGCCCAGTGTTGTCTCCTCTGGCTGACAGCAGTTGTCTCTTTCTCACACATAAACACCCTCATTTGATTTATATCATATCCTTTCTCCATAGCTGGAGTGGAAGGTGGCTTCCAACATAATTTACAAAACAACTTAATAAATTAATAAATTAAATAGATTAAAAGACAAATTAAAATGGGTTACAAGCCACCCCTCCAATAGTGCTTTGGCTCTCAGACCTTGGCCAAACAGGAAATTAACGAACTGGTCTGTGCCTAGAGGTGCATACCACATGTCTGTCTCCTCCTCTGGTAGCTACCTCACTGTGTGAGTGGGATGAGAATGTCAAACTACATGTGGTGCAGCCTGTTACATTAACATTTTGACATTAAAGGATTCTGGCTGCAATCCCACACTCAGCATGGCCACTGGAAAGGTAGCTGGCAACTGTGGAGCTGTATTCAAATAAGTAACCATCATCTCATTAGAAGACACCTTTTCTGTCCCTCAGCAACTAAACAGATAATGGGGACCCAATCAAGCAGGGCATGTGAGCAATAACCCTGCACAGTTTCCAAGAACTTGGAAATGTTACCTTTGAACTACAAATTCCAGAATTAGGAAATGCCAGCTGAGGGATTCTGACAGTTGGAATCCAAAAAGCAACATTTCCAATCTTTGGTTAGGAGTTATTCTCTCAGAAAATGTTCTGGAAGTGGTTAATCCATCTCTGAACAGTATGGGAAGGAGGCAAAAATGTTGTGTTGTTGTTGTGTGCTTTCAACTCATTTCCAATTTATGGTAAACCTATTGCAGGGTTTTCTTGGCAAGATTTGTTCAGAGGGGATTTTACATCACCTTCTTCTGAGGCTGAGAGAGTGTGGTTTACCCAAGGCCACCCAGTGGGTTTCCACAGCCAAGTGGGGATTTGAAGCCTGGTGTTGTCTAAAATGCAAAAATACTCCTCACAGAATATGAGGACAATATGATCTGTCACAATGGGATCCTGCATCTGTTTGCCATATTATGAAGGAGGGGCCTCCAAAATGCCATGTACTCCATGGGGAAAGCCTTCGTTGCTTTTCCCACACTTTTTTGAAAAACGGTGAGGGGAATGTGCATTCTTGCTTGTTGGGACACGTGACTGAATTAATTCACTTTCCCAATACGAGCAGATGATTGGTCAGACATGGCAGGGGGCAGAACTTGCTAACAAAGTAAGAGCCTGGAACCACCATCTTGGATTTTCCCCATAGCGATTGTGCACTAAAAGAAAAAAAAACTCTTTTCTTTTCTTTTCTGTGTTTGCTAAAGCGGAAGGTCACTCTTCCTCACCTTGTATAAATGTTCAGCAGGGGTAATGTGGGAAAAATAAAATCGAGGGCAATTAACTCACACCTGCCATTTTGATTAACAGGCATGCCAGTAAGAACACCAAATGTGGTTTGCTTCACATGCCTGCGATCTTGCATATACACCACTAAGATAAATTGAAGCTGCTGCGAGTTTTCCCTCTGTATAGACAAGCTCCTCAAACCAATAGACCATGCTGGCTCTCCAGCAAAATATACTGACCAAATTTTGCAAGCATTATCCAGCTTTGGCTAGATCACACATCTCAAGCCTCAGGAGATTATCAGACAACCCAGTTTAAAATGTTCTTTTGCCAGCATAAAAAAACAAAAAGCAAACAAAACCATTTCTATGCTGGCAAAAGAATGCCCACACACACACTTACCTTCCTCTCCCGGCAAAGGCTCCCCATCAATAAAGAGGAAGTGAACAGAGCCCTGTTCATGTCCTTGCTTGAAATCCCACAAGACTTTGTTGTGTGGGAAATTCAAAAATAAAAACAAAAACAACACATTAAAAGTTTTTTAAAGCACCTAAACACACTTTAGAAGTCCCAAGAAACCCAGGGAGGGTCATAAAAAGGGTGAAACTTATTTGGATGTCCCGATCTGACCCAGAAATGTTCATGCTGGACCAGCCATTCTCTCTGCAGTGACGAGATTTAAATTGCCCAAGGTTTTGCATGCCGGCAATGCCGGCACAAAAGCAGCACAAGCGATCTAACAATGGTTTCAGCCATTAATAAAAAGGTATGTTAGGATAATGCCAGCAGAACACAAAAGGACTACTGTACTTTCTCAGATGTACAAATATTCATCAGAATGCTAGCATTCACTGAAAGCAAAAGCTCTCATTAATAGAAAGAATAATTATTATGATAAGTGCAAGTATAAACACCACTAAGTTCTATGTACAGGAATCAGAAAACAAGTATGTAGTCTAAATTATGCTGCTGAGTGTGTGTCTTGTATATGTTCTGTTGCAAGGCATTCATAAGAACATTGTGTTCTTTCCACCTCCTTCAGAATCACATTTTATTAAATAGGAACTTGAGGAAGATTTCTGTCTCTGGAGACGAGTAGTAAGTCACCTTTAAGCTGTTACACAGAAACATATGAGAACAATAACAAAAGCAAAGAAGACACTAAAGAACAGTTAAGATTCCCGTTCAAGTCTACTCTCGTGACATACTTTTAATATTTCAGTGCTAGACATTAGTCAACATGAGATCAAGTTTACTCAATACTTATGAAATAAATTATCTCACAGTGAAGGCACACAGAGTTAGGAAATCTAAGTTTTCTTCACAGTCCAATTTTTGCTATATAATTCTATGATATATTGTTGCCATTAAATTGGCATTTGACGAATTGGCAATATACTTTCTCAAACCATCTGGAAAGAAAAAGACCACCCCTAATTGTTTTAAATCATGCCTCCATAAATCAGACTAAGACTCAGTGTAAGTACAATTTGTACTAATACATAGGTTACTGTCTTTTAAATATAGCCAACTATGTAAGTTCACAGGGTTTCCTATATCTTCCATACAACTGTTGCACATAAATTAAAACTAGTAAGAGTTAACACTGATTTAAACTGTCTCACTAAAGAAGTACATTTAAGGTGTAAAAGCTTAGATCCTAAAATAACTTTATATTTGTGATAGATAACTTTCTGGTCTCCTACTACTTCTTGAACCCCCACCAAAAACTCTTGCTGTAGAATTAATATGGGATGGCACAAAGGGGGCTGTTGAACTTGGAACCACTTAGATTGGAACAGAGGTCTGCACTGGGAAGATGAATGGGGCTCTTTCACACAAACCACTTAGCACTATTAGCACTATAACACTATGGACATTATCAGACACATCAAATATGGCATCATAACAACATCACATAAATGCAAAAGGGCACACATACCAGATGTCACTCTTTCGCATTTATGTACTGCCCCAAACCCATCATATTTTATTGATGGATCAAGCTTCTGGGTGAGATCATGACATCCAGGTAGGCCACACACTTTTTATGGCCCTCCCCAGTTAACTTGGGACTTTTTTAGTGTGTTTCTGTGCTTTTAAAAACATTTTGTGTGTTTATTTTGCTTGTTTATTTAATTTCCCGTGCAAGCGTCTTCTCGCGAGATTAGGTGAATTCTTAAACCAGGAAGTGAACAGAGCTCCATTCACTCCCCATTAGTGCCTGGGAAGCCTTTTGCTGGGAAATAAGGTAAGTGCAGCATGGGGAGTTCTTTTGCCGGCATAAACACAGCAACATTACACTGGCAAAAGAATGGGGTTTATGGAGGTGGTCTGATAAAGTCTTATGATTCCACTCAAACAGCCATGCCAATGTCCAATGGAATCCTGGGCTTTGTAGTTTGATGGAGCACTTTTTATTTTTTTAATTTATTTTATACAATGTATAAGCCACCTTTCTGCTACAGTTAAAACCAATTAAAATTAATTAAAATGTGCAAAGTAAAATAAGAGAGAGAAACAAATAAAAACAACATTAAAAACACCCCGATAAAAGCTCCACAGACACAGTTACATATCAACGGCCGGCTTGAATAAAAACATTTTTGTTTGCCATCAAAATGAAAGCATGGAGGGGGCCAGCCTAGCCTCCCACGGAAGAGAGTTCCAGAGGGTTGGAACAGCCACAGAGAAGGCCCTCTCCCATGTCCTCACCAAGCAAGCCCATGACAGTGGAGGAACTGAGAGAAAGCCTTCCCCTGCAGAATTTAAAACCCTTGCAGATTCATAGAGGGAGATACGATCTTTCAGATAGTCTAGACTTAAACTGTATAGGGCTTTATAGGTCAAGACCAGCACTTTAAATTGTGTCAGGAAACAAACCAGTAACCAGTGACTACAGTTCTCTGGCTGAGGACTCTAAATACTGCTCCTTAGATTGTAAATCCCAGCGTTACATAGGATGAAACCATGGCAGTTAAAGTGGAAAGATAATGCTATTATTGTATAATGTAAAAGGGCTCCAGGTCACTGAACTCCCACACCCTGAAACCCAGAGCACCACTGTATAATATGTTCAACATTGCTTTTGATTAAGTCCTACCTGGTCCTATGCAATTTGGTTCATGATAGCACTGTATCTGTAGCATTATCTCTACACAGCTTCAGAACTGCATGAGCAGGCAGCACAGTGAAGTATGGCATAGCCATAGGTAGTTATGTAAAATCCTGCATTATTCTTTCCATGCCTGAAGGGGGTGGGAAATGTGTGTTTTTCTTATCACTCTCTGTGGAAAGTGAGATATTCTCAACTGGGTTGACCCTCATAGAGAAGCCAAACCATACCTGACAAATTCTTGAAGAATGAGGGCTATAAAACAATCAGCTGTCTTTCCCCTCCCTAATTCTGCTTGCAGTTAGTGTTGTGAACCACAAGACTCTGCTCACATTGTCTAACAAGGAAGGAGGCCCAGATCCCCCACTCCTGCAGCCAAGTGGAGTGATTCAAATTGTCTTGACTGAGACTCACATAACTAAACTGAGGAACATCAAGTTATCTAGGTTATCCTACTGTAGCTGTGTATGTTTATGATATGAATAATGGGCAAGGTAAACAGCTGCCTCCAGAATCACTTACTGAGCATGTGTGAAGAGCAAAACAGAAAGAAAAGGAGAAAGCAGATTAGCTTGCCGGGCAATTTTCAGACAATCTATGTAACCTTCCACCATCTCTCTTGGTGGTGACTGGTGACGGCCATAAAACACTCAGCTGTCTTTCCCTTCTGCAGGGTCTAAGACAGGGAATAAATAGCCTGGCCTTTATCTTTAGACACAGTGGAGTAATTCAAATTGCCTGGACTCACATAATTTAAAGTGAATGGTTGAGGCATTGTTACTTTCATTACTTAAGCAATAAAAATGTCCTGAATATCAAATTTCCCATTGAAGTGCCTGGCCCAATCAATATTTTGCAGATTAATCATTTACAAATTCTCACAACTTGGTGAGTAGAGACAAATTTCTCCGCTCATAGGGAGAAATGTAAATGCATCGAGCAATCAAACATCCCATGCATTTAGCAAACAGCTCTGAATAATTGTCACATCCCTAGCTGTAGGGATCATGTAATGCCATAATTCACTCTTTTCAGTAAAAGTGTCCCCATTGAACAGTTCAGCACAGAGTACACATAGCTGAATCCAAACTCTCTTCCAGATTGCTGATCAACCCATGAAATAACAAGACCACACACAAGACTTGGGTTGACTATGGACCACTTTATTTAAACTATCACCTAATTAAGTTTTATCCCTGGAGATGTGCAAAAGGGGGAGCAACCCAGTGTGAGAGTACCTGGGGGAGGTGGTCTCTCTCAGACATGTTCCCCAACTTCCCCTGGGCAAAACACAAGGCTGGATTGCTTCCCATCTGGCCAACTACTGAAAGGCCAAGTCAAGGATCCAATCCTCAAGTCACATGACTTAAAGTGAGGGCTAAACTCTTGAAACTCCCCAAGGACAGCCTTCTTCCTCATCACCCAGGTCTCATGACATGTAGGGGTAGCTCCAGCGCCATATCCTTCACCAAATGGGTGCCATAGGTATTCATCAAACTCCTACTTTCTTCCCCCATTACCTGCCACAGATGAAGGTAAGCTTCTTCTTAGCCCCTATCCCCCACCAGGCTGGCCAAAAGGGCCTTCACACCTTGTTGCAGGAATATCTGGTTCCCCACTTCAGGCAAATGGATGTCGTCTAGAGCTCAGACCTTTGAAAAAGTATTTGGGAATGTGGCAAGAAGTGGCCCAATCATTTGCCCAGGGCATTCTTAATTTCCCTGTTTACCGTCCTTCAGGTTGTGTCAATACAATGAGGGTCCCCCTCCCCCAGCCAAACTTGCCTGGTCACAATAGTGTACCATTGTAAGGACACTTTGGGCCACAAGGACTGGATAACTTCCAAGGTGTAGATAGCTTGTATAATTAGAGCCTTGCTCTTTAACAAACCTAGGTCATTACCCTCCCACCCCCAGTGAATGACCAGGATATGTGGTGAAGGCCTCATAGTGCTCCCCAAATAACAGCAAGAGGCCGTGCACCGAAGGCCTCTCTTGCCCAGCCGCTCAACCACAGCCTGATCACCCAATCCCAGGTGGGATCCGAAATGGTCATTATGAACCTGGCACAACACCCAATAGACAAAGCTATGACTGCAGATCAGGATTCAATGCCTCACAGGTGATAACCTAGAATCTGTAAAACAACAAGAGCAACCAGATAACATGTTAGAGCTGCAGTGGCTGAACATACCTATGAAAAGCTCAGACCTCCAGCATCCAATCATCTGAATATGTTGGGAACCCATGTCCATAGCAAATGCAGTTGAGGCTGAATGAATGGGTGCCAAATTTAACCCCTCTTAAACCCAGAAAGTTTAGGGCCCTGGAGGTAACAGACCAAAACTGGTATTTAGTCAGGGGCAACAAGTTGGCATGGCAGAATAGGAGGCCAGAATGTCTCCCTCCTGACATACATATATTCCCTTAAAGCCAGCAATGGACATATATAATGCCTGATCATTACAAGTCTGGAGTCGAACTGTGGATCTCACCCCTTTTTGGTCCATTTTGAAAGAGCAAATTTTAAGAAAGACATATTTACTGCCCACCATCAGATCCCAAAACTCTAAAGCCCTACCCTACTTGTCACTCTTTGATTTTACCACCAGTTCACTTATTTGGAAGGCCCTGAAAAAGTCAATCAAAAATGCAGCGTGAAAAAGAAGAGCTTCACAGTTGCAAAGACAAATACCTCCCCACCTCAAGATCCCTCCTAAATCTCTTAGGATAGCTGGGAAAAGTGTTTCCTGTTGTCCACCACCCTTCCACTCTCCCTAGACCACCCTTCCAAAGCCTTCCAAATGTGGAAGTCTCCTGTGGTGTCCAGAAAACCCTTGGCCTTAAACCAAAAGGCAAGGGCTGACAGTTGAGCTCTAATAGATGAGGGAGACTATCCCTTACCCCTAATGGATATATAATACTACAACAAGTGAGGAACAGGTACAGGATGCTCATCCTCTAAACGTTCTTGCCTTCTAAAGTCTGTAAACTCCTTTTTGCTTCAATAAGAATCATTGATTTAATTGATTCCTCTATGGCACTTAACAAATGCCATAACCTGGAGTTATGCACTTGTGACTGTTACATATTCATTAGTTTAGAGGTTATGGAGGGACCATGAAAGTCCCCTGATCCCCAGTTACCAGACAGCAGTCAATGGTGCCTGTTCCCCTGTCACTCTGGAAGCAGCTGATTGCCATAGCCAACCCCCCTCATGCAAGCAATGTCTAGTGTGATGGGGAATTGCAACAGGGGTCCTGTTTCTACCTGTTGCACAGGAGTCACTACAGTACTTATGCATCCATAAATCCCATCCACAATTCTGGCCAATGGTTTTTTAAACTTTTGTATCATAGGATTTTAGCTGAACTTTGTTTTAATTTGAGGTAAGGTACCTTGTGCCATGTGCCTGGAGAAAGGCAGAATATAGAATTAATAAATAAATAGATTAAGCAAATAAATAAAATTTCTTCTTCCAGAAAACTGAGAATATTGCATCCATCAGTGTCCTTCTAGCAGTGGACTATAAACTACTGATGGATTCAATACCCACCCCCACCTCTTCCCCATTGAGATGAACCTCCTGTCCCCACTTCATGGGCAGTAGACTGTGTACACAATGTTGAATTCAGCCCAATTTTTTTATCTTGCCTTTCATACAATTCTTACGGTGGTGAATTAGATCAAAGTTCAAATTAAAACAACAACATTCATTTCCATTAAGTCCATATATCCTGCTGAAGGGTGTTAGCTCCAGATTTAGTCAGAGCAGAACAATTGAAGTCAATGGGGCATCAGTCGTGATTACTCACTTAAGTCCCATTGATCTCAATGGGTCTACTAAGCTAAGTAGTAGCTGGATCCACCTCAAGGAATTAAAACAACCCACAATGAAAACAGAGATAGCAGCCAGATAGCACAAATCAAGGTATAACAGCAGTCGGATTAAATATACATATGGCAGCCAATGGCAGGTAGTTATATTGTCATACTTCCATATGCCTTTCAAAACAGAAAGGGTTTTACTAGCCATTTGGAAGCCAGGAGCAAGATGGGCAGTCCAGGAATGGACATTCCTCAGAAACACCTTAGGAGATAGCACTAGGGACTGCAGAAAAAGGGGAAAGAAACAAAAAATTATCTTCTGCTCCCTTCCTCCAGTGGGGAGCCTTCCATTGGTGGCTAGTGGGTCCTATATCACTGGGGCAGTAAATCTGGGGAGGCTTTTTAGCCCAGACTGAAGAGAGCTGTTTGCAGTGCTGAACCAATGGGGGGGGGAGAGTTCAGCACTTTGGATAGATCCTGTAACAATCAGTCAAACCCCACACACACATGGAAGCTGCCAACTGTCCCTAGAACTTCCTCCACTGTATCCCAGTTACCTCTGTGAGTGCAATGAGCCCTTCCATTCATGGAGAAACATTTCTGGACCTAAGCCATTGAAAGAAGATTATACAATGAATTGGGTCCTGGCCCCTTTCTTACTAGAGAGTAAAAAAGAAAGGTGCAAACACATGCAAGCAACATTTTGTTGCTGCTGCCAGTGCCTCCACTCTTATTGCTGCTGCTAGAGATTTCCCTAAGACTGCATATCCAGCAGCACATCTAAAAGTCTGTCAGCTTCATTGGGGTGGATTATTTGTTAACTCTCTAAGCGTTCCCCAGACACTTCTATGGTATCATCAAAGGGGGAATGCCAACAGTCTGTGTTTTGGATGTCCTTCTGATCAGCAGCCGTAGTACATATACGGTAAAGCAAAATACTCAATGAAGTAGGTACAGGATGTTCCTTTAGAAAAGAATCAGATGAAGCCAAAAGTAAAGAGGAAGAGGGGTGGGTGGAGAGGGGGAGTTGTATGGAAATGAATCAAGGGGGGGCAGGAACCCAAGAGAATGAGAAATTAAATGTAAAAACCAAAGGTATAGCAACATAAGCAAGCACAGAGAGTAGTTTTGGAATGCAAATCCAACAAGATTTGGGGTGGGATTATTTTCCCCAGAAAAACATAACTCAGCTCTTCCCCCCCTTCATCAGAAAATAGCAAAAAAAGGACACTTTAAAATGACTCATAGACATTTCTAACAGATGAATCAGCTATTACTGGAATTAGTATTGGTCTGTGCCTAGTTAGGTTTTAAGAAGCAACTTACACATAATTTAGAAAGCCATGATTGTCAATTTAAGTGGTTATCATGTTTTTTCCCCCCTGGGGAAAAAAAGAAATCTCACATTGAAGGCTTTGATTGAGGCCAAGAAGTTGAGTACATCCTTATTTCTATTCCCTTGATGTCAGCTGATCTGCCATATTCTTCAGCAACTTTTTAAAAGAGTACTCCACATGTGTATTCTCATGACTGGTGTCTTGCACATTCTTTCCAGTATGTTATTTTCAATTTCTGTGGGCAGGGCATATTCATTCACTCAACAGTTGACTGAGACTTGGTTGCAATATTTGCTAAAGGTTACAAAATCTATTTTAGACAAGAACCTTTGAGGAACTCTGTCATTTTCTCATTAATTCCTCATGAACAGGCAAATTTTTTTTAAATTGTTTTTTCCATGAACATTCAAAGGCATAGGTTATCCAGGGGCATGTGTGCCACAAACAGTACACACAACTCAGATGTATCAAGATGATTGGTCAAGAAAAAGTATTATTTTAGTATCCATTCATTTTATTGTTCATGGGAGAAGGCACAGATAAAAACCTCAATACATGTAATCTGGAGATTAAATAGAGTAGTAAGAATGAATGTGGTAAATTCAAACTTGCAATAGAGTGGTGAGTCACAAGCGTCATGCAGTCTTTTTTTCTCCTGAGCAGTGTCTGGGAATTCCAGTGGAAATACTGCCCTTTTCTTCCTAGACATAGCTTTCTTTATTCGTTTATCTATCTATTTCATAACTCACTCACTCTGCCTACCAGGTTCCTGGAGAACTGTGCATTTTTTTAAAAAAAAATCAGTAAAACTTATCACCATAAAAACATGAACAGAAACAAAAACCATGTGATACAATTAAATTTGAGAGCTGCATTGAATTCAAAATGGGAAAGCAAGATAATATATTACACAGCAGAAAAGGCCTCAGTTTAACCATTATGGGCTGACATCCTGTTAGTGGTATAAGCCCATGTAAGTTTCTCTTATGCCTGCATGTGCCCTTTTTTGGTTGTTGTGGAGGTTGGGTTCCCTTCCTCCCTCTACAGCACCCAAAGAACCCCTCCCAGACTCATTATACAGCCTCTGACACCCTCCCCACAACCATTGCATGCAATTTGGTGAGTGGGCAGGATCAGAAATGTGGCTATAGCCAGATGTTAAATTATTACAATGATACTGAGACATCTGGAGGACCTTGGTAGATCTCAGTGCTGTTGTAATCATAATCATTTCACATCTGGCTACAGGGACATAGCCAGATACTTCTCCCATCTTGCCTGCTCTCCACACAGCATGGAATGGGTGGTGCAGGGGGCTTCAGAGTCCAGGGTGGGGGTATATGGCTTAGCCTAGTGTAAGTCCACCTGCAAACCTACTAACCTACGCTGAACCATACAAGATGGCAGCCTTGATTTGCCTAAAGCAAAGTAAAGAGAGCCATTCTCTCCTCCTGCAGGGATTTTCACAGTTCAGATGCCCCTATTGAAAAGGTCCTGTCTCAAGTAACCACCACTAGATGGTG
The DNA here is from genome assembly GCA_030847615.1 of Gambelia wislizenii. Classification (NCBI taxonomy): domain Eukaryota; kingdom Metazoa; phylum Chordata; class Lepidosauria; order Squamata; family Crotaphytidae; genus Gambelia; species Gambelia wislizenii. The sequence goes on along the minus strand of JAUMIR010000001.1, from coordinate 164,113,642 downwards.
GAACATAGGGGAAAAAAAGCCTTTGGTGACATTTGTGATTTAAGGGAGGTTCATACGGAAACAGCTTTTCAGGCTCCTCCAGTGCTCCTGTTGCAGCTGCCATTTAGTGAGAACAGAAATGAATTGCATAACTCCCAGTCACTTTGGGCGACTTTAGAGTGGTTTGCTGTTTCAGGTCTAGCTCCATCCCCATTTTTTTAAGCCAAATCTACCCAGGGTGAATATTATGGGGAAAAAATAGTCCACAGAATTTTGGGGTTCTGAGGTAGTTACAGGCTGCTCTAGACCTAGACCCCACCCCAGTACAATATGTCCTATGGGGCTGAATAATTCCCATCCCTGCTCTCTCTCTCTCTTCCTCTCTCTCTCTCTCTCTCTTAAAAGTAGGAACACTGAATTGTTCCTGGAACAAACTGGAAGACAGTAGTGTTAAATCCAGGACTGGCACAATGTGGTCTCCACAACACATACCACTCCACTGGTCTGGAAGTCTAGCTTTTGAATTTTGTACAGGCAGTAGTTTCAAAAAAAACTTTCAATGCCTTTGTTCTTTTTTACCTTATTTGGAGAAATCAGCTGTTGTGAAACCTTTTGCAATATCTTGAGGGCTGAATTTCTCTGAGAGATTAAGAGAGGGTGGGTCAAGTGCTTTGTTTCAGAAAAATAATGGTTGCGCAGAAGAGCACACAACTGTCCTTCCTTCATCCCTCCGATCTTGTTCCAAGGAAAAGGAATAAGATTCCTCCCAGACTCAGTAGGTGGCACTCTTCACAGAGCTGAGAAAGCCAACAAACCTTACAGATGAAGGAAATCCTTAACCAAACCAAGAGACAGACATGAGTCTTAGCCCAACAATCTTTATATTATAGTGAATAGCTCAGGTTTCCAATATAAATCCCAACATTTGGTACATCACACAGATGCCCTGCTTCATCAGCAACTTTCAAGTTTCTACAGGGTTGTTTTTTTTTTTGTTTTTTTTTTTGCATCAGCACTGCCTCTCAAGGTTTTGCCACAATTCATGCTCCCACCAAGGAAATGTTAAAGCATCTTCTTCCCAAGCCCTGGATATATTTTTTTAATCAAAATGTTTCTAAAGTTTCTCAAAATATTTTTTGGTAACCTGGAAGTCCCTTCCAGTGTGCAGCACCCCTTGACACTGAACAGTGCTCATACCTTATTACTAAACCTCCTTGAACTCTGCCTGCCAGGACAACAGAGGAAACCTGTGCTTCTGTTCAAGCTGCCAGAGGGTATTATGGAGCTGAATAAACTTCCCAACAACCTTCCAAGCTTTATCAAACACTTTCTTGAATTAAGAAAGAGAGGAGAGTTGGACAATGGATCTAGAGTTCTGATGCACTTCCAAGGATTGTAAGAGACTAAGGACTTTATCAGACTAGCATCTTAAAATGCTGTAATTACTTGAGTAAGGAAAGCAGAAACATCATAGCATTGCAATACAAATTATCAAATAACCACCACTTGCATTTTAAAAATGCAATGAGATTAATGGTCCTGCTACAGTAGTACTTGTCTTTTCATTGCCTTTAATTAAGAGTATGGACTTTATCAGACCAACCCCTGTTAATGTTCTTTTGCCGGTATATTTTAAAATGTTTTTATGCCGGCAAAAGACCCCCATCTCACCAGATCTACCTCCAGCAGCATCAACGAGACTTTCCAGGCAGTAATGGAGCACAAATGGAGCTCCATTTACTTCCAGGTTTGAAATCTCACCAATTATCACGAGAAGATACTAGTGTGGGAAATTTAAAAATAAAAGCCAAATAAACACAAAAAAGTACAGCAAAGCACAAAAACACACTTTAAAAGTCCCAAGTACACGGGGGTCATAAAAAGTGTTCCCTACCTGGCTGTTGCAATCTCACCTGGAAGTGTGTGCCCATTGATGTTGCATTTATGTGAGTACAATGGTGCGAGGATTCAAATGCCGGCAATGCCAGCAACAAATTGCTAAGGGACAGCAATTGACAGCTTGGGCAGTCAATAAAAAAGAATGGGTTTTGGACTTTACCTGATCATGGAGATTTTCAGACATGCCAAAATCGCTGCTTGCCGCGCGAGCAGCCTCCCGAAACTGCTGCGCGGCAAGGGTCTTCTTCGGACGACGCTGTGCCTCTGGCGAAACCGTCCGTGTCACTTCCGTGAAGCTTGGGACGGCTCCGCGCCATATTTCAAGCACGGTGCTTCTTCCCTAATCGTATAATCACAGCTTTCTAAACAGTTTAGATAGAAGTCTGCCTTTGCTTTTCTTGTAGCTTGTTCAAGTCCTTTAATAAAGTCACTATAACAAGCTCTTGAAATTACTGACTAAAGTGTTGGCAACTTTGTTATAGTTCTCACTGGTATGCTGTGCCAACATTTTCTGTAAGTCTTTCTACCTTGCAAGCACTGCCTGTAAATGTTTTATAATCTCCAAGGAGACTGTCAGAGGTCTTAACCAAGAATTCAGATATATCTGTTTCAAAGTTTGCATGTGGATGCTGACAGTGGGAAAAATAGGTGAGAGTCACAGCAAGGGAGTTTCTACTCACATTGGAGATGCTTTACCTCTGCATGGAAATACAGAATGTGGGGTCAAAACAAAACCTTCCCATTATTCCAGAACCACAGGATTCTAACTACTGACACACTGCAGAAATAATGCAGTTTGACACCACTTTAAGTACTATGGCTCAATGCTATGGAATCCTGGGATTTGTAGTTTTGTGAGATATTTAGCCTTCTCTGTCAGAGGGCTCTGGTGCCACAACAAACTACAAATTCCAGGATTCCATAGCGTTGGGCCATGCCAGTTAAAGCAGTGTCAAACTACATTATTTCTGCAGTGTGGCAGCAGCCTTTTTCACAACATTGAATATATAGCAGGCAGAAGAGAGTGAGCATGTGTTTTTCTCCTGCTTGGGCACAGAAGCAACTGGAAAGGGAGGGGAAATTGATCTCTAAGAATGTTCATCCACCTTTGTTTGGCAGCACTGGACGTCTGCTCCTTTGGTTCTTGAAGGATTTCAGAAAATGAGAAGGTATTAGACTCTTGGGACAACTGTCACAGCCCCTTTTAACTACTTTGAGTGTTAGAGAATAACTGTCCCTTTGGCAGACATGACTGAGGAGATATTCATGTTGAAGTTTCATAGAACTGCAAAGCCAGTTTTTCGTTTTACTTAAGGTGTCATTAGATATGGCTGTGAAAGAGCCAATTTTTTTAAAAAAAATTGAGCAATCAGGGTGACCCTACCAATAAGAAGAATGAGGCAGCTATCACTCTTCTGCTTTGCAGTCATGTTGGCAGAGTTAACTTCCCCCAGTTTCCCATTTTGCTACAGGTTGCTGCTAGGTATAAGAAATTGTTTATATCTTCTTGTGCAGCTTACACATGCACACACTGCTTTGCAACCATGCTCACAAAGTTAATTTGCCTCCATTACCATTTTTGGTGGACTAGATTGCTACTTTGATTCCCTCTGACCCCTTTGCTATGTGTAAGCCCTTGACCCTTTTTGCTCTGCTTACTATGACCCCTTGGCTCCTTCTTCTTCAGTCTCTTGGCTCTACCTTCTATTACCTCTAAGATCCAGTGGGCACCAGCCACCAATGAGAACAGCAACTGAGATTCTGCACTGGGAAATGTCTTGTGAAGTTCTGCCATGACAGAAATAATAAACATTCCCCCTCCCTTCCTGCAAGATCCCTCTTCTGCTGGCCCTTCCCCCTCTAAGGTCATGTAAGGGTCAGTGGAGAGCAGGAAAGAGCTGGAAAGTACTTGTGACTATATGTGACTACAGCCAGATGCATAACAACATTGTCTTCCAGGCCCTCTGAAAGACTGTTAAGAGGGCCTTGAGATGCCTTCATTGTTGTGTGTCTGGCTATAGTCATATATCCATTCCTCAGCCATTCCCCACTCTTTGGAGATTATCAGACGACCCAAATATCTCATGACAGGGACACCAGGAGATCGCAAAAGGGCTTCCCTTTCAGACTACATCATCATGGAGTTGTCATGCTCCTGTGCCCCTTCCGTTCCACCCAGCTGCTTTTAATTCATGGCCAATCCATTAATTGACCCATCGTTCCATTTCTGTAATGGAACAACAGGTGAGTGAAAAGGTGTCCTGTTATGCTGATGCGATGCCAGCCACAGTGGGAGGTCCATGCCAAACACTTCTAAGTGCAATCGGGACAAAAAGGTAAGTGACACACTTTTTTGTACCCTCCCTGGGTTACTTGTATTTTTTAACTGTGTTTTTGTGCTTGGTGTAACTTTTTTTTTTTTTACTTTATTTTGCTTTTTATTTTTGAATTTCCCGTGTGTTCGTTCTCTTGCGAGAACGACCGAAAACTCAAACCAGGAAGTGAATGGGGCTCTATTTGAGCTCCATTCACTCCTGAGCTGCCAAGGGGAGGGGGTGGACATGGGATAAGGTAAGTCTGAAAAATAGGGTTATTGTGCCAGGAGGGGGGTGGGAGATAATATGGCGAGATGGGATTGTTTTTTTTGTCCTCGTCTGATCATCTTCTAAATCAGCTATTACAAGTTCCTGGAAGGAGGGACCGCAGAAGGAAGGTAGGTTGTCAGGAGCATTTGGTTATTGCATGAAGGACATGAATTCCAACCTTTGTAATGACCAAGGAAGGAAGGAAGGAAGGAAGGAAGGAAGGAAGGAAGGCAGGCAGGCAGGCAGGCACAGGTGTAAATTGGACCTGCTTATGTCACTATCAGGATGTCAGTCAACCTCTCTCTTTTAGACAAAAAGATAGTTGACTTTCTCATTCCAACTGCTCTGTATTTGTTATAGGTGCCAAGTACACTCCCTGCTTTCTTTTCCCCAGATATGCTTCATTAGATAAATATATGAATATCACATACATGGGTGAATGAGCCAAGAGAGGAAGAAATACAGCATGTAAGACCCACTTTGATCAGAACACTTGCCTGCATTTAAAGAGATCTCTTCAGTTTCTTTTTCACTTGGACAGCTGTCAAATCATAACTTAAATCCAGAAGTTGCCAAAGTTAATTTTTGGACTGTGCTTCCCAGAATACCACCTGCTAGCATAGCCACAGCTATGCTGGTTGGCAGATTCTGTGAGTTATCACCCAAAAAAGTAACTTTGCCAAGATGAGCATAAATAGCCAAGCTCTGCATAAAAATGGCCCCAAGAGATTGAAGCCTCACTGATGCAAATGGACTTAACTTTAAAATATAATTATCTAATTTCCACCCAAAGTGACAAAATAAGCAGCCTGCACTAATCAAAACTAAACATTGGAGATGGATGTGTTTGTATCACATTTGCCTATCCAGATGTGTAACTGCATCAGTTATCCCACCCATAATTCATTGTAACAGTCCATAACACAATAGCAGAATGTTCCCTAGACCTACACCCACCTTCTCAATACATGTGCACACTTAATGTCTTCATCCCGGTCCCTTTGTTCCTTAAATGATCCCCGAAGTTTGCCCACTATGGCTTGCCTTTACATGAAGTGTCTACATGTGTTCCTTTTTTCTACCACATGTGTTTTGACAAGACCAGATGTTCCCAATGAATTTCCCTTGTGCACAATCCAGAACAACCTGTCTCTCATAGAAAAAGTATTTGCCTAAACCTTTCCCATTTTGCTCTGGACTCTCTGCTTTATTTCTTCAAAATATTCTCCAGTGCATGAATATGTAAGGCCAAATCATACAGGGGAGTGGAGAAAACAAGGCTAAAATGAAAAAAGAAAAGACCTCCACTGAAGTGGCAGTACACAGACAGTGTTAAGCCAAGTATATGGTAATACCTGTGTTTGGTGATCTCTTATGCTTCTGTGGAACAGTCATGCTGCCTTTGAACAAGGACCTTGTTTCCATAATAACATGTGGGAACAATTCTTTGCTGACAAGGGACCATGGTTTGGTTGGAGAAAGCAGTTTTTGAAGCCAAACAAATCCAAATATTTTTGGAGCAATTAATTGCCATGGATCTGGATGTTCAGTTGCTACTTTAGCAAAACAGATGGTAAATTTCAGTTCAAAGTGCTGGTTATGGCCTATAAAGCCCTATATGGCTCACGTCCAGTCTATCTGGCAGACCATATCTCCCTGTATGTGCCTGTTTGGGCCCTGAGATCATCCAGAGGGGCTCTTCTCTCCATTCCACCACCTTCACAAGCATAGTTGGTGGGTACGTGAGAGATGGTCTTCTCAGTGGCTGCCCCCTAGACTCTGGAACTCCATTCCCAGGGAGGCCAGAATGGTCCCCTCCTTGTAATCCTTCCATCAGCAGGCTAAAACCTTGTTTTATTCCAACAGACTTAATACAGAAAGTTTTTTAAAGAATGGGCTAGGGGGGTGCTGTATTGTTTTTAATAGCTTTTAAATCTTTTTAATGGTATTTTATTCTTTTAACTAGAGATTTGAAGTGTTTTAATAGTGTGACTGGTTTAATTCAATTTTAATGTTCACTTTTTGTATGTTTTAACTGTATTGCTCTTTTAAACTGTAAACTGCCTTGAGTCCCACTTCTGGGAGGAAGGTGGGATACAAATAAATATAACAAATAAATAATAAATTTAAACTCCAGATTAAATCGTATTACTAAGGACTTTATCACACTACATAGTTATAGTGTGATAATTGCTCTTGCTCTACTCTAATTGTTCTGGCTGCCTCCTGTGGAATCCTGGGATTTGTAGTTTTGGGAGGGGCATTTAGAACTCTCAGCCAAAGAGCTCATATGCCTCACTAAACTACAAACCTCAGAATTCCTACAGGAGGCAGCCACAGCAGTTAAAGTGGAATAATAGTACTATAACAGTATAGTGTGATAAAGTTTTCATGTAAGTTAACTCCATCCTCAAGTGAACAAATGTCCTTATTCCCATTGAATAAAATAGTCAAACACACCTGGAGGAACAACTGAAGTCTTTATATGCATGGGTTTATATCTGATTAGATTAGATTAGAATTTAATTTATATGCTATCTTTCCACAAAGAATATTGTGTTTAATTCACAATATTCAACATAAACTTTCCATGGCCTAAACCCTATTGCTAGTCCCAACTATAGTACAGTCTTTGAATCAACTAGATTTACCTACATGTTGACTCACCATTCAGCAACTGATTGAATAGGTCTACTCCTTTCATCTTGAGATGAACCAGCATGCATAGTAGTTTGAGTATTGGACTATGACTCTGGAGATGAAGGTTTGAATCCCCAATCATCCATGAAAACCCACTGGGTGACCTTGAGCAAGTCATACACTTTCTCAGCCCTCAGAAAACCCTGTGATAGGGTTACCTCAGGATCACTACTTGATTGAGTCAATCATCAGCAATGCATTAGAAACTAATGGAAAACATTTAAATAACAATATGAAGATTTGATACATTTCAAATGTAGGATAAATGTTTCAATATTTCTCAATAACATTTCATTTAAAAAGTTTTTGTTAATGCAACAAAAAGTTTACAGAGACATTAAAATCTATCTAAGCAAAACAAAAGCAACAATTAGACCACATAAGGGGAATTGTCAAACCCTACAGAAATTCCTTCTTCTTGCATCCGTTGTCTGAAACAAAGTTCCCCTCCTCATTCCAGCAGCATTTTCAAAGTTGTGTGTGCGCCCCTTTCACTCATCTGTCAATTTATGATGGTTCCATGAATTTCATAAGATTTTCTCAGACAAGGGATACTTAGAAGTCGTTTATTATTCCCTTGAAATACAGCCTACAGCAGTGGTTATCTGATGTGGAGGACTGACAATTATTTTTTTCCAGTGCACCAGGAACCAGTACTATATTTGTTCCAATAGGGTACAATTCTTTCTTTCTTTCTTTCCTTCCTTCTTTCTTTCTTTCTTTCTTTCTTTAAATTTCCAGGGACTGGCAGCCAATGACTCAGAGAATAGCACTGATCCAGGGAACACCACTTTGAGTAGCACTGGCCTACAGCAGCTGGTATTCATTGCCAGTTTCCCATTCTAGTACTAACCAGACCTAATTCTGCTTAGCTTCCAAGATCAGATGGGATTTGGTACCTTCTGGGTATTTAGACCTCTCAATTAACACTCCATTTCCAGCACTAAATGGGACAGCACACTCAAAATCTGTTTTCATGGCAGCCAGAATATCTCCTTCCTTCTGGAGACACTTCAAGAAGCACCTTCCTCCAGCCATACTTCAATTGAGGGATGGGACAAAACAGGTGGAAGTAGCTCTGTCATTGACAGTGACCAAATATTTCTCTCCTCTGCTATAGCCTTCCCTTCGGGACAGGGAATATGCAGCTATCACACTCCAAATCTCCCTGGCATTTCCAGTTAAATGTTTGTGCAAAAGATCTAAAGACTTCTGACTGGCCCTCTGGAGAGCCTCAGCTGGTCAGAGAGATTGCCAAATTATTGCCCCCACACTTTGGAATGAAGACTCAAGACAAGGTATGGGGTTAAACAGGCCACTTCTTTACCAAACCAATAAATGTGAGGCCCTCATGAAAAGCCAATACAGTCTAATACAGTCTCCTCAGTGAATTGATCTCAATTTCATGCTGTCTTAGCATTGGGCAACACATGCCCCATTGTCCAATCTGGTTCAGAAGGTTTTCTGTACTATACTAATCTTTACCTAACTGCTTTGAAGGCAAGTAGAAATGGGGCCAGTGAATTTCCCTCACCTCCACTGGCCAGCATTCAATAGGAAGGAGCCTTCAGAAATCCTCCAATAACCTCCTGTTCTGGGCCCCAAAATAGGGAGCTTTAAAGGCCAGTTAAGGTGGCAGTCTTTCCTAAAAAGAGGATTCTGAAGAAGTACTTTATGGCTGTAATTTAGCTTCCCTTGAAGGTTGCCAGATAGTATGGAGTAGGAGGGAAAAGAAGACCATCCATGTGGCCAATTACAGAATAAATCTTCTTCCCCCGCAATCAGAGTTCAGTCCCAAAAGGCACCTGGATAAAGCCCATGCTGGCTGGGCTGTGGCATGGAGAGAAAGAGGATGCCAAAATGGTGGCACAGACTTATAAGGCCTCTGTTTGCAGTAGCTGAAATAAGCTGAGGACAAAGGAGGAAAGTGGGAGCAGGAGACAGAAACTGAGACATTCTAAAAAACAGATGAAAAAGTGGGACGATAGAGGATTAATCAGAACTTTCCCTGCTAAATTGGAGGGTATGTTCAGGGTGGGGGATGGGGACAAGTGGTTGGATGTAGGCTGTAGTAAATCAATAAGCTTTGCAATGCAAAATCCATAGTTATACTACCATAAAGTATATTTTTTATCTTCCACACCAATGTGCCTCATTGGAAGTGAATGTAAACAAGATGGGCACTTTTCCGCTGAATACAAAGAAACTCTAGAGGAAACACTTTGTGGTTTAAAAAAAGAGAGAATGTTCATTAGCACATGGAAAGTATATGTAGCATTTTTGCTGAGTTAATGTTACCACCATAACCTTTTTTTCTCCTCTTTTAGGAAACCCTATAAATCAGCAGATTTTATGAGTGTGGTAGGAAGGCCACAGAATACAATTACTCCTTGCAGATGATGACGATGACGATGACGATGATTTATATATAAAGATTTGTGGTGTGTAATGCTGCGTGAAATTTGACTGACCCAGAGTAAACTGATAATTGTCTGTCTGTCTGTCTTGGTTGAAAATATATATAATTGTGACAATGTTCAAAGTGTTACATATTAAATTTGGTCAACTGTATGAGGGAGAACAGCTTTCTGTAGAATCTTGAAATAGATTTGGCACTCCTTACTGATTACAGCACTGTCTCTCATTTATCTATTACTTTGTTCCACTGATTGGACAATCATATATAAATTACCCATATCAGTGGTTCTTAACCTGAAGGCCATGTGCCCCCAGGGGTCTGCAATGTTCTCACAGGGGGTCTGCAAAGGCTTGAATGCTACTTGGCCCATATCCTCCCTCCAGTGGAGCGGCCATGTGCCAGGAGCCAAGGCAAAGGCTGGCTGGCTGGCTTGGCCTGCGCATTGTCATTCAATCCATTCCAGCCACCCACTTGCTGGAAGAAGGAGAAGAAAAGTCTTCCCTCCCCCTCCAGTGCCTCTGAGGGAAGGTTTAATGGATGGTACAATTGTATTAGTAGTAATAGTACTTGTTGTTGTTGTTGTTGTTGTTTTAAATCTCGTGTCAAGTCTTAGGGATCCACAGCAACAAAAGATATTTAAAGGGGGTCCCTGATAAAAAAAAAAAGGATAAGAACTACAGACCCATACTAATATGTTTGTTTGCTGACATGCTCAATACACAAATATGTCATCCAGAAGAAACAGAGCCCTTGGAAAAAACAGAATACAGAAAGTTCTTGTTGACTTATGAAGCTGGGAAGCCAAATCTCAAAGGAAGAGAATTTGAACCTCTTCCTTTCCTTGACTTCATTGGGGCCGGTTACACAGCAAGTTTTATTATGGAGTGTATTACATTAGTGCACTTTCGATTTAGCACTGCATAGTTCACACAATTTTATATCGATGACTGTTAAGTTCTGTGATGTAGTTCACATGTACTGATGTTGTGAAATAAAACTAGCTGCAAAAGGATGTCTTCCGGATCTTTTTTAGTTCCCATTGCACCGCTTTTTCGCATACTTAAAAGTTCTCATCTGTCAATCAATGATGCATGTCACTACTTACCTGCATACTTCCTTTTGGGATTCCCATCAGTCCTTCTTCTATTGGTCAACTGTTAAACATCTGATTTTCTGCTCAGCGATTTCTGATTGGTCACCTTAACATCATATGAACTTCATTGTTCTTTAAACACAAGCCATTTTCCATTCATTTTAAAAACAGCCATTGAGGTTTTAGCAACACTCAATTATTGCCTTTTTTTTTTTCTATTAGACTAATTGCAACAAGTGTTGCATTTGCGGAGAACTGTTGCTCCTTCCAATGTAGAAACAACATCAGAAGAAAATTTAGACTTCGGCGACAACATTATTTAATGCAGGAGTTAATGACTATGCCGTCTGGGGGTTCCTCAAGAGTCATTCCTATATTTGCAACGTTTGAACTACTGCCTTTTATGCAGGCGGCCTTACTGAATGCTGCAATGCATCAAAGGAAATATTGGATGCACCCATCATCCAAAGAATGGTGGAAGAAGTTTGTTATGCAGGTGTGGTCTGATGACCATTGGTATTCTCACTTCAGGATGAAACGACCCCTTTTTCTGAAGCTAGTTGAAATTTTGAGACCAGAAATTGCAAAGATGGACACTAACATGAGAAAAGCTATATGTCTAGAGAAGCAAGTGGCTATAGCAATATGGCTTCTAGGTCACCATAGTGCTTACAGTACTGCGTGCAACCTTTTTGGTGTTGGAAAATCAACGGTCTCAAAAGTTTTCATTGAGGTTGTATTGATTATGGAAAAACTACTTCTCTCTAAAGCAGTCTATCCTGGGGATCCTTAGAAGGTAATGTTAAATGCTTGAATATTTCATACTCTGTTCTACTTACAATCGAACAAAAACTGTTTAGAAGTTTAAAAAAAACCAGAAATTATCATGTATATTGATATTTCAAAAATTGGACTAACTAATATATTGCTTTTGTTGTCAACTTGAAAGATTAACCAGTACATTTCCCAGCTAATATACTATGTGATAATTATTTTGAATCAGACACTAGTAATTGCAGTTACTGCTTGGATGCTCCTGTAGCAATGCCATACAACTTGTTTAACCAATGACTTTTCTATTTCAGATTAAGGATGGATTTGCAAATTGGGATACCTGCATGTGATCACTGCCCTGGATGGATGCCACATTACTATAGTTCCCCCAATTAGACAGGGCAATGAATATATTAACTGCAAAAACAGCTACTCCATACTTCTTCAGGGTGTCTGTGATCATACTGGACTTTTTCATGATGTGGATATTGGTTGGAGCGGCAAGGTTCACGACGCACAAATGCTACATAATTCCGTATTTTTTGAGGCAATGGAGGCTGGAATATATGTGCCACACAATCCAACAATTACTGTGTTTGGTTCCCAGATAGTGCCACTTGTTCTAGCAGACAGAGCTTATCCAATTAGAAAATGGCTAATGACGCCATACTGGGGAAAGCTTACATCAAAAAAATTATTGTACAATAAACATCACAATAAAGCGAGAAATATGATTGAACGATTGTTCGGCCGCTTCAAATCAAGGTGGAGATGCTTAACAATTTTTTTTAGAGGTGGCTGAAGAAAATATATGTTTTGTAATAAGTACGTGTGTAATTTTGCATAATTACTGTGAGACAAATGGATCAGTGTTGGACGAAATAAATTACAGGTCCAACGAATATGTTCTATACACACTTGGTGTGCTGCTAGTTAGCAATGAGTCTGATAAAAAAGGAGGGAGAAAAAGTTAGAGCATCACTAACAGAATATTTTTGGTATAAACAGCACGGATAAGAATTATCGCTATATCACCATGCTGGATAATAAGCCACTAGTTGAGGTATGTACATATTTCGCTTATATGTATAACTTTGGTAATTACACAGTTTTAAATTTAAAAAAATAAAAGAATTCTGAGTAGAAGTGTATGTGTGTTTACATTTATCCATTTTGATAAATAAAGTTTTATGAGTAATTCCCAACATCATTACGTGTAGTCCTTTTGCCTTTCTTTTTTTTTATGCCATAATATAGTTCACATTGAAGCACGCATGCATGCCTCCTTCCTTTTTAAAAAAGCTTTACCCTATCTGTTATTACACTAGATTGCCTGCTCCATAAATTGGGACTAATTTCTGTTCCAGTGTTTACATAGCTGAGATATCACTACACCCATTTCCCACTGGAATTAGCCAATCAGTTCAAGTTCTTGTAAGTTTTCAAACTTTTAAACTAAAACTACCTTAATTGATTGGCAGGAGAAAAAGGGTCAGACAGCAGTATATAACACAGGTTTTCCGCTTTTATTGTCAAGGCGTTACAATGGCTGACCCGGCTGGAGGACGCATGAGGCTGGCACGCAGTATCGCATATTGGTGAACACAAGAAACTACTCTCCTGCTGGAAAACTAGGCCCAGCAGGAGGGGTGCCCTGCTCGTATAATGCACTCCTCCAACCGGGTTAACCGGAATTTTTTTATAACCACTTCTCGGTCATTGATATGGAGTGGCTATAATCGGGTGGCACAGCAGTGCTGCTCCAAATTCAAAATATTAAAGGGCAAATTATACGAGGCAAGGGAAGTCTTTGATGGCAGCCCACCCACCCTCCAGAGATGGCCGCCCTTTTACAACATGATGCATGATTTATGGGTGACAGCTGGCCATCCTGATTGGAGGGACAGAAGGCCAGCAGGTAAGCAAGTTTATTACATTTTTTAAAGATAAAAACATCACTGTACTGTAACATCTACTATAATTGATACTATTATTTCTTATTTCTAAGGGATGAGGCGACATGTGAGACGTGCAGCAGCAGTGGTGGACTCCTCCTCTGATGATTCTGCCCATGAAGACCCACCCGCTCAGCAGGTTAAGGCACCCATCAGAGGTAATGTTTATAAATAATTTGTACCATTTCAATTTAAAATTTCATTAAGTGTTGAAAGTATTGCATTCCTTTACCATATATCAAATTATAACTAGTATTTTATGATATACCTTAGTTCCACTTTGCAACATTTCTTTTTTTATGAATAATCTCTAACTTTACTGGCTGCATCATACAGTTATAGTAAATGTTATTTAAAAGTAGATCAAGAAAATAGTTTTTCTATTATTAGGTAAAAGTGCACCATAATTAATAATATTTGGACTTTTAAAAAAAGTTTTAGTTATGCCAACAGTATCATGCAATAATGTAAATGCTTTGCGTTGTTATAACAAATCAATACAGAAATGTCTACACAAATTGAAATACAGTGCTTATTGCATTAACAGCATTAGCCATAATATTGTATGGTTACACTGTCTCAGTCCTTTTTAAAAATTTTACAAATTTTTATAAAAATAAGGATCATCAAATATAAACTGTTGTATATTCAAACAAATAGTTTTTTATGGGTGGTGAATTATATTTTATGTCATTATTCTATTATCTTTTTCTATAACAAATAATACATTATCTGATATTTAAATTTGAAACCTTTACTTGTAATTATGCTTCCAGCACCAAAAATGACTGTTTGTAATTTGGAAATAATAAATTGCATTGAACATTGTTTGTCTGATACCTTTTTTAAAAAAAAATATTAACACAAAACAATAATCCTATGTTGATTGCATGTTACAATTTGCTATCTATAACAAGTATATCTTTGTAATGTTTTGTTACCTTTGCTTTATAATTTCAGGAATTCAAGGAATTCCAGCAGCTCTACCACTACCTGAACACCAGTTTCAGAACTTGGTGGATCCAATAAGCAATGCTGTTGGTATGTATTTCCTTTCATTCCCCTCTTTTGATTGTACTAACTAATTAACTGGTTCATTAATTTTTTTAATTTTAATTATTTTTCAGTGGCATGATTAGAGAGCAGAATAAGCGCTCTGAAGGAACGGATGGCCAGATATGAAGAACACTTTTAAGTTTAATTATATGTTATTACCATTGCCATTGACTATAGTACTTCTGTTATATATAGTTTCCTATTTATTTTTTGGTATGTTATTTATTTTAGTGAGTCCTAACTATTGCAGTATTTCTTACTCTCAATAATTTATTTTAGTACATAAAGTACATTACTATTTAAGTATATATTTTATTTTAAAAATAAAAAATATTTTTATTAACCAAATGTATTCCTTTATTATATATGTGTGTGTGTATATATATATATATATATATATATATATATATATGCTGTTGACCATAATAAAGTAAATGAAATAAGATGTTTAAAAAACAATATAAGGTTTATAAAAAAAAGAATACTAGACTATGCTACGGTTTTCTACATAAGAATCAAATAGGTAAACACTACTTTCAATAGCTAATTAAAATGTGAACTACTCAAAAGGGATATTAATCTGCAAAATCACAGCATTACGTGAACATTTAACATGGCTGTTACAGCCATAATACATGCGGTAGTATTTGTTAGGAAAGTAAAAGTATGGAACTTCTTGAACCAGTTCCATATAGTAAAGAAAAAATATAATGTATTTGTGAACATAAACCATTGTAGTATATTCAAGAACAATACTCAAAGGCTCATTAGTTCAGGTTTCTTTATCTTCCTTACTGGCCTAGAACATGCTAAGGCAGCACTTCTTGCAGCATCTCCTACTTCTCTGAAAGAATTGCTCAGTGGTGTAACTGGCTGACTTGCTGTAGAAGAATTAGGTTGTGTGTCAGCTGTCTTTCTTTTCCTAACTACCCTTTTAAAAGTTGTTCCCTGGGCTGTTAGTGTTCCTAAATGCTGGACCATAGTTGCTAACAGAGAAGTTTGTTCCTTAAGATTATTTTCAATAACTTCTCTATCTTTCCTATGTTCCTCCCTATTTAATCTATTTTCTTGTTCCTCGTATTCCTGTCTTTCTGCATTGGCCTTATGGAATTTTTCCATCAGCTGTTCCTCTTTCTGTGATAACCCATGAAGATTCAGTAGCTTTTAATCAATCATTTTTTAAGAGTGCTGTAAAACTTCAGTAGTGTTAACTGTTTTTCGTTCTCTCTTTCTCCTTATCTGTGCTAGTCTTTCAGCAGGAGTCATTGCAGCTTTTGGGATACTGATTTCACTTCCTGTAAATAAATGAAAGCAATTGATTACAATGTTGTATTGAAATTGATATTAGTTTCACATCAAATCAGATAGCATCTGCAAAAGTGTTTACCAGTATTTTCAGTAAATATTACTTACCAGTATTAACACTTGGCTGCTGAGCACTCCATAGAAGTTCAAATTCTGTGGAATGTTCTTCCTCAGTTGGATCAATCAAACTATCTGCCTCATTTGATTCTGTTGGTATGGAGTTTGTTTGAATTTCCTCCAAAGTTAATGTTACATTTTGACTTTCCTCAGTCGCTGAAGTGGAACTTTGTGAGTCTGAAATAGATTTAAAGAAAGGTATGAATTCATCATAGGGAATAATTTACCTGTATATATCTATATATATATATATTTAAAGAAAAAAACATTACAATTAACACATAAAATATTAGCAGAGTTTCTGGCTAAATAAACTTAACAAACAGATCATTTACTGTTTACCATTTTTCTAAAAAAAATGATATCCAAACATGCAGTGTAAGTACCTTTTATAAGGATGGGGGTGGGAATGAAAAGTATCAAATACAACATTTCATGTCATAATTTTGGAGAACAGTCAGTTTGAATTTTACATAAGTGTAAAGTTCTAATTTCATTTAAGTTTCAAATGCTCCTTTATTGCTCTTTCATCAATTAATATCCATACCTGTAATTTGAATTTGATAAATGTAGTCAAAGCGTACATAATTTTTTTGATAACTATATAAAATTAAAAGGCATTCAGGAAAAATAAATAGTGCTTTGAAGAACTTAAATTTACAAAAAAAAATAATGAGCTAGCAGATCAGATAGTAAGGGGCCTGAAAAATTTCCTTTGTAGTGTTAATTTTAAACATCCCTGTTTTCTCAGGTTTATGGTCCTTGCTGCCATGGGAAAGATTTAAAATTGCCTGCAAGTGTACCTTCATGTAAAAAGTCTAAATGGTAATAACTTCAGGGGCAGTATGCAAACATATTTTTTTCTTACATAAGAACATGACATGAAATACAGAATAAACAGTTTTAAGCATCTGATAGCAGCAACACTGCATCAGCATGCAAATAAACTGCCAGGGAGATATCCTTTGATGTGCTAATGTAAACATCACTGTTCTCTCATTCATGTTTATGGTGCTTGCTGCCATGGAAACATGCCAGAGGTACCATTGGAAGAAGAAGGTAGCGCACGTACACCCTTTATCTTTTGGCTAGGTAAAGCACATCAGTAACATTTTAAAATGTATTACTAATAGTAAAATAAAAGTTTAATGAAGTACCGAGACATCGCCATTGCGATAAACTTGTATTGTTACAGATCAGTAATATAAGTATAATAGCGAAAATAAATAATAAGTATATATTGAAGCACACAGACATGAAGTAACTGCAGTCATTATCATGCCATTTAAAGAAAGAAAGTACATATTCAAGCAACCACTTTTAGAAATCGGTATGCTATAAGATCATCTTAACGCAATTGTTGTCAAAGATGAGACATACTAAATGAAAAGAGAATATTGAATGGAACGCAAGACAGTTAACAGTTAAGAAGTACAGGATGGTAACAAATAAGTTTTACCTGTTTCAAACAACAGAATCAACTCCTCAGGCATCTCCGGTTGTAATTCTACAGAGCTGTGGACATTTTGGGTCAAAAGCACTGACCTCCTATTACCAGGTGAGTTCCTTGAAACTCTCACGGGATGAATATTTGATTCAACCCCTAAAATTGCATGGAGCTCAGCAAAGTAAGGCATAGTTGCAGCATCATTACCCCTTTTAGAATTATGGTCTCTCACTTCCCTATAGTGTTGACACATTATTTTAGATTTCATCCGGCATTCCTCGTGGGTCCTGTCATGCCCTCTTCTATGCATTTCAGTAGCAATCTTCTCAAAAAGATTGATATTTCTATGGCATGTTCGTAATTGTTCTTGCACTTTCTCTTTGTCCCAAAAATCCAGAAAATCCAGTAAAGATCCAGTAAATCCAGATTCTCAGCATGGCTCGATGCTATGCCCCTACCTCCCTTCTTTGTTCTCTGAACTGCTGCCATTAAGGACAAATAAAAAGGCAGCTGTTTACAGAGGATGTTACAAAGGTCTGCCTAGGTGATGTAGGTGGGATTCTTTTTTCGTCACTCCACAGAAATGCCCCTTTCCGGGGATACTGTAGAATCTGAAATCCTTTATGTCGGGTAGTTCACAACATCGATAGTGTGCAAAGAGACGCAACTTTTAAAAAAGACGTGAAAATCAGCGGAACCATTTTCTGTGCAACTTAGGGGTTTTTCGGTCCCCCTCCTTCTGAAAGGGCGCTGTTGCTGTGGAAAATGTGGGAACTACCAGGCATCTTGGTGAATTCTTTGAGGATTTATTTTGCCGTGTAAACAGTCCCCATAGTCTTTGCTCAGCGTGCCATAACTTTCTACTGACCATTCCTCTCCATTAGTAGCAAATTCCTTCAAAAGTTGTGACAGTGAACACATGGGATTGATTAAATGAGAATATACTTGCCTATTTGCCATTTCAACCCTTTGAAAGGTCTCTTCTTCACTCTTGGAAACGGTTTCCTTTCTTGAATGAGATTTTTTGTATTATCTGTGAAACATTATGACATTGACTGAACTCTGTGTTCATTGAATTAGAATCTACATATATTGTCAAAATAACAATTGGTATTTTGTAGCCCCTTTGCATTTTTACATGTCTGAGCAGTGAAAAGCAGAACTGGGGGGGGATATTTTTGGGTGTTGCAGTTGTCAGGATTCTCAATTATTAGGGAATTGAATGGTTAGAGAGACAGTGTGGTATAGTGGTTTGAGTGCTGGAATATGATTCTGGAGACCAGGGTCTGAATCCCTGCTCAGCCATGGAAACCCACTGGGCATGTCACCCTCTCTCAGCCTCAGAGGAAGGCAAAGGCAAACCCCCTCTGAATAAATCTTATCAAGAAAAGCTCCATCATAGGGTCACCTTAGGATCAACATAAGTTGGAAACAACTTGAAAGCACACAACAAGGGAATTCTAGGGGTTATAGTCTTAAAAAGTAACTTTTCAGAGCTCTGATGAGATGAACAAACCTGACCACCCAGCAAAAAGGTAATTATACCCTGTAAGCAGCAACTCTTGAATCATAGATAAGAACAAGACCATTAGAAAGAAGCAATAAATGCACCTAGAGCATTTCAAATTGTCAAAGCAATAGACAAATGTCTTTTGTGGTTTATAGTTTAACAGTAAAGAGAAGCCAGTAAGATACAGTTACAGATAAGGGATAATATATATTTTTCATTAAATCTTTAATTGTGCCTCTCTTTTCCCAGATTCTTATAAGATATAAGAATCGCAGATATTTCAGACCTAATATGAGAGTTCTCCTATTTTTTAAAAAAATGAATTAAGAAACTATAGGTTATCTTTGGGTTTTTTCCAGGCTGTGAGGCCATGTTCTGGAAGTCTTTATTCCTGATGCTTCGCCTGCATCTGTGGCTGGCATCTTCAGAGAATGGTTGGGTAGGAGTATGTGGGATTTATATACTGTGAGCCCATGTGGGAGAGGATATGTAAATGTGTGTATTTGAATGGCTAGTTCCTGGGGGAAGATATGCAAGGAGGATTAATGTCTGTTTGGCTAATGGCCCATTATCTGTTAGAAATCCCCCTGTCCCTGGGTAGAGTTCATTTACATGTGTTGAGTTTTGAGTCTGGTGTTTTTCAGGACTGGTAACCAAACTTTGTTTACTTTAAGGGTTTCTTCTTTCCTGTTGAAGTTGTCCAGGTGTTTGTGGATTTCAGTACCTTCTCTGTGCATTCTGACATGATAGTTGTTGGTTACTCCCCATAGTAAGAAGAGCAATGGCCCCTTTTTTGACACTAAATCTGTCTTTGTAACTAATCAGGAAGTTCTCAGACTGAACAATCAAAGAACTTATTAAGAAGTCGAAAACTCCCTCCTGTCACATCGATCAAAGTTTTGTTTCTTCCCCAGTTTAGCAATGCCAAGATGTATCCTTCCATCTATGGTTTTTAGATTACCACTGCTGAGGAAATTAGCATTGTCTGTTCTTTCTGCATTTCATTTTCTTTTGACCTCAGAGTTTTTATATATGTGTGTAATGAAATTATCTGGGTCCACATATGCTCATGCTGTTAATAAATGTGTTAATCTTCATTTTGCCATAAGACTTTGTATTGTTTTTGCTGTAACATTAATAGGGCTACCTCACTAGATATTGTTCCAGCAATTGCAGAGGGCTTCTCTTATTTTCACATGATTACAATTCTGTTGAGTGGAGAATTCGAAAGACTTGAAAGCCTTGCTATGTCAGATGCTTGTTTAAGCTCATTTCAGTTCCTTCCAAGAAACCTATCGCAAGGTAACTGCAAAATGGTTAAAGCAAAAAGACATAGTTTTTGCACTGTCATAGTTTGGGCTCCTGGAAGTGAGACATTGGCTTGTGGCTAGCTATAGAACCTGCTTGTATTCTTTTCTGCAACTAGTATCAATGGCAGTGAAAGGAGCAATGATTCTTGGTAGTCTCCCCTTTTTCTATCTCTCCTTTCTTTCTGTTCCTCCCTGTACCTTTTTACAAGACAAGGATACTGATGAGAGGACACTGTAGAATGTGAGGCCACAGCTTATCAATGGCCATACAGTATACATCTCATGGGCTTGTCTAGACAAGAAGAAATAATGCACATACCTGCACATTATAGACAATTTGCAGCAGCATTGTTTTGTTCCCATGATGTTTTATCAAAAACAAAAGGCCGTGAAGCTCTCTGTGAATCAAGATAGTGGCCATGTCACTTTTTGTGTAGTGGGAGGTGAAGGAAGGTGAAGGGAACCTGGCAGCACCCAGAGACAACAAGGAGGGTGTCCACCACAAGGATGAGGAGGAGATTCACCCACCCTTCACCCATCCTGGTGGCAGCGGCTTCCGATTCTGGCTGCAAAGGGAGAAGGAAGGCTGTGGAGAAGGAAGAGGAGGGCAGCTCTTTGCTGCTCAAGCTTCATCTCACCTTCCTGGGCTGGGCTGCCCCTTCTCTCATGCCTGTCCACTGAGCTCAATGTCAGTGGGCTTTGGAGGACATTTCCCCACCACCACCATATTGCTGTAATTGCAAAATTATGGCAAAAAAGAAAAAAAATACAGAAAGGAACACTGGGTAGGGCATAGGTCAGAAAGCTGGCATTATGGTGCTTGATTATTGATTATGGTGTTGAAGACAGATTGCACAACTATAGACTAACAAAGTAGTGTGATTGCACAGTTAAAGGTTGTGATAAGGAACATTCTCAAACTGGTATGTTTCTATTCTCTGAACTAATGCTATTGCAGCAAGACAGAAGGCTGGTGCGCTAAAGTCCTAGGAGATTTTCAGACGCCTCTTGCCGCGCAAGCAGCCTCCGGAGCAGTAATGAGGCTGCTGTGCGGCTAGGGGTCCATTTTGGACGATGCCCTTTCTCTCTCGGCGGCGTCCGTGACTGTTGCGGCTAGCATAGGAGGCGGCTGCGCTGTTTTTCACTCACGGAAGTTGTCCGTGAGTAAAAAACAGCGCGGCTGCCTCCAATGCAAGCCGCAACAGTCACGGACGACATTACTGCTCCGGAGGCTGCTTGCGTGGCAAGAGGCGGCAAGAGGCATCTAAAAATCTCCCTAGATCTATAGGACTGCCAGCATAAAAAGAGCAAAGAAGAGACCATCCTAACCTTGTGTGCGAGAGAGTTCCACAGACTGGGATAAGCCACCAAGAAGGCCCTTGCTGTATATACAGTATGCATATACAATATCATACACAGATGTTCTAAGTGATGGTAGGAAAATACTCTCACAGTTTGGTTCTTCCCCATTTCAATATACATATATTACAATTATAGGCATAACTAGGCACTAAATACCACTGGTGATAATGACATGGGGTTGGTCAAGGAAACACTTTCTATGAATCCTGTTTTCCACCCCTCCAGTTCTAGCCCCCATGTAATAATCATGCAAGTAGCAACCACACTGCTCACTTCCACCACTAATAACTGCTCTTCTATTGGAACACTGCTGCTTGCATCGTTGATGGTAGTTATTAGTTAATAAAAACACACTGCTGGAATTCCTTAGGGCTATAATTACCTTAAAACCAATCCATGAACATTGCTTCTCTTTTCCCTTTGGCTCATATTTCTGAGTCACTTAAGATGCTTAGTATTCAAAAATATTGTTGGATTTCAGATCAAATTGTCATGAGTGACTTTCCCACTCCCACCCCACATTAAAATAGTCTATTAACAAGACCATATTAAGGTATTCTGTGAGCAAGACTAAATGGAGGAAAGAGTGCTGATGTAGCCCAGAATGAAAGTTGCTGGGAAGCAGCCAAAGAGCTGGGCCTGCATGTTGTCCTGCAAATGCAACATTGTGCCATGGTTCCTTCTCCTTCTAGACCTTTCCAACAGTGATTTCTCTGAAGACCTGTTCAAGCAGAGGTAGAGATCTAGCTTGGTCTTGGTCTTGCTGGCCAGATTCCAGCTCTGCGAACCCTCTCCCATGCACAACTGGATGACATCAATGGGCTGCATGACATGGTGCAACTTTTTGTGGGCATAGTATTGAGGTGGCATTCTGGGCGCTGCAGGGAGACACAAAATGCACAAATCACCAGAGCTAGAGATAAAATGGCCACAAAGTTAAATGATACAGCTAAGAAAGTGTTGGCATAGTATGGGACACAGATCTAGGGAATGAATAACCCATCCCTTATTTGACAAGTCCCACCCCAACCCTCAGCCACCCACTAGGGAGTGCACTCCTGGTGTGACAGATTAGAATCCACACAGGCGCACAACCTCAGTATTTGGTTAAGAAGTATTTGGAGAACTGCTGTTGGATTCATTATTAAAGTTTGCTGTATATATTCTGTATTTGTTTTATACTGGAACTAATGATAAAGACTCCAGATAGACCTTGCTGCTTGTAAGTCTTCTTATTGTGGGTGAAAGTGGGTCAGAGCAGTGATAAAGCCTGCTAGTTGAAGCCTTTGTTTTTCAAGCCCTATTCTGCTGCATAGTTTATCTGCTGAACCCCTCTAGGCATCTTCTAGAGCAACTCTATGGTATGTATCCCTATTTTTTCAGCCATGGATAACTGAAGCCATGGATATTGGTTCCACAAATATGATAGGACAACTTGTATTTAATATCTGAGCAAATATCATAAATTTTATCAAACTATAAAAATAAACTCTGAGGGCATATGTACATACAAGAAGAGGTTCCACCATCTTCCTACCACCACTACCACCACATGAGATGTTGATTGAATCAAGTTAACACAGTGGAACAAATGGCACTAGTGTATATGATTCTGCAGTTTGTGGTTGGGGTGTTTAGCTGACCACATTCTAGTATTTATTTATTTATTTATTTATGCCATTTCTATGCTGCCTTTCTCCCAAAGTGGGACCCAAGGCGGCTCACAAAGCAATTAAAACCACAATTAGAATAAGCTTGTAAAATGTGGGCTAGACAAGTTAACTGTTCAATGGATTTGTAATTGGTTGACTAGCCAAACCCAAAGCGTGCTCAGCAGTGGCTCCTCTTCATCTTGGAAAGATGTGACCATTGGGGTACCACAGGGTTCTGTCCTGGGCCCAGTGCTATTCAACATCTTTATCAATGACTTGGATGAGAGAATTAGGGGCATACTTATCAAATTTGTAGATGACACCAAATTAGGAGGAGTAGCTAATACCCTAGAGGACAGGATCAAAATTCAAAATGACCTGAATAGACTAGAAAGCCGGGCCAAAGCTAACAAAATGAAATTCAATATGTAGAAATGTAAGGAAAAACAAAAAGTATAGATATAGGATGGGGGAGACCTGGCTGAATAAGACTATATGCAAAACGGATCTAGGAGTCCTAGTAGACCACAAGTTGAACATGAGTCAACAGTATGATGTGGCAGATAAAAAGACCAATGCGATTTTGGGATGCATCAACAGAAGTATAGTGTCCAGATCAAGGGAAGTAATAGTGCCACTCTATTCTGCCTTGGTCAGGCCTCACCTAGAATTCCGTGTCCGGTTCTGGGCACCACAATTCAAAAAGGATATTGACAAATTGGAGTGTGTCCAGAGGAGGGTGACTAAAATGGTGAAAGGTTTGGAAGCCATCCCTTCTGAGGAAAGACTTAGAGAACTGGGTATGTTTAGCCTGGAAAAAATACGGTTAAGGGGTGATATGATAGCCCAGTTTAAGTATTTGAAGGGGTGTCACATTGAGGATGGAGCAAGCTTGTTTTTTGCTGCTCCAGAGACTAGAACATGGAACAATGGATGCAAGCTCCAGGAACAGAGATTCCACCTCAACATTAGGAGGAACTTTCTGACAGTAAGAGCTGTTCAGCATGGAACACACTCCCTTGGAGCGTGGTAGGGTCTCCTTCCTTGGAGATCTTTAAACAGAGGCTGGATGGCCATCTGTCAGGGATGCTTTGATTGTGATTTCCTGCATGGCAGGAGGTTGGACTGGATGGCCCTTGTGGTCTCTTCCAACTCTACAACTGTATGATTCTACCTGAATAAAACGGTATTTTTATTTTTTAAAAACCCCACAACTGTGGACATGCAGCAGTGATAACTGCGCTAAAGGAACCCCCCTCCTTTGATGAAGCACAGGCTGGAGGCTTTTAACGTGGTCTTGGTGCCTGCAACATTGCTCAGAGAGCAGAGGGTGGGGCCACATGGTATTTAAACCTGGCCACCCTCTGCCTCCTCCTTTTCATTATTTGATTGGTTTGGTGTGGACCTTTGGCACCTCCCCCTTTGGGAGATGAAGGGGGGATCTGGAACTACTCCTTTAGTGTCTTGAGAGCTGAGGGATGGGGACAGTGACCTCCTTTGGGGCTGGCCCAAGAGATAAACCCTTTCTTTAAATCCTGTGACTTAGGGAAGGAACTTTTGGGTTGGCCTTCCAGATGTAGATTGGCTGAGGAGCAACCCAGTTTATGGATTAACTGGGAAAAAGCCATTAGGAAAAAAACTTGCTTTTACAATTGTCTCCTACAGGACTAAAACTGAAGAAGTACTGAAGAACTACACCATCATGCAGTAAGGCAGAACGGAAGGCAAAATGGTCCAGCTGCAGTTTCACTTTATTCCTCATGCAATACGCCTCTAAGAGATTCTTAGGAATAATTTCTTTATTGTAAGAACTGTTTGACAATGGAATAGACTGCCTCAGAGGGTGGTGGACTCCTTCTTTGAAGGTCTGTAATCAGAGGTTGGATGGCCATCTTTCAGGAGGGCTTGGGTTGTGTATTCCTGCACAGAAAGGGACTGAACTAGATGGCCCTAGTGTCCCCTTCCAAACGTAAGATTCTATAACTCTGTAGTGTTGTTGTGATGTGCCTTCAAGTTGACTCTGACCTATGGTGACATTCTCTTATGTTTTCTTGGTAAGATTTGTTCAGAGGGGTTTGCTATTGTCTCCCTCTGAACCTGAGAGAGTGTGATTTGCCCAAAGTCACCAAAGATATTTCCATGGCTGTATGAAATTTGAACCCTGGTCTACCTGAGTCCTAGTCCTACATTCAAACCACTACCCCACATTGCCTTTGTAGTAGTGATTCTCTAGTAGTGATTAAACCTGCACAACTGCAATATCAAGAACATTTCACACACCCCTCAAGTAAACATAAAAGCATTGTTTTCCTCAGGGAAAACACTTTCTGTAGAGTTTCATTTTTAACTGTAACAGTATTTAACATAACTCATTACTTTGTTTGTAACATTTTAATGTCTGTGGGTTGTAGGGAAAAGCTATAAAAATAAATATACCAAGTTTAACTCCAGTATTTCTGAATTTATATTAAGATTCAAGAATATGGATAGCATTTAGACATTCACAAGATGCCCATGGAAAAAGTGAGTCATCCATCTGCTTTCTCTTACTGGAGAGTGATTAAAAAGTGTAAATGAGTCAACAATTGTAGGTTGATTGATGCTAAGCATGCAAAATCCAAAAAGAGAGAGAGAATAACATGTGAAATAAAGAAATAAACAATACTGTTAGACTCGCCTGCTAATATGCCAAGGTGATTAATTGCTGATGTTTCATTGATGGGAACGTAATGGAAGAGGGTGGTCCCTTGATAACGGGATATCTTTCTTCAGTTTTTGGAAGGTTACACCAGGCACAACATCGAAAAGATATTCATTTCCAGATGACACAATATGGCAGGAAAAAAAGAGGGGTTTAGCAGTTTGAATGGACAGAGACAGAAGAAGATGTTGAAAATTTAGTGGAAAACAGGAAAGTCCTAGACGTTGGCATCCTAGAGATTTGCTACTTCCTGTTTGCTTCTTTATGTTTGGGTCAGCACCATAAATATTAGAAATATGTCCTAGGTCTCTAGTGCCCTGTCACGCAAATGCTATTAAATCCTTTATCACTGTTGTTTGAATTCCTCACTGAATACATAATTGAACAGAAAAGGCATTAAAACTGCCTAAAGATTGATACTGAAATGCTGAGCTGTATTGGGAGGCATAGCCTTCTTGGAGAGTCAGATATTAGCTCCTCCTTAAAGAAAAGAACTCAGTGATTAAGATCTTCAGGCCTTTCCCCTGAAGCAAGACTATCATAGCTGAAAATACACTGTTCTTTCAGATATCAGACTTCTGTTAATCATAACTTTTCTCCACATTAGGTACATAATTTGTTTCATCTGATTCTCAGGGCTTATCAGATATATGGGAAAATAAGCCATGAAATAAAAATTTGCAAATGTGCCATTTGTGGTTGTTAAGGAGGGTCACATTAATTTGAATCACTATAGACCTCATCCTGGTTGTTGATTTTATATACAATTAATTTGGGATTGAAATTCTTAAATCACTGGTTTCTACTCTGTTAAATTCTTGCCTACATATCCAGGTGTGGTGCCAAGTTACAAGCCATTCTTCTTTCATCCTCCCAAACAAGAAGGAAAGCACATCATCACTGAAGAAATTTCTCTCAGTTATTTTTCTATTCCTTGGACTTTTCACATAAATTTTTGAGAATGCAAGGATGCATATTGTGATGGAAGTCAATCATATCATCAGGTTTATTGGTGGGCTGTTATCAAAAGAAGGAAGAAGTCTCGTGGTGGATGTGGTGGATTGACAAAACGCTAAGCAAAAGATGTTAAAAGAAATTGATCTATGCCAATTATATTCTAAATCAGATATATAGGACTTTTTCGTACAGCGATTTGTAACGGAAGCAGCCCCGTCCCTGTTGCAAGGCTGCTGCATGGCGGGGGGGGGGATTTCGGATGATGCTGTCCCCCTGCCGATACTGTTCCAGAAGAGCTGGGAGGCTGCAGCACCATATTTGGCCATTTTCTAATCACGGTCAACTTCCGTGATTAGGAAATGGCCAAATATGGCACTGCAGCCTCCCAGCTCTTCTGGAACAGTACCAGCAGGGTGACAGCATCATCCGAAACATCCCCCCTGCCATGCAGCAGCCTCGTAATGGGGACGAGGCTGCTTACATTACAAATTGCCGTCTGAAAAAGTCCATAGTTTCAAAATAATTTGGAGGGGCAGAGAGTGAGAGCTAGATAAGACTTTATCAGACAAGCCTCTAAAACATTTCTGTCCCACCATATTTTAAAGCTTAAGTGTCCCAGTAAAATAACCCTTTTATCAAATGCTGCTGTAAGAGCATGAAAAAGCAGCCCCGTAATTATGAGAGCACAACTGCAAGCTCTGTTTACTTCTTTGTTGGTGGGTGTACGTGATCTAAAAACAGCTAAATAAAAAAAAATGAACACACAAGCACTGAAACACAATTAAAGATTTGCCTGCAAAATGGGGAGGTTCATAAAAAGAGAGTCCTATACCTAGCTTTCACATTCTCACCTGGAAGTGTTCTGGCGGGGACTGCCCATTGATACTGTAATCATGTCGGCATAATGGGGTGCGATTTCAGACACTCACAATTCCACAAAAAAAAAAAAAACATGGCAGATCAATTGACGGCTTGGCCCGTCAATAAAAAAAGAACGCCTTTTTCACAGCAGCAGAATGCCACAGCATGACATCATGTGAAATGGGCACCCTTTCGCGTTCTTTGGGCATCGCTATGATGCCATATTTGTCCCATCTGATAAGTCCATAGACAGAGATAGTATGGAGATTTTCACATGGGGAAAGTAACCCCCAGGGAGATCAGGAGAGAAACGGGGCTGTTCTGGTTGCAGTGCTCCATTTCACATGCCCCTTTCCTTCTCCTGATCTCCTGTCATCCTTCCTCTGTCCCACTTCCATTTCCCTCCCACTATGTTCTGCAATTTTTTACTAACAAAGAACTTTCATTAGTAAAAAATATTGGGAGGGGAAATGGAAGCAGCACAGAGGGAGGACGATGGGAGATCGGGAGAAGGAATGGGGCATGTGAAATGGAACGGTGCCCCATTTCTCTCCCGATCTCCCAGGGGGGTTACTTTTCCCATGTGAAAATCTCCTTTATCACTTCCCATTTTTAGCATGGTAACATCTAAAAATAATCTTTCCTTTTCTCTCTAAACACAATGGGCTGCCAGCTGCTCTGTTCATGGTTAAGGGCAAATTTCTCCCTCAACTATGTTTTCCCCTTTTTGTTTAGCCCTGTGGTGACTCAGCCTGCTAAGAAGCCAGAGTCTTTCCCATTGTGGTGACATGCAGCTTGTAATCAAGACTAGTGGTGAATAGTAAATTAAACATGAACCAATTAACAATTGTATTTTGAATCTAATGTTAAGCCTAGGCTCTCCATGCAAAAGGAAAATCCTAGATAGTCATCAAGATATGCATCTAAATCAGCAAACATAAATAGCCTAAATCCAATTCCAGCTAAAGCAAAACCATTTAATCAATGAGAACATGGGCACTTAATGCTAATTAAATCTAACTGATTCAGTGAGTCTAATAGCATTTGGATTCAGCTCTTTACTGATTCTGATTCACAGTTCAAGGGAGAATCTCTACTTTTCCAAAAGCAGCTTCCTGAGTAATAAGAGATTTCCTGATCCATATATGTTTGCAGGTTTGCAAATTAGAGCTTAACTCCCCAGAGCTCAAATTACTCCACCAATTAAGGAACACATCCAATTGATGTGTGTTCCATTTTTCCTACATGGACTCAACCAAGAGTCAAATAGATTCCACTCACCTTCAGATGAGAGAAAAGGTGAACAGGTACTTGTGTTCAATAGAAGTCAACAAAAAATAAAAATTACTGATGGCAGGAAACCAGGAAGAAGTATAGTAAAGGTACATGGGAACTATTTATTGTTTTGAAAATGTTTTGTAAGTTATTTGGAGGGACTATAGTCATTCCAGGTACTGAATGCAGCGGATCGGTATCTGTAGGTATGTAGATGAAGGCACAATGCTTCATTCGAATTCTAATTAGAATTCTCTCTGTGTGTGTGCCCTCAAATCACCTGTTGACTTATCCTGCCAAAAATGGGACCCTAAATGGCTTACAATAATTTAAAATGCTGCTGCTAAAAACATTACTTTACCAAAGTTAAAAGGAATTAAATATTATTAAAAACATGCTTAAAGACAGTTAAAAACAGTTAAACATATTTAAAACATAGTTTTAATTTTAAAAATGATTAAAACAGCATACCATTTATACACACACTGCAGCACCAAAATTAAAATTCACAACTCACAATTTGAAAGCCTGCCTAAATAATCTTTAACTGCTGGAGGAAAGAGAGCAGGGAGGTGGCCAATCGGATCTCTCATGAAAGGGAGTTCCACAATCTGGGAGCAGCCACAGAGGAAGCTGTCTCCCACATCCTCACTGCCCACACCTGCAAAAGGGGAGGCACAGAGGGAAAGCCCTCCTCTGCCAATCTTAGCACTCAGGCTGGCTTATATAGGGAGATAAGGTTTCTCAGAAGACTTGAATTCATTTATACTGGCCAGGTATTCCTGAACATCCTCTTTATCTATTCTATGCTGCATTTCCCCTGCTGCATCATCTGCTCCATTTTCTCCAGATTCAGCACTGTTCTCCTTTTGGGAGAAGACCAAGGCAAAGAAGTTGTTAAGTAGCTCTGCCTTTTCTCTGTCCCATTAGCATTTTGCCATCTTCTTCACACAGCAGCCCTACCACTTCCTTGTTCTTTCTTTTGCTACGAACATATTATTAAAAAAAAACCACCCCTTTTTATTGTTTTTAATCTCTCTAGCAAGCCTGAGCTCCATCTGTGGTTTTGCTTTTCTGATTTTCCCCCTACATGAGCTGGCTATTTGTTTGAATTCTTCTTTTGTGATTTCCCCCCTCTTCCATTCCTTGTACATTTTCCTTTTAAGTTTTAGCTCAGTTGAAAGTGCTTTAGACATCCATACTGGTTTCTTTAGACACCTCGCCTTTTTCCTCCCCATTGTAACTGTTTGAAGTTATGCCTTCAATATCTCACTTTTTAGAAACTCCCATCCATCATGTACTCCCTTCTCTTTTAGTATTCCTGACCATGGGATCACCCCTAGTAATTCCCTAAGTTTTCTGAAATCAGCTTTCTTAAAGTCTAGAAGGCATGTCTGGCTGCATTTGGCTTCCCCTTTCCTCTGTATAACAAACTCCAGCAGAACATGATCACTCCCCACCAAGGATCCCACCACTTCTACCCCATTAACCAGATCATCTCTGTTGGTTTGGATCAAATCTAAAATAGCTGATCCCCTTGTTGTCTCTTCCACCTTCTGGACAATGAAATTGCCTGCAAGGCAAATGAGGAATTTGTTGGACCTTAATTTTTTGGCAGAGTTGGACTTCCAACAAATATCAGAATAGTTTTTTTAAAAAACCATTATTACTAAGGACTTTTTCAAACGGGGTAAAAAAAAAACAACCAAGGAGGTCGGGAGAATAATGGGGCTGTCATGCCTACAGAGCCCCATTTCAGACAGCCCCATCCTCTTCCATCCTCCTTCCCACATCCTCCTGACCTTTCACCATGCTGAAGGCGCCGCTTTTTTATTGACGGAAAACCTCCATCAATAAAAAGTGGTGTCCACAGCATGGAAGAAGCACAGGGAAAGGTCGGGAGGAGGACGGAGGAGGATAGGGCTGTCTGAAACGGAACTCTGTAAATGCAACAGCCCTGTTCTTCTCTCGACCTCCTCGGGGGGGGGGGGTTTACCCTGTTTGAAAAAGTCCTATATCTCTCCTGTCTGAATGTGCAGTCAACTGTTCCAGGAAGGTATCCTCAGTTTGGCTTGGAGGTCTGTAGTAGACTCCCACAATGACATCCCCTGCTGTTTCTCTCCCCCTTGATTTTTACCCAGATGCTCTTCATGTTCATCCTGTTTATTTCCCATGCTCTGTGCATTAGTATAGAGACATCTCATCTATGACCATGGGCCACTCCCCCTATCTGCCTTTTAAAGGTTTTATTCCTCTCACAGTTTGGTTCTTGTACTACTTGCCTTGTTTTCTGTATAACATTCAGGTTATTATCTCCAGCACTTGATGAACTCCTGCCTTCAAGCATTCTGTCTCTCTCCCCCACACAACTCAGTTTAAACCCCTCCTGATCAGATGCTTCAGACTCTTATCAAAAAACATTCCTGCCAACTGCTGTGGGATGCAACTCATCCCTTGCCAGAAGTCTACCTATGTGAAACCGCACTCCAGGGTCCACAAAGCCAAACCATTCCTGGCTGCACCATCTGCACAGCCAGTTGTTCACCTCAACTATCTTTCTCTCCCTTCCTGGGCCATGCTCTTCCACTGGAAGGACAGACAAAATGACTACCTGTGCATCCAAGTCCTTCAGCTTCCCACCGAGAGCCAACTAATCCCTTTTGATATTCCAAAGGCTATGCCTTGCGGTATCATTGGTTCCCATGTGGACAAAAAGGAAGGCATAATAGTCAGTAGACTTCATGAGTCTCAACAGCCTTTCTGTTACATTGTGGATTTTTGCACATGGGATACAGCACACCTCTCAATACATCTTATCAGGCCCACAAACTACTGACTCTGTACCCCTCAGCAAAGTGTCCTACCACCACCACACACCTCCTCCAAGAATTGGCAGAGGCCAATCTGTGTGCTGAACCATCCAAGGTCTCATGCACATTGTCTGAGGCTTGGCTCTGCTGCTCTCCTTCCTGTTCCTTGTCATCACTGACAAGGGAGAGAGCTTCAAACCGGTTCTGTAGTGTCAAACTCATAGAATGGTCCCTGCTCCTTCGCCTTCTCCTCTTTCTCCTTCTCTGAGTAACAGTCTTCCAAACTTTGACCTCCTGTGTATCAGAACTAACCTACTCCAGAGAGACATCCCCTGCATGTTCCTGAACCAGGACCTTCTGCTCTTCTCTGTCTAAAAAAACCTCCTGCTCCTTAATATGCTGTATAGTAGCTAATCAGGCCTCAAGTTGCTGGAACTTCTCTTCCAACAACACCAACAACTTCCACTTGCTGCAGGTGTAGCTCTGCACATCCACGGTCAAGAAGGCAAACATACCACATCTGTTGCAGGTGGCTGCAGCAGTTCCCTCACTATCCATATTGAGGAATCAATATGTACACGCTCACCTCTCCATTGACGCCCCCTTGTCGTGGGAGAAAGGCTTGTGTACCCTAATGATGTTTTGAGCTATGCTGGCGGTGGCATAATAGCCACAGGTAGGGTCTCCCATGCCAGACAGGTCAAAACCGAAGGGTCTGACAAAGAGCGTCAAAGGGCAGGATGGGCTCTCTAGCCTTGTGGCAACCGTCCTAGGAGAAGGAAAACTCTAATCCCAAACCCGGGCAGATGGTGCTCATCCAACCCTGTAAGGTCAACCATCTAAGAGAAGGAAACTCTAATCAAACCTACGACCTGAGGACCTCGCTGCTACGTCCATGCTTGCAAGGCCACAGCAGATGAACCTCTGGTTTAAAGGGTGAGGCCAGTTCTGTGCACGCTTCGCTCCACCAGAAAAATCCATTGCACAGGCTCGATGTACACGCTGTTCTAGTACCACTGGTAAAGCTTGGTGTGAAAATCTCCTAAATATAATCCTTTCTTTACCAGTGTGGGTATGACTCAAGAGTCTGTATATACTGTAGGGGCTTCCTGCTTTCTTTTATGTGTGCATGTGAGAGTTACTGTTTATGTAATGTTCCTTTACATCAGTGTAAGCCACTTCCATGGATTTGGAGGGAAGGCTTTGCCATTTGGAGGGAAGGCTTTGCCATTCTGCACTGCTGTTAATTTTCCAGCAAAAACAGGTGGCATGGTAGCAAGAAAGCCAGCCCTTTTCATTTTTAAAGCTCCATTTTATGTTGCCTGCAAATAATTCACACACCAGAGGTGCAGTTCTACTTGGGAATAAGGAATGCATGCAGACTTTTAAAATAGCACTTCAGAAGGAAAAGCATTATTTTTCATCCATGTCACTGCATTTGGGATGCAAAATCGGCCGCTGCTGCAGAAGCACCAGCAACAGACAGTGCTGGCAGGAGGTCCTGGGTGGCATAAAAATGGATGAGAGGGGCTACATGCAGCCCACGGGTTGTGTGTTGCCCTCCCCCTTTTCCTACACGCACAAAACAAGAAGTTCCCACATGTGCCAAGTACTCTGTGTGCTCCAAGCCCCCAATCTTAGTCATTATCTGCATAACTGATTCAGTTTTTTAAATGTTGTATCTGAGTCAAAGAGGCATTGGCACCCCACCCCACCCCACAATAAAATGAAATACACCATCCTAAATGTATAAATAGAAGATCAAAGGGGGGAAAAAATCCCATGAATAAATATTTGTACTTCCTTACAAAAGTATGCCTCAGGCACCCAAAATTATATAAAGCAATTGCATCGAGGCGTGCATCGCTTGCTGTTACAGAGAAAGGACAGGAGAGGAACATTAAATCTAGATCATCAATATACCACAAACACCCTGGAGCAATCATAAAGAATGTTTGCTGAGAAGAAATCCAGCTTCTCAAGAAACAAGTTTCTAAGATATCTGGGATTACAGTATACTGAATACATTTGGAGGGGAAAGAGGGTGGATGGTGGGTGGACCACCACAGGGCAGTGAATCCCTGCTTGATCCCCTGCTGATCCTCCCACATCAGCTCCAAGTTGAATGGGAGCTCCTCTGGTTCTGGACCCAATTCCCTCAGCAGTGCCCAAGTGGGAGCAGCTGCAAGAAGAGTAGTGGTAAAATCATGAAGGGATTCACCTCCTCTGTACTTATGGATCCGCCATCACCTCTGGAGGGGACTGCAAGGCCTCTGACCATGAAGAGGCAACATTACCTATTAGGCAAACTCACCAATATTATATATATATATTATAAGAGCGCTTCTGAAAACAAATCAAAAGGGGATGACTCAAACAGAATAGGGGCTTGTCTACACTGGCCAGAATACGCCACGTTCTGGCCTGAGTATTCCAGCCCTGGCCCTGTGATGGTTTTCCCCTTTTACCTGCCCTTCTGTTGTGGCAACAAAGGTGTCTGCACACCCATGGCCCACACACAAACTGGCACTTCTTTTCACTGTGTTGGACATGTCTTCTGAGGCCAAGAACGAAGTGCCCAGCCATGGCCACACAGCTGGGCACCTTGCAGTGACTTCAGCAGTTGGAATGGGTGCAACCCAACTGGGAAGTGGCTGCTCCAGGCACTGCACAGTCCATGTGTGAAGACACACGCACCTCATTGTCATACTGGAACTCATTGTTTTCTTCAAAAGAACCTCAACAAACGGTGAGGTGTCTGCTCCATTTTAAGGGGTATCTGCCCCAGATTCTCATCGGAACTGCCCAGACATCCTATGGACCACTCAGACTAAAAAACAAGGCCAAAACCCTGCATCATCTGGGCAGCTGGGCATGGTAATGGGGGGGGGCATTTCATTTGACCCATGCAGACAAGGTGAAGGTTTACCTAACTAGATGTCAGCATGAAGCCCACCATTAGAGAAAGATGACCTCCTCAGCCAATAGATGCTGTGGTTGTAGCAGCAGTGGCAGCTTCCCAGCTCTCCTTCTAGACTTCCTGGCTGTTCCCTTCTGCCTGAAGCAAGATTTTTTTATAATGCTACACAGTCTATTCTAGGGCCCCTAACTAGCCTGCTACCCTCTGGTATGGTGAAGAGTGCTCTCTCATTCTCCACTGCTAAAGTAAGATTCAGCTGCTAGTCCAGCTGGCATCTGTACATAGGCTAGTGGGAGTGGGTAGAGGACAATTTTGTTCCTTTACCTCAGGAATGTGGCAAAGCACAGGCAGTGGTGCTCGGCCACTGTGGATAGTGGTGCACATGACCTCATTAGTCCTTGCCAGTCATGTTCAATAAAAGAGATAACTTTCTACCATTGAAATCAACAGGCCTTAAATGTGTTTACTCCTGTCAAGATTTTGCACCAAATGTTTTGAATTCAATAGCAATACCTACTGTATAACAACAAACTCTCATGACTTGGAAACATTGCCTTCTTAGATTTACAGCTCCCAGAATGGCACAGCCATCTTGGCTTGGGGGAATTCTGGGAAACTTACTTAAAAAAAACACATTTTTTTCATGTTCTGTTAAATCTCTGCCACTTATTAAAACCATGCCACTGAACTTTTAAGTTTTACAAAAGAATTGCCAAGGCCAAACTTCAGCCTGATATGCCCTTAATGTCTCAAATTAAGAGGAAAGAAAGTATCAAATGAGAGTGGAGAAGTATGCACATGGATGAAAGATGTGAACAATGAACAATAGAAGCATCAGGCTAGAATCCCTAAGGCAAAAAGAGAGTCCAAGGCAGCCAGAAACTGAACCACAAAGTCAGAGAAATGAAGTAGTAGCAATGAAAACAGCAAGTGAGCTCCAGCTACAGCAGCAGGCAGGAAGAAATAGAGAACTGATGATGCAATTTGTGATGATTTAGCAAGTGACTTTTTCTCAGGATCAGCTTCCTCCAAAAACAGTGATAACAGTGATCTACTTTTCAGGATGTTTGTAAGGGTTAGCATACCTGAGAAATCCAACTGGTGGTTATAGTGGAGGTGATGATGAAGAACTGCACCAACATTATTCATAATGGGATGTTTATAATTGAGGGCTTTCTCAGTGGCTGCTTCCAAGATCTGGAACTTCTTACTGAAGGAGCCTAGGTGAACTCTTTTGATGATAGGCACAGGAATAAGGAGACCAAGACACAATAAAGATACCACACATATATAGCTGGATTGTAAAAGGCCACTTTTATCAAACTATAATCTCTTTAACCCCTTTCTGAGAGATATACAATGGGGGAGAAAACTAGTGTGGGAATAGTTGGGGCAGGAGGTCAACTCCAAAAAATCCTCCCCAATTTCCCTTTGGCAAAACACCTGAACCCCAGAGATAATCCATAAACTGGGTTGCTCTTCAGCCAGTCCACATCTGGAAGGCCAACCCAAAAGTTCCTTCCCTAAGTCACA
Source organism: Gambelia wislizenii (assembly GCA_030847615.1). Lineage (NCBI taxonomy): Eukaryota > Metazoa > Chordata > Lepidosauria > Squamata > Crotaphytidae > Gambelia > Gambelia wislizenii. The sequence continues at coordinate 164,077,422 of JAUMIR010000001.1, read as the reverse complement.
GGACTTAAAGAGAAGGTTTATCTCTCGGGCCAGTCCCAAAGGAGGTCACTTTCCTACCCCTCAGCTCTCAAGAAACTAAAGGAGTAGTTCCAGATCCCCCCTTCATCTCCCAAAGGGGGAAGTGCCAAAGGTGCACACAAAACCGATCAAACAATGGAAAGGTGGAGGCAGAGGGTGGCCAGATTTAAATATCCTGTGGCCCCACCCTCTGCTCTCTGAGCAGTGGTGCAGGCACCAAGACCACATTAAAAGCCTCCATCCTGCGCTTCATCAAAGGGGGATTCTTTCAGCGCAGTTATCACTGTACTGGGGACCCTATTCCTGCTGCATGTCCACAGTTGTGGGGGTTTTTTAAATAAAAATACCATTTTATTCAGGTAGAATCATAGAATCATAGAATTATAGAGTTGGAAGAGACCACAAGGGCCATCCAGTCCAACCCCCTGCCACACAGGAAATCATGATCAAAGCATCCCTGACAGATGGCCACTGAGCCTCTGTTTAAAGATCTCCAAGGAAGGAGACCCCACCACTCTCCAAGGGAGTGTGTTCCACTGCCAAACAGCTCTTAGGACATTTTCAGACACGGTTTTATCATACCTAGCGCGGGAAGAGGTCCCGGGAGAGGGATGGGGCTCTTGAGTGGCAAGGGGTTGTTTTCGGACTCCGCCATCCCTCTCCCGAAAGCATCTGTTTCAGTTCCATGAAGCTTTGGAAGCCGCAGAGCCATATTTTAATCACGGGCAAATTCTGTGATTAAAATATGGCTCTGTGGCTTCCGAAGCTTCATGGAAATGAAACAGATGCTTTCAGGAGAGGGATGGCAGCGTCCGAAAACGAGCCCCTGCCGCGCAAGAGCCCCGTCCCTCTCCCGGGAGCTCTTCCCACGCTAGGTACAATAAAACCGTGTCTGAAAATGTCCTTATTGTCAAAAAGTTCCTCCTAATGTTGAGGTGGAATCTCTGTTCCTGGAGCTTGCATCCATTGCTCCATGTTCTAGTCTCTGGAGCAGCAGAAAACAAGCTTGCTCCATCCTCAATGTGACACCCCTTCAAATACTTAAACAGGGCTTTCATATCGCCCCTTAACCACTGTTTTTTACAGGCTAAACATACCCAGCTCCCTAAGTCTTTCCTCATAAGGAATGGCTTCCAGACCTTTCACCATTTTAGTCACCCTCCTCTGGACACGCTCCAATCTGTTAATATCCTTTTTGAATTGTGGTGCCCAGAACTGGACACAGTATTCTAGGTGAGGCCTGACCAAGGCAGAATAGAGTGGCACTATTACTTCCCTTGATCTAGACACTATACTTCTGTTGATGCAGCCCAAAATCGCATTGGTCTTTTTATCTGCCACATCATACTGTTGACTCATGTTCAACTTGTGGTCTACTAGGACTCCTAGATCCGTTTTGCATATAGTCTTATTCAGCCAGGTCTCCCCCATCCTATATCTATACTTTCCATTTTTCCTTACATTTCTACATATTGAATTTCATTTTGTTAGCTTTGGCCCAGTTTTCTAGTCTATTCAGGTCATTTTGAATTTTGATCCTGTCCTCTAGGGTATTAGCTACTCCTCCTAATTTGGTGTCATCTGCAAATTTGATAAGTATGCCCCTAATTCTGTCATACAAGTCATTGATAAAGATGTTGAATAGCACTGGGCCCAGGACAGAACCCTGTGGCACCCCACTGGTCACACCTTTCCAAGACAAAAGGAGCCACTACTGAGCACCCTTTGGGTTCAGCCAGTCAACCAATTACAAATCCGTTTAACAGTTAACTTGTCTAGCCCACATTTTACAAGCTTGTTTGCAAGAATGTCATGGGGAACCTCGTCAAAGGCCTTACTGAAATCAAGATATGTGATATCCACAGTGTTCCCTTCATCTACCAAGCTGGTAATTTTATCAAAAAAAAAGAGATCAGATTAGTCTGGCATGACTTGTTTCTCTGAAGCCTATGTTGACCTTTTGTCAAAGGTAGACCTTTGACAACTGACCTCACTTGCTCCAGAAGGGGCTTTTTTAAAAAACTGGATGGGTATTTTTCTCTTGCTGGTGTGTTTTAAATAATGTTTTTCAATTTATGTTTTAATGATATGATGTTATTGTAAGCTACCTTGAGTCCCATTTCTGCTGGGAAAGCTACCAAACAAACAAGTAAACAGGTGCACTGTTACTGTTCATTATTTCTGTGAAATGCTATGTCCCTGGTTCCTTTCATACTTCATGATTATAGTGCTATGACTCCACTTTAACGGCCATGGTAACATCCTATGCAATCCTGGGTTCTGTAGTGTGGTCCGAGACAATGGATCACTAAAAAGAATTCTAAACATCTCTCCCTAAACTACAAATCCTAGTATTCCACAGGATGAAACTATGGCAATTAAAGTAGTGTTACCCTAATTGCTCTGGAGTTTTGAGGGCCCTCAAAATATAGGACAATATCAGACTCAGCCCTTTAAAATGTTCTTTTGCTGGCATTAAAAAAAAAACTTTTTATCCCAGCAAAAGAACGTTCCGCCCCACACCCACCTTCTAATCCCATCAAAGGCTCACAGCAATACAAAGGAAGTGAATGGAGCCTTGTTCACTTCCTCATTCAAAATCTTGTGCAAATCCATCATCTGGATAATTCAAAATTAAAAATCAAAATAAAGCCTAAAAAAACTTAAAAGCACACAAACACGTTTTAAAAATCCCAAGTAACCCAAGGAAGGTCATAAAAAGAGCGCAACCTACCTGGATGTCCCCATCTCACCCAGAAGTGTTTACGCCAGAAGGGCCATTGTCAGGGTAAGTACAAGTTAGAAATGGCCTGAGGTTTTGCACGCCAACAATGCCAGCAAAAAAGCAGCAGGGGGATGTATTGACGGCTTAAGCCATCAATTAAAAAAGACAGAATTTGGGCTTTTTTAACCATGAAAGGGTGACATCATCTGATCCACATGCCCTTTAGCTGTTATGTGATGTTGTTACAACACTGTATTTCAAGTGTCTGATAAAGTCCGTAGACATTAACTTGGTGAATTAATGTACTGTACTCAACTTGGCAATGCAAGAGGGGAGAAACAGCAGGTTCTTGTGACCAGCTATGCCAGTTATTAGAAAGGGCTCTGAAAGAGCATTGCCATATCTGACTTGACCGTGCTGGCCCTCATGTAACAAGATAATCATTTTAAGGAATTTGGGGGGACAGCCTACTCTTTCCAGGATCTGCCACAGACCTTTTCTGCTCACAGTGTCAAAGGCTTTGGTGAGGAGTTCACTGTAGAGTACTATTTTTGGGAGATGATGGTCCTCCATCCTAGAAATGTGTCCTGCCCAGCGCAGCTGTGTTCTCAATATCATGGCCTCAATGCTGGTGATCCCTGCTTGCTCAAAGTCAGCAACATTTGTCACATAATCAGTCCAGTGTATATTTAGGATTGTGCGTATACAGCGCTGATGAAAGCATTCAAGGAGTCGTAAATGGTGGTGATAGGTGAACCATGTTTCAGACCCATAAAGGAGAATAGAAAGTACAATGGCTCTATACACACTGATTTTTGTGCTTCACCTCAGGTGTTTATTACTCCAGACTCTTTGTAAAGTCTTCCAAATGCACTATATGCCTTTGCTAATCTGTGATCAATCTCTTTGTCAATCTTGGAATTTGAGGAGATGATGCTTCCCAGGTAGTCGAACTGCTGAATGGACTTAAGCACAGATTTGCCGACAGCAATGTGGGGATGATGGTGTTCGTCCTGTGGTGCAGGCTGGTAAAGAACTTCCATTTTCTTAAAGTTGACTTCCAGCCCAAACAGCTCTGCAGCTGTTGCGAAGCAGGATGTTAGGCACTGCAGAGCTGCTTCTGTGTGGGCAGCATCATCAGGGCATCATCATCAGCGAAGAGCAGCTCATGAACTAGATAGTTTAGAGTCTTAGTGCGAGCCCTCAGACGGCTTAAGTCAAACAAGTTACCATCAGTACGGTAACATATATAGATGCCGTTTTCTTCTTTGAGCTCCCAAAAATAGTACTGTATGGTGAACTCGCCACAGGTCAATGTAAGAGGGGCGCTCCAAAAAAGTGATACAGGACATTTTCAGACAGCGCTAAGTGAAGATTAACATGGGATGAGCTCCCGGGAGAGGAATGGCGCTCTTGCGTGGCGGGGGGTCATTTTCAGATGCCACCGTCCCTCTTCCGAGATCATCAGTGTCACTTCCGTTAAGCTTTGGAAGCAGCTGCGCCATATTTTAAGCACGGAAGTTGCCCATGCTTAAAATATGGCGTGGCTGCTTCCAAAGCTTAATGGAAGTGATACTGATGATCTCGGAAGAGGGACGGCGGCGTCCGAAAACAACCCCCCACCGTGCAAGAGCGCCGTTCCTCTCCCAGGAGCTCATCCCGCATTAAGCTCCATTTAGCACTGTCTGAAAATGTCCACAAGGACTCCCTGAAACAACATCTCAGGTTTGGCCAAATTGATCACCAACAATGGTCCACCCTGGCCTCACATCAGGAGGCATGGAGACACACTATCCACAATGCTGCAGCCTTATTTGAGAACTCACACTGAACAAGTCTTGAAGAGAAATGACAACGCAGAAAGAATCACAACCCGGAAACATCACCCAAGGAGACCTTCTGCTGTGCTTTCTGCAACCAGACTTGTTTATCTCGGGTTGGCCTTTTTAGTCATCAGCGCGCTTGCAGAAAGCATGGGATAAGTCCTTCCTGAATCTTTGTTTGCAAAGAAAAGCCAGAGAGAGAGAGAGATTATGCCAGTACTAAGGAGGAGACATCAGCTAGATAGAATAATAATAATCTTTATTAGGAAAATCAATAATAATCACATTCATGCACACATTCAGGCATCAAGCATTTATGCAAGACTAGTGAAATAAAGTGGGAGCTGGAGACAGAGAAATAGAAAGGGGAGTTATCAATGGGTGATATGACACCTTTTCCTAAAGAGATGAGGTCATGGAAGAAATCAGCAGAGTGGGGATCCTGATCTGGAATGGCTACACAGATGGACAGAATGTCCACAGGAAGGAGATCTGTGTGCACTTGAGCAAAGTTTTGAAAGGATTTTTATAGTAAATATTTGCCTTCTGGGGATGAGATTTTGAGTAGAAGACAATACTTTGAGATGTTGCTCCAAGAGCAACAAAAGCATTCTGGAAATGTTAATAGCATTTTAATGGTTGAGCACTTTGCGAATGGAAGAGAGGAAAAAACTTCCTTTGTTTGGGAGAGGAAAACTAATGAAGGTAGTTTACAGGTTTCAAGCTGCCAGCCTGGGCAGATAGGATTAGCCATGTGTACGTGCCTTTAGTTGTTTTGTGAATTAGCGTTTCTTTTAGAAGAAATTTAGATGGCCTCCTTAAGTGCATTCTTGGCTAAATAATGTTTGTCTTTGGGTTTTTCCCAGTTTGTGTTAATGGTAACACTATGTGGAAGACCACATTTGACCTAATTATTAAATATTGTCAATTTATTAATATAGCTATGGGGCTGGGGGTGTCAGGGTAGGTAACAGTAGAATCATGCAGCTATCACTACGTAGTGTGAAGGGGTCAATGGATAACTCACATGTGACTTATTTTGGTCATTTCTTTTATACATTATCACATATGCAGTCTTTCATTCTACCAAGCAATTTAGGCTGTATCTGCACTGAAGAAATAATCAGTTTGACACTGCTTTAACTGCCATGGTTCACTGCTATGGAATCCTAGGATTTTGTAGTTTGTTGTGGCACCAGAGCTCTCTGGCAGAGAAGGCAAAATATCTCACAAAACTACAAATCCCAGCATTCCATAGCATTGAACCATGGCAGTTAAAGCAATGTCAAACTGGATTATTTCTGCAGTGCAGATGCAGCCTTAGACTGAAGTGCATGTAATTCTGCCATTTTACTCTACAGCAGGATTGTAAGGGAGGATAGCCAAGAAACGATATCTTCTCCAAGGCCACACAATGAGTTTCTTGGCTGAAGTATCACTTGGCCTTTGGAACCTCATGAACAACAACTATCTGCATACCTCAAGGTACATCACATCTGTATGTCCTTACCTAAATCCAACAGCAGCAATTCAAATCCAGTTGTTTGTGTTTTGTTTTAAGGAAGGATTTTCTATGCATTCCCTTTTGAGCCCCAGCATTCCTTCTGACTCTTTTGATGGGAGCCCAGCAAAACTGTATGACTCATAGAAGAATCTTGGAATAGAGTATTCCTGGAATGAAATCTTCTTTCTTTTTCTCCCCTTCCTGCAAACATTTACCATGGAAGGGGTGGGGCTTGACTTGACTGGAAGGATGCCAAATTTGGGAGATGCTCCACACACTTTTTGGAACAAGGGTCTGAATTCTTGACAAACTAGGTTACAGGCTGGAGTTCTGTTGTGTGACTGAAAAGGTTGTTCATGATAGTATGACTCAATTTATCATTTCCTGACAAGGTTGCCAATAAGAAGAAGAGAAATCGTGGAGGTTTATGTTTTAAGAGACATCCTTACAATGTTTGTGCAGGCCAAATAAACTAGGCAAGTGATGATTGGATGAAAAATTAATCACTGTGTAATAAATTGAGTGACACCTTCACTAAGATTTGGCCAGTTTCTCCTTTTCCACTGAGTCATCACTGGCTAGAAAATTCAACTTTGACTCAAGAATGTTGCAACGTACCAGGAAACTAGAGGAAGATGAGTAGTTTTATGGGCCCTCACTCAGCTAAAAATACTGTCTGTTGTTTAAAAGAGAGAGAGAGAGTTGAGAACATATTAAGTTGCATAATTTTATTGTATTTAATTAAGATAATTACATCTCACCAAAAGGAGCAAAGGAAACCACATTGGTCTATATGGAAAAATTTCCAAATCTAGTCTGTGGTGTTGGATTTTCTGTCACAGTGATGTCCCACTACCTTCCTGATAGGAACATCCCAGAAATACATGAGACCTAAGACAAGGAGGCTGATTCTGTCACTGGCCTAGTGTTTGTGGAAGTCTAGAGAAGTCAGAGGATTCCAGTAACCATCCTGAGACCACCACATCTGGAACTGAACCAAAAGTGTTTGAAGAACCACAGTGTCATGACTGGTCCTGTTCCCACCCTCTAAACTCACCATCATCACCTCCATGATCCCCAGCAACAAATGCAGCAGTATGTGTGGACACTGGTTCAGGACAGGAGGAACAATCCTCTTTTGGGAGCGCAGCAAATCCTCCATGAGTTCTACTTATGAGGAGGAAACATGCTATGAATTGGGGCCCTAATGACAAACCAGGAAAAGGGTGCAGTAGTGATATCATCCATAAAGCTGCTTAATGAGAGAATAGCTGCTGCTGGAAAGATAAACTATGAGTCTGTCTACACAGGCAAACAAAACCAAAAAACAAAAACAAAACCATACATCGTACTCGGGACTGGTAGCGCACATGACATTTGTGAGGATTTGAATTGAATACAGTTCTTTTGGGCACCTGAGAGCTTAGATCCAATTTTTAAAATCTACCTTTTATACCACACTTTCCTGGAAAAAACTAGCTTGTTGTATGTGTGGCCGCCTCCAAGTTGGCTTCTGTATGTAGCTGGAAAGTGGGGGTTTGGGGGCACCTGATCATTTCTGCCAGAAATGGCTACTTCCTCGTTTTTTTATTTACATTTTGCCAGTGTACAGCTGCTATTATTTTTTGAGGGTGCATTTATGCAGATACTTTTAAATCATTATTAGAGCACCTCTGCCTATTTGCATATTTGCATACATGGCGAAAAGAAAAAAAGGCAGAGCAGCCACAGCCATGTAGCCCAAAATAATGCAAAGCATAGGACACATGAACATAGCAGGACTGCCCTTTTATACTGAAGTGAGCTCGCCTAGGGGAAATGTGTGGCTGGTAATGCTGCTCTCACTTCACTTTAACAAGATGTGCGTGGGGTCATTGCAGACCAGGAAAATGTGGTTTGAAGCAGATTTTGTTTGCCTGTGTAGACAAGCCCTACCTCTGTTCTTGTACTTATATCAAGTTGTAATCTTGCTAACCTGAGCTTCTTTATCCTTGACCCACACATAACCACTGCTGGCAAAAGGCAGGCTCTGACCTTTGACTAACAGTGCTTGCTGGAACTGGACAGCTACAAAATACATACTATCTCTATATATAAAACTCTTGGGTATGTTGGCTTTCCCAGTGTGCTGGCTGGCTGCTCAGGAAACACACCCAACCAATCACCACCCACATGCAAATTCTCTCTCCACCTCACAATCCACTCCTGCTGCTCAATCTGCATCTGCACCCCTAGCCTCACAAGGGCCCCTCCTTCCTCTCACTCCCTCAGCCACTCACCAGTCATGGGCTGTGACAGGATCCAGACAGTCAACTGGTGGTGGCGGTGGGACACCGGCAATGGGACCCAGGGAGTGAACTGGCAGTGGTGGCAGCCGTGGCGGTGGCAGGACAACAGAGGGAATCACCCTCAGCAATTCCGATAAAAGTGTGGAATGCTGAGAAGGAGTGAAAGGAATTTAAAAATCCACTGGCCTACCTTACAGGGTTGTTGTGAGGTCTACTGGGTTTGGGGGGAGAGTTTTTCAGCAGCATATGTTACATCAGGTAGAGCTAGTTATAATATATTGATACTAGTAATGTTTGATAGTTGTTTTAGTTCCACTGATTGTGAGCTTCTCATGGTCACCTAGTTGGCCACTGTGTGACCCGAAGGTTGGATTAGGTAGGACTTTGCTCACCCTGATCCAAAAGAGTTCTTTCTATGTTCCCTGCAGCTCATCCTGTAGGCTGCTTAAAGTATCTGTATCTATAACCAAAACAACCATCTCTTCTTCTTCTTCTTCTTCTTCTTCTTCTTCTTCTTCTTCTTCTTTCTTCTTCTTCTTCTTCTTCTTCTTCTTCTTTTTAAATTTATTTATTTACCTAGGCCATCATGGTCCACTGATTCAGGAGTACTCTCTTGCATCTTCCCAAGCATCTACACATTGCTATTTGTGGAAGGCTGTAGTTGATTCAGTCCTTAATCAAATTTAGCCTTCTACAAACAGGAAGGTTCCTTCTTTTCATGGAACAGTTTTGATCCAATGCAGAAAGAGTCCAGGGTGGATCTGTACAACCTTCCAGAGCACATTTTCAGCAGGTGTAAGGGGCTCCTGGGGGAAGGGAGAAGTGGCAAAAGTCACCCCACCATTCCACCCACAGCAACTTCCTCTGTGTAAGAGAGATGTCCCTGCCAGTAGAAGCAAAATCATGATGCAAATCAAAGGCATCAAGCCATGCACAGCCTACCATTGCAAATTTTCCAAATGCTAAGATGGTTTGATAGCATATTGTGTATGAAGTTTATGTTTTCAGCCTACAGTATATAACTAAAACAGACACCTTTATACCAGTGGAGAGATGATAACAGCTACAGAGTTAAATATACAGAAGATAGCAAAGAATGTTCAGTGATGCATCCTACTGGAGGGAATACAGCTTGTATGAAACACAGCTTGGAAAAGTTACTTTTGGGATTTCAGTTTCCATAATTCCCTGGCCAGGATACAAAAAAAAGAGTAATGCTTCCAAAATCTGATTAGAGCATATTTTTAAACCCACCTGAGACATGCAACATCAACCAATATGAATGCAAACCCTTTCAATGAGTGGCTGAACACTCTCCCACTACTATGGCTAAAGTTTATAGCCACACCTTTTTCTGGTACATAGAAGACAAAATCTTTGCCTTGTACAAGAACTGAGCTTTTTGGGGAAAGGAGCCTATTGTGCATAGAGAGAGAGCCAAAAAATAGTATAGACTTTCAAAAGAGTTTATAAATGAATAAAGCCCTCCCCCCCCTGCTTTAATGTGGTCATGATGGGAATTATCTCATGAGCAAGTTATTTAACTGGGGGCTTTCCATGTAGATGCCCTAAAAACTGAGTTTGCTTGTGTAAATCATAGTGAAGATAAAGACAATCCCATCCCAAAGTTCTGTGGATAAGACTAGGCACAGGGCCACTGAAGTGTATACAAATGAGAAGAGAAATTAGGGTTTTGCATTCAGTTTGCCAAAGATGAATGGATTCAAGATGTTTTAGAAATGCATATCATTTGGGTCTCTCTGTAGATTATGCTCCTGAAACAGGATATGCAAAACACAATCAGAAGTGAATTGATAGAACTTTGAAATAGAACATGCAGGCTCTATAAGCAGATGTTCCATATAATATTGAAGCCTCCCATTTGACATAAAAATTAACACTTTGAGAATATGTGAAGGTAAAGTATGGTAAACAAGTACATTGACCAAGAGTTCTTAACATTTGTGGCCAATGGGAAGTGTCAGAAATGTACCATTAATTTTAACATCTCATCAACTATCAATTTAGGAAGTGGTCTTATATTGTGTCAGTCAATTTCAATACCCACCACAATATCGACTATTCAGTATCTTTAACAAGCTCTCTGGGGCTTTTATTTAATCTATCTGGAAATCCCAGTGACTTAACACGTATCTTCCTCATGCAGAGCATGAGCAAAACCTTGAACCACATGCATTTGGCTAATGAACAAACACAGATGATTCCTACCACTACCAACCAGAATATATTGGGTTATGCTGTTAATCTACCTTGTAAAGGATTGAGGAGGAGATGGAAACAGCAATAGGCAAATATGGGAGAGAGGCAAATGGAAGTCTGTATCAGGGCAACTGCACACAAACACACACACACAACCTCCTTTAGAAGCCCCCTGCATTTCATTCCCATTTTCAACATCTCCATCTTAATAGTTACAGTTAGCAAGACTTTAAATGTTCAAAGCATGACTCTGGACACAAACATTCCTCACAATCTCAAAAAATCCCAAACATTTTTGACACAAAATGGCAACTCTCCCTTTAATTTCCTTTATATATTGGCATTCTGATAGATGTGTAAAATTGTGTGAGTCACCCTTTTCCTGCAGTTCAATAGACTTTTAAGTCACCTTTCTTTCACATATTTCAAAGAGCATTTTCCTTAATAACTATTACCCACTAAAGGGTGTAACCTATAGGCAAAGATGTATATAGATGATAGTATTGTACATTCCTAGCATGGGGCTGGTCCTGTTGCTTTTGTCTCATTGCACTGTAAGCACATGACAGCCTCTCAGATGTTTTTGGACTGCCATTTGATCAGCCCCAAACAACCTAGCCAATAGTGAGATGTGAATGATGGGGATTGCAGTCCACAAATTTTGGAGGGCTATAGGTCCCCCAGCCCTAGACTGACTGATGGACCATAGTAGGAATACTGAGTAGTAGTGCTACTAGTGGAAAGGTTATGAGTCAGGAAAGTCAGGAAAAAAATATCAGGTCAGACATAGGAGGTTATCAGACAGGAACACAAAAAGCATTCCTGTCCCACAATCTCTTATCCCACCCCTGTCTCGGTACAATAACCCTTCCCACCGCACTTAAATTTTCTCCCGTCATAAGGTAGCCCAGGAATGAACAGAGCTCTAACAGAGCTCCATTCACTTCCTGGAGTGAAATCCTGACTGTTCTTGCGAGAAGATGCGAGCATGGGAAATTCAAAAATAAAAACAAAAATACACCAAAAAGGTTACAAATACACACACTTTAAAACTTCCAAGTAAACCAGGGAAGTTTTTAAAAGTGTGTCACTTACCTGGATGTTTCGATTTCACCCAAAGTGTTCTGGCAGGACTGCCCATTGATGCTGCATTCACGAGAGTTAAATGGCCTGAGGTTTCACACACTGGCATTGCCAGCATCAAATCGCAATGGGAGATCTATTGACAGCTCAGCCTGTCAATAAAAAGAAATGCCATATTGACACCAGAGGAACGCAAAAGGACATCATCATCTGATATTGGCATATTTTTGCGTTCCTCTGGCATCATTATGGCACTACATTAGCCACGTCTGATGATCTCCATAGACTCACCTGGTACCCAGTCATACTATACAGTTACAGTGCTGTTATACCATTTTAACTGTCATGGTTCCATCCTGTGGAATCCTGGAATCTATAGTTTGATGAGGCACTGGAGCACTCTGGCCGAGAATTCTAAATGCACCTCCCTAAATTGCAAATCCCAGGATTCTGTAGGACAGAACTATGGCAGTCCAATAAACTAACTATCTCTGTTCCTCAGTTCCCTCTACCTGTACTGAGATAATGCATGAAGGAACAACAGCATGTTACTGAAAGCCATAATGAAATGTTGGGTAATGTATTGGATTTGGATGTGGGAAGGCTAGGTTCAAACCCCCAGTCAACTCATTGAATGATTTTTAGTAACTTTGCGGCCATTTACACGGCAAAATAAATCCTCAAAGAATGCGACAAGAAGCCTGATAGTTCCCATGCATTTCGAAGCAACAGCGTCCTTTTCAGCAGGAGGGGGTGCAAAAAACCCATAAGTTGCACAGCATCAGCTTTCGCTAGTTTTCCAGACTTTTTTGATTAAGTTCGTGAAAATGTGCATAATTTGTCATGGGAACTAACCATCGTGTAAACTGGCATCTACCTTTTCGAATTACTGTGAGCAGAGCTGAATCCTGATTGGTTGGAGTGACCATTTTGCTTTATCCAAATAGACTGAGGGGTTGGAGAGAAGAAATTCACCCTTCTTCTGCTTGCAGCCCACTTTGGAAAATCTGCTCTGAGCCCTTCCTGTCTGTTTCAAAGGAAGGCTTTGGGGGTTGGGAAGATGATCGCTACAAGCCCCTGCTTCGCTGGTGTGAGTGTGTGTGTGTGTGCATTCGTGTGTGCGGGGAAACAGCCGATTGCATGTTCGCCCTTTTGTTTGTTTGTCCTTCCCTTCACTTGCCTTTATTCAAGGCTTCGGAGGCAGAGAAAACATTCAGGAATGAGGCTAGCCCCCTGCTTCTGTGGTGTGTGTTTGTGCATGTGGGAAGGGAAGGGAAGGGAAGGGAAGGGAAGGGAAGGGAAGGGAAGGGAAGGGAAGGGAAGGGAAGGGAAGGGGATTGCTCCACCATGCTTTTGCTTGTTCATGCTTTCATTCACTCCTTTCTTTATAGAAGCCTTTCGGGGCTGGGGAAGACGGGGGAGTTGACAGATCGCTCTTTCGATCTCTTGTTTGTTTGTCCTTTTCTTTCCTCTCATTATTTATGGTCTCCATGACCCCCTCCTTGCTCCCTCCCTGCCTCCTGCTTTAATCATCTGGAGATGGCTTTAATCATCTGGAGGCAATCCCCCCCCCCACCTTTGCCTGTGTGAACTAAGGAAAACCGAAAGTGGCTGCATCTTCCGAATATGCCAGGAGTCGTGTGATTTATGCACTCCTGATGCGAAAGAATGGTAATCCGGAATCTTGCAAACTTTTTCCTGTCGTGGAACCGGCCCCTTTGTATCACAACATATTGGTGAAAGTGCTACTTTTAGATTAAGGGTGACATACATATAAATTGAACAAAAAATATACAAGACTAAAAAGGAATAAGGCTCATTCTATTCAAGCATCAATTTTAATGCCACTTGGGCACCCATACTGGGGGGAAATGGACAATAAATAACTAAATAAATGAGTTTCAATGACAGTTAGCACATTGATCTACTATTGCAAATGGGATGGGGATTTGATTTCTTCTTTTGGTAAGGAAAGCTTAGCCTTTCTACTTCAAAGAACTTCATATATCTTTTAGGCCCCTCCCATAAAACATTTGCCTCTTAACAGGTAAGTCATTGCAGTGAAAAGAACTTTATTATATATTAGTAAGAGGCAGGATATTGTTTTATTGTCCTGAATAAATGTGTCTTCTTAGATTAAGGGCCTTTTCTTAGTACAATTCTTTGAGTTGAAGCTATGCAGGAATAATTCAGGCTTCAAGCACAGTGGTTTTAGCCCAGTTTAGTTTACCTTCAAAGCATGACAGTGAAAATATGAGTAATGTAATCACGTTAGATTAAAGAAGAGACATTGCAGTGAATCATGACTACAGAACCAAACCCTCTCCTCGTAAATCAGGTAGCAGAAGCACAAACACACAGCTGAGATTTCCATTTTCATAGCGGAGGGTGGGGATTCTTTTGTGATTGGCACAATGAGCTGCTTCAGAAAACAGGTGTTTAAAAGCAACCCACAAGTCTTTGCAAATACATCAGTGGCAGACATTTGCCAGCCCAGATGAAAGCTTGTCACAAAATTTAAATTTTAGGTTAATTACTCATTCTTGGTGATTACAGGGAATACCACATTAAACATATTCTGTCTACGTGAGTCAGGTGGAACCACCCAATGAAGAAATCACATCTATTTGCATGCTGTCTGGAAGAGTGTTAGTCTTCTTTTCAAGTAAGGCCTTTTGTTTTAAATGCTCTTGTATTTTATATCATGGGAAATTGTCATTTAATTTCCCCATAGGGTTTCATCCTTTTTTGCAGGCCTTAACAATGAATTTAGTTCCAAACTAAAATGAAGCAATGAATGGATATCTAATTACCTACCCACCTATTTATCTATTTACCCAAATACCATTCCCAGGGTCCTTTCTCTCTTCAACATCAACAGCAAAATGAACTGGCCACATTTTCTTTGAACTGTACCATTTCAACCCGGAGATGGAAGTAGAGCATGGATGAGGCTGCAATCCTTTGCACACTTCCCAAAGAATAAGTCTCATTGAACATGATGAGTCCTGACTGCATACAAATATGCTTAGGATTACACTGTTTAAAAGTTTAACTTGGGCTAGATCATTCCATAGAAATTCTACCACAATATAGAGATGCACAAACATGTAGTTAGTGGTCCATAGTTAATGAAGAAGTGAACAGCAGCTGACTTTTCTCCAAGCCTTATCTACTTATCCAGACCCAGTATGGTATAACAGTTAATGTGTTAGGACTTTATCAGAGGTGTTTAAACACAGCAAAAAAAGTGCATCCCAAATCGCATCAAAAGAACAGGACAATAACAGAAAGGCCAACATTATCAGACACCCATGTCCTCAACTGTTCCTGGGGCACACCACGGGCGCAGATGAGGTGCCACTTTTTAATTGATGGGCTAAGCCATCAATAAAAAGGGATGCCTTATTCACGCCCGCACTCCACCCCCAGAACAGCTGAAGGACAATGTTGTCTGATAATGTCACCCGTTTTTGTTATCGCTGCATTCTTCTGATGCAGTTTTTGGTGCATTTCATAAAGTCCTTAGACTGAGACTTAGGAGATCAAGATTCAAGTCCCCAAGGAGCCGTGAAATCTGTAGGGTAGCCTTTGGCCAGTCACTACCAATGCAAACTACCTTACAGAATTATTATGAGGATAACATGGGCAGGGATCTATAACCTAGATTTGGCTATCCTGAGCTCATTGGAGAAAAGCAAATGTAACTAGGAATTTAAAAAAACACACCATCATCTCTATTTCAGAAGCAAAAATACAAGCATACCAGATATCACACTTCAGCACATGTACAGCATGGGTCCTGCATGGGTCCTGCATGGGTCCAGCATGGAGCTACATTCCCAATTATTGTCTGCCATTGCAGGAACACTCCATGCAGACACGTCCTTCTCCTCTCCTACAAATGATCTTCCAGGTGAGATCAGCAAGTTATAACAAGCATCGGGATTGGGGCCACTGTCTGGCAGGGATGGCAGCAGATATTCCTCTTGTTCAGGTATGATGCCATTTTCTTGAAATATTGTACCACCATTACCTTTCTAAATAAATAAAAACACACACACATCACACACACACCTATAGCACTGCCTTTTGCAAAGGTAAGACAGGGTGAGCACTGACAGTTTAATACCATCTTCTATAGATAGTTGGGCAGGGACCAAGGTGGTAACTTTATGCCTTATCATAATGACTGAAGAAGTTATGTTGACCAGGGGGATGAGAAGGGACTTTCCTCCATCTGGCACAAGGTGTAACTGCTAGATGCATCCTGCAGAAGCAAGCTGAAGCGATCTTGGACTTTGTTGCTGAAGCTATAATTACTAAACAGCTTTATAATCAAAGGGCTGAAATGCCCAGAGTGTTCTGTGAATCTCCACTTGTTGTCTCAGGAAATCCATCCTCCTAAAACCCGGGGAATCATTGTCAATCACCTTGGAAGTAAATTGCTATATCATATATTACATATGATTGATGGCACCATCTTCATTATGTATGAGCAAGAAGCTTAGCTTAAGAAATACAGCCTTGGGATATATCTATTTATAAAGCTCAAGTAGTAGTTGGCTCATGGTAGAAAAGAAAAATAATTTTAGTCAGGTATATGGCTAAGGGTATTTTAAGGCCAGAGATTGGGAAAGTCCTTAGTTTGAACAACAGCTCTCAGGATGCTCCAACCACATGGTCAGAGCACTAGTAGCTGGGGGACTCTAGCAAATGATATAAAAAAATATTAATTTTTCTAACCTCTTCCTAAGGAGATTATCAGATGCAGGAAAACATGGCAAAAAACTACCATGTCAGAAGAATGCTACAAGAAGAGAAAGGGTGACATTATCAGATGCTCATGTCCTCAGCTGTTCCTGGGTCATAGCATGTGTGCATACTAGGTTTTACTTTTTTATTGACGGGGACAAGCTGCCAATAAAAAGGGACACCTTACTCACACCTGCACTACACCCCCAAGACGCTGAAGGATGACATTGTCTGATAATATCCCCCATTCCTGTTCTTGTTGCAATCTTCTGACTCGGTTTTTGCCACATCTGATAACCTAAGTAAGATGCGGGCCAGTTTTACTCACCTTCTTATCTCTGCACAGTTTCCTGCTCTAGTTTTGCACATTTCAATTGTGGTTGTGTGCATTCAAGTCGCTTCTGACTTAGAATCATAGAATGGTAGAGTTGGAAGAAACCACAAGGGCCATCCATTCCAACTCTCTGCCATGCAGGAATACACAATCAAATCATTCCCAACAGATGGCCATCCAGCCTCTGTTTAAAAACCTCCAAAGAAGGGAACTCCACCACAATATGAGACAGTGTATTCCCCTTCTGAACAGCTCTTACTGTCAGGAAGTTCTTCCTAATGTTTAGGTGGGATCTCTTTTCCTGTAGCTTGAACCCATTGCTCCATGTCCTAGTCTCTGGAATAGCATAAAACAAGCTTGCTCCATCCTCAGTGTGACATCCTTTCAAGTATTTAAACATAGTTATCATGTCCCCTCTTAACCTTCTCTTCTCCAGACTAAACATGCCCAGCTCCCTAAGCCGCTCCTCATAGGGCATGGCTTCCAGACCTCGCACCATCTTGGTCGCCTTCCTCTGGACACGTTGCAGCTTCTCAATATCCTTCCTGAATTGTGATGCCCAGAATTGGACACAGTATTCCAGGTGAGATCTGACCAAAGCAGAATACAGTGGCAGTATTACTTCCCTTGATCTAGACACTATACTCATATTAATGCAGCCCAGAATTGCATTGGCTTCTTTAGCTGCTACATCACACTGCTGACTCATGTTCAGCTTGTGGTCCACTAGGACTCCTAGATCCCTTTCGCATGTACTGCCATCAAGCCAGGTGTCACCTATCTTATATCTGTCAATATCATTTTTACTGCCCAAGTGTAGTATCCTACATTTCTCCCTGTTGAAATTCATTTTGTTAGTTTTGGCCCAGCTTTTTAATCCGTTCAGGTCCTTTTGGATTCTGATCCTGTCTCCTGGGGTATTAGCTACCCCTCCTAATTGGTATCATCTGCAAACTTGATAAGGATACCCTCTATTCCCTCATCCAAGTCATTGATAAAGATGTTGAATAGCACTGGGCCCAGTACAGAACCCTGTGGCACCCTACTGGTCACTTCTCTCCAGGATGAAGAGGAGCCATTGGTGACTACTCTTTGGGATTCGGTCAGTCAACCAGTTACAAATCCACTTAGCAGTTGCATTGTCTAGCCCACAGATTACTAACTTTTTTGCAAGAATATCATGGCGAACCTTGTCAAAAGCCTTATTGAAATTAGGATACACTACATCCACAGCATTCCCTATCAAGGTTGTAACTCTATATGAAAAAAAGAGATAAGATTAGTCTGGCATGACTTGTTTTTCAAAAACCCATGTTGACTTTTAGTGATCACAGCATTCATTTTTAAGTGCTTACAGACTGTCTAATGATCTGCTATAGAATTTTTCCTAGTATTGGTGTCAGGCTGACTGGGCAGTAATTATTTGGCTCTTCTTTTTTCCCCCTTTTTAAAAATGGGGACAACATTTGCCCTCTTCCAGTCTGCTGGGGACTCTCTTGTTCTCCAGGAGTTCTGAGTTATTGACAGTGGTTCTGAGATTACTTCTGCCAGTTCTTTTAGTACCCTTGGATGTAGTTCATCTGGCCCTGGAGACTTAAACTCATTTATACTGGCCAGGTATTCCTGAACAACCTCTTTACCAATCTTGTGCTGTATTTCCCCTACTGCATCATCAGCTTTTTCCCCAAGTTGAGCACTGTTCCTCCTTTGGAAGAAGACTGAAGCAAAGAAGGTGTTCAATAGCTCTGCCTTTTCTCTGCCCCCTGTTAGCATTTTGCCATCTTCTCCATGCAGCGGCCCTACCACTTCCTTGGTTTTTCTTTTGCTATGGACATAACCAAAAAAGCCCTTTTTATTGTTTTTAACCTCTTTAGCAAGCCTGAACTCCATCTGTGCTTTTGCTTTTCTGACTTTCCCCCTACGTGAGCTGGCTATTTGTTTGAATTCTTCTTTTGTGATTTTCCCCTTTTTCCATTTCTTGTACATGTCCTTTTTAAGTTTTAGCTCAGTTGAGAGTTCTTTCGACATCCATCCTGGCTTCTTTAAACACCTCGCCTTTTTCCTCCACATTGGAACTGTTTGAAACTGTACCTTCAATATCTCAATTTTAAGAAACTTCCATCCCTCATGAACTCCCTTCTCTTTTACTATTCCTGACCATGGGATCACCCCCAGTAATTAGTTTTTTCTGTGTTTTTTTCCCAGACTGTGAGGCCGTGTTCTGGAAGAGTTTATTTCTGATATTTTGCCTGCATCTGTGGCTGGCATCTTCAGAGAATGGTGGGGTGGGGTGGGGCTTATATACTGTGAGTCCCTGTTGGAGAGGATATGTAAATTTGTGTATTTGAATGGCTAGTTCCTAGAGTAGGAGGATATGCAAGGAGGATTAGTTTCTTCACCCAGGGACAGGGGGATTTTCAGCAGACAGTGGACCATTAACCAAACAGACACTAATCCTCATGTAGAATTCTGGGGTTTGTAGTTTAGTGAGGCCTAAGAGCTCTCTGGCTTGGAGTTCTAAATGCCCCTTCCTAAACTGCAAATCCCGATTCCACAGGAGGCAGCCAGATCAGTTAAAGAGGAATAATAGTGCTATAATAGTGTAGTGTGATAATTTCCCCCGGACAGAGAACTGCTTCCCTGGAAGATTTTAGGACTTTATTAGACCAGTCAAATACAGGGTCATAAGGATGCCTAATGATTGCAAAAGGGTGCATGTACCAGACAATGTTGTGCAATCCTATATTATTAAAAAGCCATCCTATTTTATTGATGGCCCAAGCCATCAGTTAATTTCTCAGGGTGATTTTCTGCTGATATTGACAGTGTTTAAATCCATGCACCATTGTATTCATGTGAATGAAGCATCAATGGGAAAACACTTCCAGGTAAAATTGTGACAGCCAGGTAGGTGACGTTCTTTTTATTACACACACACACACACACACATTTACTTGGAACTTTAAAAGTGTGTTTTGGTGCTTTTCTGAATGTTTTGTGTCTTTATTTTGTTTTAATTCCTGCACTAGCATCTTCTCACAAGAATCGGGGATTTTTCAACCCCAGAAGTAAACAGAGCTCTGTTTGTGCTCCGTTATGGCTGGGGGAAGCCTCATGAATGCTGCTTCAGGTAAATGTGGTGGTGGTGGGTTCTTTTGCTGGCATAAAAACACCATAATTCATGCCAGCAAAAGAACTTTTCTTGAGGGTAGTCTGAACAAGTCCTTAGAGTTTAGGGAGGCTCGTGAGGGAAGAGATGGTGATGAAGATGTCTGGATATAACATGCATTATGTGAACACAGAACCCAAGCCAGAAGTATGATATAAGTGTGGAAATTTGCTGGATAGAAACAAATTTGTGCTTGACTTGGCAGCTCCAGGGAAATAGAAATGCAGGCAACCTTTGTGCAAAACTAACGAACATTCACTTTTCTAAAAACAAAGGAACTTGTTTGTTGCCACCAAATCTCCTCATATTTGTTGGTCTATCTATTATCTACTTCTACATCTAGAAAAAAATGAATCATAAGAGTGCCAGATTCTCTTTGTAATGAAAATAAATAAATCTGTTTCTTCTTTTTGTCTTAGGGCTTATCTACGCAAGCCAAATACCCTAGCTTGCCCCCATTCCAGAGCCGTACAGTCCAGATACCACAGGGCATTTACCCCGATCTGCCCCCGGGCAGTCCTCAACACTCCTGGAGCAGATACAGGGCTGGAATGGTGGCATGCTGGGGTAGGGCCTGATAAACCATTATATGAAAATACCCAGTTTACTCTGTTCTCACCGGATTGGTCCCTGCATGTTCACGAGAGCCTATCCCATCATGCAGTCCCTTGCTACAGGCACCAGTTCCCTGGCTCTCCCAGAAGCCAGGCAGGGGTCCCTCAACATGTGACCAAGGCTGGTCACACACAGGAGGTCTGCAGTCCCATGTTGCAGAGGCCCTTCCTGACTTCCATGTCAGCAGGGGAAATGGTGGTGGCAACGGTGGTGGTGGCAGGCTGACATTCTGTGTGGATGCCGACCTGTTTTCTCCAGATAACAGGGGCAGATCTGGCCAGATCTGGAGCCAGGATACACCAGTGGTGAGCCAGCATATTCTGGCTTGTTTAGATAAGCCTTAATAAGTATTACTTGTACCTCCAAGGCTTATGACTGCCACAGCAGATTCATTATCATTCTTGCCTGCATCTTTTTAATTACTTTGATGGATAACATACTTTAGCAGAAAAGATATTCAAGATGTTTCTTGTGGTTTGCTTTCATAGAAAAATTATATATCCCAAGTCTCTCTGGCTTTTCTTGGCAAACGAAGATTCAGGAAGGACTCATCCCGCGCTTTCTGCAAGCACACTGATGACTAAAAAGGCCAATCCGAGATAAACAAGTCTGGTTGCAGAAAGCACAGCAGAAGGTCTCCTTGGGTGATGCTTTTGGGTTGTGATTCTTTCTGTGTTGTCATTTCTCTTCAAGACTTGTTCAGCGTGAGCTCTCAAATAAGGCTGCAGCATTGTGGATAGTGTGTCTCCATGCCTCCCAATGTGAGGCTAGGGCAGACCATTGTTGGTGATCAATTTGGCCGAGCCTGAAATGTTGTTTCAGGGAGTCCTTGTATCGCTTTTTTGGAGCCCCCCCCCCCTTACACTGACCCATGGCGAGTTCAAGTATTCAAGACTGAGAGATATCCCAAGTAGTTAATTTATAAAATATATAGTCATGTTTTCAGTCAAATCACACCAACACTTTGTTGTTGTGTGCCTTCAAGTCATTTCCAGCTTTATGGAGACCCTAAAGCAAACCTCTCATGGGGTTTTCTTAGCAACATTTGTTCAGAGGGGATTTGCCTTTGTCTTCCTCTGAGGCAGAGAGAGTGTGGCTTGCCCAGGGTCACCAAGTGGGTTTCCATGGCCAAGAGGAGATTTGAACCCCAATCTCCAGAGTCATAGTCCAATGCTCAGACCACTACACCATGCTGAGTCTGATAATATATTCCCATAAAAATAATTCTTAGCATTGGAATTTCAAAATTTTGGGTTCAAAAGTCACTGACCTCAGTATCATATTTTAAAAGTTACAACGTAAATTGTAAATGTAAATGTAAATTGTAAAATGTGAACATGATTGCTCACCATAATTGACAGCATCCCTTCTAATCCCAGTTTGAAGACTGAGGAGCTGTGTTCTGTTGTCCCATGAGTAGCACCTTCGGCTGATCCTGATACAGCAGATCTGCATGTGGAAACCTGCCTCTATATGTGGATGGCATTTGTTGGGTTGGGCCATTAATAATTACAGTGAAAATTATACCTTCCTTTTGGACAGCTTTACCTATTCCACAGATGTGTATTTCTAATATCTGCAAGAGAACCAGTTTCATTGCCTTCAGCTAAGGTGTGATTTGGCAATTGGCAAAAAGATCTGTTATAATTTTGGGCTTTAATCGCTACAAGATAAAACAAGTGCATTTGAGTGAAAACATAACACACTAGGCCACATTAGGGAAAACTCTGTAGTCAACCTTTGAGGTGAATATTTCAGCCCTGAGCATGGCTTAGTGACACTAAGCAAAGCTAAAGCCTATTCATCCTCTTGCCCAATCCAGTAACAACAATGCAGACTGAAGGATGAATCAGGAAATGTGCATGCAAAAGGATGGCTGGGTGAATCAGAAAATGGGGGAAGAATCAGCAGCTCCTCATCCATCCAATCTACTGGCCAGCACTCTTACACCAGAGAGTGTCAATCATCAATTGAGTGGATTGGGGATGGGAAGAAATTTCATTGGATTTGACAGTCTTGGTAAAGGTAACATTTTCTCATCTCTCAAATCTTCTTGCAGGAAGATGCATGCACTTCCATGACCAGTCACTTGCAAGGCCTAAGGGGCACTTCTAAGAAATAAACTACACAGAAAACAATATGCATATTTTAAAATGTGCATGGCTGCATGATAGGCACACTTGTAAAAAGTATGTAGAAATGCAGTTTAGTGGATGGTGAGAATTTGAAAGATCTTAAGTAAACTGCACAAATATATTCACAAAATAGAAAGACTACACTACAATTGCTTTTTACATGCAGGAGGAAAACACCAAAATTTCACAACCCAATATGAAGCAAGGACAGCAAGGAATGTAGAAAAACTCAACAAAATTAAGACAGAGAGATTTTCCCACTCCTAGAATGAATAGGGCTGTTTAGCCCTATAATGCATGTGGATCTCTCCAGCCCAGATTCATGGCTCCAATATAAAAATACATGGTATCTCTCAGTACAACATAATGTCTGCAAATACATTCAGAGTTTGGAAAAATTACTTTCTGGAGCTCTGTTTCAAGAGTCCTCAATCCAGCATGTCCACTGCTTAATGTTTCCAAGTTTGATGGGTGAAGAGAGGAACATTTCTGGATAGGTGGAACTTTTATGGTTCCACCATATAGAAGAATCATGGAATCATAGAACTGTGGAGTTGGAAGAGACTATGAGGGCCATCCAGTCCAACCCCCTGCCATGCAGGAATACACAATCAAAGCATCCCTGACAGATGGCCATCCAGCCTTTGTTTAAAGACCTCCAAGGAAGGAGACCCCACCACGCTCCGAGGGAGTGTGTTCCACTGCCGAACAGCTCTTAATGTCAAAAAGTTCCTCCTAATGTTGAGGTGGAATCTCTGTTCCTGGAGCCTGCATCCATTGCTCCGTGTTCCAGTCTCTGGAGCAACAGAAAACAAGCTTGCTCCATCCTCAATGTGACACCCCTTCCAATACTTAAACAGGGCTAAGAATGAGAAGAATGAGCTGGGGACATTGCACATCTAAATAAGATGCAATCAAGTTTATATAGGCAAGGGAATGAATGTTATGGCAAGGATTCACAAAAGAAGCTAACAAATGGCAATCAAAACAACTTGGAAGAATGAAGGGAATAATATTTCACAGTTTATCAGTGTTGTGGTTGTTTGGAGTTTTATTGTGTGGAATGTCATGTATAGCAAGTGCTTCTTGATAAAATACTATTCAGAGGTAATGATCAGGCATTTGATCCAGCAGTCAGTTCTGGGTGCATGAGAAATAATTTCGTGAAGTGATTTGCTATTCATTTTTATCAAAAGGAGCTTAACTCAACTCATACTGCTTTATGTTGATAGGTCAGCTCCTTCTGTTGAAATGAATGGAAAACAATGCACTCAGAGGACATTAATGGATGTATGTAGAGAGTATTAGATTTCAGTTTTATAGACTTCACCTCACTAACATACTGTATTTGTTTTCTCTGTTGTTCATAGAGCACAAATGACAAGACTTGTGTGGAACATGCTGTGGACTTGGAAAAGTTAATTATAATTCATCAGTTCTTTCTCTCTCCCAAGAGAGGAGACTTCAGATTTGTTATATAACTATCAGGAAGTAGAAATGACTCACATTTCCTGTTTCCTGTTATTCTTTATCATGTCCATCACAGAACAACATCATGCTCCAGTTCAGTCATCATTTTAAAAATGGGAGATAGGAACTATCCTCTCCAAAACCTAGCCATATTCTCACATTGCATAGGAAAATACTACTTTCCACTGTAGTAATCCATTCATGACCAAAGTTGGTGTCTCCAAGGCAAAGAAACCTCTGGTGTGAAATGGCTCAGGCGTTGATAGTTTACTTCATTAAACCTGCATTGTGTACTTTTTAAGTTCACGCTCTGATATCTTCCTCCATTTAAAATGCCAGAATGCTTATCTGGCAGTGATGCTGAAGGTGTGTAGGATGTAAATTTTGTTAATATTTATGTTATTGTTTCACTGCAGCTTTCCCAGAATTGGAAGCTTAGATGTTATGCTCACACACCCTAAGAACCATTGCCCTGAGGCTACGTTTCTCAAACACATACCGTATATTCCGGCGTATAAGACGAGGTTTGAGCCCTGAAAAATAGGCTCCAAAATCAGGGCTCGTCTTATACGCCGGATGCACTTTGCTTCACCCCGCCGTCTGAACTCCTGCCTCTTTGCTCCCTTCGCAAATGGAGCAAAGAGGCAGGAGATCAGGTGGGGGGGTGAGGCAAAGTGCTTACGGTTCATTCGCCCCCCCCTGCCTTCTCCCCATTTGGGGAGCAACCGAGGACAGAGGATGGGGGCGAATGTTGCTGGAAAGCCCCCCCCCCCTCTAGCCACCGTTCCACCCTCCCCAAAGCCCCCTCCCTCCAGCGTCCTCCCTCCAGCCACCCCCCCTCAAAGCCGCGATCCCGCTCGTGATCGCGGCTTTGGGGAGGGGGGTGGCTGCAAAGCCCCCTCCCTCCAACCACCCTTCCACCCTCCCCGATGCCCCCTCCCTCCAGTGTCCTCCCTCCAGCCACCCCTCTTCCCCAAAGCCGCGATCCCACTTGAGATCGCAGCCTCAGGGAGGAGGTGGGTGGCTGCAAAGCCCCCTCCCTCCAGCCACCCTTCCACCCTCCCCGATGCCCCCTCCCTCCAGTGTCCTCCCACCAGCCACCCCTCTTCCCCAAAGCCGCGATCCCACTTGAGATCGCAGCCTCAGGGAGGAGGTGGGTGGCTGCAAAGCCCCCTCCCTCCAGCCACCCTTCCACCCTCCCCGAAGCCCCCTCCCTCCACCCGCCCAGCCAGCTGGCCATCCCACATTCCCCAACCCACCAGGAGGCTGGGCAACCTCCTTGTGGGTTGGGGAATCGCGGGAGGAGGGAGAACCCCCCCCTAGCCAGCTGGCCATCCCGCATTCCCCAACCCAAAAGGGGGCTGGGCCGCCTCCTTGTCGGTTGGGGAATAGAGGGAGGAGGGAGACCCCCCCCAGCCAGCTGGCCATTCCTCATTCCCCAACCCATGAGGAGGCTGGGCAGCCTCCTCGTGGGTGGGGGAATAGAGGGAGGAGGGAGAACCCCCCCTGCCAGCTGGCCATTCCTCATTTCCCAATGCACGAGGAGGCTGGGCAGCCTCCTTGTGGGTTGGGGAATCACGGGAGGAGGGAGAACCCCCCCCCCAGCCAGCTGGTCATCCCACATTCCCCAACCTACGAGGAGGCTGGGCATGTCAGGGAAAATAGATATTGTGATTAGAAGTTTGTCTCTCCCTCCCTGAGTAATCCTTCACCAGAGGATAAGGCGTCAGCTCGTCTATCAGAAGCTCATAAATCTGTCTATTTTTGTTATTTTGTTCTTTGGGGTTGCAAATAAGAAATCGAAACTTGGAATTGTTCTTTTTCTTTCGTTTCTCCAAAAGACTGGGTGTTTAGAGACTATATAACTGGGAGGGGTTATTGGAGCTAGTTAGAGAGCTTCAAGTTTGTGTGTATCTCTCTTGCTTTGAGAGAACCTTTTTATTTAGCTCCTAAAAATCTTTGGAGCACATAGAAAACATGGCTAAATGTTTTCTGTTATTGTTTTTCCTTTTATCTAATTGTTATTAATAAAAGCCTTAAAGAATTTTGGTATGGACTTATTTTTGCACCAAAGGAATATTTTGTTTGCTCACAAAGCACACGCTTTTTTTTTGCTGCATGTGTTCCTGTTCGGATGAACAGGGAGTGACTGCGCTCTGCACATTCCTGTGACAGGGCAGCCTCCTGTGGGTTGGGGAATCGCGGGAGGAGGGAGCCCAGAAGGAGGGATCGGGGCTGCGGAGTTAAATCCCTAGATTCACTCCCTCTTCCTTGATGGTGGGGAGAGGGGGCAAATCCCGGGGTTTGGCTCCATGGCCCCGCATCCTCCTTCTGGGCTCCCTTCGGAAGGGTGCCCAGAAGGAGGGATTGGGGCTGTGGAGCCAAACGGAGTATGTTCACCCCTTCTCCCCACCTTCCTTGAAGGTGGGGAGAACGGGCGAATCTAGGAGTTTGCCACGGCCGCCCCCGCTTCCCCCACCTTGGTCCCCTTCGGAAGAGCCAAGACGGAGGGACGGGGGCTGCTCAGGCAAACTGGGCATTTTGGCCCCTTTCCTCCACCTTCGAGTCCAGTTTGACCGGAAGGTTGAAGAGAGAGGCGAATGTTGCCCTGCCAGCTGATCCTGTTCGCTTTCCCAACTCACGAGGAGATCCTCATGAGTTGGGAAACAAAGAGGATCAGCTGGCAAGGTTCCCCCAGCCAGCCAAATTGGGGGGGGGGGGTCTTATCTGGCGAAAATATGCCCAAGCCTAGATTTTTGGCTGGAAATTGGGGGAGGGGGTCTTATACGCCCAGTCATCTTATACGCCGGAATATACGGTATTATTTTCCCTTGATTAAACTCCCTTCACAGTGAACTGTTATTTCAGCAAAGGAGCAGACGAATGCATAGTATACAGTTGTCCCTCCACATTCGCGAACTTGACATTCGCGGTTTTGGGAGGGCCCCCACGGGCCCCCACAAAACCACGACACGGGGCCTCCAGAGGCCCCGTGAAAGACCTGGAGGGAGCGGGGAGGCCCGGGGAGGCCTCCACGGGGCCCCGGAGGCGCTCCGGAGGCCCCATGAAGGCCTGGGGAGGGGTGGGGAGGCCTTCGCGGGACGCCCGGAGGCCCTCCGGAGGCACCTCGAAGGCCTGGGGAGGGGTGGGGAGGCCTTCGCGGGACGCCCGGAAGCCCTCCGAAGACACCGCGAAGGCCTCCGGAGGCCCCGCGAAGGCCTGGGGAGGGGTGGGGAGGCCTTCGCGGGACTCCTGGAGGCCCTCCGGAGGCCCCGCAAAGGCCTTGGGAGGGGTGGGGAGGCCTTCGCGGGACCCCCGGAGGGCCTCCGGAGGCGCTGCGAAGGCCTGGGGAGGGGTGGAGAGGCCTTCGCGGGACCCCCGGAGGGCCTCCGGAGGCGCCACGAAGGCCTGGGGAGGGGTGGGGAGGCCTTCGCGGGACCCCCGGAGGCCCTCCGGAGGCCCCGCGAAGGCCTCCGGAGGCCCCGTGAAGGCCTGGGGAGGGGTGGCGAGGCCTTCACGGGACCCCCGGAGGCGCTCCGGAGGCCCCGCGAAGGCCTGGGGAGGGGTGGCGAGGCCTTCGCGGGACCGCCAGAGGCCCTCCGGAGGCGCCGCGAAGGCCTGGGGAGCGGTGGGAAGGCCTTCGCGGGACCCCCGGAGGGCCTCCGGAGGCGCCGCGAAGGCCTGGGGAGGGGTGGGGAGGCCTTCGCGGGACCCCTGGAGGCCCTCTGGAGGCCCAGCGAAGGCCTGGGGAGGGAGGGAGGGAGGGCCGGGGAGACCTCCGCGGGGCCTAGCAAGGCCCCGCGAAGGCCTGGGGAGGGAGGGAGGAAGGGCCGGGGAGACCTCCGCGAGGCCTAGCAAGGCCCCGCGAAGGCCTGGGGAGGGAGGGAGGAAGGGCCGGGGAGACCTCCGCGAGGCCTTGCAAGGCCCCGCGAAGGCCTGGGGAGGGAGGGAGGAAGGGCCGGGGAGACCTCCGCGAGGCCTTGCAAGGCCCCGCGAAGGCCTGGGGAGGGAGGGAGGAAGGGCCGGGGAGACCTCCGCGGGGCATAGCAAGGCCCCGCGAAGGCCTGGGGAGGGAGGGAGGAAGGGCCGGGGAGACCTCCGCGAGGCCTTGCAAGGCCCCGCGAAGGCCTGGGGAGGGAGGGAGGGAGGGCCAGGGAGACCTCCGCGGGGCCTAGCAAGGCCCCGCGAAGGCCTGAGGAGGGAGGGAGGGAGGGCCAGGGAGACCTCCGTGGGGCCTAGGAAGGCCCCGCGAAGGCCTGGGGAGGGAGGGGGAGGGGAGTAGTTATTCGCGGATTTTTCACATTCGCGGGGGTCCGCGGAACGGAACCCCCGCGAATGTGAAGGGACGACTGTAATCGTAAGGACCCAAACATTGTACTAAATATGACAAAGGGGGAGATGGGACTTGAGACAGAGCTGCTGTTTGGAGTAGCAGTCCTGTGTGGTTTGCACCACTTAGTATTTTTAACCTGAGCTTGGCATGGAGGAGACATTGGCCAGAATGCTGCTGGTGTCTGTCATATGCATAGGTTCTCTTATAAAAGTGGCTCAACAGTTTTGTCCAGTGCAAACATCCATAATCAGGTTGAGTACATAAAAGTAGAATTGGACATGCAGTGCCATTGTGTATGCAGACCTGCATGCAGATACATGTACGGATGTGGATGAGCACAGTCAGTTGTGCAGTCTGGTTGTGGATTTGGTTATGCAGTTTTGCCATGCAACAAGAATTGCATAGAACAATGAATGTGGAAATCTACATAACATTGTATAGCTAGTCTGGGTTCCATATGGGAGAAAACATGATAAGATAAAATGAAATGAAATGGTGGTCTGAGTGTTGGAATACGATTCTGGGAGATCAGGGTTTCAATCCTGTTCAGCTATGGAAACCCACTAGAAACATTGGCCAGAATCTTGCTGGTGTCTTACACATTTGACTTTGGACAAGTCACACTCTCTCAGCCTCAGAGGAAGGCAATGACAAACCTCCTCTGAATAACTCTTGCCAATAAACCCAAGAAAACATCGTGATTTCTCACACTGTCAGCCTAATGTTTGAGGTTAAAGTGATGGCACCAGCAATGGGGAGGTGAAAGGGATCAGATTAAAAGGTACACATTCCAGTGGACATTAGAAGCTGTTTTTCTTTTTCCATGTCCCACCCCCTCAACTGTCCGTTTGGTCATCCCTGGGTGAGACTTGCACTTTTGTGCAGCTGCTCAGCTCCACTGAATACCTGAGTCAGAATGAAGGGGGTGGGAAAAAGGTGGTTGGAAGAGTGAGAAGACTTATGAAAGTAGTCTTCCTCAGGCTGCTCCCCTTCTTATGTTTGATTTATGTGGAAATCACACTGCTTCACTTTGATGTGTGAACTTGTGGTCATAAAAATTAACTGTGTGAGTGATGCTAGCAAAAGAGTTGAGTGGCTGTTTTGAAACCAGGCCACCTTTTCTTAGCGATTACTGTATTCTCTTGTGAGTCTACATACTTGGTTAGAAGTTAAGAATATTAGAGCCCTTTTGAAAGGGAGGGGAATGTTTGTCTTGCCCAGCATTCTGTGTTTGTGACCTTAGCCAACCAATGTCTTTAGAAAGCTTACAAACCAGATGGTTGGGGGAACAGCCTTCCTTCTTGTTGGCATCCAACTTCTGGTATTCAAAGATAATATTTTCTTGTTGATGGTGAGTTTCCACTTATCAGTTGTAGCTAATAGCTATTGTAAGACCTAGTTTCAAATTATTTTAAATTCATGTTTAAAGGCAATCTAAAATGGCAACAGTGAGTGCTATATGTTTATGCATTGTGTGAAGATGTCAATACAGCACTGCTTCATGAGGAGTTGCTTGTGAATATGTCTAATCCTTTAAAAATTCATTTCAGAGTGTGATTGAAATACTGTACGATAATGCTTAACTTTCCCCCCAATCACTACTTCCATATTGCATTTCCTCTCCTTCCACTGCATTTTCCCAGCATGGGATTTTTAAAAACTAGTATCAGGGTAAACCTGGCTACAAAATTGGCAGACCTACATATGAGAACCACTGTTGTGGTAAGGGAGGGCATTCGCTGGTTCACAGATTGTTTGGGAAATGTACAGGGCAGCCACTATCCTAGCAGGGGCCTCCATACAGCAGGGACATAAAATTTTATACCTTCAGAGCATGGAAACTATTGACTGAAATCTAATGCTGACCTCAACTCCTAAGATAATCTACTACTCATTGTTTAACATTCTAAACTTCAATGTGCTGCAAGTTCTATATATACAAGCGTTCTTCAGAAAAGAGTATAAAGTTTCTGGTGATTTATTTTCCATGATGATAAAACCTCTGAAGTCTGGAAACTTCCCAGCAATAATACTCATAGCCTATATAAATTTTCAGTAGTTTTATTGAAAAATGCCTCTTTTGTTTCAGAAATAAATAATATAAGGCAGTGAAATTCACAATTTGCAGTTAAAATATAAAAGCAGCAATTCTATATCCATAGTCTTGCAAACAATTTCCAACTGCTTTCTTTTCTGATAACTACGAAACATTATATTCTGGGGGAAGGGGATTCATACTAAATATACAACACAAACATGCAATTTCATCTCTGCAGGATTGACTGCAATTTGGCATAAATGTTAATATCTCTAAAACAAGGAGATTTAAGCCACTATTTCTTTAAAAAAAAACTGTATCCAGTTGATACAATGATGTCAGCTACATTATTTAAGGGTTGTGGTTGTTAAAAGAGATGTATAAGAGCAGTATGTGCCCTGCAAGATATAAGCAAAGAAAGAAGTTGGACATATGAAAATAAAAGTTTCTTGTTTCACTAGACAATGCAGATTTGTAATGTGACTGAACTGCAAATAAGCATTTGATGAGAAAAGATGTGGTAAAGCAAGCTCCACTGCTGAAGCATCCAGACTTGAAAACACTGATAGCAGCTATGATGGGTTTTCTTTTCTTTTTTAACTTTTTAATATTTACTTAAAGAAAATGTAGCCACGATCATTTTAATGCATTAAGGTTCTATGCAGCCACTGTAAGCAAAGTATTTTACAAGCATTTCAAGAGTGAGAATGATAACATTTTATTGCTATTCCTACATAGGCTTGATACCCACAGAAGAAGCAAGTGCACTTCTACTTTGGGGGAGAAACAGGTGCACCCAACCAATTCTGTATGTATCTACACATGCAAGAATAGCAACAACAAAAACAACAACCAAAAAGTGGGTGTCTGGGTGGGGAGGTATAAGGAAGTCAATCATTTATGGCTTTGTTTTTGTTTTTCTTGATAATGATCTTTTCCAGCGCATATGATCAGGATATCCAGGTGAATGCATATCAGCTCCATAGTCCTCATATTCATCATCTCTTCTTTCAGATTCCACTGGTACTATGTAGGGGTCACTTTCAGGCTGATAGGGTCCACTTTCAGGTGCGTATGGC
This sequence comes from Gambelia wislizenii, assembly GCA_030847615.1. NCBI lineage: Eukaryota > Metazoa > Chordata > Lepidosauria > Squamata > Crotaphytidae > Gambelia > Gambelia wislizenii. Next base: position 164,045,833 of record JAUMIR010000001.1, on the reverse strand, counting down.
TCTGGTTGAAAATAGTCGTCCGATTGAACATTATAGTTATGACATGGCTTTGAATCCACAGGAATTTTTTTTCTTAAAAGCTATTGTCTTATTTTAGTAGTACCAGGGTAGAAAAATTTATTTATGGCTTTGTTCCTATGGGCATTTACTTGGAAGTGAGTTCCATCCAAAACAAAATAAAAAACCTACTGACTTCCAGGTAAATGATCCTAAGCCAATGATTCATGCAAGCATCATGATACGACTAAAAACCTCTCCCTCCAACAAAGGGAACTGTGTGAAACTGCCCTTGTCTTTGAAATGAGGAAAGAGGTATATGCATGCTGGATCTCCAAGTGCACACCAGAGAGCACATGGGGCTCCATATTGGGATCCATGTGCTATTTGCTTACTTATTTAAGAAACTTTTATGCTGCCTTTCAAAACAAACAAACGGTTTTCTCAAAGCAGCTTATATTAAACAAAGTATAAATAAAAACAATTTAATAACATTAAAATAAAAACTGAAATCCTATGCATAATTACTCAGGAGTACATCACCCACCATTCAAAGGGACTTAATTCCCAAGCAAACAAACATAGGATTGCAGACAAGTTTGCAATTACTTTTTGCAAAATGTACATAGAACAAATAATCATTCAAAATACTGTTCAGTCAATTTGGAGGAAGTGATAAAGCTATAAAACCAGGGAAAAGAATATGGTTGGAAACAGCAATCTAAGTGTGACATACATAATGCCAAAAATGAAAATCATTATCAAGTTCGGACTACCTTACTTAGGCTTCAATCCAGCTAATGTTTCGTTTTGACTGAACTGCACCAAAAGCAATGGGGATTAAATTAGTCATAACTATCTTTGTTCCATTCATTCAGTGGGACCTTAACACAACTAACTATAGTTTCCTTAGCATTAGCATTTACTTTTAAGCTATTTAATGAAGTTAGTGAATGGTTTGTCAAAATGGAAAACCTTAAGCATGTAGCATTTTTAAAAGCATATTTTCAAAAGGTGTGGCTGATTATCTACACAAAATATTCACCAGTGGCAATACTGAGTAAATATTATTTTCTGGCAGTGTTCCTTATATCTGATTGAGCTGGTGCTGGAGGAACACCAAACACTGCAGGAAAACCAGAAGCAAAATTAATTGTTTTTGCTGTGCATTTGTAAGAAGATTACATATACAAAAAAGCCCCATTCCTAAATCAGATAAGGTGATGATGAGAATGGAAACAATGATGAGCAACAGAGAGGAAGTTTTCAAGAGCTTTCAAAGAGGTTATGAGAGCACATGGGGGAAAAGCAGCAGCAGCAGGCTTTAATGCAAAAGCACCATGTAATGATGTTAACTCATTTTAGTGGACATGATCCCATACAAATCATTTACAAGCCACAATTAGTTTACTATTTACATTAAGTCAGTTCTCTTTCACCAAGTTAAATCTATCATGGTGTTGCATCCATTAGTTAGTAGTTCTACAAGCCTCCATTGCCACTGAGACTTCTCGTGACTTCTTTTTTGTTATGAGGCTGGAGAAAAGAATATGCATATGGAGGCTGGGTTTATCTCCCTTGCTTTAACAAATGAAACACAGCTTTGTCCTTTATTGCATTCTTGTTAGTAAGTATATATAAGAAAATAATCTGTCCATCTTATGTGGCCAACATTGCTCATTTAACCATTATCTATGGTGAAATATCCATACTGATTCACTTCCTAATAAGCACGTGCGCAAACATCTCAGAAACAGGATTTTCATTGTATTCAAACTGTAAGCAGCACTGGTGACTTAGAAAATGTGTTAGCCGGAACCTGAAACAGGTCAAAGATGATGTTAGTTTTCAAGGTTGAACAGCTGTGCAAAATATTTTTTCCCATCCATCTAAATCCATCTACAAGGGTTAAATTATATGTATATATCTATATATGTATACCAGGCTGCTCCTCACAATGGTAGCACTGCAACAATATTTTCCATTTGTTTTAAAATTCAGATTAATTATCAATTTTGTGCAAGTTCTGCATGATAAATTTGTTCTATTCATCAACTTTAAGCCTATCAATTTGTGTGTACACATATATATATATTCTCACATACATGCACATTATGATAGTGGCAAACAACATAACCAACAGCAATATCATGTTTATGGATTATAAGGTGCTACAGTGCACACAAACAAACTAGTTCTCAATATTGTAGGCTTGGACTCCTTTCTTGAGTGGTGCCCTAGGTTTATTGCATATGGTTTTTGAATGTCATTCCCAGTTTTTGCAGTTTTGTGCCCCCAGTGACAGTAACTGTCCAGCATTTTTGTTTCCCGGCAGTTCATTGTCTGAAACTGCTCATTCTCAAAAGAAATTTGGATCATATCTCAGCACAAATTGAGGAGTGGTTATTCTCTCTCCTCACCCCACCCCCCATTGTCTGCACTGTATCACAGAATGACATTTGGTCTTTGGGAAATTAGGTTTCAGGTACTAATTTTGTATAGATAATCCCAACATTAATCAGGACACACAGAGAAATTGCAAACAACTATGTTCTTTTTAAAAATTTACTTTAGATGAGTAGTCAACCTTGTTCAGAAGAAGTAGTTTGGTGCGAGTTGGAAGGAGGAGGAGGAGGAGAAGAAGAAGAAGAAGGAAAAATGGTCATTCAAATCCTAAAAGCAAAGTTAACATTCTCCTAGAGCTATATATAAACTGCTTCTAAAAGATAATCAGTACTTTCTGCTTAAAACAAGAACACATTTAAAATTGGGGCAGTTTAATAAATAACATAAAAATATGAAGTCAAAGGCTTTCACAGCTGGCATCCATAGATTTTCCTTGGTTTTTTTCTGGGCTGTGAGGCCATGTTCTGGAATAGTTACTTTCTGACATTTCACCTGCATCTGTGGCCAGCCACAGGCAAAACGTCAGGCAAAACATCAGCAAGAAACTATTCCAGAACACAGCCTCACAGCCTGGAAAAAAACAAGGAAAAACATAAAATAATTTTTAGAAACAATAATAATGGTTTTTTCTAGACCTGGATCAGTTAGAAATATTTAGAGTGTTGAGAATTTGAGCTTGTTTAATTCTGAATTGAATTCCTGTTTATTTTGACTGTATAATCCCTCTCCACAAAGTTATTCAAACTGAGCACATATTTCAATACAATGTTCAATTAAGATTTAAGTTCTCAAAAACCTACCTGGATATCCTTGACCATTGTAAGCAATGCTAGCACACTGGGATGAATCACAGTATCCAGGGGGGCCAGGGGGACCTCTGATACCTGCATTACCAGGACGCCCAGGTGGCCCTGGTGGCCCCCGTGAGCCTGTGGTACCTGGTGGGCCCATTCTGGATTCCCCTTGTGGACCTAATTTTAGAATGAGAAAAGGAGAGAGTATAGCTACATAACTCAAAATGAGGCAGGCCATAAAGTGGCTGACAAGACTGAAATCTAGACTCCACTCAGGCACATGGTTAAGAAATTTTTCCATTTGGTTTCTACATATGGTGTCAATGAAACAACCCCAGAGATGTAACTCATCCTTTGTTGCTCCCCTAATTTTAAGATCTTTGCTCACAGAAAATGGCTTTGGCAAGATTTGAGCCTGGTGGTTTACATCCATTCTGTGTAAGGTACTGGGACATCAAGAGGCACTTCTACATAGGATGAGCACATTAGATTTCAATTAACATATAAGGCTCCTTCAGTTCTGCTACCCTGCAGCTTCAAAGTGGATGAGATAATGTTTTCCTTGGAACAAGTAATATTCATGGTTAACAAAAATGTAGAGGTTTAACCAAGTGGAGTTAAAATCTGTTGCAAGCTCCTTACAGGTTTTGTAACAAAAACAAATATGTTTTGGCTGGTAAATTAAAGGCAGAAATAACAAAACTCTAACTACCCCTCCCAAGGTATCAATAAATTATCAAATTATACTAATAGCAAAAGAAATTGTCAAGGTCTTATATGCTATATTTTGAACATTATGGGACAATTTATAACTTACGAAAGAGATATACCTAAAAACAAACTAATTCAGACTATATTTTTTAAAAGGATACCCTAACATCTTTATTGCATTGAAATAGGGAAAATATAAGAATTCCAGATGAATACAGACTGGAATCCTGTTGGACAGTTATGAATGATTAACCCAGAGTTACACACTCATGAATGTTTTGTATCCATGATGCCTATGTAATCCCTAGTTTAGGGGATACTTAGGGACCATGTAAGTCCCCCAACCCCCATTTACGGGCAGCAACTGCTGAGATAATTGAAAGTCTGTTCCCCCATCGGTTGGGAAGCAGTTGGCTGATAGTCCCATCCCACACATTCAAACAATCTCTGGCGCAAGTGGGAGTTGTGACAGGTGTCCTATTTCTGCCTATCACACTGGAGACTGCTCATTGGAGGGGCTGGGAATGTCAAGTGCTTCCCAATTGATGGGGGAAACAGACCCCATTGATCATAGTGGCTGCTGCCCAGTAAGTGGGGACTAGAGGGATTGGGATAGTCTTCACTGTTTAGCACTGTAACAATGGTGATTACATGTACATAAATTCCCAACAGATTTCAGCCACAAACTTCAAAGATTTGATAGATATATTAACCTGTAAGTGGTGAAACATGTTTTTAAAAGCCTTTTAATCATGATTTTTAAACTTAGGTCTGTAATGTGTTATATATGAGATGAAGGAAACTCACCTGGTGGCCCAGGCAACCCTCGTGGTCCTTGTGATCCAATTCCTCTTTCACCTTTCTCTCCAGGTAATCCTAAAACACACATAAAGGGGGAGGGGGTTAAGCTCCACAATAAAGTAATAAAGCTGTGCCAGAAAAATAACTGTTCATGCTTGTGAAATATATAATTTCCAACTAATTTTTAAAGTTTTCCCCTGCCTGGTCTAAGCAGCTACTTAAAAGAGGCCATATTACATAATTTCACTCTCAGTCAAATTTAAAATATGCAGTTTGGTGTGATGGCAATTTAGTTTGGACATAGTATGCACTGACACTTCAATCAAGCATTCCTCTGCCTAACAGCACCTGAGCTATGATGATGACATACATCTTTTTTTTAAAAAACACAACACGCAACCTACCTCTTTCTCCAGGTGGTCCCTGCATGCCAGGTGATCCTGGGAAACCTGGCCTGCCTCCAGTCCCAGGTTCTCCTCTTGATCCAGCAGGTCCTGGGGGACCAGGTGGCCCTGGTGGTCCAGGCTGGTTGCGGTTTGAATTGTAATCATTTGGAATCTGATTCAGCATTTGGTTAAATCGAGTCATTTGGCCTTTGGGGAGAGATAAAATAGTTTTAAATAAAAACATGCACAGTATCATTTTATTTAAGGTCTCAGAAAACTTTTCTAGACTATTTAATTTGGTATACAAACATAGATTAAGATGAGTAAACTACACTGCCAGGAGGGAAGGAAGTTTTGGGCAGAGCTGAAAACACTACAACTCACACAAATCAATCAGTCAATCAGTCAGTCAGTCCAAATGTTCTATTAATATGGTCTTGCTTAAGAGCATGACAAATGACAGCAGATTCATTCCAATTTATTAGGAGCACCATACTAGGGCAGTTCAGTGAATGGGAGACCTATGTGTACACCTCCAATGCGTACAGTCTTCCCCTCCATTCAATCAAGCTTTGAGCTTGTATTCTTCAACTGAACAAAGCAAGAAGAAATAGGCAGCGGGGAAAGGAGGCACATACATTTGAAATAGCCTGGTGAACAAAATGGTTTACATGCCCACATGCCATGGGAAGGGGAAAGGCAAAATTCTGATCCACAATGGATCAGATCAAGACCCTGTTTGAAAACCTAACCTTCATTTGTTTCCACTGCTCTTGCTGCTGCCACAGAAGACCACCTATCATAAGAAACTAGAAGGAAGAGCCAAACCTAGCAAGCAGCATTATTGCTACTGTAGGAGAGCACCACGTGTCAGCAGCAGAAAGAGGAGTGAAACACAGCCTGCATTTGTCATCACTGACAAAACCACCAAGGAGGAGCACATGTGGATTTAGTTGTGTATTTTGAAGCACCGTTTACCATTTATCATTTGTTCACACACTTGTCTTGCAACAGCTCTCATCATATTCTGGGAAGCAATATCTCCCTTAATAAATAGAACAAGAAATGTATTAGACCATAGTTTGCTCTTTCATAACAGACCATATGTAATGTTAGAAAATATAATTGAATTCACAGTAAGGTTGTTACTTACACGGTCACCTTTTTCACCTTTCAATCCAACTGGGCCCTGTAATAAATTCAACTATTACAGTGTGTCACTGAACATTATATAATACAATCAAATGTATGGTGGGGAGGGCAAACACAACCAGAGTATTCACGTCATATGATGCACCATAAGATGTGCTTGTCAGAATTCCTGGGTTTGAACCAGAAATCTCATGAAACAGGCTCAGGCCTGGAGAACACATTCAAGGAAATGAAGTTATAGAATCCTAAGGTAGTAAACTGGACTGTACCACTCTATATTGCAGATGTAAGTGCTATGTTTGAATGGTCTCCTAATTTCTAAAATAAAATCCATGGAAGTAACATACAAATGCAAAGAGAACAGAAGTTCTGGCTAACCTCCTTCCTGCTGTGGTAGTTTTCTACTTGCAATGGAGTGCTGGAAAATAGGATCCCTCCCCTATAGTCAAAAATGTTCCATTCCATTCTACCCACTCACCACCCTGGCCTGCAATACACTACATATGTGGATGAGGTTTAGGTCCCATGTGATAGCTTGCAATACTGCATGATTAGGCCTCAGAGCCATCTTAATTTTCAGGAGGAAATAAGGATATCCATCATCAAGCTCTTAACTGGTAGGCACATTGAAGCTTCTGCAATGGCCAAGATTAATATAAATACCAAGAGCCTGACCTTCTGCTTTGGCCAAGCAGGTAGAATGGTTATCTTCTACGTCCTGCACTATAGATCAGCTATCAAGGGCCCATTTACACTATGCAATTATTCCACTTTAACTGCCAAGGTTCCATCCTATGGAATCTTGGGATTGGCAGTTCAGAGAGAGGCATTTAGCACTTTCAGCCAGGGAGCTCCTCTGGTGCCTCAGATCAAACTACAAACCCCATGATTCCATAGGATGCAGCCCATGGCAATTAAAGTGAAACCACAGTGCTACAACTGTGTAGTGTGAATGGGCCCCAAGTTCTCAGTCTCATGTTTCCCAACAGACATCAAAGACTATGTATTCAGTTTCCTCCAACAACATTTATAGACATGCCACTACATCACCTGGCTGGCCTGTATTGTACCTGCTAAATGTTATTTCACATCTTAGTTTTACTGTTTTCCCAAAGTGCTGCTAAATGCCTCTTAATGCATAACTATTTCACTTAAGTGTTTGGAAACTCTAATTTGTATATATGTTTCATTTAATGTATATGTTCCTTCTTTAGGTATTAAATATTTTGTGACAACATGATCTCATAGTGGTGGTTAGATTCCAGACAATTAACTACTGTATAGATAAACTCCAGTGGGGTTTGGATGGTGAAATTGATCTGCTGTGTATTCGCAACAGAGAAAGCAGGCTTATACTGAGGGCTCATCTACATGGGCCAGGATATGCCAGCTCTCTGCTAGCATATCCTGCCCCCTGATCCGGCCCACTCCTCTCTCGTTACCATCACCAAATGGGAGGAAGCCCAGATGGGCACACCAGCCTATCACTGGAGCTGCTGCCATCGTGCTCTCCCTCACTCTCTTGGAAGATAGGAAGCCGGCCTGCAACATGTAACCAATGTCCCCTGCATGTGACCAGCCTTTGTCACATGCTGTGGGACTTCTTCCTGGTGCAGAAGAGCAACAGCAGGTGCAGCAGTGGGTTGGCATACCAGAACAGGCTTTTGCAGTCATGCGGAACCTGATCCATTTTTTGCCGATGGGAACAGATTATTTTAAAACACTATAACAGGCCCTATTCTGTCTTCTCCCTGTCTTTGCCCTGCAAGTCATGAGGACTGCCCGGGGGCAGAATGGGGCAAAAGCCCTGCATCATCAGGACTGCAGGGCTCTAAGACCGGGACAACACAGGGTATATTGCCCACGTAGCTAAGCCCTGAGTCAAACTATTGGTCCATCTACCTCAGTACTGCCTACTCTGATGGGCAGTGTTCTATTTTTATCTAAATTACATAGCCCTTCTCCAGCATTTTTTTTAAAAAGTAGAAAAATCTTCTTGATGACTATCTACTCTTATAAATAAAATGGTAAGGAATCATTCAGACAGTATTAAGGCTTCAGTGTTTGTGAACTTTGGTCTGTCTAGGACTATCTGTAATAGGTTTCTAAGTAACCCTCACCCAGAAGAAAGGCATTAGTATTTTATTTGTTCCTTACTGAGACTTTTCCTTAGGAAGGAATGACAGGAAAAAAATGCTGTTTACATCAGTGCTCATTTTGTGAGGAAATTGGTTTTCATCTCATTTTCAAGATAGCAGATGTTTCAGAAATTATGACACTGAGATCTATTTCGTTTACACTAATATATCCCTAACATGTAGAAGCAGTTGTTTATCTACTGAATAACGAGATTGATAATGAGTTGCCTAAGCAACCATTTTTATTAATTAGGCAGATTTCACCTTTCCAATGGACTTTGGATAGCATGCCTTCTGACATTTCCCAGATGAAAACGGTGCCAAGCAACATCAGAGTATGATCAGGATGGCAAAAATTACTAATGAGGAAGAACACAAAGCTAGGAGAGACTGCAGCAGTTTGCTTTTGCATGAGTCTGCAAGGAAGGTTAAGAGTCTCCCTTCCTCCTGTCCTTCCTCCTCCAAGCTTAGTGCAAACTACCGGTACTTTTGCATTTTGAACTCAGTCTGTAGCAGCTGCAGTAAACTGAGCATACAGGGAGAAAGTGGGAGAGAGAATCTGGGATATTTTAAAAGCAGCTGAAAAAGTGGGAGGAATCAGGCATGTCCCTACCAAATCAGGGCAGTTGGAGGGTATGGAATTGGTGGGAAACTGTATGTATTTAGGATGATGAAAACTTTCAGATACAGCATTCTGGAAATCTACCCACATAATCCAGCCTGTAAATGGAAGTTTGTATGTGCAACTCTCACACAATGTTTTGAGAATTTACCCTCACTGTTTACATTCCTTTGTTAGCAAATGGAAGAGCCAAGAAATCTCTTGACACTTTTCCTTGAGAAATGTAATTAGCGCATTTAAACTGTATATTGCAAATTTTCCAGAACTGAACACAAGTCATCACACATGGATATATTTATTGCCCCTTTGAAAACCAGTCAGCGTTGTTTTGTCTGTCAGCAACATGGAATTCCCTACTTCAAATCATCCAAAGAAGAGACATAGTCTTGTTTGAACTATTGGACCATTATCAGAAAAATGTTAACTCATCCAAGTAAATCTCAAGTAAATGTTAGCCATTTGAGAGAATTCTGCCAGTCTTTTGCATGTGGAGAGAATCTCTAAAAATGTCTAGAGCCAGAAATGCTGTGTCTGCTTTGCCCTTTAGCTCCGGTACACCTTTCATCCACTGTCACATTCTACACCTCTGTTATGTTGTATGATCAAAGCTGGTGGTTTGGCTCAGTATGTTCATACTGAAGCAAAGATGATGTTAACATAGCAGCAGCAGCATCTAATATTTAAACCATTAATGCTATGTTGCATGCCACAAGCCATGCTACCTGGGAGAGTTTGGGTTATTGCCCAAGTAAGTAACTTGTACAGGCTTTGGCTGTGTCCATGCTGAAATGACTGCATACAGCATCTGTGGTTCACTAATCCTGAGACTACTCTTTCATCCTTGGATTAAACAACATGAAACTTGCATGACTAATGCAGTAGAGTGAGCTACACAAAAATGCTACTTGAAACTGGTCCATGTAACTACAGGAAAAGCCTGGATGACCTTTACAACTCTGCAGACTACATTTGCCCACTGACCACACACATAGCCTTGGGTTGCCTCTTTGGCACTTCTTGATTGTGTAAGTATAGGTGTTGAAATCCCTTCTGCCTCATGAGTCTGACAAAACATCTGCATAGACTTCATGCCAGAGTTCCTGCTGCTGGGATCTGATCATGAAAACTGTTACAAGCAGTATATACAGTGTCAGGCAGGTGGGGAAGTAGTACAAATTATAGTACACACACTGAAAATATCAAATAGATCTACTTATTAGAAATGGAACAAAGAAATTATTATTATTAATATTAATATTAATATTAATATTCTGCCTTTTCCCTAGGGAATCAAGGCAGAGCACAACATAATTATAACAATAAAATATTATAACAATAAAAGCTCAAAGTTAAAAGACAATCTCATATCCCATCTCCCCCCCCAATCATAAACCTGCTGTCCTGCTGTAGGCAGAGATGCAGAACCAATGTGGAGCAACAATCAGAATGGAGGACCAAAATGTTCAAACCCACTTAGCCATAAAGCTCATTAGGCGACCCTGAGCCAGTCATTATGTCTCAGCATGATCTATCATGAAATATCATCTATTTCATGATATTTCATGATCATCTATTTCATCTATCCTGAAATATTAACTGAAGACTTAAATGGTTACTAAATAAATAGCTCCTAAACAAGCATTGCCAACCTTTTGCTTTCTCTTCCTCTATCTTGATGTGCAGGCATTAGTATAGATAAAAAGAATGTTCTACATGCAAAAACTTAATCTTCATATGTCCATATATCAGGCTGTGGTCAGCAATACCCTCTTGTTTTACTAGAACAGCATTCATGAGAAATTCTAACTAGAACAGCTAGAAAATTAGAAGCCTATAAAGTTAGCCATGGTTAAGATCAGAAATCATTTGATCATAAAATCAATGTGACAGGTTAGTCTTTTCTTATGTCTCTTTCACATTACACAATTATAGCACTTGGATACCGCTTTAACTACCATGGCTCCATCCTATGGAATCTAGGGTTTGTAGTTTCATGGGGTCTTTAGAATTCTCTTGCAGAGAGCTCTAGTGTCGCATCAAACTATCCAGGGCTCCATAAGATGCAGCCATGGCAGTTAAATGAGTATCAAAGTGCTATAAGAGTGTAATGAAATTAGTTTCAAAGTGCTGTAACTGCATAGTGTGAAACAAACCTTAATCCAAGGATGTGACTGAATTATCTTGTGACCACAGATATTGTATGCAAAGCCAAGAGCTGTACAGCATAGTACAAAGCAGCACAAAACTCCTATATGATTTATCCAAGGCTGTATAATATGTTGCTAGCAAAACCGGTATCAGATTTCCTCTCTTCCTCTACTTCAAGACTATCCTGTGTTGCCTCAAAAATAATAATGCAAAAAGACAATGGAAAGGACCTTGTTCTTTTCTCATGCTGACTGGTGTGCTAGATGTGAAAGCTGTACACTTTGGCCTAAATCCAACATCATGCTAATATCTTGCCATTAGTGCAACCAGGAACTCTTCCCCTTCTCACTACAGTCCTCCATCACTTAAAAACCTGATCTGGGTGGATTTCCAGCCTTCCAGGATAAATTTTTAGAGTGCACATGGGGACACTGCCCTCTCCCCAGTTCTGCTGATGGAAGCAGTTCCAAGAGAGAAATCACCCTATGAAGTCCCAGCTTTTAATGACAAATACTTTCCCACAGCACTCTTGGCTAAATCAGACAGAGTGGCTCCAGCAATTGCAACTAGGACAAACTCCTGCTCCTTCCTGTTCTCTAAGTTGGTTTCTGTTGCAAAACTCAAAGCAGAAATCACCACAAAATATTAAGGCTGCATTGCTAACATTTGAGCATTTGCAATCCAGTAGCTCTCAGAGTGCTACCTATAAAAATTTCCACCTTAGGCAATGTAGTATGCTTGACCATGCTTAAAAAAATAATTATAATTCCAGTAAGTAATTCTGCTGATTTAGTTCTTGGATGTTTACATAGTGTAGAAATATAAGCCTTGGCATGTACAGCCTGTGCTCTCTTTTTTAGTGGAAATCCCGTGACCACAATTTCCAGACCCAACTCTTAAATTGCAAAAAAAGATGCACTGTAAAGAATGAAACTGTTTAAAATTAACTTTGAGATATTAACTGGTTCTCATGATTGCTGATGACATGAGCCTGAGAAAGGTCTCATACGGGTCTGAACTTTCAGGAGTATCTTTTTCACAAAGGATGCAGACATTGCATGCAAAAACCAGACGCTAATTATCTTACCGGTGACCCACGATCCCCTGGTTTCCCTGGCTTTCCAGTTGGGCCAGCTACTCCAGGCACTCCAGGGGCACCCTGCAAAAAGATACATTAAGAAGAAATGCTATGATGGAACATAATAATAGTCTGAAGTATATCAAAAGTGCATGCTAAAAACCCAGCCACACTAAGTTACAGACAATACTGTGAAAGATTTTGGTTTTGTAATAGGCCTCCCCCATTCTCTCTTCCAGCCTTATTCCCCACAGAATCTGCTCTAGAGATCTGACAATCTTCCCAAGCTTCTCTGAGAGACATGGGGACTGCAGGGTGGCTCCAGTCTATGGGTTTTCTTCCATTAAATCCAAATAGTGAGATTGTAATCTGATTGCAGGGGAGATGCATATGGAAACTTTTTACACAGCCCACTTTCATATGCTCATATCCCTCCATGCCCTCTAATATTTCACAGATTAAAACTGGGGCACGTGTGGCTGAGCAACATCAGAGAGTGTTCAAGATGGCTGAAGTTATTAATAAAGAAGAACACAGAAGCTAGGAGGCTGCAGCTGTTTGCTTTTGCCTGATTCTACTGAGGAAGACAAGATTCTGCCCCCTTCTCTTCTCTCCCCCCTGCTGAGTTAAGTGAGTGCTAACTACTTTTGCACTTTGAACTCAGTGTGCAGTTGAGGATAAAGGGATAAAGTGGGAGGAGAAAGAATCTGGGATATTTAAAAGCAGCTGGAAAAGTAGGATGAATCAGGAGTGTTCCTGCCAAATCAGGACAGTTGGTGGGTATGAGATTGGTGGACAATTGTATGTATTTAGTATTATGAACACTTTCAGATACTAGTTTGAAGAGGGCATTTTTTCTAGTCTAAACATTAAAAACCTCCCTCTCAGCTCCCAAACAATGTCTTCTACCAGCCCCATGCAATGTGATAAGGCCAAGGATATTTGAATATGCACATTTCAGTTATTTTGCAGAATATCAAGTACAGTACTGTACATAAAATCCCCTCTTCATATACCTGTTAGCGTGAAAACACACTTCTATCTCAGATAGGTGAAATAAATGTGTAGTTTATATAGAGGTATCAAATGGTAGCATTTTAAAGAAAATTATGCTAATCATTCATTCAAATGTTTGTTTAAAGAGATATCAATAGATTTTTGTTTAATTTCCTTTTTCCCCAAGCAGCCACAAAACCCTTGATTTTTTAATACTTACATCTTCCTAATCACATCAAAGCCATCAATATCTTAAGAGAATTTTTTGAGCATCATAAAACATCATGAGGCTTCTAGTATTCCCCAAGCTTAACTGTACTCAAAATGATTTCCTCTTGACCATATTCCAGCATAAAAAACATATGCAGACCACATTACTTGCAGCTAGATTTTTTTAAAAAAATATCTTCAGCCTAGCCATCTGTAGGCATCAAAACTTCACTTGTAATATTGCAAAATTTATACAAATAGTAGTTTGCAAGGAAAAGAGTTAAAAGGCTACATGTTTTGCCAGGTGACATAACAAAATTAGATAACCAGGCATTACATAATAAGCAAAAATAGATCAAACAAACTGGGGCCTGCTACAAAATACTGGCATTCCAGCCAGCCAGCCAGCCAGCCATACCTTTTTCCATGACACACTCCCCTCTCCGTTGGTTTTCCATTTTATCCCTGCCCCAACAATCAGCCAACATTCTATGACCACCAAGCATGCCCCATTGGACTGGTCTCCCACCACCATCATTTAGGATTTTTTCTAAAGATTTATTTTTGGCACTTCTCTTGGGGTTCTCCAAGCCTGCTGGTCACTGCTTCTTGTACATGTATGGAGCCATTTTTGCTCCAAACTTGGAGAACTGGCTTCAGTATGAGTATATTTTATAATAAAAAGATATAAGGGAATCCTGTAGTACCTTTGAGACTAAGGGCTCATCTACATGAGTCAGGATATGCCAGATCCCCACCAGCACATACTGGCTGTGGAACTGGCCTGTTCTTCCCCTGTTACCTGGACAGAATGGGCCAGAGTTCAAACAGGAACGCCAGCCAATCCCTGCAACCGCAGCCGCTGCCATTTTCTTTACTGTCTTGGAAGTCAGGAAGGGACCCACAACATGTGACTGAAGACCCCTGCATGGACCAGCCTTGGTCACATGCTGAGGGACTCCTTCCTGCTTCCGGGGGAGCCAGGGAGATGGCGGCAGCAGCAATGGCTGGCATGCTGGATGGGCCTCTGCGGACACATGAGGCCTGATCTAGTTTTTTGCCAGCAGTAACAGAGTAAACTGGGTATTTTCCTATAATGCTTTATTGGGCCCTACCCTGCCTTCCCCCTGTATCAGCCTTGTATCTGCCCCAGGGGTGGTGAGGACTGCCCAGGGGCAGAATGGGCCAAAGGCCCTGCATCATATAGACTATACAACTCTGAGATGGGGGCAAGACATGGTACTTAGCCCATATGGAGAAGCCCTAAGTGAGAAAAAGATTCCCCCTTCCATGGACTCCAGTCCACTTCATTAGATGTGTGGAGCAATGCCTCTGAGGACTACATTTTATAGTTATGCAATTTACTCTGGACAGATCATCATGAGCTGCGCAAAAAGCACCAAATCTACATTCTAACATAAGACTAAAAATAAAAGCCCACCCACAATGAAGAAGCCCCCAAACTATCTCTCAAACAGTTCAGCTAACACTTACCATTGGTCCTGGGGGGCCTCTTGGTCCAGCTGGGCCATCTTTCCCAGTGAAACCCTATTGGAAAAAATGGACATTGATAAATTAGTGGGGTATGAGGTTTACAAAAGGCAAGCAAATTATATTACTTAAAGATTAACATCCTGAATTTTTAATAATACAAATATCTAAACATTATCCCAACCTTATGTGCTATCTAGTTTTTGGTTCTAGTAAGCATGGATTACACATTTACACCAATGACCTTGTTATCACTGTTATGTGCCTTCAAGTTAACTCTGCCTTGTGGTGGCCCTATCATAAGGTTTCCTTGCCAAGTTTTATTCAGAGGAGGTTTGCCATTGCCTTTCTCTAAGGCTGAGACAATGCAACTTGTCCAAAGTCATCCAATGGGTTTCCATACTGTGCAGGGATTCAAACCCTGATTTCCTGAAGTCCCAAGCCAACACTCAAACCACTGCAGCCTGCTTCCTACATCACCTATCACTTGATTATGCCAAGGTTCTCTTCAGCTGATGAATTCTTGTTGGATATGAAATAGCAACAATTTTCAAATAGATTCCACAAATCTATTCTTCCATTCCAAGCCATTCTCTTTCTTTGAAATCTTACTCTTCTTTTATGGGTCCAGGTAGATTCTCAGTTTGATCAGAATCTTTGCTCTGATGGTTTATAGACTGTTTGACTGTACACATAGACACAGAAAGTCAACATTTATAACTGTTGATGATGACAAACAAATTTAAAATTGCAACCTCTCATCCATCTACTCTGGATGGGGGAGGAAGTTAAAATGGCAGACTTTCTACCTTCACTTGTCATTTGCCATTCCCACAGTTCTGCCTTTCCTTGCAGAAATCCCTTTCCATCTCTGTGTGAAAACTATGTGAATATCACTTGCTTACATTCAGAGGGAACACTAGCATCATCCATTTATTTATTTTGTCATGCATACATGAGGCAAGGACCCACTGCCAATCCATCATTTCCTGTGCAAGTAGTGATATGGTGCTCTCCCAACATACTTTTAACACATAGAAATTAAACTCATTTGCCTACTAAAAATTAGGAAATGTCCATGTGGGCAACTGTTGTGAAACCAAGTTCAGCTGTTAAAACACCTCACCCATTCATTATGGAAAAGAAATACTTACCCTGTCACCTGGAGGTCCCATTGGACCAGGGGGGCCAGTTAAGCCTGGGGAACCCTAGAAAAGAGGAAAAAAGCAAACACAGAGGGTTACTGACCTAAGCAAGTAAAGGCTTACAGTATCAGGCATATTCATCTGTATTCTAGATTCCTGACTTATTCTCATATCGTTTGTTGGCAGCATGCAGAAGAAGCAAGCAAAAACCACTCATTCGATAACACCAGCACCTTGTATAGAGTTACATTTTGGCTACATTTTATTTTATTTTATTTTATTTGTTTTCTTTTCAAAAATGGTACATTTGATTACCGTGTAACATATTATCTTTCAGATGGAGCTTGCAGATAACAGTTAATCTTGAAACAATTGTTACTATGTGTGAGAAAACCTACTCAGAATTTGGCAAAGTTTAATTCTATTTTCTTCTTTTCTTGGATGCCTTGGGTCTTTCATATTTTGTCTGTTTTCTCAAAATACAGCCCCACTTCGCAGTTCTGTTTCATTTATTGTACACTTGGCATACATCTGGACTGGTATGCTCTATTTTATTCTTGTACACTTTTGTGTTTTGTCTCTTTGTTGGTGGACAAATGGACCTAAATGGAAACTTGTCCATACTAACTTACAAACGAGAATATCATTTATGTTGGTGTCTGTGGGAAATGTGGAAAATAAATGGCATGGAGCCATCCTATGACAATAACTCACCGATCGACCTGGTAGCCCAGGCTCTCCTGCATCACCTTTCATACCCTGGCGGCCCTAGAATAAACAAAGAGTCCAGAGTTATTGTCTGCAAAACAAAGCCATGATCAGAATTAATAAATATAAGTGCAACATTTAAACCATTCCAATAAATACCTGCTGGAATAAATGGGGGGGAAATGTGTCCCTGATGTGCAAATCAAGGAAAGCATGATTCTTGGACAGCATGACCATTTATATGTTTCCTTGAAAGTGAAGACCCTGTTCAATGGGACTTGATTCCCAGTAAATTTATTTAGAATTACAACCCTAGGCCCTTCTTATCTACCTTTCTATAACAGAAATAACACAGTGCACTTCTATCTATACCTCTTCTCCTAGTTCCATACTGGATTAGCATCTTGAATGAAGCATGTAATACATATGGTCCTTTTCACAAACATGTCAATAGGAAAATGTCATTGGGAACTTTCCAGTGATGCCTCTGCAATAGAATCACATGCTGAAACACTGAAAAGTGAAACCAAGTCTGTGACTAGACTGATCGCTTCCTCCACTTTAGGTTGTATGATTTTCTGCCAAAGCAAAGCAGGTGGGCATACAAAGTACTTGCTTACTCACTGGTTCTCCTGTAATGGAAAGTCCATTTGGCCCCTGTGGTCCTGGTGGGCCTTGAGGGCCTCGAGGTCCCACATCTCCACGAGGACCAGGTGGCCCCTTAAAGTAGACAGGGAAAGAAATCGATTTGTTAGCTGTCAGTATCTTTTAAAGCAGTCACAAGGAACAAAAGCAATTGATATTTTCAAATAACATCTTGTCACATGGTGACACTATTTATCAAATAATTGTCTAGGAACTTGGGAGTTCCTTTGCATACTAGTTCTCTGGGTATCCATTTTAGTACAACAATACATATAACATCTTTGGGATAAACTGTTGCCTTGCCGATGAGCATATCACTTTATAAATGGATTATCTAGAGCTATGTAGTTTAAAGGATTACATCCCATTTGGATTACTGTAATGCACTCTACATCGGGCTGCCTTTGGAAACTATTTGGAAATTTCAGCAGGTCTGAAAAACTGCTGGTTATAGAGAGCATATAACTGTCTTGCTGAAACAGCTTCACTGGCTATTGATCTGTTTCCGGGCAGAATTCAAAGTGGTGATTATACTTTATAGATCCCTATATGCCATGGGTCAAGATGAACTGAAAGATTGTGGCCTTGTCTAGATGGTCTATTTACCCATCTTAAAGCCCTATAGTCCAGATGATGCAGGGCTTTTGCCCCATTTTGCTCCCGGACAGTCCTCAAGATGCCTGGGGCAAAGACGGGAAAGCCTAATAAAATGTTTCAGCAAAATATCCAGGAAAAACTGCTTCTTTTCAGAAGAAACGGATCAGTCCCCACTGGCCCATTGCTGCTGCTGCCATCCAGGCTGCTCTCTCTGAAGCCAGGAAGGAGGCCAGCAGCATGGGAGCCCCCTTCTTGGCTTTAGAGAGTGAGACACAAATGGAAGTGGTGACAGCTGCAGAGTTGGGCCAGCCTGGCAGTCTGGACTCTATCTTGCTTTGTACAGGTAATGAGGCAGCAACAGGCCTGGTCTGAAGCCAGAATAGCATTTAGCAATAGAATTTATATTTCTATACCACTTAGTGCAAAGCGCTCTCTAAGCAGTTTACAATGTGTTAGCTAATTGCCCCAACAAGCTGGGTACTCATTTTACCAACCTACGGAAGGATGGAAGGCTGTGTCAACCTTGGAGCCCTGTAGAATCAAGCTCACAATGTTGTCGCTGCAGTACTGGCATTTAACTACTGCACCACCACGGCTCCATTAGAGCTCTATCTCCCTATATGAGCCTGCTTGAGTTTTAAGATTTTCAGAGGAGAGCTTCTTTTCAGTCCCACCACCATCACATGTACATCTGATGAGGATTCAGGAGAGAGCCTTCTTGGTGGTTACTCCCAGAATATGGAACTCTTTTCCAAGAGAGGGTTCGTTGCTCACCCCCCACCTTCTGCCCACTCTCTTTTTGTCCATAGGCATAGACCTTCTTATTTAGACAGGGCTTCAGCTTTTAATTGGTTGGGTGTGCTGGTTCTTAATATATAATTGGTTTTAATGTGTTTTTAAAAGTTCTGAATGTATGTTTTAAAGTTAATTGTTGTTTAACACTTTTTAAATATTTCTGTTTCAAGTTGTTTTAGCTACTTAAAACATTAATAGCTATTTTAAAAAGGGTTAAGCTGCTTTGGGTCCCATATGGGAGAAAAGGAGCGAATTAATTAATTAATTGCTGGTGGAGCAGATGGGAATGTACTACTGTGAATTAAGTCACAACCAACAATGCCACTGCTGATGGTATTATCAGGATGAACAATGATGCTTCCATTTTACATAGAACTGATCTCTTCTCAAATTCCTCCAGAAAGAGTGTCTGTACTAACTCCTCACAACTTTCAAGAAAAGGAAAGAACAGTGTAGCAGAACTGTCACCCTTCTGCTGGTATCTTCCTCACATTTGCACTGGATATGTCCAATGCCAATGCTAGCAGCTGAAGGTAAAGTGAGATACATATTTATTATCTGACAAACCCTGTGCAGTACAGTGTGCAGGAAAATCTGGATTTGTCACAAATGATTCTTTCAACCAGAGTTTTGAAATAACTTGTTACGAGTAATGCCATTACCTACAAACACTACTTTTTATCAAGTAATATTTAATCATTATTCTTTATAAAAAATATTAATTTTAGGGTTGTTTGATGGGAAAATTTGGCCATTTTCTATTTTTAAAAATAGAAATAGGGGTTTTAAAAATTATATATAATTACAAAGAATGCAATTGGAATATATTCCCCTCAGAAATGTGTTAACCTGCAAAGCATCCTCAATGCACTGTACATTTTAAATTAATATCTAATGTGTTGGCTGTTTGCACTGAAGTTTCCAAGCTCTCTTTTTAACAGACTGATGCAGCCAATTACATCCCTCATAGGTGTGTACACCATACATTTATGCAAAAGACTTAAATATAGAGATTTAAAAGTATAACACAGATATCTTGCACTTTTAAAGATATTTGCTGGGTTATCAAAATAAATTCAAGTTATAATTTTTAAAAAAATTACACCAGAATCTGCTCAGAAGTAATCCCTATTGATCCAATTGGACTGTCTCTGAGGTAAGTGTGTAGAGGATTGTAGCCTTACAGTGCAATCCTATACATTTCTACTCAGAAGTAAGTCCCACTGTGTTCAGTGAAGCCTACTCCCAGGTAAGTGTAGATAAAAGTGCAGCCTTAGTCTAGTTTATGCAGATACTCACAGGAGGTCCATTTAAGCCTCTTTCACCTCTTGGGCCCTTAGTACCCGGGCCACCCTAAAAAACAAAATGAAAATAATAAATATACAATACACCGTTACAAATATATGTGCATAAAATTGCCACAATCAAGAGGAAGACCAAGCAGAATAACCACTGTTCTCTCCACAAAATCAATGCATGTATAGAGATGGTCTACATTTAGCTCAGCAAATAAGGAGCTATGGTGTACTATACTCCTGAGAAAATCTTTTTTTTTTTTAACAATGTTTATTGTCTTTCTCCAGCACATGAATGAGAAATGTCTCTTCCCCACCACCACCACCACTGGAGTGAAATAAACACGAGCATAGGTTTGTTCATATGATCTGGTCAATTTCACCACCTCAGGGATTTGTATTGAGGTAGGAGAATTTGCTTCAGATAGAAAAAAATAGTTTTCCTCAGCAAAAAGATTTTGCTCCCTGAAACAAATCCCCCTGTCTCAACCCACATTCCACCTCCCATCTCCATTGGATTTGTGCCAGTTATGCGTAACCAACTTTGCCTGAATTCATGCTAGGGTCATGGTGCTACAGAAATGTGTTGTCCCTATATATAGCCCAAGATGTGTAAAAGTTGATATGTGTTCATATTAGTGACAGTGGATCCTGCTCTCTGTCAGCCCCATTTTTAGCGCCTCCTCTGTCCACAGCTCACAAAAAGGAAATGTTGATGAGTATATAGTTATTGTCATCAATTGTCATTGGCTGTTGGTGCTATGCAGATCTTCGGACCACAACATCTGGTGTCAAGTTTGAACTTTCTGTTTCTTTCCAATCTCCTACTACTATTTAGCCTGATGGAGAGTTCTGGAGAACTTGAAAGTCTGCACATTATTTGTAGCAATTTGGCAGGTCCTAATAAAAATCTTAGCCGAGATTTTTCCTGTCATGGATCAGTAGAGACATTTTTGTTTTTCTATATATTCATGTGACTAATAATCACAGTGTATCAATTTCTGCTTACAGCAGGTCCTGGAGGTCCTGGGGGTCCCACGCTGTCCTGTGTACATGTGCAGGCATTTGGCAATGATGGGCATTTAGCTTCATCCCTCTGAAAATTAAAACACAATCTTCTATCACTTTTCTCCCCCAGAAAAGGAAGAAGAAAATGATTATCACAGAGGTGGTTATTTCATACTATAAAAATAAATAAATCTAAGAACAAATCTCACTTTGAATTTTAATAAAATTCAGCACTAACACAGTGGTCTGGACAATGCTGAACTTTGAAAGAAAAAAAAAAGAGAGAGAGAGAGAGAGAGAGAGACCAAGCCTGCTTAAATACTATCATGATGCCTGCTGTGGAAGTCTTGAGGCTTAAACATTAAGTATATGAGAATTGGATGTGATTGTTCAGCAGGATAACAATATACTCTGCCTATGGTTTGTGGCACTTTCGGTAAATCTATTCAGATGTATTCTAAAAAAACACCTGATACTAATTTACCCCTGAATTTTGGGTAAGACTCACATTTTTAATAACTTCCTTTTAAAAATTCAACATATATACCCTATATCATCCTGTCAGGATGATTCTGTTCTATGCCTGTGGTGTTACTAAGGCTGGTGTTACCCCCTCCCTCTGACGGTGTCACCTGGTGAGGTTCAGCCACTCCACACACCCCTAGTGCCACTACTATCTATATAGATATTAAAAGACAGATATGGTTTAAAGGAACCCATAAAGATATAGTTTGAATAGTTCATATGTACAATGGCTCTTTCTCAACAAGTGTGCCCAGAAGTTCTAATGTAGCTATGGATACTACAGTGAGAAACTATTGTGTTATCTATTACAGTTTGCTTTCCATGTCTTAGGGAAGAGGGATATTGAGCAAAATGATGTCCTTTAAGAAGCTCTTAGGAAGAAGTCTACAAGAACAAAAGAACAAGAGATAAGTCTCCAAATGGTATTGAGAATATAGGGTGACTCTACTCTAAAATGCAGGCATCCTCACTAATAAGGTGGGTTAGGTTCCAGACCACCACTGTAAAGTGAATATTGCCTTAAAGCAAATCATGACCTTTTTTTCACTTGCCAGTGCATATAAAAGCCTAAAAATATATTTACACTATCATTTATTAAGTGTGCAATCGTTCTAGGCCTAAAAAAAGATGCAAAAATAGAAATAATAAGTAAATAAATAAATAAATTGCCAGAATACAACACTGAGACACAAAGTGTACAAATGCTGTAAACAGACTGAGCAAGGGTAACAAAATGATGCTGTACTGTATAAGTGAAAAGCACCATATTAGTGAAAAATTCCAAAGCAAAGTAGAGGTATGCTTGTAGCAAATTATGCATTACATTTTATAGAACTCCAGTAGACAAGAATTTAAAATTTGGGTTCTTCTAGTAAGGCAATTTATTTCCATCTCTTCTTCATCTTCCTCTCTTTTCCTCTCTTTCTGGGCAGAAGTCTACAGTATCATCTGCCTAGATATTCATCATCCCTTCTTCCTTCATTATCTGAACTTTCTGCTCTTTAAGGAGAATTTGGGCAACATCAAATTAACACAAATTCATCCTTTCCATTTTTGTTGGGTGATTTCCACTAGCAGTACCTTAAAAACCTAGGTATTTCATTCCTACTTCATGATTCCATCACAAATGCCACTCCCATACAAGGCCATTTCATCACGATTGTTACATCATCTTCATTATCGTAAAATAAATTTATGAAGAAATGCATGGCTATCATCAGGCAAATATTAAAAAAAAACTTTTAGCTCTGGTAAGATAAGAAATGAGAAATGTATTGAAAAGAAATAGAAATAAAATTAAAAGTGACAACATAGTTGGTCCCCCCATACCCAAGTTACAAGGTAGCAATATTTAGAATGGCTCTGATAAAGTGTCTGCATTCCTGCCCTGAAAGTCTCAGGATGATTCATATAGTCACATGAAGAATTTGTTTTTACCAACAGAGAGCTTTTAAGCCTGTTGCTGCATATTGTTCTCTCAGACAGATTGGCTCAGATTGTTGATATGAGGCATTCAAATTGTCAGGATGTTTCCTTTATATTTACCCTAGAAGGAATGTCACAGCATCTATCTCTGCTGGTCCAAACTGCATTACATACAATGTCAAAGCTCTGGATCTCAAGCTAGAAAAGAAAAACATGCATGCCTTTAATGCTGTATCTATATGAAATTTCAATAACATATTTATGGAATATTAGGCAAAAATCACGCCTGACCTTCAGCCTGGATAGTATAAGTGCCACTACATTATCATAATGAAGGTTCTAACATAGGGCACAATTAGGTAACATTAGGCACACAGAAGAGTTGTTTAATCCAATAAATGCCCTTTACACACACACACACGCACGCACATGCACACACATGTGTGTGCACGTGCACACACAGAGGCAGAGAGAGATATAAAAACTGCAGTGAGAGAAAGTTCATTCAAGCAATAGAAATATTTTTCCCAGCAAAAATTCATGCAACTTAAAGTCTATTAAGTTGAGTCAGCTATACTGACTCAGATGTTGATACTACTAAAACAGAAGTTCAGTTTCTATTCTAGGGTAAATGTTATGGGAATATCTTGATATCTTGGTGATGGACGTTTATGAATATTGAGGAATCTTGATGGAGGACAGTAATATGTCTGTATCCTGTTTATTTGAGTCAAGATTTTGTTGTGACAATTTCCCAGCCAATTTTTTTTTGGTGGTGGGGGAGTTGTTTCAGGCCATATGGTAACCAAAACTCACTACAGACTTTGTGATAGGGAGCAACTAGTCTTACCTACACAGAATTGAATGTTTATCCGTAATTATTCAATGCAGTTCATGGCATAAAACTGATCTAGAGTTAGTCTGAAGTGTAAAGTTTTTGACATACAGTTATGGTAGCATTTCATATATAATTTAATGAGTAACAGTCCATTGTCATTTTCTTCATGAACCTGATAAAGTAGGGTTTCACTATGAAAGTTCAAGAAACCCTACATCTGGCTTCATGATGCCGCTTAAGAGTTTTGATTGCTGTTTACTATACTAGTGAACTCATAATGATTCAAAGCAACAAATTGTCATTATATATCTGTTTATGGAAACAAAAACACTAATAAAAACACACAAAGCCATTTATCATTTATGTAAAAGGCTTCTATTAAGGACTTCAAAACTTACTTTGGGTGTACTCTGACATGACAAAGGAGTAAAATCAAATACTTACTGCTGCTGTTTTTCTGTCACCTTTCTGTAGTTTCCCAAGTATCTCATAACCATCAGTTGTGATATTACCACCTTCATTAATTGGTTTTTCCATGATCTCAACACAGTCAATGTAGATCTTAGCACTTGTGGGTGTTATGACAATATGAATCTGTAGGGGAAAAATATTTAAAGAAATATGTTTTAAGAATTTTTTAAATTTCAAACACAATTAAGTGCATACCTGAAGTTACTCACTGTCTTGAATGTAAGGAAACTGATATGAACTGAATTTTTCTTAATGAAAGTGGCAGTTTCATTAAGGCAGTCTAAATTCAATGTGGCATTGGCAATGCAGCACCAGAAAGATGGAACTTTCTTTTTCTCTCCTCTCACTACTACCCTTAGAACAACTAGTAAACTATCTCTAGGTTTCCCACCCTTCAGGAGCAAGTTTTTGAAAGTTCATAGGGTGACAGCTTCATTGTGGAGAATTTGCCCTCCTCTCAAATGCACTGACGTTAACTGGGGGCTTATTTACACTAGCCAGGATACACCAGCTCCCTGCCAGTACATCCTGACTTCAGAGCTGCCCCCCACTGTCCCCGTCCCCTCCATTACCTGGAGAAAATGGGCCAGAGTCCAAACAGGATGCCAACCCATCACTGAAGCTGCTGGCACCACCACCGTTTCTCCACTAACGTGAAAGCCAGACAGGGGTCCCACAACATGTGACTGCAGGCCCCCTGCATGTGACCAGCTTCAGTCACATGCTGAGGGACTCCTGCCTGGCTTCCAGGAGAGCCAAGGAGATGGTGGCAGCAGTGAGGAGAGCAAAAACCCAATCAAGTTTTTCCTAGGTAAATTGGGTATTTTTTTCAAAATGCTTTATTGAGTCCTTTCCCAGTTTGCCCCTCTTCCAGTTTTGTATCGGTCCTGGGGAATGTCTGGATTGCCTGAGGGAAGAGTGGGGCAAATGCCCTGTGGCATTTGGACTGCAGGGGTCTGGAATGGGGCAAGTAGGGGTAAACTGCCCATGTAGTTAAGTCCTGAGAGTCCTTTCAGCATTTGTACCCTGTTTGATCCTGGCAAATGTTTTTCCCTCCACTGAAATGTATTGAGATCCACAATCCACTTGGGCCTTGATTAGGACATGTGGCTGAGGATTACCAAAGTAACATATCTGCTATATCTTTTTTTTAAAAAAAATGACTGTATCAGAATTTTTCCTGTTTGTTCCAGAATTTCAATTTTCAGTTTTCCTTTTCCATATGACTTTTTGTTTAAGATTACACTGGGCCCTTGGGTTTGTTTCCAGGACCCCTGTGGATACCAAAATCCATGGATGCTCAAGTCCCATTAAATACAATGGCTTAGTAAAATGGTGCATATAAAATAGCAAAATCAAGGTTTGCTTCTTGGAATTTTTTAAAATATTTTTAAGCCATGAATGGTAGAATCTGTGGATGCCAAATCCATGGATACAGAGGGTCGACAGTATAATGTTTCTGATTTTTACAATGTTAAACTCAGAATGTGAAACAACAGATTTACATATCATAAACATGAAAGAACTTTGCCACTATCAAATATGAGCATTTTGCCAAATGTTTCTTTTCCAGTCATTCCATTTTGCCACCCAAAGGGGAAAATGGAAGCATGGTGGATTAACTAATTATCATTATGAAGGATATCACTATCATCTAATGTAACTAAAAACATAAATGAGACTAATGCCATATTTTGCAAGCTTCGTTACAGCAACAGTCTTCATACTGTTTGTTTTACATACTTTGAAAAGGATGATTATCTGGCAAAGATCTTGTTTCAGTAAGAGAGTTCGGCTTCTCTCGGAAAACATATAATAAAATATTATGGGCCACAGACCAAATGCTGAGTAACACATTTACACTGCAAATCCATGAGAAATGAGAAACCACTCCAACACTGTATTCAACTTCCAGACAGAAGTTTAATATAGTTCTCTCATCAATTGCTTAAGGAGCCCTGGTGATGCAGTGGTTAAATGCCATCACTGCAAGTCACCACATTGCAAGTTCAATTCCAGAGGGCTCCAAGGTTCACTCAGCCTTTCCTCCTTTTGTAGGTCAGTAAAATGAGTACCCGGCTTGTGGGGGCAATTAGCTAACACACATTGGAAACCGCTTAATGTGGTGTAGATGTGTAAATTGCTATTGCTTAAAAGAATTTGTAAGCTGCTCTGATAGCCTTGTGGCTGAAGAGCGGGGTATAAATGAATAAATGAATGAATGAATAAATAAATAAATAAACCTCAAGAGTTCCTTGCCATTTTAGCCGGGGGTAACGCCCCCCCAAAGGTAGCTCGTGTTGAAGCATCCTCCCCCCGGGGTCTCTGTGGTCATGAACTTAAACTTGACCTTGACATGACCTTGAACTGACTTACCGGAGACCCCCTGACCCCCAAGTTTGGATCAGGAACCATGCCCACTGGCAACCCAGGAAAGTAGCAAAAAAGTAGCAAAACAACACAGTAATACCATATACACAAGTCAATGCAGTACATTCTAACTAATACAAAAAAAAAAATGTCCTAACTGAGGGAGGGAGGGTGGGCAGGTCTTCGGCTCCAGCGAGCCAACTGCCAGGTCCGGCCGAAAGGCTGGGAATATATTCCCGGCTGCCAGACCTGATGGAATACTAGCTGCGCCTAGCCCTACCCCTCAGCCAATCAGACGCTTCAGCAGTCCGAGCCTCTGATTGGTTGATGGTCATGCGACCCAGCCAATCAGGGCAGAGGTGCCTCTTCCTGATTGGCTGGCCTTCGATCCTCTTCCCGCCCTGCCCAGGCAGGCCGGGAAGAGGATACTCGGCAGGTATGGCGGCGCCCATGCCTGCCACGTGGAGGGGCGAATTTTGGGGCTCACCAGCCCGCAATGCCAACCGCCCAGGTAAGTCCAGCAGCCGTTTTGTCATATCCAATACTAAATAAGACTATAAAACAGCACATATCAATATTTTGCCTCTTTATCAGTACATGAAGAGAAACTTACGGTACCATTTATTTTGTGGTTCTACTGGAAATGTCCACTTACACTTCAGTAAATCTCACTGTTAGATTTCATAAACCATGCTGCAAAATGCTGAGGTGTATTTGCTATCAGCTCCATGGAATTACTTTGAACAGACTTTTAACTGAACAGAGCAGGAGCCTATTTACATGACAAAACTATAGTGCTATTATTCCATTTAACTGCCATGGTTCTGTCCTGGGGTTTGCAGTTTAGGGAAGGTGTTTAGAATTTTCAGCTAAAACACCACAGTGCCTCACCATACTACATGCTCCAAAATTCCATAGGATGGAACCATGGCAGTGAAAGTAGAATAGTAGCACTATAATCATGTAGTGTGCCTGAACCCCAGGTGAGGTGAGGGAGATGGGCAACTACAATAACCTTTCTTAAGAAAGAGAGAATTGGCTTGTAAGTGGTTGAAGCCAAGTTAAGTGGGTGTATTTAGTTTGGTTTGTAGTCCCATAAAAATTATAACACAGGAAAAGCAAATAGAAGGAAGCAGGTGGACATCCATGAACAGTTGTGGAAGAGTGCTGGAGAAGGTGTGTCTGAGGCCACATCTGCACTGCAGAAATAATCCAGTTTGGCACCACTTTAACTGTCATGGCTCAATGCTATAGAATTCTGGGATGCGTAGTTTTGTGAGATATAGCCTTAGTCAGAAAGATCTAGTGGCAGAACACACTACAAATCCCAGGATTCCATAGCATTACACCATGGCAGTTAAAGCAGCATCAAACTGGATCATTTCTGCAGTGCAGATGCAGCCTCAGGTAAGGAAAAATGAGCCCTAAACAATCTCTCCATTATTTCTTGACCAACAAAAAACTGTGAAATAGGGTTTGGGCCCAATCTTGAAGGTCCTCTGCAGATCTAGAACTCTGTATCCTCTGCCTTCTTCGGTCCCCAATGTGTGTGATAACAATGCCTAAGGACTGAGAGGGACTGGGCACCAACATCCTTTACAACTAAGAACAAGTGGGAACTGATTTGGTATCACTTCTAAAACAAACTGATATGATTTTCAAAACTGATGTGAAAGTGAATTTTTAAAAGGATTCTCCTCCAACAGTGACTATAGTGCATCCTAAAGTATTTCAATTGCAATGATGAATCGTACTGTCATAGGAGAAGAAGGAATTCAGAACAATCTAAGAACTGGCAAACAGGATAAACAAAATCTCTTTCAATATTTAGTCATTTTCCCTGCAAGAATGTTCTCTTTCATATTCCTTGATTCCTCTCTATTCCTCTTGATTGGTTAACATTTACCTGGGTTCTAGCAACATAATACTGTGCTTTCTCCACAATGGCTACAGCATTCACAGGGAGTGGTAGTGTGTATCTGGCTGCCAGTGGTGACATGGGTTAGAAAAACATGAAGTATGATGATGCTATGACAAAAGGTAAGTTTTGCTACAAAAGAAGCTGCCTCATCCACTTTTAATGGATGTGGGAGGCTGTATGGAAGAGGAGCCACATGATCATTTCACTTCCTGCTGTTTTTCTGTGGAAGTTCACCCACACAAAACTACTCCCCTCCCACATTTTCCCCTTCATGGTGAGAATTCAGCTAAAGAGCAGTTTTGAGCTTGCAAGTAGCAGAAAGGGAATGAGTTAAGGAATTCCTCCCCACCGTCAGCCCTCAACTCCCAATTTCTCTCCAGTGAGAGCTTTTTACTTTAAAAAAATTGAAAAGAAAAAAAAAACAACCCAAGAATTTTCCTTCATATGTAGTTTGGCCTATAATGGGAAGGCAAAGAATAAAAACCATCTGTTTCTATAAGAGTTCTTTGACGGGATTTTAATTGCTGTATTACTAAGCCAATATTTTCCCCAATTGACTTTCATAAGCTATCACTATATCCGTGCTACTCAAAGTCCAAAAAGTATGCCAAAACAAATTTTCCACAAATAGCCAACATTAAGTTAGCTATTTTTCACTGAATGAGTACATAACTCATTTAATGGATGCCACCAAAATATTTTATATTTTGGCAGGATTCAATACAATCTTTAAAAAATAGTTTGGGATATTTTTAACACTGAATGATTTTTTTTAATCTTTCAAAATCTATTGTGAGTTTTTCTTTTTTACTACAGTTGGGAGTTGCTTATTCCTCCTTCCCTCATAGAATTCATATAAACAATTCAGTGTATGTGTATAAGGAGCTTTGAGAAGCAAATATGCATACTTTGAGAGGTCTCTGGTCAGTTTGTATGTAGCTTCGTTCCCTGTTTCAGTCACCTGCTTCAAGAGTGGGGATTCTGATATATGTACAGTACTTTTCCTTCCACCAGAACTTCTCCATTCATTTCAATGGAAGGATGAATCAGTGTATGCACAGGACTAAATTCCTCCTCAAATGAAATTACCATAAACTCCCTGTGTATGTGCACATATTCCCTGTGCATGCTGCAGCAGCATCATGCCTATGGATTGGGATGGCAACAGTGTATTATAGATGAATAACTATTGCCAATATTAGTAAGGAAGGCGATCTTGTAGCACCTTTGAGACTAACTGAGAGAAAGAAATTGTAGCATAAGCTTTATCCATGCATCTGAGAGACCAAGTCTACGAAAGCTTACGCTACAATTTCTTTCTCTCAGTTAGTTTCAAAGGTGCTACAAGACCCTTTGCTAACTGATATTCCAGACTAACACAGCTATGTCTTTGAATATTGCCAATATTATACATGTTTCCTCACCTCCAGTCATTTTGTTTAGTAACACTCCTTGTGTGAGTCAGGGCCATAGTGCACTGAGTTTCCCTGAATTTCTATTAGACCATTGCCCAATTATATGGAGTATAGGCAGAGTATCTCATCACATGATAACTCTACCTTATGTGTTGAGTTGTGCTAGACATAATAAGCAGCAGATAGGAAACGTGGTATAGGAATAAGTGTAATATCTAGGCCTAAATCCAAGTCAAATAAGACTGGGGCCATTAAATCAATGGAACTTAAGGCCGGTCCAGAGGATGAAATAAATCCTCATTGAATCCAAGGGGAATCCCATGTGTCCAAATGGGATCCAGTGGTGTTCTGTCATTTTCAGAGGGATGGGGACCAAAATTTGGGGAAACTACATGGGAAAAGCCTTCAGGGCTTTTCCCAAGTTTTAAAAAAACTGTGGGGAAAATGCAGACTCCTGCTCATTAGGACAACCAAATCACAGCACAGCACATTCCTGAAAAGGATAGCCGATTAGCCAGATGTGCATGAGGGGCGGAGCTTGCTAACAAGGCAGCACCCAGAACTACCATGTTGGATTGTCGCCATAGCGATTGTACACTAAGGCAACAAAACAGCCTTTCTTTCTTTTTCTTTTTTCATTATTTAAGTGGAAGATCACTCTTCTGCACCTTGGATTTAGTTTTTTTTTTTTTAACTGTTTGGCAGGGGAAAGTTGGAGAGTATAGAACTGTGAATAATTCACTCACACCTGCCATCTTGATTTGCTGGCATGCCTCCATGTGAACAGCAAACACGGATAGCTTCAGATGCCAACAACCTTGCAAAAAGATGGTTGACACAGATAAAAGCTGTTGCAAATTGGTGTAGGTTCACACCAATCCACATTTTATTCCCTCGTCTAGACCAGCCCATTTATCAGGGTTGACTTATCAAGTAGTCATGGATCAGTTGGTCTGTTCTAGTTGGGACTAACAATAAGATTTGGGCCTAGACCAGCTCTGATATGTTTCTCTCTTTTACTTTTGAACATCCTGTCTAATGAAATATCAAATCCCACAGTCATAATCATTTACGTGTAAATTAAGCAGGCCTATACTGTTATATCTGACAACTTCTAATAAAAGGGCTAACTCAAGTTACACTGAACACAATGAGATCTTACTTCTGAACCAACATGCATAGTACACTGCACATTTCCAGTATGTTATCTGGTTGTGTTTATTCAAACTGTGTTAATCGTATGAGCTCAATGTTTTCTTGAACTGAGTTATAAATCATTATCTTTACCTACAACTACTAACCACCAAGAAAGCCCCCCCCCATTTTAAAATAATTCATAATAATTTCCACACAATTGTTGTACCTTGTGGAAGCTTCCATAAAAGAGTTTCTTTACTTCATCACCTTCAAATGTAACTGTCTGAATCTCTCCTCTTGTGTCCTTGTTAAAGAACGATAATACTTTGCTGGATGCTAGGGGTGAAAGACATTTTATTATAGATCATTTTGTAACACATAAAATCATAATCCTAGCATTGCATACAGTATAATTTCTTGAAATATATAACTAGCAGCAAAACACAGCAAATGTAACATATTTTGGAGGCTTATCATACAAGGAAGTCAAACTGAAGTGAAGCTGGATTGTTTTGCATTCCATTCTGCCTTACTGCATGACATCATAGTTCTTCAGTTCTAGTCCTGTGGAAGATGGTTGTAAAAGTGAGTCTTTTTTTTCTAACTGGAAAAGTCTGTTAGGAAAAAGACTCACTTTTACAACCATCTCCCAATGGAACATAACTGAAGAACTATGATGCCATGCGGTAAGGCAGAACGGAAGATGAAATGATTCGACAGCACTTCCTCATGTGCTAAGCCTCTTAATGTATAAGTGTTTCTAAGTTACCTGACTCAGACAGGTGCTAACAGGATAATCCTAACCCTCTTGGAAAGTTGTATTCCCACCTAAAATTCAGGCTCCAATTCAGGGAGTCCTGGGAACAGTTTGAAGAGCCAGCTAAAGCCCTCTCGCACCTTCTACTCTGTTCAGTGTGGCACTTCACTTTCTTACCCCAAACAGAATTGTTCTATTATGCTGAAATGCTGTCCATATCCAGGGCCTTATTTCTGAGCAAACATATATAGACGTAATAGAAATATATTCTAGTTAGAACAGAGTTAACATTTTATTAAAACAAGCACTGTGTGACTTGTTAGCATCCTGAAAGTCTATATGAAAGTAAGTTTCTTCTAAATGTTTAGATTGCAACAATAACAACAATAATATGGATCCAGACAGAGAACAACAGATTAAACACATAATGCCCAAATGCCAAAATGCTTCAATCTGTGTTTGTATTCTGCATGGTAAAGTATTAGAGATCTTGGGATCTAAGTAGATTTCAACGTATTATATTATCAAACTTGAAATGGACAAGAACTATGGCTCACTGGCACAGAATGGAATTCATCCACTGTTGCTAAACAGAACCTATGCTCATTGCAAAAGGCTCATGTGTGAAAGAGGTTTCTTGTAATTTCTAATTTGCCACTCCCTCTGCCCCCGCCCCCGAAAACCCAGACACTACACAGAAGTAGTATGATCTATGGCAACTACAGTCTTTGAACTCCCAGTCGAAGAGGAAATTAACATGTATTATGCATATATTTACTTATTCTTTTGGCATGTTAAGCTATGATAAACTAGAGCAACATCTGGTATTAGTTGACTGTTCACAAATGCTTACAAACAAATAGCATCTCATTTAGTGCTTTGATGGGCTAATATGGGAGAACTTGAGGCAACATTTAGTTATACAAGCTTCTTTTGCATGTTGTACATTGGTGAGCAATATTTTGTGAGACCTTTTAAGGTATAATTCAAAATCAGAGTTGTATAAATTTGAGATCAGAACTCTCTGAATTACAAAATAGATTGCATCACCACCTGTGGCTTGAGTCCCTACAATGATTATGCAAATTACATATAACTATGCGAATTAGTTTCAATCTGTCTCTGAATTTTATGCCCAGCTGATCTATGAGAATAACAAATTTGCCAATACATCCATTAAAATATTAAATATTCTATATAAGAACATTTTGAACTTGAAATACTAGAAAAAGAATGGCAACTTAGCTTTAAATTTCCATTCATACTTTCTATTCATGCTAGGGTGGGGGAAACATTCTTACGGTCAAGAACAACTCCAACTTGTGGTTTGTAATCTCTGTCTGTTATCTGCCAAATTGCAAATGGCTCAGTGGGTGTTTCCGGGAGAAGACGGAATAAAAATATGATAGTGTAAGCCTTTGGTAAGCCATCTGGATGAATTTCCCTAATAAGGAAAGCAGAAATGTGTTGCACATCAGAAAAGACTATAGGAAAATGCCTTTGCGTTAACTGTTTAATTGCATTAGAACATTCCAAAGGAGGTACCAACATTTTGATTCACTCAAAATCCAGAAGCCACTTGTTCAGCAGCTAAATGAGACTGGTATACTGTAAAACAATAGTTCTCAATCTGTGGTCCTCTAGATATTTTGGACTTCATCTCCACAGATCCCTGACCACTGGACAAGCAAGCTTGGATTTCAGGGACCTGAAATTCAAATCACCTGGAGAACCAAAGTTTGAGAACCAATGCTGTAGAAGACACAAAAGAAACCTCAAAGGACCTACTTTGTGTGCAAGAGTTGGACAAGCTTTTACAAGGAAAGGAGCAGATTGTAAATCGGGCTGGGAATCATGACACTTCCCAGATGTTGTTAAACTGGAAATTCCAACATTTCTTACCATGGGCTATGCTGGCTGGGGCTGCTGGGATTTGTAATCCAACAACATCTGGAGGCTTGCATAATTCCCGCCCTGTGTATAAAGCCTCCATGTTCTTCAGTTTTCCTACTTGGCTGTTATTCCTTCCCACCCAAGTGAAAAGTTTTACTAAGCATTGGAGGAGTGTGCATAGTCTAATTTTAAATCTTTTGCTAAAATGCTAGCAACCCAAAAATAGTTGTTTCTTCTACACTGGGTACTAGAAGTGCCTGTGAGAAGACTGAGGTAGCAGTGGCACCACAGTCTTCAGTGTCATTAACTAACAGGGCCGTTAGAATTGCGAACAGGATAGAATGGCAATATAATGTTGTGAGAGGAATCTGTGTTCGAATGAAATGGGTAAAGAATAGTAGCAGAAACATTGTGGAGAAACTATTTTGGAAGAAAAGACCAATAACAGGTTGGGGAGGCAAACAGAATAGAAAGTCAATGCAGGGAAGACAGGAGAGGAAAATGAAAAGCTGTTAACTTTCATATAACATTTGTCCCTTTAACCCAGTACCACTCTAGCTGCTGCCATACTGCAGAAATAATGCAGTTTAACACAACTTTAACTATCACGGCTCCATCCAATGGAACCCTAGGATTTGTAGTTTGCTGTGGCACCAGAGCTCTCTGGTAAAGGCGGCTAAATATCTCACAAAACTGCAAATTCCAGAATTTCATACATAGCATTGTGCCATGGCAGTTAAAACCGTGTCAAACTGCATTATTTCTGCAGTGTGACAGTAGCTTTTGACCAATAGCAGTTCTCCAAGTTTTAAGGTCAGAGGTGGCTTAAAACGCAGAAATGACAGGGTTCCAACTTGGGAGCCTGGCTTTTTTCTTCTTCGCAAACGAAGTGCTTTAGCACTATGCTGCCCCCCACCCCCACCCCCAATTGTGGCTTTGCCTTAACCATTTATTCGATTCTGGTATGTTGATTTTGGGCTTTAGTATGTTAGCCTTTGACCTATCCAAATGATATGGTAGTTTTTTTCTTTTAAAAAATGCCAATGTGCCGTCAGAATCCCTCTCCTACTAGCAAAGGAGGCATTGAAACTAGATGGAAAATTTCCCCTCATATGGGAATAGTATGATCACAGCTAGCACTTTATAGCTCCACAGCTAAGATCCTCTTCAACCCATCACCTTTCTGGGATTCCTGTGTTTGCAAGTGGATAACTTTTACCAAGTAGATGTCATGTCCATAAAAATCTATGTGGGACATAAAAACCAAAAGAGGGCTAGAAGTCCTAGACACATTGAACAATTAGAGAAGCCAAAAAATACTTGAGAAAGGTGATGTAGTTTCTTCTGAGCATATTTCTTAATGCTCTTAAAGCAAGCATTATCCTTTAACCCAGCAAGTATCCAGTACCATCAGTTACGTGTTCTGTGTAGCCACATGTGGTCAATTCTCCCACACAATTAAAAAGCCTTCCGAATAAAGAGGGAATAGAGCTTACATTGTGGGCTGGCTGACAAAGGCATTTTTATGAAGCCTGTATGCCATATAGCTGGGGAAGGATCCTGACTGCAAGGAAACTCCTGGTACAGAGGCAAAATACTTCTCTGTTAAGTTGTAAGATTCCAGCATCCTGAAACCTGGAAAGAAGGATAAAAGAGTGGAGGGATTACAGGAAAAAATG
The DNA here is from genome assembly GCA_030847615.1 of Gambelia wislizenii. Taxonomy (NCBI): domain Eukaryota; kingdom Metazoa; phylum Chordata; class Lepidosauria; order Squamata; family Crotaphytidae; genus Gambelia; species Gambelia wislizenii. The sequence goes on along the minus strand of JAUMIR010000001.1, from coordinate 164,010,279 downwards.
AAGTGAGGCATTTACTAGGCTGGACCATTTTGTACATAATTAATGTCTTACCAGGAGAGGTATATCCATCCAAGTACATGAGAGGGCAAGCTGAAACAGAGGGAAAACATGTCAAATGAAATAACAAAAGAGCAGAAGCAATGTTATTAGTTTAGTCCTTTATAAGTGGTGATTGTGGAGCTGGGGTGAAGTGAATTTTAGTCCAACACAATTGAAGACTGCCAAGTTTGGGAATACTACTGTAGAAGCTCCTCCTATGGATGTTTCCAAGGAGAGGGCTGGTAGGCCTCCAATGTCTCCAATGTTTTGACCAGGACTGTAATAGGTTCATGCATGTATGGATGGGGGGGCGGGGGGGACAACCTGCTGATTGCCCCTTTCCTGCAATCTCTCATGCTATACAGTATCAGATGTTGCTTCGGAGTGCATACATGGGAGGCTAATGGATCCTAACTCAAGACAGAGATAACCAATTGCTTTACACACAAATCTAGACACATTTGCCAACCAACACTCATCCAGCATTTTAATATGTCCTGCAGAGTGTCACCTTTGACCCTGAAGGAATGAATACAAGGGAGGCTGCCCACAGCTGAACAGATCCTGGCTCAAGCTCATGGTGGCATTTTTAGATGACTTGCAAACATCTCATTCCCAGGGCATTGTGACTGTTCCTCTTAGAAATGAGTGGCAGAGAGATCAAATATATATTAATGTATGGAGATGATAAAAATTTCATTGATCCACCTGCCCTTGTAAAAAGACAGCTACTTGCAGTCAGAGGGCTGGGAATCCACAAATAGACCAGAACTTGCTAGCAGTCCACTACTGTACAGTGCTGTTTTTAAGGTCTATATATGGTCTCTTAATGAATTTTAATATCTTTAATCTATAATGTTTTAACTTTATAAATTGTTTAATCAGTTTTTAAATAACTCTTATATTTATACTTTTATTAATTACTTCATATAGTTTTAATCTGTGCTGTTTTTAAATATGTTGTTAGACACCTTGAGTCCCATTCTGGGAGAAAGGCAGGATATAAATGAATTAAATAAATAAATACCAAGACAGGATATTTTGGTTATACGTACATTCCACAGCCACATTTAGAATATACAGAAACAGTAAGTACACTGGGGACACAATTCTTCACTAAATTAGTTCTTTTAAAAAGTGACAAGTAATTTTAGCAATTTTATTCTCATTGCAAGAAAGTCTTTCAAAACTGCAGTTTTCAAAGACTGTTCACGGTTCAGGACTTATTCATTGCAATATTTGTATTTTTTAAAAGCAGAAAACAGCATTTTCTGGGCAGTAAACAGCTTTCTGTACAGAAAATAATATCTCTGTGCAGAAAATGCTATTTCTTACATGGAAAAAGCTTTTCTATTATGCAAAAAGCCACATGAAAATTTTGCACAGAGTAAGTCCTGCACTGTGAAGATGCTCATCAGACCAGTAGTTTTCAAACATGTCCCAAATATTTTTGAACAGTCTGTGCTTCCCTAAGATTCATGATTGTATGCGTGTGAAAGAGATAAAAAGTTCTCTGACTATCTTGTATGGTATAAACTCAAAAGATATGAAACACAGAATTACATGCTAATGAAATATAGTACTAGATACAGTAATGGGTCATTTAAGAAACAAAGGAACCTGCCTTATACTAAGTCATAACCATGCTCCACCAAACTCAGTAGATTGTCTACACTGACTGTCAGAAGCTGTCCAGGTTTTCATACAGGGGTCCTTCCCAGCCACATTTGAGATGGCAGGGACTGAACCTGGGACTTGTGCATACAAAAGATGTGTTCCATCACTGATCTATGGACCTTTCCCTTTTGATGATACTACTGTTTGTTTCCTTAATACATGGCAAGATGGGATTTCTTCAGCATAACTATAATATGTTTATTCATGCTGAAAAGATAGTTCACTTACATGAGGTAGCTGTCTCACAAACAAAAGTGATGAGGTTATCCTCAATCTTTTCAAAAGCATCGAAGTCATCAACTATAAAAACATGACGTTCACTGGGCTTGCTAGCAATTTTGGCCAGTTCATGGTAGTCAACATCAGCCACACCAACAACAAAGACACTGAAACCTGTGGATGCAATATTGGGTTAATATCAGTACAGGAATATTTTGAATATGTTTTTCTATGTAGCTGCTAAGTCACATGTCAAGATACACCCATGGGGGTAACATAAACTTTCAGAAGAAATAATGCAAAGTGTGCATACATTTCAAATTCTCTTGATGTAAGAAAAAGAAAATATATTATCCTTATAAACTAAAGCGATGAAACATACTCCCATGAGAATATGGTAGAGTTTATGTTGAGAACAGATACAGGATAAACAGATGCATAGGTATCTTAAACTAAAACAATAAATACTATCTTTAATCAGGATACAAAAATCTTATGGGAAGCTTATGACATATGAAAGTACTTTAAGAAAAAGCAATGAAGAATAGAAAGGAAAAAAGAAAACCTTTAGATTGGTGCCAAAAGAAGTTAATAAAAACAAGAAAGGAAAAAAAACAGGCTTTACTCAGTACTATACCTGACCCCCCAAGTTATTCTAAACAAGTTTTACTCCTAATTTTCTCTTAATCTTTAAACTACTTCTTCAATCCCTCTTTCTCACAGTACTAACACCCCACATAAGAAGTCTCTTGATATTCAATTACACTTCTTCTGCTAGCACATCCCTGATCAAGTCATCTATTTACTCACTTCACTTCATTACCACTACTAGATCAGTTATTAAAGTGTCTCTAGCACTAGGCTCTGAAAGCAAAAGCACTACTATTGATTTATTAATTGGAAACACAAATTGCAGCATTTAAAAAATTGGTTCTACTTTAAAAGGCAAATTAACTTGCAAGATGGCCATGCCAATGAAATCTCTACATCAAATTGTGAGACAAATGAAGAATGCCAGCTCTCCCGTGTGCAGGGCCTCCTCATACGATTAAGAAAGAACTGAAGTTGTGAAATCGCAAGTATAGGAAGGGAGGGGACAGAACTCAGTGGCTCTTCTTCATTCGATAACCCAAAAGTGACATTTTAGCTGAAGAATGGAAATTTGCACTTCTGCTGCTTTTGCTAGTATCTCTTTCAGACTGAGCTGCCAGTTATGTAATAGCTAAAAATCATGGAAACTTATCTGGACATATCTTCCCATGTCTTGTATCTGCTCAATGTCAGGACCTCTGAATTCCACAACTAGGGTACAACCATCAAGAAGGCCACTTTTCTGATAGGAACCTCAGTTCAGATAGTACAGCACACTCAGGAAGCTGTCCACTGAACAACATTTTGCTGTACGAGTTGATACATACAGATATTACATGTACTCAGGTTTTAAACCATGTGCTAGTTCAAGCATAATTGATTCAGAAATACTAATAATATTACTTGAGCTGTGCATATTCCAGCCATGGCAACAACAGAGAATCTGTCATTTGATGGTCTTAGCAGAACTTCTATCCTATTCAATCTTGTCACTAAAAGTTACTTACCAGAGTGCTGAATGACAGCTGCAGCTTTCATCACTTCATCCTGTGATCGACCATCTGTTACAACAACAAGCACCTTGGGGACACCTTTCCTCATCCCACTTTCCCATGTCAAGACTTTGTTTTTGATAAAAGTAAGGGCTTTGCCTGTGAATTGTGAAACAAGGTCCAGTTTAAGTTATCTACCTAAGACAGTATCTTACAAGCGAAGACTTTCTTGTCTTTCTTTAATAGCCCACTTCCCATTGCAGGTGCCAAGGCAGCTTATAACATGGATTAAGAAAGAATATGGCAAAAAAAAAATCAGTCAATTAAATTAAATTAAACCAGTTTAAAACTATTTAGAAACATACCAAGAAAAGTGGGAAGAAGTATATCACCCAACCTTAAAAAGCCCTTCTGCAACAGCCAATCAGAGGCCAAACATCTTTATGAATAAAAGGATTTTTGCCTGCTGACAGAAGGAAAGTAGAGAAAGGGACCAACCTAACTACCTGTGGAAGGGAATTCCACAGCCTGAGAAAAACAACCAAAAATGCCTTTTCTTGACTCATCACCATGTGTGCCTGTAAGGGTGGTAGGACTAGAATACCTCCTCACACCACAAGCCTTCAAAAGTTGGGTAATTTGATATGGGGAGATACAGTTTTTTAGGTAGTCTGGACCCAACCTGCATAGGGTTGTGTAGGCCATAGCCAGTAATATGAATTGTACCCAGAAACAGACCAGTAGCCTGTAACAAGGAGTTTCTGTTCTCCCTGTAACCAGCTCTAGTCAACAGCCTGGCTGCAGCCTCTTGGGCCTTCTGAAGTTTCCAAACTAGAGTGAATTATAGTAACCCAAACACAATGTGACTAAGGTATGTGTCACTATGATCATATCAAATATCTTTAGGAAGGGGTGTAGCGAGCACATTACTTTCAACTGTACACATACACTCCCAGCCACCACTAAATGCTAGGCATCTAGGCTCCTTGCTGAGTCCAGGAGTACACCCAAGCTGAAAACCTGAGTTTTCAGAGGAGAGTTGGATGCCTCTTCCCTTACCCTCTTGGACACTTCCCTTCTGCACCACAACTACATGTGGTGGCCTTCACCTCTCCGATGATGATGTTCACATTCTCAGGCTGCTCAAACTAACATGTATCCAGTAACACAAGACAAGCAGGGACCAAACTGAATCCACTGGGATCTGTGTTAACTACAGCGTCCAGGTCAGAGCAGATCCAAGAGATTAGGCAAATGCTTAATACTGTGGCACAAAGGAAGTTGCACAGAAAATCACTAGGGATATATACACACTGGATGCTTATAAGGCTTTTGACAGGCTTGAGTGGTCTTTTCTTTTCTGAGTTCTAGAGAAAGATCATACGTATAGGTGATATCTTTTAAGGCTTCTCTAATCCAGAAGATACATGATATTTTAACTGCTACTGTGGGAGCTAACAATTGGTATTCTCCAGCCTTTACATTATACCATAGTATTAACCAGAGATGCCTAAAGTCTCTGCTCCTTAACCTCATCTCAAGCCAGTCAAAAGCCTTATAAGCATCAGTATCTGCTCCTTTACATCATCTCATTTTCCTTTTGAAAAGAAAAAATCTAAGGGATGTTGTCTGCAAAGTATCATGCAAATCCTTCATAGTGGGCTATCAAGTACTTTAACATTATCTGCTTTTGGACCAGTGCATACCAGACCCTTGAACAATTGAAAAAATTCAGCTGGGTGGCTCTGTGCATATGTCTTGTTGGGAGAGAATAATGATTTCTTCCATTGGGCTTAGCCCATGTTAACCTACTCAATTACCACTGGAATAAAAATTAAAATCAAAATCTGTGCAGTAATAAGAGATTATGATTTTTTTTAAAAAAATGGAACATTGAAATTAATATGCAGTGAAGTCTATTCAGACTTACCAGTTTTTGTGTTTCCTCCTTTGTATCGAATGTTCTGAAGTGCTCCCAGTGCTAGTCCTTTATCATCATATGTATTCAAATTAAACTCAGGCTTTGGATCATCACTGTATTGCACAAAGGAAACCTAAAAATGAGAGCATAAAGTTAAACATCCTCAAACAACACAGGGGATTATATTGTTTTGTTTAACAATATAATAAAAGTGAGAGAAGTAGGTTTTTCTGTACTATGATTATGAGTATTTCAATTTACTAGATTTATATTGCACACTTCCTTCATAAGAAGGCTCGCTAAAAGACTCGGCATTGTTCAAACATATAGGAAAAAAGAGGGAAATCATCATTTGGAAGGTTTTGAACAGGGTGGTGGAGATCCATTGGAACAGTATCCAAAACAGTTTTGAGAAATATAATTATCACACTCAAGTATACCTCACAATTGATATGCATAGGATGAAAGGGTTTTCTCTGGACTACAACCACATGTGATGGGATTTTGAAATGGAAAAGCTGTCATATAATTGTGATGCTCTTTTAAGGAATATACCATCTATGGCAGCTTTCTCAGTCTGGTCCCCTCCAGGTAGGCTGGATTTTAAAAACCCTCATCCCTTCCAGCATGTTCAGTGGCTATCCTGGATGGGAATGTTAAGGACTGATACTACAGGAAGCCCCAGCTTATCTGACAGGTTAGGGGCTGCAGCCGTGTCAGAAACCAGAATTGGTCAAAAAGCAGAACCCATGTAGAGAACATGAGGGAATAACAGTGGCTTGGTTGGGACTGCCTGTGCATGCCCACGGGTGCCTGCACCTGCCCACCCATGCAATGCTTGCAAAGCCTCTCAGTCGGCTTGGTGACTCCCCCCCACTCAGCTCAATTTGCAAGCAGCGTGTACATGCATGGTCAGTCCCAAGCAAGCTTCCATAGGCAAGAACTGTCAAAAGAGTGGATTCCTTGTTGAATGAATGGAACTTGTCCATAATTTGAAAGCAAAAGAGGGAGTGCTCAGATAACCAGCTGTCAAAAGGTGGGCTTCTTGTATTTATCTAAATTACATTGTTATTGCTAAGGGGAAAAAAACACTTCATTATTGCCTCTTCTGCCACAGAAAGCATGGAGATGGAATCTAGAAATAAGGTCTATAAAGTGAAATATAAAAACAATGGCCAGAATCCTGTTGTGTGGTTGCAAAATACATAAGCTATGCTATGCTACACATTTGCAACCTTTTGCATTCTTGCAACATTATGCATTCTTTTCTCTCTTTTTTAGATTTTTTAAATTTTTATTTTAAACTTAAATACATACAACAAACATAATACAATCTTTCTGCTATGCATTCATGATCCCTACGTATCTCCTAGTTTAGGAACTACCGGTATGTAAAGACCATGAAAGTCCCCCAAACCACACTTACTGGTCAGCAGCTGCTGAGATTGATGGTGATCCATTCGACTGTCAATTGAGAAGCAGCTGCCTAATGTTCCCACCCACCCTCTTGCGTGAGTGATCTCCAGCACAAGAGGGATTTCTGACAAGGATCCTTTTTCTGCCTCTTGCACTGGCGATTGCTCATGGGAGGCAGCGGGAATGTCAGACAACTGCTTCTCAACTGATAGGGGAATAACCTCCCCCCATCAATCCCAGTAGCTGCTGACTGGTAAGCAGGATTTGAGGGACTCTGGCTGGAATCCACTACATAGCAACATAGTTACAGTGCTAAGCAGTACATGGTGACCCAACAGGATTCCAGTGAATATATATAAAATGGGCAGGATCATTTGTTTAAGACATGCATAAAGCTTTAGCCAACACTGATGCAATCAGCTTCATTCAAGGATATTTAAAGTCTAAGCCTTTCGTGCTTACAATAGAAAAAACAGACAAACCTGAATTCCAGCAGGGTTGATTAAGTCAAAGGCTCCAACAGTATTGAAAATAAATTTCACTACTTTGTTGAAATTGTCATCTCCAATACTCCAGGAAGCATCAGTCAAGAAGACTATATCTGCTTTGGCACCCTTGCAGACTGCAAGATAGATTGGGTTCAGAAGTCACTCAGCAGTTATAGCAAAACAAAGACGTTGGCATGGTAATTAGAAGAATACTATTTTATCAAATTGGAACATATAGATTACATATCTGAAAAGCACTCTTTCGGGGTTTTTGAAAGATATGTTCAAAGACTAAAATGAACAAAATGCCTATACAGGATTAAAACTAAAAATGGCAAAATGAATGTCATTCAGGGATGTACAACAGATAAAGTGAAAACAGGTCAAAGGTCAAACATAGCTATGAGCAGAATGTACTTCACTGTTCATAAGGTATGAACAACATAAATTAGGGTCACCAAACCAACACAAAACACTTCAGAGCTCTTAATCAAGTCTAAATTTAAAACCCTGGTTTCATAGACTTGCCAGAAATATGTCAAAACTTTCACCAAATACTTACCATCTCGAGCAGGTGGGATTGTTGGTGGTGGAGGAGGCGTTGGTGGTTCAGTTGGTGGTTCTGTTGGCTTTATTACTAGAATAAAAATAATCAGAATCAGCACCTTTATCATACTACCCACTGGTCTTGATAATTCTCAGGTAGAGTTTTTCTAGAGAATTTCCATTCCACAAATTGCAATAAAATAGCAACAACTGACATGGAAAGTATTATACAATATTGTACAATAATTTTTTTAACTTATATAAAAAAATATAATCTGCAAAGAAGTCCCTTCCGTTGACTATTCTGATCCTTTCCATTTCTTTCCCTAAGTGTTTTCTTATAGCTAAACAAAGAAAGTGAAGAGGTCACAAAAATGATGAAAAACCACTAATAAAAAACAGATGATCTGTTCATCAGAACAGGTTGTAAAGTGAAACAAAATGTTTCTCAAAAATGTTTCTCTTGGTCCATAATATAATGGGCATTTCAATACATAATGAATTACATCTCTATCTAATTTAGATTACAAATGCAGGAACCCATTTCTATCTGAAGTTATCATCTGAAAGTGTAATTAAAAAAAACTATACAAGGGAAAGAAAGTCAGTTCTTCAAGATGTCTAGCACTTTAATAAAAATAAGAATAATCTAGTAAAATGTTTTATATATTAAATATTCTTAATTTTGTGAGCTGCAATTACAAACATCCCATTGCACAGTGATCCAATTGATAAAAGATGTTCAGTTTGACTGGCCAGATTGTTGAAACTTTGCCAACTTGTGCATTTTTAAGAAAAGACTTTCCCTTTATCTGGATTCTGGATATGCCTTTGGAAAGGGGAAAAAAAGAAGTATCATTTGCAAATCATTTGCAATGAGTACATTTTATCTATAGAACTTTAATCAAAATTTGGGAATGGCTAAAAAGCATCAGGCACCTGGCAGGGACCAGCACATGACCAGTGGGTTGCTTTTTAGCTGAAAGGGGAAAAAGTTCTGCAGACTCGCAGCTGGCCTCTGACGGCAAGGTACCACTGACAATAAGCAGCCTAACCACACAATCCAATACAGATTTGTTCAGCAGTAAGCCCCAGTTCAATGAAAATTATAGTCAAGTTATTCTGCACAGAACTGCAAGGCATATGCTTAACCTTCCCATATTGCTTTATCTTCTTCACATGAAAAAGTCTGAACCACTGTGTCTGGTAAGCAGAAATGTTCTCTGAGATCCTCTTAGGGCTTTTCTACACTAGATAGGATATGCCAGCTTCCTGCCAGCATATCCCAGCCACATATCAGGCCCATTTGGCCCCCATTATTTGGACAAAATGGGCTGTTGTCCTGACAGAATGCCAGTCCATCACTGCAGCTGCCACCATCATTTTCCTTGCTCTGCCAGGCCCAGGAAGCTAGCCTGCACTATGTGACAAGGCCCGCTGCATGAGACCAGCCTTGGTCACATGCTGCAGACCTGCTGCCCAGACCCGGAAGAGTAAGGGCAATCAGCAGCTAGAGGGATGGGCCCCCAGGGACACGCAGGTTCTGATCCATTTCCTCCCAGAGGAAATGGAGTAAACTGGGTATTTTTTAAAGCCGCTTACCCCTGTCTGAGCCCTATTTCTGTGCCAGAGGTCACAACGACTGCTTGCGGGGGGGGGGGAGAACAGGGCAAATGCAGAATGGAGTAAATAGGTCACCTGGATAAGGCCTTAGTATGATTATTTGCTGAAAAATGTAAATGCTACCCCATAGATGTATGGGAGAAGACATGCTCCTTTAAAAGCAGTTCCGTGTTTTACAAGGTTGAGACTATCTTCAAGAACAATTGCTTTAACAACATTCCTTCCGTATCCTTTAACATAATTATCACTCATCCTCATCATTATATGACTACTTCCATTGTTGTTGTTGTTACTTACATGTCCGCTCTTTTGTAGACACTGGAGGGCCCTCAAGGTTTGGAGTCTGAACAAAGATAGTAGCATCATATTCAGTGTCTGGTGAAAGGCCAGTGAAACAGTGACTGGTTTCTGTTCCACGCACTGTAATTTCTTGCCCTCTAGATCCTGCACACAGATAACAAAATTAGAAAAAATATTTAATATGTAAAATTTCATGGGTATTCCACTGATGGTTGCAAGCAGAAAGTGAAAGCAAATAAAGGAATGAAGGGAATTGTGGCCAAAAGGATGTGATAGCAACTCTGCTGTATGCTTTTCCTAACTTTTCAGAGACTTGAAAGAAACTTTTGGAGCATCTGGGATGCAGGCTGGAGAACAGCTCTGCCAGGACATAGAAAGGGAAAGGTGTGGAAAAGGCAGCTGATCTCCATAACAGCATAAAGGGATGACTGCTCAACAGGCAACATGCTTGCCTGTAATACAACAGATTTAAAACCAATCCTTTCTTTGATGCGTCTTAGATTTTCTTAATTCTCATACATGCTACATTTTTCCAATTTTCTAAATTCCCTTTTTAAAAGGGATAAAATCTCTTTCTGGACTTATAGGAGAGCTACTGGGGGAGTTACTGTGTTACAAAATTATCTGTTCATATGCATCAACAAAAATAAGGTGTATACATATAACAGGGAAAATATATTATCCACACCTCTGAATTAGTAGAGTCAAGGCTGGATTATCAATGATGCAAATGCCCCAGAGCCCTCACAGTGGCTGTGGCTAGCACAACACACACACACACACACACACAGAGAGAGAGCTTCTAATGCTGCAATACTGTTAAAGAGAGAAATGCTCCTGGGGAGAGGAGGAGTGAAGATCTCTCTCTCTCTCTCTCCACTCTCCCCCAAAGCTGACAGTGTCTACTCTCCAGTACACACCCATGCTGCTGCTACTGTTGTTAATTTTATTTATACCCTGCCTTTCCCTAAACACTGAGACTCAGTGTAGCTTACAATACAATTACAGTAGAGTTTAAAACATACAAAAGGTCAATACTAAAATAGAATTAAATTATTAACAATACTAACATAATTTAGAGCATACACTTAAAAGGATTTTAAAAATCCAGTTATTTAAAACAATGCAGTACCCTCTTTAAAACCCTTCCCTCTATAACCCTCAGTTCTAAAACCCTCTCCCTATCCAGGCCCAGGCAAATCATGTTTAAGCCTACTATCTTAGAACTTTAATTAGAGCAGAGCTGAATGCACAGATGAAATGTATGTATAATAGGAAGGAAGTTCAAGAAGCCCATGGTTTAAGAACAAACACTGGAGCACAACAAAGAACCTGCCTTTATTTTTTACAGACGGAGACAATCAGATTGGAGCTCTTGGCTACTGAGTGGCACACGAACTACATGATGCCTACACCTTTCCCACTGGCCAGTCAGATAATATGCATCACACCCAGAACTGGCCTTGTTATTAACCAGAGTGACAGTTATTTTGGGTACTATGAAAAGGCAGAGAATTCTCAGTAGTTTTCTTTGTTAATACTGTATTTTTGCTACCAACAATGGGAAAATGTGTTTGTGGAATTTTTGCCTCATATTACAAAATAATTTGGCCAACTTTGGGTATTATGCAGCTTATCACTGCAGAGCACCATCAATTGCTCTGCCTCAAGCAGCAATATATTTTGGGGTCAGCACTGTCTAGGAAGATCTCCCATTGTTTAAGGCTAGCTACCTTTGGAGGAAGGAGATAGTGATCTGTCATATGAAAACCTTGAAACTATTCAGTGAAACAGGAACGTTCTAAAAGAAGATGTATTCCTTGGTTGCAATCAGCTCCCTGAAAAGGCTAAGATAATATCAGATTTCAGTAGATCTTTTACTAACAGTTTGGTGGGCACCACTATCCTCTTTAATTACAGTTCCAGTCAGATCCTCAAGAACACTAATACAGAGTTTAAAAAAATCAGAGGAATCCCTGCCAACTAGAAATACTTGAGGACACGATGGCGCCTGCAGTCCTATTTCCTCATGTTTTCCATTTAGAAATCTTGAGGAGGATTAACAGAACTCAGTGTTAACATTTACTTTTATTCTGTAGATTCCTGACCGAAATCCAGCATTGTGGTAATGCCTGGCCACTAGTGAATGTGATGTTACCTTCCCCCTGCCCTCTTTCCCTATAGCCCACAATGTCGCCTGAAAATCTGCTCCAGAGGATTCCTTACCCTTTGGATCAGCTTTTGAAGGTGCACTGAAGACTGCTTGGCGAAGGGATTGTCCTGTCCTGGCTGTGCTGATAGAAGCATTTCCAATAGTCAAAACCCCCTACTGGATCCTAGTTCTTGAGTTTATACCCTGATCACCAACAACAACTGCCATCCTTGCTCTGGGAATGTAAGCCATCAATAAACACGGAAAGCTCCAGCAATAGTGGTAGATTAAAGAAGCCAGGCTGAAGGATGGAAAAGATCTTTGATTTTCAAGTGATGCCAGATTTGGATGGAAACATACAATAAGCCCCTCATGTTACATTTTTCATATTCACTGTGACACATTACCAAAATTTTGTACATGATTCAGTATATATATACATATATATTTACCATCAGCTGGATTTAGCTTCAGTCTGTAAGAAGAGGCTGACCGATGAGCTGCCCATCTGATACAAAAAGTGTCCCATCCTACATTGTAACTTGTCAGATCAGTGACATTTAAGTACACTGCAAAGATTAAAGGAAAAAGCTTCATTAACATTCCATTTTCTCACACATGGAGACAAGTATAATATTGCAAAAAGGTCAACACTGATCAGGAAATGCTGTTTATGAGGGTTGTTTTTAAAAAAAAATACTACAAAAAGCAGGACAGGGAGCACCATTAAGATACAGTAAGGAGAAATATACAAGAATATAATTTTCAACTTGATTTATATTCATGCATCAAGAACCCGAGTGGAGTAGTGGTCTGAATATTGGACTAGGAGACCAGGGTTCAAATCCCTGCTCAGCCACGGAAACCCAATTGCTTTAATCAAGTCACATGAGGAAGGCAATGGTAAACCCCCTCTGCACAAATCTTGCTGAGAAAAACCCATGATAAGTTTGCCTTAGGTTTCCACTATGACTTGAAGGCACACAACAATAACAAAAATACAGTTGGCCCTCTGTATCCACAGATTCAACCATCCACAGCTTCAAAATATTTCCCCTCCCTGCAATAAATAAATAAATAAAATAAACCCAAAAAGCAACCTTGCTGTTCCCCATTTTATATAAGAGACTCCATTTTACTACACCATTGTATATAATGGGACTTGAGCATCCACAGATTTTGGTATCCACAGGGGGTCCTGGAATCAAACCCCAGAAGATACCAAGTGCCCACTGTATAATGAAATGAAATGTAGATGCAATGACACCTTGGTAGCTGCTTATGGAATCACACAGTATAAGCATGAAGCACTACTGACCCAGATGTGAAGAATGAGATGACACAGTGCTTCTCACCCCTCCATAGCCAATGGGGAGCATTTTCTTCAAATTCCAACAAGTGAAAATTGCCCCCCTACCAATTGATTATTTAATATGCCTTTCAATGGGGTGGGGAAAGTGCTGCCCATGGACCCCACTTTTATGGCCCTGGAAGTCCCCCCACCAGCCCCATTTCAATTTTATTTTATTTGTTTGGATGTGACTTTTAGATGACCTTTCACTCCCAAACCATGCCAAAACCTCCCAAACATCATCAAAAGTGCCCGCCCACCCCCGAAAAAAACAGGTAACTGGTTATTTGTACTTCCAAGCTCTGTTATGTTCAAACATTCTGTGGACAATGACATACAGTATTTCTCTGAAAGCCCAAAACACTAGGAAGCTTTTCCAACACTCCCTGTTCCCTGTGTTAAGTAAGTTTTGGCAGACTGGGCCTCTTTCTTGGCAGAGGTTATTTTTCTTCACAATTTCTAGTCCAAGAGGGGTCCCCACATCAATGTGGAGGTGGGGAATGATTGACTTACATGTAGTGCCTCGATCAACCAGTGGTGCACTGAGTCCAGCATCATATTGAGCATAAACATTTACATCATAGGAAGTACTAGGAGACAAGTTGTGCAATGTATAAGCAGTCACTTCTCCAACAAACACCTCCATGGGCTCATCAGAACCTTAAAATGAATGGAACAAGGAATTTTAATTTGTACACTTGCATAGGGCTACAAGGAAGTGATTAATGCTAAGCAAAGCCATTTGCTCACCTAGCTCAGAACTTCCTACTCTAAACAGCAACTTAGTAGATTTTCTCAATAATCACTTTTGCATGCATATAAATGTTTATATAATACATTTAAATAATAACTCTTGAAACACACTAAATTGAACAGCACAAACATATACTTGCATGCCTTCAGTTCATCATATCCAACCTTACCTACAGGTTTATACACAATTTTGTACCCAAGAACAGGAGATGGTGCAGGATCCCAGGAAACTCTGAATCGGGTGTACCATTCATCTGAAATGTGTATGTTCTGAGGAGAAAGCAGTCCAACTAATAAGGAAACACAAAAATTAACAAGGATATACAGTTAGAATACAGAATGGTAGGGTGTAGGAATGTTTTTGTCTCACTACAGTGTTTTCTGAACTGACTTTCTGCAGGATGACTCGGAAACCTGAACCAGGCCCAGAGCCACCAAGACACAGCAGTAATTCCCAAACTGTGTGCCATGAATAAAATAAAATAAAATAAAATAAAATAAAATAAAATAAATATAATCTTCACTAAGCCCCAAGTAGGATACCTGCTGCTGCCTTGCATGGCTCTCTGCACTGCCCTTGCCTTTGATGGGAGGCAGGAGAAAGGAAATTTGCCATATTTTTTTGTTGGGCAACTTCAGTGGGACTTGAAACATGTCTGACAGTTTCTGGATTTTACCAGTCACTTCCACAACTCACAATGCAGAGAAAATTCATTCTCTCTTCTTAAAGATATTATTGAATAACTGAAACTTGGCAAAACCTCTTTTTACCCAGAACATCTTTACTCTAAGGCTTCTGCCGCACTGCAGAAATAATGCAGTTTGATACCGCTTTAACTATCATGACTCCATCCAATGGAATCCTGGGATGTGTAGTTTGTTGTGGCATCAGAGCTCTCTGACAGAGAAAGCTAAATATCTCACAAAACTTCAGATCCCAGAATTCCATAGCATTGATCCATGGCAGTTAAACTGTGGTAAATAATGCAAACTGCATTATTTTTGGAGTGTATCAGCAGCCAAAGATAGGAGTAGACAAAGCATGTGCCCCATGCTTCTCGACAGATTTTAAAACAACAACAGATATGATGGTGGTGGTGGTGGTGATAATGGCAATGACTTCCCACCCACCTACAGGATGTGGAATACAATTTCACCACCACATATTCTGGTTAAATGAAAATTCCTCCTGGGCCTAAAACTCCCCAAAGAGGCCTAAAATGGAGCCAAATGGATGGGGTTTGTGACAGGGAAAGGGGAAAAAGATCTTTTAAACTCTAAGAGGGGTGCATGGAGGTGCAGAATTCCAAGGTCCTGCAAGGAGCCAACCCTTCCAGTTGCCTGGTCCTGCTTTAAGACAAACATACCAAGTTCTCAGGTTCCTTCAGCAGCATTTTAATACAATTATCTTCATATCACTGAAAACAAAACAAAACGAGAGAGAGAGCTCTATTTAATATTGTATCAAATGTACCTGTTTTTCCATTTCCTACAATTTGTCCACCATCTCCATCTTCATAAACTGCCACAACTGTAATTTTATAAGGTGTATCTGACTGCAAAGGCTGTAGCAGTACATTGTTTCTTCTGCCAGGTACTGTTGTCTAGAACATAAACAGAATCAGATAAATATTACTGTTCTGAAAATTGCTCACAGTATAAAGTAATTATTCACACAGATCTGAGCACTTATGAATACTCTGGGTTGAACAAGCTCTCACTCAATGACTTGGCCCCCAAGATCCTATGAGTGGGGGTTCAGCTCATGAAACACTCCTGCTGGCTGAAGACACTTAGTGTTCCAAAAAAATAAGTCACTTCATTCTTGCTCTTATACAGAGCTTCAAAGATTTTTTTTAAAGAAGTAATCAATTACAGTGGAATTCCAAGGCCTGAAAGTAGTAAGTTTCTGTTATTTTTGTTATTGTTGACTGCCCTCGAGTGGACTTCAACTCATGCCGACCCCATGAACAAGATACATCCAAGACCCTCTTTCCTCAACCACTCTGCTCAGGTCCTGCAGGCTCAGGGCCATGGCCTCCTTGACTGAGATTATCCATCTGGTATGCGACCTTCCTCTCTTTCTAGTACCCTCCATTTTTCTTAGCATTATTGTCTTTTCTAGTGAGCCATGCCTTCTCATGATGTGGCCAAAGTAATTATACATACAGCTTGACCCTTGAATTCTATTGCTCACAGTCCTTGAATTCTAAGGACTTCATTTATTGTTGCTAACTGTCCTTGAGCTGACTCTGACTCATGACAATCCCATGAATGAGACACCTCCAAGACCCCCTGTCCTCAACCACTCTTCTCAAGGGCTGTGGCCCCATTGATTGAGTCTATCCATGTGGTATGCAGCCTTCCTCTCTTTCTACTACCCTCCACCTTTCCTAGTATTATTTTCTTTTCTAGTGAGTTATGCCTTCTCTTGATGTGGCCAAAGTAATTATATATACAGTACAATCACCACCATATAGTGAGGGAACTTGCCCATAACTATATAAGTAATTTTAAAATTACATCCATGCTGCAAAATGAGTGAAATTATTCCTCATCATGTAACAATCAGAATGGAAGGATAATTTTAATTATCCAGAAAAGTGTGAAGAGAATGATACAGTAGTTACTTCTCTGCTACAAAACGGTACCAAGCTCCTAACCTGAGATAATGCCATCAAAGCCTAGAGATGTAATTCTTCATTACTCTTCTTCTCAAAGGAAGCAACAAGTAATTTTAGCAATTTTCTTATCACTGTGGGAAGATTTTCAAAAACTGCACAGTTTTCAAAGACTATTCACAGTTTAAGACATAATTTGTGCAAAACTCACAGGTGGGTTTTTTGTGCAAAAAAACACACAATTTTCTATGTAGGAAACAGCATTTTTCTGCATATAATTTTTTTCTGTGTAAGAGATACTCAGTAGCTAAAAGGTCCAATAGTTCATCAGTGTAGTTCTACTGGTTTTGATAGGGATTGGAAGACTATTAGAAAATTTTCAAAAAATGGTCAACTTCCCCCTCTTGTTTCTTCACGGTTGAGAAATGTGATGAGAAGAAACCTGGATTGATGATAACCTTCATAGTTCAGGACTTATTCTACACAAAATTTATATTTGGGGGTTTTGCACAGAAAACAGCATTTTCTGCACAAGAAAAAAGAGCCAACAATGAACGAAACTACAACACTTGCAGAAGGACTTTTTCAGATGACACTTACCGTGCAAGGAGGTCTTGGGAGAGGTACGGTGCTGTCGCGCAGCAGGGGGTCCTTTTCAGACGCCGCCATCCCTCTTCCGAAATCATCAGTGTCACTTCTGTGAAGGATTGGAAGCGGCCACGCCATATTTGGCCATTTTTTACTCACAGGCAACTTCCGTGATTAAAATATGGCGCGGTCGCTTCCAATCCTTCACGGAAGTGACACCAATGATTTCAGAAGAGGATGGCAGCATCTGAAAAGGACCCCCTGCCACGCGACAGTGCCGTGCCTCTCCTAAGACCTCCTTGCATGGTAAGTATCATCTGAAAAAGTCTGAAATGTTGAGCTTTACCCTTTGCAAGTAATAATATCTAAATGTGATGATTAAAATGTCATTTGAATAGTTAATATTTATTTTGATGTCTTCAAAGTTCTGGGCAGATTTCCCACAAATGTATTTTTTGCTAACATGAGTAAAATCCCTATTAAAAATGGAGAAAACAATGCCATGCCACGTAAGTACCATTCTGAGTAAAATATTTTTCTTTTACAGTGCCAAGAGGTAGCCAGATAGATCATCATTCAGAAAAAAATAATAATCATGGACAATTATGCAGTGCTTTTAAGGCTGAGCAACATTTCCACAGAAGTCCGGAGAAGTCATGTCATCAACCTCCCTAAGGGAAAATAATTTGGCTGTGCTCTGTACTCTGACAGAATGTTGCTTGCAAGTTGTGCTGCCAAATCAGGAGATGGAAACTAAGTTCCAAATTGTAAAAAGTTCTGACAGAGCTCTCTGTTGTTGTTTTTTTAAAAGCCAAAAGTAATACCACTCATGGTTTTATTAGTCAGACAGATTACATGAAGGCCATGAAACACTGCAAGCAATCATCTGAGGTTGCTACATGTACTACCCAACTCTTTGACTGTGTAAAATAGGTCCACAGGAAAATAGAGAGAGAGATGTCTAGATAAAGACATAGATGCACAAACCAACACACAGAGAAAGTATTGTAAATCCCCCTCAGATTACTGAAGTAAACCCAGATTATATTTAGCTACTCTCATGCAGACTATGACATTAGGCATACAGTACTTAAACCCATTGGTTTCATAAAGCTTAAGCATGTCAAATGAGTTTAAGCATGCCTAACTGTTGGATTCAGGCCAAAAAGCTTCAAGCAGACAACCCTTGCTAATTATAAAGTTACTTTTTATGCCTTTTAGTAGCACGATAGT
The DNA here is from genome assembly GCA_030847615.1 of Gambelia wislizenii. NCBI lineage: Eukaryota > Metazoa > Chordata > Lepidosauria > Squamata > Crotaphytidae > Gambelia > Gambelia wislizenii. The sequence goes on along the minus strand of JAUMIR010000001.1, from coordinate 163,991,769 downwards.
AGAAAACAGAAACATACCACAAGGAAAAAACATTACCATCCTATAGCATAAGGAACCTGTGTGTTCATTTATTCTAACAAATCAGAAACCATTCTGATGATATGGGGAAAAGGTGAGGGTACTCTCCCCAAAGAACAGTTTGAGTACGGGTAGGAGAATAAGAAAGTGTTCTTGAAATAACAAGACTTCTCTGTTAGTGGCTTTTTTAGTAGGCAGGTAGATCTTATGTAACTTGTCTTTCTTTTCAAAGGGCTACATGAATATTCATGTCCACCAAGTTTGAAACACACTTAAAGCAGTTCTAATTTTTTTTCCTGGGACAATTTCTCATGATAGGTACCCACACAACACTCAAATTAAACCATAACATGCATTGAATTAGAATTCAACATGCCTACATCAGACTTGCTTAAATCAATGACACAAGGAAATGAAGACTCCCTTAATCCCCATTTATTTCAGTGAGTGTTGTGAACATGATGAAGTCTAGATCCAAACCAATGATTCTAGTAGTGGTAGCCATACGCCTGGGAGCTGGTTTTGCCTTTTCCTATAAATCATTTGAAGCACTAATAAAGCTGTTTTGATGAGAATGTGTGGTAGGATGGGGGAGGAAAAAGCTATTTGGATGGAAGCAGAAAGACAACACTGACTACAAAAAGCTATTCCCTTACTTCTGTTTGGATGGTAGTAAATATTCATATTTTAAATATACAAATTGAAAACAGATACAGAGCTATCTTTCATTATAGCAACTCCTATAACAGGACTGGATGATCTGTGGCCTTTTAAATATTTTAGACTACAGCTCCCATAATGCCCAACCACTGGTCATATTGACAGGGTCTGAGGTAAGCTGGAGGCCAAGAACATCTGGACAAACATACCTCCCACATAAAACAGTTAAATCAGAGACAATGCAACAATCCCAGTAAAGGTTGGTGACAGAAGCAAGAAAAGATATAACAGAAACAGATACCTGTAATATATTTCTAACATATAATTTGTGCACTTACATATTCATCTATAGGGTCTCCAACTGTTGGAGAATATATGATTCTGTACTGCTGCACTGGTCCATCAGCATGGTCCCATTGAACAGAAAGGCTGTTTGTAGTAGGATCAAAAACTCTTATGTTCCTGGGCCCGCTGCGAGGCACTAAAACAAGGAATAAAGTGAGGGCACAAAATGAAATTTAGTCCACAAAACAAAGTCCAGAAAGTCAAAGGCTTTCACAGTTGGCATCCAAAGATTTTCCTTGGGTTTTTGTTTTCCAGGCTGTGAGGCTGTCTTCTGGAAGAGTTTATTTCTGATGTTTCACATGCATCTGTGGCTGGCATCTTTAGAGAATGGTTGGGTAGGAGGGGGGGGTGGTATATACTGTGAATTCCTGTTGGAGAGGATATGTAAATTTGTGTATTTGAATGGCTAGTTTCTGGGTGGAGATATGCAAGGAGGATTACTGTCTGTTTGGCTAATGGTTGGCTAATGGTCCATTGTCTGCTGGAAATCCCCATCCCTGGGTGGAGTTCATTTGCAAGTGTTGAGTTTTGATTTTAGTGTTTTTCAGGACTGGCAGCCAGATTTTGTTTACTTTAAGGGTTTCTTCTTTCCTTTTGAAGTTGTCAAGGTGTTTGTGGATTTCAATAGCTTCTCTGTGCATTCTGACATGATAGTTGTTGGCCTTGTCCAGAATTAGGTGCTTCAGTTCATCCTCAAGGTAGTGGGGTTCGCAGATCCTTTTTCTGCAGTCTACCAATGTTTTTATTGTGCTTCTTTTGTCCTGGGTGATGATTGGAGTTCTTGTGTAGGTATCTGTCCATGTGTGGGGGTTTTCTGTATACCTTGTGGCCTAACAATTGGTTTGGTTTGCAGATGACTAGGACATCCAAGAATGGCAGGACAAAAAAGAAGCACAATAAAAACATTGGTAAACCATGCAAAAAGGATCTGTGAACCCCACTACCTGGAGGACGAACTGAAGCACCTAAACTGGGCCCTACAGGCTAATGGTTACTCCAGATCAGACATCACAAGAGCAGACAGACCCAGAAAAAAAACACAGGAATGAAGAAGAAAAACAGCAACCCAAACAGAAGGTATTTTTACCATACATCAAAAGAGTCACAGACAGAATAGGGAAACTGATGAGGAAACACAACCTCCAAATGATCTACAGACCAACCAGGAAAATCCAAGAAATGCTACGCTCAGCGAAGGACAAAAAAGACCCTCTCACAGCTGCAGGAGTTTACCGCATAACATGCAGCTGTGGACAAGTTTACATAGGGACCACTAAACGCAGTGTGCAAACACAAATCAAGGAACATGAGATAAACTACAGACTGGGCCAGTCAGAAAAATCACCAGTAGCAGAACATGTGATAAACCAACCCGGACACAAAATGTTATTTAAAAACACTGAAATTCTGGACAAGGCCAACAACTATCATGTCAGAATGCACAGAGAAGCTATTGAAATCCACAAACACCTGGACAACTTCAACAGGAAAGAAGAAAGCCTAAAAGTAAACAAAATCTGGCTGCCAGTCCTGAAAAACACTAAAATCAAAACTCAACACTTGCAAATGAACCTCTCCCAGGGACAGGGAGATTTCCAGCAGACAATGGACCATTAGCCAACCATTAGCCAAACAGACAGTAATCCTCCTTGCATATCTCCACCCAGAAACTAGCCATTCAAATACACAAATTTACATATCCTTTCCAACAGGGGTTCACAGTAAATAACCCACCCACCCCACTCCTACCCAACCATTCTCTGAAGATGCCAGCAACAGATGCAGGCAAAACGCCAGAAATAAACTCTTCCAGAACACGGCCTCACAGCCTGGAAAAAAAACCCAAGAAGTTCAGAAAACTAGCCTTCCCATTTTATGATTCTTTGCCATTAATCATCAACAGCTTTTACAATATGCTACTGTTAAGAAATGCACGCATAAGGTTAGAGCATATAATCATACTCAAAGCAGACCTATTGAAATCAGTGGTACTTAAGCTAGCAGTGATAAAGAGTCTATTCTAAGTGGCCTGAATCCAATCCACAGGGCTACTCAGAAAGATTTTTCCATTTACATGTCTTCATTCTGGGAATGTTTTAACTGCAGCTCACCTTGTAATAACTTTGTGTCAAAGAAAGGCTAAAGGTCAGCTTGCATGTGTTAATAGCAATAATCACAAAAATCACAAATGTCCAGTTTTTAGACACACACAACTGAATACTTACTAATCACCTTTAGGAAACTGACATCAGCCAGTGTGTGTTTGAGTTTCTGTACTTCTACATATCACTGCCAATGCTCACTTTAATAGACAAGGACCGAGGCATTAACAAAAATATGTAATATACCACATTTTTTAATGTAATGTTATGCTCTCCTTTCAGAAGAAAATTCTAAACACTTTAATCTGTTCTATGAGAAATAGCAACAGAAATGATGGTAAATCAAAAATCCCACAGAGGAAGGAAAGTCTTGGATTGAGTTATATCCCTTAAGAGCTGCAACATTAATTCAAGTAGATGCTGGCACCATTATGAATTTGGCTGGATCAGTTCAGCTCACACTATGAGCTTGTTTCTACTGCATCCCCTCAACATTCTTGATGCATACGCCCTTTACAGGTGCTTGAAGACTGCACCATGAATATGTATGGCAGGGAAGGTTCTCACTGGCAAGCTGTCTCCATGCTGGTGAGGAGCAGACCTGGAACCTTTCTCTTATTTACATTCATTCTACACAGAGATGGGGAAAGTGTAGCTCATGGGCCATAGGCAGCCCTAATGGAGAATTTTGCAGCTCCCAGGTCTACCCAATTGTGTCCCACAATGCCTTCCAAGCACTCCTAGGTAGTGTGGTGGCCAATTTTGCCACATTTTGTCCCTGTGCCATTTTAGGCATTAAATTTTAGAAGTTAGTCAATTTACAGGCTGCCACCTGTTGGAAAGGCACCCAGAGTGGCAAAGGGCATGAGAGGGCAAGTAAACTTGCCCAAGGGCATTTGAGGGCAAAAAAAGTTTTAAAATTTAGGGGGCTGCAGCAGGGGTATGCAACACTCCAAAGCTTCCCAGAGGACCAACATGGACCGAATCCCTAAAAGTTGGCCTATCCTATACCCGTGAATGCCTGGGGAGGGCAACAGCAGTCAGTGATCCTCAAATGAGTTCTAATGCTGACAAAGTAGAAACCAAAAAGTACATACTGCCAGAGGTAGGATGGAATAAGTCACAATACACAATACAGTTCAGTATAAAACACACATATTTTTCTGCTTACATGTTCTTCCTTGTCCAGGACTTGGATTTCCTTCTCCATCAGCATATAATGCAACAACATTTACAGAATAGGGAGTATCAGGAATTAGGCGCTCTAGTAAAACATTGCGGGTATTGGCTGGTACAACAACCTAGAAAGAAAAAAATACTAAAGCTTAAACTGGCAGTTTTTATTTTAAAAAAATATCTTGAGAATGTAATAAAGTCTTATATAAACGCTTATATAACCAAAAGTCTCTCATTCATAGGGTTGCCATAAATCAAAGTCAACAACAACAACAATACAACCAAGCCACTTAAATGCTTTAAATAAACTGGTTATTACTACAAAAAACAATGCAATAGTAGATCAGAGATTCTAATCAATGTAAGATGCATCTATTCAGGAAATACAGTAGTTTTCCCCCACCTTTATCTGCGGGTTTGTTTTCCACAGTTTCAGCTACCCATGGTCAGCTTTGGTCCTCCTGGTTTTACCAGTAAAAAAAAATATTGCTGGTATAGGGTTTGGTACTACCTGTGGTTTCAGGCATCTGCAGGGAGATTGAGGGGGTGGTCTTGAAACATATCCCTCATGGATAAGGGGGGACTACTGTACTTCTTTAAGATACATACCAGACAATTCTATGTATACATTTACTAACCATGCTCACACACTTAACGTAGAGGGTTGGTCACAGAATACAGTCTACAGGTAGTTCCTCATGTTATATCAACCAGGTGGAGCCTGCTAAAACATTTGCTTTATGATGGGTCCCTTTCAAGAGTGATCATCTACCTGAATCATGTGAAGAATTTACATGCAAATGCTAGAATTTCTTCAAACTAGAGACACAGCTTTAAACACTCTCTACTCTGGCAATGAGAAACACCAGGCCTTTATGGGAGTTTATGACTACAATGTCCATACTCTCTTATTACTGGCCATGTAAGTGGGGCTGATGGGAACTATCAGCCAAAACATCTGGAGGGCCAAAAGTTCACCAGTGGCTGGTGTTTTAGTGTTTTAAGAGTAAGATGGTAAATGACATTTTAAAATGTACAAATGTTTCTATATGTGAAACTGCTCCCTTAATGTCCAGTTCATTTGAGAGGAAATTACTTCTGTCCATGTGAGAAGTTTGATATATATAACAACATGCAGTAAAGCCAAGTAGCTGTCTGAATGACCTGTCAGGTGGCCAGATTGGTTTTCATCCCATAATAAGCTGACAAAAGTTCTCCCCAGAATTCAGAAAAGCTGAAAACCATTTTTTAAAGTAATGTAGTACTTTCTAACAAACATTCCCAGCCTTGCATTTAACAGTGACTTACTATAATTTTCTTTTACTGCTATTTACTATTAGATTAAACATGTGGAGCAAATATATAATGACATTCAGAAGTGTAAAATGAAATAGGACACTTTATTTTATTTTCACCAGGCAAAAGTCATTATGGAAAGCTCTATCCCACAGCAGTCATATAAGTAAAAGCTCATGAGTTTAAATTACTTACAGATTCTGATGGCCTTGGGCCAACCAATGGAGCATAGACAACTCTGTACTGCTGTACAGGCCCTGGTGCAGGTTCCCACTGGACATTAAGGCTGTTTGTTGTTGGGTTATAAACTTGGATGTTTCTGGGAGTTCCTCTCATCACTGAATAAAAAATAATGTAAGGCCATTTTGCATTAAAGAAGTACTCCTTGGTTGCAGCATGAGATATTAAGTAAAAAGTGGCTATGAAATGTGGCTTGGAAACAAATGTTTGATGGGAGTAAAGCTTGAAAGATATGATTTCACTATGGTAAGTGTGTTCTAGCACAGGGATGGGCAAACTTCAGCTGTGCGAGATCTTGCTTTGGTTTTTCACTAGGAATTCAAGATCCATCACACAGTCTTATGCAAAAGATGATAAACTTTAAGAGTCAGAAATCCATGCCAATTTACTAGTGTTTCCCTAGAGGATCTGCAACTCCCAGGGTGATCTACAAGTAAATCTAAATCTATTTTGTGCCAACTCTTCTACAGTGTATTAATATCATATATACTTGTGTGTAAGTCAATCTCGCGTATAAGTTGAGAGGAGGTTGTGGGGCCAAAATAATGGATTTTGACATAACCCATGAATAGGCTGAGGGTAAAACTTAGGGACATGTATTTTACACACAGAAAAAGTACCTGTATGATCTGTGGATTATTTACCACCTTGTCCACTGCTACCCTACACCATTTTTAATAGGGACTCCGATAACACCAGTGTCCATCTTGAGCTGTGATCAGTTTAGTCAGGCTTAGTCAGTGGTCAAATCTTTGGTGACTGGGAGAAAATCGAACTGGCAAGGTGGCTGGGCCCAGCAATGAGCAAATTCCCTTGCTCACTCACCCTGGTGGGAGGGTGAAGGGGATGGGATGGGATGGAGAGAACAGGAGGAGGGGTGTGTGGGTTTTCAGGACAGATGGAGGTAGCAGTACAGGGAGAGAGGAGGAGGAGAGAGCTGGGGCAATTGGGTGGGACGGCAGTGGCAGAAAGAGGGCAAGAACAACAGGAAGGGGCTGTGGCAGCTGCTCTTATGGTGGCAGCCTCAGCAGGTCTGGATTTAATAGGAACTTATAAGTCTTGCCTCTAAGCCCAGACCCACAGAGGCTGGCACCGTAAGAGCAGCTGTCGCAGCCCCTTCCCACTGCCCTTGCCCTCCTTCTGCCACCGCCATCTTGCCTGCCTGCCCCAGCTCTCTCCTCCTACACTTCCCTGTCCTACTCCCTCCGTTCTCCCAAGAGACCCACACACCACCCACCCACTCTCTTCCCACTCCCTCCATCCCACCCCCTTCCCCACTCCTGTCTGAGTCAGTGAGCCAGGGAGGGAACACATGCACAGCTGGGCCTAAATCTGCAAAAGTTTAACTCACAAATTCTGAGGGATGACTGTAGAGTGGCAAAAGGTGAGAGTTCCGTCCATCCTGGGAGAACCTAAAAGCAACACCAACCCCCTCTACACTCTCTGCGCTCCTTTGAGGGGAAGTGCCAAAGAGCCACTGCCATTTTCTCACCCAGACATTCAAAAAGACCAGAAGCAACACCATGGCAGAGAAAGCAGAGGGGGTCAGTGCTTCCTTTAGGTTCTCCCTGGATGGACTAAGCTCTTGCTGTTTGCCACTATTCAGAGAAGGGGGTGGTTCGTCTTTTTTGATGAGAGTTAAGGTACAGTCATTACATTGATCTGTGAATATGTTGACCCAGGTTTGCGGGGGAGGCAATTTTTTGACTAAAATTTCTCAACTTATACACAAGTGTATATGGTACTCTATAATTTCCCTTGATTTATTTATTAAATATTTGTATTCTATCCTGTATCAGGGAAGAATACCAAAAAAATCAGTTTATACAGTTTAATATAGTTTAAAATGTACCAAAATAAAAACAAATTTGAAACTGGCCAAAATCACATTAAACATAAAGCTCAAAATGAGTTAAAACAGTTTAAAACCAGGCATGTGTACAAACTAGACCACAAAGCTATCTTAACCTGGCATTAAAATAACATACTTTTTTCACCAAATGGGCCTCCAAAGGAAGGAATTTCCACAACTGGAGTTGCAGATTAATGTTGCAGTCTTACACAAATTTACCTGGAAGTAAGTTTCACTGAGTCAAATTGTCTTTTATTTCCCAGAAAACTTGATATGAATTTGGATGTAAACACCATAATATGGTTGGAGTCCTCTTAAAACTGAGAAGGATCAATATCCATGTTTCCACTTTGGTATACATAAGAAAACCAGAGGACATACTTTCATGGGTCACTGCTAACTGTATTGCTAATGGAGGCAATATGTATAAATGTGCCTCATTTGATCGATCTAAGAATATGATCCAGGGCAAAAGTCTAATAAAGAATAAGGTACTGTACTGTTACATCCTTTGAAATCAGTAGACTTCAATGCACCTTGCTCTACTCTAACGTGTGACTCAGATCGCAAAAGTTTTATGGGGGGAAAAAAAGTATTCTAGATTTTTACTTACAGGTCTTCCCAGTATCAGACATCCGGCCTCCATCCCCTTCTGGATAAGAAGGGACCACTGTTACTTTGTATTGTGTGTCAGGCTGTAGATTCCTTAGAACAGCATAATTTGTGTTCCCTGGGACAGTTGCCTTTTGTTGTTGTTGAAAAAAATGAGTAAAAGGAAAATATTATTTGGCAATGTAATGGTATTATTAGAATACTAGCTATATACCCGGTGTAGCATACACCGTTTCCCCTGCCACCCTCCCTGCCCCCCCACCCCCACCCCCCACATTGCCTCCCTCCTCCCCACACAGCACCTCCCCTCCCACCATGCCCCCCACCACACCCCCAATCCCCTGCCGCCCTCCCCGCCCCCGTGTGAGCGTGCACACACACACATGCTTCTCCCTCCCCACCCCTCCCTTTCCCCCCACACAGCACCTGGTCCCCCCCACTGTGGCCCTTGCCACTCCCTGCTGCCCTCCAAGCCCCATGCACACACCACGCCACACACACATACCCCCTGCTACTCACTCCTTGCCGGAGGCCATGTTTATACTGGAGGTAAAACTCCACATGTTCCTGCCTCCAGTGTGCTGACTGGCTGCCCAACCAAGCTGTGATTGGTTGGTCAGTTTCCTAAGCAGCCAATCAGCACACTGGAAATGGCAACATATCCAAGAGAATTATATATATAGAATTTGTACCATGTAAAGATTGATCTTCATGTTCTGCACTAGATTATATTTCCAGACTGTCTTCAAAGTTAGCAGCATGTAGAATGCTTTAAAGTAGTCTAGACTGAATGTGATCAATGCATGGGTAGCTAGGAAAACAGTCTGATTTATTTGCACAAAATCATATTTGACAGAGCAGGCTCACCCAGCAAAAGACTGTGGTGCCACCGCCAAAGGTAGCATCAACTGCAAGAGAATCCCAATGCTATGAACTTGATCCTTCAAAGACAATGTAACCCCATTCAAGCCCAGCCATATTCTTCCATTCAGGTCAGACAGCTTCCCTACCCACAATACCTCCATCTTGTCTAGAAAGTGAATGTATGTGTGTGAATCTCTCACCTGTACTCTCAAATGGTACAGGCCTAAGTGGGATGGCACCATGTCCTTATTCTGAAGGGTCAGAACAGCTCTAAATGGTGCCCCTAGCCAATTATGTAATTAGCAAAAGCAGAACAGACATGAAATATACAAATGTCAAACAATGATTACCAGTTCATCTGCACCTCCTGACACTGGTGCATAAAACAACTTATACTGACGAGGATTCCCTTCAGCATGATCCCATCGTACATTCAATGTGCTGGTGGTCGGATCATAAACCCTGAGGTTCTTCACAGTGTTGAGAGGTTCTGAAAGAAATTAAATGCATGGTCAGACTCTGAGAACCTCATTGTTGTGATCCATGTTGCCTTGTTATTCAAGGTGGCTCTACCTGGTCTTGCTCACTGACAAGAAATTCTGAAGGATAACTTCTTCCAAAGTTGCCTGCAATGATGGCTTGATTTCCTGACATGTGCAAGATGAAGCTGGTGTGTCCAGTTTCATCATGAAGAGAGCTGAAAGAGCAGGCAATTTAGGAGTGGGGAACTGGGCCAACCAATGGTGCTATGCATCTGGTGTGGGCTTAAAATCATTGCAACATCTCCTCCACCTATTTTATACAGAAAGCGATTATTGAATCATCAAGCTAAGATTCCAATGCCCTCTGATCTAAAGAAAAACTTTTTTTAAAAAATATGCTGAGCCAAGCTGCTTTGGGGGATGTTCTGAATTCCCTGATGGTGCTTTTCTTTACACTAAAGTTTAGGGAGGGAGGGAGGAACAGCTCTTTGCATCTTCCACCCCACTGGCCAGTCAGCAATGCCTCCTGCCTGTCTCTTACCTCCACCTTCAAGAGATAGGCCAAAAATGGTTCCAGCCAACCATTGGGGGAATGCAGATATACTTTCAGCCTAATCTACCCCACTGGTCAGCTTTTAGGCCAAAGCACTGCTCTGAATCTATAGTAGAAAGGTAGAGGGGAATAAAATAAAAGCAACAAGTATTTGTCTATACTTTCAATAATGCCATGGTTTTCATTATACAAAAACTTTAATCTCTACCACAGTTAAGGAAAAGCTATTACAGTTCTCTAGATAACTCTGAAGAGTAATTTGTCCTAATAAAACTCAGCTCTCACTCTCTAGCCAACAATGTTAAGCATGTTGGACTTAATCCAGAAGTTTTCTCTCTTATATGAAACAAATGTTTGGAAGTTTCAAAAAGACAGCTGTGACAAAATTAATCAAGAGCTTAGTCTTTGAGTAGACAAACAACCCAAATGCAATTAATAATATTCTGTGTTCAATGTCTGTGAATGAAATCTAGATACAGTAATAATGATAGCGATCTAGAAATGGCAAACCTCAAGAAGTTAACACAAAGAGACATTCTGGGACGTGAAATAAAATTAGTTTTATGTTTTATCACTTCAGAAGTACACGTCAACCCCCATATCTGTGGGGGAGACGTTCCAAGACCCCATGTGGATACCTGAAACCATGGATAATAGGGAACCCTATTATTTCAATGAGATGAACACCAGAAGTTGACCATAGAATCTCATTGTAGGACCTAGAAATGCCTAGAGAGAACATTTGGGGGGATGTTGATAAGTGAAACCATGGATACTGTAACCATGGATATGGGGTTCAACCTGTAATAACCTTGATGGTAGGAGAATAGGCTGTTGGCTACATTTATCTTTCACTAAATGGAAATGGTGCACTCTTATATGAGGAAAAAATGTAAATGGAGGGTAGCAAGGAAAAGATGAAAACTCAGCAGAAGGGCCAAGTGGAAGCAACAAGCCTTGCAAGTATTTGCCACAACTCCAAACTGAAATAGACATACTTGCTGAGAAAAAATAACATATTTTTCTCAGTGGCAAAACAACTGAGTGACAAAACAACATAACAGAAACCCTACATTGGAGAAAGAAATCTGGATGAAGCTTCATAACAGCTCAGTACAAATTGCCCATTTATCATGGAATAAAACAAATATATGGAAAAGTCAGGGCAAGTATCCTCCAGTGCCAATCTCACACACACTTATTAGGAAGTGAAGGCAAACAAACTTATATCAGCTAATAATTACCTGTCTAAAAAGACTATTTATTGTTGTTGTTGTTGTTGTTGTTGTTTTGAAAATTTTGGACTGGGGAAAGAAATAAATGCCTGTGTGAACTTCAACACAGGAAACTCAGAACTTGCTGACTTCATAAGTTATTTTATGTGACTCTTTCATAACTGTTTTACAGATGAGAAAACCACTCAAAGTTGTAATACTTACTGGTTTTGCCCCTGCCTGTCATCTGTCCTCCCTCACCGTCTGCATATATGGATGAAACAGTAACACTATAAGGTGTATCAGGCTGCAGCTTCTGGAGTACAACACTGTTTTGCCTCCCTCCTACTGTGGTCTAGAATGCAATGGAGGGCAAATGTAAATTGGAGGAGCAGGGGGCTAAATGCAAGAGAAACTGGGTCAGGGTGGGGGGGAGGGAATACAGGTATATAGGGTTCTGTTTTCTAGCTCTAAGTCAGACAATACAGTCTGCCTAAGGCTGCAATTATTTCTTCAGTGATTTTTAAAAAATAATATTGGAGCCACTTAACTCATTTGTCAGGCAGAAGAGAATGAAATAATAGATTCAAAATTATTCTTGAAACAACAAACTCTGTATACACTGCTTTTCTCATTTCTACATATCAGTTTCCCTTTGCAAAAGAAAATTTATCTTGACTTTTACTGCAACAGCAAAGTATATTGATGCCCACAGTGCCCCCTGAACTAAATGAACTAAATGAACACAGTACCCCCTGAACTAAATTAGCTAACACACATTGGAAACTGCTTAATGCAGTGTAGATGTGTAAATGGCTATTGCTTAAAAAAAAACAATTTGTAAGCTGTTCTCATAGCCTTGTGGCTGAAGAGTGGGGTATAAATAAATAAATAAATAAAGTTGATAGCTGTAGTCCCGTAAGACCTGTTCTTGACTATAACTACAGTCAGATGAACAGATAATATATAGAGCATTTAAGGACAAGATATTACAAAGTTCCTACATGAAAAGTACTTCCATATAGGGGAAAACATGCAAACTGTTTGTACAGTATCATTTACGACAAGTGTACTTTCATCCTTTTTTTTCTGCACAAATGCATCATACATACAGAAACTAAGAAGCTATGGCAAATTCCACTATCACAACACACAGCAAAATAAACTATACAAAGTTGGAACACATCAGTTTACGTACAGTTTGCATACGTGAGAAATTTGCAGTTTGAAAGGCACTTGGCTTAGTGTACGCTATAAAAATGAGTTCTCTGGCAACCTTCTGTGCTCTCCCCACCCTCCAAAGAAAGTTCTCTGACCTTGCATTTTTATTTTATTTATCAAACGGAAGATTGGCAGATGACCAGTGAATAGAAAAGTAAAGAATACTTGCAAATTGCATCATCCCTGATGAGAGAGAGTATCTTAACAATTCGGAAAAACCTGTTGAAAAAACTGTCAACTGCTACACAATTACTATAATTTTAGTTTTTTATTTATTTATGTATTTATTTTTTGGGGACTCTCTGTGAAAATTCCCTGAAGTGGTTTGCATTTTTTTAAAAAAATATTTGCACAGAAAACATTTTATTTTCTGCAAAAACACTGCATTTTATGCAAATGCAATGGTTTCCGCATACTTTTTTTTACACACACAAAAAACTTTCATGAATGTTTTTAAAAAAAGTCCTGAAATACAAAAGAAAAAAAATCAAAAGTACAGAAAAATTCTTGTAATCTTGCCTAGCACAAGAAAACTTCTGTTTTGTTTTGTTTTTTGTTTGGGGTTTTTTTGCTTTTTGTTCTTGAATACAAAGACAAAATAAGACAAAGTACATCCCTACATCTCAAAGAGTACTATGAGTCATCTTGTGGTAGTAGAGCCAAATCCATTTCCATTCATAACATAATATTGATCTGACAAGCTTATTTTTTGTAAAGTAGGCATTTGTTTGGAACTACACACTTTCATCTAGGTAACAGTTGAAGTCTTTTACAGTTAGTTACCGATTGTTCAGGACCATCACCACTTGTAGGTCGATAGGCGATCCTATACCGCTGCACTCGTCCAATGGCAGGATCCCATTTCACAGTCAGGCTATTGGACGTCGCATTGTATACCTGAAGGTTTCGTGGGCCACTCTTTGGCACTAATACAAGATAATTAAAACAGTTGCCATGTTAAGAATTGTAAAAATAAATGTATAATACAGTAGAGTTTATCGATACTGTGATATAAAATCCATACCAAATCTGTTACTTGTACTCATCACTGAGAAAATTGATGTTAGAATTTTCTTTTTCTTTTTTTTTTTTTTCTTACAACTGAAAACTTGTAAGAACAATACATCCGGAAGTCTATCTAAAACTATGAAACTGCCCACCTGCAGAACTGATATCATAATCAGAATGATATATAAATAAGGCCCAAAGGATGATTAAATGGAGATGCTATACTTTAGAGTATTAAGGCTGAATAATGGGGAGCAGACGCTCACCAATCACATGAACATATTTATTAACTCACAAAAACATTACTATTTTTAAAGGCAGAAGCCAATATCCAAAGAAAATTCTGACCACAGCATATGCAGTAGAAACCACAGCATACAATCCTCTCACATACAAAAGTACTAAAACTTGAGATTTGTATGAGTTTCTGAATCTACAAGTTGCATCTCATACAAGTTTTTGCATCTACAGTGTACATGGACAAACCACAGAAAGCTTTAGGAATATATCTCCTTTGAGTTCTTAGAAAGTACAAGCGAGTCACTACTTTATGATGTACTACCATATTGCACTGCACTGAGGAAGGAAAACATTTTGATCCAAGCCCTAGAGCCAGACTTTTAGATGTTCTGGCAGCAAGTTCTGAAAGCAGGATCCATTGTACTGGGTCTACCCTGGGTGAGACTAGCAATGAGGTTTAAGCCATAGTCACCAGAGACAGCCAGTGTGGCATAGTTGTTTGAGTGCTTGATAAGAACTCAAGCAGGGTTCAAATCCTGGGAGACCAGGGTTCAAATCCCCATTCAGCCATGGAAAACCTTGGGCAAATCACACTTTCTTATGATCAGAGAAAGGTAATGGCAAACCTCCTCTGAACAAATCTTGCCAAGAAAACTCCATGATACATTAGGCTCTCCATAAATTTGACATGACTTGAAAACACACAACAACAGATGGGCATACAGATAGGATCCATAGAGAGAGGCAAGCAAGAAATAAATTATTATTGTTGTCTATATTGTTATTATTGGCTTCTCTGAATCCTGGCTTGAATTGATCTAAAAATAGCTTCTGTTTCTTGTACCACAACATAATATATAAAGTATTTTTCATGAACTCAGGCTCTTACCTGGTGTTGTTATTGGTACAATAGGCACTATAAAGAAAAAGCACAGGCATTAAAATCATGTCCTTTGCTTGTTAAAAATTACAACTAATATATTAACACATTTTAGAATTGCTTACATGTGCGCTCACTGCCAATTAGTTCATCACTTTCTGATTCATCAGGATAAATTGCAGTAACTGAGATGTCATACAATGTGTCTGGTGTCAGATTTTCAAAAACGATTGTATTTTCATCACCATTTAGAATAGTCTTTGGGAGTGATAAGGGAAAAAAAGGAATGAGAGATGAGATTATCCACTGACAAACTAACAATTATCAAAATATTTAGATCTTTTTAGATCCTAAAGAAGAGATCTTATAAACATTTTACATGCACAAAGCCATCTGTAGTTAATAATGTCATAGACATTTCCAGATGACAGAGATTTCCAGGATACAACTGTGTGTTGTCAGAAGCTGTGGTGTGCTTGAAAGATTAAGCAATCATGCCAGATGCATCCACTACCATTTGCCTTTCTAGCCACCATACATTGTACAGTTGGCCCTCCATATCCACGGGTTTGGCATCCACAGAAAATATTCAGGGCTGGGGGAGGGGCATTCCAAAAAGCAAACCTTACTACACAACTGTATATAATGGTGCTTGAGCATCCATAGATTTTGGTATAAATGGAGGATCCTGGAACCAAAGCCCAGTGGATATCAAGGACTCACTGTAGTACTGATTTCTGTCAATATATGAGATATGATATCTCCTGAAAAGGGTAGTTAAGGCAGTGCCAGAGTCATATGGCCAAAGAGCCAGGACATTTTCATGAGCATTAACAGTGATGTAAACTGCCACCTCTCTTAGCCTTGCCTATTCCCACTGAGCTGAGTTGCAATCCTCACAGTAGCTGAGGAAAATGGATTTTTCTCAGCAACAATATATTGCTGTGAACCATCCTGGGTTGTAATATAGTGTGTATGCACACATGAGCCAATGTGTGCATGTATAAACTTTACACACACACACAGAGAGAGAGAGAGAGAGAGAGAGAGAGAGAGAGAGAGAGAGGCGCTATAGATCACCAAAGCTGCCTGCATTTGTTGGACTCTCTCTGGGGTGTGTGGCTACTAGGACAAGTGTCCACATTTCAAAATTTACCACTGAAGCATTGGATTAAGGACAAAGCTGGATTCCCTGACAGAGCCTACAATATGGGTTAGGGACATGAGGGGAGTCCCAGAAGATTCTACATTTCCCAGAAAACACAATTCTATTCCTGAACCCTCAATTATTGGGCAGGGTATCCAGGTGGGATGGCAGGAGATAATATCAACTGGGATTTTGTACAACTGCAACAACGAGCCTGTCTTTTCTTCTAGGAACTGTGGAAGTTGGGGCACAGGAATAACATATACTTCCATTTTTAATGAAAATTAGAACCGTTGCCCTGGGCATTAGAAGTTTGGAAAACATTAGTCTAACGTTTCAAGCCAGTAAAAGCTTTTGAATGTATTCATTTTGGAGAATCCCAAAATTCCTACCTCCTGTTTTTTTATTTCACCATAAGGTCCCCACATTACTCTATAGAGAGCTACATCTGGTGCTCCATGGTCCCACATAGCCCTGAAAGAAGTCTTGGTAACCTGATCAGTCCTCAAATTGAGTGGTGCTGGTACAGGTACTGTCAGGGAATGGAAAGGAAAAAGAAACTGTTCAAGAGAAAATGCTTGCAATTACATATCAGTAGAAATGTAAGGTTACTCCCACAGAGAGGTTATATTGTTCAAGACATTCTAGTTTTAAGCAAACCGACATAAGAAATGCACAGATCTGTTTATATGCTATAATGCCATAGGGCAAAGTCCTTGATTTGCCTTAAACAGCATGGATTCTTTCACTATAATTGAACAACCAATTCCATCTCCTCTATCTATACTGCAATTGCTATGACCTGCATTTACAAGATCAACCAGCTTCCTGGGCTCCACTGATGACCAAAGGGCTCACCCAGCCAAGTCTCAAGACTCTGCCCAAGTTATTCTCTCTGCTACTTTTCCACTGCTTCCTGGAAAGGAAGGTGGATTAAGGATCTTAGAAATGATTTAAGCATTGTGGATCTGAAAGTAAGAGGTCTGCTCTTGTTGTGAGAATAGTTTGAGACAGGCCCAGTTAAAGCCTCTATAGGCATCAATCTCCTACGTAGGGGCATCCCAGGAGACATCTAGTTGGTCACCATGCAAAACAGGATGCTGGATTAGATAGGTGTTTGGCTTCATCCAGCAAGGTTGATCATACATATTTAACAACTTGGAGCAGTTGCTACCTCTTACGTCAGCTCCTAAGTTGAGAGGCTGTTTTTGGTTGTTTGGCTTGTCATTTGACTGGTCACCCAAGTGATTGGTTGATATCAGCTATGTACAGTGGGAAGAAGAATCTCACAAAATATGAAACATGGATTTTCTGTTCAACTTTCCGGCAAGTCCCACTGTTGAGGGACAAGGAGAGTTTAATCCTACATCGGTGATGGTGAACATATGACACGCGTATCAGCACTGACACGCGCAGCCATTTGTGCTGACACATGGCCGTAGGACTACTCCCCCCGCCCCTGCCCGCAACCTCACCACCCTCCCTAAAGTGGCGATCCGGGCTTCAAAGTCTCACTTTTGGGAAGGGGGGAGGAAAGTGGCAGGCAGGGCTACGAAGCCCCAATCGCCAATTTAGGGAGAGTGGGAGGATGGAGAAAAGTGTTGGGTGGGGCTACGAAGCCCCAATCGCCACTTTAGGGAGGCGGGGTGGAGCCTCCCCCCCAACTGGCCACCCCCCCCTGAGGCCTGCTGTGCTTCCCTGGAGCCTCCTCAGAAGGGCCGGGTAAGGTGGCTGGCAGGCGGGACTCTGCCAGGGAAGGCGGCAGGCAAGTGGGAGGGTGGCTGCCAGCCTCTCCCCGGCCTTCCTGAGGTGGCCCAGAGGCTTCAAAGCCTCGGAGCTGCCTCAGAAAGGCCGGGAAATATGGCGGGTGAGCAGAAGGGTGGCTGCCCAGCCTCTCCCCAGCCTTCCTGAGGGGGCTTCATGACTTTGAAGCCATGGAGCTGCCTTGGGGAGGCCGGGGAAGGTGGCAGGTGAGCAGGAGGGTGGCTGCCTGGCATCTCTCCGGCCTCAGAGCAGCCTCAGAAAGGCCGGGGAAGATGGTGCGTGAGTGGGAGGGTGGCTGCCCGGCCTCTCCCCGGACTTCGGAGCCGCCTTGGAAAGGCCGGGAAAGATGGTGGGTGAGTGGGAGGGTGGCCACCCAGCCTTCCAGAGGGGACTCTGTGGTTTTGAAGCCACAGAGCCGCCTTGGGGAGGCCGGCAAAGGCGGCGGACGCGAGGGAGGGACTCTGCCTGGCCTCTCCCCAGCCTTCACGAGGGGGCTCCAAGGCTTTGAAGCCACCTCAGAAAGGCCGGGAAAGGTGGCACACAGGTGGGCCTCTTGTTTGAGTCCAGGGCACCGCGCACAGCTTCTCCAATGGAACCCTCCTAAATAGCCCCACACAGGGGAGCTGCCAAAAGAGGGAGGGGGGAAAATGCGTGTGTGTGTGTGTGTGTGTGTGTGTGTGTGTGCATGGCATTGTGGGGAAGGGGAGTGAGTGCTGTGAAGGGAAGAAGCCGAGGGGCTGGAAGCCGAGGAGCTGCCTGCATAATCGCTCCTAGGCTAGTTGGCAACACATGCTCTGCTCCATGGCTAACTCAGGCTGCCTCCTCGTCTCCAACTCCGCCTTGCTCCCACACTTGCTACCGTGCCCCCCAGCCTTCCTCTACCTCCAGCAGGTAAGTCGGCCTCTTTTATATCTTTCCCTGCTTCACTTGTGGGTGAGGTATCCCCCCAAAAAATAAACCCATGGGTCAGAGGGAGGCCAGGGGAGGTGGGGGGGAAATAGTGACAGGGCCTCCGAAGGGCCCATCACCACTTTCGGTAGGCCGGGGTGGGGGTGGGGGGAAAGTAGCAAAAGGGCCTCCGGAGACCCCATCACCACTTTTGGGAAGCTAGCAGGGCAGGGAAGTAGCAACAGGGCCTCCGAAGGCCCCACCGCCACTTTCGGGAGGCCGGGGGTGGCTGTTATTATTCGTGGATTTTTCACATTCGCGGGGGTCTTTGGAACCTAACCCTCACAAATGTGAAGGGATGACTGTACATTTTGATTACTCAGTTGTGACAACACATTAATTATTAATAAACAATTAATAATATTGTTGATTAAACAATAAATATCGCAAAATAATGTTTTTTCCTCAAAGTGACACACCACCTGAGTTATGCTCAGTTTTTTGGCAACGTTTGACACACCAAGCTCAAAAGGTTGCCCATAACTACATCTTCCTGTGCTGAATTGGAGAATTCAGGGCTGGATGTACATGTTGGGCTGTTAGTTCAAACTAGAGCAATTTTACTCCTACCTTCCCACAATATCTGAAAGAATTCCTTTATCTTCTTAGTTGGGAGACAGGTGAGGAAACTGGGGAAAAACAGACTCCCCTAAGACACTTCTCCCTTATTCTTACCTTCAGCATTGTTAGAGGGTTGTGTTTTTGTTTTTGTTTTATTTCTAGCATTCTGTTCTTTGTGCAGGCAAATGGGGCAGGGCTCTTTTGCATTTACACATCTAATCAGAAGTGGGTTGTATTTGGGTTGCTTCCTTCCTATAATATTTTTCTGCATACCCTGATAGCCTCAATGTATGTTGAGATCAATGCTTTGGTACAAAGGTATTCACATTTTACCACCTCATGACACACATGACACACAAAGACTATTAGGAGAATGCTTTATCGCTATCCCCCCTTTAAAACTCTTAATTACAAAATGTTAACATATTCATATGTGAGGCATTTTGATTTACAAGCAAACAAAATTCCAGAAAAAGAAAACATTGTGGTTTTTTTATGCAGAGTTAGGGACACAAGTTAATAGGGACACATAGAATTCAGCCATTTTTTAACTCCCACAAAACCATCTGTTCAACATCCTACCCCAGTCTCTACCATAAACTACCATAAACATCACAATTTTTCTATTAACTAATTTCAAAAGTTAACATAGGTTCTTTACTATGATTCTTTTCAAGATTATTAATTCCCCTACCCCCCCCCACCTCAGTGCTCCCCTTCACCGGAGCCATTATCCCTAACCTAATCTTTCCAGAATCTCATTTCTTCTCATGGAGATAACCTCCCATCTTTTGTCTGTAATACTTTTTTAACAAATACTGTCCAAATTTTATCAAAATCACTTTCTTTCACTGTAGCTGTGTTACGGGAATACAATTGATCTATTAATCCTCTAAACCTCTTCCTCATTCCAAATTCTTTCAGTATTATTTTTAATGTTGGCCATTCCACACAGTCAAATGCTTTAAATATATCTAATGCTAATATCCCCCTGCCTTTAATTTTGTTTTTCCGATTATATGTATTTTATTTAACACCCTTCCTATTAAATTTGACATTTGTCTTCCTTTCACAAATCCACATTGATCCTTTAATATATATCCATACATATAACTATTCATTCTCTTTGCCATTATTGCTGATAGTAACTTTGCATCTTGATTTATCAATGATATAGGCCTGTATGATCCAGGGTCCATCAAATCCTTATCTGGTTTTGGTATCAATATTATCGATGATTGTTGCTATGATGGAGGGATTTTATCTCCAGTTATTATATTATTATATAATTCTAATAATCTGGGTATTAACTTATTTTTAAATACTTTATAATAACCTGGCCCTAACCCATCCATTCCATCTACAAAAACTTCTACTACAAACTTCTTTTTCTTAGTTGGTCTCAAAGGTGCTACAAGATCCCTTTGCCTACTTGATACAGATTAAAACAGTTATGTCTTTGAATCCTACAAGAGAAACTGTGTCATAGACACTGCTTGGTGCCAAGTGGACAGTATGCCATTTCGAGAACATTGCCTGAGAGGCCATGGATGCTAAGCAAAACAATGCTATAGTGCTATTCCTGAGGGCTGTTCCCTGTGGATGGATGCTTTATACCAAGGGCAGGCCTGAGAGCTGCATTCAATTTCTAGGGGGGGGGGGGAATTGGGGAGGAGGGGCTCCTTCCAGTGGTGAGCAGTGCCAAAAGAAAAAGGGTGGGACCATAAATACCAGCATATTTGGTTTAAAGCTCTGCCAGAAATTAAGTTTTAGAAGATACATTTCAACCTTTTCTATTGGGGAAAAGACAATACAAAAACTGGGGAAATTGAAAAGAAGTTGTGGTTCTTCTGGGAATCCCACAGGGGTAGACTGGGAATTGCAATTGGACCTGCAGGGCCAGAGGTGTCCCACCCCTCCTATGTACAATTCTAGTGGAACAACCTCTGTCTTCTGTAGTGTCATCTGAAACACTAAATCGCTGAAACAGTCGAGCACTATTAATATGAGATGCAGCATGGCTGGTGTAGTAGTTTGAACACTGGACTACAACTCTGGAGACCAGGGTTCAAATCCTGTCTTGGCCATGGAAGCTCACTGGCTGACCTTAGGGAAGTCACACTCTCTCAACCTCAGAGGCAAGGTCAAACACCCTCTGAACAAATCTTGCCAAGAAAACCCAGTGATAGTTCGCCTAAGGGTCACCATAAGTCAGAAACTACTTGAAGGCACTCAACAATAAACAAATTAAAATGCACAGAAAGAGACTGGCATACACACCTCTTTGTTACTATTTACGAAATTTCACAATTGCAATCATATATTTCTATAAGAATCTTTTAAAAATCCTATTAAACAACAGAGTTCACTTACAAGTGGTGGCTTCTGCAGCTACTGGCACAGAGTCTCCTTCATCATACACTGCAACAAGTTCAACATTATAAAGCGTGTTTGAAAACAGATCAGGGAGAACTGTGCTTGTTTGAGACTGATCCACCTCCATCTAGACATAAACAAAGAGGCCAGCTTTATTAAAATGCCACTTTCTTTGTTGGGACATCCTTTTGGAGCATATCTTTCTTTCGCAATGACAGAAAGCTCAGTAAACGCTTCACAAGACTATGTCCAGTAAAAAACACTAGAGAAAACTCTATGAGAATTTGTGTATTTGCAAATGGACTGCATCAAAATATATCAACTTTAAGATATTTTCAATGATCCTCTTTGAAACTACAGGGACAAAGTCCAGCACTTTTCCACACTGTCAATTTAATGACTGTTGGTGTCCCCCATCTCCAGCTGGTTTAACAATGCTGCTGTAATCCCACTAATTCACAACTGATCTTAATCTTAAAAATATCTTTAAAATAGTGTCTTATGCTGCATCCCTTTATCTATACTCTTTGATGTTCTTTTCTTTAAAAGGTGCAGGGGAATTCCCACCTACCACTTCCCTATTATTCTAATATGAAGACTCCTGGTGCTCAAAACTGTAACTTCCATAGCACATTACGTACATCCTGCCTCAGTGCCACTGAAGCTGGGACATGTCCAGAGAAGGGCGACCAAAATGGTGAAAGGTCTGGAAACCATTCCCTATAAGGAGTGGCTAAGGGAGCTGGGTATGTTTAGCCTGGGGAAGAGAAGGTTAAGAGGGGACATGATAGCCATGTTTAAATATTTGAAAGGATGTCATATTGAGGATAGAGCAAGCTTGTTTTCTGCTGCTCCAGAGACTAGGAAATGACGCAATGGATACAAGTATGGGAAAAGAGATTCCACCTAAACATTAGGAAGAACTTTCTGATGGTAAGAGCTGTTCGACAGTGGAATGCACTGCCTTGGAGTGTGGTGGAGTCTCCATCTTTGGAGGTTTTTAAACAGAGGCTGGATAGCCATCTGTTGGGAATGCTTTGATTCTTGCATGGCACAGGGTTGGACTGGATGGCCCTGTGGTCTATGATTCAATGATTTTAAGCCAATACAACTAAAATTGTTTAATGGAACTATAAATGCACAGAACATGGTATTGGGCTTTTGATTATTCTTTAATACCATTCCTATAGGTGATCATGTTTTAACATTTAATATTTAAGCTTTCTTTACATATTGGCTAAAATTCACTTACCTCTTTTATGTCAACTTCTTCAGCTGCTTTGTATCTCAGCTTGTATTTACGAACTTTCCCTGGGGCACGTTCCCAATTGACTCTCATGCTGCTGTGAGTAATATCTCTGATCCTTAAACTTTTTGCTCCACTTAGAGGCACTGTCAAATAATCACAGTATCAGCAAGACTATTAAAACTCCACTCCTCAAAAGAGCTTTACATTCACCGATATATCATTGAGTATTGTAGTTCATGTAGCATTTACATCTATCTATTAAAATGAATTACGGCAAGGACATGTGTTTGGGTGTGTGTGAGAGAGAGGGAAGGAGAAGAAGAGAGAAATGAGGAAGGAGCTAAGGTGGGAAAGGAAATAAACTGGGAAACAGGTGTTTTTAAGAGAGCTGTACAGTAGGACCCCTGTATCCACCAAACCAATATCTGCAGTTTCAGTTATCCGTGGGACACAAAACAGAGCACATACCATAGAGTCTTCCTAGAAAAATGCCTCCTCTCTAGGTATTTTCTAGGTCTTCTAGGGCAAGTCTATGGTATTTTAAACCAGAAGTCCCATTATTTTCAATGGCGTTCACTGTTATCCGTGGTTTCCGGTATTCGCGGTAAGTCCAGGAACCAAACACCCATGGATACGGGGGTTCTACTGTATACAGCATTTATTTTTCTTACTTTTGCCTTTCAAACATGTTTTGCAAATGTTGAAACAATACAAAATCCTGCAAAACCCTTTTCCCACACTCAAAAGTAGATATGTATCAGAAGCAATGATCCCTTTTTCAAACTAATTTCAATTTTCTGGAAGAAAACACTCTGTCTGCTAAGACTTGTGCCTTTGCTTTTCGTGAACCAAGACTACAAAAGAAGAGGCTTCAGAACATTTTTGGAGAGGGGCTGACTTTTGCTGGCTGAGGTTCAAGCAACGTATGGACACTCAAAATGTTTTATATTTTATTACAGAATTTTCTTGTTGTTGTCTAGTGACCTAAACTAAACAAGAACATGATCTGAGCTCTGAATAATGGTGTAACTATGTAAGCAAATAAACTACACATGGAATATCTGAAACATTACTGAAGCAACAGTGGGGAAATGAAAAACAAGAATGACATTATTCTTACATGTGACTTCCTGAGTGGTGAGCGGATCACTAATGAGGTCTCCAAAATTTGCATGAATTGTTAAAGTGTATTCAGTGTTAGGAATCAAGTCAACCAGCTGCACATCATTTACTGATGCTCCAACACGCATCTGTAGAAGGAAAAACAAGAAAGATTAAAGAAGCAGAAAGGAAAACAAAATCCTTGGGCAATTACATTTTTTTTAAGTTTGCATGTTTTTTCATGTATTGACAACTTCTTGACTGATGTAATTGTTCATATAATTATCCAGTCAATGTGCTTTATTTGATAAAGTGTGCCAAAAAAAATCTGCCGTAATGCTTGAGCATATTGAAGTAAATCTAGCGGTCCCTCCCTCCCTCTTAAATTATGTTTTTACCTCTTTTTCTGTTGTTGGCACTGTGGCATTGACAGGCTCATACAACAGCACATAGCCAGTAGCTCCACTGACAGGTTCCCATCGCACTCGCATTGTGGTTGAGGTAATGTCATAAGCATTCAGGTTTCTAGCCGTAGGGATTGCCACTGTAAAATCACAAATATTATTCACTCCAGCTGTTCACATCTACACTTCTTATCACCTTTGACAGTGAACACCAATTATGAGGTTAGAACTATTCTTTTTTTAAAAAATCCATAGAGACTTTTATATGTTTGGCATTTCCTTTTGTCTCCTCCATCTCTCTACCACCCACTCCAAGTAAAACTTTGTTATATATTTGCTTTGGATATTATCTTGTAGTTTTATGAATTGCTATATATCTTAATCAAACTGGAACTCTCACTTACAAGTTGTTTCGGTGCCCTTTAGAGGTTCACTGTTGGTACCTTCTACAACAGAAAATACATTCACAACATATTCTGTTTCAGGCTTGAGCCCAGTTAGAACCGTAGAAGTCTCTGATCGACTTACAAAGACCTGCATGAAAAATACAATGAGGTTTAAAAAAAAGAATAAACTGTCAAGAGTTCAAAGTAACAAGTTTAGCAAGGTCACTGAGTTTCAAAAATAGTTTATGATCTGTCATGAAGAAGGAGTCAACTATTCAGAGAATAAAAAAGTCAGAAATTAGGCTGGGCTAGCTCAAGGCCCTTGCATGAACATAAGCCAGGACTAGCCCAAAATACTCTACGGAAAAGGACAAGATTGTGTCCACCCAGCCCCATTCCATGCATAGTAACTGACTGGATAGGGAGTGGAATCTTACTTCAACACTGGCAATGACTATTAATTGGAAATGCCTTATCTTAATGGCTTGCTTTGAAAGTTATTTTACCCCTACAAACTGATTCCAAATCACTGGGGAAGGAAGAGGTAATTTATGGCTAGTTCTAAAAAACTAACTATGGGGGGAAAGTATTGCAGCATTCTAGTACAGGGGTCAAATGCATCCCAAGAAAGCCATACAAATAAAATAGCTGGTGGAAATAATTAAGCATATCATACTTGAAACAAGATTTCCCCCCCCCCCATTACAACAGCTGCATAAAAGTCATTGGGGTCAATAACACCCCACAATATAATTGTGCACAAGCCTACACAAATGGTATGTGTGATCTAATTGGTGCTACCATTTTTCAAATCAGTTTTTTATTATAGAGTTTTTTCCAGAATATATTGTATAACTAACTGCCCATGCATACTAACATTTTCATATGAGGATCCTATAAGGAATAAGCAGCATAATGAGAATGAAAAATTACAGCAAACAACAGAAACAAACAAAAATGATGCCAAGGGAACTTCAAAGACAGATTTAACATGAAACAACTGGGCAAGAATTTCTGAAACAAACGTTCAGCCCTGTCCCTACTGAAACCAGAGGCAATAAAAGATTTTTTATCACACTACGGCTGCAATCCAACATCCCCTCAGTGTCGCATAAACAGTGGCATATGGTGATACGCTGCAAAAGCACTATGCAAGCCCCATGCAGAATAGCAACGTTGTGCAACACATATCAATGACCAGGCCCCAATGTGCAATGTGCATTAGGCAATGCGTAACCGCAGTGCACAATGTGCAACCACAATGTGGTGTGTGCATCAGTACTCTATGAGCAGGTCTGCCTCCACTGCTGTCAGCAACATACATCTATTGTGCTATGGCAAATAATATGCCCCACATGGGTAGCATAACCTATGCGCATGTGCGTCACTAACAGAATGCCAGCCCACATATGTTAATCTGCTTATCAATACAAGAACTTCTGTGTTACCATTCAATTACTGTTTTATTAATGGTGACTGCTAGGGCAGTTATCACTAACTGATAGCCCTTGGTCCAAACTGGGAAGGGGTGGAGGTGCTAGGCCTGCAGTGGCACAATCAGGGTCTCTCAGCTCTGACCGTGAATCTCTATAGTTGCTACTGTCTGTACTTTTTGTAGTTCAGTTCTCTCTGGGCTCATCTATACAAGCCCAAAAAAACCCAGAGTGATACACAGTAAAGACAAGTCACAGCAGATACAACTTGTTTTAATGGTCTTACTGCCCCCATAAACTTTACATGCCCTCTATTCAAGATGGCAGCCGCAAGTGAATTACTTGTGTTTTTAAATCTGCCACTACTGAACTTTTTTTAACAAAATCTCTATTTCCATGGTGCACATAAGCAATATTTCACCTTTACACACACACACACAACCCCTACCCAATTTCATCTTCATCACCTTAGTGATCACTCACTAAGGCGATAATCCAACATGACAGCAGCAGGCGCTTGCCCTGTTAGCAAGCCCCACCCCCATGCTCATCCAGCCAATCAGCTTGTGCTTCCTCTCCTATGGGAAAGCAATTCAAATCACATCACTTGTCCCAAAAAGCAGGAATGCACATTTCCTTCTGAGTTTTTTTAAAAACTCCAGGAAAAATGGCAAAGGCTTTCCCTTCGCAGTTTTTGACGTTTTTGCCCCCCTCCTTCTGAATACAGAAAAATGATGCAGGCTGCCATTAAGACAGCCCGTATTCTCATTGCATTCTGTGATGAGTATTTTTGCCATTTAGACAACCCCTCTGAGTCCACTGTTCACACCTTCCTAAGCATATGTATATAAATCTGCCAACAGAGGTAACATTTAATTCATATGAAATGGACAGTGTCCCACAAAAAGTTACACCATCAAAAAAACCTGGTTTCAGTTGCCACAAGACTCTTTGTAATTTTTATAGTCAATGAATGGTAAAGAAGAACATATTTTTATGAACTGGTCCAAAAAAATGTATGAAGCTAAACTACAAAAGACAAACATGAATGCAGAAAAAATAAAAAATAAAGCTGGACTTCAATTCTGACCTCTTGTGGTGTCCCTCCAGCAACAGGATAATATTCAACCCTGTATCTATCAACACTCTCTGCAGGTGCAGTCCAAGACACTCTGAAGGAACGTGGGGTCACCTCTGAGGTAACTAGATTGGCAGGTGGTAGGGCCAAATCGACTGTCATGAGAAGATCCAAAAGGAGGAAAGTATTAGAGAGTCTTAATAAAATTCGCCAAAGACACAAATAGAAACCAAATATATTTGTCAATTTATTTATTGGCAATATACTAATTGTTTTATTTAGTTAATGATGTGTTTCATATATTTAATTTATTTAACTGATGAAGCAACATCGGCTTCCCTACAATTTTTTTTGCTTATACTCAAGTACTGAGCATAAGCACCTCTTGTGCTGAAATTTATGTTCCACAAATATTTATATTAAAATGGTATGAATAATATAGTTAAAGTCCTATTCTGTACACAGGGGGGGTAAAAAACAAATATATTTTAAAGAGGATGCAAATAGCTGATCAACCTAATTTTGTCACTTCAAATGTGAAACAATACCTATAAAATGCAGAGACAAATATTTACTTCTTGTTATTTTGTGCCTTCAAGTTGTTTCTGACTTTTGGCAACCCTAAGGTGAACCTATCACGGGGTTTTCTTGGCAACATTTGTTCAGAGGGGGGTTTGCCTTTGCCTTCCTCTGAGGCTGAGAGAGTGTGACTTGCACAAGGTCACCCAGTGGGTTTCCATGGCTGAGCAGGGATTCTAATCCTGATCTTCAGAGTCATAGTCCAATGCTCAAACCACTAAATCATGCTAGGTCTTTTATCTTCTTACCCTATGGGTTCCTATAAATTAACATTAAATAACCTATGTATGGTAACTCTCACAAGTGAAAGCATGCTATTTCATACATGTTCCTATGAGCAGGAATTGTTTTAAACTTTGAATTTGTTACCATTCTTATGGCTGCATCCCACCCAGAAGAAAACAAAAAGAATATGTGTATGTGGAGGGGAGGTACCTGGGCTTACAGTATTGTTACATTTCATTATGCCCAGGGTAGAAAAAGGAGGTGGGCAGCAACAGCTATCAGATTCTAACAATATGTTCTGATATACCAAAATGTCCAATACATAGTATTTCTCCAGACATGATGTATGTGCATAAACACATGCATGCATGCAATGTATGCTAACTAAAAAAAAGCCCTCAATTTATAAAACAACAACCCTATGTTACTTTTGTGTGTGTGTGTATCAGAGAAAGGGGACAACCCAGATGTCTTGCACAGCTGCATTCCTTTCCAGCAGCTGTCTTGATAAAGTTCCAAGTGAATAATTTAAGAAAAATAAGCAAGTTAAATTGTTTTTTAATAAGGTTTTTAAAAGCTGATATAAAGCTGAAAGGGGAAACATACCTGGGCCTTTGACACTATTGCACAAATTAACAGTGAGGTCATCAACAATATTAACAAGGAGAGTGAAATCTCCAACATTGTAAGCATGGGTTTCATCTGGATCTGATGCAATCTGTTTCAGCTCATTTTCATCAGCATTCTTGATACCTTAAAAAGATCATGAAGTGAAAAAAATTTTTAAATAAGTGTATTTTATAGATTATTTTATAATTCACATAAGAGGAAATGATTTATTTGGCCTTTTAGACCTTTTTTATACTTAATGCTTCTCCAAGATAATACTCACCAACCGCATAAAGCTCCACTCCCTGATCCCTCAGTCTCTGTGATGGAACAATAATGTCATCCTGTGATTTGCCATCAGTAATCAGGACACCAATTTTGCGAGCGCCAGGCCTCATGCCAGCTTCTGGTTTGAAGTTGTTTCTCAAGATGAAGTTCAAAGCCATTCCTGAAATCACACATAGACAGGCACACAAAGGTAATCATTTTTTATTAGACATTGCATCTAATCTAGAAGGAAGGCCTCTCCAAAAACAACAGCCATGTTTATTAGAGAATACATACATTTTATCCTATTTCATCATCTCTATCTTGGTTTAACAGCCATGAGTGGGAAACCTTCTACTATTTCCCTTCACAAGAAATTACAGGATTGCCATATTCCCTGATATTACAAGCTGAACTACACATTACATGCAAAGCCTGTGATGATTTCCTAATCTTTTTTGGAATAAACAGGAAATCTGGCAATTTGTTCTTAGCAGTAGCTTAATGGTACAGCTTTCCCAATCAAAATGACACCCCCATAAGCAGCTACTTGTTTCACAGCATTCAAAAAACACACATGTATCTAAAGTCTGATTCCTTGGAAGAGAGAGAGAAAATCAAGAGAACTTCCAGCCCAACAACTACAGAGTTCTTTCTAGTTTTGAGATAGCTACATTTCTGTAACCCCACTGTGAGAGGAATGGAGCACAGCCCTATCTGGCCCTCAGGTGTAGCAGAGGACTGAAGGATTTTGACCTGAGAAATGGAGAGAGGGGGGAATAAAGGCACCAATTCAGAGAAGACAATGGAGAACCACATCAGCCTTCTGTCATTTACAGAAGAGCATTCTATATTTCTGCTGCCATCCAACAATTCCAGAGCATGCAAGTCATAGAGACGGCCTACAGATGCATCCCAGCTGTGTAACCAGACTGTATAATCAGAAACAGATGTAAGAAACTAATCATTGCCCTGTGGATCACTTAATTTTACTGGACTCTGTCCCTGCTTATTATGTGGCATCAAGATTTGCCTTAAATGGTGTATCATTTGAGCCAGTCCTCCTGCTTCTTCCCTGTCTTTCCATTTCCTTCTACATAAGTCCCAGTTTTTGCCCTTCTCTTCGGTTTGGTTGTTGGCTGATTTTTCTCTTTTCCCTTTTCAGTAAACTAGCTGTACTTGGCATAACATAAGCCTTTAAAAAACTCCCCCCAGTAAACCTTACGACAACCCTGTAAGGTAGACTAGTGGATTTTTAAATTCCTCCTCTCCCTTCTCAATGTTTCAGTTTTCCTGGAATTGCTGAGGGTGACTCGCTCCGTTGCCTGGCTGCTGTTATGGCTGCTGCTGCTGCCACCACTGCCAGTTGACTGCCTTGTTCCTGTTGCAGCCCATGACGGGCGAGTGGCTGAGGTAGGAAGAGGAGGGAGGAGTCCTTGTGAGGCTAGGGGTGTAGATGAAGATTGAGTGGCAGGAGTGGATTCTGAGGTGGAGAGGGAATTTGCATGTGGGTGGTGATTGGTTGGGTGTGTTTCCTGAACAGCCAATCAGCACACTGGGAAAGGCAACATACCCAAGAGTTTTATATAGATAGATGTGAAGGGTTGTGGACTGGAGACACTGCACACTATTTCAAGAACCTGCTGTCCTTCCCCTCATTCATCCCTCTTCTCCTGTTAACCCACAGTTCTCTATATAATTGGTGGGTGAAGGGGCTGTGATAGACAGTGGTAGCTGGTGGTTCCATGTCAATGATGTAGCAAATCCACTCTTGATTAGTCTGAATTTTAAAGGCATACACACTATCTGAGATACTGAGCCCTGTCAGGATAATATCCCTTTAAGTGCAGAGAAAAAATGTTGGAGCAACAGACCACTCTGATAGCATAGCTGAAACAGGTGTGCGCACAGCTGTGGCTAGGCAGAAGGTGACTAGCCAAACACTCCTATAGAGATACACTCTGTGTGAGTTACTGTTTTGGGTTGGTGTTGAGGAATGTTGGATGTTTGAAGAATTGCTGTTGGATTCGTTATTGAAATTTGCTGTATATATTCTGTGTTTGTTTTGTACTGGAACTGAAGATAAAACCTCCAGAAGGACCTTGCTGCTTGTAAGTCTTCTTATTGTGGGTGAAAGTGGGTCAGAGCAGTGATAAAGCCTGCTAGCTGAAGGCTTTGTTTTTCAAGCCCTATTCTGCTGCATAGTTTATCTGCTGTTTGGCTACTCGTAGGTTTCGTTTGTCCCCAGGCTGTACCAGTCACCTCTCAGTAAGCCTATACTGAGTGGACAAGCCCCCCCCCCAAATATGTTCAGCACCTTGGATAGCACCTTTAAGGCAAGGCTAAGCTCCAGCACGGATTCATCATCCCAATTATGTGGAAGCCAGCAGCTACCACTGCTGATAGGGGACACTACTTAGTTATGCATACATTATGCATACATTCCTAAGTAGCCCATTCTGCCCTACCATATTATCCCAGCTAACCAGAATGTACTAGGTTCAAACCTAAAATACAGTCGGACCTCCTATCTACGGGGGTTCCGTTCTTAGACTTATCATGGATGCTGGAAACTGTGGATAACAGCAGACCCTATTGAAATAACGGACTTCTGGTAAAAACATATCATAGAGTTGCATTGGAAGATGCCTAAAGAGGATGCCTCTCTAGATATTTTCCAGTTCAGTTCTCTAGTATGTGTCCCTGTTTGGTATCCCGCAGATAACAGAAACTGTGGATACTGGTTCCATGGATACAGGAGTCTTAACTGTACATGCAAACTGCCTTACTCACCAAATAAAGGACAATGTAATAGTTTTCTGGACTACCTAATATTGTAAGAAACTTTTTTCCAGTGTTGATTATTTGGACATCACGCTTACCTGTTAGGGTGTTGCCTCCTTTGTATGGCAAGTTGGCCACAGCATCCAATAAACTTTGCTTGGTTCTGTGTGAATTGAGTTGCCATTCTGTTCTAGGATCTCCACTATACTGTGCAAGACCTGGGGTGAGTGGATTTAGATTACTTAGTTACAAAATGTTTTGAAATAACAGTGCCCAAAATTCCTCAGTATCTCCAAGGCTTACCAATCTGCACTTTATCAGGACCAATATCAAATACTTCAACAATGCGAGCGATGAAGCTTCGGATTGTTTTAAAATTTGGACGACCAATACTCCATGAGCCATCCACAAGCAACACAATATCTGCTTCAGCTCTAGTCTTACATTCCAGGCCTGCCACAGCAATCAGAATAAAAATGTGTTAGTTACAGCAAATGAACAGCTTTTCTCCCCTCCTGTCCTTTACTACACTATCCACTATGCTGGCTTTAATTAACTAATTGATGTTCTTCTATATACATTGAAACTTTAAAGTCATTATGAAAGCAATATTCAATAATGCGAAAGAATTTCCAAGGCTATACATATTACTAATTTAGAAAGTGTGGCTGTGCAACATATATACATACGCACTGCCTCTGTTCTGTTGAAAGACAAAACTAGTCAGAATATTCTTTAATAATTTAATATGCGTGGTCAGCCAAGTGCCACTCTGAAACTACATGCTGCCCGCAAAGACTGCTTTGTTGGGCCACAACATCCACACACTTGCCTACACACCCCTTTTTCTAGTAAAGGGAGGGATGAGTTGGCTTTTCTGGAAGCACTACTTAATATCAAAAGAACACCCATTTTTCAAGTAGGTGTCTGGCCATTTCTGACTTTTGTGTTCATGGTTGCTGTTCTTTCATTTTTTTAAAGTCCTTGTAGCCCCTTCAGTAGAATGGTCTTGTTCCAATAAAAAATTCCTAAGGGTTCTAGGGAGTAAAAATTGGCCCCTGGACCCACTGGAGTTGCCCATTCCTGATATAATGGTTTTAATTAGCTTGGACCTAAATCACCTTCATAGGGAATACCATAAACCAGTAGGCTTAAATTAGGTAGCTAATGACTGTTCCATTACTATATATCTTCAATGGTTGAAAATTTAAGATACCTAGGATACTTTAGTGGTTTTTTAAAAATCTGGTGAAGATTGTTCAGTTAGTGCCTTTAGAAATCAATAATATGCTTGATACATGGAAATAAATGACATCATCAAATTTACATTGGAATACAGTCAATTAATGCAGATGGTGCAGAAGTTTGCACATCTAAATGTACAAGAGAAAGAGCATGACATAAATAAGATACAGAAACACATATAAACACACAAAAGAACTGGAAGTGATGAAACAAACATTTATACAGAGTTTAAAATGTTTCAGAAAGGAAGTGAAAAATATCAGGGTCCATCCGTTTATGGCAGAGAAATAAAGGATCATTTCATTTTCCACATGGTGGAAATCACAGTGCATTTAGATAAAGCAGAAAGACTAAGTGTTAAAATGATCCTTTCAACAACCACTTGAATAGGGGAGAAGTCTTCTTCCTCCTTTTTTTTTCCTCTGGAGATCATATTATCAGCCGCAAAACTTTCTGGCTTCATGCCATCATAGCTTCTGGTCTTTATATGGAAGAAATCCCATTGAGTAAAATCAGGCACACCCATCAGAGTTGAAATAAAGAGTTCATCTATGTTCCACATAACTGAGCCAAAACTGTAGATTCATGAACAGAACTAGTCCAGGTACCTGAGTATTTAAAAGCATGATGCTCTTCTGCATAGAAAATACAATACTGGTCTTTAATAAACACAGTTATCAATCATGAAATAGGGTTTTTATTCAAGTTCATGCACTGGTTGGGATCTAAAACCCTCCTATATAAGAGGGAAGTATTTTTCCATGTGCACTAGAAGAGGGATTCACCAATTCCTCTTTCCTACCTGTACTCTTGCCCACAGGTTGTAGGCTTCAACTCTAAGCACTGGCTTGCAGGAGTTGAAGGAGAGCCAACAGGAGAATGCAAGACCAGAAAAGCCCTGATGCACATGCAGAATAAATGCTTCTGTGCATCGGGGCTTTTCTGGTCTATCATCCTCCTGTTGGCTCTCCCCCAACTCCTACAAGCCAGTGCTGAAGCCTGCAGCCTGTGGGTAGGAGCACAGGTGGTAAACTGTTCAAATTAAGACCAGGGTCCAAAGAACCACATGCAGTTTTCTTTGGGGCCTGGCCTTAATTTGAACATTCATATATGGAATGATCAATTCCATCAACTCTTCTGGGTTTTTTAAGGGGGGGGGGGTGTTAATGGTTTAGTCTCCCACCTGAGAACCTTGGCAGTTAACTTCATGTTTTTAAATATAGACATTAGTACATTGTAGTACATTATGTTTTACTACCATTTTTCCATATTTTTAAATAAAAATAAGTTAGGTTGCAACAAATTACTCTGTAGGAATAAGTAGGAATTGCAGTAGGATAACCCCCAAAAAAAGTCTTGTTGGAAACTTTAAGGCTAACATATTAATTTTAGCATGAACTCTCATGGATTGTAATCCACTTCCTGATATGCAATATAATCTTTAGATATAATACCGACATGAAACATGATACAATCAAAATTAACCACTTTTAGGCTGAAATCTTATAGGAAGAACTCAGACTCAGTGGGGCTTATTTCTGAGTACAAATGCACAGGATTGCACTGTTAAAGCACACTTATTTCAGTGAGATTGTTAAGTATGTAAATCTTTCACATAAAGTGGGCAGGAAAAAGAAGAAGAAATGTTAGGTGTAACTATTAAAGACTAAGGAGTCATTATAAAAAAGCCTCTTAATTGTATAATAATTCCTGAAAGTAAATAACAGTATCCATTAAGTATGTTGAAACAGTTCATTCTACCAATTTTGGACAACAAGTATGTACTTCTAAAGTGGGTAATAAAGAAATAAATTTAAGTTTTGTTTGGTTTTTTTTTCATTAAAACCATATTTACCTATAGAAACAAATGGCACCACAGTAGCATCTGAAAGGGTGGTCATTTCTTCTCCAATCAATGGTGAACTCTCACCTCCTTCAAACATTCCAAAAACATTGACTTTATAGGAAGTACCTGCCCTGCATGATTAAAGTGCAAATATAAATCAAACTGGACTACGTCACCTGTGCAGATTCATTAACTCAATTTTTATCTCACAGTTCTGCTCAGGTACACAGGGGTCTCCTTGATCTACCCATTTTATCCACATAACCCTAACCTACCCATTTTATCCACTTAACCTTAGGGGCACTGGAAGTCCATGTTCTGAGAATGGGGGTGGTTTTATCATTCCACCACTGCAAGATGAGAGCCCCCACAACCATGCTCAACCACAGACTAACAGTTCCTGAAAGGTGGGTTGTGCTGACAGAGAATGATTGGCCCAAGCTCACCCACAGAAGCATGTACTAAGTGCACATTTAAACTTGGCTGTCCTTGTTCCTAGTCTGTACAGTCTAACTACTTGGTTACACTGCTTTTTCCTTACACGGAATTTTAAGATGGAGTAAGTCTGCAATTGTATGTCATACACTCAACATCCCTAAAGTCTGCAAAGAATATCAGGTTTTAATTCATTACACCTAAAAAAATATATATTCCAGTTGTCCTACTAAAAAATACACAATCCAAGCAGCCACATAATTAATGAAACAGAAGGTTTGTTACAAGTGTTTCTGGTTCCCATATACATTTGTTTATTTAACTTATTTCAAATATTTCTATCCAGCCTTTGGTAACTAAGGTGGCTAAGTAACATAATATATTTAAAACAATAAAAAACAGATTTCTATAGCAAGCATGATATGCCTCTCTGGCAAGGGATTTCTATCAAACAAGTGCTTAGATTTGGCTGGATAATGTCCAAAGAAAGAAATACTGAAATGGAAGACAACTATGATCAGCAATACCTGAGCTCCTCCAATACAACTGTATTATCATATGGCCCAACAATTAATTCTCCAAGACGTCTATCTTCTCCCATTGGATGAAAAGTTACTTTGTAACCCTTCACTTCTCCAGGGGCTGGCTCCCAGGTTACACGAAAGCTTGACATTGTAGAATCAGATGTCTTCAAATTTCTGGGAGGTTTAAATGGGGAAGCTGCAACAGTCAAGCAATACACAATGAATTAAATGCTTGCTTTATTCAATACACAAACCCTTGTTTGGAGTTTACTTTTTTTTAATTATCCTATGGGACAAATAGCTTTAGTGGACCAATTTTGTGGACCAATTTACAAAAGTGTACTAGAGGAAAAACTAAACTTCCCCTTCCCCAGTTTCATAGGTTCTTTTGGACTTGGTAGCCCCTGCAGCTGCATTTGGCATATTAAAGAAGCCACTGGAGATCATTCACAAGTATTCCACCAACTAGCTGCTGCCAGCTAGTTTAAATAGATAATTATCATCAGGGCTGATACACCTAAGAATAAGCAATATTTTTTACAAACGGTAACAAAAGCATTCTTGTTCAGTGCAAAACTGTGAAAATAGAACTTATCAAAAGGGTTGATTATATTCATGAAATATAGTCACAGGGGACCAAGATTTTATATACTTTATTTTATTTTATATAGGGAGCCCTGGTGGCACAGTGGTTAAATGAGAGTACTTCAGGCACAACGTTGTAAGTTCGCTCCTACAGGACTCCAAGGTTGACTCAGCCTTCCATCCTTTCATAGGTTGGTAAAATGAGTACCCAGCTTGTTGAGAGCAATTAGCTAACACATAAACCGCTTAGGGAGTGCTTTGGAACTGATAAGCAGTATAGAAATAGAAGTGCTATTGCTATATACACAGACAAAAAGAATACATAGAAAACCAGGACAGTTATAATACCACCAATGACTATTACTTTGAATGGTCGCTGTTCATACTCTATATACACATGTCTCTCACTCTTTCCTCCTTCCACTCTATGTCTGTGGGAAGTTGAGGGTAACAGTTTGACAAAATGGGTGCTAATCAAAAAAAACAAATTGTCTGCCCATCTCTTAAATGCCACAAAATTTGTTTTTTCCATTTTTCAAATCTATTGTTTTGTTCTCATTTTCCAAAATGTATTCACTGATCACACCTATGGTAAAACAAGAAGCAGAGAATCTGTCTCAACAGCAGGACTAGGAACATTTGATTCTCCATCTGTCTTAGACTACAACTCCTACAGTCTTACCATTGGCCCTCTCAGATGGTGCTGAAGGAAGTCCTCTGGACTGCCAAATATTTCCAGCCCCTGCTCATAGGCATCAAGACCCAAACCCTTTAGAACACCTTAA
Source organism: Gambelia wislizenii (assembly GCA_030847615.1). Taxonomy (NCBI): domain Eukaryota; kingdom Metazoa; phylum Chordata; class Lepidosauria; order Squamata; family Crotaphytidae; genus Gambelia; species Gambelia wislizenii. The sequence goes on along the minus strand of JAUMIR010000001.1, from coordinate 163,954,675 downwards.
GACTAGTCAACACCAATTCTGCACAATTATCAGCATACAGTGCGGCCAGTGCAGATTAAAGAGCACTGGGATAATAACACTACTGGTTTGGCATATTTTATTTTCTCTCCTGAACCAACTTCTTTCTAGTTTGAATGCTATCCCATGCACAGTTTGTTGTTTTTAGCTAAAAAGAGAGCAGTCTAATCTTAAAGAACAAAAGCTGAGGATTTGGGCTGGGAGTGAAAAAAAAACATTCTTTCCTTTTAAACTCTACAAACAGAAAGTGTTTTCAGAGTGCCAAGGCTGAACAAGAATAAGAACTCACTTCATAGATTTCTGATAACAAGGCATCATTGTAACACTCTATGAAACAACTGCTCCTGTAAGAGTATCACTTATTTCAGTGTATCAGTATTCTGTGCTCATTCATAAGTGGATCCTCTGAAGAAATAGAATCAACCACTATTTCATTGGGAGCTTTTGCTAAAATTCTAACAATATATAATTGACCTATATGGGAAAGATGAAATATTCACATCACCTTCGATATCCTGGGTATCATGGGCAACTGCGAATTAATTAATTAATTAATTAATTCCTCCCTCCAACCCAACTGCCACCGCCCTGCCCTTGGAGGGAGAGAAGAACCAGAAGTATCTGCTGGATTTAATCCCTACTCCCACTGCCATTCCCTTTTCCTTATGTGTCATGTCTTACTTAGACTGTAAGCCTGAGGGCAGGGGACTGTTAAATTAACCATTTGTAAGCCATTCTGATAGCCTTTGTGGCTGAAAAGCAGGGTATAAATACAATTTAAAAAGTAAATAAAAAATAAAAAGTAAATACATCACCTTTGATATCCTGGATACCTATTTGATTAGGTAACCTCTAATCAAATAAACTGGCCCACTATCTTTAAAATAAAAGTAGAGAGCCATTTGAAAATATTTTTTATTTTGTTGGAAATACTTTTAAAAACCTGGTTTAACATTAAATTTAAGACAAAGTATGAAACCTGAAGTCATTGTGGAAACTGCACTTTTGAAGCAGAATTAAAAACTTTCCCCTTAACACCAGACATATGTTAAGGGCTGTTATCAGGGGGATCTGCTCAAAAGTACTTTGTTCTTTATTTATCATTTATCCATGATCTTTGGCTGAGTCCTTAGTGGGAGAGGGAGAGCCAAATTAGTCTTTTGCTGAAAAAAATCAAAAGACTCTAGTGGCTGGTCCTTAGAAGTGAAAACATTTGCTGCTGGGTTCCAGATTCAGCAACACTAAAATCCCACACTAACATCCTGAAAATCATTAGCCTAATTCCTAATTGCCACATAACCAGCAGCTTCCCATACTTTTGGCTCTGTGAGTTAACACTGGCCAAATCCATACTACACAAATAATCCAATTTGAAACTGGATTATTTGCCAAGGCTCCTTCCTATGGAATCCTGGGGTTTGTAGTTTGTTGTGGCACCAGCACTCTTTGGTAGAGAACTATACATAATAATAATATTATAATAATAAAATTTTATTTCTATCCCATCCCTCTGCAACGCAATCAGGGCGGCTTACAATACAAAAAATCCATAATTACAATACCCTAGCCCACACACCCCTTAAAATAATATTAAATTATAAAGGATTAAAAACATACAATAATTTAAAATATATTAAGTTAGAAAAAAATTAAAACATACAATAATTAAAAAATCTAATTGCAGCTCAGAGGGAAAGGACAGCCAAGTCTTGGGCCGGGATAATTATTCAGGAAAGGCCTGCCGGAAAAGATCCGTCTTGATAGCTTTTTTAAAGCTGTCTAAGGTGGTAATAACATGGATCTTGTCCGGCAGGCCATTCCATAATCTGGGAGCGGCAGCAGAGAAGGCCCTCTGGGTGGTCACCGACAGCCTTGTTTTCAAAGGCTGTAACAGATTCCTCCCAGAGGACCGAAGTACGCGGGGAGGGTCATAAGGAAGGAGGTGGTCCTGGAGATAAGTTGGACCCAAGCCATGTAGAGCTTTAAAGGTCATAACCAACACCTTGTACTGTGCCCGGAAACTAATAGGCAGCCAGTGGAGAGCTTTTAGCACAGGTGTTATATGCCCTCTTCTAGAAACACTAGAAATCAACCTGGATGCCATGTTGTGAACTAGTTGAAGTTTCCGAGTCAAGCACAAGGGTAGCCCCATGTAGAGCGCATTACAGAAATCCAGATGGGAGGTTACCAGTGCATGTATCACAGTTTCAAGGTCCCTAGTTTCCAGGAAAGGGCGCAGCTGGCGTATCAGCCGAAGTTGATAACAGGCACTCCTGACCGTCGCATTTACCTGATTAGACATCTGGAGCGATGGGTCCAGGAGCACCCCCAGACTGCGAACACAGTTCTTGGAGGAGAGTGTAGTTCCATCCAGGATTGGAAGTTGTATTCCCAGACCTGGTTTCGGGCCTGTAACTGTTAGTACCTCCGTTTTGTCTGGATTCAGTCTCAATTTGTTTTTCCTCATCCAGTCCATTACTGCTTTAATACAATCATTGAGAGGAGAGATGCCATCTGAAGTCAAAGCTGACAACCGAGACATGGAGAAGTATATCTGGGTGTCATCAGCATACTGATGACACCGCACTCCATGCCTCCAAATGATCTCTCCCAGCGGCTTCATATAGATGTTAAACAGCATCGGGGACAGAATGGCACCCTGAAGAATGTCACAGTTAAGCTCTATTCTGGTAGAGCAACTGTCTCCGAGCCTCACCCTCTGGGATCTGCCCGAGAGGAAGGAACTGAACCACTGCAAGGCAGTACCTCCAATTCCTAACTCCCTCAGGCGATCCAAGAGGATGGAATGGTCTATTGTACCGAAGGCCACTGAGAGGTCCAAGAGCACCAACAGGGTCACACTACCCGTCGATACCCAAGCGGAGGTCGTCAGCCAGAGCAACCATGGCAGTCTCCACTCCATATCTTGTCCTAAAGCCAGTTTGAAATGGATATAGATAATCGGTTTCATCCAAGACAGCTTAGAGTTGGGAAGCAACCACCCTCTCGATCATCTTGCTTTAAAAAGGCAGCAAGGAGACTGGCATATAGTTGTTCTTGTCCAAGGGGTCCAGGGAAGATTTTTTCAGGAGCGGCTTAACCGCCGCTTCCTTCAGACAGGGTGGAACGGACCCCTCCCTGAAGAACCCATTGATAATATCCCTAAGGAGTACTCTCGATGCGTCACCCCCTTGGGTGGCCAGCCAAGATGGACAGGGATTGAGGGGACAGGTCGTCTTTCTCACTCTACCAAGGAGCTTGTCCATATCATCGGTCCTCACAGATTGAAGCTGGTCCAATAAAATTTTATCAACCGAGTTGCTGAACACCTCGTCTATAGATTTTGTCATAGTGCTGGCATCTAAGTTGGCTCTTATCCGAGAGATTTTATCTGCAAAGTAGATGTTAAATGCATCACAGCAGGCCATTGTTGGGTTGAGTAAGGGGTTCTGCGCAGGTGGAAGCTGCGTCAGCTCCCCTACCACCCTAAACAGTTCTGCAGACACAATATGTGCAGAGGAGAAAGACTTCTGTGCTGCACATATCGCCTCTCGATAAGAATCAAAGAAATTCCTATGACGAGTCTTGTCGGATAAGAGTCGAGACTTCCGCCAGGTGCGCTCTAGTCGTTGTCCAGCCCGCTTCATCTTCCTAAGCTCCTCTGAATACCAGGGCTTACGGTTGGGACCAAGCTGGAAAGGACGTTTGGGAGCAATTGTGTCAATAGCCTTGGTGAGGATGGTGTTCCAAATATTAACCAAAGCTTCAACAGAATCACCGGCGTTACTAACCATTAAACCCTTCAAGGCTTTCTGGAATCCAATTGGTTCCATTAGCCTTCAAGGGTGGACCATTCTAATAGGCCCACCACCCCCGGTGGGGCAGACAGTGGCTCTTAGCTCCATATTGACCAGGAAATGATCCATCCATGACAATGCGGAGGTTTTAATAACCTCCGCCCACGGATATTCCTGTTCCATACTAAAGGCCGCATTGAGGGTATGACCTGCACAGTGAGTAGGCCCGACAACCAATTGGGATAGGCCCATGTTTGTCATGGATTCCATGAACTCCCGAGCTGCACCAGTTAGATTTAGCAAGCTGGTCTCGAGTGGGATGTTGGAAGTCGCCAAGAGCTAAAAGTCTGGGTGACTCCAGCAGCAACTCTGAGACCAGCTGTGTTAGCTTGGTTAGGGAGTCTGTTAGACAACGGGGTGGTCGGTATACTAACAGAATCCCTAAGCTATCCCTGGACCTCAGGCTTAGGTACATACACTCGATGTGGACTGTGTTCCAGATAGGCTTCCTGGTCAAGGTTAGATTGTTTTTATGAACCAGAGCCACTCCGCCCCCCGCCCACTTTTCCTTACCTGCTCACTGAGTACCCGGACGGGAGTGCCTGCGCCCAAGTCACAGCACTGGCCTCTCCCAGCCAGGTCTCTGTAAAGCATGCCAGGTCGGCAGCCTCATCCAATAAGAGGTCATGGATAATACGCGTCTTGTTTTTAACTGACCTGGTATTGCAAAGGAGCAGAGTAAGGGTCTGTGGAACGGTTGGTGCGCTCTCCAATTTATTCTGGGAAACAGAGTGAACTGAAGGCAGGATAGATATTAAACATTGATCCCGCCTTCTTTTGTAACAATTCTTCACTCTGTTGCCGCCATACCTTCCCTTCCCCCACACAACCTCAATTCCCGCTCCCAGATCATTCCCGGCCCCTGGTAGGTGTTCCTGTGGTGGGGTGGTGGAGTGACTTTTAAGGCCAGCCACTCCTGGCTTTAAAACCTTGTAAAACTAAAAATCCTGGGATTCAAGAGGAAGGAGCCATGGTAAATAATCCAGTTTCAAACTGGATTATTTGTATAGTGTGGATTTGGCCACTAAATGAAATGCACAAGGTGTGCACCTTTTCAAAGCTGCCTGGAAATTTGTGCCTGAAGGATCCCCAAATCATTTCCATCTTTGTTCTGTGCTAACTGTGCTAATCCTCCATCCTTTCATTAAGGATTAATTGAAGAATAACACAGGGATTTGCACAGTTCTTTTGTGGCTTGGAGGTGACCTGGTGGCTTCTAAAATATCTGACAAGACCCACCCAGTCATAACCGAGGTGGGAGAAACGCCACTTCAGGCAGCAAGCAGAGAGCATATTTAAATTGAAATAATACACTAAAATCCTTCTAAAATAAAACACATCTTGATAATATGAACAGATATTGACTTTAGCAGCCTAGCTAACTCTCAAATATGTTGAAGACTACTTTTTTAAAAAAAAAAAAACCAAATCTGCAGGTCAACCATTTGGGCAAACAATTGGTACCTGTTGTTCCTTCGCCTTGTCTGTGTTTTCCTTCACCAGTTTTGTACATTGGGATGACAGAGATGTCATATGTGGTCAGAGGCTGAAGGCGTTTCAATACTGTAGTGGTGGATGTAGGTGGCACTTTTGTGACCATTTGTCTTCCTCCCCTGCGGGGTCGGTAAATTACACGATAGCTGACAACTCTCCCAGGAGCAGGTTGCCAAGAAACTCTCATTGTGGTCTCTTTTTCATCATCCACTCTCACAGTCCTTGCACTTGGTGAGACTTTTCAGTATAAAATAAAGGGAGAAGCAAACATATTTTTGAAACTTAATTGATCATATAAACAATATTCATCAAAACGACTGTAAAGTAAGTGATTCTGCAGCTAAAATTTTGCAATTCTTCCTCAATAATTTTGCATGCATCTGTATATACAACTTGCTTCCCTCTTGGAGAATTTTTTTTAAAAAAATCTTGGAATTTTAATGAGAAACAAGCATCAGTTCTTGGGAACTCTCACATTTCCTCCAAGGTATGAGTTTATTGATCAAAAATTGTTTACTGTACAAAAATTAGGAATATGTTCTCCCAGTATTTTGAAAATGTTTTTTCTTTAGTCTTTTACTTTGTCCTGGAAAGACAGGGCTTCCACAGCTTCTCATGATCACAGAACTTTCATTCGTATTAATGCTGCAACAATGGCTCTCTCTGAACACATTAAATAAACATTTTCAGGTTCACACAGCTAACACTGTTTCTCCAGATCTTTGAAAACTCTGCTTTTATCCCACACAGAACATTGCTTCTTCCTGCTTCCTCAAGGTTGATTCAAAACAATGAAAGAAGTCATAGCAAGTGGCTGTGTTAATTACCCCAGCGCTACTTAGACCAGTCAGCGTCTAATAATAATAATAATAATAATAATAATAATACTTAGTTATTTATTACCCGCCTCTCTCCTCATAATCAGAGCGGGGTTCAACATTACACAGTACAGTATACAGCATACAATACAATACAATACAATACATCACAAAGCAATTTTTAATACAATACAGTTGTCCCTTCACATTTGCGGGGGTTAGGTTCCACGGACCCCCGTGAATGTCAAAAAACCGCGAATATTGATTGCCCTCCCCTCCCCCACTAAAGCGACCATGGGGCCACCGGAGGCCCCATACTCACTTTTCCCAGGCTCCCCACTCCCTCCGAAGGCCTTCACGGGGCCTCCGGAGACTCTCCCGAGGCCCCGTGGAGGCCTCTGCCGCCCTCTCCACCCTCCCCAGGGCCTTCACAGAGCCTTGGGGGGCTCCATGAAGGCCTCCGAGGCCCTCCCCCACCCTCCCCAGCGCATCTCCCCACCCTCCCCAGTGCCTCCCCCTACCCTCCCCGGGGCCTTCATGGAGCCTTGGAGGGCTCCGTGAAGGCCTCCGCAGCCCTCCCCCACCCTCCCCAGCGCGTCTCTCCACCCTCCCCAGTGCCTCCCCCACCCTCCCCGGGGCCTTCACGGAGCCTTCCAAGGCTCTGTGAAGGCCTCTGTGGCCCTCCCCACCCTCCCTGGGGCCTTCACGGAGCCTTGGAGGGCTCCGTGAAGGCCTCCGTGGCCTCCCCCACCCTCCCCAGCGCCTCCCCCCACCCTCCCCGGGGCCTTCCCCCACCTTCACGGAGCCTTCCAAGGCTCCGTGAAGGCCTCCGCGGCCTCCCCCCACCCTCCCCGGAGCCTTCACGGAGCCTTGGAAGGCTCTGTGAAGGCCTCTGCGGCCTCCCCCACCCTCCCCGGGGCCTTCACAGAGCCTTGGAAGGCTCCGTGAAGGCCTCTGCGGCCTCCCCCCACCCTCCCCAGCGCCTCCCCCCACCCTCCCCGGGGCCTCCCCCCACCCTCCCAGGGCCTTCACGGGGCCTTTGGAGGGTCTCCGAGGGCCCCATGAAGGCCTCCCCGGCCCTCTCCGCTCCCTCCAAGGGCCTTTACAGGGCCTCCAGAGGCCCCATCCCGCGGTTTTGGGGGGGCGGGGGGGCCTCCCAAAACCGCGAATAACCGAAACCGCGAATGTCGAGTTCGCGAATGTGGAGGGCCAACTGTACAATACAATGCATTTCAGAGAAAACAGACACTTGTACAATGTGAGTGCCAGTAGATGGCGCTGCTGGCATACAAACAATGCTGCAAGAGTGACACTGCAGAATACATTGTACACTAATAATGACTGCTGCTTTTTTAAAAAAAACTGAATTAACAGCTTCCACAGCCTGTCGCCCCAGCTCTTTTATTATGCTGGTACTCATTTTACCGATTTACGGAAGGCTGAGTCGACCTGGGGGGCCCTGGAATCGAACTTATGAACTCAAGATCTACATGAGTTTTGGCTACAGTTTTAGCTGCATTAGCCTACTGCACCACCAGGGTCTAGTGATGGACCATCCAACAGCAAAGCCATGCAGCAAAACTGGCATAAACACGATGTTTCCTTGAACTACAGTCAGACCCCTGTATCTTTGGGGGTTCAGTCCCTGGACTTGCTGCAGATATCGGAAACTGTGGATAACAGCGAACCCTATTAAAATAAAGGACTTCCAGTAAAAGCATACCGTAGAGTTGCGTTGGAGGACCTAGAAGATGCCTAGAGAGGATGCCTCTCTAGGCATTTTCCAGTGCAATTCTATAGTACTAGCTGTACCCAACGTAACATACGCCGGTGGTGCATTAAGAGTGATTTGCTCTGTTGCCCTGCCCCTGCTGACACCACCAGTTAACTGCCTGGGTTCCATTGCAGTGGCAGCAGGAGTCATGGGTTGATGATGTGACACCCTGGGCGCCTGGGCAGTATCAAAACCCATATCAAAAGCTGGTCTAACCCTATAACACATCCACATGCAATTTCCCTGTCCACCTCACAATCCACTCCTGCCATTCAATCTGCATCTACAATCCCAGCCTCACAAGGGCCTCTCCCTCCTCACGCTCCCTCAGCCAATCACCACCCAGATGTAAAAAAAAATGCAATGCTATTTTTCCTAAAATAATACCATGTAGCTGAACCATGTGAAAGGAACACTGCCACTCCAAGCTCCACGCTGCAACCACCGCTTGAAACCCGAGCAGGGAACATAACAGTGTATGTTAATGCCAGGCACACCTATACTAATAACTAATACAATTATGCCAATGGCTCTTAACCTTTCCTTTACCAGGGACCCCCTTTAAATATCTTTTGTTCCCATGGGCCCCCAAGACTTAACTCAAGATTTAAAACCCTAACAACAGCAATAACAACAACAACACAATCACGCCAGTGGTTTTTAACCTTTTTTTTTTACCAGGGATCCACTTTAAATATCTTTTGTTGCCATGGGCCTCCAAGATTTAACTCAAGATTTAAAACCCTAACAGTAATAACAATAATATCTGGTAACAAAAATAATAATATAATTACAACAATGCCTCTTAACCTTTTCTTTACCAGTGGCCCCTTTAAATATATTTTATTGCCATGTACCCCCAAAGGCTTTAGATGCAAAATAATAATAATAATAATACAATTACGCCATCCATGAAATCTTCTCTCAGAGGCACTGGAGTGGGAGGGAAGACTTTTCTCCTGCTTCTTTCTGCAAGTTTGTGGCTGGAGTGGGTTGAATGGCAATGTGCTAGGCCAAGCCAGCCAGCCAGACTTTACCTTTGCCCCTGTCACATGGCCATTCCACCGCAGCCAGAAGGTGGTTTGAGTAGCCTTCAAGCCTTCGCAGACCCTCTGTGAGGACATCAAGGACACCTTGTGGTCCCCAGACCCCAGGTTAAGAACCACTGCTCTAGATATTTGGTGAAATTAGCATGCAAAAGCTTTGCCTCATTTACAGAAGAGGGGGTCCAGGGACCCTTGTTCTACCACTTGTAAAAAAAATAGAAATCAATAGAAAAGGGAGCAAAGGAAGCTCTCCAGCAAGAGGTGGAATTGTCACCTCTAACTTTTTCATTAGTCTTTGGACTCGCCTTTGCCCAACCCACAGACTGCAGAGCCTCAGCCTTCTGCTCCAACACCAGTTGCTCTTTGAGGGCAGCATGCTGGATTCCCATTGGTGGGAGGCTAGTGGCCGATGAGAGCCGACTTTGCTCCATTCTAGTCCCTCTCTCTCTTGTTGACTTTAGCTCCTCCCGCTGGCTGGAGGTCTTTTTAATCAGGCAGCAGCCCATCCGGTGCAGCATTTGCAAAGAAAGACTTTCTCCCCATGAGAAGCAGAGCCAGAGACAGCCAGAGGACTCTGAGGGGTCCCGCAAGGAGGAAGAAGAGGGCCTGGAACCCAGGGAAATCTCCCACCTCCTTCCCACCCATTTCCAGGTTTGTTTGTTGTTTGCTTTTGGGGTTTTTTTGCAGCCTGTAAGTTCTTCAGGGCAGAAGGTGTTCCCTCAGTATAGGCTCACTGAGAGGTACCAGGCATAGCTGGTGACAAACTAACCCAGGAGTAGCCAAAACAGCAGAACTGTGCAGCAGAAAGGGCACAAAAACAAAGGCTTCAGCTAGTAGCTGTTCCACAGCTCTGAACCACTTTCACACACACACAAAAACTTACAGATAGTGAGGTTCATCCAACAAGATATGGAGATCTTTATCTTCAGGTTCAGTATAAACAAACACAGTATATACACAGCAAACCTCATTAACAAACTCAACAGCAACACTCTTCTTTCTCCACAACACCAACCCACACACAATGCATCCTGTGCTTTGGCTATATAAGAGTATTTGCTAGTCAACCCTCTGCCTAGCCACAGCTGTGAACAAACCCACTTCAGCTGTGCTAGTCTGTGGTCTGTTGCTCCAACATTTTTCCTTTTACACCTAAAGCAATATTACCCTGAGAGAAGAAAGGGGAAAGTGTTCAGGTTTTTGGGTGCAAAAGGGGTGAAGAGCAGAGGAAGGGAAAAAACCTACCCTGAAAAGTAGGACAGGAGGAAAAAGAAGAAAGAGGATGGGGGACGCATGGAAAGTACCATCATTTTCCCTCATGCATGCATATTAAGACAGCAAGGGGAGCTGGCTGAGTATTTAGTTACTGCAGCTCAACATGCAAAGATGTGGCTGTAGGCCAAGGAGGTGGTGCTGAAAAACACTCTCAGACTGCTGATAGGCCAGCTAACAGAGCACTACAATTGGTTGGGTATGTTTCCTAAGCAGGCAGTCAGCACACTGGGAATGGCAACATACCCAAGAGAATTATAGATACAGATATGTTCAGTGCAATTCTATAGTACAGTATTTTCTGTGCAAAACCACCACATGTGAATTTTGTGCAGAGTAAGTACAAAACTGTGATTAATCTTTTAAAACTGCCCATTTTTTCAAGACTTGAGCAGAAAGAAAATTTCTCATATTACTCATTGCTTTCTTTAAGAACAAAATTAGTGATGAATTGTACCCCTAGATATGAAGAGACAAGAATAAGGCTATGGTTCATATAATCGCCCACATCTAGAGAGATCAGCATAGGACTCAATAGAGGCTTAGTTTATTCCTCCCTACTCTAAACACATACACCCTGAAACACACTGGGCCATTATCAGGAAGAGAATGCATACGCTGCCTGATGCTCACATCTCTATTCAACCCTCTCTCACACCTGGATGCAAACTGTTAATTGTCCAAGTATGAGTAACTTGAAAATCTATGAGGTGTAGTTGGGTTCAACTCCCAATTCAGCCATGGAAACTCACTGGATGACCTTCAGCAAGTCACACTCTCTCAGATTTGGAAGAAAACAAAGGCAAATCCCCTCTGAACAAATCTTGCCAGGAAAACCCCATGACAGGTTCCTTTTAAGGTGACCTTAAGTTGGAAACAACTTGAAAGCACACAACAACGAGTAACTCAACTTTTATATAGTACGAATGAGCTAGGTGGGGTTATAGAAGTGATTCATGAACGTACCATTCCTCCAAAAGCACAGTTCAGTGAATGGGCACCAATGCATCTATAATGTCCTAATCACTTCACATACAGACAGCTGAACCCATGTAAGGATAGATGGCACCCATTATTTCTTTTTTTTAATTAACTATGATATAATCAAGGAAGTAATTTAGACAGAAATTCTTGGTTTGTTATGAATAATTTCTCACATATCTATCAGTGTTAAAATGCACAACTGTGGTGGCCCCACACCTCTCGATGTTCCTGGATGAACTAGCATAAGGAAATATATTCCAACTAGCCTTAGGTCTGGTTTGAGGGCTGGAAAAGCCTTGGTAAATGACTAATATCAGGAAAAGAACAGCATTAATGCATCCCTGTTGGTTCTGTTGGACCTTTTAATGAATTTGATACCATCAACCATGAGCCAGCTTGTAATTATGGGTTTTGGGGACACAGTGCTGCGTATGTATGTTTCCTGAAGGACTGACTTGATAAGGCGGTGGTGCGGGAGTCCTGTCTGATGCCTTGGCCTTGCTCTATAATGTCTCATAAGGTCCAACATTGTCCCCCTAACTACAGTACATCTGTATAAAACTGTTGGAGAAGATCATAATGGGTACAGGCGGAAAACTGTCAGGGCTTAGGGGCCACACTGCCCCTCCAAAGAAACTTGATGGGCTTTCTGCACCTAAATGCCACCTAGCATTGCCACATTTTTGGCCCTCTCTGGACTGTTTCAGCCCTAGGAGAGGCCTTTTTCCCAACTGGTAATGATGTAGAAGTCAACTCGTGTGCCATTTACTATTGGGAAAAGACCTCTTCTGGGCCTCAGACAGCTAGAGGGATTCCAATTTTGACTCCCACAACTCCTAGGGGGCATTTGAGGGGGGAAATTGAGTAAAATAAAAGTGGGGCCTGTGGGCCACAAAAATGGCCCTGGAGGCTGCCTGCCCCCAATCCTGATCTAGGGTTTTGGAATTTTGTGCTACCAGTTTCTGGGTAACACTCTATTATACTTTTCAATTTCACTCCAAGGAAGCTCATTCAGAGAGGTACTGTTGCCCATAAAAGACTGGATTCAGGTTAAGAATCTGAAACATGACAAGTGTGTTCATGGACAGTATAGCTGACAAGAAAACTGGGGTTCTACCAGTGTTGGATGGAATGGCAAACACCTTGAAAACATTTGTTTATAGGAGTCCTGCTGAATGCCCAAGTCTCAGCTGTGGCCAGGAACGTCTTCGCCAAGTTGAAACTTGTTCACCCACCGTCACCATACAGTTGGCCCTCCGTATCCATGGCTTCAGAATCCACAGAGTCAACCAACCACTGCTCAAAAATATTCCCAAAAAAATCCAAAAAGCAAACCTTTGAGTTGTTCACTATTTTATGTGAGGGACATAATTTTACTATACCAATGTATATAATGGGACTTGAGCATCCATGGATTTTGGTATCCAGAGAGAGTCCTGGAACAAACCCCAGCAGATACCAAGGGCCCACTGTACTTGCAGAAGGAATTTTTGGAAACATAGTGCCTGGATTACCACAGTGACCTTTACAAAGGGCTGCCTTAGAAGAATGCTCAGAAACTACAGTTGGTTAGGAATGCAGCAGCCAGGCTGTGAACAGGGAAACATACTAAGGACACATAATGATTGACTTAACTTCCTGCTTGTTTCCAGACACAATTAAAATGATCTTCAAGATCCCTAAATGGTTTAGTGATGACATATTTCCAGGAGCACCTTTTTTTCTGTATTAACTTACCAGCCTATTGGGCTGATTATCTTCAGAGGCCTTCTTGTGTGTCGCAGTTTCGCCAGAAATATGCTTAATTGGGATGAGGGAGAAAGCCATTTCCCCAACTGCATCTAGGAGCTGGAATTCGTTTTCCGAGGGAAACCTCTCTCGCTTCTTCTCTTACAGTCTTATTCAAGTTAGTAAACGCTTCCTCTTTTTAAGAAAGACACATTTTGTTTGTGCATTGCTGCCCTTCTGAATTCAATTTTTAATCAAGTAATTCTCCTGTTGCATTCCCTTATTTTTCTACTACTCTTTTAAGTGTTTTAATTCTTACATTGTAAGGTCATTTTAAATTGTTTGTTATTATTTTTGATAACTATCTTGACCTGTCTAGATGAAAGAGTACAAATGTTTTTTTAAAGCAATAAAAAGCCAAACTTCAGGTTATCTGTTAGCAATAATTCTAAATTTTATCTACCTTCAGTTGTAGCTTCTCCCTCTAAAGGAGCTCCTTCTCCACTTCTGTAAGAAGCCAAGACTGAAATCTTATACTTAGTCTCAGGCTGAAGGTTTTCCAGTACAGTGTTTATTATATTTCCAGGAACTGTTTTTTCTCCAGACTCATCATCATAAAGTGATTTCCATACAATTCTGTAATGATGAACTGATCCTGGAGCTGCTGTCCATGACACTCCAATTGTGGTATCAGTGATGTCTCTAGTAACCAAATCACGAGGGGAACCACGTTCTGCAAGACAAGGAAGTAAAAAAAAGAGGTACTGTAGATTAAGAGACAGCCAATAAATACCACAGTAAAACAACAAGAATAAAAATAAATGGTGACATTTTAACAAAAAAAACCAAAAACAAAACAACACCTTCTATGTTTATAAAATCCATGCATCTTTTGAGATGCCTCATTCTAGGTGCCTAAAATTGAACACATTCTTTTTCATACATTAAACATACATACATAACATAACTTAGCCCTATATTATGCAAAGTCCACTTTAGGTAATTTCCTCATCTTGAAAAGGTTTAACTTGAAACACAAAGTTGTAAAATTTAGTGACTGCCACAGAAACTAATACCAGCAGTACATGATAGCTCTCAAATATCATGATGCTGTTGTCTCTGGACAGTGCTGTAGATTCTCAGATCAGTTTACACAGAAATAGCTGATAGGTGTAATGGTCTGGTCCACATGGAGCTAAAACCATTTTTTAAAAACTTTGCTACAGCCTGCACATGGTTTGGTAAAATTTGGTACTCATCTAATTCATTCTTTATAACTACAGCAACTCAAAATGTGGCTCTCACTAGGAACAAACATCTGAGATGGTTTTGTAGTGATGTCCATTTCTGTGAAAGCTTTGACATGTTCAAAAACTAGCGGTGATGCTGCAGGTTGCCATGTCTTCTAAACCACTGGGGATCATGACAATAGAACTCAGATTTATAAGTACTTAAAAATGAGTAGTTAAAACCATAAAAATAGAAAAGTGGCCACTATAACAAGGTGCACTAGATTTCAGAATGTGATGCAGAAATTGCTTCTGTCTAAAGTAACCCTGGAGTTGCCCTACAAGAGGAAGTAATATTGTTTCTCTTTAGAATAAACAATCTAAAGACCGTAAATACTCCTGTTTAAACTAGTAAGACATTTTGCACAAACACTTCAGAACCAAAATACATTATCATTATATTTGGCATTAAAGTGCATTTTTTCATCTCTCTCTCTCTCTGGCCTGTTCATGTAAAACATTAGAAAAGCAGGTGTAACAAGCTAAAACTGGGACTCTCTCACCTTGAAACCCCAGATTAGCTCCCCTGTAGAGGTAACCCCAAGTAGCCTCACTTCTGGGCACCCCCTACAGGCCAAATGCTGCCACCACTCACTGAGTTCCCCCTATTTTCACACACAGTGCAGCGAGGAGCTGTGCAAGGTCCCTGATAACTGTTGGAACTCCCTATCACTATAGAATCAACTAACTCCTCTCTCCTATCCCCAGAGAGAAGTCAGGGTAGCATGATCAAGAGATACAGGGACGTGTAGACATCTTAATGATTAACAAGTTTACTTTATTCAAGTGGAGTTCAAGTCATGCAAATCTCTCATGAAGGCCGGCACATCCATGCCCCCAGGAATACTTAAGAGTTACAAAGATAGCAAAAGTATAGAATTACAACTAGCTACTTTAAGCTACATCCCTTTAACTAAGTTCAGCTGCATCTAACCAAAGTGGAGAAATTAAAAGAATTCCGTAACACGATCTAAACAGGCCCTAAAAATTCCTGCTCACTACATTGCAGTCTGTTGCCTTCAGATGGTATCAGGGGATGCTGGGAGCTAAGCCAGACGCTTGCTCTACTAGCTATTGTCCAGTTTTTGGCTCTCCATGCTGGAATATAGAGCACATTCCTTTGTCTTTGTTCAAAGCCACATGGTCTCAGTCTGGCCATATGGCTCCACACAAAAGCAGTTATATCTTAGTTAGAGTTCCCGGGTCTAGAGCTGTGATTGGCCATTTCTGGTCTGGTGATGTGATGTCATTGATGATGTCATCTCATTAGCTTCTGTGGAGGTGGTGTTTTAGACCTTCCCTTCCATTTACCCTTTCCTTACCTGATGCTATGCTGGTAAGACAATATTGTTTACACATAAAGGGAATTGTTCTCTGGCAAAATGATGGGAGTTGCAATGGGAACTCCCTCATGACAAGGTGTGTTTACAAATAGAGATGAAAATTTATAATAAGGTTAATAGGCTTATAATAAAGCTTAAATATTGCTCCGATTGTCTTAATGTAGCTGAAAGTGAGAGTTTGCCTAGTTTATACCATGAAAAAGCCACTGAATGAGGCAGCCAAATTTGAGTTAAATGAAAGTTTAGACCTAAAAGTGAACCTCAAGAGAACACATTTCCTGGAGAACAGCAAGGTGCTGGGTTTCAAAAGTAATTTACAACAGTATTTTTTTTTCATTCTTTGGTAAAACTACTCTTAAAATATGGCATCTTCATTCAACTAAAAAAAAACATATGAATACTATCCAAATGGGAAAAAATATGGAAAAAATAACTTGATAGAAAGTGCAGATGTCTCATAATAAAAGACTTTCTTCTTTCCATATTTTAATATAATATAAACACACAGGCCACTTTACATTGGCGACTTTACCTCAAACGTCTGCCACATAATGACCTCAGTATTAAACTATCTGCAGATACAGTACATTTTCAGCACTTATTTCTGGAAGACTGCAGCTAACAATATATGCTGGAAACATTGCAAGAATAATTATATGTTAGAAACAACGATCACCTAATCTAGCCTATATACTGCACATGAAAGTAATTTATTTGCAATAAAGTATAATTCATGTCAATTACTTTTTTTAAAAGTGAAGAGATGGAACCACTGATGTTGTGAAGTATTAAATGTATTATATTGCTGTTGCATAAAATAGTACTTTGGATTTCCAAGCAATACACAAAGTCTATGTGGAAAGTACTGGCTTCACATAGCTGGGAATTGCTGACAACACATCTTTCCTACTAAGAAGGAGAATACAACTTCCATATATACTGTTCCTCAAGGGAGACAATCCATTATGTGAATAACACACTGACAAGCAAACAGATTTTACATGGAAATGTCCCTCTCACTTCTATGTAAATATGGTGAGAGAAAAAGGCATTGGCTGTAGTGTGCAAGAACTAGCCACTCTTTCTCCTTCATAAGGAATTTTAGAAATAGGCCAAAAATAGCCTATTCCTTAGAAAGAGGGGGAAGTGTTTCTAACTTTCCCATTGGTGAACCAAAGAAATGTGAGATACACCATGGGACTTAGGCCTTGTCTAGATTAGCTGTTTACCCCATCTTGCCCCTGTCTTAGACCCTGTAGTCCAGATGATAAAGGGCTTTTGCCCCGTTTTGCCCCCAGCAGTCTTCATGACACCGGGGCTAAGACAGGATAAAGCCCATTGAAATGTTTCAGCAAAATACCTAGGAAAAACTGCTTCTTTTTGGAAAAAAAACTGGGCACTGCAGACCACCATGCTAGCCCATCTCTGCACCTGCTGCCAGTTCTGTCCGCGTCACATTCTCTGAAGCCAAGAAGTGAGCCCACAGCATGTGACCTAGGCTGGTCACATGTGGGGGCATTGACCACATGCTGCAGGCTTCCTTCCTGGCTTCAGAGAGTGTGACACAGACAGAAGTGGTGGCGGCTGCAGAGATGGGCCGGCGTGTCTGTGCAGACTCCTGCCTGTTTCGTGCAGTTAATGGGGGAGCAACAGGCTTGATCTGGGACCAGAATACACAAATGGGAAGCCAGCACATTCTGGCCAGTGTAGACAAGACCTAAGTCAATAGTACACTATAAGTTTATCCAGAACAAAGCGTTCCAACTTAGAGAAGGGTGACAACCCCCAGGAGTATATTATATTGATTTTGAAGTAGGTGCATGATCTGTTAGTTTGCCATAAGTGCAGATAATCAAATGTGTCTCTGCTTTAAATGTTTCTGCCTTCAGAGGAAAAGCTGGCAAGGCTGATAAGCAGGGTGTTTTCAGGGCTTGCCTAGACCTAACAGCATACACCGCTTCCTGCTGGCATGTTCTGGCCCCAGATCAGCCCTCCACATTACCAACACAAAATGGGATGGAGTCCATACCTGCACGCTGGCAGATATCACAACCACTGCAGCCGCCGTTGCTGGTGTCTCTCTGAAACCAGGAAGAAGGCCGTCAGCATGTGAACAAGGCTGGTCACCTGCAGGGGGACTTGAATACATGCTAGGAGACTCCTTCCTGGCTTCAAAGAGACACCAGCAGTGGTGGTAGTGGCTGCTGATACAGGCTGGCATCCAGGTATGGACTCCCACATTCCCACAGGGTCTGATCTGGGTTTTCCCACATGAAGCACATTTTCCCCAGGTATTTTAATAAAATGGCTTAACAGGCTTTACCCTGTCTTCCCTCTGTCTTTGCCCCAGGTGTCATCAGGACTGCCTAGGGACAAAATAGGTCAATAGCCCTGCATCATTTGGACTGCAGGGCTCCCAGATAGGCAGGGCCAGTTTAAGGAATTTTGGGGTCCTCTGCAGCCCTTTATTTTGGGGGGTCCGAATGTTTATCTCAGGTCAATGTAACCTAACCTAACCTATTCACAGTACGGAATATTCAGATTATTACTAATAATGTTTTTTGCAGGAGGAGAATTACAACAGGGACCCCCACAATGACGGGCCCCGCTGTGGCTGCAGGTGCTGCAGGTGCTGCAGACAGGGGCAAGATGGGATAAATACCCCATCTAGACAAGCCCTGAGAATGTACCAGTTATGATGGTTTACCAAGTTCACTCATGCATGGCTTTTTGACAAGGTGGGGGAAAGCTCTCTCATTTCAGAAGACTTTTTGTCCAACTGACTAACACTGCTTTTTATCTATTTTGATGGATCTGTGAGATGGTTTGATTTTTAGCATGTTTTTAACAGATATTATTGTCATTAGTTTTTCTTTTTTAAGTATATATTGTTCCTTTTTAAGACATATTGGGCCAGACCATTAGCAAACACATTTGAAAACTAAATAAATAAATATATAATACACTTAACTGGTGTCAACAACATCACATGTAATTCCTCATTATGCAAGGTAGTCAAAGTGGCAGAACACTATTAGCATTGACTGAAGGTGTCAAATCACTCCAGAAGTAACTGAGGCTTCATCATTCACGTACTGGAAATCACTCCTGTTCCATCCCTGCCAGAGCATAATGTGCTCTAAGATATAGAAACCATTTAGGGTACTCTGCCAAACTCTTTGCAGAGGTGAATGTTTCCAAAATTCTGCTTCCATGTCTACTCTTTCCATCATATGAGCCACAGACAATAACTTCATTTAAGTAGTTTTCCTATACGTCCTTTGCTCTTAACTTCTTATTACTAAAAGAATAATGGTTGCTACTAAAACAAAGGGATGTGTCCAAAATTCACTTCAAATGTTCAATACAACAAAATCACTTCTGTGATTTCTTGAAGTACAAGCATAGATTTCCCTCATGGTATCAGCAGAAGATCTACAAACTCAACAACTTAATCAACTAATGAAGAATTGATTAGATGTGTCTTCTCTCGGCATCTTCTAGGTCCTCCAATGCAACTCTATACTGTGTTTTTAGCAGAAGTCCTTTATTTTAATAGGGTTCACCATTATCCACCGTTTCTGGTATCCACGGTAAGTCTGGTTACTGAACCCCCATGGATATGGGGGTCTGGCTGTACTGTCATGTTCTAAAGACAGGGGCACAAGTGCAGCCATAGAACCACCTTTCCATACCAAAAGAACTACAGAATTACCAGATTTATAGCACAAGCCTACATGTTTGATGAAATTTAGTCCTGGGCAGGTATATATAATCTTCCTTGGAAGTAGTAACCAAATCTTTAACTAATTTGAGCAAATGAAGAGCTGGCTTGAGGTGCAAACTATTCATTTACTATGCAATCTTCCGGAAGTTATGCAATATCCCATTCTGTTCTAAAAGCATTACTGTAATAAGAAGCCAGTTACAGTTTTCTTGTGGAGTAGATCATTTCCTCTATGTTGATTTGTGTTTTCCTAGAAATACAGCATTCTCACAGAATAGACAAGTGACATGATTGTTTGATAATTGGCAAGCGTCTCTTGAAAATGTCAGTATGAAAAAACTTAGAATCTATCATTTTAAATAATGCATGAGACAGCATTAAATCTTCCAAAAAGACACAAAGTCTCTTTGTATGGTGTAAGCACTTTGCAACTTGAAACATGTGCCTAAAGTTCCTATGTTACGGTAAAAACTCCATTGTAAGGAAATGTCACTTGCACTGGTACTGACTAAATCTGTAGGAGGTTCTGTATCTCTAAAACATTTTTAATTTAACTATATAGAGAGAAGATGCCCTATCTGATACTCTTCTAACAATGGTGAGAAAAAAATATTACTAAAGGTAAAGGAGCATCTCAGTTATATTTAGTTACACTTTTCCTATTATAAATATCTCAGCTAGGAAAGAAAGATGGTGTGAGAGTGTACACTATTAGGTTTCAAACCAAGAGCTTGCTTGGGAATGTTACTTTGGACTACAACTGCCAGCATCCCCAACCAGAAATGTCATGCTGGCTGGGGGCTTCTGAGAGTTATACTATAGTCCAAAGCTCTGCTCTGCAAATGTTGCAATGTATGGGAGCTGGACAATTAAGAAATGCTTTGGCTACAATTATTAAGGAGAGAAACAGCACATTTGGTTATTGAAAGTAGAGGTGGGAGGAATTAGGATGACTGATATTCAAGGGAAGGGAAATCATTGTAGAAGATCTTATTCTGGGCAAAGAACAACAGAAGAGGGTCCTATGAGGTGGCCATGTGTTCTTGGCCAGAGGCTGTGGCCAGCAGAGAATAAATAGGTCAGTCCCAACACTGTCAGAGACTAGTGAGTTGGAGCCATAGCCAAAAGGGACAGATAAAGAAGAAGGGTGAAGGAAGTAGGAGGAGCAAGCAGAAGAAGAAGTGAAGCTGAAGAGATATGAAGGGGACTTAAGAAGAGAGTCTGGAAGGGGATGGGATGGAACTCTGAAAAAAACAGTAGACAGTGACCACTAGGCCAAAAGAAATGCAGAGCAAGGACTAAACTTCAGAGAAGATTTCAGTCCAGAAACTAACCCTATTCTGTGAGTGTTCACCAGGGTGGAGAGAGAGATTGAGAGAGGAGGGGGAAGGGAGGGATTATTCCTAGAGTCCGCAGTAATAAAGCAGAACATCTAAAGTTATAGATGTAATATTTTAACTTACAGCAAATAACTTGTGTTATTTAATTTAAGTCCACATGGATATATATTAGTCCTTATTCTTGCTTGTTGTTTAAGATCTTTCTCAGATATGGATCATCTCATACTTTAGCGACATTACACAAGCCGTGTACTGTACAGTTAATAACTGTTTAAATATTAGGATGATGATACTTCCTTAAGCAGATACCTAGCTCTAACCCTGTACCTCACATTAACAAAGGTAAAATTTAGAACGAATCACCTGCTAGGATAGTGACTCACATCAGATCTCATTTTACATACAAAGACTAGATCATAGACTACATACAAAAACTGCATTGTCACTGTAGCAGGCCCGGTTTAAGGAATTTGGGGGGGGGGGCTGCAATGCTTTATTGGGGGGGCATATGTTTATCTCAGGTCAATGTAACCTAACCTGTTCACAGTACAGGATTACTTATTTCCTAGGACTGGAAATCCAAAAGGGCTGACTTTCCCTCCAAATCCCCACCTCGCTTCTTTCTGGTGCAATGAGAGGAAATACAGCAGGAAAGAAGTGGGGTGGGAGTTTGGAAGGAAAATAAGCCTGTTTTGGATTTCCTTTTCAGCCTTAAAACCTGGCTTTCTGCTCCTAGGAGTAGAAATCCAAAAGGGCTGATTTTCCCTCCAAATCCCCACCTTACTTCTTTCTGCTGCAACGAGAGGAAATCAGAAATTGCAGCAGAAAGTCAGACTTTAAACTCAAAAGCTGGCTTTCTGCTGGATTGACAGTGGGGGAGAAGGAATAGGGAAAGGTACAGAGGTCCCAGACATTACTCACCCCAGGATGGGAGAGGGAAGCTGGAGGACACTGTTGCAGCTTCAGCCCAGATGCAGCTCCTTCCCCCCAAAACTGAGCAGCCCAATACTCCAGGGTTTCACTTTCCAAAGTAGGTAAAAATACATTCCAGTGCACCCTGGGTCTTGTTGTTTTTTGCAATTTTGACACTTGGCATTTTTCTTCTTTACTCATAATGTTTTTGCAGCAGGAGGGTTATGACGGGGCCCTTAAACCAGCCCTGCACTGTAGTGTTTCCTGAGTTCAGAATCTGGCATACTTGCAAAACTGACTATTAAATGTTAGCTTTTCCTTCTCTAAGGAGATTTTCAGATGGGAGGAAAAAACCCCACGGAGGTCGGGAGAGAAACGGGCCTGTTCCACTTCCAGTGCTCCATTTCACATGCCCCTATCCTCCTCCCAACCTCTGTTCATTCTCCCTCCATCCTGCTTTCATTTTCCTTCCACTATTTTTTATTGATGGAAACTTCTGTTAGTAAAAAAACAGTGGAAGGAAAATGAAAGCAGGACAGAGGGAGAATGAACGGAGGTCGGAAGGAAAACGGGGACGTGTGAAACAGAGCGCTGGAAGCAAAACAGCCCCATTTCTCTCCCAACCTCTGCAGGGGGTTTCCCCCCATCTGAAAATCTCTTAAGTTGCATACTTCAAATGTTAAATGAGTTCCTTTTCTTTGACCAGTTGTTCTGAGGCCATTATACACATGTAATGTCTTGAGAACAGGGCTAGAAGGTTCATATTTTTAGAAAACAATATGTTGCCATGTTTCAAGCAACAATTATGTAATTAATGATTGCACTATCTACTGAACTCTGGAGTAAATTTATCTTTCTTTCAAAATTGTAAAAAAAAAAATCAAAACCCACTAAAGTTCTATATTAATTTCAAATTAATCTTTTTAACAGGCATCACCAGAGCATGTTCCTGTAATTTGACATTTTACCGTGAGGCAAACAAGGAAGTTCTTGCCAGATCTGCTCTTACCATCTCCTCTCTATGGGAAAAACAGATTAGAAAAACAGTAGCTCATAGAAACATTTGATTGTTAGCCATCTACTGGGTTTCCACTTATTACAATTGCTGTGTTTACCATTATGTCTTATTTCTAGAGTATGACCCATACATTTGGCTCAAATTGTTGAAAAACATACACACATATACCAAATGGAAACTCCCAAGGGGAGCTGCAGCAAAGGAAGGAGAACAATGAGAAGAAATATTCCTTTTTCTTTTAAGCTGACCATGCTATGAAGTACAATTGATCAAGCACCACCACAAGTAATGAAAAATAGTAGCCACCCAGAAGGAAACCAAGGCAGCATTTATTATTACAGTGTTTCTGTTATATACTTAAAGAAAGTGCAGTATTTTTTGAAGAAAATCTTAGTACTGGTTAAACCCAGGCTGCTGCTACACTGCAAAAATACTTTAATGCAGTGTGACACCGCTTTAACTGCCATGGATCAGTACTATGGAATTCTGAGATTTGTAATTCTGTGAGCTATTCTCTGTCAAAGAGCTTCAAGTAAACAAGATATCCTAGGGTGGGAGAGCCTAGTTATATTTTGGCCAAGATGAATGGATGAAAAAACCAAGATAGGCACGTAAGATATGGGTAAATTTGGTGATGTGAATTAAGTGTCTGAGATGACTGCGGAGATCTAAACGTTCATCTTGGGAAACAGGATTCATGATTCCTACAAACCTATGTCTACTACTGTTTATCATGAAGCAAGAAGAGCAAAGAGATTTCAGTGTAAGATTCATTGATAGGAAAGTATTTAACTAGCTAGCCTTTCAAAAAGTGAAATTATGGCACAAATGTATTTGGGTGACACCCTATTCTACATGATGTTTCAAGCAGCCATATTTGGCCAAACCACGCATTACTTTAGATGTACTGTATTATTCTATGTTGTTTTAAAAAGAAAAGAAAAAGCCACTGGGAGAGGGAAGGGTCAGGACTGAAACTGTAGCCAGCAGAGATGGGCCTTACTTTTTGCTCCTCCCACTGCCATCCTGATTTTCTCCCCACCCCATTGGCTGATTTGTCACAATGGACCACAGTGGGGGGAGATATATTAAAACCCATTTCCCTGACTGCTATAGTCCTGTTGACCCCACCCTACACATATATTTTTGTTAATCACCCCACCCCAACACATATATGGCTGAAAAATCCAGTCGCATTCAGTGCAATAATACATTTAACACGGCATGTAATTTGTGTTGGGGCATAGAAAGACGTGCTGTGTCCACCATGACCACCTGCAGAGTTGTTCCACACTGACAGGACGCCAAGGAGAAGGTTTCTGGAGAGACTTCTGCAAAAGAATTCAGGCTGAGAAGGAAAAATTCCTTCACCCCAACGCACTGCCTTGAGCACTCGCTTGCCAAATAAAGACAGCAACAAGGCCAGCCTTCACTCAACTTGAGGGCTTTCATCTTTGTTTGCAGTATATTTACAATAAATATACAGAGTATAGCACAATCTCTCTTAAACCAACAAACTGCTTCGCCAACCACCATCCACCAGAAACCCACACTGGAGATAATTCCCATCTCCTTTTTATAGGCAGTTAAACAATGCCTGTTACATCAGGCATCTCAGGTGTGCATACTCTCAAATGCTAACTCACACACACACCTGCCACTGGAGCTTAACTACTTTCATTTCTAAGCTTACAGCTCCAGCTTGTGGTCACATCCATGTCATTTCCTGACAATTTGGCCCTTGGGTTTCTCTAGTACACATACACAATTGTGTTGTAATGACAACAGGTGCCCGGTAAGCTCCCAAGGTCTTAAAAACTGGATAGCCAATTGTTTGGCTGCTTGCTGGGTTTTGAAATGAACACACATGCAAATTAGCATCTTCTTCAAGAGCCTCATGAGGTAGATATGGAAAGTGGATTCAAAGAGATGTTTAGCCAAGCTCAAAGGCCTTCTCTGGCATATTTTCAGAATTCAAGTGACAAAAGGGTACTTTAATGAAGTTACTTTTCATACCTCATGGTAGCCAGGAATAGGCACATATGTCTGGATATTTAGGAAGGGGCAACCTTTCCTGCCCATAAATAATACCCCAAATGTTGACTGTGCATCCCTTACTCCTTACTGAGGAATGTAATGAAAACTTGTTCCATTTAACTCCACTGACATTACCCATTTACATTACTTCTCATGAATGAGTATTTTAAAACTTGGCCCATAGTGACAATGTTTCTCATTCTTTTTTTTTTCCATAGTCTGTAAGTGTTTTCTGCTTTCCACCCCTTGTTCTTTCAAGTCCATCTTATACTTTTGTTGTGTTACACACAATAAGCCTACAGTTCTCCCTTCCCACCCGCAGAAGCCAACTTTTTCTAAGAGTCTTCAGGGTACGGAGCAAACCTGCCCCATTTCAGTGCTGCTAATTATAATTGTGACTGGTTCAAAATGCTGCCTTGTCTTTACTGGCAGTTTCCTGGCTCTTTTTTTTTTTTTTTTTTTTGGTTGTTGTTGTTGTTTCTTTTGCACATGTTCTCAATCAGTTATGTTCTCTTCCCCCAACCCCCATAAAACAGTACTGAAAGGGGAAAGGACTTCTGATGATCTGAGACTCTAAAAATGCATCTACAACATATATGCAAAGCTGTCTTATCAAGTTAAAGAATAAACACATTCCAGAACATGAACATTTTTTTAAAGCATACACAGAAATACAGAACTCATAATCTCTGTCACTGAAAGAGTCAGACTGGATTTCCAAGTTATGGGATATTTTAGTTAACACAACAAATCAGAGTTATAAGACAGAAAAAAATGATAGCTTTATGACAAACTCTTGGCTTGGAGCCTGACCAAATAAACATTTTAGACTATTTAGGAGGATGTATACTTTATATATATCTTATCTTTAAACGAATATGTATGTTGGATTTGGGTATGGAACAAGATAAAGAAATATGGTGGGAAGTAAGGGTTTTGAACAGGATTACAGCTTGCTATTGTTACATATAATAAAAAGTTGCCATATAATTAAAGGAAATGTGGTATATGGTCAATAAATAATTAGAACTATTTTTATCATTTTAATTTATAAAATTATTAAAATTATTCAAACATTTTAAAATATATTGGGCATGATTGAAATGACTAAGTGCAACCTTTAGCATATGGGTGGCCAAAGTGCAGCTCTGCCTGACCTCAATTTACACTTTTAAAACTGAAAAACAACACCCTTCATGTGGCTTGGAAGGCAATTCTGCTAAGTTCCCCTGATAAGCCTTTTTCCCAAGTGACTTGCAGTCACTTTCAGTTTTGGAAGTGGGTTCCTCTTGGATTTAGATCCTCTTGGGTCTAAATTATGGGGAGGGGGAGGACAGGGCATAGCAAAATTGCTCCCTCTAACCCCTAGAGGTTGTGAGGAACCTTTTAAGAAAAATGTAGGATTGAAGGCCATGGGAGGTATGGCTCTCTGATATCTGACAGGGTGTGTGTGAGGCCCCTGAAACTCAGAAAGTTACCCACCCTTGTTCGAGCACATTCTTCACTTCCCCCTCTCAATATTGCCCCACACACACATTACCAAAAGGCAGAGTCTCAGGACAAGGACTCTCCAGTACACGAATCCAGGGGGCTGTGTACACGGCAAAAAATAACCACGAAGAAATCGGGATGAACCCTATTGGTTCACATATTCATCAGGGCAGACACGTGCTATTTGGAAGCAGGGGGACCAAAAAGCCAGTAAACCCATGACTTTCCATCCCTCTATTTTCTACAGACTTTTTTTGAAAGTCTGAGGAAAACCACACTATTGGTTGTCTGATCAGTCAGCAACCATTCCAGAAAAGGGGCTCACAGCAGAGCTGAATTATTATTGGTTGGACCTTGGAGGGGGCGGGCTTGCAAGGGAAGCTTTGCAATTCAGGATCCACCATTTTTAAACACCCTGCCTCGAGTCCCCACTGCTCCAAAGCCCAGCTGGAAGGAGCCGCCACAGCCAGTGGAGTGCCGGGTGAGGGCCGAGCAGGCCAGACCTCCTCCCCTCTCCTAGCCTGCCATTTTTCCTGGCTCCCCGCTGGCTGCAGAGGCTTTTGTCACGGAGGGTAGCAGAAACAGCTGCAGCCAGCAGGGAGCCGGGCGATGGCTGAGCAGGCCAGGTCTTGCCCATGCTGGGCGGAATGGACTGCCACGGCTGATGACACTTCCTCTGTGACTCTCAGTCACGGAGGAAGCCGTTCTGCCTGGTGCTTCTCCCCCCACCCCCACCCCCGCAGCCTCTGCCAACGAGGATGCTTCCTCCATGACTAACACTCATGGAGGAATGCCCCCGCTGCTCCCTTGTGACAGATAATTCCGCCCAGCATGCCCCACCTCCCTGCCGGCTGCAGCTGCTTCAAAGGGAAGCAGAAGTTGAAGGCCGACCGTATATGTAAACAACAAATCCCCAAAAAATGAGACTTTTGCCCACGTGGGGACAGGGAGTAACAGAATCGAGTTCTCTATTTCTTGTTTCTTCTCAGAATAAAAACTGCCATGTAGTTGAGCCCCATGAGATGTGATGAACTGATGCCGGGGGGCGGGGATGAAAGTAGAGCACTTCCACTACCCATGGAAGTGCTTTGTGCAAGCACACATGCCTTTCAGTCCTTTTTCAGTCTCAGCATAGATGCAAAGGATAACATAGTGGGCCCTCAGTATCCACTGGGGTCTGGTTCCAGGAACCCCTGTGGACACCAAAATCAGTGGATGCTCAATGGCGTAGTAAAATTGCATCCCGTATATAAAATGGTAAACAGCAAGGTTTGCTTTTGGAATTTTTTTCCAAATATTTTCAAGCTGTGATTGATTGAATCTGTGGATGCAGAATCTGTGGATACAGAGGACTGGATGTAACCTATAAAAAAGGTCAAAAGGCCACCCTGGTTCTTAAACAGCTAAAGGATAAAGATGTCAGTGGTATCTTTCAGACATTGTTGCCAATATGAAGAAGGGCTGCACAGGAGCAACAGAAACTGTCATGGCAAAAACTATGCCTAAGGTCTCCCACTACGTAGTCCAAAAAGTCATCATGCCACAAGATTTAAAGAAAATGAAACCTAGGGAGATTTTCACTCCAGTAACAATATCTACAATATTTTTCCCTTTCTCAGATAATTACCCCTGTGTGCTCTGTGCACAGGTCAACCCCCGTATCTGCGGGGGATACATTCTAAGACCCCCTGTAGATACCTGAAACTGTGAATAATAGGGAGCACTATTACTTTCAATGAGACTAATGCCAGAAGTTGACCATAGAATCGCATTAGAGGACCTGGAAATGCTTAAAGAGAACATTTTCAGATGTGGATAAGTGAAACTTTGGATACTGAATCCATGGATACAGGGGTAGACCTGTAATACCTTAGCATTAGTACTGCAGTTTAATTCTTGGTGACCAAATGAGAAGGGGATATATATCCACAAATAACTCTTCAGGCATAATAATAATAATTTGCAAAATCCAGCTGCTCTTACCTTCAAGTGTGTCTCCTTGTCCAGAAAGAGCATCCCCTGCTCCTGATGCATAAAGGGCAGTCACAGATAAATCATATCTTGTTCCTGGCTCCAAATCTCTGAGAACAGCAGTGGTCGTATCTCCCCTTAAAGTCACTTCTTTAGTTTCTCCTCCTGTTGCTGGAGTATATGTTACAAGGTACTGCTGCACTTTGCCAGGTGCTGTACTCCAAGATAGCTTCAGTGAGGATGTTGTAGCATCAGAAACTTTCAAGTCTCTTGGTCTCCCCAGAACTGCATGCAATAACAACAAAAGGCATTGGAGGTGTATAAAGAAATTTCTTGGGAGAAGAATTTGATATCTTTCAGGTATATATAAAACATCTGTGATACAAATGATTAATCAGGGCAGAATAAGCATTTAGAAATGAAATCAATTGATACAATTAAATACAGACTATAAATTAGAAGAGCAAGATTAAAAAGCTGGAAGCTGCCATTTTAATTGATTGGAGGCAGCATGGTGTAGTGGTTTGAGCATTGCACGACAACATGGAGATCAGGATTCAAATCTCCTGTCAGCCATGGAAATCCACTGGGTGACCTTGGGCAAGTTGCCATAAGTTGGAAACGACTTGAAGGCACACAACAACAACAACAGACAATGACAGGTGCTTTGGGGCCTCAAAAAGCAATTTAAGAAATATAGACCTATATCCAGCAATGCAGTAACATGAACTAACACGATGGACCTTGCTTTTTCTCCCTACACAGCTCCCTCACACACTACCCAAAGGATGTCTGTGAATTTCCCAGCCATCCCATGCTTAACTTGGGGGTGAAAGGCTGCAGAGGGAGAGGGACTGCCTTCCTTTTGGTTCTGCTGGCAGAAACCATTCCATCAGCAGCATCACTCCACTGAATGCTGGCCACAGAGAAACGTTCATGTAGCCTACCTGATGTTGCTGGAGTACAAGTCTCAGAAGCCTTAGCCAGCATGGCCAAAGGCAAGGAATATTGAGAGCAGTCGAGCAACATCTTGATGGCCACATAATTCTTCCCTCTGCTCTAGACATAGGAGCTGAAGGAGTTTCAGCTTGAGGTAGTTTCAGCTTGAGGTAGCCAGCTTAGGTCCAGTTCAAACACACTATTTTTTTTTCCAATTAAAGATAAAGTACGCATGTTGTGAAACTTCTTTGCAACCCACATTCATCATACAAATACAAGCCCTCGGGGACCTAGTTGGATCTGCCACAGCTTCCCTTTATTTTCTAAAGTGATTCTATTGTGAGAAGAGACCCTTGAACCAACAAACTTACCTTCTTCAGTTTTTCCATGGCCAACCAGTGGATTTCCTGCCCCAGACTGGTACTCAGCAGTAACAGAGACTTCATATCTTGTATCTGGCTTCAGATTCTGTAGTGTAGTTGCTCTTTCATTTGCTGAGACTGTTACTTGTCTTCTCTCCCCACCAGTAACTGGCCTATATGCAAGTCTATATCTCAGAACATTCCCTGGAGCTGGTGACCATCCAACTTTAAAGCTGTCTGTTGTTTCATCTGTTATTCTTAAATTTCTCGGTGATCCCCTGACTACAAAAGAAATTTTAAAAAATCATAAATGTGAGTCATCTTACTTTGATTTGTTTACCTCTGAGGGGAGAAAGCTCTACTACATTAAGTATTCTGGCTTGGGGTCCAAATAGCCAGGAGCAGCTGGTGGCTTAAGGGGGTTATCCAAGGTGCTGAACTTTATCCCCAAAATAGATTCAGCACCATGGGTAGCTCCTATAAAGTCTGTAGTGAAATCTGGAGTGGATTCACAACCCCTCTGACATGGGAGCCACCAGCTGCCTATACAAATATCTGCAGAAGCAACTCTCCCTATCTCAGCCTGTTCATGCTTTAAGATTGTTAGGGGAGGCTATTCAAATTATTATCTGACAAGAGAAAGAACCTTGTCTGTTGTGTTGATATGGACTGTTAAGCATTTACTGCCCTTGATTATTGTATTTTAATATGTGGAGTTTTGTTTTCATTCTATTGTATTGTGTTTTGTTGACACTTTTGCATACTGCTATCTGAAAACAAAACACGGTGTATTAGTATACAGGCATATCTCAGTTAACAAAGCATCTGACAAAGAAACTCCTTTTTACAGTTTTTATAGGAGTGCCTGATCCACCAACCACTTTTCTTGTCTTCTATCTAGCTGGAAGTTGATGTTTTGTTTTTTTGTTTTTTGCACCATAGGCATTGGGAAGATGGTGAAAGATGGCTGCAACCCAGCTTTCAAGTGTTGGGTTCAGCAGCTTGTCTAGAGTAAACAATGCATTAAAGCTTGACCTGTGAAAGAACAGGTTTCTACTCTAGGTGAACCTACTGTAGCTGTGTGTGCTTACATACAATGGGCAAGAGAAACTGATGCCTCCAAAATCACTTACTGAGCATCTGTGAAGAGCAAAACAGTAAGAAAGGGGGAAAGCTTATTAACCTACCTCACAAACTATCCTGGCATGTTTGAAAAGCATAGCTCTCTAAGTTTCAACACCAAAATGGAAATCATAAGAAATGTGGAGGCCATTAAATGAACAGAGGTCTCTAGAATATTCAAAATGTTTTTGTTTACTTATGCAAGGCTTACCTGGCCTGGTTGTTTCATTTCACATGTGTATAATGTTAGTTTTGAAGACAAAGTTTGCTGAAACATGTTGAATCACTCTTCTTTTTAGTGGTGTAGGAACTTATCCCTATTCTATGTTACTTCTACTCTGGTACCAAACTACTTTGTTAACTGAGGTATGACTGTTCTTAATTATCAAACATTTTTCTCTGATTGAAAAAATTTAAATAAGCCCCTAATTTATGTAGTGATGTTATTACAGATGAGGAAAATGAGGAAGGTATGCAAACAGAAGGCTTCACAGCACTCTAAAAGCCTAAATCAGATGATGTGATGTAAGCACAATCTAGCAGAACTTGCAACATATAAATGGCATGAGTGGGAAGGGGCATTTCTTTTAACATCTGACATTTAATCCATTTGAAAAGCTGAAGAAATATTGGCATTATTTTAAAATGATTATTCTACGAACTGCGAACTAGAACATAAAATTGGGTTATAACACAAGGGTACCCATGTTGGGGAAAGGTGTATGTATATTGGGAGGTACAGGCCAGAATCTTGCTGGTGCACTAACCTAGTGGTTATACTTTTCCCAGGGTTATGCAGTGGTGGCAAGGGTGGTTCAAAGCCTTACTTCCCTCATGGCCACCATGCTCCTGCTGCCACTGCATGCATAGTACACCAAGAGGATTCCATACACAAATTATAGTATATCTATAAAAACAAGCAAGGAAGTGGACTCAAGAAGCTTAAATGAGGAAGATATGATATACATAGGGGTCATCTATATGGGGGGGGGACTGGATTGCTCTGCAGCAATAGAAATTCACAGCAGCTGTGACCTGTCTGAATGGCCAATAACCTTTCCATGCCCCTAGCCACGAAGGCGGCCACAAGCGTTTTTAATTCTGCTGCCACCAATTTTTTTTAAGTCTTTTACCATGGTGCACACAAGTGATATTTCACATTTACAAAAAAGAGAGAGAGAGAGAGAAGGATAATACTGTACAAATCGTGAATTTGAAGGCTTTCACAGCCGGCATCCATAGGTTTTCTGTGTTTTTTTCTGGACTGTGAGGCTGTGTTCTGGAAGAGTTTATTCCTGACATTTCGCCTGCATCTGTGGCTGGCATCTTCAGAGAATGGTTGGGTAGGAGTGTGTGGGGGATTTATCTACTGTCAGCCCCTGTTGGAGAGGATATGTAAATTTGTGTATTTGAACAGGTAGTTGCTGGGGGAAGATATGCAAGGAGGATTAGTGTTTGTCTGGCTAATAGCCCATTATCTGCTGGAAATCCCCCTGTCCCTGGGTAGAGTTCATTTGCATGTGTTGAGTTTTGATTTTGGTGTTTTTCAAGACTGGTAGCCAAACTTTGTTTACTTTAAGGGTTTCTTCTTTCCTGTTGAAGTTGTCCAGGTGTTTGTGGATTTCAATAGCTTCTCTGTGCATTCTGACATGCTAGTTGTTGGCCTGGTCCAGAATTTCGGCGTTTTTTTTTTTTAATATATTTTTATTAGTTTCCATATAAAACATACAATCCATACTCAATTACATCCAATATATATCCGAACTTGATCATCTTCCAAACTCCCCCCTCCCCTTCTCCCCTCCCCCCCTTCCCCCCCTGTCTCTCATCATTTCTTCTGTCATCATCACTTCTTCTTCGGCGTTTTTAAATAACATTTTATGTCCAGGTTGGTTTAGAACATGTTCTGCTACTGCTGATTTTTCTGGCTAGCCCAGTCTGCAGTGTCTCTCGTGTTCCTTGATTTGTGTTTGCACACTGCGTTGTGCGGTCTACCAAAGTTTTTATTGTGCTTTTTTTTTTTTTTTTGGTCCTGGGGGATGACTGGAGTTCTTGTGTAGGTATCTGTCTGGAAGGGAGGTTCTGTATAGCTTATGGCCTAACTGAACCCAACTATCTGGAAGATGAACTGAAACACCTAAACTGGGCTCTACAAGCTAATGGTTACTCCACATCAGACATCACAAGAGCAGACAGACCCAGAAAAAACCACAGGAATGAAGAAAATCAGCAACCCAAAGGGAAGGTATTCTTACCATACATCAAAGGAATCACAGATAGAATAGGGAAACTGATGAGAAAACACAATCTCCAAATGATCTACAAACCAACCAAGAAAATCCAAGAAATGCTACACTCAGCAAAGGACAAAAGAGACCCTCTCACAGCCGCAGGAGTTTATCGCATACCATGAGGCTGTGGACAAGTTTACATAGGGACCACTAAATGCAGTGTGCAAACACGAATCAAGGAACATGAGAGACACTGCAGACTGGGCCAGCCAGGAAAAATTGGCAGTAGCAGAACATCTTATAAACCAACCTGGACACAAAATGTTATTTAAAAACACCGAAATTCTGGACCAGGCCAACAACTATCATGTCAGAAAGCACAGAGAAGCTATTGAAATCCACAAACACCTGGACAACTTCAACAGGAAAGAAGAAACCCTTAAAGTAAACAAAGTTTGGCTACCAGTCTTGAAAAACACCAAAATCAAAACTCAACACATGCAAATGAACTCCACCCAGGGACAGGAGGATTTCCAGCAGATAATGGGTCATTAGCCAAACAGACACTAATCCTCCTTGCATATCTCCCCCCAGCAACTACCCGTTCAAATACACAAATTTACATATCCTCTCCAACAGGGGCTCACAGTAGATAAACCCCCCACACACTCCTACCCAACCATTCTCTGAAGATGCCAGCCACAGATGCAGGCGAAATGTCAGGAATAAACTCTTCCAGAACACGGCCTCACAGCCTGGAAAAAAACCATAGAAAACCTATAATACAAATCCCCATTTTATTGCCTTAGCAACTGCTCGCTAAGGCAAAAGTCCAACATGGTATCAACGGGCACTTGCCCTGTTAGCAAGCCCCACACCCCATTCTCATCCAGCCAATTGGTTTGCACTTCCTCTTGTATGGGAAAGTGCATCAATGCAAATGCAATTGTCTTAATGAGTGAAAATGCACATTACCTACAGAGCTTTTTAAAAATAAACACCACAAGGGCTCTCCGGGCGTAGTTTTTGGAGGTTTTTTTTTTGTGTGTGTGTGCCCCCTTCTGAATACAATGCATCGACATGGGTTCCCATTAAGACAGATCATATTCCTGGCAAATTCATGAGGATTATTTTGACCATTTGGACAGGACCATAGTTTAGAATGGTAGAGATGTGCTGCACTAATCTGTTTTCTATGGATTCTTTAGGTGCTAACTATTAACATGGACTTGCATCCATTAGCTTTAACATAGGTTTTGTTTTCCAGTTTCCAGTCTAATGGCATTTATTCCAGAGAAAAACCAGTGGAGTATGACTTTACCCTGAAGGGACATTACCAAGCATTATAAGTATTATCAAAATAAGTAATTTTTAAGATGATAGGTATTGAGGTACTAAAGGCAGTCCAGAACTCTTATCTTTCTAGATACATGTTGCTTAAATACAGTGGGCCCTTGGTACCCACTGGGGTTTGGTTCCAGGACTACCTGTGGATACCAAAATCTGTGGATGCTCAAGTTCCATTATATAAAATGATATAATAATATGGTGTCCCTTATATAACATGGCAAAATCAAGGTTTGTTTCAGGGGGGATGGGAATAGTGTATTTTTAAGCCATGGATAGTGGAATCCATGAATGCAGAATACGGAGGGCTGACTGTACAGTAAAAGTCTGATTCGTGTGTAATGGGAATTTGGTTGCCAAAAAAACCTAGAACTACTGGGGGATTTCAGCAACTACAGCAACATAATGACACATATAATGCACTTCTGCCTTGGTTTATTTATGAGAGAAAGGAACAGATGCAGGACAATATGAATTATACCTTCTAAAGTTGTTTCTTCCCCATCCAAGGAAGGGCCATCTCCATCTTCATATTCAGCAATCACACTGACGGCATATGTGGTTTTTGGTAGTAAATTAGTAAGAACTGTGTTAGTAACTGGAGATGGTATTGAAACCATGAATTCCTCTCCATCAACAGCCACTTTATACTTGACAAGATAAGACAAAACTTCAGTTCCTGCTGGAGACCAGTTAACTCTGAAGCTGTTAGAACCCACTTCGGAAAATTGCAGATTTCTTGCAGGCAAGTAAGCTGTTCAAAATTTTAAAGAATCTAGTAAGTAAACTTGATCAAATTTGTTTACATTTCAGAAATGTGGGGGAGGGGGACAATCTGCTGCTGTATTGCCTTGCAGACCAGAATACCTAAAAGATCAAGGGTGGGGGTTGTGTGGCCTTCCAAAGCCCAGTTAGCATAGCCAATAGTGAGGATAAAGTTCAACATCTTGAGACCACACAATTCCCATGTCTAGTCCAGATAGAAGCATATATCTAAATAACCCTATTCTAGTAATGGTAAATAATTCCAACTATTTCTATCTTTCCATGACCAAAAAAAAAAAATGCCAGTAGTTTTGAAAACTGAAGTTGTGGAGCAAAGTTGCAAACAAACCCTTGTAAACTTGATTAATGTTTATTATCCTATTATTGATTGACCAATAATAATGCACCCTTACTTCTAACTGTGTAGCCCTACCATAAGTGGGTAAACTATGCCACACTAAAGTTAATGTGGGTTTTTTTTTGTTGTTGTTGTTATTTCGTCCATCCACAAAATGCAGCCAGGAAGGAAAGCAACAAAGATGACTCTAACAATGATTAGAAGTTTGCTTTCTTATTTCAAAAATGTTACATAGTTATTGCGAAGGTAAAATTAGTTCTCCAAAACACACATACAAAGCCTGCAATCCTACATTGGGAGATGCAGCATTAAGTTCTGTTGAGGCAGAACTATGCCCTGCCTCCCCTCCCTTAACCCTTAAAGTGCCCAATTGTATCTTGCTGCCCCCCAACATAGCCATGTAGCAGCCAATGAAGAGCAGGGGGCAGCCAAGGGGACCTCTGTAGGACCTTCCTCATTGTGCACCTGGCTACAGGAATATAGCCAGATGCTTCTTCAACTCCCACTGCTCTTCATCAGTCACTAAATGGAGATCAACCCCTGCAGGAGGAAGTTTAGCCTTGAGGAGGTAAGGGTTATTTAATGAGGGAGGTGGTGAATTCCTCTCTCCACAATGACTAAAAAAGGACATGTACCTGCATTGTGTTGGCGTATGTCTTCAACAGGATGCCTGCTATATACTATTCACCATTAATGGGAGAGTGGACTTGTATAAAATAACTGGTACCATTTGGCCAAAAATCTATTGCAAGCACTTTCCCCATTCATGGCAAGGCTACTTACATTTCCTCTTAATCTCTCGAAGCTCCTGTTCAATTCGTAAGCAGACAGACTGTGTGAGCTCAAATGATATTCTTTGGAAAGCATCAAAGTCTTCCACTGTGTACACGTGGGTTTCTGCAGGTGGTGTAGCAATTGCTTCCAGTTCTGTCCGTACTGCATCCTTAACACCAACTGCAAATATTTCTACATCAGAGTTCCTGAGTTTTATGGCAGGATCTTTAAACGCATCTGATGATTTCCCATCAGTAATTAATATCATGACCCTGGGCACGTTTGGTCTTGCACCTCTGCTTGTAACAAAGACTTTTTCCCTTACATAGGTCATTGCTTTGCCTGTGTTTGTAGATCCACCTCTGTAAGGAAAAGTGTTAATAGCCTGAATTATGTCTTCAATTCTGTTGTATCTGTTCAAAGTAAACTCCGTATGAGGATCCCTGCTGTACTGGACAAGACTTATTTGGACTTTCTCAGGTGAAATCTCAAAGCTTTTAACTAACACTTCCAAAAATGCTCTTACTTTGACAAAATTAGCAATGCCAATACTGTAGGAGCCATCAACCAGAAACACAATATCAGCTTTGACATCAACGCCTTTTGAACATTCTGTAAAAAGAAAAAATAATAATTTTAGCAATTATACAACACTTAAAGAATGCAAAGCACTTCATATCATTATCATGATCATTACCTTCCTAGTACTATGCTACAGCAGTACTGTTATCTCCTGTTAAATGGGCAGCCACCTGGGTGCTATTTACACGATGAAAATGTAGTGAGATAAATTTGTGTCGATCTCTGGTTGTTTACACGTACAGTGTGACGGTCTCGAGCTTTTCGGAAGGGGGGGCACCTTTTATCCCTCAACCAGCGGGACTTTCCATCCCCTGGTTTGTCCCATTTTTTAAAAAAGTCATGGGAGGATTCGGAAAATCGGAAATGTAAACAGCCCGGGACAAGATATCATGGGACTAGCTGATGGCTGGAAATTGAGGTGGGCAGGGCAGGCACAGAGTTCAGAGAAGGAGGGCTCAGTCACCCGTTCAATAGATTCACTCTCACTAGCTGAAAGCAAAGGCTTCCCTTCTAGCTGCACGTAGGTTTGTGTGTGTTTCTGTGCCATAAGTCACCCTGTTCAATGGATTTTTACACTGCAAGCTCCTCAGCTTTAACCTGTCCCTCCCCTGCATGGTGAGTTTACTTTTTAAAGGGACAGTCACACTGCAAGCCTCTGGGCTCATGATTGCTCATGCATTCCCTCCTCAGGAATCCCTGCTTAGAGGGTTAACTTTTTAAAGGGACAGTCACACTGCAAGCCTCTGGGCTCACGGTCAACTCATTCAATGACTTCCTACCCCATCCCCTGCACTCGGCTTTCCGGCTGAAGGCAAAGCAGGTGCAGGGTGGGTGGGTGTGCGCGCACACACCCAGGGCTCCAGTCGTCTCTGCTTTTGACTTCTCTCACCATCCCCAGCACCAACTGAGGCTTGTCTTTTAAAATGCCTTGTGTGTCTGTACCGGCATTCTCCTTTTAAATGGATTTTAACATTTTTTGGGCATTTACCTCTGTGGCAAGCCCATCAGGGTTTTTTTTTTAATGAAACTGTGCAGAGGGGGTTGCCTTCACCCTCCTTCTCTGACCAGTGCAGAAGCTTGAACAAACATTTGTGCCAGCCAATAGCATCACTCATGGTGGGAAACTCTAAAGGAAGTACATCACCGAGATTGTGAAAAAATGAGTAATCGCATCCTTGATTGACAGCAAAAAAACACAAAACCCTGGTATCTTAAAGGTGTATAAACAAACAAACAAAAAACACAGGATACTTTACCACGGGAGACAAAACATATACCAGGACGTGATGCAGTGTAAACAATGACCCCGGGATATCCAAGTAAGAGTTAAAAATCATTTAAACAACAAGGGACGAATTCAGGATCAAGAAATCCTGCCCCATGACAATAAATAACATCTAACTGGCACCCTGGCTGCAAAATAGATTGATTGGCAAAAACAGTTTTCTCAAACTGTGGTCTATTCAGCGGGTATATTCAGTGGAGTGTAGCTGGATTGGTTTAGAAGACCTGATGGCCCTGGGATCAAACTAGCAAGCTGGATGATCCCATGGGATTGTGGCTTTGCCCCTCCTCTAACAAGGGTCTCAGAATTCACTCTCTCTCTCTCTATCTGCATGGAGTATGTCACAGCTATCTCTAATTTCAGACTGGAAATAACAAGGGCATTCCTTCTCTACCCTATTTGCATTCCCCATTGGGAATACAAGCAGGATGAACTGGGAAATCCTGGGTGTTGTCTAGATGATGGAAAAACTCCTCATAGAATGCAAGAATACCTTTTGTCCCAACGAGATCCCACAGTGATTGACCATTTTCAGAAGGAAGGGGGGCAAAACCCCCATTTACTGCATGAGAAAAGCCTTTGTGGCTTTTCCCAAAGTTTTTTTTAAAAAAATATATATGCAGAAATGGACATCACAGCCCATTGAACACCTGATTCACAGCATTCTGTAAATCAGTTGCTGATTGGTCGGACATGTGCAGGGGGCAGGCTTACCAGCTATGAAGTGGCCAGAACTGCCATTTTTTAGTTCCATGGTAGCAATCGTGCACATTTTTGCAGCGGTAAGGCAACCAAACAGATCTTTTAAGTAGAAAGTCGCACTTCCGCACCTTAGATTTCAAGTTAAAAAAAAAACCTTGCAACAGCAGCAACTTATGGACAATAATAAAGTTGCCACCTTCTTGATTTGCAGGCATGCCTCTGTGTGAACTTCAAACACAGATAACTTTGCATACCAGGGATTTTGCCAAAAAAATGTAGAGACAAATGAACACTGCTGCAATTTTGCATTAATGTGCAGCAATCCACATTATATCACCTCATTTAGACAAGCCCCTGATGTTATCTCCAATCTAAAAATGGAAGATTATTAAAACCTTCCCCTGATGCTGGTATACACTCAGGAGAAAGATGCAAATGAACAAATATATGCCTTACTGATTGCTGTGTTTAAAAAAGGTGCACACTTTCTTCACTTAGAAATAAGTCCTATTGAATTTAATGTGAAATTTATTCCTACATAAATGTACAGGATTTCAGTCTAGATCCTCATTTTCTTTATCTTTAACCAAATCTATTAATCAAACTAGAACACCATTTTTTTCAACTGAATTATAGGTCCCCACCCATATCCATGGAACCAATATCCATGGTTCAGTTATCCACAGCTGAAAAAATAGGGACACATATCATAGAGTTGTGCTGTAAAATGCCTAGAGAGGTGTCCTCTCCAGGAATCGCTGGGTCCTCCAATGCAACTCTATGGTATGTTTGTACCAGAGGTCCTTTATTTTAATAGGGTTTGCTATTATCCACAGTTTCACTTATAAACAGTAAGTCCAGGAATGTACCCCAACAGATGGGGGTGGATTTGATCTGTATCTAAAAACTAAAATGAAAGTAAATTAGCATTTTGTCTTTTGAGTCTTTTACTTTAATTGTCTCTTCCCAGTAGCATTTTGCTTTTACACAGTTTAGCTATTGATATGTAATAGTTTCACCAAGCAATGACTTACCCACTTGAACTTTTACAGGCTGTGTTTTTTCCATTATAGTTACTGCCTCACTGGGAGTCAGTCCTTTCATTGCATACACATTAATTTGGTATTCTGTGTCCGCAGAAAGATCTTTTACATTAAAAGCAGTGGTCTGAGGTCCTACACTCAGTGAGTACTGTTTGGCACCAGCTATCATGGGAATCAGGTCTACCTTGTAGCCAGTTATTTCACTGGGAGATGGAGACCAAGTTATTCTAATTGATCTTGATGAGATTTGTGTAGCTATAAGGTTTGCAGGAGGCTCGATAGCTGAAAAATTAAAAACAAAAATCCAATTATAAACATATTTTCAAAGAGTAAAGACCTCAACACCTAACTTTTAGCGGGGGGGAATCACTATCCTACCACAGCTACAAAAAAGCAGTCCATATTTATAAGCTGGAACAAATAAACTCCACAGAGCTTGAACAGAGATGTTTCTATTTCCAGATGGCCTGGCTGTAATCACCATAAGATGCCACCTCATCATGTAGTTAAATGAAGATTACTGATTGATTTGGATAAAGTTGTCCATATGTTTATAGCCCTGTCCTTATTATTATTATTTCATTCTTTGATATCCCACCTTTCTCCCAATAATGGGACCCAAGGCAGCTAACAACCTATTTAGAAACAATACAAATTAAAAACTATACCAAAACTTTGATATGCATACAAGAGCTATTTTTTTAAAATTAAACAATTTATAAAATGAAAATATTAAATCCTTAGAAAGGCAATACAGACTGTAACACAGCACAGAACATCATTAAAAGCCCATTCCATTTAGTTTTCAAAAGCCTAGGGGCAGAAGAATGTTTTCCATTGCCAATGGAAGGAGATCAAGGAGGGAGTCATCCTGGCCTCCTTAGGGAGTGAGTTCCAAAGACTGGGAGCAACCTCTGAAAATGGTCCTCTCCCTTGTTCCTACCAAACAAGCTGGAAAAGATAGTGGGATAGAGAGAAGGGCCTCTCCAGAAGATCTTAGAGCTCTAATGGGCACATAAAGGGACAAACAGTCCTTCAAATAGCCTGGACTCAAGCTTTTTAGGTCATCATCAGCACTTGAATTGTGGCCAGAAACAGAAGGGCAGCCATTGGAGCTGTTTCAACAAGGGAGCTATGTACTCTCTGTGGCCATCCGCACTTAGCAATTTGGCTACAGTTCTTTGGACCAACTGAAGTTTCTGAGCACTTTTCAATGGCAGTCCCATTACTGTGTGAATCAATAATGTTACAGGGAGTGAAAAAGACACATTAAGAGGGTAGTCACTCAGGAGATTTTCAGATGGGGGGGGAACCCCGCAGAGATTGGGAGAGAAATGGGGCTGTTCCGCTGCCAACACTCCGTTTCACACACACCCATCCTTCTCCCGACCTCCCTTCGTTTTCGCTCCATCCTGCTTGCATTTTCCTTCTGCTATTTTCATTAGTAAAAAATAGCAGAAGGAAAATGCAAGCAGGATGGAGGGAAAACGAAGGGAGGTCGGGAGATGGATGGGTGTGTGTGTGAAACGGAGTGCTGGAAGTGGAACAGCCCCACTTCTCTCCCAATCTCCGCGGTGGAGTTTTCTCCATCTGAAAATCTCCTCAGATATAAGCCCCACCAAATGTAACAATATTTTTTCAGGTAAATAATCCTAAATATATTGGAAATAGGGTCTACTGGATTCAGTGGTATTCATTTATAAATATGATACAGATTTTTACTAGTTACTTTTCTCTGCATAATTAAATGGATATTCTTTCAGCTATTGCTACTCCTAAACAGAGAAATGCATCACCTCGAACATTTACAAAATTCAGCCTCTAGTGTTGGAAGTGTGTAAATCCTCAGACAATTAAAAAATCAGAGGTGCTTCTGTTTTTTGATATTTTGAATCTACATATTTATCCAGGTTTTCTGTTATCAGATACTTATAGAGCAGAAGCCAAGTTGTTTTTGAAATATTACACAACTAGCTCCCTATATCCAACCAGTTATATTTGTCTAACAACTCCGCTCCATGTCACTACTTCTGAGTTAAATTCCAAAATATTTTAGAATATGGCATGGGACTTTGCTTTTCCAACAAACAAGTTACACACAGAAATATACTCTTTAGGTGTGCACAAGCCTTTGGGACACAATTAAAGTAGTTTTTGAATCCTGGCCAAAAATAACTCAGGGAGGTAAAAAAAAAACTCCTTAAGGCTAAATTAGACTACTTCTCTGTGTAGCCCAGTATTACCTATTTGGACTAACAGTAGTTCTCCAGGATCTCTAGCAGAGATCTTCCACATCACCTGCTAGTTTCAGACTGCAACTGGGATATTTTACATGCAAAATAAATACCCCCATCTTTGTATCATAGCCCTGTTTAAAATCTTGCTTTTTTAAAAAAATGGTGGCATCACTTTGGCTAGCTATCTAAGCAAGGATGAAATTAGCTGTTGTGAATTTTTTTCTCACCTTCTTCTCCACTAACCAGTTCACCCAACTGTTCATCAACGCCTGAGCACACCTGTGAGATGATTTCATTCTGTATATCCACAATGCCATCAAAGTTGGCCACATTGAAAACATGCTTCAGTGAGGGCTGAGATGCAATTAACTTCAATTCTTTGGCATCTGCAGCTTTGATCCCTAAATAAAGAACAACAGAAAAAGGTAACAATATTTGAGGATTGTTGATTGTGTTTCCCCAGTGACCCACCAATGTTGCCCAACTGCTGATTCACATCGTGTGAGAAAATTTGATCACTACACTAATTTTTATTAGATTGATTGATTGATTGATTGATTGATATCCCACTTTCCTCCTTATGCAGGACCAATAGTGGCCTACAGCATTTAAAAAACAAGATATAGTTAAAACGTGGTTTATACAAAAGTTTAAAAATAATTAAACCCAGTATGATAAGAGGGATTCCTTTCTATATTAGTGTCCACACAGGATGCCAGATATGGTGTGCCTTCTCCTCCAGGCCATAAACACACAGAGACATATAATAGTATATACAGTGTCTGCATTATGACAGATCAGCATGGTGGATCAGAATGTACATATTTACGTACAATTGTACAGAAGTAAACCTGTTGGCATCCAGATAACATTTTAATACTATTATCACTTGATAACAAAGTGCTAATTAAAGTAATGGTTTAAAATGTATTTCCGTTTCTCTGGATGCCTTCTTTGGGATATTGAGAGAAACACCACCCCAACAAAGCTTTTGGTTATTTTACTTTTAACTTTCTATTGCAACTGTATAACAAAGCATGGAGAACCTGGCCCACTGCCCAAACATTGCCTATTAACTAGAAAAGTAGATCTAATCACAAGCAACTTGAATAGGGGGAAGAAAAGCTGGATCTCTGTAGCAAAGAAAAGGCACAGCTTTTGAGTCTTGCCTCTGGTGTTACACAAAGCTCAACATACCCAAAGAAAATACTTCAACTCCTATGCCACGAAGTTCTCTTGCAGGAATTTCTACTTCATCTTGTGACTTTCCATCTGTAATTATAATTGCCACCTTCGGAAAGCCCTTTCTTGCTCCAGCAGACTCGGTGAATGTATTCTTAATCAGATAATCAATTGCTTCTCCTAAAATGTATAAAAGGGATTGTGTTTATGTTAAATACATGTTTTCAGTTTTATATCAAATTCAAAATTGTAAAATCCAGTCGATTAAATGGCAGGCTTTTGATAATCATTCATGCTTCCTATATTGCAGGGTCAACAGAAACAATGACGGTTCCCATAACAAAACACAGACAATTATTTCTTGGGTGGGGGGAGGCCACAACTTTATTGATTACAGCTGCAGTGGCTTGAGCTCAACATGAATCCAGATCCAGCCACTGATTGACCTGACCACTGATCAATGAAAACCACCCAGCCTGCTTGCTGGATACACCTGGGATGACAGACCAGGGATACCCATACTGGCAGAAGCCACTGCATGTTTCACCATCTCCTGGAAGTGAGACCAGATCACCTCCCCCTCCACTGGGCATAGCACTACCTGCCCTTGCTCCCAAGATCCCTTAAAGGGACGCCCAACCACTTACAACAGGC
The DNA here is from genome assembly GCA_030847615.1 of Gambelia wislizenii. NCBI lineage: Eukaryota > Metazoa > Chordata > Lepidosauria > Squamata > Crotaphytidae > Gambelia > Gambelia wislizenii. Next base: position 163,910,973 of record JAUMIR010000001.1, on the reverse strand, counting down.
TCTGCCTGTCCCCCCCCCCAACTGGATCTGGCCATCATTCTTAAACCATCTAAAGTTGTTACAAAATTGCTTTAAGTCCCACAATGATGGCTTTTAACATAATTAGCTGAAGGTAGGTGTGTGAGTGGGGATGAAGTCCAAAGACGAAAAGGTACTGGGAGCTCATGGCAGCTAAATTTATGCCCCCAGAGAAGACTGGAGTGAAGCTTTCATCCAGGCTACCTTCAGTCCCTCCTTCCCTCAACCGGTTGGCTCGCAATTGGCCACTCTTCCCATGCTTTTCCCAAAGTGTGTGAACTTACAAAGCTTTCTGGGAAGGAGACAACCGATTGGCAGCAAATGGCACTAACCTGGGATGCCCCACCACTACAACTTGCAAAGCTCACTCCCCAGTAAATCAGGGAACACCATTATCAAATAGCTAAAAGTCCATACCTGTCATTGTATTGCCTCCTTTGTAGGGTATTCTTTTTATTGCTTCAATGAGATCCCTCTGTCTGTAGTACTGATTCAGGTTGAACTCAGTCCTTGTATCAGAGCTGTACTGTACTATTCCAACTCTTGTTTTTTCTTCCCCAATATCAAAAGCTGATACCAGTGTAACAATGAAGTCCAATATATATTTGAAGTTGTTTCTGCCCACACTCCAAGAGCCATCCACAAGAAAAACGAGATCTGTAACAGCACTAAGGGAACATCCTGGAATATAATTTGTAGAAAATTGGAGATATTTACCAGAGCAATTAATTATTTGCATATACACACACAAGCATAAGGAGGATACTTGGCTTAGCATTAGTTTTTGTGAAGGGGATCTTGGGGTCATTGTTGATCATAAATTGAACATGAGCCAGCAGTGTGATGCTGCAGCAAAGGTGGCAAATTTTTTAACCTGCATTGATAGAACCATAGTTTCCAAGTTCAAGGGAAGTAAGTATTTGAAGGGGTGTCACATTGAGGATGGAGCAAGCTTGTTTTCTGCTACTCCAGAGACTAGAACATGGAACAATGGATGCAAGCTCCAGGAACAGAGAAGAGCTGTTCGGCAGTGGAACACACTCCCTCGGAGCGTAGTGGGGTCTCCTTCCTTGGAGGTCTTTAAACAGAGGCTGGATGGCCATCTGTCAGGGATGCTTTGATTGTGATTTCCTGCATGGCAGGGGTTTGGACTGGATGGCCCTCGTGGTCTCTTCCAACTATACAATTCTATGATTCTATGATTCTATGAATAGTCTCACTATATTCTGCACTGATCAGGTCTTATCTGAAATACTGTGTTCAGTTCTGGGCATCTCATTTTAAGAAGGATATAGACAAGTTGGGGTAAGGTCAGTTAAGGGCAACAAAGCTGATAAGAGGTATGGAAAAGAAAACATATGAGGGAAGGTTGAGGGAACTGAACATATTCAGTGTGGTGAAGAGAACACTGAGGGGTGACATGACTGCACTCTTTAAATACCTCAAGATCTGTAATAGAGAGGAGAATGCAGGTTTGTTCTCTGCTGCCCCAGAGGGTAAGACTAGGTCTAATGGTTTTAAGTTACAGGATGGTAGATTCGAATTGAACATTAGGAGGAACCTCTTGACAGTAAAAGTGGTTCTGTAATGGAACCAATTACCTAGAGACCTTGCTTGGTGTCTTCAAAAAGAAACTGGATAGTTAGCTGCTGGGCATGCTCTAGCTGGAGTTCTTGCATACAGCAGGGGGTTGGACTCAATGGCCTATGGGGCCCCTTCCAACTTCATGGTTCTATGTTTCTGCATAGGATACGTACAATGTATAGCACCTGAATTTGCCACTTTTTTATCATCTGTGAGCTGAATTCAGTGAATGCAATACTGTTCACAGAATCTTTGGATCCAGCTCATAGTGTGAGCATGTGTCTCATTACACTGGCATAAGTCTAAACAAAGACTATTATTTGTTGGTGCTTCAAAGTTGGAATCAAGCTTTTGTTCATTTGCAGGTGCCACAAGGTAACCTCTTAATTGGGGGAGGGGAACTCAGTTGGTCCATATGCCACAAGTGGGGCTCTTAGGGGCTCAGTAGTCAAGTAGTAGGGAAAACAGGTGGCTGATGATGCCTCAAAGCACTTTAATTTTTACAGTAGGATTATTATTGGTTTAAATTTTAAGATCTTTTGAATCTCATTGAATTATTCACTGTTTTTAACATATTCTTGTTGTAATTTTGTTTTGTTATAGGGTGACATAAACATAATTAACTAATGATTTAATTCTTGTTTTAAATACTGTGCCTCTTTACCAGCATAGTTACTCACTTTGCAACTGAACTTCTTCAATCTTCTTTTCTTCTGTTGTTACTAAACCACCTGTTTGGACTGAAATAATAATAAAAAACAAAGGATTAACAGAAAATCAATAGAAATTAAACTCACCTTCAACATATGCATAATCACTAATGACTGCATTTTCTAAGAAGGTAAAAACCAGAGCCATATTATATATTTTGTGGTGCCCCTGTGACTCTCTACAAGTTTAATCTACATAAATTATATGAACTTACTTGTAAGTTGTCCAGAGACAGATATACTCTCTTCTGTGTCATCATATGAACTTATTGTTACAAGATATTCAATATCAGATGTGAGGTCTCTTAATAATGTTTCAGTAGCACTGGGTGCTAGGGTAAATTCTCTAGTAGGTCCATCTGAAATCCAACATACATACAATAATTTCATACAGCAGAATTTCAAAGCCTCAGGGTTGTAATCCTATAATTCTTAACTTTAAAAACCACCCTTATCTATGAAATGCAAAAACTTCATGGTCATTTGCATTCCTAAACATCTAATACTAGCATGTTCACCATTCACTGAACCACATCCAACAATATGTGGTCATATGAACAAAGCTATCGTGGCTTCTCTGTCTACTTGTCCTCTTTAATGCTGCAGAGATGATGGACATCTTAGGGTTAAAGCAGTAGCCAAGTGGGGAAGGCTGCAGAGGCCTCAAAGTCAATAAACATCTCTGAAACTAGGCAGCAAAATTGCACCCCACAGACTATGTGAGTAATGTGTCACACATTACCAGAGGTTTTAACTGAACTGCTTTTGGCCATGGCAGGAGTGGGGAGAAGCTTGATGTGTGCAAACATACATAATTTCTTTCTGAAAATGGGACAAAAAATATACATTATGTAAGATCAGCTAACACCAGGCAGCCTCTTACATAGGAAATCTTCTCTCATATCAGCACTCAGAGCCATCCTCTCCATTAGGCAGAGTGAGGTAGGGCCTCAGGCAGCTAATTTTGGGTGTCATGAAAGGGGAGCACATTGTGTGTAATTGACTTTATTATGATTGCATTTTACTGGCAGGGATGGGGAAATAGACTTGTAGGATCTTTTGCTTATGTGCCAAAATAAGTTGGCCAGCTATGCATATTACGCACTTTGACATGGGTGAGTCTGCTGCATTGCCTCAGGCCAAGCATTGCCAGCATACTGCATTCCACCTACTGAACGTTTTGTAGTTACTAGGAAGCTAGACAGACATAAAGAGAAGTGCCTGGGATTTGGGAATTATTGATATGCAGGGAAAGCAATTCCATATGCTCCATTTGGGAAAATTATAGAATAGTGGGGAATATAAAAGATTAAAGACAGGGAAAGTAAAACCTCCAAATGCTTCCTATGATGCTACAAATCACTGTTCCCTGCATCACTGGCAGATCGTAGCTCAAGTAGTGGGGGCACTTCACCCTCCATTTCAAGATCAGGTGTTCTCTATCTCCAGTTGCTCAGACCAGAGGCTGCCCCTGAACTGAGGAAATATTTACTGTACTGTGTGCTACTAAGAATAATTCCCAGATCCTTCATATCCAACTAACACTGCAGTTCTATACAGATTGGGTTTGGACTGAGCCCACTGAACTCACTGAGACTCACCAGGTACAATTCTGGTCAAATTAAAATTGCCCCTGTCTTTTATTTTGATATTGTATTTGGGCATCCTCAACACAGACAGCTTGAATTAATTGGGAAATGATAATGCAATAGAACAAGACTGCATTGTTTCACTTTTTAAAGAATAGCACTAGAACTTACCAGTTGCAGGGGTCACTGTTATCCTGTAACCTTCTATTGCGTCAGATGGCCTCGTCCATGACATCTGAACAGTACGTTCATCTATAATTTTAAATTTCAAGTCTGATGGTGGATTAACTGCAAAAGAGTTTACACCAAGCAATAGTGTGTTTAAAAGCTGAACCAATTAATTTCATATTAATTTTAAAAATGTGTTTAAGCAAAGCTGGCTAAGATATGTCTTTGCATAAATTTGTTTCCAACAAATATAAAGATATGTTGTTGGCAAAAGAAGGGTACAAGCTGATGAAATATGACAGAACACATCAAAGAGAATACGCATTACAGAGGACAGCACAGAACATTTGTTTCTTGAATTGCCAAGTCATTCAAGAATGGCCAGCAAAATCAAGCACAATAGAAAACATATTTGGATACATGTACAATGAGTTCACAGATAATAACCACATATGCAAACATTTCACATAACAATTAAAAGAATGTTTTTAACATGCTGGGTGCAATTTGTAAAAGCATGCTAAATCACAACCTGCTTACAACACCATGAGATCATTTGACAAAAACACAATACTTCTTTCAATAAGACATCAAGTAATTGATTGGTTGTTTTCTTTTAAAAAAAGATGGTCTCTGCACAACTGCTATTTCAATTATTATTTTTCTACAAAAATATTGGCAGAGAAAAAAGAAATATGTATTTAAGAAGGCAATAAATGTTTTGAATGGTTCATTGCTCAATTTATATCATACAGATATATCTAGAGAGAGAAATAAAAATATATATGCATATATTTTGTTCTTGTAATTTAACCCCTTAGTGCCTATTAGCCACCCAAGTGGCTCATCGTGTATATGTTTTTGTACATAAAATTAGGAATGAAGGGGTTAACAAATTATGAATTATTTTCCATCACATTTGAGCTACTTGCAAAACTTTTTGTTAAGAAAAAACACAAGTTTTCAGTCTGTTTACACCCCTCCACTGTGCTATTCCTGAGGTGTAAACTATCATTTAGCCTTATCCTTTTCCCTTTGCAGCAGGTGTACCCATACTAGGAATGGCATTTTAACACAAAATGCCAGTATGGTGCTTACACAACAATGGTTAATTTTGAAAAGACAACATCAAGGTATATTTATAGACATTTATTTACAGAATGCATGGGGGTGGGGAGACAAGAAAAAGGGGATCAGTGATCCGGACAAATGACTGCAAATAAATTTGTGGGAACTAGTGAGAAGACGGAACTCAACAGAAAGGAACAGTTTACACAGGTTTTTTGCAGCATCATGCATGTCTATATATGAAAAGTCAATTTTTTTGTTCAACTTCCCACAATGAACAAAAGCTTCCATGTACAAGGATAATTGCACAAAGACGTTTCATTAAAATATTTTATAATGATATTCTTGTGTTAAACTGTTCATGCTGAGTCATGCAGTATTTTGCTGATTCACTGTCAGTGCATGGTAGGCGTACTATGAATAACCATTTTAACATATATATTTTTAATAAGGTAAATGAGATTCAGCCATACTTTCCTTAATGCTTCAGATCGTTTGGCAAGCATTGTGGGGTGAGCCATATCTTGTGGTTTTCTTGGAAGATGTCCATCTTTGTTTAATTTAAACTTTAAAAAAAATAATTTGCTTAAGAGTGGACTTCAGAAAAATCAGTAACAGAATATTAACAACTTCCAGAGATAAAATTTGTTCATCACCTACATTGATAAGGTCTGCTCAGTAGCATCTACTGACTTAAAGGTTTTAATGTGCATTGCAAGGGATGAATATAGAAATTTTATTCAGCTGTTAAGTGGGAGATGTGATATTGCCTAACTTTTAATGTATGGTCATTTCCAATGAAAATGGGGTAATATGGCTTTGTGCTATTGCTACAATAGATAAAGTAGTGCTAGAATAAATGTTATTTTTTTTCCTATTGTCCATACACAGGCAGTGAGATTAGAATATTAATCAGCATGCACAATTGACTCTTCATTCCATTTAAGGCAGTCATACTTCTACAGTCAAAACTTAAGCAGTAGTATCAAATTCATGCAATAGATGTTAATAACAGAACACATTAACATTTCAAAGAATACCATTATAAAATATTGTTTCCAAAGCAATGGCTCAGGACAAATTTAATGCAAAGGCAGAGACAACTGACCTGAGCATGCTTTTTCAAAATAAATAAATAAATCAAGTACATGGGAAAAAATAGCACCACCAACCTTGAAGGCAAATTGACCTGAAGCAGCAGAGGCCTTAGGCTGTAAAACTGCTGAAGGACAGCAGCAGCCCACCTTGATGATCCCCAAATGACCGGATTCCAGATAAACTGAAAAAACTAACTGTGGTGAAAAGTCTTTAACATTTTAAAGGATTGGTCTGTTTTAATGCAACTCAGATGTGGCACTTAGCATTTATTTTTTTAAAAAAAAAATGTGCAAACATCACTCTTATCACACATTATCAGGTGATCTGGTTATCTGCAACAATGTTAGCAACGCAACTTCTGTAAGTGTGGCTTGATCCATGGTGACAACAGACAGCATGACCCTTCCTTCTGTTTGTTGAGAAGTAGTTCCAACTTCAGTACCCCAAGTTCAATAGGTTTCCCTTCCAAGTATATGTGTGTAGCATTATAGCTTATTTCTAGAACTTGTGCTACTTAGACAAACAAAACTTTCTTTAATTTGTATTACTAATTAATAAAGTACCCACAGAGTTCCACAAGAGCAAGATCCAAAGAACCATGCAACTAGTTCTGCATATTTTTCTCAAACAACATCCATTTGCACATCATGTAGTAGCAAACTGCTTTTGAAACTGAAGGATGCTTCTAAAGCAGTCTTTGATGTAGCACTGTGGGTTGCTGTGCTGAGAAAAAAAAGTTTCAAAACTCTTACAAGTTTGAAATCCCACTCTGCATGCATAAGCTCTTGGTCATTCATAAAGTCATTCTTTGGATCCAGTCCTATCTTTGCCACCACAGAAAAATGGATGGATAAGTAGAGTAGATTTCAGAACAGTGAAAAATTAAACATTACACAATTAAATTTTACACAAATATAATACTGCCAAGGGCCAGTTTTGTTCATATTTTTCTCATAGCCCTGAGACTTCAAAGGAGACTCCCATGTGCTTGTGTGATCCATCATCTCATCTGAGAGGGACATTCATGATATGTCAAAAATGGGGGGGGGACAACTTTCTGCTGTGAATTGCAAGCCTTGTACCCGCTAACTCAGCATGCATATACTGCATTTTATATTGAAGTTATCTATACCAAACGGTAAGGGAGTCCATAGGTGAATTTCTCAGTCTCTTAACAAAATAACTCATACCATCCAGAATAGTATGGTACAGGCCAAGAACTTAAAGTTGTCTCCTCCATATATCTCTCACCCAATCCAGCAATCAGTAGTCAGTATATATCCATTTAGAATCATTGTTTTATAAACATTTCCTGACATGATAAGGAACACAGAGTTTTTATCAGGCTACCTGTTTTTAGATGTTGGTTTGGCTACAACTGCAGTAGAAAGTAAATAAAAGACAAGAGCATGGTTGCAGGTTACAGATTATATAGTCTGGCTGGTAAGAAATATCTGTGAATGTCTAATGAAACAAGAAAACAATACTTACAAGGACAGTGGGTTCAGTCTGCCAAGGACTACTCCCCATGCCACAAAAGACATGCACCATAGATTATGCATATTATGTGCATCTCCATGTGCATAAATGTTGTTGTTTTTTTTCCTAGTATGTAAGTAATAAATGCTTGCCATATCTGTTACTTTCAAACTAAAAAAATTGAAGGGCTGTGAGGGGGGCGGTTGCAGGATTCATAGGTTGCAATAGGTAGACTGGTGTTTTCTGGTGCTTTTCTTGGTCTAATTAGGGCTTGAATTCAAATGGCAACTTTATGCAGAAACGAGACATTTGTGTAACTGCACACATAGGGAAAATGAATTAGCTCCAATTTGTTGCCCAGCATACACCATTGTGGTCACGTGTCATCCAAGGGGGCTTACCAGCTTAGCCGGTGGGCATTTTGTGGCCTGGCTGGTGCCCCACGGTCCATCGGCAGCACCCACGGCTGCATGGCCTGGCATGGGGTCCACCATCTTTGCCTCTTCTTCCCGGCATGCTTTGCAGCCGGGAGGAAGGGTGCAAACATGTTGGGCCAATTGGGGTGAGCCTGCTTCGCCCCAATTGGTTGTTCCCGGTGGGGGGGGGAGGAAATTCCGGCCATGCTTCTGGCACAGGCGGATGACATGAGCTCTGCATCAGGGGGCCGGTATAATAGCCAGCCCCTGGCACAGACTCCACAGTTGGCTCCGAGGAGCCGAAGACCCGCCCACCCTCCCATTAGGGGAAGCGAGGTTCTTGTATCTTTTGCATATCATTTAGTCGCAATTTGCTAGGTGGATGGCATGGGCCCTGATCCGGAAAAACGGGGAATAGGGGGTCTCCATCAAGTTAAAGTCCAAGTTCATGGAGACCCCCATTTTATGGTTAACAACCTTGTTTCGCAAGGGAGGAGAGAGTATCAAGCATGGTGGCTCGGTCAAGGCTCTCTCCTCCAGGAGTGGGTCAGTAGTAACCGACAGCAGTCCATTGGTCAACACAGGGTTGGGCAACGAAGGGATCCAGGCCCAGGCGATAGTGCCAATGATTGGCAGCCATTAGCAAGTTGCAGCCTTTAATTGCCAATATTCAACATACTAACCTATACCTAACTTCTTATGTTTATCATGTACTCAATACATATCATTAACTCAGCTTGGCATTGTGTGTGTCTTCTTTGTTGATGGGAGCGGGAGCATCCGGTCTGGGTCCACAAGTAAAATCCTCCATGTTTGCTCCAATGGGGGAGATGGGGGGGCTTTGCTGTCTCATGTATAAAAGCTACAACAGGAAAAGGAGGGCTACAGTACAGAGGAAACAAATATAGGAGTGCCACAGAGCACCAAACTGCAAAACAGGGAGGGGGACATAAAATAATTCAAATAATAAAGCAGAATAATATTGAAGGGGTAATACAAATAATAAGATACACAAGTGAAAAACATGAACACAACTACATCAGTAACATATGCAAAAAGCAATTAATACAGAATGAAGTAAAGTATTCAATGTATACCACAATTGAGAGGGGTAAAAAACATTACCAGAACATACATGATAGACAAGAGTATGAACTCAAGCCCTAATTACTCTAACATATATGTTCTGGTAATTTTTTTTCCTCCTCAGTTGTGGTATACATTGAGTGCTTTACCTCATTCTGTATTAATTTCTTTTTACATACCATGGAGATTTTCAGACAGGCAAAAATCGCTCTTTGCCGCGTGAGCAGCCTCCCGAAACTGCTGCGCAGCAAGGGTCTTCTTCGGACGACGCTGTGCCTCTGGCGAAACCGTCCGTGTCACTTCCGTGAAGCTTGGGATGGCTCCGCGTCATATTTCAAGCACGGAGGCTGCCCGTGATTGAAATATGACGCGGAGCCGTCCCAAGCTTCACGGAAGTGACACGGACGGTTTCGCCAGAGGCACAGCGTCGTCCGAAGAAGACCCTTGCCGCGCAGCAGTTTCGGGAGGCTGCTCGCGCGGCAAAGAGCGATTTTTGCCTGTCTGAAAATCTCCCATGTTACTGTAGTTGCATTCATGTTTTTCACTTGTGTATCTTATCATTTGTATTACCCCTTCAATATTATTCTACCTTATCATTTGAAATATTTTATGTGTGATTTTTCTCTTTTGCAGTTTGGTGCTCTGTGGCACTCCTATAATTAGTTTCATGTATAAAATCTGCCCACTCCACCAAGTGACTGTTTTGGCCGGTAGGGCAGCTGCACTGTGATCTCAGAACCCCATCAATGACAAAGAATTTCTGATTAAGGCAACTGGTAGCTAGAGGACTGGCATTTAGGAAATCAGGTCAGAGCAAAACCCCAAGCAACAGTTAAACCCATTAAGATTAGATAGATAGATTATGTAGCAAGCATAAAGTGCACCCATATTACTATACTCAGGCATACATGTGTGATTGTTTTAAAACATGTGTACATTTGTATACACGATCTATCGTTCTATACACACAGCAATTATATGTTAACATGTATAGTTGTCCTTAGTAGAATGAGGCAAATCAATATTTCTCACCCTAGCCTACATTGCACAGTTGTTGCCATAACAGTACTACGTAATTTGCCTATCTAACCAGAGGCCATTTTACACTGAAGAACTATAGCACTGTTATTCCACTTTAACTGCCATGGTTCTGTCCTATGGAATCCTGGGATTTCCAGTTTGGGGAAGGGTGTTTAGAATTCTCAGCCAGAGAACTCTTCTAGTCTGTAGTCCCTCCCCAAACTACAAACCCCAGGATTGCATGGGATGGAATTATGCCAGTTAAAGGGGAATAGCACTGTAGTTATGTAGTGGTAATGGGCCCCTGGTTGGAAGAAGAGCAAGGGCCAAATTAGATGTGATACTGAGCAATTCATGATCAACCTCTTGATTTTTTTTATTATCCCTTTGAAACAGCCTTGAAGGGAAATGCTCCAATTTTTAATCAGAGCAGTAACATCAAAGGGATGGGTATTAACCTTTCTTCCCAAGCCATTTTGCTGATTGAAATTTCCTCACTTCTGAAACTACAGGCTACTTTCCCCCCACCTTTAAGTGAGGCTAATAGGAGATAAGATCAGAGGGAGAATCCGATCAGGAACGAGAAAGGGTTTAAACCTCATATCTGGAACTTATCTATATGGGCTAAATACTCCATCTTGTCCACCTCTCAGAACCCTGCTATCCATATGTGGCAGGACATTTAACTCATTCTGCCCCTGGGCAGTCCTCACCACCCCCAGGGCAGATATGAGGCTGAGATGGGGAGAAGCAGAGTAAGGTCCAATAGACCATTTTTTTAAAAAAATACTCAGTTTACTCCATTACTGCCAGCAAAAACTGGATTGGGCCCAAGGCTGGTCACATGCAGAGGGCCTTCAGTCACATGTTGCAGGCCCCCTACCTGCCTTAAAAGACAGCGTGGAAAATAGTGGCGGGGGCAACTGTAGGGACAGGCCAGTGTACCTGATTGGGCTCCAGCCCATTCCATATAGGTAATGGGGGAAGAATGGGCTAGCTCCACAGTCATGATATGCCACCATATCCTGTAAATGAGCCCCTAGTGTTATTCTCAAAATAATAACCACTGGCTGTGACTGCTGTAAAGAGAGGGATGTTCATGGTTGTTAGGATCACATGTAGAGTTTATTATAATGAGGCCTGAAGAAGGGTCTTCTGAGAAATAAAAATTGGTACTTTTGTCCTTATTGCTGTAAAATGCTGTAAAATGCTTTTAAACTGTTTTGAATTAATTTTTTAATTGGGCTACTTGTTTAATTGTTTTTAACTTATAATTATTGTTTTTAACTGTGATTTGTTTTAATCTATGTCATGGGCCATACTGGATCCCATGTTGGGAGAAAAGTGGGCAGTGAGGGAAAGAAAGAAAGAAAGAAAGAAAGAAAGAAAGAAAGAAAGAAAGAAAGAAAAGAGGAAGGAAGGTCGTTTTAAATTATTTTCAGGGAGTAGCAATAATAATGTGTTGCAGCAAAAACAACAGAATCTTGTGGTACCTTATATAAGTGAACACATTTTATTTGGCATAAGCTTTCCTGGACTTACACATAATGCATCTGCAGAAGTAGGCTGAAGTCCACAAAAATATGCCAAATAAAACTTGTTAGTCTCTAAAGATGGTACAGGAGTCTTTGGGGTCAGTTACACAGCAAAATAAATCCACTAAGAATTTGCAAAGAGTCCTAATAGTTCCCACGTCTTTCGGATCAAAGTCGCCATATTCAGAAGGAGGGGGACAAAAAAAACCATAAGCCGTGCGGTATCAGCTTTTGCTATTTTTCCTGACTTTTTTGATAAAGTTTGCAAAAATGCACACAATCGGTGGTGTGAACTACCGATTTGCAAAAGGCTGTGGGAACTACCAGCAATCTTCCCAAAACAGCCACAGCAGAGCTAAGCTGTGACTGGTTGCACCAACCACAGAGGGGGTAGACTTGCAAGAGATGCGTATACCGTGATCCACCATTTTTGCTATGCGAGGAGCCTCAAATGAAAAGATCCAGCCAGCAGTCGAGGTGGCCCTGTGGTTCCCTCCCTCCCTCTCTCTCCACCAAAAAGCTTAGGATCACGGGAGAAGGAAGAAGAAGCAGCAGCAAGTCATTCCTCCTTTCTGGGGGTCGCCAATGGTTTGGAGCTGTGCCTGGATGGACGGATGGGTGGATGGAGAAAAGGAGGGAGAGAGGGATGGTTGGCTGGCTCTGGCAGTGGGTCTCTCCCCCTCTCTCTCTTACTCTTTCCCCCTTGAGCTTCTCCTTCCTCTCCTCTGCCTCCTTCCTTCTCTCTCTGCTCTCCTCCTCTCTCTACTGTTCTCTGGCCAGAGCCCTGGTGAATGAGAACAGAGCCCTCTTTCCCCCTCATGGGTGACCTCGGGCCACCATCCTGGCTGCCGCAACTCCTCGTCTCCTCCCCGCCTCCTGCCTGGCCACTCTCAGTTCTTGGAAGCTCCAGCCCCCAGGTTCCCAGAGCCAAAAGCCTGTGGGAGGCCTGCGGAGGGCTGTTTGTCAGCCAAAGTAGCCATACCACCCTGCATCCCAGCGAATAGGAACAGAGTGGGTGCAGGGCTGTACAGGCTGCAGCAGCAAAGATAAGGGCCTCCAAGACTGTGACAACCCCATAGGCCCATCTTTCTGCCCCCACAGCCTGCAATTGGGGACTGGGCAGGGGCAGGGCATCGGAGAGGTGGCCCTTAATGACAGTCAGACAACCACCCTGTGCTACAGAGGCTATGCCCCCACCTTTGTCTGTGTGAACTACAAAGCCGAAAACTTACTGGATCAACCAATTTCGCACAAAATTATGTAAACTATGCGGCACTGGTGTGAAAGGGAGGTAAGCTGGAATTTTGCACACTTTATTCTGCTGTGTAACTGACCCCTTTGTTATTTTTACAGCATCATATCCTAAATCTGGGGTAGGGGAGTGGTTGAGGGGAAAGCCCCATGGAAATCAAGGGGACATACAAACAAGTTTGACATGTTTAGGACTAGGCTTCCTATAGACACTTCTGTCTGAAAAATGTCCCTACCATGCATTTCATTAGTGAAAGAACAGGAATAAAAAAAAAAACTAATGAAAATTATTCAAAAACAAAGTGCAAAATCATGGCACTCAGCTAGGAACTACTGTAGCTCACTACAGTTACAGATGATAAAATAGTTCAGTCCCTGGCTATTAAGAGATGAATAATCATGAAGAATACTAAATATTCTTCATGACTATTACATATACTAGAGTATTGGAACAAACAGAATGAATAAAATGGATAAAAAGAAAAGGAAAAGCTAGCAAATCAAAACACAAAGAAAATTTCAGCTAACCAGAGATTGTAAGTGGAACTCTCTAGAGAAATCTTCCAAATTTTTCTTTCCTGTGTCTGGGAGAAAGACTAGACAAAATAGGGGATGTGGTGCTGGCACCAAGACCATAAAATATATTGTGACAACATAATTCAATAGTAAAGCATGAGAAATGAAAACAGAAGAGCAGCCATTCAAAAGACAGATAACAGACAGGAGACTATTGGGACAGTATATCAGCAAAACTTTTGTTTGTGCTTTTATTACAAGTTTGCGTAAGGAGGCATCCAGTGCTCCCTTATGCACAAAGTTCCCTTATCAGCTGAAGCACAGTGAGCCAGCTTACAAGCTGATCAGTGCATGGGCGTAGCAACAACACTCACACCCTTGACCAGAATGGCCACTAATTGTCTGTGGGGTGCACTGAAAAGCTACCAGCCAAACTGCCATTACACTGTTACCACCAGGTTGGCTGGGTCCCTCCCATTGTCCATGAAAAGACACCTGTGGCATTTTATGCTCCACAAGAGTTACACAAGATCTCAGCCATTGTGTCTTAAACATGACACAAGAAAAATAAATAAAAATAAAAATGTAAAAGTAAAGCATCCAGTTTATAACACATGGAGAGAGAGAGCATGAATACAGTGTGGGAAAATTGAGAAGGTGTTTTTTAAAAGAAACAGGATGGAATTTATTCCCTAAAATGCTCATAAGGTTACCTATCACCAATAAGAGATCTACTGTCTGTCAATACATTGTCAAGACTGCTATGTTTCAGTTCTGCTAGTTCTGCTGCATGTCTGCATGTCTGTGTATGACAGATCATTCCAAATAATCCATAGCCCCCTTTAGGTGTTATTCTCCCCTTTAGGTGTTATTCTCCATGCAAGCAGAATTCTACATTCCCTCTTAAAACTTCCCCCTTTATGCATGGGCAAAGAGGTGCAGGCACAAACCATGTAGATACATCCCACTCTCTTTCCCAAAGTGGTTACAACTACAGTTGTCCCTTCACATTCACTGGGATTTGGTACCAGGACCCCCCATGGATACCAAAATCCATGAATACTCAAGTCCCATTATATGCAATGGCATCCAAAAATGGTGTCCCTTATATAAGATGGCAAAATCAAGGCTTGCTTTTTGGATTATTATTTTTTTAAGAATATTTTCAAGCCGTGGATACCAAATCCATGGATACAGAGGGACAACTGCATACAGAGGATACCACCTGAATGAGGTTTGTTGTTGGCCTAGTTCTCATTGAATTGATAAACCTTTATCACAGCTGGATCATTTCATATTTCTGATAGACACACTCACAATTTTCCCCCATGGAGGGAGAGAGAGACAGAAAGAGATTTCTGTGTGCAAATAGATAGATGGAAGGATGGATGGATAGATGGATAGATAGATAGATAGACAGACAGATAGATGATCTCAAAACACAGAAATCAAATACATCAATGTTTGACTAAAGCCCCTCTCCCTGATAGCTCTCTCTAGTATATAACACTATCTTGGAAAAAATTACTCTTTGGGACTACAACTCCTACAATGCCCCAGCCAGCAAAGCTGGCTAGAGTTGTAGACCAAAAAAGTAACTTGTCTATGTAGTTTAAATAACCAAGGACAGTTTTATCCCATGAGCATGTGCCTTAGTGGAGAGTCAGTGTGGTATAGTGGTTTGAGTGTGGAGACCAGGGTTAGAAGCCCCACTCAGCCATGGAAACCACTGGGTAACCCTTGGGCAAGTCACACTCAGAAAAAGAGGCCTCACAGAAAGACAAATGCAACCCCCCCCTGTGAAAATATCTTGCCAAGAAAACTCAATGATAGTTTCACCATAAATGACTTGAAGGCACACAACAACATATACCTTTTATATTCTCCCACTCTTCCATGGAGAAAAGAAAATTTGCACTGGGAGTGGAATTAGACACTGTCTCTAGATCTATTCAGTTAAGAATGTTCATCTTTTGACTGCAAGATGTAATAATATTAAGTAAGTTGCTAGAACAGAGTCCTTTCAAACTACACAATTGTTGTGCTATGATTTCACTTTAACTACCACTGTTCCACCTTATAGAATCCTGGAATTTGTAGTTTGGTAAGGTATTTAGAATTTTCTGTCAGACAGCTCTCAACTGTCTGCAGGAGATTTCATGAAATTACACTACACAGTTCTAAGTCCCTCCCCAAAATACAAAACCCAGGATTCCAAAAGATGCAGCCATCGTAGTTAAAGTGCTATCAAAGCACTATAACTATGTAGTGTGAAAGAAGCCACCATTAAGAGTAGGAACAAATAATTATGTCACCACTTTGTCAATTTATAGCAGTGTTTTTCTATATACGTGTAGGGTGGGTCATGAGGCAATTGGAACCTCTGGTCCTGCAATGGCTTGGCAGGCTGAATGGCCCCTCAAAGATACTGGATATCATCAGATTTGAGAGAGGTGACTTGTGCCCTTTTTGTCAATCCCACCATGTTATGGGAAGAAGAGAGATCAGAAAGAATATTTGTCTAGTTTCTTAGCAGCAGTAGTAGTAGTACTAGTACTTTAACTACTAGTATACTTTTGATAGCAAGTATATTGTTTGAGGGCTTCTAAATGGTATTTCTAAATGACAAGCTGCCATCAGTTTTAGTAATAACAACAGTTTTTACCAAAGAATTACATAAACAACAGCTTCTAGAATTCCTTGGGATAAAGGAATTTCTTTTAAACCAGCTTAAGTCTGTGGCAAGGATAACACCTTCACCAAGCAACAATTCTGTGGTGTTTGTGGAATTCCAAGTTTTCCAGTTTGTTACAGCCTAAAATAAAACAGAAGCCAGATAGAAGTTGCAAGACAATAACGAGTTCAGATCTGCATGTAAAACAAAAACAAAAACATTCTATTCAGTACCAGTCTCACTGATTTCTGTGGTCAGTGGTCTGGGAACTGAGGCATTGGGTTACAAGCAATCATAAGCATAGGCCAGGCATTTGAGGTCATGAATGGATAGGAATTTTGGTTTGGGTTTACACCTATTCATTTACAGGGAGCCCTGGGGGCGCAGTGGTTAAATGCCAGTACTGCAAGCCACCACGTCACAAGTTTGATTCCAGCTGGCTCCAAGGTTCACTCAGCCTTCCATCCTTCCGTAGGTCGGTAAATTGAGTACCCAGCTTGTGGGGGGCAATTAGCTAACACACATTGGAAACTGTTTAATGCAGTGTAGATGTGTAAATAGCTATTGCTTAAAACAATTTGTAAGCCGCTCTGATAGCCTTGTGGCTGAAGAGCGGGGTATAAATAAATAAATAAATAAATAAAATAAATCATAGTTTGTCCTTCAGCAAAAAAGTTACAAAAAGCTCACAAGCAACTTGTGCATGACAAATACATAACAAGGAAAGGCAACTGTGTTTGCCTATAAGAACAACAACAACAATAATAATACCAGAAGCCACAGCCTGAGCAATGGTGTTTTGTTTTCAGAGCAACCAAAATGTTACAAAATTGTGTACAAGTCTACAAGAACTAGCCAATGGAGCAAAAAGCTTACTTCTCTTTATTTCAGCTCTCTGCTTACCCAGGAACCCTCCATCTCTCTTAATAATAATAATAATAATAATATTTATTTATACCCTGCCCCTCTGTTAAAACAATCGGGGCGGCTTACAAAAATTAAAATACAATACAGATAAAATCCCCAAACACCCCCCACCCACCCTCCCCCATAAAAAATATTAAACAATTATAAATTAAAACCAACTGATATAAAATCACAATTAAAAACAATAAATACTATAAAATACTATAAATGGCCAGCGTACTAATAGAAGCCAGGATCCCCTGAGGCCGGAATCTAATTAGGAAAGGCCTGCCGAAAGAGATCCGTCTTTAGTGCTTTTTTTAAAGCTACTCAGGGTTGTTATCTGACGGATCTCGTTCGGCAGGTCATTCCACAATTTGGGGGCGATTACCGAAAAGGCCCTCTGGGAGGTTGCAGACAGCCTAGATTTTTGTGGCTGAAGCAAATTCCTCCCAGAGGACCGGAGTGCGCAGGGAGGATTGTATGGGAGGAGGCGGTTCCGGAGATAAGTTGGACCCAAGCCATTTAGGGCTTTAAAGGTAATAACCAACACCTTATACTGGGCCCGGAAACTGATAGGCAGCCAGTGGAGAAATCTTAACACTGGAGTTATATGGTCTCTCCGAGATGTTCCCGAGACCACTCTGGCTGCCATATTTTGTACCAACTGAAGTTTCCGGACCAAGCATGAGGGCAGCCCCATGTAGAGCGCATTGCAGAAATCTAGACGAGAGGTTACCAGCGCGTGCACCACAGTCTCGAGGTCCTTTACTTCCAGGAAATGGCGCAGCTGGCGTATCAGCCGAAGCTGATAACAAGCACTCCTGACTGTCGCATTCACCTGACTCGTCATCTGAAGCGATGACTTAAGGGCAGAAATAGATCCAGTAATAACAGTAGCATTTTGTTCTTAAAAATAGGGTCCAACCATTGCTACTTCACCCCAGAATCCTAAATGTAATTTGAATCTTCTGTCTTGAGAGGAGTCTAAATACATCTCGTGGCTACAGTGTGTGTATCACGTGCACCTTCGCATCACCTGTCAACTAACATTGACCCCATGAATTTCACAATCTGGCCTAATTTAGGGAGGTTTTTCATTCCTCTTTTTCTAATCCTCATTTTTCATACCAGATTCTAGCCTTAACAAAGAGTACTATTTTATAACATTTTGGTTGGTCCTAAAAAATTGCCTAACTGTAGATTTTGTATAGAGGAAATAAATGTTACCCTTATACATACTTGATCCATATCCATCAAAATGGCAACAGGTTGCTCCTGACACCTTAATTTTGCACTCTTGCATATCATGATATCTTCATCTTACTTTGTCCATGTGTAAGTGGTTCTTCCCCCAACCCTCGCCATTACTTTGTGTCTTCAGCTGTAGCCAGAACAAATGCCATGGAGCCCAAATCTCCAGCAGGGATTTTTCCCCATGAGACTCGTTGGAAAAGAAGTGGCACAACATGGCTGCTACCTTCTCCCATTAAATGTAGGGAAAGGAGCAAGGAAGCAAAAGGTCTGAACTTTGCTCCACAGTATGAATTGGTGTCTTAAACAAATCCACAGTGAGAGGCCATGCATACCCCTTACCAGGTTTTGTGAATATAATACACATATACTATTACCCTCAACATCCCCTGTATCTAAAGCATTTCTTTCTTCAAATACCACCTAAGGGCTCTGCTAGGACACAAGGAAAAACTGCATGTGAAGACAACAAACTGCTTACAATCCTCTGATCCCCATCACCATGCGGTGGTCAAAAATCTTTTGAAATCCAGCTTCATTTGTTTAAACTGACCTCAGCTGTAAACTGTCATGCTGTTATGCTGTAGATGAGAATAAGGTTCATGTGATACATTATCATGGTTTAATAACCTGGCGAAGTTATCCAGCAGACACCATAACTGCCACTAGCATTTTACATTTCAGGTTACAGATCAAGATCAGAGATGCATTATATCATTCACTTTTTAAATTCCTCAGTCCCTGGACTGATTCATGCAGGCATTTCTTCAGTTGTGGAGAAGATAACACCATGTGATGTCTTACACTGCTATGCTGAACTGACTTTGAATTGGCCACAATCTATAAATGTAATTCATATAATTATTCAAAGAGCACCATGAAAGAACGTGATAGTTTATAGCATAAGCACACATGAAAATGGCTAGGTCCCTACTCCAAGGTCCTTATATTATAAAGTCTGATAGCAGTGGAGGAAATAGGAGTGAACAACAAAGTTGTGGATACAATAAGGGGACTGCAATGTGACAAGTGAAGCCAGAGAGAAGGAGAATAAAATTGTCTAGATGAGAATGACCAAAACAAGACCAGTTTTAACTTCCAAAATTGGCTTGAAACTAGACATAGAAAATGTAATCTGAAAACGACACACCCAAAGAAATGCATGGTGGTATGTGGAATTTCGCTCTGGTGAAAACAGTCAAATGAAAAATACTGGTTACATAAACTGATCCTCAGACAGATCATGGAACAGAATCAGAAACCTCAACTTCAGCATGAAACTTCCTGAGCATATTCAAATTTCAACACAAACATGTGCCAGATACCTGTATGTAGACAGAGTGGTGGCTTGTGGCTTCCATGCACATACGGCAGTTGAGTCTGCTCTGAATTTTAGTCTGGACTTTAAAGAAGCTATCCAAAGTGCTGAACCTATTTTGGAGTTATGGTTCAGCATCTCTGATAGCTCCTTAAACTTCAGACTAACACCAAGAGCACATTCACTCCAGACTGGCATGGAAGCCACCAAACACCACTGTGTGGTAAACTTGACAGTCTCCTCAATCCTTCTGGCATTCATACATCAACATTAAAAGCATCAGGAGAGTGTTCCCTCCCTCCCTCCTTCATCCAAAGAAAAAAAGTGCCTAGAATGGTGTGTCTAGAGCAGCTAGTCAAAAGATATTGTGCACCTATACTATCTTTCTTCTGCTTATCCCTCCTTATTTTTTTTTCTAGCAAGAAAAAATATGGGGGAAATGGGGAAGAGGACACAGTCAGGTTACAAATGGCAGAAAATAGATTCCCTATAAAATTATCTGGGGGGAAAAAGTAGCAAAATTGCACAAAGGAGGTCTAATCTAGAAGCACCCTGGGGGAAGACCTGCCTGTCTCGTCTTACACTGAACTTAACCAAACAAAACAAAATAGTTGAGGTTGGTAGAATGTAACAGTTTTTCCTCTGATAAGGCCACCTGTGTCATTGTCATAGTTGAATGACAGGCAAATAAAAGGCTGAGGACAACTCATGTTGTGTGCAGAGGAGTAACAACTCTCAAGAAAGAGTGGTGAATGGTGAATAGATATTTATTTCCAGCTAGCTTGGCAGACTGTGGAACTATGATTTCCCTATGGGTGGAGGAGAATAAGAGAGTAGCTCCCTTCCTTCCCTCTGCTGATTAACAACAGCATTGCTAGAAGTTCAAGAATTCTCAGCTATGAATCAAAGCCTCTGTTCAAGTTGTGAGACTTCCACTTGTACACTCTCATATACTGTACAAAGATACAAGCATTCTAGGTGTCTCAACACAGTACTAACTTTGGTAGTGCCAAGGGAGAATCTTTAACTGGAATCAAGAAATCTCAGGGAAGAGATTTAATGGGAGATTGTGATGGGATGGATGGATGGATGGGAGAGGGAGGGAGGGAGGGAGAGGGAGAGAGAGAGAGAGATTGATATTTGGAGAGGGGAGGGAGAGAGAGAGAAAGAAGATCCAGAAACTATGGTTTTCAAATGACTAATCTTACAATGATTGATGGTCAATATATTCTGAGTGGAAGAAAAAGTAGCAAAGTTGTGAATATGTTGTTAGAGTACAGGTTGTCTTTCTCTAAATAGGAGCTCTCTTCCTACCCTTACTGTTTCACATGAGTGACCCATCAGAAAAGCACCACCACCACCATCCCACTTCTATCTCATTTCAAACAAAACACACAGGCAGCCAGGTTCTGTTGGAGTGCTTTATTTTATAGTAGATTTTAAAAGATAAAATATGCATGCTTGTGTCTTTTATGCATTCAAAAATACAAAGAGAAACAATTAACCATTAGGAGGGTGTGTGAAAGCGCTCCGGGGTTTCTCCTGCTTATTAAGGAGAAGTTTCAAGTTTGCACAGGTGTCTTCCTTCTCCCTGAGCATTCAGCCTTTGGGAGGAAGTGAGAGAGAGAAAAGAAGAGCATGGGAGGCGAGCTCCTGGTTGTAAGGGACACCCAGTGTGGACAGCACACACAAGGAAGACAACGAAGAAGAAGAAAGGAGAGAAGAGCTATGCAGCTGGAAATAAACAAACAACAGAAAGAAAAGGAAAGCAGAGGAGGAAGAGAGAAAAAGAGAAAGGGATATGAAGGAGGAGTTCCACTCAGAAAGAATTTGTTGCCTTGTATAATTCTGCACCATCACTTTCAAAGAATAAAGAAAGGAATGTTTACCTTCAGCCTCTATCGAACAGAGAAGAAGAGCTGCACATAGGGCAGCAACTGCTGCAGCAGAGAGCCTTGTCTTCATTGCTGCTGTTTTGGATCACAACCACATGAAGAATTCTATGAGGAGAAAAGGAAGAGACACAGAATAAGCACAGACTGCCAAAAATTTAAAAAAGGGGGGGTAGAGAGGAGAGAGACTCAAGTAGCAACAGAGAGGGAGAGAAAGCTCCAAATCACTGTGTTTAACCAAGCCCCTCTTCTTTCCAACACAGACACATGCAGAGACACACACCCACACATGAGCACAAGGCCAAGTGAAAGCATTTAGACTTGAAAGTCATGAGGTTCTTATACTCAAGAGCTTCTGCTGTGTTGATTAGGTCTTTGTGTGTGAACCCTTTTTACATCAGTGTACATGGGACTCTACAGCAAGGGTGGGAAACTACATCGCTCCAGATGGATTTAGCTTTACAGTTGCCCTTTTCTCAAAGAGTAACCATTTTTGGAAGGAGGGGAGTTGCTGATATATGCTCACCCACAGCCTTTTAATTTAAAAAAAAGTATTATTGGGGCTCTGGGGAAAGTATTGAAAAGAATTACCATTCTCCTACAAGTTGTAAGGCAGGCTACTGACACACTACAGAAATAATGCAGTTTGACACCTCTTTAACTGCTATGGCTCTGTGCTATGGAATTCTAGGATTTGTAGTTTTGTGAGATATTTAGCCTTCTCTGTCAGAGAGCTCTTGTGCCAAAAACAAACTACAAATCCCAGAATTCCATAGCATTGAGCCATGGCAGTTAAAGAGATGTCAAACTGCACTATTTCTGCACTGTGACAGCAGCCACAAACAGACAGATAGTACTATATGGATCTTATGGAATCCTTAAAAAGACATGGCCAGTGGCAGGGAAGGGCAACAGCTACTGCTGATGTTGCTGTTGTGTTCCCCTTTCCTATAGACATCCAGGGTGTGGTGCTTATTTGTCATCCACCACCTGCTGTTTCCTTCCTCATTAACAATTTTGCCAACCAGGGAGGCAGAAACATGGTGGTGACATTTCCTAATTTGCAATATACAATGCCAGTTAAAACAGAATTACCAAGGAAAGTAGGGGTTCATCGATACTGTAGAAATAATGCAGTCTGACACCACTTTAAATGCTGTAGCTCCATCCTATGGAATCCTGTAGGTTTACACACTCTTTAGCCTTTCTGCCAAAGAGTGCTGGTGCGAACTATATTAACTCAAACTAGACTAAACTATAATTCAAGTACAGAACTACAAATCCAGTGCTAATCGTTAACTATAAACAATATCAAAGTGTATACATATGTATAGATAGATACACAATTACATATGGTAATGTTTTACTTATAGAAAAATTACACTTTAGCACCCTTTGTACAATACATAAAGAATTTATGCACAGTAGTCATAACATATGTTCTAATTATACAAACACACTTGTGTAAAACATAGACAAGCAACAGTAATAGTCACAATCATGTGTTATAAGAACTTCTTACATTCCCCCCCTCTTTTTCAAACATAACACACAAAAAAAGATATAACTGTATAATTAGAACATATGTTATGATTACTGTGCATAAATTCTTTATGTATTGTACAAAGGGTGCTAAAGTGTAATTTTTCTATAAGTAAAACATTACCATATGTAATTGTGTATCTATCTATACATATGTATACACTTGGATATTATTTATAGTTAACGATTAGCACTGGATTTGTAGTTCTGTACTTGAATTATAGTTTAGTCTAGTTTGAGTTAATATAGTTCTCCCAGTTGATGTCAGGTTAGCCGTGAGGACCCTATAGGAGTGGTGTTTCTATCAAAGAGTGCTGGTGCCTCACAAAACTACAAATCCCAGGATCCTGTAGGATGGAGCCATGGTGTCAAACTGCATTATTTCTTCAGTGCAGATGCACCCCATGAAATGAAAAAACACATCAAATATTAACAATAATCCCAAAATGTATATAACTTTTTTTTTAAATGTTGCTGGATTTTTGAACTGCTTTACTTTACAAATTGACACAAATATTTGAGGAAAGTTGAAATGCAGCTGTTGTTAACCCATCTTACTTTGCGGCTATGTACCAAAAATTTTTTGTAAAAAACCTGATACACAAGTATTTAATGTGGCATGTCTCTTTCTCCCATGCAGGCCAACAGCAAAGGAGCAGGGATCAAAATTGCTTCAAGCAGCCAGTGTGATCATAGAAATGGTGTGGAATTTCATTCTTTCCATCACCCCTGGTGCTCCAGAGGAAATGCAAAAGCAAATACTGTACTCCAATAATGGCTAATTCAGAAGTTGCTTCTCTCATTCCTCCCCTTCATCCCTGCACCGAAGCAACTCTTGTGCCTCATTCAGCTGGGATTCTATTTGGCTCCTTTCTCACAACTGTTGAAACACTTAGTTATGAATGACTTTGTTAAGTCTCAGAGTACTATGGATGCTGTAGTACAGTAAATGAATTTAAAAACTGGTCTGCCGACAGAAGTGCAGCTGCATAAACCCCATCTCTTCCCCCACCCCTGCAAAATCTGAAACAAATTAGACACAGGGGGATGCCACATACCACTGAAACCTGACACTTCCAGCTAGTAGCCCCCTGACATAGTCAGACCATTCTGTTCATGCACTCAGGGTGAGAAAACAATTCTAAAATATAAGGGGAGGGGAGGGGAGTAGGCAACAGGAGATGACATCCATCTAGGAATAAACATAATTGGATGCAAATCTAGAGTAATGCTACTGAAATTCTTTGAACTGCTCTGAAAAGAACTTATTAACTAGCCTCACTCACTGAAAAGGCAGTGGTTTTCTGCATACCTTGGAAATGTGTGGGATGTAGTACAGGACACAGAATTCAGAATCCTTTAAAATCCTTTAAAATCTCAGATTTCACTTTTAACCTCCACCTCAAAAGGATTTTGTTTGTTTGTTCTGATGGCTGCATAGAAAGACATAAAAATGCAAGTTCTGCACAAGCTGGTAATTTCTCCTAAACTATGGGGGAAAGAAGCCTTATGGGACATCTGGAATCCACAGCTTAGTTCCTTGCATTTCCTCACATCTATCAAGAGCACAGTTATTCAGAATAAGAAAATCTGTGCCAACATGTTTGATTTACACCACTTATCCAGGTAGCAGAATTCAGATTTCAGCACAACCACAATCCATACTGTACATCAAGAGTCAAGGTTACTTTTGTATACAAAGCTATTTTTGCTTTCAGTCCCTGATTTATATGCCACTATTAATCTAATTTACCCCAATGCTGCTCAAAATGGTGGTCCATGGACACCAGGGCTGGGCCTTGAGCCATTGGCTGCCGATCCCTGGCAACTTTCCAAGAAAGAAAGAAACAACTGTAGACACTGGGTACTCATATGGTACTGGTCCCTGGCAGGGGGAAATTGCTGGTTCCCCAAATCAGGTAGCCTGAGAAGCACAGATCTAGACTGGACAGTACCTAGAAAATGCTTACTAAGGCAGCAATAAGAGTAGCAAAAGATACTTTAGAGCACTATGAAGGTTTTAGTAGTTCCTGTTCATAAAAGTTATTTGATATTTTTTTTAAGACTCTGACCACAATCCAGCACAGTACACTTAATCCTTTGTGATTAATTCTGCACTCCAATGTACACTCAATTGGAAATAAGTCCTATTCATATCACCGGGTTTTGCTGAATAAAAGGACAATAGCACCAGCCTGGTGGCCTGCCCAGATCTATGGTGGACTACTGGGCCTTGGACCAAAGTTCTTTGACAAAAACAGGCAGATGCAAAGTGACTTAAACGGTGGGGTGCATGAACCCCAAGCCTTCAGACAGGCAAAGCATGTCAACTGGAGCTCGCTAGGAAATTTTACCTTTATGTTGGAAAGAACAGACCCTCAGAAAATCAAATCCCACTGTATCCTACAGAAGGTAAGTTTATACCATCTTAAGCTGGGACTCCATTTTCTGGGGACTTATTCCCTGCAACCAAAGGTAAAGCTACCTAATTGGGCTCTTATATACATGCTTTGCCTGACCCATTGCCTAAACTGATCTCCACCCGTAATGATGCCAAGACTTCAGAGTTTGCTCATTTTCAAACTGAAGTAATATAAGAGAGCCAATAGGAAGACTAGGGGAGAGAGAAAAGTAAAGTGGTGTTTAGTGAAGCCTAGACCACCATGTCTTTCAAATTACCCAAATTATGGAAGAGGGCTATTAGCCTCCAGTGTAAAGGATATGTCCAAGGGGTAGTCTAAACAATGAAAATACCCCTCATGGAATGCGAGGGGAAGATGACCAGTCTTAACAGGATCCTGCGATGTGTTGAGGTATTGTAAAGGAGCAGGGTAAAAAAGGGCAAACCCCACAGGAAAAAAGCCTTCACAGCTTTTCGCAGCCTTTTTTAAAAAAACACTGACAGGGGTGCGTATTTCTGCCCGTTAGGATAGCAATTTGATCAGAATCGCTGTTCCACCCTTAAGGTAGCATGACCCTGATTGGCTTGAGAAGCGCAGGGTGGGGCCTGCTGACAGGGCAAGTGCCCGCAGCTGCCATTTCCCTCCCCCAGCCATCAGGGATGAGGAAGGGAGGTGGGTGGCTGTCATTGCTGTTTTGCTCTCCGCGCTGTTTTCTTGTTTGCTGCTGCTCCCCCCCCCTTGCCATCACTGTCACGGCACCACTGCGGCACCCATGGGGACCAAGAAAGGGGGAGGTCTCTCTCACCCTTTCCCAGTTTGCTTCCCCCCACACACAACATTGCCATGCTACTGCCCTCTCACCTATCATCTTTGGCTATGAAGCTTATGGGGGCTGCTGGGAGTAAAAGACCATTAAGACAAGTCGCAGCTGCTGTGACTTGCTCTTACTGTGGGACACTAGTGTTTTGGGGGCTCATGGTGACAAGCCCCAAGTTTGTTTGTTTTAAACTTAATTTCAGCATGCCCTTTATTAGGACTGATAAAACAGAAAGAAAGAGAGAGCGAATCTGTACGTAATTAAGCAGTAACTTTAAATTATTAATGTTGCCAAGACCAAACCACAGAGAGCAACACAGTTGGCTATAAATCATAAGGTGATTAACAGCTTGGGGGATAAATAGTTCTGTCCTATTTAACGATTTTTTTTTTAAAGAACCAACCAGCTATCCAAAACCAAAGCAACAGCGATATAAAAACTGACAAGATTCGACAATGCCTTCCTGGTTCCTGTCCAACAGCTGATGCTCAAGAGGAGATACACATGCCCTATTTTTAATTACTATCTAATGAATTGTGGGTTTTTTTCGGGGGGTGAGGTTGCAAGAGCTGGAGACCCAGAATTTTCACAGGCATCAAGCCAATGAGAAATAAATAAACAAAACGTCAACCAGTCTTGCTTTTTCATCGCAGGACCAGCCGACCCCATTAGCCGTCTCCTCCCAGCCCTGGCGACCTCCGCCCTTATATCCGATCATTTAGGCATTTCCTAACTTTCACGCGTTTAAACTGCTCGCACCGTGACAGGAAACAAATGAACGCCCTGGATACCGATGAACGGCTTCACTATAAATGCCCTTCAAAGGGGTTTAAAGCAGGGCAGGGAGAAAAGCGGGTGGGAGAGCCCCGTTTGGGTCGGGGGGTGTTTTGCGTGAGCTTAGAGCGCCACCTTGTGAGCAGCGCCGGGAGGAAAGCAGCGGAGAGCAAAACAGTAAAAGCATCTTTTTCTTCCTCGCCCCGCCACCAGACTGGAATTCCTCTACCACCAACCCCTTTCCTTTGACCACAGCCAATTCTCTCTCAAATCCTTAACAACGATTTCTTGGACTTCTCTGCTGCCAGCTGCAAGTTTTCAAGGGGAGCGGTCTTTCTCCAATCGTTGCAACCTCAAGGACGATTAGACGAGCATCGTCACCCGGGCCAAAAGCAGAGGCATCCACACGACACAAACAATCCAGTTTGAAACGGGATTCTTGGCCACGGCTCCCTCCTACGGAATCCCGGGATTTGTAGTTTGGCGAGGCACCGGCGCTCTTTGGCCGAGAAGGCAAAAGAGCTTGTGGAACTACAAATCCCAGGATGCATCAGGAAGGAGTCCTGGCAAAGAATCCAGTTTCACACTGGATTATTTGTGTCGTGTGGATGAGTGGCTGTAAAAGGACAGCCTGGTTTGCCAAAGGGGGGCGCTGTACGACTAGGATTCCATAGGACTGAGCTATGGCAAAGAATCCGGTTTCAAACTGGATTATTTGTGTCGTGTGGACTGCAGTCGAAATCCGGAAAAAATAATCTCGCGCACAATCACGATCACAACCATAATTTAAAAATAAAAGATTAGGCTGGTCTTAGGTCAAAAGAGCCTTAGCGTAGCACCAAACCCGACTCAAAACGTCCCTGAAAAAGAGCAAAGAAATGCGCGCGTTTCCCACGGCGGCTGAAAAGCTTCGCAACAAGGAGAGAAGAGGGACATATAAGGAGCTACTGCAGAAGAAAGGACTGAGAGGGAGGGAAAGCGTTTCTTTCCCGTGACAACCCAGCATCCATTAGAAGTGAAAAACGGCGATTCCTCGCAAACAAACCCCCCCAAAAAAACGGTACGCGGGATTTACTACCACGCCTCAGCCGCTCAGAGAGCCCTCAAATCGGGGCGGGATGAAGAAAGGCGAGGAAAAATCTTCCAAAGAGAAATGGTACCCGCTTTCTTTTCTTTTTTCCCCCCTCCTCTTTTAGGATTAAACAGAAGCGCCAAAAAAAAAAATGGGATAAGAAAAAAAAAAGAGGGGGGATTTCTAGACTTTGGCGCCCCCCCCAAAAAAAAAATTCACGGAGTGGGGGACACAAGAGAAGGTAAGCTAGGGCTGTAAGAAGTCTTTGGGTGCCCGCCTAAATTGGTCCCAGAGTCGACCTGGGATGGTTTTGAGAGGCAGAGCGCCCAAGGCTGAGGTCCCTCAGGGGAGCTGGGTGGACCTCAGCCTTGGGCGCTCCACTGTCTAATGACCTCCCAGGCTTTGCGCCCAGGCTGCCAAGCGCGAGACGAAGGCGGGAAAGCAGCTGGCACGCGCGCACGGGGGGGGGGAGGACGGAGCTCGACTTAGGCACGCGCGCGCGCAACACCCCACTTCCCCACACACACCCCACAACCGTAAGAAACACCGCGGCTGGCTTCGGAAGGCGGCAAAGGAATCCTCCCTACAAAGGGGGGGGGGAGAGGGCTTTCCACCCTTCCTCCGGCCGCACGCACCACAGACCTTTTGGCGGCAGGGTTGGGATGGAGGCTGAGGCGGCACCCCCGCTGCTGCTGCTACACGAGGAGACCCCCTCAATTCAAGCAGGCGCGTTGGTGGAGGGTGAGGGGAATCCACCTTTGGAGAGAAGGGGAAGGAGGCAGCGGGTGCAGCCAGGCTGAGGCGAGAAGAGGAGCCGCTTCTTTCTCCCAGGCGAGCTCCGTCAGGGAAGCCTCGCCTTCTCCAAGTGGGAAGAGCCTCTCCCCAACCTTGCGCCTTAAAATAAGAGGGCTGTTCCCTACTCCCGACTGGGGTGTGTGTGTGTCTCGTGTAAGCGGTTACGAAACGGCGGCGGGAAAAGGTGGATGGCTGCCACGGGATGATCTATGCGCTCCTCTCCACCCCCCGCGCTTCTCCTTCGCTCAAAAGGAGACGCGGGACTCTCAGCGCCTTGTGGAAAGTTGCGCATACCTCGCCGCATTCCTGAGGCATGAGGAGTCCCACGCGAGGAGGGCAACGCGCGGGAAGAAGGGCTGAGGCGGCGGAGGGGTGGCGGGGGCGGGGGTGCTGAGGGAGAGGGCGGCGAGGGGGGCAATGGAGGCCCAGCCAAGAACACACGTAGCTCGCTTCTGGCTCTCGGCTCCGGAGCCAAGCGGCAGCCGAGGCGCGGCAGTCCCTTGGCTGAGGCGGTTGCCAAAAGGAAGCCGCGCTGGACTCCCCGACGGCAACCCAGTGGAGAGCTGAGGGAGAGCCTCACCCTGGGGGAAGCCTCCGAAGCAAAAGCTGAAGGAAACACAGTCATTTTATTCATCCAACATTGGTAGCCTGAGGCCCCCATATAGGACAGAGGCAAATACTGTACGGGTCTCAAGGCAAATACAGTTAGTTCTCAAGGGGAAAGGGCGCTTTGTAACTGCAAACGGAGAAGCCAAGCTTTATTGCCTCGTTGTAATATTATTATGTATCATTATTTTATTCATTTCTATCCTGCCTCTCTCCCACCAATGAGACTCAAGGCGGTCAACATCATTATAAAAGCAATACAGGTTAAAAAAAACAGTCCAAAGTTAGAATCCCATTATACATATAAAATTGAAAAAGAAATTAAACAATTTACAAGTTTAAAATATTTGAAGGGATGTCATACTGAGGATGAGGCAAGCTTGTTTTCTGCTGCTCCAGAGACTAAAAGAGGGAGCAATGGGTTCAAATTACAGGAAAAGAGATTCCATCTAAACATATAGGAAGAACTTCCTGACAGCAAGAGCTGTTTGGCAGTGAAATGCTCTGGAGTCTCTTTTTTGGAGGTTTTTAAGCAGAGGCTGGATGGCCATCTGTCAGGAGTGCTTTGACTGTGTCTTCCTGCATGGCAGGGGGTTGGACTGGATGGCCCTTGAGGTCTCTTCCAACTCTATGATTCTATAATAGCCTTGGTTCCCAGTTAGCTGATGGATGTGTATACAGGTGGCCTTTTATTCTACACACATTTCTTATATCATTTCAAAGCAAAAATGTGGAGGCTGTGACCAAAACATGATCACTTTCCTGCCACAGATGAAGAAGCTTTGAAAACTAGCATAAAGTACTGTAATGTGTTTTGTGTCTTTTGGTTGGCCCAATAAAAATAACACAAAATGGGATTTTTGATTTTAATTTTTTTTAATTAAATTTCATTTTTTTGTACTAGGCCTATACCACTGGAAACCACCAACATTTCAGGGAACGCTATTGTTGTTGTATTCATTTCTATCCTGCCTTTTCCCCACCATTGAGACTCAAGGCAGCTTTTCTATTTGGCGTTGAGGGGAGGGGGTGTTTTGAAGTGGAAACACCCAGCTATTTTAGGAAAACTTTAGTGACATTCAACTCTCCCCTAGGAAGGTTTGGGGTGAGGTAGGGAATCGCTTTCAGGGAATCTGTATGTGTTTGGATATACATCTCACACATAAATACACACACGTGTCTGTGTTTACACACTATTACATACACACATGTATGTACATACATAAATACACTTGGTGGGGAGGTTATGACTATTGAAATCCCTTGTCTTGGAAATCCAGGCATGCTGGAAACCAGCCAGGGCGAAATTGAGCACAAACCAGTTATAAAATAACATTCATACACTTGCACACACCTGAGGGGATTCTGGATTCAGTCGTACTAACAAGCCCCTCACTGGTGTTTGTTCACGAGGTTTCCACAAAACTGCAAAATACAGTACCATTCCCATGGAGAAAAACAGACATTTTAGATGTGGAGGGACGCCACTTTCTCTCCTCAGATTTTACCACCATCCTCCCTTCCACTTTCTTTTGACACCCTGCCAGTTTTTTTTAACCAGTATACCCCTCTAGAACCAGCCATGGTGCAGTTGTTTGAGTGTCAGGCCAGGGTTCAAATCCTTGCTCGGCAAGAAAAACCTACTTGGTGACCTTGGCCAAGTCACACTCTCTCAGCCTCAGAGGCAGGCAAAGGTAAATTCCCGCTCTGAACAAAGCTTGCCAAGAAAACCCCATCATAGGGTTGACATAAGTCAGAGACAACTTGAAGGAACACAACCACTTCTCCTACTCTCTTCTCTACTTTGATCCAGGCATCTGTAGGAATAAGCAGTTGGAAATGTGCCATGATACTACTATTCTTTTCACTGAGTTCCTTGGGTGGGGACTAAAAGCTTACAGCCCCAGTCCAGTTTGCAACCCAATTCAAGTTCTTGGATTCCCACCCACTTGCAAATCCATTGGGAAGGTTGGACCCTTTAATCAGCTTTTTTTTTTCAGAGCAGCAGTAGTCTGGCTCCTCACTACCAATGGCAGAGTCGTCTCACCCCAACCCTGCAAAGGCATGGAGGGGCTGGTGACGAGAAGCCTGGCTTCAGCCTTTCCTCCTTGGCTGTCACGTGGGCCAGGCTTCTCCCATGGTGTTTTGAGCAAGAAAGCTGAGAGATGACTGACAAGAGCTACTTGGGATTATCACACTACACTATTATAGCACTATTATTCCACTAATTCATCTGGCTGCCTCCTGTGGAATCCTGGGATTTGCAATTTAGGGAGAAGCATTTAGCATTCTCAGCCTGAGAGCTCTTAGGCCTCCCTAAACTGCAAACTCCAGAATTCCACAGGAGGCAGCCATAGCAGTTAAAGTGTAATAATAGCAGTATGACAGTGTAGTGTAATCAAGTCTGCAATTCCCTGCAATTGCTGGCCAAGAAGAGAGACCATAAGCCTGTGTTACTGAAAGCTAGTGGAGAAATGATACCTTTGAGGCAGCTTGTGTTCAGTCTCCACTATCAGACCAACTTTTCAGCCTTGCCTGTTGATATTGCCAGAACATCTGACAATCACAGGGGAGTGGTCCCCCTCTTCCCACCCACCAAGCACCGGAAAAAGAAAAAGTCTCCAAATAATAACAATAATAAAAAACAATTCCCAACGCATCCACAGGTGACTTTCCTAGCAAAGTTTATCGCACGCTTTTCTATCCAGAACAACAAGCAGCTAGGTCAAACATGACTATAGATGGGGAAGGATGAAGGAAAACAAGATGCTACAAGTGCTGGCAGGGAAAAAAAATCCAAAACTGAAGGATCAATGTGCCTGAATGTGCATTTTTGGATGCTGCAGTGAAGAACTCTTCAGCGCTCACCCCAAGTGTGGGGAAAGTGGGCAAAAAGCATTTCCTAGAGACTACCGCACAAATTACCTTCAAATCGTCAACAGTTTGTCATTAAAACCAAATGAAAACTTTATGCCCATGGGAAAGAAAAGAAAGGTTGCTGCAGTACCCACCTGCCCAGGCAACCCACAATTTGTTGGGTGAATAATGGTTTGGAACTGGAGGAAATCAGATTCCAACCAACCTGTGAAGAATGTAGTGACTTCCCCCCACTTTTACACAGAGTTTTCTCATAGTTTTTCTCAATCTGACATATCTTTTAATATCAGTGGAGACTCTTCGGGTAGAACCAGTACACTGGAACAGGACTTGGGGTTCCCAGAGAGATTGTCGAGAACATCCTACCACTTGAAGTCTAAATAAAAGCAATCAGAATCCAACCAGTGGCAACAACCACCTAAGTCTTCCACCATTATGAATAGTGACAGTTGCCTATTACTGGTAGATTGTTTGGTGAATAACTTCACAGAAGTATAATATATGCTTTATAGGAGGCTGAAGATGGAATGGTTGGTCTGGGAATAAGTAATAAACTTCACCTTCCTGTGCTTCATCTCCCCATGAAAGAGCATAATAAATAACTGCACATTTAAAACATAATACAAAAACATATATCCTTGCAACTTACTACCCCAAGAGCAGATAGAAAGCAGCTGGTAAAGACAATACAACCTTCTCAGAGTTTAAGGCCAAGTTCTCAGAGAGGAGAAACTATACTGAAGCAGACCTAGCCCAGAATTCTGTTCCCATTGTGGCCAACCAGATGCCATGGGGGGGGGAGCTCACCTGAAGAAAGAGAGTGAACCTGCACTGTGCCATCTGTGTTCTTCAGAAATTCATATATAGAGGCTGAACCACTTTCAAACTGCAGATGGGAGATTAAATTGTCTGAATGCTCCTTCAAGGATACCCCCTGTACACAGAAAACTAGTGTTTCAACTGGAAAACTAGACTAAAGGCACTATCTATGTGCAGGGATATTCATTCGTTCTTTCATGTGTTGCATGGAGAAACATCACCCAGGTAAACTGACACAGACAGTCCAAAGTGTCACATCTCAGACACTTTGGCCTGAATCCCACTACTAGACCCATGACATCAATGGGATTTACTGATATGCTGACTCATTACCCCATGGGTCTACTCCAGTTGGGACCAGCCAGCCCACGGCCTCCTTCCTTCATACTTGTTGCTCTGGTATGAACAGTGGTGCACTCAGGGAAAATATACCATGGCAGAATTCAGGACTCTAGCTCAAGAAAAGGAGCAGAAGGGCTCTCAAATGTGGCTGCACCAACTTAACACCATATTATGAAGTAGCTAAAGTAATTCATCTAAAGCCATCAAAAGGGGGTGGGGGGGGGGCTAAGACCATTAAGCCCAGTAGCTGCACCACTGATTCCAAATGCCCAAGACAAGAGTCTACCATAAGACAGTTACCTCCACGACAGTGAGAGCAAGTGTGGCACAGTGGTTGAAGCACTGGACTATGGCTCTGGAGACCAAGGTTTGAATCCCAGCTCAGCCATGGAAACCCACTGGGTGACCTTGGGCAAGTCATACTCTCTCAGCCTCAGAGGGAGGCAAAGGCAACCCCCCCCCTCTGAACAAACCAGGCCAAGAAAACCTTGCCATCGGTCCCTCTTGGGGTCGCCATAACTTGGAAACAACTTCTGAAGGCACACAAAACCAGCAGCGCCCCTGAAAGCTGGCATTGGGCAGACACACAAAGGTTATCCTCCCAGCTATAAAAATAAAAACCCTTCCAGGGATGAAGGACAGGAAACGCTCTCCGCTAGGAAGCACATGGTAACCCGAAAAAGTGCAGCAAGTAATCCGCAGACAGAGAGCTCCCTTCTCACACCACCTAACTTGCTTGGGGAAAGGATGGGCAGGGACGGCAAAAGTTGGCTGAACCGCCCACCCTACTGTGAGGGTGTGTGTGTGGGTGTGTTTAGTAACGCACAGACAGGCGTCTGTTACCAATTGCTTTCAGACTTAGAGAGTCCCTATCAGGGGGCTTTCTGAGGCTGAGAGTGTGTGACCTGCCCAAGGCCATCCTCCAGTGGGTTTTCCTGGCCCAGGGAGGATTCGAACCCTGGTCTCCGGAGCCAAACCATCCCGCCACGCCTGTGACCAGACCCATCTGCAAAACGACCCGCTCCAGCCGCGCAAAGAAAACCAAGCCAGGCGGCCAAGGGCGCGCATCTCTCTCCGCGCAAAGCGCCCTGCCCGCTGGCGCTTAGGTGGGCGAGAGCAGCTAGGATGGAGCCCGGACGCGAAGGGGGGAGTCGGGAAGCCGGGACCCTGGCCAGCCGGGACCCCCGCCTCTCTCCCCCAGTCCTCCGGGCCCCCGCCTCTAACGCTCAAAGCAACCACGTACACGGTCCTGGGCGGGCGGGCGGCTAGCTCCTCGGCGCGGGTTGCCTCTGGCTCCTGGACGGTCCCTATTGGCCCGGGCGCTCGGGCATCCTCCGGGGAAGGCTCGCCCTTGGACCAGCCGGATAGCACCCCACCGCTGCTTCCCCAACGACTCCGCTAGAGTCTCAGGCGCCCGGGCTGGGCTTTCCCTGCCGTCGAGGGAGCTCTGCCCCACCGAGCGGAGGGCGTCCTTTGAAGCCTCCTCCCGCTCAGCCTCTCCGCAAAGGAATGAGGAGGAGCAGGACCGGCGAGCGGGGGACGCACCGCGCCGTGAGGGGCATTTCTTGTCCAACAGCACGACCTAGTGGCTCGCCCTGGCGTTGCCACTACAGTACAGCCCTTCCTCACCTCCAGCGAGCGCATCGCCAGAGGAAATGGCTTTCCCATCTTTCCATCTAGAGTTCCTTCACAACAATATGCTACGGACAGGGCTTCCTTCATAGTTTACAGATGTGGGAACTTTACTGGAGAGGTGCATTCAGGTCTGGATGGTTGTTCTTTTTGGCACAACCCTTACATTTCTGCAACAAGCATATATATACATATTGCTTGCATATATATGCAAGCTTGCATATTTCTGCAACAAGCATACACACACACACACACACACACATATATATATATATATATATATATATATATACACACCATATATACCCTATACTGTACAGCTTTTTGTTACGGCATAACTGCAAGAGGGCAGAAGGTTTCCCAAAAGATGCCATGAGTGGATTTGCGCACGAATCAAACCAACCAATAGTTTTCAAGGTCAAGGAGACCTCTTCTCCCCCCTGTTCTTTGACCATTGGAGACTATAGACCTCAAAAGATATTGTATTTGGCCAAATTAACACATTAGGAAGCTCATTTTGCCCTACACAATTATAACACTATGATTCTACTCTAACTGCCATGATTCCACCCGAGGAAATCCGGGGATTTACAGTTTACAGAGGAAAGACTTAGGGAGCTGGGTATGTTTAGCCTGGAAAAAAGATGGTTAAGGGGCTATGATAGCCTTGTTTAAGTATTTGAAGGGGTGTCACATTGAGGATGGAGCAAGCTTGTTTTCTGCTGCTCCAGAGACTAGAACATGGAGCAATGGATGCAAGCTCCAGGAACAGAGATTCCACCCCAACATTAGGAGGAACTTTTTGACAGTAAGAGCTGTTCAGCAGTGGAACACACTCCCTCAGAGCATGGTGGGGTCTCCTTCCTTGAAGGTCTTTAAACAGGGGCTGGATGGCCATCTGTCAGGGATGCTTTGATCATGATTTCCTGTGTGGCAGGGGGTTGGACTGGATGGCCCTTGTGGTCTCTTCCAACTCTACAATTCAATGATTCTATGATTCTACTAAAAGTCTGGGATTCAACCTGTGAATGAAAAGTAGGCACTGTTTAATTAAACACATATGAAAAGTCTCATATACTAGACCTAAATGGTATTAACCACATACAAGCTAAGCAACTTATAGCTTGGAGCCTCTTAATACTGCCTCCCCACAGCACACACATATACCAAAAAGAAGTCTGTTACAATAATGCATATTTGGTTTCAGTAATGCAATGGGGCCTCTTAAACTTGACGTCATTTAGAGATTCAGCATGTCTTAATCCAACCCTCCATGCTGTATTTATAAGAAAATCCCTTTCCTTATAAAGGGGGAGGGTGTTATTTGTCCCATATTTATAATAATGTTATAGCCATTGCAAACCATATCAAGACAAACAAGAATCCCACCAAATGCTCTTTAAAAACACCTAGTTGGATTTCTCTATTTGGGATGTAGAAGGAAGAAAGTGCTGGTTATGACCTATAAAGCCCTATACAGTTCCAGGTTATCTGAAAGACCATATCTCCCTATACAAGCCCACCTGAGTTTAAGATCTTTGGGGGAGGCCTTTCTCTCAGTCCCACCACCCTCACAGGTACAGCTAGTGAGGGCCCAGGAGAAAGCCTTCTTAGTGGCTGCTCCCAGGCTGTGGAACTCTCTGCCAAGGGAAGCTCGGTTGGCCCCCTCCCTGCTCTCCTTCTGCCAGCAGAGGCCAAGACGTTCCTAATTAAACAGGTCTTCCATTTCTAATCTGGTTGGAGGTAGTGCAATGAGTCAGGTTCAATGTGCTTGTAACTGTCTTAAAATAATGTTCTGTTTAAGAGGATTGTATTTAATGCTTTTTTAAAAAATAAAATTGTATTCCAGATTGTCTTTAGCTGTATTGTTATAACATATGGTGTGAACCACTTTGGGTCCCATGTGAGAGAAAAGCAGGATATAAAATAAATAAATATTAAGAAAGAAAGGAGACATTTTTATGCCAAGGGGGAAAAGAGGAAATCATGGTGTCATCAACAGAAGCAGGGCAAGAATAAAGAGCATTTAGGGAAAGAGAAGATCCTCAGTCTTTTTTTCAGCCTGACCCTGGTATGAACTATAAATATAGGCTGGCACAGTGGTGTCATTAAGAGGGTGCAGACCGCACCAGGCAACACCATCAGAAGTGGGTGACACCAAAATGACTGTCTATAAAAAAAACAATTTGTGCAGTATTTCTGCTGAAATTTATGATTTTTTTAAAAAAAATCCCTGGCACCCTGTCAAGCCAGGCAAATCTTCCTTCTTGTTCCTGTTCCAAACTGAGGTTTTTGGTGACCTTCAAAGTTGTGCGTAGATTGCTGGGATGTCTAAGGATTCTGTACAGTCTGGTATGGGAGGCGGTCCATGGGGGTGATACTATGAGTTACCACACTGAATGACACCAATCCAAGTGATGCCACTGGGCTGGCAACCTGTTCAGCATTTTTGTCGTTGTAAATGGACTTCCAACCATGTCAAGGTTAATTGTGACATTGCACAATGCTTTCAGGTGGGCAGTAAAGACATAGCAACATCTCTGGGACCATTTTGCAAATGGAGCCAACAGCTAGGCCATTGCACCCTGGCTCCTTTTGGGAAATGGGCATCAGAGTGCTATGGGACCCCGTTGTGCAATGGTCAACAAAACACTATAGAACTTGTGCACAATGGGAACTTCCATTGCATAACAGGACACTAGGCAGGATGCCCTGATAAGCATCATCATAGTTCACTTGATGGGTTGCATGTCAGGGACGTAGCTGTGGAATCATAAAGTTATGAATTTTAGACTCTGATGCAGGATCTCAGACAAGGATCTGTACGGAAGGTAAGGAGTCAGGAGTAGAAAGATGCATTCATTTGTATAAAGCAGCACTAACCAGCATAGATAATGGTGAGGAATGCTGGAAGTTGCAGTCGAACAACATCTAGAAGGTCACATAAGTCCCACTCCTGACACAAAACCAGGAGACTGAAGAAAACAAAAAAGGAAAAGATGGAAGGGACCCTGGGTGACATCTAGGACAACTTTAGAGGACAACTTTATAGAGGTAAAGGAGGACAGTTACTAGAAGGCATGAACAGAACACCCCAATTATTACTTTAGTATATATTACTTCCCATGTAGCTGGATTTTACTTGGGGAAAAGTTAAAGAGAAATAAAATGAGGCAACATTTGAATGACGGGCCTATTAATCTGATGACAGTTCCATGAGGGAATAATTTTATGGGGAGGAGGGATATTTTTCAAAGAGAGGTTTCTTGGTTTCAGGTAGGCTTATTACTTTTTAAAAAGGAATAATGAGGCATTGTCCAGAGAATACGTGCTTTAACATTTCCAGACACCTTGGGGAAATGAGTCAACTACTTATAGGAACATACCACAAATTCAGCTGTCTGGTAATCCTAAAATGCACTTTCCAGAACCTATGTTTTCCTCAGTAATAAATTACAAAATACCCTTGAACTACTGCATCCCCTCCTGAACTTTTCAGTCTCTTTTATTTATTAGTGTGAACACTGCCAATTACTGTGTACTAATTCTATTAAGAAAAGTTGTATTTTTCTCACTAACCGAAAGGTTGCCTAGCTAAGTACTACATCAAACAAATAAGAGAATATTAATCTCTCTCACTTCTGTTGCTTTAAGACAGTCAGCTCCAATTCACAAAGGGGCTGTGTGTACCAGTAGACTATCACATAGATGTATTGGGTTTTCTTTAAATGCTTAATTTATTGAAGGAACTAGCTTAACAAAATTCTGTGTTTGGAGCTTGTCTACTGAGTGAAGGGCCAGAGCACCAGTGTGGGGTAGGGGGAGTCACAGTTTTATTTTTATTTTTTTCTACTACAATGTTACAACCTTGGAAATCTGATGGCAAGGCAACCTGAAAATTGATGAAGAAGGGGAGGAAATGTCTCAGTCCATTTTGACAAACCATCTATTTCCTTTGCACCCCAGAATTAGATGTGGATTCTCATGCAATTTGTGGCTGGAAATCCAGACATTTACTATATGAGTTTATGATCTGATTTGCACAACAAAAATATGTAGTGTATGTGATGGATCTATACCTTTGAAAAATGCACACAAATATGCTGTTGTTGCGTGATTCAAAGAGAATAGAAGGTACACAGTGAAAGATTCCAGAGGCTTATTTATGCCAGATGTTATCCTCAGTCAGCAGCCTCTGTTTCTGCATACAATGAACCCTAGCTCATTTTGTTGTTGTGTGCCTTGGAGTAATTTCCAACTATGGCAACCCTAAGGAGACCCCATTATGGGGTGTTGTACACAAGATTTGTTCAGAGGGAGTTTGCTACTGCCGTCCTCTGAGGCTGAGAGTGTGTGACTTACCCAAGATCACCCAGTGGGTTTCCATGGCCAAGCGGGGATGTAAACCCTTATTCTCCCAAAGTCCCAATCCAATACTCAAACGGCTACACTGCACTGGCTCCTCAGCTCGTTGTATTATCTCTTTTTTTAATTATCATATATTTCTTGAGCTACTGTACTGTACACCTGGTGTGAATTCCAAACTAAACCCATTTGTGTGTGTCTAATATAGTCATACTTAGTGCTATTAGACCACTGAAATCTTATAAGCCCATGAGTATTCTAAGGAGATTATCAGACGGGGACAAAAGCAGCATCCTCGTCTCGCAATCTCCTCTCCCGCCCCCATCCAGGCACCATAACTCAAAGTTTCACACTTATCTTGTTCACGCAATCCTCCCCTCCCCTCTGCAGCCCAGGAGTGAATGCAGCTCGAATAAAGCTGCATTGACTTCCTGGAATGGAAATCCCAGCCGTTCTCACAAGAGGACAATCATGCAGAAAATTCAAAAATAAAAAGCAAAATACACTTTTAAAAAGTTAAACAAAGCAGCTAAACACACTTTAAAAATTACAAGTAACCCAGGGAGGGTACAAAAAAGTGTGTCACTTACCTCGTTTTCCCAATTGCACCTGGAAGTGTTCTGGAATGGACCTCCCACTCACGCTGGCATAGCACCAGCATAACAGGGCACCTTTTCAGTTGCCTGTCATCCCGTGACAGAAACAGAACAGGCAATCTATTCATGGCTTAGGCCGTGAATAAAAAGGAGTGCTGCGGGAATGTAAGCCGCACAGGAGCATAAGACAGGGACAACGACGTCTGATATTCAAGCCTTTGGCGATCTCCTGGCATCATTGTCACGCCATATTTAGCCCATCTGATAATTTCCTAAATCTCTGTGGAATAGTACCTTGACTGGGATCCCCCAAAATACCACCTTTTGATTGAGATACTGGGATTTGGGAGATTTCTTTCCAAGAGACTAGCTTGGGTACCACAATTCAGATGGGATAATTCCACTGAGGAAATTACTTCTGTCAGTGGAAAACATGAGTCCAGTGTGAGACTAGATTTAGGCCTTGATTTTTTACATCACCGTCCCAAGTTTCATCCTTTTCCTTTCCCACAAACCTCAGCATCTGGACACTTGACCAAACAAACACACCTGTAGTTAGGACGTCTCATTGTATAAACATGCCTCATCTTATTTGTAGCAAAACCTGGAGTTCTGCACTTAGTAGATTCTGGCATAACAAAACTTATTTGACTTCACTAACAACTATTCGGTTCTGTTTACTGTGTGCCCTAAGTGAACTCTGAGTACTCACTGTGCTATTCAAAAGGCATTCCTGCAATGTACAAACATTTACCAGCATACTCTACTATGTCTGCATCTTGGATAAGGATGTTAATCTACAATCCTAAAGCACATATGCAGAAGTAAGTTACTTAACCTCAAAGGATCTTATTCTCCCCACCACTGGGCCCCGTATAGTGTTTACCAGTAAGATGCTCTGGAAGGGGTCAAAGTGGTTCAAACATTTTCCTTACAGTTTGATAAACAGTCTGAGAACATTTATTTAGATGTACCACTTATAATTTCAAGACATCTATAGGTTTCATTTTATAGTATGACAAAGAAAAATTATTGTTCAGGCAACAACACCTCTGAGATTGAAAAACATCTGTGTTTTCTTGCCATTTTCCCCTCCAAGATTGTTTAAATTCTCTTCTCAGGGTTACAGTGTATGTATTTAAGTTCTGAATGTGCTGTGCAGTTACTTGGAAACACAGGTGTTTTCTCTATGTACAGTATTTCTATATCATTTGTAACCACCCTGTCAAAGCTGAATGCATCTATAGGCCACAAAGGGCAGCCCAGTAGGGGCTTGGTAATCCTTTCGTTTGTGGTACCTGCCAGGAACCAGAACAGGTGTGTTGAGAAGGATATTGCTGCCATATGTCAAGCTGCCATCCCTGACTGATGGGCTGTGGCTGGCTTGGGGGAGGGGGTCATAACATTATGTAGGCACATACTGTAGCATGGAAACATCTACATTACATTAACATGGATTTAGTACTCTAACTTAGGAGTTTCATACTACACAGTTATAGCACTATTATTCCACTGGAATCCTGGGATCTGTAGTTTCATTAGGCCCTAGATCTCTCTGGCTTAGAATGTTAAATAACCATACCTATACTGCAAATCCCAGAATTCCACAGGAATTTAGCCTTGACAGCTAAAGGGGGATCCTAGCACTCTAACTGTGTAGTATAAAAAGGCTCTTAGTAGAGCATGTGGTTTTCATCCTTTGTCTTGAATTTAAGGGGACAGGATCTAAGAGCCCTTGTGGGCTGGGAAGTGATAAACACTTCAAATAAATAATAAATAAATGTTATTATGATTTCTTAGGTGATAATATGGGCAGATACTATGAGTAAAATCTGGAGCTAGACTTTCCTAGAAAAGACCCATTGAAATCAATGGACTTTAAGTGGCTGTGTTCATTTCAATGGTTCTACCCTACGCAGGACTAAAGCTGAGTTTAGCCATGAATTACCTTACTATAAATCTATTATCACTCCATCCATCTCTCTAGAACAGGCGGGGGGGGGTCTCCTTTCATATAGCTGCCATGTTGTCATATTTTTAATTTACAAGATACCTGCCCTTTTGAGTGAAATTTGTGTAGTACAGAAGAGGAATAAAACACACTGTATCTTCCGGTGTCTTACAGATTGAGGAAAACTTTTTTTAAAAAATGGGCATCACAACATCATGCTATATGTATTTGAACCATTTCATATCTTTCCGTTCCATCTCTTAAATGGAAGGTGTCAACTCCCCCTTCTGTATTTACATAAAATGCAGTATTGCATAAAGTAACCATTTCAAATAATTAGGGCTTGTCTATATGAGGCAAAAAAAATTGTGGATTGCTCTGCAGTGATAGCAATTCTCAGCAGCTGCTGTTTGTCTTAATGGTATTTTTTGCAGATCGTAGGCATGTGAAGCTATCTGCATTTGCTGTGCAAATGAGCATGCCTGCAAGTCAAGATGGTGACTGCGAGTGAATTACTCACTGTTTTACATACCTCAATTTGTCACTGCTAAACATTAAAAAAAACCTATATCCAATATGCGATAGAGTGATATTTTGCCTTAACAAAAAGAGCAGTAATAATAACAGCAGCAACAACAACACACCCCATTTTATCACCTTAGTGCTCGCTCACTAAGGAAGAAATCCAACATGGAGGTTCTGGGCACTTGCCTTGTTTAGCAAGATGCACCCCCCCCTGCTCATATGGGAAAGCAAATCAATTCACATTGCTTGTTCCAAAGAGCAGAAATGCTTGTTTCCCCTGCTGTTTTTTAAAAACTCTGGAAAAGCCACGAAAGCTTTTCCTGTGAAGTATATAATGTTTTTGGCCCCAGTTCTTCCGAATACAGTGAAAAAATGCAAAGTCCCATTAAGACAGATAGCATTCGCCTCACGTTCTGTGAGGGGTATTTTTGCCATTTAGACAACCCCTATGTTTGATTTTTCAGCATTAGCTCAGTCTTTAAACATTAACTAAACAGGATACTAGATATTTAAAGGACCCCAGACAAAGGAGATTATCAGACATGTAAAATATCCCAGGACAGGGACAACAGGATATCGCTAAAAGGCTTACCTTTTAGACGACGTCATCCCTGTCCTGAGATGCTTCCATTCTGCTCCTGTTCTTCCCTCATTTTCTCTTATTCACAGAAAAATCTGTGAATAAGAGGCCCATTCCGTTATTATAATGGAACAACGGGCGAGTGAAGAGGAGCCCTGTTGTGCTCCTGGGATGACAACTGAATGTGACATCACCGAGGGGTCCCTGTCAGACACTTCTGGGTGCAATCGGGATGAAAAAGTAAGTAAAAAAAAAAAGTTCCCTTCCTTGAGTAGTTTTTTATTCGTTACATGTGTTTCAGTGCTTGCTTTTTTTTATTTTTTTATGTACATTGATCTATCAGAAAGCATAGTTACCACTATCTCAACCACTCATGAAGACAATTTTGGAATATTTCAGATTTCTCAATTCCAGATAAGGGAGACTCAACCTGTATTAATGAAATATGCAATTTATACTTTTGTCTCTCTGGCTTTTATTCACAAATGAAGATTCAGGAAGGACTCATCCTGTGCTCTCTTCAAGCACGCTGATGACTATAAAGACCAATCTGAGATAAACAAGTCTGGTTGCAGAAAGCACAGCAGAAGGTCTCC
The DNA here is from genome assembly GCA_030847615.1 of Gambelia wislizenii. NCBI lineage: Eukaryota > Metazoa > Chordata > Lepidosauria > Squamata > Crotaphytidae > Gambelia > Gambelia wislizenii. The sequence continues at coordinate 163,867,100 of JAUMIR010000001.1, read as the reverse complement.
TTGGGTAATGTCTCCAGGCCGTGATTCTTTCTGCATTGTCGTTTCTCTTCAAGACTTGTTCAGCGTGAGTTCTCAAATATGGCTGCAGCATTGTGGACAGTGCGTCTCCATGCCTCCCCATGTGAAGCCAGGGCAGACCATTGTTGGTGATCAATTTGGCCGAGCCTGAGATGTTGTTTTGGGGAGTCCTTGTATCGCTTTTTGGAGCGCCCCTCTTACGCTGACCCATGGCGAGTTCACCATAGAGTACAATTTTTGGGAGGTGATGGTCCTCCATCCTAGAAATGTGCCCTGCCCAGCGCAGCTGTGTTCTCAATATCATGGCCTCAATGCTGATGATCCCTGCTTGCTCAAGGACAGCAACATTCATCACAGTATTATACATTGAAATATGCAATTTATATTTAGTTAACCTTTCATGATGCCCAGCATCTCAGTTCTGTGAAAACCCATGCTCTGAAGTGGATACATCTGTTCCTTTTACAAAACGTTGTAATCCATGAAGTGTTGCCTGTAACTACTGATTATGTCTTCAGCTATAATCCCATTCATGTAGGAGTAAAACCCATTGAACTCAATGGCACTTACTCCTGAATCAACATGTATAGGATTCACTTTAACTTTCAATTAGTATGCCTGTTCAGTATACTACATACCAAAGGACATCTTTCAAGAGCTAAAATTATATATCCTTCACACAAAGAGATCAACCATGGATGCTTCAGTGTGGTTACATTAGAAATGCATTGTCTTCCATTTAACTGTCTACACTAGGATGACCAAATGTAAATGGGAACAGGGTTCCTTTACCTGGTGTAGAAGAGGGAATTTGATGCAGGAATCTATTTATATACAGAAAGACACTATGGATAAAACAAAGACTGTATGAATAAACATATTATTTTGTCTCATGGCTTCAGCAAAACACTGTGGGGGATTTAGCTACCTAGCAATCAGGGAAATAGTCCCACCCATGTTTTTATTTATATGTATCCACATATTATTTTAAATTTATTTATTTATACACCCAAGAATAGACTTAAGAGACTAGAAGAAAGTCCAGCCTGTCGATCACATGTGACATCAAATCCTTTTTGTACCCCCAGCTCCCCCCTGAGCCCCCATAGCTCCCAGACATTCCAATATTTTTACTAGAGGGAGCTAAAATCATCCACAAGTGCTGCCAGGGGTGATGGCATGCCTAACTCCACTATCTCCCAACCCATCTCCCCCCATCGTCAAAAGCCCCCAAATCAGCCAAAAACAAAAAACAAAAACCCACTACTGGTCATTCCTGGGACTGGTTTTGGACTGATTTTTTTTTTTTTTTTACTACAATTCAGGTGATGCAGAACCACAGCTTGTTATGGAAGATAAAATTGGTCCTTGGTGCAGTAGTCCACTCCTGAGTGCTGCTCACTCCTGGAGTCCTCACTTCCTTGTATTTAATGTAGCCCTGGGTAAATTTGGACGCATGCTATCATTTTTTAAAAGCTCCAAGGAATCTTTGATATCAGCCTGTGGGATCAACAGAACATAAAGAACCAACAACAACTTCATGAAAAAGCATAACTTCATTGCACCAGGCTTTAGAAAGAGAACTACACCCACAGAGGTCCCAAAGAGATAAGCTGAAATAACATGTTTCAGTTGTGTCTCCCTATCTGTGTCATTTTCAAAAAAGAATGCTGAGGAAGTGATAACTATTGATGTGGCTCCTGCAAAACTCTGGGGATTTTTTCCATTCCACACAGATTACTAAATTATTTTAGTCATATATTTCCATTTATAAATGAGATCAAATAGATATGATGAAATGTGGAATCAATATTTCCATTTTTAAAAAAATAGCTATTTCCAATGTTTTATTTACCAGTGACAGAAGGAAAAATCATAGCATGACTCAACTTGATAATAATCCATTAGAGTTTTAAAGCTTGTTAGACAAAAACACGGAAACCAACAACTACTTACAAGAGTCTCCTTCCATTTGTAGAAGTTATTGGCATCAAGTGAAGCTGGAAATAATTTTTACCCATTCCCTCTTTCCACTTCAGAATGCCAGGGGCATTACTGGAGCAACATGTCAGAAGGCTGTTGTAGAAGGGTGATTCTGTAGAAATCACCTCCCTCCTCCCACTGCTTCCTGTGGGAGCATCCTAGAAGCAGAGTTCCATTCACATGCAGTGGTGCCTGGAAGCTCTCATGGTTGGTGAATCCTCTCTAGGTTTTAATCCACACTTTAAAAAACACTATCCAAGGGACTGAACCCCATTGGGAGATAAGGGTCAGCAACTTGGATAGCTCTTTTGCTGCTCACTGAAATGGAAGCCATCACACTGCTCCCAGGAACCCTAATTCTTAACCTTGATTTTTCACAGAAAATGAGATTGGATTACTCCTTTGTGTCCAAAGTGGAGTAAGAGCTACTGAATAAAAATGACCTTCCAAGGCTAAGGTGTTTAAAGAGAGGTTTCTTTTATGTTTTCAGGAATAAACTCTTAAGTAGTTGTCTCGGGAAACTGTCTTGATTTGTACTTCCTTGAGCACGCACTACCTTTTGAGCCTGATCGTTAAAGTATGGGTGGTGGGAAATTACTGCTTCCCACTTTAGAAGTAAGTAACTCCATTTTGGGTCATTCTTTATTTGGTCTAATGCAGTTTATTCCCATACAGTGAGTGGTTTGCTCTAGGTGTCCAGTGAGAATCGAAGAAATTAGTAGTGACATCTGTAAAAAAGTAACCCTTTCAAACAGATTGGAATGGCAATCCTGTACCCAGTTACTTGGGAGTAAGCCCCATTGAACTCATTGAGTCTTAGGAGCAGATAAACGTGGATTGCCATGTAAATTCTTGACTAAGCTTGAACCGCGTGTTCTTTTTTCTATGTACAGTACTTGCAGCCAAGAGTTTAAAATGGAAGAAAAGGGAGAAAAAATAACTCTTGACTATTTCTGCACTTTATATACATGGATGAAATTTATTAAGAGGAGAGGTTATATAAATGAAAGAGAGGCACATCTGTTGCAGTATCATTTAAAATCTAAAATATAGAGAAGCAACATCTTTCAAATTTATATAAACAAAGTCCCATTGGGCCGTTCATGCAAGATAAATGGCTATTTTTTTGTTGGAAAGGATCTTCCTGTCTCTTTTCCCAGTAAGAGCTAGTTAATCTTTTTTATTAGGAAAATTATTAATTTTTTTGTACTCTCCTTTTTGAATCACTGATTACACAGATCAGAGAATGAATGTTTACAATGGCTATTGTCACTTATTAATTTTCTGACATAAGATTGTGCATGATAACAGCAAATGAGACATAAGATTGTGCATGATAACAGCAAATGAGTGTATCTTTAACCTTTTGGAATGTTTCTGTCTGGCACTATAGACACAGTATAGCAAAAGGTTAACTTTAAATGCATAGAAACATTATGTATTTCTAGTTTTCAGTCAATTGCTAGATGCTTTTGGAATTTTCCTTTATTACAGAGGTTTCTTGGTTTCTTTTGAGAGTTTCAGCTTGTCACCTCGCAGTAGCTTATTATACCATCTGCTGGGCCATTTTCAGTAGATGGATTCTTCAATACAGAGCTAAAACTGCATCAAGCAGTTTCCTCTTCCTGTAAAACTGATAAAACAGTTTTGGATTCAGGTTTAGAGGAACCTTGCCAACAAAGCTAACAGGAGTCAATGTATTTTCTATATATGTGTTGCAAACCTGTGTAAACCCAGAAATATCAGTCATGACAATGATAGCAAAGTTCAAGGAACACTTCAAACTTCAGAATTTTGAATTTGTCTCTGACAGCAAAAATGAATCTAGGTGGAATCTGTCAACTCATATCATCTGGGTGAAAACAAACGTGGTGAACCTTTATAAAAATATAGCTGTAGTAAGCAAGAGAGCTCATGAACATGTACCTGGAGCTTTCTTAGCTTCTTTCAGACATGACTCCCAGCTTGGACAGCTTTGCACCTTGTCCAAAATCAAAATGAATTCATTCCTTGCTAGGCCAGATCACATAATTTGCCAGCTTTTGTTTCTGGGACTCACACTCTCAACAAAAGATTTGGAGCTGGATGAGGAAGGATGCGGAAACAAATGTTGCTGTTGCTGTGTTGACAGCAACATGAACACAGTTCGTTTAGATTTTGTGGGAAAATACAACACCTACATCAACCTTATATTTCAGCCTTTAGATTGGGGTGGGCAATGTGAAGCCCATGGACTCCAAAACAGGAGAGGCACAGATGGTGTGACTCCACAAAGACTAAGCTAGGAGGGTGTAACATCCCCAACTCCCATGAAATGGTCAGGCAAAATTGGATCATCAAGAGCACTTGAGGCTCCCCAGAAATTATCAAGAACAACTGACTATATTAAGCGAACAGACACACACACAAAATGAAGACTGCTAGTTGAGCAGGAATTCTTGCACTCTCTCCAGTTCAGATTTACTTGGAAGCTCATGGCCTACATTCACCCTCACCCATGTTTTGCAGTCATAGAGAACTGTCCCAATGCCAGCAATGCCTCCTAAGAAGATCTAAAGAGCCTCCAGGAAGTGTGACTGTCTATTAAAACATGATATGGGCCACTGCTTTTCCCCATTATGATTTTTAAATGGTGCTGCTTTTTGAAATCAGAAGTAGACTTACACACACTTTTAGTATGGGCAGAAGAAGTGGTATGGCACAGAGCAGGTCTTGGTCGAGGGCATGGATTAGCTCCTTGGATTCAGTGAAGTTGCCACCCTTACTTTGGATAGTAGATTTCGTCTAAAATTAGATTTATGGGCCAGGATTCCAAGAAATATGGAATAATAAACTCAAATATACTTTAGATATGTGTTTTTGAAACATTGACCCCTACCCGTTGAACGTGGCAAATACCTTTTGGAACCAAAGAGAATTTCAAAGACAGCTCATTATATGGCATTGGGGAGCAGAAGCATTCAACTCCTCAAAAAGAAAATGGAAATATTCTGCTGAGGGCTTAAGTGGTTCTCTGGATACCAGCCACAATATTCAGAAACTATATATAGGATCCATAAAATTTGTCTTGTGAGTCACACGTATTTGCTTTACTTTTGGTGATGTTGCATAGACTTTCTATAACTATGCATTTTTAAAGAACCTCTTATTTGATATAAACAAGTCAGGTTGTGGTTCTGACAAGTTCACTGGCTTACTGAAGCAAGAGATTGTCCAGCTATATTATTAACATGCTAATAATTTTGCACACCGTAAAGCTGGCTGGGTGAAAGCAACATCTGAAAGAAAAGATGTAGCATAGACTTATAAGAGGCTAGTAATTTCTCTACATAGCTCAGCTTCACAGGACCTCCTAGCTATGGCACATTTTGAAAGTAATGCCCTTGCCTATTTAAAACTGGCCTTTAGCCTTTAGGATTAACTACAGACAGGTTAAGTTTGAATTAAATAAAATCTTCCTCTGTGTTGCTGATTTTTGCCTTGTTTACCTACCTTAAGCCTTCAGAATAGGGTAGGCTATATATCTAATTAAAATCAAACACAGAAAAAAAATGTAATGGTGATGCCAAGATTATATTGATATATCTTCTAATGTTTCTATAATACTGTACTATGCAGTAGTGTAGCAGTGGTGGGAGATTTCCCCATTTACTTACACATCAAAAAGTATTATTTTTCCATTTTTTATTGCCACACTTAAAAATAATTTAAACTTGAAAATTGAACTAATTTAAACTTAAAATAATGCTAGATTTCAATGTGAAGTCGAAGGCTTTTATGGCCAGCATCCATAGGTTTTTTGTGGGTTTTTTCCCCCCGGATTGTGAGGCTATGTTCTAGAAGAGTTTATTCCTGATGTTTCGCCTGCATCTGCGGCTGGCATCTTCAGAGAATGGTCGTATGTGGGTGTGTGGAGTTTATATACTGTGAGTTCCGGTTGAAGAGAATTGGCATGTAAATTTGTGTCTTCAGTTGTTGGATGTTCAGTTCTTAGGGTGGGAGGATATGTGATGGGGATTAGTGTCCATTGTCTGCTGGGAAACCTCTTGTCCCTGGGTGTTCATTTGCATGTGTGGAGTTTTGATTTTGGTGTTTTTCAAGACTGGCAGCCAAACTTTGTTTACTTTTAGGGTTTCTTCTTTTCTGTTGAAATTATCCAGGTGTTTGTGGATTTCAATAGCTTCTCTGTGCATTCTGACCTCATAGTTGTTAGCCTGGTCCAGAATTTTGGTGTTTTCAAATAGCATTTTGTGTCCAGGATGGTTTATAACATGTTCTGCTACTGCTGATTTTTCTGGCTAGCCCAGTCTGCAGTGTCTCTCATGTTCCTTGATTCGTGTTTGCACACTGCGTTTTGTGGTCCCTATGTAGACTTATCCACAATTGCATGGTATGCAGTAAACTCCCGCGGCTATGAGAGGGTCTCTTTTGTCCTTTGCTGAGCACAGCATTTCTTGGATTGTCTTGGTTGGTCTGTAGATTATTTGGAGGTTGTGTTTTCTCATCAGTTTCCCTATTCTGTCTGTGACTCCTTTGAGGTATGGTAAAAATACCTTCCCTTTGGGTGTTTTTTTTCCTTCATGCCTGTGGTTTTTCCTGGGTCTGGCCGCTCTTGCGATGTCTGAGCTGGAGCAACCATTAGCCTGTAGAACCCAGTTTAGGTGTTTCAGTTTGTCCTCCAGGTAGTGATGTTCGCAGATTCTTTTTGCACGGTCTACCAATGTTTTTATTGTGCTTCTTTTTCATCCTGGGTGATGATTGGAGTTCTTGTGTAGGTATCTGTCCGTGTGTGTAGATTGGGTGACCAGAACATCCAAGAATGACAATGTCCCTTCCTTTTCTTTTTCCATTGTGAATTGGATGTTCAGGTGGAAACTGTTCAAGTGTTAGATCAGATGCTAGATTTCTATAACCTGTATAGTACAAAAATTCTTAAATATTATTATAAGAGACTGGTTTGTTTTATAAGTGAATGAAAGTACATATTAGACAGTACGTATCTTGGCTGTGCAGTTTGGACAATCATGGTTATTTTCTGGGTGTGTTTGCTGCACCTTTGGTGTTCCACCCATAATTCTTTACTCATATTTCCAACTTCAAACACCTATGCCTCCATTTAGACTTGTCTCTCTGATCCTCTTACACATACATTGTGAAAAACATTGCTGTAATTTTACACAAAGAACATGTCCTTACCTGATCATTTCTTTTTATCTGGTTCTTAGGTCCCTGAAACACTTTCGAGTATTGAGATGTTCAGTTTTGCTCTGTCAGCACCACCACAGAATTCCAAAGCTGTGAATATTCTACACTACATTGCAACACAAATATTTGAACCCAAAACAAAATTCCATACATGATAGAGACAAGACCCAGCACAGCGTCTTGGTGCAAGACAAACAAACAACATCACATTTCTAAAGAATCTTACGGACTTTAGAACCTAAAGAAGAGTAAATTTCAGGCCAGTTCAAAGCTTTTGTTGCTTTTAAGGCACTGTCCGGGGGGATGCTCTGCTGGCAGAACAGCAAGATTTAGCACAAACAGGAAGGTGGTGAATTCCTCTCACTCTAAAGCCCCTCCTCCCCTCAAAGCAGTTTTGGAGATCTAAAGGAGGGGGGGGGAGTTTCTGTCCTCACCACCAGCCAAATATTAGACTTAAGTCTTTAATTTCCTGCTTTGATTTATTGTGAGCACATTATAGCACGGTAAACACTGATATCACCATAGAATCCAGCAATAGCATTGCAGTTACATTGTGAAATCACTATCAAGATTTTACAAGACACAGGCAAGATTCAGAAAAAGTTAGTAATGGCTACATCTGATTCCATCTAATTTCATTGGGATGTGCAATGTTATCCTAGATGAGAATCCAAAGAATTGTTGTGATGATACACTGTTCGAAAGTGGAATACACTGCCTCATAGTGTGGTGGAGTCTCCTCCTTTGGAGGTTTTTAAACAGAGGCTGGATGGCCATCTGTCGGGAATGATTTTATTGTGTATTCCTGCATGGCAGGGTGTTAGACTGGATGACCCTTGAGGTCTCTTCCAACTCTATGATTCTGATACATCTCCTCTCTCTCTGGCTTTTCTTCGCAAACAAAGATTCAGGAAGGACTCATCCCGCACTTTCTGCAAGTGCGCTGATGACTAAAAAGGCCAATCCAAGATAAACAAGTCTGGTTGCAGAAAGCATAGCAGGGGGTCTCCTTGGGTGATGTTTCTGGGTTGTGATTCTTTTTGCATTGTCGTTTTCAAGACTTGTTTGGCATGAATTCTCAAATAAAGCTGCAGCATTGTGGATTGTTTGTCTCCATGCCTCCTGATGTGAAACCAGGGCAGACCATTGTTGGTGATCAATTTGGCCGAGCCTGAGATGTTGTTTCAGGGAATCCTTATATCGCTTTTTTGGAGCGCCCCTCTTACGCTGACCCATGGCAAGTTCACCATAGTGTACTATTTTTGGTAGGCAATGGTCCTCTATCCTAGAAACATGTCCTGCCCAGTGCAGCTGTGTTCTCAATATCATGGCCTCAATGCTGGTGATACCTGCTTGCTCATCCCCCAATAAAAAGGCAAGGAACACCCCCCCAACAGTTTTTGTGTATCCCAGAAGGATGTGGGAGAAGGGAGGGGCCTCCATACTGCCAACATGATCTTGAGTTTCAGCACTATAGCTATGTATTCCAAGTCTAGCTGTGTTCAGTGGGGCTTACTTCCAGGTAAATATGAATAGTGCAACCTTAGGCATGACCAGCCAGCACCAGACTGTGTTTTATAGGTACAGCAAGTAATGTATTCCATGTGAGTTTCTAAAATTCATATCCTGAGGCCCATCCACACTACACAATTATAGTGCTATTATTCTACTTTTAACTGCCATGGATACATCCTATGGAATCCTGAGGTTTGTAGTTTGGCAAGGCCCTCAGGCTCTCTGGCTAAGAATTCTAAATGCTCCTCCCTAAACTGCAAATCCCAGGTTTCCATAGGACAGAACCATGGCACTTAAAATGGAATAATAGCACTATGACTGCATAGTGTGGATGGGCCAATGTCCTTTTCCTATAACATTCAAAGTAGCATATACAAGATGTTCTGTTTTATCTCGCAACATCCTTGTGGAATTTTTTATGTAAACTATATTAAGACTTCAAAATCTTAAAGAAGAATTGATTGAAACAATCTTAACTTTAAAATAACATAGCAGTGGCAAAATCTTGTAAGACCAACAATTAAAAAGTACATCAGATGCAGGAAACTAGCTTGAGAGGCACTGGACTATTCACCCACTAGGAAGAGTGCTCAGAAATGTGAGCACTCCAACGAGATGGAGCAAGTTTTCTGAGAAACACTTAAGAGGGTAACTATGGGGAAGTGTATGATTATGCACCGTGTGGATAACAGGAAGATTTTCTCCCTCTTATTATATATGGTTGAACCCAGATATCCACTGAAAATGACTGGCAGTGGATTACACCATGGAATCTGCTGCTACAGATGATAGCTACTAGTTTAGATTGTATTCAAAGGTAGTTAGGCAACATTGCAGGGGACAGGTCATTCAAAAGAAATCAGTCAAATTGTTAAATGGAAGCTTCAGACACAGTATCGCTTAACATCTGTTTGGGAGATAACAAGCGCCACAGGAAAATATTTGCCTCCATGTGGGCTTAAGAGTGTATCTGGCTCACTGATGTTGGAAAATGGAGGACCAATAGACAGACTTTGGGTTTGCTCCATTAGGCCCATCCAGTCTTTCTTAACCTTTTTACTCTGGTGGAACCCTTGAAACAATTTTCAGGTCTCAGGGAACCCCTGCTAAAAATTATATCTTCAGCTCAAAAAAGTGTTTTTTCCAATCTCTATCTTGTAGAACTCTGAGCAACCTCTTGTGGGGCCCTAGGGTTCCAGGCAGCCCTGGTTGAGAAACCCTGGTTGAGAAACCCTGGGTCCATCCCTGTACTCTTAAAGCAAATGATCAGTTAATTGTCTTCCTTCTCTCCAGGGTTCTACATTGTGAATTGCTCACATATAAGGCAAAAAACAAATATCAGAACAGCTAAAAGAAGGGAAGTGATTGTATCTGGAGACTTTCCAGAAAACAATTTTAAGACGGTACAGGCATATACATGAAAAATGTGTAACACAGAAGGGATAGACTTTGTAACTGAGTCACAAAGGAGTCTCCCCAACACAACAATTAATTTTCTGCTGTCTGATTCCATTTCCAGTGATGTGTTCGTGCTTAATTCCAGGTGTTCTGACTCAATACTAGTTACACAGGTGGAGATCCACTTTTCTTATACATGTCATGGTTTATGGGATATAACAGCAGTGTCAAAGCAGCTGGAACAATAGAAAAACCAAGTACATCTTTACTCAAATTACAGAGAAAAACAATATTTATATTATAATTTATTAAAAATGTAATTTGCCATAGTCTTGGGGTGGGGGGTTTAAACAAGACCATGTCCCTCTGCTTTCACAGCCTTCGCTAAAGCAGTGGTTACATTGTATTTTGGAAGGACATAATAGGAACAATTATTCAACAGCTCCAATGTGTCTGTCTCTGTGTGCCTTCAAATCATTGTTGACTTATGGTGATCTCTGAATTTCATAAGGTTTTCTTATGCAAGGAATACTCATAGGTGATTTTGCCAGTTCCTTCCTCTGAAATATAGCCTACATTAGGTAGCAATATTTCAGCAGCTTGCTACACAGGGCAACTGGCTTCATCCTGCTAATTGCCTGTCTGTACCTTCCACACACTGTCAAAGAATTTTAGAAACACCATTTTGCACAGAACCCTAACAGGAACGTCAGGCCTGTTGGCTACAACAGGGCTCCCTTTTGCTTGCTTGCTGACACGCATGTGGCACACGCGCAACTAGGCTGCAAGTTGTCCCAGAATTGGTTCAGTTATTAAATTCCCTTGAAAAAATAAAAGTGCGCGTTAAGGAAATAAGTTGACAGAAATGTTTTTTGCCTCATTTAACAAGTCATTTAATAAGAACAGTTAACCTCTAGCCTTCTAGATGGTGAACTCCCAAGCCCACAGCAGGCCCACCCATAAATGTTAGAAATAAATCAAACTTCACACCCATCTTTGTGGAAGAACTGTAGACAGCAAACACTAGTTAAGATGAGACACTCGCCCCTTTCTCTCATACAACACCTCTTATGAGCTTATGCCTGCTATAGGAGTAGGCTTCTGTGCTGCTCTAGCTATTGGTAGATTGCAATTTCCAGTGGCCCTGGACAGTCCAGCCAAAAAGAACAGGACCATGAGGACTGCCATCTAAAATGATCTGGCAGGCACAACCACCCACCTTAATCTAAAAGGAGCATGCTTCCTGCTCTGTAACCATTGCTACCCATACAGTGCCTGGGAAGTAGTATTCACAACCTCCATTGATTTTTATACATTCTGCTGTGTTACAACATGGACCAGAAATGGATTTAAAAGTGGTGAATTGTTGAATATCTTGTGTACACTCCAAGGGATATCCATGACAGTTAAACCCCTTTAAATTCTAGATTGAAACACAACAACATGTGGAAAAATAAAAGGAGGTAAATACTTCTGCAAGGCAGGGGATGGGCACAAACTTGGTTAACTACTGACTAAAAGTCATGAGTAACCCTTCAAAGAGTACAACTTAGAAACTGTAGGAATCCAGGAGAACTACTACATTGAAACAAACATCAAAGGTAGTAAATAAGCAGGGGTTGTTTTTGTAGATAATCTTTGCCCATTTACATTAACTTGTACACTGTAGTGTCACTAAGGTTGGTGTCACCCCCTCCCCGACAGTATCAACTGGTGCGATTCAGCCTCTCTGCACCCCCCCTAGTGCTGACACTGCTTGCATAGTCAGCAGGAAATAAAACTCACATAGGTTAACAAAAGTAAAGAAATGTAAATAGTGCAATGAAGCATTAATATCCAGAAGAACTGTTGGCACAACTTCTGTCAATGGGACAAATCCAACATTAGTCCTACCCAGAGGAGACCCACTTAGTCAAACGAACTTAAATTAGTTGTAACTAACAAGTTCTAGTCACTTCAATGAGTCTTTTCTAGGTACAACTAATGATGGCTTGGAGCCAGAATAAGATCAAAATCACTGAGGCACAATAGTCATTGCTTAAATTCAGGAGCAATAAAACCACTCCTAATTTTATCACTGCTCCTCCAAGATAAAAGAGAGCTTGGCTGGGACCCAACTTTTGGTCTAGGGTTTTGAGAGTTCCTGTTTATCTCAGAGCAGCTGCAGGAGAGAACAGCATCAAAATCAAGTGACTTCCCCACTTCCGTAGTGGCTGATCAGCATGCTGCCCCTGCTTAAATCCCATTGCTTTCAACAGAACTAGCTTAGGTGAGACGGGCTTTCATTTTGGTTTTATTACTTTAAATCACTACATTTCAAGTGTTTTTGAAAGCACTTATGCAACATTCAAGTGTCCCATTTCATCAGTTTGACTAAATGTTCAGTCTCAAACAATTTGTCTTTTTTTCTCACAGGAAGAAGGAATACACCATTCTATGGTACTGGCTATAGAACTTCTCCCTTCTCATCACAGGGTATTCTGACAAATGACATAAGCCAACTGCCAGTTCGAGAACTTATCCATAAGCCCATCTTTTCAATGGAAGTCAATTACAATGTAATTATGTAGTTTAAAGTTGGCTTACTGTATAAAGTGTACTATTCAGGAGATCAGAAACATTCACTATTGATTACACTACTAGTTCAGGATAACAATAGTTACAAGATGGCATCAATCAGAGCTCCACCTGCTGGAAAAGCCTGAGAAAGGCATGAATATATATGCTGGACTACAAATTACATGAATTGGTGATCCTTGAAACAGAAACATCCACCCTTTCTTTCAATCTCAGATAAAGTATGTAAAAGTTAATGTTTAAATAAAGTTCTACTTCTTAAGCTACAGGGAGCCAGGAAAAGTGCAACAGCATTTTATATAACACTGAGAAATGTGTATTCTTCTAGCAGGATATTGACTCATTTCATTTGGAGATTTTTGAAACTTAAGACAATTAGAAGGGCATATTAACACTACAGAATGCAACTGAACCTATAAATCATCCTTGGAATGAAACACTTAAATTCAGGAAGTAACTTTTAACAGATCTGAATATATCCAGTATACTTTCAGACCAAACAGGAATGAAAAACTACTTTATTGGCTGCAGTGTACAACATTTCAACTCAATAAATATTGGTCCCAAACACATAGCCATTTATGACAAGGACAAAGTAGGTCCCTGAAGAGTGTAATGGAATGGGACGGAGAGATGCTGCTCCAGGATGCATCCTGTAAAATGGAGTCATTTGTTCTTCTTGGGCATAGCAGCCATGAAGAGCTCATAAAAGAGGTAGCCTGTTCCTAAAGATAAGAGACAAAAAATTAGGGCAGATTAAGTGTACATGCTTTATCCAGCTGCAAGTTCTTATCTGCATAAACTCTTCTACAAGAGAGGTATGCATGAAACCTATTTCCTCTTCTAACAAGACAGCTGCCAACCCCTTTCTCCTCTTAAAGTTAGAAGGAGTTGGAGAAGACACCTTAACCCTAGCATCTTTCCACTTTAAAGATGCAATGAGCACAACACTAGGAAAATTCATAAAGGTATAAGAAACTGAATTTGTACAGTACGAACACTCAGTTATTATCTACAAAATGCTCATCTTTAGTTGTGTCAACCTTGCTCTGCCTAGCAGTTACTATTTTACTTCAGCTGCCACTCATTTAAGAAATGAGCTCTCTCAAAGTTTTCAGAGATCCAGCCAAATACATAAATTAGGTAGATATACATCACATACAAACTTGCATGAAAAGCTAGTTAAAACTCTTATCCATTTTTATCTACTAAATAAAATAAGGCCTCAGGTTCCTTTGTAATGGAAATTCTACAGACCAGAATGATATCCGTAAGAGAAAAAGGAGAACAAGACACATGTGAAGCACCCTTATTAAAACAATCCCTGACAAACAGATACTTTTATCAGTTTTTCTGAGAGCAAGCTTAAGTACAGACTTGAAGGATGTGTGTGTATATTCTCTATGTAACAAGACTACATATAGTATTGAAAGTTCACCTATTGTGGTATAGGCTGCTGTGCTCAAACACCAAATAATATAGAATTTTCAAAGGATAAAAATGGTTGATTATGACATGCAAGTTAAGTTGTATTTGCAAGGCTAGACATGAAAAAAATTCTAAGTTATTGTTACAGATTTATATAAAAATGAACAAGTTATCAGAGAAGACTGACAAGCCAATTCCAAAATTTCTTCAGCCTTACCAACAATTGAAAGGGTCATAGTCAGTCGATACAGTACTGTATCCATTACTCCACCTTTTAGGTACACTGGAAGGCCATTATCTTCCTAATGCCAGAGAAAGACAAAAAAATTCACACGTTAGTCCAAACTAACTATTCAGGTAAGGTTGGATAAAGAACTAAAACCTATCTAATGATGGTTACAATGTTAGAAAGCTAAATCTGCTCTCTGTGTAAATGATAGAGAAAAATGGTTCTCTGTACTGGATCAAATGTCAGTTACCTTTGCCATCATTTTACAGATAGTGAAGCACACAACCACATTCAGATCAGGATCTGAAACATATGGACCTTTAGATGATGGATTGCTGGCACAATAAATAATAAGAGTTCATGGGAATTGTAGTCTATCAGGATCTGGAGGACCACATATTCCTTATCTATGCTGTAAATTCATACTCTCCTATTCCACTATACACATACTACAGGTAGGCTACTTGCCATTTAGTCCTTTTCAGAAAGGTTAATTCCACCTTAGAAAGGAAATCTGAACATGCTCAGAGGCAGCTTACCTTAGCAAATGTGTTTGGGGAGAAAAGTCAGTCCTGCACACACTACATACCCAAATCTACCACTGAGCCCAATGACTTGCTATGGAAGAAGGCCTGTATGTTGTTTCATTAAGATTCTGGGAGAGACTAGACTTAGTTTGGAATCTTCAGTTTTTGTAACCAACATAATTTATTATTCAAACTCTGACTTAACTAAGTTTAACTCAATGCCTCGGGTCACACTGATGGCTAAACCAACTATTCTAGATATCTCCACCAATACTTGAACTCAAGTTCTAGAATAAGGTGAGTTACAGTTTGATACCCCAGCAATCAATATGGTACTATAGAATGACTCAAAACCAATAGTACAGTTGTCCACAGAGCCTACTGCAAAAACATAGGTGTTGTCTATACAAGGGGGGAAATGTGGAATGATCTGCACTAATGCCAATTTGAAGCCACTTAATAAAAAAAAATTGGCAAAATTGCAGGCATGGAAAGCTATCAGCTTTTGCTGTCCCAACAGGCATGCCTGTGAAACAAATGGCGGGCAAAAGTGAATTACTCGCATTTTTATTTTTACCAGTTGCCACTGCCAAACAGTATTTTTAAAAAAGCATATCCAAGGTGTGAAAGTGCAATATTCTGCCTAAATAATTTTTTAAAAGGCGGCAAAGGCTGTTTCGGCACCTCAGCACACGACTGCTAATGCAAAAATCCAACACGGTGGAGATCAGACTGTGCAGTCTTAAAACTCTGAGCCAAACAGATGCCCTTACTTTTAAGTGAAATTAATGTGGCTAAATATCTTTTATTCAGCTAATTTCTCTTTAGGAGGAACAAGTATTAAATTCACAATCGCTGTCAAGGTAGAAATGTATCCAATACCTGGAAAAGTTTCTGGTGCTCTGGAACCTTGTTTGTGATCTGCCTGCGAGAGGCAGTGCTTATGGTTTTTTGGGAAATCTGTCGAAGAGCCTGCAATAGAAACACAATGTAAGGTGCACCCCTTTTCATAGTTTCTTGGAGATGTAGCTAAAGCGAACACTAGCATTTAGTAAGAACACTTCCATTTGCTCTCAAACTGGAAGGTAGGTGAGAAAATCCATAGGAGTTAACACTCACAGGAGATAATTACGCAACTACTAATCACCTAACCATGGTCAAGCAGTCAGACATTAACTATGTTCATGCATTAATGCTAAGTTTAGGGCAGAAAAGGAAAGGAAAGATGGTTAACTCAGTTTTAACAGGCTTCACATCTCCCGCAGCTACTATACAGCAGCCAGAGAGAAAGAAAAGAGGGCCAACCCATCAGTTCAGCTTGAATTTCTCTTTACTTTGAACAATTTAATTTCAACTGGTAATAACAAGACATTACAACCTTTACAACTGGTTGTAACAACTGGAAGACTTTATTAGATATTAATTTGATTTTTCCTGCTACGGGGACCATTAAGCACTGACATGCTTTGTTTTCCTTTTCCTTCATCACCATCCCTTTTTTCCTTCTGAATTATGCCTTTTTAGACGGTAAGCCAGAGGACTGGTACATTTTTTGTTTGTAAGCCACTCTGACCCTTTCTGACTGACAAGCAGGGACTTAAAATACAAACAGTGAATTGATGATCAGCAAGCTTCAGTGTGAAACAGGCCATACACAGATACCAGTTGACATCCTGTTGGGTTAGTCCCAACTAGAGTAGACCCATCCAATTAATTGTTGAATGGTGAGTCAACACATAGGTAGATCTCACTGATTCAACAGGTATATTCTAGACAAGAATAATGTGATGCAGGCCATCCAGGACTGTAGGGAAACCAGCATACTACATGTTCCAGAACACTAGAAGTATTCTAATCTTATACCTTATGGAGCCAGCAAAGTCTTAAGTCTGGGGTTTTGAAATTGAATGTGTTTTAGTAATAAATGAGGAACCAAGCCTTAAAATAAGGAAAAGTTGGCAAGCCCTGTATAGAAACAAGAGGAATATGCAAAACCTGCCAGTGGAAGCAGGAAGGCTTACAGAAGAGGCTTGTACCCAGATATTGCTAAGCTCAGCTCAATTTGCAACACATCTCACTCTTTATGTACAGTACATTTATTTGCAGGACAGTTAATCTTCTCTGGGAGTTGTGTATCATTTTGCTTTTGCAAGGTTACTCTGGCAGTTTCCTTAGCCAGCCCATTCACAAAATGATAAGTTCATCTGACCAACAATAATTTGCCCTCAAACTTCCTTTGAAACAATAAAGGCCCTGCCCTCCGGTTTACATTCTTAAAAAAAAAAGGCACCCAACTGACATGGGCAAAGAATGAAGAGAAGGAGAGAAGAAAATGAGAAGATGTCAGTACCAAATCTTCCCAGATACATTGTCCACAGCACCATCAGACTCTACACTTCCCAGACTTTTGCAGTCTAGTTCTTAATTTTTGTATCACACAGGTCAAAAGAGGAGGGGAAACGGGAGGAAAGTTCAGCAGGAGCTTGGAGACTAACATATTTATTTCAGCATGTGTTTTTAAGGATTTCAATCCACTTCCAAAGTGAGTCTGAAGAAAAGATGTGAAATCCATGCTGGAATAACCCTCCCTCACCTCTCCTGTCTCCCAAGTGCTGCTAAACCACACACACAGACACATATTATTTCCCCTTTAAAGCTTGCTCAAAAGTCATTGATTTCAAAGGGCTTAAGAGACCTGCCCCACCCAGCCAGGCAGGGAACTCACTCTTGTTCTTGTTGTGTGCCTTCAAGTCCTTTCTGACTTATGGCAACCCTATCACAGAGAGTGCATTCTCAGTGTCTGCTCCCGCCCTTTGGCTCACCCATCCATGGAAGACTAGGCTGGCCCACTCCCTGATTTCCTTTTGCCAAAGACTTTTCTTTTTAAGCAGGCTTTTAGTGTATAAGCAGCAGGGCTTGTTTTATTTTGTGTTTTAGTTTTTAAGCTGTTTTATAATACGTTTTAATCTGATGTTATAATGTTTTAACCGTATATGGAGATTTTCACACTACACTGTCATAGTGTTACTATTCCACTTTCACTGCTCTGGCTTCCTCCTGTGGAATTCTGGGGTTTGTAGTTTAGTGAGGCCTAAGATCTCTCTGGCTGAGAGTTGTAAATGCCCCTCCCTAAACTTCAAATCTCAGAATTCCACAGGAAGCAGCCATAGCAAATAAAGTGGAATAGTAACATTATAACAGTGTAGTGTGAAAATCTCCTATATCATATTTTTGAATTGTTTTATGGAATCTGCCTTGGGTCTCAACTAGGGGAAAAGGTGGCATAAAAATGAAATAAATAAAATAAATAAAAATAATTTTTCTTGACAAGATTTCTTCAGAGGGGGTTTGCCACTGCCTTCCTCTGAGGCTGAGAAAGTGTGGCTTGCTCAAAGTCACCTGGGGGGGTGTTACCCAATCTCATTTCCCCCCTCATGTAATAAGGCCCCCCTACAATTTTACTACAATATGCATTTCTTAACACATCATTTATTTACCTCCCTGGTCTGAGCTGGGGCTGCCAAAGTGAAAACTAGAGAAGGCTCTTGAGCCCATAATGGTTGTGCAGAAGAGGGCATTTTAACTGGGGATGCTTATCATGCAACCAAGTGCTGGTGGTGGTAGTAGTAGTAATAGAATCATAGAGTTGTAGAGTTGGAAGAGACCACGAGGGCCATCCAGTCCAACCCCCTGCCATGCAGGAAATCACAATCAAAGCATCCCTGACAGATGGCCTCTGTCTGAAGACCTCCAAGGAAGGAGACACCACCACACTCAGAGGGAGTGTGTTCCACTGCCGAACAGCTCTTACTGTCAAGAAGTTCCTCCTAATGTTGAGGTGGAATCGCTTCACGCTGGCGACCAATAATTATAATAATAAACTCTATTTTTCACTCTGGCAACCAATAATAATAATATACTCTATTTTTCACTATGGCAACTAATAATAATAATAATAATAATAATACACTATTTTCACTCTGGTGACCTATAATAATAATTATAATAATAAACTCTATTTTTCACTCTGGTGACCAATAATAAGAACAATAATACACTCTATTTTTCACTCTGGCAACTAATAATAATAATAATAATAATAACAACACAGTCTATTTTTCACTCTGGCAACCAATAATAATAATATACTCTATTTTCCACTATGGCAACTAATAATAATAATAACAACACACTATTTTTCACTCTGGCAACCAATAATAATAATAATATACTCTATTTTTCAGTCTGGCGACCAATAATAATAACACACTATTTTTCACTCTGGCGACCAATAATAATAATAATAATAATAATAAACTCTATTTTTCACTCTGGCGACCAACAATAACAACATACTTGTATTTTTCACTCTGGCGACCCTCCTTCTCTCACTCTCCCCCCCCCCGTTTCCCAGCCCTCAAGGCCACTCCAGATCAACGCGGACAACTCCCTTCCTTTCCCTTCCCTACCAAAAGGTTTCGCAGCATCTTGACCCGCTTCTCCGTTCAACTCCTCGCCTCCAACGTACGAACAAGGACACCGGAAACGGAAGTTATCTCCTGGCCGCCCGACGTCACAGTCGCGCCCTCTGTAGGAGCATAGACTCACCAGTATGTTTGGCTAGAGCGAACTTCCGGTTGAAAGCGCAGCTCCGCCCGAGGGTTATGAAAGAACGGTGGTGACGCTCTGGCCGCCCTCCTCTCCATGGTAACGGAGGTGGGGTTAACCCTTTCGCGCCTTCGCTCCGCTAGTCGGAGCCAAAGAGGGCTCTTCGCCGTAGCAGTTTTACAGCTTCGTCCAGTGGTTCTTAATCTGTGGCCCAGGGACCCCCCAGGGGGCGCAATGCCCTCCTCACAGGGGGTCTGCCAAGGCTGGAAGGCTGCTTTTACGCAGGGCCGGGGTCAGCATCCGCAGGGGGCCCCATCATTGTGGGGGGTCCCGTAGTAAGCCCCTCCTGCAAAAACATTATTAGTAATAATCTGAATATCCTGTACTGTAATGCAAGGAGGATTAATATCTGTTTGGCTAATGGTTGGTTGACGAGCCTTGCATTTCTATACCCAGAAACTAACCATTCAATTACACAAATTTACAAATTTACATATACTCCCCTACAGGGGTTCACAGCATATAAACCCCACACTCCTACCCCACCATTCTCTAAAGATGCCAGCCACAGATGCAGGCGAAACGTCAGAAAGAAACTTCCAGAACCCGGCCTCACAGCCTGGAAAAAAACCAAGGAAAATCTATGGATGCCGGCTGTGAAAGCCTTCACGTATCCAGTAGTATCTTTAAAACTACCCAGTTTACTAAGTGATCACCTTTTCTGAATCAGGGATTCCTTCATCAGAAGCAGCAGTGTAATCCTCAGGTGACCAACATATGTA
Organism: Gambelia wislizenii; assembly: GCA_030847615.1. NCBI lineage: Eukaryota > Metazoa > Chordata > Lepidosauria > Squamata > Crotaphytidae > Gambelia > Gambelia wislizenii. Next base: position 163,846,830 of record JAUMIR010000001.1, on the reverse strand, counting down.
AAGGAAGCAGAAAAGGAAAGAGAAGTGTCTGACATCTAAGCAAGAAGTAGTCTGAGACAAATAGAAAATTAAAGGTGTACAAAATAAAGGACATTTACAACAACAGTATATGGTACTCACATGCCCATGCTAGAATTGGTGAGTTAATAGTTATGGTGGGACAGGAAAACACCATCCTGGTTCATGACTAAATGAACTGAATCAAGAATCCTGAGAAATCAGTCCTTCTTCAGTTTGATGCCATAGACTCCCTGTGAAATCCATTTGTAGGGAAACATCAACATTAGCAGAGGACTGCAAGACCTCTGTGTTTCCCCATTTTTATATAAATGGCACCACACATAATACAGCCACAACTTTCACTTGTTAGAAAAATCACAGGGATCTGCACACCCAAAATGCAATGGATGAGCCTTGGTTTAGGAACTTCACTTTGCAACCACACCAGAAATACTTTCAGTATGAACTGGTTGCTTCAGTAACGTTCTGCTGAAATCTGCTTATATTTTCCTTCAGTAACATTGATGAAAATCAAAATATAAAGCCATATTTTGCAAAAGCTTGTTACAAAATTATTGGATTTACGGGCAAACATTTTAAGCTGTGAATCAGGAAGTCCATTACAAAAACAAAACAATTTTTAAAACTATGCAGGTTTTCAATCAATAGCTCAGAGAGCTAAATATACAGCACAGCTTTTCTGGAATGTTTTCTAATTATTTTTCATTTACTTGCAAGTTTCACTAAGCACTGTGATTGCAGTTGGGGGTAAGGCATACATTTTCATAATACAGTATAATAAACAGATTTTCAAGATCAGCCAAGTAGTACTCACACAAAAGATGCATTTTATGCTATTTAAAAAAGGACAGAAATCAGCTATGTGATAATGTGCAATTCAGGAACAATGAAATTTCTTAAGACATGGTATATAGGTATGATTCCAGGGCCAAAGCTTGAGACCTGGAGACGATCCCTTGTGATGTCTTTAACTGTCTTGTGCTGAAAGGCCTTCTTTTGCTGATTATGGCACGTTTGTTTCTTGTTTTGGAATTTGTTTCAGATTAAAAGGACAACAGTTTTCTTATTTTACTCCCTTGCTGTTGGGGGTTCTGTCTCCTTTGAGATTAGTCCTCATTTCTACACAACTTGCTGAAGATTGTTCCTTTCCTCACCCACTTGCCTTATGTGTCCCAAGTTCAATCTTCCTTCTTCAATTGGTCTAAGAAGAGTTGCCCTTGCCCCCCTCACCATAGCAGCCCCTCAAAAGCCTCCAGGGGTTGAGGGGAGGCTCAGAAAGGGTGTGGGATGTTATTATCAAGGGGCTGCATTGTAATAGGGAATGTGAACAGATGTCATCTTGTGCCAATAAAACAGATTTCAGCAGGCACTAAATCGTTTAGATATTTCAGGCTCACATCATTGTAATTCTACTTTGTTTTAATGTGACAATTTTCTAGAAAGTGCCACCCAATTGTAATACTGTAGTTGTCAAGTTTAGTCCAAATCATAACCTGACCGTTTTTCCTCTTCTGTAGCTTAATAGGATACAGAAAATACTTTCAGTAACAAGGTATCACATCAGTTTTCCCTAAGTAGAGGGGAAATAAAAGATTTTGCTGCCATTTGGCACTATTTCTCTTTGCTACAAATCTTTGGTCAGAACTTAGACCACAGTTCTGTCAAAAGTTAATTTGATTCACGTGCTATCTAAAGCACTTTCCAGCATAGAAAATCAGTTTTCTCATGGTTTATTTCTGGTCTGAAATTTGCTGTTATGTCTTAATATGAAGCAGAGAATTACTTTGTTCTGGGAGTTTTAACTTATGAAAATATTCAATATGCACAGTGCTTATTACAAATTCTGCAATAAAATGGGAAGGAACGCTGCCATCAGAAGAGGGCTTCCAGTGAGAATGCAGGGACATTTGCTGTAAGTCACCATGTTCACACTACGACTATAAAAGGAAATGTTTTTCCAATCCTGAGTGAAATATATACAGTTGTCCCTTCACATTTGCTGGGGTTTGTTTCCAGGACCTCCCATGAATACCCAAATCCGTGAATACTCAAGTCCCATTATATGAAATGGCATAGCAAAATGGTGTCCCTTATATAAGATGGCAAAATTAAGGTTTGCTTTTTGGATATTATTTTTTAAAGAATATTTTCAAGCCGTGAATACTTAAATCCGTGAATGTGGAGGGACAACTGTATATCCACTTATTTGAATTTAACAGACAACAACTGGACTTGATGTTTATAATACCAATTTTCATGAACAATGTATTTACATAGATCAAAGGCTGAGAATCATTTGGAGATGCAAAGTAAACTACTTTAAATTATAGTAACATGGGCAAAATACACTGTGTATGTGTGTATGTTTGCAGCGTGCGCACATACACATAGTGAACTGAGAGAGACAAGCAAACAAACCAAGTTGTTCCAAACCTATTACAGAGCCTTCTCTATCATCTGAAATCACTAAAGATAACTTACCTCCATTTTCTAATAATTTGGCATGGTTAACATGAAAACAAGGCATTTAGGAAAGAGATTTTCTGCCACTGTAACAATATTAAAGTAAAAAGGAAGAGTGATACCTTAGCCATGCAACACACAACTCCTCCCTACAAAGAAAGCTATCTTTCATTCTATGGTATGTGGTAAAACAGGAAGTAGGTAAAAAGATACACAAGTCACAAACATAAATTAGTTCAGTTTACTTGTTCAGCCAAACCCTAATAGTGGTGGACTGATGTTAGTACCAGACCTCATTCTTCCGAGCTGTTTCACAAGAATAGTTTGCTGTACATAACAGCTTTTGTCATATGATAGATGTAAGAAGAAAGTCAGCTGCTGGCAAGTTTCTATCAAATCAAGTTTTTCTTTCCTCAGCTTATGGTTAAAAGGTAATTTGCAGGCTTGGTATAGAAGTTTCTTAAATATCTTGGTCAAGATCAGTTAGAAAATTAACACATGATAAGTATTCCAAGCCACTCAAGCTATAGTGAGAGCCAGCATGGTGTAGTGGTTTGAATGCTAGACCAGGAATCTGGAGACCAGAGTTGAAAATCCCCACTTGGCCACAGAAACCCACTGGGTGACCTTGCGCAAGTCACATGCTCTCAGCCTCAGAGGAAGGTAATGGCAAACCCTTCTGAACAAATCTTGCCAAGAAAACTCCATGATAGGGTTGCCTTAGAATCAACATAAGTCAGAAACAACTTGAAGGCACACAACAACCTATAACAGGCTTTTAGAGTTTACTTTGTTACTACTTGATTTAGTTAAGTAGTCACAAATACCAAGCTAGCAGCATTAAAATAGTGAAGTTGAGATTGCTTGGAAGCTCAGTAGGTACCTAGGGACTACTATACAGCCTAGCATGATCCAGCATTAGAAAGCATTTGGGTAACCTAAGGTGCATCTACACTGTAGAAATAATGCAGTTTGACACCACTTTAACTGCCGCGGCTCCATCCTACAGATTCCTGGGATTTGTAGTTTTGTGAAGCACCAGCACTCTGGCAGAGAAGGCTAAAGGCCTTGTGAAACTACAAATCCACGGATTCCATAGGATGGAACAACATTATTTCTACAGTATAGATGCACCCCAGTATACAATGGGTCTCCACCTTATATCACCAATTTCAAAAGGAATATATCCAAGACAGAAAATCAGTTATCTTTTACAGTATATTAGAAGCTGGCTAAAGGGGAAAGCAATGTAGTTAAAAATGTGTTAATAAGTCTAAAATATTTCAGCATTTTATCAAGCAGTCCAAAGTACAGCCAAACTAGATTTTGATTATTGAAAGCTTTGCATTAAAAACTGTGAAGCAGAACACTCCATCTCATTGCTCCCTTTTTTAATAGCCAAAATGCAAAGCCCTCTAAACCTAGGAATATTGGCCTTCAGTTTACACAGTATGGTGAATGTGTCAGTTCCATGAAAAAAAAGTAACTGTGAAAGAAAGGCATTTAACATAGAATCATAGAGTTGGAAGAGACCACAAGGGCTATCCAGTACATGACACCAACAATTTACATTTTGTATAGCCACTATGATTTTTCTGCTTCAGGCACCTTACAGGGTTGTTTCCATACTCATTTTTACTGTATTATTCTGGTTTTCAAATTGTTCCATGTAGATAATAATGCAAATGACTCTTACAATGAAAAGTGTCAGTGTACTACATCTATATTGGAAGACGTTCAGTTCGTCCTCTTGACTGTCACCCAAAATTGAGCTACTTTAAAAAACACATTTCTGTTGTTATTTTCATAAACAAAAACAGACTTTATTCAATAGCAAATATTCAGACAGACAAACCAGTTTCATGTAATATAACATCCATGTACATACCAATTCAACATGTATAATTCTATTATCACTTGGCCAACTTCTTAAAATCTGGACAGATTTGACTGCAAAACTGCAAGAAGCAAAAGTCCCCACTTATGCCACCACAGCAATTTTTTGCTTGCTTTTTACTGGCAAGCTGAGTTACATCTGAGGAGCACAGGAACTTGATTTAAGGAGCTAGAAAACTCTTGGAAGTTTAATGCTTCATTTGAATTAGGACTATTAGAAAGGTTACGATGACTTGTGAATACACCTTGCTTTGAATCAAAGAAGACCATTTCTGTACTTGACACATAGTTGTGCCTAGCTTTGGAAAACAGTCTCCCCAATTCTGTAGAAGACATGCTAAAAGATTTGAACCACACAAGGTGCTGGGTGTAAGAGAAAAGCATGTACAATTTAATTAAAGAGCGTTATATATAGCAGTTACTTCCATGTGGAAAGCAGCTTTTAAGCGTCACTCATCAAAAAGTAAGCTTCTTGCACAATTTCACATGCCTAGCACACTTGGTGGAACACAGTCTGACCTTTAAACATGTAGTCGGGAACAATGCAGAATGAGTTGTTTAAGTTTAATACAGTAAGTGCTGTAGGGAGCATGAAGCCCACGTGCACAATATCTTGTGTGATGAATCAGCGGACAGCTCTTTTTCTTCCAGCAGCAGCAGCACATTCGTATATCCTCAAAATATTAACAAGCTATTCTATCCTAAACACATTCTTGTCACACAGTCTGTACACAGTACGGACATGTTACAAACAGCAGATGAACAAGCAGCAGATGAGGAAAGCAGGTGAAGAAAGACTATATGCGCATCATGGCACTTGTCCATCAAGAGGAAAATGTCAAAAATCCGCTAACCCGCACTGTTTTTATTCAAGTTAACTTTTACAGCTGTTATCTTCAAGTTACTCCAAGGCTTCAGATATACTTATGCATTCTGTGTCATGAGTTAACATTTACCAGGGATAGCTTTGAAAAGCTGTGTCCACTCTGGACTGGCCTTGATGCACATGCAGTACATGTGATTTGGAGAGATGGGATTAATTGGGAATGTCCGCACTATTGTTCCGATTTCCATATTTGTGATGTATGAATAGCAGCACTACTCCAAGAAAAAAGCATATGGAGCCAACTGTTATGTAAGCTATTCCCAAAAAGGGATTCTTGCCTCCCATCCATGAAATGGTGCTCAAGATCATCCGTTTTCTCCCATCAAAGCTATGCACAGGATAATCTGATTCAGGTATAGGAAAAACATTCACCGATTGAAACAATAATACTAACATCACATCAGCCAAAGAAAGGAGAACATGTTTTAAAGACTGTCAGTGCTGTGAACTGCTATTATTGGTTTCAAGATCTTATAACGAAAGGCTATTCTGTTACTCAAAATATTATTAGCTGGCAAAGGAGTCATGAAAAGAGTTACTCCAAATCATATGGGCCAGCTGTAGAAGTTACAAGAAAAAAGAAATTCAGTGATGGGGTGGCCCCTCCAGTACAGCTGTGTGTGTCTTAGGACCTAAATAATGTGATGGTGTGGCTCTTGGGAGTTGGATCATCTGTCCCATCTGTCCTAAGGTTGCAAAGCAGAAATATATCAATAACATTTACTATGGGAAATCCTCAATGGTCCCAGTATGGTAGGTAATAAGCATAAGAATGAGTAATTAGCTTTTAGATAAAATCCTTGCATTCATTTTCTTCATGCACTGCTCACATGAAGGGGTACCATGTCCCATTTTCAGCTCCACTACTGAGATATTTGCATAGATGGTTAGAAAATATCTGTGCATATACCTCCATCCATGCATGGAGGCTTCTCTGGGTTATGAAACCCTACTTTACAGAGTTTCAGAGTTCACAGAAGTCTACATAGGCATGCTTCTCTGCCTGAGATGTCCATGTGAGTACATGGAAGGTGCAGCTAGAAGGAGATGTGCTAAGAGAAGCTATGTATTGTCTGAAGTGAGGCTACAGGCGGAGGCCTTCTACACATCCCACCCCTTTACACATCGGTCACCTGAAAGGCAAATGTCCCACACCAAGGGGTACAGCAAGGGTGGAGCATATGCAGTCCCCATAGGAGTCCCAGTGCAACTTCTCCCAAGGCCTCCTCCACCTTCCAATTTAATTGTGTTTAGCTGAAAAGCCTGTCACGCCATCTAGGGACCATAGATGGTAATTTCACCATCTACACTCATACTTTTAGACTGGAAGAAGGGCTTTTTCAAAACTGGAAGAAAGACATCTCCTGGGCTTAACATAGACTATGGGAAGGAGCATTGCAGGCAGCAGCATAGTCAATATTACAGTGAGTGTGATATTCCCTAGTAAATATCATATCAAAGAAATTAAATATAAAGTTTGATGAATTTTAGATATATGAGGAATTTGCTTTTTCAATACTAAGAATCTTCTATGTGGGTTTTGGGAAGATTTTATTTTTAATAAAAAAAATTATTTTAATTGTCCACCTTGACAGAGAGGATCCCAAGAGGACTTTTATATTTTGATAGATTAAAAAAAACTCTGAGGAATGCAACAAACAAGCAATATTAACCAGAATCTTTGAATCAACTCAACGTTCAAAGCCAACCTTTGAACTAGATGTGTCATACATCTAGCTATGTAACCCTCTTTTGGCTCTGCCTACACACTTAAAGAGAAGTACATTGGCTTTTATTAACTTGTAGATCCTGATTTACTACCTACTTAATGAATTCAAGGTTTACTTTAAAGCCCTTGAAGCTTTCAAATAAAGGATACTGTAGGTTATATCCAAGGAATAGTTTCCAGCTGGCAGAGTAGGATGTAGATTATCCTTCCTCTCTATAAGGCGATATAGTTTACGAAAGGTAGGTAGTGCTGCAGTACGCATCCACACAATGAAGTCTTCATTGATAAATCCATTGTTGTCATTGTCTGAATCTAGCATATACACTGGTTTGGGCCAGTTAACAGGTTTTGATGTGCCTTAAAAAAGGAAAAGGAAATCAAACATCAATATTTATAAAGGTAAAGCAAACATCTTTTTTACAAGAAGTTGTTTCTAACTGTAAGAATACTTTAAAATTACCTTTTCCAGACTCCACTGAAGGCCGCTTATTGCTCTCACTTAATGGTAGTTGTTTAAAAAAAACAACCAAACCTTGTAGCTATACCAAGAAGAAAAGGGGGAGCAATTCTATTCAGGTAACAGCAGGAATCCTGCTACTGGCATAAGCAGACACAAGCCCAACCTAGATAAAATTGTTTTTATGGTTGTGGTGGGAGCAATTAACTACCTCTACTGTGCAGTGACCTCCACCCCATCAAGACTCACCTTCCTCCTGCAGCACCCCCCCCCCCGGAAAACAGTTAGTGGCCAGTGGAGAGCAGGGTGTGCAACAGAAGAGCATCTGGCTATGTCCTATAGCCAAATGCAGAACAAAAGCATCAGGGACCTCCTGGGATTGTTGTTTTGTGTCTGGCTCTAGGGACATAACAAGATGCTTCTCTAACAACCCCTGCTCTCCCCTGGCCATTCAATGGCCATGAAGGGAGGGGGCCGCCAGGAAGAAGATAACTCCTGCAGGGGAAAGTGGAGATGTGGCATAGTTCCACCTGAGTGGAACCTTATGTTACATCTCTTGTTGCAGAATGTCAGACAGTATTTGTGTAGCTTTTTCGCCTAAAAGAATGTTCAGGTTTTGGCAGGGAGCAAAATACTATGGACAGTACCATTTGGCAGTTGCCTATACAATTTGAGACAGTAGAAATTTTTGCCTAAGTCAATTTTGCATGTCTTCTGCTAAACAATATTGAAACTAGTCTGCAACAATCTGTCAGAGTAGCAGAGTGAAAAAGGAAAAACAAACAATACATGTTGCCATGAGAAATATATATATCAAAAGAGCTAGATATAGAACTGAATATATTGAAATAACTAATACAAAAGTAAACAATATGAATTTTAAGAATACAGAAGGAGAGAACAGTGAGTCAAGCAACACTCCTAAATAATCTTGCATGCATAAATATGACTACTCTTGGGCAATTTTTCCCCTCTGCAACTTCTACTTCTAAAGACTACATGCCTTCCATTTAAGATTGACTGAGGCATTCCTCCTTTCCTTCAAAGCAAAATAAAAAAAAAGTTGCATTCTTACTTCAGCTTTCATAAAGATACCTATCCAAGACTTATTTGAGAGAAAAATCAAAATGTGAACCTTTAAATTGTGCTATACACATCATCATCATCACCATCATTTACTTCTACAGCACCATCAATGTACATGGCATGGCACTTTATGATATCTTACCATGGAAAAGTACAGTCAAGTTTTTCGTATCTCCCACAGGATTCCTGAACTTTACATTTTTGTCTGTCCACCAAGCAATACCTTTTTTAGTCAGAGGAATAAGTACAGGATGTGTTTCATTAGGGTCAATACGATACAACGTCAGCGTATCTAGAAGGAAAAATGAATAGAAGTTCATCACTTTCAATATTTCTATTCATGGTTGAACTCAACTCTATCAGTTACAAAAGCCAAGGGGCTGTCTAAACAGTGAAAATACTCCTCATGGAATGCAAAGAGAATCCTACCTGTCTTAATGGGTTCCTGCATCATATTGCCATATTCAGAAGGAGGGGAGCCAAAAACGTCAAAAATTCTTGAGTTAAAAACTCTGGAGTATTTAAAAAAAACAGTGAAGAGAATGTGCATTCCTGCTTGTTGGTACAAGCAATTTGCTTCGAATTACTTTCCCATAGGAGAGGAAGTGCAAAGCTGATTGGCCAGGTTTGAGTGCAGGGGTGGGGCTTTTACTAACAGGGTGAGCACTCAGTGTCACCATGTTGATTTTTCACCTTGGCAAGCGAGCGTTAAGGTGAGAAAACAGAGTGTTGTTTTTTTACCTTTTTGTTGCAAATGCAAAATATCACTCCAGCGCACAGTGCAAATCGTTGTTTTTGGGTTTTTTGAAAGTTTGACAGCAGCAGAAACACAAATAATTCATTCACAGTCACTGCAGGCAGGCAAAGCTTTTGGGGGCAAAACAATCATTAGGACAAATCACAGCTGCTGCAAAATGTCGTTACTGCAGGGCACTCTTTTTTTTTGGGGGGGGGCTCATATAAACAAGCCCCAAGTATTCCTAGTTCTCTATCCAATTTCTACAGGTAGGTTCTGTTTCATGATATTTACCATGATTGTAGGGACATGAGGCATCAAAACATAGACATAAAAGGACAGGATGTGCAGATATGTGAAGTACATAGTCATTTGCCTATTTCTTTTTCTTTTTTTAAAAGAGAAACCCAAATAAGACAAAAGTTACAGTTGAGTCTAGACTGTAAATTATCAATCCTCCCTAGCCATGGACTGAGCCACAGAATAGCCATAACAGCTGTTGATTCTGTTGATTCTATGTAGGATCATGGTGGTCTTCTAGAAGTGGAGGGACTGCAATCACCATCTGAGCTAGCCACTCAGCTAATGATAAGGGATGATGGGAGCTGCAAGCACACATTATCGGGAATGCCACATTTCCCAAATCCCTATTATAAGAATGAGAAAAGAGTAACTAGCATAAAAACACAGTCAGACCTCTGGTTCAGCTAGCTCAAATTTGTCTACAATGGCTGGAGTAGCTCTCCAAATTTTCAGATGAGGGTCTTCCCCATCTATAAGAGATGTCAGCGAATGAACCTACCAAGTTCTGCATGGGCTCTATCCCTTGACCAGCAACTATCTGCTGGCACAAAGTGTGTGGTGTTAAAAGATTACATTTTACCAGCTGTGGGTACAGGGTCAAGGCCACCACTGGCAACTGAGGTGGAAAGCTGAGTAGAGTTCTGTTTAATAAAGTGCCTCAGTCTATGTGAAAGCAGAAACAAGTTAGGATGTGTGCAAATCTAATGGGTTTTCACTTATTTAAATTCAGTGCAAGCTTAGAGTTCAGTATTAGATCATAACATAGTTAACAAATCATACCGTTGAACATGCTGTTGGCAATAGCTCCACAAGGAGCAACAGGTTTTTCCTCACTGATGCGGTAAGGCTCACACTCCTTACTGGGATTCTAGTTGGATGAAAGACAAGAGGGGAAGGGAGGCAAAATGTTATTTTGATCACATAAAAGCAAAACTGGTCAGAATCTAAACATATTAGACTGCTTAACCAACACTGCAACAATCCTTTCTCTTATGTTCATGTTTACAAAAGCAATCCAAACAACAGGAGAGAATGATTTGGCTAACAGCTCTAAGAAAAAAAGTGCCCCTACTATGGGCACACATAACATACATCCAAGGTCAAAAATGTTTTGTTAGGCTTTATTTAGCATCAGAGAATAAGGTTAAGCCTAGAATTTTGTTCCTCCATATCTGTCTAACTATCTTTTCTGGCCACTTAATGCCATTCAATTTTTGGTTTTCCTCTTAGAGGGTTATGTAGAATAAACTTATTGTGTACCTACAAGTCATTTCCGACTTATGGTGACCCTAAGGCAAATTTATCATGGGGTTTTCATGGCAATATTTGTTCAGAGAAGATTTGCCTTTGCCTTCCTCTGAGGCTAAAAGAGTATGACTTGCCCAAGGCCACCAAGTGGGTTTCCATTGGTGAGCAGACATTTGAATCCTAGTCTCCTGAGTCAGTCCAACACCCGAACCACTACACAATGCTGGTTCCCAGCCTTTTATCATGCCCTTTTAAAAAAAAGTGTCTTCCCTTTCTACTATTTAACAACTCACTACTAAAAACAAACAATATGAAAACACAATCTCAACAGATATAGCACCACTTCCTGCTTACAGACAACCAGGAATTTATTTGAACATTCACACTCCACTTTTCTATGATAAAAGACTAACTCAAGGCAGCTAACAATGAAAAACAGAAATAAAAAAATTAAACAAAAAATATCTTATCATTGAAGGAAGCATGAATAAAAACACATCTGCTCAGAATAGCTTTCTAAAAGATGTTAGTTGAAAAAGTTTCATAACTATTTCTCCTAATCTTTCACCAGCTTACTGTGTAAAAGAACTTAGATACTTAGCTAGTCTTAAAATGTCCCAATTTTCTTTTCATGAGATGCCAAGGAAAGTAACCAATTATAATAACATCCAGCCCTACAATACAAGGACTATTTTCAAGCACTCATATGGAGGTGTTTACTTAAAAATGATTAACAGAACATACTTTAAGAACAGAGGCAGACCAGATTGCTCTGATGAATGTGCAAAGAAGCTATTTGAAACAGTCAAAGGCTTTCATGACTGGCATCCATAGATTTTCCTTGGGTTTTTTCCGGGCTGTGAGGCCATGTTCTAGAACAGTTTACCTCTGACAGTTCAGCTGCATCTGTGGCTGGCATCTTCAGAGAATGGTGGGGTAGGAGTGTGTGTGCAGTTTACATCCTGTGAACCCCTGTTGGAGAGTATATGTAAATTTGTGTATTTGAATGGTTAGTTTCTGGGTATAGAAATGCAAGGAGGATTACTGTCTGTTGGGCTAATGGTTGGTTGATGGCCCATTATTTGCTGGGAATCCTCTTGTCCCTGGGTGGAATTCTTTTGTAAGTGTTGAGTTTTTGATTCTATTGTATTTCAAAACTGGGAGCCAGATTTTGTTTACTTTTAAGGTTTCTTCTTTCCTGCTGAAGTTATCCAGGTGTTTGTGGATTTCAACAGCTTCTCTGTAAATTCTGACATGATAGTTGTTGGCCTGGTCCAGAATTTCGGTGTTTTTAAATAACATTTTGTGTCCAGGTTGGTTTATAAGATGTTCTGCTACTGCCGATTTTTCTGGCTGGCCCAGTCTGCAGTGTCTCTCATGTTCCTTGATTCGTGTTTGCACACTGCGTTTAGTGGTCCCTATGTAAACTTGTTCACAGCTGCATGATATGCGGTAAACTCCTGCAGCTGTGAAAGGGTCTCTTTTGTCCTTCGCTGAGCGTAGCATTTCTTGGATTTTCTTGGTGGGTCTGTAGATTGTTTGGAGTTGTGTTTCCTCATCAGTTTCCCTATTCTGTCACAGTGTGCAAACACGAATCAAGGAACATCAGCTAACACACACTGGAAACAGCTTAATGTGGTGTAGATGTGTAAATTGCTGCTCTGATAGCCTTGTGGCTGAAGAGCAGGGTATAAACAAACAAACAAACAAACAAACAAACCTGAGAGACACTGCAGACTGGGCCAGCCAGAAAAATCAGCAGTAGCAGAACATCTTATAAACCAACCTGGACACAAAATGTTATTTAAAAACACCAAAATTCTGGACCAGGCCAACAAATGCACAGAGAAGCTACTGAAATCCATAAACACCTGGACAACTCAACAGGAAAGAAGAAACCCTAAAAATAAACAAAATCTGGCTCCCAGTTTTGAAATACAATAGAATCAAAACTCAACACTTACAAAGGAATTCCTCCCAGGGACAGGGGGAGTTCCAGCAGATAATGGGCCATCAACCAACCATTAGCCAAACAGACACTAATCGTCCTTGCATTTCTATACCCAGAAACTAACCATTCAAATACACAAATTTACATATTCTCCCCAACAGGTGTTCACAGTATAAAAACTCCACACACACTCCTACCCAACCATTCTGTGAAGATGCCAGCCACAGAGCAGGTGAAACGCCTGAAGTAAACTCTTCACAGCCCAGAAAAAAACCAAGGAAAATCTATTTGAAACAGTTTCTACATACCAAGTAGAGAACTCTTAATGGCCTAAAAACAGAAACTGTTGGCCATAGCAACCCAACTTCTGTTTGGTGGTTGTTGTTTTTTTTTAAGACTGGCAAAAAAGGAATTTTCACACCTAGTTTGTTAACACAGTTGAACCTTTGAGTGAAAGCATCCTACCCACTAGATTATTCCTTGTAAAATTTATTTGAAAGGTCAGAAGATCCTGGACAGGAGTATTCGCCTGGTCTGGCACAATTCCCCTTCACCCAGAAATTCCTCAAGCTATAATTCCCTCAACCCTTTGGAGGAGCAGCAGTGTGTCAGAGACACTATGAAGAGTCTCCATACTACAAGTTCTCTTCTTTTGCAGTCCTCACAATCCAAGTTATAATGAGGAACCTACCTAAATTTATTTAAACAATAAGGTAAAGGAGTACCAGGTGGGGTAGGCAAACAGGAAAGCCTGAGAAGTATCCACCTATGGAAACATTTTTTGAAATATGGTCCATTTTATCTACACATTTTACTTTGACATTCCACCAAACATGCCAGAGACATGAGACAGATGCAAAAAAATTACTTACAAATAAGGAACTATTATCTCCATTTAGCTGGCTATCATCCCGAGACTTCACATAACGGCGATGATTTTGATAGAAGTTGGACAGTCCATAATACATGAACACGTTGCTCTATAATCCACAAGATAAGATATTTTTCCCAATGTATAATCATTCATATACTAGGCAGCTTCATATGAAAGAGTAGCCCTACTGATATGCTACAGCGATCTGTGACCATGGGAAAGGGATTCAAGAAGGGATGTGCTCACTATTTTCAACTTAAACTTCTATACAGAGGGTAACCTCTTAACTTATGCACAATTATTAGCCTTGGAAAAACCAACATTAATTGAACATAGGGTGTGTGAATACAGCTCCAGGTGCAGTGAAGAACAGGCTTCAAGAAATCCATTTGCCTTGTCAAATGTGGCACTGGACAATTTATATTTAAAGTATTTCTATACTGACTTTTTGAAATCAACCAAGGCAGAGTACAGACAATTCAAAATATAAAACATCAGGTAAGAAATCAAAGTGAAAGCAACATTTTAAAACTCATGACATCTTTAAAAGCCAAGTTTAAATGATGCATTTAAACATCTAGCTGCTCCAGGGGATTGCATTAAACTGTTTAAAACCAATAGGGATGAAAGCCTTTTTCCCATATGCCCCAAAAATGGGCTCCTGTAAGTGAGAGAGATTATCTTCAAAAGGATTTCTCTTGTTGATCTTTAAAAGTGGGATTTCCACTCCACACACACACTCGTCAAAAAAGGAGAGGTAGTCTGATGCTTGGCATATTGAACCAACGCAAGCAGGTTTATATCTTGCCATAGAATTTCTTTTGACCATATTTCAGAGACAGGTAGAACATGTGAGTGAACTAGCAATTGGGTTAACTATGTGGTACCAAATAAGCTAATTTTAAAAAGAACGTTGGTCTTACCTGTGATATGTTCATTTCCAGCAGATAAGGGACAAACATCCTGTAACTTGGGTTGCTCCTCCCAATTAATCCAATAGACAGCAACCCCTGGAAGGTCAGTCACTAACACAGCCAAAGAGAAAAATGCTCCATAAAAAAAATCTTAACTAATATATTAACATTTGCAGAACATATAGAACTGGTCAGAAGGAAAGGAAGGAACAGTTTGTGATATAATTGGCTCTCTAATCAGGAGGAAACTATGTACAATCTAACACATTCCCCCACCAACGCTCATCAGGGTGGCGAGGATGTTTATCCCTTATCTGCTGAAAATGAGCACATCACAGGTAAGATCAACGCTCCTTTTCTCAGCACGGAAGGAAGGAACATCCTGTAACTTGGGATCTACCAGAGCTTCTCTGATTAAAGTGGGTGGTATTGGTGCTCAAATAACTTAAGATTTAGCCAACTGTTGCAGGAAACTCCTGCCAAATGCAGTTTCAGCTTAATCAAAGCTGTACAGCTTGTAATGTCTAACAAACATGGAGAGTGTCTTCAATGTGCCCTGCAGATTTCTACTGGGAGGCCATTGGTGGCAAGCATTGCTGGCATGGCCGCACTCCTAGTGGAGTATACAACTATGTTCCCTGGAGGTGGTAGACACAGGGACTCACAACAGATCATGATGCAGGACCTGATCCAACTACTGGGAGTGGAAGTGGACATTTTCTTGCCCTTAAGAATGTGGTTAGAAAGAGATGAATATTGCCTCAGAGGAGCAGAAGCTACTCGTTCTTTTCAGGTATATGAGGATGGCACTGAGAACATCCCAAGGTGTACAAAATCTTCTCCAGCTCCTTGGATGGCCAAGGGCAGAAAGACAGAAGGATCACCTACTGTGCCCTGTGGAAGTTGGAATTGACCTTGGGGAAGAAGTTTGGGTCCAGTTGCAGCACCACTCCTTGAATGCTAACAGGGCTCCTAGCTCCAACACTCTGCATGGCCAGGTAATAGCTGTCCAGAAAATGGCTTTCCAGGACAGGTGCTTCAGAGAGGCTTCCCTTAAAAGCCAAAATTATCAGTGCCTTCAGGATGTTATGTAGGTCACAGAATGGAAAGCAGTATACCACAGGTGGTGAAGTGAGACAGATCCCTGGAGGAGTCTAAGCACATGTGGGTACAACACAATTCTGGTCTCCTGTGTGTGTGGGAACAGCAAAATGATGGCTGCAACCTGTCTTTTGACTATGTTTGGTCTAAGGCCACAGTCAATGCCCTCCTGGGGAAACTCCGGTAAGGAGGGGACAGAAAAGTTGAGAATGTTTACATGCTTAAGCCTGCACTATCTGCAGAAAAGGTGTGTTCATATATTCAGCTGGTGGAAGCCCATCTGGAACCCAGGATGGTGTTCACCATCTTCTCGATGTTCACCACCTTCTTGGGGTAACCTCAGTCATTGAGCACGCTCTGCTCAATCTCCAGGTGTGGAGCTGTATCCAATCCAGGTCGGGGTGACAAACCTGGCCCTGCATGAGCAGATCTGGATGGGCTGGCAGGGGCATGGAATCTGAGGCCACCTGCATGATCTCAGAAAACCAGGCCCTCCTGGGCCATGTTGGGGTGACCAAGATCACCAAGGCCTTCTCCCTGCAGATCCTCCTCATTACCCTGGAGAGCAGCGCCAGAGGGGGGAAAGCATATAGTAGCCCAGACAGCCAAGGGGAAAAGAGAATATCCATGCCTTCAGCTCCCTCTGTCTTGTACCTCAGCACAAATCTCTTCATCCTGAAGTTTGCTGGGGAGGCAAAGAGGTCCATGTCTGGATGGCTGAACCTTCTTGTGATTAGGTGGAATACCTCTGGGTGAAGACCCCACTCCCCCTGGTTGACAGTGATCCAACCCAGCCAGTCTGCTTACGAGTTCAAGGTGCTTTGCAGATATTCTGCCTCTATGGACAGTAGTTGGACTTCTGGCCAGCTCAGCGGCTTCTTAGCCTCTGCCATTAGGGACCATGATCTTGTCCCACCTTTACAATTCAGGTGAGCCTTTGTGGTGATGTTGTCCATCCTGATCAGGACCACCTTTCCCTCTATGATGTTTGCAGAGTATAGGAAGGCCAACCTGTCCACCGTGAGCTCTAGGCAATTTATGCAGTGGCTCAGCAATTCCTGGTTCCATCTGTCTTGTGCCAGATGTGGATCACAGTGGGCTCCCATGGGCCTGATGGTGATCTGGATCTTTGTTGGCTCCCAGATAGGCTTCTCTTATTGATGGCAGGGGAGGTCCAACAGTTGAGGGAACAGAGGACTGGGTGAGGAAGCTTGATAGAGCAGTGCTTCCTAGTGGTGATGGCCTCTTGGTGGAGAAGCAGGAGCCACTGGAGAGGTCTGGCATGGAATCAGGCCCAAGGAAGGAACTCTACTGTAGATACCATCAGGCCCTGCAGGTGGGCCAACAGGGACTAGCTTGAGGTAGGCACACTATTGACTATGGAGATGGTCCTTGTTCTCATGGGCTCTGTCTTGGGGAACAGAGACAATTCCTGACCTGGTGTTGATCATAGCCCCAAGATGCTGGATCTCCTGAGATGGAAGTAAGGAGGTTATTATCGAGGTTCACCAGGGAGTTGTTTTGGTTTGGGGAACAGAGCACCAGTTGGACATTGCTCAAGCCTTGCTACACGGACGTCAAACAAACCAGCAGATTGTCAAGATACAGGTAAATGTGATGGACTTCCAGGTGTGGATTGGTGAATCACCACCTGCCCCTGTAAGCACTCTGCAACCGGAGGGGGGTTCTTTTTGAGATGACTGCCAGTCACTAAAGGGTTTGACTGGCAAAAAGTTCTCCCTGGATCAAAGGGAGACCCAGGGATCACCCACAAGTGTCAGAAACTCTAGCTCGTGGTGACAAGATTGTCACTTTGGTGGTGGTTGATTTTGAGTGGAACCAGGAGAGACCACAGGAGACAGCCTGCCCAGTAGGGAAAAAGCCAGCTATTGAGACAACATCCACGAAACCCACTTTTTTAATTGGGTGGATTATAAATAATGAATTATGCTAAAGAGAAGCTTTCTGGACTGATGACATTAATACTTTCTGTGGATTTCCTTCTTTGTGTGATTATGAGAGACTGAGTAATGATTCAATCTGAATTTTTAAAAGTACAGTTGTCCCTTGACATTCGCGGGGGTTAGGTTCCACGGACCCCCGCGAATGTCAAAAAACCGCGAATATTGATTGCCCTCCCCCCTCCCTCCCCGGGGCCTTCACGGAGCCTTCGATGGCTCCGTGAAGGCCCCCGCGGACACCCCCACCCTCCCCAGGCCTTCTCGGAGCCTTCCAAGGCTCCGTGAAGGCCTCTGCAACCCTTCCCCCTCCCTCCCCGGGGCCTTCACGGAGCCTTCGAAGGCTCCGTGAAGGCCCCCGCGGACACCCCCCACCCTCCCCAGGCCTTCACGGAGCCTTCCAAGGCTCCGTGAAGGCCTCCACCCAACCTCCCCCCTCCCTCCCTGGGGCCTTCAAGGAGCCTTTCAAGGATCCGTGAAGGCCTCCGCGGCCTCCCCCCACCCTCCCCAGGCCTTCACAGAGCCTTCCAAGGCTCCGTGAAGGCCTCCCTCCACCCTCCACCCTCCCTCCCCAGGGCCTTCACGGAGCCTTTCAAGGCTCCGTGAAGGCCTCTGCAACCCTCCACCCTCCCTCCCCGGGGCCTTCACGTAGCCTTTCAAGGCTCCGTGAAGGCCTCCGCAGCCTCCCCCCACCCTCCCCAGGCCTTCACGGAGCCTTCCAAGGCTCCGTGAAGGCCTCTGCAACCCTCCACCCTCCCTCCCCGGGGCCTTCACGCAGCCTTCCAAGGCTCCGTGAAGGCTTCCGCGGCCTCCCCCCACCCTCCACCCTCCCTCCCCGGGGCCTTCACGCAGCCTTCCAAGGCTCCGTGAAGGCCTCCGCAACCTCCCCCCTCCCTCCCCGGGGCCTTCACGGAGCCTTTCAAGGCTCCATGAAGGCCTCCGCAGCCTCCGCCCACCCGCCGCAGGCCTTCACGGGGCCTCTGGAGGGTCTCCAAAGGCCCCGTGAACGCCTCCCCGGCCCTCCCCGCTCCTTCCCAGGGCTTTCAAGGGGCCTCAGGAGGCCCCTTTTTGCGGTTTTGGGGGGGCGGGGGGGCCTCCCAAAACCGCGAATAATTAAAACCGCGAATGCTGAGTTCGCGAATGTGGAGGGGCAACTGTAACTTGGACTTGCACAAAGTTAAGACTTGCTTTTTTTAAAGGAAGTTGAAAAAGAAGGAGAAATTAATTGTTAAATAAAGGACAAGAATGATAATTTTATACAGCATGAGCACGCTGGTTGTTTACCTTGGATGTAAGTGATAAGCACATGGTCAGCCTGTTGTAAGCTAGACACTATGGAATGAAAGCTCCTGGAATCAGATTTCTCTCATCTGTACTAAGTATTGTAAACAGAGCCTTTATGGAGATTAATTGTGGAAGATTGCCATCTCGTGGTAAAAAAACTGCAAGTACAACAAAAAAAATTTGCTTAGCACTGTTTTTATAGAGAGCACTGAAACTAGATCCAAGACTAAAGTGATTGAGGGAACAAGAGGATCAATTGAGTTGCCCTCAAAGTCATCAGATATGTCGCAAAAAGTATTGGAAGAGTTGAAATCGATCAAACTGCAGATTCAAAAATGAAAGATGATTTTAAAAGGGACTTGAAGCAGGAATTTAGAAAAGGACTTGAAGCAGGAATTTAGAAAAGAAATGAAGTGAAATAATCACTGTCTCAAATGACTACAAAACTAAAGCAGGTAAACAAAAAAGTACAGGCTTCGGAAAAAAGACTGAAAAATGCACAGAGATCAAGAACGAGATTTGGATGCTTTTGCCTTACTAGAGAGAAAAGGCATGTCTGAAGTTCAGATTGATTCCAGATCAACCAAATGAGAACATCAGGGGAAGAATGACGGATTACCCTGGCAACATTTTTGGAGAATCAAAATGCAGAGATGGAATTGGAAATGGATCAGATTTATAGACTTAATTTAAGAGTTGCAAGACAGAAATTTGCCAAGGGATGTGGTTGATCACTTCGTGGAAATCAAACAAGATCAAGTCGTAAAGCAATATTATGAAAAAAAAGAAGATTGATAAGGACATGATCATGTTGAAGAAGATACCTGTCAGAATTTTATGTAAGAGAAAAGAATATGGCTTTCTGGCAAGTAAGCTGAAAAAAGAAGATTTCATTTAAATGGGAGAGGCTGGAAGGTGTGGCTTTTACATTTAAACAGCAATGAGTTTGAGTGATCTCTGCACAGAAAGCCAAAAAATGTCTGAAGAAAAGTAAGAAAGAATTGGAAAAACCAGGAGAATTTGGAAAAGATGAGGAGGATACTTCAGACCAAGACTCAGATGAAGAACAGAAACAAAGGGGAAATGGACATGCAGAGGAAAAGAGAGGTGCAATGGATGTGGACTCTACTAAGCCTTTGGCTTGACAAATGATCTGAGATGCATTACCTGGAAAATAAATGGAGCTAATGCTCCACAGAAAATAAAATTATTTGAATAGATTTAAGATATAATTTATTTACAAGAATCGAATATCAGAAAGAAGGATGTTAATTACTTGAGCTACCTTAACTGGGTAAGGAATTTGTCTCTGCTATGAACCAGAAGAAAAATAGAGTTGTAGATTATATAAGTGGGCAGCTATCTCCAGAAAAGATATCTGAAGATGAACAGAATAAGTATGTAGGGGTCCAGACTGATATTCAAGGGATTAAAACTCTTGTGGTGGGGGTTTATGCTTCCACCAAAAACAAGGCTTTTTATGAAAAATTAACGAATAAATTGCTGAGGTTATCTTATGAAAACTGGGTTTTCTGGGAGATTGGAATTGAGTTATTTCTCCACAAAAGAGCAGGACTTCTAAGACAGATATTAAGCATTCACAAGGTAAGTTACCTTATTGGCTTATAAATTTAGAAAGGAAAAGGAAAAAAAGGATTATTGAAGATACAAGATGGAAAAGTAGTAATAACTGATAATGTGAGTATTCAAAGCTTTTCATAGTGGTACAGAGGAGCTTCCCCTCACCCATCTGCTCCTGCAGTTCCTTTGCCAGACTTGTGTCCTCCAAAGGCGCTTCCTATGCTACCTCCACAAGTGGTGGGAGTGGCTTCACAGGGGAGAGAGTTGCTGGCCAGGCCAGAGATTCTCTCCTCTGTTCATGGCAACCCCAACAAGCTAGGGTCCTCCTGAAGTTCCACGCTCCAAGAGAAGGGGGAAGAGAAGGGGGAAACACAAGACCTAAAGTGAGGAAAGGACCCAAGAAGCTTTAGAGATCTCACGGGTTTAAGAAGTTTACGAAGTTTTAAAGAAGGAAAGAGGAAGGAAGAAATGTGTAGAGAAACTGGAGTGGCTGCAGTGATGACAAAGAAGCAAAGTAACAAATAACATGTCCTATCAAGCAGTAGGCAAGGAAAAGACTGACCTTCTAGGAGATGCTCCCCCACCTAGGGACACCAGACGGTCTTTCTTTTTCCTAACTATCGGAGCAAGTGAGAGAAACAACACAAGTTACAGAATGTTCCTCGCTTCTCTGCTGGGAAACAGAGCATACAACAATGATTTGTCTAGGAAAGAAAAGAAATATAGAATGAGTTCAAATTCGGTGCTGCCCACAAGACGCACGAACAGGACCCACGTCATACTGGAATATATGCATGCACACATACAGTATCATACCTCAAAAGGATGATCCAATGTGAAGTAAATTGTACAGCGGCAAGGTGTGCTGTTCCAGGACACATTTAAACATTTATGGCAGGGACTGTTTGGTTCTGTTCCTGTATAATCAACCTGCAAAAGATAAGGAGGGCAGGGGACAGAGGACCATAAGCCACAGCATACACAGTAACAAATTCATTACTGACACCACAATTGGCAACTATCATAATAAGTTGTTAACTCATCAAATGGGGAACACACTTTGAAGACTAGGCAGGAAAAGACTCTATGGCATAGAAGCATCTAGGCTATACTGCACCTGATGGCATTTCAAAAAGCTTTCTTACATTTCTATTACAGGTATATTCGTCCAGAAAATATATGTTATGCTGAGTCCATTTCCTTTGATACTGTATTTTATGCTAGCTTGATTACTTTTATTACTTAGACCGTTACTGAAATTGCTGTAAATCATTCCTTGTTAGGCATATATAGGAGTAGCAGCATATACATATTCAAACAGAAAATAACAAACATTATTTGACCCCAGGGCCATCTAGTTCAACCCCCTGCCCTGCAGGAATACACAGCCAAAGCACACCTGACAGATGGCCATCAGCCTCTGTTTAAAACCCCCCAAAGAAGAACACTCCACCACACTCTGAGACAGCACATTCCACTGTCAAACAGCTCTTACCATCAGGAAGTTCTTCCTAATGTTTAGGTGGAATCTCTTTTCTTGGAGTTGGAATCTATTGTTCCGTGTTCTAGTCTCTGAAGCAGCAGAAAACAAGCTTGCTCCATTCTCAATAAGACATCCTTTCAAATATTTAAGCATGGCCATCATGTCCCCTCTTAACCTTCTCTTACCCAGGCTAAACATACCCAGCTCCCTAAGCCGCTCCTCATAGGGCATGGCTTCCAGACCTCCCACCATTTTGGCTGCCCTCCTCTGGACACATTCCAGCTTTTCCATATCCTTCTGTAACCGTGGTGCCCGGAACTGGACACAGTGTTCCAGGTGAGGTCTGACTAAAGCAGAATAAAATGGCACTATTACTTCCCTCAATCTAGACACTGTACTCCTATTGATGCAGGCAATAATCGCATTGGCTTTTTGAGCTGCCACATCACACGCTGACTCATGTTCAGCTTGTGGTCCACTAAGACTCCTAGATCCCTTTTGCATGTACTGCCGTCAAGCCAGGTATCACCCATCTTAGATCTGTGCATGTCATTTTTACTGCCCAAGTGTAGTATCCTACATTTCTCCCTGTTGAAATCATTTTGTTAGTTTTGACCCAGCCTTCTAATCTGTTAAGGTCATTTTGAATTCTGATACTGTCCTCTGGGGTATTAGCTACCCCTTCTAATTTGGTGTCATCTGCAAACTTGATAAACATGCCCTCTATTCCCTCATCCAAGTCACTGATAAAGATGTTGAATAGCACTGGTCCCAGGACAGAACCCTGTGGCACGCCGTTAGTCACTTCTTTCCAGGATGAAGAGGAGCCACTGGTGGCTACCCTTTGGGTTCAGTCAATCAACCAATTACAAATCCACCTAACAGTTGCATTGTCTAGCCCACAGGTTACCAACTTTTTTGCAAGAATATCATGAGGGACCTTGTCAAAGGCCAAAATCAAGTTACACTACATCTTCAGCATTCCCTTCACACAGTGAGCAGGAAAATACCTCATTTCAATCATCAACATTTTTTATTTTATGAGACTGAAATTGCATCCCACACGATTTTCTAGAAACTTCTCAACATAATATTCTGTCTCAGAGACCAAACAAGCTGGGTGCTCCTGGCTTAGATAAGCCATATGATCATGGTTACACAAAGGCAGTTATTTCTAGAAAGTTACTTTAGAACAGCAGAAACTACAAGTGTTCACACGCAGAAATAATCTGAAGAGGTATCAATGGTCTTTCTGCTTCATCATTCCCTTGAAATGAGAACTTCACATTTGTCTTAATGTGTGAATAATATCCATATAAAAAGGGTAAAATATCATAGAATCATAGAATTGTAGAGTTGGAAGAGATCACAAGGCCATCCAGTCCAACCCCCGGCCACATAGGAAATCACAATCAAAGCATCCCTGACAGATGGCCATCCAGCCTCTGTTTAAAGACCTCCAAGGAAGGAGACCCCACCACGCTCCGAGGGAGTGTGTTCCACTGCCGTACAGCTCTTACTGTCAGAAAGTTCCTCCTAATGTTGAGGTGGAATCTCTGTTCCTGGAGCCTGCATCCATTGTTCCATGTTCTAGTCCCTGAAGCAGCAGAAAACAAGCTTGCTCCATCCTCAGTGTGACACCCCTTCAAATACTTAAACAGGGCTATCATATCACCCCTTAACCATCTTTTTTCCAGGCTAAACATACCCAGCTCCCTAAGTCTTTCCTCATAAGGCATGGTTTCCAGGCCTTTCACCATTTTTCTCCTCTGGACACACTCCAATTTGTCAATATTGGCAATAGATGTCACTGTTGAATACGGAACTGCACAAACAAGCTTAATCAAGAATAAAAGAACAATCTTAATTTGCAAATCAATTATACACCATTTAGATACTGCTGAAACTTACACTGAACATTCAGTTTCAAATTCTTGTATTTCCCTCTGCATCTTAAGTAGTTTCAGCAGAATTGGCTTAAACCATAATATTTTGGATACTAGCAAGATGAAAAGAAGGCTGCATCTCTTATTATAGTGTTATAATTTTGTCCTTAAAAAAAGGTGACTAGCTTCTTTTAGACACTGTAGTGGAACAAACAATTCAGCACTGACAGGTTGAGAGATTTGCTTTGTGTTCTTATGCATGGAAACAGAGGTGTTTATTTTTAGAAGTGATTAGCACTACACAGTGCATCAGGAGGACAAGAAGTACATTGCAACCTTGTTTTTCGATTTTTAAAGCAGTTCAAAGATTGATTAAAGGAGACATTCATTTTTAATATGAAATGAATCTCAAGGATTTATTCAATAATACTATTATTTTATCGATGTCACCATGTGGTCATGGAACTGGTGGAAGACAGCTCTCCCCACTCCCCTAGAACTGACAGGTCATCCAATCTGTTTTTAAAATAAGTTTAAAATTTCAGCTATGGAGATTATGCGCATAGTCTTAAGAACCATCTGATACTTGCAGAAACTTTTAATAAACTTGAGATTATAGTTCCATAATTTCTCTCAACTTTCAAAGTATTATCTGTGTGCTGATCTGCATTAATACTCTCTATAAACTATGACTGTGCTCCTGCTTAAGTGCATGCTTGCCATAACAGTACTTAATTATATACACAGTACAGCCAATAAATTATTTAAACAATATGTTCAGGGTTTGGCCCAAGCCATAAATCACACACTGACTGATTCCAGTATTTGACGTCAAACACCGCCTAACAGAAGCCGTAACTCCTGTATTCTACTTCTACCTTAACATATTCATTATACTGTAGTTTCAAACACATGTTAAAGAGCTAGAAGAAATTAGCTCTCATTATCTGCTGTAATAATTTGTTCTAAAATCCGGTATATATTTAAACCCAGATAGTCACTTTAGGGTTGCCATAGGTCAGAAATAACTTGAAGGCACACAACAAAGTTTCCAAGCGCTTTATTGAAAATACTTCCTGGTATGTTTGCCTAATGTTGAGGTGCATTTAGATGATTAATACTGGTAACAGCCAGAAAGAAAGAAGAAATTAGTGGCTGGTATAAGTTCTCCATGTATCCAGCATCACTCTTAAGGCTACTGCCCTGTACACAGGTGTCAGCACTGATCTTGACTCCAGTTGACAAATGCTGAATACACATAACCAAGCTTCTTTTAATAATAATAATAATAATAATAATAATAATATAAAATTTATTTATACCCCGCCCCTCTGTTAAAACAATCGGGGCGGCTTACAATAATTAAAATAAAATACAGATAAAAATCCCAAACCAGCACCCACCCCCACCCTGCCCCATAAAACGATATTAAATAAATATAAATTAAAAGCAACTATCTAAAATCACATTTAAAAACAATAAATACAATAAATAGGCAGCAGACTAAAAGAGGCCAGGATCTAATTAGGAAAGGCTTGCTGAAAGAGATCCGTCTTTAGTGCTTTTTAAAAGCTACTCAGGCTTGTCATCTGACGGATCTCGTTTGGCAGGTCATTCCACAATTTGGGGGCGATTACCGAAAAGGCCCTCTTGGAGGTTGCAGACAGCCTAGATTTTTGTGGCTGAAGCAAATTCCTCCCAGAGGACCGGAGTGCGCGGGGAGGAATGTATGGGAAGAGGCAGTTCCGGAGATAAGTTGGACCCAAGCTATTTAGGGCTTTAAAGATAATAACCAACACCTTATACTGGGCCCGGAAACTGATAGGCAGCCAGTGGAGAGATTTTAATACTGGAGTTATATGGTCTCTCCAAGATGTTCCCGAGACCACTCTGGCTGCCATATTTTGTACCAACTTAAGTTTCTGGACCAAGCGTGAGGGTAGCCCCATGTAGAGCACATTGCAGAAATCTAGATGAGAGGTTACCAGCGCATGCACCACAGTCTCGAGGTCCCTTACTTCCAGGAAAGGGCGCAGCTGGCATGTCAGCCGAAGCTGATAACAGGCACTCCTGACCGTCGCATTCACCTGACTAGTCATCTGTAGCGATGAGTCCAGGAGCACTCCCAGACTGCAAACACAGTCCTTAACGGAGAGCGTGACCCCGTCCAGGACTGGAGGTTACAACCCAAGTTCTGGTTTTGGAGCCGCTACTGTGAGCACCTCCGTTTTGTCAATCTGTTTTAGCTCATCCAGCCCATTACTGCTTTTAAGCAGACTACATACAGCAAGGATGGAGAATGTTTGCCGCACTTCATGTTGCTGAACTGCAGTTCCCATGACTCCTCAACATGAGTCAGTCTGGTTAGGGCTGATAGGATTAGCAACAGCAAAACATGGGTGGACACACATTTCCCTTCCCTGGCAACAGCATCTAGACTAAGCCCCTACATACAGCTGTGCTCACAACTAAGCTGATCTTTAACCACCCCCACTCTGTATTTGATAAAGTCCAGTTTCTCATCCTATCATTAAGCATGTCTCTCTTTAAGCTGCAATGGACCCAAGCAAGAAGTACCTCCAATCTACTCTGACCTACACTGTAAAAGACTCATTTCCCATTAACCACTACTCTACTGACATACCAAATTTGGTTTTAAAAATTCTACTTCCCTTTCCTGAATACCTCTTATATTTCATGTCACCTTCACAATTCCAGAAATAGAATCCTTGCGGCCATGGCTCTCTACCAGAAGAGATACTGAAGATAATCAAAGCATCAAAATCAGCAGCCCATCAAAAATTGGAAGCAAGCCCACCGAGGAGAATGGAGTTTCCTCACAAGTTAATTTAACATCCTGCTATCCATTTAATAATCAAAACCATTAAATCAGAGGATTAAGATTGGACGCAGTCTGAAAGTTATGTTCTTGTCAATGTCATTCTCATATTCTTTGGTTACAACTACTTTCCTAACCAATGAACTCAAATATACAGGAACACACCCAGAAAATATGGTATGAATATGAAAATCTTTATATGCTCTTCAGAATACATAGATATCACTATGAGACATTAGTGTCCTGTACATGTGGTGTAGCGGTTTGAACATTGGACTACGACTCTGGAGGCTAGCGTTTGAATTCCCACTTGGCCATGAAAAACCACTGGGTGACCTTGGGCAAATCGCACACTCTCAGCCTCAGAAAACCCGAGATAGTTTTGCCTTAGGGTCGCCATAAGTTGGAAACGACTTGAAGGCACACAACAACTTTAAAGACTTCCATGCCCCTATTTTTTTGAATATAAAGGATTAAAAAAAAAGTACTAAACAATATCTACAAAAATACCAGATGTTTTTGAACATTGCTCTGCCACATCTGTGCACAGACATGTGGCAAGCATTCATATTGTCTAAAGGGTTAAGTGTAAAATTAGCATACAATTCCAATGTATCACATACGCAAAATCCCCATAATAGATTTCTGTACTGATTTTTTGGTCATTATAATGCATGTTGTGGGGGGGAAGGGGTCCCTCTTCCTTATCAGACAAAGAAAAAGATTTGTAGAGAAAGATAACTGCAAACCCTCAAAGTGAGTTCAATTCTTCCTGAATTTGTTCAGTTTTCTGAATGAAAGAAAAGGCAAAATGTTCAACAGAACAGTAGTCCAACTCACCAAGTCTTAGCTCTCACATAGACCTTACGTGCACCTTACCTCCAAGCTTCAACCAACTTGACCTCATGCCCACAGTACTTTCCATTATTGGTTTGTTTTTGTTTTTTGTTTTTTTTGCCTGATCAACTAAACCCTCTCTGTTCCTTCAGAACATGACCTTCCAGCTTTTTCCTAATGAAGTCTAAACATATTGTCTAATGCCTCCAATGCCACAAATCCAATACTTTACTCCCACTCTGCCAATCTACTAGTTATTTTCCATCCCTTTTTACTTTCCATTTCTTTTCCTCCTACTCTCAGCTGTACTCATCTTCAGTGTTTCCTGCTGGCCTTAAGCATTGTTTCTCTCTCATAGCCTGAATCTTTGCCAATTGGATGCTTACCAGATCAGCATTTATTTTTTGCAAAGGAACTTTGGATTTGTAAAGAGAAATGGGCAGGGGACTACTAGAATGCATACACACAGATAGAAGAGAAAGAAGTAGAAATAAGTAAAGAAATAATGACAAAAAGCTCCTACACACATAGAAGCCTACCTACCAGGTACTTACTCCCATATATATATATATATATACAGTTGTCCCTTCACATTCGCTGGGGTTTGGTTCCAGGACCCCCCGTGAATACCCAAATCCGTGAATACTCAAGTCCCATTATATGCAGTGGCATAGCAAAATTGTGTCCCTTATATAAGATGGCAAAATCAAGGTTTGCTTTTTGGATTATTATGTTTTTAAGAATATTTTCAAGCCGTGAATACTTAAAACCATGAATGCCAAATCCGTGAATGTGGAAGGACAACTGTATATCCCAAAACCTGCTCAAAATGAACTTTATACAAGGTAAACCATTCTTCACTGAAATAAATTTTATTAAGACAGAAGATCTCATAATAGGTATCAGGAGTCAAATCATAATAAGAATCCTAAAACCATAATCAGCTTATTAACCTTCCAAATGGAAAAAAATGGCAACAAGTAGGTAGTACTGCTTAATAGTATGCCAGCCTGATAGTCTTTTAAACAAAGCTTAGACTGAAATGCTATCTGCAAGTAGTCTCAATGAACACAGCAGAACTTAGTTCTAAGTATACATATGACTGTACAGTACTGATAATTGTGAATAATATAGATCTCAATGTTGTATAACTCACATGGGGAGTTGGAATAACTAGTTTCATCATGATGTATTCCTCAACAATTATAGCTCCCCATCAACAATAACTAGTTTCATCATGATGTATTCCTCAATAATTGTGACTCCTTATCAAAAAGATTCTCAAAGTTTGCACCACTACATTTCTAAATGTTCATTTTCACCAATGACTGTACTCAGAGGTTCACCCACTACTTCATGAATCAAGTTTATGAAAGGCTGTACACATTAATCTCCCCTAATTTTTGGCTTTTATCCTGGTTAACAACACCAAACTAGAATTCCCAAATGCATAAGTGGATGGGGGAGGAGAGGAAGACACAGCCTGCCAGCATCATAAACCAGCATTGGCTCAAATGTAGCCATTCTGAAAAAAACATTTAAGAATACAGTCGGCCCTTGGTATCTGCTGGGGTTTGGTTCCAGGACCCTCCATGGATACCAAAATCTGTGGATGCTGTAAATGTTATTATTATTGTATATACAATGGTGTAGTAAAATGGGGTCCCTTACTATACATAAAATGGTGAACAACTTACTGTAGTCTCAGTCCAAGAAAGTGAGGAATTAAATAATTACTAAACTATTTTCATACATCTACTTTCAACATATAATATGAAAAACCTACAGAATATACACATTGTTATGTGATTGGTTTTCATAGAAATGCTGTTCCCTCCATTATCTCTATCCCATGCACACTGAATTTCTCATACCAGTGAAAAAAACTGTGTGAAATAACAGATACAAAAAAACCCCTGATTTATACAGGATGTGAGCTACGCAGATCTTATACTTAAATGCATGCACCTGTTACAGATAACATTAACATGGGGTAGGACAGTGGCCACCACTGGCACACAGATATGTAAGAGCATGACTGGCAACCAACCCATTCAAACAACTGCTGAATGGTGAGTCAACACACAGGCAAATCTCACTGATTCAATGGATCTACTCTAGTCAGGATTAAACATTTAGGTCCATACCTGACATGTTTGCTCAGGTGGGAGCTTAGCCTGGATCAGAACTTGGAAAAGTTATTCCGGTGGGATGACAATCTCCAGATTCTCCCAGAGAGCAGGGTGACCTGATCATGCGGGCTGGTGGCACTGGGTACTGTACACTAGTAACCCAAAAGCGCTATGGTTTCCAATCAATCAGTCAATCCTTTTATTGCAGTCAATGATCATATTCCAAAATTCATATACATACATGATATACATACATTAAATATGTAATGTAAATAAATGTAAATTATATAAAATATAAAACATGAACTACAGGTGCAGATACATATAATTTTTAAAAACCCTAAGCATTTACTAAAACCTTATTTTCGTGGATGTTACACTGCAGTAGCGCATAATTTTGCTCTTATCACACTACACTGTTATAGGACTATTATTCCACTTTAACTGCTCTGGCTGCCTCCTGTGGAATCCTGGGATTTGCAGTTTAGGCATTTAGACCTCTCAGCCAGAGAGCTCTAGTATCTCACCAAACTACAAACCCCAGCATTCCACAGGGGGCAGCCAGAGCAGTTAAAGTGGAATGATAGCGCTATAACAATGCCGTGTGTTAATCTCCTAATTAGTCAACGTGCTTGTGTTTGAATGTGATCCTATTATTAACTTCTATTAAGCATTACATCCACGCTGTGGTTGCTGCGGCTGTTATTACCTCATACTCGCGGATGTTGTTGGAGGTGACGAAGATGCCGATGCCGATGGGGATGAAGACGAGGCCGATGACGAAGAAGGCGGGCAGGACGGTGCCGGCCGTCAGGATGGGCTGCCAGGCCGGCAGGCGCTGCTGCTTGAAGGCCGTGTTGTCCGGCTTGCGGCTCTTGACGGCGGCCACGGCGGCCCCAGCCACGCCGCCCACCGCCCCGGCCACCCCGCCGACCACGCCGCCCATGCCGCTGCTCCCGCCGCCGCCGGGCATGGAGGCGATGCCCGAGGGGTGCCCGTCGGCCTCCTCCTTCGCGTTGTAATTCATCGCCATGGAGGCTCCTTCCTGAGGGGAAACGAAGAGGAGAGAGAGAGCGCGAAGGAAGGAAGGAA
The DNA here is from genome assembly GCA_030847615.1 of Gambelia wislizenii. Classification (NCBI taxonomy): domain Eukaryota; kingdom Metazoa; phylum Chordata; class Lepidosauria; order Squamata; family Crotaphytidae; genus Gambelia; species Gambelia wislizenii. Next base: position 163,816,073 of record JAUMIR010000001.1, on the reverse strand, counting down.
GGAGCGCCCTCAGCAACGGACACGGGCAGCCCTCCGCGCGCTCACTATAAGGGCCACAGCTGCGCTTGCGCACACGAGCCCAAACCCGACCCCAGGTAGCGGCGCCCTCTCCCTTCCGGACATAAACAACCCCTCCCTCTCGCTCCACACTGCGCAGGCGCAAAGCACTGACGTGAACCTGCGCGTCTACTGAAACCGTACGTTCCGCTCCTCTTCTTTGACCTCGCCCGGCCGCATTCTCTGCCTAGAAGAGGAACCGGTTCTGGAGCCGCGCGTGCGCAGTAGGTATTGAGCAGGTTGAGTGTGGGAAGCATAGAACCACAATGTTGGAAGAGATCCCCAAGGGTCATCTAGTCCAACCCCCTACCATGCGGGAAGCGGGTTATCAGGGTCTTTTTTTCAACCGTCGTTGGAAAATGTTTCGACTGTGGTTTAACGAGACAACCCCAGTAATAACTTATAATAAATAATAAATAAATAATATTATAAATATTACTATAATAAATAATAAATAAGCAATAACGTATAATAAATAAAGATAACAGGGCTATCTTTAAATAAACATTTTATTATTATTTTTGTATTTTTATTTTGTATTATTATTTTTATAAATTTATTTTAAAAAATCTTTTCCAAATATATATAATTGTAATGTGTAATGTTCATTGGAAAAGAAAAAAGAGTGATTATAGTGTGTTTAGATTAAGAGGAAAAATGTATTAGTGTTAGGATAGATAGTTTTATTTTTGTATTAGTAAGAAAAGAGGAAAACAATTATTATTACGGCCTTTTATGGGGGTGTATTTTTCAGTAGAATGGTCTTATTCCAATAAAAAAATCCCTAATTCGCCCCCCCCCCAAAAATTCCTAATTCCCAAGAGTCATTTAGTTCAACCCGCTGCCATGCGGGAGGCGGGTAATCAGGGATGTTTCGCCTGCAAGAGATTACAGTTGTCCCTCCGCATCCACGGATTTAAGTGTTCATGGCTTGAAAATAGTCTTTAAAAAATAATAACCCAAATAGCAAACCTTGATTTTGCCATCTTATATAAGGGACACCATTTTGCTGTGCCATTGCATATAATGGGACTTGAGTATTCACAGATTTTGGTATCCACTGGGGGTCCTGGAACCAAACCCCAGCGAATGTGAAGGGACAACTGTACTCTGGACCAGAGGAGCCCCAAATATTATTAGTCATTTTAAGCCAGTGGTTCTTAACCTTTTCTTTAAATATCCCTTTAAATATCTTTTGTTGCCATGGAGCCCCAAGACTTAATTCAAGATTAAAAACCCCAATAATAATAATAATAATAATAACAATGATAATAATAGTAATACACCATCCATTAAACCTTCCCTAAGAGGCACTGGAGGGGGAGGGAAGACTTTCCTCCTGCTTCTTCCTGAAAGTTTGTGGCTGGAGTAGATTGTATGGCAATGTGTAGGCCAAGCCAGCCTTTGCCTTGGATCCTGTCATGCAGCCTTCAAGCCTTTGCAGACCGTGATGAATAATTGAAGACAGTTAAGATTGGTACAATGCAGTGCTAGTCAAAGGGTCCTGGTGAGTTTCCAGGAAAGGAAAAGAAAAAAGGACGCAACAAGCATAAAGAGACAGTCCCTGGCTTGTTGGGGAAAAAACTGGCATAAGAATATAAAGAGTGACATCCTTAATCCGACTAAAAGTTTTTCTAGTGCAGCATTTTGTTTCCCAAGGAGACAACCCACAGCCAAGGTAACTGTTATGGAGAGACATGGGGTGTATCTACACTGTAGAAATAATGCAGTTTGACCACACTTTAACTGCCATGGCTCCATCCTACAGTGTGCTGGGATTTTTAGTTTTGTGAGGCGTCAGCACTCTTTGGCAGAGAAGGCTAAAGACCTTTTAAAAGTACAAATCCCAGGATTCCATGGGATGGTGCTACATCATTTAAAATGGTGTCAAACTGCATTATTTCTACAGCGTAGGTAGATGCACCCATAGTGTCTGTGAAACTATATAAGCCAGGCCTATGTGCTGTCCCAAGTTGGTGGTCATAGTTACATCTTGTAGCCAGAATTGCAAAGTAATTATGTGCTGTGGTGAAGAAATGCTAATTTGTATTTGTCCTAAATGAGTCTCATTTTGGGAGAAAAGGAGGACAATAAATAAATAAATATCTTCCACTGGTCAGGTTCATGGTATGATCCTATTACAAGAGGGAGAAAAACTTCTGTTTGCCCTCTCTGCATTCTGCCTACTGTAACTTTATATATTTCAGTCATAGCACCTGATAGTCAACTTTTTTAAAAGCTAAAAGGACCCAAACTTTGTAAAAATCTCCACAATGGGGAAGGTCCTCTGACTCCCTGATTTGTTTTAGTTGCCTTTATCGAAATTTCTGGAGTACTTGAGTATCTTTTTTTTCCTCTTTTTTTTTTTTGGTGGTACAGCAACCAAAAATATACAAAGTATTCCAAGGGCAAGTCCCCTTTTGCTTTATTTCCCATTATGCTCATTTATGTCAGAGTGGAGGAAAGGGAAGTGTGGGCATGATTCCCACATTTTGTCCCCACCCACCCCCTCATTTTGATCTTTGAAAAGGGGTGGGCTTGCTAGTGAAAGCTTTCACTCTTCAGCTGACAGAAGACAAGGGGAAAATAACTTTGGTCAACAATCATTTATTAAGTGCAGATAATCTTGATTTCAGTGTGAAAATACTGAATATAAGACTAAGTGGAATACACTGCCTCGAAGTGTGGTGGAGTCTCCATTGGAGGTTTTTAAAAAGAGGCTGGATGGCCATCTGTCAGGAATGATTTGATTGTGTATTCCTGCATGGCAGGGGGTCAGACTGGATGGCCCTTGATGTCTCTTCCAACTCTATGATTCTATAAACAGTTGAGGCATCCCTTGTTGGGTATTTCTTCTGACATGTAAAACCAGACCATCAGCTTTTTGAAAGGATGGGGAACTACGTTTGTGATCTTAATTTGATTACAATCTTCAACCGTTTTGTGTGTGTTATATTGTGCTAATTATAAATGGAGACCAGTTTTCATTGTTACATACATCTTCACATCACAGGTTGTAAGATGCTAGTGTCCTTGGATAATAACTAGGAACCCACTTCACTGCGATGATACACACAGCCTGAAGGCAAAATGCTCCTCTTGGCAGTGGAAATAAGCCCGCATGTATCTTTGTTAAAGTGGTACTGGTATGCACCTTAGGGTACACAAGCCTCAAAGCACAAATCTGTAAAAAAGGAACATCGTGCACGGTAGCTGTTGCCTGGGGGCTGAGCTGTGATGAACAGTTCTTAAGAGCTGAAAATCCTGCCTTTACCATGCAGGTCAGAAAATAAACTAGATTATTCTCTCCAGTTGCATACAGATCACTGCTGGAACCTATTATTATTATTATTATTATTATTACAGACTGTAGAGGAAGATGGTATAAAGCTATGGACAGAATGTAAACAGAATAAATATCAGGTTGGTATGCTCTGTTTTTACCACCAGAAGGCATACATTTACATTTACAATCAAAGAATTCTTAGCTCAGAAATTTGTTTTCAGTATTACAGTATTCATGCTTGTTAGTATGCCATACTACCCCCTCCCCATGATATCTCATAATTGGAAATATTGGACACTTTTCAGGGCCAGGTTGGCTGGGGTGAACCAGAAAGGTCAGGTGGAGGTCGCAATAACCCGGGATGTGTCTTAGAAATATTTTGGCAAGCACACCCATGTTAGGATTCTGCTGAAGCCCCTTAGTAAACAAAATCATTAAGGAGGTATGTGCTGATCTCTTCTTGGGCACCTCAGCAATGAGTCATTCAACCAAACAATTAAGTGACCATTCCCAAATCTACTCCTAAGGGAAGTTCACCTCATACCCCTTCCTGTCCAGCATTGTAAGCTTGTTGTAAACCCATCAATTCCTATCTCCCAGCAATTAATGCAATCAGTTTAATTTCTGATTCCTTTGTCTATCCGATGGGAAAACCATCCAGACTTTGTCCCAATCAGAGTACCCCTTTAGGATATGAAATAGGGTATATATATGTATATGTTAGTCCCCCAACAATAGAAATGTGTGCCATCGTGGATGAACCCGACCACTCTCCTTCTCAGTGTGCCTCCAGATCAGAACTTCCTATGCCACACTCAGATGCCTGTCTGAGTACCTTCGCTATACGAAACTCTGCTATTAGGGATAACTATTACCCTATTTCCCAAATCTCTACCTCTATCCAATCTTTCTGCCTTATTCCTCAGTAGCCTTGTATGGTTCTTAGGAACATGGGTTACATGTGTGGATACATTCTGTTTTATTTCCAATAAAAATACTTTATTTCAGTTTAAAGCTGGATTGTCCTCTGAAGTTAGTACTGGCATACATAGATGAAAAGATCCCCACTGTTACCCTCCTCTCACGGGCATCCGTTTGAGCTGATAATTTCCCCAGATAGATTTTGGCATCACGGGTGGGTCTCTAAAGCACCACCCATCTCTTAGGGTAACAAACTAAAGAGATCACAATCCTTAAAAAAAAAAATAATTAAAAATCCACTCGTTTGCCCCAAGCTCTTCATTTCAACAAAAAAGGAGGTGGTGTTTGTTATCTTATTGTAGCTATTCTTACATAGTTGTGAGTTCCAATCCATTACAAATCTTCCATTAGATCCAGATCAATATTCTACCAACATATTTTTCATGCTGCTCAGGAAATAAATTACTTCATGTCTCCATCTGGATAAGATGCAGCAAAACCTCTACCTCCATTTTCTTCCTCTTCCTCCTCCTTCTTTTCCTCCTTCAATTACTGTAGGTGAGTCAACAAATAAAACTAGAAGTCTAGAAGCCAAGAGCAGTAGAACTGTTATCATAGCAGAATAAAAAGATGATCATGGGCACACACAAAATAAGTGAGGACACCCACAGCCAGGTTTATTTTTTTAATTTTCAAAGTAACAGAAAATCACAAACAGCTGTATGTACGAGCCCTGTATAAATCCTATAAATAAAATCAAATACATTGATTTATTTAGCCAAACAAAAGGCAACAAAATGGGCTTTGTCTTGCAAGCAAGTTGAGTTTAGTGAGTTCTTGTGCTTACAGTCTGATCTTCTGTATTTGTTAGGAAACGTCCCCTAGATTTCATTGGAATTAACTTCCATGCATGAAACAAATGGAGCCCTTCATATTTTGCACTAGGGGAGGAAAAAAAACTTCTCAGGTGTACATCTGAACATGTAAAGTGTTAACCAACACATTCTCAGGTAACACAAGTACAGTATACTGTAGCAGCAAACTGATTGGCTACAACTCCTTGTTGAGTGTATCTAGGTAGTGGCAAATTGAATTTGCTGCTGCGTAATGTGTAAAACAGTCCATAGTTATTTTGTTTTGGCTACTTTGTGGAAACTGCCTCTCAATAAACTTTTACCATGATTTAATTACCCAGATGATCTAAGGCTCTAGTTCTCTCAGACGTCACTCTGATTTCTGCCTTTATGCTTTTTCTCCATGTCTGGAATATCCTCCACTCTTGCTCAGCTTGAAAACCTTTTCCTTCTTTCCCCTAATTTCTTAAAGAAAAATAACTTACAAGATACATTTTATCCAAGGCCTTTCCTGTGCTACCTTCATAGCTCTGTTTTATACTTACAACAGTTAACTTTTCCTGCCCTCATTCTCTATTACGTTATGAAAACCTGTCTTCTGATTTCACCTGTCTTCTTTCTTTTGGCAACAATGGGCATATTCTCATGTTGTGATAAGTTGTGATTTATATTAACCCTAGTTTATTGCTTACAATCAAACAAGTGGCTTGTCTTGCCTATTTTTATTTTGTTTCCTGCCTCTTTTTTTTTTTAAACCTCCTTTTTCAATGTGGGTGACCAAGACAACAAGCCAAGGTTGTGGGTTCTGATGTGGTTTCAAAATGCCTGAGTTCATATGCCAACAACAAACCATGGATTCAGATTGTGATTTAGATTCAGATTGTGATTGTGTTAACAAAACATGGCTTATAAACAGGCAGTTTTGCTCAGCACAATTCAGATTTCAGCAAACCACCCTATGGGTTTTCATGACTTGTGATTCTAGTCCATGTCTAACAGCCAGTGGCAGCTACCAAGTCCTGCAGAGGTCTTGTAAAATGCTGTCACTGGGGTGCAAAGGCTATACTGGCAGCTATCCTCCTCACTCATCTGCCATCACCCTATTGCTAGCCACAACATAGTTGTGCAGTGGGGGCAGGAGAAATGTGAGTCTGGGCTGAGGTGGGCAGGAATTTAGTCCTTGAGGACTGGGAGAAAAAAGAATGAGAAAGGGGCTTGAGGAGCAGTTTCCTTGTTAGGATTCCTGGACACTCAGGAAGTCCCTCTCTCCCCCACAGTCTTTAAATATTTGTTCCATCCCTAGTACTAACAAATGTGGGGAATCGATGGGTCAACTCCAATCATCATGCTACTCTATTTAGAATAAGAGTAATCAGCATATGATAGGATGTTTTTCAGTTTGTCTGTTTTTTGTGGGCATTGCACACCCTAATTCATTGCACCAAGCACGTGTCTAGAAGTTCCTAAATTATAATAAGCCTTCAGTGTTGTGTACAGTATGGGTACAAAACAGATGTTAAGCTGTACTGTGGCTTATTGTTTCTGTATGTTTTTCCTGTTAACTTTCCTCTTATTACAGTTACATACCGTACTTTTAAATGGGTGCATGTATACACATCTATAGAGTCCTAACATGGCTCTAGATGGTGGGAAGAATTTGAAAGCATAACTATTTCTGAACACACAGTACTGTAGTTTAATGATACAGGGATCACATCCCATTAGAAAAGCAATTTCAGCTGCCATAGGATTCTCATAAAGCTTCACTAGTACTGTAGACTCAGTAATGATGCTAATTTTGGATTCCATTGAGAATACAGTATATCACTGAGGTATCAAGAAGTAAGGTGGCCCTTTCTAGTGCATAAATTCTTCATGAGCACATATTGATAGTATTGCATTTGTGGGAAATGTACAACAAAGTGCAAAGCAATCACAATGGTATAAACAGTCTGGACATTCAGTAGATTGTTTATTGTTTGTAATAACATCAGAGAATTTCTGTATTAATATCAGTGTCCATTGAATGACAATGCACAAATAAATATGGACTGGAGTCTTGAGGGCTGTGTGTGCTTTTGTGGCAATCCTTCTCATTACAGCTCCCCATTCTCATTTTATAAAAAGGATCAGGGGTTAAGATACCAACAGGGATGGCATTTAATGTAAAAGGAAGGGGAAACTGGCAGAATACTGATAGATGTGCAGAACTAATTTAGGTTCATACACAAACATCATTGGATCACAGCCACTGCCATCATGCTGCATTGCTTATTTCAGATATGAAATTCCTTCTACAGATAGACAATGTTAGGTTTGTATACCTCCCCCACCCCTGCATACAGCAATGTGGAGTTTAATCATAGCTACCCCACCTCCAGCCTGAACTGATGCTGCAAGATGTGCCTAGATCCAGGAAAATCAACAACCTTAGACACACCAAACTCTGTACTGGATTGAACTATTGATCTCTCAGACAGGTCAGTGTTTGACTCACAAGGAATCAGGCCAAAAAAAAAAAAAAAGCTCAGTCAGTGAACAGACAATAAGGTCTTAGCAGTCTTTTCTACCACAAGGGTACAACTGAAACGCCATAGTAATGTTGCACACTTGTGAAAGTTTATTTGTTGCAAGGAGATAAAAAGGAACCTCTTTTGGTACAAGTATATGTAAAAGCACACATTATATGAGCATTATTTTAACAGACATCAACATACATGATTTTAAAACAATTCTGAAATTGAATAAAGTTTCAAGGCTTTGGTTTGTTGGTATTCAGTTTTATATTAAACCATAGCACAGTGCAAGGTGGGGGGGGGACCTGCTATAAAACTATCCCACAAAGCAGTCTTCAGGGCAACTAATATCACAATCACATTATGGCTAGGTAATATTGTGGCAAGTTTTCTTGAAAAGATGCCATTATTGAGGTCAAGTCAACATTTTCATAAACTCCAATAGAAAATATACACACTGGCACTTTGCAGTTTTGACAGTGTTATTCTACAAATGAATGTGCCACAAATAACAGACGTCAGAAAGTTGGGGAAAATATGTAACAAAAAACACTGCATTACGAAGTGTATTATAAAAATAAATTATGTAGGAAACATCAAACAAAAATCAAGCAGATGCCAATGAATTCAAAGTTAAACTGGCACCAAAAATGTGGTTCTCTTTTTCCATCTATTAAAAAAAAAATCAGCAAACACATTGTTTCGTTTTTTAAAAAAGGAGGGAAAAGAAAGCACAATTAAAATCTGCACAAACCCCTCCAGATTGTAATGGAAACAGTAAAATCTTTCCATACATGATCAGTAGCATGGAAGATCACAGCGACAGAGGGAGAGCTTCAGAAATGATCCAACCAAGCAGCGTGGTGAGAACTGTGCATGTCCAAAATGGAGTGGCCATGGTGTTTCATCTTGAATTCATGCGTAACTGATGGATAATGATGCTCTCTGAAGGGGGAAAAACATAGCAAAGCAATGGCTGTTACCCTGGGAAAACATGAAAGGCAATGAGGGCCCCACACTGTTAATACTTTAATATCATCACTAGTCTAGTTACATTATAGACACTTCAAATTGCCACTTCAAACAAGTGAGGCAGGGCAGAACTACCTAAATGAAGAAACTGCCAAAGGAGAGATTAGAATCCTGATAAGTGCCAAGGCACTGTATTTCCATGTTCAGACCACATCACATGGTATTTTAATAAAGGGGGAATAACCTTGTCTATTTATGTGCAGAGAATCTTAATAACATATAGAAGAAACTTGTTTTTCAACTGCCTGAACACATAACATAATGCGAAGGCTGCTAGGATCAGTGGGATATCCATGCACACTCCCTATATCATTAGACAGCCCTCCCCTGTAGCTACTGGCAGTCATTCAAGTTCACAAGTTTTTTTGGTTGGGCAAAGACATCTCCCATTTCCCTCTTGGGCCTCTTGTACCATTTAAGTACACACAGGTGGTAGTGGTGAGGTACTAAGCTCTACTGGGATCTTGTACATATGAGCACTGAACCCACAGTGAACTGAATGATGCATTTCGTTTTTAAAACAAGCTTTATTCAAGTCTAATATATGCAATTTAATACGTAAATTAGTTTCTTTTAAAATCTGAATACTTTTTTCTTATGATAAACTAACTTATGATCTTAGTATTTAAAGACATAGCTGTGTCAGACTGTTTCAGCATATAAATTCATAAGAAAAGATAAAAAGGAATCCTGTAGCACATTTGAGACTGAGGATGTTATCAGACAAGGCAAATAAAGCATCATAAGGACGTCTAATGATTGCAAAAGGGCATACGTACCACATGATGTCGCCCTTTTACGATCATGTCCTGTTCAAAAACTACTTTTTTAATGACAGCTTAAGCTGTCAATAGATCGGCCTTGATGCTTTAATGCCAGCATTGCCGGCGTTTGAAACTTCACACCATTGTACTCCTGTGAATGCAGCAAGAATGGGTGGTCTGGCAAGAACACTTCTGGGTGAGGTCGCGGCATCCAGTTAAGTGACACACTTTATGACCCTCCCGGGTTACTTGGAAGTTTTTTAGTGTGTTTAGGTGTTTGGTGTACATTTTTTAGTGTTATTTTTTGTTTTATTTTTGAATTTCCCACACTATTTGTTCTCGCAAGAATATGCGGGATTTTGAACGAGGAAGTAAATGGAGCTCTGTTCACTTTCTCTTTCATTGCTGGGGAAGCCATTGCCGAGGATGTAAGGCAAGTGAGGTATGGAGTGTTCTTTTGCTGGCATAAAAACATCAGAAGTTATGCTGGCAAAAGAATGTTTTCAGGGGGGTTGTCTGATAAAGTCCTGAGAAAAAGAGATTTTTGGCATTAGCTTTTGTGGACTCTGGTCTACTTTGTCAGAAACATGAAGTGTTTGTGGGCATACATATACCAATAGCTGGTGTGGGGGTGGGGTGTTTGTGTGTGTGTGAGTGAGTGCGTGTGTGTGTGTGTGTGTGTGAGTGAGTGAGTGAGAGAGAGAGAGAGAGAGAGTGTGTGTTTTTAGCTCCCAGCTGAAACCATTCAGACACATCATTGATGAGCTACAACCAATTCTAGAGAATAATGCTACTCTCTCAAGGGCTCTAGGTGGCAGATCTTTATTCACCTATAGACATCAGCTAGTCTAAAACAGCTATTGACTTACAATAGAACAGATAATATGGATGAGAAACAGGAAGAAGACTGCCAAAAACCCAGATGCCAGCTCTGCTCCCTAAATCTACTTGGGCAGTAACATCACAGGGCCTAATAATATTACCAACACTAGAGGCATTTTCACTTGTTCCACCTCTAAACTGATAAATGCAATCCTTTGTCAACAATGCTCTCAGCACTCTACATTGAACAACAGACGCCAATTGGACATTAGAAATTAGAATACCCAAAAGCCAGTTGCAGAGAACTTTGACTTTCCTGGACATTCTCTCTCAGACCTCAAAGCAAAGAAATTTCAAAGGGAGTTTGGAAAGAGAAATAGCTACATTAGGATATATTCATAAACCATAGTCCATTGGCAATGGCTGGAACAGAGACAATGGTTTCTTGGCAGACAACACATATTAAAACACTAATTAATGAACTTTCCAGATATTATGTAGGCCGCTCATGCCTGCTTTATTGCAACACTGTGCTGGTTTTGTACCCATATCAATGCACTACACAAAGAACTTCCTCCAGTGTTCATAGTTTTACTCTTTGATCTTGGCTTGTATGTAAAAACTCTTTCCCACCTTTGTCACTTTAACTTTGACCCCATTACCATACTCATCTGTTTTGCATTTCTATTACAACTCACTCTTCTCTCTCCCTTCCTGGTGGTATATATATCTATCCACAGAGGCTTCACTATATGCATCTGATGAAGATGACTGGAGTTCACAAAAGCTTATGCTAGAATTTTTTTCCTCGGTCTCAAACGTGCTACAGGATTCCTTTCTATCTTTTAAAGTTATGTACTTATAACTTACCTTTCCAATAATTTAAATTCCAGTAATTTGAAACACACTTTTCTCTGAATGAATTTTTCTCTGGTGCTCTTGACTCAAAATATCAATTCTTGCTGGACGCTGCATTCAACACTCACTTTTTCAGTTTCAGGCACAGTCTTTTGCCACCAAAAGCAGGCCCCTACTAACCTTTCTGTAAATGCATTGTCTCATGTAAGCAACCCTTCCTTTTCTTTAGGAATTGCATTTTTCAAACAGTTTTCAAGACATATACGTGTATTTAAAACAATTTCTGTAAATGCATTGTCTCATGTATGATCTTTTCCCACTATGTTTTAACTTCAGAACAACCTTTTCAATACTCTTCAAATCATTCTTTCTCCTTTAAGCCATCTTCAGCCCTTGTTTTTAAGCATCCTATTTGCAATACCATTATTCAGTTTTACAGCACTGGATTCAAACTGTTAGTAGCAAAAAGTCCCAGCAAAGTTAATGTGAAAGTTGGTCATGATTTTTCCCCATTGATTATAATACAAACTAGGGCAAATAATTTCAATTAAATCATATGCTCCTGTCCTCAAAATCCCCTTTACTTTTCAGTGTAGTTTCCTCTCAAATTAATGGATGTAAGACTTTCGCTTCTACTGGGTATATCCTATACAGCTTCTTTTAAAATTGAGCATGCAATGCAAGTCTAATTTTTCCTACAGTCCAAAACAGCAGCTGGTAATATTTCAGACAGAGGTGATTGTCTGACAACAGAATGGACACTGTTGGCAGAATGGATTTCCACCCCCCTACTCAACCCACAAATCTGAGTGGTGGTGTGGATCAGTAGGGAGCATTGTGTAAGCAGAAGTGTGTTCATGCAACACTGAATGTCACCCAAATGTAACATTTCTGAACTATATATCATTTCACTTTATAGTGATACTACATGGTTTCGACATTTGCAGGTGCATATCTTTCATAATCATTTTTTCAAATTCACTTAGTTCTCTATATGGTTAATTTCCTACTCTACGGAGATTTTCACACTACACTGTTATAGTGTTACTATTCCACTTTAACTGCTCTGGCTTCCTCCTGTGGAATTCTGAGGTTTGTAGTTTAGTAAGGCCCAAGAGCTCTCTGGCTGAGAGTTGTAAATGCCCCTCCCTAAACTGCAAATCCCATGATTCCACAGGAGGCAGCCATAGCAAATAAAGTGGGATAGTAACACTAAGGACTTTTTCGGACGTGAAGAAAGTAACACAAGCAGCCTCGTCAGCTTGCGAGGCTGCTGCGCTGCAAAGCGTCAGTTTCGTATGATGCTCGCCCCTGCCGGTACTGCTGCATTACCGTGGGGAGAGTTGAGCGTCATATTTCGTTGATTTTTACTCACGATCAACTTTCGTGAGTAAAAATCAACAAACTATGATGCTCAACTCTCCCCGCGGTAACGCAACAGTACCGGCAGGGGCGAGCTTCATATGAAACTGACGCTTTGCAGCGCAACAGCCTCGCAAGCTGACGAGGCTGCTTGTGTTACTTTCTTCGTGTCCGAAAAAGTCCTATAACAGTGTAGTCTGAAAATCTTCATAGATTCAAATTTATGTGTCATATATATTCATACCCAGAATCACCTTCTTCATAAATAGATATATTGATCATCGTGCAACTGAATGCATAGAAGACTGCTGTGGATTTGACAGAAATGTACTGTCTCAAAATGATGAATAACCAAGATCTCAGTAACCTTCTAGAAAGAAATACTTAGTACCACATGTAGCAACGTATCAAAGATATTCAAAAATACTCAGAGTAATATTTCCAGTCTTTGGAATGCAGGTTGCTGTTAAATACACTTCCTAGGGAAGTAAGCCCCCTTAAATAGGGGACTGGTCTGGAATAAATGTGAATTAATTTGGGCTGCAAGGCCCCACTTCTTCAGAGATCAGAGAAATACTGTACATTCAAACTTCAATAGTGGGTCATCCCTTTGGAATGTATCTCCTTTACAAGTTGCTACATTTAGTACTAACTTTCCCTGAACAATGTGGAAGCTGACTGTAGTGATGTGCCCCAATGTTTTTATTGATTATCATTGATTGTAATATGCTTGGCTTCCCTTCTAGTTTGATTTGGTGTTTCTAAAACTAATTATGGAGTTTGGCAAATATACAGTTTAGAACAGTTTGGTGTAACCTCACCACCCCATTTTTTGTCTGCTTACATACAGCACAGACTATATGTGTATTGCTTAAATCATAGCAAAAAAATAATAAATTATCTTACCCTCTCATTTTTCAATACAGTATTAACTAATCTAGACAGTTGCCACTAGATGGCACTGCTCTAACTTGACTCAAAGCGGACTAGAGCTGAAGTATGATCTGTTAATGTTCACAGGATTCACACATCTTTGAGTACTGTACAGTACTGTATATATAAAAAGGGGAAACTGTGGTTTATACCTCTATTCTTTACAACCAATACAACAGGGTGCCTTTGGCACAAAGCTGTTTGATATCCAAATAGCAACTCTAATAAACTATAATCCGGAATGTAAAATAATGTGACACACTGTATAGTTTGTACAAGTCCTAGGCTGCTGACACACTGCAAACATAATGCAGTTTGACACTACTTTAGCTATCATGGCTCCAAGTTTTTTGTGGCACCAGAGCTCTCTGATAGAGAAAGCTAAATATCTCACACAACTACAAATCCAGAATTCCATAGCATTGAGCCATGGATGTGAAAGTGGTATCATACTACTGTACATTATTTCTGCAGTGTAGCAGCATCCTAAGTATGATCAAGACACACTGAATGAATAAAATTATCTTTAAAATTTAGCAAAATCCAAAAATACACATTGAAGTGATACCTTTTTTAGGTCAACTGAAAGGCACAAAATACATCCCACAAGCTTTCAAAAGCTCACAGTCCTCTTCATCAGGCATGGGTGTTAAAAAGTTTTAGAGGAATAAAGGTGATGATAGGGGGAGGGTTGCAGAGCTGCATCTTTCTTGAAATATTAAAGCTGAGTTTAAGAAGATGGTGTTAAGCTGTCAAAGGAGTTTACGATCTTAAATTCAGATTTAACCTCTCAACAAAGATGCAGTTTTGTGACCCTCCATCATCACATTTCTTCCCTTAACATTCATGCCTTATGAAGAAGCCTGTGAGCTTCAAAAATGTCTGCAATGTATTTTGTGCCTTTTGGTTGGCCTAATAAAGGTATCATCGCAACGTGGTTTTTTTGTTTTTGTTTTTGTTTTTGGAATGTGGCTATGTTTTGCTGCGCAGCCAACACAGCTACCTCTGGATAGACAATTTAGGTTATTCTGTGTTTGCTCAAGGTGATAACTCTGGAACCATGTGACAAAAAACACATAAAATTCTGGATGCCAGCTTCTATGTATGAACAATAAAATCTTGCCACATAAGAGCCCTAGCAAAGTGTATCATAGGCTGCATTTGCACTGCAGAGATAATCCAGTTTGACACAGCTTTAACTGCCATGGCTATGGAATTCTGGGATTTGCAGTTTGTTGCGGCACCCAGAGCTCTCTGACAAAGAAGGCTAAATATCTCATAAAACTACAAATCCCATGATTCCATAACACTGAGACTTGGCAGTTAAAGTGATGTCAAACTGGATTATTTCTGTAGTGCAGATGCAGCCATTGTCAAACATTTATATTTCTCCAAAGCTGAGCACAGACCATACAGTAAGATAGTTTGTAAATGAAGTCAACTTCTTAAACATTGTAACATACTATTAGCTCAACTTCTTATGAAAGCTCAGTCAAGATTAAGGGAATTACACTAGTTTGGGAAAGAAAAACATGGTGTTCAATGAAAATAAGCCCCAAAAGATGATCTCACTGCTAGCAGATGACAGCTCCCATCAAGCTCAAAAATTTTAGCAGCTGATGTGCAATGAAAGCATGTAAGTGGTCTTTAAAACCATCCTAACTGTAGCAGCCTGTGCCATGAAGCCAGTTAAAACAAGAGTGTGTTAGTTTGCAGTGTTTTGCAATGCAAGTGTAATGTCTTTACATTGCAATCAATATAACCTCAGTTATATGCTTGAAAGGGCACCTAAGCAGATAAGCACTGTATTTAATTCTTCATACTGCCCCTTCTTTTAAGGCTCCCAGTAAATGCAACAATGGCCTCAGTTGATGCAGCAACAGAATGTTAAGAATTCATGGGACATTTGATGAAATTTTATATACATACACAGACAGCAGCACTTATCTTTATATTTGGAGGTCCCAGTGGAAAAAACACTGTAACAGTATGCTTAGTTTCCCACCTCCAATGGAAGCAGAGCCTACTCTAAAAAATTAAAACATACAGTCCTTTCCCCAGAAAGTGGGAAAATAGTTTTTTCCTATTTTTAAACAAATGGAGTCACCTGAACCAGTAGATTCAAATTACAAAAAAAGATTAGGACTAAACATTTGAAAGAACTTCCGGAGGGTAAGAGCAGTGGAATGAACTATTTGGAAGGTGACAGGTGGTATTTTATTGGAGGTTTTTAAACAGAGTTTAGATGACTGTCTATCGGGGATGGTTTAGTTGTGGATTCCTGCATTAGCAGGGTTGGACTACATGACCCCTGGCATTCCTAACAATCTCCAGATTCTATTACTCTTTCTGCACAGTATCACCAATGGTTATGCAAGATCCCACCTTTAAAGAGAGGTCATTAGTGACATATCACAATAACATGGTCTTATATCTTCACAACACTAGGCTGCTCATGGTTACAAGCTGTAGTGCATATAATCATCGTTCATCTCAATTCAATAAGAACCCAGTTCCATGGCCACAGTACCACCAAGAGACAGAAACTAGGATGGGTGACACCAATAACAGGAGCATCTTTGATTCTCAAAGGGAGGAATTCATCAGATGCAAAGAGCACTGTTTGTCACCACTTCAGCTGTATCCTAAACATGCATACGCCTTTCCTTCCCCCACACACACCTAAGAGAATGGATGCCACTCACATTTGCCAGCATTCTGTTAGTGACATACACAGGCATAAGTTCGAGACATGCCTGCCTAAGTCTTTTTTTTTCTTCTTTTTTTTTTTTGGTCCCTTTGCACAACCAAAGGCTCCCCCCAACTCACTGTTTAGCCACTGCACCACCACCACCCCAAATTCAGTGGCTGCTCTAGAGTGAGGAGGGCTATAGAAGCATGTGGTTATGTCCCCAATGATGGGCAGAGAATGATTACATCATCTGCTGAAACCTGCCAAGGATATGGGGTGGATCTCAGTGTATGATGTCATCAGTCCCTGTCTGGCTATGGAGATTTTTCTAGCCCCCCTCTACTTTCCACCAGTCACAGAATGGGCAGGGAGGGGGCTGTAACTGCTAAATGATGAGTTGAGGAGACTGAGGAGATACTGTATATAATACAGTATCTGACCTGCAGAACTTTTACACTATGCTCTGCCATGCAGGATCTTAGCCACTGCATCCTGACCTATCCTTAAGGAAAGATGTTCCTGAGGGATGTGCACCACATTCCCCTTGTATGTTATTGCAGTACTCTACGGTGAACTCTCCATGGGTCAGCGTAAGAGGGGCGCTCCAAAAAAGCGATACAAGGACTCCCTGAAACAACATCTCAGGCTCGGCCAAATTGATCACCAACAATGGTCCGCCCTGGCCTCACATCGGGAAGCATGGAGACGCACTATCCACAGTGCTGCAGCCTTAATTGAGAACTCATGCCGAACAAGTCTTGAAGAGAAACGACAATGCAGAAAGAATCACAATCCGGAAACATCACCCAAGGAGACCTTCTGCTGTGCTTTCTGCAACCGGACTTGTTTATCTTGGATTGGCCTTTTTATTCATCAGCGCACTTGCAGAAAGTGTGGGATGGGTCCTTCCTGAATCCTAATTTGCAAAGAAAAGCCAAAGAGAGAGATAGAAGCCATATATACCTTCCTCACATTACAGGTATACCTCAGTTAATAAAGTAGATGTTTTCCTGGGCATTACTTCTTTAACAGAAACGTTGGTATCAGAGACAGACAAAGCATGGAAAGAACTGGGATGGGTTCCGGCACCACAAAAAAAGAAGAGCAGTTCAACATGTTTCAGTATTTTTTTATTCAAAACTAACAGTATGCCCATGTGAAATGAAACAACCAGGCCAGGTAAGCCTTACATATCTAAACACAAACATTTTGAATCTTCTAGAGACCACTTGAAAGCTTCTTCCAAAATGCATCCAGGGATGATTCCTTCCCCCCCCTTTTTTTTTTCAACATCCTCCACTTTTCTTATGATTTCCATTTTGATGGCCAAACTTATAGATCATTGCAGGGGGGTTAATTGCTAGGGGTAGCAGAATCCCCAAGTTTTATTGCATTGTTTACTGCAGACACACTGCTAAATTCCGACAAGAAACATCTGCGTTTCTATAGTTGTCCCTCACTATCCTCCCAATGCACATGCTGCTAAAAAAAACCTTCCATCTAAACAGAGGACAAGGAAGAAAAATGGGGCTGGGTGGATATAAAAAGATGCAAAAAGGAACTTCATTGTGAGAAGCTTTGTTAACTGAGGTATGTCTGTACAGGCACTTTCCTATTATGTGTGTAAAATTAAGTTCCTGGATTCCATCTTTCTGATGTTCTACTATGTCCTAGAAACAGAATTGGATTGGAAAATGGAGACAGAAGTAAGCTGTTCTCCACCTTCCAGGGACAGGACTGCACAAATGAGGTGTTCACACATATCAATTCTCTCATTTGTTGCACTAACAGAAAGAGCCCAATCACATAGCAACATTCTCTGGGCTGTTTTTCATATGTAGAAGCATTCATCTGCATGACCTAACAGAAAGGAGCAGCTATCGCAGTTCATTATTCTATATCACATCCTTACCACAGAGGCAGGTGTTCCTATGAGAGAAAAAGGGAATAGGGAAACTCAGGTGTTGTCTAGACAAGGCAGTATAATGTGGGTTGCTGCGCATTAATGCAAATTCGCAGCAGCATTTATTTGTCTCCACGGGTTTTTTACTAAATCACTGGTATGCAAAGCTATCATGTTTAATGTTCATATGGAACCATGCCTACAAATCAAGGTGGTGGCTGCGAGTGAATTACTTGCCTTATTATTCTCCACACATTGCACCACTACACAGAATTTTAAAAAAAATGTAAATCAAGGGTGTGCAAGTATGACCTCCTGCTTAAAACAGCCATTTGGTCACCTCAGTGCAGCGAAAAAGTGCACGATTGCTACTGCGAAACTCCAAAATGACACTTCCAGCCAGCAAGCCTGCCCCCTACGCATGTCTGACCAATCAGATCCCGCTTTTGCTACTCTCCAAGAATGCACTGCAATTCGAATCACACGTCCTGGGGAGTAATGTACATTTCAAAGGCTCTTCCCATGTACCGTAGGTTTTTATTGTCCCCCCCCCCTTCCAAATACAGCGAATCACTGTGGGATCTCGTTGAATTCTATGAGAAGTATTTTCACCATCTAGGCAACGCCTCAGAGAGAAAAATGAGTTATTGTACACTGCTGGAGAAAACCAAAATTCAGATAAACTAATATGATTTATGCCAGAAGCTTCTGGCATACATGGTGCTATAATAATGCCTAAACATTTTATAGGGCTGTGCGGACAGGAGATCATTTCTGTGGAGAAGCAGAAGCAACTTCCCCCTTTCTGCTACCATGGCATTAGCATAAATTTTGAGTGAAAAGAATGTGATTGTTCTAGTGAGTTCTACAAAGTTATATCAAGCCAGTTTTTTCTATCAGTCCACATTAATTCTGGGCTCTTATGGGTTTGCCTCCAGAAGCAATTATTCCAAATTATACAGCATCAGGAGTCTAGTATGAAGTCAACTTTCAAACATGATGTGAATATGTTTCAATGCAAGTCCTGTGGGAAATAGGTATAAACAGTAGGAAAAAATTTGTGGCCTTCCCATGCCATATGAAACACGAGAAACATTACTGAATCTAACAGTGCTATAAAAGAATACACACTTCAGTTGCTCTTCAGCAACTTCCATGTGTTACAGCAACATTAGAAAAATGATATGAGACCTTGTTGGAAACTCTATCAGTCTCTGAACTCCAGGTAATACCATCAAAGAAATTTAGACCAATGGCTTCAAGAGACAGAGGGTCTTGTCAATTTTGGCACCCCATTTGTGTAAATTTCCTTCCTTCCACATGAAGGCACCTACACAGTTATCTTTTGGGTACCAAGTAAAACCTGCATTTTATCTCAAAAATGTAAGATTTTATGACTGTTTTAAAATGTTTTTACAGTATGTACTTTTTGTGCCACTTTTTATTGTACTGCTTTTCATCCTATTATTATCTTATTCTGTTGCATTTTATTCCTTCAGTTGTTTGTAATCCACCTAGGAAATGTTATATATAATATATGAAACAAAACAGAATAAGAACAGGTTGCTTACCTGTAACCATAGATCATCGAGTGGTCTTCTGTGAATTCACACAGCTGGGTTACTCCTGCGCCTGCTAGAATCGCTAGGCAAAATGTGCTTTGACACATTTTTGGCAGTAACTCCGCCCATACTAACGGTCCATTATAAGGGCTTCCCGCCTAAATCCCCTCAGTTCCTTGAATGACGCCGCAATCTGCAGCATCAGGAACACTAAGCATGTGTATATGATGAAATAGGACATAGAGGGGAGGATGGGCGGGTCTGTGTGAATTCACAAAAGACCACTCGAGGATCTATGGTTACAGGTAAGCAACCTGTCCATCTTCTTCGTGGTCTCTGTGAATCACACAGCTGGGTGTAGACTGGCAAGCTTCACTCTTGGAGGCAGGTATGTCCTACACACCAAGTATACCATATATACAGATACCTGAGATTGAAACATTAAGAGCACATTCTTAAGTAAACTGATCAAAGCATATATAACAACAGTGACTTGGCAACATGAACACTCACTCATTGAATAGAAGATAACAGTACAGCCTTCCCAAAGGCTGCCTCGTTCCTAGAACAAGAGTCAAGTCTGTAATGAGAAATAAAAGTCAAAGGTGATGACCAGGTTGCAGCTCTGCAAATGTCCTCTAGAGGCACTCCAGAGAGAAAAGCTGTTGAAGTGGAGACAGCTCTCGTAGAGTGTCCTCGAATCCGTGAAGGCAGAGGCTTCTTTGCCAGTTCGTAGCAGAGAGCAATGGTCGATGTCACCCACTTTGATAGCCGTTGTGAGGAAATGGGCTCTCCAAGCTTTGAGTCAGCATAAGACACAAACAGTCTGGGTGACTTCCTGTGGGACGCAGTCCGTTGAATGTAGAAAGCTAGAGCCCTTCTGACGTCCATGAGATGAAGGGTGCGTTCGAATTCGTCCTGCGGGTCCTGCATCAAAGCAGGGAGAGTGATGGATTGGTTGAGATGGAAGCTGGACACCACCTTCGGAAGGAAGATGTCGGGACAGAGCATAACTTTGTGTTTATGGAAAGCAGTATATGGAGGATCAGACCTCAAGGCACAGAGCTCACCAGCCCGACGCGCCGAAGTGATGGCCACAAGGAAAGCAGTCTTCCAGGATAGAAGTCGCAGATCAGTAGAAGCCAAAGGTTCAAATGGTCAACGAACCAGCTGTGAGAGGACCAGTTCGAAGCTCCAAGCTGGGGTCGGTTCAGTCACCAGAGGGTGCAGGTTAGCAAACCCTCTCAAAAATTTCTTTACCGTCGCATCAACAAAGGGGGACGGGCGCCCTCTTGCCTGGAACCTGACGGAGATAGCAGCCAGGTAGCACCGGATCAACGAAAGCGACAGGCCCGCAGAAGACAGTTGGAGAAGAAACTCCAGTACCATCGGAATGGAGAAAGGTTCAGGACTCGGTTCCCAGGAGGCCAGGAAGGCTTCGTACTTCTTCCACTTGTAGTGGTATGACTGTCGAGTAGACGGTCTTCGTGCAGCATTGACGACAGCCTGGACGTCTGGATGGAGAGTTGCAGGTTGCCTTGATACCAAAGACGAACCCGAGAGTCCCGAAACAGAAGCATGAATTACAGAATCAACCTCCACGCCGTCAGACAGAGAGTGTCCAGATCGGGATGTCTAACCATGCCCTAGTGAATGGTGAGCAGATCCGGACGGGATGGCAGATAGATAAAGCGACACTTGGACATGTGTAGCAGAGTCGCAAACCACGGCTGCTGAGGCCACCACGGGGCGATGAGGATGGCATTCACTCGATCCCGACGAAGCTTGGCAATCACTCTTGTCAGTAGTGGAAATGGAAGGAACAGGTATAGTAGTGGACCTGACCATTGGAACAGGAATGCGTCTCCCCTCGATCCTGGAGCGCGTCGCCTGGAACAGAACTGGGGACACTGAGCGTTCTCAGGAGATGCGAAGAGGTCTACTTGAGGAAAACCCCAGCTCCGAAACAGGTCTAAGGTGACCAATCTGTGAAGGTGCCACTCGTGGATGGAGAGACTCAAGCGGCTGAGTCCATCTGCAAGAGTGTTCTCCTCCCCGGGAAGATGGATGGATTGGAGAAACACATTCCTGTGGACGCACCAATCCCAGATATCCAGTGTGAGCTGTATAAGTTGGGGGGACCTCGTACCTCCCTGCTTGTTCAGGTAGTACATGACAGTGGTGTTGTTTGTCAGTACTAGTACAGTCCTGCCCCTCACCAAGGATTCGAAGGCTCGTAATGCTTTCTGGATGGCGAGCAGTTCCAGGAAGTTGATATGGAGAGCTTGCTCTTCGTTGTTCCAAGGGCCCCGAATCTCATAGGACTCGATGTGTGCTCCCCATCCCTGCATCAAGGCATCCGTTGTCAAAGATACATTCGGCTGAGGAAGGTCGAACGGCATGCCCGACAGGACATTGTCTGGTACCAGCCACCAGTCCAGAGACCGGTGAATTGCCCGTGGCATTGTAAGCATCTTGTTTGGAGAATCGCGGAGAGGGTTGAAGACTTGCAGGAAGTAGTGTTGGAGCGGATGGAACCGAAGTCTGGCGAGGTGGGTCACATAAGTCATGGCTGCCATGTGACCGAGAAGAACCTGAACTGAATGAGAGGGAAGCCTTCGGGACCGACGGCAGGTATGGATCAGGGACCGAAGGGTGTTGAAGCAGTCTTGAGGTAAGTATGCTGCTGCAGTTACAGAGTCTAGACGCGCTCCAATGAATTGATCACTTGAGCCGGCTGGAGCTGAGACTTTTCGATATTGACAAGTCCCAGGTAGTCTAAGGCATCTAAGGTGAGGCCAACATCGAGTTCGAGCTGATGTCGAGACTCCGCCACAATCAGCCAGTCGTTGATGCAGGGGAAGACCACCATGCCCCGCTGCCGAAGGAAAGCCGCCACTACTGCCATGCACTTCATAAAGACTCGAGGAGCAGTCAAGAGGCCGAAAGGAAACACTCTGAATTGGAAGGCCTCGGTCCCGACCTGAAACGCAAGGAAGCGCCTGGGCGCTGGATGGATCACGATGTGAAAATAGGCGTCCTTCAGGTCTACAGAGACGAACCAGTCGTACCGTTTCAGAAGCAGAAGGATGGAGGCCAAGGTGACCATTCTGAATTTCTTTGGGGCTATGTACTTGTTCACCCCACGGAGGTCGAGAATTGGGCGTAGACCACCGTCCTTCTTGGTAACCAGAAAGTACCTTGAGAAGAAGCAGAGGTGGTGAAGGTCAGGGTCGACAGGTTCGATGGCCCCCTTCTGCAACAGAGTGTGCACCTCCTCGAGGAGGGGAGGGGGTGTTGATTGAACCCGTCCCGTCGGAGGTAGAGTGTCAAACTCGATCCAAAAGCCAGTTTGGATGATTTGAAACACCCAACAGTCTGATGTTATAGAAGACCAGGCTTCTTGGAAGTTGGACAGTCGATCCCCGAAGAGAGGCGTCTAAGAAAAAACAGAAACAGCGTCTGCAAGGCAATCAAAATTTCTTCCGGCTCTGATCCCTGGATCATTGCCACGATGGTTGGCGGTATCTGGAACCCGAGCCCTGGCTCCTCACCGATGAGGCCAGAGAGGGAGAGGGAACATAACGGGACTGGCGGTAGGATTGGCCAGAGTACCCTCGACAGAACTGTTGGCCATACAATGGGGCTTGCCAGGAATATCTGTCTCTAGGACGGTATTGAGAGGTGGAGGTGGAGCCCATACCATATTTCCTGGCAGTGGTCCTCATCTTTTGGGTGAACTCGAGCTTTTCGTCGGTTGACCCATTGCATAAGCCAGACTCGTCAAAGGGCAGATCTTCTATGGTGGCCAAGGCTTGAGGTGTAAGGCCCGAGGAACGCAACCATGCATGTTGATGCAGCGCAATGGAACCAGCAATGGTTTTCGCTGCGCAGTCTGCCACATGACAGGCCGAATTCATCTGTAGTCCCGCAAGGGACTGGGCCTCAGATTGTATGGCCTCCACCATCCGCCGCCGCTCCTCAGGGAGGTCCTGGATGAAATGACTCATTCTCTCCCATAGGACCTGCTGGTAAGCTCCCATGCAAGCCGAATAATTTGCCACACGGAAGCTCAGACCAGCTGACAAGTAGATTTTCTTCCCGACAATATCCAGTTTCCTGCCTCTGGGTCTGGTGGAGATGATAGAGGCCGGCGTTGTTTCTTGTTCTGTGCGACTTCGACGACCACAGAATTCGGCCTTGGATGGTTCTGGAGCCAATCCACATGTTCACCACCGACACGGTACAGTCGATCTATCTTTTTAGATGTCGACTGGATAGATGAGGGATTCTCCCAGGATCCCTGTGCAATTTTTAACAGAGAGGGCAGTACTGGGATGGAAGTCATCGGGGGTGCCTTCGACTGGATCCGCTGGAAAATTGGGTCCACGGAATCAGTCACTCATTCTTCCAATTTAAGATCTAGCGCATGGGACATCCGGACCATTTGCTCTCCAAAAGCACACACATCATCAGTTGGAGAGGCAGAATCATCCTCCATCAACTCGATCTTAGGTGATGGCAGATATGGTCGGTAAAGGTCCCAACCTTTACCTCCACGTCTGAAGAATGGCACTCCAGCAACTGAGCCCTCGACACGACCAGAGCAGGGGATGCTTCAAGGCGCCTAGGGGATCTCTCGGCATCGGTACCGGATGGGACCTCAACCATCACAATCTCAGCTGCTCCTGATGGTGTACGTGACCAACGAGTCTCGGGCTCCGTTATGGTGGAAACAGGCAAAGGCCGAACAAAGGTGCCCTCGACATCTGTTGATCGGCGAGGGGGAATCTCTGGAGCAGCACCTTCCACAGGCTTAGATTTCTTTGAGCCGTCCTTCGTCTTAGTCTTGGACTTACTAGAGTCATGCTTAGACAAATGCTTTTCTTTCCTCTTCTTCTTCAGAGGCTGAGAAGAAGCGGACTCAGTACTGGGACGGGCCTCAGCGGTGGAAGGAGCCTTATCCCGAATGGCATCCTTCGATGTCGATGGTATCGGCTCTCGAGTCGGTGTCGATCAATCCCGAGCCGAATCCGAGGACGCACGCTGAAGGGAGGAATGGAGAGCCTCCGGGTCAGATGCATTGTAGTGGCGCCTAGACGAGCTTCAGGACCGACGACATTTTTGGCCTTTAGATGGAGGAGACCGGGAGCGTCCACGGCCTCGGGACTCAGAGGGAGGAGCTGAAGCAGAGGTAGAGGCTGGAACTGAACCAGGGAGTAAGTCTTTCTCGTAAAGAAAAGACTTCAGGCGCAAGAGCCCATGTTTCCGAGCCTGTGGTGTAAAAGCCTTACAATGAACACAAGCGTCGACATTATGAGTCTTCCAAGCATATTAAACAGCGGGAATGACCATCCGAACCTGGGAGCTTCGCTTGACAAATTACGCAGCATTTAAAGGCTCCTCTCCCAGACATTTTACTCACAATAGCTGCAATAATAAGCACAATGAGGAAAAATCGTAGTCAAGGACAGTCCGAGGTCAGGAACAATATCTGAGGTAATGCCAAAACCAAAGGAGTAAGCCAAAATCGTTGTCAAGAGCCAGAAACAGGTCAAAACCAGAGCGATCAGAAGCCGAATACCAAAACCAGAGGGATAGAGCAAAAACTGTCGTCAAAAAAGCAAAGCCAAGTCAAACCAGATCGATGAGAGAGAAAACACCTAGCGAACAGAGGTTCCTTCAAGCTGCTAGCGCGGCGGAAAGAAAGGAATTGAGGGGATTTAGGCAGGAAGCTCTTATAAGGGACCGTTAGGATGGGCGGAGTTACCGCCAAAAAATGTATCAAAGCACATTTTGCCTAGCGATTCTAGAAGGTTCCAATGTTCTGCGCAGGTGTAGGAGTAACCCAGCTGTGTGATTCACAGAGACCATGAAGAAGATCCTGATGTTATTACACAAGTATAATAACAAAAGTATGTTAATTTTTTTACGTCTAATTGGTTTACAGCTAGACTAGTGAGGTAAAAAGAAATATCAACATAGGCTGCTGTAGTTTAAAGACCTATACATTTATCATGGCATTAACTTGTGTGATTCACAGAACAATCTCATGAAGTAGGCACCAACCCATGACTTCTTTTACAGCATGACTGAAGGTGCCACTAGGCTACCCATCCAGAATTGAAAACTAGTCAAATATTTCAGCCTGTAAACATTCTCCTCAAGAAGAAAAATGGTTGCTCTTCCACTAAACTTTCTATTTTAATCTTAGCGGTCTTTAGCAGAATGGCAGACCACAGCATCCTTTCCCCAAATGAGTCATTCCTTCATTCACATGTTACCTACAAACAATAGATAGATGGGGCTCTCTTATAGATTGTTGTCTCAAACTACAATTAAACTACTTTGTGACACAGCTTCCCTGAACAGTCTCCCAATGAACAAATCTATTTACTCTGCTTTAACTATTTCATTTTATATTGGAACTGGGTGCATATATGTTTTTATTGCTGCTGTGCATGATGTTCTTTTCCTCCCGAAAGAAGAATTTGTTATTGAGTTTCCCTTCAATTAGATTATATAGGGTAGTGCTGGGAGAAAGGAAAGGGGGGGATGACACTGGCAAAGATTTTGCATGCCAACTTCCTTGTGCTAAATATAGGAGTTTGGAATCTAGTCATTTATTCTACAAAAGCTTCCTTCATTGAAAATGTTCATATTAGACAAACACAGTCACAATGGCAGTTAATCAATCGTATTCACACAAATCCCCATTCTTAAAGCATGCTTTCAAAAATTAAAGCAAGGCATTTCAAGGACTCCAATAATGGAAGAAGATGCAAAATCTAGTTGGTGATTCCCCTAGATCCCGGCTATGAGTTGAGGTAGAAATATGTGGAACCTTGACTAGCAGACATATTCAGAATACATTGTATTCAGTAGTGCCTCTTTCTAAGTACAGTCATCCCTTCACATTCGCAGGGGTTAGGGGCAGACAACCCCCGCGAATGTGAAAAAACCGCGAATAAGATATGAGCCTGCGGGCCAGCTACTTCTCACCCCCCTTCCCAAGGCACCGAAGGTCTTCCTCAGAAGCCCTTCAGAGCCTTGGGAAGGGAGTGGGGTGCAGAGGTAGCGCGCCAGCTGCTTCCCACCCCTCCTTCCAAAGGCAGGATGGGCTAAGCCCTTTGCTGCCTTGGGAAGAGAGGGTGTGTTGAGCAGCGGGGGGGGGGGAAGCAGCCTTCAGCGAATAATCGCGAATGTGGAGGGGCAACTGTAGTAGATTTTATCCCCGTTCCAACCAGCCATGTAGCTTGAATTGCATAAGTACCTTGCCAAAGACCAAAAGGTACAAAGCGTAATAAAATGTTGATTGTTTGCTACAGATTTGATGCATTGCTCACTGACAGGACTGAGACTAATACAAAAGTCCTTGCTTCTCCAAAAGCCACATCACATGGGGTATGTAAACAGATGTTTCTGTATGGCCAGTTTCTTTCTCAGAAACATCATAATGAAACGAATAGTGTGGTCACCTCCATTATTTCCCTGACATAGTAGTAATTTAGGTGCCTCAGGAGTGCTGACTAAAATGATTTCTTGCTCAGAAAGAAAATGAATGTGATTTTAAGAAAATGGAGAAGGCAGAGCAATTGCTTGACAATGTTAATTTAAGCAGCACCTCAGTTTTAGAAGTCACTGGATTAGGGCTGTTTTAAAAGTCAGAATTTAACCCAACAGAGAAGGAAAAAGAAGAGGCAGGTTCATTCAGTAAGTAGACATGCATGTGTTAGTGGAAGTAGTAGCATGACCAGACCGAATTAGTATTGCAAACACTAAAAACAGACAGGGGGTTTATTTCCATGGTAGCAGTAAAACCTGCACAACATACCCCCTGAGCCACTGCCCTCTCAGCCCTTCCCCCCACCAAGGGAGGTAGAGCTATTGGCTGAAGACTTCTTCAATTCTATTTTCATAGACTGAGTCTCGGGACGAGGCTCGAATTTGGTCTGATTTCCTGTTCCTTGGGCTGTCACTACTGGCTTCCCGGCTTTCATACCTTTAGACACAGGGATTCGAGTGGGTGTAGGTCTCTGGGATGACCCATCTTGTCCTGTCTGCAAGACAGAGAAAGGAGAAAGAGAAAAAGACAAAAACCCAACATTGTAAATTTGATTTTATTATTTACTGTGAAATTTACCCATAATTGCCCTTGTTGATCTTGATTTGTGATCTGAATGAAACAAAACCTTAACTCATTGCATTGTTGTTGTTGTTGTGTGCCTTCAAATCATTTCCGACTTATGGTGACCCTATCCTAGGGTTTTCTTGGGAAGATTTCTTGGGAAGATTTGCCATTGGCCTCCTCTGAGGCTGAGAGAGTGTGACTTGCCCAAGGTCACCCAAAGTGTTCCCATGGATGAGCAGAAATTTGAACCCTGGACTCTAAGAGTCTTAGTTTAACACCCAAATCATTATACCTCACAAGGTCTCTTTGTAGCATCTATATTCATTAAAATCTTTATCATATTTAGTTTCATGTGTGATAGCAATTTTCCAAGGAAAGTTAAATTTAGTATTAAAATGTCTGAGAGGTTAACCTGACTATAAATATCAAGTTTGACATATGTTTATTTAGTTATTCATTCATTTTATTTATTTATACGCTGCTAGACATGGGGCCCAAGGTGGTTCATAATATGCACTCTACAGCAAGAAATACAGAAATTCAAAGTGTGTGTTCAGAAGCTACCTAAAATAGTTGGTGGATTGGGTCCAGAACCTTAGCACTGTCTTTGTTATTGTCCTTTAGATCAGTGGTAGGTAAGGACTGGAGGGGACACCATTGGCTTTCATTGGACCTTGGAGGTCCTCACCCCACCAGATGTCTCCAATTTTATTTTTACTTTAAAAAAAAACTTTTAAAAGGCATTTGTTGTGTTTTTTGCACATCCCTGACCCTCTGAATTTGCACAGCATAACAGACAGGCAGGCACTTTAAATTACAGCGTAGGTTTGACATAGTTTGCTCCTCTACCTACAAAATACTTGAGGGGATCTACCAATTCAAGTTAAGTAAAAACAAATTTAAAATCCTACATCACAAAAAGAGGACTAAATATTGGCATGAAAACAGTCAACAAAATGAACACAGAAAACAACAGTATAAACTCAAAAGCTTCATGGAACAAATAGTCATTGCTGCCAGTCTGAAGTCCAATCAGACCACCACATCCACACGGGTTCGGTTCCCAAACTTACCATGGATATCGGAAGCCACAGACAACAGCGGACCCTATTAAAATAAAGGACTTCCAGTAAAAAGATACAAAAGAGTTGTGTTGGAGGTCCTCGAAGATGCCTAGAGAGGACACCTCTCTAGGCATTTTCCAGCATGATTCAATGGTATGTGTTCTAATTTTTGCCCTGCGGATAACTGAAACCACAGATATTGATTCCACAGATACAGGGGTCCAACTGTATAATAATGGGGAGTGGGGAATCTAATCTCTTTAGGGAGGGAGCTCCGCAATTGGGGTGCTTGTACAGAGAAGGCCTCCTCTTGAGTCCTCAACAACCTACCCACCACCCTAGGTAGTGAGGCATACAACAGCACTTCTGAAAACAAGCACACAGTTCTGACAAGTTTATAGGGACAGAGGCAAATGTTTATCAAGTTTCTTTGTTACGTCTTTATCTCACGACATTATTTCTGTCCCTGAAGAAAATCTGCCTTCTTTTCCAGAATATTTCAGTGCTTAAATTACAAAGGAGAAGGGGAGTGGTCCCCCGACTTTCTGTGATGATAGAAAGTTGTCACCATTTTTAGTCAGGGTTGGAGCTAGCAGATTTCATTAAGCCCTCCATAACTTTCCCCACATAATTAGAATAACTGCATAGTGAAAGCCGGGATGGGAACTGCATAGCCTTCCAGATGTTGTTGGCGTGCAACTCCCAGAATTCCTTGAATTGACTATGCTGGTTATGGCTGTAACAAAATTGGGAGGGCCACATGATACCCACCTTAATCTAAAGTATATGAACACGGGGGGCACCTGGTGTGTGCAAGGAAGAATAATACCGGCTTTCTCACGCAGAATGATAAGTACAGTTCTGTTTTGCTCAGTTTATAGATAAGGTTGCCCCATCTTTTCTTCCCCCTCCTACAGGTAAATCTCACCAAGAATTGACTGAGATGTCTCTAAAATATCCTTAAAATTCATAGGCCCAATTTGAGTCTTATATCCATGACCTCTCCACTCATGAACAGCAAGCAACTCAATTGTGATTTTAATGTCTCCTGTTCTGTCTCTCTTATAGAGATAATACCTACCTCATCGGACTGCTTTAAGAATTAATGACCTTAATACAACATCCCCTCAGTGTAGCATAAATATCCACATGCAAACCTACACTATACTGAACCTTCTTTCCCCTGAATTATTGTAAAGCTCCTGAAGTCACTCCACATGGCCATTCTGTGCTTCAAAGCAGGCAGGATCAGAGAAGGCTATGTCCCCATAGGGAGACGTAAAATGATGACATCAGCACTACAATCTGCCAGAGTCCTTCAAGGGTCTCAGTGATGTTGTCATCATTTCACATTTGGCTATGAGAATGTAGCCAGATGCTTCTCTGGTCCTGCTTGCAGGCTGTGAAGCACAGAATGGCCATTGGGGCATCTTCAGGATCTTCTTCAGTAAGCTGAGGGGGGAGGCCTTTGGGTGCCACAGAAGGAGGAAGGCAATATCAATCCCTGCAGTGCCTGAAAAGGGGCATCTACAGATGTAAGGGATACTTATGCATGTATACATCTGTAACAGAATTCTGGCTACTGAATGATATTAAATTATTAGACAGTAGGGACGGATAAAAAATTCAGTTCACATTTCATTTCTCTGAGAACTTGTCAAATTCAAACTTCCTGAATCTGAATGCAATCTGGAATATATTTAGACCTGGAAATCCATACACACTACCTGAAGTTTGTACTGCAGTCTGTCCCCACACACACACAAAGCCTATATTTTAAGCTATGCATACCCAAAAAAGCATATTTTTAAAAATGTGTCACAAACCCATTTTAATCAATGTAAAAAGTTATTTGAAAAAGGTTTATTTAAACAATGTTTCAAATGTGTGACCCGCTCAATCTTTGTCCACCCACATTGTTGCTGGGATGCAACTCTCATCATCCCTGCTAGCTGTGATATGAACTGGAATCTAATCATAAGAGGGCCACAAGTTCCGCATTATGGATTTAGGCATTTCTGTAACTGCAGACAACAGTGTTTGATGTGCATCAGACACTGATTCACATCCATGCATTTCAAAAAATTCCTGAAAGCTCATGCTCCAATAAATCAGTCTTAAAGGTACCACTAGATTCCTCCTTCCCATGTATTGCCTTCAAGTCACTCATCAACTTATGGTGACCCCATGAATTTCATAGGGTTTTTTTTAAGGCAAGGAATACTCAGAGGTGGTTTTGCCAGTTCCTTTGTCTAAAATATAGCCTACAGCCTCTGGCATTCGTTGGTGGTCTCCCACCCAAGTACTAAACAGGGCTGACTCTGCTTAGCTTCCAGGATAAAATGGGATCCGGTGCTTTCCATTGCTCATATGTTGCCTGCTAAAGTTTTGCTTGAATAATGGTGAGAACTGTCGCTTGGTGAGATGTTGAGAATTTTGTGTTAGAGGAGATCCCTGCCTCCCGCCCCAAAGTTACTACAGTTCCCAGGATTCCCCAGGGAAAGGAAATGACAGATAAATCAATCCAGTTTTTGTAGCATGGATATCACCCTTAGTCTCTAAGGCTTAAAGAAAATCACTTCCATTCATTAGGGTTATAAGCTGAGCCCCCTCCAATGAAATATTACAGATGGTTTTCAACCATTTGTAAACATGCTAACACATTTTAAGAGCACCGAGCATAATAAAAAGTCCTATGTCATTTAAATTCATTCTTTATGGTTCACTATAAGGCATGTGGATATGATTATGAGAGCAACAGATAAGACTTTGCAAAGGGGCTAACCAGTTGCTTTAGAGATCAAACACAAGCCTCACTTGCATATATCAATCTATCATTTTGTTTTAATATACAAAGATGGTTTTGTAGAACACTTAAAAGGTCAGCCATCTGGTTATATCTTCTTCATTCTAAACTGGAAAAGAACTTATTAGGAAGTATGAAACCACTTCTACAAATTTTTCAGTCATCACCATAGAAGAGACACTCAGAATGAATACTGAAACACTAAAGAAAAGAAAAAAATCTCTGATTCTAGGAAGCAATTTAATTCCAAAAGCAAACAAATGGCACCTGCAAATGCTTTTGTAAACCAGAGTCCATCTCACCAGATGTTTGAATGGTCAACCCCAATTGGCAGATGAATGAATGCACACACACACATGAATTTTAACTTACAGTCAGCCCTCTGTATCCATGGATTTGACATCCACCAATTCCACTATCCACGGCTTGAAAATATTCAAAAAAATAAATAAACTCCATGAAGCAAACCTTGAGGTTGTCCATTGGCATACATTATTGCAAACTCACAGCTGCGTTGTTTTGTCTTAACTGTCATTTCATGATATCATTTTAAATCATATTACATCATATTAAATACAATTGTATTGTCCTAATGAAGGCAGAATGTGAATCAACATGGCACTTGAGAAGTGAACTAAGGCGATTTATTTTTGATTTTGCCATTTTATATAAGGGGCACCATTTTACTATGCCATTGTATATAATGGGACTTGAGCACCCACGGATTTTGGTACCCACAGGGAATCCTAGAACCAAATCCCAGTGGATACCAAGGGCCCACTGTATTTTGACCCTTGCACCCTGCCTGCTAGAATTTATGAGTGTGTACACTGGAGCGTAAGAGTGCTGAGTGCATGCCAACTTAGGGACCCTTTCATACTACAGTACACATGTATAACATTATGATACCACTGTAATGGCCATGGCAACATCCAATGGAATCCTGGGATTGATGGTTGTGGGAGGGGCATTTAGAATTGTGAGCAAGAGAACTTCTCTGGCGCCTCACCAAGCGACAAGCCCCAGGATTCCACAGGAAGAAACCATGGCAATGGAATCATATTGCTATAATTGTGTGGTATGAAAGGGCCAAGAACAATATTTTAGACATTTGACAAGGCAGGCTATAGTTCACGAATGCATACACCATTAATCAATCCATTCATTTTTCCGGTGCCACAAGATTAATTCAGCTATCTAAACATTACATGTGTCTTTATATGTTCTTCTTTTGTAACACCATGCATCTAACATGGGATTTTTTTTCACAGCATGCAGGGCAGTCCCAATATGATATACCCTCAACCTCAGCAAATACCACACTGACTTTTGATTTGAACCTAAGAGAAAGACTACATTGCTATCACAAGATGGGCCACAGGCCCTCTCTTCTCCAGTCCTACAAGCAACATGGTAAAATGCTCCGGGGGGTGGGGATGTGTCATGACTAGAGTCGTCTCCCAACATCTGGATTCTGAAATCTAACCTAAGACATTGGGCTTGTCTAGATGGTGAAAAAACACCTCATGGAATGTGAGAAAAATACCTTTTGTCCTAATGAAATCCCATGGTGAGTCACCGTATTCAGAAAGAGTGGGGACAAAACCCACAAAAACTACACGAGAAAAGACTCTGTGACTTCTCCCAAGTTTTAAAATAAATGCGAGAGAAATGCACATTCCCACTCATTAGGACAACCAAATCGCATGGCAGTGCATTCTTGGATAAAAGCAGAAGTGGAAAGATGATTGGTCAGACGTGCGCAGGGGGTGGGCTTGCTGGCGATGAAGTGTCCGGGACTGCCATTTTGAATTTTTGTAGGAGTGATCATGCAGTTTTTAACTGCATCGAGGCAGCCAAACAGCTTTTTAAGTGGAAGGTCACACTTGCACACCTCAGATTTACAGTTTTTTTAAAAATATTTCAGTGGTGGCAACTTGTAGAGAATAAAATACGAGTAATTCACTCTCAGCCACCATCTTGATTCACAGGCATGCCTCCATGTGAACATCAAACACAGATAGCTTCTCATACCAGCAATCTTGCCAAAAAACCCCATGGAGACTAATGAATGCTGCTGCGAATTTGCGTTACCGTGCACCAATCCACATTATATCTTCTCATCTAGACAAGCCCATTGACACTAAGCCAGAGAACCTGCCTGTTTAGGTAACAGAGTTGTTATATCAGACAAAGACCTAAATCCTATTGTTAGTCCCTATTAGGGTAGACCCATTCAATCAATTTAATTTACCTATATTCTGACTCATCATTCAACTATTGATTCAGCAGACCTACTGTAGGTGGGACTAACCAACAGGATTCTGGCCAAAATGCATTTGCTGCTTAATGCTTTCAGCATAAGAGTCTGCATCATGCTTCTTGACAGGAAAAGCACTCTCACGAAACAAGGTAAGGAATTCCACCTTAGGTTAACAAAGCTGATGGGGCAGTGAACTGCATACTCTCCAACATTTTACAAATGAAAACTGGGACACATATGGCCAAGCAACATCAGTGTGGCAAAAGCTCCTAATGAGGAAGAAAACACAAGCGGCTACAGCAGTTTGATTTCGCCTGAGCCTACTGGGAAGGGGGAGATTCCACCTTTCTCTTCTCTTCTCTCTCTCTTGCTGAGTTAATTGAATGCAAACTACTTTTGCAGTTTGAATTCAGTTTGCAGCTATTAAAGTAAGCTGAAGACAAAGGGGGAGGAGTGGGAGGAGGAAGTGAAACGGGAGAATTTTAAAAGCAGCTGAAAAAGTGGGATGACAGAGGATTAATCAGGACTGCCCTTGCCAAATAGGGACAGTCGGAGGCTATGGAACTGCACCCCTGCACCACCCTGACAGCGTTCTCTGTCACCATCAAACTGGATTAAAGTGGCACCTGTTGTAAGGAGAGCAGATGCCTGTCCCTTTGATTCACTCTGAGGAACCCCAAATTTGATGCAGGGGACAGAACGCTCTTCACAGCCAACCTGCCCTCTATCTCATTCTGAAAGGACCCCACAGAAACATGGGGAGAGGACAATTGGGAGGGCAGCTGCAGTGACAGGAGGAGCAAACAGCACCTGTGTTCCTGTCTCAGGGGATGGGACACCTTATACTGCCAGGCACCAAAAAATTCTCCTACCTAACTGCCTTGCCCTAAGAAGATTTACCCCTCCATGGTCTGCCCTCCATGCAACTTATTCCTCAAAATCTCCAGTAGTAAACAGCTGCACCACAGGGATTTGGAATTTTTATTGGAATAAGACCATTCTACTAAAAAATACACCCGACCGCAAAAGGCCATAACAATAACGCAAAAATATGCACCATAGGGGGGAAATGTTCATAAAACAGACAGCATGGAACACTTAACACTAATGTCAACCAGTGGGATTTAGGGCCCCCCAAATCTTAACAAGTCTTAGTAGAATCATAGAATCATAGAATTGCAAAGTTGGAAGAGACCACGAGGGCCATCCAGTCCAACCCCCCTGCCACGCAGGAAATCTTGATCAAAGCATCCCCGACAGATGGCAATCCAGCCTCTGTTTAAAGACCTCCAAGGAAGAAGACCCCACCACGCTCCGAGGGAGTGTGTTCCACTGCCGAACAGCTCTTACTGTCAAAATGTTCCTCCTCATGTTGAGGTGGAATCTCTGTTCCTGGAGCTTGCACCCATTGCTCCGTGTTCCAGTCTCTGGAGCTGCAGAAAACAAGCTTGCTCCATCCTCAGCGTGACATCCCTTCAAATACTTAAACAGGGCTATCATATCGCCTCTTAACCGTCTTTTTTCCAGGCTAAACATACCCAGCTCCCTAAGTCTCTCCTCATAAGGTAGCCATAATTATTTCTACTAGCCATCAATAATATACCGTATATTCTTGCATACAAGACTACTTATTAACACTTGAAAATCTCCTCAAAAGTGGGGGGGGGGTCTTATACCCCAGTAGATCTTTTCCCCTGCTGTGAGAATGATTGAAGTGTTAAATGGTCTGGGCAGTTTTCCCAGCAGATCCTTCCTCCTGCTGTGAGAATAACTGCTTTGCCTTTGAAGAGTTAAATGGCCCTCCATTTAGCTCAGGAGAGTCAAAATGATGTTTCTTTTCAGGACAAGTTAGCCTAAAATTAGAATTTCTGGATTTAAACTTATCATTTTACATCAAGTTTTGTCTATGGTGAAATCCTCTTGCCTGCCAATGTGGCTCTAAAATCATTAATGTGCTCATTCATTAATGTGCTCATTCAAAAATTTGGGATTTGATAGCTTCATATTAACCAACTTACAGTATTAATGCAACCTTACTTTCCAAAGATTGTGAACACCACAGAGATTTTTCAAAGTATCCCATGCTTTTTTTAGCTGTTCTCAGTCCTTTAATTTCACAGACTATTCCATCATCTACAGCCACTGAGCTGGTTGGCTGGTGGGGGACAGGCTTTCCAGCCAGGTGGCTGGCTGGCTGGCTGGCTGGCTGGCTGAGGGGGGGGGGGCAAACTCTATATTTTAACTTAAAAATTGGGGAGTCGTCTTATGCGCCCAGTCATCTTATACGCCGGAATATACGGTATATGCAGAATGCTTTTTCCTTCCTACCCAGCCAGTGGGTGAATTAAGAAGGGCTTAATAGCTCAGAAAACCCTGTGATAGGTTCACGTTAGGGTCTCCTAAAAGCCGGAAACAACATGAAGGCACACAACAACAAATAGTTCAGATGGCATTATTCCCCATAATCCAAAGTGCCCTGCAAAAAAGTTACAGTTACGTAACACCTTTCTTTTTTTAAAAAATCCTGCAATGTGATATCATTAGAACCCTTGCATTTAGAATGGATTTAAGACTCTAGCTGTATTTTCCTTCCTGGTCAACGGAAATGCCTCACTATCTTTATTTTTAAACATCTTTTGCCTGATGAAGAAGCCAGTAGAACTTCAAAAGCTTGCATCATGTGTTTTACAATTTGGTTGGCCACTAAAGGTATTGCTTTTTTGTGGATTCTGGATTTTGTTTTGCTGCATGGCCAACACGGTTTGTTTCCTAGAATTAATTAAGCTTACACAGTTAGAAGTGCAATTATGCAAGAGCCAGCTAAAAAAAAAAGACACCATAAAGCTTACTGCTTGTACTGTCCCCTGACCAAGGAACGTGTCTTCAAATGTTTTGCACTGTTGGATGTATGAAGAATGGAGTGTATTTAGGACCTGAGTTCCTAAGTTGCCCTGCATTTGTGGAGACATTCTGAACTAGCCTTTTCCAAAATGTCAATTTAGTTCTCATTATTTGGTGCACAGTTACATTTGATCATACTATATTTTTTTTGGTCTCCCTTTTAAAACAGAGTAAAAAAAAGGAGGGAGGGAGGGGTGGGGGAAAGGAATGTAGCAGTACCTTTAAGATTGTTTTTTATATTTTGGCATGAGCTTTCATGGGTATAAACCCACTTCTTTGGATGCAGTACAAAGTGAAACAGAGTATATAGGTGGATAAGTGGGATGTATGGGCTAAGAGGAAGCAGGACCGGTTTAAGGAATTTGGGGGGGGGGCTGCAATGCTTTATTGGGGGGGGCATATGTTTATCTCAGATCAATGTAACATAACTCAACCTAAGCTATTCACAGTACAGGATATTCAGATTATTACTAATAATGTTTTTGCAGGAGGAGGGTTACTACGGGGGGCCCCCACAATGATGGGGCCCCCTGCGGATGCTGATGCCACTGGTGCCTTAAACCAGGCCTGAGAGGAAGAAAGAGAAGGCAGGATCCAAGTCTGAAATATGTTAGTATTTTGTCCATGTGCTGAGTATGTTTTTTCAATACCACTGAATATTGATGTATTTATCTGTCTCCATCTATCTAGATACACAAGCACATCCAAATACAATGCTCTTATGACAAACAAGCTATGGTAAAACTGTCAAGGGACTGTCATCATATAGAAATTAGATGTTTGTGAAACTGACAAATGGACAGGTTGCATATCTGTAGCTATAGTTCTTCGAGTGGCTATCTGTGAGCTCACACAAATGGGTTATCCTGTGCCTGTGCAGTGCATCTTTGGAACCTTCCAGAGTGTTACATAAGTTTTTTGCCGGTAGCCCCACCCATCTCCAGTGCCAATATATAGGGGCCTTCCCGCTGAAACCACCATTTCCATGGACACCAAGGCAGCAATCCAGTATGGACTTCAAGGAAGAAACTCTGTCCGGTAGATCCATCCCAACAGATCCCGAGTTCTCAGAGATTGTTCATATGAGAAGAGCTTTCAAGCACAACTCTGTTACATCTTGCCTGAGGCCTAAAGGCTCTACAGTGGGCACAAGTGGCAACCACATAAGCTTCTCTGAGGCAGGAGGCACTTCAAGTGTCCATCCTTCTCAGGAGTCTTAGCACCACATAAGATTCATTACTTGAAGGTCATCAGCGAGAGAACCAGCCTGAAGGGTGAGTGCGGCCTCAAACACTAGCACAACTCAGAGAATGCCGAAACACCAGAAGTCGGCCCAGTATCAAAAAAGCTGAGCAGGCTAGACCGAAAACAAAATGAGGTTCCTATCGATGCTGCTGCAGCATCAGACAAAAAGGAACTGGCTCTTTCAGCAAGAAGACTCCTATATAGTAGCACTGGAGGTGGGTGGGGATACCACCATAATGCTTGTGTAGCAATCTAGAAGGTTCTGAAGATGCACTGGCAGGTGCAGGATAATCCATTTGTGTGAGTCACAGGGACCACGAAGAAGTAAATTAAATTATTATTATTACTGGTAGTAGCAGCAGCAGTAGTACATGATAGGGAGAATAACCCTAGCCTGGGCTTATCCTTGGCACACTATGTATAGTAGCTGTTGTTGTTTTTTCTGTAGTATTAAGTGGCAGAATCCAGGAATGGTCTTGCCACTTGAGAAGCTGGGTCACAGACAACAATTCAGTCCTCATTCTTTTGCATTACAGTTGGCCCTCTGTATCCACGGATTTGGCATCCACGGATTCCACCATCTACAGCTTGAAAATATTCCAAAAAAATAAATTCCAAGAAGCAAATCTTGATTTTGCCATTTTGTACAGTGACACTATTTTACTATGCCATTGCATATAATCAGACTTGGGCATTCATGGATTTTGGTATCCACGGGGGGTCCTGGAACCAAACCCCAGTGGATACCAAGGGCCCACTGTACTTATAAGCAACCCTATGCAAACTTGAATAAGCCCTGCAGAAAACAGTGGGACTTCTGAATAGGACTTGGCAGTACTCACTTTACATTCCATACTTGGGTGCATACATGAGAGTATAAAAACCATGTGCCTCTTGTCTTGTGGAGGATGCAATATACATAATTTGGCACCTGGCCATTTGCATTCATAAAAAAGCAAATGGGTGAGGAACTACCTTTCACCACATTTTTAAGGCATATATGCAAAACTTTCTGTCCAAGAAACTTGACAAAAAGTACACATACCACAGTTTCAGATGCTGACTTGTTTTCACTGCACAATAATGAAAACAAGCTACCATTCTGAGGTCAGGGGGACTGTTTACAATGAAAAGCAGGTGTTTCCAGTTTCTAAATCATGGCATATTAATCCCCAAATTAAGGCCAGCAAATCCCCAAGTGGAGTTTAGGATGTACTCTAACCTCACAGGTGAAAGTCCAACTCTCTGCCCGCTGATTCTCACCCCCTCCACCAGCTTTCTCCCTATCATGTCCCCATATCCTGTGTAAGAGTCAACATGGCTTACCATGGATTGTGTTCCTCGTGTGGATGATGTAGTAACTGGAGTGATAGTGATGGTACTTGTTACTTTGCTGGCGCCAGGCCTTGAGGATACATTATTCCTGGGGGAACGAAGGACAGTCCCAGTCATAGCCTCCTTCTCCGCTGCTACATTCATAGGTCTGACAGTAATCACAGGGCTTGCTCCCTCTTGAGCAGCACCCGGTGAGCGCTTAAACTGAGAACCCAAGTGGATATGAATTTTGTTGTCCTCGGTTGTTATAATGTTTGTGTTAGCACTGTACTTTCGGACTGGAGTTGGGACAGTTTGTTTTTCTGGAGTCACTCTAAACACAGCCCTCCCCATGGTCATGTCTTGTGATTCAGGAGACACAGTAATTTCTGCTGGCGCTGCAGAGGTAGACACAGTCATTATCTGAATGGGGGACACCGGCCGTTCTGTGAATGGAGACTTGGCACTCTCTGAAGATTTCTCCCTAGAAAATGTAGTTATCGTCACTGGGGACATAGCTCTCTCTGGACTTACAGGACTCTCACCCCCTTTCCCTTTTTGTGATGTGACATGAGGAGAGGGAATGATAGTAATCCGTGGCTTCTGATTCCCCAAGGTGGGAATAACGGTGGTACTTGAGAAGAAATCTTCAGCTGTTGGACTCGTAATCTCCAAAGTAGCTGTGCTGTTCTCATGGTCTGGAGTTACACGGATGTGAAGAGGCTGCCCCTGCTTTGGAGAAAGTACAACCTCTCCCGGACGTTCTGGGCTTGTTTGTATTCTGGCCCCTTTATCCTGATTAGCCTGAGAACCATTTTCTCTTTTTTTCATCCATGGAATCCAGGATTTTCTCATTGTAAGCTCATTTGCTGCAGGAGGATATCTGTCAAGCAC
Source organism: Gambelia wislizenii (assembly GCA_030847615.1). Taxonomy (NCBI): domain Eukaryota; kingdom Metazoa; phylum Chordata; class Lepidosauria; order Squamata; family Crotaphytidae; genus Gambelia; species Gambelia wislizenii. The sequence continues at coordinate 163,775,893 of JAUMIR010000001.1, read as the reverse complement.
TGATGACCTCTCAGTGGGCTTTTTAAACCCAACTTGCCGCAGATTGCTCATGATGTGGTTCTCCTCCTGGAAGGATTTCCTTATGAACACGGCAGGAGTTTCCTCTTCTGCTGCTTCACTGCTTACTGCATCAGTTTGCACTCCCGTGGATGTCACAGGTATGTCGACCATTCTTCTACCGTTCATGCTGGGCCTCAGGGCACGACTGTAGCGCTTAGACAGCTCAAGCTCTTTTGTTAATGTCAGCACCTCTTGCCCCATGGCTTTGTTTTTATTTTCTTCTTCCAGAAACCTTTGCTGAAGGACTGAGTAATCCACCTGGAGCTGAGAAAGCTGGTCTTCTTTGTTCATCAGTTCATGGATTTTCTCTTTGAGAGCCTGCACTTCGGCTTTCAAGTCTTGGCTTTTAGCTTCTTCCAGCCGAAACTTTTGCCTCAGCTCTGCCTCCTGACTCACGGCCTCCCCCTTCTCTATTGCTTTGTTTTTAGCAATCTGGAGCTTCATTTCTTCCAGCTGCTGAGAAAGGAAGTTAGCTTTGTCCTGCTCAGTTCTAAATTTCTGCTCCAGTTGATCATATTCATCCTCTGTCTTCATCAAGTCTCCCTCAACCACTTCTAGTTGCTTGAGACGTTTTTTGAGTCTTTCAATTTCAACAGTCAGTTCTTTAATTTTGTTATCCTCTTGTCCACTAAGCCCTGGTCCTTTTCTAACTCGACCTCTGGCTATTTCTCTTTCAACCTCCTCTATGCCATCAATTCTTTTCTTTAACTGATCCACTGTACAGCTAAGCTCAGAAGATTTTTCCTCTTCACTCTTCAGCTTGCCTATTAACTCATCTTTTTCCTTTGTCAAATTGGACACTTTTTCCTCCATTTCAGATTTCAATTTCAAAAGCTTTTTGCTTTCATCTATGAGCTTTTCAGTCACTTCCATCACTTTGCCTTGCTCTACCTTAAAATTCTTATTCAAGCTTTCAACTTTTCTCTCTTCCTGCTTTATCTTATCCAACATGTTTTTCCTTTCATCCACCAGCATGACAGTAAAAGACTTCAGCTTTGTCAGGTCATCTTTTAAGATCAGTTCAGCTTTTTCCAACTTAGTTTCTGAAGACTCCAGATCCTTTACCCGTGTCTTCAACACTTCTAATTCATTGATCAAGTCTTTGGTTAAGTTCTTTTCTCGTTCCAGGTTCAACCGCAACTGGGTGCACTCCGATTTGCTTTTGGTGAAAGCCTCCTCCAGCCGCTCCAGTTCCGACATCCTCTTCTGTAGTTTCTCCACTTCAAGCTTCAGTTCCTTGCTGTGGTGCTCCTCTTCTTGCAGCTTCTTCTTAAGCTCTTTGCACTGAGATTCCGTTTTTGTGATCTCCTCATCTTTGCCTTCCATTTCAAGCACTCGCTTGCGGAGGTTTTCCACCTCAGCCATCAAACTGGAGTTCCCACATTCCCCTTTAGCTATTTTGTCCCGCAGTTCCTGAAGCTCTTCTTCAGTCTTCTGAAGGCTTTTGTTGGTTTCTTCCAGTTCCTCAATCCTGTGAGTTAAACCAACCAGTTTAAGCCTGAGCTGTTTGTTATGCGATTCCTGACTAACCAATTTAGCTGTCATCTCCTCATGCTCTTGAGAAAAGGATGATGTCTTGTGTTCCAGTTCTGCCTCTATTTTCATTAGTTTCTGCCCATCCTCTTTGGCTTTGGAACTTAAAAATTTAAGCTTTTCTTCTTCTTCCCTTAATTTCTGAGTTAGATCTTGAATCTTCTGGGTTTGCTGATCAAGTTGCTCAAGGTGCATCTGTCTCTCATCCACAAGCATGAGTGCAAAGGACTTGAGCTTGACTAATTCTTCTCTTAGTTTATTCAGCCTTTTGGCATGTTCTTTATCTTTGCGGGCTTGGTAGATCTTTTCTTGTTCAAGAAGCTTCTTTAATCTGAGGAGATAAAAAGGGCACATAGTGTCATATGCTTCTTTCCTTTAAATCCTGCATCCTAAAACTATTAACGTCTCTAGGCACTTGTACATATGAGTGCACCCAAAAATTGTATAGTTGCCATAGTTCACTGTGTGCTACTTATCTGAGGAGGAATGGTAGGTAAGGAGTCTTTAAAAGGACACATAGACCTACTCCGTTGGGAGTTGTGTGTGCTACCTTAGAGCTCTTGACAAGGAAGGGCTGAGAGCAATCTTCCTGGCTCAATGCCAACTATAAAAGTAAGAAATGAAAAAGATGACCTAGTAAGTTTCAGTCAGTTAGCTAAGGATGTATGCCTCTCTCTCTTTTTCTCTCTTTCTCTCTCTCTCTATATATATGCCTCTGTAAATCAGGTACTAGGGAACAACTGTGGAAGAGGCTGGCTGCTTTGTGTCCTACTTGTGGACTTCCCATATGACTGGCCATGGTGAAAACAGAAGGCCATGCTACATAGGCCTTATGTTTGAGCCAGTGGGGCTCTTATGCTACCCAGGCCTGTCCAAATCTACTCTTTCGATTAATACATTAATGTAATATTGAAACTTTTTTTAATAATTCCCCATCTCTTTAGACTAGTTATGCACCGATGATTACATGACTGTACACTAAAATTGCCTGATGTGCTAAAAGCCAAAAGTGAAATCATTAAAATTTGAGTTCAGCTGCAGTTCAAGTGTGTGTGTGTGTGTGTGTGTGTGTATAAAACTCTTTAACTCTTTGGCTTGGTTCCAACTGAGACCATAACTTGTATCAGTTAATCAGTTCAAAGTCAGACACAAATCACTGGACTAACTCATACTACTGCAAAGCAGCAATTCAAAGATAACTATCTGAATTTTAAAAAACCATATTTTTAAAATATAGATTTCTCGAATATGCTGTTTGCATTAACTAGGAACATGCAGGCTCTGCTGAGTAAGACCAAAGGTCTATCTAGACGAGAATGACTAACAGGATCCTCTCCCACCAATAGTCAGAGAGTCTTCTCAGGTCTTTGAAAGAGGATTTTCAATCATAGGATCACAATCTTAATTATACAAACTAACAAGCACCATGTAAACATCTTGTCTGTAGCAAGCAGACTAATTGAATGAGATGGGAGAGACAAGACACAATGAAATCAACATCTAAAATCAAGGCAAATTAATTGCCAGGTAAAAGCAGGGGGAGCCCAAGTTATCCTGCCATAAATTTGGATAAGAAAAAGAAATCTGAGGTAGTTCCAGGTTTCGTTAAATCTGTATTAACCCACTAATGATTTAATCCTGCAACAATGACAAAGTTAGAATCTACCCAACAGGTAACCTAACATAGGAAACTTTTGAAAACAATATTACATGAGAGAAACAAAAATATGAATGGTGATATATACAGTACAGACATTAATTTAAAAAATGAAAACAGGAAAAAGAAATCAAAATTCCTTTTCGGTAGGGGTACACGAAGACAACAGAGATATGTTTGCAAAGATTGATGCATACCATTATCACATGGTAATTTCTGCTGTACTTTTGAGAGACACCAATCTTCTCATACATGTGCTACATCCTTTGACCTGAGAGGCAACACAGGATAATGCAGGAAGCTTTGCACGCAGAGGTTTCACATCAGTAAGGCACTCTTCAGTGCATAGAGAACATTCACAAATTAGATAATCTTTAATGTAGAGGAATATTTCTCTAGCAAACTGGTTTTCACTTACCCTGATTTCAGATAGCTCCCCGCCCCAATTAACATTTACTTTTTAATTTTTTAAAAGATCAGAGATCTGAGGACAACCCAAAACTACTGCAATCTTTTCACTATTGTAAAACAGCTATATATTCTGGACCAGAGCAGGAATCCCACATGTGATGTATTGGTTAGATTACTGGCTGCAATTCAAGAATTCCTGGTTTAAGGCCCTACTGAGCTGTGAAACTCACTGGGTGACCTGGCCAGTTACTCTCCTTTAGCTGAGCCTACTTCACACATTCTGTTGGGAGTATAACGTTAGGCATAAGTAAGTCATGCAGACCATCATAGCACATTGAAAGTATATTGGATACAAATAACAAAATACTGCTGGGACTGTATTAACTGCTATCCATGTGTACTTTAGCACTGACTTAAGAAAGCACCAGATTCAGTTTAGTTCTCCTGAAATAGCCAGATTAACTATTCTTTAGAGTAGCAGCAAACACTTTTCCACTGAACCTCTGAAAACTGAAATTCACTGAATATTTTCATGTTTCCACTTACCAGAAATATTGTAAAATTTCCAGTAAGTAATAAGATATTTTTATAATTTTGCTTTTATGGCTTAACAAATCAAGCTGCCCTGCTTTTTTTAAAAAAAACAAAACAAAAAAGACAGAGCTAAAATCAAAGAGAAAATTGTTCAGCTTGTGTGTTATTAAGAATTATGCAAAACGCTTTGTGATCAAATGCATTTTCATACCCAGAAAGCACGTTCAGTAAAGAACAGTTGCATGATTATGACCTACTCATAGGTCTCAGGCATTTTACTAGACAGGAATACATTTCATCCAGGAGAATAGTGCTATAGGAAGACCCCTCCCTCTCTTACCAGCCAGCCATGAAGCTAGCTATCACCTCCCCTTGGGAACTATCCAGCATGGGTTCTTAAGAGCCCGCATCTTGCACTATGTATTTTCAAGTACTTAATTACACTCCTGATCATTTCCATGCAAAAGATACACTTGTGCCTTGTGCTGCAGTTTCACATCATCATCAATCACTTCAAGAGTGCTTAAAACTGTACTGTATAAGCACATAATAAAAGATAACAATTAATGATCCCCACTCACACACTTACAACTGAGTAAGTCACACAGGCCCACATGATGTTTGTACAAGAGCATACAATTCCCCACCACTCCACACACCACCAAAGAAACATAGTCGCCAAGATCCCATAATCATCAGTGAAATCCCAATGACACCCTACTCAGAAAAAGTAGAGGTAGTGGAGGGTTAACAGGATCGTCACAGAAGGCAGTACATTCTGGCTTATTCTCTATATCAGTATACCCTTGTGAGGGGAAACACAAGTATCCAAATCAAGTTCTAGGCATCTTTAGAAATGGTAATAGTGTACAGCTAGCAGCCACATTTTAGACATGGATGAGCATCTCAATGTGTGGCCAACTGGAATAAATGTAAAGAGGACAAGCCACCATTCAGAAAAGGCTGGGTGTCCATTCTCATGTGCAGTGGTTTTTAACCTGTGGTCCGGGACCCCCCAAGGGTCCACGATGTTCTCACAGGGCCCATGAAGGTTTGAAGGCTGCTTGGCCCAACTCTTTCCTGTAGTGGAATGGCCATGTGACAGGAACCAAGTCAAAGGCTGGCTGGCTTGGCTAGTGCATTGCCATTCAATCCACTCCAGCCACAAATTTGCAGGAAGAAGCAGGAGAGAAGCCTTCCCTCCCCCTCCAGGGGGAGGCTTTAATGGATGGTATAATTGTTGTTGTTGTTGTTTTAATTCTTGAATTAAGTCTTGGGGATCCATGGCAACAAAAGATGTTTAAAGGGGGTCCCTGGTAAAGAAAAGGTTAACAGCCACTGCTCATGTGTATCCTATTCATACTCATGATTCCTGACAGAGAAAGTACTATGCGTGAAGAACCCTGCTCATATTCATCCATTTTCTTAGCAGTCGTGCAACATGCGCTTCTTTTCACCTTGTCTCCTGGGTAGCTTCTCAGACAGACAGCTCCTAATGATACCATCCCAAAAGGAATTGTTCTTTCCTCCATAATTAATCTGTGTGAGAGAGCATGTGTGTGAGAGTGTATAAGGAAAAAAGGGAAGTGATAGAATAAGCAGGGAAATGGGAAGGACAACACCTGGATTGCCTCAGTAAAATTCTGTGCATCAAGCAGGGTGATTGTACAATGGAAAGCTCACATAGATGCATCCTTTACTACTGTGTTGCCCTTTCTCAAATCCTACCTAGCCTTCTAGGAGATTATCAGATGGGGACAAATATAGTGTCCCCGTCTCGCTATCTCCTCTCCTGCCCCACTCCCATCCCTGTAACATTTATCTTTTTTTGCAGACCTACCTTTTTCATGCTACAGAAACTGCATCCCCTCCCCTCCAGCAGCCCAGGAGTAGACTGCAGCTCTCATGGAGCTGCATTCACTTCCTAGAAAGAAAATCTCAGTTGTTCTCTTGACAGGACAATCACACAGGAAATTCAAAAATAAAAGGTAAAAAAATGACACCAAGCACAAAAACACATTTTAAAAACCCAAGTAACCGAGGGAGGGTTAAAAAAAAAGTGTGTCACTTACCTCAATGTCCCGATCTCAACCGGAAGTGTTCGGCAGGGACCTCCCAGTGTTGTTGGCATCACACCAGCATAAAGGGCAACTTTTCACATGCACGTTGTTCCGTTACAGAAACGGAATGATGGGTCAATTCACGGCTTAGCCTGTGAATAAGAAAAACTGCTGGCGGAACAGGAACAGCATAGGAGCATAATGGCACAGGGACGCCGACATCTGAAAGGGAAGCGTTTTCGCGATCTCCTGGCATCCCTGTAATGGTTTATTTTGGTTGTCTGATAATCTCCTATGACCCATTTCTTCAAAAGCTACTTACTCCTCCTTTTATGAACTCCTGAAAGTTTCTGTCATCAGCCACACTAAGTAAATGCAATCTACATCAACATGACTATGGAAATACCTGGAGCTAGGGCTCCATTGATTTCCCCCACCCCCAGTCAATTCTGGAGGAGGAGGAGGAAGAATTGGAGTTGTTTTAAGTAAAACCTTTTCTACTGTGCTGATTTTCCAACATAAGGAACCCTGATGCAGTGTTTACAAGTCCATCGAATTTGCTTAGCCTTTCTGTATAACTATATATACAATACAAATTTAGGATTATTAGTAACATCTATATCTAAAAGTAATACATTTCTATAAAATGAAACATATTTACATACTGAATACATTTACTGAGGGCCTATGTAAATGTTTCATTTGATAGAAATGTATAAACATCTACATCTAAAATTAATACATTTCTATAAAATGAAACATATTTACATATTGTACACATTTACTGAGGGCCTAAATACCCTAAAGGCATCAGATCCTATCTAATATTGAAAGCTAAGCAGGGGATGCCCTGGTTAGTACTTGGATGGGTGGCTGCCAGTGAATACCAGGTGCTGTAGGTTATATTTCAGAGGAAGAAACTGGGAAAACTATCTCTGAGTATTCCTTGCCTAAGAAAACCCTATCAAGTTCTGGGGTTGCCATAAGTCAACATGCAACTTGAAGGTACATATACACAGAATCACATACATTTATTGGGCCCGCAAAACTCTAGATCGAGTATCACCTGAGCCATACATGTGCTCAGTGACCTCAGGCAATTCTCAACCTACATCCCTGATTGATAACCTGGAAAAAAAGCATACCCCCCCCTAATTTATATGGCTATCATAATGGTTATTTTTAAGATGTGTTTTTTAAAAGTACGTTAAGCTCTTTGACTCAAGATGTACCACTACAATAATTTGTCTTGTAAGTGTACTGAATCTGACAGCATTTTTAAGGCTCCAGGATGGAATTATTATAACATTGACTTATATGAAAGCAAGAGATAACCAAATATCTGAAAACAGATTTATTTAAATATTGAGCATTTTGTCACATTTTGAAATAATAAATCTCAGAATCAGATTTGACCATTCCCTTTGTTTTCAATTGTTTGAATTTAGGTAACAGAAAAATGATATGTTTTGCATCATTATTATTTTGTATATTCATTGTGATTATGAGTACGATTTTAAAAGCTTAAAAAATATATACATGGTATTCTGCCCACATCTGCCCAGCGTTCAGTGTTTGTCATTGCTCAGACAAAATTATTTTAAGAGACCTGCATCAAGGTTTTTTGCATCCTACCGGCAGCTCTATCATGGGACTCGAGGCAGCAAAGACACAGGGATTCCCATATTGTCTCCCATCCAATCACTGAGGAGACTCCTTAGCAGCAACAATGCAACTTACATTGTGCTTAGGGCTGATGTATAAAATTAAATCTTTTTGGGGGGGGGTGGAACAATTTATTCTGCTAAAACAAAAAAAGTCAAACAATTATAAATACTGTACTAACACTCTTTCACAGTAACTGTAAGACATTTCGAGAAGCCATTCAAAAATCAGTTTGGCTGAAACATCACCTTTAAAAAACCCCCAAAACTGACAAATTGCCCTGTTTTAGAGCAACGGGATGTTTCAAACTTCATGCTGGATTTCCTGCACAATTTTAATCTCATTCATATAAGATATTCACAAGGTGGTATGTTCAGAGAGACCAAACAATTTAACTTTGCACTTTCACAGGAAGAAATTATCTATACAGAGTGACACAAAAGGATAGCAACAAGGCTCTGAGAGAAATGACAAGACAATAATTTTTTTGCGAGCGTGAAACAGAAGGCTTAAACTTGAGATGGGTTTCTTTCTGGCTGAGGTTATCCTTTCCTGAAAAAAACTTTTTAATGAAAAGTCTTTTGCACAGTGAAATAAAAAGTGGACCACAGAATAACAGCAAGGAAAGTTTAAGCTTCACAGCACCTCTCCATTCATTAAACAAAATAAAAATCATTCCACATAAATTACCTTGAAAACCAGGGTGTCCTAGCTGTGGTCCTTCAACAGCCAGCAGCTACACACAGATCTGAACTATTGACTTTTTAAAAAACCCGTACAGTTGTTTGCCCCTTTAACTAAGCACATGTCTCTACTTCACACTGTTATGCGCAACAGCTCCCAACTGAGTCTTCCTGCCAAGCAAATCCATTAACACACACACACACACACTGGGGGAAAGCATGTACAGAAACAACTAACATCTCAGAATGGGGGGGGGGAGAGAGATAAAACAAATATTTAAAAAAGCAGAGCTGTGGGTTTCTTACCTTCTTCTAATTAGGAGTACTTTCTATCCCCCTCCCTTCCCAGCTTTGCAACAGTTTGCTAGTCTGCAGGGCCTGCTTAGCCCCTGCTCTACAGGGAATTAGCCATCACATTCCAGCCATGTCATCAGAACAATGAAAGGTGAATGTTGTGCAAAACAGCTTGGGACCACTCACTGATGATGTCATCCCTCCCTTATATGGTTCATTATTGTGCAGATTTAACTTTGGGCAGTGTGAGGGGGGGGGAGGTGGAGCCTCACAACTTCAGAAAGCAAGGAAAAATGTTGACCAGAGAGAAGCTTAGCCAAAAAAAAAAAGGGGGGGGAGCAGAGCAGTAGGTACAAGAGAAATGCATTTTATAACCCCCCCCCAGTATATTTTCTCCTCTTCCAAACTAATTGAGCTTCAGCCAGTTCTATCCGACATGTGTTTGAGCAGCAATTGCTGTCCTTTCAGAAGCTGAAATCAAACAGCATACAAGTAAACTTTTATCAATAAAGGAATTTCATCCTAAATGCAGCAACAGTGAGATGGAAATTATAATTACCCTTTCTTCATCTTTAAAAAACAAACCTATATTTATTAAAAAAAGAATAAATGACTTTTTTTTTGTCTAGGAAGTATATATTTTGTATGTCATCAAAGATGCACAGCTCCAATGGACATCATGGTCACCATTTTCAACATCTGCTGATCCAGAAGTTGTTTGTTAAGTACGAGCAAACCTGGATGTGTTCTTTTATAGTTTGGTCAGTTTTGAATGTACAATTCTAATTTTGCAGTAGCTATCCAGTTTGCTGTTTTGTCTTTTTAAGGAACGGCTCTGACATTGCATTCTGCCTGACAGAATTGCTCTAGAAATGAGTCCTACCCAATGTCTGACTAGTTTAGTGTAAGATCAATCACATTCACATTTATGCCTTGAAGGAAATTTAACTCCAGGAGCCATCCAATAAAGAGCCACATTTTGGCTAGGCTGCCACTGAAGCTAAATGGGACCTGGTGAGTACTGTACAGTATATGCCTGAATGCATTTTTCCCAGATCAAAATGCATTTGGAGCAGGTGCTAGTTATGCACTGGGGCTTTATCCTTCTAGAACCTCCAAGTGCTTTCTGAAATGTTCCTCTCTATCACATACACACACTCTGGGCCTTTAATACAGTTGTCCCTTCATATTCGCTGGGGTTTGGTTCCAGGACCCCCGTGGATACCAAAACCCCTGAATACTCAAGTCCCATTATATGCAATAGCATAGCAAAATGGTGTCCCTTATATAAGATGGCAAAATCAAGGTTTGCTTTTTGGATTACTATTTTTTAAAGAATATTTTCAAGCCGAGAATACTTAAATGTGTGGATATGGGGGGACAACTGTAGTTGCATGATTGCAAGAAATTCAGTAGCTTAATGCTTTCGCCAGCATTCTGCCACGGCTGAAGAGGGGCTCCAGGGTTAAGCCGGTCTAAATTCAGCCTTGCTTGGGCCTCTCCCTTGCCTTTCATGTCAGAGCAGCCATCGATATAACAGTAGTAAAGGTAAAATCCACAGACCACCCTAGATTCCATGGCTACATTCCTTAAAACTCTGCAAACAAAAGACAGAGATTCTTCTGCTGCAGAACAAACAGTTGTTCCTTGGGATTTGCCTTTTACTTACCACCATGAAAATACTATTCACACAAACAGTGAATCATCACCCAAGGACCAATTAAAGTCTTAATTACTGTATATTCATGTATGCTTGGAGATAAATCTTCTAGATACTTTTCATCTTTCAATTAAAACCTGTCAAACTTCCACCTGTCTGGTGCTTAATAGATATTAGTGAGTTGCTGTAACTCAGGGTTTGTCTATACGGTGAAAATGTTTCCCACAGAATTCAAGGAGAATACGTTTTTTCTAAATGGGATCCCACATCATTTTGCCATATTTGGAAGGATGAGCGAAAAGCTAAATACTCCATGGAAAAAGGCTTCAATGGTTTTTCCCGTATTTTTAAAAAACTCTGAAGGAAATGCATATTCCTGTTCGTTGCGGCAACCAATTTACTCTGCTGTGCATTCCCAATAAGAGCAGAAGTGGAAAGCTGATTGGCCAGACGTGCGCACAGGGCAAACCGCCATATTGGATTTTTGCCATAGCAATCATGTGCTGAGGTGACAAAACAGCCTCCGCCCTTTTCTGTTTATTTAAGCAGAAGATCACCTTGGATATGCTTTAAAAAAAAAAAAACTAGGGGCAGCAACTGGTGACAATAAAAATAAAAATGTGAGTAATTCACTCACGCCCACCATCTTGAGTCACAGGCATGCCTGTTTGAACAATGAACGCGTATGACTTTGCATGCCTGCCATCTTGAAAAAAAGCAGTGGAGACAAATGAAAGCTGCTGCAAATTGGCATTACTGCACATCAATCCACATTTTATTGCCTCGTATAGACAAGCCCCAGATGAAAGGCCCTCCCTCCATCCTAACTGCCCCTGCCCTGGCCTTGGAGGGAGAGAAGAAGAGGCAGTATCTGCTGGACTTAACCCCTCCCACATTGCCATTCCCTTTTTCTTTTATGTCATGTGTTAATTAGATTGGAAGCCTGAGGGCAGGGAATTGTTTCGATGTTCTTTTACTTGTAAAGCACCATGTACAGTGATGGTGCTATAAAAATAAATAAACAATTATGATGGCAACGGCGACAACAACAAAAACTACCACACTCATTCTCAGTGCAGGTTTCAGGCTGCTTGTGTTATATATTCCTCCCCCCTCATCCCAAGTAAAGAAGAAAGCAGGCTGTTTTTAATATAAATATATTGCATTAGTCATATTCTGCCTCTTGGGAAAGCATTCAATAAAAAGAAATACAACATATCCTTGAAAAAGAATGCAGGATGCAAGGGGTGGGGGAGGAGTGGATTGCATGTTGTACTGATTCCAGGCTGTACATTTTATATTGCTTACATCATATTCCCTAAAAACCCCTCACTTAGTAAACTTAAGCTGAACAACTGGCCTTCGTCACCAACCATTGCTCTTATTTGAAATAGGTCATTCTAGGCAGATGTTATAAAACATTATTTCATTCTCCAAGGGCCTTTTTTTCCTTCTTTGAATTGATGGGTTGAGGTTGTATTCTCCACCAGCCCCCAACCTTTAAATCCCACTATGTGAATTTGTGCTATATTTTCTTCATACACATTCATTACCTTTTATGGAGTATGATTTGTGAAGTAAAGCTAGTAATGTTGAACACTTTTTTTTTGTAAATGGTTCTTGGGGTTGGGGTGGAGAGAAAGGAAGAGAATTCAGAGTCTGAACAAAACATAAGATCAGATGGTGTTGGGGGGAAACCCTTTCAGGGTTGAGCCACTCTCACTCTCTTTCTACCATCAAGGCAAAGTTGCTTGGCTGGAATTTCTTTGAATCTGAAATGTGCTTAAATGGTACACAGAATCATAGAGTTGGAAAAGACCACAAGGGCCATCTAGTCCAACCCCCTGCCATACAGCAACACACAATCAATACACTTCCAACAGATAGCCATCCAGCCTCTGTTTAAAAACCTCCAAAGAAGGAGATTCCACCACACTCTGAGGCAGCGTGTTCCACTGTCGAACAGCTCTTACCGTCAGGAAGTTCTTCCTACTGTATTTAGGTGGAATCTCTTTTCCTGTAGTTTGAATCCATTGCTCCATGTCCTAGTCTCTGGAGCAGCAGAAAACAAGCTTGCTCCATCCTCAATATGACATCCCTTCAAATATTTAAACATGGCTATCATGTCACCTTTTAACCTACTCTTCTCCAGGCTAAACATACACAGCTCCCTAAGCTGCTCCTCACAGGGTGTATTTTCAAACAAGTTAGAAAGCATGGCTGAGGCTTCCTCCAGATACTTGCCTGCCAGCAGGTCCCACCGAACTCCATGAGGATTGCTGTTTGTTATGTGCCTTCAAGTCAACTTGAACTTATGGCAACACTGTCCTGAGGTTGTCTTGGCATGACTTATTCAGAGGAGGCTTGCCATTGTCTTCCTCTGAGGTTGAGAGAGTGTGACATACCCAAGCTCACTCAGTGTGTTTGCATGGCCAAGCAGGTATTTGAACTCTGGTCTCCCACAGTTGTAGTCCAAAACCTAAACCACTACCATGCTGGCACTTTTAGTGAGGAATACTGAGTAAACACATTTCCATTGTCAATTGCTGTACATACTTGGATTAAAGTGAAGTCTTTCTTTGTTAGAAACCATGAGCCACAGATGAATGTGAAGACTCTTTGGCTAAAACCAAGATAATCAAATACAAAACCTGAAAAAGTTAACTTTTTTGGACTACAGTTCCCAGATTCCCATGATGTGCAGACATGCTGGTGTGGGACTCTGGGAGTTGTAGTTCAACTTTTCCAAGTTCCCATCCTATTCAAAGCATGGTTTTCATGTGTATAAAATTTCTAGTGCTACATGTTCTAGTAGGGCAGGTACAAATTCCCTCCTCCCAGTGGTGTGCCAAGGGTGGGGCACTGGGAATGGTCTGCCCAGGTTGCAGGCAATAAGGGGGGACAAAAAAGAGAGTCCTTCTTTTTCCTAGTCAGAGGGGGAGAAAAAGAAAGGTGTTGCCCCAGACTTTCCTTAGGTGCAAAGGGGGTCAAGGAAGAGAAGCCCAGGAAAACTGAACTGGGCAGCTGGACAGTGGAACTCCTTGCCAACTGGGCTGAGGGGGAGGCTGCGACAAGGCTGTAGTTGGCAGCCAGGGGGAAGGGTGGCACTGCCAAGATACAAGGGGTCTCCAACAGCACTTGGCACCAGAAGACCCTTTGTGTTGAAAGATCATCTTCTTCTGGGTGTTTACAGGAGACAGGGACTGGTAATGGTCCCCCCTTCTCTCTCAGGAGGGAGGGGGGAGCAGAGGGTGTACCGTGTGGGTTGCGAAGGACTGAAAATGAAAATGGCTCCCTGCCAGCCTTCCACCAGCACCCCTGGGCTGACTCTGCCTAAAACACCTTCAATCCTAGGAGCAGGCCAATGCAAGGACCAGCAGAGAGCCATTCCTGTCTTCAGCATTTGCACCTCTTCCAAACAGGCTTAGCCTCCCAGGAAGTCTGGCCCAAGATATTCTGCTGCTTGAGGTGGAGCAGGAAGCCACTCCTCCTCCTCAAAACCAGCTGTGGTATTTTGGCTCAGGAGGCAGAGGAGTCCACATACACCCCCCTCTCTCTCCACTCCAGGCGTCAATTATGCTAGGCCGGGCCAGTTTAAGGAATTTGGGGGGGGGGGGTTGCCATGCTTTATTTTGGGGGGCCCATAGGTTTATCTCAGGTCAAAACTAAACCTAAGCTATTCACAGTACAGGATATTCAGATTATTACTAATAATGTTTTTGCAGGAAAAGGGTTACTACGGGCCCCCCACAATGATGGGGCCTCCTGCAATGCTTTATTTTGGGGGGGGGCATGTGTTTATCTCAGGTCAATGTAACCTAACTCAACCTAAGCTATTCACAGTACAGGAAATTCAGATTATTACTAATAATGTTTTTGCAGGAGGAGGGTTACTACGCCCCCCCCCCCACAATAATGGGGGCCCCTGCAGATGCTGACGCCACTGGTGCCTTAAACCAGCCCTGATGCTAGGTACACCACAGTAGTCTCCTCCCCTCAGCAGGGCACTTGCTGCTCTGGAAAGTGGGCACCTTGTCCTCTGGCAAAGGTTGTTTACTCCCTCTGTCTCCAGCTCCTCTTCCCGCAGGAGCTGGGGAAGGCCACTGCCATGTTCTCAGAGTGCATGTCTCCTCCTTTTCTTTTGCTTGCAGGCAAATGAAGGCACAGTGCCATACCTGTGTCCCACTCAGATGGGCAGGAAGTCAGGGGTACAGGTGGAGGCAGAACCTCCTTTTCCTTGCCAGGGTATTTGCCCCGGCCTCATGCCTGGTAGATGGAGAATGTGGGCATTGCCTCTTTCCTATTGCCTCTCCCTCTCCAGCCAGGAAAAAGAGAACTCCCCTTTTTGCACCCCCTTATGGCCTGCAACCAGGGTGGACTGCTCTCAGAGCTCCACCCTTGGCATACCACTGTACTCCAGTGGAAGGGAGTTACCACGGCATGGTGCAATGTGTGTGTATGTGTGTTATATCTTGCTTCAGACAGGGGTAGAAGTGGTGGTCTAGGACATTTCAGCATGGCCAGTTCAGCACAGCCAGTTCAGTGTGGCTGTTTCAGAGTTATCAATTGATATTACTGATAATTGATAATAACCCTTACCTTAACCCTAACTCTTACCCAAATGGTTTTGCAAGACAATCGCAACCAAATGTTTGATTGCATTTTCTTGACAAAGTAATCAGTTACCAATTGATATGGAAGCAGAACCATGCCACACTGAACTGGCCATGCTGAACTGGTGGCGCTGAATTGTCCCATTCCACCACAGAGCTGGGTTATTTCTGCTTCTGGCACTGCCTCCTCAATACTACTTTGCCCCAGTTGGAGCATTCCTCACACTTGTCTATATTGGCAAAGGCTGCTGAGACTTGAGGTTCTACAGCATCTGGAACACCACACCATGCCCACACTTACTTAAAAGCAAGAACATATTGTTAATATTTAATTCTAATAAAGAAGAAGCTGGGAAACCCCTTTTTAGGCCACAATCCTCCGTAAGGGTGAGCAACTATGGGAGGCTAGCCCCTTAGGAGACATTGGAGGGCCGTATTCCCCATCACCACCACACCCAAAAAAGATATCAAGAATGTCCTTGTCCATTAACACCCTCTAAGTGTTTGGTGGCATTTCTGGCATGTTTTTAAGCCTTCCCAGGGCCATTTTACATCCTGTAAAGGTGTTCTTAGGGGCCTGGAAAAGTGTTTAGGCCCTGGGGGTTCTGGGAGCAACAAAAACAGCCTTGGGGGTCATATGCAGTCCATGGGACATACTTTGCCTACCCCTCCTATACAGGAAGCTGACTTGCACAATCCAGACAATGATCCATCTAATCCAGTACTCTTCAGAGAAGAGCTCTTCATCCTCCCAGCCAGGAGTCTTTCACATATGGTTTCACCTACTTCTTTTAAATAGAGATGCCAGGGATTGGACCTGGGATCTTCCGCATGCCAAGTTTGTGCTCTGTCACTGAACAATGCTGTCTGAAGTGGCTTATGGGTATTGTAGTCCAAACCAGTAGCATTTCTAAGCTATGAACAATGGCTCCTCCCCCTAAAAAGTTCTGAAGTTGCGTCCTGAAATCCACATTTTTTTTCTTGTCTAGTTATCATATACTACCAGTTATCTTATTTCTTTTCATCTTTACAAATGTGTACGGTAATTCATACAGAGGTTTGAAGCCCCTTTCAGCCTGAAATAACTTTTGGAACTCACTGCCTTATAGGTTAACTGGAAGTGGGGTGGGGAGTAAACTACGGTTTGGAGTTGTTGTTTTAATTGCCAGTTTCTCTATATTCATGAGACCAATTAGAAAAGCTTTACATGAAATTAATAGGTGTCTCCTTTAACTTCAGCCCTGTTTCTATCATTCTGCCTGCAACGTTTTAGCAAGTAATTCGGTATATTGATGATATCCTTGAGAAAATATAGTGCCGTATATTTGCCAATAATCTACAGTAGTGATGAAAGAGAATTGTATTTTTGCCAGAATATTACACTAGCTGTCATACATGCCTGTTCCTGCCAATTTTCATCACTGATATATGGTAAGATGAGTAATAACTGCAATGCCATGGATTCCCACAATATCCCACTGTGCTGTCCTCCCTGCCTCCACCTCTTCTGGATCATAGTTTGGAATGAAAAGCAGCAATGATCCAAGTAAGAAAGTTTTACATCTTTAGTAGACAGAGAGAGGCATTAAGGCTTCCACAAACATTCAATGCAAGGGGACTTTACAACAACTTTTGTAGTTGCAAACAGGTTGTTGTATGTGGTGAAATTCAGAGCTTGTCTTTCAAGTGTTGTTACAGAGGTATTACTGTTAAAACACAGAGAGCCCACATTGTTCCTTGAGTTCAACTCAGGGAATTTAGACTTGTTTTACTTGAAATGTAGCTTCTTCCTGGCCCCCACTATACGTATGTAGCAATCTCCTTTTGAAATCGCAGTGATGGCACCAGGGGGAAAAATAGCAGGCACATAAAGGGCTAGGGAACATTTCACAGGATGGTGACTTTAATCCTACATTGAATTTCTGAGAGATGGAACTGCTTACAGTAGGACCCCCGTATCCACTGATTCATTATCCACTGATTCAATTATCCATGGGTCACAAAACAGCACACCTACCATAGAGTCTTCCTAGAAAATGTGCCCTCTCTAGCCATTTTCTAGGTCCTCCAAGGCAGCTCTATAGTATTTTAAACCGCAAGTCCCATTATTTTCAATGGCGTTGGTTATTATCCACAATTTTCGGTATCCATGTTCCCCCCCCCCCCGAGAACCAATCCCCAGCAGATACTGGGGTCCTACTGTATATCATGCTAACACCCCATCCCCCTAAATGTTTTCTCTCTCAAGTAAATCCAATCCATTTGCCCCAAGTGGGTACTTTCTGCAGTAAAGGAAGCTATGAAAGACTCCCAAATAGAACTGGGAGGCAGGTAAGGGCTAAAGACAAGTGGGAGTGATTCAGATCTCCCTGCACCCTTAAAAGAAGCAAAAAGGAGGTCCAAGCGAGAACTGGTCATAATGGCTTGCAATGGAGGCTATTAGTTTCCACAGGGAACTGCTCTTTCTATCATCTGCCTACCACTTACCTAGCTATCTAGAGGCACAATAATAAAAAACGCTTTGACTAGCTCAGTGGCTCTTAACCTTTTCTTTACCAGGGACCCCCTTTAAATAGCTTTTGTTGCCATGGACCCCCAAAATTTAACTCAAAATTTAAATAATAATAATAATAATAATACAATTACACCATCCATTAAACCTTCCCTCAGAGGCAGACTGAACAGCAGCCAGCCAGCTTTGGCTCCCTCCTGTCATGTGGCTGCTCCATTATGGGGAGGAGGTGGTCTAAGCAGCCTTCAAGCCTTTGCAGACCCGCTATGAAGACACCACAACCCTCTGGGGGGTCTCTGGACCACAGGTTAAGAACCACTGGACTATATGAAAAAT
The DNA here is from genome assembly GCA_030847615.1 of Gambelia wislizenii. Lineage (NCBI taxonomy): Eukaryota > Metazoa > Chordata > Lepidosauria > Squamata > Crotaphytidae > Gambelia > Gambelia wislizenii. Next base: position 163,757,875 of record JAUMIR010000001.1, on the reverse strand, counting down.
GCCTTTCTGCCAAGCTATGGGGAAGCAGGAATGTACATTTTCTGGGGAGGAATTTGCACACATTGTGGCAACTGCTGGCCTCCATGTTAAGTGGAGTAGTGAATCCACTCTGCATTTTAGTCCAAACTTAAAAGAAGCTATCCAAGATGCTGAACCTGTTCTGAGGGTAGAGTTCAGCACCTTGGATAGCTCCTTTAAAGTTCAGACTAAAACCCGTAGCAGATTCATTGATCCGTTGATATGGAAGACAGCAGCCACCATTGCTCACACAGATACGCATACATACGTACACTGGCTATCACCTATGCGAAATAGCTTTTTAAAAAGCATTTTGTCAGGCAGTGGTGTGAAGGCCAACATTTCAAAGGATCCAATTCTTTCTTCTTTTTTTTTTTAAAATGTAAATCAACTGGGTGAATTCAGGCAAACCCAAGTAAGCCTGAGCTACTGTTTAAATCTGAGCTTAGGTAGTCTGGGTAAGCACTGGCTAATGAGCAGCAAAACTACAATGTAGTCTTTTAAAAATAATAATCTGTATTGTCTTTGTTTTTGTTCATCTTGTGTAACTGCCCCCCACCCTGCCCATACACACAAGCTGCCATGTAAGCACATACACAAATGCCTGCAGATTTGAAATGGGGGGAGGAAGGCCTTGGCCACCTCAGAATTCAGGCCTTCCCAGACATTTCCTCACCCTTTATCTGCATCTCATGTATATGAAATAAAGTGGAGCAAAATGAAACTATTTCTGGAAGAAAGACTCAGGCACTAGCTTCTCATGGGAAAGGGGAAAGTAGGGAACCTGAATAACAAAAGCACAAACAAGGTGCGGGGAGGGGGGAGGGAGAGTTGTTTGAAATCAGCTAACATCAGTGCTCCCGTTCCCTTTCACGAGGGCTGTGCTCTCTTTATTAGTTGCAGATCAGTTTCCTTTGCAGGTGATGCGGTCCCAACATTACATCACCAGAAGAACAGCCAAGGAACATCCCAGTGCCAGGATGACTGAAGCAGAGAGGAATGTATTATCACACAGGCTACTGAGAAACTCGCCAATCCTTTCTTTGCTGGGGGTGCTGGGATGGAGAGAGGAGGGCAGAATATGTCACTGGAAGAGTGAAAGAAAGTTTTTGTAGGAGAAAAAATGGGGGGGGGGTGTCTGAGAATCCCCTGTGTACACTGACAATCATAGCCGTGTCTTTTCTGTGGCATCAAGGGAGATTCAGGAGCATTAACAAAGCCCAGATCTAGTAGGCTAATGCTTGAACAGGATAACATGACTCCCCTACCCACCCACCCACCCTATTTTGTATTGGAAGAAATTAATCAGTGTTTCTCTGTACTTGGGACCTGGCTGTTTCAGCTGAAGAATAGAGCTTCAGGGACCATGAGCTAAGAAAGTTCCAACATGAAATCATTATCCGTAGCTTTTAACCTATAAATGGAAGTCTCACGCCGGAGCTGAAAGTTTATCCTAGACTGAAATATAATTCTGGTAATTTTTATGTGTGAAAATATAAAGAAGGCACTCTCCCTCAATATTGTTTTCCACAATTTCCAACAAATGCATCCAAGAAGTACAAGCTGCAGTGCCCTGATTACAGCAGCTTCCATATCTGTACAATAGTGAATCTGCTCTGGGTTTTAATCCAAACTTTAAAATAACTATTCAAGGCACTGAACTATATTCCTCAAATTGGTTCAGCACCTTGGATAGCTCCTTTAAAGTCTGGGCTAAAGGCTGGAATGGATTCACCACCTCACTGATATGGGAGAAATGAAGCTGCCACAGCCTTTGACTGTCCACCAAACCATGTGACGAATGTTGCTGTAGACAACTGAAGTTACAGCAGAGTAGATTTCGACTGAACATTAGAAGAAACTTTTGGCAGTAAGAGTGGTTTGGCAATGGAACCAGTTGCTGGCTTAAGTCCCATTATTTTGGGAGAAAGGCAGGATAGAGATGAATAAAATAAATAAATAAAATAGAGAGCTGGTGGAGTCTCCCTCTTTGGACATCTTCAAAAAGAGGGTGGAGGCTACCTGCTTGGGATGCTTTAGCTGGAGAACTTGGTTGGACTCAATAGCCCATAAGGTCCTGTCCAACTCTATGAGTCTATGGCTGGTGGACTATTAGAGTGAAAAGATCACATGATATTTCATATGTATGGCCATGATCTACTGAACACTGGCAGAACCCAAAGCAACCCTGGTGTAGTAATGGAGGATTGCCCCAGCTTGCCATTGTGTACATACCAATCTCCCTTTGGAAGATGCTGACTTTGCTTTACACAATGAGATCTGTTGTGTAAGCAGTTTGATGCAGTAGGATCCCAGCTCTTGTGCATACCAGTTCTGCACTGAAGCACCAAATAAGCAATGGGGGAATCTCTTATCACCACACATCACAATATGATGAGGGTGATAGATGGAGAAAATTAAAGTTTTTTATCAATTTTGTTTTGTTATAATCATATTACACAAGAATACTTTGTACTAGTGAACCCAAACAAGTACTATTAAGCACTCACTGACCTAAAAGGCAAACCATAGTAAGACTTAGGACTGGGCACTCCTTCCTTCTGTGGTACAACTACATAGATGAGTTCAGAAGCTTTCTCTTTCCGTTTTGATAAACCACTGCTTGTATCATTTGAACCCAACCAATTGAGCAACCTTAACTATGGTTTGTTGAAAGAAGCCAACTTTAAATCACGAGGAAGAAACCTGGCTTATTTGAACAAATCTCAATTAATATTTAATATAATTTAGGAGTTAGGCAATGTTCTAAGCTATAGCTATTTTAGTCCATGTCTGGCAGATCCAGGTCTTCATCTGGATCGGAGGGATTAATCTGGAAAATATTCAAATGATTGGCAGTTTGTACACTCCTGTTCATACAGATATGAACAGGAATGAAACCTGATTGGCTGGCCATGTAGAGGGTGTGGGACTATGAAAGAATCACAGAATCATAGAGTTGGAAGAGACCACAAGGGCCATCCAATCCAACCCCCTGCCATGCAGGAAATCACAATCAAAGCATCCCTGACAGATGGCCATCCAGCCTCTGTTTAGAAACCTCCAAAGAAGGAGACTCCAGCACACTCCGAGGCAGCGTGTTCCACTGTTGAACAGCTCTTACTGTCAGGAAGTTCTTCCTAATGTTTAGGTGGAATCTTTTTTCCTGTAGTTTGAACTCATTGCTCCATGTCCTAGTCTCTGAAGCAGCAAAAAACAAGCCTGCTCCATCCTCAGTATGACATCCCTTCAAATATTTAAACATGGCTATCATGTCCCCTCTCAAAAAAGAGGGAAAGTGGCTGCGGCCACCATGTTGGATTCCCGGCTTGACGAGTGTCCGGTAAGTCGGTGATATGTTTTCTCATTTTTATGTTTAAATGTAAACATGTAATCATGGCTGTCCGGATACCAGGTACCTTTTGAATTTAAAAAAACAACAACGATGTGGCGTGAGATCTAAAACCGCCGCTTAGATCGCTTGTGCCAGCCAGCTGGGCAAGGGGGTCATACAGATTTTAGGGGGGGGGTGTTTCAATCGTGTAGGCAGATCATTCACATTCAAACAACTGCCTTTTCAGATTTATTATTCCCCCCGGTCAGATTTTTTTGGAATCATGCAGATAGGACCTTAGTGTCTGCTTTCTAGTACTTCTGTTATGCGTTCAGGACTGATGTAGTCAGGGTTCATTATATGCTCAATCACCTTTATTCAACAGATTTCTGTGATGAAAAATCTTATGAATGGTTCAACATTTGTCCACTTTTTAACTCATAAAAGAATATCTGCGAAAAGTGGTTTGTTTTGGGCTATACTGAATTGGGATGAGGAGAGATGTCTGACCATTGACAATGGTCTAAGAGATCCCCTAGAATCGTCAGTTTGTATCAGTTTATAAAATAATAGAAACAGAAATGTATATATACTGGTACATACAAATCAGAAATCTGAATAAACCGTTAGGATTCCCAAGTAAAGAAAAGCATATCATCTTCCTCCTACTGATCAGTTATAGATAGCTTCAGCATATTATTATATTCAGTCTTCTTGAATTTAGCAAGCTTTCCTGCTTTTGTTTTAGATGGTACATTTTACACACAAGCCCTCTGAATGACATGTATTTATTCAAACTGTGGTCTGTACAGATCGCCAGTCTTTCAAATAAATACGTGTCATTTTTCATCGTGTAGGCAAGACCATAATCTGAGTTGGGCTGGGAGGTGTGATGAGTGTTGGGAACAATGTCGGAGGGGGGACATTCAAAATGTTAATCTGTTTCCATGATGATAGTTGCAATTTTAAAGTTCTGCTGTGAAGAAATCATTGAAAAGCCCTTCATTTCTTAGCAAAGTAGTAATTGAAATGTAGAATTTAGTCAACAGACCATATCTAATGTGCTCACCTTTCACGCTCTTGCTCCAAGAGGTTGGTAAAGTCATCACTCTTGTTCATGTAATCTGTATGTTTATGCTTCTCATTTTCCAGCTCATAAACTGTGCGACGATGGCATTTCTCTGCCAAGAGAAGCTGTTCCAGCATGCGCCGGTAAGTTTCTTTTTGCTTTTCTTCAAGTCTATCCAGCTGGTTTATTGAAACATAAAATGGACTGCGTTAAATATGTTGTTGGATGGCTTTAGTAAATCTGCTAAACAAGAATGCTGTCATACATAAATGTGACATGGCCTCTTTTATTCTTCATAAGCAGTCGTAAGTAATAAAACCCACTACTTCCCATTAGTTTCCAGTATTTACTTTTGCCTGTTGTAGACCAACTACAGAGGAGGAAGAAAGTTAAAATGTCAGTCATATCAAACTACTTCCTAAAAGAAGAAACTGGGTTTTTGACCTTCCTAAGAGACTTGAAAGAATTTGAAGAAACGGGTTGCTTATTAGGTATGGCATTTTAGATTTCAGTACAGGAGAGGAGATACCTTATTCTGAGAAAAGGAGAGATTCTCAGCAAGGTTTAAAACAGGGTCAGATGCATTAATCTGTTTCTTTTCAGATTTGCATGTGTTCATTCATAAGTATCCCATCCTATTTCTGCATCATTCTGAGTTTTTCTAAGCAAAATCTGCAAGAAAATTCATATTCATATACATAATAATAATGATGATGATGATGATATTTATTTTTAACCCGCCCCTCTGTTAAAAACAATCAGGGTGGCTTACAACAATTAAAATACAACAATGTTGACTAAAATCCCTAAGCACCACCCTCCCCCAACCTCCCTACATATTTAAATACACATACGGTAAATACTGTTTCACAAAATATGCATTTCCAAATGTATTTTTCCTCTGATACATTTCAGAACATATTTTATCTCTCACACACATTTTATAAGCATTTTGATACATTGGGAAGCATTGTGAACCAAACTAATTTTGAATGAAAAATGAAATTCGCGAGTATTCCTACGGGTTGTCTATATGGCGAAAATGGCTTCACAGATTTTCCTGTATTTTTTAAAAAGCTCTGCAGGGAATGTGCATTCCCACTCATTGGGACAACCAATTCACTTTTGGTGCGCATTCTCAATAAGAGTGGAAGTGGAAAGCTGATTGGTCAGCTGTGCACAGGGGGCGGAGCTTGCTAACAAGGCAAGTGTCTGAAACCGCCATGTTGGATTTTCACCATAGCAATCGTGCTCTCAGGTAACAAAACAGCCTTTTTCTCTCTTTCCCCCACTATTTCTTTAAGTGGAATATTGCACTTCCACACTTTGGCTATGCTTAAAAAATAATGCTGTTTGATGGTGGCAACTGGTAACAATAAAAAAGTGAGTAATTCACTCGCTCCTGCCATCTTGATTCTCAGACATGCCTGTTTGAACAACAAACACAGATAGCTTTGCATGCCTGTGATCTTGAAAAAAAGCAGTGGAGACAAATGAAAGCTGCTGTGAATTGGCATTAGTGTGCATCAATCCACATTTTATTGCCTCGTATAGACAAGTCCCTAGTTTACAGGACCACTCCTATTTCTGTTCACAAATTAGTTTACACTCATAAGAGTATTTGTTGTGATTACTGTTTAACACTCCATAATTACTGTATCCGTGTTATTAGTGACAATCCAAAATATCCCACTCTCAGCCCTTTTTAAGATGGGGGGATGTGATCAGCAACACAGAGGGTCCACCACCTCTGCCCCCCAGACAAATACTTCATGTTTTCTGGACCATTGCCTGAACTTGATGAACCTGATAGGTTCCAAACAGTTGTATGGATTCCTTTCGATCATTCGTCCAGTGGGTATTGACAAAAATCAGCAGAAGAACACAGCGTGGATACAGTCAAGTCAGTAAAACAGTTTGAGTCAGAGGGACCACCCTGTCTCATCATGAACCTGTCCAGATGTTAAGATCTTTAAGAGAGGCCTTCAGAAAACACCACCACTGAGAATGTAGGAGGGGCTTTCTCCTGTGTTGTTCCCAATCTGTGGAATGCACAGCTCCCCTTCACAACTGTGATCACTGCCTACTCTTATTGTTTGTAAGGAAGGGTGTGAAGAAGACACATCTTTTCAAACTAGCCTTTTAAGCTGTTCTAATATTTACTAGTTATTGTATGGTATTTAAAAAACTCTTTTAATTTGTTTTTTTTTTCTAGGTTAGCTGACTTAGTTGCTAACCCAGGAGATTAACAAACAGAATGATTAGCAAACAGAACTAAATGAGAACTAAAATGAGAAAGCTATCCATTGTTAGCAAATATGAACATCTTGCTAGGGCCACCAGTAAGCTTCTCTTTGTAGATTTCCACCAACCCCCATATCTACAGAGACTGCTTGTAAAACCTGTCCTGAAAGCACCAATGAGGAATCCAGGATCACACCCTTTTGATTCAAAGCACTGCATCACCTGTATCTTAAGCAGACAGTCACTTTTAGAAGCACAGTGACTGACAGGACCTACTATACTGAACAACACACCACCTGCTACTCCTGCAATCTTATTTATGTGATCAAATGCAGATAAACAGGATGTCATTTGCAGTACATGGGGAAAACAGCAACAGACCTGTGTTTCAGGAATCACAAGTCAGCAATCCTGACCAAGAAGCTGGAGCAACCAGTGGCCAGGCATTTCAACTCAGAACATCACAGCCTCTTTGATTTGTCCCTGGCCTGTTCGGCATTCAGGTGTCACCTCCCTTGGCATTTTGGACAGAAAGCTCCTATGAGATCAATGAGGAGCGGGTAAAGCAACCTCCTCCTTGTTGATCACATGGTATGGCAACCTGTTCTGGCCTCACCAGCAGTGATAGGGATGGCCAGGCTCTTGCAGAGAGCTGCTTGGCTGATGGACAAGGCAGCAGTGGCACTGAGGGGGACAGGCCAGCGGGGCTGGTACAGTGGGTGTGTAGACGTGTGGACAGCTGGGTCACTCTGGATTCAGCCCAATCCAGTGTCCACATGTCCAAAACACCAGGGCCGCTCTGGAGTTTTTAGGAATCTCTGGAGCAATTTGCAGTTTCTGTTAAACTAGATTAACAGCTAAAAGGAGCTGATTTGCTACATGCATCGTGTACAAATTGAGTACGTGTTTTATCCTTAGTGTAGACAAGACCTGAGTCAGCCTTGACTCAAAGCAATTGGTACTTACCTCTGAAATTGGCTTCTCATAAACATCTTCTCCAACTGATTTCTCATGGGCAAGGAGGGCATCCCTGTGCAATATTCTCAGGACATTCTCTGGAGCTGCAGACCCATAGTGTGCCTCCAGGACTTCAGGCCTGATTTTCTCTGTCTTCAGCATATGGATCACATCTTCTCTAGCCTGAAAGTTCACACTTCAGTATTATTAATATTACTCCTACTAACCTGGTATTCTTCACCCAGTGAAATAGCAGAGCTTGAAAAAGTTACTACAGTACTTTGGACTACAGCACACATTCTAGAAACTACTGTCCAGAAAATCAAGGGGCTTTATGTACTCCGAAGAAAAGCGGTAAAGCAGCAGGAACATTATGTCTTCCCTGCTGCCTTACTGCATGACATCGGCATTCTTTCATTTCGGTCCCATGAGGGACTGAGGTAAAACCGTGTCTTACTGCTAACCAGAACAACCTGTTAGCAAAAAGAGGCAGTTTTACCTCAATCCCCCATGGGAACAGAATGAAAGAATACTGGAAGAACAATGACATCATGCAGTAAGGCAGCACAGAAGACGGAACATTCCTGCTGCTTTGCCACTTTTCCTTGGAGTGTGGTAAGCCCCGAACTTTTCCAAGCTCCATGGAAGAGCATTCTCTGCTGCTAGATTACTATACCCATGTCACCCTATGCTGCTACTGAAGTAGGAGGAGCTCCCTGTGCTGGAGGATAAGGTTGTCTTCCTCCTTTCTTAGGAGGAGAATGAAACCCAATGTTGTGGGAGGAAGAAGAACAGCTAAAGATTCTGTCTAGGATTCAGTGGTTTCATTCTGCTTCTTGAACTGCTCTTGTCAACAGAGCCAGGGCCCCTTTCTCACTACACAATGATACCATTATGATTCCACTTTAACAGCCATGGCTGGACCCTATGGAATCCTGGAGTTTGTGGCTCATCCCAAGGTGATGAACAAATAAAAACAATTAAAACAGTACAAAGACTAAACATATTTAAGACACATTAAAATATTTTTCAAGAACTTTTTAAAAAGTTTTAAAACAGTCTTAAAATACAATTTTAAAACAGTTTAAACCAAGCAATTTCAAACGCTAAAGGCCATGTGGAACACCACTAGAGGAGCTCTCTGGCTGGGAATCCCAAACACCCCTCCCTAAAACTGCAAGTCCCAGGATTCCATTGGATGCTGCCATGACAGTTAAAGTGGAATCACTTTTACTTGCATAGTGTGGAAGAGGCACTTTCCCCTCCTTCCAGCATTTCCCCACTTTGTATTCTCAAAACCTGCTCTGGAGAGCAAGTTTTCAGGCAGTACAGTGGGCCTCAGATGAGGAGGGACAAGTCCCATCACTAATGCCATATTGTATTTAGGCCTTGAGGACAGGGTGTTTCCTATACAAAGAGATCTAAAGAACAAGAGATGGTGAACTCTAAAACCTGGCACAGAATGAACAGAGTGAGAATTTCTCTCCAAATACCTTGATGGGCAGTACTTTTGGGACTGACAGCAGGATGTATTACTTCACACAATATACAATTATACACTACATTTTCCCAAGATGTAGATTACTACAGTTGACTTCCTTCTTTCTTGGGAGGAGTATGAAGCCCCATGTCGTGGAGGAAGAAGAACTAAAGATTCTGCCTAAAGATTCTGCAGTTGTGAGGGCTTTAAAAACAGGATTAGATCTAGCAAGTACATCTGTCAACAGCTAAGAACCATAACAGCAGAATAAAACCTCCATGTTTAGAGGCAGTATATGTCTGACATCTTGAAAAGCTTATTTTTTGAACTATAGCTCCCAGAATTCCACAAGCAACATGGACACTAGCCATGCTGGCTGTGGGAATCCTGGTACTTGAAGTCCAAAAACATAATTGTTCCAAGCTGATCTCTAAGTAACAGATGCTGGGGACAAATAAGAAACAATGGCTATCACCATCACACTATGCTTATTTTATCCACTTGAGTTTGTTTTAAATGTGCTTTTTCATCACATCAGTTCCCAAAACAAAATCAATTAAAATTAAACAACCCAAGTCTATTCAGAAAACGAAACACCAGAAGAACTTAATACTGAGCCAGCATTAAAACAGAACAGTAATATGTAGATTATTTTTTAAAGTCTTAACTTCCCTTTTTAAAGGGACAAGCCCAGACATTTGCTTCTCAGAGGCTTGTTAGGAGGTGGCTATCAGGTTAACAAAATGGCAAGACCACCTAGGCTGCCAACACACTGCAGAAATAATGCATTTTGATACCGCTTTATCTGGCATGGCTGAATGATAAGGAATTCTGGGATTTGTAGTTTTGTGAGATATTTAGCCTTCTCTCTCAGAGAGCTCTGGTGCCACAACAAACTACAAATCCCAGGATTCCATAGGATGGAGCCATGATAATTAAAGCAGTGTCAAACTGCATTATTTCTGCTGTATGTCAGCAGCCCTAGAGGTTTTATCTCCATGTCTTCAGAGGTGAGGAAATATATTTGGAAGAAGGTGCTGCCCCAGATATCTCAGGCCTGGGCTGTTAAAGTGAGTACCACCAGCATCTTATATTCTGCCCAGACACAGACCGATAACTGGTCCAGCCCCTAAAGATATCATATGCTCCCTGCAGTGAATACCAGGTATTAATCTGGCTGCTGCATTCTGGACTAGTTGCAGTTTCCACATAGCCTTCGGGAATAGCCCCCATCTAGATCACATTTCACAAGTCTAGTTGACACAGCCAGGGCATGTTTATGCATATAGAGAGATGACTGACTGACTGCTGTTACAAACAGAATGCAGGACTAGTCAGACCTCTAGCAAGACACTCCTTGTGGTCTAACAAGATATTCTGGAGGGCATTCATGGCTCCAAGCATGTGCAGATTTCAAAGCTCTGTCATACCTCCTTTGTACAGAATACTGCTGTAACAGCTGCACTTTGGATGCCAAGGTCTGATACAGCACATCCAAGACCTTAACTATGGAGTAATCTCAACATTCCCTGATATCTTCTCTACTGGATTGGAGTAATTTATTTTAATTTAGGATTAATTTATTTTAGGTATACTTTAACAAGCCCAAAAAACCCAATCTGTTTCTTTTCTTTTTAAAAACATTCTTGACTTCTCTGAGGACGCCAGCCACAGATGCAGGTGAAACGTCAGAAAGAAACTATTCCAGAACACGGCCTCACAGCCCGGAAAAAACCCAAGGAAAATCTATGGATGCCAGCCGTGAAAGCCTTCGACTTCACATTCTTGACTTCAGCTTTCAGTCACCCACAAGTTAGTTTCCTAGCTAGCTGATATGCCACATAAGATAATTAATTAGGCATTTTGGATCAAAGAGAGCAAAGTTAAAGACAAATAGTAGTGTAATCCATAAATACTGAAATCATTGGGATTTTATTAACTTAAAAACCTATGGAGGAAGTATCCAAATTAGTTATATATTTGAAAAATAAGTATCAGTGTATTGTATTGTCTTTCTGGCTTTTCTTCGCAAACGAAGATTAAGGAAGGACTCATCCCGCACTTTCTGCAAGCACACTGATGACTGAAAAGGTCAATCCGATATAAACAAGTCTGGTTGCAGAAAGCACAGCAGAAGGTCTCCTTCGGTGATGTTTCCAGGTTGTGATTCTTTCTGTGTTGTCGTTTCTCTTCAAGACTTGTTCGGCGTGAGTTCTCAAATAAGGCTGCAGCATTGTGGATAGTACATCTCCATGCCTCCCGGTGTGAGGCCAGGGCAGACCATTGTTGGTGATCAATTTGGCCGAGCCTGAGATGTTGTTTCAGGGAGTCCTTGTATCGCTTTTTTGGAGCGCCCCTCTTACACTGACCCATGGCGAGTTCACCATAGAGTACTGTACTATTTTGGGGAGGCGATGGTCCGCCATCCTAGAAACTTGCCCTGCCCAGCGCAGCTGTGTTCTCAAATATCATGGCCTCAATGCTGGTGATCCCTGCTTGCTCAAGGACAGCAACATTCATCACATAGTCAGTCCAGTGTATATTTAGGATTGTGTGTATACAGTGCTGATGAAAGTGTTCGAGGAGTCATAAGTGGTGGTATTGTATACAACAAAAATATGTACTATATATAAAGGCTTCAAGAGAAATAATCTATATAATGTGTTTTTAAAGTATATAACTATACATAGTATTCATACAATACATAATATGTAGAACTCATATCATATAACCCAATAATCACAGAGAAGTTATAACAATTGAAAATATATAGTGCCAGTAATTACATATACAGCATCACAGTAACACTATATATTCTTCAAATGTTATATACAGAGAGGTAACCAAAATATTTTAAGTATGGTAACATGTAAAAATAGCATGAGAAATCCTATACAGAATAAGGCAAAAACCTATTTTATTAACTTCCCTGGATGGCTTTTCTAGCCTTCATTGTGCACAGGTAGGAGTGTATATCTAAAAATGCCATGAAACAGAAGATCAAAGTTTACTGAGTCTACATATTTGTCCTGATTATGCTATGACACTCGCTGTCAAACCCTGGTTACGAGCACTGTGTATTACTTGTCTAGTTTATTAATAGTACAACAGGTGCTGTGTACCAGGATGAGAAATAAGATAAGGTCATGAGTCCCCCATGCAGTGTTGTGGCCATGCCAGTAGCACATTTTCTAAATTCCAAATGACTTTTCACACTGGACTAACAAAGAGTATCAGTAAAACCCTCAGATGTTGAACCTTTAAAGTTATTCAGGTGATTATTCTCAGAGAGCCACAAAGTGCTAAATGATAAATATGCTAGAGGTAGGGTGGTAAATGGCCATTCTGTTCTCACACATAAGAATAAAAATAGCTTTTCTCTGTGCAAGGTGAGATTACAAGAGATTTTTAAAAATTCACTTATATTTAATATTTTGGGATTTTTTTTGCTAAAGCATAATTATATTTTGATTATATTTTGTGCAAAACATCTTTTTGTACAAAAACACTATGTGTAAACATCATATAGGCATTACAGATTTTGCATCAAAGCATTTTATTTTGTGCAAAATATAAAGTTTTTGAGCAAATGAAATTATTACAAAAATGTCCCAAAATGAAGTTATTGAAAATTTTTCAAATGTTCTCATAAAATGTTGATATGCCCAATACACTCTTTCTTGTTTAGGATGAAGAAAATACTAATAGTGTTTACATCCCTACTAAAGGTTCTTCCACAGCCAAAACAAGAAAAAAAGAAAGAAATTATCCTCAGTTTTTTAAATGTCTGTATCAATGACAAATCCATTCTTGCACACAACTCAAAATGAGCTAGATTTAAAAAAATGCCTCATCTTTTTAAAGGGGGTCAGTTGTGAGGAGAAAGCGGTCAACACTTCTCCTTTTACTGCTACATGAAAGAGCAAGATCTGAGTAGCCTGGGGGCACGCCTTTCTAATTTCACACAGAATACCTTCTGAGAATGCTGGTACAACATGATGTACCAGCATCATGTTGCCAAGACCACTGTTGAAAGGAAGAGATGGCTGCCATGACAGGGACATCATAACGATTCACTGTCTGAAATTAGAAAGGGATGATGCTGACATATTCAGGCAGCTTCATCGCCAATCAAAGCAGCAACAGTGAGGAAAGGGGAGAATGTCTTGGCCACCTTGTATTTAATGGCAGGTCACCCTCCATACCCCAAATTATCTGACCTGTCCTGTAAATGTTGCTGACTACAGTATTTCTCCTACTTTCCAAGGGAGGGGGAATCAAACCAACCCCAATGCAAAACACTGCATTTACCTTTGAAGTCCTACATGACTCAGGACTTGGCTGCCGGGAGCAATGCCTATTTCCATACCTGTCTACCTTGTACACAAAGAACATCACTGAAAGGTCTCCCCTGGCTGCTGCCACTGTCAGAGGTGAAGTTGGAGGCAACTTTTAGAGGGTCTTCCTTACCTGTGGTGCTCCAATTATGGAATTTTAACTCTAAGAAGATTGAACTTAAACTTATCCTATTAGTTTTTTGGTGCCAGATGAAGACTTCTGTCTTTAATGTCTCCCTTATGAAGACACTTTATTGTTGCAAGCTTTAATCCACTGTTTTGATTTGTATGGGTGTACTGTGATCATATAGATTCTCATTTTAGTCTTACCTCTGTGATCTCCCTGATAATATTTACATTCAACAGGAGCACACAAATATTTTTCCCCCTTTGCAATCCAAACACCTTCTTTTTTCTCCCCCCCCCCCACCTGCTGACTGACTTCTACATTGCCAAGCACTGATAGCAAAATCAGGACAATTTGCACAGATATGTACTTTAAACAGTTCCCAGGCAATGGTTAAAATTCTTGTTGCCTAGAATTGGTTGTGTTTTATTCCCCACCTAAAACAGACACTAGTAAACTACTGTGGTGTGGGTCCGGTAAGACCATTGCTCAGCATTCCACTCAAGCAAAGCAAGTTAGCTGCCAAAGCAAGCTAGCTATTTCACATGAAATGTCAATCTAATTTATACTCATCATGTTCATCATCCAAAGTAGAAATTAGCTGTTCCATTTCTCTTTAAAAATAACAAAAAACGGCACTACTTCCACAGGCTATTCTTCATTTCTTCAGCTATTGCTGATTGAGTGCTACTTTCCCTGGTCTCTAAGATCAGCAAAATAAATAAATACATATCAGAAGCCTATCGCCTATTGACAACACACAAATGAATGGCCCAGTGATGAACCTGTTGGACCAGTTCAATGAACTAAGCGCTACTCTGTTACATAACCCTGCACTGCTGATAGATGCTTTCCCCTGAATTTGCTAATGAAGTCTGATGTCAGAGGCAGGACATTGGGCCAGGCAGGCCGCTGGTCTATTCTAAACCAGTGAACCTGCTCTGTCCCTCTCTCTGTGCAACTTTATATAAGCTTTGTCTCCAGTGGGCTGTGAGAAATCCGGTCTCAAATGTTCAGAAAACAAAAACGAAGAGGTGATGGTTCCAGTGACGCTGAGGAGCCGCACTTTGTTCCTTCTTACAGCAAGCTTTGAAACAGATCAAATGAGCCACTGGAAGACATCTGTCTGTTATTCCCTGCCCACACAGCTTTTGGTTTCTGCTTGATTGCCAAAGAGCTGCATGGATGATGTCACCTTCCTCTGAAGAGAACAGGCCACCAGAGCCTTTCACTGACATAATTCATTATCTGTAGTCTGGCCCAGGGACAGCAAATTCCCATGACAAGGAATTAACTCTACCCCTGCTTGATGTTTAAAGGCTTGGAAAGATATCACTTCTAGTTCCATTGACACTGAAAAGGCGCTTTGTTTGGTATTATCACACCAAAGGGAAGGTTACTGAGGCCTAGGGTTCCTCAATCCTTGGCAGTACAAGAAGCAAACTCTAAAGGTCACTGTAGATTATATACACAAATCAAAAGTGTGTTGAGATATGTCTTACATGCTTCAGGAATGAAGGCATCACAATGGATAAACCAGCTGACTGGGAGTTTGCAGTTGCCAGTTATAAAACACTTCTCACGGACAAATTTAGGCATCTGTAGATAGCGTGTGAACATAAGACTATCAGTCACTGGAGTTCCTGAGGGGAACCAGAGCAGCCCAGTTCTATTTTTTACCAATCAGTGCATGCTCACAGGAAGTTCAGAGTCTGTCCTCAATGCCTATGCTTGTGCAAAGGTGAAGGAAAAGTGTGTGATTCTAGGCAGAACTACAGCCGTTTTGTCAAGATCAGTGAAAGAGGAATAAGAATAACAGAACAATTTTTCCAGTACTGGTGCTACTCTCTCCTTATTCCGATTCCTATGCGTGCACACACATGTGCAGTAACTAGTGTTTTTTAAAGAAAAAATAAACAAACTAAGCACAATTCCTCAGGCTGCCTGCAGGCCTTGCAGCCATGTAGCTTTCCTCGTCTCCCCAGAAAAAAAAATCCTGTTATAGCACTATTATTCCACTTTAACTGCTATGACTGCCTCCTGCAGAATCCTGGGATTTGCAGTTCAGGGAGGGGCATTTAGCTTTCTCAGCCAGAGAGCTCTTAGGCCTCATGAAACTACAAACCCCAGAATTCCACAGGAGGCAGCCATGGCAACTTAAAGGGGAATAATAGTGTTATAACTGTGTATTGCGACAAGGCTCAAGAACACTCTTCTGTGACAAACACAGAGAAGCTGAAAACAGATGGGATTGCAGCTACAGAGTTCTGGAGTTGTGTGTAGAACAAAAAGAGTCAGAAATTGTACCCTAGCATTGGCCCATACACTGGCACACACACAAAAAGTGCAGGCCAAATGAGGGGAGGGGCATTTATTTGTCCTACCCAGAGGTTTTGATCTGGAAATGGTGGGTCACTTTGCACCATCCTTCCAGATAAATTGTGTTGGTTTGTTACAGAATTAATAAGACCAATGACCCCACTAAAAAGGTAGTCAGTCTTTTGGATAATAAATACCTTCTCATACCGAGGGCAGGGGGAGGGGTGGCACTTCCAAACAAAATTCTTATCATGCAGTACAATGTCTTTCATTTATAATCTTCCCATGCTTTCCCATAGCTTTTTGCATCATCTTTCCTTTTCATTTAAACATAAAAATAAAAACATTAACAGTAGAAATACAAAATAACATACCCTCCAACATTTCACAGATGAAAACCAGGACACATGTGGCCAAGCAACAGAAGAATGTAGCCAAGATAGCAACGGCTATTAAAGAGGAAGGACACACAAGGAGAGGTTGCAACAGTTTGCTTCTGCCTGAGAGAAGGGCAGGATTTCACCCACTTCTGTCTGTTAACTGAATGAAAACTACTTTTGCAACTTTGAATTCAGTTTGCAATAATTGAAGTAAGCTGAGGAGAAAGGGGAAAAGGAGGAGGAGGAAAGAGAAACTATAACATTTTTAAAAGAAGGTGAAAAAGTGGGGCAACAGAGGATTAATAGGGACTGTCCCTCCCCAATCGGAACAGTTGGAGGGTATGGGTGCTGAGTAGCTGCAACAATGGTCTTATGTCACTGCAGCAACAGAATGTTGAGAATTCATGGGGCATTGGATGTAGTTTTCAATACATCCATGGATAGCAGAACTTGTAACTGTGTGCTCAGTTCCCTACCTCCACTGGGGCAGAGCCTACTCTAAACATTAAATCACACAATCTTTTCCGTTAAAGCAGGAAAATAGCTTTGAAATATGAAAATATTTGAAATTTGAAGCACGAAATAGCTGTACCACATCCTTTTGATTGTTAGCAATAGGAGTCCTCCACCTGGAACTTGGAAGCAATCTAAATCCCTGGGATAATGTGAAATCCCAGCTGGAAGTACAGTCTCAGTTGTTGCTAAGACCATGGGTACTATTTAGTTGGCAGTGGGAAGGAGGGCAATCATAGAAGGCCAAGATACATGATAAATGTCACATCTAATTCAGCTCTTTTTGAGGGGTTCCATTTCTGACGTACAGGTTCAGACTCTAAGAAACTTATGCTGCTTTATGTGAATAGGAAGGGGCTTTTCTCATCCCTCTATTCTGCTGAAGTCCCTCTACTAATAATCTCCCCAAAAGCTGCTCTTGAATTTGGGGGATGCTCCAGGATAGAACCAGATATGGCAACAGTGAACAACAGCTGTAGGGAGGGAATCAATAGAAATCCAAGACCATCATCCCCCTTCCACTCATGGAAGTGATCTATTGGAGCCAAGCCAATGTTACTGAAAAGTGCGCTGAACAAACATACCTAGGAGAGAAAGAAAGAAGGAGCTTTCAAGAGACAGATATCTGAGTATAATATACTGTACACCAAGAGTGCATCAGCACAGAAGATCATATTGAATCAAAGAAAAAAATTAGTGAGAGGGAAAGAATGAGGCCCCTTTTATGTACAGTTGGATCCCTATATCAGCAGAACCAATATCCATGGTTTAAGTTATCCACAGAACACAAAATAGGAACACATACAGTAGGATCCCCATATCCACTGATTCAATTATCCATGGGACACAAAACAGCGCACCTACCATAGAGTCTTCCTAGGAAATGTGTCTCTAGCCATTTTCTAGGTCCTCCAAGACAACTCTATGGTATTTTAAACTGGAAGTCCCATTATTTTCAATGGCATTTGCTATTATCCGCTATTTTCAGTACCAACGGGTGCCCCCAGAACCAATCCCCAGCGGATAGGGGTGTGTGTCCTACTGTACCATAGAACTGCACTAAAAAATGCCTAGAAGGGCATCCTCTCTAGGCATCTTCTAGGACTTCCAATGCAACTCTATGGTATGTTTTTATCAGAAATCTTTTATTTTACTAGGGTTTGCTGTTATACACAGTTTCCAGTATTTGTGGTAAGTCTGGGGAACTGGACCCCACAGATACGGGGATCCAACTGTATTTTAAATTTAATAATATGCAAGCAGCTTTTTCACAGGATACTGTATACATGCCTTTCTTTTATGCTAGCATTTCATATGCCTGAATTGAAAATACAGTAGGAACGTCGTCTTGTGGGCAAACTAAACAGGAACAGTCATACCCATCTTTCTTTTTCTCTCTCTCCCCGCCCCTCTCTCCCCTCCAGCACAACATAGGGCTGCTTACCACATGTATAATTATGACAACAGCCACCATATTATTGGATGTGGAAAGGGGCTGCATCAACCAACTAGAATGGGAATAATGCTCTGTTGAGGCACTATGGAGAGTACAGATGCTTACCTCTAGAACTGGCAAAATTGATGACATGACCTGAACCACCATTTTAATTTCTAGACAACAGGGATATCTGTCCAAGTGATGCTTCAGACCTGTTATTTTATTAATCAACATTACATGGCACATCTTGTGTGATTTCCAATGTTTTGGTGTTTTTTGTTTTTCCTTTTCCTTTCCACAAGCATTTTGGCCATCATGAACATATGAACCAGTTATATATAATGATATGTTTTTATCTAAAATGGACCTTGAAAATATTTAACAAACAAACTGACAGGGTAAATGAAAGATCAAAGTTTCAAACTTAATATCTCTTTTAAAATTACAAAACTCTATTTTTTTTTCTCATCTGGTAAACACGTGAGATAAAATTCCCCTTATCTACTGGTAGAACATTACAGAAGATGGATGCAAATGACACTTAGTTCTACCATGTATTTCATCACACCCATCTCCTGATATTTGGTTAAAAAATATATTAATTATTACTATTTGTCACCAGCAACTCCAGAGAACGAGGCCCCATTTGGAGCATTTCTGTTATCTTGTACAGGCCTCTATGTTTAAACAGCATATTTAACTTACAAAGTGCTATCAAGGTGTTGATGTATGAAAGGAATTTGTCCTGTGACATCCCTATTTTACGCTGTTCAGATGCCCGTTGTTCAGAACTCTCACATGATTTTCCATTCAAAGTTAATTAAATTATACAAACCTAGAAAAAGACAGGGTTTCATCCAGAGAATTAGCTAAGCTGCACTGGTTCAGTTTTAACCAATAGGTGGAGACTGAGCCCCAGAAACAAAATAGCTTCTCATAATAATATTAGAATATTTTCCTGTATTCCTTTCACTAAATGCACTTTTGACTGTGCATGAATTTTGCTCAGGCCTAACCAAAAGGGCAGGCAATCCATATTAATATCATGTTCACAGTGTGATAACCTAATACAATGCAAGAACAATGATGATTAGCTTGACAGCTATCTAAGGGCTTGTCTACACCGACAGGAAAACCTTATTTACCCTTGGGTTATTCTGGTCTACAGTTACCACTGGCTTATCTACATGATCACCATACACAATGAGAGTTTGAGGGCACTGTCCTCACTTTTCCCCCTTCTGAACTCACCCCGGTCTGATAAACGGCAGTATGCACAGAGACACAGCAGTGGCCACTCCGGTTTCCCCCCTCCACCCACACATCACATGTGTTTTCTCATGGCTCAGAGGGGCTTCAGACTTTCTATTAAGTGGAGGTACACACAGCTAATGATATGTGTATGCTGACAAGCATTTCTCAAAACAAACAAACAAACAAACAAACCCTGCTGCGTATGCAAACAAAAAAAAAAAAGTGGAACTGTTAAAAAGTGAAATTGAAACAGCAGAAAAGGTCAGCTGATCACCTGGCCCATGGTGCCTCCTCCAAAAACTCTCCCACCCAACCCCACACTGACTTCACAATGAAGTCCACACACACACTAATATCTGGATTTTGTGCTCAAATCTGGAGTATATTTCCACTTTCTTGATGCTGATTAAAGCCCTGAAATGCTGGAAAGCCCCAGAGCCATACATCGTCTGGACAGCTCACGGATAAAATGAGATGAGGTCATTTTATTTGGCCAATGTAGACAAGTTCTAATTAAGTCTCAAAAGCCAGACTTTTCTTCCCTCATTTTTGGAGCACTCTTCCCATACACAAACTTTCTGAAATTTTGCAAAGTTAAATACAAATAGGTATTCTGCTTCTTACATTTGGGAAGTTTGTAATACTTTAGATATTATTTCCATCCCGGGTTACTTGATAATTACTCCACTATTATATTATTCCTTAATTAGTTATAATTACATCCTGCCTTTCCTTCAGAGAGCTCATGGAAGAATACAGCATATGGCTATCCTTCTCCTGCCTACGTTTGTTAACCTCACAATAATCCTGCAAGGAAGATCTCACCGCCCCATCCTTCTTACCTTATCCTTACAACAAACCTGTGAGAAAGGTCTGCCTAAGTAAAAGAGCGACTGGCATAACATGACTCAGGATGCATCCACACTGCACAACTATAGCAGTTTGATTCCATTTTAGCTGCCATGGTTCCATCTTGCAGAAGCCTAGGATTTGTAGTTTCATGCAATACTTAGTATTCTCAGTCACAGAGTTCTAATGCTGTATTTCAGGGGGATGTGATAGAGAATTCTAAGGAATTCACTTAACTACAGATTCCAGGGTTCCATAGGATGGAGATGTGGCAGTTAAATGGTATCAGATTGCTGTAATGGTACAGGGTGGATCCATTCTCTATTAGGACTAAAACATGGAACTCGGAAGTCCTCAGTTGAGGTGGTCAAAAAGCAGACTCAGGCCACATTCAGCACCAAGCCTTTCTTTTCTTTTATACCCCACCTTCTAGTGCCCTCCAGGATTTTTATTTTCAAAACAATCATTGCCAAAATTCATTGGCAAGCTGCTGAATGCACATATCATCAATGGAAAAGGGAATGAAATGCACTGTAGTCAATGAGATTGCCAATATTATCATCATCAACCATTATCATCATCTTCTTCATTGTGGATACCTTCATCAAATTTCATCCTTGTAGTTCAGTATCTATAGTCAACATCATATTAATTAAAATCAGTTTAAACATTTTCTAGGTTCATTCAGGCTCAAGCTATGTTCGGAGCAGAAGGCAGGTTGGATGCACAGCTTTGTTCTCCAGCACTTTGCTGCCACCTCTCAGTACCTGATACTTGAGGCAACCACTTAACTCTGCCGAATGATGGCACCTGTTCTGCTCATCTCTCTTTTACCCCAACTTCAACTTTGGCTTACTCCATCAGTCTTGACTCCAACCCAGAACGTTGACTCTTTGATTAGTTAGGACTGGCAACCTCACATATGCCAAAGTTCTACATCTCCCATCTCTTCATACTATTGAAACACAAAAAGAAATGTTGCTATGTTCATTGTTGTGGCTACTTCCCATTCTATCCACAGAAAGACAATTGCCAAAGGGGCAAGTTGTTTCCCAGTCTAAAGAATTAATGAGCTGAGGAATCTAAGTCAACTTCAACATATATCAGAATACAATTATTCCTTGTTAAAAGCACTGTACAGTACTTGGAAATTCAATTTTTCTTTTTACTGTATTTTTTATAGCAGAGGGAAGGGTAAAAACAGGTAGGTACATAGGCTTCTGTTTCCTTTTAGCATCCTGACTGGAAAACATTTACAACTGGCATGGCTTATATAGCTGCAGCCTGGAAAACAGAGATGGAATATTTTCCTGCCAGCGGAAACATACATATTGTCAGCTCTGAGTTTTAGGTACCAGGGATCAGATACTTCATTTACTGGAAAGGCCTAAAATAGACTTCTGGTTTTTGGCACCGCTAATGATAACACTGCTGTTTCTGACATTGGGAATGACAGATCACAGTGCATTTGTTTTGTTTTTCTTAGTTCTGGCTTTTCAATAGATTGTGGTGATTTGTGTGGTACGATCCCCTGCCCCATTTTTGAGGTACATCTGAGTGGTGGTTAAAAATTCTTCAATGCATTTCACCTTCCTTAAAAACACATGTATGTGCACACACACATGACACAGCAGTGTTGTCATGTCTATATTGCTCTGCCATTATTCAAATTATTATACAGTACATACTAAGGCTACTTGATTATACAAAGTGCTGCTTTTTTTCAGCCAAGGAAAAGCAACACAGATTTTTGTTCAGATGACCAACGAGACCATTGCAATATGTTGGGCAATCCTGCAGACTGGGATGATAGAGGGCATTGAGTGACTCTTTCCTTCCGGAGAGGACTTATGTAATGATGACTCAAACAATCATATGGTGCATACTGGCACAGTACAAGCTTGACTGCTTAACAGTAAAGCTTTCCTATCCAGAGCCTGGAAAACTTTGGCAGACTGTAGCTCCAAAAATGCCCCAGCTAGTAGTTGTAGCTAAATAGACACTGCTGTTGTCAATTGATCCCTTTGGCCTTGAGGCAGGTGGTTGAGCTAGTGTCACCTTTTGCAATTTGGCATCCCCAAACATGTTGGACCACAACTCCTACCATCACAAGACAGCACAACCATATTAGTCATGCTGGCTGGGGATAATAGAGGTTGTACCATAGCATATTCGGAGGGCATTTTATTTGAGAACACTATACTAGCATCACAGATGACATTTCTTATGCAGTAACTGTATTATTAGCAGAAGTTTTGTGACAAGTTTCTCTAAAACTAGAATACAATATTTTGAAAGTCCAGAACTTCAAAATGTCCCCCTTTCCCTATTTATCCAGTGGCATTTTCTATCTCCCTCCTTTCTTGCCATTCTCTACTAGTATTTAAGTGACTTTAGACCTTAAAAAAAAAACTAGCTATCTTCTTCCATGATAAGCACTTTTTTCACTGTCCAGCTATCACAACCAATCATCTTCTGCTTTCTTGATTGGAGTCTCCATTTTGATTAATGACTGAGCTAAGGTACAGGGCATATTAAACTATTTCAATATCTTCATTACCCATTTTAAAGTGAAGTAAATAATCTGCGGTCATTATTTTTTCCCTCTTAATATTCATCTATAAGCCTGCTTTTGCACTTTCTTCCTTAACTTTCATAATTACTTATTCCAAGTGTTTGCTATATTCTGCATGTAATATGGTGCAATCTGCATATTTTAATTTCCCCCTATTTTCTTGCCTGCTTCCTCTGAGTCCAATCCTGCTTTCCATATGATATGTTCTGCATATAAATTAAATAGAGTAATAAAATGTAGGCTTGTCTAATCCCCTTGCCAATGGGAAGCCATTCTACTTCTCATATTGTGTATTGACAGTGGCCTCTTGGAAAATCAGTTGTTGTGGCACTCCCATTTCTTCTAAACTAAACCATAATTTCTCATTATCTACACCAGTGTTTCTCAACTAGGGTTCCCTGGAACCCCAGGGTTCCCCAAGAGGTTGCTGGGGGTTCCTCAAGAGATTGTGATTGTGGTGAGAAAGCAATAGCAGTATATAGAATAATGCTTATGCAGGGGTTCCCTGAGACCTGAAAATTTCAAGGGTTCCTCCTGGATTAAAAGGTTGAGAAAGGCTGAGCTACACATTCAAAGGTATTGCTGTAATCTGTAAAGCACAGGTTGGTTTTCTTCTGAAATTATTTTGTGCCTTCCATCACCCAATGTATGTTTGCAATATGATCCATATTACCTCTTCCTTTTCTGAACCCAGCTTGGACATCTAGGATTTCTTGCTCCATATATGGCAAAAGCTTTTCTTGTAAAATCTTGAGCATCACTTTGTTTGCATGGGAGATTAGTGCAATAGTCTGATGATTAATACAATCCCTGGTGTTCCCTTCAGGACAGATAGGAATATATATTGAATGTTTCCAGTCTGTGGGCCATTGTTTTGTTTTCCATATTTGTTGGCAAATTATTGTTATAATTTGAATGGATTCCATCTCCACAGAATCATAGAATCGTAGAGTTGGAAGAGACCTCAAGGGTCATCCAGTCCAACCCCCTGCCATGCAGGAATATACAAGCAAATCATTCCCGACAGATGGCCATCCAGCCTCTGTTTAAAAAATCTCCAAAGAAGGAGATTCCCCCACACTACGAGGCAGTGCATTCCACTGCTGAACAGCTCTTTACTGTCAGGAAGTTCTTACTAATGTTTAGATGAAATTTCTTTTCCTGTAGTTTGAACCCATTGCTCCATGTCCTAGTCTCTGGAGCAGCAGAAAACAAGTTTGCTCCATCCTCAGTATGACATCCTTTCAAACATTTAAACATGGCTATCATGTCCCCTCTCAACCTTCTCTTCTCCAGACTAAACATGCCCAGCTCCCTTGAAACAGCTGTATTGGCATGCCATTATTTTTTTCTCCCAAGTGCTTTGAGAACCTTTTCCACTTCGATTTCTAAAATTGTGGATTTATCTTCAAATTGTTCTTCCTTGGGATTGGAATTTCCCTTAATTTTCTCAGATCCTGTTAAAGAGGTTCTGGTTCTACTTTGTTGTCTTCTTCCATTTCTTTGCATCAATCATTGTAGTTTTCTTTGCCAATGAAATGAGAGAAAATTGTTATAAGCTCATGTTTCAATGGTACTTGACACCAGTGAAATTGGCAAAGATGTATAAAAAAATGAACCCTAATTGTTGGAAGTGTGGGGAAACTAATGGTTCATTTTTCCACATGTGGTGGACATGTAAAGCGGCAAAAAAATTCTGGTTGAATATACATGAGGAAATTATTAAGATCTTCAAGAAAAATTTCAAATTAAATCCGGAATTATATTTGTTAAATATATTTGATACAGAATTTCCAAAAGAATTTAAGAACATTATGCTTTACATTGTTTATGCAAAATATTGGAAACAAAATGCTACCCCAATGTTAGAAGAGTGGATATTTAAATTGTATGAAGTCACTCAAATGGAACAACTTACAACATGGGTTAAACATCGCTCAGTCGAAGAATTTAAAGAAGAATGGAAACCTTTAATTGAGTACTGGAGTGGAAAATGGAACGGATATATAAATATATGGTTTAGGTAAAGTAACCCTTCCTCCTGGTTTTGCAGGTAGAAAAGAGAGTTACTTAAAAGTTGAAAGCATGGTTAAACTAATCTTATTATGTTATTGCTATGATGTTATTAAATGGATCCTGTAATTTGTTTAGAGGTACGGAAAATATGTATACACTGGGATTTAAGAAAGAACAAACTGTATTTCGGAAAACAAACTCAGAGCTGATGAGTCGGGAAGTCTGTTTTAAATGTTTGTGGGAAATGATGGTGTAATTGAATGTATAATAATAATAATAAGAAGAAGAAGAATATAGATTTGAAATTAAAAAAAAACCATAAAAATCTTTTGAAATATTTTTTTAAAACCCAAGCAATACAGGTCTCTCATTCATAGAGTTGCTAAAAGATTAAGTTAACCTGACAACAATTAACAGCAACAAACAAAATGTGTGTTAAAATAAATAAATAAATATATTTTAAACCTACATCAAAAATGTCTATGGGGGCCCTAAACAAGAGAGCCAATTTGCTAACTGCACTACACACAAACAAAAACTTATAGCCCATTCTTCCATAAGGATTCTTGATACCTAAACACTGCAATTAAATAAAGAAGTTCATCTCTTAGGACCTTTTCAAACGGGGGAAAAACCCTGAGGAGATTAGGAGAAGAACGGCGCTGTTGTGCTTACAGCGCTCCATTTCAGACAGCACTATCCTCCTCCCGACCTTCCCCCATGCTTCCTCCATGCTGCAGGCACCATTTTTTAGTGACGGGGGTTTCTATGAATAAAAGCAGTGCGTTTCTCGTGCCTGCAGCACAGAGGAAGCATGGGGGAAGGTCGGGAGGAGGACGGCATCATCCAAAACAGAGCGCTATAAACGTGACAGTGCTGTTCTTCTCCCAACCTCCTCGGGGGGGGGGTTCCCCCATTTGAAAGAGTCCTTAGTATACTGGCGCTCTAGTATGTTATTCCATGTAGGTATGTAAAGACCCTTTTGGCAAGCAGAAAAAATAGCTCCCTGATTGCAAGTTGTCATTAAATCTGTCCACCTGCTGAGATAGGTATGCAATGTTGCTTGCAAAAATTTGAGTTGCACTAGGGTCAGAATGACCCAAATATGAAATAAGTAAGTATTATTCAACATGAACTCTATAAATAGCTATTGTGAAAATTAACAGTTCTGCTAAATCACAAGTAGATTTTAGCTGGGACAGGGGGCTTTAAGGGGGTTTTGAAAACATGTGGATGACTGCTGTTACTATCCTTTGTAGTGACAGGAAGAAAAACATGAAATTGGTCTATTTTGAAGACAGACCAAATGTTTTGTGTTTGGCCTCTATGCTCCTGTCACACAAGAAATGTATATATCAGGTTTTGTCTGTGTCTGTAGATATCCAGAAAAACAAAGTTTATACACCACTTTGCAGCCTCAGTTTGACCCTCTGCTTCTATATGTGTATGGTTTGCGGAATTGGGAACCATTAACGTGTTTTTCCTGTCAGTGAAGAGGTACACTACAGAAATGACAGAAATGACTGGAATGCAAATCAGCAACAAAATAGACATGGTGTCATATGAAAAGTACTGGCCAAATTCGTGAATACCTTGCTGTAATCCCAGAATAGTAGCATTGCATGATAATCTCCATAGTTAGACCCTTGGGCTTCACCTCAAAGGCGAGGCCAGCTTCTCCTTTCTTCCATGACAGCTGGAACTGCATTAGCCCTAGGCAGATGTTCACCTGCCCTAGTCAAGCACAGAGTAGAGTGTGGAAGATGATGTGGGCTAAGCTTACACACAAGCCCCACCCTTACATGCCCAGCTGCCTTGCAGATCTTCATGTACTGAAGGCAAAGGTCTCTCTTGTAAGCATGTCCAGCTAAATTCACTGACCAAGCTTCCATGTTCACAAACCCTGTTAAGGTAGGGTTCCCAATCACAGAAATTTGATAAGGAGCACATTAAACCAAGCATGCATACAGAATCCCTTGCAGACTCTTGTGCTAAATCCACAGAGGTCTAAAAGGCAATTGGGTGCACAGGAAGATGGATAGTTGATTGCACCAACATTAACTTCCCCTGTTTAGACCTGCATGTGAACAGATTTAATATAGGCAAAGGACTACAGTAAAAGATACTGCTCACGTTGTGAAGCTCATGCAAAGATATATTCTTGAAGATGGATAGGAAAAGAACTATATTTTCATGACAACCTATGCAGTAGTCCAGACGGTGAAATAAATCCTCATGGAATCTTCATGGAATCCCATGTATCCAAATGGGATCCTGCAGCGTTTTGTCCTTTTTGGAGGGAGGGGGAGCAAAAGTTGGGGAAAGTCCACAGCAAAAGCCTCTGGGACTTTCCCCGAGTTTTTTGACAACTGCAGGGGAAATGTGCCCTCCCAAATGTTAAGACAACCAAATCGCATCACAGCGTATTGCTGAAGAGGATCGCTGGTTGGTCGGATGTGCACAGGGGGCATAGCTTGCTAAGATGGCAGATTGCGGAACCACCATGTTGGATTGTTGCTGTAGCAATTGTGCACTGAGGTGATAAAACAGCTTTTCTTTCCATTATTTAAACAGAAGATCACTCTTCCACACCTTGGATTTAGGGTTTTTTAAAAATACTATTTGGCAGGGGCAAATTGGGGAGTACAAAACCATGAGTAATTCACTCGTGGCCACCATCTTGATTCACTGGCATGCCTCCATGTGAACAGCAAACATTGAAAGCGTTGCACACCAGCGATATTGTGAAAAAGTCATTGAGACAGATGACAGCTGCTGTGAATTGATGTATGTGTGTGCCAATCCACATTTTATTCCCTTGTCTAGACTGGCCCTATGTTTCCTTTTTCTTCACCCATCAGGTGGTACTTCCACACAACAACATCTTGTATTGATCTTGGCTTAACTTTTCAAGATGACACAGATCAAGCCAAGTCAAATTGCTCAAAGAAACAGAGAATCGGGGTTTGCTCCACAACACATACAAACTTGAGGGGGGAAATGTAGACCATGAATAAGATTACTATTTGGACTATGGCTCTCAGAATTCCCCAGCCATTACAGCCATTGGCCACGATAGACAGGGGATTTGTGAGAGTTATAATTCTCATAGCTAACTTTTTCAAGTTGTGGAACTTGCAATATTAATTGGATGAACTGTAGAATCACCAACAGATGGCTGATCCATGATGAGAAGCAGTGAGGGAGAGTTAACTATCATGCAAACTCCGAAAGGTTGTGTGACATATATTCAGTATTTTGGTTTGCCAATAAAGGTATCACTTGTCTATGGGTTTTGGATTTTTGTTGTATCATCCCTCTGCTGTCTCCTGTCTTATGCCAGCTCACATAAGTCAATTTATAAGCATTAAATAAACAAACTAACAAATGAAGAAGAATGAAAGAATTTCTGAAATACCTGTAGTTCTCCTTCCATTATACTGAGGAGCCGGATCAGATCCTCCTTGGAAAGCTCTATTGATTTCTTTCTTTTCCTCTCACTAGGGCCTGGTGATTTGCTGTGCTTCTTGACTGTTCCTGAGCCTGGGACCTCATCTTCTTTGCGACTAGATTTGTTCTTTTTCTTGGCATCTTCCTGAAGGTTTTGATTTTCTGTAGTGTTGATAATGGGCTTTGACTTAGAGAAATGCCCACTGGATGAGCTTTCTCCACCTTGATTTTGGGACCTCATCCTGACCTGAATAAAGGAAACAATAAATATGCATATATTTGAATGCTATGATGGATAGGTTTACTGTTTAAATTTTTAAACATAGTTAAAACATATGACTTTTTTTTAAAAAAAAAACCCCACCTTTTTACCTAGGGTATGTCTAAATGGTGAAAATGCCCCTCATGGAATTTGCTAGGAATACGACTTGTCTAAATGGGATCCCACATCAATCCACAGTATTTGGAAGGAGGGGGACCAAAAATGGCAAAAACAATGAAGGAAACGCCTTCATGACTTTTCCCATAGTTTTTTAAAAACAGCGAGGGGAGGTGCACATTCCTGCTTGTTGGGACAAGTGATTAGCTTTGAATCACTTTCCCATAGGACAGGAAGCTCAAAGCTGATTGGTGGGGCGAGTGTGGGGGTTGGGGCTTGCTAACAGGGCAAGTGCCCATTGCCGCCATTGTAGACTTTTGCCTTAGCAAACGCTTGCTAAGGCAATAAAACGTGGTGGGTTTTTTGTTTTGCTTCCTGTTTAATCGAAAAATTGCTCTAGTGCACCTTGAACATCATGGGTTTTTTTTTTAAGTTCAGCGGTGGCAAAGTACAAACACAAGAAAATCACTCATGGCCCCCATCTTGCATGGAAAGCTTATGGAGGCAAAAACACCATTAAGACAAGTTGCTGCTGCTGCGAAATGCCATTATTGTGGGGCACTCCCTTTCCCCCCACCTTGTATAGACAGGGTCCTAGCTTTCCCATCTGCACAGAAGCCTCATGACAGCAGACATAATTTTAAAATACTAACATAATAAATACTTTTGTCATCATGATAACTAAATATCGATTGACAATATTCAACACAAAAATATTGCCGCTTAAGTATTTGAGCAGATTTCACATTCAAGTTAAAACTGTCAACTAGATTTAGGCCTTAGCTCCAGTGTGCCATGACCCACTCAGATTTTGTAACTATGTACTGGGCACAGACTTACCGGTAGTCATGTTTAGCAGCCTCATTGAAATCCATGAGTCAGATGTTAGTTGTGAGCAGCTTAAACCCTGTTAATCTTGATAAATATGCCTGCTCCATAACTGAGATCTATTGGAGGGGCCTCCTCTATGTCCCACTAATATGGGAAATATTTGTGGGAAGACATGGAAGAGGGCCTTCTCTGTGGTGGCACCCCAGTTATGGAATTCCCTCCCCCAAGGCCCAACTGGCACCAACATTGGGATCATTTCAGCATCAAGTCAAAACCTGACTTTTTATTAAGCCTTCGGGCCTCACTGATTCTATCCAGGATGCACTTGTCTTGTGGCTGTACTGTTTAAAATTGTTTTAACCGGTTTTAAATAATCTGGTTTTAATTGATAAACTATTTAATATATTTTAATCTTTTAAAACTATGGTTATTATTTATTGTAAGATGTCCTGAGATTTTCAGATATAGGGTGGAATAGAAAAATTGTAATAAATTAATAAATAGGTCTACTTTAAATATGACTAATACTAGTGGAGCCATAGTAGCATTCCACATGCAGAACTCGTAACACTGTACTTCACCATGCAGTATCTCAGCCATTGTGCAGTTTTGCAGCTTTTATATAAGGGTTTTTTGGGGTTTTTTTCTTTTTCTTTTTAGAGTTGCCAGTTCAAGATCACTCCAGTCCCTGAGGCTTCTGGGCCACAACCTGAGACATAGAGACAGCCCCTGGTGATATCATTAAGTGCTGTGCATTAAGAACCAGGCACAGTTGCTCACAACTTATCATCAAAACACACACATATTCCTGTTTAAGCGGGAAAACTCAAGTAAAGAGGCTCTTACCACCAGATCAAGGTGAAAAGAGGGGCTTATTCCTTCTCACTTAGGTAACAGGATAAGGAATATTTGACCTCTATCCTCTAGAACATGGATGTAGAGCAGAATAGAGGGTGAATCTTGGGGCTACAACTTGAAGGGATGGAAGAAGCTAGCATAGACCCCCCCCCCGCCCAAGAGTCTTTGCAAGTTGCAGCAACAAATCAACTAAGCCTTGCAAATTGTAGCAAACTGGTACTCTGTTATCTGAGCTGGAGATCTGCACACTGCACTTTCCTCTTGCTTGAAGTTGAGCCCCCCAAAACTGGAGAATTTGCACCCTTGTCTCCCACGTGGAGATGACCCATGAAATCTGGAGACTCGGGGCCAGGCCCTGAAATCTGGCAACCCAAGTTGTTTTCCCCATTCTAAAAAGCATTTAAAATGCCTTTCCCAAAGTTTACTTATAGGCAGTAAGAACTTTCAACTGAAATATAGTGGCATTTTTAATCCTGCTGCTGGAATGGTGCCCCTACAACTTCTCTGTATTTCAAATCTTTGACGGAAAGCGGTTTCCCACCCATCAGTTACTAGCTATGATTCTCACGTGCACATTCTTCTGAAATCCTCTTCCTTCCCACCACCATCTTTACCCCTTTCCTGTTCTACAAAGAGAACTACAAAGAGGAGTTTCACCCACTTGGCCATCGTCAGCTTCTCTTAAATCTCTCTCTCAGCATTTCCTAAACTATCTCTAGATGTGGAATCTGCTCCATTCTGAGCTAATCAATACAGAACATTATCGTCTCTAGCTCAAAATCTTTCATTGATTACCTTTTCTGCTTATCTTCTCACAAGAGATTTCCGTAAGGAAAAAAAAATAATGATTTCTCTGCCTAAAACATTTATTAGGCAAGCTGTTCTTTAGAAGTATCCCACTCCTCCACTGAATTTAACAATCAGTTTGATGCTCAAAATCACATCCAAGATGTCAACCATGCACATAAGACATGGTTTGCTATGGTTGACTATTTACAAGAAAACCATGAACAACAATCTCAGTTAATACCAGACTTTTTAGAAAAATCATTATTACACTGCTGTAGTTCTGCTGAATTCACAAAACAATCCTCAACAAAAGTAGCTGAGATCCAGAGAAACCCAATAGTTACTTGGCCTCAGCCCCACATCTGCAGTACAAGGACACTGCCTTAACATTAACAAAGCTTTCATAATAATTACTAAGGGGTTTTCTCAACGACAAAAATACTCCTCATAGAATTAAAGGAGAATATGATTTGTCTAAATGCCATCCCACATCAATCTGCTATATTCGGAAGGAGAGGAGCCAAATCTACCCAAACTCCAAAGGAAAAGCCTTCGTGGCTTTTCCCAAAGTTTTTATAAAGCTCCATGGGGAATCCACATTCCCACTTGCTGGGACAATCCAATTCGCATTCATTTGCATTCCCAATAAAAGCGGATGTGGAAAGCAGATTGGTCAGATATGCACAGAGGGAGGAGCTTGCTAACAAGGCAAGTACCCGGAACCACCACATTGGATTTTCATCTTAGCGATCGTGTGCTGAGGTGACAAAACAGCCTTCCCCCCCTTTTTTTTTTAATTTGTTTAGGCAAAATATTGCACTTTTGCACCTTAGATATGCTTTTTTTTAAAAAAAAATTGTTTGGCAGCAGCAACTGACGACAATAACAATGCAAGTAATTCACTCACACCCACCATCTTGATTCGCAGGCATGCCCATTGGGACAGCAAAAGTGGGTAGCTTCACATGCCTGCAATTTTGCCAAAAAAACAGTTAAGACAAGTCAAAGCTGCTTCGAATTGGCATTAGTGCACATCAATCCACATTTTCCCCTTTGTATAGACAACACTTCAGATGCTACATGCTCAGCTTGGAAAAGAGGATGGAGATGTTGCATAAAATTTGCATTTGATAATTTGGATTACTAAATCCATTACAATAAGAAGATCAGATTAAGTACTAGGCCTGCTCAGTCTAGGACAATTTTAAGGCCCCTGTTCTCCCCTCTTAGGACCCTTTATGTAAACTGGTCTTGGACTGGGACACAGAGGATGCCTTCAGACAGAGGGCTGTTTGCCTTCTGTATGTACTACTATAGTTTACAATACTATGGTGCTTTTCCACACCCTACACACCCCGTTTTCTGTTGTGATTAGGGTTGCAAGCTTGAAAACGGGAGATGACTCCTGTACCTTTAATACTTTGTAGAATGTTTCTTGTAATACAACTAACAAGCAACACCTGCCAAAATTCCTTCTTCTACACAATCATTAAAGAAAGGGTGAACAAAGTGCAGCCTATGGGCTGCATGTGGTCCCCAGGGACAAATTGGGGGGGTATTTTTGCTATGCCCTCTCCCCACAAGTCCACTTGAGGATCAGGAGAGACCTTATTTAAAACAGGAAGTGAACTGGGAAAGGACTTGAAGATATAACGCTGATTGCTGCGCATTAATGCAAATTTGCAGCAACATTCATTTGTCTCCACAGTCCTTTGGCAAAATTGCTGGTATGTGAAGCTATGTGTGTTTGAGGTGCACATGCAGTCATGCCTGTGAATCAAGGCTCAGAGTGAATTACTCACGTTAATTATTCTCCATAGATTGTCACAGCTGCACAGTATTTTTTTAAACTGTACATCAAAGGAGTGCAAGTGCGACCTTCTGCTTTTAAAAGCTGTTTGGTTGTGTCAATGCACCAAAAAAGCACATGCTCACTAACGCGAAACTCCAAAATGGCCAATGTCCTTCAGTCCCTCTCCTATCTCCCTAATAAATACAGCCCCATTTACCTATGAGGACCCTTTGGTTCCAGATGGTCCCACCAATCTTCCAGAGCAGATGTAGGAAGAAACAGAAAACTTCCTGGAAGGGACAGGTGAAGATTGACATCTTCCCTGTTCAGCCAATCAAAAACTGCTGGATCAGAGGCCTCCCACAGATGGATGGAATTGTCCTGCTCCTAGGTGGTTGTTTCTGTTTTCAGTCCTACATCATCTTCACTATGCACTGATGATCAGGTATGGGTTTTTAACAGGATTATTTCTTTCTGAACAATAGTCAAGCACAGGCACTTAATGTCAATTGCTACAGTGAAAGCCTAAACAGACTATCCCACCCAGCCTGCCAGAAGACCAGTTCAGTTTTCTCAAGTACTTCAGGGCTGCCTTCCTGTCAGGAATGAGTACAGTGGGCCCTTGGTATCTGCTGGGGTTTAATTCCAGGACACCCCGTGGATACTAAGGCCTCATCTACACGAGAGGGGAAAAATACAGACAGACATGAACAGGCAGGCAGTCACACAGATGCGAACTGCCTACACGGTTTTTCCAGTCCCCCTTAAACTCCGCATGACCCCAGTCCAGCTGGTTAGTGTGCCGCCATGCTGTCTGGGGATTCTGCCAGCTGCCCTCCTCACTGACCTCCTCCTCCTCCTCCTCTTCATCCTTCCTCGTCCTTCCTTCCTGCCTCCTCCAGGAGCTGCTGCTCTTGGGGTTGGTGGTGGGGCTGTGCTGCGGTCCTCCTTCCTCCTTCAGCCATGCCGAGCCGGCCATTCTGCCTCCCTCTGCCTCCCCTGGGAGGGAGGAGGAGGACAGAAGTAGTGGCAGTGGGGCTGGGAAGGGGACTGGATGGAGGAGACGGAGGGTGGAGGAGGAGGACAGCGGCTGCGGCATGGATCTTTTTAAAAAATGGCGGCCACCCCTGATTCTCCCCTCTGCAAGCCCCGCTGCCCGTGCTGGATCATCCAATCAAAAGGCTGCCCGTTCAAATCTGTGCGACCATGGCTGTACACACAGTGGCACAATTCGAGCATGCAGAGATTTATCCGGCAAAGGAAGCAAATGAGCCACTCACAGATTTTAAGGTGAGTTTGTCCTCCCCCTCCCCAAATGACACGTATAAATATGAACAGCTGTGTGAACAGATTGCTGATCTTTCGCATGCCATTCGTATTTATTTTGCCATGCAGACAGGACCTAAAATATGTGAATTCTCAAGTCCCATTATATACAATGGCATAGTAAAATGGTGTCCCTTATATAAAATGGCAAAAAAAAAAAAAGGTTTGCTTCTTGGTTTTTTTAAAAAATATATTTTCAAGCCGTGGATGATGGAATCTGTAGATGCGGAATGTGTGGATACGGAGGGCCAACTGTACTTGGATCTGAATGTGACTGAGATTTTCTATGGTTTTCTTCACCTCCCCAAATCAAGTAACATAAGCACCTCATAAGAACCCAACTGACCTAATGACTGTGGTGCAAAATGACTCTGGGGACTGAGAAATCATGACTCCTTTCTCTGGTTTGTTGGGAGGGAACAAACCAGAGCAGGGAAGCTGCCCTCTGTCATCCAACACAATAAACCAATCATGGAGTGAAGCACTGTAACTTGTTCAGCTACATGGTAGCAATTAAGCAATGTGCGCATGAATGCTACTCATTCATGTAGATTTCCCTGGTTCACCAAGTTGTGCAAGGATTCTCCATTATCTAGTTATGATCTTCTAAATTTGAGCAGACGACAATAATCGTGTAACAAACCATAAGAGGGACATGAATACAGCAAACCAGATATTTGAAATATTTGTACAGAAAAGAAAAGCAAGTACTGTAGTATGAGGGGAAAAACAAACAAAAGGAATTTGTTAACCTGGCACACAAAAACACTTATAACTAGTGCAGCTTCAGTTTTTTCCTCTTCTGCCCCTCTCCTAGCAAATCTGTTCAGAATTCAGCTGAAATGGAAGCATGGATGACTTTGATGTAAAAAGAACGGTATTGCAAGAATACAGGTTGCATGACAGTAAATTCTACTTGCTGTTACACCCCTAGTTCCCTAGTTTCTTCAGTCCATGCAGACAATCCAGGTTTTATTAGCTTTAAATAAAAAAAGTGTTAATCCCAAATAAAACACTTATTTTTCTGTCTTATTGCCAGTAAACAGCTTAAACCAATAATAAATAATTCAAATATATATTGTTGTTGTGTGCCTTCAAGTTGTTTCTGACTTATGGTGACCCTGAGGCAAGCCTATCACAGGGTTTTCTGAGGCTGAGAGTCTGCGATTTGCCCAAGGTGATTTGCCCAGTGGCCTTTCATGGCCAAGTGGGGACTCAAACCCTGGTCTCCAGAGTTGCAGTCCAACACTCAAACCACTATGCTACAATATAAAAAAGATATCAGAATAACTGTTACCTGCCCTGACACCCTCTCCCTTTCAATAATTCATCAATTGGCTATATTTCATCAATCAGCTTATTTATCGGCATTCCATATGGTTGGTAGTAGACAAAGACCTCCCAAATACAAGGATTCAATGTTTACTCAGAAAGTCTAAGGAAGAGGCCATCCCAAATTCCTAAAAGACATGCCTGAGTAGTAATTATGCAGACCCCCCTTGGCCGGGGAGTTAGGGTGGAAATGTGCTAATTCTCCTGGGCATACCTGGAAGTGAGTCATTCACTAATTCAATCAAGTGGCTGGAAAACTCATTACTCTGCAAACTGGTTTTCCTTCGGATCTCTCCCATTCACAAAACAAAGGTTGCCTGATGCCCATCAGTTTTTATTCCTCAGCCATTAGTGATCGTTAACATAGCTGGAGCTTCCATTGGCTAACTGTGGGAAACTCCATCTAACATTGTATTCCACTCACAACACCCTAAATATCACCCCAAACTACAGCCAAAGTATGCTGTTTCCCAGAGGCTGTCACTCTGTTGATTTGCTGTGTCACTCAGTGCACATAGCTCTGTACTTCTCTGCACAAATTTCTGCTCTTCGGACAGGTATAGTATAGCCCATCATCCTGAACTCTATTCTTTTACCCCAATACTTCCTCCTATTCTTCGCTAGCCTTGTGTGATTTCTTGAAGCCTGAATGTTGGTGTGAATGCTTCCAAGATTATTTTTCAATAAAAACCATTTTTATCTTATTTCCTGGCTGTGAGTCTCGTTAGTTAGTACCAGTATACATAGGTCAAAATTTCCCATAGTTACCCAGCCTCTCGCTGCCATATTGAACTAATTAAATTTCCCCATATTAATATCTAGACACAAGGGGGTTCTTCATGGACCCCCCAGTAATTCGGGTAACATAACAATACTACAAATTAATGACTGAAAAAAACTCAACACCTAGAATCGGGAATGGACATATGTGGACAAATGGAGAATGTACATCTAGTGGATCATGAATACCTCTGTCTCTTTAGGCATTCATGGACTCCAGCTTCCATCAGGCCCAGCTACCAATGAATGGTCAAGGATCATGCAAACAGTCATCAAACAACATTGAGATTATACCCTAACCTGAGCTAGATGTTAACTGTGGTGGAGTCAGACACAAACCAAACTACACCAACAGTAAACAAGGCATGTTTACTCAAAAAATGCAGGAGCCAGAGATGGTAGTTACAGCCTCAATTTAATAAATTTTCTTATAGGCCTTCTGCTTTGGTATGGAAACTAAAGGAAGAGAAGCATTCCATCCATGAGAGTATCAAAGGAAGAGAAATTCACATTACTGAATTTCTGTCAGTCCCTTTGGAGAAAAAGGAGTGGAATGGTAAAATTTGGCACGCTATCTCCTGCCCCCATGCTTCCAAATTCTAATACACACCTTTTGACATGTTGTATTAACATCACTGTCTTGTACAAATAAACCACTGAAAGCCACTGAAGTGTGCATTTGGGGAGATTTTCAGACGCGTTTTTCGGCATGATATATTCCAAAACAGCTCCGTTGCTGTCGCACAGCAGGGGAGCAGTTTCGGACAACGCCATTCCTCTGCCGAACCCCTCTGTGTCACTTCCGTGACAGAATGGAGGAAGCCGCGTCATATTTCACTCACGGGCAACAATTGTGAATGAAATATGACGCGGCTTCCTCCATTCTGTCACGGAAGTGACACAGAGGGGTTTGGCAGAGGAACGGCGGCGTCCGAAACTGCTCCCCTGCCATGAGGCAGCAACGAAACTGTTTTGGAATATATCCTGCCGAAAATCATGTCTGAAAATCTCCTAAGTATAAAATTTTATAGCAGTCCTCCATGCAGGGTTTATACATCAGGTAGATTTATGTTTAAAGAAGTCCATACCCATGTTTTTTTCATTAACATGAAGAAACTTTTTCAGAACTCTTCAAGGCAGTAGATTTTCTTCTCAATTTAGGTTCCAATTATTTACTTAAACATTTGTTTTTCTAGGCAAACGTTCTTCAGTTTACAATAATTAGCAACACATGCACTTTTAATGACATGACTTCTATATTCGTTTTACAAGAGATCAGAAAGAAATCTTTCCATGGAATTTGCTGATGAGGAAGATGTCAGAGGAGGACAAAGCTAATCTTATTTTCTTTCATCTAGTGTAAGATATATCCACTAAAACTCTTCAGGAAGCAGGCCAAATCAGATAATGTTGTGACATCAGAAATACTTGTAAAATCAGATAAGGAAGCAGGGTTTTTGAACTTATATATAAATAGGAACCTGACAGACAGACACACGTCAATCAAACATAGCTGGCTTTAGCTAACATCTGATTTCTAATGGTTGGCTTAAAGGTGCAGTGGTAAGAATAATAATCCATTCTCCTATTCCCTGCTTTTAGTAATATGGAAACAGCTGCCAAATACAACAGCTCATGGGAGGGAAGTTGGAGTGTCTGTAGTTTGATCCAACCTCTGGATGCACTGGAGCAGAGAATCCAGCTGGATTTACCAGGAGCATCTTCTGTTTTTATATCGAACAGCAGAGATCCAAGTTATATAGTACAGATGGCCCTCTGTAGCCACGGATTCTGCATCCACGAATTCAACTATCCACAGATTGAAAATATTTTTAAAAATAATAATAATTCAAAACACAAACCTTGATTTTGCCATTTTATATAAGGGACATCATTTTACCACCCATTGTATATAATGGAACTTGAGCATCCATGGATTTTAGTATCCATGGGAGGTCCTGGAACCAAACTCCGGTGGATACCAAGAGCCCACTTATCTCAACAGCATTACAGCTAGCTACTAAAAACCATAACTTGGAAAGGTTACCGTTTGGGATGATAAATGCCATAATCACTATCCAACATTGATTATGTTGTTACCTGCCCTGACACCCCCTCCCCTCCAATAATTCATCAATTGGCAATATTTCATAATTTGGCTTATACTGATGTTTCACATGTTTAGGAGTAGACCAGGACAGCCCAACTATAGGGACTAATGGAGGTTTGCTCAAAACCTAAGAAGAGGTCTTAGAAATTTTCCAAACGCAGACACGCCTGGGAAGTAATTATGCAGCGCAAGGAATTAATCATCCTCATTAATAACTTTTGCCATCCTGACCACACTCTGATGTTGCTTGGCCACGCGCCTCCTGGGGGCCATCTACCCGGCAAAAATTACCCAGGAAGAAACCAGGATGAATCCTATTGGTCCTCACACTCATCAGGGCATAAATGTGCTATTGGGAAGGAGGGGAGGCAACCCCTTCCCAAGTCTGTGACTTTCCATTTGTCATGGGTTTTCTTTAAAAGTGTGGGGAAAACTGTAATATTGGTTGTCTCATCAATCAGCAACCATCTCAGATAAAGGGCACATAGCAGAGCTGGATTGTGATTGGTCAGGCCGCGGAGGGGGCAGGCTTTCAAGGAATGTCTTTCAGTCGAGGATCCACCATCCAACCCCTTCTAAACAAATCTTGCAGAGAAAGCCTCTTAGGATCGCCATTAACTCAGAAATGACTTGAAGACACCAAACAACAACAACATCTAAAATCCAGAAGAGGTTTACCATCTCACTGGCATGAAAGCCACCAGCTATCACTGGGAAGATAATGTTCCCCTAAGGGGCACTGTGGGTCCCTGCAGAAATTTTCTTACTAGGTAGAGCCTAGTAAATTCTACATAAATTCTGTACAGACAACGAGGAAATTGATATAGTTAAAGATTTCCCACATCTGGGATCAATCATTGATTAGAATGGAGATGGCAGACAAGAAATCAGAAGATTAGGAATGGAAAGGGCAGACATGAAAGAACAAGAGAAAATCCTAAAGTGCAAGGATATAAAACTGAACACTAAAGTTAGGATTGTACAAGCCATTGTATTTTCCATCACCATGTATGGAAGTGATTGCTGGATAGTGAAGAAATCTGATGGAAAGAAAATCAACTCATTTGAGATGTGGTGCTGGAGAAGAGTGCTATGAATGCTGTGGACTGCCAAAAAGACCAATAAATGCATCCTAGAACAAATCAAACCAGAGCTATCCCTCAAAGCCAAGATGAGATTGTTGTACTTCAGATGTATAACGAGAAGGCCTGACTCACTAGAAAAGACAATAATGCTGGGTAAGATAGAAGGCAGTAGAATATAGGAAGGACACTTACTAGATGGATAGACTCAGGACTTTTTCAGACGTGAACTTACCACGTAAGAAGGCTCATAACAGGCATGAGGCTGCTGCGCAGCAGGGGGCCTGTTTCGTACGACGCCGTCCCCCTGCCACGAGAGATCGGAGGCAGCTGCGCCACATTTGGCCATTTTTTATTCACAGGCAATTTACGTGAATAAAAAAATGGCCAAATATGGCGCGGCTGCCTCCAGTCTCTTGCGGAAGTGCCACAGTTGATTTTGGCAGGGGGACGGCATCGTACGAAACAGGCCCCCTGCCATGCAGCAGCGTCGTGCCTGTTACGAGCCTTCTTGCA
Source organism: Gambelia wislizenii (assembly GCA_030847615.1). Lineage (NCBI taxonomy): Eukaryota > Metazoa > Chordata > Lepidosauria > Squamata > Crotaphytidae > Gambelia > Gambelia wislizenii. The sequence goes on along the minus strand of JAUMIR010000001.1, from coordinate 163,717,720 downwards.
CAGTAAGTTCACATCTGAAAAAGTCCTCAGTCAAGGAAGCCACAGTCCTGAGCCTGCAGGGCCTGAGCAGAGTGGTTGAGGATAGAGGGTCTTGGAGATGTCTCATTCATAGGGCTGCCATGAGTCGAAGTTGACTCGAGGGCAGTTATCAACAACAAGAAGAGCCTTTCTGTACAAGGTATGGCAAGGATAGAGAGTATTTTGATAGAAAAGTTGAAGAACAAGGCAGTGAGCTAGAAACAAGAGCTAACAGCTGTGTATGTTATTAACATGTTGTGTTTACTGTGGAAGATGACATCAGCACTTTCTTGCCATATTGCAACAAGAAAAGGCATTACTGTGAGTAGAGTAACAGCCATTAAAAACTGTTCAAGAAAAAAGAGAACAGTTAACAAATGCATGATGCTCTTAAATCGCAGTAAATGCTGTCACTTTTATATTGACAATTGAGGAATGGCAAAGCTTTCAGAATATTGAGGATTAGACATTTCAGAAGCTAGGAAAGCATTGTGGACCAGTTAACTTGTCTGGTAGTTTGCTAGAAACACTCCTGTGGTGACAGCAATTTGGAAAAAAAATACACTTCTAGCCTTTTGAAGTCATAGCTTTGAGATCTGTCATGCTTTGCTTTGTGACACAGGAAGCAAAAGGCAAGGAAACTACAGTATTCATCTAGTTAGCGCCATGTTGAGGTCTCTTTGCTCTTGTGATCTGCACTTCTGCAAACAAGCAATACCTTTATTAGGATCAACCAAACCTGGCTTACTTTCTTTTACGCGTCTTAATTGCCAAAGCGATGCAGATCTAAAGCACGGGATTGGTGGTTTTGGCAGTGCTGGAAAAAATTACTGTTTGGGACTATAACTCCAGAATATCCCCCCGCTGCCACCATTGTTACCTGAATTGCATGGGGTTCGTGGCAACCCAGTCATGTCATTCAAACACTAATATTTTATTGGGGAATTTTAATTAGCTCAAATTAAGCTGCAAGAGGCTGGGTAACTACGGGACCTTTAGACTATGTACCCCAGTACTCACTGACAAGACTCCAAGCCAGGAAATAAAATAAAATGGTTTTATTTGAGATGTAATCACTGAACCACTCACATGTACACTCAAGCTTCAAGCAATCACACAAGGCTATCGAAAAAAGTAGAAAGTATTGGGATAGAGGAATAGAGTTTGGGATGGTAGGTGATACTATACCTGTCCGACAAGCAGAGATTCGTGCAGCAAAGAAGTATGGCTATGCACACTGGGTGATCCAGCAAACCAGCAGAGTAATGGCGTCTGGAAGACTGAGCACACTTTGGCTATGTTTTGGGGTAAAATTTTTACTCAGTACTTATCCTTAAGGGGTGTTTTGAGTGGAAAATAATAATTGAGTGAGTTTCCCACAGTAAGATAATGGAATCTTTGACTTCATTGATTGCTGTTAATGGTTGGAACATTAAGACTGATGGATTTCAGGCAGCCTTCATTTTGTGGATGGAAGAGGTGTGAAGGAAAACCATTTGCAAAGTATTGGGTGTTCCGGTCACTCAAGTGTATTAGTGTATGACTCACTACCAGGTGCATCCAGGAGAATTAGCACATTCCATCCCAAGCAAGGAAAGGCTGCAGCATTTTTCTTTAGCCTGAGCCGTCTCTCCCTCTCCTCTTCCCTCACTGAGTTAATTTAATACAAACTGCTTCTGCCTTTTGAACTCCATCTGTACCAGTTGAAGCAAGCTGAGGGCAAAGGGAGAATGTGTGAGAAGGAGAGAGAAAGGGGACATTATAAAAGCCACTGAAAAGGGGTGGTGGTGACAGAGGACTAATTGAGACAGACCCTGCCAAATTGGGACAGCTGGGGAGTGTGGGCTTGCCTCAACTTTCCACTCCCACTCAACTGGACATTGCAGTCACAGCTTTGACAACACATTCCTCTCCTACTTTGTTGTTGTTGCACCATGCCTTCAAGTTGTTTCCAACTCACGGTGACCCTAATGTTGACATGGAGACAAATCTCAGCAAGATTTGTTTAGAGGGGGTTTGCCTTTGTCTTCCTCTGAGCCTGAGAGTGTATGACTTGCCCAAGGTCATCCAGTTGGCTTCCATGGCTGAGCAGGGAGGGATTCAAACCCCAGTCTCCCGGAGTCCTAGTTCAACCCTCAAACCACACTGACTCTCCTAGTTCAACCCTCAACACCACACTGACTCTCCTCTCCTACTTACTCCTTCCTTTTTTCTGTTCCTGTCTTTTGTGCTTTAGTATTTTTATGCTATTTAATTTTTGGTCATTTATTTCCTTTATTTCCACGCCAGAAATCCTACAGTAACACGTGTGCATGCACACACATGCACACAAAAATACACAGATGGCACTCCATTTCTGACATTGTTGCAGGGCCCCCAACCCTCTCAGGTGGCCCTGGAGGAGGACAGGGTAGTCCATCCCATACATTGGCTTCAGAAGATTCAAGAAGCTGAAGGAGAGAACAAGCCTTCAGAAAGAAACAGGCAACAGATGCCGATGAAAATTGGACTAATAAAATTGGACCAATATGGCTGCAACTCTTAAAAAGGAATGTCATGTTTCTAGCAAGATGCAATAGGAAAGAATACTCTGTATGAACAGCAACATGTCTTGTACATATGTTAGGATGTCTTTTTATGGAGTGGACAAGGGTGGGTTGTTGTTTTTTCTTCATTCCCTAGCATATGTTTATGGTAAAAAAAATCTTAAGTGTAATCAGAACTAATTATAATCATAACGTTTGAAAAGCATTAGTAGAACCTGCTTCAAAGGGGATGGAGCTGTTACAAAACCATATGGATAAAATGTTTTAACAGTACTCACAAGCAAACCACAAATGCATCAGCATTCTGTATAAGTGACAGATGGAAAGCAGGAAATGGGAATAGCACTTTGGGAGCCAAATTCTCAATAGCACACAACTTTTGCTGGGATGTCTAAATGAGAGCCAGATTTCCAATAATTGTACTTCTTATCATTTTAATAGCACTTTGGAGAATTCAGAGAGTATCACACACACTGCTGACAACAACAGTACAATATACGTAAGGTACATCTGTATTAAACCCACACTGTAGATCTGGGGTGCACAGTATGGAGGCAGGGACTTGCTTGCCTAACACAATCTATGAAGATCACAGCAGAGGTGAGATAGGGACCAGAGGATTCCAGACTCACAGCCCAGTTTTTCAATGCTGTACAGTCAGACCCCCGCATCCACAGAATCAATATCTACAGCTTCAATTATCTTCAGGACACAAAATAGGGACACATACCATAGTGTGCACTGGAAAATGCCTAGATAGGCATCCTCTCTAGGCATCTTCTACGTTTTCCAATACAACTCTATGGAATGTTTTTATCAGAAGTCCTTTATTTTAATAGGATTCCCAGCTATCCATGGTTTCCAGTATCCACGGTAAGTCCTGGAATTGAAATCCCATGGATACAGGGGTCCAATTGTATATGCAACAAAATGCAAAGGGATGTGAATGTCACATTTGGACAGTATATATGCATGGGTTTTCCTACTGAGAAAGCACGTTCATCATCATCATCATCCAGTGATCAGTGTTTATGCTTTCAGGTTTAAAATGTGTAGCCAAGAGTCATATTAAAATATAATAACTAGAACGTTGCTCGTAACTAGAATGTTGACAGTTCTTTGGGGATATAGCTCATAGGCATTAATATTATTTTACAAATAGGCTATAAATATTGTGTGTGTGTGTGCGCGTGTGCACATGTGTGTTTTGTGAGAGAGAAATATAGTTGTTTCACTCCTATAGTTCAGCATAGCAAAATGTAATTTATTTAAGAAATTGTAATACAGGTTGCCTCCCATATCTGCAGGGGATACGTTCCCATACTTACCATTTATAAATGAGAGTGCAGATAATAGCAAACCCTATTAAAATAAAGGAGTTCTATTACAAACATACCATAGAGTTACGTTGGAGGATGTAATGATTCCTAGAGAGGACACCGCTCTAGGCATTTTCCAGCACAACTCAATAGTATGTGTACCTATTTTTTCAGTCACAGATAACTGAAACTGGATATTGGTTCCACAGATACAGGGGGGCGATCTGCATAATTATCAAAGTACTATAATTATCAAAGTATATACAACTATGTTCCAGGCAGCCAAACACTGCATTTGGCTGTCCATTTCCCCTTGTATTATCCACCTATTGTTCCAGCCAAATATATTTTATTACAATTCCATCATATCTTGCCTGCTCAACTAATTATTCCTTTCCTGAGCTTAGTTTGATATACTGGTTTCTCCTCTCAGATAAATTTGGTTTAAAATATGGGACCAATAAATATTTAGTGTAAAAGCCAGTTTTTTAAAAAGTATATTTCAGAACGATAAAAACTAGACATGAAAAAAGACCTGGATTTATTCTTGCTTTTTGTAAGAGTTTAAATAAGAATACCTTATATTCAACAAACTAAACTTGTCAAGCTTTATTTACATTCATACGGTTTTGTCTTCTTTTCAGCTGAGTTTGATAAAATACAGCATATTCCATTTCATTAATGTTTATCCTCATTTTCACCACTTTTATTTCCCTGAATTATCTCCAACCTGAAATGTTTGGGTTGTCAGTCCTTTCTTTACACAGACATAAGGCTTAATCATAGTTTGATTTCCTTAACCATGGTTGAGCATTGCATCTCAATACCTAAGCCACAGTTCAGGGTTGTCTGCAAATAATAACTGGAATCCCATTGGTTAGTCCCATTCAATCAATTGTTGACTGGTAAGTCAACACATAGGTAAATCCCACTGATTCAGTGGGTCTTCTCTAATTAGGAGTAACAAGAAGTTTTAGTTCAATAACGCTTTGCAGATATTTCATGGGTGCATAATGCAAACTATGATTGTATTAAGTTTGTGTGTGTGTGTGTGTCTGTCTGTCTGTCTGTCTGCTGATTTGATTGAACTGATTGTTTCTAGATGATTTATATTAATGGCTCTTAACCTTTTGTTTACCAGGGACCCCGTTTAAATATCTTTGTTGCCGTGGACCCCCAAGAGTTAACTCAAGATTTAAAACCATAACAACAATACCTGATAATAGTAATAATACAATTACACCATTCATTAAACCTTCCCTCAGAGGCACTGGAGGGGGAGGGAAGACATTTCTCCTGCTTCTTCCTGCAAGTTTGTGGCTGGAGCAGATTGAATGGCATTGTGCAGGCCAAGCAAACCAGCCAGCCTTTGCCTTGGCTCCTGTCATGTGGCCACTCTACCACAGGCAGAAGGTGGGCCTAGCAGTTTTCAAGCCTTCACAAACTCCCCTTGTGAGGACATTGTGGCTCCTTGGGGGTCCCCAGACCACAGATTAAGAACCGCTGATTTATGTTACATGATTTATGTTAAATTGTAAGACACTTTGTTAAGTCTTTTGCCTTGAAAAATGGAAGAGAAAGCAAGAAAGAGAGACAGAAAGAGAGATGACATATGGAGTGAACAGAATTTCAGTGAACGGACTTGGTCTCTAAGCAACACCTATTAATTGTAAAAAATCTGTGCAATAAGGACTCCCAGGGCTGGTTTACACAGCAGATTTATTGTGACCACAGAAGGGTGCCTTGTTCCTTGCCTTGAAAGATGCAACCAGCGAACATCTCTCCGTTGCTATCCCTGGGGTATTCCCACAAATGCAGACAAACCCTGAACAACATCTGAGACAGAATGTAGGCCCGTGTCTCTAACATCTCCACGTTTTTTTCTCCTGTATGATTTTTAACATCTTTGCCTGATGAAGAAGCCTGTGAAGCTTCAAAAGCTTGTATGATGCATTTTCTGCCCTTTGGTTGGCCAATAAAAGTATCACACAGATGATTTACATAACTTTAAAGTAGATAATAAAGACATTGAAATAGTTCAAGATCTTCCATACCTTGGCTCAGTCATTAATCAAAATGGAGACTGCAGTCAAGAAATAAGAAGAAGACTAAGACTTGGAGGGCAGCTATGAAGGAACTAGACAAGATCCTGAAGTGTAAAGATATATCATTGAATACTAAAGTTAGGATTGTCCATACCATGGTATTTCTCATTTCTATATATGATTGTGAAAGCTGGACAATGAAGAAATCAGATAGAAAGAGAATCAACTAATTTGACATGTGGTGCTGGAGAAGAGTTCTACGGATACTGTGGACTACTAAAAAGACCAATAAATGGGTCCTAGAGCAAATCAAGCCTGAACTCTCCCTAGAAGCCAAGTTGACTAAACTGGGACTGTGGTGCTTTGGCCATATTATGAGAAGGCATGACTCACTAGAAAAGACATTACTGCTTGGTAAGGTAGAAGGAAGAAGAAGATCACATTCTAGATGGATGGACTCAATCAAGGAACAACAGCCCTAAGTCTACAAGGGCTGAGCAGGGCTGTTGATGATAGGGTGACTAGGAGGTCTCTCATTTATAGGGTCACTATAAGTTGAAGTGGACTTGATGGCAGTTAACAACAACATCAGTGACCCAAAGTCACATACTAAATTCCATGACCAAGTTGGGATTCTAACTTGGATCTCCCTATTCCAAGTCCAGCACTTGAAACATTATACTACACAGGTTCTCTCAGGTCAGTGGTTCCTATTAAAAAATAGCATGGAGGCTGATGCATGAAAAAAATACAATGATTATTGCAACAATTACTGTGTTAACTTTGTATAATTAGAGAGCAAATTAGAGTAATTTGCATAATATGCTTATGAGATGTTGAAATTTGAGGGACTGCAATACAACAGCATTAGGAATCAGCAAGTGAAGAAATTAGCTGGCAACTACCCCCTTTCTATATGTTGTTAATTATTAGCAGGCAAGTACAATGGTAAAGGAAGGAATAACTGTCTGCCCAGACAGGAATGTTTTTTAATCATTGCAAATTAGCAAGATATTTGTCAGTTGGATTCTAGTAGGAAGTGGTTTTCCCTCTGAAATGACAAAGGAGAGTGAGCCAGACTCCCTGGGGCATATTTGCTGTTCCTTGGAATGTGACTCATCTGGCATCCTCTCAGAGCAACTGTGGGGCCAGTTTATAGATAGCTGAACATTTCTCCACCAGAGCCCAATCCACACATGAATGTTATGCATACTTTGGGCTGAATGCAATTTTGCTCCCAACCTGTGACTTGCATGGCAGATTTCTGAAGAGGACATCCTGACAGAAATAAGCAAAACCGGCAGGCAGGAAGGAAGGAAATAAACAAGAAATCAAACTAATCCATGTGTAGCAAGACACGTAAACTGAGCAAATGTCATTGTATATAGTACTGTAATATACAAAATACTGGACACATTAGAATGTTACAGAACACTTCTGTAACTCTAGAAGTTCTGAGTATTAATAGGCTGAAAACACAGCCTTTGCTATGGTGCATTTAGTGCACTCCACCAGTTGAACAAACTTCTAATTTGTTTAATAAAGGCTTTGCCAACCTGGTACTCTCCGGATGTGCTGGATGACAACTCCCATCAAGGAGGGACAGGAACAATGGGAATTGTAGTCTGTCTCATTTGGGGGATACCAGGTTGTGGACAGCTGCTTCAAAGGGCTGAACAAGAAGCTTGGCAGCTTTCTCGCCCACTCTGTTTTGTTTGAACAACTGTCACACTAAAACTGGCAGACTACTGGGCTTGTTCTCACAGCAGCAATATATGAGAAGCTGTTGCCATTGTCCCAACAATAAAATATGATATAATTAAAAGCAAACGTCTGTACAAGCCTTTAAAATTAAGTTTCTAGGAAAGTGCCTGGCTCCAGACATTCTGCCTGGAAGCAGAGCAAGTCAAGGCCATTGACTCAAATCACAATTTGGTGCCAGCTGTCTCTACTTTGACTAACAAGACCTGCCATGCTTGTTCACCTCTACAGAATGTTGTTTTGCTTCACAGGGCCAGGGTCATATCAAATGAAATCACCATTTAAGTAATAGCTCTGTGGATAACTGATAGCCAGCCAGTACAGTAGCAATTAGAACCACCCAAGACACATTTCCCCATGTCCTTTACTAAATGAATTGTTTGTACATCTTTGCAAGAAGGGGGCAGGGAAAGATGTATATTACTGAGAAAGGTCTGGAAAACAACTTGACATTTACATTCAACACAGTCAACAGTGTAATCTAAGAACGTGGATTTTTTTTAAAAAAAAGACTGACTTAATGGGTAATTGAAAAAGAGGGGAAACAGTACCGGTAAAATCAGAGCCAAATTTGGGTTCTTTTGAAACCTGAGTGTTTGACACCCTGCAACAGGAATGAAAAGATGATGACGAAAAGATGAAAAGACTGTATTTCACAGTTAATGACCTAAACGTTTTCTACTTGGAATGTTTGAACAGGAAAATGAAATTTTTGATCAAGCAATTTGGGCTTAACTATTCCCCCAAGATTTTGATAGATCCTAACAGCTTGCTGGCATACTGAATGAGAGACCTACAAGCCACCCTATCATCACCAGCCCAAACTCAGGGTTGTAGTTTCCTTGATTGAGTCTACCCTCCTATGATGCAGTTTTCCTCATGATTGTCTTTTCTAGTGAGTCATGTCTTAACACTTGGTGGGGGTTGGTGGTGGGAGGCTGCTTCTTTACCCAGGTGTGCCAGTCAGTGGTGGAGCCTGTGCACAGGTACCTCTAGCTGCCCTTGTGTACAAGGGACAGACATAGACCAAGGAGTTTGTTGGAGTGTTGTTGTTGTTGTGTATCTTCAAGTCATTTCTGACTTAATGCTGGCCCTATCACAGGGTTTTCTTGGCAAGATTTGTTCAGTGGATGGTTTACCATGGCCTTCCTCTGAAGGTGGGAGAGTGTAACATGCACAAGAGTATCCAGTGGTTTCTACGGCCGAGCAGAGATTCAAACCTTGGTCTTCCAGAGTCCTAGACCAACGCTCAAACCACTACAGCATGGTGGCTCCCCTATCAAGGAGTTACTGGATACTTTTCAGACCATGTCAAAGGTGTTATCTTTATGTGTGGGGGGAGGAATGTGGACTGATGCATACTAATGTCAATTCGACACAGCTTCAATTTGTCTTTTTTCTTTTCTTTTCTTTTCTTTTTTGGCAAAATTGCAGGCATGCGAAGCAAATCACTTTTGTTGTCCCAATGGGCATGCCTACAAATCAAGATGGTGGGCACAAGTGAATTACTCGCGTTTTTATTTTCACCAGTTGCTGCTGCTGCTGAACAGTATTTTTTAAAGCATATCTAAGGTGCGAAAGTGCGATATTCTGCTTACATAAATTTAAAAGGGGGGAGGCTGTTTTGTCGCCTCAGCACACAACCACTAAAGCGAAAATCCAACATGGCAGTTCGGGGCACTTGCCTTGTTAGCAAACTCCGCCCCCTGCCCACATCTGACCAATCAGCTTTCCACTTCTGCTCTTATTGGGAATGCAAATAAAAGCGAATCAGATTGTCCCAATGAGTGGGAATGTGCATTCCTGAAGAGCTTTTCCTTCTGAGTTTTTGGTGGATTTGGCCTCCTTCCTTCTGAATACTGCAGATTGATGCAGGATGGGATTTAGACAAATTGTATTCTCCTCAAATTCTATAAGGAGTAGTTTTGCCATTTAGACAACCCCTAAAGAAGTACCCCTAAAGAAGTGTGGTCCTCCAGAGGTTGGTGGACTACAAATAAATGAATGAATGAATAAATAAATAATTGCTGAATGGTAAGCCAACACTTTTGTAAATGTTATTGATTTCATGAGTCTATTCAAGTCGGAAGTAGCAATTGCATTTAGACCATGGTTCTCCCTCCACGTCACCCTGCATCCCACATTTTTCTTCTCATAAAACCCCTATAAGGAAGAATAGGCTGACTGGAGCTTCATGGAGATTTGAATCTAGTTGTTTCCAGTGGCAGCTGACACTAACCCAAATATAAGAATCATGTGACTCTCCAGGTATTGCAAAACCCATGGGCCTTGGCCAGGAGAGCCAACGGTGAGGGATGAAGGAAGCTGCCATTCAACAACATCTGGAGGGCCACATGTTCTCCAGTCTTGCCCAAAGATATATTGACTGTCACCACTTCTGTGAGCTTGAGAGAGATTACTGGAAGGTATATTGAGCATAATTAGGTGCACACAGTTTAAACACTCCAACAAACTTTCCAACATCCACCTCTCACACATTGGATTTTCAAGAAACAGTCAGAACTCTATGATGCTGGTAGCTTTTCAGAGCAAGGGCTGCTGACACACTGCAGAAATAATGCAGTTTTCACCACTTTAACTGCCATGGCTCAATGCTATGGAATTCTGGGATTTGTAGTTTTGTGAGATATTTAGCCTTCTCTGTCAGAGCTCCGGTTCCAGAACAAACTGCAAATCCCAGGATTCCATAGGATGGAGCTATGATAGTTAAAGCAGTGTCAAACTGCATTAATTCTAGAGTGTGTCAGCAGTCTAGGGGCTTATCTAGATGATACTCCCCAGAACTGGAATGCCCCACAGTAATGGCATTTCGCAGAAGCAGCAACTTGTCTTAAAAAGTTGTGTTTTCCCCCCATAAGCTTCATGTGCTAGATGGTGGCCGCGAGTGATTTACTCACGTTTGTACTTTGCCACCACTGAACTTTAAAAAAAATGATGTCCAAGCGCTAGAGTGATTTTTTGATTAAACAGGACAGCAAAAAATAGTCACCCCATCTTATCGCTTAGCGATGGCTCGCTAAGGCAAAAATTCAACATGGCAGCAGTGGGCACTTGCCCTGTTAGCAAGCCCCACCCCCATAGTCACCCGACCAGTCAGCTTTGCACTTCCTCTCCTATGGGAAAGTGATTCAAAGCAAATCGCTTGTCCTAAGGAGCAGGAATGTGCAACCCCTCACTGTTCTTAAAAAAACGATGCAGCTTTTCCTGCATTGTTTTTGCCATTTGGGGCCCCCCTCCTTCCGAATACAGTGGAGTGATGCGGGATCCTGACAGGTCGTATTCCCAGCAAATTCCATGAAGGACATTTTCACCATTTAGACAGCCCTAAGACTCAGCTCTCTGACAGTGGACAGTACCCTATTAGTGACATACATGTACATGTCTTTTTGGACAGGGTGCAGGACTCTAGTCCTTTGTGCCCTGTTCAAAATAACCTCCCACAGCTATTAAGCCACGGTGAGAAGGGCAGGGAGAGGAAGCCATTCAGACAATGACAACATGGCTGGCCTGGTCTCGGAGAGGAAGGAAAAGAAGGGTGGACTCCATCTGGGAGCGCATCCTAATTTCTCCCTTGCTGCCCCCTTCCTCTCCTCTCCACTGGTAAACAGCAGTAGCATCAACAGCAGCTCTTCCCGGAGCTTGGCAGCTTCTAGGGCAGAAGAAGACCATGGAACTGCACTGTTGAATGTAAGCTCTCTGTCTGTGTCTGTCTGACTCATACCACAAGTCTACTGTTTGGTCATACTCTGAATGCCTCCTTATATCATCCTTAACTATATACTGTAAAAGGCCAGCTTCTGAGAACAAGGCACCAAGTATTTAGTTCCCATGGCAACATATCATCTGCAGTTCCCCAAACAAAGGAGATAACTTGCCAGGGCTATTAGGATAACACTGTGGAGTCTCTCTGGTTCTGTTAACTTTCTGTTGACCACAGCTCATTCATAAAGTTAGAAGGTGACCTTGGAGGTCATCTAGACAAGCCCTCTGCTCACAACAGCACCTTAAAAATACCTTTGTGGGCCAAGAACTGAATGGGAATATTCATAATATGTATGAGTTGCTGGAGAACTAAACTTCCACCTACTCATCAGTCCAGGAGGTGTGGATCAGTTCAACTCATATAGGAATGATCAAGCAACCATCATTTAAAGAGTTCTTTCTGGAGTTTTTCATTGCTTGCTTTTGGATTTCATCTTCATAAAAAGCTTAGTGTTTTATGAAGATTTCATCTTCATAATAAGCAAACGTGGCTACCTTCCTGCTTGTGCTTAAGTCCAGACTGAATGCATAATCACTTCAAATATAATTCCTTGGAAGAATAATATTTGCTTATCCCCCCCCCCACTCACTCTGAAAACTGTTCACTTATTCCCACAGCTTAGAAATTTATTTTCAAAAGTCAATATTCACAGTTATAGTTTCAAATTCCACAAAAGGGGGGGGGTTAGCTACCAGCCTAATTACGATTTTTAAAGTAATTATTTATTGTCCTATTTCTGAAATATAATTAAATTAGCTGCTTTTGGTTACTCTTATAAGTCAGCTCTGTGCTACATGGTACAAAACCCAAGTTTCTCCTATTCACTTCATTGTTATCTTGACACAGAGCAACCAAATACTGAAGGCAGCAACATGATGTGCATCACAAGCCAACACTTGAGCCATGTAACCGTCTGCCCCACCCTGCCATGAAACAACACCCATAGCCATAAAAGAAAATAAAAGGTACAGTTCTATCACAAAAACAGGGACATTATCCTTTGTTTAGGTACAATTGTAATGTGGTGTAGTTATAGCAGTCTTCTGGGGGAAAGGAATTAACTGCAAGTCACTACTATTTGTAACTACTACTAATTTGTCTCTACACTCTGCTCCCTGCCAGTAGCAGCTGGTAGCTCCCATGTTAGCTGAATAGTGAATCCACTCCATCTTTTCTTCTAAACTTTAAAGGAGTTATCCAAAATGCCAATACTGTTTTTGGCAATAGGGTTCAGCACTTTGGATAGTTCCTTTAAAGTCTGGACTAAAATTCAGAGTGGATTCACTGGCCACCAACTGCTTTAAGGCACACTCTAGATATTTTGTCCTTTTTATCTTGGAAAGGACATTTACTGTCAATAGGAAAACAATTGGGAGTCACCTCTTACTGGCTAACAGTAGTAATGGATCATGGATGTTTGAGTCCTGGATGTGTTTCCTATTGATGCATTGGGGTGTTTACCCAAGGACACACCCCATGGCTGGGGTTATACAGTCAGCCCTTTGCATCCACAGATTAAGCACACATGGATTCAAGCAACCACAGCTCAACAATATTTTTTAAAATATCTTGAAAGCAAGTCTTGCTGTTTGCCATTTTATATAAGGGACACTATTTTACTACACCATTGTATATAATGGGACTTGAGCATCCATGGATTTTGGTATCCATGGGGGGTCTTGGAACCAAACCCTAGCAGATACTGCAAACCCGCTGTATCTCTTATTCTGCAGTTCTGTATCCAGAGCTTGGAACATTCGTTTCAAAAGTAACGAGTACAGTTACATATACAAGGTACTAGAAGTAGTTGATGTTACAGCTATAATTTCAAACTATTTTGTTACTTATTTTTCCCTAAAAGTAACTAAAATAGTTAGTTTAGTTAAACATCAGAATGCTACAAAACACAGGCCTGTGGTATGTATAACCTATAGCTATAAAGGAAGCTAAAACAGTTACAGTTATACCACAAAAGAGGTTAGGTATCTCTTATTACTTTAAAGTTGAAATGTAATTTAGTTATGCCTTAGTTAGTGTAAAGAGAGACTAATTATAAGTAATGAATGACAGGTAACTCATCAGTAGATTTTCCTTGGGGGTTTTTTCCGGGCTGTGAGGCCATGTTCTGGAATAGTTTCTATTCCAGAAAAAAACCAAGGAAAATCTATGGATGCCGGCCGTGAAAGCCTTCGACTTCACATTTAACTCATCAGTGTTTTAAAATTCAGACTAAACCCAGAGTGGATTCAGGGTCCCACTGACACCATTGCCCATGGACATCCAGAGGCTGTTCCATCATTCCTGCCTGCCCACAGACCATGCTTGCAGGGGTTGAAGGGAGACCCACAACCTCTCAAGGGCCACAAATTCCCCTGCTATGTACTAGACTTGTGGTTATTCTTCTCTTGTTAGTGACATCATCACCATCTGATTTTGATCAGCAGAATTTTGGATTTACATTTTATTAACATTTTAATAAAAACATATGGCAAGATTATAAAAGCCATTGTATGACCTCAGAGATATCTGAAGTATTCTTGCCAATATGGGAATAGTGTGAGATGGAAAATATTTTTTTAAAACCATGGTTCCATAGAATTGCTCCTTGGACAAGGTAATAACAAATAGTTCTAACAAAAAAGCATGTATTCCCAAATCCCAAGAAGTTGTAAAGTGTTGAGTATTATGCCAAGTTGAAATTGCTCTGAGAACAGGTCTTGCATTACAGCCATTGTTGTTCAACCAAAGAATCTGCTGTGAATTCTCTAGAGTGCTTACATGATGGTGTACAACAGAACTTTTGGAATGTATCTGTGAGACATATGCATTTTCTTTTAAAGTATGGTGTGTTTTTCCACTGCTTCTTCCATTATTAATAAAGGCAATAACATGCACATTAACAAGAGCAACTGACCTTCTCCAAGTACAGTCTCATGCAGCAGTGACCTTATGCATGTCCTGATTTTTCCCCAGTTTCTTTGTAAACAATAAAATGCTATCCGATGTGCTTTGCAATGCATCCACATGTCTAGTCTACTCAGTCTATTACTGGTTTCCAATCTAGGAAGAAGATTTTCACACAAAGATGTCTCCATCTTTTTCTCTCCCTTCACTGTAGAGGAGTGAAAACAATAACCCTTATAAAAAGTTGATCAAGATGACTGCAGAGGTATACATGTCTAGGTTATTTGGCTTTTAAACTGTATTGATGAATTTAAATGTGTCTATGAATTTGAAGACTGCAGTACCATCTTCAGTCACTAGGTGGCAGATGATGCCTTAACCAACAGTTGATACAGTCTGAGTGGTTGTCTAGATGAGAAGATATAAAGCAGATTGGTGTGTATTACGGTATCACAAATTCACAGCAGCGCTCATTTGTCTACACGGTCTTTTGGTAAAATCTATTGTATGTGAAACTATCCATGTTTGTAGTGCACATACAGCCATGCCTGCGAATCAAGATGCTGGCTGAGAGTACAAAATGTTATTATTCTCCACACGTGTTGTAACTGCTGCACAGTTGTTGTTTTTTACTTGTAAACCAAAGGTGCGCAAATGCAACCTTCCGCTTAGAAAAAGCTCTTCAGTCACCTCAGTGCAGCAAAAAAGTGCACACTCAATAACACAAAATATGAACATGGTGCTTCCAGGCCACTTCCTTGCTGGCAAGCCTGGTCATTGCCTGCATGGCTGACCAATCTGCTCTCCGCTTCTTCCCTTGCCAAGAATGCACAGTGTCTCAAATTGGATGTCCAGACATGTGATAATGTGCAAGCCCGCACCTTATTCAAAAAACCTCTGGGAAATCCATGAAGGCTTTCCCCCTGCAGTAGATGGAGGTTTTGGCCCCCCTCCTTCTGAATACTGTGAATCTCATTTGCAGCATGTTGGGACAAAAGAAATTCTAGTTGAATTCTATGAGGAGTATTTTCATCATCTAGACAACCCCTGAATCTAGGAGGGAGTATAAAAGGAATATAATTTTAAGCCTGACACTGTTCTCCTGCTATGCATCAGACCTCTCCTCACAAACATGGGGCTCTTTTACATGGCAGTTTTTATCCTGGGGAAAAGCGAGATATCTTCATCCCAAGTTTGTCTCTTATTGTTTACATGATCTGTCTGTAGGAGGTAATGAGTCTAAAAATAAAATTGCATTAAAAATTCCAGGATCTAGTCCTTTTAAAAAGCAACAAAATTATCTTCTCTAAAAAAGAGTTTAAAAATTCATTTACTTTCAAATTCATGCAGAGTGCAACTTAGGAATGCAGACTGACAAAGCTCAATTAACATTTAAAAGTATATTCAGAGGTCTGTGGTCTCTGAGATCACCCAGTTAAATTAGACTCATTACAAAAACAAAAGAGTCAGTTTAAAATGCAAATCAAAGTTTACTGAAGGTATATCAATCTCAATCTACATACTAAAATAAACTTTAAAAAGAGGTTCCTAACTAACTAAGAGGATTTAGGGTAGAAAGACTCACCCAGCCTATAGCGGTAAGAGGCTGCATGGTGAACATCATGGCATGGTTTCAGGAAAGATGGCTAAACAAAGATAATAAGGCTTAAGATGGCTACAGCCTCATGGGGACTCTAACTTAAAAGAGAACTTACACAGAGCAATAAAATTTAAATTAGGTCATGTGTTGAATGACCCAGCACTCCAGTTGGCTGGAAGTGCCCAGTGAAATAAGAGAAAGGGAATTTGGGAGAACAGAAGCATGCAGGGAAAAGACCTAGACTTATCTTAGGATGTTAATGAGGTACACAAGATTGCTTTTACATTACAATGATTATTTCCCCACATACTACACTGTCACAGGTAGCATAAGTCTCATTTTTTTGGATTTGTTGTTCTGAGTACCTCCATCCCAGGATAGTGGCACATAGCAGAGCAGTATTTTGATTGGTTGGACTTTGGAGGGGACGGGCTTGCAAGGGAAGCCTGGCAATTCTGGATCTGCCATTTTTTGAATGGTCAGTCTCGGAGAACCACCCCCACCCCTGCCGGCCACAGCTACCCTCACCTCTAAAGAGAACGTCCATCCCCTGTCCCCACCACTTTTCCTTCCAACAGAAAGCAATGCTTTAAGTTCTGTCTGTCCCCCACTCCTCCCCACTTCTTTTCCTTCCAAAAGAAAGCAATATTTTAAGTTCTGTCTGTCCCCCCACTCCTCCCCCTACTTCTTTTCCTTCCAATAGAAAGCAATGCTTTAAGTGCTTTCTGTCCCACATCACTCTTCCCCCACTTCTTTTCCTTCCAATAGTAAGCAATGCTTTAAGTTCTGTATGTCCCCCCACTCTTCCCCCTCACTTCTTTTCCTTCCAATAGAAAGCAATGCTTTAAGTGCTTTCTGTCCCACCCCATTCTTTTCGTTCCAATAGAAAGTATAAATGCTTTAAGTTCTGTCTGTCCCCCTAATCCTCCCCCTACTTCTTTTCCTTTCAATAGAAAGCAATGTTTTAAGTGCTTTCTGTCACACCCCACTCTTCACCCACACTTCTTTTCCTTCCAATAGAAAGCAATGCTTTAAGCAAGGCTGAACCACAGCCCAGAGGAGAAGGGAGGGAGGGAACGGTGGCTCTCAGCTGGCTGCAGCTTCTGCCAGCCTGGCATCAAGAATTGCAAGGCTTCCCTTGCAAGCCTGCCCCCTCCACAGTCCGACCAATCAATATTCAGCCCATGTCCCGGGATGGTTGCTGATTGTTCAGACAACCAATAGCATGGGTTGTCTCAGACTTTTCTAAAAGTGTCCTGAAAAATAGAGGGGTGGAAAGTCACAGATTAACTGGGCTTTTTGCTACCCCCTCCTTCTGAATAGCCCGTGATGTGTGTGAACTACTAGGGATCGACACGAATTCTTCTCGGGCTTTTTTTGTCATGAAAACAAGTTCATGGAGTGGGTAAACCATTCCCTCAGTGGGCTGTAGGAGTGCACTGTGATACAGAATATGTCTAGGGGTGCCAAGAGTCACAGTTTCACTAAAATAGTACTGATGCAATATTCCTAATTTTGACAGCTCAATAGACCCTTCAGGATTTGGTATATTAAACTAGGGGTTATTCCTACCCATGCAAATCAGTATAGTCCTGATTTGCTAGTCCTTAAGCCACACAACAATTCAAATGGTTTTGCTAGTCCTTAAGCCACACAACAATTCAAATGGTTTGTGTTAAAATGAATTTCTCCTCCATTATGTCTATCTCTTCCCCCACCCCCACTCATAACACACATGCCGTTCCTGTGAAAACTTATCACAATGAGTACATATATTACTGGCCTTTTTACTCTAAAGCATAAAATTAATAACTTTCATTTAAAAGCACAGAAATACACTTTTAAAAAAATCCTGGGCAATCTTATTGCAGACATAAATATCAAATCCATTTATGCTATTCTGGAATAAATATGAAAACCATCTTCACATTTTATTTTATTTTTTAGAAAATTAGTTAACTAAGGTCCAGTGACAAAAAACAAGTCCAGAATAGTGGCTCATAAAGACAAACATAAAATAGTAGTTTGTGAGGCAAAGCCAATTGTCTGCCCAAGGAAGAAGACATCTAGATGACGAACTTCCTACTGACTAAATATTCTCCATGGCAGAATCCCGCATACACTCTGAGGCACACATAATCCATAATCAGAAATTCACCTGATGATGATTTTTATTCTGCAAAAGTAATTTCATGCAAATTTCCTTTCCTTTCCCCCTTTCTTACCCTTTGTGGCTAGACAAACTTCACATTCAGCCAATGCAAAGTTGTCGGCTATTATTATATTATTGAATACTTGTTCTATTGATTTGCATGAATGGGTATGACTCATATATTTACAGCTCTTGATGAAGCTAAATTGCCAACAAACTCTTCAATGAGCTATGAGATCCACAAAACAGTCCCATAATTTTATGATGTCTCATAGACAAAGTTGAGGGTGGCCCTCGCCTCCAAATAGGCAGGAGCCCCCCACCCCGTCCCATAGTTCCTATTAATAATTTTTATTACACAATTCATAAGTTTCCCCAACATTTTGTTTAGCAAATCACATGTCTGTGTATGCATATGAGCATGGGAATTTAAACCACATTGCTGCTATTTGTCTCTGCAGGGCCTCTGTTTCTATGAGCTCTCCTCCCCTATCTCTGCCTCACTCCAATATGAAGTACCAGCCTCGCTTTATGACGTCAACCACAGACACCAAACGTGAGAGAATGAGAATGAGGAGAGAGCAATCCAAACAACATTGTTTGGAGAGCAATCCAAACAATATCCATTATCACATGTCTGGACATCCAATTTGGGATGCTCAATCTGCACACCCCTGCAGAGTCAAAAAAGAGTCTCCAGAAGGCTAGAGTAATAGGAACAAGAGCCACTCAGGTTGTTGCTGTGTTTTTGTCAGTGTCCCTGACAGCAGGGTTAAAAAACGGGAAAGATGGTCATGAAGTTTAGAAGCTCAGAAAAACCACAGGCCTCAAAGGGACTCTTGACACCACTGTAGGACAGAGGGTCTTGGAACTGTTCTGCCACATGAAACAGCAGCTGCTTGGTTTCTGCCAGACTTATAACATGGACATGTCTCTGGGCATAAACTGACGGCAGCAGCACACACATCACAGTCCAAATTGATTGGGCTTTTTAAAGCCAGCAGCAATAGGAAACAGAAAGGAACCACTTCAGGCCTTCTTCCTCCTGCCATTTTTTGTATTCAGCTGGGGTTCTGTCTGAGTCAGTCTCCAGTTCTCTACCTGCTTGCCTCTTCCATCACCTGTTAGCTATCTAACAGAACCATCCAACATTCACATTATGCCAGAATCAAAGATATGCTTCTGTTCCATCAATGGAATAACTAACATATCTAATATGTGCACAACCCCAAATGGAGCCAGTGTGGTGTATGAGCATTGGGCTACAACTGTGGAGATCAGTGTTTGAATCTCTGCTCAGCCATGGAAACCCACTGGGTGACCTTGGGCAAGTTATACTCTCTCAGCCACAGAGGAAGGCAATGGCTTCTGAACAAATCTGGCCTTCTGAACAAATCTGGCCAAGAAAACCCTGTGATAGATTCATCTTAGGGTTGCCATAACTCAGAAACAACTTGAAGGCACACAGCAATAACAACAGCAACAGAGAAAAGAGGGGAAGACGCACAACATGGAACACCCCCAGTGACCCTGGAAAATTCTCACTCAGTCAGGAACTATGCCTGCATTGCTACCCACTTACAGGGCAAACACAAAGAAGCCAATGCCCAAAGCCAAGCACTTACTATGTCCATTATTTGCCCCACACAAATCCTGACACACAGAAGAAACACAAAAACAGTAAAGGGAGTTCTGTTGTGCTGTCTGCCAGAGCATGAACAAATCCCCAGAAAGAAACGTCAACTGAATAATGGAGAAACAGGCTTGTGGAGTGACACAACATGTTAAGGTGATGAAAAATGCCTAGAGTCATGGTACCTATAAAACACGGCAGCCTTTTGCTACATTTATAAATGAAACGGAGATCTGTCTATCTATCTCTTTCTCCTGCTCATCATAAATCTCCATGTAAAGATATCATAGGCTGACAATGACAGTACATATTTGATGTTAGGGGCTTTACATGATCTGATGATCAGCTTTATTTGTCTGGGGTTCAATGTTCTTTACAAAGGACAGACTATACATGACTTATAAGCCTGGCTAACTTCTCTATTTGATTTGTTATTGTCATTGTCAGCTGTGTTTTTGTTGTTGCCTTATGGTGTCTATTTTTTTTAAAAAAATCTTCCTTTGAAATGTATTGAGGTTTTTTTAAGACTTAACAAAAAATTAATTAACAATATTTAAAAGCGTGGCTTTAGTGCCTAAACAGAAGGAATGTTTGTCATAACTCTGTTTATCTCTGTCTTGATTGCATCTTTTTCCCCCATAGGAAAAGCACAGGAATGGGGCAATCTAAACAGGAAACATGGTTGAAGGGAAAACATTTTAGGGGATTATCAGATGGGAATGAAAAAAGTATCCCCATCTCGCTACATTCTCTCCCGCCCTCCTCCCATCCCCGTAACGATATAAAAAGAAAAATTTTCCTCCTCCCCCTCGGCAGCCCAGGAGTGAATGTAGCTCGAACAGAGCTGCATTCACTTCCTGGAATGGAAATCCCGGCCATTCTCACAAGAGGATGATCATGTAGGAAATTCAAAAAAAAAAAGAAAAAGAAAGGTTAAAAAGTTAAGCTAAGCACAAAGACACACTTTAAAAAATACAAGTAAACCGGGGTGGGTGGGTACAAAAAAGTGTGTCACTTACCTCAATCTCCCGATCACACCCGGTGCCTGGAGGTGTTCGGCATCACGCCAGCATAATGGGGACACCTTTTCACTTGCCCGTCATTCCGTCATAGAAATGGAATGGGCGATCTATTAACGACTAAGGCTGTGAATAAATAGGAATGCTGCAGGAATGGAAGCAGCACGGGAGCATAATGGGACGGGGATGTCGTCATCTGATATTCAAGCCCTTTCTCAATCTCCTGGCATTCGTGTAACACCATATTTAAGTCGTCTGAAAATCTCCTTAATACTTTCCCCACCTTTTTTACAGCTGACGCTACGAAGCTGCTGTCTCCTCCCACAAGAATACACTAGCATGTATTCAGCGGAGAAAGAATGAAGCATATGCCAGTGCTTTGCCCCAAAGTGACTCCTCACAAAATTTTCCCCCTTCTGGAAATAAAAGTCCATTGGGATTCCATTACACATATTTCTTTCTAGTGTGGAGGTAAACCCAGTCTTTTCAAGGCATTTAGCATGTACTCATGCTGTTAAATCAAAGGTGGGGGAAGTATGGTCCATGGGTCATATGTACCAACTCACTTTTATGGGCTGCCAAGGCCCCTGAGTCTCTCTCAGTCTTATCACACTTCACTGTTAGAGCATTATTGTTCCACTTTAACTGCTCTGGCTGCCTCCTGTGGAATCCTGGGATTTACAGTTTAGGGAGGGGCATTTAGAACCCTCAGCCAGAGAACTCTTAGGCCTCACTAAACTACAAATCCCAGAATTCCACAGGAGGCAGCCACAGCAGATAAAGTGGAATAATCACACTATAACAGGGTAATGTAATACAGTAAAGGACTCTCTCTCTCTCTCTCTCTCTCACACACACACACAATTATTGGAATTTCTACTAAAAATGTCCCCACATGCCCCAGTGGCAAAATTCCAGACAGTTTTAGGTCCCCAAGGAAGTAATTTTAAAATGAGGAAGTACACTGGTATTCCTGCATTAAATGGTTTGCTTCGCAGTTCTGGGGTTTGACAAGCCATGAATTGTAAAGCAGTTTGTTCATAATATTACAGAATGTCTGTGCCACACTGGCTCTCATAACAATAATACCAATATAATATGATGATTAATGAAAAACGTTAAAAGCACAGAAGTATAACTGAAACTGAATTAACAGAAATAATTACTTTTCCTAACTAGGGCAAGAGAGGATAGATTGACTGCCTAAATTCTACACAATATAAACAAATGCACTGACCAAGAAAGTAAAGCAACAGCAAAGCTATGGGCATCATCATGAATAAAAGAAAGATGTTTCAACGCAGGAAAAAGTCTATAAATGCCCCTACAGATGAGAAAAAAGTCTCCAAAAGTCCCAGGTTTTCTTCTAGTACAAACAAATTTTATTTAGGAGATCCACATCAGATCATCTTAATCCTGAAATATTTCCTGGGAGCTGCCAGCATTACCAAGGATTTTTCATTTCTATTCCCCAGGTTAGTTGAAATTAACCATGTGTTTTCTGAAATGAAATGTCTGTCTGTATTTGTTTTGTATGAAGGTTCCAGCTTCAGTTCTGGTCGTGAGCATTGGCAGGACATCTGCTTTACCTTGTGAAGTATCTGACCCAATCTGGAAAGACCCAATTCAGTCCAGTCTTTGGCCTTTGATACAGTCTGATATGCGTATATCCCTAACACACATACACACAGGATAGAGAGAGCGTGGGTCTGTCTACACTTCAGTTTGACACCATTTTATCCACAGTTCTATCCTATGGAATCGTAGTATTTGTAATTTAGTAAGGCACCAGACTTCTCTGACAGAAAATGCTAAATACCTCACAAAACTACAAATCCCAGGATTCCATAGGCTAAAACTGTGGTGGATAAAGTGGTGTCAAACTGCTGTATTTCTGCAGTGTAGACAGGCCCACAGGCTGCTGCCATAATGTAGAAATAATGCAGTTTGATACCGCTTTAACTATCATGGCTCCATCCTAAGGAATCCTGGGATTTATAGTTTTGTTGTGGCACCAGAGCTCTGTGACAGAGAAGGCTAAATAGCTCATAAAACTATGAATCCCAGAATTTAATAGCATTGATCCATGGCAGTTAAAGCAATGTCAAACTATACTATTTATACAGTGTGGCAGCAGCCAGAGAGTAGGATTTAAAACTGTTGCTACTGATCCATAGCATTCTGAACAGTGTATTACATTCCATGGATGTTTATTTCTGTGACCTAGCTGAGTATTACCATGGTGAAGTTGTATCTTCTTTTATACAATAAAATGCAATACTAAACAAATATATTTTCAGTTCCAAGATTAAAGAGGGAACTTGGATCAAATTATGCTTTCGTTAAAGCCTTGATCTTGGCTTACTGTCACAAAACATCTATTTTATTAGACCAGAAACTGTGAAGTTTGTGTCTGGGTTTATGCTGACATGTTCTTATGTTTTTTAGGCTAAGAAATTATATCTCCAAGCGATAGTTCCTCTATCTCCATGATCTACAGTCTACCTGTGAGCCTGACCAGGGTGAATCAGAAAAAAAGTAAAAAGACAGAATAGTAAAGTGCAATTTGAGTACTGTTGCAACATAAGTACCAGTAGCTACATCAACACCCATGTTAATTCAAATTACCCAATCAATGACTACTAAAATTCTTTATATCACAAAAATTCATGAAAAGGTATTGGGAGGAAGAGTGCTTCCAACTTACTGTACAGTACATTTGTGGCCTTTGTAGTCCCATGGTAATGACAATGAGTTTCTTCTTCTTCCCAGAAACCCATGGGGAGAGCAGGAATCACCAGCCAGGGGTTTTAATTCACTGGCTAGTGGGCTAGGCCAGAGTGACCCAGATGTAGGTTTCACTCTGGTTTGTTGGGGGATATACATATGCAGCTCGCTGGCACTCCTAAGTCAGTTGTCTTTGGAGTGTCTTACCCACCCACCCACCCCTCTAGCTAAGGGCACCCTCTAGTTTAGGGCTTGTCTACACAAAGGGAGGGGGATGGGTTGCTCCATTTTAATAGCAAGTCATAGTTGCTGCGACCTATCTTAATGGTTTTACAGCCCCCATAAACTTTGCATGCCTGCAGCCGAGTTGGCCCCCAAATAGATTACTCGCATTTAAAATCTGTCTTAAAAAACAACAACCCCTATTCCTATGGTGCACACAAGCAATATTTCACCTTTCCCCAAAAAAAGAGAAAAAGATAACACAAATTCCCCATTTTATCGCCTTAGCGATCACTCGCTAAGGTGAATATCCAACATGATAGCAGCAGGCACTTGCCCTGTAACCCAGCCTCACCCCCTGTACTCATCTAGCCAATCAGTTTGCACTACCTCTTGTATGGGGAAGTGATACATGTCAAATCACTTGTCTTAATGAGTGAGATTGCACACATCACAAGGGGCTTTTTTTTTAATTTGGGGAAAGCAGTGAATGCTTTTCTCGCATACTTTTTGCTCTTTCTGGGCCCCCTCCTTCACAATACGGTGAGACAATGTGGGATCCCATTAAGACAGCTAATTTTCCAAATGATTTCTGTGAGAAGTATTTTCACCGTATAGACAGCACCTAAGAAATAATGTCTAGGGCATGTGTGTGTGTGTGTGTGTGTGTGTGTGTGTGTTTAACATAATCCTACATTTTGTATTTATTCAGTCAAAACTTTCTGGGTGTTTGGTGAGGTATCTGGATCCAGGACATTGGTATCCAGATCTTGATGATCATTAATAATGAATGGAGTCCCATTTAGGGACTCAGACACCAGGCCAAATCCAGTGCAATGGTGCATTGTTGTGCACACACACCATAACAACACCTAATGATTGCGAAAGAGTGCACATACCAGACAACGTCATCCTTTCACGGTCATGTAAAGTCCAAAACCTGTTCTTTTTATTGATGGCCCAAGTCATCAATAGATTGGCTGTGGTGCTTTGTTGCCAGCATTGCCGGTGTTTGAAACTTCACGACATTGTGCTCATGTGAATGCTGCATCAATGCCACAACACTTCTGGGAGAGATCATGACAGCCAGATAGGGGGCACTCTTTTATGAAACACCCCCCCATGTACTTGGGACTTTTAAAGTGTGTTTATGTGCTTGTGTCTATGCTTTATGTCTTGATTTTACTTTTATTTTTGAATTTGCCATGCCAGCATCTTCTCGTGAGAATTGGCGAGATTTAGCGATTTAGGATGCCTTTCTGATGCTGGTTAAGGTACGTCTAATAGTGGGGTTCTTTTGCTGGCATAAAAACGTTTCAAAATATGCCGGCAAAAGAACGTTTCTGGAGGGTGGTCTGATAAAGTTGTGAATAAACACCAAGAAATTAAGCTCTTTTTCACAACAATGAGACTAGCAAGAACAAGATGATTCTTATGAAGCGTGAGTGCAGAGATGTTTAACATTAGGAGCAGCCTCTGGAGATTATCAGATGGGGACAAAAATAGCATCCCCGTCTCGCTATCTCCTTTCTCGACCCCCTTTCATCCCCGTCTGGGCACACAAACGAAAACATTCACACTTACCTTGTAGCATGATCCTCCCCTCCCCTTGGCAGCCCAGGAGTGAATGCAGCTCTCACAGAGCTGCATTCACTTCCCGTGGTTTGAAATCCTGGGCTGTTTCACAAGAGGACAAGCGCATGGGAAATTCAAACCTTAAAGGAAAATACACTTTAAAAACTCAAACCAAGCACCTAAACATACTTTTAAAAAGCCAAGTACCCTGGGAAGGGTACAAAAAAGTGTGTCACTTACCTGGCTCTTCCAATCGTACCTGGAAGTGTTTGACATGGACCTCCCAGAAAAACTGGCATCATGCCAGCATAACGGGGCACAGTTTCAGACGCCTGTCATTCCATTACAGAAACAGAACAGGCAAACTATTCATTGTTTATCCTGTGAATAAAATAGAATGATGACGGAACAGGACCAGCACGGAAGCATGATGACCCATGATGACGACATAGTCTGAAAATCAAGGCCTTTGGCCATCTCCTGGCGTCATTATACACCATATTTAGTGCGTCTGATAATCTCCTCTGTATAATTTTCTGAATGCCTAGGTGGACCATGGACCTTAGAAATTGAGTTTATCGCGTAACTTCACAAAACATTAAAGGGTCTGCATTGACGGGTCACGTGGACTAGCCTCAGATTCCCATAAATATGTGAAAATTCATCTCCAGTACATCTTCTTGCTCATACATAATCAGGAGTCCAAAGAGTACATCTCTCAGGCTGTCTAATTTGCCATGAACTCCAAGAAGCTCCTCAAACGGTCAAAATATTTTAGCAAAGTTAGAGTGACTTTATTGAATTGTACCAGGAATCCTCTGTGTGTAGTTGTTACCTTCCACTGCCCTTTCCCCTTCCTTTTCCTCCCTATTCCCAAATAAATTCCTTTTTATATCTGAACATTTGTCTGTATTGCCCTGAAAGGAAATTCCCCATGAAATTCCCCACATGTGCAAGACTGCACAGTTGTAAAGCTACCCCAGGTATCCTAGGGATGTTTAACAAAGTTTTATTGAGTTCCATATTTTCTTGACTGACTTGACTTTGAAAAAAGGAATTGCAATACACTCCCCCTCCCATTTTCTTTCCTAAAGTTGCATTGAAAGGAAGGCTACTCAGCACACTTGTCTTAGGATGCCTCCAGCTGGCCAAACAAGGGTGTGTCAGAAGCTTTAATCTGATTGGTGTGTGTGTGTTTGTATGTGCCTTCAAGCCACCTCTTACAGCAACCCGATGAATTTCATAGGGTTTTCTTAGGCAAGGAATACTGCGAGGTAGTTTTGCCAGTTCTGCAATAACTTAAGTATACTTCACTTCACTTGTTCCTTTAAGCTCCCTATATGTGGGAGATTATCAGACGCGGCAAATATGGTGTGATAACGACAACACGATACCGCGAAAGGGCTTCCCTATCGCACAATGTTATCCTCTCGCATTCTTCAGGTGTTCCGCTCCTGTGAAAAAGGCATTCTTTTTTTATTAACGGACCAAGCTGTAAATTAATTACTGATGATGTTTTTTTCACAGTATTGCCAGCGTTTGAAACCATGCCCTATCATGCTCTTGTGAATACAGTGTCAATGGGTGGTCCCTGCCAGAACACTTTGGGTGAGAACATGAAAACTAGGTAAGGGATGCTCTTTGTATGAACCTCCTGTTTTGTTGGCAATTTTTAAAGTGTGTTTCAGTGCTTGTGCATTCATTTTCTTTGTTAATTTTGTGTTTTTTAGACTGTTAACCAAACTCGTGTCTTCTTGTGAGAACCACCGAGCTCACCTGACCTGACAAACATGGAAGTAAACAGCGATAAAAGTCATGCTCTGGTAATGCTGGAGCTGCTCTTTCTTGTTTTTACAGCAACCTGTGATAAAAAAGGGTTATTATGCTGGGACACCTACACTTTTTAAATGTAGTGGGACAAAAACGTTTTTAGATGCTCGTCTGATAATCTCTGTGGGCTGTGTTGTTCTGACAAGGTCTCTTCCTTTTAAGTTTGAGGATATTTAAGTGTTTCATACAGTGCCCTCTCTCTCTTTCTTTCTCTGTGCCTTCAAGTCGACTTATGGTGATCCCATTAATTTTGTGGGATTTTCTTAGGTAAGGAATATTCTAAGGTGGTTTTGTCAGTTCCTTCCTCTGAAATATAACCTACAGCTAGAAAGTGTTAGCAATAATGGCATTCTACAAGAGTGAAAGTGTAGAAAAAAATTGTGAAAGAAAAAATGGCTGGTCAAATTGTTCTTGATTCTTTGCCTTAAACATATCCATGTTTAATCAGTGTTCAATCAATAATGTTTTGTTGTCTAAACGGCAAAAATACTCCTCACGGAATGCGAGGAGAATACGAGCTGTCTTAGTGGCATTGCCGTATTCAGAAGGAGGGGAGCTAAATATGCCATATAGTCCATAGGAAAAGACTTCACAGCTTTTCCTGGAGTTTTTAAAAAACAGCAGGGGGAATGCACACTCCTGCTCACTGGGATAAGCCACACTAATTGATTTGCTTTCCCATGTGAGCAGAAGCTGAAAGCTGATGGCCAGATGAGTGCAGGGGCAGGGCTTGCTTACAAGGCAAGCACCTGGAACTGCCATTTTTTTCACCTTAACAATCAAGCACTAACGTGATAAAATGGGGGTTTGGGTGGGTTTTTTTGCTTTTCTGTTTATGTGAAATATCAATCTATAACACCTTGGGAATAGTTTTTTTTTTTTTTTTTTAAATACTGTTCGGTGGTGGCAAATTGGTAAGTAAAAACTCAAGTAATTCACTTGCGGCCACCATCTTATTCTCAGGCATGCCTGTTTGCATAGCAAATATGGATAGCTTTGCATGCCTGCAATCTACCTAAAAACAAAACAAAAAAGCATTAAGACAAATTGCAGAAATTGTGAGTTGCCTTTACTGCAGATCAATCCACTTCTTTTTACCTTGTATAGACAAGGCAGTTGTCACCTATGCTAGTGACTCAGTTCTTATACAAGACTGTGGCAAAATCACAGACATATCATGTACCTTTTAGGCGTTGTCTCCTCTACTTTACAAAGCAAAGGTGGGAAGGGAGGGAATCTAGTGGTATTTTAAAGATTTATTTATCTTAATATAGCTTTGTGTGATTTTATTCCATTTCTTCAGATGTACCGATGGAACACAATTTTCCAGGCACGTGTATTTAAACACAGTTACATAGTATAACCGTGATCAGCATGGTATAGATTTTGAGTATTGGAGTACTACTTTGGAGACCAGGGTTCGAATCCTCACTTGGCCATGGACACCCACTGGGTGACCTTGGGCAAGCCACACTCTCTCAGCCTCAGAGGGAGGCAAAGGCAAACCCCCTCTGAAGAAATCTTGCCAAGAAAATCCTGTGACAGGTTCGCCTTCAGGCTGTGACATTACTAAGGCCAGTGTCACCCCTTCTTCCAACCCTTGGCGTGGTTTGGCTTCTCTGCACCCCCCTAGGGCTGCCACTGCCTTAGGGTTGCCACAAGTTGGAAACATCTTGAAGGCAAACAAAAACAACAAAAATATAGTTGTGGAGTGGGATGAGAGTGTAAAGGGATGCAGAAAGATGCAAATTGTGACACGGGCCATAAACCTTTAAAGAATTTATAAGATGATGTAAGTATCTCAAGCAGCAGATGGTCCTGAAGTATCAAAGCAAGGCATTTGACGTTTAATCAGTGGGAATTTTTAACATGAGTCTCTTTGGTCCTAGTCCAACACTCTTAACCTTCACAACCCATACACCCATTTTGATGAAGAGATACTATGCATAACAAATGAAAAAGCACTTATTTCCTTCAATAATGAGAATGGAGATTATCAAACTCATCAAAAGTGGTGTTACAGCAATGCCAGATCGTAAATGGGCTCCCTTATCAGACGACGTTGTTCTCCCCTCATTATGCACCTGTTATGCTGCCGTTCCGCTAGCAC
The DNA here is from genome assembly GCA_030847615.1 of Gambelia wislizenii. Lineage (NCBI taxonomy): Eukaryota > Metazoa > Chordata > Lepidosauria > Squamata > Crotaphytidae > Gambelia > Gambelia wislizenii. The sequence goes on along the minus strand of JAUMIR010000001.1, from coordinate 163,688,475 downwards.
TGCTTTTTATTGATGAAAGAAGCCATCAGTAGATCCCCCATTCCATTTGTGTTCTAGATTTGCCTGTGTGCAACAGGTGCCCCGTTATGCTGGCAAGATCCCAGTGTTAAAGGGAGATCCCTGCCAAAACACTTCTGGGTGAGATTGGGACATCCAGGTAAGTGACACACTTTTTATGACCCTCCCTGGATTACTTGTACATTTTAAAGTGTGTTTTTCTGCTTGATGCTACTTTTTTTGGTTTATTTTTATTTTTGAATTTCCCCTGCTTGCGTCTCCTTGTGAGAATCCATGCCATTTTGATCCAACATGTGAGCGGAGCTCCGTTAGAGCTCCTTTCACTCCTGGGCTACCCTGTTGACCGGAGAGGAGGTAAGTGCGGTGGGGAGGGTGATTGTGGCGGGTCTGGAACAGGACAGGGATGGGAGTGGAGACTGTGAGACAGGAACGTGTTTTTTTTCATTCCTGTCTGATAATCTCCAGCTTCAAAAGTGACAAAAGAACAGTGAAGAAATAAGTGGCCTTTTTTCTTTGCCAGTTCCTATCATTAAACATCAAGGCTGATTATTTAAAACAAGCAAGTATGCAATAAAGGATGTCATTTGGAATTCACATCAGCCACATGCCATAACTAATATGTGAAAACATCTTCCAGTACAAGCCCTCAAGCTCTCTGTGCATAAAATGAAAGAAAGGTGACTGTGTGGCTTGCAGAGCCACTAGTCACATAGTTTTACTGTCTGTGATGATAATCTACTGATACAATCTATTGTCTTCTGTGAGGCACTGCATCACCTTCTCTTCATGCATTTATAATTGTTCAAGCTAACATCTCACATTTCTGCTTAAGGGAAAACCTAAGTAGACATAGACTGAGTTTGGTCCTTTTGTTACTCTCCAAAAGAATTCATTTTGGCAGCATACTGAAAATGTATGAAAACAATATAACAGTTAGGGTTTGTTTTCCTTCCTGTAATTTTTTATTACAGCATTTTAAAATATGTGCTTATTTGACACTTGGCTACAGTTAATTTCGATATCTTTTGGAAGTTTATTCCTTAGAGCCATATACAAGAAAAGATACTTTTGTACAGTACTTGTATATAGAAAAATTGTTTTAATTTAAAGCACTACAGAAGGTTTAGAGCTTGAAGAAGTTACTTTTTAAACAAGAACTCCCAAAAAACCTCAGACATTGTGCTTAGTGGCCTAGTTATTGATACAGCCAGCAGCTGTGCTAGCTGTGAGATTCTGGGAGGTGTAATATTAAAAAAAAAACTTTTCCAGACTCTGGCACCTTGCTCTCACCCAATACCCCAACTCTAGGGGCGCATTGTCCACTCAGCAGATGTCTCCAAAACTGGAGTTAACGGGCTACCTCCTAGATACATATTTTTAAAACTGCTAAAGAGCCTATTCTCCTTTTGATTCTCTTGAACATCCAGTTGTTGTTTGAGAAGGCAAAATGCAGCAAAGTTTGGTTGTACCTTGGACACTGCTTTTCGTAAATTGGCAGATCTACCAAAATGGCCTTGGAGTGTTGCTCAGACCACTGACCAAGATTAATACACACCTGCTTCCTTGTTCCCAAACTGCTCACAGTGTGTTTAGAACCAGAGTTTGACCCTATTACTTTTTGAAAGACTATACCTTCCAGAATCCCCCAGGGAACATGATCTCTGGGAGGTTCTGGGGGCTGTAATACCAAAAAAAAAAAAAAAAAAAAAAAAAAGTAACATTGCCCAGTGCTTTTTCTTTAGTTCAGTTCTGGTCAACTGCAGCAGGTTCTGGAGCCATTTTTATGTTCTGGGACCCTCCAAAGGCCACATGGACCACCCCAAAAATAAGCCATGTGGCCTATGGATTTAAAAATTCTATGTGGCTAGAAGTCCACTTCTGTTTGTCAAAAACAAGTACTGTATGTTAAGCAGTACAGAGAGGACTTGGAACATATTTTAAAAGTTAACTGCTGCACTTTGAGACTTCCAAGAACAGCAGTTCGCCTTTTTTGACACAAAAGGGTAATTCTAGGTGTCCTGATGCTGCTGCCCTTGTTGCCCACACAGAAGCAGCTCTGCAGCGCCTAGCTTCTCAACAGCTGCAGAGCTGTTTGGGCTGGAAGTCAACCTGAAGAAAACAGAAGTTCTTTACCAGCCTGCACCACAGGACGAACACCACCATCCCCACATTGCCACCGGCAACTCTGTGCTTAAATCCGTTCAGCAGTTCACCTACCTGGGAAGCATCATCTCCTCAGATGCCAAGATTGACAAAGAGATTGATCACAGATTAGCAAAGGCATATAGCGCATTTGGAAGACTTTACAAAAGAGTCTGGAGTAATAAACAGCTGAGGCAAAGCACAAAAATCAGTGTGTATAGAGCCATTGTACTGTCTATTCTCCTTTATGGGTCTGAAACATGGGTCACCTATCACCACCACTTACGACTCCTTGAACACTTTCATCAGTGCTGTTTGTGCACAATCCTAAATATACACTGGACTGACTATGTGACGAATGTTGCTGTCCTTGAGCAAGCAGGGATCACCAGCATTGAGGCCATGATATTGAGAACACAGCTGCGCTGGGCAGGGCACATTTCTAGGATGGAGGACCATCGCCTCCCCAAAATAGTACTCTATGGTGAACTCGCCGCGGGTCAGCGTAAGAGGGGTGCTCCAAAAAAGCGATACAAGGACTCCCTGAAACAACATCTCAGGCTCGGCCAAATTGATGGTCCGCCCTGGCCTCACATCGGAAGGCATGGAGACGCACTATTCACAATGCTGCAGCCTTATTTGAGAACTCACGCCGAACAAGTCTTGAAGAGAAACGACAATGCAGAAAGAATCACAACCCAGAAACATCACCCAAGGAGACCTTCTGCTATGCTTTCTGCAACTGGACTTGTTTATCTCGGATTGGCCTTTTTAGTCATCAGCGTGCTTGCAGTAAGCGCGGGATGAGTCCTTCCTGAATCTTCGTTTGCAAAGAAAAGCCAGAGGGATAGTTCTAATTATTAGTAAGACTCAAGTAGGAGTTATATAACAAAAAGCAACGAACTTTATTTAAACAAGTTAGCAGTCAACTCCCAACAGCTTCCTTCCCTTTTACTTGTAAAGCACCATGTACAGTGATGGCGCTATTTAAATAAATGATAATAATAATAATAATCACTCAGTCTCTCTACTGGTATGTGTGTGCATGCGAGTGCGTGTGCACACCAAATCACTTGCTGTTAGTTGTTCCCTTACCCTGTGTCTTCCCTCTGTGTCACTAGCTTTCTCTTCCTGCCTGCTGTCTTATGCTTCCTAACTAATTCCACATATATTGATATACTAGGAGCCAGTGTAGTGTAGTGGTTTGAGCATTGGACTGTGACTCAGGAGACCAGGGGTTGAATCCTTGCTCGACCATGGAAACCTACTAGGTGACTCTGGGCATGTCACACTCTCTCAGCCTCAGAGGAAGGCAAAGGCAAATCCCCTCTGAACAAATCTTGCCAATAAAACCCCATGATAGGTTTGCCTTAAATTAGAAATGACTTGAAGGCATATGACAACAACAAAGGGATTCTGGAGGTGTCAAGAGCTATGAAAATATCTTTGGGGGAACCTCCTTTTTTCTAAGTGCCAGACATCAGGTAAAGAGAGTTCCATTCCTTCAGTGAGGGAAGTGAATCACATGCAGTATGTAGGAATATTAGGTATGGAATCAAACTTATATAATCAAGGCAAAGAGTTGAAGGGAGCACCTGCATTGTGATTTGCTGAAATGGATCTGTCAGCTGTAGCTGTCAGCAGCTGCTTCATACCACCTGTAGGGGAACGGAACAAACCTAGGTCCAAAATAGATTGGAGAGTCAGAAATGTTTACTTCTAATGAACCCCTCTCAGGCCCGTTTATTTAATATCACTGCTGCCTTCATGTCAAACAGAGTGACACAAATCACATTGATTCTTAAAACACATACTAACCTGGAGTATAAAGTGACAACCTGACTAATGTCAATTGACAAGTTGTAGTTAGAAATGTTCAGTCATCCCTTCACTTTCATGGGGGTTAGAGCCACAAGACCCCCACGAAAGTGAAAAAACATGAATAAAAATTGGCCTCCCAGGCCTCCGCTGCTGCCACCCCCACCGTTGCTTGCCCCGTCACTGCCATGATGTCCTGCTGCCATGTGCCCTATCATCTCCACCATGCTGCCACTGTTGCCGCCACCCCCCCACCATGCCACCACCACCACACCTCCAAGGCCTTTGCCGCTGCATCTGCCATGCCGCCGCCAGTGACACCATAACTCCGGGACCTCCGCTGCTGAGTCAACCAAGCTGTTGCTGCTGCCACCACCATACCCCCAGGGCCTCCGCCACCATCATACCCCCAGGGCCTCCACCACCACCGCCACCAAGTACTTGGAGGCTTTGTGGCTTTGTGGTGAATACCTTGTGGTGGGGGAGAGCCAAGGCTAGCTGCAGATTTGCCACAAAGCTGCCGGCCATACGGCTTTCCTCGGGCTTTGTTCCATGGGGGGGGGGGAGCCAAACCCGAGGAAAGCCATGCGTTTGGCAGCTTTGCACCAAATGTGCGGCTTTCCTCAGGCTTGGCTCCCCCCCCCCCAAAAAAAACAAAGCTCAAGGGAAACCACATGTTCAAAGGCTTTGTGGCAAACATGCGGCTTTCCTCGGCCTTGGCTCCCCCCCCCACAGAAAATGAAGGCCAAGGAAAGCCACGCATTCCCTGTGGGGGGGGGGGGAGCCGAAGGCTGAGCAAATCCTCAGCGGCTTTACACAAATACACAAAACCGCGAAAGTCAAAGCCGCAAATGCGAAGGGACAACTGTAATCCAATGCTAGATATGTTTAGTTGGAAGTAATCAGCGCGCTTGCAGAAAGCGCGGGATGAGTCCTTCTTGAATCTTCGCTTGCGAAGAAAAGCCAGAGAGAGAATCCCTGCCCAGGCCCAGAGAGCTTCAGGAGAAGCCCTTCTTTCAATCCCACCAACCTCCACAGGCACTATTAGCGGGTACAGGAATTACAACCTTCTCAGAAGCTGTCCTGAGGCTTTAGAACTCCCTTCCTAGGGTGGCTAGGAAGGCCCTCTCCTTGCTGTCTGTCCTTTGCAGGCAAAGACTTTCATATCCTCCAACTGTCCTGATTTGGCAGAAACAGTTTGGATTAATAAGCCATTGTTCTACTTTTTCAGCTTTTAAGATGTCCCAGTTTATCTCTCCTCCTACCAACTTCCCCCTTTGTCCTCAGCAAGCTTCAATTGCTGCAAATTGAGTTCAAAGTACAAAAGTACTGTAGCTTGCACTCAGTTAGCAGGAGGGAAAGGGCAGGGTAGGCTCTTGCCCTTCCCAGTATGGTCAGGTAAAAGCAAAGTACTGCAGCCTCTCCTACTTTGTGTGTTCTTTCTCATTTATAATTTTTGCCATTTTGACTACATTCAGATGTTACTTGGCCACATGTGTCCTGGATGTTGGGGGGTATGGACCTTTCTTGGGTGTGTGTGATAGATTTTTTTGAGAACTGAAGGTTATTAAAGATAGGCCTTTTAAGAGTATGTTCTACTGTTTTAATTGTATTGTTCTGTAAACTGTTGTTAAACTTTTTAATGGTATGTTTCAAACTGTTTTTAGTGTTGTCAATAGTTTACTTGAGAGCCAGCACAGTGAAGTGGTTTAAGCGTTGGACTATAGTTCTGGAGACCAGGGAGATTTTCAGACTACACTGTTATAGTGTTACTATTCCAGTTTAACTGCTCTGGCTTCCTGCTGTGGAATTCTGGGGTTTGTAGTTTAGTGAGGCCTAAGAGCTCTCTGGCTGAGAGTTGCAAATGCCCCTCCCTAAACTGCAAATCCCAGGATTCAACAGGAGGCAGCCATAGCAAATATAGTGGAATAGTAACACTATAACAGTGTTGTCTGAAAATCATCCAGGGGTCAAATCCCTGTTTTGCTATGGAAAACCAATGGGTGACCTTGGGCAAGTCACAAACTCTCCGCCTCAGAAGAAGGCAAAGGCAAACCCCCTCTGAAAAAATCTTGCCAATAAAACTCCATGATAGGCTTGCCTTAGGGTCGCCGTAAGTAAAAAATGATTTGAAGGAATACAGCAGCAGCAACAACAACAGCAGTTTACATCCATTTTAATGTTGCTTTTTTATGTTTTAACTATATTGTACTTGTTTTAGGGCCTTACTGCACTCCAAAGAAAAGCGGCAACACAGCAGGAACATTCTGTCTTCCCTGCTGCCTTGCCATATGATGTTGTCCTTCTTCTGACGTTATTTCTTTCTGATCCTGTGGGGGACTGAGGTAAACCACGTCTTTTTCCTAAAGGGTTTTTCTGGTTAGCAAAAAGACACAGTTTTACCTCAATACTTCACAGGACCAAAACGAAAGAACACTGACATTCCTGCTCCCCTGCCACTTTTCTTTGGAGTGCAGTAAGGCCCTTAATTTGTAAGCCACCTTCACCGCCAGTTTTGGGAGAAATGTGGGGCATCAATAAAGTTTAATAACAACAATGGCAATACTGTAAAAACACTCGAAATCTGGTACCAAATTGCAAAAATCTCTGTACAATTCTGCAGATACTCTCAGTTTGGGAGGTCAGGGCCTCAGTCTGTAGCACTGATTCTAAATTTCCTAAGCCCCCAATCTGGCTCTCCACAGAGAATCACACCTTCTTCCCCATGATAGCATCCTTTGGTAGTTCCTGGGTTTATTTCCATTCTCTCCTAAGATGCAGGGACTTGTCTACATTACAGAAGATTGACACCACTTTATCCACCATAGTACTATCCCATGGAATCCTGGTATTTGTAGTTTGGTGAGACACTAGAGTTCTCTGATAGAAAAAGACTAAATACCTCACCAAAGTACAAATACCAGGATTCCATAGGATAGAAATATGGTGGATCAAGTGGTGTCAAACTGCTGTATTTCTGCAGTGTAGACAGGTCCTTATTACCAGCAGTAAGAGCTTTATGCTGAAATATGCTGGTGCTTTTGGTCACACCCCTTTTGCCTTTGGGCTCACCCACCACTGGAATGTGGCCCCCATTAACTTCTCTGACAAGGGATTTGGCCCATGAACTGAAAGAGGTTCCCCACCCTTTTTCAAAAAGATCTGACATGGATCTAGAGATGTCTTGCATGAGGATGGAGCAAGCTTGTTTTCTGCTGCTCCAGAGACGAGAACACGGAGCAATGGATGCAAGCTTCAGGAACAGAGATTCCACCTCAACATTAGGAGGAATTTTCTGACAGTTAGAGCTATCCAGCAATGGAACACATTCCCTCGAAGTGTGGTTGGGTCTCCTTCCTTGGAGGTCTTTAAACAGAGGCTGGATGGCCATCTGTCAGGGATGCTTTGATCGTGATTCCTACATGGCAGGGGACTGGACTGGATGGCCCTTGTGGTCTCTTCCAACTCTACAATTCTATGATTCTATGAGAAAGCGTTTCTACTCTGCAAAGCACCACCAGAATTATTCTATTGCTCCTTCTTGCTAAAGCCTCCCCGACCCCGCACCTCAAACCACACCATGCCAGAGAACCCTTCTTCAACCTACAAAGGAGAACTTTGAGGAGGGGGGGTGCAAGGGCTGTAATGGAGAGGGGCAGAGAGAACTAGGAAAGCCACACTTGTGCTGGTGGAATTCTGCTCAATCTTTGTGGAGATTATCAGATGTGCTAAATATGGCTTGATAACGATGCCAGGAGATTGCTAAAGGGCTTCCCTTTCAGACAACGTTGTCCCCGTGTCGTCATGCTCCCGTTCTGCTGCCATTTCACCAGCACTGCTTTTTATTGACGGGCTAAACCATCTGTTCCTCTGTTCTGTTTCTGTAACGGAATGTCCTGCAAGTGAAAAGGTGTCCTGTTATTTGGCGCAATGCCGGCGTCAGTGGGAGGTCTGTGCCAGAACACTTCTGGGTGAGATCGGAACATCGAGGTAAGTGACACATTTTTTTGTACCCTCCCCGGGTTACTTGTAAAGTTTAAGTATGTTTAGGTGCTTAGTGTACTTTTGTCTTTTATTTTGCTTTTACTTTTTGAATTTCCCACATGCTCGTCTTTGCGCGAGAGCAGTCAGGATTTCAATCCAGGAAGTGAAATGAGCTCTGTTTGAGCTCCTTTCACTCCTAGGCTGCCCTGCCGAAGCAATGAGCCACGCTTAAGATACGTTTTAAAACTTTTTATTTTCTGGCATTACAGGGATGGAAGAAGGGAGGGAGAGGAGATTGCGAGACGTAAACATTTTTTGGGGGGGGGGTTCCTGTTTGAAAATCTCCTGTATCAAGCAGAGTTTGTGCTCTGGTGCCAGAAGTTGACTTTTGCAGGAATTGCAAAGGGGAGGTAATGGAGAGATGCTTATAGTGAGGGCACAGATGGATTTGGAGAAACCACAGTGCAGTACAGTGGCCAAATCATCTCCCGTTGATTTGGAGCTTTGTCATTTTAACAAATCCTTTCAATAAACACTTCCTCTCTCCAGTTTCAACATTTTCTCCACACCCAAGGTCACTGGGGCAACATTTCCGCCACTGGATGTTGCTGGATTCCCCTAGCCACTGGCTGATGGAAGCTGTAGTCTAACAACATCTGGGGAACCAAGATTAGTAAAAGTTGCTCTGGGGTCTTGACTTTAAAAAACAATACAAAACCAAACACAAGCCATTTTCCCTCAATTGCCTGAAACCCAGAAGATTCTAGAACTGCCAGCTTGAAATGGAAACATCTAAACATTTTGTTGCTAGGGCTAGGACTCCAAGAGCTCAGCTACACAGCAGTTTTTATTCCAAGAAGATGTGAGAAACAGAGAACTCAATTCTGTCACCCACTGTACCGTGATATGTCACAGGTAGTAAAGTCCTGGATTTGTTGTTTACATGTACCTCGCAGCTCCCTGCCTCCAATCTCTGCTTCCCTCCCAGCCTCCTTGCAACCAGCCTTCCCAGCCTCCGCTTCTGCCCCAGCCCCCACGTAACAAGCCTTCCCAGCCTCCGTTCCTTCCCCAGCCAGCCAGCTGAGCAGCAGAGCAGGGAGCAACGGCTTCGGGGGAAGGAGGACAAGTCAGTTGCACGGACGAGAGGAGAAGGCCAAGATGCCAGCTATGGAGGAGGAATGCAGATGGTCCCCATTCGGCTGCTCAGCTGGCTGGCTGGCTGGCTGGCTGGCTGGGGAAGGAACGGAGGCTGTGAAGGCTTGTTATGCGGGGGCTGGGACAAAAGCGGAGGCTGGGAAGGCTGGTTGCACGGAGGCTAGGGAAGGAACGGAGGCTGGAAGGGAAGCAGAGGCTGCAAGTGCAAGGTACAGGTAGTCGTTGTAGAAGCCGCTGCAGCCATTCAACAATGGCAGATCCTCAACTGAAAGGCATCCCTTGGAAGCCCATCCCATTCGAGACCCGGCCAATCATAATCCAACTCTACTGTGTGCCCTTTATCTGAGATGGTTGCTGATTGATCAGACAACCAATATTATTGGTTTTCCCGCACTTTTTAACAAATCCCGTGACAAATAGCAGGATGGAAAATCACGGACTTGGGGGGGTTGCCTCCCCTCCATCCCAATAGCATGTGTCTGGCCCGATGAGTGTGAGGACCAATAGGGTTCATCCCGATTTCTTCCCGGGTAATTTTTGCCATGTAGCTGGCCCCCTAATGCATAAACAACAGTTTCAATCAACAGTTAAAAGGAGGTAACTGAGAACACCATGGACTCATTTACGGCAGGTTTTATTCCGGGGAGATTCAAAAAATTGTGATCTCGAATTTGTCCTTCACTGTTCCCACGATTTGTCACAGGTAGCAAAAGTCTTGGGTTTTTGGATTTGTTGTTTACACATACTTCCATCCCAGGAATGGGGCACACAGCAGAGTTGAATTTTGATTGGTAGGACTTTGGAGGGGCGGGCTTGCAAGGGAAGCCTGGCAATTCTTGATCTGCTATTTTTGTATGTCCCTGCACAGGGACCTCCGCTGGCTCCAAAGCCCGGCTGGCAGAAGCTGCAGCCAGCTGAGAGCCAGGTGAGGGCTGAGCAGCCCAGACCTCCTTCTCCTCCCCTAGCCAGCCCTTTCTCCCAGCTCACTGCCGGCTGCGGAGACTTCTTCCACCGAGAGACCGTTCCCTTGGTGACAGAAGCCATCCTAGTCAGCAATGAGTTGAGCGAGGGCCGAGCAGGACAGATGCCCCCTCCCCTAGCCCATTTTGCCCGCCGCTCCCGCTGCTCCCGCAGAGAAAGCCCCCCCCCCCCTGCCGAGGCAGCTTGTTCCACCTGGTGCAGCCTCTTTGAGCTTCCCCCTTCTCTGTTCACCCAGTCACAGAGAAAGCCCTCCCAGCAGCAGTGGCGCTGGGCGGAACAAGCTGCCTCAGCTGGGGGGGCTTTCTCTGCGGGAGCAGTGGCATCACTGGGCAAAACAGGCTGGGGGGGACGTCTGGCCCGCTTGGCCCTCGCCTGCCTCACTGCTGACTATGACGGTTTCTGTCACTGAGGGAATGTTCCCCATGGAAGAAGTCTCTGCAACTGGCGGTGAGCAGGGAGAAAGGGCCAACTAGGTGAGGGAAGAGACCTCGCCTGGCTTTCAGCTGGCTGCAGCTTCTGCCAGCCAGGCTTTGGAGCCAGCAGAGGACCCTACGGAGGGCCATACAAAAATGGCGGGTCAAGAATTGCAAGGCTTCCCTTGATAGCCCACCCCCTCCAAAGTCCAACCAATCAAAAATCATCCCATTTCCAGGGATGGTTCCTGATTGTTCAGACAACCAATAGCACGGGCTGGCTGGGACTTTCCTAAAAACTCTGTGGAAAATAGAGGGATGGAAAGTCACGGGTTTACTGGGTTTTTTGCTACCCCTCCTAAATAGCTCATGTCTGCCCTGATGACTGTGTGAACCAATAGGGTTCTACACGAATTCTTCTCAGGGTTTTTTTGTCATGTAAACAGGCCCCACGTGAGCAATATTGCCAGGTATGTAAAAGGGCTTAAGAGAGGCCCTTGCCTGCAGGACTAAAAAAACTTTGAACAGAGGAAGGAATCTTGAGAGGGTTATAAGTTTGTTGTCCCATTAACTTCAAATCTCCCAATAAATATGTTACTGTGTCCTCAAACACTCAAGTTGCTGCCCTGAAACAGCATCATGCTCAGTTCCTAGTGTCAGCCTGGTATCTCACTCGGTTACTAGAATTCAGGATGTTACAAAGTCTAAGTCCATTAGAAGAAAAGCAGCAGGAGAAAATGTGAATGGAAAGTGGGGGGAGAAGCTTTAGTCCCTTTGCTTCTCTTCTGATTCATTTATGTGTGGGAATGACCTTATTTTCACAAAGATCTCATCTATAAACAAGGCAACTTGGCAGCCATTTATAAGGGTGATGTCAGTTGTCTACTGCTTTCTATCACATAGTTGTTTGTTTTACATGTTTCCCTTTTCTTGAGGAGGGAAAACATATCCACCCTAATATGTCTGATAAGCTATAATTGCAACTACTGTAAAAGCAAGGCCATGACAACACCCGGAGGCAACAAGACTACACAAAATACCACAGTAGACAATGCCTTCACTAGGATTTACCAGCATTGCTACTCTTGTATGTCTTTAAAGGTTTAGGTTCTTAACAAAACTATTCTACTTGCAACACAAATTTCTTTCTCACAGCAGAGTTGGGCTAATAAACCCTGAAACATTTACCAGTAATTCCCAAGACCTTTCAAGAATTCATTTAGCTTTTTTTTTTTAAAAAAAGACTTGACTGAATATAATAATATGATCTGTCGCTCTAGAACAAATCTTTAGAAGAGCAGCAATGTTCTACATGCTAGGAGAGTTGACCCCAAAAGGAAAAACAATTGATTAGCCTTTTCCAGTGGTTCTTCAGCCTTGCTGACATTTCCAGTCCTGTTCAAGACTGTGTACAGGTTATCTTCACAAACAGTGCTCTCTCTCTTTTTCTTTTTTTTTCTTTTTTTTCTTTTTTTGCTTTCCTGGCTCTGCAGTCACTTGGAAGCAAAATGTACATTAGGTAGCATAATTAGTTCATTAAAAAGGCTTCTCTTCCACTTTCACATTTAAAAGCAATCAGAAGTAATGGATTCCCATCTTACATAGCATTCTTCACACTACCACCCACAATATCTGGCATGGCAAGTTCAGTGTTTTCCCATCAGACCTCTCTCTAATTGTGGATCACATGACATGGCTGAGTCAATTTTCAGTCAGTGTGGAAGTAGAGGTGAAAAATTATTCCTGTCCAATCCAACTGGCTCCACACTGGAGAAATCCAATTACCATTTTGCCACATGGCCAGCTGTAATGTGCACTGAACTTACAGTATTCAAGGCTTGGGCTTTCAGTCTGTGAATCAGAAATTCGTTTAGACAGCCTTCTCTTCTGGGACTCTGGTGATGTACCATTCATTTCAGCAGCCTTTTTCTAATTATTTGAATTATGCTACCACTTATTTCTACAGGACTTTTACAGTAGAAAGATTATTTCTGCAATAAATCTAGAATTATAAACATGAGTTTACACATCTTCTTCTCACATCCATTAAGATTCCTATTCTGATTCATGCTCCCATGTTACAGATTGTGAAATCTGATTTGCCCCATCTACACAGTGAATTCTTATGAGAAGCAATGGACAGAGCAAGCCCATATTCCAGCTATGCTGAAGGGGAGAGATACCTTTCCGGCATGCCAGCTAAATAGCAACATATCCTGTACCTGCTTAACATAGGAGGAGGAGGAGGAAACATACAGCTTTGTTGTTGTGTGCCTTCAAGTCATTTCCGACATATGGTGACCCTAAAGTGAACCTATCACAGGGTTTTCTGAGGTTGAGTGTGTGTGACTCACCCAAGGTCACCCAGTACGTTTTCATGGCTGAGCGAAGATTTGAACCCTGGTCTCCAGAATTGTAGCCCAATACTCAAACCACTACACCACGGTGGCACCATGAACCCATAGCTAGAAACATTAAATGTGGACTGATGCGCATTAACGCCAATTTGCAGCAGCTTATATTTGTCTCCATGATTTTTTGGCAAGATCACAGGCTGTTCAAACAGGCATGACTGTGAATCAAGATGGCAGGTGTGAGTGAATTACTCACGATTTTTTGGGCACCAGTTGCTGCCTCCAGTTTTTTTTTAAAGTAAATCCAAGGTGCAGAAGTGTGATCTTCCACTTAAATAAACAGGAAAAAAGGAAGGGAAAGGCTGTTTTGTCACCTTAGTGCACAATCACTATAGTGAAAATCCAACATGGTGGTTTGAGGCCTTTGCCTTACCAGCAAGCTCTGATCCCTACACACATCTGACCAATCAGCTTTCCACTTCTGCTTTTATCGGGAATGTGCATCAAAGCTAATTGGTTGTCCTAAGGAGCGGGAATGTGCTTTTCCTTCACAGGAAAATGGTAAAAGCCATGAAGTTGTTTACCATGGAATATTTGGCATTTTTGCCCACCCCTTCTCTCACACATTCTTGTATACATTATACAATTATTTCATTAAAACAGTGAAATATTGCATTATTTACATAAGCGCTTTGGCAATTGTGCATATTTACACATAAACTTACCCATTCATCCCAGGGCTATCGTAGCTGACACTTCATACAATTCAAACATTGTATTATCTAATCATCTTACCCCCCCCCAAAAATTATTTAAACATTTTGTAAATTCTGTACATTTACATAAACATAAGCATTCATTTCCTGTTCATTTTCCATTCAAACTTTCCCTCGTTTGTAAAATATACTAGCAGTTTTATTTCCAGGGCCCAGCTTTGCCTTGATCTCTGCAGGGTTTTGATGGCCCTCTGCCAGCTCTGACGGTTCCCTTGCCTCTACACCTGCCACAACGGTCTTTTCAATGTCCATCTTGACTTTCAGCAGATTTATAAAGGGTACTGGACTCGCCAGACTCTTTCCTTCCCAGTCTTGGTCATGCTCCTCTATCTTCAGGATTCCAGGTTCTGGGTTTCAGCTTTATATCCCTTCAGCCAATTTTCCAGCATTTTGTCTAGGTGACACCCTAATTATGTATAAGTTTCCTCTGGCTTCTTTTTAATGGACCTGAACTGTCGTCTGTGATGTTCTGGCATCAACCCAAACCTTTGCTTAACTCTTTCCTTATAAAGTTCATAATCCTGCACTTCCTCTAATTTCATCTCGCCATAAATTTATTATTTATTTCTAGGTCCCTTATTCTCCTGGCTCTTACAGAAACCTGGATTTCCCCCAGGACACTGTTACCTCGGCTGCCCTCTTGTTTGGCAACCTTTCTTTTACCCATTCTAGTCACCGAGAGGGTAGAGGTGGGGGAGTTGGCATTTTGTTATCTAGTCAATGCCAGTTTCAAGTTTTATCATTTCCTCAAACTTACTGCTTCTCTTCATTTGAGTTTCTTGCTATTAAACTTTTCTTGCCTCTTCAATTGTGTGTTGTAGTCACCTGGGCCATCAGCCAAGTTCCTTTCTGACTTTGATTCTTGGCTGACATATTTCTTGACGGAAAAGGTCCCAATCCTTATCATGGGAGACTTCAATATTCATATGGACGATCTTAATAATCTTACAGCCAGTCATTTTAGTGCTCTGCTATCTTCTTTTGGTTTTGAACTCTTCTCTAGGTCACCTACTCTCTTGGACATTGCCTTGATTTATTTTTGACTAAAAAATGTGTACCTTCTGAATATTCAGCTACTGAATTTCTGTTATGAGACCATTACCTTATTTCCTTTTCCCTCACTTATTGCCCTCCCCCTCGCCGGATTATTCAGCATTCTTTTCACTCTGTGAATTCTGAGGCATTCGGCCAGGCATTGGATTCTTTTCTATCTTCTTTAAGTCTTCGCAGCTCTGTGGATTCAGCTATCTCTTTATTTAATTCAACCTTATCCCATACTCTTGACTGTTTTGCCCCTTTATTGACTTGTGCAACTTCTTCAATTAAGCCACAGTCCTGGCTTACTTCAGTTGATCCGTATCTCCGATCTTGCTCTTGAGCAGCCTGGTCTATGGAAAAGGTCCAGGGAATTGGCTGGCTTTATTAATTATAAATTTATTCTTTTTTCTTATTTGTGTGCTGTCTCCCTGGCAAAACAGAATTATTATGCATCCCTGATTAGTGCTAATGAGCAATGGCCTCAGCATCTTTTCTCAACTTTTAATTCTCTGTTAAAACCCTCATCTCCATCAGTTCCTTCTTCATTTTCTCCTAACAATTTTGCTTCTCACTTCACTGCTAAGATCGATCTAATATGTTCTTCTATGGAAGTCCGTGACTCGTCTCTTGTTCCAGTACCTCAGCCACCCATATTGGTAAAATTTTCCACCTTCCCCCAGGTCTCTCTAGCTGAACTAGCTAAACTGGTGAAATCATCTAACTCATCTACTTGTTCTCTTGATCACATTCCCTCTCGCTTATTAAGCTCGGTTGCTCCTTCTATTCTCCCTTCTTCTCTTTCTATTATTTCTCTCTCTCTCTCTCCCTCCTGGTCACTTTCCCTCTGATTTCAAACATGTTTTGGTTTCTCCCATTCTCAAGAAGCCCTCACTTGACCCGCTCTCTCTCTCTAGTTATCAGCCAATCTCATGCTTGCCTTTCTTTTCTAAGATTCTGGAATGTACTGTTTATTCTCGTCTAGAATTTCTCTCCACTAACTCTCTAATGGATCCTTTTCTGTCTGGCTTTCATCCATTACACTTGACTGAGACAGCTCTTGCCAAAATTACTGATGATCTTTTCTTGGCCAAATCAAAAAGTCTTTACACAGTATTGATTCTTCTTGAGTTTTCCACTGCCTTTGATACTGTTGATCATGGTCTTATGGTGGATCTGCTTCAGGATCTTGGATTTTCTCATTCCGTCCTTAACTAGTTCAGATCCTACCTTTATGATAGGTCATTTGCAGTGATTGCTGGTGGTCAAATCTCTGCTCCTATGTCGCTGTCCATTGGAGTTCCACAGGGCTCCATTTTGGGCCCATTGTTATTTTCTCTATATACTTTGTCCTTAGGTAACCTTATTGGCGCCTATGGTTTTCAGTATCACTTATACGCTGATGACACCCAACTGTATTTTTCCACTCCGGAACGCTCTCTGAATGTTGAACAGCGACTGTCATCATGTCTATCTGCTATTTCTGCTTGGATGCTCCGTCGGCCCCTTAAGCTCAATATGCACAAGACTGAGCTAATTGTTTTCCCACTGAAGCCAACTCTGCATTATTTATTTTCAATCACAGTTAATGGCACTAATAGTCACCCTGTGAAGGAAGTGCATAGTCTTGGTTTCATTTTCAATTCTTCCCTTTCATTTGTTCCTCAAATTCAGACTACAGCAAAGTCGTGTCATTTCTTTCTTTATAATCTAGTGAGAATTAGGCCTTTTCTTTCAGTTTTTACTGCTAAGACTTTGGTTCATGCACTGGTAATTTCTCGCGATTCCTGTAATTCTTTCCTAACTGGGCTTCCTCTTTCCTATCTTGCCCTCTTGATTTCGGTACAATACTCTGCCACTAGGATAATTTTTTCTGCCCGCTGTTATGATCATACCTGGTGGTGCAGTGTCAGTACTGCAAATCACCACGTTGCATGTTCAGTTCCAGAGGGCTCCAAGGTTCACTCAGCCTTTCAGCCTTTCGTAGGTCAGTAAAATGAGTACCCAGCTTGTGGGGGCAATTAGCTAACACACATTGGAAACTGCTTAATGCAGTGTAGATGTGTAAATTGCTATTGCTTAAAACAATTTGTAAGCCACTCTGATAGCCTTGTGGCTGAAGAGCGGGGTATAAATAAATAAATAAATAAATAATCATGTCACTCCGTTGTTGTTGTCCCTTCACTGGCTCCCGATCCCATTTAGAATTCGTTATAAGCTGTTATTATTAACTTTCAAAGCTCTTCATGGTTTGGCCCCCCACCTATTTGTCAGCACTTGTTTCCCCCTATTTTCCTGTTTGTGCCCTGCACTCTAGTGATTCAGGGCTGCTGATTCAACCAAGGTTTTCCTCTGCCCCTACTCGATACGCCCCTTCTCCCACGCTGCCACCTATTTGTGGAATCTCCTTTCCATGAATTTGCGGACCACCTCTCTAGGCTACTTTAAGTCTACATTAAAGACTATTCTATTCAGAGAAGCCTTCCAACTTTCATCTTGATTTTATGGCCATATTATATATATTATTTTACGCTTTTATATTATTGTTTTAATTCTGTTATAGTAATATTTTATTAATTTTATAATCTTGTTTGTGGTTTTAGATTGTGCACCGTAGGCAGGGTTTTGTGTTTATTTTGGATTGTTGTTTTTCTCTTTTGTAAAGCGCTATGTAAAGCCTATGGCACTATATAAATAAATGTAATAATAATAATAAATCTCAGCTAGTCCACTACATAATTGTGATCTTAAATATGCCATTCTTTCCTCATCTTTAATTATCATGTCAACACATGCTCTTTCAAAAGTAATAAAGAAGGTATCAATGTTATCCCCCTAATAGTATCGAGGCAGTCTTTTTACATCTATAGAAGGGCCATTAGCATTGTTGTTGTTGTTACTATTATTTATGTTTGCTTGGTTTGCTAATTCCATTTCTCTTACTCTAAGCCTGTACATTTCTATCTCTCTCCTTTTCCTTTTCTCTTTCTCTAATTCTAGCCAATTCCTTTTCTGTTTCCATATCCTTTTCCCTAAATTCCTTTTCAGTCTGTAATTCTCTTTCTCTCATTCTCTTATTCTCCATACCTCCAAATTATCTGCATTTGCAGAGGTAATAGATTCTACACTTTCAGCTCTGGACATAACTTCCTCGCTTTACCCTTCTCCTTCAGCCACATCAATTTTAGCTGCTTGTTTAATCTTTTTGGGCATTTTGAAGTTCTTTTTTAAAAATATCTATAGACTTTTACTTCAGGAAACACGAATACTTTGCTGGTACAGGTGATTTCTTATGTTACCCGACAAATCTTACCTCAGAAATCACTTGTATTTCCAATTTCAAACTGCCCAACCCTTGTTTTGCTGAATAAACCACTAATATTTTAATGATCTAGGTGATTTCTTACTTTACCCTGAGACTGTTACCTCAGAAATCACCTTTGTGTCAAATGTCAGACAGCCCAGCTCTTTGTTTGCTGGCTGTCTTTCCCTTTTCCTTTGAAATGGCTCTCAAGGCTTGAGTCACTTTTTTTTCTTTTGTCTTATATCCCTTACTTTATACTCAAGTCTTTTTACCTCAGGGATACAGGTAATTCTTTTTAATGTGCAGGTCTGTGCCTAATGTCACTTTACTTAGTGGTTTTTCTCTCAGCGAATCCTATACTGATACCTCAGGGATTGCTGTGTCCACACACTCCAGTATCTCCTTACTTTACCCGATCTTTTACCTCAGGGGTATACTGTACCTAGTTTAAACTGGCAGCACTTTTCCTGTCAGCACTTTATTTTAAGGCTTGACTTTCAGCAGCCCTTACATTTACCTTGGACCATTACCTCAGGGTTTGCTGTTACCACTCACTCCAGTATCCCCTTACATTACCCAAATCTTGCTACCTCAGGGGTATACTGTACTTTTTCCAGTCACAAGAATTCCTTACTTTACCACAGAACAATTACCTCAGGAATTACTTGTGCTTTTCCTTTCACCACACACCTGTGCTATCCACACACACACAACTTATATATTTGGTTCTTCCTAACCAAATATATTAACGGAAATCCTTCTCTGGCCACTGGATCTTTCTCCCCCAGAACTAGAACTCTCCTAGACCCTTCCGTACTGGCTTTCTTAGATCCCCTCTGCCAGAGTCACCAAGGAGTCAATCCTGGATTCTCGATCCCTAACTGGATCTTTTGAATCCCTTCACTGGATTCTCAACCCTTCAATGGATCTTTCGAATCCCACCGCTGCCACCACTTCGTGATGCATGGCATCCTCCTAGTGGCATCAGGGGCTTTCCTATCCCACCACTGCCACCACTTTTGTGATGCACGGCCTCCACGTCACAGTGAAACTACATCTCCCAGTGGTATAACACAAGCACTCAAGTGTGGCTGTATATTCCTGGCTGTGTCTCCTTGCCTGAGAATCACTCATGCCAGGCTGGATTTTTCTTTATTAACAGAAGAATGTTTATTGTTAAACAAATAAACCATGTTACACTGTATAACCAAGTTATTGGGCCTGCAGAGATATTCTCTCTCTCGCTAAGCCTTTAACATACAAGGAATTTAAACTGTCTTGAATCACTCAATGCCTCATCTGAACTCTTTGAAACTGAAAGCTCACTACCTTCCTCACTCACTCCCCCTTTATCTCCTCCAGAAGCCCCTCCTCCTCACAGAGGATTGGCTCCTGGAGTACCATGTCCTCATTGGCTCCCTGGCTGTCCGTCACAATCCCTTTAGACAAATCGTATTTTCCTCAAATTCTATGAGGGAGTATTTTCATTGTATAGACAAGCCCATATTACTTTTAAAGGGCATTTTGACAGAAACTTTTAAGTTTTTTACCAATTTCTTATTTATTCTGAAGTCTCCCCACTAAAAAAAGTATTTAAAAGTTTTGAGCAATGCAACAAATTAGTTGTCAATTACACAAATGTGTAATGACAATTAATTACTTTTAAATAAAACAACAAGCAGCAGAAATGAATTACAAAGGAACTTTCCAAGCTCTGGGTTCACAGTAGTGGTTAAAGTCTGAGATCTTACAAATGTAAAACATTACCCATTATGATTTTCCTTGGTTTTTTTCCGGGCTGTGAGGCCATGTTCTGGAATAGTTTCTGACGTTGTGCCTGCATCTGTGGGTGGCATCTTCAGAAAATGGTTGGGTAGGAGTGTGTGTGGAGTTTATATTCTGTGAACCCCTGTTGGGAAGACTATGTCAATTTGTGTAATTGAATGGTTATTTTCTGGGTATAGAAATGCAAGGCTCATTAGTGTCTGTTTGGCTAATGGTTGGTTGTGTTAAGGAAAATGCAACATGGGACATACAGTGAAAGAAATAAAATATGTATGTGAAAGTCACAATGACTAAGCAAGAGCAATTATGGGGCTACACAGGTGAAACTGCTAATGTAATCTAGAAGGCCTGAGAGCCAAGGACAGAGGTACTGAATGCAGATTGGAAACACCTGAGAATCATTAAGTGTACAAGGTGAAATGTTGAAATACATGGGTTGGTCTTAAGTATGGGTGGAACTATGTGGACCAGTCAGAATGGAAGTACACACCCACTGGGTGGAAACTAACTAGTGGGTGGTGTTAAACAATGGCTATAAAATTGCAATGTTTGCCAATGTATTTGTGTGGTTGAGTAGAGGTGCAGTAGTTTGGAGATATTGTGGAGTAATGTGTAGAGATTGTGGTTTGTTTACCATATAGTATATTTATATAGAAGAATAAAGTAGGTTTTATATAAAACTACTGAGTTGCCTGAGTGAATCCTGGAGACATTTTGGAGACACCTGGAGAAGAGTGAGAAGGCTTGGAGAGTTTGTCAGGATCTTCAGCCTATTCTATGAAACTCTGCTGCTTTGGAGGAAAGCATTAACCACTGATCTAAGCTGGTTGGCTCTGCTGCATAACAAGGTGGTGAGTTTGAGCCAGAGGTGAAGAGCTACAACTCCCATCATCCCTGACAAGGGTTATGGGCCCAGTTACTAGAGCACCCAGCATCCACAGAAGCTGAAAGTTCCAGAGAGTGGAAGAAAGCTTTGTGGACGATAGATCAGAGCAAGCTGTTTGTGCTGCACTGATAAGCCTCGTGAGTAAATCATTTTGTATTTTGCTTGAGCCCAGACGGGTCGGCTGTGCATACTCAGAAGGACTGTGTCAAATTGAGTCACTGCACAAATCAAGATGGAAATTCTAAAGTTTAGTAAATTAAATAGAAACAACTACTCTACCTGGAAGATTTATGCCCAATCTCTACTAGTAAAGGAAGGTCTGTGGTCAACAGTTGAAACAGGGCTGGCAGCTGATGCTGATGAAGCCACTCAAGAGAGAGATAGTAAAGCAAAAGCCTGTCTTTATCTCATGCTTGAAGAAGACTTAATTAATGACGTCAGAGATAAAACGTCCGCCAAGGATGTGTGGGATACCTTGCAGAGATTACACACTCCTTCAACTGCTTTTGCAAAAATGCTATGGTCTAAAAGAATATACAGGCAAAAGATGGCTAAAGGGCAGTGTGTGATAGAACATTTAAAAATAATGCAAGATTTGTTTGTGCAAGCTGAACTGAGGGGAGTGCAAATTAGCAAAGAGCAGCAATGCTACATTTTAATAGAATCGCTAGACTCTTCGTGGGACAATATAACGAACAGCCTGCAAAACCTGCCAGAAGCTGAGCTTAATAGAGACTTAGTTGTGGCCAGAATACTGGAAGAGAACCAGAGAAGAATGTCTGAGCAGGGTGACTCAGCAAGCTTAAAGACTGTGCCAAAACAACAAACACCTCCTGACTGGCGAACGCAGGAGGAAGCAGCCTCTACAAGGGAGCAACGGAGGTGCTTTTATTGTAAGAAGATTGGTCATCTGCAGAGACATTGTAAACATTTTGCAGCTGAGAGACGCAAGCAAGCAGAGAGCAGATGGCAGCCGCAGCAGTATCAAAAACAGTCCAGACCTCCATTTTTGAGGGACAGTGGTAATAAAAAGGGGGTTGCAACCATGATTAAGGAAAAACAAAATGCAAATTCTAAATGGCTAATTGATTCAGGATCCACATCTTTGATGTGTAATGATATAAATTTAATAAGTAATAGAAAATCAGCTAATGTAAATGCTGTAGTTTTGGCTGACGGGAAAGAGCTAAGTACTGTAAATCAAATGGGTACTGTATACATTCCAGGGCTAAAAGAGAATTTTAATGATGTCTTACATGTAAAGGAGTTAGAAAATAATTTGTTATCAGTAAGCAGATTAACAGAAAGAGACTACACAGTCATCTTTGAAAAGAACATGTGTAAGATAAAACTGAATGGGGAATTGCGTGGCATAGGTTTGAAAAAGGACAAACTTTATTATTTGGAGGACAATATTGATAGCTACAGGGTTGAAGAAGCTAATAACATAGAAAATATTCCAATCCACAAAGACTGCATACACGAGCTTCACAGAAAATTCGGCCATGCGAGCTTCAAATGTTTAAAGAATTTAATCAGTATGTGTCCAGATTTAAAAGTTACTGAATGCAAAAACCACTTAGATTGTACGGTATGTCAACAGGTAAAGGTCAGAGCTTTTCCAGTAGCTAAGAAAACAAAAAGAATTGCTCAAAGACCATTTCAGTATGTACATGCAGATGTCGCCCAAGCTAATTGCTTGTCCTTAGGGGGAAGCAAGTATTTCCTAGTAATTGTTGATAGGTATACAAGGTTTGCATTTGTGAGAATAATGAAAAACAAATCTGACGCTGGGCAAAGTTTGAAAGCATGGGTAAGAATGGTGGAAAGACAATTTGATAGCAGAGTAGGCACCATCATTACTGATAGAGGAGGAGAATTTTTAAATAATCAATTGTTTAACTGGTTTCAAAAGGTGGGAATAAGGCATGAAACTACAAACCCTGCTTGTCCTAGTGAGGATGGGTTAGCAGAGAAGAAAATACAAGATATAAAAAGAATTACTGCTTGTATGATGGCAGATGCAGGGGTGAAAGATAGTTTTTGGGCAGAAGCAACTTTGACTGCAATACATATCAGTAACAGATTGTATCATTCAGAAATTGAAGACATTCCCTACAGGGTATTGTATGGGAGAATGCCAAATTACAAGTACTTAAGGGTTTTTGGACAATATGCTCATGTTTATACACCTGCTTGTTTCAGGAGGAAAGGAGAACCCAAAAGCAAAAGGCTTAGGTTTTTGGGGTATTCTGGAAATAGCTACAAGTTTCATTTGGGAGGAAAACAAGTGCAGTATTCTAGGTCTGCAAATTTTGAGAGACATGCTGGTTGGGACAAACTGCATGCCAATAAAGAAGTGTTTTTGAGATTAGGGAGTTCAAATGAGCCAGAAGCACAAACTGAACCAACCTCAGGAAACGGAGGGGTTTCAGTTAAGCAGGAAGCATCACCTAGCAGCAGTGGTAGTTCTTCTGATGATGAGATAGCATCTAGGCCTACTACTACTCGAATGACTGAAGACAAGAGATTTAGTCATAGAACTACAACTCCTAGTAGAGAAAGTGAGGATGAAAGAGACAGAACAGCAGATTTTATTCCCAGGCGTAGTCATAGAGTTAGAAAGCCTCCAGATAGGTTTGTTGTGACAAAGGCAAGAGCTTGTTTAGCAATAGAAGAGCCTGAAAGTTTTGAAGAATTGGAAAGTTATTCTAGTGAAGAACAGGAAAGATGGTTTGATGCAATGGATAATGAGTTTGGTTGCCTGGTAAATAAAGATGTTTTTGAAATTGTTGACAGACCCAAAGACAAGAAAGTAATTGGTTGTAAATGGGTATACAAAAGGAAAGAAATGCCAGATGGAAGTATCAAATATAAAGCTAGGTTAGTGGCTAAGGGTTTTGCACAACAGCAGTATGAGAACTATGATAAGACATATTCTCCAACTGCAAAGCCAGAAAGTCTGAGAATGGTTCTAGCTGTAGCAGTAAAAAGGAATTTAATTGTAGAACATTTTGATTTTGAGACAGCTTACTTGAATGCGGTTTTGGATGAAGAAATATTTATGGAACAGCCACAAGGTTTCGAAGAAAATGCTAGTCAGAGAGTATATAAATTAAAGAAAGCGTTGTATGGTTTAAAACAAAGTGCCAGAGCGTGGAATCTGTGCATCAATGATGAGCTAGTTAAGCTAGGTTACAAGAGGAGCATTGCAGATGCTTGTGTTTATACAAAAGGAGACATAGTATTAGTGATTTATGTAGATGATTTGTGCGTAGCAGCAAAGTCAAAACAGGAAATTGAGTCAGTAAAAAGAGAATTGTCTAAGAAGTTTGTTTTGAAGGACTTAGGTGTATTGAAGTCTTATTTAGGTATTTGCGTTGAATGGACAGAAGAAGGACATTGTTTATTAAGTCAGAGAAATAAAATTGAAAGACTGATTGAAAAGTGTGGATTACAGAATGCAAAAATAGTAAGAGCTCCAATGACAACTGGTTTTGTGTCTGAGAAAACAACTAGAGCGTTTGAGGACAAGACTTTTTTCAGAAGTATAATAGGATCTTTACAATTCATATCTTGCCACACCAGACCAGACATTTCTTATGCTGTAAATGTATTGTCTAGAAGGGTTAATGATCCAAAAATTGAAGACTGGACAGCGGTAAAACATTTATTGAGATATTTAAAAGGAACCTTAGATAGGAAATTGATAATAAGAAACAATAGTTCAGATCTAGATTGTTATGTAGACAGTTCATTTGCATCAGAATTAGGAGACAAGAAGTCAGTTACAGGAATGATAATTAAATATAATGAAAGTCCAATAGTTTGGAGAAGTAGAAAACAAACTAATGTAGCGATAAGCACAACGGAAGCAGAATTCGCTGCTTTGAATGAGATAGTAAATGAGGTACAGTGGATTAAGCAATTGCTAAATGATTTAAATGAAAGTTACAAGATACCAGTGGAAATTCTGGAAGATTCACAGTCATGCATAGCGATGGCTGAAACTGAAAGTTTGAAGAACAGAACAAAATATGTTGGTGTAAGATATCAAAATGTGCGAGACATGGTTCAGAAGGGTGAAATAGAACTGAGATATATAGAAACACAACACAACATAGCAGATTTGTTCACAAAAGCATTGACAGCAGAAAAACATGAAAGGCTGACACAAATGGTTGGAATGACATTGTAAGACACATACAATATTTTATTTCGGAGGGGATTGTTAAGGAAAATGCAACATGGGACATACAGTGAAAGAAATAAAATATGTATGTGAAAGTCACAATGACTAAGCAAGAGCAATTATGGGGCTACACAGGTGAAACTGCTAATGTAATCTAGAAGGCCTGAGAGCCAAGGACAGAGGTACTGAATGCAGATTGGAAACACCTGAGAATCATTAAGTGTACAAGGTGAAATGTTGAAATACATGGGTTGGTCTTAAGTATGGGTGGAACTATGTGGACCAATCAGAATGGAAGTACACACCCACTGGGTGGAAACTAACTAGTGGGTGGTGTTAAACAATGGCTATAAAATTGCAATGTTTGCCAATGTATTTGTGTGGTTGAGTAGAGGTGCAGTAGTTTGGAGATATTGTGGAGTAATGTGTAGAGATTGTGGTTTGTTTACCATATAGTATATTTATATAGAAGAATAAAGTAGGTTTTATATAAAACTACTGAGTTGCCTGAGTGAATCCTGGAGACATTTTGGAGACACCTGGAGAAGAGTGAGAAGGCTTGGAGAGTTTGTCAGGATCTTCAGCCTATTCTCTGAAACTCTGCTGCTTTGGAGGAAAGCATTAACCACTGATCTAAGCTGGTTGGCTCTGCTGCATAACAAGGTGGTGAGTTTGAGCCAGAGGTGAAGAGCTACAACTCCCATCATCCCTGACAGGTTGATGGCCCATTATCTGCTGGGAATCCCCCTGTCTCTGGGTGGAATTATTTTGTAAGTGTTGAGGTTTTGATTCTACAGTCGTCCCTCCACATTCGCTGGGGTTAGGTTCCCAAGCCACCCGCGAATGTGAAAAAAACGCAAATAACACAAAAGCCCCTTTCAAACAGATTCTGGCAGGGAGGGAGGAGGGAGGGAGGGAAGGAGGAGGAGAGGAGGTCCACTCACGCTGCTGCTCTACTACCAAAGGGGTGACGATGCAAGTGGCTTGCCCACCCCCAGATTCCCCCCCCCATGCCACCGGCTCCACCCCCCTCAGAAAAGCCCCGTTTTAAACCCATTCGGCTGGCCACCGCAGGGAGAGAAGGAGGGAAAGAGGTCTCTGCAGCCGAAGGGAAAAAAATCCAAACACCAAGGGAATGAGGGGGTGTGTGGTCAGAATGGGTTAAAAGGGGGGCTTTCAGTGACATACAACTGGCTTGCCCATCACTGGATTCCCCCCCATGCCACTGGCTCCACCCCTCTCAGAAAAGCCCCGTTTTAAACCCATTCAGCTGGCCACCACAGGGAATCCAGGGATGGGCAAGCCAGTTGTATGTCACTGAAAGCCCCCTTTTTAACTCATTCTGGCCAACCCCCTCCTTCCCTTGGTGTTTGGATTTTTTCCTTTGGCTCCAGAGTCTTCACCTCTTTCCCTCCTTCTCCCTGCGGTGGCCAGAATGGGTTTAAAACGGGGCTTTTCTGAGGGGGGTGGAGCCAGTGGCCAGGGGGGGGGAATCCAGGGGTGGGCAAACCAGTATCCTCACTGAAAGCCCCACTTTTTAACCCATTCTGACCACCCCCCATTCCCTTGGTGTTTGGATTTTTTTTCCTTCGGCTGCAGAGACCTCTTTCCCTCCTTCTCTCCCTGTGGTGGCCAGCTGAATGGGTTTAAAATGGGGCTTTTCTGAGGGGGGGTGGAGCCGGTGGCATGGGGGGGAATTCAGGGGTGGGCAAGCCAGTTGTATGTCACCGAAAGCCCCCTTTTTAACTAGCAGTAGCAGAACATGTTATAAACCAACCTGGACACAAAGTGCTATTCGAAAACACAGGAATTCTAGACCAGGCCAACAACTATCATGTCAAAATGCACAGAGGAGCTATTGAAATCCACAAACACCTGGACAACTTCAACAGGAAAGAAGAAACCTTAAAAGTAAACAAAATCTGGCTCCCAGTTTTGAAATACAATAGAATCAAAACTTCAACACTTACAAAAGAATTCCACACAGAGACAGGGAGATTCCCAGCAGATAATGGGTCATCAACCAACCATTAGCCAAACTAACGAGCCTTGCATTTCTATACCCAGAAATGAACCATTCAATTACACAAATTTACATATACTCTCCAACAGGGTGTCACAGAATATAAACTCCACACACACACCTACCCAACCATTCTCTGAAGATGCCAGCCACAGATGCAGGCACAACGTCAGAAAGAAACTATTCCAGAACATGGCCTCACGGCCCGGAAAAAAACCACGGAAAATCCATGGATGCCAGCCATGAAAGCCTTCGACTTCACATTAACAGTTATGGTTTGACTAACTGGTGCCTTGCGCTGACAACCTTGTCAAAGGTGTCTTTGAAACAGGCTCCAGAATTTCAGTGGATAACAATGAAGGAAATCATTTATTTGTTTTCCTTGGTATCTGTTTTGCTGACTCAGTCTTTTATGTTTATACAAAACACATTTCAAAATAAAGTAACTATAGATGCTTCATGCCCAATGCTGACTCCTGGATGACACTGGCCCTGTAACAAATCTATAAATGTAGAAAAGAAACACATACAATTCCTACATACCAAACTCTCTGACACTCACACTCCCTCGTTTATGTCAACCTCTCTGTGATGCTGACCATTTAAGGGAAAACTTTCACGGTCCAGATTATTTCACTGTACGTAATCTGTTCACCCTACCCCCACTGTCTCACCACTGTGTATTTTCATGCTAGAAAGCTTATTCTTCTCTTTTGAACACACACACACACACACACACACACGGAGAGAGAGAGAGAAAGTTTAGCAATCAGTCATATATCTGAAAATAAAAGTAATGTCCACTGGGACAACCTTTCTATTCCCCCCACTGCTGATTTGATACATTGCAGATAGCTATTTCCTGACAATTTGTAAAACCATGTAAACAGAGCTTGATCTATATCATCCGTAAATATTGTGCCATGATTTCATGTTAATTTGAAAAATAAGTGCCTAGTGGCAATGGGCCAGATTAAGTCAGTAAATGCTACGAAGTGAACCATAGACCACAAAAAGTTTTGCCTTAATACAATGTATTAGTCTTTCATGTGTCCCACGACTTTTCTTTTTGGTTTTGCTGTAGTCTGGCTGAGATGGCTACTGCTCTGGCACTGGGAAGTTATGTACTGTTTTGGAGAGGTTGCCCTTGCCACTCATTAGAAAGAAAAAAGCCAAATTATGCTAAAGCCAAGCTGCAAAAATTGCTTTCAGGGGCCCTTTCACAATACAGGTTGAATATCCCTTATCTAAAATGCTTGAGACCAGAAGTATTTTGGATTTGTTTTTTTGGGTTTTTTTTGTAGAATATTTGCATGTTCATAATGAGATTGCTTGGAAATGGGTTCCAGGTTTAAACATGAAATTCACGTATGTTTCATATACACTTTATACACATAGCCTGAAGGTAACTTTATGCATCATATTTTAATAATTTTGTGCATGAAACAAAGTTTGTGTACCTCAGAAAGCAAAGGTGGCACTATCTCAGCCACCCATGAGGACAATTTTGGACTTTGGAGTATTTCAGATTTTGGAATAAGGGATACTCAGCCTACATACAGATATATCACTTTACCTGCCTTGGCTGCATCCTATGGAATCCTGGATTTTTTAGTCTGTGAGGATCTAGAGCTTTTTGACTGAGAATTCTAAAGGCCCATCCCTAAAAGCACCATGCTAAAAGCCAGATATCAGATAGTAAAATACAGGAAATCCTAAAATGCAGTGGAATAAAATGACTAAACCACTATATAGAGGACAAAACTAGGGCCCTTTGACACACCACATTATGAGTCCACTTCCACACCCTTCAACATGTGGCCAATCAACATCAGAGTGTCGTCAAGATGGAAGAAGTTATGAATGAGGAAGAACACATGAGCCAGGAGAGGTTAAGGCATTTTGTTTTTGCCTGAGCCTACTGGGAAAGGCAATATTTGATTCTGTTCTGTCCTGTCCTGTTCTTTCCCTCCTGCTGAGTTAACTGAATGCAAACTATTTTTGTACTTTGAATTCAGTTTGAAGCAATTGAAGTGAGCTGAGGACAAAGGGGGAGAGAGTGGGAGGAGAAGAGAAACTGGAATAGTTTAAAAGCAGCTGAAATAGTGGGATGACAGAATTATTTGGGGCTGTCCTGGCCAAATTGGGATAGTTGGAGGGTATGCACCTTAACTACCATGGCTGCATCCTTTGGAATCCAGGGGTTTGTAATTTCATGAGGCCCTAGAGCTCTTTGGATGAGAATTCTAAATACCTTCCCCAAGTGGAAATACCAGGCTTCCACAGAATGGAATCAAGGCAATCAAAGTGAAATCATAGCACTATTAATTGTATAATGTGAAAGAGTCCCAGAATGCAGGCAGCAGACCCAATGGGATTTCAGATTAACCTGCACAGAAAGAGAGCAACTACTATACAATATTATAGGGGGGGCTGTGTGACTGGGAGGTTTACTACACGGGGTTTTATTGCACTATCCATTAGTCATGATTACGCATGATTGCGCAAATGAGTTCTTCCTGGTCGCACAACACAATCTCCCTTCTGTTGCTGGTTTGGCTGTGGGGTATCTTTGTAGCACTCCTTTTCATTCACAGCAAATCCCCATGAATGAAATCAGTAGCGCTGTGAAACCACCATACTTTCTTGTGTAGTAATATCATTGCACCATTGGAGAAGAACACATGACAGTGTGGGCATGTATTGGGCTATCCTCCAGTTTTTGCTTGGATTTACCTATACTTCTTTATCCCATCCGACTTCTGGCGTATCAGAAGAGCTCGCCGGTGCCCTTTGTCTAACCCCCCCCCCCCCGTTTCCCAGAGCTTATTTGGATTCAAAACTAAGCCTCGGCTGTTGGAGGGCAGACTTCAATGTATATTTTTATTTAAAACAAACATGGGGGAGGGTTGTGTATGTTTTTTTTCCCCAGGGGCATAGGGGTTGTGATTTGGCATGGGAGGGGGCAGTGGTGAGTCTGCCTGGCACCATTGCAGGTATGAGTATTTTCATGTAATGCTCATTGCCTGTATTGTTGATGAGCAAAGGAATCATTATCTGGAGCTCTTCGCAGCCAGAAGTGAGAGAGAAGAGGTTTGGTTTTGGGAGGGAGAATTTCTCAAAACCTTTCTTCCTTCTGCTATGTTTTAAATTGAGGTTGGTTTGTTTTTTTACAAAAATAAATAAATCAGGAATGTGTCTTAGCCAGTGGAAGACTTCTGGTCGCTCTCTTTCTCTCCTTTACCACATGGCTTTACTAGAAAGGAAGCCCCCTTGAGCCCTGCAGAGTTTACTCTCGAGTAAGCATGGCTAGGCGCACTCCAGTGCTTTTCCTGCAGTTTGGGTTAAGCTGGTTTTTGTCCTCTTGAAATTAAAAAGAAAAATATTGCTAGTATTTGTCAATCAACCAATGAACCACCACCCCCTCCTGTCTCAATATTTTGTCTGTGTGTTTGCACCTCGGGAGTAAATATCCACTGAGTTCAGTAGAGGCTTACTCTTGAGGAAGGGAGAGAAACTCCTCACTTTTCTGTTGTGGGGGGGAGGCCCCAATCCACTTCAGAAATGGAGAATCTGCAGCGTGCTGGGTGCGAAATGGAGAATGGTTTTACAGAAACGTTCGAAATTGCATTCTTGCAATACCGCTCAGTCGTGCAGCATAATGTTTCTTAATTAAAAGGGGAGCATGCACTGTTGAAGAGCAGGAAATGACGTGTGGGAAAGGGAGGAGGGGAAAGCTCTGTGGAGGAGGAGACTAATTGGAGAGGAAGGAGGGGAGGAGGAGCACAGATAGCTAATGTGGTGTGTAGGAGGTGGAATGAAGTACAGTATTTTCATACAGTTGTAGGAAGGGAATTTTGAGCAGCGTGTGATATGCTGTCCTTCCATCAAGCAATATATCTGTTGACTTCTAAAGTGAGACAATCACTTCTAATAACCCTAGTGTGGTAAACCTCTGGATCTTCTAAAAGTATTCATGGCAGAATCACAGATTTGAACTAGAATAACACCATGGCTGAGCTGGCTGTGTGGCAGGGACAAACTTAAAAAATGTTGCAAAATTTAGCAAATTAATTGGATTTCCTCTACAGGCTGGTTTTCATCTTTCTTTCACTCTGGGGCACAATCTGACAAAGTTTTATTTCTTGGAAACCTCTGCTCAGCAACATGTTGGTTTTGGACTTTCTCCTTCGTTTGTGGCCTAGGATGTTTCCTCTAATTATGAGAAGACTGTGTTTTATTTTCTGCATTATTTGGTTCATGTTGTATTTCACTAAGTACTTAAGTACTTCAAAAAGAACAAAAAATCTTGTGGCAAGTTAACAACGGACAAAATTTTATTTGGCATCAGCTTTTGTGAACTACAGGCAGCCTACTGCATCAGATGCAGGGTGTATTGCCTCAGCTGGCAGATTATTATACAAATGCTTATCTGGGTGAGGGATAGTCATCGGTGAGGTCAGACAGAAGTGAAATGTAGAAAGTACAGATAATGATCATTACCATAACAGTGGTCATTAAGGAAACAGGGGTTGGATAGTAACACAGACATCCTTGCCTCTCAGATTCCTGGCTCCTGCTCAGCCCTGACACAAGGAAGATGTTAAAATCCCCCATACATATGCTGTCATACCTACTGGAGGAGCCCTCAGGGTTGATTTTAAGATGATAAAAAGTGCCACAATAATGTATAGTTGCACCCAAAATCAAATTTCCGAGGAAACTGTTTTAAACTATGTAAAGCACAGTGCAATTTTTGCCAATGTTTATAAGTCAGCTTTTGGCAGCCGCAAAATAGGCATTATTCTCCCCTTCTACATATACCATAACAAAAAGAGCATGACTTGAATCCTGCACACACTTAGGCTTCTCAATTTCTTGTTCTTCTTGCGTCTTCGGACTTTTTCAAATGGGTGAAAAAAGCCCCAAGGAAATCGGGAGAAGAACTGCGCTGTTCCACTTACAGCACCCCGTTTCCGACAGCTGCATCCTCCTCCCAACCTTCCCCAGTGCTTCCTCCATGCTGCAGGTGCCACTTTTTATTGACGGGGGGTTTTCCGTCAATAAAAGCAGCACATTTCTCGCACCCGCAGCACGGGGAAAGGTCGGGAGGAGGATGGCGTCATCTGAAATGCGGCACTGTAAGCTTAACAGTGATGTTCTTCTCCCAACCTCCTCAGGGCTTCCCCCTCCCCATTTGAAAAAGTCCTTCACGTCGTTTCTGACTTATGGCAACCTTAAAGTGAACCTATCACACAGTCTTTTTGGCAAGATTTGTTCAAAGGGAGTTTGCCTTTGCCTTTGCCTTTGCCTTTGCCTTCCTCTGAGACTGGGAGAGTGTGACTTGCCCAAGGTCACCCAGTGGGTTTTTCCATGGCAGAGTAGGGATTCAAACCCTGCTCTCAAGAGTCATAATCCAGTGCTCAAACCACTATGCCGCACTGGGTTAATTCCTCATCAGAATTCCAACAGATTCTGAAACATTGGTTGTGCCCTGTACCTATATAAACAGCAAATGCGGCTTAGGTCTTTGTAGTGCTACCTCTCTAGAAGTCATGTTTGCTGCATGTATATGTTTGCTGCCCTTTGAGTGAGCCCATGCTGCTTTCCCATCTTCATAGGCAGACCACAGCAGTACTGGTGAAGGGTACGCTGCACACGTTATGATGGCAAGCTGAAATACTTCAAGGCAAAGGGGGGTTATGGCTCTGAATGGATCTCCTAAGGCACAGGTGGGTCACCTGCAGTCCTCCAGATATTGCCAGGCTGCAACTCTCATCAGCCTTCACCACTGGCTATGCTGACTATGGCTAAAGGGATTTCTAACCCAGCAACATCTGGAGGGCCACAGGTTTTCCCTTGCCCAAAGGAGTTTTTCTCATTCTAATGTGAGCTATAAGAGTTTTATTGATTTTTATCTGGGCTACAAAATAAGTAGGAGGAAGATGATACATATTTCCCTCTGTCAGGGCTAAGCATTGTACAGTGATCCATGTGGGAAAATGTCCAGGAGGAATGAAGTGCTTTCAGATAGCTGTGTGCCCACCAGAAACTGAGCATTGATGAAGACTCAGCTGGTGCATACAAATATCAACCGATAATTACTGCCTTTCACTAGAATCCCATTGGTTAGTCCAAACTATATTCATTGAATCAATTGTTGAATATTGAGTCAACACATAGGAAAATCTCATTGATTCAATGAGTCTATCCTTCCAGCACTAACCAACAGGATCAGGGCTTTTATATGCTACTCTCCTTCCCTATTAGGAAAAAGAGTGGTTCAGGGGAGATTTCTCCCAAAGGCAGGTGGGGCTTGGTGATAGGGAGTGGCAGGCCATATTCCCTATCTCCATAGGCTAGATTAGGCCTATAGGATAGAGGCTGCCCCCACATCACCACCTCCATCAATGTAAGTTCTTAAATCATAGTGGTCTTATTTTTTCATGATAGTGGCCACCTAATATCCAGCTTGTCTGATGTGCCATGTGACAAATTCAAAGAAAACAACCTGTAGACATCTTCTGACTCTGCTTCTGTCCACTTGCATGGTCCAAGTTTTGCTAGAGTGCAGAGCATCTCTCTGTGTATATCCGTCTGTGTACTTTTAACTGCCAGTTTTATGTCCTCAAGCATGTTCTGAAGCTTCTCAAAAATGTAAACAAAGGAAACAACCCCCCTCCCCTTGTCTGAAAGAGAAACAAGATACATGGAGGAAATGTTATCCAGGGACTTTTACAAAGTGTTCTCCTGAACATATTTAGCAAGGGCTCTGGCTATGACAGCTATCTGAACATTGAGCAAAAGAAGCAAGAGAGAGACTGAGGGTGAGAGCCAGAAGTGGGGGCAAACAGACAGAAGAAATATAGTGGTAGGTTTATTAGTCCATTGACCATGTGCCATATACAGAAGGAACAGAGAACTTACATAATATCTGGTCACAGCATGACAATACTAGCCATAATAGCAGTAGATCAAATATATACAATGAACAGAAGTAACAGCTTATTTGTGTTTGTTTTAATTTCTCTAAGGGTCTTACTGCACTCTGAATTAAACTCCAGTGTAGCAGAAAGGTTCCGTCTTCCGGAATGCCTTACTGCATGACATCAGCATTCTTTCATTCTGGTCCTGTGAAAGACCAAGGTAAAACCATATCTTTTTGCTAACTGGGGGAAAAAAACATTAGCAAAAAGACATGGTTTTACTTTGGTCTCCCACAGGACCAGAATGAAAGAACACCGGAAGAACGACAGTGTCATGTGGTAAGGCAGCATGGCAGATGGAACCTTCCTGCTCCACTACTGCTTTTCTTTAGAGTGCTTTGAGCTCCAGTTTTGGGGAAAAGATAGGCTATAGAATCATAACGTTGGAAGAGAACATGAGGGCCTTCTAGTCCAATCCCCTGCCTTGCAGTATACACAACAGATAGCCATCCAGCCTGTTTTAAAACCTCCTGTTTAAAAACCTCCAAAGAAGGAGACTCTACAACACGTAGTACATTCCATGGCCAAACAGCTCTTGCCATCAGGAAGTTCTTCCTAATGCTTACGGGGAATTTCTTTTCTTGTCGTTATGAATGAATGAATGATAACAAGTTTGGTCCAGTTTGCAAAACCACATTCAGAAACATTATATGACCTTGTGGTCTGCATAACGTTTCAGAATAAATACAATTTATTACAGCATTCTATGGATACCTCCAAATGAGCTGGTGTGTCAAAGAGCAGCTAGCAGTTATTTCTTGACTTTCCTTGCAAGAGAGAGAGGGAATATATCCTTCCAGGCTGTTCTTTCTATTCAGGTTTGGGCTCATGTCTTTCATTTCCATAGTGAGAGTTAGAAATATCTACTGCTCCCAGAATTCCCCCAGCTAGCATCAACAGCCAACTCGCACAACACTGTTATAGCGTTATTATTCCACTTTAACTGTGATGTCTGCCTCCTGTGGAATGCTGGGTGCCGTTTACATGATGAAAATGTCCCGGGAAGAATTCGTGTCAATCCCTGGCAGTTTACACGTACATCGGGTCGGGTACGTGATTTTCAGAAGGGGGGCCACCTTTTATCCCTCAACCTGCGGGACTTCCAGTCCCGCGGTTTGTGCCGGTTTTTTAAAAAGTCACTGGAGGATTCGGAAAATCGGAAATGTAAACAGCCTGGGACAAAATAAATCGGTACTAGGGGATGACCGGAAATGGTGACTGGGGGGCAGGCTTAGAGATCAGTGACCAGAAATGGAGGGGTCAGTCACCCGTTCAACAGATCCAGCCTCACCAGCCGAAAACAAAGCCATCCCTTCCAGCTGCATGAAGGTTGATGTATGTGTGTGTGCGTGTGTGTGTGTGTACTCAATCACCTTTTTAAATGGATTTCTACACTGCAAACCCTTCAGCTTTAACCTCTTCCTCAACTGCATGTTACAAAGAGATCGTGGTGGGCAGAGGGTCGCCCATTCATCCCCTGCCTTGATCACCTCCCTGAGTCTGAACGGGCACAGTAAAATATTCCAGCCTCTGAGCGAATGAACACCCTTTAATTCCCCCTCTCTGTGTCTTTCAAAATGCCTGTCTGTCGCTGGCTTGCTGTAAGGGTTAACATTTTAAAGAGGCAAGGGGAAACTCAACCCCCACCCACCTCACTCGGCTTGATTTCAAAAGGAAAGCACTCCCTGCGTCTGAGCGAAAGATCTCAGTCTGGGTCTTTCAAAATGCCTTCTGCCTCTGCTTAAAGCGAAATAAATTCCAAGCCTCTACTCAGCTTGATTTCAAAAGGAAAGGACATGGTTTAATTGTTCCTCCGTCTGAAGTCTTTCAAAATGCCTTCTGCCTCTGCTTAAAGGGTTAACATTTTAAAGAGGCAAGGGGAATACCAAACCTCCGCCCCCTCTCTCCCCACCCCAGCCAGCCAATAGCATCGCTCGTGGTGCGGAACTCTAAAGGAAGTGCTTCACCGAGGTTGTGAAAACACGAGTAATCGCATCCTTGATTGACAGCCCCCCCCCCAAAATCCCGGTAAGCTAAACATGTGTAAACAGCAAAAGCATGGGATATAACAGTGCGGGACCAATAAAGCCTTTTGTCGTGTAAATATCAATCACGGGATCTTCC
Organism: Gambelia wislizenii; assembly: GCA_030847615.1. Classification (NCBI taxonomy): domain Eukaryota; kingdom Metazoa; phylum Chordata; class Lepidosauria; order Squamata; family Crotaphytidae; genus Gambelia; species Gambelia wislizenii. The sequence continues at coordinate 163,652,499 of JAUMIR010000001.1, read as the reverse complement.
AGGATTTCCTAAAGAGTGACAAAAATCGTATAAACAGCGAAGGATGGATACGGGATCAGGAAATCACGGTAAGCCCCATGACAATTTTTGTCGTGTAACTGGCACCCTGGAGTTTATAGTTTAGTGAAGCCTAAGAGTCACTGGTTGAGAGTTCTAAATACCCATCCCCAAACTGAAATCCCAGGATTCCACAGGAAGCAGGCATAGCGGTTAAAGTGGAATAATAGTGCTATAACAGCATAGTGCAATAAGACAAGAGGACAACCACAAGGTAGTTGTTAGTCCTCTGTTCATTGGCTGGGGTTTGCTTTCCATCTTTGCTGCTGTAACTTGCTGGAAGGAAGAGTTTCCGTTTATTTCATAGAGGTCTTATAAACTACAGTACTGTAATTTATTCCCTGCCCTTTTGCAACTGCTGTGTTGTTTTTTGATTCTCTGTTACCCCCTATTTTATCTGTTGCTTTATCTGAGTTTTGAAGTACTAATGGAAAGGTTATTGTATTTTTAGAACAACACCACAAGAATAATTAAAAACTCTAAAACTATAATTTATAACACCTTGTGTGACACACCTATAAAAATACTAAATGCAGCAATGGGATCTTTTTCATCTGTTTCAGAAAGAATTTGCACTCCGTGACAACTTCTTTCTGCACTTCTTCATATCCTTCTTCACATAATTCATGCCCAAACCCAATTTGTGGATTTTCATGGATTCGTGGTCAACGCTGGGGAAACTTTGGGCCTTTTCACACTACATAATTATATCTCTACAGCTGCATCCGCACTACAGAAACAATCCAGTTTGACACTGCTTTAACTACCAGGGCTCAATGCTATGGAATCCTGGGATTTCTAGCTTGTTGTGGCACCAGAGCTCTCTGACAGAGAAGGCTAAATATCTCACAAAACTACAAACCCCAGAATTCCACAGCACTGAGCCATGGCAAATAAAGTGGTGTCAAACTGGATTATTTCTGCCATGCAGATGCAGCCTGTGATTCTACTTTAACTGCCATGGCTGCATCCTATGGAATTTTAGCGTTTGTAGTTCCTTTCTTATCAGAGGTAAGTCCCCCTGCATTCAATACTTAGCTAAGTGGGAATACAATTGGAAACAAAGAGTTCATCTACATGAGGCAGCTCCCCACCGGTTTATCCTGGCTGCGGAGCTGGCCCGTTGTTCCCCCATTACCACCTCCAAAGAGGCCTGAGTCCAGATGTACATGCCGGCCCGTTGCTGCAGCTGCCATTTCCCTGGCTCTCCCAGAAGACAGGAAGCCAGCCCACAACATGTAACCAAGGTCCCCTGCATGTGACCACCCTTGGTCACAAGCTGCAGGCAGCTGCAGCAAGGCCGGCCGGCCTGCCAGGAGCTGATCCCTTACTTCCTGGAGGGAATGGAGTAAAAGAGGTACAGTTGCCCCTCCACATTCGCAAACTTAGCATTTGCGGTTTTGGGAGGCCCCCCTGCCCTCCCAAAAGCAGCAACACGGGGCCTCTGGAGGCCCCGTTAAGGCCTTGGGCGGGAAGGGGGAGGCGATCATGGGGACCCCAGAGACGCTCCGGAGGCCCCATGAAGGCCTTGGGCGGGAGGGGGGAGGGCCGGGGAGGCCTCAATGGGCCCCCCGGAGATGCTCTGGAGGCCCCTTGAAGGCCTTGGGTGGGGGGAGGGCCAGGGAGGCGATCATGGGGCCTGCAGAGACACTCTGGAGGCCCCATGAAGGCCTTGGGTGGGGGGGAGGGCCGGGGAGGTGATCATGGGGCCTCCGGAGATGCTCCGGAGGCCCCATGAAGGCCTTGGGAGGGGGGGAAGCGACTATGGGGCCTCCGGAGGCCCCGTGGTCGCTTTGGCAGGGAAGGGGGAGGGCAGTTGTTATTCGTGGATTTTTCGCATTCGCGGGGATCTGGGGAACCTAACCCCCACGAATGTGAAGGGGTGACTGTATTATTTTTAAGTGGTGTATCAGGCCCTACCCTGTCTGAGCCCCGTATCTGCCCTCAAGGGTGGTGAGGACTGCCCGGAGGCAGAATAGGGCAAAAACCCTGCGTCATCAGGACCATAGGACTCTACGATGGGGGCAAGAGTGTCAGGATTTCATGTAGTGGAGAAGCTTCACTTGATAAACCTTTTAAAAAGGAGAATGGACACCTAGTAACAGAATCTTTAAAAATGCCCAGAGATACAAGACAAAATCATGGGAAGCTCTGAAAGAGAAATCAAGGTCTCCTAAATGTGAAGGCAGTAAGAATAGAGAACCTGAAGACTGGACATAAAAGTGAGAACCCCATGGAAAATGCATTCAGCAGTTGGAGTTACCATCAATGACAAACATTGCTATTTTTATTCTTTGATAAGAGGAGGCTTAGAAGTTCCTCAAGTGTTTAAGCAGCAGCTCTTCAGAGGGAAGATATCCCCTCGTTACCAGGCTATTGGCAGCTCTGGCCTCCCCAGTGCCATGTGTTCTAGTGTCTAAAATGGTGAGGCAGGCATTTGTAAGCAGGTGCAAATAGTTGCTAAGGAGCCAGGAAGAGGGCACACAAGTTTTTCCCTGTGCTTTTGGAACGTGACTTCATTAGGCCAGGATGACTGCCGCTCAGTGATGTCTGGGTAAACAGCCTCCCTAATAAGGGTGACAAGGATACAAGAAGCCAAAGGAGCACCCATCTCATCCCACTCTTTTCTCTTCTTCCCCCCCCCCCCTTTTGTATACTTCCCTTGTCATCTCCTTGTCTCATGATCAGGTCCCTTTGATTTACTTGGGGTAACAATGAACACCAAGCCATAAACAAATGAGTGAAGATAAGGGCATGGCCTCTAAAAATTTCACAGTTGAAATCCTGGACATGTGGCCAAGCAATATGAGAGCATGGTCAAAATGGCAACAGTTATTAATGAGGAAGAAGACACAAGCTAGGAGCAGTTTGCTTTTGGCTGAATCTACTGGGAAGGGCAATGTTTTGCCCGCATCTCTCCTCTCCCACCTGCTGAGTTAATTAAGTGTAAACTACTTTCGGACTTTGAACTGAGTTTGCAGCAATTAAAGTATGCAGAGGGCAAAGGAGAAAGTGAGAAGAGGAGAGAAAATGGGACATTTTAAGAGCAGCTGAAAAAGTGGAACAACAGAGAATTAACCCAAATTGTTTCTGCCAAATCAGGACAATTGGAGGGTATGTAAGGCACTAGTCACTGCTGAAGATGGACTTGCAGAGATGGAGGTGACACAATGGTAAGCTGCTTTAAAAATCATTTAGAATCATTTGGTAGAAATCTTTCAGTCATAAAATACTGAAATAAATAGTGTGTTGTGGCAGTAGAACAAACTGCATTGCTAAAGATTAATGTAGGCAATCAATCACTGGGGTGTACCTAAAAGGGTCAAAATGAAGGAATTGCCCCTAAATAGTAATTCTGCCCCCCCTATGAAATGTTCCTATAGTTCATAAATTCCTAGCACTGTATGTAGTGAAACACTGAAAATCATTCACACCTAGAACTCTTTTGTCTCACTGTTTTTATATTCCATTGGTAACTTTGCCTGCCCTTTTTCTATGGATGCTTGAACTGGATTTCTAAATCCTCAATGTTTTAAGTTCCAGCATTAGAAAATTCAGCTCTGAACAGCTCTCTCCAGCATGGGCAACAGTGAAGAATCATGCATGTTGTAGTCCAAAACATATGGAGGGCCCAAGGTTCCCCACACTTGCTGTAACAAATCCTGATCTCAAGTCTCCTTGGCCACACCTAAATATGCTCTCAAACTGGCTGGGGAGAAGGAATGGAGACAGAAGAGTAAAAGGGGTTGGACATGAGGAAACACAGTTTGCACATGTGTTTGGTCTGTGTCACCTCTGCTGATCCCGTTCTCACATTTGGATTAGCAGTGATCAGATATGGGGGCTGGCAGACAGTGCAATGTCTGTATAGCAGAAATGGGGAGCACCTGGTCCTCCAGATGGTCAGCTACAGTTCCCACTATCCCTCATCAACGAATGTGATGGCTAGGGTTGGTAGGTGTTGCAGTCCAGCACCTTCTGGTGGGCAACACATCTTCTGTTCTTGCTTTGTGGCTGGCAAGCATCAAGCAGTCACAAATACCATTCCTCTAAAGCAGTGGCTCTTAACCTTTTCTTTACTGGGGACCCCCTTTAAATATCTTTTGTTGCTGCGGACCTCCAGGACTTAACTCAAGATTTAAAACTCTAAGAACAACAACAATGCATAATAATAATAATAATAATAATAATAATACAATTGCACCATCCATTAACCCTTCCCTTCCCTCAGAGGCACTGGAAGGGGAGGGAAGACTTTTCTCCTGCTTTTTCCTGCAACTTTGTGGCTGGAGTGGATTGAATGGCAATATGCAGGCCAAGCCAGCCAGCCTTTGCCTTCGTTCCTGTCACGTGGCCACACTGTTGCAGGGAGGAGGTGGGCGAAACAGCCTTCAAGCCTTTGCAGACCCCCTGTGAAGACATTGCAGCCCCCTGGGGGGTCTGTGGACCACAGGTTAAGAACCACTGCTCTAAAGAACACAGGTGGGAATTGCTCAGCCTTCCAGATGTTGTTGGACTGCAACTCCAGGATTTCTCACCATTGGCTGTGTTGGCTAGGGCCACTTGGAGTTGCAGTTCAGCAACTTCTAGAGGGCTGTGCAATTCCTACTCCTGTTCTGAAAGCATCTGAAGAAATTCCGTAGAACAAATATCCTTGATAACAATGAATCATATTAACAATAAGGGTACTTCTCCTCCCATCCAAGTAACTGAAAGTTAAATAGGGAAGTTGTGTCAACATATTTTTCCTGCAAAAACAGAGCAAAGGTAGCTATCAATTGCCATAAAAGCCACTGCTTGCAGGATCCTGTCATTGGTTACTCTACTGTTTTGGAAAGAATTCCTATTCTAGGGACTTCCACGAAGTCATCCAAGAATGCAGCAAAGGAAGGGACAAAAACAACAGCACACACATTTCTTTGGGACAGTCTTTTCCCAGGATGAAATGCTGCATAGGGGAACTACTGAAGGCAAATGATGTGTTCAGCCCTGAAGACGATTTTGTATTTTTATACTTTTGTAACACATCCCGAGGGCTCTGTAAACTTGCTTTGCCTTCTAAGAGAAAGAGTCAAGTCTATTAACAATACTTATCAATCCAACTGCTGGAAATCCTACTTTACAGAGTTCAAAATTTTGTTGAGAAAATCCTAGGGTCCTGTTTCTGACAACTGTTCAACAGGGTGATTTTAGCCTAGAGGGGAAAAGAGGAAAACAAAGCAAAATACTGGCAATATCTGTGTAATTACAATATTTTATTTGTTACACATATCAGCTGATCATTTCCATTTGGACAGACTCCTGAGCTTTCTACTTAAAAAAATGTTTAACAAAACAGGTACCGGCAAAATCTTAAGATGAAGCACTGACAATACCAAAAAAAAATTCTATTAACTGTTACAGGAGAAAAAACCAAACAAACCTCTCCTACAAAATTAGAAGGCTAATGCTATAATTTTTTCCATAGTGGTGCTTCTGTAAAACTCTTTTGTGAGTGGGGAGTGTAATAGAAAGTGATGGAGGCAATTAAAGTTAATGTAACAAGTGATTCAAGAAAAAATTAAACCTTTGTCTGTTTTGTATTTAGCATTTTGATGCATTAGGATTAGTTCTCCTTGCTGTCTTTTAATACAATTGTGTAGTCTTCTTTTCATTTTTCATTAGCAATTAGCAAGATTACTGCCACATTGATCTCTCTAGCTAGTACCACTTGGATAACCCACAAGGTATCTTAAATAGCTGACCATTTCATTAGAAGCATGAAAATTCAGTTTCTTGGACTGGAAAATGGATGTTGATTATTTCTAAAGATGGAATAAAAGGAGAAGATAGAAAGAACAGTGTACATAATTGTCCCTGCTTGAGGCAGGAGAAGAAGGCATGCACAATTACAAAGAGGAGTGCCCCACGCACTCCTATGAAGGGAACCAAGGACCCCAACCAGGTACTATAGGTGATGTTAAATCTCTGTTGAAATTTTTGTAATTGAAATATTTTTCAAAAATAAACTATGCACTTTTCCCTGCCTTTCTGGAACTCTCTCATTCTTAGGTGTTGTCTAAATGGCAAAAATGTTTCTCACGGAATGCACGGAGAATGCTACTTGTCTTAATGGCATTTGGCACCATTCCACCATATTGTGAAGGTGGGGGCCCAAAACATCAAAAACTACATGGGAAAAGCCTTTGTGGCTTTTCCTGGAGTTTTTTAAAAACAGCATAGGGAATGCATATTCCCCCTCATTAGGACAAGTGATTTGATATGAATCACTTTCCCATACGAGAGGAAGTGCAAAGCTGATTGGCTGGACAAGCATGGGGGCGGGGCTTGTTAACAGGGCAAGTGCCCAGAGCCACCATTTTGGATTTTCTTCTTCGTGAGAAATCACTAAGGCAAGAAAACAGGGTGTTGGTTTGTTTTCCTACAGGCAAAATATTGCTCTAGTGCACAATGGAAATAGTGTTTTTTTTTAAAAAAAAGTTTGGTGGCAGCAAATTAAGGTAAGTAAAAACACAAGTAAATCACTCATGGATGCCATCTTGACCAGCGGGCATGTGAAGCTTATGGGGGCAAAAAAACCATTAAGACAAGTCACACCTGCTGCAAAATGCCATTACTGTGGGACACCCTGGGGTTTTTTGCCTCGTATAGACAAGCCCTTAGTGTTTAAACGCTTCTGCTGTTCTATCCGTTCCTAAATTTGGTAGCAATTGTAAATCAAGTCAGAGTCATTAGCAGCCAACAGTAAAGGAAATACAACTGATTGCTAACACACTTACTGGGAAACACATAACATTAACAGTGCAATCCTATGCACATCTACTCAGATGTAAGTCTGTCTGTGTTTAATCAGTGAAGAATTATTACACTTCAATAACCCAACTGAATGCAATTGGACTTCCTTCTGAGAATATATCATAGGATTGCACTGCTAATCATTGCATCATAAGACTAGATACATTCATGATTGAAAATGGCAGCTTGCAATTTTATTTCTTTATCTCCATAACAAAAGCAATGCATTTCCATTTTCCTAGGATTGCTACTGAACAACCTTTCTGAATTAGAAACAAGACAGAAGACTTAGCATTGCATCCATATGGTGATGATGATGATGATGATCATCATCATCATCATCATCTACTACATGCAACTCAGTGGAAGGGTCTTTAATTAAGCATCTGCTTTTACATTCTTGTAAGCTGTACAATTATGAGTATGTAAAAACATGTGTTTAGTTAAAGACCCTTCCTCTGAGTTGCATGTGGTGGTTTCTAGCTTATGTGTGTTTTGAGGCAGAGTTAATGGCACAATGTTGTATGCTGTACAGCAGTGTGACCTAAATATCCTAGAGACACCGGATCCTGTCTGACTTTGGAAGCTAAGCAGGGACAGCCCTGGTTAGTACTTGGATGGGAGACCACCGACTAATACCAGGTGCTGTAACCTATATTGCAGAGGAAGGAACTGGCAAAACCACCTCTGAGTTTTCCTTGCCTAAGAAAACCCTATGAAATTCATGGAGTTGCCATAAGTCAACAGGTGACTTGAAGGCACATATGCACACAATACTGAAAAAACATCCTAACAGCAAGTATTTTAGGGAACTGACAAACTCCTTTCTTCCTATTAGATCTTGCTTCTCTAAGAAAACTCACTTTCCAACCAATTATGAACACTGCTTTTATTTGTACATTTGTAGCCACTGTTTACTAGTCTTTTATAGCTAGAATTTAGGCAGGATTGTGCACTACCACGACCAAATTTATCACCTTTAAGCTGCAGTCCTAAACACCACAGTTGTATGTATGTAAAGAATTTAGATTCTGCTTCTTGGCAAAATGGAGAAGTTTACAACATACTAAAATGAAAAAAAAAAAGTTCTAATAAACATATTTTTTACAGAAAACTATCAACTGCTTGGAAAATTTCCACAAAATCAGTAGGAATTAGTTCTAAGGAAACATTTTATGATTGGAGTATTTCTGTCAAACCAGCAACTAAGACATGGGGTTCTAGCAAGGGGGCAAATAATGAACTGTCAGTTTGTCATAAAGATACAGCTATGCCTAAAGAAATTAATTCAATAATTTCTGCATCCCAAAATATCCTGCTTATGAAATGCCCAGAGAGAAGGTTCATGGAATTGTTCATGTGAAGTAAATACTGTATTCAAACAGTGATTTAATATGATTGACATCCTTGATACCAGCCACAGAAGCACCCAGGGCAATTGTCAGTAGGGCAGAACAAAATGTACCAGGTGGACTAGAGACATGCAAAAAATAGAACGGTGAAATATAAAACAACAGGCAAGACTCACACAATTAAGTCAAAATATTACACATATCTGTTTCCCCTGACTTGCCATACTGGCTTCATTATTAAAGTTTTACAGCTATTGTGATGCTAGCGCCAGATACTCGTTGTTGTTGTTTTTTAATCAAGTAATGCAACTCTATATGCTTCCTCAGAAGTAAAACCCACTAGGTTCGGTGGGATCTATCCCTGCACAAGGAGACTAGAAGCCTTAATGTATTTTCAGACAGCATGTGTTTTAGAGAACAAATCTTGTTCCTGCCTCTGTTCCTTCGCATACCATCTCCTGTCATTCTCTCTCAATTCCAGTTACATTTTTTAGAATGCTGCCTTTAACCTTCTTGGTTCAATAGATAGTCTGATGAACTTGAAAAAAAATCCCTGTACTGATATTTCTTTCTTTTTAAGGGTCCCTCTGAACATTAAGTATAGAAAGCAGGGAGGGGGGCATAGGAATAAGGGAAACATTCATAAGCAAAAGGCCAAAATAAAAAAAAATCAAATTATCATTATCATTTTACAGGGGAAATAAATCCATGGGAAAAGTCAATGCAGTCTTACCTGCTAGCTGTAAGAATGGAGCTAGATGTCCTTTACAAAGAGATCCTGTTCTTGAAAGACTTCAGCAATTCAGTTTGCATGACCAAGCCAGGTTCAGAAGACCCAAACAGATGAGGGCTGTTCTTTCTTTCTAGATCTACCAGTGACTGAAGTCATGCAGGGAAAAAAGGGAACAGAGCAGAAGAGGAATGTAGTTCTTGTTCAGAGATAAGCCAGTCAGAAGAAGCAGGAGGTGCTTTCAAGTCTTCTCTCTTATGTTTCACCCAGGCTTTTGTTTAGAAAGTCTTTTTTCCTTGTTGTCTTGCCCCCACCCACAACTGTTGCTTGGTGGTGCTAAGCTTTGGCAGCAAAGCCCTGAGATTGTGTTTCCCCTCTGGTCTCCTGTGCAGAGCGATGACTTGGTGGAGCTGAGCTCTGCTCTGGTGCTATATTTAACCGCTGTTCTCAGCAAGTCAAGCCTGTCAACAGCTGAGAAGTTTGGAGCAGCCTTTGCTGAGTTCCTCAGCTGCTGAGTTATCAGTGGATATAGAACTGTGCTCTGTGGCCACTTCAGAACATGGAAAGAAATCACACTTTTTAAAAAAAGATTGTCCTGTGATCTGAAACATCAAAGCGTGTGTGTATGTGCAAAATATAAAATGAGGATGGGGGAAATCATTGTGGCTTCATTGACTCAATATGGTGTTTATTTTCATGTTGTGGGTATGTATGTGCCTTCAAGTTACTTAAAGGTGTTTAAAAGAAATATTTACAGGACACTTCACATTTGAAAGAGCGATTTTACCTGTTGGAGAAAGCTAAACTGATTTGTGTGTGGAATGTTAGCAGGGCTTGCACGCCGGACTTGGGCAGTTGAGCACCCTGTTTACATCATCGCCTGTTATGGGATGCAAAACTGTGAATCAACCTCAGTCTTCAGGTTCAATCTGTATTTGCAAGCAAGGAGTAAAAAAACAGCTCCGAGGAAATGTAGGGAGAGAGAGCGACCTTGATGGGAGTTCTGGACTTGCCTTACTTTCAGCCCTGGATTCATGATCTGGGAAACTGTATTGGGGGTAATCATCACTAGTGAGTTGAGTTCACATTTTCACAGAGCAGCACAGTTTCCTATGAGTAAGATACCTGCCTACATTTCACAAATGAAAACTGGGATATGGGTAGCCAAGCAACATCAGAGTGTGGTCAAGCTGGCGAAAGTTATCAGTAAGGAAGACCACTCCTGCTAGGAGAGGCTGTAGCAGTTTGCTTTTGCCTGAGTCTACTGGGAAGGGCAAGATTCTGCCCTCTCTTCTGAGTTAATTAATTCCTCTGAGTTAATTAAGAGCAAACTTCTTTTGCACTTTAAACTCAGTTTGCAGCAACTGAAGTAAGCTGAGCACAACGCGGGGAGGTGGGAGGAGAATTGGGACATTTTAAAAGAAGCTAAAAAAGTGGGACAAGAGAGGATTAATCAGGACTGTTCCTGAAAAATAGGGACATATTGAGTATGGAATAACCAAAATAATCAGCACAATGATTTATTGCCCTGGAATGGCTTAACCATTGTGGCTAGAAAAATCTCCTAAAGCCTAGGACAAGGGTGCTGCAGAAATCTGAATGTTAAGCTAGATGTTAAGGGAAGTGTGACTGCCTTCTGATTGATCCATTTTTTCTCCAACAATGGGATTTCTAATTTTAGTAAACCCATTGTACCAGTTGCTGAATGCTGAGTCAGCACATACGTGAATCCCCCTGAGGCCAAATCCATAGTACGCAAATAATCCAGTTCAAAACTGGATTATTTGTCATGGCTCCATCCTATGGAATCCTGGGATTTGTAGTTTTATGCGGTCATTAGCCTTCTCTGCCAAAGTGAGTGCTGGTGCCTATCCAAACTACAAATCCCAGGATTCCGTAGGAAGGAGCCATGGCTGTAGATTTGTCCTCGATGGGTCTACTCTAGTTGGGGATTAACAATAGAATTCAGGCCTCATTGTGTTTGGTTTTGCTTTATTTCAGTCATCAAATGTGATTCAGCAATCAGACTTGAAAATTAAGCTCATGTTTACATTCCAATGACGAATCACAAAAACATGTTAAACATGTTTTCAGCCAAAAACCATGTGCTATACAAACAGACATCTGTCACCACTTGAGGGAGCTCCTCTTCTAAAAATATGGGGAATGAATGGTTTAATTTGGCTCTCAGCCCAGTTATACTCCCAATAGTGGGCTTAACAGTTGATTTCCAAATGTGAGAAGAGATGGAAAAGAAATAATTGGTGTGGAGAATTGGAGCTGGAAAGCATGTAAAAGAGAAAAACAGGGAACCAACCCCACACAGTGAGCTCTGAGGGGAGGGGCCTCTGAGCGAATGAGATGAGAGAATGTGGGAGTCAATCCCAGCACAGGAAACTATGATGGGAGGGGGTTCTGAGAATATGAGCTGAGTGAATGTCAGTTAAGAGAGTCAGTTGGAGTTAAGAGTGTGACAGTTGAAGTTAAGAGTTGTAAGAGAAAGTATGGATGAGTCTGTTGTCTGAGAGATAATGAGTGTCATGTATGAAGGCAATTTGGTTAACTTAGGACTTTTTCGGACGACAGTTTACAACGCTAGCAGCCTCGTCCCCGTTGCGAGGCTGCAGCGCTGCAGAGCATCCCTTTCGGATGACGCTCTGCCCTGCTGTCCCTCTTGTGGTACTGTTGCGTAACCGCGGGGACGCAGCAGCGTTATATTTGGCATTTTTCTACTCACGATCAACTTTCGTGAGTAAAAAATCAATGAAATATGACACTCAGCTCTCCCTGCGGTACTGCAACAGTACCGGCAGGGGCGAGTGTCATACAAAAGGGGCGCTTTGCAGCGCAGCAGCCTCGCAAGCTGGAGAGGCTGCTTGCGTTATTTTTCTTCATCCGAAAAAGTCCTAAATAACTTCTTTGCGTAAGCTTATAAATGCTTTGTAGTAGAGACCTAGATTTGAACTCTGTTGTTTGTCCCAAGTAGAGCAGACCTATTGACTTAATAAAAAAAATCAATCCAATGAGTCAGTTCCAGTTGGGTTACTTATAGGATTCAGGCAAAAACGATTAGTATGTTTACTGTTAAACCTTCCTAGTATAAAGTTGTTACCTAGTAAATATTACATAGCTATAATCGAATCATAGTATCAGTAGTAATTAGTGTATGTGTGTGTATTTGCCCCATTCCAGAGAACCTTGGATTTAGGTTCCACTGAATTCAGTGAGACTTAAGCACAATTAACCTTCTCTGGGTGCAGGCCATTTAGCTTAAAATAGTTGTATCTTTGCAATACTAGGGGTGGAATGGAGGTGGGATATGATAACACATGGGGAATGGTTATACACGTAATGGTTATACTAGCCAGTTTCGAGTAATATTGTCAAAAACATTGCAGGCACAACGTAGTTTGTATGACTTATTAGGAAAGAATTAAGCACATAGTTCAGGCTAAAATTTTAACAACCAGTTATCAGGGAGAATGCACAACTAGATTTACTTCAGGAAAGACACACATATGATTGAATGGCTAGAGGGGAACTTTCAAAAGACAATTTTAATCTCATGAATAAATGAGCAAGATTTATGGGGTGGTCCACCATCACATCAGCAATTATTTTGGGCCTCATCTTTTTAAGTTGGTTATATTATTAAAGTTATTTGGTATAATTATTTTGTATAGAGCTGTTTTTAAAATTTATGTTTGTACTACTTAGCTCACTGTGTTGCTGTTTGTCATCTTAAACTAAGATTTTTTTAAAAAAAATCACAATGAGTTTCCTGAGACAATACACATCCAGATTTACTTCAGAAAAAGACACACATGGGATTGCACTGTACATTTCTCTCAAGGAAACATAAGAGTGCTAAACTTTGGTTGGATTATGTCCTGCTTTTGTTCAGGCATAGTTCCTTTAACTGTGTGAACAATCAGAAACATACAATTGGTTAATGTCTAATTTTTGCAATGTTTCCTGTGTAGCAACACAGGAAACTGGTGCCCCAATAAACAAAAGATAATGTGGAAAGTGTGAAGGGAAATTGGTGGCTGTAAATTACTCACAGAATAATCTGATGCAGTTAAATTGCACACCAGCTTACTTCTGGAGTAGGTCTACCAATATCCAGTTTTACTCCAGAAGAAATCGTTTTCAGAGTTTGGAGTAGTCCACATTTAGGGTAGGGATCACACAGTCTCACCCCCCACATGTCTACTCACAAGTAAATTCTACTGACTTCAAGAGAGTGATCAAAATGGTGGGAGGTCTGGAAGCCATGCTCTATGAGGAGCGGCTTAGGGAGCTGGGTACATTTAGCCTAGAGAAGAGAGCGTTAGGAGGGGACATGATAGCCATGCTTAAATATTTGAAGGGATGTCATACTGAGGATGGCGCAAGCTTGTTTTCTGCTGCTCCAGAGACCAGGATACAGAGAATTGGACTCAAACTATAGGAAAAGAAATTCCACCTAAATATTAGGAAGAACTTCCTGACAGTAAGGGCTGTTCGGCAGTGGAACGCTCTGCCTCGTAATGTGGTGGAGTCTCCTTCTTTGGAGGTTTTTAAACAGAGGCTGGTTGGCCATCTGTTGGGAGTGTTTTGATTTTGTATTCCTGCAGGGGAGGGGTTGGACTAGGTGCCCTTGTGGTCTCTTCCAACTCTATGATTCTATCTTTCATGTAAACACACAGGATCAGCATCTTTAGCATTCTATTGTGAGCAGTGCATAGTTCTTCTTTTGTGGTGCTTTTTACAATTTTTCAGTCAGAATTAACTGAACTAACATTACAAATTGTTGCACGTACATTATAATAAAATATATTTCAATCTGAGTGTTTTCAATATAAAATTATGTATTATACAACTTTTATTACAACAATATGTTCTTTTAGCTATGTTGAGAAATTTAAGCCTGCAAGCTAAGAGATTCTGGGAGTTGCAATCCCACAAAACTGACATTTCTAAGCTGTAGACCTATCCTATTTCCAATCAAAAAGCTGGCAGACTAAGCTTCATCATCTTTTGGCACATATGAGGATCTCATATTCCCCAGGGCCATAAAATGGGGGGGGGAGAGACTGTGGGTACAGGTGTTTGATGGCTGTGTGTGTCTCCCACCTGCTTAACTCCACAGACTGCAGTATTTCAGGCCAGAGGGAAAGCTGGAGGCAGTGCAGTTCGAGACATTCAAGGCTGGCCCAAGACATTTTGTGACAAAGAATAAGATGGTGCCCCCTCAGTAATCTGTGCACAGACATTGAATGGACTGTCTGTTGATCTTCCTTTCAACAGAGGTGGTGACATAGCAACTTCCACCAGGCTTGAAGCAACAGTTCTAGGGAGTCCAGGACATGTTGTCACAGAGAGGAAAAGAGTATTCATGAAGAACAGCCAGGATGCAGTCACTATCGCCCTGCCCCTCAGCTTTTGGCCATGGAGGAAGAAGAGCAGTGGACACACTTCCATCGTGCCTGGACCCGCTGCTGATGAGAACTGTGCATTGAACTTCCACTGCCACTGCTCTGGTCACAGAGGAAGATGAAGACCAGCCAGGCACATCTTCAGCTGCCACTGAACTTCATTTTTACCCTTCCCATCCTCTTCCCCCATTTGGTTTGTTAAGGGGGCATGGAATTTTGAACTAACTATTTTTAATCTGCCCGAGGGTGCTTTTGGGCTATGAATGTTTCAAATAAAGAATTAACCACTGGAATCCCATATCACCTTTTACTTAATGTAACTTTACCTATACATTAAGCTAAGTAGCAGAGGCACTAAGGGCTTGACTATACGGGCAGGAAACCCTGCATCTACCTTTTAGCCACAGTGTCTTCCCTCCCTCTCCGGTGCCTCTGTGGGAAGGTTTAATGGATGGTATAATCATATTATCATTATTATCAGGTATTATTATTGTTGTTATTATTACTGTTAGGGTTTTAAATCTTGAGTTAAGTCTTGGGGGTCCATGACAACAAAAGATATTTAAAGGGGGTCCCTGGTAAAGAAAAGATTAAGAGCCACTGGTCTACATTTAGGAACCTACTGGAGTTGGTTACCTCCAGGCTTCAAGATAGCTATAATTTTCACCAAGTCCCATGAGTGGGGGCATGTATTGTTCTTCCAATGCATCACTGAACACTGCAGTTAAGTGAGGGGCTAATATCTCTTGAAACACCTTGTAAAATTCACCACCATTAGAGCATGGGGACTTGTCATTTTAAAATATTTATATTGCTATATTGACCTCTTTTGGAGTAACTGGGCTGCTTAACATCTCCCTATGTTCACGGCTGATGGGTTTGGTTAGTAAAGAATACATGTAGTGTATTGAACGTGTAGTCCAAGGTCTCCCTCCTCTATTAACTCTGAAGTGTACAACTTTCCATAAAATGCTGATCTTAATTTGTAAACAACAAACATGTCTAACAATAACTATAAAGAACACAATCAGCCCCAAGACCAATTAAGGAGACTGTCCAGTTATTGGAGGTCCTGTTGCCAGACCTACAGGTCAATACTCTCAGGGGATTGTCGGGCGGGGGGGACTGAATTAAATCTAGGAACAAAAAGCACAAAACCATCTTCAGTGCCCCAGCATTACTCAACACAGGAGTAATAAAGTGGTTGCAATTGGACACTTCCTCTTCTTTTTCATTGAAGTTGGTCCCCATCTGGGGTCACGTTCCTCAATGTCACTTCTCTCCTAAGGTTTCCTTGCTGACATTTCCTCAATCTCCTTAGAAGGTGGAATATCTAAGCCTTCGCATATAGTTATTATCTGAGATGTAGAAGACGCTGTCAAGGTTTTCCCATCCTTATGTATTATACTTTTGAAGGAAAATTCCCACTGATAGTGAATGCCTTCTCTACAAAGCTGCTCAGTTAATGGACAGAATTCTTCGTGGCATTTAAGAGTATCAGTGGAAATGTCCTGGTATACTTGTGCATCCACATCATCATATTGTAGGTTAGGCAAAACATTACATGCTTTCAAAACTTGCACAATCACATCTTTTGTTCTGTCTAGCAATCACAACTTGGGCTTTGCACTTGTTGACCTATGCATGTGCTCCAATTCTTCTGCAAACAGCCTCAGATCTGGGCAATTTGGGTAAGCCACACTACAATGAACTTAGTGAAATCGCCATTATTTTTCCTCCTCTCAGGAATTCCATGAAAGTGTAGGTTAAACAGCAGCTCTTATTCCTATTACTCTTGTTACTCTCGAGGAGTTCACATAAATGATTGTCCATTTTAGAATCTGTTTTTCCACTGTGACTTTGTTGTTTCTCACACCACTGTGCACCATATTCTCTTTCTCAACTTGTGAAGAGACCTCAGCATCAGAGGACTCTTTAAGTGGGAAATAGCTAGTAAGAGTGCGGCTCACATTTCCAGATGCTGTCTGAGTCATTCCCCAAAATAAACCAGCAAAAACTGGTAAGTATGGCGCTTATTTTATGGAGCAAAAATGAAAGTTGTTTGAGTGTTTCCTGGAGCAAGAAAATTAAGCAGCCATTTTGGGTTGCGCCAAGCCATCCCCCCCCCCTTCATACAGGATTCTTGAAGCCATCGCATCACTTGGCCAAATGGTAGGACCTGCCCCAGGGACAGTGAAAATCTCTTCCCCAAGGAACAAACATGAGGAAGCAAAAATACTCATGTTGTTTAGCCTTTTGAAGAAGGAACATAATGCCCTGTTGACTTAGGCCTCACTAAGCAGGCTAGAAAATGGGCCAAACAAGATGTTAAAGATAAATGTTTATTTCTTCCAATTAAAACTCTTTTTCTCCTACAGATGGGATTTCCTGAGGGATATGTGCTGTGGCAATCAGAAGTCCAAGTTAAAGCTTTTATTACCTTCCAGTGGCCAATCACAAAACTAAGCATGCTAAAGACAGGATATCTTGTTGAGGAAAAACACTGGCTAAGAGAAATAGTTGTCTTCCACCACTTGAGAAAGCACCTCTTCTAAAAATATACTAAACATATCATTTCATTTGACTGTGGACATATAGGGATGAGCACGTTTGTCTGGTCTCATATCAATGTCACAGTAAAAGACTTGGGAAATGCATCATAATTTTCATCAAACAAATTAAGGGGGGATGAAGCCCCACAAACTACCCCTTATGGCTTGTACCTAGCTTAATTTCTACATAACAATCCTGCTAATATAGATGTAGGAATAGGTTTTACTGAAGTAGTGCCAAACAGCAGAGCGGGAGAGGGGGTCTTAAAGAGAAAAGGACAGTAAACAGAAATGACAGGGCTAGGAAATGATAGAGAAGGGGGAGGAAGAAGAAGAGGAAGAAGGAGATGGTAGAGGAGAAACAATAGCAGCAATAATAATGTGGAGATATCCAAATATTGCAAGAGCTAGATCCAGACTAATTAGCTTAACTTAGGTCCCATTGAAATCAATTCGACATTGTTATGACTCAGTAGGACAAGTTAGTCATGCCCAATGTCCCATTGATTTCACTGGCATCTAAGGGCAATTAGCTTTGTTTGGATTCAATCCAAAGTCTTTGATTATGCAAAACCCACCCCCTCTCCGCTGCTCCACCTTTCTCTCTAAGTTTCTGTATATTCTGGCACTTGGTGCAGACAATAGGATATTAAATAATGGCCTTTCCTGGCCAGCGATTATGCTAAGCTTTTGGAATTTGTGTAATACCATGACTATGTCGGCTTGGGTGAGGGCTTAAATATTTGCAGTTTGAATATTCAAAGAAGAGAGAATGAGTGTGAGAGAGAACAGCGTATAAGTGTAGATCTTGCTAGAAATGGTTGCCAAGACATTTCTATCTGGCAGAAGCAGCTTGTTAACATATTAAGGTGCTGAACTGATATTGCTTTCTTTGGAACTGGTACTACCTGCATCCATGTACTCTGTTCAGCCTGGAGATGTGAAAATAGACTGTTTGCTACAAAAGAAACCCATCAGTATCAATCACTTTCTCATCACAACAAAACAAAGCTGTTCCTGTGGCCTCCTAAGGGCATCTTTAGCCTATGGTTGAACTGGGGGGATGGCCCTTCCTGCATTAGCAACATGACTGCTCCCCACACCCCTGGACTACTGGG
The DNA here is from genome assembly GCA_030847615.1 of Gambelia wislizenii. Taxonomy (NCBI): domain Eukaryota; kingdom Metazoa; phylum Chordata; class Lepidosauria; order Squamata; family Crotaphytidae; genus Gambelia; species Gambelia wislizenii. The sequence continues at coordinate 163,634,475 of JAUMIR010000001.1, read as the reverse complement.
CTTAGGGAAGTCTGACATCATGATACCATAGTTGCCTGAGAGGTCATGATAGTGTTTGTTTATTAAATTTTGAAATGACTTCTCTAAAAATAATTACGAAAGGAGAGTCCCCCCCCCCGTCACAAAGTGAGGAAGGGTATCATGATTGTAAAAAATAGTTTGGGTGGGGCTTCTGCATCCACACTGCAGTTCATTCAGGTGATTATTCCACAATTTATTTTACAGAAGATCTCTGTAGAACTGTAAAATATCACACTGATAAGACTGTACTGCCCATTTTCTTTTTAGTATTTAAAATAAGATGGGAACTTGTAGGACTGGAACAGGAGGAGCAGCATCGGCTCTGCTCATTTGATTAACACCTTTAACTCCCATATTACTGATCTGCACAGATGGACTCTAAGTCTGCAATCCTACGCATAGTTTCCTGGATGTAAGCCCCAGGAATTCTGCATAAACATGTACTATGAAACAGAAAACAGCAGTAAGATTCTGCATCAGGAGATGGATGGTGAAGCTATCTATAAAACACCTTCCCTCTACCCTCCCACAGGTCTCACCTTCCTCCTGCACCCTGCCCTCCATTGCCAGCAGCTGGAAGAGAATAGCATGGCTGAGAAGCATGTGACTATAGCCAAACACAGGACAATCAAAGGCATCTTCTGGGACCTCCCAGACATCCTTCAGAGCTCCTGGAAGTTGACACCATCATTGCTTCTCTGACTATAATCACATACCTAAATGCTTTTCAGCCATGCTCCACTCACCACCAGCCAATAGATGGTCACAGAGGGGAGAGCAGGCTGAAGGTTGATTATCACAAGTTTTGGTTGTTGCATGAGGGAGGAAGAAAATTCTGACGACAACAACAACAACATAACACAGGCATAAATTGGACTAATGCCTGTGTATGTTACTAACAGGATGCCAGCCCCTACCTGCACATCTTCTTACCAGTGCAATTGTAAACATGTTTACTCAGAAGTAAACTGCATAGAATTTGGTGGGTCTTACTTCCATGGAACATTACTTGGGACTGCAATCGCAGAAGGTTTTTAAAATATTCTTGTTTGTGTAGGTAGCCTGTTAGCCCTGGAAGAGTGGGAATGCCCCCACCATAGGGGCAACATGCATCCTGAGAACTCCCTTACCCCCTGTTGATAAACTATCCTCAAGGAAGGTTGCTTTGTGTACATTTAGGCTCAAGAGATACACATTTAGGAAAACACACCTCTGATGTCCATCCTGCTAGACATATTGTAAGTGGCACAATTAAGGTGGCTCACACGCTCAGATATGTGTTAATTCAGGTAATGAATATGTATGTATGTAACTTGCAACCCTTCTTGTTTATTCAGGTAATTTGTATGTCTGTATGTACTCCTGTGTACTAACATAATCCTTACCTAATGATTAACAGTGTATATGTGATCACTAGACTATATAAACTAGCCTCTTTCTCTCTCTCTCTGGCTTTTCTTCGCAAACAAAGATTCAGGAAGGACTCATCCCACGCTTTCTGCAAGCACGCTGATGACTAAAAAAAGGCCAATCTCAGATAAACAAGCCCAGTTGCAGAAAGCACAAGAAGATCTCCTTGGGTGATGTTTCCGGGTAGTGATTCTTTCTCCGTTGTCGTTTCTCTTCAAGACTTGTTTGGCGTGAGTTCTCAAATAAGGCTGCAGCATTGTGGATAGTGCATCTCCATGCCTCCCAATGTGAGGCCAGGGTGGACCATTATTGGTGATCAATTTGGCCGAGCCTGAGATGTTGTTTCAGGGAGTCCTTGTATCGCTTTTTTTGGAGCACCCCTCTTACGCTGACCCATAGCAAGTTCACCGTAGAGTACTATTTTGGGGGGCGATGGTCCTCCATCCTAGGAACATGCCTGCCCAGCGCAGCTGTGTTCTCAATATCATGGCCTCAATGCTGGTGATTCCTGCTTGCTCAAGGACAGCAACATTCGTCACATAGTCAGTCCAGTGTATATTTAGGATTGTGCGTATACAGCGCTAATGAAAGCGTTCGAGGAGTTGTAAGTGGTGGCGATAGGTGACCCATGTTTCAGACCCATAAAGGGGAATAGACAGTACAATGGCTCTATACACACTGATTTTTGTGCTTCGCCTCAGGTGTTTATTACTCCAGACTCTTTTGTAAAGTCTTCCAAATGTACTACTGTATATGCCTTTGATAATCTGTGACCGATCTCTTTGTCAATCTTGGCATCTGAGGAGATGATGCTTCCCAGGTAGGTGAACTGCTGAATGGACTTAAGCACAGATTTAACTAGCCTACTGTACCAATAAAGGATGCTCTACCATGACAATCCCAGAGGGTGTTTGAGCATCATTACTACATGTTTGTTTGAAATATGTATAGGTTGCGTGTCCTATATTCAAAGTGGCACACAACATTTAAAGATAATTGGCTGAGATCTTGCATCATCTGACATGACTACAATGATGGAGTTCTTTCGTCATAGCTCTGTCTGACAATGCCACTTACTCAGTCATAGGAGATATTGAGAATAGGTGTCCTGCTGCAATGGCTTTCCTCCATGTTCCCCGCAACTGGAAAAACACTGCAGACATCATTTCTTAGCACTCCAATCTGCTACACTTTGAAAAACCTTCAGCTGGGGTGCTGCCTGGTTGAAAAGGAAGGGTTTGTGTGTGTGGGGGTCACGTTTGGTCATTCATGATGATAACTGTGAATCTCAAAAGTTATGATATTGTAAACCCAGCTGACAATCTCTTAACTACTAAAAAGGACACCAGCCAATCATATATTGGTAAACAAATAGGAAAATGGCATAGGATACCATGTGAAGGAGAAAGGTAAGAACTGTAAAATTCCTCTATGTAAAAGTCCTCTATGGCAGTTACAAATGTATAACCTAGAGTTACACATTTGGAACTGTTACATATTCATGATCCCTACATAGCTCCTAGTTTAGGGGCTACATAGGGATCATGAAAGTCCCCCAATCCCCACTTACTGGGAAGCAGCTGGCTGATGACCCCACCCATCCCCTTGTTCAAGTGAACTCTGCCGCAAGGGGAATTGCAATGGGTTCCTGTTTCTGCTGATCACACCAGAGATAACTTACGGGAGGGAGTGGAAACAAAAGCCAGCTTCTTACCGAGTGACAGAGGGACAGACCTCTGTTGATCGCACCAGCTGCTTCACAGTAAGTAGGGATGGGGAGGGAGGGTTGAGGCAAGGTTTACTGTGTAGCACTGTGAATATGGTGCTTGCACATCTGTAAATCCCCTACAACAGTGGTTCTTAACCTGTGGTCTGGGGAACCCCAGGGGGCCGTGATGTTCTCACAAGGGGTCCACAAAGGTTTGAAGGCTGTTTGGACCACCTCCTCCCTGTAGTGGAGTGGTCACATGACAGGATCCAAGGCAATGGCTGGCTGGCTTAGCCTGTGCATTGCCATTCAATGCGCTCCAGCCACAAGCTTACTGGAAGAAGCAGGAGAAAAGTCTTCCCTCCCACTCCAGTGCCTCTGAGGGAAGGTTTAATGGATGGTGTAATTGTATTGTTATCATTATTACATGGTATTATTGTTGTTGTTGTTATTAGGGTGTGAAATCTTGAGTTAAGTCTTGGGGGACATTTGGATTTGGAGAAAAATTTAGGGGCGTGATTGACCAACTGTATAAAAAAAATAAAGCTACAGTAATAGTAAATGATGGTAAGACAGAACAAAAAAATTTAACTAGGGGAACAAGACAAGGTTGCCCACTTTCCCCAATAATATTTGCTATGGTAATAGAAATATTAGCTAATGTAATTAGAAAGGATGAAGATATTAAAGGGATAGGAAATATTGAAGAGATTAAGCTGAATATGTTCGCAGATGATACTTTAATAACAATACAAGATCCACTGGAAAAAATGCAAGAGATAGAGAAACATTTGGAAATGTTTGGGAAATCGACAGGTTTACAAGTAAATTGGAATAAATCAGAAATGATGATATTTAATTATACAGAGGCAGAGAAAAAAATATGAAGAGTAAAAAGAAATGTATTAAAATAGAGGAGCAAATAAAATATTTAGGAATAAATATTGTGGCAGAATTGGAAAAACTAAAGGAATTTTTTTTTTACTATATTAAGGAAAGATATGGAGAAAAAAATAGAGAAATATGGGAAAATTAAACTTTCATGGTTTGGAAAAATAGCGCTTGTTAAAATGAAAATTTTACCAACAATTAATTTTTTATTTAGAATGCTGCCTATTAAAGTATCAGAGATGGAATTTAAAAAGTGGCAAAATATGATAAATAATTATTGTAATGGAGGCAAAATATCAAGAATTAATAAGAATAGATGGTATAAATCCCCCCAAAAAGGAGGTTTAGGCCTACCCAATTTGAAGCTATATTATGTAGCGAATCAATTGAGATATATTATTGATAGTGTTGCGGAAGTAAAAGAAATGGAATGGATGGAAATAAATAAACAAGAGATAGAGTTAAAATTAAGAAATATATATATTTTGTAAACCAAAAAAGAAATTTAGGGAAATAGTACAGTCTGTCTCCTTAAAAAATATACTAGATATATGGATTAAAGCATGCGTTAGTTTTTATGATATATTTTCAGTCTTATGACTGAATGTATTCTCCTTAACTTGATTAAGTTGAGAACCTGGAGAGACTAGATTTCCCTCCATGCTAAGTACTTAAGTGCTTGGAATTAGAAATAAAGTTTTCTCTTTTTTTCTACAAACTTGCCTTATGTGCCTTTCGGTCAGCTATCTTGAGTCTCTTTGGGATAGAGAGGGTGGGGTTGGGAATAACCCTCATCTAAGGCGGGAAAGTTTAAAGAACAATGTGATTGTCCCCTTGTAATCACATTTCACAATTTATCCAAATCAGGGGGTGGTGGCGGCTACCAAAGGAGGCACAGCTCCCCAGGGCCTTCTAGGCTACAGAAGCCCTGAGAGTGTGTTTCAAATTGTGCCCAAAAGCTGGAAGTCTTCCTTTCCTCTATGATAGAGGAATGCGCAGGAGGCAGGAGGGGTTCCACCTTAACACCATCTTTGCCTGGTGAGGAAGCCAGTGTGCCTTAAAAACTAGTGTAACATTTTTGAGCTGTCTGGTTGGCCAAATAAAGATACACTTGTGTGTATTTTGGATTTTGTTTAATGGTCAATATGTATATTCCTGCAATTTTCTGCCTACTCAGGCAACTCTACATGTACAGTATTTGATGAAGTGGGCTGCAGTCTGTGGAAGGTTAAGCCAAATGCCTCTTTCATACTACACAATTATAGTACTATGATTCCACTTCAACTGCCATGGCTGCATCCTAAGAATCCTGTGGGTTATCATTTGGTCAGAGGCACTAGAGGAGCTCTCTGACTGGGAATTACAAATGACCCTCCCTAAACTGCAAATTCTAAGACTCCATAGGATGGAGCCATTTCAATTAAAGTGGAGTAAGAGTACTATAATTGTGTGCAACATACCTTCTTTCAGATACCACTGGACTTTTGTTTTTAACAACAATTGTATTTTACTTTGTAGCAATCTAGAACTTTTCATCACACCATTTTGATCGCCCTTTACGTGTGGACTCTTAACATCCTTTTTTCCTACTTTCCTATCAGACCAACCAGTTCTCTTTTTGCCTTCATTTGCCTTCAGCTCTCCTAACTAGCTGACACATACCACAGAGAGATGAGATGCCAAGGCTTTGGACATATTTTCAACACTCACTGGATTCATTGCCAAGTACTAGTGTAAAGCAGTCTGCATCAGAGACTGCCTGAAATTCTCTTTCCCAGCTATCTAATTTCTGAAGGACAGCAGGAGCTTGTTTTTGTTCCTAAACTAGACTTTCCTATAAATCACCCCTGGAAAATTAGCTTTTATTTATGGTATATACAGTCAGACCCCTGTATCCACGGGGTCTGGTTCACAGACTTACTATGGATACAGGAAACTGCGCATAATAGCAAACCCTGTTAAAATAAAGGACTTCTGGTAAAAACATACCATAGAGTTGTATTGGAGGACCTAGCAGATGCCTAGAGAGGATGCCTCTCTAGGTACTTTCCAGAATGATTCTATTGTATGTGTCCCTTATTTTGTGTCTCACAGATAACTGAAACTGCAGATATTGGTTCTGTGGATATGGGGGTCATGATTTCCCATCAATAGCTATCAAAATGCAGACTATTAAGGAACTGGCAAAATCACCTCTGAATACTCCTCACCTAAGAAAACCCTATGAAATTCATGGGGTTGTGATAAGTCGACAGGCAACTTGAAGGCACATACACATGAAATGACCACAAGCAAGCACCACACTTTTACAATAGTCAACATGCATGGTGAACTGGAGGGCACTTCCTGATGTAGGGCTGTTAGGACTGTTGGCAATTATTGCTGTTCCATTGTAAACTAAAAGATGAATCCCCATCAACTGTCTTCTCATCAGTGGGTTTAGTGCTTTTTTGGTTTTTCGCTTTTGTTGTGTTCTTTCAAGTCATTTCCAACTTATGACAACCCTATCACGGGGTTTTTCTTGGCAAGCTTTGTTGGGGTGTGGGTGTGGGGTGGGTGTTGCCTTTGCCTCCCTTTCAGGCTGAAAGAGTGTGACTTGCCCAAGGTCACGCAATGGGTTTAATGGCTGAGTGGAGATTTGCTCACAGAGCCACTTTGAAGGGTAATTCCTAAGTATTTGACTTTGGGCCTGACCAATTGTGCCTTCTCTAGGTTTACTTTAAAACCTGTATCTCTAATAAGTTCCAAAACCCTAACAGTCCTTTGTCTTGTCTCATCCCTGTTTTCCCTGTTACCAAAATATCATCCACATATGATATCACAGCCTCCTGCTCTTCTGCACTCAAATTCCCTAACACCCTGGTTTCCAAAGTCATAGTCCAACACTCAAAGCACTACAACATCAGAAATAAACTCTTCCAGAACACGGCTTCACAGCACAGGAAAAAACAAGGAAAATCTATCTCTTTTTTTGTTTGTATATCTCACTATATAAGCAGTAGCCAATACTGAATGCTATGATAGGTTCACCATAAATTGGGGTCAACTTGAAGCACGTAGCAACAACAATAGCTTTATAATCAAGTTGGGTTTTAGCTCGATTTTATTTTAATTCATGTTGTAAGCTTCCCTGGGTCCTGCACTGTGAGAAAGGCAGGATATAAAATAAAATATTTTTTTAATGTCAGAAAATGTAAATGGCATTTAAAAAATTAAATGGAGGTAGGCAGCCTGTGCCCTTTTGATCTTTTGGAGTACAACTTCCAGAATCCCAACCCATTGGACCATATTGGCTGGGGTTTCTGAGAGCTGTCAAAACCATCTGCATGTGTGCCCCTGCTCTCTTTCTTCTGACATTTGGAGGATGCTTTTTCCAAGTAGTTTAGGCATTTAAAAAAAAACTTAAAACACACACATATAGGTCCATCCACTTCAAAATATCAGGAGAAAGGTTGTGATGACTGACCATGAGGGTTTGGGAAAGGGAACTGCACACAATTTCCCACTTGTTTATGTTGAATCCTCTGTGAATAAAATGTATTTTAACAAAAGTATTTTAACAAAAAGCTAGACCTGCAGAAAGGTGAACAGGCAGTGGGAATTCCAGATTGATCTTACAAGGGAAAACCAAGGACTGGAAGCGCTAGAGGCAATCCAGATTGCCTTCCTTTGAACCCATTTGATCCTCATTTTCTCACCACAGAACCAGATATCCCAGCTGGGAAATCATGGGAAAAGTCCAGACACTTTTATAAATTTCATTTCAAGCTGAATTACTCCCAAGTGAAAATTTGGTTGTGGACGTCTGTGCTTGGTTGGTAGGTTGTTAATGTAATCTGTAGTCAAAACTGACTTTTAAAAGGTTATCTGTGATGTCAGCTCCAAATTACATTGCTTTCCAACTTTTGCCTTGAGTCTGTGGCTTGATAAATGAACCCTGCTCTCTCTCATGTGTCAACCAAAGCCAAGGTAAATAGGGAGTGGCACTGCAGTACAGAACACTAGGAGACCATAAAGTGTGCTGATAATCTTTGGAATGTTTAGTGAGTCACCACCTAGTCCTGTTTATGTCAGGTTTTGTACCATTACCTCACATGTTATGCTTTGAAAAAAAGCTAAAATAAGCAACTGCTTTTCAGAAACATTTTGGCTTCAATCCCAGCCATGGTCTATGGCCTTTCCCCTCTAACGCCATCATTTAGAATTAGTGGGAAGCAATATTTGGCACAAGGGCCTAGCAGACACTTTCTAGCACAATCCAATCTCCCAGTGGCCTTCTGAGCCATCCCAAAGCCCTCTAGAGATAGTTTCCTGATCCCCCACAGCTTGTTTTGAGGGTACATGGGGGTGAGCTGTGAGGAGGGCTCCTCCCCCCCAGATCTATTGACAGAAGCAGGTATGTGAAGGGGAATTGTGTTAAGTGGGATGAGCAGGTTGGATCCTGAACAAACAAAATGCAGTAATAGATGGTTGATCTTCATCTTGTGACAAGGATGGGTGGCTTGTGAGGAGAAGGAGAAAGGTACAGCAATCCCATGAAAGCCTGACCAGGAGGTGGGAAGGGTAAAAAATAGCCAATGGCAGAATGAGGCAGGGTTGCCAGAGTGAAAACTGGAGAGGGCTTGTGTACATTTAATGATTGGGTAGAAGGGCAAATTTCAACAAGTACTACTTGTTACCTGTCTGCCATGTTTCTGACAACTCCCAGAAATCCCAGCCAATATGGCCAAATGGCTAAGGCTTCTGGAAGTTGTACTCCAAAACCTATGGAAAGCACCAGGTTGCCTGCCTCCAAAGAGGGAACTTGAAGATGAAATTCTGCAAGTTAAATTTAAATTTATTTTTAAATGTCATTTAAATTTTTCTGGTATTTAAAAAATCTTCTGAAATGCCCCCCTTTAGACAATCATTAAAGGTGCAGGAGCCTGCTCCGGTTTTTACTCTGGCAACCCTAGAACGAAAGGGCATTGGATATGTCTTTGGTATTGTTTCACAACCCCTATGATTCTTATGGTACCAGCAAGAATAGTGTGATGCTGGCAGAGGTTGCTTCTGTCGTATTTTGGGAGACCTCTGGGGGCAGACTTCTTCCAGATACAGAGAACGAGGGCCACAAAATCCCAAGGTCTTCCCAGGAACTACAGGAATCACACTACAATGTTATAACACTATTTTCCCACTTTAACTGCTCTGGCTGCCTCCTGTGGAATCCTGGGATTTGCAGTTTAGGGAGGGGCATTTAGCATTCTCAGCCAAAGAGCTCTTCGGCCTCACTAAACTACAAAACCCAGGATTCCACAGGAGGCAACCAGAACAGTTAAAGTGGATTAATAGTGCTATAACAGTGTAGTGTGATAAAGTTCTTAATTAGTATTTCTTTATTTCTTCTAGATTGCTGCTACTGTTGTGGTCTTAGGTATACTTACCTGACTAGTGGGAAAACTCACCTTTTGGCCTACAACTCCCAGAATCCCCAGACTGAGTTAGGAGCACTGACATGAACTCAGTGGGACTTCACAGTGAACACTGTTAGGACTGGGCTGCAAATGCCTTTTTCTTTTTTTTCTTTTTTGCAGGGGAGGTTAAACTCCATCAGTTCCAATTAACCGTGCTTGCTCCATATAGATTGGCTATTGTGCTACACATTTAATTTGGGGATATTGAATTTATTGCACACAGTTGCTTTTTTTACAGTTTATTAGTCTAAGTTCACTAAGTAATAAAACAATGCCACCTTGTGGTGCTCTATTGAAATTTGTTTATATATTGTGTTAAAAGTTCGATCTTAGGCATATTTACTTGGGAGCAAGTCCCACTGTGTTCAATAGTACTTACTGCCAGATATACATGCTTAGCATTGGAGTGTAAGAGGGAACCTTTAATAATAAATTCCCTCATTATATCCAAGTGTTTTTAGAAAGCTAACTTTTTTTTGTCATGTTGTCAGATAATATGAAATTAGATGTCATTTTCAGATGAATCTACACTGATGAGGGGGGTTGCCAGGATGGAAACTGGAGAGGGCTCCTATACCTTTAATGGTTGTGTGGAAGAGGGAATTTCAGCAGGTGTTGTCATACAACCTGGTAAGAAGCTACACTGGCTACAATTCTCTCTTATATACAGCTATTAATGGTATAGGAACTGTCTTCAGCTCTGGGCGTGGGAATGTGGGGTCACCCTGGCAACCCCCACGTGAGAAGATATTTTAGGCCTCAAGTGAAACTTTTCCATGGGAGATGTTCACAATCAAGATCTTTGCTTTTTATCCTACCTACCACAAAAAAAATATGTTCAAATGTATACTTGTTTAATTTGTCTGTGGGATAATGGATATATATGGGGGGCGGGGAATCGGATTGCTCTGCAATAATAGCAATTCACAGCAGCTGCAACTTGTCTTAATGGTTTTAGAGCCACCATAAACTTCGTGTGTTCCCTAGCCAAGATGGCAGCCATGAGTGAATTACTCATGTTTTTAAATCTGCCACCACCACCAAATATATATATATATATAAAACAACTTTTTCCATGGTGCGCACAAGCAATATTTCACCTTCACAAAAAAAGAGAGAAAAAGATAATACAAATCACCATTTTATCACCTTAGAGATCGTTCACTAAGGCGAAAATCCAATATGGTGGCAGTGGGCACTTGCCCTGTTAGCAAGCCCCGCCTCCCTGTACTCATCCAGCCAATCAGATTGTGCTTCCTCTCATATGAGAAAGCACAGCAATGTGAATGTGATTATCTTAATGAGTGGGAATGTGCATTCCCTTACGGAGCTTTTTAAAAACTCTGGGAAAAACCACAAAGGCTCTCCAGGTGTATGGTAGTTTTTTGAGTTTTTGGCTGCCCCCCTTTCGAATACAACACATCAGTGCAGGTTCCCATTAAGACAGAGCGTATTCCCAGCAAATTCCATGAGGATTATTTTGACTGTTTAGATGGGACATTAAAATTGAAGGATTTTAGGTGGGAAACAAAATCAATAAGTAGAAGTACTAGTCAGTATAAGCAATGGCTTATGGCATGATGATGACAGAGATATATCTACAACTTGCAACCCATCAGCTGAGCATAGCCCACCACCAGAACCCATATAGTGTTAACTGTAGATTTATAATATGGGTGGATATAATGGTAGAGCTGTTCCAGACAGGGTCCCCATCAGCAGGAAGTCACTTTTTGCTCTGCTGGTCACCTGGTAGGGATGCCATGGTGAATGCTGAAGTGTGAGCCCTCACCACGACAGTCTATATAGCAACACACCCACAGAAAGTCCAAATGTACAGGTAGCTGTGTTGACCTAAAGCAGAGGTGGGAGCTGAGGACAATTTTTTGACTCGCCTGCTGGGTGCACCTGCCTGTCAGTCCTCCCAAATACCTTGGCTATGTCACTTCCATTTACCATTCTGCTTGATATATGCCCCCCATAAAAAAAAAACAGGTATTTGGGAGGGTGCGGTTTTAGGGTGGGTTCTTGGGTGCATGGGAGGGTGTTTTTGCAAATTATGGGATGTTTGGCTTAAGTTTTCATGCAAAAATCATCTGAAAATAATGCACACAATTTGGTCATTCAGAGAATTTGTTGGGGCTGCAGAACTGATCCTCAGAGCCACATATGGCTCCTAGACCATCCTTTCCCCATCAATTAATTCTTTTGTAAATCCCCCTTCAAATATGATTAAGAATGTGATTTATTCATTTGTATCAGTGCTATTGAAAGTCATGGTCCATGAGCTATGGGCCACCAGTCCCTGGCAATTTTCCTGGGAACGTATAAACAACTGTAGCCAATGGGCAGAAATATGATGCCAGTCCCTGGCACGCGGGGGATGGGGGGAATGCCACATTGGTTACTTATTGTGAAGGTGCATTCTTGGGTTGGTCAAGAGGAGAAATCCATTACCTTGGGATGCTTCCTTCATTACCCAGAGAAGAAACAGTAAGTAGGAAATCAAGTGTTACAATAGCTAGAGAGGGCTGTTGACTCCCCCCCTCCAGCCCTCCATGAGGTCAGTTCACTGACTAGTAAAGCCCAGTAAAAAGGACAGACAAAGAAGTCAGTATGCCCACCCTAAGAAAAAAGGGCAGTCACTGAGGGTGGGGTGGATTCCTCCTCTTGACCAACCCTGAGGGCACAGCATATTGGATTATTGTTGACTAAGGAGTCATGAAAACTAATAGAAGGGCTTGGTAGGAGTAGCAGCAGAAGGCATTCCTCCAAGCCATATCTGTCAAGTTGAAAAAAATCTGTCAAACAAATCTATGGGCCACAGTTTAAATTAGTAGCTCCCTAAAAAAGGAGCTGGACAATATGTTAAAGTTGAGCATGTGTGCTAACAGAAGGCAAGGGGCAGCCATTGGCAACCCCAGTATATTGCACTTTTTCAGCCCCAGAGGTAGTGGGAAGAAAGGGTGCTCTCTGAACAATCTTACCAAGAGAGCCTAGTGGAAGGCACATGGACACGCCCACACACTGACTAATCTTATAACAATAGGGTGATCAAACCGGCAAGCCTCCTTGGCTTAGGGCTGAACTTTACCCAGAGTATTGAAAAGGCCAAGTCTGGAGTCAGCTGAAAGGTAAGCCCATCAGGACGGTGTTCTTATTTAAAGTGTAGCTATTTAGACTAAATAATAAGTACTTCTATGGTAGTCCCCTCAAGGCTACTCAGGGTGTGTGTGGGTGGGGTGGGGACAATGCCTGAGCAGAATAAGCTATTCTTATAATTTTAATGAACTAAGGAAGGGTGGGAGGCAAATGGTCTTCCTTGCTGAAGGGGACTCTATGCCCCTGATTAGACATTTCATAACCACTTCAAATTCAGAGGAGAACCTCTCCTTAGCAGAAAGACTATGTGTTCCTTAGTCTCCCCCTTAGACAAGCAGCAATCCTCTCAGACAAGGACGGAGAGGGAGGACTATGTGTCTCCTGAGACCTAGGGGACTGGAGCTCCTGTGTTCCCTACTTGGAACTTGGCTGCCCCTTCCTCCCCTGAAGAGGGACTGGACTGGGACCCTTAACCCATTATGCAGTAGTGTAAATCTGACCCAGTTAGGGATAATTTTCTCAGATACCCTTGATGTCTGTAAGCACTGCGGATCCACTGAGTCACCAGCAGATGGGCGGGAATATTTCCTTTCTTGCTTGGGTCCAGCTTGAGTCTCCTCACTCAATTAAACTTAAAACAAATCTGTGTTACTGTAGCCTACTCTAGTATTGAACCTGAGAAGCTCTAAAGCTGACACCAGTCATGAGAGAGGAGGTTGCACGTGTGCTTATCCTTGCATGCCCTCTGCCCTGGCATGAACAGGGGAGGGGTGAGCAGAGACAGGGCATCCACAAGGGAGAAAAAACTGCAGTGCAGACCCCAATTCATGGAATTACAATGATTATTAGACATGAGGAGAGGTTAACTGCCACCCCTTATAAAACTGAGCCCCCTGCCCCCAGTGCTGGGGGGGATGCTTCTCTCATCTGCTTGCCCAACCCAGGAAGGCTGCTTGCACAGTATCTTCTGCCAGGCAGCTAGGGAACCACTCTTGGGTTAGGAATGCTTGGGAGCTACTCCTGAAGCTGCAGATTGCCTGTAGTTTAACCCTGACATTCTTAGGGAGAACATAAAACTTTTAAAACTGGCGTGGGACTTCAAAGCTAGGGGTTTGAAGCGTACGTTCTTAACCAGGCTATGCAACTCCTTGGCTGCACCAGGGCTAGTCTATTAGAGATTGGCTTGCTCCACTCCTACCTGCATAAGTGAGCTGAGAAGCACACTTCCAGGGAGTAGAAGAGAGATCCCCACCCCCCTGAGGCAGGGCTGTGCACTAGCAGGGAAGCTCTGAAGGAAGGAGGAAAGCCATGGGCTGTACACACTTTCCTCAAAGGCACCAGGAAATTCTTCCGGTTTGGACAAGCTAAGGAATTGGGGGTGGAGGAAAAACTTCTCTCCCTCTTCCAATGAGCCATCTGTTTTGTCCACCTCCAAGGAGGCTTTGTCTCACACTCCTCCTCAGAGGAATGGACAAGCAGAGGCCATGGTTCTCTGGTGGAGGCATGATGCCATGTGGCCAAGATGGAGGCCGTCCGTGTTGGAGGAAGAGGCTTCCACCTCTTCCCATGTGGCTGTGGCATGAGAATTCAAGAGTGATGCAATATGGTCCCAGGGGGACACCACTGTGCAAAAGGGTCTGCCCCACCCATAGGGGTCCCTGTGCCATTGGGGAGGGGGGAGAGAGAGACCGATCACCCAGCTTAGGACTGGCATTCCTCTGAGAGAGGACCCACTGTGGTCTCCCTGGCTACCAGTTCCTGGACCAAGGCCAAGAGAAGACTTGGAGGTGGCACTGCCAGCCTTCTTGAGAGCCCGTCACTTGGGAGAGGGAGGGGGAGCACCTTGAACCTCCCCCTCACCCCTTTCACTCCTTGCGTTCAAGGCTCATGGTAGCTGCAGCCACAAAAGCCATGGTTGCACAGGCTACAAATTCTTGGACCCAAGCAGAGAGGTCTGAGGCAGGCCAGGGAAGTCTCCCCCCCCCCGCTAGGCCTCCCCCAATCAGCTGGCTCCCACGGTTACTTCCCTGCTTGAAGACGTCCTTTGCAATCCCCGGTGCTGCCTCAGTCTGAGTGCCCCGTCATGCTCCTGCCTCACCTGCAGAAGGTATTTTGGTGGCAGGTGAGCTCTGGCCACCAGTCTGTGCCTGCTGGAGAGATTCCAGCAGTGGAGGTGGCTTTTTGGTCTTTACCGTGGGTTCACTCAATAGGTGAACCCGCATGGCTTCTCCCTTGGCTGTCTGCTGTTTTTTCTTCTTCGTGTTTGCTGGGGCCATCTCAGGGGCAAGGGGGGTGTCAGGGCAGAAGTGGAAGGAAAGAGGAGGAAGGGTTCCTTTTTTCAAAGAAGGTGGAAAAGGAACGAAAGGATCCAGCAAGGATTAAGTGGAAAGGCAGAAAGAGATCGAAAAGTGAAGTAAAAGCAAAATTAAGAAGGATCTTTGAGGAGAAAAGGACAGAAGCTCTGCTCCCAGTAAAGGCAGGAAGAATAACTGGCCTCATGGAGGGCTGGAGGGAAGGAGTCAACAGCCCTCTACAGCTATCTGGAGGCTTGATTTCTTACTTCCTGACTCTTCACTGGGTGATGAAGGAAGCATCCCAAGGTAATGGATTCCTCCTCTCACCAACCCAGAGAATTGGCAGTCCCCCACATCAGAGAGCCTGGGAAACACAGATCTCCATCCCAGCTTTCCTCCAATAGTGTGACTCAAGACAGCTTACGAACATTTTAAAAAAACAAACAAACCCACACCTCTTAAATGTGGCAAGTAATACAATTACTTTATAAATAGTTATAATTTTGCCTTTGATTGCAATTGTCTGAAGGTGTTCTTCCCACTGAGACTGGATAAATTCCTTCTGGTTTGAATGGTATGAATTTCAGGGCAAGGTCTCCTGTATATGGGACATAGAGGGCAATGGTATGTCAAACACACAAATTGCACAGATTTAAATCCTATTGAGTTCAATGGTGTTTACTGCCAGGCAATATGGCATCGCAGTCTGACCCAATTTTTCAAGTGAAGCTTACAGAGCAATTCAACTTGTGTCATCTCAAAAGTTAGTCCAACTGAATTCATTGAGACTTACTCTTTTTAAGAATGATGTCTACTGACTGAGCTTGCAATTCTTGCTGGGCCCTCTTGGCCTCCTTTCCTTCCGTTTTCCTTCTGTAACCCCAAAATTACCTCTCTATCACATGTACGTGTATAAATGTGTGTGTATGTGTCTTGTGTGTCTATCTGGAGAATTCAACACCTCAGTGAGTTTAGCCCACAACGTTTAATGTTACCCACATGATCTTTCCTCAAGATTAACAGGATTTTCTTTAAAAAAACCTACAGAATGGAACAGCTAGTTTATAAACCTATTGGCCCCAGTCCAGCAAAAATCATAGCCCAATCCTCCCCATGTTTCTTTGGATCTATTTTCTGCTGAGTCTAAATGAATTTATTCTCCTATAAGTCTGCAGACCTCTGCCCTCTCACTTGGGAGTAAGTCTCATTCAACTCAGTTGGATTTACTTCTGTGTAGGAATGTATAAAATCACACTGTTGATGAACGGCAGGGCAGAAGCGTTGAGCATTAATGTTTTCTCTCAGCTTGGCATAAGTGCCTGTGACAGTTAAGTTCATTTCCCTCCAAATACATACTATCTAGTCCGTGAGCTGCTCTTTGCTGATGATGCTGCCCTTGTTGCCCACACAGAAGCAGCTCTGCAGCGCCTAACATCCTGCTTCGCTACAGCTGCAAAGCTGTTTGGGCTGGAAGTCAACCTGAAGAAAACAGAAGTTCTTTACCAGCCTGCACCACAGGACGAACACCACCATCCCCACATTGCCGTCGGCAAATCTGTGCTCAAGTCCGTTCAGCAGTTCACCGACCTGGGAAGCATCATCTCCTCAGATGCCAAGATTGACAAAGAGATCAATCACAGATTAGCAAAGGCTTACAGCGCATTTGGAAGACTTCACAAAAGAGTCTGGAGTAATAAAAACACCTGAGGCGAAGCACAAAAATCAGTGTGTATAGAGCCATTGTACTGTCTATTCTCCTTTATGGATCTGAAACATGGGTCACCTATTGTGAGGCACCAACCACTTCCTATTGGGACAGCCCTTTGTGTCCCTGACATCAGGTAGCGTGGTTTAAATTCAACAGAGGCCAAGCAGCTTTAAACTCTAACGAAAGTTTATTGAAAAATATAAAATAAATAAACTGTAGTTGAGTATTAAAGTTGTTAATTTTCTTAAGGCTTAGTTTCATCAGATTCCTTTTAAAATAATAACATCAATCTAGACACATGACTAACTTAGGCACAAAGTCCTAAATCCCATTTATATACTTGACTTGTTCTGAGCCTCTCCCTATTAGACTCTCCAAGTCTATTCAGTACCTCTCTGGACCCTTAAGACCTTTCTGTGGTCGTCAGACTGAAAAGTTCCCTCAGGAACTCTAAGAGCACACCCTCCCTTCGGTGTAACTCTTTCTTTCCAGTCAAACCTCAAAACAACTCAAGCCTCTCACTCTCTGTCAGGCCTTTTTATAGCCGTGCCCAGCTGCCTTCCTATTGGCTGGGCACCTGCTGCTCTGAGATTGGCTAAAAGAGCGGCCTTTTCATCACACCTATCGCCACCACCTACGACTCCTCGAACACTTTCATCAGCGCTGTATACGCACAATCCTAAATATACAGTGGACTGACTATGTGACGAATGTTGCTGTCCTTGAGCAAGCAGGGATCACCAGCATTGAGGCCATGATATTGAGAACACAGCTGTGCTGGGCAGGGCATGTTTCTAGGATGGAGGACCATTGCCTCCCAAAAATAGTACTCTACAGTGAACTCGCCATGGGTCAGCGTAAGAGGGTGCTCCAAAAAAACGATACAAGGACTCCCTGAAACAACATCTCAGGCTTGGCCAAATTGATCACCAACATTGGTCCGCCCTGGCCTCACATCGGGAGGCATGGAGATGCACTATCCACAATGCTGCAGCCTTATTTGAGAACTCACGCCAAACAAGTCTTGAAGAGAAATGACAACGCAGAAAGAATCACAACCTGGAAACATCACAGAAGGAGACCGTCTGCTGTGCTTTCTGCAACCGGACCTGTTTATCTCGCATTGGCCTTTTTAGTCATCAGCGCGCTTGCAGAAAGCGTGGGATGAGTCCTTCCTGAATCTTCGTTTGCGAAGAAAAGCCAGAGAGAGAGAGAGAGAGAGAGGCATTGGTTTAGAAGCACAACCTGATACAAGACATCTTTACTATAACCCAGGGTTAAATTACCATTGAGTTTAATAAAAGGTAACACACACACACACACACACACACACAGTGATCAGACATTCAGATATTCCAATATGCAGTTATCCACATAAATATACTGAATGTTAAAAAAAATGGTGACACCACACTTGCCAAGATGCCAAGGTAACCACCCACCAACCTGCCCCATACTCCAACCAATCTACCCTGATCCTGATTCAGGGTGCAAGATACATGTCGTGAAAACCCAGGTTTTCCTAGAAACTGTAGAGTAAAAGGGATTAAAAAAAAAAAATCACATTAAAGCCATCAGGTGTCTAAATGTGCATTCACTTTAAAAATGGGTAAAAGGATGAAAGATTGTATCTAACTGTCACTGATTAGAAATTGTAGTTACATCAGGCATTGTGACAAATTATATTTATATCAAAGAACCAACCACCTTTTCCATTATATACACTTATAGGCCTAGTTTTCAAAGTATAGGTCACCATCCATATCTGCAAGGGATATTATGTCCCCAGATTTACTGTTTATAAATGAGACCACGGATAATGGCAAAACCTATTAAAATAAAGGGCTTCTGATACCTCTGTGGTGTGTGTGCCTATTTTTTTCCAGCCATGGCTAACTGAAACCACGGATATTGGTTCTGTGGATACAGGGGGCAACCTGTATGGGTTTCAACAGTGATGGCCAATTAAGAAGTGAAATTGGCTCCATGAATTTAGACAGGTAAAGCAACATATAGCAATCTGGTTGTGGGGGGTGTGGGACACCACAATTTCCTCAGCCAGAGTTGGCAATTTAGGGTATAAAAGTCACAGAAGTCTTTTTGAATGCATTACATTTTTTTTTCATTTAAACATATCCAAGACCACACAAGGCCTGAATCCTTGCTCTACCTACTTTACTTAATTAACACTTGCTCTATCCTCTTAATTCTGTCCTCCCTATGCCATCAACTGATACTGATACCAGAAATTATGCCCCTGTAAGTTTTTATAAACACGTGGAGAAACTTGTAACACAGCAAGTAGACCTTAAAATTTAAATTGAATATTTAATTTAGAGAGATTTAACACATTATTTTTCTCAGAAACTATGGCTGCACTTCTATACTCGTTGCCTCCAATCTTCCTGCTTAATGTTGTAAGAAATGTTACTAGATATATATCTCTTTTCACCAATAACTAATAACAACTTGCATTTTTATGGCACCTACCCAGTAAAACTAGTTTAGTAAAAGGGCGAAAGATTTATACGATCATACCATGTAATTACTTAAACCCTGAAGCATAGAACCGACCTCTTTGTAGCAATAGCTTAAACCCTAAATAAAGCTATCTAATACAATTGTCCCTCCACATTCGTGGGGGTTAGGTTCTTGAGACCCCCGCGAATGTGGAAAAAACGCGAATAACAACTGCTCCCGCAACCCCCCCCCATAGGGAGGGAGGTGGCGGGAGGGTGTCTGGCCAGCCTGGCTGGCCTCTCCGCAAGCCTTCCTGAGGGGACTCCAGGCCTTAGAATACCCGGAGCCCACTTAGGAAGGCTGGGACAGCAGCGGGCAGGTGAGCGGGCGGGTGGGCGGACCCCCGCAAATGTGGATAAACTGCGAATAACAGATGCTGCTCCCGCAGCCCCCCCAGAGGGAGGGAGGCAGTGGGAGGGTGTCTGGCCAGCCTGGCTGGCCTCTCCACGGCCTTTCTGAGGGGACTCCAGGCCTTAGAAGCCCTGGAGCCCACTGGGGAAGGCAGCATGTGGGTGGGGAGGAGGCTGCACTGCCTCTCCCTGGCCTTTCTCAGTGGACTCTGGGGCTTTGGAGCCCCGGACCCTGCTGAGAAAGGCTGGGGAAGGCAGCGTGTGGGCGGGGAGGAGGCCGTGCTGCCTCTCCCCGGCCTTTCTCAGCGGACTCCGGGGCTTTGGAGCCCTGGACCCTGCTGAGAAAGGCTGGGGAAGGCAGTGTGTGGGCGAGGAGGAGGCCGCGCTGCCTCTCCCCGGCCTTTCTCAGCGGGCTCCAGGGCTTTGGAGCCCTGGACCCCGCTGAGAAAGGCCAGGGAAGGCAGCGTGTGGGCGGGGAGGAGGCTGTGCTGCCTCTCCCCGGCCTTTCTCAGCGGGCTCCGGGGCTTTGGAGCCCCGGACCCCGCTGAGAAAGGCCGGGGAAGGCAGCGTGTGGGCGGGGAGGGAAGGTGCCTTGCCTCTCCCCGGCCTTCCTGAGGGGACTCCAGGTCTTAGAAGCCTCGTAGTCCCCTCAGGAAGGCTGGGGAAGGCGGAGGGAGGGAGGGAGAGAGGCTGCCCACCCACCCCCCTGCCTTCGTCAGCGGACTCTGGGACTTTGAAGCCCTGGAGCCGCCTCTGGAAGGCCGGAGAAGGTGCAGGCAGGAGGTTGCCCTGCCTCTCGCCAGCCTTCCCTAAGTGGCTGGGGCTAAACTGCGAATAATCAAAACCTTGAGTGTGAAAGCCGCAAATGTGAAGGGGCAACTGTATTGCCAATGTCATCCCGAATAATACCACAACTCAGAAATTACAGAATAAAGAAACTTCTCTTACCAGAGCTATTGTGATATCCAAAAATATCCTGGCATTATTGTTCAATTCCACATCAAATGAAAGATAAGTGTTAATTGCAATCTTTAAAAAGTGTAAATACAGTCAAATTCTGAAGGATGTATCTAAACACTGAAGTAAAAACTGAAGATACTAGCATTCAGGATGTTTATCAAATGATCTGTGGGTCTGAAAGAATTCTTTTATTCTGTTAAAGTGTGGGACGCACAGTCTACAGCTAAAGTATGCATAATTTTATCTTATATCAAGTTCTGAAAACAGAAAATAAAGCACAGCTCTTAACAGAAGGCGTAAAATCTGTGCTGAATAAATGTTTCATGTAATTAAAGCATTCTTGATACATGAATTAAACATTTTGTCATGCAAGTCTTGGAAACATAATTGATACGTGCAATGGGTGTTACAATATTAAAGGTTTTTTGGTGCATGAGAGGAAACAGATGAGAATAACCTAATCGTATGTTGATGACAACAATGTATTAGATACTAGCATATAAAAGAAGTTTTAAAATAACTGCAATGAAATTAATGACAAATAACAGTTAAAAAGAGGTAATTGTACCCCTGAATCCTGCTACACCAACACTAAAAAAAGATGGCAGCACATTTATTTGGATGTAAGTCCACTGATTTCACTGCAAATCATATGAAACAATACAGTTCTTGGTTCCTATTCCATTATGGTAACTGGGTAGTACAAGCAGTGGGTTTCATTCAGCTTCTGAAAAGAAAGGCAGAGCTACCTGACTTTATTCTCTGTTAGGCCAAAATGCCACCAAAGCCCTTACAACATAGATGGGTGATATGTCTCCCAAAGAGTGTTTTTGCAGGCCTTACTCTCCACATTTGTGTCCACTGGCACAAAAAACGTGGTTTCTGTCAACAAAACCACCCTGAGAAAATTACTTGTACTGCAACAACAGATCCATTGTGGCCTTTCCTTTTGTCCTGTATTGCTCAGAGCAGGCTGCAGAGAACCAATAAATCAGCTTTCACAGTTCAAAGGGAGTAGCTGGGTTTTAGTCAGCTTATGAGTCAGCAACCATACACAAAGAGTAAACACAGTCCAGTCTTAAGAGCCAAACATGGAGAGACAACAAGGCAAGTCAACAGTCCAGTGAGAAAATCCAAAGACGAGGTCACAAAGGCAAAGGCAAGGTTCAAGATCATGGGCAGTCAGTCAAGAATTGGAGTCCGGTGTAGTTTACACCCAAGCAGGTCAATTGTTAGCCATACTGTTCCAGAGGAGGTGCTGCCTAATTTATGAGCCAGCAGCGTCCTTCAGGTTTTGCCTGATTGCTTCCTGCTTCCTATTTATTCTCTCTGACCTCCTACACCTTTACTTTTCAGTGCTGCATGAAACTAGGTAAGTTTGTATTCTGTTCTTTTGGTGTTTGTGGCTGTGGAATATCCTGTTGCTCAGATGAGTGAGCCTGCTGAGCACTCTGTTCCTCTGCAGCTTGTGTCTTTTGATCACTTTGTTCCTTGGCCTGCTGATCACTCTGTACCTGTATCTCTAGCTCGAATTCATCTTCACTGTACTCTAAGAGGCAGGGCGTGATACCTTTCCTTCTTGAAGAGAAGGAGATGCTGTAGCTTGCAGATACACAGAGCGCTATGGTGTAGGCTGCACCACAGAGGCCCACTCACACTTGCCAATTTTTTGTGGCAACTGAGCAGTTTCTAGCAGCAGCAGCCCCCAGTGGCTGGGGGTAGGCCAGACACTTCTAGGACAGACACTCTACCCTTCTTTAAAATTAATAAATGAGTCAACATTATTGTGCTACACCTATCCTAGTCCCTAGTTCTCCATTGTGGCAATGTAACAATAAAGAAGATGGACATTTTTGTCCAGTAGAGGAGCACTGGTTAGGAATTCTTTGTACCTATGGAGAGGCAATTATGCAAGGAAACATGCAGTTCTTCTGATCTCTAGAAACCTATTCTAGGCAAAGCCATTTACTCTAGCCAAACATCAGATAATCTGTGTAACAAAACTAACCACCTTCATGAATGACCTTGTAATGTTTAAATATTACTAAATGCTTAGATTCCCCTTGGGGTTTTTCCAGGCTGTGAGGCCATGTTCTGGAATAGTTTCTTTCTGACGTTTCGCCTGCATCTGTGGCTGGCATCCTCAGATAATGGTTGTGTAGGTATGCATGTGGAGTTTATATGCTGTGAACCCCTGTTGGGGAGATTATGTAAATTTGTGTAATTGAATGGTTAGTTTCTGGGTATAGAAATGCAAGGCTCATTAGTGTCTGTTTGGCTAATGGTTGGTTGATGGCCCATTATCTGCTGGGAATCCCCCTATCCCTGGGTAGAATTCTTTTATAAGTGTTGTGTTTTGATTCTATTGTTTTTCAAAACTGGGAGCCAGATTTTGTTTACTTTTAAGGTTTCTTCTTTCCTGTTGAAGTTGTCCGGGTGTTTGGGGATTTCAATAGCTTCTCTGTGCATTTGGACATGCTAGTTGTTGGCCTGGTCTAGAATTTCTGTGTTTTCAAATAGCATTTTGTGTCCAGGTTGGTTTATAACATGTTCTGCTACTGTTGGTTTTTCTGGCTGGCCCAGTCTGCAGTGTCTCTCATGTTCTTTGATTTGTGTTTGCACACTGCGTTTAGTGGTCCCTATGTAAACTTGTCCACAGCTGCATGGTATGCGGTAAACTCCTGCAGCTGTGAGAGGGTCTCTTTTGTCCTTCGCTGAGCATAGCATTTCTTGGATTTTCTTGGTTGGTCTATAGATTGTTTGGAGGTTGTGTTTCCTCATTAAAGGCCTATAAATTAAAAAAATTCCATCGAGATGAGGATTACCAACAGGAACAAGTATATCCCTGGTTAAAAAGCTCGGGTACAAAAAGAGTTAGATTTGTATAGAAACCAACGTATTCATCAGGAGACTCCGGGGATGAGAAAGGTTACTTTAGTGATACCTCCCGGGAATCTATTAGAGAGGAAAGTTTTTAAGATTCCAGCTGTTTGCCACAGTGATCCAATTGCACGGTGGCATGAGGGCAAAGACATTATTTTCAAAGGAGACCCTGAATTTAGTGGTCAATTTATCCTCCATAGAATTAATAAAAGCAGAGATCAATGTTCTCAACAGAGGCTTGTCTTTTGTGTCCACTCCCGCTTATAACAAATTCCAAACACGTATTGATATATTCAAATGAATTAGGCTTATTAAATTGAAATATTTCTTTAAAAATTCTATATACCAAAGTAGTTCTTCTTTTAAACGCCCATCTACATTTGTGCCTGTAGTTCATCATAGACACAGTATTTTCACCTTTGAAAAAGTTATATTACGTGACTTGGAAAGGGTTGAAGGATCTTTAAAACAGCCCTGGCATAATCTTACTCTTAAGGAAAAACAAGTTTTTAAAACATTGCCTGAAAACAAAACTATAGTCATAAAACCAACGGACAAAGGCAGTGCAATTCTTATACAAGATACATGCTATTACATTCAGGAAATTAGGAGGCAACTCAATGACACAAATAATTACCTATGTCTCGATAGTGATCCCACATCATCCATCAAATTCATTATTAAAACTGCAGTACAGGAGGCGGAACTTTTAGGATATATTAATAATGAGGTTTCAAAATTTCTTATTGTGCCATATCCTCGGGTACCAATATTTTACACGCTACCTAAAATTCATAAGGGAGGAACCCCACCCCACCCGGCAGGCCCACTGTGTCAGTAACAGCATCCATTCTTGAACCCCTTGCACAATATTTAGATTTTTTTCTGTAACCTTTTGTTAAAGAAACTCCCTCATACATTCTGGATTCACAGCATTTCATAACTCTAATAGAACGTAAATCTGTTCCAGACTCTACATGTCTAATTACTATGGATGTGGAGTCATTATACACATCAATTCCACATTCCGAGGCTAGGATAGTTGCAGAACAATTTCTTCAATGTCGTCACAATAAAAATCCTCCTACACATTTTTAGCTTGACCTTTTGGATATAGTTTTGGAAAAGAATTTCTTTTGTTTTCAAAATGAATTTTATTTACAGGTGAAAGGCATCACCATGGGGAGCCCTGTTGCTCCGACAATAGCAAATCTTTTCATGGCTTCCCTTGAATGTTCTCACATTAATAACCCTATCATTAACCCTTTTCATGAATTTTGTTTATTTTATGGGAGGTACATTGATGACATTTTTATTATTTTTACAAAAAAAATGGATTGTTCAGCAGTTCTGTGACTGGATGAATTCCATAAATCCTCACATTAAATATAAAAGTTATATCAGTATGCAAGAAGTTCCCTTTTTGGACACTATGGTATATATTAAAGATCAAAGGTTGGGAGTCTGATGTTATCGGAAACCCACAGACCGAAATTCCCTCCTACATTATGACAGTTATCATCATCCTTTCAGACTCAAGCGTAATTTACCATTTGCTCAGTTTCTCCAGCTGCGCAGAAATTCTACTTGTGAGCAAGACCACCAGAATGCAGCAGACACTTATCACCATGAGTTATTGGCTAGAGGCTATCCCAATTATATTATTAAACAAGCTAGAAAATGAGCCTCAGCTAATGACAGATTATCCTTATTTGAACAAAAAGTTCAGGTGCAGATGGATAGATTAGTGGGAGTGTTCACTTTCAGTCCGGTTTTCCATCAGATCCGTGACATTACAGTTAAACACTGGCATTTGGGGCAGCATATTCCAGGATGCAGTTGCATTCTGCTTGTTGCTTTCTGCCAACCAAGAAATTTACAAGATGTATTGGTACATACAGATTTACTATTAGACAAAAAGATGGCACTGTTTCTGGGCATCATCCATGTGGTCACTGTGCCCGATGCCCACAATCTTTAAAAATTAAGTTTTTTGTACATCCAGTTACACAAGAAAGGTTCCCTTTAAATACGCTTACAACTTGCAGTTCGGAATCAGTAGTATATGCCATCTTGTGCCCTTGTAAAAGATTTATGCTGGGTAAACAGCTAGGCCCTTATCTCAAAGAATTTCTGAACATCTAAGTCATATCAGGATGAGGCATCTGGACTATCCTCTGGTAGCTCATTGTATTCAATTCCGCCATCTAGCGGAATCTTTAAGATTTTTTGCATTGGAAGCTGTACACCCTCGATTGTACCAGGGAGGATCCACACAAATGAAATTGCTCCAAAGAGAATCTTTTTGGATTTATAGATTGCAAACTACATTCCACAAGGGCTTAATAAGCATTTTGATTTGTCTTCTTTTTTTATAGATTAATTAGAACTTTGGACCCTTAGAAACAGTATTATTATATTGAGACATTTAGCTCTATACCCAGGATGTTCTGAATGGAGGCTTTGCCTCCCTGGGAGTTTTTCTTACACTTCTCCTTTAAATGAATTAACATTAAATGAACTCAGTTACATTTAACATATGATATAACATCTGTGAGTATTCTGTTTATGCCTGCATCGCTGGAAATTACCCAAGGCAGCTATAGATAAGTTTTGTTCTTGTGCTTTACATTAATTTCCTTATTATTAGTATTACTAAATATTCTCATTGTCTTCTTTAGACAGAGAGAACGCACTCCATAGAGATTACATTTTGGTGAAATATATTCAGGTACACATAGAGGTGAATTTGTATGATTTAAAATGATTCACATTTATCATTAGTTGTAATTTAAAATATATATAGGACTATGAATTTAATATATATATATATATATATATATATAGTATAGTACTAGTACTATATAAAAGTACTATCTATTTACTTCGCAGAACCTATTTAAAGAAGCAACAGATTGCTCCTTCTTAAATACAGTTAAATCATAAAGGTGAGCCCATTGGTTGCACCTGTAGTTTATACAACAGTTAGAATTAGCAATAATACATATGCAGTCATCCCTTCACATTCACGGGTGTTAGGGACAGACAACCCCCGCAAATGTGAAAAAACGCGAATAAGAAATCAGCCTGTGGGCAAGCGGCTTTCCATCCCAGTCCCTTCCCAAGGCAGCAACAGGCTTCGTGAGAAGCCCCTCGCTGCCTTGAGAAGGGAGTGGGGTAGAGAGGGAGCCTGCCAGCTGCTTTCCTCCCCGCCTTCCCAAGGCAGTGACAGGCTTCGTGAGAAGCAACTGGCTGCCTTGGGAAGGGAGTGCGGTGGAGAGGAAGGCTGCCAGCTGCTTTCGTCCCTGCCTTCCCAGGGCAGCGATGGGCTTTGTGAGAAACCCTTAGCTGCCTTGGGAAGGGAGTGGGGTGGACAGGGGGCCTGCCAGCTGCTTTCCTCTCTGCATTCCCAGGGCAGCGACAGGCTTCATGAGAAACCCCTCGCTGCCTTGAGAAGGGAGTGGGGTAGAGAGGGAGCCTGTCAGCTGCTTTCCTCCCCGCCTTCCCAAGGCAGTGACAGGCTTCGTGAGAAGCAACTGGCTGCCTTGGGAAGGGAGTGCGGTGGAGAGGAAGGCTGCCAGCTGCTTTCGTCCCTGCCTTCCCAGGGCAGCGATGGGCTTTGTGAGAAACCCTTAGCTGCCTTGGGAAGGGAGTGGGGTGGACAGGGGGCCTGCCAGCTGTTTTCCTCTCTGCATTCCCAGGGCAGTGACAGGCTTCATGAGAAACCCCTGGCTGCCTTGGGAAGGGAGTGGGGTGGAGAGGGAGCCTGCCAGTGGCTTTCCTCCCCGCCTTCCAAGGGCAGCGACGGTCTTCGTGAGAAGCCCCTGGCTGCCTTGGGAAGGGAGTGGGGTGGAGAGGGAGCCTGCCAGCAGCTTTCCACCCTGCCTTCCCAAGGTAGCGACGTGCTAAGCTCCTCGCTGCCTTGGGAAGGGATGGGGTGGAGAGCAGCAGGGGGAGCAGGCAGCTTTCCACGAATAATTGAAACCATGAATGTGAAAGTCGCGAATGTGGAGGGGCAACTGTACTTGAGATTAAAACTTTTTTCTTTATAGAAATAGTTGAAAACACATTCACACAAGATATATGAAAATAGTTACTTTCATGAGGTGAGCTCAGCATTTCTTTCCTGAACAAACAATTAAAATAAAAATGATTTTATTTGATATAACACATGGTTCAATTGTAACAACATATTTATTTTCGATACACACTGAGGAAGTGACCACAAAACAATGTAGAGAATCTCTGGAGCGAAGTTGTTTGTGTATCAATTTAAATGCATATATTGTTCTATATTGTATATCATACAGAGTTGATTGACCACATTGTATTATTGCATTTTTCCTTTGTATTTTTGTGTAACATATAGAAGTTTGGCAACTATATAAATTCCTAAATTCCTAAATTTAATTTAGGAAAACTCCAATCCTAAACCCGGGCAGATGGTGCTCGTCCAACCCTGTAAGGTCAACCATCTAAGAGAAGGAAACTCTAATCAAACCTACGGCCCGAGGACCTCGCTGCCACGTCCATGCTTGCAAGGCCACGGCAGATGAATCTCTGGTTTAAAGGGTGAGGCCAGTTCTGTGCATGCTGCGCTCCACCAGAAAAATCCATTGCACAGGCTCGAAGGACAAATCCAGTTCCAAAAAAAAGCCCTGTAGCGACTGGCGAGGGACGAAACCGGCAGGTGTAAAGATGCACTGGAAGCCGCAGCCCCAACCCTGCATGCAGGCGGTTCATACATAGATATATATTATACACTTACCTCTGTGTGAGAATTGTGTATTGACTATAGACATAGGGTTTAATTGACAGTGTACACACTTCTTTGCATATTTACCTCGTTCTCCCCTTCTTAATTGGCGCCAGTGTTCTTCCGGCATTCTTTTGTTCCATTCCCATGGGGGACTGATGTAAAACTGTGTCTTTTTACAAATGGATTTTTCTGGCTAGCAAGAAGACATGTTTTTGCCTTGGTCCCCCATGGGATGGGTATGAAAGAACACCAACGTCATGCGAGAAGGCAGCAGGGAAGATGGGATGTTCCTGCTGCTTTGCCGCTTTTCTTTGGAGTGCAGTAAGGCTCTCAGAGTGTCTGTCTTGCCGAAGATCACCCAGTGAGTTTCCATGACTGAACAAGGATCCAAACACTGTTCTCCAGAGTCCTAGTCCAACACTGAAACCACTACATCACACTGGACGTGTAAAAAAATGCATACCTGCCAACATTTCACAGATGAAAACTGGGACGTGTGACCAAGCAACATCAGAGTGTGGTTAAGATGGCAAAACTTATTAATGAAGAACACACAACTAGGAAAAGTTGAGGAGTTTGCTTTTTCCTGAGCCTACTGGGAAGGGCAAATTCTGCCCCCTCCTCTACTCCTTCTGTGCTGAGTTGAGTATAAACTACTTTTGTACTTGGAACACACACCAAAGTAAAGCAGCAGAGTAGCATGAAGGTTCGGCTTTCCATGCTGTCTTACTGCATGATATTGTCATTCTTCTGGTGTTCTTTCATTCCTGTCCCATGGGAGACAGAGGTAAAACCACGTTTTTTTACTAACCAGAAAAATCCATTAGTAAAAAGATGCAGTTTTAACTCCATCTCCCATGGGACCAGAATGGCAGAAGAACTATGATGTCATGCAGTAAGGCAGCATGGAAGACGGAACCTTCCAGCTGCCCTGCTGCTTTACTTCGATATGTGATAAGCCTCTCAATTTCCAGCAAAAGAAGTAAGCCAAGAACAAAGGGAGAATGTAGGAGAAGGGGAGAGAAGAGACATTTTAAAAGCAGCTGAAAAATTAGGACAACAAAAGATTAGTTGGAACTGTTCCTGTTGAATTGGGACAGTTGGAGGGTATGAAAATGGCTGCTGTGTGGGACTGGCCAGTCAAAAAGTGCAACTAACTTGCTGAGGAAACTGACTACAAGTCAGAGGATGGGTTTGAGCTTCCAATAGTGAATCACAGAGATTATCACATTGCACTGTTATAATGCTATCATTGCACTTTAATTGCTATGGATACATCCTATGGAATCCTAAGGTTTGTAGTTTAGGGAAGGACATTTAGAACTCTCAGCCAGAGAGCTCTTAGGCCTCTCTAAACTACAAACCTCATAATTCCACAGGAAGGAGCCATAGCAGTTAAAGTGGAATGATAGCACTAGAACAGTGTACTGTGAAAAAGTACACTGTACTGTACAACAAAACAAGGATTTAATGTAAGGAAAAACTGAGAAAGCAAAGGAATGAGATGGGAAGAGACAAGTAACTTGCCCAAGAAACTGAATACATGGATGAGATCATGTCTGAAGCCCCATATAACAAACTACACATGTGCATCCCCCATTGTAACCCCCCCCCAACTATTACATATCTATTTCACAGACAGAAAACTGGTAACACTAAGACACACACACAACACACATTTTAGACCAAAACCCCTCCACACCATATAGTAAATACACCAAATACATAAAAGGGATAGAGAGCCTTTTGAGAAAACTTCAATTTGTAAACTGAAAATACTCCCCTTAATCTGCTTTGTCTGCTGTCAAATTTATTGGTTTCTGGTATGTTTACAAGCAAAAATTATTCTCTAGTTTCTACTTTACTGGGCTGTTTTTTTTAAACTAGAAGAGTGACACATGTATTTGAAAAAATGAAATGAAAACAAATAAATATTCTCCATTTTAAACAGAGAACGGGGTATCAGGCAGTTCAAACAAAGCACAGAAACACAGTCATTAATCAAGGCACATATTTACTTCAGCCTATAAGCAATCTGAATATTCCTGTGTGCCCTAAAGCCTATCCTGTCAATTAAAACAATTTTTAAAGGAGAACACTTCTTTATTCTTTAGGCTAAACAAAATATTTATCCCAAATGTTTCCCATTAATTTGTTGACAATAAAATTTGTAAATTACCTTTAAAAGTTACCTGGAAGTTCTTGCTGTTCCATGTTCTCTCAGATGGTCTTTGAAAAGGGTTACTTTGAAAATGGCCTTTTGTGAAAAGAGGATTACTCGTAACACGAGGTCATTATTCTCAGAAGACGTGACAGCATCATTGTGTGATGTCATTTTGATAAATTACAACAGCGTCCTTGATTACCTCAGATGAAGTATAATTTGTTTTTTAAATGTGATTCCCCATCACTACTAGTAGCCATTATTGCATTTCTGGGAAGCATTTATATGCTGCCAGTAATCTCAGCAATCAACAGTGGGGAGTTGGGGACCCATAAAAACTGATAAATTATCAGTAGCCCAAGTAGTTTACAGTTCTAGAGTAACTATTCATCTGAAATAGTGAGATGCTGGGAGGAATCCTGCCCATTGTGCTTTGACAGGTACAAGGAATAACACTGTATGCCACTTGCCATATGCAAGTTCAAACTAAGCAG
Source organism: Gambelia wislizenii (assembly GCA_030847615.1). Lineage (NCBI taxonomy): Eukaryota > Metazoa > Chordata > Lepidosauria > Squamata > Crotaphytidae > Gambelia > Gambelia wislizenii. The sequence goes on along the minus strand of JAUMIR010000001.1, from coordinate 163,603,755 downwards.
AATGCTGAGTTATACTGTGAAGCTTAGATAGCTAGGAAATTAGATACAGGGACCTTTTCACTAGGCATCTGTTTGTATCTCCTTCAGCATCAACCCACAAAGACAGGTGAGGTGAACCCCATTGTGTGTGTGTGGGGGCACATAACAAAGACTGTTTGGAGTTTGCAAAAAGACAAGGAGAAGACACAGCAAACATGTGGGTGAGACCCAAACTGAAATGTTTGGTCTTGCCATAAAACTCTACATGCAGCATAAGGCCAACAGTGCTTACCACCCTGAGAACACAGTCCTCTGAGTGAAGCATGGTAGTGGCAGCATCATTTTGGGTGGGAACTTTTCCTTGGCAGGCAGGCACTGGGAAATTGGACAGGATTGAGGGCAAGTTGGATAGAGCCAAACACTAGGCAGTTCTAGTCTTGTTTCAAACCCATTTCAGTCTATATGGGACCTGGGATTGGAGCAGAGCTTCAGCTTCCAGCAGGAAAGTGATCCTCAACACCCAGCCAGAGTACCAATTAAATGGTTTAAAAACAAGTTCTAGAATGCCTTAAAATGGCCAAGTCAAAGCCCAGATCATGATCCAATTGAGAATCTGTGGCAAGACTTGAAAGTTGCTGTTTGGTTTGACAATGGTCCCCATCCAACCTGTCAAAGCTGGAGCAATTGAAAAATTGGCAAAAAACACAGGATCCAAATGCACAAAGCTCTTATGGATTTCCAACTTGCAGCCCTAGCTGCTGCCAAAGATGCTTTGACAAAATCTTGCATAGGTTCCAATTATCCCAATTTGGCAGAAACAGGTCCCAATTAACCCTTTGCTGACCCACCAACTACTTTTGAAATGTCCCAGTTTTTCTTTCCTTCTCCCAATCCACCCTGCTTTGTCCTTAGCTTACTTCAAATGCTCCAAACTGAGTACATTGTTCAAAAGAAATTTGCACTCAGTTAACTGAGCAGTGGGAGATGAGAGGGAAGAATCTTGCCTTTCCCAGGAAGCTCAGGCAAAAACAAACTGCTACTGCCTGTCCTAGCTTGTGTCTTCTCCCTTATTAATCACTTTCACCATCTTGACCACACTCTGATGTCACCTGACCACACATGTCTTTTCTTTTTCATCTGTGAAATGTTGGAAGTATGCTATTGATGCAAGGTGTGTGCGAATACTTATACAACCTACAAGTACAAGGTTTTTTTTTAAGGTTTATCCTGTATCTGCAGGGGATACGTTCCAAGACACACATCCCCGGTGGATACCTGAAACCATGGATAAGAGGGAACTCTGTTATTTCAATGAGACACAAATTGACCATAGAATTACATTGGAGGACCTAGAAACGGCTAGAGAGAACATATTTTTTTCAGGTGTGGATAAGTGAAACCATGGATACTGAATCCATGGATACGGGGTTCAACCTATATTTAACTTTTGTACCAGAATTAAAATATTTTGCACTTTCACAGTATTGAATATCTTGTGTACATCAAGTGAAAACAATCTCAAGTGAAACCAATTTAAATTCCATGTACACAACAAAATGTGAAAGAGTCATACAGGGTGAATACTTCTCCAAGGCACCGTAACTTCTGCAATATAAATCATGATATGTATCAAGGCTAAAAATTGTAATGAAGCAATTGTCTACTTTTTGTTCTTTCTTTCTTTTTTTGCAGCGTGCAAAGTCCATTCCATTGAGTTCCAGCTGATAAAGACATGCAGGGTTGGCATAACATTGGTGGGTCAAATTATCAGATCTGGGACACATTCACATTATACAATTGTAGGGCTAGTATTCCACTTTAACTTCCATTATTCCATCCTATGGAATCCTGGGGTATTGGGTCTGAACTTTTTATCTTGGCACTATTAGCAGTGCAGGGACTGAAATCTAATTCAGGATGGCTGGGGTGGGAGTGGAAGGGCTTTCCCCATGACCTTTTCCCCATGCAGCTAAGTACAGCTGCCATCTCCTCCATCCCTGAACAGGGGTGGAAAAGCAGTGACTTCATTGGGGACTGCGTGTGTGTGTGTGTAAAATGGCAGCCACTCCCACATTTCAGGACTTTTGACCACCCCCTAAAAGGCAGTTTGTGCAACAACAAAAAAGAAAAAGAAAAAGAAAAAAAGAAAGCCCCATCGTTTTTGTGTACTCAGCCCAGACTTATGCAAAAATTGGAGTTTTCACAACACTTCAATTCTAACCAAACTTTTTGTGCAAATGAATTTTTCACACAGAAGTTCCTAAATGTGAAACATCTCACAGTGGTTGACCATTTTCTCAATAGGGTGTGTGAGGCACTCTTTCTCATCAAAGATAAGAAAACATTCAAGTTTTCTTGATATCCCTAACAGTGTCTCTTCACCAGAGTTGTTCCTTTTGACCGCTAAGGGTGCATCTCTTGGAGCCAGAAAACTGGAATAACTCCATGCCCTTTGTTAGGGCCTCCTTGTGCATGATAACTGGTGTATAATGTACAGCAGCAGTGTGCTGAGCTGCTCAGTTACACGATAACGTATGTTCTGTTGCAGCAGCATGGATAGAACAAGTTATTGATAGAGAAGTGGGCTTTTAAAAATTCCGTTTTTATAGTGAAATCAAAGAGACACAAATTGTTTGTCCCTGGTCTGGCACCAGTGTGTTCCTGAATCACAAGTGTATAAAATAAACTGAATAGCACAACAATGGCTGCCTTCAGACAGCTAAAAATAAATGTTGGAAATGCTGGACTTTGATCCTGTACAAACTGATTTCCTTCCTTTCTTCTTTCTTTCTTTTGGGGAAAATTTTTATTAAGAATTTTCTGATATCCAGATGACGGTTTTGTTTCTTCTGATATATTTCCATTGAACTCCTGGTACTACTGATGACTTTTTCTTCCTATTCTGCAGGAATGTTACTGTTAGGTGGATTTGTAATTGGCTGATGGGCTGAATCCAAAGGGTAGTCACAAGTGGCTCCTCTTCATCATGGAGAGAAGTGACCAGCAAGATGCCACAGGGTTCTGTCCTGGTCTCAGTGCTATTCAACATCTTTATCAATGACTTCGATGAGAGAATAGAGGGTATGCTTATCAAATTTGCAGATGGCACCAAATTAGGAGGGGTAGCTAATACCCCAGAGGACAGGTACAGAATTCAAAATGACCTTAACAGATTGGAGAGCTGGGGCAAAACTAACAAAATGAATTTCAACAGGGAGAAATGTAAGGTACTACGTTTAGGGGAATGGGGGAGGAAAAGAAAAGAAATAAATGCACAGATATAGGATGGGTGACACCTGGCTTGACAACAGTACATGTGAAAGGGATCTAGGAGTCTTACTAGACCACAAGCTGAACATGAGTCAACACTGTGATGCAGCAGCTCAAAAAGTCAATGCGATTCTAGGCTGCACCAATAGCAGTATAGTGTCTAGACTGAGGGAAATAAAAGTGCCACTCTATTCTGCTTTGGTCAGAGCTCCCCTGGAATACTGTGTCCAATTCTGGGCACCACAATTCAAGAAGGATATTGACAAGCTGGAATGTGTCAGAGGAGGGCGACCAAAATGGTGAAAGGTCTGGAAGCCATGCCCTATGAGGAATGGCTTAGGGAGCTGGGTATGTTTAGCCTGGAGAAGATACAGTTAAGAGGTGACATGATAGCCATGTTTAAATATTTGAAAGGATGTCATATTGAAGATGGAGCAAGTGTGTTTTCTGCTGCTCCAGGGACTAGGACACAGAGCAATGGATTCAAACTCCAGGAAAAGAGATTCCACCTGAACATTAGGAAGAACTTCCTGATGGTAAGAGCTGTTTGACAATGGAATGCACTGCCTCTGAGTGTGGTAGAGTCTCCTTTGGAGGTTTTTAAACAGAGGCTGGATGGCTATCTGTTGGGAATGCTTTGCTTGTGTATGGCAGGGGTTGGATGGATGGCCCTTCTGGTCTCTTCGGATTCTATGATTGGTGCTCAGCTCCATGGTGGATTCTCCATTGCTCACATGTTCAGTTCACACTGCGATTCAAATAGACTTGGTTATTAACATGGTTTGAATTCAATAGTGTAATTCCATATGTGGCTTTAGGACTATTTATTAGAATTTAATAGTCATCTGTCTATATTTGCTTATAGTTGTTATACACTGTAGCATTGCACTGCCCGTAGGGTTCATTGTGGTGTATTTCCCATGTTCCTTGTAGTATCACTGTCTTGTTCTCTCTGTTGATAATAAATTTTGTAGTTGTGATTTGTTTGTATATGTCCTTATAAATAATACTGTGCTGCCTATGGGCTTCTGTTGTCTGTTTCCTATGTTCTTTCTGGTATTACTTTCTGTCTTATTAACATTTTGTTAATAATGGGTTGGAGGGTATTTTTCACTCAGGTTTTCTTTTGGACCTTATTTGAGGTTATTGTTAACCCAGTATATTCCAAAATGAAATGGATCAGTTACTTGCTTATGTGTCTCTACTGCCTTGGAACTAGTAAAGATGGCCACCAAGTATACAGATATTGCTTCCAGGATAGAGGTTCAAGCAAAGCAAAGAAGAATGTTAGTGCTGAAACAAAATGATCCCAACTTCTAACTAGTGTACTTTTCTAAAGCACTTCAGCACAATAACTATAACTCCTGAATGCTAATTAAAAAGGCTCGGTGGAAATTGGCAAAAAACAAGTTTTGAAATGTTGCATGAGACCGGGACTGTGATGTGATCAGTGAGAGAGGAAAAGGAAGGATGAAAGGGAGGGAGGGAAGCCTGAGATATTTTAAGAAAGGACTAGATGGAGGAGCAGGAAAACCTGTGAATATGCAGGTATAATCAAAACAAAAAGAATAGGACAATCTTGATATTTTGAGGCAGTCTGACTCCAATTATAAGATATTTATCTACAGATATTGACTCTGTAGTGAGAAAAACAATTATTTGAGCATCAAGAAGAAATTAATAATTTTACAAAGATTCTAAGGAAGTGAAGTTGGAGGCTTTCACAGCCGGCATCCATAGATTTTCCTTGGGTTTTTTTCTGGGCTGTGAGGCAGTATTCTGAAATAGCTTCTTTGTGATGTTTTGCCTGCATCTCTGGCTGGCATCTTCAGAGAATGGCAGGGTAGGAGTATGTCTGGGGCTTATATGTTGTGAGCCCCCCTCTCCTTCCTTTGGTGGTGTTTGCTTATTTATTAGTCATTTGGTGTTACCTCCTCCTTTTTCCAAGGCGGAGTAACTGGCTTTCCTCTTAAACTTTTCTCCCCCCTCACTCTGTTTAAATCGAGGACTAGGACCCCAAATCTTTCACTGTCCTCAACTTAAACAGTGTGTGGGGGGAGAAAATAAGCAAACACCACCAAAGGAAGGAGAGGGGGGTTCACACCATATAAGCCCCAGACACACCCCTACCCAGCCATTCTCTGAAGATACCAGCCACAGGTGCAGGCGAAACGTCGGAACGAAGCTATTCCAGAACACAGCCTCACAGCCTGGAAAAAACCCAAGGAAAATCTATTCTAAAGAAGGTTACAAGATTTCCGGTTTTATCACAGTCCCTTTATCAATCATTTAAAGAAAAGCACCTGCAGTATAAAGATCTGTTTATAGCCTTAGGAAATACTAGGTAAACGGGCAGCTGGAAAACTGGACCTTTTCAGCTTAGTTCTTGTGGGGAAAGTTTCTTATAGATGGAAGGCAGAGTACAGTCGTCCCTCCACATTCGTGGGGGTTATGTTCTTGAGACCCCCGCGAATGTAGAAAAACCACGAATAACAACTGCTCCCGCAAACCCCCCCAGAGGGAGGGAGGCGGCAGGAGGGTGTCTGGCCAGCCTGGCTGGCCTCTCCGCAAGCCTTCCTGAGGGGACTCCGGGCCTTAGAATACCCGGAGCCTGCTTTGGAAGGCCGGGGACAGCAGCGGGCGGGCGGGTGAGCGGGCAGGCAGGTGGGGAGGAGGCTGCGCTGCCTCTCTCCAGCCTTCCGAAGCGAGTGCCGGGGCTTTGGACCCCCGGCGCCCGCTTCAGAAGGCCGGGGACAGCAGCGGGCGGGCGGGGAGGAGGCTGTGCTGCCTCTCTCCGCCTTCCGAAGCGGGCACCGGGGCTTTGGAGCCCCGGAGCCCGCATAAAAAGTCCGGGGAAGGCAGCAGGCGGGCGGCTGTCTTCCTCTCCCTGGCCTTCCTGAGTGGACTCTGGGGCTTAGAAGCCTTGGAGTCCCCTCAGGAAGGCCGGGGAAGGCAGCGGGCGAGCGGGGAGGAGGCTTTCTGAGCGGACTCCGGGGCTTTGGAGCCCAGAAGCCTGCTTAGGAAGGCTGGGAAGGCAGCAGGTGGGCGGGAGGGAAGCTGCCCGGCCTCTCCCCAGCCTTCCTGGGGGGACTCCGGGTCTTAGAAGCCTTGGAGTCCCTTTAGGAAGGCTGGGAAAGGCGTAGGGAGGGAGGCTGCCCACCCCACCTCCCGGCCTTCCTGCGCAGACTCCGGGGCTTTGAAGCCCCGGAGCCGCTTCTGGAAGGCCGGAGAAGGTGCAGGCAGGAGGCTGCCCCGCCTCTCGGCAGCCTTCCCTAAGGGGCTGGGGCTAAACCGCGAATAATCAAAACCGCGAGTGTGAAAGCCGCGAATGTCGAGGGGCAACTGTAATGTCAAAAATGTTAATACCAGCTAAGTCTCGGAGGAGTAGGCTTATCATCTCAAAAATATTTACACATCTTGCACTTCAGATGTGCATACACATATCTGAAGGTGTCTATATCTATCTTTTTCAGACATTTACTTAGCATACAAAATTAAATCCATCTGACATGAGGGGAACCTTTCTGTGACAGAAAACATTGCAGTGTCTGTAAGTGAACACGACCAAGTGTCATGCCCCGTGAGTCTGATGAGGGTATGGGATCCGAGGAGGAGGACATGGCATGGATTGGCCCTATGGACCCTGGCACAGGTTTATCTACACCTGTGCCAGCAGCAAACCCTGCCATCCTGAAGGCTCAAGCAAAAGAGGAGCCTGATCCTAGTGGGTTGGCACCAGTCCAGCAGAGAGCTCTGCCAATTCAGATAAGGAAGAGGAGACAGACTTACCTCCATCATCATTCAGCCATCATAAATCCCAAAAGGAAGCTCGAAGTAGATCGCTGAGGTTTTATCAGAAACACCGGCTCATCAAGGAGAACCTGACAAAACCCTGATTGCTATATATATGCCTTGGGGAGCCATGGAGGCTTTGTCAGAGATCAACTGATCTTCTTGGTGAAAGCTTCCTGCTGGTTGTCTTTGACTCCGTGTTCCTGTTGCCTTGCTTCATGTTTAGACCTTGGACTGTTCCTAACTACCTGTTGCCTGACCTTGTTGACCCACAGACATGTTGTTGACCCACACTGACTGCCATAAGCTCCTGACATTTTGGACTATGTTGCTGGACTAAATCTTTGCAGGACTATGTTTCCACTCCTTTGTGCTAATTAACAGTTGGCTACCTTCCCTGATTTTGCTTCTTGTTTCTACTTTGCTGGTATCTAGCCGCTTTCTCAGACACCATGCTACACAACGGATTTCTCTCTCTTTCTGGCTTTTCTTCGCAAACGAAGATTCAGGAAGGACTCATCCCGCGCTTTCTGCAAGCGTGCTGATGACTAAAAAGGCCAATCCGAGATAAACAAGCCCGGTTGCAGAAAGCACAGCAGAAGGTCTCCTTGGGTGATGTTTCCAGGTTGTGATTCATTCTGCGTTGTCGTTTCTCTTCAAGACTTGTTCAGCGTGAGTTCTCAATTAAGGCTTCAGCATTGTGGATAGTGCGTCTCCATGCCTCCCGATGTGAGGCCAGGGCAGACCATTGATGGTGATCAATTTGGCTGAGCCTGAGATGTTGTTTCAGGGAGTCCTTGTATTGCTTTCTTGAAGCGCCCCTCTTATGCTGACCTGTGGAGAGTTCACTGTACAGGACTATTTTTGGGAGGCGATGGTCCTCCATCCTAGAAATGTGCCCTGCCAGTGCAGCTGTGTTCTCAATATCATGGCCTCAATGCTGGTGATCCTGGCTTGCTCAAGGAGCAACATTCGTCACATAGTCAGTCCAGTGTATATTTAGGATTGTGCATATACAGTGCTGATGAAAGCGTTCAAGGAGTGGTAAGTGGTGGCGATAGGTGAGCCATGTTTCAGACCCGTAAAGGAGAACAGACAATACAATGGCTCTATACACATTGATTTTTGTGCTTCACCTCATGTGTTTATTACTCCAGACTCTTTTGTAAAGTCTTCCAAATGTGCTCGCTATATGCCTTTGCTAATCTGTGATCGATCTCTGTGTCAATCTTGGCATCTGAGATGATGCTTCCCAGATAGGTAACTGCTGAACGGACTTGAGCACAGATTTGCCGATGGCAATGTGGGGATGATGGTGTTCGTCCTGTGGTGCAGGCTGGTAAAGAACTTCTGTTTTCTTCAGGATGACTTCCAGCCCAAACAGCTCTGCAGCTGTTGCAAAGCAGGATGTTAGACGCTGCAGAGCTGCTTCTGTGTGGGCAACAAGGGCAGCATCATCAGCGAAGAGCAGCTCATGGACTAGATAGTTTAGAGTCTTAGTGTGAGCCTTCAGACAGCTTAAGTTAAACAAGCTACCATCAATACAGTAACATATATAGATGCCGTCTTCTTCTTCGAGCTCTGCCATAGCCATTTGGAGCATCATGCTGAAGAAGATTCTAAATAAAATTGGAGCAAGAACACAACCTTGCTTCACTCCATTAGTTATTAGAAAGGGCTCTGAAAGAGCATCGCCATATCTGACTTGACCATGCTGGCCCTCATGTAGCAAGATAATCATTTTAAGAATTTGGGGGGACATCCTAGTCTTTCCAGAATCTGCAACAGACCTTTTCTACTTACAGTGTCGAAAGCTTTGGTGAGGTCGACAAATGTTACATAGAGACCCTTGTTCTGCTCTCTACATTTCTCTTGCAGTTGTCTAAGGGCAAATACCATATCTGTAGTACAAATGTTACATAGAGACCCTTGTTCTGCTCTCTACATTTCTCTCGCAGTTGTCTAAGGGCAAATACCATATCTGTAGTACTCCTATTGGCTCTGAAGCCACATTGGCTTTCAGGAAGAAGTTCTTCTGCAATGGCAGGAACTAATCTGTTCAGGAGTATCCTTGCAAGGATTTTTCCAGCAACAGAAAGCAGTGTTATGCCTCAATAGTTTGAGCAGTCGGATTTTGCTCCTTTTTTCTTGTACAGGGTGATGATGACTGCATCTCGGAGATCTGATGGCAGTTCCCCTTTTTCCCAGCAATTCACATGGAGTTCGTGGAATTTAATGTGGAGTACATGACCTCCCTGTTTCCAAACTTCAGGTGGGATTCCATCAATCCCAGCTGCCTTGCCGTTTTTCATCTGCTGTATGGCCTTAAGGGTCTCTTCCAAAGTGGGAGCTATGTCCAATTCATTTTTCATTGGTTTTTGTATCATATGTTGGATAGCTGAGCCTTGGACAACTCAGCTAGCACTAAAGAGACTTTGAAAATGTTCTGCCCATTGATTCAGGATGGGGGCTTTATCAGTAATTAATGTTTCACCATCTGTACTCTATAAGGAACTTTGGACCTGATAAGTAGGTCCAAACACTGCTTTAAGAGCTTCATAAAATCCTCTAAGATCACTCAGATCTGCACAACATTGTGTCTTTTCTGCTATATTGATCCACCACTTGTTCTGCATGTCTCAGAGTTTTTGTTGACGTTTACTACATGTGAGATGGAAAGCTGCTTTTCTTACATGGCAAGTTAGCTGGGCGAGGTATGCCTGGTGAGCATTTCTCTTTTTTGCCAACAGCTCCTGGATCTCTTAGTTGTTTTCATCAAACCAGTCTTGATTTTTCTTGTGGGAGAACCCGAGGGGATTCTTCCTCAGACTGGAGGGTACTGTTTTTGATATGCTGCCAAAGCACTGTAGGAGAAGGATCTGTAGGATGGTCTTCAAGTTTTGTTTGCAGATTTGCCTGGAATTTGTCTCTCATGGTAGCTTGTTGAAAATTGTTGACTTGGAGTCTCTTCTTTAAGATGCCACCTCTCTTAGGTTTGAACTTAAGATGAAGATTTAGTTTACATCTAACGAGGCGATGATCTGTTTGGCATTCTGCACTGGGCATCATTTGAGTATGACGGACATCGTGAATGTTTCTCTGGAGGACTAAAACATAGTCAATGAGGTGCCAATGTTTGGATTGGGGATGCATCCAGGTTGTCTTCAAGCTATCTTTCTGCTGAAAGATAGTGCTTGTAATAGTCAGCTGTTGTTCTGCACAGAACTCTAGCAAGAGGCGTCCATTATCATTGCAATTTCCAACACCATGCTTGCCTAAAACACCTTTCCAGACAATAGATTTAGGAGATTTTCAGACAACACTGTTACAGTGTTACTATTCCGCTTTATTTGCTATGGCTGCCTCCTATTGAATCCGGGGATTTGCAGTTTAAGGAGGGGCATTTACAACTCTCAACCAGAGAGCTCTTAGGCTTTACTAAACTACAAACCCCAGAATTCAACAGCAGGAAGCCAGAGCAGTTAAAGTGGAATAGTAACACTAACAGTGTAGTCTGAAAAGCTCCTGAATGTACATCCATAATATGTATAAATACAAAGAGTGTAGGGCACTATTTTCTCTTCTACAGACGATTTATTTTTTAAAAAATATTTTTTATTATGTTACATTTCCAAACCAATTCAAACATTTCAGAAATCCTCTTATATCATATGTAACTTTTACATCCAATTCCTTAGAAGAAATTAACCATCAAGAGAATCTGATGTAATTATACATAAATATAGGATAAGCGAATAAACAAATTTAAATAAATATATCTATACAAATATATCTATACAAACAAATATCCGCTTATTTTGGTTGCTTCACTTTAAATATTACCAACTTCCTTCCTGGTTTGCTTGGGTTTTGCTATATCTATTAGTACTTGATTTCCTTTCCTTACAGAATTTTCCTCTAGAGTCTTCTAATCTCATCAACTTTATGTGTCAAATTTGACAACAAATAAGTTATAATAAGGAAAAAAAAACTAGCAAAATTTAACTAATACATTTTGAAACCCTATATCCACTACCATTTCACCCATCTTTAGAAGTCAATTTTTTTCAGATTTTTCCATCTTTCCTTCCAGAATTTTTTAACTGGAGTACATTCTTTTTCAACCAAGTTAACTGTTTTGTCATTCAACAAGGCAGTTAATTTATCTGTGACCATCATATCCTTTAATTTGTTTAACCACTCCTCCAGTGTAGGATGCTCTTTCCCTCTCCATTTTAAAGCATATAATACTCTAGCTGCAGATACCATATACAGTTGTCCCTTGACATTCGCGGGGATTAGGTTCCACGGACCCCCCGCGAATGTCAAAAAAACGCAAATATTGATTGCCCTCCCCCCACCCTCCCCAGGCCTTCACGGAGCCTTCCAAGGCTCTGTGAAGGCCTCTGCAACCCTCCCCCCTCCCTCCCCGGGGCCTTCACGGAGCCTTCCAAGGCTTCGTGAAGGCCTCTGCGGCCTCCCCCCACCCTCCCCAGGCCTTCAGGGAGCCTTCCAAGGCTCCGTGAAGGCCTCACCCCATCCTCCCCCCTCCCTCCCCGGGGCCTTCACGGAGCCTTGGAAGGCTCCGTGAAGGCCCCCGCGGACTCCCCCCACCCTCTCCAAGCCTTCACGGAGCCTTCCAAGGCTCCGTGAAGGCCTCTGCAACCCTCCTCCCTCCCTCCCCGGGGCCTAGCCTCCCCCCACCCTCCCCAGGCCTTCACGGAGCCTTCCAAGGCTCCGTGAAGGCCTCCCCCCACCCTCCCTCCCCGGGGCCTTCACGGAGCCTTTCAAGGCTCCGTGAAGGCCTCCGCAGCCTCCCCCCACCCTCCCCAGGCCTTCATGGAGCCTTCCAAGGCTCCGTGAAGGCCTCCCCCCACTCTCCACCCTCCCTCCCCGGAGCCTTCACGGAGCCTTTCAAGGCTCCGTAAGGCCTCCGCAGCCTCCCCCCACCCTCCCCAGGTCTTCACGGAGCCTTCCAAGGCTCCGTGAAGGCCTCCCCCATCCTCCCCCTCCCTCCCTGGGGCCTTCACGGAGCCTTTCAAGGCTCCGTGAAGGCCTCACCCCATCCTCCCGCCTCCCTCCCCGGGGCCTTCACGGAGCCTTCGAAAGCTCCGTGAAGGCCTCCGCGGCCTCCCCCCACCTGCCCCAGGCCTTCACGGGGCCTCTGGAGGGTCTCCAAAGGCCCCGTGAACGCCTCCCCGGCCCTCCCCGCTCCTTCCCAGTGCTTTCAAGGGGCCTCCAGAGGCCCCTTTTTGCGGTTTGGGGGGGGCCGGGGGGCCCTTCCAAAACCGCAAATAATTAAAACCGCAAATGCTGAGTTCGCGAATGTGGAGGGGCAACTGTACAACAGAACTTGCCAAGCTCTTTCAAAGATTTCATCATCTGATCTCTCTGTCATATTTAAGAGTAAGAATTGTGGACAAACTGGAAGGCTAGTATCTAGAACTTCACTTATAGTGATATATATCTTCTTCTAGTAGTTTTTTTTGCAACAGGACAACTTCACCAAATGTGATATAGGGTATCTTTTGCACTGTCACATTTCCAGCAGTTTTTCTTGCCTCTTTTGTACATCTTATGAAGCTTAACCAGGGTGAGGTACCACCTGCAAAACATTTTGAAATGCTTTTCCTTAAGATTTTGAAATAATGTGAATTTTTGAGTATTTCTTCAGGATTTTCCCCATCTTTTTAATTTGATGTTTTGACCTATATCTTGGGCCCACTTTATCATTTGTTCCTTGATATATTCTTGCTCCAGTTCTCTATCTAAAAGAATGCTATAATATTTTGCTATATGATGTTTCTTGTTATCAAATATTATTTCATCTATGACATTCTTTTCCAATTCAAAATTTTCTTGTCTGTAATCGTTCTTATATCTTTCATAAATCTGTTTGTATAAGAACCAGTTCATCATATAGCCTAGCTCTTCCAATTGTTCCCTGGTCTTAATTTGTATCATTCCTTGTACCTCTTTACTTATGATATCTTGGTATTTTATCCAGTTTTTGTTTCTAGGTTTCATTTTTCAAAAAAAAAAAAAAAAAGCTTCTTCTGTGGATATCCACATGGGTATTTGCTTGTAAAACTTTTTCTTTAAATTTAACCAGAGTTTCAAATGGGCTCTTCTAATGAAGCGGTTATCGAAGTCTCTATTATCCTTTCTTTTACCATACCACATATATGCGTGCCATCTGAGTCTAAGGACATTTTCAGGTGCGATTTTCAGCAGCAAATATCCCAAAACAGCTCCGTTGCTGCTGTGCAGCAGGGGAGCGGTTTTGGATGACACCATCCCTCTGCTGAAACCCTCTGTGTCACTTCTGTGACAGAATGGAGGAAGCCGCGTCATATTTCGCTCACAGGCAACATTCATGAATGAAATATGCGGCTTCCTCCATTCTGTCACGGAAGTGACACAGGGTTCCGGCAGAGGGACGGTGTCATCCAAAACCGCTCCCCTGCCATGCAGCAGCAACGGAGCTGTTTTTGGGATATTTGCTGCCAAAAATTGCGTCTGAAAATGTCCCAAGATTGGATTCTACAGGGGATTTAACGGTTTAACTGAACCCTGAGTATAGTCATTTCCCATGATTGCTTTTAGACATTATGGAATCATTCCCGCTAATAACAAACTCAGGTGAGAAGTGATGCCAGGACTGCAGTTGAAACAGGGTCACTAAGAACAAGAAGGAATTGTGGTTTTAGAGAACCCCAAGTTTTGCTACAATACAAAAATATTTAACATCCACTTTTGGGAGTAGCCAAAGTTTTCAGACTATTTGGAGAATACAGAGAGCACCAAATATCCCACCTTAAACCTGTGGCGTGAATAACTTAATATCACATTAGAAAGTCAGTAACAGAAGGACCAAGGCACTTCAGTGATAGTGTTTATTATTGCTTCCATGTGAACACCTTTTGGCTTTGCTGAGGCATTGCCCTTCTGCAATTATCTGGAAGTAGAAATACAATGGGAATTCCAATGCCTGAGGATATTGCTTACTTAGTTAATTTATATCCTATCTTTCTTCCAAGGAGGCTCACAGCATAGATTAAAATAAAGTACAATGGGGGGGGAACTAATTACAGTAGGACCCCCATATCAACTGATTCAATTATCCATGGGACACAAAACTGCGCACCTACCATAGAGTCTTCCTAGAAAATATGTCCTCTCTAGCCATTTTCTAGGTCCTCCAAGGAAACTCTGGTATTTTAAACCAGAAGTCTCATTATTTTCAATAAAGTTCACTATTATCCATGGTTTTTGGTACCCACGGGGGGCCCCCCAGAACCAATCCCCAGTGGATATGGGGTCTTACTGTATGATAAAAAGGGTTGTGTGGGTGTATATAGCTATTTTCTATGTTCACATACTTCAACATCTTGCTGTCACTGATAGTTATAATAGTGTTAGTATGCACTACTATGCCCTCCCCACGGTATCTCATAACTGGAAATATTGGACACTTTTCAGGATCAGGTTGGCTTAGGCAGACTGGAGGTCAGTTGGAGGCCACAATGACCTGAGACGTGTCTAGAGATACAGTATAACGGTGAGAATGCCCAAACTGGGATTGAGCAGGAAGCCCCCTTGATGGGTTTATGCTAACCACCCAGTCATTAGATGGGTATGTGCTAATCCTTTCTTCCCACACTGGGCGTTCCCAGCAATAATTAAATCAAGCTATTAAGTGACCATTCCTTGATCTATACATTTCAGAAATTTCTCTTCACACCCCCTCCTGTCCAACCTTATGAGGTTGTCACAAGAACATCAATGTTTTAATTAAGGTAATCAGTTGAGTTTTGGTTCCTTTTGTCTATCTTGTGGGAAAGCCATCTGCACTTTGTCATAACCAGAGTACCCTTTCAGGATATTAAATAGAGTATAAATATTAGGCCAACACCCCAGCAATGTGTGCCGCAGACGGACCCTGTCATTCTGCCAGATTCTCTTTACCACCCTCAGATGCTAGTCTGAGTATCTTCACTTCATGGAACTCTCCTCCTCGAGACTGGTAACTATCACTCTATCTTCCTGGACCTCTCTCTAGCCAGCCTTTCTGCCTTACTCTGCTATAGCCATTTATAGTTCTTAAGAGCGTATGTTTTGTACATTAGCATATCTCCTGTGTTTTTTCCCATAAAAATACTTTGTTTTACTTTAACTGGAATGCTCTCTACAATTAGTACTGGCATACATAGGTGAAAAGATCCCCCAAGTTACACTCCTCTTGCAGCCCTCCTGTTTGAGCTAATAACCCCCACAACTATTAGAGATTTTGGTATCATGGGTAGGACTCCAATGCACCCCCCATATCTTAGGGCAACAATGGAGCTGATGATGGTTAATTTACTGTTGATGTTGTTCCCTGTTCACCTTTCTTAAGTTTGTACTGAAAATCAAAAGGGTGGTATGTATTTCTTTTCAGATGAATAATTTAATTAAAAGACTTTAATTTTGTGATAGTGTTGAGATATTAGTTTACATGAGGGCTTACATGTATGGTAGCAATGCAGGATCTGATAACTATCATATACTGTAGGGATTTTAGCTGAAATTTAGAGTACCAGTGCTTCATATTTGTCTATTGCCATATTTTGTTTGCTGTGCATTGAAAGAATGATGCTCTCTAGGGAAGAGACATAGACTATTTATTAAAATCTGTTTGGAATGAATGGTTCAGTCTTAACATTTGTTATGTTTGCACATAAGTATTCAGGTTGAAGAAGTTCAATTACTGTGTCACAAATCACAATGTATTCATAGATTTGCTGAGATATTATGGTGGTATGGAAAACTGATGTATTAGCTCAGAAATTTAGGATCAGGTTAAAATGGAGTTTCAATTTAATTAACAACCACTTTGGAGGATTAACACGTTGTTGATTAACAACCACTTTGGGGGATTAACACGTTGTTTCCCTGTTTATTGAAACTCCAAAGGGCTGAAAAACTGCAGCTGTAATTTACCATATTCTCCAATTCTATGCTTCTGTGTCAATGGTATTATATAATATATTGGGTGGCACTATAGGTAAACAGCATTACTTGAACATGGAACAGTAGCCTTAATTGTGTAGTGGCCAAAAACCTCTTGGTCCATTACCACCCTGGTAGTACTTTCTCTGGGCAAATGAAGAGAGGAAGGGGAGAAGCAGGTGGGAATGAAAGGCTACAACAACTGAGTTGCCAATTTCTCCAATTCATGGATCTGTGTGTGTGTGTGTATGTGTGCTCTGGGAGAGGTGGCTGGAAAAAATATTGTGCCACAGGACAGACAATAGTCTAAGGCATCCCTCCCTCTCACAACGGCTTCACTCTGAGGAACGCCCCTCCCACTGGTAGCTATATACTGGAGAAACATTTACATTGACTTACTCTTCCTCCAATAGAATATATGCCATCCCATGCTGGCAATAACCCTCTACACTCTACATTGAACAAACAGAAGAGTTGCTCTCTGTGTGTATGTGCTTTCACCTCTCTAGTCACAAGATAAAATGGACAAAAATCTGACATTAGAAATGGCAATACCTCCAAAAAAAGTTGCAGAACATTTCAACCTTTCTGGACATCTCTCTCTCTCTCTCTGGCTTTTCTTCGCAAATGAAGATTCAGGAAGGACTCATCCTGCGCTTTCTGCAAGTGCTTCCTGGACATACAATAAGGGATTTACAGGTTGCGGTCCTTGAACAAGGAAATTACAAAGGAAGACTAGAAAGAGAAATTGCTGAATTGAATTATATCCACAAATTCCAACCCATTAGCAGAGGCATGAACAAAGACATCAGCTTCGTGGTGTGCTACATATATTAATACAAGAGTCCTTACTACTGCACATATAAGAAAACCAATCTTCTCAGAGTTTTGAACCCAGGGAAACTGACTTTTCCTAAGCAGACTTATTACTTTCACACTGCAACACTAACTGACTACTGTAAAGATTTAAAAGATCTATATTACTTCACCCAGCTATTTGAAAATTCAGGGCAAGGGACATGATTTACATCTTCTTGGATTATATTATATTCTGTCCCACTCCCACAACTGCATAAATATGATTTATAACATGAGGCTTTACTATCACTCTGTACTGCACATGAAGAAGTAGGTTTATTTCCACATAAGTTCATGCTAAAATTAAAAAGTCCTAAAGGTGCCACCACATTTCTTTTTTTCCTCACTCTTCCTTCCTCCTTTTCACATCATAGACTATCACACCATATCTACACATTTGCTAAGAAACTGCTGTTTCCTGTCTTTTTGGAGCCTAAGGAAATTAAAATCTTCAAACTCATTTAACACACTGATTTTAATATTTACATCATCATATCTGGTTATGAGCACAGCAAAATGCCATGTCTGGTGACAAAGCTTAGTTGTTGGTGCATACCCTATCCTAAACATCTAGGTTCTGATGCAACAAATGTTGAACTTTTAAAACACTTGAGATTTGGTGATCTCAGTAGCAGAGTTAAAATTGTGCTTAACAGGAATTAAGAACAGATAAGCAGCCACCTCCCCACACACATTATCTAGCTGAGAAATAAAACAAACTTAGTTTTCTTTAAAAGCATGAAAAAGTAGTATACAAAGTAGTATGTGCATAATTCAATATACAGGTTCAGCATCTTCAGGTAGGTAGTTGGAAGAAAAAGTCTACATGCTACTAAGAACTTAGAAGCATCTCCCCCAGAGAGCTCCTTTAAGCCTACATGGTTCATGGAAAAGAGAACAAAAGGTGCCCATATGGCCAGGAAGAAAAGAGTTACCGTATTTAAACAAGCAAACAGACAATTAGCCATAAATGCTTTGCACATTGTGATAAAATGTATTTTCTAAGGTAGTACTGTATATTGTGTCCTCCATTAATAGAAACTATGGTCATGGCCTGGAAGTGATAAGGTTCCCTGAAATAAATGAGGTTATAGTATCCCTAGGAGAAGCCTATGTGTAACCTTGGACTTAGCTCTGTTTCTTGAGAGGCAGGTTGGACTTGTTGCTAGCAGTGCTTTCTTCCATCTACTCATTGTGTAGAGGCTTTGCCCCTTTCTGGATAAATCAGACCTTTCTAGACCGATCCATACTTCTATAGCTTTATTTGAGGGTGCTTGTTGAAACTATACTGTAAAATCTATAATCTGGAATAAAAAATCTAGAATCTGGAATAAAAAAAACTGGAATAAAAGGAGTATTTTCACCTGGCACAGAAAATGTAAAAGTGGACATGTTGGTCATGCCTACAGAGGTAGGGCATTCTGTAAATTCAATGTCACAATTGAGAAGGCCCTCTCTGTTGTAGCTATCCACAACAGTTCATTTGGAAGAGGGTCTTGAAACATGACCTAAGGGTTTGGGCAGGTACATACGGGAGGCAATGTTCCTTTACATCAGGGTTGGGTAATTGTGACCCTAGTGTTGAACTGGAACACTCATTATCTCGCATCGTTGGCCATAATATTGCCCTATATGAACCTGCTCAGGCCCTAAGATCATCAGGAGACACTTTTCTTACTGTCACAAGCTCAGTTAGTGGGGGTCATGAAATGGTGTGGCTGTCCCTAGACTCTGGAACTCCTGAGGGAGGCCAGAATGTTCTAGCAAACATTCTCCCACCCCTCCTCCAATTGTATACACTGTGTGGTCAGTACAGTTGTCCCTTCACAGTTGCTGGGGTTTGGTTCCAGGACTGCCGTGAATACCCAAATCCGTGAATACTCAAGTCCCATTATATACAATGGCATAGCAAAATGGTGTCCCTTATATAAGATGGCAAAATCAAGGTTTGCTTTTTGGATTATTATTTTTTTTAAAGAATATTTTGAAGCCGTGAATACTTGAAACCATGAATGCCAAATCAGTGATGTGGAGGGGACAACTGTATTATAAATAATTTGGACTCCCAAGGAGGGGCTGGATACTAACAACTAGAACCTTTCTGAGTTGTCTGCCTGAAACTCGCACTGCTTTACAGTGCTTCTGTTCCCATTTCTTCTTTAAAATATCAAATAATGCTTACATTCTATGTACCTATGCACATCCTTATCATATTTATGCAAAACCTCATTCTCCACAGCCTCCTTTGTTAACAGAACTGAATATCGCTGGGGACCTACTGTTATTGCCAAATGTAGGTATGTGTTTTTATCAAATGTTTCAACTGTTGTTTTAATTTGTAAATTGATTTAATAACTTTTTAAGGGATGGGGAGGGAGTATATTGTTTTACTTGTATGGTTTTTTAATGTTGTGAACCGCCCTGATTGGATTACCGAAGGGCAGTATATAAATAAATATTATTATTATTATTATTATTATTATAGAACTAGAAGGAAAGGATTATACACAGGCACAAGCCCTCTTTCTTTCTTACACACACACACACCCAGACAAAGTTAACTCAGCCTTCTTGGGGGTCCCGCTCTGGGAGCAAGGCAGCATATAAACACATACACACAATCCCACTCTGGGAGAAAGGCCGCATATAAATGATATACACACACACATACAGTATATATTTAATTTATATGCGGCCTTTATCCCTGAGTGGGACCCAAGACCCCCCCCCATATATACACACACACAAGGACACAAACACTTCCATGCATCTATAAGTACACTCACACAGATATATATAGACACATACTGTACATACAGCCAGAGACATATAGATGCTGTTTTCTCACACTACTAAAAAACAACGTATCCCTGACTTTTCTAAACAATGGGGTGGGGAGTTGTAAAAGCTTGCCCACTCCGGCCCCCACGAAAATTGTCCCCTGAACAATTTCAAAGTTCAGCTCTGTGCGACTCCCTCCTCCTTTCCCCTCGCTTTGTTGCTGTCCCTACAGTTTCTGTGGGGAGCCCAGCCGGAGCAAAGCCAGGGCGGTCATATTCTAACAAGCTCAGTTGCGGCCATTTTAAGCAGGGGAGGCGGCGGAAAGGAGGAGTGTGGGGTGGTGGCGGCGAGCGGGAGGCCAAGGTGTTGCGTTTTGTTGGCAAATTAGGTGGTGGGGGGCGGCCTCCTAAAAGAAGGAGGGAAGCTGTGGGGGGAATAATAATAATAAAAAAGAGGGGGCGGTGGGAGAAGCGGGGTGGTAGTGGTGGTGGTATAGACGTGTGTTGTGAACGTTGTCGCTCGCTCGCTCGCTCGCTCGGCGGATTGTTCTCCAGCCACCGGGCGCGCTGAGGCGAGAGCGGCTGGCCGACAAAAGCCTTGACCCACCGCAACAACGAGGGTGGGGAAGAAGAAGGAGAGAGAGAGAGAGAGAGAGAGAGAGAGAGAGAGAGAGAGAGAGAGAGAGAGAGGAGGCCACCATAACAGCCTGGGGCTCCGTCGGGGGTTCATTCTTCCCTCCTCACAACCCCGCCTTTGGGTGGCAGTCGGAGGAAGCAGCTGCTAGAGAGACCGAGGAAGGGGGGGGAAAAGCCAGCCAGACTCCTCCGGCCTCCTCCTCTTTTTATTTTGTGTCTGTTTTAGGGGAGTGTTGGCGAGGCCGGGCACAATAACTGGGAAAGGCTTTGGGTGAGGGAGGAAGAAAAAGAGAGCCAGCTCCGCAGCTTCTCTTGGGGGTGATCTTCTCTCCTTTCTCTCTGCCTGCCAGCCTCCTTCAACCCTCCCCGCTTTGTAAAGGCCTCGTCGGGGCCCGAGGAGGAAGGAGGGAGCCGCCTGGTCCTTTCTCCGCCCCAGTTTAGCCACGGAGGGCGAAGCCAGCTTCAGCCGCGGGCAGGAGGCGAAGGGAAAAGGGAAGGCGGCGGCAGACGAAGCAGGCCGGAGGGAAAGGCCTAGTCCCCCTCTGAGGGAGGAGCCTCAGGCGCCTGGGCCCAACATTAATATACATCTAGGTACAGTATAGCTGTATAAAATCAAATTTAAACTTCCCCCGACTCGTCGGCGCGATGGTGTAAGGAAGTAGCCGAGGCTTGAGTGAAGATGGCCGGTGGTGGAAGCGGCGGCGGTGGAGGTAGCAGGAGTGTGGGGGGCTCCAGGCAAAGCCCCTTTCTCGAGGGTAAGTGGTTTCCAGGCTCTCCAGGCAGCCTTTCTCAACCTTTTAATTTTTTTAAACACTGTGGGACCCTTGGAACAACGTTCAGGTCTCCGCCTAAAAAATATTATATCTACAGCTCAAAAAGAAAAATGTTTATTCTTCTCCCCCACCCACCCATCCACCCAAATTTCAGTCTCTCTTGTGGTTGGGGACGCTGGTTGAGAAACCCTGGAGTCTAAAGCATGCAAAAATCCTATTTTATGGGAGGAAGCTCCACGGGTGGTGGGGGACTTATAGGATTGCGAATTTGTCGGCGTCTCTCCGGCTTCTTAGCCGTAGTGGTGGGGGGAGTATTCACAATATAAGTTTCTGGAAGTAGTCTGGGTGCAGGGCCAAAGGTGGAGAAGGAGGATGGGGTGTTGAATCTGTGGCTTTTATTTTAAAGAGAGGGAAGGATATACCTGGATGTTGGGGAGGTACAGGGGTTTCAAAAAAGGAGTGTAGTAGGGCTGGCAGGCAAAGGGTAATGTTTAGGTTAGAACTAAATACATACATAAATAATGTATAATAGACACTTCAGTGTTTAGCTGCTCCCTATGTTTAGGTCCTAAAGGCGGTGGCCTGCCCTCCATCCTTTTTCCTTAACTCATCCCTCCCCTCCCCATCCTTTAATATGTTTCTCATTTTCCAAGCTTTTGTTGTTGTTTTAAAAAAGGTAAAATGCCACCTTGAAGACTTGGGATGGACGAGCAGAACAGGTCCTTGGTGGGAAATCCTAATGCCCACTAGTGGTTTGAATGCACTTTTTCTCATACCCAGTGCACCTGGAAAGTGCAGTTGTGTGTGTGTGTTTACGTGTTTACTTGCAAGTAAGATCCATTCTGTTCAATAGGACTTACTTAGGAAAGTCTGCATAGGATTGTGGCCTTATGAGAAACCGCTGCACTGTGTATAATAAGTAAAAAAAAGTTTACTGTTAAATGCAAACATAATTAACTAAGTTTAGATAATTCAATTTCTTTTTATAATACAAAGGTTTAATGAGCTAGACAAATATTTCTGCATCTAGCTTGCCCCTACAATAATAATGAAAGCTGCCCTTTTCCAGCCCCCACTGTGAAAAGTTTCAAACCACTGCTCATGTTTTATAATAGCATGCATTTACACAGATGTATTTTCTCTCTAATTACTGATACTTATTTTGTGTACATTATTTTAAATTATTCCTTGAAATTTGATAGCACGATTTTGTGCTAATGGTTCACATTGTAAGATCAAGAACAATCTGAGGGCAGATTTATATATTAAACTTTTTCTATACAAAGATCTTTGTAGGAAGACACTGCTTTGTCATGTTATGCAGCTAGAAAAATGAATGGCCTTTTTTTTCTGTTATAGGCTTATAAAATGGGTAGCATGTTTATCTTTGTACCCAATTCAGTGATAATGCCCACTGTGCTGCCAGTGCATTTTTTTTAACCTGCTTCGATGTACCTAAAATGTGAAGGATCCCTGAATTGCAGTGCTTGGGATAATGTGAGAGCAGAGTGCCAGAAAAAATGACAGTGCATAATTGAAGCAAGCTGAAAGAAAAGGTTTAATCTTGATTCACAGTGCAGCCACCCACACTGGTGGCTGATCCATATGGAAAGCTATGACATAATCGCTGTGTTGTTGTGGCAATTCCACCACATTGTAAACTACCCTTCCCAAAGGAGGCTTGTTATATATAGTGGGGTGAAAATTGTTGCAGTGGTGTCTGGAGGTGCTTTCACACAATTGTTGCTTTGTTTAGCAACCTTTATGCAGGTTTGTTCCCATTGTGATTCACAAGTCTGCTTGTGTGTGTGAATTAGGCCTATATCTTTCTTGAGTTATGTACCATCAAAGGGTGACAGGCAAAAAGAAAGCTGTTGCCAATACAATCTGTAGTAGTTGATTTATTTTTTTAGGACAAAAAGTTACATTTGAATGTCAAGTTATTTAGTGAGACATAAATAAACCTAGCTTTCCTACCTGGTTTACATGCACAACCCCTCCTCCTGTACAGCCACAGAGTTTAGAAGTATCTGTGTCTGCTTTGGATTAAACACACTTTGCTGTGTCATCTAAACCTGTTCATCTAAATTTAATGTTAACTGTTTCACTTCAGATTAACCAATTTTAAACTGTGACTTATGTAGGTGCTTAGTTTAAACTAATCAGAGTTAAGATTAGCAAAGGTTATAGGTTTGCTTTAGAAGTGGAAATGAAGGATTTCAGATTTCTCATTGTGGTTGTGGAGGAGGAGGGGGAATACATAAACTTATAAGAATCATTCATGTCTCTCTAACTCATAGTTAAATGCAATGGGAGATTAGAGCCTCTGAGAGAAATATTTCTGTTGGTTTTCCCCTCTGTGCCACAGTAAGGTCCTGTAGTGCTGTTAGCATATTTACAATTCAGACCAGGTGCCACCCCACTTGACTTGTCAGGCTTGAGCCCTGCATTCATGAATTAAACTTAAGAGCTTTTCTTTCTGTTGACATCAGTAGCAGGGTTGATATGGGCAACCAACTTCAACTGGCAGGATGATGGACCTGTTTATAGCTGTTCACAGGGAACTAATCTATCCAGGTATTTCAAGCAAACTTGTTTATGGGAGGAGGATATTGTGTTCTGCAGTGTCTTGCGAAGAATCGTGAAGAATATGGGGTGGTAGGTGGGGTTGCAGTTTCTTTATCCATGGAATTTTTTACTTTCCAGATTAAAACCTGGAAGTGGAGACATGCTTGACCTCCTCAGATGAAAGTATTTGAATTTAGTCAACAATGGTCTTAAAGAAATGTGCTACAACATTTAATTGTCCTGATGCATAACCTGTACTCAGGACACAAGCCTACTGTTAGGATATAATATGGAGAAATGGAATAGTTTCCAATTGACAAGGGGGCCAGGCAAGGCTGCATCTTATTGTCCTATCTGCTTAACTTGTATGCTGAACATATCATATGTAAAGCAGCATTAGACTTAGAGGAAGGAAGTGTGAAAATTGGAGGTACTGAAGAAAGTTAAGGAAGAAAGTGCAAAGGCAGTTCTACAGTTGAGCATTAGGAAAACAAAAATAATGACCACAGATGATTTACATAACTTTAAAGTAGATTATGAAGACATTGAAATAGGTCAAGATTTTTCATACCTTGGCTCAGTCATTAATCAGAATGTAGACTGCAGTCAAGAAATCAGAAGGATGTGGAAGGGCAGATATGAACACACTCAACAAGATTCTGAAGTGTCAAGATATATAATTGAATACTAAAGTTAGGATTGTCCATGCAGTTGTATTTTTCTTTTTTATCTATGGTTGTGAAGGCTGGACAGTGAAGAAAGCTGATAGGAGGAAAATCAACTGATTTGAAATGTGGTGCTGGAGGAGAGTTCTATGGATATTGTGAACTGCTAAAAAGATAAATAAATGGATCCTAGTGCAAATCAAACTTGAATTCACCCTGGAACCTTAAATTGACTCTGTTGTCCTTTGGCCATATAATGAGAAGACATGACTCACTAGAAAAGAGAATAATGCTTGGTAAGGTGGAAAAGAGGAAGATCTCATTCCAAATACTGTAGATAGGCTCGCAACTTTATCATACTACACTGTTAGAGTGCTATTATTCCACTTTAACTGCTCTGGCTGCCTCCTGTGGAATTCTGGGGTTTGTAGTTTAATGAGGCTTAAGAGCTCTGGCTGAGAATGCTAAATGCTCCTCTCTGAACTGTCAATCCCAGGATTCCATAGGAGGCAGCCAGAGCAGTTAAAAGTGAAATAATAGTGCTGTAAGAGTGCAGTGTGATAAAGTCCTCAATCAAGGAAGCCACAACCCTGAGTCTGCAATTGCTCAGCAGGGCTGTTGATAGGGTGAGTTGGAGGTCTCATTCATGGGGTCTCCATAAGTCAGGTTGAGTTGACAACAGTTAACAACAACAACAATACAATGGTTTATCAGACTAAGGCTGTTCCTGGTACTTCCTTTTTTTTGACATTAAACCAAGACTTCTGGACTTTGTTAAACCACAAACCGTATTCATGTTGCATCTGAAGTGGGAAACTAGTTTCTGTTCAACTGCATCTCAAAAATGATGTAGAGCTGAAGAGGTAAAGAAAACAGCACTCAAAATGATCAAGGGGCTGGAACAGTTCACCATGAGGAAAGAGTACAACATTTTCAGGTTGAGAAAAAGGGTGAGGGCATGACAGGGGTATAAAATTATACATATTTTGGAGGAAGCAGTTAAGGAGAAATTATTCCTCCCTCTGTAATACTGGAACCTGGTGGTGAAAACTAGTGGGTGGTTCAGGACAAATACAAGGAAGTACTGCTTCAGATCTCACATACTTAAATTGTAGAATGATGCCCACCAATATGGACAGCTTTAAAAATGAGATTAGATACACTGCCAAGTATCTATTAATGCTATATGTTACCTCTGGTATAAGAGGCCATATTCCTCTGTATACAGTTGTCCCTCCATATCCACAGATTTGGTATCCACGAATTTAAGTGGATAATTGAAAATACTCTTAAAAAATAATACTGTAATCCAAAAAGCAAACCTTGATTTTGCCATCTCATATAAGGGACACCATTTTGATATGCCATTGCATATAATGGGACTTGAGTATTCATGGATTTTGGTATCCACAGGGGGTCCTGGAACCAGACCCCAGTGAATATGAAGGGACAACTGTACTTAGTTGCTGGAGATCATCAATGGGAGGGCTGTTGTGCCCAGGCTGAATGCTTCCAATAAGTGTCTAGCTGGACACTGAAGGAACAGAATGCTGGACTAGATAAACCTTTGTTCTGATCCAGAACACTAGGACTTAAGGTTTTGCTTATTTATTAGTTCCATTTATATTTGTGGCAGAATATAAATGCAACTAATAAATAAGCAAAACCATAAGTCCCAGATGTCTTTTTATGATTTTTGTTTTATTTTGTTATGACTTTAATTTTATTTCTGTGAAATGGAATGAACTATGGATTCTCAATTGTTATGGTAATGGCGGTTTAAAAATGAAAGCTGCCTCAAACAATTGTGCTAAATCAGTACAAATTAGTATATATCAGGACAAGGTATAGGCCATTGTTTGCTATAGAAGTTCTTAGTGTCCTCTTATACTTCTGGGGGTTGGTGTTCTTGGTACTGAAACCCATGGATGTGTTGATATTAATAAAGCCTATTAATGAAATGATGTATCTATGTGTACCTTCGAGGAGATGATATGGGTCACCCTGTAGCTGAAAGTCCATTTTAAGACTTGGATTAGGTCATTACAGGATAACAACAGCTGGAACTTGTACAGTTTTGCTGGCTGTGTATATGTACTTGGGATATCATGGTGATCAGCTTGTGGTGACTTGACAATAGTTGTATGAGTAAATCCTGATTGTGGCCATGATATCTCTCTCTGGCTTTTCTTCACAAATGAAGATTTAGGAAGGACTCATCCCACGCTTTCTTCAAGCGCACTGATGACTAAAAAGGCCAATCTGAGATAAACAAGTCCAGTTGCAGAAAGCACAGTAGAATGTCTCCTTGGGTGATGTTATTGGGTTGTGATTCTTTCTGTGTTGTCGTTTCTCTTCAAGACTTGTTCGGCGTGAGTTCTCAAATAAGACTACAGCATTGTAGATAGTGTGTCTCCATGCCTCCCGATGTGAGGCCAGGGTGGACCATTGTTGGTGATCAATTTGGCCGAGCCTGAGATGTTGTTTCAGGAGTTCTTGTATCATTTTTTTTTTTTGGAGCGCCCCTCTTACGCTGACCCGTGGTGAGTTCACCGTAGAGTACTATTTTTGGGAGGCGATGGTCCTCCATCCTAGACACATGCCCTGCCCAGCGCAGCTGTGTTCTCAATATCATGGCCTCAATGCTGGTGATCCCTGCTTGCTCAAGGACAGCAACATTCGTCACATAGTCAGTCCAGTGTATATTTAGGATTGTGCGTAGACAGCGCTGATGAAAGCGTTCGAGGAGTCGTAAGTGGTGGCGATAGGTGACCCATGTTTCAGATCCATAAAGGAGAATTGACAGTACAATGGCTCTATACACACTGATTTTTGTGTTTCGCCTCAGGTGTTTATTACTCCAGACTCTTTTGTGAAGTCTTCCAAATGTGCTATATGCCTTTGCTAATCTGTGATCGATCTCTTTGTCAATCTTGGCATCTGAGGAGATGATGCTTCCCAGGTAGGTGAACTGCTGAACAGATCTGAGCACAGATTTGCCGACTGCAATGGGGGGATGATGATGTTCGTCCTGTGGTGCAGGCTGGTAAAGAACTTCTGTTTTCTTCAGGTTGACTTCCAGCCCAACCAGCTCTGCAGCTGTTGCGAAGCAGGATGTTAGGCGCTGCAGAGCTGCTTCTGTGTGGGCAACAAGGGCAGCATCATCAGCGAAGAGCAGCTCACGGACTAGATCAGTGATGGACAATCTTTTGAGCTTGGTGTGTCAGACTTTGCCAAAAAATGAGCATAACTTGGGTGGTGTGTCACTTCGAGGAAAAAACATTATTTTGTGATATTTATTGTTTAATCAACAATATTATTGTTTAATTAACAGTTAATTAGTTAATTAACAATATTATTAATTGTTTATTGATAATTAATGAGCTGACACAAGTAACTTCACAGTTTCATATATATAAGGATATTACTTAGCTGGCTTTCATGCAGAATCTGTCTTCTCCATTTGAGAGCTCTCTCTGATCTTAGAACTTTTGACAAGCATTGCCCTTCTATGCAGATAGGCCAGTCTCTTTCCATCGTTCCAACAAACAAGAGAAAGAAGATGATTGAGGGCTCTGTCAGGCTGGTCAGTGAACTCACCCATATATTTTTATCTTAAAGAGTTTGTAGCTACTCTACTTGAGCTCTGTCTCCTTTGGGTGCCTTTGTCCATGGAATTCCAATTCCCAAATTACAGCGTAGCAGTGTTATTACAGCCTACAATACCTTTTACTGTCTTGAAGCAGGGACCCATGCTGATACCTCTTTTAGCTGAATGGTTCTCTGTTTTTTCACTTGACATGGACCTGTATCTGGTAAATTAGCTTTTTACTCACTTTATGTGAGTCATAGAGACCAGAGGCCCTGTCGCCACTTTCCTCCCCACCTCCCCCAGCCTCCGAAAAGTGGCGACGGGGCCTCGAAGCCCCGGTCGCCACTTTAGGGAGGGTGGTGAGATTGTGGGCGGGGGGGGGGAGGAGGCCTACGGCCGCGTGTCACCCAAAATGGCTACGCGTGTCAGTGCTGACACGCATGTCATAGGTTCGCCATCACTGGACTAGATAGTTTAGAGTCTTAGTGTGAGCTCTCAGACGCTTAAGTTAAACAAGCTACCATCAGTACGGTAATGTATATAGATGCCGTTGTCTTCTTCAAGCTCTGCCGTAGCCCTTTGGAGCATCATGCTGAAGAAGATTTTAAATAAAGTTGGTGCAAGAACACAACCTTGCTTCACTACATTAGTTATTAGAAAGGGCTCTGAAAGAGCATCGCCATATCTGACTTGATCACACTGGCCCTTGTGTAGCAAGATAATCATTTTAATGAATTTGGGGGCACATCCTAGTCTTTCCAGGATCTGTCACAGACCTTTTCTACTCACAATGTCGAAGGCTTTGGTGAGGTCGACAAATGATATATGTACATTTTATACAGTAGTCCCTGTCATCAGTGATTCTACCATTAAGAATGTTGGACCTGTTTTGTTTCCACTCTAGTATTGCTCCCAATAAAGGTGGTTGATTTCTAGCAGGAATGGATAAAAAAGGATTTGAAAGAGAATTTGGAACTTCAGGTCTTTTTGGGGGGCGGAGGGAGAAATAAGTGAGTGCCTTCTAGCTGCTTTTCTGTAACCTTTTTTGCCTTATTGGTGTGTGCTCACTGTTGCTGTATTCTGTAATGACTTTTAATGTTTTCTAAGGTGATTCAGCAGCCTCTCAGCTTGCACTGAATGTGCCCACTGAAAGCAAACCCCTTCCATTTCTTTTTCCTCATGGAATCTAGCAGCCTCTCAAGTGGTGCTCCCAAGTAGCTGACTCAGAAGAGCAGAGGGAGTGGTCTGGCCACCTGGAATTGACCATGGGCTGCATGAGTATCCTACAATTGACATGGGTTGTGGCTTTGCAAACCACCATGTGTGGGAGGAATCACATCTAGGAGAAGCCAATTTGCAGTGTTAACCCCAGTGTTATCCATCCATCCATGACTTTATTTATATCCCACCTTTCTTCCAGGCTGGGATTCAAACCAGCTTACAAAAAGACAGAATACAATAGAAAAACATGTAGTTAATAGCATACATACAAAAACAAGTACAGTATTAAATAATAACAGTACAGCACTATAAAACTATTTTTGTTAAAATCAGTTTCTAAAACCTTGCTGGAAAAGAAAGCTTTGGAGCAGCCACAGAGAAGGCCTTATCCCATTTTCCCACCAGCTGTGCCTGTGAAGGTGGTGGATAGAGAGAAGTGCCTCTCTTGAAGATCTTAGAGCTTATGCAGGCTAATATGGGAAGATACGTCCTCAGCTTGGGCCTGAGCTGTATATTAGTAATTATATGTATAATATCCATTTTTATGGAAGGCTTGGAGTGGGGGAAGCTGATTTACTCATTACATTTTAGTTTCCTGCCCATGTGTTAAAACAGTCTCCAGCATCCTAGCACTTCTTATTTACAAAGTGCTCATGGAGCAGTTCTGGGAAACTTTCTGCAGTCTGTAAAATTCACTTCCTGACATTCTGTCATCTTTCCGTTGGGGTCCCAAGACATTTAAGGCTATGAACACCAGTCACAGAATGACTGCTCTGTTGTTGTATGTCACAAAAATAACTGCTGTAGGTCAGTCACAGAATGTGGGGAACCACAGAAGTAGTTCAAGTTCTCTCAGCCATCTATATACAGCTGAGAGTCAATCTCATGCATTACTATTACTCAGAAATAAGTCCCACTGACTTCACAGTGGTTTATTTGTAGGAAAGTGTTTTCAGGACTGTAGTCTTAAGGAAAGCATCTAATCTACTGTATAATTTATATGAACATCTTAATCTTAACACAGACCACAGAAGGCTGTTTCTTACAACAGAAATTAGTGTAAGAAATAATTTCCATTCAAACTGAATTTCACTTGTGTGATAATTTTATGAGGAGGAAGTTACTAGGCCATCTATCCTTGAGTCAGTTTTCCAGAGGACTTCTGTGTATGTTTATTCAGAGGTCAGTCCCTTTGTGCTCAGTGGAGCAAAGGGTTAAGCCCTTAAATCCTTGTAGTTCACCAAATAGGATAAATATTAAATTATATTTGACATTAAATGTGCTTTCAAACACTTACGGGATGTGGGGTCCTCCAAAAAGTGAAGGTCTCCCTCATTGTTTTGGCTAAATAATATATTGACCATATAAAAAATGAAGTAAGCAAAGGGATTTTAAAATGTCATCTCTCCAGCACCATCAGGTGGTTGCTAACATTCTCTACTCTCTGCCAAGATCAGCATTAACCCCTTTCCTGCCTGCTGTTGTAAAATCTGTGGTCTTTTTGCAAAATACATCAAGGTTCATGAAACTCTCTTATTTCAGGTTCATGAAACTCTGTTATTTCAGCAAGTGTTTTTGTTCTCCCCCTCTCCTTGCAGTGAAATCACTGTGTGCAGCTAGAGAAAAAAAGAGAACCAAAACAACATTGGGGAGAAGTTGTTATGGTGAATCTTTGGTGCAGATCTCTGACCCTAACTGAAACCTATAGATCCAGGAGTGCCAGAAGTGCAGGCCAGCAGCATGGATTTTCCTTCTGAAAATTGGACAGCTTTGTACTTCGAATTTCTGTTATATAGAGAGGCTGATGATGATCCTAGAATAGCCATGGAAAGAACTCAAGAATCAACAGTGGGACAAAATACTGTACCATGACAGATATGGGCTGCTGCTGAAAGAAATACAGATGGACAGATTGCTTGGAGCTCACTTGATCTCCATTCTCACATTTTGTGTTCTAGTTTTAGAATAAAAGAGCTCTCTGTCTTTCCTTTAGCTCTGTTCATTTGTCTTACTGCTGGTTGCTTGGAAAACTTGCTTTCTTTGCTCTTCTCTCTTGCAGCTCTTGATGAAGACAAATTGAAATTCAAAGCCCTTACAAGCCATTTGTAACCTCAGTGATGGCTCTGCAGGACTTTTACAGAACTCAACTGGTTAGTCAGTTGGTCTTTCTCTCTCTCTGGACCCCCTTTTCTTGGAGGCCTGGTAAGATCTATTCTAGAGCTATGGCACTACCCCCTTTCGGATGGCACTGCCCCCTTCCAATTCTGGCTTGCCTGATTGATCCTCTTGTGCTGCTGTTTGAAGGCATTCCCACCCTGCTACTTCCCCAAAACTCTGAGCCATGTGTGAGCTATATGGCAGCTCCCTGGAGCCTTTTACAGTGCTTTCCTCATTCTGGACTGCATTCATTCTTCCCTCAAAGTTCCCTGTCATTTCATAGTTCTCAACTCTTACCTGTAGCTGCTGCAGCAATTCTCTCCTGGTCATCTTTCTGACAGAACTCTTCTTTTTCTGGCATCCAGAATGAAGGGGGTCTTATTCTACTTATCTGGTCAGAAAGGAGTGGAGGAATGGGTTGTTCCTGCAAATAGCTAGACTGAGAAGAATTGGCCAGAGAAAAGAGGAACTGGACATGAAGTGGGGAGGCAAGTGGGGGAGTTTTGTGTGGGTGAATATTAGTCCACATTCTGTGTCCTTGTGTAGTTACCAGAATAGGCCTTGGTGGGCATATCTGCATCGTGGGCATTGGTAAGTCCAACATGGTGTTGTTTTTCCATCAAGTTGACTTCAACCTACAGCAGGCCTACGAATGACACCCCCAAGAACCTCATTCATCAAAAAGTCCTGTTCAGTTCTTACAGACAGGGCTGTGGCTTCTTTGAGTCAATCCATATGTAATGTGGTCTTCTTCCTTTCTTGTGGCCTTCAACTTTACTGAACATTATTGTGTTTTATGATAAGTTTTGTCATCTCATTATGTGACCAGAGTACAATAACTTCAGTTCAATCATTTTGGCTTTTGGGGAGAGTTCAAGCTTGATTGGTTCTTAAACCCATTTATTTTGTTTTTTAGCAGTCCATGGTATCTCTTAAACTCTCCTCTAACACCACATTTCAAATGAGTAGTTTTTTTCCTGTCAGCTTTCTTCACTATGCATTTTTCACAACCATATGTATAAAATGCAGAAATACTATGTACTTTATGATTTTGACTTTGATGTTTAATGATATATCTTGAAGATCTTATCTAGTTTCTTTATAGCTGCCCCTCCAAATCTTTTTGTGATTTTTTTGACTATCTTCTCCATTTTGATTTATGACTGAGCCAAGGTATAGGAAATCTTTTAGCTATTTTGATGTCTTCATCATCCATCTTAAAGTTATGTAAATATTATGTGGTCATTATTTTTGTCTGTGTCAGCTCTTATCTTTGTTTTGCACTTTCTTCCGTAACTTTCATCAAGTCTGCTGTTTTCTGTGGGTAGCATGATGTCCTTTGCATATCTTAAATTGATGATTTTTTCTGCCTGCAATTTTCATCCCTCCTTCCTCAAAGTCTAGACCTAGTTTCTGTATGAGTACATATAAAT
This sequence comes from Gambelia wislizenii, assembly GCA_030847615.1. NCBI lineage: Eukaryota > Metazoa > Chordata > Lepidosauria > Squamata > Crotaphytidae > Gambelia > Gambelia wislizenii. The sequence goes on along the minus strand of JAUMIR010000001.1, from coordinate 163,571,040 downwards.
TAAACAGATAAGGTAGTAAAATGCAGCCTTGTCTGTCTCCCTTGCCAATTGGAAACCATTCTGTTTCTCTGTACTTTGTCCTGTCATTGGATTCTATGCATTAGGACATTCAATTTCTTTTAGAACTGTCCATAGGTTTTGATGATTCACAGAAAGGCTTTGCTATAATCTATAAAACGGGTTGATTTTTATTCTGAATTTTTTGGGGGCATTCCATTAGCCAATGTATATTTGTAATGTGAGCTCTAGTTCCTCTTCCTTTTTCTGAATCCAGCTTGAATATTTGTAAAATGTTGAGCACCACTTTGATTGTAGGGAGGTTCAACCTTCCCAACATTGCTGATGCTAGATTACCTAGTTGCCCATGACAAGTGACATGAAAGGAAAAATTATCCCTGCTGACCACTGCTCCAGCATTTTGGTAGATTAGCAACAAGTTTTTAACATTTTCGTACTCCCAGTTCAGCCATGTTCTGAGTTTGAAACATAGTTCTTGAGCTGGGTTGGTGGATGAGATGGAATCTATGCTTTTCTTACTGTGTGCTGCATGCTGTGATGGCTTTTGAAAACATGGAGCATAGCCACACGTGGAAAAACAAGGCATGTTCCTACGCCATGCTCTGCTAGAGCTAATGACCTTAAGGATGGGGGAGACAAGCATATCCTTTTTTTGAAAGCTGATAATATCTAAAAGGATAACTAAACATGCAGATTGTATTTACGTACATTTTTTCCTGCCATTTGTTCTGTGCCATGTAATAACTCTCTTAGCAACCATTTTACATTTTAGAAACCTGACTTCCTCTTTCAGAAGCATGACTTTAATGACCACACTATTAATATGGTTCTATTGTAGAGCCATATTAATGCATTTTGGACTATAAACTGTTTGTTTAGATGTATTTCCAAGGAGTACAGCTTCAAATATTTTCCCCTTTTATGTGGAAAATCTTATACCTTGCTCCAGGCTTCAGTTTTGTCAGTCTTTTTTTAAAAATATATTTTTATTAATTTTATAATCGTACATTATATTATCCAATCAATACTTAGTTAGTATAACACATAAAATTACTATAAACATCACAATTTTTCTATTAACTAATTTCAAAAGTTAACATAGATTCTTTACTATAATTCTATTCAAAAATATTAATTCCCCTAACCCCCCCCCCCAACCTCAGTGCTCCCCTTCACCGGAGCCATTATCCCTTACCTAATCTTTCCAGAATCTCATTTCTTTTCATGGAGGTAACCTCCCATCTTTTGTCTGTAATACTTTTTTAACAAATACTTTCCATATTTTTTCAAAGTCACTTTCTTTCCAACTTCCTCTTTTACTTTAATTCTACATGTTAACTTATCATTTATTGCCATCTTCCAAACTTCTTTATACCACTCCTCCACTTGTACATTTATTTGCATTTTCCAATGTCTTGCTATAATTAATCTTGCTGCTGTTAATAAATTTGTTATTAAATCCTTTTCTGCTTGGTTCCCATTCTCTCCATTATAAATTGACATCAATGCTATGCTCGGTTTCGTTTCTATATTTCTATTCAGAATATTCTCTATTTCTATGAAAACCATTTCCCAAAACTGCTGTACAAATTTACAGTTCCACCACATATGCATATATGTACCTATTTCTGGACAACCTCTCCAACAATATTTAGAGTTATTCTTATCTATATTATGCAATCTTGCTGGTGTCAAATACCATCTCCATATTATTTTATAATAATTTTCTTTTCTCCATATCGACATATTTTTTAGATGTCTTTGTTTCCATATCTTATCCCATTCATGATCTCCAATTTTTTGTTTGAAATCTTCCTCCCATATTCTCCTTAAATATTCCCCTTTGTCTTTTTTTCCCTTATTTTTTATCAATATTTTATATAATTCACTTGTAATACCTTTCAAACTTTCATTATCATCCCTCTTTTCACCTTTTTTCACCAAATTTTCAAATTTTGTAAATTCCCTTGTTTCTTTATGATTCTTTTCCCAATTTTTAATCCATTGTTCTAACTGTATGCAATTAAACCATGAAATTTTCATTCCACATAATTTCTCTCTTATACTCCCTTTCTCATTCATCCATCCTATCCATCCCTCTATTTTATCTAGTCCTCTTTTCTTTAATTCCTTTCCCGTTTTTTCCTTCAAATTATTTGGGATTCCCCCCCCCCCATTATAACCAGTGTTAATACTAAATCAATAGGCAAACATTCTCTCTTATATTTATACCATATTTCCCATATATTTTGCAGAAATGCGTTCTCAATTCCTTTAATTTCCTTTTTTGTAAAATTATCAAAAAATATGTTCCATATTCTCTTTTCTATTCTCCCTGTTTCTATCTCTAACCATTCTAAATCCCCCTGTCCTACAATTCCTTCTATAACAAATCTCAATTGATTAGCTTCATAATATCCTTTTATTTTGGGAAGACCAAGTCATCCCTCCTTCTGTGATATATACCAAAATAATTTATTTAATCCTGTCCTTTTCCCTCCATTTCAATATTTATTCAACATATTTTGCCCTTTTTTCAGTTCTACTTCTGATACTTTTATTGGTAACATTCTAAACAAAAAAATTAATTTAGGTAATATTTTCATTTTAACTAAAGCTAGTCTTCCAAACCATGATAGTTGAATATTTTTATATTCTTCCAACTTCTTTTCCATTTCTTTCCTTAGTACCATAATATTTTTCTCTTCTAGTTCTTTTAAATCTTTTGTAATATTTATTCCTAAATACTTAATATTACTTTTTAATCTTACTTCTAATTTTTTCTGTTTTACAAATATATTTTCTTCTTCCTTAGTATAGTCAGTTTTGTCAGTCTTTAGCCCAGCTGAGAAATGAAAGGGGAAAGGAGATGAACTGAGTGCACTGAAGGGTAGAATAGGTTGCAGGAAGGACATGTTTAATGCCAGTCCTTGGGATTTTAAGACCATCTTCTGTGGTTGGTGTAACATCCCTGTCCCCAGAAATGGGAGTGGGGAATAGAATTGGAAAAGAACATGGAAATTAGGCTCCATGTTCTGTGGTTTGAATTCTCTGTCATTTATCCTCCTGTCATTGTGGATCAATTTCTGAAGCCCTGTTTGCCCTGTGAGTAGTTTAAAATTGTGGCCAAACGGACATCTTTTCTTCCCTCATTATCAGCAAATTATTTTGTTGCTTAGAAAACTGAGTTCTCATGCACAAGTCACCTGAGTTAGCCAGCATCAGTGGTGTCACCTCCACAAGTGTAAAACAACATAGATGAGGTTCAGTTACTGAAGTCTTCTAAAGAATATTCTGCTAGGGCAAGGTGGGAGTTAAGCAGATGTTTTTGGAATTGCATCTCCTATGTTCCTTACCATTGGCTATTTTGGTGAAGGCTGCTGGGAATAGTAACCAAACAAGATCTGGAGATCTACAATTTCCACCCCTGTGCTGGGGCATACAGTGAAACATTGTCGGTTACTCACTACTAACATACATACTTACGGTGATTTTTATTTACATGTCAACCTGTGTATACATGGATTCAGTATCTATGGTTTCACTCATCTACATCCAAAAAAGAGGTTCTCTCTAGCCATTTCTAGGTCTTCCAGTGTGATTCTATGGTAACCTTGTACATATCAGTTGAATACAGTTTGAGTATCCCTTAAAATGTGAAATACTCCAAAATGCAAAAGTGTCCACATGGGTGGCTAAGATAATAACACCTGTGCTTTCTGATGGTTCAATATACATAAACTTGGTTTCATGCACAATTTTTTTAAAAATATGCTGCATAAAATTTGCAAAATTACCTTCATGTGTATAAAGTGTATATGAAACATAAATGAATTTCATGTTTAGACATGGGTCCCATCTCCAAGATATCTCATTATGTATATGCAAATATTCCAAAATCTGAAAAAATATGAAATCCAAAACACTTCTGGTCTCAAGCATTTCAAATAAGATATACTTAACCTGTACTGAAATTGAATAGTCTAGACTAGTGGTTCCTAACCCAGGAGGCCGCAGTGTCCTCACAAGGATTGAAGGCTGCTCAACCCATGTGAGAGGACTGGAGCCAAGGCAAAGGTTGGCTGGCTTGGCCTATGCTTTGCTACTCAATCCTCACCAGCCACAGATCTACAGGAAGAAGCAGGAGAAAAGTCTTCCCTCCCCTCCAGTGCCTCTGAGGGAAGGGTTAATGGATGGTGTAATAGTATTATTATTAGTATCAGGTATTATTGTTGTTATTGTTAGGGTTTTAAATTTTGAGTTAAGTCTTGGGGGTCTGCAGCATCAAAAATATTTAAAGGAATTCCCTGCTAAAGAAAAGGTTAAGAGCCACTGGTCTTAGATGAAGACGGATCTCTTTCGGCAGGCCTTTCCTAATTAGATCCCGGCCTCAGGGGATCCTGGCTTCTTTTAGTCCGCTGGCCATTTGTTGTATTTTATTGTATTTATTGTTTTTAAATGTGATTTTAGATCAGTTGATTTTAATTTATAATTGTTTAATATTTTTTATGGGGGAGGGTGGGGGGTGTTTGGAGATTTTATCTGTATTGTATTTTAATTTTTGTAAGCCGCCCCGATTGTTTTAACAGAGGGGCAGGGTATAAATAAATGTTGTTATTATTATTACTATTATTATTATTATTAGTCTCTGTTCTGGTAATGTTCACTCATAAGAATAAAATAAAAATGAAGCAGAAGTGGACTGCTGTTTGAAGAAAAATGTTTTTTAAAGTAAGCCCCTCTCCCATTACTGAAATGATAGGACATGACCATGTGGAATCCGCTACCGTTGGATTATCTTTTACTTTTGTGAATGTTTTTAAATATAGCAGCTGCTGTAGTTATGGTTGTTTTTTTTTTTTTTTTTTTTTTTGCAATGCCACGATGGTTCAGCTCATGAAATCTAGTCTTCCCCTCTCCCCTAACAATGTTTCTGCAGGTGCTGTAAAAACCTGAAAATATGATTGAGCAGAGATAGAAGCAGTACACTGGAAAACATGTTTGTGAATAACAATTGTAATTATGTGCTTTAAAATCTTGTAACTGATTATTGATTTATAGCTTAATTGCCATAGTTGTAGTTAGCCTTTCTCAACCTTTCTACCCAGGAGGAACCCTTGAAATAATTTTCTGGTCTCAGGGAACCCCTATGTAAAAATTATACCTACAGCTTCCTTTTTTTTAAAATTACAGAAACAGTGGGGGAAAAAAGATGTTTATTATATTCCACATTGCTAGCAATACATATTTGATACTCAGGATCAGAAATTTCTATAATACAAATATAATATAAAATATAATATAAATATCTTTCTCCAAAGTAAGACAGTCTCAGTTTAATCATCTTGGCTTCTAGGTAGTGTTCAGGTTACCATGATCTGCTGCCTGGGGCAGCAACATAGAATCATATAATCATAGAGTTGGAAAAGACCACAAGGGCCATCCAGTCCAACCCCCTGCTATGCAGGAATGCACAATCAAATCATTCCCGACAGATGGCCATCCAGCCTCTGTTTAAAAACCTCCCAAAATGGAGATTCCACCACACTCCCAGGCAGTACATTCCACTGCCAAACAGCTCTTACTGTCAGGAAATTCTTTCTAATGTTTAGGTGGAATCTCTTTTTCAGTAGTTTGAACCCATTGCTCCATGTCCTAGTCTCTGGAGCAGCAGAAAACAAACTTGTTCCATCCTCAGTATGACATCCCTTCAAATATTTCAATATCGCTACATCACAGGCGCAGTGAGAGGGAGGCTGTAGCTTCCTGCCAAGGTAAATGAAAGGATTTTTTCAATAGTATGGGAATTGGTCACTCTATTTGTGATCCTCACATTCAGTTACCAGACCCACAGTTTAAGAACCTTTTCTCTATCTATAATGACTCCTTTACTGTATTGGCTCTACCCTGTCCAAATCTGGTTTTAAAAGAATAAGCCCTAAGTCACTTTTATCAAAGTTCTCCCATCCACAGCTGGTGCCTGAGTAGCTGACTGACCAGGTGGTTACTTGGATTACTTGGTCAGTTTCCCCGAATTGACTAAGAGCTGTACAGTATTGCAGTTCTCTTTCCATTGTTCTGAATTAAAAAAAAACCCTCATTTTGCATTTGTACCTTTTGTGTCAGTTCTGGGTCCCTGGCTGCTTGCAGGAAGCAGATCACACAGACACTCATTCTTTGTCTCCTCCCTTTGCCAGGCCATGAGGAGCTTCATTAGCATATCTAAAGCAGATCAAAAGTTGGGAGGAAGAGCAAGGTATTTTGCATGTAAACATCCTCCTCGCCCCCATAAGAGGCTCCTTTGGTGTGAAAACATTCCTTTGAGGCTCCTTTGGTGTGAAAACATTCCTTGCCTGGCTTTCTCTGTTGTGGAGGGAAGAGATAAGCATTTCTGCTCTCAACTTCTGCTTGATTTATTAATTTATTTCCCATTTTCGCTCTGAACCCCTGGCCATCTCTGAGGGAACCAAATGCTGGTTGTAGTGATTGACTTTATTAATGAAAGTACAAGTGGTACAGAATACTTGGTGACTCTATGGTCTGTAGAATCGTGTAGGGAGGAGGATCCTTTGAAGTAATAAGGCATTCAGGTTTTGTTACATTCACTCACAAATTCATTGAAAAATAAGAGGTTAGAAAACATCAAGTTAGCAGAATGCCATTCCCTGAGTTGCTTCTGACATAGGTTTTAATAATACTTCACAACTGAAACGGAAAGAATTGTGAGTGAGAATTAACTTTACTTGTAGAGGAGCTTATAAATTTGATTGAAGAAACTAAAATAGCAGCTATAGTATATTTGAAATGCTGTGTCTGTGGTGAGTTGCAACAGATGTATAAGATACATTAACTTAGTTCTGATATACAGTAAAAGGAAGACAGAGCTATTACAGATAGAAGTATAAACTTCTAAAGAAGTCTGTTTAGTTACATGGCTTGTCCAATTACTCAACTGCTTTTGTTAGATGTACATTTTAATATATGTACAGTACTTTGAGGGTGCAACTATCTTGGCTTCACAGTTTCTGGAACAAGGGCTGGATGCTGAGTGTTTGGCATTGTGACTGTCAGAATCTGTGCAGTTATGATGCTGACTAGTTTTTTGGTGAGTTTTCTTTCTGGTTTTGATATTTGTCAATGTGGCTAGCTTTCTGCAGGCAGGTATAGTGAACTTTTGGAGGCATTTGAAGCTTTTTTTCTCTTGTTTTGGGAAAGCATACAAACTCCAGGACCATCCAACATAGGTTTGTGAAAGATTTATGACCTTGAAAGATTGGTGGGATGTAGTAAAGAGCTCATGAAGGGATATATTTTGTAAGTGCATGTAAGTGGTATTGTGTGCTGTTCAGTAATAATCCTACCTATGTATAATGAAGATACTCAGGGCAGTTAAAGTAGAGAATATAGTTGACAAGAATAGCTCTTCTTATTTTAGAATGTATGTTACTTGGAGCTGGTTCATGCATGCATTACTGAGGTGGTTTAGTTACCAAACAAAAAACTTTTTTTAATATTATTTTTTAAATGATCCTTTTAGTGCTAGTTTTTAGTTATAAAGTGCTATGAGTTAGGGGACTTTGATTGGAAAATCTTGGGAATAAGTCTTATATGCCCCAAAAGCACTAGTGGTTATTCTGTTAGTGACTTAAGTTTACCAGTAAAAATGTCCCACTTTTTCCAAAATTAAATTCTCAAAAAGTTCTCAGCATAAGGCTAGACCCATGTTCTTCCAAAATAATATGTTAAAAATGCTCTCCTTCAGCATTATCATTGTACTGGATTCTTTGTAGAACCAACTGATTTGGAGCTTGATCACTGTGGTCTTGTTTTATGTGACTGTGCAAGTTTAGTGGAAAAAGTGGATAATGTGGAACAATGTATGTAGTGGTGACTTAGTCCTAATTGTGTTATAGTTTCCTTTTTCCATCACATCATCTTAACTTGTAGTGAAAATAAATGGGCATACAGTTGTCCCTCCATATCCACGGATTTGGTATCCATGGATTTAAGCAACCATGGCTTGAAAATATTCTTAAAAAAATTATAATCCAAAAAGCAAACCTTGATTTTGCTATCTTATGGGAAACCATTTTGCTATGCCATTGCATATAATGGGTCTTGAGTATTCACGGATTTTGGTATCCACGGGAGGTCCTGGAACCAGACCCCAGTGGATACCAAGGGCCCACTGTATTTACCACTGAAGTAATGAATCTTAATTTTTAGGGGTTCAAAAGATACATCATATCTTCACTGATTTTGTCATATTCTCTGGGGGGAGGAGAGAAGATGAATCCTGAAGTGTTGGGTAATGTCTGTTGCCGCCCAGAAGGAAGCAGGAAGTTGCATCATGGTCTTTTGGAGATTCAAAATCCCTTTGTTCTCCATCGGATCTCCACGAGGCCAGTTCAACTTCCTGCTTCTCCCAGAGTACGTCAGGATTTGTCTTCTCCGTCTATTCTTTCTTTCTATTCACCCTCCACTGTCTCTTAGCCCCTGTTTTCTTTCTCTGGCCTTTCGGCCTTTCTCCTTCTACTCTTTCCTTCATACCTTTAAAAAAGGTGGGGGGGGGGAGAGGTACTTTTGGCCTCTTTCTTTTCACCCCCCCTCGCTCCTCTCCCCTGGCAAAGGAGAAGCAGGCGGCATCAAAGAGCAAGGCGCCAGCTGCCTCGCAGTGCCCAGGGCCGGACGACGCGGGCTCCACCAGGGCTGCGCCCCCCCGCTCCTCTGGAGACCTCTACACACAACGGGGGAATGCTGCCACATTTGGGCCGGAGCTGGAGCACCTGAGCAGGTTCCCGGGCCCTGAAGGAGAAGGGGTTAGCGTCCGCCATGACCACCCGGATGTCCCCACCACCACCACCCGAAGCCTGCAATCACGGCCAAAGCAGTTTCCCTGTTGTGGGAGGTTCATAGAATCATAGAGTTGGAAGAGATCTCAAGGGCCATCCAGTCCAACCCCCTGCTGTGCAGGAATACACAATCAAATCATTCTCAACAGATGGCTATCCAAAACCTCCAAAGGAGGAGATTCCACCACACTACGAGGCAGTGTATTCCACTTCCAAACAGCTCTTACTGTCAGGAAGTTCTTCCTAATGTTTAGGTGGAATCTCTTTTCCTGTAATTTGAGCCCATTGCTCCATGTCCTAGTCTCTGGAGCAGCAGAAAACAAGCTTGCCCCATCCTCAGTATGACATCCCTTCAAATATTTAAACATGGCTATCATGTCCTCTCTCACCCTTCTCTTCTCCAGACTAAACATGCCCAGCTCCCTAAGCCTCTCCTCATAGGGCATGGCTTCCAGACCACCCACCATCCTGGTTGGCCTCCTCTGGACATGTGCCAGCTTCTCAATATCCTTCCTGAACTGTGGTTCCCCTCCCAGTGCACCTTTGTAGTGGGGAGGAGTCGGATTTAGAGCAGGTCCCAGCGGGAACGGGCACCCTCTAGGAAGTCACCCCACTGGCCCATGCCCTACCCACCGGCAGGGAGGACGCCATTTGATCGGCTCTGTGCCCATGCGTTGATGACCTTTCTGTCCCCAGCACTAGTGCGGCTCGACTCAGGACTCAGGGTATTAATCTCTACCCCTATCTGGATGACATCCTTCTCAGACCATCTTCCATGGCGAGGCACAGAGGGACCATCAGGACACTATCTGCTGTCTTCAGGATCACGGGTTCCTGGTGAACTTTAAAAAGAGTCATCTTGCCCCTGCAGGCTCGATCGTCCACCTAGGGGTAAAAATAGACACATCCAGATGCGAGATCACCCTTTCCCAGGAGCGACAAGTGGTGATTCAGAGAGAGGCACATGTGGCAAGGCTTCAAGCCTCAGTGCCACTGACCTCCTTTTCCAAACTGCTATGTCTCATGATTTCGACGATACAGGTGGTTCTGTGGGCAAGGTTCCACTACAGGCCACTACAGATGTTTCTCATGTCCTATCAACATCAGATCACTCTGAAGAAGTGACTTCTTCTCAGTCTGCCCCAACAGGTGAAGGACTCCCTTCACTGGTGGACCAAGAAAGAGATAATCTCCAAGAGTTCTCCTTTTATAGCCACCCACCAGATCCTGGTAACGTCGGATGTGAGCCTTCAGGGGTGGTGAGCGCACTGTCAGGAGCAGGTGGCACAAGGTTTCTGGAACCCCCAAGAGCAGGCACACAGCATCAATTGGCTGGAGCTTCGTGCAGCCTGCCTGGCACTTTCCCACTTCACGCCACTCCTTCGGAACCGTCATGTCTTACTGCTGACAGACAACACCACAGCCCATTCCTACATAGCAAAGCATGGTGGATGCAGGTCCAGGGCCCTACAACAGGAGGCGGACCTTCTGTTCCTATGGGCGGAGTAGACAGTGAGTTCCCTCACGGCTCAATATCTCCAAGGGGCAGTCAACTGTCAAGCGGACTACTTAAGCAGACACCTAATGCTCCTATTAAACCAGGGCGTATTCCTCAAGATTCAGTCAGGGTATGGCCTGATGGAAGTGGACCTGTTCGCAACTTAGGACAGTGCCAGACTAAACCGATTCTTCACCAGGTTCCCTCACTGGAACGCAGAAGGAGTGGACACTCTAGGTTCCCCCTGGCCAGCAGGCCTCCTTTATCTTTTCCCCCCTTTCCCACTCTTGGGGAAGGTGTGTCGGAAGATAAGGCAGGAGAGAGCACAAGTCGTCCTAGTAGTTCCTCACTGGCCAAGGAGACCATGGTTTTTGGACCTAAAGGAAATGTCAGTCGAGGATCCATGGTGTCTCCCACAATGGGAGGACCTCCTACACCAGGGTCCAATCTTCCACCCAGGCGCAGACTGGCTCCAGCTGACAGCGTGGAGGTTGAGCAGCGAGCATTGAGGGATTACGGCTACGAGGAATCAGTCATTGACACACTTCTGTCGTCGCACTGACCATCCACCAGACACATTTATGAGGCAACGTGGCAAGCCTTCAGGTGGTGGTGTACTTCCATACAGGTGAATTACGAAGAGACAACCACATGGCATGTCCTCGCCTTTCTACAAAGGGGTCTCGAGGTAGGCTTCTGCCCCAACACCCTAAAGAGATAAGCTGCAGCTCTCTCCTCGGTTATTCAATGTCCATGAGGTGATAGACTCTTGTCCCACCCACATGTACAACGGTTCCTGAGGGGGGAGACCCTGATTTTGCCTCCAGTTCTTCACAGGTTTCCTCCATGGAACCTCTCCCTCATTCTTCATCAACTGATGCATCACTCATTCAAACCGCTTCAAAGGGTATCACTCAGGATCTTCACCATTGAGGTCACCTTCCTGGTAGCTAACACTTCGGCATGACAAGTCTCGGGATTAGCAACACTCTCTGTTACGGAACACCTCTGCACCTTCAGTGAGGACTTTGTCACTCTGCAGCCAGATCCTTCCTTCAGACCAGAAGTCCTCTCAGAATTTCATATTGCACAACAGTTAATCCTGCCCCCCTTCTGTCCGAATCGCTCACATACCAAGGAAAGGATGTGGTGCAAACTGGACGTCAAGAGGGCTTTGAAGATTTACATCAAGCACACAAGCTCCTTTTGGAGCTGTGACTCCCCGTTTGTCTCCTTTACATCTGCATCAGTGGAATCCAGAGTTTCACGGCAGACAATAATTACTTGGATAAAAGCCTGCATATTCATGGCCTACGATGGGGCCAAAATACCCAGACCACCAGGAGTCATGGCCCACTCGACGAGATCAGTGGCTAACTTGGCAGTCTTCTCTACAGACGCCCCTCTGGCGGAGATCTGTAGGGCGGCAACTAGGAGCACTTCCTCGACCTTCATTAGGCATTACAAGGTGGATAAGTTCAGATCAGTGGACGCCACCTTTGGCAGGAGGGTGCTCCAAGAGGTCATTAACAGTTCGGGATCAAGTTGTCTCAGCCGTCACTCCCACCCTTACTTTCAATGCAAGCTTAGGCACGTCCCAACACTTCTGGATTCTTCTTCTCTCCTCCCCCCAGAGAATGCCACATTGGTTACTTACCGTGAAGATGCATTCTGGGTGGGGAGGAAGAAGAGGAATCCTCTCCACCCAGTGACTGCAATGAGCTGATCCACACTGTCCTGTATATATATAAATACATGCATGTCTCTTCATAGCTAGGTGTTTTTTCTCATCAGTATACCATTCAGTGCTTTGCTAGTCAGAAAACTGGCCTTGTGGAGATCCGATGGAGGAGAACAAAGGGATTTTGAATCTCCAAAAGACCATGATACAACTTCCTGCTTCCTTCTGGGCGGGAAGGATTTGTCTTCTTCCTCCCGCCCCCCCAGAATGCACCTTCACGGTAAGTAACCAGTGTGGCAGTTTGTCATAGAATATCCCCCAAACCACTTTCATTGAATATTGTTCCAATATATGTAGTGGTGATTTGTCCTAATTGAGTTTCCTTTTTTCATCACATTGTCTTAACATGTAGTAAAATTAAATGGGTATACATGCCAGTGCAGTAATTAACCTTCATTTTTAGGGGTTTACAAGATGCGTTGTAACTTTATGGAGTTTGTCAGAGTTTGTGAATACTCACTGAAACCACTTTTATTGAATGTTCTTTCAAAGTAGCTTTGGGTAATACCAACTGAATTTTCCCTGTCAGCATTTATTTCAAATAGACATATAAAAAGAAGGCAGGAATTGGATGTGAATATGACATTCTAATTTTTATAATGTTTTGTATGTGATGATAGTCATCCTTATGAAAAATGAGTGTAGTGCTATTTGTTGAATGCTGGGTTTAGATGTGTGGGTGCTAAATAACTATAGGCACATTACTGTCTTTGATTTAACCAAGGAATAAATACTTAAACTAAACTGTTAAATAATAAAGTGAAATAGCATTTAAAATACTGGGTGGGTTTTTGTCTGTCTACTGAACAGTGGGATTATTAACAGCAACGATTGTTTTCTTATGTTGTGTTGACTACTGATTTGGCTTGGAACCAAAACTGATCCTAACTTATTTTTATTTCAGCTTTGGATAGATCACAGGCCAAGAGGGATGGAGGTTTTAAAAATAACTGGAGCTTTGATCATTCAGAAGAAAATGAAGGCGATACAGAGAAAGAGTAAGGATACTTTAATACAGGCTGGTAAAAATAAAATGTGGAGAATTGTCATAATTGATTAGTAAATGGTTGAGGTTCTCCCACCCCAAAATTCCAGTTCTTAATGCAGAAGTGTTTATCGTCTAATTATCTCTTAAACATGCACAAACAAATTCTTATAATTGTGAAGAGTGTTCTTAGCCTAATTATTTCTAAAACAGGCATGAATTATTCCAGAAGTCTGAGGATAATAATCTTTCTTCTTTTACAAGAAGAATCAAAGTAGCAGAATGTGGGAACATGAAGCACATGTTATTTAGACTTAAAAAAACAACAACCCAGAAATTTAAAATCCAGTTGTTAGTTTCAGTCAGTGTAACCTATATAAGTGCACATTTACTAAATTCCCATTAATTCAACGGGTCTAATCTAGTTGGATTTAGGATTTAGTAATCTTAAATAACTACAGGAGTTCATTATTGGGTTTTTCTCCCACTGGAATCCTAAAATCTATCATTTATAGATAATACAGAAAAATATATTAAATGACTGCTGTTGTGTGGCTCTTAGCATGATAAGGGCTATTTTGGTCTTTGTTTATGTCAGCTGCCTCAACTGAAGAATCTTGGCAAGATTCTTAGTTCTGAATCCTATAAAGTTCTTAACTTGGAAAAGTGAAGAGGTTTATTGATAACAAGTTTGGGGGAATATATGAATGCTTCATCAATAGTCTTTGTGAGGTTGAAGTACATTATTTGTTATACTAATTCTGACTGATGATAAAATGATGAATTGACATTCCACCTCCTAGCTTAATAAATGGGTTATGTTAAGGAAAAGCTAGTAGTGACATGTATTCAAAAGAATCAGTAGCATACTAGATCTTGTCTAATTTAAAATGATCTTTTAGCTATGGTGTTATTTTAGCATTTATCTTAATGACACTTGTTGGTGAAATGAGAAACGAGATTGGTCCAGTGGAAAGAATGAGTGACTGTAGGTGCATCTACATTGTAGAAATAATGCAGTTTGACACCACTTTTAACTGCCATGGCTCCATCCTACAGAATCCTGGGATTTGTAGTTTTGTGAGGCACCAGCACTCTGGCAGAGAAGGATAAAGACCTTGTAAACCAACAAATACCAGAATTCCATAGGATGGAGCTACAGCACTTAAAATGGTGTCAAACTGCATCATTTCTACAGTGTAGATGCATCCTATGTCTATGACCTTTTCTTGAATAGAGATAATTTGAACATAGGAAAGGTATGTATACCTTTCTAAAGATCAATCTATTCAACAATGATAATTAATAGCCATGACTATTGATCATTAATAGCTATCAGTATCATTTTAAAGGGGAAAACAAAGGAAAAGTAGGAGACAGAATATCCTTAAGGAGTGTATGGGTGGTTGGAGGGAATTGTTGAGTGGAAGCAGTTTTGTTAGGCAGCACTGTACTGCTTCATTTTGGTTAGTTCTATTAATCTTCTCACACTCTTTTATTCTAAAATGTTACCATTTGTATGGGACTCGTGTCTGTAAGTACATCTGTACACTACATGTGTGAATAAGCCCTTCTAAAACACAAGGGTGGGAGAATTTGACTCAAAATTACGCATAGATAGCTGCTTTCCACAGACATCATGACTATTCCGTTGGATGATAGGCTGATAATTACCTATTATAATCAAACAATCTCTGTCTCAGCTGGTTTTGGCTTTATTCAATGCATCCGTAATCAGCTGGATAGAACTTCTATGGAACAAATTTATAATATGAGTACAGTACTAGAGAGTTGGATACAATAGAAGTGTGTACAATAGGACCCCCACATCTGCGGGGGATTGGTTTTGGGACCCACTGCAGATGGTGAAATCTGCAGATAATAGCAAACCCTGCTGCCACTGCATTGAAACCTTCCTGCCTGCCATGCTGGAAACCCTCCCACGAGGTCGCCTCCTCCCTCCCTCCCCCGCCTGCCCACCCGCTGCAATGGAACCCTCCTCCCACCTGCCCGAATCCTATGCTTGTCCACCCGCCATGCCGGAACCCTCTATGAGGTCACCTTCTCCCTCCCAGAACCCTCCACCCACTCACCCGAACCGTCCGCCTGCCCAACCGCTCGCTTCTTCCCACCTTCCTCCACCCTCTGGTTCTGCCGTGCTGGAATCCCCCCTGGCAAGGTTGCCTCCTCATGCCTTCCCCCGTCTGCATGCCCACCCCCCCGCCACCCCCACAAGGTTGCCTTCTACCTCCCGGAACCCTCCTCCCACCCACTTGAACCCTCTGTCCATTCCCCCACCCACCACACCCCCTCTGCAAGGTCCCCTTCTTCCTTCCGGAACCCTCTGCCCACCCGCTACACTGGAACCCACCCTCCCCCGCCCACCATGCTGCAACCCCCCCGGAGCTCTCCTTCCCCTCCCACCCATCCCACCGTCGCCATCCATGGATAATTGAATCTGCGGACGATGAATCAGCAGATGCAGGGGTGCTACTGTATTTATGGGATCATGGAGTACTGATGAGAGCAGGTGGGATAGGTTAGCTATTTTTTGTGTTATTATGTACAGTTACATACTGCTTTCCATATCTAGTAACATTGTGAGGCACTGTACAGCCAACCTCTCCAACGTAAAATACAACCATTAAAATATAAAACATAAATAACAATATACTTGTGTATAAGTTGAGCTCATGTATAAGTTAAGGACAGGTTTGGGGGTTTTGCTATGAGCTGTGGGTTAGTTGAGGGTAAAACTTAGGGGCATGTAACAATCAAATCTTTCCCCCTCCTTTTAAAAATGTATAAAGAAAGCATGCTTAGGAAGAGCTAAAGAGAAGTAAAGGATCTGTTTATTTGAGGGGTTTGCCGTGTGTGTGTAAATTACATTCCTGATTTTAAAATGTCTACAAATACAGATAGGGAAGGGAATATAAATGAGACAAAAGAATGAGAATACAGCCTGGAAATAAAAACAGGTAGGGTGAGGAGAAGAGCAAGGAAAGGAACTTGTCTCCGGGAAGGAGAAGCAGACATGACGGCCCCCGTGGCAGGCCATGCAGCTGCAGGGGCTGCCCGCTGGAGGGTTCGGGGGTGCTGACTGGGCCGCACATGGCCCACCGTCGAAAGCCGGTAAGCCCCCTTGTTTCTATTAGGGACCCAGCATGAAGGCAGTGATGAGAGGCAGTGGTGAGAAGCCCGTTGGTGTGGTGGGCGTAGAAACTGAGCTTTCGCCCCATTACTCTCTCTTGCCCAAACTGGAGAAAGAAAGGCATCATCCTTTCTCTCCTTTCTCACCTTCTCTTTCGGTCTGAGCAGCATTCAGCAGTAACATGGGGAGCCCAAAGAAAGTGGTGCACCCACCATTTTGGGTGCTTGGGGTGGAGCAGAGCGGCGGCAGCCATTTTTAAATATGGGCTTACTGTATAAGCCACTCTACAGAGAGGCTGTGATGGCCATTTTTAACAGGGCATACTGTATAAGCCTCTGCAAAGACATTCCAAAAGAAGAGGGTCCAATCACTTCTTAGTTTGAGGGGGAAGGGAAGCCATTAGACAACCTAAAAAGGTGTGTGTGAGAGAGATCAGGAAAACTACATGAAAACATGAGAAATCCAAGCCTCAAGATCGGCAGGATTGAGAGGTTTTTGCGCTGATCCAGCTGATCTTGGGCTTGCTTTCCTATCACCCCACTTGCTTTGAATCCCCAGCAGCCAGTTCAAAGCAAATGGACTGGCGAAGGATGGGAGCTGGCTAGGAAGCTCCCCCCGCAGCTAGCCACCCCTACGAGGAGGCTAGGAAAGTCCCCACCCCCCCAGCCAGCCATCCCTACGAGGAGGCTAGGAAGCTTCCCTCCCAGCCAGCCACCCCTCTGAGGTGGCTAGGAAGCTTCCCCCCCCCTGCAGCCAGCCACCCCTCCGAAGTGGCTAGGAAGCTTCCCCCCCACAGCCAGCCACCCCTCCGAGGTGGCTAGGAAGCTTCCTAGCCAGCTCCCGGGTGGTTGGGGGTCATCTTATATAGTGAGTATATTCCAAACTCTATATTTCTCTTGGGTATGTTGCTGTTTCCAGTGTGCTGATTGGCCGCTTAGGAAACTGACCAACCAATCAAATCTCTGTTGGGCAGCCAGTCAGCACACTGGGGGCGAGACCATGTGGAAGTTTTAGCCCTTCTTAAACATGGCTGTGGCAGAAGGGATGTGAGTAGCATGGGGGGGATGTGGAGTGCGTATGTGTGTGTGTAGCGTTTGCCTGAGCACGGGAGGGCAGAGGGGGGCATACCTGGTGACGGGGGGCACGAGCCTGGCAGTGGGAGGTGGGGGGCACACCTGGTGGCGGGGGTAGGTGGGGCATGAGCCTGGTGGCAGGGGTTGGGGGATGTGCCTGGTGGCAGGGGCATGTGCTTGGCGGTGGGCCTGAGCCTGGTGGTGGAGGGGCAAATTTGAAGGTGTATGTTATACTGGGCATAGCTAGTTAGGAAGAATTTCCTGATGGTAAGAGCTGTTTGGCAGTGGAATGTGCTGCCTTGGAGTGTGGAGGAGTCTCCTTTGGAGGTTTTTAAATAGAAGCTGGATGGCCATCTCCATGGCAGGGGGTTGGACTAGATGGCCCTTGTGGACTCTTCAAACTCTATCATTCTGTGATTAGTTCTTTAACAGAACATTTGGTACCAGAGGCAAAAATAACATGGAAAGAATAAGGATAGGTTCCTGCACCACAATCTAAAATGAACAGTGTACACATGTGAAATTAAACAACCAGATCAGGTAAACCTTGCATAAGTAAACAAACATTTTGAACTGTCTAGAGATTACTTCAAGACTTCTTCTAAAATACACCCAGGGATAATTTTATCCTTGTACCAGACTCCACTTTTCTTAGGATTTCAATTTTTTGTAACCATACTTATAGATCTATGGTTCTTTAACATCCTGGTGGATAGCTGATGGGGAGGCTTATCTGCTTTTTCCTTTTCTCTGTTTTCCTACTCATGCATGCATATTAAGGGATTCTGGAGGCAGCTGCTGATTAACTTGCCTGTTTTAGGCAGCCACACACAGCTTCAGTAGGATTGGCTAGACAGAATCCCATTCTTTCACAGCTCAAACTTTATTGCATTTTTTACTACAGACATGCTGCTGAAACCTGATACTGTAAGTGCATGTTTCTCTAGGCTTCTTTCACCATCTTCCCAGTATCAATACTGCTAAAAACCTTCCAGCTAGACAAGTGACAAGAAGAAAGGGGGGAAAAGGGGGGCTTGTGAGGTTAAAAAGCTTTTGTAAAAAGAAGGTTCTTTGTCAGAGGCTTTGTTAATTAAGGTATGCCTGTATGTTTTATTTAAAGATGCAATCGCACCAATAATATTCTAGGAAAATGTGTGAATTAGATTGTCAGATCAAAGAAACATTGTCTAGTCATGATGAAACCTTGTATTGCTGCTGTTGAATTGCAGTGTATTTTCCTCTTGTTCTTTACCTGTTTAGTGAAGCCAGTTTACTGACTGTAGAAGAGAGTGATGGATCCTGCAGTCCTGATGGTGGAAAGAAAGTGAGTATTCATACATAAAAGGTGATGTACCTAAGATAAATATTTTATGCAATATCAAGATAATGTTTAAAAGAAAAAAAATCCAGTGGGGGGCTGAAAACTCTTAATTTATATGTTATCTACATATATACCATTAAATCCACATGTAATATTTTAAAAAGGCACCCCTCCATCTGCTGATTTGCCACCCGCAGATTCAATTATCTGTGAATGGTGACAGTGGGCAGGGTAGACAGGGGAGGAGGAGATAAATGGCAACATGGGCCAAAATGGCGACACGGGAGCAAAGGGAGAGGAGGAGACATTTCCCTCCCTCTTCCCTTTGCCTCTGGGATCGCTCTCCAGGATTGCTTCCAGGGCTGAAATGGTGATGCAGGGTGAAGAGAGGGGAGGAAATATCTCCCTTCCTCCTCCCTTTGCCCCCAGGATCACTCCCCGGGTTTGCTTCTGGGGCTGAAATAGCGACACGGGGCGAAGTGAGTGGATGAGAGATCTTCCTCCCTTTGCCCCTGGGATCGCTCCTGGGGCTGAAATGGCGATGCGTGGGGAAAGGGTGCGATCTTGCCCCCCCCTTTTCCCCAGGAGGGCCCCTGGGATGCCGTTTGCTATTATCTGTAGAATTCAACATCTGCGGGAGGCCCTGGAACCAATTCCCCGCAGATGGGGGGAGGTGCTACTGTACTTTCTTGACCCTTGGAGCTCTGAATCTAGAAGTCTTGGTAAACTGAACCTTTGGGTGATAGAAGGCAAATTTTCAAGAAACTTTGATGGACACCTGCAAGGCCAGAATCTGGAGCCACAGAAACAGTTTCATTACATTTCCAGAATAATTTTCATTATACAAGTTGTCCCTTCATATTTGCTGCGGTTTGGTTCCAGAACCTCCTGTGGATATCCAAATCCGTGAATACTTGTCCCATTATATGCAATTGCATAGCAAAATGGTGTCCCTTATATAAGATGGCAAAATCAAGGTTTGCTTTTTGGATTATTATTTTTAAAGAATATTTTCAAGCCGTGAATGCTTAAATCCGTGGATATGGAGGGACAACTGTAGATAGTTTCTCTGTAGGACACTCACAGTACTAGCAGTATTTAGACATCATGATCACACATTACTGAAAGCTATATACAGTCCTCCCTCCACATTTGTGGGGGTTAGGGTCTTGAGACCCCCCGCGAATGTGGAAAAACTGCAAATAAAAAATGCTGCTCCTGCGACACCCCCCCCCCCAAGCGGGAGGTTGGCGGCGGGAGGGTGTCTGGCCAGCCTGGCCGGCCTCTCCGCAGCCTTCCTGAGCGGACTCCGGGCCTTAAAAGCCCTGGAGCCCGCTTAGGAAGCCCGGGGAAGGCAGCGGGTGGGCAGGCGGGAGGCTGCCCTGCCTCTCTGCGGCCTTCCTGAGCGGACTCTGGGGCTTTGAAGCCCTGGAGCCCCCTTAGGAAGGCCAGGGAAGGCAGCGGGCGGGCCGGAGGGAAGCTGCCCATCCTCTTGTGGGCCTTCCTGAGGGGACTACGGGGCTCAGAAGCCCTGGAGCCCCCTCAAGAAGGCCAGGGAAGGCAGCAGGAGGGAGGCTGCCCCCACACACACCCCCCCCCGGCTTTCTTGAGCGGACTCCGGGGCTTTGTAGCCCTGGAGCTGGCTCTGGAAGGCCGGGGAAGGCTCAGGCAGGACGTTGCCCTTCCTCTTCCCAAAGGGGCTTGGGGCTTAACCGCGAATAATCAAAACCACAAATGTGAAAGCTGCAAATGTGGAGGGGCAACTGTATAACAAAAACCTTAGACTTGGGGAAAGTGAATTGATCATCATCATAAGTCTGTAACACCCCACACATACATACAAAGCCTCCTGCTGAAGGAAAAAAAATCCTTACTGGAGATATTAATGACCTTGGAATGGGGGGGTGAGGAGGAGACACCTACTTTATACCATAGGACATTCAAGTAAAAATGGGAGGGGGGGGGCAACCTGCCAACAGAGAAACCTAAATTGCTATTCATTTATTGCCACTCTGACTTTCCATTTTCTTATTCTAAATGTAACCTTTTCATTGGTTACAATGTTTATACATATACATATACCAAAACTCTTTGGCATTGAGTACATGCTACGTACATAATTAGTACAAAAACACTGAGGCTGCCATCCTAAACATACTTACAAGAAATACATCCTCACTGAACACAGCAGGACTTCTGGATATACAGTATACACTTTTGTGGGTGTCCTGTGCCCCTAACTCCTGCTAATGTGGCAGGATGACTGTATTTAAGTTGGAAGGTATTTGTGCCAGGACCTTTTCATGTTAGTAACATTTGGAACAGCACTACTTTTTGAAGAATGGATGAAAAATCTTAATGTTTAAGACCTTAGTAGAAATGTAAAGTAAAATTCTGTCATCATGTGATAGTTACTATTTATATTTAAGCTTTCATTAATTGTTCTGTTTCAGTCATTGCGTTATCACTCAGCAACATTTGGTGCCAGAGGTGATTCTTTAAGAACGTACACTAGACGAAACAAAACAGACACTTGTAGAGTGTTAAAGGGAAATCCAGTTGGTCTCAATATGTTGGGAAGTAGCAGAAAATTAAGGTACAGTGCTTCCAGATGTACTCAAATTTGTTTAATTACTGGCCTGTTTCTGGAGGTAATAATGCTCCTTATAAATGATGTTAAGATGATTGTATTTCAATTTTGTTGACATGTTCTGACAATAGAGTGGGCCCCCTGTATCCAAAGGGGTTTGATTTCAGGATCCCCTGCGGATGCCAAGAAACATGGATGATATGAGATATGAGATCAAGTCCCTAATAATGAAATGGCGTAGGGTGGCAGTGGAAATGGTAGCAAGCCCTGGCGTGCTGGCATGCTGTGAGGCACAAATTCTTTGGGCTTCCCCACCTGCAGTAATATATAAATGCAGAAAGTTAAAAAAAAAACATAACATTTATGCTGGTCTATGACAGCAATGAAGATTCTATTCTATCCTATCCTATCCTATCCTATTCTATTCTATTCTATTCTTAGCATCTAGTGCAAGAAGGCCAAGAAGAAGTGCCAGGGCAGTAGCAAAGGCAGCAGCAAGGCCTGGCTGCCAGCCACATATTCTTAGGTTTTGCAAAGAGGGCAGTTTGAGGGCTCCTTGGAGGCAGAGGAGAGAGAGTCAAGTCCCTGTTAGTACACTAATATGGCATAGTGGAGGTGATCAGCAGGTGCGCAGCAGGGCGCACATCGTTTAGACTCTCCCACCTCTTGGGAGCATGCCAAGTGCCCATTTCTGCTTTTGGAACTAATGACCAGAAGTGCTTTCTGCTCATTTATTCCAAAGGTGTGTCTGCTGTGCCCCACAGAGGCAGGGGAGCACAAAGAATGCAAACCTTGCAGCGCGCCTGCCTGCTACAGCTTACCACCACTCCTCCTGAAGCTTGAGGCTGTTGGGTGCAGGAGGCTTTGAGACCGCTTCTTGGCTTTGTTGCACTAGATCTCAGATTTTTTAAAAAGCTGTTTCTGTGTTTTCAGTCTGCAGTTGGCTAAATCTGTGGATCTGAAGCTCATGGATACTGAGGGTCCACTGTACATTATAATGTCTTATTAAGAATATTCAAATGTTCTTGTGGTTGAAGACTTGGGATTTTGGTCTTGTATGTTCTTTGGCTGGATGCCATATGCTTGTTACATTGTATTTTTTTTTAATTATCCCAGTATTCTAGGAAACTGAGGCAAGGTTACTGTTTATTAGTGTGTGTTGCTTAAGTCAAGAAACATATCTCAGAGCTACAAACAATATTGTGTTTTCAGATATGGGGCCTACAATCTCAGCAGACATTACCAGATGTCATATGATAACCTGCATACTTACTCCTCAGGCCTACATTCTCTACTTGGTACTTAGTGTAGGTGCAGACTTCATGATGAAAAAATCTTGGCAAGTTTTTAGATTTCTGTCTCAAACACACACACACACACACACACACACACCTGTAATTACCTAGCCTAATGGAAGAGTTTCGGAGATCTTGAATGCTTGCACACTATGGTAAAATTATAGTAGAAACTCAACAAAGGTATTGCTCACTTGATTATTCTGTTTAGTTAGTTGAAGAAGACAACCTGTAGTAGTAGTAGTCGTCGTCGTAATAATAATAATAATAATCCTATACATTTCTAAATGTTGGTTACAGATATTTAGGTAGGCCTTAATATCAGTTTCTTCCAACACAAGGATAGTTCATGCATGGCTGCTTATTCACTCTGGGACGAGGATCACACCTACTAGCTGAAATAGACTCTGTTGGCTTCAGATTAACCAAACATTTCAGCACGTGGAAGCTCAGATTCAGCTACCACTTAGAAATGGAAGTGATGGAGAACTTCTCTAAGCAAAGATGTAATTTGGCCATGTTGGTAAATACTAACACTTTTTCTGTCTGACTTTTACAGTTGCAGTGAAAATGTTCAGAATATATCTTGCTCTGGAACAGTAGGACAGGCAAGACGTTGTCCCCATGTTCATGCACAAACACCTCTAGTAAAAACTGCAGCACAAAGGTAAGATGTAAAGCGCTCTCTTGCACATGTGTGCATGCACACACATAGAGTTACTGTATATATACTCAGGTAAACTTTGTACAATTTACTTCTCTTTAAAATTGTATTTCTAGTAAACTTTTTTGTTAGTTTTTGTAAGAAATATAAGTGTGCAGGGTAGTAACATTGACAAGGGTATTGCATGTATAAAGATTTGCAGAAAGAAGTGCCAAACATGCTATCTCTCCTTGAAATGTTTACCTCCCCATTGAATGTATAGAGAAATATAGAGGATTCAGTGGTCAGTAACCTGCTTGTTTAGGATTAGAACGAAGTCTGGCTGAGACTTCACTAGAGCTAAGAAACAGGAAGCTAAGTTTGCTTCCTTAACAGACATGCCTTGTGATTAGTAATAATGTTGTGCAGAGTCTGACCCTCACTGTGTGCATACTTCCCTTTGGTCCTCAAGGTGAGGAGGATGGATGCTTGAGTCTACCAAAGAAACTTTAGTGTTTGAAACTTGAGGGAATCTCTTTCTTTTATAAAGATGGAATTATGATGTCAGGAGTGGGTTTTAATCTGAGTATTGGTTTCTGGAGGTCATAATTTTTAATCAAAGGAAAAGTAGCCTGATTTGCCTTCCTGCTTACACTAAATAGGATAGAATTTGCTCGGAGAATAAACAAAGGCCTTCTCGGGGTGGAGAGAGGAAGAATCCAGTCTTCATCCTTACCCTTGGGTATGCCCCTCCACCACCCAGAGTAGAGGCAGGAGAATACAAATGATCACGTGACTGCTGGGGCCGTTGGTTCCTCCCCCCTGGCATCCATTGTCTGATCAGTTGTTTCTCCTGCCTCACCCAGAGTGGAGCATCGTTGGTTCCTCCGCATTTTTTCTGCCTTTCTCTGGTGGTATTCACTGGAAGAACTCTAATTTCCTTTCCTTTACCTCCCTTTTACCTTCCTCTCTTCTCCTCCTTAAAAAAAACAACACCTTCCTTCCCTCTTTCTTTCTACTTCCTTCCTTCTTACTCCTGTGGATGGCACCGAAGAAGGACCCGAAGAAGCACCTTCCCAAGATGGGGCAGGCAGAAAGGACCTCGCTGCCGCTGACCTTGGGCCAGCAGGCAAGCGGTTCGTCCCAGGGCGGAAAAGTACCCTCGCCGCCGATCCTTGCTCCGCAGGCGACCGGGGAAGCCACCAGAGCAGACCAGATCTTCCGGCTGATGTGCGTGGCCCATCAGGCGGAGGAGGATGAACACACCTCCATGCCATCCTCTCTGCTCACGGGCGAGCTGGCTCAGGAACCCGGGAACAGGGAAGTAGCTGTGCTCCATACGGGGGGAGACAAACAGGTGCGGGGGACAAGGGAAAGCGATGAGCTTTCCGAGGAGGCTCGGGGTGAATTGAGCGGCAGCGGATCGGGGCTGGAGGCCTCCGATGGGGAGGAGGAGGTTTCTGGGTCCAACTGCGAGACCCGGGCAGCAAGGGGGAGCAATGACGAGTCCGGCCGCCATTTTGGCAGGAGCTGTGTGGCCCGGAGGGAGGATAAGCCGCACAAGCAGCCAGCTTCCCATGCCCCCCTTAGCAGGCTGAGATACAAGGCCATAGAGCAGCGGGCCATCGACGCAGCATGACAGGCGTTTGTGGAGGCCTTCTAGGCCTCTTAGGATGCAAAGGCCCCAGAAACATAACAAGGGCCGCGATCAGGAGGCGCGGCGGGGACCGGGGAAACCCGCTCCCAAGTCATCGAGCCGGAAGGCCAGGGAAAACCCCAAACCAAGCAAGTCGAGCAAGCCAAGTAAGGTTAGCTCACTTTTACTGGAGGCCATGCGCATTTTGGAGGGAAGGGAGGCTGAAGATTCCCAGATCGAATCGGACCCTAGACCAGGTACCAGCGGGACCCGCCATGGCCGCCAGACCAAACGCAAAGCACCCCCATCCCATCATTCTTCGGCTGAGTCTGAGGATGACCTAACCAGTCTGGATCGTATTGACCCAGATTTGAATCTGGAGGGGGAGGTTTCAGGCAAAGAGGAAGGGGAATGGTCTGATTCAGAGATCCCCAAGGAGGGTCCCTCTGAAAGGCTTTTTCAAGTGGAGGATTTCCTCCCTCTTTTGACCAAGGCCACAATCATCCTTGGACTTACTAAACATCAATCTCAAACTGAACAATCAAACTTGGAGTTTAGCGAAAGGGCATTGGTGGTCCTGGGCGAACCGAAACCCTCAGGCTGGGAGGTTCCGTTCCCTTCCATTTTCATGCGCGCTGTGGAGGGAGAATAGGACAAACCCCTGCAAGGGAAGAAGGGCTCTCACTTGGCGCAGAAAATTTACGCGCCGATCCAAAAGGTCCTGGACAAGCTTAAGGTCCCGACCATTGACTCGCCAGTGGCATCCCTGGTTTCCGGCATGCTCGCGCCACGGGAAGGGGACGCATATCTCAAGGACCCCGAGGAAAAAAGGATGGAAGGAGCTCTTAAAAGACTCATGAGGCAGCAGCATTAGCGATCAGGGCCTCAACAACAGGCTCCTTGTTTGCGAGGGCCTCACTCTTGTGGATGGAGGACTCACTCCAGGACTATACGCTGAACAGGTTGTCTCAGACGCTCAGTTGCAAAGGTGTATATCGCAATGCAGTTCCTAGAGGATGCTACACTGGATGCAGCAGCTTTTGCTGCTAGGGCTATGGCGGCAGCTATGGTCGCCAGGCATTCTCTGTGGCTCAGACACTGGGAAGCCGATATGCAATCAAGAGCTCGCCTGGCTACAGCGCCCTTTAAAGGAGGCCGTCTCTTCGGTGAAGAGGCAGTGGCAGACATTCTGGTGGAAACCAAGGAAAAGAAGAAGGCAATGCCAGTCTTACACAAGAAGGGAGACAAAAGGCCTTTCAAGAAGCCCTTTCAGTACTCATCTTCCTGCAGATCCCAGAAGGGAAATCGTCACAGAGAATTTCGGCCTTGGGCTTCCAATTCACAGAGAGGGGGGGCGGTCAACAGTTCTGACTCGGCATTCCCCCCCCCGTGGGCGGTTGTCTCCAAGCCTTCATCGGACAGTGGGAGTCAACCACTTCGGACAAATGGGTCATCGACACCATAGCCCATGGGTACAAGCCCTTCCATTAGGCAGGTTTATTCCATCACCTCTGTCAAGAGACCCAATCAAAAGGCACATTCAGACAAGAGCCTTACAGCAGGTACAGCTTACCTGCTGGACATCAAAGCCATAGAGCCGGTCCCGCCATCTCAGAGGTTCTCTGGGGTTTATTCTGTGTTTTTCACCGTACCAAAGAAAGACGGGGACAACCGCTCAATCCTGGACCTCAAGTATACAAGCTCACACCTAGTGTACAAGTGTTTCTGCATGGAGATGTTGTCATCCATCAGAGAAGCACTGCAGGAAGGAGACTTCCTGGTATCTCTGGATCTGGCATAAGCTTATCTCCATATTTTGATCGTGCAAAGCAACAGGCGTTTTCTCCGGTTCACCCTGGGCCAGGAGCACTATCAGTTCAGTACGCTCCCATTCGGATTGGCTTCAGCTCCAAGGATGTTCACAAAGGTCCTGGTGGCGGTAGTGGCCCACCTCAGAGACCGGGGGATACATCTGTATCCATACCTAGACGACATCCTTCTCCGGGCTCCGTCCGTCAGTCGTGCGGAGAAAGACCTACAGGCGACGGTAGAGTGCCTACAGGCACACGGGTTCCTAATAAACTTCAAGAAGAGTTCCTTGACACCGGTCCAGTCAATCACCCACCTGGGAGTGATCCTGGACACGCGTCAAGGAATGATCTTCCTCTCCCAC
The DNA here is from genome assembly GCA_030847615.1 of Gambelia wislizenii. Taxonomy (NCBI): domain Eukaryota; kingdom Metazoa; phylum Chordata; class Lepidosauria; order Squamata; family Crotaphytidae; genus Gambelia; species Gambelia wislizenii. Next base: position 163,544,064 of record JAUMIR010000001.1, on the reverse strand, counting down.
GACAGACAGGCCACTCTAAGAGAGGAGGCATTGCGGATCATGAAACAATCCAGATCCACTCTGATGGAACTGGCGCGGCTGCTTGGCCTGAAGGTCTCAGCCATTCGAATCATTCCTTGGGCCAGATTTCATACCAGAAGCCTACAAGGGTTCCTCCAACCATTTCAGGAGCAGATAGCATCAAGGTGGACTCTCTCCCTGACCCTACCGAGGGATGTCAGGTCGTCTCTTCGATGGTGGCCAAGAGCGTCCAACGTGGCGAAGGGCTCACCTTGGGTACAGAAACCAGAAATCTCAGTAACGTTGGACGCCAGTCTCCAGGGTTGGGGAGCACACTGTTAGGACCGCTTTGTCCAGGGACCATGGACCCCACAAGAGAGGTCACACAGCATAAACTGGCTGGAGCTCAGGGCAGTCAGATTGGTACTTCTACACTTCGAGCAGATCTTGGCCGGGAAGCATGTCCTGATCCTCACAGACAACACAATGGCACGCGCTTACGTAACGAGACAGGGGGGCATGAGATCACACTCCCTACAGAAGGAGGCCAATTTACTGTTTCAGTGGGCGGAACCCAAGGTGGCATCGTTGACAGCGTGACACATTCAAGGCACAGAGAACATACAAGCGAACTACCTAAGCAGGCACGAGGTCCTACCCAGAGAGTGGTCCCTGCATCCTTGCGTGTTCAACCAAATACAGAATCAGTTCAGTATCATGACAGTGGACATGTTCGCCTCGGCAGCGAACAGGAAGCTACCACGCTTCTTCGCCCGATTCCCAAAGAATGGGGTGGAAGGGGTAGACGCCTTACAGAGCAGATGGCCAGAGGGCCTTCTGTTCCTTTCCCCCCCATTCTCCTAATCACCAAGGCGATCAGAGAGATAAGGGAGGAAAGGGCTCAGGTGGTCCTAGTGGCACCACACTGGCCTCGGCGACTGTGGTTCTCCAACTTGCGCGACTTGGCGTTGGAGCGTCCCTGGATGCTCCCTAAGTTACCAGATCTGTTATCACAGGGACCCATGAGGCACCCAGACCCCAATTGGTGGCGCCTAGCCGTGTGGACATTGAGCGGAGAGCCTTGCGGCATTGCGGCTACAACGAGGTGGTGATAGACACCATGCTCTCCTCCACAACGTTTGTCCACAACGAAAGTATATGAGGCCACATGGAAGGTTTTCACCAGGTGGTGCAGGGCCAAGCAGATAGATGTCTCGCAGTTTTCAGTCAAGGAAGTCCTGTCCTTTCTCCAGAAGGGTCTCTCTCTGGGTCTCAAACCAAACACCTTAAAGCGACAGGCAGCAGCTCTTTCCTCAGTAATAAATCTTCCAAGGGGTGAGGCGCTAACCTCACATCCGCATGTTCGATGCTTCTTAAAAGGGGCCATCATCATCTCCCCACCGGTTCGTCATCGTTTCCCTTCGTGAAGTCTTCCCCTGGTGCTGAACAGACTCACCAAAACTCCATTCGAACCCCTTTGGTCAGTATCCCTTAGGATGCTGGCCTTGAAGGTGGTCTTTCTAGTAGCAATCACCTCAGCCCAAAGGGTTTCAGAATTATCGGCTTTATCGGTGAGGGAACATCTGTGCGAATTCAACGAAGATCATGTGGTGCTTCGCACTGACCCATCCTTCCTTCCCAAAGTGCTGTCATCCTTTCATGTTTCACATGAGTTGATCCTGCCGGCCTTCTGTCAGAACGCGACACATCCAAGGGAGAAGGAATGGCAGAAACTAGACATTAGAAGAGCGCTAAAGATCTACACCAAGCACACAAGGGAATTCAGGAAATGCGACTCGCTCTTCGTATTCTTTGCCATGGCTTCAAAAGGGAAGAAGGCCTCAAGCCGAACGATTTCATCATGGCTGCCTATGACGAAGCAAAAGTTCCACGTCCAAGAGACGTCACAGCCCCTTCTACCAGGGCAGCAATAACCTCAGCGGGCTTCTCCTTGAATGCCCCAATGACGGAGATTTGTAAGGTGGCTACCTGGAGTACTCCCACAACCTTCATCCGTCATTATAAGATTGATAAATTCAGATCTACGGAGGCAGTCTTCGGTAGGAGGGTTCTCCAACAGGTCATCCAGGTATAAAACACGAACGACAGTCTCCCACCCAAGCACGAGGAAGGCTTGGGTAGGTCCCAAGTGTAAGGATTGTATTGTATTGTATACTGTATACTGTACTGTGTGATGTTGTACCCCGCCCTGATTCTGAGGAGAGAGGCGGGTAATAAATAACTAAGTATTATTAATATTAATATTAATTATTATTAAGGATGAAGACTGGATTCCTCCTCTCTCCATCCCGAGAATGCCACATTGGTACTCACCGTAAATGTGCATTCTGGTGGTGGTAGAGAGGAGGAATCCACCCCGCCCGACTGCCAAGGGGCTTATTTCCCTAGATTCTCTGTTTTAGGCTTGCAACTAACTGATCAGACAATGGATGCCAGGAGGGCAGAACCAGCGGCCCCAGCGGCCATGTGATCATTTGAATTCTCCTGCCTCTACTCTGGGTGGTGGAGGGACATACTCAAGTGTAAGGATGAAGACTGGATTCCTCCTCTCTACCACCACCAGAATGCACATTCATGGTGAGTACCAATGTGGCATTCTGTAAGGTGAAAAGCAGACAGCAAGATATGCAACATTTGAAAACATTATCAGTAAGAATAAAAGAAAATTATTATAAGATTATATGGAGATGGTATTTAACCCCTGTAAGGTTGAATCAAATAGATAAAAAGGACTCAGCACAGTGTTGGAGGGGATGCCAAGAATTGGGAACGTATATTCATATGTGGTGGAATTGCAAATATGTGCAGAAATTTTAGAAAATAGTAATGAAGGAAATAAGTGAGATACTGGAGATAAATATATCTTTATGCCCTTAAATAGCATTATTATCATATTGTGAAAAAATACAAGAATCTCAATTGTTAAGGATTTTTTAACAAATCTGCTGACAGCAGCAAGGTTAATAATAGCAAAGAAATGAAAATACAAGGTGAATACCAAATAGAAGAATGGTATAATGAAGTATGGAATATAGCTATAAATGAGAAATTAACAAATATGGTTAAAGAAAAAAAGGAGGGTTAAATAAGAATGTTTTTGCTGAAAAATGGAGTAAATTTTTAGAATTTGTATTAATAAAGGGGAGAGGAAGCAAACCTGAGTTGGAAACAATGGTATTTTGGAAAGAGGGATAAATGTAAATGGAGGTCCCTGGGTGGAGGGAATCACTGTTATATGTGTTTGTTAAGTTGTATGTATAAATTGTATGTTGTTTAATTTTAAAATTAATAAATAAATTAATTTTTTAAAAAAGAAAAGCAGACAGCTAATCATATGTTGACACACGTAGTTTGTTTAGTCCTCTGTTTCTTTCTGGTTTTGCCTCTTTTTACTCTGTTCCCACCCTCCATGCAACACCTGCTTACGTGCCAACATATTTGGATTATATCTAAGTCCTTTGCCTCTTACTGTCTGTGCCCTCTTATGTCCTCTTTCTGCTGTCTGTCAGCTAGCATGTGGACACCTCAGTTGTTGATGAGTTCAGGATTCTACAGCCTACAGAATTTGGATTCATTTAGCAGTCCTGGAGAATTTATATTTGGAGATTTCCTGGAAACAAGAAGCTCTGCAAATCTCTGAGCACTGAAACTTACTACTGTGTCTATGCTCATGGTTTTCAGTCTTGTCCTTGCCCTGCCTTTTGTCTTGTGCTGTGTTGTGTCTGATTCTGATTTTACCAATCATGGCCAGAGCCTAAATCTAAAGACCTGATCATATGTGCTAGTTGAAGGCTGGCTCTGGAATTTTTCTGCTGTGTTATATGTGAATCTGAGGTTTTAATGGCATGCCTGACAAGTGTTTGGAAGTCATTTCTGTCCTAGAGCTTTGGTCTTTGACCAGTAATATAGTTCTGAGCTTTGCTTTTTATTGATGCTATGCTTATGAATTTATTTTTGAGAGCCAGTTGTTTGCATATTTTTTTATGAGACAGGAGACCTAATATAATGAAAACTTGACCTTTAGAAGGACCAGTATTTTGTGATCACGCTTATGTTCAAGGCAGAAAACTGTACCATTTTTGTGCAGTTTTGTTTCTAACATTGCTTTATAGTTTGGGAAGATACACCTGTAACTTCCTTTAGGAAAAAACTCCTACCATTTGAGAGACACAACTAGAAGATATTTTACACTGAGTGCTTGTTTTGATACCGGAGATTTCACTAGCGTTTGGATACAGTTGAATAACTTCCATTTAAATTATAATTCAGATTATGGCAGATTTTAAATACTTCAGATTGTATTTAAACAGGTGTATGCCTTTTGTTTGTGGTACCTTTCATTTGCAAGTAAATAGATTTTTTTACAGCTTGGGAGAGTAATTTAGAACATTAGTTGTACAGAATACTTGCACTGAAGTATTCTGTCTGACTAGAGGAAACAGTGAAGCAGTTTGTATAACCTGTTCTACCTTTTAGAAAACTCAGAACAGCTGTGAGAAAGCTGATAGAACTCTTTTATGCAGACACTGATGGTCTATTTGATTGCTTTAACTTTTAACTATACTACAACAGATGCTCTCTGACTGTTCACTGGAGCTATATAACAATGTCCTGTTGTGTGATGTCTCCCATTGAAAACATTCAGATATGTTTTGCTGTGTTTTGCTCTTTATTTACATAGAAAAACAACTTTAATTTAGTGTGTCTAGAAGAGGATTGGTTTTTGAACTATATATTCTATTCCTGAGATTTTTAGGACTTTCTGAAACTCTTTGCTTTTAAAATTACCCCCCCCCCCCGTAAATGTTTTACTTGAAGAGGAATTACCAAATTTGTGTTGTACAGTGGGCCCCCCGGATCAGTGGTGGTTCGGTTCCTGACCCCCTGTGGATGCAAAAAAATGTGGATGGCTGTGTCCCATATTATTAAATGACAGTGATGTGTGCACGGATTCTTCAGCACATCCGTGTGTGTGTCCCCCCCCCCTTTTAGGTATGCAGTTGCATGATCTGTGCTTGTTTGAATCCGTGGATTTGTAGCCCATGGATCTGGAGGGTCCACTGTATTTTGTTTTTGTGAATCAAAACTGTGTTGTGCTTGTATTACTATTACCACATTTCTAAGGCTTTCCTGGGTTTAGTTTTTCTAAAGAGAAGCTGAAAGAGAAGCAAAGGGATGGAGATTTTCCATTTTTAAAAAAGAAGTCAAAATTGGAAAATATCACTTTACCATTTTTAAATAGAAGCATTTTATGCTCAAAAAGGACAAAACAGGATTTTAAAAAAGAAAAGAAAAGAGACAATGCAGATGACCTAGAACGGGAAGGTAGAAATTGTGGCCCAGCATGCTGGAGGCCTTAGGAGAGAAGGGCACTGGCTGGGCAGGAAATATAGGGTGAAATGAAGGGACTGGAGGCCACAGGAGCTAAAGGGAAAATATGGAGCACAGCCAACTGGGAACAAGAATTGGTCTGCTTTACTGTGTCTTGTTTTTCTTCAAGGCTTGACCATTGTTATTTTTCTTCAAGACTCTGCTTGAAATGATTCAGTTGTTAAACTTCTGTTGCTTAAGTGTCCATGTTTAGAATGTCAGTCAAACTTTATTGCAAACTGATATGCTGCCATGTGGGCCTTTTTCTCTTACATGGATATTTGAATTGTATGCTTCCTTTATGCTATAATACACTCGTTGTCTTCTCTGCCTGAGTGTCTTTATTTTTAAGGCTTTGGGAAATTCTGGGATTTGACTGCTGATAGAAGACAGATTTATATGTAACCTGAGTAGAAGCTTAGAGTCACTTGCTTGATTGTTAACCTGTGCATAGTGTATAACACTATATGACTTAGATACCACTGCATCATAAATCTCTGCTTTGCCTTTCTGGAACTATTTCTATATGGGGTTTCTACAATTTGTTGGGCTCTTTTTATGATTGTCTTAATTATGTGTCCTTTAATATCTTAACTTTGTAAAAACATGAATAAGTATTTGTCATACTATTGTTTAAATAACCTCTTGAGCAGAACTATGATCTGGCATGATGCTTCAGGGAATGAGATCAACATTTTTACCATAACCAGATTGTGGCACTGCCGTTTGGTGAGACTGATGAATGGACAGCTTTCCTCCCAACTTTGAATTCAAGCGAAAGGCAGGAATTGTTGGCATTTGTACAGTGATTGCTGCTCTCCTCATGCTCTAGAGCTGACGGGAGTGTGGAGATGGTTTGCCTCCTGTATGGGACCAAAGGCAGCAGGGCCCAACTTGTACTCCCCCCCCCCCGCCTCTCTGCTTCTGGCTATTCCTGCTTTAGGAAAGCAAGTCTGGTGGGGAAGGACCTGCCTGGCCTTTTCATCAGGAAAGATTTGTTGGAGAGTTGGTGTGTTGGTTCCACTATCTAAAGGTATGTGTAAATTGCCTTTTTGACAGCAGAACCCAATAAGATGAGCTCTCTGGCCTTTTCGAAATGAAAGGCTAGGAGGCAGGTCGACCTGGTAGATACAACTTTTGCCTTTGCCAACAAGATCTGTCAAAATCTCCTGTCTCACATGTTGTGGCATGCCTTTTATTGAGGATCAAGCACTTCTGGTTCTTGCTCATTTGATAAGTTTCAAGAATATGTTTTGCGTGTAGTATTACCTACAATGAATAAGTATTCTGTTTGATTAAAATGTTGAGTTTAGTATCCAAATAAACATTTTAAAGATCTATTGATGTTGAAGGGACTTGCATCTTATGATCTTTTTCTCTTTCATATTTTAAGCAATCTGGATCGAAAGGAAAGGTAAGCTCAATAGTGAAATGAGCATGGTAAATAAAATGCTATGAAAATAATAATTTAAGCCCTTTTTTTTGCTAGGAGAGCTATTGGAATGTAATTACACATTGAATTATGTGTTAATTTCTGGTTAAATTAGCACAGGAGGTAGTGTTTTCCTGACTTAGTGTAGTACATATAAGCAGTCATGCAGGATTTTGGTTGCTTGACAGCAGTAGGAAAAAAAAGAGGAGAAAAGTATGTCCCTTGTTTTGGGACAGATAGGGGGCAAAGGCGGGGGAGCATTATCAGTCAGGGATTGTTGAGATAGTTTATAAAGACGGTATGACCTTGGAAGAGGGAAGGGGAAGGAGAAGAAGCTTGGATGCTTTAGAGTCTTCTGTTCTAACTCCAAGCCCAGTCATCATCTTTGGATAGTTATTAATGAGGCCACTAGAATTGTATTTTTGTTGGTAAATGCAAGGTTGATTACCAGTAAAACAGACATAGTTTATGATTTTATTATGAATGTGGTGGCTGACTAGATGTTATTAAGTAGATGTGGCTTATTATTGTCCTAGCCAAGTTTTTCGCTTAGCACCATACTTAGTTTTTCATGCAAATGGGGAGTGATGGTTGCAATTATTTGTAACAACTGTTTTGCCCATTAAAATAATACTGTTTTCAGAACCTATTTTGAGGGTGAGTGTCTTCTATATGATGCTTCATGTGGCTATTGATATCAACAGAATTTTTGCTCCCAGATGTGCTTGCTAGGAGAGATCAGGAATTAAGGCCTTCTTCACAGTAGTTCTAGTTTTGTGGAATGCCCTCCCCCACTTTCTAGGAACTTCATGTCCAGAGATGCTTAACTTCTTGCTGTACGCCGTCCTGGTTGCCGAGCAGAGGGGCGGGTTAAAAATAAATTATTATTATTATTATTATTATTATTAAATCTAGTTAAGAAAAAGACAAGACCTTTAAAAATGTGACATGTAACTGGACTGTATTTAGTATAAAAAGTGTGTGATTATTCATAACAGAATTTTATTTTATTTTTGCTTTACTTTTTAGATTATACTAAGGAGGTATAAATGTGCAATGGAATGGAATAGGAGGTTACTTGCATATTCTAGGCATGAGTGTTTGAGAGGGGAGGTATAGTGAAGAAAAGTGATTCTGTTTTCTTAAAAATTGATAGGCTATTTAAAAGCGGTCATAGTTCTACAGTACCAAAAGTAAAGTCGTGAATTTTACTCTAAGGGTATCAGTAAAATATATTTATGCAGGTATACCTCAGTTAACAAAGTAGATGTGTTCCTGGACATTACTTCTTTTAACAGAAAATAGGGTACGAGAGACAGATATAACAGGGAGGGAATAGGGGATAAGTTCATGTACCACAAAAAAAAGTTCGATATGTTTCAGCAAAGTTTTTCAACAAACTTTTATTCAGAACTAACAGTATGCACATGTGAAATAAAACAACTAGGTCAGGTAAGCACTGAATGAGTAAACAAAAACATTTTGAACATTTTAGAGACCACCTGAAAGCTTCTTCCAAAATGCAGCCAGGGATTATTTTTTCTTTCACCAGCTTCCAATTTTCTTATGATTTCCATTTTTCTGGTCAATTTCATAAATCTATGTGTTTTAAAAAAAAATTCTGTGGGTAACCTTTTCTCTGTGTATTGTTGTTCACACATGCTCAATAAGAGATCCTGGAGGCAGTTGCTGTTTACATTGCCTGTTGGGGCAGCCACACACAGCTATAGTAGATCAGCTAGAGCATAATTCTGTTCTTTCCCAGCAAAAGCTTCATTGTCTTGTTTACATCTGCTGTGACCCAACATTGAAAATCTGTATTACTCTGGCCTTATCATCTTTTCCAATCCTGATGTTGCTGAAAAAGCTTCAAATTAGGCAGAAGATTGCAAGGAAAGGGGGTAGTAAGGTGTAAAAGGACTTGGTAAAAAGCATCTTCTTTGTCAGAGGCTTTGTTAAATGAGGTATTTGTTGTTAACTGCTGTCAAATCAGCTTGGATTTACCATGACCCTATGAATCAGAGACCTCCAAGTTACCCTGTCATCAACAGCCCTGCTCAGGTCTTGCAGACTCAGGGCTTGGCTTTCTTGACTGAGTCTATCCATCTGGAATGTGGTCTTCCTCTTTTCCCAATCTTTTCCACTTTGCTAAGCATTAGTTTCTTTTCTAGTGGGTTATGTCTTCTCATGATATGTCCAAAATATGACTGTCTCAGTTTAGTCGTTTTGGCTTCGAAGGGGAGCTCAAGCCTAATTTGCTCTAGGATCCATTTATTTGTCTTTTTGGCAGTCCAGGGTATCTACAGAGCTTTCCTTCACCGCCACATACATCTCAAATGAGTTGATTCTTTTTGTATCAGCTTTCTTCATTGTCCAGCTTTCACAACCATACATAGAAATTGGAAATACAGTTGTATGAACAATCCTGCTTGGTGCTCAATGATATATCTTTACACTTGAGGATCTTGTCTAGTTCCTTAATAGCTGGCCTTCCAAATCTTAGTCTTCTTCCGATTTCTTGACCACAGTCTCCATTTCGATTAATTACTGAGCCAAGGTATAGGAAATCTTTGACTATCTCAATGTCTTCATTGTCTCCTTTAAGTTATGAAAATCATATGTGTTCTTTATTTTTTGTTTTCTTAAATGTTCAGCTGTAAACCTGCCTTTGCACTTTCTTCAGTAGTTGTTCCAAGTCTTTGCTATTTTCTGCTAGTAGTTTGGTGGCATCTGTATATCTTAAATTGTTGGATCGTCTTTCCTCCAATTTTGATACCTCCTTCTTCAGAGTCTAATCCAGATTTATGTATGATACATTCAGCATGAAAGTTAAATAGATAGGGTGATAAATGCAGCCTTGCCTGACCCCCTTGCCAATTGGAAACCAGTCTGTTACTCCATATTCTGTCCTGACAGTAGATAGTCAAATGTTGTCGCACACCCATTTCTTTTATAGTGATCCATAGTTTTTCATGATCAATTAAATCAAAGGCATCCCTATAATCTATAAAAGCATAGACTGATTTTCTTTTGAAATTCTTTGGTACGCTCCATTATCCAATATATGTTTGCAGTATGATCTCTCATGCCTCTTTCTCTTCTGAACACAGCTTGGACATCTGGCATTTCTCATTCCGTATATGGTAAACGTCTTTGTTGTAGAATTTTGAGCATCACTTTGCTTGTATGGGAGCTTAATGCAATGGTCTTGTGGTTACTGCAGTCCCTGGTGTGCCCTTTCTTGGGGACTGGAATGTATATTTGGTGTTTACAATTGTGTGGCCATTCTTTTGTTTTCCATATTTGTTGACAGATTTTAGTTAGTACTGCAGTAGATTTTGTCTCTGTAAACTGAAGCATCTCTATTGGTATGCCATACGTTCCTGGTGATTTATTTCTCGCAAGTGCATTGAGTGCAGCCGCCACTTCACTTTCTAAAACTGTGGGCTCATCTTCAAAGGTTTCTTTCTTAGGTATGCCTGTAGTTTAAAAGACAATTGTATCAAAAAACAGAATCACTAAAGCTTCTATACCTTTGAGGATCCAATAGTCTTATACCTATTGGTTAATTTTGATTATTATAATTTGGCTCACTTTTCATAATACGTTACATGAGATTTATTAACTTTTTAAAATGCAGTTTTCCCTTCATATTCACCTTGGGTTTGGTTCCAGAACCCCCGGTGGATACCAAAATCCGTGAATACTCAAGTCCCATTATATGCAATGGCATAGCAAAATGGTGTCCCTTATATAAAATGGCAAAATCAAGGTTTGCTTTTTGGATTATTATTTTTTAAAGAATATTTTCAAGCTGTGAATACTTAAATCCATGGATACAGAGGGACAACTCTACTTTCCAGAAAAAACATCTTTTTGTCTCATTCTTCTGGCTCGCTTTACTCTTCAGCTACAGGAACTCTACAGTAAAGTCTTTTACTCTAAAGAAACTTAATAAAATATAAATTAAGATAAATGTTCAGATGAGCTGGAACTTTCAGAAATATTAATTTGTGTACATTATCATGGAAGCATGATAATGTTTGTGGTTGTTTGTAAATTTAAACAACCATATTTGAAATCTTATCAAAAGCATCACTTTTGATATTATCTTGAGTAACTGTATCTTGTGGCATTATGCATTTTGAAAAAGAAGAGGATCTTGTATATGCTTCCTTTTGGTGCTGGGCAGTAATTGAGTATGAGAAAAAAATTGTGATAAAAGTCTGAGGCATTTTTTTTTTTTTTTACTGAAATTGTCTGGGATACAGTGTGTGGTAAAAGTAACTCAACATGTATTTTATACAGATCAAAAATTTATGCAAATTAAAGAGACTGCTTTTAGATACACAAGTTTACAGGAGGAAGGAGCTTCTTTCTTGCATTTACTTTAATGACATTTCCAGAAATGATGAAATAAGTTGTTGTATAAATTATGTCACACTGTAGTCCAGTGGCATATCTGCCATTTGGGAAAAGAAACCCAATTTCAAGGCCTGTTTTTCCTCCCTTCTTCTTTGATTGTTCACCCCCATCTCTCTTTCCCTTTCACTATGGCTCTGTAAAAAGTGCTACTGGTTAATATTAATGTTTGTTCAGGATCTGAATTGAAAGAAATATGAAAGATAAAAACTAGACACATCTGAATTTAAGTGAATCTGCTACAGCCTGTTTACATGCTAGCAGTTTTCTGACATTATGCTAAGCCAAGGATTGGCCTCTCCATCTGGTTCCTCTTTCAGTGGTAGTGGTATCCCCACTCTTTATTTCTAATCATTGCCTGGAGATTCTGAAGCTTTTCATGCCTCTCACTATCCCAGTTTGGTTGCTGAATGGAATATGAAGCTGGTACATGACAGCCTATCTATACAGAAACCAAAATAATATAGATGGGACTTGATGCCATGAGGAGAGGGATGACCTTTTAGGGAGAGAGGATCTGGTCTTAATATCATGTGTTCTCTCTTCCCCTTGTAAACTATAGTTCAGTTTGTGTAGTCTGTACTGTTGAGAATGAGCCTCACCAAGCCTGAGGCTGATGTACTCCTCCTTTTCTTTTCCTCCAGTTCAGCAGCAGAGATGCTGGAAACCTCTGCTTGTTAGATTAAGTGAATTTTAGCTTTGCATCCTGTTATGGTGCTCCCATGCTAGCTGCTCCTCTTACTGCAGAGTAAAGAGAAAAGGATTAAGGTACCTGGCAGTGGAAGTCTGTAGCTTTAATTTCATCTTGGACAGTCTTCCCCACTGTAGTTGAACTATAAAATTTGAACTATAATTCATGTCACCCCTGATGATTGATTACTAATACTAGTGGGGACTGATGGGAGTTATCCAAAGTTAAGTCCCTCAGGCACCAGACTGGTTTTCTATCTAGAGATAAACAGAAAAGAAGTGAAGATGCTGCAGATTAACCCAAAAAAGTAAAACAAAACAAACATAAAAACACAAAACAAAGCAAAAGTTTCTGATTTAGCCCCTGGGATGGAGCCAGCGTGATGTAGGGCTTTGAGTGTTGGACTGTGACTCTGGAGACCAGGATTCGAATCCCTGTTCAGCCATGAAAACCTGTTGGGTGGCCTTGGGCAACACACACACTTTCAGCCTCAGAAAACGCCATGATAGTTTCGCCTTAGGGTCAATGTAAGTTGGAAACAAATTGAAGACACACAGCAACAACAATAGTCCCACTTGTATCCCAACTGATAGTCATATCTTCTTGATTCCACTCTTTGGCCTATTGCTTGTTGAGATCCACCATAGAAAAGACCTAATTTGGGATTGACTGATAGAAGTTTCTTGGAGTTGACCTCTGGGAGCAGTTTATCAAGCTGGTTCCTTCTGGTGATACTGCCAGTTCTGTCTTGACTCAACTTGGCTGGGAAGGGGAATGCTATCCTTATTATGCCAGTTTTTTTCCTCTTCTTTTGCTGTTAACATAACCCATTGGACCGTTCTCTCCCCCTCCCCTAAGCAGTGCCAGTGTGGCTAAGCAGTGGTTATGGTCCTGAGGTAAAGAGAAGATTTGGTTCTCTAAGGGTTTCGACTCTCAGTTTCTTCTTCAGCTGGGTTTTACTTTAGGAACTGTTGTCAAATAGGAAACCTGAGCATTTGCAATATACATCTGAAATCTGAACTTTTGTTAATCTTAATTGGTTAGTGCAGTGATGGGCAACCTTTTGAGCTTGGTGTGTCAAACTTCCCCAAAAAACTGAGCATAACTCGAGCGGTATGTCACTTTGAGGAAAAAACATTATTTCGCGATATTTATTGCTTAAATAAGTGTATACAGTTGCCCCTCTACATTCGCAGCTTTCACTCTCGTGGTTTTCTCAGCAAACACCCCATTTAAATCAGCTTCTCTCCCTCCCAGTCAAGGGAGAGGAGCTGATTTAAATGGAGTGCTTGCTGAGCAAGCCAGGCGCTCAACTCCCCGCTCTCCTGGGGCTTGGCTCCATTGCGGGGGGAGGGGGGAGAGCCAAACCCCAGGAGAGTGGGGAGTTGGCAGGAAAGGGGCTTTTTAGCCCCCCCCCCCTTCCCAAAGCCGCGATTGAGCTTTCTAAGCCTTGTTGCAGCTTTGGGAGGGTAGGGGTGACTGAAAAGCCTCTTATGCTACGCCCAACCTTCCCGAAGAGGCTATATGGGGCTCCCAATCCCCAGAGCCCCTTTGGGAAGCCCGAGGTGAGGCCAGTCAGACTCCCTCCTGTCGCCTTCTCCGGCCTTCCCGAGGCGGCTCCGGGGCTTCAAAACCCTGGAGCCCCCTCGGGAAGGCCGGGGAGACTCCTGCCCGCCCACCGCCTTTCCTGGCCTTTTTGAGGCAGCTCTGGGGTTAGTGGAAGGAAGCTAACTTTGTAAGCCAGTATTTGAAGTTGCCTTTGTTCTCCTAAGCCATTTATCAAGTTTGAATGACAAAGCATTGATGTTCCTGTAACACAGAGGCAAAAGCTTCCAAACCTCTTGTGGAGAGGGCCAGGAGCAGAGGTAGCTGAGGCTTCTCTTTAGCATGCTAAACAGTGGCATACTGTCATGATTGGGTATGGCTTTTGAGTGTCTACCTAGACAGTTCAGGTGGAGTTGACAAGGAACATGAATCTTTGGAATTTTCAAGATAATAGTGGTGCAGTGAGCAAAAGTATTTTGCTCTACTTCAATATATATATAAAATCTGCAAATAAGTGGCCATTTTGCCTTTCCAAGGTATCATTTTTATCCAGCCATCTGTTCTTGTTTTGTTCAATGCTTCTATAAAACATTGTTAATTTTGGCACTCAGAATAGCTGTTCACCTTAGTAATAAATGGAAACTTAATAGTAGGTATCAAAATATGAGGCTGTGAAAATTATGTGAAGTTTTGGTACTTCTAGTTCTTGAAAAGTTACTTTTTCATACTTAACTTTAGGTATTGAATAGCAATTCTGCTCAGTGTTGTAGTATGGAAAGATAATATGCAAAAAATACTAGAAATAGGCTTGCAAAGTCCTAAAGATTAGTGATATAGCAGATTAAGGCAAATTGCCTCATATATAAAGATGAATAAAATTTTATATGTATTGTTATATACTTTTCTCTTAGACCCACTAGTGTAATAGTGCAAACATGAATAATTTTTCTTCATAGTAGATGTTTAGCAAATAGTTTTTGAGAAAAGGCAAGGGCCTTATAATAATAACTAGCACATTCACATGTGTGGTGATTCAACTCTTAAGTAGAAGTGATATTCTAATCTCTAGAGACGTGATATCCAACCTGTGGACCTCCAGATGTTTTGGACTCCCAACTCCCAGAAGCCTGAGCCAGCTGGTCCAATGAACAGGAATTCTGGGCCTGTAATCAAAAACACCTGGAGGGCCACAGGTTGGACACCACTGCCTAGATGAACCCTTGGGATGAGGGATTCTAATAATAAGCCTTGGAAGTAGTAGGAAGAGGGAAACTACAGCCAGTGAAAATTATTCTAACAATGATAATTAAACAAATGTTGGGTAACAGTGCAGACACATTTTCACAGATGAACTTACTAATTCATTTGGTGAGATAAAAAGCCATTGCCCTTGTTGAAACCACAGGAAATAGAGTTGAACTTTTGGATGAATTAATGTTCAGTTTTTATTTTTTATTTTAATGTTCAGTTTTTTTATTTCTGTTCTAAATCCCACATCATACAGCTTAAGTAGAGGACTCCACTTTCAAGTATTTTGAGTTGGGTAGAAGAGCTCCCTACCCACTTTATTCATATTGTGCATAATTTACATGCCTCTATCACGCCTCTCTTTACTTGACTTTAAAAAAAATTAAATAGATCTGACTACCTTTCCTCCTAGGGGAGTTGTTCCAGTTCCTTGATTGTTTGGGTTGCCCTTTTTCTTTTTCTTTTTTGCCCTTTTCCCTACCATGCAGTATTATTTTTCAGAAGCAGTAACCAGAACTACAGTTGTCCCTTCACATTTGCTGGGGTTTGGTTCCAGGCCCCCCCGTGAATACCCAGATCCATGAATACTCAAGTCCCATTATATGCAATGGCATAGCAAAATGGTGTCCCTTATATAAGATGGCAAAATCAAGGTTTGCTTTTGGGATTATTATTTTTTAAAGAACATTTTCAAGCCGTGAATACTTAAAACCGTGAATGCCAAATCCGTGAATGTGGAGGGACAACTGTATATACAGAATTCTAAGCATGCTTGCACTATAGATTTGTAAAATTAAAGTTGTACAAATCCTTCCATTGAGAGAACTGACCCTTTAGTCTTGCTTTTTGCTTCCTGTATTTAAAATCAGCTTCTGTGCATAAGAGGACTTCATGTTATATATCATGACTGCTAAACTTAGGAAACCTTAGTGAGGAAATTTGTACCAGGTGGGCTAGGAAAGATAACTGTGTGAATTTCTGGAGAGCTGCTTCTTGACAGTGTGGGTAGTACAGAACTAGAGGACAAAAATCTGACTTGCTATACCGCAGTTTCCTGTAAGGTTGTTGCCATTTTCATACATTATGGCATACATTCTTTCCTGAAGTTTTGAAAGATTATAGAATGCTTCTCTTGCTCTGTACCCCTACTCCCGTTTTAATAGACTGTTCTCCTGATAGAGTAGAAGCTGCTTTTTGTATGCTAAATATTATTTTAATTTTGTTTCTCTGAGTGATGGAAAATAATTTGTATTTGGTTGTTGAAACTTTTTTGAGAGAATTTCTGTTGATTAGTAGAACCCGTACATTATTATATGTATGGTGGGAAGATTTCATCTCTGCTATACTAAAACATCTATTCATGGTATTGGAATCAGGTTTCTATATACTGTAACATGACTTATTTTAGTAGTTGTCAAACTTCAGTATGCTACTATATAAATAAAAATATATTACATTTCATAGTTTTTGAAGTAGTTGAATAGTAAATGTAGTTCTGCTGAATACAACTCTTGATTCTTTTTCTCAGAAAAGAATATCCCCCTAACATTCTGAAGATAGACAATGAATATATTAGATTCTCTCGGCCTCCAGAGATGAGTAAGTTTGTTTTTATTTTCATTAACCACCTTGTCAAATCACTGTACATTATACTGTATATGGAATGTGTGAATTCATGTATATCCCTTTGAATCAGAGAAAAGGAGAAAAATACATTTGTTTGGGGTGGCTTTCAAAAATTAACTACTCCCTGCCCGATCCTTATATGTATTTTGTTGCTGAGCTGTTCCTTTTGCCATTAAAACAAACAAACAAACAAACAAAAAACACTATTTGGCTTATTTATTTAACCTTTTGTTTTTAGATAGTGAAAAGCTTTTGTAATTGATATAAAAAGTAATATACACATTTATTGAACAATGCTAATTGTTACAGAGTATTTCATTTTTGGTGGAAGGATGACTTGTTAGGTTTGTAAATTATATTTGTCTTTGGTGGTAAATAGGCTTTATCCATATTCTCATTTTGATGGAAGTGGAAGCGCTCCTCCTGTGTGAAATAAATTCTGTGATTTGTCAAAGGAATTGCATGTACAGTTCTCCCTCCAAATTCGTGGCTTCGACTCTCACGGTTCTGTCTATTTGCGGAAAGCTGCTGGAGGATTGCTCCTCCTTTGGCTCCCCTCCCCACAGGGAATGCGGGGGTTTGCTATGAACGCTGCAGATTTGCTCGGCTTTCGTTTCCGGAGGAGGGGGAACAGCCAAAGGCCAAGCAAAGCCCTGCTGTGTTTCCTGCAAAGCCGCTGGGCTGCAAAGCCAAGCCTTCAAGTACTTGGTGGCATGGTGGCTGCAGAGGCCCTGGGGGTATGGTGGTGGCAACGGCATGGCGGCAGTGATCGGGAGGAGGTGAAAGGGAAGGGGATGAAGACACTTTGGTCCTCCACCCCCTTTCCTCTTCGCCAATGGACCTGCGGCGCCGTGGATCATGTCAGCAGAGAGGAAAGGGGGCAAAGGCACTTTGCTTCTCCTCCCCCTTTCCTTTTTGCCCATTGAGTTTAATCCGGTTGTGGAGGAATGAGGGTTGCCTTTCCCTCCTCAACTGGATTGAACTCCGAGGGATGCCCGTGTTCAGCAGCTTTGTGGGTGTTTTGGGAGTGCCCCGATTCAATCAGCTTTTGACCATTGAGTGTTTGGGACAAAGGCTGATTGAAGTGGGGTGCTCACTAAGGAAACTGTCAGCAGTTTCCTGAGCGAGTGCCCCGCTTCAGTCGGCCTTTGCCCCAACCACTCAAGGGCCGAAAGCCCACAGTTTCTTTAGTGAGCGCCCTGCTTCAATCGGCCTTTGCTCCAAACACTCAAGAGTTGAAAGCCGATTGCAGTTCTATGATTCTATGATTCTATGAAGCGGAGTACTCACTCAGGAAGCCACCAATGGTTTCCTTAGCGAGCTCCCCACTTCAGTTGGCCTTTGTCCCCAACACTCAAGGGCTGAAAGCCGTTTGAAGTGGGGCGCTTGCTCAGGAAACCATTGGCATGGGCATCACTACCAACAAACCTCATTTTAAACGCACTGCCTCGCCATCCCCAAGGTCAGGGGGGCATCTTCCGCTGTCGCTGCCAAAAATTCAGGGACAGGGTGGCGAGGCAAGTGCATTTAAAACTAGGCTTTTCTGCGGGATGGCCCGCTCTTACCTGGCTCTTTGATTCCCCCCTCCATGGGGGGAGCTTAAACAGAAGCTGCTTGCTTAGAAGGCAGCTGCAAGGGCTGGGCATTGCTTCGGAAAAGCCTCTCTTTAAACGCACTTGCCTCACCACCCCGCCCATGGATTTTTGTCAGCGACAGCGCAGGATGCCCCCCTCCCGACCTTGGGAGTGGTGAGGCGAGTGTGTTTTAAACTAGGCTTCTCAGCGACGACAGCAGTGGCTTCAGTGGGCTTCGGCTTCCCCCTCCCCCAGGCAAGGAAGGCCGAGCAAACCCGGGGGGGGGAGTGAGAGTTTATTCATTTTTTTTCACATTTGCAGGGGGGCTTGCCCCCCCCAACCCCCATAAATTTGGAGGGAGAACTGTATATTGCTTTGTGGAATATTATTCCTGTGGCCTCTTCATGATTGTGTTGATATATGCTTGCTTATTTTTTTCTTTTTTTCTAAAGGAACTTTTTTTGCCAGATCTTAACTGTGTTGTATAATGAACTGGAGTCAATAGATTCAGCCTCTTGTTGGGAGTTATCGTTAAAAGTATTAACTATATTGTGACTTAATATAAGATTCAGTATAAAAGCAATAAAATTATTTTTGAAAAAATATCAACTAGCCTTTGTTTTAGTATTTGACATGGACCACATTCTTCTGTGCTCCATTTGGTTTCAAGGGATTACTTTCTCAGATCTTACTTTTTCAATTTATCATGAGGCATAGGTGAATGGAGAGAAGCAGTTAGTAGCCTATTATGCTGCTCTGGATTGGGTGTAAAAGACTGAATTAGAGTTATCTTCAGCAGAGGTCTTTCCATTTACTGGTATTGATTTCCTTCTCTCCTTCCAGAAAGTGTGATGGAGAATAGAGAAGAGTCTGAGTCAGAGTCAGAGTCAGGAATTACGAGGAAGGTACAATTGAAACGTCACTGCACTTTATTTCAGTCTGCTTTGCTTCCAACTCATGCTACAAAGAAATGTGCAACCTACCTAGAGGTGGGTTATATATTAAAGCTTCTTTAAATTTTAAAGACGTTAAAAGATTAAATTGCATTTTTTCATCTTGTGATAATTTTCGTGGATGTCTCTGCTTCCAGCAACTGTGCTAGCATTTTGCTTTTTAAATACAACATGTATTTGTGCTGATTTAATTGGAAAACTAAACAGCTTGGTTTGTCATTACTGATCCCTGAGATTTTAAATGATGAACTTGCTAGTCTGTCACTAACACACACGTGCACATGGTATGCCATATGGGTAAGGGATAAGATGTTGATAAATATCGTTAATCTTAATACTGTTTTAAACATGTGCTACTCAGTAAGTCTGCTCCCAGATCTGTCAAGTGGCAATGGGCAGATAGTAACACGTAGCGACTAGGGAAATGAGTGGTGGAGTGTGTGGCAGGAGGTAAGGAGTAGTGGACTTGGGAATTGTGACAAAAGTATACAGAAGGTTGAAGTGAACATCATTCTTGATCTCTGAGACTCACACATATGGGTCATTCTGTGCCTGCGTGGAGATCTTTGGAAGCATCTAGAGCTGTGTTTTGGTGGTAACCCCTCGCCTGCACTGGTGGGAGACCAAAATCCCATTTCCTCTTTGAAGAACCTTGGTACTTTTGTGGAGCAGGTCTCCAGAATGTCTAAGGCATTAAAACCTCATATTAAGGAGTCCAAACTACCTCTTGAGGATCCAGTGTTTAAGAGAATTGATCCTCAAAATACTCCTCTGACAGCTGTGATGCTTCTGGTGCTTTGGAACATAGCCTGCCATGCTTGGCAAACTCTGGCCTCAGTTTCTTCCACTTCAAGGAGTATTGAAAATCAGTACCCAGTGCAGGAAGAAGACTGTACTGTACTTTTTAAACACCCTCAGCCAAATTCGATTATCATGAAGCAGCACAAAGGGATGTTCCACAAAGGCCCATGCTTCTCCATCAATAAGGAGGGGTGTATGATCAGTGTCATGGCTTGTGAGATATATTCTATGGCAACTTTCTCCCTCAGAATAGCATATTATCAGGCTTGAATGGGTGGGCACCAACAGTTCCTCAGGGAACAGGTTGCCTCCCTAATGTCACACCTTTTGGGCAATGGTAAGAGAATGGTATGCTTTCCCACTCTGAAGCACTCAACTGAGTACCACAGCGAGGCATGCAGCAGACTGTAATGTGATAGCCATGGCTAATGCCATCACTCTTTGTAGGCATGCCTGGCTACACTCTGCAGGTCTAACTACTGATGCAAGGTCAACCATTGAAGGCCTTCTGTTTGATGAACAAGAGGTGTTCCACTCTTCCACAGATGAGAAGTTGGAACACAACAAGAAAATGAGGTCAATAGCTAAGAAGTGTGGTCTCTAGTCCCAGCCTGCACAAATCACGGCGAAGTCATACTGGTTCAAGCCGTTCCCACCTAAATGCGTTTCACGTTTTCCACCTGTCAACACTCCAGAATTTCTCTCAAGGCTCTTCCTCTTTTTGATGTTCTTTCGATCAGTCAAAGCATTGCTTTTCCACCAAGAAACTGCCTAACAATGCCAAACATTTCTTACTCCCCCCTTTGCCAAGCAGCTACCAACTCCACTTCCCATTTCAGTTAGCATCCTTCTTCGACAGATGGCATGCTATCATTACCGATTTGTGGATCCTCTGTAAAATTTCTGTAGAGTTCAATGAGCTGCCTCTGGTGGGAACCTTCAAATACACGCAGCCTTTGGACCCTCTTGAACAGGAGATTGCAACACTCCTACAGAAGGCTGTGATAGAGCAAGTCCATCCATCACTGTCACCTCTCAGATTCTATTCTATTTGAGGTATTTCATAATCCCCAGATGGGACAGAAGCTTGTGCCCAATCTTGAATTGCAGGGAAGTTAATTCCTTTATTCCCTGTAAGTGATTCAGGATGGTTGTTGTTGTTGTTAACTGCTGTCATCCGACCCTATGAATGAGAGACTTCCAAGTCACCCTATCTTCAAGAGCCCTGCTCAGGTCTTGCAGAATCAAGGATGTAGCTTATTTTATTGAGTTTATCCATCTGAAATGTGGCCTTCCTCTTTTCCTACTGCCTTTTACTTTAGCAAGCATTATTGTCTTTTCTAATGAGTCATGTCTTTCCTGTCAAATATTCTCCCCCTCCTCAAAGGAGAGTGGTTTGATAGACCTGCCAAATGCATACTTTCATATCAATATCCACCTTTCCAGCAGACACTTCCTCTGATTTTGTGTTGGGCTGGAGCATTACCAATTAGGCATCCTTCCCTTCAGCCTTGCAATGACTCCGAGGGTTTTCTTGAAATGTGTGCCTGTGTTAGCCACTTGGATAAGGACCAAAGGAGTCTTCATCTTCTCATATTTGGATTAATGGCTGATAGTCTTTCCTTCTTTTCACTAGGTCCTTCCAAGATTTCCACCTCATGATGTCCTTCCTTCAAGACTCAGGCTTCACGATACATTGGAGAAAGTTTTCATTGCATCCATCCCATTGTAGTCAGTTTATTGGGTCAGTGCTTGACTCTAGAGTCCAGAGCATTTCTGCCCTGAGACAAAGCATTTGCCCTGAAGGCTTTGGTGCAGAAGCTCTTAAGGAATTGACACACCAACTCCAGATCTATTTAGGTTCTACTGGGTGTCATATGAGTAACCAGTATGATCATTATCTGCAGACAAAATGACAGTAGGCATCTATCTCAATAAGCAAGGAGGTACACATTCATGCGCCCTACTTTACCTTGCTTTCTGGATATGGGATTGATGCATATGGAGGGGCATATTTCGCCCGGCAGTGCATCTCCTTGGCATTGACCAATATCCTTGTTGATTATCTCAACAGAATGATCTCATGCTCTCACAAGTGGAAGATGGACTCAGCCCTCCTGTCTTGCCTCTTCTGTCACTGGGGAGCAGCTAAAATAAACCTCTTCACATCTCCAGCAAATGGCCAGCACACTCAATTCTGTAGCAAGGATGGTCAAAGCTTGGTTTCTCTAGGAGATGCATTTATTTTCTCATGGAATGTACCTCTGCTGTACACCTTTCCCCCATTTCCTCTTCTCACAAGGGCTCATCACAAAGATTGAGGAGGACAATGCAGATTTTACTCTCATCACCTGTGGTTCTCCAGGCTTCTTAAGCTGTCTGATGGCAACTTCTGCTGCTTTCTGGAGCACTCTGATCTCCTGTGCATGTGGCACAGTAAAATTCTGCACCTAGATGTGGCTACCCTCTGGCTAACCATGTGGAGGCCTCACCTGTGTTGGATCTGTCGGACAACATCCGACAGAAGATATCTGAAGCTCAGACAGTTGATGAAGCACTCTTATGGAGCCCAGTGGGTCTCCTTTCTGTTCTTCCTGTAGACTGAGGGTGCTGCATCAGACAGCTTCTTGCTCAAACACGTGCCTTGTTTCCTCATGTCTCTGTGAGCTAAAGATCTATTGTACTCCTCCCTGAAGGTTCACCTTGCAGCCATTTCCACTCACTCTTAATCTGCAGGATGCCTCTTAGTTGGTGCACCTGAAGGCAAAGTGTTTTTTTTTGAAGGGCTACTGATAGCCTTGAACTTCAGGAGTGGGGGGTGGGACTGGTAGTGGCAGCAGCAGCGACAGACATTCTTCGTGATCCCCTGCCTTTGTGGGGCACATGAACTGCCCGTTTCCATCTCATGTGCCATCATTGAAATTGACTTCAGTGTTCACAAATCCCTTTTTGGGCAGGGCCCATAGGACTATTCGGTTGCCCTTGTGCTCTGACCAGAAACCTCTTGCACACAATAGCCTCAAGTTTTGTGGGGGTGGGGGGGGTGGCAAGTGCACTGTGAGGCAAGCATTCTTTGTGATTCCCTGCCTCCAAGGAGCCTGCAAGCTTCCATCAAGGCCTAATAATGTGTGCTTTGCACCCGGGCCTTGCCACTGCCTCTACTGTTGCTACCCTGGGACCGCTTCTCGGCTTGGTTGCATTAGATCTTAGGTACTGTGCAGTATTTTTTAAAAGCTATTTCTGAACTTACATATTACTGGAGGTGGGCGAGGCCACTGAATGCTTGCCGTAGCATGCCTGCCAGCCGGGGCTTTCCACTGCCTCCACTGTTGCCCTCTGCCATTGCATTACTAGGGACTTGATCACCTGCATTTTTTGGTATCTTCTGGGACCAAAGCACTATAGATACTGAGGGCCCATATACACCGCGTAGATACCAAAATCCCTGGATGCTCAAGTCTCATTATATGCAGTGGCATAGTAAAATGGTGTCCCTTGTATAAAATGCAAAAGCAAGATTTACTTCCTGGAATTTTTTAAAAAAATATTTTCAAGCTGTGGTTGGTGGAATCGATGGAAAACAAATCCTTGGATACAGAGGGCTGAATTTATGTATCTCAGATGAGACAATTTAGGAATTCTTTTTGGCTGTTTGCACCTATGGCATGTATAAGAAAGGGAAAGTGATCTCATCTCAGTGTCTCTCCCACTGGGCGGTGAATGCTGTGCACTTCGCTTACTCCCTTTCTGGAAAACCTCTTCCATAAGGGATCAAAGCTCATTCAACTTGGGGTGTGTCCACCATGTCAGCATATTTCAGAGGGATTCCTCTTCCAGAACTCTGCCAGACGTCTGGTTGGTTGCAACCATCTACATTCCCGTCTCATTACAGACTGGATTCTCCATCCCAAGCCGATGCAGCATTTGGTAGGGTGGTGCTTTCATCAGTCCTGGCATGACCTTTATTGAGTTTAGCTTGCTATTCTCCCATATGTGTCAGTCACTAAGACTACAAAGAAAAAGAAGAGGTTGCCTACCTGTAACTGGTTCCTTGAGTGGCATTCTGTGAACTCACGCAACCTGCCCTCTTCATGCCATCTCTTTCTCCAGTCTTCCAATGACAGACTTAGAACTGGATTTCAGCAAGAATGCAGTTATATGTGTGTGGGCGTGGTATTGGGATTACCAATAAAACACAAATCTAGAAGCTTCCAAAGATCTCCACACAGGTGCAGAATGACCTATATGTGTGAGTTCACAGATGACATCTTGCAGAACCACAGTTACAGGTAGGCAGCCTGTTCATCCCTTGATTCCCATCCATGTTCTTTCTTCTAAAGGATCTGTGCACAATTTATTGTTTGCCTGATGTATTAAATTCTAAAATGACAGAAAGACATATATAGTTACTCTGTTTTTCTTCTCTCCTAGGGTTCAGAACAAAATAGTTACTCCACAGTTTGCTTGTGTTCTGGTAAAGCTAATGAAAGTCAGACCAAATGTAATATTTGCGGAAAGTGTTGTACTGAGGGCTTACAAAGACAGCCGGTTCAGAGTATGGCATTAAATGATACTTTGGGATCGTTAGCACGAGAGTCAATACATGAAAATTCAATAGGACAGAAATCTTTAAATACAGGACTAAATGCAAAAAAGTTTTATGGATCTTCTCTTGATACCGTTTCGGTTGATTTCACGGTGAGGCGCAATGTAGGACCTGCTATGCTGCGGCCAAATGGAAAAGTTTGTTCCAAAATTACAGGAAATTTAAGGCGGAATACAACAGCATCTGAACTAAATGATCCAAGTAAGTTTATTTTTTTAAAAAAAACTTTTAAGCTGGATATAAATTAGTGACAAAATGTTCCCCTCTTGGAGATATTTTGGAGGAGAAAACAAAATGACAGGTAATTCTAAGTGGGGTTGGAACATGCTCTGAAGGTCCATGATGCAGCAGCCTCACTGAAGCTAAGCCATTCTGGACCTTTCCAGTGCTACAATGGAAGAGACTTTCCAGGAAGCCTAGGTATATGCCAACATGAATTCTATGGAAGAAAAGTGGGTAATAAATGTAATTTACTATATTGATGTGATTACGTTTTACTTATTGGAAATTGTGCTTTAGCAAGGCAGAATAATACAGTTGTCCCATCATACTGGGGTTTGGTTCCAGGACCCCCCGTGGATACCAAAATCTGTGAATACTCAATTCCCATTATATGCAATGGCATAACAAAATGGTGTCCCTTATATAAGATGGCAAAATCAAGGTTTGCTTTTTGGATTATTATTTTTTTAAAAGAATATTTTCAAGCTGTGATTACTTAAATCCATGGATACCAAATCCGTGGATACAGAGGGACAACTGTATAATGTTTGTTTTGGAATTGTGAAGACACCAGACGAAATGCACAGATAAATGGTGTGCCTTTGTAGTGAAAAAATATTATGTTACCTGATGCAGAGATACTATTGTGGGGAAAAGATATTTTCCAGTAAAAGCTGGGAAATAGTCCACGAAGTACAAAGGATTGTTAAGCAAATGTCCAAGCTCTAGTCTCAAGGGTGGGTTTTGGGTCCCCCCCAAAACAGAAGTGGGCAACTGCCAAGGGTGAGAGGCTTCATCCACTCCTCACCCCCCAAGATCCTCCTGGAGGGCAGCACTCCCTTTCCTTCCCAATGAGGGAATAATTCGTTCTGATGAGGAATGTCTTGAGGACATGGATGGAGGGGAGACAAGTTTTTATTTCACTGCTTGGGGAAGCTTTTGCACTTCCTTCCTGTTTGGAGAAAAACCCTTTTCAGGCTTTTTAAAAAGTGAAAAGTGTTTAAAAAAACCCGCCCTCAAAGGCAGAGTAATGGCCAACAATGCCCTTCCAGATGCTTGGAAGTGGTATTGATGATTGTCTGGACAAATAATATTTTTTGAGGAAAGTGCTATGGGAACCTTTGGAGGGTTGCAGAAGTGGTCTTTAGAGTTGCACTTTTCCTATCTCTGACTAAAAAAGGACTACAGAAGAAAATGGACCTTACAACATAAATCTGAGAAGATCACAGTTTGATTTTTTCCCCCCAAATACTTTTTATTATAACATATACAACATAAATTTAGGGTACAGAAATAAAGGGGATAGTAACATTCCTCTCCCCATTTCCCCTTCCCTTAGACAGATAAAGTGGCTTTAACTTAAAATTAGGTTAAAAACTCTTACTTCCTTCGTAACAAAGTATCTCAAAGATTTTATTCTTCTCAAAAGTAATACATCCTTCTTAGTACTCATTACACCTCTTTTTCTTGTTTGTTTCAAAGTTACATTTACGATTCCCCCTCCCCAACCCTTTTATCTTCTGTTATCTATTATCTCCTCTTTTCTCTCTTCCCTTTCTTGTTTCATGTATCCGCTATCATCTTACCTATACCTATGCCTATATATATCTATAATCTTACTATTTCTCTTCTTAGATTTCTATATCTCCTGATGTACTCCACCTCTTCCTACAATACATGGTTACTGGTAACCATTCTGCTTCTGTTTTCTGTTCTGGTTTTTGATTTAATACACATGTTAATTTGTCGTTTTCTTTCATTTCTTGTATCTTATTAAGTCATTCTTCTATTTTTGGCTCTTCTTTGCTTTTCCATTTTGCAGCAATGAGCATACGGGCCGCTGTACAGAGATATAGCAGTATTCTCCAGTAATCTTTTTTTACTTCTTTTGGTAATACGGCTGTAATATTTAAGAGATATAATTTCTGATTCAGTTCAAATTTTATATTGAATATTTTTTTGATGATGTTGTGTATCTTCACCCAGAATTTATGTATCAGCGGGCAAGTCCACCACATAGGTTTTAATGTTCCTGTTACTTTTCCGCATTTCCAGCAGTTCCTATCTTTTGTTCCATAGATTTTTTTCAGTCTTGAAGGGGTTAAATACCACCTATTGCTAATTTTGAAATGATTCTCTTTTAGGGTTTGACACGCCGTAAACTATTTTGTTTTCCTCCAAGCATCTTCCCAGTCTTCTAATTTGATCACCTCTCCAATATCTCGCCCATTTGATCATTGTATCTCTGATTGTTTCCTCCTCTAATTGCCTAGAATTAAGAATTTTATACAGTCTTGCGATTTTCTTTTTCTTATCATCCCCTTTTATTTTTTCTATCTCCGTTTCCTCATCTAGGAAGCCTGGTTTTTCTTTATCTTTGTTGAACCTGCTGTATATCTGTTGGTAGGAAAACCAGTTGAATTTCCATCCTTCATCTTCCAATTCCTCTTTCGATTTTAATTCCATCTTTTTATCCCCCTTCTTTTTACACAAATCATTATACGTAGCCCATCTGTCAGGTTTGCCCACCTGTCCCCGTCTTCCGTTGAAGGCCTTTACTGGAGACATCCATTTTGGTAATTTCCCGAATTGTTTCTGTATCTTTTTCCAGCTCTGTAATAGTGCTTTCCTTATGATGTAGTTGTTAAAGTCTTTTTGAATTGTAGCTTTGTCGTAGCCTAAATACGCAGTTTGATTTAAATGTAGAGTTTGAGACAAATACTTTTTCCTTCTAGTTGTTTTATCCAGTGATGATGAGGAAGAGAATGAGATTGGCAGCAGTAACCGAATGGAGAGCATATCGCCACGTCCAGCAGATTCAGCCTGTTCATCTCCTGCACCTTCCACAGGAAAGGTGGAAGCAGCCTTGAAGGAGAACACCTGTGAACTACAGCAAAGGTTAACTAGCATTACAGCAGACACAGAATCTGCAGTTACATTACCAAGAAAAGCAAGAATGAAAGATCAGGTACCCTTTTCGTGTGTAATTTCAAAAAGTGCATATAAGCATCCATGCAGTATCTATAGATACGTGTGAATGTATCCTAGTGAATGCATGCACATACTTTGTAATATGTTGATGGAATCATAGTGTAGTCTCCTCATTGATCCAAAGCATGGTGCTGTCATGTCTTCTGCGTTATTAGTTAGATCCAAAGGGTTGCATTTGTTGGAACTAATTTGTTCTGGGAGTCAGCGTGGTGTAGTGGTTTGAGTGTTGAACTACGACTTGAGACCCAGGTTTGGATCCCCGTCCGGCCATGAATACCCACTGGGTGACCCTGGACAATTCACACACTCTCAGAAAAACCCATGAAATGCTTGCCTTAGGGTTGTGATAAGTTGGAAACAACCTGAAGGCACACAACAACAATAAACTTGTTCTGTTGATTTCAGTAGGTTCTAGTGCAGTGATAGGCAACCTTTTGAGCTTGGTGTGTCAAACTTCGCCAAAAAACTGAGCATAACTCGGGTGGTGTGTCACTTTGAGGAAAAAACATTATTTCGTGATATTTATTGTTTAAATAACATAAATGTATACAGTTGCCCCTCCACATTCTCAGCTTTCACTCTCGCAGTTTTGATTATTCACGGTTTGCTCAGCAAACACCCCATTTAAATCAGCTTCTCTCCCTCCCACTCAAGGGAGAGGAACTGATTTAAACGGAGTGCTTGCTGAGCAAGCCAGGTGCTCAGCTCCCTGCTCTCCTGGGGCTTGGCTCCATTTGGGAGGGGGGAGAGCCAAACCCCAGGAGAGCGGGAAGTTGGCGAGAAAGGCGCTTTTTAGCCCCCCCCCGCCCTTCCCAAAGCCGCGATTGAGCTTTCTAAGCCTTGTTGCTGTTTTGGGAGGGTAGGGGTGGCTGAAAAGCCTCTACGCCACGCTCCCTCCCCCCTCCCAACCTTCCCAAAGAGGCTATATGGGGCTCTCAATCCCCAGAGCCTCTTCAGGAAGCCTGGGGAGAGGCTGGCCAGACTCCCTTCCGCCCTCCTGTCACCTTCTCCGGCCTTCCTGACGCGGCTCCGGGGTTTCAAAGCCCTGGAGCCCCCTCGGGAAGGCCGGGGAGAGTTGGGTAGACTCCTTTCTCCAGCCATCCGAGGCAGCACCAGTGTTTCAAAGCCCCGGAGCCCCCTCGGGAAAGCCGGGCAGACTCTCGCCCACCAGCCAGCTGCCTTCTTCGGCCTTCCTGAGGTGGCTCTGGGGTTTCAAAGCCCTGGAGCCCCCTTGGGAAGGTCGCAGAAAGGCCGGGCAGACTCTTGCCCGCCCACCAACTGCCTCCTCCAGCCTTCCTGAGGCAGCTCTGGGGTTTCAAAGCCCCAGAGCCCCCTTGGGAAGACCGGGGAAAGGCAGGGCAGACTCTCGCCTGCCCACCCGCTGCCTTCCCCGGCTTCCCTGAGGCGGCTTCAGAGCTTCAAAGCCCTGGAGCCGTCTCGGGAAGTCCGGGGAGACTCTCACCCACCGCCTTCCCCAGCCTTTCCAAGGCAGCTCCAGGGCTTTGAAGCCTCGGAGCCCCCTCAGGAAGATCAGGGAGAGGCCGGGCAGAGTCCCTCCCTCACGCCCGCCCGCCGCCTTCCCTGGCTTTTCTGAGGCGGCTCCGGGGCTTCGAAGCCTCGGAGCCCCCTTGGGAGGGTTGGGGAGAGGCCTGGCAGACTCCCGCCCACCCGCCGCCGCCTTCCCCGGCCTTTCCGAGGGGGTCCAGGGCTTACAAGCCTCAGATCCCCCTCGGGAAGGCCGGGGAGAGGCTGGGCAGAGTCCCACCTGCCGCCTTTCCCGGCCTTTCCGAGGTGGCTCCAGGGCTTCAAAGCCTCAGAGTCCCCTCGGGAATGCCAGGGAGAGGCCGGGAAGAGTTCCTTCCTCCTGCTGCCTTCCCTGGCCTCCCCGAGGCGGCTCTGAGGCTTCAAAGCACTGGAGCCCCCTCAGGAAGGCTGGACAGACTCCCGCCCACCTGCCTGCCGCCTTACCCGGCCTTTCCGAGGCGGCTCCGGGGAAGCACAGCAGGCCTTGGGGGGGTGACCAGGTGGGAGGGAGGCTCCACCTCCCGCCTCCCTAAAGTGGCGGTTGGGGCTTCGTAGCCCCACCCACCACTTTCCTCCACCCTCCCTAAAGTGACGACCAATCGCCACTTTAGGGAGGGTGGTGAGGTTGCGGGTGGGGGTGGGAGGAGGCCTATGGCCGCATGTCAGCCCAAATGGCTACGCGTGTCAGTGCTGACACAGTGTCATAGGTTCGCCATCACTGTTCTAGTGCATGATTAACTTCCTCTGAATCCAACACCTATGTATGTTGGATTCTCTTAACATCTTTGCACATTAAGTAACCAACCTACAGCATGATTGGGAGAATTTGGTAGCTAAGAACATGCCCTTAGTTAACTGCCTTGGGTCCCAGTTGGCTTTGCGGGAAAACGGTATAAATAAAAGTAATACAATAATACAGTTAGTCTTCTTATCCATGGTTTCTGCATCCACAGATTCCACCATTCACAGCTTGATAATATCCCCCCTTACCCAAAAATAAATAAATAAATAAATAAATCTCCAAACAGCAAACTTTGATTTTGTCATTTTATATAAGAGACACTATTTTACTATACCATTGTATACAATGGGATTTGATCATCCACTGATACTGCTTTCCAGGGGTGTGTGTGTGGTTCTGGAACCAAACCCCAGTGGATACCATGGGCCCACTGTACAACATCAGTTTCCTTAGGTACATGATTAGATTTCTTGAAACAGGTATTTTGAAAACCAGTGTCTGATTTGATGTTGTGTAGAGAAGATGCTTTAAAAACCTAAGCATGAAGTCTCATTGGGTATAAATAGGTCCCTCGTTATAATCACTGGAGTTCTGTAGTTTGATACTTCAGTTAATGCTTGCCTCAGCAGATTGTGAGCCACTTCCTTTGCCTGCTTTCCATGCTGCTTTAGTGATTTAAATCAGAATCATATTAGGGGAGTAAGATCACCATATTAGTGTTAGAGGATAAATTATTGAGAGCTGGGGAAGAGGGTGTTAATTTAATTTATATGCTGTCTTTCTCCCAGAATGGGGCCCAAGATGGCTCACAAAATGTCATATAAAATACAATTTAAAACAATTAAAAACATCACAATATACAGATCTAAAATGATGTAAAACATATAAAAGTTAAAAATAAAAACACCTCAATAAAAGCCTCTCTAAGCCCAGCTACATATTAAAAGCCTGCTTGAATAAAAAACGTCTTTGCCTGCTGGTGAAAGTAAAACAGGGAGGGGGCCAGCAGAAGGGAGTTCCAGAGGGTGGGAGCAGCCACTGAGAAGGCTCTCTCTCATGTCCTTGTCAGGCAAGCTTGTGATGGTGGTGGAAATGAGAGAAATCCTTTCCCTGAGGATCTTAGAACCCTTGCAGGTTTGTATGCAGAGATAAGTTCTTTCAAATAGTCTGGACCCAAGTTATATAGGACTTTATAAGTCATGACTAGCACTTTTAATTGTGCCCAGAAACAAGCCAGTAGCCAGTGAAGCTGTTTTATCAAGGCAGTTATATATATGCTCCCTATAACTGGTCCTGGTCAGCATTCTGGCCACAGCATTGTGGGCCCACTGAAGTTTCTGAACAGTTTCCAAAGGCAGCTCCATGTGGAGTGTGTTAAAGTAGTCCAAACGGGATGTAATCAAGGCATGTGTCACTGTAGCCAGATCTGACATTTCAAGGAATGGGTACAGCTGCTGCACTAGTTTTAGCTGTGCAAATGTACTCCTGGCCATTGCTGAAATTGGGCATCATGGCTCAGAGCTGTGTCCAGGAGAAAACCCAAGCTGCAAGCCTGAGATTTCAGGGGGAGTGTAACCCTATCCAGCACAGGCAGGGTCCCTATTCCCTGATCTGACTTTCGACTGACCAGAAGCACCTTTGTCTTGTCTGGATTAAGTTTCAGTTTGTTTGCCCTCATCCAATCCATTACTGACAACAGGCATTGGCTAAGTACCAAGACAGCTTCCTTGGAATCATATAGGAAGAAAGAGAGAGTTAGGTGTCATCAGCATACTGGTGACACCGAACCCAAAAACTCCAGATGACCTCTCCCAGAGGTTTCATGTTAAACAGCATGGGGACAAGATATAATGCTGAGGGATCCTGCAGGCCAACAGCTGGGGCATCAAACCCAAGTCCCTTAGCACCACCTTTTGAGTTCACCCTTCCAAGAAGGACTGGAACCACTACATAATAGTGCCTCCAGGTCTCATCCCAGAGAGGTTGCCTAGAAAATACCATGTTTGATGATATTGAAAACCTCTGAGAGGTCCAACAGAACCAACAGGGACACACCCTGCGTAGTTCCATTCCCCCAAGGTGATCAAAGCTGTCTCCATCCCATAACCAGGCCTGAAGCCAGATTGAAATGGATCTATAAACTGTTTCATCCAGAAGCCCCTGGAGCTGGGAGGCCACCACATGCTCCAATCTTGACCCAAAATGGTATGTTGAGATTGACTGATAATTATTCAAAATAGTGGGATCCAGGAAGGCCTTTTTTAAGTAAAGGCCTCACTACAGCCTCTTTTAGGCAGGATGGACACTTCCCTTGCTGCAGTGAGGCGTTCACCTTACCCACTTAGCCAGTCCTTCTCTAGCTGCTTTCAGAAGCCAGGAAGGTCAAGGATCCAGTTACATGTGGTGGCTTTAACCTCTCCAAGGATCCTGTCCATATCCTCAGCCTACATGAATTGAAACATATCCAAAAAGCAGAAGCCAAGATTACATTCACCAGACCTGATGCAACTACAGTGTCCAAGTCAGAGCGAATCCAAGTTGATTTTATCTGCACTCTCTTGCAAATTCTTCACAATGGGTTACTGAGTAGTCTTTATTTTCTTCTTGTGGGCCAGAATGTAAAAGGCCCCTGACCACTTGAGACAACTCTGCTGGATGACACTGTGCAGAAGCAATGGTGGCCAAAAAGTATAATTTTTTTCCAGGGAGTTCTAGCCCATATTCAAAGTGATTTCACTCAGAGTCTTCTGCCATTGTCACTCTAGTTTACGTCCCACATGTTTCATTAGTGCCAGCTCCCTAGTGAACCAGGGGGCTCACTTGGCTCCACTTTGTGGGAGGGGACACGTAGGGGCAATCGTGTCCACTGCCATTTCCCTGTTCCAGAGAGCAGTGTTTTCCAGGTGGTCCAGCTCCTCCGTGCTTCTTTTAGCAGAGCAGTAGGAAAAGCAACCACAGTGAAGTGGCTCCTACAGTGCTGCTGGTAAGTATGAAACAAGTGTTATTAAATAAACTGATAACCGGAAAGGATGATAATTCCTTAACATTAAAATACGTTGAAAATTGTCCCAATTAATAGCACTTTACTGTAAGGATTTCATGGTGGGGATTTTTGTTTTTTAGTTTGAGCATCACTGCAAGAATTGGATAAACAAAGACAAAAAATGCACCATGAGCAGGCTCCTTAAGTGCTGTCAAGGGGGACAACTTTCACGGTATGTTAATCTAAAGACTTAATAGTCGTGGCAGGAATTCTTTAAAAGGGTGTATTCGCTATAACAGTTGATCTTCAAACTTGTGAAGTTGTTCAAAGCCCTTAACCTAGTTTCTTCAGATTTGTGTAAAGAATACATACACAACATACAAAATATGTTCTATAAGTCACATCTGCAAAGAAAACAGGATGTGCAAACATAAACTGATGAGAAGGCAAGATTTTAAACAGAGTACCCAATATATCAATCAAGGAATCCACAGCCCTGAGTCTGCAAGACATGAACAGGGCTGTTGATGACAGGTTGACTTGGAGGTCTCTCATTCATAGGGTTGCCATAAGTCGAAGTTGACTTAACGGTCGTTAACAACAAATCTAAAATATTAGGCACACCTGGTGAATTAATATTAGAAATTATATTAGGACTTTTATACAGTAAGATTATATCATGGCAATATGTGGGTAAACATTTAAGTGGCAAAACTAGAGAGTCATAGAAACATTGTTTTGTCTTGAATATATACAAATAGCATATGAATCTGAGTTAGCAGATTGGGACTTTACTCTTGGCTACAACTATCAAATGATTTGCCTAAAAAAATAAAATAGGCAACTATCAAATGATTTGGCTAATTTGTAAGCCTCTCTGATAGCCTTTGTGGCTGAAGAATGGGGTATAAATAAATAAATAAATAAATGTGATAAGGAGGCAGTTAGACCAGATTTTGAAATACAAATATATACTTGGTCTCTTGAATATTTCCATTATGTTTGTTGCTTCCTGGATTTATTTTCTTAAAAAGTTTCACTTGCATGTATTTTTAATACCTGTTATCTTCTACCTGTTCTGAAACATAGCCCCAACATTTTAAAAGTAACTTTTAGAAAACAGATATTTTGCTAAATGATGACTGTAATAATTATTTTACAGTTTGGTAATGTTGTATCCAGTGCTCCGGTAAAACGCCGTAAAGTTATTTCTCAAGAAATTGCAACTGATGTACCCTTAAAATATCAAAGCACTTTTGAAAGTGTCATTCTAAATTGTCGAAGCATAAGAATAGGAACCCTGCGAAGAATGGTCGCAGAGCCTGTAATTGTAAGTAAATGATTTTTTTGGTGCTTTGTCACTTCCTCTTTTTAAAAAAAGTCATTGCAGGGCATATAAACTTAGAGCTGGAGATAGAAAGAGGTGAACGTGGATGATAATTATGACGAAACAAAACAGTTCCCTGCCCTCAAGCTTACAGTCTAATGAAGACATGATACAAAAGGAAAGGGGATGGCAGTAGGTGAAGGGATTAAGTCTAGCATTCTCTTCTTTCCCTCCTTGGCATGGGCAATGGAAGTTGGGATGGAGGGAGAACCATTCTGCTCCTGGGCTGAGGCAAGATGGAGCTCTGCCTGCCTCTCCTTCTTTTCCTCCTTAGCCAGGGCGATGACAGTTGGGACAGAGGGAGGGCCATTCTGCTTCTGGGCCGAGGCAAGATGGAGGTCTGCATGACTTTCCTTCTCTCCCTCTGCAGCCAGGGCAGTGGCAGTTTGGATGGAGGGAGGGCTGTTCTGCTTCTAGGCCGAGGCAAGATGGAGTTGTGCCTGCCTTAGCTTCTCTCCCTCTGCAGCCAGGGCAGTGGCAATTGGGATAGAGGGAGGGCCGTTCTGCTTCTGGGCTGAGGCAAAATGGAGCTCTGCCTGCCTCTCCTTCTCTTCCTTCTTGGCCAGGGCAATGGCAGTTGGAATGGAGGGAGGGCCGTTCTGCTTCTGGGCCGAGGCAAGATGAAGATCTGCCTGACTTTCCTTCTCTCATCTGCAGCCAGGGCAATGGCAGATGGAATGGACGGAGGGTCATTTTGGTTCTGGGCTGAGGCCTTAGCTTCCCTTCCTCATGAAAAGTTTTAGAAATGGGCACATCTAACAGAAATGAAGAGGGACTGTACTTCTAGGCCACAGTATTGAGTCATGGTAGGAACTTCTTTTGGGGTAGGTGGGCAGTGCTTGAAAGAGACAAGGTGGTATCAGACATAGGGATTTCTGTAGTAGAAAAGTGTCCAACAGCAGTAACTGAAAATAAGATCTCTAGAATGACAATAGGAATAGATGAGGAGTCTGTCTAAAATCTGGAGGTGATATGGAAGGGAAATAGGACACAAGTAGATTAATAATATGAAGTTTGAAGTAGGAGTAGGGTAAAATGGTGTCAGAGAGAGTTGGGGGAGGGAAAGAAAGAACCAAATGGCCAGGTGGAGATTGAACTAGGATGACTATGTATGCAATGCAGCAATATGCATAAGGGTAGCTACTGGTGCAGATTCCCTAAATGGACTTAACTCAGACAAAATGCTATAGAATTGCATCAAAACTGCTTTTACTTAATTCTTGGGGTTTTCCCCCCCAATCAAAAATCTATTTAAGGCTGGTGAAAAGATACAGTCTAACAAACATGTTCTCTTAGGGTGCACTGAATTCCAGTAGTAACTTAAAAAGAAAATTAATGTTATAATTGAATGGTTCTGAAGTCCTGAATTCTTTTCCAGAAATAAGGAAATAACTACATATATATGTGCATCATATCATTGTGCTCATGAGTTTAACTTCTGTGTAGTAAAACTTTTGATGATTCCATCTATACTTGTAATGAGTTGAACAAATATGGGATACAGTATGACCCCCCATATCTACAGGTGATAAGTTCCCGAATTTACTGCAGATAGCGAAAATCGTGGATAGTAGCAAGCCCTATATTTCTGGCAGAAGCATGCCATAGAATCATGCTGGAGGACCTCGAAATGCCTAGAGTGGTGTTCTCTCTAGGCATTTTGAGGTCCTCCAATGTGACTCTATGGTCAGCTTCCACCTGAGGACCTAGAAAATGCCTAGACAGAATATATTTTTTTAGACACAGGTAAGTGAAACAGTGGGTACTGGTCCCACAGATATGGGGGTCATAATGTATATGTAGATCTCAAATGAGTTATTAAGTTAGCTGCAACACTAAGACCACAGCTGGTTTATTTCAAATGGATTGCAGGATCAGATTCCCTGCTTATCAGGTGCTTTTGAGCAATGCTCACAATTTCCACAGCAAAAGAAAAAAAGTTTCATTTGAATTAAACAGCAGCAAACCAGTTCCCTCCAATGAAACACCCACCCAAACAATTGTTAGTAAAAAGGTTTATCCGATGGGTGTAACAGTACCTTACTATGTCTGGAAACTTCATAAAAATTCATTTCTTTCATACTACTTGTGAAAGTAGCCTCAAGAACCCTGATATCTCCAGGGATGAAAGCAGGGCTTTTAGGTTACAATATGGAGTTTTCATTCTAGTTTGAACTGATTTTTTTATTATTATTAAAAAATTGTATAGATTGGGAAGGTTGTCACTGACAGAGTGTATAAATTTAATAATAATTATCTTTTTTTTTTCAGTTTTGCCTAGACTATATCAAGATAAATTTGGAAGGTTAGTAATTTTCTGCCTTCTCCATTTGCTTATTCCTGTAGTAGTTAAATAGTGTGTCCTATGACTACTTTATCCAGTGTGATTGTTCTATGTGAAATAAGGACCCGTAACAGATCATCTTGTAAGATCATTCAGAATTACAGTTCCAAGATGACAAGATGCTATATCTGGGTGTGTCCCCCCCGCATCTTGCTTAGTCTTGCCCAGTCAGCAGAAGCTGGCAATGAAAAATCCCAATGCAGACTTTGGGCAACAGGAGAGCCTAGCTGGGAGTTGCTAGTCTGCTGTGCTCAATATTTCTATACTAAGAGTTGAGTATGTTGAAAGGGTAAGATGTTTGACAGAGCTTGGGAGAGTTGCTTTTTTTGGACTACCACCCCCAGAATGCTGCAGCCTCAATGGCCATGGTCATCTTTGCTGGGTGATTCTTGGAGCAGATATTTGGATGTGGAGTTTATGACATGCACATAACCCTGATGATAGCTTGTAATGCTGGAAACTTTACCTCATACATTTCCCTTTGCTTGGGTATATTATTTTAAAAAGAAAAATAGCAAATTTACATGATTTTGTTTATGAAAACAGCCATCCTTGTATATACCATGGTATCCAGAAATATGATTTAAAATATCTCAGAATAATACAAAACACTATAACAACAGGATAATTAAGTGTTGATACTATAGTATTATATCTTTAATGAAATGATTGAAATATGTCACGATCTCCGCTTTCCTTTCGGAAAAAAATAAAAACATTTGTGTGCCATCAGGCATTCACAACATTACGGGGGCTGGGCTTGAATGTGGTGTATAGTTTAGTTTTTAAGCTGTATATAGTTACATTGCATTTTAATGTTTTTAACACTGTAAATTGTTTAATCTATTTTTAAATTTCATTTTTATATTTTTAATGATTGTGTATTGTTCTAGACTCATTCTTAGCCCTCGTGAGTCCCTATATTGGAAGAAAGGCTGGATATAAATAAATATAATAAATACATAATAATATTAAACAGCAGTAGCCTCCCCAAATGCTTTCCCACACAAATAATCTTTATGCAACTTTCTAAAAGTGATGGGAAGTGTGCCTTGTTTTATTTATTTTTGGAGATCACACCATAACTCGGGGCTACCTGTGACAGGCATGATCCTTGTCATGTATGATTTTTCCCCCCTTGGCAGGGCCAAGATCTGTAAATAATATGAAAATGGGAGGAAGTATTTGTAATGTTAGGAAAAAGGGGACAGATAGGGGGAGGAGTAAACATTTCTTCTTCCCACTTACCAATTTCCCCTTGTAAAACAACATGTTTTCCTCTGCTTTACACACCAGAAGCAAACACAGGATTGGCATTCCTGGCATGGATTCCAAGATGTGTGAGGAGAACTTGCACAACAGGATTGTTCAACTCTCTTTTCTTCACTGCAGTCTTCTAGAGTAGTGTGGGATGTGACATTTGTGAGCTGCAGTGAGTTGGGAAAGCAGCAAAAGATGTAGTTTTTAGACTACATCTGGTCAAACAATTGTTATTTTTGACCCAAGACCTCATGTTTGCTGCTGACTGCATAGGGCAAGATCCCATATCATGGAAGTGGAGTTCTGCTTGTGAAATGGGACCTTCCCCCTCCTGCTGCAGGGAGAATTGTTCCCTCCCTGTTCCATTGACTTGAAGACATTTTGACATTATGAGTGTTTTAACTTAATACCACTTACAGTTTGAGACGTACTGTGGTTTATATAAACTGTTCCTGACTCTTGGAGAGAGAGGCTTAGCTCCTTGTCTTGGTCTTTGTTTATCCTTTTTTAAAAAATTTAAAAAGGATTTTGTAAATGTAATGATTATGGATTTAGATAATGAATTTCAATAAAATGTGTCATGCTAGATGAAGGGACACACAGGTGCTGTTTCAGGGCCTATCAGGGTGATTTTATCTATAGCAGATACATAAGTAGTGTAATGGGATTTAAATTTCTTATGCTACATACAACTGTTTTATGTTTTAGAGCAGTCTTAACATAATATTGACTGAAATAATTTTTTTCCATTTCCCAGAGTCAGAAAATGATATTAGGGAGATTAGTTTAAAAACCTCTGAACTTACAAAATGCGAATGGTGCGGTGTACGTAAGTTACCAGTAGTTTTCCTGCAAACTATACCTGCAGCCTGCCAAAGCCTGAGATCCCATTTGAAGATGAACAGGGAGAAAGATAAAGTCTGGTATGACTGTAAAGGAGCAAGTAAGTGAATGATTTTGCACACGAGCCAGCCTTTTACACACTGATTAGTAGTAGAAAATACTTTTGCAGTAGTAAAGTGTGCACAAAACTCTCTGGATCTATCTGTGTGAGATTTGATAAGCTTTATTCCCTCAAAAGGGGGCAACTGTATTTGCAGATTTCAGTCAGTTCTGCCAGGAAGTGAAAATGCTATACAGTTATCCCGCCGTATCCACGGATTTGGTATCCATGGATTTAAGTATTCACGGCTTGAAAATATTCTTAAAAAAATAATAATCCAAAAAGCAAACCTTGATTTTGCCATTTTATATAAGGGACACCAGTTTGCTATGCCATTGCATATAATGGGACTTGAGTATTCACAGATTTTGGTATCCACGGATGTGTGTGTGTCCTGGAATCAAACCCCAGTGAATATGAAGGGACAACTGTAACTACGTGTTACTTTCAAAGTGGCAGTCAGTGACAAGGCATGAAGTTTTGAAATTCCTGAAGTTAGATTCTGCTCCAGATGGAATTATATAATTGGGTGGCCTCTGGGACAGCCCAGGCTAAACCCGAGTCCTCTACAAATTTCCCAGTCAAAGGACATTTTCAGACAGCGCTAAACGGAGCTTATCGCGGGATGAGCTCCCAGGACAGGAACGGCGCTCTTGCGCGGTGGGGGGTCGTTTTCGGACGCCGCCGTCCCTCTTCCGAGATCATCAGTGTCACTTCCATTAAGCTTTGGAAGCAGCCGCGCCATATTTTAAGCACAGGCAACTTCTGTGAGTGGCCAAAATTTTATTACATTGATGCTGCAGTGTCAGCACAACAGTATTAGCTTCCCTTCTCCTTCCTCCTGCAGTTTTCAAAATGAGATCTCTAAGACCTCTGAAGGGATACATTAATACTTCCTTGGGGAAAAGACATTATCCCCCCTCTCAGTTCTAGTCACAGAAATAGTTCCATCAGCAAATACTCCCCATTGGATTTAGAACAATGTGACTAACTACTGAAGTAATTGTGAATGTTGTCTTTTTCGTATTCTTCAGTGTAACCCAGAGGTGGGGTTTTTTTGGAAAATAAATTTTTTGTAGAAGTCAGTTGGATTTTCAGAGAGAAAACCAGCAAATTATTAAGCATTGCTACTGAAAAGAAATTCTCACATTATTTTTCCTCATATTAGATTTCAGTTCTGAGACAGCTGAGTGTGGTAGAAAACTGTATTGTGTGCACTATTCATTACAGCTGCACTTTCCCACAAAACAATAACAGTTTCTAAATGCCACTTTTCCTAACCCATCCTGGTGATCTTTGTTACCATTCCCTTTTTCCTAGGAAATTTCTTATCTTTAACACATTGGACACCTCTTTGCCATAAATATGTAGTTGTTTATTTTTAGTAGCTAAGCATTATAAAAACTTGAGTTGAAAAATTTTAAGCTGCAGAATGCTTTTACTTTCTGTGTATTATTTCATTGGGTGTTAACCATAAGTTACTTTCCTTTTTTCATAGATCCAGAAGAACAATACATCATTTTAATATTTGAGACTGGCCTGGATCCTCACGCAAATGCAATATTTGAAAAAATAATCTCTGAAATTGGGCTCAGAAACAATATTTCTAATTTTTTTGTGAAAATTACTTTTGAAGAAGCAAACAGTAGACTTGTGGCTTTCACAAAATCCTTTGAAGACACTTCTAGAGGAGGCATTGCTCAAAAAGAAGGCAAAACAAAACATGTACTATTTTTTAACTATTTTGATTTATATTAAATTAATTGTGATGTCTTAATTTATAAATATTAATGTACATTGCTAGTATCTTCTAGTTAACATTTTATTAACAAAGAAGAGCGGGCAAGCTTTTTATATAAGATTATGAAACAACAAAAGCAGAACTATCTTTATTTTAAAATCTAAGATTTGACTCTTTCCCCCCATCTATCAATGGTATTGTCCATTTGGTATTTCAGCTAAAAGAATGGAGTCGTTATTATTTGAAAATTTGGTCTACTTCCAGATGTTATTTTCTGGGCTTCATAACGCATAGTTTACAAAGCTAGGAGCAACCTTTTTTTGTTTGAGTCACAACTCTCTTTTACATCACAAATACAAATTCTTATTTACTATTGGTTTACTAATCATATTAAACCAGGATCTGATCCTGATTTATTGTGCACTCCTAACATGCAGATCAACTGGTTAGTTGAGGTGGAAGTGCTTTATTTATTTTATTAGAGTATTTATACCCCCCTCTTCAGCCACAGAGGCTCTCAGAGCAGCTTACAAATTGTTTAGCAGTAGCACTTACACATCTACATCACTTTATAGCATGCTAGGCACTCTAAGCAGTTTATAGTGTGTGTTAGCAAAGTGCTTCTCCAGCAGAGCGTAATTCAGGTGGCGAGTGTGGTTGTATCCCTAAATCTAAAATGTATCCCTAAATCTGCACCAGCTCTAGACCCTGAAAAGATCTGGCTGCTTTGGAATGAATTTTTTTCTGCCAGTTAGTGCAGTTCCAAAGAGAGTGTCTGTCTGTCTGTCGAGACTCTATCAGACATGACCCTTTTTTACGTTGGCACACATCCTTTCCACCCTGGTTGACACAAAGCAGTGCTTTGAAAGCCGTGGGTTTTCACTTGATGGTGTTTGAGCACAACTGTGTCTGGAACCTTAGTAAACTGAATTTAAACCAGATTTCTGTGTGCCAAAGCCAGAAGTCAAGCAGAAGGGGGCAGGGGAAAAATGAAGAACAACCTTCATAACTCATTGTTTATGGATTGTGTGATGCCTGGCATCCTCCTAGTGGCACAGGGAGCTTTCCTATCGCACCTCTGCCACCACTTTGGTGATGTCACGGCCGAATTATGTCTCCCAGTTGTATAATACCTAGGTGTGGATGTGTCTTAATGGCTGTGCCTACTTGTCAGAAAATCACTCATGCTAGGCTGCACGTCTTGAATTAATATAAAGAACATTTATTGTCACAGAATAAAATATAACTGCATAAACAATTCATTTGGCCTGCACATACATACATTCACCCTATAAGCCTCTCCCTCTCTCTCTCTCCCTCCAGCACACAGTTTAAACTCTCTCCCTGTCTCTCTGACTACTGCTCACAAACTGCTACTTTTCTTCACTCACCCAGCTTTCTCCTC
Source organism: Gambelia wislizenii (assembly GCA_030847615.1). NCBI lineage: Eukaryota > Metazoa > Chordata > Lepidosauria > Squamata > Crotaphytidae > Gambelia > Gambelia wislizenii. The sequence continues at coordinate 163,502,233 of JAUMIR010000001.1, read as the reverse complement.
CAGAAGCCCCTCCTCCTTCTACCTCCTCACAGAGGATTGACTCCTGGAGACTATCCTCCAACTAGCTCCCCTAGTTGTCCATCACAGGCTGTTATAGCTAAGCAAGCCCACTGTGATAAAATCTGCATTCTGTTTGTTATAAATAAATGCTTCTTGAAAAACAGGAGCATGCTATATTGTTTGTGTCTTGGAAGAGATTTCAATACTTCATGAGTTTTCTATTGCATGTTAATTTTTCTAAGGTTGTCTCTGAATCCAAGGTGCAGCTGCGTAATGCAACACAGTTCCAGTTTTTTGATGATGATGAAAGTGGAGAGCCCCATACAGTCTTCATTGGTCCTATAGAAAAGTAAGAAGTCTTTTTTGCACGTTGTAATTTTTGCCCACATCATACAAGCTCTGAATTTATTCAACGTACTTTTCCTTTGCAGGTTGATAGTTTATCCTCCTCCTCCAGCAAAGGGTGGTATTTCTGTGACTAACGAAGATCTCCATTGTTTAAATGAAGGGGAGTTTTTAAACGACGTTATCATTGATTTTTATTTAAAGTAAGTTGTGTGGAATCTGTTTCACTTAAGCCCTTGGTGTTCCTTGAGAACCCCCTCCTATTCTAAGAAAGAAGATTTACTTAAATTATTATTTCTACTTCTTCCATTTTGTACTGGCCTTAAAAACATGATTTTTATAGAATGTTAAACGAATAGCTGATTAATGAAAAACAGCATTTCCAGCAATCTTTAGATCCAGCTAATGTTACTAAATAAATAATTTAGACCATGGGTATGCAAATTCCATAGCCCTGTGGGCTATAAAAGGCCCCTGACTCATACCTGATAGGGGTTGTGGAGGAGGGCAATTTTACCAGCCCTTCCCTGCCCCTCAGTATTGTTTCAGGCCTGGGAATAGTTTTTGTTGCTAAATAGGAAGGGAGTGGAAGTTACTTCCAATTTCGAAGAAAAGCCCTTGCAGGCCTACAACAGTGTGTGGGGGTACGTGTAACCCAAAAGTCAAATTTTCCCCACTCCCTTTCAGACTTCTTTCAAAATTTCACCATATCCCCCACAAAAATGTATTGCTCTCAAATCTCCCCATCAGTTTTCATAGGAATATCTATCATGTAGTTATCAGAACCTCTGTTTGCAAAACAGTAGCAAAATAATTAGCTGAACCCCTTCTTTTTACTGTTTTCAAGAATCACGCTAACTAGCATGACTACATATTAGCCAATGTTTCAACTCTACTTGCATTTTACTTCCCATTGATAGAATTCGTTTTCATTTGCTTGTAAATTCTTTTGCCAATCCTGGAAGCTAGTTCTTCCTATGAATCCCAAAACATCTTTTCTTCTCGTCCCTTGCACACTTGACTCCCAGAGTATAATTTAAGATGATGGGGAATTAGGAAGACATATTGTTTCCATTGTTAAACAGTTGGAGTCACAAGCTCTTTCTCATCACATGGAAATCTCTCAGGCCTAGTCTGTTCAAGGGGTGGAGAAACGCAGTTCCTCACAGTAGTGGCGTTTTGCAGCAGCAGTGACTTGCCTTGGCAGTGTTTTTGGCCCCAGAAGCTTTGTGTGCCAGATGGAAACCGTGGGTGATTTACTCATGTTAGTACTTTGCTGCTGCTGAACTTTTTTTTAAAAACCACATTGTCTAAGGTGCGTAGGACCAATAGAGTGATTTTTCAAGGAAAAAAGACCCCATTTTACAATCGTAGAGATTGCTCACTAACGAAAATCCAACATGGTGGTGGCGGGCGCTTGCACGGTAGCAGGTGCTTGCCCTGTTAACAAGCCCTGCTCTTGTCCAGCCAATCAGCTTTGCGCATCCCCTTGAATTGGAAAGCAATTCAGAGTGAATTGCTTGTCCTAACAAGCAGGAATGCACACCCCCTAACTGTTTTTAAAAAAAGCTACAGGAAAAGCCGCAAAGGCTTTTCCAGCATTGTTTTTGTCGTTTTGGGCCCCCCTCCTTCCGAATACTGTGGATTGATGTGGGATCCCATTTAGACAGGTCGTATCCCCAGCGAATCCCATGAGGTTTATTTTCACCGTTTAGAAAACCCCTCGGTAAAACTAGAGACTCCTTGCATAATACTCCTTGCCTTCCCATGTCTTGAGAACTTTATTATGCACTTCCATGACTCTTCACTAATGATGTAAAGCAGAGATGTGGTGATCATTTTGTACTAGATGTTACAGAGGAGGAAGGGTGGGGTGAACCTGACACTGGCTTTCTGTTTATTAAGCTCTTCACAGTGTGTGTTTGTGTGCTTGGATTGTGATGAGTAATTCTCTTATCTAATGGTCTCTCAATAAAGATGAAACTTTTTTTTACTGTGTTATAACCACAAATTACAAAAAAATCTCAAAATTATTTGCATCAGCTCTATTTATAACAATTCATGTAAGGTAATCCACATAAATTGCTTTTTAATTTGAAGCTGATTACAGTTTTCTTGATTTTAATTTGGTGAGAAATTCTGTACTTATTTTATAAGCTGCTTTTGTCTGGATAGGATAAGCAGCATGCAACAGTCTTTTCTAGAAAAAAAAATAGCTCTAATCAACAGGAATTAAAGCCACTGCAAAATACAAACCCAAGTATATTGCTTCCCTTTAAAGGTATCTAGTTCTTGAAAAGTTGAAACGAGAAGATGCTGATAGGATTCATGTATTCAGTTCTTTTTTCTATAAACGCCTTAATCAAAGAGAGAGGAGAAACCCTCAAGAAACATCAACCCTCACGTAAGTTTGGTTAGGATCATTATTTTTTAATTCCAAATAGTGTCTTTTCCAGCCCTTATAAAGAGTGTGGCCTTGTGTAGATGCAGTGCTAAAAATAGTTTAATATTATGTGAATGAAGTTTCATCTTCCAAAGTTAATTTTTTGGTCTGAACCTGGGCAAGCTGTGGTTAGTCTTAATTATGATTTATGGGGGAAGGGGGGCAGGAGGGTCAGCTTCAAAACTGTGGCTTTCAAATATGGCTACCCTCTTCACTTAAACAGCATTTTCTGAGGGTCACCAGATGATATTGGAGTACAAATCATGTCCAACCAGTATAGGCTCACTGAGAGGTGACTGGCACAGCCTGGGGATGAACTAAACTCAGGAGTAGCCAGACAGCAGATAAAATACAAAGCAGAAACAGGCTTGAAAAACAAATGCTTCAGCTAGCAGGCTTTATCACTGCTCTGGCCCACTTTCACCCACAATAAGAAAACTTACAAGTAGCAAGATCCTTCTGGAGGCTTTATCTTCAGTTCCAGTACAAAACAAACACAGAATATATACAGCAAACCTCAATAACGAATTCAGCAGCAATTCTCCAAACATCCAACACTCCTCAACACCAACCCACAACAGTAACTCACACAGTCTGGAAGCCTTCTCTTACTATCCCTTTAAGTGCAGACAGAAAACGTTGGAGCAACAGACCACTCTGATAGCACAGCTGAAATGGGTGTGTGCACAGCTGTGGCTAGGCAGAAGGTATAAAGATACACTTTATAGATATTATCCTGACAAATTACACCATCCTTGTAGGAACCTTCTGTTGGGAAACGCTACAGTTTGGGGTTTCGAACCAACAATAATCCATTATTAATTGAAAATGGAAAGAGAAGGCTTCCAGACTTGCAACTGTGCTGGGGGAGGGGGGGGGAGAAATGCAGAAGCTGATAGTGGTCCACATAACACTAAACAGTATTTGAACATTATATCTGAACGAGATCAACATGTTACAAGTTTATCTAACATACATTGACTAGATTGATATAGGTCTAGATCAGAGGCTGTGATGCATAACATAGCTACGTCTCTGACATGATATGCAACCTTTTTAATGAATTGCAGTAATGTATATTGGGAGACCATGCATGGTATGGCATTGAACAATGAGGACCACTGCACAGTGGCCATGCTTCAGGCTTCACTTGCACAATAGTCCTAATGGCATATCTACATCCCGAGAATATGAACATTGGCAATGTACAATTCAATTTTATGTGATCATAAGTTAGTTTACAATGATGTAACTTCCCAACAGAGTGCCAACCACAATATCATTATTCTGATTATATCTACTAGTTTATGATTTATAGGATAACAACTAAATGCTAAAGCTAATATGTGTATGTGGCGATGCATTTTAGGTGTTTAAAAACCTGTTGTTGCTGCTAGGCAGGATATAAGGTAAGGTCTTTAAATAGTGGGTGTCACAAGAATGTGAGGATAGTTCACCTCTTATGGAAGAAGAGAATACTGTATAGTGTCTTGTAAATATCAAAGATTATAAAATTCATTAACTTTGTTTTCTTTGTATGTATTTACAGAATCCAGCAGAAACGGCACGGTCGAGTGAAAACATGGACCCGACATGTTGATATCTTTGAAAAAGATTTTATTTTTGTTCCCCTTAATGAAGCGTAAGTAAGACAGGAACCACAGTATGTAGCATTGGCATTTCATTTCTATTGAATTTCATGGCAATGGAGACTCAAAAACCCTGGTTTTCTCTTATATGTTAATTAGCTGTATTAAGATGGTTGAAGAAAACATGACAATGCATGTGTGTGCTTTTTCTTGTCTTCCTTTTTTATGCATGTGAGAGGAAATTTTTTAAGTTTTCAATTTGCACTGTGCAAACAGCAGTTAGCATGTTTGTCACATTTTAGGATAAAGGCAGCATACAAATTAAATAAATAAATGACCAAACCTCTAATAAATTAATAAATAAAACAAATGGGTCTGGAAATAATTTATGTACTAAAAGCTTAATCAGGGTTCAGCAATCTTACTTGCCACCCACACCATGTTAAGAAGGGTGGTAGGCTGTCTGGAGTAGGATGAGCCCAAGTCTTCTTCCAATCAAGGAATTAAGTGGAGAGAGGATAAAGTGCAAAGAGGATTCAACTCTTGCTCTGACCTGGAATTTGTTTTGTTCTTGCTTGCTGGGAACATACACAAAGCCATAAAAGACTCTGCATCATATTGCCAGTTCTGAGCTTGAGGATGCGAAATGGAACCATGTGGCATGCCTTTTGTGCCAGAAAGATCCTTCAGCCTCTGTCATGTAAGCAAGCAGAGCATGCCAGCCTACCTTTGCCTCTCACTTCTATATTAGCTGTATGAGGGAGACCATGGCAAGCAAACCTGCCTTTATGCCTAATGGAAGCTCTGAGCCTGGAACACTAGATAGAGAGGTAAAGAAAGCTGCCTCATCCACTTTGTATTTTGCTTTGGAGCTGGAGCCAGAAGGACAGAGATACATGGTCTTTCATCTGTGTCTGTCAGATTCTGTAAACACTGGCTTTGCACAGCAGCAGAGCAAAGTCAGCATATTTCTATCTCCACATTCTAACTGAGCTGCAACAGAGGTAGGGGTGTGAACTAGGGGAGAGGCACTGGCAGTAGTATTTTAAAATTTTTGCTACTAGATTTGCTAAAAAATGTTGAGCCTTCTGCTTAATATGATGATACATTATATGAAAGATAGCCTTAGAATTTTTCTTCATGTTCTCTGTGAGTCACACAGATTGGGTTATCTGTGCCTGTGCAGTGCATCATTTGGAACCTTCTAGAGTTGTTGTATAAGCATTTTGGTGGTAGCCCCTCCTCCACTGGTACATGTGACCAGCAGGGTTCCTGCTTAATCCCTCAGTTCCTTTCTGTCCGCCACTGGTACAGCATTGAAAGAACCGTTTGTCAGCTTATTTGGCTTGTCTTGCAGTTATGTATTTTGGCTTGGATTTCTGTTGACTTCCCTTTAGATTGTGTTTTGGCTTTGTTTTGGGTTCTGATTTACTGCTTGACTTTTTGGGTTGGGTTGCTCTTGACTTCTGTATGGATTGTGTTTTGGCCTAGTTTTGGACTGATTTATGGCTTGACTTACAAGCTGCTTTGAATTTTGGTAACAGTCTTTGTTTTGGCCTTGGTTGGCCTTTGTTTTGGCCTTCATCAGTTTCATTTAAAAAGTGTATTTATCGTGGGGCCAAGATCCCCAAGAAGGATGGTCATTTGGGCTTCCTGTTATGTCTGGAGGAAAGGCATAGCATGGGGGCCTGCTCTCAATGTCATGTATTCACCCCATAGGCACACCAGAACCACTCCTTGAGACTCAGAGTTTTCCTATGGGAGAACGCTTTGGAGGCCACTAACAAATAGACCACACAGCCTCTGTTGCAGGTGCGTCAGGGCATTCATTGTTACCACCACCTCAATCCTCCTTGGCCCCATCTGCCTCCTGTTCTTCTGGCTGGCTGGTGATGAAGAGGTCCTTAGGAGTCTGCATCCCTCTCTGAAAAGGCCAAAGATACCACCAGTCATCATGCCTTGAAGTCTGCAACTTGACCCTCAACACAAAACAGATCAAACAGTGTGGAGGCTTTCATGTCAATTTCGAAGCACTGGGCAGAGAAGAAGCGCCATAAGAGGAAGAAGTGGGCAAAGGACACCTAGGGAATCCAGCCTAGGGTTCAGTCCTCACCAACCTGAGGTCTTGAGTGATCCCTGTAACATCTTCTCATGGAACAGATGCAGGAATGGGAGCTGTTAGTACTGATCTCCATAGAATCCAGGTGTTTGCCTGCCATTGGTATGGACATGATTTCAGGCAGTAAGGCCATAGGGATTCAGAGAGATACAGAGCCTATAGGATTCAGTCTCCATACTATTAGCACAGATGCTCTCCATCCCCGGAGTTGGCTTATGAGGAGTTTGAATAGGACTGGTATCACTTCAGGAAATTTGATCCTTGCTAAGATCGCAATGGATGGTATTATAGATCGGAACCAACCTCGGTACTGTCCATCTCTGTATTGAACAGGCCATGGTCTTTGCCTCCCCCAACAGAAAGGCATGAGCTGGAGTTGGTTTCGACAAAGTCAAGCTCCCTACTCATCACTCACCTCTGGCTGTGCTGCCTTCGTTCTGACCACTGGCATAATTTCTGAAGCATAGGATGACTGCTTCTTTCTGCTTTTCTGGTACATATGGGCAACAGGTTCATGGGGGAGTTGTTGGAATCTGGAGAGTCAGACTCGAGTCCTCATCTGCCTCCCATCCAATGGTTTTGGGTGAGTGTGACCTGGCCTCACCAACCAACAACATCAGGGCCTTTGCAGACCAGATGGTGAGGATGGCAAGGGCCGTGGATTTGGAAGTGAAGCAGCAAGAGACTGAACTATCTGCTCCTGTACACAGACAGATTCAAACGAATGTGCCTATGTCAGTGTTGATTCATCCGCTGCTATCCCTTCTAAAAGTGGAATGGAAGTCCTGGACCTCACCATCATTGATACTGTCCTCTTCTAAAAGAATAAATGGGATGTATTGTGCTGTCAAAGCCATATTGGCTTTTACATCTTCCTAAGCCCAACTGAACCATTGTAGAGACAGCCCAGTCCAGGTCCCTTCTAAAGAGCCATACAACACCTGAAGCCAGAGAGAGCAAGAAACTTGATGCCATGGTGCGCAAGTTCTATTTGACCTCTTCTCTCTCATTTTGAATTGCCAATTAAAAAGCTTGCATGGGGGTTTACCAGCAACACCTGTGGGGGGGAAATGCCCCCATTCCTTGACAAGCTTCCTGAGGAAGACAGACAGTTGGTTGCATTCATTCAGGCTGAGGCCCACCGTTTGGTGGCACAACAAATAAATACAGCGAGGCATGCTGCCAACTGCAGTGGCAAGACGTTAGCAGGAGCCATTGTGTTGTGGAGGTATCCATGGCTGTGCTCATCAGGACTTTCCCACCAGGCCGGATCAACTATTGAGGACCTTCCATTCAACGAGGGCATCCTTTTTAACATGGAAACAGATGACAAGCTTGAGCACGCACATAAAATGCATACTATAGCTCATAAGTTTGGCTTCCAGCTGCATGCTCAGCTGTTGCCTCAGTCCTGTTCTGCTTGGTCCAGCAATCATCTGAGTCCAAGAGATCCTTTAGCCCAGTAACTTCTTGGCATTCTAGAGTGGCTGTTCTCTTCTCCTCATTGTCTTGGAAGACCTCCTTATCTGTCATGTACTGACTGCAGTCTTACAAGACCTCAAGACCAAAGCAAGCTACACCTTTTACTTCTCGGCTGACCCTTTGTCACATCCACACTTCCAAGGGAGATTGGGACATCAAGGTGAGTTTCATTCTTTTTATGACCCTCCCCAGGTTACTTGGGACTTTTAAAGTGTGCCTAGGTGCTTGGTGTCACTTTTAAGGCTTTATTTGTGTTTTTATTTTTAAATTTCCCATGCGATGAAGTCTCACGGGATTTTGAATGGGGAAGTGCATGGGGCTATGTTTACTTCCTCTTTATTGCTGAGGAGTCTTTGCTTGGAAAGGAAGGTAAGTGCAGGGGGGAACGTTCTTTTGCAGGCATAGAAATGGGTTTTTTATGCTGGCAAAAGAATGTTTTAAAAGGGGTTGTCCACAGTCTACAGGGATGTTCTTCAGGTTGCATTTTGGGGCAATGAGTGATTTACTATTCTTCTTTAGCTTTACTTTAATTTTTGATATTAACAGGTTGTGGTCTATGCCTCAATTGGCTTCTGGCCTTATTTTTGCATTCTCTGAATAGAGCTTCTCATCTTCCAATTTCTCATCTTCTGCTTCCAATTATGTAGTCTATTTGTAATTTTTGCAACTTCGCATTTTATTACCTTATCGGTTTATTTATACACAACAAGTGTATTCTGTAAAAGACAGGAGATATGTAACAAGAGATGTAGGAAGTCATGCCTACTACTTCACCAGTCACCTCCAACTTTGGATGGATGTGATATAAAAGCCAAAACAAATCCAGAGGAACTACCTCTTTATGCCCATCTGGGTATGGTTTCCTGGAAAGTTGGCTCTGATTCCTATGATTTTTTCCCCCTTGCTAGTTGCATCAGTTCCATTGGTCTTGTGGGCTATTTTCCAAAACACAGATGTTTTGCCTGGAATGGGCAGCAGAAAGTGACTCCTGAGCAATTTCTGTGACTTACAGCATCACTCCCATCTAGTCTTATGCATCTGCTGAAATTGTTGTCCTTGGCTTCTGGATATATTGCTTTGAATGGGCCTCAAACGGTAGGTTCTGTGGAATTTTGGTGGCTTATGGCATCTCTCCCACCTAGTCTTGTGTGGCTGGTGAATCGTCTGGACATGGGACAGATGAGGGCAATGCCATCAATGAAACATAATGTCAAATAAAATGTATTAACCTTTATGCTACCACAAGACTCTTTTGTCCTTTTTCTTGCAAGAGATTAACAAGAATAAGGGCTCGTCTACACTTAGGGTAAAAATCCAGATGAAATTTGGACTACTCTGGCCCAGAGCTGTACTTGGTCAAAGCTAACAAAATGAAATTCAATATGGAGAAATGTAAGGTACTGCATTTAGGGCGTAAAAATGAAAAGCATAGGTATAGGATGGGGGAGACTTGGCTGAATGAGACTACGTGTGAAAGGGATCTAGGAGTCCTAGTAGAACACAAGTTAAACATGAGTCAACAGTGTGATGTGGCAGCTAAAAAGGCCAATGCAATTTTGGGCTGCATCAATAGAAGTATAGTGTCTAGATCAAGGGAAGTCATAGTGCCACTGTATTCTGCCCTGGTCAGGCCTCACCTAGAATACTGTGTCCAGTTCTGGGCACCACAATTCAAAAGGGATATCGACAAATTGGAGCATGTCCAGAGGAGGGTGACTAAAATGGTGAAAGGTCTGGAAACTATGCCTTATGAGGAAAGACTTAGGGAGCTGGGTATGTTTAGCCTCGAAAAAAGATGGTTAAGGGGCGATATGATAGCCCTGTTTAAGTATTTGAAGGGGTGTCACATTGAGGATGGAGCAAACTTGTTTTCTGCTGCTCCAGAGACTAGAACACGGAGCCATGGATGCAAGCTCCAGGAACAGAGATTCCACCTCAACATTAGGAGGAACTTTCTGACAGTAAGAGCTGTTCGGCAGTGGAACACACTCCCTCGGAGCGTGGTAGGAGCTCCTTCCTTGGAAGTCTTTAAACAGAGGCTGGATGGCTATCTGTCAGGGATGCTTTGATCTTGACTTCCTGCATGGCAGGGGGTTGGACTGGATGGCCCTTGTGGTCTCTTCCAACTCTACAATTCTGTGATTCTGTGATTCTTCCACAACAGGCTTGAGAGTTACCACCATGCCTGGGTTTTTATAACAACAGACTCCTAGGTTCTCAACATCGTGCAGTGGGGGTATGCATTAGGGTTTTGGAGGTATCCCAACTACACCACGAGTAATTTGCAACCCTCCTGCCTCTGACACACTCACTGAGGAAGTCAACATCCTTCTCCTCAAAGATACCATAGAACCCATCCCTATAACATAGATCCAGCAGAGATTCTTCTCCTGCTACTTCATTGTTCAAAGAAAAACAGGAGTTTCTGTCCTATCTTGAATCTTCGGGACATTTAAAGGTTACGTACTTCCACATGGGAGTCCAGCCAACACACAGGTGTTTGCTTTGCTTTGCTGTGGGAAGAAGAGCCTAACGCTTTTGTGTCCTTCCATTTGGACTTTGCACTGCTCCTCAAATCTTCACAAAATGCATTGCGGTGGAGGAGGTGTGGCTTAGGCAGCAAGGGGTCATCCTTTTCCTTTACATTGATGACTGGCTCCTTGTTGTCAACTCTCGAGCCCGCTTTGTCAACAACATCAATCTCACACTTCACCTTCTGGACTCGTTGGGCCTCATTGTCAGTCTTGAGAAGTCTTACCTGGAACCATCCCAGCAGGTGAGGTTTATCAGAGCCCTTCTGGACTCTTGGGTTCCTGTGACCTTTCTGCCCAATGACAGGTACCAGGTAGTTCTGATGCCGGCACAAACACAGGGTGTGCACAAGGGATGTCCAAGTGCTCCTTGGATTCATGGCTTCCACAATGTCAGTGACATCATTTGTGAGACTCAGAATGAGGCCTCTGCAGGCTTGGTTCCTGTTCTGTTTCAATCCTCTTGTGAACTCTCTTTGTCGACACCTTACCATTCTGAGGAATATCCATTGGTCATTGGAGTGATGGATTGATGCCAGGAGCATACAAATCAGTATGCTGTTTCTTCCTCCACAATCTATGTCAGTAGTCACCATGGATGCTTCCATGGAAAGATGGGGAGCTCACTTAGAAGGCTTCTTTGTGAAGAGGATGTTGGGCACCCAAACAGTGCATTCTTCACATCAAGGCTGTTGAGATGCTGGCAGTGGAAAAAGCCTTTCAGTCGTCAAGTTTCTTCTGTATGGCAAGGTTGTTCAGGTAATCTCTGACAATATCACGGTGGTGTACTACCTGAACAAACAGGGCAGAATGAAACAAAAGACCCTGCTGCATCTCATGCTTCAACTGTGGCACTGATACATCAGCAGTGACATCTCCATCTCCACGATCCATCTTCCAGGAGAGGAGAATGTCTAATGATATTCTCAACAGAACACGGGTCTCTTGCCATGAGTGAAAGCTGCACCCAGGCCTGCTCTGGAAGGTCTTCAAGAAATGCGGCACTCCATAAGTAGACTTGTTCACCTCAGCCTAGAACAACCAGTGCTGGAGTTTCTGCTCCAGGGCTCATCAGGGGAGAGGCTCATGTGCCAATGCTTTCCTGTTTCATTGGAGAGGCCCTGTCATGTACGCTTTTCCTCCGTTTCCCCTCGTCATCAGGATGATTCCCAGAATTCAGAGGGACTAGGCAAGGTGCGTCCTGATCACACTGTCGTGACCCGGGCAGCTGTGGTTTGCTCTGTCCCTGCACCTATCTCAGGGCAACCATCTCAAGTTGCCATATCATCCAGATCTCCTCACGATTTACAGCAGACAGGTGAGATATCCAGACTTTGATATACTTGGACTGACTGGCTGGAAGGTGTTTCTTTAGGCTTCTTACCTGATGCTATTCAACACATCATTGCTCCTGCACATAGGTTGGATTCATGGCCTCCTGTGTGTACAAATGGAAGAAGTTCCTTTCTTTTCTGTTGCCTCAAGGGTTCAGACACAAATCAGTCATGTGCTGGAGGTTCTCCTTTCTCTGTCGGATAGAGGTCTCTCTTTCTTCCATCACATGTTATTTGGTGGCAGTTTCATCTAACTTCTAGATCATGGGAAGCCTTCCTGTTTTCAGAATCCATTGTTAAAAGGTACCTTAGGGTTTACAAGAACCTTAACCCTCCAGTGTCAGGTCCAACACCTCACTGGAGTGAGTCCTCTTGCAATTTTCCAGGAAGTCCTTCACGCCAATGGCATCTTGTGATGTACATCTACTTACTTGGAAGACAGCCTTCTTGGTGGCTTATTACATCAGCCAGAAGGGCCAGAGAGCTATGTGTCCCTAGGTTTGGACCATTACCTGTAGATTCACAGGGACAAGGTTGTTCTTGGAACATTTCTTTTCTGCTGCAAGAATTGGTGGATTTTCACTTGAAGCAAGCCATTGTATTGCCTGTATTAATGTCGAACCCAACCTCAGACCTCCATTGCTTTGGGCAGGTGCTAGCATTCATAACAGGACTGTGGCCTTCTGCAGGTCCCAGAAACTTTTCTTGTGCTACTTCTCTGAGAGTAAGGGACTGCCAGTCTCTTCCTAGCGCTTCTCAAAGTGGGTTGTTTCTACCATCCGCCTAGCCTATGAACTTGCAAAGCAAGTCCCTCCAGCTCGTGTGCGCAGCCACTCCACCAGAGCTATGGCTATATCACCTGCTTTTCTGAGGGGTGTTCCTTTGGAGAAAGTTTGCAAAGCAGCTATGTGGTCATAGCCTTTGACCTTCATCTCCCACTACACAATGGGTGCAAGATCCAGGGCTGAAATCACATTTGGGGGAACTGTGCTGTTTTCTTGTTTTGCATGACACATCCACCTCCTATGGTGAGTAGGTTGCTAGTCTCCCATTTGTGTGAGTCATAGAGACCACAAAGAATAAGAACAGGTTGCTTACCTGTATCCGTGGTTCTTTGAGTGGTCATCTGTGAACTCACACAGCACCTGCCTTTCCTTCCCTCTATGTGTCCTGCTCTTCCTAGTGCCTTGGCTGCCAGTTTGGTGCCCAGGGAACTGAGGGATTGAGCAGGAACCCTGCTCATCCCATGGACCAATGAAGGAGGGACTACTGCCAAAATAATTACATAATAGGTCTAGAAGGTTCTGAACAATGCACTGCACAGGCACAGATTAACTCCATTTGTGTGAGTTCACAGATGACTTCTAGACGAACTAGTTGCAGGTAAGCGACACATTCTTATATTTTCGTTTTGTGTGTTTTTATTGCAGGGCACATTGGTTTTTGGCTATCATCTGTTTTCCAGGTTTAAAGAAACCAATATATGAAGCCAATCCATACTACCAGGAAAATGCTTCTGCACAGGTTAAATCTTCCTCCTTAGATCAAGAGGGAAGCACTTCATCTCCTTTGCCTAGTGAATTGGATCTATTACACCAATCCTCATCTGCAGCAGTAACAAAGAAGGTGCTGAACAAGAAGCATGTTGCAGGATTAACTGACACAAGTAAAGAAGCTGAGGAGAGTGAGTCACTGTATTGCAAAAGAAACCCTTCTTTGAAAGGTGGTTTCAAAAAACTAAATCAATTAAATAACACCACAGAAGAATTGAGAACTGTGGAACTTTTATGTCATAAACATGACTATAGGACTGCAGAGGCGAATGGCGTACAGTGTGAACACAAAACTCACGTCCATGCTGCTGGTGTGTACTTCTACAATAATGTTTTTGTGGCTTTTCCCCTCATAAAAGTTTCTTGGAATTTTTACCATTGTTGAAATTAAGTGGAAGTGGATCTAATCAGTGCTCAGAAGGGGAAATGCTGGGAAACCTATATAAACTGTTAGAGGAAGAGCAGAATATCAGTAAAGTTGCATTTTGAAATAAATGTTAGAAATAGGAGCCCTGTATAAACTTTGAGAAGAGAATACTAGTATAAGTTTCATTAAAAACACACACACAGACAGAAATAAATCATTTTTGCTTTTGTTTTGCCTTTTTTTTTTTTTTTTTTTTGGCAAAGCATGATGCAGTTTGTGACACTTATTCCTATACTTATTCCAGCAGTAAGACAAGGTTAGGTTACTACATTCAAAAGACACAGAGGATAAATAGGTTGCCTTTTCAAAGTATTTCCGTTTGTAAAAGAAGCAATGATATTTAAAATTTGCCTCTTTTTGAAGTTGTAAAAATAGTCTTTGCCAGAGCTTGGAAAAGTTAGTCTTTGGACCATAACTCCCAAAATCCTCAGCCAGTATTGGAAGGTATAGTCCAAAAACCATCATATTTCACAGTTCTGGTTTTTGTTTTCCTGCACTCTGTTTATCCTCATTGAGGGACACTAGTCCATTACTTATACTCCTCTGTAGGTTTGGTCCCTACAGAGCACAAATGAGAAGTGAATTATGATCCCTTCCAGGTTGCATTTTCAGCTGATTGTCATGGTGACTGGGATTGAGTCTTACGCCCAGCACTGTTGCCTGTCCCTGTTTTAGAAAATAGTTGCCAGTCAGAATAGATGGCACTGTGTCATATAAGCAGATGGTCTCAGTTTAAGGCATTTTACTAGACTGGTATTACAATTTCCTTTAGAATGAGTGATTCCTCTAATATTGTTTGGCTTTTGTACATTTTTCTTCAGGTGTGCATCAAACCATTTCAGTTGGTTTGCAAGGAGAGTTTATTTCTTTTATCTTCTTAGCTGCCATGAGTACAAGCTATTAGAAAAGGTGAGGGATAGGTAGGTAGGGATAGTGAAGTTGTTGTGCATGCAGTGATGGTGGGGGGGGACACACAGGGCAGCGCAACTATGCTATTTTTTTCAGATCAGAGTAACCAGAAAACTTCTTTACCTCTTTTACTTCTTGCAGGTAAATGAGGTGATAAGGAGGCTTTCAAGCTATACTACTATTTATGACATATTATACATATTATGATGGCTGGAGGCGGGAGTTTGGAATATACAGTTGTCCCTCCATATTCACGGATTTGGCATTCACGTATTTAAGTATTCACGACTTGAATATTCTTAAAAAAATAATAATCCAAAAAGCAAACCTTGATTTTGCCATCTTATATAAGGGACACCATTTTGCTGTGCCATTGCATATAATGGGACTTCAGTATTCACGTTTTGGGTATTCACGGGGGTCCTGGAAACAAACCCCAGTGAATGTGAAGGGACAACTGTACTCGCCATATAAGAGAAGGAGGGGTCGTCTTGCATGGCGAGTATATCCCAAACTCTGTATTTTAACTTAAAAATTGGGGGGGGGGGTCATCTTATACACCCAGTCATCTTATATGCCGGAATATACAATACCATTTTCAAAATCAGAAATAAAATATTTTTGTATACTTAAAATACTAAGTTGTTTCTAGAAATGTGTGACAGGGAGATATATTCTTTAATTGAATTCCTTTATTAATACAAATGTATTGGATAAGAAGGAGCACATGTAAATAGAGTAGCAAGTATAGGAGAAAAGTTATTTTTCTATCACAATCAAGGTATTAAGCTTTGTAACTTTTCTTGGAGGAAGAAAAACAAAATAGTATCAAGTTAGAGTGAGTTTCAGGTATCACTTTTAAAGATAAGCAACCTGCTTTTGTCCTATCAGGAGGATTAGTATATTAAATCTTTTAAATTAAAAAAAATGTTTGCCTGGTGAAGACTGTACTTTCCTTATAAAAAAATGTAGATTTTAAAAATATCACATCAGTTGGCATTATTTTTCACAATCCCTTTGATGCATTTTTAATAGTAGTATTTCTTGTTTATGTAACTGACAGCTGGTAGTCCAAAATTACCCTGATTGGATATGATTCAGTCCTTGCATAAAGGACACAGTGTAAAGGCTATGTAAAACCTCCTACAGAGGTGTCTTACCATTTTAGAATATTTTCTTCATTTTTATTATTTGAGCTGCCCTATGTGCCCACCTCCATGCACTGGAAAACACGTGGGGAAACGGATATGTTAGCTTGTAGCCACAAAAAGAGAAGAAACATATTTTTGCAGATATTCTGTGTTTAGTAAAACAAAGGACCTTGAAGACCTTTTGTTACTTTACTTGAGGAGACAAAAACTACTTAAATCAGTCAAATTGCGTTTTTAATCCACTTTCCTAGACCCAAATTGCTTCCTTACACCTCCCAATCATTCCTGGTTATCTGTTGAATTCAACCATTATTTTGAAATGCAGGTATATTAAAAGCTATTGGTAGTCTGAAGGGATACCAGCATAATGTGGTCACAGTGAATAATAAAAAACAATTATGGGGGGAAACCCACAAAAAACTATGTTAGAGTGGCCCTCCTCCAAAGAGTTAATTGAACTATATGAAAAAGGGTACAACACGTGGTAGGAACCAAAAGCAGTTTTTGAAGATGTATCCTTCCAGTGTACTGAACCCAATTTTGTTTTTCACAAACATGCATCATGGCGTGTACTCTTCAATGGATTTTACTTTATGTGTAATTTAACACTGTTAAGATCCTGCATCTGTGATTATTTATTTTTACTTTTGGAAAAAGTAGAGCATTTAGAGAAGTAAAATTATGTTATGGCTTGAACCTGGAATTCTCTATTCACTTTCTTGATGTTAGTCCCACTGAACTCAATAGTATTTACTTCTGATAGGCTTGTACCCCAGCCAAAGGGCTTCTGTGGCTCTGTAGACTGGAGTGATGGGAAACTACATCTATAGCACTCTCCTGGTTGCAGGGGTGCTTTGTGAACAGGCAGCTGGAGAGATCCCGCAAGCACAACTGCTTGTCTCTATGCATCCTGAGACCAAGAGAGTGCTGTAGCCCTTTCCTCGTCCCTCCTTGATCTGGAGCACCTCAGAAATCCTTCAACTGGGGCTCTGCTAAGCTGAAAAGAGGTAAGTTTTGGGGTCATGTTCAATCATTAATGACTGTAAAAGTGAACCCCCAGCAGTTACAAGATCATAAGCTTAGCTTATGATCTCATTACTACTGGACAGGATGCCAACTATAGTCTAAAATCTTTTTGTGGGGAATGAATTTGTTTGAGCAATTTTCAGGTATGCTACTAGTATAAAAGCTGTCCATTTTCTGAGTTGCTTCCTATGTGAGAGACAGTATATGTGTCTGTGATACTTTGTTTTACAAACATTTACTAATCTTTATGGTCAATGCAGATGGTTTACAGAAAATCAGGCTAAATTATAGTGAAGATTCAGCTGACAGCAGTAAAATAAATGAAGATGACCTCATAGATTTTTCCGAAGATCAAGATAACCAGGTAACAAATCGAAACAGCAGTATTCTTCAATTGCAGGGGCAAATTGAACAGTTCTAACCGTGTTCTAAAGCTCAATGAGAATAAGTTCTACAGTGGAGTAGATAGGCTATTGAACACTTTTGAACATCTTATAATTGTATTTTTAAGGCAGTAAGTGTCATTTTTATGTTGGTGTTTATGAAGTAGAAAACGTTTTAATGTATGTGTATAGGAAAATGCTGCAAGTACAGTAGCACCCCCGCATCTGCGGATTCGCCATCCGTGGATTCAGTTATCTGCAGATGGTGACGACAAGGTGGGGGGAGGGGGAGGGAGGAAGGAGACGAGCTCGCAGGGGTTGGGTAGGTTCCGGCGTGGGGGAAGGGAGGGGGAAGGGAGGGGTTGAGCTCGCCTCCCCCTCCCTTCTTAGGGGTGGGGGTGGGTTCTGACTGGGCAGCTGGAAGGAGGGATCCAGTGAAGTGGGTGGGGGAGGGAGGGGTTGAGCTTGCCTCTCCCCTCCCTTCTATTGGTTGGGTTCTGATGGGGCAGGAGGCGGGTTCTGGTGTGGCAGGGGAGGGAGGAGTCAAGCTTGCCTCCCCCTCTCTTCTCTGGGGTGGGTTCCAACAGGGTGGCCAGGGGGCGGGTGGGAGGAGGGTTCCGGCGCAGCAGAGCTGGCGGGTGGGGAAGGGAGGGAGGGAGGAGGCGAGCTCATCTCCTTTCTCCCTTCTCCGCAGGGGGAGTCTGGTGGCACGGCATGGCTGGTGGGGGGGGTAGGGGGAGAAGGTGGTGGCAGCAAGGGCATTCGCTATTATCTGCATAATTCACTATCCATGGCGGGGTCTGGAACCAATCCCCCATGGATATGGGGGTTCTACTGTATTCCCCAACTAGCAGTCATTGACTTGAAGCTTGAATGGGATATTTTACTACATTTTCATAGAATCATAGAATCATAGAATCATAGAATCATAGAATTGCAGAGTTGGAAGAGACCACGAGGGCCATCCAGTCCAACCCCCTGCCACGCAGGAAATCACAATCAAAGCATCCCTGACAGATGGCCATCCAGCCTCTGTTTAAAGACCTCCAAGGAAGGAGACCCCACCACGCTCCGAGGGAGTGTGTTCCACTGCCGAACAGCTCTGACTGTCAAAAAGTTCCTCCTCATGTTGAGGTGGAATCTCTGTTCCTGGAGCTTGCACCCATTGCTCCGTGTTCCAGTCTCTGGAGCAGCAGAAAACAAGCCTGCTCCATCCTCAGCGTGACATCCCTTCAAATACTTAAACAGGGCTATCATATCGCCTCTAAACCGTCTTTTTTCCAGGCTAAACATACCCAGCTCCCTAAGTCTCTCCTCATAAGGCATTGTTTCCAGACCTTTCACCATTTTAGTTGCCCTTCTCTGGACACGCTCCAATTTGTCAATATCCTTTCTGAATTGTGGTGCCCAGAACTGGACACAGTATTCTAAGTGAGGTCTGACCAAGGCAGAATAGAGTGGCACTATTACTTCCCTTGATCTAGACACTATACTTCTATTGATACAGCCCAAAATTGCATTGGCCTTTTTAGCTGCCGCATCACACTGTTGGCTCATGTTCAACTTGTGGTCTACTAGGACTCCTAGATCCCTTTCGCACATAGTCTCATTCAGCCAGGTCTCTCCCATCCTATATTTATGCATTTCATTTTTCCGCCCTAAATGCAGTACTTTACATTTCTCCGTATTGAATTTCATTTTGTTAGCTTTGGCCCAGCTCTCCAGTCTATCCAGGTCATTCTGAATTTTGATCCTGTCCTCTAGGGTATTAGCTACTCCTCCCAATTTGGTGTCATCTGCAAATTTGATAAGTATGCCCCTAATTCCCTCATCTAAGTCATTGATAAAGATGTTGAATAGCACTGGGCCCAGGACAGAACCCTGTGGCACCCCACTGGTCACATCTTTCCAAGACGAAGAGGAGCCACTGCTGAGCACCCTTTGGGTTCGGCCGGTCAACCAATTACAAATCCATTGAACAGTTAACTTGTCTAGCCCACATTCTACAAGCTTGTTTGCAAGAATGTCATGGGGAACCTTGTCAAAGGCCTTACTGAAATCAAGGTATGCGATGTCCACAGCATTCCCTTCATCTACCAAGCTGGTAACTTTATCAAAAAAAGAGATCAGATTAGTCTGGCATGACTTGTTTCTCTGAAACCCATGCTGACTTTTTGTGATTATGGCATTGCCTTCTAAATGTTCACAGACTCTCTGTTTAATGATCTGTTCTAGAATCTTCCCTGGTATTGATGTCAGACTAACTGGACGATAGTTGTTGGGATCCTCTTTTTTCCCCTTTTTGAAGATGGGAACAACGTTTGCCCTCCTCCAGTCTGCTGGGACTTCTCCTGTTCTCCAGGAGTTCTCAAATATTATTGCCAATGGCTCTGAGATTATATTTGCCAGCTCTTTTAATACTCTTGGATGTAGTTCATCTGGTCCTGGAGATTTAAATTCATTTAGATTAAGAAGGTATTCCTGTACCACCTCTTTACTTATTTTCAGCTGGATTTCCCCTATTGTGTCCTCTGTTCCATTTTCCTCAGGTTGGTCCTCCTTTTCCTTTTCTGAAAACACTGAGGCAAAGAAGGTGTTGAGTAATTCTGCCTTTTCTCTGTCCCCTGTTAGCATTTTGCCATCTTCTCCACGTAGTGGCCCTATCATTTCCTGCTTCCTCCTTTTGCTGCGGACATACCCAAAAAAACCCTTTTTATTGTTCTTAACCTCCCTAGCAAGCCTGAGCTCATTCTGCACTTTAGCTTTTCTGACTTTACTCCTACACGTGTTCGCTATCTGTTTGAATTCTTCTTTGGTGATTTCCTCCCTTTTCCATTTCCTATACATGTTCCGTTTAAAACTTAGCTCCATTGAAAGTTCTTTAGTCATCCATCCTGGTTTCTTGAGACACCTCCCATTTTTCTTCCTCAATGGTACTGTTTGAAATTGTGCCTTCAGTATCTCCCTTTTGAGAAAGTCAAAACCGTCTTGAGGTCCCTTCTCTTTTAGTATTCTTGACCATGGGATCATCCCCAGTATTTCCCTGAGTTTATTGAAATCAGCTCTCCTAAAGTCAAGAATGCGTGTCTGACTATGCCTGGCTTCTCCTTTCCATTGTATAACAAACTCCAGGAGAACATGATCACTCTCATCTAAGGATCCCACCACTTGCACCCCATTAACAAGGTCGTCTCTGTTGGTTAGGATCAGATCTAAAATAGCTGACCCCCTTGTTGCCTCTTCCACCTTTTGGACCATGAAATTGTCTTCCAGGCATGTAAGGAATTTGCTAGACCTTGTAGTTTTGGCTGAGTTAGATTGCCAGCAAATATCAGGATAGTTGAAGTCACCCATCACTACTACATCTCTCCTTTCTGCATGTATGTTCATCTGTTCTAGAAAGGCAACATCCAATTCCTCCGTCTGATTTGGGGGTCTGTAGTAGAGTCCCACAATAACATCCCTGTTGTTTCCCTCCCCTTTAATTTTTATCCAGATGCTCTCCACCTGGCTTCCAGTATTGATGTCATGGATCACTTCACTGGTGTAAATATCCCTGACATATAATGCTATTCCTCCTCCTTTCCTGTTTGGCCTGTTTCTCCTATAAAGGTTATACCCCTCTATTCCTACATTCCAATCATGAGACTCGTCCCACCAGGTTTCAGTAACGCCTATTATATCATATTTGTTTTGTAGTGCAAGGAGTTCTAGTTCATCTTGCTTATTTCCCATGCTCTGTGCATTAGTGTAGAGACATCTGAGACCATGTGTTCCCTTTACTTGCTCCCTGTGCAAGTTTTTTTTGCCTCCCACTGTTGGGTCCTTGCGCTGTTTGCCTTGTTCCCTCTATGACAGTTTGACTATTTTCATTTCATGTCTGTATTATTTTGCACTGGAAAATGGAAGCAGACTTTAACTGGTATTTGTGTGTTGTTCGTACCTGCTTAATTATATGTAAAAATTAGAGTTATTCTCTAGTGCCATATGGATTAGTCTTTTTGCAGGCCAGTAGAAATGCAGCGTAAACTTTTATGGATAGCAAGTCACAGTTAACATTTCCAGTGCCAACCACTAGAAGGCAAGCTGTATCCATAGGTGTTTCTCTCCACATTATGAGAGCATGGATTTTTGTTAGTTTGTTAGTTTGTACAAATGTAGAATTTACGACTACATTTGTGGAACTCAATCCACATTATTTACCAGCAAGGGAATACTGTTCCTCTTCCACTTTTCTCTTCCATTCTTTTAAGGCTGACAGTTTGGTATAAAAGCATACAAAGGTTTTGGCAGAGTAATAAAAATTCCCTGAATGTCCTGATGCTTTATTTGATAGGTTGTTTTCCTTTTTGTAAGATGTATATGTATATGTGCTTATACAGCTTACTGTATATGTGAGGCATGGTAAGAATGGATGCAAGGCAGTTAAATTCTCCCTAGAAAGACCTAAAAACCATAAACATTTTAGGGGGTTGTCTGGGAAGTAACATAGTTGTGATGGCATCTTTATTCTTGTAGGTCATGAAGAGCTACACTTTGATCTCAAATGGAAAGATGGCTTAGTTTTTGCGACTGCCCATCTATGTGGTCTCCTTATACGTTCTCAGAGTCCTTAGAATATCTGGCTGGGTTATTTCTGGTCTTCATTATAGCTTTTCTGTTAACTATGTCATCTGTTCTTACTGATCAAGAGCAAGATATGTCTGAACATAGTCTGTGTTCTGTGCCACATGAAAGTTACACTGAGCTTACACCTCATTTGATCACTTCAGTTTTTTAGAGGAATAAAGAAGGAAGTATTGCTGATTTTTGTTCTCAAACGAAGTGTTCACAGAGAGCCAGCATGGTGTAGTGGCTTGAGCATTGGACTCTGGAGACAAGGGTTCAAATTTCTGTTCAGCCATAGAAACCCACTGGGTGGCCTCAATCAAGCCACACTCTCAGACTCAGAGGAAGGCAAAGGTGAATTCTCTCTGAACAAATCTTGCCAGGAAAGCCCCATGATAGCTTCACCTTAGGTTCACCATAAGTTGGAAATGAGTTGAAGGTACACACCACCAACAACAAAGCATTCACAGTATAATGTTCAAGCTTACCATAGAGATGAGGTGAGGCTTTAAAGCTATGAAGACTAGGCAGTTTGCACTTAAGCTGCATGGAGGCAGCAATTTCTCAAAGAGCAAAATGTGAAACTGTTGTACAAGTTTATAGCAAGGGAATAATGCCATCCCAGAGTAGTGCCCACAGAGTTTGTTATAAAACAGTACTTGCATGGTCCCTTTTATTTTTGATCTCATGCAAGGAAACCTAGCTGATGGTGATTGTGTGTGATTCCAAAGTGGAAGACAGTGAAATTAACTAGATGGTAGCGCAGTGCATTCTGCCCAAATGTGCCCTTAAGAGTTTTGGTTTGCCCTCACAATTTGTTCAGGTTTTTTTCTTAGGGATGCCCCATTTCATCACTTTACTGACTATTGAGATCACTGCAAAGTGGGTAACGATCACCTTTTGTGGGTGTCCTCCCCCCCCCCCCAATTTAGTTTTCTTCTTAGGACTTCACTACGTTAGTTGGAAACTCTGTACCTACCTGGTAGCTGCGGCGGATGTTTTTTATCCACAGCAGCCCTGTAAATGCCACACTCACTGGGCTTCTCCAATTGTAGATTGGAGTATCTCACCACACTGGTAATTGTGTTCGAGTAAAAGGGCAGGCCTACACTGATCACATGCCCTATACATCATACTATATTGATGGCCAGGGCTGTTTTTTTTTTTTTTTTTTGGTAGTTTTTTTTTCTTGTTTGCTGGTGCATGTGATTAAGTAAATATACGTGGTCACAGAGTACTTTATTACCGAATAATCTGAGATACGCTTACCCAGATATGTGCACAATCAAAAAGTAAAATAAAATAAAGTGCCATAATGGAGTCCCCTCCACCAGAAGTCCTGCATTGGCCTTGCTCCAAAGCCAATCCTCAGCTGCCACATGGCCAAAAATTTGGAGTTTCCCCTCAGATCCAGACCAAACTGTGAATCTTACAGATGGTGGTTTTTTTTTTGTTTTTTTTTGCAGAAACCTCATTGAAAATGGTCATCATCTAAAACATTGTGTCAACTGTGCCGTGAATACAGGGTGCATATGTGTTTTATTGCGCATGTAGACAAGCTGCTAATTGTTATGATAGGTTAATTTTAGCAGCCAACTTCCATTTCTATAGATAGCTTCATCCATATGTATTAAAATTATTTCCTGATTTCTTTTTAGAAGGATTAGTTCAAGTACAAATATCAGTGACAAAAATAAGTTCAGCTGCTATCTATTCAACCTTGTTCCATATTTCCAGGAACCCCATGATAAGATAAATACTTCATCTGATGGTTTTGCTAGCTGTTGCAACTTCCCTGTAGCATATGAGTTTTAAGCTGTCTTTTAGGATTTGTCAGTTTAATGAGGGAGTTTTAGTTTTGATTTGGATTTTGCTTCTCTCAGTGCTCCTAGTAACAAGGAGGTCTTGAGATTAGGCTCTGATAATTGGAATTAAAGTGTTAAGCCTGTTGCAGTATCCTTTTCAGAGAAGCATACTTTGTTTGTCTATGAATGGGGGGTGGCATTTTGTTAGACTTTAGAACCATGTGCTTCCTTCTGCTGAGACTCAACATGAACAAGACAAGAGAATATAAAAATATTATCCTTAAAGATTTTATCACCAGGTTGTTTTAAGTGAACTTAAGTCAGTAAAATAAAAGCCAGTTGCTTTGGATAGTTACATGAGTGTGGGTGTCCAAATGTCATTGGATTGCAATCCCGACGGCCCTAACCAGCTTTGCAAATGGTGTGGAATCATTGGAGTTACAGTCCAGCAATGTCTGGGTAGACCACAACTTGCTCACCTCTGGTAATAGTGAGTTCTGAGTAAAAGATGATTCTCACCTTCATCATGTATAGAGAACTGCCCACTGTCGCTTTCTATGGGACTTGTACTGCTAGACAAGTGTGTATTTTATGCTTAAAGCTGGGGTGTGGAGAGTGTGAGTAACGAGCTGCATGCAGTCCCTGAGCCTCACTTTTGTAGTCTTCCGTCCCCCTCACAGTTGCTCACCCCTGATGTTTTTCTAATAAATTTATGGCATTATCTTTCTCAGTTCCAAAGTTGAATTTAGAAAACTCTGAGCAGTAAGTACCGTGCTACTCAAAAGTTGTGGTTTATGGACTGGTGCTAGTTTGTGAGTCATCCCCTGCAAGTCCATGGCGAGGTTCCAGGAAAGATAGAAACAGTTGTAGCCAATCGGCAGAAATATAGTACCAGTCCTGGCACATGAGGGGGGGGAAATGGCCCATTCCTCACATCTGATATCCTGAAATGCACTTTTCTAAGACGTGTCTTCATCAGATATTTGTTGTATACTTGTCTCTTGCCTTGTTTGAATCTTCTGGTTTAGTAGGGGGACTTTTTAATGAAAACCTTAAGGGTTGCCTGGTGAAATGTATGAACAACCTTGATTTGGATTCATTGTTTTGACTGGGAGAGTGTCGTGTATGACAAGATGGCATGTTGTAACTTTCAGAGTAGAAGGCATTGCTCGTTGAAAGATTGGATTTGAAGTTACCATACAGGTTTATGGAGCATGTTAAGGCTGAAATGGTACAAGACAGTCTGAAATTTAAGTATGTAGAACAGGGGTGGGCAAAGTGTGACTCATGGGTCACATGTGGCCCCTAGAGCTGTTTTGTGTCCCTGGGAATTAAAATGTGTTTTTGTCCCCAAAATGCACTTTAGGAGTATGGGAGGCATTTCCACTATGTTTTGGGTGCTGCCTGATGTTGCAGCTTCAGAAAACCTCGTGATAGGTTCACCTTAAGGTTGCCGTAACTTGGAAGCAACTTGAAGGGACATAACAACAACAGCTGGTCCCTTTTAGGCCCAGGAAAGGCCTTTCCCCCCCCCCCAAACCGGAAGTAAACCTAAAGTTACTTCCAGATACTTCCTGTTTTTTTAAAAAAAGGAACCCCCCTGGGCTTTGGGGGAAATGTTTTGGGGTTTTTTGTTTGTGTGTGTGGTGGGTGAAGCAGCCCCCAAGGTTTCCTAGGGGGCTAACATGGTCCCCTAGCCTCCTACAGTTGCCCACCTCTGCGGTAGAGGGTTGATGCATTCGTATCAGAACAGCACAGTTACAATAAAACAGTGAAGTTCACAAGCTACCAAAAGGCAAATAGAATGATTGACATTTGATTGAGAAATAAAAGGGCATGCACATATACGGTTTTGTTTCTAAGACTGTAGGGTGGGAGAGACTGAGAGAAGAGCTTAGATTTGCATGCTCCCTTGGTGCTGATAGAAATGAATAGCTGTTGTGATGTTTCAGTTTGGGATACTTGGGGATCCTGCAAGTTGGTAATATTAATAATGCAAGACAACAGGGTTAGTCCTACAATATAAGGGAAGAACTAAAATGAATGCTGTTGCTGATTTTTTCTTCTTCTTTTTTTAAAAAAGGTTAAATGAATAAGATGGGGTATACAAACTCACAAAAGCCTCTTGATATTTTCCCCAGGAAGAATCCAGTGGGATGTGGCGGGGGGGGGGGGAGAGCATTTGAACTGGGTCAAACATCTTAAATTTCTTATTGTTCTGGCTTTAAAAATAGAGCCTAAAAGAAACAAGTAATTGCCTGTAGTATGAAAATCTTTCTTTCAGATATTATGTTCTTCAAATATTAAGAAATTTGTTGCTTCAGATGAAGTAAAGATGCATTCTAGACTGAAATGTTTGAAGGTATCCACTTCTTAAACCCAGCCATGTTAACCAAGTTGTCAGCATGTTTTCTCAGTGCTCGGAATCTGAAGATATGCAGATAAATATTATTTTGATATGACGGTAGTTGTCACTATGTTGAGATGTGTTATACATGCTCTGACACAGGCCAGTAGGGTGTTTGCTGCTCTGTCATAAAAAAACTTATGAAATCTCTTACAACATAACCGCTTATTTTTTTCTTTCAGGACAATAGCAGTGGTGATGATGATGATGATGATGATGACCTTGCAGACGATAATTGTAATTCAGAATTAGGACAGTGGCATCTGAAGCCCACTATCTGTAAACAGTAAGTTTTAAAGTAAGATATTGATGGCTTTCTGTGCATATGACAGATACATTGTAGAACTGAGTTGTATCATATCTGACATGCTCCAGTAGGATTTTGGTGTTAACTTTCTGTAAAACTGTTTTGGACTCAGGCTAAAGCTGTAGAGTTCAGTCTAGTCTTTGAAGATGCACTTGAGGAAGTAACAGCATGAGAAGTGGTGTTGGAGGGCTGCAGAGGGGACTAGTGGCAAAGACCACATTTCCATAGTCGAAGCTATTGCTAAGTGCACCAGCTGTGCCTGCACCTGGAGATTTGTGACTGGACACGCCTTATATACATTGTGTTTGGATTACACTGTGTGGGACTGCCTTTGGGAAGTGATGCTTTGTTGTTGTTTTTAAATTTCAGCATGTCCAAATAATCCATTTAATAGTGTATTAATATTATAATTTATTCTGTTTATAGTTGTATCTGAGTTTTCCATCATTTTGTGAGCTGCCTTGGATTGCAGTATCACGGAAAGGAGGGAGGGAGGGAGAGAGAGAGAGATGGGGGTGTGGAGAAGCTAGCTAGCTGGCTGGCTGACTGGCATTATCTAGGGGAGTGTTTGTTTTTTTTTTCCTTGGGTGGAATGATTTTTTGTATGGTAATCTCTTCAGGTTTGGAAAACCTGCACACAATACCCAACTGTACTGCCGTGGCCCTCATTGTAACTTACTTTTAATATCAATGTTGTTAATAATAACAGTACATTTGTTGTGAAATTAAGAAGAAGCTTTTAATATAGAGGTGGAAATGAGTTTATGCTCTCGAAAGAAAAAAATTGGAGAAAGATTGTGGTAGACCCTTTAGACATGTTTAAAGAAGATCTTTTTATTTTCGCCTGGGTTAGGGTGGGCAACTTTTAGGGTTTGGGCTGGGGAAATACATTAGCTTCCCACAGGACCCTGGAGGGATGCTCTCCCCTGTTGTCTTCCCCTCTAAAATGAGGGAATGTGTGTGTGTTTTTGGGGGGTGGCTCCCAAATAGCCAGTAGTACTCTCAGCCCTCTGGATTGGTGCTGTTAGCCATTTTGCCAAATTTGGGCAAGGAGAACCACATTTTAAAAGGTTTTTAGATGCCATCCTTCAGCGTATAAAAGCTTTTATTCAGGTAAGAAAGTGACTGGGGAAAGGATTCTGATTGCATCCCAAGAAAGACTTTGATAGAGGCCTTTAAAAAGATGAAACACTGCAATTTGTGGTTAAGTGACCCCCCCCCCAAGAGGCTTGGGGGTCATTATTAGCCTTTGGGGAGAAATCCTCAAAGTTTTTCCACTGTGTGTCATGGGGTGGGGGAGATGGGCTCATAGGAGGCTACAAAAACAGCCTTGCGGAACTGCATGGGTTCTACAAGCTGTATTTTCCCTATTTAAGGTGTTTCTTAAATCTCTAGCATTTTTGTGTGTTTGTTTTGGTCAAAATATCAAATACAGTTGTCCCTCCACATTCGCGACTTTCACATTCGCGGTTTTGATTATTCGCGGAAAGCCGCTACCCCCCCCCCCACTCTCCACCCCGTCCCTTCCCAAGGCAGCGAAGGATTTCTCACGAAGCCCGTCGCTGCCTTGGGAAGGCGGGGTGGAAAGCCTCCCACCCGCCTGCTCTCCACCCCAGTCCCTTCTCAAGGCAGTGAAGGATTTCTCACGAAGCCCGTTGCTGCCTTGGGAAGGTGGGGTGGAAAGCCTCCCGCCCGCCTGCTCTCCATCCCAGTCCCTTCTCAAGGCAGTGAAGGATTTTTCACGAAGCCTGTCGCTGCCTTGGGAAGGCGGGGTGGAAAGCCTCCCACCCGCCTGCTCTCCACCCCAGTCCCTTTTCAAGGCAGTGAAGGGGTGTGTGGAAAGCCTCCTTCCTGCCCGTCTCCACCCCAGTCCCTTCTCAAGGCAGCGAAGGAGGGGGTGGAAAGCCTCCTTCCCACCCATTCTCCACCCCAGTCCCTTCTCAAAGCAGTGAGGGGCTTCTCATGACGCCCGTCATTGCCTTGGGAAGGGGGGGTGGAAAGCCTCCTTCCCGCCCCCTCTCCACCCCAGTCACTTCTCAAGGCAGCGAGGGGCTTCTCACGAAGCCCGTCGCTGCCTTGGGAAAGTGGGGTGGAAAGCCACTTGTGCGCCCACTCTCCACCCCAGTCCCTTCTCAAGGCAGCGAGGGGTTTCTCACGAAGCCCGTTGCTGCCTTGGGAAGGGGGGTTGTGGAAAGCCTCCTTCCTGCCCGCTCTCCACCCCAGTCCCTTCCCAAGGCAGTAGTGGGCTTCGCATGAAGCCCGTTGCTGCCTTGGGAAGGGACTGGGGTGGAAAGCCTCTCGCCTGCAGGCTCATTTCTTATTCGCGTTTTTTTCACATTCGCAGGGGTTGTCTGCCCCTAACACCCGCGAATGTGAAAGGATTACTGTATAACTGAAATCTTCTTACGTTGAGTCTAAATTTGTTCAGTCAAGACTGGTTGACTTTTCTGTAGTGTTTTCACAACAATAACAAAACATGCTTCAGGATCTCTACGTTCCCCTTGTTTTTGTAATTTCCAAATTTAGAGCTCCAGCTTAATCTTTGTCTGGAAAAAAAATTCCATTGAGTTCTTGTCAGGCAGGAAGTTGCAGTAAATATCTTGGAAGTTCAGGTTTGGAAATAATAAATGACTGAAATTGTTTGAAACAGGTTGAAGTTCAAGTTTGGAATTTGTAAATAAGCTGTTTAAAATCTCTGGGTTTTATTCTTTTAGAATTGAGCTTATCTATCTCTCCTTCTTTTACCAGATCTGTTTTATGCAGTTCCGGTTTTTAAAAGAAAGAGTTCCTACAAAGCAGTGGTAAAATCTTTGTGAATATTATCGCAAGAGAGAAGGCTGTCTTTTTCTGTTAGTTTTTGGAGTATCACAAAACTTCCACAGAGAGACCAAGGGCCCGTTTACATGGCAAAATAAGTCTGTGAGGAATTCGCTAAGATTCCTAATAGTTCACACACATCGCACCACAATATTGCCTTATTCAGAAGGGGGGGGACTCAGAAACTCAAAAGCTGTGTAATAAGGGCTTAGTGCAGTATCGATTGTGTGAACTACCATTTCGCAAATGTCTGTGTGAATTATCAGCAATCTTCCCGAAACAACAACAGCAGAGCTGAGCCGTGATTGGTTGGACTGATCATGGAGGG
Source organism: Gambelia wislizenii (assembly GCA_030847615.1). Taxonomy (NCBI): domain Eukaryota; kingdom Metazoa; phylum Chordata; class Lepidosauria; order Squamata; family Crotaphytidae; genus Gambelia; species Gambelia wislizenii. Next base: position 163,472,669 of record JAUMIR010000001.1, on the reverse strand, counting down.
TTGGACTTGTAAGAGGTGGAGGAGCCTCAAATGAAAAGATCCAGCCATTGTTGTTTCCAGCAATGGAAAAGATCCAGCCAGTACTATCCCCATCCTAATTGCCCAGCTGTCTGCTTCCCGGATTGCTTGGCTGCTGGGGCTGAGGAATCCCCAGTTAGCCTGTTCCCGTGTGTGTGTGTGAGAGAGTGTGTGTGTGTGTGTGTGAGAGAGAGAGAGATTGAAATTGAGTAGCGATCTGGCCGTTTGCTCCCTCGCCCTGCTATGATTGTGTTTGTGTGTGTGTGTATGTGTGTGTGAGAGCGAGCGAGAGGGAGAGTGGGTGAGGGGAAGGGGGGGTTGATGAGGGATGTCTCCTCAGTGGCTGGAAGGCTGCCTCCTTCCTCCCACCCTTCCTTCCCTTGCTTTGGGAAGAAGAGGGAGCACTCCCTCCTAAGGGATGAAAACTAGCAAGCATTCCTCTGGTAATCAGAGGAGGGAAAGGTGTCAGCACTTTCTCTCTTACTTTCCCTCCCTCCCTCTCAGCTTCCCGGCATCTTACCACACCCCCCAGCTTTGTCTGTGTGAACTACAAAGTGGAAAACTAAACCGATCAACCGATTTCGCACTAAATCATGTAAACTATGATTTAGTTTACTGGTGCGAAAATGCTCTAAAGTGCAAACTATCACAGTAAAAACTGTCGTGTAATTAAGCCCCAAGCTTCTATGACTTTGGGTTGTAGTTTGGCTTGAGTTGTCATAAACACATTCTGGATCAAGTATCTTCTTGTGCAGCTTGACTCTGAAGGCTTAATGACCCATGGACTTCAGATATCAGCTTTGTTTTAGAACAAGTACTTCCAATACACCAATGTTTTAGCTGAAGGCTCCTTATGTTGTTAACTTAACCAGTTTCTTAGCAAAAAGAAAAAAGACACACATACCACAATATTCAGTCAGACAATACCTTTAATAAGACTAAATAAAATGCTACTAAAATAGCATACGATAATGTTTTGTCACTGGAATTTCAGTATTTCTTTCCTTGTATGCCAATTGTCCCTTGACCTAGAGATGTAATATATAGCTCTGAAAACTGAGTAACTCTAAATACTGTATTGTAAATCATAAATAATGTAAATAGAACATACAGTGTTTTATTTTTATTTCCTGTTATTAATTGAACAGGTAGTTTTGAGCATGCCACTCTCTCACAGCCTTAGTTCCCATTGGTCTTACCATAATATATCAAATGTAAATTTGTCCTAATCACTGTAGTAAAGTTCAGGAACATATATTTATCTTCTAAACTACTGATTCTTTAGAAAAACTTGCTTCATACGGACACAGATTAGAGGAGAAAGGCAGAGAAAATGTTTCTCTCATCTTTGGTTTGCAGTGATTTTACATGAGTCCAGGCATATTTGTGTAATAAAAGTAATACTCAGGCCAGATCTACACTATACAAACAATCCAGTTTGAAACTGGATTATTTGCTATGGCTCCTTCCCATGGAATCCTGGGTTTTGTACTTTGTTGAGGCACTAGCACTCTTTGACGGAGAAGGCTAAAGAACTTGTAAAACTACAAAGCCCAGGATTCAGTAGGAAGGAACCATGGCAAATCCAGTTTCAAACTTGGTTATTTGTGTAGTGTGGATATGGCCTCAGAAAGATGTGTAAATCGTTTTCACAATATATGTAATTATGCATATGTAAAATTTCACTGAGGCAGTGTGGCATCGTGCTTTGAACATTGGACTGTGACTCTGGAGAATAGGGTTTGAATCCCCACTCAGCCATGGAAACCCACTGGGTGACCTTGGGCAAGTCACACACTCTTAGCCTCCTAAAACACCATAATAGATTCACCTGCGGTTTGCCATAAGTTGGAAATGACTTGAATGGCACACCGCAATAACAACAATACCTGCTTGTACAGTTCGGAAGCGGTTATTAGGGCAAGAGAAATAAACATTGTTCTACAAAGAGTCACACGGAATGCTTTTTCTGTTCCTATCACTTACCTAATTTGTGCATCTCCTCTCAACCCTGTGAAATATTTTTTAAATCTTACTTCCCAGTTCGAACAAAGTGGCACATATAAAACACTAATGGAGAAAATACACTGTTTTCTTGTAGGCCTTGTATTCTTCTCATGGATTCATTGAGAGGCCCATCCCGATCAAATGTCGTCAGAACTTTAAGGGAGTGAGTACTTAACCTTTTAATCAGAACCTCTTATTCATTTTTTCAGCCCTCCATAAGAACGTTCTTCTGAGCCTCACTCTTTTGTATTGCAGATACTTGCAAGTGGAGTGGGAAGTCAGGAAAGGTAGCAAAAGAAGTTTTTCCAAAGATGTCATGAAAGGCTCAAACCCTAAAGTGCCACAACAGAACAACTTCAGTGATTGCGGAGTTTATGTGCTACAGTATGTGGAAAGCTTTTTTGAGGTGAGCTTAATGGGTATTCTTAAGTATTTTAGTATATTTGGCTTCAGGGTATCAAGCTGGCGGCAGAGCCTTTTTCTCCTTATGCTCTTGTTTATGGGATATGGTACACAGCGGGGGGGGGGGCGTTGTTCATAAAATGAGTGTCCCCTACCTGGCTGTTGTGATCTCACCTGTGTTTGCCCTGTATGCTGTATTCACGTGAGTACAATGGTGCTAAGATTCATACCCTGTTAATGCTGGCAACAAATCACCATGGGAGATCAATTGATGCTTTGAACCGTCAATAAAAAGGAATGTTAATTCACAATACATGATCATGAAAGGATGATGTCGTTTGGTATGCGTACCTGTCGTGATCATTAGGCGTTCTTAGGATGCTGTATTTGCCTGGTCTGATAAAAGTCCTTAGTGTAGGATATTCCATAAAACAACATAGCCCATGAAGATATTTGTCTTAGCAGAAGCACCATAACATCAGGTAAGCAGAAAAGATAGGTTCAGACTGCTGTGAAATTAAAGCTGCTCTTTCTAGAAATGTACAGATGTAGGTTTATAGGTAAAGTTCTAATGTAATTGACATTGTGTGTACATACATGGAGGATTGTAATAAATTAGTACTGTACTTCCTATTTTTTAATTCCTGCTTTTTGAATAGATGCGGCAATATTATTATTTAGACTGTAGATAAGTGTTATTGTTACAAATCTATGTCTTTTATCCCCACTAGACACCTATTGTAAGTTTTGAATTACCAATGAATCTAACTGACTGGTTTCCCCGCCCACGAATGAAAACAAAACGAGAAGAAATAAGGAACATAATCCTGAAACTACAGGAACAGCAGAACAAAGAGAAAAAGGGACAGAAGGACATTAATTTGACAGAAAAATCTTTTGAGGAAGGAAAAGAACAATTTATCAGCAGCTGTTCAGACTGATTGTTTTGATGTTGCATGTGGTTCATACATTTTACAAAAAACAAAACAAAAAAAACACACAAAAAACCTGAAATTTACCATGCCTTTTCTGCCCATACTACAGACTTGGAGTATTATATCAGTTCAGACTTGCTGTTGATGCTTATAAATACATGTCATTAATTCAACAGTCTGCCCTCAATGTATTAACTAGACAAATCTGTACATATGTTAATTAGGCCAACTTTTTTTGACATTTGTAATTAAGTTTTTCATGACTTAGGAAACCTTTGTTATGTATTTCTGTTCACAGAACCCAATAGCAACTTCTAGTCACAAAGCAAATAAAGAGAATATTTATAGGATGAATTGGTTAACTTTTTCTGTGTTAAGTAAAGTTGTCATTGAACATTTCCCAGTAAGAGTTCTGTAATGCATGGGGAATCCTTATGTAGCAAGTAATCAAATCCATAGTTTGATTTACAGTTAGCATTACAATATGTTCTGCTTCAGTTATGTACAACAATGTAAAAATATGTCTAAATGCATTGTGTTTCCAAGGTGAGTGGTTTGCATTTAAAATCCAGGTGCAGGCAACGTAATCTTTGGTAGGAACGCTTCCAATACTGAAAGCTGGAACTTCACAAGTGCTTGGAATAATGCTGCTTTCTGATCACAAGTCTTACTTAAGCAGTGTTTTAACACAGTCTCAAATACAGTCAGCTTAAGTAGTACTGTTGGGTCCTTTTTTGTGGTTCCTGAATGTTGTTCAACTGTATTTTGACAATTCTTTCATTATAAAATTGTATTTTTGGTAAGTGTGCTTAAAATAGCAGCAAATTGCCCACATTACATTTTCTGTGTCAAAATTCTGAATGTTACATTCATATGTGCTTTATCTATCTGATGAACATTTTTTAAAAATGTATGAGTACTATATTTTGTAATGCCCAGAAAACCAAAATATTGCTGAATTTCATTGCTTGCTTGCTTCTTAATTTTAAGTAGAGTTGTCTAATATTACTGAATCAACTTGTTGGCAGATTTCCACAGTGTACTTGGATTTTTCAGTTATGTAAGAAGTAAAGCCTTATGATATCAGCCTCTCTAAAATTTCAAAAGAAAGCAACTACCTTTCTTAACTTTTTAAGAAACTATCAGAAGATATTTTATTTAAAAGGAGGGGAGAGAAACTCCTTTGCAAACACTCTTCTTGTCTAACAATGCCTTTGTTGAAAAGAGACCTCGATGTTCTGCTGTGGGGAAGGATGGAATATGTGGGGGGAAACTAGATAAATTAGGGGAATAATCACCAAAACCACACATCCTGTTTACAGCAGGACAGTCTATATAGAAAAGTATATCTTTGCATAAGCTCTTGGTTCTTAGGATGGTCTCACTTGCTCAGTAATCATAGTTTGTATAAGCAACTAAGTCTAAGATTGCTTTGTCCAAAAGTATTCCAAAGACCACATGATTGGAAAGTAGGTTGTACCATTTGGGGCTGTAGTCTCTCATGGAGACCTAATTATAAGTGCTAGACAGTAAGCAAAGAACCCTCATGTCACTGTCAGTGTTACTCAGAAGAAATCAATGGACAGTAGTCCCAACCAGAGTAGACTGACTGGAGCAATTGCTGAATGGTAATTCAGCACTTCTCCAAATCCCATTGATCCAATAGGTCTACTCTGGTTGAGACTACAGTTGGATTAAGGCCATTATCTGCTTACTTCCCATTGGGCGACCAATTTAAGAAGCCTAGCCAGGACTGGAACCTGATGGGCTTTTCTTCCATACATTTGCTTTTGCTAGAGAAGGAGCAGGAGTGACCTTTCAGATGTTCCAGCATTCCTCACCATTAGGCTGTGATGGGTAGGGCTTGCTAGGACTTGAATCAAACAGCATCTGGAGTACCATGTGACTCGAACCCCTGATCCAGAAAATAATCAAAGAACCGTTGTGGCATTGTCAGTGTTACTCATAGGAAAACTATGGACATAACTTCCCCCCTCAAATTCAGATAGAAGTAGTTCTTTTTTTACAAAAGATTAATTGATGTTAACTTATTCAGTGTATATGCCTGAATTGTCCAACAATTACTAGGAGTCGAAACAAAAGAAATAAAAACTAACTAAAGTAAACATACAAAAGGGGTTGGTAACAAATGTATACATTTGTTCATTTTGCACCTTTTTAAAAAGTACTACTTGAACACATTATTTACCTTCCAGTGCAAGGTTATTTGTTGCAGTATCTTGATTTGGTTGAAATAAGAATTTTGTTTTTGCTTTTTTAAAAACAGGTTGTGGTGTATCTTAGTTTCTGATTATTTGATTCTATTTCTGACAATGGCCTGGAGCTTAAATTCCTTTTCAAGATGTGAAGAATGCAATGTTTCTCTTAATATTATGGTAAAAGGATCAGTCATGCAGCAAGCTGATAAACATGTTGATAAAGGAAATCTATTTTTTTAATAAAATTATGAAAAACAAGTGTCAAGACACTGAGTATTTATAACGTATGTTGGCTAGCCTTATACTGATGTGTTGGCAACAATATATCAAAAAATATATATAAAAATTCAAAATACTTGCCCCAGGGTGATATGAGTGATCAAATATAAAAGTTAGGATGTGAATGTATAAACAGAAGTAAGGCACAAATAAGAGGGGGGGGGGAGAAAGGGAGGGATGAAGTCCCAAGGTTTCAATGTGTGACACTGCAAGTAAGCAGTTTGTCCCAATTTGATACACAAATCTGAAGAATTTTGCATTTGCACTATAAAAGAGTAGGCAAACGAATAAAGATTGGCCACTTCATTGTGCTCCATGGAGTAAGATACTAATGGGTTCTTTCCCACACAGACATCATCTTGTGGATACTCTAAATATTGCAAGTTTACTACCAAGGTGCAATTCTTTTCAACCATGTGGATTTTAAATTGTACATGTGTAGCCAATTTACCACTTGTGGCAGCAATGGCAATTTATGTAATTGTCCTTGTGACAAACATTGGTGAAATCATAAGAACACGAAAAGGTATTCCAAAAAATGTTTAAACATCTACAATGGAAGATTTGCCCCCACTCATCTTGTGAGTTATTCCATATGATAGAACCATAAAATTCAAGGTTTCTCATTCTGAGTAACAGAAAACATTTGATTTTAGACTTATGAACAAGGAATATATATGTGTTGGATGTTATTTTTATGTAGCTCAGTATCAAATCAATTTGAATGAAGATGTGGACTTTTTCTTCATTGCTTTAAATTATTTTTTCTCCTTCACTGGGTATTACACTTTTGGTTAGTTTGACAATTTGTTATGTCTAAAGTTGTTATTTTTAAAAGTTCTCTAAAACGTTATATTCAGTTTTGGCAATTACACTTTGTTTCATGCCACAAAGATCTAGAAAACATAACAAAAAGGGATATGTGGCTTACAACTGGAGTAGTATGATTAATATGCTTTTTTGGTGTGATATATAAAATGCTTTTTGTTGCAAGGCCTTGATAACGTATTTACAAACCAACTAGAGGATGTGCTTTTTCAGATCAACATCTCCTTTATTTGCACGGAGCATTTTAAAAAATTCATTTGGTTCAGTTCTTAAGTTGTACTTAACTTGATCCAGACTGTGTCAGAATAACCACATTGAAATTAGTTAGACTAAAGTAAGTCATTGCTATGTTGAGCTACATTGATTTCACTTTAGGATTAACTTTATGAGTAAATTTGAAACCAAACCATGGAGTGTTTGTATATTTTAGTGCTAGTATAGTTTTGTAAGATATATGTCATTCTCCCTTTATATTTGTCCTTTAATGATATTATCACTACCCTTTTATTATATAATTGTTTTAATAATATTAAATAGTATTTATATTGTTCCTTTGAAAAAGCTTCCGTTTAAAGCTCATTAAGCCAATGAAATCTCCTTTATTTTGTGCCACCTTGTGATTTCGCCTGCCCGCCCTACATGCATCCTGGAAGTAAATCCCATTGAAGCCAATGGGACTTCCATTGGAGTTGATATACTAGATTCCATTATTTGTGGGTGCTCATCGAAATACATTCTTACATGGAAGTTGTGAAAAGCATAGCGATTAAGATGGCACTATGTATGACCAGTACTCATTAAAAGTACTGTGAATGAGTTGTTCAGACAAAGCTATCATGTTGCTGACTAATTAGATGCATCTCTTGTATTGGTTTTCATGTGGGATAGGGTAACTGTTAAGAATTCTTATAAAAGATTTAAGTTACTTAGCATGAAAAATGCATGACTTTCTGGTAAACACTTGCTAGAGGCAGAGATGACATTTAATATTCCCTTGTGGCATTCTCTATTTTTCTTGCTGAGAGAGTTGCCAGCTTACCCTAAGAAGTAAAGGGTGTTAAGGGAATATTCTAAAAGTAGGGCCATGTTATTCCACTGTAACAGGATTTTCATTTTTATTTAGATATTTATATTGCTCTTCTCCAAGGGCTCAGTGATTATTTCTGTTGAAGAACTACTTTAAGCATTATCTTTTCAAATGGGAGAAACTGAAAGCAGTGTCTTAAAACTGTGGAACACAGGATAGAAGGACCAATAGAGATCCCAAGGAATGGGGAAGTACTCAATGAAACTTTGCATTTCTGTGGCTTGCATAAATACTACCAACATTTGTATGTTTTTACTCCTTTTCTCAGTAGCTAAGAATTCTGTGAATACGGTTTGCCAGATGAGTATCTTCTCCCCCCCCCCGGCTTTCAATCTTATTAAGTACTAGAGCTTGTTTATAAGTTCAGAAGAAAATAATCATGCAGTGCCTCTCTTTTAAGCCTCATGTGCATTGTTTAATGTCCTGTCTCAAACCTCTCTGACTGTGGAATGCTAGGGCTTTAAACAAGAGCAGTTGGGCTATAGATCAGATTTTCCCTATGATGCTTGTTTTATATTCGGTTAAACAGGCTCATACCCTTCATTCTGCAATGGTACAGTCCAATAATCCTTTTGAAATCTGTTTCACTGATAATTAGCCAAAATGAAGGGAGGTTTTCTTTCTGTGCGTGGGCTGAGCTGGGTTTGAGTGCTATATACTAGACTGGACATTATTAGTTCTTCAAGAGAAATAAAACAAGGTAAATGCCAGGAATGGAAATGAGATATGATTCCTTGGGTTGGTGAAAAAATTCATAAATTAAGGTTGTATGATTTTGGTTTGTTTGTCCAGTATAGCAGATGACTTCCTACATTTCTCCTGTGGTTCAACTTTTATAGTGAAGTGCCCTCCTTTTAATTATTTGTGTTGCAAGTTATTATATCAGACAGTAACCCTTTCGGAACATACATTGAAACAGCCAGCTAGAATTGCTCATTCCCACATATGGGTAAGGGGAAGGGACTTTGGGCTTGGTATTTACAGTCTGAGCTTTCCAGTACTTTCCCTATGACATACTTTAAATGTTCATATTTTGCCAGCCCCAATTAATACATGTTTATTCAGAAATGAATCCCACTGAGTTCAAAGGAGCTTACACTCAGGTAGTGTGCATAGGATTTCAGCCTGATCTTATTTTTATTTGGCAGGGGACCAGTAATGATGCCCAGCTTCATTTTCACATTCAACATTTTTGAACTATCTTTGGGCAATCCTATTTTATTATTAACCATTAATCATCTGTAAATTCTTATACTCTCATAAGTATAGGAATTGTGCAACTCTGCACATGTTGCACTGCAGCTCTCAGCAGCCTAGCCTTCCCAACAAATGGTGAGGAATGCTAGGAGCAGCAGTGCAATAACATCTGGAGAGCCATGTTTCGGAAAATATGCACATCATGTGTGCATGCTTGTTTTTTTCAAGTAGAGTCTTGATTCCTCCTGCCTATATCTATAATAGATCACTTTGGGAACCCAGTGTTGGGTCAAGAGTACTCTAGTAGAAATGCAGAGAAACTGTCTGATGCACACACATTTATTTGGAAGCAAGTCTAACGATTTCAACAAAAGTTGCTACCTGGTCAGCCTATTTAAGGTTGCAGCTCGAAAAACAGAAACCCCATTTCTTCATACTTTGTGGTTAGTAAGTCAGTTGTCCCTCCATATTCATGGATTTAAGTATTCACATCTTGAAAATATTAAAATAATAATCCAAAAAGCAAACCTTGATTTTGCCATCTTATATAAGGGACACCATTTTGCTATGCCATTGCATATAATGGGACTTGAGTATTCACAGATTTGGGTGTTCATGAGGGGTCCTGGAACCAAATCCCAGCGAATGTGAAGGGACAACTGTATAATTATGATTGGGACCATATTTGTCTTTGGTGGTATAGGATCAGAAGGTCTTCGTTTCTTCCAGACTTCTTGTGCACTTCCCAAAATAGCTTGCATGCCTTTCCCCAATTCATCATTGTGGTTTGCATAAGTGCATAACAAAAAATTACCATCACTTAGATACAGTCTGGCATCTGCTGGATAATTAGGAAGCCTGTCCACAGCAAATACTGTTTTATGTTTAGAAAGAAGTTGGGATGTTTGTTCTACAATTAAAGCCAAAGAATCAAGCGTGCATATGTGCACTTTACATATAGTATAAAGTGGTGAGAGGTGTAAGCTAGATTTTATCTGAGAAATAACTTGGATGTTTTTCACTTTTTCCATTTTACTAATAATTCTTCTTTTCCCTTTTAGTTTTATCCTCTGGTTGTTTTCAGTAAGATGAGAGAGATTTCACAAGGTGACTTACGGGCAAAACCCAGACATTCTTGCTGGCAAGTTAACAGGAACAGTCTTTCCTTTTTTCTTTTGATGAGTATTTTGGTAGCACGTACTCCATATATGAAAAACAGAGCATCAATCACTGATTCTCAGGTTCCCTTTAATACACACATAGTGCAAATATTTCCTTTCTGTCATAACATAAAAGCAGACTATGGCCCAAAGAATAGGAAAATAGTACTTCACTAAAAAATACCAAGTTAAAGCATTGGCTGCTTAGAACTTGCCAAACAGTAAAACAATCTAGATGAATTGCATTTTGCACTTTTAGAGTTGGCTGTTTCTCAGAAATAAAACAGAGAAGCAGAAAATGGTGACTACTTTCTTCAAAATCTCCCCCCCCACCAAAAAAATGTACTTTTTCTTATAAAATAGGCAAATGGATCTGAGGGCTTGTCTAAACGGTTAAAACACTCCTCATAGAATTTGAGGAGAATACCTTTTGTCCCAATGGGATCCCACATTTCACCATATTCGGAAGGAGGGGGGCCAAAAACGCTATACTGTATACTCCACAGGAAAAGCCTTTGCAGCTTTTCCCAATGTTTTCTTAAAACTGCGATGGAAATCACATCCCTGTTCATTGGGACAACCGATTCATTTTGCTGTGCTTTCCCAATAAGAACAGAAGTGGAAAGCTGATTGGTCAGACATGCGTGGGGGCGGAGCTTGCTGGTAAGGCAGTGCCCGGAACCACCATGTTGGATTTTCACCGTAGTGATCATGCACTGAGGTGCCAAAACAGATTTTTTCTCTCCTTTTTTCTGTTTGTTTAAGTGGAAGGTCACACTCATGCACCTTGGATTTGCTTTTTTTTTTTAATACCGTGGTGACTGGAGAGAACAAAAACACAATTTTATTTATATATTTATTTATTTATACCCCACTCTTCAGCCACAAGGCTATCAGAGCGCCTTACAAATTGTTTTAAGCAATAGCAATTTATACATCTACACTGCATTAAGCAGTTTCCAATGTGTGTTAGCTAATTCATTCACACCTGCTGTCTTGATTTGCAGGCATACTGTTTGAACAAACATGGATAGCTTTGTATACCTGTGATCTTGAAAAGAAAATGGAGACAAATTAAAGCTCCTGTGAATTGGCATTGCTGCACACCAATTTATAGAATCAGAATCATAGAGTTGGAAGAGATCTCAAGGGCCATCCAGTCCAACCCGCTGCCATGCAGAAATACACAATTAAATCATTCCCGACAGATGGCCATCCAGCCTCTGTTTAAAAACCTCCAAAGAGGGAGACTCCACCACACCATGAGGCAGTGTATTCCACTTCTGAACAGCAATCCACATTTTATTGTCTTGTACAGACAAGCCCCTAAACGTGAAAATCTGCCTTGCAGTGGCATCCAAATTACCTACCTAGTTTAGTTCACTGTTTCCAGAAGCAGTCAGCTATAGGCCCCAGAAGGCTCCCAGCAGAAAAGGCTGTTGTGATACAGCTACTACTACACCTTGTAATTGGAATCATAGAGCTGGAAGAGACCACAAGGACCATCTAGTCCAACCCCCTGCCTTGCAGAAATACACAATCGTTTGTTGTGTGCCTTCAAGTCATTTCCAATTCATGGTGACCCTAAAGCACAGGCTATTCTTGGCAAGATTTGTTCACAGGGGTTTTGGTTTTGTCTTTCTCTGAGGCTGATAGAGTGTGACTTGCCCAGTAGGTTTTAATGGCTAAGCGGGGATTCGAACCCAGGGCTAACTCCCCACACTCAAAACAACTACACCACACTGGCTCTCTGCTGCATCATTTATTACCCATAAAACTTAACTTATAACCATGATGTGTGTCAGTCTTGAGTACCAAACAAAGTCTTGAGGAGGCCTGGGACTGCAATCAATTCTATCTCAGAAAAGAGCTACAGTTAACACTGAGTCTTTGTAGGAGATTTAGGGGCCTTCTGTGATTGAGGGACAGGCTCATGGACATGGATAGGCCCTTATACTAATAACAAACACATTGTCTGGTTTCCAAAATTACACCAGCCTTGCACAAGAAGGACAGATCATCAGGCTTGGGGACACTCCAAGATTTTCAAGTACTGGTATTTTTTTAAATTACTAAATGGCCATCTCACCTCTTGCCTCCGGAACAGCCCAATGAGAACAAACTGTGCTCAACGGTCTGCAGAATCCTTACTGGATATTTCAATTACTGAATGAAAAACTGGCAGGATGGAATGAGGTGTCTAGGAAGAACGCATGGGTTGGTGGCACCCTGTAATGAAGCCTTCTACACTCTGGCATTTTCTTGCCCATCTGACATTTTAATCTACAGCACATGTACAGTTGGACCCCCATATCTGTGGAACCAATATCCACAGTATTAGTAATCCATGGGACACAAAACAGCACACCTATCATAGAGTCTTTCTAGAAAACATCTAGAGAAGCATCCTCTAGACATTTTCTAGTTTCTCCAAGGCAACTCTGGTATTTGTAACTGGAAGTTACATTATTTTAATGGCATATGCTATAATCTGCAGTTTCTGGTATCCACAGTAAGTTCAGGAACCAAACCCCCACGGATATGAGGGTCCAACTGTATAAGGGCACAAGGTTGAAATGCAGAGCTTCTGTCTCACTTATAAATTTCTAAAAACCATTCTCCATCCCTTGTGGGTAAATGTGCAACACAATTTAGCTACACACTTAAGATTTGTGAGAGCTGCCAAGGATTGGATGAAACTTGCCCCAGGGATCAAATGTGATCTTTGGGCTTCCTTGTCAAAAAGCAATGGCTGCAGATGCCTGTTGCCGCACATGCTAACAACTGTCCAAGGAAGCAATGCTGCACATTGCTCTCTCCCGTCTAGAAAGGCTTCCTGCTGATCTGCCATAAGGCTCCGCTCCGCTAAAGTGTCTTTTATTCCTCAATTCCTAGTCATACGCCAAAGACATCTTGAGCTGAATACACATCTGATTCCTTCCATTTTGCTTTGCTTGTTTTTAAAAACTGATTTAGAAACACATTTCTAATTTAGAAACATGTGCCCAATCACTGTTTTCCATAAATTCTGTGCTAAAACTATGCTTGTGTTTCATTCCATATCGTCAATGTAGCTGACAGGATAACTTGAAGCATTTCCTCACTGACAGAATTCCTCAGAGGAACAGAGAGAAGGTGATTTGCAGTGATTCTCCTCCATTCTCTGCCATTGGACCTGAGGGTCAGTGGATGCTAGGAGAGATCTGGGGTGTATGTGAATCACTTCCTCTCATACTGACAGAGACGCCTTTTGCTAGCAGAGGGAAATGAATGTTATACTGCCCAGAATGATAGCAATCAACGCAAACCCAACAAAACCTGCACTGAGCAGGGGGTTGGGCTTAATGGCACATGAAGCCCCTTCCAACTCTGATTTTATGAATGAGTAATGTGTGATAGTGGCATGGGAGTAAGAAGATGTACCCACAGAAAATAGAGGGCATGCTTGTGTGAACAGACATTCCTTCTGGTCATGCAAACAGTCCCTAGGAGCCAGCCTCCTGTTTTATTTCATTTCTCAAGAATGCTCATAAAACTAACTTGCTCTTGTGAAAATTAATATTTTGGAAATATGTTCTTCAAAACTTGCTTATAATCCTTGTGGTTTTTGCTAGTCTGGGAGGAAAAATGTAAATCTGTGTGGAGAGCCTAAAACATAATGATAATTTATTTTCCTGTTTTACTATGCCAAAAAGATACTGTATTTTGCTTGAATGTTGAAATACAAGTAACACAGCAAAAACACTGTGTGAGAGCTATGCCACTGCAGCCACATTCTTTTACAAGTAGCACCAATTGTGAGCCAAAGGCATAGGAGTTCCTGCTAACTTAAATGTTCTGAGTTAGAAAACAAAGAGGCACAGAGAGTTTTTCAGATTACAGCCTGTTCCTGAAAGGCTTCCTCAAATATGTAAGTTATTTTTCCTTGCCAGCAAATGGTTAGCAGCATGGACCACTGGAACCTTCCTCTCTATTGCCTGTACAAATGCAGGTAGGACTGATTCAATGTGTCTTTCTGGTGCTTTCTTTGGGCAGGCAGCACTGACTGCCAAAAAGACTCCATGCTACCTGGGATTTATTTCTATTCCTATCAGCTCATGCTACAAACAATCCTTTAAGTGGAAATGATGCAAGATTTTTTTTTAATTAAAAATCTTAGATGCAGAAATAATCACAATTAATGAATTATCATTGTAAATGAGTTATCATAGCAGCCAAGACAAGTTAAATCTTTGCTTATTCCACAAAAGATTGTACAAATGGCTATGTTTCTAGCTGGCACTGAAACATAGTGCCATAGTGTTGGGGGCAGCTAGATGTGTGACTGAGGAGAGTTCTACCATAACTGGATGCCACTGAAAAAGTCCTGCACATCTGGCAGCTCTCCAGGCCATAAAAGTCCAGAACATTACAAGCAGGTCTTCCCCATCTGCTCTTAAATTCAAGCTGCTCAATACTGTCTCAGGTGGTGCTTAAGTACCTGGGTCCTAAGCCACTAAGGGCTTTGTGTACTAACACCTTGACTGGGTCCTGGTGGCCAATGGAGATGCCAGAGATCATGGTATTTCGGGAAAAGAAAAGGAAGAAATAGTTGCTTATGCTGTGCAGAACTAGAGGGAGCGGGAGAGACTCACAAAATTCTGTCCCAACTTTGTCTGGTAGGCTAATATATCTGGAATAATGCAGCTTCCTGGCCTGAACATTCCTCATAGCCAAGTTCAAAAGTCTTTCTCACTCTTGGCAGCCTGGCCTGTTGATGAGTGCCCTTGTTCAAGGCAACTCATTATCCACAATTGTCATGATGTGACAAGGCAACAAGCAGGCAAATGAGAGCGACCTGAAAACCAAAGTGAATGTAAATGTAGGTGCAGTCACAGAAGTGATTAGCAGCAATTCTTCCAGCAAGAATCATTTTATGTTTTCTTCACCTCAGATAAGTATCTGGAGCATGCCATGTGAATGAGCAATGTAATTAGTGAAGCATGCCTGGCTTAATGCAAGAACCCTGTCCAAGCACACCTCTGAAACAGTTTAAAAATAAAATGCTTGGAATGAAATCATTCATAAATTAAATGGCTAATTTGGCTTGTTGCCTCTCTGTTGTTTGTTTTCTGAAGGGCCACATAATGGGATTGCTGCTTCAGTTATATGTGAGAGAGAACTGCTCCTTTAAGGCAACCACCTTGTGCTCTGGGTCAAAGAGATGCCATTATCTGTCATTACTGAAAAATGAATATGTCAGCCATGTCTCTAAAAGTGGCCTTATAGAGTCACACATGTAAAGAGTAAAGAAAACAAACTTGCTTAAATAACAGGAAATTCTGGACTGAGCAAGAGATTTATCTTTACCCCTGCTCTGCTCAAACTCTAAGATTGTGTGCCTCCTTTGACCTTCCTTCCATTTTTTTTGTACTTTCTCCTACCCTTTCTTTCCCAATATGTTTTTTGAACTGTGTGCATCATTATGCTATGATGTGACAGAATGACTGAATGACCTGCTGGACAAATGAAGGGAAACTCAGGGAGGCGGGGGGATAACCTCATAAATGCAGGTTATACAGAAGAAAGAAAATAGCCTCTAAAATGGGACACAGAAGTGTCCAATATCAGGCAAAATCTTCAGTTAGGATATTAAATTACAACCCCCCCAAACAAAAATACCTCGAAAAGATGAAAAAAAATCAGGAAATATTATCTTTAAAATGTATGCATTTGATAACGTTCTGGTCTTACAATATATAAATATTATCAATACTTTGTGATATTTGTGGTTCTCATATTTTCTTTGGATTTTTGGACTTGGAAATATAATGTAATTTAACAAATTGACCACTGAATACTAAATAATATACTTTCCTTTTCAATGTTTTTGTGTTTGTGTCTCAGAACTGAATGTAGCACTGGAAACAAGTACAGTAACCTCCCTCCCTGTCATGATGGAGTGACTGCAACTCCCATCATGGAGCCAAGACTACATCTGCCAGAACTACATTTCCCATCATATGTAAATTTCCATTCTCTGCTTTCCAGAGAGTCAGGTATGATGCATATTGGCTAGGATGATGGGAGTTGTGGTCCAGCTTATCTGGGAGACATGAGATTGTGGCTTGCAGGGAAAAGTTGAGAGGATCTACATAGAAACATCTTGCACAACAGATCATTTTATGTGTCCAAGGTCCTCAGTGGGTGGGGAGCAACACTGGACACCTTTTTCCCATAAAAATTGTGGCTTAGAATTACTTATATGTTAGCTAGAGTCTAGAAAAGCAAGACTCCTTCTGTACTCATGATGACCCACACTACTGCATCCTGCTACAGACACTGGGACGAGAGGGACTATTGCAACCAACATATATGGCTCCCAGCAAGAGTTTTCCAAATTGCATCCCTTTTTAATTTCCCAGCACCATAATGAATGTATCATCATCATCATCATCATCATCATCACCACCATCATCATCTATACCAGCCTTTCTCAACCTTTTTATCCTGGAGGAACTCTTGAAATAATTTACAGGTCACAGGGAATCCCTGCATAGACGTTATTCTATATACAGCTATTGCTTTCCCCCACAATCACAATCCCTTGAGGAACCCCTAGCAACCTCTTGGGGAACCCCAGGTTCCAGGGAACCCTGGTTGAGAAACACTGATCTACCCTGCCCAAAACTGGAATTCAAGGAGGCTTATAATTGAAAATATATACAGCTAAACCACATAAAAAAGATGAACATTAAAACAGAATTAATCTATTCACAACATTTAAGCAATCTAACAGAAACAGCTAATTAAAAAGCAGTTTGAAAAGTGCAGTTAAAACAATACAGTACCCTTTAATAGTCCTTTCTTTAAAAACCTTCAGTTTTAAAAGCCTGCTGGAGTGTTTTTTTTAAGTATTTATCTGCTGGTGGAAGGACAGCATGCAGGGGGCTGTTCTGGTCTCCCTGGGAAGGGAGCTCAAGAGTTTACAGGATTTAGGATAAAAATTAAAATAAATTAATTTAAATGATGACACCAAAGTAATATTTACATTTATATATAAAAAAAGATTAAATGGATTTACATAATAAAAATGTACAATAATATGGTGCCAGGCCCCCCTCCTAATCCTGGGCCCCCAGGCTAGAGCTCTGTCAGTGCCCCCCCCCCCCATGGGGGCCATGGGTATGGCCTGTCACATACCCTTGACCTAAGCAATTTAATTCAGATATTGCTTTGATATTTGCATATAAAGCAAAATACTGTATATTCCTTTCAGAACTTGGAATGTATTTTTCCTATCCTGAAAAACAAACAAACAAACATATTGATTGTGAAGAAAGGGATGAGAATTAAAAGACAGGTTTCATCTGGCTCTATGGCCACCTTGGAGGACCTCAGGACAAGACTTGTATTCCCCTGGACCCAGAGTAAAGGAATGACCATCACCAAAATATTGCAGGCGCATCCATTGCCCCACTTACAGATGTTTGGGGACAGTGTTGGGGGTCCCTTAGCTCCCCACAACTCCCCACAGTCTCTTACATTTAATCAGGCTGACTGGGGCTACTGGGGCTTGAACTTGAACACCTCAGAGCCAAATTCACACTAGACAAATAATCCAGTTTGAAACTGGATTATTTTCCATGGTTCCTTCCTACTGAATCCTGGGAGTTATAGTTTTACAAGGAGTTTAGCCTTCTCTGCCCAAGAGTGCTGGTGCCTCACCAAAACTACAAATCCCAGGATCCCATAGGAAGGACCCATGGCAAATAATCCAGTTTGAAACTGGATTGTTTGTGTGTAGTGTGGATTTGGCCCACTGGAGAGCCAAAAGTTCTCCACCCCACTTTAGAAGCCAAGGTACTATAGCAGTGAGAGATTCTGCCTTGTTTTCTTCTTGCCAGATGAAGTTTCTTGGCATGTTTTTCACCTCACAATATCAAAACCCCTCCATACCCTTAAAAAAAAAACGTATTTAAGACTCTCCTGGTCCACATTACCATAGCAGCTAAAAGGGAATAATAGCACTATAACAGCGTAGTGTGATAAAATTACCTGTTATCATACTACACTGTTATAGTGATATTCCCTTTTAGCAGCTATGGCTGCCTCCTGTGGGATTCTGGGATTTGTAGCTTAGTGAGGCCTAAGAGCTCTCTGGCTGAGAATGCTAAAGGCCTCTCCCTAAACTGCAAATCCCAGGATTCCACAGGAGGCAGCCAGAGCAGTTAAAGTGGAATAATAGCACTGTACACTACATAGTTATAGCACTATTATTCCACTTTGACTGCTGTGGTTCCCTCCTCTGGAATTCTGGGGTTTGTAGTTTAGTGAAGCCTAAGGGTTCTTTGGCTGAGAGTTCTAAATGCCCCTCCCCAAACTACAAATCCCAGGATTTCACAGGAGGCAGCCAGAGCAGCTGAGGTGGAATAATAGCACTATACAGTACTCTGTTATAACACTATTATTCCCCTTTGGCTGTTCTGGCTTCCTCCTGTGGGATTCTGGGCTTTGTAGTTTAGTGAGGCCTTAGCACTTGCTGGCTGAGAGTTCTCAATTCCTCTCCCTAAACTACAAATCCCAGGATTCCACAGGAGGCAGCCAGAGCCGTTAAAGTGGAATAATATCACTATACACTACATAGTTATAGCACTATTATTCCACTTTGCTGTGGTTGCCTCCTGTGGGATTCTGGGGTTTGTAGTTTAGTGAGGTCTAAGTGCTCTTTGGCTGAGAGTTCTCAATTCCTCTCCCTAAATTACAAATCCCAGGATTCCATAGGAGGCAGCCAGAGCAGCTGAGGTGGAATCATAGCACTATAACATTCTAGTGTGATAATTTGTATGCCAAGAGTGGGGCACCCACAAAAGGGCATCTCCCTCCCTTCATTGCCCCCAATGCGCATGCTCCGTACCCTCCTCGAGCATGCTCAGAGCAGCGCCCGGGGTGGCCATCCTGGCCGAGGAGGACCAGGACGAGCGGCTCAGCCCGGCCGGCATCGGGGAGGGAGGAGCCACCTCCGTCCGTGACGTCAGCGGAGGCTCCGCCCAATCCCGGCTGGACTTGGCTCCCTTGGAACGGCGGGGCGGAGCCGGCAGCTTCAGCAGCCGCAGCAGCAGCAGCAGCCTGGCAGCGCCGGGGCCGAGTGGCATCAGTTGGAGCCGGAGCGCAGGTAAAGAGGGGGACGGGCTGCCCTTCGCTCTCCCTCTGCTCCGCCTGGCATGCGGGGCCCGGGGGCGGCGGGGAGGCTGCCTTCGCTCCCTTTCCCACCAGCTCAGCCCTCCCTGCCTCCCTCCCCTTCTTCCCACCCTTTCCTCGCTTCGTTCTCCTTCCCACCCTGGAAAGTTTCCAGCCCCGTCGCTGTTGCGGAATATCCTTCCTTCCCGCCCAGGTGGCTCCCCTGACCTGCTCTTCTCACTCAGGCGGAGATTGGGGAGCAGTCTTGGCTTCAAAGCAATGGGCAAGGCTGGGGTTTCGAGAAGTTGTTACGCACTTTGCCAAGAGCATCTCCCTAAACGCGCATTTAGAATTAGGGTCGCCCCAAACCATCTGCTAGAAACCCCTTTTAGTGTATAGCAGTGGTTCTTACTGGTAACACCCCCCCAAGAGGTCCACAGTGTTCTCCCAGGGGGTCCGCGAAGGCTTGGAGGCTGCTCAGCCCACATGACAGGAGCTAAGGTAAAGGCTGGCTGACTTGGCCTGCGCATTGCCATTCAATCCACCCCAGCCACAGACTTGCAGGAAGAAGCAGGAGAAAAGGCTTCCCCTCCCCCTCCAGTGCATCTCAGGGAAGGTTTCATGGATGGTATAGTTGTATTATTGTTGTTGTTTTAAATCTCGAGTTAAGTTTTGGGGGGTTCGCAGCAACAAAAAAAATATTTAAAGGGTGTCCCTTGTAAAGTAAAGGTTAAGAACCACTGATGATGATGATATTATTATTACTGTATTATTGTTATTGTTGTTATTATTAGAATAGAATAGAATAGAATATTATGGTCATAGACCAGCACAGTTATTATTAGGGTTTTAAATCTTGAGTTAAGTCTTGGGGGTCCACAGCACACAGCAACAAAAGATATTTAAAGGGGGTCCCTGATAATGAAAAGGTTAAGAGCCACTGGCGTATATAATATGTGTGTGTGTGTGTGTGTGTGTGTGAGAGAGAGAGAGAGAATATACAATGTGTAGGCACACCAGATCCCTCTTTATTGAATTGAACTAAATTGAACCCCTGATTTAGTCAGATGTCAAGTAAATGGCCCATGCCTAACTTTGTCTCATTGCTTTCAGTGGATCTGCTCTGAACTGAACTAAGCCTAGAGCTGTTCAACTTGATTTGTATGCCTGGCACATAGGTGTGTAGGGATGAAGTTTTTTTTGTTTTTTGTTTGTTTCTTATTCAGTGCCTGCTGGTACATGAGATGATCACCTTTCTATTCTGTAATGGGACCTATGGGTGGCAGTTGTTGCCACTTAATTTCTGACCTTTGCTTAAATGCAATAATTATCTCCTGGAGGAAGTGATTGTGATTGGGAGAGGCTGCAGAAGCTTTGACCTAAAGAAAACTTGGTTGCTTTTCCGGTTCTGAACAGTAGCTCTTCCCACCCACCCCCCTTCAGTTTGCATACTTGAGGTACTCATCTGGTATTTGTGTTGGGGGGCAGCAGAGATAAAATGCATGATGTATGTATGTGCGTGTTGCCTTATGGAGTGTGTTGTGAGAGAGCAACTGTTGTAACATTTGAAACAATAATAACAAAAATTAAACATGAAGAGCCATGCTTATTCAAGGTAATGGTTGTGATTTCTGCCGTTTTTACATGCCGTGTTTACATGCCGGTGCTACCTTGCTGGGCTCTTTCATTAAATTAACATGCGGCTTGTTAATTAATTCAGAATGTGATGATGTGTGTGAAACATGAGGCTCTTGTGTGTTAACAGAGAACCTTGAGTCCTTAGTGGAGCAGTCTTATTTTAATCAAACAGAGTGAAAAATAAGGGGAGGGGGAGGAAGAGGAAATGCTGTATGATTTGTTGTGAGGGAAAGTGAGGCTTACCCACCTTCACATTTATTATAGCATAAACTTCCCCCAACACAGTGAAGAGCAGATAAGTGCAGATAATAGGCATTTGTTGGAAAGTTTCTCCCCCCCCCCCCGACTTCAGGTGCACACCTGAGCGTAATTACAGGTTGCGGGAGAATTGTTATGCTTGTCTGCTACAGTGAAAAGGCAAAGTCCTGAGAGACCTAGAACAGTGCTCTCTCTCTCTCTTTTTTTTGCATAAAACAAATCAATAAAACAAAGTAGCATGAGCATGAGGCAAAAGTATGTTGTCAAAATGTGTGAAATAGACAGAAAACACAAGTGAGGCTTGAATGAGTTGTCATGGTTCCTGTTGTCTTGTACTTCAGTCAGATGCTTGATGCACATGAGGAACTGTGCATAATCTTGAAGAAAGTAGAGCACATGCATTTCCCTCTGGCAAGATCTTTGGGGGCTGCAATGCCCTAGCCTGCATGGTCATTTGTTGTTGTGTGCCTTCGAGTCATTTCCAACATATGGTAACCCTAAGGTGAGCTTATCATGGGGTTTTCTTGGCAAGATTTTGTTCAGAGGGGTGTTGACTTTGCCTTCCTCTGAGGCTGAGAGAGTGTGGAAAGCAGGGATTTGAACTCTGGTCTTCAGAGTCATAGTCCAACACTCAAACCACTACACCACACTGGCTCCTGCATGGGAATATGGGAGTTGTGGTCCAGCACCACTTCCATGCCTGCTCTATGGGGAAGGTTGTGACTCGTGAGTCTAGGGGCTCTTTTACACTTCTGAATTACAGCCCTTATGAAATCCTGGGGTTTGTAGTTTGGTGAGGCAATAGAGATCTCTGGCTGACAATACTAAATACCCTTCCTAAACTACAAATCCTAGCATTCCATAGGATGGAACCATGACAGTTAAAGTGGAATCATAGCCCTATAATTGTGAAGTGTGGATGGGCCCCTGGTCCCACTTGCACTTCTTATTGTGGAACATTTCAAATTCTCTGAGAAGACCATGGTTATAATTGAGTATTTGGAAAAAATACTTTAAGATGAATTGATATAGAGACAGGCTGAAGCCCTGCATAACTGAGCACTAGTAGGATGATGGCTCTAAGTCTCAAAGTTTCATCCTACTACTGCTCTGTTATGGATATCTTCAGTATGTCACTTGATTCATTTTTCTTAAAGATACTGTTTCAAGTCTGGCATCTGGAAACACGCAGTGTAACTGGAGGCTTAAAAAGTGCCTGAGCACACATTATAGTCACCATTAAGAGATGTCATTAAAAACAGCCACTTGTATGCTTAAGGGCTGATAATATTTAGAAGTGCTTAACTGTATACAGCACTAGCCATCGACGCTGAGAGTCTCCATAACTGTTCCAAGGGTCACCATGAAAACGAAATGGAGGATGGAGATTCAGAACCTGAGAGCTGAGTGATAAGTGTTCCAAGACAAAATGGGCTAGGAGGTCATTTTTTGTAGCGTCTCTATGACAACAGTATCTTTCACTGTAGTCCACAGTCTACAGTGTGAGAACCAAAGATAAGAGAAATTCAAAGGACCCATCTTGACAGATGGGCTGTGTAATGTGAATATAAATTTAATTTGGATCGATACAAAAGGTAGGAGAGGCAATTATCCATGAGCCTTGAAAATAATCCTTTGCTGAACAATGTAGCTGCTAATATTAAAGTTAAGTTCATATCAGATGGTCTCTGCTTCATCAGTGTATACTTTGCCCTGTGTGGTTTAAATCTGCATGTGGAACTTGGGGAAAGTTGTGTCATTTGAATAGTGTCAGAAAAGTGAGACAGTGGCCTTGTCTAATGGATAGCTGGTCTGTAATAGTTTGTTGTTGTTGTTATTGTTGTGTGCCTTCAAGTAATTTCTAACTTATGGTGACCCTAACACGACCTTATCATGGTGTTTTCTTGGAACAATTTATTCAGAGGGGATTTTCTATTGCTGCCTTCTGAAGCTGAGAGAGTGTGACTTGCCCAAAGTCACCCGGTGGGTTTTCTAAGCTGAGCAAAGATTCAAACCTTGGCCTCCAGAGCCTAGTCCAACACCCAGACCACTGTACTTTGCTGGCTCTCATACATGAGATTTTGAAGATTTCTTTAAAGTTTGAGTTTTCCTTAAGCTATCTGGATTTAATCTTATATTATTACTACTCTAGTAATAATAAAAGTACAGTTACCTCAATATAGCATGGCACATTTGGTTTGTTTATTTAATTTCTTCAATTTATATATCATAACTTTCTCTCAGTATGGGATGCCAAGTGGATTACAAAATTATATTATTTACATTAATGTACATTAATTATATTGATAAGTACAGTACTAAAGAATTGTGAAACTCACACATTCAGCCTAAGAGATTTTAGGCTTTGTTCAGTCCTAGTACAAGGCATTTAAAAAAAAAATCTGGAAAAATTTTGCACATTGTACACTGCTCAGAGGAAGCAAGTCACACATTTCATTGGGTGAGTCCAAGTCTCTATGTCACTCTTTGGATCTGTGTCACGAAAACAGTGGCTACTTCCCAAACTGTGACTACTCAAAATTGTAAAGGCCACTTGCTATAAAATAAAGTTCTCAGTCAGATTCAAAAGATGAGCTTCTGCCTGTCTAACATAGTTAAATGGGCTGGGTATTTTGGTGACTAACCTGGGAAGGTTGAGTGAAAACACTACTTAAGGATGCAAGTTGAATGTGTGATCCTTGGACATTGTTTCTCAGGTGATCCAGTCCCCACCCCACCCCGCCTCCATGCAGGCTGAGGACTGGTGCCGAATTTGTTTAGCTTGGCTATAACCAATGCTTTTCCCCCCTGGAAATTCTCCCAAGGACCAGCAGTGGATGTCTTGGGGATTAGGACCAAGCCAGGGTCCACTACTTTGAGTAGCACTGACCTATGACACTTTTCATGGATAGTGAAGGAAGGAAATTGCTGGAGTGGCCATTTGATTAGAAAATGTATTTATGTTCCATAATGTTGCACCTGATGGGAGAGCATCGCATCTTCCAGTGTCAAAGACTTATTTCCTCTTGTTCCCAGGATTCTCTGTGTTAGATGGAGGAGTCTAGCAGGCTGCACTCTTTGTCTCCTGAGTGCACCCAAGACATATGAGACAAATAGACCCCCCCCCTTTGCAACCTGCTATTGAGCACAGCAGATGCAAGACCTCTCCCTCTGTGCCAAAACACCCTGTATATTGCATATAGTTCAAGCAGCTTCTAGTAAATGTTATTGCTTTCACCTTTCAGATTGTTGGCAAAAGAGCAGAGAGTATTGCATAAATAGACCTAGTGAATATATTTTCATTTAGGGGAAAAATATTGTTGAATAATTAACATACAGATTCTGAATTGGAACAGGAGAACATCTCATATTTTGCCACTGGTTGCACAGAGGAGGGGGTAAGGACAGTAATTTCTCACACAGTTCTTGAAATCATTAGGTTGTAAAATGACCTGTGAACCTGATCTGAAGGTCAGGAGAGTACAAAGGTTGACAATTCAGTTAAGATTTCTTAGGCTACAAGTATGACACATTAACAGGGAGGTGAAAAATGAGACTTGTGCTTCAATCTAGTCTCAGTAACTGAGATCTGCCAGTACTCAAGTACACCATGAATTGTTGATGGCAGCTGTTTTAAACTCTGTCCAGTCTCTTCTCTGTCTCCCCATCTCCTTAATTGTTTCAAGGGGCTATAGTATTATGTTAGTAAGAAAGTGACAGTTCTTAAATGTGAGTGTGTTGGTATCTTTTGGGTGGAAGAAAAGCTTTTGGAATAGATTGCAAACTAATTCAGTTGCCATAATGATTTTATGTTTAGTCTAGAGGGGAGGTTGGGGATTGTCTTTCTTGATAATTTGCTAACATAATAAAGAGAGCATTAATAATTCTGTATTCTGCATATATAAAGAAATGGATTTACAGTATTTCCCTTGTGTGATTTCATTTGAACTGAAGTTCAGGAACAGCTGAAGAGTTCTGTTGCATGCTGGATGTTTTAATCAAATGAGCTTATTATTGGAAAAACTCTGGGCCATTGTATATTTTGTTAACCTCCAGTAGGCCCAAACAGGAGTAGTGTACAGGTTCAGAAACAAAAACAGTGTGTTCCTTTTGACTTCTTCTGCAGTGAAGAGAGAGCTCTGAAACATATTTCTGTAGAAACTGAACACTGAGTAATTTTCCCAGGGTGTCTGCTAGTTTGTCTCTTTGTTTGCGGATCCTTTCAGGCAACTTTGTATGCTGACTACAAAAAGTTTCACAGAGTGAAGGGAAACAGTAATCTGACTTCACCTTCAGTTGTACTTTGGACACACATGTGCAAAAGATACAAATTCTTTTTGATGGAAGGGGATAGGCAGATGAGTCAGTGCTGTATGATAATAAAAAACTCAGCAAGTCTTAGCAGGTCCCGATTGGACATGGTCAAGCCACCTGACCTATAAGAAGAGGACCAAGAAAGGAAATTTGAGAGGGAACTTTGTACCATTCAGGCAACTGCTGTACTCATCAGGACAGGCAGGCCCTCCCGTTATGCTTAAAACAGCAGATTGGGGGTATATTTTTTAGCTATTAATTTATGAGTCTGATATTTTTACTGCCAGGAAGAAGGTTACTTGCCTGATTTTTCTCCTTCAGATGCCAGAATAACTCATCTGGCCTTGAGAATGATGTATGACTTGACAGGAAGGGGCATCAGTTGCTGTTCCGACAACATAATGTATTTACCATTATGTTTAGGTATTCACAAACCTAAACCTGGGAGCCTCTTAATTCCTCTGTTGAGGATACAGTTCTAAAACCCAGTTTGCCTCTAATGTGTGCCTATATGAGGAGGCACCTAGCACTGCACTGAGCTGCCAACTGAACATAGCTTATTCTGATGGGAGCACAGAAGCACCTGATACTAAGTAGCAACAGGTAATACTTGCCAGTTATTAGCAACCTGGCAGCAAGGAACTGCCTGCTCTGCCCATGGGGACCTCTCTGTGCATTGTGATCTTGTTAGTCATAGGTGTTTCCATTTTTAATCAGGAGCTTTTAGGGTGGGGCTTAATTGGAAACCTACCATTTCTCTCAGGGTGTGTGTAAAGTTTTGGTTAAACATGAAGGCTCCTTGCCCTGGCTATCAGCTAAAGTTGCCAAGGCCAGGCCCTGAGCCTTTATCTTCCATAAGGATGGCAGAAAAGATAGAATATCACCAGGGGTAGCATTCCCCATGATGTGACATTACCAATGACATGGTGTCTGGTGCAATGTTCCTTTTGACCTGCTTTTGAAAGATACCAGAGCTAGCTGGGAAGCACCTGATACCAAGTAGCAAGGTTACAGCAGGTGGTCCTGCCAGCATGGCAGTGCCCTGTGTCTTTAGGAGATAAGCCAGAGAAGTTGGAGATACAATGTTAGGGTTTGCATGTACTGTAATTCTTAATCCACCTGTAATAAATAGCAGACTAAAATAATTTATGGCTCTCAACTGCTCATCTCTCAGTATGTCAGTGCTTTATAAAATCACAGGAAAGGTCCTGGTATAAATTGCTTTTAATGATAAGGCTGAGCAGTGTCATATTGGCTGTAGAGTATGAATGAGTAATGTGTGGCCATCTAGATGTTGTTAGACTTCAGTTCCCACCATCCCTCAGTATTGCTTATGCTAGCTAGGACTGATGGGAGTTGTAGTCCAACAATATTAGGGGAGCTAAATGTTTCCCAGTCATGGTTTAAAGATGGGGTGGAAAACTGTGGGGGGCCTGGGGACCTTTTTCTCACTTCTATGCCATGGCCAGGATGCAATGCAACTGAAGAAGATTCTGAGAGCTTTAGGTGGATTTTTTTGGGGGGGGGGGTCACAGGCAAGCAGTTTAGTACATCAGAGTGGTTTGGGCACAGTAGAAAATTGTCTCCAAATCATTACAAAATAGGTAGTTTAAGGGGATTTGGGGGACTGACAGGGGCTTCTTCAGTGGCAGCAACAGTGGTCTGTGAGGGCCATCTGTGGGCAGCAGTTTTTCTATCCCAGGGCTAGAGCGATGCAATTATGAGAAATTAATGTCAAGTGAATTTGATTTCAGTGTTCTTCTGCATGAATGCAGCTTGTTTAGTTTGTGAGGAATTCCTGTTTATGTTGGACATATAAAACTAGCTTGTAGTTAGACAGCTGATACAAAAGGTTTTCATATTAAAGGAGCATTTAATTTAGTATCTCCACTAATTGGCAGTGGTTCTCTCTGGCCATGGGCCTTTTTATCCCTTACCAGTCCAAATCCTTCTAAGTGCAGATACCAGGGAGTTTATCCAGGAGCCTGTGCAAGCAAGAAAACCAGTGTGGTGTAGTGGTTGGAGTGCTGGACTTCCAAGAAACCAGAGTTTGAGACCCTGCTTAGCCATGGAAACTTACTGGGTGACCTTGGACAAGTCACACTCTCAGCCTAAGAGGAAGGTAAACCCCCTGCGAACAAATCTTGCCAGGAAAACCCTATGAGTCAGAGTGGACTTGAAGGCACACACACACTACAATATCAATACAAGCAAAACATCTATTTTTTAAATGAGCTGTGGAGTTATAATGAATGGGTAGAGTCAGTGTGGTGTAGTGGTTTTGAGGACTGGACTACGACTCTGGAGACCAGGGTTTGAATCTTCCTGCTCAACCATGGAAACCCACTGGGTCACCTTGGGCAAGTCACATTCTTTCAGCCTCAGAGAGAGGGAAAGGTGACCCCCCCTCCTCACAAATCTTACAAAAAAAAAACAAAAAACAAAAACAAAACAAAACAAAAAAAACCAACCCATGATAGGTTTGCCTTGGGGTCCCCATAAGTTCAACTTGAAGGTACACAACAACAACCAGTTGTAAACTCTGAGTCATTGACAAGTGGGTAATTGGAGTAAAAACATTCTTATTCATAAAAACTGAAGACCATGGAGTTTGATTACAATGGTGTGAATTACCGTAGGCTGGCCTCATCCCTTTTAAACTTTTGGTGGGCAGCCAAAACAGTGCTGTTTTGCATGGCATTCAGTGTTTGAAATTGTTTTAACTGTTTCAAAACTGGATGTAGGATTGTTTTTAGATGATTTTTAGGAGTTTTTAGAAGAGAATTTTAATGTGTTTTAAAAATGTTTTTTTATCTTGACAGTGTTTTAATTGATTTTTTGTTCATTGCCTCAGGAGCCCTTGTGGGCTGTGAGTTGATACAGAAGTACTTTAAATACATATATTCATACTGGTACCTGTAAAAGGCTTAGGAACCTTACCCCTTAGGGAAGTAATACTTTTTAGCTGTCATGGAGGAATTTGCAAATGTTCTCACTGTTCTGTGGAGAGCTTGCACAAATTAAGGACTTTGTAATGCTGGGTCGCAGGAATTTTCAGTGTTTTTCCAACTCTGTAAATGATCCCATGATGTGTATCTGCTCTAGTTTAACATGACCAAGCAAATCAATAATTAAAACCCGTGAAAAAGACTTTTTGAATGGGAAGACATTTAAAAATATAATAATTACTTCAAAGGCTAGTATCCATGCCATTAAAAGTGAGTTCACATTACCTCATTCTGGTGTGATCCTTGTGAGTTGTCATGGTTAAAGAAAGCCATGCACAGAACAGAAATTAACTGAACTGTGTAGTTTGGAGTGGGTACAAAGCACATATAGCTTCTAAAGGTGGCGTATATCTTAACTGGGCTTCCCCTCTTGTGCCCATGAAGACTAGCAAAATTATCAACAAATTAACTTCTCTTATTGAGAATGTGTTCTGCATTTAATTTATGTGATGCCTGTTTTGGCACAATCCATGAACAAAGTTTTTCTTGGCCAGGTACCAGATCTTTCTTTGTGGTGGAATTTTGGCTCTGGCACAGAAAAGAAGTTTTTTTCTAAACTAGCTATAACTGTATTCGGGATTTTCGTGGATTAATATGCCTGTTTGAGCATCATCTCTGCAGGATATAGACTGTGTTCAATGCCCTGGTAAAGGATGATATCATAAGCCAGTGGTGGGGAACATGTAACCTGCTAGGTGTTGCCAGATTACAGCTCTGAGCAGCCTTAACCAGCATAGCCACTTTTAAATCTTTTTATTTCTAGATTTGAAGCAACCATGTTTACCCTATGTTGGATTGCAATATATATTTAGCCTCTATGTTGATAAAGCCCGTGGTTCACAGGGTCTTGAGTGGTGACTTTATGGTCCTCTGTACAGAGATTAAAATGTGTTAAAATGTTCATATGTGGTCTGATCTTACGTATTATTGAAGTTTGATGTAGAGTTGACACTCAGTAGTAAGTTGTAGCCAGTCTGCACAAGTATAGGCACACCTCTGTTAACAAAGCAACTCTTTCTTTAAAAAATGAAGTCTTTTTTCAGCACACCCAACTCCTCCTTGTCCTCTGCCTAGCTGAAGGTGTGTGTGCGTGTTTTTTAGCAGCATTGGGAGGATGGTGGGGGACAGCTGTAAAAATGCAGACTTCTGAGTGCCAGTTACATGACTATTTTTGTCACGGGGAGAAACGGGATTCCCTCATCCTGAGTTCGTCCCTTGTTGTTTACACGATTTGTCACAGTAGCAGAAGCCTCGGTTTTTTTATAGTTCTTGTCCTTGGTGCCTCCATCGCAGTATAGGGGCACACAGCAGAGAAGTATTTTGATTAGTCTGACTTTTGAGGGGATGGACTTACATCAGAAGCCTGGCAAGGCTGGATCTACAATTTAGGGAAAGGTCAAATCCACCCTGCCCGGCACAGACCCCTCCTGCCCCGTTCGGCTTCCCCACCCCTTGCAGCTGTGTGGGACGGGGGGGGGGGTTTCTGTGTCAGTCATGGAGAACCACCCCCACCCTGCACAGCTGCAAGGGAAAGGGAGGAAGCTGTGCGAAGTGGGAGGGCTTCTCCGTGACTGCCAGTCGTGGAGAGAACCACCCTGCCTGCGCAGCTTCAAGGGCAGGGGGGAAGCCATGCTGGGTGGGGGGTGGTCTTCTCCATGACTGGCAGTCATGGAGAAACCCCCCCACCCTGTGCGGCTCCAGGTGCAGGGGGGGGGTAGCCACGTGGGGCGTGGGGTCACGGAGCAGACCCCCACTGGCAGTCACGGAGAAGATCCACACACACACCGCTTGGCTGCAAGGGAAGGGGGGAAGCTGTGCAGGGCGGGAGGGCTTCTCCATGACTGGCAGTCATGGAGAGGACCACCCTGCCCCGCAGGGCTGCAAGGGTGGTGGTGGGGGAAGCCGCACAGGGTGGGGGGTGGTCTTCTCCATGACTGACAGTCACGGAGAAGACCCCCCCGCCCCGTGTGGCTGCAAGGACGGGGGATGGCACGCGGGGTGGGGGATGGCCTTCTCCATGACTGCTAGTCATGGAAAAAAACCCTCCCCCCAGAGGCTGCAAAGGCTGGGGGAAGGGGGGAACTTCTCTGTAGATGCGTGGGGTGGGCAGGGGAGGGGAGAGACACTGCCTGGCACTCAGCTGGCTTCTTTGGAGCCAGTGGAGGACCCTGGGGGGGTAACAAAATGGTGATTTCAAGGCTTCCCTTGCAAGTCCAACCCCTCCAATGTCCAACCAGTCAGAAACAATCCCATGTCCTGGGATGGTTCCTGGTTGTTCAGGCAACTAATAGCACAGCCTGCTTTGGATTTTTCCCAGAAAGTCCTTGAAAAATAGAGGGGTGGGAAGTCATAGGTTAACTAGGCTTTTCTATCTCCTCCTTCTGAATAGCCTGTGATGTGTGTGAACTACCAGAGATCGACACATATTCCTCTCGGCGGTTTTTTGTCGTGTAAATGGCCCCCTGGTGTTGGGTTGCAGCAATATATCTGCAGTAAACAGCGTAATCCAGCTTGAGCTGGAAAAGAGTGGGTTTCTATGCAAGTCAGTCCTACTGTAGTTGTGTGCGCTTGCCTACAACAAGCAAGATAAACAGCAGCTGTTTCCAGTATATGAAAGAAATACATATCTGTAAGTTTGGCCACTAAGATGGAAAGTATCACCAAAATGAAGGCTGGCGAAAGAAAAAAATCATCCCTGAATACATTTTCGAGTAAGATTTTAAGCTGTCTGTAGACAGTTCAAAATGTCTTTGTTTACTCATGCAAAGCTTACCTAATCTGGTTTTGTTTAATTTCCATGTGCATGTTAATTTTTGGATAAAAGGTTTGCTGAAACTTGTTGAACTGTTCTTGTTTTTTTATATATATTGTGTAGAAACCTATTCTTTACATGTTATTTTTGCCTCTGGTACCAGATTGTCTGTTAAAGAAGTAATGTCTAGGAACACATCTACTTTAACAGGTATAACTGTATACCTGTGGTGTGTTCACTTCAGCTGCATTAAAACATTGCACTAGAAAACTGATGTGTGAACTGTTGAGCAGGACTAAATTATCCAGCAGTCATGACTCATTAGTTCTTGTCCTGTCCTCAGAGCCACTGCAACTTTAAATGGCAGCCTAAAAATCTATCATCTCTTAAATTATTTTCACCTATTACATCTATACATTACCAGTGCACAGTGATTTCTTGAAGCTTATATGACTCATTCCTTGATGTAAACTTTCTATCCCAGAGAGAATGATTGAATCCAAATGCTTTGCTTTGTGAATAGAAGTTTTTCCTCTTGTAAGGGTAACTACAAAGAATATCTGCTCCAGTCTAACCTGGTTGATTAAAGGTGAGTTTCTGTTGCTTTCAGCTGTTTGGCTATAATTATTTTTCTAACATCTCGGTAAAGTCAGAGCTGCTGAGCAGGGACAGGACATCAATGTTTGTCATCATTGCAGAGGGGAAAGACTGCATACTCCAAGGGTCCTTGCAAGGTACAATTGATCTCTGTGCTTGAGGGGTCCCTCTCAGTCAAAACTGGGGCTGCTCAGTGGCTGGGATAGCAGATGGGTTTTTCAAGCCCTTTGCTTTTGCTCATCAAGTGCATTATTTTATCAATGAATTGCAGCCATGTATTTGTGTGGGGTGACCTGAATACCCTAAAGGCACCAGACGCCATCTGATCTTGGAGGCTAAGCAGGGTCAGCCATTAGGTCTTGGATGGGACACCACCAAGGAATCCATGGTGCTGGAGGCTATATTCCAGAGGAATGAACTGGCAAAACCACTTCTGAGTATTCCTTGCCACCATGTGATATTCATGGGGATACCATAAGTCAATAGACAACTTGAAGGTACACACACAAACAAAACAATGCTAAAGGGGCTGGGAGGGGGAAGAGAATGCTCCTATCTGTGTTGACCTGCCTCTTCACTTTCTGGATTCTATTTTCTTGGAGTTGTTAGAATCTCAGGAAAACCCCCTTTTTCCTGTAAATATTCTGTTTCTGCTAGTGGTGAAACAAAGTCCCCCCTGCAAAAAAAATCCTGGGTGCCAGTTACACGACAGAAATTGTCGCGTTGCCTAGCGTGACATAGTGATCACGAATCCGTCCCTCGCTGTTTATACGATTTATGTCTCTGATCTGGATATCCCGG
This sequence comes from Gambelia wislizenii, assembly GCA_030847615.1. Classification (NCBI taxonomy): domain Eukaryota; kingdom Metazoa; phylum Chordata; class Lepidosauria; order Squamata; family Crotaphytidae; genus Gambelia; species Gambelia wislizenii. The sequence goes on along the minus strand of JAUMIR010000001.1, from coordinate 163,440,010 downwards.
GTGGTCCCGTGACTGATATTTACACATCCATAGTTCCGGTTTTGTTTAGGTTTTAATTTATTTATTTTTTTGGCTGTCAAAGATGCGATTACTCGTGTTTTCACAACCTCGGTGACGCACTTCCTTTAGAGTTCCATGCCACGAGCGATGCTATTGGCTGGCGGGGGGGGGAGAGAGGGGGGCAGAGGTTTGTTATTCCCCCTTGTGTCTTGAACATTTTAACCCTTTCAGAAGAGGCAGAAAGCATTTTGAAAGATCCAGACAGATCTTTCGCTCAGACGCAGGGCTTTCTTTTTGAAATCAAGCTGAGTGCTTTGAAAGCAAGCTGAGTGCTTTCCTTTTGAAATCAAGCGCTTGGTTTTCCTCTTGCCTCTTTAAAATATTAACCCCTACAGCTGGCTGCAGAGGTGGCTATAGGCAGGCGTTTTGAAAGACACAAACACAGAGACGGGGAATTAAAGGGTGCTAATTCGCTCAGAGGCTTGAATATTTTAATGTGCCAGGGAGGTGACCAAGCTACTACGATCTCTCTGTAACATGCAGTTGAGGAAAAGGTAAAGCTGAAGGGTTTGCAGTGTAGAAATCCATTTAAAAAGGTAATTGAGTACACGCGCGCGCACACACATCAACCTTCGTGCAGCTGGAAGGGATGCCTTTGTTTACGGCTGGTGAGGCTGGATCTGTTGAACGGGTGACTGACCCCTCCTTTTCTGGTCCCTGAGCTCTAAGCCTGCCCCTAGTCACCATTTCCGGTCATCCCAGTACCGAGACTTTTTGTCCTACGCTGTTTACATTTCCGATTTTCCGAATCCTCCCGTGACTTTTTTAAAAACTGGCACAAACCAGGGGACTGGAAGTCCCGCAGGTTGAGGGATAAAAGGTGGCCCCCCTTCCGAAAATCACGTACCCGACCCGATGTACGTGTAAACTGCCAGGGATTGACACGAATTCTTCCCAGGACATTTTCATCGTGTAAACGGCCCCCAGGACTCTTAGATATATTTTCCCAGAGATTTATAAATTCCTGGGTCATGTTGTACTCATTCTAGCCAAGTGAGTGATTTCATGATTATTTAAGGATGTGTTTGTGACTTTTCCCTTTCAAATGGGAAATTGGCCCTGATTGCTTAAGCTGCCTCATTATGCTGATACACTGAAGTGGCACAAGGAACTCATCCAGTTTCATAGTTTATTAAAGTGCAAAGTTCAATTTTAAGGTGGCTTTCCTTGTTTTGGCATCCTTTGCTTTTGGTTTCTTCCTTGGTAGATTCAAAAAGTAAACCAGGGACGGACAAATTGTGGCCCTCCAGATGTTAGTAGATTGCAATTCCTGTCAGTTCTAATTGGCATGTCCAATAGTGAGGAAGACTGGGAATTTTACTCTAACAACATCTGGAGACACTTTGCCCACCTGGAACTGAACCAACAAGTTTTCTCTTCCTAAGACGTTGTCTGAGAATTTTCTGGAACTGAGAACTTTTAACTGCTGCAGCTTTCCCTCCATCCCTGTGTTGCACCGTACTACTGGCAACATTCTCTCTCTTGTATGACTCCTGAAGGAAATGGAATCTTTCTGTACCTGGCCTTCTTTCTTGTACCTGGCAATTTTATTTTGTCATTTGATAAATGGCAAAATAAAATGGGTCTGCACCAGCACTTTCTTGATGTGTTTTTTCTTGGAGTATCTTGCTTGTGCATCACTAAAACAGAAGCATAACAACAACAACTATTAATATAAAGGCACAAAGATGTTCACTTCTGTAGATGCTAGGATACTGTATGGGTATGGTTCTTTTTTTTAAAAAAAGCGTGTGTGTGTGTTTCGAGGTGGGATGCTGAAGTTGCCATGGAACTGTGAAATAGCTCCAGAGATAGCAGGTGAACACTGGAAAGAAGACCTCTGGTTGTTAAATAGATGGAAGTGTGCTCAGGGTGGTAGATAATGGTCGCAATGGAGGTGACAGCAATGAATAGGGACTGGATGTCAACAAAATGGTTTCCAGCTATTCACAGCATTAAAGATGTGACCAACATGAGCAGGGCTTTGGAACCTGTAGTCCACTGGTGTGCCAGGTGTGCAACTCCATCATTCTTAATCAGTGGCTGTGCTGGCTGAGGCTGATGGGAGTTGGTGTCCAACATGTTCCCTAGAGGCTGCCAGTTCCCCACTCCTATACAAAGGGAACATTAGCATTTAGTACACTTGATGTGCTCAGTGAGACAGGGCTTCTAAGCCCCGGAGTCTGCTCAAGAAGGCTGGGGAGATGCATGGCAGCCTCCTCCCCGCCCACCCGCTGCCTTCCCCGGCCTTCCTAAGTGGACTCTGGGGCTTCTAAGCCCGGGAGTCCCCTCAGGAAGGCTGCAGAGAGGCAGGGCAGCCTCCTCCCCGCCCACCCGCTGCCTTCCCCGGCCTTCCTAAGTGGGCTCCGATGCTTCTAAGCCCCGGAGTCCACTCAAGAAGGCCGGGAAGAGGCAGGGCAGCCTCCTCCCCGCCCACCCGCTGCCTTCCCCGGCCTTCCTAAGTGGACTCTGGGGCTTCTAAGCCCCAGAGTCCACTCAAGAAGGCCGGGGAGAGGCAGGGCAGCCTCCTCCGCGCCCACCCGTTGCCTTCCCCGGCCTTCCTAAGTGGACTCCGGGGCTTCTAAGCCCGGGAGTCCACTCAGGAAGGCTGCGGAGAGGCAGGACAACCTTCTCCCCACCCACCCGCTGCCTTCCCCAGCCTTCCTAAGCAGGCTCCGGGGCTTCTAAGGCCCCGAGTCCCCTCAGGAAGGCCACAGAGAGGCCAGCCAGGCTTGCCAGACACCCTCCCGCCGCCTCCCTCCCTCTAGGGGGGGGGGTCGCGGGAGCAGCATTTTTTATTTGCGATTTTTCCACATTCACGGGGGTCTCATGGCCCTAACTCCCGTGAATGTGGAGGGATGACTGTACATACAAATAAAGGTGGGTTATTGTATCAGTCTTGTTATTTAATAGACAGGGTCAGCGTAAGAGGGGTGCTCCAAAAAAGCGATACAAGGACTCCCTGAAACAACAACTCAGGCTTGGCCAAATTGATCACCAACAATGGTCTATCCTGGCCTCACATCAGGAGGTATGGGGACGCAGTATCCACAATGCTGCGGCCTTATTTGAAAACTCACGCCAAACAAGTCTTGAAGAGAAACGACAACACAGAAAGAATCACAACCCGGAAAGATCACCCAAGGAGACCTTCTGCTGTGCTTTTTGCAATCGGACTTGTCTATCTTGGATTGGCCTTTTTAGTCATCAGCGCGCTTGCAGAAAGCACAGGATGAGTCCTTCCTGAATCTTCGTTTGCGAAGAAAAGCCAGAAAGAGAGAGAGAGAGAGACTGTATGTTTACAGAAAGGACAGACTAGAGGACTATGCTGCTTTAACTTAATTTTGGATTGTGATGCAGAGAGAGAGAGAGAGAGAGAGAGAGAGAGAGAGGGAGAAAACTTAGGGGAAAATGTCTAAATAATATTTCAAGTATCTATTAAAGCAACGTACTATGAGTTTCTGCAAAAGTTTATAGACAGGATTGTGTGTATTCTGTTCTGAGAATGGTGGGAATCATTGTTTTGGGTGTTTTCGCTTGTAGTTCTTGGATGCAGTTTTCCGTTCTCAAAACTAAATCAAAATTCTGTGCCAGGTGAGTTGAGATTCTATAAGAAGTAAAACTAGATTCTAGAGCTTATGTAAACTTATGTAGACTCAATGATTTGTATGATTTGCATTTTCTGCGTGACTTATTTTGCATCATGGGAGAGGGCAGAGTATTAAGAAAATTTTCCTCTCTTCAGTGGGTGTGGAAGGCACCCACCATAATCTGGAGAATCTGAATCTTGGATCCCCCATGGCTGCCTACTTCCACAACAAGGGTCTCTTTACACTACATAACTATAGCACTATAGTCACGATTTAACTGTCATGGCAACATCCTGTGGAATCCTGGGATTGGCAGTTGAGGGAGGGGCATTTCCAATTCTCAGCCAGAGAGCTTTTCAGGTGCCTCACAAAACTATAAACTGCAGGATTCCACAGGATGAAACCATAGCAGTTGAAGCAGAATCAAAGTGTTATAATTGTGTAGTGTGAAACAGACTCCACAGATTATTCCAAGTGAAATTTAAAAGTATCCTATTTGCTGATAGAACCTCATTTTAATATCTGGAGACTTGCGTTCCCGCCCCGCCAATTCCATCTCAAGATGCCATGTGGACACTATGGTTTCAAGATCAAGTCAGGTATTTTTGAAGTCAGGACTTCTTTTTCCCTCTTGAAAATCTAAGCACATTTTAATGAACACTTTATTTGACCTAATGAAATTATTACCCTAATAATTTTTCAAAGTAAATTGTCCCCACTATTCTTTATAATGTTTTAAAGGTGTTTGGTTGCTGTTGTTCATCGTAGTATCTTGAAAAGTAGCTTGCTACATTATTTGTTGCATGGTTATTACTTTTCTGTTGCTTTTTTTAAAGAGGGAAAAAAAGCCTTGGAATTGATAAGTGAAGGGCATCAAACTTGAAAATTCCTGTCAAAATGCCTTTTAAAATATGCCTTAACAGTGACTTTTGAAAGTAACTAGAATCTGTTATGCTTTGTGCATGTGCCTTCAAGCCACCTCTTAACTTATGATGACCCATGAATTTCATAGGGGTTTCTCAATAATTTCCTTTTTACTTGCTAAATTTGAAATTTAACTTCCGGATAGCTCTCTTACCAAAAAAAGTAACTAGTTTCGGGTAACTACCTTACTGTTAATTCTCAGACTCTGCTTTTAGTATGAATAAGATGATTGCCAAGTGAATACACATTCTATCTACAATTAATGTTTGGAAGCTGAGCTTTTCTGAGAAGGTCTATACCAACTTTCCCCATCACATACTTGGCTGGAGGAATCTGGGGCTGCAGCCCAACACATCTGGAGGTCACCAGCTTGTATCTATTAATGATACAAGGAAGTACTAACCAAAGGTGAAGTATCGCTTCAAAATGGTCTCCATGCCTATAACTATACATTACTGTTAGATACATAGGGTACTTGTGACACTGTTGAGTCTTCCACTTGCCCCTTAGACTGTGACGTGCACTGTCCTTCGAGCCTGTGCAATGGATTTTTCTGGTGGAGCGCAGCGTGCACAGAACTGGCCTCACCCTTTAAACCAGAGATTCATCTGCCGTGGCCTTGCAAGCATGGACGTGGCAGCGAGGTCCTCGGGCCGTAGGTTTGATTAGAGTTTCCTTCTCTTAGATGGTTGACCTTACAGGGTTGGATGAGCACCATCTGCCCGGGTTTGGGATTAGAGTTTTCCTTCTCCTAGGACGGTTGCCACAAGGCTAGAGAGCCCATCCTGCCCTTTGACGCTCTTTGTCAGACCCTTCGGTTTTGACCTGTCTGGCATGGGAGACCCTATCAGTGGCTATTATGCCACCGCCAGCATAGCTCAAAACATCATTAGGGTACGCAAGCCTCTCTCCCATGACAAGGGGGCGTCAATGGAGAGGAATACAGTATATCTTGAGATATCAATCAAACGTTGCCAGGAAATCATCTTGTTCTCATTCATTAGTAGCCAGGACGCTACTAACTGGATTAAAAGCAAGGAGAGCTGCTGCTTGAAATTCTGTTTGTGGTAGGCCCTTTGTGGCAAAGGCAGTGTTCAGTTACAACTTTCAGTACCAGGTTAAACAATGGATACCACAAACCATTGCAACAAAAGCAGAAGCAATTTATATTGGTATTTTTCAAAAGTGAGATTTTAAGTCAGAATTAATGACATTTATATAACGTAAGGATGGGCAAAATGGGCCTGCAGATTGTATGAATCCCTGCCGCGGACCATTTTTGTCACCTGCATTTTTTTTTAATCCAAATGCTCATGTTTGGAGGCCTCCCTGGCTCCCCTAGGACTAAAAAGAATTGCATTTTTTTTCCACATTCATCTCAAATGCTTTTTAGGGGGCATGGGGGGATTTCCACCTCATTATGAGTCTCCTGGCCCAATTTATGCCCAGGAGAGGCCTTTTCTGAAACAAGAAGTTGTTTCTACTCACTTCTTATTGTTTTAAAAAGAAGGCCTGAAAGCCCCAAAATCTGTTGAAAATGCCCCTATGACCCCCCCTAGAGGGCATTTGGGAACATTTTTTTTGGTGGGGGAGCTGGTGCAGTAAATGAGGGTGGCCCTCCAAGATCTTCTGGAGGGCTAATTCAGCCCCCTACCCTTCCACAGGAGGACCTAAAAGATGTCTGGAGAGGGGTTCTCTCTAGGTATCTTTTAGGTCCTCCATCATGACTCTATGGTATACTTGGACCGGAAGTCATTCATTTTAATAGGGTTCACTATTATCCAAAGTTTCTGGTATCCATGGTAAGTCTGGGAACATATTACCCACAGATATGGGGGTCTATCTGTATTGTATATAGAGTTAAGAAAAGCAACACCCAATAAATGTAATTACCAAGTGAGACAGGCAGAGAATATTACAATAAAAGCCAAATATAAGAACTTGAAATATAGTAATGAGCAATAACAAGTGTTTGTCAGTAATAAAAGGAAGTAATAAGAGGAAGTTTTCAGCTCTCCTGTTTTTAACACTGATTAATACTCTTCACCACAACTTTGTAAAGTAGGTCAATGTTGTTTGTTGTCCCCATATTATAGAAGGGCAACACCTTGTTTAAGGCCACCAATTGGGGCATCCTGATTTACAACTCAGCATCTTAAACACTGCTACTTTTGCTCTCTGGCTGCTAAAAGTAATTAAACCACAGGGACATAGTAATTAGCACGGAATTTTGCACATCCACTGCCCAAATGTGCTGTTGGGTTGCATGACTGGACAGCATTCTATAGCGCTGAAAAAATGACATCCCCAATTATGTCTTGCAACACCACACTGTGTCATGACATGGAATTATATACTTACTGTAGCCTTTTGTGTACTGTATTCCACAGAGAGCCTGAGAGGAGTCTTCTGGCACATGGACAAAGAAGGAAACTTTCCTGAAATCAGATCCAGATTCCAAATGTTTATGCTGCTGTAATCAGACTCATTTTATTGTGTGTGTGATGTTCCATGAGCACCACAGTTGTCATTGGTTTTAAGACTTATTTGCTGTGAAGCATTTCACTAAGCGTGTTTTAGCTATCAAAGTGCAAACGTCAGGAGATATGGATCAACTAACTTGTTCTGGGGCTCTTTTACACCACATGGTCATAACTCTATGATTCCACTTTAATTGCCACAACAACATCCTATGGAATCTTGGGATTCACAGTTTACCAGAGACATGCAGAATTCTCTGCTTCAGTGCCTCACTAAACTACCACCCTAGGCTTGCGTAGGATGCCGCCATGGCAGTTAAAGTGGAAACATAGCTCTATAATTGTGTAGTAGGAAAGGGCCCCTTTGTCTCTACATGATGTATTGGAATAAAATACATTTTGTTATTTATTTAATCAGTTATCAGAGGAATGTTATGTTGGTCTACCAGAAGTTAACTAAGTTACTCTCTGGTAAGCATGAGTAGGATTGCAGCCTAATCCTTCTAATATGTCTGCTGTATGGAACCTTTGGGAAAGATATTATTTTGGACTACAGCTTCCAGAAATCCCAAGGCCTGGGAATTGTAGTAAGCCTCCCTCCCCCCACCCCCTCACACTTTTCCAGGGTCTAGCTTTATTGTGAATCCTTGCCAATGCACCTAGGTTGTCATCTTCTTCCCTCCTCCCCCAGTCCTCAGTCAAACTCAGTTTTCTTCTTTAGCTCCTCAAAGGCAGAAAGGGTATACTTTAGTGTGGTAAATTTTTAATGAAAGAAGATTATTCTTGGATTCCATTTATGGTAGAAGAGTGAAATATTAACATAAGAAGACTAGACAGGAACTTCCCTGTTTGGCTTGGCACAACTGATCTGAGGCCAAATCTGTGTCTTCTGAGAGAACTGATTTTAATCACATGCAGGATTGAATATATTTGTGAATCTTACTGAAAAGTATGTATTTTGATGCAGAAAATGGTATCCAATGGTGGGAAGATAATGTATCAGTAAACTGATGTTCAAAAGAGGAAAGAGAGAAGAACCGTTGTTGTGTTTTACACTTTGTGTAAGGAAATTAGAATTTGCCCCATAATCACAATCATTTAAGTTAAATTTATTATTCATAAATACAGATGTAAACAAATGTAATTTACTTCATAAATGTACTCTACATTATTGATAAATGGAATGCTTTATTCTTAATTTTGAAAATTGAACAAGCAAACCTCAGCACATCAGTTTCAAGCATCCAAAGCACTTTACATGTGTTTTCCTTATAACAACCCACAAAGAAAGTCACTATTTTTACCCACCCATTATTTTAGGTGGAGCTACTGAGGCAGAGGGAAGAAGAAGTGGTCTCTCAGCCAGCCTCAAGACCAGCCAGAAAGGTCATGGCAGAGAAGGGATTCAAATCAGACATTTCCTGCTCCATTAAGTTTAATTCCATGTTAGGACTTACTGTGGAAGCCCCTCCCCTTTCCACACCTTGTGTGTTGTGGTAATTTTTAATATTAATGCTTAATACTGTGTCTCTTTTAAAGGAGCTACCTGGTTTTGGGTGACTACAGCTTCCAGAATCCCCAGCCAACATGGCTTGTAGCAGAACACTTCCCCCCATAGGCTGTGTTTAATATGGAATCATTCATGGGTTTTTGTTTGGAAAAAAATGCAAGATTTGGTGGCTGTGGCCAGCTCCTATAGATTTAAATCCATTTGCTAGTCTCAACTAGAGTAGACCTAGTGAACCAGTGGAACTTAGTAGAAGTGCTGATGTACCATTCTGTGGGCCTGCACTGGTTGAATTTCACCCTTAGTCTATTGTGTGAACTTAACACACAATTGGGTCCAGGGATGAAATTAAATAAACTTTAAAGAATCGCTAGTCTAAATATTACTGAAAGAATCATGACATCTTGATTTGAGGCTTTATAAATAATGGAAGATAACCACCTTTCTCTTCTCTTTAGTATTCTTTGCTATTATAAATATCCCGGCCACTGTTTTTTCTGAGTTAGTTGCATTTCAGGACTTTTACTGAATGTAGCATAAGTTAGAAAGTCTAGTCAATAGATTCTATTGGTATGCATTTTGATAGTTAAATCGTTTTCATCTGTCACAGGAACACTGAGTCAGAAAATGAAGTAATTCCCTTGCCCTCCTCCCCTCCCCCTAGAATAAACCAATATATTGTGGAGGTCTTTGGATCCCGGACAACTACTTCTACACACGCAAGAAGGCTTTGGGCTTGTGTTTCTTGAACAGCTGTCACACCACTTCTGAAACTGAGGGAAATTTCAATAGCCATTTGTGGTACAGCACTGATGATCTTCTGTTCAAAGGGCAGGAGCAAAGAGAACTTAAAAAGAAACCCTACCCACTGTCCATGCCCAAAGTCTTTGGCAAACGTAACACTTTGGCTCTTGGTGATTGTTTTTACATGATATTTGCATATATGTTGATACATAAATATTCTTGTTTGTGTAGTGTTGCTTGAGAAAGACTAGACTGTTCTTGTTGTACAAAGGAAGTATTGAGAAAATGCTTGTGCTGTTTAAAAAACAACAACAAGCCAAACACTGTACTTCTTTATGACAAACTTCATTACATATAACTTGTCCTGTATGATTTTCTTTGCTGATCCTTTTGTAGAGGTGTAAAACAAAGGTTATTTGAGTTCCAGTGTAGGCGTATAATGCTTGTGTATGCAGCCTTGTGTATGGTTGATTACATAAAGAATTTGACTGTGCCAATCTATTGCATATTATTTATTTCTTGCAAGTTTTTAAACAGAGGCTAGAAGGTCAGGGGGATACTTTAGCTATGGATGTTCTGCACCAGCAGGGATTGGACTAGGTGACCATTGGTGGAACCTTCCAACAGTACTCTTCTATGATTCTAAGACAGAGTTGGACCACTGCATGGGGGTGGGGCCAGTTTCTTCCAGCCCCCCATGCACAGGGCGTATCCCCCCAGCAAGCCCAAATAACTCCCATTTCCTCTGCAGTATCTCTCAAAATGGTGAAAGGAAATGATATTACATCACTTCCTACCATCATTTTGAGCAGAGTTGCAGAGTAAAATTGAGATATTAGGGTTATATGGGGTTCTGGGGTATTTGTGAGATTTGGGTGTTTTCACATGTTTGGGGAGCTTTCTGTGTGGTTTTGAGGCAAAAAAAATTGTCCCCAAAATTACGCCCAAAATTGTTTTCAGTTTTTCAAGGGGATTGGGAGGAATACTGGGTGCTTTAGTGGCCATAAAAAAAAAAGGGGGGGGTGTCCCTGATTGAACTGATTGAAACAGATTCATGTAGGAAACAGTGGGTGATTCTTACTGATTCACTTTGAAGCTCTTTTCAGTCTTCACTATATATTTTAGCATTCAGTTGTAAGTGTCCCTTTGGGAGGGGGAGTATTTGCTTGTTAAATTGGGATGGATTTATTTAAACCACTGAGATTAAAAACTCCGTATTGAATAAATTACTTTAAACCAATTAATTTAATCCAAATGCTTTTGCAGTTCATGTATCTTGTGAAGAAATGTGCGTGCTAGTTGGTTGCTAGAACAATTAAAGCATATTGATTTACAAGGGCAATTCAAAACTTTTGCTCATGCATTTATGTGCCTTTGGCAGAATGCTGTTTGTTTTGAGACAGGGAAGGATGGGAATTGCAGAATTAATAGACTTCAGTTTTATACAAAGATGCCAAGTGAGGTCATGCAAGTGCCAATGGCTTTGCATAAGCAGGGATCAGTATTTCCCCCTGAATTAGAATACAAATGTCTGTGGTGTTTGGCATCACAAATAGCATCTCAAAAGGCTCATATAAATAAGGATGACTCAAAAATAGTAAAAGATCACCTGGAAAGTTTAACAGATTGCTTAGTTGGGATGTAGGATGCTATCTTGTCAGTTCCTGAAACCTAGTATCAATCCATAATAATTGTGTGATGGCACAAGTGGAATGTGCAGGCACGTTGCTCATTTCAAGTTGAATTGTAGTTAGTGTTGCATGTGAAACAAACCTATGTTTTGATGTGACATACATTTTTTTGGAAAAATGACTTCAGGATTTTTAAAAGGTTTTCTATTGTCTGGTTTTTTAGTTAACAACCCCCTCTGACTGCTGTCTTCAACCTAGAAGAGTAGATTGGGGCAGCAAGAAAGAAATGCAAGCTATTATGTGATAATGGTTGATCCCATATAGAATTGCTGGACTAGATCAGGGACAGGGCTCCTGTAACTTTAATCCTTAACAGATATTGGAGCAGAATGAGGCACCGTAAAGGGCAGGGGTGGGCAACTCTGGAAGGCTAGAGGGTTGTGGTAACATTCCCCCCATCTGCTCCAGCAAAAATGATCTGCAATCACACTCTAGGAGACACGGAGGACATTCTTGACCTACTGGGGGCATTTCAAGGCAGTTTTTTTTTAAATGTTGCAAAAATTTGTTTTGATCCCAGGGGGGCCTCCAGATGTGGTAAAAATCTCCTTCACACCCCCTAGAGGTCATTTTGGGGCATTTTGGATCCTAAAAGGTTATTTTTTTGGGGGGGGGGTTAAATTACTTTTTTCTATCCCCGAGAGCAACCAATATGGGACCTGGGAAAACCAATATTCTATCCCCGAGAGCAGCCTGGGGACCACACATGGCCTGTGGGCCACATTTTGCCCATGCCTGGTAAAGAAGAGTGAAGGTACCTGTTCTCCCAATGCCTCCCAACACAAGCCAATGATGCTGTTGCCTTGCTGGTGGAAAGTGAAGGGAGGTGGCATCCAACAAATAGCTTTTTCTGAGCACTGGTAAACATGGCTCATTTTCTGTTAAGTGAGGGAAGCCATGATTCTTAAGATTAATGGAAGATGCAATGTAATGGAAACTGAATTATAGCATTTTCAAAGTATAGAGATGGGCCTCTCATTAATAGCTCTTGCTGTAGAAGGAGATCTACATGTTATATTTACTCTGCTCCTTCCAAGCAAAATATATAGAGTGATTGATTAACTGATTGATTTGAATGACTCTTGGCCTATCGAGTTACTTATAAATAATGGACTTCTTGGGGATGTCTGTGAGTGTTGTTCCACATATTTATGACTTGAATTGATGACTTAATCATCAATTGCAGCTGTTTAAGAGAAAATACAAATAAATGATGTGGCTGAAATTGATCTAACTTTTGTTCCATTGAATTAATAATTTAGTTATTATTTATTTATTGCATTTGTAAGACTGGTTTGATGAAAACAACCAAGAGATCCAGGAGCTGTTGGCAAAAAAGAGAACTGCTCACTAGGCATACCTCGCCCAGCCAACTTGCTATGTAAGAAAAGCAGCTTTCCGTCTCACATGTAGTAAACTTCAACAAAAACTCTGAGACATGCAGAACACGTGGTGGGTCAATATAGCAGAAAAGACACAACGCTGTGCAGATCTGGGTGATCTTAGAGGATTTTACGAAGCTCTTAAAGCAGTGTTTGGGCCTACTTATCAGGTCCAAAGCTCCTTATACAGTACAGATGGTCAAACATTAATTACTGATAATGCCTCCATCCTGAATCGATGGGCTGAACATTTTCAAAGTCTCTTTAGTGCCAACCGAGTAGTCCAAGGCTCAGCTATCTAACATATGATACGAAAACCGATGAAAAATGAATTGGACATAGCTCCCACTTTGGAAGAGACCCTTAAGGCCATACAGCAGATGAAAAATGGCAAGGCAGCTGGGATTGATGAAATCCCACTTGAGGTTTGGAAACACGGAGGTCATGCACTCCACGATAAGTTCCATGAACTCCTTGTGAATTGCTGGGAGAAAGGGGAACTGCCATCAGATCTCCGAGATGCAGTCATCATCACCCTGTACAAGAAAAAAGGAGCAAAATCCGATTGCTCAAACTATCGAGGCACAATACTGCTCTCTATTGCTGGAAAAATCCTTGCAAGGATGCTCCTGAACAGATTAGTTCCTGCTATTGCAGAAGAACTTCTTCCTGAAAACCAATGTGGCTTAAGAGCCAATAGGAGTACTACAGATATGGTATTTGCCCTTAGACAACTGCAAGGGAAATGTAGGGAGCAGAACAAGGGTCTCTATGAAACATTTGTCGACCTCACCAAAGCCTTCGACACTGTGAGTAGAAAAGGTCTGTGGCAGATCCTGGAAAGACTAGGATGTCCCCCCAAATTCCTTAAAATGATTATCTTGCTACACGAGGGCCAGTGTGGTCAAGTTAGATATGGCGATGCTTTTTCAGAGCCTTTTCTAATAACTAATGGAGTGAAGCAAGGTTGTGTTCTTGCTCCAACTTTATTTACAATCTTCTTCAGCATGATGCTCCAAAGGGCTATAGCAGAGCTTGAAGAAGACGGCATCTATATATGTTACCGTACTGATGGTAGCTTGTTTAACTTAAGCCGTCTGAGGGCTCGCACCAAAACTCTAAACTATCTAGTTCGTGAGCTGCTCTTCGCTGCTGCTGCTGCCCTTGTTGCCCACACAGAAGCAGCTCTGCAGCGCTTAACATCCTGGTTCGCAACAGCTGCAGAGCTGTTTGGGCTGGAAGTCAACCTTAGGAAAACGGAAATTCTTTACCAGCCTGCACCACAGGATGAACACCACCATCCCCACATTGCCGTCGGCAAAGCTGTGCTCAAGTCTGTTCAGCAGTTCACGTACTGGGAAGCATCATCTCCTCAGATGCCAAGATTGACAAAGAGATCAATCACATATTAGCAAAGGCATATAGCGCATTTGGAAGACTTCACGAAAGAGTCTTGAGTAATAAACACCTGAGGCGAAGCACAAAAATCAGTGTGTATAGAGCCATTGTACTGTCTATTCTCCTTTATGGGTCTGAAACATGGGTCACCTATCGCCACCACTTACGACTCCTCAAATGCTTTCATCAGTACTGTCTATGCACAATCCTAAATATACACTGGTCTGACTATGTGACGAATGTTGCTGTCCTTGAGCAAGCAGGGATCACCAGCATTGAGGCCATGATATTGAGAACACAGCTGCGCTGGGCAGGGCACGTTTCTAGGATGGAGGACCATCGTCTCCCAAAAATAGTATTCTACGGTGAACTCGCCACGGGTCAGCGTAAGAGGGGTGCTCCAAAAAAGCGGTACAAGGACTCCCTGAAATAACATCTCAGTCTCAGTCAAATTGATCACAAACAATGGTCTATCCTGGCCTCACATCGGGAGGCATGGAGACGCACTATCCACAATGCTGCAGCCTTATTTGAGAACTCACACCGCACAAGTCTTGAAGAGAAACAACAACGCAGAAAGAACCACAACCCAGAAACATCACCCAAGGAGACCTTCTGCTGTGCTTTCTGCAACCGGGCTTGTTTATCTCAGATTGGCCTTTTTAGTCATCAGCGCTCTTGCAGAAAGCGCGGGATGAGTCCTTCCAGAATCTTCGTTTGCGAAGAAAAGCCAGAGATGTATGTAAGTACAGTTGTCCCTTCATATTCGCTGGGGTTTGGTTCCAGGAGCCCCCCCCCCCGCCCATGGATACCAAAATCCGTGAATACTCTAGTCCCATTATATACAATGGCATAGCAAAATGGTGTCCCTTATATAAGATGGCAAAATCAAGGTTTGCTTTTTGGATTATTATTTTTTAAAGAATATTTTCAAGCTTTGAATACCAAATCCATGAATACCAAATCCATGAATATGGAGGGATAACTGTACAGTCAGCCCCCCGTATCTGCAGAACCAATATCTGTGTTTTCAGTTATCCACAGCTGAAAAATAGGGATACGTGCCATAGAGTTATGCTGGAAAATACCTAGAGAGGTGTTCTCTCTAGGCATCTTCTACATCCTCCAGTGCAACTCTATGGTATGTTTGTACTGGAAGTCCTTTATTTTAATAGGGTACACTATTATCTGCGGTTTCCGGTATCCACGTCATGTCCAAGACCTGAACCCATGTAGATATGCAGGTCCGATTGTATAAAATGTGGGTTACAAAGTTTTTAGACTGCTCAGATTTTATAGTGAAAAATGTAAACTGATTTTATCTTTGGGGAAGATGTCCATGTTAATTTAGCTGCTATGTAATCCCGGCATGGAGCTTGAAAAATTTACTTCTTTTTTACTATAACTCCCAGAATGCCCAGCCAGCATAGTGGATTCTGAGAGTTGGTCGTTCAGAAAGTAACATTTCCAGCCTTCATTCTCACATATGGCTGAATGTTCTAAGGTACATAATCAGCTCTCATGGAAGACTACATGTATCTCATACATCCTAGAACACACCCGACACTCCTTGTGTAGGAAGGAGTGTAGGAAAGTGTCAAGGAAGCTTGTCCATTTCCCAGTGGAGAGATATCGGAGTATCCTATAGATCATTGGGTTAGCTCCACCCACTCACTCCTGGTAGGCAGGTAACAAAAAAAGGACCTTAGTCCGGCCCCATCCTCTGACGACATCTGGGGGGAGCGACCCATCTCTAGCCAGTTGTTTCCTGCCTACCGCTCCTGGTGGTAGCTTTGCGGTTTGCTCGTGAGTGGCCACGTGGCCGCTGGATCTTCAGAACAAAGACCGAGAAACAAGGAGGCAGTTTTAAGAGATCCAGTAAGGGGGACAAGACCTCCGAGATTTAAATGGATCTCCAGTCGAGTGAGGGGGAGAAGCCCCCCGTTTCGACCATCGCTTCTTCCCTGCCTGCACCCCAGCCAACTGTGCCGGGAAACAGGCAGGAAGCAGCCACGGGAACCAGTCCTCAAACGGGAGAGCCTGTCCCGGATCAGGGCCTGGAGGGAGAGACCCATACTCCGGTGGCTGAGGCGGATACTCCGAGGTCTCAGGAGGAGGCAACAGTGAGTAACGCGGGACCCAGCCCATCCCCTGCGGATCCGCCCGCGTCCTTAGCGGCCTGGGTGAGGGACTTGGTGGCTAGGGAGACCCTGGGCGTCTTGGCAGCGGGTCTCACGCAGCCGGCTCTGCTGGGCCTTTCGGGTCTTTGGCAAAGGGGAGTAGCATCTGGGCCAGGCGATCGATCTCCCAACCCTCCCCCAACGAATGGGAGCTGGCTTCAATTCCCGGGAGACTCCTTGCCCCAGGCTGCGAGCGCTCCCTTCCCGGCTTCCCAACAGCAAGCACAGCCGCCGCTCCCCCCCCAGCCGCCCCCCCTCCCAGACTCGTCGCGAACTCCTCATGCGGCTGGACCGGCTTCCAACCAGCCGCTTCTCCTCACTCCTCACGTGGGCAATCCGGCCTCGGGAGCCCTCCCTGCGCCTCCTCCGTTCGTCCTCCCCCCCCAGCCACCCAACCCCCCCGTGCAGCCAATCGCTCCCACCCTACCGTCTCCGCGCTCGATCCAGGCCCTACCGGACTCCCCCGCTAGAGCAACGAAGCGCCCCAGGGCTAAGGAGCGCGCAGGGGCGCCCAAGCCCATCTCCCAGCCAGCCAAGCGCCGGGCCGGAGCAGCGGCAGCAGAGGAGAGTGGGAAGAAGGCGACTGCGAAAACGCGGCACGGAGCAGGCGGAAGGGAGCCAGAGAAGACCAGGCTAGGAAGGGATCGTTTGCCCGACCGGCGCCAGGGGGGAAAAAGGAAGATCACAAGGAGAGACGAGGAATGGGGGGAGGAGGAGGAAGAGGAGGAAGAAGACCAGTCCTGGCATTCTGAGGCTGACTCAGTGGAGAGGGGATCTGGATCAGAGGAGGAAGAGGAGGATGAGTCTCATCAATCAGCCAGTGAGGAGGGGGAGGTCTCAGAGGTAGACTCTGACCAGGAGGGGGAGGAGCCAGAGTTCTCAGCAGAGGAGGACACCATTGAACTGGAGAAGCCAAGGTCTTCAGCCCGACTCTTCAAACAGGAGGAATGTAGCCTGCTTTTCAGAAAGACTGTTAAGACTTTGGGGCTCCCCCTGGTGCAGAGCCAGGAGCAGCCTGTTGATCCAGACTTACCTAGTGTGTCTTCCGAGTTCTTCCCATCGTCAGTGCCTGGCTCTGTTGAGATGCCAGTACCAGCCAATATCATGCAAGTCCTTAGGGATGAGTGGGCCACACCAGCCGCCCACAAGCCACAACCCTCCTTTGCTAAGAGGCTTTACTCCTTACCCAAGAAGGTTATGGGTAAGCTCCAGACCCCTCTCGTTGACGCTCCGGTTTCAGCCCTGGTGTCTTCTGCCGTGTTCTGCCGTGATGGAGAGGACACACTCAAGGTCCCAGAGGATAGACGTAAGGATGCGGCGCTGAAGAGAACTCACGAGGCTCTTTCCCTGGCTATCAGAGCTGCTGTAACTGCCACTATGGTGGCCAGGGCATCCCTCCAGTGGTCCAAGGAGCTTCTGGAGGAGGTACCCAAGTCGAACAGGAGACTACGCCAGGGGCTCAATAAAATATCCCGGGCTTCGGCCTTTCTGGCGGATAGTTCTTTGGATGCAGCTCAGTTTTCTGCAAGGGCCCAGGGCGCAGCAGTCGCGGCGCGCAGGCTAGTGTGGCTCAAGAGTTGGCACGCTGACTTTAAGTCAAAGCAGAATTTGGTGTTCTCCCCCTTCCTGGGTGAAAAATTGTTTGGGGAATCCTTGGAACCCGTTCTGGTGGAGGGCAAGGATAAGAAGAAGGCCTTAATATCTGCTAAGAAGAAGGATGACAGGAAGCCTTCCAAGAATTTTCGTCCCTATCGCCCCTACAGGACCCATGCCGAACCCTCTTCAGGACAGGGTTCCCAATCCAGAGACAGCAGAGGTTTCAAGCAGCGTTGGGGAGAACCCAGACAACAGCGCAAGGGTCAGGGTGGCTCCTCCAGCAAGTCATACCAGCCACCTGGATCAAGGGGCCATGCCAAGAATCAACAGGCATGACTCGGGGGGACCGGTGGGGGGCAGGTTGCAGCGGTTCAGCAAAGTGTGGGAGGAGACCACGACGGACAAATGGGTTCTTCAGACTGTCAGTCAGGGTTATCGAATCGAATTCTCCCAGCGCCCCCCCCCGCTCCTTCCGACCGACCCCAAGGTCCAGAGACCCAACCAAGCATCAGTTGATGTTGGACGCCATCTCGCATTTGGTCTCCTTGGGCGCAATAGAGGAGGTCCCGAATGCCCATCGGACCCACGGCTCCTACTCCAATATTTTCCTGGTGCCAAAGAAGAACGGTTCCTGGAGGGCCATTCTCAACCTGAGGAGCCTCAACAATTTCGTACGGCAGCGCAAGTTCCGAATGGAGACATTGAGGCACATCGTCGAGGCGCTAAGACCTGGGGACTTCCTCACGTCTTTGGATCTTCAGGATGCGTATCTCCACGTACCAATCTACCAAGAGCACCGGCGCTTTCTACGTTTCTCATACAACAAGAGACACTTCCAATACAAGGCCTTGCCATTTGGCCTGTCCTCAGCCCCACGGGTCTTCACCAAGATTATGGTTGCCTTAGTGGCTCTCTGGAGACGGTGGGGCCTACATGTCTACCCCTATCTGGACGACCTGCTGATACGTTCCCGGTCACGGGAACGGGCGGAGAAGGACGTCGAGAGAATAATGTTGTCCCTGCAGGAGCACGGTTTCCTGGTGAATCGGGAGAAGAGCTCTCTAGTTCCAGCCACGAGGATACAACACCTGGGAGCGATATTGGACACTCAGCAGGGTCTGATTTCACTTCCACAGGAACGAGTGGCGACGTTGCACCAGACAATCCAGCAGATTCTGAGTGCAAGGAAACCAGACATAATGATGCTAGCAAAGCTGCAGGGCCTGATGATAGCGTCAATAGACTGTGTCCCTTGGGCCCGATTCCACGCGAGACCACTACAGTGGTTCCTGCTTCCTTGGCAACATCTGATAGCAATGAGGAGGCGCAAGAAGATGCGCCTCTCCACTCAGGCCAAAGACTCCCTGAAATGGTGGAGCCTTGTATCCAGTCGACAGGGGAAGCTCATGTGGCCCCCGCAGCGTGTTCAGATAACGACGGACGCCAGTCTCAGGGGATGGGGAGCGCATTGTGGGACTGCCTGGACGCAGGGCAGATGGTCCCAGGAGGAGGCCCACCGCAGCATAAATTTTCTGGAGCTACGTGCGGTGCGCTTGGCATTAAGGGAGTTCCTCCCGCTGGTCCAGAACAAGGCTGTCTTGGTCAGGACAGACAACACCACAACGAAGGCGCACATAAATCGCCAAGGAGGAACGAGATCGAGGGCCCTAATGGACGAAGCGACACTTCTTTTTCAGTGGGCCGAGAAGAATCTCCTGTCTCTGGAGGCCGAGCATCTCCAAGGCGAACTCAACTCGAAGGCGGATTGGCTCAGCAGACAGGATATAGACCAGGGAGAGTGGGGTCTACACCCAGAGGTGTTCCATTTGATCACACAGACGCTGGGGTGTCCCATCCTGGATCTATTTGCGTCGCCGGCCAATGCCAAGCTCCCAAGGTTTGTCTCAAGGTACCGGTCCGAAGGGGCGGAAGATATAGATGCGCTCACCATATCGTGGCCATCCGGTCTCCTGTACGCCTTCCCGCCTACCCCTCTACTATCCAGAGTCCTGAACAAGGTCCGGTAGGAGGAGGCCGAGATTATACTAGTTGCTCCAGCGTGGCCCAGGAGGGCCTGGTTCTCGGAGATCCTGGACTTAGAGATAGCATCGATGTCACTGCCAGCACGCCCGGACCTCCTGATCCAGGGACAGGTCTTCCATCCGGACCCCGGATGGCTTCAGCTTCACGCGTGGAGATTGAGAGGGAGATGCTGAGGTCTAAGGGGTACTCGCCGGAGGTGATCGAGACAATTCTATCGGCTAGAAGAGAGTCTACTCAGAGAATATATGAATATAGTTTCAGAGTCTTCCGTAGGTGGTGCAGAAGGAAGAAGTTCAATGAGTTAGATATCACAATCCCCATACTTCTGGGGTTCCTGCAGGAGGGGGTTGAGAGAGGCCTCAGACCCAACACAATAAAGAGGCAGGTGGCAGCTATTGTGTCAGTCCTGCCACCGGAGAGGGCGACTCGGATCTCAACCCATCCTGACCTCCGGAGTTTCATTCGCGGATTGTCTAATTTGGTCCCTCCAGTAGTACACCGTTTCCCTTCCTGGGACCTGCATACTGTTTTGAAAGCATTGACCGTGCCCCCCTTCGAGCCTCTAAAGAGGGTGTCGTTAAAGCACATGTCCTGGAAGGTGCTGTTCCTTGTGGCGATTACGTCTGCTCGACGGGTGTCCGAACTGGGAGCGCTGTCGGTTCGGAAGGATCTCTGTATCATCAGACCTGACTCTGTAGTTTTACGCACCCACCCTAGCTTCAGGCCGAAGGTAAACTCAGCCTTTCACGTCTCCCAGGACATAGTATTGCCTTCTTTTTGCCCAAATCCGACGAGGGAGTTGGAAAGAATCTGGCACACACTGGACGTAAGAAGGGCGATTAAGATCTACTTGAAGAGGACCAGTTCCTTCAGGGTTTCAGAGGCACTGTTTGTTTCGGTGCACCAGAGATATCTGGGACGCAAGGTGTCAGCTTCAACCTTGAGCAGGTGGATTAGGGCATGTATAGCCACTTGTTACGAGTCCATGAATGCCCCAGTTCCTGAAGGAATTCTAGCTCATTCAACCAGAAGTGCAGCAACGTCGGCGGCCTGGGACAGAGAGGCTTCCATGGAAGAGATTTGCAGGGCCGCCACCTGGAAGTCTTCGTCTACCTTCCTCAGACATTATAGACTGGACAGGTTGCAGTCCGCCGAGGCCGCCTTTGGCAGGCGGGTACTGCAACAGATTGTAAAACCTTGACGGGGATTAGTTGTCATGCCAGCCCCACCCTGATCTTTGTTGAGAGGGCTTTGGTAGATCCCAATGATCTATAGGATACTCCGATATCTCTCCACTGGGAAAAGGTACGTTGGTCTTACCTGTGATACGTCCTTTTCCAGGGGAGAGATGAGGAGTATCCTGCCCACCCGATCCGGCTGGCATGCAGTAGGGAGGGTATGACTCATTTGTGTTTTTTCTTTTCCCTGATTACATGTATTGGTAACACTGTTGTTTCTTTCAAAAAAAAAAAAAAACATCTTTATGCTCCGTGGGTTTCTTCATTCTAGGAGCTCTTTTCCCGTGGTTAATAGTTTATTGAGAGGATGGTGTACTGTGTTGTTGAGTCTATCTTTCAGGAGCGGCCAGGAAGGCTATGGTATGAACCGGCTAGAGATGGGTCGCTCCCCCCAGATGTCGTCAGAGGATGGGGCCGGACTAAGGTCCTTTTTTTGTTACCTGCCTACCAGGAGTGAGTGGGTGGAGCTAACCCAATGATCTATAGGATACTCCTCATCTCTCCCCTGGAAAAGGACGTATCACAGGTAAGACCAACGTACCTTTACTTTGGATTGCAACCTTGATAAGCTTCAGATGAATATGGCTGGGAAATGATTGCTTTTGTGAGTTAAAAATCATTACTTACCTCTTGGTCTGTGTTGGAATCATCTTATTCCACGAGGGTGTAATCTTAGAGGTTACTTCTGAGTCACAAGGAAGAAAGGGTGGAAACTAGAACCAATTATGTGGTGTAAACACAGTCACCAAGTGATGCCTGCTTAGTAATGTTAATAGACTTGTTTTGATATTCTGATTTATAGGTGGAACTAAATTGTCTGAATTGATCAACACAGAGGTCCCCTATTTATTATTGCAAACAACTTTACAAGTATTGCAGGACATGACTCACCTTCAGGTAGATAATTGCAAAGTATTCTCAGAGTGAAAAGGGTACTGATAGCAAAATTCAGAAAAAAATATACCATGGGCCCTTGGTATCTGCTGGGGTTTGGTTCCAGAACACCCTGTGGATATCAAAATCCATGGATGCTCAAGTCCCATTATATACAATGGCATAGTAAAATGGTGTCCACTACTGTATATAAAAAGGCAAACAACAAGCTTTGCTTTTTGTAGTCTCCCCCTGAATATTTTGAGCTGTGGTTGGTTGAATCTGTGGATGCAGAACCTGTGGATACAGAGGGCCAACTTGTAAATTTGAATGTAGGTGCCCAATTTTGACTTGGATAGCTTGTCTTCAAATGAGTGAATCTGGGATTGTGTAGAACCAAGTTTACCTAGATCTTGCACAAAGGAGCCAAATGTGTTGGAGTCTGACGAGTATTTCAGATAACATGGGAACATGTTGAAATTATATATCTGGGTGAAAGTTCACAGAAATCTTGAGGTGTGACCCAACTTCACTCCAGTTGTAATGTGCCTTTTTGTACAGGAAGCCCCCTCTTATCCGACAGGTTAGGGACTGCAGCACTGTCAGCAATCGGAATTGGTTGAAAAGCAGAATCCATGTAGGGAACATGAGGGAATTACAGTGGCTTGCTTAGGGCTGCCTGTGCATTTCTATGGGTGCCTGTGCCCACCTGCCCACACACTGGTTGCAGAGTCAGTTGGCTTGGTGAGTTTCCCCTCTCTCAACTCACTTTGCAAGCAGTGTGCATGTGTGCGGTCTGTCCCAAGCAAGCCTCAGTAGGCAAGAACTGTTGAAAGAGTGGATTCCTTGTTGAATGAACAGAACTTGTCCTTAATTTGCAAGTATCGAAAGAGAGTTGTCAGATAATGAGCTGTGAAAAGGCAGGGGCTTCCTCTACAAGATTTTGAATACATAGCATTTATCCACTTTGCCATTCTTCAGTAAGGCCAAAGTGTGACTTGCAGGTTGCATGCAGTCCCAAGTACTGTTTTTTTTTTCCTGGCCCCACAGGTGTATCTATGTAAGTGCATGTGTGCGTGTGTGTATATGCAATTTTTTAAAATTAGTTTGCTCAGAAATGGCCAGAAATTATCTATAGGGGATCTATAGGGGATGTAGAAATGATCTATATGGGATGTAAACATTTCGGTATGTTTGGAGACACCCTCCCTTGCTGTCCAGGGGTCAAAACAATTTTTTTTTTTTTTTTTTGCAAAAAAGTTTTGCCTCAGAATGTTCCAAAATTACCTCTATGGCCCAGGAAGACCCCCAAACCTGCCCTCATGTCCTATAGAGCGTGTTTGGGAGCAAAACATTATTATTATTATTATTATTATTATTATTATTATTATTATTATTATTATTTTGTGGGAGCAGGTGTGGCTGTCCAAGGTCTCCTGGAAGGTTGATGCAGCCCTCTAGTCTTCCACAGTTGCGCACCCTTGCTGTAATACATTAATTTTTGGTGTTTGTAGAACCTCTGAAGAGCTGGAAGTGTGTGTTGCTGCACAGAACCCCTCAGAAGGTGTCAGGCTGCATAATAAAATTGCTACCAGGGTTACAAAGCATACATATTTTTGACATGTCTAGGACAAAAATAACCAACATACAAAGAGTAGATATCATTAAAGGTGTAGAATATATTACGCATAAAACTTAATAGCTTTTTTTTGGTGTTTTTGGATGCAGTTGCTGGCAAGTCTTCTATAGTTGTCAAATTGTATGTTGGAGTTAATAGGGTTGCCAGAGGCCAAGGCATATATAAAGTTGTTTGATGGTTTGGAGGGAAATTATCCACCCCAGCCCATGGGTTGCCAGTTGGCCATCCTTGCTAAACAGAAGAGAACTTCTGGTGGAGAAAACTGTAAGAAATTTGTGTAATGACAGTTCTTCAGAATGACTTTGCAGATGTTATCAAGGACTATAGAGTAATTGTAATAAATTGGGTTGGGATGATGGAGCAGATGAGAAACTGGTTGTTATTGTATTTGAAGGGAGATAATTTTGAGATTTTAGAATTGTACACTTGTCCCTTCATATTCGCTGGGGTTTGGTTCCAGGATCCCCCATGGATACCAAAATCCGTGAATACTCAAGTCCCATTATATGCAATGGCATAGCAAAATGGTGTCCCTTATATAAGATGGCAAACTCAAGGTTTGCTTTTTGGATTATTATTTTTTTAAAGAATATTTTAAAGCCGTGCATATTCAAAGCCGTGGATATGGAGGGACAACTGTATATCTGTATTCAAATAAATTTTCCTAAATGTAGTCGGGGGGATTGTGAATGATCTCTAACATTTTTGAAGGTCCCAGTTTAAAATGAGGATAAGTCCATTTAAGTTTCTTTGAAGCGTATTTAAGAATTATTTTGGCTTTATCCTTCTCACTAATGGATTGAGTAACTAGATAATAGGTTTAAATGGAGCAAATAACAAAACACGGAGATGCTACAGTGACTGTTAGCTGCTGATCTAATTATGTTTTGAGAAAAGGTTTTAGAACTACTGTTTTTCTCCTGGGGAAAACCATCAAAGTAGCAATTAATTAGGTTGTCCTGATAGCAAAGGCAGTAGAATAATTGTAAACAATTACTGGCATGCTTATTTTTAAGGCAGTTCTGTCTCCGCTTTGTTCTAGATAAATTTTAAATAAATAGCTCTCTGTTGATTACCAACTTTAGACTAAGGGTCAGGGATTCACAAATGAAAAAAGAAGTACTAATCTTTCTAGTGGCTCCCTTCTCTTGGTAGCCCACATGAAATGAGATCCTTCTTTTCCTGAGTTCTTCATGTCTCACAGACAACTCTTTGTGTTACATTGTGTTGGGCAGGAGTGGTTGGTCCTGCTTCTCTTTTTGGTTCTCTACACATGTCAAAGTGCTTGGAGAAGGAAGGGTTCTAATTTTCACTTCACCCTGAGCTTTGGAGGTATTCAAGAGGAGCAAAAGATCATAATTGCTTCATAGGGACCTAAAACTCAGCACAAAGTAACTAATTGCAAGTTTTTGTGTGTATACAAGAGGGACAGGTTTACAGCAATCCAGTAAATATTCAGTTCAAGCAAAATGTGCAGAATTGAATATCAACAGGAATTAAAGCTACTTCCTCTAGTCTATTTTATTAAAATGGTTTTCTTCTGCAGTCATCTTGTTCATTTGCTGTGCGGTAAGGGATGTGTGAATGCTTATAAAGTATTCTTATCGCATGAAATGTAATGCAGGTATAACAATTAATTTAAGTTGGATTCGTAGCAAGTTAAAAATTGATGCACATGGCAGATAGAAACTCCGTTCAAAAGCTTTTGACACACTATTTATAATTGTAGTATGCCCAGTTATGTCTTTGATCTCCCACTTCCAGTGGAAAGTAATTAGCTTTGTCTAGGGTTGCCATAATTTTCTTCCACAAAACTGGGACAAAAATATACAGGACTGGATTGGGCAGATTATTGACCAACCAACTCCCCCTCCAACAAACCACATTTTGACATTTAACATTGTTTTATTGCATAGATATTTTAGTAATAGTAGTAGTAGTTTGTTTTATTGCATAGATATTTGTTGTTGTTGTCGTCATCATCATAATTGTTTGTTTAGCACCATCAGTTTACATGGTGCTTGTTACCTAGTTGCAAGGCTACTTGGAAGCAAAGTTCCACACTCAGCATTGTCACACTCACCACACAACACAAGTCCTCCTGGGCTCAGTGTCTCCACTCACCTCCTTTCCTTTACTACCTTCTGGGCTCTTCTCTTGCATTCAGCACTCCTGCCTTCTGGGCTCTGGCATATCTGTGCAGTACTACCCAGAGTGGCCTGCGCTCCCAGTAAGGAGGAATCTGGGATCTGCTGCTTCAACTGACCCATCCAGCTGGGACATTTTAAAGTCCCTTCAATCCAGGATTTTCCCCGTTTTCTGTGACAAATGGCAACCCTAGCTTTGTCATATTTTCTTGAATATTTTGCCTTTGGGAGCTTTTATGGCCTTTCTCATTCTTGGTACAAGATACTCCCGCCCACTGGTTTTTTAAAACCCTTTTATCATCATCTTTGTGGTGGCCTGGACTGAACACATACAAGTGATGTGCCTAGACACAGCACCTAGATCTTTTTCCTTGACTCAAGTTATCATCTGTGGTTTTTTTTGCTAGTGTTGAATTCTTGTGTGTAAGAATAAATGAAGAATGCATCTCCTCTGCATCCCAAGTAATTTATAGAGAATCTTCACACATTGATGGTTAGAGTGTTCCAACGATGTTGTTTCTGATTCCAAGGGTCTTGCTTCTATACAACTATAAGCCTCTATCCCTGCTTCTTCTAGAAATTCAGCATTGGATAACAACATATGTGTATGTGTGGTTTGTTAATGTTTTAAACTATAAAGACAGGGAAGGTGGTTCTATTTACTGTGGAACTGTATGTGCAAATCCTTCAATGTTGCGCTAAATGTTAGCACATGAAAAGGTACAAAGCCATTGAACAAACAACGTCCTTAATCACAAGGTTGTTGAAGTGATGCAATCTCTTTCCTATAAGCTGCTCTCTGAAGGTCATTGTCACACCTGCAAGGAAACTTCTACAAAGCACTCCAGCATTAGAATGTAAATTAATTATTTTTATTTATTTATTAAATTTACGCCCTGACTCCCTTGTCTGGCTCTAAGACATCTTCTGACACAGTTAAAAAAAAAAAACCTACCAGTAAAAGTCCAGTACCTACCATCCATCCATCCCTATCTATTCATCCCCATCCATCCATCCATCTATCCCTATCTATCTATATAAATACAAATGTGGCTGGTCATAATATTAAAAAATAACTTGTTATCTGAGTTTTTAAGTGTTTGAAACAATTGACAAATCATCAATACATTAAAAGATTGTTTTAAAACCCCATCTATATGAAGGCCAACCTGAAGAGAAAACACTTTTCCTGCCAGTGGAAGAACAACAGGAGAAGGCTGGTGTGGCATCATTTGAGAGTTTTATAACCTGAGTGCAGCCTCTGAGAAGGCCATCTCTCAGACCCTCACCAAGGATGCCTCTGAAGATGGGATGTCTGAGAAAGGCCTTCCCTGCAGATCTCAAATTCCAGACAGGTTTCTATGGTCTTTTGCTGTCTGCTTTTCAAGTGGGCAGGAACACCTTTATCTTACCTAGATTAAGGTTCAGGGTCCCCGCCCCCGACCTCATCCAGTCCATTACTGACATCATACAGTGGTTTAGAACTGAGGCAACTTCTTTGGATGAAAGAAAAGTGGACTTGGGTGTCATCAGCCAAAAACACTCATATATCAAATTCTAGGGCATATAGTATGATGTCTCAGTGAGTTATAGCTGTCATAGATAAACATTGACATTGAACCCCAAATATCCAAACCATCTGTCCCAGTGCTTTTATGTAAATATTAAATAACACTGGGGACAAGACATAGCCCTAATGGACCACAGAGACCAAAAGCCGAGGGGTTGAACAGAGATTCTTCAGTATTACCATCCTTCAAGAACAGAAGCCATTGCAGGACAGTGCTTCCAAGTCCCATCCCAAAAAGGTTGCCCAGAATAATATTATGGTTGATATTAAGGATCGAATAGAACAACAGGATCACAGTCCCCCTATCCTGTTCCCAGCATGTTATCCACCTGTTTGACCAAAGCCACCTCCTTTCCATAAACAGCCCTGAAATGGCTCCACATAATCCACCTCCTCTAAGAACCCTTGAGAGGTCATTACATGGTCCCAGACCCTACCCCAAAAAGCAAAATTGCAGTTGTTGTTATGTGCCTTCAAGTCATTTCAGACTTATGGTGAGTCTAAGGTGAACCTATCACTGGGATTTTCTTGGCAAGATTTGTTCAGAGGAAATTTTCCCTTGCCTTCCTGCAAGGCTAAGAGAGTGTGATTTGCCCAAGGTTACCCAGTGGGTTTCTGTGGCCAAATAGGGATTTCAACCCTGGTCTCCTGAGTCATAGCCCATTCCAGAATATGGCCTCACAGCCCAGAAAAAAACCCCAAGGAAAATCCATAGTCCAATTCTCAAACCATTACACTACACTGGTAGACAGATGTTGGAGAGTGGTTGGTAATTATCCAGTATAGTGAGGTTCAGGGAGGGATTTTAAAGCAATTGTCTTACAGCTGTCTTTTTGAGGCAAGGTGGAACCTCCCTGGTTGCAAAGAAACACTCACCATATCCTTTACCCAGTCAGCCATTCCCCCATCACCACTCCAGCAATGGTATGCAAAGCCCCCTCCAGCATTCTCATTTCTCTGTTGCTCTAACAATAATGCTGTTAGTATCAGTTTAGCTCATGTAGCTGTATTGATGCATCTTCTTTTATGATGCTTTGTGTGTCTGTAAGTTGAACAAATCATACTCCATTTCTCTTCTGTTAGCCCTCCACAGTCCCCTTCTTGCTGCAAGGGCCTTTTTCTTCATGCGTTTTCTACTGCATAGAAAATTACAAAGCAAGGATGGTTTTCTTTTTGAATTACCATTAAACTACTATTTTGCCTGACATTAGGTAGTCTGGATTATACGTGTATGATTATGAGATGGAGGGCAGTAAGAAGATAAATTTGGATAGAATGTAAACACCCCTCGTTTAGTTCTTGAACTTGTTCAGTCATTTAAAGCTGTTTAAAAGAGGCACATGCTCTCTGAGTTCAGGTTTTATTGTGATACAACCTGAAGTGTATCCGGCAGTGCTGGGAAAATGGGTTCATAGAACTTTCTGTTTCTCCCCTTTTAAAATCTCAGGATTCTTACCAGCAGTCCCTCAGGGGGGCCTCTCCTACTTTTCCATCTTGTTTTTTAAAAAAATCTCAGGGATATTCACAGTACCCCAGAGGGCCCTTTTGTGTTTTCTCACTGCCCCCTCCCCCCAATAGTCTTAGCAGCAATGCCTTGGAAAGCTTTCCCATGTTTTCTAGCTTTTCTAAAAAATAAATACATTATTTCTTGAGGCATTCTAGCAGACTTCCCACTTTTTACCTCCATAAAGCCTCCTGTTTGGAATTTCGGCTTCAGAATACAGGAAGTCCCCAGGTTAGGGACTGCAGCAGTGTCAGAAACTGGAATTAGTTGAAAAGCAGAAACCATGTAGGGACTTGGGAGTACTTGTGGGCATGCACACTATTTGCAAAGTCTCAAAGTCTCCCCTCTCAGCTTGCTTTGCAAACAGTGTATGTGAATGGTCAGTCCCAAGCGATCCTCTATAGGAAAGAACTGTCAAGAGTGGATTCCTCACCGAATGAATGGAACTTAATTTGCAAGTGTACATTAAAGAGTGAGTCATCAGATAACAGCTGTCAAAAGCTGAGGGTTTCCTGTAGCCACATTTTGTATGAGTTATATATGCCCCCTTTTTTGCTTCTAGTGAGCAAACTGCAATTTAAACTTTTGGTGTGAAGCAGGGCACTGAAAATTAGATAACTAAAAACACTCTGTCAAATTTTGAGGTGCCTGGTATGATTTCCTGATGAGTTGTGGCTGTCTCCCTTTTGCTCTGCATGACAGTGTGCTCTTTTTGGAGTTTTGAGTTGAAACTTGGAACTACAAGTTGGATGACTACCAAATATACATTTCAAATAAGAGGCATATATTATGATTTCTGGATGAGTTGTGGCTGACCTCCCCTTTTGATTATAGCAAACAACCATGGTTTGGAAATTTGAAATCTGCTCTGCAACTTGGATGACAACCAAAAATACTCATATATCAAATTCTAGGGGATATAGTATGATGTCTGTGAGTTATAGCTGTCATAGATAAACATGCAGACATTTTCTTTTATTATTATAGATAGATGAAGTAGAGACAGAACCAAAGAGGAAACGGTGGACTTGGGTGCAGAAGCACAAGTGGTGATGATTCCAAATTTTACTCTGGGTAAGCGGGACAGCAGAACCAGCAGTGGCCAGAAGTAAATGAGAGAAATGACCAACTTAGCTACTTGGGAACTCCTTGACTCAGTCCTGCTGTTGCTGCCCACACACAAGCAACCCAGATAGAGGCAATTCCACTCCATTGCTCATCTGGCAATGCTGTTATCATGCTCTTAATCGTCTTCTTTTCTCTCATTATCTCTTGGAACTGGTCTGGAGTACACCTCAGGTGCAGGGCCTCAGAAACACTGAAGGGAACCAAGGGGATGGCCGCAGTAGCATCTGTAGCTGCTTCACCTTGCAGTGCTGCACAGCACTTTGTGGCTTACCTTTTGGACTTTGCTTAAAGAGGAGACGAGTATTAGTGCTGGAATGAGACCCAACGTTTGCCTGATTGTGCTGGTTGCTGACACTGGGTGTTCTCACGTCCTACAACTTGGGGGCAAAGCTGAATTTCTATAATTGCTAGATCAGTGATAGGGAATATAAGGCCCTCCAGATGTTGTTGTACATCAGTTCCCATCAGCCCTTAACAATAGCTAAGTTGGCCAGGACTGCTGAGAATTGTTGTCCAACATCATTTGGTAGACCACATGTTCCTCATCCTCATCCTAGAAGTCATAGAATGGTTAATAAATTATTTGGGGAACATATTTATCTGTGTTTGCACATACACAGATAGCATAATTGGAGTGACATTAAACATCCTCTGCTCCCAGGGGGCAATGGTGAATTTTGAGATTATTGATAGCAGTGTGTTTAATGTCTATGCTATCAGTTATCTTTAGGTAAACTACTCAGTTAGATTCCTCAGATGTCTACAACTCATACAGATTAAATTTTTAATCCCATTTACTTCAGAATAAAGCAGTACTTCAGAGATAAAACTGCTAGAAGGTATACAGAAGGTAAATATTTTATAGACACTGGCTTGCAGTCATTTAAGTCAATGCTTTCCTTTTTGTTGTTCATATTCCTCACTCTGCACCTTCAAAAAACCTTCTTCTTTTGTCTGCCTTTGACATGGATCATAGCCTGGCAAAACTTCAGTGTGATGGAGTTCTGCTTTGTAATGCTTCTGGTACAGTGGATAACAATCCACAGGAGTGTGGTGAAAGAACCACCTACATGTTACCCTAAGAGGTGGGGGTCCATTGGAACCCCACTTGTGATACCAAAATCTCCTGTAATATCTGGGGGAATTATTAGCTGAACAGGAGGCTTGCGAGAAGAGGGTAACTTCGGGAATCTTTCCCCCTATGTATACCAGTACTAACCGTAGAGAGCACTCCAGTAATGGTAAAACAAAGTATTTTTATTGGAAATAACACACTAATAGATACACTAACATACAAAACTTGCACTCTTAAGAACCATACAAGGCTACTGCAGTATAAGGCAGAAGGGTTAGATAGAGAGAAGTCTGGGAAGATGGGGTGATAGTTACCAGTCTCAAAGAGAAGAGAGTTCTGTGCAATGAAGACATTCAGATTGGTGTTTGAGGATGGCACAGAGTATCCAGCAGAATGATGAGGTCCGTCTGTAGCACACTTAGCTGAGGTCTAGGGTCTAATTTTATACCTTATTTCATATCCTGAAAGGGTACTCTGGTTATGACAAAGCTTGGATGGCTTTCCCACCAGATAGACGAAGGGAATGAAACTCAACTGATTGTCTTAGTTCCGGAAAGACAAAACATTGATGGTGCTGCACCAACCTCTTAATGTTTGGTCAGGTAGGGTGTATAGGAGAGATTTCCATAGGTTATAGATTAAGAAAAGGTCACCTAATTGCTTGATTGAATTACTGCTGGGAATGCCCAATGCTGGAAGAAAGGATTAGCATATACTCCTCTAGTGACCGGGTTGTTAGCATAAAACCATTACAGAGGCTTTCTGCTCAATCCTAATATGGGCTCTCTTACCATTATAGCTCTAGACACATTTCAGGTCATTGTGACCTCCAACTGACCTCTAGTCTGCCTAAGTCAGCTTGATCCTGAAAAGTGTACAATATTTCCAGTTATGAGATACTGTGGGGAGGGGTAGTAGGGCATACTAACATTATATAGAATGGTTCAGAGCTTGAGTCACAGCTGGGTTGCTGAAGAGATAGAGCTCCTTAGTTGGTTGTTGCTTTGAAAAGTGTTTTCATTTTGGTGAACAAGTCATCTGCCAGAATACACTTAACTTTGATAGCTATATTGGAAATAATTTATGTATGTGAATTAGCATCCAGTTGCTCGGTTTTTATTGTCCACCAACCAAGACATATGTCTTATTTGGGGACAAACTATATACTGTCATTTGGGCTTTTATTGATACCATCTTACTATAAAATGGTTTCATGTCTCCTGAGGTGGGGAATTTGTCCTCCAGTGTTCAGCTCACATATTTTCCTATGTCAAACAGACAAATTGCTACCTAACGGGAAGAAACTAAAAGTAAAAGTGAATACTGACTTGTTTGAGATCAAACCTTTGTGTCAGTTTTGTGTTTCCATAAGCCACCATTGGGAAGAAGTAGTGGTTTGGTTGGTTGGTGAGAGACCAAATTGTGCTACATTTTTGGAGAGTAGCTAATTTATGCAGACTAGGCTGACAGAGATTTGTTGTAGCAGAATTTCTAGCAGTGGCACAAATGACTGCTTTTACTTTTTTGGGGGAGGGGATCTGCCAGCTGAGGAAAAGATCTTGGATTCTGCCCGAGTTCAAAGATGTGGTTGTAGCTAATGGGCTTTGGTGGTAAAAAGGCCAAATGCAGTTTGCTGGATGTAGAAGAGCATTTTTTTTAAAAGTTGCATCATGGATGTTTGGATGCCAAAGGCAATTTCCACAGATATGTTTGTCAAAGTGTGGGTTGGAATGAATCCTCTCGATGTCATGAAATTATTGTTTGTAACGCCAGGAAAGGATGGGCAAACATGTTTGTAGCACTGGAAAAGGATGGGTAAACATACACAGGGGAAATACACTGCTATTATTTCACTTAAGGAAAGATATGTTACTGTATTTCACTCAACTAACAAATGCATTTAACTGTAGGAAGATTAATAGGAAGTGTAACCCACCCCTCTTCTGCTGTGAAACATAGTAAGGAATACAGGTACTTAACTTTAAATTTAAAGGACAAGGTGGCAAAGATGATTAGAAGACAGTTTTAGGCCATCTCTTAGGAAGAAGAGAATGCTGATAAGAATGGTCAAATATCCTCTACTGGTTTCTCTTTAAAGATAAAATAACAGTTTTTTTAAAAAATGGATTGTTCAACATCATAGATTTATATTGTCATAATGTATGTAATATTCATTTTCATAGAAACTTTAGGGAAGTGCATTCAGATGAATGCAATGGAATGTGAATGAACATCCTACTACAGGTTCATATGGTTTATGGAAGCATAAATTAAGGGCTGTAGCTCAAGGGATTTATAAATAATTTAATACAATATCCTCTAATGCTATATAATATTTTCAATATAATTTTAAAACAATGCTGCTGCTGCATATTTCAAAGAGGGAGGGAGAGGACCACCTCTCAATACCCATTACATTCTCTTTCATTTACCTTAAAGTGTTTGATTGGACAACCATTGCCAGGATTATGAAAAATAGTTCTGTACTATTTTAATAAATGTTTGATAGAAATGTACCTCACAAGACACCAGAATTTGACTTGCTATTTCAGGTGGTATCATTCAGTCTTATCAATCATGCTAACCTATTAAAAAACATTGACACACTTTCAAATAACGAATAAAACTATACATGGTTGAATAATGTTTCAAGAGGCAGATTTTTGATTGACTGAAAAGATGTCTGTGCAAATGAATGGAAATGAAAAACTGTTCCATGTGTACAGTAGAAAATTATCCTAGGTATAATTGTTTTGATATAATCTACCTGCAGTTGTGGTAGATTATATCAAAACAAATTAGGGAGCTACGGGATGTAGTGGAGAAACCCATAGAAGAAAATCATTGTGTTTAATTTTCAGGGCTCCCCAAACCCCATAATTCACCAGAGCCAAATGTATAGTTGCCTGTAGTTTTCTTATCTCTGGATTTAGTAAAGTTAATACGTTTACAGCCCTCCCCCCATATTTGTGAAACCAATATCTGCAGTTACAGTTATCTGCGGCTGAAAAAATAGAGACACATACCCTAGAGATGCTCTGGAAAACGTCTAGAGAGGTGTCCTCTCCAGGAATCGTTAGGTCCTCCAGTGCAACTCTATGGTATATTTGTACTGGAGGTCCATTATTTTAAAAAGGTTCACTATTATTGTGTGGGTTCCAGCATCCGCAGTTAGTTCAGGAACTGAACCCCCATGGATATGGGTGTGACCTGTACTTTCTTTCACAGTAAAAATAAATAATAATTTCTTCTTTGTTTCTTTCTTCTTACTGTCTCTCTTGTTTTTCCTCCTGTATTAAAAGGAAATTGGTATAAAGCAAACAAAAAGATACTAGCTTCTCACACACAATGCAGTTATGCATGGAATTAATTGCTGAAGGATAATGCTACAGTTAATAAGAGAGTGTGTTGCAGACTTAGCTGTTTTACACGTGTGGCTTCTTTAACCATCTTAGATTGGCTGCGTGTGTCTGGGTAGCTGATTAGAGGAGGCTTCCACATGGAACTTGGAAAAATGGTTTCTTGGGAGTGTAACTCCCAGAATCCTCTAGCAAGCATGGGCAGTGGAATTGCTGGCTAGGGGATTGTGGGTGTGCTAGACCAAAAAACATAGCTTCTAGCTCTGCATGTATTACTCAGTTTGGGGTGAATGAGACCCTTACACGTGTTGGCTAATCAAAATGTAAGGGAAGAGTTAATCAAATGCCTGTAGATGAGGCTGTCTAAATGATCTGCGGTGAAATGTGTCCACAGACATTGTCAGATGTTGTGACCACTAGAAAGCAACAAGTTTACTTCATAATGGTTCATTTCTTTGCACTACTCTAAATGTTCAGTACTGGTTAATCCTGGCAACATTATGGAAAAGCAGGAAAAATGTTCTGGCATTCACCTGAATGTATGAAGGCTGCAAGTGAATAGAGGAATGCATTCTACAACTAAGTCTCTTCAACCACTTACAGCCTTTTTGTGTTCAGACCAATGTCTGAATGGGACTACTCTCTGAAAAATACAAACAACAATACCCCCACTTCTTTGTCAGGTTAAAACAAGACTAAAGAAACCAGTGTAGACACCTTGGTTTAATTTTGGTTACTGATGACTCAACTGTTGAATGCAGATGTGGTGACAAAGAAATGGCTTGTCTCCTGTGTGAAAAAAGAGATCCCTTGAGTAAACAAATGAATTTTAGAACTGGAGAGGCTTCTTTGTGGAAGTGGAATTTAACAAGTAAGCATTTCCTTAGACAACTGACCTTTTATTGTAGGCCTGGTTAGGAGATCATACATGTTAATTTCAGGGTGTTGCTTAGTGCAACCTACTCAACATTTGGCCATGTACTCCAGAGGTTTTTTATTTGTAGTTGTCTGACATGAATACTGATCCTTAAGAATGTTCAAAATAAAAGAGAGGCTAGAGAAAGTTATGGGTTCTTAAGGTTCCTGTATTTCAAAGAGCTATAATCATCTATATGCTTGCAAGTTTAGTTGTTTTGTTTTGCAAAACGTTTAGAGCTGGTTAGATTTTCTAGAAGCCTAACAAAAGAAATATGCATCTTGACAATGGTGGATACCATGTGGTCTGGCATTCTGATAACATCTGGAATCCAAAATAAAGGCTAATTTCAAAACATTTTCTTATACATGTTTTGAATGGCTTGGGTCAAATATGTGCAATTCTAAATAAAGATATAAATGTGGCCACCAGCCAACTCAGACTGAATACAGATGTTGTTTAGAAGGATTTGCTTTATGTTACTCAGCACACATGACCTGGATAAACGGGTGTTGTGAACTTCTTGGAATGTAGCTAAGGGCTTCCTAGTTAACACAAGCCAAACTTGACTTCACATTCTAGATACCCAAACTTTCTTGTTGTTTTACAAAGAAAGTGTTCACATTTAAATGCTTTATTTCTGTTTTAACAGCAAAAGTAGCATTCTCTCTCTTCCCCCCAACCCAAGACATTATAATTCTTAAGGCCATTTATGAACTGAAAGCTTTTATACATCCCTGCATCTCTAACGCCAGAAGGAGAGATTGATGCTCTCTAGTCTTTCACAGGCAGCTGTACTAGTGAGCAGTTTAATAAAACTCAGCACTTTTTTGAACCTAGAGTTGTTTTACACACAGTGAAGTGGTAGAGGTAGTCTGTTTAATCTAAATGTGGTGATTTGTAGTGCATTAAAAAAAAAAATCTCCTTTTAAAAAAGCAGCTCCCTGCATGTTAGTAAACAAGTAAGAAGAGGCTTGTGGAAACCTTTCACCATAGTCTATTTGTTTACTACATACAGAGTCCAGTTTTAAAAAATGTAATGTGGGAGATACTTTTGTTTTAAAGTCACCTCATTGTGTGGCTCAGTTTAGCTCAGTGGTAGACAATCTGTGGCCCTCCTGATGTTTCAGATCTGCAACTTCCACGATCATTCACCATTGCAAATGTTGGCTGAGACTTGTGGGAATTGAAGACCAGCAACAGCTAGAGGTCAGCTTGTTTCCCAAGCCTGGTCTGACTGATCTGAATGAGCCATAATGAGACTCAGATTGGTGTCCTTCCTTTCCTTCCACATCCCCTCTGGTGGAAAATCAGATCTTCTGCTTTCACTTGAGGCACGAGCTCTTTGGGGCAGACACTGTACCTTCTCCTAACCTTAGCTGAGAAATACAATAAATAAATATATCTTCTTCATGGTCTCTGTGAATACACACAGTGGATAATTCCTGTGCCTGCACAGAGCACTCGGAACCTTCTGGAATCACTAGACAAAATAGTTTTTGATACATTTTGGCGGTAACTCCATCCACCCCAACAGTCTCTCTGAGGCACTCTCACCTAATTCCCCTCAGTTCCTTTATATCTGCTGTGAGCAGCACATAGGGAACCCTTTGTTCACTAGAGCTTCTTTCGCTTTCTATTTTACCTCATGGATTGACTCGGATTGCTTATTGACTTCTTTTTTTGGCTTTCCCTTTTGATTATTGTTGTGCTTTCTGGCCCTTTTTGTCTTTTGGACTGTTGTTTGACTTCTCCCTCTTGTTTGCCCTTGGCTTCAGACTCCGACTCGGTATGACTTTGGACTGGTTTGACGCTTTCGTTTTTTCCCTTTTTCTGTGATTATGGCCTCAACTCTGACGCCTTCAAACGGTGCTCCGTTTGTCAGGTGAAGCTTCCTGCTTCTGACGAGCGCTCAGAGTGCCTCATCTGCCTGGGTGAAGCCCACTATGTGGATGCATGTATACATTGTCAGAACTTGACCCCTCAGGCGTGTAAACATTGCTCTTCAAGGCTGAAGTCCCTTTTCTATGAGAAGGCGCTGTTCCCAACCTCTGCTTCTACCCCATGTGCTCAGGTTGGGGTTCCACTGCCACAGAAGAGAGGTCGCTCTCTGTTGGCCAACCCATCGGTGAAGAGAAGGCATGGGCCCTTGAATCCATCCCGTCATCAATCAGTGGTGTCGGATCTGGAGGCCGTGCATCAGTCCCATAAGCATACTACCGCTTCGGGATCGAGTAAAGGCCATGGCTCTTCGAAACCTTTGCCCTCGACTCAGGACCATCTGGATCCAGTTGAGACCATGATTCCTCTGCCTCCTCTGGGCCAGGACTAAGAAGAGGAAAAAGAAAACCAAACACTCTTCTCTGAGACCAACAGTGCGCCCTTTGTCCACTGCAGTGGCTACTTTGCTGCCGGAGCCCGAGGAGGAACAACAGCTGGCTACTGTCACTACAGCACAGAGCGCCCCTTGTCCACTGCGGTGGCTACTTTGGTGCAGGAACCCGAGGAACAACAACAGCCGGCTACTTCCACTATAGCACAGAGCGCCCTTGGCCACTGTGGTGGCTACTTTGGCGTAGGAGCCCAAGGAGCAACAACAACGGCTACTGCCACTATGGCACAGAGTGCTCTTTGTCCACTGCAGTGGCTACTTTGGCACAGGAGCCTGAGGAGCAACAGCAGCCGGCTACTGCGACTACAGCACAGAGCGCCCCTTGTCCACTGCGGTGGCTACTTTGGTGCAGGAACCCGAGGAGCAACAACAGCCGGCTACTTCCACTATGCCACAGAGCACCCTTTGTCCACTGCGGTGGCTACTTTGGTGCAGGAGCCTGAGGAGCAACAACAGCTGGCTACTGCCACTATGGCTGTTTTGGATCCGAACCAGACGTTGGTACCGGTTCCTCCTACAGAAACTGGAGATGTCACCACTGTGATCCATCGTGTGAGGGACTCCTACTCCTTCCTTGGTGATTGTTCAAACTGGAGAATGAGAGATCTCTGAAGGGGTAAGGGCTTCTTCCCCTGTGGTTCAGGCTCGATCCCCTGTGCTCCTGCATCACAGGAGGCAACAGGGAAGCCTCCTTCTTTGACTCTGTCACATCAAGTCTTGGACATCGAGCATTCATATGGAGCTTATGCTGTAGCCCGATCAGCCTTTGACCTTCCCTTCCTCTCTCCTCTTGGAGCCACAGCCTGACTTTTGCACAGCAGCCTCAGTTCCGTTTTGCTGACAGCACTGGCTGTGGGGGTTATTACTCTCCCCCTCACCTTTCCGTCCACAGGATGGAACAGGCTCATCTAGAGGAGATCCGTCTGTCTGAACCCGTACAGAGGGATGCCGGCAGTCAATCTCACCTGGGTGTCAAGATCCTCGCTGCCTCCTCTGCCTCCTGTGCATGCAACTTCTCTGCACCAAGGTTGGCACAACCCTTTGCCTCAGGGCTGTAGCCCCTCACCTTCGTCATCCTCTTCGGTATTGTTGGACTCTTTTGTATCGTACATACTGAGAGCTCCCTTTCCACCATCTGATTTTATTGATGAGTCCTCGTCTGCGACGGATAACGTTCGAGCATTTTCGGAGCAGATGGTCCAGATGGCCCACGCCTTGGACTTGAAGATCACCACGAGGGAGTCTGAGCCTGTGGATCCAATCTTTTGGAGGATCAACTCAAACTCTCCTCCCACTGCTGTCATACCAGTGCTACCTTCACTATTGAAGCTCATTCAAGGCTCGTGGGAAAATCCATCATCCATTCCATTGACCTCAAAGAGGATAGATTGGCACTATCCTGTGTTGGTGGATGGTATCAACTGACTCCTACAACGTCCTCACCCGAATTCAGTGGTGGTGGAGGCTACTCAGCAATGGCTTGCAGTGAAAACGGTGGCCGGTTCTGTGGAACATTGCGGCATGTATGGTTCTGTTTGTCTGGCCTTGCTCCGTGGGCTTCCTTGACCATCGAGGATATGCCAATTGACCATTCCAGCCTCTTCAACAGCTCAACTGATGGAATGCTTGAATTTACGCAGAAGGTGAGAACCACCACATTGAAGTACAGTATGTTGTCATCTTCGTCTTCTGCGTACTGATCAAGGGGTCGATCTAGGTGTCACTCCCCATCTTACACCCAGTCCTTTCAGAGGGGATACACTCCACAATCCTCCAGGTGCTCATGGTACCAGAAACCCACTTCGTCCACCTTTTAGGTGGGGAGCCAGGCCTCCACCTCCAGGTATTGGCTACCGACAAAGCAAAGTGCTAAAAGAACAGGGCAGAAGGAGATTTTAAACTGCCCTCACTCTCAATCCGCTCATTCCTTTCCCCGAGAACCATCTGTTCAGAAACCGCCTGTCTGCATTCTGAGACACCTGGTCCAAGATAACATGGGACCGATGGATGCTTTGCATCGTCCAAGATGGTTACTGGATTGGGTTTGAACAAATTCATCATCTGAAAGGGGTTCGGGATGGTTACCCTGAGTTCGATCTTGCCTCTTCTCTCACTTGGATGGGGAGCCCACCTCGAGACATACACGGTCCAGGGCTCGTGGAGTGCTGACAAACGGGAGCTCCATATTGATATCCTCGATCTCCTGGCTGTTCAGAAGGTACCTCAGGCCTTCGAGAAGCTGGTATTGGGCAAGATGGTCCTGCTTGTTATGGATAATAAATCCGTGATGTACTACCTCAACAAGCAATGAGGGACGAGGTCTCCATCTTTTCTGTCGCTTACCCTCGAAATTTGGGACTGCTGCATTCAGAAGGGTATACTTCTCCACTCCATTCATCTTCTGGGAGAGGAGAATAGTCTTGCCAACGGACTGAGCCATCCGAATTCATCCGTGCATGAATGGATGTCACATCAATAGGTGGCACAAGAACTGTTTCAGCGTTGGGGTACTCCGTAGGCCCGTTACGAACACGAGTGGTGGCCAAGCTGCATCGGGACCGATCAGACGCAATCCTCCTCACTCCATAGTGGCCTCGGCAACTGTGGTTCACACCTCTCCTTTGCATGGACCATTGGCGCTTTCTGCACCTTCCAAGCCGTCTGCATCTATTGACC
Organism: Gambelia wislizenii; assembly: GCA_030847615.1. Classification (NCBI taxonomy): domain Eukaryota; kingdom Metazoa; phylum Chordata; class Lepidosauria; order Squamata; family Crotaphytidae; genus Gambelia; species Gambelia wislizenii. The sequence goes on along the minus strand of JAUMIR010000001.1, from coordinate 163,399,898 downwards.
ATCCAGAACGGCAACGTCAGACATCCAGACCTCAAGATGCTTCGTCTGATGGCTTGGAGGGTACTGCCCTGAATCTGTCTTCGGATCCGAGGCATTCCATGCATCTACTGCTACCGGCCGACATACAGGTATTGCTTGACACCTCTCTCTGCCCTTCTGCATGTTGATCCTATTCCTACAAGTGGAAACACTTCGAATCCCTTTTCTTAGACCGTGGCCTCACTGCTGCTTCCTCCTCGGTGACCACCGTACTCCAATTCTTACTGCATCTTTCGGATTCAGGACTATCCTTCTTGTCCCCGAAGTGATACCTGGCGCCTCCCTCCATTGAATCCCAAGCACGGGGTCGACCTTCTCCGTTCCAAGACCCGTTGGTTCGGAAATTCCTGAAGTGCTACATCAACCTTCATCCACCGGTGGTTGAGCCTACCCCAGCTAGGAGTCTCGAACTAGTCCTCTCTCAACTCACAAGACACACCTTCAAAACCTTGATGACAATGGATCTGAGACTCCTGTCATGGAAAACAGTCTTCCTCATAGCCATCATGTCCACCCGTTGAGCTGGTAGGCTTTGTGCCTTGCGTTCCAATGCTCCATACATTCCACGAGCACACAGTGTTTCTGAAAGGGGACATGTCTTTTCTCCCAAAGGTGGTCTCCAGTTTCCACATCTACCAATCCTTCGTTCTCCCTGCTCTAATGCAGGATCCAAAGGATTACTTGAATGGACTCTCCACTCCCTGCATGTTTGGAGAGCCCTTGCCTTCTATGTACAGTGGACAGCTCCATTTCAAAAGTCACCAAATCTGTTTGTGTCCTATGCAAACTTTAAGTTGGATGCCCCTGTTTCTCCACAGTGCCTGTCAAAGTGGGTGGTATCTACCTCCGTTAAAAATTGGCTCGAAAGTCCCTGCCTCCTCGAGTTTGAGGGCACTCCGTCAGAGCTGTATCCGCTTCTGCTAGCTTTCTCTCTGGGTTCCCCTGGAGCATGTGTGCAGGGCAGCCACTTGGCCTACGCCACTAATTTTTATCTCGCACTACAAACTAGACACCTGGTCTCGTAATGAGGCTGCTTTTGGGAGGGCAGTTCTGCTGTCCTCCATTCAATAAGTGCGTGATTATTATGGTTGCCTATGATACTTAACATTTATTGCTATGTTCATGTCAGTTTATGCTCATTGTTATGGTTTCATGGGACATCACTTGTCAACAACTGTCTTCATCTAGCCCGCTAGCATGACATACCCTACTCCTACAGGTGAAGCTTGCTAATCTACCCACTGTGTGTATTCACAGAGACCACGAAGAAGATGAACAGGTTGCTTACCTGTAACCATAGATCTTTGAGTGGTCTTCTGTGAATTCACACAGACCCACCCATCCTCCCCTCTGTGTCCTGCTGTGGTATATGCTTAATGTTCCTGAGGCTGCTGCTTGCGGCGTCCTTCAAGGTACTGAGGAGAATTAAGTGAGAGTGCCTCAGAGAGATTGTTGGGGTGAGCGGAGTTACCGCCAAAATGTATCAAAAACTATTCTGCCTAGCGATTCCAGAAGGTTCCGAGTGCTCTGTGCAGGCGCAGGAATTACCCACTGTGTGAATTCACAGAAGACCACTCAAAGATCTATGGTTATAGGTAAGCAACCTGTTGTTCACAAACCAAAGTATCTTACCTAACATGATTGAGTTAGAGCCAATGCTAAGACTCCAGTCCTGAATTTTTACTTTATAGGAAATGAGTTTAATCAAAAGTAGAAGTAGATATTTGGGGTTCTTTCTTGATTGTGAGTAGGAAGAGAGTAAGAGGAGAAATAGCATGTGAGCCCTTTCCTTTCTGCAACTTATCTGAGCCACATCTTTGTAGGGTAGGGTTTCTAAATTTATAATTTTGGAATGTAGCAATGGTAAGCTAGTCAACACGTGTATGGTTTTTAGCTCCTTAGTAGGGGATGTAAGTCTTAGTAAATTTCATTCTTGTGGGCAATACCTCTCTCTCTTCTGGCTTTTCTTCACAAACAAAGATTCAGAAAGGACTCATCCCTCGCTTTCTGCAAGTGCACTGATGACTAGAAAGGCCAATCCGAGATAGACAAGTCCAGTTGCAGAAAGCACAGCAGAAGGTCTCCTTGGGTGATGTTTCCGAGTTGTGATTCTTTCTGTGTTGTCGTTTCTCTTCAAGACTTGTTCGATGTGAGTTCTCAAATAAGGCTGCAGCATTGTGGATAGTGCGTCTTCATACCTCCTGATGTGAGGCCATGGCGGACCATTGTTGGTGACCAATTTGGCCGAGCCTGAGATGTTGCTTCAAGGAGTCCTTGTATCGCTTTTTTGGAGCACCCCTCTTACGCTGACCCGTGGCGAGTTTACCGTAGAGTACTATTTTGGGGAGGCAATGGTCCTCCATCCTAGAAATGTGCCTTGCCCAGCGCAGCTGTGTTCTCAATATCATGGCCTCAATGCTGGTTATCCCTGCTTGCTCAAGGACAGCAACATTCATCACATAGTCAGTCCAGTGTATATTTAGGATTGTGTGCACACAGCGCTGATGAAAGCGTTCGAGGAGTTGTAAGTGGTGGCGATAGGTGACCCATGTTTCAGACCCATAAAGGAGAATAGACAGTACAATGGCTGTATACACACTGATTTTTGTGCTTCGCCTCAGGTGTTTATTACTCCAGACTCTTTTGTGAAGTCTTCCAAATGCACTATATGCCTTTGCTAATCTGTGATTGATCTCTTTGTCAGTCTTGGCATCTGAGGAGATGATGCTTCCCAGGTAGGTGAACTGCTGAATGGACTTAAGCACAGATTTGCGTATGGCAATGTGGGGATAATGGTGTTCGTCCTGTGGTGCAGGCTGGTAAAGAATTTCCGTTTTCTTCAGGTTGACTTCCAGCCCAAACAGCTCTGCAGCTGTTGCGAAGCAGGATGTTAGGCACTGCAGAGCTGCTTCTGTGTGGGCAACAAGGGCGGCATCATCAGTGCTGCCCTTCTGAAGCAACATTGGTTTTCAGGGAGAAGTTCTTCTGCAGTAGCAGGAACGAATCTGTTCAGGAGTATCCTTGCAAGGATTTTTCCAGCAATAGAGAGCAGTGTTATGCCTCGATAGTTTGAGCAATCGGATTTTGCATCTTTTTACTTGTACAGGGTGATGATGACTGCGTCTCGGAGATCTGATGGCAGTTCCCCTTTTTCCCAGCAATTCACAAGGAGTTCGTGGAATTTATTCTGGAGTACATGACCTCCATGTTTCCAAACTTCAGGTGGGATCCCATCAATCCCAGCTGCCTTGCCGTTTTTCATCTGCTGTATGGGTCTCTTCCAAAATGGGAGCTTGTGGGCAATAACAAACCATCTATTATCCTCTCAACTGCAAGAAAGCCCTGTCCAGTTTTCAAGGGTAGATTATTCCTGCTATACACAGTTAGGGATTTATTTTTTGAAAAATCTACACATGGGATTTTTTGTGTGCAGAAAACTGCATTTTTCTGTGTAGAAGTGGTTTCTGCACAGAAAATGGTGCCATCTTCTGCACAGAAAAGCAATGTATGTTTTTCACTTCAGTTAAGTCCTGAACTGCAAAGATTCTCATTCATGCAGGATTATCCTGACACTTGAGAAGAAGCCCCATTTCATCTGTGATTCAAATGTTTACAAATTTTCTTTCTGTTTCCACTCCATAGCCTTGGAGAGTACACTGATTATCCTCTGGGTAGAAACAGCAGGAATAATCCACCCTTGAGTGCACTATCTCCACATTTTTCTCTGACTGCTGTAGCTCACTATACTCACACCCCACTTTGCATGGAGCTAATGGTGGAGATGATTTAGGTGAGTATCTGTATAATGCAATGGTGGGTGCCACATGGAGTCCTGCCATCCTACACCATGATTTGTCCAGAAAGAAGTTGGATTTTTGTGTGGCAAAGTGCATGGCAAGCTGTTTCAGTGTGGTGGTCCTGCGAGAACAGTGGGTCATGTTTTCAGCCCCTCCTTAGTTCTTCTCTTATGCCTGTTCCAGACTCCCATTGTGATGCCCAGGCCTCTTTATCTGCATGTGTGGAAGACTGCATTCTAGCCTTTTAAGTCACTAGCCTCCAAGAACTGGTTTTATTCCCATTCCAGCTGAATAGATCTGCAATTGATAGATTGAAAAGCAATACCCAATATCAAGTGTAGTTTGCCAGTTCTCATTTCATCAGCAGTGGCGTCCACCTATTCTTGCCTTCACTGCCAACTTTTTAATAATTAATATCAAATGAATTCAGGCCTTAAAACCCAGTTTCAAATTGTGCAGGTAGTTTTCCCTTTGCTTACCATGTTTGACTTTGATAAATGTTAGCTTGGACGTTTCTGTTACTAGCACATAATTGTCAAAGGATTTAGGAAAAAGTGACTGTTTAGGAACTCATATTTAATTTATCCTTGGTAAGTTTACTACATATAGAGACTAACAAGAGATTGGCTTCATTGACATATAATCATAGAGTCATAGAGTTTGAAGAGACCACAAGGCCATTAGTCCAAGCCCCTGCTATGCAGGAATACATGTCTATAAGGAAATTGTGATATTACATAAAATCTGCAAAAATTAGGTCACCTCTTATCACTGAGTCAGCTGTATTTGGGTTGCATATGTATGTGTGTGGTGCAGTGGTCTGAGAGCTGGACTATGAGACCAGGGTTCAAATCAATGCTCTGACATAGAAACCCATTTGGGTAATCTTGGACAAATCACACTCTCTCAGCCTCAGAGGAAAACTAAGCCAACCCCCTCTGTACAATAACAACAAATGTATTTGCCCATAAACACCTAATGGAGAGATCTGAACCTCTAGTGGGAGCACAGGCCTAGTTTTACTTTTATTTATAATCTATACTGACCCCCTTCAAATATACTATTGGGTCTGTTTGCAGCAAAATATTTAAATCCACCATAAAATAGTCAACATGCTAAATGAGCTACAACACAACTATAAAAGCAGCATCTAAATAAAACAGACCAAAAGAAGTGGAAAAGGTTATTGGGCTAAAGAAGAACTTTCAGGACAAACTAGAATTAGAACTAGATGAACCTTTAGGATGTTCTTTTTACTTTCTGTTTCTTCATCATTTCAAAAAACAGCTCTGGAGGGTTTTTTTTAAAAGCCCCTGAAGCCACTACAGTTGTCCCTTCATATTCCGTGGGGTTTGGTTCCAGGAACCCCTGCGAATACCAAAATCCGTGAATACTCAAGTCCCATTATATGCAGTGGCATAGCAAAATGGTGTCCCTTATATAAGATGGCAAAACCAAGGTTTGCTTTTTGGACTATTATATTTTTAAGAATATTTTCAAACCGTGAATACTTAATCTGTGGATACCAAATCCGTGGATACGGAGGGACAACTGTATTAGGGGTACAGGATAGTTCTAGTGGGAAGGGGTAATTTCTGCTGGATTCTGCTATTCTGCTAGCAGAAGTCCACCACTGGATCTTGCTCTTTCTCTTGTACTGGAAACACATCAACAAGTGAACCTCTCTGGGCATAGCATTCCACAGCTGGCAACAGTGGCTAAAATAAAATAAAAAGATGCCAAAAAACCATCCCAGTAAAATATGAATGAAAGTGAATAGCAGATTCAGAAACAACACCAATAAGTCAGTAAAAGGGTTGTACAGCAATCACCCAAGGACTGATGAAACAAAGAGATCTCAACATTACTTGAAGGGTGATCAGAACGTAAGCACCTCTTCAGAAAAGGCTATGTCCTTTGTGCCTGGCTTGCTTTAACTCTGATTCACTTAATTGTTTTGATGTACCAATAGGTGTTTTACACCAGGGCTGCATCATCAGGGCCTGCTAAGGTTTGCTTACAAACCAACCATCTAATCCAAATGGCACATAATCTTCAGGGTAGTGGATGGGATGAAGTGTTTCTCAGGGGCTGGTCTACTCTAAGGTATTTTGATACCTAGTGTGAAAAATTAAGATGTGGTAGATACCAGAAAAAGAGAAATAAATTCAAAGTTTGGAAAAGTTATTTCTTTGGACTACAACTGACAGAATTCTCCAGCCACCATGACTAATGGCCATGCTGGATAGGAGATGCTGGCAGCTGTACTCCAAAGAAGCAATTTTTCCAAGGTCTGAATTACTGGAAGAGGTTTAATTAAATGAAGAGAAGCATCCTTCCATTTAACCATGCCTGAAATGGGCTCTTTGAGAGAGCTCCCTCTTTTTCCTTCAGAGGAGAATGGCTTTGCTTCTTGACCTAATGTCTTTCCTCTAGAAGCAAATGGAGCCTTATTCCTTTTTCCCACCTCTGCTGTGGTGAGACAGAGAAGCAGGCTTACTAGCCTCATTGCTCCATAGGAATAGCTCTGCTCAGCCAAGTTCTCCATCCAGCAGGAAAAGGCTAGGTTTGACACATTTAATAGGACATACTCTCTCTGTGTGATTTTAAGATAATATTGATTTAAGCTAAATGAAAAAGTTTTATGGGTGATAGATAGTTCTCTGTAAGGGGATAATTCAAAATATATTTTCTGGGAGACAGTGGCCACATTTGCGCTTAGCATTAAACCATGCTTTAGCCCAATGTGTCAAAGCGAAAGGGCAACTTGCATGAGACCCTCCCCTGACTCTTCCTTTTCTGTGACAGTGGCTGGAAAAACCTCAATTCAGTTTTACTGCAGTAGGTTCTTGGCATGACATTGTGTAAAATTAGGAACTTTAATTTGCAAGAAATTGTAGTCAGTTTCTACAACAAGCCACCAACAAACTCAGGGTTCTTTTGCAGGTTTGCTTAAAGGTGAAAGTTTATTTGTAAGTATGATTTCTCATTCATTCATAATAGCAAGCCAGGAATTTGCTAAAACTAGCTATACCCGGTGTAACATACACCGTTCCCCCCGTGCGCTACACCCCCCCCCCACGGTACACATGCCACTCTCCCATGTCACCCTCCCGGCCCTCGCCCCGCCCTCCCCGCACCCCATGCTGCCCTGTGCCGCCCTCCCCGCACTCACACTGCCCTCCCTGCACCACGTGCCGCCCTCCCCGCACCCCATACCACCCTGTGCCACCCTTCCCTCACTGGCACTGCCCTCCCCGCAACCCGTGCCACCCTGTGCCGCCCTCCCCGCATTTGTCCCACCCTCCCCATACACTGTGCTGCCCTCCCCGCACTGACACTGCCCTCCTGCATCCCATGCCACCCTCCCTGCACTTGCACCGCCCTCCCTGCACCCAATGCCGCCCTGTGCTGCCCTCCCCTCACTCGCACTGCCCTCCCCACAACCCATGCTGCCCTCCCCACACCTCGTGCCGCCCTCTCTGCATTGGCACCGCCCTCCCTGCACCCAATGCCGCCCTGTGCTGCCCTCCCCTCACTCGCACTGCCCTCCCCACACCCCATGCCGACCTCCCCACACCCCGTGCCGCCCTCTCTGCATTTGCACCGCCCTCCCTGCACCCAATGCCGCCCTGTGCCGCCCTCCCCTCACTCGCACTGCCCTCCCCACACCCCATGCCGCCCTCCCCACACCCCGTGCCGCCCTCTCTGCATTTGCACCGCCCTCCCTGCACCCAATGCCGCCCTGTGCTGCCCTCCCCTCACTCGCACTGCCCTCCCCACAATCCATGCCGCCCTCCCTGCACCCCGTGCCGCCCTCTCTGCATTTGCACCGCCCTTCCTGCACCCTGTGCCACTTTGTGCCACCCTCCCCCCACTCGCACCGCCCTCCCCGCATGCCATGTTGCCATGTGCCGCCCTCCCTGCACTCCACTGCCCTCCCCGCACCCCATGTCGTCCTCCCCACACTCACAGTGCCCTCCCTGCACCACGTGCCACCCTGTGCTGCCCTCCCCTCACTCGCACTGTTGGAACAGTGCAATAGCATTCCTCAGTGCCCTCCGTTTTATCAACTTACTGGACCCTCGCTTAGCCGAAAATCCAACATGCCAGCAGGAAGCGCTTTTCCTGTTTCCTAGCCCTGCCCCCATACTTGTCCAGCCAGTCAGCTTACGTTGCCTGGTCGCAGCAACGCAAATGCGACTGTCCTAATGATGGCACATTCGCATGTCCTACAGAGTTTTTTAAAAAAACTCAGAGGAAAGCTCCAAAGGCTTCCCTGAAGGAATTTAAGATGGATTTGGCTTCCCCCTTTCTCAATGAGACATACCGTATATTGCTGCATACAAGACTACTTTTTAACACTTGAAAATCTCCTCAAAAGTGGGGTGGTGGTCTTATACCCCAGTAGATCTTTTCCCCTGCTGTGAGAATGATTGAAGTGTAAAATGGCCTGGGCAGTTTTCCCAGCAGATCCTTCCTCCTGCTGTGAGAATGATTGCTTTACCTTTGAAGAGTTAAATGGCCCTCCATTTAGCTCAGGAGAGTAAAAATAATGTTTCTTTTCAGGACAAGTTAGCCTAAAATTAGAATTTCTGGATTCAGACTTATCATTCTGCATCAAGTTTTGTCTATGGTGAAATTCTCTTGTCTACCACTGTGGCTCTAAAATCATTAATGTGCTCATTCATTAATGTGCTCATTCAAAAATTTGATAGCTTCATATTAACCAACTTACAGTATTAATGCAACCTTACTTTCCAAAGATTGAACACCACAGAGATTTTTCAAAGTATCCCATGCGTTTTTAGCTGTTCTCAGTCCTTTAATTTCACAGACTATTCCATCATCTACAGCCACTGAGCTGGCTGGCTGGTGGGGGACAGGCTTTCCAGCCAGGTGGCTGGCTGGGGGGGGGGCAAACTCTATATTTTAACTTAAAAATTGGGGGGTCGTCTTATGCGCCCAGTCGTCTTATACGCTGGAATATACGGTATTTATGTGAATGTCCGTTTGTACAAATCTCCTTCCATGTGATTGCCATTTGGATTATTTTCACCGTGTAGAGAAGCCCTTACTGTGTCAGCCTCAGAGGAAGGCAATGGCAAACTTCCTCTAAATAAATTTTGCCAAGACAACCCTATGATGGGATTGCTGTAAATTAGAGATGACTTGCATGAGGCAACAAGGACAATGCTAGTATGCCTATTTGCATTATGATCTATTCCAGAGCTTGGAAAAATTACCTTTCTTAGACTACAACTCCCAAAATTCACTCTCCTGCTAACATGGTCCACTGGTCATGTTGGCTGGGGAATTCTGTTCTGCAGTCTAAAGATGTTTCTTTTCCAAGTCCTGGTCTTATCTGTTGAAGAATGGAGCTATGTGTGTGTGTGTGGTTTTCAGGAACAGAAATTGAAACTGACTAAGCATACCAGTAACACCTAAAAGTGGCAGATTTGAATGGAATGAGAAACTGACCTCTTCAATTTCTATGGTTAAGGAAAGGAGGGATGCAAATGTACCAGTTTAAAATAGATATAAACATGTTTATTTAATTACCAGTGGAGCCTTACTGCACGGAGCTTTAGATATAATAGTGTGGATGTGAATTATGAAATAGTGTTTTAAACGTAAATGCATTATTAATGTTAAGCTCTGATATTCCATACTTTTATACATGATGGACTATTGTACAATGTGAAATATTTGTTATGCCTCAATTATTTTCATGAAAAAAATTGTCTGATAAGGTAGCAGTGTGAAGATATGGGTCTAGAAATGCTTGATACAGAATTCTTCCCTCCAAATATTTGGCCTAGATCCAGTTCAGTGCTAATGGTACAAAAGAGTTGGATTTATATTTTGTTCACATGGTGGGGCAAGAAACTATATAGACACAGAATTTCTTGTACTTTGATTTGAGCTGGATTCTGTCTTTGCACTAACTTTGCACTACTGTCACAACAGATCTTGTGCTGACTAGGGACACTGCTCAGTAAAGTCCTTGGAATATGTTAACAAACCCACGTTTCGGGAGAGAGAGACACATTTTTTGGAATAACAAATTTACCTACAATGATTTCTTCTCTCTGTAGGAAATAGCTCCTCAAAATGGAGGACGGGAAGCCAGTTTGGGCTCCACACCCAACTGATGGGTTTCAGATGGGAGCCATTGTTGATATTGGACCTGACAGCTTAACTATTGAACCCTTAAATCAAAAAGGCAAGGTGAGTGTCTCCAAAAGTGACTTTTAAGATATTGCTTACCTGGGGTGGGGTGGGGTGAATGTATTCAGGGAGTGAGAGACTATTTGTTGAGAAATTTATAACATTATTCCTACTTGGAGCTTTTAAATGTTTTCAAGCATTTGGACTTTTATTGAGCTTTCATGTTTCTAGGTCTTCCTGAATTACAAACTAGAACTTATTGTATGCCTCATACTCTCGTAATTGTAGCCCCCAATTTAAGGAGCTATATCAGCATGTGAAAGGGTGTATGAACAAATTCTGTACAGTGCTTGACATGGAACCTGTATAACATATCAAAAATTACTATAGGTTGAGCATCCCTTATCCAGAATTCTAAAATCTGAAATCCTCCAAAATTCAAAATTGTCCACATGGGTGGCTGTGATAGTGACACCTTTCTTTTCTGATGGTTCAGTGCACACAAAGTTTGTTTCAAGCACAACATTATTTAAAAATATTATATAATTTTACCTTCAGGTATGTGTATAAGGTATATATGAAACTTAAACGACTTTTGTGTTTAGACTCGGGTCCCATCACCAAGATATCTCATTATGTTTGCATCTGCAAATACAGGTACGGTATTTCAAAATCTGAAAAAAATCCAAAATACTTCTGGTCTCAAGCAATTGGGGTAAGGGATGCTCAACCTGTATTGAAACTACTCTCAGTTACAAAAGTGTTTTGCTGTGCCTTGTAAATAACAGTTATTTAAAAAAAAAACAGTACTAAAATAGTTTGTGGGGCCCCCCAAAGCAAAAGCACTAGCCTGCTATCATAGTAAATAGCAATTTCTGTTGTGTTTGTTTGTTTTTGGATTTCTGGGGCTGCAGTGATCTGGATCACTTTTGGTTCAGGTCCTATACACGTTGCCCCCCCCCCATATTCAAGAGTGATAGCATCCTGGACTTACCATGGATAATAGCGAACCCTATTCAAGTAAAGGACTTATGGTATAAACATACCACAGAGTTGCATTGGAGGACCTAGTGATTCCTAGAGATGACACCTCTCTAGGCATTTTCCAACATGACTCTATGGTATGTGTCCTTATTTTTTCAGCATGGATAACTGAAACCGCGTATGTTGTTTCCGCAGATACGGGGTGTGTGTGACATTTATTTCTGTCTACTGTGAGTTATTGAAAGTAACCACAAAAATATTCTTCAAATATACCTTTTAGCAATCCAGTCTCAGAGAGCACACCTTGTTGCTAATTAGGCAAACAAGAATTGATGCATAGTTATGGGTATACATGTTTATGGAGAAAGAGGCTGCAATCCAACGTGCCCTCAGAACAGCGTAAATGTTCATACGCAGAGATACTTTATGCTAGCATTACACAACTCCCATGTAGAATAGCAATGTTGTGCAACATATGTCATTGACTGGGTGCTATTGCTTAGTGCACAACCACAGTCTATAGTGCACAACTACAGTGTGCAAACTGTACTGCACAGCAATGCACAACTACAGTGTGCAACTGTAACACACAGCATTGCTGTAATCACAACTCGGCTTTACCACTCTCAGCAGAATACAGCTGTCCCTTCATATTTGCTGAGGTTTTGTTCCAGGACACCCCATGAATACCAAAATCTGTGAATACTCAAGTCCCATTATATGCAATGGCATAGCAAAATGGTGTCCCATATTATAAAATGGTTTGCTTTTTGGATTATTATTTTTTTAAGAATGTTTTCAAACTGTGAAATCTTAAATCCGTGGATACAGAGGGACAACTGTACCTCTGTTGCAAAATGGCAAATAATTCACCCTACATGCATAGTATGACTTACGCATGCATATATTACTGACAGGAACCTAACCAAAATGTGTGCCCATCTTCTGAGTATCTGTGCTTTCATGTTAGTGAACTTGTTGCCCCAATTGAATGCTGAGAAAAAGATAATGGATTCTATTAACAGGATTTCAAGTTCTCAAAACATACTTATATAATGAATTTATATGCTGTCTTTCTCCCAGAATGGGACCCAAGATGGCTCACAAAAACATAAAATACAGCATACAATTAAAATACAATTAAAATCATCAGAATTTAAAATTAAAATTATTTAAAACATATAAAAGCTAAAAAATAAAAATACACTCCAAAAAAAAAACACCCCACCTCTGTGTGTGCAGCTACAGATTAAAAGCATGCTTGAATAAAAATGTCTTTTTTTGCCGGCGAAAGGAAAGCAGGGAGGGGGGCCAGGCTTGCCTCTACAGAAGGGAGTTCTAGAGGATGGGAGCAGCCACTGTGTAGTTATCACCTACAGAAACCATGCTCCGTATAATCTGTACTTTAAAATAAGTATTGTGTGCCAATAAACATGACTGTTGAATCTAAAGCTTCTCTATTCCACATCTTCTCTAAGTGACAGTTTGAATTTAATTTATGTTATGAAAAATGCATTTCTGCTCATTTTTATAAAAACTGAAAGTAATGAAATCTACTTGATATATAATTTGGGAAACAAGAAGATAAAAATATTGAGTGTATCACATTGTACAACTTTCCAGAAGAATAAGATTATGTAATACAGTACTTTGAAGGTATTAGTGAGGCATTAGCAGGCAGCCCCTTAGTTAAGAATATGTAAAACATTGGTGAGCAATCTTAAATTATCATAATAAAACCATTGTGGGTACTCTTGGGAAAACAATTTTCGATTATTTGCAGTGAGATGAAGAACTGTGGGTGTAATCCAGCTTGTTCAAGCACCATTAATGTCATACAAGCATGCTTCAGAGTGCATTGGATGGTGAGCAATGGCTGGAAGAGGGCCATTAAGAAATTTCTTAGCTGTGGTTTCAACAAGGCTTTCTAATCAATTTTAGTGCCTCTTCAGATTCAATATGCCTGCAGGAAACAGAAAACCAGAATGATTACATGTGTGTCATCGCTGTTTTGTATTTTGGTATTACAACTCAGTTCACTGTAGAACTGGTTTAGAGTAATGTCTAGATTTGATTAAAATGGATTAGGACTACTAACCCATAGCATTCTTATATTTAGCACTAGGAATGGCTATACAAAGAGAAACTGTACCCAACTACCATCACCACAACAAATGAAAAATAGTCCATGGGGTCAGGCGTACAGCAAGTATAGTTTACCCATTAACTTTGTAAAATTTCAGTAGGTATGAGAGAGTCTAAATCAAGTCTCTCTGGCTTTTCTTTGCAAACGATCAAGTACCTTTAAAAAAACAGTAATGCACATTTTTTTCTGTGTCATGCAGTGGAAGTTCCTTGTTTGTAGGTCAGGAGGTGAAGTCACAGACTTCCCTCTCCTGGGGAAGCACAGTGAGTCTCTAAGGAAGAAGTCTGGTTTGATGAGAAGGAAGTTGGTGGGTTTTCCTTAGGAATAATGCAATACCAAATGTAATCATGCTTCCCATTTCCTTCTGTGAGAAGTGAAACTTCAGGGCATTGTAAAAGTGATCACATTTTTCTCTGTATATAGAAACTTCCAGAAGGTGTTATCATGAGATTACATTTGACAACATTATTAACTGGTTTATAGGGAAATAAGAATGCAATAGGGAAGAGTTCTTGATATATATATATATATATATATATATTCTCTAAAATAACTGTCAGATTCTTTCATCTTTTAACTCAGTTCATCCTATTCTCCCTCAGAACGAACAAACAAATCTCTGGGAACTCTTCCAACAAACTGTTTATGTTTCTTCTCTTTTTTGCTCCATTTTATAGTATGGGAAAGGAAACAATGGTGGATTAAACTAAATTATTATTTTGGGTTCTCCCCTGCCCCCCCAAATCCACCGTTACAACAACAACAACAACAACAACAACAACAACAGTAATAAATTTTTTCTATCCCGCCCCTCTGCAACGCAATCGGGGCGGCTTACAATATAAAAACCCCATAGTCCCAGTACCCTAGCCCACCCACCCCTTAAAATAATATTAAATTATAAAAGATTAAAAGCATACAGTAATTTAAAATATATAAATTCGAAAGAAAAAAATTAAAACATACAATAGTTTAAAAAAAATCTGATTACAGCTCAGAAAGGACAGCCAAGTCTTGGGCCGGGATAGTTATTCAGGAAAGGCCTGCCGGAAAAGATCCATCTTGACAGCTTTTTTAAAGCTGTCTAAGGTGGTAATAAGACGGATCTCGTCTGGCAGGCCATTCCATAATCTGGGAGCGGCAGCAGAGAAGGTCCTCTGGGAGGTCACCGACAGCCTTGTTTTCATAGGCTGTAACAGATTCCTCCCAGAGGACTGAAGTGCACGGGGAGGGTCGTACGGAAGGAGTGGTCCCAGAGATAAGTTGGACCCAAGCCATGTAGGGCTTTAAAGGTTATAACCAACACCTTGTACTGTGCCCGGAAACTAATAGGCAGCCAGTGGAGAGCTTTTAGCACAGGTGTTATATGCTCTCTTCTGGAAACACCAGAAATCAACCTGGCTGCCATGTTCTGAACTAGTTGAAGTTTCCGAGTCAAGCACAAGGGTAGCCCTATGTAGAGTGCATTACAGAAATCCAGACGGGAGGTTACCAGTGCATGTACCACAGTTTCGAGGTCCCTGGTTTCCAGGAAAGGGCTCAGCTGGCGTATCAGCTGAAATTGATAACAGGCACTCCTGACCTTCGCATTTACCTGATTAGACATTTGGAGCGTCGGGTCCAGGAGCACCCCCAGACTGCGAACACAGTCCTTGGAGGAAAGTGTAGTTCCATCCAGGACTGGAAGTTGTATTCCCAGACCTGGTTTCGGGCCTGTAACTGTTAGTACCTCCATTTTGTCTGGATTCAGTCTCCATTTGTTTTTCCACATCCAGTCCATTACTGCTTTAAGACAATCATTGAGAGGAGAAGAAATTCTGGAGGAATATCTGGCTGAACAAACCAAGCCAAGCAATATTTTGCTTGCTTGCTAGAATCCTCCCGAACTACTAGATGGAAAGTAGTTCCTCATTGTGAAGTCGAAGGCTTTCACGGCCGGCAACCATAGATTTCCTTGGTTTTTTTCTGGGCTGTGAGGCCGTGTTCTGGAAGAGTTACTTTCTGACGTTTCGCCTGCATCTGTGGCTGGCATCTTCAGAGAATGGTTGGGTAGGAGTGTGTGTGTGTGGGGTATATACTGTGAACCCCTGTTGGGAAGGATATGTAAATTTGTGTATTTGAATGGCTAGTTTCTAATCCTTCTTGCATATCTCCACCCAGAAACGTCAGAAAGAAACTCTTCCAGCCACAGCCTGGAAAGAACCCAAGGAAAATCTATAGTTCATCATTGTTTGCTATGTTCTGAACGCATGTCATGAATGAAATTTTCAGTATTCTACTATATGGTGCAACTATATTATTATTGCGCGTGTGTGTATAGATAGAGAGAGAGAGAGAGGGAAAGATCTAGAAGCAAACCTCATTGAATTCAGTGGGAATTAGTACGAAGTACATGGATATAGGCTTGTAGCTTACTATAGGGTGAAAATCCATTGCCTTTAATGGGACAATTCTGAGTATTAGTTTCAGATGGCAATGTGAGCTGCAAACACAGAAGTCCCTTAATCTTTCATGTAATGAAAATACTGCTGTACCAGACCACATTATTGGAAGGATTACTACAAGGTCATGTAAGCGAAGCAGTGTGAACACAATAAAGAACTATAGATATATGATAGTATTGCACAGTAACTGAGTATGTCCAGTCAATACCTCCTAGTCATGATGGCTGTATATTATTCCCAGTATCCAAACCAACAACTGGGAAATACCATCTGAAGTGTACTGCAACTCCCATGTTCTGCTTATGGGCTTTCCACAGGCTTGGCCACTATGGGAACAGAAACCTGGACTAGAGTAAGAACCAACCTTGTTTGTCTTATGTCGTTTTCATACATGAACATCAATTGTATTATAAGATGGTGGGTGTGTAATATTACATTTATATTAAATATTAAATTTAATACATGGTTTCTGTTTACTGTAGGCCCTTGGTATCCACTGGGGTTTGGTTCTGTGGATGCTCAGGTCCCATTATATAGAATGCCATAGTAAAATGGCATCCCTTATATAAAACAGTAAACAGCAAGGAATGCTTTTTGGATCTTTAAAAAAAATCTTCAAGCCATGATTGGTGGAATCTGTGGAAATGGAGGGCTGACTATATATGAAAAGTGTAGTTCTTTGGTAGCTCTCAGGCACAAATTATGCTCAGAGTTCCCTTGGAGTCAATAAACATAAAGTGCATAGTTATGCTTAAGACCCATTCCTTTTAAAGTGACTGGGTAGCATTTTGACTGTGCTTGTGACTGAGTCTGCCCAAGTCTGGGTGTGCTAAGTTAATACTGCTAACCCATTCTCAAGACATGTATCTTTACAGGAGATCTCTTTAAAAAAATTAAAATAAGGATGACAGCTATCTTGTGTCTAATTCTTTTGTTTCTAAGCCCTTTGAGATATTGATAGATTGGAAAAGCAGTATAGAAATCATTTAAATAATAATTTTTGGTCCTATATATTCTTTTGTTACCCCTACCCCACCCCAGAAAGATGTGTATGGTGTCTGGAAGCAAAGCTGCTTTATTTTCATTACAGTTGCTCTGTTCTCTATGGGCCAAACAGCCAGCTGATATACAAATGTAAATGACACTTGGTGTGTACATTCATGTGCATGAATGTATGTAAAGCAATAAGTACAAAATATACTAAGACAGTTGGATTGGCTATATTATTTACTCCCTCCTCCCACCATTTTCTGCTTTCTTTTTGGATGAAACTGATCCTCTTTAAGGATTTTAATCTCCAACATATGGCTCTGCTTTCTGAATGCCTGCATAGGGTTGTACAGTACTTAGCTCTCATAAAAGACATTGGCTGTGTTTCAGTGGCTCCAGCATGTTTGTGCTCTATAAGAATTTGAATGCTTGAAATATGCAGTAAATCATATGTGGCGTCTTTCCCCTTCTTAAGAGAGAGTGTGGGTGAGGAATGGGGGTCCATGAGTTTAGGGAACTGATTCAATAGTTAGATAGGTATATATCTGTGGTCACCCTGATGTGCCCCCTGCAGGCATCCTGCCCCACACTGTCTGAATTCTCTGTGTGAGTGAGTGGTCTCTCATTTTTGTCATACTCTCATTTGGGTTTAAAGATAGACAGAAGTAGCAAAACTCTTACTTACTACTTTTTTCTTTCTCCTCAAAGACCAAGAGCCTTTTCACACAGCACAGTTATACAGCACTATGATTCCACTTTAACTGCCATGGTCCCATCCTATGAAATCCTAGGGTTTATAGTTTAGGGGGAACTACTTACAATTCTCAGCCAGAGAGCTCTTTTAATTACTCAACAAACTACAAACCCCAGGGATTTACAGGATGCAGCTGTAGCAATTAAACCAGAATCACAGTGCTATAACAGTGAAGTGTTAAAGGGCCCTAGTATAAATGGAGATCACATCTAAGCCATGCTCTCTACTCCTGCATAGATGTGATGAGTTAGAAAGAAAACCATGACAGAAGTGCACTCTCTCATTTAGCTTTTTTTGCAGCAGTTCTTAAAAGCTTGGATATAGCTAGTACTCAGGAAATGAAAAGCATAACAATTGGAGTTGAATCCAGATATAGCCAGAATAGTCCCATCAAAATCCATGAATAACATCCAGTATTTCACAAGACTTTGTGGACTTTTTCCTCTCTCTCCCCACTGTATATCCTGTGACCTCTTCCATCTTCTTGGTACACAGAGATGACAGCTGAGTCATACACAGATGACAGCTAAGTTTATCTTATCCGATAGATTTATTGCATGAGGTAAATGATGTGATAGAGGCCTTGTATAGTTTTTTTATTTTTATTTAGTTATTTATACCCCGCTCTTCAGCCACAAGGCTATCAGAGCGGCTTACAAATTGTTTTTAAGCAATAGCTATTTACACATCTACACTGCATTAAACAGTTTCCAATGTGTGTTAGCTAATTAGTGTGCTTGATTTTTATTTATCACTGTTATTTTAATTTGTTTTAACTGGTTTCACTTTTATGATGGTTTAATTGCTTTTTAGCTTTTGTACGCTGTTAATTTTTAATTACAGTCGGCCCGCCATATTAATGGGCTAGCTATCCACTGATTAGAGTGTCCGCGGATGGCCACACCCCATATTATTAAATGGCAGCATGTGCATGCAGTCATGTTAGTATGTGGCCACATGCACGCACCACCATGATTAATGTGGGGGTTGAGTGTCCACATTTTTTCCCGTGGGAGTGAGAGGGCAGACTCAAACCTCCACATATGGGAAGGGCCCACTGTATCTTTGTTCTAGCTGATGTTAGCCACTTTGAGTCCCAAACTGGTAAAAAGATGGGGAATAAATAAATAAATACTCCTAAACTTGATTAAACAGTCTTTATGAACTTTAACCCACTTATTTAAAAAAATCAGAAGGGTGTTGTTGTTTTTTTGTATGGAAAAATGTAAATATCTTGATATGGAAGAATTGTGACCGTGGAACCAATTATCTCGAAAGGCGTTAAAGTCTCTTTCTCTGGATGTCTTCAAAAAGAGATAGCCATCTGCTGGGGATACTCCAACAGGAATTCCTGCATTAAGCAGGGAGTTGGACTTGCAACTCTGCAATTCTATTATATTTCCAAAATTCCTTTTTCTAAACTTGACTTGGTTTATCAGAAATACAGAGAGAGCAGCAATGAATTATCAAATTTGTTTGTTCGCATGGGAATTAAAATGGGAGTACAAAGTATGGTAAAGGAGAAAACAGATGAGAGAAGGTAGAATGGGTTTCTGTAGTTTACTCCATTAATTTTATTCCATATGTTAGCATGCAATATTTCAGTGGATAGAGAATGGATGAAAATTTCCCTTTAGCATGCAATAAGCTCATACATAATGCACTTAAAATGCTTTATATTATTGGCAAAAAACAGTGAGAGCAAGTAGTAAATCCAGTAGTAAAATCTGTTTTAAAACTTTGGGATATGCATTCCCTGGGAAATCATTTTATAACTGAGTTTCCAGGAATATATTTTAATTAAAAATTGGGTCAAATTTAATTAAGAAGTTAAAATACTTTGTTCAAAGCCATAAGGCTATTGTGTATGATCGACTAGTTGATTTTTTGCCCCATATGTTGATGTCTTCAGTTAACAAACTGTGCTAAAGTGTAAATTTGCTGCAGATGAATTGAGAGGAGAATGTAGTTTAGAAAAAACTATCCACATATAAAGCATATAAAGGATTATTGATCATCTGAAGTATGAGTGAAAGATAAGCCAATATTGCCTAAACAGTCTGCTGAACTAAATATGAATATCTGAGATAAAATATTGGGCCTAGATCTGAGAGAAAGGTATGTAGATTATGTTAAACATCAGCTGGATAGGAAATTACTAAAACATTCACCAGATGGTAGATGTTTCCATAGAAGCTTAATAATATTTCTGAAGTATGTTTTTATCATGTTGGTGATTTAAACATCTGAAAGCTGATATACTCCATGGGACTTTAGAACGGCACCCTAAATATTTTAAATTGATTTACTGGATGAAGAAAAGGAATAAGTAAAAGTGAAGAAAAGAAGATTTGTATAAATATATTCTCCCATTTTTGTGACTGCAGTGATCTGTATTAACCACTAACAGTTATTTAAATTAACTGTTACTATGAAGTAGATTATTAAGTTAAGATTGTATGTAAGAGGATTTTTTAAAAAAAATTTAGGTAATTATAACTTAAGAATTGTATAAATGTTCAAATTATGGCCTAAATCTAAAAGTTACTCCCAACTAACATTGAATCAATAGGAAGTTAGTAAGTAAGCACTTGTGTAAATGCCACTGATTCAGTGGGCCTTCTTCAGTTGGACCAATTACCATAGATATGGTCCTGTGTTTTGATATATTTGTGTATTTGTAAATTTGATATGTTTTCCATATTTCTTTACAGTTTTATGTATAATACAGTGGTTTGTGATATTTGTCAATAAAATATTATTTGCTGGCAGTGAAGTGCAAATGTAATTCGTGTATCTCTGGAGCATATCATTGATCACGAACAGATATCTAATGTGTTCAAGAGCTTTTTATTTCTCCATATGGGTGGCAACTTGTGGTGGATTGGATCTAATGAATAGTTCTGTTGACACTAACCATTGTGTGAGACATGCCCTTAAGTAATATGTAGATTAGATAAACATTACCCCATTCAGACTGAGAGAAATGGAATTACAGGTTGACCCCTGCATCCATGGGCAATACATTCCAAGAACCCCCCCCCCCCATGTGGATACTTGAAACAGTGGATAATAGGGAAGCCCATTATTTTCAATGAGACAAACGCTGGAAGTTGACCATAGAATCACTTTGAAGAACCTAGAAATGCCTAGAGAGAACTTTTTTCCCCCCGGGCGTGGATAAGTGAAACCATGGATACTGAATCCGTAGATATGGGGGTCAGCCTGCACATTTAAGGACTTTATCAACTGCAGTAGGCTCCCGGTATCTGTGGAGGATTGGTTCTGCCCCCAACTACAAATACTGAAATCTGCAGATAATCGCAAACGCCAGACCCCCGCCCCCCTCTGTTCGACACTCACTTAGACCCATCGTCTTCACCCTGATGACTTCCTCCAGCGACGGGAGGAGGGCGGCTGTCATTCCCATCCATCCTGCCACCACTGCAGCCCTCATGGGGATGGGAGAAGGGAGGCAAGTTCTCTCCTCCTCCTCCTCCTCCTCCTCCTCTCCCTTCCCCGGTCACCCCCACCCCCACCACTGCCTTCATGGGGATGGGAGAAGGGAGGCCAAGGACAGTGTCATGCAGTATCGGGACCTTTGGCTTGTCATCAACCACGGATAACTGAATCAGTGGATGGTGAATCAGCGGATATGGGGGTCGTACCGTATGTTACTTATTTATTAATTAAGATCTTTTATATTCTTCCACCGGAAATTAGTCTGGAAGTAATTCATTTCAATAGGGTTTGCTCTTATCCATGGTTTTGTGTATCCACAATAAGTCTGAGAACATATCCCTTGCAGATATGGGGGGGGGGGCAACCTGCATAAGGAAAATATCACACTTTTGTCACCTAACTTACAATGTGTACATTTAACTGAAACATACAGTCAACCTCAAGATAATCAAGAAAGCGGAACTGGGTTTCCTTAGCTTAAGAAACAGAAAAGGTAAAGGAAAATACACTGAATCTGACCAGCATGGACTAGGAGGACTGAGGGAACCAAAGGATTTTCATGTACTTGTCTAGGATATTTTGGCCAGGTATCAGGTAGATAAATGGATAACTGCAAATTGATACTTTCTTTCCATGGGTTTGGGGTGGGGGCACTAATTACTTTGAAGGGAGTTGAAAGGCATCGGACACTATTGGGAATGAGTATGGGCACCTGTCAGGAAACTGAACCTGAATGCCTGAATCACCTCCCTTTCACCCTCCCAATGATAAATAATTAAATATATTTATTTCTAATACACCTTTTTAATCTGTGCCTGAACCCAAAATTGTCTCTTTCCTTTTCTGTTAAAAGACCTTTCTTGCCGCTATCAACCAAGTATTTCCTGCAGAGGAAGATAGTAAGAAGGATGTGGAAGATAACTGTAAGTGAAGATGTAACGTCTGGCATGGATAGCAGACAATGCTTACGTTGTTTAAGAAATTTTATATTCTTACAAGTAGACATATTGAAAGCTGTGGCTGCCTATCATACACTGTGCATAATACTTGAATTGGAAAAAAAATCTTTATCTGGCTCCCCCTGTGATTCAGACTTGAAGGAAAGATTAGACTCTTGAGCCCGACCTTCCCCTTTCTTCATTTCTCTGCATGTGGAGCATGTCAGCACAGCTTGGAAGAGTTACTTTTTGTGAAGTACAACTTTCAGAATCCCCCCAGCTGTAATGGCTCATGGCTGGGTTTTCTGGGAGTTGTAGTCCAAAAAGTTATGCTTCCAAGCTCAGGGATGGGAGTATGCCATGAACAAGACCACAAGGTCTGGCTGACTTGTTCTGTTTTTCAGAAGGCACCTGAGAGAGCATTTTTAGGTGAAGCTTAGTTCCCTTATCTGAAGTGACAATATTAGAATGTAGCAATGTCGATTTTTTTCCTAGCTGTGAACAGGAACACAGGAACACAGAAGCTACTTTATACTGAGTCAGACCGTTGGCTTACCAGGATTGCTTCTTAGCCTTACCTGGAGCTCTGTGGTATTTAATTGCGGTTCCTTATCCAGATATTAACCAGACTTGGCCCTGCCTGGCTTCTGAAATCAGACACTATCAGGTGTGTCAAGGATGGAATGGCGATACTGAATAATGGAAACCTTGGCCCAATATGGTAGATATTTTATCAAATATGGAAAAACTGTGACAGATACATTATTCCAGGACATCTTTTGTGGTTAACAGAACAGATGGATGTCATGTATTTTGCTGGAAACACTTCTTAGTGAAAAGAGCATGTTGAGAGAGTTACGACTTGGCTTTTGCCCCAGGGATTGAGAGCCAGTTTAAAGCCAAGTGGTAGTGCCCAGTGCTGCTGTTCTTCCTTTGGTTTCCTGACTCTCAAGGCAATGCCATTGTTGGCACCATGGCAATTGCTAAATAAATAAATATTTTGCCTTATGGCATGTGTTTCAAAATAGAACCACGTGCCAAGTTGTCCCTCAAGGGGCTGCTGTATGTATGTAGTGGCCACTTTAAACCGACTATCCCTTCATGTCAACTGCTACTAAAATGGTGGTGTCACCAGGATAAGTGAGCCCAATGGGATTCCTCATATAGATTTCTAGATATTGTCACTAAATACTGTTCCATATTGTTATCCTGGTAGCATTGAAGTGGCTTTGCTACTTCAGTGTTTCCAATATTCTTTCAAAGATTGGAAAATATTAATTAAAAACAATCAGTTTCAGTTCTAGGAGCCAGATAAAAATGTAGTTAGAGACACTTTCAGTTCTAATGTTTAAAAAACCTACTCTTTACTTTCCCATTTGTCAGAGAAACTAAGAATGTTACTTCTTTTTCCAAAACTCTAAATGCTGCAAGCTGCTAACAAAACACAATCTCTTCCATTTAAGTGAAAATAGGTTATACAACTGTGATGGTTCTTTTTGGGGGGTTTATGTAAACCATTTCTCTGCTTTTATTACAGGTTCGTTAATGTATTTAAATGAAGCCACCCTGTTACATAACATAAAAGTCCGATACAGTAAAGACAGAATTTATGTAAGTACTGTCCTACTCATAAAAGGGACCATTTTTAGTATGTGTCACAAAACAATTGAGATGGAGATGTGCTTTGAATTTTCATTGTTGTCTATATGGAAATAATACCATATTGTCTCCACAGTCACTGACTACCTCCTTAGGAAGCAGAAGAGGTGTAGAACCATGAGGCTATGTACAGTATCATATGTGTTTCATGTGTGGATAAATACATTAATTAAATAATGCTGAAGTTTCCCAGTAACTGGTGTAGCAAAAAAAATGTAGTAAAAGCAAAGATGCATTTTCTTCTTCCTCTTAGGAGGAGGAAAATGCCACCCTCCACTGACACCTCTGAGCTCAAATGACTGCCTTAATCTTTTATGTAGCTATCAGATTGCCTGATTGTATGTAATGGATTCTGACTAAATTATATCAGGTCCCTGCCATCTGTTCTGGCAAGTGACAGCTGTGAAATAGAAGGAAGAAACTTTTGCAAGGCATGCCAGAAACAGATATGCAATTATGTTAGAAACCACTCCCCTCCAAATCCCAATCCTTAAGTGCAAATTTACATTCTTGTCTGCATTGGGTCATTGGTATATTTTTGTTTTTTAAAAAACAATGTTAAATAGATTTATATTTACACAGTTTTGGAAAGGGTTTTTAACTGCCAATTACATGCTCGTTAACCAATTTGCTTCTTACAAATACACAAAAAGAAGTTTTGAATTGGTAATGGTTTGGTTATGTTTCATTGTTCAAGGTACAAATATAGCATCCTAGAGCCAGCATAGTGTAATAGTTTGAGTGTTGGACTAGGGCCCTAGGAGAGGATTCAAATCCATGATCATCCATGGAAACCCACTGAGTGATCTCAAGCAAATCACACTCTGAAGTTGAAGACTTTCCCGGCCGGCATCCATAGATTTTCCTTGGGTTTTTTTCCAGGCTGTGAGGCCGTGTTCTGGAATAGTTTCTTTCTGACATTTCGCCTGCATCTGTGGCTGGCATCCTCAGAGAATGGTTGTGTAGGTGTGTGTGTGTGGAGTTTATATGCTCTGAACCCCTCTTGGGGAGGATATGTAAGGGGGCGGTTTCATGACAGGAAAAAGTTTGCAAGATTCCGGATTATTGTTCTTTTGCATCAGGTGCGCATAAATCACACGACTCCTGGAATATTCGGAAGATGCAGCCAGATGCAGCCACTTTCGGTTTTCCTTAGTTCACACAGGCAAACATGGGTGGGGGATCGCCTCCAGATGATTAAAGCCAGGCAGGAGGCGGGGCGGGAGCAAGTAGGGGGTCATGGAGACCATAAATAATGAGAGGAAAGAAAAGGACAAACAAACAGGCCATCGAAAGAGCGATCTGTCAACTCCCCGTCTTCCCCAGCCCTGAAAGGCTTCTATAAAGAAAGGAGTGAATGAAAGCACGAAGACGCAAAAGCATGGTGGAACGATCTCCTTCCCTTCCCTTCACGCATGCACACACAAACACACACCACAGAAGCTGGGGGCTTGCCTCATTCCTGATTGTTTTCCCTGCCTCCGAAGCCTTGAATAAAGGCAAGTGAATGGAAGGACAAACAAAAAGGACAAACATGCGATTAGCTGTTTCCCTGCTACACACACACACTCACACCAGCGTAGCAGGGGCTCGTCCCGATCATCTTCCCAACCCCCAAAGCCTTCCTTTGAAACAGACAGGAAGGGCTCAGCAGATTTTCCAAAGTGGGCTGCAAGCAGAAGGGGGGTGAATTTCTTCTCTCCAACCCCTCAGTCTATTTGGATAGAGCAGAATGGTCACTCCAACCAATCAGGATTCAGCTCTGCTCACAGTAATTCGAAAAGGTCGATGCCAGTTTACACGATGGTTAGTTCCCATGACCAATTATGTGCATTTTTGTGAACTTAATAAAAAAACTCTGGAAACCTAGCGAAAGCTGATACTGCACAACTTATGGGTTTTTTGCACCCCCTCCTTCTGAAAAGGGCACCGTTGCTTCGAAATGCGTTGGAACTATCAGGCTTCTTGTCGCATTCTTTGAGGATTTATTTTGCCGTGTAGACGGCCCCTAAATTTATGTAATTGAATGGTTAGTTTCTGGGTATAGAAATGCAAGGCTCGTTAGTGTCTGTTTGGCTAATGGTTGATTGATGGGCCATTATCTGCTGTCCCTGGGTGGAATTCTTTTGTAAGTGTTGAGTTTTGATTCTATTGTATTTCAAGTATTTTTACCATACATCAAAGGAGTCACATACAGAATAGGGAAACTGATGAGGAACCACAACCACCAAACAATCTATAGACCAACCAAAAAAAATCCAAGAAATGCTACGCTAAGCGAAGGAAAAAAGAGGCCCTCTCACAGCTGCAGGAGTTTACCACATACCATGCAGCTGTGGACAAGTTTACATAGGGACCACTAAATGCAGTGTGCAAACATGAATCAAGGAACATGAGAGACACTGCAGACTGGGCCAGCCAGAAAAATCAGCAGTAACAGAACATGTTATAAACCAACCTGGACACAAAACGCTATTTGAAAACACAGAAATTCTAGAACAGGCCAACAACTATCATGTCAGAATGCACAGAGAAGCTATTGAAATCCACAAACACTTGGACAACTTCAACAGGAAAGAAGAAACCTTAAAAGTAAACAAAACCTGGCTCCCAGTTTTGAAATACAATAGAATCAAAACTCAACACTTACAAAAGAATTCTACCCAGGGACAGGGGGATTCCCAGCAGATAATGTCCCATCAACCAATCATTAGCTAAACAGACACTAACAAGCCTTGCATTTCTATACCTAGAAACCATTCAATTACACCAATTTACATATCCTCCCCAACAGGGGTTCAAAGCATATAAATTCCACACACACACCTACCCAACCATTCTCTGAGGATGCCAGCCACAGATGCAGGCGAAACGTCAGAAAGAAACTATTCCAGAACATGGCCTCAGAGCCCAGAAAAAAACCAAGGAAAATCACACTCTCTCTGCCTCAGAGGAGAATGGCAAACCTCCTCTGAGTAAATCTTGCCAGAAGAAAGCCCTAGGAGAGGCTCACCATAACTCTGAGTCTACTTGGAACAATATGCCTTCCTATGTGATGCAGTATTTATTCTAGGAGGCCAACATGGTATAATGATTTGAGTGTTGGGCCAGGACTTGGGATACTAGTGTTCAAATCCCTGCTTAGTTATGGAAACCCACTAGGTGACCTTGGGCAAGTTGCATTTTCCCAGCTTCAGAAAAGGGTGATGGAAAGGCCTCCGAACACATCTTGCCAAGAAAATCTCATGATGGGTTTGCCTGTGGTGAGGTCACCATGAGCTGGAAATGACTTGAAGGCACACAACAACAAACAACAAAGGCTGGAATCCTATATGATGCTTGTGTGCTACGTAGCACCATAACTAGTGAATCCAGGCCCAACTTCCCCAATCCCCACTTACCAGGCAGCAGCCATTGCAGTCAACAGGGGTCCATTCCCCTGTTGCTCAAGAAGTGGAAGGTTACTGTTCCCACCCCCTCTTGTGAGTGATCTCTGGGAGTGACAGGCAGAAATGAGAGCCCTGTTGCAATTCCCACTCTTGCTGGGGATTGCTCATGCAAGAGTGAGTGGCAAGAGCTGCTTCAGAAATGACAAGGGAACAGACCTCCTTTAATCATAGCAGCTACTTCCTGGTAAGTGGAAATTGGGGGACTTTCACAATCCCTACGTAGCCTCCTAAATGAGGGTTTACATAGGGATTGTAAATATGTAACAGTCACAAGGGTGTAACTCCAGGTTATGCATTCATAACTGCAATATAGGATTTTGGTCATCTTTTACAATGAAAATTAAAAGAAAACAAAAAAACCCCAACCCTGTAATAAACAAATAACAAAATACTTGATTAAAATAGCAAGACAACAATGTAAGTGTTTGATTCTGAATTCAAGGAGATTTGAACTACCTGCTCCCAAATTTAGGGAGACTGACCTGGCAATGTACCTGTACACCTTCTCTGTTGTTTTCTTTTAGACATCTAGACATTTTTGATAGAAATTTCAAATTTTTATGGGTTTGTGATGACTTTTCTTTGCAGACATATGTAGCCAACATCCTGATAGCAGTGAACCCTTACTTTGATATACCAAAACTCTATTCCTCTGATGCTATTAAGAAGTACCATGGTAAATCACTTGGGACACTGCCACCACATGTCTATGCAATTGGTAAGGCATACAGCATTTTACTGCTGCATCAAACACTGAGATGTTTGGGGTTTATTTGTTGCTCAGTATTGGTAATTTTACATAGGGTGCTGCTTCTTTTGTGGCAAAGCGAGAAAAACAGATACTTGCTTTCTTTTTTAAATTTATGACAGTTGATATCCTAAACAGGTATCCATAATGGACTTTATGAGGACTGAAACTGAAATTAATTTACGAGAATATGGAGGAACTGGGAGTAGGAAGAATTGGTTGGCCTATTTTGATAGATTACAAGGATCAGGCTGTGTATGGACATCCACAGAGCCTTCACATTCATCAGGACTTTTCATTGACTTCAGCTGATGTAGCATTTGTAGTCATCCCACAGAGAAACTATTATGCCACAGATGTCCAAGCCCTGGCAGTTGTCAGGTTAGATTACTTCAGGCCACTGAAGAAACTGGAGACAGATCTAAAGAGGCTTGAAAGATGGTTGCTTGTTGGTAAAAAGACCAATGTGTTTCAGTCTCCGTGCACTCCTAAGGCCTTCTTCAATTGGCTATTTAGGATAAAACTTCAGAATTTCCTGGACCGGGAACTTTCAAACTGTTTATTTGTTTTGTTATTGTTAACTACCGTCAAGTGGGCTTTGACTTATGATGACCCTAAGAGTTAGAGACCTCCCATGTTGCCTCGTCATCTCCTGGCCCACTCAGTTTTTGCAAATTCAGGGCTGTGGCTTCCTTGACTGAATCTATTTCTCTGCAATGTGGTCTACATCTTTTCTTACTGCCTTCCACTTTGCAAGCATTATTGCCTTTTCCCATGAGCCGTGTCTTCTCATGATATGTCCACAGTACAACAGTCTCATTTTAATCATCTTGGCTTCTAGGGAGATTTCAGGTTTGATTTGCTCTAGGACCCATTGATTTGTTTTGTTTAGCAGTCCACGTTATCCATCGCACTTTTCTCCAGCATCACATTTCAAATGTGTTGATTTTCTTCCTATCAGCTTTCTTCACTCTCCAGCTTTCACAACCATACTTAATAGAAAATACAATGGCATGGACAATCCTAACTTTAGTATTCAATGATCAATCTTTACACTTCAGGATCTTCTCCAGTTCCTTCATAGCTGCCTAGTCTTCCAAGTTCTAGTCTTCTGATTTATTGACTGCAGTCTCCATTCTGATTAATGACTGAGCCAAGGTATAGAAAATCTTTGACTTTCTCAATGTCTTTATTGTCTATTTTAAAGTTATGTACTGTAAATAATCTGTGTTCATTATTTTTGTTTTCTTAATGTTCAACTATAAACCCGACTTTGCACTTTCTTCCTTGACTTTCTTCAGTAAGTTCTTCCAAGTCTTTGCTATTTTCTGCTAGTAGTATGGTATCATCTGCGTATCTTAATTGTTGATGTTCCTTCCTCCAATTTTCATGCCTCCTCCCTATGAATCTAGTTCTGCTTTACATATGATACATTCAGTGTCCAATTTAAACAAACAGGGTGATAAAATCCAGCCTTGCCTGACCACCTTGCCAGTTAGAAACCGTTCTGTTTCTTCATATTCTGTCCTAACAGTAGCCTCTTTTCCTGACTACAAGTTACACATTAGGATAATCAAATGTTTTGGCATATCATTTTCTTTAAGAGTGATCCATAGTTTTTAATGATCTATACAATCAAAGGCTTTGATTGTCCAGCCTCTATTTGAAGATGTCCAAAGAAGGATGGGTTACACATTAGGATATTCCATATTTGCTGGCAGATTTTAGTAAGAGTTTGCATGGATTCTGCTTCTGTAGCTTAATACAGCCCTATTGGTATGCCATCAGTTCCTGGTGATTTATTTTCCTCAAGTGGTTTGAGTGCTGCTTCCACATTAATTTCTAATTTCATCTTCAAAAGCTTCTTCCTTGAATGAATCTGTCATCCTTTCATCTCTTTTATGTAGCTCTTCAGTGTATTATTTCCATTGGATGTTTATTTCTTCTTAATCATGCAGTGTGTTTCCCCGCTGGTCATAGAGCATCCCCACTCTTACTTTAAATTTCCCATTGATTTCTGGATCATATGGAACAAATCTCATGTTCTATTTTGTTTGTTGCCATCTTGTATTTCTCTGCATTTATTGTTATAGTAGTTCTCTTTGTCACTGCGAACAAGTTGTTGAACAGTTACGTTCAGGGTTCCGAGCCTATTTCTGTCTCCTTGTAATTTTGCTTCTTGGGTGTCTTTTACTGCTTGAAGTGTTTCGCCTGTTATCCATTGTTTCTTCTCTTTCTCTTTGGCCACAGATAGCATCTTTCTACATTCCTCCCTGATTATGTCCCTGGCTTCTGTCCATAATTCTTCTAGTTCCCTGTCAATTAGGCTTAATAAATCTATGTTTTACATTATCTTTAAATTCTACAGAGACATTCTTCAGGTTGTATTTTGGCAGAAGGATTTATTTAGTGTTCATCTGTTCATCTTTACCTTTATTTATTTAATATTAGCAGTACATGATCTGTGCCACAGTCTGCTCCTGGTTGTGTTTTTGCAGAGAGAATGGAGCTTCTCCATCTTCTGCTTCCAATTATGTAGTCTATTTGATTTCTATATTTGCCATCAAATGATGTCCATGTATACAGTAACCTCTTTGGTTTTCTGAAGAATGTGTTTCCAATGAACAAACTGTTGGCTTCACAAAATTCAGTCATCCACTCTCCTGCTTCACTTCTTGATCCTAGGCCAAATTCTCCTACGGTATTTGGTTCTGTTCTGTTACTTACTTTTGCTTTTCAGTCACCTATGATTATCAACATGTCCTATTCTGGTATGTGATCAATTTCTTTCTGGAACAAAGTGCAGAAACTTTCAATTTCTTCCACTTCTGCCTCTTTGGTTGGAAAATAAGCTTGGATTATGTTTGTTTCGATAGGTTTTCCCTGAAGTCTTATTGTTATTATTCAGTCAGCATTATATCCCTTGACTGCTTTCGCTATACCTCTCCTTACTTTTAATGCCACCCCCCCTTTTCTTAGATTTTCATTTCCTGAGTAAAACACAGTGTAGTTATCTGACTCAAAATGTCTCATTTTTGTCCACTTAACCTTTCTCACCCCAAGTATTATAATGTTTATATGTTCCATTTCTTATTTTACTGTGTCTGGTTTCCCCTGATTCACACCTCTTATATTCCATGTTCCTACAACATGTGTTACACAGCTTCAGGCTTTCCTTTCACCTCTGAGCATATCAACAGCTGAATGTCCTTTTGACTTGAATCCATTTGTGTTGTTACCCACAGTGCTGCCCATACTTCTCCCCTGCTCTTCCCCAGTAACACATTGAGTGCCTTTTGACTTGGGAGTCTCATCTTCTGGCACTATCTCTTGTTTTATTTTGGACTGTCCCATCATGGGGTTTTCAAGGTAGAAGCTTCAGAAGTGGTTTACCATTGTCGTCTTCTACA
Organism: Gambelia wislizenii; assembly: GCA_030847615.1. Lineage (NCBI taxonomy): Eukaryota > Metazoa > Chordata > Lepidosauria > Squamata > Crotaphytidae > Gambelia > Gambelia wislizenii. Next base: position 163,368,907 of record JAUMIR010000001.1, on the reverse strand, counting down.
CAGTACTAACAAGTGTAAGCGATGGTTCCACTGCCATTGAGAGATCCTCTGCCAGTATCAGCCCCAACTACTGCTGACACTCAATAGACGTTTGGCACACTTAGCCTGGCTCCTCAGCAAAATTCTGTCTGACATGGGAGACCCAACTAGGAGCACTGCTGCCATCAGCATAGCCTCTGGCCTCCCAGGAACACATAGTTTCACCACCATGGAAAGGTAGTGCCATAGTGGGCATTTACTTGTAGTAAACTATTTTACCTGTGTTCAGTCTTAGGTTTTCTTCAATGGCTATTTAGAATTAAAGTTCAGGAATTTCTGGACCAGGAACTCTACTTTCCCAAGTAAATGGTCTACTCTATTTACTTGTACTAAACCATTTACTTTGGAAGGCAGAGTTCCTGGTCCAGGAATTTCTGGACTTTAATTCTAAGTAGCCACTGAGGAAGGCTTAAGACTAAGGAGATTTTCACATGGGGCCAAAATGTCCCGTTACTGCCCCGCTACCTCCTCTCCCGTTCCTGCCACGGAATAACATAAATCTTTCGCACACTCACCTTAATTCCGCAGCAGGAACGGGCTCCCCCTCCCCTTGCTGGCTGGCCGTAAATGGAGCCGTCGTAAGGCTGCTTTTACGACCGGCCATCTGAAATGTTATCACGTAATCACATGATAACGCCGGACAGTAAATTTAAAAAATAAAACTCCCCCAAACATAAAATCAGTTCACCAAGCACAAAAGTACTCTTTAAATCACATAATCAAAACAGGGAGGGTAAAATAAAGGGTGCCACTTACCTGGATGTCCAGATCGTACCAGGAAGTGCTTGGAACGGACCTCCCCTCCACAGCTGTCATTTCGGAACAGGAACGGGGCTCCTGTTCGCACACCTGTGATTCCGTGATAGTGACAGAACGGGAGGTCTATTCACGATGAAAAATCGTGATTACATTGTTCTGGAACAGTCACGGGAGTAGGATAGATGAAGGACAGAACGGGGTCAACGTCGTCCGAAAGGGAAAACCTTTCCCGACCCTGTTCTGTTCCTGCCACGGGATATATAGCCCGTGTGAAAATCTCCTAAACACAGGTGAAACATCATGAGAGATATCTTCAGTTTCCTCTCTGGATTCCATTGAATGCTTCACTGTTTCTGCTTCTTTGGATTATTGCAGTATCATCTGTGAAGCTACATTTGAAAACTGTTTTGAACTTTCAACTGGTTAAAAACCGTAGCACCCTGCTTGTTAAATGGGACTTCTTGTTTTGAACATATCACCTCAGTGTTTAAAAATCTCTGCTGGTTTACCATTTGTTCCTGGAAACAGCTAGAGCCTTTAAATGGCTAGAGGCAGGGGATTTGAAAGACCACGTTCTACCATGTGGACCTTGCTATTGACCAGGATCACCATTTGAAACCCTACTGTTTGCAGCCCTACTTTTAGTAAGATGGACGATAACCAAGGATTTTTTCCCCCAATGATAGGACCTAGGCTATGAAAGAAGCATCCCCAGAGGCATTTGCTTAGTACCATCTTTTTTGGTGTCCAGTTAGAATGCTTACAGATTGGGGTCCTTGAGAGGTCCATCAAATCCTGCCTTATTTGTTATTTATCTTCTGTGATTTATTTGTATCAGGTTGCTCAAATGTAGTCTTCCCTCAACCTGGTGGAAATTTGGAAGATGTAGTTCAATGTCTTGGGGAAAGCTGCTTTAATGTAGAATCATAGAGTTGGAAGAGACCACAAGGGCCATCCAGTCCAACCCCCTGCCTTGCAGGAATGCACAGTCAAATGTGTCCAGTTTCTTTTTTTTAGTCTGAAACATATTTTGCATGTTTGTTAGCTACCTTGTAGATTGTGTTGTAAAAAGTTGGAATGCAAATTAAATGAACAAATATTAAAATAAACAAATGGGGCCAAACGGGTAGTGAGGCCACTACCTCAGGACAGCAGCTTGAGTATAGTGAGGCCGCTACCTCACGTGGCAGAGGATGAGGGGTAGCAGTGACAGCCATCTACCGCTTCCTTCTAAGCCATCTCTCCTGTGTTGAAAGGAAGTGTTGTGCTTTGTGGCCTCTCCTGCACCTTCTAACCTGACTTGCTGCTCTCACATGCAGTGGGAGATGTTATCCCATCCCCAGTATTAAAGTGCGATTCAAATGGTGGTCCCATCAGAGGGAGGAGGCAGCATATTCTTTGCTCAGGCAGCAAAAAGTCTTGGGCCAGCTTTATTAATGAAACAAACTTATTTTCCAGCCATCACACCATTGTTTCCTCTTGTACATGTAATGCTCAGGCAGTAAATATAAGCAGCTAAATTTTGATTTCATTACTTCAAATGGTGCTTTCACAAGAACATTATGTAGCGTTCAAATGGCTAATGAAAACATTGATCTGTGTGCTGCTACCTATTCATTTTAACTTCCTCTTAAATGTTTACTCCAGCTGATAAAGCATTTCGAGACATGAAAGTACTCAAGATGAGTCAGTCAATCATTGTGTCGGGAGAATCAGGAGCTGGCAAGACGGAAAACACTAAATTTGTTTTACGGTTTGTATCCTTGGTTGAAAACAACTCCGCTGAATAAAAGTGTATTTTAGCCATTTCAGTCTCTCTGTAAAAGCATTAAACTTTCTAATGTGTACAACCTAGAACTATGAAAATATCAGTGAGATTTGAATTGCAAGTAGCTCAAGTTGCAGTTTTGAAGAGATAGAGCTCCACAAGCCCAGAGTCTTTTGGGTGGTTTTCATCAGAGGAAGCTTTTTGAAGATCCTTGATGATTCATTCTCTCATTGTGCAAGTGCACCAATATTTACACTTGCATCTTGCCTTTCTTCCACTGAAGTAAGGATACTATACATGGGTTTCATCCCATTTTATTCTCAAAACAACCCTGTGATGTGGGTTAGGTTGAGAAATAATGGGCAATCCATGGCTCCCAGTGAATTTCATAGGAGGCTAGTCACTTGATCCCAAGGTCTTCCCAGCTGAACCCTGTTCTGGTTTACCAGTATGTTATTGGGGTGGGTAATATATGTGGTGCATTTTCTTAAGCATATGATACTGTAGGTATACCAGGAAAGATAATAATTACAAAGTACAACTAAATATTCATAATTTTTTTTTTGTCTCTTGAAGGTATCTGACTGAATCCTATGGCAGTGGGCAGGATATTGATGAAAGAATTGTAGAAGGTACTGTGCCATACCTATTTTTTCCTTTTGTATGACTTAAAAAAAAAAAAAGTAAGCAGAGGAACACAATGGGCATCATGACCCAGAAATGTACTTCATGAAAGTGGTGTTCAAATGTGACAATGCGTTATAACATCTTAATAGTTTATGGGCATTTTCAGTGGCATGAACCTGGAAAAGGTACTGTTAGATGATGCCCACTTACTTTACCAAGATGCCCAGAAGTGAAGATATCATCCAGGTCCTATTAAACCTTTGTCAATAAAGGACCACTCTTATTTATGCTCTTTTAACATTTAAACTTCATAGTCTTATGGTCTTTGTAGGAAGAGTATGTACTTCATAGCTCTCTTTAAAGACTGAGGGGCCATCTAAATAGTGAAAATACCCCTTATAGAATTCACTGGGAATCCTACCAGTCTAAACAGGATCCAGTGCCAATCCATACTGTTGGAACGGGGAAGGAAGGGGGCCCAAAATGGCAAAAACAACGGACTAAAAGCCTTTGCAGGTTTCCCTGTACTTTTTCACAAACTGCGAGGTGGGTGCACATTTTTGCTCGTTTGGACTACTGAACAATATACAATTCGAAGGGAAGCACACAAGTGATTGGCCGGGCAAGAGCGGGGACGGGACTTGCTAGGAGGGCAAGCACCTGCTGCCGCCATGTTGGATTTTCACCTTTGCGATCGCTCTCTAAAGAGATAAAAAGGATCAATATTTTCTGTTTTGCTTTGGAGAATCACTCTTTTGCACCAGTATACCTTAGGACTTTAAAAAAAAACAAAACTGGTGGAAATGAAGAACTAACGCGAGTAAATCACTCGTGGCTGCCATCAGGAATGTGAGGCTTATGGGGGCTTCCTAGGCCAGAAAAACTATTTGAACATGTTGCTGCTGCTGTGAGATGCCAATAGTACAGGGTATTTGGGATTCCCCCCCCCTCATGTAGATGGGCCCTGAAAGTTCCTCATTAAACAGTATGGTTTAAGGCAAGGAGAGCTTGTATCATTAGTGTTGTTCAATGAACTGTTTTGTGCAAGATGTAATAGAATATTCTCAACAGTGCTGAAGTTAATGAGGGTTGTGTTATAAAATGAGAAGCATAATGATCCAGGTTGTAACTAGAGGGCTGAAGAGAAGATCTTGCATCAGTTTATATAAGGTGTTGTCCAGAGAAACACAAGCAAAAATTTCTTTAAAATTGAGGTTACTGTCATCCCTGCACACTTGCAGGTTAAGCATTTGTAGATTTGATGATTTGCAAATTTGATTAATATGTTGTTTCTAGGCATTTGTAGGACCTCCAGAACTATTCTATGGTCCACCTCTGCTGGAAGTGGACCATAGAGTCATGCTGGCAGACCTAGAGGTTCCTAGAGAAAATACTTCCCTAGGCATTTGTAGGTCCTCCAGCATGATTCTATAGTCTGCTGGAAGTGGACCATAGAGTCATGCTGGAGGACTTAGAGTTTCCTAGAGAAGTGTTCTCTTAAGTAAAAAAAAAAAAGGAGGGGATTGCGATTTTTATTTATATTAGCTGTTTTTCCACTTTCACAGGGGTATTGCACCCCTAATCCCCACGAAAGTCAAGGGCTGGCTGTACTTTCTCCATCCTCCTTTCTTCTACTAGAGCCTTGTCAGATGTTCTTCCCACATAGACCCTACATGGTCAAGACTGTGCTACTGCTTTCCCCACCACCCCTGGGGATATCAGCATGGGCCATTCAATAGGGGTAAGCTACATAAGAACACCTGCCAGTGTGCGGGAATCCAGGGTGCAGAGCTCCTGCTACACAGGGATTAAGAAGGCAGTGGCTGACAATGTGGTCCCACTGCCCCCTTCTCCATGCATAGGGATAGGGTTTAAGTCAGGAACAGTCCTGCTGCATGTGCCCTTGTAAAGTGGCATGTTGCCTTCCTGGCCACTGAACAATAAGCTAGGTTTAGCAAGCCTACTGTTGCTTTATGGGCATCATAGCCAGTATCAAATGCAGAGCAATGCTTCCTTCTTTAATAGATAATTGAATAATTGAAAATGATGTTGCTTAATTACAGCCAAACATATAAATCTGTGACATCTCAGAAAGTGGCTGACAGTTGGACACAGTGTCTGAGGCTGCATTCCTTAACATTGGTACCTGTAGGTATTTTTTTTTTTAAAGTGGGTTAAGCTTTGAAATAAATATCTTACCTGGGGCAGCTACTGCTACACACTTGCACTGGTTTTGGTTTTGCCCTGCGGTTGTTGAACACAACTTAACATGCATGTACGCAGAGTGGCTGCATTGCTACAGCAAGAAAACTTACACGCAAAGCCTTTTTGTAGCCTTTTAAAACTCCTCCCATTTGAATAACCTGTAAACACGGTGTCTTTGTTACGAATGTGTTGTACATTTTCTTGCCAAATTGGAAAACTTGAATAGGTCAGATGCCAGCTCAAATTGTTCTGAGTGTTACAAACTAGCAAAGACGAGAAGAAAAAATATTAAGGAAGCTCAAAACTTGTCCAAGAGTAATCAGTTGCCATCTTTGTTCTTCCAGGATACTCAGTTTTTTAAAAAACACTTTTTTGAAATAACTTTCTAATACTATGTCTGCTTCTACTTTGCTTCTTTCTAGAGCTCCTTACATATGGTTGGAACTAAATACATTTTAAAATGTCTTGTTTTGAGATAAAGTCCAGTTTTAAATGTAGGATTAGTAGATAACATGAGTAGGGCAGCTTTGTTAATCCTAGATGGCTAAGTAAATAGAACCACAGTGACAGCAAAGCCAAAACCTCCACTGAACCACCATATTAAATGCCAAAGGATGGAACATCTTCATGCCCTTGTTATAAGTTTTCAGAAGCCTCTAATTTGGATGCTTGTGGAAACAGAATGCTGAGCTGGCTAGTTTGTAGTCAGAACCAGCAAGCCAGTGAGCAGTGAGCATTATGCACACTTATAGAATCATAGAATCATAGAATTGCAGAGTTGGAAGAGACCACGAGGGCTATCCAACTTGATAGCTTTGATAATAAAGTCATTGTCTGCTTATACTGTTCGTGTGCTATCTTTTTGCACTGAGTAGAAGTGTTCTTGCCCATGAGGAAGCAACAGCAGCTGAATATGACCACATGCTTAATTATGGTGTTGGTGGTTCAATTTGGGACATGGTCATTGAAGAGCATGGTCATTGCTGGCCAGTGATGTGGCAGTTGAGCTGTGTCATTATAGTTTGGGCATAGCTCCAGGCATCTCTGTGTTACAAGGCTGATGGCAATGTCTGTGTTCCTAGCTGCATCATTGGTTCAGGACTGTTACCTCCTTTTTCCTCTGCCAGTTGCTTTGATCCAGGAGGATCACAGGAGCAATTAGGAAGTTTGGTGCATTCTGTTCACAAGGAGAGAATGTATGTGCTTGGATATGCATGAGTGGACATATTAAACAGGTTATTGCTTTGGAATTTATTTTTCTTGCCTGAAGCCAGCTTTCTGGGCACACCTGACACTGCTAACTCACATGTAGGCTGTATTCTCTGGGTCAGAGGAGAAGTCTAATTGCATTTTCTCCTGCATTTTTGCTTGAATTCTGCATTCAGAAATAGGTCTTGGGAGAGGGATTAGTTGCCTGTCTGTATTTATATATAAACAAATAAGAGCTGAAGAAACCGGTATATCTTGCCTAATTTATTAATTCAAGAGACATTGATGGTTTCTTAATGAAATTCAGATGTCTCCAGCCTGACACTCTAGGTATATCGGACCACAGTGCTCATTATCACCAATCTTGGGAATAATGAGACTTGTACTTCCACACATCTGGAGAGTGTTGAGTTGTGGAAGGTGATGCAATTCATCTATAAATATTTTATTAGGCAAATATTTATTTATGTATTTCAAGAGCTGTTGGTTATTATGATATATAAGTAGACATGTTAAATTTATGGAAGAATTGCTAGCAAAACTATGGCCGGAAGCCAAAGAACTAAATTGATTGTGCTTGCCAAATGGAATTCTTTTACTCCTCCCATCAAAATATTAGTCCTTCATTGCATAACTCTTAATTACTTTCTCAATTCCCTTTTGATTTTTTTTCTGTTTTAAAAGAGAGATGTTGTTTGGCATGGACCTTTGATGTTTGAAAGCATATGGGCCATTCCTCTCCTCCCATGAACATGGGGAATCACTGTACTTGAATACTATTTTGGATCCCATGCTATATGGTCTTATGATAATAATATTTCCCCCCCCCAGGTGATTTGGATAAAGTAATTTGCAAATTGTAGGTTGTATTCAGGGCTTGCTCCTGCCATGGGAGCATGACATGAGCAAAAATGCCAGGTGAGAGGAAGGAGCAGAGGTGATTTTAGTCAATTTCCTCTTTCTCCTGCAGCTCACCCAGTGCCATGTTCTTTCACCCAGTCCCCCATCCTTTTGGAGCAGATCTTCAGAGGTCATCAGGGACTGTAAGGGAAGGGAGAATCAGTTAAAATCCTTGCCTCCCCCCCATTTCCACTTCCAAAAATACTCCACTGAATCAGAAGCCTTTCATGGACAGAAGGGTCTGCTCCATTCGTGGGAGACAAATTCTGGAGTCAACCAATTCCCTTTATTCCTCTGTGCTTTCCAATACTAAACAATGTGAGTTAGTTTCTTCTGTTCTTTCTCAGTAAATTTCTTACTAAACCTGCTTTATTTTTTTCCTTAATAGCCAACCCTCTTCTAGAAGCATTTGGCAATGCGAAGACTGTTCGTAACAACAATAGTAGCCGCTTTGGAAAATTTGTAGAAATCCATTTCAATGAAAAGGTATCAGTACTTTTTTGTTTGTGATAGGTATGCAGAAATGTCCTACCGGTATTTCTTTCTGGAACTGGGTTTGAAAAATCCCTGCCTTTTGATTTGAGGATTTGTACTTTCTCTCTACTCTTCCATGTGGATCACTTTGCAGTTTAAGGGTGTGCTTTTTTCCTTGTAGTTGAATAGATCATCAGTCTTCCCCATTTGGATGTTAATGATTTTACAGCCATAGAAGTATATAGATATATACCAGATACCTTAAAGTCAAAGTACTCCCCTAGAAATGGTTCAGGACATGACTTGACCATTCATAGTTCCCCCCATCCCCCAAACTCTTTAGAATTCAGTTCTGTGAGACAAAGAACTGAAACAAAGTTATGTTTATACTTTGCAAGATGTGAAAGCAATGATGTGCACATCATTATTCACATACTCTATGTTGCCATGTTGTGTGTGTGTGTTTTAGTATTTGAGCATATACACTTTAAGCAATCAAATAGATTTGTAACAAATGAAATTCAAGCGTGAATTTAAAATTGTGTGATTCAAGGTGTGTGTTTTTTAATTTGCTTTATTTTTTTATTAGTGGCCAAAACATTTGTTCTAGATTGACCGTCAGGATATTTTGGCTACATCTTACTGTTGCCTGCAACTTACCATTGGCTACGCTGGGGTGGAGCTGGTGGTAGTTATAAGCCAAAACATCAAGAGAGCCAAAGATTCCCTGGCCCTGTGTCAGATAGTATCCTAGGTTCAAATGCAAATCGAACATGCCTGTTTGCTACCATTTTAAATTCTTGCCATAAGCTTCTGTGCTTACTATTTTTACTATTGATTTTTATTTTAGCCATTTAATTTAATCTGCTTAGGCCCTTGAGGGCCCTATGCACACATCTCAACACCCTTCCCACCCACCCCCCACCCACCCCAGTAAGTTTTTGTCTGTGAAAGAAAGTTAATGATATGATATTGTATTGCCAGGATTTGTATCCTTCTGTGTGCCTGCAAGTAGAACCTCCAGATGGGGTAGAAATAAGGGGGGGGCTGGCCATACTTCTAAAACTATCTAGCTGTCTTAAATATACAGTATTGCCACCCTGTGCACCAATAGTGCAGGCTCTTTCTCTGCAATTAAGGAAGGATAAGATAATTTAGTTTAATATTTACATCCCTCCTACTTTTAATGAGCCTAATCTGACCACTTATTGGGACCAACTGTTTAGCTATGTTTAAGATATTACCAATAGGTTTGATGCTTCGAGGTGTATTTTATTGGGTGATTTTAATGCAAGAATTGGGCCTTCTAATGATTATTTTTGTGAGCACCTTATGATTGATCCAGATTTGCCACCTTTCCCGTTGAACCTTCCCCATGTTGGCAAGGATCTAAAAGTTAATAATAATGGGACATTTCTGATTAATCTTTGCATTAGTAACACATTTTTAATATTAAATGGCTCTGAAGGGTTCCCAAAAACAGATGGATTTACATATAATTCACCCATAGGGAGAAGTACTATTGACTATGTAATAATCAGTCCTGAGTTGTTGAATTTCATTGCTGATTTTGAGATTTGCCAAAGGACTGAAAGTGACCATCTACCTTTATATGTTTTCTTTAACTTATCTGAGCCAGTATCATCATTTTTGAGAAGTGATTTGATTGCCCATAGATATGAGAGAATGAAACACATCCGTTGGGATCTTAAAATGGAAGATTCTATTAGTAATAGTTTTAAGGATGTTTGGGTTCTAAATTGTTTTAATGTTTTAACTATTAGTACTAGGATAGATGAAGCCCTGTTGGCATATAGGGATATTGTGACTACTTTCCAAAATAAGGCCTCTTATCCTCCTAATTACATAAAAAGTAGAAGAACATGGTTTGATAAGAGTTGCCTTGTCTGGAAACAGAAATTAAGACAAATGTTCCATCAGGCTTTGGCCAATCCAGTGGCGAATTTTGGGCCCTATTATAAAGCGCGTAAAGAATACTTTAAACACATGGAGGACAAAAGGAAGGTATTTTTCCAGCAAAATTGGAGGTCTTTGGATAATGCTCTGACATCCAAAGATGCGAAAACATTTTGGGTGGCGGTTAGGAAATATATGAATAATGAGAGCTCTGTGGTTCTACCTACTATATCCCCCTTGATTTGGTGTTCCTAGTATGCCGAAAAAATGAGTACACAAACATTTGAGGGAAATCTACTAATAAAAAAGCCTCCTAATCTATGGAGTTCAGTTTCTGCTGACAAGGTGTATCAGTTGATCTTTAAATTAAAATCTGGCAAATCCCCAGGATATGATGGCCTCCCGGCAGAAATTTTGAAGTTTCGCCCTGAACAATGGACAAAGGCATTAGCTAATTTATTTACTCTTGTCAATAACTCTGGTGAGATTCCAGCTGATTGGAAAGGTTCCATCATAATTCCTATCTTTAAAAAGGGGGATAGACAGGATCCTGGTAATTTTTGCCCAATAAGTCTACTATCGGTAGTGGGCAAACGTTATGCCAGTTATTTGGATACAAAATTACTGAGTTGGATGAATGTTCAAGGGTTGATAGGTCCAGAGCAAGTGGGATTTAGAAACACATGTCCACTGAGGATCATATAATAGTGCTTTCATTTCTCATAAATAAATACCTGTCACGCCCTAAAGGCAAATTATATGCGGTTTCTATAAAAAAGGTAATCAGGATATCCTGGCGGCCTTAAAAAATCTATAAAGCCAAATTAAGACCACAATTACTTTATAGTATATTTACCTGGATTCCAGCCTTTAATAAGGAGACTGAACGACTGCAGAGTTCTTTTTTTCAGGAGAATATTAGCGGTTCCCCCTTGTGTACACCATCTGACTCTTTATGCAGAATTGAGCTTGAATTCTCTTGAAACTGAAGCTTGGCTGTTGACTTAATAGATCATGGTTTAAGATCCATTTTAGACCCAATAGATCTGGTCTCTTATGCTTTCTTCTATCTGATGTTTACTACACTAGATGGGCAACATTTTATGAAAGTAAAGTAGCGTCTATGGGTCTTGATTCTCTCCTTTTGTTATCTGAAAAGGAAGGTCTTAAAACTATTAGGCTCTGCCTCTTCGAGAGGGAGCATCAGCTGTCTTATCCAACACCTCCTAGGGTTTGTTCCCCAGCAGTGCTTGGTATCCCACCCATACAGGGTAGGATCTCAGATTATTTTCAAACTCTCATTGCTGGTGACAAGGAAGGCTTTTCTCCTTGCAAGGCTGAATGTACATCCCTCTAATGTGACCAAGGGTAGATATTTGCAGACCCCTTTTTTGAATCGTATATGTCATTGTGCCCAAGCCCCTGATGTTCTCTATCATATTGTATTGACTTGCCCATTGTATATAATTCCAAGAGTATAGTTGATAAGGAGGTTATTGGAAAGGAATGTCTGTACAGATAGATTATCAGTGGAATTCTTATTGGAAGATTGTAATCCGCATATTACCAGACTAATGGCTAACGTTTTGGTTGAGGCAGCAAACATATGGCTTAACCTGCCTAAAAATGATCCTTGAAGCCCTATTGTTCTATTGTTATATGTATATGTTGTATTATGCCTAATAAAGGTTGTGGATGTGTGTGTGTGTAAAAGTTAATGAGAGGGACATGAGGTAGGTTCACAACATGATGGTACATTCCTGTTAAGGTTTCTGGCAAAACTATTGCTGCTTGTAACAGTGACTCCTTTGCCCTGGCTGAGCTCAGATGCAGAGGTGGCCCTATCCTTAGGTAACGTAGATGACTCTGTTATAGGTAACAGATTTGGGGTGCCAAGGAAAGCCTGCCAAATTGTTATGGCTTACATGATTTTTAACCCCCATAACAACCTTCTAAGATAGTCTAGAGCCCAGGATCATGATGTGAAATATATGATCAAGTGTTGATTTGGACCTCGGTCCCCCAAGTCCCAGGTCAACACTCTAACCGCTACACCATACTGGCTTACTGTCAGGGATGCTTGTGGGATTTTTCTGCTTCATGTGCCAAAATACTTTAATCAGCTTTTGGTACTAGGCAGTTTGACTTTGATGGTAGGATACTTTGTGACACCATTTCTAACCGTCTCAGACAGCAAACTGTCTTTGGCAAACCCTTTTCTGTTAAAACATTAAAAATGTAGTTTAGCATTAGAAATGAAGATTCTCTTCTCTGTTCCATCTGTCAGGAGGAAATTGGAAGCTTTTGCTTCTGTTGCAAGTTATGTAGCATGTCATCTGAACCTTAAACTGTGATTAATCTTAACTTTGCTTAGAAGAAGCAAGGCAACTTCATAAACCATGGTTTGGTATTCAGTTTGTTTGAAAAGTTAAGATTAATGACAGTTTGCCTGGCTCCTGGCAACAAAGAAAACGAGAGTTTAGAATAGAACTGAAAGCCAGTGGTAGTGGTGGCTTCCAAGTCAAGGGGCAAGAAACCTACTCCAGGTTTTACTCTGATGTTAAATTAGTTGTCCAAGGTGCTCAACCTATTTTGCAAGAAGGGTACATCATCTTGGATGGCTTCTTTAAAGTTCAGACTGGAGCCCAGTGTGGATTCGATATCAGTTGAACTGATGTTATACCACTATGTGGCACAATCCTATGCCCATGTATTCAAAAGTACTGTGTTCAACAGAGCTCAGTCCCTAGTAAGTGTGCCTAGTATTGCAACTGCAGCAGTATATCTATGGGATAGCAATAGCACATGTCAACATTTTTAGCCAAGTTGGATTTCTTGGCTGAATTCTATAAAATTAAAACTAAATGCATTTTTTAAAAACTGTATTTCAGAAACTGTTCTATAACAATGTTTACATGATCCTCTTTCATTCTCTTTCTTCCAATCTTGATTATACCAATGAGGCCATGTACAGCAAAACACACATAATTGTATCCCAACGTGTAGTTTTCTTCTTTTGATAAGGTGCTTTGTTTTTTCTTCTAGAATTCAGTGGTTGGTGGATTTGTATCACATTATCTGCTAGAGAAATCCAGGATCTGTGTTCAAGGCAAAGAAGAACGAAATTATCATATTTTTTATAGGCTGTGTGCTGGAGCCCCAGAAGATATAAGAGAGAAACTGTATCTGAGTTCACCAGATAATTTTAGGGTGAGTTTATTTAATATTTATTGGATTTATAGCCAGTATTTTCTCCAAAGGTGGGACCCAACACTGATCTTCCTCCCCACTCTTCTTCCAAAATACTTGCAAAAGTTTGAATCCAGTAATATGTAAAGTAGATCTGTTGAAATAGTTATGATTTCCTTGAGTCCTACTGATGTTTATAAGTCTACTATAAATATGACTACTTCTGGGCCCAGTCTTATAAAATTATGAAAATTACATTAAATTTTGATTTTCAGCCAACTGTGTTTGAATCTTGCCTTCATAATTCAGCACCTCCTTGTAATGCAGCTTAATCAATTAGAACTTTTTATGCAAACCAGCATTTTTAAAAAATTTTTGGTGTCTCTCTGTTTTTGCAGGGGTTTGCAGTCTACTGTAAAATAATGAAATCAGAATAAAACTAAGATATACGAAACTTAAACTTTGTACATCAAAAGCCAACATGAATTTTTAAGTCTTTCAGAGTTTCCACTGCCTTTTTGTTGGTATTAAAGAAAAACAGAATAATGCTGCAAATCCTGCCTTTGAATATTAACATACAGTATAGTACTGCTCTGTAAATGTGGTTATTGACAACCACTGAAGTCTTCTTGGGGCTGCAGTAGAGGGTGAAGGGTGAGCATGTGAGCATGAGAAAGACTAGGGTGATTTTGTCACAATAAACAATAGCTTATTGTGATTTCCAAACACAGCCACTGAGATTTATGCGTACTTCAGAATCTTTTAAGTATCTTTACTCTGTATGTAATTCAACTCTTGAATCACTTTAGTGTTTACTGTACACATTAAACAGTTCAACTGGATGTTGTAAAATTGTGATGGAAAGATTTCCTATGACATCATTTCTTCACATTATTTTCTGCAGCTGTTTTTTAAACATCATTTGGGTATCAATACCCCAGGTAATAATGATTTTTGATTATCAAATAGCGCCTTCCAGATTCAAATGTGTAGGAAACATTTTGTTCAACCAATGTCTTTTTAGGGAGCCATTTGTTCTGGTTTTTCAGTATACAAATACAATTTTGTTTTTGTTTTTAAATATAAAAATACAAGCAATATTTTCAAACTGAATATTTAACAGAATACAGATGGGACCATAAACAAGAATTTGGGGCAAGTATTGCTGTGTTTCCTTTCTACTGTGAGATAATCGTGATGGTGACTTACCTTTTCTAGTTTCTTCCATAGTTCTTGGGCTTAACCTCACACTGTCTCCCTCTGTGTTCCAACAGTACTTAAATCGTGGCTGTACCCAATATTTTGCTACCAAAGAAACAGATAAGCAAATTTTACAGAATCGCAAAAGTCCTGAGGTATGAGATCCGCTTCATACTTTTTGTTTTCATTGAAAGAACATTGTCCTTTGCAATGTGGTATCATGCTGTATCTAAAATCTGTTTCACCCAATACTTTTACTTGTCCTGACTTGCCAAGTAGCTTTGAAAGTGCTGTTTAGGAAGAGAGGGTGACTCTCATCGCTACTCTTTTCACCAAACAAATGATCAACACTGTCAAAAACTGACATCATCCTTCTGACAGTCAGGTTTAAGTGAGCACAGATCTTCATATGTGACTGGGACACACATTGCCTGCTGTCTGTTAGGATATTTAAGCCAGGAGTCAGTTGTCTTATCTGTGCCTTTCCTGAGCAAACTGGACCTCACTGTTGTTTATACGAGTTAATCTGGTAAGAATCTTGACTGTATGGATGTATTCTAGAGAAAACCAGACCTATCATTGTAACCCCACTTGAATTCTTACCTGGTTCCTTTCATGGTACAGTTATAGCACTTTGATGTCACTTTAACTGCCATGCCAACAACCTATAGAATCCTGGAATGTGTAGTTTGGTGAGGCACTAAAGCTCCCTGGCTACAAATCCCAAGATTCCATAAGATGGAGCCATGGCAGTTAAATACGCCTCCCTAAACTACAAATCCCAGGACCCCGTATTATGGAACCATGACAGTTAAATGCTTCTCCCTAAACTACAAATCCCAAGATTCCAAAGGACAGAGTCATGACGGTTAAATGCTCCTCCCTAAACTGCAAATCCCAAGACTCCATAGGATGGAGCCCTGACAGTTAAATGCTCTTCCCTAAACTTCTGTACCTTACAAGTGCTGTCCTTTTATCCTCATTGTTATTTTTAAACACTTTTAAACTGCTTTTAAATGAGTCCTATTTTAGTCAGATACTTTATTGAGTTTTAAATTATTTTTTAGCATGATGGTTGGGTTTTAATCTCTATTTTGTTTTTATTTGTGTAGTGAGAAGCCTTGGGTCCCCTACTGGGAGAAAGGCAGGATATAAAATAAACCAACAAAACTTGAGGTGCCAGTTCATGCAAATCACACTCTTCACATGCAGGTGGATCCTAGTCGTAGTTGCAGGCATGCCCCGTCATTCTGCAGCAGCTCATGTGAGAAAGTGAAAAGTTGGCTAGTAGAAAAAAGTCAGTGTGAATTTGCTGGATCTGCTTGCCATGTCAACATAGCACTCTCAAAAGGCACCATTGGTGTTGTGTGCTGGTACAGACTTATGTTTGTGCCCTGTCCATACCTACTCTCACTGTACCTTGCCAAGAGCTTTGGGCTGGGAAACCTGTGGTTCTCCAAATGGAGTTGAACTCCTTTTCCCATCAACACTAACCCGTCTGGCAATTTGGTGAAATACAATGGGCGAGTAGTTTATCTGGAGGGCTGAAAGATCCCCAACCCTGAAATAAAGAAAAGTCTATTAGTACCTTAAAAAGCATATCAACATAGGATAATGAGTTAGTGCAGATAGAGCAAGATAATCCATTAATTTCTTATACAGAAATATTTTGGAGCCACACTAGTGTGGTTACAGTGTCTATCATTTGGATAGTTTCCTACTAATGTTATCTCATTACATCTAGTTGTGCTGATTATTGTAGAGATGAATTTTAAGTAAGAACCTTGTGCTGCCTTCTGATCATTCAAGTGGGTTAGGAATACATAATGCTGTGAATCACTTTGTTCAAACAAGAATGGATATAGATAGAAACCCTTTATGAATTGCAGACTCATTCATGCAATCATTTTGAACCCACAACTGCAGTAGCTTTTAAATTCACTATGGAAAGGCATGCAAAACTCATGAACTGAGCCCTGATAGTCTTTTTGCAAGCTGTCACCACCGCTATTGGAGAAGCACTGGTGCAGATGCTATAGTGAGAAACAGAGAAAGTATATAAATGTATTTTCACAATTGCATGATGGGGGAAAGCTTTGCATGATCACCTTTCCCTTTCATGCCACCTCCTGCAATTCTATCCCACCCCAAGCCTCAGCGTAGAGAAGGAGGGGACTCTACCAAACCTTGTGTTGTGTGTCCTAGGGAAATGCAGGGGAGGAGTGGGTGTCACCTAAAATTGGCTGTATCAAAATGCTTTCTGCATTCACAATGTCAGGCACAAGTACAGCCTAGTACTTGTGCAGAGGTATGTTTGTGACCTTTTTTTTTTTTTTAAAATCACCTGGGCACAAGCTCCTAGAAAGAAATATTCAGGGCGGTGGGGGAATGGGGGACCAGAGTTGCTAAGCTTAGTATGAATCTTGGAACTGATTTTTTAAGACTATCACTTCTCTTTTCTAAGCAGATATTATGCTTTCTAGCACCAGCCTAGTCTACTTATAGAGGTTATTTTCTTTATTTTTCTAATGTTGAACCTCATTGAACATATTTAATAATAGGAAGTGGAGTAATCAATTAATACTTAATTATTTTTGTCCTTTTCCTGTCAGGAAGATGAGGTGATCACTTTGCATAATTTGAAATTTTACTTTTATCAAATTGTTATGTGATGTGAATTTTTCAGATGCATGCATGTTTAGCACGCCTGTTTTTAGATTTCTTAGAATAGTCTTGGTCCCTCATCTGGGATTAAACTGGGTAGACTGTGTGTCCAACTGTATCTTATCTTCAGTCTTAAATTGAATTTTTATAATTAAAAATAATACTATGCATGCTTTTTTTCTTCCTTGCATGTAGAGTAGCCAGCTTGCTTTTTAATTAATTCTTTTTAGATCTCTGAGTTGGTAGTGTTGTATGGTGCTAGAGCTCAAACAGCTGGAAAACCAAAACTAGACATGTATAAAATGTTCCCTGGTGAAATTTAAGCATTGCCCAAGTAAAGTCTATATACTCCTGTACCCAGTTCTATTTGCCAGTACTAGTGTTTTTATTTTCTGCTAAATTTTTCAATTCCATACTTCACTTGTGATCTGCAAACATTGCTGAAATTATTCTAACTTGGTAACACAAAAGCAAAATCAAATAATCACAAGCATGAATTTTTGGTTTTAAATGTTTTGCTTTAATGGAGCCAAAATGAGGAAGAACTGTAGATCATGGGAGAAGCATATACTCTATGAAGGTGGGCTTGGGCTCAATCCCTGACATCAGCTGATGGGCTGAAAAGAATTCCTTCCTGAAAGAGCCTCTTCCAGTCAATGTAGACAATACTGACCTAGATGTAATATTGACCTCTGTATAAGACAGATTCCTTTATATCCACTGCTCACGCCCGCTTTGATTGCTACTTAAATGGCAGCTGTTTGGGCACTTTCTCTTTGTTTAATTTGGAGCTGTTTTGACTTGATTATGGGATTCCAAGTGGCTGGGGATCATGTACCAGCATGACAATGTCACAGGACCAGTCAGATTTGATCATGCCTCAGTGCCATGGAGCCAGCTCAGAGGGAAAGCGGTGATTTCCAAGTGAACACTCTTTGTCCCTGTTTGTGGCCTCCTTCAACATTTTCTGAAAGGGAGCAAACTTCTCACATAGAGTGAAAGCACTCATAATCCCCTCCCGTTTGGACTTTGCTCTAGCTAACCCTGCCTTAACACCTTGTTCCGGTAGACTCTGTCTGAATTATGAGTCAATATTCCCCTCTTGCTTGCTTCTCCTCACTCATTTAATTTTGTCCATATTCATCCTGTTTTCATTTCCTTTATGTTGCCATAACCCACATTACATGACCCTTGACATTGTGTGTGTGTACATGTGTGTATATAGGGGTGTTTCTTTTCTTTCTTCAGAGGTGTTTGTTTACTTTGGTGATGTGATCACAAATTGAAATGTTCCAGTTGCTTTGAGAAGGCTTATCTGGCTTTCTTCTTTTAGTACCTGAAATTAGGCTCTCTGAAGGATCCTCTGCTGGATGACCATGGAGACTTCAATAGAATGTGCACTGCAATGAAGAAGATTGGTTTAGATGATGAAGAGAAACTGGATCTCTTCCGAGTAGTGGCTGGTGTCCTGCACCTTGGAAACATTAACTTTGAAGAAGCTGGCAGCACTTCTGGTTAGCTCAGTTACTACTAAATTTCTTGTGCATTGACCAGTGTCACTGATTTAGTGAAAAAGTTAGAATTTCAGTCAAGGAATTTTCTTTGGTTTTTTTCTGGGCTGTGAGGCCATGTTCTAGAATAGTTTCTTTCTGACATTTCGCCTGCATCTGTGGCTGGCATCCTCAGAGAATGGTTGGGTAGGTGTGTGTGTGGAGTTTATATGCTGTGAACCCCTGTTGGGGAGTATGTGTAATAGAGAAGCTACTGAAATCCACAAACACCTGGACAATTTCAACAGGAAAGAAGAAACCTTAAAAGTAAACAAAATCTGGCTGCCAGTTTTGAAACACAATAGAATCAAAACTCAACACTTACAAAAGAATTCCACCCAGGGACAGGGGGATTCCCAGCAGATAATGGTCCATCAACCAACCATTAGCCAAACAGACACTAACGAGCCTTGCATTTCTATACCCAGAAACTAACCATTCAATTACACCAATTTACATATCCTCCCCAACAGGGGTTCACAGCATATAAATTCCACATACACCCCTACCCAACCATTCTCTGAGGATGCCAGCCACAGATGCAGGCGAAATGTCAGAAAGAAACTATTCCAGAACACGGCCTCACAGCCTGGAAGAAAAACCAAGGAAAATCTATGGATGCTGGCTGTGAAAGCCTTCGACTTCAGTGAAGGAACTGGGGATTATGCCATTCTCCTGAACTACAGTTCCCAGCACTGCCAGTATGCTGGGAGCTTCTGTTCTGTAGCATCTGTTGCTCATCCTGATGTAGCACCAGAAAGGACTGTTTCTGGGGAATCTGAATTTTTAAAAAATCTGGTGCTAGGCAGAATGAAAAGAACAGGATATTTGAAAGTTTTTAAAATGAGAAATAGGTGAAAGCAAATCTAAAGCTTTTTGCGGAAGGGAGGCAAGAGACAGGTTTAGTCTGTTATCTGTTTTATGTTTCTGAAATGTCTTGGCCCAACTGTCCAATTTATTATAATGTTTATTTTGATAATAGGAAAGGTTGTTCTTCCTTCTGTCAGGGGAGAGAAGAAGGAAATGCATGCAGTGTATGGCACCCAAAGATACGTTCTGTTTGGAGATTTTTTAAGCAAGAAGATTTAAGACCATTAAAGAACAATTTCCCAAGGGTGCAAGAACACAACCATTTATGTTTTCTCTCTCCATGCCAATTTATTTATACACTCACTCATTCATTCATTCAGCTCATCAGACAATAGACGTTAAAGCTCTCTGAAACAAATTAAAATCACAACTAAAATAAGATAAATGAGGCAGCAGAACACAATGATTATACAACCAGTCCATGTAGATACACAATTCTAGTCACTGTTTGCCTGTGGCATTTAGTACCTGTTCCTTTACCAAATGATGACTAAGCAGAGTGTGTTAATATGCCCCAAATAGCCTGAGAACAATGCCACATGTATTCTCCAAACAAATAGCAACCAGTGATCAATTGATACTTGCAATGTAGAGTGAAGGAGCAAGCATCTGTGAATACTATCTCTGTGGGTCACTTTACACATTAAAGTTTTAGTCCATACTCATTACAGTACAGTGTGTACCTCAAGTGAATTCTGTAATGGATAAGAAGACTGGTTTATCTAGGGGCCTCTTAGGATCTCATGAGAACATGGCAGCCATACGTGAAGAAAGGTCCATGTATTGTTCCAGTCATTATCCTCTATTGTTCAAGATACAAAAAAGACATATTAAATGCTTGCAGCAAGTGCATGTTTACATTAGTGCTTTGACATCATCCCATTGGTTTACTTCTGTTTTGGGAAGCTGGAAGAAAAATAACAAGAGGTTATACAATAAATCACCAGAGATGGATGGCATACCAATAGAGCTGACCTGAGCAGGGCTGTTGATGACAGGTTGACTTCGAGGTCTGTTATTCATGGGGTTGCTATAAGTCGAAGTCAATGTGATAGCAGTTAACAACAAAACTCTTGCATGAACAAATGAGCCGACATTCCTAGAAATGACATTCCTAGCCTAGAAATGACATTCCTAGGCTGGTGTGATACACTGTTATGCTGGTAGTTTAGTGGTATAGTGATATAAGTGTTGGACTAGGAGCTCAGGAGACTGGAAATTGAATGCCTCCTCAGCCATGGAAACCCATTGGGTGACCTTGGGCAAGTCACACTCTTTTAGCCTTAGATGAAAGCAATGGCAAACCACCTCTGAATAAATCTTGCCAAGAAAACCCTATGATAGGCTCACTATAAGTTGGAATTGACTTGAAGGCCCATAACAACAATAGCGTTGTTGCCTCACAGTGCCCCATGCTTCTTCTGAGGAGCTTGGAGAAGTGGGCATGTAGACTCCAGGCAGCTGACTGGGGTATAGGGAATTGCCTGAAGCTGGCTTGTTCAATTAGCCGCTCAGTATTGTCTGCTTTGGCTTTACCTTGCCAGGGTTTCATGCAGGGGTCATGATACCTGCTACCTTATCCTTTTTTTGAACTGGGGATGCGATCAATCTTCTGCACACAGAGCAGACACTCTAGCAGTGAACTGTGGGCCTTCAGTATACTTTCCCAAAGATCTGCACAGTTTTACCAGCAGAACTACATCATGCAGACTTTGGTAAACATCTGTATTCTTGAGGTTGGTAGGGTAAAATAAATTCTGCTTGCAGCCCTTCAGACTTAAAGAACTCCAAATAATTAAGAAGGGTTTCTTGCTGACTCACATGCAGTAAGACCTGTGTTGAGAAATATGCTTACCTGTGATTCCATGTCACTTATTCAAGCGTTACAAAAGTTTTACTATATTACAGAGTTCTAAAAAGTTGGTAGTGATTTGCCCGTTGCCAGTTGCTTGCTTTAACAAAACTTGTTTTGGTTTGGGTTTTGATCTCATTTTTATCTGTCCCTTTTCTTAAAATCAGGTGGATGCACACTGAAGAATAAATCTACTCAGTCCCTAGAATACTGTGCAGAATTGCTTGGGTTGGACCAAGATGACCTGCGGGTTAGCTTAACCACAAGAGTCATGTTGACAACAGCAGGGGGCACCAAAGGAACAGTTATCAAGTGAGTTACTCAGAAGAGCTGGAGAAAAACATCCAATTTCTCTCTCTCTCTTTCTTCTCTTGCATCTCCCTAGCTTGTCATGTTGTTGTTTTTTAAACTGAGGTTGTAAATACTGACTATAAAATCCTGTCTTTGAGCTATTCCGAGATGTCTAACTTATGAAGTAATGGAAATATAGGATTGCTTAGCTTTTTCTTTTCTTAACGTGCTTTGTTCTGCAAGATGAATGGCACTTTCTTTAGAGTAATAAAACATCTGTCGCTGTACCAAATTTATTTTGCTTCCCTTTCATCCTAGTGTGCAGGAGAAAATGTATCCATACAATAACAGTAAGGAAGGAAAAATTGCCTGATGGTTTTGTTAATGATTAAGCTGTCAGATGTTTGCAGAAGTGAAAATGCCCTACAGCGTGTCTCAACACAGTTTGAATCTGTATTCGTATAATAATAATTGCTTAAAAGCTAAGAGTAAGCATGAAGTTTGTACGAAGTGTGCAATCTGTATGTCTCTTTGGAAGATCTTAGAGATGGAAATGGAAAAATCCTAACAGTCTCTCTATTGTTTAAGTATTACTGTTTTGTCTTTTCACGGTATGATTCATGATGCATTGGAACTGCAGTTTTCTAGGCATGTGTTGTCCTGCATCAACTGTTTGGCTCCTAAAACATGCCCTTTATCTAGGGCTAGGTCTACTCAGTCCTGGGCATTAACTGATCCAATGCCTGCAGAAGTTACATTGTTTGGATTATCCTAGAGTGTCCCCAATGGCCATAGGAGTTGTTGTCCAAAAAGGCAACTTTTTCAGGCTCTCAGCAGAATCACACTGAAGATCATTCCTCTAATTAGTGATGAGAAGCTCAACAATTTCCATTACAAGACAACTTAATCAGTTTTCAGTGCTCAAAATGTACATCTAGATTTTTGATGGCTTCTATTTCCAACTTAATTACCTGTGAACACAGAGTTATCTAAAGCTCATACCCTTGTAAGCTGATTGCTTATTTTTCCTTTCTCTGCTGAAGTCTGCTTCCCTGCCCCTCAGAAAGAAAAGGCACGCAGCCCAGGAGAGAAAGTCTGTGAACATAGTAATGAAAATGTAGGGCTCGGCAGAATGTTTACTTCTAACCACATATATTCTTCTTGCATGTGGAGGCAGGGAGAGGAATTATTTGCATCACAAGGAAGGCCCATTCATATATGGCTTTGTTTTTGTTGTGTGCTTTCAAGTCATTCCTGACTTGTGGCGACCCTAAGGCAAACTTATCAGTTTTTCTTGGCAAGATTTGTTCAGAAGGGGTTTGCCTTTGCCTTCATCTGAGGCTGAGAGCATGTGACTTGCCCAAGGTCACCCAGTAGATTTCCATGGCTGAATGGGGATTTGAACCCCAGTCTCCAGAGTTGTAATTCAGACACTCAAACCACTACACCGTGCTGGGTCTATGAATATACAACAGTAGGTACTAAATCTGTTGCTGTGTTCAAGGAGCCCTCATTTCCCTTGATCCTGTCTAATTTATATATTTCTAAACTCACCTTTTTGTGGGTTATGGGTAGCATTTTATTAAATCACTTTTTTCATAGCTGGCTTTGTGACATCAGAGATGTTAGTTCACTATGATTTAAGCTGTTGAGCTTTAGATGTTCATACATGATTATAATCCATATTTATGGGAATATCTCCCAAAGGCACCATGTGACTTCTGTCTAGTTAATATTCCATAATGGCAAAGATCAGCAATAGTCCAGGCCCCAGTGAGATAAAGGACTTTTTCAGACGGCTGTTACCACGCAAGCAGCCTCCGGAGCAGTAACGAGGCTGCCGTGCAGCAGGGGGTCATTTTTGGACGCCGCCGTCCCTCTTCCGTGACCATTCGTAGCACGTACGTGAAGCTTTGGAAGCGGCCGCGTCATATTTCAATCACGGGCAACTTCCGGGCTGTCTGAAAAAGTCCAATTTATTTATTGAACTGAAAAAGTCTATTTTATTAACTGCAGTCAGGTTGACTTTGACTCATGATGACCCCATGAATGAGAGACCTCCAAGTCACACTATCATCACAGCCCTGCTCAGGCCTTGCAGAATCAGAGCTGTGGCTTCCTTGCTTGAGTCTATCCACCTGTAATACAGTCTTCCTCTTTTCCTACTGCCTTCTACATTACCGAGCATTATTGTCTTTTCTAGTGAGTCATGTCCTCATGATATGGCCAAAGTGCAACAATCCCAGTTTAGTCATTTTGGCTTCTTGAGAGAGTTCAGGCTTGATTTGCTCTAGGACCCATTGATTGGTCTATTGGTGTCCATATATTTCTGGTGATTTATTTCTCCCAAGTGCTCTGAGTGCAGCTTCCACTTCACTTTCTAAAATTGGAGGTTCATCATTATGTGATTCTTCCTGGAATGAATATGTCACCCTTTCATCTCTTTTACATAATTCTTCTGTATATGTTTTCCATCATCTTTCCATTTCTTTTTGGTCATGTAATGTGTTCCACTGCTGGTGATAGAGCATCCCTAACTCTTGGTTGAAATTTCCCTTGGATTTCTCAGTTCTTGTGGAAGAGGACTCTTGTTCTTCCTTTTTTGCTTTCACCTTCTCACTGCGCAGAAGTCATTGAACAGTTACATTCAGGGTTCTGACTCTATTTCTGTCACCTTTTACTTTTGCTTCTCATCTGTCCTTAACTGCTTGAAAGGGTTTCATCTGTCATCTGTTGAGGCGTCTCTTTCTTTTTGGCTACAGACAGTATCTTTTTGCATTCCTCCCTGACAATATCCCTGGCTTCAGTCCAGAGTTCTTCTGGCTTCTGGTCAACTAGGCTTAATAGTGCAAATCTGTTTTTCTCTTTAAATTCTACTGGGATGTATTTCAGTATGATGGTTGGTTTGCTGTTCTTCGTTAGCTTTGTTTTAATTTTTGATATTAGTAGTTCATGGTCTGTACCACAATCTGATCCTGGTCTTGTTTTTGTAGAGAGAATGGAGTTTCTCCATCTTCTGCTTCCAATTATGTAGTCTATTTGATTCCTATATTGGCCATTCAGGTGATGTCCATGTACGCAGTAACTTCTTGGGTTCCTTGAAGAATGTGCTTATGATGAACAAACTGTTGTTATCGCAAAATTCACTACATCAGTCTCCTGCTTTGTTTCTTGAGCCTAGGCCAAATTTTCCTACTATCTTTGATTTTTCTGTTTTCTATTTTTGCATTCCAATCACCTGTGATTAACAAGAAGTTCTGTTTTAGAGTAAGATCAATTTTTTCCTGGACTCCAGCATAGAATCTTTCAATTTCTTTGTCTGTCTACTTTGAACAGAAACTTGTACTAAGGTTATATAGATTTTCCCTGAAGTCTTATTGGTGTGATTTGGTCAGACTTTGCATTATATTCTTCTATTGCATTATATTCTTCAATTGCTTCGATTGCTTTTGCTAAATCTCTCCTCACTATAAATACCGCCCCATTTCTTCTTAGTTTTTTTTTCTATACTCATAGCATGTGAGTAATATGCTATGTAATTTTCTGACTCAAAATGTCCCATTCCTATCCCCTTTAGCTCACTCACCCCAAATATTGTAATGTTTTATTATGCTTAGCTTCCCCTGATTCATGCTTCTCACATTCTATGTCCCTATAATATGTGTCTTTCAGCTTCAGACTTTCCTTTTTCCTTTGAGCACGTCAGCAACTGAATGTCCTTTCAGCCTGAGTGGAGTTTTATCATTAGCCACAGTGCTACTTGTAGTTGTCCTCTACTGTATCCCAGTAGCTCATTGAGTGCCATCTGACCTGGGGGTTTCATCTTCTGTTTCATTTTGGATTGTCTCATCATAGGGTTTTTGTGGTAAAAGATATTCAAAAGGAGGTTTTCCATGCCTCCCTCTGTGCAGTAGTAACAAGCATTAGCTATGGTGCCATTGCCATTGTCTCTGAAAGATCCTCCACGAGTGTCACCCTCCAGTACTGCTGCTGCCCCATAGACTCTATATAATGATTCAAATCATATTCTGGGATAGGCATTTGCCATAGTTTATATATGAACAGAAATGTTTAAATTGCACACACACACCCCCCAGCAAAACCAAGAACTACTTACTGAAAACAATTGGGGAAGGCAGGATTTTAACACAGTTGTAGCTAGGTATCAGCATATCCATCCCCATAAGGTAGCAGAAAAGAGAGGGTCCTAAGCATTTAAGAAAGAGACCACAGATACAGTCCATAAATACAAGATTAAGAGCCTAAGTTGTAAATGACAGAGCAGTGTATCATAAGAATCCTGCAGGGTTATTCATTGCTCTGATACCCTGTTGCAGTTTGGGGAATAACAAAAACATGTACAGTTGCCCCTCCACATTTGCGACTTGCACATTCGTGGTTTCGATTATTCGTGGAAAGCCTCCTTCCCGCCCGCTCTCCACCCCAGTCCCTTCTTAAGGCAGCGAGGGGCTTCTCACAAAGCCTGTTGCTGCCTTGGGAAGGCGGGGTGGAAAGCCTCCCTCCCGCGCGCTCTCCACCCCAGTCCCTTCTCAAGGCAGCGAAGGGTGGTGGTGGAAAGCCTCCTTCCCGCCCACTCTCCACCCCAGTCCCTTTTCAAGGCAGCAAGGGGCTTCTCATGAAGCCTGTAGCTGCCTTGGGAGGGGAGGTGGAAAGCCTCCTTCCTGCCCGCTCTCCACCCCAGTCCCTTCTCAAGGCAGCGAGGGGTTTCTCACAAAGCCCGTCACTGGCTTGGGAAGGCGGGGTGGAAAGCCTCCCTCCCGTGCTCTCTCCACCCTTCTCAAGGCAGTGAGGGGCTTCTCACGAAACCCGTTGCTGCCTTGGGAAGGGGGGGTGGAAAGCCGCTCATGTGCCCGCACTCCATCCCAGTCCCCTCTCAAGGCAGCGAGGGGCTTCTCATGAAGCCCCTCGCTGCCTTGGGAAGGGGTAGTGGTGGAAAGCCTCCTGCATGCATTCTCTCCACCCCAGTCCCTACCAAAGCAGCGAAGGGCTTCTCAGGAAGCCCGTTGCTGCCTTGGAAAGGGACTGGGGTGGAAAGCCACTCGCCTGCAGGGTCATTTCTTATTCGCTGTTTTTTCACATTCGTGGGGGTTGTCTGCCCCCAACCCCCGCAAATGTGAAGGGATGACTGTATATCTCAACAGGATCAGAAATGGGATAGTTACTATATCCTGTTAGAGGCTTGAGGCAACCAATACAATGTTTGTTGGTAAAATAGAACAGCGGAGATCACAATTCATAGTAGATAATTCCCATAATAATAATTTGAAGACTTGTTATAGCCTATAACCATAAATAATATCCCCATACTGTGTAACTGAGCACCTCCTCTTCTAGAGATGCCTCTTCCTCACAAAGCAAGTCATCTGGAGTTTCTTTTAACAGATGTAGGAGAGCCATATAGTGCTGGTAGCTCAACAATATATGCTTTCTTTGGTGGAATTTCAAGTGTTGCATTAGGTTAATGGAGGAATCAAACTCCTCTAATATCATGCATTGCAGATAGGGTGCATGCCTGTCATCATTGCGTGCAGGTGACATGTGGAGGGGACAGGTGGAGCAGATTTTTATTCCAGTTGAAATGTTTTTCTCTCAGTTGGGCACTAAAAACTATACAGTGTTGAAAATGCAAGTAGGCTCATCTTGAAATGACTGAAAACAAACAAACAAAAAATTTCTACATTTTCCCCATTGAAAGCATAAGGAAATACTGTAGATTTCTATTAAGATTTAGGGAGAACAAGTTGATTCATAGAGAGTAAGATGAAAATTGACTATTGCTGTAGAACTGGAGGAAGAGAGCATAGATTTGAATTAGGGCTATGTCCCACCTCATCCTCTGTCTCTGTCTCTTTGCCTTCACTGTTCTCAGAGCACACCATTCTCCTGGAAGGATACTGGGCTAAAATAACAGTGGGAAGACAGAGGTGGAGCTGCATTGCTGGTTGGTGACATTGGCAACAGAGGAGGGGTGGGCCGTGGTTGACTTGCAGCAAAATCAGTTCTTCCACAAGTGGTGATATCTTCATACCCTACTGATTGTCTCAGGCTTTTGGGAGATGTTGACAAGATGAGGATGGAGAGAGCAAGTGTGGTGTAGTGGTTTGAGTGTTGGACCAAGTATCTGGAGACCAGTGTTCAAATTCCCACTTGTCCACCTAGGGCAAGCCACACTGTCTAAGCCTCAGCGGAAGGCAACAGCAAACCTCATCTGGACACATCTTGCCAAGAAAACCCCATGATAGGTTCACCATAAAATCACCGTAGAAACAACATGAAGGCGCACAGCAGGTGGGGATGGAGCTTGTGGAGTTCATGCACCCTCCATCCTTTCTTCATTCACTCAGTACAGTAATAAAAATTCTCCAAGAAATGTACAAAGTAAAATCCAATTAAAATTACAATTGAAATATGACAAATTATGAAGCAGAACCTGAGGCAGTTATAACATGAATTATAAGGCACTGAGCATGGGGTAATGATTTTTTAGAGAAAAGGTGCCCAAGTTTTTAGGACTCCAGATTTAAAACCCGTGCAGTAGGGAAGCTGGAGCTTCAGAGTGGAATCAGAATCAGACTGAAATTAATCTTAAAATGTAAGCTCTTGTGCCTTCAACTGCATAATTTTTAAATTATCCATTGCAATGTAGAGGACAACCTCATTTTGGGGGGAGGGCAAGTATTGTTGATGTTGTTGTGTGCCTTCAAGTCATTTCTGACCTATGGTAACCCTATGGCAATCCTAAGGCAATGCTGTCACAGGGTTTGCTTGGCCAGATTTCTTCTGAGGCTGAGAGAATGTGACTTGCCCAAGGTCATCCAGTGGGTTTCTGTGGCCAAACGGGGATTCAAACTCTGGTCTCCTGGAGTCCTAATCCTACACCATAGTTGACTCTTTCTGATCAGGTACAAAACATTAATTGGGCTAAATCTGTATATAGTTTCAAACTTTGAAATTGTTCTCTTGCATAGAATACTTTATTGAATAGTTTTCTGTACTTGTTTCTTAAATGCATGTGTGAATAGATCTGTTCCTCCTTGACTACTCCTTTAGTTTTCAATTTTCGTTGTTTTTTTAAACCTAAAATTATGGTGTGCACAATGTCTTATGTAAAAGATTGGCAGTTGACATGAACTGTGAGGATTACTGTGTGCTGAGCTCTTAAACGTATCAGAAGGGGAATGTAAAGGAACCTTCTCTCTATTTATAAGATAAGATTCCTGTCAGTACCGATTACCGTAAGATAAATCAAGAGATTGTACATTCAAGCTAATTACACTCTAATGTAACATAGCTGCCATTATTCTTAATAAGCAGGGTCTTTACTCCCTTGATGGATCACTTGCAATTGCCGGAGATTTCCAAGTAATCATACAGTGTTGCTGTTTTATTGAAGCCTGTCTTTAAATGATGTTAAAACATTCTTCCAGAGGAAAGGACCTGCCATGTTACCCCTCAGGATGACATAGCATTGGGCAGTTGCCCTGCAGGCTCTCTGCAATTCCTCTCAGGACTGACCTAGAGAAAAACACATGTAGGGCATGACTTCAGTTGCTAATCCTTTTCTCGGACAGTGTCAAAGTATCAGTTCAAATGAGATTGTGCTTTTCAGCTGGTAGAGCTTAAGTTGGCTGAAACGGTTCAGATTCGCTGTACACCACTCAGTTGTTCCCGCTGTTCTCTTGTGATTTGTTTTAAAATAAACTTGTATAGCTCCACGTGGAAGAAAGGGGCAGAGAAAGAAATTATTTTTTTAAAGAGTTTTTGTTACTATACATTATAATGGCTACAATTTTTGATATTATGCATTTTGTTACTATGCAGCATAACATTTTTGTTAATGGTGCAGTCATAATGGCTGTCATGGTTGAATTGCTTCCTAGGTGTAGTTCTTTCAGTCTGCCATTCTCAGCATGCATGGTTGCAATAAAGCTGAAGTTGAGCTACTGTTGGGAATGCATTTTTCACAAAAGGGACACTGATGACAGTTTCCATCAGAATTTAGAAGTAGCTAATCATAAGCAACACGGTTGCCTTTTTCTGTCCCCACAATCCTTCCTAGTCTGTCTATTGTAATCCTTTAGGGTAAGTTCAGTGTCCCTTCTGTCTTATCTGTGGCACCTTGCATACTCTTACCTTTTTGTAATGTGATGATACTAGCTATGAACATGTATGTACAGGATTTTGAATTTTAAGGATTTTCTTTAATAGTCCTGCTTTATCTTCTGTGGTTTCCTATATTAGAATGGACATAGGCTTTTCTTTCTTAAAGTAGAGAGCACTGAAGTAGCTATCTGCATTGCAGAAGACTTGTTAGATTTACTGACAGAGAATGAAACTTTATGGACTATAACTCCCAGAATCCCCCAGCCAGCATGGCCACACTGGCTAAGGATGCTGGTAGTTTTAATCCAAAAAGTCACTTTTCCAGCCTTTAATGCAAGTGACTAGTACATTACTTCCTGCTCTTCCAAGTAGTGCATCAAAGAGATATACATAGGTCTAGGATTTGGTTAGAGGTCTTGCAAAACTAAAGGGAAGAAAGAGGATATATTTGAGATGGTTCACTTGAAACAGTACTAGTACTTGGGGCTGCTATTGGACTTCCCAAAAGGCTGGGCTCATGTAAATGTCTTTTTTTGTTGTTGTTCAAACTGCTACCTCCATATGGGTATTATGAATGTTAATCCTTGTGATGGCAAGGCAGTTTTCAACTTACTGCTGTAATGAAAACTGAGGCTGCCCTATACTACCAGTATGGAAGCTCCAAAAGCCCAGTGCAGCCCCCAAATCAGCAAGTCTGTGAGCCATGTGAATGATTTCACATTTATCTATCACCATTATCAGGTTTGTTGGTTCATTAAAATATTTATATATTCCTGTATATCCAAAGACCTTAGGGCAGCTTACGATAAAAATCAGTTTAAAACGATAAGTGATAACAATAATTTTAAAAGATTAAAAATTAAAAACCCATCAATCTAAAACTGGTTAAAACAATTTAAAACAATGCAACCATACCACATATGCAGCCTGGCTAAAATCAGGCTTGAAGGCTTTGATAAAAAGCCAGGTCTAAACTTGGTGCTAAAATGATACCAATATTGTCACCAGTTGGACCCTCCAAGGGGAGGGCGTTCCATAATGAGTGCGGCTGCAGAGGAGGCCTTCTCCCATGTTCTCCTACAAGTCTATCTCTATTACTGTTTGGACACAGAGGAGGGCCCCTACAATAGACCTTGATTCCTTGACAGGCAAAGATAGAGAATGGCGTTCCCTCAAGTATCAAGATCCTAAGCCATATAATCCAAATGCTTGAAATATTCCTGTCTACATTTGGGAAAATTTGTTCCAAGGGGGCATACTGACTTGGGCATTCTAGGAGTTGTTGCCTGAAGTTGTGACCTTACAAGTGAGTTAGTTTTAAACGTAAATTCATGATCTTGTTGCGCTCAAGTCTGCCATTATGGTTAAACAGGTTAGAGGGTTATCCATGCAAGGAATCCCATGTGGCTCCACAGGTTGGATCCCTTTTCACAAGACCTTTGCTTTGCCCTCTCTTTTGTGGGCTTCAGAAAGACCCTGTAAAGACTGTAGTATTCTGCCAAGCTTTTGTAAAACTATATGTGTGGTTTTATTTATTTATGTATTATCCATTCAATTGTTGTTTTTAAGGTGGGTGAAATAAAATTAATAATTAAGAAATAATTAATAATAATGGGAATGTTCTTTCTCCACAGAGTACCTTTGAAAGTAGAACAGGCTAACAATGCACGTGACGCTTTAGCAAAAACCGTCTACAGTCATCTCTTTGATCATGTGGTAAACAGGGTAAACCAATGTTTTCCTTTTGAGACATCATCTTTTTTTATTGGAGTCCTGGACATAGCAGGTTTTGGTGAGTGCTCTGTATTTTAGTGATTCTATTTATTTGTTACTTTTACATTTCGCCTTTCTTCAGTCATGCAAATCACAGTGGTGTGGATGAGGTTCCCCAACTAAGTTTTAACTAGACCCATATTTGTTTACCTTCACTGGTGGTAGCTGTGTCGCATACCATCAGACTGTACTCTGGGATGTGATTATCTGTATTTTGTCAGTGAGTATTCATTATCTCTATATGTATTGACACTAAAACTGAATGTGTGTGAGCTCTGTATGGTAGCTGGGAAGCCACCATTTGATATGAGAAGTGAAGTGAGCATTCCGTATGTAAGTCCTGAATGTGTGTGAATACACCAATGTGCTTCAGAAAAAAGCGTGTGGGGAGGGGATAGGGCTGTGGTGTGCAACATGGTGCTTGTAACTGCCAACTTCCTCCCCCACGAGCACCCTCCCTGTCCCTGTCTTTCAAAATTACACTTTTTAAATGTAGCAGTCAGGGAGCACTACAAAGACACATGATGGCTTTCCAGCTCCCGTCTTCCCAGTTCCTTAATGGGTTCCCAGATGACTCTTAGGCCATTTGGGCCCAGAGGCATTCTCAAGAAATGAAGATAGTAACTCAAGGTTGGTGCTTAGTGTTGAAATGCGCCCTGATTGGCAGGTGAAGGTAAAAGAAAGAAGCCCCCTCCCCAGCCAGTCGTCCTGTCTGGTAAGCATGGGAACTGGCTGTGAAGGGATTGAGATGGGTCATAGGTAATGGAGCAGTGGTAAGTTGCTTATCATGGAGCAGGGAAGAACTCAGGATAGAAGTGTCTGTCTTGTGTTGGGCTTTCCCTGATAGAAAAGCTATGTAAAGCACCTGCATGGGTACCTCTTTCTCAGTTCTGTGGGGCCAACTATAATTGAATATTGTAAACATAATCACAGTAAGTCCAAGTATATATTTTTAACAACAATACAACAAATTATATATTAAATTGGACACATATGTACTGTCACAAAAGCTCCAAGCACCCAGTGAGGTGCTAGTGGGGGACTTGACTGCAGGACTCGTCTGCAGTCAGTTTTGCTCAGTCGTATTGCAACATTTGGATGCAAAACCCTTACTCAGTGTAAAAAAGGCTTACTTATCCCTGGCAACTACTGTACATTTCCTCTCCAGCTCACCCTATCTTTCTGAACTCAGCCAGCATGTACAGCCCATTCCTTAGGGTTTCCCTACCTAGAGGGACAAACCAATAACTCATAGGGGCTACACGTGCCCATGGATGAATGAGAACTATATTGTATCTATTTTTAAGGACAGCAATCAGCTGGCAGTGTTGCATTTGCAATAGCAACTGTAAATATTTCTGTAATATTTAAGGTTGATTTAATAAACTATGACCTGAATTCAGTTGCTTGTCTGAATAAGAGTAGGCCTGTTGAACAGAACTTACACAAAGTTACTGTAACCTCCATTGATTCAATAGATCTGTTCTAGTTGGGACTGAAATGGGATTTAGGCAGTGTTGTTATGCCTGTGTTTTACTTCTTAGCATTTTAATGTATTGATGCACTTTATGCAGATAATGAGTACATTATGTAATACAATTTCCTAAATTAATAAAAAGAAAGTTATCTGTAAAAAATTACACAACCCATGCCCTCCATGGTGCTGTATGCTGCTTTGCTGTGTTGCAAATTAGTATATTTTGGTAATCAGATTTGTATCATTGTGCCAAAAATATGAGAAGATTAACCCAGCGAGACATTACTTACATTGATGATTTTAATATAAATTTTAAATTCAATGAATAAATAATAAATCTGGGTTTTCTCATGGTGATCTAAATCTTGATTGTAAATATATTCTGCACGCTGACCTCTTCCACTCTAAAGTTGTTCATCTCTTTGTTTTACAGAATATTTTGAACACAATAGCTTTGAACAGTTCTGCATTAACTACTGTAATGAGAAGCTGCAGCAATTCTTTAATGAGAGGATTCTCAAAGAGGTATCTAACAAAGGGCTTGTCTATACAAGACAAAAAACCTGGAGTGCCTTGCAGTAATGGCATTTTGCAGCAGCTGCGACTTGTCTTAATGGTGTTTGTGCCCCCATAAGCTTTGCATGCAAGATGGTGGCCATGAGTGATTTACTCATGTTTGTACTTACCTCAATTTGCCACTGCCAAACTTAAAAAAAATGATGTTCAAGGTGTGATAGAGTGATTTTTTGATTTAACAGAAAAGCAAAAAACCCCACCACCCCGTTTTCTTGTCTTAGTGCTTGTTCGCTAAGGCAAAAATTCAACATGGCAGCAGCAGGCGCTTGCCTTGTTAGCAAGCCCCGCCCCCGCACTTGCCGGTCCAATCAGCTTTGCACTTCCTCTCCTATGGGAAAGTGATTCATATAGAATTGCTTGTCCCAATGAGCAGGAATGCACATTCCCCTCACTGTTTATAAGAAAATGCAGGGAAAAACTGCAAAAGCTTTTCCTGATGAGTTTTTTATGTTTTGGGCCCCCCTCCTTCCAAATATGGGGAAATAATACAGAATGCCATTAAGACAGGTAGGATTCTCCTCACATTCCGTGAGGAGTATTTTTTGCCATTTAGATAACCACTTAGCATGTACAGTGCAATGAGTTGATTTCAGGAATATGGTACAATAATTTTGCTACAACTTGTTGTAATAATAACTTCTCTGAGTCATCTTCAATTGCTCATGTATGTCTTGATGTGATATACTGAGTATTTCTTGTACCTTATTCTAAGGAGTCTTATACAAATGGTATTATAAGTTTGGTCATTGAAAGTTACAGATATCTTATGTGCATAATGTCTTGTTCTTAATGCGGTGTCCTGTAAGTCCTTTTATGAATATATGTAAAAGAGTTATGTCAGAACTAACGTAATTATTTTCCTATCAACCTTTTGAACATATGAGAGATTTGAATGCTTGAAAATCCTATAGAATGGTGAAGGAAAACTTTGAAATGGCAGGGTGTTTTTTTTTTTTAACCATCCATTTCAAATTTAGCATACATGGACAAAAGGGAAGCATGTAGCTATTAATCAGACTGCAATGATGGAGTTGTCTGAAGGTTAACCTTAATAGGATGTCTAGCAATCAGGTGAGGGCATGATTATTCAAGATACCTAATATTCATCTAGCATAATAAAGTATTTGAGATGGGAGGTTAAAATTTGTGTGTGTGTGCACCTTCAGGTTGCCTGTTTGTTGACTTATGGCAACCCCATGAATTTCACAGGGTTTTCTTAGGAAAGGAATACTCAGAGGTGGTTTTGCCAGTTTCTTCCTCTGAAATATAGCTTACAGCACCTGTTATTCATTGGTTGTCTCCCATCCAAGTACTAAACAGAATTGATCCTGCTTAGGTTCCTAAATCAGACAGGACATGGTGTCTTTAGGGTATTTAGGCCCTGGTTAAACTGCACAAAAAAATATAGGACAGCCATGTCTGGAAGCTCAGACAAAAATCAGAGTTCTTTCATATCTGTTTTATGCCCCAAAGGTCAAAATCACTGAAAGCTGACAAATGGGGTCCTTGTTACCACTATTGGAGCTCATAATATCTCACTGATTTCTAGATTCTTGGATAAAAACAGAATCATTGATAGTCCAAAACTCTTTTCAGTAAAAACTTTTCTGTGAAACTGAAGCGAGCATGGGAGTGGGGTGTGTGTGTGATAATGATAGTGACATAACTATCAAAGTCATGGAATTGGTACACCAAACCTTCCGATTCCTCTATTTTTCTGGTTTCTGACTCTGACTCCTTCATAAATGGCAAATATATATATTAATTTGTAATAAGAAATCTACTGTAGTAAAATGGTAGCACAAGGCATTTCATCACCACTACATGAATCATCAGGCTATGACTGATAGAACATAAAATATGCTTATTTGATTAAGTGTAGAGTAAATATAAAATGATACATTTACAATATATTGTTAAAATATTATTAGTTTTTATTTTGGAGCTGGAGTACATTTCTGCTTACTCCAACTCTGACTCCACCTGGTGTTTCTTTCAACTCTGATTCTAACTCCACAGCCCAGATAACTACTGAAACAGTGACTATGTGATTAGACAAAGCATAATAATTAAAAGCAGTTACAATGTGACTAGCATAAAACACGATGATGGAATAATAAATGAAACAGTAATCAAGACATAATAAATGGCAAATACAGTTGGCCCTCAACTTTCATGGCGGTTGGGGTGGAGGACCTCTGCAAAAGTGGAAAAACCACAAATATAGGCCTGCAATTTTTTTTTTACCTGAGAGAACACTTCTCTAGGCATTTGTAGGTCCACATCTGGCAGAAGTTGACCATAGAATTGTGCTGGAGGACCTACAAACGCTTAGAGTCGTGTTCTTTCTAGGAGTCTCTAGGTCCTCTAGTGTGACTGTATGGTCAACCTCCAGTGGAAACATACCATAGAGTCATGCTGAAGGACCTAGAAAATACCAGAACATATTTAGTAATCCATTAATAATCAAATCAGTGAATGCTTAACTAGCAAATGTGGATAGGTGACTGTAGCACATAAGTAAAATTAAAAGAAATATTAAACATTAAACCCAGCTTATACTCCTTTGATCTAACATCTACTGTAGTCTAACATACAGACATTTTAAATTCCCAGCAGGGAAAAAAAAAAGCTTATCCACCACTCCTGTGAATGATCCAACGTTCTGGCGCACATGGTTCTAACAAAAACATTTTAAAAGTCCAGAAAAGATTCTCCACAAAGACATTTCAAAAATGTTCATAAAGCAACAAAAAATTGAAAAGAAGAAAAATAGTTTTCTGTGAAAATATAAGCATATTTCAACTTTTAGGAGAAAAAAATTGTAATAGAACACCCTCCCCTCCAACAATAACTAAAAATATTCAAAAAGTAGAATGGTCTGTTTCTCTGTCTTGAAAAATAGCTTAAACCCAAGCAAGGAGAGCTCCAACACACAGCAGCCCCATCTTTTATTTCAAGCAAAGATATATAAAACCATTTGCTCCTGGTAACACCTCAGGAGGTAAGACCTGTGCTTCCTGATTGGATATAATATCACTCTCATTAAAACTACTTCTGTATTGACTAATTCCTATACCAAAATTTACTAGACCTCTTTGATGTTTCTTGTTTAATTATGAAGTGTCCTTTTAACATTTACTGTCAGAACTCAAAAGTCATAAATCTTTGGGTTCAAAGATTATCCTGAGTGTCCAGCCGTGTTATTATAACAAACCCCCCAACATTTCACAGAAGAAAACTAGGACAAGCAACATCAGAGTGTTGTCAAGATGACAAACATTATATTAATGAGGAAGAAAGCACAAGCTTGGAGAGGCTGCAGCAGTTTGTTTTTGCTTGAGTCTATAGGGAAGGGCAAAATTCTACCCCCTCATGTCCTTAATTATAGCAAAGGCAATACAATCTTTAGCTTTAAAAGTAACATGAAACAAAGTCTAACAACATATCCCAGATGCACATTAACAACACCAAGACTGGCTGATGTGAATTTAAAAATAACAAGTAAAGTTAATTTAAAATAAACATTTCACTCTGTGTTGGAGTTAAAATTGTTGTATAAAAAGAATAATGAAATAATAAACATAGTTATAAAGCTTTTAATACAAAACATTTTGAAAATCCCTTCTGGACTATGTATATTTTGTATTATTTCATAGCCAGAGAGAAAATCAAGAGATACATAAGCTCTTGATTACCTTTGAAGCCCAGTTCAAAGGTAAACTGGGATAAAGTTTTTCAAGACGACATAGTACAGGTGCCTATATTCTAATATTCTTCTTTGTTCCATCTGTAACAGGGGGAATCTGTCCTTCTGTGGCTTTCTTCTGATCTTGTGTCCCACATTTCATCCGTGAAGACAGTTTGGCCCCTATTTTCAGTTTAACATCCACTGTGCCACTTGTGAACCATGAACCATAATCCTTGTTCACTGTCACAGCCAGGGCTTAGGCCTTAGTTCTTGTTCTCAGCACTCTAGGACATAGTCAGGTCATTATGGTAGTCTTCCCATAGGCAGCTGGTTGACCTCTGTGCAAACAGAAGATTTGAACTAAAGAGGATTTTCATTTGACCCGGCATAGTTTTTCAAATGTTTTTGTGTTGTAGTTACCATTTAAAAATGAGCCAAAACTAGCAGCCCAGCAACAAAGGTCACTGAAGACCACTAGTGATATACTGATTCATATATGGGAGGATCAACTTGATTGGA
Organism: Gambelia wislizenii; assembly: GCA_030847615.1. NCBI lineage: Eukaryota > Metazoa > Chordata > Lepidosauria > Squamata > Crotaphytidae > Gambelia > Gambelia wislizenii. The sequence goes on along the minus strand of JAUMIR010000001.1, from coordinate 163,331,233 downwards.
AACAATATACCCAACCTAGAAACAATGATAGTGCTTGAAGTGGTGCATGATGTTCCTGTCAAATTCCCTCAACAAAAATAAGAAAGATGTGAAAATGGGCAATTAAGTAAATTTTTTACCTGTATGACAGTGTCTTTGTTTCTTTTTCAGGAACAAGAACTCTATCAGAAAGAAGGTTTAGGTGTCAATGAAGTTCACTATGTAGATAACCAAGACTGTATAGGTATGCATATTGAAGACTGGGAGGCTGCTTATATTTCTTTAAAAATGCTTTTTATTTGTTGTAGTTTGCATGGGAAGTGAATAGCAGCCTCTCTGTCCTAGAACCCATGACTAATGAAAAATTGGGATGTCCAATCTTAATTCTTTTTTTAGAAATGTATGCCAAATATACTTTACTATTCCCAGCCCAGAGCTAAACCATGGTTTGTTTGGATGTCTCAGCCTGAGCCTGTCCTCAGGACTGGTTTGTTTGTACCTAACAAACCACATTTTAGGAGCACAGTTTGAAGGTGTTTTGCAAACTTCAGTTTGTGCTAATTGCTAGTGTGTGTGTGTGTGAATTCACAGGCAACCCTCAGATCACCATTAGGGCCATTCCTTTGGCTTCAAAGAGTACTGCACTATGGAGACATCTTTGAAATTGAAGGGTTTTTCAAAGATGTTTGAGTCATGGTAGAGGGAAAGGGGGAACCTGCTGCTATAAAGGAAAGCATAACTTGAATTGGTACGCTTTGACCCTGGTGAGGATTGCTGTGAGAACATAAAAACCTAGTGGTTGGAAGTGACTCTGAGCACTTGATGGTGAGGCAGGGAACTAAGTAAATAAAGATGCTCAAAAGGTGCTCTAGTATGTACAGTAGCACCGTCATATCCACGGGGGATTGGTTCCAGCCCCCCTCTGCAGATACTGAAATCCACGGATAATAGCGAATGCCTTGGAGGAGGAAAAAAGGGAGGGAGGCAGGCAGGAAGCGGAAGGCAGAAGCTGGGGACTTGAGCTGGAAGGCCACCTACTCTCCCTCCCCTGTATGCACCTGGATGACCTCTTCCTGCTTTTGGCCCAGGCTGCTACCGGTGGAACCCGGCCCACTGAGGCTTCTGCCTCCTCCCCTTCTCTTCCTCCATCACTCTTCCTCCTCTGCTTTTGGCCCAGGCTGCTACCGGTGGAACCCAGCCTGCCGGAACCTGGCCTGCCGAGGCTGCTGCCTCCTCCCCTCCTCTCCCTCCACCACCAACACCGGAACCCAGCCCACTGGAATGTGGCCTGCCGAGGCTTCCTCCTCCTCCTCCTCCTCCTCCTCCTCCTCCTCTCCCTCACCACCACCACCACGGAGCCAAGCGGGGGTCGGCCTGTCCAGTCTGTGGGCATCCCTCCTCTGGTGCCTGGCAGGAGGGGAGGGAACTGGGCCAGAGCTGGAACAGATTCAGACCCCTGGTTGCTGAATCAGATGATACGGGGGTGCTACTTTACATTTAAAGGCACTGCTGAGGCCTCTCGTTTCCTAAAAAAAAATAAATCATAGGTGTGGTCCTCTGAATGCTCAGGAAATTTCACTTATTTTCAGCTTATTTACTTTAATTGCAGATAAATGCTTTTAGGTTGCATTGAGCAGTGCAGATAGTAAAACCTGCCAAATTCACAGGGCGGGACTTGGGCCTGCTCTTCTGTGAATGGAAGAAAAGTGAGCTGGCTCTAGTGAAGGTTTCTGTTTTGTGGACTGGATGTTCCCATGGAGGAAAGAAGCCAGTTTTCAGAGATACGCCTTTCCCCCTGGAGCTCTGAATACTACATCCCATGCTGCTCTGGAGGGTGCCTGAGCAGATTTTCAGGGAAGTGAAAGGACTGCCAGTGAGAAGAGAAAAATCACCTCTCCTCCTTTTGACCATGGGGGGCATCCACTCCACAGTTCTTCATCATGCAACTCTGGATTGAACCCATAATTAATCAAAACCATAATGTAATCTAGTGACCTAAAACTTACTGGAGCAGGGTAGATTCTGGGGAATCCTGGATAGTATTTGCTAACTGTCGGTTTTGCAGGTTTAACATAGTAAAAGGTAATATACTATCGCTTATGAGTATCTCTTTAATATAGTGTTTTGTTGTGCCAAGGCCTTCTCTCCTGGCTGACAGTGGTTTATTTCTCAAACAGCTATTCCAGCTTTTTCCATTTTGCTGTTATTGTTTCTATATTTATTTAATTTAAAATGGATTTTAATCTTGCCCTTTGCTTTATTTTTTATGTTATAAATGTAAATATCTTTTGAATTAGTTTAGTTAAAAAGTGGCTAATATATTAAATTAAACATTAGTTCTGTGCAATAGAGAATGCTATTTAAGCTGCAGGCTGTTACTACCACACAACTTGATGTACTGGTTAATAGTAATATGAACCTTCTGCAGAACTCTTTAAGAAGCTGTGTTTTTGGAATTGGTGTGAGTTTTGTATTGTTTGTTCAGGTTTTTGTCATATGTTGACTGACTGGCTTTTGTCTTGCAAACAGATTTGATAGAAGGGAAATTAATAGGCATTCTTGATATCTTGGATGAAGAAAATCGTCTTCCCCAGCCGAGCGATATGCACTTTACATCAATGGTCCACCAGAAACACAAAGACCACTTCAGACTCTCGGTATGTTTATTTTAAGTATTGAAATTGGTTAGTTTCCAGTTTAGAAATGGTCACAATATTCTGTTAATATGCGCATATTGTGTGTGTAGGGGAGGGGGATTTTCATATGTAAGAAAACTTGGCCCATTTGCTCAGGAGTGAATATGGACTTCAGTCTACATATGTATGTGCTTGGGTTTTGTATTGTGATGTGATGGGTGAATTCAGTAAGTCAGAATTAGCAGGGAGATTGCAGAAGTGACTGTGAAAAATTATTTTGACTGACTCCATGGGCAAAGCAATACCTTCTCAACATGCTGCTGCCATTATGAAGTCACTTGCCTAGGAGCTGGCCTTTCCATTAGGCAGAGTGAGATGGTGGCCTCTGGAGATAGGTACTGGGAGGCTAGTGTGAGAGTTCCTCACTATCTCAGGTGTGTGTGGGGGGAGGATGCTATCCCATTGCCAGTCCTATAGGCTTTTGTACGTCACTTGAGGGCAGGCTGACACTCCTGTCCTTTGCCTCAGGCCACAAAATGTTTTGAACTGGGGCTTGAAATGCCTTGTTGGGATGAATACTTGACTTTCATTGCTAGAGTAAGCAAAAATGTTAGACAGTGGTATTCTTTTATATAAATGTTGGGCTCTGCAGGTGGATTATACACTACCCATCTGATTTAGGAGAAGCAGGGACACATAGGTCCCTTGCTGTGTTTTGCAGCACCACATGTTGAAATTCAGTGGTGGTGTGGCAGCAGCAGCTTAAAAATTGCATTCTTAGGTGCTGAAGTTCATCAGTGTAGCTGCACTTTTTAAAAGTACATTACAACCCTCGTATTCAAGGAACTGGTAACGGTGGATTCACTTACACATGTCTGAAAAGATTTGGTCTCTCTAGACATCTTCTAGGTCCTCCAGCACGACTATGGTATACTTCTGCCAGAAGCTGACCATAGAGTTGCACTGGAGGACTTAGAAGAGGTTCTCTCTAGGCATCTTCTAGGTCCTCCAACATGACTCTATGGTATGATTGGGCTGGAAGTCATTCCTTTAAATAGGGTTCACTATTATCTGTGGTTTCTGGTATCCATGGTAAATCTGAGAATGTATCCCTCATGGATACGGAGGTTGTATTGCAAAAACCAAATTTCAGTCATCAGCAAGGTGTAACTCATGGTGGGTTGGGGTGGCAGTGTGATCTTTTGTCCTCCCAGTTTTGAATCTTGGCAGTGGTCATGCTAGTGGCCAACACACTATGAGACATATGTGGTGATCATGCAAAGGCAGGGGTGGGGAAAGTGCAAATGGGGTCCTATTTGGAGGCTGTCAAAACCATCCTAGAGGACTTTGAATGTCTGAACCAGGGGTGAGCAAAGCATGGCCCCAAGGCCATTTTTGTGCCCCCCAGAGCCCCCCATGGGTAAAAAAAAATACTATCCTCCCCAAATACCGTCTAGGGGCCCAGGGGCATTTTGCCATTTTTCATAGAATCATAGAGTTGGAAGAGACTACAAGGGCCATCCAGTCCAACCCCCTACCAAGTATTTTTGCCTCCCTCTGTTCAATTTAGGGCCAGGAGGGACCTTGGCAGGACATTTGAATGCTACCTTAGCTCCCAATAATGGGGAAAGGGTGGGATATAAATTGAGGATGGTGATGATGATGATATCGATAATGGGACTGGTTTTATTGTTCAGGCGGAATGTATCTATTGTTCTGTTGTTGCTTTTTACTTGTCTTATCTAACATGTAGTGTTTGGCAAGAAAGGTAGGATATAAATATTTTAATAACCCCCCCCCAAAAAAGAAAAATAAATAAAGAAAGAAAGAAAACAAGAAAGAAAGAAAGAAAACAGAGACCACTATAGCACAGGGGATAAGTTTCCATTTGGGCAACAAAAGTTAGCTTGATCCATTTCTTATTCTTGCATATTTATTCCTCCATATTTATTAAAGCCTTTGAGCCTAACTGATTTACTTCAAAATGCTTTCATGGATTTGAACTGTTATAACTTTTTAAACTTGGTTCAACTTGCTGACATATTTAATATGTTTTTAGTCTACTTACATTATTTTTAAAATTGTTTTCACTTGTTAATATGCCTTTTAGTTGTACGCTAATCTGAGGTCTTGTGATAGAGGGCAGGACAGAAATATTTCAAATAAAAAAGAAAATGATAAATATATATGAAGATGAATGCTGACCATTCTAGCTGAGGACTTCTGGGAACTGTAATTGAAAAAACTAAAATTTCTGTGTTCTGATAGTGGCCAGCAGGGTGGTAAGATCAGAGTATGCCACAATGTTCTAGCAAAGTCAATCTCTAATGGGCATTCGCACGTTAAATACTGCATTGTGTTTTAAGCTGTGGGAGCCATAAGAAATAGTAGCTTTTGATTACCTGCTTTATTTGCAGTTCTATATAGCCTGAATTTCAAGCTTTCTTCTACCTTTCAGATACCCAGAAAGTCTAAATTGGCTGTTCACAGAAATATCCGAGATGATGAGGGTTTTATTGTCAGACATTTTGCAGGAGCAGTATGCTATGAGACGGTAAATGGAACATGGTTTTCTTTGTACATGTTCTGTATTGATTTTTTAATAGTACACCTAAGTGATAGATTATTGTGGGCATGGCTGAGCAACTAAAGTATATTTAGCTGTATAGTAAAAGTCCAAGAATATTATGTTTATTTGATTTTATTGAACAATATTGTAAGCTTTTATTTTAACATTTTTATTTTAGTCTTCTTTTTACCTGAGCAACCTTCAAATGTTAAAAGAAAATTGCATTCAAATAATTGCATTCAAATATTAACAACAAAGACAGTAGGCTCCCCTCTGAAAATTAATTCAGGTATGAAGATGTTAAATATTACAGTTCAATCAAGGGGCTTAACGCACTCTGAAGAAAAGCAGCGAGGCAGCAGGAACGTTCTGTCTTCCCTGCTGCCTTATCACATGATGTCACAGTTCTTTCGTTCTAGTCCGGGGGGGGACTGAGCTAAAACCACGTCTTTTTGCTAACGGGTTTTTCTTGTTAGCAAAAATACATGGTTTTACTTCAGTCCATCATGGGACTGGAATGAAAAAAATGACGACGCCATGCAATAAGGCAGCAGGAAAGACAGAACGTCCCTGCTGCCTTGCCGCTTTTCTTCAGAGTGTGGTAAGTCCCCAAGTAAAACAGCAGTAAAACATTAAAGCCTTGAGAAACTAAAGGCTTCTCTTATTTTCAAAATGTTGAAGGGGAATTACTGTGGATCATGACAAAGCAGGATGCCACCACAGAGAAGATACTATTCTCTTTGGATTCCAACCTCTGCTTAACCTGATGATTTAAGTGCTGCAGAGGTTCTACTGGAAAGGGGCTTTCTCCACCAGCTTTGTTCTGGGAGCAAGCAGTATTTTTTGAGGAAATTATTTATTTTTTAAAATCAAATAACATTTCATTCTGGTTTATACATAAATTGAATGGGCCAATGAGAATTTTTTGCTGGCTTGCTCTAACCAATAAACACAGGATTTCTAAGTATCAATGCAATGAAATTCTACATTACTTTTTGGCATCATGGGAGCAATGTTCTTTATCTAGTGGTTTGGTGGTGAACTTGTGGTTCACCCATGAGGGCTATTATTTTGAGGAGATCATCCTGTTCATTGAAATATTTATATTGTGTTTTCAACTCCAACTTCTCACTTATTTTCTGAAACATCCTGCCTTGGTTCATTATGAACAATTCATTTTCTATTTCTGTCTGTCAGAGGAAGAGTAGTACAGTTGGCCCATGGATCCACAGATTTCACCACCCACAGCTGGAAAATATTTTTTTAAAAAATTCCAAAAAGCAAACCCCGATTTTGCCATTTTATACAAGGGACACCATTTTTTCTATGCCATTGTATATAATGGGACTTGAGCAGCCATGGATTTTGGTATCCACGGGTGTCCTGGAACCAAACCCCAGCAGATACCAAGGGCCAACTATATACTGAGGACCTGAACTTCAAACTTATGGTCTCCTTTTCCATGAAAGAGGACATTTTATGGTAATGCTTTCAAGGAACAAGAATGCTTTGTCTTTATCTGGCTTCTTAGGAAAAATCATTTGATAACATATGATCAAATTGGAACCTCCTGGAGTGAGAATCCTGAACTCAGGACTAACCCTACAGAGAGAGGGCTAACCTGGAGCTCCTGCGAAGGGAACTCAGGTTTGAGCCCCTGACAGTAGGCCAATCAAAGTTGGGTTAAATCTGATGAAGGTAGTCCAGAAGTAGTCATCAGATGATTTGAGAGCATAAGAGTGTAGAATCCCTGACTTAGTGGGCTGTTTGTTTAAGTCCATCTTCTTTACCCTATTTCTATTGTACTGAGCAACATTTCAAAGATGAATTTTATATATATCTGTCACTGGATTGCGTTATGCACTGTGTAGCGTTACTAAATGAAATTAAAAAAAAACAGTGCTAATGAGATTGTTAAGATGGGGGTTAACCTATGTCTGAATTGAGGCAAAGTTTGTACATTATCAAGGGTGGCTTGATACATTTGTGTGTTAGGTTTCTGTGTGCTCTAACTGTATTCTCGAAAACTCATAGTGAATTTGTTAACTCACCCTTTTGAAAAGCAATGCATTTGACTTGAAGGGGAGGTTTTGGTTTGGTGTCTGTTCACACACGCAGGTTACTGCTTGTTCAAGTGATGGAGGAGACTTGTGTGAGTTCTCCCTCCTCCTTAACTGGTGTTTTATTTTCCTCAGACCCAGTTTGTGGAGAAGAACAATGATGCCCTGCATATGTCTCTGGAGTCCCTTATATGTGAATCCAAAGATAAATTTGTCCGCCAGCTGTTTGAATCCAACACTAATAACAACAAGGACCATAAGCAAAAAGCAGGAAAGCTCAGTTTCATCAGCGTGGGAAACAAATTCAAGGTATGAGCATGGAGAGCATACCAATTTTGTATGATTCCTTCCCTCCTTTTTTATATGAAAACAATGGAATTGTAAGGATAGGAATTAATGTAATGGGTTAGCTTTCATTCCTTTCTCTTGCCAGACCCTCAACATATTTACTTCAAAACATATTTACTTCAAAACATATTAAACATATTTACTTCAAAACAACTCCCACTGATTACAGTGAAACCTTTTTTTTTTTTTTTTGGTCTTGAGGCTCAAAATTGCAGCTGTAAATAGCTTTGTGACTGGGTTGGCATAGCTGGTGTGCTCTCAACTTTGCAGTATTGAAGAGGAAGTGTATCTTCAGTGCTTCTACCATTTCTTGATGTTGAAGCAGCATTCTTCTATGCCTTGCAAGATATTAGGGATTGGAGCCCTGTTCTTCAGGGACATTCCTCCTTTTTATCTGTGTTCCAGCTTCAGATCAGTTTGTGATATTTCTAGATAACTGCCTCTCTGATGCTCTGACCACCACTACCTCTGGTTTTCTTTTATGGCCTATGCACAATTTGAGCATCATCTCCTCCTCTTTTTAGTTGCTCTTTTAAATATTTTTGGCAAGGCTTCTTAGTGGATTTTCCTGTCACACATTTACACTTGTGCACATTTTCACCACTGTCTTGTCATGCAGCCTAGCCTTGGGCTATAGCACACAAAATTGTCATCAGTCATGAATGTTTTGCATGCTGCACTAGGACTGAATACCTCTTCACCAGTCATATATATTAGCTAATATCTAAATGATAGAATCTGTATTAATTAGAGATGTTGAAGTAGGTTTTTTAAATATCAGCCAAATGGGAATATTTTAAGTTCAAAAGCTTTATTTTCTCTTATACAATTAGATTTTTTTAAGTGAGCTCCTCAGCTAATGAACTTTGGATGTACCATTGAGATAGTAATGTTGGTATCTGTGAATGTAAAGCATTATCATTTTGTTCTAATTCATTAAAGGTATTAATGGTTTTGACCAAAACAAAACTTCCCTTGAGTTCTGGGTAGCCCCTTTCTCTTTTTCCCCCTAACCAACTTCAGTATCTGATACTTTTCCTAATTTTTCCTTTTGTGCTTAGCTGTAAATCTGACCTCTGTGCCTTCTATTCTTCATATGTTAAGCCTTCTCTGTTTTTCTGCTTCCTTTCCCCATTCATCAGTTTTTATTTTAGTTGGCTTTTACCAGCTCAGGATGGCTGGAGGGAGCTATAGGGAAGTTGAGAGGAAAAGCAGGCAAAGGCAAAACCGAGGGCTGCAGGTAAATGTATCACCTTCATGGACTCATTATTTATCGAACTGCTGTAATGTTCAGTCAGACCTCTTTATTTCCAGTGTATCAGTTCTGCTTCATGTAACATGGAGAAAATATCTCTATTCTACAGCAGGGCTTTTATTTCTGTACTGATTTTTCATCAATCCATGTGTTAAGTAGAGTGAATAAATCTTTTCAGAGGATTTAGGAAAGGCTGTACTTCCATGGCAAAGGACCTGCCTTGCATGCAAAGTGGTCCCAGGTTCAGTCTCTGGCATTGCCAAGAAGGGCTGGGAAAGATTCCTACTTGAAAACATGGAGAAGGACTGACAGTCCATGAAGACAGTAGTAGACTAGCTGAACCAGTTTTTCATGGTCATTGAGAGATAGTTATGCGTAGAAGCTCAATCACTTCACAAGGCCTGTCTGGTTGAGGCCTAGTCTAGACAGATATGGAATATCCATATGGCAAAATGGTTCCTGGATTGTAGAATGTCAGGCTGTGCAAACACATTACCAAATGTTTGAATGTTCCCTCATGGTGGTGGGGACCTCCCTGCATATAGAAACAGATCTATATTTACAGCATTCACTAGTTTTCTCCCCTATTGATTATGCTGGCTACAGACTTAAAAATTTAAAATTGGGAATAATAAACAACCATTGAGAAAAAGCCAATTCAGTAAAACTTCTAGAATTGGCAGCAGAAGCACTAAAATCTCAGTTCTTCTCAAAAGCTGGCAGAATAAATAAGCTTTAGCCTTCTGAAGCCCACCTTAGTTTAGATCTTCCCCCTGCATGTGTACAATTCCCCCAGCTGTAGCTATGTCATGTGATGAACTTTCCAGTTCTGTCCATATTAGTCCTTAGCGTTCACATACCCAACTTTCTTCCTGGTAACCACATATTTATTTATTCATTAGTTAGATTGTATCCCACATTTTCTCTAGAGAGCACATGGTGATAATCCTCCTCACCATTTTTATCTTCCCAACAACCCTGTGAGGCAATGATAGGTTGAAAGATGGTGAGTAGCCAAATGTAACTGGGCTTCATGGCTGAGTAGAGATATGAACCCAGGTCAGCCTGGTCCTGGTCCAACACTCTGCACCATGTTGTGTTTCCCTTCCAGTATCACGTCAAGGCAATTAACTTACTTTGCTTTGTTGCCAAGGTTAAGCCAAGAGCAGTAAGCAAAGCTGTTGGCATCCCTGAAGCAGTTCAGACCCTCCGTGCATGTTTGCCTTTGCACCTCCATTTAAGTAACTGCTGGTGTGTTGGAGAGAGCTTGTTCTGGGTGATGCATGTGAATGGTAATGTGTCCTGCTGTGTATGTCATTTGGAGTTCTCCTTATTGATGGGGATACTTTTGCTTTTACAGACTCAGCTAAACCTGCTGCTGGAAAAGCTTCGTAGCACTGTAAGTAAATATTACTGCCGATATGGTGCCTTCTTTGGTGAACTCCCATTTATCTGTATTTCAGGTCTAAATCTGTTATAACTTTCAAAAAGCTTACTGCATGAGCAGCGTTTTGCAGACTGCATGTTGTAGGACGATGAGTTGCTCTTTGCTATGGCGTAGAGGTTCAATGATCCATGTTGATTACTTGTTAGTTACGGCTAAAATTAAACTCAACACTTTAAAAAATAGCAATAGAATAACCTCCATGTGAATCAGTTGTACCATTTTGGCTTGGGAGCAGTGGCCTCCTGAATTGCTTTGGATTCTCTCTATAGCTCAAACCATTTTTCAAAGGACTTGTGTCTTTTAAAAAAAATATGTTCACATGACTATGGTTCAAGGTGCATAGTATTCTAGTTATTTTGGTGCTTGTGACAGAAAACCCCACTCTCCCATCAAAATAACTAACAAAATAAACTCAGAAAAAAGTGATGCACTCTTCCAACCCCTCACCCCTGCTGCCTGAAGTGTCTGCTTCACTTTGCTTCATGGAAAACTTGGCCCTAACTCTGACTTCCAGATTCACCAGTCATTAATTGAAGGATTTTCTACATTGGAAGCAGTTGCTAGCTTAGTTCATTTATCTGAGCAGACAAATGCAGTGGATGTGGACAGATGAACAAATCCTTAATCATGTGATGTCCTCAAGAAAATCCAAAGTTACACTACCACCTTGCCCTACCTTATGCTGCCACAAAACGGAGTCATGTTTTTCTACCACCAATGTAGTTAAAAAAACAACAACAACACCACATGTTTTTCTACCAACATATTTTTCTGTCAAGAGTGCCTCAGAAAATTGAAACTGAGAAATGCCCATAGAGGCATTTGCGGCGGGGGGGGGGGAGTGGTGTTTACCACTAGAACAATGGTTCCCAAACTTTGGTCCTTCAGGTGTTGCAACGCCCAGAAGCTCCAGCCAACTTGGCCAACAGTCAGGAATTCTGGGAGCTCCAGCCAGGAAGTCCAAAACCACTGGAGGACCAAAGTTTGAGAACCAATTGACTAGAATCACCACTTGTGTAGCAATCCCCTCATTAGTTGACTTCTCCCAAAGTGAGAAAAACAGCCAGCTTTCTCCATTCTGCCCCAATAGGGAAGTGGGGTAGCAAAAGTACTCTTTTCCTTTTGAAAAGGGAGTGGTGGCATTATGGGAACAGACAAGCCATGGGCAGTGTGTTTGTGTGTGTGTGTGTGTGTGTGTGAGAGAGAGAGAGAGAGAGAGAGAGAGAGAGAGAGAAAGAATGCTTTAGAAGTAGCAATGCCCTAGTGCTCCTGATTCTCTGCTGGGCTTGGAATAATAGATAGTTCAGAGTGACCTACTGCCTTTTCAGTCACTGACCCAAAGTGGCTTGATTGAAGCAGCCACTTCAAGTGTATCTGAAACAGCACAGACATCTCTGTTGAATGCTTCTCTAATAATGATGAACAAATGCAGCGAAATAGCAGGTTCTGGTTTTAGCATTTATGTGCACTTCAAAATCAGGTGGAAACTTAGCAAGGCAATATTCTAGAGGAGGAATGAAATGTTCTTTAGAATGATGCATTGTATTTTGACAGAACTGTTCAGTTACTGCAGCTTGGTTTACCTTTTGTTTTTATTTAGTCCTTAAGGATGTTCGGAGTAAGTGTGTAAGAGTTCTGGCTCATAAATTCTGTATCATTATAAGCCAATTTGAGAGCCCTTCAGAAAGACCTTTCACCCAGACTTCTCAATTCATGTTTTTTATATAAACATATAAAATGCAATCTTGATAAATGAACAATAATTATTGTCCTTTTTGAATGCAGCTTCATGGCTTCTGAAATTTTGCCAGCTCATCACAAATGGTCTCTTTCGATAGCAGGATTGCTACCAAGATTGCAGGGCTTTAACTAAAAAGCTTTCTTTTAACTGTCTTTCTTCCTTTGGTAGACATTTAATGAATTTAATAGATAGCCTGAGCCTCAAAGATCAGTTGACAGGATGCTGAGAATGGATAGGAAGAATGAAGAGCCTGAAACTGCAGAATCTGTGGTTTTACTTTCAAATGATTCAAAGATATTTTTATGATGATGCCAACCTGCTGTTTTTCCAATAGGGGTCTAGCTTTATTCGCTGTATCAAGCCTAATTTAAAGATGACAAGTCACCATTTTGAAGGCGCCCAGATCCTCTCTCAGCTGCAATGTTCAGGTAATTTGGTGTGTCTTACTCAGAGTTCCAGTTGCACTATTGTCATGGGCATGAAAGGATTCGTGCAGAGCTGAAGGAACAGTGCTTTCAAGAAGCATTCCTTGATTAGAGAATATGATTATTTTTAAAATATATATATTCAGAGCTCTGTCAGCGCAGTGAGATTACTGTGCATAACAATAAGCAGCAGACAGTGTTGAATCTTTGCTAACAGAATTTTAAATAGATGGAAGCACTTAAATCTATTTCAGAGTAAAAAAAAAAGAGAAAAGAGCTTGGCATTCCATGTGCTTCAGAAATTAGTGTACGCAGTGAAAAGGATTTAAATGCCAGCTTCGGAACATAAATGCATGATCTAATTAAAAAGGGAGCATCACACAATCACCACTGGAGGTCTTTTAAAATCTTTTTATACTGTCATCCCCACCTTTGCTAATTCTGAATTCTGCTTTAATTATTGCACAGCGGCTACCATGTTATTATCTCTTTTCCACGCAGTAGCATCATTGTGCCACCACTTTGTAAAAAGCAATGGGAAAAGCGATGTCTTGAAAACTTTGTAATGTGCATCTTGATTCCACTCATAAGAAACATAACATATCTATATTGTGTATTGCAGGGGTGGGAACTGTGGAAGGCTTGGAGGCTGCATTACCCCCCCCCCTGGAGACTTTGGAGGGGTGCATTCCACATTGCAATCACCTATAATTCCCCCATTCCCTCTAGAGCATGTATGGGCATTTTCACCATGATTTTAGATCTTCCTTGTCCATTTTAGGCCCAAGTGAACTTCCTGTTCACTTCCTATTTTTTAAAAAAGACCTCCTGGGACTAAATTGGCCTGGGGGGATGTGACAAAAATGTCCCTCATACCCTCCTAAAAAACATTTGGGGTAAATTTGTTTTTACCATAGCCACAAAAATGGCCCTGGGGACCACATGCAGGGGGTTGGACTGGTTGGCCCTTGAGGTCTCTTCCAACTCAATGATTCTATGATTCTATCTAAGGTGCAAGTACAACCTGTAAAGGCTTTAGTGGTATGCTGTTATTTCATGGCCCCAAAGCAATGGCCATTGTTTGTAGGGAGGTACTACAGGGTAACAGAGAGGTAGACACTGCTGGTCTTGCCTGGCTTATTCTGCCCCTTCCATAGCTCCTTTAAAAAAACCAAGGTATACTGATTTATTCCATGTCTCTGCCCTGCCTCCCAAGAATTCACTGCGAGATCTGTTTCATGAATCTTAGAAGTTGTATTGATATAGGACTACACAAATTTACTATGAGTCATGTGAAATAAAGGTTTAGTTTAGAGGCAGTTTTCAAGCCAAATCCCCAAGATAGTCATCCCTGAAACAAATTCAAGTGTATACAGTACATATATTCAAGGGAAGTAATGCTAAACAGAGTGAGGTATTTCCTCTCCTCATATTCTTTCGCCTTTATTTGAAAATAATCTGTTGTTTCCAACAGCACTCATTTGCCAGTGCAACAGACAACACAGGCAGGATAGATTTTCCCTTCCACCTGCTATACCCTCAGTGTCTCAAACTCTGCATCAACACCTTCAGTGAAACTTACTCCCAGATACCTGTACTTAACAGTCTGGGCAACTGTGGGAGGCTCACCTCTAGGAGATCTTGTAGGGCTCCACCTCCCACATCCCCCACTGCAAAAAATGCCCCACAGTGCCCTCTAGGGGGTGTTGGGGGCATTTCACCCCTCCTTTTCAGCCCCTCTGCTCCATTTTAGGTCAGGAGAGGTCTTTTTCCAAAACAGGAAGTGACTAGAAGTCACTTCTGGCTGGCTTACATTTGTTAAAAAAAGGTCTTTCCTGGGCCTAAAATGGCCCTGGGGGGCAAAATTTGGCAAAAATGCCCCTATACCCCCTAAAGAGCACTTGGGGCATTTTTTTGCAGCGATGGAGGGGGGAAGTGCAGCCCCCAAGCTCTCACAAATATGGCCCTGGAGGGCTGCGTGCAGCCTATGGGCCTCACTTTGCCCACCCCTGGTATATAAGATTGCAGTCTCACAGTCCAGAACTGTGGGGTCAGGAAAGAGTGAAGTTGCAGCCCTGTTGCCTCATCCCAAACCCTGCAGGCTCATGTTTGCAGGGCAGAAGACATGATTGGGTGGTTCTATTGGGCATTCCAGACCCACAGCATTCTTAATTTAATTCCTACCAAAGTTGGAAGCAATAGAGGGTTGGTGGGGTTGAGTCACTCCAGCCCTTGTGCCCAGCATGGAAATGTTAGCAATAGCACTAACACATTAATATTGGACTGTTAAAGAAAAAAAATTAGCCATTAAAGTTAAATTGTTGAGGAGATTTTAAAAGTCTAAAAGATTAATTAATTTATTAAATACTTAATGTTTTTTTTTAAAAAAACATCCTTTAGCTGGTGTGTCAAATAAGTGAATTAAGGTCTGTGTGAAGTTGAAGGCTTTCCCAGTGGGATAAGGAATTCTACGAACAGATAGATGGAGTAAGCATGGGCAGCCACTTGAGCCCAGTGATAGCAAACTTCTGCATGGAACATTTTGAAAAGCAAGTCCTGGAAACAGCACCAAAAAACCCCACAACATGGTTCCGATATGTGGATGACACTTTCACCATTTGGAACCACGGAGAAGAAGGTTTGGTCTCATTCCTGAACCACCTGAACAGCATCCACCCAAATATCCAATTCACGATGGAAAAAGAGAAGGAAGGAACACTGTCATTCTTGGATGTCCTAGTCATCCGCAAACCAAACCAATGGTTAGGCCACAGGGTATACAGGAAACCCCCCCACACAGACAGATACCTACACAAGAACTCCAATCATCACCCAGGACAAAAAAGAAGCACAATAAAAACATTGCTAGACCATGCAAAAAGGATCTGCGAACCCCACTACCTGGAGGATGAACTGAGGCACCTAAACTGGGCCCCTACAGGCTAATGGTTACTCCAGATCAGACATCACAAGAGCAGCCAGACCCAGAAAAAACCACAGGAATGAAGAAGAAAAACAGCCACCCAAAGGGAAGGTATTTTTTACCATAAATTAAAGGAGTCACAGACAGAATAGGGAAACTGGTGAGGAAACACAACCTCCAAACGATCTATAGACCAACCAAAAAAATCCAAGAAATACTATGCTCAGCGAAGGACAAAAAAAGACCCTCTCACAGCTGCAGGAGTTTACCTCATACCATGCAGCTGTGGACAAGTTTACATAGGGACCACTAAACACAGTGTGCAAGCATGAATCAAGGAACATGAGCGACACTGCAGACTGGGCCAGCCAGAAAAACCAGCAGTAACAGAACATGTTATAAACCAACCTAGACACAAAATGCTATTTGAAAATACAGAAATTCTAGACCAGGCCAACAACTATCATGTCAGAATGCACAGAGAAGCTATTGAAATCCACAAACACCTGGACAACTTCACCAGGAAAGAAAAAACCTTAAAAGTAAACAAAACCTGGCTCCCAGTTTTGAAATACAATAGAATCAAAACTCAACACTTACAAAAGAATTCCACCCAGGGGCAGGAGGATTCCCAGCAGATAATGGCCCATCAATCAACCATTAGCCAAACAGACACTAATGAGCCTTGCATTTCTATACCTAGAAATTAACCATTCAATTACACCAATTTACATATCCTCCCCAACAGGGGTTCACAGCATATAAATTCCACACACACACCTACCTATTCTCTGAGGATGCCAGCCACAGATGCAGGCGAAATGTCAGAAAGAAACTATTCCAGAACACGGCCTCACAGCCCGGAAAAAAAAAAAAACACCAAGGAAAAATCTAAGGAATTAGGGTCTCTTTATTCATTTATGGTGAGATGTTCTCACAGCCTTTACTTCAGATGACTTTCCTAGAAGTATGTGTCATTTCAAAATGGCTGCCACATAGAGAACAAATGGAAGCTCTCATAGGTATCAGAAAATTTGGATCACAAAACCAATTTGGCATCAGATACTGTACTTTAATCTGTCCTGAAATAAGCCTTATTTCCTGTTTTCATTAGCTGCCACCTTGGCTTGTCTCTCAATTTCCTGGTAATTTTAGCATATTGGTGGGCCCTGAGGCTTTAAGCATCTGGTTCATCTTGGCAACTGTCTCTAATGCTTGTCATGTCAAGTTCCATTTAGAGTTTAATTTAGCAACACTTAACAACTTCACTTTAATTAGTATTCTATTGACACCATTTTTGGCTGATAATCTGAAGGCTGATTGCCCTTGGCAGTATTGTAAAAGATGTGGGAGAAGTAATGAAGATCCTTATTTCTGTGTAACTCATGAGTCATGGTTTTGTTTTACAGGCATCTCTTTTTATCTTCTGGATGAAAACAACCTCATATGAAAAAGGATAGAGAATATCTTAAAGTTTAAAAATGCTAAAAATAAAAACCTTAATGGAGGGAGTGTGTGTGGGAGGGAGGGGGAAGTGGGACAGAGAGAGAGAGAGAGAGAGAGAGAGAAATGAAAATAACGTGAATGTCTCCAAGAATAAATACTATAGCAATGCTTTTAGTTTTTCCCCTTGAAAGAACTGTTAACTGCATGGCAGAATGAACATTTTATATTTATTTGTGATTTTTTATACAAAACTCCAAGCATAAAAATCTAAATAATAGTAATGATTCATCAAGTAAGAACCTCCACTTTATTTTTTTAAAAAGGAAATATTAAATTTGAGTACACACATACTCAATACACACATAAGCAAACATGTACACACTCCTTACTATTAAAAGTTTAAAGGGAAGTCTAACAGGAAAGAGGTAATTTAATTTGATGCATCACTTAGAAGGTTAAAGTATTTGGTTATTTGGTAGCTGCTCAACTTTAGAAGTACTTGGTGGCAATTTTGGCCAAGACCTAGCTGATGAAGTAGAAAGCCTTGTCATTGTTATAATGCAGGATCACAACTGTTTGCAAGTATCCATCTGTATTTGAAAGGCACTAGTTCTAGTCACAAAATGAAGTTTCGGGTACCTCACTGTGCAGTAGCAAAAAATGTCAGCACATTCATTGTTTGAATGGTTTGACTCTGAGATCCTGGTCTTTATCTCCAGCTTTCCTTCTTGGGAAAAGCTTTACATTCAGTTATCATTCTCACCAGTTTGGGCTTCCATTCATTTTCTTGATCCCTTCTTTCTTACTGTTTGGGCTGGCTTTCTTAGAGAAACTGCTTATCTCTGGTGTGTGCCACTTAGAGATCAGATTGAGCAGTTGTACCTTGTTAGGTCTTTCCGCTGCTGTTATTTTATTGATTGTGAGAGTGCTGGTGTTGTGTTTTTGAAATATGAGGAACTGGTTTTTGATTAGTTTATCTGATACATTATGTAGAGCAATGTTGGCAGAAGACTCAGAAGGGGTCTAATGGAACATAGGCTAGAGCCTATCTGAAGGCCTATTCTGGGGCATTACAGGCAGCAAAAACAAACTTCTTTTCCACAATTGCATCTGCAAAGAGTTGGCCAACAGAGCTGTTTCGAGTGTTCAGAGGTCTTTTACATGTGAGCCTAGAAGAGGAGAATCCAGACCACTTGACAGACCACTATGAACAATTTGCCTGTTATGTGGCAGATAAAATTGTTGAGATCCACTCTGATGTGGATGCTATTATTAATACAGATCCAGTGGATGTAACTTTGGTCCTTGCTTGTTCAGTGATAATAGATATTTTTCAATTTGAACAGCCCAAGGATGTGGACAGGATCATTGTAGTGGTGAGAGCCACCCCATTTGCAATAGATCTATGCCATTCCTGGCTTACTGAAAAAGCCAGAAGGGCACTGGCTGTGTGGGTAAAGGGAGAGGTCAATGCCTCATAAAACAAGGCAGAAATACAGTAAGCCTAAATGAAACAGTTATAAGACCATTGCCGAAAAAGCCCTCCTTGGATGCAGTCATATTGGATCATTTTTAGACAGTTTCCAACATTACATTTTTGGGCAATGTTCTGGAGTGGGTGGTGGCCTCCCTGCTCCAGGAAGATTATCTAGAACAGGGCTCTTCACCTTTTCTTTACCAGAGACCCTCTTTAAATATCTTTTGTTGCCACAGACCCTCAAAACTTAACTCAAAATTTAAAATGGTAATGATAATACAGTTACACCATCTATTAACCCTTCCCTCAGAAGCACTGGGAAAAATTTTCTTTTGCTTTTTCCTGCAAATTTGTGGCTAGAGTGGACTGAACAGCATTGCACAGGCCAAACCAGCCAGCCAGCCTTTGCCTTGGTTCCTGTCACAGGCTGAGCAGTCTTCAAGCCTTCACAGACCCCCTGTGAGGACATTGCGGCGCCCTGGGAGTCCGCGGATCACAGATTAAGAACCACTGATCTAGATCCAGTTCAGTCTTGTTTCAGGCTGCCTGTGTGACAGAGACAGCTTTGGTCACTTTGGTGGATGACCTATGCTGGAAACTGGACAGGGGAAGCGTGCCCCTGTTCGTTTTGTTGGCCCTCTCAGTGGCTTTAATGCCATTGACCATGGTATCCTTCTGAGCCACCTTGCTGGCATAGAATTTGGAGGCACTGTTTTACAGTAGCTCTGTTCCTTCCTGGAGGGGCAAACTTAGAAGGTGGTCCTGGGGGACTCCTGTTTAACGCCTTAGCCATTGGCCTGTGGGTTCACCTAGAACTCAGTTCTGTCCCACATGCTATTTATCATATTCATGAAACTTCTGGTTGAGGTTGTCTAGGGTTTGGGAGTTTGGTGTCATCAGTATGTGGATGACACCCACCTCAGTTACTCCTTTCTATCTCAATCCAAGGAAGATGGTTTGGTTCTAAACTATTGCCTATCAGTATTAGACTGTTTGAGGGCAAACAAGTTGAAACTTAATCCAGACAAGACAGAGGTGCTCCTGGTTAGTCAAAAGGTGGATCATTTTTTATTTTATTTATTTATTTATTTATATCCCGCTCTTCAGCCACAAGGCTATCAGAGCGGCTTACAAATTGTTTTAATCAATAGCTATTTACACATCTAACTGCATTAAACAGCATAGGGAATCAGTTTGTGCTTGTCCTCCTGAAGACACAGGTCCATAGTTTGTGTGTACTTCCGGATTCAACCCTGAGCCTGGAAACTCAGGTTTTGCTGGTGGCCAGGAGCGCTTTTCCACAGTTAAGGTTTTTGAACCAGCTGTGCCTGTTCCCAGCAATGTCCGATTTGGCCACAGTGACATATGCTTTAGTTACATCCTGTTTGGATTACTGCAATAAACTCTCTGTGGGACAATCTTTGAAGATTGTTTGGATACTTCAGGTGGTCCAAATAGCAGCAACCAGATTTCTAACTGGGCCCAGTTACAGGAAGCATACAACTCCCTTGTTACAATAGCTCCACTGGCTGCCAGTGTGTTTCTGGCCACAATTTAAAGTGCTGGTTATGACCTATAAAGCTCTATACAGCTCAGGTTATCTGAAGGGCTGTATCTCCCATGAGCCTTCCCATGATTTGAAATCTCCTGGGGAGGCCTTTCTCTCTGTCCCACCACTCTCACAGTACATCTGGTGGGGACATGGGACAGGGCCTTCTCTGTGTCTGCTCCCAGGCTCTGGAGCTTCCTTCCTGAAGAAGCTAGACCCTTCCTGCTATGTTTCTGCAGGCAGAGGGAGACTTCTTTTGTTTTGGCAGGCCTTTGAAGACTTGACTACTCAAGAGAAACAGGACTTGCACAATGTGCTGTATTGTCTATTTGGTATTTATTTTTTTAGTGGCTATGTTTTACATTGGTTTTAATTTTATTGATAGTTAATTTTGTTTCAAACTTTCATATAAGGTAAATTTTGTTTTGATTGTTTTAACTGTTGTAAGCCACCTTAGGACTTTATCAGATGCAGCAAATATCACATGATTATGACATTATGGTAGTTGTCATGTTTGTGTGGTCAATCTGTGCTCCAGCTGCCAATAAGGTGTTCCTTTTAATTGATGAGACAAGCTGTCAATAGCTCTCAATATTGCTGTTGTCTTTTTGTGGTATTGAAGAGCGTGCAAAAACATGTCCTGCTGTAATCGCAAGATTACAGCTTGAATGGGTGGTCCTCTTTCCCCCCTCCCTGTTCCCAGTGAGAAAACATCCAGGTGAGAATGCGAAAACTATCCACAAGATGCTCTTTTTATGAACTGCCCCAGTTTGTTTGCATGTTTTTAGGTTTGTTTAAGTTTCTGTGTTTAAGTTTGTTTTTGTGCTTGTTTACTTTGCAAATTAAGGTTTTTTTGGTGTTTTTAAGTACGTTCACATCTTTTCACGAGAACCACCGAAATCTCACCCATACTAAATCATGGAAGTAAACTCATGTTCTTAGAGTGTTAGTGGTGGCCGTGCAATAATTCTGTGGCGGTTCTTTTGCACAATTACAGCGGCGTGCGATAATAGGTATAATAATGCCACTATGTTTCTGCTTTCCTCATTCACAGAATTACAGCGTTTTTAGATACTCGTCTGATAAAGTCCTTAGAATCCTGGGTAGAGTAGAATAAATGAATAAAAATAAATGTTAGTGGAAAAGTCTGTGAGAGTTGGTTCTCTACTTTTGGCCTTCCAATTGTTTTGGACTTCAGCTCCCAGAAGGCCTAGTCACCATGATCAATGTTTAGGGATTATGGAAGATGAAGTCCAAAACATCTCTAAGGTACCAGATTAAGAAGCATTGCCTTAGAGAATATCGGTAAACCTTGTCTCATCACCCTTCCTATACAGTATGACTGAGAAGTAAGCTTGGACAAAGATGCAGAATTTAGGTCCATGGGTGGCATTGTGGCTAACAGGTCAGACAAGGACAGGGGAGACCCGGCCATGAATGTCCTTAGGTGATCTTCAGCCAGTCACTATGTCTCAAGTTGATGCTGTAACATGGTTTTATTTATTTTGCTTCAGCTAGTATTATGTTTTTGACATTCATTCCCAAAGTACTGAGAGAATGACAGCTGTGTCCCCTTAACTTCCTTTGTGACATATACAGTATTTGTATGTCTGTTACTCTAGGCATGGTGTCTGTTTTGGATTTGATGCAAGGTGGCTTCCCATCACGAGCCTCATTCCATGAGCTATATAATATGTATAAAAAGTACATGCCTCCAAAGCTGACCCGTTTGGATCCAAGACTCTTCTGCAAGGTATTAATGTAAAGAAGGCTAAATACACTGCTTTTGTCTGTTATGTAGCATCGTGTACTGGTTTTAATTGATACTAAAGCTTGAGAACATTTCTGTTAGGACTAACTCATTAATATTAATCTGTGGAAGAAAATTAATTTGAAAATGTTAAACCGTCAAGATTTTTTTTTAAAAAAATTACTCCATTCATTTGTTTAAATATCACAATAAAAATATAATTTAAAATGACTAAAAAATGGCCAACAGTGAACTAAAGTAAGCATAAATCATTACTCGGAAGTAACTCCATTGGCCTTTAATAATTGAAGGAACAAATTATAAAATCATTGTTGAATTTTTTAATGAATTAGGGCTAATGAGTTACTTTTAAACAAATTATTTCCAATCTCTGGTTTGATATTTCAATGGATTTTTAAAATGTATTCATGTGTTTTTCTATTCTGTTAGGCACTCTTCAAAGCTCTTGGGTTGAATGAAAATGACTATAAATTTGGATTAACCAAAGTGTTCTTTAGACCTGGCAAGGTAAGTTTTACTGTTATCCATGAAAAACTGGTGAAGGTGAATTGAAATGTTTAATATTTTCTCTCTATTCCATTTACAAAGTGATTGATAGCTAAAACAGTTCTGATTTGAAAGCTGGGTCGTAAGAAAGCTCAATTTAATCTTGTCCTTTTTGATGATGCAAATACACAAATTGTCATGGCTGTCTCCATGCTTTATTTCTCTTTTTATTTAAAATATTTCAAAATATGTGCTCAGGTTGGCTTATAGCAGATTGAAAATGCATCTCTGCAATATAAAAAGTCATAAAATTGGACAAAGCTTGAAACCCCCACAGTTGGTATCATAATGTAATGGTCCAAAAGCATTTGCAAAGAAATAGGTATTAAACCTTTTCCTAAAGGCCAGGAGAGAGAAAACTAAACTTCTTTATGGAGCTTTTGTGTGGTGCCAACCATCTATGGCTATAGGAGGACTGTTTCATTGCTCTAGCTGTATTTGTTGTTGGGTACCTTCAAGTTGTTTCAAACCCTAAGGCAAACCTATTATGGGGTTTTCTTGGCAAGATTTGTTCAGAAGGGGTTTGCTATTGCATTCCTCCGAGGCTAAGAGAGCTTAAGCTGTCTTGTCCAAGTCACCCAGTGGGTTTCTGTGGTCAAGGGAGGTTTTGAATCCTAGTCTCCAGAAAACACCACACTGGCTTTGTATACAGTTGCCCCTCGACATTCGCGGCTTTCACACTCGCGGTTTTAATTATTCGCGGTTTAGCCCCAGCCCCTTAGGGAAGGCTGCCGAGAAGTGGGGCAACCTCCTGCCTGCACCTTCTCCGGCCTTCCAGGGGCGGCTCCGGGGCTTCAAAGCCCCGGAGTCTGCTCAGCAAGACCGGGGGTGGGGTGGGCAGCCTCCCCTCCCTCCCTCCGCCTTTCCCGGCCTTCCTAAGGGGACTCCGAGACTTCTAAGACCCGGAGTCCCCTCAGGAAGGCCGGGGAGAGGCCGGGCAGCTTCCCTCCCACCTACCCACTGCCTTCCCCAACCTTCCTAAGTGGGCTCCGGAGCTCCAAAGCCCCGGAGTCCGCTCAGAAAGCCTCCTCCCTGCCCGCCCGCTGCCTTCCCCGGCCTTCCTGAGGGGACTCCAAGGCTTCTAAGCCCTGGAGTTCACTCAGGAAGGCCGGGAGAGGAAGACAGCCGCCCGCCCACTGCCTTCCCCAGCCTTTTTAAGTGGGCTCCGGGGCTCCAAAGCCCTGGTGCCCACTTCGGAAAGCCGGAGAGAGGCAGCACAGCCTCCTCCCCGCCCGCTCACCTGCCCACCCACTGCTGTCCCCGGCCTTCCGAAGCGGGCGCCCGCCTGCCCGCTCTCCACCCACACGCAGCCTCCTCCCCACCCACACGCTGCCTTCCCCGGCCTTTCTCAGTGGGGTCCGGGGCTTTGGAGCCCCGGAGTCCGCTGAGAAAGGCCGGGGAGAGGCAGCGCAGCCTCCTCCCCACACACACGCTGCCTTCCCCGGCCTTCCTCAGCGGGCTCCGGGGTTTCTAAGGCCTGGAGTCCCCTCAGAAAGGCCGTGGAGAGGCCAGCCAGGCTGGCCAGACACCCTCCCGCTGCCTCCCTCCCTCGGGGGGGGCGGCGGCGCGGGAGCAGCATCTGTTATTCGCGGTTTTTCCACATTCGCGGGGGTCTCAAGAACCTAACCCCCACGAATATTGAGGAACAACTGTATACTGGTATATAGATGACTATACAGTGGGTCCTTCCCATCCACAGGAGTTCAGTTCCAGGACCCCCCATGGATAGGAGAAAATGCAGACACTCAAGCCCCATATTAATCAATGGTGGCATGTGCACATGGCCACACACTGACATTGCCATGTGCACATGCCACCATTGAATAGTATGGGATGTGGTGATCCACAAACACTCCAATCCACGGATAGCTACCTACGAATAGGGTGGGCCCACTGTATAACAGTTATCCTGTCTAGACTTGGAACCTTCTGCCAGACCATCAAACAGGCAATTAGAGGTGAGAGGTGTGTCCTGGTGTATGCAAGGAACTATACACATCCTAGATCCTGGCTAGTTTTAAAGGCCACCTTGTGTGGCCTAAATACCCTAAAGGTACCAGATCCCATCTGATCTTGGAGGCTAAGCAGGGTCAGCCCTGGTTAGCACTTGGATGGGAGACAGCCAGCAAAAACCAAGTGATGTAGTCTATATGTCAGAGGAAGGAACTAGCAAAAATTGCCTCTGTGTTTTCCTTGCCTAAGAAAACTCTATGAAATTCATGGGGTTGCCATAAGTTGACAGGTGACTTGAAGGCAAACACACACACACAAGCACCTTGTATATAGTCCAGAAGCTGGCCAGCTGCTAGTTTGGCTGCCATTCATGTTGGCAGGGTGAACCTTCTGTTTATAGCAGAGGACTTCATTGTTCAGCATTCCAGGAAGGTTACCTTCTAAATACCCTTCCCTTGTGTGAAGCTGCTTTTGATTTTCAGTTTGCAGAGTTTGATCAAATCATGAAGTCTGATCCAGACCATCTTGCTGAGTTGGTTAAACGAGTCAACCATTGGCTTATTTGCAGTCGCTGGAAGAAGATTCAGTGGTGCTCTCTGTCAGTTATTAAATGTATGTATTCAAGTACCTTGTGGGAGGGGAGAATTTTCTGAGCCAATTATTGAAAGTTGCTTAAAGTGCTAACACAGAGTGGGGCAACATGCAGCAGTCATGCAGTGCCTGTCGTCTGTCCCCATTGGCTGTATTGCGTAGGACTGATGGGAATTGAAGGAATGCTAGACTTGATGGAATTTTAGTCTGATGGAGTTAGTCTGTATGAAGTTTCACAGAAATTGTCAGGCCTTATGATCAGGAAAATGAATTCTGGACTGAAGTGTAAATTCTACTTGTACAAAAATTAGTGACAAACCCTGTGTCTTACCTGCATCAGGGAGAAAGTGGAGACATCACCCATTATTCCAAGGGTACTCAGCTTCCCTGGTTTGAGGATGCCTATGTTGGTCCCCTGGGATCTTCAGGGACCATATTATGCCACTATGTTGCCACCACCATCACCAAAATTTGACAGGTGCCACCCAAATTGCCACTACTACAAATTTAGAAGCAGTGGAGCAGCTCTCCAATGTCCATGAGGGTGCTAGTGTGGTCTCCTACTTCACAGAGCCCTGTATAACTGCAGGGCAGAGTGCCTACTTCTTCTACTGGAGTGACAGGAAGGGAAGAGGACGGAGGGAAGTTGCTGTAATTTCATCAGCATATCAGTAGGAGCTGCCAGTTTGATTATGTGGGGGTTGCACAACAGGGGTATTGAGAACTGCATGTTGTTCACTCACCCATAAGTATATATACAGTACTTTGTAAAAGATTGTGGTAACAGGTGGATGAAGCAGGCCTTTGTCATCTACTTGGCCTACTACTTTCCCCCTTCCATTTTTAAAACATCCTTTCCACATAGATGTGCGGGACTGTCAATTTCTGAAAGTTTCTCCATTTCTTCCTTGTATTTTACAGTGAAAAACAAGATAAAATATAGAGCCAGTGCCTGCATCAAAATACAAAAGACTATCCGTATGTGGCTGTGCAAACGAAAGCATAAACCACGGTAAGAAGAAGCAGAGTTATATCAGAGCTTCTACCCAATCCTAAATATCTTCAGTAGTAAATCCAATGACCTGCCTGGTATTGGTGCTGGTAAAATCTGCTTGTTTGTCTTAAGGCCTTAAGAGACTGAGAAACAGGTGGGGAGGGGTGGTCTTTCTACCACACTCTTGATTTCTGTGCCTAATTTAAAGCAGTATGAAATGTGTCATCCTCCAGATGTTGCTGAACTGCAGTGGGCATCACCCCCTGGCCATTGGCCACGCAGACTGAGGCTGATACACACTGCAGCTTAACAGCAATTGCAGGACCTCATGTTCCCAATCCCCGTCTTTAAAGACTCAAGGGAGAGAACATGGCAGCATTCAGCAGGCACAATTTGTGGTGGGGTGGGAAGTGAATGGAGCAGCCCTCAACACATTCAGTGTGTGCATTATAGTATCTTTCCACATTACTGCACAAAAATAACTGCTCATATCATGCCCTTTATGCTTTGTTTCCTTTATCTTATCTTTTCCTGACAATTCCTTGGACTCAATTATGTGATCTCTTTGAGACAATTGGGTCCATTACTTGGCCAAAAGTTATGTCTTAAAAGAGCCACTGCATCCAGAGACCTACGTACCTGCTAAACCTGTAATTATTTGATACAGGAAGACAAGACACTATTGAGCAGATCAGATATACTTTTTTCTGATGCTGCTCTCTGTCATATTGATCAAAGTTTCCAGGGTCTTAAGACAACTTCCAGAGCTGCTTGGCCATGTCTTATTTGATGTCTCTCCCATCATAACATTCATTTGTTTTGGAATCCAAAGTGGAGCATGTTTGCTTTTGCTATTACCGTGTTACACTACCTGCTTTGCCTGCTTCAGACAAGTCCATTGGATTTGCCCAAAGGTAGCTGGACAGTGTAGTACAAGATTGCAGTCCCTATTTGCCATCTGCATCTTAAATGCACGAATCTTTCTGAAACTTAAAAAGATATTCCTTTCACAGCATAGATGGTCTAATCAAGGTTCGCACACTGAAGAAGAGACTTGACAAATTCAATGAAGTAGTGAGTGCTCTGAAAGAGGGGAAAGCAGAAATGAGCAAGCAGGTCAAAGACCTTGAAATGTCTATTGATGCTCTGATGACCAAGATCAAGGTAAGATTATATTTAACCCTTGGGCAGGTGAAAAGGAACATAATACAGTAGTTTTTTGTAGATCAAAGGTGGGCAAAGTGTGGCCTGCAGACTGCATGCAGCCCCCAGGGCCATTTCTGTAGGGCTCCCCTAGAGGTCAGTAAGTTGTTCCAGAGTACCCCAATGTACCCTTGGGGGTGCAGAGGGCATTTCCACTATGTTTGGAGGCAGCCTGTATCACCTGGTGGGTGGGGTCTTTTTTTTTCTTTCTTCAAAAATGTTCCAAAACTTTTTTGCCCCCCAAACGTCCGCTGGGGGCATGGGGTGGGCATGTCCACCACATATGGGGGGACAGGGGGGACAATGCTGCCTCTTACCCAATAGGACTGTTCCCTGGATCAGGGGGCTATCAGAGCCTACCAGTGAGAGTGCAGTGGGAATAGTACACACCTCAAGTTTTTTTCCTCGCAAAAGCAAGGATTGAGCTTATTTTCCAGTTAATCGGATCAAAAAAATTTGAAATAAGGAATTTGCAAATAACTTTATATAACAATAAGAAGCAGGGGAGACACAGATAAGTATTAGCACAGAATAGAACTAACACAGTAGTACCCAGTTTCACTCAGCCTCATTTCGTTCCTTCTAACTGACTGTTCCTACATAAGGTTCACTACATGATGCTTGGATATTTCCACTAAATAGGCTGGCAACCAGTGTTCACCTTCCCCGCCCCCTGGTAGATAGGTAGATAGGACCCAAATTTGATTACTATGATTTAATATTTTGGACCCAATTATACAACACCAGCTTTATATATTATCCGACTCCTTTTTTCAGCAAAGCAAGCCATGTAAGCCTGAGCTGTAGATATGTTTCCCTCATTAACTCTGCCCCACCACCACCACCCACTTTTTAGATTGTAAGCTCTGAAGTTCTGGAATACTAGTGTTTGTTTGTTTTTTTAACTGCATGGTGTGCAAATGTTTGTGCCTATTTTAATGTTTTAATTTGCAGGCCACTGAGATGCCTAGACAACAGATACAGAAGGAGCATGATGCACTAGTAAAAAGCTCAGAACAGCTTCTGAGTTCCCTACAGAAGAGGAAGCAACAGGAAGAGGAAGCAGAAAGGCTTCGACGAATCCAGGAAGAGATGGAAAAAGAAAGGAAGAGGCGTGAGGAAGAGGAGCAACGTCGGAAGAAGGAAGAGGAGGAAAGGCGACTGTGAGTGAAATCATCAACTCTAAGTCTGAGGCTAATGGGAAAAGGCATGGGGGAATTAGTGAATATTCTATGTCAGAATCCTAGATAGATGCACATTTAAAACAGAAATCGTAAATGCTTTTCACTTCTGGAACACATCCAGTGTTCCTGGCTCAGATGGCTTTCCTCACACACTTCTCTCCAGCCTGCACTAAATGCAAAGAGATTCTAGTTTCCAGGCACTCAAACAGTAAGGCTTTCTCCTGGGTAAAAAGTGTTTCATTGTCCAGATAATCTGAGTGTATTAATTGTTCCATAATCACAAGTGTAAGTGTGTGTGTGCGCGTGCGCGAGTGCACCACCCATGCACTGGAAGGAGATATCAGGGGTGCTGGATTGCTAGCTTTGTAGAAGTACAATTTTAAAAAATATTACATAGAAAACCCCTCCAAAACAACTTAATAAGAAGACAGCATGCCCTGTGGTCCTGGAATGCTGGTTACTGAGAGGGAAAAGCCAGGATGCGGGACTGAAGTGAAGTATCTTGGGAGACACTAACTGCTGTTCTGGAACCCTGAACAGAAGTACACCACAATGCAACATTTGTATTATTGTTGTGTGCCCTTCAAGTCATTTCTGACTTTTGGCAACTATAAGTTAAACCTATCACAGGGTTTTCTTGGCAAGATTTGTCAGAGGGGATTTGCCATTGCCATCCTCTGAGGCTGAGAGAGTGTGACCTGCCCAAAGCCACTTAGTGGGTATTCATGGCTGAGTAAGGATTCAAACCCTGGTCTCCATAGTCATAGTGCAATGCTCAAACCACTACACCAAGCTGCCTCTCCTAGCTTTTTTATTGCTACTTTAAATCTTGGACAACTCTGCCCTGTCCAATGCAGAGGTAGGTAATCTGGTACACTGCAGATGGCTGTGACTTTGGTATCCATAGGCCTCAGCAAGCATAGCCAATGGTTAATGATTATTAGAATTATATGGTAATAAGCAAGTGAGGAAGAGGCATATAAGAGGTCAGTCTTTCTTTTTGTAAGTATCAATTTTATTTTTCTAGAAAATATGAGATTGAAGCAAAGAGAAAACAGGAGGAAGAGGAGAGGAAAAAAAGGGAAGAAGAAGAAAGGCGGATTCAGGTCTGTCATACTAAGTATAGTTGTTCTGCTTTCTTTATCTTGAAGAATTATCCCAAAGCTTCAGTTATAGACTGGCTAAAATTTTGATCTGAAACCTATTGAAATGTATAGATCATAGAGTTGGAAGGGTCTGTAAGGGCAATCTAGTCCAACAAACTCCCATGCAGGAATGCACAGCTAATTCAATCTGTGTTCAGAGACCTCCAAAGATGAAGAGCAACAGTCTATTCCACTGCTGATCAGTTCTTACATTAAAGAAGTTGCTGTTAATGTATTGTTTTAATCTCTTTTTGTGTAATTTGAATTTATGGGCCTGTGTTTTAGTCTCTAGAACAGCAGAAAACAAGATTGCTCCATCATCTGTGTGGCATCCCTTCGGATATTTAAAGATGGCAATAATCTTTAAAGTTAAAAAGGGTTAGGGTGAGGATCATAAACCCTTCGGATGTTGTTGGACTGCAAGTGTCAGCAACTTTGGTATTGCCAATGGTGAGGGATGCTGGGAGCTACAGTTCAAACATATCTAGAGGGCTGTATGATTTCATAGAATCATAGAATTGTAGAGTTGGAAGAAACCACAAGGGCCATCCAGTCCAGACCCCTGCCACGCAGGAAATCATGATCAAAGCATCCCTGACAGATGGCCATCCAGCCTCTGTTTAAAGACCTCCAAGGAAGGAGACCCCACCATGCTCCAGTGGAGTGTTCCACTGTCGAACAGCTCTTACTGTCAGAAAGTTCCTCCTAATGTTGAGGTGGAATCTCTGTTCCTGGAGCTTGCACCCATTGCTCCGTGTTCCAGTCTCTGGAGCAGCAGAAAACAAGCCTGCTCCATCCTCAACGTGACACCCCTTCAAATACTTAAACAAGGCTATCATATCGCCTCTTAACCATCTTTTTTCCAGGCTAAACATACCCAACTCCCTAAATCTCTCCTTATAAGGCATGGTTTCCAGACCTTTCACCATTTTAGTTGCCCTTCTCTGGACACGCACCAATTTGTCAATCTCTTTTTTGAATTGTGGTGCCCAGATTTGTAGCCTTGTACTAAAGAAGTCCTTTTGAGTCACATTGTGTTGGAATGTGTTCGTGTGTGTGGCATCCAAATGTTATAGGCCAGCATCCTGTTAATGGCATAAGCAAGAGTAAGTCCAACACACTTGTAAGATCTTCAGGGTTCTAAGTTCTGCAGGGGAAGGTTTTCGCACAGTTCTGCCACCACCATCACAGGCTCGTTTGGTGAGGACGTGAGAGAGTGCCTTCTCAGTGGCTGCTCTCACCCTCTGGAATGCCCTACTGTGGGAGGCTAGGTTGGCCCCCCTCCCTGTTTTCCTTTCACTGGCAGGCAAAGACATTTTTATTCAAGCAGGCTTTTAATACATAGCTGCACTCAAAAAGACTTTTTATTGGGGTGGTTTTTTAAAAAAACTTTTATATGATTTAAATCATTTTAATTTTTTTAAAAAAATTGTAATGACTTTAATTCTTATAAATTGTATATGTATTTTAATTGATGCTTTTGTGAGCCGCCTCTGGGAGAGAGGCGGCATGTGAATCAAATCAAATCAATCAATTCTCAATATCTCTTTCTTCTTGGTCATTGTGGAGGTTGGTACGCTCTTCCTCCCTCCACAATGACCAAAGCCCCCCTCTCACCCCCAATTCAGCTTTCACTGGGATAGCCATCTTCCGTGGCCATTCATTGGCTGCTTGAGAGCTGGGAGGAATCATTAAAATGTCTTTCTCTGAGGAAATAACCAGGTGCAGAATGATGGCTTCATTCAGAGTACCCCGGGCGATCTCAGTGGATGATGACATCAGGCTACATTTGGCTATGGAAACATGGCCAGAGGCCTCTCCATTCCCCCTCCACTGTTCTTCAGCGACCACTGAATGGCTGTAAAGTAGGGGCTATCACTGCAAAATTCTGGGTTGTGGAGGTGGTGAGAAGGAGCTGTTGTGCAACTCTGCCTGCGAAGTTTTTATGCTACATTCAGTGGTGGAGGATCTCAGCCATAGTCTGAAGGAGAGGAGAGGAAGGGAAGAGAGCTTTCTAAGGGGACAGCCAGGTAAAAATGCCAAGTTCTTCAAAGATACTTCTGAACATTCATTTTAAAATACCGGTAGAAAATTGTAGTGCATGCAGGAGAGCATTTCTTTCAGACTGTAATAAACTTTAGCCCATAAATTTGCTGATCTGCTTTCAATCCAATGATTGTTAAGAGACATTCAATATGAAGTTGAAGGCTTTCATGGCCAGCATCCATAGATTTTCCTTGTTTCTTTTCTGGGCTGTGAGGCGGCATCTCTGAAGATGCCAGCCAAAGATGCATGCGAAACGTCAGAAAGACATTCCAGAACACGGCCTCACAGCCCGGAAAAAACCCAAGGAAGATTGTTAAGAGAATTTGAAGAAGAGAGAGAGAAGTTCTGGTGCCTGAAAGAGAAAAGTACTTGTTAGGAAGAAGGTGTCAGGTTTGAGAGCTGAGGTTTAATGATAGAGCTTTTGCTATTCACAGATATGACAGAATAATGAAGCCATGATCTAGATGTCAGGCTTGTTAAAGGATTCTTTGCAGAGTAACATTCATCTGCTGAAGCTTTCAGTTATTGTCTAATGGAATCCTAGTAACAAAACATATTGCTTCATAGCTGGGTTTTGCTTTTTTTTTGGTGGGGGGAGTGTAGCATTGACATCTTCTTTGTTTTGTAATGTGACTTTTTGTTAACTTTCTCAAACATTTTTAATTCACAAGACGTAAAAGAGGGTTGTTGACGTAAAAGATGGCTGTCTTTATCCTAGGATTTGCAGCCAAGTGTTTTTGTAACTATCAAGTGTGAGATATAAAAAATGCATAACGTATGTGAAGCTTTGCGAATTGCAGAGATTTCACAGAATATATGTGTTTGATTCCCATTTAAAAAAACACACGCACACCTACTGAGAGTACCCATCTTCTTGTGGTGTTTGGAACCCTATTGTAGACAGGGACTTAGTTTTATTAAACTTAGTGTTGATTGCTTTTATGTATTTGAAAAGTTTTTAAATATAATATCTAGTTATGATTTTAAAAAAAATGTTATTTAATCAAAGAGATGTGTGCTGTTTTATCAGTTCTGTAGCTTGTTCATATAATCTTAGTGAGAGGTATTTCAAGAGCCATGGGAAGAGAACCTCCTCCTCCTCCTCCTCCTCCTTCCTATTATTATTACTATTATTATTTCTTATCCACCTCTCCCATGGATTGAATAACAAATTAGCATATAAACATAATGTTGGTTAATATCACATATCAGTTAAAACATATATCAGCTTAAAAGAACCAGTAAGACTAAGACATTTTAAAACAATTAACACACAACTTTAAAATTCACAATTTGAAATTGTCTGGATAGGCCTGCTGGAAGAGACTGGGCTTTAATGCTACTTTAAATTCAGACAGCGTGTTCAGCTGTTGTATCTCTTCCGGCAGGCTGTTCCACAGTTTAGGGGACGGTGATATAACAGTTATATAATAGCTTTTTCTTTACACATCAAAATGCTGGTTGTCTGTGTGGCATGTGAAGTTATTTGTATAATTAATCTGGGGTTGTGTGGAGATGAAGTTGCAGGATTACTTATTTGTCACCGATGCAGTCTAAATGTTAGCAGGCAGAGATTAATAACAGAACCTTTACATATTTTAAGGCCAAAACATACAGGGCCAGAGTGCTAAGAGTACGATCAACTATAATCTTTCCTATTCATGCCACATTGTTTTGTCCCATATCCTGACCTGGTAAAGTTGTTTGCGGAGGAGGGGATGGTTGGATTTGCACATAAAGTATGCCTTGTTAAACTGCCCATATCAGGGATGGGCAACTGTGTTGGGGTCCAGAGCTAATTTTCATCCTCATACTCCTCCAGTGGGCTTCAGGGACATGTCCTGGCCAACGAAGAAGTGAAGTGATGTCACTTCTTGTTTTGGCTGAAAATTGGCCATTTAGGAAGAGCTTGGGGAGTTGCAGGGGCAGTTTGGGCCTTTATGGCTGATTTTGGTGATCTCCTGGGAGGCTTGGGGCCTGAGGAACAGAGACTTGGGGGGGGGGTTGTGTCCCATGGGCCTCCTTTCCCTCCGCTGTTAGTCTATATCCCGTGAATGCCATTTCCTTTTATTTTGTGATCACAAAAAAGCAGATGCTCCTCTCAAGAGGGCTTTCCCTCTTAGGCTACCTTCAATCGGCTTTCCTTCTGGCAACTGTTGCTGCTAGATAATCTAAATTAGGGGTCTGCATAGGAAAGTCTCTGTATCACAAAGGAAGTTTACTTGATAATACCATAATGAGAATGAGTGCCAATTCCTGTCCATGGCAATCATTTCAGCCCACCATCCTGGGAAGGAATTGTTGGATTAGGGAATTTCAAGTGGAATCTTCAAACTGTATTGGTAGTGGTATGTTGGACTCCACACCACTGTGTTCGGAGCCAGAGAAAGTTGACACAAAGAATAGCTTCATAATTTTGGTTGGAAGTACAAAGGTAATGTCTTTTAAGGAGTGCTTCACCTATATAAATTGTGGACTTATCTATACGAGGCAAAACAACAACAACAACAACCCAGAGTGCCTCACAGTAATGGCATTTCACAGCAGCTGCAACTTGTCTTTATGGTGTTTTTGCCCCCATAAGCTTCACATGTAAGATGGAGGCCGCAAGTGATTTACTTGCATTTGTACTTAACTCAGTTTGCCGCCACAGAACTTTAAAAAGAAACACAATGTCCAAAGGGTGATAGAGTAATTTTTGATTTAACAGAAAAGCAAAACAAACAAACAAACAAAACCCCAATTTTCTCACCTTAGTGCTTGCTCGCTAAGGCAAAAATCCAACATGGCGGCAGTGGGTGCTTGCCTTGCTAGCAAGCCCCACCCTCTGTGTTCGCCTCACCAATCAGCTTTGCGCTTCCTATCCTATGGGAAAACAATTCATATCGAATTGCTTTTCCCAATGAGCAGGAATGCCCATTTCCCTCACAGTTTTTAAAAGGCTTTTGCTTTGGAGTTTTTGACGTTTTAGACCCCCCCCTTCCTTCCCAATATGGCAAAATGATGCAGAATGCCGTTAAGACACGTAGGATTCTCCTCACATTCTGTGAGGAGTATTTTCGCTGTTTACACAACCCCTGTACTAAGTCTTTTAGAAAACTGTTGTGTTCTTGATGTATTGAATTCTGAAATGACTAAGAAACAAAATTTCAAAAGATCCAGTTCTTGATGAAAGCAAAATTATCTTCTTGACATGCTGTTTGGGAAAACTGATATAAAAAAGAGCAATGCATTGCAAGTGCTTTGAGAAATGTCTGTGAGAATCATGTCTGTCATGTGTTGGCTCTTTGGACGTGAGATCATTCTGGCATTAATAATTAAACAGTTTGGCATTATTTTGGACTTTAAAAAGTGCTTGGTTTTGAGTAAACAAATTAGCTGTATTGCACTCTAGCTCGTTTTCTATATACCTTACTTCTGTCCTTTTAAAAACTTGGTTACTCGTAACATGAAAGGGCTTCATATCACCAAAACAGATACTGCTGTTCTTACTGTATTAGCTGCTTGCCTTGATCTACATTGCTCTGAAACCTTCTTTCTGAGTGTGGCTGTAGTGACCATTTGGACACAAATGATTTAGGACAGTGGTGGAGAACCTCCACCCATCATACTTCCTCTGCGCTTACCTCTGATCACTAATTGCTGGGTATTTAATATACCCTCCATAGAACTGAGCTGAAGCCTGCAGGTAGGAAAGCTGTTGCTAGAAATGTGAGTGCCAACTGGCAAAATTCAAGGGGCAGAAAAATGGCTCCCCTCAAAAAAAGTTTCTTCCCCCCCCCCCCAGAAAAAAACATAGAGGAAAATGGATTAGGGAATCCCTCTCCCTCTGGCTTTTCTTCGCAAACGAAGATTCAGGAAGGACTCATCCCGCGCTTTCTGCAAGCGCGCTGATGACTAAAAAGGCCAATCCGAGATAAACAAGTCCGGTTGCAAAAAGCACAGCAGAAGGTCTCCTTGGGTGATGTTTTTGGGTTGTGATTCTTTCTGCGTTGTCGTTTCTCTTCAAGACTTGTTCGTCGTGAGTTCTCAAATAAGGCTGCAGCATTGTGGATAGTGCGTCTCCATGCCTCCCGATGTGAGGCCAGGGCGGACCACTGTTGGTGATCAATTTGGCCAAGCCTGAGATGTTGTTTCAGGGAGTCTTTGTATCGCTTTTTTGGAGCGCCCCTCTTACGCTGACCCGTGGCGAGTTCACCGTAGAGTAGTATTTTTGGGAGGCGATGGTCCTCCATCCTAGAAACGTGCCCTGCCCAGCGCAGCTGTGTTCTTTTAAAAGGATGAATAAAAATTTTAAGTTAAGGTGTTCCTATATTTACTGCTCCTTAATTGTTTTTGAAAACTGTGTAGCAGGTAGCAGACTTACATGGAAGACCATGTATTTTATTTGACATTTCTGGTCTTGGGGTCCTTATAGTTCATGCCAGAGAGAGGTTCCTTATAGTTCAGGTGTTCCTTACAGCTCAGGTCCATGTTTTTCCATTTGTAATAAAAATTAAAATGTTAAAAAAGTAAATTCAATTTGTAATTATTTTCTGAATAAACCATATTTTAATATATCAGACATGCTAATTTTATGCCAGACCAAGTGATACACAATTCCTTTCATGTTCCTAAAGTAACAAATTGATTTTCACTCTCTAAAGGATGGTAATTATAGCATTTCCCCCTACTTTTCTGAAAATTTCTGGGGTTTCTTTTCTCAGGAAAAAAACACACACCAGGAAAAACTGTTCCCCTCCTTCCATAGCTTCAAAATATCTGGAAATTTAACATCTCTAGCACGCACCTTCAGACTTACTCATGATGAGACACCTCTCTAGCTGAGCTGTCCTTTTTTATGTTTGTTCCAAACTTTAAGAGTAACAGCTGCCAGCTTTGCTTTTACCCTGCCCTGTTCATTTAGTCCCACCCACTTAGGAAATGAAGCCACCTACTCACACAAAAGAACCATCCCTAACTGAAAGTCTCCCTACCCTGGCCAAAAAAATAAATAAATTAAAAATCCCTTACTCCTCCCCTCCTTTTCCTAAACATGTCTAGTTTCTTCCATAAGCACCTATGGGTAGATGGACTTGTACATTAACTTACATAAGATACCTTTTTCATCACTGTACAGGCTGAAGTTGAGGCCCAGCTGGCAAGAGAGCGTGAAGAAGCCAGCCAGCAACAAGCAGTTCTGGAGCAAGAACGCCGAGATCATGAGCTGGCCATGAGAATTGCCCAGAGTGAAGCAGAACTCATCACTGATGAATCTCAGCTAGATCTGGGATTGCGCAGGTACTGCACTTTGTTGGTTGTGCTCTTTGAAAAATATATTTCCATTCAGAGAATATGCACACGACCTGTTATTTAAAAACCCTGTTGTTGTTTTTTAGAAGAAAATTCATCAGTCTCCACTCTGCCCCTAAACACCTCTAATCTACAAGTCACACTGTTCCACATGCTGGCTGTACTGAGTTTTTGTGCTCCCTGCCAATGGTGAGAAAGGGGAGTGGGCATGCTATGTTGTCAGAGGGCAGGAAGCACTGGCAGATAGTGGCTTCCAAGTCAGTGGTGCAGTGAATCCACTCTGGGTTTTAGTAAGCCCTTCAAAGGCACCATTTAAGGTACTGGATCTCTTTGAAGGATAGGATTTAGTACCTTGGATAGTTTGCACTGAAACCTGGAGTGGATTTTCTGCCCCACTGACCTGGAAGCCAGAGCTTCCTGCTCCTGTCAGCAGAGCATTGCTCATTTCCCTTTCTCTGCAAGTGAAAATTTGCATACAACAAGGGACTGAGAGCAAGTGTTTGTATTATGAGGAAGGAAAGATGTAGATAGAGATAGATACATTCCCCAGTCCCTGAACTCTTCCCTACCACCGCTGTTCTCTGTTTTAGCTGAATTATACCCCTGTACCTTTCTTTTAAAAAACAAAAAACAAAATCTAAAGCCACCATAAAAGTTAAAAGAGATAGCTTAATCCATAATTCAAGGACTGAGGCAGGGGCAGAGAAGATTTGAGGGGAATACATGTAGAATTTAAGTAACACATCATCCCACTGACCCATACAGATATACCACTTTTTCACATTTGAGATAAGCTTTCATTTTTGAATTTCTGCTCTCCAAGAAGAGTAACAGAAGTGAACACAAGAAGAGCCTAAGAACCAAAGTCCTGCCTAATCAACCTTTTGTTCACAGAGTGGCTAATAAATTGCTTATAGGAAGCTCGCCAACAAGACAAGAGTACAATTGCACTGTCAGTTTAATGCTCCCCAACAACTGGTATACAGTACTATATTGTGTCTGGTACTAGAGGTGGCATATGAATAGCCGATCTTGGTTATTAGCAATTGATGATCTCTCAGGGAGAATGTTGCCTGTGCTGGCCTATTTATATTAGACTGTTTTGTAAAGATGGTCTTGCAAAACGCAAGCTTGTAGATGGGTGTGGGTGTAGGTTTTGTGTAGGATGTTGCACAGAAGGTTCAACTCCACTGTTTCTACTAAGCAACTTGGACACTGGCACTCTCGATGTTTTCCCACTGTTCTTCTGAATGCTCGGTGCAATGACGCAGCTACCTTGCTAGACAAGTCTGGGAGTGGTCAGGGCCTGGAAGGGAGTTTATTGTGGAATGACCTGCCGAACGAGATCCGTCAGATAACAACCCTGAGTGGCTTTAAAAAAGCACTAAAGACGGATCTCTTTCGGCAGGCCTTTCCTAATTAGATCCCGGCCTCAGGGGATCCTGGCTTCTTTTAGTCCGCTGGCCATTTATAGTATTTTATTGTATTTATTGCTTTTAATTGTTATTTTTTGATCAGTTGGTTTTAATTTATAATTGTTTAATATTTTTTATGGGGGAGGGTGGGGTGGGGGGTGTTTGGGGATTTTATCTTTATTGTATTTTAATTTTTGTAAGCCGCCCCGATTGTTTTAACAGAGGGGCGGGGTATAAATAAATATTATTATTATCAAGTCATGCTGTCCTGAAGGCAAAATCAAGAATGGGAGCTAAGCTGCAACAAATTTCATGGCATACAAAAACCCACGGGGTGACCCTGGGCAAGTCACACTCTCTCAGTCTTAGAGGAAGGCAATGGCAAACCTTCTGAACAAATCTTGCAGTGAAAACTGCATGATAAGTTCACCCTATGGCCAACAAAAGTCAGAAAAAAACTTGTAAGGCACACAGCAGCAGTAGCAACAGAAATACTGTTTTCTACAGGAAAGCTTTCTCCTATGAAAAAGCCTTATGGCAGAAGTGAAGCAATTTGCTTAAATTGTTGTGTAAATCAGGTGGGATGTTTTCAGAGGTCCAGGGGCTGCAGACATCACCTCCAGGACTTCAGAGACTCTGCCCTCAAAATTTTCTAACTTAAAAAGGTGCCTTGTGCCCCTTAAAGGTTGGGCGGGGGAGCAATATTGCCATAGTTCCAAACCCTCCCCCAAAGCTCAAAACTGGAAATAGCTTTTTTTCCAAACCAAACACTATGAAATTGCCCCATTAACTCCATGCAAAACGCAAGCAACTTCTTTGAATTAAAAAAAGAAACAAACCAAAAAACTGGTAGATCTTAGGGAATGAGGTCAACCTGGGAGCTGTATGTGCCCCTTGGACACCCTTTGCCCACCCTTAGTATAAATGTATGTGAGCTTAGGAGCACATGGTAATGACTTGTAGAATGACAGGGGTTTCTTTTTACAATTACTATCATCATCATCATCATCCATTTGTTTATAAAGTGCCATCGTTGTATATGGCGCTTTACAAGTAAAAGACCAACCAAAAAAACTTGGTTCCCTGCCCTCAGGCTTATAATCTAATTAAGACATGACACAAAAGGAAAGGGATGGCAATGTGGGAGGGGATTAAGTTCAGCAGATACTGCCTCTTCTTCTCTCCCTCCAAGGCCACAGTAGTGGCAGTTGGAGCAGATTTTTGAATTTTACTAGAATGAAGAGCACTGCCAAATGCAGGGTCTTGGGAAATTTGCCTGCGGCAACAGCTGCTTTTAATAAAATTAGCTTTGAAGGGTAAATTGCATTTGTGGCACATATCTTTGGGGTGTTTCTCTAGTCACAACAGTAGTTAAAGGGTGTTTTTGCAATTTCTTTGAAAGGATTTAGCTCATTAGGCTGTGCTTTAAAAAATTGCTACCAGTTTTTCAATCATTTGATTATCTCCATCTACTTTTTATGTGTTGGACAAAGTGCAAAAAATATGTTTATTCTATGTTTTTTATAAGAATGAGTGATGAAATTATTCTAAAGACTCTGAATGAATTCACAAGCAAAAGGATGGACATCAGGTCTACATGCTTAAAAACAAACGTCCAATAAGAAGCCACAAATTCATTTCCTTTGAAATATATACCCACACAAACATTATTTAGCTGTTCTCCCTTTCTGTGGCACATCTAAGTAAAATCCAGGTAAATCAATTCCTCTATAGGGTTACTGTTAACAGAGCCTCTGTTCTTTATCAGACTGGATTCATAGGAGCAACAGTAGCAGCAAAAGCATATAGTCATGATAGGATGGCCCTCAAAGCCATTATATTAAGGAGGGGGTGCAACTATGTTCATGTTAAGTGGATGGTTTTCTGTCACTGGAAATAGTATGTTATTGTGCCTTGAGCATTGGGCTAGGAATGGGGAGCCCCACAAAGCTAACAGGGTACCTTTAGCCCACTCCTGCTATCTCATCATGAATTGCCTTGTGGGGTGTTGTGTGGATAAAATGGGAAGAGAAAAAGAACCATGTATACAACTTTCCCAATGAATCATGGGATGGAAATATATATGTGTAAATAAATAGAAACCAGACTTCTGCTAATCTGGATAAAAGCAACTGTTCTTTTTATACAAATTGCCTTTTTTATGTTGCAAATTGGTACAAAACTACTTAGGAAAAGGCTAGACTAACTTAAGTGTCTTCTATTTGCAGGCCCAATGGAGCAAGCTGTCAAATGACTGCGTATGGCATTTTATTTCATTCTTTTTCCCCTTTGGGGCATTCCATAGAAATCTGTGGGTTTAAAAAAATAGAATAATTTTCACAGGATAAGCCACCTTCCTTTTTTCCATTTACCCTCAAATACACATAATTTGAGCATGCAATCAATACATCCTATTTGACTGTCAATCTTTCAGACAGCTTATATGCAGGTACAGCTGGTTGTAATCTAAATGTCACATAGAAATGGGATCTGACACAATTTGGGTGTTTAAATCAAAGTACATATTCTGATACCTACTAAAGAAGTATAAATTAATATTTTCCTTTACTGGGATTGGTTTAATACAGCATATTTTAGTGCAGGCTATCTGCCTCCTGAACCAGTATTAGATTTTGTACATTTACTGTACTGTTGTTACTATATACAACTCCTCTTAAACATGGCATTGTGCTCTCCCTCCTCATGTGCACTTACTTCTTTTATAGGGAGCAAATGGCTACAGAAATATCAGCACTTTTGTCTAGGTGGGTGTAACAGGATGCCACTGGTAAATCAATTTAATCACCACATGAAAGAATCATGAGCTAAACTTCAATTCATTTGGATTGCTTTGAGAACATGAATAAATAACTTCCAATGAAGACTGAATCATTTCACCAATTTAGTACCAATTTGCAACTAGATGATTACTTTTTCTAATAATTTCATCAATAAAGTTCTACAAGATTATAGATTTAGATTATTTCAACAGATTTCCCCCCTCTCCAATTTTTTTTTAAAAAAACCTGTATTTTATGTTATCATTATTGTTGTTGTTGTTCTAATTATTACATTTTATAGCCCACATTTTCACTTTCTCCCCAAAACCAAGAGTTAGGTCAGCTTTGGTATCGTGCATTTTGAGATGGGGATTCTATAGCTGTCTTTTTGGTATTACATTTATGTATGTAGCTTTTGAAAATCGGTTAAGTTTTACATTCCTCACAAATCTATTTTAAAGAATAATGAGATAGGAACCTTGCTTTGTTGACAGCATCCTTTAACTACTGTTAGCTGGAACGCTAATAGACAGATGCCATATAGTCTATAGTTGTGTGTGAGTAATGTTGGTGCTTAGTATTCTTTTCTAGAAATTTGGTGAAGATTTTTTGAGCAGCTAATTAAAAAATCATCATTCTGGTTGCCAGAACAGATCTAACTTTATAGCCTAAAGCTAACATTGCTTTCTTTGGAATATTTTTTCCAAAGAATATCACCAAACAATTGAGTGAATAACTGATATTAAGCTGCTTATATATGACTTTTTAATAAATCCCCACACATCCTGCTGAGTTCTCAAGAATGGTGTTCCTCATGCAATACAGAAGGAATGTTTGGATTTCATATAATGACCAGGATCCAAAGAACTGTCTGTGTGTTCCTTTTGCCTGTGGGTCACTGCCCCCTCAAATATGAAATTTTTCTTCATTCCCCAAATTTCTACCACTGCAGACAATGAGACATTGGATTTTATCAGACGTGGCAAATACGGTGTCATAACGATGCCCAATGAACAACAAAGTGCTCCCATTTCAGATGACATCGTGATTTCACGATTTTGTGTTGTAAATAAGGTGTTCTTTTTTATTGACAAGCCAAGCCATCAATTGATCAGCTGTGGAGTTTTTTTTTTCATGTAAATGCAAGCGTTTGAAACCACACCCTGTTCTGCTGGCACGATTCCAGTGTCAATGGGAGGTCCCCGCCAGGACACTTCTGGGTGAGAAAATGAAAAGTAGGTACAGGACACACTTTTTATGAACCTCCCCATTTTGCAGGCATGTTTTTAAGTGTGTTTCAGTGCTTGTGTGTTCTTTTGTGTTTTAATTTAGCTGTTTTTAGACTTCTAAGTGCACTCGCGTCTTCTCACGAGAACAGCTGAGATCACAATGCCCACTAATGTGGAAGTACAGGGCTGCTTTTTTATGTTATTATGGCAACATTTGATAAAAAGGGTTATTTTCCTGGCACACTAACAGTTTAAAATACGGTGGCAAAGATGTTTTTAGAGGCTCATCTGAGAAAGT
Organism: Gambelia wislizenii; assembly: GCA_030847615.1. Taxonomy (NCBI): domain Eukaryota; kingdom Metazoa; phylum Chordata; class Lepidosauria; order Squamata; family Crotaphytidae; genus Gambelia; species Gambelia wislizenii. The sequence continues at coordinate 163,288,931 of JAUMIR010000001.1, read as the reverse complement.
CCATTGAAAACCATTCACACTTTGATCTCTATTTGCTGTGTTTGCCTCCCCTTGGTATTTTTGCTTACCTCTTTTTGGATGCCTAAACTGTCTTTTTAAATTCTGAAATGAAGCTTTCAGTTATTATAATACTAGAAATTTGGGGACTGAAGAAAAATCCTCAAGAGGGGGCAGCATTCCTATTCTGGGGGGGGGCAGTTCCCTCATTTCTCCCCTCCCCCCCTCCACAGTTACATCCTTGAACATAGTGCTTGAGAATCAATGCAGGGAAATAAAGGGGATTTCAAGTTTGTGATGCAGTATCCTTTGCTCCCTTGAAAATAACTACAGGGGGGATTTTTAAAAATAAAGTTGAACTATTGTTTGAAGGGGGCAAAGGTGAAGAATGAGCTTGCTGGGTTGTTGCACATGATAGAGTTATTTTTTTAAAAAAATCCTTGAAGCCTAGTTAATGTGTCCATGTTTTTCTCTCTAGGTGCCAGAATGTTTTGCCTGCCCCTTAATTTTGTCTGCCCTTACAGGATACCCCTTACTTTCAGTCCTTTATCTTATTGGCAGATACCTTGGGTGCCAGTTAGACGGTAATTTTTGTCGTGGGGCGTCCTGGGATTTCTTGATCCTGTATTCGTCCTTCCCTATTTACACAATTTACTCTGAACTGGATATTCCAGGAGATCCCGGGATCATTGTTTACATGGCATCCCATCCCGTGATATGTACCTTCTCCCACTATATACTATCCCAGGTTTTTTTGGTTTACACGAGTTTACGGTACTGGGATTTTTTTTTTAGCTGTCAATGAAGGATGCGATTACTCGTTTTTTCACAACCTCAGTGACGTACTTCCTTTAGAGTTCCGTGCCACAAGCGATGCTATTGGCTGGCTCAAATGTTTGTTCAGGCTTCTGGTTGGGGATGAGGGGGTGAATGAGTGTTGCATTGGGGATGAGGCGCTGAGGGGATGGGGGGAGGAATTGGGGGGGAGGAAGGATTGATCAGTGGCTAAACCTTGTGCTTTCCTTTAGAAATGAAAGATCACCATTTAAAGCCAGCTAAACTGGGGGGCGGGGGAGGAGCGATCAGTTGGTGCTGGGGAGTGTGAGAGAGATCAAAAGCAGAGTGGACTGGAGCCCCAGCATGCACGCACACACACACACACAAGCCCAAGCCAGTACAAGCCGAGTGCAGGGGATGTCTCTTTAAAATGTTAACCCTTTAAGCAGAGGCAGCTGTGGAGTGGAGGTTTCAAGCCAGTGCAGGGATCATAAGGGGAGGACACACAAGGCATTTTGAAAGACCCAGACACTGGCATTTTTTACTGTGCCTTGTGGGGGGGATGAATGAATGTGTGATCATTCGCTCAGATGCTGGCATTTTTTACTGTGCCTTGTGGGGCGGGGGTGAATGTTTGATTATCCGTTCAGACCCAGGGAGGGGATCCAAGCAGGGAATGAATGGGCGATCCTCTGCCAACGATCTCTTTATAATTTACTCTCACTTTAAAATTTAAACCCAGCATGCAGTTGAGGAACAGGTTAAAGCTGAAGGTTTGCAGTGTAGAAATCCATTGAACAGGGTGATTTAGTACACACACGGACACACACACACACAAACAAACCTTTGTGCAGCTGGAAGAGATGCCTTTTGTTTTCATCTGGTGAGGCTGAATTTGTTGAACAGGTGACTGACCCCTCCTTTTCTGGTCACTGATTTCTGAGCCCGCCCCGGTTACCATTTCCGGTCATCACCTAGTACCGAGATAGCTTGTCCCGGGCTATTTACATTTCCGATTTTCCAAATCCTCCCGTGACTTTTTAAAAAACCGCCACAAACCATAGGACTGGAAGTCCCGCAGGTTGTGGGATAAAACGTGGCTCCCCTTCCGAAAATCACGTGCCCAACCCGATGTACATGTAAACAACCAGGGTTCGACACGAATTCTTCCCACTACATTTTCATCGTGTAACGGCACCCTGGTTTATCTTCAGGATCTTTATGTCTCTGTTTAGTGCCTTGAATAATGTCAGGCAAAATGCCAAACCAGTGCAGATTGGGCTCCTCTGTGTGCCTGAAGTGCGTGATTAGGGGCTACCAGCTCTTCTTAATGTCAGGGGATTCTATATTTCCTTAGCCTGCATAAAGCATTTTCCCATATTGAAGACAACAAGGCAGCTTGTAGTCACATGGATTTTCCTTGTTCATACTGAATTTTCCAAGATTTCAACTTGTGTTTTAAGATGCTCATCTCTTCAGGAAGATACCTGTATTTTAGGGAACAAAGGATAAGGGGAGGCCTGGATAAGAGGGTTCTTGTTTGCTTTTGTGACAGCTTTGTTAGCTAGTGGCTTTGAGGTGTTGCAGTCCAGAAGGTCACTATTACAAGTTCTGTATTCAGTGACCCTTTGCTTTCTGCCATTTCACACATCACACAGCAGCAAAGCCAGGCATCTCAGAAGCCATCCACAAGTCAGTTATACCTCACTCACAACTGACAAAGGGGATGCACTCATTTGTTGCTTTCATGTATTACATTTTAGTTACATGTACTTCAAAATATCTAAAAGGTAGTGTTGCCTTTGGATTGATGATGTGGTCCTTGAATTACTTTCTCTCTCTCTTAAAAAGAAAAAACCCAGTAGCCATTAATGCAGGCTTTGTTTTGGTGGGATTGGTTATACCTGTAAAATCATATAAGAAAAACAAAGGTGGGATCTTGGTAGAACCATCAAAGAAAAGCTAAGCTACACAATTGGATTACCATTCTTAAAGATTACTCCTTTTACCTTTGTGCTTACTTCTGTTGATCTAAACTATCTGAGGGATGCTTAGGCTGCAGCTAAATAAGGAAAATCCTCAGGATTTGTCACATTAATTGTTCAAGAAGCTTAGCCATTATATTGAGGAAATTAGATTTAACAAGCACCTTTTAGTATCTACTAGGTACTATGCCAGCACTTTGAAATTTAACCTTTAAGTTGCATTGTGCCCTTAACCAGAGAGATTTATTTGGGTTTCATGTTGGTTACATAGTGAAGGGGAATATATGTGTCCTATAAACTGTACCCTTGTAGCATGCCCTAATGTAATGGCTGCAATAAAAAGGCCATTGATTTTCCAGCAAAAAGTCACATGCCACATTTGAGACTGCATTAACTGGCAAAGAACACAATCCAGTGTTAATATTTTAATATTGAAAATTGAGTTCCTGTTGGCAAAGATAGTTGAATCAATACTGCCAACTTTATTCTGTTCTCTAGATAATAAATTCATATGGCTTGGCTAGTTCTAACAATAGCCAAACCAGGAGTAGGGATTTTTTTAAAAGGTAGCATTACCTTTTAATATCACATTAGATATCACTTATAACAGAATAAAGTAGTTTTATTCAAACTTCAGACAGTCATATTTGTAAGGAAAAATAAAATGAAGTTTGAGGGTGGGGGGGAGAAGAGATTTTAAAATGCTGTTGGTGATTCAGATGGAATGAATGTGTCCTTTTCCAGAAACCCGCACTACCTTCTATTTGTACTCTGTGGGGAGGTATGGAAAAAAATATATCTGATACCCCTTCCCCCCCTCCAGCAACAGTGATTTCACTTTTAAACAAGCTGTAATCTGTCCCCAGGTGCCTTTTAAAAGTTTTTTTTTTGTAAAACCCTTTTCTTCAAGGCCACTTCTAGCTCTTTTTTTTAATTTTATATTTTCATTAGGGAGTTGCAACCCAGTGGGTCCTAGAAGTGGGGAGTGAGCCCAAAGTAAATGTAAGGAGAAGTATTGGAATATTGAAGCAAGACTTTCACCTAGGTTTCCTTTTTATTACAAGACAGTAATGTTAAATAATAGTTTTATTCATAATTATTCTGTTTCTTACAGTGCTTGGGTTTCCCTATATTGCCCTTCTGCTTCAATGATGACCTTGCCTGACACCTTTAATTTTGTGATGGGCTGACTTAGCTGCTTTTACTGTGCTGCGGATCTGCAGCCATATGTTGTTCAGGCCAACTGAACAATGAGGCAGTTGGAAAGACCTGCCCTTTCTCTCCTTCGTACAACAGAGCTGGGAAATGTATTTGTAAAAAAAGGAGTAAAGTTATCCAGTTGTTAGGTTGAAATTGTAATATACTATAGTTATAACTCTCTTATTAGAACAGAGAAAATGATTGTTAGTTAACTTCTAAGTTAGTTGTTGCTTTTTAAAATCAAAGTTTGAAGCTCTACACTCATTGACAATGCTTGGGAGGGAAAGACAATAGGACATGGGTGGAACTGTTTTCTCCAGTTCATCTGAATCCTGACTGCATTTTCTTCTCATCTTTGTTGGATTTTGGGTTACAGAAGCCTTGTTTTTAATTCCAGCACAGAAATTCACAGTCCTCCCCCCCTCTCATTGATTGTAATTTGTACATTTATTTGTACAATTCAACTGATACATGCAACATTTCCCCATTGACTAAAGTGGGAGGTGTCTGTTTGTATTTTTTTTAGTCATTCATATTTCTGAATTCCACCCCCCCCAGTGCATTATATTTTGTGGAAATGCCCCATAAGCCTTGCAAATATGCATATATTCAAGATGAGCTGTAACCTTCTGGCTCAACAAGTCTCAGGAGTTGTACAAATGCTACTGCTGTCATTACTATCAAGTCCAACTCAATTTCTTTCTATCCCTAATCTAGATAGGGTCAAAAGGGGTGGATGTTGAGGAGCAATATAGTGATCAGGAAAGGAGGAAGTAGGAATAAAAAGAAAGCCTGAAGGACTGGAGAGACAAAGAGAAAGAGTGGGTAGAATGCTAACTCTGAGCTGAGGAAAAAGCTGAGATAGCCTTAAGGGGGCTGGGGAGAGGGACGGTGAAAATTGTGAGGCTTTGAGGAGTTAGAAAGCTCCTTTGAGTCCCAATTTTAGAGGAAAAGTAGAAAAATAATAATAATGAGGAGGAGGAGGAGGAAGAAGAAGAAGAAGAATTAAAAATGGAGTTGTGGGCGCATGTATTTACATCAGAGATATGACATATTTCTCCTGCAAGCATATGTAGCCATCCTTGAATATCGAGGGATACAGTGACAAAAATAGCTTTCCTCAGTGACGCTCTCTTCTGTTTGGTAATCCCATTCTTATCTTTCGTTAAAAAGTTATTCTCATCAGTTATGTTATACTTCCCTTTCAGTAAAGGATAGTTGTCTTCTTTGTGTTCCCTGGGACAATCTATATATATAAAATGCTTGGGTATGTTTTCTTTCCCAGTATGCTGATTGGCCGCTTAGGAAACATACCCAACTAATCCCCTCCCTCCTCTCACTCCCTCAGCTGATCACCACCCACATGCAAATTTCCTCCCCACCTCACAATCCACTCCTGCCCCTCAATCTGCATCTACACACCCAGCTTCACAAGTGCCCCTCCCTCATCTCATCCCTCAACCACTCACCACCCACATGTAAAACAATGTAATATTCTTTCATAAAATAATACTATGTAGCTGAACTGTGTGAAAGGATTCTGAGAAAAAACACGTAAAACAATTTATTAATTTTTAAAAAATGGATGAGCCATGTGAAAGAACTCTGAGAAACTGTAGAAGAAATTGTAATAAAACAGATCAAATAGACTAAGACATTGAAATGAAGCATTATGATGGAAAAGACAGAGAAAATTACAGAAAGAGAAGAGCTATTGAGTGTATGTTACACCAGGTATACCTAGTACAGCTGAATTTGATGAAACCATAAGAAGCATTCTTTGACTTTGTGTTCATATCCTATCAATTGTGAAGGGTGCGTTTGTGTAAAATATGATATACACCTCATGAAACTGAATGAATCAGATGTCAGGAAAAAGCATTGGGCCATCACTACCCCTTTATTAAAAGCAACACATCCCTAAATTTACATACTGTGACAAAGTGTACCTGAGCGTTCATGTCTGAGTACTAAAACTGAAACAGAAATTGAAGTAACATGAGAATATGTTGTACTGCCAAAGATGGTCCATGTTGGATATGCTTCAGGTTGTCTAGTAGTGGTGAAGGAACATTGTTATGCTCTTTGACAAGAATGTATAACAATAGCATAATAACATCTTTGGATACTTTCAGGAGGATTCAAAGAAACAAAAAGACAACTTTGTAAAAAGTGTTTCGGCCAGTTTTCATTGAGGCAGGCATGGGGAGCCTTTTTCACTCCAGTTGTTTTGGACACAATCCCTTATTTTTATTGAGCCATGCTGGTTAGGACTTCGGAGAGCTGAAGTCCAAAACATCTGAGGGGTCCAAAAGATCTTCTGCACCTTTCATTCAAGAGTCAAAAAATGTTACTTTTGGTTAAAGAAATACTTTTATCTATTTGTTGAGAGCACTATCAATATATACATCTCTCTTTTTATTTCTTTGGTGTCTGTCTTATGGCCATGTGCCTGTTTACCCTTGTTTTTAGAGTCTTTTTGTCCTCGGATCTGCTGACTTCATTTGATGCTATCTTACCTCTTACTATAACTTTTAATGAACATTTATTTATAGGGGACCTGCAGTTCAAGCTACCAAAGCTGCAGCTGGCACTAAAAAACATGACCTTAGCAAGTGGAAGTATGCTGAGTTACGTGACACGATCAATACCTCTTGTGGTAAGTAACTGTTTCCTTCAGGGTGAAAAGAATTAAATCACACAGCAGCACTTTTGACTCATTTTCTTGGACAGAATTCTGCCCTTGTCTCAATTATTAAGTCCCTGATACAGTTTTAATATAAGTGGATAATTTATTCTTTAAGCGCTTCTTAGTCAGCACTAGTAGAAAAATAACCATTTATATTGCTGTTTCAGACAGGTTTGTAGGTCAAGGGAAAAGGAAGTATATACAATAAAAACTGCCACAGAATATCCCAACTGGTAAAAAAAGGGGAACTCAGCTAACATTGAAAAATAGTCTACCTATCAAAGCCAGTGAGAGTTTTAATTGCTAGTGACAAAAACACAGTGACATTCAAAACAAGTCTCCAAATTATCATCGCCTAATTTATTGTTTGTAAATCTCAACAGTTTTGTGTCCAGTGGTGTAGTCCCAGATTCTTAAAAGTGCTGCTGATAGTAGTGTGTAGAAGGACTGGGAAGGGCTGTATTATGTGTAATTCTATAATGCATGAACTAAGGAGAAAACTTGTTCTGATACTAATTTCAAGATTGGTCTTTGCATACTTCTCTTGCGAACCAAAAATTTAATTGGCCTTTCAACATACAAGACTGGTTCTTCGCACAACTGCGCAGATGCAATGCTGGAAGAGAAAATGCTTTGTTCCCCCCCTTTCCCCCCTCTCTTTTCTTTTAGTGCTGGATTTCCCACTACAGAGTAGCCCTTTCAGCTGTGGCCCATGTTCTAGCTGAGTTTTCTGCCATTATCATGCTAATTACCATCCTAATAGTTTCATCACCACCGATTCCCTAGTGGAACAAGGATCTCATTTGTCTATGCTCCATGGAAAAGGGTTGCAATTGTGTCCACCACTCTGGTCATTTTCTCATTCTGAAGGTTAACCATAGCTTCTACGGAATTGCTTTCTTGAAGCACCGGAAAAATCTCTCCAAGAGTTGTCAGGAGGCCATCTGGATGCATTTGCCTCTGGGGGTGGAGCATCTTAATCAGCCACCCACTCTTGCAGAGGATCCAAGTTCTAGTAACTCTAAACCCTAGAAAGTTAGACTCAGGGCTTGTCTGGATGGGTAATATACCCCATCTTGCCCCTGTCTTAGAGTCCTGCAGTCCTGATGACACAGGGCATGTGCCCCATTCTGCCCCTGGGCAGTCATCACCACACCTGGGGCAAATATGGGGCTGAGATGGGGGAATTCAGGATATGGTTTGATACCTCTTTTAATCTGTTCCTGCCAGGAAGGAATGGATCGGGCTCTGTGAGACCGAAGGCGCCTGTCCTGGCAGGCCAGCTCTTGCTGCTGCTGACCTGCCTTGCTGTCTCAGAAGGCAGGAAAGAGTCCAACAGCATGTGACCGAAGCTGGTCGCATGCAGGGGGTTTTGGTCACATGATTCAGGCTGGCTTCCTGCCTTCCAAAACAGCAAGGTAGATGGCAGGGGCCGCAGTGATGGGCCATCATGCCTGTCTGCACTCCGATCCATTTGGAGAAGGGAATGAGGGACAATGGGCCTGATCTGTAACCAGGATATGCTGGCAGGGAGCAGGCTTATCCTGGCTCATAAAGATGAGCCGAAAGTCTATCAGATAGATCAGACAGACAGACAGACAGATAGAGTGTTTATATGCTGAGTTGTATGGGTTTCTTAGTGTTCCTATGTTTAATAAAAAAAAATCTTAAAAGTGATAAAGAATAAAAATATACTCCTTCCTCATTTAATGTTTTTAAAATCCCAAAATTTGCTTACCATGTAAGATGCAATGATATGAGAAATATAAGTTGCTCTGAAATCATTTTACCCCTGTGTTCTTTTCAAGAAAACCCATAGACACATTGTTTTCCTTTCTCTCACTTATTCCACTCCTGCTGTGTTTGTTTGAAACAGATATTGAACTGCTGGCGGCTTGCAGAGAAGAGTTTCACAGGCGGCTAAAAGTTTACCATGCTTGGAAATCCAAGAATAAGAAGCGCAATGCAGAAACAGAACAGCGTGCTCCCAAATCAGTGACTGACTATGGTGAGAGCAAATGCTTTGTTTCTAAAAATGCAGAGAAAGTTTAGGACACATCTAAATGTGTCCTAAAAGTATCTTGTCAGCAGTGCTCCTGGGGAAACTAGCATTTACCATGCCAAAATCTTTAGAATAATTTATCCAATACAATATTTTAACAAGCAGTTTATACTACTTGTATCCATTTACCTGTGTAATCTAGGGTAAAATGTGTTACGAGCAAAAAGCCAGATATACTGCAGAATTGTGCCTGCAGAACAAATAACATTAGATGAAATAGTTTGTGACGGGGTCCATATCCTGCTCTTCTCCAGGCCTGATATGTGTCCCCTGTGGTTCTTGTGTTCGTGTGTGCATGCTCATTGTGTCCTGCTCCACCTGACAAGCAGAGGCCCAACAAGGTCCTACACCCTGTAATGAGAATGGAAAAACTAGAGCAATAGCCAATTTGTTTTGTGAACTCTATAAACATGGTGGGTGAGTAAGTCAAATCATCAGCAGACTCTTTCTGTTCTAGAAAGACCCCTGCTAATTTGTTCTAGCCAGAGCCTTTATCTTCAGCAGAAGTAAGGTTTCTGCCTGGCTTGAGAGATGCAGCTAGTTCACGCTTGCCACTAGTCAGATGTTCTATGCATAGGGAGATCTCCCAAAGACTTGTTTAACTTTGATCATTTTTGTTACGGATGAATGATGTTGGCTGTGCTTTCCATTTCCAGTTTTATAGTAAAGCTTGAGAGTTTGTGTTTTGAAGCTTACATTGGTTCAAGAACATCTGATTCCAAAGTATTTCAGTTCTTAGCAAGGCTTGTTGTTCCCAGATCTTAATCTTAAAGCACCTTCCAGGTTGTTTGGCAAATCAGAGACTTGTAGTAATTAAACCTATGAAAACTATACTAGAGACCAGTTAAGGACTGATAATTTTTATCCCAGTTGTTGTAAGCACTAAACAAATGGAAAGATAAATTTTCTCATTCTGTTCTGCAGAGAGGCAGGAATTATTGGATGCTTGTGTTGTATACAGCTGCTTTGCCTTTTAAAGAATGCATCATATGATGAAAATGTCCCCATATTTAATCATGTACAAGTTCTATATCATTTTACAGCTACTGCAATTATGATGGACATACCTGTCCAAGATGCCTGTTTATTTTATTCAAAGAATGAACTGAGTAGAATCTTAAGTATATTCTTGCCTGGCTGGTTGAGATTTCTTTTTGCTGTTTAGGAGTGCTTGTGGTCTGAGCCTTCTCCAAACCATACCAGGGAAATATCTTGCTAGATGTGATAATTATTGAAACATCCTTTTAAGGAAACACAGCAATGTGGAACTATGCCTCTCTATGGAGTAGGAGTTTTGTTTCTGATCAGAGGGGTGTTACAGAAGGGGCTAGACCAGTTCTGTTACCTTGTGAGAATGGGTATGTGGAACAGATTGTCCTGCTTTCAGGAGCAAATTAGCGTGAGCACAAACTTTTGGTAATGGGAGTCCATCATGTTCTTTAAGGCTACAGCATAACATAAGGAGTGTTGTATTGGATAAGGCCCACAGTCTATTTCTTGATTTGATTATTTGTTTTAAAATATTTGTAATCTGTCTTGTATCAGTAGATTTCAGGGCAGGATACAATTAGTAGAATAATCCAACATAAAACTACATTGACATAAAACCAATACTAAGATCCAAGCAAATAGGTTAAGCAACCATCAATGAGTATCAGGTCCAGTATTTTCTTCTCATTATAACCAACCAGATTCCTATGGGAACCCAAAAAGTGGGACCTGAAGAAAATTACTCTGTGCCATTGTTGTTCCCCAACACCCTGCATTCAATACTGGAGGTAATAGATAGCAGTCATGAATAGTAACCATTGAGAACCTTGTCCTCCACGAAAGTCATGAATGGGCTGGGCAGGTGGTTGGAACTCCTAGAGATCTACTCCTCCAGTCCTGGCCTGTCTTTCTGCACAGGTGTGTTTCACTTCTTGCAGATTCCCAAATAAGTTATGGTTTATTGTTAAGTTGGCTTTGATATGCCATGTCTGAAACAGACTTTTCCTTTTTCCAGCATAAAACTTTCTGGCCCTGTTGGCAAGTGAGAGATATAGAAACCTAAGACAGATTTTCCTATGATAGGATGAAATCTTGTGTTATGTCCAGTCTGTTTCATATTCATCCCATTGGTTGGTTAAGTACGGTTAATGACACCCTTAATTGAGCTATTGAAAATGTTAAATTTTCCACACTGATCAGGCTGAAATGTTGTCTGTTGTCTTCAGTATCAAATGTTTGTTTGCAGATTTTGCACCATTTATGAACAACTCAAGTAAGTGGGGGAAATGACATCTTTCAGCTAATTTTAAAGGACGGGAAAATTAGGCTCTGTTTTACTAACACAACAGTGTTTTGCTACATTTATATAAATCAAGATCTATTCAGTAATAATTTTGTGGTCTAAAAGTGTTCAAGGAATTATGGTGGTAGTGGAGAAACAGCAACCAAAACAGATATACAGATTATCCTAGGAATGTTGCAGTAATTAGTAGGAAGGAGTAATTAGTCTGAATTATAAGTCTGCATGCCCTTTGAATCTACCATTCGTTTGCCTTAGATACCTGTAGCAAAACACTAACATTGTCATTAATGAACTAACCTTTAGGGGGGAAAAAACTAACATTTATGGGCTCAGCATAAGAGAGGCTTACTGTCTCTGTTGCACAGAAGGCACTTGGTTCACTGTGTAGTTGATCTTTAAGTGGGAGGATGCTGGTGTATACAAGGATGAGAAAAAAGACCTGTCAGATGCCATCTAATTCTCTGAAAAGGGATTCTTTAATTCCCTGAAAAGGGGATTCCTCAATTCTTAGTCTTCGTGCTTCACCACTATGAGTACTAGTGAAACCAAAGCCTCCATTTGCTGCATAGTACATGGAGATTATTTATAGAAATTGATTAAAATGTTTCTCAGACCAATTATTGTAATTCAAATGGAATTAAACAGAACTCTGAATTCTCCTAGATAAAAAAGGTCCAGACAATTCATGCTTATGTTTGCTGTTAATGATGACTGATAAATGGTACACAATTATGATTAAAACCTAGTAGGTCTCACAGTCACACACCTGCAAAAAGGTCTTTTTCCTCATTACCTTATTTTCTTTTTATGGACACATGGCTTTATTCTCAACAAATACTAATGATGGGAAATCTTTCAGCAGATACTACTTTCTTCTATGGGCTAAACAGTTGTCATTTCTATATGTATAAATACAATATTTATTAGAGCGATGCACATTTTTCTTTCTGTTTGTAATTACAAATATCTTGTCTGTAGATATGATGGGGACATGAATAAATCTGATGTGAAAGCAGTTTCCTCCATTTTACCTGAACCTAAACCCAAAGCTATATTTACTATTTAATGGTTGGTTGGCTTGCAGTCAGACCAACTTGCTGTTCATTGTTTCCTTTATATTTAATTACTGGGCTCTGTTTTGTGTTAGTTGATCATAACCAACTGAAGTTCATAATTACTGTTCTTTTCTATCACATAATAGATCTTTCTTAGGTGTACGCAAACAAGACAAATTAATTTAGTCAGGCTCAGTTACCATAACTTTACCTCTAGCAGGTTTTGGTAGGGATGGACCCCCATGAACATGTTTCTACTAGTGCATCAGAAACTTGTAATGCTGTCCTATTTTAAACTGCTAGCCTACTCTGAACTATAGTGGATGATTTGAATGGCATTTTTGCACAACTCTTCTTTAACAATTCAGAAAACTGCCTTCTCCTTCTCTATTCTTAGAATGTGAGATTGGAGGCTTTCTTAGTCTATTCTCATTTCCCACATTTCTTACCTTCCATTTGAATTCACCCCAGCATGTAAGGTGACTTGCCAAGTTTTTTTTTTAAGTGCTTTAAAGAATTGTTCATTTGAGATATCTGATATAATTCAGAATGTCCTTTTCATTTTTGCCAAGTCAGCATAGCTCTGAATTGTTCCATTGGCTAGCCTCACTAGAAAGGCAAAATGATCAGTCCTGACTTCAAACTCCCATGCAGCTGTTGCTGCTGAATCAACTATATTCCATGACACTTCTGAAAACATGGTGGGAAATGCAAGAAATGATTTGTTTTTATTTCTTCCCCTGCCCTCAGAATAAATAATAATATTTTCAAACTTCTGCTTTCTGCACAGGATTTTTTAAAAAGTGATTGCACTGAAGACTGATTTTGATGCTTGTCTACAGATTTTTTTTTTAATGCTGGTTATTTCTTGTAGCTCAACAGAATGCAGCAAGTCAGTTGGCTGCCAGGCAGCAGCAGGAGATTGAAGTGAATCGGCAGCAACGTTACTTCCGTATTCCCTTCATTCGTCCAGCAGACCAATACAAGGATCCCCAGAACAAGAAGAAAGGTTGGTGGTATGCCCACTTTGATGGACCATGGATTGCTCGTCAGATGGAGCTTCATCCAGATAAGCCACCCATCTTGTTAGTGGCCGGTTCGTATTTGGTTTAGTTTTGTCTTAACACTAGAACGCCATGCTAGCTTTTCATATAACCAACAGGGATGACCTGGTTAATGGGGTGCAAGTGGTGGGATCCTTAGGTGAGAGTGATCATGTTCTCCTGCAGTTTGTTATACAATGGAAAGGAGAAGCCAGGCATAGTCAGACACGCATTCTTGACTTCAGGAGAGCTGATTTCAATAAACTCAGGGAAATACTGGGGGTGATCCCATGGTCAGGAATACTAAAAGAGAAAAGACCTCAAGATGGATGGGACTGTCTCAAAAGGGAGATACTGAAGGCACAATTTCAAACAGTACCAATGAGGAAGAAAAATGGGAGACATCTCAAGAAACCAGGATAGATGACTAAAGAACTTTCAATGGAGCTAAGTTTTAAACGGAACATGTATAGGAAATGGAAAAAGGGGGAAATCAGCAAAGAAGAATTCAAACAGATAGCGAACACGTGTAGGAGTAAAGTCAGAAAAGCTAAAGCGCAGGATGAGCTCAGGCTTGCTAGAGAGTTAAGAACAATAAAAAGGGTTTTTGGGGGGTATGTCTGCAGCAAAAGGAGGAAGAAGGAAATGGTAGGGCCACTACGTGGAGAAGATGGCAAAATGCTAACAGGGGACAGAGAAAAGGCAGAATTACTCAACACCTTCTTTGCCTCAGTGTTTTCAGAAAAGGAAAAGGGTGACCAACCTGAGGATAATGGAACAGAGGACACAATAGGGGAAATCCAGCACAGAATAAGCAAAGCAATAGTAAGAAGGAATACCTTCTTAATCTAAATGAATTTAAATCTCCAGGACCAGATGAACTAGTTCCAAGAGTATTAAAAGAGCTGGCAAATGTAATCTCAGAGCCATTGGCAATAATCTTTGAGAAGTCCTGGAGAACAGGAGAAGTCCCAGCAGACTGGAGGAGGGCAAACGTTCTCCCCATATTCAAAAAGGGAAAAAAGAGGATCCCAACAATTATCGTCCAGTTAGTCTGACATCAATACCAGGGAAGATTCTAGAGCAGATCATTAAACAGAGAGTCTGTGAAAATTTAGAAGGCAATGTCATAATCACAAAAAGTCAACATGGGTTTCAGAGAAACAAGTCATGCCAGACTAATCTGATCTCTCTTTTTTTGATAAAATTACCAGCTTGGTAGATGAAGTGAACGCTGTGGATATCGCATACCTTGATTTCAGTAAGGCCTTTGACAAGGTTCTCCATGTCATTCTTGCAAACAAGCTTGTAAAATGTGGGCTAGACAAGTTAACTGTTAAATGGATTTGTAACTGGTTGACCGGCTGAACCCAAAGGGTGCTCAGCAGTGGCTCCTCTTCATCTTGGAAAGATGTGACCAGTCGGGTGCCACAGGGTTCTGTCCTGGGCCCAGTGCTATTCAACATCTTTATCAATGACTTGGATGACAGAATTAGGGGCATACTTATCAAATTTGCAGATGACACAAATTAGGAGGAGTAGCTAATACCCTAGAGGACAGGATCAAAATTCAAAATGACTTGGATAGACTGGAGAGCTGGGCCAAAGCTAACAAAATGAAATTCAATACAGAGAAATGTAAGGTACTGCACTTAGGGCGAAAAGAAAAAATGAAATGCATAGATATAGGATGGGAGAGACCTGGCTGAATGAGACTATGTGCAAAAGGGATCTAGGAGTCCTAGTAGACCACAGGTTGAACATGAGTCAACAGTGTGATGCGGCAGCTAAAAAGGCCAATGCGATTTTGGGCTGTATCAATAGAAGTATAGTGTCTAGATCAAGGGAAGTACTAGTGCCGCTCTATTCTGCCTTGGTCAGGCTTCACCTAGAATACTGTGTCCAGTTCTGGGCACCACAATTCAAAAAGGATATTGACAAATTGGAGCGTGTCCAGAGAAGGGTAACTAAAATGGTGAAAGGTCTGGAAACCATGCCTTATGAGGAGAGACTTAGGGAGCTGGGTATGTTTAGCCTGGAAAAAAGACGGTTAAGAGGCGATATGATAGCCCTGTTTAAGTATTTGAAGGGGTGTCACATTGAGGATGGAGCAGGCTTGTTTTCTGCTGCTCCAGAGACTGGAACACGGAGCAAATGGATGCAAGCTCCAGGAACAGAGATTCCACCTCAACATTAGGAGGAACTTTTTGACAGTAAGAGCTGTTTGGCAGTGGAACACACTCCCTCGGAGCGTGGTGGGATCTCCTTCCTTGGAGGTCTTTAAACAGAGGCTGGATGGCCATCTGTTGGGGATGCTTTGATCGTGATTTCCTGCGTGGCAGGAGGTTGGACTGGATGGCCCTTGTGGTCTCTTCCGACTCTACAGTTCTATGATTCTATGAGTCTATAACGGGTTTTGAAACAGGCGACCAGTCACCTTTTTGAATGTTTATATATTCAGATTGGTATTTACATCCAAGGCACTGTATCTTATTTTAAATACAGATGTCTTGCTCTTTTCCATAAAGCTAGGGTAGCTGCAAGTATTAGACATTAGACACTGTTAGACTGCATCTCCTATAATCTCCAGTCAACTGTCACGAGGAAGAAGGGATACTGGAAGTCTCAGCCCAACAATATCCCATTCTCCGCTCCTGATTCTATTAGGAATTGCCATTCCGTTCTCTCTGAACAATGTCAGTGCCCAAGTGCTTGGAGTTTCCATCACACAGCAGCTTAGTTTGAATCACAGTGGTTTCCTAAAAGTTCCCAAAATTCTAGGTGCAGGATTTTCAGTAATGAGATAAGCTGCTGCCTCAAGAAACTATTTGTGTGTACACAGACACACATATACACACATATACATTTCTTGTGGTTCTCAGGCAACACAGGTTGAATATCTCTTTCTGAAATACTTGAGACCAGAAGTGTTCTGTGTTCTGTATTTGGATTATTATTTTTTGGGGATTTTCGAATACAGTACAAGTTCCTGTATATAATATGGTGTAGGGCAGCAGCAGAGGTGGTGATAAGCTCCAGTTGTACATTCTCCAGGTTCTCCTGCCTCTGGGGAGAAGAGAAGGAAGGAGGGATGTGGCGTGGCCAAGTTCGAAACCGAATTTTGCACAAGTAGTGGTCGCAGTGGCTGCTGCTGCTCCTCAACCACCATCCCAAAGCTGAAGTCTAGAGCAGTATGTGGCAGCCGCGGCAGCTGGTAGCAGTCTCCAGCCTTGGCCTGGAGGAGAGCCCCATGCCAAACAAAAAGCCCCGCTCTCCTCTCCTGGATCCCAGTCAGTGCCTTTGCTACCCAAGTTTTCTGCAGATGGGACCCCAGTAATTGCAGCCAACTCTGACAGTGACAGTGGCAGTGGCAGTGGCAGTAGCTGTCCACTTCCACCTTCAAAGCAGTGGCTGCAGCGCTCCTGAGCATTCATTTGGCTGGAGAGAGATGTAAGGATCTGTGAAATAGTGGGAGGCGTAAAATGTGTTCTTATCTAAAATAGCTGTTGATTTAGTCCAATGCAGCAGAAACTAGAAATCCAAGGTGTACTTTATGAAATAAAGCCTTTTCTTCATTTCAGGGAAAGACGATATGGAAATGTGTGAGCTGAATCTTGAAGAGACTGGCTTGACTCGTAAGCGTGGTGCTGAAATTTTACCGAGGCAGTTTGAAGAGATTTGGGAGCGCTGTGGGGGAATCCAGTATCTTCAAAATGCAATTGAGAGCAAACAAGCTCGGCCTACTTATGCAACTGCTATGTTGCAGAACCTTTTGAAATAAATAGTCACTTTGCACATTCACATTTGATGTTTTGAGACCTTCTCCCACCTTAACAAGAAAGGGAAATAGTGCCTCTGAGTAACAGAGGACTGTTATGCATTCTATAATCATATAGAAATATTTAATATAAACAGATTTTATTAATGTGGCAGTTTTTAATTTGTACTTCTGATGTTTGTGTAGTGAATTTATTAGTTTCTTGGCTCTAAGCATTTGTTTCAGTGAAGTATGTGGTTTGCTTTTGTTCATACGTTGGCTCTTTTTCATATAGCATCTCTCATGACACTAATAATGCTGTAATATAGAGTAACATATTATCAGGATCTAAGTACATAACTATGGTGAGCTACATTTTCTTTTCTTCTTATAGAGTACCTCTGTTGTAATACTCAGAATGTTAGTTTCTTCAAGGTAACGTAGCACAGTGTTCTTCACCAGGGTGCCTTCCAGATATTTGTGGCTACAGCTCCTGTCAGCCCTTGTAAGCAGGCCAGTGGCCAGGGATGATGGTTGTTGCTATCCAATACATCTGGAAGGTGCCGAGTTGAGGAGAGTAGGTGTAACCTGAAGGCAACATTGCATCTTCTAACTGGAATTGTGAGGCCTTAATGTTAACTTCATTTGTACAGAAGTTAAAGCAAACTTTTATGAGATGAAAGAATACATATATGAGTGTAGAGTGTGAAAGCTGTTTGACATCTATAGACATTCACTTAATGCGGGGGGGGATTGGGACACGTGTCTTGGGTGGATTGTAGGATTTCACTTGCTGAAAGCAGAGCAATTCTGTATGAAGTACATTAATAATAATGGAGACACTGAAACATTTTGGTGCATATTTAAGTAGCTGAATTTGTGTGTTTTTCCTTTTTTTAAAACAACTTTATTTTTTACAATATGAATTCCTTCAACTGATTTTGTTTTGATTTTTCTGTCATAGGTTTCTTGGGAATCCTTTCTTAGTCTGTTAAATGTTGCTTCACAAATATTACCCAAACTGTATCTCTAGATACATTTAGAATTGTGAGAATAAGGGAAACGGCTTCCATTTTTCTTGAGAACAAAAACCTGATTGGATTATACTAAACTGAATTTTGTACTTCCTTTGAAATTTCATTAAATGGACATGGATTGGGTGTTCTCTCAGACTTTTTTCAGACTCTTGATGAGTGGCACAGCACTAGAATTTCTAATCATGACACTCTGCTTCAGATGACTTGACTTCATAGTGTTAAAGTAATAAACCTTTTCTTCTAATCTTACAGATTATTTTGTAGCTAATCTCCCAATTTCAGGCTTCATAGGTTCCTCTTTTTTGGTCATGCAACCATTGATAGTAATTAAAATTTTAATGTATAACAATTACTAGCTTCATAGAGATTTAAGTTGCCTTTTTTGATATTGCTAGATAGCCCCTATTGCTTGTTCATATCAACAGACTAAGCCTTGGTTTTATCTCAGTGTTAGGCGATTTGGGGAAATTAAGCAATATTGTCTGTATTTTTTTAAAAAAAACCCTAAATACAGACCACACTTGGGGAAGATTTCATTCCTTTATTCTCTCTCTTTCTCTGGCTTTACTTTGCAAACGAAGATTCAGGAAGGACTCATCCCGCGTTTCTACAAGTGCGCTGATGACTAAAAAGGCCAATCCGAGATAAACAAGTCTGGTTGCAGAAAGCACAGCAGAAGGTTTCCTTGGGTGATGTTTTTGGGTTGTGATTCTTTCTGCGTTGTCGTTTCTCTTCAAGACTTGTTCGGCGTGAGTTCTCAAATAAGGCTGCAGCATTGTGGATAGTGCATCTCCATGCCTCCCGATGTGATGCCAGGGCGGACCATTGTTGGTGATCAATTTGGCTGAGCCTGAGATGTTGTTTCAGGGAGTCTTTTTTTGTTTCAGGGAGTCGCTTTTTTGGAGCACCCCTCTTACGCTGACCTTTGGCGAGTTCACTGTAGAGTACTATTTTGGGGAGGCGATGGTCCTCCATCCTAGAAACGTGCCCTGCCCAGCGCAGCTGTGTTCTCAATATCATGGCCTCAATGCTGGTGATCCCTGCTTGCTCTAGGACAACTAATACTTTTGGGCTCTAATTTTTAAATCTTCAAATGTACTTTTTAATTACCGCTATCATTGCCTTTTGTCACAGCTTGTCTGCTGGCAGAAATACTATCCATGTTGTAGCAACCATAAAAACGAATGTCCCTATGCCTTCTAACTTTTGGCCAGGGATATAAAAATTTAACATATTTATAAGTACCTGAACAACTTTGGGTGCCTGAAAATGGTCATATGTTCCCATCCTAACACTGATAAAATGGCTTCCCATATATCTACCTGCACTCAACCTAAGAAGCAGATGGTTGATGTAACCAGCTTTGACACCCTTGGGTTAAATTCAGTCTGTTTCCTCCCCAACTGTTTACTGGTCCTGCCTACCCTCAAAATCCATCAGAGGTTGCATATGCACTCTTGATAAACATTGAGAGCCAGTGCTTGTATCTAAAGACTTCTTCCATGAGGAGAAAATAGTTTTCACTTAAGGAGAGAAGCTTTGATTTCTGTTATTTCCTACTCTCTTCAACTTTAATTTCTTAAGCTGCACTGCCATTCCCGGAGCACTGTGATCCTCATGTTTGGCTTTTTTGGTCCCCAAAGGAAAGCCATATGGGGGAAATACAAAGCTGAGTAGGTTGGCACCCCTTTGAGTAGGGTGAATGGAACTCTACTTGAATCAGTTTTCATGATCTAAGTTCATGTGTGCAGCCTGGGTTCTGGACATACACATCCAACAAGAGGAATCATGCCTGCATTATACTTTTGTATAGGTAGGGTTTAATTCAGAGGGGTTTTGTTCCTGGAAGCCTTCATCTCCAGAGAATCCTATTCAAGTTGAACTAGTACCGGACGAAATATGCTACTAAAACTTAAATTAGTAAATTAGAAGCCTTGTTGAATAATGTTGAACTGAGCCCAGGGCACAGACATACATGCTCTTTCCCTGTGAAGACAGCTGCACAAACACTTCCACCCTGTCTTTAACCCTTGGCTATCCCTGTACACTAAGATTCAATCACAATCTCTCTTCCTCAGCTTACTGGCTCAGTAGGACTTTTTCTAGGGCTTGTCAGCTGGGGAGAGTGGAGACTTGTTCACAGGTATAACTTGACTTATGTGTCATCTTCCCCATTTAAACTGCACCCACCAAACAGTTGTTCCACCAAACAGCTGTTCTGTGTCCTGGGGAGGGTATGCTTGTGACCAGCAGGACAGTGTACCAGGTCATCATGCCAGCTTAGCCCATCAACAGAGAGTGTAAATTTTTCAGGAGGATGGTAAGGATACCCCTCCCACCGCACCACCTTCCCTGTTATTCTGCTCCCCACAGTCTACTGGATAGCTGAACAGTAAGCTTGGGAAGGATGAACCCTGGGGCTTGGAAACCCACAATAGTTCACATTTGAAAGCCTCCAAGGGTCTCTCGTATACCCTGCTGGTTGCCCGTATGCTCGCTTTAGCAGTGAAATGATAGCTTCACAAAGAAAGGCATGTTTAATTGAACTCACAAAGGCTTAGCTTCCCTTTCTGTCTCCCAAAAACATTCTTTTTACATTTCCTATGCCTGATTTTTTAGTTAACATACCTGGTTATAGCTAATATGTTCAAGACTGGTTCAGTCCAATTGATCCTTGACCAACTTGGCTTTTTGTTTATTTTAAGTGGGGCTTTGGGCCAAATTGCCGAAGATTTTTGAACATTGTGGGGTTCCCCCCCCCCAGCTGTGACATGTATTTATTATTTTTATTTATTTATTTTATTTATACCCCGCTCTTCAGCCACAAGGCTATCAGAGCGGCCTACAAATTGTTTTAAACAATAGCAATTTACACATCTACACTGCATTAAGCAGTTTCCAATGTGTGTTAGATTGAGAGAGGCTGCAAATTAAATGAAAGCAATAGTGGAAGGGAAAGGTTGCTAACCTCCTCTTTGCCAGCCATGTTCCCCAGTAAATTTGCCCACCTCAAACAGTTTTTCTCCCAACTGGAAAAAGATACACCACCGTTATATTTTCCTTTGTTTGGTCAGAATGTAGCATGGGGGGCAACATCAATCAGAACAGTGGCCTTCAGAATTAAGCTACATTTCCTCCTACTGCTGCTCCAGTCAAAGAGACAGTTCCAACAGCTGCATCTTGGTGTTGGAAAACTATCCAAGCAGCTCCTCATGTCTAGGAGTCTAATTTGGCCCCAAATTGTTTCTGCCTTTATCTGGGTTAGATCTGATAATGATAACTTTAGAATTCATTCAACTGAAGTACTGAATTCCTTCAATAGTTCACTGTTTGAATGGCTTGTTTGGTTACCTCACTTGGGGAAGTATGGTGTTGAGAGAAAATAAGCAGGGAGGAATTTATTAACTGTATGATACTGTGTGAAGGCCTTAAATGCCCTAAAGGCACCAGGTCCTATCTGTCCTTGGAAGCTAAGCAGGGTCAGTGCTGGTTAGTACTTGAATGGGAGAGCACCAACCAATACCAGGGGCTGTAGGCTACATTTCAGAGGAAGAAACTGGCAAAGCACCTTTGAGTATTCCTTGCCTAAGAAAACTGTCTGAAAAATTCATGAGGTCACCCTATGTTGTCTTGAAGGCACATAGACACACACACAGGTTACTGTGTATTCTGGATACAGCTATGTTTTTATCAGTTCTCTAGTAAGGGAGAGATGCATTCCTAGTTCTTAAATGTTCTTTATTTTTATACATCTTCTATATACAAGTGTCTTCTGCCTCATCTCAAATTGGGTTTTGAGCAGAATTGGAACCACTTGCTTCACTCATTGGCCTGAGTGTGGACAGCTTCTTACCAACACCCCATTGATAAGTGCCACGGATAAAAAGAGAATGGCAAAATGTGCACCTTTCTCTCTTAATTTCCTTTTTAGGTTATAATTCATCTGTAAGGGTTTCCAAAAGGAGAGGGGGAGCTCTAAGATTTATAGAGGTGTAAAACATCTTTAATTGCAAAAAATGTGTTCATTTGCATCTGCCTATGAAGAAAAATGAGCTAAGATGTGGGTCATCAAACAAAACAAGAAATAATTAAATGGGATGCCATATTAACATTACTAACATGAGTTAGCTAGGCTGATGAATATAGCATCTCATATCTTCCATATGATCCTACTTGACATTTTACCATGGAAATTAATAGTAAATGTATGTTACTCAAGGGGATCTTGTTAGAAACTAGGAAATGTTTCCTGATATTTTCATATTTTCATGATCTTTCTGATGTGAAAACCCCAGGAATATTGACTGACAGATCCACATATATCACTTGATTAAACCTGAATTTGAATGTGTGACACATTTTGTTTTGAGGGCATTTAATATGATATAGAAATGTCCTTGTAGTGTTTGGTCTGTGATGGTTGTTTTACATTTAAAGCCCATCAAATTCTGGTTGCAGGCATTTGGTGATGAAAATGTGGGTGTGAACCTAGCATGAGTCTCAGGATGTAGCAGTCAAAGTTACAGGACCAAAATCTGCGCATCTGTAGCCATTCGGAAAACAACACAATGTCATGAACATTCCACTCCATTCCATACATCTTCTTTAATTATATCTTTTTCTTTAATCTCTGGCTTTATTTCCTTCTAAACCATTTCAAGTAGTTTGTCAAATGACCTAATTATGTACTGAAAATTGCAGCAAAATAAATTTACTCTGCTGATCTCTGCTGAGTTGTATTTCTTTAAGAAAGAATGGAAATGACTGAGGAATTCTGAAGACTCCATCTGCTTTTTTCAATGTGATGTATGAGTTAGAGAAAGTAAATGCAGTATATTTGATAGGAAAGGAATACTATCTTCTTCTAAAAATGAGTTTCATAAATTGTTTGGTTTATAATGGTATTGTTAAATGGAAAAGGAAACATTTTAGAACTTCCAGAAATGAGGCGAAGGTGCTACCTAGATTTTCCTTGGTTTTTTTCTGGGCTGTGAGGCCGTGTTCTGGAATAGTTTCTTTCTGACGTTTCGCCTGCATCTGTGGCTGGCATCTTCAGAGAATGGTTGGGTAGGAGTGTGTCTGGGCCACAGATGCAGGCATAACGTCAGAAATAAATTTTTCCAGAACACGGCCTCATAGCCCGGAAAAAATCGAAGGAAAATCTATGGATGCTGGCCGTGAAAGCCTTCGGCTTCACAGTGCTGGTGCTGCCTAGACTTGTTATGTGAAATACTCCAAAGCAAAGCTGGTTTCAGAATCAGAGTCAGAGAATTGGAAGGAGTCTCTTGGGCCATCAAGTCCAACCGTTGCTCAGTCCAGGAACCCCAGCAGGTAGCTGTCCAGACTCTTTTTGAAGACATCCAGAATAAAAGATCCCATCACCTCTCTAGATTTTTAGGTTGGAGGGAAAATGCTGTCATTCACTTTGAAAGAAGTCTGTCATGTCTTCAATAAAGAAAGAACGGATGTGATGTGGTGTGCGTGTGTAAATATAGAACAGTTGTGCTCTTTTTTGTTGAGATTGTGAAATCTTTTCCCCAATGTCCTCAGTGTTTCTTTAATTACTGTTTTGTTTTGCTTTTTTTAAAAAATCCTATAGATATAGGTAATATTTTTTTACAAAAGCAGGCATGTTTGTGGTATGTAATATAATAGCTACAATGTTTTTACTCAGAGACCCAGTTAAATAAGTTTATTGTTTTATTGAAATACAAAACATTCTCATCCAGCAAAGATATTTGGTAATTTATATTGGATATTGATAAATTATGGTCAAGAACAATTGATTCATTATTAAAACTGAAGAGTAAAAATGACTTCTATTGCTTGGCTAGTAGAAATTGATATGAATAAACACATACAAAAAAAAAGTTCGGAAATGAAAATACAGTATAGTGATTACAATGAGAAGTCTAACCTATACAGCCACCAGGAGTGCCTGGTGTGTATGTGATGCGATGTCTCTGCAGGTATTCCCTAAAAATGTTAGCTATGTTGTGAAATAGTACCTTGGCTTCCATGTAGGCTCCCCAGTGATTTCAAGATTCTCCGTTTATACATAAGGGATGTTATATCACTAAGCACTGTAAACTCAAAACAACAACACCAAAACCCCAACACCCACCTTCTGGGACACCTATTTCTAATGCAACATTTACAAGCCACATGGGAATGTAACTTGGTAGGCAATTTTCTTGACATCACAGAAAAATAAATAGATGAAGATTAGCTCAGCGTTTATATGTATTGGCTCTGAACAGTAAACATGTGTTAAAAGCAATTAACCATTTTATTGTGTAGATAAGCTGTAATACCTAAATGCACACAGGGAGGAGGTGTTTTGGGGTACCATGGATTATACCCAGAGCAGAAATGCACTTGATAATTTAAGTAAAATGCCTGCTGTTCAGTAAAGAGGCAAGCAATATTAAATCCCAGTAAAATACAGCCACTTAGAGCTCTTTTCCTAAGCACATCTACTTGAAAGTAATTGTGGCTTTGGACTGTCTGTACAAATGGAGGGGGGGTGGAAGACATGTAATGTGAATTGAGCTTCATCTCGTTGCTTCTTTAGAACATCTAAAGTGAGCTTGTACCCTCTGGGTACACCCCAGCCTCTCTAACATGCATTTCTCTTCCCTGTACTACCTAAGCATCAAGCATCTGAAACCCTTGATTTTTAAAAGTAGAATGGGTTGTTGCTGATTATGTAGAGTTTACTATACAGGAGTATAGTGGGGTTTTTTTCATAACAAATGTGCCTGAATGTTGCTAGGTGAGAAGTCTTGTACAGTAGTGGTGTATTTCTGCTGTACTGTTAAGTCTGTTGCAACTTTCCCCAACCTTATCTTTTCCAAGGTCTGGGTGATAGGAAATGCATCTCTTCTTATATAGAACACAGAGTATACTGGCTAATTCTTAAAATGATATTTTATGGAAAACTGCACCCATTTGTTCCAAGTAAAGACGTGTAGTAATCTGAGTATCTGCTTTATTGAATATCATTGGGTACTAAGACTAAAACCTAACAACTCTCTGGGAAACAAAGCATTATCAAAAATCCTATTCAAAGAGATAGCCATGTTAGTCTGAAATATCAGTCAGCAGGGGATCTTGTAGCACCTTTGAGACTAGCACTAGTTAACACCCTGGTCTCATGAGGGTGCTCTTGGACCAGCATCACACTAGATTTCAAAAACTCCCTCCATGGTTTATAAGGTTATCCACCCACCCTGGCCTTAGGCAACATCTTTCCTCTTGCCTTTGTCCCTCAGTCATCATCATTAAACTAACTAGTCACCTCATCACCACACCCACTAGTTTTGCATTTCTTTTGCCATGTCTATGGCTATTCAACAGCCTGCTTATAAGGTTTGTTCCTGGGCACCAGTTCAGCATCTGAGGAAGTAGACTTAAGTCTACGGAAAGCTTGTGCTACAATTTTCCATCTCTCAGTTAGTCTAAAGGAGCTACAAGATCCCTTGCTCACAAAAATCCTATTGTAAGCCTTGAATAAGCTCCCAATGTTTGCATTATGCATCTCCAGTCATTACACATAAAACAGTTACTAACATATTTCTGACTCTTGTCCCACTATTTAGTATACATGTCAGCCACTTTGCTGTCCCTTTCAAAATTTGGGATAGAATACCACAGGTTTTAACACTTCCAGCACAAACTTCTGCATATGCATCTAAGCTTAGAAATAACAAAAAAAAATATTTATTATATAAACACTGTACAGTTATTAAATACATTTAGCACTGTATTCTTGATCATATGTATTACAGATAATGAAATTCAGCAGTTCTGAGGAAAGTAGGTGCATCCACCTTTTCTTCTTCTTTTTAGCAAAAATAAACTTAAAGTGTTCTTTGCCTTTATGGGGGGAAAATAGATTGGTAGGCTTCTGAAGTCTTTAATGCTGTTCTTCTCAAAGACTCCATTGGTGAATGAATATCATAAGAGGCCCTCTTGCTAAAAAAAGAAAGAAAAAGCCTATAAAACAGTTTTTTGGAAAGATTTCAACCAACTCTTGATTCAAAACCCAAACCATTTAGAAAAGGCTAAATGCTGTTGTTCAACCTGAATAAAGTAGACCCATTGAATCAATGGGATTTACCTATGTGTTGACTTATCATTCAACAATGGATTGAATGGGTCTGCACTAGTTGGGATTAACCAACAGGATGCCAACCAGTGTGTGGGAATATTCAACCACAGTCCTCCCACCCACCCTGTCACCTGCTAACATTAGACAATTGGGAGTGCTCCTCTGGCTCAAGTTTTCATGTGGAATGCTATCTTAATATTGCTGAAGTAAGTAATGGGCCTGGCTACTGTGTCTCTAGTTCTGCCCATTGCTTGCTTCATCCATCAGCATACAGTAACAATACTGTATAGTTTTATTCCATGTTAACGTGAAGTGAAATTTCTCAGCGCTCAAAGAAAATGTTCAGATTTGCTATATGTTATGAAGTCCAGCCCACTTGGCAAATGTTTTGGGGAAAAATATTCCCTTTTATGCTCGCAAATTGGAATACAGGGTGGAACCCAGGACCTCCTAGATTTACTCTCTTATGGTATATAGCTTTCTCTTCAACATGTGTCAAGCCTTTTGGAGCTCAGAGTAATGTTTCACTTTCAGAAGTTTCTGCGAGGGGTTTGGGTATGACAAGATAGAGTATATTAAAAGGAGTATTTCCATTCAGCAATGCATAATAAATATAACTGAAGGGCTCTTCATTGACTTTCAAAGATGACTGTAAAATTAAAATTATAAAATTGGGAGAGGTTCCTTCCATTGCTGAGAATGCATACTACAATTTACTATGGAAATTTTTTTTAAAAAACACCCCCCCCCCCCACACACACATACCTTTTGATCCTCTGGTTGTGGCTGGAATCTGAGGCTTCATACACTAACTTGTCAGTCTTTGTTTTGAGTCTGGTGGCCTATGAAGAAAACACGGACATACATTTGCTACTTGCTATATGTGCCAGGAAGACCAAGAAACTAGTACAGACATACCATGCAGAAGGCTTGTCAGATGATCTTCACTAACTGAAGCATTCTGCTACAGAGATGTGTGTTACAGCTGATTAGTGACAATGAGGATTAGTAATGTTTAGTCCTGGAATACTGAAGCCAAAGCAGCTGGTAAGGGTAACGTTTATTGTGATGGGGGAGGGAAGGATTTTACGATTTAGAGAAGACACATTTTGAAGAGAAAGAGGAGGAGGAGGAGGACTACGTGCATGCATTTTACCTCCATGCTCTGTTGTGTGTTCATTATTTTGTAATGTTCCTTGATCACTGCTCTCTGAAGAATTGCTGCAAGCACTTACGCTACATGGCCCACGGCAAAAACTACTGATGGGTTCATCGTGATCAAAAGCGGGATTAATTCTTACAGCATTCTCTGCACTGCATGGGCTGAGAGGAGGGCCGCTATAAAGTAGAAGATGTTTGTTTTTATGATAAGACTTCTTGTTTGCAGCTTGAACAGGTCAAAATTTGAAAGAAAGAAAAAGTAACAGGAAGGGTCAAGCTGCTTACGCCACATTAGTCTTGTTTTTGCATTTCCTTCGTAACTTAATTATTAAAGTGATGAGGAGAAAAATAAGGCATAATAAGCCTAGCATCACAGCTTTGGAGATGTTGGATCGGGTAGGTGCTGGAGCGTATTTTGCACAACGCTCTCCTCTGTTTCTACGTACTGGGCATCTAAAATATGGAGGGAGAGGAAAGCAAAGCAGTACATGTAAAAAAGAAAGAAAAGAAAAAAAAGAGAAGGGTGCAAAACCCAAACTACTTATAACTCAGAAGAAACCATATAAGTGAGTACCCCCTCATAGAGTTTCAGTGTTCAAAACAAACTGGGCAGGAGGGATTCTCCCATTGTTTGATGCATGCACATAGCAAAAACAACTCTGGAAAAGGGAAGGGGCAGGGTGCCAACTTCCATTCTAGACCTTTCTGAAATGTTGCTCTGTGGAGCAGTCTATTTTTTGAATGTTACTTAAAGGTAAATAGTCCATATTTCCTCTTCCAAAGAAATGGCATCAGTTAGCAGGGGTGCGTGCTACAATTTGCAGAACTTCATTCTACTCTGTTGTTCTGGTCAGGGATGAGTCATAGCTGAAGCACCATGACAGGGGCTCCACCTCCATTTATACATGATGACAGAGGCCCCTACTGTGGTGTCACTTCAGTGACAGGCCTTTAAATACATCTGTTAAAGCTGTTTTCATACTGTATTTTATGCTATATAGTACATATACAGTATATGCTGAGCACCAGTGTAATGTAGTAGTTTGAGTGTTGGACTAGGACTCTGGAGAGTTTGGCTCAAATCCCTGCTCAGCCATGGAAACCCACTGGGTGGACTCACTCTCTCAGACTCAGAGAAAGGCAAAGGCAAACCCCCTCTGAACAAATCTTGCCAAGAAAATCCCACCTTAGAATTGCCATAAGTAAAAAAATGACTTGAACGCACACAACAACAAATTTTATGCTACATTATTATTTTTGTTTAATACTATATTGCTATATTTCTCTTGTGATCCATTTCAAAAACTTGTTATTGGCACCCAATAAATGCTACAAAAAAGTGAACAATAGTGGGAATTGTAGTAGCCATCTGTAACTTGGGAAGGTATCTGACCAGTATATGTGCTTTCATTCAGGTTCATTTCTGACATGTAAACATGTGCAGGTCTGTCTCCCACTACATACATGATGAGGTGTCAGATACTTACCTCATGAAACTCCATGTAACCACTTGGACTGGTGGAAGGTCCTATAAAGAAAAAATGTTGTACCACATCTTCCCCACAAGTGGTGTATGTGTGTGGATTTCCATGCACCAGGGGAAGGGGTTGTTTCTAAGTCTTATAACAGCAGTATGCACATTCCTTTCTTCCTAAAGAGCATGAATGTAGCTTCTTTAATATCCAGTTAATGGGTATTATATCCACTGAGGTATGTAACGGAAGCATTAGCTCTCAGTAATGTTGCTGGATTACTCCAGGGTTATGCTACCTTTGGCCTTCCAACACTCCTCAGTCCTAGGTGAGCGACTGTGCCAGTTGTAAGTATCTGGAGAACCAAATTTCCCACACCTCTAGATTACATTCTTGATTATATACACTCTTGAAATTAACAAAATCTAAGCAAAATCAGGTCCATTGTGCAGCTTACAAGTACAGTGGGCCCGTCATAGCAGCGGGCTAGCCATCCGCAGATGGCCATACCCCATATTATTCAATGGTGGTGTGTGCACACGGGTGCATCAGCAGATGGGAAGGGCCCACTGTATGTAAAAGCAGATGCTTAATTAAAGACCTTTCCACTGAGTTGCATGTGTTAGTTTCTAGCTTATGTGTGTACGAGGAACAGTTAATGGCACATTGGCACAATGTAAGAACAGCATAAGATGATATCAAAGTATAAGTCCATTTATGTCAGTTTTGTTACTCTGATGAGCATGGTGTCTCCAGGGCCTCAGGGGAGAATCTTTCCAATCCTGCTGTTTGAAAGCCTTTTGCTGGGGAAACTAGGGTTTGAATAGTGAATGTTCTGTTCTCTCCTGTTACGCTGTGTTCCCTCTACCAGATGGATGGATTTTATCACCCAATATTGTTGCAATATATTTCATAATATCTATTACTAGAGTAGTATCAGTAGGCATGAAGATGTTTACAGTCATTTACCTACCTACAGACCGCCCCTCTTCCAGGGACCAATTCACACTTGCCACCATTAACACACAGGTGTGGCTCAATCTCGCACAAACTCTGACATGGCAGTCCATCTTTTCGTACGTAGCCAGGTTTGCAAAGACAATCTGCCTCTTTAGTCCAGTCGTTCTTTACGCACTGTGAAAATTCATCACATGCCATGAACTTGCAAGGGTCCGCTTGATCAGCTATAATAAGAGGGAGGAAATTCTTTTTGAGTGGATTCATTGATGCAGTGCCTCATGTAAGTTGGCAAAAATTTACTAAGGCTATGGGAGAAGCTTGCCACAGGTATATAGCAGCACCAGCGTGTATGTCATTTAATGTACTGTATGCCTACCCTAAAGGCATCAGATCCCATCTGATCTTGGATGCTAAGCAGGGAGACTGCCAACAAATACTAGGTGCTGTTCCTCTAGGTTTTTCTTCCTCTATATTTCCGAGGAAGAAACTGGTAAAATCACCTCTGAGTATTCCTTCCCTGAGAAAACCCTAAGAAATTCATGGAGTCACCATAAATTGACAGGTGACTTGAAGACACATACATACATACCTTAGAAGCAACAGAGTCCTTTCTTTCAACATTCCCAGCAGCAACTATATGTTTCTTCATCAATTATTTAAAACTAGCTGGACCCAGCGTACCATACGCCATTAAAAAAGTCCTCCCAAAATGCCCAGGAGAACTCATGACAACCCTTTGAGGTAGGCTGGTGGATTTAACTCGTCCACCTGCCACTTGTTCTTCCCCCTGCTGACCCCCACCACTCATTCTGCCCCTTGCCATCCCCCACTGTTGTTCTGCCCCCTGCTGCCCCCCACCTTTCATTCTGCCCCCACTACTTGTTCTGCCCCTCCCCCACTCATTCTGCCCCTCCCACCCCCTGCACTCCAGAACACACATGCACACACCACATCCACCCCCATGTTACTCTCCAGCTCCAGCCCATGTTTGAATTCTACATGGTCCCGGCCCCAGTGTGCTGATTGGCTGACCAACAGACCTGTGATTGGTTGGTCAGTTCCCTAAGCAGCCAATCAGCACACTGGAAATGGCAACATACCAAAGAGAATTATATATAGAGAGATGTTTGTAAGCAACCATTTAGGGGAAATACTATCTAATGGTAGCTTACGGTAGAGTTGAAATCAAGGATTTTGCTTCACGTAGAGAGTCTCCTTGTGAATAGCTTCCTCTCTGTGATAGGTACTTCACTTTCCACATGAGTAAAGTGATGATGGACTCCTCTGCTCATGTGATGAGGAAACTGGAGTGAGTAAGAAGTGAACAGGGCTCTCTCTGTGAGTGGATTTCTGCTTGTGGAACAGGGAAGGAGGCCATCTTCCTGATCTCTCTTCCCTTCTAATTCTTTGTGTTCCAGCGTGTTGAGGAACCCACCAGAACAGAACTGAAGTGATTTGGTGGCTGCAGATAGAAAAGGAACCCCTTAAAATAATCTCCCCCATAATTCCTGCTGGACCACATATCCACAGCAGGTCTTTGCCCATGGAGTGGTCTTGTTTAATATGTGTGTGTAAGATAGATATCAAAGTAAAAATTACAAATAACATGGACCACTGTTGGAAATAATGGTCCCAAATCTAGTTTTTCTTTTCATAAGCTCAAACCAATCCAAAGTTATGGTGTCATAGCAACCTAACATTGGCCTGCCAATAGCATGGAACATGGTGGAGAAATGCACTGGTCATGTTGTCAGGATATGGGGCAAACTGCACACAACTCTACAGAGAGAAAGGAACAGAACACAGTGTTGCCATTTTCTGCAACATCTTGTGTTCTTATTGACATCAAAGCTCACCCCCCCCTTGTGCCAACGTATTAGTGCACATATAGTGAATACAAGGGTTTGGATTTGTTTCTTAGGCATGGAACAGGACTCCCAGCAATTCCACATACAACAGCATTAAACCTATACTAATTTCAATTTCATATTCTTATCACCTTTCTTCTAGTAATCAGATTCTTGACTATGTACTGCACATGCAGATTAGTGCTGCCTATAAAGCTGTATCCATTCAATTAAAAAAGCATTAACATGAAAGTATATGGCAACAATTCAACATGATCTTGCAACGACAAAATTTAAAACTGAGGAAAGTTGCCACAGTAGTTTGTTATGCTGTAATGCCACTGCATCCCATACTCTCTGGCAGATTAGTTTGTCAGATTCTACAGCTATATTCCAGAGTAAAATTCAAACTTGCTCTACTTACCTTTCTAGGGACTAATACACATCTGTAACTGTTTATGCACAACATCAAGGACAAATGTTAAGATGTTTACAGAAGCGAACCAAAGATACATAGGTAGGTAGATAGATAAGTAGATCAATAGACTGGCAGACAGACAGATAGATCAGAGATGGGCAGGCGGGACTTCAAGTCCTACTGGATCTACCAGCAATGGTAAGAGTTTATGGGAGTCACATTCCCCACTTGTGGTATAGCTTTCCACTACACAGTACCTTGACATCCCGCCCATAAAATTAAGTTGTTACAGTGCCCCATAATTGAATGTGAGCTTTGAAAATGCTGTAGCACAAAGGTTCAGTGCCACTTTAGGCTATTTTCCAAAGTATTTTAGGCTGGAGCAATCCTGGAGTTCTGTTCAATCCTGGCAAGAAATTATTTCAATGACCTTCTTCCATTCTAGGTCCCATAGCTGAAGAATGTATTCCGTGGATGAAGAAAAAAAAATAAGAGGAAGGAACAGTGCTTATTCAGAGAGCAAAAACCAACAGCACATCAGAAAAAAATGTTTGTGTAGTGGGGCTGCTTTCTATGCTGCAAAACCTCATGCAAGAGATCATGCAATGCCTTGGATTTCAGCTGTCCTTTTTCATGCAAGTATGATGTGCTAGTTCAGAAGAAAGCTCCTCTGCTTGTGGAAGAGTAGCTTTGCAGCAGGAGCACATATGTTCACCTGGGGTGTATCCACACTGAGCAATTATGGTAGTTTGATAGCCCTTTTAACTGCCATGGTTTCATCCTATGGAATCAAAGAATTTGTAGTTGGCTGGGGGGTCTTAGAATTTCCTACTACTGAGCTGTCGTACAGTCCCCTAACTGCAGCATTAGAGCTCTCTAAAGTAAAGAGTTCTAAGGGCTTGTCTACACCAAGGGGAAAAAACAGACTGCTCCACTGTAATAGCAGTTGCAGCAGCTGTGACCTGTCTTAATGGTTTTACAGCCCTCATAAACTGCATGCCTGTAGCTGAGGTGGCAGCTGCGAGTGGATTACTTGCTTAAATCTGCCTCCGAAACTTAAAAAAGCAACAACACTGTTTTCATGCTGAGCCCAAGTGATATTCCACCTTCCCCAAAAAAAGAAAGAGAGAAAAAAAGAAAGAGAGAGAGAGAAAAGAATAGAGGCTCAGCAATACAGAGGGGGGGGGATGCCCACTAGCTATATATGGCAGGCAATATGCATTGTTACTTGATGCCATAGACTCTTGGGCATGTTTTTGTGTGTAAATGCTGATCTGGCTCATCCTCATGAAAAATAACAAAATGCCAGGGGAAAAAAATTCTCACTGCAAGACAGTGAGTTCTATCTTTTATCAGAAAGAGATTGTGTACATTTTTGGAGACTTGAGTTTTCACGTTTCTGCAGCACAGAATTTAAAACTGTAGTAAATGTTGCCTTGTTTGGCCAGTGATGTCAGATAAGGAGTATAGTGTCTAGATCAAGGGGAGTAACAGCACCACTCTATTCTGCTTTGGTCAGACCTCACCTGGAATACTGTTGCTCAGTTCTGGGCACCACAATTCAAGAAGGATATTGAGAAGCTGGAACGTGTCCAGAGGAGGGTGACCAAAATGGTGAAAGGTCTGGAGGCCATGCTCATGAGGAACGGCTTAGGGAGCTGGGCATGTTTAGTCTGGAGAAGAGAAGGTTAAGAGGGGACATGATAGCCATGTTTAAATATATGAAGGCATGTTATATTGAGAATGGAGCAATCTTGTTTTCTGTAGCTCCAGAGATTTGGACTCGGAGCAGGAAAAGAGATTCCGCCTAAACATTAGGAAGAACTTCCTGATAGTAAGAGCTGTTCAGCACTGGAATGCGCTGCCTTGGAGTGTGGATGCCTTTAAACAGAGGCTGGATGGCCATCTGTCAGGAATGCTTTGATTGGGTATTCCTTCATGGGAGGGGGTTGGACTGGATGGCCCTTGTGATCTCTTCCAACTCTATGATTCTATGACTCTAAGATGTTTGTGTCTTTTTTGGATCAATCAGCCTCTCCTGTTGTGCTTGGCTGTTTGCTGCATAATTGTGCCTAGCTACAAAAAGAGAAAGGTGCTGGATGCTATGGGTTGGAGGCTCCTCAACAGGCTGTCGCCCTGTTCTGGAATGGACTATCTGAGGGGTTTTACGCTCATGTCTTTGGTATGTGCACACACCTGAAAGAATGCTCTCTTGGAAGATTTGCCTTTTAGACTAGGATTCATGGATGCATATCTGAATCCCACCAACCTGTTCAGATAGGAATACAACCCGTTCTGACCTCTCTTGGGCTGGTTTTGCTAGCAGTACTTTGTGCAGCATGAAAGCTTCTATTTCAATCAACAATCATTCCAAGAAGACAAACCAAGCCTTTATAAACTTGACCCCATGTGTCTCATTCAATGCGGCATCAACATTGTAAGAGCTGTAGGATGTTAAGTGAAAGGAGCTTTGAGGACTGTTGTCAAGACAACGCATTTAGTTACAATGTTGGCAATAGACGGCGAGTCATGACTTTGCAATGTCAACATACCCTAGCAGTGTTTTTCAGCTGAACCCAAACATGATGTTCAGGTACCTTTGATCTGTGGGAAGGTGGAGAATTTCATGAGGAGAGATATGCGTATAGCTTTCTTCGCTTTCAATGAAAAGGTAACCCAAAGGTCTTAAGAGCAGAACCACCTACAACCACTCTTACAATCACAATTTCAGCTAAATAGTTCACATCACACAACTGGCCTGACATTGTTAGATAGCTGTCGCTGAACTATTTGATTCTGCTCACATGTGTCTTAAGGAGCTATCATTTCCCATAACTTGGCTGTCACTCTCTATACCTCTTCCTAGGTCTCTTATTTTCAAGCTGCAGCCAATTTTCCACCATTAAGAACACTCAGTTTCCTACTCCAAGCAGACAGTCAAGCAGATAATACCTATTTAATATGTGCTTATTTCACAGCAGGGTGCTAATATCCCATTGTCATGTTCTTCAAGTGTGAAATGCCAAAAAACAAACAAACGGAGGAGTGGGGAGGAGAACTTAGAAATGCAATGCTGTAGGAACAAATTTATCAGTTCTAGGGAAATGGGTGGCTAATTGAACAGATGTTCCTGCTGCAGTTGTCCCAGGAAATGTGTGTGATTTTAAAGATCAGCACAGCCACAATCCCTGCAAAAAACCAACTGCCAATAATGAGAGTTAGGCTGTGTTAGCACCAACTCTCTTTCTGAGACTGCAAGTGACAGTTGTCCATGCACCATGCCCAGAGAAAATCTATGCTTTTAGATTTCCTTGCAGGAAAGCAAGTTAATTAAACAGGGACTTTAGTTCTTTGCAATGGTCCACATGGTGTTTCTCTGGTCATCAGACAGAACACAGAACAATCACTTCGGAATGGATCCAATGACTTAGCTGAAATTCTTCAGTGTGTAAAATTGTTGAAAAACACGCAAAACCTCTCATAATCTCACCCAGCCCCAGGGATTAAATTTTTGAAACTATTCATGCCTGTATTCAAGAAGGAAATAAGTGAAAACATGCATCCCTAATATGTCTAGAAAGCATGTTGGATTGTTGGAATGTCTGTTTTTCCTGCCCAAAGTGTACATTTTTCCACTTCCTGATTTATTTATTTATTTATTTTGGGTGGACTAAAATCTACAGTTTAAATTAGGCAATTTTCAATGGCTGCAGTGCACATGTATGATTCTTGATATCCAGGGGTCTGAATAGAGTGAGAAGCAGTTCTCAGAGAGAAGGGTTGTGTCTACAAGTGCGGGACAACATGGGAGCCTTACCTACAAAGAGCAGGTGACATGATGATACACTGACAGAAGAACAGCAAGCAAAGTTTCCCTCTCCCCTCCACCCCTTATTTTACATCACCTGGCTCAATATCAAGTGAGTAGCTGTCAATTTCAAGGTTAAGACGCTGAGCTGCTGCATCGCAAAAGTCCTCCAACACGCAGTGGACGGCCTCTGTGATGTTGTATGGCACTGACTTGGCAAACTTCATTTTACTGTTGACAATCACACTTCCATTGCGGAAATTGAGTATTTCCAGTTGTTTAAATCCTGTAAGGTTGGACTGCAGATAGGGAAGCAGCTGCAACAGAAAATGAGATAGAAAGCAGGCAATTTTATTGCAAGTTCCTTCCTCCATGTCATTAATTTCACTTACAGACACTTTTCATTTTGAGGAACATAAATCCTCTTCTCTGTTTCACTGATTTGATTAACCAACTTTACCTTTGCAACCAGGTTAAGTTTCTCAGTTAAGTGTTCAGCAGCAACTGCTCTAGAAAGATCTTTTAAAATAATATATTAAGATAGATTGAGTGCAGTTTTCTTTCTAATTCAATTCATGGGATGCAATTCACTTAAAAAGAAATCAATGGGGTTTAAACATGCCTAAAAATGAATTTCAGTGGCAGGTGAAACATTCTCATACCTTCATGTGGGTTTTGCCCACTGTTGGTTATACAAGGAGAAAGAAAGACCCCTAGATATTTATACAATTCCACGAACAAAGGCTGCAATCCTGTTTGGCTCAGTGTTGTGTCATAGGTCTGCATGCATCCCATGCTAGGCTGAGCCAAATATCACTCCTGATGTACTGAACAGCCTCTGAAACCCCAGCCCCCAACAAGAGTAATCCTCTGGTTCACGGGAAACAGGCAGAGTTGCAGAGTCATCTGGCTACGCCACCATAGCCAGACATGAAATGAGCACAGCAGTGCTGGCACACCCTAGTTGATCTTGGTGCTGATGTCATCATTTTGCACCTGGCTATGGTAAGATGTTTCTGCAACAGTGCCCACTCTCCATGAAACAAGACATGGATGAGGGGGTGGGGTCTAAGGTTGCTCAGAATGTGCGGGGGGAGCATTTAGATGCTGCCGAGGGATTAAGGGAATACCAACCCCCACAGCACCCCAAAAAGGCCTTTTCCCCAAAAAGGGAAATTTATATGTGCATATATCCCTAACAGGAAGCTAGCCAAGATGTGTCTATATGTACTCGAGGTGCTGCAGTAAATGATGTTGTACATGTATGTTCTTCCAGTCCATTGAAACATTCAGTTTTACATTAATGTTATTTTCAAAGGTCTTTGTAAAAGCCTAATTTAATTGGCATGCTGTTGCATAGGACAGTAGAAGCTGGGGAGAAACCTGCATGCAGTTATGCTTGTTGATAACCCATGGACACATTTTCACAGAACTAACTGTAAATGCAGTACACAATTTTAAGGCCTGTGTGTAATTAGCTATACTCTGCCTGGGCTGAGGCAGATGTGGTAGGCATAGAAATATTTCTTTTCATATGTCTACCATGTTCACTTACAAAGCAAGGGTTTAAGAGGTGTTATTTTAACAAAGTATATGCTAGAGAAGATTGCTGAACCCTCCCCCCACCCTCCTTACTTTTCCGCAGTTGCAGATGCATCAATGACTTTTGTTCAGCTCAGTGTTTGTCTTAGAGCTGCGAAGGAAGAAAAGCAGGGGTTGCAGGAAGGCACTAGAAGAAGTGGCCTAAATACCCCAAAGGCACCAGATCCCATCTGATCTTGGAAGCTAAGCAGGGTCAGCCCTGGTTAGTACTTGGATGGGAGATCACCAATGAATACCAGGGTCTGTAGGCTATATTTCAGAGGAATGAACTGGAAAAACCACCTCTGAATATTCCTTGGCTAAGAAAACCCTATGAAATTCATGGGGTTGCTGTAAATTGACAGATGACTTGAAGGCACGTACTGTACATACACACACTAGAAAAAGGCTCAGCACACCTTTTCAGCATGTAGGACCTCCACCCTTTGTTCAACACAGGGTGGAAACTGTGTAGCTGTCTAAATGCTGTTGGACTATAACTCCGCCATTCCTCCCTGTCCACTCTGCTGTCTAGAGCTGCTGGAAGTTGCAATCCAACATCTGGAGGGCTATGCAATTCCCATCTCTGGTTTAAGTTGCTGCAGGATATATTCCTAGAACAGTCTCCTAGGACTTTGTCCTGAAACAAGTTAATCCAGATGTCTTATCATTTCTGCCTTAAACAACAGAAAATGTGGTGGGCTGGCCCAGAGAGGTTGGTTGCATGTTAGGGGTGGGGGCAACATCTTTTCTTGGTGTTTCTCAGGCTGTTGCTTTATGGCGAGAGCTTTATAGCATTACTGTCTTACCTAGCTCTGCAAGAAGGCAGTTCTAAGTCCACCATCACCACCACCCCACACAGAAACCAGTACAGATGAGAGGATACCAGCTGTTGTGCAGGAATAAAAGACAGTATCCAAAGTAAGGAAACATGGTTTTCCTGAGTGCCTGTAGCTTCCATTGATCATTCCTGCTGCCACTGCAGAGGATACTGCTATGACCGTGTGACAGCCTCCTCAGGTGGTCATGAAGGAACTAGGAAGTTGGAACATGAATTTATTTCTGTGGGACGCCCCCTCCCCACAATCCAGGACCAGCCTAAGATATTTTGCTGCTTGAGGTAGAACAGCAAATGTGATCCCCTAGCATCAACCCAGGTTAAGGTACTTAGTACTCAAAGGCTTGTATGGGGGGCAGGTGAGAGTCATTTAGTATTTAGAAGTGTGTGTGTTGTGTATAGACAAAAATGCATATAGACAGGTCTATATACACGGACCCCTGTTGTATTGGATTTTTTATACAATCTCCTCTACAGAAGAGAAGTCCATCCAAAATACAGATCCAGAACTGGCATGTTCAAATATGATGTTATGTGCCTAACACTTAAAAGCAGGAACAAGATTTTTGCTTAAATTGTCTTGGCAACCTATGAATAAAACACAGAACACTGTGCTGGTGTTACTTATACTATGGCCATAAAAAGGAAAAAGAAGGGAGGGAAGGGATGTGGGGGGAGAGAATCAAGCAGCATCTTTGTGACTAACTGATCCATTTTATCACAAGCTTTTGTGGATTTCAATCCATTACTTTAGATACACTGATGGAATAAAATATTAATCTACAGGCATTTGAGAATGATCACATACCTGTTGGGATGAGATCAGAATACTGTGAACACCCTGGCTAAAATCCTGTTGCTGACAAACACACAGTTTATGCAGACTATGTCCTTTTGTGATTGTTATGCAAAGAGCTATTCCATACCTCCTTGCACAATGCCTCCCCACTCTCATGGCAGGCATAGGCTCCCTTCTCATTTAAGGGCAGCCATTTAATGTTGATTTTTTTTAGTATTTTTAATGTGTTTTAATCGTTGTTAATTTAGTATTTTAAAGGAACTTTTTATTGCTTTTAAAACTTTAGTATTAAATACGTTTCTAGTGTACTTTGTTCTTAGTTTGATCATAGAATCATAGAGCTGGAAGAGACAAGGGCCATCCAGTCCAACCCCCTGCCATGCAGGAATACCCAATCAAAGCACTCCAGAGGCCATCCAGTCTCTGTTTAAAAACCTCCAAAGAAGGAGGCTCCACCACACTCTGAGGCAGTGCATTCCAATGCTGAACAGCTCTTACTGTCAGGAAGTTCTTCCTAATGTTTAGATGGAATCTCTTTTCCTGTAATTTGAGTCCATTGCTCCATGTCCTAATCTCTGGAGCCACAGAAAACAAGATTGCTCCATCCTCTATATGACATGCCTTCAAATATTTAAATATTTGAGCCTTTCACCCCATTCCACTGGGCCATAAGGCTGTGGTGGGCGCTGAGGACTTTGGCAGCAGGGCAGCAGCGAGAGGGGGCATGGCCAGGAGTGGCTGGCATTTTAAGCCACCCCACACCCCTCAGGAACACCAGCCAGCAAGCCACAAGGACTCCAAGCCAGCAATTGGAGTCAGCTGAGGCCGGGAATGGAGTGGGGGCGGAAATTGGAGTTGTGCTGGGGAAAGGGAGGTATGGTCGGAACAGAGTGAACAGATGTTACGAAAGAAGGTGGGATTGCTGTTTGTTAGCTATCCCACGTTCAGTTCACCCTGTTTCCCGGAATGGATTGGAGAGCGTACCAACCATTCTACAGAACCTTACTTTGCTCCTCTGCAATGCCAGGTCGATTAAGAATAAAACTCACATTATTTACGATCTTCTTTTGGATGAGGATGCTGACCTGGCTTGTTACACAGAAACCTGGCTGGGAGAGGATAGTGCTGTCACGTGGATGCAGCCCCCCCTAGCCGGGTATTCTGTCAGTGAGCAGGTGAGGGGAGGGGGCGGCGGGGGGGGGGGCGGAGAGGCTCTGTTTAGAAGAACAATCTGACCTTGACCAGGATACCTGTCTGAAACACAGTCCACTTTGAGTGTATGTACCTTAGCCTGAGGACCAGGAATAGTTTGGGGATTCTGCTAGTATACCGACCACCCCGTTGTCTAGCAGACTCCCTAACTGAGCTGACACAGCTGGTCTCAGAGTTGCTGTTGGAGTCACCCAGACTTTTAGTTTTGGGTGACTTCAACATTCCACTCGAGACCAGCTTGACAAATCTGACTGGTGCAGCTCGGGAGTTCATGGAAACCATGACAAACATGGGCCTATCCCAATTGGTCATTGGGCCCACACATTGTGCGGGTCATACTCTCGATGCGGTCTTTACTACGGAACAGGAATATCCATGGGTGGCAGTTATTAAAACCACCGCATTGTCATGGACGGATCATTTCCTGGTCAAGACTGAACTAAGAGTCTCTTCCCGCCCCACCAGGGGTGGTGGACCCATTACAATGGTCCACCCCCAAAGGCTAATGGAACCAATAGGATTCCAGAAAGCCTTGGAGGGTTTAATGGTTGGTAACGCTGGTGACCCTGTTGAAGCTTTGGTTAATACTTGGAACACCGATCTTACCAAGGCTATTGACACGATCGCTCCCAAGTGTCCTTTCCAACCCGCTTCTAACCGTAAGCCATGGTATACACCAGAGCTTAGGAAAATGAAGCAGGTTGGACAACGACTAGAGCGCAACTGGCGGAAAACTCGACTCGTATCCGACAGGACTCAACATAGGAACTTTCTTCGGTCCTATCGAGAGGCAATACGTGCAGCGCAGAGATCCTTCTCCTCTGCACATATTGCGTCTGCAGAGTCCCGTTCAGCAGAGCTGTTTAGGGTGGTAAGGGAGATGACGTGGGTTATACCTGCGCAGAAGCCACTGCTTAACCCAACAACGGCCTGCTGTGATGCATTTAACAACTACTTTGCAGATAAAATCTCTCGGATAAGAGCTGACTTAGATGCCAGTATTTTGACAGAAACAATTGACGAGGTGTCCAGCAACTCTGTTGATGTAAGTTTACTGGATCAATTTCAATCCATGAGTACCGAGGCCATGGACAAGCTACTTGGTAGAGTGAGGAAGACGACCTGCCCTCTCAATCCTTGCCCTTCATGGCTGGCCATCCGGGGGGGTGCCTTGATGGTGTTCCTTAAGGACATCATCAATGCATCCCTCAGGGAAGGGTGGGTTCCACCCTGTTTAAAGGAAGTGGTGGTTAGGCCGCTCCTGAAAAAACCTTCCCTAGACCCCCTGGACATGAACAACTGTAGGCCAGTTTCTATGTTACCATTCTTGAGCAAAATGATCGAGAGGGCAGTTGCTCTTCAACTCCAAGTGGTCTTGGATGAAACTGATTATCTAGACCCATTTCAAACTGGCTTCAGGACGGGATTTGGAGTTGAGACTGCCATGGTTGCCTTGACCGATGATCTGTGTCTAAGCATCGACAGGGGTAATATGTCCCTGTTGGTGCTTCTGGACCTCTCAGTGGCTTTCGATACAATAGATCATGGCATTCTCCTGGATCGCCTGAGTGGGTTAGGAATCAGAGGCACTGCGCTCCAGTGGTTCCAGTCCTTCCTCTTGGGCAGGTCCCAGAGGGTGCGGCTCAGGGACAGCTGAGTTACTAATGGATCAGAGCATGTGTTGCCGGCTAGCCTAGGAGTGATTACGTGGGCAGCTGTTCAGCTCCCAGACCCTCGGCTTCTTCCCTTCACAGCACTTACTCCCCCTCCCCACAATGCCATGCACACACACACACAAACACACGTGCATTTCCCCCCTCCCTCTTTTGGCAGCTCCCCTGTGTGGAGCTATTTAGGAGGGCCCCATTGGAGAAGCTGCGTGCGGTGCCCTGGGCTCAAACAAGAGGCCCACCTGCCTGCCACCTTCCCCAGCCTTTCCAAGGCAGCTCCGAGGCTTTGGAGCCTTGGAAGCCCCCCGGGAAGGCTGGGGAGAGGCCGGGCAGAGTCCCTGTCTCCCATCTGCCGCCTTCCCCAGCCACCCCGAGGTGGCTCTGCGGCTTCAAAGCCACGAGCCCCCTCTGGAATGCTGGGTGGCCACCCTCCCACTCGCCCGCTGCCTTCCCCGGCCTCCCTGAGGCGGCTCCATAGCTTCAAAGCCACAGAGCCGCCTCAGGAAGGGCTGGGGAGAGGCCAGGCGGCCACCCTCCTGCTCGCCGACCATCTTCCCCAGCCTATCTGAGGCAGCTCCGAGGCTTCGACGCCTCGGAGCCACCTCAGGAAGGCCGGGCGGCCACCCTCCCACTCACCCGCCATCTTCTCCGGCCTTTCTGAGGCAGCTCCAAGGCTTCGGAGCCACCTCAGGAATGCCGGGGGAGGCCGGGCAGCCACCCTTCTGCTCGCCCACCGCCTTCCCCGGCAGAGTTCTGTCTGCCGGCCACCTTACCCAGCCTTTCCAAGGCGGCTCTGGGGAAGCACAGCAGGCCTCAGGGGTGGCAGTGGCCAGGTAGGGGGGAAGCTTCACCCCCGCCTCCCTAAAGTGGTGATTGGGGCTTCGTAGCCCTGTCCACTACTTTCCTCCACCCTCCCACCCTCCCTAAAGTGGCGATCAGGGCTTTGTAGCCCTGCCTGCCACTTTCCTCTTCCCCTCCCTAAAGTGAGGCTTTGAAGCCTAGATCGCACTTTATGGAGGGTGGTGAGGTTGCGGGTGGGGGCGGGTGGGAGGAGGCCACACATGTCAGCACAAATGGCTATGCATGTTAGTGCTGACACGTGTGTCATAGGTTCGCCATCACCGGCATTGGTAATTGAAATGAGGCTGCAGTTCTGCATGTACTTTCTTTGAGGGTGAGGCTCAGTGAAGAGTGGAATAAATGGCAGGCACAAGAGTGGCAAAGGAGAAGAAGACATAATACCACTTTTCCTCTAAAAGAGATTTTACATGTCATTTAATTTTAGCAGGAACGGGGAAGGTATGACTCTCCAGATGCTGTTGGAACTATGGTGTTACTAATACTGGTGTCACCCCTCGGCCTCTCCATACCCCCCAGGGCGGCCACTGTATTGGACTTCAGCTCCCAGCAGCCTCTGCAAGCATGGCTGATGATTGGGGATGATGTCAGTTGTAGTCCAGCAATATCTGGAGGACCACATGTTCCCCACCCCTGCTGACCTGGTGTTTGGTTTGTGTTTACATGTTTAAAATTGGGAAGTGTGAGGGCTGAAATACCTAAGAGTGAGAAGATTTTCTTCCTGAAATAGCAACCTACCAGCTGCATGAACTGCTGTTCAAGTGCCTTGTATTCTGCAGAACTCCGATTGAAGAGGTCATCAGAGAAGTGCATGTTGGTGACTCTCAGGCTGAAGAACACCACTAACTCTTTCCCTTTGGCTGCTGTTGTCATGGAGCTTGTAGTCACATATTTCAGTGGAGGAGCTGGGGTCATGTCTGGGGTTTCTGGCATGGCATAGTAGCCACTTCCCTCCTCATCCACTGTTGCTGGGCTCATCAAGTCCTGCACTCCCATTTCAAGTCCAGTAGGGATGCCGCTGTCGGTTGCTGCTCCCCATGCAGAACTTGTTGCTTCAAAAGACTGGTCAACGACAGCAAAGGGGCCACTGGTAGTCCCTGCTGGCAACAAAACGATCTGTTCTGTGGGGCCCAAAATGTCATCTTCGGGAACAGAAGTGG
The DNA here is from genome assembly GCA_030847615.1 of Gambelia wislizenii. Taxonomy (NCBI): domain Eukaryota; kingdom Metazoa; phylum Chordata; class Lepidosauria; order Squamata; family Crotaphytidae; genus Gambelia; species Gambelia wislizenii. The sequence goes on along the minus strand of JAUMIR010000001.1, from coordinate 163,245,139 downwards.
GAAGACCTGGGGAACCAATGAAGTAGGGCATAGTGCTCAATGTGCCGAAAATATCATCACCTGAAGATTCCAGCTGGCCTGCAATTTTTATGTCTGGAGAAAGAAACAAAGTCAATGCTGAACAACATCCAGCCTTTTAACAAATTCACTCACTAACAGACCTGCAGTAAGAAAGGTTTTTAATATTGCTGAAGGAAGAGAAAAGGTTACATTATAGTGCCTGAATTAGGCAACCTGAAAAAAACAGGACTAGATTTTGGGGAAACAGCCTATGGGCTAGTTCTAAATAGTATCAGTAAGGATTATTTCTTCTACCATTTTGGGGAATACTGGAGGTCTGACTAGTGGGTGAGGCAGCACCATTTTCAAACACTTCATGGTGGTGTTCAGTATGGTGTGAGCTTCTTCCCTCTCCACGTGCAGACTTCTTCCCTCCATCCCACAATTTGACTAATTGCGTTGCAGAGGGGCGGGATAGAAATAAAATTTTATTATTATTTTATTATAATTATAATTATAATCTAATGTAAATTATTAAAATGGCAAGATAATCAAAACAAGCAGCTAAAAAAACCAGCCGCAGCTTATCAGGGTGCCAGGAAACCTCGACAGCAGCAAATAAAGCCATCACTGTCCAGTCCAGACCCATTGTGCCAAAGTGCAACAGAACAACTCTCTTAGCCAATCACTTGCAAGACAACGGCTAAGAAGAGAGGTGCCCATTCTTAGGAAGGTAATTCCATGGGGTTAGAACCACTACACCACAACATAGTCCACTTGTCCATTACTTCAGATAGAAAAGGCATCAAGACTGGGATTTCCTAGGAAGAACTTAATATGTGGGTAGGCACTGCTTGGAATACTGTTTTCTTTCATCTAACAATGGAATTTACTATATGCATAGAGGTGGAAAGGACTACACCTATGGGTCCCAGTGTCACTCAGCCCACAGAGCTGATATGCTTTGTGTGATACCTGGTAAGGGGAGCTGTATATATGTATGCATATATTTGCATATATATGTATATAAGTATAGCTGTATATAACATGCATCTGTTTATCTGTATGCATTACTGGGAACCCTAACTGGTGTGAGTTCCTGAGCAGGGAGGCTATGAACTTACAGCTATATGTGCACAGGGTCCCCTATATAAATATGTGGGATGTAGTGTGGTAAAGTGCATGACATCACAGATAAGGCCAGCAGGTGTTGTCCTTCTTGCTGCTCTATAAAAGACATGGAGGTGACAGTCTAAACAGCCATTTTGGTCTCATTCCCTAACCGATATTCCTTCTGTAGTAACATTCCTCTTGAACTAACTCTAGCAATAACTCTAAGCAATCACTTTGGCTATCTGAAACTGTTATCAGGGCCATTGGTATCCAACCAGATGCTATGACCTTTTCTCTTAAATGTTCCAACAACATTGTGCAATGTAAGGAAAGATAGAGTGTCTTATCTCCAACAATCTGAAACTCACTGTTCTGAAAGAAATGTAATGATGATGATGCCAGGAAAGGAATTTAGGAGCACAGCAAATAAGGGATGATAATAGTTGTTGCTAGAATAATTCACCTGAGTAAGATAATATCCTGTTAGTTCCTAGGAACATTTATTATTTGGAATGTTCATGTATATTATCATTACACATTGCTGAAGTAATTGGTTTGAAGAAGTGTCACACCACTTATCAATGGCAATTAATGGCAAATTAGATTACAAATTAGATTACAATGACCTCTCCATTGATGCCCCCTTGTTGTGGGAGAGAGGCTTGCGTACCCTAATGATGTTTTGAGCTATGCTGGCGGTGGCATAATAGCCACTGGTAGGGTCTCCCATGCCAGACAGGTCAAAACCGAAGGGTCTGACAAAGAGCGTCAAAGGGCAGGATGGGCTCTCTAGCCTATGGCAACTGTCCTAGGAGAAGGAAAACTCTTATCCCAAACCCGGGCAGATGGTGCTCGTCCAACCCTGTAAGGTCAACCATCTAAGAGAAGGAAACTCTAATCAAACCTATGACCCAAGGACCTCACTGCTACTGTCCATGCTTGCAAGGCCAACAGATGAACCTTTGGTTTAAAGAGTGAGGCCAGTTCTGTGCACGCTGCACTCCACCAGAAAAATCCATTGCACAGGCTCGAAGGACAAATCCAATTCCAAAAAAGCCCTGTAGCAATAGGCGAGGGACGAAACGGCAGGTGTAAAGAGGCACTGGAAGCTGCAGACCCAACCCTGCATGCAGGCGGTTCAGGACTTTGGTCGCTCGAGGCTGACCCGGGAGATGACAGTCTTGTTCGGCAGCATCCTGAATGACCAAGCAGCCTTTTTAAAGGAAAGCACTGCTTGCTCCATATGGAGAGGGGCCTAGAAAAGGTGACCTAACGAAAGCTCATCCCCAACTATCTGGTTGGCTAGCCGCGGCCAACGGGAATCTTCTGATGCGGTCAAACCAAGGCAAAGAAACAAAGGCATACACTGGCCTCCAAAGGTGTAAATAAACTGACGCTTGCATGCTGGAACATCAGAACCATGCGAGACTCTGAAGATAGTGGATGGCCTGAGTGTCATTCTGCTCTAATAGCCCATGAACTATCATGGCTTAATATTGACATCACTGCTCTTAGTGAAGTTCGTCTCCATGAGGAAGGCAGCCTTAAAGAACATGGCGCCGGCTACACACTTTACTGGTCTGGCAAACCCAAAACCGAAAAACATCTTTCAGGAGTAGGCTTTATGATTAAAAACTCCATTGCCTCCAAACTCGAAACCTTGCCAACAGGACACTATGATCGCATTATTTCCTTACGCCTCCCACATGTTGTTCTCTTTAGTATATATGCACCAACTATGCAAGCTGACCCTGTAGAGAAAGACAAATTCTACACAGACCTACACCACCTCATACAAAATGTCCCTGTAGAAGATAAAATTATTATCCTTGGTGACTTCAATGCCAGAGTAGGAAAGAATTCCGAAGCCTGGAAAGGTGTCTTAGGCAAGCATGGCGTTGGAAATTGCAATGATAATGGACGCCTCCTGCTAGAGTTCTATGCAGAACAACAGCTGACTATTACAAACACTATCTTTCAGCAGAAAGATAGCTTGAAGACAACCTGGATGCATCCCCGATCCAAACATTGGCACCTCATTGACTATGTTCTAGTACGCCAGAGAAACATCCGCGATGTCCATCATACTCAAGTGATGCCTAGTGCAGAATGCCAGACAGATAATCACCTCGTAAGATGTAAACTAAATCTTCATCTTAAGTTCAAACCTAAGAGGGGTGGCATCTCAAAGAGGAGACTCCAAGTCAACAATCTTCAACAAGCTACCACGAGAGACAAATCCCAGACAAATCTGCAAACAAAACTTGAAGACCATCCTACAGATCCTTCTCCTACAGTGCTTTGGCAGCATATCAAAAACAGTATCCTGCAGTCTGTGGAAGAATCCCTCAGGTTCTCCCACAAGAAAAATGAAGACTGGTTTGATGAAAACAACCAAGAGATCCAGGAGCTGTTGGCAAAGAAGAGAACTGCTCACCAGGCATACCTTGCCCAGCCAAGTTGCCATGTAAGAAAAGCAGCTTTCCGTCTCACACGTAGTAAACTTCAACAAAAACTCCGAGACATACAGAACAAGTGGTGGATCAATATAGCAGATAAGACACAACGCTGTGCAGATCTGGGTGATCCTAGAGGATTTTATGAAGCTCTTAAGGCAGTGTTTGGACCTACTTATCAGGTCCAAAGCTCCTTATACAGTACAGATGGTCAAACATTAATTACTGATAAAGCCTCCATCGTGACTCGATCGGCTGAACACTTTCAGTCTCTTTAGTGCCAACCGAGTAGTCCAAGGCTCAGCTATCCAACATATGATACAAAAACCGGTGACAAATGAATTGGACATAGCTCCCACTTTGGAAGAGACCCTTAAGGCCATACAGCAGATGAAAAACAGCAAGGCAGCTGGGATTGATGGAATCCCACCTGAAGTTTGGAAACACGGAGGTCATGTACTCCATGATAAATTCCACGAACTCCTTGTGAATTGCTAGAAAAGGGGGGAACTGCCATCAGATCTCCGAGATGCAGTCATCATCACTCTGTACAAGAAAAAAGGAGCAAAATCCAATTGCTCAAACTATCGAGGCATAACACTGCTCTCTATTGCTGGAAAAATCCTTGCAAGGATAGTTCCTGCCATTGCAGAAGAATTTCTTCCTGAAAGCCAATGTGGATTCAGAGCCAATAGGAGTACTACAGATATGGTATTTGCCCTTAGACAACTGCAAGAGAAATGTAGAGAGCAGAACAAGGGTCTCTATGTAACATTTGTTGACTTCACCAAAGCCTTCAACACCGTGAGTAGAAAAGGTCTGTTGCAGATCCTGGAAAGACTAGAATGTCCTCCCAAATTCCTTAAAATGATTATCATGCTACACAAGGGCCAGCATGGTCAAGTCAGATATGGTGATGCTCTTTCAGAGCCTTTTCTAATAACTAATGGAGTGAAGCAAGGTTGTGTTCTTGCTCCAACTTTATTTACAATCTTCTTCAGCATGGTGCTCCAAAGGGCTATGGCAGAACTTGAAGAAGAAGACGGCATCTATATACGTTACCGTACTGATGGTAGCTTGTTTAACTTAAGCCGGCTGAGGCTCGCACCAAGACTCTAAACTATCTAGTCTGTGAGCTGCTCTTCGCTGATGATGCTGCCCTTGTTGCCCACACAGAAGCAGCTCTGCAGCGCCTAACATCCTGCTTCGCAACAGCTGCAGAGCTGTTTGGGCTGGAAGTCAACCTGAAGAAAACGGAAGTTTTTTTACCAGCCTGCACCACAGGATGAACACCATCATCCCCACATTGCCATCGGCAACTCTGTGCTTATGTCTGTTCAGCAGTTCACCTACTGGGAAGCATCATCTCCTCAGATGCCAAGACTGACAAAGAGATCGATCACAGATTAGCAAAGGCATATAGCGCATTTGGAAGACTTTACAAAAGAGTCTGGAGTAATAAACACCTGATGCGAAGCAGAAAAATCAGTGTGTATAGAGCCATTGTACTGTCTATTCTCCTTTATGGGTCTGAAACATGGGTCACCTATCGCCATCACTTAGGACTCCTCGAACGCTTTCATCAGCGCTGTTTACGCACAATCCTAAATATACACTGGACTGACTATGTGACGAATGTTGGTGTCCTTGAGCAAGCAGGGATCACCAGCATTGAGGCCATGATATTGAGAACACAGCTGCGCTGGGCAGGGCATGTGTCTAGGATGGAGGACCATTGCCTCCCCAAAATAGTATTCTACGGTGAACTCGCCACGGGTCAGCGTAAGAGGGGTGCTCCAAAAAAGCGATACAAGGACTCCCTGAAACAACATCTCAGGCGTGGCCAAATTGATCACCAACAATGGTCTGCCCTGGCCTCACATCAGGAGGCATGGAGACGCACTATCCACAATGCTGCAGCCTTATTTGAGAACTCACGCTGAACAAGTCTTGAAGAGAAACGGCAATGCAGAAAGTATCACAACCCAGAAACATCACCCAAGGAGACTTTCTGCTGTGCTTTCTGCGACCGGACTTGTTTATCTCGGCTTGGCCTTTTTAGTCATCAGCGCGCTTGCAGTAAGCGCGGGATGAGTCCTTCCTGAATCTTCATTTGAGAAGAAAAGCCAGAGAGAGATTACAATGATGTACCTTTGATTTGAGCTTCACAAATACAGCTGAATGCCACCTAGTATGTTCAACACTAATTTGTTAATTCTCTCTTCACAGACTTCTGCTATTTTACAAATATATCAATCTCACATTTATTTGAAAGTTTGTCAATACACCGTCTGATTTAAGACTGGTTTGTTACAAGACACAGTTGGGGGCTATGTTCTATAATTACATTTTCATATTTGAGATTAAATAGGCCTGACTGAATAATAGCCTTAATAAATAAATGAACATAGAATGATGCTCATTTTGTTTAGAGAGTATGAGTTGTATTGTTATCCTTGGTTCTTTTTCTGGGCTGTGAGGACCAACCAAAAAAATCCAAGAAATGCTACGCTCAGCGAAGGACAAAAGAGACCCTCTCATAGCTGCAAGAGTTTATCACATACCGTGCAGCTGTGAACAAGTTTACATAGGGACCACTAAACACAGTGTGCAAACATGAATCAAGAAACATGAGAGATACTGCAGACTGCGCCAGCCAGAAAAATCAGCAGTAGCAGAACATGTTATAAACCAACCTGGACACAAAATGCTATTTGAAAACACAGAAATTCTAGACCAGGCCAACAACTAGCATGTCAGAATGCACAGAGAAGCTACTGAAATCCATAAACACCTGGACAACTTCAACAGGAAAGAAGAAACCTTAAAAGTAAACAAGATCTGGTTCCCAGTTTTGAAATACAATAGAATCAAAACTCAACACTTACACAGAATTCCACCCAGGGACAGGGGGATCCCCAGCAGATAATGTCCCATCAACCAAACATTAGCCAAACAGACACTAACGAGCCTTGCATTTCTATACCCAGAAACTAACCATTCAATCACACAAATTTACATATACTCCCCAACAGGGGTTCATAGCATATAAACTCCACACACACACCTATCCAACCATTCTCTGAGAATGCCAGCCACAGATGCAGGTGAAATGTCAGAAAGAAACTATTCCAGAACACGCCCTCACAGCCCAGAAAAAAACCCGAAGGGAAATCTACGGATGCCGGGACCACATTGAAATCTCTATGGGGAGAAACTGTTCCAAGACACCATGGGCTGGTTTACACAGCAGATTTGTTGCGGCAACTTGTGTTTTAATTCTTTTCCGCAGCTGTGCCAGTCAAGTTTTTTTTCTAATTATGCTGCTTTTACGTTCAGACTTGAAAAAGTGTGGGGGGCGTGGCCTCCCAAGCAGACAAAGGCTGTATGGGGAAGGGCATAGACCAAGACTCACAGACTGCCCAAATAGCAGGGGGGAAGATCAAAGAAGTGGCTCTGTGTCTGTGTCTCTGTAAATCTGCCTGTAAATGAACTCACTCCATGAAGCAGAGGGACAGTAATCTCTCTGCTAAAAGACCTTGCCGCCATGCCGTGGATCCTAAGGTGAACCTATCACAAGTTTTTCCAGCCTCCCCTCCCTCCCCCCTCTCTCTCCCTCCCTCCCCCAAGCAGAGCTGACAGATGGGAACTTTATGACTGAAAGGACTTGGGAATCCTTTTTCTTGGCAGACCTTCTGCAAAATAGTAGAGAGGATTTTTCAAAGTTTCCTGATCGCTACTGAATGCAGTCCCACTCTTTTAAGCCTGCCCCTTACATCATAGCAACCAATCACAATGCAGATCTGATGCAGCCCTTAGTTTACACTGCCAATAAAGCGCTACATTGCAAATATGCTGGCATAAGTAGCGACATCCCTTGCCACGCTATATTTGGGTGTTTTACCTTCCCCCCTTCTGAATGAGGCGATGCTGTGCTGCGATCCATGGGAACTATAAGCTATCTTAGTGGTATATTTAGAGGAATATTTGCCCGTGTAAATGACCCCCCAGAGATTGGAGAAAATCTGGACCAGGAGAGCACACCTACTCTGATAGTTAACTTTTTTGTTATGCTGCAGAGACACAGAAACCATACCACACTTTCTCACAGCAAAGAGGACATTAAAATCCCCACAGGCCAACCGGATCTATAACAGAATGGAAAAAACACTGTTACGAGACAGAATGCACACCACCCGGAGGAAGAGGCAAAAGAGATAAGAGGAGAAACAGCTAGGATCCTGAGGAAGGCAAAACCACCACCCAGCAACATAACCATAAAAGAAAGAAAAGCCATCAAGGATCTCAATGCAGACCCAGACATCATTATTCTCCTAGCAGAGAAAGGCAATGCCACAGTAATCATGGAAACAGAAAAATACAGACAAAAAATAAGGGAACTCTTGGACCCTGAAACATACAGAAAACTCAAGCAAGATCCGACCAACAAAATCATCAGAAAAACAAATGCCTTGATCAAGAACTCACCAATTCAGCTAATCATACACCAGAATCTATGCAGCTCAGAGGCTCTCCCACCAAGACTATATGAACTTCCTAAGATCCACAAGGATTCCATTCCGCTCCGACCCATAGTGAGTGCCATTGGATCCTCCACGTATGACTTGGCCAAGTTTCTGGCCACACAATTACAAACCCACATAGGACAAACCCCTCACTACATCAAAGACTCAGCTCACTTCATAGAAAAAATCAACAACATAGAACTGAAACCTGGAGACAGAATGATCAGTTTTGATGTTGTCTCCTTGTTCACCAAAGTCCCCATAATGGACACCATGGCACTCATACAACAAGTATTTCCTGAGGACATCACAGCCTTTTTCAAACACTGCCTCACAACAAGCTACTTCCAGAGGGATAATGAATTCTACGAACAGATAGATGGGGTAGCCGTGGGCAGACCCCTGAGCCCAGTGATAGCAAACTTTTACATGGAACAATTTGCAAAGCAAGCCCTGGAAACAGCACCAAAAAACCCCACAACATGGTTCCAATATGTGGATGACACTTTCACCATTTGGAACCATGGAGAAAAAGATTTGGTCTCATCCCTGAACCACCTGAACAGCATCCACCCAAATATCCAATTCACGATGGAAAAAGAGAAGGAAAGAACACTGCCATTCCTGGATGTCCTAGTCATCCACAAACCAAACCAACGGTTAGGCCATAAGGTATACAGAAAACCCACACAGATGGACAGATACCTACACAAGAACTCCAATAATCACCCAGGACAAAAAAGAAGCACAATAAAAACATTGGTAGACCATGCAAAAAGGATCTGAGAACCCCACTACCTGGAGGACAAACTGAGGCACCTAAACTGGGCCCTACAGGCTAATGGTTACTCCAGATCAGACATCACAAGAGCAGCCAGACCCAGAAAAATCCACAAGAATGAAGAAGAAAAACAGCCACCCAAAGGGAAGATATTTTTACCATACATCAAAGGAGTCACAGACAGAATAGGGAAACTGATGAGGAAACACAACCTCCAAACAATCTATAGACCAACCAAAAAAATTATAAATAAATCCAAGAAATGCTACACTCAGCAAAGGAAAAAAGAGGCCCTCTCACAGCTGCAGGAGTTTACCGCATACCATGCAGCTGTGAACAAGTTTAGAAAGGGACCACTAAACACAGTGTGCAAACATGAATCAAGGAACATGACAGACACTGCAGACTGAACCAGCCAGAAAAATCAGCAGTAGCAGAACATGTTATAAACCAACCTGGACACGAAATACTATTTGAAAACACAGAAATTCTAGACCAGGCCAACAACTATCATGTCAGAATGTACAGAGAAGCTATTGAAATCCACAAACACCTGGACAACTTCAACAGGAAAAAAGAAACCTTAAAAGTAAACAAAATACAATAGAGTCAAAATTCTACACTTACAAAAGAATTCCACTCAGGGACAGGGGGATTCCCAGCAGATAATGGCCAATCAACCAACCATTAGCCAAACAAACACTAACGAGCTTTGCATTTCTATACCCAGAAACTAACCATTCACTTACACAAATTTACATATTCTCCCCAACAGGAGTTCATAGCATATAAACTCCACACACACACCTACCCAACCATTCTCTGAGGATGCCAGCCACAGATGCAGGCGAAATGTCAGAAAGAAACTATTCCAGAACATTGCCTCACAGCCTGGAAAAAACCCAAAGAATATTTATGGATGCTGGCCATGAAAGCCTTTTACTTTACAATGAGTTCTATTCATCACTGGACTTCTGGAAGAGCAAAATCTAACATCTGTGGGAGGGGAGGCCATCTGTCCTCCCTGCTTCTGCCCCACAGCACCTTGAAAACATGCTCTAGATGGCAAGAAAACCTGGAGCAAAATTTCTGTGTCAGAGCTGGTAGATTTAAGTTTTGTAAACTTGCTAGCGTGTATTCTGTGAACAGATTCAGGTCTAATTTTGTACACTGTTTCTGCAGCCCAAAGAACCAAGAACTCTGTGGCTGGAATCCTGTTAATCTAATGGACATATGTAAGTGTGGCATATGTGTGCATATTTCTGTTGTTGGATGGAACACAAGGTGTTATTCTGTAGCTCTTTGTGCACCATCCAAAACCTTTCCCCCCACAGCTGTCAAGACTTGGGAAGGGCTGCTGCTCCTGCTGCTGCTTACTGGTGGGGAGGGGAGGGGGGGAGTCAGTTCAGATGATGACAATGTGGCTGGTCTGGCCTCAGAGGGGAAGGAAAAAGAGGGTGCACTCCAACTGTGAGCACACTCCTATTTCCTTCCCCCTCTGAACTGAGACAAACCAGTTGTCTTTCTGTTCCCTCCCCTTGGCACCAATAAGTAGAGGCAGCAGCAGGGCCCGCTCACAGGGCTTAACAACTGCGGGGAGGGGTCAGGACCGGTTTAAGGAATTTTGGGCCCCCTGCAATGCTTTATTTTGGGGGCACCATATGTTTATCTGAGGTCAATGTAACCTAACTCAACCTAAGCCATTCACAGTACAGGATATTCAGATTATTACTAATAATGTTTTTGCAAGAGGTTTACTACGGGGGCCCTCACAATGATGAGGCCCCCTGTGGATGCTGATGCTGCCGGTGCCTTAAACCGGCCTTGGGAGGGGTTTTTGGACCTGGCAAAAAGGACTAGAGGATAGCCCTTGCACCCCACCCAAGAGAAGGAGATATACAGAAGAGTGGTGGACATGAACTATGTGGGCCTTATGCTCCATCTGTTTGACTTTGGCCTGTGTCTGCCATCATTTCTCCGTTATGTTTGCAACTTGTTCTATTACTGTGGTGCTACTGATTTCTTAAAATACCAGTTACTTTACATTCATCATTTCTATATCATCACTCATTGGCCTGAATCCTATTTGACTCAGTTGGATTTACATATGAGTATGTGACTCACCATTCAGCAATTGATCAATGAGTCTGCTCAAGTTGTAGCTATCAATAGGCTTCAGGCTATAATCTCCATTTTTTTTTTAATTTTGTCAAGGATTATCTAGCCAAGACTTGCTCAGAACTTTATTTCAAAGTCATTTCTCTCACATGAAAATTTAGGCTGGGACCCTCCATCATCAATCAGGTGTAGCTATGAGAAAGCTCCTTCACTGTAACTACATTATTTGGCCCCATCCTGCAAAACCCACCTTAGAAGCCAGGCAGCAACAACAAAGGAGTTCTGAGATGCTGAAGAGCAGGGCATTGAATGATGATCCATCCAGCTTTTTCCCATTGGCAAAGTGCAGTGTGAAACACATTTGAGACAGGACTCATAGGGTTAATTATGTAACTCCATTGTGTGTGCTTCTGCAGCCTTGCCTACATGGTAATTCTACACTTAAAAATTCTCCAAAGGACTTGTTTCCTGTGATCTTTACTCAGAAATCATTTATCTTCAATTTGCATCCACTGGTAAGATTTGTTTCATATTTCCCCGTAGTATAAAAACGCTAATTCAAGTTGCCATTTTCTTTTTCCTTGAGGGTCTTATGTAATTTTAAATATGTATCTATGGAGGTTTTCCTTTACATTTGTTGATACCTCACCCCAACCTCACCCTTCCCCTCAAGAGTCAACTTAAGCATTATGGATGTTTTTTTTATCTGTAACCACAGCTATTTCTTCTTACACCCACTGTAACTGTTCAAGTACTCCCACTAGGAGTAGTCTTTCATTTCATTGGGTCTTTTTGAAGTACTAGTTCCTTTTTAAGACAAACTCAAAAGAAAAGCCAGTTAAGCAAATTAAACTTTTAACATACAGCTATTTTTACTCTTCCTGCAGTGGTGGTGGTGGTTTTCAAAAAGTACATTTTCCACCTGCACAAATGCCCTGTTGCATTAAATTAAAAAAATGGAACGCAAAGCATGTGCTGGTCCTTGCTTATACCTTGTAGATGTAGTGGTTTCTGGACAGGAATCAGTAGCTGTCATCTACTGTGCCATGGCTGAGAGCCAGCGTGGTGCAGTGATTTGAGTGCTGGAACTCCAGGAGACCAGGGTTGAAATCCCTGTTCAGCCATGGAAACCCAGTGGGTGAGCTTGGGCAAGTCACACCTTCTCAGTCTCAGAGGTAGGCAATGGCAAATTTCCTCTGAATAAATCTCACCAAGAAAACCCCATGATAGGCTTGCCATAATTAAAAATTGACTTGAAGGCACACATCATCATATCATCATGTCATATGTACTCATTTATAAGTCTACCTTTATTTAGCAGCAAAATCTATCTTCTATCTATCTTTTCCTGCTATGTCATCAAACTTTCACTACTAAAACTGGTACCTCTCAAACACTATTTTTCTTCTAGTGTCATATTAATCCCTAAGTGTCTTTAATTCTTCTTCAAGGGTTTCTGCATGCTCATGCTGTTTAAAAATTCCATTATGCTCCATCTGTAATGCATAACAGGTACCTAATTCCCACCTCCAATCCTCCAACTGCATATCTATCAATTTTCCAGCTACATATTTTTCCACTTGCAATAGTCAAATGTATGATAAGACACACACACCTCTGCCAGGCAATAAAGGATGACTCTTTTACAGTTGTTATTTTCTGAAGGACTGTAATTCTGCAAACATTGTCCTCACCACAATGCAAGTGTCAAGAAGTTTGGGTAATGGGTACTGTTTTGAAGGTATGTGGGCTTGATGCTGGATGAGGTTGGGAAGACCCTACACACAGCACCTATGGGGCCCATCTATATGATGTGTGGGGGGGAACAGAGTACCTCACAGTAATGGTATTTCGCAGCAGCAGCAACATATCTTAATAGTGGTTTTGGCCCCAGAAGTTCCTGTAAGATTTGCATGCCAGATGGCAGCCATGAGTGTTTTACTTGCATTAGTTCTTTGCCACTGCTGAACCTTAAAAAAAAAAGCCTGTCGTCTAAGGTGCGCTGGAGTGATAGAGCGATTTTTCGAATTAAAAAGAGAGCAAAATAAAAAAACAAAAAACACCACCCCATTTTATCACCTTAGCGAGTGATCACTAAGGCAAAAATTCAACATGGCAGCATTGAGGGCTTGCCCTGTTAGCAAGCTCCGTCTCCGTGCAAATCAGCTTTGCATTTCCTCTCATATGGGGAAGCAATTCAAAGTGAATTGCTTGTGCTAACAAGCAGAAATGCGCACACCCTCACTCTTTTTAAAAACCTATGGGAAAAGCCATGAAGGCTTTTCCTCCGTTGTTTTTGCCACTTTGGGCCCCCCTCCTTCCAAATACTGTGGATTGGTATGGGATTCCAATTACACAGGTAGGATTCCCAGCAAATTTCATGAGGGTTATTTTGATCATTTGGACAACCCCTTTGTTCCTAAATACAATTTCCCAAGCAATCTCTCCATGAGAGAGCTATATAAATAGCTGTTAGGACAGAGATGGGAATTGGGCAGCTATCCAGATGTTTAACTGAAGCGCCTAGCACTCAGGCTAGGTAGATTGCTTAGGGCTTCTGGGAGTTGCAGTCCAACAACATCATAGATACAATTCCTACCTGTGCTATTGGTGTTTGGTGGCAGCACAGGTTATCTGTGGTGAATCCTAGAGGGGATTTCAGTCAAAGCTCACAAGATAATAGTGTATATAAAAAGGGACAGCCAAACTTCCTCAAAGAGTGTCTCCAGCAGATCAATACAATGTGGCAATTCTATATCTTGGAGAGTCCACAAATGGGACACTTGTGTTTCCGGTTGTGTCAAGTGTGTGAAGGTTGTTTTCTTTTAGAGATATTCTTGGTTAACGTTTTCCTCAAAGAAAGCAACAAACAATTTTAGCAATTTTCCTCCTGCTGTGAAGATGCCTTCAAACACTGTGCTGTTTTTGGAGACTATCTGCAGTTCAGGACTTACTTTGTGCTAAATTCACACATGGTGGTTTTTTTTTTTTTTTGGTGCAGAAAAAGCAAAAAATGCCAACAATATTGTTTCATGTGGAGAAAGTGTAGCTTTATGTATGCACGTGTGCACATAGACACACAGAGTAGGAAAATTTGGTGCAGAATAAATCCTGAACTGCAAAGATTCTTGTCAGTCCAGGATTCTCCTTATCAGGTTTTACAAACCCAAGAGAAACTTGTTTTTTGGCCATTTTTAAAAAATAATTTCAAATGTCCATTACAACCCTACTTTCCTTTGTGTAAATATAGAGTCCTAACAATGGGGGACCTGTAGAGAGTAAGTGTCAGTTTAGGTGAATATTCATCCCAGTCTGGAATGCCTAGGTACTTCAGTCAGTAGATTCATGTCAACCCCATTTCACTCACATTCTTATATTAAACCACAGAAGGAATGAATTCCCTTTTACTATGGATGTTGCATCTGCAATGAGTCTAATGAAGAACTCCATTTCATGATTAAAATACCACACTGCAATTTCTTTTTTATGCAAGCATATTTCCCAGAGCTGAGAAGAGAATGTAGCATCTTTTTGCTTACTTGTATTTTAACTATTTTAGGCAGCTTATGGAATTAGTGGTTCCTAATAAGAGGATTATAAAGTAAGAGCAGCATTCTGTATTCAGTAAGAGCACCTACACAGCATGAGTCTAATTAGATAGCTAATATGACAGGAGGGCAATGGCAGGTCAATGTAGAGAAGTCATATGGGGAAAAAAAGGTTGAGTTTGCTGTTTACTAAATGCTTAATCCATATTTAATTCAACATCTTCCACTTTAAAAACTGTATTTCTCCTCAAGTGCTATTTTAAGAAACTGCCAATTAATTACGGAAAGTGATATACAAGTTAAAAACAATGTGGAAAGGGCCACAGTTAAAGGCAGAGTCCTATTTCCTCTTCCTTAAGAGTTAGACTGAAGTAAATGGGGTTTACATCTCAGCAGACAGGCATATGTTTGCATTGACTTCAGCAAGGTTAGGTTGCAATATTATACCCATTTTCCTGGGAATAAGCTTCAGCAACAGTGTTAAGGAAGCTTAACCTGGCTCTGGGTAGTAGCCCTCATCCAATCAAGGATAGGACTGGAGTGGTGCAGGATAATTCATGTGATTTAGAATATATAGGTGAGTTTGTACCTATTAGTAAACAATATTTTTTATTAGAATACTGTACTCCAAAGAATAAGATAATTATATATCTACAGTACAACTAGGAAGCAACTAGGCTGATATTTATATTAAACAACTGAGAGTGGACTCTTATGTTCATTGACCATGCCTTAACTATTTTTCTGTCTGCTTTTGAGGTTATCTGCTGGCTTTCATTGACAGTGGGGTATGGAGAGTATGCAGCTACAAGGCCATTTTTGTGGCTTCTAGATTCCCCATTTTTTGCAAAAAGAGAGGAGGGGGAGAGAATTGTGTCCCTAGGATTCCCAGGGGGGGGTGATTTTCCTCTAAAAGAAGCCCCACATTGCTTGGTTTAGCTGAAGACTATACCTTTAAAAAAGGAAATGTGATCTTCCTTTTTTGTGCAATTCCTTCCCATTTCAGCCTGCAGCAGCAATTCCAGGAATGGAGGAGGGACCGCCCCTCCAGAGCTGCTCACCCCTGATTAACAGCCTGTACTCAACATGCCCTATCTTGCCTTCTATATTCAGTGCAGTCCTATGCATATTTATTCAGAAGTTGGTCCCACTGAGCTCAATGAGATTTACTCCCAGATAAGGTATATAGGACTTTAGTGGTTTAGATAAAGTATATAGGACTGTGGTTTTTATTTCTAAAATCTAGGTCAATTGTTTCAAGAATACTTACTCAAAATGGTGTACAATAAGCTACAGAATCCATCAAATTAAAAATAGACTACACTTCAGAGTAGTCATAGTATTAACTGCATTCATGCAACTAACAAGTGTTGGTTTGGGATATCTAAAGGTAATATAAATAGCAGTCAAGAGGACACTTGAGCAGGGGATGAAGAGAGGAAAGTCATCTCCCCCTCCCTTCACCTCCGTGTGTGGATTACGGTCCTGGCAAGAGCTGCCTCTCCATTGGCACTCGTCTGATCCATTTCAGGTTCCAGGTTCTGCTTTGGCCGGGTCAAAGGTGGTGCTATGTCCCACAGAAACAATTGCCCCCAGCTTGTGGGGGCAATTAGCGAACACACATTGGAAACTGCTTAATGCAATGTAGATGTGTAAATTGCTGTTGCTTAAAATAATTTGTAAGCTGCTCTGATAGCCTTCTGGCTGAAGAGCGGGGTATAAATAAATAAATAAATAAATAATAAAATAAATTTTAAAAAACAACCAACAATCATTCTAGAAGGAAAGCCAGTCAAGTCTAGGCTCACATTTGCTGCTCTTGTGTGTCTTCAAGTTGTTTCTGACTTATGGCAACCCTAAGGCAAACCTATAATGGGGTTCTCTTGCCAGAATTTGTTCAGAGGGGGTTTGCCTTTGCCTTCCTCTGAGGCCGAGAGATTGTGACTTGCCTAAGGTCACCCAGTAGGTTTCCATGGCCCAATGGGGATTTGAACTGTGGTCTCCAGAGTCATTGTCCAATGCTCAAACCACTACACCACACTGGCTCCCCTAGGCTCACATACCAATTAACAAAGCTAGGAGAGGACAGCACCATGGAGAGTTCCAAGTGAGGCAGGGCTGCCAATGTCAGAACTTGGGTTCCAACTACCTTAACCATCAGGTCATGCTTGATTTTGGGGTTGTCCGTATGGCAAAAATACTCCTCATAGAATTTGAGGAGAATATAGTTTGACTTAATGAGATCCCGCAACAATCTGCCATATTTGGAAGGAGGGAGTCCAAAAATGCCAAAAGCCTTCCGGCTTTTCCTCTAGTTTTTAAAAAAAGCTCTATGGGGAATGCATATTCCCACTCATTGGGACAACCGATTCACTTTGGTGTGCATTCCAATAAGAGCAGAAGTGGAAAGCTGATTGGTTGGATGTGCGGGGGGTGGGCAGAGATTGAATCATAGAATCATAGAATTGTAGAGTTGGAAGAGACCACGAGGGCCATCCAGTCCAACCACCTGCCATTCAGGAATCACAATCAAAGCATCCCTGACAGATGGTCATCCAGCCTCTGTTTAAAGACCTCCAAGGAAGGAGACCCCACCACGCTCCGAGGGAGTGTGTTCCACTGCCAAACAGCTCTTACTGTAAGAAAGTTCCTCCTAATGTTGAGATGAAATCTCTGTTCCTGGAGCTTGCATCCATTGCTCCGTGTTCCAGTCTCTGGAGCAGCAGAAAACAAGTTTGCTCCAGCCTCAATGTGACACCCCTTCAAATACTTAAACAGGGCTATCATATTACTCCTTAACCATCTTTTTTCCAGGCTAAACATACCCAGCTCCCTATGTCTTTCCTCATAAGGCATGGTTTCCAGACCTTTCACCATTTTAGTCGCCCTCCTCTAGACATGCTCCAATTTGTCAATATCCTTTTTTACCTCCAACAAAGGCAAAACACTTTCATTTGGACAACCATTGGCAAGTTCTAAGTATGCAACGCCTAAAAGTTTTCCCAGAAATAACAGTACAGGGACTTCTTGAGACATTCAATGTTGTCTGCCTAAGAAAGGGGCAGTTGGCTTCGTGGAGGACAAGAGGCTGCCTGGATCTCAAGGGAATTTACTTTTCTGTTGTTGACAGACTTCAAATTTCATTAACTGTCTTTTATTGTCCTTTGTCTGCAGTCCCCACATGACCAAGAAGTGGCTTCTGCCTGCATTAAGAGCCCTTCAAACCAACTGAACTGCAACAGAAAGAATATCAGATACAAAATGTAGGCCTGTGACTCTAACGTTGTCACTTTTCTTCTCCAGTATGATTTTTAACACCTTTTACCTGATGAAGAAGTCAGTGAAGCTTCAAAAGCCTTCATGATGTATTTTCTGCATATTGGTTGACCAATAAAGACTTCACTCTTTTGTGGATTTTGGATTTTGTTGTATTTTTTTGCATGCCCAACATGGCTACTCCTGAATATGTTTCCTAGATGAAAACTGTTTCCCAAGTGTCAGGAAACCCTGAGAAAGAGAATCCTGGGCAGACAATTTGAAATTTATTCTTCATGAAGAATGCACATGGAAAGGGTTGTGCAGAAAACAGTACTATATCTTCTGTTTTGTGAATTTTGGATTTTGTTGTATTTTTCTGCATGGCCAACATGGCTACTCCAAATATTTTTCCTATAAAATTGGACGTGGTGTCTGGAAAACCCAGGGTGGGTCTATACTGTGAGACACCAGCTGCCTTTGCTGTTCCTTACCATGAGATGTATGGTTTCAGATCTATTTTTTTTAAAAAAAACCTGATTAATTCATTTGCGAATGAATAATTAAAGAGATAAAGTAAAACAATTCCATGAATTCACATTGTAAATAAAATATTTTAATCTTTTAAGTTTCTTGCACATGAAATATAATTTTCTGTGCTGCAAATCACATTTCTGTGTAGAAAATAATATTTTCTGTGCAAAAATATGCATATTTTTTCACAGTATAAATCCCAGCTTGGTTTGAGTGTTGGACTAGGATACTGAAAGATGAGGGTTCATATCTCCGCTCAGCCACAGAAACCCACCGAGTGACCCTGGGCAATCCACACCCTCCCAGCCTCAGAGAAAGGCAGGAGCAAACCCCCTCTGAACAAATCTTGCCAAGAAAACCCCGTGATACTTTTGCCTTAGGGTCAGAAATGACTTGAAGTCAGACCACAACAATAAATCCCAGACTGCAGATGGTTCTTGAAAACTGTGCTGTGGGGAGAAAAATGGTAAAATTGAAATTTACAAAGATTTACATCCTGTGTGCATGTATAAAATGTAATGGATAGGCATCCCTTCCTTCCTTCCTTCCTTCCTCTCTCAGGATCTAATGTGGGGCAGCAGTTCTTTTCTCTTCCCTTCCAGAAAAGCCTATTGTTTGCCTCCATTTATGCACCACTTGTATCTTTGTAAATAAAACAAATATTACAGAAATAACAGAAGCCTTTGGTGTTACTTCCTCCAACCAAAATCAAATCCAGATCACACAGCTCTCAGAACATCACAGCGGAGTTAGAAAGGGAGAGGAAATTCAGTGATATGATATTACTTTCTATTCATTATCATAGGTCCAGGAATTATCCCACTGTTTTTCTGATTATTTGTTTTCAACATATATAGACCCCAGTGGGGTGACAGGAGCAGGAGGGAACTGATCCTTCTGCACATATCTCTCTCAATAGAGAAAGGCAAAGACCAAGTAGATCCGTGCCTATCTCCACCCTCTGTTTCCAAGCAAGCAATGATCTTCTCTTAGGTATATTTTTGTTTTTCCTAAGTATTTTCTCCACATCCTTCCTTATACCATAGTTATGCCTACTACTCTTCTTTGCTGTCTTCTATCCTTCATGGTACTTCCTGCTGCAATAGAAGGGCCTCTCCCAGACCTGAGATAGCTGCAGAGGGAGCAAAAACAGCTGGACTGACCAGGAATAAAATTGAAGTGACAGGACAGAGGGAGGCAAGGTTGGGGAGAGAAGTATAGTAGGACCCCTGTATCTGCTGACAATTAGTTCTGGGGGAGACATGGATACTGAAAACCGTGGATAATAGCAAATCCCATTGAAAATAATGGGACTTCCAGTTTAAAATTCCATAGAGTTGCCTTGGAAGACCTAGAAAATGGCTAGAGAGGACACATTTTCTAGGAAGACTTTATGGTAGGTGTACTGTTATGTGTCCTGTGGATAATTGAATCAGTGGATAATGAATCAGTGGATATGGGGTTCCTACTGTAATTTCTCTCCTTTTTCCTATGTTCCATTTAGTGATAAAAGGAGGTCCACTCTCCCTCTTTATAGCCAATAGTTTAGCCACAATTTAGCAAGTATAGCTTAAAAGTAGCAACCCTGACTGAAGCAAAAGGCTACAACTCCTTATCTTAGGAGTGTGATGCAAAGTAGGCTTAAGCAGGGCCTGCCCTGCCATTAGGCAGAATGAGGCAACCACCTCAGGCAGCAGACGCAGAGGAGAAGCAATGGCAACTCACCAGAAGTTCCTCCTGGACACACACACACACCGCTACCATTCACTTCCTTGCTGAGGACCAGGCTATGTGTACCATGTGCCCAGTCCTGCTCCCACTAAATTAGCTTGCTATCCTTGAGTGTGAGGAACAAAACTGTCCCAATGATGGCCAGGATCATACTGGTGACCTACACCAGCTTAACACCCCAGTTAGCTAAAACACATTGAAAACTGTTTAATGCAGTGTAGATGTGTAAATAGCTATTGCTTAAAACAATTTGTAAGCTGCTCTGATAGCCTTGTGGCTGAAGAGCGGGGTATAAATAATTAAAAAAAAAAGTTATGCAGACATCCTGAAACTACTGTTGGATTTTTGCCATAGTGATCATGCTCTCAGGTGATAAAACATCCTTTCCCCCTTCCACCCCCCTATTTATTTAAGCAGAATATCTCACTTCCGCACCTTGGATAGGCTTTAAAAAAAATACTGTCTGGTAGTGGCAACTGGTGACAATAAAAACATGAGTAATTCACTTGCTCCCACCATCTTGATTCCCAGGCATATCTGTTTGAACAACCAACATAGACAGCTTCACATGCCTGTGATTTTGCCAAAAAAATTATTGAGACAAATGAAAGCTGCTGTGAATTGGCATTAGTGTGCATCAATCAACATTTTATAGCCTTGGACAGACAAGCCCTTTCTTCTTCTTCTTTTTTTTTAAAAACCTTTGTCTGCAATAGCATGATGACAACTGAGGCATGATGGGGCTTTGGAAAAGGAGTCCTCAGCCACTATGACTTCCCCCAGAAGTGGAGAGGCTGGACAATGGAGCCCTGATAAAAGAGAGGTGTCAAGGTATAGTTCTCTGTCTGGGTCTGAGGGGTTTCTCTTTCTAAAGGGGGTAGGATCAGAACTATGGGTCATTACACAGTGAAACACAATGGAAGCTTGCAAGAGACATTTATTGTTGACACTCTTCCCCTCCACACTCTTGAGGGTGCTATTGGGGGGAGGACCCTAGTACACGAACCATATCTATGAAATTAATATCATGTCTCCTTACATATATAAACAGAGCCAGCATGCTGTATTGGTTTGACTGATGGAGACCTGGATGGCTTTGGGTGAGTCACACTCTCTCAATCTCAGAAGAAGGCAATGGCAAACTTCCTCTGAATCAATCTTGCCAAGAAAAACCCATGATAGGGTTTCCTTAGGGTTGCCATAAGTCAGAGTCAACTTGAAGGCATATATCAGCAACTAATACTTAGGCATAATCTAACTTGGCATGACACATATTTTAAAAGGTGCAACAAAACAAAATAAAAAGCAGCAAACTCCTACTCAATCATAATTTTTACCAGCATCAAAGAAAGGTAATGGCAAATCTCCTCTGAACAAATCTTGACAAGAAAAAAAAAAACCACCCTTCCTCTGAGGCTGAGAGATTGTTACTTGCCTAAGGTCACCCAGTAGGTTTCCATGGCCCAACAGGGATTTGAACTCTGATCTCCAGAGTCATCGTCCAATGCTCAAACCACTACACCACACTGGCTCCCCTTAGCCATAATCTAACTTAGCATGATACATATTTTAAAATGTGCAACAAAACAAAACCAAAAAGCAGCAAACACCTACTCAATCACAATTTTTGTGATTAGAGCTGCCATAAGTCAAATTCCTGCTCAACCATAGAAACCCACAGGCTGGCCTTGAGCAAATCACACTCTCTCAGCCTAAGAGGAAGGCAATGGCAAACTCCTTCTGAAAAAATCCTGCCAAGAAAAACTCCAGGAAAGGGTCACTGTAAGTCAGAGATGACTTGAAGGCACACAACAATAACAGCAGCAGCAGCAACAACAACAACAACAAGCAACACACCACTAATAAACAGACTGGTTGCCACAAACAGTGATGCCAAGAAAATTTTTGGCTGAGTAGTTTGTGGCTGAGGATGAGTTTTTCAACTCACACTTTTAAGATACATTAGACATAAGAAATCAATATGCAATGTGCCCATATCCAACTTTCTGGACATTAACAAAATACATGACTAGCAAATGTGCATGAAAATTTAATAAGATAGAATCAAACTAACCCAAGCATGAAGCATCTGGGTGTGAAAAGCCAACTTTAGTCACTTGTTTTTGTGGCTGTCTGCACACAATGTCAATACTTGCAATTTCATTCTTGTCCCAATATTTTCTAGGCTACCAAGTCTAACTGGATATCAGTGGAGAAGACAAGAAGGTATCTGAATACCATCTCCTCTGCTGGCTTTCATCCCTTTCCCTTGGCAACTGTTCTAACCCTTCAAGGCAACACATTTATGATTTTTGAAAGCACAGCTTCAACATTTCTAAGGGGTGTCTTCTTTAACAGTCAAAACAATCCTCATGGAATTCACTGGGAATCCTACCTGTTCTAATGGCATTCCACATCAGATCACAGTATTCAGAAGGAGGGGAGCCAAATCCACTGTAAACCCCACTGGGAAAGCCTTTGCAGCTTTCTCTGAAGTTTTGAAAAAAGGTCCCTAGAGAATGTGCATTGTTGCTCATTTGGACAATCAGCTTCACATTAATTCACATTCCTGATAAGAGCAGAAGTGGAAGCTGATTGGTTGGACAAGGGCAGGGGGCAGAGCTTGCAAACAAGGCAAGTGCCCGGAACCACCATCATGGATTTTTGCTTTGGTGATAGTGCACTCAGGTGATGAAACAGCCTTTTTCTTCTCTTTTTGAAATTTATTTAGGTGGAATATTGCACTTCTGCACCTTAAATATGTTTTTTTTTTAAAAAAATAATGTTCAGCAGCAACTGGTGACAATAAAAGCACAAGTAATTCACGCACACTCACCATCTTGATTTGCAGGCATGCCTGTTGGAGCAGTGAAAGTGGGTAGCTTGCATGCCTGCGATTTTGCCAGAAAACTGTTAAGACAAATAGAAGCTGCTTCGAATTGGTGTTAGTGTGCATCAATCCACATTTCTCCCCCTCGTATAGACAGGCCCTAAGAGATTCTTGGCCCATCATTGGCTTAGCTGCTCTAATGTAGCAGAGGTGCAGGGCAGGTTAGAATCAGATAGCTAAGAAAGACCTTAAAACAGGTATCAAACCCAAGGTCCTTGATTCTCAGCATATTTAAGATTGTCAAAATGAAAAAGGTCCTAAGTAGGCACAAGATATTATTTAGAGAAGGCCAAGAAATGGGCATCTGATGTCTAAAATCTAGCTGAAATGTTATCCACATTTTAGCATTTTTTGCACCACGGGATAATTAAAATTACTGTGTTTGTGTATGTTGTGGGTGTGAGAGAGTGTTTAAGTGTACTGCTTGGCAGTGTTTTAAAATTAGGTTCTGGCAAACTCAGTGTACAACAATGCAGTTTCTCTCTAAGTGAAGAAATGATTCTAAATTAAACCCTAAGTAGGATGCTTAAACCCTGGGGTTCTCATCTGCTACTGTGTGCTATATGACAGATTAGACATTATGACAAATCCTTCCCTGGGCTAATTCTCAGAAACACAGCTCTGTGGTACCAGTAAATATTAGATGATACAGTGAACAGAACTAAGAAAGCACAAAGTGCTCCAGAATTTCATTAAGGAATCATCTAAGATTCCTTTTAAGAAAAGCAAAGCAAAAGCAAACAGAAATTAGAAAGTGAAAATAACACCAGTCATACTAGTTGAATTGTAATAACTGTTTCTCTTCAATTACCTGCACTAACAGTATTGAGGTACTTCTTAAAGTACCCAGACAACTCAGTCAAGGCATATGTTAGCTGGCTTGGAGTACATTTTTATGAAGACTTATGGGTCAAACCCAAAACTGTTTTAGAAGTGGGGAAGCCCAAGATAGGCAGGCTGGCCTTTATGAATTTTGCACACTTAGAATCATAGAATCATAGAATTGCAGAGTTGGAAGAGACCACGAGGGCCATCCAGTCCAACCCCCTGCCACGCAGGAAATCACAATCAAAGCATCCCCGACAGATGGCCATCCAGCCAAAGACCTCCAAGGAAGGAGACCCCACCACGCTCCGAGGGAGTGCATTCCACTGCTGAACAGCTCTTACTGTCAAAAAGTTCCTCCTAATGTTGAGATGGAATCTCTGTTCCTGGGGCTTGCATCCATTGCTCCATGTTCCAGTCTCTGGAGCAGCAGAAAACAAGCTTGCTCCATCCTCAACGTGACACCCCTTCAAATACTTAAACAGGGCTATCATATTGCCTCTTACCCGTCTTTTTTTCAGGCTAAACATACCCAGCTCCCTAAGTCTCTCCTCATAAGGCATGGTTTCCAAACCTTTCACCATTTTAGTCGCCCTTCTTTGGACACTCTCCAATTTGTCAATATCCTTTTTGAATTGTGGTGCCCAGAACTGGACACAGTATTCTAGGTGAGCCTGACCAAGGCAGAATAGAGTGGCACTATTGCATGTATGTTATTACAAAACAGTAAAAATGCAAAAAGGCAGTAGCTGGCATCGTGTTAGTCAGTCCCAATTAAAGCTGACCCATGCAATCAATAGCTGAATGGTGAGTCAAAACATAGGTAAAACATAGGTAAATCTCAGGGATTCAATGGGTTTACTATAGTCAGGACTAAAAGAGAATTTAGGCCAGTGACTAATAATAATAATAATAATAATGCCAACTCAAGAAGTTAAGATGACTACCATGAGGACAGCAACAAAATAATAAATGGAACATTTTAAAATTGATTAAGGAATAAAATTAATGTACCAGATAGGTCTTAGTAAGTGATTACAAAGAAAGCTATAAACTAGGACATATCTGACTGTTTTTTCCTCAGAGGGCTCAACTACACAGGAGTCTTGGTGGGCCTGATCCCTGGAGCCTGATCATTTCAGAAGGTGCTGAGTTCCCCCACCCCCACCCCGGCCAGCCTAAACTTGGGGTGGGCAAGCCCCTCTGCCCCCACCCCTTGTTCTGGGGGTCATGGACAAGCTACAAAATATATCTGGTTGACAAAGATCCTGCTCGTCAGTTCTGACTGTATCTGAAATCCTTTCACATGCCAGAGGCTAACTTGTAACATCTTGAACCAGCTTTCCTTCAAACAAAAAATTCTAGAAGTCTAGAAATATCAAGAAAAAGTCTTTATTGAGGGGGGGATCATTGTAAACTCCCACAGAAATGAAAAATGGCACATTGATCTGATCTAAAAATCCTCACTAAAATGGTTACATCCTAAAACCAGAATGTTTCTAATTTGAAAGCAAGTTTCATTCAAATGACATAAAATTATTTAATTGAACTCAGAACTTCAAGCCTAATTCTAAGCACATTTGCCTTGAAATTTAAATAGGATTTACTTCTAAGATTACTTTGATGGCATACTTTGATATCACTTTAACTGTCATGACTGCATTCTAGGAATCCTAGGATTTGAACCTGGGTAAGGTACTAGAGTTATCTGACAGAAAATTCTAAATACCTCCCAAAACTACAAACCCAAGGATTCCACAGGACGGAGCCATGACAGTTAAAGTTGAACCATAGCCCTGTAATTGTGTAGTATGAAAGATATCTAAGTAATAATTTATTAATCATTTCATTTATCTGTGTTACTCTTTTAGAACTGAATGCCAGAGGTATTTTAAATGTATGTACAGTTATCAAAGAAGAAATCTGGTTTGGGGCCCAGTTTCAGCAATAGCCTTGGATCCCTCCAACTGGGAAGCTAGCAGAGGAAATGCATTGCTCTTGGCAGTGCTGCACTTCTCCATTGCAACATTATATATCTGATGAACACAATGTCCTTCTAGATTGCCTAACCTGGAAGAAGGCTTGAAGGCACCATTTGCAATGGTTCTAGGCCCTATCCAGTCCTTGAAGTAGGGGTGGGAATCATCCCGCCTCCTTGTGGTTGTTGAACTGCAACTTCCAGCATGCCTCACCATTTGCTTGCATTGGCTGTTTGGGGCTGGCTGTCCAATAACATCTGAAGGGCACACAGTTCCTACCCCGATTAAGAGAGTAAGTTTCAGAATATAGGATGGAGCAGGTGTGGAACTTCAGTTCAATATTATGAGCATTGGTTACAAACTTGATAGATGAAGGGAACACAGTGGATGTAGTGTATCTTGATTTCAGTAAGGCTTTTGACAAGGTCCCCCCTGATATTCTTGCAAAAAAGTTAGCAACATGTGGGCTAGAGAATGCAACTGTTAGGTGGATTTGTAATTGGTTGACTGACCGAACCCAAAGGGTAGTCACCAATGGCTCCTCTTCATCCTGGAGAGAAGTGACCAGTGGGGTGCCACAGGGTTCTGTCCTGGGCCCAGTGCTATTCAACATCTTTATCAATGATTTGGATGAGGGAATAGAGGGTATGGTTATCAAGTTTGCAGATGACACCAAATTAGGAGGGGTAGCTAATACCCCAGAGAACAGGATCAGAATCCAAAATGACCTCAACAGATTAGAAAGCTGGGCCAATATTAACAAAATGAATTTCAATAGGAAGAAATGCAGGTTACTACACTTGGGCACTAAAAATGAAATGCACAGATATAGGATGGGTGTCACATAGCTTGAGGGCAGTACATGCGAAAAGGATCTAAGAGTCTTAGTGGACCACAAGCTGAACATGAGTCAGCAGTGTGATGCATCAGCTAAAAAAGCCAATGTGATTCTAGGCTGCATTAATAGGAGTATAGTGTCTAGATCAAGGGAAGTAATAGTGCCACTGTATTCTGCTTTGGTCAGACCTCACCTGGAATACTGTGTTCAGTTCTGGGCACCACAATTCAGGAAGGATACTGAGAAGCTGGAACATGTCCAGAAGAGGGCGACCAGGATGGTGGGAAGTCTGGAAGCCAGGCCCATGAGGAGCGGCTTAGGGAGCTGGGCATGTTTAGTCTGGAGAAGAGAAGGTTGAGAGGGGACATGATAGCCATGTTTAAATATTTGAAGGATTGTCATACTAAGGATGGAGCAAGCTTGTTTTCAGTGGCTCCAGAGACTAGGACAAGGAGCAATGGGTTCAAACTATAGGAAAAGAGATTCCACCTAAACATCAGGAAGAACTTCCTGACAGTAAGAGCTGCTCGGAAGTGGAATGCTCAGCCTCGTAGTGTGGTGGAGTTTCCTTCTTTGGAGGTTTTTAAACAGAGGCTGGATGGCAATCTGTCGGGAATGATTTGATTGTGTATTCCTGCATGGCAGGGGGTTGGACTGGATGGCCCTTGAGGTCTCTTCCAACTCTATGATTCTATGATTCTTTTCTGGGCTTTCATCATCTTTTACCATTGACCATGCTGACATGGGTTGATGGGAGTTGTACTCCAAAACCCCTGAAGGGCATCAGAGTGGAGAAAGCTGGCTTATGGTATTCCGCAGGATTCTTCTTATCTCTTATACTTATTTAATATCTACTCATGTCTAAGTAGACCTGTCCAGGAATGCTTCCAGATGAAGTTTACTATGCAATTATATTGTCTCATTCTTGGATGTTTATGGGAGGTCCAGATGCACCATTAGATGTGAGATTAACTGATTTGGTCATCATATTAACCCGGGGTGAAGAACCTTTCTGCTGCCAAGGGTCACATTCTCTTGGGTATAATCTGTTGGGACAATGGGTGGGGCTGAAGCTGGTAGTAGGTAGAGCCAGAACTCAAAAGTACTCTCTTTCTTTCTCACTTTTTCTCCCTCTGTCCTCTGTGGACTGCCAGGAGAACAGTCCGCTCTTGCCAGAGGCCTGAATGGATAACTAGCAGAAGGCGTTTTAAATTAGGCCTAGAGCTGTATTCAATTAGTTTGAGGCCTCCTTGTGTCTCTAGGGCTTCAGTTTGCCCATCATTGCATTAATGATATGGAAGGATGGGTATAAATAGCTGAAAAAATAAAATAAATGAATAAAAAGTTGAATATCTATCTATCTATCTATCTATCTATCTATCTATCTATCTATCTACCTATCTATCTATGCTGTGCATATAGACAGCATGTGGCTGGAATTTTTCTGCATGGTGGTATCTGTTTGAAAGGAAGAGAGAACAGAAATATGAGATGCACAATTTTATGTTTGTGATGGCAATGTGGAGGAGAAAACGTGGTACCATCAGGCTTGCTTAATGGACTTTCAACATGACACCATTTTGATGAAATGTGATTTTTAATTTAGGCCTATAAATTAAAGCACAGAACAAGACAGTGCCTGTGTGCAAATAAGCCCTGTCCATAAATTCAGTGGCATTTACTTGTGAGTAATCATGTATAGAATTTTGCTATGAATTAGCCAGCACCTTTTTTGGATAAGATTGGGACTAAATCTTTCAAAAAGTATTATTTATACTTTTTAACAGAAATTATTTGTTGATTGTGACTTTATTTCTGAAAAGAACCTATGAAAAATCCTTTTGTATAGAGTGATCAAATATCAAATTTCTTTGATACAGAAAAAAAGCTTATACTCTAAAACCAGTAAAAAATGAATGTCCAAATGCAGAAATGTAGGTTATCTGAATATCAGTTTCAGTACCTTTGTTCCAAAACCCAGTATCTAATATCAATGTTGCTGATAAAATTGCTTGCAGTTGTTTCTACCAAACCACCAGAGTAGAAATAATCTAATATTGCCTCCAATGTTTCAGCCACCAGAAATGAAAAGTATTATATAGTCTCGAAGCAACATACAGTGGGTCCTTGGTAGATCTGCTGGGGTTTGATTCTAGGACTCTGTGGATACCAAAATCCCTGGATGCTCAAGTCCCATTATCTCTCTCTCTCTCTCTCTCCCTCTCTCTGGCTTTTCTTCTCAAATGAAGATTCAGGAAGGACTCAACCCGCGTTTTCTGCAAGCGCGCTGATGACTAAAAAGGCCAATCTGAGATAGACAAGTCCGGTTGCAGAAGGCACAGCAGAAGGTCTCCTTGGGTGATGTTTCTGGGTTGTGATTCTTTCTGCGTTGTCGTTTCTCTTCAAGACTTGTTCGGCGTGAGTTCTCAAATAAGGCTGCAGCATTGTGGATAGTGTGTCTCCATGCCTCCCGATGTGAGGCCAGGGCGGACCATTGTTGGTGATCAATTTGGCCGAGCCTGAGATGTTGTTTCAGGGAGTCCTTGTATCGCTTTTTTGGAGTGCCCCTCTTACGCTGACCCGTGGCGAGTTCACCGTAGAGTACTATTTTGGGGAGGCGATGGTCCTCCATCCTAGAAACATGCCCTGCCAAGCGCAGCTGTGTTCTCAATATCATGGCCTCAATGCTGGTGATCCCTGCTTGCTCAAGGACACCAACATTCGTCACATAGTCAGTCCAGTGTATATTTAGGATTGTGCGTAAACAGCGCTGATGGAAGCGTTCGAGGAGTTGTAAGTGGTGGCGATAGGTGACCCATGTTTCAGACCCATAAAGGAGAGTACAATGGCTCTATGCACACTGATTACCATTATATACAATGGCGTAGCAAAATGGCGTCCCTTATATAAAATGGCTAACAGCAAGGTTTGCTTTTTGGAATCCAACCCCCTACACAAATATTTTCCAGCCATGGTTGGTGGAATCCATGGATGCAGAATCCATGGACATGGAGGGCCGACTGTATATATCCACACATTGATACAGTCCATAAAAGAAGACTGAGGGCTCATCTACATGAGCCAGGATATGGCGGCTCCCTGCTGGTGCATCCTGGCTCTGGATAAGGCTCATTGTTCCCCTGTTACCACCTCCAAAATGGGCCAGAGTCCAGACAGTCACGCTGGGCCATTGCTGCAGCCACTGCCATCTCCCTTGCTGTCTCGGAAGGCAGGAAGCTGGCCTGCAACATGTAACCAAGGCCTGCAACATGTAACCAGTCTTGGTCACATGCTGTGGGACTCCTTCCTGCCTTCTGGGAGAGCCAGGGAGATTGTCAGCTGCAGTGAGGGCCAGCGTGCCAAGAGGGCTTCAGGGGACACACAGGGCTCAATCCGTTTCCTCCTGGTGGAAACGGAGTAAAAAGGAATTATTTTTAAATGGTGTATTGGGCCGTACCCCATCTTCCCCCTGTCTGAACCCTGTATCTGCCCTGGGGGTGGTAAGGACTGCCCAAGGGCAGAATGGGGTAAAAGCCCTGCATCATCAGGACTGCAGGGCTCTAAGACGGGGGCAAGACAGGGTATATTGCCCGTGTAGAGAATCCCTAAATCTACCAGGTTTGATGTCAATTTGGTAATTATCAATAAATGATAACATTCATTGCGATCAACCAGACTGATGTAAAATCTGATATCCATCAATATATGATAAAATCTTGTAAAAGGTATATAAGTAGACAGAACTTTTTTTCAGTTTCCAAAGGAGTGAGTACACGTAGAACACTCTTCACACACTGGTACCAGAGAATGAGCCTGACAGATGGTTTGCAGAACTCCTGATGAAAATATTCACAATGGCTTTGTCAACATGTGATCAAAGAGAATTTACAAAAAGGAAAAGAAATAATAATGAAAATGCAGTTCTAACCTGGTGTGGCTTGCTCGTCTAAAATAATTTTTCAAACGTCAGATTTCAGGCTATTTAAGATGCTTTCACACATCCACTCCATCAGAACCTTACACTCACAGATGCTTTAGCCCTGAAGTATTTCATCTTGGCAGGTATGCACACAGTGGTGCCCAGTGTAAAATGTTCCCTATGTGGTTATACACACAAGAAAGGAATCTGACACCCAGCAATGATTGAGAATGGAAGAGAATGTTGTTTGATTCATGTTTCAGTTAAGAAACGGGCTTTCTGCCGAACTGGCTTTCCTCCAATAAATATGCAAAAGTGGAATGCAGTTATCTTTCTCAGAATTTTGTGACACAGTTCTCAATCAACAATTGAGTCAAGATATGTATATTTTAAAATATGTTTAGATATTTAGAAAAAGCATTATATATGGAAACACTACTTGCAATATTAAACCATAATGTGTACAAAAATGTACGTATCATGAGAAATGTGTATATAGATTTTCATGCAGATTGATGAGAAATGAAATGAAAAGAAAGGAACACTGGAAAAATGAGGAAAAAGAGCTACATTGAAACTGATTCCTCCATCCTTAGAAATCATGGCTTCTACTTTTATCATGGGTTCAGTGATATATCATTGTACCAAAACAGGTACATTTTCCTGTTTCCCTGATACCAGGTGACCTGTGGTAATTTCTTTGTTACAGCAGCTTGTTACCTGCCCTGATAGCCCTCATCTTGGAATATCACAAAATTGGCAATATTTAATAATTTGATTTGATGTGGCCTTCCATGTGGTTAGCAGGTAAACCAGGGACCCCCAGATGCCAATGTTGGAGTCACGTATAACCAAGGAAAGGGCCTTTGGAAATTCTCCAAACAAGTAATACTCAGGTCAGAGTTGACACCTGGAGATGAGTCATCCACTAATCCACTCAAAGATAGCAGAGCCCTTGATGCTTACAAAACAGGTTTCTCCTCTTTCCTTCCCCTCCAACAATAAACCTTGCTGCTCTTATTCAGTTCTGATTACATTGCCCATTAACAATCATTAACTCTTCCAGAGTAGCTTTTGTCTAGTCCTGGAAAACTCTGAGAAATATTGTATTCCACTCTAAATCCCATCCCTTCAGGGGAATTATCACATATAAATATCACCCTTAAAACCATCAAAACGTCCGCAGTTCCTCTTCCTATATCCATGCTGCCATTTGCTGTGTGACCCTCAGAATGCACTTCTGAGAAGCTTCTGATGCACAAATCTCTGCTCCTTTGATAGGTATCGTATCACTCGAGAACCTCCTACTCTATTCCTCTATCCAAATACTTCCTATTATTTTCAATAGCATTGTGTGATTGCCTGAGGCCTGAGTGTTTGTGTGAATGCTGTTAAGATCAATTTCCAATAAAGATCATTTAATTGTACATTCTGGCATGGAGTCTCCTCCATTACTACTGGTATACATAGGTCAAAAGATCCTGCTGTTACCCAGCCTCTTGCTGCCATTTTGAGCTAATTAAATACTCCCCATATTAATATTCAGACACTAGTGGGATCCTGGCGGACCCCACGCAATTTGGGTAACAAGTCATAGGAGCCAGTCTAACAAGAACACAGGCAATGGCTGAGATCTTGCATTGGGAAATGTATGTGTCTCATATAACTATGTCTTCATAGCGACATCTCCCAATGCTAGCCTCCAAACCCTCTTTGTAAGCTGTGCAGTCTTCCCTCTCACATGGCCATTTCTTGGTTGTCAGAGAGTGAGGGGATCAGCAGTGGTCTTGTCTACTCTGGGGGTAAAAATCCATTTGGAATCTGTACTACTTTGGCTTGGAGCTGACCAGAACTGTGCTTGATGAAATTTGGATTACTCTGGCCCAGATTTAAGTGTCACACCTTGGCCAAAGTCTCAATCTGATTCATCGGGATTTTTACCACCAGTGCAGCTGCTTGCCCTGCCCTCGGAATGAGTGACTACAACAGGGCTCTGCCTCCCTGGTGTGTAGCCTTTCATTCTGAGGGCAGGAGGAGCAACTGTGCCTGGTGCACTTGCTTGCTCTGCCCTTGGAAGAAGCAGCCGTATGTAGGGCTCTGCCTTCCCAGAATCCTGAGGTCAGAATGAGTGGCCACACACCAGGAAGGCAGGGCCAGTAGTGGTGGCACCAAGGAGGGGGGAAATGGTGGTGCCTGTAAGGCAGAGATTATCCTGTCTCCTCATTCCCCAAGTCCAATGCAGATCCTTCATTCACACTACAGTTTTCTCCAGAGTTTTCAGCAAACTCCAGAGAAAACTGCAATTTTTCCAAAACATGGATTTAAGTGGTTTAGAAACATAAAATTGGAAGAGTCCACAAGGGCCATCTAGTCCAACCTACTGCCTTGCAGGAATGCACAATCAAATCATTCCCGACAGATGGCCACCCAGCCTCTGTTTTAAAACCTCCAAAGAAGGAGACTCTACCATACTCCGAGGCAGTGTATACCCCGAGTTTGGTGCAGATAGGGCCATACGTCATGTGGCATTATTAGGCCAGATTTGATGGGAGGAGAGATTTAGGGTTTTTCACTAGACAAGGCCTGTGGTATATCCAGCTGTTTTCCTTAAACTGGATGTACAATGAGAGACACTGGCAGGGACTCCCAGGGCTCCATTGGAATCCCTGCAGATGACATCCTTGCAGCTTCTCCAGCTAAAGGAAAATAGCTGGATGTATCACCATTGATCCCATCACTCTCCAACATCCTGAAATTAGATATATTTGGGAGGGGTGCATGGCTTACTAGGTGGTGGTGGCAGTGCTTAGAATTCCAACCTATGCAGTGACTGAAGAAGTGAGTGGCAATGTCATAAGTCTGGCTTGTGACACCAGAACTTGCTAACAGGATGCCAGCCAACATTACTTGTAGGTAAAGGACATGACTTCCTTTCAGATGAAAGCTCCTTATCGGATCTATGAGTCAGACTCCAAAATCCATATAGTGATCATAAATGTATTAGACCAATAAATTAGACTCCAAATTACCACATTCCCAGACATCATTCCATGCCTACCAGTCTTTCAGGGCTATGCCAGTGACACAGAGCTCATTGACCACAGCTCAGCTACGTCAGAGATCAAAATGTGTTCCATAGCTTTGCTTAGGTCCTAGATTGGTTGAGTGTGCTTCCACTAGAAAGCTGAGACATTTTCAGTGTTTTTTTTTAAACACAATGATCCTATTATACAAGCCTCCAAATTCAAGCCCACAAAAGAAAAATCTGTCAGTGAGAAGAGTAAATACATCTGTTAATAGTCACAGGCTTTGTTATAGACCTGTTTTCTGTGAAGTTGCAATAATTAATTGAGATAATATATCATTCACTAAAGCAAGACAACAAGATTCAATTTCTGGTTAAACAAATCCATGGTATTAAGTCGCTTTAACAGGTTACATAATTCTATGCTTATCTGTATGGAAGGGGCACCAGATAGAAATGACGACTTGTTAAGTGGGGTGAATGTGGGCTCTGGGTTTTTTTTAAACCCATAATTGAAGGCCCCATGGTGGGCCCCCTTGACTTCGAAGAGGTAAGGTCCGTGAACTCAAGACACCTTCCTCTTGGTTCATGGTAAGGGCACCCTGGATCAGAACAGATTGAAAATAAATCAGAATAAAATGGAAGCAAGCTTCAGCAAAATATTTGTCCCAAATTATCTCAGAAAAATAATCTCCTTCTGCTTATTTCGTTAAATAGCCCAAAGCATTAAAATCTGCCTGCCTGCTCAAAACAAAACAAAACAAAACAAAGGAAATGACTAAAATCCAGCAATCTGGAACACAAGGCAAATTTGTGACTATGTCTACAGATTAATGAGATAGAGATGAAGGCTGCCTTTATCCACAGGCAACGTCCATGTTGTTTATAACAAAATCATATTTGTTTTGATCTGCTCAACATTTTGAGAGAGGTGAGTGACAGGGCTCTTTACATGAATAAACTGGACTGTATGCCTTGAAAAATAAAATTATTACTGATAAATATCCATTATTTAAACAGCTCTTTATTTTCCAGTAACTATCAGTTTATGCAGATGAATGCTTCTTATCTGTAGAACTTGCAGGCCACTGTGTTTGCCAGAAATGCAGATTCCTTTTGTTTCACAAAAGGCCACATCAAAGAGTGAAATTGTCAGAGTAAGAATAGATGGCATGGCAGAAGGGTTCTTGACAGTGTTCACATCAAGGCTTGCCCTTGACACTAAGGTGGAAAACCATGGGAAAACACTGTCATTTGGACTATGCAGCTTCGATCCTTACACTGATATCTGGGCTAAACAGATTGCTATGTGTTGTTGGCTATAAACTGGGAAGTTTATAATAACCAGAACAAAAATAATACAAAATGTGGTCAGTATCAACTATCTTTCCACATTCTGGGTCAATGTCAAATATATGGAAGAGAGAGGCTACAGGAGTGGCTCGTGATCCCTTGCCCATAATGAAAGGTTTCTATTAAGGATTCAATCCTATTATTTTCAAAGGTACACAACATACATGGATGCAATGTTAGCTGCTTCTTATCATCTGCCTGTACTCTGAGGAAACATCTTGCGGGGAACAGAGAAAGTTTGACGGAGCCCTATTACTTGATACATTGCCAAACCAGAAAGCCAGATAAGGGAAATGCAGCTAATGTATCACAGACAAAGCCAGTCTGGGACTTGCTGTCAGTGGAATGAGTTATGGCAGATCCCTTCCTACTCTCCCAGAGTGTATAACTTCCCTTTCATCACTCGCTGTCAGAGTCTTTGTCACACAAACCCTAACAAAGTGCATCTGGGCTTCTTTTCTCTCATGTGAACAATCAGCATCTCTGGAAAAGGTAGTTTTCCACCCCCCACCCCCCTGTAAACCTTATTCTGAAAGGGATTGTGCTCACCTTGGGCTTCTAACAAATAATCAGTGGAAGATCAAGGATGGCTTCCTTGTATGCAATTTGTTTCTTTTTTGGTGCAGTGTATTGGTGCATTTCCATCTGTACGTTGGGACATTTATACTTCTATTAAAATAATATTGTATCTCCATCACTACATTGGCACATTCCTTACTTCTTTAAAAGTGGACACCCTAATCTTCAATCCTGAAGACTGACTGGATTCCAGTGCAGGGTGTACATTCTCTATGCAGGGACACACTGTGATGAATAGAGCAAGACTTTGGACTTTATCAGACTAACCATGCAAAAACGTTTCTGTCTCACCAAAAGCTAACAGTGTACTTGCTCCAACAACATAATCCTTTCTTTCAGACCTACCTTCAATAGCATCAATAAGCACCCCCAGCATTAACAGAGCACAAATGGCGCTCTGTTCATTTCTGCACTTTTGATCCTGGCGATTATCATGAGAAGACATGAGCGTGGTTAATTTTAAAAATACAGCAAAACAAAGACAGAAAAAGTCTCAGTTTAATCATCTTGGTTTCTAGGAAGAGTTCAGATTTGATTTGCTCTAGGACCCATTGATTTCTCTTTTTAGCAGTCCACAATATCTGTACAATGCTTTTCCAGCACCACCTTTCAAATGAGTTGATTTTCTTCCTATCAGCTTTCTTTACTGTCCAATTTTCATAACCATACATAGAAATGGGAAATACCATGGCATAGGCAATTCTAATTTTACTACTCAATGATTTATCTTTAAACTTCAGGATCTTATCTACTTCCTTCATAGCTGTCCTTCCAAGTCCTAGTCTTCTTCTGGTTTCTTGACTGCAGTCTCCATTCTAATTAATGTCTGAGTCAAGATATGGAAAATCTTGAACTATTTCAATGTCTTCATTGTCTACTTTAAAGTTATATAAATCATCTGTGGTCATTATTTTCATTTTCTTAATGTTCAACTGTAAACCCGACTTTGCACTTTCTTCCTTGTCTTTCTTCAGTAACTGTCCAATAGTTTATTTGCTATTTCTGTTAGTAGTATGGTATCATCTGCATATCTTAAAATGTTGATGTTCCTTTCTCCAATTTCCATACCTCCTTCCTCTGAGTCTAATCACACACCCTCATCCTCCTCCCGACCTCTGTTTGTTCTCCCTCCATCCTGCTTTCATTTTCATTCCGCTGTTTTTTTATTAATGGAAGTATCCATCAATAAACAACAGCAGAATGAAATGAAAGCAGGACGGAAGGAGAATTAACGGAGGTCGGGGGCGTGTGAAATGGAGCACTGGAAGCAGAACAGCCCCGTTTTTCTCCCAACCTCTGTGGGTCCCCCCCCCGTCTGAAAATCTGCCAAGCCTCAAAAACAAGCAAACTACCATAGACAGATGCTCACTTCCACAGTACACCAATTTGTCACAGAAACCATTTGCCAAACGCATGCAAATAATAATAATAATAATAATAATTCTAACAAAACCCCTAAACACATTTCTGTGTCTCTTTTCACCACTATCTTCAAATTTCTAAGTATTCAAATTGAAATTCCAGAAATTGCACATGTTTATGGTAATGGTCAAAATTTGTCTTAATCTCAAAGCCAATTTAGACAAACGTTACAACACAATGGCTTAGAGTATGAACTGGAAATCTGCATTTTGTCCATTAGCTCACTTATCTGCCTAAATTAGACAACTTGGACAAAGACCTAATGTCCATCCCCAGTTATCTACCCCCTTCACATGGACATGGGGCTGTGCATTGAAATCTGAGGATCCAGATTGTCAGTCCTCCCCTGTTTACTCACATCATGAAACCAAATGTGGCTTCTTTTTTTTTTTTTTTACACATTCACATAACATTTGAGGGCATAGTAGACCCTACCAAGGGGATAAACCAGCCCAGTTTGAGGAAGGTAGCTCCAGAGGTTTTTTTGTAAGGCAATGTAAAGTTTGCTGGTTTTGAAAGAAAAATTAAGCTGTTCTTGACCTCTCAGTTTCTCAGTTTTGGCAAGTCATGCTGCTTTCATCCTGACACTGTCCCCTTGGAGCATCTGTCAGCTATGTCTGTTCGATTTTTACTTAAGACAAATGATAGTCAGAGTCATAGTGATATTCAAAATGATAATAAAATGACTGAATATTTTGAAGAAAGCGCTTTATTTTACTAGCAAAGCAATTGGTGAAATTCAATGAATCAGCATAAGGAAGTAAGGTGTGTGTGTGACAAAATGGTGCTTTACTGGTGAAATCCCTCTGTTCCCCTTTAAGGTATTTAGTCATCTGGGATGGTGTTAGAGACTCTCACAAACACAAATCCGCCCCCACCACTATATCTCTTCCAGAGTTCCTTGCCTAAGCATCTTCAGCTTGGGGAAGGAGAGACTAAGAAATGTTGGTGCTGCCATCACACTTTGTTCCTGCCCTATATTTCTTTCCCTTTTGAAGGGAAAGATATATGAAGCTGGGAGTTTGCTTCTGTCTCTGCTCTGAGCAAGATTGTTTGCTGTTCCATCTTAAGGTGTTGCAGTGAGCTGCTGATATTACAATCTGTTTTAGCCCGACTCATTTGCTGCCTTCAGGGAAGGCAGATAGAGATCCTGGGATCCTCTTTCAAAATGGCCCCAGATAATGCTCTGCTCTTCTGTGATGACTCAGACCACCTACCTTCCATCTAATACTCAAGTAACAACAACCAGAGACAACTTGGGGAAAAGTAAGTTTGAAAACACACAGAGACTTGTTAAATACTCAAATTAGCAAGAAAGGCAAACAGAAGATTAAGCTAGTCTATTCAACAACACAAAAGGTTTTTTTTTAATTGTCAATGAGACCAACTCAAATAACAATAAACAATCATCAATCCCTCATCCTAGTGCTTTCACAAATGTTGAAGAAGGTAATAATGGATAGAATCCTTATACACATGTATAATTTCCCTAGAGAAGCAACTGAACATTTTTGTCTGATGTAGAATGGCTTTCTGGGATGAAAATGGATTGGATTTGCATTGCATATCTATATGCATCCATGTTCAGTTGTGCATTTGGTTGCACAGTGTCACAGTTTAGTAATGAGGCTGTGTTGTGCAACCTCTGTGTAACTCTAACTTCTTTATTCAGAAGTCAGCAGAATTGGTTGTGTACTCACATGGCCACACATACACTTCATTTCTCATAGGGTGAGAAGGATACTTGCTCAGTTTTTCAGGTTGTTCCAACTTTTACTGAGATCATTTTATGTCAAGGTTCTGGGATATTTGAAATATGGAATGTATTGATTAAACATTGTTATTAGCAGAATTCAGTAAAACTGAGTGGAAGACACTTTATACCTGTGAAAGTAAATTCACATTCTAAATGTATGAGTGGCACCTAATTTCTCACTTCTGTTGAACCAGATAACTGAGCAAGCTTCCACTCAGCAAGGAACATGACAGCTTACCTTCCCCAGGGAGGATCTGTGAATCTATGCTAGAGATCTGGTCTTGAATCCGCTCATCTTCGCTCTTCTGGTCACTAACTTCCTGAAAGATACCAGCAGTAAATGTTGCAGATGTGAGTGACTGTTCAGTTGGTATCTCTGAATATTCTGGGATTAACTCATTGCTGGCTGATTGATCTGCTGGAGGAGGTGCATCAAGATCTCCTGGTCTGAGAGGAGGAACCCCAGTACCATCCAAGGCATTGAAAGGCACTGTGGGCACTGAATAATCTACAATGAGGTTTGTATCCTCAATCTCATTAAAAGATTCTGTGACTGTTGCTGGACTTGCATAAACCAGTGGCACATCAGATGTCTACCAGAAAGAAAAATAGAAGAAAGAAGTGAAGAGTAGAGAGTAGATAGAAGCAGCTAACATTCACTTCACTGTTCTAGAAATAAGGGCCACATCACACATTCTTTTATTTTAAGACTTTTTCGGATGGGGTTTTGCAACGGAAGCAGCCTTGTCCCTGTTGCGAGGCTGCTGCACGGCAGGGGGTCCGTTTCGGATGACGCTGTCCCCTGCCGATACTGTTGTGGAAGTGCTGGGAGGCTGCAGCGGTATATTTGGTGATTTTCTAATCATGAAAGTTGATCGTGATTAGAAAATCGCCAAATATAGCGCTGCAGCCTCCCAGCACTTCCGCAACAGTATTGGCAGGGGAGAGCGTCATCCAAAACAGACCCCCTGCTGCGCAGCAGCCTCACAACGGGGACAAGGCTGCTTCTGTTACAAAACCCCATCCAAAAAAGTTCTAAGGAGATTATCAGATGTGGGGAAACCAGTAGAAAACTGCGTCCCCAACTGCAGCAGAAGAATGGGAGGAGAACAGGAAGGGTAACATTATTGGGCGCCCACGTCCTCAGCCGTTCCCGGGGCGTAGCGCTGCTGCAGATGAGGCTTCCCTTTTTCATTGATGGGGACAAGCCACCGATAAAAAGGGACACCTTACTCATGACCACACTACGCCCCCAGACATCATTGTCTGATAATATTCCCCTGATAATATTCCTGTTCTTGTGATCTTCTGATGTGGTTTTTGCCACGTCTGATAATCTCCTAAAATGCTTTAAGTCAGGGTGAACTCATATGGGCCTCCAGATATTTTTGGACTGCAGCTCCCAACATTCCTTGCTGTTGGCTATGCTGTCTAAGGCTGATGGGACTTGCAGTCCAACAGCATCTTGAGGACTACATGACTCTTGCCCTGCTCTACATGTACAGGTAATATGTATATTGTATAAAAACCAATATATGTATTGAACAGATATACTTGTCAAGGAGCCTTAAGTTGCTCTAGAGTTTTGTAAGCCCTTTAAAAAGCCAAGTTTTGAGTCTATAACTTTGAAACCTCCAGCCAGCATGGATAGTAATTTTTCTAAGGTCTGCTTTCTATATACTCTGCTGCTGTAAACCAGGGGCCCTTTCACACTACACAATTATAGCATTATGATTCCACTTTAATTGCCATGGCTGCATCCTATGGAATTCTGGGGCTTGTAGTCTAGTGCAGCACCAACGTTGCTCTCTAGCTGAGAATTCTAAATGCCCCTCCCACAAAACTCCAAGTTCCAGGATTCTATAGGATGGAACCATGGCAGTTAAAGTGGAATTAGAGTGCTATAATTCTGTAGTGTGAATGGGCCACAGGTGTTGCCACTGTATAAAAGTATGGAGATTATGAATTATATATATACACACACACACACATCCACTGAAAGAACAGAATTAAAATCCTACAAAGTTGTTTCATATGATAAAAAAAAAAAACTGTCATGAACATATTTTTATTTTTTGTGCAAAAAGTCACAGGTGCCCAATTCAAATACTAGATATTTAGGTGCCTGCGCCTCTTGGTGAGGTAAAGAAGAAACACTTGTTGGCTCTTTCTTCCCTTTTCTGGTTTCTAAGACTAGGATAGATGAGTCCTCAAGTTCTGTCTCAACATAACAAATGAGTTACACAGCAAGTTGTGAAAATCAGTAGAAAAGAGAACATAAACATTTACAAAACAAGAATTCATGGAGGTGGTGGGGGCAGGAGTGGGGGAGAGACAGCTTGTCTACACTGGCAGGAAACCACACACCTACCTCATAGCTGCAGCCAGTGTTTTTATCCATAGTGGCCCCATAAATACCATATGCACTGGGCTTCTCCGATTGTAGCTCGGAGTATCCCGTCACACTGTTACCTGCATCAGAGTAAAAGGTGGGCCTACACTGATCCTGTCTCCTATACACCATACTATTTCTGGCCACACGGTCAGGGCTACTCTGATTTTAACTCCTGTTGCTGTTACATGCAAATATGTGAATATACATTATCCCAGAGTACTGTATTATTGTATAAGCAGAGATATGCTTATTCAGATATGTGCATAATTGATTTTTTTTTAAGTGCCTGAACAGAGTGCCAGAGTCACTGGAAATCCTGCCCCCATGCTTCACACCAAAGTCAATCTGCAGATGCCACATGCCCAATAATTTGGGTTTTCCCTTCAAATGTAGAGCAAACCAAGAATCTTACAGATCCAGAGTTTCCTGCAGAAACCTTAGTGAAAATTTGCATAGTTGAAAATGTCATGTGGCAACTGTGCCATGAATACGGGGTAACTATGGGTTGTTGTTTTTTTGCCTGCGTAGACAAGCCCTGAGTGTGGAGACCCTTGGTCCCATAGGACAGAAGTATGTGGCCACCAAACACATTTTTTAAAAAACATGCAAATACAGTTGGACCCCCGTATCCACGGAACCATTATCTGCCTTTTCAATTATCCATGGGACACAAAATAGGGACACATACCATAGAGCCGTGCTGGAAAATGGCTAGAGAGGCATCCTCTCTAGGCATCGTCTAGGTCCTCCAACGCAACTCTATGCTATGTTTTTACCAGAAGTCCTTCATTTTAATAGGGTTCGCTGTTATCCACGGTTTCCAGTATCCGCGGTAAGCCCGGGAACCGAACCGCCGCGGATATGGGGGTCTGACTGTAAATAAAATAGTAAAATCACAATATTCAATAAAATAATAATAAAACAATAATATTGATTTGGATATTAAAATATTACTTTGAATAAAATAATAATATTGATTTTTATATTCTGTCTTTTAATGACCTTTAAATGGTTTTAACTCTAAAGATTGTTTAATTGTTTTTAAAACACACACATATATTTTAAAATCACACTATAGACACACCAATTTTTTGCCTTTACAAATGCTTTTTGCCTGGAGACTCCTTATTGCTAATAAGGCAGCATATGCATGAATAAAATAATTCATGATTAAGAGTAAAAATAATAGCAACAATAACAATAATGTAGAGGGGAGATAAATGGGAAGAAGGCATAGATAAAAGAGAAGAAGCTGTGTCCTTTTTCAAAGACAACACAGTAGCCCATAGTTTGTATCTGTGGGACATAAACCATATTCATAATCAAAGCTTTATGTTCGTAATGATTTTATTGTGCTCTTGAGATAGATGTGTATATATAAAAACCTTACCTTGGGGAAAATAAGATATGAAGACATTTACTCACCAATCCAAGCCCAGCTACACCATCAGTGATAATGTTGTCTGAGTCACTAGATGGCCTAACCTCAGCTGTTAAAGGAAACAAATGCAAAGGATCAGTTTCCAGTAAATCTGCTTCAAGCAGGACAAACAGGATGATTACTGATCAAAGTGTTGAAGATATTCTATGAGATGACGAGAGGTGAACTTCAGTCATACCACATGACAAACATTTATGATAATTTTTCTCTCAATATTAATTTAAATTTTAAAGGGAAACTGCTTACTGTAGAGAACTGGGCTCTTTGTAAGCTAACCACCTGGAAAGAGCTATTTAAACTCAACCCTCTCAGGATGATCACACGGTAGGGCCATTTTGCACATGATGCAGCCAGGGGCCTGGGTTTGCCACTGAGTACACAATCAGTTGGAAATAGCAGCCAATTCCAGCTGGCATGCTTTTCTACTTCTTTGGCACATTCATTTTTAAAATAATTTTTTCGGTGCCTCTCTGAAAAGCACAATGGGCAAGGTTAAAAATTGTACAGGTAGAAGTTAAAGAATCTTTGCTTGAATTTCAAGATATTCAATGTACCTTCAGATGCATTTTCAGAGAACTCAGACCACAGTGAGGTCATGAAAAAAAGACACTCAAGAGAACCCAACAGCATTGGTGGGCAGTTGCTAATGGGCAGGCACCGACTCATCTCTGCTACCTCCTCTTCCTCTCCAAA
This sequence comes from Gambelia wislizenii, assembly GCA_030847615.1. NCBI lineage: Eukaryota > Metazoa > Chordata > Lepidosauria > Squamata > Crotaphytidae > Gambelia > Gambelia wislizenii. Next base: position 163,201,962 of record JAUMIR010000001.1, on the reverse strand, counting down.
TGGTTGGTAACATGGAGCCCTTTCACACTATACAATTATAGTGCTATGATTCCATGTTAACTGCCAAGGCTACATGATATGGCAGTGGTTCTTAACCTGTGGCCCACGGACGCCCCCCAGGGGGCCATGATGTCCTCACAGGGGATCCTCGAAGGCTGTTCAGCCCACATGACAGGAGCCAAGGCAAAGCCTGGCTGGCCTGGCCTGCACATTGCTCTTCAATCCGCTCAAGCCACAAATTTGCAGGAAGAAACAGGAGAAAAGTCTTCCCTCCCCTCTAGTGCCTCTTAGGGAAGGGTTAATAGATGGTGTAATTGTATTATTGTTGTTGTTTTAAATCTTGAGTTAAGTCTTGGGGGGGCGTCCATGGCAACAAAATATATTTTAAAGAGGTCTCTGGTAAAGAAAAGGTTAAGAGCCATTGTACAATGGAATCCTGGGGTTTGTAGTCTGGTGAGGCACTAGAACTGCCTGAATAAGAATTCTAAACACTGCTCACTAAACTGCAAATCCCAGGATTCCATAGCATGGAACTATGGATGTTAAAGTAGAATCATAGCGCTATGATATGTGAAAAGGCCTCTGGACTTCATTTTGCATAACGTACATCATACTAGAACGAACTAGTGTCATCCTGGGGCACTGTCGAGTGAAGGGAAAATGTCACTTGTCATCAAAACTGCTGAAGAATATTTGGAAAAAGAGCCTAGGAAATGACCCTTCTTTTTTTGCAAGGTGGGTGGGTAGGGTGAGAAAAACAGACATTTCATTTTCTGAGGGAACAAATATATCTTCAGCAATAGCCATTTAGTGCTAGGTCTTTATCACACCAGCCTATTTTCTTGTAGCAACCTCATTAGTGAAGAAAATGGGAACATATCGGTTTGAAAACATTCAGTATATCACTTCTCTACAATTGTGTGAGTGTGCTGCAAGTATGTTGCTTTGGCAAACCATGATCCCTTCCACACTGGCTCTGCAACCCTGCCTTCCTACCTATGTATGCTCTACTCAGCACATGCATGCCTTTCATTTTTTTTATTTTTGCCATGATTCTGTAATTATGGGAAATGACAAAATATTTTTATTTTATCATTTCATCATAATTATGCAATCACAGCAAAAATTAAAATTAAAAACAACAACCCTGAAAGGCATGGAGTAAAAACAACCTTGGCCTGTAATTGCTATAATTGGGAAATACCAGCCTCATGTTATAAAGTCTCTAGTCACTTTGTGGTCATAGCCAAGACAGCTGAGCCATGTGATTATCCATTTTTTTTGTTGGGTCTGTGGGAGTCCAGAGGGCAGGGAAGCTGCATATTAGCAGAACTTACAAAAGTTACTTTTTAAATACAGTTGACTGAATCTCTAAGCCAGCTTGGCCATTGATGGCTATGCTGTCTCGGCTGGAGGATTTGGTGGGATTATAAAATGTAGCTTATCCATATTCTGTGTACAGAGCCCCTTGTTTGCAAAGGCCAAATTCTAACCAACTGACCATCAGTAAATTGAAGTGTCCCAAGGTCCATGGATAATGACTTATCTTCTTGTAGTGCCATAGCAACCATCTGCTGAAGATCTGTCACTTTTGGTTTGGTTGCAGGTATCTCCCCCTCTGTACTAAGAGGACCTTTTTCATTTTCAACTTTGTTGGAGCCAATAGTTGAGATCTCATCTGGAAGGCCTTTCACTTCACTTTCATCTCTTTCAAAGTTGACAATATACCGTGCTATAGTGCTGCTTGACCTGCAGTGTATGAAGAAAGAAATGCTGTTTTAGAAATGCTTCAATAGGGCCTGCTCTGCCAGGTGGGTGGTAGAGAGGTGTCTGCCTCAGGCAGCAGACACTGGAAGGGACAGGAATTGATTGAAAGTTGTTGGAGCTATTGCTCCATCGCTTGTTCCACACACCCTAAGCTAGCTTGCAGTCTTCAGGTATGGTGGAAGATGTTGTTCTGTTCCTAGTGTGGAAATAAGATTCAACTGTCATTTTAAGAATGGAATGGCAAGGATCTTATCTTGAACTTTGCCTATGGCATCAACAACTGATATTCAGTATTGCACTTACAGATTAATAAACTAGAGTTACAGATATGTAAATGCTCTGTATTCAATAAGACTATATAGTCTTACTGGAAATCTATATAAATGGCATCCCAATCCCAGCCCGCCTTAAGAGATAGCTGCTGGATTGGGTGAAGGAGATCCAGTCAGCTTCCAATTGGAGGGAAGGAAGCCAGGCAGTGAGCCTGTGACAATCAGAAGTAGGATCCCTGTTGCAAGTCCTTGTCGCAGGCTTGCTCATCAGTGGGAGTGGAGTGGAAATCCCATTCTCCTTGTGCTCTGCCTAGAAGCTGAATGGACCTACTGTACTTTGCTCAGTGTAGTGGCTGGCCACACTGGGGGTGGGGGCAGGCAGGCTAGGAGATCCTATTTAGTTATACAGACAAGCTAGGATTCTGGCATATGCTTTTATGTGTGCTTAGAACCTATTTCATCGAGATTGGTTTGGGAATGGGGAAAGACATGGTAGAACTGCCTGTAATTAGGTGATTGATTTTAGTACAGTAGGACCCCATTATCTGCTAGGGATTGGTTCTGGGGGCCCTTGTGGATACCAAAAACCATGGATAATACTGAACACCATTGAAAATGATGGGACTTCTAGTTTAAAATACCATACAGTTGCCTTGGAGGACCTAGAAAATGGCTAGAGGGGGCACATTTTCTAGGCAGACTCTATCATAGGTATGTTGTTGTGTGTCCCATGGATAACTGAATCAATGGATAATGAATCAGTGGATATGGGGGTCCTACAGTAGCTGACTTCCTGATTTATGTTAGTCACAAGAAGTAACAACTTCAGCCTGTCGTCTGTATTAAATCTAGTCACAATGCTTATGGTGACAGATACAGATTAGAAGTCATTGCCATTGATGCGGGTTTACAGAAGGTCTAGTTTGACTCACCACACTCTTAAGGTGAATTTGACTATGCTATTGAAACCCCTTCCCCAGGTAACTTACACAAGGTGAAAAGTGCATTTAACTTACACAGAATGAGACACAATTACCTCTATAATGTAAATACAGCTCCAGTTGTTCTTGACTGGCCTGACGGGCTTATAGGCATCCGTAAAGGGGAAGATATCACAAGGGAATCCCCCCCCCCCCAACAAAAACCCTTTAAAAATATTTTTAAACATCTTTTAAACAATTTTTGAAGCATAAATATCAATCACTTGTGGAGAATCCTCCTCCAAATAATATTTCCTAAACAGAAACGGTACATTTCCCATTATGTCAAACAGTATTTTTTGTTACTGGGGGAAGTCATTTCCCTCAACTGTTTTCAGTACATCCGTTGTTTATCCATTTATGATACAGTGCATTGCAAATTGGCATGGGCTGCTGGCCATGAAAGCACCTACCGTACAACTAGAAAATAAATATATGTAATATAAATAAACAAGACTCTTCCCTCTTCCCCATCAGTTCCCTGTGATATTTGGGGGGATTTTTTTTTTAAAAAAATAAAATCCCTCTGGATGTGAAGCACCCTCTGACTGAACCTTTCAAGCACAAGAGGACCTGTGTGCTTTAAAAGGGAGAAGGGAACCCACAGCTGTCAAACCTTAGAAAAGTGCCTTTCCAGTGATATAATGTGCATCTCCCATTATTAGCAGTTGTTAAACCCAGCCAACAAGGGAATCCCAGAGTGAGTAAACCTTCTGCATTTATTACATGTGGCTTGGCTACCATGGTAATTCTGTTAGACTGAAGCTATTGTGATAATTAGATACAGATTTAGGAGTGTCAGTTCAGCAATAAAACAGAAGCAGTTGTAGTTTTATCCTATTTGCTGAAGCAGTGCATGAGTACTAGGGTAGGAGGGGAGGCATCATTAAAAAAAAAATAACAGGATAATAGCTGCAATGGCTGGCATCTTGTTAGGTCAGCTTACATCTCTGTAACTCACTCTTGGTCACTGTGGAGGCCAGAATCCTGTACCTGCCTCATGGAATGACCAAAAGCTCCTGTAAACCCATTTTTTTCTTGTTGCCTGCTCCTGACACAGCTGTGTAGTTATCAGTGGAGAGCAGGGGATGTCTGAAAAGTCTCTGGCTATGTTCCTATAGGCCTGGAGTGGGAAAAGTGAAGGCTATGGACTGCATTTGGCACCCAGGGATGTTTTGTGGCCCTCAAGGACAGCCAGGTATCAACAAAGGGGTGGTGGTGGGCATTTTCACCACATTTTTGGGGGTCCCCGAGCCAATTTAGATCCGGGGAGGGGGTTTGAAACAGGAAGTGAACTAGATGTGACTTCTGCTTCCTTCCTGTTGTTAAAAAAATGCCTCTCTGGGCCTAAAATGACAATGAGGGGCCTAAAAGATGGCAGAAATGCCTCCTATGCTCCCTAGATACTTTCTGGAAGCTTTTTTGTTTTTTTGCAGAGGAGGTGCATCCCTCCAAGAGGAACACTAATGCCTTCTACCCTTTCCCACCCTGATATAGCCAGATAATGACAGCATCCTCTAGGACCTCTGGAGGTCCCTGAGACTGATTTCACTGTCAGACGTCTGACTATAGGAATATAGCCAAGGTCTTTTCAGAATCTCCTGCTCTCCAATGGCTGTTGCATGACCATGTCAGTGGTGAGCAGTGTAAAAAAGGTGGGCTTTCAGGGAGAGGAGACAAGAGACATACCGTATTTCTGCCTGTGGAACTTTTATGCTACATCTCCTCCATGAGGGGCCTCATCTTATATTAGGATTCACATGCAATAATAATAGGGAGGAAACAGGGCTGGCCTAAAATTGGGTTGAATAAGGCAGCAGATTTTGGGCTGTCATGAGAGGGCTCCAATTTATCTCATTCAATATTATTGCATCTTTACTGCTAGAGGTGGAAAGACATGCTTGAGAGGTTTTCTGTGTCTTGTGCCATAATAATATGCCTGGCTTGGGATACAATGCATTTTAACTTGGTTGAGCAGGGGTTCTGCAGTGCCTCAGACAGCTACATTCCTTGTGCTGGTCCTGTTAGAAAAGAGTGCCTGTGGCCTTATCTACATGGACTATTTGCCCTGTTCTGCCTCTGCCTGAGAGCAATCCAATAAGTGGAGATGCTTTACTACTAAAGGGTTAACTGATAGAAGCAAACAGGATGTTTGATGTAACTTCCTACTGGATTGTAAGTGGGCTTCTAGGGAAAGGGGAGTGTCTAAATGCTTTCTTTGTCCTAGAAGCTAGCTGTGTGGCACACACTCTTTTCACCATGACCATCTTTTGAGCAACAGGATGTGCTCTGCACTCCTGCACATATATTTTGTAACCATGTAGTATTTTTAGTCATTTTAAGTAGCTTTTAGTCTACTTTGAAGTTATGCTACTGTTCTTCCATGTGAAATGCTCTGAAACTGTAAGTAAATGAATCTTTTATACTTTTAACTACTTTTGTGTGTTTTGAGTACTTATTTTGCTAAATAAGTAACGTGGGGTACGAAAGGGTGTGGTTATCAATAAGCTCTCTTTATGCATGCTGGAATTGTGTATGCTAAATCTGCTGCGTGTGTGTGTTTACTCTGCTAATTTGCTGCACTCCCAAAGGAATTTAAAAGCTATCTGTTTTTCATAGCTGCCTTGTTTTGTAAAGATAATTCCAGTGGAATGCAGTGCAGGGACATTTGCTAAATGTCCTCATATTTCCAATACCCTACAGTCCAAATGATGCAGGGCATTTGCCCTGTTCTGACCCTGGGCAGTCCTTACAACCCCAGGGCAGAAATGGAGCTCAGATGGGGGTAAGCTGGGGTAGGGCCCAATATAGCAGTTTAACAAAATACCCAGCTTACTGCGTTTCTGCTGGGAGGAAACAGATTGGGCCCCACGTGTCCATGAGAGCCCGTCTATGCAGGCTGGCCTGTGGCTTTAGCTGCCGGTTGCCCTTGCTCTTCCGGGTCTGGGCAGTAGGCCTGCAGCATGTGACCAAGGCTGGTCACATGCAGGGGGCCTTGTCACATTAAACAGGCTGGCTTCCTGGACCCAGCCAAGCAAGAAAAATGGCAGCAGTCGTGGGCCAGTGTTCTGTCAGGATTCTGGCCCGTTTTGTCCAGGTAACGGGCAGAACAGGCCTGTCCATGTCCGGGATGCACTGGTGGGGAGCTGGTATATCCTGGCTCATGTAGATAAGCCCCACGTATACCTTCTTTTATCACTAAATAATCACACCCAGCCACTTAACCTGATTTATACAGAGAAAGGATTCCAAAGAAGTGGCATGACATTTTATTTTAAGTTAAGGAAGTCTAGGCCAAGAACATTATAAAATGTGCCACCATGCCAGGGTTGCAAACATATCAGTCTCACAAGCAGTTATATTAATAGAAAAGTCTAGGATCAGGATGCCACTCTTCAAAGCCATTTAACTTCTCAATTGGAATTGAAATATCTAGGCTTTTTCCTTGCCTTAGCTACTTTTGTTTTACATTTTGTTGCAATGGCAATCATTAAAAGGGAGGGGGAGACACTAGAACGTGCTATGTCTCTTGTACTGCATGACAAAAATTCTTGCAGTTGCTGAGAAAAAAACCCTTGAAAAATAGTTCAGACTTATACCATACATTGCAAAGCAGTAGTTACTTGTTAGGCACCTAAGGGCTCTGAAAAAAACAAAACAAAAACCTTCCTCTTAGACAATTCCTCTTGTGAGTCAAATGAGAACTGACCTTCCACCAGCATTTAAAAGATGCATGAAGGTAGCCTGGAAATCAATTTCCTTCATAGCAAGGCATTTTCTAAGGAGTTCTATACATGTATGTACTTTGGTCTTTTTTCACTGTTAGCACCTGTAAACTTACCAGGTGACTATTAGAAGCATTCTGTGATTTGTGTGTGTGAGATGGCCGTATAAAGGGGGGGGGAAGGGGGGGAAGAATCAGGTATTTTCAGATTAATATCAATGCAAGTACAGGCTGAGTCCCTCTTCTCTAGAATTCCGAAATCCAGAATATTCCAAAATCCAAAATTGTCCACATGGGTGGCTGAGATAGTGACACCTTTGCTTTCTGAAGGTTCAGTGTACACAAACTTTGTTCCATGCACAACATTATTTAAAATATTGTGTATAATATTACCTTCAGGCTATGTTTATAAAGTGTATATGAAACATGAATGAATTTTGTGTTTAGACTTGGGTCCCATCTCCAACATATCTCATGAATATCCAAAATATTCCAAAATCCAAAATATTCCAAAATCCCTCTGGTCCCAAGCATTTTGGATAAGGGAGACTCAACCTGTATTAGCAAAGATCAGGGATGACACGTTCTTTCCCTCCCTTCCTCTCCTCCTCCTGCATAGCTGAGAAGCAGAACTTACCCAGAATTATATTTGCTTTCTCTGATTTTGATCTTGTTGTTACATACAGGAATCATGGTTTAAAGAAAACTCCAGTTGCCAGTGGCAGCTAATAGCTTCCATGTCAGTGGGATAATTCATCCAGTCCGGAGTTTAGTTTGAACTTTACAGCAGCTACCAATATGCAGAAACCATTTCCCAAAACAGGTTCATCACCTTGGAAGCTTTAAGTCCTTTAAAGTTCAGACTAAAACCCAGAGTGAATTCACTGACTCAGTAACATGGGAGCCTGCAGTCTTCACTGCCTATTGCTAAGAAGCCAAAAAGAAATCCTAGATTGACTGGTTTGTTTAAGATACTAGAGTTTTCATCTTATACCAGCAGTGGGCAAAATGTAGTCTACATGCAGCCCCTACCCAAACATTTTTGGTCTCAAAGTATCAAGGGGATCGGTGTCAGTGGGGTGGAGATCTGTATGGTCTGGGGAGGGCAAAAATGGCTCCCAAACCTATAGAAGTTGCCCAGTCCTGCCTTAAACCAGGATTCATGCTTTGTCCATAATAACAACTCAGGGAGTCAGAGAAAGCAGGCATATATCCTGGCTAGGTTTTCCTTTCAGTACAAGCTCAAGGCTTCACTCAGGCACATAAGAAGTTCATCCATGTTGCACCAAGTAGGGGCTTAACATCACATGCAAACCAGGCCAATGTCTATTTTGCTGTTCATATCAGTACTCTATAATTCTGCACACACGGTGTAGAGTCTTAGGCTAAAGTGGTCTACCTGTGATTTCTAGATTCGGTATCTTAACACTAGGAAAAATATTTTACACTAGCACCATTGTTAATTACGGAATATGTCATATTATATTGACTATCATACATTAAAAAAAACAGGAAACATTCATTACCCATCTTTTTCCTTCTTCTGTCTTCAGTTCAGCATACAAGGAAAGGCAGATCGGAGCATTTAAAAAAAAAGGGGGGGGAGGAAAGAAAAAGGTAGAATAATGTTAAAGTATGTAAACATTTATAAAGCATGACAACTTATATTTGTCATTGATGTACTCTTTACCTTTCTTCCTTTCTATTTTAGTGTAGGAAAGGCAGCCTGGATAGCCCCATTACAATTCTTTACCAGTATTTCCTCTCCCTTCCTGTAACAAATGGAACTTTCCATAAGAGGGACACTCTTTAGATGTTTTCTCCTCTTCAGTCCAGTCCATCCAGAGTCACTATTTGCATCACAGAGGTTGCTAATCTGCCCCTTTCCCGTGCTCAGAAGAAGCTGGGATCGGCTCTGCTTGGCTGCCATTCAAATCGAGGCCATAGTAACCTGACCTAATAATTATTCTAACAATGCACACTTCTCTCGAGGCCATGTCCTGCAGTGACATTTTGTAATACTGTCCTCTCTTTGTTTGCCTCATTGCTCTTTCATGCCAAATATGGAGCTCTTTAGCTGCCTTTGCATACAAGCACTGCTTTAGGAGAACAATATTGCCTGCACCAAATGAGTGTCTATGTGAGAAGGTACAAAAGCACATGAAACTTTTTCTCTTGGAGATTATCAGGAGATCCAAGAGTCCATTTCAAGTACTGCCTGTTTGTTGATGGATGCTCAAAGAATCTTTGTCTTTGGTATAGCTCTAAAGCAGCCATTTCCCAACCTTTGTAGATCAATCTTGCCAAGTAAATTCATGATATAATAAGATCTCTTTTGTAAAAAAATGTACAGAGCAGGATATCTCTATCTTTTTCTGGTTGATTTTAACTGTGAGTGGCATTTTGCAGAAGCTTGGATTACTCACATTTATTTATAAAAATGTTTATTTGGTTGTGGTTGTTGTTGTGTGCCTTCAAGCTGTTTTCTGACTTGTGGCAACCCTAAGGGAACTTTATCACATGGTTTTCTTAGGCTGAGAGTGGGTGACTTCCCAAAATTCACCCAATGGGTTTTCATGGCCGAGTGCAAATTCACACCCTGGTCTTCAGAGTCACAGTCCAGCATTCAAACCACTACACCATGCTGGCTCCATGTAATATAGGTTGTACCCCAACCTATATTACAAGATCTCAGGGTACCATACAGAATTTAAAAAAATAATAATTTAGAGAGAGCCAGTGTGGCATAGTAGTTTGAGCATTGAACTATAACTCTGGAGACCAGGGTCTGAATCCCCACTTGGCCATGGAAACCTGTTGGGTGACCTTGGGCAAGTCACACTCTCTCAACCTCAGAGGAAGGGAAAGGCAAACCCCCTCTGAACCAATCATGCCAAGAATACCCTGTGATAGGTTTGCCTTAAGGTTGCCATAAGTTGGAAATGACTTGAAGGCACATCAGAACAGAATTTTTTTTAGAGATTTAAAACAGTAGGAAACATTTTAAGAGTCTAAAATAACATTAACCAGTTTAAGGATGGGGAAAAATAGAACCATGTACCGTTTGCACTAGCCAAATATTGTGAGAATGCAGGCGGAGGAATGACACCCTAATGCCATTCCTATAGAAAGATCAGTTTGCAACAACACGCTAGGGATGGAAAGGGTATTCAGAAATATTTTTAAAATGGTTCAAAATGTTTCTCATGTGTTGAGAGACCTGGACAAGAAGAATGCTGGGCAAATGAGAATCCTTGTAGTTTGACACTTATTCTGCACAAAATTCACATGTGCTTGTTTTAGGCAGAAAAGAGCATTTTCTCCATAGGAAATAGACTTTTTGGTGCAGAAACTGACATTTCTGTGAAACATTTCTTTCAACAGAAAAGGCTGTTTCCTGTACAGAAAATGCTATAATTGGGGATTTGCTCTACACAATATTCTCATTTGCAGAAAATAACATTTTCTGTTTGGCCATTGTATTAATTAAAGCAGTAGTTTCAAAGGTCAAATAAATTAAGACCAGCTCAAATCCCTAGAGACCTTCTAATAAATGCATATAGATGGAGATGGAGGAGGAGTGCTCTCCTTCTCCCCCACCTCAGTTCATCCTACAGCCATGAACACCTAGAAAGGAGTCATGTCACTCTTTCTAAATAACAAATATAAGGAATGTGATGGTTCCTGGATTATTGTTTAGACTGCATGGGCATCAGAGGAGATGTGCCACACCCCCAAAATAGAAAACAAGCAGTCTGTCTTTCTCATCAATTGTCATGGCCCAGGGGAAGGGCAGAAGGAGAAGGCCAGGTCTTAAGCAGCCAAGGTAGGTTGTTGGAGTGTTAGAGTGGTTGAAGTGTTGGATTAGGATTTGTGAGTTCTTAGTTCAACTTCCCAATTAGCTATGAAATTAATTGGGTAACATTGGGTCAATCTCTCTCTTGCTCTCAGGGGTAGTCCAGAAGGGGAAATTAATCCTTATAGAATCTGGGGGGAATCCCATGTGCCCAAATGGGATCACACAGCATTCCGTTGTTTTCAGAGGAAGGGGGACCAAAATTCAGGAAAACTAGGGGGTTAGGACAACCATATAGAATCACAGCACATTCCTGAAGAGGATAGCTGATTAGTGGGGTGTGCATGGGGGCAAGAGCTTGCTAAGAAGGCAACACCTGGAACTGCCATATCGGATTGTTGCCGTAGTGACTTGTGCTCTAAGGTGACGAAACAGCCTTTCCTTTCCTCTTTTTTTGTTCTTTAAGCAGTAGATCACTCTTCCCCACACTGGATTTTTTTTTTAAATACTGTTTGGTGGGGGCAAGTTGGGGAGTATAGAACCTTGAGTAATTCACTTGCGCTCACCATCTTGATTCGCTGGCATGCCTCCGTGTGAACAGCAAACACGGATAGCTTCGCACGTCAGCAACCTTGCAAAAAAATCATCGAGACAGAAGAAAGCTGCTGCGAATAAGTATAGGTTCCACCTATCCACATTTTATTCCCTCGTCTAGACCAGCCCTCATTCTCCTCCTGATCTACTTCACAGTTTTGTTGTGAGGATAAAGTGGGGGAGGAGGGGAGCCAGGAGAGCTCATTGGAGGAAAGGTGTAATATAAATGTTATTAATAAATATATAATATGCACCATCTGCTGTGAAAGTTTTCATAATAACTGAGGCACTCTTCCCTAAACATACATATATCCATTTGGCAATGATTTATTAAATTTAGTTGAGGCTTCACGTAATAGTTGGAATATCAGATGACTCCCTGGGGAACAGTTTGGTATAACATCATGATTATTTCTTTGTAATATATTGCTAATGTTAAAAGCTCTTCCCATCTTCGTTATTGCAGCTTGGCTTCTTGGATGCAAGCTTGTGCAGAACTCAGGGGCACTGTTTTATTTGTTTCTTTTTCTTTTTACCCCCCACCCCCCCATTCTAAGTTTACAGAAAATGCTAAGCAACAGCACGCCTGAAAAGAAGAAGACGACAGCAAATGTTCCTGCTTTTGTTGTGATTAAAAAGAAAATCACCTTTATGACATTCACTTACAGTTCTTTTATGTTCCCTGAACAGAACAATCTTTGAATGTGTTGAAATGAAAGACATATAAATACAGCCCCAGAAACATTAACAAACCACTTATTTCAGCACCAAAAAGGGGGAAGGATAACAGATACTGCTGCAAGAGGTTATGATCTTCAGTAAAACACTAAAAAATAATCAGTGTGCTAGAGAAGTTACACCCAGATGTTCTGGATATTGTCAACCCTCCCTACTAGTATTAATACCTTGACTTAGGGGCTTACCACACTCCAAGGAAAAGTGGCAGTGAAGCACGAACGTTCCGTCTTCTGTGCTGCCTTACCACATGCCATCGTTATTCTTTCGTTATGGTTCCATGGGGGACCGAGGTAAAACCATGTCTTTTGGCTAACCGGAAAAACCCATTAGCAAAAAGACATGGTTTTACCTTGGTCTCCCATGGGACCAGAATGAAAGAATGCCAGAAGAACGACAATGTCATGCAGTATGGCAGCATGGAAGATGGAATGTCCCTGCTCCCCTGCTGCTTTGGAGTGTGGTAAGCCTCTTACTTTATAACCGTGACACACCAGGAAGCCATGGACTGTTCTGTGCTCTATAGTAACTACCCTTTTTTACCCCAGTTCCTCCCTCCCTTACCACCTTGATTAAAACAGCCAACAACAACCTGCTATGTAGTGCTGTTGTTTCCTAAAAAGAAAAACTGTGAACTCTGTCCAGTTCTGGGCACCACAATTTAACAAGGATATCCAGAAGCTAGAACCTGTCCAAAGAAGGATGACCATGATGGTGAAGGATTTAAAAAATGAACTCTTATGAGGAATGGCTAGGAGAGCAGAGTAGTTGAAAGGTACAGGCTCAGCTATTCAGTCTGTGCATAGCTATGCTCATGTAGCTCCATGTCTTTCTACTACAGGTAGCTGCTGCAAAGCTTGAGGAAGGGCTCCTGCTGACGTTGCTTAATGGTGGGGAGGGGTAGGGAAGGGGAAGGTCATACAGACCACAGAGAACCGTATGGTCTTAGTTTGGCTGGGAATAAAGAAATGAGGGTGTGCTCTCAAATGGAGTGAACCTCCATTTTCCTTCCGTAGGAGCTCAGAGCAGCCAGGTCATCTTGGATTGAATCACCTCACCTCCTTCCTCCCCTTCCCGCCAGTAAGAAGGAGCAGCAGCAACCCTGCCAAGGGCTTGACAGCTGCTAGTGTGGGCTTTTTTTTTTTAACAGAGTGCAAAGGCAAGAGAATAGCCTCCTCACCCCCATCCAAAAAGGGACCTGCGTGTCAGCTGCAGTCTTGCCATGTTGTCATTATGTTACCTTTTAAATTTAATTCTGGTCTTCCCTCATTATCCCCTGCCCAAAAGTAATTTATTACAGGTAAGTACATTACATATAACATAGATTTCGAAGTGCTTGGGACAGGGTTTTGCTATTCTCCCAATAGTTTTGTAGTCTATAGCCTATTGATATTGGCTTAATTCTTACTGTTATTTTCAACTAGGGAAGATTTATTCAGTTAGTGGGATTTACCTGCATGTAGACTTACCATTCAACAACTGATAAAACTGCATATTGTAGTTGGGATTAACCAATAGGATTCACGTCATTGTCCCATAGGATTTCACAGAGGGACTGAAAAAAATTCTATGATTATCTACCTAACCAAAGCAAGGTGTCCTTTTCTTATTTATATCAGCGTGTGATGCTAGATTATAATAACAAAGTGGAACCTAGAAGCATGATTTCACATATATGACTGTGAAATGGCTTGGCAGTTTCTTTGAGTGGAAAAAATGGGGGGAAATATGGGGAAATAATTTTGTTGATCTTGGTAAAAAAAAATAGTACAGAAAGAAATGTTCTGTACAAGTTGTGTTGTGTCTTCTTTTAAAAAAACCTGTATTCTTCACGTCACCTACTCAAACAGCTCTTCCATTTTAGTACATCATTTAAATACATCAGGCTGACTTAGAATAAGTGGTTTGACTGAATAACATAATGAAAAATCTATTTCTATGAACATCATGTGGAATGTTAAAGAGTATAAGCCAGAACCTTTAAAGCATAGAGGATTTTTCTTCCCTGTCTATGAAAGGATGCATAGTGGATTGGGTCCAGAAACTGTCTCCTAGGGGCAAAAGGGCCCCTTCTACCATCAAGATGCTTCTGATTCAAGGGTGGAAGAGAGCAGGAGCAAAGGTTGCTCTTTCCTCTATGTCCTCTATCCCATCCCCAATCTTCTCTAATGGGACATCAGGAAACCTTTAGATGGGGCACAGAATGGCAGTATGGTTTGGATAGGGAGGAGGAACTGCAAAGATCGTTTCTCTCCCTTTTCTACCAGTGAAAACTTTATGAGTGGAATACCACTCAGTGAGCCAGTGTGGTGTAGAGATTTGAGTGTTGGATTAGGATTCTGGGAGACCAGGATTCAAATCTCCACTCAGCCACAGAAACCTACTGGGTGACCTTGGACAAGGCATACTTCTTAGTTTAAGAAGAAGGCAATGGCAAACCTCATCTAAATGAATCTTGTTGAGAAAATTGAAGGATAAGATTGTCATAAGTCAGAGTCATCTTGAAGGCAACAACTGCTTAGGGATTACTTTCTTTGGTAAAAAAAGAAACTGGGTCAAATCCACTGACACTGTCATAATGGGCAACGCCATACTGGCAGTGTAGCAGCAGCCCAAGGAGCTTTCTCCACTCCTCCACCCTACTACAGCCTTCAGCCATCCAAAAATCAGATCAAGAGGGTTTGCAGTGGGAAGTGGAAGTTGCTCCTACTTCATATTCGGCCAATGGAAGCTGTTTTATCAGTGGACATCCCCCTTTGGATGTAGGCTATTGTGTACAAGTACCTGCATGGTTACTTTCCCACTGGGCCTATGAAATCTTTCCCCTCAAGCAGAGAACAGAATGGCACCATCTAGATTCTATATCATGCCCACTGACTAGAATGATAATGAGTATGACTAATGACTGCTCTTTTTCCTGCTCCTGGGTTTGAGTAGTTTTTAATTTCACCAAGAGAAGTATGTTATATGAACATGACTTCCCATTCTGCTGAACTATGGTGGGCCCATGCCTCAATAAGCACCCCTTTCCATTAATAACCCCAACCCTATGGAATTCTCTCCAGAAATATATAGGGCTGGCTCCATCTGTGGTTGCTTTTACAAGGATATTCAAAACCTATTAGTGCTTTCTGACCTCAATAGGATATTTTTTACAGTACAGGCAGCTGTTAGACATATGAACTGTATTAGGTCAGGTTTTATCAACCAGGATTCCCTGGAACCGTAGGGTTCCCAAAGAGGTTGCTAGCGGTTCCATGTGAAATTGTGACTGAAAAAAATAAACTTTTTTTTCCTAGCTGTAGATATAGGCCAGAATTCTGAACCAGCTGCTTACCTCTATAACCACCATAGTTATGTAGCTACATAGTGTCTCCCAGCCCATCCGCCCCCCCCCATTCCCCACTTACTGGGCAGCAGCCACTCTCATTGATGGGGGTCTTTCCCCCTGTTGATTGGGAAGCAGGTGACTGTGAGAGGTCTCTGTTGTGACAGACAGAAACAGTCCCCCCTTGTGCCAGAGATTGCTTGTGCAAGGGGGAGGTGGGACTGTCAGACAGCTGCTTCCTGATCCAGAGGGGAACAGACCCATGTTGATCACAGCTGCTGCTGCTACCTGGAAAGTGGGGATTGGGGGACTTTCATGGTGCCTATGTATTCCCTAAACTAGGAAATATGTAGGGATTGTTAATATGAGCCAGTCATGAATGTGTACTCTAGGTTATGCATCTGTAAATGCCTTGGTGAATTCCAGCCACAATAATTGTTATGCAAGGGTTACCTGAGACCTGAAAGTTCTTTCAAGGGTTCCTCCAAGATAAAATGATTGAGAAAGGTACTAGATACTGGCTTATTTTTAAATGGCTTAAATGTAAGGAGCTTTTATAGTTTGATTACTACTCAGTCCTACTTTTTTTTTTTTATTATTATTGCAATCTGCATTGGGAAGACCATAGTAGTGAAAAGTGGCTAAGAAATATAATACATGAAATGAAAAACAAAACAAGACATGGTGGGAAGTGTGCGTATTAGGGGTCTTCTGGAATAGTTTATTTTCATAGATACATTCAGAAAATAATCTGAAGGTTATAAACATATTAAGAAATACTGTTGTCTGAATCAGCCTTCCTTCTGAATTTAAAAAATAAACATTAGAGTATTCTCAAATATTGCTCTGTAACAGTCCTATATTTGCCATCTTGATGATTAGTGAGAGATACAGGTATATCCTTACCTGGAAGTGAATTGTGTTATCACTTACCTAAATCCTAACACACGAATCTCTTTGAATCCTGCAAGTTTCTCAAATATTTTTTGCATCTGTTGGAAAGAAAAGAGAGACAAGAGGGGAGTGGGGGGAGGAGAAACTGCCTTAACCATATAGTCTTTTTTTCTGAGAGAGGAACTAAATGATGTTAACTAAATAATCATTTACTCCCAGCAGGTTCTATTCTAGCATTTGTAAAACAGAATTCTGGTACTTTGGAAGAATGTTGGAGAATTCATGTCGGTTGTATGGCTGATGGAGACTTTACTTCAGTAGTTTAACTCAGCCATGCTTAAATATTGCTTGGATTAATGGATATGAGCCATTGCATATATAAACCCAGATAAGTGGCAGCTCTTCCCACCAAGTGAGCTTAGGGCACATTCTATCAACCTGGTTTACCTACTTGCCTCTACCAGCCCAAACATCCACATAAAGAAACGATGAAGCCATGTAAAGGCAGTCTACACAAGTAGATCAGAAACATATAGTCAATCCCCAAGGATAGTGGTGGTGGAACTGATAATCAACTGCTTAATTTTGACCTATATACATAAGGATCTCTGCCACCCCATACACTTACTACCCAATGCATCTACATGTATGCCTAAATGTAGAATGTTTAAATGGAGGTTTCTTTGTGCATAATTCAATACAACTAGGTCAAAATCATGTGATCAGTCACCAAGGGGGAGGGATTCTACAGTCAACAGTGCTATTTAGACCTGTGCACATTTTTTGTATCGGGATGTTACAATTTTTTGTATTGGGATGTTACCAGCCTGCATAAGGAGAGATGACAGGATTGGAGTAGGGCATGTGGGTGCTCATTCCCTCCCACCCACATGATGGCCTAGAATAGATCATGCAGCACATTCTGCCAGGTCCTACAGAAAATTACCATGCCATTCAGTGGTCAAAAGAAGGGCAGCCATCCCCTCTGGTGATTCATGCTGAGCTGTTTGGGACTCTAAGTCCCAGAATCTTCAAATTAACATGGCCACTTGTCATGCTGCTCTCTACCACAAGATCTCAAAGTTGTGGCACTATATCTGTATACGTTGCCAAGAAATAATGAGATCTGCTATGACCCATCCTGCATCAAAAACTAGGGCACATAGAGCTTTGTGTTCTGATAGGCTCACCCACTGCCTTCTAGAATCTTCCTGTAGGAAGCCAGGGAATCTATGCATAAAGTAGACCTAGGAACACCCATTACATTGATGATTATTTCATTTTGAGAACAAACCTTTAGGGACTAATCTAACACCATTTCAGTCAACATTTGGGCATATGTATGTATGCCTTTTTGGAGTGTCATTTAAATGCAGACATAAGTCACCCAGAATTAAGCAGAATTCAACAATGTGGAAATATTGATCTGAATCTTATTGGTATCCCCGACTACAGTAGACACTGAATCAGCTGGGTTTACATTGGCTCCTCATTCAAACAGTTGAGTCAATGGGTCTGCTTTAGTTAGGACTACCAGCAGGACACAGGCATTGCTCATAACTTTGCATGAAAATTCATGTTGGGTCTCAGGAAAAGATTATCTGCTAGCTCTTTCAATGCTCCTGGGATGAGCATTACATGTGCAATTGATGTTAGACTTCAAAGAGCAAAGAGAATACTCCAAGGAGCATTCCTGCAATATCACTCTCCCTCCTTGCCATACTGACTTTTGCTTAACTTTCAATGAAGCAACCTTCAGATCATTAATTGCTGACTATTAAATAGCTAATGAAGCATTCAGTTAGCTGTGGTAATGATATAAACATGCCTTTGTTGCTCTAACTCTGGGGGAACAGGGATAATGCCCAAATGACTAGAGGAGATTGCATGCTTTTGGGTCCCTTGGTAGCTCTCTTTGAAAAGTAGCTCAGACAACAGTGGTTAATTTCATTCAGCATTTGTATTTAAATTGCTCATTACATTTATTGTTGAAATGAAATCACTGCAAAGTACTGTCCATTAACTCCTGATTAGGCTCAAATGACTTTTCTTAATGGTGTGTGGTATGGCTCATGCTGTCTGCTGACTGGGTAGCTCTGCAGTCTGTCTTGTACTGCTCTTTAGTTCAGTGGGGGAACAGATGTCAGGCCTAGCCAAACTTCAAAGGAGCTATCTATTTTGGGTTCAGCACCCTGGATAACTCCTCTAAAGCCTGGTGGCACAGTGGTTAAATGCTGGTACTGCAGCCACAAAGGTTGTGAGTTTGATCCCAGAGGGCTCCAAGGTTGACTCTGCCTTCCATCCTTCCGTAGGTCGGTAAAACGAGTACCCAGCTTGTTGGGGGCAATTAGCTAACACACATTAGAAACTGCTTAGGGAGTGCTTTGGCACTGATAAGCGGTACAGAAATATAAATGCAATTGCTATTGCTAAAGTCAAGCCTAAGCACAATGCAGATTAACCATCTTCCATTGCTTAGCCAAGAACATTGGAGATGGGATATAACTGAGTAGTATTTAGGCCTCTCATCGGCCTGTAACATCTCAGAATGCACCTGAAGGGCTTAAACGAGAAGCTACTTCCCTGATGTGCAAGCTTTCCCACATATACAGAAACTGTGCCATTGAAGTACATGCAAACAAGAAACTCTGTAACTCTGAAGGGTTATAATTGCATGGAGAATTATCTCATAATTATGTATCACATTTTCATGCCACTACCATATATCTTAAGTTGGCTCTTAAGAGACTTTTGCCCAGGCCAATTTTCCTGAAACAATGGAAAATCACACCATAGGAACAGGTCTAACATTACAGAGCTGAACCACCATAGGAATTGGTCCAGATTACAGAGCTGAATTGCAATGCTACTGTGGTAGAAATGAAGTGAGTCATGAGATCCTTTAGTGTCACTTCATTTCCCCTCCTGTAAGCCAGGGCTCAGCAACTTCCAGAGTCCTAGGGGTTCATTCATCCCACCAGGACCCAAAAGAGCTGCACCAACCCCTCTGAGCTCCCATGCCTCCAATATCCCTTAAATCTGGGGGCACTCCCAAATTGCCAGCTACACCCTCTAGGGATACAATTAGAAGCCTGTAGAAGCCTTTCCTTCAAAGCCTGGAGTAAATGGAGGGTTACTTCCAGTTGTTTTGCGCAAGGTGTGTGGGGAGAGCCTACACCAGACTGATACAGGCTGCCTCACATGAAGAGGATGTGAAATGCCATGCCATGTCCCCCAGTGAGTGAAAGTGGTTGTTTTCAAAAGTGTGTGTGATTGCATGTATAAGAGCTGGGGTGGAAAGGGTCAGGGCTGCAGTACAGCCAGTGGGAGCCATGTGTGACCCACAGGATCCACTTTGCCCACCCCATTTGTACTGTGCACAGCATCTCTCCCTGCTCCATTCCATATCTAAAGGACGCAACCATGGAGGATGTACAGTTCCTGTTTTCAGTGCAGACCTGCACATATTGTATCTCACAGCACTGAATACAACCAGTGAGCTACATATTGTGGTGGGGATGAAGAAGATGAAAGAACTAATGGGAAAACAAAGGAGGGTTACAAGTGGAATACAATGTCATCTGGATCTCATTAAATTCTGTGAAGGAGGCAGGGTGATTGCACATTAAAAGCCTCACATGAACATGATAGGTTTTTTATTTCACTACAAGTTTAATTTTGGTTTACCGATGTCAGGGTGCCTATACTGTCATTAATAACTCCACCCCCTGCTTTACACAATGGCTACTGTTAATACCATAATCATCATCCCTCCATCTATCATCCATAAATTTATTTATATCCTGCTCCCCCTCGCAAAAAAATTGTGCTCACAGTAGCTTACAAAACAGAGAGAATTACAAATCACTGCATGTAATTGCTACATTTTATTCCTCTTGACATCACTGTTTATACTCTTTATCCAACAATATCTGTACATATACCTGAAATGTATAGCAATGTTCAAACATCTGATAAAGTATCTATGAATATTTCTGCCAAAAGCTGATTTGTCTTTTGCAGCAAAAACAACAAATGGTCTTGTAGCATTTTAAAGACTAACACAACTAACCTCTGGAAATTATAATATGGGAAGAATGCCATCACTGTTACTGCCCCTGTTGATAACAAATATGGTTTCATCTGTAGAGTGAAACATGTTTCTATAACTTTTTGGTTCAGTTAGGTGGCTTTTGACATGCCCCTAGCTTTTCAGTGCAGTACATGTGAAAATGGTGCCTTGATAACATTACACACCTAACTTTAGTATGGTCACAAACCAGCCTTTATAGTTAGAAAACAAACAAATACAAATTGTCCAGCTACAGATTACAAGTCCAGAAAGAAGTCCGGCATATGCAGATGACAATGACAGACACATAAATGTTTTCCACAATGAACCTAGTGGAGCCTGCTGCTACTGATAACATTACTAAGAAGGTTTAATCAGCTGGCTATTGTTGGAAGAATCTTGAACCCAATTTTCTTCATTAATAGAATCTGAATGAAGAAAAGTGCAATAGAAATTACTGGATTTGCCCAGAACAGCTGCCAAAAGTGTACTAAAAGATGAATGTCCTTGAAGCATAGGCAGTAGAGAAGCATATGTTCAACTGTTGCAAGCATGCCTGATGTACTAGGGCACACATGTTGGGAGTAAGGTACGGATAAATATCTCCCCTCTAGGTAGATAAGAAGATGTTGAAGCAAGCCAAGGTAAAGGCTATTTAGGCATCTCTAGGGCATAAAGCTAATTAGGACCAAAAAATTACAAAAAATTATAAAGAACGCCCAGCTGCTGAGTGGCTGGTAATACATGCCTTGTCTTCCTAAAGAGCTACATTCCAGATTCTTTGTCTGATTACCTCTTTGGCTCTAGAGAATCCCTAGTGTAGAAGAGCTGATGAGGAAAATACATGCCATTGTAATTTCTCCTCAATAGTGCTTGCTCAGCTAAAGGAGAAATTATCCTGTAAGATCAAGGGGGTTGGTTAGTCTGAAGGGGTCTTGATAACACAAATCCTTCATGTTTCTAATTTGTGCCATCCGTTCGCTTGGTAGAAAGGTGATTGTGTTGTACCTTACGGATCCACATTTGTAGTGACAGTTTGATGCTGGCATGGCATTTTAGAAGGCATCTCATAAGAACTAATTATGGATGAAATCACTGACAGGATCTGATCCACAAAAAGTTAAATAGTGCTACTTGTATCAGGGGGAGAGATTTAAGCACATGAATTTCCCATGTTGAATCAATGGAAGGAATGAGAGGTCATTAATTTTGGCTGGATTGTCCTCTTTAAAAATACAGTAGGACTCCTGTATCTTTGGCTTAAAATACCAAGGCCTTGGAAGACCTAGAAAATGGCTAGCGAGGGCACATTTTCTAGGAAGACTCTATGGTAGGTATGCTGCTTTGTGTCCTGTGGGTATTTGAACCAGTGGATAATGAATCAGTGGACACGGGGGTCCTAATGTATATATATTTGGAAACCTAAAGCATCCATGCATCTTATTCCTAAGTGTGCTTCTTCAGATGCTCAATGTGGCACTCCCATAGGATTGCTGTCTAAAGTATAATTTCACTTTTCTTATTAAATGCTGTGTATTTGGTTATTTCTCCTTAGCAGACAACACGTAGTTTTCCTTTTTATTAAATGCACTGCAGTGTGTCTCTGCTGTTCCACCATAACCAAACCAAACATCTGACCTTCTCATCAGACAATCATAGCTTTTATTGCCATCGAATAAGTGTGTGCTCTTACTTGAAGCTGGAATTTTGCAGCTAGTTTCTGGTACTGAGGGGTTGTAGGATCACTCAGTTCTGGGGTGTATTCCTGGTTGGTGAGGGTGACACTGAATTCCACCATCTGTTCCACAGGATGTTCAGAGACTATGTTCGGAACCTGTGGCTTTGTCTCCTGAGGGAACAGGAGAGGAAAAAAGTTTGGATCCCATTAAAGAAAAGGTTATTTGTCCATATGCAAACAGTGGATTAATTCTCTGCATGCCAGTTGTTATGGACCCTCCCAAATCCCCCTCCCACAAAGTCCCGCTCCTCCTAACTGGGGAAGAGGATCACTAATCACTAATCAGATATCTCAGATTTCTGGCACTGCAGCAACAACATCAGTTGAGCATCTAGAAATAGAATTTAGGCATCCAAAGAAAAGGGGAGGGCAAAGTGATCAAAGGAATGCAAACATAATAAATAGAAGAGCTTGAGGTGTGAAGAATTTTCAGTGTCTCATTCTCTCCAATGCTAGGACTAAATAATTTTTTTGTCATGGGGAACATCATTCTTGTTTGGTGGAGAAATTTATTTTGATCCATAGTTATACCTCCAGATATAGGTAGAAGGTAGAAAATCCTGATTCCTGAGTGAAGCACTAGACATCAGAATGTGCAGCCAAGCCTTAAGCATCAGAAAATGGGGTTTAGGGGCCACGAGTGACCCACAGACTTCATGTTCTAATCTTCACTCCTCCAACCTCATTAGATAAGACTACCCAGTTTGGCTAATATTAACCTTTCTTCTGTAATTCATCATCTCAAATGATCTCCAGCCTTGCCAATATAAAGGATGCCATTTCTGTTTGCCAATGGCAAATGAACCTGACAGCCTTGCTGAATATGGAGAGTTTACAGTGGAGTTCTATATTTTCAAAATGGAGAATCAAATGTTGCTGCTTTCCTGCTCACAGCAAACCTACAGACTCATCTGGTCAAAAGGCAATACCCTCTTTGACAATCTGCAGGCCTTTTCAGCTCAATACATCACAAGACAACATTTAGACTACTGTACATGACTTTAAGGTCCAGTATCTCACCACACCACTTTCCTTCCCCTCCATCTGATTTTGGTAACATCATGCGCAATGAAGAGAGCTGGAGATTTTGAAAACCTGCAAACATTTTTGTGCCTTTTTTTTTTTTTTTTGGTTGGCCTAATATAAGTTTTACCACAATACGGAATTTGTCTTACAACCAGCATGGCTATACCTCTGTTACACTCCACCCCACCCCCCAACTCAAGTGATTGTTTGGATCACTTATACAGTGAGGCTGAGCATGAACTGTGGTCCTCCAGATGTTTTGGACTGAACCCCCCCTGGTCCCTTACCATTGCCCGTACTGAGGGGACTGATGGAAGTTATAGGCCAGAACTTCTGGAGGGCCACAAGTTCCTCACCCATGGACTAAAATATGTTCTAGAGGCTCAGCTTACAGTGTGAGCTTTTTGGTGTAAAACAGTATCAAAGTGCTCTTGGCAGGATCTTCTAGGATCTAGGGGTGGGTAAACTGGCCCAAGAGCTGCATGGAACCCTAAGACTGCCCCAAACCCTCTGGCACTCCCAAGCCCCCACACCTACACATTCTTTTTTCCAGGTGAAAAAAACACCCAGAAAGTGTCAATCATGGCTCTTGGAGGTGTGGATTAATTAAAAACAAATTTCCAAAAACTTGCCAACACACTTGGAAGTCAGAACTGGAAGTGACTTCTGCGTTTGACTTCTGGCTAATTTTCAGTCAAAAATGTGGCAGTCCAGCCTGCTGTGGGGATAAAAATTGGGGCCTGTCACAGTTGTCCATCCTCCATTTCTTCCTTAATCACTCCCCTTCCCTTAGAAAACTCTCCCCCACCCCCCAGCTCCTTTAAAACAAAGCATGGGTTCCTATTGGTGTATTAGGAATGGGTTATGTAAAAGGGACTTAAAGAGGTGATTAACAGACGTGAATAGAACCTTTGCTTTACAGACACCTCAAAGACCATTTATTTTCCATAAGCCTAGGAAGGAGACATCATTCACAATTAGCTCAGTGGAAAGACACTAATAAAACATTTACATCATCACTGAAGTGGATGTAAAGAAAACTTAATGGTGTTGAATGAAAGCACTCTGCAAGTTACCGAGTCAGAAAACCAGGAGCAATTGCCTAGCTAGATGGAATGTAAAAATGCTTCCTCACCTTCACAGGAATCTTGGTGTCATTGACAATCTCATTCACCAGGGTGCCTGTTGGGGCTGCAAAGTGCAGCAGGGAGAGGGTAGGAGGAAGAATACACAGTTTAGTTTTTGTTCCTTTGTGTCCAGTATCAACTGTATAGCAAAATAACAAAATCATGAAATCTCTGCCTGAAATGGAGCGATGAATACAAGTAAATCCAGCTTTTGTTTTCTGTATGATACAAGAAAGAGCAAAGGCACAGCCTCGGTGTCCAATCAGATGCACACTTACTGTTAAGTAAGCCCCCTTGAATTCACTTGGAGTTACTTCTGAGTAAATATGACCATTTGTAAGGGCCAAAACTAGATGTGATGTCGTTCAGACAATTAACAATTGGTGAATGGCTTTTAAAAAAGTAAATAACAAACATCAGGGGTGCAATCTGAGGAAGAGAGAAGGTACGGTAGTTTATCCCTCTACATATACTGTAGCTACTGCAGCCTTGTTTGCATTTGAAGATGAACTCTCATCTGTACAAATGGAAACCTTTCTTCCATGGCACACAGGCACTGCACACAGGAAAAGTAACTTCTTTGAACTACAGCTCCCAGGATTCTCCAGTCAGCATGGCCACTGGAAAGTTCTAGTACAAAAAGGATTATAATTTTTTTGCAGGCTCTGAGCATGGGTTAGTGGGGGGCTGTGTGTGATCCAGGCTGGGAGAATGGCAGGGGGCACAATGGGAAGGCCCCCTTCCTCCCCCAGGCTCTGATCCAAATCAGACCCCTGTACTCTGAGCTTGCTATTTACATTACATGAATTGTATCCTATCTAGTTGGGCCCTGTGCTATCATTTGTTTACGTACAGGCCTTGCTTGTGAGTGGAAGGATTTTAGTGTACCATAGAGAATAACTGCATATTTTCACATAGTAAGAGTGTCATGCTTCAAAACTGAATGTTGTCCATTCTTTGTCTGACCATTTCTGTTATCAAACTTCAGCAGCTTTCTGGAAATGTGTTTAACATCAGAAAAAGATGAGCAGTACACAGCTAAACTGCTAAATTAATAGTTGGGATCCCCTTGATGATATTGTATTGCACAAGGAGATATAGTGGTGGCACTAGTGGGTGCGGAGAGGCCGAACCGTGCCAGGTGACACCATCAGGGTAGGAGGGGTGACACCAGCCTTAGTGACATCACAGAGGAGATATCTAGTACTTTGTTGACCAACAGTTTTCTCCAGGCTGTGCAATGACTGCCAGATGGTGCGGGGTGCAGCTTTGCCTCTAGACTCAAACAGCTGCTGATTGACTGGAGGATGCACTGGGCAGCCCCATTGCACTATTATGCAACTGCATAAAGATGGAGCTCAAGTGATAGCAAAAATACAGTATAAGTAAAAATACAGGATAAGACTTAGGACTTCATCAGACAAGGCAAAAATCATGTCATTACGATGCAATGATAACATAATGGGCTGAAATTATCAGATGATGTCATCCTCTTCCCATGACCAGTGTGTGCACCAGCTGTGAATACGTCATCACTTTTTATTAATGAACTAAGCTATGAATAGCTCCTCAATATCGTTATTTTCACAATATCGAGGAGCGTGCGGAACCAAGTCCTGCTGTGATCACAAGAATACACGGTGAATGGGTAGTCCTCTTTCCCCCGTTCCTGTTGCCACAGAGAAAACCTCTGGGTGACAACATGAAAATGATTGACAGGATGCTCTTTTTATGAACTGTACCATATTTCTGGCAAGTTTTTATGTATGTTTTAGGGCTTATCTGTATATTTAATTTGTTATTTTAAGTGTTTTACACGAACTTGCATAATGATCAGGCAAATTGGACCACCAAGGATTCTTTGTAGTTGGGCCCTCTCAGGAATCAGAAGTGTACTAAATGATCAAGAATGTATACAATTTAGAGCAGTTGTTGTAGGTGAAAAACCCTTCCACAAATCACAAAGGCTACCTTCAGTCCACACTATGCACGCTGGCTTGGCAGTAAGCTACACTAAATACATGGAGGCACTTCTAAGTACACATTTGTCCTTGTAAGAGCCTTGATATTTAAGAAGGATTGAGTGATAAAAGATAGGGGTAGTAGTTTGCCCTCCCCTGACTGTGCCTTACACCTGATTCTCCAAGCTCGGTAGATATAAAAGTTTTCACATTTTCTTTTGTTTTCACATTTTCTTTTGAGAGTACTGTGTGTGCGATCCTATGTCTTCCAATGTCTCTCTATAGCTTTTGCTTTTAAAGTAGTGGAGTGGAGGGACATATGTGATGAGAGACTTTATAGGCACCTTTGCATTCACCTAATAGGGTTGTATATATATATTTATTTGCTCAATATAAAAATACTCTGGGTTATTTTCCCCACTCAGTGTTGTAATATTCATTTATTATTTTGCTGTTGTTTTCACTGTAGTCAGATTGTTTTCTCATCCAATTGGTTGTTGTTATTTTAATGCAACACATTTGGTGTTGTTATTGGTTTTTAAAGAAATGTATCTACAAATAGGGAACATTAATAATGTCTTGCTTGCCAATGCTGAGCCCCCTCCACATTAAAAACAATTCTAGGGTTCCTGTCATGAGGCACAAAACTAGCCCCGAGTCAACTCACAATTACACACCCAAGAAACACAGTGTATGTTCAATTTTACCTGTAGCAAGAGAAGGAGATTCTTCAATTTTTTTGCCACTGGTTTTCTCTGTAGAAATTTCCTCTTTTCTATGAAGAAAGAAATAAGAAAAATTGTAAATTGTACTGTGAATATGAAAGGAACAGGGATTCATTTTCTCTAAATTAAAAATTTAGGCCACCATCCGATTAAAGGTATGCCCTAAGATATATGGCTTTCAATAAGAAATTAATCTTAGGCTGCCGACACACTGCAGAACTAATGCAGTCTGACACTGCTTTAACTATCATGGCTCCATCCTATGGAATCCTGGGTTCTGTAGTTTGTTGTGGCACCAGAGCTCTCTGACAGAGAAGGGTAAATATCTCACAGAACTACAAATCCCAGAATTCCATAGCATTGAGCCATGGCAGTTAAAGCGGTGTCAAACTGCATTATTTCTGCAGTGTGTCAGCAGCCACTATACCACTTTCAGTGAAATATATGGAATTAAGGGCAGTACAGAATAAATGTGAGCAAATACTAAATAAATGTGACCAAAAACTGCTTAAGTTTCCCTGGATCAAGACTTAGCTCTACCGAATTTGCCCAAGAAACCAAATAAATATTTCATATTTTTATATTATATTGTTTTCATAATTAAACCACCACTTTCTGCTCAATTTGGAAACCAACAAGAAATGTACTCTAGTCCTATCATTATGAGTGTTTAATAATGCCTACAGAGCCATCAATGTATGCGGTATTTGAGAGTTTTCAGGAAAACCATTAGGTCCCTGTACCTTAGGCGTCTCCTATCGAACTTCAACAGTGTAGAAGACGACAAAAAGAGGACACAGTAAGACAAGGGCAGTAAGGAATAAATGTGATCAAATACTATTAAATGGACTTAAGCTAGGTTACAGCTGGGGAGGAAGATTAACAGGTTCAGCCAAATGTCTCATGAAAAAGGAGAAGGTTTTCTGAGAAGGGATTTGAAGGAAGAAAGAGATTAAAAGGTGGTGAGTGCTCTCTACATGTTCAAGGAAAACATTTAGGCAAAGGGGCAATAAGGAAACATGGGCAACTCCCTCGATATGCCCACTTCTGACACCTTAAGCAGCTGAGGGTGGCAGAGGTGGAGAACCAAAGGTCAAACATAGGGATATAGTGAGCACCAATGGCAGAAAGATAGGATGAGGCAATGTTGTAAAAACCTATAGAAGCATGGTAGAGTCCCATGCATAATACACCTCACTTTATTATTCTCAACTACATTGGTAATGAGCTCTTGGCATGGTTATTTTTAGAAAACATACAAGGTAGCTTCTATTTTTTTCAGCTTGGGTTGGGAAGCTATGGGTCTTGGTCTAATTTCATGCAGGTGAGAGGCAGGAGAGTACATGCAGTCAGAAGGAGGAAATTCGACATTAACTACAGCCTTCAGCTTACATATTTCAGTTCACTTGTTAACCTTGCAGCATGTTTATTTAGTAATCACTCTGGAATCTGAAAGAGATCATTCAGTCTAGAAATGCAAATGGCTGAATACCCTTCTAAAATACTTGGTTTACAAAGCTGTGCATAACCCTGGGAGATGGATCAGTGACAAGAATGAGTACAGTTGCCCCTTCAAATTCACGGTTTTCACATTCGAAGTTCTGCATATTTGCAGTTTGTAGCTGCTGCTCAACTAGCTCAAACTCCAAGACCTCACCCTCTTCCCCTCTCCTCCTGTCCTGGCAACAAAACAACTCCAGCTTGCTTTCAGACCTTGCACTAAAACATCACTGCCTGTTACTTTAAACCTTACTGTTTTAAATGGCCTGCACTGTTTTGGTGCAAGGTAAGAAAGCAAGCTGGAGTTGTGTGGTGGCAAATATTGGCAGTCCTGTTGGCAGGAGAGGAATCTACAATACTGTAGTGTAGTATGCATGTTGGGGGTGGGACTTAACTTATTTGCAGTTTTTCCACTTTTGCTGTGGTGCTCTGTCCCTAACCCCAGCGAATATGAAGGGACAACTGTACTCTGAATAGTTTTTTTTTTACAGTCTGGGTAGGAGTATGTAATGACCAAGCACTTATGGGTTTCAGTCCTAAGGGATTTTTGGCACTCTTTTTAACCACAACAGAACAAGCACATACATATGTCACAATTTGCTTATCTGTTTTATATGCACAGGTGCTGCAAAAATATGTATAATAACATTCATTGTTTTAAGTGGATAAACATTCATGAATTCTCACGTACCTGTTAAGTTTTGCTAATAAAAGGCAGCAGCATCAACTGGTGAGTACTCTATTTTTGGTTTACTTACCTATCCTGGAAGGTTCTATGTTTTACTCGCTGCAAAAATATTCAGAAAGAAAAAAGACGATCACCCAAAAGTTGATTCAGCCACAAAATGAAAAGCCCTGACTCTTTCTTTCATTTAGGAGATTTTCAGACGCCTCTTTCAGCATCTTGCCGCGCAAGCAGCCTCTGGAGCAGTAACGAGGCTGCTGTGTGGCAAGGGGTCCATTTTGGACGACACTGTTTCTCTCTCGGCGTCATCCGTGAGTGTTGCGAGTAACATTGGAGGTGGCCGCGCTGTTTTTCACTCACGGAAGTTGTCCGTGAGTAAAAAACAGTGCAGCCGCCTCCAATGCTAGCCACAACACTCACGGACGACGCCAAGAGAGAAACGGTGTCGTCCAAAATGCACCCCTTGCCGCGCAGCAGCCTCGTTACTGCTCTGGAGGCTGCTTGTGCGGCAAGACGCTGAAAGAGGCATCTGAAAATCTCCTTATTATTACATAACAATAATAATCTACTACTGTTATTATGTTGCTATGATGAGGATAAATTATTATTGCCACTTTAGTAGTAAAATATTTATTATATAATAGTGCTTTCATTTACTTTTCTTATTACATTTTCCCTTCTTAGTGAACCTTTTAATAACTTGCACAGGTCAACTCCCAAATCCCCGTATCCCATATCCACTGTTTCACTTATCCGCTGTTTGCACAGTCACAGTCTTTGTGGGTGGAAGCAGGATGAATCGCCCCCACCACCATTGTTTCATTGGCAGGGAGAAGCCGCCCCAACTTCTCCCAGGTGATGAAACACAACAAGCATTTTGTTGCAGGAGAGAAGCCGCCCCATTGCCCCAACTTCTCCTGGGTGACAAAGCACAGCAAGCACTTTGTCGCTGGGGAGAATCCACCCCACTGCCCTACTTTCTCCCAGGCAATGAAGCATGGGGCAGCAGGTGAATGGGGGGGGTGAGGGGTTTTTTTGGTCTGAGTATGAAAATAGAATGTTTGCTATTACCTGTGATTTCATGTATCCTTGTTTTTTTAAAAGTGATGTTTGGTACATTCTAGAAAATGCATTCTTCAGGCCTTACCCGTTGAATTATCTCTAGATGCTCTTGAGAATTACTGAAATTCTTCCCAATGTCAAATATGCAGAATGTTTCCCGCTGACAGGCAGTGACCCAATTCTGATATTCTGTTGCATCTGGAATCCGATCCAGAAAAATCCGGAAAGCTTCCCATACGGCTTCTTGGCAAACTAAGGCAAGAGAAAACAACAACAACTACCCATATGCATTTTACTGTACAGAGGTCTTTAGTCCTAGTTTTATAACAGCTGTATGAGGATTTTCAAAGCTATGGCTGTATTTTAATAATTGCATTATTCTGTTTCCTATAAGTCATGTTGGGTCACATGGAGCTCAGTTCCCCAAGGGACTCTTCATCTCTTCTAATCATCACCCCAGCCTCTGAGACACAACCAGTAAGGCACCAGATCTCGTCAGATCTTGGAAGCTAAGTAGGGTCAGCTCTGGATAGTACTTGGATGGGAGATCACCAATGAACACCAGGTGCTGTAGGCTATATTTCAGAAGAAGGAACTGACAAAACCACCTCTGAGTATTTCTTGCCTATGAAAACCCTATTAAATTCATGGGGTCACCATAAGTTGTCAGGTGATTTGAAGGCACACACACACACGCATTTACTTTGTGAAGATGAAGGGGAACCGGTGGCCTTTCTTCTTCTCCGAACTGTTCAGCAACTGGAAAGCTAGGCTAAGGAACCATGTCTATTCTTTTCATTGCAGGAAGAAATGTGCAGTGTGATCATGAACGCAAAATAGGACCTTTTACTGTATTTCACTTTGAAAATGTATGCCATAGTACAATACATTTACCATACCATAACAGACACCCTATCAACCAGCTACGATGTCCTAAACTAGACCTACGATATTGCAAATGCTTCGTATTTTCATTTGTGATTATGGCAAATGATTCTGAAACCCACATTCAAAGCCAGTCAGCCATCCTGAGCAATGGAGGTCTGTGCTGCCACTGTGTGGGACATTGCCATGACCAGCCCGCCGCTGCTAGCAAGTGATGCTGTGGAGAGTAGAAGTAGAGACCCCTGCAGAGACCTGTAGCAACTCTTCATGGGAGCATCACTCGCTGATGGGAGGGGACTGGCCATGTCATCTTTCAGTGTCCCAATTGACAGCAGCACTGGATGGCTCTGGATGGCTGACTGGCTTTTAAGGTGGGTTTTCAGAGGCTGGCTGATGAGTTAAAGCATAGCTATGATGTTATGGTTATGTGTGTGATGCAGGATCTTGGTCCATATTTTTTTTCACAGTTGAACTCAAAGTGGCTTACAGCAAATAAACATTATACAGTGTCTAAGAACATAAGAACCACTACATTGGGGAAGACCAAAGGCCTGTCTAGTGCAACATTCTGTTTCCAAGATTACTTAGTAGGTGCTCCTGGACATGATAGTATCAGACTTCTTCCTCAGCAACTGGTGTTCAGAGGCATATTGCCTCTGATGCTGAAGATAATACACAGCTATCATGATTTGTAGCAACTGATAGCCTTAGCCTCCATTTACCTGTCTAATCCCCTTCTAATCCATCTAAGTTGGCAGCCATCACTACATCCTGAACTATTAAATCCCATTCATTAGATGACCCCAGGTTCTACTGCAGTGTCTCTTAACCTTTTCCTTACCAGGGACCCCCTTTAAATATCTTTTGTTGCTGCTGACCCCCAAGACTTAACTCAAGATTTAAAACAACAACAACAATATTAAACCTTTCCTCAGAGGCACTGGAGGGGGAGGAAAAATTTGCTTCTTCCTGCAAGTTTGTGGTTGAAGCGGATTGAATGGCAATGTACAGGCCAAGCTAGCCAACCTGCTTTGCCTTGGCTCCTGTAATGTGGCCACTGCACTGCAGGCAGGTGGGGTGAGCAGCCTGCAAGCCTTTGTGGACCTTCTGGGAGGACATTGTGGCCCCTTGGGGATCCCCATACCATAGGTTAAGAACCACTGTTCTACTGCATTCACTATACAATTTATAAATAAATAAATAAATAAATAAAGTATCAGTATACATCCATCATGTAGGAGCAGGACTAAAATAACAAAGCCAAAAGAACCTTCAGGTAAGAAAGCCTTCTGGAACAGCTATATTTTTACCAGACATTTAAAAATATAAAATACATGGAAGATGGTTGCCCTTGAACTGTGTAGGTCACAAACCATTCAGTGTAACTTACTCTCTATGAGGTATGTTTAGAATGAAACCCTAAAGAGAGAGTCCAAGTATGCCTCCTCAGAAGGAGGAGCTTCTGAGTTCAATAGGCTTAAAGAAAATGTGAGGAACAATGTTTTGGGAGATGATTGTTTTCAGTTGTTTTGGACTACATCTGTCAGAATCCTGTACCACTGGCTACGCTGGTTGGGTCTTCTGGACACTGAAGTCCAAAACAGCTGGAAGGCTTCCTCACCCAACTTAGAGCAAAGTAACTATGCCTAGAAGTATAGTCTCTGCTCTCTCCTTTATTATGGCTGCTTGTGATTGCTATCTCTTTTAAAATGTTCTTGAAATTATTTCTTGGAATGACATTCAGTCTCAGCAGGGAGAAGTCATGGAAAATGGTATTTTTCATGTTCGTCATCTCTGAATTAGCTGGTGATTATCTTCAAGCCTTGAAAAATTCTTATCCTGCTATTTTCTGCAGATCTACCCATGGTGAAAGGCATTGGTCCAGAGATTGCTGACATCCTTTGTTAGCAGTGATTTATATATAAAGTCAATTGTAGGGGAAATGAATAAGAACAGATACATGATGAAAAGGAAAGGACCTATAGCTGTAAGTTTATCTGCAGAAAGATAGTGGCAAAGAAATACCATTGATAGAACATTTCCTGGCATGGAAATACGGTCACAGGAAATGCTTTACCTATTGACCTTTTATCTATTATACTTCTGTTAGGCACAGGCTTTCTAACAATAATAAAGTTGTTGACTCTAAGGACTTTATCAGACCCCCCCCCCTCATAATCGTTCTTTTGCTGGCATATTTTAAAACGTTTTTATGCCGGCAAAAGAACCCCCCATCAGACCTTACCTTAAGTCCTGGTAAAAGGCAGCCCAGGCATTAATGGAGAGTGAATGGAGCTCCATTCACTTCCATGCTCGTTATCTCTGTGAATTTCTCAAAAAGATGCAAGTGTGGGAAATTTTAAAAATAAAGAAAAAGAAATACAAAAAAGATTCACACAAGCACTGAAACACACAAAAAATATTACAAGTAAACCAGGGAGGTAAAAAAAGAAAAAGAAAAGAGCGTCCCCTACCTGGCTGTCCCAATCTCACCTGGAAATGTTCTGTCATCCACACTGCATTCATGTGAGCACAATGGCACAAAATTTCAAATGCTGGCAATGCTGGCAACAAAGTGCTGGGGAAGATCAATTGACGGCTTGGCCCATCAATAAAACAGAACAGGTTTTTAACAAGATATGATAGCAAAAGGATGACATCATCTGGTAAGCACACCCTTTCACAATCGTATTTGCCACATCTGATAAAGTCCTAAAACTAATTCAGGTCTTACTCAGGACATGCCTTATTCTCCCACTATTGTAAATGATGTATTTGTGCAGATCAGGAAATCAAAAAACATTTACATAGTCAGAAATTTGTATAAACAAGACTTCTGCTTGCAAAGAACTGTGCTGATTGTTTAGGGCAAAATGATAACAACAAAGCACATAAAGAGATGTGGGCTAAACACAGATAATAGGCCCCTCCCCTAGATATTTAAAGGCAATTTTGTAAATGCATCTTATGGACATACACTCATTCAGCTTTTGTATCCTGGTGAGATCATGTTTTCAGGATATCAAACTATGCCCTATATACTAGAATAATCCCCCAGTGCTACTGCAATAAAAAGAAGTAACTCTGCTTGGTCGCCCTTGGAAGTGTTTCACGCTCAGTGGCTGAATCATGTTTGGAACTATTTTAAAAACATTTTTAAAGTTGCATTTAGAGATATTAAAGTGTCAGTACCTATCCACTGATCCCAATGGGTGCTCATATAACTTTTTAATAATGTAAAGCCACTCACTCCAGAACAAGAAGATGCCACCATTTCAAGGTGTTTGCAGATATTCTTCATCAGCTACTTAGTGACATATGTGTAACTACGTAATGTCTCCTGGCCAGACCCTCCCAAAGTCCATCTTAACAGCCTGCAGCCAGATCAAACGAGTGAGGCAGTGAGAATCAGAAGCAGGGCCCCTGTCGAAAATCCTTGTTTCAGCCTTGCTCTCTGGCAAGAGGAGAGTGTGGATATGTAATCTTCTTTACACCATGATTGTCAGCTGAATAGACCTCCTTTGCCCATCTGGCTGTTGGCTGTTAAGGTGGACTGGTGGGCATTTACCTAGTTTTACAGTAATACAGAGTCCATATGGATATGGAATTATGGATCCATAACTCTAGGTTACAAATCTGTAACTGCAATACTGAATGCTAGACAAAGTTCATATATGTCTTTCCACCATAGCAAGCTGGACGTCTCTTTCATTAGATGTGTCCAGTAACCAATTGTTTGAAGCTTGATCAGGTTATCATTGTAAAAGGGAAATATTTTTTTCTTCATTCTACAGAAGTTACTGCCTGGTCACAGCCTGAGAAAATCAGCCTACAGATAGAGTTCCAGCATTGTGCCTTTACTCCCCACCCCACCCCCCACATTACTCTCTGGAGGAGGGCAAATGTCTCCATCTTCAAAAAGGGGAAAAGAAGACCCACATAATTATCACCCAGTAAGTGTGATATCAATACCAGAAAAGATTCTATAGCAGATCATTAAACAGACAGTCTGTAAGGACTTAGAAAGGAATGCCATGATCACTAGAAGTCAACATGGGTTTCTCAAAAACAAGTCATGCCAAACTAATCTTATCTCTTTTTTGGATAGAGTTACAAACTTGGTAGATGAAAGGAATGCTATGGATGTACTTGTATCTTGATTTCTGTAAGGCCTTTGACAAGGTTTCCCATGATATTCTTGCAAAAAAGTTAGTAACACGTGCCCTAGACAATGCAACTGTCAAGTGGATTTAGAATTGGTTGACTCACCGAAACCAAAGGGTGTTCACTAATGGCTCCTCTTCATCTGGAGAGAAGTGACCAGTGGGGTACCACAGGGTTCTGTCCTGGGCCCAATGCCATTCAACATCGTTATCAATGACTTGGATGATGGAATAGAGGGCATTCTTATCAAGTTTGCAGATGACACCAAATTAGGAGGGGTAGCTAATACCCCAGAGGACAGGGTCAGAATTCATAATGACCTTAACAGATTAGAAAGCTGGGCCAAAACTAACAAAATGCATTTCAACAGGGAGAAATGTAGGATACTATACTTGGACAGTAAAAATGAAATGCACAGATATAGGATGTGTGACACCTGGCTTGAGAGCAGTAGATGTGAAAGGGATCTAGGAGTTTTAGTGGACGACAACCTGAACACAAGTCAGCAGTGTGATGTAGCAGCTAAAAAAGCAAATGCAATTCTAGGCTGCATTAATAGAAGTATAGTGTCTAGATCAAGGGAAGTAATAGTGCCACTCTATTCTGCTTTGGTCAGACCTCACCTGGAATATTGTGTCCAGTTCTGGGCACCACAATTCAGGAAGGATAAGCTGGAATGTGTCAAGAGGAGGGCAACCAAAATGGTGGGAGGTCAGGAAGCCATGCCCTATGAGAAGCAGCTTAGGGAGATGGGTGTGTTTAGTCTGGAGAAGAGAAGGTTAAGAGGTGACATGATAGCCATGTTTAAATATTTGAAGGGATGCCATACTGAGAATGGAGCAAGCTTGTTTTCTGCTGCTCCAGAGACTAGGACACAGAGCAATGGGTTCAAACTCCAGGAAAACAGATTCCACCTAAACATTAGGAAGAACTTACTGATGGTAAGAGCAATAATGGCAGTGGAGTGCACTGCCTGGAGTGTAGTGGAGTTTCCTTCTTTGGAGGTTTTTAAACAGGGTCTGGATGGCCATCTGTTGGGAATGCTTTGCTTCCTTCGTGGCAGGGGGTTGGACTGGATGGCCCTTGTGGTCTCTTCCAACTCTATGATTCTATGATTCTAAGTACCTAATAACTTATAAATCCCATAATGTCCAAAGGGTCCATTCTGTAGTCCTGTAGGATGGTGTGTGTGTGTGTGTGCGTGTGTGTGTGCCTTCAAGTTGCCTGTTGACTTATGGTGACCCCATGAATTTCATATGGTTTTCTGAGGCAAGGAGTACTCAGAAGTCATTTTGTCAGTTCCTTCTTCTGAAATATAGCCTATAGCACCTGGGTGCCAGTTACACGACAGAAATTGTTGCGTTGCCTACCGTGACATAGTGATCACGAATCCGCCCCTCGCTGTTTATACGATTTATGTCTCTGATCTGGATATCCCGTGTGGTCCCGTGACTGATATTTACACGTCCATCGTTCCGGTTTTGTTTAGGTTTTTTTTTTTTTTTTGGCTGTCAATCAAAGATGCGATTACTCGCGTTTTCACAACCTCGGTGACGCACTTCCTTTAGAGTTCAGCGCCACGAGCGATGCTATTGGCTGGCTGGGGGGTGGTGGAGAGAGGGGGGCAGGGGTTTGTTATTCCCCCTTGCTTCATGAACATTTTAACCCTTTCAAAAGAGGCAGAAAGCATTTTGAAAGATCCTGATAGATCTTTCGCTCAGTCGCAGGGCTTTCCTTTTGAAATCAAGCTGAGTGCTTTGAAAACAAGCAGAGTGCTTTCCTTTTGAAATCAAGCGCTTGGTTTTCCTCTTGCCTTTTTAAAATATTAACCCCTACAGCTGGCTGCAGAGATGGCTATAGGCAGGCGTTTTGAAAGACACAAACACAGAGAGGGGGAATTAAAGGGTGCTAATTCGCTCAGAGGCTTGAATATTTTAATGTGCCTGGGAGGTGACCAAGCTACTACGATTTCTCTGTAACATGCAGTTGAGGAAAAGGTAAAGCTGAAGGGTGTGCAGTGTAGAAATCCATTTAAAAAGGTAATTGAGTACACGCGTGTGCACGCACACACATCAACCTTCGTGCAGCTGGAAGAGATGCCTTTGTTTTCGGCTGGTGAGGCTGGATCTGTTGAACGGGTGACTGACCCCTCCTTTTCTAGTCCCTGAGCTCTAAGCCCACCCCCAGTCACCATTTCCGGTCATCCCAGTACCGAGACTTTTTATCCCACGCTGTTTACATTTCCGATTTTCCAAATCCTCCAGTGACTTTTTTAAAAACCGGCACAACCTGCGGGACTGGAAGTCCCGCAGGTTGAGGGATAAAAGGTGGCCCCCCTTCCGAAAATCATGTACCCGACCCGATGTACGTGTAAACTGCCAGGGATCGACACGAATTCTTCCCAGGACATTTTCATCGTGTAAACAGCCCCAGGTATTCATTGGTGGTCTCCCATGCAAGTACTATTCAGAGCTGATCCTATTAGCTGGTGCCTTTAGGGATGGTACTCATGGTTTATTTGTTTTTTTTTTCAAATGAACCTCCAGGGTGGGGGAAGGAAAAAAGAAAAAAAATTCTGCTTTGGTTTAGGCAGAGTCCCCATGGAAACAGCTCTCCTCTTTTTCTCTCTTGGCTCTAGTTTGTTAAAAGTTAAAGTGCTCCTGATGATGAACAACTCAACTGCAAGCCAAAACTGCCCAAGTGATGGTGCAAAATAATAATCTTCACAGCTGTGGAACAACTGCCAACGTCGTATCATTTTGGGAAATAAAAGCAAACGCGTGCAAACGCACACAGCTAATACGGCTGGAAACAGACTTCAGAACAAACACACAGTAGGCTGAAATCTCAGGGCTGCTTGGAACGTGGCCAATGGTTTCCTCAGCTTGCCGGACTCTGTTCACAGCCTCATGCAATTAATATAAGGAGGACTAACGTGCGTGCACATATTTAACAGCCTGCTGTTCAGAACGGGATTCGTGCATGTCAGACCATACAAGCCTATTAATTCATTCCAAATGAAGGAAAACAGTGCATTTTTTTTTTGTTATATCTCATGGACCAGCTTGAATTGTTTGGAGAGGGAGACAGGCACTTCACTCATAGCACATGGTAGAGTTTAATGAGCCCAACAAGCCTGGAGTCTAAGAGACTTTTGAGCTGAAGGAAAATACAACTAACTGGACTTGTACAACAGAAAACTGCATCTCTAGCAGCAAAATAAATAAATAAATACATAAATAAAAATATAATAATCTTGAGCCTGCCCTGCAGTATGATATACTTTTATGGCAGTAAATCTCCAGTGTTATAAGAAAAGAATTTTTCCGTTGTGAGACCGCCAATGAATACCAGGTGCTGTAGGCTATGTTTCAGAGGAAGGGAGTGGCAAAACCACCTCTGATGATTCCTTGCCTAAGAAAACCCTATTAAACTCATGGGGGTCATCATTAGTTGACAGGTGACTTGAATGCAAACACACACACACACACACACACAAATCTCCTGGGGCCTATTCACAATTATAGTATTGTTATTCCACATTAACTGCCATGACTGCATCCTATAGAATCATGGGATTGATAGTTCAGGTGAGGCATTAGAGGAGCTCTCTGGTTGAGAATTCTAAATGCCCTTACCTAAACTACCAACCTCAGGATTGAATCCCATTTTGGGAGAAAGGCAGGATATAAATAAATAAATAAATAAATAAATCCATAGGATGGTACCATGGTGATTATCAGACGCTTAAAAAAACAACAAACCCAAGGAGCTCACAAGAACAACATCACTGTACTGACAAAGGGCCCCAATATCGCATAACGTTGTTCTCCAGGCATCCTTCCTCCTGCAATTCTCTCTCCGTTCTGAGGTGACGAAAAAGGTGCCACTTTTCATTAGCAGAAACTTCTGCTAATGAAAAGCAGCACCTTTTTCATCACTCCAGCATGGAGGGAGAACAGAGGAAGGATGCCTGGAGGATGGTGCGTGTAATATTGGGACCCTTGGTGGTACAGTGACATTGTTCTCACAAGCTCCTTGTTGTTGTTTTTTAAAGCGTCTGATAATCTCCCATGGCAGTTAAAGTAGAGTTATAGTGACATCACTGT
This sequence comes from Gambelia wislizenii, assembly GCA_030847615.1. Classification (NCBI taxonomy): domain Eukaryota; kingdom Metazoa; phylum Chordata; class Lepidosauria; order Squamata; family Crotaphytidae; genus Gambelia; species Gambelia wislizenii. The sequence goes on along the minus strand of JAUMIR010000001.1, from coordinate 163,162,818 downwards.
TTAGTGTGAATAGGCCCCTGGTTCTTTTACCTGGCTATGTCAAAGACAGTGGGCTGGAGGAGAACGACCATGTTTTGGCTGAAGAACCATGAAAATCCCACAGAGTTGATGTAATTTAATTTAGCTGATGATTGTGAGGGTCCACCCCTCCCCATGTGCTTTTCTTTTAAAAGGATTTCTGAGTGTGATGGCTGTGAGTGCAAGGGAATGTTTTGTTACTCTTGTTGTCAGAAAGACACCAGTTAATGTTTTGTTACTCTTGTTGTCAGAAAGACACCAGTTAATAAAGGCCTAAATCCAATTGCTAGTCCCAGTTAGAGTATACCCACTCAACCAGTAGGATTTAGATTAGTGGTGACTTGCCATTCTGCAATTGATTCAGTGGGTCTAATTCTTGCTGGGACTACCAATTAGATGCAGGCATTTGTTACCAGTACTGTCAGGAAGATACCAACTGATAAGGGATTTATGTAGGTGTAGACTTATGAGTGTTTCAATAGATTTACTCTCCTTAAGACTACTAATTAGATTTAGGCCACAGTGTCTGTAATATTTATACAAGCATTATGCTTGTATAATACAATAGCACAATACTTCTACGAGGATTTCCACATAACGCTCTCAAACTGCCAAAGTAGCTGGGAGAAGCATTTGATTTTGAACAGTAGGCAGTGAGACCTTTGTGTGCCAGCTAGTCCTCCTCTCACTGCTTGCTATATTCACTGTATGAGACTGCTAACAAGAGGGGAAGCACCAGCAGTAAAAGGTTGCTGCTTGAAAGGTGCGAAGAAGCAATAATGAAACCACCCTTTTAGTAATTGAGAAAAACACCACCACCTTCTTCTTGCTTCACACTCAGGGCACAGTAAAGTGATTGTTGGAAAGGCCCTATATGGAGAATAAGGGAGGACATGACATTGATTCCCCACTGCCACCACTCCACTCAGTAAAACCATATGAAGAATATGAAGACACGATTGCAGGACATCTTCAACAAACTGTATTGGAGATATGAATAGAGCATTTACAAAAGGTGACTGAGTTGTACAAATAATGCTGTTTGACTAGACTGACCAGAAATGGGCACCCTTGAATGAGTTTTACGTATGCATGGGGGACAAATCCATTAGGTTTGTGAGTGTATATGCACTTACACATTTTTCTAATTCCTGAAACTGAACACAAACCCAAATGCAACTTGTGATGGAAAATTTACAAGCTTGCAATCAGATTTCTGCACAATAAGTAAATAAATAAATAAACAAATAAGTGAAGGCTTGCAAGCTGTTCAGTAACTATGGTGTGATAAGCCTAACAACAATTGCAATTATTCCAAATCATGTTTACAGTTGTTACACAATCACAATGACCCAAGATCCTCCCCACAAATCCTACCTTCCAAGCCCTGCAGCCCTTTCCAACGCATTTCCAATGACATTATCACACCAGCCTCCTTTCTTGCAGCAATCACATTACTGAAGCAAACAGGAACTTACTGGTATCGAAGCCAAAACTGTTGCACATCCTCTTCACTTGTGTGAGCATGATTGTGGGCTGGTTTGACAATTTTCATCCTACCACACCAGTTCTGTAACCCCACCACTCAGCACATACATGCCTTTCATTTTTTCTTTTTGTTTTTGCTGTGATTGCGTAATTACAGGGAAATGATTAAAAATTATTTTATCGTTTCCCTGTAAGTATGCAAGCATGGCAAAAAAGAAAGGCATGGAGAAAAAGCAATTTTTGCCATCTTGTAATAGCAAGTAGAAGGAGGAAAAGAGGAGGAGAGGAAGTCACGTGGCCCCCTCATGCCATGTGACTTCCTCATATTGCTACTGCCCCGGAGGTACGGTATCTTATTTCATGGAGAGGAATGCTGCCACACCAGTGATATTGGGAGCTATTGATGGGTTTTCCATGTCAAGATGCGCTACAGAAGCAGATGAACAACAAGACAGCAACAGGATAGAGATGATGTTGTGTGATAAGTAAGGGCAACATCTGCTATGATCTTGTTGTAATTCTGGAATATGAGCCTTGTGTCATAATGTCTCAAGGTACTGGAAAATGGGGTGGTGAGTAATGACATAGCCAGCCATCTCCTGGTCCCACGGTCCATTGAGACAGGCAGCTGTAACAGGATCATAGTAATACTTTGCAGATGTTTCACTATGCCCTATGATCTGGAGAGGTCTAAACACATCATTACTTACTACCCAGCTCTCCAGCACCTGGGAAATGGCTGGTTTTGGGGTGGGGGCTGCAAGGCTTCAAGGGCAGAAATTTAGAGGGTAGCATCAGGAAAAGTCATAGCTACATTTTCATTGTTGTATCTCCTGATGCAGGATCTTGGCCAATGTATGTGATAAATATGTATGTTGTAGAAATGTATGTGACACACTTAAAGCCTACACATGAACATATTTTCATTAGTGGTAGAAAACTACTTTTTTTAAAAAAAATGGACCAAAAATTGCATATTTGAAAAAAGGTGCACAGGAATATATTTGGATTTTGGGATGCAGCCCCCCCCCCATCACAGTCCAATATGAAATAAGTCAGAATGAATTTCAAGGTGGAAATGGAGGCTTATGATGAACTTGAGTTTTGCTCATCACACATCCCCAGTTTTATGTGATATTTTGGTTGGTATTTTTCACATCTGCTAAAAACATAATTTTTCAGAAGTGAGTTATATGGATGATTTTAGCGGTTGATAGAGGATAGTTTCCAGCTTGCTTGGCATCATATCCATTGGAAATGTGAGATAAACTGGGGCTAATTTATATTTTCCAGCCAAATATAACTGGTCTAATGTGCATATTAATTTCATGAGCCTGCCATACATCACACTATAATTAATGGATTGCAGATGCATTAACATATTCTGATTCTGAAACTGGTATCTTTAATTATGAAAAAAAATGAGTTAACTATAGGTACATTTTAGAATCACTAGAGCTAAACAACTATACATTGTGCTTCTTCCTGCTTCTAATGCTTCTGTTACATTCCAGACCTCAGAGTGCTGCAGAACAGTCCTTGGAAATGTGCTGTGATGAGTGTGCCAAATATTTTGCACAGAAAATTGCTTGTATTTATTTTGACTTGGACTCCATACTGAAGATAGAGTCTGGGGAGGTAACTGGGGCATGTACTTCTCTGGTTTTGATGGATGGGCTTCAGATTGTTCAACATGATGATGTGGACAAGCTGCTTGGAGAAATGAGGCCAACAACTTGTCTTTTAGACCTACAGTATGTCCATTTTGGCTGATGGACAACCAAGGGCTAGCCAGCTTAGTGGTGGAAATTGTAAATGCTATTTTGAAAGTATACTGTATTCTAACTACTCTGAGACACTGAGACAGCAAGCAAAGTGAAGGACACCTGGATATTTTTTTTAAAGCGCTGAAAGGGACAGTTGGTCAGAGAAACTGCAATAAATTCGTCAGAACCTTTGATTTTGTTAGAGAAATGAGACCACAGGTTAATTTCCTGAGATGGTGGGGGAAGGTTGTGGGGTGAAATACTGTACAGCAGAATGGTATAAGATCAGCCACAGTCCAAAATAATATGACATAGAGGTGTGTGGGGAAACTAAGGAGCAAGAGAAAAGGAACACTTCTGAAACAGACTGAATAAACTTGGACAATACATTTGAAGTAACTTACAACCAGAAAGAGAACAATAAAAAGATAGGAAAATACCAGGAGTGAAAAGGGAAGGCTGTCAAATGAATGTATGCGTTCATGCATTAATAGAACAGAAAAAAGGAAGGATTGTAAAAGTAATTGGATGTATTATGGAAAACTGAATAACAAATTCCTTTTATCATCTTTGATAGACTTGTCTGAAAGCTCAAAGATTCTGGACTATAGCATTGGAAGATATTTTGAAAATTAAATTTCAGAAGAAACCTGAATTGTATTTATTAGGAATTATGGATTAACAATGAGAAAGGAGACATGGAAGAATCCTTCAATATATGATAATCATGGCTAGACTTGTCTTCGCACAGAGATGGAAAGAATCAGATGTGCCAAACTTAGAAGAATGGTTAAACAAGTTATATGAACTTTTAGAAATGGATAAATTAACAATGTTGATCAAAGAAAAATCTCTAAAGAGCTTTTTAAAAGACTGCAAGATGTTTATTATTTACTTACAAAACTATTGGGGTGCAAAGATTTTACTGGCTTAGAATGTTGAAGATATATAAAGTTAATTAATTAATTATGGCTCTAAATAGCAAAAGTATTGAAAATTTATTTCTCAATCAGGAACTGTAGTGGAATTTTGCTTATAAAAAAGTTTTCAGCTGTGGAGTAGGAAGTCAATAGTTTGCAGTTATTAGAATGTAGTACTCTTTTATTCTCTTTTATTCTTTTTTCTTTTTGTGTTTTTCACTTTCTTTTGTAGTGTTTAATAAATGTATTTTAGATATGTAAAATGTACAATGTTTTTTTTTAAAAAGACAACTGAATACCAAAGAGAAAAGAGCTGAACAGATGCATGTTTATTAACATAAAAATATACTAGGTAGAAAATAGCACCTGCGTGACATGTTTTAATGAGAGTGCAGTGTGTATTTTTCCTTAAAGAACTGCCAGAGTGCAGATAAACAACATATTTTAATATAGGCAACTTGATACATGTATGCCATTACTGCTCAGCCAAATATCTCAGATATGAGCTTATCCTATATAACTGTTAGAAGGGAAAGGCCACTCTCCCATCAATGGAGTGCAGCAATGTAAAGAATGTATCTTTTCATAATTGAGAAGAAAGGATTTCTCTCTTGACACACTGACACATCAAGATGCCCCATAAATCTAGGCAAGGACTGCAAGATTTTTCATATTTGTGAATTTTTTTGATGAACATTTTGTTTGTGCAATGTTTGTGTGTGTGTTTAAAAAGAATTTTTGGGGGGCAGAAAACAGTGTGGTATTTAACACCTTTTTGTGCAAAAATGTTGGTGTTTGCACAGAAAATAATGTCTGGCATCCTGCATTGCAGTTACAGATGTGTATCCTAGAGTTATGGATCCATAACTATATATTCAGCTATGCTACATATTCATAGTTGTGACATTATTGGCACAATCATGAATGCCCCTCTAAAACCAATTTAAATTCCAGAAAACTACTCCAAGTGATGGAAGTCTGTGGCATGATTGAGTAGGCTGCTTCAGGATAAAACTACTTACCCTCTCCTGCCTCCCAAGCTATAGAGTGACAAGGAGAAACACCAAAGCTCAGGGGCAATAAGGGGCTGAACTCATCATCTTGAAGCACCCCCACTTAACCACTCTACAGATCCTCATCACTCAGAGCAGCTCCTTGGAGTTTAAAGTGGGTTTGGGGGATCCTAAAGGGTCTTGACCTTTTTTTTAAAAGTCAAACAATTTTTTTACAACAAATTCCCAAAGTGAAAAACCATTGAAAAAGTGCAATAACTTTCATAATCTATCAAAGCAGGAAGAACATATTTGCCTTTGCTCTTGAATGTAAGAATGAAATGAGAAAAGAGTTGCATCCCTAATAAAAGATTCCCTTTTTTTTAATTAAAAAAATGTCTTAACCAGTGAGTATCCTTTTATACAGAATATTTTAGTTAGTACTTTTCAATATAACACCTTTGGACTTTATCAAATGCATCAAATATGGTGTCATAACGATGCCACGTAACTGTGAAAGGGAGCGCAGAACAGATGACATTGTCCTTTAGTGGTTATGTCCTGTCAAAATCCTGTAGTTTGTAATTAATGGTTTAAGCCATCAATAGATTCCCCCCGCCGTATTGCTGGAGTGAAAAACCTCTGGCCATTTAAATATTGTCACTGCAGCAAAAATGGCCCGTCTGGCACAAACACTTCTGGGTGAGATTGGGACATTCAGCTAAATTTTGCTATTTTTATGACACTGCCCAGGTTACTTGGGACTTTTAAGGGTGACTAGGTGTTAAGTGTAACTTTTTAGGCTTTGTTTTTGTTTTTGAATTTCCCACACAATGAAGTCTCACAGGATTTCAAATGAGGACGTGAATGGGGCTCCATTCACTTCCTCTTGATTGCTGGGTAGCCTTTGCTGGGAGAGGAAGGCAAGTATGTGTGGGGATGTTCTTTTGCCAGAATAATATATATATATATTTTATGCCAGCAAAAGAACGTTCTAAAGGGAAGCATCTGATAAAGTCCAGATTCTGTTTTTGTTTCTGTGGGAATTAGTTCCATACCCAGTTGGATGCAGAGCATATAGTTTTTGAATACAAGGAACATTGTGACATAACACATACATGCTCTAAAAAATAATTTGTCCCATCACTATGGGCAGTGATATATTTCACATAAATCAGAGATGACTTACATACAGTTGTGAATTGAGAAGAATTTTCAAATTCAAATTAAATTACTCCAGAATTTTAGCTTGCCAATCCAAGAAAAATAATGCAAGTGCAGATATACAGAGATAAACGTTGCATGTATATAAAAAACAATGCAACAAAAAAGTAAAGAGATATTAATATTAAGGCTTATTCTACAATAGGAATGGTAAATGCAAGTGGATCTATGCAATCAACATTGGACTCTACTGTCACATGAATTGACCTAGCCATCTGGGAACCCAGGGCAGCACTGCAATTTAATACATGATCTAAAGGCACAGATAATAGTCAGAAATACATTTATACAGCTTCAGTTCGTCGAACACGTAAGGAAAGGGGCAGCATAATACATAATTTGAGAAGATGAACCCAATAATCTATAGGAAACTATTGTTGTTATACAGAAGCATTGTGGCTGAGTAAATAATAAACTATACCTACATTTGTATAGATCATTATTTCAGTTTCTGCAACGTTCTGCACCTAGCCAGGCAGCATGAGCATTATCATCTACTTATTTGAGAAGCCTAAGGAATATGTTACAGATGAACCAGGATTCTATTATTAGAATGCACATGTTTGGAAAGCCTATTTTTTTTAAGTCACATTCCTATGTAATTTCAAATGGCAATCAACAACTAAAAGTAATGCTCTGCATCAGCATCCAGAAACTAGTAATCAGGTGCTGCTGATGGCATTATCAGAATGGCCATCAGGCTCAGAATAAGAAGTGAGCAAACTTATAAAGTGGGCCCTTCGGATTTGTGGAGGTTTGATTCTGGGGCCCTATGCAGATACCAAAAAATGTGGGTTATCATGTCCCATATTATTAAATGGCAACAACGTGAATGTGAATGTTTCAGCGTGTTTGTGTTCACATTTCTGCCATTTTCTAATATGTGACGTGATGATCTGTAGTCAATTGAATTCGTGGATCCAGATGCCCACTGTATGTGCTCTAGCAGCAGACAAAACACCGGGTGAGGATATTATTCCATCAGCCAATTCATTTATTGTATATTAGTTCCAAGATCTATAGCACTTCCTCCTCCAGGGTGGTGTGATTTTCCTGACCATTTAAAAATGGGTGCAGGGGTGTCCTGGAGTTTAGGCATTGTTTAGGATTCTAGGCATTGTAATCTAAGAAAGAAACAATTATGTTCTGAATGTACAAAGACAATAGTTCTCTCCTCTTTATTTATATCTATTTTTTTTATGCAGCTGACATTTCTTCATAGTGGTTAATTCTGGTGCTTATTCTTCTATTTTATAATTTATTATTTTTCATGGTTGTTTTCCATTTTTGAAACCTATTGTTCATGTTAGCTGCCCTGGGTGCCCATTTTGCAAGATCAAGAAACAATACATAGAGATATAAACAAATTTTGATTTAGGTATTTTAATCTACAAGGCAGCTTTCACACAATAGCTGGCATTCTGTTGGGAAGTCACATCATTATAAATGGATGTATGATTGCATAAAGTTGTATTGTGCCCTTGCACAATGTTTGTGTTCTCAGGAGGGGAGCAGAGATGCCATTCTGGGACTATCGCACAAGCAGAGCCAGTAGCATGGCCATTGTGCAATGGTCCTATTGCAGAATGTGTTCCAATGCACAACATGTTGTATTGCAAAATTGGACATCTTGTGCTGTGCCCCATTGTGTATCGTCACAATTCACTAGTGTGGTTGTGTATTATGTCAGTGGTGAAGCTCTGTCTTTATAAAATTATACATTTTAGCTTCTAATGCAGGATCATGGCCTATATTTTGCATTTTGCACTAGCTTTGCAAAATATATTTATGTATTAAGTTAGTATTCCAAATGGCTGTGTAGAATTGTGTTGTCAACTTGTATATCAAAAACAAACCCCATCCTGACTATAGTCATTGACCATGCTAGCTAAGGGATTCTAGGCATTGTAATCTAAGAAAATAAGATTTCCAGCTCTGAACCTTGTATAGAGAGGTTGGTCATATACACATTTCATCTCATAGTTCTTCTACTTCTAAGCTCCTCCTATTAGTTGCACTTCAAGAACACATTTCAAAATGTCTGCAATCTCTGCACCAATCTTCCAGGGACATTACAAGAGTGCATCATTTTCAACACAAAGGACAACTTATTAGGTCATTTTAGGTCACTCCAGGTAAGTTAGACTACAATTCCTATCATCCACATCTAATATGGGCAATGAGTGTTGCCATCTGGAGGACACAAAGTAGTTGTCTAGGCATCTTTTAAGTTGGGGAAGGCTGACCTACACTTTCTTTTTTTTAAGATAAAACATAAAATGGAGAGCAGTCACAATAAAACACATGAGAGGAAGGGGACACACTTCTTGAGATGCTGGAAAAATAATGACTGGCATTGTGTTTAGTATGTACAGTGTTGTAAGCCTGGCTGACAACCTTGTAATTATTCCAGTTCACATTTATGGTCATTGCACAATTTGAATGACCAAAAGTGCCCCCCCACAAATCTTTGAAGCCTCACAGCCACCCAACACAGCTATCTCCAAGTGCTAGAGAGTGGAGTAGGGAGTAATGATGAGTCCAGCCCTCTCCTAGTCGCAGGTTGTGCCGAGACACCTGTGACAGGATCCCCAAGTCCCCCTCTGAGGTCTCTGCAGCTGTCTGCCTCAGTGTGCCCCATGGCTGTGAAAGGGCTGGACATATCATTACTTACCACCCTGCCTTCCAGAGCCTCGGTAATTGATGTAATGGGGGAGAAGGCTGTGAGGCTTCAATGGCAGCACTTTGGAGTGTATCATTAGTAGACATCAATGCAACATCTCTGTAGCTATGTCTCCTGATGCAGGATCTTGGCTGATGTTATCAGCTAAAAAGCTTGATGTATTTCAGCACATAGATCACAGAATCACAGAATTATAGAGTTGGAAGAGACCACAAGGGCCATCCAGTCCAACCCCCTGCCATGCAGGAATAAACAATTAAAGCATGCCCAACAGATAAGCACATACATATAAATAACATAAGTCATATGATTTTTTAAAAAATATTTGTGCATTGCACATAGCTTGCAAACAATTACAGAAAATATCTGCAGAAATTCCTAGCCAAGAAAAGTCCAAAATGATTTTCCAATACATTATTTTGCTAGTAAATAATTCTGGAGTTTACTGGAGCAAAAATTTCCACAGACCTTTGCTTTATGTAAATATGTACAGGCCATGTGAAATAGACAACTATCAAAATGATTTTATAATTTGTGATTTTTATATTATGTCCATATGCATTATCCTTTGCATTCTTTGTATAGCTCCCTGCAGAAGGCATTAAAATATTTGCAGGCTTTGGACTTATTTGTTTCAATCATTCATCTAAGCAGTATCTTTAGTATTTATTTATTTATTTATTTAATCCTGTTATATCCTACCCCCCCCCCCAGAGCAAAATACATTGTACATGATCTTCCTCCCAATTTTGATCCTTACAACAACCTTGTAAAGGTTGGGCTGGAAATGGTGATTGGTCCAAGTTCACCTATCAGTTCCAAAATCACTTCAGGGAGCTTGAACTCAGATGTCCCCAACCCTAGTGAAATACTCTAACCAAGGCACCATGTTTGCACATCAAACCACACAGTCTCTGATCCATTGTCACATTTTTTTTCTTGGTGTTTGAGTCAAATCTCAGCCCACTTTCCATCAGACAAAATAGTCCAGGCATATCCATTAACATTTAGAACATTCACCATATCCTGTAAGTTACCATTTTTATTTTTTATGTTTCTTGATTAATATTGATTCCTTTCTCCAAATACAGTAACAGGTGTTTATACATTAATACATTCTTGTTAGGTATGGAGAATTTGAACCTCATTACAAAACTTGTGTTTGACAAAACCTACAGTGCTGAATAATTTTCTAGCTACACATGACATACAATCCACATATATTCTTACACAGGATTTTTAAATTCTCATGGACCTGGAAATATGAAAAAGATGCATAAATCTGGAAAGTGGATGATCAATTCTTCATACTTGCTGATGCTCTGGAAGAGACATTCCATTTGTCATACATAAAGATGAACTCAGCTACCCTTGTTAAACCCTGTTAAATATGTCTTGATCAGAAAGGCACACCACTAAAGTTCTATATTAGACCACGCAACATGGCATAAAGTTCATATAGTTGTATAGACTACAAAATTAGGCCATGAACCTCAATGGCCATGAGTTGACTGGGCCTTGTTGCTTTTCTTTTACTAATCTTCTTCCCAATCAGCTCATGGCCATTGGAATTTGTGACCAAATTTTACGCTCTGTGTAAATACTTCCTCTATAATGTATACATGTATACGTGACTTCAAGTAACCTGTTGACTTATGGCAACTCCATGAATTTCATAGGGTTTTCTTAAGAAAGGAATACTCAGAGGTGGCTTTGCCAGTCCCTTTGTCTGAAATATAGCCTACAGTACCTGATATTTGTTGGCTACCTAAGTGTTTGAATATCCAGATTAGATTAATTCAAAGTGTCTTCACCACTGCCCCAAGCCTGATAAACATTCAGGCCATCTCAAACTTTTCTCAGGCCTCTAACTTTCTTATTTTGTGCAACACAAAGCTCTAATGAGACCTATAGCTTGAATATATGGAATATCAGGGAGAAAGGAGCATGAAAAGATCATATAGACATTTTATGCTACCTTATCACAGCTAAAATACATGGTCAAGTTATTCATATTGTACAGTTCTCACTCTATTCTTTCAATTGCTGATGAGATCATATCTTTTTCTAAGTTTTTTTTTAAACAATCCTCCGTGTGTGTGTCTGTGTGTGTCTGTGTGTTATAGGGCAAGCTGCAATTTGGATGCTATTGAGTTATACTTGGTATAGACAACTTGTGCCCCTCTAAATGATGATGGACTTTAGTTCCCATAATCCCTCACTTTGACTATGTTGGTTAAGACAAATAACAGTTGCAGTTCAACAGCACCTGGAGGGTCCCATGTTGCCTGTTTAGTGCAATACAGTATCTTCTAGATCAGTGGTTCCCAAACTTTGCATCTCCGGTGTTTTGGACTTTAGCTTCCCACATTCCTGACCACTGGACAAGCTGGCTGGAGCTTCTGGGAGTGGAAATCCAAAATATCCCGAGGACCACAGATTGGGAACCACTGTTCTAGATTATGCTGCAATACAAGAATTAACCTACTTAAGATGATCCTGTTGAATCAGACTGAGGGCCATTTAGTGCTGGGCTGACTGTGGCTCTCAAGATGCGAGTCCACTCTGTCGTGGCCAATGGTGAGCTATAATATGAAGAGTACTTCATCTGGAGGGCTAAACGTCCCTCACTTTGTTCTAGTCCAGAATCCCATTTGCCACTATGGGAAGCCCACAAGGAAGATATAGACTCAACAGCCTTCTTTTGTTGTTGCAACTGTTATTTAGTGGCCAGGCTGGCTTGTATGGAGTTATCTTGAGTAGTTGCCACTGACTGACTTATCTTTCAGGATCCCCTTTTGAAATTATTTGATTGAAATTGCCCAATTTGCTTTTGAAATGATCTAGCCTAGTGACCATCACCATACTTTTCACCCTGTGAAAAATGTGCTTCAAGTTAGTAAGTCAAACCTGTCTTTGAAAACATGCCCGAGTAATGCTTCAAGGGAAAATAATGGCTGCTGTCCTGCTCAATAATTACAGTGTAAGCCTGATGTACGACATCACAATTACACCAATTCACTTTTACAGGCATTGCACCATCACAGTGACTGAAAGTCCACCCCAAAGTGCTGGAGAGAGGGGTGGTGAGTGAGGGACGCTACAGGTCCTCTCCCAGTAAGTGGGGTGCACTGTGACAGGCAGCAGAAGGGACCCCGTGGAATCTTGTTGCAGCTGCCTGTTGCAACTGACTTTGGCAGCATGCCCCAGGGCTGGATAAATCATCATTCACTGCCCCAGTCTCCAGAACCCAACGGGAGCTGCAAGGCTTAAAAGGCAGCATAGCATTAGAAGATGTCCCTATACTGTCATAATTACATTGTTATAGCTATAACTCTTTGATGCAGGCCAATATTTTCATCTGCTCCAGATGCAGAACAATGGCTTTGCTGAATACAAACACATACATCTTAATTCTTAATTAGATTCGCACAAATACCAAACAAAATTGGGCTGATTCAGTTAGATTTGGGAGATGTTTGAATAGAAGTGGACTGACTGAACACTTCCAAAGATTTGTAAACCATTTGAACTTTGAGGGTCACAACAAAAGCATGTATAGTCTATTTCCAAAAGTTACCTGCAAACTCTTCATAAGTGGAACACAGTGGGGTGAGGCGAGAGAGGGAAAAGAGGAAAGTGGGTTTTTTTTTTTGAGTGACTGTTTTATCTTCTAATTGCAATGAATAGTTTTACAATGGCTCTCCAATCCAAGAGCTTTGAGGAAAAGATAGTACAGAAATGGATCTGAGGACCATTGCAGGGTTCAGTAGTACAATTTGTAGATCTCTCTTCTGAGAGCAGAGACGGCAAAAGAGTTTGGGCTGAACTTGTGAACTTGGGTGGGTGTAGCATTGGGTGCTTGCTTGGAAAATGGAGGCTCTTCAAGTACTTCTGCCTCTGTCACTGTATGTTCCATACTTTTGCTATCGCATTTACTGAGACATTGGTGCCAAAAGAAAAATAAACTATTTATTTATTTAATATTTTGCCTTTGTTCTAATATGGGACTCAAGGCAGCTAAAGAATCTTAATACGGTACTTTTAAAAATGTATCATTACTCCTTAGTCCTTGGAATCATCTCTCTGAATTTTTACAAAGTTTCTTGCCTAGGGCCAGTTCCCTGTGATACTTTATTTTAATATAACTTGTCAAAACCCACATGGAGTGGACTAATTGGAAGGAAATCACTGGCCCCTCATAAAAAAATTAAATCAAGCATTTCCTTTCCACAAACATGTTGCAGCTACACACACACACACACACAGAGTTTCTTAATGAGAAGCACCTCTATGCTGTTTGTAATTTTCATAATAGTTGTCTATTATGTGTATAAAATTGTAGGGGTGAAAATAAGAATGTTTTATTTTGGAAACCCCCAAACTTTAAGACTATTCTTGTACAAAACTTTCTGAATCTATTCTTCTGAAGCTTGTAAGGCCTGATTTTCTAAGAAGGAGCAAATACCCCTCAGAAAATTTCATCCTTGAATGCTGCAAGGGATGAAACACAATCTGAACTGACAGTACCAGAACAGATATATTTTTAGTCTGAGTCAATGTAAATGGGTTCCTTGTACACTGTTTATTACAATTATATCACCTCTTTTGTCCAAGAAGATCAGGGAAGGAGTCACAATTTATTTTACTATTTCCCCCCTTTTTAGTCAGACTAGGAAGAGACCAGGAAGAACCTGATTCAAAGCCCTTACTAGCCATGCAGCTCACTAGGGATGGAAAGAATATTTGAAAATATTTTTAAAAAATGGTTGAGAAATGTGTTTCTTGATTTTTTTGGGAAACCCAGATAACCTGGAGAGATGACAATCTTCACAATTTGGGATCTATTCCGAGCAAAATTCACACGTGGTATTTCTGCACATGAACCCCATGTGCAAATTTGTGCAGAATAAGTCTCCAGCTACAGCATTTTCTGTGCAGAAAACAACAGCTTCTGCACAGAAAATAATATTTCTGCACAAAAATATTGGTTAACTGATTAACTGTGTTTTCTGTTAAAAAAAAAAGCCTTATGCAAGATTTAAAGACATAGGTGTGTTAGTCTGGAATATCAGTAAACAAGGGGATCTTGTAGCACCTGTGAAACTAACTGAGAGAAAGGAATTGTAGCATAATCTTTTGTAAACTTGGTCTACTTCCTCAGATGAATGGAGGAAGTAGAGAAGTCTACAAAAGCTTATGCTACAACTTCTTTCTCTCAGTTAGGGGCTTACTGCACTCCGAAGAAAAGCAGCAAAGCTGAAGGAACGTTCTGAAGCTGAGATGGGAAATCAATGGGACAGGATCCCCTAGTGAGCTCTAGGGATGTATTTCTTCACTAATGTTCTCAAAGTAAGCACTGAGTAATTTGAGCAATCTTCTTCTCACTTTCAAGTGTTTGAAAACTGCAGTTTTCAAAAAGTACTCACAGTTGAGACTTATTCTGAGCCAAATTTACAAAAGGTATCAGTAAGCAAGGGGATCTTATAGGACCTTTGAGACTCAAGGGGCTTACTGCACTCCAAAGAAAAGTGGCAAGGCAGCAGGAATGTTCCATCTTCCCTGCTGCCTTACCATATAATGTCGCCATTCTTCTGGCATTCTTTCATTCTGGTCCCATGTGGGACCAAGCTAAAACCATGTCTTTTTGCTAATGGGTTTTTCTGGTTAGCAAAAAGACACAGTTTTACCTCGGTCACTCACAGGATCACAACAAAAAAAAGACAATACCATGCGGGAAGATGGAACATTCCTGCTGCCTTGCCACTTTTCTTTGGAGTGCCGTAAGCCCCTTGAGTCTCAAAGGTCCTACAACATCCCCTTGCTTACTAATACTTTATGTAAATTTGGCTCAGAATAAGTCTCAACTGTGAGTACTTTTTGAAAACTGCATGGTTTTTAAACACTTGAACGTGAGAAGAAGATTGCTCAAATTACTCAGTGCTTACTTTGAGAACAACATTAGTGAATAAATACTTCCCTAAAGCTCATTAGGGGATCCTGTGCCATTGATTTCCCATCTCAGCTTAACCAACCTCATAGGCTTTTTGTAAAGAAAAAGAAAATGAGCAGGCAAACTTGTTAATAACCCTGAGATTCTTTTTCTAAAAATGTTTATGGAATAGATTTTTACTGTGATTTTTAGAGCCTTCCTCTTTTGAGATATGGAGAGATTTAAAAGACATTAAAAACTGCCTTCTGAACTCTTGATTGAGTCTAATTTACAGTGACTTGCCTAAGGCCATCCACAGACTGGGGAGCAGTTGCTGAATTTCTTTCCAGCAAGGGGAAAAAAAAAAGCAAATAATTGGTCAAGAGGTTGTGAGTGACTGTAACAGAATTAAAGAAAGGCTATGGGGAGAGCAGGAAGGAAATCATTATATCTCACCTCTTAGCCGATAATAAGCTTGATGGCTTGCTAAAATCTGCTTCACTGATTCTTGAGGGCAAACCTTCACTCCAGTTGGGAAAAAAGAAGATCTCTTTGTTCGATGTTTGGCCATATCAAATATCCTCCGAATAGTTGATACTCTAGACCGCTTTGTAGTTCTTTCTGACTTTTCAGACCCAGAAGCATCTGCAAGAAGTTTGGCTTCATCATGATTAATTTTATTTGGAGTTTCTGCAAGAGGAGAGATGAAGAGAAACAAGCAGTCCAGTGAGCTAGAAAAGAGGTTCTGAAATTCTTTAATTCTTCTAAAGAGTAGACAAAGGGTTTGTCTACACCAGCCAGGATACGCCGGCTCCATGCTGGTGTATCCTGGCTGCAAAGGTGGCCCATTCAGCCCCCATTACCTAAAGAAAATGGGCCGGATTTCATACAGGAACATTGGTCCATTGCTGCAGCTGCTGCTACTGCCATTTTCTCTACTAATGTGGAAGCCAGGAAGGGGGGCCACAACACGTGACTGAAGACCCCCTGTATGTAACTAGCCTTGGTCACATGCTGAGGGACCTCTGGTTGGCTTCCAGGAAAGCAGGGAGCTTTCAGCGGCAGCAGCAAGGAATGGTGTTCTAGGACAGGCTCCCATAGACATGTGGGGCCCAATCTGACAGTAGTGGATTAAACTGGATAGTATCTTAAATTTGGAAAGGGCCCTATCCCAGCTTGCCCCCGTTCCAGCCCTGTATTTGCTCTGAGGGGTGGTGAGGACTGCCGGGGGCAGATTGGGGTAAATGCTCTGAGTAATCTAGACTGTAGGGCTCTGGAATGGGGGCAAACTGGGTTATTTGGCCAGTCTAGACAAGCCTAAAGACTGCAAAATATCGATGGCATGACAGATACAACTTGCTGCTTTTGTAAAGAATCAGGTACTGAATCATTTTCTGTGCTAGAATATTTTCTGAGTTATACAGGAGTTAGGAATTGGTTGACTGGCTGAACCCAAAGGGTGTTCAACAGTGGCTCCTCTTCGTCTTGGAAAGATGTGACCAGTGGGGTGCCACAAGGTTCTGTCCTGGGCCCAGTGCTATTCAACATCTTTATCAATGACTTGGATGAGGAAATAGAGGGTATGCTTATCAAGTTTGCAGATGACACCAAATTAGGAGGAGTAGCTAATACCCTAGAGGACAGGATCAAAATTCAAAATGACCTGGATAGACTGGAGAGCTGGGCCAAAGCTAACAAAATGAAATTCAATATGGAGAAATGTAAGGTACTGCACTTAGGAAGGAAAAATGAAATGCATAGATATAGAATGGGGGAGACCTGGCTGAATGAGACTACGTGTGAAAGGGATCTAGGAGTCCTAGTAGACCACAAGTTGAACATGAGTCAACTTGTTCAACTAAAAAGGCCAATGCGATTGGCAGCTTAAAAGGCCAAAGCGATTTTGGGCTGTATCAATAGAAGTATAGTTTCTAGATCAAGGGAAGTAATAGTGCCACTGTATTCTGCCTTGGTTAGACCTCACCTAGAATACTGTGTCCAGTTCTGGGCACCACAGTTCAAAAAGGATATTGACAAATTGGAACATGTCCAGAGAAGGGCAACTAAAATGGTGAAAGGTCTGGAAACCATGCCTTATGAGGAGAGACTTAGGGAGCTGGGTATGTTTAGCCTGGAAAAAAGACGGTTAAGAGGTGATATGATAGCCCTGTTTAAGTATTTGAAGGGGTGTCACGTTGAGGATGGAGCAGGCTTGTTTTCTGCTGCTCCAGAGACTGGAACACAGAGCTATGGATGCAAGCTCCAGGAACAGAGATTCCACCTCAACATTAGGAGGAACTTTTTGACAGTAAGAGCTGTTCAGCAGTGGAACACACTCCCTTGGAGCGTGGTGGAGTCTCCTTCCTTGGAGGTCTTTAATCAGAGGCTGGATGGCCATCTGTCGGGGATGATTTGATTGTGATTTCCTGTGTGGCAACTCTACAATTCTATGATTCTAGGAATGGATTTCCTTTCAGTTCAAAGCCCCAGACCAGAAGTAGGTAGCCTCAGAACCTCAGACCAAGGGTTCTTTCAGACTACACAATTATAGTGCTATGATTCCACTTTAGTTGCCATGGCAACATCCTGTGGAATCCTAGGATTTGCAGTTTAGGCAGTGGCATTTAGAATTCACAGCCAGAGAGCTCCTGTCTCCAGCCAAAGTACAAACCCCAGGATTCCACAGGATGGAACCATGCCAGTTAAAGTGGGATGAGAACATAATTATTGTGTAATGTAAAGGGGCCACAAATCCAGCCTTCTGGGGTAGCACAGGTGGCTATGGCCCCTTTCCCACTACTCCCCCCTTCTTGCATATGAGGATGAATATTTTTAAAGTTATCTCCTTGCTGCAGATGAAAACAGATATTCTTTTGCAGTATGTCCTGCATATTCAACCAGCCCAAAGTGTCTCACACGAATTATTGAAAAACATGTGGCTTTGCACAAAACCTGTTTTCAGTGTTTTCGCATAGAAAATAAAGGAGTTTTGTGTGTACAGGAAGCAGGTTTTGTGTAACCCCCAATGTTTTTGTACACAGAATAATTCCTCTGCCGCATTTTGGAACATAGCAGGAGAAAACTGTGCAAAGTGCCTGTTGTTCTGGTATTCTTTTTGATAGGGGTTCCCAGCTATTGGGAAACTTGTTTTTTGATCTGGGATAGAGTAATTGTGAATATTCTTCACACTTCCACTGATGCCACCATAATTTGGTGGCTTCCCTAATGGAACAGCTCCTTAACCCCAATCTAAAAAAGGTGAAATACATCTTGTATATTTGAAAAGGGACAGCCCCTGCCCTGTATAATGAGACGCCTGCACTACATTATTTATTTATTTAATTTAATTAATATGCTACCTTTCTCCCAGAAGGGACCCAAGACGGCTCATAAAATATCACATAAAAACCATTACATTATCATATTAAAACCATTAAAACTGTCACAATATAAAAATCTAAAATTACAGAAAACATGTAAAAGTTAAAAGATAAAAAAATAAACAAAATAAAATAAAAATAAAAACACACCCCAATAAAAGCCTCCATAAGCCCAACTACATATTAAAAGCCTGCCAGTGTATAAAAATGTCTTTGCCTGCCAGTGAAAGGAAAGCAGGGAGAGAGCTGTAGCCAGTTTAAAGTACTTTAATTATCATGACTCTATCCTATGAAATCCTAGGATTTGTATTTGCTGAGGCACGTATATTTCTCACAGGTGTCAGAATGTCCTGGCAGAGAATTCTAAGTATCTCACCAAACAACAAATCCTTGGGTTCTTTAGGTTAGAGCAATGACAGTTAAAGTGGATCAGATACAACCTTGTGATGCAGGTATACCCTAGGACTACCTTTCCCAATGACATTCCCTTCAGTGGCCACAAGGCTCTTGTCCTGTCTATTAAAAATGCTTTTTTTTAATTAAGTGTCTGGGTATGGGGGAAAATGGAGCCAGCATGGTGTAGTGGTTTGAACATTGGACATTGGAGATTTTCAGACTACACTGTTATAGTGTTACTATTCCACTTTAACTGCTCTGGCTTCCTGCTGTGGAATTCTGGAGTTTGTAGTTTAGTGAGGCCTAAGAGCTCTCTGGCTGAGAGTTGTAAATGCCCCTCCCTAAACTGCAAATCCCAGGATTCAACAGGAGGCAGCCATAGCAAATAAAGTAGAATAGTAACACTATAACAGTGTTGTCTGAAAATCTCCTAAGACTCTGGGGACCAGTGTTCAAATCCCTGCTTGGCCATGGAAATCCACTGGGTAACCTTGGCCAAGTCACACTCTCTCAGCTGCAAGAGAAGGCAGTGGTGGCAAATCCCTTCTGAACAAATCTAGCCAAGAACCCCCCATGATAGGTTCGCCTTTGGGTTGCCATAAGTTGGAAACGACTTGAAGACACACAGCAACAACAATGGGACAAAATTCCCCCAGTAAACTCATACTTAAACACTACTTTTTGGAACCAAAGATGATTCACAGGTGGAGGTTAACACTTCCCTTTGCCCCATGCCAGCCACATATGCCACTAGGCTGCACATGGTGCCCACATCCATAAGCACCCCCCAGGCCAGAATCTTTGGTGGGCCCCCTACCTACTGCTAAGGTTAAGGGCAGCGAGATGGTCTACAGGATTTAGGGTAAGTCAGTTTAAATGATGACACCAAAGTAATATTTATAGTTTTTAAAAAACAAACTAGATTTACATATTAAAAATTTACAATAATATCACCCCCCGTCAGAGTCCTGTCAGCCCCCCTTGGGGGGGCATGAGGCTGCAGATAACTGCCTCAGTTCACAGTGCCTCAGTGCCTTAGAGATGAGTGTCTCAGTTCACAGTGTGCCTAGCTACCAAATGTCAGTTTTTAAGGAAAGGGGGAAAAAAAGGAACCATCCTTGCCTTGTAGGTGGGAGGAGAATGTAAATAGGATGGACTGGTCAGGCAGCAACCAGGGAGCAATCAGGCTTGAGGGAATAATAAGGCAGCAATCAGGAGAGCACAGAATGACCAGGATGAGGAAGCAGGACATAGTGACCAGGAGGTGGGATGGAGAGGATGAAAAGTACAGTAATCTGGGGATGGAGGCAATCAGGGAAAGCAGAGTGACAAAGGGCTTTATCAGACCCCCTCCCCCAACCCCGTTCTTTTGCCAGCATAACTTTGCCATTTTTATGCCAGCAAAAGAACTCCCCATGGCACAGTTACTTTGCATCTGCACTAAAGACTTCCCCGGCAATGAATGAGGACTGAATGGAGCTCCATTCACTTCCTCTATTGAACTACCGCATATTCTCGCAAGAATCCATAGCGTGGGAAATTAAAAAACAAAAACAAAAAGAACACTCAAAAAGTCTTTAAAAGCACAAAAATACACTTAAAAACTTACCAGTAAACTGGGGAAGGTCATAAAAAGTGTGGCACCTACCTGGATGTTGCGACCTCACCTGGAAGTGTTCTGGCTGGTCTGGCCATTCAAGTTGCATTCACATGAGTACAATGACACGCAGATTCAAATACCAGTAATTCTGGCAGAAACGTGCCACAGTGGAACAATTGATGGCTTGAGCCATTAATAAAAAAGTATGGGTTTTGGACAAGACATAAACGTGAATGGGCGACATTGTTTGGTATATGCACCCTATTGTGTTTATGTGGTGTCATTACGACGCCTAATTTGGATGGTCTGATAAAGTCCTAAGAGGGTGGAAGCTTAGAAAGTGAGGTAGCAAGGGAATCGGAAGAGATAGAGAGCAGAGTTTGAGACAGTGAGAGAATGGTGTATGTGAGAGAGAGAGTGAGAGAGGGGAAAGTAACTGCATTAACAAGTTGGAAGGGTGGAAGAGCAAGGGGAAGGAAAAGCAAGGTACACACATACACCAGCAGAACACTGTCTAGCACTGCTGTGGAGCAAAAAAGGGTCTCTGAGGTCTAGGCCTTTAATGGATTATTCGCATTTTGACAAGGGACTCTTCCCCCACCCCAGAACACCAAAACACCATAGGTACCTCTGTGTCCATAGATGCAGTCTGTTAAAAGGTGGTCATTTGTTGTATATACATCTTACATTTTAAGTGCATTCCCCAAAGATAGAAAGTGGTGATATTTATAAGCAATATGAAAACAGGGCCAAAGTATTTCAGTGAAATACAGAGAAATATAGGGTAGTCTCCATACATTGTGTGGAAAATTAGACCATAAAATTGCATTCATCTGATGACAGTAGGATTTGCATTGTGTATTTGTCTGGTCCCAGAATATTATGCCCAACATCACTTTACTTGACACAACAATTCAAGATTTCATAAAAGCTAATAGTAAAGAAATCCCTGAAAGCTTTGGATTTTAATGGTTTGAAAAGAAAGAAACAAATTCATTTTCTGGGAGATAATGAAAGAGTACTGGGTGAAGTAATTATATTTTAACTTCTATTCACTGGTGCTTAAAGAAATTATAATGTTGATTTTAACTGAACTTTTCAAGATGTTTTGAAAGCATTTCTGTAGTTACATGTTGTGTGTATCTTTTCTATTTTACAAGCAACCTGGAAAGAAGGAAAAGGTAAATAGAATAAAAGATTTGTTTAAAGAAGTACTGTGGAAAGGAAGTGATGAAATGTGTAGATAATTAGTAAACTTTGAGACAGAAAATATTTTTTTCTAAGAGGCTGAGAAAATAAATATAGCTTCAATTCAAATGAACTAACTAGATAGCAACTGTGTTTGGGAAAGATTCAGATTCATCAAGGGGCGTTGAAAAGAAATCAAATGTCTTTCAAGAGACTCCAGCTCACAAAAGAAGCAGAATATTACAAAAATTAAGAACTAAATATTTAGTGGAGCATGACAAGTTTCAATGTAGCAGGAAAGATTTATGTCTGTTTCTTCTTCTTGAAATAAAGAATATAGCTTTGAGCAAAGCCATAAACATTAATTATGATGTCGGGGGTTGTTAGACAGATGAAAAGAAAATAAGGGAGGAAGATGGTTCATCCTGACAATTTGGAACTGACTGAATTGAATCTGAGCAAACAAAGAAATGGAAAAAGAAGAGACGATTCCAGCAAGATGCTAGAGAATAAGTAGCCCCTGTTCTACGTCAGTCTATTGTAGGAATTTCTAATTAACATTCCAGTGGACTTTCCTCCTCAAAGCACAGAAGCTGGGAACAGTGATCACACAGCTTTGTAGCAAGCCCATTTTTGGAAGCACAAACTGTAAACACTCTTGTATGAAGAAAGCAAAACATCTGAAAACAAAACTGGTTCATAACAATTCTTTTCTGCAAGTTACAGAAGGGGTTCTGTCAGCTGCAGGATCAAAAATGTTTTATCTGTACGTTGAGCTTCTAATACCAAACTGTTGGCCAGTAAGCAGCCAATGCCCATGGAGTTCTCGCATATGTGCTAGCTCCATTTCCATTGACCACTTGTTGTTTGTCACTAATTGGTGACAAGGCAAAATGGTCCAGCATTTCACAAGAGCATGTGTGCATGTATGCAACAGCATGCTTAGGATTTTCTAGATTTTCAACAAATGCCAATCAAAAATTGGGAATGCATTTAACAGGAATTAATTAAAAAAAACCACACACACAAAATAGTTTAAGTGTATAAAATAATATAGTACCAAGATGGGTGGTGGGGGGGGGAAAGCACTGCAATAAGTTTCAACCACAAGCCACAAATGTTGAATAGAAAGTGCCAAAGGGTAGAAGGAAGGACTAAAGCACGGGTAAATTTGTGAGTCCCTAAACTGATTTGCAGCAAGATTGTTAATTGCTGTTGCTGTTATGCTGTTTAGCTATCTGTATAGCAGTCTGACAATGTACCTCACATGCTTTCTTTGCCTAGGACAAGTAGTCCAAACGGAAGAGAGAATCTATTCATTTTAACTCCTTCCTTCTCTTTTTCAGAGTCTGAGGACATTTTCAGACAGGGCCAAATACCCCGTTCCTGCCCCGCCAGCTCCATTCCCGTTCCTGCCATGGAATAGAAGAAAAATATTCGCACACTTACCTTCATTCTGCAGCAGGAACATCCTCCTCCTCCCCTCACTGGCCAGTCATAAATGCAGCCATTGTAAGGCTGCATTTATGACCAGCAAATGAAATCCCACCCATTCTTGCGAGAAAACAACTGCGTGGCAAATTAAAAAACAAAACAAAACCAAACATCAAAACTGAAAACAAAGCACAAAAACACAAGGAAAAAAAAATACAAGTAATCTGGGGAGGGGGGGAAAGGGTGCCACTTACCTGGATGTCCTGATTGTGCCCAGAAGTGCTGGGAATGGACCCCCCCCCAGGCGGCTGTCATCTCACAACAGGAACGGGGCTCCTTTTCCCACACCCCTAATTCTGTGACAGACACGGAACGGGTGGTCTGTTCATGATGTTTCATCGTGAATAGAATATTCTGGGAGCAGCACGGGGGCAGGACAGGAGCAGGATGGAACGGATCAACGTCATCCAAAAGGGAGACCCTTTCTCAACCCTGTTCTGTGCCTGCCATGGAATATTGAGACCCTGTGAAAATCTTCTGAGAATGTTATTTCTTAGGGTGCATATACACTGTAGAAATAATGCAGCTTGATATCACTTTAACTGGCTCTATTCTACAGAATCCTGGAATTTGTAGTTTTGTGAGGCACCAGCACTCTTTGGATGAGAAGGCTAAAAACCTTGTAAAACTACAAATGCCAGGATTCCATAGGATGGAGCTACAACACTTAAAGTAATACCAAACTACATTGTTTCTACTGTGTAGATGCACCCCTAGACTACACCTCTCAGAATCCCCCAGCCACCATGGCAATTGTAAAAAAAAACAAAAAACAAACCACTATCTAACTTGCAGTTTCTAGAAATCCATAGAGTTTTTTAAATTTAAATTTTATTTTGAATGTATTTTTTTTAGCTCTTGCCATTGGTGTTTTTGCCTTTCAAGTCATGAGGCAGAAAGGGACCTGCCCCCGAGTACTTTTAATGTGTTACTATTGCACTGAGAATGAAGCCTAAGGGAGACTAGTGAACAGAACTGCTGGAACACAGAGCTTTAACATGGAAGTACTTGCTAAACTGTATGGAAGAATAACCATAAAGAGGGTAACTGAGTGCAGAGGTCTGCCTGTACTATCCATATCCTCTAGCATTTTACAGATGTAAACCAGGAGATGTGTGAACTGAGTGTGGTCATGATGGCAAAAGCTATATGTGAGGAAAAGAACCCACAAGCTAGGAGTGGATGTAGCAGTTTCCTTTTACTTGAGCCTACAGGTAAGAGTAAGACTCCATCACCTTCTTCCCTCTCTCCCCTGCTGAATTAATTGAGTGCAAACTACCACACTGGACTCCGTTTGCTGCAACTGAAGGAAGCTGAAGACAAAGGGGGAAGTGAGAAGAGGAGAAAGAAATTGGGACATTTGAAAAACTACTGAAAAAGTGGGATAACAGAAGATTAATTGGGACACTTGAGGGGTATGACTACCTGGTTATTTGAAAACTTTCCTTTGCCTCTGTTCCCTCACTTTGCTCATTTTTCAGGGGCATCATGGCTGGCATTCTGTTGATGAGATGTGCAGGCATAACGGAATTATGCCTACGTATGTACTTTTTCAGGCCTTGCTGAAGGGCATATCAGTGCCTCCTTCCACAAGGCTCCTATCTGGCATGCAAGAACGGCTAGAGGGCAGCTACCAGGCCAAGCTCCATCTCCCCAGCCATTCATCAGCTGTGAGGGTGTAAGCAGCGTTGTTCCAGCTACTCTTAAACACAAAGGGAGCACCTTTACTGTGGGGCTGGAGGCTGATCCTTTTTCACTCCCTGCTCAAGAGCAGCCAGAACAAGCCCAGACACTCTCCTGTAGTTGGTAAATGGCCAGGAAGAGGGAGTTACATGCAGAACTCTCCCTACTGGCATCATGCACAGGGTGAAGGAGCCAGGAAGAGAGCCACCTCCTTTAAGTACAGTGGCAGAGACTCACACTCCATCCAGGTAACAAAGAATCTTGGCCCGTGCCTGCCTATTAGCTCAAACACATCCGTTATCAGTGTCCTGCTCCCTTTCTCCTTTTAGTCATGTTCCATCTGTAGTTGTAGTACTGGGATGGGAATTAAAAGATGCAGGAACTTTACCTTCCTTTCCCTCTGATCTGTAGCTTGCCATCAACTGACAAGCTGACTTTGCTGGCTGGAAGATTCTGGGAATTAAAAAAGTAACATTTCCAAATCTTGCACTCATCACACTAAAACAGGGGTGGGACTCATGTGCTCCCCAGATCTTGTTGGACTTCAGGTGCCAGCAACCCTAGCCAACATAGCCAATGGGGGGGAGAAATGCTGGGACCTGCAGTCCTGTGACATCTGGAGTGCAACATTATTTCCATTCTTGGTGTAGTCTATTTCTGTAATTAGATCTCAATTTCCCATCACAATAAGAACAATTTTCAACTACTTTGGTTATTCATAAACCTTAGTTATTGGACTTTATTCTTAGAAGCTCCAGATATCAAACCCAATGATGAAGAGAGTTGTACAGAAGACAAGACAAGACCTCCCCACCAATTTTCTTGTCTTCTGTCTAATTGGAAGTTGTTGTTTTTCAGCATCAGCATTGGAAAGATGGTGGAGGGCTGGAGAAAGACAGGCTTTCAGTGCTGGGTTGCAGCAGTGTGTCTGCAGTAAGCAATGGAATAAAGCTTGACCTGGGGGAGAATGGGATTCTTCTCTTGGTGATCCTACTGTAGCAGTGTGTGCTTCGGCACAACAAGCAGAGTAAACAGCTGCCTTCAGAATCACTTACTGAGCATGTGTGAAAAGCAAAACAGAAAGAAAAGGAGAAAGCAGATTAGCCTGCTTCACCAGCTACCTCAGCAGGTTAAAAAAGCATAGATCTGTAAGTCTGCCCACCAAAATGGAAGTCATTCGAAAAAGTGGAGGCCATTGAAAGAAAAAATAATCACCACAAGATGCTTTTTAGAAGAAACTTTCAGGTGGTCTCTAGAGGATTCAAAATGTTTTGTTTACTTATGCAAGGCTTACCTAACCTGGTTGTTTCATTTCACATGTGCATAATGTTAGTTTTGAAAACAAAGTTTGCTGAAACATGTTGAACTGCTCCTCTTTCTTGTGGTATAGGAACCTATCCCTATTCTTTCCATGTACTTTTTGCCTCTGGTACCAAAGTTTTTGTTAAAGATATAAAGCCCAGGAACAAATTTACTTTGTTAACTGAGGTATACCTGTACCTTGTGCCTTCCTTTTCTCTATGGTTTGTAGGACAATAATGGAAGACCATCTCATTCTGTTTGAAAATTGTTTGCTCATTAGAGCCCCCTCCATCTTACCTATATGCCAGTTCTTAGTTATACATTTAGCAGTTTCCCCAAAGAACAAAACAAATAAGATGTGTAGACTTTTAAAAAAATGTATGCCATTATGCTGAAGCCTTTTAAAATTTCTGCCGTGCCATGTTCTATAGCTGCTCAATAACAATATAGCCTTTAAGATGTCTTGTGACATGAAAATTGCTCTTTCTCCTATATGTCTTCCCTTTCATTCCCTCTCTAAGCAATTACAGTTGACTCATCTTAGCTTCACATATCTCCAAACCACTCCCAACATTTGACAAGTGAAGTTCAATATGTTTGCTTTATATTGAGTCAACAGGAGTTCATTAGATGGGAAATGGTGATCCATCCCCATTTGCACAAGGCAGAGCAAAATCATTTTAAAAGAAGATCCAGCATAGAACAAGAGAAACAGTCATGTGTCTGCAAGCCATTCTTTTATGTAGTTACAAGGACTAGAAATGAGGCAGTGTGATGTTGTTGTTAAGATATTGGACTGGCACCCGAGAGATATAGGATCCACGCCCCTTTGAGCCATGAAACTCATTAAGTGACCTTGGGCCAGTCACAGATGTGGCTAGAATCCTGGAGGTGGCATGTGTTGGCATGATCAGGGATTATGGAAGCATATGCACTTTGGGGGATATTGCAGAAGGATTTCTCAATACCTCCTTGCTCAGTTCCCTCCACACAACTACAGCTTGATAGTGCCAAGGAATACTTCCATGGCCAATAGATGGACAGGTGCAGGGGTATCAGGGTGGGTGGGGTGCGAGGCAGCATTTAGCTGCAATTGTGAAGTCAGGAGAAAGGAACAGCCATCACCCTCCTGAACCTCCTGAGTATGTTAGTGTACATCTTGCATACTCTATGGAGATCTGGAAAGATGAAGGCTCTTTCTTTCTCCTGGCTGCACAACTTCTACCAGATGCTGCCTAGGGAACACACACCCCCTAGACACTAATTGGCTGTGAAAGTGTACCCCAGCTGGTGTAAATATTCTGGTGGAGATTTAATGGATATTGACCTCTCTCAGCCTCATCTACTTTGCAGGACTGTTGTGTGACAAAGTGGGGAGCCATGTGTAATGCCTTGAGCACATTGGAGTAAAGATGGAATACAAAGACAAGAAACAAACAAATACAAAAATAAATAAATCATAGAAGCCAGCATCCTATGTTCTATGGTCAGCTAAACAATTTCTGTCCAAAGGCTGAGAAGGACCAAAATAAAATAAAATAAAATAAATGCTGGACCAAAAGCCCTCTATTTGTTCATATCTATTCCACCTAGATCATAAAGTGACACTAGCATAGGGACATGTGTAGCACAGAGCATGGATAATGTGAAAGGGGGACCCATTTCCACACCGGCAGAGATGTCCAGAAACCAACATTACCCCTTTCTTTCCCCTGAGAGCCCGGCCAACTACTACAAAAGGTCAGGGTCCCCTTGTGAGTAAAGATAGCTGTGGAGAAGGAAGCTGAGGGGGAAGGAGGAATGTCCAAAAATCATGTGGGGGCATCATCCTCAAATAGGAGCTCTGTCTACAGGAAGGTATCTGCCTGATTTGGGGGAAACCCCTCTTTTCCCCTCGCCTTGCTTTACTACAGTTTACCTCATTCCAGCCTGAGTTCCAGTTTGGGGAAAAAGAGGGAATGATCATGATAATTATTATAATGATAATAATAACAATAATAGAAACAATAACAATAATAATTTTGCAGGTGGCTGTAGAATTTTGAGCAGGCTCTTGAAGCAGACAGACAGGACAGGGAAGTTAATTCCAAGAACTCCCTTTTGCCCAGAACAAATACCAACTTGACACTCAAATAAGAGGAAGAGATTTGGTATACAGCCCCACCCACCGTATGCACATGGGATACATTCCTAGACTTACCACGAATACTTAAAACCGTGGGTAGTAGCAAACCCCATAGAATCATGCTGGAGGACATAGGAAATACCTAGCGAGGTTGCCTCTCTAGGTATCTCTAGCATGACTCTATGGTAACTTCTAGCAGAAGTTACCATAGAGTCAGGCTGGAGGACCTAGAAAATTCCTAGAGAGACCGACATCATTAGACAGCTTTAAAAAGGCTGTCAAGATGGTTCTCTTCAGGCAGGCTTTTCCGGAATAGCTAACCCCGGCCTCAGGATCCCCCTCTGGAGGTTGCTTCTGGACCTCCAAACTGATGCTGCTTGCTGAAAGGGTTTTTAATAAATTGTATTATATACTGATTTTAATTTGTATTAATTTAATAATGTTTTAAGCGGGGGAAGGGATTTTGAGTTGTTTTATACTGTGTACTATTTTATTGTTGTAAATCGCCCCGATTGCTTGCAGAGGGGCGGGATATAAATACATTTTATTATTATTATTAATTATTATTATTATTATTATTATTATTTTTCAGACAACAGATAATTGAAAGCGCAGGTTCTGGTCCCGTGCATACAGGGACATTTATACGTAGTGGGAAAATGAGCACAAGATTAATGATGTTGCTAAATCAGGTTAAGGACTATTTAGAATAACATTATTGTCCAATTTACGATAAGCAAAAAACCAGGACATGGTTGCAGGGGTACAAGGGAAGTTCATCAGGCTCCAGATGCAGAAGTTCCTAATTTATGCCCCCCCCCCCGTAAATCTACTCAGCCTACATAAGGTATATAGCTCAGGACTATGCTAAGGCTTGGGATTTCAGGGACAAAACTCCTTGTGGACCCAAACCGTACCAACCCCACTCTCCTCCTCCAATAAAATACATACGCCAGAGGTAGTATATAAATTGTATTGAGTACCTATCAAGAGATAGTTACACAACTTGTATTGATTACATATTCAGAAAATTGGTTAAATACAGGTTAGTAGATAGATGTTGTTGGCAATAAAATGGCCGGAACTTGTAGATGGCTGCCCAATGGTTGGCAACTAGGCATGGGTCATACCATCATTAACCCAACCCATGTTAGTCAATGGCTGCTAATAGGACCCTTCTGATTCTTATGGAGGAGAGAGGCAATGGCCAAGCCGCCCTGCCTGACACTCTCTCCTCCTCTGCAAACAAAATCGTTAATGAAGAAAAAAAGGGGGGGTCTCCGTGAACTTGAACTTGAACTTAAACTTGATGGAGACCCACCCTTTTACCTTGATCATGACCCATGCCATCTGCCTACAAATTGCGACAGTAAATGTTGGAGCACCCCAAGGGAGGGCGGGCAGTACTTCAGTTCTCCAGAGCCAAATGTGGGAGGAGCTGAGGCAGAGCTGGCTTTTATCAGTTCCATCGCAGCTCCTATTAACTCATCCGGCCACGCCTGGAGCATGGCCGGATGTCCTGCCCCTTACCTGCCGGGAGCCAATCGGGTGAAGGGGGTCCCCCCCAATTGGCTCCTGCCTTCCCTGGCTTCTCCCAGCCCTGTGCATGCTGGGAATAAGATGGGGAAGGCATGGTGGCCCCCATGGTGACCGGCCATGAGGTCACCAAGGTAGGAAAGGAGGATCATGGGGGCGCCGGCTGGGCTGCAAACAGGCCCGCCGGCCAGCGGCAAACCCCCTTGTGATGTCACAGGAGGTGGGTCCTGGTGACTTTAGAACTGGTGATGCCATTAGGCATGATGCATTAAGTATCAACCAACTAAAAACCACCATGTCTAACATGAATAAATATATATAACCACAAATTTAAAGGCAGCATGGTCATCCTAGGATTTATACACCCCCTCGCCTTGGGGACTGGCAGAGAAGGGCCAGGCTCTGAAACCTGGCAACCTAACCCACCAAATACCCTTCCTGTTGTAATGAGAAATTGTGGCAATATAGACATGGTGCTGCATTGGCAGTGGGAAGAATAAAACAGGGAGGTCCCCCCACCATTCCCTTTCTTTTGTGCTAGCCCTTGAGGAAACTGTACTTTCCAGGGCACCTGTGGGCCTTGTGTCGTAGCAACATGATAGGTACTAAATGTTAAGAAAAAGAAACCTTCTATTTTTTTTTAAAAAAAATATTTGAAACCATATGAGAACTGCTCACACTTTCCTAGTAAATAGGCTCTTAAAGTGGGGGAGAATGACATAATGAGAGTTGGGTTGGTAACAGTTGAATTTCTAATGGCTCAAAAATAAGCCACATTTTCCAGTTTTGAGGGAAATAGCCTGACTTCTTTTTGAGCCAATCCTGCATTAGTGGGGGCAGAGGAGGTAGATTAATGTGGCCTGTTTTTATAAAGGTGAAAACCATTTTCTCTTGACTGTTTTCTCTCAGCATCTATCTTCTGAACATGAAGGCATTTGTAGGGCTAAGAGACTTATCTTCCAGGAAGGTTCAGGGCCAGACCAGCACCTTTCCTGCCTGAGGAAAAGGGCAGGATCATACTCTCCTCCATTCCATGTGTAGAAGCCAGCTAGATGGGCAGTTGAATGTTGGTTCACCAGTGCCAACAGGACAGAGTCCTCTAACACATCTGAGGAAAGCAGGTTAGTTTAGCAATATAGACCAGACCATGTAGCACACAGAGCTGTACCCACCAAGGGACATGGGGATGGGAATGTTTCAGGAGTTCAGGACGAATGAATGAGGGATCTTACTACTACGCCACCATTTGCCACCTAAAATAGTTGCTTCATTTTGCCTAATGGTAGGGTTGACCTTTTGAAAATATTATACATACAGTATTAAGATTAAGGATAGACACCCCCCCTATTTCTGTAGGGGATACGTTCCCAGACTTACTGTGGATACCAGAACCCATGGATAATAGTGAACCCTATTCAAATGAATGATTTCCAGCCCCAGCATACCATAAAGTCACACTGGAAGACCTAGAAGATGCCTAGAAAGACCATATTTTTTCAGATGTAGATAAGTGAATCTGTGGATACGGGTCCCATTGATACAGGATTTATACAGTAAGTAATTTATACATTAAGTAAAAGTGACTTAATTCATATCCGGACAGTTGCACAATCCGTTTTCAGCACTCGGGTTGAATTGAGGAATATGTAAAGCAGGGGTGGGCATCAGGCAGCCCTTCAGATGTTGTTGGCCTGCAGCTCCCATCAGCCTTAGCCAAAATAGCCAATGGTGAGGTATTCCGGAAGTTGTACAGTTCTCACCCCTGATGTAAGGTAATAGTAAATAAAACTTCTTCTGGGTATCCTGTATTGGATAACCACAGCTTGTCTCCCACTGAACTTCTACTTCAGTATTTCTAGTACTTCAGAAACAAAGATGCTGAGGCCTAAGACTGATGAGAAGGGCTGTCATTAGCTATAGTATAACCAATGACAGGCCTTCTCATCAATCTTGGGCCTCAGCATCCCTGTTTCTGAAGCACTATGTATAGGAACACTTCCACGTTTACTTTAATTCATAATCCCAGAGGAATAAATACTTGACCCTCCCTCCCCAGTCTTGATTTGAAATGTAGAACCAATATTCTATTTTACATTATTACCACCACAGCAGGTAGCATATTGGCTGATCACTGTAATTTTGCCTTTTGACTGATTTCTGATTATTTGCAAAGGGATTTGTCATATTTTATGCACTGCAAAAACTGTGGACATATTTTTATTATTTTTCAATTGTAGATAGCCAGACATCTGTCACACTTGAGTCACCCTTTATTACTGATCATGTATTAATTTTATTTCTTCTTCTTCACACTTCTGTGCAAATGTTGACTCACTATTCCACCCGAGAGCTAACTCCTCCCACATATAGTGCTTCCCAGTACCAGGATCACCCATTTTCTTTGGTTAGCAGCTCTCAATATTAGCATTCCATTCAGAAACTGATACTGCCAACCATTTTGACACTTGTGTGTGAACTTTTGGACAAGTGTACCACATGCAATTTGACAGTAATTTATGGCAAAGTCAATGGGATCCACTCTTCACCATCTGAGCTTCTGGAGCCTAGCCTCCTCAAGGGGTGTTTAAATCAGAACAGAATTAGGCAGCCCCAATCTTGGGTTGCAAAGGCAGGGATGACTCCTTGGTATATTCAAAGATGGTTTGGGAGTTTGGAGGGAGAAAGAGAGATGGAAAGAATATTAATTTCTGCACCTAAAAGGCATGCATACGTCTGGGCAGAAACAGCATGTCTTAGAAGGTGTGTTTTGCATAGGAAAAAAAAGTATATTTCTATACAGATTAATACTTCCCAAAGCACAAACAGTGATGAGGAACTCCACTAAAATCTTCATGTTCTTATCCAGAGGGAAGAATAATTCAGAAATTCTTCATTCTTGATTACATGAATGAAGAATGTGAAGATTTGCATCTCTACATGGATGTAGGGGATTTAGAGGTTAAGCTGTCAAAATACTTCTTTCTTTTCCAAACTTTCCACCCTGCCTTATTAGAGTTTCATATTATGCAGAGGCTTCTATGTGTGCTCAGTTGGCATGAGTAAAAACCCTTCATGAGTCTTCCTACTCAACACAGAAAGGTCTTTAGAAGAGCTGCTATATAGTAGGGGGATTGGTTCCCTTGGATACTGAAAACTATGGATAAAAGCAAACACTATTGAAAATAGTGGGAGTTCTGGTTTAAAATACCATAGAGTTTGCCTTGGAGGACCTAGAAAATGTCTAGAGAGGATGCCTCTCTAGACATTTTCTAGGAAGACTCGATGGTGGCTGCGCTGTTTTGTGTCCCGCAGATAACTGAATCAGTGGATACGGGAGTCCTATGGTACTTGGTCTTGTATGTATACTTCTGCCCTTGGTCCACAGTTGTAAACCTCGTGTATGAAGCAAATGCCTGTTAAGGGCTAAAGCTGGGGTTGGCAAAGTGCAGTCCTTGGGCTGCTTGTGATCCCAAAGACCTTTCTGTGGCCCTTTGTCCCTGCCAGAACCCTCACTCCAAAAGAGAGGGTCATTTCCTGTTCCTGGAAGGCTCCAGGAAAGGGGATTTTATACCTCTCCAGAAGACAACGCCTAGGGCCCTTTCACACAATGCAATTATTGCACTGTGATTCCACTTCATAATTCTATCCTGTTAAATCCTAGGATTTACAGTGTAGAGAGGAATTTAGAATTCTCAGCCAGAGAGCTGCTCTAGCACCTCACCAAACTACTAATGCCACGATTCAGTAGGATGCAGCCACAGCAGTTAAAGTGGAATCATAGTGTTATAATTTTGTAGTGTGAAAGGGCCCCAGTCTCTTATCTCTAGAGCCTTTTTGCACTGAGCTTTCATGCCTGGTTAGATTGAAATGAGCAATGTTCATAGAGCTTGATGAGTTATGGCATAAGGAGTGATAATACATATGCAGGTAAAACAGAAGAATATCATAATTTGCAATAGGCAACGGGGTAAAATGAGTATGTTGATATTAAATAATTCTAGAGGAAAGGGGGAAGAATTTTCTGAAAATTAAACCAAGGCAGGAAAGCTATGAAAAAGCACATATTATAAGATGCTTTCAAATTGCAGAGAGGAGTGCTTGATTGATAAATGAGGCATACTGCTTTTGGAATAGACCAATGACTCATTTGATAGTTGCATAAATTCAGGGACAAAAGCAATATTGGATGACAACTCCCTCCTTCATAAAAATTATCAAGTAGATAATTTTATTAACTTTCTTATACTTGCTGTCAAGCAATCTGAAAACTAGAATTAAATTTTCAGCAAGTGTACTGCTGATATTTATACCAAGGAGGCAAAACTAATGACTGAAGGAAAGCTTCAATAATTAAATTCAGATTGGTATTTAAATATGGCAGATGGATAAATCCAATCAAGAATATGCTTATATTATAATATGCACACTGGAACAGAGTCTGAACAAAGAGATAATAGAGGAACCTGCCTGCTGAGTAAAGAACACATACTAGTGCCAATCATGTGCTAAATGAAGCTGCTCATTTTGAGTTCAGTGCCTACTCCAGTTTGCACTTGTATGCCAAGTTATAGCATAGGCTGCTGCCATACTGCAGAATTAGTGCAAAATTTGACACCACTTTAATGATCATGGCTCCATCCTAAGGAATGCTGGGATTTGTAGTTTTTGTGGCGCCAGAGCTCTCTAACAGAGAAGGTCAAATATCTCACAAAATTACAAAGCCCAGAATTCCATAGCATTGAGTCTTGACAGTTAAAGTGGTGTCAAACTGCATTCATTTTATAGTGTGGCAGCAGCCATAAGCACATCCCCTGTTCAGTTCAATGAAGGGAGAAGTTTCATGCCCAGAAATTCAGAGTTAATGCTTGTGCTCCTCCTTGTGTAGAGCTTTGACCATTTACCTGAAGCCATATACATGCAACAGAGCAACCAGATTAGAACTAACATGTCAAGCCAGACTCACAAATAATTATCCCTCCCTCCTTCTCGGATGGACAGATTGTTAAATCTTCCATTACACACAGCCAGTCCTCAGCTCTCAACTAGATATACTGAAGCAGCTGGCCATTAGACAACCCTTAATATTTCAGATACTGAGAAAATATAACACCCGTATTGATCTACGTTACCTCTGTAAAACAACAAAAAAAGCAACAAACTTGGCCTCATAATACTCCTTTTTCTGACAGGCTCTCAGTTTGACAGTGGTGGAAAGAGCGAAGACAAAAACAAAGAGAAGGGAGAAGAAAGTTTTGGTCATGATGTAAATTAATTGAGGGGTTGAGGGGTCAAGGAGTCCTGCTCAGTCTAAGGGGTTGTCTAAACAGCAAAAATAATCCTCATAGAATTCGAGGAGAATATGATTTGTCTTAATAGGATCCCACATCAATCCGCCATCTTCTGAAGGAGGGAGGCAAAAAACTCCAAAAACTTTATGGCTTTTCTCGAAGTTTTCAAAAAGCACCATGGGACAACTGGTTCACTTTGCTGCACATTCCTGATAAGAGCTGAAGTGGAAAGTTGATTGATCTGATGTGTGCAGGGAGCAGTGTTTGCTAACAAAGCTAACGCCCAGAACCACCATGTTGGATTTTTGCTGTAGTGATTGTGCGCTGAGGTGACAAAACAACCTTTTCTTCTTTTTCCTATTTATTTAAGTAGAATATCGCACACCCACACCTTGGATGTGCTTTAAAAACAAAGTTCAGAAGTGGCAACTGTTGACAATAAAAATGCAAGTAATTCACTTGCACCCGCCATCTTGATTCACAGGCATGCCCGTTTGAACAACAAACACGGGTAGCTTCATGTGCCTGTGATCTTGCCAAAAAATCATTGAGACAATTGAGAGCTGCTGTGAATTGGCATTAGTGTGCATCAATCCACATTTTATAGCCTTGTATAGACAACCCCTAAGAATAGGTATAATGCAAGCATGTCTCCTTTTTTGCATGAGAAATAGGGGAGAGTGTGGGAGACAGATTAGCTGCTTCATTAACTTTAGTAATTCTGTTTTGGCAAACTGTTTTGATAATTTTATATAGCTGCTTCTCTTTTTCATTATCTTCTTTTATCCTTCCTTAGTGGAAACTTGCAGAGTCAGGAGATTTTCACACAGGCAATTTATCCCATAACAGAAATGGAACAGGGTCACTGAGGAGATTTTCACATGGGCTATATATCCCGTGGCAGGAACAGAACAGGGTCGGGAAAGGTTTTCCCTTTCGGACGACGTTGACCCCGTTCTGTCCTGCATCCATTCTACTCCCGTGACTGTTCCAGAACAATGTAATCACGATTTTTCATCGTGAATAGACCTCCCGTTCCGTTGCTATAACGCAATCACAGGTGTGCGAACAGGAGCCCCGTTCCTGTTCTGAAATGACAGCCACGGAGGGGAGGTCCGTTCTGAGCACTTCCTGGTACGATCTGGACATCCAGGTAAGTGGCACCCTTTCTTTACCCTCCCTGTTTTGATTATGTGATTTAAAGAGTGTTTTTGTGCTTGGTGAACTGATTTTATGTTTGGGGGAGTTTTATTTTTTAATTTACCATCTGCCGTTATCACGTGATAACGTGATAACGTTTCAGACGGCCAGTCGTAAAAGCAGCCTTACGACGGCTGCATTTACGGCCGGCCAGCAAGGGGAGGGGGAGCCCGTTCCTGCTGCGGAATTAAGGTGAGTGTATGAAAGATTTATGTTATTCCGTGGCAGGAACGGGAGAGGAGGTAGCGGGGCAGTAACGGGGCATTTTGGCCCCGTGTGAAAATCTCCTGAAAGATTTTCCTTTCAGATGCGTTTACCCTGTTCTGTGCCAAAAGTGTCTCTATTCTGTTTTCTCCCCGTGATATTTTATTCACGGGGAGAAGTAGTCATTAAGCACCCGGTTCTGTTTCTGTAACAGAACACAGGTGTACAAATTGGATCCCATTCCTGTTCTGGAATGACAGGGATGGGGGAGGAGCTCCGTAGCAGGCACTTCCTGCCACGATCAGGACATCCAGGTAAGTGCCACCCTTCCCTCCCTCCCTGGGTTACCTGTATTTTTAATTTTTTTTTAGTTTTTACTTTTTTATTTGACCTTACGACGGCTGCATTTACGGCCGGCCAGGCAAGGAGGGAGGATGCCCGTTCCTGCAGCGGAATGGAGGTAAGTGTGCAAACATTTACCTCCATTCTGTTGCAGGAACAGGAAAGGGGCTTGCAGGAGAGAAAAGGGGCTTTTAGCCCCGGTTTGAAAATCTCCTTAGACTATTTTTATTTTTCACACGTATTTCGCCTTCAAAACCTGCTTTACAACTGCATCACTATTAATAATTTTCCCATTCTGTGATGGAAACGTGTAGTCTTGGCTTTATTTTTTACCCTTTTATGTCTTTTGTTCCTCACATT
Source organism: Gambelia wislizenii (assembly GCA_030847615.1). Taxonomy (NCBI): domain Eukaryota; kingdom Metazoa; phylum Chordata; class Lepidosauria; order Squamata; family Crotaphytidae; genus Gambelia; species Gambelia wislizenii. Next base: position 163,125,697 of record JAUMIR010000001.1, on the reverse strand, counting down.
GAGGCTGTAGCAAGGTCATACTGATCTTTTCTTCATAACATTGCCAAAATCAGACCTTTTCTTTATGCTTCCTCTGCTAAAACCTTAGCTCATGCCTTGGTCATTTCCCGCCTTGATTAGTGGAATCTTTTTTTGACTGGTCTTCTATTATCTATCTTAATCCTCTGGTTTCTGTTCAACATTCTGCTGCTAAGATTATCTTTTTGGCCCATCACTTTGATCATGTTACCCCACTTTGGTTTCCCAATCCTTCTAGGATTAAGTATACGTTTTTTGTTTTAATGCTCAAAGCCTTACACAACCTACTTTTCCCCTATCTTTCACCTCTTATTCCTTTTTACCAGCCTGATCAAGATCTGCATTCTAGGAATTCTAGGCTTCTCACTCAACCAAGCTTTCCTCTTTCTTGGCTCAGTTTTGTCCTTTCTTACTCGCTGCTCCATACTCTTGGAATTGCCTCCCTGCTCCTTCCCTCATTATTTTTAAATCTCAATTAAAAACTTTTTGTTGCTTTCCAAAGCTTTTGGAATTTTAGTTTAATATTGTATTACAATCTTGTATATTTAGATTACATGTATTGGTCCGTTGGCTTTATATTATATTGTATTTTTGGTATTTTGGACTTTTTCAGATGGGTTAAAAAACCCTCGCGGAGGTTGGGAGGAGGACGGTGCTGTCCCACTTCCAGTGATCAATTTCGCATGATGCCGTCCTCCTCCTGTCCTTCCTATATGCTTCCTCTGCGCTGGAGGGACTGGAAAGGCGCTGGTTTTCATTGACGGAAGTTTCCATCAATGAAAAGCAATGCCTTTCTCATCCCTCCAGCAAGGAGGAAGCATGGAGGAAGGACAGGAGGAGGACGGTGTCATGCGAAATCGATAGCTGGAAGCAGGTCAGCGCTGTCCTCCTCCCAACCTCCATGGTTTTTTTTTTAGCCTCTCTGACGCCAGGCGCCTTCCTAGTGGCACGGGGGCCTTTCCTATCCCACCGCTGCCACCACTTTGTGGTGCAGGGGGAATTCCACCTCCCACCCTGTCACCGCTTTGTGATGCCCGACCTTCACGTCACAGCCGAACTACGTCTCCCAGTGGTATAGAACAAGCACTCAGGTGTGGCTGTGTATTCCTGGCTGTGTCTCCTTCCTTGAGAATCACTCATGCCAGGCTGGATGTTTCTTGTTAACAAAAGAACGTTTAATGTCAAGCGAATAAATCATGTAACTATATAACCAAGTTATTGTCCTCCACAAACATTTGCTCTTTCTCTAAGCTTCTAACTGTCTTGAATCATTCAAAGCCTCATCTCCACACTCTAAACTGAAAACCCAACTTCAACTCACTCACTCCCCCTTTATCTCCTCCAGAACCCTCCTCCTACCACCTCCTCACAGAGGATTGGCTCCCTGTCTGTCTGTCACACCATCTGAAAAAGCCCTTTATCTGGATAATTTGTTTTACAATTGTATTGTATAGTTTTATATTTTATTATTCCTTCCTTTTCTCTACTGTGTGTATCTGTATACACATATATTTTAGACTGTACGCCTTTGGCAGGACCCACTGTTTTTTGGTTGTTTTATTGTAAAGTGCCATGTATATTGATGGCACTATATAAATAAACAATTGATGATGATGATTTCTCTCTGCTCAGTCCACACATAGTGCATCCATTGCATAGTATGGATATGGGGAGGGGGCATTTAATCTCTTAGTCTCACAGATCATGACTGGTTTCTCTCACTGACAGTGTATCCCATTAAAACAACTGCAGGCTTGATCTAGAGATGGCTAGAATGCATTAGAAAGCTCTGCAAGGTTACAAACATTGTACAAGCAGTGGTACAGAATTTATTCAGATGAGCCTTGGTGTTGGAGGTGAGGTTGGAAGCTGGTGGGATCTTCTCCCTTCCCTGACTACCATACTCCAACACATCCCGTTCATTCCTCCTCTCCTTCCCTCTCATGAGGTTGAAGTTCTAAGACTGAAAGAGGGAAGCCCCTGGAGAAACATGTACAATGGCAGAGATAAGCCAGGAGGGAAACTCTGAGCTCAGATCTCCCCTCTGTGGTCAGAGTCTCAGATCTCTGCAGAAACCTCTACAATTCTGGGTATGGGCTAGGAGGGAGACTCTAAAAGCAGGCTTCCCCCTCCTTAGAGGAAGATTTACAATCAGTCCTGTTGCCTCAGAGACACATCCCTGGGCCTATAGGATTGCATCCTAAGGGCTCTCCACTGGTGTATCCTGCCCATGTGTCAGGCCTGTTCCTCCCATTACGTGGACAGAATGGGAGGAAGTCCAGACAGACACATTGGCCCGTCACTGCAGCTGCTGCTACTGCCATCTCCCTCACTCTCTCTCAAGGCAGGAAGATGGCCCACAACATGTGACCGAGGCCCTCTGCATGTGACCAGTCTTGGCCACATGCTGCAGGCCTGCTTCCTGCTGCAAAAGAGCAAGGCAGAGGGCAGCTGAAACAATGGGCCGGCATGGTGGAATGGGCTCTGCAGTCATGCGGGGCCCGGACCATGTCTTCCTAGTGGGAACAAATTAAAGCAGGCATTAGTTTAGAATGCTTTAATGGGCCCTACCCTGTCTTCCCCCATCTTATTTGCCCAGGAGTCATGAGGACTGCCTCGGGGCAGAATGGGGGCAAAAGCCCTGTGTCATCAGGGCTCTAAGGTGGAGGCAAGATGGTGTATATTGCCCATGTAGATAAGCTCTACGTTAATTTATCTTAAAAACACCAAACTGTGGTGTTTTTATATATGTGAAAAATAGCTTAAATCAAATCTACATTAAATGCACATGCCTCATTGGTGAGGTTACCAGAAAATGCAAACTAAATGTGGCAGTTACATCCCTTCAAACTCCTCTGAGAACTCAGAAACTATTGTAAAATTATCAGTTTTTAACACAGACAGGATAATCAAAAACAGAGTGAACAACAGTAGTTTTCTGTTAAGAGTACAGTAATTTAGGACACAGCTACTTGACTGTGACCTATTAATTTGGAACATTATTGGGCAGAGAGCCTTTTATTGGCAGTAACTGTCCTGTTCTCCTGAGTGCTTCTTTACTTTTAGTTTTCTCTGCTGTTATCTATCCTGTTATGTCAGAACCATAAAGCAGGAAGCATTGTACTATCAAGGTTCCAACACACAATATATCCATATCTGTTGAAAGTAGCTGCTAAACAGACACTTTCTGTACAGACAATTCATTGTAGACAGACATTTTTAATGTTTGCAAAAAGATTTTAAATATTGAAAGACTTTCCCAGCAGGTGAATTGTTATAACACCCATCAGTATGGCCAGTTTATTCCCTTTTTCAGAGATTGGAACATCTTCAGAAGTCACAGTTCAATAATACAGACAAGGCACTTTCATTTTTGTATCAGAGAAGTGGTTGCATGTGTGCAATTTAGCCAATTCTCCTGCTTAGAGGATTTCCATTGTGAGTAGAAGATGCAACTCATGAACCTGCTCTGGGCAATCTTAATCTTTATAGCATGGAAAAAGCAAGGAAAAAAAATCTGGTTGAGGGCCTGTAAGTACAAATATATTTAACCTTCTACTTGAGGTCAGTTATATAAACAGAGGCTCTTGGTTGCTACACAGCTGAGTTAGGGCATGAGGATGGGAAGTGGAAAGCCAGAAGTAATTAGGATGATTTCTCAAAGCACATAGAAAGCTTTTGTCTGCCTGATTGAATAAACTGGTGAATATTTATTCTCTGAACTAAAATTCACATTAGGCCTCTGTTAATAAATGTTGCATGACCCTCCCATTCTTTCTCAAAAGAGTAAAGTATGCACACTGCTGGAAGGAGACGATCTCAAGACATAAGTAAATGAGGCAAAGGAAAACGTCATACATATATATCCACTACTCAGAAACTGCTGCCCCAGAAAAGACAACACGTGGAACAGCTGTCAGATAAAACCTTGGATGGTGTGGCATGTCCTAAATTTTTTCAGAGGAGGATGGTCATTTTTTGGTAAGTCATCAGGTGAAGAGACATCTGGTAGAATCATACATGAAACAGCTATACAGATGACATGTAGTTGAGAGTTCCATTACTGAATGTATGTTTTCAGCATTATATATTTAGAATTATTAGAAACATTTATATAGAAACATTATATAGAAACATTTACATTTAGTAAATTTCAAGTTGTCCTTAGGGCACTGACATGTCCTATAGAGTAAATGTGGTACCACCGATAGAGAGCTTTTCCCTATTTGTCCCATGAATGGCCACCTGAAGCTTGACATTCATTGACTGCTTCACACACACACACTATCAGGGCTGGCACAAGACATTTTGTTACCTTACCCAAAGCAGAAAATGGCACCCCTGACTCACCCAAGTCAGTACCCAAAGCCAGGCAAGTTATTTTAGCACAGGAGGCAGAAAATTGTACAAGCCCTCCTCCGCGTCCCTGGCAGTAAACTAAATATGGTAACCACTCATTTGCTGCCTTCTCTGTTGCATCAGACTGTCACTTCTTCTTGCATAATGGTAGGCCAGGCCCTGCACATCGTACCCTTAGAGGTAAGTGTTGGTGTCAGTGGTTTCATGTGTGCCTTTTCATTTCTGTGTACCCTTGGTAGTAGTTTATGCCACTGATTAGGCAGTGTTTTGACAACTACTGTAAACATAAGGGGTGATATTAATGGAATCCCAAGAGAAAAATTTAAATTCTGAATTCATAACATGGAGCAAGGAAAGATGGGGAAAAATCACATAATTCAGTAGCAGAGGCTGTACTTTTTCATATAGAAAAGAACAAGTTCAACCTGTGGCAATTCCAGATAGGGCTGAGAATGACCCATACTAGCAACTCTGGAGAATCACCACCAGTTAGGGCAGACAGTTTTGAAGACCAATGGTCTTGGTATAAAACATAGCCCTACGTCCTTAATGTGAGTGAAATTATCCAGAAATATTCTAAGAATGGGATATTTCTTTCTCTTCCTTGAGCAATATGGCTTACACCACCATGGCTCATGAAGGACTTTTGACAATAACAGGTCCTTGGCTTTTTGACATTCAAGAGGTCTTCATGCTTGGGTGCTGTTATCTATTTTTTATGCATACATTTTAATGTTTAAAATATATTTGATCTATATGTGTTTTATTTTGAATGTTATTACAGTTAGCCAACTGTATGAGATGAGATGATTGCTTGGAGGTAAATTACAAAAGACAAGAAAAAGCCTAGTTTCTTTATCTGTGGGGATTGGCATTTGGAACATCATTGAAATTTTGCCTTCAAACCATGGAGCTATCATACAGCATTATAGTGACACTTAGAAGTGATGGACGAGATGTCCATTTCTGGCTGTCACAAACCAAGAGCCCAGGGTTTTTCTGAGGGAGGAAAGGTAGGAGCTACTACTGTAAAGATGGGGAAAATGTCGCCAAGACTCCGTTCAGTCTCCCCCAATTATTTCCCACCAAAAGCTCACTTTCTAGCAATAGCAATTCCACAATATCTCCCTGCAAAGCTCTCCACCATCTCCCTGATAAATCAGAAGGGGATGTCCAATCACTTCTTGTTTTTATGTTCCTGATACATTTTTTGTTTTGTTTTTGGCAGCTGTTGCTACTCAGGGTAGATCCTGGGAGTACAACAACAACAACAACAACAACAAAATCTCCCTGGTCCCTACCTCTACATGATAGAATAGCTTTTGGATGCTGTTGCAAAGATAGCAAACTATATTGCACTTCATATTTTCAAATTCTACTTATAGTTGAAGAAGCAAATTAATCCCTCTATAGCACTTTGATGGTATAGGATTGTAAAATCAATTTCTCCTGTCACTATGCTTTAAAAGCTTGATGCAACCATACCACTGTAGGTGTGTGCCTCTGTATGTCTGTCTCTGTCCCCCTCCCCTAGTACTGTTGCATGTCAAATTACTCCTGGAAGTCTGAAAGGCATGAGAGCATTTCCAAAGCCAATTGATTTCCAAAACCAAAAAATAAATTGAAATAAAATAAAAATTAACTCTCTGTTGCAGAAGGTCTTTTAATGTTGTTGTTGGTGGGGTTGTTGAATTGCATTTTAAAATAATTTTATTATATTTTAATGTCATTTTTAAAAGTGTTTTAAATTACGATTTTTAATATGATTGTTTAATTTTAAAACTTTTATGTTATCCATTGTTTTAACTGAATGTTGTTTTAACTCATATTGTGAGCTACCTTGGGTACCATATTGGGAAAAAGGTGCGATCTTAAATAAATAAATAAATAAAGCCAGAGGTTAGTGGAAAGCATAGGTAGGCCCAACACTGTGAACTGAAGTCTAGGTTATATCTTAGATGGCTATCTTTTCTTACCCATATACAGACTGGTCTGCATACCACTTTACTTAATGACAACTTTGCCACAACCCTGCTGGCATCTCATGTGCTTTGTCATGTGGATCCTCCACATCACAGGGACAATGTATACATCTGTGGCAGATGTTCTGGAACCTGCATTGCTAGTATAGAAACTCTCCACAGAATTGGTGTGTAGGAAGACAATCCATATCAATGCTTTTTCAGTAGCAGCTGCACCATTGCTGCTTGTCTTTAGTCCAGTGGTGGGCTTTGTGTGACTCTTCAGATGTTTTAAAATTGGACCTCCCAGCATTCCTCATCATTTGTTAAGCTGGTTCAGTCTACTGGAAATTGCAGTTCACCAACATCTGGAGAGCAATGTAATTCCCACCCTTGTTTTATTTAATCAAGAAGCAAAGGAATGAGAGGGCAAAGTAGACCTTTAAACAGAAGTCCTTGAAGTTGTCTCATATCTGACCAGTGTAAGCCAGATACCATTCTAGCAGTAAATTTAAATGGAAGAAATAGATATTTGCTCCAGTATCAAGGAAGGAAGAGAATCAAAATATATACATGGATTTTCAGGTCATGCTTTTTTAAAAAAGTAACTAGGGATGGACATTTTTTCAGTTGCTATTTTAAAAAATTGGTCCAAGCTATAGCACATATGGACAAAAGCCTGTGTTATTTAAAATAAATCTGTCATAAGCCATATACATTGCAATAATCTTAAATTAAGCTGTCATGTGCACTTTTCAAAGAATAAGGGGGGGGGGAAGAGATGTTTTATTATTTAATTTTTTCTCTGTGTCTTCCTGACCTAGGTATATTTCTCATGCTTTTTATTAAACACCTTATCCACTAAATGTTTACATGAGAAAAATTTCTTTTACTCTTCTTGGGGAGATCATCATAATCACTGTCAAGAAGTTTCAGATACTGAGACTGAGTCCTATACCAACCTACATGGAAGTAAGCTTGATGAACCCAACAGGATTTCCTACTGAGTAAACAGGCCTAAATACCCTGAAGACACCAGATCCCATCTGATCTTGGAAGCTAAGCAGTATCAGCCCTAGTTAGTACTTGGAAAGGAGACCGCCAACAAGTACCAGGTGCTATTGGCTGTACTTCAGAGGAAGGAACTGGCAAAACCACTTCTGAGTATTCCTTACATAAGAAAACCCAATGAAATTAATGGGGTGGCCATAAGTTGACAGGTGACTTGAAAGCACATAAAGACACACACATACAGGACTACATTTGCATCATGAGTCCTTCTTCCAAAAAAAGTCATCTAATTATAGATGTTTTATGTGGGCTGGTATCGTCACTGACAACATGAAAGGAGGAAATGATCAACAATATACCTCAGTACAGTAACATCCTTCCCCTCTCCCCCCTTAGTCATGGCTGTTATATAATTTATAGCATGGTTAACTTTCAGTCCGTCAAGTGAGTACATCTTAATTGCTGTAAATATCCATGTAAATGCAAAAACATTAGGTTCCTAACCACGTTTTGCTTTGTGATCTTGTCACAGATAAGCATTCACTTTTCCTTGCCACCCATATGCCCCAATTTTTAAAATAGTATTAAAGGATTACATTAAATGGATTGTAAAAAAAAAATATGAAAGAAAGAATAACAAACAATGGTCTAAAAAGTCAGCTGTAAGTGTCACGACTACTTAGCTAAATTATACTTTCCTCTCAACAAATGTCCTCTACAGTTGATTAAATCATTGCTCATTACATTAACTGGCATCTTAAAAAAAACAAAACACCCCCCCCCCAAATGGCTACAAAATTCCATCTGAAACCACAGTTCCAAAATATTATTGCAAATACAGTCTCATTGTTCATGTATCTCTACTCATTTTGAAATGGCAATAATTTCAGAATGTAAAAAAGAATGTATTTGATTTTTGAATTTTATCTGCATAAATGAAATGTATTGAATATTTATTCCAGGGATAACTTAAGTTAAAATCCACTCATTTTCATCTACTTCTTGGGTTGGAACTGGATGGATGTTTCAGAACTAATAGGTTCATTTAATCCCTTTTTTAAAATCCAGTTATATAAATGTGAAATAATTTTTAAGAAAAAGGATAAAATGAAAACCAGCGCAGTAGCAAAATAAGGATATCCCTCCCCATATATGACTGTTTTCTGCCAAGAAAGGAAAAGAGAACTATCACAATGCCACACTTACATATTACAGAAATGACAACAAACCATGTGAGTTTTTTCAGGGAAACAGAAGGAAAAATGGTCATTTCTGAAGAATAGTTAACATCTTTATTTATACTATGGCTCTATGCTAGATAAGATTAGAAACTGATGCTTCATTCCAATGTTTGTTTGTACACATTAATTCATCACAAGAACAATATGTACCATTTTATTACTTTCACCAAAATTCTTGCCAGCAAAACATCATCACAAGGAATTAAATGTAGACTTGGTCATGCTTAAAATAGATTAGTCATAATTTATGAGTCCCATTGATTTAAACATGACTAAGTGCAGATACAAACCAATACCTTTATATTTCCTGTGCTCTGCAGATTTATCATTGTTGTTATTTACAAATGTGTGTATGTGTGTATTTATCCTTTGCTGTTACGTCCATTTTTAAAATTTTAAAATACAGAAATATCTATTCATGAAGCGGAACCACATTGTGTAGGGCTACTGGGGGACTCCAATCCAGCTAAATAGAGGCATAACTAATTGTCTTTGAAATCAAAGGAAAGCAGTTGCAAACATGCAGCTAAATTTAAATATTTGTGATGGGATGTAGCCATTGCTAGCTCTAGCAAAGCTATTGAGAAGACATGTATACTTACTTTTTGCCTCAGATGTGTTGTTTTTGGGATGTCTGTGTGTATGAAATTACAGACGTCTTAACTGAGAGATCTAAAGTGTAGTGCACATTCCTCAGAGGCTAATTTACTGGAGTCAAGCTATATAACTATTATGCCTAACATTCCAAATATAAAGTAGCCATCCTATGTGTACTCAGAATCACCCTGGGAATTTTTAATGGAGGGCATAAATATGTCTATAGAACAGTCATAATTAATACGAATGTCTGTTAAATTCTGTTGCAATGATTACTCTTGCTTTAAAGGAAAAAATGTTCAGGGCTGGGATAGAAATTTCATTTTTATAGTCATGCTGCTCTAAGAACTGAATCCTGTAATTTTCATTTTCCTTAACTTTCCTGCTTAAACTGCCCCCTCCCCACCCAGATGAAGCAATGTAAAACAACAATATATTTTAAGGCACACTTACCCGTGCTTCCTTGGACTTGGAGTGCAAGGCAGATTATAAGGAATATGAATCCCGTTTTCAAATGCATGCTGCTTTTTTTAACCATTCACAGTTTTCAAGAATGGTTATGCAGGTGAGGGGGGGGGACTAGGTGTAGCTGAATAAGTGGTTTGTTTGTAAGGACACAAAACCCACTCAAAATTCCAGCTGTCGTAGCTGTGTTCTGAATCCAAGGTGTTCAGAACATCTTCTCATTTGATAAGCAACAACAGGTAGGGGATCCAGGAGTTGAGCAAACTCTCGAGCTCATGCCACCTCTTGCCCAAAGAGAATGAAAGTAGGACTGGAGTGAGAATTCTGAGAAGAGTGACGAAGTTTAAACAACCACAAAAAAAGCAGTGTCTGTTTCTGGAATAAGCTGTTTATCTGCTGCTCAGACATAATCCCTCTTATGGTCCAGCTGGGAGAGCTGCCTTCATCTTATTAACCTTCTGGAGTGGCATCTGTCAGCCCCAGAAGACTTTCAGTAGCACCACGGTAAACAACAGAAGTCTTCTTCTACTGGCCATTACTTCTCAACTCTTGCCATTTGGATATTTCAGTCATGTGGCCTATGTGCCATGCGGCGAAGCATTGCTAAAAGACAGCAGCTGAGTGTGCCTACTACTTTGGCGAGGCGCATTCATAGCTCATGAACATTCTTTCAGCAAGCTGATGGTGTGGAGGCTTGTGGCTTGAAAACTCTGAAAAGGCTGCTTTCGCAATGTCCAAACAAACAATGTCATTACTCAGCAGGAAAGTTCCGTAGTAATCACAACTTGAAACACCCAATTCCAAATTAGATTAGAGATGTGGGAAGGGAGAGGTGGGGATATGGATGCATGGAGTGGGGTCCTGAGAGGAAGGGAGAGTAAAGAAAGGAAAAGCAACGCACCTTGCATTAGCTTGAAGCATTGCAGAATCTTAAAAAATGACCTAAAATAAATATTTCTTTCCATAAATGGACACTCCAGTGAACAAAGGGATCTTGTAGCACCCTTGAGCCTAATTGGGAGACAGAAATTTGTAGCATAAGCTTTCATAGACTCAGTCTGTTTTGTTGGATGCATCCGATGAAGTAACCGAGTCTTCTGCTACAAAGTTCAAAGGTGCTAAAAGATCCCTTTGTATACCGAAACAAATAGACACAGCTTGTCTTTCATGCCTTTCAATATATCAGTGAATTATTATAATTAGGACTATTGCAGTATGTGTGTGTGTTTGCATCCTTCTAGGTCTCTTATTTTTTGTTTGATTAAAAGGGGGCTGCATATCTTCCAGATAATCAGATAATCAGGGATAACGATGGAACTGGACTTTTCCGTTTCTTGCATATCTTCTTTATCATGAGCAGGCTTCACACTGTGAGGTTATTCACTGCCAGCAAAAATCTTCCATAGCTCTGCAGGAAGAAGTTGCTCTAAGAACAACCTTCATTTGAACCCGGTCAGGGTTCTATTTTTTACCTGGGATTTAAACAATGGCAAAAGAAAACAAAGATCGCCTTCTTCTTTCTGCTCGGAGTCACAATTGCAAAGCTGCTGTGGCTGAGAAACAGCATTTGACCTATCTTTCTTTCCTGTTTATTGGTTTGTCTGAGTTGCTGTTTTTTTAAAAAAATAGTTTTTTGGGGGTATTGATTGCTGTTTTCCAAGCAAACGCTTCTTATAACCTTCTGGATATAAAGAGAAGAGTCTGTTCCAGCAAATCAGCAGTCCTAAACAAAGGAGCTCTAGATGTATTCTGAGCCAAGAGAACAACATCATCAATGATATAGCTATGGTAACATTTCATCTTTCACCTAGGAACACAAGTTCCAGCCATGACTAAATGATGCTAATTCCAACAGGAGAAGGTGGTACCAAGTTGCATACCCTTTGGGGGAAGTTCTGTTATTTTGTACTTTGTACCAATACTCAAAGGAAGGTTACCTACTCAAGAACAATTAGTGTCTTCCCTAAGAGGACTGAATGTTCTCTGAAAAGCTTGTACTTGCTCTGCAGCCAAGACATCCAATATGAAAAGATAATGAAAAAATCAGAGGATGTTATCACAGTTAACAGAAAAAGAAAGTAAAACAGAACTAAAACATTTGAAAAATTCTCAAGAAATATTTGGTCCCAATAATATAATATGTGATGCATTATGAAGTTGAAGACTTTCATGGCCAGTATCCATAGGTTTTCCGTGGTTTTGGCCTCACAGCCCAGGAAAAAACCACAGAAAACCTATGTGATGCATTAACTTGCACACTTACTCATTATAATGTAATAGTACATTTAATGTAGATATTCACAACAGAACATGTGTACATGTTTTTAACAGAAAAAATACCTATAACCAATTGTCTATATTAGATACGGTACCACACATACATTCTTTCATGGGTATATGCCAGATAAACTTTGCTTTTAAGATGTTAAGTGCAATATCTCATGGTGCAAAACCCAAGAAAATACTCAGCAAAATATTTATATTGCTGACTTAGGATTTATAGCTAATGAGTGACTGGGATGCAAATATTCATAAAAATGAACCCCACTGAACTCAATGGGACTTATCCCTTGGAAAACATAGATAATATTGAGCTGCACACATGTTTTTCTGATGGGATCTGTGCCTTGAGAGGTATCTGTAAATCATGAATATATTGCAGTACCTTATCTGTAGTCCCCCTTAATTAAAAAATGTGGCAACCAAAGTTGGTAACTGCCACTGTGGAAGCAAACAAGAATGATAAATACTCATTATAGCTAAAGCAATGCTATCAAGGGACTGTTGCTTCTCTAAGTACTGCTGTGTTTAATTATGGGTCACTGTTAATTAATCTAGAAGTGCTTCTTCTATCTGCTTTGCTGTCAAAAACAATTATATATTCTTAAAGAAACATTTAAAAAAAGAGAATTGGCTGCATTTCAATAACACTTTACAAACATACAAGGGAAGCAGAAAAGGGCCATGCTTTGAGTGAAACACCCATTCATCTGAGAGAGGCACAGGGCCAGAATGCTGGAGCATTTCACTTCTGACTGTGGAGAACAGAGTATCATCCATCAAATAAGATGTTCCTGCAACAATAACATCCCCACACAACGTGGTTTTCTATTTCTTTTTCAGTCAGAGAAACATTTGAAGGTCAGGTACATAGCTGTCTTGTCCTCACCTGGGGCCCTTTCACAGTACACAATTGTAGCAATATGATCCCACTTTCAATTTCCATGGCAACATCCTATGGAATCCTGGAGTTTGCAGTTTAGGGAGGGACACTTAGAATCATCAGATGGAGTACTCTAGTGCCTCACCAGACTTTATACCCCCAAATAGTGTCATGGTAGTTAAAATGGAATCATAGTGCTATACAGGAAGCCCCTGCCTTTCGCCAGCTTGTTATTTGATGACTCACTCTTTTGATGCTTGCAAATTCATTTGAAGAGAAATCCACTCGTGCTTACAGAGCCTTGCTTGGAACTGACTGCACACATATAAATTGCTTGCAAACCAAGCAAAGAAAGAGGAAATGTCACCAAGCTGATTGAGAAACTTTTGGAAGCAGCAGGCGGGCATAGGCACCTGCGGGCATGTGCAGGTAGTCCTAAGTGAGCCACCGTAAGTCCCTCATGTTCCCTACATGGGTTCTGCTTTTTAACCAATTCCAGTTTCTGACACGGCTGCAGTCCCTGTTGGATAAGCAGGGGCTTCCTGTAAATGTTTAATAGGGAAGGATCCCTGAAGATGTTGCCTGCTATTTTACATGGACTGAAGCAAACAGAATGCTGCTGCCATGCCTCAGAGTCCATTCCTTCATCAGTCCCCTCGTCCACCTCCATCAACTTGCTGTGAGCTACAAAAATACAGTTGGCCTTTGTTACATGCCCTTACACCCCCCTTCTAATATTTCATAAATTGGCAATAATCCATAAATTGACAATAATTAACAGTTCATATAGGGCCATGGTAGACTAGGCCACCCCCAGAAGGGTTCAGGTAAAGGTCACCAGAGACCTAACAAAGTTGTCTTATAAATTCTCCAAAAACAGAAACACCCAGGATGAGATTAAGCAAAGCCCCCTTTGAGAGTAGTTAGGGTGGAATGTGCTAATTTCCCCTGGATGCACTTTGCAGTGAGATATACTCCAAAACAAACAAGTGACTGAAACATCCATTATTCTGCAAAGGTCTTCCTTTACACCTCTGCCTACCCACGGTGTGAAGGTTGCCTCAAACCCATCAGTCTTAATGTTACAACCATTAACAGCAATCAACAAAGGTGGAGCTTCCATTGTTTAACTCTGGGAAACTCACTCAAGCATTGTCCTTCACTCAAAACACCCCCCTTAAGGGTACAGTATTGAGTATAAATATTACCCAAAAAAAATGACCAAAGTGCGCAGTTTTCTGCACGCCATCACTCTGCCCATTTTCTGTGCAACCTCAGCATCAAGCCTGAGTATTCTTTGCTGCACGAATCTCTGCTCCTGGACAGGTAAAATATAGCCAATCATCCCTGAAATCTATTCCTCTATCCCAACATATCCTCCTAATTCTTTGCTAGCCTTGTATGATTGCTCGAAGCGTGAGTGCATGTGTGAGTAGTTCCGTGATTATTTTCCAATGAAAGCATTTTTATTTTATTTTGGCTTGGAGTCTCCTCAGTTAGCACTGGTATACACAGGTGTAAAGATCCCATCAGTTTTACCCAACCTTTCACAACCATACCTTCGAGCTAATTAAAATTCCCTGATATAATAGCATAGGTCAGAGGTCATGAGTGGATCCACAGACCCCCAGTAATTTGGGTAACACCTCCATATCCATGGATTTTGCATCCACAGATTCCACCATCCATGGTTTGAAAATATTAAAAAAAATCTAAACAGCAAACCTTGATTTTGCCATTTTATATAAGGGACACCATTTTACTACACAATTGTATATAATGGGACTTGAGCATTGAAGGATTTTGGTATCCACAGGAACAGGGGGTGGTGGTCCTGGAACCAAACCCAAGCAGATACCAAGGACTCACTGTAGAATTCTAGAGGATGTTTTGGACTGAACGGATCCGTCCAATGGGAGCATTTCCTGAGTAGAATTCTACCCACAACATTCTCACCAGAGGAAAACAGAGAAGGTGCTTTCTACCAATTTGCTTTCCCTCACCACATCCAGCACCATCTTTCTGGTGGTAGCTGTGGTTTTCATGTCAGTGAGACAATGAGTTGGTTCTGAGTTTTAGCCTGAACTTTGGAGAAGCTTCCCAAGGTGCTGAACATATTTGAGAGACAGAGATCCAAGCCTTGGAAAGCTAATTTATATTCTAGACTAAAAACCAGACAAGATTCACTGCCCCGCTAATATGGATGGCCACTATCTGCCCTTGCTCTTCTGGAAAGTCCTCTTGTTAGCAAGAGCAAATAAATGACTAACTCAAAAACCAGAAGCTTGGCAAGAGAAAACTTTACTTGTTTATGAAGACATGAAACACACTGCATAGAATCATAGAATTGTAGAGTTGGAAGAGACCACAAGGGCCACCCAGTCCAACCCCCTGCCATGCAGGAAATCATGATCAACGTATCCCTGACAGATGGCCATCCAGCCTCTGTCTAAAGACCTCCAAGGAAGGAGACCGTACCACGCTCCGAGGGAGTGTGTTCCACTGTAATAAAATGGGAGAAGGAACCTAGTCAGTAAAATTACCCTATTACAAGACTAAACAAATGAGTTAATTTTGGAGAAAAAGTTATCTTGGAAACACAATGGCTTCCAGCAACAGTTGAACTCACTCTCCCCTCAAAAAGCTGACCACAAGGAGCAGTCTGCAGCTCTATTCAGGCATTACTCGCCACCTATTCTTCTGCAGAGGAGCACCTAGCCCCACCCTCTTCAATCATTCTTTCCTCACACTGAAAGTGATGCTTCTAAAGAAACTTTCCTCTGTGTGAAGGCTTTCCACATAAGCAAGTTCCCCAATGTTCCAGAGTTCTTCCTTGCATAGGAAGGAAGTTCTTGCCTCCAAGAACTGTTCCCCTTCAAAGTTGTCATATTCCTGGTGAGAAAAGGATGATGAAGAGGAGGCTAAGTGTTCCACTCAACTGAAGAAAGGATTATGAGTAATAAATAAATACTGCATGTGTGTGTGGGGGAGGGGGTGCTTCTTGGCATTATAGTTACTTGCATATACCTGGACCTTAAGTTTAGCTATGTTACAGTGCCCCATCAATGAAATTAGGGTAACAATACATAATTATATGGTTTTAATATCATCACTTCTATGGCATATTTTAAGCCAGTCGGAGAAAAATCTTTCTGAAAGGCAATGTACACATTTTACTATAGTTTCCACTCCAATACAGTACTGTATACTCAAAAATCCTGATCTAAAATGAAAATGAGATATTTACCAAGAAGCAACACGGTCCTTTGATTAAATGTCCCTTTCTATCTACAACATTTTAAATGCATGGGAGAGCCATGCTGCTCAACTGAACTGAACTCTTCTTCCTTACACTGAAATCAGAAGTCTCACGCTAGAGAGAAACTTTACATCTGGTTGCCGGGCAATACCTCTCCTTGTCAGCCCTGCTTGCTCCCAGGTGATGCCTGTGAGCACATGTGCCAACTGACCCAAACATTTAAGAACAAATTAACCATTTGGGGCACCTTTCTCTGGTGTGATCTATTGCTGTTACTGTTCCAGTGGCTCCAGACCACTGGAGCAGATTGAGATACATAGGGACAGACAGAAGAATGCATGAGGAGAGGAAAATCAATGAAGATGGCCTCTTCCCACTTTCTACCGCTGGGGATTCAGGGCAAGAAGAAAAGCTTCCTGTGGATAGAAAAGGCCCTGCTGTCTATGGGAGGTAGGTTCTGGATTCAATCCAATATTTTATGGTACTTATTTATTGATTTATATAGCAGCCTGTCTTTTTTTAAAAGGATACACAAGGCATTATAGAAAAAACAGTACAATACAAAGAAGATTTCTAAGAATGCAAACCCTAAAATACAGAAAATGAGCTAACAGAACCAAACAGTAGCAGCAACAGAAGGCATGCCAAAGTCAACATTCTAAAAAGGACTGCTGCAATTAAAAACAACAACAACCCACAACTTCAGTGATATTGCTACTAGGATTATTTGTCTGAGATGCTGCATTATATTGTAGGTACCTTGAACAAGAAGTTTTCTTACTGGAGTTTTGTTATTGTTAACTGCCATCAAGTTGACTTCGACTTATGGTGACCCTATGAATGACAGACTCAGCTCTTGCAGACTCAGGGCCAAGGCTTCCTTGATTGAGTCTATCCACCTGGAATGCATTCTTCTTCTCCTACTGCTTTCTACCTTAACGAGCATTATTGTCTTTTCTACTGAGTCATGTTTTCTCATTATATGGACAATCTCAGTTTAGTCATCTTGGCTTCTACAGAGAATTCAGGTTTGATTTGCTCTAGGACCCATTTATTTGTCTTTTTAGCTGTCCACGACATCCGTAGAGCTCTTCTCTAGCACCAAATTTCAAATGAGTTGATATTCTTCCTATCAGCAATCTTCACTGTCCAGCTTCAACAAGCATCCATAGAAATTGGATATATGATGGCATGGACAACCCTAACTTTAGTATTCAATGATATATGTTTACACTTCAGGATCTTGTCTGATTCCTTCATACTTGCCTTCCCAAGTCCTTGTCTTCTTCTGATTTCTTGACTGCAGTCTCCATTTTGATTAATGACTGAGCCAAGACACGGAAAATCTTGAACTATCTCAAAGTTTTCATTGTCTACTTCAATGGTTCCCAAACTTTGGTCCTCTAGATGTTTTGGATCTCATTTCCTAGAATTCCTGACTGTTGGCCAAGGTGACTAGGACTTCTGGGAGATGAAGTCCAAAACACCTGGGGGGGGGGCAAAGTTTGGGAATCACTGGTCTACTCTGAAGTTATTTTAATAATCCATGATCATTATTTTTTTCCTTCATATTCAACTGTAAACCAGCATTTGCACTATCTTCCTTGACTTTCTTTCATAATCATTCCAAGTCTGGATTTTTCTGTTAGCAGTATCTACATATCTTAAATGTTTGATGTTCCTTCCTCCAATTTTTATGCCTACTTCATCTGAGTCTAATCCTACTTTACACATGATATGTTCAGCGTACAATTAAACAGATATAGTGATAAAATGCAGTGCTGCCTGATACCCTTGCCAAATGGAAATCATTCCATTTCTCCATATTCTGTCCTAACAATAGCCTCTTGTCCTGAATGTAGGTTACACATCAGAGCAAACAAACATTGTGGCACACCCATTTCTTTAAGAGCAAGCCATAGTTTTTAATGATTTACACAATTTGCTATAATTAGAAAGCACAGGCTGATTTTTTTCTGAAATTCTTTGGTGCGTGTCATTATCTAGCGTATATTTGCAATATGATCCCTAGTGCCCCTTCCTTTCTTGAACCCAGCTTGAACATCTGGCATATCTTGCTCCATATATGATAAAAATCTTTGTTGTAGAATTTTGAGCATCACTTTGTTTGCATAGGAGATTAATGCAATGAACCTGTGGTTACTGGAATCCCTGGTATCCCCTTCCAATCTGTGGGCCATTCTTTGGCTTTCCACATTTGTTGACAGATTTTAGTTAGAACCCTCTCCTTCTGGAGGTTATAACAGTCATTCCTAAGTTGACAGGTGAAGTTCTGAATCAGAGGGAGAGACTTAATATAAGGGTCATTTCCCTCATTACTTGGTCTGACTCAGAGATGAACAAGAGTTAAATAACTTAATTATAACCATCTGGCCATCTAATGGTATTATTTATGAGTCAGTAGAGTGTAGGTCTGTATGAAATATATTTCAGCCAGGAACGTTAAGAAAATATATTCATGCTCTATGCATCACAATTAAATGAAAATTAACTTTCCTTTAGTAGGATAAATGCTAGCCCTATGTAAATGTTCTTGCTAGTGGTTACGGTGAATACAGGACAAAGGAGAGCAGGGATGAGCCTACCAGCTTTGCCTGCCCTCTGGCCACCATCCACATGTTGAGCATGATCTTCTATATGGGGAAGGAGAGCTTATTCCAGGCTGCCCAGACAATTTTAGATCTAAATGACAATAAATATCATAATGTGAAGAGAGAGAAAAAGCAGGACTTGAGAAAGCTACTTTCTTGGATTAGAACGCTCAGAATCTCCCAAGTACCATGACCATGCTAGTTGGGAGATTCTGAATGTTGTGGTCAAAAAAAGTAAATTTTCCTCAGCTCAGGAAAAGCCTCTCCTCTGAAAAAGTTAATCCTCAGCACACATTGAGGAGCAAAGCTAGCATATAACAGATGTCTTCTTAGGTGTATTGATTATACCTATCACAAGAACATCTGAATAGGGCTTTTCTGGAAAGAATGTGATGCCTTAAAAAGGATGACTGGAAAAGAACATTTAGCAATAGATTTTTTAAAAATGCTGTTCTATCTTTCTTACCTGCTGGTTCAGCTGTTGCAAAGCATGAGGATGCAAACTGGCATTCAAATTGTAAAAAGCACTGCACATATAAACACCTTTCTGTTCATTAACAGGGGTTCATATTAATTATTGCTCCTTATCAACATCCTGAGTCATACTGAACTGCTGAAGCTTGAACAATATGTTTCAAAAGATTAACACCATTACCTTTTATTTTTCTAGGATGAGGTTACAGCAGGAAGGTATGGGAAGAGAATCTTCAGCACACAACTATTATCAATGAATGCTTAATAACTTGTTAATTGGAGACAACCATCAAATATGAAGTTGCATTGTCACCTTTTCCTCAGCTTTTGTGCTCTTAATAATTTGGTAACCAGCAGAGATATTCAACAGCTGATATTTTCTCCATCGCCACATGGTGTGTGTTAAACAAACTGAAGCCATGCCAGTAAAAGTGCCAAGCCTAGTGTGAAGAGGAAAAGTATATGTGACAGCTAAGAGAATAACCGGTGTGTTGTGTCAGACTTTCAATGACAACTGTTGAGAATGCCTTTTAAAGTTTTGCAAGTGGAAATTCAGCAATATGAATTTAGCAGATTGTCTAATTCAAGTCCTATGCACCCTTACCCAGTGGAAGTAAGTATTATTGAATTCAAGGAAACTTACTTCTGAGTAGATCATGCTGGCTGCTAGTGCTGTCTGTAATGAAAATGCTTACTTGATTATTTGTATAGGGGTTTTTTGGTTTGGTTTTTTCCCTACCAGTCCTCCTGACAAAGCAGTTTCATTTCAAGAGATGTTTACAAATAGTAGGTAGCTAATGAACCAGAAGCTGTTTTCTCTGAGGTTTCAAAGACTACTTCAACTGCTATTTACTTACCTTTTGCAGCAGAGAAGGTATTTTTATTACCGGTAGCCTTTTCTTGGATGGTTATATGATGCTGCTGCCCTTGTTGCCCACACAGAAGCAGCTCTGCAGTGCCTAACCTGCTTCGCAACAGCTGCAGAGCTGTTTGGGCTGGAAGTCAACCTGAAGAAAACAGAAGTTCTTTACCAGCCTGCACCACAGGATGAATACCATCATCCCCACATTGCCGTAGGCAAATCTGTGCTCAAGTCCGTTCAGCAGTTCACCTACCTGGAAAGCATCATCTCCTCAGATGCCAAGATTGACAAAGAGATTGATCACAGATTAGCAAAGGCATATAGCGCATTTGGAAGACTTCACAAAAGAGTCTGGAGTAATAAACACCTGAGGCGAAGCACAAAAATCAGTGTGTATAGAGCCATCGTACTGTCTATTCTCCTTTATTGGTCTGAAACATGGGTCACCTATCACCACCACCTACGATTCCTCGAACACTTTCATCAGCGCTGTATACGCAACAATCCTAAATATACACTGGACTGACTATGTGACGAATGTTGCTGTCCATGAGCAAGCAGGGATCACCAGCATTGAGGCCATGATATTGAGAACACAGCTGTGCTGGGCAGGGCACATTTCTAGTATGGAGGAACATCGCCTCCCCAAAATAGTACTCTATGGTGAACTCGCCACGGGTCAGCATAAGAGGGGCACTCCATAAAACTGATACAAGGACTCCCTGAAACAACATCTCAGGCTCGGCCAAATTGATCACCAACAATGGTCCGCCCTGGCCTCACATCGGGAGGCATGAAGACAGACTATCCACAATGCTGCAGCCTTATTTGAGAACTCACACCGAACAAGTCTTGAAGAGAAACGACAATGCAGAAAGTATCACAACCCAGAAACATCACCCAAGGAGACCTTCTGCTGTGCTTTCTGCAACCGGGCTTGTTTATCTTGGATTGGCCTTTTTAGTCATCAGTGCACTTGCAGAAAGTGCGGGATGAGTCCTTCCTAAATCTTCATTTGTGAAGAAAAGCCAGAGAGAGAGAGGGAGATGATATTCCAGATGAGCAATGCTAATCTGCAGGCACAAGAATAACAAAGAGCACAGAGAGCAAATGTTGCACATTGGCAGGGCAACATTCCTGGCCTGACTGTGCTCATGTAAGTAATCATAAAAGGTTACCGAGGCTATGGTCCTTTGCTCACCTGTGAGCAAATTCCATTAGATTTAACAAAGCTTATTTCTAAGTAGACATGTATAAAATTGTACTGATTCCCTCATCCCTTAATTATTCAGTTGCAAATGAACATAATGGCCTAAATCCTTGTGATAGTCCTAACTACAGAAGCCCCATTGAACCCATTGTTTAACAAACCTTGGGTGTTGTCTAGATGGTGAAAAAACTCCTCATACTATTTGGGGAGAATACCATTTATCCCAATGAGATCCCCACAGTGATTTGCTGTTTGTTGTGCATCGCTGCCTGTTTGGACAACTGATTTGCATCACAGCGCATTCTTGGATAAGAATGGAAGTGGAAATCTGATTGGTCGGACATGTGTGGGAGGGCGGCTTTCTGGCAACGTAGTGCCGGAAGCACCATTTTGGAGTTTTGCGATATTGATCGTGCACTTTTTCACTGTGCTGAGGTAACCAAACAGCTTTTTTTAAAAGGAAGGTTGCATGTGTGCACCTTAGATTTACAGTAAAAATAATAATACTGTGTAGCAGTGGTAACTTGTTGAGAATAATAACATGAGTAATTCACTCCTGGCCACCATCTTGATTTGCAGGCATGGCTGCATATGAACTTCATACATGGATAGCTTCACATACCAGCGATTTTGCCAAAGGACTGTGCAGAGAAAAGAATGCTGTAGTAATTTTGTGTTAATGCACAGTAATCCGCATTATGGACTTTATCAGACACTTTAAAAAAACTCCAGTGGAGGTCAGGAGGAGGACGCCACTTCCGGAGGTCATTACTTGCATGCCCTATCCTCCTCCCATCCTTCGTTCGTTCTCCCTCTGAGCTGGAGGGACAAAAAAGGTGCTGCTTTTTATTGATGGAAGTTTCCATCAATAAAAAGTGGTGCCTGGTATTCATTGGTGGTCTCCCATCCAAATACTAGCCAGAGCTGATTGTGCTTAGCTTCCAAGGGTAGACGGGATCTGGTGCCAGTTTAGAGTATTTAGATACTCATACCTCCCAGTATTGGCTGGCTGGCTAAGGACTTGTCTAGACAGTGAAAATACTCCCCATAGAATTCAAGAATACCTTTTGTCCCATTGGGATCCTGCATCATTACACCATATTTGGAAGGGGGGGGGGAACCACCAAATACTCTGTGGGAAAAGCCTTTGTGGCTTTTCCCAACTTTAAAAAAACTCTAAAGGAAATGTGCATTCCTGCTCATTGGGACAACCAATTTGCTTTGCTGCACTTTCCCGATAAAAGCAGAAATGGAAAGCTGGTTGGTTGGACGTGTGCAGGGGATGGAGCTTGCTGGCAAGGCAGTGCCCAGAACTACCATGTTGGATTTTCACCATAGCCATTGTGCACTGAAGTGACAAAACAGCCTTCTCCCCCCCCCCCATTCATTTAAGCAGAAGATCACACTTCCACACCTTGGATTTGCTTAAAAATCCAACTGTCGGCAACTGATGACAATAAAAATGCAAGTAAATTCACTTGTGCCTGCCATCTTGATTTGTAGGCATGCCCATTTGAACAACAAATGCATATGGCTTCACATGCCTGCAATCCTGAAAAAAACACATTGAGACAAATGAAAGCTGCTGTGAATTGACATTACTGCACATTAACCCACATTTTATTGCCTTGTATAGACAAGACTGATGGGAGCTGGAGTTCAACATCATCTGTAGGGCCACATAATTTCCACCCCAGCCTAATGGTAGGGTTGGCCTATGGGATTCCACTTTCCATCTGCCAGGGACATACTTCTAATCAGTTTAATAACTGCTGTGTGAGTGACTGAGTGAGTCACTGAGATTTGTTAACAAAGAGGACAGCATATCAGAGATCAATTTTGGTAAAGAGAAAAAAAATTACATCACTTTATCTTTTTTTTCTTTCCTGATCTCTCTTTAACACTTATTTTCCTATACATTATTCAATAGAAACATTGCGATTTCTATTACTTTCTGTGCACTGATCAATTTTGGCCTTATGTCCTGTGTTTTCTCTGGAACGGCATATAATACTGATGCTACAATCTTTGCTCTTCCCCTGCACCAGCTGTCTCTTTGTCTGCTGTCTTAAGAAGTCATGGGAGATTCTGGACTTTGGCCTTAGTTACCCCCCCTTTTTTTTGGCACATTCTTGCAAACGTTAGGTAGGGAATGTCTGCTTATCCTTTGCTTTTCACAAGACATGTTTCCCCCTCTCTTCCCATCAGTTGATTTAAGATTGTGAATCTATAGTAGTGGTTCATTACCTTTTCTTTTTGGCTCATGGGACCTTGGAGAATCTGAAGAAACGTATGGATCATCTCCCCTGAAAAATACACATTGACCTACAACATTTTGCATACAAATCCTTTGCACTGAAAACTGATTTCCTTCACACAGGACTTTATCAGACTAGCATCTAAAAATGCTGTAATTCCACGAATAAGCGAAGCGGAAACAGGAGATTTTCACACGGGGGCTAAAAGCCCCGATTCTGTCCCGCCACTTCCTCTCCCATTCCTGCAATGGAATGGAGGTAAATGTCCGCACACTTACCTCCATTCTGGAACAGGAACGGGCGTCCTCCCTCCTTGCCCGGCCAGCCGTAAATGCAGCTGTCGTAACGCTGCTTTTACAACCGTCTGGGGGAACTCCCGCTCGTTCTTGTGAGAGAACGAACAGGAGGGAAATTCAAATTAAAAATCCCCCAGCTGTCAAAAGAAAGAATAATAAAAAAAATTAATTACAAGTAACCCGGGAAGGGGGGTGGGAAGGGTGGCACTTACCTGGCTGTCCAGATTGTGGCAGGAAGTGCCTGCCACGGAGCTCCTCCCCCATCCCTGTCATTCCAGAACAGGGATGGGATCCAATTCGCACACCCATGATTCTGTAACAGTAATGGAACCGGGTGCTTATTAACGACTTCTCCCTGTGATTATTATATCACAGGGAGAAAATAGTACAGGCACAACATAGGAACGGAACAGGGTGGATGTCATCCAAAAGGGAAAACCTTTCCCGACCCTGTTCCGTTCCTTCCATGGGATATATAGCCTGTGTGAAAATCTCCATCGTGGCATTATTATACTTATTATCGCACATCTCTGTAATTGCACAAAAGAACCACCATGGAATTATTGCACAACCACCACTAACACTTTAAGAATGGGACTTTACTTCCATGATTTAGCACTGACAAGATTCTGGCAGTTCTCACAAGAAGATGCAAGCGTGCTTAAAAACACCCCACCCCCCTTAATTTGCAAAGTAAGTGAATACATAAACACTTAAACCTAAACATGTGCAAACAAACCAGAACAGTTCATAAAAAGTGCATCCTGTGGATAGTTTTCACATTCTCACCCAGATGTTTTCTCACCGGGAATGGGGGGGGGAGGACCGCCCAGTTATGTCCTTTACAGCAGGACGTATTTTTTCACACTCTTCAATACTGTGAAAAAAGCAACATTGAGGGCTATTTATGGCTTGTCCCATCAATGAAAAGTAACACTTTATTTGTGGCTGGAGCACAGATTGACCACGCGAACATGACAATGTCATGTGATAGCGGAAACAATTTGCGCTACCATAATGTTATAATCATGTGATTTTTTTCTGCATCTGATTAAGTCAGATCAGGAACAGTCCCCTCAAAGATCAAATAGTACACTTGAATAGTCTACATCTGTACGTAAAAATTCACTGGGACATGAAATGAACCAAAAGGAAATTGAAGGGCGGTGGGGAAAAATCCACTTTTTGCAACCAATTTGTGGACCCTCTGGAGCCTATCTATGGATCCTGTAGATGTTTCCAAGTTTGGGAGACTCCAAGTTAAGGATCAAAGACCCACAGTGTGGAAATTACACTAAACACTTCATTTATCAAAGGTTTCTGTGAAGCAAGCTCTATTTTAAATTTGCAGATTCTGGTTACCCTTCTCCATATAAGATGGCATTTGATGTTTTAATTTCTCATGGAATAAGCTATGGCTTCTTATTGTTCAAGGCATGACAGTGGCTTATACATCTCTGCAGACTACTTATATTCTGTTGGCTTTTGGAATGTGATCCTGTTAACCTTGAGATTAGGCTGCTGTGTCCCCACTACACTTCATTACTGTTTTTCTCAAAGTGCCATTAGTGTAATTCCAAATGGCTATTTGGTTCTCCAAATCTCTAATATAACATTATTAATTTATTTTCTCTAAGATCTTTATGCTGGTGTGCTTGTTCTTCATGTTCGTAGGGTCAGCAAAGCGATGGCACATGGCGGTATTTATAGTTCAAATCCTATTAATGTTCTTCCGAGTGTCCTTTCACATGGGACACTGACCAAGATTCAGAAGAGAAATGTAGGCTGAGTCAATATGTACTGAGCTCCCACATCACATTCTTCCCCCTTTCACAAATTTCCTTGAATGATAGATGTGCAGCACCTGAATTCTTTTTAAAAAGTGTTTTGATTTTGCATTAAATTCAAAGTATTGCATATTTCTTTCCTAGAGCTTTGTCAGTCCAGTTTGTCTCAAGTTGATGTTGGTTGGGGGATGATGAAAGTTGGACTTCAACACATCAGGAGGATATCAGGTTGAAGAAGACAGCCACAATCCTTTATGTCCTATGTTGCTACATAATTCTTTTTAAAAAAATATGTAGCATAATTTTTTTTTAAAAAATATTTATACTGTTATTTTTTCTCATGTATTGTTTTTAACTTGTATTCTTTGAAAGATGTTGTTAGCCATCTTGAGTCCCATTGTTGGGATAGAAGTGAATAAAATAAAGTAATAATAATAACTATGTAGCTACATGGTAAATCCTGACACCTCCAATCCCCACTTACAAGTCAGCAGCTGCTGTTATCGATTGGGGTCGGTTCCCCACTTGCCCAGAAAGTGGCTGATGAAAGTTGCCACCCCCTCGTGTGAGCGATCTTCATTGAAACAGCAGAAGTGGGGTTGCTATCATAATCTCCTCTAGCAACAGAGATTGCTCCCATGAGGAGGGATGAGAACATCAATCAGCCACTTTGTAAGCAACAGGGGAACAGAAACCTGTCAATCACAGTGACTGCTAACTGGAAAATGGAAATTGGGGGGCTTTCATGATCCCTATGTAGACCCTAAATGAGGGGGTACATAGGGATCATGAATACAAAGCAGTTACAAATGCATAATTCTTGGTTATGCACTTGTAACTACTCAATAGGATTCTGGCCAAATGTTCTAATGTATGTTTCCTCCCCCCACACCCATTATATGGCTCGTATTTTGTTAATGATTCCAGTGCTTTAATATCGTTTTATATTCTTCTCCCGAGTATGTACCTTTTCTGTATTCTGTTTGGTTCAAGGTAATTTTTCCAGGTCTTAAAAAAAATGCTTTAGAAGCTTTTGAAGTTTTGAAGGCTTTCAAGTGTTCATAGGATTTGTAGGTTTGAGGTTTTAAAGATATTCTTGTGACATTTGAGCATCTTGCCAAATAACCGATTTATTATCTGCTGATTTTTTAAAAAATATTTGTATAATAAGTATCATTTGTTCATCTCCAAACAGAGAGTTGGAGCTCACAGAATATAAGCATAAAAACAAGAACAGTAATTAAAATACACTGATAAGCTAAATTCGCCATTTCTAAAATATTCTTAATTTGCATACCTTAATTGTTTAGGATACAACAAGAAAAAAAACACCCAATGTCATGCTGATCTACTCACAAATTCCAATAGCCACCACTTCCAAAAGATGCATGGAATAGTTTTCCCACTCACTTTAGCTTTTAGATTTCAACTTTAGGTGCAGCTTTAGATATTGTAACGAAACGTCCCACTTTCAGCATTAGAGGAAAGAGTGAATGGAAATGTAAACGGCAGATGATAAACACACATAGATACACTATTAGGAGCTGAAGGAAGTGGGATTATGTTTGCTACATAATCAGTGTTCTAGTTTACCAGAGGAAGGGAAGATGAGCCTGTTCTTTGTGACATAATTATGTGGCTACAGAGCCAAACGTAAGACCTGCCAGACTATTGTCTTACCCAAATCCTCTTTCTCTACTGAGCATTATCTTCCTTGATACTGTGTGGAGAAGGCACAGTTCAGAGGGAAGAAATTACTACGCTGGATTTATGTGAGGTGAAACGGAGACTTATGCATGGTAGCTACAAAAGCCTTTAATACATTGTCATGAGACAACAATATAGGCGTATCTCAGTTAACAAAGCCTCTGACAACAGAGGACTTTATCAGACCACATGCACCCTTAATGTTCTTTTTCTGGCATGAATTGTGTTGCTTTTATGCTGGCAAAAGACCCCCACACCACACTTACCTTTAGCAGCATCCATGAGGCTTCCCTGGCAGTAATGGAGAACAAACAAGAGCTCTGTTTACTTCTGGGGCTGAAATCTCACCAATTCTTGTGGGATGATACTAGTGTGGGAAATTCAAAAATAAAAACACAACAAAGACACAAAAAGTACAGCAAAGCACTAAAAACCACTTTTAAAGTCCCAAGTACGGGGCGGGGGGAGGAGGGGGTCATAAAGAAAGCTTCCCCTACCTGGCTGTTGCAATCTCACCTGTAAGTGTTTGCCCATTATTGCTGTATTCACGTGAGTACAATGGCGTGAGGATTCAAATGCTGGCAATGCTGGTAACAAATTGCCATGGGAGATAAATAAAAAGGAATGGGTTTTTCACAATACATGAGCATGAAATGGTGACGTCGTCTAGTATGTACACCCTTTTGAAATCATTAGGCGTCCTTATGATGCCCTATTTTCCTGGTCTAATAATGTCCAGAGTTCCTTTTTACAATTCTTTTCATGCCCAGCCAGCCCCCATTTTTTCTCCTCATCCTCTGTGCAGCTGGACATTTTGTAGCAAACTCAGCATTGGAAAATGGTGATGGAGGGGCGGAGACACACAGATTTTCAGTGTCAAGTTGCAGCAGCCTATCTGCAGTAAACAATGCGGTAAAGGCTGAGCTGGGGGGATAGAATGAAAAAATGGGAATTTAGTGTAACTGATCTTATTGTAGTTGTGTTTTCCTGCCCATAATACATTATGAGCATGCAACACAGACTGAAAGAGGGACAGCAGATTCTCCTGCCTTACCTAGAGATGTACAATTTCTGGAAATTTTGAAGCCATGGAAAAAAACCCATTTTCCTTTGTTGTTGTTTTTTTCTCCAAAAAATGAACATTTTTGGAAAAATTGAAAAAAAATTCAACATTAGCACTTTTTACAGATTGAAAGTTACTCTCTTACTTTAGGAACATAAAATATGACTATGTATAATTTCACCTGGCATAAAATTATCACAATTGGTATATTAAAAATACAGTGTATTCAAACAATTATTACAAATAGAATTTGTAATACTTTCATTTATTTTTTTGAATTTTTATTTGTAACAAATGGAGTAACAATCTCCTGAACCATACGGAACCTCAGAACAGAACCAAACAGACCCACACATAAGCGAAAACTAAACTGAAACCTTTTTCTTCTCTTGTAACAATAGCAGTTCCCTCTAAAGGAAGAAATGCATCTTGCTTTTTGCATTGGAGGGTTCAGGTTGTAACCTACGACTTGCTTGTCCTCAGTGCACAGAAATTACCGTAGAATACTCTGATACTGTACATAGTTTTTAGAAATGATTTGGAGAATATATGAACACCTTCTCTTAAAGATTTTATTTATCATGCTAAAATAAAACATTACATAATCGTGAAGTCGAAGGCTTTCACAGCCAGCATCCATAGGTTTTTCGTGTCCCCCCCCCCCAGGCTATGAGGCCGTGTTCTGGAAGAGTTTATTCCTGATGTTTTGCCTGCATCTGTGGCTGGCATCTTCAGTGAATGAAGATCTCTGAAAATGCCAGCCACAGATGCAGATGAAACGCCAGCCACAGATGCAGACGAAACGTCAAGAATAAACTCTTCCAAAATACTGCTTCACAGCCTGGGGGGGGGGGCATAAAAAACCTATTACATAATTGATTTTCTTTTTTCTGTTTTTTTAAAAGAAAAAAAAGGCTTCTGGAGAAAAAAGGTAAAAATGTTTTTTTCTGAATTTTTCCAGGTTTTTCCAGGCCTTCATATCACTAGCCTTACCAAGTACCCCCAATATGTTAAAAAGCATAAATCCAATCCCAAGGAATTCATAAGAAAAACTGAAGTGGATGAAAGAAAAAGGCTCAACAAGTTTTTGTTTACCTATGCAAGGCTTACCCGACCTGGTTCTTTTATTTCACATCTACATATTGTTGGCACCTGAGTCTTAACACACTATACTGTTATAGTGCTATTATTCCACTTTAACTGCTATGGCTGCCTCCTGTGGAATTCTGGGGTTTGTAGTTTAGTGAGGCCTAAGAGCTCTCTGGCTGAGAATTCTAAATGTCCCTCCCTAAATTGCAAATCCCAGGATTCCACAGGAGGTATCCAGAGCAGTTAAAGTGGAATAATAATGCTATACATAACCATGTAGTGAGATAAGGATCTTAATTTTGATTAAAAGGTTTGCTGAAACATGTTGAATTGCTCTTCTTCTTCTTCTTCTTCTTCTTTTTTGCAGTGTTATTTCTTTTCATGTTATTTTTCCCTCCAAAACTTTCTGTTAAAGTTTCTGTCAGGGTTATGAAATTCAACCTTCTAGTGCATGTGCAGACTTCAAGCACAAGCACTGTGATGCAAAGGCACTTACTGTCTTACAGTTATAACAAGGATTTAGCAGAACATCAGCTTCTCGGTTAAAAGTAGTTTACTGAGTTCAACAACCTACAGGAGCAGTAAGCAAATAATCAGCAACTTGCCTCTAGCAACCACCATCCACAGACTGAATAACCCACACTATTATTTAAAGCCTCCTGGTTTAAATAGACCCAAATTTAGTTGATGCAAGCCTCTAAAATTGCTTAGTCATTGCTACAGGTGCATCAGATCTAGTGATGTGCTCATCCCATCCAGGTGTTCCTAATCAACTGCTGTCTTGTGCAAATTGGCTTGGATGTTTCAAGGCTGGCTCAGCTGAGCACACTTTGAATCTGAGGTTCCCTTTCTGTTCAGCTTCACTATAGTCCATTTCTCACATATCTGGGAAATTTACAAATCCTGACAGTAATGCTCAGGAACACATTTATTTTGTTAACTGTAAACATATGATCAAATGCTGAGACAACTGTTATAGAGAGCATGCAACTTCCTTGTTAAGTTAGCTCCACTGATTATTAGTCTGTTTCTATGCACAGTTGAAAGTGCTGGTTTCACCCTATAAAGCTTGGGCCCATGCTATTCAGATTGCATTCTCCCACACAAGCCTGTCCGTGCCCTGAGGACTTTGGAAGAAGCCATCCTCTCAGTCCCACCACCCTCAGAGACATATCTGAAGGCAGAAATGTGTGAGGCCTTGGCAGTAGCTCTGGTGTCCCCTTCCTAGGTAAACTAGAATGGCTCCCCCCTTGCTTTCCTTCTATCTGCAGGCAAAGATATACATATATTTCTTTGCTGGCAAGCATTCAGGAAGTGATTGTCTTTAAAGAAAGATGTTTCTTCCCCCACCACAAATATATATGTGTGTGTGTGTGTGCGCGCACACACATATATAAAATATTTTCCTATACAATGATGTTATTGACAGTTGAATTACATTTTAGTGATACCATACCCACCCTCCCAACTCTCCCATGGACAGTCCAGAATAATTCTCTCTCCTCCCACTTTTCCATCTTTTTTTAAAATGTTCCAGGTTCTCTCTCCTTCTCCCACGTTCTCCCTTCATCCTGGCTTACTTCAATTGCTGCAAAGTGAGTTCAAAGTGCAAAAGTAGTTTACACTCAACTCAGCAGTGGGGGGAGGATAGGGTAGGGAGGAATCTTACCCTTCCCAGCAGGCTCAGGCAAAAGCAAACATCTGTAGACTCTCCTAGCTTGTCTGTTCTTCCTCATTAACAACTTTCCCCATCTTGATGTTGCTTGGCCACACATGAACCATTTTTAATCTGTGAAATGTTGGATAGTCTGTGATACTCCTTCATGTGTTTCTATCTACATTGTATTTGTTTTAAATTGTAAACTACATTGAGTGAATGAATGCATGACGATGCAAATAAAAAGAACATTGCCATGGGCTCAAATAACTGTGGGAGTAAGTTAATACTTCAGTCTTTTGTAGTTTAGGGTTCTTGTTTATGTAAGCTCCCCCCCCCCATTCAATGCATGGACATTCTTGTGATCACCCAAGGGTTTTACCAAAGGCACAGGAAGCACACTCCATTGCTTAAGACCAAAGTGGCCTGGCGTCTCCAGTTCTGACAAGCAATTGTGAGAGAAGGAATGGTACAAGGTTCTTTGCTGTCTGAAATAAAAGATAAAATGTTCCACCCTGCACTCCACACACAGAATTCCAAGAAAATGAAAGCTGAATCTTACTTCAGCTATATAGCATGGGTCCAGGTTATTTGTAGGGCTGCATCTCCCAGTATGAGCCCAGTAGAGCTTTAAGATCATCTGGAAAAGCCCTTCTTTTGATCCTACCACCTTCTCAGGAATGTTTGATGGGAACAAGGGAAAGGGCTTTCCACTGGCTGCTCCCAGACTATGGAACTCCCTCCCTGGTGGCAAGTTAAGGTGTTTTTATGCTGCCAGTTTTTACGAACCAACAAGGGCTGGAGTAATGAGGCTGTGTGGTGTGGTTTTTAAAAAAATTAAAGGATTTTTTAAAAAGGTATTTTTATTTACTATAATGTTTTAATTTGTACATTGTTTAATTGTTTTTAAATTTTATATTTATAATGTGATTTTAATTTTGTATTGTTTTTAGCCCATACTGTTTTTATAATGATGTTGTTAGCTGCCTTGAGTCTCATTGGAGGGATAAAGGCAGAATAGAAATGAATAAAACAAAATAATAATAGTAGTAGAGTAAAGTAATAGTGGTAAAATATTTGGGATGTATATTTTAATTCTTGTAAGCCACCCCAATTGCATTTCATGGAGGGGCTGGATATAAGTAATAATAATAATAATAATAATAATAATAATAATAGGCTATCAGTGGGGCAGTTAATAGACTCTGGGTTTTAGGCTGAAATTACAAAGAAGCAGCAGGTCTTGGCTTGGAAGGGGAAGAATTAAGGATGATCTCATAGGCAGTGTACAGTTGTCCCTTCACATTCACTGGGGTTTGGTTCCAGGACCCCCCATGAATACCCAAATCCGTGAATACTCAAGTCCCATTATATGCAATGGCATAGCAAAATCATGTCCCTTATGTAAAATGGAAAATCAAGGTTTTCTTTTTGGATTATTATTTTTAAAGAATATTTTCAAGCCATGAATACTTAAATCCGTGAATGCCAAATCCGTGAATGTGGAGGGACAACTGTATGTGTATGCTTTCCTTTCTCTTCCTCTCCAAGCCCAGATCAGCTGCAACTTCATTGTCTGAACTGCCTCCCACTCCCCATTGGTCAGCAGCAGCAAATGCAGTTTCTTCAGAGGTTTGACAGATCCTGGGCAGGAAGAGGGTTTGGACAGGGCATAAAGGATTTGAGATGGTGATCTTTATCTTTATTATTATCTTAACTCCCCAAATCCTCCAACCAGTATGGCCATTGTTGTTACTCACCAAGGTAACTGTTTCAAGATCTGGGTTCAATATGCAGAAGTTTGATACATAATAACCTGATAATTGCTACAAATCAAACCATTAAAGGTACAGCTACTGAGATGTACTACAATATTGACAACAGCAGCATCCAGAGGCAGCTTGTGGATTGAGTGGTGGTGGAAGGCTCCTTCAGTGAGCTGCCATTGGTAGCATCCAGGTTAAGCTGGTTTTACTGTTTAATCTCACTGCAGGCCAGAAGCAGTACCAAATGCCTGGACTTCTCTGTGAAGTCAGTATCAGATCCAAACTCCACCCATGTGTCTTCATTGTCTCCATATGAAAGAAAATTCTGGGATCAGTTCTCTCCCTCCCTCTCCTCTTTTTCACAATTGTGAATGAAATTCCAAAAATTTCTTTAAAGACAATCTGGTCTAGAAAATTCTGTAGTAGTGTACTTAGTAGTGTTGAGAGCCAGTGTGGTGTAGTGCTTTCAGCGTTGGACTACGACTCTGGAGACCAGGGTTCAAATCACCTCTTGGTCATGGAAACCCACTGGGTGACCTTGGGCAAGTCACACTTTCTCAGCCTCAGAGGAAGGCAACCCCCCTCTGAAGAAATCTTGCGAATAAAATCCTGTGATAGGTTTGCCTTAGGGTCACCATAGGTTGGAAACGACTTGACACACAACAAGAAAGTGTCCTACCCTTCCTGGTATTTGTTGAAAAATGCCTGCTTTTATTCAGCACTAGACAGACTAGAAACCCAAACAGAGGGCTTATGCATTAGTAATGTGCTCCAGTACTTTCATGTCTCCGTTTCATGGCTTTCCATTAGCAATAGCAATAGCACTTCTATTTTTATACTGCTTATCAGTGCCAAAGTACCCCCTAAGCAGTTTCCAATGTGTTAGCTAATTTCCCCCAACAAGCTGGGTACTCATTTTACCAACCTATGGAAGGATGGAAGGCTAGTCCTGTAGGATTGAACTTAAAACGTTGTGACTGCAGTACTGGCATTTAACCACTGCACCACCAGGGCTCTCTCAGCACAACCCTTCCCTTTCTTTTTTTGAAATGAAGGGATGCATACATTCACCTTCTTGCTACTCACGTGCACTCCAGTGTCCTCCCTTCTCTCAGGCTTGGACATCTCACAGCCTGGAGCCCCCCCTCCCATCTTCCAAACCCTCTAGCGGCAGGTTGGTGCCTGTCAAAGCTGGACCTTGCTTTTGGGCACCATCTGCTGCTCACAGTCAGGCAGTGCGGCCATGTATTCCTAAAAGAAGCTGGAATAATTGAGGACATTATCAGACTAGCATGTAAAAATGCTGTAATTCCATGAGTGAGGAGGATGATGATGATGATGATGATAATAATAATAATAATAATAATAATAATAATATCCCACCCCTCTACAAAATGCAATCAGGGCAGCTTACAACATTTCAAAATATACCATATATTCCGGCATATAAGACAACTTTTGAGCACTCAAAAGTGCCCTCCAAAATTGACAGTTGTCCTATACGCCGGATACACTTTGCTTCGCCCACCTGCCTATCTCCTGCCTCTTCGCAAACGGAGCGAAGAGGCAGGAGATGGGGAAGGGGGGTGAAGCAAAGTGTTTTGAAGATCATTCGCCCCCCTCCTCTGCCTTCTCCCCCTTTGGGGAGCAACGGAAGACAGAGGAGGGGGGCGAACATTGCGGTTTGCCGCAGCCGCCGCTCGATCGCTTCTGCAGCGGCCGACGCAAACCCGTGATTCGCCCCCTCTCCCCACCTTCCTGGAAGGTGGGGAGAAGGGGCGAACGTGCCCCATTTGGCCGCACAGCCTCTGGATCCCCCTCCTGCGCTCCCTCCTGGAAGGGAGCGCAGGAGGGTGATCCGGAGGCTATGCGGCCAAACCCACGATTCGCCCCTTCTCCCCACCTTCCAGGAAGGTGGGGAGAAGGGGCAAATGTGCCCCTTTTGGGCGCACAGCCTCCGCATCCTCCTCCTGCGCTCCCTCCTGGAAGGGAGCACAGGAGGGGCATGCGGGGGCTATGCGTTGGAAGAGGGGGGTCGTCTTATAGGGCGAATATATCACAAACTCTGCATTTTACCTTAAAAATTGGGGGGTGGCCTTATACACCCGGTCGTCTTATACGCCGGAATATACGGTACATTTAAAACTCTCCATCCCACCCCCCATTAAAATACAATTAAATAATCCAAAAAATTAAAACATACTTTTTGTATACAGTCATCCCTCCACATTTGCAGCTTTGTCTTTCGCAGTTTTGAGTATTCGCGGTTTCTCCTCCTTGTCCTCCCCCTCTCTAGGAGAGAACTCCATCCACCTCAGGGGCATGCCTCCATTTGAACTGGAGAGCCAAAGCCCCAAGAGAGCAGGGAACTGGGTGCTTTAGACCCGATCTCCTTACTCTTTGGGGGCTTTGTCTCTCCACTTCAGACAGAGCCAAGCCCAGGGAGAGGGTGCAGATCGGGTCTAAAGTGCACTCCCCCACACACTCTCCTGGGGCTTGCCTCCATTTGAACTGGAGAGGCAAAGCCCCAAGAGAGCAGGGAGGTGGGTGCTTTAGACCCGATCTCCTTACTCTCTGGGGGCTTTGGCTCTCCACTTCAGACAGAGCCAAGCCCAGGGAGAGGGGGCAGATCAGGTCTAAAGTGCACCCCCGCACACACTCTCCTGGGGCTTGCCTCCATTTGAACTGGAGATCCAAAGCCCCGAGAGAGCAGGGAAGTGGGTGCTTTAGACCCGATCTCTTTACTCTCTGGGGGCTCTGGCTCTCCATTTCACACAGAGCCAAGTCTAGGGAGAGGGGGCAGATCGGGTCTAAAGCACCCCCCCCATTCTCCTGGGGCTTGCCTCCATTTGAACTGGAGAGCCAAAGCCCTGAGAGAGCAGGGAGGTGGGTGCTTTAGACCTGATCTCCCTGCTCTCTCGGGGCATGGCTCTGTTTGGAGAGCAGCTTTGGGAGGGCAGGTGTGGTGGCTGAGAAGTGTCTAGGAGGCTTCAAAAGACCGGTCACCACTTTGGAGGGGGGGGTTGTGGGTGGGCAGGGGGAGGTGTATTTTATTCGCTGTTTTTTCACATTCACAGGATTCTTGTGCCCCTAACCCCGCAAATGTGGAGGGACGAGTGTACTTTTATAAAAAAGCATTCCATACTTTTAGTGGAAACATTGTGGCAAACGTGGTATTATTACACTTTTTATTGCACATGACTGTAGTCATGCAAAAGAGCCACCACAGAATTATCACATGACGACCATTAGTGCTTTAAAGAACTGGAGTTTACTTCTGTGATTTAGTATGGACAAGATTTCGGCAGTTCTCATGAGAAGATGCAAGCACACTTAAAACTGCAAAGACACCTTAATTAATAAAGTAAATGAACACACAAGCACTGAAACAAACCTAAAAGCATTGAAACTAAACAGGACAGTTCATAAAAAGAGAATCCTGTGCTTTGTTTTTGTGTTATTACCTGTAAGTTTTCTCACTGAGGATTGCCCATTCACACTGTGATCTCACGATGACAATGGGACGTGTTTTCACATGCCCTCAATACCATGAAAAAAGTGATATTAATGATCTATTGACAGCTTATCCCATCAATTAAAAGTGGTGCCTTATTCACAGCTGGGGCATGGGGTAAACCACGAGATGATGACAATGTCATGAAATAGCTGTCCCATTCATACTACCCAGACATCATAATCCCATGATTTTTGCCACATCTGATAAAGTCCTGAGATGCTCATCCCCCCTCCACCACCTTCATTTGTAGATCAATGAAGGTCTACAAATGAAGATTGTAGATCATTTTGCATGCTGAAATATCCTATCAAAATTATTTGTGTGAAATAGCACACAAATAAGGCCTTGTGCCTTTAAAGTATCTATCAGACAAAGTATTCCAACATGCAGATCTCATCAGCTCCAGAGCAAGATATTAACAAGTCCCTATGCTGATATCAGTGCAATGAATGCTGGGACCAGTGCTGGAACAATTTTAAACATTTCTGGGGAAATGACTGGGCAACCCCTATCCCCAAGTTTGGAAAAGTTTGGTTGTCATCCAAAAAAGTAACTCTCCCAAGATTGACTTGGCATCGTTGCTGCAAAATACTTGTTCCTCACAAGGATGATCACACCAGCATGACAGATGG
Organism: Gambelia wislizenii; assembly: GCA_030847615.1. Taxonomy (NCBI): domain Eukaryota; kingdom Metazoa; phylum Chordata; class Lepidosauria; order Squamata; family Crotaphytidae; genus Gambelia; species Gambelia wislizenii. The sequence continues at coordinate 163,088,693 of JAUMIR010000001.1, read as the reverse complement.
TGAACTGGAAGGCTGTCCTGCACATTCTTTCACCCCACCCAGTGAATGGGACACACCTTCCTGGTTCATTGGAACCATAGATGCCACCCCAGTGTGAGGCTGTGCAACCACAGTTTTGCAGAACTGAGTTTGTATGTTGCTGCAATGGTGGAAGCCTAAAGAGAGCGTGATCCTATGGACAGCGTGTTAGGCTTAGATGAGAGTAGTTCATCTCTGTTCAGCCATAAAGTGGCATTATTATTATTATTTAAATCCAGCAGGCTTTTGAGGACTGTTTTTTGAAGGATATAGAGTGGAATCCTGTATGACCATTATGTACTACATGGATTCCAGCCAGACCTCCCGAAACTCCACTTACCAGTAAGCAGCTGCTGGGATCAACAGGTGTCTGTTTCCCTGTCAATTTAGGTGTGGCTCTCATGAGTGACCTCAGGCGTGACCGACAGAAAAAGGACCCATGTCACAAATCCCCCTCATGCCAGAGATCACTTGCACAATGGGGGTGGGAACATCAGGCATTCGCTTTTCAATTGACAGGGGAACGGATCCCCATCGATCTCAGTGGCTGCTTACTGGTAAGTGGGATTTGAGGGACTTTCATTAGGGGCTACGTAGGGATCATGACTACGTATCCGTTACAAATGCACAAATGTAGGTTACATATTAGTAACTGCCTAACAGGATTCCAGCCATAGCTTTTAAGTGGCTGTTGTACTGTTTTAATTGTACTACTTCTTTAACTGCTTTTTTAAAAAAATCATTTTAATTTCATGTGTTAAATTGGTTTTAATATTATTAATGGTTTAATTTTTTTTAATAATGTTGATCTTTTATATGTTTTAAGAATGTTGTATTTGTTTTTCTTTGCGAGCTGCCTGGACTCCTGGCTTGGGGTAAAGAGGGGCATAAATGAAGAAGCTAATTTTGGTCAGGGTACTCTCTGCTTGGCTTGCTGACCTCGTATTGCTGCTAGTGGACAGAGGGCACTTGTCTCGGAGCCTTCTCATATGCGGAGATGCTCTTGCGTGAACACCATACACAGTTATTCTATAGGTTGGCGAGTCCAGCAGAAGTACTGAAAATGCTTTTTCACTGAAGTCTATTGTGAAAAATAATCCCAACACCTCGAAAGAACTTCTTGTGCTTTCTTTGAGCTAAGATTAGTGTCTGTGACTTCACATCTCACAAGAGATGACATTTTAAACAAATACATTATAGTTTGGTCAACTGTTTTGACTCATAGAAAGTAAGAAGAGGTCAGAAGACAGCTTCATAGGTCAGCATTATACATTTACAGAAAACTTACAATGCATTCACACCTTAATCTTCTTCAAAGGCCCTTCCCTAAGAGCAAAAGAAGACATGGGCTCCGTTTACACAATGAAAATGTAGTGAGATGAATTTGTGTTGATCTCCGGTAGTTCACACATCCTGCATGATGGTCTCAAGCTTTTTGGAAGGGAGGCCACCTTTTATCCCTCAACAGGTGGGACTTTCTGTCCCGCGGTTTGTCCCATGTTTTTAAAAAAGTCTCAAGAGGATGTAGAAAATTGGATATGTGAACAGGTATCTCAGGAGTAGGTGATGGCTGGAAACTGAGGTGGGCAGGGGCAGGCAGAGTTCAGAGAAGGATGGCTAAGTCACCCATTCAATAGATTCAGCCTCACCGGCTGAAAGCAAAGGCTTCCCTCCTGGTTGCACAAAGGTTTGTGTGTGTGTCTGTGCTATAAGTCATCCTGTTCAATGGCTTTTTACACTGCAAACCCCTCAGCTCTAACCTATCCCTCTGCATGGAGGGTTTAATTTTTAAAGGGACAGGCACACTGCAAGCCTCTGGGCTCACGATCTCTCATTCATTCCATCCTCACTATCCCCTGTATGGAGGGTTTACTTTTTAAAGGGACAGTCACACTGCAAGCCTCTGTGCTCACGGTTGCTCATTCATTCCCTTCCCCCATCCCCTGCACTCAGCTTCCCAGCTGAAAGCAAAGCAGGTGTGCATGTGTGTGTGCCTCAGTAGATTGCAAACCACTGTCCCCAGCACCAACTGAGGCTTGTATTTTAAAATACCTTGTGTGTCTGTACCGGCATTCTCCTTTTAAATGGATTTTAACTTTTTTTGGCATTAACCTCTGTGGCAAGCCCATTGGTTTTTTTTTTAAAATTAAATTGTGCAGAGGGGGTTGCCTTTGCCCTCCTTTTCTGACCAATGCAGAAGCTTGAACAAACTCTAAAGGAAGTACATCACCGAGGTTGTGAAAAAACGAGTAATCGCATCCTTGACTGACAGCTAAAAAAATAATAATCCTGGAACCTTTTCTCGTGTATACAAACAACAACAACAACTAAAAACACATGATGCTATGTCTCGGGATCTTGCTTTTGTCGTGGGAAAGATTGTCATGTAAACAACAATCCCGGGATATTGTTCATCCAGTGACAAATCATGTAAACAACAAGGGACAATCTCAGGATCAGGAAATCCCATTTCTCCCCATGATAAAAACTGTCATGTAACTGATGCCCATGGTTTTATGCACACACTAGCCAAGGCAAGTGATATTCTGGTTCTCACATGTAGAAAATGTTCTTCTGTTTATATAGGGTATGATTTTGAATATGCAAAAACAAACAGAGGAGATACAGGCACAAGTGCTGTATGGATGGAACCAAAAGAAAAACAGAAAACAACCCCCCCCCCAACACACACATTTTAAATGGCAGGAACATTGAAAAGGACAGCATGAAGAAGTAGAGTGACTTGGGGAGGGCTGTCGTTGTCATAATCCAGTAGGCAGCAGTGACATCTACTGATATGTGTCAACAAAACAGGCATAGTAGTCCTGTATGCAAAAGCAAGAGTTATTTTCCATAGCTGGAGTTCAAATCAGTGACATTGTCTTCCTTGCTTGCCACCCAGCCAAGGTGGATTGATTATAACAAAGGTGGTTTGAATCACTGATATAAGCGATTGATTGAAATCACCAGGAGTTTAAATAATGGGGCAATAAACTGTAAAGAGATGATTTTCATTAAGGCTGCAATCAAAGCTGACAAGTTTCTAAATCTTTCTTACTGCTTTATATTTGGACAAGGATGGGATTTGTTGGAGCAATCTCATAATTTAGAGCGGATTCTTTTACAGCCATCAATCCTCTTTGCCATCTTTTCTAACCATCAGCTCCTTGATTGGCTTGACTGATAAACCACCATTGGGGGCTGAAGTCCAGAAACTTCATATTCTGCCAACTCACTGTTCTCCATCTGCTCTTCTCATAACCCATCAAGTTTTAACCTGGCTTCCCTGACTTGCTAGATTGCATTTTAATTACTTCCAGAGGGAGCCATTTAAACATAAATAGATAGGTAAATAGGTAGATATTTGGCAAACATACTACTTGCCCCATTTCTAAATACCATTTGTAGGCTAATGATAATGATGTTTACTGAGAGGTAAAGCCAGCTGTTTTTTGTGAAGCTAACTTTCAAATCTATATAGCTAAAACTGCAGCATTTGTATCCAACACATGTAAAATATCTTCAGTTTTATTTTTATTGCACAACTGCATTTGCTGTTAGATAATTCCAAGCAAATATGGTTGTCAGTTTAGTTTTTTTTTTTTAAAAAAATAGCTTTTCTATAATTCTACATTAGAAATAATTTATTTGCATGTATAAATGAAGCAGATCAGAAACTTTGGACTTTATCAGACACACAAAAATGGCATCATAATGATGCCACATACATGCAAAAGGGTGCACATATCAGACAATGTCACCCTTTTGCATTTATGTACTGGCCATAAGCCGATCTATTTTATTGACAGGCCAAGCCATCAATAGATCAGCTGTGGTGCTTTTTTGCCGGCATTGCCAACGTTTGAAACCTCATGCCAATGTCATCTTGTCATTGCAGCATGAATGGCTGGTCTGGCCAGAACACTTCCAGGTGAGATTGCAACATCCAGGTAGGTGAGACACTTTTTATGACTCTCCCCAGTTTACTTGGGACTTTTATAGCGTGTTTATGTGTTGTGTGTAACTTTTACTTTGTTATTTTTTTTTATTTTTGAATTTATTTATGTATTCTTGCTAGGATCCATGAGATTTCAATAGAGGAAGTGAACGGAGCTCCGTTCACTCCTCATTCATTGCCGGGAAAGCCTTTTTGTGTGGATGCAAGGTAAGTGTGGTATGGAGAGTTCTTTTGCCGGCATAAACATTTCACAAATTGTGCTGGCAAAAGAATGGCTTTAGCGGGTGGTCTGATAAAGTCCTAGGTTGGATTGGGGGAAAGAAACCCTTTGTTGCTAATATAGGAGGCCATTCACATAAAAAACAATGGATATAGCTATCTTATTTTTGCATCACTTGTATAGTACCCATATTCTTTTTAACATAGATTGGGCCTTGAATTCTATTGATAGTTTCAACTAGGGAGGTGAAGAATACATGTCAATATTCACATCCTTGATGAAAGAGAAATGTCCCAACACTTGAAACATCATGCCAGGGAAAAGGAGACTAGACATGATTTTTTTTTTTTTTTTTTGCACTTTGGGACATCATTGGAGAAAGTTTTTTGTATATACATGGTTTGTCTGTAGATGAAAGCATGTTTTTTTTGTTTTTGTTTTTTGTTTTTGTTTTTGGATAGCAAACGTATTTCCTGGGTAGAAGGCATAAAGGTTTCTGCACTTTTTTTTTTTTTTTTTTACTTTTTTTGCACAGGAAACATATTTTCTGCTTGGACACCAGTATATTTGTGTAGTTTGCATAAATATGCAGGGACCAGTGCATCTTGGATAAAAATAGTGCCTTTTGTGCAGTAAACACACTTTTCTCCCTGAAGCATGTTTCCTGTGCCAATAATAAATAAACAAACAAATAAATAAAATTCTGTGTTTTTGGCCAAACAGATTTTTCTAGTTGAAGTCCTAAATTATGAATGGTGGTTGAAAACTGTACAAAAGCCCTCAAATCTAGCTGAGTGGGGAGAAAATTGGTGACATTATTCATTGTTGTGGGAATGAAATTATCTATCTATCTATCTATCTATCTATCCCTAAAGCCAACCAATAACCAAAATTCTCTAGGTGGTATACAAATGTCACCCGGTAACATGAAAACACTAAGAAGAAAACAAATCTTTAACAGCCTCAACAGTACACAATGAAACCAGAAGATAAAATGAAAAATTAAAACAACAGCAACAGCAGCAGTTGGATGGAAGTGATGGGCTTTCTCTCTCGCTTCTGCTGTCTCTTCTGTGTTTCAAATGAAAGCAGTGGCAGAGAGAGTAAACATCCCAGCCCCCCCCCCCAACCTTTCCCTACTTGTGGTATGTAGAAGCATGCTGCATGATGCTTTGTTGGTTTGAGATCAGGAACAGGATGCTGAGATTACAAGCAGCAGGAATTCAATCTCAGGTACTCACAGTAGGCCTCTAGATGAGTCACTGTCTTTCATCTTCAGCAACACTCCTTATATCTACAGTACATGGAGAACAACACAGAATGACTTCAGCCTTTTTTGCTCTTCACGGTACTGGAGAAAATAGGTATGTAAAGCTGGCTCAGCCCTACTACAGTTTCAGACAGCCACTTTAGGCAGTAGATATCCAAGGGCAGGGAGATGAAAGAGCACTGTGGGCCACATGGCCAGCTATGTGTGATTGCTAACCTATCCTGCTGCCCTTGGGTGCAGTGGAGGACTCTGCCCCATTGCCATTATTGAAGTTAGATTCACAGTCCAGTCTGATTGTTGTATGGATGGCAGCTGGGTGGGTGAGTGGGTGGGATGGGGATAATGGGCATCTTGTCTTTGGACAGGCAAAATATCTTGGGCCATTTCTGACTGGCCACTTAAGTGCCCAAAGCCCTCAACTGGGTAGTTTTAGAGTCTGGGTGTAATGATCTTATCGTGTCCCTTTTAGATGCTAGAAGACACTTCACTTCTAAATGTGAGGTTTTGCTCTGATCTGCTGGATGGGGTCATGGCATTTCCCCCCAAAGTCTTGCCCTGATGGTCCCACTGCTGGTAACATGCAGAGATAAGCCCCTGCTTTCTGCTGTCTTCAGTCAAATAAGTTTGTTTTCACTCCCCAACTGATAATCTCATTTGTCAGAATAATCTGTTCAAACTGTGGATTAGTGAGCTTGTCACATCTGTTTCTCTGAACAGAGGAGGAGGTTCCTTGAACCTTTCATTCACAAAGAGTCAGAAATGTCAGCTTAAAATTGTAAGCTCCAGGTTGTCTGAATAGAATAGCATCAGGCAGCATGAGAATGATTTATAGCCAGTCAGTTCTGCCCACCAGAAGGGATTACTGCACCTTTAATGGAAATTGTTACAAGGCATTTCATGGGAAGGTAGTTCTGAAACACCACAACACAAAAAAAATCCACAAAGAATGCAGGCAGAATACCTTTTGCTCAGATGAGCTCCTGCTGGGATTTGTCATAATGGGAAGGAGGAGAGCTGAAAACTCCAAATAGATTGTGATAACAGCATTCGCTGTTTCTCGTGATCTTTTTTAAAAAATATGCAAAAATGCACATAACTGTACGTCTGAACAACCAGTTCGGATAGGGGTACATCGAAGAACTCAAACATGATTAGTTCGACCTTGGCAGGGCGGGCTTGTAAAGGAGGAAGCGGCTGGAGCCACCATTTTTTGGGGGGGGGGCTGGGTGAATGATCATGTGCACGATCGTTCAAGCGGTTTTTTTTAAAGTGGAAAATCACTCTTCTGCATCTGTCGTTTAAGAGGAAAAAAGGGGGGAATGGAGGGGGTTGTTGGCAGGCAATTCACTCATGGCCACCATTTTTTTGGGGGGAATGCTCCATGTAAATTGCAAACTTGGCTAATTTTCCCTTCTAGCAATTTTGTGAATGAGTCGTGGGCACAAATAAACACTGTAGTGATTGGAAGATAAGATGCTATTTTTCTCATTAATTCTCCCATCTAGCTGAGCTATTTGTTTTATCTCTTCATTTTTAACTTCTTTCAGAGCGGTTACAGGACCCTCAACTGGATGGATTTCCTACAGGTATCGGTTAGAAAAGCCAACTGACTCCAAGAATCCCTTGTCATCCAATAATGCCCTGCATGTTGCTTTACTAGCTTTTAAATTATTGATAGGACAATTCATTTGCCATGTCTTCTTTCTTGCTCACATGTCTTTCCCAAAACTTGTTTGTAGAGAAATGAACAGGTGTAATTACTTCTGTCATCTTCTACATTTCCTCTCTTTCTAAAAATCCATACATGTGACTACATTCCTCGGTCCAGTACCTTTCAGTGTTCAAATGATACCTATCCAGACAACAGATGCACCACTGAGAGCCCACAGAGCTCCTGTGCAGGCCATTAATTTTAATGCAGAAGAAAGCTCTAGGCATGCATCCCTGTGAAATAGACAGGGAAGCACTAGAAGATAGCAGAGTTCCTTGTACACATTGGGGGTGGTCCTATGTTTGGGACAGAATGGGGAAAATGTGGTCTGTGGGACATTTTTATGGCCCTCTCAGAGTCCAGTTTTAAAATTTTGTGCTCCCAAATGCCCCCACCCCCACATGTGTGGGTGCAGTTTTGCCATGTTTTTGCTAATGTGAGCGCCTCTCTCTCTCTCTCTCTCTCTCTCTCTCTCTTGTAAGAAAGAGTGAACTGGAATTTCCAGGTTACTTCCTGTTATTATAAAAAAGCCTCTCCTGGGCCTAATATGGGACAAAAAATAGCCCCCAGAGGATGGTTTGGGGAGTTTGGTGGCACCATTAAAAATAGTTTTGCAGGGGGATGCATTGTGGGTGTGCCCCTCTCCTGGGGCAAATGTGGTACAGTTGCACACCATTGCTTTAGACTAAATGAGGCAGTCACTTCAGGCAGCAGATGCTGGGGGGCAGCAGCAAGGTGTCAGAGGAGAGAACCATGCATTATCCCTTCTCTAGCTTCCTAAGCTATCTACAGATGAAACAAAACAAAACAAAACAAAACCAATGCTTTCCCACTGTTGGTGTTTAAGCAGGATTTCAACTGTCAATCCGGTCAATTTCTTTACATCAAAAGGGTATTTGGTGTGTGCCATGTTGTTCTCTGCTTCAGACAGCAAAATACCTTGTGCCAGCCCTTGTAGACATCTACACCTCTGAGTCTAGATGAATTCTTTGAAATGAAGGATCATCGTCAAAATTCAAGTGTGGGGAAAATGTGGTCTTCAGGTCATATATAGCCAGCTTTCACTTGAACCTCACAAGTCCTCCCCCTCCTGCTATCCCCCCAAAACAAATCTGGCGGAACCCCTTTGCTTTTGCCCCCCCCCCACAACCGAAGCAGTTCTAGGAGGTTCCAACTACCCCCCTTTATCCATCCATCCATCCATCCATCCATCCCTTTATTTATATCCTGCCTTTCTCCCAACTGGGACTCAAGGCAGCTTACCAAAGGGCAGAGAATACAATAAAACACGTACAGTGAAAAACTTAAGATAAAAACAATATTCAGTAACAACAGAATTAAAACCAATTACAATCTTACTTTAAAACAGACGGAAAACAGTACAGCACCACAAAAGCCCCTCACCCCCTTTTTTGGTGGTTAAAATCCTTTTCCAAAGGCTTGCTGGAAAAGAAAGGTCTTAACCTGCCACTAAAAGGAAAACAAAAGAGCCATTCTAACTTTGAAACAATCACAACAAAGGGGTCTCCAAAGAGGACTGGAAATGATGTGACACCCCTTCCAGTCACCAAAAATAACAGCTAACACCATGTGCTGTGGCCCTCTGGAGCTTCCCAGAACTGGGTAGCCCAGCCCATCAGGCTCCAGAATATAAGTCTCACCCCCCCACACAACGACAAAAAACATAGCCCCCAAACTTCTATGTTTAGTTACTTTTTAACAGTTTTAAACAAGATTGTAGGACAAATAGATTTCAGTTTGGAGCCCGAATTGAATAGCTACTCTGTTTCTTTTAACAGGCAGTCAGGATTTCATCTGATGCCATTCTATATTAATTTCTCTTATTCATCTCCTTTAGCTTTCTAATGTTCCACATGCCTTTCTTTGCATTATGCATAATGAGATGTGATTTGCTGGTTTCATAAGCTTCTAAGTCAATAATGGCCAAGAGGTAAACAAAGACCTGCTAAACAGAAAAAAGAGCTGCTCAGAAAAACATAACATAATCACTGATTGAAAACTGAAATAACCAAATAGCAACTAACCTAATACTGTAGTTTGATTTAACACAGATCTTAAACACTGTCATCTGAAGTTACAAGCCTCAGTCATATAATTCTTAGAGATCATTGTCCAGTCTATTTTAGTTGTTACACACTGTCATTTCTTTTTTCTTTTTTATTACTGTCACTGAACACCATAATTTCATACCTTACAAAATGTAAAGTTTACAATAGGCCATCTGTAATATTATCTATTCTCAAGGTAAGATTTCTGTATCAGCAGCAAGGAGGCTTTGTATGCACTGATTATGCTACTGAAAAAGCTGAAATAAATGGATTCAACCTTTTTCTTTTTAAAAACCTCCTCCTTGAGTCAGTGGGGTTTCTTGTAGTTTCATGCTATCAGACAACAGCTGAAATTCAGTTAGTTTAATAATCAAAACCAAACACTGTGTCTTATGAAACTACTGTATTTGTTTATTGAAGGAGAAGCCATTTAGAAGCAATTAGAGGCTTGGAGTTCAGGAGTTCAGTTTTAGCCAAAGATGTGAAGACCTCCAGGTGAGATAAAACTGCCCTTTTATCAAGGGAAGCTGATGGGAATACAACATCTCTTGACTAAGGAACTCTCTCCTGACCTCCCACTTTTCAATACAGTAAATTTAAAACTGGTATGGGAGCTCAGAGTTAGCCCAGACTTAGGAGGAACCCATTTGTACTTGGAGCTTATTCAATCACTATTGGTCTCTTGTGATTGGAATCTGGAGGGAAACTAAGGACTCTATCAGACGAGCCTCTGAAAACATTTCTTTGCCGGCATATTTCAAACCATTAGTGTGCTGGCAAAAGAACTATTTTTATGAGATGTTGGTGTAATAGCATGAAAAAGCAGTCCAGTACTTCCGTGTTTGCTTGGGTGTGTGATTTTGGCAGTTCTTGCGAGAAGACGCAAGCACATTTAAAAGTAAAAAAAAAAAAACCCAGCTAAAAAAAAAAAATTTGAACACACAAGCACTGAAACACTTAAGAACTTGCAAGTAAAGTGGGGAGGTTCATAAGAAGAGTGTTCCATACCTACATTTTGCATTCTCTCCTGGAAGTGTTCTGGCGGGGACTACCCATTGATGCTGGAATTGTGCCAGCAGAGCAGGACATGATTTCACAAGCAGGCAATTATGTCAGAAAAATGCCATGGCTGATCTATTGACAGCTTGGCCCATCAATAAAAAAGAATGCCTTATTAATATCACATAATCACAAAAGAGCGACGTTGTGTGAAATAGGTGCCCTTTCACATTTATCTGGTGCCATTATGATGGCATATTTGCTGAGTCTGATAAAATGCTAAGAATGGAACTGGGACTCATATCCTGTGGGAAATCATAGTGTTATCTTGTTATCTACACCCTATTTTAAAGGGATGTCAGGGAGTGTATAAGCCTGAGGCCCATTTGTAATTTCACCTAAGGTAGAGTTCTGGAGGCCAAATAGAATTTGAATACAAGGCATTAAGCAGAGTGGGGAATCCACCTCAGATAGCAGATGTTTGGGAGCAAAGGGACAACTTCCTGCTTGTTCCTTCTGAATTCCCCAGTTGTTTCCTTCTATTTGAGGACAGAGTTGCATATGCCACATAGCCTACTCATGACCCCTAAACTAACCTGATGCCTCAGATGAGTTGGGTGACATTATTCCATTGCCAGTGTTGAAATAAGACTTAACTGGAAGTCCATCTGGCTTCTGTATTGGAGTGGAAAGGGGGCACAATTTCATTCTTAGACTTAAGCAGCAAAATTTGTTGGGATAGTCCTACCTGAACAGAAGACTCATAATGTGCATTTGTCTAAAGCTTTTTTCGGGGGTGGGCAGCAGAGAGAAGCAGGTCAGGTTCGTGTAGACTCCTGAAAAAAATACTTTTGATGTAAGTACGTGCCTAGGCCCCAAAATATCTCATAAACTAGTTTTATAGTCCAAATAAATGCAGATGCCAGTTCCCCAGGGATTCCACTAATGTTTGTAAAGCTATGGATTAGACAGTTCCACATTAAAAAATCCCCCGTAATGTGAAAAGATTGCAACTTATTTCCTTATGTCAAAACTTGTGAACTCAGATGCTGGATTAAGTTATGAGTTTTGATAATGCTTGTCAGCATGTATTTATATATTGCTTTTCAAAATGACAAGGTTTCTGAATGTTTTATGATACTATCCATAGAAATTTAAAGTGTCCCCATCTTCTATAATTGTCTTCATTAAAATTCATACACAACCAGTAGGCATCAAATAGCCAATATTCAATTAACCTGAATGACAGCAAATTACTTTATTTTGGCCATACGTAGTAATGGGCAAGTACTACTATGGAGAAAGATTATTTTACCCTGTTGATAATGATACAAAGACTTGATGTAATTTTGGTTTTGTTAACAAAAGAAGTCCAAATACCTTCACTGTTATTACTGGCAACCAGCAAGAGCTCTATCTAGAATAATTTATATTAGCATGCCATGTATTAGACTCACCAGTGTTTCAAATATTCATAAGAGAAATCATTTAATGAATCCATCCACCACTTTGTTCATAGCCAATAAATGAAACAGAACTATTCTTCAAAATGTATGAGCCAATGTGGTAGTGGACCCTGTGGTTGAAGTCCAAACCCCAACTCAGACCATGAAACCCACTGGGTGAGCGACCTCAAAGGGTTGTTGTGTGGATAAAAGTAGGGAAGAGGAGACAGCATGTATGCTACCTTGAGCTCTCTGGAGGAAATGTGAGATATAAATATAAATAACAAAAATAAATAAATAGAATGTACAGTTGGACCCCCTTATCTGTGAAAACAATATCCACAGTTTCAGTTATCTGTGGAACACAGAACACATACCATAGCGTCTTCCTAGAAAATGCCTAGAGAGGCATCCTCTCTATACATTTTCTAAGTGTAAGTGCTCCAAGACAACCCTATAGTATTTTAAACTGGAGGTCCCATTATTTTCAATGGCCTTTGTTGCTATCTGCGGTTTCTGGTTTTTACAGTAAGTCCGAGAACTAAACCCCCATGGATACTAGAGTCCAATTGCATCATTAATTTTCAGACTGCAACATAATTTAGAAGCAAGCTAGAACTGTTGTTTGTTCTACTTGTATGGAAGGGGCACTGCTGGCAAAGCAAGCTGTGTTATACTGGATCTGACTCTCACTATTGCAGTAGGTAAAAACAGGCCTCCAACCAATCTACTCAGATGAGGATCATGTTTTTTCCAGTAGATCTTCGTCCAAGCCATCTCAATATGGAGACAATCACATAAGCCCTGTTCATGTGTTTGTTATTAACGCAAGATGTAGGCAGGAAAGCTCTGCCTTCCACATATCCTCTTCTGCTGAGGGTCTTCATTCACTGAACAAGAAAGTCTGGAGGTAAAATTCTAAGTGTGTTCCCTTGGATTTGCTGAATTCCAGTGAATTCACTTAAAGCAAAGCTTGGGAAAATTCCCTTTTTGGACCACAACTTTCAGAGTCTCTCAGTTTCAGGTGAATAGATTCTGGGAGTGTAGCCCCCTTCCTTAAAGGATTTCTCCACGCTCCTATTTTGCTGGTCTCCCTGCAATTAAAACCTCTGATTGTACTGAGTGGCTGCTCCTTATGTGGTATCTGAATGGGTTACATGCACTTAGATTTTCCCTTGAGAATATTGTGCCCAATGCAAGAAGGTAAGCAGAAGAGTGGAGACAGGCCATGTGCTGTAGGAAAGAATGTTTAAAAATAGTCCAAAAATGGTTGAAAAACATGTTCTTGAATATCAAGAAACCTTGTTGAGAAGAATCCTTCACTGAAGAGAATCACTGCAGTTTGGAACGTGTTTTATGCAAAGTTCACATGTGATTGTTCTGCACAGAAAATAACATTTTCTGATGGGAAACAGCATTTTGTGCAGAAAATATTGTTTCCCATACAGAAAATGCTGTTTTCTGCTCAAAAAATGCCATGTGTTTGAATTCTGCACAGACTAAGGACTTTATCAGACCATCCCTCAGAAAAGTTCTTTTGCCGGCATAAGTTGTGGCATTTTTATACTGGCAAAAGAACCCTGCTACCACACTTATTTTGAACAGTGTCCATGAGGCTTCCCCAGCAGTAACGGTGCTCAAATGGAGTACCATTTACTTCTGAGGTTGAAATCTCCCAGATTCTTGTGAGAAGATGCTTGCATGGGAAATTTAAAAATAAAAGGGAAAACACACACACAAAAAGTACCTCAAAGCACTAAAACACACGTAAAAAAGCCCCAAGTAAAGGGGGGGGCATAAAAAGAGCATACCCCACCTGGCTGTCATGATCTCACCTGGAAGTGTTTGCATTCACATGAGTACAACGGCACGTGGATTCAAATGCCATCAATGCCAGTAACAAATATCTACAGTTGATCTATTGATGGCTTGGGCTTTTTACAGCTTTTTAACAAGATATGATCGCAAAAGGGTGATATCGTCTGGTATGTGTGCCCTTTTACAATCATTAGGCATCCTTATGACACCATATTTGTGCGTCTGATAAAGTCCTAAGTCTTGAACTGAAAATAGGTGTGCAAATTTTGAGGAAGAAAATTGTTAAAATTACTCATTGCTTCCTTCAAGAAGAAAATTAGTGAAGAATTACATCCTATGTGTGCAGGGGCATTAAGGGGTGTGTGAGCACACATAACTTTGAAGCCTATTATGCAGTTTGTTTCCACTGGATACTTCTCTTTCTTGATAGAGATAACTTCCTATACTATCAACTTTCAATGCATCAGCTTCCTACGCTGATGCACTTCCTATGCCATCTACATTGTTGTATGTTTGCCAGCTAACAGGACTATAACCAAAGGAGATTATCAGACGAGGGACTATAAAAAGTTCTTTTGATACTATATCTTACAGTGCAGTATCCTGGCATAATAACACCTCTTTTCTCATGCAGCTGTAATAACAAGACAAAGATGCCCCTGAAATCTGGCAATATGACCACTCGCACTACTTATTTCCGCATTTTTCTGTGGGTGATATTTTGGCAGTTCTCGCGATAAGAAACAAGTGCACTTAAAAGTCCAAAACCACCTAAATTACCAAACAAAATGAACACACAAGCACTGAAACACACTTGGAAACTTGCAAACAAGATGGGGAGGTTCATAAAAAGAGTACAGTACCTAGTTTTTCCGATCTCACCCAGAAGTGTTCTGGTGGGGACCACACATTGACACAGGAATCATGCCAGCAGAACAGGGCACATTTTTGCTTACAAGCAAAGCCATAAAAACAACATTATGGGAGATCAATTGGTGACTTCTGCCCATTAATAAAAAGAACGCTCTCTTGACAGTGGCAGAACGCTGGGGCATGACTGTGTGATAAGGAAGCCCTTTTGCAGTCTCGTTTTGACATTATAATGCTCTATTTGCTGCATCTGATAATCTCCAAAGTCTATATTTTTTTTAATTAGGTAGAAGAGATCTGATGAAGATAAAAGATGGCCATGAACCAACCTTTGGGATTTGCAGAGCCCGGGCTGCTTCAGAGACAATATCCTCGACTTAAGATCTCAATTCTTTATGGAAACAAAGAAGAAATTTGAAGTTAAGAGATGTGAACTTTATTGTGGTAAGATATAGGACTGCCACACCCAGACATAGAAGTTTGACAGGATAGTAAATCCAGCCTTTCCCAAGCCTCCAGATGCTTTGGGCTACAACTCCCATGAATGCCAGCCTGCATTGTCACCAAATATGTTAGGAGGTGCAGTCGAAAGGGTGCACTAAACAATTTCACATGGCATACAAACTTAGTTACCCAACAACATAAGGTGTGTGTACATGTGTGTAGGATCTAAAGCTTCTGATTTGGGATTACAGGAACTGATCCAGAATGAAAAACTGGCCACACTCATGTACCAACTAGCTTAATCAAAAGTAGTGTTACATTTCTATGTTACAGAAACAATATGTAAAAACCTATAAAGCAGACAAAACTTTAAATCCATTCAACATAATTAATTCCAATGTGGACTTCAAGAGCCATTTTCAAAAGTCAAAATATGATGATGACATGCATTTACTGGACATGGATTTATGGATCAACAGAATAAGGGCCTATTGTGCATAGTTTTCTGTTGCCAACTATGCAGCAAAAATCTCTACATTAAAAAAGAAATAAGAATCAAATAGGCATATACCCATGCTATGCCAGCCTTCTGCAACCTGGTAGTCTCCAAATGTTTTAGAATTCAGCAACTCCCATCAGCCCCAACCAACATGGTCAAAGCGTAGGTAAGATGAAAGTTACTGTTCTAAACATCAGGTGAAGGCTGGCCTATGCCTTCCAACACATAATTGTCCATTGCTAGTTAAAGCATAGAAAAATATCCTTTGTTTTTCCTCATAAAAACGGACTCCAGCTGCTATTTAGTAATTTTGGATATCACTGTTACTGCTCTTAGATGGATAGACCAATAAACTTTTACTTTCAGATTTTATTAAGTGTCTGTTTATCCAACTGTTTACATCCTTAAACAATGTTTAAGTGCTCTCTTTATACCCACTGGAGATGGGTCATCTTGCTGTTTTCACAGCACAAAAAAGGCTATGTGGAAATAAAGAAGTGAAACCTTGGTTTTCTTCACTTAATAAAACATGCTTGTTTTTCAACAGTGAGCAACCATAGCCAACAGTGGCTCTCTTCAGGTGTAATATTAAATAATAGTGAATGAAAACATGATCTCCCCCTCCTGTCATGCTTTCATGTACCCTCGAGGAGATGGGTAGCAGGATTGTGCAAATGATTCAGCTGAACTGTGAACTGAGTTGGGCCAATTCAGACCAATCCTGATCAAGTCTGCTTTGGACCATATCACCTCAAAACTGATCTGGAAAAGTCCAAATTGCTTTGGAACAATCTGGCTATCCGGACAATGCAAGAAAGCCAGAGAGTGGGTTCTTCCAGAAGAGTGTAAAGATGCATGACTTTTCCCAGTATAGCTCCATGGGTTTTGCCAGTTTTTGTCACCTCTACATCTACTCATTTCATTCATTTGAGGGGCTGATTGTAGTGATTTTGTGGACCTGCACTAGGGTTCTTCCAATTTTCTTTTTTTTAAGCCCGGGGGAAGGTAATTTGCTGAGGTGATCTTATGCTTTGAAGGGCAAATTTCCTCCTTTCTGATCTTTTAAACTTCTTTTTGAAGTTACAGTGCTGTAGTGTCTCTCACTGAGGCACTGTAACTCTATTTTTTTAAAAAAATAAATTGAAACATAGAAGAAGGAGCAAAGGATACTTTTTTGTTCCAATATATCTCATAATTAAAAAGAAACCCAGTAGTGGGAAGAGGTGGCGGAGATAAAATATTGCAGCTTGTGCTGGGATTTTTTTTTTAAAAAAACCCAGAAGAACGATGGTAACAATACTGCAAGGTCCTAATGCCTCCAAAATGTTGAAAACAGTACTCTATATGGAAAATGGCAAGGGGGAGAGGAGAGAGATAGGGGGACCCGAATGGGGCCTTTGACTTCTCTTGCTTCCCATGTGGGGCAAAAAATCTCAGCAGCATTGTCCAATCACATTGTGTGTGTGTGTGTGTGTGTTTTTTTTGGTAGGGTGGGGGGTATGCAGTTGTTTGAGTTTGACAACAACCCTAAGAATGAGAGACCTCCAAGTCACCCTGTCATCAATAGTCCTGCTCAAGTCTTGCAGACTCGGGGTTGTGGCTTCCTTGATTGAGTCCAGCCATCTGGAATGCAGTCTTCTTCTTTTCCTACTGCCTTCTGCCTTACCAAGCATTATTGTCTTTTCTAGTGAGTCTTTTTGCTCTATTCCAAGTGCTCCTTTATCAAGGAGAAATTTTTACAATGACTTTTGTTAGAATCTGGTGGCAGTTTTGCATTCACCAGAACCTGTTTGTCCTTCCTTAATCTCACCAGTACACAAACTTCAATGTCTCTTTCCTAGTCCATTTCCACTCTAGTCTAGTCTCCTTCCTTACTGTTTATATTTGTTACTTGTAAATCTTGGTGTTCGTTTAGTAGGACTTGTTGGGAAATGTGAAAGGTTGTAGTGGATTTGTCAAGGAGGAGAATCAAACTGGCAAGGCAGAAGCTGAACAACCCCCACAAACACAGAATCTAGCAGGCAAAGAAACAAGCCTAGTCTTCTCTTTAAAATATATAGAAGCTGCATTATTTATTTATTTATTTATTTTATTTTATTTAGGTATTTGTATCTTGCTCTTCAGACACAAACGCTCACAGAGCAGCTTACAAATTGTTTAAACAATAGCAATTTACACATCTACACTGCATTAAGCGGTTTCCAATGTGTGTTAGCTAATTGCCACCAGAAGCCGGGTACTCATTTTACTGACCTACAAAAGGATGGAAGGCTGAGTGAACCTTGGAGCCCTTGGGTTTGAACTTGTAATGTGGTGGCTTGCAGTACTGGCATTTAACCACTATGCCACCAGGGCTCCCTAAATAAAATAAATAAATATAAATACTTGTTTATAAGCAACCACATGGCAAAATTTAAAAGTGACTAGCCCCACTGCAACTCGATCAGTTTGTCTGAAATTTGACAGAGTTAAACTGCTTTAACAGATATCCTGTTACCCTAAGAGGTGTGGGGGTGCTTTAGAGCCCCACCCATGATGCCAAAATCTCTATTATTTTGGGGGGGACTTATTAGCTCAAACAGAAGCCTGTGAGAGGAGGGTAAATTTGGGGATCTTTTGACCTATGTATACCAGTACTAACTGTAGTGAGCACTCCAATTAAAGTGAATTATTATTATTATTATTATTATTATTGGAAATAACACAGTGGATATGCTAGCATACAAAACACACACTCTTAAGAACAATACAAAGCTAATCTAGCAGAGTGTTGGTGTCCATCTGTGGCACACTTTACTATTGTGCAGGGTGTTGCCTGCATTCTCCACCAATCTTGTTACCCTAAGAGGTGGGTGATGCCAAAATGTCCCACCTGTGATTAGGGCTACCATAATTCACTGCTACAAATCTGGGACAAAAGTATACAGGACTGGATTGGATGGACTATCAACAAAATACAAGACCCCCCCCACATTTTGACATTTAACATTGTTTTATTGCATATTTCAGAAGTTTA
Source organism: Gambelia wislizenii (assembly GCA_030847615.1). Lineage (NCBI taxonomy): Eukaryota > Metazoa > Chordata > Lepidosauria > Squamata > Crotaphytidae > Gambelia > Gambelia wislizenii. The sequence goes on along the minus strand of JAUMIR010000001.1, from coordinate 163,070,356 downwards.
AGGTGACTTGTATCAATTATACTTTTCAGAACTCTGCTAAAGACCTTGTAAACCTACAAATCCCAGGATTCCAAAGTAAGGAGTTTCAGACTAGATCATTTGTGCAGTGTCTATTTGGCTCTGGTCTCCTTGTGTCCTAATCCAACACTCTACACCACATTGGCTCTCAGGTTGGCTATGCATGTAGAAGGAATAAAATGCCATGGTTCATTTTTTTCCAAAGGTGCCAGTTAGCAACCAGAGGCCTTTAAATCTAAAGGCTTGCTGCTCCTCCCCAGAGCTTAGAAAAGTTATTTTTTATTATAGTCTGCCAGCTAGTGGCTGTGCTGGCTTGAGGAATTATGGATGTTACAGTCTCAAACCTCTTCCATTTGGCTTGTGGGGTTGGAAAAGGAAGGGAGGTTCCACGCTCCCCTTCTGAAGCCTCTTTCCATTTGGCCACCAGCCTGTCCTCCAAGGAGGCCAGAGGCTCACCACACATACATGCAAATAAAGTTACTCCGAGTCTGACCCCCTGATGGCCTTCTTTCCTCTGACTTCCCTTCACTTTCTCTGCTGCTGCTTGCTCTGCACTTTCCCAACCGCCACCTTCTGCACTCTCCCACCACTTGACCCCAGAGCCTGCAGACCACTGTCAGAATCCAGGATTTGTTACTTCAAGCAGCCTAGCCAGATGGGACAACTTTCTGTTCCTTTAATCTGGGATTTTCCTGGTTTTCCAGGACTTATGGCAACCCTACTCATGATGCCAAAATCTCCTTTAATAATTGGGGGAATTATTAGCTCAAAAGGAAGCCTGTGAGAGGAGGGTAACTTTGGGGAGCTTTTCACCTATGTGTACCAGTACTAACTGTAGAGAGCACTCCAGTTAAAGTGAAATAAAGTATTTTATTGGAATAACACAAAGTGGACTCACATACACAACACATGTGCCTTAGAACTATACAAGGCTATAGCAGAGTAAGAAAGAAAGATTAGATAGAGGGAGAGATTTGGGAATATTGAATGATAGTTACCAGTCTTGAAGAGAGAGTTCTGTGCAGCAAAGATACTCAGACTGGTGTCTCAGGGTGGCAGAGGAAGTTCCAATGGGGCGCGCCAAGAAAGAGAGTGGCTGGGTTTGTCCACCATAGCACATTTTACTAATCTCAGGAAACTAATATTTATACCCTGTTTCACATCCTGAAGGGGTACTCTGGTTATGACAAAACCTGGATGGCTTTCTCGTGTGATAGACAAAGGAAACCGAAACTCAACTGGTTTATTTAATTACTGGGAGATAGAAATTGATTGGTTTGTGGCAACCTTGCAGAGTTGAACAGGAGGGGGTATAGGAGAGATTTCCATAGGAATAGATTAAGGAATGGTCATTTAATTGCTTGATTGAATCATTGCTGAGACACTCAGGGCTGGAAGAAAGGATTAGCACATATATCCTTAATGACTCTGTTTAACTAAGGACTTTTTCAGGTGGGGGAAAAATCCCCCAAGGAGGTCAGGAGAAGAATGGGCCTGTTGTCCTCCGTGCTCCTCCCCACCTCCTCCCAACCTTTTCCATGCTGCGGGCACCGCTTTTTATTCACGGAGGTTTTCCATCAATAAAAAGCAGCACCAACAGCAGGGGGGAAGGTTGGGAGGAGGACAGAGGATGATGGGGCTGTCTGAAATGGGCCTGTTTAAGCGCGACAGTCCTGTTCTTCTCTTGACCTCGGGGAATTTTCCCCCCATCTGAAAAAGACCTAAGAGGGTTTCTGCAGAATCCTAACTTGGGCTTTCTTCTCATTATATTTCTAAGACACATCCCAGGTCACTGTGACCTCCAACTGACTTTTGGCTTGTCCCAGCCAACCTGACCCTGAAAAATGTCCAATATTTCCAACTATGAGATACCATGGGGAGAGGGGAGTAGGGCATACTAACAATCTCATGTATCCAGATTTCATGTGCACATAAATGCTGTTAGGCCTTAGCAGTGGCGGTCCTGGGGGGGGGGTGTACAAGAGGCTGAACCACACTATGTGACACTGTCAGAGGGAGGGGTGACACTGACCTTAGTAATACCATAGGGCCTTACATTTTATATCTGAGACAATGCATGGTTTGCTAGAAAATTTTGAACAAAGGCATCATAGTGTGGTGAGTGGTTCTACTCACCTGTGGCCTTGTGTTCTCAAAACAGCCTGCTTCCCCAACCCTTTTGAAGCTAAGCTGAAGTTTGAAAGATGATTACATGATCTGGGGACCTGCTCCTTCTTTAAATTTCCAAATGGGACCATAATGGCCTCTGAGCACATCTCATGTAAGTTTGGGTCTCAAATCTCCAAGTAAGAGCAAAGTGCCTACTTTCATAGGAATGGTTAAGTCTGTGAGTATTTGTGTCAACTTATGGTAACACCATACTTTTATGGCAACCCCATGGATTTCATAGGGTTTTTTTTAAGGCAAGGAATACTCAGAGGTGGTTTTGCCAGTTCCTTCATCTGAAATATAGCCTCCAGCACCTGATTTTAATTGGCAGCCTCCCATCCAAGTACTAACCAGGGCTGACCCTGCTGAGCTTCCAAGATCAGACAGGATCTGGTGCCTTTAGGGTATTTTGGTTACCATATTTTGAAAAGCAAAAAAGAGGACACATGTACCACATGAGTCTTTCAAACCACAGATCGCAATGACTCTCACTTTATGTAAATACCCCTGATAATTGCTACCAGAAATATCCCTAACTTTCATTGTATTTTAATAACAACAATTGTAATTGTTTATTTAGTGATATTTAATAACACCAACAACTGATCTGGCTAATCAGCAATATCCCAACACAGCCTTGGATCAGAGACCTACCCCTCATGCCAGTTCATTTAGTACTCTAGCACTGAAGGTTCCCACAATGTTCCTGCAAGGTAGAATGGCAACAAGTAAAACTGTCAAGGGGACCATAGAACCATAATGTTGGAAGAGACCACAGGGGCCATCCAGTCCAAGCCATGTAGGAACACACAATCAAAGCATTCCTGAAAGATGGTCATCCAGCCTCTATTTAAAAACCTCCAAAGGAGACTCCACCACACTCAGAGGCAGCACGTTCCACTGTCAAACAACTCTTACCATCAAGAAGTTCTTCCTAATGTTTAGGTGGAATCTCTTTTCCTATAGCTTGAATCCATTGCTCCATGTCCTAGTCTCTGAAGCAGCAGAAAACAAGCTTGCTCCCTCCTCAGTATGACATCTCTTCAAATATTAAAAATGGCTATTATGTCCCCTCTCAACGTTCCTTTCTCCAGGATAAACATACCGAGAAAGAAGAGCTATGGATAGAGAAATGCACAATGTGTGGAAGGTCATGAGAAGGGGATGGGGGAGGGAGGGAAATCAACATCCAGGTATTCCAGAAGACAGGGAAGAAGCTCACAGCCACCCCATGCCACACAGTAGTTCCTTTCTTCCAACAGCTGCTGTTGCTGCCATTTTCCTTCCCTCTCTTGCCTCCCTCTATGAGCCCCACCAGTGCAGAGTGATTATTTTAAATCCACAAGCTATAACCTTGGCCATCCCCAGTGACAGAATATTTTCTATATGGCACTTCATTTTGTCCCAGGGAATTTCAGTAATCAGACTTACAAAGGGCTGGTGTGAGGTCCTTGTAAGAAAACCCCAAACATTTGAAAAAACTTCCTGGACAGAAATTTTATTTCTGAAAGAGAGGACACCTCTGAGAAAAGAGTGATGTATGGTAATCTTAACTCACCCCCTATACCAGCACTTTCAGAGTTGTACTTGAACATCTCTCAGAGGTTAGTGCACCGGAGTAACATTTTTGCTTGACAGCACTGTCACTTTTAAGAAATGATGAGTTTTACACTCTGGTGCAGCTGGGAACTAATTACAGGAAGCCTACCCAGCTCCAAAAGAAACCACTTCAGCACTCTTCACAATTGGAATGCTTGCTGCCTACTGAGGAAGGACTTAGATTGAACTGCTTGTTTGTTCAAGCAATCATTTGTCTTGGAAGTAATTTATCTCTGTGCATTGGGACAAACTTCTCATCTGTAAGAATTATTAAAAAAATATGTTCCCCCCTCATATAATTAATGTTCCCCTATCATACATAAGCAGATGACACTTATATTGCCCAAGACTTCCCTAGTATGGATAGAAAAACCCATTATGTAAATGTTCATCTTCCCATAAAAGTGAATGCAATTCTAGTCTCATATTGAGATTTTGGCAATGGGCGGGAAACACTCTTAGCTGCTCACTGTTGGTTTTTTTATGTGAGATATTTTGCAGTCATTATAGGTGAATGACAACATTTTCTTTTGAACCAAATGGGAGAATGTGTGTAGGTTTATAATGCCTAGCAGGCAATTTATACTATTTGTGTTCATCTTTTCCTGCAATCACTGTATGAGGCAAGGTTTGTGTATGTGAGTAATGATGCAAGGGAATTTTTTTTTTAAAAAAAAGGCTATGCAGAAATGAATCATATTGCAATCATAAGAAAAAGTAGTCGAACTGTTCTAATACTTCTTGCTTTTTCTTAACCTTTAACCTAAACCAACATCCACACCTGCTTTGTTGCCCTAAGCACATTACCTGCACAGTATCTGAGACCCCGCAGCACTCCCATGCTGTGAAGAAGTAGCCCAAAGCCACATGGGCGGAGTCCAGATTGCAGCACTTTCCAACACCACAGCTGCCACTCCAGAAAACTGGGCCAGTGCTATTGGAAAATGGCTAACTCTGAAAAGTCCTCTCATACCCTCCAGTACTGCACAGGTGAAAACTGTGACACATCTGGCCAAGCAACATCAGTGTGTGGTCAATAGGGCAGAAGTTATTAATGAGGAAAGGCACACACAACACAAGCTAGGAGAGGTTGTAGCAGTTTGCTTTTGCCTGAGTATAATGAGAAGGGCAAGATTCTGCTACCTCCTGTTCTTTCTCCCTGGTGAGGTAAGTCACCACAAACTACTTTTGAAGTTTGAACTCAGTTTGCACTGACTGAGGTTAACTGAAGATGAAAGGGGGAAAGAAGAAGGAGAGAAGCTTGGATATTTTAAAAATAGTTGAGGAAGTGGGATAGAGGATTAATCAGGGTTGTCCTTGTCAAATCAGGATATTTGGAGGATATCTCCTCTTCCACAACAAAGGTAAGGGTAGAAATCCAAAGCCATCTTGCAGAAATGCATATGGTGGCTTCTCCCAAATGGACTGTGGATGTCTTGTGTTGCCTTTGAGTGGTGGAAGGAGAAGGCACTGCCCAGACGTAAGTTCACTGCATGAAAGGACTGAAAGAAAGACTCTTGTTCTTCACAGGGAATGTCCATAGAATCTGCTGAATGAGAAGAAAATATTAAGGATAAGCACTTTCATTCCCCGTTGCACACTGCAAATCACTTAAAACGTTGTCAAGAACTCACGGCTGCAGGGTGTGTATAAGAGATAAACAACTGAGGAAAACCATGTTATACTTGCTTGTTTTGTAAATACAATATAGAACAGTTGGGAAATTAGTAATTTTCCCTTTCTATAGCACAATAGCATGAGATTGCTAAACTCAAGGGCTAGATATGCAACTTCCTGCTTACATAACCTTGATTCTTAGCAGTCTAGCACAATAATGCAATTGTTTTACAGCAGTGGTGGCGGAGGATGTTGCTTATTTAGTGAAGAGCTTGGAAGTAAGTCATTCCAAATAACTAGTTTGGTACTAGAACTTGTAAATAACTACAGTAGGGCCCCCATATCTGGTGGGGATTGGTTCTGAGGGGGGCGTGGATACTGAAACCATGGATAATAGCAAACACCATTGAAAATAATGGGACTCCTGGTTTTAAATACCATAGAGTTGCCTTGGAGGACCTAAAATGGCTAGAGAGGACACATTTTCTAGGAAGACTCTATGGTAGGTGTGCTGTTTTGTGTCCCGTGGATAATTGAATCAGTGGATAATGAATCAGTGGATATGGGAGGTCTTACTGTACTCTTAATTGTCCCCCCCCAATTTAAGGCATAACCAGAGTATGTTATGGCTAGAATTCAGACAAGAACATCTGCATATGTAAGTGTCCCTTATACATGTGGGTGCTGCAGAGCTTGGTATCCCTGTCCTTTGTGAGCAGCACATAACTTAGCCCAACTTAGGACTTTATCACACAAGGATGAAATTATGGAATTACAATGGGATAATAGCACGAATGGGATAATAGCACGAATGATGTCATCCTCCTCCCATGGTCCTTGTGTGCTCCGCCCATTAATCACATGTAACTTTTCATTGACGGGCAAAACCTATGAATAGCTCTCAATATCACCCTTTTTGTGGTATCGAGTGTGCAAAAATCGCATCCCACTGTAATTGTGCAATTACAGCATGAATGGGTCATCCCCTTTCCCCCCTCCCCTTTCCCACAAGAACACATAATTAAACTTCAAGGTGAGAACATGAAATGGATCTCCACAGGATGCTGTTTTAATGAACTGTTGCCTTTGGAGATTATCATATACGGCTAATGTGGCACCAGAATCACAACAGTGGAACGCAAAAGGATGCCAATATCACACGACACTGTCCTTTTGTCTTCATTGTCTTTATTCTGGCAAAAACGCCTTAATTAACAAAGTAAATGAACACACAAGCACTGAAACAAACTTAAAAGCATGCAAACTAAAGGGGACAGTTCATATAAAGAGCATCATGTGCTTTGTTTTTGCATTCTCACTGGGAAGATTTTTTTGCTGAGGACCACCCATTCATGCTGTAATCTCGTGATTACAATGGGACATGTTTTTGCATGCAGTCAATACTGTGAAAAAAGTGCTATTAATGATCTATTGATGGCTTGTCCCATGAATGTCTTGTTTGAAGCTGGAGCACAGAGTAAGAACACGAAGACATCATCGTTGTACAATAGTGGGGCCCATTTGTGCTACCATGACGTCATAATCCCGTGATTTTTGTTGCATCTAATAATGTTCTTAGAGAATCACCTGGAGACTCAGGCCCCAATCCATAAAGGGAGACCCGAGAGCAAGCAGGATATTAAATAAATGAATGTATAAATAAAAGTAAGCCCGATAGATTCAGTGGGGCTATTGGGGGTTAGCAATAAGATTCATGCCAAAAAGTTTCAGGCCTTTTGCAGTGTAACTACAGCTTTTAACTACTTGTATAGTTATAGAGTGTGGCATAAATAAGAGTAGCAGGATATTGCATGGCTCATGCAGCTGCCTCATGCTCTTTTGTAGTAGTGAGGTGATAACATGTGGATGGGAGAAGACTATGTTTGTCATACAGGCCAGAAGCTTGCAGCATTCAGGTAATTTATGTAACTAAAAGGATCTGTTCTAGTTACTTTTGAGAAACAGGAAAGTAGATATGACTTTAAAAATGTAACTATAACAGTGACTGACTACTATGGGGGTGGGAGCTTGGAATGATGACTGCAATTAATTGCTTCTCAAAAATAACTTTCCACACTCTGATCTACTGCCAAGCTTATGCAGTATGGTGGGGAAGAATTGGGTATTTTTTTTAAAAAAATCTCTTTCCCTATGCAGTATGGAATAGAAAAGAGTCTCTGGGTATTATGGGATAGAAAAGAGACAATGTGAAATATGTGTCCGTTTGCAGTAGCCACCTTATATCTATTATGTAACTGGACTTTTTTTTTTTAAAAGACAACCCATACCTTTAGTCAAACCGGATGAATGGAGTTATATAGAAGCAAGAGAAGGAAAATGTGGCAAGGTTGCTGTTCTTCTTGTCTGTGGGCTCCAGAAGTCATTTGCTTGTGTCCACCAGGGTTTCTAGAATGAAAAATGTTTACAATGGAAAATGAAAAGACAACACAGATGGTCCAGGATTACTGGCTGTGCTTTCTACTCCTGGATATTGTTCTGGACATTTTGAATATTCAACCTTGAATTTGTACCTTTTTAAAACCAAAACCGAAACAGTTATCATTATTTATTTACCAATATGCCAACCATGTATTTTTAAAAGCTGTAAACAGGAAAGTTATATATTTCTGTTGACCTAGATTGCTCAGAAGCTAAATCAGATCAAATAAAGTCAAGAGACATAGAAGGACTGGTTGTTCAGGAGGGGAAAATCCCCAAAGCAAAACTCCTCAGTATTCATTCTGGAAGTCATGGCTTTTCAAGAGTCCTCGGGATTAATTTATCTGAAAAGGGCATGCCATAGGGAACAGAAACAGCCAGCTCTGATTTCTGAGACTGAAAGTAACTAAGGACAATTGAATCAGCATGTAGATGGGAGACTTCTTATTCCTAGGATGGAGGGAAACCGTAAGTCTCTCAACCCAGAAGGTGACTTTCTGTGTGAACAGGAACATAGGTATGTTTCAAGGCTTCCTAGTTATATTGAATAAAGGAAAAATATGTATAGTTTTAAGCACATTTGCTCCATTGAGATCTTCAGCTGAACACATTGAAGCTAGAAGGACATAAGGACATGTCACCTGGGCTCCCCTCACTGGGCTCAACAGATCTGCTGACCCAGAATCCATTGAGTTCCATGTTTCAAATACTAAATGACACATCAGCTGCTTAGTGAAAGTGGTAGACAAGCCTTCCCCTCCTGATGTTCCCTCTTCTCCTCCATCATCATCATCAGCAGCCAGAAATCACTTATCTAGTGCATAATCTAGGAGATTATCACACGAAACAGGTAAATCACACTGATAGCAGAATAATAGCGTTTTTGGCTGGGGCTTATCACATGATGTTGTTCCTTTTCTGTTGTTCTCCCGTTCTTCTATTGTTCTCCTATGAGAGACCCTTTGGAAAGTGTTTCTTTTTATTAACATAAATATCCATTAATAACCTCCTTCCTCATTTCTGTTGTGCTATGGTTTCCTGTGCAAAAGTTCAATTGTGCTTTTATGCCAATTTTGGGTGGTCAATGGGTGTGCTTTCGGTGGGGAAATGTCAGTCCACTTACAGTGATTAGGGAAGAAGGAGAAGGGGTGGAAATTTCAATTTGATTTTCTTTCAAGTGTCAAAGTAATTGAGAGACTTTTAAACTTTTTTCTGACTAGAATTCTTGTTAATTCTTGCTTTTTTTAAGCTTTGGGGTAGACTACACTCTAGCTTCAGACTTAATTCTGGCAAATGAAAGACAGCATCAGTATTGATCAGGCAGATAGATCAGTAGCTGTTGGTTTTCATCTGGCAGTGGTTAGTTAAGTGTGAATCTAGAGTCTGGTCTATCCCAATCAAGGCCCCCTGCCCTGGGGAAAAAAAAAAGCATTTTTAAAACATAAAACTGCTTTCATTTAAATTTCTTTCAGCATGTGCATGCACAGGGACACTAAACTAGGAAACAAGGAAAAGGGATGGCAATAATGTATTGGAAGTCATGGGTGAGCAGTCCCAATGCTGTGTGTGATAAGCTTTTAGTGCAAATGAACACTGTAATCCTGGAAAAGTTCCAAAGGTGAGAAAGGAATGACAGCAATCCTGATTGAATAGTTTTTAGAAGCAGTGTTATTGAAGCAGGAGAAAAGCCTGAGAAGATCCATAGCCCCTAAAGTAGGAGTGTTCAACAGTGCTTGGGCAGTGTTTTTCACACATGCCCTGTGCTCCTGACAGGGCATACCATGCTATAGTACCAAGATTGGAAGAGATGTGACAGCACTTCTATTTTTTGGGGGATAATGTATTCCAGTCTTCCTGGGTTTGTTTTTGTTTGAGGGAAGTGGAAGCAAAACTATTGCCTTTGGGGGGGGAAATATGGGGGCAAAAATTTCATATGGGAAAAAATGATGGGGCAAGTCTGGGGGATTGGAGAATATTCTTTGGGAGGTGCCAAAAGAGGAGTTGGGGGCCTATGAGCTACACTTTCCTCAACCCTGCCCTAGACATTTGAGCTTCAGCTGATAGACATTCTGCTGTGAGCATTGTTCATATCCACTGGTCCCTCTCAGTACCACTTTGTAAACCCTGGTGGCCTGTTGTTCAGCTCCATTGAAGAATAGCCTCAAAACGTTTGCATGTGCTTTATCTGGATACTCATGAATTCACTGCACTGTTGAAGAATTTTTTTGCTAGTCTTTCCTTTGCGCAAAGGCATGTATGTTTCTTTCCCTCAAATGAAGGAAATTCCTTATGAATATACAGGCTGTAGGTGGCATCAAAACTATTTACCTTCAGCTCCTGTATTTTTTTGGGGGGGGGGGCTTAGAAAAGAAAATAGATGAGAAGTTGTAATGCAGCAGATACAGTGTTAATGGGTACTTTTTAAAAACTATTTTTAAAAGGTGTTTTATTTTCAGGGAGAAGTGTTTTCCTGAGTGCCATATGCTATTGCAGCAGCATTTTACTAAGTACCAAACTCATCAATATCTCAGAACACAAAGTTATTTCATCATTCTCAATGCGTGATACAAATTTAATGAAATTCTTTCACAGAGAGAGTGCATAAGGTACTTTGGGGGTGACTCTGGAGAATGTAAAGTGAATGGAACAGCAATACTTCATGAAAATGAGTTAGAATGGCTGGTCTTCTAGCCAGAGAGCAGGATTAATTCAACAATAAAGTAGAAGCAAGTGGCACAGCGCTCACATGGAATAAAAGGCATACATCCAACACCAGATTTAACTGTGTTGCAAACCATGAGAATTTGCAGTTCATCTGGTTTGTAAAAATAGGGGAAAATAAATGATCTTGCAGTGTAATGCTTGCCATGGTAAGCAAAGTTAGAGGGCATGAAGGACCCTCCTTCTCCTTCCTTCTGCCCCCAGCAACCAGAACTCTGGGGAAAACATTTGAATAGGCAAGCTTCATTTGGCTGTCACCAGTAAGTTCATAAGAGGCTAATATAAGAGACTAGATTATATGAGCAGAGCTTGTAACAGTTATGTTATTGGACTGCAAATCCCACAGTCCCCCCAGCCAGCTTGACCAGTGGCCATGGGAGATTAGTAGTCCTAAAAGGAATCCTTCCCAGCTCTGATAGTTAACTCAGTTTACAAGCAATGAAAGTAAGTGCCCGTATCCACTCTGTGATTGTAAATTTCATATGTTAAATGTGGATTCTGCATCCTTTTATACTCCTTCAGACTCCTCTCAAATATATTTTATTAAGACCCTTAGAATTCAATAGTAGTTTCTCCTAAATTACTCTTACAGCCCTAAATGTGTAGATTATACTGTGACTGCATTTATGATTTTGGTCACTGGGCCCCTGTTCCTAAACTCAGACTTTCCATTTTGAAATTCATTTTCTGTCAACTGAAAGTTTGCATCCTTTTAGATTAATAGCAATAGGACAATACCTTTATCAGGACTAATAAAAAAAAATCTGTCAATCGGAAAGAAAAGCAAACACCAAAACAGGGAAAGCCCCTAACTATGTTTGCCTTCAGAAGCATAGTAAAGGCTGATCTTACATGAAATCCTGAGAAGTCCATACTCTCCAACATTTCACAAATGATAACCAGGACCTATGTGGTCAAAAAACATCAGAGGGTGGCCAATATGGCAAAATGTATGAATGAAGAAGACACAAGCTAGGTTAGTGTCATGTGCTTGCATTCACAGATGTAGTGACCAGTAGTTTCAGAGTTACACAGAAAACTTTATTGGCACAGAAATCCAGAAAGTATATCATACAAGGTTGTTGCTCAGAACTGAAATTTAAGAGATTATCAGATGACCCCCAAAAAATCCAGTACAGGGATGACAGGATATTGCTAAAGGGCTTGAATATCAGACGACAACATCCCTGTCCTGTTATTCCCCTGTGCTGCTTCCGTTCCACCCGTGTTCATTTGTATTGACAATTTAAGGAATGATGGGCGAGCAAAAAGGAGCCCCTTTATGCTGGTGTAATGCTAGCTGCAGTGGGAGGTCTGTGCCGAACACTTCCAGGTGCAAACGGGACATCCAGGTAAGTGACAGCCTTTTTTGTACCCTCACTGAGTTACTTGGTGTTTTTTAAGTGTGTTTCTGTGTGGGTTTTTTTTTTGATGTTTATTTTCCTCTTTATTTTTAAATTTTCTGTGTGACTGTCCTCTTGCGAGAACGGCCAGGATTTCGTTTCTAGGGAGTGAATTCAGCTCCGCGATGGCTGCATTCACTCCTGGGCTGCTGGAGGGGAGAACTTTTAATCGCGTGGAAAGGTAGATGTCTTTCCACATTTTCATTTAATCAGTTATAGGAACGGGAGTGGGGCGGGAGGGGACATAGTGAGACAGGGACTTTTTTTTGGTCTGCGTCTGATAATCTCCTTAGAAAACAGATAGCATAAGAAAAGCATATTACAATCTATGAAATCTTGTGGGCTTCAATATTATTGATTAACCAACATCTCCTGACCTCCTCTTCCAATGTAACGTCCATCCCATTTTCCCCAAGCTGATTGTGCAGCTGCAGCTTATTCATCCATTCTCATTACCAACCATTATACTCCCCTTTCACAGGCACAACAACACCTTTGTCAACAAGCACAAAGAAATGAAAACACAATTAACAGCAAGGTTACAAAGAAACACTGAAATTGGCAGGAATAGGTCACGTCCAGGACTGATCCTGACAGATAGGCTGCAGCAGTTTCCTTTTGCCTGAGCCTACTAGAAAGGACCTATTCCACCCCCTTCCCTCCTTTCCCCCTGCTGAGTTAACTACTTTCGCCCTTTGAACTCAGTTTGCAGCAAAGGAAATAAGTTGGGGACAAAGGGGGAAATGAGAGGAGGAGAGAGAAACTAGGACACTTTAAAAGAAGTTGAAAAAGTGGGTCTACAGAGGATTAATCAGGGCAGTCCTTGCCACATCAGGACAGTTGGAGAGTATGGAAGTCTCTGCCACCTATTGCCTACATTGAAGGCAATTGTTTGTCCCTCCTCCCCCAACAAATGGCCAAAAATAGCTGGATTGAAAATCCATCCCAATTTGATTGCTCATGTTAGAATGAATATGCCTAGGTCAGGAGGGTACAGAGTACTGTTTCAGAATGTGCTGCCTCCACAAATACTGGAATTGCCTCAGAATCTCTTCCCAAGAAGGGCTGCTACCTCATGCAGTTCAAGGAGGGGTCATAAAGAAGAGGCTGACAAAACGGGTAGGGGAATTGTATTTGCTTGAACCTTTGCTGCATATTCCAGTGCAGTGACAAACTGCAACACTAAAAAGTTTAATATATTTCTCTGACAAGTGAATCCAATATGACAGCAGCCTTATTTTTTAATGCAGCTCCGCCAACTACTTTTGTGATGTCATTGCATTCACACAGCAAAGTCAACACACACTCTTGGCACTAGGCGAATTCCAACACGTTGCACATATTTTAAAACACGCTTTCATCCCTCAGGATGTTTCCATGGCAAGCATGAGAGAAGTGCTTTGGCTGGTAAACTGAGAGAAGCTGTAGAGAGCAATCCTACATATGTTTACTCAGAAACAAGTTCAAGAGGCCTTACTCTCAGGGAGGTGTACGTAGGATTGCAGCCGAAACGTGGTACATATTTTTTTTTGAGGGGGTGGACTCTGACATGCTAGGATAAAAATCTTTCAGATAAACAAAGAAACTCCAAAGACAATATAAAATTGGCTTAAATGATGTTTGGTCCAAAACAAAGAGTAGGAACATGTGATCCTCCAGATGTTGTTTGGCTGCCATTTCCCATCACCTCTCACAATTGATCATGATGACCAGGGCTGCTGGTAGTTGCAGTCCAACAGTATCTGGAGGGCTGTGAACATGCATTTCAAGGTATATTCTTTGTTCTGCTCAGCGAACCCTCAGTATGTGTAGTAGGAAACATTCAATATGGTAACGCAGTATCCTGCCCCATTCATATATTACATGCTAAACAGGCACTGGTGAGTGGGGGGAGGAAGCATAGGTTAAAATGAGCATAATTTCAACAGCTACCAGGAAAACATGACTTAAACATGAAAGAAAAATATCTCTTTTACAGGGTTAAAGCTCACTGTGTATGCTATTCAAATTTTGGTATATTGTACCAGACTGAAAGGCTCTTGCATTGGCTATAAGGCAACTGACACTGAATTTATTGCAATGCTTGATTTCACTCAATGTTATAAAAATATTTTTTGGGGGGTGGGGTAGAGGAAGATACAATATAAAGATGATTAAGTTTTGAGCACCATATGGAAGAACCTCTCTGTTGTACACAGACAAATTCTCTGTTGAGGACCCAATTATATGCTTATATCAATATTTAATTGGTAGCACTGAGACTTTGTATTTAGAAGGTGAGACAAGGGCTGAACTTGTACTTGAGAGAAAGGTTTCAGGACTTCTTTGTTATCTTCCATTGTACTGTGATACATTATGGATAAGAAGTTTTCTTCATTACCTTAGCAACATTTTAAAAAGTATTTCCTTTATTTTGTTTTGCTGCATAAAAAGTAAGGATGCTTTTAAGTAACTAAACAGGAAGACATTCAGCAACGAAAGCTTTTATGTTTTAAAACCATGCTTGCATTGGGGGACTAGGAGGTGAGAGAGACAAATGTACCCATACATGCAAATTTCACTTTGCTTTTATCTTTGTATTTATATTTGTTCTTGTTGTTGTGTGCCTTCAAGTCCTATCTGGCTTATGGTGACCCTAAGGCGAACCTATCACAGGCTTTTCTTGGCAAGATTTGTTTAGAGGAGGTTTGCCATTGCCTTCCTCTGAGGCAGAGAGTGCTTATATTTACCTCTAATGATAATCTATGGTTTATTGTCATGTGAAAGAGCCTGAGAGTATCCTCTTCTATGCAGAGGAGATGAGAAGCATTTGCTTCTATCTTTAACTAATGACAACAAAAACTTGTGTCTAAGCCTGGACAAAGTGTGTTTAGCTGTAAAGTGTGTTTACTGTAAAGGCTGGGGAACTTAGCTATGGTTTACTGTAAAGGCCACTGGATTTCAACTACAATCATCTTTGAGCATGGACCAAGCTAGGAATTGGAATCCAGCAACATCTGGAGGGCCACTGGTTCCCCACCCCTAGTTTGCTGTAACAAGTCAACTTTAAAACCAGAGCTTGAAGACTGTAACTCCCAGGTCAGCATGGCCTTGGCAGCTGAAATTCTGAGAGCTGTAATCCAAAAAAGTAGTTTGCAGGATTAGTATTGAAAGGCTGCTTCTGACCCGAATAAGAACTGCAGACAACACACAGCTGGAAATAAAAAGGCCACAACTTTTATTGTTACAGCTGGGTAGTGTTGGCTTGGCATGAGGCATGGATCCAGAGATTGGATGAGCCAGCTGTCATACAATCAGCCCATTTCACCTAACCAGTGTGTCAGGGCCACCAAAAGGATGGAGACCAAGGAAACAACATGGTTGCATAGCCTCTGAGTGGTTTCCCTGCCACTTGAGGATACAACAGGTTCCCGAGCCCCTGAGCTAGACCCAACCTGCCTCTCTACACCCCCTAAGTCCCTTAAAGGGACTCCCCAAAGATCGAAAACAAAAGCAGAATCAATTGCTCCTCACTAGCACCCAGAAACTGGATTTTGCCTCATGCTACCCACCCAAGTTGTGACAAATACAGAGTAAATTTTGCTACAAAACAGGTGATCTAGAAAGTGGGTAGGTGGGAGGGCAGTCAAGAGCTGACTGTTGAGAAGAGCTCTAGCTGAATGATCAGAGTGTCCAGAGGGCCAGTACATTCAGCCTGCTGGAGGATAGCTAGTGTAGTGTCCCATAAACATTCCCCATTGTCCCCACCACATTATCCAAATGTGGTCTTCCAGGCAGAAATCTGATCCACATCCACTGAAGGCAATCTCTCTCATGGCCCAGTGCATAGTATTGTAGCCACATTTCCATACATGGTGCCTATGAATTGTACGAGTGGGACACATCAAATTGATATGCCCAAACCTAGGTGGCGAAGAACTGACTGCTAGAAAGAGCTCCATACAGCTTAATAAATACTCCTGGGTATACTGTAGGGAAACCTGCAGCTTCAATGTCTTGCATTTGGGGGGGTGGGGGTCTGGCCCTCCTTAGCCACTGAATGGGCTGTCTTCTTCCCTGGAGTGTAAAATGGTGTGCAGCCTCTTGGGAAGAAAACAGCATGCAGAGAGAGAAAATGGCAGCTCCTATGCTGTTTGTGCCACTCCGCAGCCCCACAACTGGGCCTTCAGGTAAGTCTAGGGGCTTGGCTTTTCCTAGCTTTGTTCATACAGAGTTGGGCTGTTTCAATAAACCATAGCTAAACTACATTTTAAGCTTCTGATGTAATGCTAAACTGTGGGTTAGTTGCAAACAGAAGTGAAAGCTTGCTCTCATCTCAGACTTTATCAGACGAACTTCCATAAACGTTTCTTTCCCACCATACTTTAAATCATTTTTCTGCCAGCAAAAGAACACATTCTTTCAAACCTAGCATTAAAAGGCAACCCCAGCATAAACGAAGCACAAACGGAGCTCTGTTTACTCCCACATTTGTGATCTCACCATTTCTTGTGAGAAGACGCGAGCGTGGTAAATGTGAAATATACAGCAAAAGAAAGACACAAAACATACACACAAGCACAGAAACACACTTTAAAACTTAAAAGTAAACTGGGGAGTTCATAAAAACAGCGTCCCTTACCTGGCTTTCTTGATCTAGACTGGTAGTGTTCTGGCACTGATGCTGTAATCATGAGAGGACAATGGCGCGAGGTTTCAAAAGCTGGCAATACTGGCAAAAAAGTGCCACGGGAGATCTATTGATGGCTTGGCTTGTCAATAAAAAAGAACACCTTATTCCCCACACATGATCGCGAAAGGATGATGTCGTCTGGTATGTGAGCCCTTTCGCATTCATTAGGCGTCGTTATGACAGCATATTTGCCGCATCTGATAAAGTCACTCCTCACATTCATGCTGGAGGAGGAAATGAAAAGGGGAGAGCACAAGCTCAGAAGCCTGTTATCATTACAATAAATCATACTTCATTGTTACAGCCAAATACAGCCAGAGTGCTTCTGCTTTGATAATGCAGATTACCTGCAACAAGCTCTCATTTATACCCATCTGCATATCTCTTGGTACAGCAGCCTCTTCCTAGAAGTGGTTAAAGGGGGGCTACTGTATTTATTTCAAGGGCTCTATGTAAAGTTGGTGAGGGAAACTATGTCAAGGGCCAATTTAGATCATATATAGGCTGGAAATAGGCCCTGGAAGTGACCTGTTTCTACTTGATTACTCTTTTTCGTATGCTATCTGGAGATGAGGATTCATACTGCTAATATCTGATTGGAGTTAGTACAAACAGAGTGCTGAGCACAAATGCCTTCCTTCCTTCCTTCCTTCCTTCCCTTTCTTTTAATCTGGAGATCACCTTTTTGAGCTTGGAAGTTCTAGTTGATATTCTGTTCTTGTTTGACATGTTCCTCTATGGCCCTGGCTTTTTTTTTTTTTTTTTACATTTTTTAAAAGATAAGGTGACTACCATTCAAGGTATTACTTATTCATTTATTTGATTTATTTTCCATACTTTACATGGTAACACTGTGTTGTTTTCTAACCTTTTTGTAGTAACTTCTAGTACTTTTTTCTCCATGTTGACACCATCTGAACAACTTTAGGGAGTGATTCATAATTGTTGAAAATCTTCTGAGAAAATATTTCATTCAGTGCCCACATCATTATGCAAACATTAAGTGGAGTTATTTCATTCAACTGTTTGGAGCTCTACATTTTGGCTCTAGATGTATACCTGCATGCAGGTATAGCCTTCCTCCATGAAGTAGCTGAGATAGAGGATGAAGCAGATAAGTGTAATGCTTTCTCAGCAGGTCCTGTGGTCATGATGTGACCTCAGCTTTGTAATTTGTCGGGGGTGGGTGGGGACATGAGAAGCAGAGACTTATGGTAGAAAAGTTATGTTATTTTACATATGCATGTATTAGCTAAATATGTGCTTGCCAGTTTCACTGGAAACACTAAATTGAGAGTTTGAGAGACAGCTATGAAACCAACAGCTCCTTGCTCACCTTACCTATCCATGTTCCACTTTTTACTTCCTACCCAGCATCCTCCACCCTGACCCTGACTCCTTGGCCTGTTTCCAGTAAGTAAGCCAGCTGAGGAAAACCTCTTCATGTAGTGGAGCATGAGGAAGCAAGTGGGACAGGAGCACTTTAATGAGCATGGCACATCAAAAAAGGGTGTCTTGGTACCTGACTGGTTCACTGAGCACTATTGGATAGCTCTAAGTTGGCTGGCATTCAAGGGGTTATTTTTCACTCAGAGAGATCAGGGTCCAAATCCCTGCTCTGCACTGAAAACCCACTGGATGACCTTAGGCAAGTCACACTTTATCACCC
Source organism: Gambelia wislizenii (assembly GCA_030847615.1). NCBI lineage: Eukaryota > Metazoa > Chordata > Lepidosauria > Squamata > Crotaphytidae > Gambelia > Gambelia wislizenii. The sequence goes on along the minus strand of JAUMIR010000001.1, from coordinate 163,052,049 downwards.
TAAGAGAAAGGCGATGGCAATTTTCCTTTGAATAAATCTCGCCAAAAAAAGAGAGCCTAGGATAGGATTGCCTTAAGTCAGAGGCTTGTAACAACCATAGATAGGCCTTCCTGATCATGCAAGAAGAATACTCCAGTCGATAATAGGAGATCACTTTTCCTTTGAGAATCTCCGAGCCCACATAGGGGAATGATTTTACTATTGCTGTTTGTTATTTCTGTTCTAAAAGTTTCCAAAAGGGGGAGAGAACCTTATTTCTAAGCAATACTATTTCGTGTGTGTGTGTGTGCTTGTTATCATACTTTGATCTCAATCTGGGAGGAATGCATTTAGGTTAAGTTGTGTTAACCTAAATGCAAAATCTCATGTCACTTGGGGACACAGCACACCACTGGCTGTATGTAATTTCCATCTCCCCACAGCTGGAAGGCTGGTGTGAGTTTTTCTATGCTGTGAAATGCCTGCTGCATCCATTACTCACCAACAGAGTGGCCATCTAAATGGTGAAATTACTCCTTGTTGAATTTGAGGAGAAGTCTACCTGTCTTAATGGGAATCTGTGTTCTGATGCCCTATTTGGAAGGAGGGGGGACCAAAACGGCAAGAACTCAGAGGGAAAAGCCTTCACAGCTTTTCCTGGAGTTTTTGAAAAACAGTGAGGGGTGTGTGCATCCTCCCCTTGTCAGGACAGCAATTTGATAGGAATTACTGTCCGAGAGTACAGGAAGCATGGCCCTCACTGGCTGGACAAGCACAGGGCAGGGCTTGCTGACAGGGCAAGTACCCACAGCTGCCATTTTTTCACCTTTAGTGAGCGAATGGGGATCACTCTCGCCACCACTGAGATGGGGAAGGGAGAAGAGGATGAGAGAGCCCTCCTCCCTTCCCTGGTCCCCCCATGCTGCCACCACCATCGCTGCCAGGACTGAGGAAGGGAGGCAGGCTCTCTCATCCCCTTCTCCCTTCCCCAATCCCCCCATATCACTGTCACTGCCATGGGGATCGGGGAAGGGAGGAGGGCTCTATTGTCTCAGCTGTCATCTTGGATGTGAAGCTTATGGGGGCTACTAGGGCTAAAACACCATTAAGACAAGTTGCAGCTGCTGCAACTTGCTATTACTGTGGGGCACTACATTCCCCCCCTCATATAGATGGGGCCTTTTTTTCTTTTGCATCAGTGTCTTGTGTCAGTCTTGATATCATATGTAGCGCTTGGGGAGGCTTGGGACCAGTCTAGATATGATGGTATACTGTGAGTGGGTGTGCATTTTTGCCCATTCACAGTGACAGTGTTTAGTTTTTGCCAATTCACGTGTATACACATCGATTTGAATGGAGCATTCACACGCTCCAGTAAAGAGTAATAGAATTAAAATGCACATTGCTGCACATTTTTATGTCCACACATGCAAAAATGCACATCTGCGTGCATTTTGCAGAAAAATTTGGGGAAAACTGCAAACCCCTTTACTGTGCAGTTTGTGGAGTTTTTAGCCCCCGCGTTCTGAATACTGTGAAAATAGTTTGCAGTGTGTTGGGACAGATCATATGCTACTTGCATTCTATGAGGAGTATTTTCACCATCTAGACAACCCCCTGGAGCTGCTCCATTCCCAGTTCAGAAGAGGCACCCTCCCATATTCCCCCATCTCTGTGCTCTATTCAGTAATTAAAATGGTTTCCTTACCCACTCACATGTAGCAAACACTTTACTAGTCATATTTACCAAACATATACATGCTTGCCATCATAGCAGTGCAGCTGTACCCTTAGGAAGAGTGAAGTGGTCAGCCTAAGTTACAGATACTTGAGGCCCATCTACACGAGGGGAAAAATCCCAAATACCTCATACTATTGGCATCTCGCAGCAGCAGCGACATGCCCAAATGTCTTTTCTGGCCTCAGAGACCCCCATAAGCCTTGCATTCCTGATGGCGGCCACAAGTGATCTACTCACATTAGTAGATCACCACCTCTAGTTTTTTTTAAAAAAAAAGTTGTCCCAAGGTGCACTAGTGCAATAGTGATACTCCAAAGCAAAACAGAAAATATTGATCCTTTTTTATCACCTTAGCGAGCGATCACTAAAGCAAAAATCCAACATAGCGGCAGTGGGTGCTTACCCTCCTACCAAGCCCCACACCCTCTCTCACCCAGCCAATCAGTTTTGTGCTTCCCTTCATATTTTTTTTTAATCATTCAATACTTCAAAAGAGCAAAAATGTGCACCAGCCTTGCAGTTTGTGAAAAAGCATGGGGAAATCTGTAAAGGCTTTTACCTCATTGTTTTTGCCACATTGGGCCCCCCTCCTTCTGAATAGCATGGATTGATCCTGTTTAGACTGGTAGGATTCCCAGCAAATTCCATGAGAGGTATTTTCACTGTTTAGATGGGCCCTTGAATAAATCTCAACAAAAAACAAAAGGAGAAAACTGGAGTGTGTTCAAGGCCTGTGTAGTGTGAGGGGCAAGACTTGTCTCCCTAAGCTAGTCTGCTGCCCTCAGTTGAAGAAAGATTTAACTGCCAGGTCAGCTGGATTTTCTATATACAGTGAGAGGGTGCACTATTGTGTTCTTTGTCTTAGGCAGTAAAATGTCTTGGGACAGCTCTTTTATCATAAGTTTCCTTCTCCAGCTCACTAATGTAGACCATTGATATTATCCTTTTCATATCATCTCTAATTTGACTTAACCTTTGCACAATGTATCCATCTCTCCTTTCTTCTGTTCCTGTTTCTTGGCAATTTTCTGTGTATTTTTGGCTTCGCTTTTCACACACCTGCATCCATACTAATTCTCTAATTTCTGTATCATGTAGGAATGATAATCTTTATAAATTATATTCTTCAGAGTAAGAAAGAATCACAGAATCATAGAATCATAGAGTTGGAAGAGACCTCAAGGGCCATCCAGTCCAACCCCCTGCCATGCAGGAATACACAATCAAGACATTCCCAACAGATGGCCATCCAGCCTCTGTTTAAAAACCTCCAAAAAAGGAGTTTTTAAAGAAGGCAGTGTTTTCCACTTCTGAATAGCTCTTACTGTCAGGAAGTTCTTCCTAATGTTTAGGTGGAGTGTTTAGGTGGAGTCTCTTTTCCTGTAATTTGAACCCATTGCTCCGTGTCCTAGTCTCTGGAGCAGCAGAAAACAAGTTTGCCCCACCCTCAGTATGACATCCCTTCAAATATTTGAACATGGCTATCATGTCCTCTCTCAACCGTCTCTTCTCCAGACGAAACATGTCCAGTTTTCTAAGCTGCTCCTCATAGGGCATGGCTTCCAGACCTCCAACCATGCTGGTTACCCTCCTCTGGACACATTCCAGAAAGAATCAATTTACCATTTTCTCCTTGCTGCAAGAAAAGCATTGAAAGCTGTGCAGTTTTTCAGGAGTTATTTTGTGGAATTCTGTGGAAAAAATGCATTTTCTGCACAGGAAACAACAATTGCTGCACAGAAAACAGCAAAACTATAAATGCTGTTTTCTGCATAGAAAACATGTTTTCTGTACAGGAAATTTGTTTTTCAAGAAACCTGTTTTTTTTAAATGATCTTTTGAATATTCTTTCTATCCCTAGCATCAGTGAGAATAATGTCTAAAACACATGTACTCACATGACAAAAACATCTCTATGTTGATTTTTAATTTCAAGATTTAGAGCCGGGGTGGGGGGGCACCTCCATGTCACACTGAGAACACTTCTTCTGGGCAAAATGCAACAAAATACAAAATCTTCAAGCAGTGATACCTTTTTTGGTCCAACTGCAAAGCATAAAATATATTATGCAAGCTTTCAAAGCTTCACTGCCTTCTTCATCAGGCAAAGATGTTAAAAGTTTTACACAGGACAGGGATATCTGGTTCTCAAGAGAAGTAAGTAAATAAATATAGGACATTATTAGACTAGCATCTAAAACACTGTAATTCCACAAATGAGGATAGTGGAAGCATCATGGCATCATCACACTTATTATTGCATGTCACTGTAATTGTGTGAAAGAAATGCCATGGAATTATTGCACAATGACCACTAGCACTTTAAGAAAAGGAGTTTATTTCTGTGATTTAACATGGGCAAGATTTCAGTGGTTCTTGTGAGAAGATGCAAGTGTGCTTAAAACTAAAAAAAAACACCCACCCCTGAATTAACAAAGTTAATGAAAAAACAAGCACTGAAACAAACCTAAAAATGTGCAAACTACATGGGACAGTTCATAAAAAGAGCATCCTGTACTTTCTTTTCATGTTCTCACCTGGACGTTTTCTTGCTGAGGACCACCCATTCATGCTGTAATCTCACAATTACATCAGGAGCGGTTTCGCATGCCATTAATACCACAAAAAAGGTGATATTGAAGACCTATTCATGGCTTGTCCCATGAATCAGAAAAAATGCCTTTTTCTCAGCTGGCCCATGTTGTAACAATGCAAAGACAACATCATCATCCAGTAACAGGACCCATTCATGCTGTGGTGTTATAATCCTACAGTTTTTGCCACATATGATAAGTTTATAGTCACTTTTCTGTTGCTAATGAAGCTGAAATTTCATTACCTGTCTTTTATTGCTCTTTGTCCCTAGCCCTAGTCCTCACATGACCAATAAGGGGAGTGGCTTCTGCCTGAATTGAAATCCCTCAATATCATCCTAACTGGCATCTCGGGCAGAATGTAGAGGTCTGACTCTAACATTGTCAACATTTTCCTCCTGTATGATTTTTAATGTCTTTTTTGATAAAGAAGCCAGTGAAGCTTCAAACATTTGCATAATGCATTTAATACTTTGGAGTTGGCCAATAAAGGTATCATTGCTTGTGGATTTTGGATTTTGTTGTATTTTGCTGCATCACCAACACAGCTATCCTGGATAAATTTTCTTTTGAGCAGTAGTTTTAGAAAAGTGCAAAATACTTCTTAAATGTTTGCATTGAACTTTCAGCTTAAAGGTGAACTTCTTAACATAAATAGTATGATATGTGTGGTGTGTTCTGTGAAAGAAATCTGCTAGCAGTACAAATTGTGACATGGGTGGAAGGGAATCTTTTTTAAAAATATTTTAAAATGTGTAACATACATTTCAGAAAGCCCCTGTGGATTGCCCTTGGACTGTTCTAATCTTGACCTGTGATTTTTCACCGTTAGCTTGGTGTCATTGTTGACATTGCCCTGCAGATTTTCACAGCAGTTGGTAAACCTATTTATAACACTTACTTGCTGTCAAAGCAGGCAAAGCACAACTAGTCTTGTCTAGGTTTATGAACACTGAGATCCATGCATTCCCCTGTTTTTATCTGCAGCAGAGAGTTTAAAAGCCATCTAAACATTGACAGGCGAACAAAAATATTTTAGATTATAAAAGCAGACTGACAGATAATAGGAAAGAACAGACCTATAGGCAGTTGGTGAACCATTCATCCTCCTCTAGAGATTGTTCTCCCCTACCATCTCCAGACTCCTAAAAACAGCCAGTCACTTATCCTTCTCGAAGGCCCATGGAATAGGCCCTCTTCCCTTCCCCCCCCCTCAGTTTGGGACTCAAGATGGCTTACAACAATTGAAAACAAACATAGATTTAAAAAAATCACAGTATACAAATGTTAAAAAGTAAGTAAACTATCACAACATTAAAAACAATTGTAAAATATAACATTAAAAAAATCCAGTGGCCAGTTTCCCCCTAAAATTCAGTTCTCAAAGGCCTGCTGGAAAAGAACGTCTTCATGTGCCTGCAGAAGATAGTAAGGAGGGTTCCCGTCCAACCCCAATGGGAAAGAAGTCCCAGAGCCAAAGAGCAGCCATGCCGAAGACTCTCTTCCATGTTACCACCAGGTGTTGCAATGAGGTTGAAGGACAGAGAGGAGGGCCTCCCCAGAAGATCTCAAAACTTGGGCAGGTTCATATGGGATGTTAGTATGCCCTACTACCCCCTCCCCATGGTATTTCATAACTGGAAATATTGAACACTTTGTGAGCTCAGGTTAGTTGAGGCAAACCAAAAGTCAGTTGGAGGTCATAGTGACTTCTGATGTGTCTAGAAATATAATGTTAAGAAAGCTCAAGTCAGGATTATGTGGAAGGCCCTTCAGTAAACACAGTTCTTAAGGAAGTATATGCTAATCCTTTCTTCCAGCCCTGGGCATTTCAACAATGATTCAATCAAGCAGTTAAGTGACAATTCCTTAATCAAGACCTTTACAGAAATCTGTCTTACACCCTCTTCCTGTCCAACCTTATGAGGTTGTTGCAAGCCCATTAACATTTTAATTAAAGCAATCAGTTGAGTTTCAGTTTCCTTTGTCTCTCTTGTGAGAGAGCTATCCAAGCTTTGTTATAAGCAGCACACCCCTCCAAGGCTCGAAATAGGTTATAAATATCATATCTCCAACACCAGCAAAGTGTGCCACAGACTGACAGACCTCGCCATTCTTCCGGACTTCTCTGTGCCACCCTCATATGCTGTCTGAGTCCCTCTGCTGCATGGACCTCTTTCTCCAAGACTGGTAACTATCACCCTTCCACCCCTGGCTTTTCTCTATCCAACCCTTCCCACCTTACTTTCCAATAGCCTTGTATGGTTCTTAAGAGTATATGTTCTTGTATGCTAGTATATCCCCTGTGTTAATTCCAATAACATACTTTGACTTTAACTGGAGTGTTCTCTACAGTTAGCACTGGTATACATAGGTGAAAAGATCCTGAAGTTACCCTCCTCTTTCAGGCTCCTCTTCATGCTAATAATTTCCCCACACTTTAAGGAGACACTGGCATTATAGGTGGGATTCCAATGCCCTCCCCACCACTTCTTAGGGTAACAGGCAGATAACAGTCCTTCAGATAACTTGGACCTGAGCTGAGTCTAGAACTGGAATGAAGCTACAGTGAATTTTGAAGTGTACTCTTATTCTATGCATCATTGGGCTTTCTACTTCTCACTCTTTGCTCCATTTCCCCCATTGTTCTGTTGACCCACAACAGAGGTAGGACAACATGTGGCTCTCTAAATGTTCTTTCACCAGCGGCTATGCCAGTCACTGTCTAACAAGGTCTGGAAAGTTGCACACTTCTCACTCTTGGTTGATCACTTTTGCTGCAATGCTGGCAGTGGGGACACTTGGCCCTTCACAAACTCAGGATCTTCAGCACCCTCCCTCCTGATCACCTTTCATACTACACAGTTATAGTGCTATTATTCCACTATAACTGTCCTGGTTACAGCATCCTATGGACTCAGAGGCACTAGAGGAGCTCTCTGGCTGGGAATTCTAGGTGCTTGGTTTTATTTTTTAAAGTGTATTTTTCATTTTACTTTTGAATTTCCTGCGCACTCATCCTCTCGCAAGAACGGTCCAGGATTTCAATAAGGAAGTGAATGCAGCTCCGTGAGAGCTCCACTCATTCCTGGGCTGCTGGGGGGAGGGAACAACACAGCAGAGGTAGGTGTCTGAAACTTTTCATTCTCATGCTGGGACGGGGTTGGGAGGGGTGAGAGGAGATAGTGAGATGGGGATGCTATTTTTGTCCCTGTCTGATAATCTCCAGAGAGGTAGATAGGCTGTCAAGTCAGTGAATGGGAAGCTTGCCCTGAAGTGAAATCACTTGAGGAGTGAGAGTCAGAGACAAGAGGCTGCTGTTTGCTGGCAATCTGTCTGATCAACAGGAATGGTTCAGACAATTGTTCCACCCACTGCTTTATATCATCCATCACTTTTATGCACGAACTAATTCTTTTGGCCCCCACTGCATGTAAATCTCTTTCCTCAGCATGGTAATAATTAGAGAACATTCCAACTGCAGCTCCACAAGGTTCTGAATTCTCTGTCCTATGCCCCAATTAAAGTCACTTGAACACATGGGTACACCAGCTGGTTTAAAGCATTTCTTCCCAGTCAGAAGAACTGAGAGCTACCAAATGTTTCCCATTAACAGATACATGTGTTTCTCACTTGAAAACTTCTTGCCATATAATAAACAGAAGATTTGAAACAGATTTATGAGCCCACCTTTGTTGTTCCATTCAAAAGATAAAACATTTTAGATATACAGTGGTCCCTTCCCATTCGTGGGGATTAGGGGCGGAGCACCACCGTGAAAGTACCCCCCACAAATAAAGTAAAAAGTAAAGTAAAGTAAAGTAAAAACTGCATCACTGTGCACCCCTGCCTACCCGCCCTCCTTCAACACACACAAATACTTTCCCCTCTCCCTCCCAAGGAGAAGAGCCGAGTCCAGGTGGGATGCAGGGCTGAGCAGCTCCCACAGTCCTGAGGAGAGGGAGGCCAGCTAAAGCTGCAGCAGGGGCAGGAGAGCCTCACCACCATTGCTGCACTGCCGCACACTCCCACCTGACCGCCCACTTGCCCGTCGAGTGGATGGCAGGTCGGTTGGTGGTGGTGCTGCGGCTGTCACAGTCCCAGGGAGGGGGACTCAGGCTGGCAACTGTTAACCACCACCTGTTTTTTTAGCCACCCTTAAATTGTGGAATGACCTGCTGGAAGAGATTCAACAGCTGGATATGCTGCTTGTGTTTAAAACATCATGATAGACTAATCTCTTCTGGTAGGCCTATCCAGATGGTTTCTTAATTATGATTTTTTAGATTATTAATTGATTGTTTTTAATATGTATGCTTTTTTAAACTGAAGTTAATGCTCTTTTAACTTACTTTGCTGCTGTATTTTAATCTGTTGTAGTAACAACAACAACAACACATTTCTATATCTATGGCCAGATCCTATTGGGCAGTTACAAATGTGAAATCTAGAAATAGCCACTTGTGATTGTTTCATATTCATGGTCCCTACATATTCCGTAGATGGTGGGGCTGTGAAAGTCCCCCAATCACCACTTACTGGGAAGCAACTGTTGCAATCAGTGGAGGTCTCTTCCCCTGTTGATTAGGAAGCAGCTGCCTGACTGTCCCACTTCCTCTCATGTGAGCGATCTCCAGTGCAAGGTGCCTTTTGCACCAGAGATCACTCGTGGAAGGGGGTGGAAATGGCAGACAGTTGCTTCCTGAGTGGCACAGGGACAGACCCCCGTTGATCACAGCTGTTGCTTCCCAGTAGGTGGGGGCTGGGGGAATTGGGATGGGATTTACTGTGTAGCACCATAACCACAGTGTTTACACACATATAAAACTCCAACAGGATACTGACCTATAGAGGTGTCCCCCATTTATTCAATGGGTCAGGGACTAGGGCACTGTCAAAAAGTGGAAATGGTTGAAAAGCAGCCTGTCCGTGCAGCTTGAGAATGTGAACAGGATCCTTGGAGAGGTGAGAAAAACCACTTGTGTACTAGATTCTTGCCGTTCCTGGCTTATTAAACAGGCCAGAGGAGGACTGGTTGAGTGGTTAAGGGAAGTGATTAATGTCTCCTTAAAACAAAGCAGGGTTCCAACATGCCTGATGAAGGCTATGGTAAGATCTCTTTTGAAAAAACCTACCCTAGATCCCACTTTATTAGATAATTATAGGCCAGTCTTCAATCTTCCATTTTTGGGCAAGGTGCTGGAGTGTGTGGTGGCTTCTCAACTCCAGGGATTCCTGGATGAGGCAGATTATCTAGGTCCATTTCAGTCTGGTTTCAAGCCTGGTTATGGGACAGAGACAGTTTGGTTGCCTTGGTGGATGACCTACACAGGGAACTGGACAGAGGGTGTGTGTTCCTGTTGGTTTTGCTGGAACACTGAGTGGCTTTTGATACCATCGACCATGATATATTTCTGAATCACTTATGGGGGATGGGGCTTGGAGGTATTGTTATACAGTGGCTTTGATCTTTCCTGGAGGGGCACTCTCAGAGGGTGGTGCTGGGGAATTCCTGTTTGACTCCTTAGCCATTGGGCTATGGAGTCCCTCAGGGTTCAGTCTTGTCTCCTACACTATTTAATATCTACGTGAAACCACTAGGAGAGGTTGTCTAGCATTTTGGAGTCAGGGGTAACTAGTATGCTGATGATACCCAGCTCTATTACTCCTTCCGCCTATAGTGTCTGACAGATGTAATGGGCTGGATGAGGGCTAACAAACCGAAGCTTAATCTAGACAAGGCAGAGGTGCTCCTGGTCAGTCAAAATACAGATCTGGGAATAGGGATTCAGCTTGTGTTAGATGGTGTTACACTCCCCCTGAAAACGCAGATTCACCATTTGGGGGTAATCCAGGATTGAGTTCTGAGTCTTGAGTCCCAGGTCTCAGCAGTGACCAGTGTGCCAACTGCACCCGTTCTTGGAGAAGTTGGATCTGGCCATGGTGGTACATGCCTCAGTTACATCCTGTTTGGATTACTGTAATGCACTCTACATAGGGCTGCCTTTGAAATGTGCTCAGAAACTTCAGTTGGACCAAAGAGCTGCAGCCAGGTTGTTAACTGGGGCTAGCTACAGGAATCACACAGCTCCTATGTTGCAACAGCTCCATTGGCTGCCAGTTCATTTCCAGGTACAATTCAAAGTGCTGGTTTTATCCTATAAAGCCCTATACGGCATGTATCCAGGTTATTTGCAGGACCGTGTCTCCCTATATGAGCCCAATAGAGTTTTAAGATTGTCTGGAGAAGCAGACTTGGGTCCGGCAGGATATAAATGATTAAAATAAATAAATAAATAAATAAAGCTGAAACCAGTCTTTTTAAAGCTTGTAAATGCAAGACTGAACACTAGATGCCATAAAATAGACTGAGAGAGAAAAAACAGTGAGCTGAGTTGACTGAGGAAACAAAAGGTAGCACATGGTTGAAAGAGTGGACCAGGGGTTGAAAATGAGGTACATGGCTATAATTTAGATCTGTTAAAACAGTGGATATAATGCCTATCTATCTATCTATCTATCTATCTATCTTTTAAAAATAACCTAATTCTTTGACATTATTCACATTTGCATATTAGGCATCCCCGAGACCTAAGCAAGTTGCATTAATACATACTAATGAATTAAATAATTAATGTTAGAGCATTTAGGAGATGGTTCAGATTATGTATATATGCATAAGAACATTTAGGGCAGGGGTGGCAATTTCAGCAGGCTAGGGGACCAAGTTCTTTCCCCTGAAAGAAACCCTCTAGGTCAGTGGTTCTTAACCTGTGTCTGTGGACCCTCAGAGGGCTGCTATGTCCTGACAGGGGGCCTGCAAAAGCTTGAAGGCTGCTCAGCCCACCTCCTCCCTGCAGTGGAGTGGCCACACAACATGGGCAAAGGCTGGCTGGCTTGGCCTCCGCATTGCTGTTCAATTTGCCCCAGCCACAAACTTGAAGGAAGATGCAGGAGAAAAGTCTTCCCTCCCCCTCCAGTGCCTCTGAAGGAAGGTTTAATGGATGGTATAATTGTATTGTTGTTGTTGTTGTTTTAAATCTTGAGTTAAGTCTTTGGGTCTGCAGCAACAAAAGATATTAAAGGTGGTTCCGGGTAAAGAAAAGATTAAGAGCCACTGCTATGATTCTATATAGACTGTGAAAAAAAAATCAAAAAGAGGTGGGGAACCACAAGTTAATGGCAAACAAGTTTCTGAACTGATATTGAACAATCTTGTAGGGAGGTTTGTGGGCCATAAAAACAGCTTTGGGGCCACACGGATTCTCAGGGCTGCTCTTTGCCTTCTCCTGAAGAGAAAGAAGTAAATGCACAGAAATTCCTTTCTGTGGTACTACACAGAGGTAGCCAAAGGTGACTTTCAAATCTTCACAAAGTTTTTGTGTTTGTGTTGTGAAGATTCATAAACCTCTCTGGAAAATATCTATATTCATTACCTACACAAAATAATTTGCTCATATCTTCAGTCATTCACATGGTGAGTCTTGGACCTACCAAGTGGGCATGAACAGGTAATGCTTTCATCAACTCAGCTTCTGCCTATGTAAAATAAAAGTAATGACCTATGCCACAAGAGCTTTAAAATGAGTTGGTGTCTTATTACTTGGAGCCTGATTACAATGAACTAATTCTATTTGTATTTACTATTGTCATGAATAAAGATCCATCTCTGAAATGTTAAAAAAAAAAAGAGTTTAGACAGCCAACTTGCTCACATAAAGAGAGCAAAGTTCTCATTATTAAAACTGTGGAGGAGAGTTAGTAGAAGAATTAAAAATGGGTGAAGAGAAAAGAATGACCTGGATAGACTGGAGAGCTGGGCCAAAGCTAACAAAATGAAATTCAATACGGAGAAATGTAAAGTACTGCATTTAGGGCGGAAAAATGAAATGCATAAATATAGGATGGGAGAGACCTGGCTGAATGAGACTAAGTGCGAAAGGGATCTAGGAGTCCTAGTAGACCACAAGTTGAACATGAGCCAACAGTGTGATGCGGCAGCTAAAAAGGCCAATGCGATTTTGGGCTGTATCAATAGAAGTATAGTGTCTAGATCAAGGGAAGTAATAGTGCCACTCTATTCTGCCTTGGTCAGACCTCACTTAGAATACTGTGTCCAGTTCTGGGCACCACAATTCAGAAAGGATATTGACAAATTGGAGCGTGTCCAGAGAAGGGCAACTAAAATGGTGAAAGGTCTGGAAACAATGCCTTATGAGGAGAGACTTAGGGAGCTGGGTATGTTTAGCCTGGAAAAAAGACGGTTAAGAGGTGATATGATAGCCCTGTTTAAGTATTTGAAGGGATGTCACATTGAGGATGGAGCAAGCTTGTTTTCTGTTGCTCCAGAGACTGGAACACGGAGCAATGGGTGCAAGCTCCAGGAACAGAGATTCCATCTCAACATTAGGAGGAACTTTTTGACAGTAAGAGCTGTTCGGCAGTGGAACACACTCCCCCGGAGCGTGGTGGGGTCTCCTTCCTTGGAGGTCTTTAAACAGAGGCTGGATGGCCATCTGTCGGGGATGCTTTGATCAAGATTTCCTGCGTGGCAGGGGGGTTGGACTGGATGGCCCTCGTGGTCTCTTCCAACTCTGCAATTCTATGATTCTATGATTCTATGAATGTATTCAGCACAGCTGCTGTGAGGCCACTACTACTTAACATTCCCAAAAGCACAGAGAGGTTCTGCAGCCAACTCTCTTTTATCTGCTCGACTACATAAGCTATTCATTACTGGGTGCTTAATGGTTCACAAATATCATGATTCCAATATTCAAAATGTCAGATGTGTGAATTTTTGGTTTTTCTTGATTATTAGGCAGCTATACTCCCAGTTATGAGCAGGTTCACATTTTAGAACTCTTTAACTACCTCATATCAAAGTGAAGTATTCTGGTTTGTTGTTAACTGTGTTCTCTGCTGAACCTTGCATACTCATTAGGCTCTAAACAGCTGGTGGTAACAGAAGGTTTCTTAAACAGAGTTACAGTATATCCAGCTTTTGGGCAGGGTTTTAAATACAAGCCCACAGCAGGTGTTGTCTCTACCTCAGGGCAGAAAGGGATATGGAGGCATGTATGGGCCTAAGGGAACTTCGCTGTGCTTGCATACAAGACTCAACCTGCAGGTTAGAAAGTATCCTTCAGATCAGCTATTAGGTTGCTCATCAGTGTACCTAAAATTGCTTCCATTGTTTCTTCCCCACAGCCTAGGCTCAGGAGATTATCAGACAGGAATGCAAAAAGTGCCCCTGTCCCACATCTCCAATCCTGCCCCTGTCCCAGCACAATAACCCTCCCCACCGCACTTACCTTCTCTCCTGTCGACAGGCAGCCCAGGAATGAATGGGGCTCTAATGGAGCTCTGTTCACTTCCTGGACTGAAATCCTGCCCATTCTCGTGAGAAGATGCGAGCATGGGAAATTCAAAAATAAAAATAAAAATAAAGCATTATAAGTTACACAAAGCACCTAAACACAATTTAAAAGTCCCAGGTAACTTGGGGAGGGTCATAAAAAGAGTGACACTTACTTAGATATCCCAATCTCCCCAGAAGTGTTCTGGCACGACCACTCATTGATTCTGCATTCATGAGAATTGAATGGCCCGAAGTTTCACACACCGGCAATGCCGGCACCAAATCACAATGGGAGATCTATTGATGGCTCAGCCCGTCAATAAAATGCCAGCATAATGATGCCAGCAGAACGCAAAAGGATGTTGTCATCTGATATTGGCATCCTTTTGCATTCCTCTGGAGTCATTATGGTACCACATTTGTCATGTCTGATAATCTTAGTATCTTTCTTTCTAGTCATGAGCATCCAACATGGCTGATGGTAAGGGAATGTGGAAGTTGCAGTCCAAACCTCTAGAGGGCTACGGATCCACATCTGCATTAGAGGACAAGCAAAGAGATAGTCTTATTCTTCACCAATTCAATTCATTAGACACTCTTTTAGAAAGGCAGTTCACAGTGTGGCCATCTGGTCTACTTTGCTGAGGACAATCCTCTAGTTGAAGACGGCATATCTGAATTGGGCTCTGAAGTGAATCAAGGATGCTTTAGATAGCCCTAATAGATGGCTTCTGCTTCTGTTTTAGATTGACTGCAGTTTACCAAGTCACTTGAGCAGTACACTATGGTTAATCTTATCTGTTGTGAAAAAAAAAGGTAGCTTTATAATTGATGAACCAAAGCAGGGATTGCTTTCACTAAAAATAGTTACCTTCAATTTTTCTGGCTTCAGATAATACAGTAAGCAAATGTGAACCCAAATTGCAGGTGAAAGCTTTAAAACTCTTCCTTGTAGCCTTCCTGGGATGGAGGGGTGTTTCACATTATGTCCAAATCAGTCCAGTGACAGAATTTTGTCACCTAATATACTTGAATTGTGGGGGCATGCAAAACTAAGTTTACAGATTTTTAGCCTGCTGAATGTAGACTCTTGTCTGAGTATCCATACTCTATCTTTAAGTCAGTTTATGGCTGTGAATGCTGGTAGATTTAATGGCATGACATTCAGCTAAGGTTAAGTACATTTTTTTGTTCTTAGTTTGTTTGCTGCTAATCAACTTTATTTTCCATATTTTCTGTGAATATAAGGATTCATATCTGGGGGTGGGGAGAATGCTGTTATGCCTTATATTTTAGACCTGAGATGAGAAGTGCTTTGCTAGAAAATTTTCAGCAAAAGTATCACAGTTTCTATTCTCTCCCTTTCCTCTGTGTTACACATAGTACTTTATCAGACCACCCTCTATTAATGTTCTTTTGCTGGCATATTTTGTGGTGTTTTTATGCCAGCAAAAGATCCCCCCACCAGACCTTACCTTACTCATGTTCAAAGGCATCCCCAGCACTAATGGTACAGGAACAGAGCTCTGTTCACTTCCTGGTTCCAGATCTCACCAATTCGCGTAAGAAGACACGAGCATGGCAAATTAAAAAACAAAACAACAACAACAAAAACCCCCACACAAAATGTATGCACAAGCACAGAAACACACTTTAAAAATTACAAGTAAACTGGGGAGGTAAAACAAAAGAGCATCCCCTACCTGGCTGTCCCAATCTCACCCAGAAGCGTTCTCACAATTGACACTGTATTCACTGAGCACAATGGCACAAGGTTTCAAATGCCAGCAATGCTGGCAAAAAAGCGCCATGGCCAATCTATTGACAGCTTGGCCCATCAATAAAAAAAGTACATCTTATTGACGAGATCTCATTGCAAAAGGATGATGTCATTTGATATGTGCGCCCTTTTGCATTAATTAGGCATCGTTATGATGCCATATTTGCCTGGTCTGATAAAGTCCCCAGCCTGAGATGCGGACATGCTGTCCAGTCCAAGTCTGCTTCAAAGATAGATAACAGCACCTGAATCACAAACTGAGCTGGCACATAGGTCACCTGGTCCTAATCTGAATATGGTGAGCTGGGTTCCATTTATGTTTAAAAGTGTTGCCATAATTTCTAATTTTTCAACCTATAAATTAACTTGTGCAAATTTTATAGAAATCAGTAGCCTTTGTTTAGGTCAGGTATGGTCATGTGGCTACATGTGTCCTGTCAAGATTGTTTTTGTGGTCCCCCCACAGGCCCTCTGGAGTCAACACATTTTTACATATTTTTTGGAAAGCATATTCCCCCATTAGGAGGGCATTGGGGCATTTCCCGCCTCCCTGCCCATTTTAGGGTGCCAAAATGAAATCAGGACAGAGGCAGAATGAACAAAGGATGGGAGGAGGATGGCATTGTCTGAAATGGAGCTCTGGACATGGGACAGCACTGTCCTCCTCCTGACCTCTGTGGGGTTTTTTTACCCCGTCTGAAAAAGTGCTTAATCGCACCACACTGTTATAGTGCTATTATCCTACTTTAACTGCTCTGGCTTCCTCCTGTGGAATTCTGGGGTTTGTAATTTAGTGAGCCCTAAAAGCTCTCTGGGTGACAGTTCTAAATGGTCCTCCCTAAACTGCAAATCCCAGGATTCTACAGGAGATAGCCAGAGCAAATAAAGTGGGATAATAGTGCTATAACAGTATAGTGTGATAACCTCCTTAATTAGATTAAAGAGGGCAGAGAAATGTGTTGTTTTTTTACTTGAAAAGTTCCATGTACAGTGATGATGCTATATAAATAAATAAATAAATGATGAAGAGACTTCTGTTTATTTTCTCTTGTTAAAAAAAGCCTCTCTGGGCCTAAAATGGCCCAGGAATGCCTAAAGCATGGTGGTTCAACACCCCTTGAGAGTGTTTGGGGCATTCGGGAGTAAATTTTTAAAAATATTTTTTTGTGGAAGGTGTAATGGGCAATGCAGGCCTCCAAAGTCTCCTAGGAGACTAATGTGCCCCCCTTGCCTTCCACAGTTGCTCACTCCTGGATTAGATAATGCATTTCCCCTTTCTTGGCAATGCATAAGAGGCATGGTGACAGTCAAATATCAGCCATGAAGGTGGAGGAGGAAGAAGAAGAGGAGGAGGAGGAGAGGAGGAGGAGGAGGAAGAAGAGGAAGAAAACTACTCCAAATGTATGCACTCTTATTCATCTTTCATCTTTGCTGTGGGAAGAGTGAAAAACTGCCTTAAGTATAAAAATTTATTCCATATTGTATCGTGACTGCTAAAAGGAAGAGGCAGAACACAAATTGAACTACGACGTGAAGTTCAATTATTTCAATTACCACCTCCTTCTTAAACAACGTTTCTCTTCCTTTCAAGCCCTCAGCAATTTAACAGTCATTTTCTCTCAAAATAGCATTAATTATATAATACTTTCAGCTGAACTGAGAAAAGAAAACACATATAAATTAAATAATTACATGCACATATCACAAATTTACCTTTGTAATTTTAGAAATTAGCTTAGATCATTAATTGCATTATCAATAATGCTAAACAAATATTTCATGAATGGAATGAAAATTGTTCCTCCTCTCTACCCCAATATATTACAGAAGGTTGCCTTCTGATATAGGATGAACAATATTTTATCCTGCAATAATGGGACTGATCATAGACAGCTATGGGGAGAAGGTTTACTTCAGTCAGCTAGGAGGAAAGTTATCACAATCAGTTTGGTAGTTAAATTTTAATACCCTTTCATTCAAGAAATAAGTCCTTCCTTCTATAAGCACCAGGGCCTTGGATCCCCTATCTGTGCAACACTACCCAAGTTTATTCAAAAGTCCCATTGTACTAAGTAGACTTATTCTTGAGTAAATGCATTGGAGGCTCAGTGGGGTCGTTTACACGGGCAAATATTCCTCTAAATATACCGCTAAGATAGCTCATAGTTCCCACGGATTGCAGCACAGCATCGCCTCATTCAGAAGGGGGGAACGTAAAACACCCAAATATAGCGTGGCAAGGGACGTCGCTACTTTTGCAGGTATATTTGCAATGTAGCGCATTATTGGCAGTGTAAACAACCATTCCGCTAAGGGATACAGCAGAGATGCATTGTGATTGGTTGATGATGCAGGGGTGGGCTTAAAAGAGGGGCAGGGAGGGAGGGAAAGACAGTAGCGATTAGAGGAAACTTTGAAAAATCCTCTCTGCTATTTTGCAAGCCAGTTTGCAAACAAAAAGGATTCCCAACAATTTTCACCCAGGGAGCATTCCTTTTCATCCTCTCTGCTGTTTTGCAAGTATGCAAAGCTCGTCTCGCCAGCTGTGATGCTGTGCTTGGGGGAGGGAGAGGAACCATTTCATGAAGGGCTATATCAGAGCTGCACTGCTATTTCCCCCCCCTCTCTCTGGCTTTCCTCTATTTGGCAGAAAATGCTGTTAAGCAAGGAGGGAAAACCTTCTGTTTGATTTGTGGGAAGGGAGTGGGGGGGAGGGGGACTGCCTCTAAGCTGTTATTTTCCCTCTCTCTCTCTCTGGCTTTCCTCTATTTGGGAGAAAATGCTGTTAAGCAAGGAGGAAAACCTTCCGTTTGATTTGTGGTGGGGGAGGGGGACTGCCTCTAAGCTCTTCAGCACGGAGTTCGGGCCAGGGCAGACATTCCTATGGCATTCCTTTCCCTCTCCAATCCTTGGCCATGCCCCCAGCACTTTTGGCTGTGTGAACCTCAAAGCGGAAAAAAATCAAAGAGCCACAAAATATAGCTGTGTAAACATATACCATGTAAACTACCCACCACTGATGTGGGAAAGCGCTAAAGCACAACTTAATGCAATAAAACCTACCGTGTAAACCAGCCCAGTATTTCTATAGTTAAAAACATCATTTGCCTGATGAAGAAGCCAGTAGAGCTTTGAAAGCTTGCATGATGTATTTTGTGCATTTCGGTTCCATTTTGTGAATTTTGGATTTTGTTGTATAATATTGACCTGTATTAGTGGAATTGAAATTTCTCAGGAGAAAACTTTCAGAGAAAAATTATGAGAAGGTTCTTTTTTCAGATGTTCTTTATCAGAGAATATCCACCTCAATATTATTTGCCTTTTCTCTGTTTCACTTTTTAGGCAGAATTTTCATTCAGATATAAGAAAAAATTAAGACTAACACAGACACCTTCTAATTTGGGAAGTAGGTGCGTGGGAAGCAGGTGGATCAGAATCTCCAGTGAGACCTCTGC
Organism: Gambelia wislizenii; assembly: GCA_030847615.1. Classification (NCBI taxonomy): domain Eukaryota; kingdom Metazoa; phylum Chordata; class Lepidosauria; order Squamata; family Crotaphytidae; genus Gambelia; species Gambelia wislizenii. Next base: position 163,033,139 of record JAUMIR010000001.1, on the reverse strand, counting down.
AGGTAGATCACTAGAGTTACTGACTCTAAATTGTTCAACAACAGAGATAGCAAAAAGTCTCCCACTAAATGCGATTGCTTAGATAGAAGAAAGCTTGGTGTGAAAAACAGGTATGGACTTTGTTGTGTGTGTCTGGACCATCACAAAAACAACAGCTTGAGCAATCAACAATAACAGCAACAAAAACCTGTGAGCTGAGCATACACTCAGAGGGATTTTAATTTTAGAACCCTTTCTAGCAAACCACCATTTTGAACCAATTTTTGCACCTCATGTTTCTAGCAAAAAGCAAAACAGATCATTCACACTGGAAGTCTGCACATCGCTGAAGTATAGAATTTGTACTTCAAGAGTTCCATAAAATACACAGTATTCCAGGTGAGGTCTGACCAAAGCAGAATAGAGTGGCACTATTACTCCCCTTGATCTAGATTTCAATAGGAGTATAATGTCTAGGTCAAGGGAAATAATAGTGCCACTCTATTCCGCTTTGGTCAGATGTTACCAGGAAATGTGCATCCAGTTCTGGGCACCACAATTCAAGAAGGATATTGACAAGCTGGAACGTGTCCAGAAGAGGGCAACCAAAATGGTGGGAGGTCTGGAAGCAGGACTGGTTTAAGGAATTTTGGGGCCTCCTGCAATGCTTTATTTTGGGGGCCCCATATGTTTATCTCAGGTTAATGTAATCTAACTCAACCTAATCTATTCACAGTACAGGATATTCAGATTATTACTAATAATGTTTTTGCAGGAGGAAGGTTACTATGGGAGTCCCCACAATGATGGGATGCTGATGCCTCTAGTGCCTTAAACTGGCCCTGTCTGGAAGCCATACACTATGAGTAGTGGCTTAGGGAGTTGGGTATATTTAGCCTGGAAAAGAGAAGGTTAAGAGGTGATATGATAGCCATGTTTAAATATTTAAAGGGATGTCATACTGAGGATGGAGCAAGCTTGTTTTCTGCTGCTCCAGAGACTAGGGAGATTTTCACACGCCGAAAATATTGCCTCCAGAAACCGGGACAGAAATATTTCTGTCCCGGAAGCAGCGCCGCGGTTCGCACGCTCACCTCCCTCTTCCGTTTTTCCGTCGTCCTCGCTTTGGGTTTTTTCCTCTCTCTTCCGGAATATTTTATTAACGGCAAACTCCCGTTAGTAAAATATTCCAGAAGAGGGAGGGAAAAACCCAAAGCGAGGACGACGGAAAAACGGAAGAGGGAGGTGAGCGTGCGAACCGCGGCGCTGCTTCCGGGACAGAAATATTTCTGTCCCGGTTTCTGGAGGCAATATTTTCGACGTGTGAAAATCTCATAGGACACAGAGCAATGGAATCAAACAACAGGAAAAGAGATTCCACCTAAACATTAGGAAAAACTTCCTGATAGTAAGAGCTGTTCAGCAGTGGAATGCACTGCTTTGGAGTGTGGTGGAGTCTCCTTCTTTGGAGGTTTTTAAACAGAGGCTGGATGGCCATCTGTCAGGAGTGCTTTGATTGGGTATTCCTGCATGGGAGGGGGTTGGACTAGATGGCCCTTGTGATCTCTTTCAACTCTGATTCTGTTCTAATGTTCTGGAATTTTCAGGTGTGCTAATAATCCTTACTAGGTGTCATGGTCATTGGCAGCTCTTTAAAAATGCTAGCCAACATTTCAATGTTTCTCCTTTTTAAAACCTTGTTTGACTTTTTTTATTTATGTCCCTTTTTCATTGTGCTGTGGTGACTCTTCTGTGGTTATGTGTCCTTGGGAACGTGTTCTATCAACTTTACTTTTCACAGGCAACTGAACATTAAGGCTTTTAGGCCTCATTGCCAAGTACCGGTATATGCTATGCACGTTCAGGAATATTTGTGAGGTTAGTTTAGTTTTTTGTTCCTTTTGATATACTTTTTATGTTTCAAACATGCTGGTAACTGCTTTGAGCTTAAGAGCTATGATGGGTTGTAAAGCAACTAATTAGATAGATAAATAAATTTGAGAGGATGATATGACATAACTGCCTGTACCCTGGCGTATACAGTAATGGTATGTTTATGGTGTAGGGAAAGTAGATAGTTTGTCTTTCCTTGCTTGTAATACTAGAATTCAGGGTCACTGTATGAAATTGATTGGCAAGAGATTCAAGGCAGACCAAAGAAATCAGTTCATTACCTATCATGCTAGTTCCCAACCTTGGGTCTTCAATGGACATTATTGGACTATAAATCCCCATCACACTATAAATTTTCCATGCTGGCTGAGGATGTTGGCAACTGATCACTATGTCAGACTACTTTAAAGTGGAGGATTTAGTCGCAGAGAAGTATGTAATTAATTCATTTTTCACTATTGAATTGCAAGTGGCACAGAGGTACTGTATGTTGCATTACATAGTTTTGGAACTGTTGCCAAAGCTGTACTTGAATAGGCAAAGTAAATTAGCCATAGGGGACTGGCCCAAGCAATTTTGCTGCCTGAATCAATCAGCAAGATAACAAGCATGACATCATTTCATGCCATCTGGACTGACAGCTGAATCATCAACACTGGCAATTACAAAGTGGTTTCAACTATATCTGAGGCACCAGGTTAATTTAGGGGTTCCAGGATGAGTTGTGTGACATACATAGTTCTGCCCACCCACTAAGGGAAAGGAGCAATTAAGGAACAGCCATCTTGAATCCCATCTTGGGAGAAAGGCGGGATATAAATCTAATATAAATAAATCAATCCCTGCAGAAGGAGTCAGGAGGCTATTGCAACTTCCTCCAATATTCGTCTCTTAAGGCAATTGTCTCATTCTGTCTAATAATTGGTTAACCCTGCACTGGAGCACTGGGAATAAAGTGCAGAATGATGCAAAGTCAAGACATACGACAAAGAAGAGATTCAAGAATAAAAGGGCAGCGAAACCATAATCACTGGGGCTGCTACAAATAAGCAAGGATTTACAGGAAACAGCCTGACAGAAGGAATAAAATCCAGCCTGAATATAACGTTGATATGTTCCTTATCAGTGCATATAAAATGGGTATGTTCCTGAGTTTGAAACCTGGCATTTGAAACATAACATACCTCTCTCCCTTACACTTCCCCAAATGTCTAATTGCAATTTGCATCCTGCAAAGTAAGGTTCTATGACATGGAGTGGACGTGTTCCAGAGCCTAAAGGCTGCACCACCTAATTCTGGCCACCTCTGGATCTCCAGAGAGTTTCATTCTGACACCGTGCCTGTCTTTTAAGTGACTGGAAGCAATGTTGCATTGTGCTGGAGCCTCCCCCATCATGGAACAGTCTTTAAAACTCATTTAAAACATGTTTACAGTTGAAGTGAGTGTGCTTTTTGACCAGAAAGTGATTTTGAGGGGACTGCTGTATGCTTTTGGGCAGCTGAATGGAAGTTTCAAGAATAGCATTAGAACCCCACCCCCAAGGCCACATGCAGCCTCTGAGGCAAACAATTCCAATACCGTCCCATGGAATTGTCACCCCCCCTTTTTTTACAGAGCATGCATATACAGTTGTCCGTCCATATGCACGGATTTGGTATCCATGGATTTAAGTATTCATGGCTTGAAAATATTCTTTAAAAAATAATAATCCAAAAAGCAAACCTTGATTTTGCCATCTTATATAAGGGACACCATTTTGCTATGCCATTGCATATAATGGGACTTGAGTATTCACGGATTTTGGTATCCATTGGAGGTCCTGAAACCAAACCCCAGCAAATACTAAAGGACAACTATATTTTTTACAGAACACATACCTGGCAGATATCTTGAATCCAACACTTTTCTTTTCCACCACCCATCACCCTCTGGAGGCCATTTCACACTATTCATTCATTTTAAGCCCCACCTTTCTCCTGCCAGGGGACCCAAGGCAACTTACAAAATAACAATTTAGCTAAAAACATACTATTACAAAAGTTATAAAAACAATTAATCATCAATACTATTTAAAACACAGCACATAGTTAAAAACAGTTTTATACCACATTTAAAGCATGATGAAAAACATACAAAATAAAAACAGAAGTATACCTTTTTGAATACTACGGTATATGAGTGAAATTAGTCAAAGGCCTGCCTATCTCTTCCGGCAGGCCTACCTAGTTGATTTTAAACTATGAATTTTAAATTAGTATTTTAATTTATGGATGCATTTAATGTAATATTTGTTTTAATCCTATGTGTTTTAACCTATGTGTTTAAATGATTTTATGCTTTTGTTATATGTTGTATTCTAGGATGGTGGACCATCGCCTTCCAAAAATAGTACTCTACGGTGAACTCGCCACGGGTCAGTTTAAGAGGGGTGCTCCAAAAAAGTGATACGAGGACTCCCTGAAACAACATCTCAGGCTCGGCCAAATTGATCACCAACAATGGTCCGCCCTGGCCTCACATCGGGAGGCATGGAGACGCACTATCCCCAATGCTGCAGCCTTATTTGAGAGCTCACACCGAACAACACAGAAAGAATCACAACCTGGAAATATCACCCAAGGAGACCTTCTGCTGTGCTTTCTGCAACCGGACTTGTTTATCTTGGATTGTCCTTTTTTGTCATCAGCGTGCTTGCAGAAAGCGCGGGATGAGTCCTTCCTGAATCTTCGTTTGCGAAGAAAAGCCAGAGAGAGGGTACTTTAATTCATATTGTATCCTGCCTCAAGCCTTGGAGAAAGGTAGGTAAGAAATACAATGATTGTTTTTGTTATTAAAAAGATGTTAACCTGCTGGCAGAAAGAGAGCAGAGAGGGGGCTCATTGAACCCAATACTATGATTCCACTTTTGCTATCTTGGCTGCATCCTGTGGAATCCTGGGGTTTTATGTTTAGGGAAGGTTACTAAGGGGCCGGTTCCACGACAGGGAAAAGTTCGCAAGATTCCGGATCACCGTTCTTTCGCATCAGAAGAGCATAAATCACACGACTCCCCAGCATTTTCGGAAGATGAGCAATTGTTTTCCTTATAGTTCACACAGGCAAAGGTGGGGGGGGGATCACCTCCAGATGATTAAAGCCAGGCAGGAGGCGGGGAGGGAGCAAGGAGGGGGTCATGGAGACCATAAATAATAAGAGAGGAGAAAAAGTACAAACAAACAAGGAATCGAAAGAGCGATCTGTCAACCCCCTTCCCCAGCTCCGAAAGGCTTCTATAAAGAAAGGAGTGAATGAAAAGACGAACAAGCAAAAGCATGCTGGAGCTGTCTGCTTCCCTTCCCTTCGTGCACACACACACACCACAGAAGCTTGCCTCATTCCTGATTGTTTGAAGCCTTGAATGGCAGGCAATTGAATGGAAGGACAAACAAACAAAAGGATGAACATGCAATCGTCTGTTTCTCCCGCATACACGAATGCACGCGCACACACACTCTCACAGCAGCGAAGCACGGGTCGGTTGCAAGCAGAAGGAGGGTTAATTTTTTTCTCGCCAACCCTCTATTCAGATAAAGCAGAAAGGTCACTCCAACCAATCAGAATTCAGCTTTGCTCACAGTAATTCGAAAAGGTAAATGATCGTTAGTTCCCATGACAAATTATGCGCATTTTTGCGAACTTAATCAAAAAAGTGCGGAAAACTAGTGAAAGATGATACTGCGCGACTTATGGGTTTTTTGCACCCCCTCCTTCTGAAAAGGGCGCTGTTGCTTTGAAATGCATGGGAACTATCAGGCTTCTTGTCGCATTCTTTGAGGATTTATTTTACTGTGTAAATGACCCCTTAGAATTCTTGAACAGGGAGCTCCTCTGGTGCTTCTGACCAAACTACAAGCCTCAAGATTACATAGGATGCACCCATGGGAGTTAAAGTTGAATCATAGTGCTGTAATTCTTTAGTGTGAAAGGGCCCCAGATCTTATCTGCTGAGATTTTTAAACACTGGAGGTGGAATTACTATCCAGTGTGGAATAAATTCCGAGAGAACTGACAGCTGAAAGATATGGGGAGTTACATGAAGGGCTTGAAAAATTAAAACCTGTAGCTTGCACTGGATTCTAGAAAGACTAGGCAACCAATGAAGAAACATCAAAAGAAGATTAGAATGACAGGCCAAAAAAATAATGTTAGCAGCAGAATGTTGAACAGAAACTGGATAGAAAATAAAAGCAGACAGAGAAGGTTTGATTTTGGCAATATCAATAAAGAAAAAAAATGACATGACTTAGCTACAATCTCAGTGTAAAGGACAAAAGACAGAGAGGAGTCAAGATGAAATGCTTCCTTCATGGGATGAATGAAAACATTTTTAACAGTACCAAATAAGTCATTTTGGAAAGAAAGTTTTGGAGGAAAGATAAATACTTCCTTGCCATATTAAGTTTTAGACAATGATGAAGAATCTAAGCTGAGATAGCTGAAAGACATAGGACTTTATCAGACCAGCAAATATGGCATCGTAAGGACACCTAATGATTGCAAAAAGGCACATGTACCAGATGATGTTGCCCTTTTGTGATCATGTCCAGTCCAAAACCCATCCTATTTTATTGACAGCTCAAGCCATCAATTGGTCCCCTGTGGTGCTTTTGTGCTGGCATTGCCAGCGTTTGAATCTGTGTACCATTCTACTCACATGAATGCAGCATGAATGGCCAAACCAGCCAGAACACTTCTGGGTTAGATCATGACGTCCAGGTAGGTGACAAACTTTTTATGACCCTCCCTGGTTTACTTGGATGTTTTTAAGTGTGTTTATGTGCTTAGTATAACTTTTTGTGTGTTATTCTTGGTATTATTTTTGAATTTCTCACACTAGGCATCCTTGCAAGAATCTGCAGGATTTCAGATGAGGAAGTGAATGGAGCTCCCTTCACCCTTCATTCATTGCCAGGGAAGCCTTTTTCCCTGATGGAAAGTAAGTGAGGTATGGAACATTCTTTTGCCAGCATAAAAATGGCAGCAGTTATGCTGGCAAAAGAATGTGTTTGGGTGGTGGTGGTCTGATAAAGTCCATAATGTAATACAATGTTTAACTTGAGAAGAAGGTTCTGGAAGAAAGTTTTAGCTGAGTATCATCAGCATAAAGATGATACTGGAAACCATAAGAAACAGGAAAAGAGAAAACAGCACAGGGCTAAAACAGAACCCTGTGGAATCTCAACCAAAAAAGAGGAAAAGATGGTACATGACTTCTAGCTGCTACATTAATTGTTTGGCCTGAGAAATTAAGACATGAACGAATTGAGGAGTGAATCAGTAAATCCCAAGTCATGAAGGGATTCCAATAGAAGAGCATGATTGGCTGTTCTGAAGGCTGCAGAAAGATCAAGAAGTGTAAGAACTATAGGCCTTTTGCCTTGGCCAGAAGAAGATCATCTATGACCTTCATAAGGACTGTCTCCATAGAGTGCAAAGGGCAAAATCCAGATAGAAAAGGATCTACTTTATGCCTTTATTAGTATGAACTATTATTAGAGTTAATTGTAGTAATTTTCCCATATGCACAGAAATGTGGATTCCCCCTCTTCCCATTGTGGTTTGTGCTTTAATTAAATGTGTCTCCAAAAATACTGTTTTGCTTTCATTTGTTACTATAGACCAGAGGTGGGCAACTGTGGAAAACTAGGGGACCACATTAGCCCTCCAAGATATCTTGGAGTACTGCACCCCCACACCTTACCTGATCTAGAAATGTTTTTTTAAAAAAATCAAATTTGACCCCAAATGCCTCTAGAAGTACTTTAGGGGCATATTTTGGGGGCATCCTGGGCCTCTAGAGGGAATTTTTCGGGATTCTGAGGCAAAAAACATTTTTGAAAGATTTTGCAAAATTTTGGTTTGACTCCTGGGAGAGGTTCAGTGGGGATTCAAATGCAGTGTAAATGCTACCCCTTGGAGATCCTTTTCGAGCATTTTGAAGCAAACATTTGGGGGGGATGCAAAAAAACAGTCCTGGGGAGCCTGGGGCCCACAAAAACAGCCCAGAGGGGCCACATGCAGCCTATGGGCCAAACTTTGTCTACTGCTGTTATAAACAGACTAACCCTTACACAGGTAACTGTGCTGTGTCATTCTAGTTTATTTTCCCCAAATACAGTATATCCATCATAGTCAGTTTTAATTTGAGTCTTGAGTCAGACCTCTCAAGCACACCAGAGGATGCAGGATGCTAACATAGCCTGCCCCACTGGATCAAATTGTATGTTGCTTGGCAATAGATTATGAGTGTAGCATCAGGGAGGGCAAAATGAAGGTATTGCCCCTCAAATAAATATCCCCCCCCTTGAAGTTTTCAATCGGTTTGCAAATTTCTAGAATTACACTAACTTAAAACTTCAGTTGAACATTTAGAAATACAATTTAGGCAACCAAAGAAAGGGACAGGCAAAGGAGACTATCAGATGAGTGCCTAAAAATGTTATTATGGCACTATATTTTACAGTGTTTGTGTTCTGGCACAATGAGACACGTTTTCATACATTGCCATGATAACAATACAAAATTGCCCCATGAATCTGGCAATATGAGCACTTGTGCTGCTTACTTCCGTGTTTCTCCATGAATGAGAAGACACGAGCATGCTAAAAAGCCCCAAACCAAAAAATTAAAAAAAGAAAACATTCAGAAAATCATAAATACATGTTTAGAAACTTGTAAGAAAGACAGGGAGGTTCATAAAAAGAGTGTATGGTACCTAGTTTTCCCGTTTGCATCAGAAGTGTTCTGGCAGGACCACCGATTGATGCTGGAATCACGCCAGCAGAATGGGGCACCTTTTTGCACACACAAAAATCCAGAACACAAATCCTACAGGAGATCAATTTTCGATTTTTCCAACAATAAAAAAAAAAGAACTCCCTCCTAACAGGAATAGAATGCTGGTATAATGCTGGGGCATGAGATAGTCTGATAAGGAAGCCCTTTTGTGATCTCATAAAGTCGTTATAACATCATTTTTGACATGTCTGCTAATCTCCAAAGTGACTGAGGGAATTTGAACACAGCAAATAGAAGAGGTCTAGGTGTGAACAATTTTCAGTATCTTACTCTCTGAAATGCTAGAAATTTGAGGACTGAAGATAAATTTCATTTGGGGTGGCAGAATTCTTATTCAGTGGGGCAAAGCCTTAATTTTGCCTCTGCCTGAAGCTTCAGTGCTGCAATAGGTGTATATCTTCAACTGTAGGTTGTTGCTGAGCAGCTATAGAACTCTGCGGCAGAGATGAAAACATCTTAGCACCAGGTGACAGGTGGCTCTGAAGTTCTACCCAATGTGGTTTTTTGCTAGTTGAGTCCAGCTAGAAGCAAAACATCACAGGACAAGGGATTCAGGAGGAAATCTGCAAATGGACCATCTGCGCTTGCAAGGTAGGATCAGCTGCAAGGCCCCCTTTATCCATATTCTTCAGAAGAAGTCAGTCACTACCTGTTGCAACTATCAGCTCTTACAATATTTAATTACTGAAGATCCCATAGATGTGAATCCAAGCTTATGGTTTTTCCATAAGGAAAAGGACAGGTCCCCTTTCCAAAAGCTTCCACTAACTCTTTCAAAACTAGGCAAATATGGCATCATAACAAGGCTAAATTAACGCGAAGGGGTACATATCAAATGACATCATCCTTTTGCATTAATGTCCTGTCCAAAGCCTGTTCTATTTTATTGATGAGCCAAGCTGTCTCTCAGGTCTTGCTCTTCTGACTCTGAAGATGAGCTACAGGAAGAGAGAGCTTCAGAGCAGGATTTGCAGCAGGGAGTAGAGACAATAGCACCCATATCCACAGAGCTGCCTTGCCCCTCAGAGATAGCAGAGGGGGACAGAACAGATAACCCAGACCCGGCAGAGAGGCCTGCCCCTCAGATGGAGAGACCCAGTTGTATCCACCTTTCAGGAATGCTGACATAAAAGGGAAGAGGAGCAGAAGTCTCGACATATTTATGAGAGATGCTGACTTATTAAAGAACAGCTGTGCAATCGTTGAGTCAATATAAATCAAGGACAGTTGCTCTGCCAACTTGTTGGAGTTTATCTGTCTACATCGGTGGGAAACCTCTGCTCCTGATTCCTCATGCAGCCTTGCCTAGACTTTGATCTTTGGACTGTACTGGACCCTGTGCTTATCATGACCCTGGACTATTGGATTGGTAAACTGGACTATTCCCTAGTTTTGTGGACTTGTTCTGTTACCTAGTTATTTTGCCTTACCATTGTAGGCAGAGATGGTTTCCCAGGCACTGTCAATAGATCGGATGTGGCGCTTTTTTGCCGGCATTGCCAGCGTTTGAAACCTCGCACCATTCAGTGAATATAGCATCAATTGTCAGAACACTTCTGGGTGAGATCAGGACAGCCAGGTATGGGACACTTTTTTTTTTAACCTCTTCAGTGTACTTGGGACTTTGTGAGTGTGTTTCTCTGCTTGTGTGTACTTTTTGTGGGTTTTTAAATGTATTTTTGAATTAGCTGTGCTAGCGTCTTCTCACAAGAAATGGTGAAATTTGGAACCCAGAAATAAACAGAGCTCTATTCATGCTCCGTTACTGCTGGGGCTGCATTTCTGGTGTGACTCAAGGTAAGTCTGGTGGGGTTTTTTTGCCAGCATAAAAACATTTCAAAATATGCTGGCAAAAGAAAGTTTCTTGGGGCAGGTGGTGGTATGATAAAGTCCTAGGTAAGCATCTTTCTGTCCTGGATTCCAGCTTATGAGCAAGGCCAATCTTCCGCCTAGGCAAAAGAATTCAATCAATTTCTAGAAACTTCCAGTTTCTAACTGAGTGTATTTGTTCAAAAATGAAGAAGAGTGAAGTTCAGGAATGACTGGTTGATTTTAAAAGTAAAACCAAACATTTAATTAGCTAGCTATATATTTCATTTTACTTTAGAAAGTACCTGACCTTTTCTGATAAAAAATGAGCTGCTTCATTTTTAAATAAATACACAGAAGTTGAAGATACTTAACTTGCCACAGCTGCTGAAGGTTCCTTAACCCCACCACATCAGCTTGTAGGTGTGGGCAGTAAAAGATATCTGTGACTGCAATGTGGTTTAATTGTATCTCTACATTGGCAGCCATTTTCTTCACACTATTTTAATGGAGCATAGGCAGCTCTCAGGAAGAGACATTCTAAACTATTCAGTTAAGGTCTTGGTGGACCTGATCATGTGCCATCTAGGTGATCCCTGCATGTACCTGTTTTAACATAGGACTGAGTCTCAAGGGCAGGGGAGTGGAATGTGTAGTGAAGCTGACTTTGTGGTTTCTAGTTGGCTTGTCATGTCTGGGCATGTTCTTTGTTCAGACACATTCAGAGAAGGGGAAGGAGAGGTTGGGTTTGTCAAAGATATCCAATACTTCATAACATCTGATTGCTGCTGAATACTTCAGTACAATGTGTTAACAACAGCAAGCATAGTGAGCATGAACACTGTAAGCTACTGATGTGTGCCCTAATCAAGCCTTCCAGGCATGTGTGTACATGATACTTGAGAAGACAGCTTTGTTATTTATACTATTGTTCCTACAGACAACACAACATCTACTCAAAGTGAAGCAGCCCTCCTCAGCCTTCCTTTGCCTAATTCAAGGACGTTTCTTGGTTTTCCATTTTACACAATGAGAACTGGTAACCTTCCCCCCCCCCACACACACTCTTTGCAGTAAATTGGAACAAACCCTAAAATGGCTCTTTCTATCAATCTTTTTCCACTCTCAGGAACTCTTGGAAAACTTGGAAGAATGCAAACAAAACAAAACAAAACAAAACAAAAAAACCACACACACATTTAAAGACTCCATAATGAATCTGGCATGTGTCTACATCAAAGCTGCTTAGATCTGCAATATTGAAAACAGCTGGTGACTTGATCATGTAGCTGAATAGGTGTGAACTTTTCACTATGTGATATGAGAATCCAGATGTTAGCTTTCATTTCAGTTGCATAAACTCTCAAGTGTATTTATCTGTCTTTCACAGAGAAATTCACACTACCCCGGAGTATTTTGAGATGTTGTTAAGTGGATGACAGGGACTGCCACTTCTATACCCATGGGAAATAGCATCCTCCAACCTCAACTTGGCTGGAAACTGTGTGCCGTATTAGTGAAGCCCTTGGAGTCCATGTCTCCTAAGCTTTAAGAGGCACAGCTCAGAATACCGGTAGATAGATTAATGGCTCATGACTGAAGAAGAAATTTCTGAGCACAGTAGGTGGCTCATCCTACCCCTACAAAATGGCTTAAAGCACTGTCTTCATCTACATTCTATGCAAAATCTCAGGTAGTTCAAAGAACTGCCATAAATTGATTGACATATACCTTCTGGCAATAGATATGCCTGTATAGTAACTTTTTCATAGGGAGAAAAAAGTTCTAGGTCTGAGATCTATCTCAGGATCTATTGGACCTATAAGTTTCTGAAACTTTCAGTTCTTGGAGCATTAATGATGGCCTTATTGATTACTGATCTTCTTGATTGTTTGATTCCTTTTTTTAAGCATATGATGACATGAATATTTTACATATATTAACATACATAAGTGCAAAATACCAGCCTTGTGTAATAAAGTCCCCCTTCTCAGAACTATTGTGAGGAACACTTTATGTTCAAAGAGCAGGACTTTACAAATATGGTTAATAAATAATATAACACACTGGTGATTCTTCGTTCTCTTGCTTTGTATATTCTCACGGGCTAATGCTGGAAGGGAAAGTGAAAATGAAACAAACCCCAGACCTTTACATAGGAGTATATTTCATACAATACTGGCATCATATACCTCTGTTTTAAACTCAGGAGGTACTGAGTTACACTAGCCATGCTCCCAAAAGTGTTTTACTGAAAGATAAAAGGGAGGTAGTATACCCCATGGTTGGTAAAAACAGGGGAAAAAATAGAGAAACATTTAAGGGGCAAATTCCCCTGCCAAATCCCAGTGAGGACTCAAAATTGTGCAGTGAGCACAGAATGATGAGTGTCTGGGGGATAGGTGGAGAATGGGGTGGTGGTGGAATTGAATATCCAGAAAAAAGGTATGGCTAGCTAGATACAGTGCTGTACAGAAATGCTTCATACTACAGTTTTTTGCTGGGTTTTCCACTTTTCACTGTACTTTCCATTTACAGTTATCTAATAGCTTCCTCCAAACCAGAGAAGGAGGAACACAGAATATCTGGTCTGAGGACTCCATTCCATTAGGATGCATATATCACCTTGATTTCATTGGGAGGTAAGCAGCTTAACAACAGGAAGAATTACAACCCTAGAGAACAAACCTTCAACAACATTGCTCAATAAAAAGTACTGTGTACCAAACAAGACCTTTGAAATGACAGGGAAAAGGAGGCTTAGCAAGGTTAGCTCTGATTTCACTTCTCCCTCAAGGAAACACCCCCTCCTTAATCCAAGCCCCTCCCTTTGGGACAATTGCTCCACACCTCTCCCCTCCCCCAGTTTCCAGGAGACAAAGCTCCTCTGACAGAGTGAGGAGTATTTTGCAAACACACTAATATCCACCCGGTGCAGGACTCATGTCCGCTTTACCTCCCAATGCTTTTTAAAAACAATTTATTGGGTGGGTGGGTGGAAAGACCCATTTTGCAAAGCCTATGGAAAGGGCAGGGAGGAAGGGGATGATTAGAGGCAAGATAGGAAAAGAGAGGACTGGGTGAGGAGAAACATAGGAAGGGAGAAAATGAGTATAGTCAAACAAATGGCAGAATAGCATGACTGCAGAGGTGATAGTGAGTGTATTCATACAAGTATGTTGCTGGTACCCTCCCATTTGCTTCAACAACATGACTGCTGTGAGACAACAGATTGGTGTGATAAAGTCCCTTGATTCTGCTATCTCCAGCAATTGCCACGTCTATGATCCAATCTATTACAGTATTTATCAACCACTGTACTGCCTGGCATATTGTCATTGTTTACCCATTTGAAATTATAGTCCCATGAGATGTTTACTTCACCATTTTGGACAATGTTTTCAGGCTTATGTTCCCACCAGTTCTTGGCAGATAGAAAATTATACTTTTTTTTTTGCAATGTACCATTACTGCCCCTTTATCTTGGAATTTCTTTCATTCAGTCTGCACAATTTTGTTGCATGAACTAATAAGGTGATCAACAGTTTATCCATTTCTTTTCATAGGTGGCATTTGCTATTCTTAGTGATTTTTTTCAATATTCGCCATAACAGTTTGTCTGAGTAGTATGTCCTTTCAGCGGTGGTGGGTCTGCAGGCTTCCATGAGGCATGAGGTTATGCTGCTGGTTACGTTGCTGCTGGTAAGATCTCTCATGTCAGACTAGCTTTTACTGAGGATCTAAACATGCCCCAAACCTCCATTAAATATGGAGCAACCCCCCCCCCCAAATAAATCCCATACCAGATCAGTCATTGCTTCGGTCAATAGCAACTGTGAACTTTTTCTAATGGGGGACCCCCCCCCCAAAGAGGTTGGGAAAAGAATGGGGCTGTCGTGCTCACAGCACCCATTTCAGACACCACCGTCCTTCTCCGTCCTCCTCCTGACCTTCCCCCATGCTTCCTCTGTGCTGCGGGCACTGCTTTTTTTGACAGAGGTTTTTCATCAATAAAAGTGGCAAGTTTCTTGCACCCGCAGTATGGAAGGAGCATGGGGGAAGGTCGGGAGGATGACGACGTTGTCTGATACAGGCTGTTGTGAGCGCGACAGCCTGTTCTTCTCCCGACTTCCTTGCCCCCCCCCCGTTTGATAAAGTCCTGTGTCATACATTGGAGCTCCTCAAAGTCAGATGAGAAGTGAGATACAGGGCTCAGCCTCTTTTCCAAGTTAACCATGGAGAGGTACCATGAAGCTACTGGAAGGCCAACCACAGTGGAAGAATTGGACAACATCAGAAAATAGATTAATAATGGAATGGAATGGAGTTAATGGAGTTATTAGTTCTACTGCCAGGAATAGAGGGAGACAACAGTGGGCCTCAGGTACCAAAATAATGGCCTCAGGTACCAAAATAGGGTACTACACATCTTGAGTTGCCGGGGAAACAATTTGCTGTTTTGTACCAGGGAGCAAATGTCTTGCCCTGTTCTTGGTCACCTGTCACACCTCTTGCTGCAAGATGGTCTTCAGTCTTTGCTATCTTGGCTTTTCTAATATTTCATTTCCAGATTAGGTCCTCTAGGTTCCACATATTTTCAGAGTGGGTAGATTCAATTACTTCTGACTGATATCACCCACATGGTCTTTAACTT
Organism: Gambelia wislizenii; assembly: GCA_030847615.1. Classification (NCBI taxonomy): domain Eukaryota; kingdom Metazoa; phylum Chordata; class Lepidosauria; order Squamata; family Crotaphytidae; genus Gambelia; species Gambelia wislizenii. Next base: position 163,017,965 of record JAUMIR010000001.1, on the reverse strand, counting down.
TTTTAAAACTACAGCTCTTCAGTTATTAATTTTCCTCATGTCATATGGTTTTATTACTTTGCTCTTTCCCCTGCATTTCCTCAGATCTATTTTATTCCTTTACTCATGTCTTCCCTGACAATTTTCCTTTCTTACAGTTATAATTTATCTTAAATCTCCTTACTAAATAGCTTCAACTATACATCCAGCAGCTTCCCTTTGTTCTGTTCATGACATTGATGTATGCAATACTTAACCCTTCCTTTTATTTCAGCTTTCAAAATCTTCTCAGATTATTCCCCCCTTTCTTCCTATCAATTTTCCATTACTATCCATATTTTCTTGTCTTTCCTCTGCTTTCTTTCTCTTAGCTGTTTCTAGATTGCAGCAAACTTAAAACACCTGTCTTTTCTTCACTATGTTCTCACATTAGTTGCCTTCTCCAAAAATACAATGAGCCACTATAGCTCCACTTTACACTTTCTCACTCTCAGAGGAAGGCAATAGCAAATCCCCTCTGAACAAATCTTGCCAAGAAAACCCAATAATAGTTTTGCCTTAGGGTTACCATAAGTCAGAAATAACTTGAAAGCACACAGCAGCAACAACAGGTCCCTTAACCCTGGTTTAGAGAAAGTCTGTGAGAAGTATTGCCTACAAGAAAGAATTCAGTTGAAATTTATTGAGATCTGTGCTGCATTTAATTAAATTATTTCCTACACAGGATCAGCTCTTGCTATTTTGCTGCCATGGTGGTGTTGGCCTTCAGACAAAGGTTGATCAAGTTAATTTGTTTCCTGAGGCAGAAAATCCAAGAAGTGTCTCTCCTTCTCTCTGTTACTAAAACTACTATAATACTAATAAATTAAATTAAATTAAATACTATCAAACCATCTATGTGCCGCCCTTTTATGACATCCCAAATCAGGTGACTGATTCAGATAAGTGCCTAATGATAGGGCTGGCCTAGAACTGGTCTTGCATTGACACCTTTTGAAATATATTTGATAGTGCCTATTTAATTTTATTTGATTTATTGTCTGACTTTTTTTGCTCATATAAAGGCAGAAACAACCTTTGTAAATACTCTGGTGGCTTCCTTAAGATTTCAGTGGCCTATGCCTAAGTTTTACTTCCTCTAATAGAGGACCTGTTTGTTCCACAGCCCTGTCTGTCATTTTCACTCTGATGCTCACTTACAGAGAGAGATAAAAGATGTTTAGCCTGTCCCCAGTGTTTCAGAACAAGAAACTGCTGAACCAAGCATCCACTCCCTGGAGAGCTGTGTGTTTGTCTAGTGACCTATCAGGCTGAAAGGGGAGAAAAAACTTGTTTGGTTCAGCAACACTGTTGCTTTGAGTAAGTGAAGAGTGACAATATTTTTGTGGTATCAAGCAATAGACAATGGAGCTTTGAGGCATTATTTAATGAAACCCACTGTTACATCTCACTCACTGTTTCTTCAGGACATGAGAGATCATGGTGAAGATGTAAAGAGAAAACAATATGACATGTTATTTGTAGAAGTCATAGAGAAATTAGTGTTTCCTACATCTAAATAACCTGTGTTATGAGCTATGACCTTTTAAAAGCTGCAAAATGATTTGTAACCCTCCCTTAGGAATAGAGGGAGTTGCCTTCTACTTTGGGTCCCATTTTGGGAGAAAGGTGAGATATCAATCAATCAATCAGATCTGAATGAGCCCATCTAGCCCTGTATTGTCAACTCTGCCCATCAGTGGTTTTTCAGGGGCTCAGTTATACAGCAGTTTTTATCCTGGGGAGATTTGAGAAATTGTGGTCTCAAATCTATCCCTCAGTGTTCCTGCAATTTGTCACTAGTAGTAGAAGTCTCAGGTTTTTGGATTTGTTGTTCACACATACCTCCATCCTGGGAAAGGCGCACACAGCAGAGCTGAATTTTGATTGGTCCGACTTTGGAGGCGGCAGACTTGCAAGGGAAGCCTGGCAATTCTGGAACTGCCATTTTTGCATGTCCCCTTGCCTGCCCTTTCCCCTGCTGCTGCCTCTTCCTCCTTCTTCCTCCTTCTATTCCCGTTTGCAGCTAGCAAATGGGGAAGAGAAGGGGGGCAAAACAGAGGATGAGGCTGCAGTGGAGGATAGGCGGCAATGGGACTGAGAGTCCCATTGCCTGGCCTTTCCCCTGCTGCCTTTCCCTCCTTCCTCCTCCTTCTTTTTCCCATTTACAGCTAGCAAATGGGGAAGAGAAGGGGAGCAAAACAGAGGAAGAGGCTGCAGTGGAGGACAGGCGGGCGATGGGACTGAGAGTCCCATTGCCTGGCCTTTCCCCTGCTGCCTTTCCCTCCTTCCTCCTCCTTCTTTTTCCCATTTACAGCTAGCAAATGGGGAAGAGAAGGGGAGCAAAACAGAGGAAGAGGCTGCAGTGGAGGCCTCTTCCTCTGTTTTGACCCCCCCCCTTCTCTAGCAGCAAACGGGGAATAGAAGGAGGAGGAAGGAGGGAAAGGCAGCAGCTAGGGAAATGTCAGGCAATGGTACTGTCAGTCCTATCACCCGCTTGTCCTCTGCTGCAGTCTCTTCCTCTGTTTTGCCCCTCCTTCTCTTCCCCATTCACTAGCTGCAAATGGGGAATAGAAGGGGGAGGAAGGAGGGAGAGGCAGCCTCTACAGATTAGCCACCCCTCCTGCCTCATGCAGCAGACAGGGCGGGAGGGAGTAGCGGTGTGGGGCAGGTGGGCTTCTCTGTGACTGACAGTCACGGAGAAGCCATCCCCACCCTGCACAGTGGCAAGGGTGGGAGGGAGTAGCCAGGCAGGGTGGGGGGCGGTGACTGGCCCGCTCGGCATTCCCCACCTCACCACAGACTACAATGGCTTCTTTCACCAAGGGAATAGTCCCTTGGTGGAAGAAGCCTCTTCAGCCAGTGGTGAGCCAGGAGAAAGGGTGGGGGAGGGGAAATATCTCACCTGGCTCTCAGCTGGCTGCTTTGGAGCCAGCGGAGGGCCCTAAGGAGGGCCATACCAAAATGGCAGATGAAGAATTGCAAGACTTCCCTTGCAAGCCTGCCCCCTCCAATGTCTGACCAATCAGAAATCATCCCATTTCCCGGGATGGTTCCTGATTGTTCAGACAACCAATAGCATGGGTTGTCTCGGACTTTCCATAAAGTTCCTGGAAAATTAGAGGGATGGAAAGTCACGGGTTAACTGGGGTTTTTGCTACCCCTCCTTCTGAATAGCCTGTGATGTGTGTAAACAAATAGGGTTTGATGCAAATTCTTCTCAGGTTTTCTTTTTTGCCATGTAAACAGGCCCCACGCTTTCAGATATAAGACAGCAAGGACTGAACTGTGACTTTCTACATGCAATTCATGTGTGCTATCATCAAACAACAGCCCTCCACCAAAGTTGCTCCATGGACAACTTTTTATACTAGAGGGCTCATTGCTCAGTGAGAGGTGTATCATGTCCTTTGAATGGAAAATGTCTCAATTTGTACACAAAAAAGCAATCTTGCAAAAACCTACCACATTGTTGTTTGGATGATGTGTGGGGTAGGGTCCCCTCCAACAGATATGTGGTGGTTGTTTTGTTTTTTGTTTTTATTTTTGGCACAAAACCAAGATTTCTGCACAAAGAACTCATATATATTTCTGCACTGTATCAGAAGCACTTTGGGATGTGTGAACACCAAGTTGAAATGTGTGCCAAATTCTCACCTCATGTTATTTCTTGAAGGCACTGTATGTACACTTGGATTCCTCATAGAATCCAATGGGTAAATATGGAACATGGGTTTTGAAAAATGCCTCTGGTGTTCTCTGTGTGATCTGTCTGCTTTCTTTGCTATGGCCTATTTGGGAAAGGATGAAGTTGTTTATACTGAATACTGCTGTGCTGAAATAGAGGCTTTCCAATAAGGGCAAGATATCAGTTAAAAAACAACATATAGTCTTCGCTGACACAAGTGTTTAAATATTGAAACTCTTGAAAATACCACTTCTCAATCACAATTGGAAAGGAAAAAAGGAACACAGACACAGTATATTCTTTTCTATGTTTTAGCATTGTATTGATTGACTCCTCATGAAAAGGTGATGTGACATGGCCTTTGCTTCTGCCTGCATTTACAACATGAATAAATTATTAATATTTAGTGCTGATGAAACCGCTGAGACTTGGCATCTCACTTACAAGTGTCAAGCCCATCTATGTCTTGAAATAAACCACATCAGTGTTGCTGAGTAATTCTATAGTACAGTATTTCCTCTCTCAGTTAATAAACGAGGACCTTGTTACATTCAGGATTAAGAGGAGGAGAATTTAATGAATTATGTTAAATAAATATTTTATGGAGAAGCCAGTTTCAGAAAGAAGGATTCGAATCCATATTTTCAGCTCTTCCCAAAATCTAATCAAGCAAATGGGAGAATGTGATTACATTAAGCATATTGCCAACTTTTATTAACCAAGTGCAAGATGGTAGAACTTTCAATATTTAGTAAGTAATCATTTAACCACTGGGTAGTATTCCATTTCTGGACTTCTGGACTTGTAGTGTAAACCTGATTATAAATTAATTCTCAGTGATCATGTATCTATTAGTTTTCCTTTTCTAGTTTCCTTGGTTCTTCTCTATGGTTTCATATTTTCTTAGCACTTATTGTATTGAATCAATACAATATTAAGATTGAGGTGTTTGCCCAGCCTTTGTTCCTGTGGTAAACAGGAGAATAGTTACATATGTTTCCTTGAAATCCACTTTGTCTCTTTGAAAAAAACCATGAACCAAAATGGTCCCTTTCCTCAAGTTAATTCTTCCTCAATTAGCATTCTTACCACAGGTTGACTGTTCTTTCAATGAGACTTTTTCATGCACATTTTAATCATCACATCTCTATCTCCAAGACTGTCTAAATAACTTGATTATTAAAATATGAAATGAAAGTCATATTAATGAGCGATGAAATAATTCATGCTTTTCGAAGTCATGCTTTACATTTAGATGTTCTTTTACATCAGTGAATATTCAAAATTCAATTTGCACCTTCAACCCCCCTCCCCACATTCTATGGAATGAATTCAACCTGGTGCAAATGTTTGTTTTCTTCAGAAGTTTATCACCTCTGGCCTTCTAGGTTTAATGAAGTACACATCTACATAAATAAAATGCTTGGGTATGTTTCCTTGCCCAGTGTGCTGATTGGTGGCTTAGGAAACACACCCAACCAATTTCCTCCCTCCTTTCACTTCCTCAGCCAAACTGAAGTAACACCATTTACATGCAAATTCCCTCTCCACCTTACATCCACTCCTGCCACTCAATTTGCATCTACACCCCCAGCCTCATGAGGGCCCCTCCCTCCACTCACTCCCTCAGCAACTCACCACCCACATGTAAAACAATGCAATATTTTCCCTAAAATAATAGGATGTAGCTGAACCGTATGAACCTTTCAAGTCTACTATAATGGCTTATGTTACGCTGGGTACAGCTAGTAAAATGAATAAATGTAATCTGAAGTGGGTTACACTTCAGTTTAAATCTAATTGTCAAGCACACCTATAAAAGTTAAATTGAATAAACTGCTGAATGGTAAAGTAATACTTACATAAATATCCTAAAGATACCCAACCCCATCTGATTTTGGAAGCTAAGCAGGGTCAGCCCTGGTTAGCACTTGGATGGGAGAACACCAATGAATCCCAGGTGCTGTAGGCTATATTTCAGAGGAAGGAACTAGTAAAACTACCTCTGAGTACTCCTTGCCTAAGAAAACCCCATGAAATTCATGGAGTCACCATAACTTGACAGATGACCTGAAGGCACATACACATACAATTCTCACTGATTCAGTCACTCTGCTGTAGTCAGAACTAGCATTTTGAGTTAGGCTAAATGGACGTAACACCATTTCTGGCAGATGCACAGATTCAGCATTTGCTATGTCAGCAAAGAAAGACATTTTCTTACTCTGCACAACTTAGAGCTATAAACTTCCTTCTGAAAAGAAAGGGAAACACAAACATACAAATGAGACTTCAGAAAAGGAACACACACAGACAGACACACAAGTGAGACTTTTATACTGTACTTTTAAGCTTCAGATAAACTGCTGAACTTGGCTAGTTTATGCAGAGTACTCTATCCTGGAGAATAAAGTAGTAGTAAGGTATTTGTTGTAACAAGTGCACACATCAGATTCCAGAGTACATTAAATGCATTGAAATTATGTACCCAAGACTGCAGAATCAAATTCAAATACCAAATACCAAATGAGAAGAATATTTTTGAGCCAAAAGTATGAATAATATTCTGTGCCAACTATAGTTTTTTACATATTAGCTAGAGAACATTGAGGGAAAATCTTTTAACTGGCAAAAATACTAGTTTTAGAGGACATAGTCCAATTTCATACCCAGCAAAAGCTTTTGGTGTTTTAAGCTTTTGCAAGAAAGTTAAAATAATCTCTCATTAACAATCAGTGTCTGCAGCTAGGGTAAACTTTCATTATTTTTGATCAGGAGGATTTGTTGTGCTTGACAGGAGCTCCAGCCTTTGGTATTCTGTGAGCCTTTTCAAACAGGATTTTGCTAGCACTTGGGGTCAGAGGCAGGCTAGCCATGTCAGGAGGTTACATGGGATTTTAATACCACAAATAAGATTAATATGTAGTGAAAGTATATAAATCTACATGTGTAGATCTGCACTCATTCATGGAGTATCCTCAGGAAAAAAAAATCCAAAGCCTGAGATCCTTTTCTATGTTGGCAATCCTGAAGGTAACCTGGAGCCAAACCATGTACGGCTTTAAAGGTAATAACCAACATTGGTTTTCTGTGGGTTTTTTTTGGGGGGGGGCTGTGAGGCTGTGTTCTGGAAGAGTTTATTCCTGATGTATTGCCTACATCTGTGGCTGGCATTTTCAGAGAAACACTTTGTACTTTGCCCAGAAACTAATTGGCAGCCAGTGGAATGATTTTAATATTGGTGTAATATGCTTACTCCTGGAAGCATACCTGTAACCAATCTGGCTGCCATATCTTGAACTAATTGGAGTTTCCAAACTTGGTACAGAGGTAGCCCAATGTACAGCACATTGCAGACGTCCAACCTTAAGGTTACCAGTTTATGCAGTACCATCTTTGGTCTTCCAATTTTAGGAAAAGGCACAACTGGTGTATCAGCTAAAGCTGATAATAAGCACTTATGACAATCACATCTATCTGAGCTGACATTTGGTGAGGTGGATCCAGGAGCACTCCCAAGTTGTGAACACAGTCTTTTAGGGGGAGTGTAACTCCATCCAGAATTGGTTGGCACACCTCCATCCCCAGATTAGGACTCTTATTAGTAAGCAACTCTGTCTTGTCTGGATTCAGTTTCAATTTGTTTTTCTTCATCCAGCCCATTACCTCCTCCAAACATTCATTCAGAGGAGAAACACTATGCGTAGCTAAAGTTGTTTTAGAAGGCATAGAGAAATATATTTGGGTGTCATCAGCATACTGATAGCATCCCACCCCATGCCTTCAGATGATCTCTCCCAGTGTTTTCATGTAGATGTTGAATAGTATTGGGGATAGAATGGCACCTTGTGAGATGCCATATAACAGCTCTTTTTTTCTTTTTTTTTTTTTTTGAGGCTATCCCCAAGCACCGCCATCTGGAACCTGCCTGAGAGGCAGGACTGAAACCACTGCAGCACAGTGCCTCCATTTCCCAAATCCTCCAGGTGTTTCAGAAGGATACTATGGTTGATGATATTAAATGCTGCTGAGAGGTCTAAAAGCACCAGCAGGGACACACTCTCCCTGTCAGTGTTAAGATGGAGATCATCCACTAAGGCAACCATAGCAGTCTCAGCTCCATAGCCTGCTCTGAAGCTGTTTGAAATGGGTTTAGGAAGTGTGTGTCATCCATGACCCATCCATGCAGTTGGAAGACAACTGCGTTCTTGATCACCTTGCTCCAAAAAAGATTAGACACTGGCCTATAACTATTACAGTCCAAGGGATCCAGGGAGGATTATTTTTAGAAGTGGTCTAACCACTGCTTTTTTAAACAAGACGGAAAGTTACTCTCCCAGAGAGATGCATTAATAATATGTTGCATTTGAATTCTAATTGCATCTCCTCCCTGGGTGACCAGCCAAGAAGGAGAAGGATAGAGAAGACAGGTTGGCTGTCCTTACTTGCCCCAGCAGTTTGTCCACATCAACAATACTCACCAAACTGATCCAGTGTTATCCAACTCTCAGAGTTGCTGGACATCCCATTATTGACTTCTGCTCCAATGATGGCATCTAAGCCGGCTCTTATGTGAGAGACTTTGTTTGCGAAATTGTCATTAAAAGCATCACAGCGAACTATTGAAGGCATGGATGGTCCATTGTTTTTAGTGCCAAATTAAATACTCCTGCTTGCCCAAGCATTTTGAAGAGTAGTTCCAGACTGAATTCATAACTGATTTTAGAGTGACTGATTTTTTAAAAAATTTTGATGTTTAATATTGATTTTTCTAAAAAAGTTTAATTTTGCCAGCTTGATGTTTTTATCACTTTTGTTTTATTTGTATAGTTATATTGATTTTATATTTTTATGTATACTGCCTAGAGACTCAGTTTAGGAGTGGTATAAAATATTTAAATAACAAACTAAGGGCTGGCCTAGATGAGGTAATAAAATGTGGATTGGTGCGCGCATACACCAATTTGCAGCAGCTTTCATCTGTCCCAATGATCTTTTTGCAAGGTCGCTGGTGTGAAAAGCTATCCATGTTTGCTGTTCACATGGAGGCATCTCAGCTAATCAAGATGGCAGGTGTGAATGAATTACTTGTGGTTCTATACTCCCCAACTTGCCCCTTCCAAATGGTATTTAAAAAAACAACCCAACAACCCTAAATCCAAGGTGTGGAAGAGTGATCTTCCACTTAAAGTACGGGGAAAAAGAAAGAAAGAAAAAAGAAAGGCTGTTTCGTTGTCTCAGCGCACAATTGCTATGGTGACAATCCAAAATGGTGGTTCTGGGTGGTGCCTTCTTAGCAAGCTCTGCCACCCGCACACATCCCACCAATCAGCTATCCTCTTCAGGAATGTGCTGTGATGTGATTTGGTTGTCCTAACAAGTGGGAGTGCGCATTTCCCCAGCAGTTTTTTAAAAACTTGGGAAAAGCTCTGAAGGCTTTCCCCCCATAGTTTTCCCAGATTCCCTCCCTCTGAAAATGACAGAATGCTGTGGAATGCTGTGGGATCCCATTTGGACACATGGGATTCTCAGCGGATTCCATGAGGATTTATTTCACCATCTGGACTACCCCTAACTAAAGGGAGAAGGTAGTCTCTTCAGTACAACAGGCTTAGTCTATAAAGTGATTGCATTTGTGTGAAAAGGAGTCACATAAGTCACTTGACTGATGACTCATCTGGTTCCTCTTGACAGGTATGATTGGAGCAATTGATCCTTAAATAACATGTGCAATTGTTCCTTAAACATTATGTGTGAGACCACTTTAAACAGCCATTTGGTCTTTGGAGAGGTCCTTGTAGTAGTGATACCACATGTTCCTGAGTGCCTCTCCACAGTCGTTCAGAACAGGAGTTCTAGCATTCTGTACCCATTCTCTTGAATACTTCTTGCCCCTAATATTAAACATGCTGTGATAATTCTAAATTTTTGGTTCATGTTGAAGACAAGCTTATTTTTGCAAGATTTCTCTGTACTTCAGCTTTCTGCTGGTGCTGTGTGACTTCAAATTGTTTCCAACTTAAGGTGACCCTATCACAGTTTTATTTTTTTGGCAAGATTTGTTCAGAAGGAGTTTGCCTTTGCCTTCCCCAGAAGCTGAGAACATGTGAATTGCCCATGGTTGCCCAACTGGTTTCTATGCGTGAGATGAGATTTGAACCCTGGTCTCTCAGAGTCCTAATCCAACACTCAAACCACAATACTAAACCAGTATGCTATGTTGGTTCAGCCTACCCATGATTTTACTTTTGGGGAAACTTGTAAATACTTTATATTGATCTTACATGCAATTCATTTTAGAATCTGTTTTATGATCATTGTACACCACTTTGAAAATTGAAGATGTAAATAGTTGATAAATAGTTACAGATAAATAAATAAATAAATAAAGTAGAATCTTGTCTGCTACGGGGAAGAAATAATTGTATTGCATTGGTCCTTCCAGTTAGATGACGATAGGTTAAATGTTATAGAATTCTGATTGGCTTTACTTTGGATGTAGAAAGTTTCCTTTGTTTGCTTGGACTCCAGCATCCTATACTGCCTGATGACATTAGCATGCAGAGGTCATCACCATGCACCCTGCTGACTGACATACTGAGCTAAGCTCTCTGGTTGTATGCCAGAAGCAGGGCATTCAGTTCATTTTGTTAACTCCAAATTAAACTTGACATTTACTGTTAAACCCAAGGAGCTTTCATGCAAAACCTGTTTGCTCTTTGCAACTGTATAATTTGTGCTGTGGCTAAGAAATTTGAAAAAAAGAGGAAAAGAAAAGAAAGGAATTCATGTGGTAATTGGTTTAAAAATTCATTTCTTGGCCATAAAGAGCAGAAATCACTTTCTTGAAAACTCAAATATAGATATAGATATAGATATAGATATAGATATCAATTTTTCAGTAGAATAAAATGTTGTGCATCAAACATTGCTAGCAGTCTTGAATCAGATTCTGTTTTTTAAAAAAATGAAGGACAGAGTGTTTAAAGATTGTATTTAGTGGAGACGTACTCCTCAAACATTAATGGAAAATCCCTGCCATTCATGTGAGGTGAAGACACAATCCAGCTCTTTGGTTTGTGGCCATCACCTTTCTCCATCCAATCCCCTCCTTGCTTTCATGTTGGCATAAAGGGATGTGGCAGATGCTGAGGCAGCAGCACAGAGAGCCAGCACAGCAAAGACAGGAGCATCTGGGGTTGAGGAAAACATGCGGCTGGGGTTAATGCTGGGAGGGGGAAATTCTCTGAAGCAGGCAGCTATGAATTTGTTCTGTGTGGGAAATGGAATTGGTAGCATTGAGAAAGGCAGAGAGAGAGACAACATAGTCACAGCCTGATGTAGACATAAGGACACTTAATCCCACTGAAGCCATATTTTGATCCTTTACTGTTTCAACACATTGCCTCAGATCATATAAACATAAATTTATTTTTCTTTTAAAATAACAACAATAATAAGGTTCTTGACACCAAGATGAAAATTACAGACAAAAAGTTTTACCATAGGAAAAGACACCATGAGCTAGCAAAGCTACCGTATATGTGAGATAGTAAATGATTCTTTCCATTGAGTGATAACAGATCCAGTGACTATGAACTTCATCAAACTACCCTCCTTTTCTGTTCTTTTGCTGGCATAATTTGTGACGTTTTTATGCTGGCAAAAGAACCTCCTTTACCACACTTACCTTGCTTCCCATCCAAAGGAAGCCCCGGCACTGACTGAGGAGTGAAGCAGAGCTCTGTTCAGTTCTGGAATGAAATCCTGCAGATTCTCATGAAAAGATGCGAGCATGGGAAATTCAAAAATAAAAGCAAAAATAACACACAAGAAGTTCACAAAAGCACAGAAACACACTTTAAAAGTCCCATGTAAACAGGGGAGGTTCGTAAAAAGAGTGTCACCTACCTGAATGACATGATCTTACCTGGAAGTGTTTTGGCCAGACCGGCCATTGACGTTGTATTCACAAGAAAAAATGGTGCAAGGTTTAAAATGCTAGCAATGCCAGCAAAAAAGTGCCACAGCCGATCTATTGACCGGTTGGCCTGTCAATAAAATAGAATGGCTTTATGATGACATAAATGTGAAAGGATGACGTTATCTGGTATGCTTGCTTTTTCACGTTTATGTAGTGTCATTATGACGCTGTATTTGATGTGTCTGATAAAGTCCTATAAGTGGTGTTGTTACCTGGTGATTGTTATGAATAGCAGTGCTAGAAGCAGGGAGGTAAATGCTGTGTGGACATGTGGATGTTGAATCCCTAAGCCATGCCCATGCAAAGCCTTGCAGGTCCCCATTCCACCTAGCCACTGCTCAGTTGAGGCAGCTGTTTGTTTCCTGTTATGCCAACCTATTGGCTGCTGGTGGAAATAAATGGAAACAGAGCTAGGGAAAAATGCTACAGCTAGGGATAATTCAGCAGTCACTAGCGGAGAGATTTTCTACAGTAGGGGTGAGCAGACTTTAGGTTTACTGGATCTCCTTTGGTTTTCCTTAAAAATCTAAAGCCCAATAATTGCATCCAGGTGCAAAGCAAGGACTCTGAGAACAATGGAAGTTTGCCTCTAAAATTTGGGATGTTGAAAAAAGAAAGGGACAGATAGACCACCCCCTTACTGGCCAGTGCCCGCCCATGGCCACAACGATTTGGTACCAGGTCATCACCTGGTACCAAGATTTTTGGTCCCGGGCTGTTTACATTTCCGATTTTCCGAATCCTCCCATGACTTTTTAAAAAGCCTGCACAAACCACAGGACTGAAAGTCCTGTGGATTGTGGGATAAATGGTGTCCCCCCTTCCGAAAAACATGTGTCCGACCCGATGTATGTGTAAACAACCAGGGTTCGACACAAATTCTTCCCACTACATTTTCATCGTGTAAACGGCACCTAGAAAGTTGATGTAGCAGGCAGAAGGAGGTGCTTCAGAAGTTATATCTCATCTGAGTTTGTCAGGTCTGTAGTATCCCATCCCCTGAAATTTCAGGGTCAAAACCTAAGACCTGAAGGTGGGTCCTTGTGATGTCACAGAAGGGCTGGAACTGTTTTTGGGTTGATTGTGGAAGCAGGCCAGAGGTTACTCTAGATAAATGGGCCAGAATTTTAGTATAGTCCAGTTAATCAAGTCATATGGCAACTCCAAGCATTGGTGGGAGGGAGCTGAAAGCATTTTTGACAGCTGCTATTCTCACTGAAGCTCACATCCCATGTGGCCTTATGTACATCAAACATGACAAATGGGCCCTACTGCTGGGCTTTGTGGGAGGCTCATTCCCTATCTCTGGGCAAGTTTCCCACTGGCTCTGGCCTCATTTTTATATATGAGGAGGCTTTAAGACCTGGGGCCCTTTCACATTATACAAATATAGCATGATGATTCTGCTTCAACTGCCATGGTTCCATCCTGTGGAATCTTGGAACTGGCAGTTTAGGGAGGGACATTTAGTATTTTTAGCCAGAGAGGTGCTCTAATGTCTAATGCTAGAAAGGCCATTAAACAAACTACAAACCCCAGGGTTCCATGAGATATTGCCAAGCCAGTTAGAATGGAATAATAGGGCTATAGTTGTGTAGTGTGAATGGGGCCTTGAATACAATGATTGATTTTCCATGTTGAGGGGGGTGTAGTCCAGTTTTCTAAATGCAAATTCCAAACTAGCTAAGTAGAGTTTCTCCCATATCTTGTCAAAGAAAAGACATTTAGTAGACCCCATGCTCACTCTTTACACTTTATTCTGTATTTCTTGGTAAGGTCACCAATGAAAATTTCTTTGGCAAAGAGCAGTTCTCAAGAGCAGCAGTTCCTGGGAACCTCCCACAGCACAGCACTCAAAAATCTCTGGAAAGAGGCCATTAACCATGGGTATATGTTAGGAAATTGGCTTCGTTGTATGAATGTTGTATGTTGGACTCATACAGGCCTAGTTTTTGTTTTTGTTTTATACTTTGTAGAGAAAGCTCCCTGAGGAGGCAGCTATGTTGTCATTTGAAAGAACATGCTGAGATACTGTAGAATAATACTCAGGAGTGGATGAATGCAATACTTCCCTGACATGCCACTTTGGATTGTTTGTTTTAAAGTCAAGTGAAAAGCACTCAGAAACAGTGACAAAATACATGTTACAAATGGTAACATATTCCCAAAGAGGAGGGAAAAACGGCCTTTGATTTAAAGCAAGAAGGTAAGAGTTGGAGCTACACCTCAGCAAGTGGGCAAATTTGAACTGCAGATTAACACTCGTCATTCCATGCTTACTCAAAATGTGGGCACACTGATATTGCATTGCTGCTGCTGAAACAATCTTTACAGGCTTATTGCATAATGGCTAAACTATGGTTTTATTTTGAGAACAAGAAATATAGACAAAGCTTGCTGTATATTCCTTCTGCATACCCTCCAACATTTCACAGATTAAACCAGGACATGTGTGGCCAACCAACACCAGAGTGTGATCAAGATGGCAAAGGTTATTAATGAGGAAGGACACGCAAGCCAAGAGAATCTGCAGCAGTTTGTTTTTGCCTGAGCCTACTAGGAGGGGCAAGATTCTGCCTTCTCTTCTCCTCTTCCCCCCAGCTGAGTTGAAAGCTAACCACATTTGCACTTTGAACTCAGTTTACAGCAATTGAAGTAAACTGAGAACAAAGAGGGAACTTGAGGGGAAGAGAGAAAAACTGGGGGGGGGCTATCTATATGAGAGGAAAATGTGGATTGATGTGCACTAATGCCAATTCACAGCAGCTTCTATTTGTCTTAATGGTTTTCTGGCTAAATTGCAGGCAAAGGGCATGCCTGTGAATCAAGATGATGGCCGTGAGTGAATTACTCACATTTTTATTGTCACCAAATGCCAACGCTGAACAGTATTTTTTTTTAAAAAAAGCATTATCTAAGGTGTGAATTTGCGATATTATAAATAAATAAAAATACTAAATAAATAATGTTTATAAATAAATAAATAAATGTTTTGTTGCCTGAGCACACAATCGCTAATTGCAAAAATCTTTGCCTTGTTAGAAAGCTCCACTCCTTGGCCACGTCCGACCAATCAGTGTCCATTTCTGCTGTTTTGCAAATGTGAATGAATGTGAATCCAATTGTACAAACGATTGACAATGCATATTCTCTATGGAGCTTTTTTAAAAAAAAATATGGGAAAAGCTGTAAAGGCTTTTCTGGTGGAGTTTATGGTGGATTTGCCCCCCACTCCTTCTGAATACTGCGGTCTGATGCAGAGTGCCATAAGGACAGTTAGGATTCCAAGCAAATTCTATGAGGATTATTTTGACTGATAAGACAACCCCTGGGACATTTTAAAAACAGATGAAAAAGTGGGAGGACAGGATTAATCAGAACTATTGCTGCCAAATTGGCACTCTTGGAGGGTATGCTTCTGGGACTGGGTCACTTCAGATTTCCAAGTGGTGATGGAGAGGTAGAAGAAGTTGTGGAAGTGGCACTGTAAGGACATCTGGAGAGTAAGGAATTATCTGGATATCATTAAGATAATTGTTCTTATAGGAAGGATCTGTAATACAGTCCTGAACTTTTTGTCCACAGTTTTAGGTACTCCATTTCCTTCCACTCCTTGTCCTAGCCATTTGATTTTCTTTCCATTCCCCACCCCGCTCCTGGGGCCAAATTTCAGCCAGCCTTTTGTGGTCACTGAACATGCTTGGTCCTCATTAGGATCCCTTTGACGTTCAACCCATTAAGGGTGTCTTTTAAAAAAATACTTCAGCAAAAAAATACTTCAGCAAACCCAGGCCTGCTGCCATTTCCTCCTTGTGTGTGGTGTGATACCATTTTGGCTACATAAACAAAGGTACTCACAGCCTGAGCACTGGGGATATAGAGACTGAAATATACTAAACATTATCACTGGGGGATGAAAATCTTGCAGTGAGGCTAACCATGTAATATGCTCCAGTAGTCTCCTAATCTCATAAGTACGTGAAGTGAGTTATTGCTAATGATAGCTGATACCATATGTAGTGCAGCAAAAATATATTACTGTCCTGAGCTACCTGTACTCACTCAGTAAAAGCAGACAGAAGCTGAAGTATGCTCTGCATTTGGGTTGCATAACAAGCCATCCTTCTGCAATAATCAATTTCTAGGAGACAGAAGATAATAGCTTGTGGCAGGTAGGGCTCAAGACCATTTCAGTTCAGTGGAGCAACAGCCTGAGCTGTACGTCATACTGTTTGAAAGCTGACCTTGGGACAGTTGTTTGCATTGGTTACTCCTGCTGTGTCTAGAATACTAAAGGCATGGTGTTTAGTGCCAGAAGGGAATACTTATCCAAGTAAAGTTCAATCTGCTACTTGAGCCATATGCCTTTAATTGTGATATGGAAAGTATTCATCCATAAAATTGTAACATATTCAGCACCTGAGAAGATCCATAAACTTTCCAAGGTCTCATATCACCCTCCTTTCACACAAAAAACATTCAGTTCAGAGAAGCTGAAAAGACACAGTGAAAGCATGTTTGTTAATTTCTTTCGTTATTTATGTGCTTTTGATGTGTTTAAACAAAGTTGTGTCTTCTCAGGAGAACAGTCAAAATCTTGCCCATACAAAACCACAGAAGTAAAATCCCATTCTTAAACTGCTAGCTGTGGTCATGCAATGATCCCATGGCAGTAGTATCGCACAATTATGGTGACATGCAATAATAACTGCAGTCACACCACTTTGGAGGTTTTCACACGCGTAAAGTATTCCCAGTGCAGATTGGGACAGAAGCAGCGCCGTGTTTCACACATCCACTTCCCTCTCCTGATCTCCCATCATCATCACTCTGTGCTCGTTCCATTCCCCCCCCTGATACCTTCTGCAGTTTTTTTATTAACGACAAACCCCCATTAATAAAAAAAATCATGGAAGGTATCGGGAGGGAAATGGAACGAGCACAGAGTGATGATGACGGGAGATCGGGAGAGGGAAGTGGGTGTGCGAAATGCGGTGCTGCTTCCGAGAGAGAGACAAGTCTGTCCTGATCTGCATTGGGAATACTTTACGCATGTGAAAATCTCTTTTGTTTCTGCTTTTCTCAATAGTGGAATTACAGTGTTTTTAGATGCTGGCCTGATAAAGTCCAAAGTCACTTGCTAAATCATCACAATTGGCATTATCAGTTCTCTATTTCTTAGTCTTGCGATGGAACATGCTAGCTCTCATGGGAAGTCTTGAAGGACTACAAATCCCATGATACTTCATGTGTGATCTGGCAGGCATGTATAGGCCTGCTCAAATGGTAGGTGGCCATTTTCAGCTGAGACCCACCCTCCTACCCTATGTTGTGTCACGCTTCTTGTGAATACCCAGGCTGTGGCTGGTTGCCTTTGGGGGCTAAGTAATCCCCCCCCCTGTTATTATAGCATGGTTTTTTTTTGCCTTCCCAGGGGCTTCTCCCCATTTCTTGTGGGGCCTTTTAAAATTGGTTTTTCTGTGTTGTATTTGTAATTGGTGCTTCGCCACTTCATAACAAGTGTTCCAATTGCTCTCACTGCTCTATCACAACTGGAAGATATGGATGGGAAGAGGAGACATCAGACACGAGTTAAATTGGGGGAGACTAGATGGACAGAAGAGGGGGAGAACCTGCAGTCTAGGCAGGTGCAGGTGATCTCACCTTCAGTGGATTGTTTACTTCCCACTGATTGGCTGATACGGCAAGCCCTGCCAGATGTTTACCACAGCTCCATGGCTTGCTGCCCCGCTTGAACATTTGCTGGGCTTGAAACCATCGGGCCTCATGTCCCCCCAACCTTACTTTGCCTACACTCTGAGGAAGATAATAGTTATGAATGTAGCTGATTTTTTAAAGTTGTGGCCTTCCTATTTATCTCACATAATACAGTATCCAGCCTCTCTGTCTCAGCACAACCTAGGCATCGTGCTAACTAAATGCAATGGTCCGAAACCCACAGGTGTTCCTAAGGAATACTTATGTGTGGTCTGAAATTCAAGGAAGAAATATCCCTGGATGAAGCCTGGTTCCACCTTCTCTGCTTCTTACAGTTAATCTTACCCTAAGTTTCTTACCCTAAGTTAATCTTACCCTAAGTAATCTTACCCTAAAATAAACTGAGCTCATTTTGAAATAAATGTAGTTAGAATTCACCTACGGACATACTTGTACATTATGATAAATCCTTGTTTTGTTGCTTAACCAATGAACAGCACAGCAGATAACCAACAAACCTTTTTTAGTTTGTTAAGTTCTTTTTAGTTTGTCTATTGTTGCATGGTGGACAGCTGGGGAAACAAGTCAGGGACAAGCTACAGGTAGGGATGACAAACTATGGTTTGAACGAGCCAGAGTTTGGAAGCTGGCAACAAACCCTTGTTTCAGATTTTTATTTTTTGTTTTTAAATTCATTTCTTTTTTTTTTCCTTTTTTTTTTTTGGCAAAATAGTCCCAAAGTCCAAAAAGAATTGAAAATTGCACACCAACTCTCATACTGTCACCATGTGAGGAGAAACCTTTTAAAATTATTCATTATTGCACACGAGAATAAAATAAATGTACATCTGCACAGGAAGCCATACTGGCAATGAAGAAGGCAGTTTGATACCCAAATAACTGAGAAGAAATCTTTGATTTTGGAATCTTACTTTCCCCTCTAAATGTTTCCTTATTTTCTCTAATTGTACAAATATTAATATAAGAAATACGGTGAATACTAGAAGCCAAGTTAACATGTTAGATCAGAAGCAGATTTGGTTGGAAAGTCACAAAAATCCTTGCTAATAGGGCATAGTAAATATACAGAGGAACATCAGAATTATCTTCTCTAAAACGTAAGATACCCATTTGCTGGAGCTAAGGGAGAGAATTATTTATTGCCATACACAATAAACAAGTTTCAGGCTTCCACAAAAGTGTCTTTCCCCCCTGCCTATGAATAACTCCCACATCATGGATGAACTGTTATGTCAGCTTGAACTTCTGTCTTCCCAGCCTGTTTCAATGTTATTATGGAACTGTATGTTTGTCCAAAAGCCAATGATAGATCAAGGAAGCCTCTGTGGGGATGCTGAATTATCTGTTCAAATGTTATTAATGTGTGGGCACCTTCTCTTGTATATGTAGACAGGATATAAATGTGCCAGTCTCCTGTTTCCGAAGCCAGACATTGGCATCACATTGTAAGACCAACATGAGTCTGAATTATCATCAATCTGCCTCTGGTAATATTACCTGAATTTTCTGACAGTCAAATTATGTTAGATTGGGGAATTTTAATTAGCTCAAAATATGGCAGCGAGAGGTTGGGTAACTTCAGGATCTTTATACCGGTGTATACCAGTACTAACTGAGGAAACTCCAAGCCAAAGAGTAAAATAAAAATGGTTTTTATTGGAAAATAATAATGGAACCACTCATACATGCACTCACACTTTAAGTAATCACAAAAGGCTAGCGAAGAATTAGGAGGAAGTATTGGGATAGATGAAAAGATTTCAGGGTTGATGGACTATACTTTACCTGTCTGAAGAGCAGAGGTTTGTGTAGCAAAGAATACTTAGGCTTGGTGCTGAGGTTGCACAGAAAATGGGCAGAGTGATGGCATGTAGAAAACTGCACATGCTTTGGTCATGTTTTGGGATAATATTTAGGCTTCATCTACACAAGGGGCAAAAGATCTGTACAGGGGGGGAAAATCCACAAAGGCAGGTGTTCTAGTGTGAATGACCTGTCTACATGATTTTTAACCCCCCCCCCATAAAGCCGGCGGCAGCGGTGGGGCTGGGAAGGGAGGAGGGAGGAGGAGAGAGGCACCATGGTGGGGCTGGTCTGGAGCCATACTGGGGTCCATGCTGGAGGGAGGGTGGAGGGGGATGGGCAGGCTGGGGGGGGCTGGACTCCACCTGAGGCTCTCTGGGGGGCTCTCCTCATCCTCGTCCTCTGCTCAGGTACCCTGGCGACTCTCGCTCCCTCTGGCACAGCTGTCTGGGTGGCGCTCCGTGCCCACAAAGGTGAACAAGAAGAAGGGGTGGCAGCAGCAGCGGCAGGGCAGGGGGTCTACGGTGTCCAGCAGCCATCCTCTGCTGAAGGGAGGGAAGGAGGGAGAGGCTGTGCTCCGTGGCTGTGCTGGGTGCCCCTCATGGCCAGTCGTCTGTCTGTCTGCCTGTTGGGGTCACGGGAGGGTCTCCAAGTGCAGCCAAGGCGCAGCAGCTAGAATCACCCAGAATGGTGGCAGCAGAGGGGAGGGGTCTGGGAAGGGGTCTGGACCTGGGCCAGGGTCTTACGGAGTAGGAGGATGGAGGAGGAGGACAGCGGCAGCACCATCATCTCGCATATCTTTAAAAAATGGTGGCCGCCACTGAATCCCTTCTTTCCAAGCCCTGCCCCCTCTACTTGGCCAGCCAATCAGATCACACTCCTATGCGTATCTATGTGAACAGGAGTGTTTACACACTCACCCATTTGAAAGTTGTATGAGAGATCAAGAGATGCAGAGGAAGACCCAGATCTGCTGCACACAGACCAAAAGGTAAGTTTTGCCCCCCTCCTCTGAATGACACGTATTTATTTGAAAGATGGTCTGTATAGATCGCTGATCTTTCAAATAAATGCGTGACATTTTTCATCGTGTAGACAAGACCTTATACTCAATATTGTAACCTCAAGGGGGGTTTTGATTGGAGAACAATGTTTGAGTGAATTTCCCAGAGTTAAACAATAGAAGCTCTGACTTCGTTAATTGCTGTTAATGGTTGGATCATTAAGACTGATCAGTTTGAGGTGACCTTGTATTGTTGGATAGGCAGAAGTGTGAAGGAAGACCTTTGTAGAATAATGGGTGTTTCGGTCACTTCAATTCATGGAGGACCCTGACATGAGGCTGGCTTTGGCCTGTTTTCTTTGCTTGGGCCTCTCTGTCTTTGGAGGGGTGCCAGCCCGCCTTGTTGGCCTGGGAACACTGTTCTCCACAGCAATTCAAGGTCGCAGCTCCAGGTGCTGGCCGGACCATTTCTCCTCCCTAAATGCCATTCTCACGCTGTAAGGGTTTATCTGGGGTTTGTGCTAGTCTGTGTTTAGTTTCGGCTTTGTTCTACGTTCCTGACACACATTTCCTTACCAATAAAGAATTCTTATTGAGTGAATGTGAGTGTGTGTTCTTAGCACATCACAGTAAGCCAAAACTAAACACAAGCCCAGGCCTTGTTCCTGCTGCAGTGGTGGGCTTAAACTGGCTGAAATTCCACAATCCCGTTATAGACTGGGTAAAAGAGACAGTGACTTTTGCAGATCCTGTGTGTGTGCAGGAGCACGGGGTGGGGGAGGCCTCCCGAGGGGGGGGGAATCCCTATAAGGGCCAAACCTCGGAACTGCAAAACCGTTCTTGTCCAAGGGGAACTGAAAGGGTTACCGGTGGAATATAAACAGTGGCAGTATGTGTTTGGGGAGAAGGAATGTGACATTTTACCACCCAACCGACCCTTTGACTGTGCTATTGAGATACTCCCTGATACCAAGCTGCCCAAACCCAGGATCTATTCCATGATGCCGGCTGAGATGGATGCCCTCTGGGAGTTCATAGACAAAAACTTGGCCCGGGGTTTCATTAGACCCTCGACCTCCCCTTTGGGGGCCCTTGTGTTGTTTAGATGCAAGGCAGATGGGACTCTTCATCTCTGCCAGGAGTTCAGATCCCTAAATGCTATCAGCCTGTCAAATCAGTTTCCCCTCCCCTTGATGAAGGCCATACTGGCTCATTTAGCCAAGGGGAAGATATTTACCAAACTGGACTTGCAGGAAGCCTATTACAGAGTGCGGATCAAAGAAGGGGATGAATGGAAAACTGCTTTTAATTACCCATTAGGGGCCTTCGAGTTCTGTGTAATGCCTTTTGGACTCAGCGGGACCCAAGGAATTTTTCAGAACTTAATTAATGATGTACTGAGAGAGTTTTTGTGCAAAGGGGTACTGGTATATTTGGATGATATACTCATTTATTCCGAGGACTATACATCCCATGTGAAATTGGTCAAAAAGGTGCTTACTAAGTTGGGGGAGAACCATTTGTATGCCAAAATGTCAAAGTGTGAATTCCATCAAAGCCGCTTAGATTACCTGGGGTATCGCATCTTGAGCAAGGGGATAGAAATGGACCCAGAGAAGATAAAGGGGGTGCGTGCATGTGAGGCCCCCAGGACCAGGAAGCAACTGCAGAGCTTCCTAGCATTTGCTAACTTTAACCGGTCCTTCATCCCTGACTTTACTGCGGTAGCCCTTCCTCTGACTGACCTGCTGAAAACCAAGGGGGTAGGTGAAAAGAAACAGACGGGGAAGGGGAAGGCAGAGAAGCCTCCCCAAAAGATAGTATGGTCTGATCAATGCCAAAGGGCCTTTGAGAAGCTGAAGAAGCTTTTCACCTCTGAACCGATCCTTAAACACCCTGACCCCTCCCAACCTTTGGTGGTTCAAGTAGAGCTTCAGACGTGGTGATGGGAGGGGTGTTGTTACAATGGGGTGAAGAGGGGGAGCTTAGGCCTTGTGCATATCTGTCCAAAAAATTCAATGAGACTGAGCGAAATTGGTCGGTGTGGGAGAAGGAGGCGGGTGCAATCAAATTGGCCTTAGAGACCTGGCGCCACCTGTTGGAAGGATCTTCCAAACCTTTTGAAGTTTGGACAGATCACAAGAATTTGGAAGCTTTGAGAACCCCAAGGCGTTTGAACCCTAAACAGGTTCGGTGGGCCAGTTTCTTTTACCGTTTTAATTTCACCCTGAAGTTCATCCCAGGAAAAAAGAATTTCCTAGCTGACGCTTTGTCCAGGCTCCCTCAACATGACAGTAAACGGAAGGAGGTGATTGACACAGTCTTCTCCCCCTCCCATTTGGGGTTGGCAGTTCTCACCCACAGTAAGGCCAAATGTCAGGAGACCACGGCAGGCCCCTCTTTGGGACCAGGCTTGCACTCTGGGGCAAGTGAGAATGGCAGGCCACCCGCAGAGACCTCAGACCCCAGTGTATCTCTGACTCTGCCCTCCTTAGCGCCCTCTCCCCCAGCCTCCATGGACAATGGGGGTGGGTGGCGGGCCCAAATGGCGGCGGCCCTCCCCACCGACCCATGGTTTTTGGCTCACTAAAGGGACGTAGCTCTACGAGAGGGCCTAGCTTGGAAGGGGGAGCGCCTGTATGTTCCAGAGGCCATGAGGTCTGACATCCTTAAACAGTGCCATGATGTGAAAAGTGCAGGGCATTTTGGATATGTAAAGACATTACATCTGACACGATGGCAGTTTTGGTGGCCAAAAATGAGGAGGGAGGTGGAGGAGTATGTCAAAGGGTGTCCCACATGTGCGATGGCAAAAGGAGGGGGGGAGCTGAAAGGCTTATTGCTACCTTTGCCTACCCCCACTAAGCCCTGGGAGGTAATCAGTATGGATTTCATTGTCGAGTTACCAAAGAGTAGGAAAAAGACCGTGATTTGGGTTGTGACTGACTTATTTTCAAAGCAAGCGCATTTTGTGGCCTGTAAGAAGCTCCCGACAGCCCCCCAGCTAGCCAGATTGTTTCTGCAACACATTTACAGGTTACATGGGGTTCCTGCTAAGATCGTTTCAGATTGGGGGGCTCAGTTCACCCCCCAGTTCTGGAAGGCATTCACAAAACTTTTGGGAGTCGAATTGGAGTTGAGCAGCTCCCATCATCCACAGAGTGATGGTCAGATTGAATGTATGAATCAGGTTTTGGAACAGTATTTAAGGTGTTATGTTAACTTCCAGCAATCTGATTGTGTGGACTTTTTTGCCTTTTGCGGAGGTCGCATATACCAACGCCACAGAATAGAGCACTGGCTTCTCCCCTTTTAAAATTGTTTCAGGGCAAGACTTTAACCCTCTGCCTTTAGGGGAGGGGACTTCAAAGGACCTGGTCTCGGTGACCCAATGGAGTGAAAACATTAGGGAAGCATGGTCGAAAGTTGTATCGACTTTGGACTTTGCAAAAACACGTTATAAGCATTATGCCGACCAGAAACGTGACCCTACCCCAAAGTACGGAATAGGGGACTTGGTGTTCTTGTCCACCAAATTCCTTAAGAGCCCACAACCCTTGAAGAAGTTGGGGCCTAAATATATTGGTCCTTTTCCTATTGTTAGGGAAATTAATCCCGTCGCTTTTGAACTATCACTGCCCAAGCTGTACTGTAATGTCCACCCTGTGTTTCATTCTAGCTTACTCAAGCCAGTGTGCCTTTCGGATTGTTATCATCAAGATCCGGAACCTGCACCCCGTCCTATCCTGGTCGACAAAGATCAACATTTTGAAATTTCTGATGTATTGGACTCTCAAGTACACAGGAGGGGGCTTACAATATCTGGTGAAATGGAAACATTTGCCTTTGGGCCAGGCTGAGTGGGTTAATGTTGAACATGTGAATGCTCCGCGCTTATTACAAAAGTTCCATGCCCGCTTTCCTGATAAGCCGAGCTGAAGGGGGGGGGGAGTTTCTCTTCAGGAGGGCGGTATGTCAGGCTCATCCCTGAATTCTGGGGTTTAGAGTGGAATTCATGGAGGACCCTAACATGAGGCTGGCTTTGGCCTGTTTTCTTTGCTTGGGCCTCTCTGTCTTTGGAGGGGTGCCAACCCACCTTGTTGGCCTGGGAACACTGTTCTCCACAGCAATTCAAGGTCACAGCTCCAGGTGCTGGCCAGACCGTTTCTTCTCCCTAAATGCCATTCTCATGCTGTAAGGGTTTATCTGGGGTTTGTGCTAGTTTGTGTTTAGTTTCAGCTTTGTTCTACGTTCCTGACACATGTTTCCTTACCAATAAAGAATTCTTATTGAGTGAATGTGAGCGTGTGTTCTTAGCACATCACAGGTATATAAATTAAATAAACAACATGAACTCTTATTCATATTTATCCCTCTACTTGTGATACTGAAAATGTTTATCTCTTTCCACAAAGTGAAGCTATTCTAACATGTGGTGGGTGGCTGGGTGGTGGATATGGCAGGGACAAACACCTGTACCCACTGCCTCCACATTTAAATTTTACTTTATACAAAAGGTTTGCAGGTCACTGAGTAGCATGCATGGTAAGGGACATAAATGTTGTGACTTGTGAACTCAAGATTCTAGTTGGTCCTCCATAGATAGCCAAGAGAGTGTCATATCTGCCCAAATTGTATGTACTATTTGCTTAAGTGAAATGACCCAAAATGGGCAAAATCAACATTTTTGACTGATTTTTAATTCAGAGGTAACCAACATGGCTACCTCTGAATATATTTTTGACTGATGTGTGTGTAAAGATGCTTTTGAGAATCATGGTATTTCCCCCTGAGATTTATGAATTTTTCAATAAGCACCATTATAGGTTAAATGTATAATCGGTAGCTTTTGGTGACAACATTTGAAACAGAAACAAGAAATGAGTGACAGTTATCATTTTTACTGAGATGATTCTATCCAGTTTAAGCATTCACCAGCTTTAGCTTTGCCTTTCAACTCAAGATAGCAATGAAGCCTCTTTCTTTCTTTTTAAAAAAAGATTCTGCAGACCAGAGAAAACGGGAGTTTATGCTAACAGAAGCAGATTTCATTCTTGTACATTAGTACAGCAGTCTTGGGACCATTTGTAGTAAACTGACAATACTTCCTACTTGTAAAGATAATGTATTCAGAATCCAATGGGAGTTGCAGAGAAGGGTCTGGAGTAAAAAGGAAAAAAAAACCTAAAATTTTGCAGAATGAATGAAACTGGCAGAATGTCATCACGGTTCTTGTTTCACAAGGTAAAATCATTATTCAAACTGCATCTTATTTACTGTTGCTGGGACCACATGGTGATAGCTCGCTATTAGCAAACATTTTAGGACTTCCCATGGAGCAAAAATCAGTGTACCAGATGGCTCTCACATCTCAATTTTTTATAAATTTTTAATCAGTCTCTAAAGCTCTATACTGGTTTGGATCATTATGTAGAATGTCAACAACCTTATGTATGGCATATATAATTTCAAATATATTTTCTCCAAGATTTTTCTATTCGTATGGCATGTACATAGCTTGGTGCAGCTGATACTGTACTACATGCTGCATTCAGAGACCAAAAAATTCACACTTCTGAAATCCCTTGAGCTTTCCCCCCCATCCATCAGTCATCAGCCTGAGAAATCTTCCTACTCATGGCAATTTAGATCTTCTCAATAGTCCTCTTGAGCTTTAAGCATCCTTTTAAAAGTACCTTAAAAGAGAAGTTACATGATGAAAGGAATAAGAAATTTCCCATTATTGTCTCTATTTTTTTAAACTAGCTGGTACAAAGCTTGTTGCTCTCAAATAATGTGCATGTAGGATGAACAATACTTGCTTCTCTGAAAAGATGTGGAAATAAGCCAAACAATGTAAATAAGAGTTTGCCCATTTACTGTGAGATTTGTGTGTGTGTGTGTGTGTGTGAGGAAATGGAAGGGGAGATACTTTATCAATGTTTAGTAAGAAAGGATTACTTCCAAGTTCCGCTTCTAATTGGACTATAAGATTATTTCCAATGCAGCAAATAAAGCTATAACGAGGAATGCCAGTGAAAACTGCTAGGGAATCAGCTGTAGGGATGCAATTCTTCAATTATTTTCTTCTCAAAGGAAACAGTTGGTGCCTTTAACAATTTTCTTCCCACTGCAAGAATGCCTTCAAAAACTGTGTGGTTTTCAAAGATCTTTTTTGCAATTTGGGTTTTATTCTGTGCAAAATTTGAACATTGCTGTTTCACATAGAAAACAATATTACTCTGCATAAATATTGCTTTCTTCACAGAAAATGCTTGAGCTGAAAAATGCTGTTTCTGCTCAAAACAAGTATGTATGAATTTGTATAGAATAAGTCTCCAGCTACCACATTTTCTGCACAGGAAACAGCTGTTTACCTTGTAGAAAATAATATTTCTGTGCAGAAATATTATGTTTGCACAACATAAAATGCAGTTTCTATGAAAAACAACCACTTGTGAATTTTGTCTAGAATAAGTCCAAAACTACAAAGATTCTTATCAGTCCAAGATTCTTCTCATCAGGGTTTCTTAACACTTGAGAAGCATGGCCAGTATTCTATATCAGCTAATTAACTAAGTATATTTAACTAATATAAGTAATCTCTCCTCCCCGCAATGGCAGAATGGATCTCCTCCCCCCCATGCAGCTGATGCCTGATAAAGTAAGTGTGTGTGTGTGTGTGTGTGTGATCATGGCAATAATTTCACTACTTAGTCACAATTGTGACACTATTGCCACACTCATACTCCCCCCTTACTTATTTCCTCAGAATATGTATTGCTTCAAGATTTTAAAGAGTGGTTGAGTCCCCTTGGTGTTGGAAAAACTGGGCATGCCTTTACCAGACTCTCTCAGACCAAGGATCATGCCATGGGTTTCCCAAAACATACAAGGGCAAACTGGGGAGGGAGATGGGTATTGGAGGTTGAAGTGGAGATGGTATATCTGCAAGGGAGATAGGCTGGGCTTTGTCTTTCTTACTCAGCCCAGTTAAGAACAGGAACAAGGAGGAAGAAGAAATGGGGTTTCTTCCTCTGAGAAGTCAGGGGAAGAAGTGTTGATTTCCCCCCAGTCCTGTGAAATTTGTCATAAAAGAGCAAAGCAGGGGTGTGGCTTCTACTCCCCCGTGGGAGCATAGCACTGGAAGGGAAGCTTGGTTCTCCTTAAATGGCACCATGGTCATAAAAAAGGGGAAGAGGAAGTGAGAATCTTGAAACATAGCCTAGAATATTTCATATCAAGTGCCAAGTGATGGAAACAGTTTTTGAATGCTTGCCCACATTAAACCTGTTGGAAAGTAATACCTAACACATATCAGGAAAAAATGTTCTTGCCAGACCACTTCATGTTATAAGTTGCTCCCCGTATCTGTGAGGGATACATTCCTAGACTTTCCATTTATAAGTGAAACTGCAGATAATAGCAAACACTATTGAAGGACTTCTGGTACAAACATACCATAGAGTTTCATTGGAGGACTTTACAATTCCTAGAGAGGATACCTCTCTATCCATTTTCCAGCACAACTCAATGTTATGTGTCCCTATTTTTCCAGCTGTGGATAAGTGAAACCCCAGATATTGATTCTGTAGATAGGTGTTGGGGGAACCTGTACATTTAATTTTCTACTAGTAGGGATTTAAAAGAAAATAGGAGGGGGAAATTGGCATTCCTCTCTGCCAATTTGAAGCAGTACCATTGATTCAACTGTATCAGGACTGTGTCTTCTCATTTTGATGGCACATAAAACACATACCCTATTTTGAAAGTGTTATGGGGGAAGGATGGAGAAAGAGAAGGCAGAATGGTGCCCTTTTTAATAGACCTATTCCTCTAAGAGAGAGAGAGAGAGAGAGAGAGAGATATCTGGGTAGTAATTTCTCCTCCCAACTAACCATCTTTCTACAGTAGATCAGCTCTCACATCTATGAAAATGTATGATGAAGTCTCAGCTAAAAAGAAGAAATAAACAAACATCTTTGGCA
Source organism: Gambelia wislizenii (assembly GCA_030847615.1). Lineage (NCBI taxonomy): Eukaryota > Metazoa > Chordata > Lepidosauria > Squamata > Crotaphytidae > Gambelia > Gambelia wislizenii. The sequence continues at coordinate 162,989,742 of JAUMIR010000001.1, read as the reverse complement.
AAAAAGGAACAGGTGTTGTATCTTTGAGGGATCCAGAGAAGGAAAGGGAGATGGGAACATGTTACTGGAAATTAACATTTCCCTTCTCCCCATACTTTTGAACAAACACTATCTTGAAGACTATTAGAGTTTGACTTCATTTGTCATTTCTTCCCCTATGCCTGATTCTAGGCTAGCTATTTCAAGTTATATTGTCTGTTAAGATTCCACACCCATGAGCACTTGTGTGCAAATAATCTTGATTTGACTTCATGGCCTTACTTCCAAGCAAGTATGCATTGACTTATGTTGTTGGTGTTATCAAAGTGGTTTCTTGTCACAATCTAATAGCTGGTTACTCTAAAATGCCTTTGTTTCTTATTTGTTTAACTAGCATCCTGAAATCCATCAATTACAACCTGCCTCCCCACTGCCCCACCACACTTAAAATTAAGAATTTTAAGCTGAGCTGAGAGACTGAAACTTTTTCTCATGCAGCAATTGCTCCAGTCCCTTGATCATTTTGCTTGGCCTTTTCTGTTGTTCAATATGTTTTTAGAAGGTGTGGTCACCAGACTTGTATACAGTATGCCAGATGTTGTCACACCATGGATTTGTATAAGGGCAGGATGACACTGGCAGTTTTATTTTCAGTCTCCTCTCTAATTATGCCAAAAGTGGAATTCACTTTTTTAAAAAACTGCAGTCATGCACTGAGGCAACATCTTCACTGAATTATACACTGAAGGCTAGTGGTTCTGATGTCAGCAGACCAGTAAATCAGCTCTGGAGTTTAGTCTGAACCTCAAAGGAACTACCTAAGGCACTGAAACTCTTTTGGAGATAGGTGGATGGAGGTACTGCCATCAGAGCCACCATCCTCTGTTGACATATCTAACATAAATCCAAGAACCCTTTCTAGGCAGATTATCAGATGCAACCCCAACCCCTGGGAAGGTTGGGAGGAGGACACCACTGTACTGCTACAGGCTGGTGATACTGCATGACGCCGTCCTCCTCTCGTCCTTCATTTGTTCTCCCTCTGTGCTAGAGGGATGAAAAAGGTTCCGCTTTTTATTGATGGAAATTTCCATCAATGAAAAATGGCACCTTTTTCATCCCTCCAGCATGGAGGAAGGACAGGAGGAGGACGGGGTGTGCGGTATCAACCGCTGGGAGCAGTACAGTGGTGTGCTCCTCCTGACCTCCTCAGTTTTTTTTTTAAGTGTGTATGATAAAGTCCTAGGTTTTTCAGCATATCACTTATTGTTGGGAGTTAGCAACCTGTGAAAGTCTGTGTTTGCTGACTCCTAGCTTGTGTTGTTGCAGATTTCCTGTCAGTTTGCTTTTCCACACTCATCCTCTTCCTATATTGCTCTAACTTGCAGCCATTTTCTTTTCTCTCTCTGTCTTGCATTTGACTATGTGCAAGAATTAGTAAGCAAAGCTATTTTTAGTAGTAGTATAAATTTATTCGGTCATTGACCAGCAAAATCAAAATTATAGATCCAATACAGAACAATTGCAATAAAAATTTAAAAATTTCTAAACATAAGTTATTAAACACAGTTATTAAACATTACTATTGTACACACTTCAGAATAAAAACTGAGATATCAATTTCTCCTAAGATTCGATACTTCCCCTTCAGTCTTTAACAGATTAACTTTATTATTTCCCAATGGCCAAACGAAAGCTATTTTTATGTTTTTACTAAGAAAACGTATCTTGTTTCCTTTCTGTGCTTGACCCTTTGTGCATATGGGAGGATGTATGACTGGTTATTTGTTCAGCTGCTGCCTTGTCAATTTGATTACTCTGCTTGAAAGGTCCAGTAACATTTCTTACATTTTCTAACACCTATAATCAGCTACTAGACTTTATATACTTTCTGAACACTCCTGAATCCTGTGTTCCCACTTGTGTGGGTTTTTTTTTTTTTGCCATTCACTAGGTAAGCCTGATTTAAGTTTTTTTTTAATACTCCAAGGGTAGTTAATTTTTCAGTGCTTATGTGTCACTGTATTAAAGATAGACAAAGTAATAAAATCTGAAGGCAAAACATACAGCATTAAACATTCACTGTAAAACACAAAGTGCCAGCAGTAAAATTTTGTAAAAAGGTAAAGCAACATTGAAATTGGCTTCAAGTTTAGAAAGATCAGAGGAAATACAAAAAAGAATGTAGAGGAAGATATAACAATCTATTACATCATGTCACCCTGTGCAGAACTGAATGAACACATGTTGAAACTGGTAACTGAGGGCTTTTCTAGACCTGCCAGAATATACTGGCTTCCCACTGGCATTTTCTGGCCCCTGATCAGGCCTGTTTCCCCCATTACCTAAATGTGAGGAAGTCCACATGGCACACAAGCCCATGCTAATGGCCGTCTCCACTATCTTCTGTGTCGTTCTCTCTGAAGCCAGGAAGAAAGCCCACAGCATATGATCAAGTCCCCCTGCATGTGACCAGTCTTGATCAAGTTATGGGCCTCCTTCCTGGCTTTAAGTGAGCAATGCAAAAGGCAGTGGAGGCGGCTGCATATATGGGCTGGCATTGCAGGTATGGACTTCTGTGTTCCCAATCCATTTTTCCCTGGTGTTAAAATAAAACATTTTAACAGTTTCCCCCTTTCTTCCCCCTTCTTTGCTCTGGGTGTCGTCAGGACTGCCCAAGGGCAAAATGGGCAAAGCCCTGCATTGTATGGACTACAGGGCTCCAAGGTGAGGGACAAGACAGGGTAAAAAGCCCATCTAGACAAACCCTAAGATTGCAAACTTTACTTGAAAAATTAATCACCAGCCTGATTGTATGCATACCTATGCAGCAGCAAGTTCTCATGTATTTATCAAGACTCTCAGGTAACTGTGCATAACCTGTTGACAACCTGCATGGTTTCATTGCTGGTTGTCAGCTTGAATGATTCAGAACAAGTTTTAACTGAAGTGACAGAAAATTAAGCTTTCCCTGTAGTTTCTTAGGCTGTTTGAATTTTGATGTGTTAGTGCAACAAGCAGTGAAAAGTGATTGCTTTTTCTTCTTACTATGAATGACATCTTTTGTTTATAAAGTGCTAAGTTTTGCAATACTTCCTTCAAAAAGACATCTGCATTGAAGACATGACAGTGTACAGATAAATCTGTATTTAATTGTTCAGTGAAAAGGCAGAGAATTAATGACTTTTTTTTTAAAAAAAGTTAGTTTATAGCCCTAGTAGAAACTTTCAAAACCAGTGTTATGCAAAACCCTTGAGTCTGTGGAAAAGGTGCACATGTGTCTCACAATAGGGAGTGATAAGAGGCTGCATAACATACAAGATCTTTGACCTGTGTATACCAGTGGAGCTCAGGGGAATGTTTACACAACAAAAAAAGCCCGAGAAGAATTCGTGTCAATCCCTAGTAGTTCACACACATCATGGGCTATTCAGAAGGAGGGGGTAGCAAAATGCCCAGTTAATCTGAGCCTTTCCACCCCTCTATTTTTCAGGACACTTTTAGGAAAGTCCGAGACAACCCATGCTATTGGTTGTCTGAACAATCAGGAACCATCCCGGGACATGGGCTGAATATTGATTGGTCGGACTGTGGAGGGGGCCGGCTTGCAAGGGAAGCCTTGCAATTCTTGATGCCAGGCTGGCAGAAGCTGCAGCCAGCTGAGAGCCACCGTTTCCTCCCTCCCTTCTCCTCCGGGCTGTGGCTCAGCCTCGCTTAAAGCATTGCTTTCTATTGGAAGGAAAAGAAGTGGGGGAGCAGTGGGGGGGACAGACAGAACTTAAAGCATTGCTTTCTATTGGAAGAAAAAAGTGGGGGGAGGAGTGAGGGGACAGACAGAACTTAAAGAATTGTTTTATATTAGAAAGGAAAGCAGTGAGGGGGAGAAGTGGGGGGACAGACAGTACTTAAAGCATTGCTTTCTATTGGAAGGAAAAGAAGTGGGTGGAGGAGTGGGGGGACAGACAGAACTTAAAGCATTGCTTTCTATTTGAAGGAAAAAAGTGGGGGCAGGGAATAGGGGTTCTCTTTAGAGGCAAGAGTAGCTGTGGCCGGCAGGGGAGGGGTGGTTATCCGAGACTGACCAATCCAAAAATGGAGGATCCAGAATTGCCAGGCTTCCCTTGCAAGCCAGTCCCCTCCAAAGTCCAACCAATCAAAATACTGCTTTGTTGTGTGCCCCTATCCCAGGATGGAGGTACTCAGAACAACAAATCCCAAAACCGAGACTTATGCTACCTGTGACAAATCGTGTAAACAATAAGAGACAAACTCGGGATGAAGATATCTCGCTTTTCCTGGAATAAAAACTGCTGTGTAAAAGAGTCCCAGGAGAAACATGGAGCCAGTGACCAAACATAATCTGCAGAAACTTTATTGAACTGTTTAATAGCACATTCACACAAATGCAAGCATTCATCTATCAAACACACAACACTATTGAAGTAAGGCGGGAAACAGTAAGAAGGGGATTAGATTGAGGTTTCGAGGCTTCGAGGCTATACTGCACCTGATCCTAAAGAGAAGGATTCCTTGGGAGTAACAAAAAGCTGATGCACCAAAAGTGGGTTGAGAGAAACTAAAATGGGGAGTTAAGGTTACAGAGATGGAGGAAGGGAGTGCCTGTTCGGCAGAATACCAGGCAAGAGTCAGGAAGTATTAACAGGCCTCCTTCCTGCGGGGTTCAGAGAAGAAGAGGGAGGGGGAAGAGAAGGCAGTTCAGACTGGTATGGAGGGGGGGAATGCAAGGGGCCTGAGCATGCTGAATTGACTTTTCCAGGGTTTTTATAGGAAAAATGCCTTTGAAGTTGCAATCTAGACAAAAGGAACATTTGTGTTCAGATAGTTCCCAATGACTGAACAAAGAAATTCTGGACTAGCCAGGAATTGGGAACTGGGGGTGTCTTTCAGTAGGATGACTGACAGACCACCTTCCTTTGACTTTCAGATATGTAGATAGAGAGCACTTAGAAATAAAAAAAAGCTAAATTAAAAACAAAACAAACACACGAGCACAAAAACAAACTTAAAAACATCCAAGTAAACTGGGGAGCTTCATAAAAAGAGTGTCCCATGGCTAGTTTTCACATGCCCACCTGGAAGTGTTCTGTCAGGGACTGCCCATTGATGCTGGAATCACACCAGCAGAATGGAACCTGCTTTCACACTCACAATCATGGCAAAAGGCCAAGGCTGATCTATTGACAGCTTGGCCCATCAATAAAAAAGAACGCCTTATTGACCACACAAAATCACAAAAGCACAACATTGTGTGTTATTGACACCCTTTGGCATTCATTAGGTGTTGTTATGACACCATATTTGCTGTGTCTGATAAAGTCCATACTAGCTTGGTAGAACCTGCCAGCACCTGTGCTTCACTGGCATAGCTTCTTAAAATGCAGAATCACCACCACACATGATGAAATAGCAAAACAGGACTTTGTGGAGGAAGACATACCATGGCAAGTATGCCATGGTATGCATTTTTGTAATTAGCAGCTGTAATTAGCTGTTAATTTTTGTAATTAGCAGCTGATAAGCAAAAATTCTTACACCACTTGTCTTTCTTTTCAGTCAGGGTTACAGTTCAAGTCCTGCGGGTGACACACACAAAGGTAAGTTGTGCTATATACGCAGAATATTGTCCCTGAATAAATAGTTGCTGTTCCTTCCTCCAATTTTCATGTCTCCTTCCTCCAAGTCAAATCCTGCTTTACATATGATACGTGCAGTGTACAAGTTAAAGAGATAGGGTGATAAATGCAGCCTTGCCTAACTCCCTTGCCATTTGGAATCCATTATGTTTCTCCAGAGTCATATCCAACCATTTATGAATTACATCCTTTAAAAGCTTTAGGCTTGGGTAGACAAATCAGTTTGGATCAGTTTCTTCTGCTGTTGAATTTTTGAAATCTCAAATTTTTGATACTTTCTTATAAAAAAGGAAATGATATAAAATATAATATATAGTTTTTTCTCAGCAGGTATACCATCCCAGGCCATAGGCTATAAGCACAAAGCCTTTGCATTCAAAATATAAATTTTGATGCGTGCCTAGATGAAAAATTGATGTTAAAACGTAATGCATCTGTACAGCCAGAAATCTTAGCACTGAAAACTTAGTAGCAAGAAGATGGTGAAACTATTGTAGGCCCCTCAAACTAGCCAGGAAAGAACCACTTATACATTTATACAGAGAGAGAGAGAGAGAGAGAGAGAGAGAGAGAGAGAGAGAGAGAGAGAGAGAGAGAGAGAGAGATCAAAGGGATCAATGGAGGTGAAGATATGATCAAAGGCCCTACAGAAGAACAGTAGCTGATTTTGAAACCGCAGGCCTTGTTTCACACTTCAAACTCATTTTGATTGTCACCATTTAGAATGAACTTTGGCACTATAGAACATATGAACTGCTTTTCTTCTTGAAAAGAAGACTAATCTCATTTCTAACATCTGATGCATGTGAATTTGTGCCACAAATAATCAAAATATACTGAATTCTGTCTAAATGAACAAAAAATGGGGATGCTTATTAAAATTTATGCAAAACTTGAAAGTCTTTTTAAAAAGAATTTGAAAAAAAATATATTAAAAAGAAAGCATAAATACACCTTCCATGACAATATTTACTCAAGTGCACTTAATAAAGGTAGACTACTAGACAGAAACAGAAATGCTGAATGCAGGATGGCCTGAATATAACCTATGTGCGGGTTATCCCAATAACTCAGGGCTTGAGAACCTTGAGAAGATGTTATTGTACCACAGCTGCCATAATTAACAATCACTGGCCATGATGGGCAGTGGGAGTTAGAGGACAATAATTGCCTACCAATACAATAACTCATTGTAGGAGATTATCAGACAGGAACGAAAAAGTGTTCCTGTCCTACAATCTCCTCTGCTGCTCCTGTCCCGCCCCTATCTCAGCAGAACAACAAAACTTTTCACACCTACCTTCTATCACATCCACAGGGCAGTCCAGGAGTGAACGGAGCTCTAATGGAGCTCCATTCACTTCCTGGAGTGAAATCCTGCCAGTTATCATGAGACGACACCGAGCATGGGAAATTCAAACTTAAAAAGCAAACTAAAAGAGAAAAAGTGACAGGAAGTGCAACACCCCCCCAAAAAAACAAAAAAAACCCCCAACCACTTAACAACTTAAAAACTTCCAAGTAAACCAGAGAAGTTTTCAAAAAGTGTGTCACATACCTTGATGTCCCAATCTCACCAGGAAGTGTTCTGCCAGGGACCTCCCATTGACACTGGGCTCTTGCCAGTGAAATGGGGCACCTTTTCAGACACTGCCAAATCCATGACAGAAACAGAATGGAGGATGTATCGACAGCTTCTCCCATCAATTTATTAATTGTATCAATAAAAAGCAGTAATTTTTGCATGTCGCTGTAATCTTGGGATTTAAGGTTGCGCCATAGTAACACTTGTTTTTGTATTACCTTCTAATTACAGAGTAGTAATGCTTTGTACTAGCCTGCTCATGCCCCTTTAAGAAAAATGTTCACTTACTTCGTGATTTATCATGGGCGCAATTTCGACGGTTCTCGCAAGAAGATGCAACTTCTCTTAAAGACATTGAAAACATGTAAACAATGAAAGAAATTCACAAAAAAACACTTAAGTAAGCATAAAAATGTTGTAAGAACAGACGACAGTTCATTAAAACAGCACCCTGTATATCCTTTGCATGTTCTCACCTGGAAGTTTTCTCATTGGGGAAAGGGAGGGGGGGGAAAGAGGGCTGCCTAATGTTGCAATTACAGCTGTATGTGATTTCGCTCACTCTTCAATACTGCAAAAACAGCGATGTTGAGAGCAATTCACAGCTTAACTCATGAATTAAAAATGACGCCTGATTGATTACTGGAGCCTACAATGTGAAAGGGAGGACAACTATGTCGTGGGATAGCGGAATCCTTTCGCGCTACCATGACATTGTAATTATGCAATTTTAGCCTTCTCTGATAAAGTCCTTAGTAATGGAACTCATGTTTTACATGTTCAGTCCAAAATATCTCCAGATGGGGAGAAACTCTGCCTGAAGCCCAAGAGACCTAGCTGCCTCAGGATCTGGACAACATGAAGCTAGATAGACCAGTGGCCTGACTCTTCCCATGAAAACAAGGACTGGGAAACATGAATCTTAGGCTAGACCTCTGTTGATGACTTACACCAGCATAAGGATCACTTTCATCAGTGGAAGTCAGTTTTTTGACTGGGGTATAATGGAGGCAGGGGGATGGCAGCAAAAACCATCCCCTTAAGGAGACAAAGCTGTGTGCAAGGTCCCAAACTTTTCAGGAACTGACAGGGCAGCCTTGTGTCCTGACTGGGAGTGTGTGGGTGGAAGGGATATCTCCTTCATCTCTTGACCTCTGGGGGCCCTTTCATATTACAGAATTGTAGCACAGTACTAGAGTACTGTCCCACTTTAACTATCATGGTTTCATCGGATGGAATCCTGGGCTCTGCAGTTTAGGGGAGGGTACTTAGAATTCTCAACCAGAGACCTTTAGTGCCTCACTAAACTACAAACCCTAGGATTCCACAGGATGCAGCAATGGAAGTTAAACTGGAATTGTAGTGCTATAATTGTGTAGTGCAGAAGGGCCTTTGGCTTTTCCTGCAATGTTGTAGTCCACTGCTCAAACCACTATGGACTTTATCAGACCACCTCCCATTAATGTTCTTTTGCCAGCATATTTTAAAACATTTTTATGCCAGCAAAAGACCCCACCCCCCAGACCTACCTCCAGCAGCATCAATGAGGTTTCCTCAGCAGTATAGGAGCACAAATGGAGCTCTGTTTACTTCCAGGGTTGAGATCTCACTGATTCTTGCCAGAAGATGCCAGTGAGGGAAATTTAAAAACTTGAAGCCAAATAAACACACTAAACGTAGACATAAGCACAGGAACACACCTTAAAAGCTCCAAGTACATGGGGGGGGGGTTCATAAAAAGAGCGTCCCCTACCTGGCTGTTGTGACCTCACCTGGAAGTGTTTGCCCATTGATGCTGTATTCATGTGAGTACAATGGTGTGAGGATTCAAATGCTGGCACTGCCAGCAACAAAGTGCCAGGGGAGATCTATTGATGGCTTGGGCCATCAATAAAAATGAACGGGTTTTAGACTTTACATGATCCCAAAAGGATGCCATCATCTGGTATGCACACCCTTTTGCAATCATCAGGCATTCTATGATGCCGTATCTGCCTCATCTGATAAAGTCCTAAGCCACACTGGCTTTCAAAACTTGACACTCTCTAGTTATTATCACACTATTTTAACTGTAATGTTTAGAGCCAAGCAAAAATAATAATAATAATAACAATAACAACAACAACAATAACTTTATTTCTGTACCCCGCCTTTTGCCTATTAGGTAATCAAGGCAGCTCACAACAATTGTCTATAAAACAAATAAAACCATAACAATAGTAATAACTTAAAAAAATAACCCCCCTTAAAATTACATATAATAGTACATGTATTTAAAATAACTGGCAAATTCACCAGTGACATAAAGTAACTACCCTAAAACTTTAAAACCATAGCATCAAAACATAAAGACATAAAAACATTAACATAAAAACATAAAAAGATAAAAACATAAAAAGGGGGAGAAGCATCCATTAAAAACTGTCTGTTCTATTCAAGGAAGGCCTGCTGGAAGAGATCCGTTTTGATGGCTTTTTTGAAATTCTCCAAACGGATCTCCTCTGGCAGGGCGTTCCATAGTCTGGGAGCAGTGACAGAAAAAGATCTCTGGGAGGTTGTTGTTAATCTAGATCTCATTGGCTGCAATAAACCCCTCCCAGAAGATCTAAGGGTGTGGGGCGGATTATATGGGAGGAGGCGATCCCTTAGGTAGGTTGGACCTAGGGCATTTAGGGCTTTATAGGTCATTACCAACACCTTATACTGTCCTCGGAAACTGATACTGTGCTCAGAAACAGATGCCAATTGGAGGCCCACAGGCAGCTCAGGGGTACTATAATATGCTCTCCAGCAACTGGTATTCTTTCTTCCCCCTCCCCCAACTCTTCAAATAGTTGCTCCCACCTTGCTACTTGTCATAACTCACCCCACGGATGATATCATAACTCACCCCCAGGACAATCCATCTGAAGAGGAGGAAAAGTCAGAATGCTAGGAAGCTGCAAGTCTTGATGCTGAGGAGGCTGAAAATATATCCCAGCATTTCTCTCCCAGCCTTAGGTGATTATCAGATGCAGTTTATCAGATGCAGCAGAAAGTACCTTATCAGAATGCCAGGACAATGTTTCTGGCCTGCAAACAGGATCTGGTTTCACGCAACGTTGTCCTCGTCGCATTTTGCTCCTGTGCTGCAGCAGTTAGGTGTTAATTTTCATTGATGGGAGCTCCCCATCAATGAAAAGCACCACCTTATTAACTGCTGCAGCACAGGAGCAGAATATGATGAGGACATCTGAAACTGGGTCCCGTTCACAGGAAAGAAATGTCATCCTGGCTTTCTGATAAGGCACTTTGTGGACGTGTCTGATAATCTCCTTAGTGTTGACAACTGCCTTATAGGATTGCTTGGCATTACTTCTCATGTTCCTGTTTTGTCTTGAGTTTGGACTGACTACGTTTCTGGACTGTCAACTTCTTGTTGGCTCAATTACCTGGACCTCTGACCTGCTGAAAAAGATTCTGGACCAGTTATTGACCACCCTTGTGCTTCTCCTTTCATCTTGCCCTGGCAACCCATGACTGTCTTGGACTGAACTGTGTATTCGATAGCTCCTACATTACACCCTCTGCTCTCCTGGGCACTTGCTGACTGGTGCTCAGGACACTAATATTCCTTTCTTATCTCCCCCCCCCCATGATGGCATGGACATACCAGAAGAAAGGGGCATGAGGGAGCCAAGCAAGGCTTTACCATCAACAGCCATGATAGCCAGCAACAGGCAATCCTCCTTGCTTGGTTGCTCCTCCATCCCAACCTGCTGGTCACCACATGGCTGTGCTGCTGAGAAGGCAGCCAAATGATGCTTGTTGACCCTGCTGGTAGGTGACGCTGGTGAGAAGGGGTGGGGAAAGACAAGTGAGGCACATCCATCATTGGCTTTGATTATTTCATTTAGCTGTCCCTGGCCCTGTTCCATTGGTCACTACATGGTTGTGGAGGAAGGGGGATAGGGAAAAGATCCATCTGGAGGGAGGAGACTTTTTCCTCCCATGAGAACATGTTTTAAAAATGTGCAGTTTTTGAAGACATTTCTACAGGAGAGAAAAATTGTTTAAATTATTCATTTCCTGCTAGTGGGAATGAATAATTTAAATATGCACATCCCTATAACATGCTTGCCATGGTCAGCAGATGAAGTCTAATTCCAAAATGAGGAGCAAATTTTACTAAATGTAGGCTATTCTGAGATTACTATACTCTGAGTAGCTAGGGGTTGGGGAGGAGGAGTGTGTCAGTTGATGCTACATTTCAGAATCTACATAGAGGAAGTGGCTGTAGCCAAATGGCGAGAGTGTGTGTGTTGCTTGCAGAAGGTACAAGGTTCAACCACCAGCATTTCTAGATTAGATTAGCAAAGGATCATACCTGAAACTCTGGAGAGTTGAATAACCACCAATCTCTGTTAACACTATGGACTTTATCAGACACGGCAAAAATCGTGGGATTATGACATCATGGTAGTGTGAATGCGCCCTGCTATCGCGTGACGTTGTTGTCTTTGCATTGTTATTCTGTGCTCAAGCCACAAAAAAACTGTTGCTTTTAATTGATGGGTTGACCTATCAATAGATCATCAACAGTGCTTTTTAAATATTATTGAAGGTGTGCAAAACCACGTCCCATTGTAATCACAAGATTACAGTGTGAATGGGCACTAAGACAAATGGTGAACCCTAAGGTGAACTCAATGGACCCATGGCCTGACTTAATACAGCCAGCTTCATATTCTCTATGGACAATTTAATTGCCCCACACCTTTTGTCCTTCTCAGAACTACTCCATTGACAGTTCATTGCTGAGGCGTTTGGGTCAGATATGAGGCACAACTAATATATTTTGTTTTCAAATATATTTGAGAGCTTTTCCTTGAAGGCATTGAAGAATAATGTGAAAGCAAAAAAATGGGAAGCACTGAAAACATTATAAATAGGCTGTGTCATGCTGTGTGGTATTGATCTTGCCCTTTCATTGATAATTTCTATGACAACAGTGTGTAGAGTCAATCAAATGTACCAAAATAATATTTCCACAGAAGATAGGCCTGCAGAAATACAAGGCTATGATGAAGGGGAAACTATTTCATCCTTTTAAAATTGTCTGTTATTATTGTGTATTACAGTTACTAGCTGCAACATGATCCTCTGGAGGTACTAAGATTTTATTGAAAGTTCTCAATGCGTTTCAAGCAAAAATGCCTATTAATCTGGTGATTTAAGCTGGATTCAAGTTTGCACTTTTGCAAGCCAGTGGCTGAGGGGATAAAACAAAACTAGTATTTAGGAAGGAGTACCAGATAACTAGTATTAGGACGGGCTCATCAAAACTAATTGATTTACTTACTGATACACAATGTTTCACACAGAAAGTAATGCTACCTTTTTACAAAAAGTAATATTATTACTGTAAATTGAGAAAATGTGAGATCATAGGAGTGCATATGCTAAGACAATTACTGTTGTCATGCTACCATGCAACAGCTTTTCATAGCCTTCAACACAGGAATCTAAAAACCATGCTTATCCATGGCCACTGAACCAAGAACATAATAAAAATCTTGCCTGGCCATGCCAAATGCCAGTCTAGTCCAACACTCTGTTCACATAGTGGTCAACTAGTTGTCTATAGGAAGTCCACCAACAGCACATGAGTGCAACTGTGCCCTCCATCTCACATTCCTCACACTGCCTCTGATATTATATTTATCCATCCTGATTAGTAGCCAAGATCCTTCAAAGTCAAACTGCTTATGTACCAGACCATTCCTGAAGTGCTTTGACAGTCTTTCTGTTCATACAGAGATGTATCCAAGGTCTCTTGCAGTGAGCAGTAGTAACAACTGCCAGTCCCATTAACTTCTGGAAGTGCAATGTTTTGTTGTAGCTGTTCTGTTCTTGCTGCTGCTTTGCTTTCAAATAATTTCTAATATACGGCAACCCCATGGTGAACTTATCATAGGGTTTTCTTAGCAAGATTTGTTCAGACAAGGTTTGCCATTGCCTTCCTCTGGGGCTGAGAGAGTGTGATGTGCCCAAGATCATCCACTTGTTTCCATGGAGATTTGAACCCTGGTCTCCCAGAGTACTAGTCCAACACTCAAACCACAATATCACTCTCTGTGCTCCAGTAGGTGCTGGGTAACATCTTGTCTTTTCCCTCAGTTACAAAAATGTGTTGAACAAGATCTGGCTCCTGGAACAAAAATGTGATACAAACAAACAGCTGTGATGACATATTATGAAGAAATAGGTTGAGAGCTATTGAAAGGAAGAGTGACAGTCTGTTTCTCTTTAGCAAGAGGGAAGGTATAGATACTGACCCTATAAGTAATGAGTTACAAGCAACACTGTTGCATATAGCTGGTTGCTCCCCCCACCCACTTTCCTTTTGATAATAAAGCTCCATTTCAAAAGTAATGTAGTGAAAAAGAATCCAGATTACTTTACTGGTGTACTATCTAATAGTCTGTAGTCATTTTCTAAAATTACCTTTGAAGGGCATTTTTAAAAGTACTTTGACAAAATACAAAGATGAGCTTAATGCCATTCTCTTATCAATCCTGAGTTTTTCCTCAAAAAACGTAATGTAAAGTAATAGAAAATTAACAAGTAGGGCAACAAATAAGGCAACCAGTTACCTTTTTTTGTTAGCAGGGCAACAAGTAATGGCCATGAGTTACTTCTCAAGCTCTGTAAGGAATAATGGAACAAAGCATTTTAATAAAGAAACATTCTGAGCTCTGAAGTATAGTAGTTATGATGGATGGCAGGACAGTGATGGGATCTTCTTCTCAGGTACTGCAGAGTTATTTCCTTACTTGCATGTACCCATCAGTCTTTATAGGCAATGCTGCCTGCCAGAAGCATAGTGTGAAGGTACATCTGCCTGTCTGATCTGATCATTCCATCCCTGCCTGATGTGTGTCTCTACAATACTGCAGCTGAAGGGGTGCCCCTACCTTGCAGATATCTACTGAGCCAGACTTCTGTGTGCAACTAGTCCTGCTTCTAATGTTAGTGGGAGGTTGGAATTACTGGGTGCAACCTATGCAGGGAATGCACTGTCAGGATCTACTGTTGAGTTGCAAAAGAGAGTGCAGATAGGGGGAATAGCAATGGGGAGACAATCCAGGCCAGCCAAGTCCCTTCCTTTCCTGATTCAGTATCCATCTCAATGTTAAATGAATGTTTTCTTCAAAAATGCAGTACAGTACTCAAAAATATGGAATAACAATCTCATCTTGATCTAAAATTTAGATCAATGAATTAAAAGTGTTATTTATAAGAGGAGGAGGATAGAGCCTTAAATATAAGTGGAAAGGTGACATCTTGATGTGCTGTTGTAACCAGCAGTTTGTTATCTATCTGAAGCAAAATCCAAATTTGTGTCTGAACATGCTTCCTTAGCAATGTTTTACACTCTGTAGAAGTGCCACAGGTTTTGATTTGCTATAAAAAGCCAAAGTCAGAGGACACCACTGTCTGGATTAGATGGTTTCCCCTCTCCTGTTCTGCCTTTGAATACCAGACTTTCTGTAGCTTCACATAGAAAGATCTTGCTCATTTTTTGATCAGATTATATATAGTAGCAAGGCAAAAACATTTTTCTGTTTTTGGAGATTTTCAGACGCGATTTTCGGGTCTATATATTCTAAAACAGCTCCGTTGCTGCCGTGCGGCAGGGGAGCAGTTTTGGACGATGCCGTTCCTCTGCCGAACCCCTCCGTGCCATTTCCGTGACAGAATGGAGGAAGCCGCGTCGTATTTCACTCACGGGCAACAATTGTGAGTGAAATATGACGCAGCTTCCTCCATTCTGTCACGGAAATGACACGGAGGGGTTCGGCAGAGGAACGGCATCATCCAAAACTGCTCCCCTGCTGTGCGGCAGCAACAGAGCTGTTTTGGAATATATAGACCCGAAAATCGCGTCTGAAAAGCTCCTTAGTTACATTGTCCTAGTGTTTTAACCATTCAAAATAGGAAGCATTTCCCTCTCCCCTCTCTCTGCTCCTAATATTTTGTTATTCAAAAACCAAGTTTAATTTTGAAATGTAAGAAGATAACCTGGTGTGTGCAAACTGTTATCTTCTATCATATCAAGAGCAGATTCCTGAACACATATCTGATCTCGAGGCTTGTGATTTAACACTCGCTTGAAATGAAATGGTATTTTAGGCACTGGTGTTGAGATGGTTAAACAAAACAAAATCTAGACACCGACAACCAGAAAGAGACAGATAGACATACTTTGGTTTATCCTATTTAGAATACATGTGTTAATTTCTGTTTCTGAAATAGGCAAAAATATTCATTTGTTTTTATATTTTTCTTGATTTCTGTCAGGACTTTGGTTTATCATTTTGATAAGAATGGAATAATAAATTTTTCATTTTATGGTGAGTTTATCAAACAAACATGGTTAACTGTGAAATAATAAAGAAGGGATGGGCATCTTGTGGCCCTACAGATATTGTTTACAATGGCCATCAGCTCTAACACATGTAGCTAAAGATGAGGAACACTAGGAGTTGCAGCCCAAGAATATCTGGAATGCCATCTTTGCTTACTCCCAATAAGGCATGGAATCTGTTCTTGATATTTAGAGGGCAAATTTCTCAAGCTTCAGCACTTGACTGGATTTTTTTATTATTTTGGGTTGGGGATAAAAAGAAATAATAAACCTGTCTATTGTTCACATGGATCTCAGGATGAGATGGGTAAAAGAGGCTATGCTCCCCTCTATGCAGGGTTGGAATGGAAAAATTGGATGGGGTAGAGTTGACTCAGTTCTGTCTTTCCATGAAGTTAAAGCTCCAAAGAAAGAAACAGCTAAAGAAAATTATTCTCTGCTTTGAAAATGAATGGCTCAGAATGTAAGTTATGTGTTGAAAGTTAGGGCTTGTCTACACTGGCCAAATACCCCATCTTGCCCCCATTCCAGAGCCCTGTACTCCAAACAACTCAGGGCATTTACCCTTATCTGTCCCTGGGCAGTTCAAACGATCAGGGCTGATATGGGGCTGGAATGAGGCAAGCCAGGATTGGGTCTGATAATCCATTATAGGAAAATATCCAGTTTACCTGGGAAAAACCAGATTGGGCCCCATGTGTCCACAGGAGCCTGTCCAGCATGCCACTCAGCCCTACAGGTGCCAGCTCCCTGGCTCTTCCAGAAGCCAGGCAGGGGTCCCTCAATATGTGACTGAGGCCAGTCACATGTAGGAGGTCTTGGTCACATGCTGCAGGAGCCTGCCTAGCTTCCTCCTTACCGGGGGAAATGGTGGCGGCAGTAGCTTCAGTGATGGGCTGCCATCCTGTGTGGACTCCAACCTGTTTTCTCTCTGTGTGTGTGCTGGCCAGCTCTGGAAGCAGGATACGCCGGAGGGAAACTAGCATATCCTGTCTGGTGTATATGAGTCCTTAGTTTGCATAGGAATTAATACTTTCCCCTTGATCATCACTCTCAGTGGCCAACAGAGGGAAAGCAAAAGGAATAAGTCAGGGTGGGAAGCCTTTGCTTCTCCCCATGTTTTAGGAGATTATCATAAGTGCCAAGTATCCCATGACAGGGATGACAGGAGATGGCTAAAAGGCTTTCTCTTCAGATAACGTCGTCCCTGTCTCGTTCTCCCCCCCGTGCTGTCTCTGTTCTGTACCTGTTTTCCCTTATTGATGGCTTAAACTGTTAATAGATTGCCCGTTCTGTTTCTGAAACAGAATCACAGGCATTTGAATAGGAGCCCTGTTCTGCTGGCATGATGCCAGCATCACATGAGGTCACAGGGAGGTCTTTGCTGAACACTTCCAGGTGTGATCGGAACGAGGAGGTAAGTGACACCCTTCCCTCCCTCCCTGGGTTACTTGTAAAATTTAAAGTGTGTTCTGGTGCTTGGTTTTTCCCCCCTGATGTTTCCTTTTCTTTTTCTTTTTAAATTTCCCATGTGATCATTCCCTTGCAAGAATGGCCGGGATTTGTTTTATGGGATGTAAATGCAGCTTTGCGACATCTGCATTCACTCCCGGTCTGCTGAGGGGAGGGGGAGCAGTTTCTATCTCGGTATAAGGTAGGTGTTTGAAAAGTTTTTCTTTTAAGTGTTACAGGGACAGGAGTGGGGCGGTAGTGGGTTGGCTGGGAGGACACCGAGACAGGGACAGTATTAAAGGGCCCGTTTGATAATCTCCTTAGACCTCTGCACCTTACCATTGGTCATGTTCAGTAAGGCTGATAGGAATTGTAGTCCAAACCAACTGGAGGGGAAAAAATTCCTCACTCACTTGAAAAAGGTATGAGATACATTTTCAATCATTTTTGCCACATACTGTATATCTTTCCTCACCTTCCCTCCCATCTTCTCCTGCCCCCCCCTTTTCATGTTGCATTCTGAACTTGCTTATCCTCTGTCAATCACAGAGCATGCTCCCTTCAACATGGAGCACTTGCCATGGCAAAATGAACAGCTGCATCTGGGCTCTCTTTTCCATCAAGGAAATAAACTTCCAGGGGTTTAAATTAAGTCAAACCTCCATGAAAACCAATTAACTAGATAGCCATTTTTCTCCATCTTCTGCCAGTGATAAAATTAACCTAAAATAGTGTGAGATGGCCTGGAAACTCACATAGAATATGATGATTTTCAATGTACTGTATTACATTTTGAAAATGGTGTGGCCATGGTAGAGTTAGTTTGCCCCCTTTAAATATTTATATCCCAAATACTAAATTAACTCAAAGAATTTTTATTTTCCTGCACACACACATCGTCGCAGGTTTTACAGTCTATGAAATTGTTTGCTAGTATAGATATTTGAATGTATTACAGCATCTATATATTTGCAAGTGTAGTCAAATTGCTTGGATGTTTACTTTTAAGTGCTCTAGAACAGAACATGAGTTACTTGTGCTCTTAAAACTATATGATGACATTTAATTTTGTTTGCAGTACATGCGATTTGTAGCCATTCATTCCTCCTCTTCATAGTGTGCCTCACTCAGCCATGGCTAATCTCAGCTGAGGCAGTTCATACTGTAAATGAATAGGCTACTGAAAAGTTTTCAGAAACAGGCTTATACCTCTTTATCAAAGCAGATTCCCCTGTATTTAAGTAAACATACTCATAAATAGCTTTCTTCCTCTCTACTGTTTTCAGAGAGGTTTCTTTCCATCAACTTTATCTTTGTGGATGCAGTCTGATGAGTATTAAAAGATATTTATAACTTTGTCACTCACAGCAGCATTATTGTTGAAGTCTCAAGAGGTATAAAATCCATACAAATATTAGATTCTGGTGGTGGTGGTAGTGGGGAACTGTGCATGTGTCCATCAAGTTCATGCTGGAATCAAGGCAAAGCTAAAGTTATGCTTCCACTCTAATTTATTAAAATGCAAGCATGGTTTTCATCTCTTATACAGATACAAATGGTTGGAAATAAACCTCAGCTTTAAAAGCAGCAAATTGTTTCTGTAGGCTTTTAAGGCAGATAAAAGTTTGCCTTTTTAAAAAAGGGGCTTGGTATATTGTCAAGGCAAAGCTTGGAATTTTTTTTCTAGTACAACTCCCAGAATCCTCCACTGAGCATGGTCACTGGCCCTGCTGGCAGGCAGATTCAGTCAAGCTGGGAGCAGCCACTGAGAAGGCTCTCCCCTCCCCTTCACCACATGCACCTGTGGTGGTGATGGATCAGGAGAAAGCCTTCTCTTAAGATCTTAAGATGAGCAAGCTCATAGATACACTGGACCTAAGCCATTCAGGGCTTTTAAGGTCATAACCAGCACTCTAAATTAGGTTTTGTGGCTTCAAGACATGGGTGATTCCTTGTCTACACAGTGTCATTTCCAGCCATAGATCAAAAAGGTTAAAGTGTAACCTTAATGTATATTGGGGAAAATGTTCCCCTTCTCAGTCCATGCTGCTCCCCTCAGCCCTTTTGAATTGTTTTTGCTGGAATGGAGTATCCCTGCCCAATCTAAACAGCAGATAATTCCTCTGGACATGAGCCTTTGACTGCCTCTTACCTCTTTTCTACAGCAAGAAGATGTTGGCGGCAGCAGTGGGGGGGACTGGAGATGAAGAGAGATAGTGTGGTAGACTTGGTTGATCAAAGGCATTAAAAACATTGAATTTTGCCTAAAACATTGTTTCTTGAGTAAAATGCATTTTTTTACATAACAATGTATTTTCACACACACACAAAAAAAACCTTTGTGACATTTTCAAATAACAGTCCAAAATGTTTATATATATATTCAAAACTTGTGCAAACTCTCTCATAACCTTAACACAGGGGAGAAATCCTACAGGTACAAGAGTGAAACCAGTGAAGATTCACATCCCTAATTTAATCTAGCATTCTGTTCCCAACCAGATGGCTATGGGATCCCTCCAATCAGATGGCTCTTGAAAGCCCATGAGCTGGACATGAGCAAAATAGCACCCTCCCACTTGGGTTTACAGCTTCTGGTACACAGAGGTATGTTGCCATTGCCAATACTGGTGACAATGGCACTCATACTCATCAACGTTGCTAGAAGCATTTCCCCTTCTTTCCACGTTGCATCATGCCTGCATTCTGATTTGGATTTTTTAAAATGTAAGATATGAGGTGTGTGTGGGGGGGTTTCTCAAGCCACTCTCAAGCACTTTTCTGAGTCATCAGGACTCTGGCCCTCAGGTAGACTGGCAAAATATGGCCTAGGGGGTCACAGGCACTCTCCAAGGCTATGGTTGTTTTATGTCCTACGGTTCCCCAAGACTCCCAGGGACTATCCATTTCAGGTGACAAAGTGTGAACCTCCATGTTTATATTTATATGGTGCACATCTCGTAATCATACAATATCTCAATAGTCTTTCCATGAAGCCTCTGAGGCAGGATAGCATTAGTCTTTTATTGCAAAGGGCACTGAGTTGAGAGGATAGCAGTTTGCCTAAAGCAACCTCAAGTTAAAATTTCTCAGCTTATATTTTGAATTCCCAGCTCCTGAATCTCCACTATGCTACATCAGCTCCTAAAAATATTTTTTAAAAACCCTGAGTTTTGGTGAACTGATTTTGGTTTTTGTCCCATGTGGATTAAATCTGATTGTACAAAAGATTTCCTTAGAATGGTAGTTCTCTTAAAAAAGGTTTCTGTTATAATTACAATGAGCTTGTCACCTAAATCATTCCTAGAGCTATAATAGTAGTTCCTCCTCCTCTTCCCCTCCTCTTCCTCTAATCATCATCCTAGTCATCCTCATCATTGTCACCATCCTCCTCCTCCTCCTTTTTCTCCTCATCCTCTGAAAGCATAATGTAGGAATCTGTGTGGTCTGATGTGGACAAATGTTTGAAAACATGTTTTCTAAGTTTATATAAGGAGCAGTGCTGGGTCATTTTGATGGGGGAGATCAGTGAGGGGGAAAGAGCAAACTCTAAGGTGGGTGAATTTTTTAATGGTTGGGTGCTGGTTTTACTTTTAGGAGATTTTCAGACCTGTAAAAATCGTGCTTTGCCGCGCAAGCAGCCTCCCGAGGCTGCTGCGCGGCAAGGGTCAATTTCGGACGATGACGTTTCTCTCTTGGCGTCGTCCGTGACTGTTGCGGCCAGCACTGGAGGCGGCCGCGCTATTTTTTACTCATGGAAGTTGTCCGTGAGTAAAAAATAGCGCGGCCGCCTCCAGTGCTGGCCGCAACAGTCACGGACGACGCCGAGAGAGAAACGGCGTCGTCTGAAATTGACCCTTGCCGCGCAGCAGCCTCGGGAGGCTGCTTGCGCGGCAAAGCACGATTTTTACAGGTCTGAAAATCTCCTTAGATGTAAGATATTGGAGGGATTTAGATGGTAGCTTTATTTTTAAATATGAGATGACTGAGGGGTTCTCTTTCTTTCCTTCACTTTTTAAGCCCTTCAATCCTACACACAAAAATCAGCACCCTGGTGATGTTTCTGGAATAGAATGTCCTTGCCAACAAGAGTACATCATGGCTTAGCATGCCTCAGGGGTATTCTCTCTGTCCCAGGAACACAACCAGTGTAATGAAGTGGTACTGTAGAGGCCATGTAGACTCTAATATCTATTTGCTGAATGCTGATACTTACAATTACTATTTGGGGTCAGACTAGATAGCCCATGAGACTCTGGAAGTCTGCAAAGCCTTTTCAATGTTCCTTACTAATCAACTTTATGTTCCAGAAACATATGATAAGCTGAGGTAAACAAATTCTTTCTATAATAACGGTCAAACTGTACCTAAATGTTCCTAAGCTATTTTGCCTTGTACTTTCTGAACTATCAACAATTGTTGCAGAGAAATTGCTGACAACAAAGAGAAGGAGGAGGGAATTAAACTGTATAAAGGTTTTCTGTAGTCATGACTCGGGGTTCTGACTCTTTGGAAGATATTCCAGTCAGGCCCACCGGTGTAATAAAATTCACTTTCCAATCCGTGGGTCTGCTGTTCCATGATTTCTGCATCATAAATGGGGGCTCGTCCGGGATTGAAGCAGCAGGTGATGGAACAGGAGGTGGCATTTGCCTGCTCTAACTGCCGTGGCTGGGAAGGAGCCATGAGCACGCACACTCATTCTGGGCGCCACCAACCATTTGTTGGAAGAACGGGAGTCTGTGCTATGGCTGCCTGAACAGCAACGCGCACAAGGAGAACCCAGTAAACGGAGAAGGAAATGGAGCCCTACCTCCAAAGAAAACAGGCAAGTAAACAAGGGAACTATTGTGGCCCACTCCATAAGAGTGGAAGAGGGGCTTGATCACTCCCTAAAGGGCAACCCGAGTACCCAGATAAGAGGCAGTGAGGGCGCACTGGTGAAACCGTTGTACCATTGAAGCATTGAGAAAGTGGTAATAGTGTAATATGGGGCAATTTGGGAAAAGTGGGAGGTAGGAACGAATGCCTGTGAATTGAATATATGCAATGTGTGTGTGAGTCTGTATGCGTGACTGCCGCGGTTCTTGATACTGGTGTCCATTTCATCTTGGTTTGGGCAATAGGACCCCTTATCTACTGTCCATGCATTTTTTTGTTTTTCCCTTGTGTCTCTTGTCTGTGTCTATTTTAGGAGGGTGGATATGGGTGATGGAGGAAGCAATATTTGCATCCCTAGAGTTGTTTGTTGAAAAATTGTCCTGATTAGGTCCTCTTTCATAGTAGGATGGCCCAGTGGAGGATCTTTGAAGTTAGATAAAATTTGGTGTGTGTATTTTGTAAATGTTGGTGACCCAGAACATCCAAATCAGATTTAATAAAGATCTCTGTGGATTAAGATTAAAAAAGAGAGAGAAAGGTAATGAAAACAAGCTTAGCTAAAACAGTATAAGCAGCAACAGAAATAAGTGTGAAGTAATGGTCAGAGAAACAAATCAGACCAACAGATAGGAAGAAGGAGGAGGAAGTCATATGTTTGATATATGAAAGTGTAAATGTATTTTAGGTATGTTTAAAAAGAGTATACATGTGGTGTCTTGCTGATTCTTATGTTTGTTTTTGTTTTGAAGACTGTAATTATTGGTCTGGTATATAAGTCATTTAAGTGTCTTTTTTGTTTAAATGGTTAATTGTTCAATGTGTAAGGTGTAATGTTTTAAGGTGTCAAATGTGGTCATTAAGTAGGAAAAACATTGACTCAGGAGGTATAGTGGTCCTTGAATCCCCCCACAGAAACATGTGACCCAGAAAGCATATTATAATTGTAAGGTTGAAATTGAGAAGGAATGGATTAGGCTTGATGGAGAAGATCCCAAGAATTGTAAGAGTTGTCAAATGCAGTAAAAGAAAGAAGAGAAATAATCTGACATGCTGTTATGATTGTGAAAAATGCATTTTATATACTAAGAGAGTTTAAGAAAGGAGCAGGGCAGTGAATTTCAGCATATATCCTCCAGTTTGTCATGTTGGAAAACTTTGGGTACAGTTGTGAGCTTGTTTGCTTAACATTTAGCATATTGATTATAATGTCCACTAAAAAGCTAATATTTTCAATTGTGGGGGTTTTTTTTTTGTATCATCTTGAGAAATAATAGCACTATGAAAAGCTTTTAGGGATAACATCAAAATATGTTGATTTTTGATATTGTCTAGAAGGGTAAATTATAGTTTTTAAAGTTTTTTAAGTAATTAAGTTTTTTTATTCAATATGCTCGGGATGAGTCCTTCCTGAGTCTTCGTTTGCAAGGAAAAGCCAGAGAGAGAGTATGTATGTATATGTAGTTACCTGTATATTGCTTCTGCGAGTTTCAGTAAAGTATGTAAGCTCCAAATATCCTTAAAAGGGTGTGTCACTTGGAAGCACGCTTAACAATTTTAATGGCTGATAAAATATAACAGCTTTTGGGTGTTTCAACATATTCTTCCCTTATGGAGGAATAGAAATGTGGAAAGTGTTACACTAGAATGTAAAATCTAAATGTTTTTTTTAGAGTAGTTCAGTTGGCAAGAGTTGTCAGGAATGTAATCTATTATTTGCAGATAATTCCTGCAAAAGCTATACTGATTCTGAATCCTATTAAACTGTTGATAGGGGCTTGTGTTTTAGATTTGTGGAATGCACTCTAACCATATAATTGGTTTTTAATGTCTTATATAAAATAGATGTACGTAGCAGTTGATCAATCATGCATTCAAGACATTAAGCATAAACTAATACACACTTTCAATATGCATTCAAGCTCTGCATTCATGGCCATCATCTTACTGACACAGACAGTTCTCTGATCTTCATTATCTTTTCTGCAGGGGGATTCTCCACCCCTTGACCCTCAGAGGACAGTACTACCTCAATTTGTACATGAGGGAGCAGGTTGGTTTTGAAAGTGTTTCAAATAAAAAATGTTGACTCTGGATTGAAATGGAGTTCCTAGGCCTGCCTCAAGTAGAAGGCCCATTTTCAACTCTTTGAAGTTGAAATACAATAATGGTTGACATAACCTACAAACAAGTTTCACCTTGAGATATTCTTCCAAGAATTGAGCTGCTGTACTTATCCAACAGCTCCTTTGCGGCCTGTCTGGCTCCTCCCGACCTCTTCGCGGCCCCCTCGGCCATGTAGCGGCCAGCATGGGGACCGCCATTGCTGCTTCTCCTTCCCGGCATGCTCTGCGAGCCAGGAAGGACTGTGAAATGCCAGGAACCAACCAGCGCAGACCACCCCTCCCCTGGCACCAAGGTATATAACTCAGCCTCGGCACTGAATTGTCAGTGGCTCTTTGGGAGCCGAAGACCCACCCTCCCTCCCTTTAATTCTCATTGTGGTATTGTATGTCATTTCTTGCATGTATTCTTTCTCTGTCACAACTTTAAGGGCGGTTGGCATGGGTCCTGATCCGAGGTCATTGGTGATGGGAGGGGTCTCCATCAAGTTCAAGTTCATGGAGACCCCCCTTTTGTTAAGGGGGTGGTGAATGAGAGGAGGGCAAGGAGTCATCAGGCATGCGTAGCCTGGCCAGGACTCCTCCCCCTTCCTTAGTGGTGGTGTCGATGAATAGCTGACAGAGGTATCATTGATCAGCATTTGGGTGGGTTGATATCTGGATCCAGACCCATGCGATTTGAGCCAACCATTTGCAGCTGTTATCAATAAAGATGTGACCTTAATTGTTAATATATAGATACTTATCATTTACAATATATCTTTCCAAATATATCTTGTGTCTGTCATTTTTCAGGGAAAATGGGGAGCGGGGAGAATGTCTGGCCTGGGCACGCAATTACGTCACATCATGAAGTAAACATTTGACATTGTTCTGCATAGATGATTCTTGCTGGTGGCAGTCCAGCCACTACCAGTGCTAACCACACCTAGGAAAAGGAAGATGACCATGGTTTAGGTGCTGGGTAGAGAACTAAGTAGAGGGGTCATAACAAAGGTCCTTTGCAGGCTACTTGCAGTCCTGGACTGTTTTATGCAGTATGTCACAATGCTCTGAATGCTCTGCTGGAAGCACTAATTGTATCCTCAGAGAAACTGTAACCAGCGAGTCTAGTTTATAAATGTTTGCTGGAAACTATTAGATTAGATGTGAATTGAATTAAAATTAGAATGGAATGGAATGCAGCATTCGATTGGCCCATACAAAACAAACAACGGAAAACTGTTCTAAACTCAATATCTACAGTTTCTTCAGATTTAAAACTAGATTTGGTTCAGTAATACATATATATATTATTTTGGATACCATTGCACTTATTTAGAAAGAAATTGTCTACTTCAGTTGAATGTTGACAATATAATAGAGAGAATGCTTCACAGTGTCATATGATGTGGACATGTTCAGTGGTCACCAGATTTTGTTCAGCCATTTTGTTCAGATGTATTACAACATTTCAGTTTTTTATTGGCATTTGTAAATATACACGTTCTTTTAAATTAGATCCTCAAGGCATGGAATTTAACTAATTATCAACGTAGTTGCATCTCGTGTGTTCTTTGTTGTTGTTATTATGTGCCTTGAAGTCATTTCCTAAGGTGAACCCTATCATGGAGTTTTCTTGGCAAGATTAAGCAGAGGTTTGCCTTTGCCTTCTTCTGAAGCTGAGATAGTGTGACTTGTCCAAGGTCACTCAGTGGATTTCCATGGATAAGCGGCGATTCATACTCTAGGACTTTATCAGACCAGGCAAATATGGGATCATAACGATGTCTAGTTAACGCAAAAGGATGCACATATCATATGACTTTGTCCTTTTGCGATTGTGTACTGTCCAAAAGCCATTCCTTTTTATTGATGGGGCAAGCCATCAATAGATCTCTCATGGCACTTTTTTCCTGGCATTGCCAGTGTTTGAAACCTCATGCCATTGTGCTCATGTGAATACAGCGTCAATGACAGAACACTTCAAGTGAGATCATGACAGCCAGGTAGGGGAAGCTCTTTTTATGAACCTCACTGGTGCACTTTGAACTTTTAAAGTGTGTTTCTGTACTTGTGTTAATGATTTATGTCTTGATTTTGCTTTTTTTTTTAATTGCCACACTCGCATCTTCTTGCAAGAATCGTCGAGATCTCAAACCAGGAAGAAAACAAAGTTCCATTCATGCTCTGTTTATGCTGGGTCTGCCTCTTTGATGCTGCTCAAAGTAGGTCTGGTAAAGCGGGTTCTTTTGCGGCATGAAAATGTTCCAAAACATGCCAGCAAAAAAACATTTCTGGAGGGTAGTCTGATAAAGTCCATACTCTGGTCTCCAGGGTTGCAGTCCAACAATTAAATCACTGCACCATGCTGGCTCTCTGTCTGTGCCAAAAAAAATTGTATTCAAAAAGCTGAAAAGATAGTTGTCATCAGTGGGCAGAAGCTCTTATTGCTTTAGCTACTCATGAACATGTATTTTATAGATACCAACTTCAAGAGAATGTGTTTGGGGATATATTATATTAATGTACATTATGACCCCACCCCCATACCTATGAGGGATACATTCCTGGACTTATCATGGATAGTAGCAAGCCCTATATTTCTGCAAGAAGTTGACCATAGAATTGTGCTGGAGGACCTCCAAATGCCTAGAGAAGTGTTCTCTGTAGGCATTTTCAGGTGCTCCAGCATGACTCTATGGACAACTTTGATGGAAGTTGGCCATAGAATTGTGATGGAGAATCTAGAAAGTGCCTAAAGAGAACTTCTTTTTTGGGATGTGGATAAGTGAAACCATGGGTACTGGTCCCATGGATACAGGGTTTGTACTGTACATACAGTACCTAACTCATGCTCCTATCCTATGTACATCTTCCTTTCCTCTCTTTTTTCTTCTTTTTCTTCAGCCCTCTTTCTTTGTAATATTTAAATAATCCAATTTAAAAATTATAAAAAAGCAAGTGCTCTGACTGTTGTAATGAATATTACAAATCTTGGAAAAGTTACTTTGTTGAAGTCCAAAAGTAACATTTGCAAGTTCTGGTTTTGATTGTGGTCCCTTCTCTTAGCACATTACCTTTTCAATGATATAACATATTTCCTCAGACAACATGGGAAAAAGTGTAACTGAGTGTTTTTAAAGAGATGAAGTGCTCCTTATGGGTGGTAATGTATTGCCTAGCAACCAATTGGCTTCCTTTTCAAAGTAAGAACACAGCAGCTTTCTGACATTAAATTACTCTTCTGATAATGTATGCCTAAGTCTCTTGTGCACAGTTGTATAGCAGGCAGAAATGTAAGACATATAAAGCTACTGCTAATAGGGGACATTTTGACGTTTTCTCCTTAACGTTGTGAAGCATAGATTTTGCTGCACATTTTCAGTAGATGGTTCCCATAGAGCTGCAGCCAGAGGTCTTGATCCAATTGTTAGTCACAGCTAGAGTAGACTCAATGAAGAAATGAAATTTACGTAAGAGTTAAATCATCACATTCCCATTCACTGAATAGGTTGACTAGAGTCAGGAGAAGGGAGCTCGCCGCTGGCCGGCGGGCCCATTTGCGGCCCGACCGGCAGCCCCCAGAAGCGGCCGTCCGGCTCTGCCCCCCCCCGCGCGCCTGGCGCTGTCTGGGGCGGGGGGGGAGGAGCGGCCGCATGGCACGCCATGCGCGCCGCCATCTTCCCCTTTCTCCTTCCCACCGGCCTCAGCGGTGGGGAGGGGAGGGGGAGAGCGGACCAATCAGGAGCGAGCATGCTCGCTCCTGATTGGCCAAGGATCGGGGATAAAGGTCCGCGCACGCGCGGGCCCCTCCCAGATCCAAGGCGGCGACGGAGGAGGCAGCAGGCCCTCCGTCGCGCCGAAAAAACAGAACCCGCCCTCCCTCCCTCAGTTCATCTTTGTCGCAATTTGCAGGCGGATGTATTGGGTCGTGAGAAGTGGTCACAATTCAGGGGTCTCCATCAAGTGCAAGTTCAAGTTCAAGTTCAAAGCCAAGTTCAAGTTCAAGGGAGACCCCTGCTAGCTGCTAATTTATGCTTGTTTACAGGGAAGGAGAGAGCGTCGAGCGGGTGGCTCGGCCAAAGCCTCTCTCCTTCGTACAAGGGAGCCGGGATGGACCGGTTCCGGCGCCACCCACATGTGTGGGCGGCGCTGGGGTCACGACCCATACATTGCCGCCAACCATCAGCTGGCAAATTGCGGCCAATTATTGCCAACAAAAGTTCATTTTATCTACCTCAATGTATGTATATTACTAACCAGTATCTAATCATGTTTTTCTGATGTTTACATTTGTAATCAATACAAAGTTAATCCAATCTTAGAGTCTGTGTTTATTCAGGATGGAGGGCGGTGGGGCTGTCCGGTCTGGGCCCGCAATTGGATTTGCACCAGTATTGGCCCATTTCACTGAGCCAATTTTAGAAGACATTAAAGAGGTAGTTAGAGGTAGTTAAAGAGGTGTCAGATGTTACTTTCCCTCCAGCCAGTGACACTTAGGCTTCAATCCTATGTGCATTTTCCTGAGGAATTTCCATTGAACTGAATGGGTTTTCTTCTGAGCAGACAGGTACAGACTTGCACATTTATTTATTTATTTATTTATTACAAAATGATACCTGCTGTAGCTTGAGCATGCTCATTTAAAGTTCAACATTATGTTGACAGCACTTGGAAGCCTGGATATAGTTGATCCTTTCTGACAGAAAGCCCTCCTGCACTTTCTCAGAGGAGTTCAGCACTGTGGTATGTTGAGAGATGGTCTATGTACGACCAGTCATACAAGATCAGCAGGAGAAAGGGTACTTCACGTTGAGGGACTAGTGGTTGAGCCCAGGGCAGGAAGCATGGAGTAGGCTCCAGTTTGTCCTGACATGAAGAACTAAGGCTGTCTTAGGGTCATTGTAGAAAAATTGCCACCCAAGTGACTGAGCAGATATGAGCTTACTGGCTTTGAAACCAGTGCTTACTTGATTTGAAGTCTCATATCTTCTGAGGAGCCTTGATTAAAATGAAGTCCGGTCACCTGACATCATACAGCATTGCAGTTGCAGGCTTTTCTCTGTTGTATGTGTGTGCCAGATGTCTACAAACATTTGAAAAGAGAAATACTGTATAATGGAAGGCTGAATATCTATCAGTTCAGGAACCTTTGGAAATAATTTTAGAGTATGGGAGCTAGGGTGTAACAAACAAACAAGCTAGGATGTAACAATTGCACTGATTACCAACCCCGACCACACCAAGCCAAAAGCAAAATAAGATTCACCTGAAAGAGTCATCATCACCAGCAATGGAAAATTCATTAGGACATAGCTTTGAAGACAAAACTAACCAATTATACCTGGGATGTGGCAGACAATAAGGCTATACATGTATGGTATGTTTATTTATGCCCTGGATAACTGACATTTATTTGTAATTATTTTTGGATGTAAAATTTCAAGATAATAATGATTGATATATCAGTTTCATAGTGTCATGATTTTGCTTTATGCAGCTTATACTATAGCTATGAAAACAAAATGTTAAGAAGAAGGATGCATAAATGCAGTGCTTGAGCCATCAGATGTGAATCTGGTATTCAGTCTTTGAAACTGATGTTTCAACTGTTTCAAAACTGGATTCTAGGATTGCTTTTAGACTTCTAGGAGTCTTAAAAGAGTATTTTTTTGTTACCTGTCCTGATATCCCCTCTCTTTCAATAATTCATCAATTGGTTATATTTCATCAATTGGCTTACCATGTGGTTTGTAGTAGACCAAGGGGATTATTAGATGTGTTAAAAGTGGTGTTACAGAAACGCCAGGAGATTGCGAAAAAGCTCCCTTTTCAGATGACATTCCCCTCTTGTTATGCACCCGTTCTGCTGCTGTCCCGCTGGCACTGCTTTTTATTGATGGGAGAAGCCATCAATAGATCCCCCATTCTGCTCCTGTCATGGATGTTCCTGCATGTGAAGAGGTGCCCCATTATGCTGGCAAGATCCCAACATCAATGGGTGGTCCCTGCCAGAACACATCTGGGTGAGATCAGGACATCCAGGTAAGTGACACACTTTTTATGACCCTCTCTGGGTTACTTCTACCTTTTAAAGTGTATTTTTGTGCCTGCTGTATTTTTTTTCATGTTTGTTTTATTTTTATTTTTGAATTTCCTCACACAAGAATCCACAGGATTTTGATCCAGGAAGTGAAGGGAGCTCTGTCAGAACTCCGTTCACTCCTGGGCTGCTGAACGATGGGAGAGGAGGTAACTGGGGTGGGGAGGGTGATTGTGGCATGACAGGGATGGGACAGTGGAGATTGTGGGATAGGAACACTTTTTTTCATTCCTGTCTGATAATCTCCCAAGACCTCCCAAATGCAAAGACTCAAGGTATACTCAGAAAGCCTAAGAAAGAGGCCATCACAAATTCCTAAAAGACACGCCCAGATAGTAATTATGTGGACCCCCCCTCACTTGGACAGTGAACTAGGGTGGAAATGTGCTAATTCTCCTGGGCATAGCTGGAAGTGAGTCATTCACTAATTCAATCAAGTGGCTGGAAAATTCATTACTCTTTCCCTCGCACCTCAACAATAGAAGGTTGCCTGTTGCCCATCAGTTTTAATGTCTTAGCCATTTAGTGACCGTTAACATAGCTGGAGCTTTCATTGTCTTAACTGTGGGAAACTCCATCTAACATTGTATTTCACTCATACCACCCCTTCAGGGGAAATATCAAATATAAATATCACCCCCAAATACTGCCAAAGTGTACTCAGTTTCCCAGAGGCTGTCACTTTGTTGGTTTGCTGTGTCACCTGGCATGCATGGCCATACTTCTTCAGGTATAGTATAGCCCATCATCCTGAACTCTATTCCTCTATCCCAATACATCCTCCTATTCTTTGCTAGCCTTGTGTGATTGCTTGAAGCCTGAGTGTTGGTACGACTACTTCCAAGATTATTTTTAGATAAAAATCATTTTTATCTTATTTCCTGACTGTGAGTCTCATCAGTTAGTACCAGTATACATAGATCAAAAGATCCTGTAGTTACCTGGCCTCTCAATGCCATATTGAGCTAATTAAAATTCCCCATATTAATATCTGGACATGAGTGGGTTCTTCACAGATCCAGTAATCTGGGTAACATTTTAATTTTTAAAAATCTTTGTATTTTTTTAAATTGTTTTTTATTTGTTCTTCACACTGGGAACCCTTGTGGGTGGGAGAAATACTTTAAATAAAATAATAAAATACATAAAATCTGGGATATAGAGATTAGGCTGCACTTTAAGGGAGTAAGCCCCACTAAACTTAATGGAAGTTACTTTTGAATAGACATGTATTGCACTTTAAGAGATATCTAAAATCAATTTTGTTTGTCACACTTTCAAGGATCTGGTCAAGCACAGGAAATATTTTTGTTCTTTATTCTCTGCACTTATATTGCTGACATAAACAGGGCTAAGTAACTTTGTAAACACTACTGACTCTAGTTTTATTATTTTGCTGTTCCAGTTGTTTTTATTTTCAAGGCAGCACAACCCAAGAGTGCACACTATTCAAACATGCACATGCTTTTAAAATCTACTTTGACAGTTCTATGACTGAATAGGGCATCACTTGCAAACACGACGGATTTACGATCCTGAAAAATGCATGCTTCAGCTTGAAAAGGTTTGTGATATGGAAGTAGGGAAATGTGTGTCAGCTGCACAAGGGTCCACAAAAACTGAACGTGGACATGTATAAAGATCTGCAGAAGTTTCAACTTGGATAGACATGCCTGAGCAACTGTGACTTCTAGATGTGTTGCACTATAACTTCTATGATATCCAATCAACATGGCCAATAGCCTGCTATCTAGTATGGAAGCTGTAGTGTGTGACACTTCTCAAGAGCAGAGTTTGGAGAAGACTCTTATAGGGCACAGCTGTCAGAGATCTACACTTGCCTTACTAGAAGGCTCTGTGTTTGATTTCTATTGTTAATATTATGTCTATGATGCCCTGTTTGCGCATGTGCCACTAAATGTTGCTGTAGTCAAGCAGGCTTGGCTCTGGACTGTGGGGCTGGGCCAGCTACAGTGACCAATTTCCTTTCTCTCTTGCTCATGAGAAGAAGGATAGAGCAGCTGCCTGCCTTCCCACCTACTCTCAGGCTTGCACTATAAGATGCATTTCCAATTAAGCACATATAGGAACATGCTGTTAATTACTACCCTGATGAAGAGAAAACAGGTGTTTTCAAATACATTGTAACTCACTATGCAGCAACATTCACCAATCCATCAATTTTACTTTAGAGTGTGAGCACTGTTTCAGAGGACTGGTTTCAACTACACCCCTGAGCGCTATTAGATAATATGGAATGTTGATTGCCTTCAGCCTAA
Organism: Gambelia wislizenii; assembly: GCA_030847615.1. Lineage (NCBI taxonomy): Eukaryota > Metazoa > Chordata > Lepidosauria > Squamata > Crotaphytidae > Gambelia > Gambelia wislizenii. The sequence continues at coordinate 162,957,297 of JAUMIR010000001.1, read as the reverse complement.
AACACACAGAGCTATGGAGAGAGAGAGAGAGAGGAGATTTTCACACGCCGAAAATATTCCCTCCAGAAACCGGGACAGAAATATTTCTGTCCCGGAAGCAGCGCCGCGGTTCGCACGCTCACCTCCCTCTTCCGTTTTTCCGTCGTCCTCGCTTTGGGTTTTTTCCTCTCTCTTCCGGAATATTTTATTAACGGCAAACTCCCGTTAGTAAAATATTCCAGAAGAGGGAGGAAAAAACCCAAAGCGAGGACGACGGAAAAACGGAAGAGGGAGGTGAGCGTGCGAACCGCGGCGCTGCTTCCGGGACAGAAATATTTCTGTCCCGGTTTCTGGAGGGAATATTTTCGGCGTGTGAAAATCTCCAGAGAGAGAGAGAGAGAGAGAGAGAGAGAGAGAGAGAGAGAGAGAGAGAGAGAGAGTATCACCTCTAAACTAAGTGCGGTCCTTTTCTTAATAGAATTTAATTTAATTTGGCAAGATTCAGCAATGGTCCACAATAATATCCCCCTCAGAGGTTTAATATGGGTTAACTGCTCTAAATTCAATAATGGAGGTCCCATCCTTGGATCAGCCTTCTGGTGAAGAAAACCTCATTGAAGTCATTGGGATCTGTAGCTGCCAGATGCCCAGAATGCAAAGCTGACAGCTTAATTAACTTAGCTGTGAACTCCAGAAGTAAAGTCCTTTTTGCTCTTCTCCAGCCATTCTTTGTACATTGGAGGCAATTCTGAGGAATGTGTACTATTTAATCGCAGCCATCATTCTTGGTGGGTTGGAGTTAAGACTGACAAAGCTATTAAGTCTTCCACTCTTCTATCCTTACATACTAAGTCTCAACAATTGCTTTGAGCAACTAAGAAGAACTTGAAAAGCAAAGAAAAATGTCTACACACGTATTATGCTCAGTCTATGAAAAAGTTATTCAAACTCCTTCGGCAATAACTATTGTGTAAACGAAGGGAGGAAACTGTGAATAAGTTCTATCGTACTGCATATTCTCCCAAAAAGTGGTTGTGTGGAACAAGAGTTGAATTATTTGCTTAGGTCAGTGGTTCTTAACCTGTCATCTGCAGACCCCAAGGGGTCATCGTGGTGTCCTCACAGGGGGTCTTGTGAAAGACTGAAGGCTGCTCAGCCCACATAACAGCAGGCTGGCTGGCTTGGCCTGTGCATTGCTGTTCAATCCTCTCCAGCCACAAACTTGCAGGAAGAAGCAGGAGAAAAGGCTTTCCTTCCCCTCCCATTCTTCTGAGGGAAGGTTAAATGGATGGTGCGATTGTGTTGTTGTTGTTGTTGGGATTTTAAATCTTGAGTTAGGTCTTTGGGGTCCATGGCAACAAAAAGATATTTAAAGGTGTCCCTGGTAAATAAAAGGTTAAGAGCCACTGGCTTAGCTTGTTAGGTTCTTCCCTTCTCTGTTAGCTGTACTTAACAAAGTGAAGTTATTTCCTTAACTCTATTAAAGAAAAGATGAGGTTATGCTTTGATCTGGCTGAATCTTGAAAATGATTTCTGTAGTTAAAACCTAATTTGGTAGTAAAAGCCTTTGAATTGTTGAGAGTGAAATAGCAAAGCATAGTTTTATTTTTTAAGTTTAATATGGGGTACTAATGCTGAGGTGAAAACACCTCTGTGGGCTTATCTACATCAGCCAGGATACACTGGCTCCCCACCTGTCCTTCCACCATTACCTCATCAAAGGCCAGAGTGCCCACTGGAATGCTGTCCTGTCCTTGCAGCCACCATTGCCGCCATTTTCTCTGCTGCTTGGGAAGCCAGGAAGGGGCCCCACAACATGTGACTGCAGGCCCACTGCATGTGATCAGTTTTGGTCACTTGCTGAGGAAACCTGTCTGGCTTCTGGGGAAGTTAGGTAGCTGGTGGCAGCAGCGAGGGCTGGTGTGCAGGATGGTCTTCTGAGGACACATAGTGTCTGATCCGGGTTTTGGCTGGCAGTAATGGATTAAACTGGGTATTTTGGTGTAACACTTTAGCAGGCTGCACCCCAGTTTGCCCCTGTCTCAGCCCCATATCTGCCCCAGGGGTGGTGAGGACCGCCTGGGAGCAGAACAGGGCAAATTCCCTGTTTCATATGGACTGCAGGGTTCTGAGACAGAGGCAAGCTGGGAGATTTAGCCCATGATAGTAAGAAAATTCTGGACATGAACTCTGTGGTCCCCACATGATTGCAATCAGGATTGTGAGGGAATGCCAATAGGCTCATTGTGTAATAAATTCAGGGATAATTTAAATTCTCTCTCTCTGGCTTTTCTTCGCAAACGAAGATTCAGGAAGGACTCATAATTCAACAGATAATACAGACCTACAGCACAAGGTTACTGTACAGGTACGAATGGTGCAGATCTCTGTTACATGTTACCCAGAAGTGTGAGATTACCCACCTTGTGAACATGGGTCCAAATGCAATTTACACGTGTCCCTCCACTTTTGAGCATTTAACTTTTGCAGATTTGATTATTTGTTGATTATTTGCCACTGTCTTCGCTGCTGCCCTATGCCATTTTAAATAGGGACTGCAACTTTGTGAGACTGAGACAGACTGTGAACGTGCTGTGAGGCTTATGAGTCCCTATTAAAGATGGTGTAGGGCAGCAGCAAAGAAGGTGGCAAACCCTGCCAGTCACCTGCTTCTACCTTGCAAAGCAACCATGCCACCTTGAAGCCATCCACAGTGGGTTGAATCCATGGGTTGTACTTTGTGTGTGTGTTAAATATGGGGTTTTTTTGGGGGGGGGGAGTTTAGAGATATTCACAGTTTTTCCACTTTCATGGGTATCCTGCACCCCTAACCCCAGCGAATGTGGAGGGCCAACTATAGTCAGAAATCTTCACCTTTCTGAGGTTGTAATGTTGGGGCAATACAAATGTAATCAAAAGATGCATGCATTTGGGGGGAAAAATTGCGTGGAAAATGTGTACAGTTGTAAAGTGCACCAATCACATTTCAGTCTTGGGGAAAATCCATACAAAATGTGTCACGTGTAAAAAATGTGCACATTTTGGGAAAAATGTACATGGCAATATGTCTCTCTCTCTGGCATTTCTTCGCAAATGAAGATTCAGGAAGGGCTCATCCCACGCTTTCTGCAAGCACGCTGATGACTAAAAAGGCCAATCTGAGATAAACAAGTCTGGTTGCGGAAAGCACAGCAGAAGGTCTCCTTGGGTGATGTTTCTGGGTTGTGATTCTTTCTGTGTTGTCATTTCTCTTCCAGGCTTGTTTGGCATGAGTTCTCAAATAAGGCTGCAGCATTGTGGATAGTGCGTCTCCATGCCTCCCGATGTAAGGCCAGGGTAGACCATTGGTGGTGATCAATTTGGACGAGTCTGAGATCTTGCTTCAGGGAGTCCTTGTATCACTTTTTTTGGACTGCCCGTTTTACGCTGACCTGTGGCGAGTTCACCATAGAGTCCTATTTTTGGGAGGCGATGGTCCTCCATCCTAGAAACGTGCCCTGCCCAGCACAGCTGTGTTCTCAATATCATGGCCTCAATGCTGGTGATCCCTGCTTGCTCAAGGACACCAACATTCGTCACATAGTCAGTCCAGTGTATATTTAGGATTGTACGTATACAGCGCTGATGAAAGCGTCTGAGGAGTCATAAGTGTTGGCAATAGGTGACCCATGTTTCAGATCCATAAAGGAGAATAGACAGTACAATGGCTCTATACACACTGATTTTTGTGCTTCGCCTCAGGTGTTTATTACTCCAGACTTTTTTTTGTAAAGATTACCAAAACTAAAACAATTCTGCCCCTGGACAAGCCTAAAAGGACTTGGATTAGAAGGAGCTTGGTGATTAACAAAGGAGGGACTCCATGAGATTTAGCTTCACAGCTTCACATACCCCTGTGTACTGGTTACTGCAATATTATGTATGAAATGCTTTAACTGCGCTAAAGCATGATATAAAAGATAAGCAATATTGACTCATCCTTCTTGACCAAGTGTGATCATCTTGTTTCTAGAACTGACAACTGAGGCTTATAGTTATTAATTGTGGCTTCAGTCTCTCATTAAATAACCTTAGGGATTATGAGGTTTCAATATTTCATTGAATAGTTTCAAAGGCTTACCCTGGACTCTCGATTTGTTAATAGATTTTGTATCAAAATACAATGTGAAACATAATATTCATGCAGTAAAATAGTCAAAACTCTTCCCTAACTCCTTTGACTCTTATGACTTTATCAGACACATCCCTTTTAAACATTCTTTTGCTGGCATAAAAAAAGTATTTTTATGCCGGTAAAAGAACACCCCCCCCCTGCTCTTATCATCTAATCCCAGCAAAGGTTCCTGGCAATAAAGAGGAAGGCGCTCCGTTCACTTCCTCACTCGAAATCTCACACAATTTCATCATGTGGGAAATTTTAAAATAAAAAGCAAAATAAACATCAAAAAGTGAAGCAAAGCACATGCAAACACTTTAAAAAGTCCCATGTAAACCAGGGAGGGTAATAAAAAGAGCAAAACCTACTTGAATGTTCTGGAAGTGTTCATGCTGGAGAGGGCATTGTCAGGATAAGTACAAGATTTAAAGGGACAGATGTATTGCGTGGCAGTAATGTTGGCAAAAAGGCAGCAGGAAGATCTATCGACAGATTAAGCCATCAATTAAAAACCCCAGTTTTTGGCCAAGATATAACCGCAAAAGTGTGATGTTGTCTGATCCACACGCCCTTTTGCGGTTATGTGGCATTGTGATGACACAATATTTTTCCTGTCTGATAAAGTCCTTAACACTGTCACATTCTTGCAATGGATGAGTCCTCATGAAATAAAAGTAAGAGCTTCCTTATAGGTAATAGATAGGTAACAAAGTTGGCTACCTATCAGATCTTTCCTAGAACTGCTGAGAAAACAGGAAGCCTTAGTAGTTCCACATACAAGAACAACTAAGGCCTCCTGTTTTCTCAGCAGTTCTGGGAAAGGTCTGATAGGTAACCAGCTTTGTTTTAGAAATCAGTTTACCAAGTTAAACTTGCACAGACATATCCTTCATTTTGGCTATTGCTGGCCAGTCAACCTTGAATGCATTCCCTTTTTTCCCCCTCCTGATTTTTGCATGCATTATAAGTAAACACAAATATATTACATGACTGAAAATTTCATCTTTCTTGCTCACCTATCAAGAATTATTCATCACCTTTGTTACAGTGGCTGCTCCTGCTTCCATCACCCTGAGAGAGATCCATGTGTGACCTCCCTGCAGAGCTGCAATTTTGACACCCTGAGAGGCCACTGTCAGTGGGAGACATTTTGGTGCTTGTCTCACACCCTGCAGTGGGCAGCACCAGCATACTTCACATGGCTGGAAGTAACATCATCTCACTTCTGGTTCTATTCAAATTAATGGGGGTTATTTATTTTGCTTTGGGTGTGTGTGTGGGAGGCTTTGGGTGTAGGGCGGGCAAACCCACTGTGTTCTGTAGCACTTATGAGCCATGGGGGAGAATTGGTGTAAAAAAAATCATCTGAAATATTAACAAATGTTATGGGGTTGGGACCCCTAGGGCCACACTTTGCCAACCCTAAGACCAACACATTAAAAAGTAATGATTCTTGTTACACCTGAGAGATCAGCAAGTTTTATTTGACATAGGTTTTCATGGAAAAGGAAGGGGGGGAACATAATGAAAAGTGGACAGAATACAGGTAATCTTTTTTGTTTGAAAGAAAAGTTGCGGTTCCCGGAAGATGCCAGAGCTGGGGAAGGGGTTTCAGCAGGGGTCCAGGGGCTACACAAACAGTGTTATGAGACTTGATGTGGCCTATGGGCCACATGATTCCCACCTCTCCTTTAACTCAAGTTGTCCTCAATGAGAGGAAAACAAAGCAAGTATCTTAACAGGAGGGTCTTTGAATTTAAAGTGTTCTTCACAGATTCTTCTGGAAATGACAGGAAATAGTGGTAGAGCTGCACTGACATATTAAAATTTAGCTATTGGAACCCACATGCATTTGCCTGTCATCCCTCCCTCTTAATTTTACATTAGAAGTGTAGCCTAGAGCAGGCACTATTTATGTACACATGTACTCCTTGGTGCCAGTTACACGACAGAAATTGTCGCGGTGCTTACTGTGATTTTGTGATCATGAATCCGCCCCTCGCTGTTTATATGATTTATGTCACTGATCTGGATATCCCAGGTAGTCTCGTGACTGATATTTACATGTCCAAAGTTCCATTTTTTTTAGGTTGTAGTTTTTTGTTTTTTGTTTTTGGCTGTCAATCAAGTATGCGATTACTCGTGTTTTCACAACCTCGGTGACGCACTTCCTTTAAAGTTCCGTGCCACGAGCGCTGCTATTGGCTGGCTGGGGGGGGAGAAAGGGGGGGCAGAGGTTTGGTATTCCCCTCGCTTCTTTAAAAAGTTAACCCTTGAAACAGAGGCAGAAGGCACTTTTCAAAGACCTCAGACGGAGGAACAATTAAACCATCTCCTTTCCTTTTGAAAGCAAGCCGAGTAGAGGCTTGTAATTTCGTTCACTTTAAGCAGAGGCATTTTGAAAAACCAGACTGAGATCTTTCACTCAGATGCAGGGAGATCAAGCCGAGTGAGGTGTGGGGGGGTTGGGTTTCAGCTACAGACAGGCATTTTAAGGCACAGGCACAGAGGGGGAATTAAAGGGTGTTCATTCGCTCAGAGGCTGGAATACCAGGGAGGTGATCAAGGCAGGGGATGAATGGGTGACCATCTCTCTGTAACATGCAGTTGAGGAAGAGGTTAAAGCTGAAGGGTTTGCAGTGTAGAAATCCACTTAAAAAGGTGATTGAGTACACGCGCGTGCACACACACACACATCAACCTTCGTGCAGCTGGATGGGATGCCTTTGTTTTTGGCTGGTGAGGCTGGATCTGAAGAACGGGTGACTGACCCCTCCTTTTCTGGTCCCTGAGCTCTAAGCCCGCCCCCAGTCACCATTTCTGGTCATCCCAGTACCGAGACATTTTGTCCCAGGCTGTTTACATTTCCGATTTTCCGAATTCTCCAGTGAGTTTTTTAAAAACCGGCACAAACCGCGGGACTGGAAGTCCCACAGGTTGAGTGATAAAAGGTGGCCCCCCCTTCTGAAAATCACGTACCCGACCCAATGTATGTGTAAACTGCCAGGGATTGACATGAATTCTTCCCAGGACATTTTCATCGTGTAAACGGCACCCTTAAGTGTCTTTTCCTGGAACTGATTTAAGGCAAAATTGGTGGGAATGGGAAAACAGATTCTTTGCATGGGCTTTGAATATAGAAGTTTGGGCCAGGAAAAAACACACACACACATACTAAAGACTTCCTTAGCTGTCCATTTCCCCCTTTATTATTTGCAAAAGAGTAATCAGCCTCTTGTTTTTTTCTTACAGAGTTAGCTAGAACAATTGATCATCCACTGTCAGGAAGGTTCAAATTGAGATCTCTGTTGTGGGAAAAACAATGGGTTAAATTGGTGGTATGCTAGCATGGTGTATGGGTTTGAGGGTTGGACTATGATTCTGGAGACTGGGGTTTGAATCCTCATTCATCCATGGAAACTCACTGGGTGAACTTGGGTAAGCCACATGCTCTCAGCTTCAGAGAAAGGCAAAGGCAAACCCTCTCTGATCAAATCTTGCCAAGAAATCCCTGTGATAGGTTCACCATAAGTCGGAAACAACTTGAAGGCACACAACAACAACAACAACATGGTGTTATACTTCACTACAGTAAGTGACTTAGTTCACAAAAATGGAAGTAATGCCAGAGAAATGATAGATAGGTTTTAGTATGGAACAACTCACTAAGGAAAGGAAACAAGAAACACCTGTTGAAAATCCCTCTTTGACACCACCATTAAAGATACAGGAGCTCTCTCTGGTTTTCACTCTGTCAACCCTACTGGTGAGAAGAGCTCACTCACTCAGTTTGCACATCCAGATGTAATGGTGAGCTAAAGTTTGGATAGACAGAAGTGTGTGCATGCAAGGGGACAAAGGAAGAGGCTTGTTCATTATTGCCTAAAAGAGAGATGGACAGAAGGAAGACCAGGAGCTACTGATATACCGGTATATAGACCTGAAGATTTCCTGGCAATCAGCAATGGCTGTTGGCTCTCAGTTGCTTACAATAGCAGCACACCTCCCCCCTCCACATAACCTTGACAGCTAAAATAAAGGGAATGAATTGTTCGCTTATGTGATTGAACAGTGAAGACAGTTTTCGCACTGAAATACAAAAGGGCATCTTCCTCCTTAATTTTAAGTGTATAATGAATCTTACTCTGATGGAGACCCAGAATGATGTAGTGGTTTGAGGATTGGACTACGACTCTGGAGATCAGGATTTGAATCCCTGCTCTGTCGTGGAAACCCACTGGGTGATCTTCTGCTAGTCACACTCTCTCATCCTCGAAGGAAAGCAAAGGCAAACCCCCTCTGAACCAATCTTGCCAAGCAAATCCCACAATATCTTAGGGTCATAATAAGTTAGAAATGACTTGAAGGCACACAACAACAACTCTGATGGATCATGGGATTCAAGTAAAAACCAAAGATCCTGCAAGCTTGAAGACTGTCCACTGCTAGTCGAAACCAGAGCTCAAAAAACATAATTTTTGGACTACTGCAAATCCAAGAATCACCATGGTAGTTGCAGGGTCATGCTAGCTGTGGGCTTTTGGGAGTTGCAGTTCAAAGGTTCCCAAGTTTTGTTCTAAACCCATAGGTGAATGCAGCCCCCAAACCAATTAGCAACTTCAGTCAAAAGGGTATTTTAAGGCACATTTTCCCTCCCTCCTCTTTTGCCAATTTTCGGGTTTGTATAAAGTTTCAGAGCAACATTTTTTTTAAGTTGGCAACCTGAGGTCATGCATGAAAATCACCTGTTACACTTGGGTGCCTGGTATCTCAAAGGAGAGTAATTGTCGGTGTGAAAAATCCGCACAAATGGAAATGTGAGATTAGAATTGCCCTCAAGCCGATAAATTTGACACAGCGCCAGTTCTGAAAGGTTTCAGAACACCCTCCTCCTGCTAGACTTCTCTTTTGTTAGGTACACTGTGCAACACACCATGCAAGCAAAACTCTTTGATTCCTTTAAGGATTTGGGGTTTTTTTAAGCCATGTAATTTTTAAAATAAACATGGGGTGCAGATTTTTTTCTTCTTCCTGCTGCTGCTGTTTCTCCCTTACATTATTATCCATCAAGTAGTTGCAGTCTTAAAACAATTTGAAATGTTGTTTTGATTCTAGTTCCTAATCAACTGCAATATGCTGCTGGGCATTAATGGCATAATTTGATGGTGTGCATAATTCACAAATATTCATTATGACTTCAGTGAAGCTCTCTTAGAACAAGTGATTTACAATGAAAGTCTTGAGACTAAGCCATACAGTATTCATGGGCATCTAGTCCTTGGGATCTTAAGGTCGGGGGTGTGTGTGGAACACAAATGGTGTGTTTTTCTTCTCTCAGATGAAAACATAACCAGGAATAAATAAGTACATAATCTGCTTTGAAATACCAAAGTTCAGAATGTTAAGCTTTCTGAAATAATGAATTTAAACAGATGCACATAAATGTACTTGAAAAAACATTTGAAGCATAATTAGGGATTTTGACATCAGCTATAGCAATGCAGCACAAAGCTGGTAACAATCAAAAATAAAATAGCAAGCCTATGAAACGTTGAACCAGCATAATGTAGAGGTTTCAGTGTTGGACTAGGGCTCTGGGAGACCAGGGTTTGAATCCCTGCTCAGCCATGGAAGCCCACTGAGAGACCTTGAGCAAGTCAGCCTCTTTCAGCCTCAGAGGAAATCAATGGAAAACCTCATCTGAATAAATCTTGCCAAGAAAACTGTAGGATAGGGTTGCCATATGTGCCTTCAGTCTACATGAAGGCATATAGCAGCAGCAGCAACATAATATTTCTAAATGATATGCTATCATGACTATACATAAGTTGTGAGTAGTAAAATTATCTTTGGTTGTAATCCAACAACATCTGGAAGACTTTATTTTAATGACTCCTGTTCTATTTGTTCATTCTGTTCAATGGAGAGCAGGACTGTGCTGGATGCATCTGACCATCAATCCCTGAAGTGAACAGGTGAACTAGATCCAGTACCTTGGCAATTGCAATGGTCTGTAAACATCCTTCATGTGGCTGAGAATGCCATTCAGTCAGTCAGTGTTCCAAACCATTTGGAGAGGCTTCCATGTAGACCACTATATGTGTGCAGAAGAAATCCAGTCTTCCATTTTCTTGAACTTTCTCTGTTTCACATGCAGAGCAAACATCCAGAGAAAAGAGTTGTGGCTTTTGACTCTTTTCATTATGTAATACACATGTGGCCTATAGTATTATTATAACAGTGAGTGCTTAGTATCTGCAGGGGTTCAAAATCTGTGGATGTTCAAGTCCCATTATATATAATGGCATAGTAAAATTATATCCCTTATATAAAAATGGAAAAATCAAGGTTTGCTTCTTGGAATTTATTTTTGGGGGAATATTTTCAAGCCATGGATGGTGGAATCCATGAATGCCAAATCCATTGATATAGAGGCCTGACTGTATTATTTAAAATGTTCTGAGAAGTTTTTGTTTTCTTAATAGTGCAAAATAACCCCAACTAATATCCCCAACTCATATCCAGCAGAAACCCTGTCATGACTAGGACTGGCACAACTAGATTTAATTCAATCACATATAGTGACATACAAAGAAAGGACAAATCAAATACACAAGAGACAAAGGACTGGAGGAGGGGGCAGACGGGAAGGCAACAGGGAAGTTAACGTGTGCATAATAATCTCCCTACTCCCTCACAGATGTAGGTTAACTATCAAACAGGTCCAAACATTTAGATTCTGCCCCCCCCTTGCTACATGCTATTTTCCCATTTGTGGCTAGGTCTAGAATAGAGTAGACTCACCAAATCAATTGTTGGATAGTGAGTCAATACTTGTCTAAAACCCGTTGCTTCAATGGGTATATTGTAGTTGGGATTAACAATAGGACTGAGGCCTATGTGGGTTTTATATAGGGATAGGTGACTGTGCAGGGACAGGGGGCCTGAAGCTCCTCCCCGTGCGCTGAACATCTACTTAAGTGGAGTGGATTCTGGTATTTTTCCATTTGCTGACCTCTACTTCCCAAGGAATTATGGTTGCCATTTTTGGTTGCGTTTCAGCCAAAGGCTGGGGGTTTGAGGTGTCTGGGCACAGTTTTTTAGGTGAGAACTGTCTGAAAATAGAGCTGAACTTTAAAAAAAAAAATTGGAGGCATCTCACGCAGTTTTAGGATCCTGGTGGTGATGGGCTTTAAGTGTTGTGAGAATGGGGTTTCAGGGATGAACATGGCTGCAGGCCACACTTTCCTCACCTTTAGTTTAGGGACTAAACGAAATACCTTTTATTCAATATTCTGGTGATGTACCACTCTCCCAAGCTGAGCACTCATAGGTTTTAGTTACAATTACCATATTACTTTCTCCATTTCTTCAGACAGTTACATTTATACTACACCTCCTAGCCTCCCCCAGGATTTGGGGGAGCTATAGTTCCAGAAGGTAACATTTCCAGTTTCTGATAGATCCCTGTATGTGATTCCAGATTAATTAGCAGCTTAACTTCAGTTTCATTTGAAACTTCAGGAACAACATCTGGTGAGATGAATGTGCTATCTGTTTGCATTGTATTTTTACTTTTTCATACTAGAATTTATCCTCCCATCTGATTTATTTGAATTACAACTGTGAAAGGTTAAGTGTGATTCTCTTCAAATTTGAAGAGAAAATTGTGATCACTATACCAGGCTATTGCACAAAAATAATGAAACCAGATCTTCTGCATTGGATCTAGCAGGATAATACAGGCTAGCATAAGAGTTTAGTGAACTATTGGCATGCATTGGTGCACATATTTTTTAAGCCACAGCTTCCTGTGAAATAAGCAAACAATCAGGGCCAAGAACTTAGCTGAGGTGTATTGTGTCCTAGTCTTCCCTTGTTGGTGGCTTCCATATCAGCAGGATGGTGAATGCACTCTTGAGTTTTACTCTACGGTTTCAAGGAGTGAGCCAAGGTATTGAAACCTTTCACCCAAATAATTTCAGCAACTTGGATAGCTCCTTTAAAGTTCAAGGGCCATGACTAGATTTCAAGAGCTCTCCTCCAAGATCAGAGTCCTATTTTCCCACAGAGATAACCAAGAAGAGACTGCGTATTGCAATGGTATTAAGGGAAGAAGGTTGTCTCTAATATTTTCAGGGTTCATGCAAACCAAGGATTTAACTGATTCTGAAGGGGTAGCTTGAATTATGTCTGAAGAAGACAAAAGTCCTAAGCATTTACATAATGCTTTTGAATGTTTTATGGGCATTGTCCACTTGTAACGCTTACAGCAGCTTTATAAACTAACCCAGCATTTTTGTCCACACTATCTGGCAGGTGCAGGCATGAGGACTAAAGCCCAAACTGGGAAGCTGCTTGTCAAAAGTAGTTCATGAAGTAACTTGTGATGAAGACCCCCACTATCCACCCAGTAATGTGTTGATGTTACCAATTAATTATTTTTGGTTATTCATGTTACTTGTTATGCTATTTGTTATTTTTGTTACTTTTTATTTCAGAGAAGGGCAATCATGAGAATCAAAGGTCTGGAAACCGAGCCTTATGAGGAATGACTCAACGGAGCTGAGTATTTTAGCTTGGAGAAGAGGTGACATGATAGCCATCTTTAAATATCTTGAAGGAATGTCATGAAGAAGATGAAGCAAGCTTGTTTTCTGCTGCTCCAGAGACTGGGGCTGCATCTTCACTGCAGAAATAATCCAGCTTGACACCACTTTAACTGCCATGGCTCAATTCTATGGAATCTGGGATTTTTAGTTTGTTGTGGCACCAGGGCTCTCTGACAGAGAAGGCTAAATATTTCACAAAACTACAAATCCCAAAATTCCATAGCATTGAACCATGGTAGTTGAAGCAATCTCAAACTGGATTATTTCTGCAGTGCAGATGCAGCCTAGAACACAAACCAATGGATTCAAATGATAAGAAAAAAGATTCCACTTAAACTTTAGGAAGGACTTCTTTACTGTAAGATTTGTATGTCAATGGAATAGACTGCCTTGGAAAGTTGTGGACTCTCCTTCTTTGGAGGTGTTTTAAACAAAGGTTGGGTGGGCAGATTTCAGGAATTCTGTTGTTATGTATTCCTGCATGGCTGGAGGTTGGACTAGATGGCCTTTGTGGTCATTCCAACTCTAAGTTTCTATTATTCTGTTTCCTTTTAAAATGCCTAAAATGGGGCGGGGGCGGGGGGCTCAAAATGTTCTAAGCAAGCATTTTAGCCCTTAGAAAGTAAGAAGAAAAGTAATGAGTAAACATTGCTTGTTACATAGAAGAATAACCACAGCCATGTTACCAGTCATGTGTTAAAAAGGAAAAGAATAACCTCATGCCCTGGTTACCTCAGAAAGGAACTAGCTACAAGCAAAGTATCACTTTCCTTTAAAGTTCTGACTGAATCTGAAACTGAGTGGCTTATAGAGACCACCTAGTATGTTCATGGCAGAGTCAAGATTTGAACTGAGGATTTCCTGATTTATGACTCAAGTTCTTTACTCACCTCTCAGGATGGACCACCTCCAAGTATGCCTTGCCTAAGAAAGCACCATGAAATTCATGGGGTTGCCATAAATTGACAAGTGACTTGAAGGTGCACACACACACACATATACCAGTAAAATATTTAACATTTGTCAAATATATTAATAATTTAGTTTATTTTTGTTTTTATTATTATTAACAGTCATTGCATTACATCCATCAGTTGTTTTCTTCCCTGTATTTACCAGGAGGTAGAAATTAAAAAAAAATCGATTCCAAGACAAACTGTAACTGGTACTTCTAGAACAGTCTAGAAGCACCTCAACCTGGTTTTCTCCAAATGTGTTGGACATGCAACTCCTGCCATCACCAGTAGCATGTTTGTGCTGGCTGGGGAGAATGGCTATAGTAATCCAGAACATCCAGAGGGGCCAGGTTAGGAAAGGCCATCCTAAAAGCCTTCACTATTGTGTACCTGCTTGATGAGGAAACTTGTAGAATGGGGTGGAAATCATGCAACCCTCTTGATGTTGCTGTGCACCTCTCAATGTTCCTTATGATTGGCTATGTTGGCTAAGGTTGCTGGGACATGCAGTCCAACAACATGTGGAGGGCTGCAGGATTTCTACCTCTGTTGCTGAACTTGAATTGTTTCTGAAAATAACAGCAATTTGGTTTGTTTGTGGATTAATACATAAATAAAATGGCTTTCCCATTTGGCTGGTGCATTGAAATGCTCTCTGTATAACAGATAAAATCTGTGTATTGCCACACATGGAAGGGGACTTGGGGCCCATTCCTATACTCACTTGCCTGGGAGCAAGCCCTAATCGATGGAATTCCTTTCTGGGTGTAGCCTATAAAGTATAGTCTCTCCCCCCACCTCGCCACCCCAGAAACATACTTACAGATAGTTAGATCTGAAAAATATGCCAATATAGTTTCTATAGTCTTGTTGACCCAAACAACTGTTTGAACTAACCCCTTCATATGTACAGTTATAGGTCTGTCAAGGGCCACTGTCTTTCTGAGAAACACAAATCTGGGCAAATAATAGAAATGGGACAAATGTTTATATATATTTGTATCTGGGAAAACTATTCATGCATTTTCTTCATTAACCATAAAGTTGCCATAGCAGAAACAATGACCTCTTACTGCTGGTGCAACCCAAATTCTTGACCACATTGGTAAGTTTTATAGAGCAAGAACAAGATCCAACTCCAATAAACATTTCTCAGTCCCATTTGTGTCAATGGCACCTGTACAGCACGTGACTCACTTCATTCCATCAGAAGCAATGGGAAACAGATGCATTTTGCCACTAGCATAGCAGGTGCATTCATCTCTGTGGGATTTGCTTCTCACTGAATGAAAGTGTTGCACTGCTGTTGACTCACCACCTCACCCACCTAGAATGGAAATTTAATTTGAAGTTTACACTTCAGGGGAATGGATTTGTTCAGCTATGAACATGCACATGGCTATGTGGAGTGAAGATTGCTTTCAGCAACTGTCTAACTGTATAATGAAACTATTGCTTTTGTTCATTTCAAGCACTGTACATGACATGGTGTGTCGCTGAAAGGCAGTGCTGTTGAACTATTGCTATAAGGGTTAAGTAGTGTGACCAGGAAAAGGTTCCCGCACCTTTATATCTCTACCTGTCTTGCCTCAGTGAATTAAAAGTAGATACTGTGCAATTAACAGGTGGATTCTGAAATCCTCGCTCACTGGAAAACTATGCAGGCATATAATTAGCATTATATTCATACATGGCATTCACAATGTGTAATTATGTCTACAACCTTCCAGATAAATATGCATCAGAGTGTTTTAAATGTGCATAATAAAGACTCCTTGAACTGCCATAGAATCTGAGAGTGATAAGAATGTTTTCAGGTTTTCTGTTTTTCTCATTTGAAGTTAAAAGTAATTAGTGTTTCTCAGTCAAGAAATAATGTTGATTCCTCCCCAAGGCTTGGGCCATATTCATATGTGTCACTCAATATGGCCTTCTCTTATCTCTGCTCCTCCCACATCTCTTGTGCAGAATGAAACTGACAAGGGTTTGCTGATCTTACCTGAATGTCTTTTCCTGCTGTAACCTGTGTGGTTTCAAATGGTAAAACCTTTATTTTTTCCAAACTGATGGTGAAACTAAAGAGGCTTTCACTAACTCTGTCAGTGTCACCCTAAAGAAGAAGTGTAGCTGTGATGGTAGGAAATTAGAGCATTACACCTCCATAAAAAATTCTGCCATCCCAAATGACATTTTCCTTCAGTTCCCGAATTTCTAGCATTACAGTCACTTAAAACTTCAGTTGATCCTTTAGAAATACACCTGACCTTCAATGTTTGCAGAGGTTGAGATGCAAGATCCCCACAAAAGTGGAAAAACCACAAATGTAGGCATGCATGTTATGCAAGGGATCCATTCCGGGACCCTTTGCATATAGCAATTTTTTCATATAATCATGAAGAAGATTATCAGACGGGAACAAAAAAAGTGTTTCTGTCCTGCAATCTCCTCTCCTGCGCCTCTCCCATCCCTGTCCCAGCAAAAAGGAAAAAGTTTTCAGACCTACCTTGTTCATGCAGCAAGGCAGCCCAGGAGTGAATGGAGCTCTAACAGAGCTCCATTCACTTCCTGGATTGAAATCCTGGCTGTTTTCATGAGAAGATGAGAGCATGGGAAATTCAAACAGTAAAAGAAAAATAAGCCAAAAAAAGTTACACTAAGCACCTAATCACACTTAAAACTTTACGAGTAGCCCGGGGAGGGTACAAAAAAGTGTGTCATTTACCCAGATGTCCTGATCTCACCAGGAAGTGTTCTAGTGTGGACCTTCCATTGATGTGGGGATCGCGCCAGCGAAACAGGTACCTGTTCACTCACTGTCAATTCTGTCACAGAAATGGAATGGGGGATCCATTGATGGCTTAGGCTGTCAATAAAAAGCAGTGCCAGGGTAACGACAGCTGAACGGGAGCATTACAAGAGGGGAACGACATCATGTGAAAGGGAAGACCTTTAGCAAACTTCTGGTGTCATGATAATGCCATATTTAGAGCATCTGATAATCTCCGAAGACTTTTTTTTTTTTTACCAGAGAGAACACTTCTCTAGGTATTTCTAGGTCCTTCAGCACAATTCTATGGTGTTAATCGACCATAGAATTGCACTGGAGGACCTAGAAATTCCTAGAAAAGTATTCTCTCTAGACATTTCTAGGTCCTCCAGCATGATTATATCATCAACTTCCAGGAGATTATCAGACGGGAACAAAAACAAGCGTTCCCGTCCCACAATCTCCTTTCCTGCCCCTCTCCGATCCCTGTCCTGGCACAAGAATGAAAACTTTCACACTTACCTGAATTGTTCTTGTGCTGGGAAGCCCAGGAAATGAAAGGAGCTCTAAGGCTCCTTTCACTTCCTTGTTCGTAATCCCGGCTGCTGCTC
The DNA here is from genome assembly GCA_030847615.1 of Gambelia wislizenii. NCBI lineage: Eukaryota > Metazoa > Chordata > Lepidosauria > Squamata > Crotaphytidae > Gambelia > Gambelia wislizenii. The sequence continues at coordinate 162,940,216 of JAUMIR010000001.1, read as the reverse complement.
TTGTGAGAAGAGGAGAGCCAGGATTTAAAGGGACAGGCTCGGAACAGTGGGGGGGGGGGAAATCAAGGGGCAATTGGGGGAGGGTGATCGGGCTGGTGATGGGGGTGGAGGGGGCGATCGGAGGAAGGGAGGGCTGGTGATCAGGGGGTGGAGGGCTGGTGATCGGGGGGTGGAGGGCTGGTGATCAGGGGTGGAAAGCTGGCAATTGGGGGGTGGAGGGCTGGCCATCAGGGGGTGGAGGGCTGGCGATCGGAGGAGGTGGAGGGCTGGTGATTGGGGGGTGGAGGACTGGCAATCGGGGTGCAGGGAGGCCTGGTGAATGGGGTGCATGGAGGACTGGTGATCGGGAGCTGGAGGGCTGGCGATCAGGGTGTAGGAAGGGCTGGCAATCGGGGGTGGAGGGCTGGCGATCAGGGCAGGGCGAGCTGGGTGGCAGCAGCTGGGGCCTGTCATAAGGGAGGCATCCGGAAGTGTTTTTACACTCTGGACCTCCCACTAAAGCTGGCATCCCGCTAGCATAATGGGCACCTTTTCACATGCCCACCATTCTGTTACAGAAATGGAATGACGGATCTATTAATGGCTTAAGCCGTGAATAAAAACAAAAAAACAAAACGGGGGCAGTACTGGAGCAGAACGAGAGCAGAACAGGCAGGGAGAACGTCGTGTGAAAGGGAAAGCCTTTCCTGATACTCTGGCATCCCTGTTCCGCTTTATTTGCCACGTCTGATAATCTCCCCAGTTGTGTATAAGACAGCAGTGGAAGAGGTGGTAAATACAGTAATTCAAGTATAATCAAATCCATGAATGCTTAACCCATAAATGTGGAGGGATGACTGTAGAATTTAGGACATTATCACACCAGCATTCTGTCATGCTGCAATCATGCTAGTTTTAAAATGGAAGTATACCGGTTTGGCATCATTTATTATCACACTTCCTTTGCAATAGTGGTTTGGTGATCCATGGTCACGCAATCTGTTTTCCACACCACCACCATAATGCCACCTTCTGACCCCTGTATGCCCTACCCTGCATATGCATGCCTTTCACATTGTTTGGTTTTATTCTGTTTTGCTTTTTTTTTTTTAACTGCAATTGCAAAATTACAGCGATAGTAAACCAATAGTAATCCTTGCTAACCCACACAAATCTAGCATTAGGATTTAAATTCTTAAATATATTTACTCAACATGAACATTAAAGTGATATCAAACTGCTATAATTGTGCAGTGTTGATACAGCCTATGAGATTTCAAACATTCATAGATTTGCTTTTTTGGTTGTCAACATTCTCATGTGAAATGTTAACCTTGATCAGATATCAGACACAACATATTATGGATCCTAGCAATACATGGAGGGAGATGTGGGTCCATGTCAACTAATCCTGTTCTCTTTTTCATCTGTTCATAGAGGATGAATGTCTCTAGGGAGAGAACCTTTGCACATACAAAGGTCTCTGTTTTGTCTGGAACTCTACATGACAGGAGTTTTGGGTTTGTTGTTTGCACAGAAGCCAGTGTAGATACAGCTGTATGGACAGAGGTTTCCTCCCTCTTGTTTTTCATAGAGTATTTGATCTAAATACCCTAACTGCACCAGATCCTGCCTTATCATAGAAGCTAAGCAGGGTCAGCCCTGGTTAGTACTTGGATGGGAGATTGCCAATGAATACCAGGTGCTGTAGGCTATATTTCAGAGGAAGAAACTGGCAAAGCCACCTTGCCTAAGAAGTCCCTGTGGAATTCATGGGGTCTTCGTAAGTTCACTGGTGACTTGAAGACACATATACACACATACATGGGTGACAGGGAGTGGGACAAGCTAGTGCACAGAAAATCAAGTGTGGGGAATGTCAATATGACTGTCCGCCCTTGGGCACTGATAGAACATCTGAGGTGTTCTGCTGAAGAGGGCTACTATGACATGGATAACAAAGGCAGACTGAAATCATAGAATCATAGAATCATAGAATTGCAGAGTTGGAAGAGACCACGAGGGCCATCCAGTCCAACCCCCTGCCATGCAGGAAATCACGATCAAAGCATCCCCGACAGATGGCCATCCAGCCTCTGTTTAAAGACCTCCAAGGAAGGAGACCCCACCACACTCCGAGGGAGTGCGTTCCACTGCCGAACAGCTCTTACTGTCAAAAAGTTCCTCCTCATGTTGAGGTGGAATCTCTGTTCCTGGAGCTTGTACGCATTGCTCCGTGTTCCAGTCTCTGGAGCAGCAGAAAACAAGCCTGCTCCATCCTCAGCGTGACATCCCTTCAAATACTTAAACAGGGCTATCATATCGCCTCTTAACCGTCTTTTTTCCAGGCTAAACATACCCAGCTCCCTAAGTCTCTCCTCATAAGGCATCATTTCCAGACCTTTCACTATTTTAGTTGCCCTTCTCTGGACACACTCCAATTTGTCAATATCCTTTTTTAATTGTGGTGCCCAGAACTGGACACAGTATTCTAAGTGAGGTCTGACCAAGGCAGAATAGAGTGGCACTATTACTTCCCTTGATCTAGACACTATACTTCTATTGATACAGCCCAAAATCACGTTGGCCATTTTAGCTGCCGCATCGCACTGTTGGCTCATGTTTAACTTGTGGTCTACTAGGATTCCTAGATCCCTTTCGCACGTAGTCTCATTCAGCCAGGTCTCTCCCATCCTATATTTATGCATTTCATTTTTCTGCCCTAAATGCAGTACTTTACGGAGATTTTCAGACCTATAAAAATCGCCGTTTGCCGCGCAAGCAGCCTCCGGAAGAGTATCGAGGCTGCTGCGCGGCAAGGGTTAATTTCGGACGACGCCGTTTCTCTCTCGGCGTCGTCCGTGACTGTTTCGGCCAGCACTGGAGGCGGCCGCGCTATTTTTTACTCACGGAAGTTGTCCGTGAGTAAAAAATAGCGCAGCCGCCTCCAGTGCTGGCCGCAACAGTCATGGACGACGCTGAGAGAGAAACGGCGTCGTCCGAAATTGACCCTTGCCGCGCAGCAGCCTCGATACTCTTCCGGAGGCTGCTTGCGCGGCAAACGGTGATTTTTACAGGTCTGAAAATCTCCTAAATTTCTCCGTATTGAATTTCATTTTGTTAGCTTTGGCCCAGCTCTCCAGTCTATCCAGGTCATTCTGAATTTTGATCCTGTCCTCTAGGGTATTAGCTACTCCTCCCAATTTGGTGTCATCTGCAAATTTGATAAGTATGCCCCTAATTCCCTCATCCAAGTCATTGATAAAGATGTTGAATAGCACTGGGCCCAGGACAGAACCCTGTGGCACCCCACTGGTCACATCTTTCCAAGACGAAGAGGAGCCACTGCTGAGCACCCTTTGGGTTCGGCCGGTCAACCAATTACAAATCCATTGAACAGTTAACTTGTCTAGCCCACATTTTACAAGCTTGTTTGCAAGAATGTCATGGGGAACCTTGTCAAAGGCCTTACTGAAATCAAGGTATGCGATGTCCACAGCATTCCCTTCATCTACCAAGCTGGTAACTTTATCAAAAAAAGAGATCAGATTAGTCTGGCATGACTTGTTTCTCTGAAACCCTCTGAAATCTGATGGAACAGGTTGTCTTCCTTGCAATATCTTTACTTATAAGGTTCAAGGTAAGGTTTTTGTTATTGCTAAGTTGTGAGAACTTTAAACAATTCTCTACATTGCCTTTTTAAAACACCCAGTACACACCAGAAAGCAAAAGGTACTCAAAATCACAATTCAGTATGAATTGCTATACAGCTAAAATAAAGGAATTAAATCCACACAGAGACATTATTTTCATAACAATTTTTAGAGATAGTTAGCACAGATTTTTTTAAAAAAATGGACGTGTTACTGTAAGAAAGGTGTCTTTGTATGAATTATAAGAGCCTGAATGTAATTCCCTTGCAAATAGGATAACATCTAATAGTTTGTTGAACGCAAAATTATATGTAATACTTCTGGATGTTGCTCTCAATGAACCAAAACAAGCAGCACTAAAATCATAGAACCATAAACAGTTATAATGAGGAGTAATTTCTCTTTGGTGAGTTATGTGTGCTCTGATCCATTTATAAAAATGCAATATATTCATGGGAAGAGTTTGCCCTCCTGTTTCAAAAGGAAAGTAAACAACAGCACACAAGACTTAAACCCAAAATCTCTCCACATTGAATGTGCAATGTTCAAATGATAAAGCAGAGATACTTTGAAATAAAAACTCTCTGTAGGGTTAATTGCAATAAAATGTGATTTTATGAACAATTAAGTAATTATGAAATATGCACATAAAATCATTTCTTAGGACCACTGGTTGATGTGGCAAAGCTATACAGAGCGTGTAACATCTTCAAGGGGGAACTTGATTGCATTTTGACAACTTTATATGTGCACTTATAATGATGCTTTGTAAAGTATAATGTATACAGAAGTCAACAGCTGACACATCATTCCATTTGAACTATATCCTGCAACTTCCTAGCTTCACTTTACAAATGCTGTTGAGGGTCTGTAACACTTGCAGGAAGTTCAATTTGCCAAAGATTTCTAAGAAAATGAATAGCATAAATTCTACATCTTAGAATTTAGTTAAGACAGGAAATGGGGCATGTAGAGAGAAATAGCAATTTTCCATGTAGCAAAAAAACCTTTGTTGGGCCAAATCACAGGTCCATCTGCTTCCTGATGAGGCCAAGCATATTCTTCTGGGAAGCCCATGAACTGTTTCACAGCTATTTCTGGCAATCAGGGCTGGTGCTTCTATTAGGCAAAGTGAGATACCTGTCTCAAATGGCAGAGTGTGAGGCTGGTAAATTGTACCACCTCCTCTCTCCTTTTGGGAAGGTTTCATGACCATTCCAATTCCATAACCACTTGTACTCCATGAGAAACAGCTGGACAGGGCCTTCAAAGTAAAGGATAGGCAGAGCTTGGAGAGTCATGGCAAGCTGGTTGCTCAGCCAGTGTGGGGCTTTCCAGAGCCAGCCAGGCCCAGAATGACCCCTCCAGGGATTGTCACTCCAGAGATAATCAGAATAAGGCATTGTGGACAAGGTGCTCTTGAATATCGCCTACATCCCTGTGACACAAACAGAATTCAGGATGCCTTGTTCACAATGCCAGAATCCAGGAAATGTCCCCTGGGAGTTCAGCATTTGAGTCCGGACAGCTTTGTAGAGAGCAGCACCAGTATATAACTAGGGACTTTATCACACTACACTGTTATAGTGCTATTATTCCACTTTAACTGCTTTGGCTGCCTCCTGTGGAATTCTGGTGTGTGTAGCTTAGTGAGACCCAAGAGCTCTCTGGCTGAGAGTTCTAAATGCCTTCCCTAAATTGCAAATCCCAGGATTCCACAGCAGGCAACCATAGCAAATAAAGTGGAACAATGGCACTATAACAGTGTAGTGTGATAATCTTTACAGTATGAATAGTATGGATCTGTGGGTAGGCTGCAGTGGTGCATTTCTTCCTAACTCAAACAAAGCAGCAGCTTGGACTATCACTGCTGGCAATTGTGCACTGATGTTTTATGTCCAAAATAATAAAAAAAAGGTGTGTGTGCGCATGAATGCTGATGTCCTCAAATGGCCTGTGCTAAAAAGTTCCTGTTTTGATGTGAAATATTTATGTCAGCCTTGGTTTTAAATAAACCAGCTGGCTAAAGCAATCTGATTAGCCCTCTTTTCCAAACTTCCTTTTAAAATTTAAATTTTTTGAATAATATACAAATGAATGAAAGCTTTTGTAGTGTTTGGTCTCTATTTGTTAAGCATATCAATAACAGTTCTAGAACCGTTTGTCCTCCAAAGTCATATGTCAACCTTTGGAATGTCAACCAATGTTCTCTTAATTTTTAATCAATGGAGTAGACTCTGTAGTTCCTCCTCATGCTCTTCTTCCTTTTCAATCTACAGTCAGCCCTCAACTTTCAAGGGGTTTAGGGCACAGGATTCTCACGAAAGTGGAAAAACTCTGAATATAGTCCTGTGTTTTACACCAGGGATCCATTCTGGGACCCTTCATGTATAGTGGGTTTTTCATATAATCACAAATTCTATTTTTTTTTAACCTGAGAGAACACTTCTCTAGGCATTTCTAGGTTCTTCAGTGTGATTCTATGATCAGCTTCCAGTTGACCATAGAATCATCCTGGAAGACCTAGAAATTCCTAGAAAGAACATATTTTTTGATTGCATATAGAGCAGCAGTGGAAGCAGTGGCAAATACAGTAATCCACAAATAATCAAATCTGCAAATGTGGAGGTTCAGATCCTGGATACTGCTTAAGAAGACTAAGGACTTCAGCAAACTTGGAAAATACGGCGTCATCACGATGCCACATAACTGTGGAAGGGTGCATGGATCAGATGACATCACCCTTTCATGGTTAAAAACAGACTCAAAACTGTCATTTTTAATTGACAGCTTAGGCCACTTTTTTGCCGGCATTGCTGGCATGTGATGCCTCTGTCCCTTTAAATCTTGTAGTTACCCCAACAATGCCCTCTCCAGTGGAAACACTTCCGGGTCAGATCAGGGCATCCAGGTAAGTGACTATTTTTTTAAAATTTTCCCTGGGTTACTTGGGACCCTTAAAATGTGTGTGTGTTTTGTGCAACTTTAAATGTAGCTTTCTTGTTTTTATTTTTGAATTTGTCATGCAATGAAATCACGTGGGATTTTGAATGAGGAAGTATACTCCTTATCGACAGGGAGCCTTTGCCAGGAAAGGAGGTAAGTGCCGGTGTGGGGGGGAACGTTCTTTTGCCAGTATAGAAATGGGTTTTTCTACGCCGGCAAAAGAATGTTTTAAAACTTGTAGTCTGATAAAATCCTAAATAATGAACTGTAACTGCAATACTAAAAGCCAGCCATGCTTCTTAATAAGCATACAATCTTCTGTAATTTTTCTCTCTTGCCCTACCCAAACATTTCACTCACGTGTCTCACTGTCACATGTGAGAATGAGAAAATGCAAAATATTCCTCCTTACCCATAAAATGGATGAGATACATTCTGTCAATTCTCTAGAGAGTTTTCACATTCTTGAGAACTTTTGCTTTGCTAACTATGGGCTTGTCTACATGGGCAATTTACTATGTCTTGGAGCCCTGCAGTCCTGATGATACAGAGGTTTTGCCCTGTTTGACCCTGGGCAGTCCTCATGACTCCTGGGGTAAGGATGGTCCTAAGACAGGGAAAATATGGGGTAGGACCCAATACAACATTTAAAAATAATACCTGTTTAAATGTAATCCAACTGGCCAAAAAAAAAAAAAAAAAAAAAGGATCAGACTCTGTATGATCACAGAAGCCCATTCTGTCATGCTGGCCCATCTCTGTAGCTGGCCTCTACCTTGCTCTTCCAGAGGGCAGCAGTGGCAGTGGCTGCAGGGATGGATCAGTGTGTTCGTCTGGACTCTGGCCTGTTTCGTGCAGGTAATTGGGGAGGAACAGGCCTGATCTGTGGGCAGGATATGTCAGAGGGAAGCCAGTGTATCCTGGCCCATGTAGATGAGCCCTATGATAGCTGCTGCCTTGTTGTATAGACTTTTAAAAAATTTGCAGCATTGTATGGGTTGCTTGCATCTTTTGGATCAATCAGGCAGTCTTTCTGTGTTTTTTCCATGTGTGCTTAGCTTCACGATGGAAACAGAATAGGTTTTCTGTACAAAGATAGTTTTGTGGAAATTATAGAAGCCTCAGCAAGAGCTGAAGTGTCCCATGTATCATTCTTGTACTGTAACCAAGAACCCTTGAGGGGACTGGCATTTTCTCAGGATGCTATCTTGATGTGTCTTAGATGCTCTCTCTTTGAAAATAAGGAATTTTGCCAAAATTCTTTTCATCCTTCCAGTTTTATTCATGGATCCTCCCAGCAAATGTCCAGATACATCTGATGTTATGTGCTCAGACTAACTCCATTTAGTGACATCCATAATTCCATTTAGTGACATCCATGCATACAATGCAAATATTTGCAAGGATGGAGCATTTGCATGTATAGCTTTGCTGGGCAGGGCACGTTTCTAGGATGGAGGAACATCGCCTCCCCAAAATAGTACTCTACGGTGAACTCACCATGGGTCAATGTAAGAGGGGTGCTCCAAAAAAGCGATACAAGGACTCCCTGAAACAACATCTCAGGCTTGGCCAAATTGATCACCAACAATGGTCTGCCCTGGCCTCACATCGGGAGGCATGGAGACGCACTATCCACAATGCTGTAGCCTTATTTGAGAACTCACGGCGAACAAGTCTTGAAGAGAAATGACAACGCAGAAAGAATCACAACCCAAAAACATCACCCAAGGAGACCTTCTGTTGTGCTTTCTGCAACTGGACTTGTTTATCTTGGATTGGCCTTTTCAGTCATCAGCACGCTTGCAGAAAGTGTGGGATGAGTCCTTCCTGAATCTTCATTTGCGAAGAAAATCCAGAGAGAGAGAGAGAGAAGGCTTCCATGCAGTTTGGAACTCTGCATGATCAAGAGGTAGAAGAAGCTGTCAGTTTCACTTTCTCCTAGATTCATTTTTTTTAAAAAAATTCAAATTCTTTCTGCTTGACTATGAAGTAATTTGCAAACTGAAATGAAATGAAATTCACACCCATCTGCCCCAATAGCTCCAGCTATTATCCTCATGGAGAGTATTGTGTTGGGCTTGCCTGCTGGATAGTTTTAAATCTGTGGAGCCTTTCTTTTTCTTTTTTAAGAAGTTGTCAACCCTAATTTAGCACCAGCGTGGCTGAATATCCAGGAGTACCAAGCCAGACTTTGAAGGATAAGAACTGAAAGTTCCAGGCCTGGATGATGGAATTTGTCAGTTTTGATTTCTCCTCTGTTGAAATGTTTTACTCCCAAATTTGTTCCATCTCCAATACAAAGAATTTTGAGAATTCGGTTCATTTTTTAAAAACCACAATGAACTGAAATGAAATTCCCAGCCATCTCTAATGTGAATGGAATTTCAAAAAGCACAAATACCACAGGGGGGAGGTTTATTTTCCATCCAGCTTTCAAGCTTCCAGAGTCTGTCATTCCATAGATCACTGGACAATGTTCAAAGCATACTTGGAGCAAAGGACTTCCCTGCACATTCCTTTTGTATCCTCCTTCCATCCCTGCCAGTTCTGTTTTGTACAGCACTGGGAAAACAAGGTGAACTGCTTGTTTTTCACTTCTGCCTTGATTCTGAACCAAATGCTTGCCTGGAGGTATTTTTTTGAATATTTCATTTCCCTTCCTCATCCAGACTTTGACGCTGCAGCACTTCTTGTCAGTGGCTCATTTCCTCCTTCTGTTTCTTTTGTGACGTTCATGCTTATGGTATCAAATCCAGTCAGTTAGGTGGTGTGGGCCCATAAATGTAATAAATGTCTTGGGGTTCTTGTGGGACTCTCTACTATAGATGTCCTCTTTTGGAGGACCAACCTCTGGGAACGATGGGTGCTCTGAAAATGCTTACGTTTCCCTTTTATCTGTTGCTATTTTCATACCACTGACTGCTGCCACGTTGTGAGGTTTTTGGATGATGGGGAATCAATGCTGTAGGGAACACTTTGATGCTCTCTAGTACATACCTCCATCCGTCTTTAGATTCCTGGCACCAGCATTCTAGCAGCTGGCCAACAGGAACTGACACAGGGCTCATCCCACACACATTTTCCTCTAGCTGAAGGGAAGGACTATAGCCCTTGCCAAATCCCTTCAGTCCTGTGATAGTGAGGCAGGATTCTGCTCAGGTTCAGATCTTCTAACTTTCCCCAAAATATGTTACCGTTAAGGTTTTTTTTAAAAGGCATCCATCTTCCTTTGGAAATGAGTTCCTATTTCCTCATTAATTTGCATATTTCTAGGTTACTTACAGGAATGCCAATATGGATAATAACTAGTTTTTAATTAATAAACCTTCAACACTGCCATACATGGTTGATTCTACTGTACCTTGTGAAAACAAGTGATTAACGGGTAGCTGGAGCCTCCCACCTTGTCTTTTGTAGGCTACAATCCACAAATGGCTAATGCATTCATATTCAGTAGCATTTATGAATTGTAAGTGTCTTAGGACTTTTTCAAACAGGAACCCCCCCCCCCCCACCAAGGTTGGGAGGAGGACGGTGTTGTCTTGCTTACAGCACTCTGTTTCAGATGACTCCATCCTCCTCCTGACCTTCCCCCATGCTTCCTCCGTGCCGGGGGAATGAGAAATGAGCCAGGGGTTTCCTGTTAATTAAAGTGGCATGTTTCTTGCACCTGCAACATGGAGGAAGCATGGGGGAAGGTCGGGAGGAGGATGGTGGTATCTGAAACGGAGCACTGTAAGCGAGACAGAGCCGTCCTCCTCCCAACCTTGGCGGAGTTTTTTCCCCCCATTTGAAAAAGTCCTTACAGTTCTTCAGGAATGTTGCTGCCGCTGCTTCTGTAACCTGAAGAGGTGGTGCTTTAGAGCCCACTCATGAAACCAAAACTATATTTTGGGGAAAATTATTATTAGCTGAAATGGAATGCTGTGAGAGGCAGGTAATGTTGGGACCTTTTCACCTATGTATACCAGTACTAGCTGTAGAGAACTCCAGGTTAAAGTGAAATAAAATGTTTTTATTGGAAAATAACACAAAAAGTTATCACACATGTTGACGAGAACCACACAAGGCTATCGAAGAGTTAAGGCAGAAAGGCTGGATAGAGGAATAGATTCAGGAAATAGGTTGATAGTTACCAATCTTGGAGAGTAGCGAAATACTCAGACCAAAGTCTGAGGGTAGCACTAGAAGTTCTAATCTGGTGGTGTGCCAACAGAGAGAGTGGGCGAGTCTTGTCCACAGTGGCACAGTTTGCTATTGTTTAGGCTGGGATATTTATAACCCATTTTGTGCCTTTAAGGTGTGTTTTGGCTACTACAATGACTAAATGACTCTCCCACGGGAGGTACAAGGAGAACGAAACTCCACTGATTGTCTTAGATGGTTGGGAGATAGAAATTGATAGGTTTATGGCATCCTTGCATTGTAGGACAGGAGGGGGTTCTGAGGGATATTTCCTGGGGATTTGGGTTTTGTAGGTCACTTGATTGTTTAGGATGTGTGATTTACTGCCAAGAGGCCCAAGAAGGAATTAGCTCAGGAATTAGGAATTAATTAGTTTTGTTTACTAAGGGCTTCTGCTTAATCCTAGCTTGGGTGTGCTTACTAAAATATTTCTAAGACACCTTTCCAGGTCCTTGTGACTTCCATTTGGCTTCACGTTGGATCACCCCAGTCTACTGTAGTTTGACAGACCCCTTCGAACTGTCCAATATTGCCAATTATGCAATATTAGAGGGAGGGAGTAGGAGGGCATGGTAACACTTCCTTTTAATCACTCAATTCACTTCTATCATACGGAAAGTTTACAGGTCTAAGTATCTTGTATTACTCTTCAAGTGTGATAGAAGCAGAACTTGGAAAGTACTTTTAAAATTAAAGAAAGTTATGATTTTTGGCCACAAAGTAGTGCGTTACTGTCATAATAGTGACACTCTATTTTCTTGTTATCCAAAAGGATTTTTTTTTTTTTACTGCTAGTTATTGCTAAAAATAAATGGAAGGATTTAAACTTGAAGCTTGTGGTAGAAACATTTAGGTAGCAAGGCTGCACAATTATTCTTATTGGCTGGAGTCCTATATCAGTTACATCATTAAGTATACTTAACTATGGCTGCATCTGCACTGCAGAAATAATCCAGTTTGACACTGCTTTAACTGCCATGGCTCAATGCTATGGAATTCTGGGATTTGTATTTTTGTGAGATATTTAGCCTTCTCTGACAGAGAGCTCTGGTGCCACAACAAACTACAAATCCCAGGATTCCATAGCATTGAGCCATGGCTGTTAAAGTGGTGTCAAAATGGATTACATCTGCAGTGAAGATGTAGCCTAATTAACCTCTCTTAGCCTGACCCCGCCAAGCATGATGGAAACACCATTCAAACATGCTCTGTTCACCTGTACCAGCAGAATGACTCAGTAGTGACTGACTATGTGACGAATGTTCTGTCCTTGAGCAAGCAGGGATCAACCGCATTGAGGCCATGATATTGAGAACACAGCTGCGCTGGGCAGGGCACGTTTCTAGGATGGAGGACCATCGCCTCCCAAAAATACTACTGTACGGTGAACTCGCCATGGGTCAGCGTAAGAGGGTCGCTCCAAAAAAGCGATACAAAGACTCCCTGAAACAACATCTCAGGCTTGACCAAATTGATCACCAACAGTGGTCCGCCCTGGCCTCACATCGGGAGGCATGGAGACGCACTATCCACAATGCTGCAGCCTTATTTGAGAACTCACGACGAACAAGTCTTGAAGAGAAACGACAACGCAGAAAGAATCACAACCCCAAAACATCACCCAAGGAGACCTTCTGCTGTGCTTTCTGCAACTGGACTTGTTTATCTCAGATTGGCCTTTTTAGTCATCAGCGCGCTTGCAGAAAGCGCGGGATGAGTCCTTCCTGAATCTTCGTTTGCGAAGAAAAGCCAGACAGAGAGATTGCGAATATAAAACAGTTACTTAGATTTACTCATCTGGAATGGGGGAAGCTTTCACTTGAACATGCATCCACATACCCACACTCACCCATGCAGACCTGTTATCCCAAGAACTCAAAAGGCAGAAATTGGAAATTTCCCGTGTGCTAAGGTCTGTGTGTTTGCTTCTGCTGTTCCCTCCCCATCCTCCCACATCAGCTAGCACCTGATATAGCCCTTAGGACTGAAAAGAATGCTGTGAACCACACCATAGTTAATGGAATATCCATTGAAGGCTGGATTCTTCTTTGTTCACATGTGCAAGATCCACTGTCTGGGAACAGGTATGTGTGTGTCTGGATTTATGCTTCAGATGATTTAGGCTAGGCAGCTCTGCAGGGCAGAGAGGAGCCTCCCTGCTACCAAAGCTTTCATGTCTGAGGGAAGGGAGCATTTCTTGGCACTGAAGAGAAAGGTCAGAGGGTAGCCATAAAGTCAAAGGAAGGTAGACTCATGCTGAAGGAAAGGATCCTCAATCAGGGAAAAATTGAGAAGCTACAGAATTATTAGGCCTTTAGGAATATCAAGGAAATTTCAAGGAATCTCAAGATCAGGCATTCTGACCCTACTATCAACTAACTGGGGCTTTCTAATAATAACAATAATAATCTGAATTGTAAATTCAACATGAATAGTTTCCCCTTTACACTTGCTTAGAAGTATTTTTCATTATAGCTTGATGAAATTATGGCATGTTTAGCCTGGAGAAGAGAAGGTTGAGAGGTGACATGATAGCCATGTTTAAATATTTGGAGGGATGTCATACTGAGGATGGGGCAAGCTTGTTTTCTGCTGCTTCAGAGACTAGGACATGGAGCAATGGGTTCAAACTACAGGAAAAGAGATTCCACCTAAACATAAGGAGAACTTCCTGACAGTAAGAGCTGCTCGGAAGTGGAATGCACTGCCTCGGTGTGTGGTGGAGTTTCCTTTTTTGGAGGTGTTTAAACAGAGGCTGGATGGCCACCTCTCAGGAATGATTTGATTGTGTATTCCTGCATGGAAGGGGGTTGGACTGGATAGCCCTTGAAGTCTCTTCCAACTCTACAATTCTATGACTGCTGTGTAATGATTGGCTAACCCTAAAGGCACCAGATCCCGTCTGATCTTGGAAGGTAAGCAGGGTCAGCCCTGGTTATTACTTGGATGGGAGGCCTCTGTATTTCAGAGGAAAGGACTGGCTAAACTATCTCTGAGTATTCCTTGCCTAAGAAAAGCCTATGAAATTCATGGGGTCACCGTAAGTCAACAGGGAACCTGAAGGCACATTTAGACACTACACACACACACACACACACACACACACTATACTCCTATGACTGGTTGTATGCAATTGTATGCTGTTGCTGAATAAAATTTCAAAAAGTGCTATAAAAGGTAAAGTGTATGTTTGGTTTACTTTCTGATTGCTCAGCTGTAATGGTAACTTGTGGCTCAGCGTTCAATGAAGCAAAACATCACTAAATAAAATGCTGTTTTCAGTCTACCACTATAGACAATGTCTATAGCAGAACACAGCAATTCAGTCTAGGTAGATACAAAGAATTTCAATCCAGAAGTAGTTTAGTGAGATAGATTGAACATTAGGTTTTGTTATGAAATTTAATTCTCTGGAATTCAAAACTGAAATGAAAAATGAAATTAACCTTCACCAAGGCTGTTTTTTTAAAGTGTACTGAGTGTCTTCATTTTCTAAACCTATAGGAATTGCAATGCATTTCAGGGAACAAAATGCCCCAGGTCCACAAAAGAGTTTTGTCAGTGTAAAACAAAGAGTATTCCACAATATTGTACTTGACAAACTGCAAAAAATGCAACCAACATTGAATCCTGGTAAACCCCTTGAGTTTCAGTTCTGGGGGAAAAGTGGGATATAAGTAAAGTTAATAGCAACACCACCACAACAAAACACAATATAATTTCTGTGTTCTAAATATTTAACCACTGTTAATTTCTGCTGAAAACAAACAAACCAAAAGGAGTGATGCATATAGACTACTAAACTGGCTCTTTCTCATGTGGATTAAGTTTGCTGAACAGCTTTGAATGTGACATGTACCAGGAATGGCGCTACACACAGATGAAGAACTGGTTGAGAAAAAAAAATATGGTAACTAAGCCAGGAAAATATGATGTCATGAAAATGAAGTGCTGCTACAGTACTAAGTCATCATATCTTCTAAAAGGTGATGTCGGGAGTCATAGAAACATAGAATTGTAGAGTTGGAAAAGACCACAAGGGCCATCCAGTCCAACCCCCTGCCATGCAGGAAAGCATCCCTGACACATGGCCATCCAGCCTCTGTTTAAAGACCTCCAAGGAAGGAGACTCTATCACGCTCTGAGGGAGTGTGTTCCACTGCCGAACAGCTCTTACTGTCAGAAAGTTCCTCCTAATGGTGAGGTGGAATCTCTGTTCCTGGAGCTTGCATCCATTGTTCCGTGTTCTAGTCTCTGGAGCAGTAGAAAACAAGCTTGCTCCATCCTCAATGTGACACCCCTTCAAATACTTAAACAGGGATACCATATCACCCCTTAACCGTCTTTTTCCCAGGCTAAACATACCCAGCTCCCTAAGTCTTTCCTCATAAGGCATGGTTTCCAGACCTTTCACCATTTTAGTTGCCCTCCTCTGGACACACTCCAATTTGTCAATATCCTTTTTGAATTGTGGTGCCCAGAACTGGACACAGTATTCTAGGTGAGGCCTGACCAAGGCAGAATAGAGTGGCACTATTACTTCCCTTGATCTAGACACTATACTTCTATTGATGCAGCCCAAAATTGCATTGGCCTTTTTAGCTGCCGCATCACACTGTTGACTCATGTTCAACTTGTGGTCTACTAGGATTCCTAGATCCCTTTCGCACGTAGTCTTGTTCAGCCAGGTCTCACCCATCCTATATGCTTTTTGTTTTTCTGCCCTAAGTGCAGTACCTTACATTTCTCCATATTGAATTTCATTTTGTTAGCTTTGGCCCAGCTTTCTAGTCTATTCAGGTCATTTTGAATTTTGATCCTGTCTTCTGCTGTCCTCTGTCAGCCTGGTATACCAGAGGAAGTGGTGACAACACTGGTTCTACATTGAGCAATATGTGATGGGAGACTATCAACCCCCCCAGCTTAGAAATGGCAGAAGATCTCCCAACCAAGGTGTAACATACCTTGGGACCAATCAACAGTAAATATAGTTTACCATACACCCCTCCTGCTACTGCTGCAGTAGGGCAATGGATAAGAAAACTAGCAGACAGTATACTATGTGTGGGGAAATTTGCATGCCAGTGCCACTCCAGCATCCAAGTGACATGCTCTGCTTGTCTGTAGCATTGCTGGCACAAAGAATGCAGTTCACTGGAAGACATTGGACATTATCAGACAAGGCAAATAAGGCGTCATAAGGATGCCTAATGATCACAAAAGGGCATGTGTACCAGATGACATTGCTCTTTTGCAATCATGTTCTGTTTTTTAAAAAGTAGTTTTTTGAGGACTTCCGGTTTTGTGGGCAGAAACGACGGTTGACCTGCAAAGGAGCTCCTGCAGGTTTGACCCCCAAACGAGGCAGCTTGGCGGGTGCTAGATACTTTAAGATCAATTAGAATACCCTCCAAGAAAACCTTGTCAGGGAAGACAAGGTATTGGGACCGGCATGTGGCCTTTCAAGCTGAAAGTCAGAGATGTGGGGAGAAACACCAGGTTGAAGACTTCAGCAACAGTAAAGGCGCAGTAACCACTGCCCCGCGATGGGAGCATTAAGCTCCAAGCCTCCGGTAAGCCCACAGCCAAGTAGCTTCTGTTATAAGCTGCAAATATATTTTACAAACCCACAGAGGTTGCGTTGATCTCTAGCAAAATAGCGTTTGCCATTAAGTTTAAAAATAAAAGGGGTGATACTTGAAAATATGAAAGGAAATCCACCAGAAAGGTGTGGACAGATGCGAAGGAAGAGTGGGAAGGAGAGTGGGGGAAGGTGGTGTTGCTCTCAGGGGTACACAAAGTAATGCAAAAGATATTTGGAATAACCTTTGCAATGGATCCCAAACTATATTTACTGAACATAACATCGACATTACAGAAGCATATAGAAAAGACATACTGGAGGGTGATGTTATATTTAGTTACTGCTGCTAGATTAAAGGTTGCTGCAAGGTGGAAAACAAAAGAAGTACCAAAATTAGATGAATGGTTGGATAAGTTGACAGAGATGGAAAATAAAGATAAATTGACACGAATTATGAATACTAGAAAAGTGGAAGAAGTGTATGAAGAATGGAGACTACTAAAGGATTACTTGAATAAAAGAGGCAACATTAAATAACAGGAAACAAATTAGGTGAGAGAGGAAGGTTTCGATAGTGCCTGAGATAGGTGAATATAATCTGAAAACAAATAGCAAATTACACGTAATAGATAATGTACAAATATGGATAAAAACAAAATAAGAGAAAAGATATATGAGGATATATATGGAATCTGTTTATCTGTATTGTAATCGAATATAACTGAATGTAACTGGGAAAAAAATAATAAAAAAATAAAAAAATAGATAATGTATATAATAATTGTATAAGGGATGCATATATGGTGATCAAGGAATCAAGAATGAAAATGGTTTAAGGGTGGAATAAATCCTTTGGTTTTGTAAATCTGGGGAGGTCAAGATGGTGGAGGGAAAAGATAAAGAAGAGTGAAGGATTGAAAAGAGAAGATGTTAGCTGTGCAACATCGATGGGAGATATATCATATGTTAGATGTTTGAAATATAAGTCAGATGACGGTTGATGTGTAAAAATTTATGATTTTGTATGATGTATCAATGACTATTTGGATAAATAAATATTTTTTTTTAAAGTCAGAATGAGAGAAGGACTCTTCCCTAAAACCAGACATTCAGTCTTCCCCCAGAAGCTATGGAACACAAAAGCCCATTCTGACACCCTGACAGGATTGCATTGATCTTCTCAGACCAAGGACCCTTTCACATTACACTGTTATAGTGCTATGATTCTACTTTAACTGCCATCACAATAATCTGTGGAGTCCTGGGGTTTTCAGTTGGGGGGCATTTATAATTCTCACCCAAAGAACTATAGTGCTTCACCAAACTACAAATCCCAGGACTCCATAGGATCAACTTCTTCAGATGGGCTAACCCCCCCCCCCAGAGGTCAGGAGGAGGACAGCACTGTCCTGCTTCCAGTGATTGATTTCGCATGACACCATCCTCCTCCCGTCTTTCATTTGTGCTTCCTCCATGCTGAAGGAAACTTCTGTCAATGAAAACCAGCGCCTTTCCCATCCCTCCAGCACTGAAGAAGCATGGAGAAAGGACGGAAGGAGGACAGGGGTGTGTGAAATCGATCGCCGGAAGTGGGACAGTGCAGGGTTTTTTTAGCCAGTCTGAAAATCTCCAGTGTTGCCACAGCAATTAAAGTGGAATTATAGAGCTATAATTATGTGATGGGAAAGGCCTCCAAGAACTCCATATCAGAAGCCCAAGTAGACCCTCAATCTCCTTTATGGAGTCAATGGCTATTAACATAGGCTAGGTTGTTTAAGTGATGATGCTTCAGTCCAAAGCTAACCATGGCGGGGAGGGAGATCTACAGCTCCATTTAAGAGTCAGTCTGGTTTTTTTGCAGCAATATTTAAGGGTGGTTCTTCAGGTTGAGCACTGCATGGTGCTGTTCCTGGTACTACCTCAAAGTTTGGGCTTTGTCTTACCACAACCTGACATCTGCTTTGCTTGGCATGGCCATATGGAAACCTGGACTTTGATTTGCTTGGTGCTGACTTGCTTGAACCTGAACTAATGTCTAGCATCCCTACATTTGGACCAGGACTCTATTTAGCTGAGACTGGCACCTAGGACAGTACTGTCAATTAAGTGCCACTGTCTTTGTTAACCAGCTCCCAAAAGTTCTCATTTCCATAGTGCTAAAGATGGATTCTACCACATGGTCTCCAGCATTATCTGAGACATCCTTAAGTTGGCATCAAGAAATAAAAGAGAAAGAGAAAGAAAGAAAGAAAGAAAGAAAGAAGCAGATATTTGATATTTCTCGGTACATTTTTTCTCCCCCCCCCCCTTTACAAACCCAAACCACTCACTCCTACTAATGAACCAATCAACTTCTTATGTGTGAGAGAGTTTGCCAGAGGGTGGCCTTATGAAGAATTAAATGAGGGAAGCTTATGCTAATATGAACTTTCCATATGAACTTTCCATTCCACATGCTAATGAAGATTGATTAGGACTGCTAGGAAAGACTGAATGAAGGATACTTGACACTCAATGAGACAGGCTGCCCAGCAATTAGGAAATTTTCCAAAAGAAGAGATGGCTGAATACTTAGGTGTTAACTAGGCAGGAAAGCAGATGAGGGGTCCTTGCTGGAGTGACAGACAAGGACATTATATGAACTACTTTACAATCTATGCTGATTCCCAAGTGGAGAGTTTGGGCTCTTTAAACATGGATGCCAGCTATGCAAATCTGACCAAACCTTATAGTCAAAATTAGTTGGGTTGGTCTGAATCTGTTCATAACAATTCCTATCTTTATATGTTCATTGCCTCTCGCAGCTTTCACTTAGGATAAATAAAATTGTGACTGGGAGAACTGCTATAATTTGGGGGCTTAATGCCATAAGCATGGTACCTTTTGGTAGGGTAGCAGAGAGTTACAGAACTCATATGATCTAAGAGATGAGGAAGCAATGGGCTGGAGACGATGTCCAACTTTAGCTGGTATTGTGTGATGTTTGTAGAACAGCTGTGGTGAACCTATGGACAATATTTCTGAATGACAGCTCCTGTTATCCATGAGCATTAAGCAAATTGGCTGTGGCTGGTGAAAAGGTTCATCTGAAGGGTCACTGACTCTCACCTCTGTATATTTTATTTTATTTCTTTAATTTGTATCCTTTTTTTCTTTTGGCATGGGACACAAGGCAGCTTACAGCAAATTAAAACAAAGTACAGCTGAAGCCTGTTTGATACAAAAATGCGTTAAAAAATTAAATAGACAATTCTGTTAAAAACATGACATCAAGCCAATTTAAAAACACATTAAAATATGATAACCGGAATCTTCTATGGCAGTTATGAATGCATAACCTAGAGTTACACACTCATGATGACTGTTATGTATTCATGATCCCTATGTATCCCCAGCATGAGGGGGAATTGTGACAGAGGCCCTCTTTCTTCCTGTCACACTGGAAATCACTCATGGAAGGGAATGGGTCCATCAGCCAGCTGCTTCCTGAGCAACAGGGGAACAGAATCCCACCAATTGCAGTAAGGATGAGGGGGGAGGCCAGGATTCACTATATAGCGCCGTAACCACAGTGCTTATGCATAGATAAATCCAGTACTGGATTCTGACCAACAAAAAGGATAAAAGTGTTACACATCCCATGAAAAGATCCTTTTGCTGCAGTATGTTATGAGCCAAAGTCTTGCTTAAACAAAATAACTTTTGCTCATGGACAGAAAGAGAGCAGGCAGGGTGCCAGCTGAGCCTTTCACAACTTGGGAGCAGCCACCAAGGAGGCTTTCTCCTCTGGCTTCACCAAATGCACCTCTGACTTTGGGGCGGGGGGGCAGAAAGAAAGCTCTCCCTTAAAAATCTTAAAAATTAGGAAAGTTCATAAAGGTAGATATGGTCTTTCAAACAGTCTGGACTCAAGTTGTGGAGGGCTTCAAAGGTCCAGTGAGACAGACTGCCCAGCCGTTGGTATAGAAGAAGGAGGGCTAGAAATATTGATGGGCAGGAGAAAAGTCATGTACAATCAAGGCCCAAGAGCACCTATGAACCAAAGAGGCATGCAGATAAACCATAAAAGAAGAATGTTCATATTGCTGGACTGAAATGGTGTGCCTTGGCACCCTTTAGAGATCATATGTGATGCTCCAGTAGTATAATTGTTTGGAACTATAGGATTTGCTGTCAGTATGAAGGGAAAACTGTTCGTGCAGTGGTTGGAACAATTGGTACCTCAAGTCATTCTTCCCTTTGATAAGAAAAACTGAAATCAGCTTGATATTTGCAGGCTTTTGAAGGCAGCTGTACCTAACCCATCTGAAGGTCTTCACTTAGAATTGCATGAATAGCCTCATACAAAACGAGTAAACACTTGAAGTGCTTTTAATTAAATTTAGACTGAGAAATAATTTTTGTCCATCAAAGGCAACGTCCTGTTGTCCTGTTGTTTCTCTTTTTCTGCTCTTGCATTGACTTTGTGTTTTCAGTTTGAAAATCTTCCAGACTAAAAGTTACTTGTAATCCTTATCCCAGTTGTAATTATATTCTGTATACAGTCGGGACCCCCCCCCCGCCTATCTGCAGAGGTTAGGTTCCCAAATTACCATGGATACTAGAAGGCACGGATAACAGCAAACACCGTTGAAAATAATGGGACTTTGGTTTAGAATAACATAGAGTTGCCTTAGAGGACCTAGAAAATGTCTAGAGGGGAAACGTCTCTAGGAACCTTCTAGGAAAACTCTACAGTATGTGTTCCTCTTTTTTGTGTCCTGCAGATAATTGAAACCACAGGTATTGGTTCTGTGGATATAGGGGTCTGACTAACACCTGTATCCACAGAATACAGGGGTAACCTGTGGGATAGACAATGCAACTGTTAGGTGGATTTGTAATTGGTTGACTGACTGGACCCAAAGGGTAGTCACCAATGGCTCCTCTTCATCCTGGAGAGAAGTGACTAGTGGGGTGCCACAGGGTTCTGTCCTAGGCCCAGTGCTATTCAACATCTTTATCAATGACTTGGATGAGGGAATAGAGGGTATGCTTATCAAGTTTGCAGATGACACCAAATTAGGAGGGGTAGCTAATACCCCAGAGGACAGGATCAGAATCCAAAATGACCTCAAGAGATTAGAAAGCTGGGCCAATATTAACAAAATAAATTTCAACAGGGAGAAATGTAGGATACTACACTTGGGAAATAAAAATGAAATGCACAGATATAAGGTGGGTGACAAATGGCTTGAGGGCCGTACATGTGAAAGCGATCTAGGAGTCTTAGTGGACCACAAGCTGAACTGTGTGTCAGCAGTGTGATGCAGCAGCTAAAAAAGCCAATGTGATTCTAAGCTGCATTAATAGGAGTATAGTATCTAGATCAAGGGAAGTAATAGTGCCACTCTATTCTGCTTTGGTCAGACCTCACCTGGAATACTGTGTCCAGTTCTGGGCATCACAATTCAGGAAGGATATTGAGAAGCTGGAATGTGTCCAGAAGAGGGCGACCAGGATGGTGGGGGTCTGGAAGCCATGCCCTATGAGGAGAGGCTTAGGGAGCTGGGCACATTTAGTCTAGAGAAGAGAAGGTTGAGAGGTGACATGATAGCCATGTTTAAATATCTGAAGGGATGTCATACTGAGGATGGGGCAAGCTTGTTTTCTGCTGCTCCAAAGACTAGGACACAGAGCAATGTGTTCAAGATACAGGAAAAGAGATTCCACCTAAACATTAGGAAGAACTTTCTGACAGTAAGAGCTGTTTGGAAGTGGAATGCAATGCCTTGGAGTGTGGTGGAGTCTCCTTCTTTGGAGGTTTTAAACAGAGGCTAGATGGCTTGATTGTGTATTCCTGTGTGGCAGGGGGTTGGACTGGATGGCCCTTGTGGTCTCTTCCATCTCTATGATTCTATGATTCTATAGATCTGGCAAATTAAATAAAGGCATGTCTTAGTTATTCTACACATTACATGAAGCAATTACCTTAATCTCATGTTGTATGTAGGGTTAGGGATTGTTTCCTTTTTAATTTGAGTTTTTGTTTTGCTATTTTGGTGTTAAGTCAGATAATGTTGCATTGTACTGAATGGCATCTTTGGACCAGTGGAGTAGACACCACTAACAGATCGAATTCCCTCTCTTCCTGTAGCCCACCCCCCTCAGATTTGGCCATGGGTGGCTGCAAGGTTAAGGAGTGAGACAGGATTTTCCATGACTGCAAATCTTCTCACCTAATATTGGATTTATGCTTTGAGCTCTAATATCATTCACTTGTATGATAGTCCTTACTTAAAATACATTGAACATCTTCATCCTATCTCAAACCATGCTTTTACCTCAGTGCAGGCTGTCCTAGAGGTAGACTTGTAAACTGCCAGGTACAACAATTGGTGTTATATATATAAAAAGATGGCAACAGCAGCAGCAGCAGATAAAATAATTACTTCCTTTTAAAATTCTTTATCTCAATTCTAAATATGAATAGATTTCAACTTCTCAGTTTGGATGACCAAAGAAACTTTTCAAATACTTAAGGACAGACGATAAGCAAACATACAAGGTAATGGAAACAGTGTTAGATGAAAAGGAGAATTAGAGTCGAGTGTCATCACCATATTGGCGACATTCAATTCTAAATTAATCCTGAACTTTTACTAGAGTAAAAGTCACTAAACTGAGGCTATTGCACTTTGGACATATCAGGAGACAACATGATTCATTACAAGACACTAATATTAGGTAAAATAGAAGGCAGTATTAAAAGAGGAAGACCATGTTACAGATGGATTGACTCAGCTGAGGAAGCCATAGCCCCAAGTTTGCAAGACCTGAACAAAGTTCTTAACAACAGGAACTCTTGGAGAGCTCTCACTCATGGGATCAACATAAACTGAAGCCAATTTGACAGTAAATTGCAACAAGAACAATTTCAGTCTGACTCATTTTGTACACTTCTTAGAATGGTGCAGAGTTATTTATCCAGTGGGTCTCTGCAGTAATTTATGGGTGGCATATAATGTACTATACTTTGAATATGCTTTGACAAGTTTAGGAAATAGAATTTTTCTCTATTTTATTTAGATGTGGACAAATTACATTGCATTTAGGGGTATAATTTTCTGTATTGTATTTAGAGGTAAACAAATCAGTTTATTTGTTGTTGACATTTCTGCATGTGTTCTCCCATAAATCTGTTTTGCCCCAGTTCTATGTTGATCTGTGGGTTTAAACACACACACACACACACACACACACACACTTATTTGCATTTAAATACAAATGTTAATGTGCATTTTTAAAGCTGGCAGAGAACAAAGTTCCAACTAGCATTGTACAGTAATTCAGAAGGTGGAGATAAGCCTGGAGCATATCAAAATTTGCAAAGATTGGATTCCTTGGGTGTTGTATGCAGTGCCCTTATTCCACATGTGGGATGAGTGGATCGTCTCCATGTTCCACTCAGGTGACAAGAGGAAAGCTTCAGTGAAATGAGATACCATTTCCAGATTTACTCTGGTTGAGTCTTAGAGGTCAAATACGAAGGTGAATTATTAGACTTTTCTGTCTGGCTCTGAATAGCTTGGATTGCCATCCAGTTACTACCTACAGTCATCTGTACACTATTTCTCTCCCTCATTGTACTGATAAATAATGGACATGGGAGGAGTTAGGCTTGTTGACTGAAATCCCTTTGGATAGCCTACCATATGTATCATTGCAGGGCTGGTATGTGCTCTAGAAGACAGAATGTAGGGAAACATGGGTTCAGGTTTATATCTCATTTACACATCCTTAGTGAAGCATAATGGCTGCCATCACCTCCATAGATGGTATCATACTGGGCAGATATAGAGATATACAGAAACTCTTATACCAACTTGCTTCTTCTTGTTTCATAGCATGCCTCACATGATGGCCAGCTGTGAGTGGAACTGTATGTCCCATTCCAATTGCCACTATATTCCACGGCCAGGTAGCTCAGACTCCCACCTTTCTCGAAAGGCCAGATTCCAGGGACATAGTATCTCTATGTTTCAACAAGTTGGGGAGCTGTCCAACAAAATGGTTCCTCAAAACAGTATGGGATGTTAGATCAACTGGGCACCAGCTGAGCAGCTTTATACATAGATATACCTGCTGCCCAAAACACTATTGGAGTCTCACCATAATCCAGAGCAAGGACCTTTTCACAATACAAAATTATAGCACTATAATCACACTTTAAATGCCATGGTTCTATCCTATGGAATCCTGGATCTGTAGTTTAGGGAAAGGTATTCAGAATTCTCAACCAGAAATCTCTAGTGCCTCAAACAAACTACAACCTCCAGGATTCTGTGAGATGCAGCCATGACAGTTAAAATATATTTACAGTAGGACCCCCATATCCATGGGGGATTGGTTCTGGGCCCCACTGTGGATAATGAAATCTGTGGATAATAACGAACACCAGATTTCCCTTGCCACCACCACCACCAGAATACACACACACAGAGAAGTGAGAAAGGAGGTGAGCTCTCCTCCTCCCTCTCTTCCCTGTCCACCCCCCCCACCAGCTCCACTGCACTGCTAGAAGCTCCGTGGAGAATGGAGAAGGGAGGCGAGCTTTCCTCCTCCCCTTCCTCCTCTGTCTACCCCCCGCCATTGCCATCCATGGATACCTGGATCAGTGGATGGTGAATTTTAGTGGATACGTGGGTGCTACTGTATAGTGCTATTGTTGTGTAGTGTGAAAGGGCCCTAAGTGCTGAGCCTGACTTCCTTCTCACAAGCAGTGTTTATGGAAAGGTGAATTGTTTTCACCATGTGGGCTTCAGCTTTAGTTTTTGAGCTGGACATCCCCTTTTCTAGCAGTACTGAGAATGATCATGAACAACCAGGAACTAGGTGGCAAAACCAGTAAAATATGCCTCCTTTAAACCTGCAACTACTTCTTGAGAGATGCCACTGGCTATCAGCTCTCCATGAAACCCATGGCTGCTGCAGAGGAGCAAATTTCCAATCTTATTTCCAATCTTATCCTGACAGTTGGTGGCTTTTGATACCAAGGGAGTGGATGCTGTTACATGAATCTTGTCCACACACCCACAGAGGGTGAATCAAGTGGCTGGTTGCTTATTGCATATAAAGCAGGGCTGGGGAAAATGTAGCTTATGGGTTTTGTGCAACCCTTAGGACCCCCATGTATGACTCCTGAAACCCCCAACCCCCCCCCTTTTAACTTTGGGAGCTGGTATTTATGTGTTCTTTTGCCTGAAAATTGGCCCAAAGCCACTAAAACCACCTGAAAATGTGGCAGTTTGCTTACCTTCCCACACAGTTCCCCAAATCTCCAAACCCTCCAAACAGAAAAAAAAATGGCTTCAAATCAGCCCAAATGGCCACCAGAAGTAATGTTGTACCACTACAGATACACAGGAATGCACTAGTGTGGCTTGCCAGGTGGTTGTGGAGGTGAGGGACCCTAATTTCTGGAGTTATTACCTTATTTGGATACAAAAAGTGCAATTGTTTGAAACAGTTATGGGAGTATACAATGTATGTACGGCATTTCATCAAAATGTCTTAATGCCAATACTATATCCATATTTATACATACAGAGAGAGGGAGAGATAATTTATCAATAAACAGCAGTTCTGACAAGCTGAAACTTCTTGCTATAAGATTTAAATCACTTCAATAAATAAATGTATATTGCAACTGATTAACTGATTCATGCTTCTGAGATCCAAAGTGAATTAAATGTTATGGCAAGATACTTCAGCTTCCACCCAATTCAGCTGCTCAAAATTAAAGTCAGCTGTATGTGCAGTGGCAGTTAAGAATGATGACGTTGGAATGTTTGAAAGAGGATGAAGCTGTTACGTTTTGAGCCATTGGGCTCAACCACGTTGTGTTACGGTTTTCAGTCTGTGAATCTGGATGTTTTCCCTTTCCTCTGAAGTACTTATAGTTCCAAACACTGACGAATCGGACAAGTTGTGGTGTCCTGATTTTAAAACGCCTAGCCACTGGTTGTTTGAGCTTCCTGGTCAGGATTGCAGGTTTGTGAGTCCTGAAACATGAATCAAGGCCTGGCATTGTTTTCCCTGCATACTGCAGCTGGTATCCTGTACATCTAAAATCAATCAGATAAATCAGATTACAGGACTGGCAGGTGATATTTTGTTTAATACAGTAGATCCTACAAATCACTCGGTTCTTCAAAATGACTGTCTTTTCAAGTGATGCAATATCTGGAACCTCAAAGGGATGATCCAGGAGTGCTAACCCCTGGGTTGTTTTGAGGATAGTTCTTAACACTGATCTCTGTCATTTTGATGGGTGACAGAAAGCTATAATGGGAGACTTGCTGATGGCTTTAGCAGGACATTCGGTATTTGCTAATGGGTCACTATCTCTAATTAATAAATGGTGTTTAGGAGATGCAGGATGGAAATCCACCACATGTGGAATGCATCACTGACTGGCTTTACAGTGTATTTTTTGTGAAGAAACTTTTCTCTTAAACTGATCATTGCATTCTTGATGGTGTAATCAGTTATATGATATCTGTGATGCAGGTGACTATCCTTTTACAGTTATTTTCATTGCTGTTACAGATGTGTCTGAATCTCAGAGTCAAAATGTAGATCACATTTCTTTATAAATGTCTATATATGTTTATGTATGTGTTTGTGCCAGTGTGGTATAGTGGTATGAGCATTGGACTGTGACCTGGAGACCAGATTTTGAATCCACACTCACCATGGAAACCCACTCGGTGACTCTCAGCAAGTGACACACACTCAGCCTCAGAGGAAGGCAATGGCAAATCCCCTCTGAACAAACCTTGCCAAGAAAATCTTAGGATAGGATCATCATAAGATGGAATCAACTTGAAGGAACATAACAAACATTGCTTTCATTACAAGAAATACTTTCCACTATTACAAATGTCAATGTTGCATCAATCCACTAAATCAGACTTTTGAAGTACAAAAAGTGTACTTAAAAAAAATTAATAACTGTACAAGTATTCTTGGCAATTGGGTTTGAAGAGGATGTCATTTCCATCCCCTTCTGCCAACTAGCAAGGCTGCAATGGGGACTTGCGACAGGGGTCCCATTTCTGATTGTCACAGCCTCATTGGCTGATGGGAGGGGGCTGGAAATTTCATTCTCTATTTGCTAGCTGAATGGACATTCTTTTCCCAATCCAGTGGCTGCCTGGTGGAGTAGGTTGCGGGGGGGGGGGGGGGGTCAGGCCAGGAGTTCTGCATATGTAACTAGGTAGGCAATGTAGAATTCTGGCCAACATTAATAAAATTAATAACGGATAGAATCCTGTTGGTGTCTTACACCTAGATAGGTTCCTCTGCAGAAGTGGTTGGACATTATTGTCTGATGTGGAATGGCCATATTCAATTCAAGGGTGCGGGAGTGGTGCCATGGTGCACATTGTGAGGAGTTGAACATGAAGATATGTCCACACTGTGCATTTAGCATGAGGATGTACATGCACATTTGGTTGTGCACTCAGTTGTGCCACCTCCTCAGTGTAAGATTGTGTCTATCCTTATGCTCATCTTGTGACATAATGCTTCACCTGCAGGCAAAGGACTCACAATAGAACAGCTGTTCCTCAGATTTGGAACTATTTTGGACTACAACTCCCCGAATCTACCAGCCAGCATGGGCACTGGTCATGCTGGCTGGAGGCAATGGAAGTGGTAGTCCAAAAAACAAGCTTTCCAAGCTTTGTCTGTGGTAGCTCATTCTTCAAACCTTTTAATTAAAACCTAATATGGGTCCATATTGAAATTAGTTTATGCAAGAATTCTGGCAGTGGATGGGTCTGGTCTTGGCATATTTGCATCTAAATTCACAAATTTGTATCTAGCCCTGAGTTCCAGGTAGAGATTCTGCAATATCAAAGGGGCCACTCCTCCATGAAAGGGGTGGTAACCAGGCTTAGTTTCCATTACCTGCATTGGCAGACATTTTTTCTTGTCTGCTACACTGATGGAGACACTATTTAACAATCTTTTTTGCTTACTTATATCTCATGGAGAAATTACACAGAGAAACACACAATTTCACCAAATTACAGTGAAGGGAGACCAGGCAGAAAATGGTCTTGCTTGCTCTGCTGATCACCCATCATTTTAGGTGAAGAGAGGACAACAAGGATGAATGGCAAGGCTAGGTGTGGAGAGGAAGACAAATGAGCTTGGCAAACTCTTGATAATCTTGATGGAGCCAGTGGGCATTAACTGGCATGCCTACTTCAGTGTATTTGCCCCCATTTTCTGTGTTGTATCTGCGTTGTCAGAGACTTACTAACAGTTTGTTCAGATGTAACCTATAGGTCCTGTCTACACTGAACCATGGCAAAAATCAAGAACGTTGAGTGATCCATCCTTCTGGGGTGGGCAAGACCCATCTACCTGGGTCCCTCACCCAACACTTATAAACAAGAATCAGTCCTGCCACTACAGTCTTCATTTTGCTGTCCTTCAGCCTGGCACTGGAAGATCACCAGTGATGTGAGCTTTGAAATAGGTTGTTGATGTGCACCACTGTTGAGAGACTCCGTGCACTTGCTCCATTCTCCCTCTTCATTTTGATGAACTCAGTACAGGTACAGCAAGGCCCACTTGAGTATCTGAGACTACTCATAAAGCCTAAAGTAGATCAGAACACCAGCCTTTCTCAAGAGATCCCTTTCCTTCAATGTGCCAGAGGAGTTCAGGAGGAGTGGAAGAGAAGGGGATGGCATCAACTAGACAGCCAAAGCCAACCCTTGCTAGGGATTTTCTTTTTCTGATTTTACCAGCTGGGGTAACTTAGCAAACTGCTAGAGTATAATGGCAGCTGTTGCCTGAGTCTGTTGGAGCTCTGGAAGTATATTTTGGTGGTAGCAGCAGCAGCAGAAAAGTGCTAATTTCTTTTGAAATTAATTTCTTTGATTATTTTAATCAGGAGTGGACAAGTGACTGTGATTCTTCAAAAAGACTACACTATATGTATACACATGAATGCATGTATGTGTATTTATGTACATGCCAGATGGCCAGCACTTAGACATATATACTTGGCTGATTGGATCTTAGATTCCATGCCTAAAGATACCTCTCCCCACCCCCAGTCCATTCCACTTTATTTCTTTTTCATTATGAATCTCCTTCCTTGCTTGCTTCTGGTTATTTGAGGTGTGCTCTTTTTTTTTTTTTTTACTTCTTAAAAATATCATATTACATTGCACTGGCAATTCTTGTTTTAATTCCCCCCCCCTTTTTGGTGCCTGATATCATTTTCTCATTGTTGTATTTTAATTTTTCAAAGAAATCTATTTGTGTCAAAGAAATCTACACACACTGTGAAAGCTATATTAATTTTTGGAAAGGTAAAAGTGTTTGAGTTTGGGTGTGGGTTTTGTTTTGTTTTGTTTTTTGCAAGGTCCAGGAAAACTATATTAATTTTGTGCAAGGTCTGGGAAATCTGCATTAATACCTGGCAGTCTTCCTTAATGTGGCCTCCAAACATAATTATTCAAAGCTGAATTTGCTGAAAAGCTTCATTTGAAAGACTGTAAGGTGAAACTCTGTTGCCAAGAGCCTTTTAAAAAAGGAGTTGTGAAGCTAAGAGGATTAAAGGGGGGCGAGTTGTAACTGTCAGAGAAGGTACGATTAGTTCCTTCCCCCTGCAAACACAGAGTCATGTGTGAGCACACCTAAGGCTTCTGAATCAAGATAATACATTAATCTTAAATTGTTAGGCATTGATTAAGTGTACTTTGACCCTGCAAGGGATGGTCTAGTTGGCTTTGTCTATAGTAACCCATTGGCTCCACGTCTGTTGATCTGTCCTCTGCCCCATTAGCAGCAGGGGGCACCAGCTGCCACTGAGCAGTCCCCATCCTGCCTAGCTTTAGGCATAGAACAGGATTAGGCAGTTTCCCACTAGTGTCTATACTAGAGGGGGGCAACTGTAGCAGGACCAAATTTTGACCATGTGCTTCTGCAGCTGGCCATACCACCTATTCCCCGTAAGGTCTTTATCAGACACTCAAAATACAGCATCATAACAACACCACATAACCATGAAAGGGTGCGCAGATTAGATGGTGTTGCCTTTTCGTGGTTAAAATCAGCCCCAAACCCGTACCTTTTAATCAACGCCTTAAGCCATCAATAGATCCCCCTGCCGCTTTTGTGCCAGCATTGCTGACGTGTGAAACCTCGGGCCATTTAACTCTTGTACTTACCCCAACAATGGCAGGTCTGGTGCGAACACTTCTGGGTGAGATTGGAACATTCAGTTAAGTTTCGCTCTTTTTATGACCCTCCCTGGGTTACTTGGGACTTTTAAAGTGTGTGTGTGTGCTTTTTTAAACTTTACATGCTTTATTTGTATTTTTATGTTTGAATTTCCCATGAGACGAAGTTGTCAGAGAGGAGGTAAGTGTGTGTGTGTGGGAGCGTTCTCTTGCCAGCATAAAAATGGGGTATTTTTATTCCAGAAAATGAACGTCCAACTCTCCTGATTTGGCAGAGAGAATCCCAGTTAGTCCTCTGGTGTCCCACTTTTTTCAACTGTTTTCAAATGTCCCGGTTTCTTCCTCCTCCTTGCCCTTTCCTTCTTTCTCCCCAGCTTACTTCAGCTCTGGAAACTTAAGTGCAAAAGTAGTTTGTCCCCAACTCAGCAGAGAGAAGAAAGGAAGGGGTGGAATGTTGTCGTTGCCTTCTAGGCTCAGGCAAAAGCAAACTGCTGCAGCCTCTCCTAACTTGTACATTTTCCTCATTTATAACTTTTGTCATCTTGACCACAGTCTGATGTGGTTTCATCTGTGAAACTTTGGATTGTATGTACCACTACATTTTCAGCTGAAAATTGTCCTAAGAAGTGAATGGAACTCTGTTGTTGCTGTTGCGTGCCTTCATTGCCAATGAAGGTGATCCTAAGGTGACCCTATCATGGGCTTTTCTTGGCAAGATTTGTTCAGAGGAGGTGTGCTAATGCTAATGCCTTCCTCGGAGACAGAGAGAGTATGACTTGCCCTAGATCACCTAGTGGGTTTCCATGGCCAAGTGGGGATTCAAACCCTAGTCTCCAGAGGCATAGTCCAATGCTCAAACCACTACACCATGATGGCTACCCACTACATATCTATACTTCCTAGTTTTTCAGCTGAGTTGAGGAGTTCTGATGGTGAAAGTCATTGGTAAAAGTGAAAGCCATACTTTTGGGTAGCATTTTTGGTGATTTGGGGGTATTTTCACCCTTAAAAATGGTGGGCTAGGAAAGTGGTTGCAAAAAGGTCTCTGTGTGTGGATCACATGTGGCCCACAGGCTGTACTTTCCCCACCTCTGCTCTACACTCAGTGAGATATAAAGATAGTTGAAGGGTGTCTTGTTAATGTGGTGCTGATGTTGCTTCTCACTGCTGTCATATCTCATAGTAACAAAGGACATTTTCTGATGCGTAAAAAGTGCTGCAGAGGGCTCGGGAGAGGTACCCACCTGTTTCATGGCAGGGGGGCAGTTTCTGACGACAACGTCCCTCTTGTGTTACCCTCCATGTTCCTTCTGTGTTGCATGGAAGGAAAAGGCACCACTTTTTACTCACGGAAGTTCTTGGTGAATAAAAAGTGGCACATTTTCCTTCCATGCAACACAGAAGGAACACGGAGGGTAACGCGAGAGGGACGGCATTGTCAGAAACTGGGCCCCTGCCGCGAAACAGGCACGTACCTCTCCCAAGCCCTCCACAGCACTTTTTACACGTCTGAAAATGTCCAAAGTAACAAGTTATCTAGTAACAAGCAGTTTTTCTTGAATATGAACAGGCTGTCCCTTTCCTCTGCGGCTCTGCAATGCTGCCTAACTTGGTCTATCCTGCTGCTGTACTTCCCCCTAAACCCAGTCTTGTAAGCCACACCAGGGCTAGCTGCCTTTAATCCTTTTATATTAAAAAGTTCCTGAATCCTTTTGTAGAAATCCTACCAAGGTAAGTATTTTTGGCACCTTGTACCTGTTATTTTTTCTTCTTCCAAGGAGCAGAATTGCTTCTTGTTTCCATTTGGCATTATATTCACTCTTCTGGCTCTTTCCTGGTTCACTTTTTATTCTGCATATCTCACAAGGATTTTTTCTTCTTCTTTACTATAACCATTAGAATACTTACCTGCTGGGGTTAAGATTGAAGGAACATACTTAACTAAACCTTAGATTAGAACCTTGTCCAGTCCAAGTAATTTTGTCTTCATCGGCTGTTAACATTTCTTCAGCTTTCAGCTCCTAGTTAACAATAAAGAAAAAAATGAGCAATTTTCCTCTGCTCCCCCCACCCCCAAATATGTCAAAAGAGAAGCAAGGGATTTTAAATAGTCCACTTACATCAAAATAATCTTATTGATTTGTAAATGGAATTCAGACAGTAAAAAAAGATGTAAATATGTATTCAGGAAAATTAAAAGGCACAAATGTCGCTACAACTATCCTATTGATTATTTCACTGCCACTCATCCTACATTATCAATGGAGCTCTTCAAAGGGGAAAAAAGGCACTAATTTGATGTGCTGTGACTGATATGTCAGTCACTATAACACATGAAAAAGGTAAAGAGGGTTTTTTTTAGTGGTGGTGTCAAGAGTGTGGTTTTAATAGATTTTATTGGCTTGTTTATAAATTCAAGATAGCATTTGCAAAGACACATTTTCCTTCTCTTGTAGTATTACATAATTTACTTTTTGAAAGCCCCCATATGTTTTGATGACATTAGCATTAGGAACAAGATCCCGCTCTTTGCCTTCTTTGGTAATCCCATGCTCCTTTCATTTGTACCCACCTAAAAGAAGACATTCAAAGCACAAAGAGCTGTATTTATTTTTTTGTTTTATTTATATCTCAGTTGTCATTTCTGGTTGGCTACCATGAAAATATTAGATTGCAGTAATTAATGATGGCTGGAACTCACGACCACAGTTATGAATGCATAACCTATATAATCTATCTATCTATCTATCTATCTATCTATCTATCTATCTATCTATCTGTTATACAGGTTATGCATTCATAACTGTGGTAGTGAGTATATATATATAAAACACTTGGGTATGTTTCCTTTCCCAGGGTCCTGATTGGCCACTTAGGAAACAAACCCAACTAATCTCCTCCCTCCCTTCACTCCCTCAACCAATCACCACCCACATGCAAATCCCCTCTCCACTTCATAATCCACTCCTGCCGCTCAATCTGCATCTACACCCCCAGCCTCACATGAGCCCCTCCCTCCTCTCCCTCCCCTCCCTCCTCTTACTCCCTCAGCCAATCACCACCCACATGTAAAGCATGCAATATTTTTTTCCTAAAATTATAGCATGTAGCTGAACCATGTTAAAGGAACACTACCAGTCCAAGCTCTACACTACAACCAACACTTGAAACCTTAGCAGGGCACATAACTGTATATGTTACACCGGGTACACCTTTACTAGTATAAATATAAATACTATAAATGCTATTGCTATTGCTATTGCTAACCTAGAGTGGCTAACCTAGGCTTGTATACCCTGTCTTCTTCCCGTCTTAGAGCCCTACAGTCCTGATGATGCAGGGCTTTTGCCCTGTTCTATCCTCAGGCAGTCCCCACCACCCCCAGGGCAAATAGAGGGCTCAGATGGGGCTAAGATGAGGCAGGGCCTGATAAACCATTGTAAAATAATACCTGGGAAATCTGTTCCTACCGGGAAGAAACAGATCAGGCTCTGTGTGTCAGCAGGAGCCTGTCCCAGCAGGCAGGCCTGTTGCTGCAGCTGCCAGCCTGCCTTGCTATTCCAGATCCAGGAAGGGGTCCTGCAACTGGCTTCCTTGCTTCTGGGAGAGCCAGGGAGACTGTGGCAGTGGCGGCTGCAGCAATGAACCGGTGTGCCTGTCTGGACTCCGGCCCATTTTGTAGAGTTAATGTGGGAGGAATGGGCCTGATTTGTGTCTAGAATACATCAGTGGGGAGCCAGTGTATCCTGGCTTGTGTAGATGAGCCCTAGTAGTCATGATCCCTACATATTTAATAGTGAAGGGATTGCATATGGATTGTAAAAGTCCTCCAATCCTGACTTACTGGGCATCAGCTGCTGTGAGCGATGGAGATCTGTTCTGCTGATTGGGATGCAACAGACTGACATTTCCACCTCCCTCACACAAGTGATCTCCAGTGTTAGGAGGAACTGAAACAGGGATCCTGCTTCTGGTTGTCCCACTGGAAATCACGGGTGGGAAGGGGGAAGAAACATTAGTGTGCTGAGTCTTCATGGACAGGAGAACAGACCTCCATAGCTTGCAGTGACTATAGCAATAGCACCTCTATTTCTATACTGCTTAATAGTGCCAAAGCACTCCTTTGTAGTTTACAACATGTTAGCTAACTGCCCCTAACAAGCTGGGTACTCATTTTACCAACCTACAGAAAAATTTACCAACTACTGACTGTTAAGTCAGGATGGGGGCAGAAGATGCTCCTGATCTAGAATCTTAGCCAAGACCTTGTGGTTTTGACCAACAATCTTGCCAGAATAAACTTCCATTTTTTGTATTATTACTCTCAAAATCCCCCAGCCAGCATGGTCAGTCACCAGAGGAGTTGTAGTCCAAAAAGGGAACTTTTCCAAGTTGTGACAAAAATAAATCCTTGCCCAAGCCATTTTAAAAACAAAAATCACAGGGATTAAAAGAGCCACCCAAATCTTGACTGTTAAGTTCCTGCATATTGATAGTAGCAGCAAGCCAAGTCAAATGGCCCTTTGAGGTTAAGGCAAGGAGAAGATTGTCAGGGAAGGAAAGAAATATTAATGTGAGTCTGAGCATCACAGATTGCCATGGCTATTTTCTGCTTGATAGGGTTCTGTTCAGTTAATAATTATGCCCAAGCTGTAGGATGATGGTTTATGTCACTATTAGAGTGAGAACATTGTTTTTCTGTTCCAAAGTCTTAGTCTTGATTTTCAAGGTCAGGAAAAATAAAGTTTTTTTTTAAAAAAGAAAGAAAAGTAAGAATTCGATAGAAATTATAAAGTTCTCCTGTTTTGAAGACATACTGCTTCTGTACAAAGAAACAGACACTATGCTGGAACTCAAGTCTGTGTCCTGGTAAAAGCTGTATGTGTGTTTGTGTGTGGTAGGGCAGATAACAGTGTATCTAAGTATCATGTCCACTATAGGCATAGGACTTTATCAGACGTGTCAAAAACCACATCATAAGGATGCAATAATAACAAAAAAGGGCAAAATTATTAGACATTGTCGTTGTTCAGCTGTTCTGGGGGCATAGCATGGGTGTGAATAAGACATCACTTTTTACTTATGGCTTAGCCCATCAATAAAAAAGTGACACCTCATCCACGCCAGTGCTACAACCCAGGAACAGCTGACGACACAGGCATCTGATAATTTTTCCCTTTGGGCAATAGTCCCATCATTATGATGTGATTTTGGATGTGGTTTTTTGCTACATTTTCCTGTGTCTGATAAAGTCCTTAGTTACTGTCAGATAGTGGCTTTTGCTAGCACAGTTTACTCACTTAGGACTTTTTCGGACATTTAAAAAGCAACGCAAGCAGACTCGTCAGCTTGTGAGGCTGCTGCGCTGCAAAGTGTCAGTTTCAGATGACGCTGTCCTCTAGTGGTACTGTTGCGGTACCGCGGGGAGAGTTGAGCGTCATATTTGCTTGATTTTTACTCACAAAAGTTGATTGTGAGTAAAAATCAAGCAAATATGACGCTCAACTCTCCCCGCGGTACCGCAGCAGTACCGCTAGAGGGCAGCGTCATCCGAAACTGACACTTTGCAGCGCAGCAGCCTCGCAAGCTGATGAGTCTGCTTGCGTTGCTTTTTAAATGTCCAAAAAAGTCCTTAGAATGACTACAATGTACAGGTGAAAACAGTACTTACGTTCACCTTAATTTACACAGTTGTCATGTCTATTAGTCAGAGAAGCTCTTTTAATTTGAAATGTTGCTATTGCGAAGACTTTTACATACTCTAAAGGACCATTTTCTTTAACCTACCACATCTAACCTGATACCTAAATTGGCTGATTAGCTCCAAACTAATCACTGAACTACAGTGATTGGAACTCCCTGTAGATTTCTGCATAGTCATTTCTGTTCCTTGTACCAAGCTCTGTTTAATCTACCATGTATTAGCAATGCTATTAGTGACATTGCAATAGACTTTTGAGACAATATAAAATTGCAATATATGTTTCAAACAAATAAGGGAAAAAAAACTGAAGAGTAAATTGGTAAAATACATGTTTAATAATGCTTTCTGTATTTTTACCTAATAGGTGGTGATGGTGATTTTTTTTTTAAGGAGGGTGAGTCTTTGAAAAAACATTTAAGTTTTAATAAGCATTTTGATTGTAGATCCGACCTTCCCAGATGTCTGGTGTTTAAAATGTCTATTTGCCCATTCTGAAATGCTCAGAATGGCAGCAGATCCTTCATTTTAAACACAGGATTGCCATAAAGTACAGTGGTATGCGTGAGAGAATGATTCATAATTTTTAACTGTGTGTTTTGAATTTTTTAAATGTTGGTGATAGTTTAATTCAATTTTAATGTTAACCTTCTGTATGCTTTCGGGAGCCACTCCTAATTTGTATTTATTTGTTTTCTGAGGAGCAGGATTGCTTGTTGCTTCCATTTGCCATTATATTCTTTCTTCTGGCTCTTTCCAGTCTTACTTGGAGCTTGTGAAAATCATTGGAATATACCTCCCAGAATTCCCTGCTGCCCCCCACCCCAGGACCAACCTCTGGTAGTGCAACACTCTAATGTTCAGGAAGCAAGCGGATCTTGTAGCACCTTTGAGACTACCTGAAAGAAAGAAGTTGTAGCATAAGTTTTCATAGATGTGGTCTACTCCCTCAGATGCATGGACTAAGGAAGTACATGCTACAACGTCTTTCTCTCAGGTAGTCTCAAAGGTGCTACAAGATCCCCTCGCTTACTGATATTCCAGGCTAATGCAGCTATGTCTTTGAATTCTAATGTCCATGATTTCTTGGAGCTCCTCTGGTCATTGGAAGCCATTGCATGTGATGCCCTCACTCTCTTCCTTCATTGTGGTTAGATATCATCATGGGGAAAGAAGATTAAACAGGGTCTTCACTGGCTTATGGTCACTCATGGTCCCTCATGTGGGAGAAACACCCTTCCCTGTCATTTTCAAAGTATGCTCTCTTCTTACTAACTGGACCCTGGATCTGCTCTAGGACCAGGACCTTCTGGAAGCACTGTGCTTGGGGAGTGGCCTGTAGTGACCAGCTCACCAGTAGGTCATGCTGGTTCCACCATTGCAGAACTTGCCTTTGGCACATGTTCATTAACAATACGTCAAAGACCTCTTCACCCTGTCCCCATTGTTCTACTACTTATGTAGGCCATGGCAGGTGGAATGGAAGCAGTCACCCCTCTGAAATGGCCTGCCTATAGTCATCTGGCAGGAAAACAGTGACATGCAAATTACTCCAAAGAATCTCAGAAATGAGAGGGAGAAACAGTTTAACACCATCTAATCATCATCATCATCATTTTGTGATTCTGTTTCATAAAAAAAATTGTCTGATGAACACTTAAAGTCCACAGTGGTTGTTATCAAATGTTTACTCAAGATGAGATCCAGGGGAGCTAATTTAGAGATAAGAAATTAAACACAATTCTAATTATAAACTCGTGAGGCAATGTATTAAATATCATATCCAGTATTTTAAGGCTCAAGGCTACTGTTCCACTGGACCTTTAATTCCCATTAAAACTTAAAGGGCATGTGTTAGTTTTTAAGATGCATGTTAATACTGTTTACCATTTCAGTCATGGTTGGATGCTTTTCTGTTGGCAATATCAACTGAGCTGAACCAGTGCTGAAGTCTTGCAACGTTTTCAAACAACTGTCAAGCCAAGCTCTTCAGGTCAGCAAACTCATTTCTATTCTATCCATTAGATTCCTGCCTGGCAGATGAAGACTGGAGCTGACATTCATTGCTCAGAGTATTGCTTTGCTCCCAAGTGGGAAACATTAGTGGAAGTGATCACAAGGAATGTCAGTCTGCTCAAAGTGAGTTTGGGGAGAGAGCTCAGTTGTTCCTGAGGCTTACTACAAATGGAGTGCCCCACTGCGTTTGATCATTTGAGTGGATGTCTTGAGCAGGGTCCAAATCAAAGCACCAGAATAACTGACAAACTGTTATCATGGCAGGATTTCACTCTGAAGAGCAACCTGGGCAAAGGCAAAAACAAACACTAGAGCAAAACCTTTACCAAGACATTTTCAGATGAGTCATTGTGAAATTCAGGTAGAGATTCAGTCCTAAGTATGCCCTGCTCAGTGCTTGGAAAAGTTGCCATTTGAAACTATACTCTCACAATTCTTGAAGGAGTTTTTGGAGTTGTAGTGCAAAATGTCACTTTTCCCAGTGCTGGTCCTGGGTGCCATTTACACAATGAATATGTAGTGGGAAAAATTTGTGTCCAACCCTGGTTGTTTACACGTACATTGTGTCGGTTCCGAGATATTAGGAAGGGAGGCCACCTTCTATCACTAAACCTGTGTGACTTTCCTTTCTGCTGTGTGTAGGTTTTTTTAAAAAAAAGTCACAGGAGGATTCAGAAAATCAGAAATGTAAACAGCCCAGGACAAGATATCTCAGTACTTGGTGATGACCGGAAATTGTTGTGACCAGGGGAGGGCTCAGAAAGGAGAGGAAGGGTCAGTCACTCATTCAACAGATTCAGCCTCACCAGATGAAAACAAAGGCTTCCATTCCAGCTGCACGTAGGTTTGTTTGTCTGTGTCTGCACTAAATCACCCTGTTCAATGGATTTCTACATTGCAAACCCTTCAGCTTTAACCTGTCCCTCCCCTGCATGCTTGGTTTCAAATTTTAAAGAGAGAGTAAATTATAAAGAGATCATGGGCAGACGATCGCCCATTCATCCCCCCCCCGCCGCCTGCATCCCCTCCATGGGTTCAAAGGCACAGGAAAAAATGCCAGCGTCTGAGTGGACGATCGATCGCACATTCATACACACACACACACACACACACACACACTCATGTGCATCCTCACTTTCAATGGGCTTTAAATTGTGTTCTTTCAATTCGTAAGGACAGCAAAGGGTATAGCCACTGGGCGCCCCTTCCTTCCTCACTTTCAATGGGCTTTAAATGGTGTCCCCCATGTTAGGTTGGTCACGGATCGCTCATTCCTCCCCTCATCCTCTCATCACCTCATCCCCAATGCAACACTCAAGCATCCCCTCATCCCCAACGCAGAAGCTTTAACAAACATTTGAGCCAGCTAATAGCATTGCTTGTGGCGCGAAACTCTAAAGGAAGTACATCACTGAGGTTGTGAAAAAACGAGTAATTGCATCCTTGATTGACAGCTAAAAAAAATCCTAGGACCGTAAACTCGTGTAAACAAACAAACAAAAAAAACCTGGGGTAGTATATAGTGGGAGAAGGTACATATCATGGGATGTGATGCATGTAAACAATGATCTCTGGATCTCCCCGGATATCCAGTTCAGAGACAAAAATCGGGTAAACAGGGAGGAATAAATACGGGATCAAAAAGTCCCGTGATGCCCCGTGACAAAAACTATTGTCTAACTGGCACCCTGCTTAAATATAATGTGAGCTGTGTTATTTAGTTTAGTGTTCCACACTCTTGTCAGTCAGTAAATAGCATGAAGATGCCTGCAATCATGTACATTTTCTTACTTTGGGAATTAAATCTCCTTAAACTCACTGGCCTTTACTACTGAGCAGACATGTTTGGGATTGTAGTGCATGGCTCTGCCACACACATTTAATTCCAGCCACAATGGTACTGATACCATCATAGAATCATAGAATCATAGAATCACAGAGTTGGAAGTGACCACAGGGGCCATCCAGTTTAACTCCCTGCCATGCAGAAATACACAATCAAATCATTCCTGACAGGTGCCCATCCTGCCTCTGTTTAAAGACCTCCAAAGAAGGAGACTCCACCACAGTCCAAGGCAATGCATTCCACTGCCAAACAGCTCTTACTGTCAGGAAGTTCTTCCTAATGTTTAAGTGGAATCTTTTTTTCCTGTAGTTTGAGTCCATTGCTCCATGTCCTAGTCTCTGGAGCAGCAGAAAACAAGCTTGCTCC
This sequence comes from Gambelia wislizenii, assembly GCA_030847615.1. NCBI lineage: Eukaryota > Metazoa > Chordata > Lepidosauria > Squamata > Crotaphytidae > Gambelia > Gambelia wislizenii. The sequence goes on along the minus strand of JAUMIR010000001.1, from coordinate 162,899,688 downwards.
ATCCTCAGTGTGACATCCCTTCAAATATTTAAACATGGGTATCATGTACCCTCTTAACCTTCTCTTCCGCAGGCTAAACATACCCAGCTCCCTAAGCCATTCCTCATAGGGCATGGCTTCCAGACCTCCCACCATTTTGGTCGCCCTCCTCTGGACACATTCCAGCTTCTCAATATCCTTTTGGAATTGTAGTACCCAGAACTGGACACAGTATTCTAGGTGAGGTCTGACCGAAGCAGAATAGAATGGCACTTTCCTCGATCTAGACACTATACTCCTATTGATGCAGCCTAGAATTGCTGCTTTTTTGGCTGCTGCATCACATTGCTGATTCATGTTCAGCTTGTGGTCCACTAAGACTCCAAGATCCCTTTTGCATGTATGGCTCTCAAGCCATTTGTCACCCATCCTACATCTATGCCTTTCATTTTTACTGCCCAAGTGTAGTATCCTACATTTCTCTCTGTTGAAATTAATTTTGTTAGTTTTGGCCAAGCTCTTTAATCTGTTAAAGTAATTTTGAATTCTGATTTTGTTCTCTGGGGTATTAGCTACTCCTCCTAATTAGGTGTCACCTGCAAATTTGACAAGAATGCCCTCTTTTCCACCATCCAAGTCATTGATAAAGATATTGAACACACTGGGTCCAGGACAGAACCCCATGGCACCCCACTAATCACTTCTCTCCAGAATGAAGAAGAACCATTGGTGACCACGCTTTGGGTGATCATAATCTTCATTTATTCATTAATTTATTTATATATATAGCAGCATTACAAGTACATGGTGCTTTACAAGTAAAAGAACAAGAAAACAGTTCCCTGTCCTTAGATTAATAATCTAATTAAGACATGACACAAAAGGAAACGGCAATGTCCAGGTGGGAAGGGATTAAGTTGAGCAGATACTGCCTCTTCTTCTCTTTCTCCAAGGCCACAGCAGTGGCAGCTGGGATGGAGGGGAGAGCCTTTCATCTGCTGCTGGGATTAAGGCATGATGGAGCTGTGCTTGTCTTTTCTTCTCTCTCTCTGAGGCCAAAGCAATTGCACTTGGGATGAAGGGAAGGGCTTTTCATCTGCTGCTGGAGCTGGTGCATAATGGAGCTGTGCCTGTCTCTTTCCCCCTCTCTCTGAGGCCTTAAGTTGTTCTAAATATTCATTCCCATCACCTGTTACAGTGTTTGAAAAGTTGCCCATTACCAATGGCCCTTGCAGTATTGGAAATAGTTATTTGGGGGAAAGGATCTTCCTGGTTTCTTATGTGTGTCTAATTTCCCCTACAGAAGCAGTGGGATGTTTTTGTCCAGAGCGCAACATCTGTGTTCAGTTCAAGGTTGCAGGAGTGGACTTGCACATGTGGTGCCACTGTGCATGTGGATATTCATTCTCTGCTTTGGGGTATCCATTTTTCTCTGCTGAAACTGGCACTAGTATTTGCTCATTTTGTTGTCCAGTTTGTGCATTGGGTTGCACGTTTGGCAGGGTAACATTGCCATTCAACAGCACAAGGGTTGCATAACACAATCAGTGCATTATTTCACATGTGGATATTTATGCTGTGGATCCCTAATGTAGGATTTAAGTAGGAGTGTTAACTGGGACTGGTTACAGGGATCAGACAACTCCCCTATTTTAACAGCTCCAACAATCGCTGGTTGGTTTCTGAGCACTATACTAAGTGGTCGTTATGACCTGTAAAACTGTGGCAGCAGCCCTAGAGTTATGGATCTGTAATTGCTCCATATTGCATAAGACTACTGTAATACAGTAGTTACTATAAGATTATGTAAATTCTCCCCAGCCCACATTAACCATCAGCAACTGCACTGAGTAAAGGTGTTCTGTTCAGCTGCCAAGGGAGGTGCAAGGAAGATGATGTTTCCACCACCTCCCTCCTGCCAGCAAGTGAGGAGGTGACAATCACAAACAGGACCTCTTGCTGCAGCATAGTTTGCTAGTGGGATGGGACTGAAGATGGCATTCTCCTTGTGCCCTGATTGGCAGCTAAGCAGGGTTCTTTTACCTGATGTGGCTGCTGTTGGGGTGGGGTTGGAAATGTTACTTAGTTATGCAAATTTGACTAAGTAGGCAAGATAGAATATTGGCAAATGTTTTAAATATCAAAATACTGGATCTTGTGGATCTTGAGGGATGGAAAGTCAGGGTATAATTATTTAAAACACTGACACATTTTCTATTTAAAATGTCTGCTGCTTGTGTTTTAAAAAATAGCTTGGTTTTGTATGCTTTAGTTTGGACAGAGTAGATAAAAAATAAAAATACGTATATCGCTGTAAACAAAATAAGAGCAATAGACTTCAGGAAAAATGTGATGAATGAAATTCATTTTGAAGAACTATAGCTGGGATGAGCAGAAGGTATATCAAGCTTTATTGGTGGGCAATTTGTAGCAGAAGAGAAAAGGTGTTCAGCTCCCAAATGTTTAACAATAAAAACAACAAAAAGACAGCACATTTTCTAATTAAATGAGGTTGTTGAAAGAAGAAATAAAATGAGTTTTTATGTAGAAAGGGCATGAAGCATAGGTCTGAGTCTGTAAACAACTTCATAGACTGAGCATGTTTGTAGTGAAAAACAGCATAGGCTCATCTAGATCACTCGTCTAGAATATGGTTGCTGTGCATTAATGCAAAATCGCAGCAGCATTCATCTCCACATTTTTTTTTGGAAGATCACTATATGCAAAGTTATCAGTGTTTGAAGTTCACATGGAGGCATGCCCACAAATCAAGATGGTGGCTGCAAGTGAATTACTCATGTTATTATTCTCTGCAAGCTGCCACTGCTGCCCTGTTGTTGTTTTTAAACTTTAAATCTAAGGTATGGAAGTGTGGCCTTAAAAGTGTTTGTTCACCTTACTGCTGCAAAAACGTGCATGGTCGTTTCTGCTAAAATGAATAAAATAATGCTTTCAACTTCCAGAATGTGCTGCATTGCAAATTAATTGTCCAAAACTGGTGGTAATGTACATTTCCATGCATTTTTTTGAAAAAACATCAAGAAAAGCATCTGCATGCACTAAATGGAATTTTTGCCCATGCTCTTTCTGAAAATGGTAAATCACTGCAGGATCTCATTCAGACAAAAGGTATTCTCCTCAGATTCTATGAGAATTTTTTTCACAGTCGAGACAAGCCTCATGGCAATTGATTCGGTGCTTGCCTGCTGAGCCCATCATGTGCAGTTGGCTTTAGTTGGAGGTACCTTCTCCTGTGGTCCATGGACTCCAGGAAGTCCATGACTGGGTACCATGGGATCCATGAACCATTAACAAAAATGATTTTTCACCCTTCTGCTTCCTTCCTGTTACTTAAGTGTTGTCTAGAAGGTGAAAATACTACTCATAGAATTCTCAGGGGATATTTTTGTCCCAACCAGATCCTGCAGTGATTCACCATATTAGGAAGGAGGGGTGAACCAAAAACACCAAAACTATGTGGGAGAAGATTTTGTGGTTTTTTCCTGAACTTTTAAAAATAAGATGTAGAAATGCGCATAACCACCCGTTTGGACATCCAATTCAAATCACAGTGCATTCTTGGAGAGGAGCAGAAGTGGAAATCTGATTTGTCAGACTTGCCAGCCAGAAGCACCATTTTGGAATTTCACAGTAGTGATTGTGTGCTTTTTCACTGCACTGAGGTGACCAAGCTGCTGTTTTAAGTGGGAGGTCATACTTGCGCACCCTTAGGTTACTTTTTTTAAAAAAATATTGTGCAGTGGCAGCAACTTGTAGAGAACAATAATGCAAGTAATTCACTCATGACCACCATCTTGATTCACAGGCATGGCTCCATGTGAACATAAAAAATGGATAGCTTTGCATACCAGCAATTTTGCCAAAACAAAACGTGGAGACAAATCAATGCCGCTGTGAATTTGCATTAATGAACAGCAACCCATATTATATTTCCTTGTTTAGACAACATCTTGGAAAATTGTGTTCTAGTGCATTTTTCTGAGGAAAGGTTCCCTAGTTTTCATCAAATTCTCAAAGGGATCTATGACTCTAGAAAGATTAAGAACTATCAAGTTGCTGGACCCAGGTTTCTGCTAATATCAAAATAGATCCTTTGAGGCCAAAATCCTGCCTTTAACCTGTATCATAGATCAGCTTTCATCAACTTTGTGCATTTCACATGCTGGCTTGGGATGACGGCTATTGTATTCCAATACATCTGGGAGGGCATGAAATTGACATAGAATTTCAGATAGTAAACACACTCTTCAGTCTAGTAGATTCAGGTTAAAAAAAATATTCTTCCTAAAACAGGGATTGTTGGCTCCAATTTTAACATTGACAGTATCCTAGAATAATATTTTGGCCTATCATTTGTCTTCGTTGGCTCCTGGTGAGCTTTCCAGAAACAACTGGAAGGACATAAATATATACTGAAGACAGGCAGGCTTAAATTTCCAAGCTGCAACTTTGTTAACTGTTCACTTACAGATTGTTTATTTTCATCACCTTGGTCTGGTGTGAGCAAGTGATTTCACAATTCTGATTGTAGTTTGTTCAACAGCATAATAACACACTTTTCTTGAATTATAACTTCTTTCATCACAGGTTCCTTGACACTCATAGCATGTTTAACATGAAATATAATTTTATTTCATGTTATTTGATTTATAATGCCACATCCTCTACCTGGCAGCCACTCCAGGTGATGTCCAATAATAAATGAATTTAAAACACAAGGAACAAAACAATGGGGGCAATTGTGAACAGTGTCAACATTAAACAATATTTTATTACCTTAGCAAAAAATGAAAGAGAATTTCTCCTGCTTGGAACTGTGCCTAGTATACATGATTCCAACAGTTAAATGTAGAAGAAATTGAAATTATTGATCAGATAATTGATAGGTGCTTAACAATCTAGGGGATAATCATAATTAACTATTTTAGTTGGTTTCATTGCCAGAACTTAATTACAGTGTACTTGATCAGGTTGTCACTTGTTTCCTGAATGAAAATACATTTTTTCCTTCCTCCTAATATCCAAGTTTAAAGACGTATCGTTAAGTACCATAATCAGAATAATCTAGGCCATAGTATTTTCAATTTCTATGTCTCGGTATGAAAGCTGAGTATAAAAAAGGTGACAGGAAAAAAAATCAACTCATTGGAAATGTGGTGCTAGAGAAAATATCTACAGATATCATGGACTGCTAAAAATACAAATGAATGGATTTTCACGCAAATCAAGCCTGAACTCTCACTAGAAGTGAAAGTGATGAAACTGAGCTATCATACTTTAGACATATGAGACTACAGCTGCTGACACATTGCAGAAATAATGCAGTTTGACACCACTTTAACTATCATAGCTCCATTCTATGGAATTCTGGGATTTGTAGTTTGTTGTGGCACTCAGTCCGACAGAGAAGACTAAATATCTCACAAAACTACAAATCCCAGACATCCACAGCACTGAGCCATGGAAGAATAGATTTGGGAAAATGGGCTATAATTACCTGTCCAAGGAGCAGAGATTTGTGCAGCAAACAAACCTAGGGTTAAGCTGAGGGTAACACAGCAAACCAACAGAATAATGGCATTTGAAGAATTGTGCACACATGGTTATGATTTGAGGTAATATTTATACCCCATACTGATGGTAGCTTGTTTAACTTAAGCCGTCTGAGGGCTCGCACTAAGACTCTAAACTATCTAGTCCGTGAGCTGCTCTTCGATGATGATGCTGTCCTTGTTGCCCACACAGAAGCAGCTCTGCAGCACCCAACATCCTGCTTTGCAACAACTGCAGAGCTGTTTGGGCTGGAAGTCAACCTGAAGAAAACGGAAGTTCTCTACCAGCCTGCACCACAGGATGAACACCACCATCCCCACATTGCCGTAGGCAAATCTGTGCTTAAGTCCGTTCAGCAGTTCACCTATCTGGGAAGCATCATCTCCTCAGATGCCAAGATTGACAAAGAGATCGATCACAGATTAGCAAAGGCATATAATGCATTTGAAAGACTTTACAAAAGAGTCTGGAATAACAAACACCTGAGGCGAAGCACAAAAATCAGTGTATATAGAGCCATTGCACTGTCTATTCTCTTTATGGGTCTTGAACAACACCCGTATCACCAACACTTATGATTTCTCGAACGCTTTCATCAGCGCTGTATACACACGATCCTAAATATGCACTGGACTGACTATGTGATGTATGTTGCTGTCCTCGAGCAAGCAGGGATCATCAGCATTGAGGCCATGATATTGAGAACACAGCTGCGCTGGGCAGGGCACATTTCTAGGATGGAAGACCATTGTCTCCCAAAAATAGTACTATGGTGAACTCCCCACGATTCAGCGTAAGAGGGGCGCTCCAAAAAAGTGATACAAGGACTCCCTGAAACAACATCTCAGGCTTGGCCAAATTGATCACCAACAATGGTCCGCCCTGGTCTCACATCGGGAGGCATGGAGACGCACTATCCACAATGCTGCAGCCTTATTTGAGAACTCACGCCGAACAAGTCTTGAGGAAAAACAACAACGCAGAAAGAATTACAACCCGGAAACATCACCCAAGGAGACCTTCTGCTGTGTTTTCTGCAACCGGACTTGTTTATCTTGGATTGGCCTTTTTAGTCATCAGCTCGCTTGCAGAAAGCGCGGGATGAGTCCTTCCTGAATCTTCATTTGTGAAGAAAAGCCGGAGAGAGTATACCCAACATCATACCCTCAGGGGGTGTTTTGAGTGAGAAACAATGGATGTTCCAGCTATATTGATTGCCACTAATGGCTGAGACATTAAAGCTAATGGGTTTATGGCCACCTCCATATTGTGGAGAGGAAAAGTTGTGAGGGAAAGACATTTAGTGGATAATGGGGCTTCCAGTCACTTTTTGTTTTGGAATAGGACTCATTGCCAGGTGCATCCAGGGTAGATTAGCACATTCCACCCTAATGACTCTGACTAAAGGGGGGTTTCACTTATTTCCTTCTTGGGCATGCTGTTGGGGAATTTCCAAGACAACTTGTTTAGGTCTTTGGGTGATCTTCACTTAACCTAGGTTTTGTTGGCCCTGGTCTACCTAAGACCTCGTGAACTGTCCAATATGCCAAATTATGAATGATTGGATGGAGGGGGTGTAAGGCCAGCTAACAATTCATTGGGGGGGGGGAAATGATGCTTGGTGAAATGGAAACCAGTAGGAAAAGAGGAACGTTGCATGAAAGGTGGATTGAGTCAATCAAAGAAGCCACAACCCTGAGTTTGCAAGACATGAGCAGGGCCGTTGATGGCTAAGGATCTTGGAGGTCGCTCATTCTTAGGGTCATCATAAATTAAAGTCAACTTGATGGCAAATCGCAGCAAAAATGGTCAGTTAAATTTTGAATTGTGCACTGTTTTCATACCCCCAAGAAGCTTTTCTCTGGGCTGGAAAGAAATACTAGCTTCTGTCATTTGCAGATTATATATATATATATATATATATATATATATATATACCCCCTATGGGATATGTAGTTTTCCAAGGCACATGAAAACTCAGTTGGGGTACCACATGCCTTGGAATTGTCAAATTATGAAAAATGAGGAAGGACAGTTTTGAAGTACTTGACTTGAATACTGAAATGGCAAGGTTTGAGCTCATTACACTTCACCTTTTAAACATCTGCTTGATAATGATGAAGATAATGACAATGAAGATAGCAATAGTAGAAGCATTGTGGACTTAATGAGTTTAGATTCTTACAGACTGGCTCCCTTTCCTTGATGTACTTTTCCTGCAGATTACTCAAGCTTTGCTGTTAAGAAATCAAAGGTTGTTTTTAATGCAATGACTCAACAGAAGAAACAATGAAATGCAATAAAATGGTGCTTTAACAGGCTCTTTGAGGCCTGAAATTCAGGTTTTATTAAAATAAGAACATTTCAGACAATAATCTGATTTTTTAAAAAAGCATTACCTCAGATACATTTTACTTCTGGGAAGTAATGTGTACTCTGGGCAAACTGTTTGAAGCATGTAGGTAGCAAAACACCTCCTTGTCTAAGCAGGTGGGTTGCTATCGACTAACTCTATGAAATTACAGTTTACATTCCTATTATAAATGTATTCAACAGTGTGTTCAGGCTTGCAAAGAATTGTCAAATGCTTCAGCATCTAATTATGATGCTTGCAAACATATATTGGTTGAATTGATTCAATATACATTTTCACGTAATAGAAGCTATTGTGCTTTCTTAAACAGCCTGGAGTAGGCTATCCAGTCCATTGGGTATTCACAGTCAAATACTATACATCTCACACAACAGGAACAAGGACGGTGATCTGGAGCACTTCATTCTCTGCCCCTCATCTGAGTCATGTTTCTTCAAAATAAAAACAACCCCCAAACAGAAACAAAATCTGTCTAACTACTTATAGCAATCAGTGTCTCTTTCTTCATTATAATAAAAATGAATTCCTTCACCTCCTCCAACATCAAAAGGCCAAACAAGAAGATTCATTAAATATGTGTGTGCATTTCATATATCTCTTAAATACCTAACAACTGGTGCCAGTGGTATCATGTTCAGAACTTTACAGCGTGGGAACAGGTTTTTAGATTTTTATTCGATTTTTCTCACTTTACTTGTAAGGGGCTTATCACACTCCAAAGAAAAGCAGCAGGGGAGCAGGAACGTTCTGTCTTTTGCACTACCTTGTTGCATGACATCATCGTTCTTTCATTCTGGTCCCGTGGGGGACCGAGGTAAAAGTCTGTCTTTTTGCTAACCAGAAAAACCTGTTAGCAAAAAGATGCAATTTTAACTTGGAACAAAAGAATGCCAGGAGAACAATGATGTCATGTGGTAAAAGCAGTGCGGAAGAAGGAATGTTCCTGCTGCGTTGCCTCTTTTCTTTGGAGTGCAACAAGGCCCCAAGAGTTAGCATGCTGATTCTTGCTAATTCCTGGTTTGAATTATGGTGACTTCCAATTTGCTTTACCACACTCATTCCCTTCCTGCTAATCTGCAACTATTTTTTCTCTTCCCACTCTCTCCCCCATAAGACCATGTGTTTTACTATGCATGAGTAATTTGTAAGCTATTTTTATATGCTTTACAAAGTCTTTACATTGACTTTATCAGATCACCCCCTAAACCCTGTTCTTTTGCTGGCATAACTTTGCCGTTTTTATGCTGGCAGAAGAACTCCTCATGCCACACTTACCTTCTGTCCCATGAAAAGGCTTCGCCAGCAATGATGGAGGGTGAACGGAGCTCCGTTCACTTCCTCGTTTGAAATCCTGCTTATTCTCGCGAGAATACATAGTGCAGGAATTTTTTTAAAAAACCAAAACCAAAAATAACACTCAAAAAATTACACTAAGCACATAAACACACTTAAAAACTTACAAGTAAACTGCAGAGGGTCATAAAAAGAGTGTCACCTACCTGGATGTTGCAATCTCACCCAGATGTGTTCTGGCCGGACCAGCTATTGACACTGCGTTCACGCCATTATAATGGTGTGCAGATTCAAACACTGGTGATGATGGCACAAGAGCACTAGGGGAGCTCTTTCAATGGCTTAAGCTGTCAACAAAACAGGATGTGTTTGGGGCAAGACATAAACGCAGAAGGGTGATATCTGGTATGTGTGCCCTTTTGCATTTATGTGGTGTCATCATGGCACCATATTTGATGTGTCTGATAACATCCTAAGCCTATTCCTTTCTCTACTAGATCTTGTGTGTGGGAAGGTAAGCATAGGACTGCTTGTGTTCACTTTCTGCCTTGCTAATTTGATTACTCTACTTGAAAGGTTTCAATACTATCTATTACATTTTTTAACATTAGTAGCTTGTTTTCAAAGAACTAGAAGACACCTCATAGGAATTTCAGAAATACAAACAATGATGATGATGATGATGATGATGGTGAAGATGTTGACAATGACAACAGCAGCAACATGCTGTATACATTAAAAATAAGACAGTCCTTGTTCACATTCTTATAATCTGAATGACATAAAAGAAAAGGAAAATGCATAGGAACAGAAGATGAAAACAAGCAGAAACAGAATCCAAAGATTAGAGTTACATAATTGTCCCTATAGGGCTGGTTATTTAATATTTATTCAATGACAGAAAAAGCCAGCGGACAGCTGGTCTCTCAATGAAACTGACAGAATGGGATCTGCTGCAACCAAGTGAAGTGGAAATTCCTCTATGTGGACAATTCCTGAGCTTGCTAAAATCTGTAGACCTAATTTTCTTTTTTATTTGTTATTCTCCAAGAAGCCCATGCCTCACAAACTTCTCTTTAGCACGTGAATGTCCACAGATACCAAATTCACAATTGTGTTCTGGGCATCCTAATTCCTGTTTTCTCCCAATCTGGAGGGGATCATGGTTTTAGATTCTTTGGCCAAGATCCTGTTCTGATGCCAGTGGAGTGGAAATCTACACCAGCTTACTTCAACTGGGCTAAAGCTGCTGCCCACATAGGCAGTTGATGGCCAGGTGCCTGCGTGTGTGTGTGTGGAGCATCATCTGGCTGCAGTCATCTAGCTAGGAAAAGAAACACCAGTCACCCTCCCAGGTCTCCATAGAGTGTGCTGGAGATCTGGGAGAGTGGCAGTTACTCCTATTTCTTGGCTATGCATCTGAATGGTAACTGGGAACCCCACACCTCCTCCCAATGAGTGGCTGTGGGAAGCACCCTAATACCATTATACATAGGTGGAGGTTGCACAAGGGGCTACTGGATGCCTTCTTCTACAGTGGCTGAAAAAAACATATGTAGGCATAGCAGGCGGTTGCACTTGTATATGTCACCAACAGAGTTCCATCCTCTGGATCTGCCAGATTAGAGGGGTTGTGGGGTCATCATGGCAGAGTTCATCTGGAGAGGTAGACCCAGGATGTATTGGGGAGCAATGATACTTCATTTAGAACTCTTGGACAGGAAAACACTTCTCCCACTGAATGTTTGCCAATGTTGTGTCCCATTGATCAGGAGTGGAAGTGTGGGTGGTTTCAGCCAATATTTGCAGTGATGGATCTACAGGTTGAGCATCCCTGATCCAGAAATCTGAAAACCCAAAAACTCTGAAAACCAAAACGATTGCTGCCAGCCACCTTCTTCTGCATTTGAGACAGTGGCTGTGGTACTCCTGCTCCTTCATCCCTCAGATCTTTAAGTCTCTCTCTAGCCTCACACCTTGTTTGTTCACTATTTGTGTTGTGTACAAGACCCAAGGCTGAAGAGAGACTGAGGATCTGGGAGACAAATGAGCAGGAGCACCGCCACCTTGAAAGCAGAAGTGGGTGGCTGGTGGCAAAAAGTTTTGGTTTCCACCACTTCACAGATTCTCAGTCTCTCTCTCCAGCCTCACATCTCCTACACAACAGGAGTATCAAATGAATGAGATGTGAGGGTGGAGAGAGACACAAGGCTGGAGAAAGACACAAGGATCTGTGAAATGGCGGGAGGTGTATATGTCTATGCATACGCAAATACAGGTATTCCAAAATCTCGGGCGGGGGGGGGGAATCTGAAATACTTTTAGTCCCAAGCATTTTGGATGACGGGTACTCAACCTGTATTTGGATTTAATGAAGCAACCTATCAACCTTCTTCCTCTCTGGCATCTTCACATACCATGATTCTATTGATTTTAATAAGTCAACTATTACAAGGAAAAACCAAAGCTCTTCTTTTGTACAGGCATACTGGATTCTTCTCTTTTCTACAAAATCAATAAGGTTGTATGCCCTTGTTGTCCAGAAGATCCTTAGGTAATTTGCCATTGATCAAATGCCATTTTGTTTTCAGCAGTTATTGCATTTGAGACAGAAAGAAGATTGCCCCACTACTCAGCATAGCACCTTTCTTCAATGTCCAAGTAAAGGCAGACAATATCCTTGGCCAAATGATTAATTTACTTTACAAGAGAATGCTATAAAGGTCCGAAACAAAGGTGTGCAGGAGAATCTGATTTTGTTGTTGTTGTACTTGGCCTCTAGAAGAGCCAATGCAAACTTTTCCTGTTATGAAATGGTAGCATTTTGCCTTCGAGTTCTCTCCACCTAGGGTTGCTGGTTTGGGTCCATTCCAGGCCCTGAGATTTCAAGGGCAAAATTGGAGACTTAGGGACTTGTGATGTCACATGGAGTGGGCTCTGATGATATTACAGAGGTGATGTCCCCACTGTTCCTGGTGATGTCATTAAGCAACAACCACAGTTGCATAGGGGATACCCTTTGACTCAAAAACACGATGCAAAACGAATAACACACACACACACACACACTTTTCAAGGCAGTTCTCTTACCCTGAGATTCCTTGGCTATAAAGTAGAGAAGAGGGTCAAGAGCCTGAGACTCAGGACCAGGCTTTGAGGTCTGAGGAGCCAATATCCTTGCTAACCAAAATATTTGGACCCAGGAATTTGGGCCTGGGAATGCAAGATCTGTCTAAATGTATATTCAGGTGTAGCCATAAAGCTCACTGTGTGTCATTGAACCACCATGATCTCCCAGATCAATCTACATCAGAGGGGCGCTCTGAAAATACATTGGGACAAATCTTATGTGAGTCAACCTGAGTTGCATTCAGTCACATAAAAAATCCATAAATTCTTGCTTCCTTGTATTAATTTCATCAGTGATCATTTGCACCTCCCCCACAGGCACATCTGGACCTATGGAGAGATGCTTTTGTTGAATGGTAAAGAGCTAGTCACTTATTCATTTGCTGTTACTTTCTCATGCTATGAACTTATGAACCAAAACCTTCACATAAATGTGAGAAAGAATATGCAAACTCTTGTGCATTTACTGTTTATTCTGTTAAAAATGGTTAAATTGCTATGGAGATTATCAGACATGGAGAAATGTGCCAAAAAATCGTGTTCCCAACCATGTCATAAGATCGCTAGAAGAAGAAGCCAGAAAGGATGGCTTTACCACACACCTGCATCCTTCTTCTATTTTGGGGGTGTAGCACTGCCACAGACAAGGCTTCATGTCACAATCTGCCCTGGATACCAGGTGTTACAGTCTCCAGGCCAGACCTTGACGTGAGTCTGGCTCCAATGGAATTTCTCCAGAGTGCCTTAATTGCTGGATTCTAGCCAGCCTGCCTTAAGTGGATGGGAGGGGGGAACGGGCTCTGGGAAGCAAGGTCATGCAGCTGTGGAATTCATCCTCTCCCTTAACTCTTCCTTAACGGTACTCTTCTGTACTGCACTCCTGTATTGGTAGGATGAGTGTATGAATCGAAACTTACCAAGGGCTTTATCTGCGTACTGAGTTTCCCTTCCGACAGAACTGGCTTTGAAATGATACCGTGCAAGCACAGCCTGATCAATAAATCATTTTGCTGCTAAATGAGTGTTGGTTCAGTGTGTGTACTAACGAGTTCATCACACTTCCCTTTTGTATTGATGGGGAGAAGCCACTAATAAAAAGGGATGTCTTACTGACACCCTCGCTATGCCCCCAGAACCCGTGCTATGTCCCCACTGGAGGATGACGTCATCTGGTAAGGTTGCCCTTCTTGTTCTTCTAGCGATCTTCTAACATGGTTTTACCATGTCTGATAATCGCCTATGTCAGTTTGCTATTTATTATTTTATTTAATAATAACTAATATGCTAATAACTCTATAAAGTAAAAAAAAACTTATATAATGCATTGTATTCTTGATGGAAAGAACACAAAGGCTGGTATCCTGTTAGTAACATACACAGGCTTAAATCAACCTTATGCCTGCATATGTGTTTTTTGGTCTATGTGGACCCTCCCTCCCTCCAGAATGGCCACTGGGGTGTGTGTGCAGAAGTAGCTCTATGGTAAGCCTGGGGGGGGGGGGGACACCAGTGACTGGTCATCTGTAGCATAGCTCCACATGTGGAACTACTATGTCATACTGAGCCATAGAAGATTCTGGCCAATGTGTACTGCTCAAACTTTGTAGAAATATCATGTAGTCCTGCTTCATATCAGAATTCTATTTTTGCCATTGCTAATATTAAACAAAATAGATGTCAATATCTATCTAGCAATTAAAAACTGAAAGATGTGTGCCATGGTGGCATTTGATTGATTGGATGAACCTTTCCATGACCATAGTTCACTTATTATATGTTCAAGTACAGTAATTACTGTCAACATGTGTTACTCTCATTTAAAAAGAGTGGTTTACTCCTACAGGATTACCCGTGATATACTAAGGCTGGTAAACAGTTTCCTTTTCTCCTTAATTACTGAACCTGTTGCAGTTTGGGCAGTATTCTTTGTTTTGCATCTTAAATGTAATTTTTTTAAAAAATCAATATTTTCATTGTTTAAAAAGGGACCACTGTGCAGCCCTTTTGTGTAGTGCGCCTTGTTGAGACGTCCTCAACTAGGTCATCTTTCCCTACCAGCAAAGAGACGTGTAACTGTAATTGGGAACTCGGTTTGCAGAATCTGTTACTTGTGTTGTGGGAAATGGACAAATGCTCAAACAGGCCTCAGACAAAAATGACATTATTGCTACCTAACATATCTGGAACAAACTCCCCCTATGAGACATGGAGACAAGAAAGTGACAGGAAATTAAAACTGCAGCAAGAAAACGACAGGAAATTAAGAGGTCCAAATTAAGAGGTCCAAAGTACTAACTATGAACTACAGTGCCTCCTGGCATTCAGAACTCCTTGTTTAATAACTTAAGTGTATGTTCCTCAGGAGGACTCTCTCTCTCACTCTCTCTCTCCTCTCTGTAAAATGAAAAATTGCTTTAGAACTGGCAGAGCCTTCAAAAAATAGCATTTTGTGATGCTGGCTGATTTGAAGTTGCCACATGCTGGTAAAGATAAAATAAAACAATGCATGATTATTACCCAGGGCCTTGTGCTGAAAACATTAACTAAAGCAGCAATTCCTAAGTCTGTGCTAGGAGATGTGAGAGCAACTTCTGGGTGTTAGGGAGTGCACTGGCATCCTTCAAACCCACCAGGGATCCCCATTGGGTTGACAGTAGTGGGGGATGCCACTTCTCCTTTAAACAGATCACACACACTCCACCTCTTGCTTATGATTAGATTTGCACACAACACACTATAAAGGAGAAGCAGTGCTTTACTATGCAGCACCTTAGTAGGGACCTTTGGGGACTGAACAAAGTAGATGGGGGACATAGATATACTATAGCTCATGGATGACAAGTTACCCATGCCTGCTGTAAGAGATTGTTATCTTGATTGTCACTCTCAGAGCTATCAGGGGGCAATTTTGGCATCTGAATGTAATCACTCATCTGTACCTGTTTCCCACATTATGTTGGTTAATGTCTGGTGTTCTGAATCATATGTGTCACTTGTATCACAAGGGTGCTGTTCTGTCTCTACCATGTGAAACACAACCTTAATTGGTGAACCAGATGACATGGACTTTCAGACATTAGGGATTCAACATGGGCAACAACCAGAGATTGACAAAATAATATTTTCAGATTTCACTTTCCAGAATCCTCTACCCACCATGGCCAATGGAAGATTCTGTAGTGGAGAATTCTGGGAAATATAGTTCAAAAACTAACTTTTCTAAGCCCTGGAGCCAAGCATGGGGATTCTACAACCACACTACCGGTACTTTAAAATTAAGTTTGTATGTGGTGCAGGGGAAGGAAACTACAAATAACACAAATATCTGTTGGACACCTGTTGCCTTTGGCAGTCAAGATCAGAACATCCTCAAAAATACACAGCTGAAAATTACACATATTTTGAATGTCATCTACTTTATTCCATTTGCAGACAATGAGGTGGTTTGTTTTGATGCTTAGAGCCAAGTACAAGAAGTGATAAAATGTTAATCTATCATTTCTGATTACTAGTACTCAGACAAACATTTATTTACCTAGAAAGATACCAAGTACAACTGTGGTGACTTCCGAAGGCCACAGGGTAAGGCAAGGAGCATTAAATATAACTGAAGGACAAAACATGGTGCTAAAACTTAAGACAAGTGGTGCTTGGCTTCCAAATTTCTTCCTCAGTTTCTGATGCATAGAGTATTGAACTCTGTTGAGTCATGTGGAATGCTGAACACTTAAAATGCAGGAAGGTATTAGGTTAGGTAATGCACTGGACGGCATTTTAAAGGCAAACATTGTCAGCAAGGGAGAGTTTAAGAATTGTAAAACAGGCTAAGTTGTCTTGAGAGCAGCAGTTTAATGTTACCACCTTTATAATTTGTTGTCTATGTATTCCTCTTTTCCACTTGTTTCTTTAAACACAATTATGAGGTACTACACATTTATTCCATATGCATTCAGAATAACAAATGACCATTGGTTCTGTGTTCACTAATCTCATTTAGAATCACAAACAACTCAGAGTGTCTGTCTGCACTTACATAATTATAGGAGTCTGATGCCACTTGAGCAGTCTTGGTTCTATTCTACAGAATCCTGGGATCTGTAGTACTTGAAGTACTTAAAATACTCTACTATAGAGAACTCTACTTCTGTAGTGGAGAAGACCAGACTAGAGCTTTTTAGCAGAGAATTGTAAGTACGTCACTGAACTACTAATCCCAGGATTCTATAAGATGTACCCATGGCAGTTAAAGACTAATCATAGTGCTACAATTGTGTAGTGCAGATACTCTTGAAAATACATTAAAAATGTTGAAAGAACCTTTGCTTGAGTCAGCAAATATCTAATGCTTATTGCTACTGCAATTTTTCCATTTATTTACCTGGAAGCAAAGCCCACTGAAAACAGTGGTGTTTCCTTCTGAAGTCAATAAGTATAAGATTGTAGTGGTAGCTGTCTCAATCCATTCAGAAAAATGACAACTCAAAAGTAAAGTTTTTACTGTATCTACAGGTATTTCTTTTCTAGTAGACTGAAAAAGCTACCTTTGATTAAACTGCATTAGTGTGTGTGGGTACTGATCCACAGAATAGCTGTTATTCTAGACCCATTAAGCACAAGGAGTGATGAGGCATTTCATGTCCTGTGACAAAGCATCAGGTAAAAGGAGGTGAAGTCCTGGACAATGAGTGTATCAAGGAAGAAAGTAAACACTCCAGGAAAAAAAAAGGAAAGGGTGACTTAGGGGGGAAACATTCCTTGGTAGATGAACAGATAACCTCTTGTTCTGAGGTAAGGCTGGGCAGTTGGGGGGCAGTGGATAGGGAGCTCATGATAGTAGTGGGTTGCCTGACAGGGATACAGACTGTGTGGTACATTGCCTGCCAGATACCACATGCCACTTAGATAGTCTGGTAAACTATTGAGCAGGAAGATGGTTAGGGGGGCAGTGGGCTGCCAGATGACAAAGGAGTTAAAGAAGGATAAGGAAATGAAAGGAATTGGACTGAATTCTTTCCCATCTCTCTTCATTGCAGAAGATTTCAGGCTGATGCTCTCAGGAAGAGAGTCTGAAGAGTTGAGGCAAACAATTCTGACAAAATAAGAAATTTTAGACTTCAAAGGCAAAGTAGATAAATTACTAGGTCTGGAGAGTATTATTAAAAACCTCAACATTCCAACAAAAAATATAGTAGTTTAAGATTAACCTCTGTACTATACAACTGGAGATTAGGCAGTATAACTCTGCCCATGAAAATGGAAGGAAAAGAGCTAAAAACAAAACCAGGAGTAATGGTGAACTTTCATTCAGCTGAATTTTCATTTGGAGTATATTGGGGGCAGGGGTCTGAGGTACCTGCCATTCAGGAGTTGTGATTTACCAATTTGTAGTACCCATCCCTCATTTTGGGAAATGAAGAGAAATCCTGTTATTGATCATAAGGCAGATAGAAATGATCAGTTTTTGTGATAGTGGGATATAAAGTCTGAAGTCACTTAAAGATCTTATTTTAGAATTAGTTTGCTGTGGGGAATGGTTAAAATGTTTGGTGTTACTTTTCTTCATGATTTCAAAGAATCCAAACCTTTGTTCATTACTCTGTGACATTTTACTTTACTGTTCTCTTCTGGCCCACAAAGTTCAGAATCCAAGCTCATTATGAACTGAAAAGGACACTATGAACTGAAAGCCACTGTTTTGCCACCATGATCACACACATAAAGGTGTTGCTGAAATGTGTTGAAGGGTGATTAGCTCATAAGAACTGACCATGAGTATACTGGTATACATTTTTAGAGAATTCCGAAAAAAGAAATGCCCTTTGCTTTAGAGCAATAAGGTGCAGCTAGAGCTATACCCCCAAAGTAAAGACATTTGGGACACAGATCAGCTCTCCCCACTAACTCAAAACATGCCTTTTTTGCATCCTAAGCAAAACTACCATTTCCCCCCAATATCTGCCGCTCTGCATTGTTCATCTGAGGAAAAGACACAAATGGAGACTTTGAGCTTTCAAAATATGGCAGGATTGAGAAGTAAAATTGCAGCATCAGTGAATAATAGCAGCAGATAAAAGTATGGTTAAAGGCAGTGATGGGAGGATCACACTGTCCACCCTTTTTTTCCTGTATGAGAGATAAAATGGAAATCTGTCATCAACCATAAATATACAGTAGGAAGAATCACTGTATAGATTAGATCCATAAAAATTGTGCACTGCATTCCTTTATTACTTCTGGTTTGATGGATACAGGTGAAACAGTCCAGGTTATGACAACAAAGTGCTTTAAACTTATATACTCTTAGTAATAAAAGTATGATTCCTGTGGATAATATTCTTGAGGATTGTTTTTTGGAACAAACAATATGAATCACACTTGCTGCATATCAGCATGATATAAACTTCCCTTTCAGTGGGAAATATATATATATGTGTGTGTGTGTGTGTGTGTATTTGTGTGTGTGTGTGTTAATTTATTTACTATATATGTTTACTTTATGATACTATCTATATATATAATTCTCTTGGGTTTGTTGCCATTTCTACTGTGTTGATTGGCTGCTTAGGAACTGACCAACCAATCACAGGTCTGTTGGGCTGCCAATCAGCACACTGAGGCGGGACCATGTAGATTCCAAACATGGCTGCCAGAGAGGGAGAGGGAGTACCATGGGGGTGGATGTGGTGTGTGCAGGGGGTGGGGGCCAAGGGGCAGAACAAGCAGAGGGGTGGCAGAAAGAGAGGAGGGGGGCAGCAGGGGGCAGAACAAGCAGAGGGGGGAGAAAGAGTGGAGGTGGTGGTAGGGGGCAGAACAAGCAGAAGGGGGTCAGAGTGTAGGGGGTGGTAGGGAGGCAGAACAAGCAGGGGGGACCGAAAGAGAGGAGGGGGTGGCAGGGGGGCAGAACAAGCAGAGGGGGGCAGAAAGGGCAGAGGAGGGGTGGCAGGGGGAAGAACAAGCATGGGGGGCAGAAAGAGCAGAGGGGCGTGGCAGGGGACAGAACAAGTGGTGGGGGGGCAAGTTAAACCCACCAGCCTACCTCAAAGTGTTCTCATGAGGTCTCCTGGGCATTTTGGGTAGAGTTTTTTTTAATGGTGTATGGTACGCCGGGTGCAGCTAGTATATTGTTTATTTTATTTACTATATTTTATTCCACCTTTCTACAACAAAAGATGTAGCAGTTTCAGTGTTGGACTAGAACTCTGGGAGACCAGGGTTCACATCTCCACTCAGCCATAGAAAACTACTGGGTAACCTTGGGCAAGTAACACTCTCTTAGCCTCAGAGGAAGACCAAGGCAAACCCCTTCTGGACAAATCTTGGCAAGAAAACGCTGTGGTAGGTTCACCTTGGACTTGCTATAAGTCAGAAAAGGCTTGAAGGGACACAACAACTACAAAAGGAGCCCTGAAGATGAGTAAGAAACATTATTAAAACAACTTAAACTTTATAATTTTAATGAAATAATAGGTCAGAGTTGGTCCTATACAAATCTTTTGGCCAAAGGTTCCAGTGAACTTTGTTTCAGATTTGCTGCCTTGACATAAAGGTAAGATTTTATGTCCTTATTGACTTTGCAAAGCAGTCGAGATATTGATTCTGCTTGGTTGCCCTGGGATATTTTTAAGGCAGACATTTATCTGACAGCTCAGACTGTCAGTGGCTATAGCATATGATTTACTCAATGTAATTTACTCTTATTACTAAGCTTCTCTTTGAATATGTCAGGTCTATTTAACTCCGAGTTCAAGAGTGCTCTACAGTTCCATTTCCAAAAATGTTCAGAAAGGTTTTGAATTTCTTGTGAATCATCCTCCATACTAGCTTTACTTTTTTGTATCTACCGTTCTTAAATGTTTACAATAGAATTAACCTAAAATATGGGCATAATGGAAATTGTTTTTCATTTTCTATGAAAAACTCCATATCATTAGCAAAGGTGTGTCCACTTACAGCAAGCTTACCCTCCAGTTCATGGACCTCATCCTTAGGATTACCAGGGCAGCAGGGTCAGTTAGGTAATACAAGAGGTGTAATTGTTCTCTATGAGAAAGTTTTCAGAGTGAGAGCCTGTGATGTTGGCCTAACCAGGCTGGCTCCACAGTTCCTAGTCCTGGCTGCTTGTCAAGTTCACCACGCCTGACGGTCCCCCTTTCCAATCTCTTTTTGGATTTGGGTCCTGCGCCTCTAGGTGACCTTATTGTGGACAAGTCTGATTAAAAGTGGTTTCTGTAATGGTAAGAGTGACCACCCCTTATTCTACGGTTAATAAAGCCTGGGTCAACATTAACAACTTAACAAATGAGTTCAGGTTATTTATTATTATCAAGATTTAACAAATTCCAGTATTTGGTATCAACTATATAATAATATTCCAACCCAATGGTATAGACCGGGCCCTTTACTCATTTCATACACCCAGATACCCACTCCCCACTGATTCTCGCAACTGATTCATCCAACTGTCTCTCAAACTGACAAACCTCAACTGTCATTCTCAGCTGATATTCCCACAGGCTGTCTCACTCACAGAGGCCCCTCCTTTCCATCACAGCACTCTCTGTGCTGGGACTGGCTGCTCTGAAGCCAAGTCTGCCTAGTGGCTCCACATGCCCCTCCTTCAGAAATCATTGCTCTATTGAGGCCTCCAAAGGTCTCAATTGAGAGCAATGAGACCTAGCTCCTTGATCTGCCCATGCATTCCAAAACATTACACCACATTAACTGTATTACTATACTTACCATTAGTTTTACAATCTTATATAAACATTACATTCAATAACAATACACATAATACTAATTCTTCAGCTACTCTCATCAATACATTTCATTTTACCTTGTGCCTTATCTTCCTACAGTCATAGAATCAGCCATAACATTCAAGCATACATCATATTACTAATCCATGCCATTCACCTACAGTTTCAATCACACTCTTAAGATGTTGAATGCTAAAATTATAGGAGTTAGAGATCGCAAACTCTTTTTGTCCATTTACCATTTAAACTTTCCCTTGAATCCACATATGAGGACAGTTGCAATTCACATGCATGTCCCACACAGAATTATACAGGTTTTGCTAATAGAGCAATTGACTTAACAAAGTCCACTACACATAGTTGTACTTACAGCAAGTCTTCCATATTATGACACCATTTGTCCATATAAACAGCTCTTTTCTGGAACAGCTCTGGTGTACAGTCTATTCATTCCCAGCATGTATGTAGGAGTGGTCCAGTCTATGGAGTTGGTGTCTCCTCTGGATACTGATGACCGATGGCACATATTCAATGGTACATGGATGCCACTTTATCTGGCTTAGTCCTGCAGGCATTCCCTTGGTGTTTCTTGCACTGCTTCCATTCCTTTCATTGGTGTTCTCCCCTTCCTCACTGGAGTCAATGATTGCTATACACCCTGTCTTGCCTTCATCACTAATTTTTATATTATCGGTGTTTTGGTGAATCATCTCCTCACAGTCTCCTATCTGGAACTGTGTCTCTCTGCAGAATTCTCGCATTACTGGCACCACCTCTTCCAGGTCACTTTGTAGTGTTCTTGCTAACCTTTTTGCTTTTATGTTGCTTTCAGGATTGGTTACATGACCCCTGTGTTGCCCATTTACAGTCATGATTCTCTGGTCACTCAGAGTTCTCTCCTCCACTGTGATTAGTATATCTGTTTTATCTGGATCCTGAAATTAATTCAGACTGTCATCTGTTGAGTGTTCAATAGTACTGTTAAATGAGCCTTTCACCTCTGAGGGCCTTAACCCCTATTGCTCCTGCCACTCCAGATCCCCTGATTCAAGCACTCATCTTTATTTTCTTTCTACAAATTCTTCTTCTTTATAACATTTAGGGAATCTGTTTACATCAGGGTGAGGGTAAACTTTGGTGTTTGTATCTTTAGAAATTAACCTGCTGTCAACTCCATTCTCTTCAATTTAAGGTCTTGTTCATACGAGGTGGGGGGGGGATATGAACACATCTGAAAAAGCAGGCATTTGCAATGATGCGACCTGTCTTCATGGTGAAAAGAGCCCTCCTAAACTCCACATGAACCCCTAGCCAAGATGGTGGCCGTGAATGATTTACTTGTGATTTTAAATCTACTACTGCCATTTTTTTTAATTAAAAAAAAAAAACCAGTTTCCCATAGTGCAGACAAGCAATAGTTCATATTTACAAAAAAAAAAAAAAAAAAAAGAGTATAAGATCTCTGTGTTATTGACTTACCAGGCCCTCGCTTAGCCAAAAATTTAAGATGGTGGCCGCAGGCAATTTCCCTGTTTGCTAGCCCTGCCCCCATCCTTGTCTAGCCAATTGGATTATGCTGCCTGTTCATATCTGTGCGAATGTGAGTGTTCAAACAATAGCACATTTGCAAGTCATACGGAGATTTTTTAAAAATCCAGACGAAGTCCCGGACGTGACACACATGGAGATTGCGGTGGATTTGGCTGCCCCCCTTCTGAATGACGTATTTATGTGCATGTCTGTATGAATGGATTGCTGTATGTTCGCATCCCGTTCTTATTATTTTGACTGTATGGACAAGACCTAGGATTCTACGTTTCTACCTCATGAGCTCTTTGTCTTTTCCTCGCTCCCTCTCTCTCAGTTCCCTTAACTTTCTCTCATGTTGCAGTTCTATTTCTCTTAATTTTCTCTCATGTTGCAGTTCCATCTCTCATATTTTTTATTATATTCAAGCCTAGTCTATTTGATTCTTTCTTCTATCTTCCTTATTTCCACACTGTCTATGGTTTCAGGAATGGTGGTGTTTAAAGTCTCCATTAATTCCTCCACTTACTCTTCCCCTGGAACTGGGCTTTCCAAAGCTGGTTTTACTTTCTTGGGAGTCATACTGTCAGTATTTCCTTATGTTTACCAAACCTTTTAACCTCAGGAAATATTTCAATAAAACCAAAGCACTTTCTGTTAAGCTGGCTTCTTATCAATAATATGAGGTCCCTACTATACTACAAACATTTACCTCAGAAATCACCTTTTCCTTTTGATTTTAGGTTTGACAATGTCTTTGTTTTTACTTGGAGTTTCACTGGGATCCTGGTTGTAATCACCCTACTTTACCACAATGTTTACCCCAGGGGTTACGCTGTATTCATTTTAAACTTTGTTGCACCTACTGTATTTCTTAGGTCCTCAGAGGCTTTTCACTGCTTATTAGTAACCCCCTACGTTACCACTGCTTTTTACCTCAGAGAGTACCCTTGTGTGGTCTGTACCACACTACTTCTAACACAATTTATCCAGTTGTCCACACACACAAAGGACCCTTTTTTGGCTTTCCTTAACTAAATAGATCTCTTTACTGGATCACTCAATCCTATCTTTTGATCCCCTCACTGGATCATTTGATCACACCACTGCCACCAAAATATTTGTGATATTGGCCTAACCAGGCTGGCCCCACAGTTCCTAGCCTTGGTTGCTTGTCACTCACACCATGCCCGATGGTCCCTCTTTCCAATCCCTTTTTGGATTTTGGTCTTGGGCCTTTAGGTGACCTTATTGTGGATAGGTCTGATTAAAAATGGTTTCTGAAATGGCAAATGTGACCACCCCTTATTCTAGGGTGAATAAAGCCAGAGTCAGCATTAACAATTTAACAAATGAGTCCAGGATCTTCTTCATCCTGGACTCATTTGTCAGAAAGTTCTTCCTAATGTTTACAGGAAAAGAGATTCCACCTAAACATTAGGAAGAACCTTCTGATAGTAAGAGCTGTTTGGAAGGGGAATGCACTGCCTTGGAGTGTGGTGGAGTCTCCTTCTTTGGAGGTTTTTAAACAGAGGTGGGATGGCCATCTGTTGGGAATGATCTGATTGTGTATTCCTGCATGGCAGGGGGCTGGATGGCCCTTGAGGTCTTTTCCAACTCTATGATTCTATGATTCTATGATTCATGGTCTCTGTGAATCCACACAGCTGAGTAAATCCTATGCCTGCACAGAGCACTCAGAACCTTCTAGAATAGTAATGTAACTGATTTTTGGTGGTAGCTCCGCCCAGCCCAATGGTCCCTTCTGAGGTGATACTGCTTATTCCTCTCAGTTCTTTTTTGTCTGCCATGTTAGCAGCACGTTAGGATCCTTCACTCCTGTTCAGATCGTCCTATTGTATCATCTCTTGGCTTTTGACTCAGATTTGGCTCAACTGCTCGATTGACTTTATACATCCTTGACCTTGGACTGTTTTGACTACTCTTTTTCTGGTGATTTGGATTTGGTGTTTCGAGATTTTTCCCTCACAACCTTGGACTGCTTTGACTACTCTCTCGTCTCTCCCCTTGGCTTCCTCCATCCTCGTTGGCTTCGACTCCGGTCTGTACGACTTTGCCCTTGACATGGCCTCTAAATCGACTGCTTTCAAATGGTGTGCCATTTGCCAGGCGAAACTGCCTAGCTCTGATGGCCATTCAAAGTGCCTTATTTGTTTGGGTGAGGGTCATAACATGGACATCTGCCCACACTGTACGACCTTCACTCCACAAGCTAGGACACACCACATGTCCCGGCTCAAGTCCTTTCTCTACACAAAGGCCTTGTTGCTTCAATCAATGCCTCCAACAAAAACTCCTGCAGCCCAGAGACTGGTGACCACTTCAGCTGCCCAATCTTCTCCGACCTGTAAGAGGGGCCATTCTGGGTCAACGAGTCCTATGAAATGGCACAGGACCGAGTCTGTCAGACCTCCAAGATGCCACCTGGAATGGTCAGCTTCTGATACTGAAGCCTGTAGACCTTCAGGTTCAAAACTTGGCCGCCCGGCATTGGACTCCTCGGTTTCATCTAAGGACCATGGGGCCTCCAAACCATTGACTTTGGGCCACAGCGGTGAGGCTGCTAAGTCTTTGACATCAGGGTGGAGCAGGGAGCAGTCCAAACCATCGGGATGAACATGACTCCTTGGCTTCCTCCAGGCATGTGAGTGATAAGGTGAAGAAAAAGAAGACCAAACATTCTTCTCCTTGGCCAGTGGAACACACCTTGTCCACTGTAGTGGTATTCATGGTGCCTGCCCTGACTCCAGTCCATGACCTGTCTCAAGAGCATGAGCCGACTCCCAACTCCTTTGGTTGAGTTCATTCA
The DNA here is from genome assembly GCA_030847615.1 of Gambelia wislizenii. NCBI lineage: Eukaryota > Metazoa > Chordata > Lepidosauria > Squamata > Crotaphytidae > Gambelia > Gambelia wislizenii. Next base: position 162,874,226 of record JAUMIR010000001.1, on the reverse strand, counting down.
GGTGGAACTGGGTCATTTGTCAGAGGGTGAGGTGTCACCTTCTCCACCTAGAAGGGCTCATTCCCCTTCACTCATTGTCTCCTGGCAAGAGCTTCTAGTTGGAGTTACTTCCCTTAGAGAGGCAATGGATCAAGCTTTGGTCGAATACTCTCCATCCCAATCCAGATCCCCGGGTGCGAGACCTCCACCGACACCCTCTGTCCATGGCCTTGAAACAATGAGGTCGTATGGAGCCTTTGATGTTGCCCAGTCAACCTTCATAGACTTTCCGTCATCTCCTGTGAGGTTTCATATGCAGACCTTCGAGGAACGTGGATATTTTCGGTCTCTTCCTTGTCTGTCACTTCAAGCTGTGGATCCATCCTTGGTGTTTGGGCCCCCTCACCAGATGATGGCTATGGTGGATGCGGAGAGTCAGGTCATGCCAGGCTACGTTTCCACCACAGGACAGGAGGTCGAAGATGACCGTTCCAGGGTTTCGATGAGCCCTTTCCCTCCGGTTCCGAGGGATGTACTGCCTCCTCCTCCTCTCTGGACCACCTCTATATGCCAATGGTCCTATAGCCCTTTGACGTTGGATTTGTGTTCTTCAACCAGCAGGTCTACTTCACTATATGTGCCACACGTGCCAACCCCACCACCAGACCTCCTGGATGATGATTCTTCTTCGCCGACTGATGACATTTGGGCCTTCTCTGGTCAGGATGGCCCATGCATTAGACCTAAAAGCTCCAGAAAAAGAATCTGATCCTGTCACCCCATCTACCACAGGATAAAGTTGAAGGCTCCTCCAGTAGCTAACATCCCAGTATTTCCCTCTCTTCTCAAGTTGGTGCAAGGTTCGTAGGAGAACCCATCTTCGCTGCCTTCCACCTCTAAGCGGATCTATCACCTTTATTGAATTGCAGGGGATGACATCGCTTGGCTCTGGAGGCACCCAAAACCGAACTCTGTAGTGGTAGAGGCCTCTCAGCAAAGGTGTCAATGTCAGCCGCAAACTAGTCTGGTGGATCCAGAGGGAGGAAGCTCGACATCATCGGGATCACTCTTCCGTGGGCTTGAGCTTCAGGATCTCCAAGTATTTGGCCTGCATGGGGGCTTACCGGCAGGTGTTATGGGACAAGATGACCCCCTTCCTCCAAGACCTGCCGGAGGAACAGAGGAGAGTGGCCTGTGCTATTCAGGCAGAGGCACATGTCCTGGCAAGTTAACAAATGAATTAGTCGAGGCATGTTGCAGATTGTGCAGCTTAAGTCGGTGGCCAGTTCAATCTCCCTTTGGCACCATGCCTGGCTGAGGTCCTCAGGTCTGGCACCACAGGCGTGCGTGACAATTGATGATATGCCATTTGATCACTCTGGACTTTTCAATCACTCCATGGATGAAAAGCTGGAGTTTACGCAAAAGATGAGGAACCGCAGCCAGGAAATACAGTATGCTGTCATCTTCCTATCATTCGAGAGGTTGGTTGGGGTGGCAAGGTTCTCAGTACCCTTACCAGCAGCGGTGGGGTTATGCTCCCCAATGTTCTCTGAGATCAGTTTCCTTCTTCATTGTCTGCTTCATCAGTGGGAAGCCAGGCCTCTACCTCCCGCCACAGGCCTCCTCCTAAATTGCGCTACAAGGACCATTCAAAGTACAAGTTCTGATTGGTCTCTGCTCCTCTCTTTTCTTCACCAGATTGTGCTCTTTGGGGTTCGAGAAAGCCTGGTCCTCAATAACATCAGACCACTGGGTGCTCTGGATCATCACGGATGGCTACTGGATCAAGTTTGAAGAGTACACCCCGACGGTTGAGTTCGGACTATGTCTCCATCCCCTCTCCTCCTTGAGGAGGTGCAGACATTGCTCCAGAAGGGTGCCATCCAGCACCACCTCTGTTTCTTCTCGAGGTACTTCCTCGTGAACAAGAAGGATGGAGGTCTCAGGCCAATCCTCGACCTTCATAGAGTGAACGAATTAATCATCCTGAAGTGGTTTTGGATGGTCACGCTTTCCTCTATCCTTCCCCTTCTTCAGTGGGGAGACTGGTTCGCAACTGTCAACCAGAAGGATGTGTATTTTCACATTGGGATCCATCCTGCCCACTGGCATTTCCTGGCTTTCCAGATCGGCAAGGACACCCTCCAGTTTCGAGTCCTACTGTTCAGCCTCACAACGTCTCTGAAGGTCTTCACGAAGTTCATGGCTGTGGTGTCAGCATACCTCAGACAGCAGTGTGTTGTGGTGTTTCCATACATTGATGATTGGCTGCTGGTCATAGATTCCCGGTCTCAACTGCTTCTGGACATAGAGTTTATCATGGAGCTCCTAGACTCTCTTGAACTGATAGTCAACAAGGACAAGTCACACCTGACTCCATCCCAGACTGTCCAGTTCATCAGGGCCTGATTGGATTTGGCCATGGTCACTGCATATCTGCTGGAGGCACAATTCGACACTTTGTGCTCTCTGATTCATCAGTGCTGTTGGTCCCGTCAGGTGACGGCTCATTCCATGCAGGTCCTACTGGGTCATATGATGTCTACAAATGCTGTCACACCTTTCACCAGTTCCATTACCAGTCTCTCCAGTCATGGTTCCTCTCAGTCTTTGATCCCCTCTCCAACCCGCCCTACAAGCTTCTCACCATGCCTTGGGCAGTTCAGCATTCCCTGGACTGGTGGCTGAATCTGTTGAATGTCTTAGCTGGCCTACCCTTTGAGCCCCCTCAACCTCAGGTTTCAGTGACAACAGATGCTTCTCTTCTTGGCTGAGGGGCTTATCTTGGCAAGTATGCTGGCCAGGTAGTGTGGTCTGTGAAGGAATGGCTCCTCCACATCAATGTCTTACAGTTGCTTGCCATGCAAAAAGCTCTACGTTCTTTTGAGTCAATGGTGGCTGGGAAGACCGTCCTGCCACCATCATGTACTACCTGAACAAGCAGGGTGGGACATGGTCCTCCACGTTACTTTCAACCATAATAGACATCTGGAACTGGTGTGTACAGAGGAACATCCTTCTCCAGTCCATACATCTTCCTGGAGAGGAGAACTCTCTTGCTAGCGAACTGAGCCATTCGAATTTGTCCATCCACAAGTGGATGTTGCACCGTTCCAAGGTCCTCTCCTTGTTCTGTTGATGGGGGACTTCAAAGGTAGATGTCTTTGCTTCGGTGTCCAACAAGCAGTGCCAGCAGTTCTGCTCGAGGTGCAGCACTCAGGGCTTGAGAGGGGACACGTTCCTCTACCAGTGAAATGCCCCCCTGCTCTATCTGTTTCCTCTGTTCCCGTTGTTGACGAGGGTGGTCTCCAAGCTCCATCAGGACAAGTCAGATGTGATCCTCATCACCCCATGGTGGCCTCAGCAGCTGTGGTTCGGTCCTCTTCTCTGGCTGGCCCATCATCGGTTCTACCGTCTTCCATCTCTTCCCAACCTGTTGACTATCCAGGTGAGGAAGGTCTGTCATCCAGACCTTGAGAAGTTGAAGCTGATGGTGTGGAGAATCTTCCCATGAATCCAGCGGCTTTCATGGACCAGGCCTCAAAGATTCTGGACCTGCCTCTGGAGATTCAGGCCATTGTCGACAAGTCTCTCCGCCCTTCTTCTAGATGCTCCTATTGGTATAAGTGCCGCAGGTTTGAAACTTTTCTGGCTGAACAGGGACTTACCTGGGTTACTTCGATGGTGCCTACCATACTACAGTTCCTATTCCACCTGTCTTACTCTGGTCTTTCCATGTCTTCCCTTAAATGTTATCTTGCTGCCATCTCCAGCAAGCTCCAGGCCGTGGGCCGTCCTTCTCCATTTCATGACCTGTTGGTCAAGAAGTTCTTGAAAGGTTACAGGAACTCGCATCCTCCTGTGTTGGCTCCTACCCCTGCGTGGAGTTTGGAGCTTGTGTTGTTGCACCTCTCCAAGCATCCCTTTGAGCAGATGGCCATGGCTGACCTCCATCTTCTGTCTTGGAAGACAGCTTTTCTAGTTGCTCTTATGTCTGCCAGACATGCGGGAAAACTTTGTGCTTTGTGTTCTGACCCGCCCTATTTGGTATTCCACAAGGTGGTGCTCAGATCTGACATCTCCTTCTTGCCAAAAGCCATCTCCAGCTTCCACTTGAATCAGCCCATCATCCTGCCTGCCCTCATGAAGGATCCATCAGATGACTCCGAATGGGCCCTGCACTCCCTGGATGTCAGATGGACTCTCAAGTTCTACATGATCCAGACTGCTGAGTTTCAAAAGCCTCCAGCCTGTTTGTTGCATATGCTGACTCTAAATTGGGCACGTCAATCTCTCCGCAACGCCTGTCCCAGTGAGTGGTTTTGGACATCACCTTGACTTATGAACTGGCTTGGGTACCATTGCCATCTCAAGTCCGAGCCCACTCTACCAGGGCAGAAGCCACATCCACTGCCTTTCTCTCTGGGGTTCCCCTGGAGGACATCTGCAAGGCAACAACTTTGTCCACTCCATTGACTTTTATTTCTCATTACAGACTGGATAGCAGGTCTAGAAGTGATGCTACACTGCACTGCGTGATTGGTTGTTTAATACATGGTTGTTGGTTTACTTGATATTCTGTACCTTGTGTTGTGTTGCAGCATGACATGCCCTCCAGAGGGTAAAGCTTGCTAGTCTACCAGCTGTGTGGATTCCAACTGTATGGCACTTCCAACTGCCATTCTCAGCAGACATTCTCACAGATTCTCTCACTCACAGAGGCCCCTCCCTCCCATCACAGTATTCAGTGTGCTGGGATTGGTTGATCTGAAGCCAAGTCTGCCTAGTACCTCCTTCACAGTGCCTGTCTTACAATGATTGGGAATGGAGAAATCATGAAGATGTGGGCTGAGATCCTATTTGAAGATGGTAGAGTACAGTATCACACCATCCTATCTACATGGAGGTACAGGGGATGGAGATGGAGGATCATTGTGGCCAGCCATGAGGTGGTGCAAGAGAACTTTCTGAGAGCACCCTTGGGGACAACCAGTGACCATTTGAGCTGAGGAGAAAAGACATTTGCCTGTTGTACTGCCCAGCAAAAAAATGAAAAAAAAATAGTTCCACTAGTGTAATAACTCCTGCTTATGTGATTGCAAAGCTGCAAAAGGATTCTGGTCATGAAGAATAGAAGTTGTGAAACACTTGCAAGCACTGTTGCCTTTGTCTGAAAGTATGTTCATGAGGAGATAGCTGGACTCTACAAGGTGAACTGTAGGGCAAATCCCTTGGAATAGTTATCTACTAATATTCAGGGACATAATATGTATGTACATATTGAGGAGTGAAGTGATAACCTACTCTGGGGAGTTTTACTGTACACCAGTTCTCTTTTTCTTTCCTTTTTTGAACTGTCAGCTGAGCTCTTATTTCTTCATTAGAAGATCAATGTATTCAGAAGAAAGTCTATCATTCTGAAATTCTTTTTGTCTTTTCCTGATCCACAGCTCTAGCTATGGTTGCGCTAAAGCATACTGCTGTTGAGAATGTTGATACAAATATAGGTAGTTACCAGTGGGAATGATACATGCATTCTTTAAACTGTTACATGATAGTCCCAACAATTCCTTGTCCTCCTTTCTTTCGCTAAACACAACCTAAATATCATCTGTCAGGAGTTTTCTAGAGTTGTTCACTCATGGAGATTTTCCTCATGCAACATAGGAGATTATCAGATGCTCTAAAAACCGCGTTATCACGTTGCCAGGAGATCGCTAAAGGGCTTCCTATTCACATGACGTTGTTCCCCTCTCATAATGCTCCCGTTCGGCTGCCATTCCACCTGTGCTGCTTTTTATTGATGAGAGGTGTCAATATATCCCCCGTTCCGTTTCTGTCACTGAGGTTCCTGCAATTGAAAAGGTGCCCTGTTTCACTGGCGAGATCCCAGCATCAATGGGAGGTCCCTGCCAGAACACTTCCTGGTGAGATCAGGACAGGAAGGTAAGTGACACATTTTTTTATGACCCTCCCCAGGTTACTTGTTAATTGTAAAGTGTGATTTTGTGTGTGCTGTCATTTTTTTTGGGCTTATTTTCCTTTTTATTTTTGAATTTTCCGTGCTCTCAACTTCTCACGAGAATGGGTGGGATTTCATTCCAGGAAGTGAATGGTGCTCCGTTAGATCACATTCATTCTTGGGCTGCCCTGGAAGTGGGAATAAGGTAGGCCTGAAACTTTTTGTTCTCGTGCCAGGACATGGACGGGAGAGGAGATTGTGATACAGGAACACTTTTTTCGTTCCTGTCTGATAATCTCTATAGACTATTAAAGAATACATTTTCCAGATGTTTACCTTTTTTTTTTTTGCATACATTCAGTTATCCCCTAGAGTACATGCATGCACATTTTTGAAATGTACACATTGTTCCGTGCATGTACAGTTGTCCCTTCATATTTGCTGGGGTTTGGTTCCACGACCCTCACCCCACTCCCCGTGGATACTAAACTTCGTGAATACTCAAGTCCCATTATATGCAATGGCATAGCAAAATGGTGTCCCTTATATAAGATGGCAAAATCAAGATTTGCTTTTTGGATTATTATTTTTTAAAGAGTATTTTCAAGCTGTGAATATTTAAATCCGTGGATACCAAATCCGTGGATACATAGGGACAACTGTATTTGAAATTGAAATGTATGTGTGCTTGATGCATTTTTTTGTGTGCATATCACATAGGAAATTCAAAAACATACAGATTTCTGACTACAAACTATATTTGGATCAGTGTGTGCCCACAGTTTGAAATGTATTTGTGTGTGTGTGTGTGTGTGTGTGTGTGTGCATGTGCGTGTACACACGCCCAAACTGAGTGTGCAAACTGAGTTCAATGAAAAATCAACTCTAATATCTCAACCATCCCTAGTTTTGTATGTTGCATAAAAAACTCCAGCAGCAGTTTTTCACTCCAGTTTTGCAAAGCTGTGGGGAGCTAACTAACTTATTCTTTGGAAGGTCTTCACTGTACTCTAAAACTCTGCATGGTCTCTCATCTGACATTGGAGATTTTTAATTACAAGAATAAAATTCTCTTGCTATACAGGAAAACTAATTATGCGAAGCATCAATTAATGCAAATGGCTTGCAATAAAATATTTGTTTACCCTTTCTGTGGGGTAAACTATGAGTGAAATAGTTTTTGTCCCCTGTGTTTGCATCTTTCTTGGTAATAGAGCCAGTGTTATTTATTTTATTTGACTTCTAATAAATCATGGCTGAGATCCTGCATTGGATATATGGCTATGATGTTGTGCCTATGCTCGATCTCCCAATCTTCCAAGTAGTCCTCCCATTTCTGAATTTTCTTACCTGAGCACTGAAAACCTGTGTACTTGAAAGAGGTATATCTGCACTCTCCCAGCATTGAAACAATCCTCTCTATGTTTCCCCATGAAGGAAACGTGCTCTCTGTGTTTCCCCATGAAGGACTTTCTGCCACCTATTCCCCCCTTCTCTCCTCTTCCTCTGCTGTCTCCCAGCATCAGAAATTCTGCCTCTCTCCTTCTGTCTTTTCTCTCTCTTCTCCACCATTGTCCAGTGTCAAGTCCAGAGTTTGAAAAAGTTTGGGTTTTTTTACTACAGTTCCAAGAAGCCCACATAATTTTTTTCCCAACCTCTAGTTTTGACACTGGGTATTGGAAGAGTAAACATGAAAGAGAGAGGGAGGGAGGAACAGCCCCCTATGGTTTATCTCTCATTCTTGTCACTGCTCCTGTAAATCCTAGCAGGTAAGGAATGAAGGTGAAGGAGGGAGCAGGGGGGCATGGAGTGTGTGTGTGCTGGCACTTAGGAGATTTTCACACTACACTGTTTTAGTGTTACTATTCCACTTTATTTGCTATGGCTACCTCCTGTGGAATCCTCCTGTGGATTTGCAGTTTAGGGAGGGGCATTTACAACTCTCAGCCAGAGAGCTCTTAGGCCTCATTAAACTACAAACCCAGAATTCCACAGGAGGAAGCCAGAGCAGTTAAAGTGGAATAGTAACACTATAACAATGTAGTGTGAAAATCTCCTTAGAGGCAGTGGGGATAGATTGGGAAGTGGCAGAAACAAGTATCCCAAAATGGAGGGAGGCAGGGGTGCTCAAACCCCTTTAAGACTAAGGGTCTGTCTGTACGATTAAAAAAAAATCTGTTTGGGGGGTAAAAAATACGAATAGGCAGCCGTTCGTATGCATACGATCCGCCTACACGATTTTTTACCCCCTAAACTCTGTATGAGCCCCCTTCCCCAGCTGGATGGAATGAGCAAGCCAAGCGGCAGTTTTAAATCTCCTGCCACTTTTTTTTTTTAATTTAAAAAGGTGCCTGCTTTGCGGACAATCGGTTTTCCCTATTTACAATGAAAAATAAAAATAAATATATACAATTCATGGACTTACCGGACGCTTCTTAGCCGGGAATCCAACATGGCTTCTGCTCCCAATTCCCCTCCTTGCTAGTCCTGCCCCCTCTACTCCGCCAGCCAATCAGATTACACTGCCTGTTCGTATGTGTGCGAACGGTGCATACAGACCATCAGCCATTCGAATGGCTGTACATATTTTATGCCGAGATCTGCTATTCCTCCTGAACGCTGAATCCACGTAGTTTATGGGGGATTCGCTAGCCCCCCTTCTGAATGACACGTATGAATCCGAACGGCTGTGTGTACAGAAGAGCGATCTTCTGAACGGTGTACGTATTTTTTTTTACCATGTAGATGGGACCTAAGTGTAGAGAGCTGATGCTCACCTGCCCTGAAAGATATGACAAAATTAGACTGCCAGTTATGCAGTTGAGCTTCCTGAGGCATTATGCATCATAAATGTACTAAATGATCAAGCACTATAAAATATTAAAGTAACAATTGTCTTTGAGCCCTCCCAGGAACAATAAATGCTGCCTGTAACCTATCCTATTCATACGTACTTGGAAATAAGCTACACTGAACACTTGGACACTTCTAAGTGCACATTGGGCTTGTTAAGAATCTTCATATTTAAGGATAATGGATGGAAAAAGTAATTTGCCCTCCACTTGCAAGTACCTGCAAATAGGTACCTGCCTGTCAATGTTGACTCCCCCTCTTTAAAACAGTTCTGTTGTCCCTGCGTAGAAGATAACCTGAGCAGGCAGGCAGTCTGACTGAAGCACTCCGCTTGTCTTAGGTACAGGGAAACCTCCCAGGATAAACTGAGAGGAGCCTCAATGGTTGAGCCCATTCCTGTGTAAAAATCAGATGGATTTCTGGACAAGATTTCTAACTGTAAATGTTTATCTTATCTCACTGATACATATGTCATGAGAACCTGACAAAAAATCATGTTGGCAAAAACTGTTCCCTTTCCTAGAAATCTTAATCCTTTTTTTCTGGGAGTAAAACCTCTTGAACTCCTGAAGGTACAATGAATAGCAAGATTTTTTTAATTAAAAAATTCCTGTTAACAAAGGCCTAATCGATCTGGAGATGAAAGAGTGCAGTCCAGAAAGTAGCTATTTAAAATCATGAGCCAAATCTAATCATATTGTAGCACCTTATGGAAAATGTTTTGAGGTGATCATTGTAACTTAGTGATGAGAGAGATCGTCCTTGGATCTACCAGAGGGGGAGAGAGGGGAAGGAGGTAGATTGACCAAAGCAGTCTGAGCAAGGATCTCCAAAAGCAACTGCTGCTCTGTTCAGCAAGAAAACACAACTTCCTTCTTTGGTTTGACATTCCTATAAGTAAACTCCTAACACAACACACTTTTCAGGCTGTTTTAGAGAGCTGTCTAAAATGCAGGCCATGCTTCCACCATTAGGTAGGTGAAATCAACTAGTGTAAGTGTCTACATAACTAGTGGAAAACCCAGTCTGATGAATCAAACCTGCTACAGGAATGGGCATCTGAGATGGAGATGTTACCCAAATTACTGATGTCTCTGGAAATTCCACGCGTGTCTACCAAAATCGATATTTCTATGTGGAATTTTAATTAGCTCAAATGTTGGTTGTGAGAGGTTGGGTAACTGCAGGATCCTTTAACCTACAATGAGACTCCAAGCCAGGAATTAAAATAAAAATGATTTTTATTGAAAAATAATCAAGGGAGCTCACATACACATACACTCACACTTCAAGCAGTCACAGAAGGATAGCAAAGAAAGTAGGATGTATAGGGAGAGAGGAATAGAGTTTGGGATGATGGGCTATCCTATACCTGTCTAATGAGCAGAGATTCATGCAGAGAAGAAGAATGGCTAGATGCACTGGGTGACCCAGCAAACCATCAGAGTAACAGCCTCTGGGAAACTGAGCATATTTTGGTGGTGTTTTAGGGTTATATTTGTATTTGATATTCCCCCTGAAGGGGTGAGTTTGAGTGGAATACAATGTCTGTCAAAGTTTCCCCAGGTTAAACAAAGGATTTTCTGGCTGTGTTAATGATTGCTAGTGACTGAAACATTAAAACTGATGGGTCTCAGGCAAACCTCTTATCATTTTATGACAGGTGAGAGAAAGAATCAATTTTGCAATTTTGCGAAGAGTGTCCAGGTATCTTGACTGAATTAGTGAATGGCCCACTTTCAGGAATAGCCAAGAGAATTAGCCCATTTCCTCCCTAAGTCATCAGTTCAGGGGGGGGGGTTCACTTAATTATCACCCGGGCATGTCTTTGAGGAATTTGAGCTGGCTTCTTCCTTAGGTTTTCTGAGCAAACCTTGATTCCTTGTACTTGATTTCTTGTACACCCTGGTCTACTCCCAACCATGTGGAGTGCCAGTAATAAGCCAATTTATGAGATATAGCCAACTGATGAATTATTGGAAGTGGGGTCGTATCAGGGCAGGTAACAGATAGCAGACACCTGAGATAGAAAATAATCAAAATAGCACAGCTGTAGAGTACAGAGAGCTTTCCCCCCTCTTTATTACCACTGCCTTGATACATTCAGACAATCATACCTGTGCTGTATTTATCCTGGAGCTGTGGATGTATCAACAAGTTGCTAGCCCTCACATTGCAAATACTTCTTACCTCTTTGCCGCCAAACAACAGTTATCCATTTGGTGCACTATGTTAACAGTTTCCAGGATTGCAAAGAAAAATCTTCTAGCTCTGAACAGCTTACAAGATCTGTCTATTAAATAACGAGAGTGATACAATAACCCATTTTTATTTATATGTATTATAATTCAAATTCTTATCCCCATCAATATACTCCCCGCTCACACACCAATGCAGTCTTGTTTTCCACTGGTTGAAGGCATGGACCAGATCAGTTTCTGTCTGCTGTCGTTTTCTTCGATCTGCATCAATTGACTCAAAACATGTTCCTTCAAACACCGATTTCACATTAGAGAAAAGAAAAAAGTTGTATGGTGCCAAATCTGGCAAACAAATCTGGAGGATGTTGAAGTGTCATAAGTGTTTATCAGCCAAAAATTGCTTCACAGAAAGTGCTGTGTGAGCAGGCACATTGTCTTGATGAAGAATGAAACCATTTTCCCACAGTTCTGGCCTTTTCCCCCTTGACTCTTTCTCTCAGCTTTGTCAAAACTTCCTTATAATAATGCTGGTTCACTGTTCTGCTTTCTGGAACCCATTCCGCCAAAATTTCATCCTTGGTTTTTTAAAAAATTAGCATGCCTTTGAATATGGACTTGCTTTGACATGTGTCTTTCATTTTTGGTGATGATAATGTTTTCACCATCAGTCCATTGACTGTCGTTTCATCTCAGGATCATACTGAAGATCCAGGTTTCATCACAAGTGATGATTTTTTGTAAAAGGTTTGGGTCTGCCTCAGGTTGCTGCAGAATATCACATTGCTCAACTTTTAAACTTAGCATTTTTCCAGCACACAACAGACAACACACCTGCTTTAAATGACGACTGACAAATAACTGAACAGCCAAGAGCACTGATGTTTGTCATGCAAGTTCAGACATGCTCAAGGTCACCACTCAAGCCTTCACAATCAGCTCTCTCTGATTTGTCTGAAAGGTAGAAACACAGTCTCCTTATTTAATAGACCTGGTATTTCTCCAGTGACTCACTTCTTCTGCAGCCTGAGGCCTTTTTAATCCCACTGTGACCAACAGGATTTCAGGCCTTGCCTTTTTCCTTGGGTTCTCTTATGTTCCTACTTGCTCCATCCATGTGACAAATACACTATTCTGTTCACTACGTCATCTCCCATTATCCCATGTTAGCTCTTGAGCCTGAGCAGCTTTCTTCACTCTTTTTATAGAAAAGTGTGGACTACACATCCTTCTTCAGATTCCTCTTCAATGCCTATTTCTTTAATTCCTCCCTTCTTCCTCTACTGCTAGATTCCCTATCCTATTCCAGGTGTGTAGCTATGGGGGGTGCGGGAGAGTTAGCAAAATGAGAGCATTGTCCTCCAAACAATAATACTGCTGTCCTCAATGAAATTTTCCTTCAGTTCCCAATTTTCTAGTACTGCATAACTCAAAACTTTAGAAGATATTTAGAATTACAGTTTAGGCATCCAAAGAAAAGAAGCAGGCAACGTGACCAAGGGAATACAAACACAACAAATACAAGACTTCTACGTGTGAACAATTTTCATGTCTCACTCTAGGGAATGTTACAAACATGGTGACTGAACGAATATAGGAGGGGGTTACAGAATTCTTAGTGGGTGGGGCAATGCCCTCATTTTGTTCCTCATAGCTACACCCCTGTCATTTATGGGCATTTCATTTCTGCAGCTACAATTGTATTTTGGACCAAGAAACAAGTTGAAATTGTTCAAAATAGAATGTTTTGCACAAAAATCTATTTTCAGCAAAAATTTAAAAAAATCTGAATATGGGAGAGAGAGAAAATGATAAATTTGCCCTTCTTGGCAGAGGACTGAGAGCTTAAGTTTTAAAACTTTGGGTTTGGATCCTTGATACATTCAGTCAGGTGTGTGATGCTGGATTACAGTTGTCACTTTTTTTTTTAACATACTCTTTTTTTTTTTAACAGCTGTGTGACAAGCCAGTATGTGATCCTCTCCATACAAATTGTTTGGTTCATTTGGTTTGTGGGAACTTAACAAAATTTACTATTTTTTCCCCATCAGTTTGATAACTTGAGAATCCAAATAAGGGAAAAAGCAAAATTGGTAGATTCATCCAGCAAATAGATTATGTTGTCCTTTAAATTATGTGTCTTCAGAAAATGAGATGCTATCAATAGTTTCAAATCAACAAATGAATATCCAGTTGCTCTAGATCCTGATCTTGCTTCAAAGAGAGGTAATGGGAAACCCATATTCTGGAATCCAGCTCTGCCTAAAAGATCAGTGACCCAAACAGGAAGCATAAGCCCTCTTTGCTCTAGGCATTTTCAGTAGCACACATTTCCTTGTTCCCTGGTGACAACACCTGTGTGACATGGCAAAAGATACATCAAAATGTTGTCCAATTATATGTGAGTGTAAGGACTTTATCAGATGCATAAAATACAGTGCCATAATGACACCACATAACTGCGAAGGATGTGCAGATCAGATGATGTCACCCTTTCATGGTTATATTCTGCCCCAAACCCATACTTTTTAATTGATGGCTTAAGCCGTCAATTGATTCCCCATGGCACTTTTGTGCTGGCATTTTTGGCATGTGAAACTGTGGGCCATTTAACTCACGTGAATGCAGCATCAATGGCTGGTCTGGTGCAAACACTTCTGGGTAAGATCGGGACATCTAGGTAAGTTTCGCTCTTTTTATGACTCATCCCAGGTTACTTGAGACTTTTAAAGTTTGTTTATGTTTTATATTTTGTTTTATTTTTAAATTTTCTGCTCGAAATATTGTCAAATTTTGAACAAGGAAGTGAATAGGGCTTCGCCTACTTCCTCTTCATTGCCAGGGAAGCCTTCTGCTGGGAGAGAAGGTAAGTGCAGTGCAGGGGGAGCATTCTTTTGCCAGCATAATAATGGATTTTTTTATGCCAGCAAAAGAATGTTTAAAGGGGATTGTCTGATAAAGTCCTAAAACTACACATCAGGTAGTGCCTGTTTAAGATCTCACCAGATAGCCCAGAACTAGAACTAAATTTTTTAGCAGCATTCAAATCAGGGCTAGAAAAACTTTGGGCCTCTCTATGTTATTGAACTACAGTTCCTATCAGCCCTAACCTAGCCAACAGTCAATCATAAACCCCATTGTAGTAGTAGCTTATCAACATCTAGAGGGGCTCATGGTTCCACACAAGACGTAAATGAGTGTTGGCATTTGATGGAACAATGAGACAGCTGGTGAGTCTGCATTAGTTTTATGGGAGCTATTCTGAGTTTTACAGGAGCAATCTAAGGCCCTGAACCCAAGCCCACAAATAGGTTCAGCACTTTGAATAGTTCTCATAATGTAAAAGCTGGAAGAGCTTCCATAGACCCCAGCATGGATACTCTGATGAAGCAATGGAGCTACAAGCTTCTGACTATGGAGATTATCAGACAGGAATGCAAAAAGCAATCTCCACTCCCACCTCTGTTCTATCCCTGACCCACCACAATCACTCTACCCAATGCACCTGCCTTCTCTAACATCATTCTGGCAGCCCAGGAGTGAATGGAGCTCTAATGGAGCACCATTCACTTCCTGGATCCAAATCCCATAGATTCTCGCAAGAAGATGTGAGCATGGGAAATTCAAAAAGAAAAAGAAAAAGAACCCCCAAAAGTGGCAGCAAGCACAAAAACACACTCTAAAATTAACAAGTAACCTGGAGCGGGTCATAAAAAGTGTGTCACTTACCTGGATGTCCCGATCTCACCCGGACATGTTCTGGAAGGGACCTCCCATTGATGCTGGGATCTCACCAGTGAAACAGGGCACCTTGTCGCACACTGTCAAATCTGTGACAGAAAAGGAATTGACAACTTTTCTCATCAATAAAAAGCAGCACTGGCAGCATGGGAGCAGAACTGGTGCATAACGATGGGTGATGATGTCATGTGGTAATGCAGCCCTTTTGCAATCTTTTGGCATTGCTGTAACACCACTTTTGACACATCTGATAATCTCCTAAGCCACTATCCTCTATTTGGGAGTTGTCAAAGCTAGAAAGAAGGACCCACAGATCTCTAAAGGACTGCTGCTTTATCTGGTGAGCTGCCAGGGCTGCAGTTTACACAGTTCTTTGAGTCTGTTTCCCCTTCTCTTGACTAGAAGTACCAGAGTCTGACAGAATATCCTTTTTTTTGGGGGGGGGCAATTTGATTCACCAAGGCCATGGCTGAAGGAACTTATGAAAGTTCTAGGGATAATGGTAAATGTTCCTTTTAAAATTTCTAAATGTTTTTTCTATGTTTTTTTTTTTAATGATCCTGACCAGACAAGCAGTCTCAAGCCATGCCAGGCTCTGTGGCTGTCTAAACCTCAACACTGTCATTTTGTTGTGACCTTATAAAATGACTCTTGAGAATGATGAGCTTTTTGTACATTTTGCAAGTGTTGCTGAAATAGAAGTTATTGTTTTCCTACATGGCACAGAATTATATGCTAATAGTTTCCTGGAGAAAAATGGACAATCATTCAGAAATGTATCAAACCAATAGGGCAGTATGAATAAAAGCTATTTAAATGCAGGTCTCCCCTGACAGAATGCACTATAATGCCTTCCCTTTCATCTACACATGAAATACTTAGATTTAATGCACCATAAGGTTTGGTACATCTAGCATCCTGTTTAAAGTAATCTATAATGAATAACCATAACTTCCATCATTATAGGTTTCTTTGATGTGCTGTCATTGGTCATAGACATTTTAACACAATGGCTTTTGGCGTACCAGTTGTTTGTCAAACTCATTCCACGCTCACCCCATGCCATTAAAGCCAAGCTGGACCTTTGTCAAACTGTTCATTAAAGTTCAGCGCAAATTGTAGTTATTTCCTTGAGCTACCATTTCATGTACTTTCTTGTCATTCAGCACAATGCTGTTTCACCCCATGAGATCTACCTCATGCCTGGGCCAGGGTGAATGGAGGCCTTTCTCTTAGCACTAACCAAACTGACTGATTAAATAAAACAAGTGTGGATCTCAAATCTGCAAAGGATCGTTTTCAATTTTTTTAAAAAACATTATTCATCAAGATCCCCCCCCCATTGTCTTCTATCGCTATTATCCTGTTTTGTAAGTTAAAAACTAAATATCCTTACTCATGGTGGATTAAGCAGACCAAGGCGATTAGCTTGCCCCTTCTGTGCAAGTACAAGAAGGGGGTATGGAAACTGCTACTTCTGTTCCAAATTGTCCAATGCTTAGCAAGTTGTCCAAGCCTTCAGTTTTGTTCATCTTAAAGGGAGTTAATTGAAGCAAGTCAGTTGCATAAACTGTAGTTAAGATTGACTACAGTTTGTCTGGATTCTGATGACATAAGGAACTGATTAATCTAAAATGAAAGTGAAATCTTCAGAACTTCTTGTATCCATGCCAGTGTAAGAGTGGGATCCCTTTCACGCTATGCAATTATACTGTTATGGTTCCACTCAAAGTGCCATGGTTCCATCCTATGGAATGTTGGGACCTGCAATTTAGGGAGGAATATTCAGATTTCTCAACCAGAGAACTCTCACTTTACCAGATTACAAAACCAGGATTCCATAGGAGGCAGCCATGGCAGTTAAAGTAGAATCATAGTGGGAAGGTGAAGCACATGACTGGGAGGTTTGTTGAGGTTTGTTCTCATAATACTATGAGGATGTTTAGCCTCATTTCCAAAAGAATCAATTTCAAGGGAAAACAATGAGTTTGCCTCATCTGAAACACCCAACATCTTTGAAATTGCTCAAGAGTTGCACTTTTGTTCATTTTGGATATACTCTGCTCTGATTCTACTCTCTCCCAACTTTATCCAAGGATGTGTTTATCTATAAAGTCCTCACCTATGCAGACAATCCCTTTTCCACCTCCAAATGTAGTCCATGTCCACCTCCATTGGGTTTGGAGAGTTTTTATGGGACAAGGTCAATTTGATTAATTTCTTCCCCCATACCACAAACGTTATCTGTTTATACCCATGTTTTGAATGTCTCTATTGTTGGAATACCTCTCCTCATTGGCTATGCACTTTATCAGACACATCAAATACAGTGTCATAATGAGACCACATAAATGTGAAAGGGCGCACATACCAGGCGTCATCCTTTCATGTTTATGTCTTGTCAAAAAGCTATTCCTTTTTATTGATGGCCAAGCTATCAATAGATTAACTGTGGCAATTTTTTTTGCTGGCATTGCTAGCATTTGAAACCTCACACCTTTTTTTCCCAGGTAGGTGACACTCTTTTTATGAACCTCCCTGGTTTACTTGGGACTTTTAAAATGTGTTTCTGTGCTTTTTGTAACGTTTTGTGTATTTTTGTTTTTAATTTTGAATTTCCCACACTCATGTCTTCTCATGAGAATCTACGGGATTTCATTCCAGGAAGTGAACTGAGCTTCATTCACTCCTCAGTCATTATCGGGGCTGCCTTTTCACCAGATAGGAGGAAAGTGTGGTAAAGGGGGTTCTTTTGCCAGCATAAAAACATGACAAATTATGTTGGCAAAAGAACAGAAAAGGGGGGGTGGTCTGATAGAGTCCTAAATCATGTGAAGGCAACGGACACTATTTCTATGTGTGCTTTTCAACTGTGCACACTTTTTTCATATGTTTTCAAGGTTTTCTGTCAATGAGAGGATTCAGAATGCAGATTGTATCTGCTTCACAGGTAGTCCAGAAAGTGGACTGAGTTAAGCTCATTGAACCTTGGGCTGAAATCTGATACCCCCCCCCAGACCCCTAGCTGTACCTGTTGTGAGGAAAATTTGATAAAATGTCAGAAATGCAAGTAAATGAATTATTATTCTCATCTTGTAGTGAATGTGAGTAAATCCACATAAACTTTAATGCTGTCTCTTGAAAAGTTTTCTGTATATATACTTAGAAATTTTATTTGAAGTCTTCCCTGTGGGGTTATACTATTATTTGGCTAACAAATTGCATTACAGGCTTCAGTAAAGAACAGATGAGAAGGTAGATAGGCTGAAGTGAGCAAGGTGTCATAAAATGAATATTCTACCAAGGTTCTCTTCTGGAATTTCTCCCCAACATACCAATACTAAAATAAATATATAGTTCCACATGAAAAAAATGTAGTGTATGTAAGGTGAAATCCCTATTTCTCTGTTTCTTTCTAAGAATTGTAGGTTTGCAAACATGACCTGCCACGATGAATGCTGCCAACCAGTCATGGTACTCAGCCCTCTTTTTGACTATTAACGTAACACCTCTGAGATTACCAATTTCAAGGAACCCCTGCTGCTGTATTCAATCCCACACCCTACCCTGTCAGGGAAAATGGGTATTGTAGTCAAAAAGATATAGATCCTGAGATGTTTTTCCCCTAGCCAAAAGAGGTGCTTGTAAATTGCTAGGCCTCATTGTTTGATTTACTATGTCTTTGCCTTCAAGGTTAAAGTGAGATCACCTCTCTCTGTGTCTGGGAAAAGCCAGATGTCCTCTTATCTCTTTAGTTCCCACAGAACTAAACAGGATGTTTTGGGAACAGTTCTACTGTGAGGGAGGGGGGAATTCTGTGTGTTTAAGCTGTGTGTTTAAAGTCTTTCTGCTTCAGAGGGGGAGAGAAGGAAGATGATTTTTTCCCTTAGGCTTTGTAAGTTTGGCTTTTCATAGTCATGATGTAGTCTGTTTTAATTAGCTGTTTTAGCTTTTCAATAAAGCAACCAAAAGACATTTTTTGGGAGATTTTCAGACGCGATTTTCAGCAGGTTATATTCCAAAACAGCTCCGTTGCTGCCGAGTGGCAGGGGAGCAGTTTCGGGTGACGACGTCCCTCTGCTGAACCCCTCCGTGTCACTTCCGTGACAGAATGGAGGAAACTGCGTCATATTTCATTTATGATTGTTGCCCGTGAGTGAAATACAATGCAGTTTCCTCCATTTTGTCACGGAAGTGACACGGAGGGGTTTGACAGAGGTACTGCGTTGTCCGAAACTGCTCCCCTGCCGTGCGGCAGCAACGGAGCTGTTTTGGAATATATCCTGCTGAAAATTGCGTTTGAAAATCTCCTTGGTCATCAGTCTCCATGTTTTACACAAAGTATGCACTCTTTTGCCCAAACCTCACGTTTCTGCTGTTACCTCTGCTAATTGTCCCACTGCCCAGAAGGGCAGGAGGGCGTATACTGTGATATAACCAGCCTGCCTTAAACTCAGTTTCTCTGTAGAATGTAATGGGCTTCTTGAATTCAGAAACAGATGATAGCCACAGTCTGAGAACATAAATTAAGAGATACAACTTTCTGATGACTCTGAACCTAGTCATAGGTTCTTTATACTTCCATTGACATCTGCTGTAATCATGTAATCAGTTAAACACTGCATTTCATAGTGAGAATGTGACGAGAAATATTGATCATATGAGAAACGAGCAGAAGACACTCCCCACCCTGCGCTGCCAGCTATTTGTTAAAGACATTAATGCTGTTCACCGGAGGGACATATCTGCTACAATCTAATGACAATAGTTTTTAGTGTAATAAAAATATCTGTGGTGCCTTAAAAATAAACACTGGAGGAGTCATTTAGTGGTATCTGATATACACAGCTGCTACAAAATATTCTCCAACTTCTGTACTAACATTCAAATACTAGTACAGAATGTTAGATCTCTAGGGAATGATGGGAATGCATTAAAACTTTACTTGCTGCTGCATATTTATTTGCTACATATGTGTCCCACATTTTCTCCAATAAGTTGCAGTACATTGCTTTCCTCTTTCCTACTTTATCATCATGACAAACCTGTGGTAGGTCGGCATAAAGAGAGACGGACTGACCCAAAGTCTCTCAGTGAGTTTCATGGCTCAGTTGGGACTTGAACCTGGGTCTCCCAAGTCCCAATCCAATACTCTCATCACTATACTATACTGGTATCAGAGCATAATGGCAAACCCTCCAGCGATCCTAGTTTGGCAGGCATGACCCTGGTTAATCCTCGGCTGTCCTACTTTCACAGTAACTTTTAAAATGTCCTGATTTCTCTCTCCTCCTTCCACCTCCCTCCTTCATCCTGGGCTTACTTCAATTGCTGCAAACTGAATTGAAAGTGAGGAGATTTTCAGACAACACTGTTATAGTGTTACTATTCCACTTTATTTGCTATGGTGGCCTCCTCTTGAATCCTGGGATTTGCAGTTTACGGAGGGGCATTTACAACTTTCAGCCAGAGAGATCTAGGCCTCACTAAACTACAAACCCCAGAATTCCACAGGAGGAAGCCAGAGCAGTTAAAGTGGAATAGTAACACTATAACAGTGTAGTCTGAAAATCTCCTGACTCAGCAGGACAGAAAGGAGTGGATAGAGTGGAATCTTGCCCTCCCCAGTAGGCTAAGGCAAAATGAAAGTGCTGCAGAGTCTCCTAGCTTTGGAATAGAACATCCTGTGTGACTCATACTGCTTCTTGAAGTATGAGAAAGGAACAAACACACCTTGAAAAAACGGGGAGATGGGAAAACCCTGCCAATTAAGAGGGGGCTTTCCTTGAGGAGATACCCTTTGAATTACAGCATCCCTGGAAGTATACACCAAGGGCTCTCTCAGTCTCTCTTTGTCACAGACACATAGCTCCACACCTCCAATTTTCTTAAAATAGACTCAATATTGTAGATAAGCATTCCTGCTTTCAATTTCCCCTCCTCCTCCCTTCAGTTCTGGGTTTTTGTTTTAGATGTGTGTAAATCTTATAATTTAAGGCTTACTTTTACTGATTTTCTTCTTTTCTTTTGAATTACTAGTCGGGTGTGTGTGTCAGGGCTGCAGAGTGCCACAGGAAAGAAACTCTAACCTGTGAAGGTTAAATATTGGGAGAGATTTCGCTATCTAATAAGGATGTAATTATTCACTATTTTTTTTCTCAAAAGAAGTGCAATGGTATTCCTGATGCAAGAATCTTTGAAAACTGAACTATTTGGAAGATTTTCCTTGGTTTTTTTCTGGACTGTGAGGCCGTGTTCTGGAATAGTTTCTTTCTGACGTTTCGCCTGTATCTGTGGCTTGCATCCTCAGAGATGCCTGAAAAAACCCCAAGGAAAATCTATGGATGCCGGCCGTGAAAGCCTTCAACTTCATATTTTTGAAGAGTATTCACAGTTCAGGATTTATTCGGTCCAAAATTTGCATGTGGTATATGCCTTTGTAGAAATTGCAGCTTTCTGCATATAAAATGCTGCAATTACAGACTTATTCTGCACAAAATTTGCACAAGTTGTTTTTGTACAGAAAACAGCATTTTCTCCTCCAGAATATTATTCTCTGTGGAGAAAACCCTGTTTCTTGCACAGCAAATCCAGTTTTCTGCATTAAAATATCACATGCAAATTTTGCACAGAATAAGCCCTGAACTGAGAAGTTTCTCGTTAGTCTAGGATTCTTCTCATCAGAATTTCCTGAAACTCAACAAATACATCTTCTGACCATTTTCTGAATATTCTTGAATATTCTTTTAATCCATACTGTCTACTTACATTGAGAGCCTTTTTTTAATCCCTTGCAGAGCAATGTTCCCTTTACATTAACAATGGAATCATAAACATATCTTCTCAGAACAACGGCACAATAATACACAGTGAGTTCAGTGTGACTCACACCTACATAAACGTGCACTGGACTGTGGTCTCTGACATTCTAAAAGGCCATTGGGATGCATGTATATTTTTAAAATGAAAATCATCCCCCCCCCCATGGTATCTTCCTTATCTAATTCCACTCCATTTATCTCCTGGACCTAAAAGTATTGAACATTATTTTCTTACCCCAACCCTATTTTTATCCTAGCAACAATCCTGTGAAGTAGGTTGGGCCGAGAAGCTATGATTGGCTCAAGTGATCATGTGTCTTAAGTTATGGGGAGGTTGTGATTTGACCTGACCAGAACATGCATTAGTCAGAAGTGATAGGTATGAACACAGAGTTCATATAGTGGACCTTAGAGGAAACTGGATTTTTGTGTAGGTTTGTTAAAGGCATTTTGATTTTACAGGAACGTATCATACAATATTATATTTATTGTTAACCATGCTGTGCACATGCATGCATGCATACAAAGTACTATATAGATTCATTTGGTTTTCCTTTTGTCCCCATAACTTTCCCGAACTTAGTACATACATTCCAGGGTTTCTCTGCTTAAAATAGTAGCTTTGTGTGTTCTTCCTCATTAACAACTGTTGTCCTCTTGTTGCCACACCCTTTTGACCACACTCTGATGTTGCTCAACCCCACATGTCCCAGTTTTCATCTGTGAAATGTTTGAGGGTATGTATTAATGTACCTTCATCTGTTCTCACTACAGTTTGAAAAAAACCTCCATGGGGTTATGTATCAGCACTGAAGCTTTCTTTGTAATCCCATTGCAGCTATTCTATAGTGGCTTCACATTTTATTTTAGCTTCCTGGTTAATAGTATCTATGTTTAGTTCACTGAGCCCTGGAAAAGGTAACAAGAGAAAATATGGGCCAGTGCTGTGTACCTTTTTGAAGTCATGTGATCAGAGCAAATTACTCACTGTGCTTTAAGGCAGTGAAAACCCCCTGAAGGAAAACCCTATATAACAAAAATAGTTTGTCAAGTTTCAGAACAGTGTGTGTGTGTGGGTGGGTGCGTGGGTGGTTACTGTTGCTGCTTTAATGAAGGTGAGTCAACAAGTTTCACGAATCAGCAGAAGATAAAACTACAATATTAATAATATTTGACACACCATATCTCCCGTTCTGATATACATATGCTTTATTATAGAGAAGCCAGAGGCTATGCTGGTGGGGAATTCTGGGAGCTGTAGTCCAAAAGTAACTTTCCCACGCTCCCAGAAAAGCATAGTCCCACTATCCAAATATGAAGGCAGCTCTTTCCAAAATCATTGCCTACTCAGAATGTAAGTTGCAAGTTGCTGCTGAAATGGTTGCTCTGTTGCAAGGGAAGCTTCAAAACATCTTGGCCCAAGGATAGGCGCAAGATGGAAGACATTGGAATGTTGAGATGGAGGGTTTCTGCTCTGTGTCTTAAAGGCTAAAGTGGCAAGGGAAACATTCAGAGACAGGTCTATTACCACAAATGCTCTATTCACAAAATCTCCCCTAGCTTTAATGTTTTCATATAAAGATTGCAATGAATTTTTAAAATGAGGGAATACTTAAAAGCTAATGTTTTTCTCACATGGACATGTATTATATCCAGACAAAGGGTTCATCTACATGGACCAGAATACACTGGCTTCCTACTAGAGTATTCTGGCCATGGATCAGCCCTGTTGCCCTTCCATTACCTGCATGAAATAGGGTGGAGTCCGCATGGACACACTGCATCTCTGCAGCTGCCACTAACTGTTACTGTCTGGGTCGCATTCTCCAAAGCCAGACAGGGGCCCGCAGCTCATGATCAAGGCTCCCTGCATGTGACCAGGCTGAGTCACATGCTGCAGACCTACTTCCTGAATTCAAAGAGTGTGAAACAAATAGCTGCAGAGGTGAGTTGATATGGTGGTATGGCTTCCTGCAGTCTTGTGGGGCCCAATCTGTTTCTTCCTTGCTGAGGTGGTTTCCCCAGGTATTTTGCTGAAACAGTTTAATGGGTTTTACCCTGTCTTTCCCCAATCTTTGCCCCAGCCATCATGAGGACTGCTCGGGGGCAAAATGGGGCAAGAGCCCTGCATTGTATGGACTGCAGGGTTCCAAGATGGAAGAAAGACAGGCTAAATCTAGACAAGCCCCAAGAGGCAGTTTGCCTCTGATTTTTAGTTGCGGGGGGGCATGAGTGGGAAAGCAAGGATGTTCATGTTCTGGATTTGGGCTTCCCATGTGCAGTTACTTGACCACTCTGGGAACAGAATGCTGGACAACATAGGCCTTTTGTTTGGTCCAGGAGGACTCTTTTTTTTAATGACATGAAATGTATAGGTAATCAATGCTCAGAATGGGAGGTGAATCAAACTTCTTAGCCCAACTTGTGACCTGTATGCATCAACAGGGATTTTGCATACATGTACTGTCCCTCCATTCTATTTTTTGAATTTCCACACATTTCATATTGTCCACACACAGGGGTGTAGCTATGGTGGGAGGCAAAATGAGAACATTGCCCCATCAAATAAGAATTCTGCATTCCCAAATGAAATTTTCTTTTAAGTTCCTAATTTTCTAGTATTGCAGTAACTTAAAAGTTCAGTTGAGTACTTAACTGATGAAATAGATAGAATTTATAATAAGTCTAATAATAGATGTTGGAAATGTAAACTAGAGGTGGGTACCTTCTATCACCTATGGTAGTCTTGTGTAAAAGCCCATAAATTTTGGACAATGATCCATATTAATATAGAAAAATATATTTAAAAATACACTTTCAGATGAAACCCGTGGCCTACCTATTAAACATTCTTGAAGATGAACTGGAAAAAAGTTATGGAAAAATATTACTCTATATGATAATATCAGCCAGAATAGTTTATGCCCACTATTGGAAATCCAATTATATGCCCTTTTTAAGAAGAATGGTCAATCAAACTAATATAAATGATTAATCTAATAATTTGACTCATATATTGAAAAATGATAATGTGAACTTGTTTGAAAAGATTGGGATATAATAAGATCACACCTCAAAGAATTCTGGGGAGACTGGGCCAACTTGGGATTTCTTGATAGTTAAATATCAAAATTCGTTGTTCTTGTTTAACATAGGAAAATGCTGTTGTTACAATTTATATATAAATTGAGCAAGGATGTTTATAGAGATAAACATAAACTTTAGTATGATAACTTAATGGGAAGCAATGAATAAAGAGTGTGTGTGTTAAGGAAGAAGAAGCTATTAATAATATATAAGGTTTTTTTAACATTTTTGTTATTTTTAGAATAACTGTAAGGGATGGATGTTTACTGACTAGGGAAATAAGTCAATTTTTTCTTATCTGCTACAAAATATAATAAACGTTTGCTAATCTAAAAAACCCTTCAGTTGAGCATTTAGAAATAGAATTCAGTCATCCAAACAAAGAGCCAACATGGTGTAGTGGTGTGAGTGTTGGATTATGACTCTGGAGACCAGGGTTCAAATCCCCTCACAGCCATGAAAACCCACTGGATGACCTTCGGCAAGCAGCATACTCTCAACCTCAGAAAATCCTGTGATAGGGTCACTTTAGGGTCACCCTAAATTGAAAACAACTTGAAGGTACATAACAACAACAACATCCAAAGAAAAAGGGCAGTCAATGTTACTAAAGGAATTTATACATGGCAAATATCAAAGTTCCTTCAGTCCCTTAATTTAGGTATGAATGATTTTCAGGGTCTCACTTTCTGGAATGTTAGAAATATGGGAAATAAAGGGAAATTTCGGGGGGGGGGCAGAATTTTTATTTTTTGGCAGGTCAATACCCCCCTTTTGCCCCTCCCCATAACTACACCCCTGTCTGCATAGAGATATTATGCATTTTCAAGGGCATAGAAGAACCAATGTATCTTCTACATAGTTGCATAAGAACATAGAAGAACTTTTCTTTTTTCTTGCATATTTTTATGACTTTTTACACTGGAGTCTGAAATGTGTGCAGAAGATCTGTATGTGTAATATTCCAGATTTAAACCATGATAAATATTGTGAATTTGTATGGCAGACTTGCTGCTAGTTGAGGTCACAAGGCAACCTTCTGCCAGTTTTTTACCCTGATTAGTCTTTCAACCTGGTCAGGGACATGCTGATGAGAGAAAGCCAATAAACTTTGCATTTTAATTGTCACTGTGAAGGAACCTCAGCTTTCAGTTTATATTTTTCATCTTTGTTCTTCATCTTAATCTTGAGGTTTGTTATATTGTTTCAGGTACGTAAAAGTGTGGTTGGATGGGAAATTCATTAAAACAGGTTTATGAATTTGGCAGTGGAGTAAAGCTGAGTATATATGTATTTATGTAAGACAAAAATCATTCCGATTAGGTTGTGCTGGATGTTTGAAGGGCATTGAATATTAATGCTGATCAAAGCCCCGGATGCCATTAACAACACTGGTAATTTTATGCAATGGCTTTAATTCTATTTTAAGACCAATTAGAATGGGGTTTCTCAAATTCTTCAGTAATGATTCTTCAAAACAAAAAGAAAACCCCAAGTACATAAAAGTCAAAACAAAAATATGAATGCTTAGCATTCTAGTTACTACTTTTCCTACTAGAACAACTACTACTGTTTATGATAACTTTATTTTCTTAGGGCTCATCTACAGAAGGCAGGATATGCTGGCTCCCTGCCGGTGTATCCTGCCTCTGAAGCTGGCCCATTCCCCCCTCCCCCTGTTACCTGCAGACAGCAGGTTGGAGTCCAAACAGGATACCAGCCCATTGCTGAAGCCGCTACCACCATTTCCCCCCTAATGCAGAAGCCAGGCAGGGGTCCTGCAACATGTGACTGCAGGCCTCCTGCATGTGGCCAGGCTCTGTCACATGTTAAGGGACCCCTGCCTGGCTTCCAGAAGAGCCAGGGAACTGGCAGTGGCAGAGAGGATCTCTGTGCCAGATGGGCTGTTATGGACATGCTGGGGCCAATCTGGTTTTTCCTGGGTAAACTGGAGTAAACCAGGTATTTTCCTGCAATGGGTTATTGGATCCTATCACAGTTTGCCCGCATTCCAGCCTCTTATTTACCCAGGAGTTCTTTGGACTGCCTGGGGAAAGATCGGGGTAAATGCCCTGCATCATTTGGACTCCAGGGCTCTGGAATGGGGGCAAGCCAGGGTATTTGGCTGGTGCAGACAAGCCCTGGGTCTGCTTGTTTTCACTTGCTTCCTGTGGTGTGTTAGTTCACATCCACCCCTCATTGGCTTTTCTTGAGAATGGCAAAATCAAATGCAAGGGAAGCCCTTTGAACTCTGTCTTCTCTTGATCAGGACCTGCCTAGGCATATCTGCTTAGTGCCTCCCTATTAATGACTCTTTCAGTTGGTAGCTCCTCTTTCTTTGTTTTATTGCATAGAAATAAAAATGAGCATGAGTCTTTAAGGGATAGAGACCTATTTAAATGCATACTTACAATTATCTGGCTGCTATTTGCAATGTTATGAGAGATGACAGAGAAGCTACCAAAATCATCTTTTCACATCTTTCACAGCAAGCAGATCTTAATTTGTAGTATAAGCAGGAAGTTGAATTTTATAAATCAAAATAACAAAAATACTTATAATGGCAAAATATGCTATGGGGGGGAAAGGGCCACAGTCAGTTGTAGAATGTATATTTTGAGTGTAGAAGGTCCCACGTTCAATTTATGGCATCTTCATTTAAAAAGACTTTGGTAGCAGATGACTAGAAAGACCCCTGTCTGAGGCCCTGAAAAGCCATTCATGTCAGAGCAGGTCATAAAAAGTAGATGTGGTCTAAGACAAGAGAGCTTCATAATCTTATTACCTGAATGCATGGGGTCCATGGGAACCCACGCGTGACCCTAAAGTTACGATATTAATTTGGCGGATTTTAATTAGCTCTAAGGTATGGCTGTGAGACGTTGGGTAACTTGCAGGATCTTTGCACCTGTGTATACTAGTACTCACTGGTGAGACTCCAAAATAAAATAAAAATGTTTTTATTGGAAAATAATCTCAGAAGCATTCACACATGTACTCACACTCATAAGACAACCACACAAGACTAACAAAGAGTCAAGGCAGAAATATTGGGATAGAGGAATAGATTTGGGCGTTATGGGTTATATTTGCCAGTGTGGAAGTATTGGGAATATGAGAATATTCAGCAAATGTTCCCCCACTGTACTTCGCTGGAAAATACCTTTACAAGACAAGGCAGCCATAAAAAGGATGGCTTTTAAACTTCCTTGGAAAGTATGGCAAATTAGCAGAGTACATGCACAGCAGTTTTGTTAGCTTTTCTGATCCCAGCATTCAAAAAAGCACACACTAAGATAACCACACCCAATTTCCCCAAGTTACTTTTCTAGCATAATAAGGACTCAAAATTCTTAAAGTAGGTAAAAGTATAAAAACAGCTTTACTCACATATCCAGAGCACTTCATATAGCAGAACAGCAGCAAAATGATTACTTGCAGTCTAAACTACTAAAATGACTAAAAACTACATGATTACAAAAGAAGATATGTAGGGACCCCTGAGTGGGAGGTCCAGTCTCAAAGAAATACATCATGGCATGTGCCTCATGGCTAGCTTCTAAGACAAAGAGAATACTTGGACACTCCTCTTTCCTTAGAAGCCCATCAGAATTCAAAAGAAAGTTACATCAGATATTCTGTTTGCCTCTATCTGTTAACCCTTTAGCAGTAAAAACATCTCAACTTGTTGGATTGCAAACTACATATCCCAACATCGCCTCTCAATCCAATAAGTGTCCCAAAAGGCCAAACTTGCCATGCAGTCTCTGTAATGCATCTCTGGCCAGAGGCTTTGTCAGAATGTCCGCTGTCATCTCATCTGTTGGACAGTATTTCATTTTAATCACACCATCAGTCACCAGCTTCCTAACAACAACATGAAACTCAATCTTTATATGTTTGTTACATGGGGTCACTTTCTTCCCACTCTCAGACAATTTAATACAACTCTGATTATCCTCAAACACTGTGGTAGGTTTATCTCCTGCAATGCAAAAGTCAACAAACAGGTCATCAAGTAATTTTAACATATTACATGCATGTGCTGCTGAAACATATTCTGCCTCTGTAGAAGAACCTGCTACTACTTTCCATTTAGCACTATCCCAGCAGATTGGTCCATTTCCATACAGGAACAAATAACCACTTGTTGACACTGAATCACCCCTGGATCCAGCCCAATCTGCATCTGTAAAACAAACAAGATTTGGATTAGTATCAGCTGGCAACTTTAACTGAAAATCTAATGTGCCTCTCAAATATCTCAAAATTCTCTTCACAGCCCTCCAATGTTTCCTGGTTGGTGTGTTGACTTTCTCTTTAAGAACTCCAACAGCATAGGCTATATCAGGCTTTGTGTCTCTGGCTAAACACTGCAGCTCTCCAACTGCTGTCTTGTACATGTTATTATTTGGCAAAGGTTCACTGTACTCATTACTTTTGTTAAAATCTGTTGTCATTGGACTTTTCTGGACGTCTAAAATGCAACGGAAGCAGCCTTGCCACGCTGCGAGGCTGCTGTGCTGCAGGGCTTCCCTTTCGCATGACGCCCATTCCTGCCGGTACTGTTGCGGTACCGCAGGGACATTTGAGTGTTATATTTCGGCGATTTTTACTCACGATCAACTTTCGTGAGTAAAAATTGCCGAAATATAACAGTCAAATGTCCCTGCGGTACCGCAACAGTACCGGCAGGGACGGGCATCATGCGAAAGGGACGCCCTGCAGCGCAGCAGCCTTGCAACGTGGCGAGGCTGCTTCCGTTGCATTTTAGACGTCTGAAAAAGTCCATTGGGGTGGCTAGACAATGTGCATCTTGTAGCCCTAAACGTTCTAGCATGTTAACAACCCTTTGCTTTTCATTCAGTAAGAAAGATCCATCTTCTTCTCTTTGAATTTCAATGTCCATAAATTCTGTTGCATCTCCATGCTCCTTCAATTCAGTATTTCTGTTCAGGCTTTTCACAATCTCTTTGTAGTCAACATCTCTCTGGGTAGCAATAAGCAAATCATCATCATTAATCAGAACATATGTAAACAGTTCATCTTTGAATTTGGTGTACACATTTTTATCTGTTTCTCCATGTCTGAAACCTAAATTCTCCAATATTGCGTGCAACTTCTCAGTTTTCACAGTAATATTTCTGACATCCATTTGCTTAGATGCAGCCAAGCTTAGAAACAGTCTCATAGAAATAACTTTCACATGTGTTGCCTCATCTGTAGGCATTTGCGCACCATCTCCTCCTTCTGTTAACTCCTTGGGTAACGCTGACCCTGAAAGATAGCCAAATCTCTCAGGAGGGACTCCTCTGTTTGGTCTCAGTTCATACCTGGGAAGTTCCTGTTGCAGTAACTGGTGACACTGTTGCCCCTATGCTTCATCACCATCCAGATCCATAAGACTGCTTCCCATACGATCCTCTGTAACATGAAACTGCATAGGAGATTCACTCTCTGTTTCTGAAATCACAGACATGTTATCCATTTGATCATTCTCAACATCGAAGTCAATTTTATCCTCTTCTAGGAAATCAATCACAGTTCCTGTTAAATCAACTTATCTGTTTTCATCAAAGTACACCACATTTCTACAAAATACTCTGGCAGTCTTTAAATTCATTCACTCTGTAGTTCTTTGTAGCACTCTCATAACCAACTAGAATGGTTTCCTCTGTAGCGGGATCAAGTTTACCACGCAGCTGCTTAGGTATGTATGCATAAGCTATGCACCCAAATGTTTTGATGTGTTTAATAGATGGGGATCTCCCATGCCAAATCTCAAAAGGAGTTTTCTCTGTACCCTTTGTAGGTAAAGTGTTCTGCAAATAATAATGTGTGAGAATAGCATCGCCCCACATCCTGTTAGGTAGGCCAGCATCAGCCAAAAGACATCTTGTCATCTCAGTTAAGGATCTAAATTTCCTCTCTGCCAAAGAGTTAAGTTCTGGGGTATAAGGAACAGTATTAATGTGTTGTATGCCATTCTCCTCTAGAAATGTTTGTGTACTGTTTCCCATGTACTCACCACCTTGGTCAGTGTTCAAGGCCCTGGGGTTCCTCCCAAACATATTTCTCACTATGGCAACATATTTGCACAGTGCATCACATATCTGTCTCTTCTCCTTCAGCAGGTAGATGACGCTGTATTTTGAGAAATCATCTAGGAATAATAAGACATATCTGTTCCCTCCAAGGGATGGAATTCTCATAGGTCCTGTTATGTAGCTATATACCAGGTCCAGAATTCTACTAGAACTTTTCTCAGTTCTCATAAGAAATGAAGGCCTTGTTGCCTTTTGTTTAGCACATCTGCCTGCATTTTTACTGCTTTGTTTCTGTTTTACCTTTATTCCAGTAATCAAACCTTCATTTTGAAGCTGTAGAATCGCTTTGCAGTCACAATGGCCAAAGCATCTATGCCACAGGTACATGCTCTCCTCTTTCACATTGGATTGGTTCTCATCTGCTTTAGCAACACAAGCTTGTTTATCTGGAAAACTCAACACTTTATAAAGACCATTAGCATCTTTGTTTGCTTTGACATAAACAATTCCTGTTTCATCATCAAATATTGTGCAGACTCCTTTTTGAAATAATACTGAAAAACCTTTGTCATCCAGGGTGGAGATACTCAACAAACTGGAATTTATTTGTGGAATATAGTCAACATTTTCCACCACATTTGTCTCAGTCCCATCATCTGAATTGCAAGGTAAAATGCATTTCCCAACTCCCTCTATAGGAATTATTGAGCCATCAGCGATTTCCAAATTTCCATTTTTATTATTGTTCAACTCTATGAAACTGCTTTCAGTGCTTGTGCAGTGTGCTGTGCACCCAGAATCAATTATCCCTATTTTTTGATCCTTCACAGTCTGTCTATCAACTTTGCATGCAGTTTTAGACACCTTCTTCAATGCAAGCATGCTTTTGCTTTGTTTGTTAACATTCTGGGGAAACTGCTACCCGCTCTGGACAGAATCTGGCTCTGTAAGCTCACTTTGTTTGTTAGCTTGAGCAAACAGGCTCCTTTCCTTACCTTTGCTTCCCCCTCTGGACAGAATCTGCCTCTGAACTGCACATCCTTGCCATGTGGCCCTTCTTATTACATTTAAAACAGTGAATCTCTGATTGGTTAGTGGTTAGTAGTTTTTGCCTCTGTGCCAAATAATTTTGCCTCTCTTGCCTATGTGCCAAGTAATTTGAGCCAGTAGCCCTTTCCGCCTTCCTCCCTTGCGTTTGGCTATGATCCAGGCATTCCAGCCTAAAATGTGCTAATACCTCATCAAGGGAAATTCCATTCAGTCCATCAATTATATTTGGAAAAGCACTAAATTCACTTCCTAAAGTCCCAGTAAAGTAAGCAATTGTCTGTGTCTCACTTGTAATCACGTTCAAAGCAAACATTTTTTCCAAAACTTCTAGGAACATTCTAATATGGGATTCACAGTCTCATTTAGAATTCAGCTTTAGATTCATCATTTCACTAACGGCAATGTTCTGTGTTTTGGCACAGTTTACATTGTTAATTTCTCCTAGCTTTGTCAGCATTTCTCTAGTAGTGGAACATCTCATTATGTAAATTAGCTGATCTGCCTTAGGCTTTGAAATATTATCTCCTGCGCTGATGCATCCTTAATAAACCATGCTCTTCTCTCACCTGCATTGACTGAGATTGCTTTATTGCATCAAATAATTTATTTGCTTTTAATCTTGTTTCCACAACTTTTAACCACATCTGGTATCTGCTGTCTTGCAAATTTACAATCCTTCTAAGCTGCTGATTCTCTGCTGTGGCCATGCTAGTGCCTTCTCTTTGTTTGTTATGCAAGACAAGGTGTTAACTGCTCTCAGCTCTGAGCTCAAAGACAACTCCCTGCCGCTCTGAAGAATAAAACTTCCCATTTAAAATTGGCTTGACTTGGGGGAGTAGAACAAATGCTTTCAACTTTTTAAAATAACAAACCCTGAAAAATTGGTTATCTTAGCAAAACAAAATCCAAAAACACTTCAAAATTCAAAAATCAAAATATGCAGCATGGAATCATTAATAACTGGGCCCATAACCAATTCAGAACATGAGAACATTCAGCAAATATTCCCCCACTGTACTTCACTGGAAAATAGCTTTACAAGACAAGGCAGCCATTAAAAGGATGGCTTTTAAACTTCCTTGGAAAGTACAGCAAATTAGCAGAGTACATACACAGCAGTTTTGTTAGCATATCTGATCCCATGATTCAAAAAAGCACACACACACACTAAGATAACCACACCCAATTTCCCCAAGTTACTTTTCTAGCATAATAAGGACTCAAAACTCTTAAAGTAGGTAAAAGTATAAAAACAGCTTTACTCACATATCCAGAGCACTTCATATAGCAGAACAGCAGCAAAATGATTACTTGCAGTCTAAACTACTAAAATGACTAAAAGCTACATGATTACAAAGAAGATATGTAGGACCCCTGAGTGGGAGGTCCAGTCTCAAAGAAATACATCATGGTGTGTGCCACATGGCTAGCTTCTAAGACAAAGAGAATACTTGGACACTCCTCTTTCCTTAGAAGCCCAATCAGAATTCAAAAGGAAGTTACATCAGACATTCTGTTTGCCTCTATCAGTTAACCCTTTGGCAGTAAAAACATCTCAATTTATTGGATTGCACACTACATATCCCAACAGGAAAAGCAGGGGTTCATGCAGCAACAGAAACTCAGACATGGAAGTGAGGGTAGTATAGCAGTCTGGCAGAGTGATGGTGTCCAACTGTAGCACACATGGCTCTTTTTTGAGGGTAATATTTATATCCAATATCATACCTGTAAGGGGTGTAAGACAATGCTTTGATAGGGTTCCCATAGTTAAACAAAAGAAACTCTGGCCCCATTGATTGCAAATAATGGTTGAGACATTAAGGTTGATGGGTTTATGGCAGCCTCCATATTGTGGAAAGGAAAAGGTGAGAGGAAAGACATTTGCAGGGATGAGTAGGGATAATAGGTGTTCTGGTCACTGTTTGTTTTTGGAGTGTGGTTTACTGCCAGGTGCGTCCAGGGAAGATTAGCACATTCATCCTTAATGACTCTGACTACAGGGTTTCACATTAATTTTATCCTGGGCGTGTTTGTTGGGAAATTTCCAGTACATCTTTGTAGGTCCTAGTGACCTCCATTTGACTCTATCTGTGGTTGGTGCTGGTCTACCTTAGACCTTGTGAAGCGTCCAATATGCCAAATTATGAATTATTAGAGGAAGGGGGTGTAAGGCCAGGTAACAGTATCATTGGTTTGTTTTAAAGCAATGTTGAATTAGTTTTGGTCTTTGACAAGAGTGGGTTAAAAGGTCTATAATGATTGCTTAAAGGTCCATATCTTCAAAATCCAAAAGTGGACAGTTTGTCCATTATGTTGTTATTAGGGAAATTACAGGTAAAGTGCCTGGAATGGCTAATCTGTTGTTGGAAGCACACCTGGACTGTGAGATCCACTTGGAAGAGGCATACCTTTTCCCCTTCCCAGCTAAGGAAATCTAGACCTATACATATGGAAAAGATGGTGTAATCTGGGTCTATCTGTATGGAGAGGAGAAGGTGCAGGTTGTGAGTCACTAAGCCCAGATACTGGAATGAAAGAAAGAAATAGACAGAGTGGGAACCTGAACCTTGGAAAGACTAAAAGCATCTTTGAGTGCAGATCCCTCTCTCTGGGGACTTTATCAAACATGGCAAAAACCACAGCAGATGAACACTACAAGAACAAAAACAGGCAATTTGTACATTTCAACAGAAAATGATGTACATCTTTCCATCATGTAGGGGAACCAAATATGTGTGACATTGACCAGAATGGGTGGTTTATGTAATCCTATCAGGCGTAATCCCATTAGCTGTTTATGCCTATATCTATATCTATATATAGATATATATATTTAAAGACATTGCAGAAGGAGTTATCCTGCACCTCCTTAAGCAACGTTTTTGTAAGGGCAACTGGAGGCTTCCAGGTACAGCTCTGTTCCCCTCCTGGCCACTGACTGGCTGCCTAGAAGTCCTTGTACAGCTAGGGACAAAGAAACTGCTTCCAGCCTTGTCCACGGAGTGACAGCTGCTTCTCTCCCTCCTCTGGGTGCACAAGGACAACCAAATAGATCCTGGATTCACCTCCATGGTCAGTCAGTGGTGAGAGGGGAGTAGTACTGCACTCAGGAGCCTTCAGCTGTCCTCATGTGCCCAGGTGAGGAGACACAGCAATATTGCTTGGGAGAAGTAGACCTCCCCCACAGCCCAATCACCCACATTTACACCAGCGGAGTGCAATCCTATTGACTCTCATCCAACATGCATATATTAAATCATGGAGCTAGTCTACACTATTAAAACCCCCAAATCCTCTTGCAAATTTCCACAAATCTGTGGATCTGGGCCAATCAAGCCACATGATATATGGCCCAGGTTTGGGGCATTTCAGGGTATTTTACCTTGATGCAATGTATGTTGGATTTGAGGTTTTCTCCTCATTTTGTCCACTGCCACCACCACCACTTTCACCACTGCTGCTACTGCTGTGGTAACCATTTTAAAGCTTAGGAGGCAAGTTCTTGGATGAAGGGAGAGGTTTTCTCTCTTCCCCTGGCTCGGCAGCACCGCTTCTGCCCACTCTCCATTCATCCGTTGCTTGCTTCAAGATCCTCTTCCTGCGATGGGAGAGTGGGTGGAGACAGCACTGCTGAGCCAGGGGAAGGGAGAAACCCTCTCCATTCAGCCAGGAACTTGCCTCCGGAGCTTTAAAATGATTGCAGTGGCAGCAGATGAAACTCCAGAGTTAGTCAGGTAGTGAAGAAAAGTACCTGATGTCTCTGCCGAGAATAAATACCATGCAGGGTTTGGGGGCAAATGCAGAGGCACAAGGGGCATAACTCCATTCAGAGTTTTTGCCCCATGTGAAGACAAGCCCATGGTTTGATCATACAACACAAGACTATTTGTTTCCAGAAAACTTTTTAGTCTGCAAATTTGTAGCTGTTTGTTATTTGTTCTCCCCATTAAAGAAAATTCACATTTAGAACGCTTCTTCTTACTTCATATTTAATTTCACAAATTTGAGTCATAGGTCTTGTCTATATGGTCAAAATAATACATACATGATACAAAAGATCCGTGATCCGTTCAAACGGCCGTTCGCACAAATACGTGTCATTCAGAAGGGGAGCAGGGCAGCCAAATCCACTGCAAAGTCCATGTGCGTCATGTCCAGGGCTTCGTAATGGTTTTCTGAAAAGCTCCATATGACTTCCAAATGTGTGACCATTTGAACACTCACATTCACATAGATACGAACAGGCAGTGCAGTCTGATTGGCTGGATGAGTACAGGGCATGGGGCTTGTAAAGAGGGAAAGCAACTGTGGCCGCCATGTTGGATTTTTGGCTAAGCAAGGGTTGATCAAACGCAACTTTATACTTTATTTTATTTAATTTATTTGTAAATACAAAGTGTTGCTCGTGTGCACCCTGTTTTTTATTTTATTTTTTATATTTTGTGTCAGCAGATTTAAAATTGTGAGTAAATCACTCGCAGCCACCAATTGGCTAAGGGGTCATGTGGAGTTTAGGGGGATCTTTTGGCCATGTAGGCAGATTGCATCAGTGCAAACTCTTGCCTTTTCAAACATGTTCATACTTTTCCCTCCTCGTATGGGCTATTTGCAGCTATTTGCCAACCACTTGGAACTGAAAGCTATTACTGGAAAACTATTGATGAGCTGGAGAAAAGAAGAACACAAGGGCTAGGCAGAAATGGTTGAGGAAGTGGATTTTGCAGAGGTCGCCCCCCCCCATGTGAAATGTGTCTGCTTCTCTGGAATTTTCTAAGACAGACTGCAAAAGATGGTAAGAAAACATCCTGACCCACTTTTTTTGGGGGGGGAGGGTAGCTCATGGCATAAAATCAACCAGTTGTGATGATCTTACTGATGTCAACTAATACGGAGTATTACTTGGTTATTATTAATTATTAGAGTTATATCAGCTACTACAGAGTATTAGAGTAGTGGTTAGTTATTTGTTAGAGTTGTAGGTCTCATGTATTATGTAAGAGTGTCCCTGGTACTGAATACAGGGGCCTTTTTTGGAAATCTGGAAATGGTGCCAACACTCCAGTCAAATAATATTGCTATGAGTCACCATGAACATGTAAATATTTCAAAAGGTAAGGGGGGGGGTCTTTATGGAAATTGCCTCTATCAAGAATCTCATGTATATGCTGAGAACGTTTACTGTCAAACACAACCCTAAAAATTACACTTTTCTTTTTAGAGTTTTGTGGCTATTGTATTGATGCTTCCTCTATTGTGTATCTGACCCCACTCATTAAACAGGTTCTAAAAATATCAAAAGCAGCTTTAGATAAATCTACAAAGTAGGCTTAGTGGATTATGTTGCATTAGCAATTAGAAGTGCTAATGCAATATGAGGAAAAGTGTATGGGTCTAATTCTGTTCCTCAAAGCAATTTTACTCCAAATTGGCTGTGTTTTGGACAGTAAGCAAGGTTAGTCCAGATCTTACCATCTCTCAACTAATCTGTTTGAAGGTGCCCTCCCTTGACATCATACCTTTCTCTTTAGTTTCACAATCTAATGAGTATCTATCCATGGATTAAAGACTCTCTATGTTAGGACTTTATCAGACACAGAAAATATGGCATCATCACAATGCCACATAAATGCAAAAGGACACACGGATCAGATGACATCGCCCTTTCGTAGTTAAAAACAGATCGAAACCCGTCATTTTTAATGGGCAGCTTTAGTCAATTAAGGGTGGGGGACATTATTTTGCTGAAATAAAAATTGACTTTTTTATGCCAGCAAAAGAACATTATAATGGGGGCATCTGATAACATCCTTAATGTGGGCACTAACATGGGGTTGTTATGGTTTCTGTATAGAATTAGTACTCTAATCTGTTTTGTTGTCATTTTATTTTATATTCTAGTTCAGCTATTGTTCCTCACAAAAACAAAATACCTTGGAGCATTAATACCTTGGAGAGTGTGGATTTTATAATCTGCTTTATTAGCCATAGAAACTACAATAAAGAATTCCTGCTAGTGAGGAGCCTCAGAAGTAAGAAGGTGAAGTAAAAATATGTATTAACAACTTTGAAAGTACAGTACTTTTAATTTTGGAGATTATCAGAGGCGGCAAAAACAACACCAAAAGATCACAATGAGAACAGAAAGAGGAGAGATTATCAGACAATGACATCCTCTAGCGTTTTGGGGGCATAGAGTGGCTGTGAGTAAGGCATCCCTTTTTATTAAAAAATAAAAAAAGGACGCCTTGTCCGGGGCAGCGCTATGCCCCCATAACAGCAGAAGGACATGGGCATCTGGTAAGGTTGCCCTTTCTGTTCTTGTAGCAATTCTGTGATGTGGTTGGGAAAGCGATTTTTGATGCATTCCCCCACGTCTGATAATCTCCTTCATTGCAAATCTGAATTAAAAAAAACACTTTGCA
The DNA here is from genome assembly GCA_030847615.1 of Gambelia wislizenii. Taxonomy (NCBI): domain Eukaryota; kingdom Metazoa; phylum Chordata; class Lepidosauria; order Squamata; family Crotaphytidae; genus Gambelia; species Gambelia wislizenii. The sequence goes on along the minus strand of JAUMIR010000001.1, from coordinate 162,836,060 downwards.
TTTGAGATGTGTTTACATTGCCTTCTTTTTTAAAAAAAATATATAGCAGAGATTAGTTGGCTTATATGTAATGCTAATATCATTTTCATAAGTTACTGCCTCCTTCGGACTTTATCAGAATAATGTCTAAAAACACTGTAATTCCACTATTGAGGAAAATGGAAACATAGTGGCATTATTATACTAAGGACTTTATCAGACCACCCCCCTAAACCCTGTTCTTTTGTTGGCATAGCTTTGCCATTTTTATATCCGCAAAAGAACGCCCCAGGCCACACTTACCTGTAATCCTGGCGAAAGGCTTCCTAGCGATGAACAAGGAGTGAGTGGAGCACTGTTCACTTCTTCATTTGAAATCCTGTGAACACTCGAAAAGTTTCAAAAAGCAAAGAAACACACTTAAAAACTCCCAAGTAAACTGGGCAGGGTCATAAAAAGTGCGTCACCTACCTGAATGTTGTGATCTCACCCAGATGCGTTCTCACCGGACTGGCCATTGACACTGCATTCACATGAGTACAATGGCATGAAGTTTCAAACACTGGCAATGCCAGCACAAAAGCACCATGGGGATTAATTGACGGTTTGAGCCACCAATAATAAAGTATATTTTTTATAATTGGACATGATCGCGAAAGGGTGACGTCGTCTGGTATGCACACCCTTTTGCATCCTTATGATGCCTTATTTGACTTGTCTGATAATGTCCATAGTATTGCACATCACCGTAATTGCTCTATACTACCACCATGGGATTATCACACAACCACCACTAGGACTTTAAGAATGGGATTTTACTTCTGTGATTTAGCATGGGTGAGACTTCACCAGTTCTCGTGAGAAGAAGTGAGTGTGCTTAAAAACACCAAAACCTTCTTAATTGACAAAGTAAGTCAACACATAAACACATAAACAAAGCTTAAAATGTGCAAACAAAATGGGACAGTTTATTAAAAGAGTGTTCTGTAGATCATTTTCACATTCTCACCCGGACATTTTCTCGCCGGGAACCGGGAAGGGGGAAAGAGGGCCACCCAGTCATGCTATAATCTCGTGATTACAGTGGGATGTGTTTTCACACACTCTTCAATACCACAAAAATAGTCATATTGAGAGCTATTGGCAGCTTGTCCCGCCAATTAAAAGGGATGCATTATTGGCAGCTGGAGCACACAGTAACCACAGGAGGACATTGATGTGCAATAGCTGGAACTCGTTCTTGCTACCATGATGTCATAATTATGCAATTTTAGCCTTGTCTGATAAAATCCTTATTTTTGTTGCTGTTGTTCAAAAAATCAGAGATATGATTGGGATGCCATAGGATCATTCTGTGGACAGAACTACTTCCACCAGGAACAGGGGGGGCAGGTATTTGCTCTTATTTCTACAGGTCTCTGTGTGCTCTGCTCAACACTGGAATCCCACCAGGCCAAGCTTCTGGATGGTGTAAAGGTCTGCAGGTGGGAGGGGAGGATAAAAAATGTTCCATCATTTTAGCATACAAATACTAGTGGAGCACTGGATTCTAGGGGGCTGTATTAGCCCCCTACAAGATATTGGAGGGCCACACATAACCACTGCAGAAAAATATTTGAAGACTTTTTTTGAATAATTTCTTTGTCTGCAGATGCCCCCAAATCTTCTCTGGTACACGGGGGGGGGGCATTTTGCCACATTTTGTGGTCCACTGGGGGATTTAAAGCCTAGGACTTTTTTTTAAGAACAGGAAGTGACTGCAAGGAGGCAGTAACTTATGAAAATTACCTTGTCAGTTCCTGTTCACTAAAAAGGCCTCTCTTCTCCTCTTGATAGGTGACTTGAAGGCACATACATGCACACATGCAGGCTAAAACATGGGGACAAAAAGCAGGGGACAAAATCATGGTAAAAATGACCCTTTGCCCTCTAGAGAGGAGCCCTGGAGGCCTCAAAAATGGCTCCAGGGAGCTGCATGAAGCCCACAAGCCATACTTTGCCCACCCCTAGCCTATGTGAATATAATTAATGGGGACTGAAATATTTTATGTCAAATAATTTAGTTAATAGTCATTTTCCATTCTCCATATAAATTTGTTCCCATGCCAGTGGTTGCAGATCTCATGTGTTATGTGAGATCACTGTTTTGGTACCATGTGCCAAGAACTGTTTCTGCAATTGCAGAAAGACCTTTAGATGTGCCTCTCCCTCTTCCAAAAACATTCAATGTGTTTGCCCTTTATAGTCACTGACAATCCCCCTGTTTGGGAATAAATATATGAAGGAATGTGCATAGCAATAAATAGCTGTGAGAATAGCCATAAAGAACCATGATGTACATGCTGTTTTGTGGTCATTTTAATTCATGTAGTCTGCTATATGTACAATTTACTGCCTTTATAAAGAGAACTAATATATTATCTCTTGCATACTTCACTGTAGTGCTTGTATGTGCTGGATTTAAAAAACTAATTTGCTTTCTTTATAACTCCTTACAAGTTTTGTGAAAGAGTGACACATTGCCTAATCCATTACTTTCTCATTAATATACTTTCCATTACTTTAGGTGAGGAGAACCCTTAAGATCAAATGATATAAAACTTAAAAATTCAGCTCAAAATGCCTCCTAAATTGTCCTTGAAAGGTAATTTTTAAAAGTAACTAGAAAAGCTTAATCCTTATAGGAATAAAGTAACTTTGTTCCACTCCCAGATCTACATTGTATTGGCAGTACCAACTCTAGAGGAGATCAATAGAATTATCTGTTGAATGGCAAGTCAACACTTCTATAAATCCCTTTGATTCAATAGGTACATTTTAGTTTAATTCAGATTTATCTGTTCCTTTTGAAGTATGACTTTGTTACCTCTTCCTTAACCAAAAGAGATTATTTTATACAGTTAACTATACAGAGAACTTTTAGGCCATTACTTTAAAGCTCTGCTTATCTCTCTCTCTGGCTTTTCTTCTCAAATGAAGATTCAGGAAGGACTCATCCCGCACTTTCTGCAAGTGCGCTGATGACTAAAAAGGCCAATCCGAGATAAACAAGTCCGGTTGCAGAAAGCACAGCAGAAGGTCTCCTTGGGTGATGTTTCTGGGTTGTGATTCTTTCTGCGTTGTCGTTTCTCTTCAAGACTTGTTCGGCGTGAGTTCTCAAATAAGGCTGCAGCATTGTGGATAGTGCATCTCCATGCCTCCCGATGTGAGGCCAGGGCGGACCATTGTTGATATTCTGGAAATTGATATGGCTGATTGGCAGACACATGTAACAGGAACATTCTGGTTAGGAGACAGAGAGAAAAAGTCAGAAAGTGGCCATAAGGCTTAAATCAGGCAGAGCCATGATGAAGAAAACAGTTGTCTTACACAGAGAAGATGTTGCAAGTTCCCAGTGATTTCAAGCTACAAAATATTCTGAGCCATGTTCCAAGACACATACAGTACCTCCAACTGTTTCAACTTGGCATTGACAGTCCTGATTAATCCTCTGCTGTCCCACTTTCTCAGCTGTTTTTAAAATGTCCCAGTTTCTCTCGCCTTCTTCTGTGTTCCTCCTTTGTCCGCAGCTTACTTCAGCGCGCTTGCAGAAAGCGCGGGATGAGTCCTTCCTGAATCTTCGTTTGCGAAGAAAAGCCAGAGAGAGAGAGAGAGAGAGACTTCAGGTTATGCAAACTGAACACAAAATGCAACAGTAGCTTGAACTCAGTAAACTCAACAGGGGGAGAGGAGAGGAAGGATAGAATCCTCCCCTTCACAGTAGGTTTAGGCAACAGTGAACTGATGCAGCCTCTTCTAGCTTGTGTGTTCTTCCTCATTAATAACTTTGGCCATCTTGAACAGACTCTGATGTTGCTCAGTACCCCATGTCCCAGTTTTATCTGTGAAATATTGGAAGGCATGAAAACATTTTGAAATGTTCTGCTGATAAGTATACATCTAGAAACAGACTAAGATATAAGGATCAGGCTGACTTACATAGTTTAGAATTTGCTTTTCCCAGGGCTTGAAAGGTCACTTACTGTATATCAGTTTCCAAATGGGGTAGCTGTGGAAGTTTGCTGCAGGAGAAGCAACAAAGAAATCTGTGGTATCTTAATATAACAGCATGAGCTGCTGTGAGTGAGAATCTGCTTCATCAGATGCATGGAATATTATTCAGAATTTAAGGCAATACAATTGCTGATGGGATTATAGATAGTGCCATCAGAATAACATTCAATGCAGGATATACTGGCAGTGACAAACTTTTGCTGGAAACACAAACTTCCTGGCACCAGGTAAAGCAGTTAACACATGTAGTGTGATGAGAATCAATTATCCTGATTGGAACCTGCAAATGAATTATAAGGACTTTATCAGATGAGTCTAAAATTGCACAATTATGACATTACTGTAGCACAAATGGCTTCCCACTGTCTCATGATGACGATGTCCTCTCATGGCCAGTGTGTGCTCGACCCGCCAATAATCCTTCACTTTTAATTGGCAGGACAGGCCTTCTCTTTGCAAACTAAAATACCAGGGGGCACTGAATGCCACTGGGTTCCTGGCACTGCTCCTAGTGCTTTCTTATGTCCTACCCCCTTTCTTCTCAACTCTCACCTTTATTGCTGCTCCAGCAACAGCAAGAGAAGGAATAAGCATCTCTGTCTCTCCCTTTCCCTCTAATATCTGTCACAATGGCTATGCCTGCATCATGCCCCAAGGAGTGCTGGGAAATAAAGTTCAAAGGTAGATACTACAAAAATGGTTCCTGGAAACAGTCCTCTCATAAGGACTCATAAGGTCTGCCTCTTATTTCTGCTGCTGCTGGGATACATAGCATCAGCTTTTGCCATGTGTCCTCATTCACACTAATATTTAGCTTCTGTGGGGGCACAAAAAAACAACTGTAGGAATATAAATCTTCACTTAATATTTCTTCCAAGCAAGAAAGTTTTCTCCCTGCTGGGTAAGTTTTGTACATTTTGGCTGAATATTTTTTCATACTTAAGGCTTTTTTGGTTAAAAAAAACCCACCCAACTTTTTTGCACAGAAAACAGTGTGTGTGCCTTCAAGTCACCAGCTAGTTTATGGTGATCCCATGAACCTAACAAGGTTTTCTTAGGCAAGGTGATCACTTAGAGGTGATTTTATCATTTCCCTCCTCTGAAATATAGCTTGCAGCACCTGCTATTCATTGGTAGTTTTCCATCAAAGTGCTAATCAGAGCTGACTGATTGTTTAGCTTCCAAGATCAGACAGGATCCATTGCCTTTAGAAAAAAAATACATTTTGCACAAAATACATTGATTTCTGTGCAAAACTGTGGGGGTATTTTTTGGACAAAACACTTCTTCCACCAAACCCAAGACTTTTTGACAAATTTAATTTGTCCACAAAAAGTCCCAAAATGTGAAAAAATCTCAGTGGTTGACTATTTGCTCAGCCAGGTGTTTCAAACTGTTAAGACAACCTTTTTTAACAGGATAATATTTATGAGTATTCTTTACATTCCTCACAGACTCATTCTTGTCTGTGAGGGCCTTTAACCAGAATTTAGTGGGCATCCAATGGATGGATGCACAACGTTTTCACTCTCACAAAGAATAGATAGTTCTAAATTGGGGAATAATTAACTGAAGCACACTTACTTAAAAGTCCCCAAAAATATAGAATTAATGTTAAAGAATTTCATTTTCAAAAACAAAAGCATGCACATTCATTAGAGAAGAGAAAAATGAATTGATTGTTATAACCACTCTTCAGCAGAAGGGTCACAATTCCAATAGAGTAGAGAACCCCTTTCAGTCCAAGGACCACATTCAGTTTAAGGTTGTCCACAGGAAGGTTAGAGGAGTTATTTGGAACTGCATTCCAGTGGTGGGCCAAAGGAAAAATGGCACAAATAAAAGTAGATTTTCAGCTTAAAGCTGTTACTGCTAGTAACTAAGGACTTTATCAGACCACCCTTCTCAAACGTTCTTTAGCCGACATAAATTGTGGCATTTTTATGCTGGCAAAAGAACTCCCCCAACGGACCTTACCTTGTTCACATTAAAGAGGCAGCTCAGGCGCTAACGGAGAGTGAATGGAGCTCCATTCACTTCCTGATTTCAAATCTCACTGATTCTCGTGAGAAGACGCTAGTGCAGGAAATGTAAAAATAAAAGCAAAAAAAAAACTCATACAAAAAGTACAGCAAAGCACAGAAACACATTTTTAAAGTCCCAAGTAAATGGGGAGGGGGGGTGGTCATAAAAAGAGCTTATCCTACCTGGCTGTCCCAATCTCACTCGGAAGTGTTTGCCCATTGACACTGCATTCACATGAATACAATGGCGCGCAGATTCAAACACCAGCAATGCCGGCAACAAAGTGCCATGGGAAATCTATTGACAGCTTGGGCCTTAATACAAAAAGTATGGCTTTTTAACAGTACATGATTGCAAAAGAGTGACATCGTATGGTATGCATGCCCTTTCATGACAATTAGGTGTCCTTATGATGCCATATTTGCCTGGTCTGATAAAGTCCTAAGGGCTTGTCTAGACAAGCTATTTAACCCCAGCTTCCCCCATCTTGGAGCCCTGCTGTCCAAATGACACAGGGATTTTGCGCCATTGTGCCTCCAGGCAGGCCAGATGATGCCTGAGGCAAAGTCTAGGGTAAACCCACTTGAAACATTGTAAATAAACACCTGAGAAAACCCGTCCATGCGGGAAAACCCAGATTCAGCTGGCGCAGGAATGCAGGGTCCACACACACATGCCAGCCTGCATTGCTGGCTGCTGCCACCACTGGAGTCATCCTGCAGTCGGGTAGGAGGCCCCCAGCATGTGATCAAGCCCCCTGCATGTAACCAGCCTTGATCACATGCTGAGGGCCTCCTTCCTGGCTTCAGAGGAAGTGATATGTGGCAGTGGGGAAGGTGTCTGCCGAAGCCAGCTGGCGTGTGCGTTCAGACTTCCTCCCATTGCACCTAGGTAAAGGGGAGGGGAAATGGGCCAGATCCAGACAGAATATGCTGGCCAGAAGGTGGCATATTCTGGCTGGTCTAGACAAGCCCTAAGAGCCCTTTCCCACTATATAATTATAGCACTTTGATTCCACTTTAACTGTCATGGTTCCATCCTGTGGAATCCTGGGATTTGTTGTTTAGGGAGGTGCATTTAGAATTTGTCAGCCAGGGAGCTCCTCTAATCCCTTACCAAACTACAAATCCCATAATACCACAGGATACTGCTGCCATGGCAGTATTGAATTGTAGCGCAGTAACTGTGTAGTGGGAAAGAGACATTGGTGTTAGAATGTCTTTCTCCAATCCACCAGGTTTTCCTGCTGCCAATGTTTTTGTATGGGGTATATGGAATAGTGTGGATGTAGTATGGATGATAAAATTCAAGAAGGCATTATAAAGCTTTATCATCTCTCTCTAAAAAAATGCAGCTATTGTTTTATTCAATCCCCTCTGGGTTAGCTCAAAACAGGCATATCCATTTAGAAAGTAATCAGCACTAGACTCAGCAGATGACTTCATCTTTCCTTAGCTGCTTATTTTGTATTGAAATAATTGCCAGCATTTTAGCAGACTAACGCTACTTTGTTGAGTTAACTGCTCTTTGGGGGAATCTCTTATCTTGCACATTCATATCAGATTTATTCATTTGACCTTTCAGCATTGCACATTAGCGTTTTTTTCTGAGTATGCAATTTACCATAAAAATGCCTTATTCAAATATCTTGTTCAAACACTTTGGTGGAAACTTGCTTGAGTGGAAACTGTTTGAAAATTGACTGTAGATGGGAGGGATACATTTTGATTTAGATATAATGACATTTTGATTGAATGACTTGGAATTTGTCTTGAGGATATATCTGTTCAGCCAAACAATTAGTAGCAATTTTATATATTCTTCTCAAACAAATGTAGACAACCAAAGAAAAATGATATTATCTCCTAAATTACTGATTTATTTCCCAGCTCCTTTTCAAAATCATCTGGAGTAAAAGCTGTACCTTCTCCCTTCCTAAAGTTTTGCTTTGTTAAAAATTTAGCCTGAGGAGGAATTGTGGAGAATTAAAAGCTTGCACACTATTTTATAAATTTTGAATTGGTCCAAATAAAGACATTTTTTGAAAATGGATTTTCAAATTATGTTTATAATTTCTGGGATAGGCATCAGGGTTGAGATTGTCCAGAAGCTTCCAAGGACCACAGATCAGGAGGGGCCCACTGCCACTGGGAAATTCTTCAGGGTTTCAACCAAGATTCTTCTTGGCCCTTCATGAAGATGCTTGGAATTATTAAAACTGGGGCCCTCTGCATTCAAAGCATATGCTGTACCACTGACCTATGGCCCCTCCCTGTAATGCTGCCCACTGGCACACCATCCCCAGGTTTTTGGCACCATTAACAATATACTGTGTAGCATCACTTTAGATGAATTCAGGTCTTAGGATTCCTCCTCAGGTGATGGTGCTTAAAATTTAAGATCTTAATTATTTTGAATTGTCAGCCCCTCTTCTTTGTCATTGTAAAGGAGGTGGCATAACCCAAATCACAACAGCTCTTTTGGATAATTTGCAATGTATGCCACATTTCTTTAAGCATCACACACAGGGGTAGTACTCCACAGTGTTTACTTTCTAAGCATTTCCACATGGACCTTCACCCATGTGATAGATAGTTCTGGTTTTGATTTTGCACTTTGCTATTGCAGTTGCATTCTTGTTGTCTAATCACCCCCAGTGCACTGTAGCAATGGGGCTTTCTCCTATTTTTGGTGGTTGTTCAAAGACTCCATGAAGGAACGAAATCAGTGGATGCAAAGCATTGCAGTGAGGCAGGAAGACGTTCTACATGTAACATATAAGTCTACGTATAACTCACATAGAACCCATTCTAGAAGGCACCCTACATATGTTCTAATGCACATGTGTAATTTGGGAGTGGGCAGGGGTTTGTCATTATGATGCCACTAGACTAGAGCATCCAAAATTTACTTTTCAGACTTTAAGTCCCAGAGTATCCTAGCCATGACCTTTGGTTTTGGGAGTGGTAGTCCAAAAAAATAACTTTTCCAAGCTCTGAATGGCAATCCCATTTCTAAATTATGTTCATTTAGCTCCTTATTTATGGTATAGAAAACTGCTGCAAAAATCTTTGAGAATAGCATAGTTTTCAAAGGCTATTCACAATTGGGATTTACTTCTTGCACAGGACAAAAGCAGCACAGTCTGTGCAAGAAACAGCATTTTCTGAGATGCCTCCTGTTCAGAAAATGCTGTTTTCTGCTCCAAATCATATGTGACTTTTGTGTAGAATAAATTCTGAACAGTGAAGATTCTTGTCTGTCCAGGATTCTCCTAGTCAGGATTTGTCACACTCCAGAAAGACTTTTGTCAACTATCTTTCAACTCTTTTCCAATATTCTTTTCATCTACATTCTTTTGGAAGGTCAGCTCCTTTTTTTTTTTTTTTTTTTAATTCCTTGGTGCGACATGAGTGTGATATTAAATGGATTCCTGGAGAAAAGACCAAGTTTATAATGTTTAGGGCAATTTCCTCATGTCTCATCTCTCTTGCATTCTCTTTGCATGTACTATAAGAGAAAATTCTACAAGGATCACCTGCAATTTATGCTGTAATAAATGTCTGTACAAATACTACACTTGGGCACTAAAAATGAAATACACAGATATAGGATGGGTGACACATGGCTTGAGGGCAGTACATGCAAAAAGGATCTCGGAGTCTTAGTGGACCACAAGCTGAACATGAGTCAGCAGTGTGATGCAGCAGCTAAAAATGTCAATGCGATTCTAGGCTGCATTAATAGGAGTATAGTGTCTAGATCAAGGGAAGTAATAGTGCTTTGGTCAGACCTCACCTGGAATACTGTGTCCATTTCTGGGCACCACAATTCAGGAAGGATATTGAGAATCTGGAACATGTCCAGAGGAGGGTGACCAGGATGGTGGGAGGTCTGGAAGCCATGACCTATGAGGATTGGCTTAGGGAGATGGGCATGTTTAGTCTGGAGAAGAGAAGGTTGAGAGGTGACATGATAGCCATGTTTAAATATTTGAAGGGATGTCATACTGAGCATGGAGCACACTTGTTTTCTGCGGCTCCAGAGGTTAGGACACAGAGCAATGGGTTCAAACTCCAGGAAAACAGATTCCACCTAAACATTAGGAAGAACTTCCTGACAGTAAGAGCTGTTCGGAAGTGGAATACACTGCCTAGGAGTATGGTGGAGTCTCCTTCTTTGGAGGTTTTTAAACAAAAGCTGGATGGCCATCTGTTGGAAATTATTTATTTATTTATTTATTTATTTATTTATTTATTTATTTATTTTTACCCCGCTCTTCAGCCACAAGGCTATCAGAGTGGCTTACAAATTGTTTTTAAGCAATAGCAATTTACACATCTACATTGCATTAAGCAGTTTCCAATGTGTGTTAGCTAATTGCCCCCCACAAGCCGGGTACTCATTTTACTGACCTACAAAAGGATGGAAGGCTGAGTGAACCTTGGAGCCCTCTGGAATCGAACTTGCAAAGTGGTGACTTGCAGTACTGGCATTTAACCACTGTGCCACCAGGGCTCCTTTAAGTCCCATTAAATGATTTGATTGTGTATTCCTGCATGGCAGGGGGTTGGACTGGATGGCCCTTGAGGTTTCTTCCAATTCTATGATTCTATGGCCCCATCTATATGGTGAAAAAAATCCGTACTGCGTTCGAAAGATCAATAATGTGTACATACGGCCGTTCGAATACATTAGTGTCTTTCAGAAGGGGAGGGCCTGCAAATCCCCCATAAAATCCGTGAATTCAGAGTTTGGGAGGAATAGTGGATCTCGGCAAAAAATCTGTACAACCGTTCAAATTTGTGATCATTTGTACAGGCTATCGATAATTCGAATGATCGATCATTTGAATTTGCATGGATTTTTTTTCTTATTGTGTAGATGGGGCCTATGATTCTAAGTGTCCAGCACTTGGGTTTGTGCACACTCCCAAAGAATATGGAAGAGAAGCAAAGTTTCAGCATATAAACATCTACCCCTACAGCCTCCATTTAATCTGCACTTCAGTTATTGCACATAACAGTATTCAATAACCTGCAAATTGACTTGTTCTTACAAGCTTATTTTCACTCTGGTAAGAGGATCTCTGAGGGCTCATGCCTACCTGAGTAAACATGTTTACTGGGATTGGGGCATCTGCAAAAGAAAGAGTAACCATACCACTAAAGACAAGATGGACAACTTGTACTCCTCCAGATATTATTGGACTGCAATTCAGCCCATCAGCCCATACCAATATAGCCCATTGGGAACTGCAGTCCAGCAATTTTTTAATGGGATTATGAGAGCTGTAGTCTAGTCACACTTGTTAGGCCATCTCAGTGTTAACAAATCATCTAGAGGACTTCAGTCAGGTCCAGTCTCTATGTCCATCTGGGCAACTGGGAGCATATAACTCTCTTGTTGCAACAGCACCACTGGCTGGAGGTCCATTTCTGGGCACAATTCAAATTGCTGGTGGTGATCTATAAAGCATGGGTCCCTTTAAGTATGTATGCCCCTTTATAAGGAAATTAGATTGCCTCAAGAATGTGTCACCACCTTCTCAGGCTTATTTGGTGGGTATAAGGGAGAGGGCCTTCCTGGTTGCTGTTCCCAGTCTTTAGAATTCCACCCCACAAGCTAGGATGGCTTCCTCGTTGCTCTCCTTCTGTTGGCAACTGAAAACTTACTTGTGCCACCAGGCTTTTAGAAACTGAATGGAATGGGCTTTAAAAGATGTCCTGTGGTGTTTTATAGTTTGTATTGTCTTCTAATGAATGTTAATGTTTTTAATATTTAATGTTTTCACTTTATAAATTGTTTAATTTCTTTTGAAACAACATTTATATTTCTACTCTTATCTAAGTTTTTGTATATTTTGTAATCCCTGCTGTTTTTAAAATATGTTGTTAGCCACCTTGAGTCCCATTATTGGGAGAAAGAAGGGATATACATTAATAATAATAATAATAATAATAATAATAATAATAGCAGCAACAGCAATGGCAACTGCAGTGACTAACTGCAAATGGGGGCCTCCAAATGTTAGACTGTAAGTCCCTCACCATTGGCTATACTGGCTATGGCAAACTACCAGCATCTGGAGGGCTACAGTTTGCTCAGCCCTCTACAACCCTAATGGGATTATTGTTTCTTCTTGTTTCTCTCTCTTCCCTGCCACGCCAGTAATGGTGAAATGCCACAACTGTGGAGGAAGACCAGATCACTTGGGAAGCCTCCATGTTACCACCTCATTGCTCTGAGAGGGTGTCAGCGCTGGTGAAGCTTGATGCTTGATGCCATCCTTCTACACGATTTTGTATACAGGTTGCCCCCGTTTACATGGGATTGGTACCCATGTACCAATCTGCTGTTGGGTGGGGGGGGGATATCTCTCTAGGCATCTGGAACTCCACTGAGTCGTGCTGAAGGTGGTCTGTCTAGGCATCGGGAGGTCTTTCAGCATCCCTCTATGGTCAACTTCTGCCAGATGTTTTAGGTCCTCCAGCCTAATTCTATGATATTGATGGTGGGTCACTATTATACATGGCTTTACATATCTGTGGTAAGGCTGGGAATGTATCCCTCATGAATACAGTGGGGGAGGGGTGTGTGAGCTGTATTGCCATAGAGATGTAGGATGCATCACTTAGGAACAATTACTGATGGAGAAGTGGCATCAGCAACTATATTTTACCACATCTTTGCTACTGGGCATCCTGCGCACTTCTAGCAGAGTTAGTGCACCAATAGGTACCTCTATATCCTTCACAGTAATCAAACATTGTTAACCTTCCTATTTATAATGCAAAGCAATAAGACACAACCCAGTTCTAACAATACATTATGTTTAATGCCGCATTTTAAAGTCAAACAGAACAAAGCCACAGATTCCCTAAGAAGCCAAAACAACAAAGGCTTTTATTTTTGTTTTTGCTTTAATTATGCTTATCTTTGGACATTGTGTCTCTGGTTTCTGTTATCAGGAGGTACAGTTACAGCAAAGTGATGCACAGTTATGATTTATCTTGATGCCAGAGAATAAAGACTAGACTTAGAATATCACTATGTAATGTTAAATAGCTCATTTGAATTCATCACATTGCCCTCTATTATCTCATGCTTGATACACCATCACAGACCCATTTATTATTTCATGCATGGTATATTAACCATCAGGACCGGTTTAAGGAATTTTGGGGTCCCCAGCAATGCTTTATTTTGGGGGCCCTGTATGTTTATCTCAGGTTGCTATAACCTAACTCAACCTAAGATATTCACAGGACAGGATATTCAGATTACAGTATTACTAATAATGTTTTTGCAGGAGGAGGGTTATTACAGGGGGGGGGCCCACAATGATGGCCCCCCTGCGGATGCTGACTCTCTGGTGCCTTAAACTGGCCCTATTAACCATAGAGGGACATGGAAACAAGAGAGGCACAAGCGAGCACTGCCTCTTCCTGATGCTTTCCCCAGCATGCCTCGTACCCTTACAGATGGAAAGATCAGTCTTTCAACGGTCCATGTCAGTTTCAAGTGTATTCAGTCATAAATCTGTTCTGTCCTATTTCCACTGATCTGTGAGTAGTTTAAAAAAACACACACACAAGAAAAATGTGTTTGCTTACATACAGGATGTCATATTGAAGAGGGAGCAAGTTTGTTTTCTGCTGGTCCAGAGACTAGGACAAGGAGCAATGGACTAAAACTACAGGAAAAGAGATTCCACCTAAACATTAGGAAGAACTTTCTGAAGCTATGAGCTGTTCAGACATGGAATGCACTGCCTGGGAGTGTGGTGGAGTCTCCTTCTTTGGAGGTTTCTAAACAGAAGCTGTATGGCCATTTGCCAGGAATGCTTTGTGTGTTCCTGCATGGCAGGGTGTTGGACTAGATGGCCCTTGTGGTCTCTTCCAACTCTATGATTCTATTCAGTTTGCATTAGCATGAAAGTTTTTGTATGTGACTTTCCCTAACACACACACTTTTGTACAGTTTTTGAACTGAGAACTGAAGATCAAAATTCAAAGAAATGTATGATTATGAAGGATAATACACAAATGTTCCGGCCTGTATATTAGTCCAGGTACTAAGCACAATTCTCCCTATTTCTATGCACAAAAAAGTAGCTTGTGTATGGAAGTGGGGCTGGGGAAGTCATTCAATATAATTGCAACACCCCACATGGCAACCAAGGGAGCAAAAGCAGCTTTCAGTCACATGGGACTACAGAAACATGGAGGAGATGCAAGCTGCAGATTCACAGCCTAACCACTAATGCACCCTTTGGGCCTGATTCTTCCTTGATTATGGAAATCCCTTAAACTGTAAGTCTAAGCAGTAAGTGTAAGCTTGTCTATATGGGGAAAATACTCCTCATAGAATTCGAGGAGAATACCTTTTGTCCTAATGGAATCCCACATCATTTTACCATATTCGGAAGGAAGGGGGCCAAAAACTCCAAATACCCCACAGGAAAACCATCACAGCTTTTTTTTTTTAAAACTACAAATGAAATGCACATTCTCACTCATTTGCTTTGCTGCACATTCCCGATAAGAGAGGAAATGGAAAGCTCATTGGTTGGATGTGCACAGGGGGCGGAGCTTGCTGGCAAGGCAAGCACCCGGAACCACCATGTTGGATTTACACCATAGTGATTGTGCGCTGAGGTAATGAAACAGCCTTTCCCCTTTTTTTCTGTTTATTTAAGTGGAAGATCGCACTTAGGCACCTTGGATTTGCTTTTTTTAAAAAAAATACTGTTCAGCAGCAGCAACTGGTGACAATAAAAATGTGAGTAATTCACTTGCATCCACAATCTACATTCACAGGCATGCCTGTTTGAACAACATACGTGTATGTTTGTTGCATGCCTGTGATCCTGAAAAAAACGTGGAGACAAATGAAAGCTGCTGCAAATTGGTGTTAGTGTGCACCAGTCCACATTTTATTGCCTTGTATAGACAAGCCCTTAAATCCAATTACTTAGTCACAACTAGAATAGGCCCTTTGAATCATCTATTTAACTGTTGACTTACCACGTGGTAACTGAATCAATCAGTCTCTGCTAGTCAGGACTAGGTATGCAATTTAGATCCTTATATTTCTCATTCCGGGTTTTGTATCAGATTTCTGTGCCTGCAAGAGTAGGGTAAGTGTCAATTATTTATGTATGTGTTTGTGGGGAGGTTGTTCTATTCTTACTATTATTGTTGAAATTACTGTTTTCTTATATAAAAATAAGAAGTGAAAATAAGTAATAAGGTGGTAAGAATTAAGCCCTCTCCTCCAAGAGCAGAGGTCCTTACTGCACTCTGAAGAAAAGCAGCAGAGCAGCAGGAACATTCCATCTTTCCTGCTGCTTTACTACATGATGTCATGGTTCTTTCATTCCAGTCCCATGGGGGACCAAGGTAAAACCATGTCCTTTTGCTAACCAGAAAACCCATTTGCAAAAAGATGTGGCTTTACCTTGAACCCCCACAGGACTGAAACAAAAGAACACCAGAAGAATGCTGACACTATGCAGTAAGACACCAGGAAAGACAGGACATTTCTGCTGCTCTGCTGCTTTTCTTCAGAGTGCGGTAAGCCCCAAGGTGCTGGCTACAGGTATTCTTAAGGAACACATATAGATTGGGAGTGGATCTTACTGCTCTGATCTCAGTCCTGACTCTGGATGCTCATTAGAATACTAGGAAAATACTTAGAAGTCAAGGAGAACAGTTTTAGTCAATCTTTTCACTACTTCTTTGTATGTAGGTCTGTTGTTTTAGTATTGCTAATCTTGGCATGGTGGGACCATACCCCCATATGAATGGTCATTATTCTGGTGCTTTGTAACACTGCATTTTTTAAACTTTATTTCAAAAGCGATAGATTGCTATAAATAAAAAATACCAAAATCAAAGAAGGCCACAATTCATCTTCTAAACCTTGCTTATATGAACAACAGCCCTGTCAGTTTTCTGTGGTTTTTTTCCAGGCTGTGAGGCCGTGTTCTGGAAGAGTTTATTCTTGATGTTTTGCCTGTTTTGCTTGATCTTGTCTGAAGTTGCCAGCCACAGTTGCAGGTGAAACATCAGGAATAAACTTTTCCAGCATACGGCCTCACAGCCTGGAAAAAAACCACAGAAAACCTATGGATGCTGGCCGTGAAAGCCTTCGACTTCACATTGAACAGCCCTATCCTTTGGCATGATGACTACTAATAGGCCAAGCACTGGTAAGTGGATGGAGGGGTTATTTATGGCATTACTAAGGTGCCACCCCTCCCTCTGACAGTGGAGATTATCAGATGCAGCAAAAACCATATCAGAAGATTGCTAGAAGAATAGGAAGGGGCAACCTTACCAGGTGTCATAATCTCCAGCGTTCCAGGGGCAAAGTGCAGCTGTCAATAAGGCGTCCCTTTTAATTTGCAGCTTCTCATCAATGAAAAAAGGAAGCCTTAGTTGGCGGCAGCAGCACTATGCCCCCGGAAGGTCTGAAGGACAAGTTGTCTGGTAAGGTCTCCCTTTCTTTTCTTTTAGCAATCTTCTGAGGCAGTTGGGAACACAAGTTTTTGGCCTCTTCCCCCCACGTCTGATAATCTCTGGTGTCACCTGGTGCAGTTTGGCCTCTCCACCTCTCCCTAGTGCTGCCTTTCGGTGTTATTAAATTGTATCCCCCACCATACCTCACTATTGGCTCTGCTGGCTAGGACTGATAGAATTTGCAGTCCAATACCAACTGGAAGGCTATATGATTCCCACCCTTCACTAGTGGCTGTCATACACAGGAGAGAACCTGAAACTCTTGGGTGACTAACTTAAACATGCATACTAGTCTCCTGCTACATTTCATGGTTTGATGCATTGGAGCAGATCCAGAATAAATCCAGCCCTGGAGGGGGAGAATCCTGAGCTTGAAGAATTCTACTGAACTCTTTGGTGATCTCTATCACAGACATCTGCTCTCATGCACCATGGCCTTACTTGTGCTATGCTTAATAAAGGAGACACTTTGCTTTCAGTCATCCTCTTTAAGTTAGGCCAACACAAAATTGCCTATCTCCAAAGTCCAGTATTGAAAAAAAGGGAGTGAGGTTACTGATTAAGAAACTGCCTTAAAAACTGCCCACAACATTGTTAAAGAAAACATGCAAGCAATGTAGTCATTAGAAACACAGTTTCATTGTATCGAATGGAAAGCAGATAGTGAATGAAAACAGCATTTTTTTTAAAAAAAGAGATGAATAACTGCAGCTCCAATATTTTTATTAACTGTCCAGAAGAATCCTAGATAAATAAATGGTCTAATTTAGACCAACAGTGTAAACTCTTGTGGGTGTTTTGTGTAGAATAGGGGGGAAACAGGAAAATAATTTAGAGTAATGTGTTTATTCTGTCTCTTCCATCAACAGCTATGCCTCAAAAACATTTTTTCTTGCACCCACAAATCCCAAAATGTCCTTCAGTGGGTATGGGGCACATTTCTCCCATATTTTGCATCTACACTGGTCCAGTTCAGGTCCAAGAGACACCTTTTTGAAACAGGCAGTGACTCAATACAGTTCTTCAGCAGATTCATATACTGTACCAACTGCCAGGTTCTTTTGCCATTACCCTAGTAAACTGCTTCATTTTCCCACATCTGCTGTATCTGCCTATGTATATCTGCTCCTGTGGATGAGATCCAGTCTGGTAGCATAGCAGTAGGAATCTAGGTGGCAACCAGTGGTGCAAGTGTGTGTGTGTGTGCGTGCACGCGCACGTGTGCCTTCAAGTTGACTTATGATGACCCCATGAATTTCATAGGGTTTTCTTAGGTAAGGAATATTCAGAGGAGGTTTTTCCAGTTCCTTCCTCTGAAATATAACCTACAGCACTCAGTATTCCTTGGCAGTCTCCCATTCAAGTACTAACCAGAGCTGACCCTGTTTAGCTTCCAAGATCAGATGGGACCTGATGTCTTAGATTATTTAGGCTGGGACAGCAGCAACAGACAAAACAGTTGTAGGCATAGTGGTGATGTGACATTGTATAGAGAAGGCCATCTCTATTAGGAGAAAGAGAGCCCTGCCAGCTTTCAAGCTGATTGGAGACCAGCAGAATAGCTTTTTTTTGAGGGCGGGGCAATGGAGACAGGTTTTCTGCCACCCCTCTACTGCTGCTATGTACCACAGCAAAAAACATGACAGCCTGCAAAAAATGAACTACATGTGGCACCAACAGGATCCTGACCAATTTTGTGAGTTGGCCACAGTCAAATTGTGTATGCTGATGTGGGCAAAAATATGCACATATGTAGTCCCCAAAGAACAAAGTGTCAGATCAGTTTTGAGTGTGTATGACAGATCTTGAGTTCCCTCCGGGAGTCCTTACCCTTCTCTGTGTGAGTCACAAGGGAAAAAATAAACAATCTTAACTGGACATCAAAGTGTCTTTAGTACTGAATGTTAACCTGCAATAAAGTGGCCAAATAAATTAGATAGGTAAGCTTATCATTACCTACTCAATGTTGCTCAGTAGGACCACTTAGTAGCTTAGCTAAGTGGTCAGATGGGGCATTTGTCCATTCTGCTTTTCTTATATTTGGTTTTTTTAAAAACACAGCAACCAACTCCCCCCCGCCCCCAGCCTCAAGTTCTTTCTCTCGTACATATTTATGAATTTGGGCAAATTATTCAAAACTGAACCGAGAAAATTGGCCTCATTTTTTCATGGCCAAATTCAATTGGTACAATTATTCCCAACATGGAAATTAACACATTTTCCTTTCCTGACACATGAGGAGGCTTTCCAAAATTAAATAATAATAATAATAATTTAGTAGTAACATGGCTGGATTCACAGGAAAAATCTGTTTTTTTCACACTACCATTTGCAAGGCCTTTCATCATTAAGGCCTATGGGGACTAGTGAGTACTCTGACAACCAGTTGTGGAAGACTGGATTGATTTTCTTGCAATCCCATCTACAAACATTTAGATACTTTTATTTAAAAGTGCTGCCTTATTTTTTTAATCCCTTAATTTTTGCTTCTACAATGTAATCCCTACTAAATTTTTATAAAAATAATAACATTCTAGGCTGTAGAAACTGGGGAAAAGGGCAAAGAGATTTATTTTAAATTTTAAATTTTAAATAAATAAGCTGTTAGTTATTTAAAATAATTTTACACATTAGGATGTTCAGTTCCATAAAATGTTAAATGTTGCCAATAGACTTTAATGGATACTTGATTTCAAGGTACGCTTTCTTTAAGGGATCAACTGTTTTCTTATTCTACTTTTTACCTCATTAAAACCAAGCTGCCAATTGCCTTATTCTGCCTCAATGGCAGTAGCTTAAATACTCTAAGGCACCAGATCTTTGAAGCTAAGCAAGGGTCAGCTCTGGTTAGTACTTGGATGGAAGAACAGCAATGAATACCAGATGCTGTAGGCTATATTTCAGAGGAAGGAACTGGCAAAACCATTTCTGAGTATACCTTCCCTTTAAAAATCCTATAAAATTCATGGGGTCAATGTAAATCAACAGGCAACTTGAAGGCACATACCTCCACACATACCTCAATGGCAATTAGCTCACTCAAAAATGACTCAGAGGTCTAGACCTGAAGTTCTCTTGATCAGAAACTTACCGAAAGAATAGAAAGATGTAAAAAAAAAAAAAAAATCTCTCAGCCATCTCTCATGTTGTCCTTACAGTGAAGGCAAATAATCTTCTCATCTTCTGTTTCTGTTATTTAAGCTCCCTTCACTAGTTTCTTCCCTCAGGCTATGCTGATGTATCTTCCTTTCTCAAGTCATTGTTGTTATTGTTATATTTATTTGTATCTCACCTTTCTCCCAAAACCGGGACTCAAGTTCTTTGCTTGAATTGACCAACATGCTAGTTCATCCACTGATCTCAGATAGTTCTTGGACTGTCCTTTTGTGTGCTCCAGCTAGAACTCTCTGACCAATGGCTTTTTAATACATCATTAACTGCTAGTCCTTTGTCCTGTATTTTTGAACCAGTGGGACCAAATGAAATGTTCTTAAAAAGCCATATCACAAGGTCAACTTCTTGTTACTCCTGTCCAGCATATAAACACCTGTTCTACCTACTAAAGTCATAAATCCTCCCTCAGGTTACTGACAGTTTCACTGGCAGTTAGAATATTGTGAACCATAGGTCTCTATTGCAAAGTAACTAGTAAGCCCCAGAGAAAATTAACCTTTTCATCTTTCATATTTAATGATTTATAAATGCAGCAATGCCATAGTACATCATATACTTATTTGTAAATGAAGCACATCATTTTAATTGCTTTTGTCTCAGGATTCAGTGTTGCTTAACTAGGCCTTTCACTGATAATCTAATCATAATTTGGATTTAACAATGGTACATTAAGAGGTAAAAACTTCATTGTAAAGGTACTCAAATAGTTTTTGTGCTCCATCTTCTACATGTGGCCAGAAATCCAGGAAGATATATTTGAAGGTTCAACTTCCTTAAGGGAAACATTATACTCCTAAAGGATGGGCTAGTATTAGGTGCACAATGTGCAAAAGTAGGTTGTGTGAGTGCAACATTACCCTCACACCTTGATTTCCTATCCTTTTATTGGGCTAAAAAGCTTTTTGTGACTGATAGACCCAGTTAAAGCCCTTTCCACTTTCTTGCACCTCCTTCATCCTTCCCACATCCATATAAGTGTAAGCTGTTTTCCTCATCTCCCTCTTATTTCTCCTCCTTCCATCGGAATGTGCTACTCCCTGAGCATTGCATCCCTCATATTACAGTAGAAGACTTTGAAATTGTTATTACATCATTGGTAATAACACTAGAAATTGTTATTACAGCATTGGGCAAAGCTCTGATAGAATTCCCAGAAGAAACTAAGTACCTCCTTTTGACCTGTCAACACATTAACAGAACACATCAGGAAGACCAACTTTCTAGATACTTAAAAACAAATTAAAGTTCAGTCAGCAGCAATTGTATGGCTGCCTGTGGGAAAGCTGAAGTGAAGTATTAGGAGCATCACTCCAGTTCTATTAAAGTTGACTTTAAAAAGAAAACTGTCAATGGAAAAAAAATCCTCAGTTTCTTTGTTCTTAGAACTTCTTTTATTCAGGCATTGTGCAAATGTGAGACAGTAAATATAAGGAGTCGGAGCACATTAGTCCCTCCCCTCCTTTTGTTAACTTTTATCACCATCTATGTGTGGAAAGCGAGGAATGTGAAGAGGAGAACCATTATCTGTGGAGGCTCCTGATGTGAGTTTGCACCCTGGAAAAATCAGAATTTCCCATTCTTGTGGAGAGCTTCCACAGGCTCCCCGCTTCAGACTCATCTATCACTCTCCTCACATAGATGATAGCAGAAACAATGATTCTCCATCCCTGCATATTCACACTGCTCACTTAGGGGGTTACTGCACACTGAAGTAAAGCATCAGTGCAGCAGGAAGGTTCTGTCTTTCATGCTGCCTTATTGCACAATGTCATAATTCTTCCAGTGTTCTGCTGTTCCAGTCCCATGGGAGACCAAGGTAAAACCACATCTTTTTGCTGGTATTTCCGGTTAGCAAAAAGATGTGGGTTTACCTTGGTGTGCCCCAGGACTGTAATGAAAGAACAATGACATTGTGCTGTAATGCAGCACAGAAGATGGAACCTTCCTGCTGCACTGCCACTTTAATTTGGGGTGCGGTAAGCCCCTGTCTGGATGCCTGAATTGGACTTTGATGTGCTTTTAAACTGGGCAAATCACAACATTCCCCCCCCCCAAGATGTATGCTGTAGGGCTGTTCCATTTTTTAAGTCAATAATGTGAGTACTTAAGATGCCTGTTAACCTTCACCAAAAAATCCCCAAGGACTGTAAGGAGATTTGTGCAGGGTTGGTAATATTTTCCTCTTGGGTGTGGGAGGACTTCTCCCATCTTTTCAGAAATAGTATTTTCTGTGTAAAAAATGTTGTTTCCTGTGCACAAAATACTGTTTTCTACACACACAAAAACCATGTACAAATTTTGAACAGATTAAGTCCCAAACTGCAAAGATTCTCATCAGTCCAGAATTATCCTCATCAACATTTCCTTATACATGAGAAACATATTTTTCAACTATTTTTTAATATTGTCTAGTATTTTTTTTTCCAACCCTGAATTTCTGGGACTGTTTAGCATGTAAAGTATAAGTAAATCAGTTAAGAGACTATAACATGTAGCACAGGGCTAGATAACTGTGGTGGCACTCTAGATACAATGGGACGGCAACCCGACCATCCCTCATCATTGGCTATGTTGGCTAGGGCTAAGAGGATTTACAATCCAACAGCATCTGAAAGTAAGCTACACTGGGTATCACTGTAGTGCAATCCTATGCATCTTTATTCTTAATTCAGTGGTTCTGCTCTACTTGGGATTAAGAATTGAATTCAGGCCACAGTGTTGTGTCTTCAGTATTAGATTGTGAGCTGGTTCAGGATACTTTGGCATGAAGTGGTAGGATGCAGACATCTTAATAAAATTTAAAAATAAAGCAACGGGTGATAAAAAGCCTAGATAATGAATGCTATTTATTCTGATGGTCTTAACTGGCATGGCTCTGATAAATCTCCAAGTATCTCAGGTTTGTGTCAGTCCTTTTACATCAACTCCTGGATTGTTATGTTAAAACACTGTAATTATTTTGGGGAGCCTCTAAAAGAACTATATCTAGATTGATAGATAGACATTTAGATATATTTAGAAGACTGGTGGAAAGATGGTGTTAGAATGACCCCCAAACCACAGGAAATTATACCCACCACCCAACTATTTAGGGAACAGAAGTGATGTAACTGGCCATTTCCTAGCAAGACTGTAGAGTTAATGGAAGAAAATGTGGAATGCCACAGTGCTTGTGGTTTTGGTCAGTGGAAGGGTAAATTGCACTAAAAATGAAGTTCTCCCAGGATGAGCTGCCTCTTTTCTGTTTGCAAAGTGCAAACAGAACAGCAAAGGCTGCTTTTACAAAGTAATCAAGCCATAACTGAAGGCACTTTAAAACACAGTGATGGGCAATTGAGAACTGAGTACCACTGCAAACATTATTTATCAGCTTTCCCACTTCAGTATCTCAAAATCCAGCATCTTGGTTCAATAAAGAGATAATATTGATCAATTTGAACAAGACACTTTCATATACACATACACCTTAGCACTCGGAGCCTTGCCGCACTCCGAAGAAAAGCAGCAAAGCAGCAGGAACATTCCGTCTTTCCTGCTGTCTTATTGCATGACATAATTCTTTCATTCCAGTCCCATGGAGGACTAAGGTAAAATATTTTTGCTAAGCAGAAAAATCCATTTGTGAACAGATGTGCTTTTACCTTGGTCTCTCACGGGGCCAGAACAAAATAATGCCAGAAGAACGCCACCATGTTGTAAGGTAGCAGGAAAAACGGAATGTTCCTGCTGCTTTGCTGCTTTTCTTCAGAGTGTGGTAAGGCTCTCAGCTGACTGTTGCAATGTAGCCTTACTCATGAGCACCCATATTTCTATTAACTTGTAAGGAAGACCCATTCTCACCACCTGACCATCCTCACCACCTGACAGGAAAACTGCAGTGCATTTATAAATCTCTTTGCATATTAAATTTCCCATAAAAATGGAGGGAAACATCTAATATATATATATATATATATGTGTGTGTGTGTGTGTGTGTGTGTATATGTATATATATATATATATATATATATTGCTCCAACCAATCAAAGTTCTGATGGGTAGCCAATCACTACACTGGGGACAGGCCCATATGGAAGTTTTAGTACTTTCTAAACATGCCTTTTCAGAGGGGGTGTGAATAGCGTGGGGGGATGTGGTGTGTGTAGCATGTGCTGGAGTGCACGGAGGAAGTGGGGCTGCGTGAGCCTGGTGTGGGGGTACATGCCTGATGGGGGGCAGGGCCAGGGCACCTGGCATTGGGGGTGGGAGCGCATGCCTGGTGGCGGGAGGGGTAGAGGGTATGTGGCTGGTGGTGGAAGTGGGGAGGGGGTGCATGCCTGGCAGCAGGTGGGTGGGTGCACATGTCTGGTGACGGGGGTGGGGTGCACACCTGGCACCAGGGGGTTGGGGTGCATGCCTGGCATTGGGGTGGAGGCACATGCCTGGCAGCAGGGAGGGAGCAGGAGGGACCGAGTTTGAAGGCATATGTTACACTGGGTATAGCTAGTAATATATAATCAGTAAGCTATAAAGCACGTTTCCATAGAGTTGATATGAAAAATATATCTTTGAAATTGCAGAGGACAAGATGCAGTGTCAAAGTTCTCATAGAAGATTATCAGACGGCTAAAATATCCCAGAACAGGAACAACCGGAGATTGCTAAAAGGCTTTCCTTTTAGACGTTGTCGTTCCTGTCCTGTGATGATTCAATTCTGCTCCTGTTCCCCTCCCGCTTCCTCTTATTAACGACTTTAATATGCTCGTGATTCTGTCAGAGAGACAGAACGGGTGCCTCATTAATGAATTTAATCGTTAATAAGGCACCCATTCCATCTCTGTGATGGAATCACGGGCATATGAAAAGGTGCCCCGTTATGCTGGTGCAATGCCAGCCATGGTGGGTGGTCCCTCCTGAACACTTCTGGGTGCAATCAGGACAAGGAGGTAAGTGACAGCCTCCCCCCCCCCAGGTTACTTCTGTTTTTTTTTATTATTATTATTTTTCTGCTTGCTGTCACTTTTATTTCTTTTCCTTCACTTCATTTTTTTGAATTTCCCCCACGCTCATTCTCTCACGAGAACAGCCCCAAATTTCAACTAAGGAAGTGAATATAGCTCCACGTGAGCTTATTCAGTTCTTTGACTGCCAGAGGGAGGGGGAGCCATTTCTGTCACAGCTCCAAGGTAGGCCTGATTTTTTTTTTATAAAAGTGGTACAGGGATGGGAGTGGGGCGGGATTGGTGGTACTGGGACAGGGTTGGGTTTTAGGACCCTTTGTGATAATGTTCATAGTTGACATCTGTGTATGGAAGTATATGTCAATCTAGGACCACACAGAACTCAGGACAATTGCAACTTTTTTTCTTCTTGCATCACATAGTAAACTATAGACTAACATTAAAAAGTACTGAGGCCCAATATGGTTGACTTCACATAAAAGCTTTGTGTAGTGTAGACATCTGTTTTTTCCCCATTTAGGAGTGGGTGGGGATTGTGATTGCAGTTTCTGCTCCTGGAACTTATTCTGTTTCCACTTCTTGATTGAACCTATGCACATAAATAAGGATAAGAAAGGATAATGCAGTCTTATGCCAGTAGAAAAACAAAAGTCAGCAGTATAAAATTTTTAGCTACAGATTTCCTTGATTGATGGGGGTTGGGCTGGATGATTTTGGGGTCTCATCCAATCTTACAGTTCTATGGTTTTGTGAAAATGAGCTTGCATGCTCCATCCCAAGCTGTTGTTAAATATAGTATAGAGCCTTCCTAGAAAGGGAACCATATGCATCTCCTTGGGAAAACAATTCTGAAGTGACAGGACCAGCACAATAAAGATGCTTACTAGCCTCCCTGGTCCTCATGGACCTAATAGCTCTTGCTGAAGAAGTAGAAAGAAGTGTAAGGCTGATTTTAATCTTTTTTACACTTTTTTTATTGTGTGTTGCATGCTGGAGTGAGATCAGTCCCCGCCGGTCACCCTACCTCCCACTGATCCCCAAAATGACGACACAACAACAACACAGAAATGTACGGAAAGATGTATTGGTACTAAGTGAGATAGTAATGGCAGAAAATGGTCACAACTTGGTGATGGTCATTGCCTGGTTGGCGTATGAGCATGGGGGAACCAGAAACACCCAGCCGGGCGGCTGGTAACAAACATCCAGTTAGCCCGCTGGTTAACTGGCCATGTGACCGGAAATATGTGATCGGGTCACAAGATATGGTCCTGGGAGGAGAGGGGTGTAGCCACCCCTCCCTTCCCCTATTGGGGGGTCTTACCGCCCAGGAAAGCATAAGGCTTGGTGCCCAAGCCCACCCACGTGACACCTCGACTAAATCAGTCCCCCATGCTCGCCGCCAACCCCACGCAAGTTGTGACAGGGATACAATAAAAGAAAGGCATGCAACAAACCTGGCTAATACAAATAAATTCCTAACTAGGGAGGGTAGGGTGGGTCTTCGGCTCCTCGTAGCCAACTGCCTGGGTCTGGCTTGGGGCTGGGAATATATCCCCAGCCATTGGACCAGAAGGAAGACTGCGGGGCGCAGTCTCCACCCCCTCGGCCAATCAGAGAGCCGGGAACCCTTGCTCTCTGATTGGTTGAGGCGGTACCTTGACAGCCAATCGGGGAAGAGAAGCCTCTCCCCGATTGGTTGCTCCATGATCCTTCTTCCAGCCAGCCTGAGCCGGCTGGAAGGAGGCTCGTAAGAATATGGCAGCGCCCATGCTGCCATGAGGTAGGCGACGTGGCAGGGGTTCCCCCTGCCGCAACCTAAGCTGCGGGGTGAGTCCCGCAGCTTCAATTATACAAAAGTTTTGAAAAATGCCTGTTAATGGCATTGTTTAAATGGGAAATAAATGGTTAAATGAAAAAAAAAACAGATATAGAAATGAAGATTCAATTTAGACAATCAGGATTTTGAACAATCTTCCGCATCTCATGCTGATCCTTGCAGTCACTGGTAGTCACTGAGTAAAACTTTGTTCAGGAAATCCCATCATTGTAGGAAGTACTTCCAAGTTTTTTCCAAATGCAGGAAGTGGGATCAATCAAAACAGGGAAGCCATTTTGAGCAACAGACTTAATGATTCAATACACTTCAATGCCAGCCTTCAGGCTATATGTTTCGGTCTATTTTTTTAACCCACCATACAGCATTGTTTTCCAATCCATAACTCTCTCATTTGTTCAATTAGCAGTGCATCCAAAGAAGGATGGCCACATTCACAGTACCAAAAACAAGGGAAATGCATCATTAAAAGAAGAGGATGAAGAATACCATAAAGTTTGCATAATGAAGTATGATAAAGATTACCATGAAGTAAAATAGAGATGCAATTTTAGAAAAAATTATTGTAATTTAACTTGATATACAATAAAACTTGCAATAGTGGGGGACCAGGTGACCCATTTGCCTGCTCATTCTGCAGTCCTGGTGTTACTAATTAGTGATGAAAAACTTTAAGGCCATTATTCTCTATGGCAACAGTTCTTCATCTTGGAACTCAGTTTGGACTAGACTGTCCCTCAAAGAGAAGATGCCTTGTAATGGAGGACCATCCTCTAACATAAGAATCTAAATCTTTGCTTGTTTCATTCTGACACACAACAAGGAGGAATTTTAAAATGTTTATTCCACCCAGGTGAGATTGCAAGAGTTGAGGGTTTTTTTTTTTTAAAGGACCTTTTTACCAAAAAAAATTGTGCAAAAATCAATCCTTTTGTACAGTAAAGTTTTGCACAAAACCCAACTTCCCTGCCCCTACAAAATCAATATATTCTAGCGTAATTGAAATTTTCACCAAAAGCCCCCAAATGCAATAAAATAAAATAAAATCCAGCAATGGTTGATTTTTAAAAAACGGTATATGTCAATGTTTCTCATAAAGATATTACCACAATCTGTTTAATGTGTCAAGACACCCCCCCTTTTTTGTCAAGGCTGGGAAAATTTGTGAGTATTTACATGCCTACTTTGACAGTCCTTCAAACACACAATAGCCTTGTATAAAAGTAGGGCACAACCCACCTGATTCAAAAGCCTTACTCATGAGGATGAGGGTGATGAACATCTTTTACCCATCAGACTAGTCATCATTTTCATCATCATCATTGTTTAATGGTCAAAGACCAGCTCATAAAAATGAGATATATTACAATTATTTTTTAAAAATATACAATATGTTACAATACTAAAAGGAAAATATGCTATGGTCCTGTAATCATCCCTAGGACTTCCTTCTCTGCTTTTGGCTAAGAACCTCAGTAGTACTTGTCAAAACTGGAAGTCAGTTTGATTTGCCATTCTTTTCTTCTTCCTTTTATAAACTGCTGGGATCTAACAGCTACCTCCTATTTTCAGATGCTTAGCTATGTATTATTCTCTTTTTAAAAAATGAACAAGAAAACCAAAATTAACAATAAGGCCTTTCTCTTCCATGCATCGCCTGCTGTGTGATTTTTTTTTTCATGAGGCACAGCCTGACCTGTGATTTTCAAGTGATGGATTGGTTTTATTTAGTGTGCAGGATTTTTCATGTGGCACCTAGTGATTTGATCATTTTTTTGACTGTCATCCATCATCCTTTTGACAGCATGAGGAAAAGGGGAATTGAGTCCATCCTCCTATACCACCCCCTCCTCACTGCTTGCCACTACAGTAAATAATCTAATATTGAGTTCACAGGGCATTCCCAGACAGCCAACCTGGTTTGCCAGAGGTGCTTTGAATCCCATTTTGGGAGAAAGGCAGTATATAAATAGAGAGAGAGAGAGAGAGTTCACCAGGGCAAGCCCTACAGGCCAATGGCTCATTGTTCCCTCTTTGTTGCTTCCTCTCCTTCCCACCTATGATACCAATTCCAGTTTCTGTGGTGCAACCAATGACATCACTTCTTTCCCAGTACTGAGCAGCCCACGTACTCAGTATTTCAAAGCATATTTATATAAGAGGAAGAGGCAAGATGATAACAGCAAGAAACCAGCCACCCATCACCCTTTGCAATAAAGGTTATAGACATGGTAAGATGTGGTAAGATATGGCCATGGATATGGTAAGATGTGTCATCTGGGAACCCAAACATACATGGAGCTGGTGGCTCTTGTCACACATGTAGCAGGCCACTAATGTGCATGTGAACAGCTGAATTAAAGTTCTTCTTTAGATTAGTCCTTCTCAAACTGAATTTCAGCTGTGCTTGCAGTGAAACTACAAAATGTATGTGGTGTGTGGCCACAGAACAGTCATATCACATCTCTCTCTCTCTCTCTCTCTCTTTCTTTCTCTCTCTCTCTGGCTTTTCTTTGCAAACGAAGATTCAGGAAGGACTCATCCCGCACTTTCTGCAAGCGTGCTGATGACTAAAAAGGGCAATCTGAGATAAACAAGTCCAGTTGCAGAAAGCACAGCAGAAGGTCTCCAGGTTGTGATTCTTTCTGTGTTGTCATTTCTCTTCAAGACTTGTTTGGAATGAGTTCTCAAATAAGGCTGCAGCATTGTGGATAGTGCATCTCCATGCCTCCCGATGTGAGGCCAGGGTGGACCATTGTTGGTGATCAATTTGGCGAGCCTGAGATGTTGTTTCAGGGAGTCCTTATATCGCTTTTTTGGAGAGCCCCTCTTATGCTGACCCGTGGCAAGTTCACCATAGAGTACTATTTTTGGGAGGCGATGGTCCTCCATCCTAGAAACATGCCCTGTCCAGCACAGCTGTGTTCTCAATACCATGGCCTCAATGCTGGTGATCCCTGCTTGCTCAAGGACAGCAACATTCATCACATAGTCAGTCCAGTGTGTATTTAGAATTGTGCATATACAGCGCTGATGAAAGCATTCGAGGAGTTGTAAGTCATGGCAATAGGTGACCCATGTTTCAGACCCGTAAAGGAGAATAGACAGTACAAAAATCAGTGTGTATAGAGCCATTGTACTGTCATATCACATACCAGGCAAAGAAAAGAATGGGTGCTTCAACGGCCATATCATAACACCCTGCTCTGTGTGCAGCTGTAGTGAACCTATGGAAATGATGGCAGAAATTATGTGCTTCCAAAGGACTATTCATGGAAGCCATTTACCTCTTAACTACTTACTCTCACCTTATGCTCTCTTGCTGCCTGAACAACTTAACAGCACAGCAGTCCTTCAAATTCAATATACTTTTATGAAAGTTAGCACAGGGACACTTGCATCTATCTCCCGTTACGTGACATTTTAGAATTATTGCAGTTTGGGGACTGACCTATGAAATAGTAAAATGAAAAATAGTCCCTATGCATTCATTACAGTAGTAGCATGGTGCCCAGTTCAGTCTAGAATACCAACAGAAAATCCTAGCATTCAGAAATACCTGGGAAAGAAGTAATCTTTTCCTGAAAATAAGATACATATTTTTCATAACTCATGATTTTCTATACAAACCTAACAGGTGAATAATATTTTTTTAAAGTTATAGCTGCCCTTTAGACATATTTCTTTGCCAGGTAAAATATATATACTATCCTCTGCTGATTTAAAAAGCAAATCCTATTGCCATCTTTTAAAGCTGAATTGTGTGAATTATTTTTCATTGGAGAGTATTTGTCAGTGTGCCATTCACATGCTGCAGAGAAAGAAATGCTGAGGCCTAATACTGATGCTATGTCAACACCATTATAGCACAATCAATAAAACCAATATCTTATTTTAATGAGCCTTATTCAGAAATATAATTTCTTGTTTTTCTCTGAATGATAGTGGTATATGTTAACAGCAGGCTTTAACATCTAGATGAACATTGAATATCAAGTTCATTTCATGCAGATCATCTTTCCTAAGTATTGTCTATGTCTATTCCCCCTTCCCCAAAATATAATTGTGTGTTCAGTGGCTCCATTATACAAGTTCTCCTGCAAATCCATAGAACCAATATCCATGGTTTCAATTATTCATGGCTCAAAAATAGGGACGCATACCATAGAGTCATGCTGAAAAGTGCCTAGAGAGGTATCCTCTTTATGAATCGCTAGGTCTTTCAATGCAACTCTATGGTATGTTTGTATCAGAAGTCCTTTATTTTAATACAGTTTTCTATTATCTGCAGTTTTACTTATAAATGGTAAGTCCAGGAAAATATCCTCTGTGGATATGTGGGTGGGTGGGGTGGCAGCGACCTGTACATCAGAGATTAGATTTGGATTGAGTCAGTTGAACTGAAGTCCCATTAAAATCAATGTGATCAAACAGTTGTGATTTAAGTCCTTTTATTTTCAAAGAAGACTAAGTTCAGTTAATCTGAACCTAACCCTGGGGCATCACTATATAATATGCTCCCATGCTGCATTACAAACTGTCCTGAAATTCAAAATCAGCTTGTTGGCCTATGTTGAAGACTAGTGTCCAAAACTGGAAAGCCAAGCTGCTGAGCATGTGGAGCCAAGTGACAATACATATGAAAAGGATCTAGGAGTCTTAGTGGACCACAAGCTGAACATGAATGAGCAGTGTGATGCGGCAGCTAAAAAAGCCAGTGCGATTCTAGGCTGCATCAATAGGAGTATAGTGTCTAGATCGAGGAAGTAATAGTGCCACTCTATTCTGCTTTGGTGAGATCTCACCTTTAATACTGTGTCCAGTTCTGAGTACCACAACTCCTGAAGGATATTGACAAGCTGGAATGTTTCCAGAGGATTGAAACCAAAATGATGGGAGGTCTGGAAGCCATGCCCTATGAGGAGCGGCTTAGGGAGCTGGGTGTGTTTAGCCTGGAGAAGAGAAGGTTAAGAGGTGATACGATACCTATGATTAAATATTTGAAAGGATGTAATACTGAGCCATCTAGTCCAACCCCCTGCACTGCAGGAATACACAATCAAAGCATTCCTGATAGAAGGCCATCCAGCCTCTGTTTAAAAAGCTCCAAAGAAGGAGACTCCACCACACTCCAAGGCTACCACATTACTCATAAGTGTGGTAGTCATAAGTGTGCGTAAAGCCTCTGTTTGTTTTTGTTTTTGTTTTTGTTTTTGGCAGAGGGGTGGTGTTGGTCAGTATTCTACTCTTCCTTCACACTGACATCATGTGTTGTAAACATTTACCTGTAAAACTGGATGTACCATTTTGGTAAAATATATCCAAATAACTGCATTTCATACATGTTTTTGTCCACTCTTGCACATAATGTTCCCTATTCCAAAGTGAACATCACTATACTCATAATGTTCACAGCAACATGTAATTACAACATAATATTTGCAAACATGGTATAATAATATTAATAATAATAATAACAACAACTTTATTTTTGTACCCCGCGTTTTGCCTATTAGGCAATCAAGGCGCCTCACAAAAATTGGATATAAAAACAAATCCATAACAATAGTAATAACTTAAAATAATTTACCCCCTTAAAATTACATATAATAGTGCATATATTTAAAATAACTGGCAGATTCACCAGTGACATAAAATAACTACCCTAAAACTTTAAAACTATAGAATCAAAACATAAAAACATAAACATAACAACATAAAAAGAGGGAGAAGCATCCATTAAAATGGTCTGTTCTATTCAGGGAAGGCCTGCTGGAAGAGATCCGTTTTGATTTATTATTTATTTATTTATTTATTTATATCCCGCTCTTCAGCCAGAAGGCTATCAGAGTGGCTTACAAATTATTTTAAGCAACAGCAATTTACACATCTACATTGCATTAAGCAGTTTCCAATGTGTGTTCGCTAATTGCCCCCACAAGATGGGTACTCATTTTACCGACCTACGAAAGGATGGAAGGCTGAGTGAACCTTGGAGCCCGCTGGAATTGAACTTGCAATGTGGTGACTTGCAATACTGGCAGTTAACCACTGCGCCACTGCAACTACTGATGGCTTTTTTGAAATTCTCCAAGCTAGTTGCTTGAC
The DNA here is from genome assembly GCA_030847615.1 of Gambelia wislizenii. Taxonomy (NCBI): domain Eukaryota; kingdom Metazoa; phylum Chordata; class Lepidosauria; order Squamata; family Crotaphytidae; genus Gambelia; species Gambelia wislizenii. The sequence continues at coordinate 162,803,418 of JAUMIR010000001.1, read as the reverse complement.
GGATCTCCTCCAGCAAGGCGTTCCATAGTCTGGGAGCAGCGACAGAAAAAGATCTTTGGGAGGTTGATGTTAATCTAGATCTCATTGGTTGCAATAAACCCCTCCCAGAAGATCTAAGGGTGCAGGGCAGATTATATGGGAGGAGGCGATCCCTTAGGTAGGTTGGACCTAGGCCATGTAGGGTTTTATAGGTCATTACCAACACCTTATACAGTGCTCGGAAACTGATAGGCAGCCAGTGAAGGGATTTCAAGATTAGAGTAATATGCTCCCTTCTTGATTTCCCGGTGACTATCCTGGCTGCCATATTTTGCACCAGTTGTAGTTTCCAAACTAGATATAAGGGTAGCCCCATGTAGAGAGCATTGCAGAAATCAAGTTGTGAGGTTACCAGTGCATGCACTACAGTTTCTAGGTCCTTTGTCTCGAGGTAAGGGCGCAGTTGGTGTATCTGCCGAAGCTGATAACAGGCGCTCCTGACTGTCGCGTTCACCTGAGCAGTCATGTGAAGCGACGAGTCTAGGAGCACCCCCAAACTGTGAACACAGTCCTTAGCAGAGAGCGTGACCCCGCCCAGGTCTGGTGGTTGCAACCCAATACCAGGTTTAGGGGCCCCCACTGTAAGCACCTCCATTTTCTCTGGATTCAGTTTGAGTTGATTTTTCCTCATCCAGTCCATTATCGCTACAAGACAGTGACTAAGGAGAGAAATACCATCTGTCATCATGGCTGATGACCGAGACATGGAGAAATATATTTGGGTGTCATCAGTGTACTGATAACACCCGGCCCATGTCTCCAGATGATTTCTCTCAGCAGCTTCATATAGATATTAAAAAGCATCAAAGTGTTTCTGTTCAAGGTATTTCATTTGGTAACAAACATTTTTTTCCAGTTTGGAAAGGAAAAATGGATGCTGTGGAACAATACCTTTGGTTGGGTTAATAGTCATTGGACAGAACAGAGCAATTCCGTGGAGTTAGATAGAGGAGAATTCATTGCAGAACTATCACCAGTCTCTGCAGCCTGCTGGGTCCTCACCAGCCAAGCAGAAATAATAATAATAATAATAAAATTTATTTCTATCCTATCCCTCTGCAATGCAATTGGTCTGGGTGAGACTTCTCTCTTTTTCTCTGCTCTTTGACATTTTAATTTTTTTGGCTCTCATTGCAATGGGAAGGGATGTGTGCCAGCTCCAGGTCTGATACAGCTGTCGTTCCTTGCTAGCAGCATTTCTCCTAGTGGCCTTTTCTTGGTCTTGCAGATCCAAAGGTAGCCTCAGTTTTCCTCTGGCACACATACCAGCACTTGCTCTATCCACCCCTATCCAGGGTGTGGGAATGTTCCTTTTGAAATGACAACTCCCAGAATCCCCCAGGCAACATGGGTTGTATTTTTTAAAAAGTCATTTCCCCAATTTCTACCCCAAGCTTACACTATACTACAGAATTATAGTGCTGTGGTTCCATTTCTAACTTCCGTGGTTCTATCCTATGGATTCCTGGGACTGGTAGTTTAGGGAGAGGCATCAACAATTCTCAGTCACAGCATTCCAGTGCTTCACCAAACTACAAATCCCAGGATTCCATAGAAGAACTCTTGGGTTTGCAAGATGGCACCCTATGTTTTCTTTAAAAGGTTGTGAAGAAAGCAGATATTTGACACATCCTTTCTCCAGCTGTAGGATTCTATTTGACATTCTTTGCTTTATCCTCAAGTAGGGATACAATACCAGAGAAAGAAGGAAGAAAAGATTGAGAAAGAAAAAGAGTTTTCACTGTTCTTTACTTGTGACTGTTTTCTAATTAGATGTCTGGACCTGCTTTGCAATGGAAGAAATCAATGAATTGTAAAAGTGGGTTGACATTAAAAATAAAATAAAAAAGGCACACAAATCCATGAGCTCACTGACTCTGTAGAATCAAGAAGGATAAAGACTGAGCCAAACAGCTGCCCATCAAGATTCTGAGCACAAACTTATTTTATATTATTGTTGCTGTTGTTATTTGCTCTCCCATCTTCCCTCTCTTATACTTACTGCAGGGATCAACATTTTTAAAAAAATGTTAAAGGAAACACAGACTAATATGTATAACAAACTTGTCATCAGTGTTTTCAAAAATTAGAAGGACAGTCTTGCACTTCCTTGTCAAACCACTGTGACCCCTTTCACATTACATGGAGCCTTATCTCACAAAGGAAGGGAAGCAGAAGTAAAGCTTTAGGACTTTATCAAACACAGAAAATACGGCGTCATCACAATGCAACATAACCATGAAAGGGCGTGTGGATCAGATGATGTTGCCCTTTCGCAGTTATGAAGAGACCCAAACCTGTACCATTTAATTGATGCCATCAAAATAGATCTCCCTGCCTTTTTTTGCTGGCATTGCTGGCACGTGAAGCCTCTGTTCCTTTAAATCTCATACTTACCCTGACAATGGCTGGACCAGCGTGAACACTTTCAGGTCAGATCGGGACATCCAGGTAAGTGAAGAACTTTTTTTTTTTTTACCCTTCCCTGGTTACTTGGAGGTGTGTGCGTGTGTGTGCTTGGTGTGACTTTTACATCGTTATTTTTATTTTTGAATTTCAAAAGAGAGAGTGAACGGAGCTCTGTTCACTTCCTCTTATTGCTGGAGGAGCCTTTGCTGGGAAAGGAGATAAGTGGGGTGGGGGGAATGTCCTTTTGCCAGCACAAAAAACTTGATTTTTTTTTATGCCAGGAAAAGAATCTTTTAACACGGACGTCTGATAAATTCCTTAGAGTAGCTTGTCCCGCCTTGCCTTATCGCATGACATCTGCATGCTTCAGCTGTTCTTCTGTTCCAATCTCATGAAAGATGCTGGTGATCACGAGTCTTTTTGCTAACTGGAAAAATCTATTAGCAAAAAGACTCGTTTTTACCACTGTCTCCCATGGGTTCAGAACAGGAGAACAGCTGAAGCACACAGATGTCATTCAATAAGTCAAGGTGGGATGTGCTACTCTTGGACTTTACTTCCTCTTCCCTTCCTTCATGCAATAAGCCCCATAGTTAAAGCATTATCATTCCATTTTAACTGTGATGGCTGTATTCTATGGAATCTTGGGGTTTGCAGTTTATAGAGGGGCATTTAGAATTCTCAGCCAGAGGAGCTCTTCTAGTGTCTCGCCAGACTACAAATCCCAGGATTCCATAGGTTGTTGCATGGTGTAATGGTCTGAACATTGGACTATGACTCTGGAGATCAGTGTTCAAATCCCTGTTCAGCCATGGAAACCCACTGGGTGACCTTGGGCAAATCTCTCTCTCTCTCAGACTCAGAGGAAGGAAAAGACAAACAACTTTTGAACAAATCTTGCCAAGAAAACCCCATTATAGGGTCACCTTAGGGTCACTGTGAGTTGGAAATGATTTGAAGGCACACAACAGCAACAACAACAGATTAAGAAGGTGTTTGATTACCCAATGCCCTGCCACGCTCTTAAGAGGTGGGTAGTGTCTAAAGATAATCTTCTCAGGTTTTTTTTTTTAAAGTAATTTCCTTCCTTTTCCTTCCTTCCTTTTAAAGTAATTTCATTGTGAGCAATGAAAAGGAATTAATGTAGACAGGTTTAACTCTTCAAGACAGTAGAGAGTGTGGTCACGAGAGAGGAGGGAGCTTTGCAACCTGAAGAAGTATCTCCTGTCCCCTCAGGGCCACAATCCAATCCTTCCCCTCTCTTTCCTCTTAAATGTCCTGCCTCCCATGCTAGAGAGGAGGGGCACCAGCTCTTTTCAGCAGGGGCAGGGAGTATGATGAGAATCTAGAACTACTTCTTTTCTTCTGAGATCAAAGCTTTTTCTCCAACTCCAGAGGGTGATTTCTACTCTAGTCATGTGACCCCTGGCATGCTATCCTAAGGATAGTTGGGTTGCATGGATAGGAGATAATTATACAACAAACAAAGGAGATTAGGGGAAATCCACTAGGAACAGGAATTCAGTTCAGATCCATTAGGGAGTAGGATTGTTCTTTAGTTTTAAAATGAAAGGATGGGAAAATAAATGTAATATCTATTCAACTCTTATCTAAAAGGAGAAATAGGCTGGGTAGGTTCACACAGTAAAAATGATAATCAGAGTTACTCCATATTACTCATGTGAAGAAAATGACTTTGTGGATCTCTTTATTTCACTTGGCTGTTCTAATACTCTGACTTCTTCATCCCCTTCTCTGCTGATGATCTGACTTAAGGCTGTTGAATTCATGATTATGATCTGGTGACATAATCTATGACTACACACATGGTAATCAATGTAGTTAATCACACAAAGACAGTCCTAGCAAGAGCTGCAATCAAAACTTTGGTTTAAGTGATGCTCCCAGTAGATTTGGACAGATCAGGACAGTTCTAGTCCATGTCCATTTCACACGTGTTCCTTCATGTTTGCATTCTGACATATTTCTCCATCAATCTGCAGTTTTATAAAAAGTTGTACAAAATGTGCATTATTTCTGAAGATATTTCTTCTACAAAATATACTATTTTGTGTACGTATTTCCCTGAAACACACCTCTTCATGCATATTATTCCAAAATATGTATTTTTATAGGCATTTTGCTATGCTTTTTCAGCTGCAAACTGTTTCACAAAATATAGAGGACTGTGAAAACTGGAGGATAGCTGTGATGCATTAGTCTGAAAAAATGCAGATTGGGCTAGTTTGCTTAAAAAGATAAACTAAACAAACTCCTCAAGCATCTCTAGCTGAAAGTGCAAGGGGAAAAAAGGAAACATGATGGACTTGTTTCACATAAGGCTAGACTGAGTTATGTCTTTTGGGATGAAACAGAATGTCTTTAGGCCCATCTGAAAAGAAGCAGGATGTGACCCCTTGCCAATCCCATGTGAAGTGCTGACATAAACTGAATTTGAAGTTAGTTGGATTGGGAGAGGGCTTCTCTTCAGGCAGAGCAACATGAGGACTTTCAGTGGGAGATAAAAGAATTTTGATATAGACAATTTTTTCAAGCGCATACCTACCATATCCTACCTGGAGGAAGCATCATCAGAAAAGGAAGGGGGAGCAAAAAGCCAAGATAACAGACTTCTGTCATGGCACTGGAAGAAGCATAGCCCAGTCTATCACAGGCAGTACCTAAAGATCAGAAAAACGATATAGGAACGCCTCACCCTGTGAACCATTATAAATTAAAACTCCAGTTGCAAAAGGACAGGAAATACTATGATCTGCTTTAAAAGGAAATGTTTGACCTAATTAGGCCAGCTAGGCTGATTTACTGCTGGCTATAGGTTATTCCATTGCTGCATAGAAACACCATTAATACTTATCTGATGACCTTATCTGATGTCTCTGGCTTTGTGGGTCTATGGTCTTTGGGCTATGCCTTGGATTAATCTTTCTAGTGACTCCCTTATTGGCTTTGTACCCTATTCAGGACTGTTTTTCATGTTTGGACCTTTGACTGCTTGGGTCACACTTCTATTTTTACTGAAACCCCATATATGATCTGGGACTGGCCTGTATTTTCTCCTTTTGTTTATATGGACTGTAGGTAAACTCACCTGGGCACTTATCAGGATTAGACAGGACAATTCCAAAATCTGGAAAACATGGATAGCCAGATTGGCCATGTCTTGAAACCTGGAGTATTGATTCACAAGGACATGTTCACTCAAAAAAAAAAAAAAAAAAACACCCCAAAATGAATGCAATTTCCCTAAAGAATTTGTTCTTGTAAGAAGTGATTTAAGGTAAGTAAATCTGGGAATGACAGTGAAGAATTGGCTGTGTATAGCGATGACAAGAGAGTCCTGAGGTTTAACCCAACCAGCCATGAATGAAAGATAGTAGTCTGCCCTTCAGGGCTTCAGCTATTCTGTAAATGTTAAGCATGAAACCGGCAAAGAAGCATCCCTTCCCCCTACTGTTGCTTGTCTAATGCTGGGAACTTCTCTGTTCTCTGAGGCAATGACTGATGCCTTATCTATTAAGTTTGGGACATTGGTAAACTTTCATCAGGCACTCTTCCCAAAGTCTTCACAATGAGCCCCGCAAAAGCAAGAAAGCAGTTGTTCAGTCCTAACTAACAGGGTGGATAACTTGTAGCCCACCAGATGTTGCTGAACTGCAGCTCCCATCAGTCCTAGCAAGCATAAGCAGTAGTGAAAGATGGTGGAAACTGCAGTCCAATGACATCTGGATAGCCATAAGTTGGCCATCTAGGGCATAATTTGCTCTATGTTTACACAAAAGTAAATCTCACTATGAAACCTATTCCCAGATAAGTGCACATAGGTCTGCACCACCAAACAAATTATAACCTCAGTCCTCACATAGGTGAGTCAAAAGATCAGAAGCAAGTGGATGGACAAAGGTTACTTTTACAATTGTATTTCAACACAAGCTGCATTTGTGAAACATGCATGATTCTTTTCTGTATAATGTAGCATTGATCATGGAGACAAGAAATGGTTTACTAATACATTTTTTTAAAAAAAATATTACTTTCACTTACATCCTGCCTTTTCTCCAGTGTATTCAGAACTCCATGCATGGCTCTTCTCCTGTATGAGGTAATTCAAACTGAGTGAGAGTGACTAGCCCAACATCACCCAATGACTTTTGTAGCTCAGTGGAGACTTGAACACAGACCTCCCAATCCCCTTAGTGGATCTCCTAATCATTACACCACACTCGCTCTTTGAGGCTGGTTCATAGATGTATGTTTATTAGCTATGTACATAACTAGGAATGGCAAGGGAAGCCCACAGCTTAATGGAAGCAGCTATAGAACATGGGTGACAGTGCTGGTACATACTTTAGGATTTTAGCTACCCTGCATCTGTTCAAGCTGAGAATTAAACTGAACAACTGTGGCATCAAGTAGTGACTCGTCTGAACTGTCCCTGGTCACACACCATTAAAGAGAGCTTTCATATCAGGTAATAACTTTGCATGATGCTTTTCAATTGAACTGATTTACACACGCAGCTGCAAGTCACTAGGTGCTAGGTAACCAACTAAAGAGAAATTGAGTGGCAAATGGGCATGTGTGGACTAGCTCTTCATCTACCATGCTGTATCTCAGTGAAAACACTCATGGGAAAGAATCAGCACAGATTGCTCATGCTCCAGAACCTCACTCTGCTTCTTTAGCGAGTAAGACAGGGCTGTAGTTTTGAATCAGCTTCTTGTATGCAGTGATGGATCACACAAGAAACAAGGTCTCTGAATTGTTTATATACAGTAGCACCCCTGTATCCATGGGGAATTGGTTCCCCCCCATGGGTACTGAAATCCGCAGGTAACAGAGAACGCCGGACCCCACCCACCACCACCCCAGCACTGCTGCCAGAACCTTCCCGGGGGAAGGGAGAAGGGAGGCTTCCCCCTGCCATCACCCCTGCCACGACTGGAGCTCTCCCAGAGGAAGGGAGGGGGAGGCGAGATCTCTTCTCTCCCCTCCCTTTCCCCTCCCCCCCTGCCATCACCTCCACCACCGCTGGAGCCCTCCTGGAGGAAGGGAGGGGAGGCAAGATCTCTCCTCTCTCCTCTCTTCCCCCTTCCCCCTGTCGTCTCCCCCGCTGCTACTGGAGCCCTCCCAGTAGGAGGGAGTGGCAGGCAAGTTCTCTCCTCTCCCCTCCTTTGCCCATTCACCTGGTGGAAGGAAGGAGGTGGCGAGATCTCTCCTCCACCCTCCAGTCCTCTTTCACCCCCGCCATTGCAAGCTGTGGATAACTGAATCAGCAGATGGCAAATCAGCGGATACAGGGGTGCTACTGTATGTTTACTGATGCTAAGACATAGTTACAAGATACAGTATATTAACCCTGCTCTTAGAGCATGGCTGTTTCAGGAAGAAGTAAATAAAAGACTGGTTCAGAGAAAGGCAGGGTCTAAGGAAAGTTCCCAGAAGGCCTCTCCCACCTCACATAGGTACAGCTTACCCCTTTGTGTTCAGGTTTCAGTGACTTGCTGCCTGAGTCTTCCAACAAGGGCCAACCCAATACATTTTGCTATCTGAGGCAAAGGACAAGATGGTGCCCTTCCCCTTTCATGTCCAGCAGATGACCAGACTGGCAACTGAATCTTATTTTGGTGCTGGTAATGCAGGCCAGCCTCTCCCACTGTATATGTGGAAAACAAGCTAAGCTATTTTAAGGGAGGTAGACTGCATGGCCATAATAGTTCCCACCTCCCGAATCTTGCTGCTCCCAGTCCTTTCTGTCAGTGCCTGAGGCAGCTGACTCACCCTCCTTAACCATAGGCCTGATCCTGGTGAGAGGCGCTGCCTTAAGATTACATTTTTGTTCCTATTCTCTCCAAGGAGAAGTCTGCTCACTGCTGCACTGAGAGCAAGAATATTTGCAAGAATGAAATAATCTGTGAGTGGCAACAGCGTCATTCACTTGTTTAGGAGCCCGCATTAAGGGAGAGGTAGAAAGCAAAGAGCTTGATTTCATCTTCCCCTCTCTTCCCTCCCACTGAGAAAATGATGGGCATATTTCCAAGGAGCTGAGTGCAGCTGTGTACCAATCCACCACCTAGTCTGGCACGTTAAGTTTGGGAGATGAAGATGCAGATTCCATTTGCCCACATATGTCCTCATTTATGCATTGAAGCCTTTTCTATTTGTGTGCAGCCCCAGCTAAACTGGTTCCACAAGGTATGTGAAGCAGAAAGTGTTTGGATCATGTGAGAGTCAATTCTGTTTCTAACTTTTCGGTATGACAGATTGCACACCCTAATGCTTCAAGGTTGTCATACTTACTGAAAGTGCTTTAAATAACCTGGTTTACCAATATTCCAGTCTGCATATTAATTGTATGGGGAGCATGATAATAAATTTTCAGTCTGGAAAAAATAGCTTTGTAATGTGATTGGACAGAACTTCAGCCCAAAGTGAATCATATTAGTTTATTTAGAAATGGAAGCCATAAATATATTCTGAAAGTATAACTTCAGTTCAATAGTTTGTTTTTAGGTAATTATCACATTTCTCTGTGCCTGAAAACCATCAACTGACATTTCACAATGTGAATGTTTTTTTGTTTTTTTTTTTAAAAACCATACTGTATAATCACGGCATTTTTGTTCAAAACAATGCATAAACAATGCAATACTATCTGTGACTGACATCCTGTTCAGGATTTACAATGTTGTAAGCCACACTTAAGACATTGTAACTATTGGGATTCATGTTTATGGTGACTCACCATTGGAACAACCAAAAGTGCTCACCAAAACCTACCAGGCAGTCCCTCCACTTGAGGATTGCCAAGGCTGTGGAGTGCTGATTGAAGGTGTGTCCAGACCTCTTCTGGTAGTGGGGCACACTGTGACAGGCAGCAGCACAGACCCCTGTGAAGTTGCTTGCCACCTTGCTGGACATGTTGTAAGTCAGTGCCTGACTCTCCAGCTTCATTTGCTTCATTATAATAACCAAAGTGTAGTCTTGTGCTCAGAGACAGCTGAAAATGATTTGATTCAACAGCTTTATTATTGGTTCAATTTAAATGTGAAATATTTATCATCCTTGGTCAGATGTAGCCATCGATTCATTGCCACGGGGTAACAAATTCCCTTGAGGATTTGTAGCTTCTCCACCCACAGTTGTTCTGGGTTGTGCAGGAGCCATCCAGATACCGGAACCTATTCTCAACAGAGAATTTTATTCCTAAAAGAGTGCTACTGTACAACCTGTAGCAGCTGCAGGGGGAGTTGTCACAAACCCAAGAGTAGATTCACTGCCTCTAGAGCAATGAATCCCTGACTTTGTGCATTAATGAGTGCTGCCATATTTCTGCCATGGCATATCCTTCCATTAATACATTGGTCCAAGTCTTTTTTGATCTGTGAAAAGTACTGACCTATCAAAAAGACAGGGGGAGGAGATGATATCAGGTGGTGTAGACTATATTTCAGAGGAAGGAACTGGCAAACCCACCTCTGAGTATTCCGAAGAAAACCCAATGAAATTGATGGGGTCACCATAAGCCAACACACACACACATATGACAAGATTGCACATGATGGTCCTCTCTCAGTTTTTTTCTACATGTCTTTAACCAAGGCACAGCTTGGCTGTTAGAGTGATGAACAGATCTCCCTTTTCAGTTTCCACAATGTCATGAAAACTGGTCAATAGAATTCCAGTGGTTATTTATTGCCTTGTAAACCTTGGTTATCTTGAGACCAGGGGAATTTTGTCATGTCAGAATTAGATTGCCAACTACCTCACCAAGGGCATTGCTCATCTTTGGAATGTACTCATAGCTACTAGTTGAATAGCAGAGACTGAATATGGGTTATGAGGTATTTTGACAATTTTGGTAATGCCACGTTATACTTAAAGGGATTGCCATTGGAAATGGTAGCCAAAGTTTTGTTCCCCCCCTCGTTAGAGCTTCCCATCATGCTTCTTCTACATCAGTTGTAGCAGCCATGATGATGATAGGTTATGGTTTTAAAATGATAACAAACAGTCGACAGAATCCTATATCACCAGCTATGTTATGTGACTTTACGTGTATATTAGCTTCTTAGCAGAGATGTTAAGAAATCCTGTTAGTGAATTGCAAAGGTGTATAGCAGGACACTGGCCAGAGTGTCTGATGCACATTGGCATCTAATGCACATTGGCATCTAATGCACATTGGGACTGATGTGATGTGCATCCTGCTGTGCATCATTCCCATTGCTCAATGGTCACTTTGCCAGTTCTGCTACATAACAAAAAGTTCAGCAGCCTTCTGCTGGATATGGATGTTACAGAACAACCCTGTTCTAATTTTATTGATTTAAGCCCACTTATGAAGACAGATTGGCCCAAAAGGATTCCAGACAGCAACACGCAACACGCCAAGTTGCCTGTTGACTTATGGTGACCCCATCAATTTCATTGGGTTTTCTTCGGAATACTCAGAGGTGCTTTTGCCAGTTCCTTCCTCTGAAATATAGCCAAACCACCTGATATTATCTCCTCCCCCTGTCTTTTTGATAGGTCAGTACTTTTCACAGATCAAAAAAGACTTTATGGATGTTACAGAACAACCCTGTTCTAATTTTATAGATTTAAGTCCACTTATGAAGACAGATCGGGCCAAAAGGATTCCAGACAGCAAGTGCAGAAAAAGAATGACTGCAGATTTTTTTACTACAAAAAGATGCTATGATCCAGTCTTGTTTCTCTGCAAAATACATTCCAATATTCAAGATCATTGATTTGCTACACTAGATGTTTCATGCCTTCTTTCCTATGAATTTCTTCACTTGGTTTACCCATTTGCACAATATCTAAATGTTTTCATAGCCTTCCCCTCTGTATAGGAGGGCAAGTTTCCCCCCCTCATTGTTTTGCCCATGCATTTTTTGGTTCCAAGTACTATTTTCATATTATTTGGAAGATTTGCTTTCATAATGATAAATAGATTCAGGGAAAGATCTAACACTGTATTGTGATGTGACATCATACTATGACCTATGAGACAGTAAATATATTGTACTTAACAGTAAATATATTGTACTTAACACCAGCAAGGTTGAATAGGGGTTTTTGGTGGCCTTGTTTTCAAGTTTGGATGGAAGGCAGGAAACATTGATGATTTGCATGTGTGTGTGGTGTGTTAATATATTTACATTAACACACCACACACACATGCAAATCATCAATGTTTCCTGCCTTCCATCCAGACTTGAAAACAAGGCCACCAAAAAACCCCTATTCAACCTTGCTGGTGTTAAGTACAATCTAAACATAATTGTTTATTGAATTTCATGTAATGATAGATGTGCAGATGGTAGCTTAATACGGGGGGGATAGACTTTGCTCTGGCATAATTGTCCCTTTTCTGGCAGTCCTTTAATGACAATCAATAATGTGGAACAGGAAGAAACACACAATGGCTGCAATCTAACATCCTCTCAGCATAATCCAAATATCAATATGTAGCCCTATACTATACTGAGCCATATGCTGTCCCCTTGACTTACTGAAAAGCCCCTGAAGCTGACCTGCATGCCCATTCCATGCCTCACAGCAAGCAGGCAGGATTGGAGAAGCATCTTGCTACATCCCCAGAGAGAAACACGAAATGAGACACAGACACACAACCCAGGGAGGATCCTGACAGATTTCAGTGCTGGTGTCACAATTTCATGTCTGACTATGACGTGGATCAGAAAAGCATCTGGCTATGTCCTCCTAGCATCTGGCTATGATGCTATGTGTAGATAGCCAATTGCTTCTCTGATCCTGCCTGCTCATACAAACACTGAATGGGCATATGAGGTCGCTTTAGGGGTGCAAGGGGGTGGGGGAGGAGCTTTGTGCATTGCAGTGGGAGGAAGAGAATATCAACATCCACAGTGCCTGAAAAAAGATATCCACTTATATTATTATTCCTTCCTTCCTTCCTTCCTTCCTTCCTTCCTTCCTTCCTTCCCTCTGTGTGTGTTTATGTACACACTTATTTTAAGTTGTATGCCTATGGCAGGACTCAATGTTTGTTTGTTTATTTATTTGCTTGTTTTACTGTAAATCACCATGTACATAGATGGAAATATATAAATAAATTAATAATACTAATACTTATTATTATTATTATTATCATTATTATTGTGTAAGGGAAACTTGTATGTTCCTAACAGAATTCCAGCCAAAGTGATGATGTCATGGTGGGCCAGCCCAGCCACTAGACAGGGTAACCTGGATGCTGGGATGCCATTAAAATAATTATTCTGTTATTCTATTTTTATGATGTTGCAGGGAATCATTGTGATTTTCTTCTTCAAGGATGTGTTTGTTTAATGAATTTACAGAGTGGCAGCAGATATTTTTTTTTAAAAAAAGGAAAGAAGATACAGGCATGTTTCTGGTAACAAAGCCCCTAACAAAGAAGCTCCTTTATAAAAAGTCTTTCAACACCGGGCCAGCCCTGCTTTTTTGTTCCTAGCCCTCTGTCTAGCAGGAAGTTTTTTTTTTTTTTTTTTTTTTTAAGCAGTAGCATCATTGGGAGGATATTGAAGGAGGTCTGGAAAAACACAGAGTTTTTGGTGTTGCACTGCAACAATATGGACTTTATCAGATGTGGCAAAAACCACATCAGAAGAACACTACAATAAGAAAAATGGGTGGCATTACCAGATGACACTGCCCCTCAGCCATTTCAGAGATGTAGCGTGGGCGTGAGTAATGTGTCCCTTTTTTTTACTTTATTTTTTTCATTATTTTAAAATACATCTCATATGATCAAAAATTGTACTTTCAATCTTACATACAACATGTAACATGCGTATTTCCTTTTACATAGTTATATCTTCCATATATGTTGTAACAGAAATGATTAACCATGACTTCCACCATTTGTCATTTTGACATCACAAGACTTATATTTAAACATAAGAACCTTAAATGACTTCTGCTTTTAACATTTTACATTCTACATTTTACTTTTTACATTATTTCTCTTTACATTTATATATACTCTTTGCTTTAACTATTACCTTCTTTAGTACTTCCTTCTTAGAGGATTTTCTCCTTCCTATAACATTTTGCTATCATGTAATTCACCCTTATTTACCCAAAAATCTAGCACCTGTTTCCATTCTTCTTTCCATTTACTTTCTTTCCTGTTTCTTAATTTGTGCGTCAATATATCTAGTTCCAACATATCTATCAACCTGTTTTTCCATTCATTTTTTGTTGTGTGTTCTTTCACTTTCCACTTTTTTGCTCTTACCAATCTGGCAGCTGTTATCATATAAAGTATTACCCTCCAGTATCTATTTATTTTCTTTTCTTCCGGACTCTTAATAATATTTAATAAATACATCTCTGGGGCAAATTCCAGGTTCATTTGTAAAATTTCTCTGGTTGACTCATGAATTTGCATCCAAATTTTTTAAATCTTGGCACAACGTCACCACATGTGCATCATTGTTCCTTGATTTTTCCCACACTTCCAACAATTACTTGAAGACATCTTATTCATCTTACTAATTCTTGATGGCGTATAGTACCACCTAAGAGCCATTTTAATGTAATTTTCTTTTAGATTTTGAGATGCAATAAATGCAAATGATCTTTTTCTTGCTTTCTCCCATTCATCTATGCTAATGCGGTTGCCAATATCTTCCATCCATTTCAACATGTAGTCTTTTATATACTCCTTTTCTGTAAGTCTTGTCAGTAGTAGTCTATAAAATTTTGTAATAGCTTTTGAGTTGTTTTCTTCCCGCAACAATTTATCTAAATCATTATATTCTATCTCAAACCCAACTTTTTTTCTGATCTACTACGAACCTTTCTTTTAACTGCATATAAGTGAACCAGTTTAGATTGTATCTTTCCTGTAATGTTCCCTTTGCTTCTAATCTTAGTACGTTATCACCTTCCTTCCTTCCAATATCTTCATATTTCAACCAGGAGTCCATTCTAGTCCAGCTCGACATAAAGGCTTCTTGAGGGGTAACCCATAATGGGATTTTGAAGTAAAATAGCTCTTTAATTTTCTCCCATACCTTCAACAACCCTCTTCTCACACAGTGAGTTATGAACCCTTTGTTAGCACTTTCTTTTCCATAAAACAAATAAGTGTGCCAGCTAAACCTGGCATCGTGACCTTCCAGATTCAACAATTTTCTATTATTTAGATTGACCCACTCCTTAATCCATACTAGCATGGATGCTTGATAATATATTCTTAAATCTGGTAGATCACAGCTACCACTTAATCTTGTATCAGTCAAACAGGACCATTTAAATCTTGCTTAAAAATACCCATATATCTTTTTTCCATTCTTCAAACTGAAAAATGTCTGAAAAAGTCCTTAGTCTATTTGCCAGTATCATCATGTATATTTTATAATCCGAGTTCAGAAGCGATATGGGCCAATAATTAGTAATCGCTTTTCCATCTTTCCCTTCTTTTAATATGACTGATATATTTGCATTTTCCCACGAATCTGGCAATCCATTTGTTTCGATCTCATTAATGTTCTGTAGAGTAGTATAGCTAATTCATTTTCAAATTTCTTATAAAATAGGGTTGTAAATCTATCTGGGCCAGGGGCCTTATTCATTTTCAACTCATGTAGAGCCTTTGATATTTCTACCATTGAGATTGTTGTGTTTAATTTTCCTGTTTGCTCTTTCTCTAATTTCTGAAATTCTTGTTTTCTTAAATCTTCTATCATTTTTTGAAATTCTTCCTCTTTCCTTCTTTTTTGAGTAAATAAATTACTATAAAACTCTCTAAAGCTTTCACTTATTTCTTCTTGTTTTGTTATCAATTTCCCCTGGTGTTTTATTTCTGTTATCAGCTTTTTCTCCACATCTTTTCTTAATCCACATGCCAACCATTTACTTGATTTATTTGAGTATTCAAAATTTTATTTGGTGCACCTTTTTCATTTTCCTTTCCAATATGGACATAGTTTCTAAATTTAATTGTGTCTGAATAAGTTTAATTTGTCTTATCAATTTTTCCTTAGTTGGATTTTCTCTTAATTTTTCTTCTTCTTTAATTCTTTAATCAAGTAGTTATATCTTATTGAATTCTGTTTTTTTACCTCCACTCCTCTTTTTATCAATAGGCCCCTGAAAACCACTTTTGCAGCATCCCAGATGGTTTTAATCTGGCATTCATTATTGTTATTTTCTTTGAAATATAATACAAATTCTTGTCTATTTTTTTTAACAAATTCTTTATCCCTTAATAGGTATTCATTCAATCTCCAGCTTGATATTTTCTTATCTGTTTTCAATTCTAATTTAATTGGAAAGTGGTCAGAGGTTATTTTAGGCAATATCTCCATGTCCATAATTTGTGGCATCAAACTCTTAGAGACTAAAAACATGTCAATTCTGGACATGGATTTAAATCTTTCTGAGTAAAATGTAAAGCCTTTCTCTTTACCGTACTTTTCCATCCACATGTGTTCTACTGTATACTCCTCTTTTATATATATATATATATAACCAATTGGTAATTTCTTTTGTGCCCCAATTTTCTTTTTAGATGATCTATCTGTTTTGGGGTCTAGGACACCAGTAATGTGTCCCTTTTTATCAACAGCTTAGCCCGTCAGTAGAAAATGGGTGCGATTTTCATGCCCACGGTATGCCCTTGGAATGCCAGAAGATCATGGGCATCTGCTAACATTGCCCTTTGCGGTCCTGTAGTGTTCCTGTGATGTGGTTGAGGATGCAGTTTTAAAGCTTCAGTGAACACTGCAATAAGGCTCCAGCTGGGAAAGGATGGGATGGTACTCTAGTCCATCCTACTGTAGCCGTGTGCATGCCTACTATAGACAAGGTGAATAGCAGAATTCCTAACTGAGCACACCTGAACAACAAAACAGAGAGAAAGGGGGAAAGCAGGTCAGCTTCCCTCAACAGTTCCCCCTAGCATGTTAAAGATGCATAGATCTATAAGTCTGACCACCAAAATGGAAATCATAAGAAAAGTGGAGACTGGTGAAGGAAAAATCATCCCTGGATGCATTTTGGAAGAAGCTCTCAAGTTCTATATAGAAGGTTCAAAATGTTTTTATTTACTTACACAAAGCTTACTTGACCTGGTTGTTTCATTTCACGTGTGCATGTTATTAGCAGTGGATTAAAAGTTTGCTGAAACACAGTGGGGGTTTTCCAGGCTATGAGGCTGTGTTCTAGAAGAGTTTATTCCTGACATTTCACCTGCATCTGTGGCTGGCATCTTCAGAGAATGGTGGTGTGTGGAGTCTATATCCTGTGAGTCCCTGTTGAAGCCCCCTGTCCCTGGGTGAATTTATAGGGAAGCTATTGAAATCTACAAACACCTGGACATCTGGACAACAAACACCTGGAGAACAGGAAAGAGGAAACCCTAAAAGTAAACAAAGTTTGGCTACCAGTCCTGAAAAACATCAAAATAAAAACTCAACACATGCAAATGAATTTCGCCCAGGGACAGGGGGCTTCCAGCAGGCAATGGACCATGAGCTAAATAGACACTAATCCCCCTTGCATATCCTCCCACCCTAAGAACTGAACATCCAACAACTGAATACACAAATTTACATGCTAATCCTCTTCAACAGAGAGTCACAGGTATATAAACCCCACACACCAACACACCACCATTCTCTGAAGATGCGAGCCACAGATGCAGGCAAAATGTCAGGAATAAACTTTTCTAGAACACGGCCTCATAGCCCAGAAAACCCCACAAAAAACCTATGAATGACAGCTGTGAAAGCATTCGACTTCACATGTTGAACCACTCTTTTTCTTGTGGTGCAGGAACCTGTCCCTATTCTTCTCATGTTATTCTTGCCTCTGGTATCAAATTTTCTGTTAAAGAAGTAATATTGAGGAACCCACCTACTTCATTAACTGAGGTATACCTGCACATATTGGATAAATATGTACATTTATCGAACAGTATGTTGTTAAATGCCTGTTTGTTGTTAAATTAATGTCTGCATGTGTACATGCAGACTTGCTGGTATTAGATTGGGTTATAGAAACAGTAAAGATTTTCCATACCTTGGGTCAGTCAAGAAATCAGCAGAAGACTAGAACTTGGAAGTGCAGCTAAGAAGAAACTAGACAAGTTCCTCAAGTGTAAAAATGTATCAATACTAATGTTAGGATTTTCCATGCCATCATATTTCCAATTTCTATGTATGGTTGTGAAAGTTGGACAGTAAAGAAAGCTGATAGGAAGAAAATAAACTCATTTGAAATGTGGTGCTAGAGAAGAGGTCTCCAGATACCATGGACTGCTAAAAAGACAAATAAATGGGTCCTAGAGCAAATCAAGCCTGAACTCTCTCTAGAAGCCAAAATGACAAAACTGAAACTGTTGTACTTTGTACATATAATGAGAAGACATTATTCTCTAGAAAATACAATAATGTTTAGTATGGTAGAAGGCAGCAGGTAAAGAGGAAGACCACATTGAAGATGGATAGACTCAATCAAGGAAGCCAGGGCCCTGAGTCTGCAAGTCCTGAGCAGGGCTGTTGATGTTAACAGGGTAACCTGGAGGTCTCTCCTTCACAGGGTCACCATAAGTCAAGTTGGCTTGATGGCAGTTAACAACAAAGCTCTAAACTTATGTTCTGTTGACTTATGAGTTGTTTTAGTGATCATTAAGTATTTCTGTGTCCAAGGATCTACAGTTTCACTTATCTGAGTGGCTGCTCACAATTTCCTGTTGCTACAAGCTGGTCCTATCCCAGTTCAAGGGAAAGACACTGAGCCCTGGAAATGCACAGAATACTACCAACATGCCTGAGCTGCAGGCTCAAGAGAGAGAGAGAGCACCTGGTATACCTCCAAACCATGGAGTAGAGGTTTGAGGGGTTCAGGGGACTTTGGGGGTCTCCAAGGGCTGTAAAAGAGCAGTTTGGGTCTGCATGCAGCTCAGGGACCACACTTTCCCCACCACTGCCATAGAGTGACTACAGAAATGGATGGTTCTCTTTTGATATCCCAGTTCTAAGCCTAAACGGATTTTGATGAGCATGCTACCCACATTCATGAACATTCAGAGAGAACAAAGCACAAGGCACCCTTGTTCGTTTTGGTTCTTTGTTACGTAAATCAGTCCTTTGAGGAAGGCAGAGTTCTTTGGAAATGTTAAGAATGTTCCTGAGAGTCTACAAAGATCCTTAATGTTTAAGCATTTCTTAGCTATTAAAAATTCAATCTGCATACTTAAATGGTAGTGTCAGTGAAATCTGACATGGCAATCTCCAGTGGCAACACTCAGCAAAGCAACCTGTCAGTTCACATTGAAAGTGTTTGAGTGACAGTTTCTGGCTAAGCCTAGTATGTTCCCAAAATATGCTGAAACAAACAAACACTGTGGTATCACTGAAAATATGACTGTGTTTGCCATGTATGCTGCTAATTACTATGTCCAGTCCATGTTACCTTTCCAAACCTTGTGATGCCAAAAAGCATCTATAATATTTGTCAGATACCTGCAATAGACCATTTCCAATTGTTTAGACTTTTTGTTTAGCTAAACCAGTGACTCTTAACCTTTTCTTTACCAGGGACCCTCTTTAAATAACTTTTGATGCTGTGGCCTGTAAAATTGTAAAAATAAATAAATTAATTAATTAAAAGTGTCCCTAAGCCCCAATTTCTACAAGAACCAAATGTATTTTGACAGAGTACAGCAGCCATACTATTATCAGACTTTGCAGCCTACAAAAGTAACAGTGAGCAACAAAACAGGTAACCTTCTTCCTATGGGAATAACAGAAGGAGACAGACGGAGAGGGAATATGAAGTTCCTGTAGAATAAGAAGTAGGAGATTTTCACATGGGGCCAAAATGCCCCGTTGCTGCCCCGCCACCTCCTCTCCCGTTCCTGCAACGGAATGGAAGTAAATGTTCATACAGTTACCTCCATTCTGCACCAGGAACGGGCATCCTCTCTCCTTGCCCAGCCGTCCGTAAATGCAGCCGTCGTAAAGCTGTCTTTACGACCGGCTGGGGGAAATCCCGCTCGTTCTCGCAGGATTCAAATTTAACCCCCCCAGCTGTTAAAACACAAAATAAAATTTAAAAATAAGTTAAAAATAAAAAAGGAACCCGGGAAGGGGGAGAGAAGGGTGGCACTTACCTGGCTGTTGGTGGCTGGAAGTGTCTGCCACAGAGCTCCTCCCCCATGCCTGTCATTGCAGAACAGGGACAGGGCTCCGTTTCCCACATTCCTGATTCCGTGACAGGCACAGAAGGGGTGTTCTATTCACAATTTTTCGTCGTCAATAGAATATCCCGAGAGCAGCATGGGGGCAGTACAGGAGCAGGATAGAAGGGGTCGAAGGCATCTGAACGACAGCCCCTTTCTTGACCCTGTTCCATGCCTGCCCCGTAGAAAAACCCCATCTGAAAATCTCCATAATGGCAAAGCAGAAAATAAGCATATGTAACGTTCTTTGGAGATGACACCTTAGTATTTTTTTATTTAATTTTTTGATGAGGTGCTACTGTCAATGTTGTAAAATGATATAGAGCTGCAAGCCTTTCAACAATAAAATAAAGACCGGTTTCCTCATAGTCAGAAGGTAGAAACCAGCATTACGCAAGGACACTCAAATTTGGGGATAGCAGAGTAACTATCTTTCTCTCTCTACAGTCCCTAGCAGGGTCACAGGGAGGAAGGCTTATCTTCCATTTTCATTGCCTCCCCTACAAAGAAGAGACCTATTTGGTTTTGTTATTTTAAAGTAAATTTAGGATTGTGGGTTATAAAGACTGCATCTGTAGCTGCATGTTTTGAAATGACAGGCTGACTGAGGTGGGCTTATGAGTCAAGATGTATCCAAGAAGGGAAAATTTAAGCAAAAGGCACTCAAACTTGCAACCTTAAATTGCTGGCCTGAAAATTTATGCAATCAAAGCCTGAGAGTATTGTGCATTTTCTCAGCCTTAAAAGAAGGCAATGGCAACACCGTAAAGAAATCTTGTGAAGAAAATTCTGTGACAAGGTCACTAAAAGCTGGAGTCAACTTGAGGACATGTAACAACAACAAAAATTCAGACCACTCACTTTTTTTTAAGAAGGTGATGTGTCTGTTTTTATTGGTTTTTTAATGAATGTCAGCTAACAATGCTTTCCAGGAGATTAAGCATTTTAAGCTGGCTTCCCGCTTTGGAAGTCAAGCTGAAAGTTTGGAAAGCCCGTGCAGCACAAAATCCAACACAATTTTTCTTCTCTTCTCTTCCCTTCTGACATTGTGCCCAGTTTAAACAAATGTCCCTTATATGTCCTTAGTTACCTCTTACCTCTTGATATGTAGCACCTTTTCAGGCTTTAGTGGGAAGGATGCAAAGAGATGGCATTTGTGCATGAGAGAGAGACAGTTTCCAAGTTTCCAAGATTTAATATCTGCCACAAAGTTATAATGCCAAAAGAAAAAAATACTGTATATTTTATGGTATCTAATTTTTTTTATTCAACAAAACCCACAAAAAAGTGATATCTTTATTGGGCCAACTAAAATGCACAAAAATGCCTCATAAAAGCTTTCAAATCTTTGTTGGCTTCTTCATTAAGCAAAGATGTTAAAAATCATACAGGAGAAGAGAAGTAATGATGTTAGAGTCACAGGCTTACATTTTGTCTCAGATGTTAATTTCTGTTGTCAGTTACATCTGGAATGATTTCAGTGCAGGCAGAGTCCACTCCCCTTCTTGGCCATGTGGGTGCTGGGGACAAATGGCAGTAGAACACAGGCAATAGAATTTCAAATCCATTAGCAGCAGCAAAGGACGTTCCTTTGAAATCCAGGCAAACTCTGTTCTGCTAGCTGCCCATTTATTAGGTAGAGAACATGGAATTTCTCCAGAATCCTCTGTACTGTTACATCTGAAAAAACTTTAAGGTCCTGTGTAGGTAAAATTTGCCAATTATAGTCCAAATGAAAGAGTTTTACCTTTGTTGGAGATAGAAACCTCAAAGGATTATGTCCTCCTTGTTAAAGTCTCCCCTGTTGCAGCAGCATTTGGTATTTTCAAATTGAGGAAGGGTATTCAGGGGTAGCCATGTTGGCCATGTAGCAAAATACAACAAAATGCAAAATCCATAAAACAATGAAGCCTTTATTGGGCCAACTAAAATGTACAAAATATTTCACACAAGCTTTTGGATTTTGGAATTTTTTGCATGGCCAATATGGTTACCCCTGAATATATTTCCTGGATTATTTTTTTTTTAATGGTTCTTCATAAACCAAGGTAGAGATTCTCCCAAGGAATAAGCATCTATGATTTAGAAACAAGAGGGGAAAGGCATGACCTCCCTAAATAACAGCCTCTTGAGTGACAATATCAGATATGAAGCTAAAAAGTTTCACCTTCAGAAGTAGGAAATGTACATCCCAGTTCCTCTCTCAGGGGAAAGCCATCTGAATATTACTACTTTAAGAATATACAGGTGTTGGAACTGGGGTGTGCTTCCCACTTCTTCAGTGGTGGTTAGGATTCCCATGTCAGTGGGGATATGATGTCACTAAACATTTTAGTCCAAAATTTAAATGAGCCATCCAAGGTGCCGAACCTTTTGGGGAATTGGGTTCAACAATTGTGATAGTTTCTCAAGTTAAGACTCAAAACTAGCTCAAGTTCACCACCCCATTGACATGGAGGCCACCAGCTGTCTTTGCTCATCTTTGTTCTCTCATAGAATTGGCTTTCTGAAAGGAGGAGACAATAAATAAATTGTTGCACATACTTTCTGCAGTACTTGGATGGTCAGAGAGTCAGAGCTTATGCTGGGCAAGTAGGTGGACTTACCCCACAGACCCATTTTCGAATGCCTGGCCATGGAGTTCAGAGCAGAAGAGCTTATTATTAATTCAGAGCTTGGAAAGGTTACTTTTTGGATTATAAACTCCCATAGTTCCAAAGCCAGAATGGGCAATGGTTAGGCTGGCTGGAAGATTCTGGGATTCTAGTCCAAAACCACAACTTGTCAAGCTTTGGATTTGGTAAATCAGTAAACAGGGAGATAGCCCCAGTTCACTGAGAGAAGAAGCAGTGATGTTTGGCAGCAACATGAATGATAAAGTCAATGTTCAGCTTGAAACTCTATGGTGATCTTTTTGGTGGCCCTTAGTCAAATAGTTGTCCTTCTTTAGACCATCATAGAATCATAGAACCATAGAGTAGGAAGAGTCCACAAGGGCCAGCCAGTCTAACCCTCTGCCATGTAGGAATACACAATCCTTCTGTGACTACATGACAGACATTATTCTGGTTTACCATATTATTTTGGGGAATCCTCATGTCCTTGGGCTGATGCAGCCTGTTCCTTAATAGAGCTGACCAAAGATGTTTCAGTGCTGCTGGTTGCTTAATCAGCATGGCAACAGAGGCAACTGCTTCCACCAACTGCTGGGCCTTCCTCAGCTCAGGTATTGGGCTACTCATAATGAAGGGTTGCAGGAAGCAGAACCATTGAAGCTAAGCCGGAGGTAGAAGGAAGCAGTGGTAAGGGCTCCCTGTTAGCTTCTTCTGTTATCATAAAGCAAGTAAGTAGAAGACAATTTCCCTAGCCATATAGTGGCCAAGGTGTACGAAATATGTTTGAGAGGAGATGAGAAACCTGTCATATTTGTGAGTGTAAGCTAGAACCAGTGTTGTGTAGTGGTATGAAGATTGGACTACAGTTCTGGAGAAGAGGGTTCAAATCCCTGCTCAGCCATGGAAACCCACTGGGTGATCTTAGGTAAGTCACACTCTCTGAGCATCAGGGGGAGGCAATGGCAACCTTCCCTGAACATGGGTTCACCTTAGGGTCACCATACATCAGAAACAAATTGAAGGCACACAAAAACAACAACCACAACAACAAAGCTAGTTTACTGCTCTTACAGTTGTTATTCTACTTACAATAACATGTTAGCTGTGTAGTGCTGAAGTATGTGTATATGCTTCTGTCACATACAGCACATTCACTTTATTTATTTATTTAAGTTATATCTCACCTTCTTCCTTGTATAGGACACAAAGTGGTTTACAATACAGATTAAAACAAAATGCAACTAAAAACAAAATAATAACAAATTGAAAACACAGATTTGAAATAGTTTAAGATACATTTAAAACATAATTTAAAAGATAAAAGTATAGCACACCCCATTTACTGTCCTGTTCTGAGACTCAGGGGCTTACTGCACTCCGAAGAAAAGTGGCAAGGCAACAAGAACGTTCTGTCTTCCGTGCTCTTTTACCACATGGCATCATTGTTCTTCCACTGTTCTTTTGTTCCAGTCCCCTGGGGAACTGAGCTAAAACCGGTTTTTCTGGTTAGCAAAAAGACAGTTTTACTTCAGTTCCCTATGGCACTGGAACAAAAAACCGATGATGCCATGCAGTAAGGCAGCAAGAAAGATAGAACATTCCTGCTGCCTTGCTGCTTTTTTTCAGAGTACAGTAAGCTCCTATGTCCCATTGAACCTTTTCAGGCCAAGTCCCCTTGAACTTTAAAACCCTTGTTCTTATGATATCTCCCTGTCATTTCAAGTCGGGGGGGGGTCACTATCTTTTTGCACACAACCGTTTTAACTTTGGTCCTCCCCACCTCTTTGCTATTAATGAAAGACTTACATTCTAAAACACTGCCTTCCATGATAACATGTCACCTAGAACTACTATGACATCTTGCACTTGGCAACTATAAAAAGCTTTTGTGTAGAGAACTTTACTTTTGAATATCATGCCAGGTAACACCGTATAAACCATTAGAAAGATTAATACTGTGCCATGACACTGGAGCATCTCAGAAATATGTCAACTGCAAAGGCAAGCATGGCAAGTGATGCAGCTTAATGATCACGAGAATTATTCTATCACTCAAAAAAGGAGACTCAAAACAAGAGATTCAGCCAGACGGAACCTAAAAGAAATTACAGCTTATTCTGTCAGGCTCAAAGTCATGGCCAACCTCTCCAAGAGCCCTGGTACTGAAATATAAAAGTGTTCACCATTTTGTAAGAAAACACACACATAGCTCCAAAGGACTTTACTGCACTTTTTTTTGAAGAGTGTGTGTATGTGAAGGTGGATAGGTGGATGTAGATTTCATTATGTGATTTGTGTACTGTGTATCTTTGTGTGCGTCTGTAATGAAACTTCAGCCTTGTTGAACCAGAGAGGCAGAAACCAAAGGGAGGCTTGCCATTCGAAAAACAACAGGTCCCAATTGGATCCATACCATGTGTGAAGCATGTGTGCAACACTGGATTCAAGCCATAATATTATAGTTGGGGCACCATTCTGAAAGAATTTAGACTCAGTATGGCTGAAGATGGCTACCAGATGCAAGCACCAGAATGTTTCTGCAACTGGCACTTGAGTCTGACAAGTTTTGCATTGTGTAGATGACTACACTGTGCTTTCCCTGTTGGGGTCATGTGGCACATATGATGCTTCTTGCTAGTACTGTAAGTCAATCAATCAAGTTTTTAAAAGTTAAATTAAGTTATCACCTTTCAATGGAACATTTCTAACTTAAGCAAGGGGATCTTATAGCACCTTTGAGACTAACTGAAATAAATAAATTGTAGCATAAGCTTTCGTAGGAGATTATCAGACACTCTAAATATGGCATTATCACGATGCCAGGAGATCACCAAAGGGCTCCCCTTTCACATGACATCATTCCCCTCTTGTAATGCTCCCATTCGGCTGTCAGTATGCTGGTGCTGCTTTTATTGATGGGCTAAGCTATCAATGGATGCCCCATTCTGTTTCTGGCACGGAATGTCCTGTGAGTGAAAAGGTGGCCTGCATCAATGGAAGGCCTGTACTAGAACATTTCTTGGAGAGCTCGGGACATCCAGGTAAGTGACACACATTTTTGTACCCTCCCCAGGTTACTTGTAAAGTTTTAAGTGTGTTTTTGTGCTTGCTGTCACTTTTTCCTCTTTTATTTGGGTTTTTATTTTTGAATTTTCCATGCTCTCATCTTTTTGTGAGAACCGGCAGGATTTCATTCCAGGAAGTAAGTGGAGCTCTGTTTGAGTTCTGTTAGGCTGCCCTGTCACATGAACAAGGTAGATGTGAAAAGTTTTTCTTTTTTGGCATGACAGGGATGGCCGAGGGGCGGGAGATGAGATTGCGAGACAGGAATAGTTTTTTGTTGTTGTTGTTCCTGTCTGATAATCTCCGTAGACTTGGTCTACTTCCTCAGATGAATGGAGTGAACTAGTGCCTAGGAACAGACCTTATAAGCAGGGTGTTGAATAGCTACAGAAATGCAACAAAAAAAAAAAGAAAAGAAAAGAAAGAGAGAGAGAGAGAGAGAGAGAGAGAGAGAGACTGCAAAAATAGTGTGATGAGGTTATAAGTTCAGCTTCCTTACTCCTGATGTAGTCTTCTACTGGGGACATGATATATTGTTGGACATCATCACTCACCACTGGTTATGCTAAGAACTATTGGAGTTGCATTTTTAAGATATCCGGAGGGCCAACCATTATTCAGTCCTGTCATAGGTCTATGTTTATGTGACAGAATACAGGGTTACCATGGTTGCTACTACTCTAGTGAGGAGGATGGGGAAGGCTAGGTCCTTTTTTCAACCATTCAGGTGGCAGTAGCTGTAACAAAAGAGCTATATGTGTGTATGATAAAAACGTCTTTATTCAACACATGAGCAGTGGGAGTATGTTATCCTACTACATTCCATTTCAAATTCTGTCAAATTCTACATCTAGAGAGCTACAGACTGAAACCTTCACTATATATGGAGGCTCCCCACCTGTATCAGAACCCTGATTTTCCAGGGTTCCAACTTATATGGTGACCCTTTGTGGATAGCAGAACTCTCTTCTTCAAACTTGTCACCTCCTCACTCAAACACAGAGGGCAGTGGAGGAGATGATGAAAGAAGGCAGGGCTAATGTGTTCTTTGTGTGTTGAGTTAATACCCTTGGTCAGAAAAGGGCCAAGGGGGTCCAGTACTCTGTTAGGCCTAATGAGAGTTGAATGTTGTAGAATCTTTCCAGAATCTCCTGCCCCAGAAGTGCTTCTCAGATATGTGATGGTAAAGAATCGGCTTTGATTTATGCTTCCTTAGAAGAAATTCCTAATGACTAGCTATACCCAGCATAACATACACCATTATCTACATACATATTCTACATATCTACATACATTAAACATTATCTACATACATACGTTTCCATTCCCACTCTGCTGATTGGCCACTTAGGAAACATGTAAAGAGTATGATCATTTGACGCATTAATATATAACCTTTCAAATCAACTATAATGGCTAGTTTCATGCTGAGAGCCCCACAGCCAATGCTATGCAACCACACGTACACACAGACACATAGATACACACACCACACACGCCAGGACATGAGAGCCGCTCTAACACCATGGAACTACATGTATACAAACACACCATGCTATACACATACCACATGTGCCAGGATGCGAGAGCCCTGCCACCACCATGCAACCACGTGTACACACACAGACACACACACCCCACACTATACCCCCATGCTAAACACACACCCAGGCCACACATATACACCCCCCATACTACACACACATGCATCAGGATGCGAGAGCCCCACTATCACCATGTTTAGAAAGGACATGATGCTTTCCTCCCCCAGTGTGCTGATTGGCGGCTCAATGGGAAGCTTTGATTGGTTGGGAAGTTTCCTACTGTCAGGGTCCAGCGCATGGGCAGCAGGTTCTAGGAGCAGGGATGTCAGGGCCAGGTCAGAAACAGAAGAGACAGAGTCTAAAGTCCAGGCAGGGTAAAAGTTAAACAAAAGTCCAAAAACAGTCAGAGCACATACCATATATCCAGGGCCCAAGAGCAAGGAGCAACTATAGACAGCACAGAAGGCCCAAGGCACAGCTACAAACAACATAGAAGGCCCAGTTACAGACAAGACAGAAAAACATGTTGTGGTGGCCAAGACTGAGGACCGAATGCTGTTCTTAAATAGCAGTTCCCCTGGCTGCTTCAGGTGTGCTGCATCATTGCAGTTGGCTGTGGACTTTTCAGACGAACCTAAAATCTGGAAGAAGTCGTCGGGAGAGGAATGCAGCTGCTCCATGGAAGGAAAAGGCACCACTTTTTATTCATGGAAGTTCTTTGTGAATAAAAACTGGCTCCTTTTCCTTCCATGCAACATGGAAGGAACATGGAGGGTAACGCGAGAGGGATGGCGCCATCAGAAACTGCCCCCTGCCATGGAGCAGCTGCATTCCTCTCCCTACGGCTTCTTCTGGATTTTAGGTTCATCTAAAAAAGTCCTAAGTCTGATAGCTTGGCCCTGGGTCTTCCAAGACTTCCACAGTCAGGGCCTGAGTCTGCAAAGAGGCTGTGCAGCCAGGGGCCTAGTCCTGTGAGGAGAGGCAATCAGCACACTGAAAATGGGAACATACCCATGAAAATTATATAGAGAGATTATAGTGCCATCCTGGAAGCACCCACTTGATTGTGGTTTGACTCAGGGTTTTTTGTTTTTGTTTTATTTTGGAATGATCTCCAATTAAAATATGAGCTTTTAAGCATTAGTTCCTAGAATGGATAAATGCTTATAAATTGCAATCAATTCTTAAATCCAGTTGTTGGACCCAACAAAAGAATAATAGATCAACTGAACTTAGATATTTTTTTTGGCTTAGCAATTTCCTTTTGATTCAACAAATCTGGTCTAGTTGGAATTAACAATTGGATTTAGTCTCTTAAATATCAGAAATCTAAAATATTTAACATTTATAACCTTTTTTCCCTTTAGTACTTAACTATTTTATTCTCTCCTTTCTATTATCTAAACTACTGTACAAAAATATTGTACAGCCCCCCTTCTGAATGATATGTACTGATGTGAATGTCCGTATAGACAGATCACCTTCCATGCAATTTCTATGAGGATTATTTTCACCGTTTAGACAGGACCAAAGACAGAATGCAGAAGGGAGAGGAAGGGAAGCACAGCTAGCAAACAGCAGCCAGGCACATGCACAGGTGAACCTATTGTGGAGGAGCAGCCCTCCTTCCCTTTGGCATGTTATGGGCCGGAGGTTGAACAGAGCCAGCTCCTTAATGGCTCACCGCCTTGTCCATTTCCCCCAGCTGAGCTAGGCTGACCTGAGTGAGGAAAAGGAAGGTGGGAAGGGACCTAGAAGGAGGAGGAGGAACTGCACAGGCACTGGGGAGGGAAAGGAGTTTGCAAAAGAAGCATGGTTGGGAGAAGGAGAAACATGAATTAAAACCCTATGTCCACTCTAGTACCGGCATGTGGGTTGATTTTGGGTGCGGTCTCATATCCATCTTTTCCAATGCAGTCTTGCGCCCTCTACATTTTTCATGGGCCACCCATAATCCTTT
Organism: Gambelia wislizenii; assembly: GCA_030847615.1. Taxonomy (NCBI): domain Eukaryota; kingdom Metazoa; phylum Chordata; class Lepidosauria; order Squamata; family Crotaphytidae; genus Gambelia; species Gambelia wislizenii. Next base: position 162,774,546 of record JAUMIR010000001.1, on the reverse strand, counting down.
GGCAGGCTCTATGTTGTGCAGGCCTGGTCTACATCCTCTTCCTCATATCCTCTTTGAAGACAGCATGTTTACTTGTGATTCCAGAACTTGGTCAGGCCTCACTAGAATACTGTGCCCAGTTCTGGGCATCACAATTCAAAAAGGATATTGACAAATTGGAGCGTGTCCAGAGGAGGGTGACTAAAATGGTGAAACGTCTGGAAACCATGCCTTATGAGGAAAGACTTAGGGAGCTGGGTATGTTTATCCTGGAAAAAAAGATGGTTAAGGGGCTATATGATAGCCCTGTTAAAGTGTTTGAAGGGGTGTCATGTTGAGGATGGAGCAGGCTTGTTTTCTGCTGCTCCAGCGATTGGAACATGGAACAATGGATGCAAGCTCCAAGAACGGAGATTCCACCTCAACATTAGGAGGAACTTTCTGACAGTAAGAGCTGTTCGGCAGTGGAACACACTCCCTCAGAGCATGGTGGGGTCTCCTTCCTTGGAGGTCTTTAAACAGAGGCTGGATGGCCATCTGTCAGGGATGCTTTGATCATGATTTCCTGCATGGCAGGGGGTTGGACTGGATGGCCCTTTTGGTCTCTTCCAACTCTACAATTCTATGATTCTATGATTGTCTTTCCCCCTCCCCATCCACAAGTTCTTAAACAGCTTCACCTGATGAAGAAAACTTTGTTTTCACAAAGCTAACCTTGAGATTTTGTAATTTTATTTTTGCATTTTGTGTTGGCCTGTTATCACAAACTGGGGCTTAATTTATTTTAAAATGCCCATTTTTTAAACTGCTTTATGATCTTATTCAATCTGTTACATTGTTTAGTTAATGATTTTTTTAAAAAAAATAGTTTATGTAATGTTTTTTCATCCTTTTATTATAATCATTTTTAAAAAGCGCTTTATTTCAATCTCTGCTGAAAGCCATCTTGAGTTCCATGTTGGGAGAAAGGCAGGGTATTGAATGAATGAATGAATGAATGAAAAGGCAAAATCTCTTATTGGTTGCACCAATATGCTGTTAATCATGAATAGCAAGGAACAGTAAGTGTTGTTAATCAGAAAATTTACCTGTTTCCAATCTCTTATATGGAATGCCAGTTAACCAACAAATTAATTTAGTAGGTTGCATTGGGAAGGCATAACTAATTATCACATAACTAATTAAATTTAGCTAGTTATTTCCAAACTCACTATAGCAGGTTTAACTCTCAGTTGCCTACTGTGTTTGTAATAGTCCCAAATTATCATTAAATAAAGATATTGTTTACATAAGGCTCTCATGCCCTTTTAGGAGGGACCACAAAGAGAAAGAAAATTACAACTTAGGTGGGTAGAAGACAGCTAACAATATGTGTGTGTTTGTGTGTGTATGTTCAAGTTGCCTGTCAACTTATGGTAACCCCATGAATTTCATAGGGTTTTCTTAGGCAAGGAATACTTACAGGTAGTTTTGGTACTTCCTTCCTCAAAATTATAGCCTACAGCACCTGGTATTTGTTGACATTCTACCATCCAAGTACTAACCAGGGCTAATCCGGCTTAGCTTCCAAGATCAGACAGGATCTGGTGCTTTAGGGTATTTAGGCCCTCACATGCAGGTAACAGTTAACAATAAGTGAGAGCAATACTGCCATATACATTGGTAGACTCATCAGGTTCTTTGCTGATGGTCATGGTGTTCCTGCTGAACTAACTTTTAGGAGATTATCAGACGGGAACAAAAAAAGTATTCCTGTCCCACAATCTCCTTTCCCGTCCCTCTCGCACCACAATCACCCAAAGTTTCAGATTTACCTTGGTAGTGTCTTCGTTGCTGCCCAGGAGTGAATGGAGCTTGAACAAAGCTCCATTCACTTCCTGGTTTGAAATTCCAGCTGTTCTCATGAGAAGACGATAGTGCAGGAAATTAAAAAATTAAAAGCAAAATAAAAAGAAAAAAGTGACAGCAAGCACAAAAACACATTTAAACATAACAAGTAACCCACAAAAAAGGGTACAAAAAAGTGTTTCACTTACCTTGATGTCCCAATCTCACCTGGAAGTGTTGTGGCATGGACCTCCCATTGATGTTGGCATCACGCCACCATAATAGGGCACCTTTTCAGATGCAGGACATTCCATGACAGAAACGGAATGGGGGATCCATTGCCGGCTTAGCCCTTCAATAAAAAGTAGCACTGGCAGAACAGCAGCAGCACGGGTGCATGATGAGATGGGAATGACATCATCTGAAAAGGAAGCCCTTTAGCAATCTCCTGGTGTTGTGATAATGCCATATTTAGTGCATCTGATAATCTCCTTAAGTCCACTCTGGCACACAGTGTCCTATACTGCTTAGAGCAGGCTGCTGAGAACCAATAAATCAGCTTCTACAGTTCAAATAGAGTAACTGGGTTTCAGAAGATTATCAGATGCATCAAAAGTGGCATTACAGAAACGCCAGGAGATCGTAAAAGGGCTCCCTTATCAGACGACGTTGTCCTGCCTCATTATGCACCCATTCTACTGCCGTTCTGCAGGTGCTGCTTTTTATTGACAGGAGAAGCTGTCAATAGATTTCCCCATTCCGTTCCTCTCACGGATTTTCCTGTGTGCGAGAAGGTGCACCGTTTCACTGGTGATATCCCAGCATCAATGGGAGGTCTCTGCCAGAACTCTTCTGGGTGAGATCGGGACATCTAGGTAAGTGACACACTTTTTATGACCCTCCCCAGGTTACTTCTACTTTACATTTCCTGTCTGATAATCTCCCAAGTCAGCTTACCAGTATGCAAAATCCGTCTAGGAGCCAGGCACAAAGAGTAAACACAGTCCAGTCTTAAGAATCAAACACAGAGAGACAACAAGCCAAATCCAAAGACGAGGTCATGAAGGCAACGGTAAGGTTCAAGATCATGGGCAGTTATTCAAGAGTTGGAGTCCAGCGTGGTTTACACCCAAGCAGGTCGGTTGTTAGCCATGCTGTTCCCTAGGAGGTGCTGCCTAATGTATGGGTCAGCAGGGTCCCTCAGGTGTTGTCTGATTAGTTCCTGCTTCCTATTTATTCTCACTGACCTCCTCCATCTTTCCTTTTCTTGTCAGTGTTGCATGAAACTAGGCAAGTTTGTATTCTGTTCCTCTGGTGTTTGTGGCTGTGGAATATCCTGTTACTCAGATGAGTGAGCCTGCTGGGCACTCTGTTCCTCTGCAGCTTGTGTCTGTTGAACACTTTGTTCCTCAGCCTGCTGGTCATTCTGTCGCTGTATCTCTAGCTCAAATCCATCTTTACTGTACTCTGAGAGGCAGGGCATGACACACAGCGACTCCTACTTTAAAAAAGAACAACAACCCATCTATTTGTGTACCCAGGCAGAAAGTGCTATTATTTTATAGAGTGAGCTGATTCATGCACTCATTTACGTAAATGCAGAGTATCCTCTATTATCACCAAAGTGCAGCCTTCTCTCAATGACTCATTCTTCAATAAAATTGGCTTTTGGTGCTGCCCTATGTCACAAAGGAGCTTTTCTCACTTCCCCATGTCGAATAAGTGGGCCTCAGATTTATGCTGGCAGGTAGCCACTTCCATAACTTTATTATTGTAATTGGACTCACAGTTTTCAGTTGCACTAGAAGATAAATGGAAAAGCTCTTCTTTTACAGAATGTCATTTTAATTTTAGTGGATCAGAAACAATGGGGTGGGGGACAAACAAAACTATAATTTGATGAATTTTCAGCTTTTTTTAAATGTTAAAATAATGATGATTAATTTTGTTTAAGACACATAATCAACATTTTAATGGGTTTTGTTGTTGTCGTTGTTGTTGCATTACCATAGATATGATTTTTAGTACCAACAGAAAGGCTTATTCAGTCTGGTGTTGCTCTTTGAGACTGAAAGCAAATGAGTTGAATTTCTTCATAGTTTCTATATCTAGTCAAAAATTAATGAATAATGCTCATTTTGTTTCAGTCCTTTGGTGTATGAATAGCTCTTCATCATCCACTCTGGGTTTTTTTTGGGGGGGGGTAGTATTATCTTTTTTTAAGTTGTTCAATTAATTATTGCATGCAGCTTTTTTGTTCATTCTGGGACATGGTGTAGGCTGTACTGTATCAGTTGAAGATTTCTTTAAATAAACATTTTAAAACTTATTAACTTTGTCATCTCTACAACATTCCACACAATTTCCACAAACATCTGTCTTATATTTACCTACTAACAATCTGACAGAAAGAGATTTGTTCTCTAATATAGAACTTTTCTAAGCAGCTTGGTAAAGCTGAGTCTCCATAAACAGACACAAAGTTAAAAGAAAACTCTTAATTGACAAACATGGAGTTGGGAACGTGTCTTAGCTGAGGTAACCCTGTAGTCTTGCTCATGTGTTTCTTCTGTTCTATGATCTTCATTTCTACCTACTGATTCTTCCTCACAAATATCTCCATATTCTGAATTACAGTTACATACCCCATGTTTGTTTCATAATGTCTACTTCTCTATACTAAGGAGATTATCCCATGGGGGGGGAGTGAAATTAAAGCAGGATAGTAGCTCTATGGCTGAACCTTATCACATGCCGGCATCACTGCCCTGTTGCTGGTATGTAATCACCTTTTTAGTGTGGTGCTCCTTTTCATTGATGGGGAAAACCTGTCAATATCAGTGCTATTCCAGGAATTTGTTGGTACAATAAGTCTCTTCACTTCAATGTCAGCATTACAAAAGTCACAGGGACTTAATTCTCCTCCTTCCCCCTCCCTCTTGCTATTCCAAAGAAGGCTAACTCCATGCCTGTTAAGTTTTTAGTTTTTTTGTATTTTGCTGTGTCTGCATAATTAAGGCAAACTGATAAAATAAAAATAAATTTAAAATCATTTTTGCAGTAATTACACAAACACACAAAGATGAAAACCAGCAGGAATGAAGTTAGCCTGCTGTGGAATAGCTAGGGGGAGGGAAGAGAATCAGGCCCCGTCCTGCCATGTGCCTGCTGTAATGGCAGTATTGAAGTAAATAGACTTATCACACTAGGGGAGTTTACAAAGCAGGACAGTTGTACAAAAGAAGAGAGATGCAATACCCATTGTTTTCAAAGTGATATGTTCCTGTTTCCTTTTGTAGGGCTATTGCTGCAGCAAATATTGCTGCAGCCTCATGTGATAATCTCCATAGTCTCTGCCTAGAGCTAAATGAAAAATGCATTTGAGTTATGGAAGAGCTGTACACAGTTCCCAAATACAGGTGTGGTAGTAAATTTTGAATTGTATGATGACAACTCACATGGCTTACACCCCCAAGGAAAGTTGAAAAATTCAGACAACAGTATTGATCCATATCAATTAATTTCTAGTATTTTTCATCTCACCAGGAGAAGGTCTTCAATGCCAACTGAAAACCAAGCTACCTAAAAATATTTGTATCATAAAAGGGATACCTTGAACAATACATTGCCACTGGGAAAATCCACCCCACCCCACCCCAGTTACTGTGAAGATTGCAGCTAAACTCTAGAAGGAACAAGGTGATATGAAAGGTATGGCAGATGACACTTTGTTACGTGTCTTCAAGTCATATCTGACTTATGAAGGCCCTAAAGTGAACCTATCATAGGGCATTCTTGGCAAGATTTGTTCAGAGGGGTTTGCCATTGCCTTCCTCTGAGGCTAAGGGCATGTGACTTGCCCAAGATCACACAGTGTGTTTCCATAGCCAAGTGGGGATTTGAATCCTGGTCTTCCAGAGTCCTGGTCCAATGCTCAAACTGCCACATCATGCTTGCTCTCGCAGATGATGCTATTGTCCCTGATAATCAAAAAGTCTGGGCAATTCAACTTTGTATGCCTACTATACCACAGCTCCTAGATCATGCTTCCTGTCCCTTTCCAAGAATATTGTAAAACCTATTAGCCCCCTGCTTTGCATATCTGTTATTAAATAATGTTGTTTCTTCTTAGGTTATCCTTAGATTTCATTTTGAAATTAGCTGTAGAGGGTTATTTTCCCCTGTTGATCAACCAATATTATTTTAGTTTAGCCAAGCAACAGACAGATTTCCATGTACATATATTTAAATTAATTAGCTTGTGCAAATAAGCAATCTTCATTTTTCTCTTCTGGGGGAACTGTAACTCTTAGCCATCACAATTTGAATATTGTCTGCTTAATACAAAGTACTTACTGATATATCCATAAAGACTGAGTTGCCTAAAATTAAGCCATTCGGTGAAGGCTGCCTCCCCCCCCTCCTTTGTTCTTTCCCCAGTTCAACCTTAACATTGCTGAATATTCTCAGATTCATGAATATTTATCAGTGGATTTTTACATTCAATCAGTCATCCCTTGGTCTACCCATGAGCATTCTAGTATCTCAAGTAGAACAGCAAAATGGCCTCCTACTTCCCTAAGGGATATGGCACTTAAAGGCATGTTCTCCCCTGTGCCTCAGGGTGCCCCTGTAAAGACTCTTTTATTTCCTCTCTCACATGGTTTCAGAATGCCTCTTGACTATTTTTGCAGTACTGCTTTATTGTGATGAATTGTCTGTTTTTTCTTAGGACAATTTCACTAAAGCAAAGAATGGACTTTTGCCTCTAAGAAATATACGATCTTATGAATGTGGCTGAAATAATATGTAATGTGGGGAAAAGACTTCTTCTTTTCTTTTTCTTTTTAAAAGTAATTTGTTCCCCTTGTTGGTGGTGTGTGCCTTCATGTCATCTTTGACCTACGGCAGCCCTAAGGCAAAACTATCATGGGGTTTTCTTGGCAAGATTTGATCAAAGGGGGCTTGCCCTTGCCCTCCTTTGAGGCTGAGGCAATTTGACTTGTTCAAGGTCATCCAGTGAGTTTCCATGGCTGAGCGGAGCTGTGAAACCTCAAACACTCAAACCACTACACCATGCTGGCCCCCTACCAATGTCCTAATACTTAATCTGAACAATCTACTGCAACAGTTCTCAAACTTTTTACTTTCAGATTTTTTTTTTTACTTTTAAAGTAAAATTGGGGAATATTATGTGACTCTCCAAGTGTTGTCCATCACTGGCTAAGATGGTTTGGGCTAATGGAGGTGTCACTTCAATAATATCTAGAGGGACATTATACTACCTAGCCTGCTTTAGAGAATACTTTCCACATTGATTTGTCCACTTGTGAAAGGACAGGTACTGTTTAACTTCTTCATGCTTCAGATAATCCTGGGACATATTTGGGATGCACACCCAAAAAAGGCCAAGCTGGGAGGAGGAAGGATAGCTTTGTGTTACAACATTTGCCATTCGTACAGAACATCCCAAGTTCAGCCCTGCCATCTCCAGTTCAATAGAATAGGCAATGCCAGAACAAAGAGTCTAACCTCTTTTAAAACACCTTCCCATATAATGCCTTTGTAGCCTCACTGTAACCATGTACCAGTCATGAGAACATATTCTAGAATACTCAGCACTCACACTTTTAGGGACTACAGCTCCCAGAAACGTCAGCCAATATGGTCAGAGTTGCCTTTTGCAGCAGGGAAGACTCTGGGAACTATAGTCCAAAATTATCTCTTTTCCAGTCTGTACTATAGATGTTCATCACAAGCGAAAATGGATGGTGATGGGAGGCTTGGCTACTATGACTTTTAAATGGAGAAGCCCTGCAAACGTCCAAGGAGTAAAGGAGAAAACCATGGCTAAACTCCCATTTCTTAAATAAAATAAAATCCAGCAGTCACCTGGAGCTGATCCTAACTTTACATAAAACATACAAGGACTATGTTACATAAATAGAACATAGATGGCAAAGAGAAATATGGCATGTTTTATCTTAGTAAAGCAGGAGATAAATTTTAGATGGGGAAGGGGTTTAGCAATCTTGGTAACTGCAACCTGAAATGTGCCATAGCACTTTGTATTGCCCAACCTGTCTAAGAACTTTATCCGATGCAGGGGAACACAGCACAAAACCATGTCCCAAACCACATCAGAAGAACACTACAAGAACAAAAAGGGCAACATTATCAGACCCCCACATCCTCAGCCATTCCAGGGGCATAGCACTGGTGTGAATAAAGCATCCCTTTTTTATTGATGGGCTAAGCTGTCGATAAAAAGGGACACTTTATTCACACCCATGCTATGCCCCCAAACCAGCTGAAGGATGTCGTTGTCTGGTAATATCACCCATTTTTGTTCTTGTAGCATTCTTCTGACATGTTTTTTGCTGCATTTGATAATCTGTTCTTAATTCTTATGCTCCATCTTAATAAAGTTCCAAAACACAGATTCATCAACCTGTTTCATCAACCATGCTCTGTTTTAAAATTGTTGGAAAATGTTTCCCAACCAAGCATTTCTTTTTAACACCCTTCCATTTGCTATTAGAACACTGGGGACTCACACAGTACAGGTTTCCTATACATGCTGTCTCTAGACCGTTTTCCTTTTGCTCAGTCACCCATTGTGGGAATGTATCTAAGCAATCACACCATGTGACCTGGAAACCTTTCAGGTATGTTTGCAAGCACATAAAAGACTCCCCCCTCCTCCTCCTCCTCCTCCTCCTCTTCTTCTTCTTTCCTCAAGATGTTGAGTGTAGGCTCTGTTGAGCTACCTCTCTTCTTGAAACTTTCCTGCAGTTAGCCAGGGCTAGGACACTGCACGTATATACAGTCGTCCCTTCATTTTCACGGGGGTTAGGGGTACAAGACACCCACGAAACTGAAAATGGTGAATAAAAATACGCCTCCCAGGCCTCCGCCACTGCCACCCTCACCGTCGCTTGTTCCGTCACTGCCACCATGCCATTCAGGCCAAAAGCAGCTTAGCTGGGGGGCTGGCAGCCCACCTCCTCCCAGCCAAGCCGCGTGGCAATACTGCCTGCCTCCCCAGCCAAGCCACACAGCGATATGGGTTTGGATTTGTTCGGGCTTTGGCTCCCCCTCTCACGCTACAAGAAACAGGTGGCTTTGCAGCCAGCCCCGGGTTTCTTCCGCCTCTTTCCCTGTGGCACACAGGCAGGGCCGAAGCCAAACCTGTGCTGGCTGAAAAGCCGCTGAGGGTTTGTTCAGGCTTTGGCTATCTCCCCCACCTGTGAGCCACAGGGGATGAGGTGGAGCAAATCCGGGGCTGGCTGCAAAGCCACTCATTTCTTGTAGCATGGAGGTGAAACCAAAGCCCGAGCAAACCCTCAGTGGCTTTGCAGCCAGTGCAGGTTTGGGTTGTCCATGCTTTGGCTCCCCCCCCCATGCTATAAGAAATGGGTGGCTTTCCAGACAGCCCCGGGTTTCCTCCACCTCATTCCCTGTGGCATGCAGGCAGGGGGGAAGCCAAAGCCCAAACAAACCCAAACCCATGCTGGCCGAAAAGCCGCTGAGGGTTTGTTCAGGCTTTGGCTCCCCCCAGCCCACATTTGGTGGCTTTCCTTGGCCCTGGCTCCCCCCATCAAACAGAACAAAGCCAGAGGAAATTTGCCAAACACCTGGCTTTCCTCCTGCTTTGTTCCGTTTGGCATGGGGGAGCCAGGGGTGAGGAAAACTGGGTGTTGGATGGCTTTCCTCAGCCCTGTCTCCCCCTGATGAATGGAATGAAGCCTGAGGAAAGTCACTAAATGCCCCCGCTTCGTTCCATTTTGTGGGGGGAGTTGGGTGGCTTTCCTTGGCCCTGGTTCCCCACCCAAATGGAACAAAGCTGGAAGAAAGCAGTGTGTTCACTGCAAAGCCACTGGGGGTTTGCTTGGCCCTCGGCTCCAACCCCCCACAGAGAACAAATGCCAAACAAACCCTCAGTGGCTTTCCCCAAATACACAAAACCGTGAAATCCAAAGCCGCGGATTCCAAGGGATGACTGTATGTTTGAATTTACCTTTAAATGTAATTAGTAAAGTTTATAGCCATGAAACTTGCATACTGCCTGTTTGCCTTCCTTTGCTAAAAGCTAGTCTCTGAAAGACCCAAGAGATTTAACTCTTCCACTTCTGAACTCTGCTAAGGAGATTGAATCTTAATTGAATCAATCTTCATCTTTTCCCCAGTAAAGGGGCTAACACCCTGGGAATCTATTTCTACTCCAACAAACACCCAGTCTGGTGAAATGTGATGGTGGATTTGGGGCCACTACTTCATTGGGTCAGTACTTATAAATCTGCTGCCTGATTGCAGATCGTGGAATTTTTCTATGGGCAGCTTTCTTTGCAAATGAAGTTTCATTTACTAGATGTAGAAAGGAAGGTGTGTGTGTGTGTGTGGGGAGGAAATTGGCATATTAGGGATAAACTACATGTTATATGATATCTTCAGTATGAAATTTAAGAGTCTTTTCTATTTTACCTGCTAGTAAGTTAATGTAAGCAAGTCTAGTAAGTGTATGTAAGTAGTAAGTGCATCCAGGTAGGGACAAGCATACATGCATGAGAGAAGCTTAAACTTTCCTTCAGCTTCCATTCACTGCCAAGTGTGCCCCCTGTTTCTTCATGAGGACTAAATAAGGAGACAGGAGAGTTCTGATGGTGCCGTTTCTTCTCTGGAGATTACCAGACACATTAAAATACACAAATGCCAGGAGATTGCAAAAGGGTTCCCCCTCCAGGTTACTTTAACATTTTAAAGTTTTTGTGCTTGCTGTCACTTTTTTTCTGTTCTTTTTATTTTTGAATTTCCTGCACTCGTGTCTTCTCATGAGAATTCATGGGATTTTGATCCAGGAAGCAAATGGAGCTCCGTTAGAGCTCCAGTCACTCCTGGGCTGCTGGAACGACATTAGAAAAGGTAAGTGCGATGGGAGGGTGATTGTGGCAGGTCAGGGGTGGGACAGGGACTGGAGTGGAGATTGTGGGACAGGAACACTTTTTTTTGTTCCTGTCTGATAATCTCCTCTGTTGGAAAAAAAAACCCTTTGTTTTGGAATGGCCCTTGCCTGGATTCCTTCTTCCTGCTTGCTCCCTCTTGGATTGCTTTGTCCCCACTCCTAAAGCCTTCCAGCTTTTGCTTTGTAGTGTTTACTTCCCACCTTCTTTATGGACTGAGGATGTAACTCACTGTGTATGAGCTTCAACTAGTTTGCCCCAAGGTCAGACATAAGCAACAGCTAAAGGTGTAAATCATCACTTATTTTGCTCTTGCACACACAAAGGACTCTGAAAGATTTACACGGCTGGGCAAGACTACAGGAGTTTGTGAATTCTTCTCTTTTCTCCTCCTCTTCTTTTTCCTCCTCTTCCATGTTATTTGGATATTTTTGCAAAATTCCTTTTACAAAAAGTGTTGGAGTTTTGCATTCAAGTGTATTTTGTGCAACAGTTTTCTAAGCAAAATCATGGGTGTAGAGGGGTCGTGTGCATGCAAATGAAGTTTTCACAAACACCCCTGAAGTGTGAAACACTCTCATGGTGGTTAACCATTTTATTCAATGCAGTGCTTCAGTGTGTTGAGACACCATTTCTCACTAAGGACAAAGACATTTACAAGCATATGATGCATCCTAGGAGCAGCTCACATGCCCAAAAAACATTATTTAATACAGGGCATGCCCCCCTATCTGTAGGACCAATTATCTGTAGTTTCAGTTATCTGCAGCTGAAAAATAAAGACACATACCATAGAGTCATGCTGGAAAATGCCTAGAGAGGACACCTCTCTAGGAATCACCAGGTCCTCCAACACAACTCTATGGTATGTTGGTACTGGAAGTCCTTTATTTTAATAGGGTTTGCTGTTATCTGTGGTTCCATTTATAAATGGTAAGTCCAGGAACCTATCCCAAACGGATACAGGAGGTGACCTGTATATAGGATTGCAAAGACTCAGCATGAACAGAATGAACTAGACTTGCTAACGTCTGACAGGCTAACATTTGATAGCTGGAACGCTAGGGAAACCTATTGCATTAACAAAAGCAAGTGTACTCCAACTGTCCTGATTTGGCAGAGACAGTCCTTATTAATCCTCTGTCATCCCATTTTTTTCATCTGTTTTTGAAATGTCCTAATACTCCTCTCCCACTTTCTCTCTTTGTCCTCAGCTTACCTCCATTGCTGTAAATTGAGTTCAAACTGCAAAAGTAGTTTGCACTCCATTAACCCAGCATCAGGGAATGAAGAGGAAGGGACAGAATCTTGCCCTTCCCAGTAAGCTCAAGCAAAAGCAATCTGCTGCAGCCATTCCTAGTCTGTGTGCTCTTCCTCATGCAATCTTGATCACACTCTGATGTTGCTTGGCCACATGTGACATGGTTTTCATCTGTGAAATGTTGGAGAGTACATAACCCTAGCGGGGAGTGTGCTGAGTGTGGGTCTGGAGAGGACTTCGAGCTGCTGGACCCAAAGCTTTTCTGTCCTCTCCTGAGCATAACTCTTGGAATGTAGGAACAGTATGCCAGCCATGGAGCTGTTTACTCCAGCTGCACCTCCAGCCCACTTCTGCCCTGTTGGTGTGGTCTGGAGATTTGGCGGCTCCCTACCAGAGAGATTCCTCTTCTCCCACCCTCTGGCTTCTCCCACCCTCTGGCCAGATTTCACTTACAAGCCTCAGTTCATCTGTAGCTGTTTTAGCTAAGCTTGTGTAGTTTAACACCTATTGGAAAAGAAATGACTTTTACTGTGGCATTTCAGATATTCTATTTTATTCGGGTAATAAGTGAGCCATATATGCCAGCAAAGCAAAGTTTCTGAAAGGACTCGCAAGAGCAGCCACCAATAGCTTATGTAAAAGTGAATAAGGGATCAGATCTCCACCACTAAATTTGACCAGCTATTATCGTTATTATTTTTTCATGGCAGCTTCCTTCTTTAACAAAGTCTCCTGCATAATTTCTAAATGTCAATTCTGATTTGATGCATTTTGTACCTTGATATTCTATTTATTATTATTTTAGTCTTCAGCTATAACACAAATTAACAAAGGGATGGAGACCATTGGCAAACAAAACTGAGAAGGGAGGCATTCTGGAATAATTAAGAATCCTGAAAGTAAATGTCCCTTAAAAGCTGGAGACTAACACTTTTACTTTCAGTAGTACATCTATGAATAGTTTAGACAAAAACTGGCAAGAAGATGCAGGCTGAACTATACAAGTGCCTGAAACAAGAACTTGGAAGAGTTATTTTTTTTAAAAAAAAAACTATAACTCCTAGAACCCTCCACTCAACAAAGACAGTGCCGTGCTCAGTGATGGATTCTTAAGAGTTGCAGTAAAAAAAAAAAAAAAAAAAAAGCAAATTTTCCAAATTTGGCTTGGATTTTTAAAAAGATACAAGTGGAATGTCCTGTACCATTGTGTTTGTAGAATACTGTCCTATTAGTATGTGATCATAGCTTTAAACAAAACTAATTCTTTAAGCCTGGCCAGTTGCCCAAAATCTAAATGGTACTGCATAGCCAAGTACTTGATAGTCCACTGTGAGTAACTTACACAGTACTTTGTAGATAAAATCACTCAGACCTAGGACATTTTCAGACAGCATTTTTGCGTGCCTATCATGGGAGGAGCTCCCGGGAGAGGGACGGTGCCCTTGTGCAGCAGGGGATCATTTTTGGATGCCGCCGTCCCTCTCCTGAAACCATCAGTGTCACTTCCGTGAAGCTTCGGAAGCCGCAGCGCCATATTTTAATCACGGGGAACTTCTGTGATTAAAATATGGCTCTGCGGCTTCCAAAGCTTCACGGAAGTGACACTGATAGTTTCGGGAGAGGGACAGCGGCGTCCAAAAATGTCCCCCTGCCGCAAAAGAGCGCCGTCCCTCTCCCGGGAGCTCCTCCCGCGGAAGGCACGCTAAAACGCTGTCTGAAAATGTCCCTAGTCTGCATTGGATGCTATGATTAATACAAGATCTAGTGGATGCAACTTTGGTTTCTGTTTGCACAGTGATAATGAATACTTTTCAGTTTGTATTGTCTGAGGATGTAAACAGGAGTCTTGGGCAATTAAGAGACTGCACATGTGTATTCGACCCCTGTTCTTCCTGGTTTATTAAAAGAGTCAGAGGGGAACTGGCTAAGTGGGTCGATGGAGCAGTCAATGCCTCATCAAAACAAGACAGAGTTCTACCATGCCTAAAGGAGGCAGTTATAAGATCACTGGTGAAAAAGCCCTCTCTAGATTGCACGGTATTTGACAGTTATTGATTTATTCTTATTTTATGTATATGCCATTTTTCTCCTGGAGCTGGACCCAAGGTAGGTCACAAAAAGAATGAGCTAAAACCAGAACAATAAAATTCTAAACTCAGTTAAAATCATGTTAAAACTGTACATTTTGTAAAGTTTAAAATCATTAAAAAGTATATAAAAGTTTAAATAAAGCACACACCCCATAAAAAGGTTCCTTGCAAGCAGTTACTCATTAAAAGTCTGCTAAGTTTTGGGCTGATGATGCAGCAGCACCTGGCTCCACTTGGAAGGCAGAAGTGTGAGGCTCTCTGTGGCTTCTCACCACACTGAGCTGTGTTTGAACATGATGTCTGAACATGGACAACATTTTATACCACGTATGAAAACGTTTGCTGAATAGTGAAAAAGAAAGCTAGATGAAGAGATATACAGAAGGTAGAAGAGAGGTACAGGTGGTTAGGAAATTGGTACCTCCCATATGTACAGTTGTGTGAAAAAGAAAGTACACCCTCTTTGAATTCTATGGCTTTACATATCAGGACATCATCATAATAGTCTGTTCCTTAGCAAGTTGTATTAGGTAAATACAACCTCAGATGAACTGCAACACATGACATATTACACCGTGTCATGATTTATTCAACAAAAATAAAGCCAAAATGGAGACGCCATTAGAAATTAATATATTGGAGTGAATTATGCATCTAAGAAATGTTATGTATTAACTTTAGATGTCCTGGTTTGCGTAATTTGTTCCTAGCAATTTGTCTCACTCTCTGGTAAAAATTGATTTTTTTTTTTAATGTGTCAGGTTTCCTGATTGAGAATAGCCTCAGTAACAAGATTTTAAAATATAATTTCTCACTGTGCCAAGATCATAACTGCCATAATATCTTCATCATTCAATCCTGGCTACCTTCTAGTTTAACCAATTTGAGATTGTGTTCTGAGCACTTCTTCTTATTATTTTTTTAAAAAACCCTTCTCTCCTAGATTAAAAGAAGGAATAGCTGAATTGAAGAAAAGAGGTATCTCAGATCCAAATGACAATTCCTCTTTTGCATTGTTCACTGCTTAAGAAGCTGGCTTTACTTTTTAAAAAACATATTTTTAACCATCTTCATGAATTCATAGTGATGAAGGGAATATTAAGGACTCCTTCCAGTGCTGCATCTGATTAATTTAACTTAACACCCCCTACCTGCCAATCCCTCAACAAAAGTTCTGCTGATATGATTAGCCAACCATAGCATCATCTCTGAGTGCGTGATGGTTGAGGGAGGGATGGGGGTGGGAAAGCGACAGAGACAGGGGAGAAAGAGAGTTCTCTCTCCCCTGTCCCCTGGCAACCTTAAGGTACTCCTCGTGTTTACATTTTGGGGGACAATGGAAAAGACAATAGGAGAATGAGCAATGCATGCCTTTGGATTCATCCCTCCATTTTCTTTGCCTTTGCACTTTATTGTTGGAGCGTACACATGAGAAATCTGGGGAAAACAGAAGAGGACCCAAGGATATTTTTTCCTCATATGCAGCTTTGTTATGTACACAGCATACCCATGACAAAGCTGGCAAAGAAAAGTGTAGGAAGGTAATGAGTCTAAAAATAAAATTGCAGGATCTAGTCCTTTAAAAACAACAAGAATTATCTCCTTTTTTAAAAAGGTAAAATCATTCAGTCACATTTGACTTCACGCTTTATGCAGAGTGCGATTAAGAAGCAGACTTAAGCTCAATTATCATCAGAGGTCTGGGATCCCCCAGTTAAATTAGACTCATTACAAAACAAAGGAGTCAGTTTAAAATGCAAAACAAAGTTTACTGAAGGTATATCAGTCTCAATCTACATACTAAAACAAACTTAAGAAAAGTTCCTTACCTGACTAAGAATGGGTAAGAGAGACTCACCAGCCTACAGCCGTGGGCTGGGTTCCGATGCATCATGGCATGGTTACAGGAAAGCTTAAGATGCATCCATTCTCATGGAGAGTCAGATTCAGAAGCATGCAAGTTACACAAAAGCAATAAAATTCAAATTAGGTCATGTGTGAATCATCTAGCACTTCTAGTTGGCTAGAAGTGCCCAGTGAAGTAAGAGAATGGAATTTTGGGAGAACAAAATGCATGCAGGGAAAAAACCCTAGACTTATCTAAGATTGTGAATGAGGTACACAAGATTGCTTTTACATTACAATGATTATTTCCCCACATACAACATTCCCCTTCTCAATCATAGGGTGCTTCAGGAACAATTTTCATTTCTTCTCGTAGTCTAAGGAAACTGTCCTTAGGGAGAGGCTTTGTTAAAACATCAGCTATCATTTCTTCTGAGTTGCAGTACTCCAGTTGAACAAGTTGACTCTGGCACATTTCTCTCACCTTGTGGAAAGTAATGTCAATGTTCTTCTTCAGAGGCTTGTCACTCTGAGAAATCTTGATACAGCTTTGATTGTCTTGCATCAAAATGGTTGGCTTGGGTTCCTCTATCCCAAGATCCAGAAGCAAATTCTGCAGCCATTTGATTTCATCACAAGCTGTTTTCGCTGAGACGCACTCGGCACCTGTGGAACTATCCGCCACTGTACTCTGCTTCCAACTTGTCCAACTTACTGCTCCACCACCGTAGAAGATGATGTTTCCGCTGGTAGATTTTCTCTCCACCAAATCACTGCCCCAATCAGCATCTGCATAGGCAATCAGTCGTGGCTTGTCACATGCTGGCAGCATCAGTTTGAAGTCAGCAGTCGCTTTTAAATATCTTGCAATTCGCTTCACTGCAGTAAAATCTTGAAGAGTAGGAGAATTAACCTTTCTACATAAGATGCCAACAGCATTTGCAATATCAGGTCTAGTGAAATTCGCTATGTACAGAAGTTTTCCAACTGCAGTTCTGTACTTTTCACTGTCTCTCAAAGGTTCAGATGCCTCATTGCTCTTTAAGAAGCCTACTTCCATTGGTGTTAGAGCATCCTTGGCATCTCTTAAACCAAGACAGTCCAAAAGATCTATAATCTTTTGCTTTTGATTAAGAAAGAAGCTTCCATCACGGTCTCTTTCAATTTGTACTCCAAGATAGTGTGAGATATCTCCCAAACTTTTAATATCTATTTCTTTCTGGAGATTCAGGAGTATCTCTTGACTATCTGCTTTGTCTTGACTGCACAGAATCAAATCATCAACATAACTTGCAATGTAAGTCCATCTATTGTTTCTCAATCTTTTGTAAACACATCGGTCAACAGTGCCTGGAGTAAATCCTTCTTTGATAAGGAGCAGATTTAGCTTTTCGTGCCACTTTTTGGCAGCTTGTTTTAATCCATACAAGCTTTTCTCAAGTTTACATACTAGATGCTCCTTTCCAGGTACTACAAATCCCGAAGGCTGTTCCATGTACAGTTCCTCATCTAGATCTCCATAAAGAAACGCTGTCTTCACATCTAGATGTTGTACATGCATTCTCTTGGAAGCTGCAACAGCCAATAAGGTTCTAATAGCTGTGTGTGTAACAACTGGGGATAAAGTCTCATGAAAATCTTCTCCAAATTGCTGATTGTAACCTTTAGCTACAAGTCTGGCTTTATATCTTTCAATCTCCCCTTCTGCATTTTGCTTTGTTGTAAAGACCCATCTGCAGCCAATTGTTTTCTTGCCTTTTGGCAATTCTGTCAAAGTCCATGTTTTATTCTTATATAAGGACTCCATTTCCTCTATTGCTGCTTTCACCCATTTTTCAGAATCAGACTTTGGCATTTCTCTGATCTTCTGCCAGTCAGAGGGTCCCAGAAGGCTTTCCCCTGTGGTTAGGTAGGAGAATCTCAAAGGAGGCACTCCCCTGTTACCCCTCGCAGACTGTCTCACCTGGACTTGAGGTCCTGGCTCTGCTCGTGGCACGCCGTCCGGTCCTCTGTCCTCTGGTAAGTCCTGGGCTGAGGGAGCCCCTTCTGGATGCGAAGCACTTGCAGGAAGGTGAAAGAGCTGCACACGCTGTGGCTGCCGCTGAGAATCAGGGTCAGGGTCTGCTTCCACTGCAAACACATCTGAATAGAAATCTTTGTTTGGATTAGAATTAAGTTGAGGTCTTTCATCAACATAAACAGCACTTGTTATTCTCATTGTGCGTCCATCAGGGTTTAGGATTTTGTAAGCACCTTTGGCATAGCCAATAAAAATTCCCTTTTCACTTCTACAGTCCAGTTTGTCTCTTTTCTGTTTGGGAATGTATGTATAAGCTTTTGATCCAAAAACCCTTAGATGGTTGAGTCTGGGTTTCACACCATGCCACAACTCAAATGGAGTAACATCTCTGGACCTGGTTGGAAGTCTGTTATATAAGTATGTGGCTGTGAGAATTGCCTCAGACCAATAAGCTTTAGACATGTTAGCCTGCACAAGCATTGCAACTGCCATTTCCTTTAAGGTTCGGTTCATTCTCTCCGATAAACCGTTTTGTTGAGGACTATAAATCCCAGAAGTCTGGTGTCTGATGCCATGTTCCTTTAAGAACTCATCAAATTGATGATTGACAAACTCAGTCCCATTATCCGTCCTCAGATTCTGAATTTTGTAATTAAATTTAGTAGTGACATAATTAAAGTACTCTTTGAACTTTTCAAAAGCTTGACTTTTCTCCTTTACGAGGTAAGAGTGGGTATATTTGCTGAAATCATCTGTGCAGGTGAGAAAATAGAGGTTCCCACCAACTGATTTCTGTCTAAATGGCCCACAGATGTCAGCGTGTATCAGTTCAAGAGGTTTTGTAGATTGCCTTTCTGTGAGAGGCTTGTGTGAAGGTGCAGTAGCCTTGACTTTAATGCATTCCACACACCTTTCATTCACAGAACAGTTCTTGAAATGAAAGTCTCTTGCTAGCTCTTGGTTAGCCAATTTCTTTATGCATTCAACATTTCTATGAGCAAACCTTTTATGCCATAAATTTATGCAGTCTTTGTGTTTACATTGAGTGGCAACATTGGCATTTGAGTCACTGATCTCCATGTGATATAGGCCATCATCCTTTAGAGTGCCTTTAAAAATCAACTGTTTGCCATGAAAACCATAACATGCATTCTTTTTTGAAAATTACTCTGTTGCCTCTAGAGGTGCTCATTTTTACTGAGTAGAGGGAGCTCTTCAATTCTGGAGCATAGACTGCGTCTACAATTTTCAATATCTCTGTTCTAGCTCCCAATTTCATAGGAAGATATACAGTTCCAATCCCTTGTACTGAAACAGTATCTCCATTGGCAAGGTAGACAGGGAATCTTACTTCTTCATTAAAATCTTGGAAATATTCCCTTTTATTGAAAAATGTATTTGAGGCTCCAGAATCTACAACAAGAGCATTTTTATATTCATTTCCAGAAGCTTGCATTACTTTTTCATAAGCCATTCCAATGTGAAACCTCTGTTTAGCATCAGCTCCTGTGTTACTAGCTCTATGTGCTTTTTCATTCTGTTGCCTCTGGCCAGTCATCTCTTGCTGTGAGAATGACTGCTTGTTTGCCTTTGAAGCTTTAGTGTTTAATTGCACCCCATTTGGCTCAGAAGAGGAGGGGGGCTTAGAGTGGGCTTTAAAATGTTTCTTTTCCTTTCCAGCCAAATTTACTTGCTGGTTAAAGTTAGAATTCCTGGATTCAACTTTGTCATTATGCATCAAATTCTGCCTATGTTGAAATTCTTTTATTTGAATATAAGCTTCTGGTAGGGTTAAATCATTCTTTAATTGCAAAGTATTTATGATGGGATTGTAAAACTTTGGTAAGCTTGCTAAGAAAATCCCAACTTGCAGAGCCTTTGGAATCTCTTCTCCAGGAGATTGCAATTCTGCTAATGTAGCTCTAAAATCATTAATGTGTTCATCTAGACATCTTGGATTAGATAATCTCATGTTCACAAGCTTAATCATCATTGTAATAGAATTTCCCATGGATTTTGTACCACACAAATCTTTCAAAGTGTCCCAAGCATCGTTTGCTGTTCTCTTATCTTTGATTTCAGAAATTAGTGCCTGATCAGTTGTTAAAAGTATGAAGGCTAGTACTTTTTGATCAATCCTATCAAAATCAGTCCTTTCTCTCCCCTGAGGAGGCCCGGGATTGTGTAAAACATCAATAAATCCCATTGCCTTCATGTATGTTTCAAAAGAAAATGCTCATCTTCTATAATTCGACCCACAAAGATTTTCCATGGCTAAAAAGGCAGGCAGGGTAACTTCAGCAGCCATGTTGGTTTATTGGTTTATTGGTTTATTGCTTTACTGCCTTTGTGTTCAAGCCGAGAGGGAGACCAAAAGTAGCAGCTCTGAGGTGATCAGATAAAAAATAAAAAATAAAACTTTTGCAAAAACAAAAATTAAATTGAGCTTTTAAGTCTTTAAATCTGGGCCCATAACCCTTTTTTGTAGGAAGGTAATGAGTCTAAAAATAAAATTGCAGGATCTAGTCCTTTAAAAACAACAAGAATTATCTCCTTTTTTAAAAAGGTAAAATCATTCAGTCACATTTGACTTCACGCTTTATGCAGAGTGCGATTAAGAAGCAGACTTAAGCTCAATTATCATCAGAGGTCTGGGATCCCCCAGTTAAATTAGACTCATTACAAAACAAAGGAGTCAGTTTAAAATGCAAAACAAAGTTTACTGAAGGTATATCAGTCTCAATCTACATACTAAAACAAACTTAAGAAAAGTTCCTTACCTGACTAAGAATGGGTAAGAGAGACTCACCAGCCTACAGCCGTGGGCTGGGTTCCGATGCATCATGGCATGGTTACAGGAAAGTTGGCTAGAAGTGCCCAGTGAAGTAAGAGAATGGAATTTTGGGAGAACAAAATGCATGCAGGGAAAAAACCCTAGACTTATCTAAGATTGTGAATGAGGTACACAAGATTGCTTTTACATTACAATGATTATTTCCCCACATACAACAAAAAGGAGAGAATTCAGTGCCTGAGGATATCTTCCCTCCTCTGACTTGACCTGCATCTTCTTTCTAGCCAGAAACATCTCAGAAAATCAACATAGAAGGAGAAATAAGAAGATGTATAAGCAGCCAAAACCAAACTCCTTCTTGTACAGTAGCACCCCCATATCCACAGGTGATTGGTTCCGGCCCCCACACATACTGAAATCTGCGGATAACAGCGAATACCGGACCCCACCCACCACCATCACCCGCCGCTGCTGCAGGAGCCCTCCTAGGGGAAGGGAGAAGGGAGGCAAGCTCTCCTCCTCTCCTCCCTTCCCCTGCTGCCAGTGCTGCAGGGGCGGGGTGGCAAAGTGGAGGAAGTGGGAAAGGTGGAGGGCTTTTGCCCAGGCTGAGCCATGCCATCGCTGCTGCTGCTCCTGCTGCTGAGTGATGGGTAAGGGAGAGGTGCCACCCCCCACTGCCACTGCCACCAGAGCCCTCCTGGGGGAAGGGAGAAGGGAGCCGAGACCTCTCTTCCCTGCTTCCTTCCCCCCTTTGCCATTGTCATTGCCATTGCCACCACAAGAGCCCTCTTGGGGGAAGGGACGAGAGATCTCTCCTCCCCCCTCCCTTCCCCCTTCACTCCAGCCATCACCACTGCCGCCACTGGAGTCCTCCTAGGGGAAGGGAGAAGGGAGGCAAGATATCTCCTTGCCCCTCCCTTCCCCCTTCACCTCTGCCATCGGCAACTGCGGATAACTAAATCAGTGGATGGCGAATCAGTGGGTATGGGGGTGCTACTGTACTTGCATCTCCCTCACTTTGAGGGTTACCATACGAGTCTCGTCTCCTGTTACAATTGCATTCTCTATACAAATGCTATTAAAATGTGATTTCTCTCTTACCTTGCGCACTATTGGAACCTTTTCAGCATTACTGTACCCGTTAGCACCAAACCCTATTGCATACACCATTCCCACTAAGAAGCTTATTGCATGAGTTTCCTTTCCTGCTACAACGGTGTTCTCTATAAAAATGCTATTAAAATGGGGTTGCTCTCTTACCTTGCTCCCCTTTGGAACTGTTCTGGGATTGCATCACCCATTAGTACCAAACTTTATTGCACAGAGCATACCACTAACCTCCTCAAGGACATTATACCCACCCCTTTGCTTTGTTTCTTTTCTATCAAGGACAAAGAGAAGGAGGGAAAGGGGAGAAAGCAAAGGCGAGCAGCCTCCCACCTGTGTGCAGCACCCATCAAAAGCCAGTCGGGGGCCCTCCCTGACCTCCCCACGTTTTGCAGCCATGGCGTTGTGGAAGGAAGGAGGAAAGGCATCTACTACAGTATACACAACCCACACTCTTTCATGAAACCACACCCTCCCACCCCTGCACCCCTTTTGTATGTGTGTCTGAGAGTGAAAGACATATGCATACACATGCACTAATGGACACATTCTAGGAAAGAGTTTGCCAGCATTGTGAACAATGCTTCTTTTCTGGTTTTGGGGGCAACCTGAGATGCTGTAAACATTTGTTGAGGCTGAAATAATTCCCCCTCCTTTCCTCTTAATACACTAGAATTTCTCCTTTTCTTTTCGAAGTATTGGCAGCATGATGTAAAATGCATTTCTGAGCTTATAGTCAGAACTGATGACTATGACCTTGAGAGAGGGGTGCTCTCTCTCAATTAAAATATCCACTGTTCCTAAGACAGGAGGAGGAGTTGCAGGGGTGCAGTGGGGATTTGGAATTGATCACCAGCCTTTATACAACATTAAAAGTTTATCTGAACTGCTAAAATATAAGACGGTGAAAGGTAAGGAAGAGGTAGAAAAAGGAGGTAGGCAGTAAAACACTGCAGGAATGGTGAGATCTGGGATGTAAAGCAGCTTTGCCTTTTTCAGTCAGGGTGTGTACACATGTGTGTTGACTGGGTGGGTGTGAGAGACAGAGGTGGTCCAAAGTAACAGAGCCTGTGTGACTTCAGTTCAAGAGTCTCTTCAGAACCATGTAGTTATTTGTGGGTTAATATTAGATCTGGGTGAACTGACAGAAGAGCAAAGAAGGATTGAGAGAGACTGTAGCGTTAGCACACCATATCACTCTTGATCTCTTTCCAGAAAGTCTCTTTTCAGAAAGGGGATGGATCTCTCACCTGAAGCACACACAGCCCTGAACACCCCAAAATGTCATGACAGGGCAAACAAACTTTTGCCCAGCAATGAATAATTTGACAGAAGCAGGAAAGGAGGGGGAAAACAGACTTTTTTTTATAGTTATAAAACATGTTTAAAATGGTCTCCCACAGTACAAGAACATAATAGCAATGCCATTATGCGGTAAGCCCCAATGGAAAGCACTATTATTCAGATGTAATTGTGGTTTACCAGCCTTATGTGATAAGCTCTTTTCTCTCTACTCCTGAGAATGAACCCAGAAGGAGTCTTAGCAACTCTGGCACACAGTTTAAACCCATGGATTGCCAAGTGATGGGTCCTACAACAGCCAGACAATTGATTTCTACTAAAGAGCCATGGGATGACCTTGATTTTCAAGCTCCTTAACATATCCTCCTCTCCACTGATGCCCCCTTGTCGTGGGAGAGAGGCTTGCGTATAGAGCCATTGTACTGTCAATGTGTATAGAGTATCAATGTGTATGTGTATCAATGTGTATAGAGCCATTGTACTGTCTATTCTCCTTTACGGGTCTGAAACATGGGTCACCTATCACCACCACTTACGAATCCTCGAACGCTTTCATCAGCGCTGTTTACGCACAATTCTAAATATACACTGGACTGACTATGTGACGAATGTTGCTGTCCTTGAGCAAGCAGGGATCATCAGCATTGAGGCCATGATATTGAGAACACAGCTGCACTGGGCAGGGGATGTTTCTAGGATGGAGGACCATCACCTCCCAAAAATAGTACTCTACAGTGAACTTGCCGTGGGTCAGCATAAGAGGGGCGCTCCAAAAAAGCGATACAAGGACTCCCTGAAACAACATCTCAGGCTCGGCCAAATTGATCACCAACAATGGTCCGCCCTGGCCTCACATCGGGAGGCATGGAGACGCACTATCCACAATGCTGCAGCCTTATTTGAGAACTCACGCCGAACAAGTCTTGAAGAGAAATGACAATGCAGAAAGAATCACTACCTGGAAACATCACCCAAGGAGACCTTCTGCTGTGCTTTCTGCAACTGGACTTGTTTATCTTGGATTGGCCTTTTTAATCATCAGTGTGCTTGCAGAAAGCATGGGATGAGTCCTTCCTGAATCGTTTGCGAAGAAAAGCCAGAGAGAGAGAGAGAGAGAGAGAGAGAGAGAGAGAGAGAGAGATCATATCCTAAAGCAGGTGACCTTGTGGATTTCAACTTTGCATTCTGATAGGACTACTTTTTGATTTTATTCAGTCAGGAGGATAGATTTGGGTTTTTAGGACTTTATTCTTCTAAATGTCTTTGTAAATTGTTCAAAACACAATTTTGATATGTTGCTGCTTAACATATGTTGCAAGCTGCATTGTATTGTACTGCCTGAATATTATTATTTGAATTAATATTTATGAGTTTATGGATGCTTTTCTGCTGAGAGGAAGCATAAAAATAACATGTAATGCAGCAAATTGATAACACAGCCAGACTATGGAACTTTCACAATTCATTTTCTGATTTCTCATAGTTTCAAAACCATATAATTGCCACAAATGTATAATTACATTCTGCAAGTGACAGTTGAGTATTTTGGGGCTCAAGCTACACATTACATAATTGCCTCTTCACACATGTGCCTGTGTGTTTGTTCCTCATTTTGAAATGGCTGTTGTGGGTCCCAAACAAAAACTGGAATTGCACAGCGATTTTCATTAGCTCCACAGGGTTGGGTGGGATGGGGGTTAAGCCCTGACCTTGATTGATCCCACCCCCACAGCTATTATGTTTTTTAAACAACCACAACAATCACTTACCTATGTGAAACAACGTTTAATGAACATTTAATGTCATGTAATGTGTAGTTTAACACAGTATAGTGGATGTGTAGTTTAGTTCAGATATACCAGAAGCTCACTGTATATTTAGATCAAGTGCTGATGTCAAATAGCTAACATACCCTTGCTGAAAAAGAGAAAAATCTCAGGATCCCTTTTTGTGAAGGAGCTGAGGCTGTGCAAATTATCTGTGATGAGCACCATGCAATGGGTGCCTAGAAGAATCACACCAAAGCACCAAGCACACAAATCTATGGGTTTTGTTACCATGCTGGGGGAGCTGGTGAGGCAGGCCCTTTTCTCTCTAAGCAATATCACACTGTACTGTTGTGGCACTATTATTCTAATTTAACTGCTCTGGTTTCCTCCTGTGGAATTCTGGGGTTTGTAGTTTAGTGAGGCCTAAGAGCTTGATGGCTGAGAATGCTAAATGCCCCTCCCTAAACTGCAAATCCCAGGATTCCATAGGAAGCAGCCATAGCTGTTAAAGTGGAATAATAGCGGTATAGCGCAGCATGATAGCAAGATGTTTTGCTGCTGATACATGCTCACTAAGGTATTCTGGAGGCAGCTGCCTGGCATGGGCAGGAAAAACAACTGCAATAGGATCAGCTGGAATAAAAATACCGTTCTTTCATTCTTTTCCAGCACCAACTTTGTTTCCTGCAGACACACTGCTACAACCTGACACTGAAACACTTGTGTTTCTCCCGTTAGCCATAACCATCATCCCATCTTCCCAATGCCAGTGCTGTTAAAAACTTCCAGCTAGACAGAGGATGAGGAGGAAAAGAGGGAGTAGGCAGGTGTTAAAAACCTTTGTAAAAAGGAGTTCCATGGTCAGACTTCCTTAAAACTGAAGTATGCCTGTGATTAACCATTTGCTGCCCTTTCATGATCTTCAGAATCTGTTGCTTGGGGCAGCCTCCTCGCTCTGCCTAATGGTAAGGCTGGCCTTGTGCAGTCATCCTGGTCCTATGACTGCTGCTAGGTTTGACTTTTCTGGCTGGGAGGAGGTCTGTACAAAGTTGGTTTCATTACCAGACTATTGACAGAACACATATTAATATATCTGCTTAGGGCAAAGACATCTGTCTGGTCCCGCTCCCTTTCTCGAAGAAGCTATTCTCTTGTACACAGCATAAGGCTCTTTTTTGTCTTTGTTTTAGAATGACAGAATAAGGAAAGAGTGCTCTGTTCCCACTATGAATGAGAGCTTTAAGTGGTAATAGAAAAGTCAGTATCTCTTACTGCATCAAATTAAATATACATAGTTAAACAAATTGCTTTTGTTGCCACTATTGCAAATGCTTATTTACTTCAGGGAATTTCTGTGCACAGCATGTCATTATAAAGACTTAAAACCTTCAACTAATTTGTGTTAAAGTGAACGCCACTGTTAAATGTTAAACAGCTCCAGGCCATTAAAAAACCCACCCCCACAAATCCTCTACATAACCTGGCATTGCTGAAAATAGACTGGGAATGTAAAGCAAAGTATCTATGATCTTATGGAACCAAAACTCCAGAGCAGATAGAGGTCGGGGGACATATTCTCCATTTTCCTACTTGAATGGACTTCAGCACAGATGCTCCCACAAATGAGGTTGGGGCCTAGTTTATACTATATAATAAGCACCCTGCTGCCTATTTTTCAAGATGGTGATGACTACTTGTTGCTCCACAGCAGGAATAACTTTTGACCCTGAGCTATGGAAAGAAGAAGGGTGACAAATGGCTAAGGGTTTGAAATGTTTTGTTGTGTATCTAAGAATACCAGCAACATTCTTATCCAATATCTATTCCATATTGGGTTGTAAACCTTTTTGTCCCCTTTCCAGGATGGAAATGTGTGTATATTTCAGCATACACTTTTCTTAAAGCACATATTTTTTGGTCATGTACAAGGGTGTTTTTAAAAAACATGATTTCCCCATTCCTCTTTGCTATTTTCCCAAGATAATCCTATGTTCTTACAAAAGGAGAGTTGCACACAATACTTTGTATTCAAATCAGTCCACTATTCCACATGGGACATTATAGGTTAGGACCAGAGGTGGCCCTTGTGTTGTGAGCAGGCATCCCAAGGCAATTTTTGTAGTCCCAGACTCCTCCCAACTATCTTTTTTTTTTAATCTGGGGGGAAAAGAGTGATTTGCCTCTTCTGGAAACCTTGAGGAGTACAGAGTTACCTTCTAAATAGGTCACAAGGCCCACTGAAACTCTTTTGATTTTTTTTAAATACCTGTTTTCCCAATCAGAAATGGACTACTGGTTATGTCTCAAGTCTGTGCTTGATTTTTGTCGTTTTGGATGCTCTATGTGAACCCTCAGCAGAAAGTCCTAGAGCAGAAAACTGGCCCCTAGACTCACCACAGTTCCCACTCCTGGGCTGGGCCATTATCTCTTCATAAATGGTCTGCTGTGGCTGTATGAAATCTATGATTACATTTTTGCCTCTTGCACACCAACTGTAAGCTCTCCTCATTCTGCTTTTCAGGTCTTAACATTCCGTCTCTTGCCGACTTACTATCATCTCCAGTTCTCTACTGTCCTACCAGTGTTCAAGGCAAAGATTTCACTCCATGATTAGTCAGTGTCCATGAAGGATTTGGCAAAGGACTGCCAAAGCCATCAGAGATGTCTTCTCAATATCCTAGTTTTCTCTCTCCTCCGTAATGACAGCTTCCTCTTTGGTCAGCATGGACAGAATGGCAGGGACTAGCTTGCCCTCCTTGTGTGTTAACATTCAAAATAATGACAAAGTAGCCTGCCCCTATAGGGGCCTATTAAATTATCTTAGTGGTCTGTTTGCAAGATCACAGGCAAACGAAGCAAACCACATTTGGTGTTCCCACGGCCATGACTGCAAATCAAAATGGTGAGCACAAGTGAATCATTCACGATTTTATTTTCCCCAGGTTGCCCCTGCTGAACATTTTTTTTAAACAAAATACAAGGGGTGGGAGAGCTACCTTCTGCTTTAGCAAACACACACACAAAGGGCTGTGTTCTTACCATAGTGCATGATCATTACAGAAAAAACCCAAAATGGCACTTCCAGGTTCTTGTCCTGTTAGCAAGCTCTGCCCCCAGCACATGTCTGACCAATCATCTGCTTGTATTGGAAAAGCAAATCAATTTGGTCACTTGTCCCAATGAGCAGGAATGCACATTCTCCTTGCTATTTTCAAAAAAATATGGGAAAAGCCGCAAATGCTTTTCCTACAGAGAATATGGCATTTTGGGGGGCCCTCCTTCACAACACAGTGAATAGATGTGGAATCCTATTGGGACAGATCATATTCTCCTCACATTCTGTGAGGAGTATTTTTGCTGTTTAGACAACCCCCTAGTAGTACTCCAAGCCAAAGGTCAAGGTGATATTTTGGGGTTATCTCTTATTCTATCTGCACAACAGTCCCATAAGACTAATGAGGCTGAGGCATAGCCATTTGCTCAAGGGCTGATTGTGGAGTCGAAGGCTTTTATGGTCGGCATCCATAGATTTTAATTGTTTTTTTTTTTCCGGGCTGTGAGGCCGTGCTCTGGAATAGTTTCTTTCTGATGTTTCACCTGCATCTGTGGCTGGCATCTTCAGAAAATAGTTGGGTAGGAATGTGTGTGGAGTTTATATGCTGTGAACCCCTGTTGGGGAGTGTATGTAAATTTGTGTAACTGAATGGTTAGTTTCTGGATATAGAAATGCAAGGTTGATTAGAGTCTGTTGGCTAATGGTTGGTTGATGGGCCGTTATCTGCTGGAAATCCCCCTGTCCCTAGTTAGAATTCCTTTGTAAGTGTTGAGTTTTGATTCTATTGTTTTTCAAAAGTGGGAGCCAGATTTTGTTTACTTTTAGGGTTTCTTCTTTCCTGTTGAAGTTGTCCAGATGTTTGTGGATTTCAATAGCTTCTCTGTGCATTCTGACATGATAGTTGTTGGCCTGGTGCAGAATTTCTGTGTTTTTAAATAACATTTTGTGTCCAGGTTGGTTTATCACATGTTCTGCTACTGCTGATTTTTCTGGCTGGCTCAGTCTGCAGTGTCTCTCACGTTCCTTGATTCGTGTTTGCACACTGCGTTTAGTGGTCCCTATGTAAACTTGTCCACAGCTACATGGTATGCTGTAAACTCCTGCAGCTGTGAGAGGGTCTATTATTTATTTTGCCAATGGGAAATTCTTGATGCACCATTCATTGAGAGAAAGTGCTCAGTATTACATTGTGTCTTTACAGAAGGCTGCAGCAGGGTTCTGCAAGGGAATAAGTGTTCTCTCCCACTCTGTCAAAGCTCAGCAGAGCAGCAGAAGTTCCCACCACACCTTCCTACCCATCTCACTACTTCACTGGCAAGTGCTGTGTACAGCTGTAACTGTTTATATTTTAAAGGAGTGTAAGGGGGAATCCTCTAATTATCCACATGTGGGTTTTGGGTTTTTGTTTGTTTGTTTGTTTTTGCAGTAAAGTGTTGTATGTTTAGTGTTAAGTGCCTGTTTAGTACATGATCAATGTTGACTGATTCTAAGCAAAGATATATTAGTCATGGAAAGAAGCCCATGGAGGATATTGATTTGCCTTTGGATTGCCCATTGGCAAAACAAAGGAAGAGGCATAGGCCCAATTTGTTATGGCCAAAGAGAAAAGTGGAGCATTGGAATGATCAGAGTCAAGATAAAATGTAAACCCAGGAGCAAGAAAATTTCCATCCAGCTCATGCATCTCACAGCAGGATTCTCCTTGATTTTTTTCTGTAAAAGTCACTGTTTCTTGTCTTATTGCAAATGTATTACATTTAAATACATATTAAATCTGTGTGTTTGAATGTATTTTCCCATAAAACACACATTCCTAAACATAGCAGCCTAAATCCAAGGCTAGTCCCAACTAGAGTACCGTAGACCTGTTGAGTCAGTGGGACTTATAAAATAATAACTGTTGAATTAGCAAATTCCCATTGATTCAATTAATCTACTATGGCTGGAACAAGGAATTGAATTAATGCCATATTTTCCCAAAGTATGAATTTCTAAATGAGTGCTGTTAAATGGTGCTTTGTTTTATTTAAAGCTGAGAAGAGCACTGAAAATTCTGAGAACCAGAAAATCCAAAGGACAGCCACACATGTGGAAATCAGGTTGGTTTATTTCAGTATGTAGAATATGCCTGGAACACCCTGAGTCTTGGCTACTTCCACGTTTTATCTAGGTCCATGCTCTGTGCCCCAGATACCCAGAGTAAAGACAAAAGATTAGATTAGAATATCATAGGATGAAATGTATCTCAGCATACACCATAGTGTATGGATCTCCAGTGTATTCCATGATGTAGTGAACTACTCACAATAGTGGCAACCACAACATTAAAAACTTCTAGCAATCCCTGGGATTTAGTCATAGTAAGTTGACTGTCCTTGATGATAGTATTGTGGGCTAGCCATCAAGTCTTTTTTATGATGTTTACTCAGCTCTTATAGAGCCGTTGCTAATCATTGCCAGTTCATGAGAATATAGGCCAAGGGAAAAGGGAATAAAAGACATACGTTACCAGCACAAGTCACAGGAAGTAGGGCTATTTATCAATAATTCCAAGGAAACAGAACCACAATGTAAATTATAGATCCTTTGGACTACAACTCTCATAATCCCTGACCATTGACCCCCACTAGATGGAGCTCATGGGAGATGAAGTCTAAACCCTCAAGAAGGCAATGGGTTGGTTTTCCCCCTGTACTACATTTTCAGGTTCAGAGATGAATAAAGCTGACCTTTGCAGTGTGGGAAATTGCTGGGGGGGGGGGGATTAAAAAAAGATGTCTTACTTGCCAACACTAGCTTTGTTCATCTTTGAGTATAGTATATTAAGCCAGGGACATCAAATAAGAGCTTGTGGGCCACATGTGGTCTCTGAACCCACTTTTGCAGCTCATGAAGCCCCCAGCGAGTCCCCCACATGGCCGTCCATTTCATTTTTGTTTTTAGTCAAATGTTTGGAACCTCATGCAAATGCAGCAGTTTGCCCTCTCCCACCCCAGAACCCAGTTTCTTTCATTGTATATTCACCTAAAATGTTAACCAGAAGTGATGCAACATTCTTCTGTGGCACTTGGGCACATGGGTACAGCCCATGGGGTGGCATAAATTGCCCCCTGCCCACTACACAATTGTGTCCCCTGTTATAGGCAGACAAGGTGACATGTTTTACTTCTGTGCATCCTATTGGTGCATTGACCTGTCTTAAACCATCTGGAGGGCCACATGATTGCCTCCTTGGCCTTAAATTTTGGTCTAACTCCAACTTTGTATTTCAGTCAACCCTTTCTACTTCTGTAGAGCTCAAACTGTGGCTGACCATGGCACATGTTAACACAAGGCTCAGTCCATTATTGAAGAACACTTCATTTTTATTGGGAATAATGCTTCTGCCAAAGCCATTATGAGAACGACAGCATAAAGCTTCCCCCCACACACATTGGATTTAAAGCTCACAGATTTTATTATTTCCTGTTCAGTCAAATTGAAACTTGTTTTCAACACCATTTGCAGCCAAGGTTAAAAAAAAAAACATGAAACATTTTGCTTGGTATTTTGATCTCTGGTGCCTGAGGCAAATGTTATTTCACAAACCAATTCCTCCTCCTATGAATAAAGTCTGTACATCTGTGACAACTCTTGCCCTAGTAGTAAAAGCAACAATTATAAGCACACACATGTTTGCCAGAAGCTGCAATCACAGCAAGGTTACAGAGTCAGGCATGCTGTTTTATGCATGGCACTGCACATGGCACTGCACACATCTCTTCAGAATGCGATACTGCTGAGGCCATGGAAATTAATGCTACTCAGTGGATGCTACTCAGTGGATGTTATGACAGTATAGGAAAGTCCATGGCATCTGGAAGCTACAGTTGATAAGTCAATGGGTGGCACTGTAAGCTCTTAAACCACATTGAACACAAAAGGGGGGCAGTCTACCTGACATAGAAATATGGTTGAAGTGATTCTGCAAGAACTGGAATGCTAGCTTCTCAGTTTACATACTATTTTGGCAAAGGTTTCCATATGTTTAAAGAATTAAACCCTAATTCTCTCAGTCCACAAACTCAAGAAGGTAAAAATGGCTATCTTCTTTCAGAGTCAGAGTGGTGTAGTGGTCTGAGTTTTGGATTTGGACTCCAGGAGGCCACACTCACCCATGGAACCCCACTGAGCAAGTCATGGCCTGTCACCCATAGAGGATGGTAGTAGTAAACTTCCTCTAAATAAATCTTGCCAAGAAAACTCTTAAGTCAGAGTCAAGTTGAAAACACAGAACAACCAATCTGTCTTTCACTGTTGGCATCACTGTCACCCTCAACAAAATGTTGTTTTCTGCACAGAATAAAGCTGTAATTGGGTATTTGGGGCATTTTATATGTGTGTGTGTGTGTGTTTTGGGGAATGATTTGCAACAAGCTGAGCATACAAAAGAGATGAATTCCAATTGAACTCCTGGTTCTCAGTATCAAAAGGATGGCAAAGCATAAATGAAGTCTGTTTCCATGGTCTTCTTTATTTCTTAATCTCCAAGTCCATTCTGCATCAGTTTCTTATAGATTATTTCTTTAATGGAAAAAATGTACATATGTTAATGTGTTTTTTTTTAAATGGATAATTTAATGATTGCATGTCCCCATTGGCTAAAGTATGTTTGTGCACATTTTAGAAATGTGTGCACGATTTTTGTTCATTTTTCAAATGTTGACTTTCCCCACCTTTTTTAGACCATCTTCATAAGCCTGGAAATGTAATGGTTTTCTGGCTGCAAATTATGCCTGTTTCCATGTGCAGTCTGGGAGATGTAGATTGGGTAACTCTTTCGGGGTGGGGGGGTGGGGAAGGACCTTGATGAAACAGATTTCCCACAAATCCATAGCAAAACCATTTTAAAGTGACCTTTCAGGTGTGTGTATATGGGGAAGCTAAAGGAGTTGGGGAGCATCCTGTTTGGAAGCCATCATTCCTAAGAGATGAGGATGGAAATGGTTCTGATCATGTGAAGGGAGGTGGGTAGAACTAGACTGCAGGAACACACAATCAAAGCATTCCCGAGAGATGGCCATCCAGCCTCTGTTTAAAAACCTCCAAAGAAGGAGACTCCACAACACAACAAGGCAGTGCATTCCACTGTTGAACAGCTCCTACTGTCAGGAAGTTCTTCCTAATGTTTAGGTGGAATCTCTTTCCCTGTAGTCTGAATCCATTGGAGAGGGACACCATGTAGACACTAGTAATTGTGAGTTAGGATGTAGGAACTAAGCTGCTTTGATTTAGGAGGAAAGTTTAGTTATAGTGGGAATAAAGGTAAGCAGACAGAATGAAAAGAATCAGTTGGATATGATTGTTCCTTGGCACAGAACCTATAGGAGGGATGATCAACTGCAGTGGATCTGGGATCTAATTTTCTTCCCCTGGGATCTTAAAGGGAGCACATGGACTGCAAAAATGCCAAACAGCAGCCAAAAAAAGAGAGGAAGTGACCAGAATTCCATGCTTGTTTTGAAAAATTTGTATTTTTTAAAATGATAAACAGTGGGTGGGCTGTGACCTATTTAAAAGGTGAGTTGTTACTCTTGATATGAGGAGAGGCAATCCACCTTCTTTTGGGATGGTCATTTTAAAAGGGCTGTTCAGTGAGTCTATACAAGGAGCAAGTGGCCCTAGATCAAGGTGGGGAGAGTGCAACCCATGGACCACATGTGGCTCCCAGTCCCCCTGGACCAAAAACAAATACCCAGTAGGGTAGGAGAAAATTTTTCCACATACCCCGGGGCACTTTAGATCCATATCTCTTCCTATTGAAATACAAAATGTTCCAGAAAGAGCTAGAAATGTGGTGAAATTTCCCTCATGCCCCCTGGTGGCATTTTGGGGTAATTTTTTTTTTTAAAAAAATGAGAGATAGTGGCCTTCTAAAGTTCTCTGGGACCCAACGCAACCCCAACAGTTGCTCATCTTGCCCTAGGGACATATGTCGCCTAGCCAAGATCTATAGAAAGGACAGGGAAGGGTGTATTGAGGAAAGTGTCACATCAATGGAGGGTGTACATGAACCAAATTCAAGCTCTCAAAAGTAGCAGAATCCTCTGTTGAATTGCTGTGAGTTACAATATGAGGCCCAACCCCAAAGGAATGTTCTAAGAGGATACAGTAATTTAGTGCTGAGGAGGATACATAATCACTCTCATGACTAAAGTGCTCAGAGTGATGTTGAGATATTGAATGAACTAAGGGAGAAATGCAAAGGACTGTAACAATAGATGAATTCAATTACTGTCAATGAGCAAACTGCATGTTCAGGCTTCGATGAAGACACAATGCTCTAGATCAGTGGTTCTTAACCTGTGGTCTGGTGAACCCCAGGGGGCCGCAATGTCCTCACAGGGGGTTCACAAAGGTTTGAAAACTGCTCTGTCCACCCCCCATAGTGGAGTTGCCATGTGACAGAAGCCAAGGCAAAGGCTGGCTGAGTTGTTTGATCTGTGTACTGCTGTTCAATTTACTGTAACCACAAACCTGCAGGAAGAAGCAGTAGAAAAGTCTTCCCTCCCTCCAATGGCTCTGAGGCAAGGTTTAATGAATGGTAATTGTATTGCTGTTGTTTTAAATCTTGAGTTAAGTCTTAATAATAATAATAATAAAATTTATTTTTACCACGCCCCTCTGTTAAAAACAATCAGGGTGGCTTACAACAATTAAAATACAAATGCAGATTAAAATCCCTAAACACCACCCACCCCCAGCCTCCCCCAGCAGCAAAAGATATTTAAGGGGGGGGGTCCCTAATAAAGAAAAGGTTAAGAGCCACTTCTCTAGGCAGCCTAAAGGACTGTGCCCAAAAACAGATGGTCAGGAGTTTAACCAGAAGGAAGGTGACCCTGGACCTAATCCTAGATGCATATAGTACCATTAGCATAACATTCAATTTTCTTTGTATTTCCTCACATCTTACTCTGACTGAAATCACACTGAACAAATTAACCATATCACCAGTCAGGTACATCTTGCAATTATTGCTACAGTCCCATTTGGAGGTGCATCTGGAATTTCAGCTCTTACTATGCCAGGAGGCATAGTGGATCCCCTCAAACTTTGTCATTTCATGGTGCTGGTGGTGTGCCTTCAAGTTGTTCTGCCTTATGACGATGCTAAAGTGACCTATTATGGGGTTTTCTTGACAAGATTTGTTCAGAAGGTGTTTGTCATTGCCTTCCTTTGAAGCCAAAACAGTCTGACTTGCCCAAGGTAATCCAGTGGGTTTCCATGGCTGAGCAGGGATCAGAAACCTATAGTCAAATCCTCAAGCTACTACAGCATGCAGGCTCTTCTTTTTAGTTTAACAGTTCCATTATATTTTCTAGCTCTTTTATTATGTTGCTTCAAAATATTTGCTACCTTCAAATATTGTTTTCCTCCCTAAAATATTGAAAGCCTTTATTGAGTGATTCTTTGGATGAAAGAAATGTGAGAGAAAATATATTTTATTGAAAGGTGTTGAAAGAGATCACCAGCAATATGGGGTGGGAATGATGTCCACATGAATGGATAACTTTGACAGTAAGAAAACTGCATTTCTGTTCAAATCAATAACTGTGTTGCTTCTCTACTTGACAAAGTGATTTATTTAAGCTAGAAATGACTTCTAAGGAAAGATGTAGGCTGTTGAGCCCACCAATGGCTGCTGTCATAGCTATGAAAATGATGAAGTGGGCACAAACTGAAACAGTCAAATATTTAAGCTAAATATCAAGGAGTGTTTTTAACTGTAAGGCCCCTGATCAAACTTAAATCCTGTAAAAAATTAGCTGAAATGACGACAGTGAACTAGGGGTAAGTACGCAACTGTGGGAGGCTAGGGGATCACATTAGTCTTATCCCTCAACAAATCTTAGAGGGCTGTATCCTGCACCACACTCCCTACAAAAAATATCAAAATATCCATTTGTGGTATAACCATAATTTTTTTAAAAGTTATTTTGCTGGTTATGGGTGTGTGGCCTTACTAAACAATGTGCTTCCTGTGCTATTGGAAATTTTAACATGGATGGGAGAGGAGTAATTGTAAATTTTAACTATAGTAATTACTACTATAGTAGCCCCAGTATCTATAACTACTTAGTTTTTAATAGCAACTTTCCAAGGTCTGGTTTTTAGTTTTATAATACAGTAGGAACCCCATATCCACTGATTCATTATCCACTGATGCAATTATCCACAGCACACCTACCATAGAGTCTTCCTAGAAAATCTGTCCTGTCTAGCCATTTTCTGTGTCCTCCAAGGCCACTCTATGGTATTTTAAACTAGAAGTCCCATTATTTTCAATGGTGTTCACTATTATCCACGGTTTTCAGTATCCATGGGACCCCAAGAACCAATCCCCAGTGGATACGGGGGTCCTACTGTACAACAGAATGGGTACTGTGTTATTCACTTACTTACTTAGCTCATGTACCTTTCAACTGTCCCGGATTGGCAGGGTTACTTATTCGGCTGCTTTTAAAATGTCTCTCTCCTCCTCCCACATCCCTCCCTTTATCCTTGGCTTACTTCAATTTCTGCAAGCTGAGTTCAAAATACAAAAGTAGTTTGCACTCTTTTAACCTAGCAGGGAGCAGGAGGTTAGGAGAGGATGAAATCTTGCCCTTCCCTGTAGACTCAAGCAAAAGTAAACTGCTGCAGCCTGTCCTAGCTTGTGTGTTCTTCTTCACTAATAACTTTTGCCATCTAGACCACACTCTGACATTCCTTGGCCAAATGTGTCCCAAGTTTCATCAGTGCAATTTTGGAGGATATGATCTTGCTTTCCCCCTCATTTTGAGACTCAAGACAGCTTACAACAGTCAAAACAAACACAGATAAAAAAATTACCTCATATAAAAGTTAAAAACTTTAGCAAAACTATTGATACAATTAAAACCAATTAGTAACATAGCCATTAAAAACAACTAGACGATACAGCACATTAGGCAAGCTCATTCCCCTTGAGCACTGACTTGTCTTCAGCTGCCTCTGGAAAGGCATCAAGGAAGGTTCCAGTCTAACTTCTCTAGAACAGAGTTTGGGAGCACCAGATTGTACTCTATACCTTGACAAGTTGAAGCCATGAACCAAATAAACTTTATAGGTTCCTGGACTTACTCTTTATAAGTGAAACCACAGATAATAGCAAACACTATTAAAATAAAGGACTTCTGGTACAAAGATACCATAGAGTTGCATTGGAGGACCTAGCAATTCCTAGAGAGAACTCTTCTATAGGCATTTTCCAGCATGACTCTATGGTATGTATCCCTATTTTTTCAGCCACAGATAACTGAAACTGCGGATATTGGATCTGCAGATATGGGGGGCGGGCAGACATTATAAGTAGACTGAAATAGTACGGATGACAAAAAATGTGGATGACTGTGTCCCATATTATTAAATGACAGCATCATGTGCACACAGACACACACACACTTCAGTGCATTTGCATTCACATCATCACCATTTTAAATATAGGATATGGTGATCTATGGTGCTTGAAATCACAGATCTGGAGCCCACAGATCAGGAGGGCCCACTGTACATATGTTTAGTTGTTTCCGTTTATGGAAATTTGGCTAGGATGTATGCTTATTGTTGTTGTTGTATCTTATATTGATAAACAAGGATTATCCACTGCTACTTTCCTGACTTTATTTTACCTGAAATTAGGGGTTTCAGGCTATGACTATTCAAAGCTGCCAAAAAAATCTGAGACCTAGGAACAACCTCTTGTGATATCACAGGAAGCAGGCCTTGGTTATGTTCTAAGGAAGATGTTACATGCGACAGCCCCTATTGATATCATTAAGTATGACAGATTAAACATCCATACATCATTGTTGCACAATGGATGTCATTTCGATAAAGAAGACCCCACCGTATCTAACAAATGAGGAAAATACATATACCCACACATTTCAGGCAGTGTGGTTAAAATATATTCCTTTCCCTCACTTTGAGGACTGGAGAAGAGGATCTAGACCCTGAGGCCTAGATGTCCTCCTTTAAATCCTTCACTCACCTAAGATGCAGCCACCTTGGTTATTGGGAGAAAGATGGGATATAAATTAAACAAACATAAAATGTACTGTACCAGAAGCTTTCTCACACCAAGGGTAAGCACATCTGTGTTTATTTACAACTTTACACATACCTGTAATGCATGTGTATAATCTTGAGGAGCAGTAGGGCTGCCATCATGAACATGCATGCGTGCGTGCGCGCACACACACACACATGACTCACATGCCAATATGAGGCTTATATGTATGGATGCAAAGAATTACCCTGCAGTACATTTCAGCATAGTACAGACTCAGTCTGCTGCCTAGGGTGGGAGCTGTTAATGGGCGGCTTCAAGGCCTGTACTCACCCTCCCTTCTTAAGCTTCTTTATTTTTAAATTGGAAACTGTGGTTCATAAAAGTAGATTCCCCAAGCTCTGGCCAGTCATATGCCACAATGATCTATGTAGCAGAGGAGGCACATGCTTCTCATAAATCAACAAGGATAACAGTTGACTCATGATGAGTAAATTGAACTTTTGCATTAGAGATGTAGGCAGAGTGCCTATCCAGTCACTCTGTCACCTTTTCTTGTTCCTATGTGTCCCTCCTTCTTTGCTAGCTGCCAAAACGGAATTATTCTGTATTCAGAGGGTTTTACTATTCATTTGATCACCAGATTTTATAGCTGCCATTCAAACTCATTAAATGTGCTTTCAGTATCAAGTAACACAAATCTATTCCCTCTAGGGGAAGACCAGATGGCCTTTTGCTAAGCGTACTGGTTTTTCAGCAAAGACCTCATAAGCTTCCAAGGGACATTCATGGTGTTTTTAATGCCACAATGAAGCCAAAGCACTCACCCAACCCTGTTTTAAGGTTGTCACTTCTCTCTCTGGGGAGCATTCAGATTGCTTTCATTTTATGTAAATCTGTGTTTCAATAACACATTGTCTTGTAACTTATCAGAAAATTACTCAGCCTCTTTGTGACTTTCTAATGATTTGAGGGTGAGTTAAATTTTGGTGGAAATATGTGGGGCTACCTAAATACAGTTACCAGGATGTTGCTTAGACATGATGCTTGGGAACTGAATAGGCTGTAGTAAACTATCATGAGAAATTCTACTCTGTAGATATCTACCTGTCCTGAAGTTAGAGACCAGAGAGGAAGCATATTTTCACCATCAGCCTGGACTCCTGGAGCTAATGAGTATCTCCCAGGGTTAACATAAAGGCAAGAGGGAAAACCAGCACAGCCACATTCATTGCCAGAGAAGGAGCAGCTCAGAGTAAAGTCAGAAAGTGGGCACACAAAATAATCCTTTGTACTCCTTACAACCATGAATTGATTTATTAGCTAGTCTTCAAAAGGCTGTCTCAGCCTTTCCAAATGTGGGCCCACTGAACCCTTTGGACTATAATTGCCATCTATATAATTATAATTAATCTAATTAATATGGCCAATGATAAAGGCCCACGGGAGATGAAAAGCATAACAAATAGCACTATCCTCTCAACATCTGACCCATATGTCAATATGGGTATAATAATGCTGAGCTATTTTACAGAACAGGATAGGACTACAGTGATAGCTGTGAAGTGCTTTGGACATTTTAAAGGTACTAGCTGGATCCGGCTTACCATATACCATTAAAAACAAACAAACCCAAAAAACCGCCCAGTAGACCTCGTGCCTGGTTGCCTGGGTTCTGTCGCAGCAGTAGCAGCAGCTTCCCCCTGATGCTGCTACAAGTTGACTGCTTGGGTCCCGTCACGTGGGTATAGAAATGATATTACTGTGTAGACTTGAATCATAAGTGGGACTTGTGCAGCCCTGAGATATTGGTGAACTGGAAAGGCCTGCAGCCTTAGTAACTATAGCCAACACTGTAGCACATTGTTTGGTTGCTCCCAGTATGCAGATTGGTCATGAGTGGCAGAAGTGGATTGTGAGGTGTAGAGAAAATTTGCATGTGGTTTGTGATTTGCATGTGGGTGGTGATTGGTTGAGGGAGTGACAGGAGTGTCCAATCAGCACACTGAAATAGGCAGCATACCTAAACCTATCATACATACCCAAGAGGCAACATACCTACATACCTAAGGCCATTGTGCATATCTAAGAGTTTTATATATATCTAGATGCAGATTTAAATAGACACCAAACACTATTACTACTGTGGTTCTGTGCAAATTGCCATCCTTGCTTTAACTGGCCAGCAATATCCCTTGATAATGGTAAAGTGTCACACTTAACCTACTTATGAAGGTAAGGCTCTTTCTATGGAGTAGTTGTCAGTGAAGGGCTGCAGTCTCCAGAGGCAGACATTACGTTCCTTCATCAAGGCAAGTTATTTTTTATTATGGATTATCACAGTGACAAGCCAAAGCCATCCTTAACTGAGAGCAGTGGGAAGATGATGCTCTGGATTCTAGAACAGCATCTTGCCACTGCTCAGTTGTGGATGATTGTGGCCTATCATTATATTCATCATAAAAATGACTTCCAAAGTTCTGTGTAGAATGGAAAAGACACCTGGAGCACGGATCTTCTCTATGGTAGCAGTTTCTCTTCATTATTTCCTCCTCAGAGAAGTGAACTATCCATCTCTCTTGTAAGCTTTAGATGACTTATTGATACACTTATAAGGCCCCCTTTCTATGCAACATCCCACACCATGTATAATAATATCATTGTAGGAAAAGACGATGCTTAAAAACCCAGCCTTTAACACTATGCTACACTGTTATTTGATAAATTAAAACTGGAGAGAAAATATAAGTGTAGGTTTCATATATAATTCTCTTTACTTCTAGTGAAGATGTTACCCACTTTGTTAGCCTTGTTATAGAAGGTAACTGTTTGCTGCCTTGAGTCCCTATATTGGTAGAAAAGTGGGATACACTAATAATAATAATAATAATAAGAAGAAGTATCCCAAATTGCATGGGGTTCATGGGAACCCACTCCTGTCACTCAAATTAAGGTATTAATATTTGGAATTTTAAGTAGCTCAAATTAGGCTGCGAGAGGTTGGGTAACTATGGGACCTTTGGACCTGTGTATACCAGTACTCATTGACGAGATTCCAAGTCAGGAAATAAAATAAAAATGTTTTTTATCAAGAAATAATCATGGAACCACTCACACATACACTCATGCTTCAATAAATCACACAAAGCTAACAAAAGATAGGAGGAAGTATTTGGACAGAGGATTTTGGGATAATGGGATATAGTATACCTGTCTGATGAGCAGAGATTTGTGCAGATTACTCAGGTTGCATGCTGAGGTCACACAGAAAACAAGTAGAGTGATGGCGTGTGGAAAACTGTTCACAGTCTGGTTGTGTTTGGGGGTAATATTTATACCCAATATTTACCCTTAAGGGGTGTTTTGAGTGAAAGACAATGTTTGTGTGAGTTTCCCAGGGCTTAGACAATAGCAGGTCCATCTTTGTTGATTGCTGTTAATGGTCAAAACATTCAGACTGATGGGTTTCAGGGAACCTCCCTTTGCATGTATGAGAGGCATGAAGCAAAACCATTTGCAGAGTAATTGGGGTTCCAGTTACTTGATTATTTTAGCATATGACTCACTGCCAGGTGCATCCTGGAGAATTAGTGTATTCCACCCTTACTACAGTCTGAGGGGACTCTGCATAATTACTTCCAGGGTGTGTCTACTTTTTGGGGAACTTTCAAGACCTCTCCTTAGGTTTTGAGCAAACCTCCTCTAGTCCATATATTTGGGCCATGTGAAGTGTTGTCAATATAAGCCAAATAATGAAATATTGCCAATTAATGAATTATTGGAGGGGAGGGGGTGTCAGGGCATGTAACAAAGAGGAAAATGAGTTTTAGGTAACATTATACAAATATGTATCATATGCACATAAGGACATAATTAACTTTCCACACTTGTTAAAATTTATGGACAGATTTACTGGGATGAATGAAAGATGCAACAGTATGTTTGAGTGAATAAGAAAAATTATTTGTGTTTTTAAAATTATTTTAAACATTTTAAAGGCCTACATCCAATCCCTAGTCCCAATTAGAGTAGACCCACTGAATCATTGGGATATACATAACTGGCTTACAATTCAGCAGTTGGTTCAAGTGGGTTACTCCCTACTTGGGAGTAACAACAAATGTTCACTGTTAATTGTGAAATATCAGTAAACAGGGATTGTTTTTGAAAAGGTATCAACAAAGTGCCTCATTGCTATCACCATGTCACATATGAAGTTTTTTTCAACTGTGTAATTTTAAACGTCTGCCAAGTTAAACTACTTTAAAATGTCAGGTTTTGGTGCCAGCCCAAAAGAAAAAACTTGCCAAGTCAGTTTCCTTCTTTTCTTCTCCGACATTTTCTTCCCACTCTTTCTAGTATAGCCTGGTGGGTCTGTATGTGCATCTTCGCCATGGGAATTTAGATAAAGGGAAGGAGTTGGGTTCACTGCAATTTTTTCTTTACCATATACAATTATTTTTGCTTTTAAGTAACTATACCATCTACAGGCAGTCTATATGAATTGGATTATAATATTCACATAGTGAGCCATGCAGATTTTTACACAATATACATTGTTCTGTGAGAAACAGAATTTTTTTTAGCAGTTTAAGTTGTTTTTAAACCTGATTGAACATTGTTTTTATAGACTGTACCCTTGCCTGAGATCTTTGGATAGGGTTGGATAGAAATATTCAGCCCTACTTAGTGCTTGGATGGGAGACCACCAACAAATACCAGGTACTGTAGGCTATATTTCAGAGGGAGGAATTGGTAAAATCACCCCTGAGTATTCATCCCCTAAGAAAAACCTATGAAATTCATGGGGGTCACCATAAGTCAACAGGCAACTTGAAGGCACACACACATCATTGCCTATATATTTTCTGCGTGTTTGTGCCTAGGTTATGAACTATTGGGAGGGGATTAATCTGTTTCCCCCCCCCAGAAATCTTTGAAGTCTCCTGCCACAGTATGTGTGAAGGACTTGTCTGCATTGCAAATCAGAAGGTACTACTCTGCAGCAGTACATTGCATCCAAAAATGGAAAGTACAGCACTTAATGAAAGCCTCACTATCCCTTTTCCTGCTTAGCTGCACAACATCAGAGAAAAATCTCAGGTTTCCCCTGAGGGTATGTGTGATTCTTTCCTTCAATAGAAAAGAAAAAGTTGGAGAACAGTCATTTATTTTTCATCAGGGTTTGCCTCACACTGATTGTGAAAATCTTCCAAATTTGTGACTTGAGATTCATTCTGATAAAGATAAAAGGCTATGATTTGATAAATCGATCATCACTGTGACATTGTTGTTTAATTTCAAGAAAGGCTCCTGCTCTGTCTCTTATGTAAATCAAACAACTAAAATGGCCAGGTAGCCCACTGCTGTGACTAGGGAAATAATTCATTTTCTGCATGACAGAACGAACTATGTGTTCTTGAAAAAGTAGTACCTAATGGTCAGTTTGTAAAACCTTGTTGATTTTGTAAATTGTGACTCAAATTTGTCCACATGTAGAAAATGGAAATCTTCAACTTTTTTCTCTTTGATGGAAGCCACTGCAATTTGGCAGGTTTA
Source organism: Gambelia wislizenii (assembly GCA_030847615.1). NCBI lineage: Eukaryota > Metazoa > Chordata > Lepidosauria > Squamata > Crotaphytidae > Gambelia > Gambelia wislizenii. Next base: position 162,730,909 of record JAUMIR010000001.1, on the reverse strand, counting down.
TGCTGATGGTAGTGATCTGAAAATAATTGTCAGGTTTTCATTAATTTGGGGGTGTGCTTCTGTAAAACCCACAGTACTAAACAAGTGTTGCCTTGTTTCATCAGCTGGTAAAAGAAGCAGCATTTGATGGGTTGTTTGTGTCCAGGAATGTGTAAATCATCTTTAGTCCATTCTGTGGGTCTTCTGGCTGGATGCAGACCCATGCCTGCTCTGCCATCTGTCAGGTAAACTAACCAACTCTTTCTTGTTTCACCTACAGATTTTCTGCAATTTTTTCCACATTATTTTATAGTATTTAATTTGTGTATAACTGTGAAGGTATGCCAATAAAGTATTGATTTGTGGCCTTTTGAATGATCCGAGGTATACTAAAAGGTGTGTTTCCCTCCTGTTTCCTATGGTGAGGAGGAGTAAATATAAATGCAGAATCACAAGCATCTAAGTGCAGAAAATCATCTGTTTATCAAAATCCTTATCTGACATAGGCAGGCCTGACACTTTGCAGTGAAGCAGTTTATTGGAGGGGCTCAGGAACTATCAAACTTTAGAGCCATACAAAGATTTCAAATTGCTTTCTAACCAATTGACAGAAGAGGAGCAGCAGTCATTCACCCCTTTTAAGTGCTCTGGGTAGGGTTCCCTCCATGCATTTTTCAGCAACAGTATAGTTGCAGGTACTGGGTCCCTTATTTAGAAGTGGATTGTGTAAGTCCTTCCTGAGCAGGAGGGAAAAACATAAACTGTGGCTCAGAAGCAAATAAATAAATAAAGACCATATGAACATATGCAACCTTTACTCATAAGTAAGCCCAATGGATTCAGTGTGGGGCATTTATTCCCTGGAAGGCATTCCTGCAGCATTAGTCTTTCAAGGAAGGGGAGCACAACCCAGGTATCCTTACTTCTTTATTTAGTCTCAGGTGGGAAAGCAGTTTTTTCTTATCCCTCAGAGTAGTTTGGCCATTATCACCACCTTTTTGTGCTAATTTGCAGCATAGACAGTTCCAGCGAGTGGCAGACAAATGTTCTAGAAAAAGTCATAGGTAAGGAAGGACAAGGCTGGGGCTGGGGAAAGGCCCAGGAGAGAGTGATTAAAAGCAGCAAAATAGCCAAAAGATGGCAAAATGTGGGAGTGCAGGCAGATGTGCTGGCTGCAAGAATTTAGGAGATTTTCAGACAACCTATTTGTTCCATTGTAGGCACGGAACAGGGTCTCTGAAAGATTTCTCTTTCAGATGATGTTCACCTCTTCCGTGCCCCCAACGGGACCATCCTGTTTTCTCCCCATGATATTTCAATCATGGGGAGAAGTCGATAATGTCTACCCTGTTCCATTTCTGTAATGGAATCAGGGTGGTCCACAATGAGAGGAGGTCCGTTCTGCCAGGAACGGGACATCCAGGTAAGTGGGACCCTTCCCACCCTCCCCAGGTTACTTGTTTGTTTTTTGTTTTTGTTTTTTTGCATTTCATTTCTTGATTTGACAGCTGTGGGGGTTAATTTTGAATTTCCCTCCCACTTGTTCTCTCGTGAGAACAAGTGGGATTTCAGCCAGCTGGTCATAAAGGCAGCCTTACGATGGCTGCATTTACGGCTGGCTGGCAAGCAGGGAGGGAGCCCATTCCTGCAGCAGAATGGAGGCAAGTGTGTGAACATTTACCTCCATTTCATTGCAGGAATGGAAGAAGGGCTTGCAGGACAGAAACGGGGCTTTTGGCCCCTGTCTGAAAATCTCCTGAGTGAGCCCACAGTTTCTCAGCAAGCTAGAAAGGGATCATGCTGCACACCGCCAAACCTGGGGCTGTCTCTGCTTCCTTTTTGCTTTAATTTTGCAGTGGGGTTGTGTTTTTTAAGTCAGTGGCTTTTGAGTTGCTCTCCTTGGTGATATACCAGGAAGGAGTGAGTGTCTGACCCTCCCCTTGAGCCTGTGAAGCAGGGATGGCAAAACACTAACTTCGTCTCCACTCACCATTGGCAGGTCCTCATCTTATGGCCTAAGACTTTTCTTCTCATTGTTTTAGGCTTTAGTTTTGTCTTGTTGCCTTAAACCTTATGATGTGCAAGGCATAGAAATATTTTGCAAGTGCCACTTTTTTGAAATCTGGCAGGAACCCAGGTTCCCAAAAGTAAATACCCCTCATGAGCCAGCATGACTTGCACCCCTATTTTTCAGCAACACAACAATTTCTGCCTTTACAGACTACAGATTAGACAGCATGCACATGGGCACAGTCATGCACAAACACACAGGTACAGGATTCTGGAGGGGCATCTCTCTATACAGTGCCTTACAGATTATTTAGTCCGCCCCACTCCTTCATTTATCCACATTTTGTTGTTTAACAACCTGGAATTGAAGGCACTGTATATCCTGTGGTTGTGTATACCTATTCAGAAGTAAAACCAAGTTAGATATTTGGAACAGCATACAGAAGTACAGGACATAAAAGGAGACTGAAGATTACTCAGTGGTGAACAGTAGGATTGTGGCCTTCATTTCATTATATTTTGTAGAGGGAGATATGGAGAGAGATGTTGTTTTCTGGCACCCCTTGCACTGTACCTTATAAAGGGGAGTACTGGCAATGGGGGGTGGGCTTAGATATTGTATCTCAGAGGGAAAGAGGGAGGGAGGAAAAGACAGAGGAAGATATAAGTACAGTAGCTCCCCCGTATCTGCTGGTTCACCATCTGCTGATTCAGTTAACTGTCGTTGACAATGGTGGGGCAAAGGGGGAAAGGATGGGGGAGGAGAGATCTCACCTCCCTTCTCCCATCCCCTGGGAGGGCTCCAGTGGTGGGGGGGTGGGATGGTGGATGGGGCCAGTGTTCACTGTTATCCATGGATTTTGGTATGCATGGGCCTCCCCAGAACCAATCCCCTGCAGATGCGGGGGTGCTACTGTAGTTAATTCAAAGGCAAACAATGATGGATGGGAGATTCCACAACAAACTATGGAAAATTTGAAGCCGAAGGCTTTCATATCCAGCATCCATAGATTTCCCTTGTTTTTTTTCCGGGCTGTGAGGCTGTGTTCTTGAATACAGTAGTTTCTTTCTGACGTTTCGCCTGCATCTGTGGCTGACATCTTCAGAGAATGGCTGGGTAGGAGTGTATGTGGCAGTTATATGTTATAAACCCCTGTTGGGGAGTATATGTAAATTTGTGTAATTGAATGGTTAGTTTCTGGGTAAAGAAATGCAAGGCTGATTAGTGTCTGTTTGGCTAATGATTGGTAGATGGGCCATTATCTGCTGGAACTCCCCCTGTCCCTGGGTGGAATTCCTTTGTAAGTATTGAGTTTTTGATTCTATTGTTTTTCAAAACTGGAAGCCAGATTTTGTTCACTTTTAGGGTTTCTTCTTTCCTGTTGAAGTTGTCCAGGTGTTTGTGGATTTCAATAGCTTCCCTGTGCATTCTGCCATGCTAGTTGCTGGCCTGGTCTAGAATTTCTGTGTTTTTAAATAGCATTTTGTGTCCAGGTTGGCTTATCACATGTTCTGCTACTGCTGATTTTTCTGGCTGGCCCAGTCTGCAGTGTCTCTCATGTTCCTTGATTCGTGTTTGCACACTGCGTTTAGTGGTCCCTATGTAAACTTGTCCACAGCTGCATGGTATGAGGTAAACTCCTGCAGCTGTGAGAGGGTCTCTTTTGTCCTTTGCTGAGTGTAGCATTTCTTGGATTTTCTTGGTTGGTCTGTAGATTGTTTGGAAGTTGTGTTTCCTTATCAGTTTCCCTATTCTGTCTATGACTCCTTTGATGTATGGTAAAAATACTTTCCCTTTGGGTGGCTGTTTTTCTTCTTCATTCCTGTGTTTTTTTCTGGGTTTGGCTGCTCTTGTGATGTCTGATCTGGAGTAGCCATTAGCCTGTAGGGCCCACTTTAGGTGCCTCAGTTCATCCTCCAGGTAGTGGGGTTCGCAGATCCTTTTTGCATGGTCTACCAATGTTTTTATTGTGTTTCTTTTTTTGTCCTGGGTGATTATTGGAGTTCTTGTGTAGGTATCTGTGTGTGTGTGGGGGGGGCTAACTGTTGGTTTGGTTTGCAGATGACTAGGACATCCAAGAATGGCAATGTTCCTTCCTTCTCTTTTTCCATCATGAATTGGATATTTGGGTAGATGCTGTTCAGGTGGCTTTCCCTGAACTTTTAAAAAACTGCACAGGAAATGCACATACCTGCTTATTGGAACAATTGTGCAATTTGTCCTGCAGTCAGGAGAAGGCAGAGCTGACTGCCTGATTGGTCAGACGTGTGCAGGCACGGGTTTCCTGTCAAGCACCCAGAAGAGCTAACAATCATGTACTTTTCCATTTTTTAAAAAAGAAAAGATATCACCTCTTGGTCGTGGCCTCCAATTCCAGCTGCAAAGGAATGGGATGAGCCACCTGACCAGCTGCTGGGAGAAGGAAGAAGAGGGTGAACAGGCATGAGAGAAGGAGCAGCCCAGCCCAGCCCAGCCCAGCCTAGCCCAGCCAGGCAAAGAACCACCCTCCCTTCCCCCCAATATGCAAAAAGTGATCCAGCCACCGTCTTGATTCATGGCCGTGTGAAGGTCAAAAACATTGTGGGCACAAATCAATGCTGTGGTGAATTTGGAACAGAGTGCAAGTAAGAAGATTATTTCTTCTCATATATTTGACCCCTTAAAATCATGGGAGCAGTGAGGTTTTGTTTTTGTTTGTTTTACCTACATCCCTGTGCTTAGTTCACTGAACCCTGTGTTACTATAGTTTTAGAAGTCCACAAAGATATTTCCAGTAGTAGATTATGGTCCCAATGATTCATTCTCAAACTATGAACTCTATCACTTTATCAGAAGAAAACTTTACAGTGAGGATGAAGTATATATGTGATGATTTTTTTAAAAAAACACACAATTGAAATAGTTATTCCCCATTTTAAGTGAACCACCTCTGAGTGAAAATATTTATTACCACAGACCCATCCACACAACAGTGCTATCTTTCCACTTTAGCTGCCATGGTTCCATCCTATGGAATTCTAGGATTGGCAGTTCTGGTGAGGCTGAGGATTCGAATGTCCCTCCCTCACCTGCCAATCCCAGGATTCCACAGGATGGAACCATGGCAGTTAAAGTGGAACGATAGCACTATTGTTGTGTTGTGTTGTGTGAAAGGGTCCCAGATTGAGATTAGATGCTGCTGCTTTTGGAGTTGCTGGTGGCATGGAATAAAAGTGCCCACAGAAACTGCAGCAAAAGATCATAGAGTCTTTCCCCCCTCCCTATAAAATCAAAAGTCTGACAAGCTGTGAACAACTAAAATGATATACTTAGTATACTGAGTATACTAAAATGCAGGATGTGAATATCCCGAATAAAAGTGATTCAGGCAAAGCTAAGTACTGTTAAGTCCCATTTATTTCAGTAGAAATGCTCAAGCAAGTACTTAACTCTCCCACTAAACAGCTTTAGTCACTACCATAAAAAGTCTATTGACAGATGAAGGAGCAGGGCTTACTCATCTGGCAAAGGAACTGTGCTTCCTATAAATTCAAGCAGTTCTGCTTTTGACACAGAAGAAGTAGCTAGCTTTCTTCTTCACATCAGGGAAAAATCTGAAGAGGTTTGGAGACTCTTTTAAGAGTTAGGGCCCCCATCTTTCAGCTCTGAAGGTTACATCTGAAAAATGCCTCTTTCTACTCAGCAGTTGCTGCCTTGAAGGTAGATGCTGAAGAACAGTGATCTTTTGGAAAGGCTCAATCAAGCAGTCCCGGAGAAAGACCCCAGAAACTCCTTGCCTCTTTGTGCACTTTCCATGATACATATACACACAGGGATAAATATGGTGTATTATGTCTCTCTTTGTCTATGTGTTTGTACTTAACTGTGCAAGTGCTATTCAACCAATCCAAATGTAGTTAAACTAAACATATGAGAAGGAGGAAAAATCTAGCCTCTTTCATTGCTCCTTATGAGGAAGAACAATAGTTCAAAGAGAAAATTCTCTTCTGCCTACAGAGGTTTTCCATGCAATCCAGAACCCTAATTTTCCTAGGTTCCACATCACATGGAGGCTACATGTGGAGGCTCTCATCTTCAGACTGTCATTCTCCACTTGAGGATGAAAGAGGGAGCAAAGTTAGGATATTCTGCATTCTCATGCATTTAATTTAACTAGATTATGGACACTTGAATAAGGCTACAGGGTCACATGTTCATGGAAGGCCTGCCTATTAATATTCTAGTCAAGTAGGAGGAGAGGTGTGAGCATAGAATCTTGAAGTGAGAATTAAAACTGGTAGTTTTGACACATTTGTGTGTGTGTGTGTGTGTGTGAATTATGAAGCTTGCGAGTAAAAAGGAAGGAGAAATTGCAGAGGTGATCAATAACACAAGCCAGAGATCTTAGCACAGAGTATTTGTGGCTAACAATCACCCTGTAACTTGAGATTTCCTTGCTTATACATGGGTTGTTAGTTGTTTATTTTTGTCTTGGGGTATTTTCCCATGAATCTTTTCTTCTTTTGAGTGTTTTTAAACTTCATTATTTATTTATTTATTTATTTATACCCCACTCTTCAGCCACAAGGCTATCAGAGCGGCTTACAAATTGTTTTAAGCAATAGCTATTTACACATCTACACTGCATTAAACAGTTTCCAATGTGTGTTAGCTAATTGCCCCCCACAAGCTGGGTACTCAATTTACCAACCTACGAAAGGATGGAAGGCTGAGTCAACCTTGGAGCCGGCTGGAATCGAACTTGAGACGTGGTGGCTTGCAGTACTGGCATTTAACCACTGCGCCACCAGGGCTCCTTCATTTGCATGCATGAATTGTGTTTTCTTTTGCTTTCATTTGAAAATACTTATTCAATTAATTCAATATATTTTAATATATAATTGAATAAATGTATAATTGAATTAAATATATTTTAAATTTGTAATTGAATAAATATATAATTGAAAATATTTATTCAATTATATTCTTATTCAATTGATTACAAAATTATTTTGAAGTATTATATATTGTGACATTGGCTTAAATGAATGTCCAAAATGAAGCCATTCCACTCTTTGTATGGACCACTAATCATCCTATGAACTAGATTTCATTACAAATACATATCTTCATACAGTCATCCTGAAAGTGGTAAGCTAGTTATTCACAGGATTTGTTGGGGTTGGGGGAGAGCATTTGAGTATACAAAATAATTACTTCAGTTTCCAAACAGAAGATAAATAATGACAGGCTACATATATTTTTTCTCCTCCTCCTAAAGGACGCTATTTTTTTCCCTACCAGTTTCTGTTCAAACTGAAGAATCTGCCTATGGGTTCAGAAATACTATGATCTGCCAAAAAGCCCTCTAAACACTGGTGAGGATTACATATTTCTTCCAAGGGGCCAATAAGTCTGCCAGCACTTGTGGTTATTAATGGCTCCCAAATGTTTTATTGCAGTCACTCTTCTACTGCTTCAGCAATGTCCTACCTGCACAGGTAAAGTTCTCCAGGCACTATTATTTGTTCCTACTGCTCAGACAGTGCCTTTGCAGCATGGCTTCTCCTTGGTTAATTTATAGTTCCCCTTCCTACACATGTTGATAGCATTGTTTACTGCCACACATCTGCCTTTTTTTCTGCAGGTGTCTTCTGAAGACAGATAATGGGTCTTTTGAAAGGTGCAGCCATTTAACTGAGGAAAAACATTTGCAGGAGCAATATCCTGTTCTGGCCTTTTGTTGAACTGCAATGAAGGCAATTGTCAGCAGATAGGTTATGTTACCTTCCCCTGTGTGCTATTTGCCAAATGCATCCTGTAGGGAACCATCTTCAATAAATGTGATTCTTAGGTTTCTAGCGGGATATGCAGGATTGCCACCTTTTTCATACAAAGATGGTCCCCAGCTTTTTAGCTTCTGAATAACAGCAAAAATGAGAAAAGGGATGTAAGAGCAGAGGACATGCTTTGTATGTTGATGGTTTCAGATGCCCTGGTGTCCCTACTGAAAAAGGTTGATTGATCTGAGAACAGAGGGGGTGGGTGGCTCCATAGCTGGTGGAGCAGCAAATCTTTAAAGGAGCTACCTGCTGTATTCTATCCTGCTCCTAAAATAGGTTCAGCACCTTGGCTATCTCCTTCAGGTTAAAGTGGGTTTGCCAGTCCACTGGCCTCCCAGCCCACCACTAGCTAGGAATGACTTTTGCCTGAGCCCTTGGAAAAGCCACTGCCGTCAGAGAACATATCACATGATAATTTAAAGTGATACCCAAAGGCAATTGTGTAGTGTAGATCCCTTCCTCTTCCCCTCCACTTCCTTATCTATCTGCACTTATTCTGTTATGGTGTGCACTTGAACACTAGGCTCAAGGCCTAAAGGCATTTGTTGTGGTATACTTGTGCAGTAGTAGACACATAAGGGCAAAGACATATGGTAACAGTATTATTATTTATTATTATTATTTATTCCCACTTTTCTCCTAGGGTTTGGATGCAAGGCAGCTTGCAATACCATTAAAAATGTTGCAGTAAAAGACAATACATTATAACGCTAATGTGTGAATTAAATTATGTATGCTATTAACAAAAAAACCTGTTTTAAAACACCATACTAATAATAAGCAGCAAATATTTTAAAAGTCCAGCACAGTCATTTCAAAACCTCTTTAAGAGGCAGTCAGTATCCGAAGGCCTACCTGAGTGGAAAGTAGGCAGTAGGCAGAAGGACTACAAGGAAAGAGAAACCCTAACCACCTTTGGAAGGGAGCTCCATAATTTAGGAGAGGCCATCAAGAAGGTCTGCTCTTGTGTCTCCCCTAGAGATGCCTCTGAAGGTGGTAGGAGTTAGAGAAGAACCTGTTCTGCAGACCTCAAAGCATGTTCAAGCTTATATTAGAGAATACTGTCTTTCAGATACCCAAAGTACTATAGGGCTTTATACTGTATGTTCCCTGTAACCACCCCCATTCAACCATCTGGTTGCAGCATTTTGGACCAGCTGCTGTTTTCAAACATTCTTCAAAGAGAGCACCACACAGACCATGTTACAGTAATACAAACGGGATGTAACTAAAGCACATGTCACTGTAGCCAAATCATACATCTCCAGGAAATGCACTTCCAACTACTGCAAGAATCTGGCAATCCATGTTCAGTGTTAAATCCAAGAATACTCCCGAACTGTGAGCATCTCGCCTTAGGAGGACTGCAGTCCACCCAGGAGAAAATGAATCCCTGTTTCTTGATCTGCCTTTCAGTTGAACAAGAGCACCTCTTTCTTGATTTCAATTTGTTCATCCTCATCCAGTCCAGTATTAATACCAGGCACTGGATTAGACCTAAAACAGCTGCCTCTGATTTAAGTGGTAAGGAGAAATGAGTTCAATGTCATCAGCATGTTGGTGGCAAGAAATCCTAAATCTCTCCCAGTGGTTGCATGTAAATATTAAACAGTATGTGGGAAAACACAGAGTCCTGAGGGACATCACAGGACAACAGCTTTCTCACTGCAGAGCTTTTTATTCATGTGTGCAAAAGAAGAATTAATATCAGGAAGGAAAAGGTAAATAACCACGTCTGTTTCTTCATTCCCAAACATACTTCCTAGTGAATAACTCATTTGAACACAATGGGACTGATTTCCAAGCAAACATTCCTATGATTGGATTGAAAGTTAGTGTGTTAGAAGCAGAGTGTGCCCTTCCCCTTCCTGGTGTGCCCGTAACAAAGTGTATAGCTATGTGGCACTACAAGAAGCAAAAAGCAGTAGGAAGTTCACATAATTTCACTAAAGGTGGTTAAGGAAAAATATATACCCTAGGAATTGTTGATTAAGTTTCTAAGCAATACTGAAATAAGGCAGGAGGCAAATCTTGGAAATGTTATTGCTTGAACTACAGCTCCCTGCCACCATGTTCATGGGTACAGAACTGAGCCTGGTGCTGGAGCAGAGGAACAGGGTAAGAATTCTGCTAGTGTACTGCCTACTTCACTGTCCAGCAGTCTCCTTCCTTAAGCTAATGTACACAGTTTCCAGGGTAGTTTTCAAAGACCAGTTAGTCTTAAAGGTGTTTCCACATTTTCCCCTCTTCATCCCTTCCTCCTTTTTGGTTTCCAGGCTGGCATCCATGGTTATTAAAGGATTTTGTCAATACTCTTTGAGAATTCTTGGAGAGCATGTGAATTCCCAGCAGACTGAAGGATGCAAATTGTCCCCAACTTCAAAAAGGGTCAGGGAGATAACCCAAGCAACTACTGACCAGTCTATTTGATGGCAATACCAGAAAAATGCTAGAACAGATAATTAAACAGTCGCCTGTGAGCACTTAGAAAGGAATACTTTGATTACTAAGTATTGGTTTCTCAAAAACAAGTCATACCTGACTAATTTTATCTTGTTTTTGATAGAGTTACAAGCTTGGTAGACCAAGGGAATGCTCTACATGTAATATATCTTGATTTCAGTAGGGCTTTTGACAAGGCTCCCCAATATTCTTACAGACAAGCTGGTAAGATTTGGGATAGATAGTGCTATTTTTTTAATTAATTTGTAATTGGTTGACAAATTGAACCCAAAGAGTATTTATCAATGGTTCTTTTTCAGGGCCAGTTTAAGGAATTTTGGGGGGCCCTGCAATGCTTTATTTTGGGGCCCCCATATGTTTATCTCAGGTCAATGTAACCTAACCTGTTCACCGTACAGGATGTTCAGATTACAGTAGGACCCCCGTATCCACGGATTCATTATCCATGGGACACAAAACAGCACACCTACCATAGAGTCTTCCTAGAAAATGTGTCCTCCCTAGCCATTTTCTAGGCTTGCCAAGGCAACTCTATGGTATTTTAATCTAGAAGTCCCATTATTTTCAATGGTGTTCACTATTATCCACAGTTTTCAGAATCCATGCCTGCACAGAACCAATCCCCAGTTGATAATGGGCCTACTGTATTACATAATTTGCCACAAATAATTTAGTTTAAAAACTATATTATAGGCACTAACAAAATAGTTTTTGTTAATTAGCAATTAATGTAATGGTGTAGATTTCCTCAAAAAAATAAAAAAGAAAGTAGACTACAAGCTAAACATGAGTTAGCAGTGTGATGCAGCAGCTAAAAAAGCCAATGCAATTCTAGGCTGCATTAATAGGAGTACACTGTCTAGATCAAGGGAAGTAACAGTGCCACTGTATTCTGCTTTGGTCAGACCTCACCTGGAAGACTGTGTCCAGTTCTGGGCACTACCATTCAGAAAGGGTATTGAGAAGCTGGAATATGTCCAGAGGAGGGCGACCAAAATGGTGGGAGGTCTGGAAGCCATTATGCCCTATGAGGAGAGGCTTAGGGAGCTGGGTATGTTTAGCCTGGGGAAGAGAAGGTTGAGAGGAGACATGACAGCCATGTTTAAATATTTGAAGGGATGTTATACTGAGGATGGGGCAAGGTTGTTTTCTGCTGTTTCAGAGACTAGGTCATGGAGCAATGGGGTGAAATTACAGGAAAAGAGATTCTACCTAAACATTAGGAAGAAGTTCCTGATGGTAAGAGCTGTTCAGAAGTGGAGGTTTCTAAACAGAGGTTGGATGGCCATCTGATGTGAGGGCTTTGATTGTGTGTTCCTGCAGGGCAGAAGCTAATTGGAGGGATGGCTGTTGGGGTCCCTTCTAGCCCTATGATTCTATGATTCTAGGCTGCATTCAGAGCCTGGGAAAGTTACTTTTGGATTACACCTCTCAGAATCCCCCTGCCAGCACCCTTCTCAAGGTATGGTTGCATTGTTCCTTTTCCAGCATTCTCTAGCCCAGTGGTCTTTAAACAGAGGCTGGATGGCCATCTGTCAGGGATGCTTTGATTGTGATTTCCTACATGGCAGGAGGTTGGACTGGATGGCCCTTGTGGTCTCTTCGAATTCTACAATTCTATGATTCTATGGTATTCTCACAGGGGGTCCACAAAGGCTTGAAGGCTGTTTGGCCCACCTCCTCCCTATAGTGAACAGTCATGTTACAGGAACCAAGGCAAAGGCTGGCTGGCTTGGCCTGTACATTGCCATTCAATCCACTCCAGCCAAAAACATGCAGGAAGAAGCAAGAGTGCCTCTGAGGGAAAGGTTAATGGATGGTGTAATTGTATTGTTTTTGTTGTTAGCTATTATTATTAGGGTTTAAATCTTGAGTTAAGTCTTGGGGCAACAAAAGATATTTAAAGGGGGTCCCTGGTTAAAAAAAAAATTAAGAACCACTGCTTAGCCCAATGGGTCTCACATAGCACTAATGGGATACTGGTGTTTTAGTGACAACAATAAAATCATTGTTCCCAGTAATATTACTCCAATTTTTAATTTATATTCTTTATATTCTTCTGTTAAAAGAGCTAGAGTGTTGTAGAAGTTTCAGCATTGCACTATGACTGTGGAGACCAGGGTTTGAATCCTTCCTCAGCCATGAATACCCACGGGCTGACCTTGGGCAAGTCACACTCTCTCAGCCTCAAAGGAATCATAGAATCATAGAATCATAGAATTGCAGAGTTGAGTCAAAGGCAGACCCCCTTTGAACAAACCTTGCCTAGAAAACCCCATGGCAGGTTCGCCTTAGTCAGAAATGACTTGAAGGCACATAGGCAAACACACACAATTTTCTTTTGCAGGTTGAACTCAGTTGGCAGCAAGGGGAGGAAGCTGAAGAAGACCAAGGGGAAAAGGGAGGGAGGGGAGAGAAAACAGGCATGTTAAGAGCAGGTGGAAAGATGGGGTGGAGGGGACCTATGTGAAAGTTAGGAAAGGGAAGAAAAAAAGGAAGGAAGGAAGGAGAGAGAGAGCAACAAAAAGTCAGAAAGAAGGGAAGCAAAGAAAGAAGGAAGGGAGAGAGGGGGGGGAAAGAAAGAAAGAAAGAAAGAAAGAAAGAAAGAAAGAAAGAAAGAAAGAAAGAAAGAAAGAAGCCTTTTCAGAAGATAGAGCAGGGGAGAACAAGAGATGACCCCCCCTTCCCTCTCTCTCTCACACACACTTACCCCTTTCCGACACGTGTTTGATGATGATCCTGGGAGGAGGGGGGAGGAAGCAACAAACTCCCTCCAGAATCAGCCACCCAAATAAAGCTCTGTCTTTCTCTTTCACTTTTGCTTTGGCTTTCTAGTTTGGGAGATGCTGGTTGTTGTTTTTTTAAAGCCAGCAGGAGGTTTTTTCAGGAGGAGGGTTAGGTCCAGATGGGGCCCCCTGCAGATGCTGATTTGGCGGTATGGTTAAGCTGTTCCTTTTCATCCTGGAGAGAAGTGACTACTGGGGTGCTACAGGCTTCTGCCCTGGGCCTTGTGTTGTTCAGCATTTTTATAAATGACTTGGATGATGCAATAGAAGGCATGCTTATCAAATCTGAAAGTGTCACTGAATTAGGAGGGGAAGTGAATACCCAAGAGGGTTCAAAATATCTATAAACAGATTGGAGAGGTAGGCCAACACTAACAAAATAAATTTTAACAGGGATAAATGTAAGGTACTGCTTTTACACAGGAAAAATGAAATGCACAGATATAGGATGGGTGGCACCTGAGTTGATAGTAGCACATGTGAAAAGCATCTAGGAGTCATAGCAAAATACAAACATGAATCAACAGTGTGATAAAGCAGCCACAAAGGCCAATGCATCAACAGGATATAACATTTAGATTGAGGGAAGCAGTCGTACACTCTATTCTGCTTTTGTCAGACCTCATCTGTAACTCTGTGTTTAGTTCTGGTCACCACTGTTCAAAAAGGATATTGACAAATGGGGACAGTGATGGCAAACTGAAGTCTCTTCATGGAGCTCCCTGAAAAAAAAAAAATGCTGCGGCAGCAATAATCACCAGCTGGAACTTACTTCCATGCTGTGATTATTGCCACTACAGCATTCTTTTTCAGGGAGCTCCATGAGAGCATGAGATCACCCACAAGAGTATAATAATAATAATAATAATAATAATAATAAAAACAATTGGGGCGGCTTACAAAAATTAAAATACCAATACAGATTGAAATCCCCAAACACCACCCACCCCCACCCCCCCCCCATAAAAAGACATTAGACCAAAATACATTAAAACAACTGATCTAAAATCACATTAAAATAATAAATAATAAATAACCAGCAGACTAAAAAGGGCCAAGAGCTTACAAGGCCGGGAACTAATTAGGAAAGGCCTGCCAAAAGAGATCCGTCTTTAGTGCTTTTTAAAAGCTACTCAGGCTCATCATCTGATGGATCTCGTTTGGCAGGCCATTCCACAATTTGGGGCGATTATTGAAAAGGCTGTCTGAGAGGTTGCAGACAGCCTAGATTTTTGTGGCTGAAGCAAATTTCTCCCAGAGAACCGGAGTGTGCAGGGAGGATTTTATGGGAGGAGGCGGTTCCGAAGATACACCATTTAGGGCTTTAAAGGTAATAACCAGCACCTTGTACTGGGCCCAGAAACTGATAGGCAGCCAGTGGAGAGATTTTAATACTGGAGTTATATGGTCTCTCCAAGATGTTCCCGAGACCACTCTGGCTGCCATATTTTGTACCAACTGAAGTTTCCGAACCAAGCATGAGGGTAGCCCCATGTAGATTGCATTGTAGAAATCTAGACGAGAGGTTACCAGCGTGTGCACCACGGTCTCGAGGTCCCTTACTTCCAGGAAAGGGAACAGATGGTGTATCAGCTGAAGCTGATAACAGGCGCTCCTGGCCGTCACATTCACCTGACTAGTCATCTGAACAATGAATCAAGGAGCACCCCTAGACTGCGAACACAGTCCTTAATGGAGAGCGTGACCCCATCCAGGACTGGAGGTTGCAACCCAACTCCTGGTTTTGGGGTCGCTACTGTGAGCACCTCCGTTTTGTCCAGATTTAATTTCAATCTGTTTTTCTTCATCCAGCCCATTACTGCCTTTAGACAATCATTGAGAGGAGAGACACCATCGGAATTCAAGACCGATGATCGGGTCAAGGAGAAATAGATCTGGGTGTCATCAGCGTACTGATAACACCCAGCCCCATAACTCCGAATAATCTCACCGAGTGGCTTCATATAGAAGTTAAACAACATCGGGAACAGGATGGTGCCTTGTAGAATGCCACAAGTAAGCTCCTTTCTGCTGGAGCAGCTGTCCCCAAGCAGCACCCTCTGGGACCTGCCCGAGAGGAAGGACCGGAACTACTGGAGTGCAGTGCCTCCGATTCCTAACCCACTCAGGAGATCCAAGAGGATGCTATGATCTATCATATCAAAAGCCACTGAGAGGTCCAAAAACACCAACAGGATCACACTACCCCTGTCGATGCTTAGACGCAGGTCAAGGCAACCATGGCAGTCTCAACTCCAATTCCCGTCCTAAAGCCAGTTTGAAATGGGTCTAGATTATCGGTTTCATCCAAGACCACTTGGAGTTGAAGCGCAATTGCCCTCTCAATCACTTTGCTCAAGAATGGTAACATAGAAACCGGCCTATAGTTGTTCATGTCCAGGGGGCCCAGGGAAGGTTTTTTCAGGAGTGGCCTAACGGCAGTTTCCTTTACCCAGATGGAACACACCCTTCTCTGAGGGATGTATTGATGATGTCCCTAAGGAACACCATCAAGGCACCCCCCCCCGGATGGCCAGCCATGACGGGCAAGGATCGAGAGGGCAGGTCGTCTTCCTTACCCTACCAAGTAGCTTGTCCACATCCTCGATACTCACAGATTGAAACTGATCCAGTAAACTTACATCAACGGAGTTGCTGGACACCTCGTCAATTGTTTCTGTCAAAATACTGGCATCTAAGTTGGCTCTTATCTGAGAGATTTTATCTGCAAAGAAGTTGTTAAATGCATCACAGCTGGCTGTTGTTGGGTTAAGCAACGGGTTCTGCGCAGGTATAACCTACGTCATCTCCCTTACCACCCTAAACAGCTCTGCTGGACGGGACTCTGCAGACGCAATACGTGTAGAGGAGAAGGATCTCTGTGCTGCACGTATTGCCTCTCAATAGGACCAAAGGAAGTTCCTATGATGAGTCCTGTCAGATAAAAGTCAAGTTTTCTGCCAGTTGCGCTCTAGTCATTGTCCAACCCACTTCATTTTCCTAAGCTCTGTTGTATACCATGGCTTACAGTTTGGAGCGGGTTGGAAAGGATGCTTGGGAGCGATTGTGGCGATAGCCTTGGTAAGGTCGGTGTTCCAGGTATTAACCAAAGCTTCGACAGGGTCATTGGCGTTACCAACCATTAACCCCTCCACGGCTTTCTGGAATCCTATTGGTTCCATTAGCCTTCGGGGGCGGACCATTCTAATGGGTCCACCACCCCCGGTGGGGCAGGAAGAGACTCTTAGTTCAGTCTTGACCAGGAAATGATCCGTCCAAGAAAATGTGGTGGTTTTAATAACCTCCGCCCACGGAGATTCCTGTTCCATACTGAAGACCACATCAATGGTATGACCCGCACAATGTGTGGGCCCGACGACCATTTGGGATAGGCCCATGTTTGTCCTGGTTTCCATGAACTCCAGAGCCACACCAGTCAGATTTGTCAAGCTGGTCTTGAGTGGAATGTTGAAGTCACCCAAAACTAAAAGTCTGGGTGACTCCAACAGCAATTCTGAGACCAGCTCTGTCAGCTCAGTTAGGGAGTCTGCTAGACAACGGGGTGGTTGGTATACTAGCAGAATCCCCAATCTATCCCTGGTCCTCAGGCTAAAGTACATACACTCAAAGTGGACTGTGTTTTGGACAGGTATCCTGGTCAAGGTCAGATTGTTCTTATAAACCAGAGCCTCTCCGCCCCCCCTGCCCCCCTCCCCTGCTCACTGACAGAATACCCAGCTAGGGGGGCCTGCGTCCACGTGACAGCACTATCCTCTCCCAGCCAGGTTTCTGTAAAGCAAGCCAGGTCAGCATCCTCATCCAAAAGAAGATCGTAAATAATGTGAGTTTTATTCTTAATCGACCTGGCATTGCAGAGGAGCAAAGTAAGGTTCTGAGGAATGGTAGGTACGCTCTCCAATCCATTCTGGGAAACAAGGTGAACAGAAGGTGGGATAGCTAACAAACAGCGATCCCGCCTTCTTTCATAACATCTGTTCACTCTGTTCCAACCATACCTCCCTTTCCCCAGCACAACTTCAATTTCTGCCCCCACTCCATTCCCGGCCTCAGCTGACTCCAATTGCAAGCTTAGGTCTTCCTGGCTGGCTGGCTGGCTGGCTGGTGTTCCTGAGAGGTGTGGGAGTGGCTTAAAATGCCAGCCACTCCTGGCCATGCCCCCTCTCACTGCTGCCCTGCTGCCAAAAGTCCTCAGGGCCCACCACAGCCTTCTGGCCAGGTGGAGTGGGGAGAAGAGGCTGTTGCAGGCTTGGAGTCCTTGTGGCTTGCTGGCTGGTGTTCCTGAGGGGTGTGGGAGTGGCTTAAAATGCCTAAGAACATCTAAGAACTTCAGAGCATGCAGGGATCATAAAAATCAATCGTGAGGAAGGGAGGGACTGCAAGAGAATTCCATCAAGCTCATGTTGCTGAATGCAACACCTTAATGGAGATTAAGGACTTTTAATCTGCAAAGCGTCCCTTTCGTATGATGCTCACGAAAGTTGATCATGAGTAAAAAATGACAAAATATGATGCTCAACTCTCCCCGCGGTACCGCAACAGTACCGGCAGGGGCAAGCGTCATACGAAAGGGACGCGCTGCAGCGCAGCAGCCTCGCAAGCTGACGAGGCTGCTTGTGTTACTTTCTTCGCATCCAAAAAAGTCCTAAATCTGCAACCTCTCTCTCTTAACTACAGCACTTCTTAAAAACATCAGATTTTGCTTGACAAAATCAGTAGTGAAAGCAATACCTTGGTGACTTGCCTGCCTTCTGGATTAATTTGAAAGACTTTAAGGAACCTTTACATTTTTAAAGAACCTTTAAATTAAAACAAGAAAGTTTAATAAGATTGTGATTTAAAAATAAAAAAGCTGTAAAATTGGTTGTTTGTTAAGCAACTTACAAGTAAAGATAGACTAAAAAAGGAGATTTTAAGGAAGGATATTTTTTTCGATAATTATTATCGGAAATTATCGGAAGTAGCTCGAATGGAACAGCTTACATGTTGGTTAAAACACCAGACCAAGGAAGAATTCAGAAAAGAATGGGGTAAACTAATTGAATTTTGGGTAGCGGAAGGAGATAGTATAAGAGCAACCTGGATTACAGATTAACAGTAATTATAGGATGTGGGGTTATTGGTTTAACTATATTACCTCTCTGCCGGGGGAATACAGGGAAATGGATAGGGAAAGCAATGTATTAAGGAAAACCTGTATTTAGGAATTAATGGTATAATACAATTAAGTGTAATAGATAATAGAAAGTCAATGATAGATGTAAAACAAAAATTTAGACAACAGTGTAAAGGAAGTACTTGGAATTCTATATTTTTATTGTTGTGAAACATTATTAAAATATAATAAAAAAAAAGGGAAGGAGATTTTTTTAATGAGAAAGTGGACATGTTTTTCCAAGGCCGCGCTGTTTTTCACTCACGGAAGTTGTTTTTCCAACCAGTTGGGAATTCAGTGAGAATCCTGTGACAAAATCTGAAAGATGTGTTGTGGAAAAGTTCCTTGCATGTGTACTGACCTTGACACTAATCTATTATCAAAAAACAGGCAGCCATTTTCTGTGTCCTATTGAAATTCTGACTATGAAACAGGGATATATTGAATAAGAACAACCCTGAGAACAATTCAAATAGCCTCAAATGATTGCATAAATTCTATACCTGGATTATTGTGGGCTTCTTGAATATCCTTTACTAGTCATGACTAAATCATATGTAAGCTGAAGTAATCAGCTGACTGGAGTGTTACACCAAGCAGACTTCTTTCATGGCTTTCAAGTGATTTATAAGAAGCCTAAGTGAGCGAGTCATCTTAAAAGCCCATTTTTTGACAGCACAAATTTGACATGCTGCATTTTCCCCTGTTGTTAAACAGAATGTTTGAAGTACGGTGACAAAATACACCCATGCTCTCCTCAGTTCCTTAGTCTTATTTTATCATTTTCAGTATAGAATAAGATAATAGCATGTACTTTGGCTATACAGCAGTGCCTCATTCAAAGGTATCAGCACTGCACTTCTGCACAGAATGAGATGCTGCATTTTAATCCCTTGCTGAGGAAAACATTGACTGCAGAAATTGTACCACTGAAAATTAGCCTGGAGAACTGGTGCAGAAGTATATAGTGGAGTATGCAAGCCCATAAACCTCTACAATTAATATTTCTATTTTACACATAGGTAGAGGGTTACAGATAACAAAGCCATTGAAAATAAAAGTAGGAACAATATAAATAATTTTAAATAGCGTACACAGCATTTTATGTGGAAGTACATTTATTTTGGGGCTTAGACAGGCCATGATCCTTAAGCCTCAAAAGCTTTGGTGAAAAGCCAAGTTTTAACCTGTTAGAGTATATTTGTGTACTCAAACTGTAAAATATGAATAGATTTTTTCTAAGTGCAAAGAAGACTGTATTGGTAAAGATCAGAATGACCTTCAGCACCTGTTGTTTTTACAAAAGCCTGGGAATGCAGGGGAGGCTCCAGCATTAGAGTCTGCTATCTGTGTGAGAACAGAATGTAGCCTGAAAAAGGAAATGTGTTAACATTACTGTATTTCCCATCTTGCTATAAACAACTGTAATATATCTATAGTGTATGTGTGTACTCTGCCCAGTCAGCCCTATCTGTCTGCTGCAGTCATAGGACATTTTCAGATGCGACTTACAGTGCAAGAATTGAGCGGGAAAGCTTCGCGGCTGCAGCAGGGCAAGGGACCCATTTCAGATGACGCCGTCCCTCTGCCGAACCCCTCCATGTCACTTCCGTGACAGAATGGAGGAAACATGTCATATTTCATTCACAATTGTTGCCCGTGAATGAAATATGATGCGGTTTCCTCCATTATGCCACGGAAGTGATAGAGGAGTTCGGCAGAGGGACGGCATCGTCCGAAATGGGTCCCTTGCCGCACTGCAGCCACAAAGCTCTCCTGATTCTTGTGCTGTAAGTTGCGTCTGAAAATGTCCATAGTCAGTGAAAGCCTGCTTGCTAATATCCCTCCTGTCTGCATGATTTCTAACAGTATGAGGTCTAATACTGTGATGTTGCTTGACTCTCTCTGTACATGCTTAGGAGGGTCTAGCATCTCACACCTTGACATAGCCTGGCACTGAAATGAAGTCAGTGTTGTCACCAGCTGAGGTTCAAAGGACCCTGAATTTCTTGGACTGTTTGTTTACTATGTGAATTGTAAACAAATGTAACATGTGGCACAGGGCTGGTCAACTGTGGTGGCATTCTAGATGAGTGGGGTTACAGCTCCCATAATCCTTTATCAATGCATATGCTAGCTATTATAGCTAAGGGGACTTATGATCCAACAGCATCTGAAATATTGATCCCTCTGTGTATAACCGAAGCACAGTCCTACTCCTTACTTAACCCATAAGTTAAGTCTTGCTGTATTCAAAGTGGCTGACTCCCCAGACACCGTGGTATGATTTCAGCCTTACTCACCTAAATGATTTTGAAAGATTTCCTGGGCCCCTTCCATACTACACAGTTGCAGGATTATGATTCCACTTTAACTGCCATGGCTGCATCCTGTGGAATCCTGGGGTTGTAGTTTGGTGAAGCAGTAGAGGAAGCCTCTGGATGAGAATTCCAGACACCCCTACCTACCTGCCAATGAGACAGCTGTTTCATTTTGCTAAATGGTTGAGTTGGCCTGGATTTAGCAACCTGTTCTCTGGGTTCTGTTGCTTGGGTCTCTGGTTTCATCTCACATAAATAAGTTCCCAACAATGGCCCAGTTTCTGTTGCAGAAGAAACGTACTTATCTGAATATTAAAGAACAAGTTTCACATTAACTGGGGAAAAAATCTTGTCATCTGCATATCCTGCCATCCTTGGTATGTTTTTGTTTACTGTTGTTCCAGCTGATATGCAACATGCAGAGAAGATTACTATTGTACTACTGATGAGGGAATTTGTTTTCTGAAATGATGAAACATTTGCCATTATCAGTGCAACCAGTTCAGCAGGCTCCCCCTAGTCACGCAGTAATTGTTTCAATGCCTTGGATAGCTTCCTTAAAGTTCAGACTAAAACCCAGAACAGATTATCTGCTCCACTGAGACTGGAGCCACCAACCACCACTCTTCTCAGGGTAAGTATTACAGAATGACAGATGTTTGAATAAAGCTCCGCTGCATTCTCTGTCAGGTGGCATGTCATGGCAGATGGATTTATTGGGATACAATTTAACTAATCTTTTCTCCCCTGATAAAAATTCTGTGAATGAACATATTTCAGCTTCAAACTTTTCAATTTGAGCAACCCTTGAAGGAAGCATAGATAAGATGTTAGCTGCCCAGGTTTTTTCCTAGGATATAGTAATGGGAATACCTCTATCTGCAAATTGTAGATTAACTTTGTGTCTGCAGGACACAGCAGCCTACTGTAAAACTTCATTTATGTTCAATTTCTAGATCTCACAGTGCTATTTAAGTTCTACTGGTACTGAAACGAACAGTGAGTAGAGCCCAGGAGGGGAAAAGATTAAAGGATCTTGCTTTCTGTTGTGTTTCTTGCCACCTACATGCCGCTGGCCTGTGATCTATCATAAATGGTTGTTGTGATGCAATCACCACCTCACTCACAAAATTAAAGCATCTACCAAGAGAGCACAAAGACACTACATGGTGCTGGTGAAATCATTTGTGCTGTTTATATATGACAGCACAAATGTAACATGTGTACTCTATAATTTGCTGTAATTCCCTTCCCTTTAAAAAAACACACACACACTAACCTATTGGTTTTTAGAGAAAGGAATCAATAAAGTAGTAATTATTCTGTCTGAACCTTCTTTTCATATGACTTTCTTCTTAAGCATGCTCTTTTGCACCACATTCATCAGAGATATATGATCCCTGAAGAGTTCTTTAGAGAAAGGCCAATGTGTACATGACAAATGGGCAGGGAAAAGGGTGTGTCACACAACTGCCAATCTGACCTTCAAATATACACATTTTAAGCTATGCCTTCAGGGAAAGGGGGAGGGTTGACTGGAAAGGTCAGAACTGCAAGATTTCTGATTGGTTACTATAGGACCAGACCTTAAGTCTAGATACGTGCAGTAGAGCAAGAATTAGAAAAAGCTACGGAGTGTGAAAGCAGGCATTGGAAGCAGCCTGAAACCCACCACTTCACTCATGAAAATACATGGGAGGATCTGGGGCATGGGCAGCAGGGTCTAGGACCGGAGACAACAGGGCCAGGTCAGGAACACAAGAAACAGAGTCCAAAGTCCAGGCAGGGTCAAAGATAAGCCAAAGCCAAAAACAGTCCAGGGTCAGAGCTCGTACTAAGGAGTCCAGAGGGCCAGAGGCAAGGTGAGGTCCAGGAAGGGAGTGCTGGGTCAGGAACATAGGAATCAGAGGTCAAACAAACCAAAGTCCAAAAACAGTCCAAGATCAGAACATGTACCAGATATCCAGTGACCAGAAGCAGGTCCACGAGGCAAGTGAAGGTCCAAACACAAGTGGCAGGGCAAGGCAAGGGATCAAGGTCCAAGAACAAGGAGAAGCTACAACCAGCACAAAAGACCATGTTGTTGTGGCAAAGACTGAGGGCCAAGGGCAGCTCTTAAATAGCAGTTCCCCTGGCTGCTTCAGGTACGCTGCATGATTGCAGTTGGCTGCATCTGATAGCTTAGCCCTGGTTCTTCTACGACTCCCACAGCCAGGGCCTGAGTCTGCAAAGAGGCTGTGCCGGCTGCTGCAGCCAGGGGCCTAATCCTGCAAGGAGAGACAGATCCTGACAGTACGTAGGTGATGTCTCAGAGGTATTATGATCCTATTGAAGCACCAAGCACCAGGGGGTTGGACAAAATGGGCCAGATTCTGGACCAGAACTCTGGCCTGTTGCTGCAACTGCCACCATCATTTTCCTTGACCTCCTGGCATCAAGGAAGCTGGTCATAACATGTGACCAAAGCCCTCCACATGTGACCAGCCTTGGTCACATGCTGTGGGCCCCCCTCTTGGAAGGGTAAGGGTGACCGGTAGCTGGAGTGACAGGCTGACCTGCTGGGATGGGCTCCTGTGGTCATGCAGGCCCTCCTGTGTTTTTCCCCAGTGTCAGTGGAGTAAAGCAGGTATTATTTTAGAATGCTGTATAGGGCCCTATCCCAGCTTGCCCCCATCTGAGCCCCATTTCTCCCCTGGGGGTCATAAGGACTGCTTAAGAGCAGAAAGAGACAAATGCCCTGCATTGTATGGACTGCAGGGCTCTCAGATGGCGGCAAGCTGGGGTAACTACCCATATAGATAAGGCCCATGTCTAGTATTGGTTCTTTACAATGGTTTTAAGAAAGGAAATGAGAGCATGTGGCACAGAACAAGAAGTTTAAGTCATGTGGTAATACATAATAGGCTTGGACATCATCAAAATCTATTTTGAAATCTCTCAAAACTAATTTTCCTTACCCAGCTGATCCTGTACCAAACAGGAAAAAATATGATACTCATATGGGGACATTTGATCCCAGGTGGGTATTGCTAGGCCTGGAAATACACAGCTTACTTGCAGGATTTAAGGACAACACTCCTGGGGTGGGGAGAGGCAAACATTACACATCAAACATAAATAAATGCAATTACAACAAAGGAGATGCAGATAATTATTGGCAAACCAATTACTTCTTGGTCAGTAATTTTAAATTGACTTGCCAATGTGTAACCTTTTGATATTTATGTTAGAGTACATCAACATTCTCTTTAAATATTGCTGTGTTCTGCAATTGTCTTTTATTTTGTGTCTTCCAGAAAATTATGAGTTTAAAAACAATTATGGAACAGAACATATGGCAAATTATTGTAGGTGGTAAGCCATTTGGTTTGGCTACTCAGTAATAGTTATTAGTGAAGGCTTCAGGTCTTGTGTTCTTTCAATAAAACCACAATGCTTATCTTGTAATTTCACAACATAATGATACTATTTGCAGCTGGTGCTGAGAATCTGTTCAGAGTGCTGTGGGTTTTCATCTGCAAAAACAGGAAGGGTGATGATCACTTCCTGCTTTGGAAATGGCAGAGTTCTTGTCTCCTAACTACAAATATGCTGGTGACACCCTGGTCTGACATCCTTCATGGAAGCAAACATTCTGTGCTCTCCTGCTATAAAGGCCCAACTAGAACTTCAAGATACATGTGATCACCTAAGCAGAACTTAGAAAAGTTACTTTTTAGACTACAGCAGTTAGACTTGGCAACTTTTGAATGGCTATGCTTATTGATTGCTAGTTTGTATATTTTCAGACCTTGTTGGCTTGTTTTTACATACACTCTCTCTTTTCCTGAATCACTCTCACTTTTGGCCACCCCTTTTCCCCCTCTCCTCCATGTATTTGATTAGTAAGTAAAACTATTTTTATATGTTTTATAAAGAAGACTGAGCTTGCCTCTTTTTCTACTAGACCCTGTGTATGTGGGCGTGGGAGTGGTTGTTGTTTAGCTTTTGCCATGCCAATTTGATCCCTCTGTTTGAGAGATCCAGTACCATCGCTCACATATCTCAACAATTCCCAGAGTCCTTCAGCCAGCATGGCCATAGGAACACATACTCTGAAGAAGTAAATTTCCAAGTTCTGCACCTAAGATATCTGAAGGTACTGTTACCTGAACTGCATGAGATCCACAAGGATCCTACTAGTGTCCAAATCTTAATATGGGGGAATATTTAATTAGCTCAAAATGGCAGCGAGAGGCCAGGTAACAGCAGGATCTTTTGACCTATGTATACCAGTAGGAACTGAGGAGACTCCAAGCCAGAATGTAGAATTAAATGATCTTTATTGGAAATTAATCTTAACAAGATTCACTCTTACATTCAAGCTTCAAGTAATCACACAAGGCTATCAAAAAAGTAGGAAATATTTGGATAGAGGAATAGAATAAGGGGATTGTGGGTTATACTATGCCGATCATGGAGAGCTGAGATCGTGAAGTAAACTGGCAGTGAGGAGGTCCAGAAGGCAGAATTGTAACACAGACTGATGTGGAGTTGGAAGGAAGAGGGTCTGTGCACACTTTCATGGTTTAGGGTGATATTTATATGTGATAATTCCCCTGAAGGGATGGTATTTTGAGTGGAATACAATGTTTCTTAGTGTTTTCCAGGACTAAACAAAGGGTTCTCCAGAAGAGTTAACAATCATTAATGGGCGGTTTGAATTTGTATTGTATTCAATTCCAATTATATTTGGAATTGAATAGGAGCAAGCAATTTCTGTTTTGGGGCAGAAAGGGAAGAGGAAAAATCAATTTTGTAACCATCAAAGACTCTGCTATCTTTGAGTGGATTAGTGAATGACTCATCTTCAGGTGTTAACATTGACCTGGGTATTACCTGTTTGGGGGATTTCCAAAGGCCCCTCCCTTGCTTATATGTGATTCCAGCTTTGGTATCTGGGGGTCTCTGGTTTACCAGCTAACCACGTGGAAGGCCACATCAAGCCAAATTACTAAATATTGACAATTATGTGATATTCCAAGATGGGGGCTGTCAGGGTAGGTAGGTAACAGTACATGTGACCACCTAAAACAACATATATGTATATGTATATGTATATATGCTTTCTTTCCAGCAGAAAAGGAAAGAGAAACTTCAGATACATTGTCAGCAAAATATAAATAAACCAACATATTTAATACATGCCATTTCTATTCTCATCCCAGGAACTGTGGCATTTCAGGATGCTTAGAAGGGCCACAAGATTCATCAAAGGAGGGAAAAGGGAGAATGTGGGAGGCCATGAAGAGCTTCTGGCTGCAAATGAGGCTGACTTTTTCATTAAATGCAGAAAAGGAAGCCACTGACCCACCTCCTGAAGTCAGTTAAAACAAGATACAGTCCACCCAGCCCCCAACATGGAAGCTTTGCCCAGCCACAGTCTTGGACATGTCTTTCTGTGTCCCCAACCCCACCCCATGCCAAAAGAAGAAGAAGCTAGAATAAAAATCTTGGTCCATTTCCTCATGTAACACATCTATTTTTATTAAAGACTGTGTCTCCAACTCTCCACTTTGTGCAGGGAGTGGTAAACTATTTGGGTGGAACATTTGCCTATAACTTTAACATAACATTTATCTCTTATGGTACAGTGATTGTCTTTGCTCTCTCAATTATTTTCTCTGCTATTCTGATTTGTCAGGCAAAATAGCCATCTTACCAGGCATCCCTACTACCCTTGCCCTTTTGATTTTTTTTTATCTACACTGTTGGCTGAGTAGTGCTACTTTTTATTTTCTTCCACAACCTGTGGCTTTCTTAGAAGCCATCCTCTTAATGAACTTGGGAGTGATGTGTTTTATTTTCTTCTACCTGGACCATAAGGTAAGTAAGTAAATAAGTAAATAATAAAAGCCACAAAAATGTGAGTGCTGCCAGATGAGTCTTTTATCTTCAGATAATTTACGCTCAGCACTGAAGGCTTGAACTCTAGTTTTCTTAGTTTAAGAAGACTCATTAGGTCAAAGTGGGGAAACCCAGCTTTACCTGAACTGTGTACAGATCAGTAGAGAAAGGTTTTCCTACTGGAATTACCCTTGGATGAACATGATATGGAATGTCTCACCACTGTTAGACCATTTGACATCTACTAGATTACTATTTTCCTTAAGTACTGGCAGTTCTCTGGTCCTCCTGCACCTGCATCTCCTAGCCCTAGCCCTAGCCCTAGCCCTAGCCCTAGCCCTATGATCAGAAAACCTTCAAACTAGAAATGCTTGGATTTTCACTCAAGACCTTCTGCTGGCAAGTGGAATACCCTATAGCAGCATTTTGGTGCCATCCATAGGTGCTGCAAACATTTTTCTTTTGCAAATTTAATAGAGTCTATTTGCTTAGGTCAGGTGAAAAGATCCCGCAGACATGCATTTTACCACTATGGGAAAGAAGATATGAGACTAGACAGGCCTTTAGCCGGATCCAGCAGGGCTTTTCATAGGTGCCACTGAAGTGCTGAAAATCAACAGTCTTTCATAACTGTTGCTTGGTCATTTCTGAGCAATGGGGGAGGGGAATCAAAGAAGAACCAACTGAGTATATAAATTGATTTCCTTTGTTGTGTCTGCCTTTAAAGGCAAGGCAGCCTCTTTCCTTGTCAGTTGAAATCTGGCAAAAGCAACAGCCATAACCATAAACAAGCATTCATGAAGTTAATGAACCATCAATAATGCTTCTGTCCTGTAGAGCTGGATGGCAGTGCTGCTCTGCTTCATTGCCAGCTGCTCAACAAATCCTGCCTCTTCTACGCAAGTCGCCCTTTTGCAGAGAGCAGTGCTTGTGGTCATTCTGTAATCATCCCTAGAGATACGCTCTGCCAAGTCTCTCATTCCAGTACCTGCTGCTTGCCCAAAGCTTGCCCCATTGGCATGTTAATTTTGCCACAGTCTTCCATGTGTTTATCCGGTCTGCTAATGTGTTCATAGTCTGCTACACTAGCTATGAAGCAATTTTAATTTTGGACCTGGATGATCTCCCACTTACAGCATAGGTCAGACTGCACTCCTGGTGGGACCCCTACTGGTAAGTGATGCATCATACTAAAAGTGGAGTGGCCCTCAGATGCAGACACTTGTACCTCAGGTTGCTGGCTGGCAGACTATCTATTCCTGTATTTTCTGATGTGTAGGTTATAATGTAGACACCAGGGGAAAGCCATTTTGAAAAAAGCAAATTAATTTCAATAACACAGCCCCTGTTACCTTGTTGGCAGTAATCCTCTTTTGTGCGACTAAACAGGAAATCATTACTCCCAGATGAAGCTATCCTACAAATTGCACCTGTTCCTGCTTTTGTGGTTTATAATGATTCAGGCAATCATTCCATGGCCATCTCTTCCTTGGAATTGCTGGCCACTTTGATGAAGCTAGCAGGAGGAATGTCAAAACAGGTTTCACTTTGTTCAAACAAAACAAAACAGAACTTCTGGACCAGAGATGGGCAGACTCCATAGGCCTGGGGAGACATTTTTGGCTCACAGGATTAAGGTATAAAGAATAGCCACAATTTTTTTCATTCCCAATGGGAAAGATTGTTTCAACAGGTCAAGATATGCTATTAAGAAAATGGGCAACCACTGAGATTTTCCCACCTTTTGGGACTTCCTTGTGAAAAATTCATATGCATGGAACTCCTCTATTTATCATAAAAAAAATCTATAAAGTTTTGCACAGAAATAGTCTTGGGGGCTGAAATCCTTGGGGATTTTTGTGCAGACATGTTGTGTTTGTCACAGAACAACTTTTTTTTGAACAATCTTTTGATCATAATGTTTCTATGCAGAGAACCACATGCACGACAGGATACTTTCTGCTTAAAAGTGAGGGGGGTTGTACAAACTTTTGCACAGAAAATAGCATATTTTCCACAGAAACTGATGTTCTTTCAGTGCATTTTACAAATAATGTTACAAAACAAATGATGTTTTGCAAAAAAAAAAAAAAAAAAAAGTTCCAAAATGGAAACACAGTTGAAAAAAGTACAAAAACTTTCATAAGCTTACCCAGCAGGAAGAAAACATATGAAATTATTCATTCTTGTGCAAAAGAATAAATAAGTAAATATTTACTTTTTTAATATATATTTCTATAAATTTTATAATCATACATTATATTATCCAATCAATACTTATTTAGTATAACACATCAAATTACTATAAACATCACAATTTTTCTATTAACTAATTTCAAAAGTTATCATAGATTCTTTATTATAATTCTATTCAAAAATATTAATTCCCCTACCCCCCCCCACCTCAGTGCTCCCCTTCACCGGAGCCGTTATCCCTTACCTAATCTTTCCAGAATCTCATTTCTTCTTGTGGAGGTAACCTCCCATCTTTTGTCTGTAATACTTTTTTAACAAATACATTCCAAATTTTATCAAAATCACTTTCTTTCCAACTTCCTCTTCTTACTTTAATTCTACATGTTAACTTATCATTTATTGCCATTTTCCAAACTTCTTTATACCACTCCTCCACTTGTACATTTATTTGCATTTTCCAATGTCTTTCTATAATTAATCTTGCTGCCATTAATAAATTTGTTATTAAATCCTTTTCTGCTTGGTTCCCATTCTCTCCATTATAAATTGACATCAGTGCTATGCTCGGTTTCGTTTCTATATTTCTATTCAGAATATTCTCTATTTCTATAAAAACCATTTCCCAAAACTGCTGTACAAATTTACAATTCCACCACATATGCATATATGTACCTATTTCTTGACAACCTCTCCAACAGTATTTAGAGTTATTCTTATCTATATTATGCAATCTTGCTGGTGTGAAATACCATCTCTATATTATTTTATAATAATTTTATTTTATCCATATCGACATATTTTTAGATGTCTTTGTTTCCATATCTTATCCCATTCATGATCTCTAATTTTTTGTTTCAAATCTTCCTCCCATATTCTCCTTAAATATTCCCCTTTGTCTTTTTTATCCTTATTTTTTATCAATATTATATATAATTAACTTGTAATACCTTTCAAACTTTCATTATCATCCCTCTTTTCACCTTTTTTCACCAAATTTTCAAATTTTGTGAATTCCCTTGTTTCTTTATGATTCTTTTTCCAATTTTTAATCCATTGTTCTAACTGTATGCAATTAAACCATGAAATTTTCATTCCACATAATTTCTCTCTTATACTCCCTTTCTCATCTATCCATCCTATCCATCCCTCTGTTTTGTCTAGTCCTCTTTTCTTTCATTCCTTTCCCATTTTTTCCTTCAAAATATTTGGGAATGTTTTTTTCCATTATAACCGGTGTTAATACTAAATCAATAGGCAAAAAATCTCTCTTATATTTATACCATATTTCCCATATATTATGCAGAAATGGGTTCTCAATTCCTTTAATTTTCTTTTTTGTAAAATTACCAAGAAATATGTTCCATATTCTCTTTTCTATTCTCCCTGTTTCTATCTCTAACCATTCTAAATCCCCCTGTCCTACAATTCCTTCTATAACATATCTCAATTGATTAGTTTCATAATATCCTTTTATTTTAGGAAGACCAAGTCCTCCCTCCTTCTGTGACATATACCAAAATAATTTATTTAATCTTGTCCTTTTCCCTCCATTACAATATTTACTCAACATGTTTTGCCATTTTTTCAGTTCTGCTTCTGATATTTTTATTGGTAACATTCTAAACAAAAAAATTAGTTTAGGTAATATTTTCATTTTAACTAAAGCTACTCTTCCAAACCATGATAGTTGAATATTTTTATATTCTTCCAACTTCTTTTCCATTTCTTTCCTTAATACCATAATATTTTTCTCTTCTAATTCTTTTAAATCTTTTATAATATTTATTCCTAAATACTGAATATTACTTTTTAATCTTACTTCTAATTTTTTCTCTTTTACAAATATATTTTCTTCTTCCTTAGTATAGTTAAACAACATCATATCTGATTTGTTCCAATTAACCTGTAAGCCTGTCATCTCCCCAAATACTTTTAAATGTTCTTTAATTTTTTTCTATTCCGTTAATCAATTCCTTAATTGTTAGCAATGTATCGTCAGCAAACAAGCTTAACTTATGTTTTGTTTCTAATCCAGTTCCTTCTATACTATTATAATTTCTTATCACACTTGCTAGAATTTCTATTACTATTGCAAACAATATTGGAGAAAGTGGGCAACCTTGTCTTGTTCCTCTCATTATTTTTATTTCTCTTGTTATTCCATCATTAACCATCACTATAGCTGTGTTATGGGAATACAGTTGATCTATTAATCCTCTAAACCTCTTCCCCATTCCAAATTCTTTCAGTATTATTTTTAATCTTGGCCATTCCACACAGTCAAATGCTTTAAATATATCTAATGCTAATATCCCTGCTTTTACTTTTGTTTTGCCGATTATATGAATTTTATTTAACACCCTTCCTATTCACACCCCATTTAATCCCTATATGTGGGGAATTTTAAAATAAATGTGGAGGATCTGACACCAGACTGGGGTCATGTGTGCTAAAGTAATCTCTCTGGATTATTGTTTTGGTCCAGTGGGTGAAGAACTTAATTCAGTTCAGAAAGAGAGAGAGAGAGAGAGAGAGAGAGAAATTGAGAGGAGCAGCAATTGCTAGGGATAAGAATTAGGTCCTTATAAACATAATACTCATTTGACTTCCCCCTCTCTTGGCCAAAATCATTATTTTACAATATTTTAAACTTCCTTGATAGTACATAGAATCTTAAAATCTTATCCTTACAGCTATAATTTTTCTAAATACCTTATATTGCTAAATCACCAACATATTTGTATCTTCTTTCTTGCTTATATAGTCTAAAAAAGGTTTCCAGATATTGACAAAATTTTCTAATGGTTTTTCCTTTATCAGTATTGAGAGTTTGTCCATCTCTGCTATCTTAAGCACTTTCAAAATCCAGCTTTCTTTAGTTGGTATCTCTGTACTCTTCCTTTAAAGCTCTCCTTTCCCAGCACTCCATCTTCACATGCTCTCTTTCCACAGTGGTAGGGGCAGGTGAAGCTCTGCAGAGTCAGAATGGAAAGTACAAGTTGAACCCTGTAACTTCCCATTGGGTTACAGTGAGAGGGGAAATTGAAGTCAATGGGTGGTGGCAGCGGCAGATTATAGATTAACTCTGGTGTTCTCGGTGTGTATGTGTGCATGTGCATAGGAGACCTCAAGAGCTTCACAGTAGATGATGTTGAATTCTTCTATCTTTCTGTATAGATGCATACATCTGGCAGCTGTAGTCATATACTGGAATAATCCTCCATGCCCCCTTTCAAACTGTATGCCCTCAAACCCAGTCCCCCCCCCCAAAAAAATCTGGTTTTCATTGAATATTGATCTTTAAACTCCTCTGCATCAGTGTGTGTATCTGAATCCAATTTTTTAAAAGCTTTTGTACATGTCCACTACATATGGCAAAATGTCCCTTCACGTTGCTCACATTTCTAGCATACATTTGATACACCTTTATATATTCTAGACAATCTCTCTGGCACCAAAAATCAACAGTGCATCATTTTGTAAAAATTCTCTTTAAGATCATAGCACAATATCAATTTCAGTCCCTCTAACCATATATTACCCCATTGATTCATCTTTATATTACAGCCAAAATTCTTTGCCCATTGTATCATACATTCTTTAACCTGTTCTTCTGCCATTTCAAATTTCAACAAAAGTCTATAAATCTTAGCTATTATATATACATCATCTGTACACCACTGTATTTCAAATCCTGTCTTATTTTGTTCAAGACCATATATCTTTTTGTCGGTTTTAAATCTTTCTGATAACTGTAAATAAGGGCTTGTCTAGATGGGCAATTTACCCCATCTTGCCCCCATCTTGGAGCCCTGCAGTCCAAACAACTCAAGGCTTTTGTCCTGTTTTGCCCCCAGGCGGTCCTGATGACCCCTGAGGCAAAGATGTGGCCAAGATGAAGGGAAGACAGGGTAAGGCCCATTACCCCATTTAAAAAAATCTGGTAAAATCCACTCCAGCCGAAATAAAATAGGTCAGTTCCCATTTGGCTGCAGGACACCAGACGGTCAAACTGACCCATTACTGCAGCTGCCATCTGCCTTGTTCTTCTATAGCCAGGAAGGAGTCCTGCAGCATGTGACCAAGGCTGGTCACATGCAGGGGGGGTTGTTCACGTGTTGTGGGACTCTTTCATGGCTAAGGGGAGATTGACACAGATGGCAGTGCCTGCACTGACAGCTGGTGTGCCATCCCATTACATGCAGGTAACAGGAGAGCAATGGGCCAGATTGACAGGCAGAATACACCAGTGGGGAGCAGGCTTATTCTGGTCCATGTAGATGAACCCTCAGAATACCATTGAAAACTGTGTCCTGATTCTAACTGCTCTCTTGATTTAATTGTATATTCTCCTTGCCACCTCTCCAGAAAGACTTGATATAGCAACCATCTTTCCTTACCTGTGGTCTCTCTTCTTAAAAAAGCTTCTTGTACTGAGACCCATAAAGGCATTTTCAGATACAACCTGGGTTTGTATTTGTTCCATATTCTCAATAAAGCTCATCTCACAAAGTGATTTTTGAAATCAACATTAACTTTAATTTTAATCATACCATAAGTATCAATGCCATCCAAACTTCAGGTCATACCCTTCCAAATCTAATTATCTTTTATTACCCATTCTTTCAGCATCACCCATTCTTTCTGAGAAATACAATTTCAAATCCAGTAAGGCCAAACTTCATCTCTTCTTTGCATCTTGTAATGCTTTATACTTAACTCTTGTATTTCCCCCTTTGCGATACATCAATCTCACACACTTAAACTTGACAGGAAGTTGTTTACAGTGTTATATTACAACACTGAACCTAGGGCTTAAAGGAGAATTGAATCTTCCTATTCTTTGACTTTGTTTTTCAGATTTTAATGATCTATGTGAGTCAGTGGTGATTTTCTCTCAAGCAAGTCAAGTGTGTGGAGCAACTTGTATTTAATTAACCCTGAGGATGTTATTTTCTCTCTCTTTTCAGCTAATTACGGGAGCATAAAATCTTTCATAGTGTAAACTTGAGGGAGACTCTTGTATCCCTTATAAACCCATAAACCCATATCTCATCACTGTCTGAATGGGTGGTGGAGTTGGGGGAATAATTATTAGAAGGCTTGAAAGCCTAAATCAGTTCCTCAGGAGAGCATGGTGTAGTGGTTTGAGTGCCAACCCCTTTTCCACTAATTTCCTAATAACTAGATGCTGCTGCCAAGAACCAAAGCTTGGAAGTAAGGAGTTACAAGTAACAGTATTAACTGTAAATCATTTAATTTTGGTTGACAAGGGCAGAATGCAGTTACATTTCAAATGCAACACAATGAGCAAGAGCAACATTACTTAATGCTGTAATCAGTAGGCATTTATAGTGACTAAGGGCCATTTTCTGAGGAATTTTCCAGATTTTATTCCATTTTTTTATCAATACAAAGGGTTTTCCCCTCAGAAAAAGTAATGGAGAATGACAGGTGCATAACGAGCAGGGCAACATACAACATAATATTTACCTTTTTGACACTATAATGAGTAACAACCACAGGCTGCTTCTGAAGTATGGTAATGAACAATGGGAACAAATTACTTTTAAAATAGTATCTTTCCATGGTCCACCAAGAATGAATCAAGCTTTCTCTTTTTGAGTCTGTTTCCTACTTAACAGACCTATGCATCACCTGGCATGATTCTCCTGTTTGTATTTGGTGGGTGTTTGCAAGCTATGTCCAGTGCAACACATGGTAAAAAATGCTGTAAAAGCTCTGGCTCATGTACAAAAAATTTGCATGACCTGAAAGGAGCTCTCTGTCTCACACACATCCCTTCTCAGTAAGGGAAGGAGGCAAACTAATTCAAAATATGGTGTTATGGAGTTGAATATTTTCCACTTATTTCAGGATGGGATATGGGCATGTGTATGCACATGTTGCTCTTCAAATAATTATAATTGCTGTTAAATCTGTCTTTTGCATTTAGCATGTGGGGTTTTTTAAAAAGGCAAATAGCAACTTATTTGTGTGTGTGTGTGTGCTCATGCACATGACGGAGAGAAGGAACACAACTGGTATTTCCATTTTTAAAAGCCTGCATGCTAAATTCAAAGAAGATGCAAAAGCCCTAAGAAAGATAAGGGTTTGAATTAAAAACCAGGCACTGTTTTCTACATCACCCATTTTGTCTCTGACTCTTTCATAGGACTTTATTAGCTCAGGCTGAAATAGTGGAAGTATGACTTGATAGTATCACAAACAGCTTCCTATTATTGCACGATGTCATTGTCCTCCCATGGTCCATGTGCGTTCCACCCGTTAATTAGGTATAACTTTTAATTGATGGGCAAAGATGTTGATAGCCCTCAATATCGCTCTTTTCACAGAATTGGCAAGTGTGCAATAATCATGTCCTGCTGTAATTTCATGATTACAGCGTGAATGGGTGGTCCTCTTCTCCCCTCCCCATTCCCAACAAGAACACATAATTAAACTTCCAGTGGACAATGTGAGGAAGACCTACAGGATGCTCTTTGAATCAACTGTCACCTTTTCTTGGTACCTTTTAATGTTTAAGTATTTATTTGTGCATTTCTTTGGTTATTTATTTGTTTTTAGTGTTTTAGAGTGAAATCTCGCCCATGCAAAAATCACAGAACTAAAAGAAATTTTTAAATTTCTTAAAGGTACATGTGCTGGCCAGGAGGAGGCATTAATTCTCTGTCATTAGAAGGCAATGTGATGACAAACATGAGCTTCAATCCCATTCTTAAACCGTTAGTAGTGGTTGTGCAATAGTTCCAGGGTGGTAGTATTGCATGATTACAGCAACATACAATAACCACTGTGATTATGCCACTATGTTTTTGCTTTCCTCAATCGCAGAATTACAGTATTTTTAAACACTAGTCTGATAAATTCCATGGTGGTGGTGGGGACTTTCAACAATATTTAAAAACACATTAGATACTGACAGTGCAATCCCATAGACATCTGTTTAAAAGTATGTCCTACTGAATTCAGTCCCAGTGTGTATAGGATTGCCACTGCAAGCATATTTAAGTCCCACTGACTTTAAGGGGGAGTTAAGTGCTTGCTCCTGGTAAAATCAATGGGACCTAAGAAATGCTTAACTTTGCTTTCATAGTTCCCAGCTTTCTGACCTCTAGAAAAATAAGTGGACAAGAAAACAAAGCGGGCTACTTTTGTGCAGTTAATGATTCTTCTAGATACTTTAGATTAATGCAGTAACGTATCAGGGCTAGGTCATCAGTGCTATCTGCAGAATTGGCCTACTTGTGAGGAGTGTCCCCTAAATCATCAGGAGTCTATATTCTTCAGGAGACCATGGGCAAGTCACACTCTTTCAGCCTAAGAGGAAGGCAATAACAAACCCCAACTGAATAAATCTTGCCAAGAAAACCCCAGGACAGGTCATGTAAGTCAGAGTCAACATGAAAGCACATAACAACTGTTCTTCAGTCAGGGACATCTACAGCTTTTCACCAACTCACACCTTTGATACCTGTTTCCTAGGACTAGGGGCTCATCTACACAGATCTTTATCTTGATCTTGCTCAACCTTT
Organism: Gambelia wislizenii; assembly: GCA_030847615.1. Classification (NCBI taxonomy): domain Eukaryota; kingdom Metazoa; phylum Chordata; class Lepidosauria; order Squamata; family Crotaphytidae; genus Gambelia; species Gambelia wislizenii. Next base: position 162,694,716 of record JAUMIR010000001.1, on the reverse strand, counting down.
ATTTGGCATAGTACAACATATACATTTAACAGTAGGATTTCAAAGATTGTTTTTAGGCAAATTATGCCATAAATTTGCTGCCTCAACCAAAAAGTTAGCCATTAGTCTGGTAATATGCGAGTTCCGATCTTCCAATAAGAATTCCACTAATAATCTATCCATACAGATATTCCTTTCTGATAACCTCCTCAACAACTTTTCCCTTGGAATTACAATGGGCAAGACAATACAATATGATGGAGAACTTCAGGGGCTTGAGCACAATGACATATATGATTTAAGAAAGGGGTCTGTAGATATCTACCCTTGTTCACATTAGAGGGGTGTACATTCAAACTTGCAAGCAGAAATGCCTTCCTTGCCACAAGCAATGAGAGAGTTTGAAAATAATCTGGAATCCGACTGTGTATGGAGGGGGGAATACCAAGCATCAACAGAGAACAAACCCTAGAAGGTGTTGGATAGGTCAGCTAATATTCCCTCTCGACAAGGCAGACCCTGATAGTTTTACGACATTCCTTTTCAGATAATAAAAGGAGAGAATCAAGATTTAAACCCATAGGCACTACTTTGCTTTCATAAAATGTGGCCCATCTAGTGTAGTAAAAGTCAGATAGAAGAATGCATAAAAGGCCAGATCTATTAGGCCTAAAATGGATCTTAAACCACGATCTGTAAGTCATCAGCCATGCTTCAGTTTCAAGAGAATTCAAGCCCAGTTCTGCATAAAGAGTCAGATGGTGTACACAAGGGGGAACAGGTAATATTCTCCTGAGAAAAAATGTCTGCAGTCATTCAATCTCCCTCTTAAAGGCTGAAATCCAGGTAAATATACTAAAAAATAATTGCAGACTTAATTTGGTTTTATAATTTTTAAGGCCACCAGAATATCCTGATTACCTTTTTTATAGCAGAAAGATTGTATAACTGCCAATGATCTTTTCCCTGCTTGAATTACTTTACTTCTCTGTTTACACCAGTGTCTGTTAAAACGGAAAAGGGCACCAAGGTAAACATACTTGTTGACCTGATCAACTGTCTGATTACCAACCTTCCATGTTTTGGGGGCAAATCTCTTAATAGAATACCAGTATTTTGGATTTGTTGAAATTTACCATCAAATGAGATTTATCGCAATATTCAAAAAAATCTTTTTAGGGCTCTTACCAAACCCATCTGAGTTAGGGGGAGTAACAATGTGTCGTCAGCATATTGAAGTACGAATAGCAGCCGATTACCAAGCGAAGGTGGCCATAAAGGCAGGTAAATCAGTCACATTAGATTAAACAGGTGAGGAGCCAACACACATCCTTGTCTGACACCTGCGCCAGAATAGATAGGGTCTGTTAATAAGCCAGTTTCAGAGAATTTCACTCTGCACAGACATAATCTGGAGTCAGCCTTGAGCATTTTGCTACATGTACCAGTGTGGATCCATTCTGGAGCTGTGACATAGTCCAGATTGGCCGATGGGCAACCACCACACCATATCATCAACAAGGGGGGGGGGCGCTCTACCCTCTCCTTATTGATCAGATGGTGCCCCATTCTGACCTCACCAGCAGCACCAGCAATGGCCAGGCTTGACTGACAGACAAGGCAGTGGTGGTGGTGTGGCATCGAGGGGGTTGGGCCAGTGGGGCCAATGCAGAGTGTGTGTAGATGTGTGGACAGCTAGGTCACTCTGGATACAGCCTGATCCAACAGTTCACAGGGATTACTCTGGAGTTTCCTGGATACTCTGGAGCAATTCATACTTTCTGTTAAACCAGATTAAAAGCTAAAAGGAGTGTATTCACTCCGTGCATCTTGTGTACATATTGCACCTGATCCGGGGTGAGTACGTGTTTTATCCCTGATGTACACAAGCCATAAGTGCTGCTAATGGTGCCAGCAAAATCCTCAATGGAATCTGCTGGTAGTAAATTTTCACTGTTCCAGGGAAATGTGTTCCATTTGCATTGCAAGAAGATTAAGAGATAATAATGCACTGCAGTATTATTTGTTTAATTCTAAAGCACATTGAATGATGCTACAAGGTATTTTCAGGGGTCTTCTCTTCTTGGTTCTCTCCTCCATTTAAAGACTCAAAGGAAAAGACCAACAATGCTATATGAGCCTCAAGAGCTTCCACAAATGTCTTTTAGTAGAGAGGCAATAATAGGTCCAACACTGCAATCTGTGCATGTTTATTTGGACATCTGTCCCATGGAATTCAACAGACTTTCAAGTATGCAGCTATAAAACTGCAATGTAAAAGAAGGGTCTGTTTGCAAGAGGACCAGCGAAACATAAGCATATATTTATATCTCTATATATCTACATCTGACAGTTCTTAAGGAAGGAATCATAAATAAAATTGTTTGACTTGTGCTTAAATGTTGCATACTGCAAGAGATGTCAATTGCAGATCTACAAAAATTAACTAACATGAGAAGTGTGATGACTCTGTCAATACTCAGACACTGAGACAATGCCCATTGATCAGAAATGGTTTATTTCAGCAGGAACTGGAGTTTTCAGGATCAGGTTCAAAGACTGTTCTGAAAAAGATTTCTCAGAGCACCTAATTTCACAGAAGAAAACAGGTAAGTTTCAGCTACACACACACCTGCCTTGCTAAGGAGGGAACATTCCATTGTAAACAACACATACTGGTTCCCAAAACATAATTGGCCATTTGACCTTGGCTGTCTGGCAGCGCAAGCGATAGCACGGCAAGGCTGGTCTACAGCATTAGCAAGCTACTAGAGTGAGAGGCCCTGGCATGCTGGCTAGGCCTAACAAGCAATGCACACACAAACTAACTGGCTATACCATACCCATGCCAGGGTCCTGACCACAAGGAATATTCACAGGTATGAATGAGTACAGGAGAGTTTGCATAAGTTAATTTAAAATGATTAATTTTTTATCATTGATTTGTGACCCTTGAAAATATCTCTAGCTTTTAAAAGGACCCACTGATTGTGTTGTGATTAACGAAGGAAGGGAAATGGGAGAAAAACCATGCCGTAAGGCTGGGTGTTCTATCAAGTCTCCAAAAAAAAAATAATTCACCTATTTTCTTAAAGTGATGCAAATAGTGTTCATTTATGTCTTTTTATTCTGTTTCTCTTCCACCTTAGCAAGGACAAGTTGAAAGTATATAGCAATTTTGGTGATTTGATCAGGATACAATTACTGTTGGGACTGTAAATTGTGGCAAGAAAATATGGCAAGTAAGGTTCTCTATAGTTAGAAAAATAAATTGATTTTGCAAGTCTGGCCAGAGATGAGACACCTCCAGCACAAGACATTCTACCTGACCCATCTTGCTTTATCGTATTATCCATTTAACCCCACGTATCTCATTAGTAGCTCAGCATCTCAATGATCTCATTCTTCAAGATGTCTCCTGCTGTCTTGAGAACTAATTTACACTTCCATCAATTGCTGACTTTTGTAATCACATCTCCATTCTGGCCAGACAGGCACTAAAGGAATCCTGCCTGAATTGCTTAAAGTATACATTAGTTGACTCCCTCATGTCAGTTCTTGACCTTTTGTTGATTTTTCCCTTCTAATTTTGTTTGGGTTTTACGTGTCTTCCTGGTCATTCTAACAACTTCTGAACTTTTTGGTGATTTTAATTTGCAGGAACTTTTCACTAAGCTTAATTTGTAGGCATTAAATCCTCTCAGTAGCTTTATTTCTAGACATGAAGACTCCTTTCTTAGCGTTCAAAACTGTCTGGTTTCCTTGAAATGTAGAAATGAAGAAATTGACCCTTCTTCTGAAGGTGATTAGTGTTCAGCAAGCAGGAGCATTCTTATATTAAACCAAATTAGAAATTATGGTATCATCATCATCATCATCATCATCAGGAGTACCTGAATTTATTTTGCTGCATGTTCAACATGGCTACTCTTGAATGTGATTCCTGGATTTGAAGATACCCCATTTTGCTGCAACAGGGGAACCTGGAACAAGGGGGGAAATATGGACTGGGACTTATCTCTCTGAGGCATCTATATCCAACAAAGGTAAAACTTTAAAAATATATATATATATAATTGGCTGTGTTTTACCTATGCAGCACCTAAAAGTTTTTTTCCCCCCAGATATAGCAGTACAGATACTTCTTGAGAAATCCAATGATTTCTGCCTAACAAAGGAGCCCGTAGCTTCCCAAAGGGGCAGAGACATCCTGGATATCCAGAGAGGCCACCTTGCTGCTGCAAAAGGAGTTAAATTTTACTTTGTCTCAGCTTCCATATGGCCAGGAAGTAGGAGTGGCCTCTGCCTGCATGAGACCCCTCACCTCAACAACCACACAAAAAACATCTGAGACAACAAGTAGGCCTGTAACCCCAACATTGTCACTTTTCTTTCCTTATTTTTTTAACATTTTTTGCCTGATGGAAAAGCCAGTAGAGATTCAAAAGCTTGCATTATGTGTTTTGAATTTTGGTTGGCCAATAAAGGTATCACTTTTTTTGTGGATTCTGGATCATCAGGAATAACTAGTTACTCATATTTTTTCTGTGTTTACAAAACTCTCAATGCAACAAGGCACAACAGAGAGGGTCAGATCAACACCCTCCCCTTCAACATATGTAGTCAAGAACACCTGACTAGGGTTACGTTCCCAGGCTTTTCCAGAATCACAGGATGGCTTATTAATTGTGCTAAAAATGAACTGGAGAAATGGAAGAACAAAAAGCATACAGGTATGAGGCTTGTTCATGTCAAACCTTAGCTTAGCAAGAGCTTCTACAACTTCGAGACTTCCCTAGCCAGCTGACTGAGGGATTCTGGAAGCTGTTGTCCAAAGAAATAACAGCTGGTATTCAGGAATGTAGTTATGGATTTATAACCTAGAGCTATGGATCTGTAATTGCTCTATGTGCAGTATGTGATGACAATGGAGTAGCATTTACTTAGGGAAACCATTGTAAATACCTCCCCAGTGCACCTTAAGAGCAAGCTGCCAGATCAGGTGAAAGAGGTCCATTCAGCTTTTTTTGGGGGGGTGGGGTGGGGGGAGAATGACATTTCCACCCACCAGTGAATGAGGCTGAATGAGAGAAGGGTGTCATTGGAGCCTGGGACTGGAGGCCAGGACACATTTCCCATTGTATGGGGAAATTCAGTGCTTCAGACAACCTTGATCTAAACTATATAGGACTTTATAGGTCATAACCAGCATTTTGAATTGTGTCCAGAAACAGACTAGTAGCTAGTGAAGCAAATGCTGTAAGAAGAGAGTTGTGTGCTTCCTGTAACTCTCTCCATTCCCTCTTCATTTATCTCTTGGATAAACACTGTTATCCTTGAGATAGTGTGTCAGTACATTACTTGATAATATGTTTGTGGTAAGTGTCTTAAACATTGCAGTATACTCTCTGTTGTGAGCCTTCAAGTCAATCTAATTTATGGCAAGCCTAAAGCAAACATATCACAGGGTTTTCTTGGCAAGATTTGTTCAAGGGGGTGGGGTGCCTTTGCCTTCCTCTGAGGCTGAGAGCATGTGGCTTGCCCAAGGTCACCCAGTGAGTTTCCATGGCCAAGCAGGGATTTGAACCCTGGTCTCCAGAGTTGTAGTCCAACACTCAAGCCACTACTCAAACCACTACATCATGCCAGATCAACTTTCGTGAGTAGAAAAATGCCAAATATAACGCTGCTGCGTCCCCGCAGTTATGCAACAGTACCGCAAGAGGGACAGCAGGGCAGAGCGTCATCCGAAAGGGACGCTCTGCAGCACTGCAGCCTCGCAACGGGGACGAGGCTGCTAGTGTTGTAAACTGTCATCCGAAAAAGACCTTAATCAAAATTGACTTCCATTTTGCCAGGCACAAAAATCAGTTGGTGCTAGTGAAACTTGGTGCTAAAGACAATCAGGTCTAGTCAGAGCTTGACCAAGTTACTTTTTGTACTATAACTCCCAGAATCTCCCCGCCCCCGTGGTAAGTTGGCCATGTTGGCTTGAGGATTCTGGGACTAGTAGTCTAAAAAAGGGGACATGACAGCCACTTCTACATGTGGTGATTCTGCGGTTCACATTAACTTGGTGGTTTCTTAATCTTTGGTGACTACATCACCCTCTTCCTCCTTCTCTGACTCATTCAGTTCCTCTCTACAGACATTATGGTTCTCCTGAATTACATATGGAACAGTGGCTGTGCTTCCTCTCATCTGAATCAAGCCTCACAGCCTGAAAGAAGCTGACCTCACTAATGCTGCATTCTCTAGTGTGGTACCTTCTAGATGTTTTAGACTACAATTCCTTATCAGCCCTAGCCAACATGTCCATGGGTCAGGGATTTGGGAAGATGCAGTCCAACAATATGGAGTGTATTTTAGTAACTACATTGGGTGTCTCTCAAAAATAACTCCTTGCAATTATATTGTAGCATTTGTTTGTCTCTATCATAAAACTACTTAGTGTTCTAGCATGAATCTTTGCGGCTAGGGAATCTTTAAAAATAAGTAGTATGAGGGAAGGTGTTCAAAAATTTGTCAAGAATAGCTGCCACTGGCCTACGTGGGTGACACGTCACTGAAAGTTTGCGTTTACAAGACATGCCTGCAGGGGCTTCTCTGAAGTCACTGAAGCCAAAAGCTGCAGCAACTGACATCTGCTACATGAGCTGGTGATGGGTGAAACTTGGAAGCTATGGCAGCCTAGCCCAAAGGAGCACCTGCTCTATACAATCATGGTGATCCTCCCTCTCATCTACCCACACTTTCCTTGTAAGAGATCCAGACTGTGAAAATGATGCTGTTCGCATTTCTTGAAGTAAGCAGGACATGCCTCCTTTCTTTTTCTAACTGATTGCAAAGACAAGCCAATGACTAAGGAGATTATCAGACAGGAATGAAAAAAGTGTTCCTGTCCCACAATCTCCTATCCTGCCCCTCTCCCATCCCGGTAACAACAAAAAAGAAAAACTTTTCAGACCTACCTTGTTCCCACAGCAGAGCAGTCTAGGAGTGAATGGAGCTCTAACGGAACTCCATTCACTTCCTGGAACGAAATCCCGCCTGTTCTTGCAAGAAGACAAGAGTGTGGGAAATTCAAAAATACAAATAAAAATACAAGCAAAAAAGTGACAGCAAGCACAAAAACACACATAAAACCTTACATGTAACCCAGGGAGGGTACAAAAAAGTGTGTCACTTACCTGGATGTCCCGATCTCACCAGGAAGTGTTCTGGCAGGGACCTCCCATTGATGCTGGGATCTCGCCAGCGAAATAGGGCATCTTTTCAGACGCTGTCAAATCCATGACAGGAAAGGAACGGGGAATGTATTGACAGCTTTTCCTGTTAATAAAAAGCAGTGCCAGCAAAAAGACAGCAGAACGGGAGCATTACAACAGGGGAACAACATCATCTGAAAAGGAAGCCCTATAGCGATCTCCTGGCATCATGATAACACCGTATTTAGCATGTCTGATAATCTTCTAAGTAGAGCATGTGAATGAATAGTGGTCTGTCAACCTAGCAACACTTTTACTTCAAGATTAAGTGAGTAATTCTTAGTACAGAGCTGAATGTCTTGTAGTAAACTTTTAAGCCCTAAGATGAACATTTCAGACGGTAGGTTTCACAAAATTTCAGCTCATCTATTGCCTCTGTCTTGCAATAATGACAACCACATAAACCCTGTACTGTCCCCCTGCTTTTGTTCTGTTTATATTGCACAATCCCAATAACAACAAGAAATAAGGCTACCTTTATTACAATTTGATTTTGGATATCAACATGTACTATGATTCTGATTGGTTCTACATCTTAGTCACGAAGCCAAAAAGAAAAAAGCAAGGGAGGCTGTGACAATCAGAAGCAAGACCCCTGTTGCAAATCCTCACCACAGCTTCACTTGCTAGCAAGATGGGGTTGGGAAAGTAATCCTCCTTGCACCTGAACAACAGCTGAACAGACCTCCTTCTCCTGATGGGGCTGCTGGCTCTTAAGGTGGGCTTGGAGGGACATTTACATAGTGTTACAATACAGAGCACTTACAGATACATAACTTTAATACAGAATGCCAGCGAGTATTATTTAATTGTTGGCTGGTTTGTTTTATTCGTTTATATCCACATTTTGCCATTATTTGTTATTTCAATTATTCTTTTTATTAGTCATTTGACAAGTCTGGAGTTTCTCTAGAATTCCTCTCTTCAAGAATGCAATATGAATGGCAACCTTTTAAAAAATCTGATGGGGTTACCATGGGAACAAAATGTTTGATTAAGACAATACAGTATTGTCTTTTTAAATTTCTTTTTTAAAATACAAGGTTCTGTTCAGTGTTGTGTATTGTTCACAGTACACAGAAAATAATCTTTTTAAATTGCTGCAGAATGGGAAATAAGCCATATTATGATTTATTTCAAAACTCCTCTGAAGTTCTAAGGATACAGTTCCTATAATATAAGCATAATGAGCCTAAAGAAGTTCATTCTGGCAATGGAGTAATGGGAGACAAAGAAATAAACATGCCAAAACTGATTATTAATGTAGTCACAAAAGCTGTCATGATTCAAAGAGACAGAGAGCGTATGTTGAGTTGTTAGATAAGTACAGGGGAAAAAACCCTAAGTGTGCCCAGTAGACCTTAGAAAATAGCAAAATTAATTATCTTTAGGCAATTGTAATAAAGTACACTCTGCAAAGCTACAGCTTTCCCATGCCGTGTACTTTTTGTACTTTATGACTTCCAGTAAAGGAGGAATTGTGTCAAGTTCTGAAAATAACTCCTCACTCTTGATAAATATGTGGCATCAAGATGGTCTAATTTAAATCTGAGATACTGACAATTTTGCCAGTCAGTCCAACCAAACTTGGGATTTTATCACATGAGCTTTTTATTTTTTTTATTAATATATTTGTATTACTAGTAATATAACATACTTAATATTTAAAAATAACTTATATATAGTATTCTATATACAATATGTTATAAATCACATTACTTATCTATTCTTAATTAAATTATCTAAATCTTATTCATGTTAAACCATTTAATATTAATTAAATCAATAATTAAAAAACACATACAATTATTATTGATATCGTCATTCTTATTTCTATCTTTACTTCAACATATACTATTCATAATTCCACTGAAGTATAATACTATTAAGTTAGTACTAATTAATTTATCTCTATAATCCAGTCCTCCCCCATCACCAGAGCCTAGTATTTTCATGTTATTCTACCCTCCAAAATTGTAACTCTTCCTGTGGAGGTAAACCACCTTCCTCTTTTACTAGAACCTTTTGTACAAACACGGTGAGCCTTTTAAAGCAGAATTCAAGCTGGATAATATGGCTTTGGCAATACTTATCACATGACTTCACTCCCAAATTGTTTCTGCTGTGCCTCCAAAGTGTAGTTAGAGCATCCCTTACCATTGACGGGGAATACCTGTCAATAACCGCTCAATCGCACTGCTGTGCCATGAATCCTCAGGTGTGATCAATTATTCCAGTTGTAGTCCCAACACTGGGCAGTCACGTGGTCTCAGTCTCCTCTTCTCTCCCCCTCCCCCCTGATATCCCCAAACAGGCTGGTTTTCTTTACCCTCCACTTTCTTCCCTTTTCTTTTTTTTTTCTTTGTTTCATTAAATTGCATTGCCATAATTGCCAAATTGCATTACAACTAAAAATAAAAATAAAAGACCACGGAAGGCATGATGCGCAGGGCAATAGGGCAGAGAGGAGGGGTTAAGAGAGAGTCCAGAAGAGAGCCAAAGGACCGTCAGTGGCTGAAACAGCCCCAGGTGCACTATTGAAGAGGCTTGCAATACTGAGGGCTGCCAAACTGGTTTCTATTCATGAACTTTTGTTAACGTGATTGCAGTGACAATGGGGCTCGTGTGATAATGTCCTTGGATTTCGCATATCTTCTCATAAAAACAACAACAACAGAAGAACTTGAATGTTGTGGTTAGAATTTTGAGGATGCTGTAAAATGCTTAAATAGTTTGGGAGCAACTGACAGTTGCTTATTTGAAGTTAATTTTCTGTATCATCTTGATGCCCAAATCTCAAATCACCATGTAATGGAATTTGTTTGTGGAAAATATCCATTTGTTTTTAAAGTTCCAGAGAAGTATGACTCATCCCTGAAAGAGTGACTCAAAACAGTAGTAATAAAATAATGTTCCTGATTCTCCCTTTCATCTTTTTATTGAAATTTGGGGATTCATTGTGAAGCCTGCATCCAACAGTCATCATAGGAGATTTTCACATCATAGGAGAAATAACCCCCAGGGAGATTGGGACAGAAACGGGGCTGTTCCAGTAGCAGCACCCCATTTCGCGTGCTCCCTTCCTTCTCCCGATTTCCCATTGTCCTCCCTTTGTGCTGCTTCTATTTCCCTCCCGCTATTTTTTTATTAATGAAAGTTCTTCGGTAGTAAAAAAAAATAGCTGAACATACCGGGAGGGAAATGGAAGCAGCACGGAGGGAGGACGACAGGAGATCGGGAGAAGGAAGGGTATGTGCGAAACAGGGCGCTGCTACTGGAACAGCCCCGTTTCTGTCCCAATCTCCCTGGGGGTTATTTCCCCCATGTGAAAATCTCCATAAAGACAGGCTTCCAACTTTATGAAAGAGGTTTGTTCTCAGCTCTCCATCCTGAGTCCTTCTGTCCTGTGTGTAAAATGGTACTACTGTAGTAGTTTCCCCAGCTCTCCAAATCTAGATTGGAAAAGCAAGCAGGCTGTACGGTGATAGGGTATCTCCCTCTTAGTTCCACTTACATAAGCAGTTCCATTTGTGTAACCACCCCACTGAATGCTGGTTGGTGTGTTTTATATTTTTTTTTAAAAAAATAACCCTAAGATTTACCTCACAAAGCTGTTACAGGGAGCAAGCTGTTTCCTATTTCTGTATATTTCCTGGTGCAGTTGGGGAAAGTGTTGTGCCATCATCTTGAAGAAGGAGACCAGCTGAAAAGTTTGATTAACTAGATAACAATTGCAGAAACATTAGACCTAATGGACTCGGGTCTACCGGTAGTTTGGCACTGCACTCCATAACTCTCTTCCTGCTTCCTTTTAGACTAAAGGCCTTTTCACACTGTATAATTATAGCATTATGATTCCAATTTAATAGCCATGGCTGCACCTTGTGGAATCCTGGGATTTGTAGTTTAGGGAGGGATATTTAGAATTCTCCACCAAAGAAGTCTAGTATTTCACCAAACCACAAATCCCAGGACTCCATACCATGCAGCCATGGCAATTAAAGTGGAATCATAAAGCTATAATTGTGTAGTATGAAAGGGGGAGCTAACATCTCCAAGAAGCCCTATGGTGGGCATGACCAGATTAATTGCTGGACTAAGGGGGGTGCATTTTCCAGCCTACTCTCTGAGGGGCCACATTAGCTAGCCCAAATTCCCAGCTTTCATGTTTTAAAAGCAAGGCACTAGCTATTGTAAAACCCAGGCTATGACACGCAATGTTCAGGCAAAATGTGCAATTGCTCCTTTCCTAGTATCTCTACTCTCAGTGCTGTCCCTGTCCAAATTCTTGCCAGAAAGAAAGAACTCTAGAAATGGGGCAGTTACAGAGTTGGAGCGAAACTGCCAGCATTTCATAAAACTGAGCTTCTTATAAAATCCCCAGAAATCCCAATGTGTTTTGAGCCTAAGCTCTTTTTCAAGGGGACTATGGAACAAGAATAATGAAAGCCATCATTTCCCTGGAGGAGAGCTTATGAGATTTTTTAAATAGTAGTTTAATATTTTTGCAATAAATCATGTGCATTGTGTGGCATTTTTGTTTTGTTTTATCTTCTGTTTGCTTGTTGCTGCTCTTTTTGACTGACTGATGCTCCCTCTTTGTTTTTATCATCCTAAATCTGTTTTCTTTCACTCATTTTCCTCTTTTGTTTGCTGTTACAATGCATTCCCAAGAAATACCAATAATTTCTTGTGAAACTATTCATTTCTTTTGGGAGCAGATTAACATGAACTCACCTGATCTCCCTTTATTGTGTTGAGCTGCCTGCCACAGTGTCCTTTCATCTAAACACAGAAGAATCCTTTCTATTATGAATTGAGGTGGGTGGGTGGGTGAGAAATGCCTCGGATGAAAGGTCTACCTTCTTGAGGGTCTTGTCTCCAGCTAGGTATCTGTGGAAGTTCTCAAAGATGGTTGTCTCCTATTGCTTTAGGAAATTTGAACTCAGAAAAGTCTTCTTTTTTTCAGATGACAACTTCCAGAATTCCATCATTAGGGTGGCCATTGACCAGCTGGCTAGATGATTCTGGGAGCTGTAGTCCCAAAAAGTAACTTTGCCAAGATTTGGGAATCAAATATATTGCCTTTTAAGGAGAGAGTTCCTTTTTGTTCTTATTCTAACAATTTCAGATTTTACATATCACAAAGGGGAAAGGAAGTCCAAAGAAGTAATAGTTCCTGTTCTCTGCCTCTCTTTTTGTAATGTCTGAAGTTCATCTTTTTCATCTCCCCTTACATCAGGAGTAGGGTGTGTTTGGCCTACCACATTTTTATTATTATGCAGTCTCCCTCCCAGCCTTAGCCAGCCTAGCCAATGTTGAGAGATGATGGGAGTAGTAGTCCAACAACATCTCGAGGACTGTACATTTCCCATTCCTACCTGTCTGTCAAATAGATCATATCTACTCATATAAGGAGCTTTCATACCTGCTGCTGAGAAAAGATGAGTTCCATCAAACATTACAGAAAATACAAACTGAGAGCAGAAGGTATGAGTCACTTATGTGTCCCATTTAGGGATGTGAAAACCTCTCCACCTCAGGCTGTGGAGGAAAGGGGTAGGGTGGGATCACTAGGAATCCTTTATATATTTTAAAATGCATTTTCCTAATTTACATATTAAATTATGCACTTTACCTAATTTATTCATTCACACACTCCCATTGACTAAAGTATACTGGTCATATTCCCCCTCCCCCCCTCCACATTTGGTCACTCTTGAGCTGTGTGGCTTATTTTCTGCACACCTTATTTCTCCAAATGCCTCAGAAACCTTGCAGATGTGTGAACTCTTGTGGGAAAGTGCCTTTTTGCCCACAAGAAACTTTGGGAGGTGTGAAAGCATTACTTTCCCTGAGTCTGTCAAATCCAGCAACATTCTTTTCCATCCTTATTCCCATTCCTCTGTGATATGAAAACTCTTGTGACATTTTATTGGCCACCACTGAACATGCCCTCTATAATTTTAGCTGGTCTTTTTAAAAGGCTAGCAGTTGTCATGTCTTCATCTGATGGCAAGAAACTGCAGTCCTTTGTTATACACTGTGTGTCCTAAGCACATGTCCTGGAGAGGCTAGACTGATGCTTCCTTGTTATCTTTCCATAGACAGGTTAAGACTCTTGTATTGGCAGGCCTTTGAGGACAAGACTGCTTATGGAAGCAAGGCCTTTAATGCTATGTGGTAGGACGTTATCAGACTTGGCAAAAAAATTGTGGGATTATGACATCAGGGTAGTGTGAATGGGCCCCCTATTGCACAACGTCATCATCTTTGCATTATTACTTTGTGCTCCAGCTGTGAAAAAGGTGTTATCTGTATTTCATGGGACAAGCCATCAATAGATCGCCAATAGTGCTTTTTTCTCCACAGTATTAATTGCGTGCAAAACCATGTCCCATTGTAATCGTGAGATTACAGCATGACTGGGTGGTCCTGAGTGAGAAAACCTGTGGGTGAGAACACAAAAACAAAGCACAAAACACTCTTTTTATGAACTGTCCCCTTTAGTTTGCATGTTTTAAGATTTGTTTCAGTGCATTTACTTTGTTAATTAAGGAATTTTTGGAGTTTTTAAGTGTACTCACATCTTCTTGCAAGCACAGCCAAAATCTCACCCATGCCAAGTTGTGGAAGTAAACTCCTGTTCTTAAAATGCTAGTCATGGTTGTGTTATAAGTCCGTGGTGTTTCTTTCATGTGATTACAGCAATGTGCAGTAATAAGCATAATAATGCCACAATATTTCCGCTGTCTTCATTCATGGAATTACAGTGTTTTTAGACACTAATCTGATAATGTCTGTATTGTCTACATTTGCTGGGCTTTTTTCTTTTTAATGTGCTTGCTTTTAATTATTATGGTTGGCATTCTATTGGGCAGTTACAAATGTGTAAACTAGATTTACCATTTGCAATTCATGCTTATAATCATAGCACTCTTGCCACAATCACAGATGCCCTCCCAAACCTACCTTAAAAGCCAGCAGCCTCACCAAGCAATGAATGTCGGTTCTGCTGGCTATTGAGGCACAGCCAGATGATGTCTCTAGCTCCCTTCCACCAATGATCTGAAGTAGAACAATCAGAAACAGAACCCCTCTCACAATTCCTTTTCCCATCACAGATTACTGGCAGATTACTGGCAGGATGCAAACTTCATCCTTCTGAGTGTTAATTGCCAGCTGACCTGACCTCTGTTGCTTGATGTGGCTGCTGTCTGTTGAGGTAGAATTGGGAAGTTGGGTCAGGAAATGACACATGTGTAGTACACATTTGTAACTACCTCTGTGATGTATAGGATCTTGGCCAACAATAGAATATTTTAATGTTTGCATATGTGTACTTTTAGCTGTATCTGCTTTAACTTTTGTAAGCTTCCTTAAGTCCCTGAGCTCGGAAAAAAGCAAAAAATCATCATAATAATCATCAATTAATTTGATTTTTATTACCACCAGTTCATTCTCACTTTTCAATTTCTCCATCTAGTTCACCACAACATTACGAACTTCCTCCATGGGACCTGCAACCTTTTCCACCTATATGAGATTACCACCTATAAAATTTGGTAAGCCTTTCTCTCTTTTTGAAGAAGATGCATGGGATTTCCCCCCTCCCCCATTGGTGACTACTTGCCTGTCGTTTCAAGGAATGCTGGGGGGTTCCTGTGATCTCATTATGGAGTCCCATTTAATCACTTTAAAGGCGTTTTGTCAGTAAAAAGTAGATTTTAAAAACCATGTTCCTGAGCAAAGGGGAAGAGAGTGTTAAGAATAATGAGCTGCACAGCAAGAGGGGAATTAAATGGAGTGAACCAAGGTGAACTAAAGTGAGCTGGAGCAAAGGGGTCTAAAGGCTTGTCTTCCCGTGCTTTAATTACCCTTTAATGCACTTTCACCACTCCATCTTTGTGATGGCAAACCCTCCGTCACCCCACACTAGTTTCAGTGCACGCTTATGGATGAAGAGTCTAAATTGCAGTAGTGGCTGTGAGTGTATAATCAGGGGTGAAAAGGGGTTAATTGAACTGGGGGGTGGAAGGATGTTACTATGTGCGGAAAAGATCTCATGAGTATTGTCACTGCACACCTCTACTGAAAGCTCTTCACTTTGAAGTCATTTACAACCAGAGGTTGTAGGGTTACAAGCAATGGGAAGAAGTCATTTGTGTGTGGAGGTGGTGTTAAATACTAACTGTAAAATCAGTCATAGAATCTTATCTTGAGAGATATGTGGAATATAAATGAAATACATAAATAAAATAAATAGGATCACAGAGTTGGAAGGGACTTCAAGGGCTATCTGGTCCAACCTCCTGCCATGGAGGAATACAGAACAAAGTGCTCTCAAAAGAGGCCCATCCAACCTCTGTTTAAAGAGCTCCAAATAAGAAGACTTCACCATCTCCCGAGGCAATCTATTCCACTGTCAAACAGTTCTTACAGTAAAGAGGTTCCTCCTAAAGTTTAGGCATGATCTCTTTTATTGTAGTTTGAATCGGTTGATTTGTGTTCTAGATAATTATTACACCAGCCTTCTAACATGCAGCAATCATGTCAGTGAAGCAAATGGAAACATACCAGTATTTAAGTAATCCTTATCACACCTCTGCTTCAATACCAGTATGTTTCAGTTTCCTCCACTAAAACGATTGCTGCACAATACTGGTTGGGAGTGGAAGGAAGAAAAGAGACAGATGGGATGGGAGGGGAAATAGATTGGGCAGCGGAATGGCGGGGGAAGAAAAGAGACAGATGGGGTGGGAAGAGAAATAGATTGGGCAGGCAAGGGTGGAAGATATAGGAGCTTAGCAGATGGGCTTAATAATGTGGGACAGGGAAGCCACAGGATCGAGAAAGGGCTTCCTTTTCAGATGACAATGTCCCTGTCCTGGCATGTTCCTGTGCTGCCTCCATTCAGTTCCATTGTTGTTGTATTTGGACGGGCAAAAGCCGTCAATAGATTGCCCATTCCGTTTCAGTAGCAGAATCACGGGCTTGTGAGAAGGTGCCCCGTTCTTGTGGTGCTATCTGGGAGGTCCATGCTAAACACATCTCGTGGCGATCAGGACATCCAGGTAAGTGACAGCCTTTTCTGTCTCCTCCCCTATTTACTTGTGGGTTTTTTTTTTTGTTTTTTGGTTTTTTTTAGTGTGTTTAGGTGCTTGGTTTAAGTTTTTGATGTTTGGTTGGCTTTTTATTTTTAAATTTCCCATGTGATGCCAGCCTCCCTGTAAGGTCTGTACAGATCACTTGCAGTGGTGATTGGGACATCCACATAAGTGACAGCCTTTTTTGTACCCTCCCTGGTTTACTTGTGGGTTTTTTGTTTAGTGTATTTAGGTACTTTGTTTAATTTTTTGACATTTATTTTTTGTTTGATTTTTGTATTTCCCGCATGATGCCGGCCTCCCTTTAAGGTCCTGGAAGGTCAGTGCCAAACATTTCCAGTGCTGATCAGGACATACAGGTAAGTGACAGCCTTTTTTTTTCCCTCCTCCCTGGGTTCTTTTTCCCCCTGCTTGCTGTCATTTAAAACTTTTTCTTTTACTTTTTTAAAAATTTCCCGTGCGCTTGTTCTCTCACAAGAAGGAAGTGAATGGGGCTCTCTATGAGAGCTCCATTCACACCTGGGCTGCTGAGGGGAGGGGGGACTTTTAATACCACAAAAAGGTAGGTGTCTGAAAAAAAATTATTCAGTTACAGGGATGGGAGTGGGGTGGTATTTAGAAGGTGAGACAAGGATTCTATATTTGGTCCCTGTCTGATAACATCCATAGTCAGATCAGGCAGGCAAGGAGATCAGAAATAGTCAAAAAAGGCAGGTGAGGGGGTAGGAAATAGTCAGGCAGCCAGGGGACTGGGCAGGTGAGGGAGTGGGAAATGAGTCAGGCAGCCAGGGGAAATACAGTAGTCAGATAGGGCAGCAGAAAGGTGGAAGGGAGAGTAGAGACAGATGGTGTGGAAGGGGGAATAGATCGGGCAGGTGAGAGGATGGGAGAAATAGTCAGATCAGGCAGGCGGGAGGGCAGGGAAACAAGGGGAAAGAGAGGAAAAGAAGATAAAAAACATGCCTACTTACCCCACGTGACTGTCACTATCAAAACTGAAATGGAAGAGGACTTATCACACAGAGGGAATAATGGAAATGCAGTGCTATAGAGGGCCTATTGATAGGTTTCCCCTGTCAATCAAAAGGTGCCCTCCAGCAACAGTTTGAATGCAGCCTGGCAACAGCACAGACATGTCATCATGCAATAAGGACAGCCACATATGCAATTATCCTGCTCTAGTAGTGCTGGCAAAGCCTGGTGTGATAATCTTCCTAGTCTCTGGAGCAGCAGCAAACACGCTTACTTGATCTTATACATGACATCTCCTCAAATCTTTAAAGATGGATGTCATATCACATCTCTGCTTGAACTGTGCATTATTAATCAACATTATTTGCATTTACATAATGCATACATGTTCATCATTTTAATTGCACAGGGAAATTAAATTTTAGAATGAGGAAGAGAATTTTGGATGGGAATTGACCACATCACTGACCGCACACCCACATAGATCCTTCATGTGTACATTTTATGTGCCACTAAAATTCTCTGAACAAAGAACTGGAAACAAACTAGAAGCTGGTAGAAGGGGAAAGGAGAAGGAGGAGGAGACAACTCATAAAAAGAGGTGAGTTTTACATACCACAATCCTTTCCTTGAGCTTGGAACAAGGCCTGCCCATCTCCACTCTTTTCTGCATAGGGATGCAAAGCATACTCACTGATTTTCTTGTCCTTAGTGAAATAGAGTGTCTTGCCATGAGATTTTTAAATAAACATTTTAGGACTTTTTCTGAAAAATTCATGTTTGCAAAATACACTGTTTTCTCATGGCTGGGTATGAAAAAAAATGAATTTACACAAAAAAAGTCCCAAAGTAAAAAAAAAAAATAATAATCAAAAATCAAAAATGTACAAAAGTTCTCAAAATCTTGTCCAGCAAGGAAAGAAACTATTGAAATTATTCATTATTTTTATGTGAGGATACATAAGCTTCTTCTGTTGAACCATTTCTGCTACCTTGCTCTTTCCCCAAAGTCATCCTTATCATCCATCCCACCTTCTAAACACCCCCCACACTTAATGCGAGGGGTAGAATTGGCTCCACATGGGGTGGGAAAGAAAGAAAGTGGTTTCCCAAGTTTTATGTTGCATCATTTACACGATGAGTAGAACTGGGTACAGGTGATTATGGGAGATGTAGTCCACCCTATCCCTCCACTGACAGATTTGCTGTTGATACACTGCCAGTGAGTTAACAAAAAGAAATGGTGGAGCATGTTTGGAGATGACAGATGGCAGGCTGGCAAGGGTTGACAATAGCGGGCAAGTAAGGGCAGTGAAGGGGGTCCTTCTGAGCCCTTGCCTTGGTTTGGCTTGGAAAACGTGTATATGTTTTAAAATCTATTTGTACCAGGAAAAATGAGGGCATAATGAAGCCTTGGGAAGCCTGGCCATATTAACCTATATTGCTGGAATTCTGTTAGGGACATATACATACATACGTTACCTTATACATGCAGATGCCCCTTTTTGGGTGCTGCAGAGGTTGGTATTACCTACCTACCTCTTCAGTGTCCAAAACACAACTTATTGAAAAGCCCCTGTAGGCACCCTGTACAGCCATTCTGTACTTTATAGCAACCATGCAAGATCAAAGAAGTGCCTGGCTATGGACTTTATCAGACTAGCCCCTTAAAATGTTGTTTTGGCAGCATTAAAAGAGAAAGAAAGAAAGAAAGAAAGAAAGAAAGAAAGAAAGAAAGATTTCCCCCCACACTTACCTTCCTTTCCTGGCAAAGGCAGCCCTGGCAATGAAGAGTAAGTGAACAGAGCCCCATTCACTTCCTCAGTCGAAATCCTGCAAGACTTTGTTGAGCGGGAAATTTAAAAATAAACACAAAAATAAAGCATAAAAAGTTTTTTAAAACCACACACATACACTTTAAAAGTCCCAAGTAACCCAGGGAAGGTCATAAAAACAGCAAAACTTACCTGGATGTTCTGATCTCACCCAGAAGTGTTTGCGCTGGACCAGCCATTCTTGCTGCAGTCACAAAAGTTAAATGGCCGAGGCTTCACATGCTGGTAATGCCGGCACTACAGCGCCATGGGGGATCCACTGATGGCTTCAGCTGTCAATGAAAAGGTACAGGTTTGGGGCTGATTTTAACTGTGAAAGGTTGACGTTGTCTGATCTGCACACCCTTTCATGGTTATGTGGTGTCGTTATGTCACCTTATTTTGTGTGTCTGATAAAGTCCTATGTCCCCATAACCAGATGTAAAACGATTCAGCTGCCACCTTGCTATTCAGCTTGCTATTTCCATTCTGCTATTTAAATGCTCCATTTTATGTCTTTTTTCATTTTAAGTTGTTTTATATGTGTATTTTATATTTAAAATCTGAATCAATTACTGTTGTATAGTTATTTTAATGATGTTATTTTAATATTTGTGGTGGATGATGCTTTAATGTTTTAAATGATGTTTGCTGCCCCAATCCTGATGGGAGACACAGGATACCACTACTACTACTAATAATAATAATAATATCAGCACTGATATCCACTGGGGTCCTCAGCACTGCTGTAATCATTTACAGCATACAGACATAGCCAAACACTTCTCCAAGCCTGCATGCTCACTGTGAAGCATGGAATGGTTTTGTAGGGAAGCTTCAGGGGCTTTCCAGTAAGTTGGAGGGCAAGTAAATTGCTCAATACAGTTAGATCCATAGGTATATATTTGCACTACAGTAGGGGAATGTTGAATTGCTGTCCACACATGTTATAGAAGTGGAATTGTAAGAAACTACAGTGGACTGACTACTGCAGTCTCAACTCTATCGACTTGATCAGATGCGGCAAATGTGGCATCATAAGGACACCTAATGATCGCGAAAGGGCATGCATACCAGACGACGCCATCCTTTCTCAATCATATCTTGTTAAAAACCCATTCCTTTTTATTGATAGCCCAAGCCGTCAATTGATCTCCCATTCTGTTTTTGGTTTTGGTTTTTTTGCCAGCATTGCAGGTGTTTGAATCCTCACACCATTTTTTCCTTGTAATTACACCATCAATGACAGGACACTTTCAGGTGAGATCACAACAGCCAGATAAGGGACACACTTTTTATGACCCCCCCTCCCATTTACTTGTAAGTTATAAAGTGTGTTTTTGCGGTTTGCTGTACTCTGTATGTGTGGTTGCTTTAATTTTTAAATTTCCCGCCCTAGTATCTTCTCGTAAGAATCAGCGAGATTTGGAACCTGGAAGTAAACAGAGTCCCATTTGTGCTCCTTTACTGCCAGGGAAACCTCTTCTACACTTGCAAACGTAGGTCTGGTAGGAGGGGTTCTTTTGCTGGCATAAAAATGCCACAATGTATGTTGGCAAAAGAATATTAACGTGGGGTGGTCTGATAAAGTCCTCTGTGTGTGTATGTGTGCATGTGTGTATGTGCATGTATGTGTTTGTGTGTGTGTGTCAGAGAGAGAGAGAGATGTACACTATTTAATTTAAATGAGTACTATTATTTAGATTGTTTTATCTCCTATGTAGGAGATAACTTTCGAACACAAGACAAGAAGGAAATAATAAGACACAAAACAAAGTGATGAATAAATAGTTTTCTCATAAGTATAGATGACACCTAAATACATGCATCTTTCATGAAGAAATAAACAGTTTTGTCATAAAAATGAATGACACATAAAGAATACATACATCTTTCATGATGTGTGTTTATTAATCTGAACTTTTCTTTTCTTAAAAACAACAACACACATTTCAATTCGAGAAGCACCCCAGTTTTCATAACAGCATGATAGAACTAGATAAGCGGCAGCTTGTTATCTGAACTCATATTTGGCCACATTATTTACTTTGCTTAGTGCATTGCATTGGACCATTTTAGTTGCTATGGCAGCATTCTGTGACTTTGCAGAGTTCTCACGGGCTGTCCAAAAAAATAAAAATAAAATGCAGGGGGTCATGGATTTTTATCTGGATAACAAAACATCTCTTTTCCTTCCAGCTTGTTTTATTGTATGTTTCTGTCACACAGCTTGGCATAGTCTCTCATCCTATTCCTCTGAGATAAGGTGCCTCCTAAAATCATTTGGACTTTACTTCACAATAATGTGCACAATTTTGTGAAACAAGATCAAGTTCCACTGAAATCAATATGAATGAGAATTGAAGTGAATGCACACCACTAATTCTCAAGCTTTTTGGTGTTAGGGACCAGGGATCCCCCACCCCCAAAGTACCAGGGACCAATACTACATTTATGTCCATTGGCTACAACTGTTTCTTTTGATTTTAGTTTTGGTTTTAGTGTTCTTCAGGACTGGAAGCCAGATTTTCTTTACTTTTAGGGTTTCTATTTTTCTGTTGAAGTTGTCCAGGTGTTTGTAGGTTTCAATAGCTTCTCTGTGCATTCTGACATGATAGTTGTTGGCCTGGTCCAGAATTTCGGTGTTTTTAAATAACATTTTGTGTCCAGGTTGGTTTATAAGGTGTTCTGCTACTGCAGGAGTTTACCTTATACCATGCAGCTGTGGACAAGTTTACATAGGGACCACTAAATGCAGTGTGCAAACATGAATCAAGGAACATGAGAGACACTGCAGACTGGGCCAGCCAGAAAAATCAGCAGTACCAGAACATGTGATAAACCAATATGGACACAAAATGTTATTTAAAAACATAGAAATTCTGGAGCAGGCCAACAACTATCATGTCAGAATGCACAGAGAAGCTATTGAAATCCACAAACACTTGGACAACTTCAACAGGAAAGAAGAAACCTTAAAAGTAAACAAAATCTGGCTGCCAGTCCTGAAAAAACACTAAAATCAAAACTCAACACTTGCAAATGAACTTCACCCAGGGACAAGGTGATTTCCAGCAGACAATGGACCATTAGCCAACCATTAACTGAACAGATGCTAATCCTCCTTGCATATCTCCACCCAGAAATTGGCCATTCAAATACACAAATGTACATATCTTCTCCAGCAGGGCTTCACAGTGGATAAACCCCCCCACACACTCCTAACCAACCATTCTCTGAAGATGCCAGCCACAGATGCAGCCGAAATGTCAAAAATAAACTCTTCCAGAACAAGGTCTCACAGCCCGGAAAAAACCCCCCAAAAAATCTATGGATGCCAGCCATGAAAGCCTTTGACTTCACACTCTGAGTATTCTTTGCATAAGAAAATTTTATGACATTCATGGGGTTCCCATAAGTCGACGGGCAACTTGAAGATGTGTACACACACACACCATTATTGTGACTAAACATTTTCTTTCTTTCTTTCTTTCCCTCTTTTTCTTCCATCAAGCTGGGCACTAATTATACATATGTCCAACTAAAACTATAGATCCTGGCTTGCTAAGAGCATTCTTTTTTTATATATTGTTATCATCTCTTTCAAAACTTCATGTCAGCAAATATTGACAATCCTTTACTGAAAGACAAACAAAAGCCAAATAAACCCCAGTGACCCAGATGTGTCACTTCACACTACCATTCTTCTTTCATTAGCACCAGGAGATCTGAATGAAGGAAGATTTTTGTTTATCTATTAAACCTCTAACAATAAAGTTGGTGGTGGTGGATTTTTTTGTTCAAAAACCAGCACTGCAAGGTCACGAGATAAATTATTTATGTGTAATATTTACAATAAATATTTTAAAAGTTTGATTTACTTTGGGTCACAGCAGGATTTTTATTGCTTCCATGAAGCAGAATTTCAAAGGAATGTATTTCCACTGTAAATATTATTACACTGAAGTCATTCTTATTAACATAAGGTTAAAGCTGTATAATTGCAGAAAGTTTCTTCGACTCATTAAATATGCTAGATGGCATCTGTAGCAGAATGTGGTGGAGATTATACCCCTCTGACACCTTGCTGAACAAGGAAAATATGCCTCACTGGTGGGAACCATTTTTGCCTTGAGGACCAAATTCCTGGTCTGTTATTTCAGGTTGTTCCATCTGAAGACCACTTCTCCTGTACTTGGAGAGGTAGCAGAATGGCAAGGTAATGTTTTGCACCATCACTACATTTGCGCTTCAATGGTATTAGTTCCCATTTTCCTTTCTCATACTTAAAATACAACAATACCATGTACTCCACTGTGTTTGGTCCAACTCCTTATCCTTGATTGGTGATACTTTTTTGAAAGGGGAGGAGCTATAATTCTGAAATTCCACAATTAGATAATTATGCTATTATGGAACCACCACCACTCCCCATGGTGGAACACCAGGAACACACTTCTATTTTCCCCTATGCTTTCTTCCTGTGAACCAACATCTCTGCATCTCTATATTACTCTTCAAGCCTTTGTATATTTACTCTTTAAACTTTTGTGTATTTACTCTCTTTTTATTTTTCCTGAACTCCATGGTTTCTCTGAGCATTAATCCTTAATAGGATTACATAGAATTGTATTATTGTGCTACACCCCTTATTAAAAATAAAATAAAATAATGTTTAAGAAAATGCCGGAGACCAGAGAATAAATGTAAAGTACAGCTCACCCACTGTATCTGCAAAAGATATGTTCCCAGACTTACAGCAGATATTTGAAACCTTAGGTAATAGCAAATCCGGTAGAATAATGCTGGAGGACCTAGGAAATCCATCTCCAGCATGACTCTATGGTAAATATCAGTGGAAGTAACCATAGAGTTGTGCTGGAGGACCTAGGAAATGCCTAGAGAGGCCATATTTTTTGGATGATGGCTAATTGAAACCACAGGTACTAGTCCCATGCATACTGGGGTGGGGGGGTTACCTGCAAGTTATCTTGGGAACTCTTGGGAATCCCAGTGTTGTTTCAACCCAACCACTAGGAGTAGTCTGGTGTTCCCTTGCTGGAGATCCCTGGGAAATCCCCAAGGGAAGAACAATGAAACCACACCCATACCATGTTCACAATGCTCCCAATGTTACAACAAAGCAGAAAGAGTCATTTTTACCCAAAATAGTTACTCAAGCATAGTAGGATAGGGTGTCATTAATGGATTAGTTCAAGTGGGAAAACAATCAATTTCCAAATGACCCAACAGTGGTACAGCAAGGTATAGCCACAGGAGAGCCACAGCATCATGTGGCCAGCTCCAGGCAAAAGAGGAAGAGGAAGTTTTCCAAGTTCTGGTTTGGAGTGGCATTTACATAGAGAGCTAAGAGAACACTAGTTCTTCACCTCAAGCTTTCTCCAGCCTAGAGCTTGAAGCCACTTTGAAAATGAGTTGAAAGCTGCTAGCAAATGGTCTACAGTAGAACATAGGACTCTATGTTTTAAAACAAATCAAATGAAATGCAGAGTTTGAATGCACTGTATTGTTCATGACCATGGTTTAGCTAAAAAGGAAAAACATCAGCTCAAACCCAGTTGCCAGTCTCAACTATGTAAGCCCCCAGAAGTGCTGATTTACCAATGTTTTAATAGGTGTGCTCTAACTGTGACTTGCCATTAGAATTAGGCCCTATTTAACAGGAATGGAAGCAGGGTCAGCCCCACCATTAGGCAAAATGAGGTGACCACCTCTGACAGTAGATATGAGAAGTCACAAAAGGGCAGCAAATCATTATTTTTGAGCTGTTATGATGACAATCAAGGACACAGAGGAAAAAGGGAGAATCCTTTAGGAAAGAAAGTGTTCTGCCCAATGGGCCAACATCAAATGCTTGTCTTTGGATATCATACAACTTGATTTGGATGGGAAGATATGTTGTTTGCCGCTCTGTCTCAGCCAGCCTAACACTTTGGAGCTGGTCCTGCATTTGAGAAATTGAAGCAACAGACAATTATTTTCATATGTTGTAAAACTGTGAGAAAGAAAAATTCTAGGAAAAGGTAATATTACTGATCAACAGGTTCAGTCTATTCCTAGCTTAGCATTGCTAAATATTTTTTCTGATCCAAATATTACGTAATTTGTCCCACAAAGATCTTACTACATTTTTATGTTTGGCAGCTTGGCAATTTAGAGCTTGGCTTGCTTCACGGAAACCTGGCTGGGAGAGGACAGTGCCACCACCTGGAATCAGGCCCTCCCGGCCGGGTACTCTGTTAATGAGCAGGTAAGGGAAAGTGGGGGGGGGGACGGAGTGGCCCTAGTCCATAGAGATAATCTCACCCTGACTAGGATACCTATCCAGAAAATAGAACACTTCGAGTGTGTGTATCTAAGCCTGAAAACCAGGGATAGTATAGGGATTCTGTTGGTATACCATCCGCCTCGTTGTCTAACAGACTTCCTATCCGAGCTGACGCAACTGGTCTTGGAGCTGCTGTTGGAGTCATCCAGACTTTTAGTCCTGGGTGACTTCAACATCCCATTTGAGAGCAATTTAACAGGTTCGGCTCAGCAGTTCATGGATTCCATGACAGACATGGGCCTATCCCAACTGGTTTCTGGACCAACACACTGTATGGGTCCCACTCTCAATGCGGTCTTCAGTATGCAGCAGGCATATTCATGGACAGAGGTAGTGAGTACCACCGCACTGTCATGGACAGATCATTTCCTGGTTACAGTCAGACTTAGAGCCAATGTCCGCCCACTGGGGGTGGAGGACCTATTAGAATGGTCCGCCCTCGGGGGCTAATGGAGCCAATAGGTCTTCAGAAAGGCTTGGAGGGTTCCTTGGTTGGTAATGCTGGTGATTCTGTCGAATCTCTTGTTGATACTTGGAACAACAATCTCACCAGGGCCATCGACACAATCCCTCCTAAGCATCCTTTCCAACCCGCTCCAAATAAACAACCATGGTTCACAGAGGAACTTAGGAAGATGAAGCGGGCTGGACAACAACTAGAGTGCACCTGGTGGAAAACTCTTATCTGACAAGACTCATCATAGGAATTTTCTTAATTCCTATTGAGAGGCAATACATGCAGTGCAGAGATCTTTCTGCTCTGCACTTATTGCGTCTGCAGAGTCCCATCCAGCAGAGCTGTTTAGTGTGGTAAGGGAGCTCACATAGGCTCCACCTGTACAGAACCCTCTACTTATCCTGACAGCAGCATGCTGTGATGTGTTTTATAACTACTTTGCAGATAAAATATCTCAAATAAGAGCTGACTTGGATGCTGGGTTTATAGCAGAGTTGACTGATAAGGTGTCCAGTAAACCCGTTTCTGAGATTAGACTGGATCAGTTTGAGTCGGTGAGTACCGATGACGTGGACAAGATCCTTGGAAAAGTGAGGAAGGCGATGTGCCCTCTCGACCCTTGCCCATCATGGCTGGTCATCCAGGGGGGTGATGCATTGATGGCCTTTCTCAAGGAGACCATCAATGCATATCTTAGGGAAGGAATTATGCCATCTTTTTTAAAGGAAGCAGTTGTGAGACCGCTCCTAAAGAAACCTTCCCTGGACCCCCTGGGCCTGAAAAATTATAGACCGGTTTCCCATCTGCCATTTTTCAGCAAGGTGATCGAGCAGGCCATTGCTTCTCAACTCCAAGTGATCTTGGATGAAACTGATTTTCTACTGATTTTGAAACTGATTTTGAAACGATCCATTTCAAACCTGCTTCAGACCGGGATTTGGGGTGGAGACTGCCATGGTTGCTCTGGTAGATGACCTTTGCCAAAACATCGACAGGGGAAACGTAACCCAGTTGGTGCTTCTGGATCTCTCAGCAGCTTTCAATACGATAGATCACAGCATCCTCTTGGAACACCTGGAAGAGTTGGGAATTGGAGGCACTGCACTTCAGTGGTTCCATTCCTTCATCTCAGGTAGATTCCAGAGGGTGAGCTTGGGGACAGTTACTCATTAAAAATAGAGCTTAATTGTGGCATCCCTCAGGGCACCATCCTGTCCCCGATGCTTTTTAGTATCTATATGAAGCTGTTTGGAGAAATCATCCGGAGACATGGGGCGGGGTGTTATCAGTACGCTGATGACACCCAAATATATTTCTCCATGTCTCGGTCATCAGGCATGACGACACATGGTATTTCTCCCCTCAGTCACTGTCTTGTAGAAGTAATGGACTGGATGAGGAAAAATCAACTCAAACGGAATCCAGAGAAAACGGAGGTGCTTACAGTGGGGGGCCCTAAACCTGGTATTGGGTTGCAACCGCCAGTCCTGGGCGGGGTCATGCTCTCTGCTAAGGACTGTGTTCACAGCTTCACATGACTGCTCAGGTGAATGCGACAGTCAGGAGTGCCTGTTATCAGCTTTGACAGATATGCCAACTGCACCCTTACCTCAAGACAAAGGACCTAGAAACTGTAGTGCATGCACTAGTAACCTCATGACTTTATTTCTGCAATGCTCTCTACATGGGGCTACCCTTATATCTAGTTCGGAAACTACAACTGGTGCAAAATATGGCAGCCAGGATAGTCAAAATCGAGAAGGGAGCATATTACTCCAATCTTGAAATCCCTTCACTGGCTGCCTATCAGTTTCTGAGCACAGTATAAGGTGTTGGTAATGACCTATAAAACCCTACATGGCCTAGGTCCAACCTACCTAAGGGATTGCCTCCTCCCATATAATCCACCCCGCACGCTTAGATCTTCTGGGAGGGGTTTATTGCAACCAATGAGATCTAGATTAACATCAACCTCCCAAAGATCTTTTTCTGTCACTTCTCCCAGACTATGGAACACCCTGCCAGAGAAGATCCATCAAGCAACTAGCTTGGAGAATTTCAAAATAGCCATCAAAACGGATCTCTTCCGGCAGGCCTTCCCTGAATAGAACAGACCATTTTAATGAATGCTTCTTCCTCTTTTTATGTTTTTATGTTTTGATTCTATAGTTTTAAAGCTTTCGGATAGTTATTTTATGTCACTGGTGAAATTGCCAGTTATTTTAAATATATGCACTATTATATGTCATTTTAAGGGAGGTAAATTATTTTAAGTCATTACTATTGTTATGGATTTGTTTTATATCCAATTGTTGTGAGCCGCCTTGATTGTCTTATAGGCAAAAGGCGGGGTACAAAAATAAAGTTATTATCATTATTATTAGCTTGCAATTGGAAAATTGCTAACAGTGTAAATATCAGTAAATGGTATGCTAAGATTTGGGATCTTGCTGTATTGGGAAAACTAATACATAAAGAATGTATGAATGGAGATACAGACACAAACAATTTTACAGAAATTTGATTTCCTTTTAATAGCTATTGTAATTATCATAGAGACATGTGGAAACAAGCTCCCACAACTCATGGAAAGACTTAGAAAAACACATTTGAGTAAAGTAAATGACAATTTTGGATGATATTTTATTTTCAAGTATTTTGATAGCATCTACATGCATTGATACTGGTTCAATGCATAAATAACCCTGTTATTTATTGCTCATTTTTTGAATCTATAATTCTAGCCTGTATGTCTATTTTTATTTTAAAAGTAGTAGTAGTTGTACAAGTTGTAGTAGTAGTAGTAGTAGAGAAGGAGGAGGAAGGAGAGGGAGAAAAACTGAAGCTCTGCATGGCATTCTTTTCAAATTCTGAAAACCCAATGGGGGGGGGGAACAGTTGAAAGCAAACATTGTTAGGCCACTTCAGGACAGAATAAATCATAGCTGCTAAATCTGGGAAGAATTTCAGAGGAAGAGAATTTCATAAGTATCCCTACTTGAGACTGATTAATTTTGTGTGAAGGTTTCCCTTGCAACTGAGCTAATTAACCTGTGTTTAAGAGTGAGGGTTTATTTAATATTGGCTGCATAATTCTGGGAAGGCTAAGACAGAGAGGAAGATACATGAATAATCACGAAGAACTGTAAAATATGACAATTTGATAAGTGATCTAAAAACACTAACAGGCAATACACAACATTGGGAGTGTCTTTAACAGAGGCATAGGATAGAGTTTATTGCACACTAATCACAATGTCAACTAAGGACTTTATCAGACGAGGCAAATATTGCCAAAAAACCATGTCATTTAGGATGCAATGATAGCACAAAAGGCAAAATTATCAGACATCCTCATTGTTAATCCGTTCCTGCTGTGTTGCACTGGTGTGAATGAGGCATTACTTTTTATTGATAGGCAAAGCCGTCAATACCAAGTGATGCCTCATTCACACCAGTGCAACACAGCTGGAACAGGTGAATGATGATATCATCTGATAATTTCAGCCCTTTGTGCTATTGTTGTATTCTAATTACACATTTTTTGCTGCGTCTGATAAGGTCCTAAGTCTAAATATAAAATTTGGTCGAAATCCGTTCATATGTGTGCATTCTAGAGATAAAAATACAGTAATCTAAAGTGTTTGTTCAAGGGGTACCTGAAGCAGCTGACACATAGCGTCCAAACCATGACTATAGTCTTGTTTCCATCCTGTTAGATAACAGATCAACTTTGGAGTTTCTATAATCAAGCATTTGGGTTTGTTCAAGTATAACAGACAGACAAGGAGAAGCTGGCATTTTGCAGCTTCCATATTGACTCTCCTATGGGTTTTAATCTGAACTTGAAAGACACTATCTAAGGTGCTGAAATCATCACCTTGGATGCCTCCAGCAAAGTCTGAAATAAAATCCAGAGCAGATTTAGTGCCTCAGTGACATAGAACAGTTCCACTAAAGTAAACTGCCACTGCAAACAGACCAACACTATATTTAAAAGTAACTAACTATGGGCTGCATCCTGAGTTGTCCTGAAAAAACAAATCCTTCTGTATTTTCTAAAGGAACTGAAATCCAGTAGAGACTCCCACTGTAAGAAAGCCAAGCAGTAGTTTTTATCTGGTCCCCTTGTGGACCTAGAAGTAAGTGGTGAGTACAAGTGCAAGGAAGCAGAATACATCATCACAATGTGGTTGGAGAACAAAGGCCACAGCTTTATTATTTGCAACTATACAGGTTTGGTCTGGCATGGGGAAATGGATCTTGATGTTCTCCAATGAACACCAGCTCTTCAGAGGAGACATCTGTGGAATTCACATTTGTTCTCCTTCAGCACCTAGCAGTGAATCAGGTCCAACACCTCTCCATCTAGGCCTGACCTCAGTAATTTACATTCCCAAAGTCCTTAAAAGGAAACCCTGAAAAGGGAATGGTGGTCACAAAGTCCTGGTTCCTCCAACACTAGATCCATCCCCATGCCATACTGCCAAAGTTATGATGATTAACAATATCATCAGACAAAGAATTAGAGTAAATGAGGGGTGGTGGGAAGGTAAAAAGACGCTGAATGCAAGAAGGACACAAAGGGAATGTTTATACATGCCCTAGGCCAGTGACGGCGAACCTATGACACGCGTGTCAGCACTGACACGTGTAGCCATTTGAGCTGACACGAGGCCGTAGGCCTCCCCCACCCACGCAACCTCACAGGCAGGCGAGAGTCTGCCTGGCCTTTCCCCGGCCTTCCTGAGGGGGCTCCAGGGCTTTGAAACCCCAGAGCTGCCTTGGGAAGGCCAGCGAAGGTGACGGGAGGGCAGGAGGGATTCTGGCCATCCTCTCCCTGGGCTTCCCGAAGGGGCTCTGGGGATTGAGAGCCCCATATAGCCTCTTCGGGAAGGTTGGGAGGGGTGGGGGAGCGTGGCGTAGAGGCTTTTCAGCCAACCCCACCCTCCCAAAGATGCAACAAAGCTTAGAAAGCTCAATAGCAGCTTTGGGAAGGGTGGGGGGGTCTAAAAAGCACTTTTCCCATCAACTCCCCGCTCTCCCAGGGCTTGGCTCCCCCCCCCCATGGAGCCAAGCCCCAGGAGAGCGGGGAGTTGAGCACCTGGCTTGCTCAGCAAGCACTCCATTTAAATCAGCTCCTCTCCCTTGAGTGGGAGGGAGAGATGCTGATTTAAATGGGGTGCTTGCTGAGCAAACCACGAATAATCAAAACTGCAAGAGTGAAAGCTGCAAATGTGGAGGGGCAACTGTATACATTTATGTTATTTAAACAATAAATATCACGAAATAATGTTTTTTCCTCAAAGTGACACACCACTTGAGTTATGCTCAGTTTTTCGGCAAAGTTTGACACACCAAGCTCAAAAGGTTGCCCATCACTGCCCTAGGCAGACCTGACTGAAGGCCACAATCTTCAAGTCCACCTGGGGAAGGTCCATTTCCCACCACTGCCAACCATCACACAGATGCCTGCAGACACAACATCAGAGATTAAGACTTTCATATTGAGAAGGGAAGATGGCAGCTCACACTGTCCCACAGCCTGTAAATGGGCCACCATAGAATGTCTGGGAGCCCTTGTTTCTTCCTTATTCTCTATACTACCGAACACACTGTTTTGGAGGGGCCCTTCAGTTCAATGTCCCATGACTGGGGATGAGAAGAAATAGTGATTCAACCAATCATTCATGAAATTGAGCCAGTAATTTAAGGAGAATTGTTTGGTGAAATTATCCCTTTCCCAAAATGTCACTGATTCTTCAGTGCATTTGCTTGGGAGTAAGCCCCAGTGAATTCAGTGGAGCATTTTAACACTTATAAATGCATTGGACTGCAACCTCTAATACTCCCTCCTTCTTCCCATACAAAAATTGGCATGATATGTTTTTAAACCTTTGGGTCTGCTTTTCAATAGAGCACTTTTGTCATTTTTTGCAAGATACATTCTCTCTCTCCATCTCCCTCTCTCTCTCTAATGGTATAAAACACATTTTTTTTTTCATATTTCAGTCTTAAAAATAGGGTTGTATGGAATGGCACACTCTGATCTTATATTTTTAACATGCCTGCTTCAATCATTGCATTTCCTTTGAAGAGATGTTTTGAAGAGATATTTTGGAGTACTGTTCCTCTCATATAAAATGAATGCCGAAGGAATGATCCTACATTGTGTAACAGAGTAGGGGTTTGGGTTTTTTTTTTTTTAGCCATTCAACTGCTGCCCAATAGAATATCAGTCCCCAGTGAGTATCAAAGGAAGCATTCATTTATTACAGTGGCAGTCATTTTTAATTTCCCAAAATTCAAAAAAAGAAGACTATCTCCAAATTCAAAAAGCACTTCAGAACAGGTTTTTCTGAGGGAAACAATTTTCAGGTACTTCAATTATCTTCTCCTCATGAACATAACATTTTATATCTGACTTCAAAACATGATTTTGAGGTAGATTTAGGAGATTATCAGACGAATGTCTAAAAACATTACTATGGCACTATATTTTACAGTGTTCAGGTTCTGGCACAATGACACACATTTTCGCATGCGGCTATGATAATGATACAAAATCCCCAAAGAATCTGGCAATACGAGTGCTTGTGCCTCTTATTTCCACATTTTCCATGATGAGATTTCAAAGAGTCTCACGAGAAGATACAAGTGTGCTAAAAAGCCCCAAACACCAAAATTAAAAAAAGAAAACATTCAGAAAAGCACAGATACATGTTTAGAAACTTGGAAGCAAGGCAGGGAGGTTCATAAAAAGAGTGTACAGTACCTAGTTTTCCTGTTCACATCTGGAAGTGTTCTGATGGGAACTCCCATTGACGCTTGAATCACGCCAACGGAATGGGACATCTTCTCACACATGAAAATCCAGAACACAAACGCTACAGGAGATCAATTTTTGACTTCTCTCTGACAACAAATAAGAACTCCCTTGTAATGGCAGCAGAATGCTTGAAGAACACTGGGGCACGACAACGTCTGATAAGGAAGATCTTTTGTGATCTCATGGCATCATTATAATGTCATTTTTGATACATCTAATAATCTCTTTAGTGAGTTCCCTGCCAATAGAGCCCTAACCATTAATGGAGTCCCACTCTTGGGAATCTGGATCTAAGAAGGAGATGGTTCCCACACATTTCAGATAAATGTGGGCAGAGCAGACTTCAGAGGCAGAGCAGGGGACCCTGAGAGTACCATCACAAGGAACAGCCCCTGCTAAGCCTTGTGGGAGGCATGTGGGGGGGAATCGACCACCACACAATATGTGACCACACATGCAGAAAGGAGAGATGTAGTAGTGATGGGCAGGACCGGTTTAAGGAATTTTGGGGGCCCCTGCAATGCTTTACTTTGGGGCCCCCATATATTTATCTCAGATCAATGTAACCTAACCTATTCACCGTACAGGATGTTCAGATTATAGTAGGACCCCCGTATCCCTGGATTCATTATCCATGGGACACAAAACAGCACACCTACCATAGAGTCTTCCTAGAAAATGTGTCTTCCCTAGCCCTTTTCTAGGCCTTCCAAGGCAACTCTATGGTATTTTAAACCAGAAATCCCATTATTTTCATATTAAGGAGGCCAACACGGGGCCCTCTCTTGACCTCGGGGCCCCCTCTTGACCTTGGGGCCCCCTGCCAATGCTGATTTGGCAGACAGGTTAAACCGGCCCTGGTGATGGGTGACTTCAACTATCCTGATATTTGCTGGAAATCTAACTCAACCAAAACTTTAAGGTCTAGCAAATTCCTTACTTGCCTGGAAGACAATTTGGTTGTCCAAAAGATGGAAGAGGCAACAAGGGGGTCAGCTATTTTACATCTGATCCTAACCAACAGGGATGACCTGGTTAATGGGGTGCAAGTGGTGGGATCCTTAGGTGAGAGTGATCAAGTTCTCCTGGAGTTTGTTATACAATGGAAAGGAGAAGCCAGGCATAGTCAGACACGCATTCTTGACTTTAGGAGAGCTGATTTCAATAAACTCAGGGAAATACTGGGGGTGATCCCATGGTCAGGAATACTAAAAGAGAAGAGACCTCAAGACGGATGGGACTTTCTCAAAAGGGAGACACTGAAGGCACAATTTCAAACAGTATCAATGGGGAAGAAAAATGGGAGGTGTCTCAAGAAACCAGGATGGATGACTAAAGAACTTTCAAGAGCTAAGTTTTAAACAGAACATGTATAGGAAATGGGAAAAGGGGGAAATCACCAAAGAAAAATTCAAACACATAGCAAACACGTGTAGGAGTAAAGTCAGAAAAGCTAAAGTGCAGAATGAGCTCAGGCTTGCTAGAGAGGTTAAGAAAAATAAAAAGGGATTTTTTGGGTACGTCTGCAGCAAAAGGAAGAACAAGGAAATGGTAGGGCCACTATGTGGAGAAGATGGCAAAATACAAACAGGGGACAGAGAAAAGGCAGAATTACTCAACACCTTATTTGCCTCAGTGTTTTCAGAAAAGGAAAAGTGTGATCCACCTGAGGATAATGGAACAGAGGACACAATAGGGGAAATCCAGCACAGAGTAAGTAAAGAGGTAGTACAGGAATACCTTCTTAATCTAAATGATTAATAAGTCTCTAGGACCAGATGAATTACATCCAAGGGTGTTAAAAGAGCTGGCAAATGTAATCTCAGAGCCATTGGCAATAATCTTTGAGAACTCCTGGAAAACAGGAGAAGTCCCAAGACTGGAGGAGGGCAAACGTTGTCCCCATCTTCAAAAAGGGGGGAAAGAGGATCCCAACAATTATCGTCCAGTTAGCCTGACATCAATACCAGGGAAGATTCTAGAGCAGATCATTAAACAGAGAGTCTGTGAACATTTAGAAGGCAATGCCATAATCACAAAAAGTCAACATGGGTTTCAGAGAAACAAGTCATGCCAGACTAATCTGATCTCTCTCTCTCTCTCTCTTTTTTTTTTTTTTTTGATAAAACTACCAGCTTGGTAGATGAAGGGAACGCTGTGGATATCGCATACCTTGATTTCAGTAAGGCCTTTGACAAGGTTCCCCATGACATTCTTGCAAACAAGCTTGTAAAATGTGGGCTAGACAAGTTAACTGTTCAATGGATTTGTAATTGGTTGACCGGCTGAACCCAAAGGGTGCTCAGCAGTGGCTCCTCTTCATCTTGGAAAGATGTGACCAGTGGGGTGCCACAGGGTTCTGTCCTGGGCCCAGTGCTATTCAACATCTTTATCAATGACTTGGATGACAGAATTAGGGTCATACTTATCAAATTTGCAGATGACACCAAATTAGGAGGAGTAGCTAATACCCTAGAGGACAGTATCAAAATTCAAAAACCTGAATAGACTAGAAAGTTGGGCCAAAGAAAACAAAATGAAATTCAATATGTAGAAATGTAAAGTATTGCACTTAGGGTAGAAAAACAAAATACATAGATATAGGATGGGAGACCAGGCTGAACGAGACTACGTGTGAAAGGGATCTAGGAGTCCTAGTAGACCATAGGTTGAACATGAGTCAACAGTGTGATGTGGCAGCTAAAAAGGCCAATGCGATTTTGGGCTGCATCAATAGAAGTATAGTGTATAGATCAAGGGAAGTAATAGTGTCACTCCATTCTGCCTTGGTCAGGCCTCACCTAGAATATTGTGTCCAGTTCTGGGCGCCACAATTCAAAAAGGATATTGTCAAATTGGAGCGTGTTCAGAGGAAAGCGACTAAAATGGTGAAAGGTCTGGAAACCATGCCTTATGAGGAGAGACTTGGGGAGCTGGGTATGTTTAGCCTGGAAAAAAGACAGTTAAGGGGTGATATGAGCCCTGTTTAAGTATTTGAAGGGGTGTCACATTGAGGATGGAGGAAGCTTGTTTTCTGCTGCTCCAGAGACTAGAACATGGAACAATGGATGCAAGCTCCAGGAACAGAGATTCTACCTCAACATTAGGAGGAGCTTTCTGACGGTAAGAGCTGTTCAGTAGTGGAACACACTCCCTCAGAGAGTGATGGGGTCTCCTTCCTTGGAGGTCTTTAAACAGAGGCTGGATGGCCATTTGTCAGGGAAGTTTTGATCATGATTTCCTGCATGGCAGGAGGTTGGACTGGATGGCCCTTGTTGTCTCTTCCAACTCTACAATTCTATGATTCTATGAAATGTCCCACTGAATTTATCTAAGGACCCGAGACATCTGTCTTCCATGGTCAATGGCTGCCAAAACAACATGGCTTCCAGTGCTCACTATATTAGTAGAAGCACATCTTCTCTCACCAAAGAGACAGACAGACACTTTATTTCAGCCATTGGGCAATAAGATAAAATAATAAATACAATCATAAGTTTTAGTAAAATCTGATAAAAGAAAAAAAAACAGCAGAGTTTAGATGTCACCAAAGCCTTTGTTGGAGTACATACTCCTGTAAGTGGTGTCTCAGTGTTATATATTATTAAAAGGGAAAGGATTGATTTAAAGGGGATAAGTAATATAAGGCTTATAGAAACCTTTATTGTTAGCACCACAAAATATTAATACTGGTGCTTCCTTATATAGTTTTAGTAAGGATATGATTGTCTTGCTTATAATCACATATCTTAGTTTTAGGACTTTTTCAAATGGGGGAAAACCCCCAAGGAGGTCGGGAGAAGAACAGGGCTGTCACGCTTACAGAGCCCCATTTCAGAACACAGTCCTTTTCCGTCCTCCTCCCGACTTTGCCCCGTGCTTCCTCCATGCTGCCGGTGCTGCTTTTTACTGACGGAGGTTCTCCATCAATAAAAAGTGGTGCCCGCAGCATGGGGGAAGGTCAGGAGGAGGACGAAGGATGATTGCGTCATCTGAAATGGGGCTCCGTAAGCACAACAGCACCGTTCTTCTCTCGACCTTCTCGAGGGGTTTTTCCCCCGTTTGAAAAAGTCCTTAGTTTTGTTTGATTAAGCTTGTACTGTATGTAAGCACAATATGACAAAGGAACTTATGAATTAAGCTTTATTTATTTATTTATTTATTTATACCCCACTCTTAAGTCACAAGGCTATCAGAATGGCTTACAAATTGTTTTAAGTAATAGCAATTTACACATCTACACTGCATTAAGTAGTTTCCAAGGTGTTTTAGCTAATTGCCCCCACAAGCCGGGTACTCATTTTACTGACCTATGAAAGGATAGAAGGCTGAGTGAACCTTGGAGCCCTCTGCAATTGAACTGTCAGGGTTCCAAGTAGCTTTGGTGAAGCTAGCTTCACAATGAAAGCAAAACACACATGCACAAACTAAACTAAATTTGGAAGGCATTTTTTCTCTGATGCTTACAGCTCATTGCAAAGAAAAGAAGCAGCACATGGTAACATTGCAAAATTGTGGTCCATAGATGTGCAGCTCCAAAGGATGCAAACTCTGATAAAAAATAGGAACACAAGAGATAAGAAAGTAGGATAAGAATTCTACAGCTTTTAATTTCCGTTCATTTTTTTCCTTCTTGTCAACACAGTTACTAAATGTAATAATTGTTTGGAGGAGGGAAAGGGGAAAAGCATATGATCTAGACAGCTAGACAATGCAACTGTTAGGTGGATTTGTAATTGGTTGACTGACTGAACCCAAAGGGTAGTTACCAATGGCTCCTCTTTATCCTGGAGAGAAGTGACCAGTGCCACAAGGTTCTGTCTAGGCCCAGTGCTATTCAGCATCTTTATCAATGACTTGGATGAAGGAATAGAGCGTATGCTTATCAAGTTTGCAGATGACACCAAATTAGGAGGGCTAGCTAATACCCCAGAGGGCAGGTTCAGAATCCAAAATGACATCAATAGATTAGAAAGCTGGGCTGATATTAACTAAATGAATTTCAACAGGGAGAAATGTAGGATACTACATTTGGGCACTAAAAATGAAATGCATATAGGATGGGTGACACATGGCTTGAGGGCAGTACATGCAAAAAGGATCTAGGAGTCTTAGTGGACTACAAGCTGAACATGAGTCAGCATTGTGATGCAGCAGCTAAAAAAGCCAATGTGATTCTAGGCTGCATTAATAGCAGTATAGCGTCTAGATCAAGGGAAATAATAGTGCCACTCTATTCTGCTTTAGTCAGACCTCACCTGGAATACTGTGTCCAGTTCTGGACACCACAATTCAGGAAGGATATTGAGAAGCTGGAATGTGTCCATAGGAGGGCAACCAGGATGGTGGGAGGTCTGGAAGCCATGCCCTATGAAGAGAGGCTTAGGGAGCTGGGTATGTTTAGCCTGGGGAAGATAAGGTTGAGAGGGGACATGACAGCCATGTTTAAATATTTGAAGGGATGTTATACTGAGGATGGGGCAAGCTAGTTTTCTGCTGTTTCAGAGACTAGGTCATGGAGCAATGGGGTCAAATTACAGGAAAAGAGATTCTACCTAAACATTAGGAAGAACTTCCTGACAGTAAGAGCTGTTTGGAAGTGGAATGCACTGCCTCGTAGTGTGGTGGAGTCTCCTTCTTTGGAGGCTTTTAAACAGAGTCTGGTTGGCCATCTGTCAGGAATGATTTGATTGTTTATTCCTGCATGGCAGGGGGTTGGACTGGATAGCCCTTGAGGGCTCTTCCAACTCTATGATTCTATGATCACATTTTTTATAAAATGTATTGTTTGTGTTAAGATTTTTTATGCAAACTGCAGATTGCCCTTTTAATATTCTGGTAATTCCTGAACTCCCAAATAATAAATATTTTACAAGACTTTATGGATTTTATCAGACACATAAAATACAGTGTCATAACAATGCCACATAACTGTGAAAGGGCATGCATATCAGACGACGTTGCCCTTTCGCGGTTATGTTCTAGCCAAAACCCATAGTTTTCTATTGACGGCTGAAGCCATCAATAGATACCCCATGGTGCTTCTCTGTTGACATTGCTGGCAAGTGAAACCTCATGCCATTGTACTCACGTCAATGTAGCATCAATGGCCGGTCTGGTGTAAACACTTCTGGGTGAGATTGCGACAGCCAGGTAAGTGACACACTTTTTATGACCCTCCCCGGGTTACTTGGAAGTTTTTTAGTGTGTTTAGTTGCTTGGTGAACCTTTTTTAGTGTTATTTTTGTTTTATTTTTTCCTGCACTATTTATTCTCGTGAGAATACACGGGATTTGAATGAAAAGGTGAACTGAGCTCCGTTCACTTCCTCTTTCATTGCAGGGGAAGCCTCTGCTGGGATTAGAGGTAAGTGCGGTGGGGAGCATTCTTTTGCTGGCATAAAAAATGGATTTTTTTAATGCCAGCAAAAGAATGCTTTTAAGGGGCTCGTCTGATAAAGTCCTATAACTAGACTCACTAGAATTCATATACTTTGGCTGGAATTCTACACGGGGACTTAGTTACATTTGAATAACTAAGTAACTTCTCCTGGCTCAACCATTCCAAACCTACTTTACTAAGCATCAGCCAATGGAGGGAGGTCCATTGTGCTGGTGATCAGGGTGTAAGTGGATGATGTTTCCACCCCTCTCCTGCCAGGAAGCGAGGCTGCAGCACAGAAGTGCAATGTGCTTTCTGCTCCTGATTGTTGCAGCCTTGCTGGCTGGCTGGAGAGGGGTGGCGACATTTTCTACCCATGCCCTGATCACCAGCAGAATGGACCTCCTTCTCTCTGTGCAGCTGATGTCTGGTAAAGCCACTTTGGGGCAACAGTTACAATTGTGGCAACAGTTCTACATAGGGATCATGAATACAGATCAGTTACAGATGTGTATCTCCAGGTTAAGCATCCAGAAATATGACACTGAATTCTAGCCATCTGGACACCTGCACTGGAAGCCAGTTGTTGAATTTTTCTCAGTCCAAGGAAACATGAAACTAATATTTAACTGTCTGGGGTAAAGTCTATACCACCATACAGGTCCAGGATAATCTACATTGACACAAGCCATCACTGTGCCAGTATTTATTTATTTATTCATTCATTTATTTAGATAATGCAAATGTCAATGGTCAGATGGCTGCAAATATTATGCAGTATCCTTTTTGTATATACAGTAATATCTTCTTGGGCCACCCAACAATGTACAATGTGCTGCAGCACTGGGAGAAACAGACAGTGCTCTGAATACCATGTGACATATCTCAATATCTTGAGATCTTCAGACAATTAGACTAAGCCCCATTGATTTAAATGGGTCCACTCCAGTTGCAACTAACACTGGCTTTAGAGTGACATGCTGCTTTGTGTTGCAAGTGGAAAGTAGTTCTAAGGGCTGGTTTACATGGCAGATTTATTGCGGCAACTTGCACTTTAATTCTTTTCCGCAGCTGTGCCAGTCATGTTATTTTTCTAATTATGCCACTTTTCGTTCAGACTTGAAAAGGTGGGGGCGTGGCCTCCCAAGCAGAGGCAGGCTTTATGGGGAAGGGCATAGACCTTCCTTTGAAGCCCTGCATTTTCGAGCTAAAGAAAGACTCACAGACTGCCCAAATAGCAAAGAAGTGGCTCTGTCTCTGTCTCTCTCTAAATCTGCCTGTAAATGAACTCAGTCACTGCCCGAAGCAGAGAGACAGCAATCTCTCTGCTGAAAGACTTTGCTGCCATGTCGAGGATCCTAAGGTGAATCTATCACAAGTTTTTTCAGCACGATTTGTTTAGTCAGGGTTCACAGACTTGCAAAATAGCAGAGGATTTTTGACTCTCCCTCCATGGTCCCCCTCCCCCCTCTCTCTCTTGCTCTCTCTCCCTGCCCCAAGCAGAGCTGACAGATGGGAACTTTATGACTGAAAGGTCTTGGGAATCCTTTTTCTTGGCAGACTTGCAAAATAGCAGAGAGAATTTTTCAAAGTTTCCTGAACGCTACTGAACTCAGTCCCCCTCTTTTAAGCCCACCCCTTGCATCAGAGCAACCAATCACAATGCAGATCTGCTGCAACCCTTAACAGAATGGTAGTTTACACTGCCAATAAAGTGCTACATTGCAAATATACCTGCAAAAGTAGCGACATCCCTTGCCACGCTATATTTGGGTGTTTTACCTTCCCCCCTTCTGAATGAGGCGATGCTGTGCTGCGATCCGTGTGAACTATGAACTATCTTAGCAGTATATTTAGAGGAATATTTGCCCGTGTAAACGACCCCTAAGAGAAGCCCTGCTGCTTTGGGGCTTGAAAGAAAACAAAAAACATGCCTCAATGGAAGTACACCAGCAAAGGTCTACATTACTTTAATTGGAGAAAAGAGGGTGTTTAAAACTATAAGTATGGTTCTGGTAGCTGGGATGTGTCCCATTTTAAAATGTCCCCTCCTGCAGACCAGGTCTGGAGAAAATATGAGCTTTCTTGTCATTGCTCCAACCTTTCTCCACAGGGACCCAGCTTGAATTTGAGCGCTTTTCAGCTTTTCCATCTTTCTCCCTCTCACTGTTGCTTGTAAGCTGAAGAAGCTATTTGTGTCAAGAATTTCCCTCTCCTCCCCTTTCCATCATAATGTCCATCATATGCCACCTTTTCTCTTTCTCCACCAAAAAGCCTTCTTCAGCCCTTGGACCCCTTCTCCACTGTCATGGCATGGTTGTCCTTTCTCAAGTATACATCTTTGCTCTTCCTTTCTTTGGTACCACTTGCCTTGTGTGTGTGTTGGGGGAGGTAAGCCTGAGATTGAATTCCTTGTGAATGGATGTGTACTTTATATTACTCTATATTACTGTGTCATCATCTAGTATCGTTTCCTTGCTTTTGGGGGGGGGGATCATTGGGAAGCCTTGGAAATACATTCTAGACTTAATGTTCTTCAAAGGAGGAAGTGTGAGTGTGTGTTGCAATTCTTTGCAAAACCTATTCATAATTTTGTAAAATGCAATTACTAAAAGGAAAAACATTTTCAAGCATTGTCTGTGATGTGGCCTTAAGTGAAGTAAACTGCACACTGTTATAACACATTGGTGTTGTTTGTGATCATTCAGAACAGCAGCTACTCAAATATTTGGCAGCTGCAATGCATTTTTGGTTGTATGTTAGTAATTGTCGGTAGTTCATGCACTGGTGACATCCCATCTAGATTATTGCAATGTGTTTTTTGTAGTGCTGCCCTTGAAGATAACACAGAAGTGGTAGATAGTGCAGAATGTGACATATTGCTCTCATAAACAATGGCAAAAGTCCTGTAGCAGTAGTTTTAATGGAACTACACTGGTTTTGAATACACTTCTGGTACGAGTCCAAGGTGCTAGTAATGACGCATAATGCCCTAAACAACATGGGGGCGTGACATCTTAGGGAACACATCTCCCTGTACACACTTAGGTCCTGTCTATACAGTCAAAATAATATGATCGCAATGCAAAAGATTGGCAATCCGTTCAAATGATCATTCTCACAACTATGTATCATTCGGAAGGGGGCAGCCAAATCCACCGCAAAGTCCATGTGCATTGCATCTGGGTCTTCATATGGATTTTCTGAAAAGCTCCATATGACTTCTGAATGTGCAATCATTTGAACACTCTCATTTGAACAGATATGAACAGGCAGTGCAATCTGATTGGCTGGATGAGCACAGGGGGCAGGGCTAGCAAAGAGGGAAAGCGGCTGTGGCCACCATGTTGGATTATCAGCTAAGCAAGGGTCTGGTAAGTCGATCAAACAGTCATCTTATATCCTTTAAAAAAATTATTTATTTGTAATTACGAAGAGTTGCTTGTGCACACTTTAGGATTTTTTTTTTTAATGGTGGTGGTAGATTTAAAATTGCAAGTAAATCACTTGCAGACACCATCTGGCTAGGGGGTCATGTGGAGTTTAGGGGGGCTCTTTTGGCTGTGTATGCAGGTCTCATCATTGCAAGACCATACCAGAGGTCCTGTCTACACGATTTAAATAATACGTACGGCGTGCGAAAGTTCACACTTCGGTACAAACGGCCGTTCGGATGCACACGAATACAAAAGAGCGGGGGCCCGGTTTTCCACCCTGAAATATGCACATGCGGCATTCAGGAGGGAAAGCGGATCGTGAAGAGAAATCCGTACGCCATTCGGATGGCTGACGGGTCTGTACGGTCCGTTCACACACATACGAACAGGCTGTGTAATCTGATTGGCAGGCCGAGTAGAGGGGGTGGGGCTAGCACGGAGGGAAATTGGGAGCGGCCGCCATGTTGGTTTCCCGGCTAGCGAGTGTCCGGTAAGTCCGTGAATTTATATGTTTATTTATTTTTATTTTATATTGTAAA
The DNA here is from genome assembly GCA_030847615.1 of Gambelia wislizenii. Lineage (NCBI taxonomy): Eukaryota > Metazoa > Chordata > Lepidosauria > Squamata > Crotaphytidae > Gambelia > Gambelia wislizenii. The sequence goes on along the minus strand of JAUMIR010000001.1, from coordinate 162,651,584 downwards.
TACGGAAAACCGACTGTCCGCAAACCAGGAACTTTAAAAAAAAAAAAAAGCAGCGGGAGATTTAAAACTGCCGCTTGGCTTGCTTGCTCCAGACAGCTTCGGGAAGAGGGAGTCATACGGGAGTTTAGGGGGTTTAAAAAATCGTATAGCCGGTTCGTATGCATACGAATGACAGGCTGTTCGTATTTTTTGCCCCCCATATGAATTTTTTTATGATCGTATAGCCGCACCCTAAGTATTAAGATCTGACTGAGGGACTCTTGTCTCCATCCTCCTAGTGGGAACTGTGCATAGTTTATTTCATTTCATTTTTATCTCACCTTTCTCCTGGTGTAGTATCCAAGACAGTTGACAGCACTGTGTAGAGAGGGAGGATAAGGCCTTCTTGGCAATGATATCCCACATATGGTATTATAGCATCTCAGCAGCTTTGGCTGGCAACTTTCAGTGGCAGCCCATATTAGCCATTAATGGAAGCTTTTGAATCTCATGGATAGTAACTAGGTTTTTGATTTATTATTACTCATTTTGTTGTGGATTGTTGTAGTTTTATCTTGAATTTTTTTTTTATTGATTATCTCCTCTCCTGAGAATGACAGAAGGCAAGTGCAAGGCTAACTCCACTTCAGCCAACACAAGCTCTTAGCAGATACAGAAGAACTTCATTAAACTAACAGAGCTGACCACAGTATACACACACACCTGTTGTCAGGATTGAAGGTTTGTCTAGTTACACAGTATACTTAAAGCCTGCACAGTTTAACCATTAAAAAGCTTACATTCAATTTGTTAGCAACCCAAAACATTCCATCTTTCCAACACTACCACCCCCATACCAGGCTTCCCATCAAAATGACCCTGACTACTTGCAACTCCAAATTCCTCCCCACACATCTGCTCATTATTCCAGGTTGCAAATATACACAATCTTTACTTCCTAGCATTCCCCAACAGTATAGCATATCCCATCATTCCTCATTACCAAACACAAGCCAAAGCATGTCAAACAAGCATGGCAGGACTATGGCTGGATCATGATACTGACAGCAAGTTAAAAGTGTCTAAATAAATAAATGGGGGGAAATCAAAGTCCACGTGACAGTTAGCAACTCACAGTGCTTTGCATATGATGAACTTTTGTTCATTATAATTCTGATTGATTGATTGATTGATTGACTGATAAAGGTTTATACAGTTATGATTGTTATAAAGAAAAAGAGACGCCCTCCCCCCAGCACCCCATGCCTTTTGGTGCAATGATTCAGAGTATCTAACTAAACCAATTGGCAGGATATTCAGGACAGATACACAACGGTTATAATTACCGCAGTTTGTTAAATTCTCTGTCACAAGATGTGGTGATGAACACTAGCTTAGAGGGCTTTAAATGTAAATTGTTAGGAATTCATACATTATGTCAAATAGTGGCTAATTATCATCATGCCTCCAGGTTCAGAGGCAATATGTTTTCCTTTGAATAATAGTTTCTGGAGAACAAGACCAGAAGAGGGCTATTGCTGTCATGTCCTGCTTGCTGGAGCTCTTGTGCTTATCCTGAAAATGCATGATACCCTCTGAAGACTGGCATACCTCCAGGGGGTTCACTGAGCCTTTGACTTAATTCTTGAAGGAAGCAATGCCTGGTTTGTGCACACTATCCTGCATCCATTTCCTGAGCAGAAAAGAGAAGGGGGGGGGGCGGGGATTCACCTTGAAGAAAGAAGAGAAGCCAGCAGGCAAAGGAGTGCTCCAGAGACAACAGGAGAAGCCTATTAGACCTTACGTTTATTAATTAATGTCTTGTATAATTTCACTAAATCCTCATTCGGATTCAGCATTATTTAAAGTTTCACTAGGATACAGTCTTTACCACATAGCACTTTGTTTTACCCTTTCGAGAAAGAAGAAATGAGAGACTCAAGCTAATTAAGTCTTAGGCTGGGGTGTTGTTTAATAAGCTGCTGTGAAGTAGGCAGGCTTAAGAAGCAGATGCAGGACAGAAGAGGCATGTGGAACATGGATCCTTATAGCTAGCAGAAAGGAAAGGGGCTTTAGATTGACCAGAACTGTGCTCCAATCATCAGCAGAATGGGCCTCCTTTCCCCCATGCAGCAGATGCCCAGTAAAGTAGGTTGAGGGGCAAGCTATGCTCATGACAATGGTGTCACAATTGTGACTAAGTAGTGAATGCGAGTACAAAATAGTGTTGTCCCTTCACATTCGCTGGGGTTAGGGGTGAAGCACCACTGTGAAAGTGAAAAAACCACGAATAAATGAAGCCCACCTCCAACATATGTACTACACTACAGTATTGTAGACTCTTCTCCCACCAACAGGACTGCTGATACCTGCCACTGCATAGCAACACCTGCCCCCAGGCATTCAAACCATGCCCCTCACCCACACTCATCTCTCTGCCAGTTCTCCCTCCCTCTGCCCTGCCAACAACACAACTCCAGCTTGCTTTCTTACCTTGCACCAAAACAGTACTGCCCATTTAAAACAGTACGGTCACTCCTTTCCCAAACCAAAGCTAAAAGTTGCAACTGTACCAAAGTGCACCCCCCTGGATGCACAAATCACACTCCCACCCACACTCACCTGCCCCCCCCCCAGCTCTCCCTCCCTCTGTGTTGCCAACAACACAACCTTACTGAGTGATTTAAATGGGCAGTGCTGTTTTGGTGCTAGGTAAGAAAGCAAGTTGGAGTATTTCGTTGCCAGGACAGGAGGAGGAGGAGGAGGAGGAGGAGGGTGGGGTCTTGGAGTTTGAGCTAGTTATGCAGGAACTACAAACCATGAATACACAAAACCGCATATGTGAAATACGCAAATGTGAAGGGACAACTGTAGTTACAGATTTGTATTCACTGTTTTGAATTCACAATCACTACCTAGGAAAAAATTTGACACTATTGCCATAATCACAACTCACCCCCCAACCTACTTTATCAGGTATCAGCTGCATAGGGAGAAGGAGGCCCATTCTGCCAATGATTGGAGCATGATTGAATGATGTTTTGGTCAGGTTGCAGGAGGGGGGCAGACCAGGAGAAGTTACTTTGTTAAGTACTTAATTAAGTCTAAGCTGTTACCTGATTCTGGCCCTGACCTTCATGTATCTTACAACTGCATACCCTCCAACTATCCCAGTCTGGCAGCGTACAGTCCGAATTTATCTTCTGTTTTTCCACTTCTTCAGTTGCTGTTAAAATATTCCAGTTTCTCTCTCCTCCTCCCATTCCCCCCTTCATCCTAAGCTTACTTCAATTACTACAAACCAGTTTTAAAGTCCAAAAGTAGCTTACTCTCAATTAGTAGGGAAGAGTGGAAGGGATTCAATCATGTCTTTTCCAATAGAGTCAGGCAAAAGCAAACTGCTGCAGCCTCTCCTAGCTTGTGAGTTCTTTCTCATTAATAACCTTCCCCATCTTGACCACACTCTGATGTTGCCTGGCCACACATGTCCTGGTATTCATCTCTGAAATATTGGATGATGTGCAACTTTGACTATAAAAAGGGGGGGGGGGAGAATGTAGTAATTCTGCTGACATATGTGGCAACTTGATGTCAAGGAATGGTTCCACTACTGTAGAAGGATAGCTCTTTCCCCTATAATAAGCATCTTTAATGTAACTGTGAACAACACTTTCTTACACATACAAAATCTGACACAGTGTGGGGAGGGATGATTAAAAGGTTAAACATTTATTTCCGTAAGAGAGAGGTGTTTAACTGTCCCCTTCTAGCTGAATGCTTAAACCTAGCAGGTTTTAAATTATTTCAAAATCTTGACTAGATTCTGCTCTATGTAAATCTTCATAGTTATTATACATCAATTTTAATGCAAGATGGGCAGGGCAGGTTTGCTCTTCCCCAAATAAAATTCACTTCGGAGTATGCCTTCCCACCCTACCTCCCTGACTCTTGGAGATGTATTAAAGGAAGTCCCTTAAACCTGGGGGCTATTTACACAGCAAAGAATAATTGGGAAGAAATCGAGACGAACCCTATTGGTCCCCACACTCATTGGGGCAGTAAACCCGTGACTTTCCATCCCTCTATTTTCCATGGACTTTTTTGGAAAGTCCAAGAAATACCACACTATAGAGTCTGGAGCAATAAACACCTGAGGCAAAGCACAAAAATCAGTGTGTATAGAGCCATCGTACTGTCTATCCTCCTTTATGGATCTGAAACATGGGTCACCTATCGCCACCACCTACGACTCCTCGAGCGCTTTCATCAGCGCTGTCTACGCACAATCCTAAATATACACTGGACTGACTATGTGACGAATGTTGCTGTCCTTGAGCAAGCAGGGATCACCAGCATTGAGGCCATGATATTGAGAACACAGCTGCGCTGGGCAGGGCACGTTTCTAGGATGGAGGACCATCGCCTCCCAAAAATACTACTCTACGGTGAACTCGCCACGGGTCAGCGTAAGAGGGGCGCTCCAAAAAAGCGATACAAAGACTCCCTGAAACAACATCTCAGGCTTGGCCAAATTGATCACCAACATTGGTCCGCCCTGGCCTCACATCGGGAGGCATGGAGACGCACTATCCACAATGCTGCAGCCTTATTTGAGAACTCACGACGAACAAGTCTTGAAGAGAAACGACAACGCAGAAAGAATCACAACCCAAAAACATCACCCAAGGAGACCTTCTGCTGTGCTTTTTGCAACCGGACTTGTTTATCTCGGATTGGCCTTTTTAGTCATCAGCGCGCTTGCAGAAAGCGCGGGATGAGTCCTTCCTGAATCTTCGTTTGCAAAGAAAAGCCAGAGAGAGAGAGATTGTCTAATCAATCAGCAACCATCCCAGGAAAGGGACACACAGCAGAGCTGAATCATAAAGGTGGGCTTGCAAGGGAAGCCTTGCGATTCAGGATCTGCCGTTTGTAAATGGCCCTGCATAGGATCCCCTGCTGCCTCCGAAGCCTGGCTGACAGAAGCCGCTGCAGGCAGCGGAGAACCGGGTGAGAGCCAAGCAGGCCAGATCTCCCCCCTCCCCTAGGTGGCTGTTTCTTCCTGCCCCCCACTGCCACTGAAGGATGTTCCCTTGGTGGCAGAAGCCGCCACAGCCAGTGGAGAGCCAGGTGAGGGGTGAGTGGGCTAGACTACCCCCCTCCCCTAGCCTGCCCTTTCTCCCAGCTCCCTGCCGGCTGCGGAGGCTTCTGCCACTGAGGGACTTTTCCCTTGGTGGGTGGCAGAAGCCACTTTAGCCAGCGGAGAGCCAGGCGAGGGCCAAGCAGGCCAGACTGCCCCCACGCCGGGTGGAATGGGCTTCTGTGGTCAATGATACTTCCTCCGTGACAGTCATGGAGGACTGTGGGAGCCACGTGGGGTCTGGTGGAACAGGCTTCTGCAGCCTAGGGTGCTTCCTCCGTGAATGTCAGTCACAGATAAAGTGTCCTCAACCATGGGAGCTGCAGGGGCACCAGGCAAAATGGGCTGCTGCAGCCTAGAAACACTTCCTCTGTGAGTGTCAGAAGTGCCCTAGGCTGTGGCAGCCTGTTCTGCCTGGTGCCTCCACAACTCCCACAGCTGAGGATGCTTCCTCCATGACTGACACTCAGAGAAGAAGTGCCCTAGGCTGTGGAAGCCCGTTTTGCCCAGCATGGTGGAGGCCTGGCCCGCTCGACCCTTGCCTGGCTCTCTGCTAGCTGTGGCGGCTTCTGCCACTGAGGGAATGTCCTTTGGTGGCAGTGGGGAGCAGGGAGAAATGGCTGCCTAGGGGAGGGGGGAGGTCTGGCCCACTTGGCCCTCGCCCGGTTCCCTGCTGGCTGTGGCTGCTTGGAAGGAAAGCAGAGGCTGGAAGCAGGGAGGCGCACAGTATGTGTAAACAACAAATACAAGACTTTATTACCCATGACAAATCATGGGTACAGTGGGTGACAGAATCGAATTCTGTATTTCTCACTTCTTTCTGGAATAAAAAATGTTATGTAGCTGAGTCCCTGGAAAAAAACATTCTCTAGGTGTTCATTTCCTTTTCCTAACTTTCTCCCACTGAAAATCTACTATACTATTCAGTGATAGTAATGTAGCAATTCTAACAGTTCCTAAGGGCCAGGTTTGTGGGGAACTTTCTAAAAAGAAATGGTGAAGATTGTGGAAAGTGTGGAAGAAATACAACCTTAATGCTGCCATTGTGTGTTGTAAATGTCATGCGGCAAATGAACAAAGAAATAAAGATCAATCTGCAGTGAAGTGTAAAGTGTAGCATTTTAAACTCACTCACTAAAATGATGACTCCCCAATCTCCATCACAGGTCATCCTTTAAGGAAAAAAAAAAACCTAGTTATAGTATTTTCACAAATTATTTGTAGCCCATTGGTTTATGGGGAGAAAATGTAGACTCTACCAGGTTTGGTGATCTTTACATTCTGAACATCAAAATTTTACAGCTTTCCTGACTATTCCTTTAATCTTCCTTTGCTTAAACAATTGTTTATACTCTAAACTTCACAAACCAAGTGATTTTAGAGAGGGTTTTGTGTTTTTGGCTGGAAATTCCAAGACAAGACAAAAGTACGCTCTTTGTTTTATAAACATGTACATTTGTAAGCACTATCCTTTTACGGTTCCTAGTTACCAGCTGATATTATATTTGTATTATTTTTCTTTTCTAACCCACTGCTTTTATTTGTATTTAGAATACTTGAACTATGGTCTAGAGCACTGCACACATCCATGGATTCCACAGGAGTGGGCAAGGCATGGGCCATGGTTTTTTTTACACCACAATGGGCCACCCCCCTGGACAGGAACAGAGGATGGGTTCCCATAGTTCCCCAAAGCTGAGTTAAAATAAACTGAATGTAAACAGGAAGCCTCTTGTCTTTCTCATTGTTGTTCTCTTCTTCCCCTTCCTCCTTCTAAGCAACAGCAGTGACCTATGCGCCTGATAATTAGTCCCTAAATCAACCACATATACTTTTGAAAATCATCAGTGGGGAAAATTTATTTCCAACAGGATTCCATATTGGATTCTGTGAGATGGACAGAAGGTACACAAGGATGGACAGGTGCCATTTGGGTGTAGCGTTGTAGTATCTGAGAAGGAGGCCAATTAAGAAAAAAAAATTAATTAAATAGAAATTGTTAGACATTATCATGTATCTTAGCCTTCCACCTTGCTTGCTCATCTTCTTAACCACACACACACACACACACACACACACACACACACAGGGCAAGCATTTTTCCATTGTTTTCTGTACTTTGGGCCTTTTCTTGAAAAACAAATTCCCCCAGAAAACATTTCTGCATAGAAAACAATGTTCACAGCACAAATATTACACTGCCCTCTGTGAAGAAATGTTATTTTGAGCACAAAAGCAATGTTTTTCCCACAAATGTTTTGTTTTTTGTTTTTTTGCAAAAAGGTCTAAAAATGCCCTCCCCTCAAAAAAAACTTTTGCAGCAGTTGGACGTTTTCCTGACTGGGTATCTCAGCATGTTGAACAATTCTTCTTGCTATGAACAAGAATATTCCTGATTATTCTTTACACCCTATTCTTTACATACCAATGCTACATTAATAGCTTCAAACAGGAAGTGAGTCAATCTAGAGAGAAGCATTGTGCTAGCTGCAGCTTCATCACTAACCACTCTATGGGGTCAGGACAGCTTCACCTTGACCTCAGTGCTGGGTGGCTACCAGTGCAAAGCAGTTTTCATTCACTGGAATATCTTCCTGGAGTGGCAGCTAAAACTAACATGTAGCTGAAAATACCATTCCACATTATAAGTAGCCCCCTGGCATTGTACCCATCTGTCATGCCCACTTCCTAGGATCAAAGTTCAGATGATGACACAGAAGAAGAAGGGGGCATGCCAGTGCTTGAGACAGACAGTCACACTCCTAGCAGCCACAGCACACAGATATAGATACACCCGCTGCAGCTGAATGCAGATGAGAAAGAGAAGAGTTACAGCACTCAGAGCACTTAAACAGGAAGCACTCATTAATTAGGTAACAGCTGCAGGAGGCTTCCAGACCATAAATATTCCAGCACCTTCCTAAAGAAGTTGTTGTTGACAACCAACCATTCTGAAGGGAGCAACACTATTGTCTCTTGAGTCCTGGCTTGTGTTTCTGAAAATCCATGCTCCTTGCTTCATTAACATCCCACACTACTCGACACATCCCCTTGGATTGATGCCTTGGAATTTATTGCTGTATCCTACTGACCTGGACTCCTTGGACTCTAATAAGAGATTACACTTGGTTGGTAAGTTCCTGTATACATCTGGGGCTGCTACTGACTTGCTTTGTATTTATCCTTGGCTGGCCTCTAAGGCAAGACAACATCTGGCATTCCTAACCCATCTGGTACCGTACAATCCATGTAGAATGGCAGTCAGCCTTAATATCGCTGTTTGGGTCAAATCTTGACAGGGACTCCTTACACATTTACCACATCATCATGTATCACTCACACTAGTGGTTTTTATTAGTGGTAGAGAGGGATTAACGTGGTATGCATGGTGTACTGGCTTGAGTGTTAGACAAGGACTCTAAGAGACCAGAGTATGACTATCCATTCTGTGGTGTCACTGTGGCTGGTGTAACCCCTTTTCCCAATCATGTCACCTGGTGCAGTTTGGCCCCTCCACATCCCCCTGGTGCCACCATTGTATCCATTCAGCCATGGAAACCTGCTGAGTGGCCTTGGGTGAGCCACACTCTCTTAGCTTCAGAGGAAGGCAATGGCAAATCCCCTCTGAAAATCTTGCTAAGAATATCCAGTGACAGAAGCTACGTAGAGTCATCATAAATTAAAAAAAGGCTTCAAGGTACAGAGCACCAAAAAAGAGACTTCACTTCTCTTTTTAAAAATGCACCATTTTTCTCATTAGATTCTTTTTCTGAATAAATAAGATTTTTTTTAAAAAATGTACAAAACACCAGTGTTTATTTGGCATAATAATTCAAAATTACCATCATAAGAAAACATGTCATCCATATGCAATGTCAATGTGAATTTGGCAAATGAGAAACAGGTTTATCTCACAGGAATCACATACAAAACATGGATTTAACTTGCTGATAATGTGCAAAAATCCCTTATTAAACTTTCCATTAGTCGTAGTCATCCATATTAATGGATATGAGTTTCATTTCATTCAGTAGGTTAAGCAGTGCTCAAGACCCCCAATGGAAAGTTAAGAGAAAGTATATGTTATTGAGGACTCTGAATGAGCAGTAGAAATTGTTTGCCAAATGCCCAGGGCTGTATTTTATCCCCATGATAACTTCTTAATTTGATTTTTCCCCACATTTGTCTTGAGTTGTTTTCCAGCATATGATAACATCACAAGGTGACAGGACCATAATTTATATGTTAGTCACAGCTGTTTGGTCAATTCCCTTCGTCACTCATTTCGTAGGCTCTGGAACACTCAGGAAGCCTTCACTGGCAACGAAGGATGTCTTGATATCCTGATTCCAGATAATCAGACCTGCTAAATGTAACAGATAAGAAGTCCACTTCAGATTTCATACGTTTATTTTTTGTGTGTCTATAGGCATAAATTAGAATACCTTTTGCTGTACTGCCAATAACCTGTCAAGTTATGCACTTAGTTTAACAAATATGTTTGCTCCATTTTAGCAATCTTCCAGATTAGTCCTACCAACACAGACTCTTCACTGTGGCTCAACTAGCCAGCTCCCTGTTTACTCACCAACTGTGCTGTTTGTGATGAACAACAGGCTGCTTCTAGCAGCTACAGAGCTTGTTTGAATTAACATGAACTCAAAGACTCAATCCTGAACTTTAGCCTCAAAGTAGAACAGTAACAATCTCAACTCATTCCATGAGGCTGGGTGGCCAAACAGGCTGAAGAGATCCTTGTTCCACTGCAAAGAACACTTGAGCCCCTTCCATTAAAGTCCTAACCTTCTAGCCTGAATAGCTAGAATCTCCTTCAAAGGGCAACAAAGGTATATACTATCTCTATACAATATGCCAGTTGCAATGTTTCCTTTTCTATAGGATACTAAGGAGATTGTCAAATATACTTGTCCCAGTATATTTAAAAGCTTATAAGTGTCCTGGCATAATAACCCTTTTTAACAGACGTTGCTGTAATAACAAGAAAGAGCAGTCCCAGCATTATTGGAGCATGACTGCTAGAGTTGTTTACTTCCATGTTTGCTGGAGCGTGTGATCTTGGTGGTCTCGTGAGAAGATGCGAGCACGCTTAAAAGTTTAAAAACACCAAAATTGACAACGAAGATGAACACATAAGCACTGAAATACACTTAAAGATTTACAAGCAAAACAGGGAGGCTCATAGTTTTCACATTCTCACTTGGAAGTGTTCTGGCAGGGACCACCCATTGATGCTGTATTCACGAGAGCATAATGGGATGCTCTCAATACTGCAACAAAAATGGCATCAGTGATCAATTAATGGCTTGGGCCGTTAATTAAAAAATAGAACACCTTATTCTTGGCAGCAGGGTGCTTGGAGAACGCAAGAGGACAATGTCATGTGATAGGGAAGCCCTTTCACGGTCTCTGTCATCATTATCACTCTGTATTTGCCACGTCTGATAATCTCCTAAAGCGCCACTTATTACAAAAATGTATATTCTCTGAAATGAATAGAACCTAGCAAGTAATAGAGAAGTGGACTTTAATGCCATTATTGTATGCATTAATCTAGCTTTAGTTCAGTTCTAGCTCTAGCTCAGTTCTTCAGACTTGGGGAGTTGTCCAATAGCTGAAGAACCAATAGGATGCTAATCCCCCAGCTCTAGCCATTGTGTATATAAGTTCATACAATAATTTTGCCTTGTGATGCCCTTTTCTAATTGTCTCTACAACAGCCTATGAAACCACTACCATAAACCACTGTAAATCTGTTTCTGTGCAGATCCCTCTCCACCTTGCCCCTTGCTTGACTTATTACTTCTGCTTAATAGGGAGCAGCTAGCATCCTATTGGTTCTTCAGCCATTGGGCAACTCCCCAAGTCTGAAGAACTGAGCTAGAGATAGATTAATGCATACCACAATGGCATTAAAATCCAGTTCTCTATTACTTACTAGGTTCTATTAATTCCAGAGAATATACATTTTTGTAGTAAGAAGTGGAGCTTTAGTGTCCTATAGAAAAGAAAACATTGCAACTGGCATATTGTCTAGAGATATTATATAACTTTAACAAATATAGAATGACATTTAGACTGCAATCTTATACCACTTTACCTGGAAGAATGTCCCATAGAAATCAATAGGACTTTGTTTCTGAGTAGAGTGGTCAACAACTGAACTGTTTGAGAACTTCCAAGTATTTCTGAATATTGTCCTGATATTATTCAATGGAGGTTGAAATTCAAGTTCTCGGTTTATTTTTTGTTTAACTGTTTTCAGGTAATCCAAATTTAATCTTCCAGTAGGAGGAGACTGAATAAAATCTCCTCCAGGGACTGTGTTGGCAGTTTGGGGGTACTCCTGGACTCGTTACTCCAGATGACAAATCAGGTAAATGTGAGGGTCAGGAGCGCCTGTTATCAGCTTCGCCTGATCCGCTAGCTGCGCCCTTTCCTGGAAGTCGGGGACCTTGAGACTGTGGTACATGCTCTGGTAACCTCCCATCTTGATTTCTGTAATGCACTCTACATGGGGCTACCCTTGGGCTTGGTCTGGAAACTTCAACTAGGACAGAATATGGCAGCCAGACTGGTCTCGGGTACATCTAGAAGAGACCATATAACACCAATCTTAAGATCACTTCACTGGCTGCCCATTAGTTTCTGGGCCCAGTACAAGGTGTTGGTTATCACCTTTAAAACCCTAAATGGCTTGGGTCCAACCTATCTTCAGGACTGCCTCCTTCCATATAATCCTCCCTGTGCACTCAGGTCCTCTGGGAGAAATCTGCTGCAACCTTTAAAAACTAGGCTTTCCTCGACCTCCCAGAGGACCTTTTCGGCTATTGCTCCCAGATTATGGAATGGCCTGCCAGATGAGATCCATCACATTATCACCCTGAATAGCTTTTAAAAAGCTCTTAAGACGGATCTCTTCCAGCAGGCCTTTCCTGAATAGATACCCGGCCATCAGAGAAAAAATCTTATTAGTCTGATCCCTATCCAGTTATTTTATTGTGTTGTTTTTTAATATTTATTAAGGTTTTTTAAAAAATGTTTAATTATTTAATTGTATTTTAAGGGGAGGGTGGGATGGAGGGTTTTGTATGTATATTTTAAACGCTGTAAGCCACCCCAATTGCATTTTGTAGAGGGACAGGATACAAATAAATATTATTATTATTATTATTATTATTAAAAGAACATAATCTATTCAGTTTATTTTTTTAAAAAAAGAAAACCTGCATAAACACAAAAACATACAGATTTCCAGAACAGCCTGAAAAGGCAGTAATGAAAATGCTTCCTTTTGGATTGTCTTTTATGCCTTTTTTTTAAAAAAAGGAAGATCTGTTCAGAAGTAGTTTATTGGTGCCCTTTTCCGTGCTGTACTAACAAGAGTTAGCTGAAGTGCCATTGCCATTCTATAAGATATACTGCCAGGAGCTTAACCTTCCCAGGATTTTCCCACCACCCTCACCATTGGAACTATCAGTCCTCTTTTGCTGGTATGGCCATCGCTCTCTTATGAAAATGGATGCATCTTAGCCGGCTAGCTCCACTTTCAGCATTCTACTCCAAGTGACCATAGTCAGAGTCCTTGATCCAGCATAGTGTAGTGGTTAGAATATTGTACTAAGACTCTGGAAGGCCTAGATTTGAATCCCTGTTCAGCCATGGAAATCCATTGGGTGACCTTAGGCAAGTCACACTCTCTCAGCCTCAGAGAAAGACAATGACAAAGCTCCTCTGAATAAATCTTGCCCAAAAGAAGCCTATGATAGGGCCAGCCTAGGTTAGAGCCAGCCTGAAGATAAATAATAACAAAAGCAGAGTATAGTTTCTTAGTAGGGTCTAGCTCTCTAACAGTATTGGTCCCAGCTTCCCTGACACTCTGAATCCTCCTCTCCATATTAAGGTGTGCATTGGCTGGCATCCAATGAAAATTTCCAAGGATGAGCTTAAAGCAGAGATGAGAATTGTGCAGCCCTTTATATGTCGTTGGACTGCATAGGCTTGTATCCAGCATAGGCTTGTATCCTGTTAGTAGCATACACAGGAATTAAGTTAACCGTCTATCTATCTATGTTTCTTTTTTGGTGAATGGAGAGGGTTGGCGTTCCATTCATTCCTCTGCACTGACTAAAGAACCCCCCCCCCCATCTACTGTAGAGTTGCTAGAGAATCCCTGCCCCCCCACTCATGTGCATTCCTTTTCTAGGGAAGAGGGGTCAGAGAAGCATCTAGCTGTCTTCTTGCAACCAGATGCAAAATGATTACGTTTGCTGAGGGCATCTGTGGATCTGAGTGAAAGATGTAGCCATTTTGCATCCACCTGTGGGGACATAGCCAGATGCTTCTCTAGTCCCCTCAGCACAGAATGTATGGTGTGTGTGTGTGTGTGTGTGTGTATGTGCAGAAACTCTACAGATGGTCCAGAGGTCAGTGAATGGCCAGCTGTAATGTGGCATTACATGCGGAATGAATATGTTATGCTGTACCATGTTATGCTAATATGTACCATACAGGATTGTGGCCATAGTGAATGATGAGGAACAGTGGGAAATGCAGTTCAGCAAGATCTCAAGGGCCAAATGATTTCTCCTCCTGTCTTAAAGTACAGGCTGGCCCATTCTGGTGTGCTATTAAGTATCAGCAGCCCTCACTTTTGTTTATACTGTCCATCTAAGGGTTAGGGCTTGGACTATGTTTATGCCAACAGAGCAATGAAATAAAAAACAATAAAAGGGCAGCTCAGGGGGACATGCACTAAGAATGACCACTTCTGAGGTTGGACATGTCTATTGTGGACTCAAAGCGTGGTCTGAAGGGCAGATGATACAACGATAGAATCATAGAATTGTAGAATCATAGAATTGGAAGAGACCACAAAGGCCATCTACTCCAAACCCCTGCCATGCAGAAATATACAATCAAAGCATTCCCAACAGATGGCCATTCAGATGACCCCACTACATTCTGAGACAGTGCAATCCACTGCTGAAGAGCTCTTATAGTCAGGACATTCTTCCTAATGTTTAGATGGAATCTCTTTTCCTGCAGATTGAATCTATTGCTCCATGTCCTAGTCTCTGGAGCAGCAGAAAACAAGCTTGCTCCTCAGTATGACATCCTTTCAGATACTTAAACATGGCTATCATGTCACCTCTCAACCTTCTCTTCTCCAGGCTAAACATACCCAGCTCCCTAAGCCACTCCTCATAGGGCATGGCATCCAGACCTCCCACCATTTTGGTTGCCCTCCTATGGACACATTCTAGCTTGTCCATATCCTTATGAAATTGTGGTGCCCAGAACTGGACACAGTATTCCAGATGAGGTCTGACCAAAGCAGAATAGAGTGAAACTATTACTTCCCTAGATCTAGACACTATACTCCTATTGAGGCAGCCTAGAATTGCTTTGGCTTTTTTAGCTGCCACATCACACTGCTGACTCATGTTCAATTTGTGGTCCACTAAGACTTCTAGATCCTGATCTTGTTGAAGCTAGTTAGGTTTGGACACACTTTGGGAAAATTGCATTGGACTATAGCTCCCAGAATTCCCAAGCCTCCACTTGTTCAGTCTCTGGAGGGGTGTCTCCTGAGAACTCCATATAGGACATCTAGTGTTGTAGGAACAAATGGTAAGCTGTATACTCAGCGGCACAAAGCGATGCAGAAAACCTTGGAGATTATAGCCTTTTTTGAAGAAAAGAGAAATGATGGGAGGAAAATGTCTTGTTTTATTTTTGAGCAACTTAAGACTTTTCATTTCTCTTCCTTGAAGCAGAATTCTTTGTGTTAGGGCAATTTTGTTATTGAATCGATCCTGCATAACAGAGACCACACGAAGAACACAAGCATTCCTGTTCATAATGGCATGGTCTCCCTTGGGCCCAGCTGCCACATTAGAAGAACCAGTCATACTTTTCATTTTATATTTGTCACACAGTTGTCAGTAGAACGGTGACAGTGTTTTTATATACCATCATGACAAATTGTTTTTCCCCCCAATAAAGCAAAGGAACTGTCAACTTTGATTTGAACCTTTCCTTTCAGCACTTTCCTGAATGCTTTTTGGTACCCAAAAAGAGAAATCCCAACCCACCTGCATTATTACATAGGAAAATGACTGCCACTATGACAGGCATAGGGCAGGAAGGAGGAGAGAAGGTCTATATGTTCCACCTGGTAAGGTGTAATGTAGCCATCTAAGGATGACTGGTAATATGAGAGGTATATATATACACACTTAGACACTTACAACACTTTGATACCACTTCAACTGCCAATGGCTCCATCCTAAGGAATCCTGGGATTTTGTAGTTTTATGTGATACTTTGCATTCATTGCCAGAGAGCTGTAATGCTGTAGTTCAGGGAATGCACTAAAGAATTTGAAGTACCTCAACAAACTACAAATCCTGGGATCGAGCCATTTCAATTAAAACGGTGTTAAACTGCTATAATTCTGCAATAGAGACACACCCAAGGAGGAACACATGACGTCTGATGGGATGGGATCCGAAACAGGTTTATTTCTGTAAGGAAATATTGCAACATTTTGTTGCAGCTCAGCTCCTACTTGTTCAAGTGGCTGTAAGGCAAATGTATGGACAAAAAGTTTGAGAAAGAAACAAATGCAGTTAATATCAGAAGGGACAACATTCTGAAGCTTACAGTAGACAATATGCTAAAGCAAATTAATGAACAGTCTTGTGGCACCTAAAAGGGTAAAAGATTTATAACAGCATCTTAAAGACTAATATGGCATATGGCTTCATGGAGTTGAGTTCACATCATCAGATGCATCTTGTATCTTCCCTAAAGAACTGATGGCCTCCACAAGAGCTTATATCTTGGCATAAGATGTAGGCCGAGGTGGGTTTCTCAAGTGGGTTTCTCATAGCCTTCTTGTAAATGCAAACAGGATTGGGCCCTGACCTGCTCCCCTGCTGGTCAGTGTTCAGCAGGGGAAAACCTGCCAGATTACTTTAGGTTCTCTGCTGTCCCTCAGGCCTGTCAGTTGGCCTTAAGGTGTTGGTGGGCTACAATATCAGAGCATCACCAACAGTATATACCTCAGGGTATTTACCAGGGTTCCCTAAACCATAATCCATGCTCACACCTCATGCCAGATAAGCAAACTTAAGTATATAGCCAATCAAGCCAAATTAAGTAAGCAGAAGTATGGAGTAGATTTTTAAAAGGCTATCTCAAAAGGCCTATTCAGGAATAACCTGCCCAAATTCCTACTCAATGAGCCCCTATAAAGGCAAGTAGCAAGCACCCGTATTGCTCCACCAACTTTGTACTTATGAAATCTGCAGTGTTCCTTACTAGAACCCCATGATCCATCAACCACAGCTAAGTTCAAATGATGTATATTTAAAGATTATGAGCTGCCAGATTTGTTTTGAGTAGCAGAATCAGCGACAGCTCACAGTCCTTCCACACAACAATCCATGATTAACCACAAGAAATTTTCTGCATTCGAACAAAATGAATTGCCCCTAGTGTCATTCTGTTGCTGCTGCTGTTTAGCCATGGGAGTAAGGAATCCATTTCAATTTACTTCAGATCATCCAGAGACATAATAGAGTATCCCAATCTGCTGCCTATCATTTCTTTAGGACTAGGACTGCTGACATACCACAGAAATATTACAGCTTGAAACTGCTTTAACTATCATAGCTCCATCCTATGGGATCCTGGGATTTGTAGTTTGTTGTGGCACCAGACCTTTCTGACAGAGAAACCTAAACATTTTAGAAAGCTACAAATCCCAGAGGCTTCCGGTGAAATGGCGGTATGAATGGACATGTCAAGCAAGGCTGCTCAGGCACAACCACATGTGAGGTGTTTGAATCTGCCATTTGAGTAGTGAACAAGCAGGGTGAATTACCCCTTAGGAATAGGGGGTCTGGAGGGGCTCAGTGAAGACCAGTTTCCAGCCTTGGGATCCTAAAGAAGGAGAAGGAGAAGAAAGAAGCATCGGGACCCAAGAAGGGCTGAGGAGGTTGATGAACTAGCCACAACCTCACATTGTAGCCACCTAACAAGTGGCACAAACACCGCCATCACCATTTTTAAAATAAAATAAAAAGAGGACTTAAGAAGAAGAAAGGACATTCTGGTGGTGAGTCCTTGAGAAATGATAAATCTACTGAACTTAATCAAAAAGGAAAACTTTTTGTAAGTTTTTTCTTTTTCTTTTTTATAAAGAAGAAAGGGGAGGAAGGAATGCTCCACCCAGAGGCTTAAATAGCTCAGGAGTTGATATTAAGCTCAAGCGCAATAGAGAAAAGATATACACTCTTAACTTTATTTTAAATTTTGAGTTATACAATTTTTGAACTAAACTAATGCCAGTGGTAAAGCATAAGAAGTGCTGTAATTTATCAACAAGTTAAAACTGGTTGGACGATTCTCCATGCCGTTTTGACTGAGAGAAGAAATAAGAAGAAATAAGAAGGACTGAGTGGAGAAGGCATGAGGAACTATAGTCTACCTAATTGTTAGAATATGGTAAAGTGTGTAGTTTAAGAGAAAGACAGAAAATAGAGATTCAGTCATTGAAACAGTCACAGTCCAAAAGTAGAGAAGAGAAAGTGATAGGAGTCAAAGTGGTCTGTAAAAAGAAAGAAAAAAAGGGGGGGGAGTAAGGTACTACCTAGAGGCTACAGAGAAGTGAAAAGGAGAGAAGTGACTTGGAAGAAGAGCAACAAATGGAAGGTAAATAAAGCGTGGGAAAGAAAAGAGCCGAAAAGTCTGGGTGAAATGGAAAGATAAACAAAAGATTCAAGGAGGAAAATAAAATTATATCTAAGAAAAAAGTGAAAACCAAAGTACAGAAAGAAATTAAAGTGGTAGTTGCTATATGGAGGTTGGTGGAGTGGACTTAACTGAAACAAGGAAATAGTATTGAATTGAGGAACGAGGCGAACCGGAAGATGTGGAAGAAGGAGAATACCGAATGAAAACAAGACGAGAGAAGGAAGGCATTGCATAG
This sequence comes from Gambelia wislizenii, assembly GCA_030847615.1. NCBI lineage: Eukaryota > Metazoa > Chordata > Lepidosauria > Squamata > Crotaphytidae > Gambelia > Gambelia wislizenii. The sequence goes on along the minus strand of JAUMIR010000001.1, from coordinate 162,633,450 downwards.
AAAGGTCCAGGTGAGAACTTAATGTAAAAGGCAGAAAAAAGAAATAAAGGACTAAATAAAAGATATGCAGTCGTCCCTCCACATTCACGGGGGTTAGGACCTCAAGACCCCCACAAATGTGAAAAAAACATTAATAAAAAAGGCCTCCCCCTCCTGCCCGCAACCCCCTCACCCTTCCAAAGTGGTGACGGGGCTTTTCGAGTCCCATTGCCACTTGGGGAAGCATGGGGGGGCTAAAAAATCTCCCACCCATCTGGCTGCCACCCCCCCTGCCACCTGCCGTGCTTCCCAAAGTGGCTATGGGGCTCTCGAGCCCCATACCCGCTTTGGGAAGGTTGGGGTGGCAGCGGCCGGGAGGTTGGCTGGCCTCCCCCCAGCCTTCCCAAGGCAGATCCAGGGGTGGAGCCACCTCAGGAAGGCCGGGGATGGTGGCAGGAGGGAGGGAGGAAGGCTTGCCGGCCTTTCCCCGGCCTTTGTGAGGAGGCTCCGGGGCTTTGAAGCCCTGGAGCCACCTCAGGCAGGCCGGGGATGGCGGTGGGCAGGAGGGAGGCTTGCCTGCCTCTCCCCAGCCTTCGTGAGGTGGCTCCGGGGCTTTGAAGCTCTGGAGCCACCTCGGGAAGGCTGGGGATGGCAGCAGGTGGGTGGGTGGGAGGTTGGCCGGCCTCTCCCCAGCTTTCCCAAAGGGGCTCTGAGGATTGAGAGCCCCATAGCTGCTTCGGGAAGTTTGGGAGGGGTGGAGGGAGCATGGTGGAGAGGCTTTTCAGCCACCCCCACCTTCCCAAAGCCACAACAAGTCTTGGAAAGCTCTGTGGTGGCTTTGGGAAGGATGGGCTAAAATGCACCTTTCCTGCCAACTCCCCGCTCTCCCGGGGCTTGGCTCTCCACCCCAAATAGAGCCAAGCCCCAGGAGAGCGGGGAGTTAAGCACCTGGTTTGCTCAGCAAGCACTCCATTTAAATCGGCTCTTCTCCCTTGCATGCGAGGGAGAGAAGCTGATTTAAATGGGGTGCTCGCTGAGCAAACCACGAATAATCAAAACCGCAAGAGTGAAAGCCGCAAATGTGGAGGGGCAACTGTAGATATATTTATATATAAACAGTAAGAAGAAAATAGATACCAGATAGTAGACAGTAAGGAAATGGACCAGCCAGGATAGTTGTTATCATACATCGTACTTTAGATACAGGTTTTCAGGGGTGTATGACATATTTGAATTAATTTAATAATCAATTTGTAATCTGTTAGTTAATTAATTGCATGATCTCATGTATTATATTTGGAAGAAGGGGATTAATTGGGTAAAATTTAATTAATTATAAATGAAGGAATTTAAGGAGGAGTAATTGATCGTGGTTAATTGTTTTAATAGACAGAACTACAATGATATAAAATAGAACTTAAGAGGGTTGATTACAATATATAATTAAGGGAATATTCTACATTGTAATATAGTGAATGAATTAGTTGATGAACTGAATATCTGATTGGACGTCTGATGATGTAACTACATGAAATGTTTACATAAGAAAATTTAAGGATTAAATGTATGGAGAATGAGTTTATAGAAAGAAAATTGGTAAATATAAAAGATATTGAAAGATAATTTGTGACATTGAGAAAGGGGAGTTATGGAAAATGATATGTACAGCAAATAATTGAAATAATTGTCTGAATTTAATAAGTGAGGAACACTAAGGTGAAATTTTTCAAAAAGTGTTATTATTCAGTTTTATTTTATAGACCCTTGAAGAAGTATTGACAGATACTATACGGAGGCATTTGAAAATGTATTGTATAAGGGTCTTGGGGATTATTCCAGACATAGCAGTCTTACATTTACAAATACTATATTAGTGCCATTAACAATTAGAAACCAATTGATTAATTAAATTTAATTGATAATAGATAATTAATACATCAGGAAATACTAGTAATTCATAAACTGAGAAAATGGCAGCAGGAACAAGAAGGAATATAGCTCAATTACAAAGCCAAAGAAGACCCTCAGTGGAAATGCTGACTAAAGTGACAGATACTAATATGTTAATATTAGAGGAAATGAGAAAAATATTAAAGAGATAAGTGCGGAAATTAAAGTCCAGATGAGAGAACTGAGAGAAGAATTAAAAGCAGACTTTAAGTGTGAATTAGACAACCTGGGGGAAAAAATTGAAGAGAACACTAAAGCTCTAACACAAATGGAAGAAAAGATTTAAAAACACGAACCAAAAACAGAACAGATATATTCAAGAACTAAAGAATTAGAAGATACTAAACAACAAGGAATGCTCAAAGAGACCCTAACAGGATTAAAGAATAGGTCAAAATGCATCAAAATCAGAGGGTTAGAGGAACAGAGAAACAAGGATTTATACACAAGGGTGGTACCTGATTTAGCAAAGTATAATGGATGGCTGCCAGAACAACTAGATTTAGAAATAGATAAGATGTTTAGGATAGAATCATGGGTGGCAAAGAAGATTAAAATGCTAAGAGATATCTTGATCTATTTCCTAAGAGAAAGGGTAAGAGACACAGTTATAAACAAATCATATGAAGAAAAAAATGACTATAGAGGGGGAAAAGATCAAAATATTTAAAGATGCTCCAGCAGCAATATTAAAGAAAAGAATATAATTTTTTTGACACAGTGATTAAGAAAAAAAGAAATGGTATATAAATGTGAAAAGACTGAAGGGGTATCCTTTATTTATAGATACAAGAAATACAAAATAAATACCATAGAAAAAGCTAAGGAATTCCTGGAGAAATTGGACAAGGAAGGAGAGGATGAAAGAAGTGATAAGAGAGAGAGGAAAGAAGGAAGAAAGAGGAGAAAACACCAATACTGAGAAGGAAAGTAGAAATTCAAGGAGAAGCAGTAAAAAAGGGACATGGAAGAAAAAGAAGAAAAACAAGAAGAGGAAGAGAAGGAGGAGGAGGAGGAAGTAGAAGAGGGAGAAGAGGGAGAAGAAGGTGAAAAAGGAAGAGGGGAAGATTCACAAGAAGAAACAGAAATAAAGGAAAGTATCATAACAGACCAAGAAGAAGACTTAGAGTAATAGTTTTAAAAGTTAAAACAAGAAAGAAGGATGCTAAGAAAAATCCTATCTTGGAATGTACAGGGAATGAACATACTACAAAAAAGAAGAAATATTTTGCATTATCTAGAAAAATAGAAGTTAGATATAATCTGTCTGCAAGAAATCCATATCAGAAATAATGATCTTAAATTCATGAAAAACCAGAAACTGAGTAAATTTTTTTGGCAGCAAAAACAGAAAAAAAAAAGAGAAAAGTGTAATGATATACGTAAATGAAAGATTTGAAGTGAAAGAAAAATTCAAAGACCCAGAAGGACAATTCATAGAAATAGAAATCCAGTTAGAAAACGTTAAAGTCCTGATGGTAGGACTTTATGCTTCTTTAGATAATAAAACAAGATTTTATTCTGGATTGTGGAAAACAATTTTAGAGGCAGATTTTTAAGAACTGATAATCATGGGAGACTGTAATATGAAAATTTTGTAATATTGCTAATTTCAGATAAGACAATGAACTAAGGAAACAGTTAAAATTTAATTTATAAAAACTAAAAGGCAAATTTATTCAAGGAACGTATAAGGAGGTTCAAGGATTAAGATTTCTTAAAAATATTCAATAATAATATGTTATATATGTAATGTGTATAATTGTGTATATATATATATATATATATGTATGTGTGTGTGTGTCTTTAGGTATGTATGTATTGGTATATGTGTTTTGGTAAAAATGTAAAAGAAGAAGAAGCCAAATTGTTTTGTAAACTACCTGTTAAATCCTTGTCAATAAAAAAAATAATAAAGTATTTGAAGGGGTGTCACATTGAGGATGCAGCAAGCTTGTTTTCTGCTGCTCCAGAAACTAGAACACAGAAGAATGGATGCAAGCTCCAGGAACAGAGATTCCACCTCAACATTAGGAGCAACTTTCTGACAGTAAGAGCTGTTTGGCAGTGGAACACACTCCCTCGGAGAATGGTGGGGTCTCCTTCCTTGGAGGTCTTTAAACAGAGGCTGGATGGCCATCTGTCAGGGATGCTTTGATCGTGATTCCTGCATGGCAGGGGGTTGGACTGGATGGCCCTCGTGGTCTCTTCCAATTCTACAATTCTATGATTCTATGATTCTATCATGGGAGATTGGAATGGGGTGATAGAACCATCCATTGATAGATATCCTAATAAACATGGGAAGAAAAAACAGGAAAAGTTACCAAAGGAATGTATGGAGATAATAGAAAACCTATCCCTAGTGGACACATGGAGGGTAGAATATGGTCAGGAGAAAGAATTTACATACTTTTCAGATAGACATCAATCCTGGTCACACATAGACATGATTTTCGTGTCCAAGCGTATGATTAACAGAATTAAGAAGATGGAAGTAATTAATAGATTATTCTCTGATCACTGCCCAATATTACTGACTTTAAGAACAAATAAAACAGAATTTACTTGGAAATTAAAAGATTATCTTCTAAAAAGGATGAGATTGTTCAAAAAGCAAAGGAAACCCTTAACTATTTTTAAGAAGAAAATATGGACAGAGGAACACCAGTAGAGACAGTGTGGGATACAAGTAAGGCAGATAATAAACTTCTAACACTTGAGATATTTAACAATCAGTTTGGATGGGATGTATATTTAACATATAACAAGACAGAGGTGAATAAAGAATTTAAACACCACTATGTAAGAAAAGCTTTGTTTCTAGCATGGCAGAAATGCAGATATAAAATCTCTAGGAAAATACCATTGTGGACATCAGTAAATGAGATTTTCACAGGAAAGAGAATTTATGTAAGAATAAATGGTTGACCTACAAAGATATTTTGAAAATAAAAGGAGACCAATGGATAATAAAATCAGAAGAGGAACTAGGGGAAGAAGAATTGGTATGCCATTGGTTCTTATATAGACAATTAAGGGAGAATTTTTTTCAGGATAAAAAAATAGAAGGGATTGAAAAGAACTACACAGAATTGGATGCAATATTGGTTAATGGGAAAGAAAATATAATCTCTAAATTATATAAGCTATTGATGAAATTGGAAATGGAAGAGGAAATGGTCAAGGACAACATGGTTAAATGGGCTCAAAATATGGGTTTTCACCAACATTGGAACAATGGGATAAATCCTGAAATAAAAATCTAAAATTTATTAAAAGTTTCAATCTAAAAGAAAATTATTATAAAATGATCTATAGGTGGCACTTGACACCACATAAAATTGCCAAAATGTACAAAATTAAAAATGATAAGTGTTGGGAGTATGAAGTGGAGGTAGGTACATTTTTCCACATGTGATGGCAATGGCCCAAAGCCAGAAAATACTGGGGGGAAATTCACATAATGATACAAAAAATAATAACATTAGAGATACCAATGAGATCAGAATTATATCTTTTAAGCATGTTGGATGGACTGGATAGGTGAACAGAGAAAAAATATGGGAGGATATTATTATATATGGTAACTACAGCTAGGCTGATATATGCCAAATATTGGAAAAACCCAGATATTCCATATCAGTAGAAAAATGGTTGGTAACATTACATGAAACAGTGGTGTTGGATAAACTTACACTCCTACTGAATGACAAAACTGAAAACAAGTTCAGAGATGAATGGAGTTGTATCTTGCCAATTTGGGAAGAAAAATGGGAAAAGGAGCCATATCAGCCTTTTAAAAGAGCTGATTTAGTTAGAATATAAGGATAAATCCCAGCATATAAAGCAATGTTAAGAGAACAAGGTAAAATAGTAGATGTAGTTTGGGTAAAGTTAGATCAAAACAGAAAAAATTACTTGTAACGATAATTATTGGTTTTTGATCAACTAGAATAAATAGAGGTCAGATACTAGACAGATCATAGCAGTGTCAGATTTAAAACGTTGAAGATGATGGAAGCTATGTGTGTGTAGATATTTGTATGTTTATATATGTCTTTGTATGTTTACATGTTTTTATCTGCATGGGAAAAAGCAATAAAAATATAAATAAATAAATAAAACTACAAATCCCAGAATTCCATTGCATCGAGCTATGGCAGTTAAAGCGATGTGAAGCTGCATTATTTCTGCAGTGCGACAACCATAGGCTCACAAGTTACTTCTTGTTGGCTTATGTCCTTTGATTTTTAAACCATTTTATTTAGAAATCAGTAAAATGGCAGGAAATGAAGCTTTAAGTTAAGCTGAAGCACCGGAGTTGGCAAACGCTTCAGGAAAAGTGTAAGCATAACCTTTCTTGCCATGTTTATTTTGAATGATATACCACTGAAAGCTGCTTTGAGAAACTAACCAAATCTTTTTAATAATGAAAATTAGCTGATTTCAAGCTGCCTAAATGAAGTTTATCTTATTTGTAAAATAAGTCAAGTGTACAAAGAAAAGATGGGGGGGTATAAAAACAGCTGAGTACACAGATGCAATGGCGGAGCGATATGATTCAATTACACTTGGTTATTCGGGTAAGCTAGCCAGTTTTGTGTCAACAGTATTCAAGGGATAACCACAGGATGTGCCGTTATTTATGAGCCCTTTTTTAGCCATTATGGGCCAATAGGGATCAAAGCAGTTTCTCTGACCATGCCATCATCATGCATCTGTCCTAATCCATTCATGAGCATCATGAGAGCCATGCTATGCTTATGGTGCAGGACTGTGCTACTCCAAGTTGCAGATGCAGCAATCTTGTCCAGTTTAGTGGCTTCTGATTCTAGCCATTTGCTGCCCACTCCCTTGGCATCAATTCAAATCCAATGGGGTGGAATCCTAAGGGCCGTTTGTTGGCTGCTGTTTCTGAATGTTTCTGTTTTACTCAAAAGTGGTGATCAGACTGGAACCACAACACATGTAGAGGGAAGTGTTAAGCTATCTTTGGGCATGTCTATGTGCCTTCAAGTCACCTGTCAACTTATGGCAACCCAACCCCATGAATTTTACAGGGCTTTAGGCAAGGAATGCTCAGATGTGGTTTTACCATACAAGGTGTTGTAGGCTATATTTCAGAGGAAGCAAAATTGACCCAGGAGTAATTCCACCTCCAAATCATGCACACCTCTGTGTAGCAACAAGGGGTGGGTGAAACCTTTGCTTCAGTTAGTTTTATATAAGAATTGGCTGAAGTACCCAGCCCTGCCTCAGTGCTATTTCTTTGTTCCTCTTGTTTTTCCCCCTCAATGTTCTTCTTCTAGCCCAGCACTGCTTCACCTTGTCCCAGCTTTAAATAGGTAGGAAAACCCTTATCCCCTCAAGTGCCTTTTCTCTTTTCTTCTGCTGTTTCTCTTGTCCTCCCCCTCAAAAAAATCTTTTTTTCTTGCTCGTTTTTTTTCCCAACCACAGTGCCTGTTGAGCCTTCACTTTTTCTAACTCTCCTCCCCATCCTCTCTTCATCAATAAGGTTGCCACATTCTAGTTCCACAAATCCAAGTGGCCATATTTGCATATTATATAAATGATTTGCTCTTTATGCAACTGATATGGTAGTTCATGAAACAGTTAACCATGACCAACACACACACACAGAGGGGGTCACAAACATCCCACTCCACTTTTAAAGTTGTTCACAAACAGCAAACAGGAGGTTGGGTTTTCTTTGATTTTGTGTAGATAATGGAGAGATGCACAACCTACAGCCTAAGGTATGTTGTACATACTCCATGATCCACCTTCTTTACTGTTTTTTAACCACTTTTTCTCCTCACATATCTCTTTGAATAGCTATAGAAGTTGCTGGTATTCAACAGGTATAGATTTTCTTTTTCTTTTTTTCTTTATTATTTTTTTTAAAATATCATATAACAAAGTGTACAATAAAAAGCACAACAAACTGACAGAGAAAAACCAACAATGACCAAAGACACAGCAGCTCAAGAATTCTGTCTTGTTTCAACCCCAGGCAAGCATGAGGAACCATGTCAGAATCCCACTAGGAATCTGGAGGAGGAGGAGATTTCATAGCCAGTGCATCTACCCATTCTATGACATGTCGGAGGCTGGAACCCCAAAGTCATGTTTATGTATTCAATAAAGATAAACCAATCTTCCTGAAATGTGGATAGTCTTTTTTGTCCTTTACAAAAACTCATAGTATAAGTTAGTTTTTCCAGCAATAACAAAGACCAGACTCTGTCCCACCAGCTTGCAATCATAAGAAGGCCAGATTTCCAATTTTTAGCAATTTCTTGCCTGTCGACAGTTACAAGGAATGCAATCAATTTATGGTGTTTAAGATGTACATTATTATCTTTATACAATAGCAATAATAAAAAGGCAGGGCAGAAGTGTACCTTTTGGTGGGTAATACACAAAATTTGCTTCAAAACAGCTTGCCAAAATGTCACCCCTATGGGACACTCGATCCACATATGTATAAATGTTCCTGACATATTACAACCCCTCCAGCAGTGTGGCATGATGGGCCTAATCATTCTTGAAAATTGGAGAGAGAAAAGATACCAATGGTGTATTATTTTTAAAGTAGTTTCCTTGATGCTAACTGATCTGGATTTGTATAGGGCTGAGGTCCAAATGTGGGCCCATTCAGTATCAGATATTGCAGTTCTAAGTTCTGTTTCCCAGAATGACCTCACATGTTGACCTGTGCCATGTAGCCATTCAATAAGGTGTTTATATATAATGGCAGCCGCTCCCCTACCCTGATATGCTATTATACTGGTAGTACCACCCTGGCTTGCGGGCTCTGCTGGTTCAGGATACGAAGCAAGCGAAATGTCCACACACCAGTCTTGGGCTTGGAAAAGAGGGCTATTTTATTAATGACAGCAGATAGAAAAGCAGAACAAACATACTCTTATCAATCAAACAGACATAGAAAGCAAGACGATACACACATGAACTGGCTACGCAGAGTTGCACGCTGCTGCGAAGCACCACCCCTTTTTCTGACATCGCCTTATATATGTTCCTCTTACTGAATCTTTGAGAAAACAGTGGAGAGGAATGAAAACTTTCCCAAGCCAATTAAAAAGAAGAAATTTTGTCATGCCAATTGTCATACCAAGTGCCAGGATGTGCTGAAACATCTTTATCTCCTTGGCCATAGCGTGACATTCTCATCCCCTCCTGCTCCCTCCAGCTGTGGAGAGAAACCTCTCCTTCACCCATTCTACTATAGGTAAACAGGGCCTAAGGTGTCAAATGCAGTCTGAACCAATCTTTTGCTAGGCCATGGTGGGATTGTAATTGTGAAGTAAATCCTGTGGGACAAAGATGTAAGCCTGTAAGGGATTGCCATTGGTATTGATGCTGGAGAGAAGCATTAAGTGCTAACAGGTTAGATTTGCTGAAGTTGATGCTAAAACCCAAATAGAAACCAAGGGTTTCTATTATGGAGCACAGAAGAGGGAAAGAGGATTCTGGATTTGTCAAAAAGATCAGCACATCATCTGCATAGAGAACTAATTTGTGGTGTGTTTGGTTAAATGTAACCCCCTCCACTGTCTTTTCCTCACGTATCAATGTAGCCAGGGGTTCCAACATTATTGCAAATAAAACAGGGGGGGGGACAAAGGGCAGCCCTATCTGATGCCATGTGAAAGGGGAAAGTCAGGAGAGTCTATATCATTTGCCAATATGGACAGATATAGATTTTTCAGGAATGAAGGAATCTATCAATTTTGGAATCTTACTTGAAGCATCTAAAATCATCTAACAATGCATATGTTCAGCCTTATGTCTACATCTTATCCAAAAAATGAAAGCACTCATACTGATATGTGTTAGGGCTTTAAAAATTCTAAGTATTATTATCAACTATAGAGTAATAATAGCAATGACAGAATTAAATAATGCATCTCCAGAGTACCTTTTCCTTGGGAATGGAATTGGCTTCAGTTTTAAAATGAACCTGAGGACCGATTGTTTCTGAGCATGTGCTGGCTTCCCACCCCCAATATAAAGTCACATTCTTTGTCAGGGGGAGTCAGTTACACAAGAACCTTATACAAGTCTACTCAGAAGTAAAGACAACTCAGTTCAATACAGCTAGTTTATTCCTGGATAAGAGTTTATTCCATGGATAGCAGCTTTTCTCTCCTTCCATTCTGAAAGCTCATTCAGGCTTTCCCTCTCCCCATTCTTCTCCTTCCCCTGCAGAAAACATTTCCATTCTCTGTCTCTTGCAATATAAGCATAGATACACAGACACACATACTGTATGAGACAAGACTCACCGAGCAAATGGGTTGTGTTGATCCAGCAGTGAGAAAGACCAGCAGTGAAACCAAGCAGCAGGGTCTCAGCCCAAACCTGCAAACATCTGGACCAAAGCTCAAGACTTCCTCCTATTCAGCAGATTTCTACTCTTTAGGAGCTCTTTTAATTCCAAGACTTCTTCATATTCCTGCAAAGCTTCGTGTCTCCCATCTACTCTGTGGCATTACTAAAGCCAGTGTCACCTTTCCCTTCGATGGTGTCACCTGGTGTGGTTTGGCCTCTCCGCATCCCCCTAGTGAGGCCATGGCATTTACTTGCTACAGACAGATTTTAATGAATTAAAATTAAAGACTCCATTGTTAGAAAATCCCATAGACACCCCTCAAAGTGTCTCCTTAATATTCAAGCCATGTTTCTGTGGCCTATGTCTCATGATACTGGAGCCATGGCATAGACAGACAGGCACAAACTTGCATTGGTTTACCAAAATTAGCACATTTCTTCATATTCAGAATGAACATTTAAAAAGATTTTTGAGTTTTTGTTTTTAAAACGTCAATGTGAGAGAAACCAAAATTGACAGATTTGTCCATTTGAGGCTCAGGGTGTTGCATGCTTAACTTTTGAAAGGTCTTCTTCACCTTTCTTAGCTTGGTCAGGCAAAAAAACAGGGGAGAGTACTGTGTTCATTTGCCTCTTATCCTGAAATGAACTCCTGAAAAAAAGAAGTCCTGAAATGTGAAAAATCTTAGGCAGTTGAAATACTTTTTGACAGGGTGTCCTGATTTGTCAAGATATACTTTCCTCATTGAAGATGAGAAAATTTGGAAATATTGTTTACATTCCTAATATTCAGAGAACAGTGCCTAAGCATCCCAACCCTCTGGACTCTGTTACTAACATAAAAGTGGCGAATCTCAAATGAATGATCCTTAAGGGAAGGCTCCAGCATCAAACTACTGAATTACAATTTCTCAAGAAGTTCAGATTGTAATTTTGTGGATAGGAAGAATGGCACTCACGCATCCCCTGCTCTCTCTGCCCCCTTGCTGTTTATACATAGAGAAACATCATGGTTCCCACTCATGCAGAGGCCCTAATGGCTCCTACAGATAGTCACAGATCCCACTCATGCAGAGGCCCTTAAGGCTCCTACAGATAGTCACAGATCCCAAGGTGTAGTTGGGGAGAAAGAACAGTGGGGAATGTGATGGCAGTTCTGGATAGTAGGACTGATGGCTAGTTGGTGTGATCCCTTTTTCCCCCGTCAAAAGATTACAATCACATGGAAGGTAATATTTGAATAAGACATATTCAGATCTTGGAGATTATCATATGAGCCTCTAAAAACATTGTTGTCCCACTATATTTTGAAGTGTGAGGAGATTTTCAGATGGGGCCAAATGCCCCATTCCTACCTTGCAAGCCCCAATCCTGTTACTGCCACAGAATAAAGGTAAAATGTTCAAATACTTACCTTAATCCCGCGGCAGGAACATCCTCCCTCTTCCCTCGGCTTCACTGCTGTAAATGCAGCTGCCATAAAGCTGCTTTTATAGCAGTAAAGCTAAATCCTGCTCATTCTCGTGAGAGAATGGGCAGGAGGGAAATTCAAAAATAAAACCCCCCAGCTGTCAAAAATGAAAACGAAGCAGAAAAATAATAATTTAAAAATACAAGTAACCTGGGGTGGGGAGGGTGCCACTTACCTGGGTGTCCCGTTCCTCCCGGAAGTGTCCAGAATGGACCTCCCTCCCGTGACTGTCATCGCGGGAGAGGAATGGGACACCTTTCGGACCACCCTGATTCCATGACAGTAATGGAACGGGTGGTCCAAAAATGATGTTTCCCCGTGATGAAAATATCATGGGGAAATCTGGAATGAGGACGGGGGAGAAACGGAAAAGGGTTGATTTCTTCAGAAGACATTTCCTGACTGTTCCATGTCTCCCACAAATTAAATTGCTGGTCTGAAAATCTCCTGAGTGTCCTGGCACAATAACCCTTTTTATTACACATTGCTGTAATAACGAGAAAGAGCAGCCCCAGCATTATCAGGGCACGAACGCTAGCGCTGTTTACTTCCATGTTCACCAGGGTGCGTGATCTCGGCAGTTCTCTTGAGAAGACATGAGTTCAGCTAAAAGTAAAACAAACACCAAATCTAACAAAGAAGATGAACACACAAGCACTGAAACACACTTTAAAACTGGCAAGCAACATGGGATGTTTCATAAAAAGATTGTCCTGTGCTTAGTTTTCGCATTCTCACCTAGAAGTGCTCTGGTGGAGACTGCCCATTGACGCTGTATTCATGAGAGCAGAATGGGACACAATTTCACATGCTGGCAATGCTGTGAAAAAAAATGGCATCAGTGATCTATTGACAGCTTGGCCCATCAATAAAATAGAACAGCTTATTCACAGCAGCGGAACACTAGCCGAATGACGTTGTGTGATGGGGAAGCCCTTTTGCATTATCCTGTCATCATTATCATGCCATATTTGCCGTGTCTGATAATTTTCTTATTGACTTGGCCCAAATCATAACAGCTCCCTATCACACTATTGGTGGTGATGCTAAGATACTAGTTAGAACATCAGCTACTATCATTGTGAATGGTATAATTTGAATATACAGTAGTCATAGAATCATAGAATCATAGAATTGTAGAGTTGGAAGAGACCACGAGGGCCATCCAGTCCAACCCCCTGCCACGCAGGAAATCTTGATCAAAGCATCCCCGACAGATGGCCATCCAGCCTCTGTTTAAAGACCTCCAAAGAAAGAGACCCCACCACGCTCCGAGGGAGTGCGTTCCACTGCCGAACAGCTCTTACTGTCAAAAAGTTCCTCCTAATGTTGAGGTGGAATCTCTGTTCCTGGAGCTTGCATCCATTGTTCCGTGTTCCAGTCTCTGGAGCAGCAGAAAACAAGCTTGCTCCATCCTCAGCGTGACATCCCTTCAAATACTTAAACAGGGCTATCATATCGCCTCTTAACCGTCTTTTTTCCAGGCTAAACATACCCAGCTCCCTAAGTCTCTCCTCATAAGGCATGGTTTCCAGACCTTTCACCATTTTAGTTGCCCTTCTCTGGACATGCTCCAATTTGTCAATATGCTTTTTGAATTATCCCAGAACAGGCATAATTGTTACAGACCTTTTTTGCATTTGATTTCCATCTGGCCTCACTGTTTGCTCCCCACCCAGGACACTTGAATCCATATCTATATTCTGTCTAAAGACAACAGATCATGCATCTGATGAAAAGTATGTATCACAACAAAAGTTAAGATGTCATAATTTGTTTCTAATTCAGTTAATCATGAAAGCAATAAAAGTTGCTGGGATCCTGTTACAAAATAAAGTATTTATAGAATGTCAGAGGTTTACTATGTGAGAGCCAGTGTGGTGTAGTGGTTTGAGTGTTGGACTAGGATATGAATCCTAGCAATCAGGGTTTGAATCCCTGCTCAGCCATGGAAGCCTTGGGCAAGTCACACTCTCTCAGCATCAGAGGAAGACAAAGACAAACCCCCTCTAAGCAAATCTTCCCAAGAGAACTCCATGATAGGATCACCTTAGGGTCACGACTCAAAGGCATGCAACAATGACAACAACAGAGGTTTACTTTTCAGAAATACGCTGCTAGGCAACTTCTACTGGATACCTTTTCTTTTCTACTTCCAGAGGCAAAACTCTATTTCTTTCATGTCATGATAAATGGTAGACTAAGTGGTGCCATAATAATTCAACAAAATTCTACCATTATACTGTCAGTTGTTTAAAACTGATTTCAGACTCATAAAATAATAAAACTGAAGCTTGTTCATAAAGAAAAATAATGGGTGTTAAACTTACCAAAAAAAAAAACAAAAAAACACCAACACCAACACCCAGTATTCGTGGATTTATTGCAAAATACAACGTAAAGGCCCACAGTTCCCTTTGCCTGTAGTGTGCTTTCAAATCAACTGAAAGATGAAGACAAAAGAAAAACCAGAATGTATGGAAGCCCTATTGATGTAGTGCAACATACATATGGCCCTAGGCCAAAAGACATTAATTTAATTTAATTTAATTTAATTTAAGAAAGACATTAACTGAAAGACAAATTCTTGAGGGAAGCTCTTTTTTAAAAAAAATAGATAACATTGAAATTACATTAAAAAAAAAAGAAATGACTCAGTTCAAGGCTGGACTTAACATTAGATAGAGTGAGGCAATCGTTTTAGGCAGAGAGCAGTGGTAGCCACCCAACCATTCCTCCTGATTCCCTTGGCCATTCTGCTCTTGGACAAAAGACCTGTGAATGATATCTGGCCAGTCTTGCACCCCCTAAGGTAGCCTGCTGCCCACAGACATGCTGAAGGATGCAACCTAAGGTTTGACTGCCAATCCAATTGGCTTCTCCATGTGGAATGGAGTTGAGGTGGAGTCAGATCTTCTCTTTTCCCTCAGGAAGCTAAAGGTCTTGGGCCTGTCCTGAATCAATCCAATTTAATTTATAGTTTTTAACTGATACTATAGTCAAGTGTGCTGATGATGTCTAATTATTCAGGGAGATAAAAAATGAGGGATTAGAAAAAGGATGTCTCCAAACTGGAGGAATGGGCAACAAAAGAATATATGTGATTTATTGTAAGCAAGCCAAAAAAAAAAAAAAGAGAGAGAGAGAGAGAGAGAGAAGAAGAAGAAGTACATACAATACAAGTAATGTACAAACAATGCCAACGTCACATGATGGGATCCAACCTAGTGGTGACTGACGTGGAAACAGACACACACACCCGGATCTTGAAGAATGGTGGATCCGGGGGAGGTGTTTTAATGATGGGCATGGAGGCGAGCACAGGGGTTGGCCGGGGCGTGGACACACCCTGGTCAGGAGGAGTCAGGGGCGGCGCCGAAGCAAGGCCTATTTCACCCCTTGCCGCCCCCGGCCTCCTCCTCTTTTAACTGGATCGAAACCCGCCCACCCTGCCTCTGCCACAGTATGAGATTTCTGGTCGCATCATGGGCCAGGTAGGAATTTTTACCTACTCTTTTATGGGGGGTGTTTTGCCTACTCCATACTGTTGCTTGGGACTTGGACAATTGGCTCCGGGTGAGGTTTCTTAAATAGGTGGTCACTTGCAGGGAGTGGGGAGACAAGGATCTGGTGTTCACCTATGGCAACCTCAAATTGAGTGGTAGGATATCCTTCACTGAACTGTACCGGCATCCCAATGGATGGGGTGCAGCGAGGTAGGGTATCCTTAGGGCCAGCGTCGGGTGGGAGATCCTTCACAGAAGCCACATGGCTTAAGGATTTCCTTCCTGGTGTGGGGCCCTCCAGCAGATGGCACCCAAAGGGAACCCCTGACACCGGGATCCCCCTTGGGTGAGTCGCCCAGGGACGCTGGGAGTTAGGTCGGTGTGACCAACTGCCCATATGCGTGCCCCCACGAGGGATCTCCCCTCCCCTTTCATACTTGACATACCACAAGAAAGTCACAATAAATAGGGAATATATCAATAAAGTGGCCCGTATTTCAACCCAATCTTCTGTGTGTTGTCTCGTTATTTCATGCGTCAATCATTAAAGGATCATGGAATTATCAATGAAAGTATTGAGCCTAGAGAATTCCAGTTTAGGGATCATCAGAAAATGGATCAAACATAAAGCTGCCAAGATTATAATGCCCTTCTCAAGGCTCAAGACAGACAAAAAAAAGTATGTCAGGACTAAAGGAAGTGCAATGTTACACTGTGGAATCACCCCTCCAGGCAGTGCGATAGGTGCCAACTCAGATGGTTTAACAAGGAGTGGAGGTAGACAAATCCAGAAAGGATTCATTTATTTGCTTATTTATTTATTTATTTATTTACTCTTGTTAATTTGTTTTACATGTTAGTTTTCTTCTGGCCTGGGACCCAAGCTTGCTAAGGTTAAAAACAAGGCTAGTCAAAATTCTGATAAAAAGTCAAAGCACAATTAAACAAACATCACATTAAAACACATAAACATTTTAAAAAGTTCAAAATCATTTTTAAAAACAATAAAGTTTTAAAAAAAATACAGCACACACATTTCCCGTAAAAGCCCACATGCCACCAATTAATCATTCAAAGCCTGCTTGAATATGAAAGGAGAGCAGAGAGGGGACCAGCTTAGCCTCTTATATAAAGTAATTTCATAGTCTGGGACAGCCACCCTCCCATGTCCTCACCAGATGGGTGAGTGATGGTGGTAAGAAGAAAAGCCATATCTTTACCTGACAGAAGAAAAGCCATATCTTTATAACAGTCCATGTCGCAATCCTTCCATTCTAGGTTTTTTGAGAAAACTGAATCACCAGACAGCAATTCTCCTTGGTCACACCATTTTTCCCTATTAAGGTTAAGTGCAGACTCAAAGCTCTGTCTTAACCACACTGAAGAAGGGGGGGGGGATAACAGAGGAATCTAGTGTTCAATTTCTTGTAGTTAAATGGCAGATGAAATGTGGTTCATGGGACACTAGGGCCTCTAGGGTCCCTTAGGGAAGCCTCCCTAATTCCCACATCCCCCAATTTGGCAGACTCTCCAGCTGTTTTAATTTGGCCTGATCAGTCCTATGTCATCCCACGTTTTCAGCTGCATTTAGAATGTCCCAGTTTCTCCCTATTCCTCCCTTTCCCCCTCTTTATCCTCAGCTTAGTTCAGTTGCTGCAAATTGAGTTCAAAGTGGAAAAGTAGTTTGTACTCAATTAATTCAGCAGGAGGGAAAGGAGGGGGTTGGGTCTTGGCCTTCCCAGAAGACTCGGGGAAAAGCAAACTGGTGTAGGCTCTTCTAGTTTTGGAAGATAACATCCTCTGCTAGGGTTGCCTTGCTGCTGCAAAAGGAGATAAATTTTATTAACCTTTGCCTCAGATCCCATGTGGCCAAAAAGTAGGAATGGCCTCTGCCTGATTAGATCCCTCACCTGAAGAACAACAGAAAACGCATCTGAGACAACATGTAGGCCTGTGACTCCAACACCATCACTTTTCTTTCTTTATTTTTTAACATCTTTTGCCTGATGAAGAAGCCAGTAGAGCTTCGAAAGCTTGTATCATGTGTTTTTCATTTTGATTGACCAATAAAAATATCACTTTTTAATGGATTCTGGATTTTGTTTTGCTGCATGGCCAACACAGCTACCCCTGAATGTGTAACCAATGCTGTGAGACTTCCAGTTGCTTCTTGTGGATAAAGACACCTTGCAAAAAACAGAAGGGGAGAGCCCTGCTAGTTAAGAGGGTCTTTTCTTGAGTAGATCCCCTTTGAATTATAGCATTCCCAGAACTGTACAAGGTCTGTCTATTAAATAATGAGACTGACACAATAACCCATCTTTATTTATATGTATTCTAATGCTTGTCCCCTTCAATATACTCCCTGTTCACACTCACACACTGATGCAGTCTTGTTTTCCACTGGTCAAAGGTGTGTAGTAAATCAGTTTCTCTTAGCTGTTTCAATGCACCTGCCATTTTCTTCTTTACTGCATCAGTTGACTCAAAACATGCTCCTTTAAGCATCAATCTCACTTTAGGGAAAAGAAAAAAGTCACATGGTGCCAAATCTGGTGAACATGGAGATGTTCAATAATGTGTTTATTGGCCAAAAACTGCTTCACAGAAAGTGCTGTGTGAGCAGGAGCATTTTCTTGATGATGAATGAAAACCATTTTTCCACATTTCTGGCCTTTTTTTTCCCTGACTCTTTCTCTCAGCTTTGTCAAAACTTCCTTACAATAATGCTGGTTCACTGTTGCCTTCTAGAACCCATTCTTCCAAACTTACACCCTTGATGTAAAAAACAAACAACAAACCAATAAGCCCGGCTTTGAATGTGGACTTGTTTTGATGTGCTCTTTTCATTTTTGGTGATGATGGTGTTTTCCAGTGCATTGACTGTCGTTTTGTCTCAGGATCATACTGGAAGATCCAGATTTCATCAAAGAATCATAGAAACAAGTGATGATATTTTGGAGAAGGTTTGGGTCTGCCTCAAGTTGTTGCAGAATGTCAGTGCAAATTTCCTTATGGCACTCTTTTTGCTCTGGTTTGAGAACCCTAGGGACCATCTTGGCACAAACTTTTCTCATGTTGAGATCCTCATGCAAAATTTTCCATGCAGTGTCTTTGTTAATGTTCATGGCTTCACCTATCATTTGGACACTGAGCTGGATATCTCCTTGAACAATCTGGCTGATTTTTTCCACATTTTTTTCAGTTCTTGAAGTGGAAGGTTGTCCAGGGCGTTCATTTTCTTCCACATTTTCACATCCTCTCTGAATCTTTTGTGCCACTCAGACACATGCGCATGAGACATGCAGTCTTCTCTATAGGCCTCAGTAAGCATTTGAAAAGATTCCACTGGTGTTTTGTTCAATTTTACTACAAATTTCAAATTGACATATTGCATGACTTTTAAACTTAGCCTTTTTCTAGCACACAACAGACAACACAGCTGCTTTAAATGACGACAGACAAGTAACTGAACTGAACTGAATTAACTGAGAGTGTTGATGCTTGTCATGCAAGGTCAGACATGTTGAAGGTCACCACTCAAGTGTTCACAATCAGTTCTCCCTGATTTGTCTGAAAGGTAGAAACAAAGTCTCGTTATTTAATAGACATATGTACACCAGGTGTTCTCTCATCTCTCTTTATTGCACATACATGGATTCACACCTCTAAATTCCCTAAAACAGGATCAATAATGCAGAGAAGCATTCCTGATTTATTTTTTTCTCCACCCTTCAATTCTGATTTTTGCTTGGTTTTGAGATTTACATAAACCTTATATTTTAAGGCATCGTTATATAGGTTTTCTTCTCTGTGACCCCTTTCTTTTGATTTAGTACTTTCGGTGTGTACTAGGGATGCATGGTGCCACAAGAGAGAAATGCTAACTTGCAGAGGTTGAACACTTAGGAGATTATCAGATGTGTAAAAAGTCGCATTATAACAACACCATGAGATCACAAAAGGGCTTCCTTATCAGACAACGTTGTGCCCCAGCATTACACAAGTGTTCTGCTGCTGTTATGAGAGAGGTTTTTTTTTTTTAATTGTTGGGGAGAAGTCAAAAATTGATCTCCTGTAGCATTTGTGTTCTGGATTTTTTGTGCGTGAAAAGGTGCCCTGTTCTGCTGTTGTGATTCCAGCATCAATGGGTGGTCCTGCCAGAACACTTCTGGGTGCGAACAGGAAAACTAGGTACCAGACGCTCTTTTTATGAACCTCCCCATCTTGCTTGCAAGTTTCTAAAAGTATCTGTGCTTTTCTGAATGTTTTCTTTTTTTCATTTTGGTGTTCTGGGGCTTTTTAGTGCACTCACGTCTTCTCATGAGACACAGAGAAATCTCGTTCATGGAGAAACACAGAAGTAAGAGGCATGAGCGCTCATATTGCCAGACACTTGGGGCGATTTTGTATCATTATCACAACAGCATGAGAAAGCATGTGCCATTGTGCCAGGACACGAACGCTGTAAAATAGAGTGCCATAATAACATTTTTAGGCACTCGTTTGATAATCTCCTTAGACAGATGTTATGGTCTACTTACATCGAGAGAGGTTTTTGTTTTGAGATTGTTGTTGTTTTCAGCAGGGCAATGTTCCACTCACATTAACAATGCAATCATATCTCGATATCTACTCATATGTAAGTCCTAGTGAGTTCAGTGGAACTTAATTCTAGGTATTCACTCTATCCACTTTCTTCAAATCATGCATGATTTTATATATATATATCATGTGTGTGGCTAAACTCTTGAAGTAAGCATCAAGGATTTTGCTGAGGAGACAGACTAAATGTAGCAAGCAGCTACTGGGCAGCAGCAGTAGTGATGGGTGACAGTGGTAAAGGATCTCTCAGAGACAATGACAGTGGCACTGTAGCTAATGCTTATTAGTACAGTGCAGAGGGAGGCATGGTACAGCCCCTTTTGGATATTCTTACCAAGCAAACCTTATGATGAGACAATTCAAAGTGAAACAAGAGATAATATCACATATTTTAGGAGCAAGGAATGTGAGAAGCATGAATCAGAGGAACCTAGACATAATAAAACAAGAAAAGGAACATATAAACATTGCAATATTCAAGATGAGCAAGCTAATGTGGACAGGAATGGAACATGATGAGTCAGATAATTACAGTGTTATAATCAGGAAATGAAAAGCTAAGAAGAAATGGGGTGGCATTTATAGTTAGAAGAGATGTAGCAAAAGCAGTCAAAGGATATAATGAAAATCTGACCAAATCATGTCAATAAGACTTCAGGGAAAACCCATCAATACAACCATAATCCAAGTTTATACACCAGCCACAGAAGAAAAAGAGGAAGAAATCTGAAAGAATCTGGAGTTCAAGAAGAAATTGATCACACACCAAAACAGGACTTCTTGATAATCACAGGTGACTCGAATGCAAAAATAGGAAATGGAACAGTATCAAAGATTGTAGGAAAATTTGGCCTAGGATCAAGAAATGAGGCAAGAAACTGGCTGACAGAATTTTGTAAGACCAATAAATTATTCATAGCAAACACACTCTTCAAACAATCCAAGAAGTGACTGTATACATGGACATTGCCTGATGGCCAATATAGAAATCAAGTAATTGGAAGCCGAAAATGGAGAAGCCCCAATCTCTCTGCAAAAACAAAACCAGGAGCAGATTGTGGCACTAACCATGAAATTCTAATAGCAAAAGGTTGAGCAAAGCTAAAGAAAGAACACTAAACCAACCATCATGTTGAAATACAACCTGAAGAACATCCCCATAGAATGTAAAAATAATGTGAAAAATAGATTTGCACTATTAAGCCTAATTGACTTGGAACCAGATGAATGCAGAAAGACATTATCTAGAGCCAAAAAGAAGGAGAAGCCTCAATGGGTGACAGATGAAACTTTTCAAACAATCAAGGAGAGAAGAGAAGCAAAAGCAAAAGGTGACAGAAATAGAGCCAGAACCCTGAATGCAACTGTTCAGTGACTTTTGCGCAGGGATAAGGAGAACTACTATAATAATCAATGCACATAAACAGAAGAGGAAAACAAAAAAGTAAGAACAAGAGACCTCTTCCGCAAGATCTGAAAAATCAAGGTGAAATTTAAACCAAGAGTGGGGATGCTCTAAAACCAACTGGTGAACACATTCCACAACCAGGGGCTAGTCTAGACAAGAGGATATAATGCTCATTCCTGTGCATTATTGAAAAATCACAGCAGTGTCTTTTTGTTTCCATGGTCTTTCAGCAAAAATGATACGCTGAGAAGCTATCCGTGTTTGAAGTTCACATGCCCATGAATCAACATGGCGGCCATAAATCAGCGTGTTATATGCTGCTGCTCAATATATTTTTTTAACATTAAAGCAAGGTGTGCAAGTGTGACCCTCTGCATAAAAAAATTATTTGGGCAACTCAGTGGGGCAAAAAATGTGCATGATTGCTAATGCAAAAATCCACCAGAGCACTTCCAGTCACTGTTTAGCCAGCAAGCCCACCATGCCGCACAATCCAATCTCAATTCTGTCTTCTCCAAGAATGTGCAGCAAATTGAATTGGTTGTCCTAATGAGTGCTAATCTGCATTTCCTCACATTATTTTTAAAAAATGGTGAATGGAGATTTTTGCTCTCCTCCTTCCAAATAAGGCGAATCACCATGGGATCCCGTTGGGACAAAAGGTATTCTTCTAGAATCCTAGGAGCGTATTGTCATCGTATAGACAAGCTGCAAGTAGAAATAAAAAGATGATGGAAATAATACATGGAAGAACTACATATATGAGATGAAAGGATGACAGATCATTTAAAGAAGAACCATTCGAAGATGAACCATCTCCGTACCCAGGAAGCTGGCCTGCAGAACATAAACAAGGCCCCCTGCATGTGACCAGCCTTGGTCACATGCTGTGGGATCCCTTCCTGCCTTTGGAAGAGTGACGCAAATGGCAGCTGCAGCAACAGGCCAGGATGGCAGTCTGGGCTCCTGCAGTCATGTGGGGCCCAATCTATTTTATTTGGGCTGAAGTGGATTTTATCAGGTAATTTTTTTAATGATGTAATGGGCCATCTTCCCCCCACCCCATCTTGGGCCATTTTTGCCCTGGGGGTCAGGAGGATTGCCTGGAGGCAAAACAGGACAAACACCCTGCATCGTTTGGACTGTAGGGCTCCAAGGTGAGGGTAAGTTGGGATAACTAGCCATATATCAACAAACTTTGGAGATTATCAGACCCGTCCAAAAGCCCAAGAACAGCACGTGAGGATGACATTACTGTCCCACAAATGGGACTCAGTTTCAGATGTTGTCATCATTGTTGCACGCTGTTTCTGTGCTGCAGCCATTAGCAGGGCATCGCTTTTCATTGATGGAACTCCTTGTCAATGAAAAGTGATGCCTTACTCGCGGCTGCAGCACAGAAGCAGCACGTGACGATGACAAGAACATCTGAAACCAGGTCCTGTTCACAGGACAGTAACATCATCATCACGTGCTGCTCTTGCACTTTTTGGACACATCTGATAATTACCTTTATCTTGTGTAGCAGTTATAATGATAGGATTGTATCTTTCTTCTACAGTATCAAATCTACATTGTCAAAGTGTATAAAGAAATTTAGAACTAATTGAGCTTGTCTCTCAGTCTCTCCCTCCCTCTCATGAAATGGGTTTCAGCAATTTGGAACAAGATGATAAGACAATGTGTGTTCATAAAAGGACTAGCCTTTAAAACAGAAAGCCTTGCAGTACCAGGATTCCTAAATGGGCAATTCTTGTATGTTAGTGAAAAGCCTATGGAATTATTACAACAACATTGTAATAATTGTCAAATTATTGTTCAGCTGTATTGTTGAGAAACCTACATTATTTTCAAGTATTAAAGGAGAATGAATAAATGTTCTAGTAAGGTCAAGGGGGACATTTCTCACATATTCACATAAGAATGCAGAAAAGCCCTATTCATCAGGTGTTCTTATCAGTTTGCAATTATATAAGTGACAGCAGGGAAACACATACTCTACCTCTGCCTTCTCCAACTCCTCTATTAAACTGTTCCTATAGGCTCCCTGCATGATTTGGAGACAACTCTGTAAGACCAGCTCTAATTCATGGAAGGGACAGGAACAGAGGGGGAAGGGCTAATGTCAGAGCTCAGGATCAACAATTTATATGCAACATAATTACGAGTAATAAGTTGCTCTTAGTGAGGTTTAAAAGGCTGTAATTAAGTCATGCTGCAAAAATAACAATAATAACTGGGAACTAAGGACTTTATCAGATGCACTAAATACGGCATCATAATGGTGCCACATAAGCACAAAAGGGCACACATATCAGACGACATTGCCCTTTCACATTTACATCCCTGCCAAAACCCATCCTATTTTATTGACAGCTAAAGCCATCAATAGATCCCCCATGGCACTTTAGTGCCAGCATTGCTGGCATATGAAACCTCGCACCCATTTAACTCGTGTGAATGAAGCTTCAATGGCCAGGCCAGCCAAAACACTTCCAGGTGAAATCACGACATCAAGGTAAGTGACACACTTTTTATGACCCTACCCAGGTTACTTGTACATTTTTAAGTGTGTGTATGTGCTTTTAAAAACTTTTTGTGTGTTGCTTTTGCTTCTTTTTTTTTTGAATATCTCATGTGAGCGTCTCTTGCGAGAATCCATGGGATTTTGAATGAGGAAGTGAATGGAGCTCCACTCACTTCCTCTTCGTTGCTGGGTAAGCCTTTGTCTGGAGACAAAGGTAAGTGTAGTGGGGGGGCGTTCTTTTGCCGGCATAAAAATGACTTTAATGATGCTGGCAAAACAACGTTTTTAGAGGCTAGTCTGATAAAGTCCTTAGTCACTTATTGGAATGAGATGTAACAAGTTTCTTTGTTGTTCTTCTTGTTGTTGATGATGATGTTGTTGATGTTGTTGTATGCCTTCAAGTTGTTTCAGACTTATAGTTACCCTAAGGCAAACCTATCATGGGGTTTTCTGGGCATGATTTGTTCAGAAGGAGTTTCCCTTTGCCTTCCTCTGGGGCTGAGAGAGTGTACCCATAGACTCTTTATCCACAGATTTAATCATCCACAGCTTGAAAATATTTTTTAAAAAAATGCAAAATGCAAACTTTACTGTTCACCATTGTATATAAAGGGATGCCATTTTACTATGCCATTGTAAATAATGGGACTTGCACATCTATGGACTTTGGTATCCACAGGGGGTCCTGGAACCAACCCCCAGTGGATACCAAGAGTCCATGGTATTTTTAAAAGTTAGCATTCCAAAAAGGTATTTCTAGAAGTACTCAATCAGGACTTTTCCAGGTTTTATGCCATTTCTTTATCAAGTCTAACCCCCTCACCAGCTGCATAATTAAAAATGTAACAAGTAATGCAAGTTTCACAACAAAAAGTAACTTTGCAAGGTTTGGCTTATGCACCCACCCTTTGCTCCTCATGTAATTCTAGTTTCATAGGGTACAGAATGACAAAATAGGGAACACTAAACTTTGCCTCAGAACCCACCTTATAAATGGCAGAGGGGAAGTTAGGAGAAGAATGACTGAGGACTTTATCAGATGTGGAAAGAATCACGGGATTACGACATCTGGGTAGCACAAATGGCCGCGACCATGATGTCATCGTCTTGTGGTTACCAGGTGCCCCAGCTGTGAATAAGGCATTCCTTTCAATTGACTAGACAAACCATCAATAGATCACCAATATCACTTTTTTCATGCTATTGAGGGCATATGAAAACACAACCCATTGTAATTACAAGATTACAGAATGAGTGGGCAGTCCTCAGTGAGCAAACTTCCAGGTGAGAATGTGAAAACAAAGCACAGAACACGCTTTTTATGAACTGACTTGTCTAGTTTGCCCATTTTTAGGTTTGTTTCAGTGCTTGTGTGTTCATTAACTTTGTTAATTTAGGGTTTTTGTGTTGTTGTTGTTGTTGTTGTTTTGAGTTTTAAGCATGCTCATGTCTGATGTGAAGTCGAAGGCTTTCACGGCCGGCATCCATAGATTTACCTTGCTTTTTTTCCAGGCTGTGAGGCCGTGTTCTGAAATAGTTTCTTTCTGATGTTTCACCTGCATCTGTGGCTGGCATCCTCAGAGAATGGTTGGGTAGGAGTGTGTGTGGAGTTTATATCCTGTGAACCCCTGTTGGGGAGAATATTTAAATTTGTGTAATTGAATGGTTAGTTTCTGAGTATAGAAATGCAAGGCTCGTCAGTGTCTGTTTGGCTAATGGTTGGTTGATGGGCCATTATCTGCTGGGAATTCCCCTATCCTTGGGTGGAATTCTTTTGTAAGTGTTGAGTTTTGATTCTATAGTATTTCAAAACTTTTAAAAGTAAACAAAATCTGGCTCCCAGTTTTGAAATACAATAGAATCAAAACTCAACACTTACAAAAGAATTCCACCCAGGGACAGGGGGATTCCCAGCAGATAATGGCCCATCAACCAACCATTAGCCAAACAAACACTAACAAGCCTTGCATTTCTATACTCAGAAACTAACCATTCAATTACACAAATGTAAATATTCTCCCCAACAGGAGTTCACAGCATATAAACTCCACACACACACCTACCCAACCATTCTCTGAAGATGCCAGCCACAGATGCAGGCAAAATGTCAGAAAGAAACTATTCCAGAACATGGCCTCACAGCCTGGACAAAAAACCAAGGAAAATCTATGCTCACGCCTTCTTGCAAGAACAGCCAAAATCTCACCCATACCAAATTGTGGAAGCAAACTCCCATTCTTAAAGTGCTAGTGGTTGTCATGCAATAATTCCATGGCGTTTCTTTAATGTGATTACAGCTACATGTGATAATAAGTGTTATAATGCCACAAGGTTCCCACTATCTTCATTCATGGAATTACAGCATTTTTAGCTGCTAGTCTGATAAAGTCCTGAGTG
Source organism: Gambelia wislizenii (assembly GCA_030847615.1). Taxonomy (NCBI): domain Eukaryota; kingdom Metazoa; phylum Chordata; class Lepidosauria; order Squamata; family Crotaphytidae; genus Gambelia; species Gambelia wislizenii. The sequence continues at coordinate 162,607,249 of JAUMIR010000001.1, read as the reverse complement.
CCTTTAGAAGCGTAAAGAATAGGAATGAAATAATGTATAATTGCTGACAGGGAAAAATCTGCTCTATAAACTTGGCTCAGTTTTTTGCCAGTCTTTCTGTCCAGTTTACTCAAAAATAACTCTGGGAATGGTAGCTTGAGGGCACTAAGTAATCTGTTAGAAGTCCTTAGATTGCAATTTCCCATTATTATCTGCAGAGGGGGTGGAGCTACTAATCCAGTTTAAATCTTTGATGATCTTGGCAGACTGCACTAACAAGATAAATTACCTGAATTAAGGTTGTCCTTAAGATAAGAAGTTATCATTTGCCTTTTAAAATCAATCTAGCTTTGATGGTGTTTTTTTTTTTTTTTGATCCTCCCCAGGAATTTCTTCAGAATAGCACTTTTTTTTAACGGCTATTTAAATGCTCCCATCACTGTGAAAATATACAGGATGAGTCAGTTTAAAACATTCATTAGAGCCACCTCCAAAATGCATTTATATGAAAAATGGCCTTGCTACATACAGAGAGTGATTGGAATGTCAAGAATTTCATTTCAGGCAACTCCCCCCCCCCCTCTTTGATTTTTTGTTATTAGACCAGACTTATGTTGTCTACACTTTGGTTTTGTTCAAAAGATATAAGTCAAGATAGAGCAGGGGGGGAGGCCCTTCTAGTTCCCTTATTTGGTTCTCACTACTTCTATTATAACCACGATAATAAACATTTCTAATATGTTTTTCATTTCCTTGAGTGCTTCTTACATTTTATAAAGCCTTTCAAGATTTTTCTGCCCTAACGAATTGGGAAAGTAATCAAATGGGACTATTGTTTGGTCAACAGAGCTCCCCTGCTATAAAAACCCCAAGATCCCCATGCCATAAATGTGACCCATAAATAAACCAGTGACCCATCTACACAAGAAGAAAAAAATCCCAAATACCCATAGTATTGACATCTCACAGCAGCAGTGACATGTCCAAATGTTTTTTTCTGGCCTCAGAAGCCCCCACAAGCCTCGCATTCCAGATGGCGGTGGTGAGTGATTTACTCACATTAGTTCTTCACCACTGGGTTTTTAAAAAAAAAAAAAAAAGTCATCCCAAGGTTTGCTGATGCAATAGAGTGATTCTCCAGTTGTATAAGAAAGCAAAACAGAGAATATTGAACCTTTTTATCACCATAACAACCGATTGCTAAGGCGAAAATCCAATATGGTGGCAGTGGGAGCTTGCCCTCCTAGCAAGCCCCACCCCTGCTCTCGCCCAGCCAATCAGCTTTGTGCTTCTCTATGAGTTTTTCATTGTTCAATAGTCCAAATGAGCAAAACTGCACACCCACCTCGTGGTTTGTGGAAAAGTACAGACAAATCTGCAAAGGCTTTTACCCCCCCTTTTTTTTTGCCGTTTTGGGCCCCCCTCCTTCAAAATAGTGTGGATTGGTGCTGGATCCCGTTTAGACTGGTAGGATTCCCAGCGAATTCCATGAGGGGTATTTTCACCATTTAGATGGGCCCCAGGTTTCTTGTGTTGATAAATCAGGAAGGTGCAGTCCAGTTCTTCAATCCCCTGCTTCTATTTCTATGTTTTAAAGGCTTCAAACTTTTTTTTTCTTTTTTGTCTGTCTGACACTTACATTTCTCCTGTCTTTGTGGTGTCTGTGTGTCTCGTGGGTTTCAAGATGTTTATCCTCCCCACGACTTTGTAAGAGGAGTACTATTATCTCCATTTTACAGATGGTGAACTGAGGAACAATAACTAATTGGATTTGTCCAAAGCTATTCAAGAGCCTCTGGTAAAAGGAAATTAATCCTAGTCTCCTGAGATCCACAACAGCATTTTAACCATTAATACTCAAGCAAGCAACACCAACAGCTCAATTTACTGTCTCACACAAGGTCTGCCCTTCAAAATTCTTTGCTCAGCAAACCCCACAAATGTCCTTTGATCTCCATTTTATCTGAACAAAGAAGAAAACATTTTTGCATGCTTGTGCAGCCGCTACAGCCACTGAGTGTACAAATCTGCCCACATGCAAAGGGTATTTTCTTAAGAAAGGGAAAGAGCACTTCAGCTTCTGAAGTAGAGGAAAGATAGTAGAGCAAGGGGAGGAACTGAGCAGGAAAACATCCAGACAACATCCTGGGAGAGGCGTGAAAGCAGTAAACCAGACACTTTTTATTTTATTAATCCTGATGTCTCTGTGTATGAGCAAAAGGTGCCACCATGCAGAATGGCAATAAAACTCCTGCTTGTATTTGAAACTAGCATGCTGAGAAATGAGGATCACAAGAAGGGCTCCATCGGAATTGCCCCTGTTCTCTAGGCAGCCAATTCAAGCTGATTGACGTAAAACCATAAAAGCTATTTTAAAAAAAAAAACATAAGCAAAGGTGGGGAACAGCATAAACAATCAAACTCTTAAAAAGCTAAACAAAACCTCTGGTGCCGCCCCCCCCCTTCAACCCACCCCAGGTCTGGCATTAGAAAAACTTCCCAAGGAAGAGTCTTCCAATAACAACATACCACAACTGGAAAGGTTGTCTCATAGCACAAGGGGGCCCTGGTTGAATGCCTGTACTGCAGCCACAACATTGCAAGTTCAATCCCAAGGGCTCCAAGGTTCATTCAGCTTTCATCCTTTCATAGGTCGGTAAATGAGTACCCGGCTTGTGGGGGCATTTAGCTAACACACATTGGAAACCACTTGAAGAGTGTCTTGTGCACTATAGAGCAGAATAGATGTGTAAAAATGCTGTTGCTTAACAATCCCCAGTTCCCACTTACCTCTCCTCAACCTGTGAGAGAGCCCAGAAATGTGTGAAGGCTCAGGCCTAGGGGATGTGTGTCCTGCTTCAGAAAGGACAGTCTTATAATTGAAGACATCAGCTATTTGAAGAGCTGTTCAATCCTGCTTCCCTTGAAAAGATAAAGAATTATAAGGCCAGGAGACCAAGGGCATTGAAGTTCCCCATCAACAGTAACCACCCTAATGAGGCACTGAGGACACCTTGTCACACTCTTCCCTGCTTTGGTGAGATGTATTGTGTTAATTAGAGCCATTGTTTCCAAATGTGTATCTATCAAAATGAATTAGTATATGCAACCTCTGTGTTAATCGGTGGCATTTACTCATGTCATAGCATTTCCTCTCTTTCTGGCTATGAGGAAGTGCCCACACTCACAAAGACTGTGAGAGACTTAAGAAGATCTACTGCCTGAGATAGGTACCATCAGCCTATTTTGGGTGGGTGGAAATGTTTGTAGATTTGGCGCCATCTCTGGAGACTTGAGGCCATCAATGTACATCTAATAATTCTCTCAGGAAAAGTGAATATCAACTTGGTAACTTTAAGCTCCTTGGATGTGGCCCACAGTGGCCTAAATCCTACCCTAAAAGATGACCATAATCATGGCTACTAACTCAGATCAAGACTTGGAGTGTTGTTTCCTTCTCATGTTGTGGATTATACAACCTTGGTGTGGTGACAATTTTTACAATCTTTCTAGGAAAGTTTGGAATTTCTATCCTTTATATTCATTGAATAATTCATATAACCTTTTCTTCCTGCTTTGTGCACCTGTTATAAAGATGCAAAGATGAGCATATATATTGAGATATATTACTATTATTAGAATTGATTATAACATTTAGCCAATTTTATGTTAATCAGAGTTAATTAAAATGTATAAGATTATTCCATAGTAAATTAGTTTTATGCCTTTATACTCTGAAGTAGGGATAGATAATGTTACTTTCCAGATGTCCTGTCTCTGAGCCAGCACAGCCAGTGGTAAGGGATTATGTGAGTTGTAGTCCAATAGCACCTAGAGAGCCACACATTTCCTTTAAATTATGCACAAAGTATGCAAGCAGGCAGGCAGGCAGGAAAGAAATACTTCAGATTGGGTGATGACATTTTCAGCCTTGTTTTGGATGTAACCCACTTTCCTGCTATGTATCTCTCAGTAACTATTAAATCAAGTAAAATCATGCAAGTGATCTCAAGTCTTAATGAACCAGGTAAGATTACAATAAATAATAATGTAGAGATAATGCAGATTGACACCACTTTAAGTGCTGTAGCTCCATCCTATGGAATCCTGGGATTTGTCATTTTACAAGGTCTTTAGCCTTCTCTGCCAAAGGCTGCTGGTGCCTCACAAAACTATGAATCTCAGGATTTCTGTAGGATGGAGCCATGGCAGTTAAGTGGTGTCAAACTGCATTATTTCTACAGTGTAGGTGCACCCTTATTTTGCAAAAAGAAGCAAAACATAGTTCATTCAGTGCATCTGAACATAGTGATGATGGCTTGAGAAGCAATGTGTTTAAACTAGCATAAGGTATAAATATATATAAATTTGGAATAAATATTGAATGGGGGCATTATATTCCAGGGAAGAATAGGATAATAAGAGCTGGATAAGTTAAGCATTCCCTGAGAGAGGAGCCTTGCTGGTCCACAGTGAATTCATGGAGGAGTGGTTAGCATCCCTATTCTCCCTAGCTCCTGCCATTTTACTGCCGTTCAGGTTCTGGTCAATTTTATTATAAAGTCACAGATCTGTTCAGCTCAACTGGTTTAAGAGAAAGAATCCCTAGAATACTCTTTTCATTTTTTTTACAGTTTTTTAATGGGGGGTAGTAAAGTTCACAGATAGATATCTATATCTATTCCTCTTCTACAACCAATGTTAAATTAGTATTCCAGTTCACATATCCCTCTACACAATAGCAGGCCACACACAACTGTTCTTCAGAAGCAGCTGTACCACTCCTGGTGTTCAAGTCTCAGGTGGTTGGAGCAAAGGGTAGGAGAACATAAGAAGTGAGACTTTTGTTCAAAAAGTTTGATCAACAGTGGAATAAGGCAGCCAGCAGAGGCTCTTCTGCCACCTTCCTTGAAGCGTTTAACAGCTAGCTGAAATGTGTGTGTTGCCAGGATCTTGAAGTCCAGGATACTTTGCCTCAGGACAAGGAACAGATAAGATGACTCACAGAGCAGATTCACTGCAAGTTTTCCAGCTTCAGTCAGTGGCTTGTAGATTGGACCTTAAATTATAGATCTGTGTTGAAAGAAAAATTAGTTAATAGAAGAATTTAGCATATCAAAGCATTCCTCATAGCCATTCCTTCAAATTAATGCCAGCATTTCTTTCCCTCTCTGTTTGTCTGCAATAAAACACTCAAGTTTCTTTCCCTCTCTATTTCTTTCACTCTTATTCGATAGACCTTCTTTTCATGGAAGCAAAACCAGCATTTTTTTTAAAAGAAAAATGACAGCATTCCACTGGTGAGCCAATGGTTCCTCAAAGTGTAGGAGTTTTCATCATGAAGAAGCTCTCCCATTAAATCAAAGCAGTAATGGTCATGCTAGTCCTCAAGATTTCCTTCTAACATGCAAGCCCTTTCTATTTCATTCAAATGCTAACAAATAATTTGCATGCAAACTTTTGTTTCTGTAGTTGAATACAGGTCAACCCCCATATCCATGGGGTATATGTTCCAAGACACATGCACCCCGGATACCTGAAACCATGGATAATAGAGAACCCCATTAATTTCAATGATATGAACACTGGAAGTTGACCATAGAATCATAGTGGAGGACCTAGAAATGTCTAGAGAGAACATATTTGGGTGTGTGTGGATAAGTGAAACTGTGTATACCGACTCTGTGGCTATGGGGATAGACCTGTACTGAATTTTTATTTTAAAGCTGCTAAATGTCCAGGAAGCTGAAATACAACTTTTAGTTTTTAATAAGAAAAATTCTCCCCCACCCCACCCCCCAAAAAAACCCAACCTTGCAAAGAAGTATTACTATTTAAAGTGCTTGTGTATGACAAGGAAAGCAAACTCCTGCTTCTGCTTACATACTTTATACATTCTTTGACTTCCTGTATGCTAATCTGTCACAAGGAATAATAAATCCTGAAAAATAAATATATACTTACCTATATCTTGGTGGCAGTTGCATAGGTATTGACTGGGATATAAGTTTGTTTTTATTGATTGCACTGTGGAGGACAGAGCTACCACCTGCTGAACAAGCAAAGGTTGTTAAGTCTATACACAGTTCCCTGTATGGCAGTAGGAGTGAAGAATGAGAAACCTTCTGTGGCCATGGTCATCCAGGTGCTCTGCTCACCCTGTATATTTGTGGGATGGGGGGGAAAGAGGATTTGAGTAAGGGATCAATGAAGTGCAAGATCCTCTTTTGGGGCACAGTCACCCACCCCATAGAGGTCAGCCATGTTTCCTTTCTTGACCCCTTTTCATTGCTTACCTGGGTGGAGTGTGTTGTCTTTCTAACCCTAGTTGCAAGATGGAGTGAGGGTCATTTCTTTGTGAAGTTCTGATACAGAGGAACAGTAAGGATTCTCAGAAGATATGTTACTGGTACACATTCTCCCATCCTACACTGGCTATTTCTTATTTTTGAAAAGTGTTCTGCTGTTTGTTTTGGTTGTGTGTATGTAAGTGCCCTTTCCCCAAACCCTCATTTACAGTATGTGGTCATAATTCTCTGGGCAAAGTTTTGTAACCCAAAGTTCCATGTCTTGATATTGATGACAAGTATTCCTTTGCTGAAGTTTATATTCATGATGTTGTGCCAGTTAGATTTGACTGACTGAGGGCTTATCTACACCAACCAGAATAAACTGGCTTCCTGCCGGCATATCCGGACTTGGATCTGGCCCATTCTGCCCCTGTTACCTCAGTGCAGCTGCCACCATTTTTGCTGCTAATGGGGAAGCCAGGAAGAGGGCCCACAAGATGTGACTGACAGTCCCCTGCATGTGACCAGCCTTGGTCACATGCTGATGGACCCCTGCCTGGCTTCCAGGAGGCCCAGGGAGCTGACAGTGACAGCAGCAGGGAACAGCATGCCAGGACAGGTTCCTATGGTCACACAGGGCCTGGTCCATTCTGTCTGTCAGTAACAGGATAAACGAAGTATAATTTTACAGTGCTTTAAAGGGCTTTATCCCAGCATGCCTCTGTTCCAGCCCCGTATCTGCCCCAGGGGAGGTGAGGGCTGCCTGAAAGCAGATCAGGGCAAATGTCCTGCATCATATGGACTGCAGGGCTCTGGAACAGGGACAAGCCAAGGTATTTAGCCCATGTAGATAAGCCCTGAGTGATTGATAAGTTGATTGATCTCTACCTTTTGTCCAAGGTGGGATCCTAGTTTCTGAGGCAACAGAATCACACCAGTGGCAGAAGTCAACTTGGACTCCTATAGATGCATTTAATTACCATCACCATATTTATTAATCCAAGCAATGTTCTTCCAAAGATAACATGTTACAAGTAACAATGGATGCTGCCACACTGCAGAAATAATGCAGTTTGACACAGCTTTAACTGTCATGGCTCAGTGTTATGGATTTCTGGGATTTCTAGTTTTGTGAGATATTTACCTTTCTCTGTCAGATAACTCTGGTGGCACAACAAACTATAAACCCCAGGATTCCATGGTGCGGAATCATGGTAGTTAAAGCCATGTCAAACTACATTATTTCTGCAGAATGGCAGCAGCCAATTTTACTTTCACAGCTAATGAGCACCAATGCTATCCTGGGTCCAGTTTAATGCAGTGGTGTTTCTTTCTGTAGTGTACATGAGGAAACTATTTCTTATGCTGTTGTACAGTTTTGTGCTGTTTTGCTTTATTTATACCCCACCATTCTCCCAAAGTGGGGGCTCAATGAAGACATGGAACAATGTTGGCAATGTGAAGTCGACGGCTTTCACGGCCAGCATCCACAGGTTTTCCGTGGGTTTTTTCCAGGCTGTGAGACTATGTTCTGGAAGAGTTTATTTCTGACATTTTGCCTGCATCTGTGGCTGGCATCTTCAGAAAGAAGCAGTGTTGGCAATGCTTATCTTAAATATATAAAGTGGCAGAGGAGTCCCTTCTTCTATCGTTTACTTGAAAACAAGGGTCACATCCCACTAGAGCAAAATAGTAAATGGCTAAGCTGGAGAAAGTGAAACAACTACAGTGATGTGATACTATTATCTATAGACTGAATATACTCTGTACACTAGAACAGGAATAGGCACAGGCTTGGAGGCAAGTGCCATTTCCAGCACCTACCAACTCCATTGGGGCCATAGCATACCACTGCAGCATACCACTGCAGCCACTATTGCATCCCTTCTAGCTGTATTCAGGAGCACTTTCCCACTGTTTTTGCAATGGGGGGGGAGCAAAACAAGATTTTAAAGCTTATACCAGGCTCAAAGTGTGGTTTTGGGGTGAAACATTGATTTTGGGGGGCTGCACTGGTGGAGTCAAAGGGCCTCAAGGGTTACATGGGACTGCCAAGGGCCATACAAGATTCCTACTCCTGTTCTAGAGTGACAGGACACTCTAGCCACTGAAGGAAATGTCGATGGAGCTACCAGTGACACTTCCTGTGGTGGCTCTAGAGTGTCACATTGCTCTAACCTGACACAACAAGCAAATGTAGACCTGTGCTGCTTGTTTTCAAGTAAATAATAGAAAGGATAAACATCTGGCCACCCCATATATTTAAGGTAAGTTGAGCACTGGTGACACTCCTTCCCTTCCCCCAGGAATGGGAACAAGGAAAAGGAAGCTAATTCAATGTGTTACTTTTTAACATGTTGATGCATTACCCTGCTGGCATCCCAAATGAGCCACAGAAGACCTTACCATTCTAAAGTAACATTCCAGGTTTTGTGTTCCATTTTTTTCAACTGATTTAATACAAATCAATATAAAGTAGTTGATGATGGCTTCCGTGACAGTGAATATGCTTTTGGTTTTAGTTCAAACTTAAAGGAACTATCCAAGGTGCTGAACTCTGTACCCAAAAGAAGTTGAACACCTTGGATGGCTCCTTTGAAGTTCAAGCTAAAACCTGGAGTGGATTACCTGATCTTTTTACATTCAACCACACTCGAATATAAATAAAGTCCAAATACATTCTTTAGTGATAGAGAAAATATTTGAAAATATTCTAAAATGGTAAAATAATATTTCTGCACAGATAAAGCTGTTTTCTGCACAGAAAATGCTCATTCCACATGCCAACTTTGCTCAGAATAAGACTTGAACTGTGAATAGTCTTTGAAAACTGCATAATACTATGTAGTTTTTGAAGATTTTTCTCATAGCTAGAAGAAAACTGCTAAAATTACTTCTTCCTTCCTTCAAGAACAAGATTAGTAGACAATTACTTCCTTAATTACTCATCCATTTCCACACTGGTGTTGATCCTCTGGCTGAGAGACATATAATGAGAGCTCTTCTTTCTCCCTTCAGCTTTCAGGATATAGCCTGATACAGCAGTGGGGGGAAACACCTGTTTGGAAACAGCCGAGATGTAGCCAATTCACCTTTCTTCATATTATCTGTACTCAAAGCTTTGTTGTTTTGTTTTCTGATGTAAACAAGAAAGTGTTAGGATGAATTCATATCTTAATCTTCTTTCTTCTAAATTCAGCAACAGATCAAGGTGGATTCTACATTATACAGGGAAGGAAATAAGATGCTGCGGTAAAGAGATTTTGAAAATGATTATTTCCTGCCAACAGCTACTCATCTTGTCAGCATGTTCCTGGGAGATTGGTACACCAACAGTAATATCCAATATGATGCGCCAGAGCAAAGACTGCCACGTGAGCAAAGAATTTTGAATCAAAGAATTTTGATGTACTTTCAAACAAAACACAGTACAATACAGAATAGTTTCTCAACCTACGTTTAGTACAGCTATGTGCAAAATGAAAGTGATGTTCAGTGCCTCTTTAAAAGCCAAGCTCAGGCCTGCAGTCATCTGAGCAAAAGATGTAGAACTGTTTAGCTTTTCTGGATTTGTCTTTTAAAGATAAAATACAACACAAAGAATGACAAAGGCTGACAACCATAAGAAAAAGATTGCCCTGTGTTTAGAACTGGTACTAGGAGCCTATGAAAATGTTCATAGGGCCTTCTCAAATCCTTGGTTTGTATTAATTTGAATAAGGAAATAGTTATTACCCTAGGATGGTGAATAGATTCTTATTCACATGAGGTATGTATGGTTAGTGGCTGCACTCACAACGATTTTTATGCAGTTTGCATTACATGTGTTCACATGGCAAGACACTGGAGATTATCTGACAGGAACACAAAAAACATCCTTGTCCCACAATCTCCAATTTTGTCCGTGTCCTGGCACAATAATTCTCCCCATCAGATTTACCTTCTCTTGTGTCCAAAGGCAGCCCAGGCATGATTGGAGCTCTAAGGGAGCTCTGTTCACTTCCTAGATCAAAATCCTGCCTGTTCTTACGAGAAGACATAAAAAGAAAAATACACACAAAAAAGTTCAGAAAAGCACATACACACACTAAAAAAATAACAAGTAATCCAGGAAAGGTGCAAAAAAGAGGGTAGTGTACTTGGTTCTTGCAATCCCACTCAGAACTGTTCTGGCAGGACCACCCATTGATGCTGGAATCACGAGTCAAAAACAGTGCAAGGTTTCAGACGCTGGCAAAGTCGGCACCAGAGCGGGATGGGCGAATCATTTACAGCTCCGGACCATCAATAAAAAGGAACCCCAGAATAATAACAGTGGAAAGTAAAAGGATGACGTCATGTGATACGGGCGTCCTTTTGCGTTCTACTGTCGTTATTCTGGCGTCACATTAGATGCTTCTGAGAATCTCCAGTCTCTCTCTTTCTCCTCTCCACTCCTCTCCTCTACCTTGTAGACTTCTAGAAAAGGTTTTGAAGGTGCATTGGTGGGATGGCGATCTGTTGTAGGTGGAAAACTACATCCTTTTGCAGGTCTGTTAGTGGGAAAAATTGTTGGATTGTACCCCTAATTTTGTAGGAATGTTTTAAATGGAAACTTTAAAAAAAAACTGTTTAAACATCATTTTCTTGAAAGCTATTTACTTGGCAGTATTAATTCATTGACACAGTCATGTCCTTCTCCTAACATTTAATAGAAGAAATGCCAGTAGTAATTCAGTGCATCATCTTATAATTTAATTTTGCATCTAGCCACAAATAAATTCAAACACAGTTGAAAAACAACCACAACTTGTGTGAAGGTTAACACAAGCAAATCTGTATTACCACTCAAATTATTTCCTCCAGTGTTCTCTGACTTTGGGAGTTCATTCAACAAAATCCTATATAAGATTTTGAGTTGTTAAATCACCTTAATTGGTATAAATATACATATCTCTATAGCTGTAACTGGATACAACTATATTGCAGTGTGATGAGATGCAGGAGCTTTATGAAGAGGAAAAAACTGCATATGGAAAATTAGACTTATTTACCAGCAGCAAAAAGAAGCATTGGGATTATAAAATGCAATAAATGCAATACATTTGGTATGTGTTCTCTGTGATAGTTTTGCCAGGATTCCAGTGCAATATTTTTGAAATTATTATATACAGGGCCACCCCACTCATTAGGTAGAGTGGGGTTGGCCACCACAAGTGCTGGAGTATGAGGAATCAACCCTCCCAACAAAGAAGCCCCCCATGGTTGCTCTGGCAAAAATCACAGCTGGGAAGAGCCAGCTTGGCTCTGCAGGGAATAAGCTGCAGAGCGCTGCTCCAGTTGCTCTTCTGCTATGGGAATGCCACAGTGGGGAAATGGTGATAACCAACCAGGACCCAACTGCCTGGTTTGAGAGATCCTTGAGCAAGGCATTGTGAGCAGGGTGCCTTGGCTGTTAGCTGAGCCATGGTGGCATAAGCAAACTCACAGGGTACTCTACCCACCATGCATGGCTGTAAAAAGGGTACCTTAAAGCCAGGCATTTGGGACTGGCCAGCTCTGTGGAGAGCAGCACTGGTTGTTTCTGTTGGCGGCACAACTCTCTTTAAAGCTTTCCCTCTGTCTTATGGCCTGAGCAAGAGAGGTGGTGTCCCTGGGGCTAGGGGGTGTAGCAGTACTTAACACTGCCTGCCTTGGATGGTGAAAAAGTAGTTTTTGGTGGATTGTCCAAAAACTAAGGCACATCTGGGTCTATATTTAGGCTGTCAAACCTGTGTAGAGCACAAAAGTGAATACAGTTGTCCCTTCACATTCGCTGGGGTTTGGTTCCAGGACCCCCCGTGAATACCCAAATCCGTGAATACTCAAGTCCAATTATATGCAATGGCATAGCAAATTGGTGTCCCGTATATAAGATGGCAAAATCAAGGTTTGCTATTAGGATTGTTAATTTTTAAGAATATTTTTCAAGCCGTGAATACTCAAATCCGTGAATGTCAAATCCGTGAATGTGGAGGGACAACTGTAATTTAGCCTAAATCTGAGAGTAAAGAATTATCTTGGATATTTTAACTGCAGTAACAAAATGTAGAAATGGAGAATTGATTGAGAAATTATGGATCTTTTGATTATTGCAGGAGTGGAATAGTGCAGGAGAAGCAAGGAATTCTCTTTTTTTCCTGCTGATGTCTACATTTCTTTAATTCAGATCTCTCAGAATCTATATTCCAGCAGAACTGGTAGCTGTTTTTTTAAGTCCAAACAGGATAGGGATAGATCAAGATATACACACCTCCATATATTGACACACGTGCACTAACATACATGCCCATATGTGTACCTCTCCATAAAACAAAATGGACTTTTTTAAAAAACAAAAACAAAAACAAGAAAATCTCTTGTCTTCTCCGTCCTGCATCTTCCTTTACCTAGTCAAAATCAAGCAAATAGAGGGAGACGACATAGCTCACAGTGCGAAGATCTTTCTATGATATTCTCACCTCCATACTCCACAATGTAACTTCCAAGTTGTCTCTTGTCACTTTAGTCAAAGAAAAAAGAGCCAAGGAGGCCAAGGGCAGGACCCCATAACTGTTTTTCAAAGGGTGCGTGTCAAGTCAGCAGGCTGGTCATTTTGAAAGTTGCCTACTTGAAGGTACATTTTTACAAAACAGTAAAGATACAGAACACATGGCATTAAAATGAGAACAAGATTATTAAACTAGTTGAAGCCATTAATAATCTGATTGTTGTGAAAGCAATTATGCTGAACCAAAGGAGGACTTGGCTGGCTCATGCATCTGTTCTGACTGTCCCACCTGTAAATCTGCTTTGTCTTCCAAGGAAGAAAAACGTTCAAGGGGAAGGGGGCATGACACCTACAAATGTACTATATTGCATAACTTCAACTTTAGATTTTTTGGCAATAAAAAGATGAAAAATTGCTTTGTAGGCAGCAATCCAGAGTTGTTCCCTAAAGATCACAGCATAAGCAACTGTTTGAATTGCAAATGGTCTCTAAATATAACCAATTATTTCCCACGGTGATCCAGAAGTACCCAGTGCATTGGAGCAGCCATTCAGTTTCCTTTTTAGTACCTTCTCTGTGTGGCATGCTCTCCTGAGATAGTTCAGCATCCATACCCTTCTGCAAACATGGACATCATAATTGGGCACAACCTAGCCAAAGTTAATCACTTACAGGTCCCCTTAATTCAGGACACGACCTTTCCAAAAATGGAAAACACCATGAACTACAAAATGAGTATGTGGATTTTTGAAAAGACAGCTCCTACAATGTAGCAATTGTTCAAATTATTAAAAAAAAATGCATCTATTAATTTAACAATATCCCATGTCTACCTGCTTAATAAGAAGGCAGAAATATACCCTAAAAGTAAACAAAATCTGGCTCCCAGTTTTGAAATACAATAGAATCAAAACTCAACACTTTCAAAGGAATTCCACCCAGGGACAGGGGGATTTCCAGCAGATAATGACCCATCAACCAACCATTAGCCAGACACTAATCAGCCTTGTATTTCTGTACCCAGAAACTAACCATTCAATTGCACAAATTTACATATACTCCCCTACAGAGGTTCACAGCATATAAACTCCACATACACTCCTACCCAACCATTCTCTGAAGATGCCAGCCACAGATGCAGGCAAAATGTCAGAAAGAAACTATTCCAGAGCATGGCCTCACAGCCTGGGGGGAAAAAAACCAAGGAAAATCTATGGATGCTGGCCGCGAAAGCCTTCGACTTCGTAAGCCAGGATATTTAGCCTGTGTAGATATGCCCTATGTAGACTTGTCATTTAGGCTGTGAAACCACCTTGTTATCTTAAACTCTTACTATTACCCTGCAGCAGTTGATAGAATTGGCTTACTCTAGTTGGGACTAGAGCCAAAGAGATCATTCATACATTGTCCCTGGCAAGTAATATAAAACATACATTTAAGAGAGTCTTGTGGATGATGGGTTTTTAAAATTGTACTATCTTCCCTTTTCTGTGAGGATGCATTTATCTTATGTCTTCCTGTGAAATTTGCAATGCTTTGCTTGGCAGTCTCCACCACTGCCAAGTAAAGATTTCCCTTCCTTAACTGCTGAAGCAGAGCCAGGAGCATGTAGAAGGAATTTGTGCTACAAAATACTCTGTGAAAATAATTGACTGAATACATAATTTATGGAATTTACTGAAAATGCTGACCTAGATTTATGCTTTCATATTAAGAACATGGGACATGTATTCTAATAATAATAGTAGTGCATGTCTTTAAACAGTCTGTTGCATTAGGTTAGAGATTGTTTTGTAATGATTAATTTTAAAAAAATGTTCTGCAAGAAAGCCCTTTCATCATTAAATTGCCTGCCTTGTGCTGGTGGTTTTGGTCACTCCTGCACAAAAAGCCTAGTACCTAATAATGGTCTTAGGAGCAGACTGCTTCTGAAAGATGGGGAAGGGAATTATATGGCTTGTGAGATTAGGAACATAGAGAACTACTTTATACTGAGTCAGACCACAGGTTCATTCAGGGTCTGGGGAACATTTTCTGCTCTCAGAACTTCTGGAGTCCTGCCCCACTTCAATGGCAACAATCAGGCAAACTAAAAAACTCAGAACTACTCAGAAGTCCACTTATGGTTTTGAACAATGGGTATTTTTGTATATTAGTGCACAGAAACTTCCAGGAGAGGAATTCATCTTTTTAGGAGGTGGGGGGTGGAAAAGGATATTACAGGGAATCTGAGGTTTTTGAGGGCAGCAAAAACAGTCGGGGGGGCACATGTGACCCTTGAGCAGGGGGTAAAATTCCCCTAGGGCCTTTTTTGTGCCCCCAGGACTCCCTGGGGCCAATAGAATCCCCCCCCCAAAAAAATTCAACCAAAATGACCTCTAGGTGTTTTGGGGAGATCTGTGCCTACATGGGAGTGTTGAGCCATTTTAGACCTAGGGACATAAAAATTAGACATAAACTGGAAGTCACTTCTGGTTGCTTTCTGTTTTTGTTTTTTTTTAAACCCTCTTGGGCCTAAAACATCCTGGGGGGAGGCTTAAAACATGACAAAAATTGTACCCACGGATCCTAGAGGACAATCAGGGCATGAGGGAGACAAACTTTTCTTTTCAGTTTGTGGTGCTGGTGGGTGCGGCCCTTCAAGTTCTCCTGGGGGTTATATGGTCCACTAGCCTCCCACAATTGCCCATCCCAGCCTAGAGTTTTACTTTGCCCATTCCTGATCTAGCCCATTACTTTCAACCCAGGCTGTGCAACAATGGCTTTCCAGGGGTTGCATGCAGGATTCTTTCCAAGTCCTACCAGGAGATCCCTAGTATTAACTGATGGTCTCTCATCCAAGTATTGAACCAGCCATCAAAACTGGATGAAACTGGATATATTCAGAGTGGTGTAGTGGACACTGAGGGTGGGGCAGCAGTAGATAAGTCTTCATTTTTATCCCCAGTGTGATGATCATGGACACCCACCTTGTTCCTTGCCCCTTGTGCTTTATTTATTTAAAAAAAATTCAACTGGGGGGGACTGACATGCTATAAAATGACATGCTATAAATGCCCTCAAAAGACATCCTTATTTAAAAGAATGCCTTTGTACCTCACCTCAGCCTTAACATCACTCAACAAATCAAAATGGTTGGTGGCTAAATGTTTTGTAAGACATTTTAATATGAGAAAAAATATTGTGTGATCCCCACCACCACCATTAAATGAAACTGCCAA
This sequence comes from Gambelia wislizenii, assembly GCA_030847615.1. Lineage (NCBI taxonomy): Eukaryota > Metazoa > Chordata > Lepidosauria > Squamata > Crotaphytidae > Gambelia > Gambelia wislizenii. The sequence continues at coordinate 162,591,251 of JAUMIR010000001.1, read as the reverse complement.
CTATAGCTATGAATGAATGCATGAAATAATTTCTTCCTTGTTATTTTTGCCACCTAAACCAAGAGAGAGATGATGTGAGATAGTAGTGTGTGTGTGTAGAATTCAGTCAACATACTAAGTACCAAAATTGTCCTCTCAAATATAAGGATTGGGTTTGTTTAGGGGGGGAGGAGAAAAACATCAGGAAATGAAAGTTATTGAACCATTCAGTGTAATTCTATGGGGAAAGATGGGAACTTTGATTTGATAAGCTGAAAACAGGAGACCTCCTTTTTGTGTGTCATGAATTTCCTCCATCATCTACAGGCAGAGCACAATTCAGCAGAAAACGAGTGTGGAAGAAAGAGTGCACCATCTCTTCCCACCACTTCTCTACTCAAAATCACAATCAGTTCAAAGCTCATTTCTCCTTTCTTTCCCCCTCAGAAGTGGTAAGTGTGTATATGTGTGTGCGTGTTTAATTTTCAATGTACGTTCATAATGAAACACATAATTGAAGCCCACATAATTTCCACAGCTTTGATCTTTTTCCACCTCTGTCTGTTTCTGCTTGTATGGAAAAGCGAATCAATTTGCGTCGCTTGTCCCAATGAGCAGGAATGCACATTTTTCCTACTGTTTTTTTTTTTTAAACTCTGGGAAAAGCTGGGAAGGCTTTTCCTGTGAATTATATGGCATATTTATCCCCACTCCTTCTAAATACGGCTATATGATGTGGGATGCCATTAAGGCAGGTCTTATTCTCCTCACATTCCGTGAGGAGTATTTTCGTCATTTAGACAACCCCTAAGACTTCATTCATTTCTTCCAACAATTTCTCTCTCTCACTAGCTCTCTCTCTTGCACACACACAGACACACCCACACACAGAGAGAGAACCCTCAATGACTTTGAAACACAATCCTATCTATTAAATTCAGTGGAGGCTTAATCTGACGTTAGTGGGTTTAGGATTGCAGCCTATGTCTACAGATAAAAAGCACCAATGTTAAAAATAATGCAATGCCAGCAAACACTATGTTAGAGTTCCATTTACTTGCCAGGCAATCACCTTCTCTGTTGAGCAGCTCCTGAAGGTTCTCTATGCACCATTCATAACAGCCAACACGGTATCAGCAGTTTCTTGATATCAGTTCCAGAAAAGTTCAAAGAGGAATGCAAGGGGGGGGGGCTCAGTCTTTTGATATTAATAAAATGTTGCATAAATAATCCTTGTTAATCTTGTATTCCCAAAAGGTCATTCAGAAGTGCAGTGCTCATCAGCACCATGTGAACTAAGCAATAAACATGCATGATTTTACTTCATAGTGAAGTAAAATAATTCCTTCCACCTGTACTTTTTTCCACAGGAGGGATTCTGAGACACGGCCTTAGTGTAGCTGTGTGTACCTGCCTACAACAGGTAAGGTGAACAACAGCTGCCTCCAGAATCCCTTACTGAACATGCATGAACAGCAAAACAGAGAGAAAAGGGGTGAGCAAGTTAGCCTGCCTCACTAGCTACCCTCAGTATGTTTTTCAAAAAGTATAGATCTATAACCATGGACATTGAAATGGAAATCATATGCAAAGTGGAAGCTGGTGAAAGAAAAAGTCGTCCCAGGATGCATTTTTGAAGAAGCTTTTAAGTAGTCTCTAGGGAGCCCTGGTGACGCAGCGGTTAAATGCCAGTACTGCAGCTACAACATTGTGAGTCTGATCCTAGAGAGCTCCAAGTTTCACTCAGCCTTCCATCTTTCCATAGGTTGGTAAAATGAGTAACTGGCTTGATGGGGGCAATTAGCTAATATGTTGTAAACCACTTAGGGAGTGCTTTGCACTGATAAGCAGTATAGAAATAGAAGTGCTATTTGTAAGTGCTATAAGGTCCAAAATGCTTTTGTTCACTTACACAAAGCTTCCCTGGCCTGGTTGTTTCATTATACAGGTGTATATTCTTAATTTTGAATAAAATGTTCGTTGAAACATGTTGAACGGGTCTTCTTTTTTATGGTGGTGGAACCTATCTGTATTCATTCCATGTTATTTCTGCCTCTGGTACCAATTTTTCTGCTAAAAAAAGGAGTGACTAGAAATACATCTACATTGCTAACTGAGATATACCTATACAGCCTTTCTCCCAGCATGGGACTCAAGGGTGCATGGCCCAAGGATCTAGCGCCTTTAGCAGAGTAGCCCATTATATAATAAAGCTGCATGACTGTCTATGCAAACTAGATCAGAGACTGTAATATGTGATCAGGCCTCCACTATCAGTCTCTATTTGACATAATCTTACAGTAAGGATATGCATGAAGCTATCTTCTCAGACCGTTGCCCTGTTCAGCCTAGTGTAATCTTGGCTTTTCAAAGTCTCAAGCAGATCCCGGCCTTGTTGAGATATTTTTAAAAGGAGATGCCAGCAAGGGTGGTTTGTGGTCTGAATGGGTGTGTGTGTGTGTGTGTGGCTCAGTTCTCAAGTAGAAGGACAAAGCATTCTTTCCTTCCTATCCAGACTAGCTGCTTGCAGTTCAGGCAAACCCAAGTCATCTGCTCTTCAAGATTCTCCCTGTCCATCTATGTTTCTCTCACACTTGGATTTTTTACACAGTCCCACCCCTAAGTTTGAAGAAATTGGTCAATTTTGATAAATTCTTCAAAAACACACTGAAACAACATTCTCCCCTATCTAACCAGCCAAATTCTATAGTAAAGTAATTCTTGCCATGGAGAAGATGGTGGTCTTATCCACACTATGGACTTTATTTATTTTTTATTTTTATTTTTATTTTGTTAGTTATTTATACCCCGCTCTTCAGCCACAAGGCTATCAGAGCGGCTTACAAATTGTTTTAAGCAATAGCTATTTACACATCTACACTGCATTAAACAGTTTCCAATGTATGTTAGCTAATTGCCCCCACAAGCTGGGTACTCAGTTTACTGACCTACAAAAGGATGGAAGGCTGAGTGAACCTTGGAGCCCGCTGGAATTGAACTTGCAATGTGGTGGCTTGCAGTACTGGCATTTAACCACTGTGCCACCAGGGCTCAGACAATCCCCTTTAAACAGACAATACCCTTTAAACATTCTTTTGCCAGCATAAAAATACCCAATTTTTATGCCCGCAAAAGAACGTCCCCCCACGTTCTTCTATCCCAGCAGAAGGTTTCCCTGGCAATGAAGAGGAAGTGAACCAAGTCCCTTTCGCTTCCTCATTTGAAATCCCACGAAAATTCATCACATGGGAAATTCAAACATAAAACAAAAAATAAAACATTAAAAGTGACAAAAAGCATATACACACACTTTAAAACTTCCAAGTAAACCAGGGAAGTTTTAAAAAGTGCATCACTTATCTGGATGTCGCAATCTCACCCAGAAATGTTCATGCTAGACCAGCCATTGACACTGCATTCACATGAGTTAAATGGCCTGAGGTTTCACACGCCAGCAATGCGGGCACCAAAACAGGACAGGCGATCTATTCACAGCTCGGCCCGTCAATAAAAAGAAACACCAGAATAATGACAGCAGAACGCAAAAGGATGACATTGTGTGATATTAGTGTCCTTTTGTGTTCTGCTGTCATTATTCTGGTGCCACATTAGCTGTGTCTGATAATCTCCTATAAAAATAATCCAGTTTGAAACTGGATGTGCCATGGCTTCTTCCTATAGAATCCTGGGATTTGTAGTTTGGTGAGGCACCAGCACTCTTTGGCAGAGAAGGCTAAAGACCTTGTAAAATTACAAATCTCAGGATTCAATAGGAAGGAACCATGGCTTTGGTTTTGGTTGATGTCACACTTTCCTTTCACGCAGCTCTTACAGATGAGGAGCCTCTCAGAAAGAAAGAGATTGTAACCGTAAGTCAGCAGTAACATGACTGAATAGACAAGAATTTAATCCAAGATCTTTAAGAATTAAGCACTGGGTGCATGAATCTGTCTTGCTTTCTCCTACATTTAATTTTTGAAATTCCAAATTCTCTCTACCCTGAATATGAAGAAATTCCTGAAATCCAGTAAATTATTCTCAAAACCAAATGAAATTCTCATGCATCCTCACCAGTGGCTTCTCTCCAATTAGTGCAGGAGGGAGCACAAATGGTCAGGCAAATTTTTCACCACTGCATCCTTCAGCAAGCTGCACTCAGTCACACATTTTTGGAAACCAAAACTAATGTCACATTTCAACAGTTTCCAGGCCCCCTTTAAAGTGTATGGTGAGAGTGGGGTGTGTGGGTGAAGGAAGGTAAACTGTTACAGTTCTGGGCAGTTCATTTTTGAAGTGCTTGACTAAAAACTACCCCCTGCAATAAATAAATAAATAAATAAATAAAGGGGGGGGAGGATAAGGAGACTTTGAGAGTGTCCTGGAGGTCTTGCATACCATACCAAATGAGGTTGGAGGTGGCATGCATTCCTGAATTAAAGGGTTTACTATGAGAATATGGTACTATACAAACTAAAACACAGAATCTAGTGTGTGTACTTTTTTTTAAAAAAAAATCTATCTTGTTTGCTTTTCCATGATTCACTTTATAAATGTTGGTGCTCATGGGCAGAGCAATCCTTTAGTCACATTATGTTACACACCTCTGCACTGCTGTTGGGTCACCATATCGAAAGTTTGCTTGCCCTGGGAAGGGAGGGGAAAAGCCAAACAGTAGAAACATCTCCAAAGGCTCAGCAGAACCAGACCTGTTCCCATCCTTGCCATAGCCTAACAGTCAGAGATTGTCATGGCACTGACACTCACACCATATGGACACAGAGGCAAGCAGCCTGCTATATGAGCAACTTGCAACCTGTGACCTGCACATGGAAACACTGTACCTCAGAGCAACCCACCCCTGAAAAATCATTTTATCTAAAAGAACTGTGCTCCAGAAAGTTGTTGTTGGAAAGTTAGTGGGAAAGACTTAACCTGCAAAGTTAATCATTAATACACATTTTTAAAAAGCTTATTCAATTATATCTACATTTAAAGGGGGACCTTTTAAATAAGGGAGTTAGTTTTAAATTGGTGCTTACATTTATGTTACAGAGAGCCAGCGTGGTATAGTGGTTTGAGTGTTGGGCTCTGGGAGACCAGTGTTCAAATCCTCACTAGACCAAGGAAACCCACTGGGTAACCTTGGGCAAGTCACACTCTCTCAGCCTCAGAGGAAGGCAAAGTCACCCCCTCCCCCGAAAAAAGCTTGCCAAGAATATCATGTGATACTCTATCACAGGGTATTCTTGGCAAGCTTTGCACTGAGGGGAGGTTGTCTTTCTTTGAATGCACACAACAATTTATGTTATATTATTACACTAAAAGATTTACCATAATGAAGGTTTTAAAATCCCGTTCATGATTTTTCTCCCCTGACATTTTCGTCATTACTGTTTTGTGGGTTTATTTTAGTATTTTTATTGCTTGTTTTCACATATTAATAAAACAGTAATATACATAGACAACAACTAATTCTAATAAAAACAAATACTACTAAACACAAATAAGCATAGAACCCATATATTTCTGAACACTTACACACTCCCTATCCAATTCCTAAATGTAGTGTTTACTTGGTATTTATCGCCCCCTTCTCATTTGTTTTTTTCCCCCTTTTTTTTTCTTTTGCTTCCTGTCCTATTTTACAGCTTACATTTATTTTCTCATTATTTTCTCATCTTTCTATAATGGCTCAATCTCCCTATTTTCCTTTCCATAGAGGTATTACATCTTTCCAATCTTCTTTATATTTTGCTGAAATGCTTACATCCATTTCCATTGTTAATTTCATCTCTCTCTTCTTCACAAACGAAGATTCAGGAAGGAATCTTCCCGCACTTACTGCAAGCGCGCTGATGACTAAAAAGGCCAATCTGAGATAGACAAGTCCGGTTGCAGAAAGCACAGCAGAAGGTCTCCTTGGGTGATGTTTCCAGGTTGTGATTCTTTCTGCGTTGTCGTTTCTCTTCAAGACTTGTTCGGTGTGAGTTCTCAAATAAGGCTGCAGCATTGTGGATAGTGCGTCTCCATGCCTCCCGATGTGAGGCCAGGGTGGACCATTGTTGGTGTTTGGCCGGGCCTGAGATGTTGTTTCAGCGAGTCCTTGTATCGCTTTTTTGGAGCGCCCCTCTTACGCTGACCCATGGCGAGTTCACCATAGAGTATTATTTTGGGGAGGCGATGGTCCTCCATCCTAGAAACATGCCCTGCTCAGCGCAGCTGTGTTCTCAATATCATGGCCTCAATGCTGGTGATCCCTGCTTGCTCAAGGATAGCAACATTTGTCACATAGTCAGTCCAGTGTATATTTAGGATTGTGCGTAAACAGCGCTGACCTAAATATACAGATCATACTATTTGAGAATCCAATCTTCTCCTGTTGGAAATTCTGTTGGAATTTCTGTTGGAAAAGTTCATGAAGTTTCCTTATCTTTGTACATACTGCCCTGGCTGCTGATACCATATAGAGCAGTATTCTCTAATATTTTTTCTGAATATGTGCATCTATATTGTACAACATGTGTAGAAGGTAAATTTCTGGTTCTAAAGGGTAATCAAATTTAATGTCTTGGTATTAACAAATGTAGTTCTTTCCTTTTTTTTTTTTTTTTTTTTTTGCATGTCCACCAGGCATGGAAGAAAGTTCCTGTAACTCTTCCACACTTCCAACATTTATCAAAAAGAGCATTTTATAATAATTTTCCTTTATATTATAACTTCTCATAAATATGATGTTCTTGTTCCATGCTTTTTCCCAGTGATCAGGTTGTATTGTATGTCCCAAATGTTGTGTCCATTTGTTCATATTCTCTTTTACCCTCTCTTGTTCTTGATCATATTTAATTAGGATCTTATATATTTTGGGAAAGCAGGTGTTTCTTTTCTCCCTCTTATCAAATTCTGTCTCTCCTAGTTCTAGTCCTTCTAGTTTATTATCTTTTTAATTTTTTTTTCAATTATCTGTCTATAAAAACCAGTGACAATTAAAGTTTTCTTCTTGAAGTTCTCCTTGAGTTTTCATTCTACATTCTTTTCCATTACTAAAATGTCCTTGTACATAATCCAACTGACTTTTGTGAAAGGCTTCATGATTAGAGAGCCATAATGGTATCTTTGGATACAGTTTATACTTGTATTTCAACCTTACTCCTAACAGAGATTTCCTAATGTAATGGTGGACTGATGATTTACTATGCCACAAGTAAGCATGCCAGCCAAAGCGTAGATTAAAGCCTTCTAGTCATTACTGTTTTGTGTTTTGGTAGAAGAGAATAATGATAATAAAAACAACAACTATTACTATTACTATTATTAAAAATTATTATTTAATTAATAATTAATAAAATAAGGAAACACTTATTTACTTATTATTTACATTTATACTCCATTACTTCTTCAGTGAACTCAGGATGCCATCCAAAGCTCTTCTCCTTCTCATGTTACTCTAACACAGCTCTGAGGCTCTGAGACTAGAGTCAGGATTTATGAAAGTGGAGGCCAGAGTGTGGGTGACCATACTCAGCTACTGGCTCAGACTATCCCTCTTTCCCACTGGCCTTGCTCCACTAACCTTAAGTGATGATTTCCAATCCAGCTGGAAACAGACAGTGATGACTAAAATTTCAACGCTGGGCCTTTCTCCAGATCTTCTGCTTAGCCTGGGATATGATAGAGTGAAAGCTACTATCAAACAACGGGTAGCAGATATAGAGCGACAACTGGATCTAGCCAGCACTCCAACCTTCATTGCTAGTGACTCCAATAGATATCTGGCCTCTCCTTTGGCATACTTAGCAACACTTGAAATACCTAAACATCGAAGGGCCTTTCCTCTTGCACGGTGTCGTGCCCTCCCTTCAGCTGTCCTTGAAGGCTGATACAAGACGATCCCCTTCTCAGACAGACTGTGCCCCTGCAACTCAGGCCAAATAGAAACAACAGAGCATGTATTACTCCAGTGCTCGTACTACAGGGACATACGTCTCAGCCTAATTTCACCCCTGTTGCATAAATATCAAGGGCACACTGGACAATTCTACATAAATTTGTTGCTTTCAGACACCAACCCAGGAACAACTTATAATGTTGCCAGATTCTGCGCAGCTGCGGTTAAAATTCGACAGACAATGTCCTTAGCAGTAGAATAGTATCAACCTAGTCTCGTTATACTGGAGCTAACATTTTAAATACTGCTTTTAGCCTGTTTTTATCCTGTGTTTTTACCTTTATTCTGTATCCCCTTTTTACCTGTGCTGGTCTATGACTGTAATAAAGATTCTATTCTATTCTATTCTATTCTATTCTATTCTATTCTATTCTATTCTTCTCATGTTATCCTCAGAACAGCACTGTGAGGTAGATCAAGCTTAGAAAGAGTGGATGGCCCAAAGTCACTCAGTAAATTTCCTGGCTCTGTGGAGACTTGACCCTGGGTCTTCCAGATCCCAGTCCAACATTCTAACCAGATTTTTATTTTATTTTTGTTTTGAAATAAACACATTTGAAAATCAATTTCATAACCTCCTGTCTGTCCTATGGTTTAATACAGGTTGAGTCTCCCTTATCCGGAACTCCAAAATCCAAAATATTCCAGAATCCAAAATTGTCTACAGGAATGGCTGAGATAGTGATACCTTTGCTTTCTGATGGTTCAATGTGCACAAGCTTTGTTTCATGCACAAAATTATTAAAACTATTGCATATAAAAATTACCATCAGGTTATATGTATAAGGTGTATATGAAATATGAATGAATTTTGTATTTAGACTTGAGTCCTATCTCCAAGATATCTCATTATGCATATGCAAGTATTCAAAAATGTAAAATATTCCAAAATCTGAAATACCTCTGGTCCCAAGCATTTTGGATAAGGGAGACTCAGCCTGTATATCAGGTTTGTTGTTGTGTGCCTTCAAGTCCCTCTCCATTGATGCCCCCTTGTCGTGGGAGAGAGGCTTGCGTACCCTAATGATGTTTTGAGCTATGCTGGCGGTGGCATAATAGCCACTGGTAGGGTCTCCCATGCCAGACAGGTCAAAACCGAAGGGTCTGACAAAGAGCGTTAAAGGGCAGGATGGGCTCTCTAGCCTTGTGGCAACTGTCCTAGGAGAAGGAAAACTCTAATCCCAAACCCGGGCAGATGGTGCTCGTCCAACCCTGTAAGGTCAACCATCTAAGAGAAAGAAACTCTAATCAAACCTACGGCCCGAGGACCTCACTACTACCGTCCATGCTTGCAAGGCCAGCAGATGAACCTTTGGTTTAAAGGGTGAGGCCAGTTCTGTGCACGCTGCACTCCACCAGAAAAATCCATTGCACAGGTTCGAAGGACAAATCCATTTCCAAAAAAGCCCTGTAGCGACTGGCGAGGGATGAAACCAGCAGGTGTAAAGATGCACTGGAAGCCGCAGCCCCAACCCTGCATGCAGGCAATTCAGGACATTGGTCGCTCGAGGCTGACCTGGGAGATGACAGTCTTGTTCGGCAGCATCCTGAACAACCAAGCAGCCTTTTTTAAGGAGAGCACTGCTTGCTCCATATGGAGAGGGGCCTAGAAAAGGTGGCCTAACGAAAGCTCATCCCCAACTACCTGGTTGGCTAGCCGCGGCCAACGGGAATCTTCTGATGCGGTCAAACCAAGGCAAAGAAACAAAGGCACACACCAGCCTCCAAAGGGGTAAATAAACTGACACTTGCATGCTGGAACATCAGAACCATGCAAGATTCTGAAGATAGTGGATGGCCTGAGCGTCGTTCTGCCCTAATAGCCCTTGAACTATCACGGCTTAATATTGACATCGCTGCTCTTAGTGAAGTTCGCTTCCATGAGGAAGGCAGCCTTAAAGAACATGGCGCCGGCTACACACTTTACTGGTCTGGCAAACCCAAAACCGAAAAACATCTTTCAGGAGTAGGCTTTATGATTAAAAACTCCATTGCCTCCAAACTCGAAACCTTGCCAACAGGACACTCTGATCGCATTATTTCCTTACGCCTCCCACATGTTGTTCTCTTTAGTATATATGCCCCAACTATGCAAGCCGACCCTGTAGAGAAAGACAAATTCTACACAGACCTACGCCAACTCATACAAAAAGTCCCTGTAGAAGATAAAATTATTATCCTTGGTGACTTCAATGCCAGAGTAGGAAAGAACTCCGAAGCCTGGAAAGGTGTCTTAGGCAAGCATGGTGTTGGAAATTGCAATGATAACGGACGCCTCCTGCTAGAGTTCTGTGCAGAACAACAGCTGACTATTACAAACACAATCTTTCAGCAGAAAGATAGCTTGAAGACAACCTGGATGCATCCCCGATCCAAACATTGGCACCTCATTGACTATGTTGTAGTCCGCCAGAGAAACATTCACGATGTCCATCATACCCGAGTGATGCCCAGTGCAGAATGCCAAACAGATCATCGCCTCGTCAGATGTAAACTAAATCTTCATCTTAAGTTCAAAGCTAAGACGGGTGGCATCTTAAAGAAGAGACTCCAAGTCAACAATCTTCAACAAGCTACCATGAGAGACAACTTCCAGGCAAATCTACAAACAAAACTTGAAGACCATCCTACAGATCCTTCTCCTACAGTGCTTTGGCAACATATCAAAAACAGTATCCTCCAGTCTGCAGAAAAATCCCTCGGGTTCTCCCACAAGAAAAATCAAGACTGGTTTAATGAAAACAACCAAGAGATCCAGGAGCTGTTGGCAAGGAAGAGAGCTGCTCACCAGGCATACCTCGCCCAGCCAACCTGTCATGTAAGAAAAGCAGCTTTCCGCCTCACATGTAGCAAACTACAACAAAAACTCTGAGACATGCAGAACAAGTGGTGGATCAATTTAGCAGAAAAGACACAACGCTGTGCAGATCTGGGTGATCATAGAGGATTTTATGAAGCTCTTCAAGCAGTGTTTGGACCTACTTATCAGGTCCAAAGCTCCTTATACAGTACAGATGGTCAAACATTAATTACTAATAAAGCCTCCATTTTAAATCGTTGGGCTGAACATTTTCAAAGTCTCTTTAGCGCCAACCGAGTAGTCCAAACCTCAGCTATCCAACATATGATACAAAAACCAATGAAAAATGAACTGGACATAGCTCCCACTTTGGAAGAGACCCTTAAGACCATACAGCAGATGAAAAACGGCAAGGCAGCTGGGATTGATGGAATCCCACCTGAAGTTTGGAAACACAGAGGTCATACACTCCACGAAAAATTCCACGAATTCCTTGTGAATTGCTGGGAAAAAGGGGAACTGCCATCAGACCTCCGAGATGCAGTCATCATCACCCTGTACAAGAAAAAAGGAGCAAAATCCGATTGCTCAAACTATCGAGGCATAACACTGCTCTCTATTGCTGGAAAAATCCTTGCAAGGATACTCCTGAACAGATTAGTTCCTGCTATTGCAGAAGAACTTCTCCCTGAAAGCCAATGTGGCTTCAGAGCCAATAGGAGTACTACAGACATGGTATTTGCCCTTAGGCAACTGCAAGAAAAATGTAGGGAGCAGAACAAGGGTCTCTATGTAACATTTGTCGATCTCACCAAAGCCTTTGACACTGTAAGTAGAAAAGGTCTGTGGCAGATCCTGGAAAGACTAGGATGTCCCCCCAAATTCCTTAAAATGATTATCTTGCTACACGAGGGACAGCGTGGTCAAGTCAGATATGGCGATGCTCTTTCAGAGCCCTTTCTAATAACTAATGGAGTGAAGCAAGGTTGTGTTCTTGCACCAACTTTATTTACAATCTTCTTTAGCACGATGCTCCAAAGGGCTATGGCAGAGCTTGAAGAAGACGACGGCATCTATATACATTACTGTACTGATGGTAGCTTGTTTAACTTAAGCCGTCTGAGGGCTCACACTAAGACTCTAAACTATCTAGTCCGTGAGCTGCTCTTCGCCTATGATGCTGCCCTTGTTGCCCACACAGAAGCAGCTCTGCAGTGCCTAACATCCTGCTTTGCAACAGCTGCAGAGCTGTTTGGGATAGAAGTCAACCTGAAGAAAACAGAAGTTCTTTACCAGCCTGCACCACAGGACGAACACCACCATCCCCACATTGCTGTCGGCAAATCTGTGCTCAAGTCCGTTCAGCAGTTCACCTACCTGGGAAGCATCATCTCCTCAGATGCCAAGATTGACAAAGAGATCGATCACAGATTAGCAAAGGCATATATACTGCAATTGGAAGACTTCACAAAAGAGTCTGGAGCAATAAACACCTGAGGCAAAGCACAAAAATCAGTGTGTATAGAGCCATCGTACTATCTATCCTCCTTTATGGATCTGAAACATGGGTCACCTATCGCCACCAACTACAACTCCTCGAGCGCTTTCATCAGCGCTGGCTACGCACAATCCTAAATATACACTGGACTGACTATGTGATGAATGTTGCTGTCCTTGAGCAAGCAGGGATCACCAGCATTGAGGCCATGATATTGAGAACACAGCTGCGCTGGGCAGGGCACGTTTCTAGGATGGAGGACCATTGCCCACCAAAAATACTACTCTACGGTGAACTCGCCACAGGTCAGCATAAGAGGGGCGCTCCAAAAAAGCGATACAAAGACTCCCTGAAACAACATCTCAGGCTTGGCCAAATTGATCACCAACAGTTGTCCGCCCTGGCCTCACATCGGGAGGCATGGAGATGCACTATCCACAATGCTGCAGCCTTATTTGAGAACTCACGCCGAACAAGTCTTGAAGAGAAACAACAACGCAGAAAGAATCACAACCCAAAAACATCACCCAAGGAGACCTTCTGCTGTGCTTTTTGCAACCGGACTTGTTTATCTCGGATTGGCATTTTTAGTCATCAGCGTGCTTGCAGAAAGCGCGGGATGAGTCCTTCCTGAATCTTCGTTTGCGAAGAAAAGCCAGAGAGAGAGAGCCTTCAAGTCATTTCCGGCTTATGGAGAACCTAAGGTGAACCTATCATGCGGTTTTCTTGGCAAGAATTTGTTCAGAGGGGTTTATCTTTGCCTTCCCCTGAGGCTGAAAGAGTATGAATTGCCCAAGGCCACCCAGTGGGTATCCATGGCTGAGCAGGAATTCAAACCTTGATCTCCAGAGTCATAGTCCAATGCTCAAACCACTACACCATCTTTGCTCTCTATATCAGGTTTACTGAAATGCAAATTTTGACTGCAAATTTGAAGGTTACTAAAATTAAGCATATAATACATTTATAGAAATATGTTTCAGTGACTATGTACTAAGACATAAAGCATTCTTTTATTTGTAGAATTGAATGGTAATGATGCAGAATGCTTGGATAGATGTTTCTGTATGACAAAGACTGTTTTGGAAAGTGGAGGAGAATGTAGTTTGCGCAACTTACCACACAGAGAGTTTGTGGTCCAGGGTGCATGTGAGCACCAGCAGGACCATCATTCTGCCCATCATGTCTTCTCTCATCCAGGAGGCACCACGTGCCCACTGGGTCTCCTGGGAGAAGTGGGAACTTCACCCAATGAGTTCAAACCATGGTTCAAACTCATTGACTGAACGAATCTGGCTTCAGTGAAGAGCCGCAGTCTTCACTTTGGTTGGATTCCTGAGTATATATTTAGGTGATCCTCACCTGGCCAGGCAGTCCTGCTCAGAGCATTAACCCACCCAGCCTTTTTTTCATGGCTTTGGGGAGAAAGTCTTATGCACATTGTTTTTTCTCTGTATGTACAAGGGAATTATGTTGTTAACTTTGTTTTGTCACAACTTAGTGGTGGCGGTCGGTATGGTTCCTGGATCAGGGACATCATTCAACAGTGTCCACCAGGCATTGGTAACATGGGGGAATCTCCTTATGGGACTTGGGGGTGTGGGATGGATAGGGTGTTGCCCAGGTAGGGGCACATACCTGTCCGGAACTCCCAGTGACTGGGGTTTCACAGGGTTCCTGCCCATTTAGTCCTCTTCCTGTCACCCCAGGGGTCCGGAAGCTTGGGATCATCAATCATAATGTGTGTGGGTCAATGCCTGGATCCAAACCCATGTCTAGGCCAACCCAGCTACAGCTGTAACCAATAAAGTTGTAGCCTAGTATCCTTCCACTCAAATCTGGTGTGTGTGTTTCCTTTTTTTTGCCCACAACTACTTTGCCCTTGGCCATGCAAGCTATCTGAAATCATGTTTTCTTGTTTTCCTTTTTATTCCTTATTTCACATTTACCACCTACATAAAAGCAGAGTATTTTTCTGAAACTGTAATATCTTCTGCCTGGGAAGACCTATGGTCTTTTATGGAACTATACACCATCATGTGCCAGCAATGCACTTCTACCATTCATATGGACCAAACCAAGCTGTTACTACACAAGAAAATAAATTGATACAAATTTGACATTACAAATCGTGAAACTTAAAAACCAATGGAGAGGGATTTCCCACCCCCGCAAGGAATTCAATAACAGACATTATTTTGCTATTCTGCAATACATTTGAAAGGAAGACTAAGTTGAGAATTCATAGACAGATTGAGCATCATCAGAGTCAAATGGAATAGAGCCTGGCACTGACTATCTCACTGCAGAAAGGAATATTTAGATATTTCATTTAGCCCTATAATTAACAACTGGGAGTGGATCACACCCACTATGATTTGGTCCTTTAGCCTTTTGCCTGAATGTTGTTAGCATTTGTGCTCTATGGACTTTTTCAGGCACCCTTTACTGTGCAAGAAGCCTCCAGAATAGTTACAACACTGTCGCGCGGCATGGAGTCCGTTTCGGATGACGCCATCCCTCTCTTGGTGTCATCCGTGACTGTTCCGGGTATTATTGGAGGCAGCCGTGCCATTTTTTACTCACAGACAACTTCCGTGAGTAAAATATGGCACGGCTGCCTCCAATCATACCCAGAACAGTTACGGACAATGCCGAGAAAGGGATGGTGTCGTCCAAAATAGACCCCCTGCTGCGTGACAGTGTTGTAACTGTTCTGGAGGTTTCTTGCATGGTAAGGGCTGTCTGAAAAAGTCCTATATATTACTGGGACGTAACCTGCCTCCTGAATTGTTGAACTTTAATTATTCTGTCTACATCATATGAAATCCTGGGCTTTATAGTTTGGTAAAGTACTTTGAAGTCTCTCCCATAGAGCTGTAGTGCTGAGGAGTCACAAAAGCTCTGTAGCAGAGAATGTAAGTACCTGTCCACTCTACAAATTGCACTATTCCATAGAAGGGAGTTACAACAACTGATGTATCAAACCGCTTTAACTGTGCAATGTAGAGATACCCTCTGATTCATCAGTTTTACTGAACATGACTCATTTGGCAGCTCCTACCAAATACTACAGAAAACTTTCATTTGTTATTATGATAAAGTAGAATAAAGTAGCTATCATTCAGTAATTCAGATGGAAACCTTTAATTTTTTCAACCACATTTCCAGTTTCTGTTGGTATAAAAACATGACATACACTAGTAGTTCTCTCAGGTGAAACATCTTTTGGATCATTTTCACAGGGAAAATTCTTATCTCATCTTGCAGCACAAATAGTCTTGTAGCAGCTTGAAGACTAGGGACTTTATCAGATGCAGCAAATATGGCATCATAACGATGCCTACTTATCACAAAAAAGTGAGCATACCAGATGACGTTGTCCTTCTGTGATCATGTGTAGGAATAAGACACACTTTTTTATTGGTGGCCCAAGCCGTCAATAGATCTCCCCCTGGTGCTTTGTTGCCAGCATTGCCAGCATTTGAATCTTCACACCATTGTTCTCACATGAATGCAGCATCAATGGGCAAACACTTCCACTTGCGATCGTGACAGCCAGGTAGGGAACATTCTTTTTATGACCCCCCCTCTGTACTTTGGACTTCTAAAGTGTGTTTTTGTGCTTGTGTGAACTTTTTGTTTTGTTTTTCAAATTTGCCACACTAGTGTCTTCTCGCGAGAATCGCTGAGATCAGGAACCCAGAAGTAAACGGAGCTCTGTTGGTGCTCTGTTACTGCCGGGGAAGCCTCATTGATGCTGGTTACTGTAGGTCTGGTAATGGAGGTTCTTTTGCTGGCATAAAAACACAGCAAAATATGCCAGCAAAAGAACTTTTACAGAGGGTGGTCTGATAAAGTCCTAACAAATTCTGTGAGATTCCTCAAGCGAATTCCATACACCCTGAGCTTTTGCTCTGATTTCACCTGAATTTTATAGTAGGACCCCAGTATCTGCAAGGGATTGGTTCGGGGCCCCACCACAGATAGTGAATTCTGCAGATAATGGCAAACACCCTCAACACTGTTAGTTTCTCTGTCTACCCCTGCCACCAGCCAGGCCATGCTGCTGGACCGAACCCCCCCTCCTGTGGAGAAGGGAGAAAGAAGGTGAGCTCCCTCCTCCTACCCTTCTTCATCTACTCCCCCCACACCAGCTTGGCCACTGGAAACCACAGCACTGGAAAGGGAGGGGGAGGCAAGCATGTCTCCTCTTTCCCTCCCTCACCCATCCCACAGTCATTGCCATCCGTGGATAATTGAATCCGTGGATGGCAAATCAGCGGATGTGGGGTGCTACTGTAATTCAAACCAATTTTAGTGATGTTGTCACCCTAAATCCAGCTGCTAGATCCAGCTAGGCTAGACCCATTGAATCAATTAGAGCTACATAAATTCTGACTTACAATTCAGCAATTGATTCCACACATCTAGCAACTGGAATTAGGCCAAAGTGTTTTGAAAGGACTAAAGAAATAGCTCAGCGTTTTTTTCTAGTTTTCAAAATGTTTACCCAAAGAGTCACTCACAAAAAAAGCAAACATATGTGCATGAAGTACATTTTCTTACTTATAGCTTTCCAGAATCAAGATTATGAAAGAAAAAATACCAAGAGTTCTGCAGCACCTTAAATATTAAGAAATGTATTATAACAGAAGGTTTCAGGAACTGCTAGACTAGTGCCATAGGATTCTTTGTCATTCTTGCTACAACAGAATGAACTGGATCTCTCTGGAAATTTATGAAAGGAGTGAGTATGGGAAAGATTTAAAGTCTGGCAGAGACGACATGAGAAACAGCTTCTTGGGGCCGTGCTGTAGTATATCATAAAACAGATAGGTATGTGTGGTTGAAAATAACACTAAATAAATGCTGCCTCTGCTTAAATGAAATTTAAAATTTGTGTATGCTTGCAGAATCCTGAAGCAAAAATCAGTTCACAACACCATATGACAACAAATTTGGGGCTGTCACTGAATGTACACTCAGAGAGCTGCTGTCAATTCCAATTCTTTGATCAGTAAACCTATTGGAGATCACACACACACAGGGTGCGTCTATACGACCATAAAAAAATACATTTGGGGGGTAAAAAATATGAATAGGCTGTCGCTCGTAAGCATACGAACCGCCCACACAATTTTTTACCCCCCTAAACTCCATATGACTCCCTCTTCCCCAAGCTGGCTGGAGCAAGCAAGCCAAGCGGCGGTTTAAAATCTCCCGCCGCTTTTTTTTTTTAAGGTTCCTGCTTTGCAGACAGTTGGTTTTCCCTGTTTACAATATAAAATAAAAATAAATAAACATAATTCACGGACTTACTGGACTCTCGCTAGCCGGGAATCCAACATGGCGGGAGCTCCCAATTCCCTTCCGTGCTAGCCCCACCCCCTCTACTCGGCCAGCAATCAGATTACACAGCCTGTTCGTATGTGTGCAAACAGACCGTACAGACCCGTCAGCCATCTGAACAGTGTACGGATTTCTCATCGCAATCCACTTTCCCTCCCGAACGCCGCATGTGCGTATTTCAGGGTGGAAAACTGGACCCCCCCTCTTTTGGATGCGTGTGAATCCGAACGGCTGTGTGTACTGAAGCGCGAACTTCTGCAAGCCGTACGTATTATTTAAATCGTGTAGACGGGACCACACATGCTCTCTGTATGCTCATTCTGTATGCTCTCTTGCACACTATCCTGTATAAGAACAAACCACAAAACAATTCAGGATAGCCCTGAATAATGAACTGCATGCTATAGCTAAAAACACCAGTTTGGCACAGTCAGATTTTATCATTTTCAGGTTGTTGTTTTTTCAAATAACACCTTACATGTGCATTTTTAACAAACGTAGGAGATTTTCAGACACGGAAAAATCGTCCCTTGCCGCGCGAGCAGCCTCCCGAAACTGCTGCGCGGCAAGGGTCTTTTTCGGACCGCGCTGTGCCTGTGGCGAAGCCGTCCGTGTCACTTCCGTGAAGCTTGGGACGGCTCCGCGTCATATTTCAAGCACGGAGGCTGCCCGTGATTGAAATATGACGCGGAGCCGTCCCAAGCTTCACGGAAGTGACACGGACGGCTTCGCCACAGGCACAGCGCGGTCCGAAAAAGACCCTTGCCGCGCAGCAGTTTCGGGAGGCTGCTCGCGCGGCAAGGGACGATTTTTCCGTGTCTGAAAATCTCCTTAATGTGTGAAAAGCTCCTTTGTCAGCAGTTTAGTCATGCTGGAAACACAGAAGTTTTGACATTTACCTCTGCTCGTAACTTTGGTAAGTCAAGTTGGAAATTCTCTGGAATGAGCTTATTCCAACCTGTCCTAATGGCATTCTGTGTGATTTCACCGCATTGTGAAGGAGGGGGGCAAAAAAGGCCAAAACCTCGCTAGAAAAGCCTTCATGACTTTTCCTGTTTCTTTTTAAAAGCAGTGAGACGGTGCACATTCATGCTCGTTAGGACAAGCGAGTTGATTTGATTTGCTTGCCCAAATGAGAGGAAGCACAAATCTGATTGGCCATATGAGCACAGGAGGAGAGGCTTGCTAACAAGGCAAGTGCCCACTGCCACCATGTTTGATTTTCGCCTTAGCGAGTAAGTGCTAAGGTGGAAAATGGGGTATTGGAGTGTTTTGTTTTATTTTGTTTTGTTTTTGAGCTCAATTGAAAAATTGCTCAATCGCAACTTGGACATCATTTTGGAAAAAAATAAGGTTGGTGGTGGCAAATTGAGGTAAGTGCAAACATGAGTAAATCACTTGCAGCCACCATGTTTACTAGTGGGCATGCAAAGCTTAAGGGAGAAGAAAAACCATTAGGACAGGTCACAGCTTCTGCAAAATGTCATTTGTGTGAGGCATTCCCTTTTTTATGGGCTCATACAGACAAGCCCCTGTTTATCAATTTGTCCATTAAAGACTAATGTTTTTAAAAACAACAGACAAAGTTGTCATCCTACCTTTTACAAATATTGGATAACAGTTACCTGCCTCCTCTGCACTAGTGGGTAGGGTATTGTGTATTGTCACTCAGTACCGCTTTTATCTGGATGTAGGTATTTGATTTTCTTGGAAAGAATGGGCCTGACACAATGCAATCACCATATTTCTTTTTTCAGGGCATGTAACACTGTTTACCATACACACATCTATTGTGGCAGTGTTTATAGTAGATAAAAGAGTCAGGTTTTTTGCTGATAAGGCAGCAGATTTTTTTTAATGTAAAAGAAATACTGTGCTACTTCTATCTAGTGTTTGTGACTCTTGATAATGTATGTTGAAACTGTGGTTAAAATTTAGAACCTTTCAGTTCTGTGAGACCTTTGAATCACCAATTTCTCAGGCCCAGTAATTAAGCAACTGGCCCCATTAGTGTTCTATTAGAGGAGGACTGATTCATTCAGAAAAGCTGAAGTCATTTTGGCCTGGTTTTGTGAAATTTTGCCACAAAAGAGGTAAAAACCCCCTTAAAAAGATCACATATTCTCTGCCTTGTGACTCCCAACAGTGAGTTCTATTTTTTTACAGAACAGTAAGAGAGCTGTGTATCAGTTTAGAATGGGGGAGAACTTTAGCTTGTTCTGCAAGCCCTTCAGCCACAGACCCTAGAAGGGGAGTGGGGGACTTAATCCCTCACCCAAGACTAGGTGGGTGGCTGTGAGCCCCCCCCCCAAGTGTTCAGGAGAAATTGGCCACCAAGAAACCTGTGTATTGAGCTCCGTCAGGAATTAGAAATGGTCTAAATGATCAAGCATTAAAACAATGATTGTAGTTGATCCTTCCAAGGAAGATTAAGAAGAGGAAGAGGAAGAGGAGATGATGGTGGTGATTTATTGTACCCACCTCTCCCTATGGATTGAGGTGGGGAACAAAAACAAATACAGTGGGCTATTAGTATCTGCTGGAGTTTGGTTCCAGGACCCCCCATGGATACCAAAATCTGTGGATGCTCAAGTCCCATTATATACAATGGCACAGTAAAATGGTGTCCCTTATATAAAATGGCAAAATCAAGGTTTGCCTCTTGGAATTTTTTGGGGGGTGGGGGTATTTTTTCAAGTAGTGGGTGGTGGAATCTGTGGATGCCAAATCAGTGGATACAGAGGGTTGACTAAAAACACAACACATAGCATCAGTTAGAAGATCATATAAAACCAGTAGATATTAAAATCCCATAATAAATACTTTAAAACCATAATTTAAAATCAATCTTGATAATGAAGGCTGCATACAATCAGTCCTTGGCACCTTTATTTGGAAGTAAGATCCACTGAACATAGAAGGGGAGCCTCTAAGCAGACATTGTGCTTGTAAAACTATTCAGAGTCAGGTCTAACTGAATGGTAGAGGATGGAACTTTTTTGCCTCCCACCTGACAAGTGTCTGAATGCACTATGACCGCTGTTGTAATGGCCCAGCTGGATATTCCACATCACGGTAAGAAGCTGACTGGCCTGTCCTCAGTGGAACTAGGAAACACATACATTCTTCCATTGTTTCACTGAGCCAATGCTGGGCTTACCTCCTGGAGGGAGGGAGGGAGTAGCTTGCAGCAACCATTTTTACTTTGTGTGGCTCAGAGGAAGGTAAAGGTAAACCCCCCTCTGAACAAATCTTTCCAAGAAACCCCCATGTTTGGTTTGCCTTAGAGTTACCATAATTTGGAAGTGATTTGAAGGCACACAACAACCACCACCAGAAGAAGAACTTGAGAAAAATCTGAAGGAGAAAGGCATACAACAACATTGTGATTCAATCATCATTGAATGAGTAGCATACACCAAAAAAAGTGTTCTTTTTTCTATAGTTTTTGTTTGGAGTAGTTTCAGTATTTTAGGGTTTGGGGACATTGATGCCTCATATCTGAGTCAGAGGGCTTATCTACACATGAAGTTTACCCTGTTTTGCCTCCAGTCTTGGAGAACTGCAGTCCTGACAATGCAGGGCATTTGCCCCATTTTGCTCCTGGGCAGTCCCTACAACATCCAGGGCAAAGATGGGGTTAAGACAGAGGGGGGGGGGAGATGGGCTAAAGTCCATTAAAATGTTTTTTAAAAATACCTTGTTGACTAAGTTTTAGTCGGAAAAAAAAAAAAAGATCTCGCCCTGTGTGACTGCAGGAGTCCCTCCCGGCAGGCTGGGCCATCTCTGCAGCTGCTGGTCTGCCATCGCTCTGCCACAGCAGGAAGGAGTCCTGAATCATGTGACTTGCCTTGCACTTTTTTCCACTGAATTTTAATTTGCCATTTTAAAGCCCATTTCCTTAATTTGGAGAAATATTTTTGGAACTCTTCACAATCTGATTTTGTTCTTACCGCGCTAAATAATTTAACATTTTCAGCAAATGTGCACCCCTAACTCCATGTTTTGTCTCAGGATATTCTCTATACTGAATATACATGTTCTGCATTTTCCTTTGAAAGTCCTGTATATGCTAACACAGCTCTGCAGATTTTGTTCTTAAATTGGTGTACTGGATGAGCAAGTGTTTTAAGAGACCTTATAGTGTGCATGTGCTTGTTTACATTATTTGTCCCCACAGGGGAAAATTAATAACTTAATCCATTCCCCCCACACCAGAGCAGGAACATCTTTGAAAATGGCAGCTTTTGAAGATGCTCTCATGGGGTGGGGGAGAGAAAGTCTTCCCTCCAATTCACCTTTTTTTTCTGTCTCTTCCCTACATGGTCATGTAGTAGCCAGAGGAAGGATGGTGGGCAACCAAGTGAAGATCACTATTGTTGAAGGAACATGTCGGCAATTATGATCCTTGCCCGGCTACTCACTGCTCTCTCCAACACAGTCATATAACAGCTGATGAATGGTGTGTGTGGGGGGGCTGAGTCAGTCCCAGAGGAAGCCTGCATTGTCATGCATCAGCTGTCAGAACATATCTAGCGATGATGATCCTTGTTCAGTTGGTCCCCATTTTCCACCAACCACTGCGTGGCTGTGTTGGGGAAGGGGGCCAGGTGAAGATCATTGTTGGCTATGGTCTGGTAGTGGTGCACAAAAATACAGGCATCCTCCGGGACCTCCCGGGGCCCTCTGGTGGCCTCCAGACCCAGTTTTGCAGCCCATCACACCATGTCAGTAAAAAAAAAAAAAAATCCATGTGATTTTTGCCCCCAAATCCCCAGAACAGTTGCAAAACCACCCAAAGTGAGATTATTTGACTTTCCTCATCCTCCCCCCACAAATCTCCCCCCCCCGATTCTCAAAACTGACTGAAAATTGGTCAAAACTGGAAGTGGCTCTGGTTCTGGAAAAACATATCATTCCAATGGGAGAGGGGGAGACCATCTGTATTCCTTTGATGATTCATGACCTGTGTGGAAGGTAAGAGGTATATTCCAGTGTTGTGGGTGGAAAGAAAAGTTGGTTAAGGTGAGTTTTCATAGAAAAACCTGCTTAACTGAGCTGATGAGTTTCAGGTGTCATCCCTTCTTCATGAGCTGCTTTTCTCTCTTCTCTCTCTCCTGTAGCAAAGCCAGGTTACTAAATGTCAAAATAGTGCTATAGCCAATTGGAAAACACAGATCATCATCTTCATCCCTTGAAGAGTCCTTTAGAGAGGATAAAGTAGAATCCTTGGGGCTAGCAGATGATGATGATGATGATGATGATGACGAAGATGATGATTCAATGAGCTTTGCAGACCCTGGCTCATCCAGGTACCTCCTAAGGAGGGAATGCCCCTGACTCAAATGGGGCCCCCTGATTGGAAGGCAATCCAATGCATGACTACATAGAAGTAACTCCTACTGTATCAATGGGACTTAATTTCCAAGTAAGGGTGTATAAAATTTGAGATACCACCATACCACCCTGAGCACACCCAAATGTGATTGATTTTGGAAGCCAAGCAAGGTCATTCCTGGTTGCTACATGGAAAAACCTTGATTACTATGTGCTCAACTACATGAGCTAGGACACACTGGCTTCCCACTGGCACATCCTATATATAGATCAGGCCTGTCCCCCCCCCCCCGTTACAGCCTCCAAACAGGCTGGAGTCCAGCAGGCATGCTGGCCCATTGCTGAGCCACTGCCGCTGCCATCTCCCATGTTCTCCCAGAAGTAAGGAAGCCAGCCCGCAACATGTGACCAAGGCTCCCTGCATGAGACCAGCCTTGATCACCTACTGCAGGGCCCCTTCCTGCTTTGGAAGAGCAAGGCAGACCAGCAACTGCAGCGATGGACTGGCCTGCTAGGACAGGCTCCTGTGGACATGTGGGGCCCAATCCGTTCCTTCCCAGTTGGAATGCATTAAAGCAGGTATTTTTTTAATGTGGTAAAGAGCCCATTACCACATTCATACCTCCCCATCTCAGCCCTGTATCCACCCTGGGGGGTTATGAGGACTACCCAGGGGCAGAATAGGGCAAAAGCCCTGAGTCATCAGGACTCTAGAGCTCTAAGATAGGGGAAAGATGGGGTACATTGCTCATGTTCCTGGTTAGTACATGAAAGAGCGCCAGGGAATACCCGGTATTTCCAGATAGGGCTGCACAATAATCTTGCCTGAAATCCCTGGAAAACCACTCCCAAATAAAGTTGGCAGTACTATACAGTACTAGTCTAATGATTTGTAAGGCAACTTCCTTCTACTCTCCATCAGTCTAGTTTTCATTTCAGGTACAGAACATTGTAAAGTGCAAAGACTTGGGGAAAAAATAAATAAAATAAATTGGAACACATTTCAGATAGGAAACACTGACATTTAGTAAAGAGAAACATGAATTACCCAAGTAGCAGAGGGAGTGCAATTCCACTTACATCCATGCATACATCCAACAAGGTATATTCATGCCAGAAAAGTGTTCCATAGACAATAAGCAAAAGATTAGTCATCCAGATATATAACAGATGGACAGTGATCAGAGATACTTTGAATTTGAAAGATTCATAGAATCATAGAATCATAGAATCATAGAATTGCAGAGTTGGAAGAGACCACAAGGGCCATCCAGTCCAACCCCCTGCCATGCAGGAAATCATTATCAAAGCATCCCTGACATTAGGATTACTGTCTAATAGCTCCCATAAACTCTCATCAAAACCTCTTTTTAGTGACTTTGCAAAACAGGCATGAAGATGAAAATATTTCTACTCTGACTTGTTAAAATTGATCCCCTGGAGCATTTTTTAGAAAAGCTATCCCCAATAGCAGTATGCTACATTCGAACAAGAATGCCATTGGAGATAGCATTTTAATCAAATGGGAGGGGGGGAGTTTCTAGTACAAAGTGACAAATCTGTCCATTCAAGCTTTGTTTTTTTTTCACCCTTCAGTGTGTCATTTGTGTTTTCATCAATTGTCATGGTATTTCTTCACACTTAGGTTCTCATTAGAAATTGCACTCCATTGTCCTGGATTCATCATGTCAGTGGGAGCACAAAGGTTTCACTGGAGGTGGGGTCTCGACTCCTTCCTTCCAAGTTCTGTTGGCTGATAATACCTGTGGTCAGGAGTGGTGGGATCCATGACATCAACCCAAATTTCTCCCCATATATCAAGTACCCAGGTCTCATTTTCAGTTTAGTGCCTGATTTGTTCTACACTGCTGTGAACCTTTATTTCTGTCTGTAAATCTAGCTTTTAGGCTAGTGTGTTTATTAGTGCTGCTTTATTGAGTTTGGATTTGACATGTTCAGCATTCAGTTTGTTAAAACCATAATTATTAAATGGCTATTTTTCAGAGTGTTTCCCATTAGTAACTTTGACTATAATTGTATTCATGGGCCAAGTATTGTTGACTAAGGGGCTGAGAGGGAACAGCTTACAGTGAGCCCAGCCTTTAAGAAAAAATAGCTATTTCTGGTAAAATTATTCTGTTGGTGATTTACACTGTTCCATTCCATAACACTGAATTTTTATCTATTTTTTCTCACCAGGTACCATACATTCAGCATGGGTGCAAAAGGGTCAAGTAACTAATTCAGCATTTCAGAAATAAAATTGCAGCCTAAGGGAGATTTACATCTCTTCTTTTCAGCATTCTGGTACAATTCACCAACCACTGCTTTTTTCCGATCCCTGTATATTGAAACATACCATGCATAGCAAATAGTGCTTGGTAGATGATGATAAATTGTCCTTCTATTCATATCTGTTGGTAGATATGCCATGCATTGTAAGATCAAATTCCCTTCCAAACAATTCCCAACTCTAGAAAACATAGTCATCTCGAGATAACGCTAGCTGTAATTTCTGACCATAGCTGTAATTGTGACCATAGCTAGGCAGGGGAAGGGCAATAGCTCCGTAGAAAATCACATATATTGCATGTAGAAAGTCACGATCTCTGGCACCTTCAGGTTGTAAAAATCCTGACTGAAACCCAGCAATACCACTGCAAGTCACATTAGTGTCTATAGTAGAGGTGGTGGGAATCATGCAGCCATTCAGATGTTGTTGAGCTATAGGTTCCAGCAGCCCCAGCTAGAATAGTCAATGATGAAGAATGCTGAGGGATGCAGTCTGATAACATCTCAGAGGCTGCACAATCCCAACCCTGGTCTATCATATTGCAGTCCAGTGGTTTCCAAACTGAGGTTCCCAGATGTTGCTGAACTTACAGTATGGCCAGTGGACATGGATTCTGCGAGTTGCAGCGCTCCCATCAGGGGACCCAGGAATGGAAACTACTACTTTAGACTACTGAGTTAGATGGACTAATGGTACACAGCAGCTCCCCCTATTCCTACAGCAGAATGCATCCCCGACATAGGCATCTGTGAGTTCAGTGGAGACCAGGTAAACATCAGGTGCCCATACTTTCTGGATCAAGGTATTTACTAATAAGGCCCCATTTGTTGTGCTTTCATTTGTGAGCACTAAATTTTTGTTAACTGATTTTTTTATGATCCTCACAGAGACTTCAAAACAGATTACTTCAGTATGAATTCTAGGCCACAAATATCCTGGTTTTGTTGGTTTAAAATCCTCAACCAAAAACAAATGTTTACCATAAATCATACCAGTCACTGTAACAGGTTTGCTTGGTTTTTCTTAGTTTTATTGTAGTAACAGATCATTATCATTGCGTGTTCATAAAGCAGATAGAATTTTCATAGGAAAATTGTATTCTGTAGTTAAATTAAATATCCAAAATTGAAATCTTTTCAAGTATTGTCAACAGAGCATAGGATTTATATAACAAATTTAACAAGCAAAACTTTGCAAAACCTTGTTTGTCCTGACAGGCTTCCCTCCTGTTATCTCATATGGACAAACAGTATATTCAATTTACAGCCTTGACCCAGGTCAGACCATTTGTCCAGCCACCCCAGTATTATCTGTTTGAATGGCAGCAGATCTACCAGATCTCAGGTGGCAGAAGTGGAGAAAAGAGCAACCAGGCTTGTACAAGGCAATAGAAGCAGCGACAGGTAGTATTCCACCTTTGTCTTCTCTGCTCTGTTGCTTCTTCAGACACTCAGCCTTCATCCCACCTCCTGCTGTCTACTTCTTTTCCCCTCTCTTAGGTCCCATCTATACGAGAGGGGAAAACTAAGATCTCCTCTGAAGAAACAGCCATTTGCAGTGCTGCAACCTGTCTTAATGGTCAAAAGATCCCCCCTAAACTTTGCATGACCCCTAGTCACGATGGTGGCCTCGAGTGAGTTACTCACCATTTAAAATCTGCTGCTGCTATTTTTTTTTTAAAAAAACTGTTTACCATGGTGTGTGAATACATGCAATATTTCATGTTTACAAAAGAAAAGAAGAAAAGAGAGAGAAAGACCACTATTTTATCTCCTTACTGATCTCTTGCATAGCCAAAAATCCTACATGGTGGTAGCAGGCACTTTCCCTGTTTCCCTGTTTGTTAGCCCCGCCCCCCATGCTCATCCAGCCAATCAGCTTACACTGCCTCATTGGAGCAATGCTAATGTGACTGTCCTAACAATCGCACATTCACATGCCCTATGGAGCTTTTTAAAAACTCCAAGAAACTCTGAAGGCTTCGCAGATAGAGTTTACAGTGGATTCGGCTGCCCCCTTCTGATGCAAATGTCCATATAGACAGATCACCTTCCATTCAGATTATTTTAACCATATAGACAACCCCTTAGTTATGTTAAAAGCAGATCTCATTTGTTCTCTCTCTCATACATACACAGATATGAAGCTCACTCTAATAAAACATTCATTTCACTAAGGACTTTATCAGATGTGGCAAATATGGCATCATAATGATGCCTAATAATCACACAAGGGTGCGCTTACCAGATGACATTGTCCTTTCACGATCATGTGAAGTCTAAAACCTGCTCCATTTTACTGATGGCCCAAGTTGTCAATAGATCTCCCGTTCTGCTTTGTTGCTGGCATTGCCAGCGTTTGAATCCTCACGCCATTGTGCTCACATCAGTGACAGAACACTTCCAGGTGAGATTGTGACAGACAAGTGGGGGACACTTTTTTATGAAAACCCCCCCCCCATGTACTTTGGTCTGGGCTTGTGTGTACTTTTTGTGTATTTATTTTGTTTTAATTTTTGAATTTCCGTCTTCTCGCGAGAATCGGTGAGATTTGGAAGTAAACAGATCTCCATTTGTGCTCCGTTACTGCCAGGGATGCTTTTCATGCTGCTAAAGGTAGGTCTTGTGGGAGTTGTCTTTTGCCAGCATACAAACACTTCAAAATATGCTGGCAAAAGAACTTTTATGGAGGGTGATCTGATAAAGTCCTAAGATGGTCTCAAATGTCAGCTTCTATACAGCCTAACTTCAGGCCTGAGTCTCTCCTTTCACTTGCTACTTGATTGATCCTTGAAGCTGGTGGGATCAGGAACTGAAGCTGAGACCCTCTGTGCTGCTACTAAGCTATGCTCCCTCCCATATATAGGGTATCTCACAAAAGGAAAACTGTTGGTGGAAAATGTGAATTTTTTTTTTAAAAAAAAATTAGGATCCCACCCCCGATACACATACATACATTTTGATAAAACAGGTAGACAAATTGCACCTCACTATTAGAACTTATTAGTGTTCATAAAAGTTACCTTTTGGACTACAGCATCCAGAATTCCAGGGGATTCTGGAATCTGAATATAGAACAGTTCCAAGTTCTGAAAGAACCAGACCAAAGGGGCTACCCTCTATCTTTGCCAATGAGCATTAGCAACAATATAATTGAGTACTCCTTGTAATAAAATAGAATAATATTCATAAAAACGCAATATTCTCCCAACCTGTTACGCTCCTATTGGGTAGTCACATATCTATATGAGGAGGATGGAAGAACCAATGGAATAGTTGAGTGTTGTGATTTGCACTAAATGATCCTTTGTCAAAACAAAACAAAAAAAAGAAAAGAAAATGAGGAGTGTATATAATCTTTTATTACTATCCCATTTTCTTCTTAACTCATGTTGGTTTTATCTCTTACATATTTGACTTGGACTTATCACTACAGGCAGTGTGTGGCCTTTACTTTAAATTGAGTCAGCCGTCAAATGGTGCAAATATTTGCTGAATACATTGGCCTCTGAGAAGCGGGAAGGTATAGCATAACATGCTATCAAATAATAAGCCCATCTAAAAATGGCCTGCTCTTCCTTTAGGAAGCTCAGAGCAACTTCTGTGGAACTCCAAGCAATCTTCTACTAAAATACTTGAGCAGATCAACAATGAAGCAGCAACATGACACTGCAACCACACAGCAAGGTTAGCTAAAGAGCTTCTCTCCACAGGAATGAAACTTCAT
Source organism: Gambelia wislizenii (assembly GCA_030847615.1). Classification (NCBI taxonomy): domain Eukaryota; kingdom Metazoa; phylum Chordata; class Lepidosauria; order Squamata; family Crotaphytidae; genus Gambelia; species Gambelia wislizenii. The sequence goes on along the minus strand of JAUMIR010000001.1, from coordinate 162,562,321 downwards.
ATCCTGATCAGAATCCAGAGGCTCCTACTTTCACATGCCAGTTCCAAGAAGAGTGCAATAGCAGCATTCCTACTCTGGTGCTAAGGGTAGTAATTTGCTGTATTATTTATTTTACATAAGAGTTATATTTATGCCTTTCCTCCAACAAGATCATGAACATCAAGCTGTATCTGTATTTAAGAGTTCCAAGGCTGGGGAAAAGGTGGGATATAAATAGAATGGGATGATGGTGATGATGATGATGATGATTGATGATGATGGCTTTTTTCTTCTGCGCTTTATCTTCACCACAACCTTCTATGATAGGTCAGGTTGAGAGATAGTGATTGGCCTATGACTACCCAGTAAGTTTCAGTGAGAACTAGAATCCTAACCACTATACCACCAGTCCCAGTCCAACACCTAAGCACAGCACCACAACACCTCCTGATGAGGATGGCATGGACAAAGTGATGACCCAGCATGTGGGGATGGATCACCATTGTGATTGGAGAACAAGGCATCCTTTCTGGCAGTGTCTTCCTTGATAGCTTCCAAAGAGGTATCCCTCACTAGCTCTGCTGGTCCTGGGGGATCTCCAGCATCTCTCTCAATTGCTTTATTTTAATCAGTTCAAATAAGAGTACACAAAAGCTGTCTGATCAGTTGGTGCTGGCAAGCAAGCAATCCTATTCTGCTCATAGCTCAGATGGCTTGCCATTGTTACTAAATAATTAGAGCAGTAAATAAATGGCATATTGCAATTAGTGACAGTTGGGTAGCATGCTTGCTATGTACTATGAAGCTGGTGAAACATCTTGGATCCGATACTGAATGAGTGCTACAATAAATATAATTGTGTCAGTATAACTATACCCACCACAAAGGGCACCAGATCCTATCTGATCTTAGAAGCTAAGCAGGTGCTGTAGGTTGTATTACAAAGGAAGGAACTGCCAGAACCACCTCTGAGTATGCCTTGCCTAAGAAAAACCCTATGGAAAAGTAATGGGGTTGTCACAAGTCGACAGGCGACTTGAAGGCATTTACACCCACAGACATAGTTCCCACGATCTTCACAATCTTTTATACACAGATTCGATCATCCTTATGGCCCTCTTGTTCATTTTCAAATACTGTACTTATGGACAGTCTACTCTCTAATAATGCTCCAGACTGGCTGATAAATAAGTTCAATTGTAGCTCAGAGTACATTTGCTGTTACTTCTCCATCTTGTGAATCATTTGCAGTTTTTCATGATGCTGCAAAATTATTTGAGCACCTGGCACATATTCTACCCCCCAAACCAGCCCTACCCACCCATCTTTTTTCTTCTCACCCAGCATAAGTGAATAAAGGGGCCTCTTTAGCCCTTAAAACTGTGCAAAATGGCTGGATGATAAAGTAATGACGGCTCTTTGTGACTCTGGAACCACTGCACATGTATTTATTGCTAAGCAACCCAGACTCATGTCACTGAGATTTGCCAATTGCAGATGGTGAGTAGGTTTGTTAGAAAGAAAGAAAGAAAGAAAGAAAGAAAGAAAGAAAGAAAGAAAGGAAGGAAGGAAGGAAGGAAGGGAGGGAGGGAGGGAAAATCTTTGGTATAAATCCTTTAAGTTACTATTTAAAATAATAGCATAGAGCAGAAGCAACTGGTTGCCATGAAGGGCCACAAGAAAAGAACCACAGTTAGAGGGCCATGGTTAATTTAATAATATTTACTTTCTATATGATCATCGTATTTTTAAAGAGCTACTTCATCAGAGATTACTCATATTGCTACTGTCATAGAAAGGTATATCCAAAGAAAACACAAAATCCAAGCATGATCAAAGGGAGGAAGGAAGCAGCCACATGGTTTCCAACTTGTATGCCTCCTTCCCTCCTCTACAATTCAGCATTCAGGGGGCAGGGAGGGGAAGCCCTTCAAAACATCATTGTCCATGTACCTCCTTCCTTGTTCATTAGCTCCTTTCCCTTGAGTTTTTCTTTCACTTACCCTCTGTCCATCTCCTGAACCTCAGTTCATCACTACTCTGCACTGTTCTTCAGGTACCTTGTTTCTGCACTGCCTACCCTTTAGCTTTCTTACTTTTCCACTCCTCTTCTCAGTGCTAAATGTGACTGCACAACTTTTACTATCCCTACAACCTGTCTCAGGAGTTAATTCAATGGTGGGCAATATTTCCTCCAAATGTTGCTGATGATTCCCGTATCCCTGCCTATTGGTTACACAGGCTAGTACCAATGAATGTTGCATGGCCACAAATTCTCCACCCCTAAATTAATCTAAGCCACATGAACAACTTTCCCTTCTGTCACAGAAGCTGAATTGTGAACATTCTTGGAGATTTGTTCCTTGTGTAATTAGAATGTTCATAAACATTTCTTCCCAGTCAGTGAATTTGTCAGATGTCTCACCAGCACAGATACCATGCCACAGAACTTCTGAGATGATCCAGTCATCTTTACATCCTCCTCACGGTTTATGTATAGCATTTCAGATAGGGTTTCACATAAACAACCTCCCCTATCTATCACCCAACCCATATAAGGGCAAACTGTGTTCACAACAATGGTGAGTGAACTTAACAGCATAAGTAAATGGGCTGGACACTTTATATTCCATGGTTTGGATCTTTTTGCCCATTGTATCCTCTACATATTATTAGATAAGGACTCAAGCCACTAGAAATATCTCTTTGGTATGTTGCCATTCCTAGTGTGCTGGTAGGTTGCTTAGGAAACATACCCAATCATAGTGCTCCATTGGCCAGCCAATCAGCACACTGGAAGGGGAAATAGCCCTTCTTTCTCAGCCCCACTGTGAAAGAGTGAGCAAACATGAATCCCTTTGGGGTAGGTGTGGGGCTTCTGGGCCCCTTCCCTCCTTCCATGCTGAGCGTGCGAGACCACCTGTCCACCCTCCACCAGCTGCCACTGCCATTCCTAGTAACGGCACCCAAGCCCAAAATGGTGGTGGGAGGCCATGGAGGCTTCTCTTCTTTGGTCCATCCTGCCCCCGTCTCCTTCCCTTCCATGTGGTTGCTTGCACCACGGGCCACCTCTCTGATGGCCCCTTTCATTCCCAGGCACCATTCATCACTGCTGCTGGGCCCAGAGCCCCTTCCTTGGGTGCAGAAAAGGCCATCAAGGAGATGAAGAAGGGTGGCGGCAATGGCAGTAGCAGCAGCCACAGCCCTGCCACCTTCTTAGCCAATTAGGAGGAGTACAAGTTAGTGGAGGGCCACTGTCTCCTTCTTCCTCTTCCAGAGCTTTGCTGCCCTTGAGGAGATGGGCAGTTCACTCCCCCAAAGGCCTTGCAGCCTTTTAGACTGATCAGTTGGGAGGGGGAGTGCTGAGCAGGACGGGGAAGACTGGAAAACCTCCCTCAGGGTTCCTGCCTCCACCTTTCCTCTTGCCCTCACAACATTCCTGTGAGGGGGGTTAGCCAGAGGGAGGGAATGACTGGGCTGGCAAGCAAGGCCCCTTCAGATGGTTTGGGCTATGGGGTACACAACCTACAGCTAAGGCAGGCAGTGTTGCAAGGATTATGGGAGTTGTTGGCAAGGATTATGGGAGCTGTAGTCCCAGACATCTGCTGGGTGCCCAGTTACTTCTGGCTTCAGTTGGAAAGGAGATGTAATTTTGCCCTTACTCCCAAGCAGAGGTAAGATAAATGAGGGAGGGCCCTTTAGACATGTTCAGAAGCACCATTGGCTGTTTTCATGACCTCTTGTGTTCTGAAACTGCACCTGCTGCTGCTGATAGAATTCACTGCTTTACCATTCTGCCGTCTTCCTATGCCTGGCACTTTCAGGCAGCCATGGGCCAGTGGCTGAGGGAGAGCCGCTCCTTCTGGGCCAAGACTTTGCAAGCATAGAGCCCTTCCGAGGTACCAAGCCTCTCTGCCAATCTGTGTCTAGGTCAAGGGTGCGAAGGAGAACCATGCCCTGGGGTCAGGGAGTAGGGGTTATCCCTGAGCATTGCTGTGGCTTCGCACATCATGGAATGGGGCAGCCCTTTCTTGGCAGCTGCAGCACACTTCAGGGAGCATTTGCTGCTGTAGCTAATGGAACCGATGGAGGCATCTGAGGGTTGGTCATGTATGAGCCCCTGCTCTAAGATGGAAGCAAGTATAATGCACCATTGGCTGGCCAATCAGCACACTGGGGGCAGAAACTATAATAGCATATGTTATATATTCCCTCACCCACTCACCAGTCACAGGCTGTGATGGGACCCAGGCATTCAACTAGTGGCAGCAGTGGGACACTGCTGCTGCCACTGCAATACCACCCAGGAAGTCAACTAGTGACAGCGGTGGTGGCGTGAGGCCACTGCTGTGGCTGCAACAGCACCCAGGCAGTCAACTGGTGATGGAGGCATCAGCAGCAACAGGGCAACAGAGCGAGTCACCCTCAGCAATTCCAGGAAAAGTGTGGAATGCTGAGAAGAAGAAGGAGGAATTTAAATCCACTGGCCTACCTTACATGGTTGGTGTGAGGTCTAACGAGTGTTTTGGGGGGAGTTTTTTAATGGTGTATGATATGCCAGGTACAGCGAGTTATATAGTATTTACAGTGACAATAGAAATACTGAGATACAGGTGATATAATATCTATACCTTTCCTGAAAAATGGAGGGTGGGAGAAAAGAACAATGCAGAGATTAAAATGTAAGATTATTTGGTCAGAGAAATACAACAGGACCAAAAGTGCTCAGGGAAAAAGTGATAGGCACATATATCCCTTGAAGTAAAAGTAAAAGGGTTTTTAGTGTACTTAAATACTCTTGATCTGAAAAAAATGAAGCACACCAAAACATCAGTGACTTTACAAATATAAACAGAAGTTCAGCAAATCATAGACATTTTATAATTGCTAACTAGAAACAAATTGAGTATGTAATGGTGTGGCAGCTCCCCAAGACAGCCATTTCCCATGTCAGTGTAGAGTGAGCAGAGCATCTGGACACATCTTTCCTGCTCACCCTGCTCTCCACTAAGAAAGAAAGGGCTGTCTTGGGTGAGCTGCCACACTGAAAAGATGAGCAGGTAGGGGATTTTGGTCATTACAAAGCTAGAACAGAATTCATATATCCACAACCCAAAATTGGGTTATGACGGTGCCTACTGGACGTATGCCACTATAATTCACTAAGAGGATGACAGGTCATATAATTAAGGAATTTTATCAGTATCTGAAGAAACTTATCTTTGCTTAGGGATGGAATGAATGTTCCAAAGTATTTGAAAAAATGATTGGAAAACAGGAAGAATCCTGGACTGATGAGAATAACCACAGTTTTGTGCAAAAATTGCACATGGTTGTTTTGCACAGCATTTTCTGTGCAGGAAACATTTTTGGTGTTTTGGTGTCAAAACATTTTAGAATCCTAGCAAAACACTGACACCCAATCATCTCTCACCTTATTGTACTGGGAAACATGCTATTCATTTTTATCACTGCCTGGGATGCAAATGTGTTACATAATATAGAAACTGGTTACCTTGGGGGGGGGGGAAGGTGCAGTTGTTGATCTTTACATATTCTCCTTTTATTACCCTAGTAATAAGAGCACAGAGAAGAAGGGAAAGAATATTACTATGTTACTTGCCCTGATACCTCCTGCCCATATCTATCTATAATAAATTGGCAATATTTAATAATTAGGTCAAATGTGGCATTCCTTGTAGTATGGCCATTAAAACTTGGGGAATTCCCCAATTAGGAAACCCAAAGACGAATATTGCTCAGTCAGGTATGCACTTAAGGAGGGGCTGCCCAAATGCTAAAGAGATGTTAATTTGGAAGGCAACTGAAGGTCTGAACACCTGGCTAATCCTATCAGTCAAAGCTTGGATACTCAAATCTGTACACGATCCTCATATCTTTACCCTGCCACAAAGAAAGTTGCTTCTTCCATTCAATCACAAAATGAAGACACACATTAAAAATCCGGACTGTCTAATATCTCACCCTGAGCAACTCTGAGAAACATTGTCTTTCATTCTAAATTCCATCCCTGGAAGGCAGTTATTGTCTATAAAAACTCTTCTAAAACCTCACTCAAGTACACACAGATCCCTTTCCTGTGGACACTACATCTGTCTGTGTTGCCATTCCTGCTTCAGACCCCCATTCTGCTGCTTTCTTCTGCAACCTCATCTCCTCAGATCAGTACAGTATCACCCAAAAACAAACTCCCTTTGCTATTCCTCTATCCCAATATTTCCTACTTTATTTGCTAGTCTTTGTGACTGCTTGAAGGCTGAATGTGTATGTGAATGTTGTTATTATTGTTTTCTCAAATAAAGACCAATTTTTTGTACTATTTAGCTTAACACCTCCTCCTTAGTACCAGCAAACAAAGGTTACAAGATCCTGCTATCTTTTGCCCCCTCTCACACAGTCAAGCTGAGTATATTAATTGCCCAAATTAATATTGATACTTTGAGGGCCCTAAAGACCCCCAAGCATTGAGGGTAACAACTAAGTGCCATGTGTTAAAAGATATGCACAGGAAATCCATGATTTGGGAGCTATCTGGACTGGGATAGGAAGAAGGAAGATTTGGATCTAGTGGCAGCTCCTTGGATGATCTGCAGTTGATTTCTTACTCCCAGTGTTATAATGATAGCAACAATATGATTTCCAGACTATTCTGCCCTTATTTATACTAGTAAAAAGACCTTAGAGTAACTAGAAATGTATTTCTAGATAGATATTCCATTTGGTTTTACTATTCAGGAGACATTTTTGGATTCATAATTCTTTAATTGAAATTGTATGCCTTTCACACCTAGCTACAATTGGTAAATTTTAAAGTCTGAGTTAACATTACATCCTACAATCCTGAAACCTGCCCATCCTGGCTCTAGATGTTCTTATTTCAGTGTGGAAGCTTCTTTTCTATAAGAAGGTCCTGATGAGCTGGGAGCATGTTTAAATGACCCAACTGTGTGGATAGGGTCAGATCACAATGGCTCTTCTGAATAGAAGTGGCATCTTGGGAGAGGACTATAGGAGGCTTCAGTTTTGTGGGAACTTGGATGAGGAAAATCTTTCAGTTTCACTTTCTCTCACATTCAGATTTCTTTTAAACCTCATTATTTATTTATGTATTTATTTATTTTGCATTTCAACTATGAAGAAATGGGTGTATATTGATACTAACACAAATTCTGACTGGCATTTCCAGAGGTACAGCTATTCCCAGCATAAGCCTGACTTCAGCTGCTACCCCTACTAGAGTAGATCCATTGAATCAAACTGGTAAGGGGGGAATCAACACCTATGCAAATCCCACTGATTCAATTATAGATGGCCCTAAAAATAGGAATCAAGCCATAGAAAGCACCATGTACTTGCCTGCCATACTGTGGATGATAAGAAGACTATCAGAAAAAAGAGTTGACAACCTTTATTCGGCACTAATATGGTTGAATGGATTCAAACCTAGCACACTTAAAAAGCCCTCTGCCTCCATGGATGAATCTTTCAATTTTCATTTCTCCCACATTCATAAAACAAACAAGCAAGCAAACCTTAAGTTCTTTCTTTCCTGATATGAAGACATTTCCAAATGTAGATATATTTTTAAGTTAAAAAAAACTGAAACAAAATTCCTTTCCATCTCTACAAGGAAAGAGATATGACTTTAGTTCATGCCTTGGTCATTTCTCATCTTGATTATTGTAATATTCTTTTTATTAGGCTTCCATTATGTCTTGTTTTCTATTAAACATTCTGCTGCAACGATTATCCTTTTTGCAGTTTGTTTTGATCATGTCACTCCATTTGTAATGTCTCTTCATTGGTTGGCTCTTCTATTTAGTATCCAGTACAAGCTTCTCATTTAAACTTTTAGAGCACTACATGACCTAACCCCCTTCTATCTTTTAGCCCTCTTTTCCCTTTCCCACCCTACTCAAGATCTTTGTTACTGAGTTACTCAAGTCTTCATTACTGAATTACTGAGATATTATCCGCTGGGAATGCCTGTGGATAACAGAGTCCCATATACCCAAAAACATGTTAGGGTATGCTGTTACTTATGAATATGGTTCAATATAATTGAAGGCCAATCAAACTTTGTGCATGAATTCAATATGATGCTGTCTGGCTGACAATTTTCAACTTACTTTTTAAAACTTGTGAGGGAGAAAAGGGAAGAGTTTCAAGAGGGTCTCTAAGGAAACATCCTTGAGAACAAACAGATTTTCTTCTGCTTTCTCTTTGCAAAAGAAATATTAGAGACAATGCAGAAGCAGGTGGCATATTATTAACAGGAGGGAACATGCCTCTCAAAATTAGATTGGCTTAGAAACACCATAACTTTGAGGGGAATAGCTTATTGAAGGCATGTCTGTATGAGTTTTGTGAACTCAAGGACTTTGGCGAGGAGGGATACAAGACAATGAGCAAAGGAATGTTTTCCTCTGCAAATCATGCTGTAATCAAGGATTCCCTGATGAGAAAGGAAGCTCAGTTTGACTCAATCAATGCACAAAGTTTCCAAGCTCTTCTTTTGGGAGTACCTATGATGGTTTGATCAGCAAAAGACAGGTAATGGTGTTTAAAAAAATAATAAAGCCTTTCTTTAATAAAGGCACAAGCTTGACAAAACAAGAACAATGAGATTATTTTGTTTAAGGCCTCCAATCTGACTGTAAATCATGTTAGTTCCTCTTTCAATAGGTAATGACATCAGTGCCAATGTGTTGATTGATATCAGAGTAGAGCCTCTCTCCCAGCTGTTGCTTTGTGGGAAGCCATTTGGAATCAGCAGCAATCCTTCGCCTCTTAAAACCACATTGAGTGCTCAGTCCTTTACTCTGGGTGACTTCATCTTACATTTAGTCTTCTGCTTCAGTGCCAAAGCATGGAAAGGGGGTTTTGCTTTCGGTTTTTTCTGGTACTGTGACTCCCACTATCCCACAGTCAATATGGCCAGATGCACACCCTCCAAAAAACCCACCCCTTTTCCCCGGCTCTGTTATGTACCCACAGTAACTTATGCAGATTAGAACAATCTATCCATCCTCAATCAAGGACAGAAAGATTGGAAGGAGAAGGTGAGAATCCACTACATTCTCTCTCTCTTTTTTAAAAAAAACTGCTAATTAAACCTCATGGAAAGCTGAAGTATTTCAGAATTTATCCCACCTGGATTAGGTATTCTTAACATTCATGGTGTCACCATAAAATGAAGATGACTTGAGGCAGTTAACAATAAACTAGTACAAAGAAATAATTGGTATGCAAATGTCAGCCATGTACAGATATGCAAAGTATTTGGTTAATCTGAGGGGCCATCTATGTGATGTAAATTGATGCATACTCATGCAAATTCGAAGCAGGATTGCCTTGTCCTAACAGTGTTTGGCAAAATTGCAGGTATGCAAGGCTACCCACTTTTGCTGTCCCAACGGGCATGCCTGCGATTCAAGATGGCCTCCTTGACTCGTGTTTTTACTTTTGCCAGTCACCGCTGCCAAATTGTATATTTTTAAAAGGGCATATCAAAGGTGTGGAAGTGCGATAGTGTGATATTTCACCTAAATACATTTTTAAAAGAAAAGAAAAAGGCTAATTGGTCGCAAGATCACTCTCTCGCTAAAGCGAAAATCCAAGGTGGTAGTTCCAAGGGACTTGTCTTCTAAGCAAGCCCCGCCCCCTGATCTCATCTGGCCAATCAGATTTCTACTTTTGCTTTTCTGTGGTATGCAAATAAATGCGATCACCTGTCCTAATTATCACTAATGTGCATTCTCCATGGAGTTTTTAAAAAATATCAGGTAAAGATTTTATCAATCAAGAAAAGGTTCAGATAAGCCCCAAGGCACAGTTCCCTCAGGGTTTATGGTGGATTGGGCCCCCCTCCTTCTGAATATGGCAGAATTATACAAGATCCCATTCGGACAGATAGGATTCTAAACAAATTCTAAGAGGATTATTTTCACCATTTAGACAGTTAAATTGACCCAATGTTAGCACCTAATATCTAGCACTGATGCCTGCTATAGGCCTGAAATCACTGGCCTGCCCATACCCATAGGTTCAGGATTCTTTATTGCCTACCATTTTGAACTCCTCACAATGACCTAGAGTGACATATTTTAGGTCATTGTGGGCAACTACAATGACAGGGCAACCCTCATCCCAAAGAGCATTTTGCCTAATCTCTCTGCCTACTCAGAGCCAGCCCTACTTATGGGCTTTTGGAGGAGTTTTGAGTAAGGAGACCAACTTAGTTCTCCCACCAACAATCACAAATCCTCCCTTACCAATTCCAACTTCCCTCTACTATCCATTCAGGGATGAAAAGTTCCCTCATTCTCTCTCCTTGTTTCTCTTCACTTTTTCATTAACATCACTACATATATTTTGTGCACCACAGGGAAAAACAGATGGGATGAAGACTATGGCTCTGCTGTCACCCGAATTGCATGGGATCTATGGGGATCCCACTAGTGTCCGAATTCTAATATGGGGAATTTTAGTTAGCTCAATATGGCAGCGAGAGACTGGGAACTGTGGGATATTTTAACCTATGTATACCAGTACTCATTGAAGAGACTCCAAGCCAGGGGATGAAATAAAAATGGTTTTATTGAAAAATAATCAAGGGAACACATACACTCAGGCTTCAAGCCATCACACAAGCCTAACAAAAAAAGTAGGAAGTATTTGGATAGAGGAGTAGAATTTGGCATGATGGGCTATACTATACCTATCCAAAGAGCAGAGGTTCATTGTAGAAGCTGCAACCCTCATGACACAAACTGAGAGTGGGAGTCTGCACGCACTTTGGCTGTGTTTTGGGATCATATTTATATTCAATATTTCCCCTGAAGGATTGAGTTTGAGTGGAATACAACGTCCACTGGATTTCCCAGAATTAGACAATGGATTATCCAGATGTGTTAACAATGGCTAATGGCTGAAACATTTAGAACTGATGGGTCTCAGGCAAACCTCTATTGTTTTAGGGAAAGGTGCAAGGAAAAAACAGTTTTGCAAGCAAAGAGTGTCCAACTACCTTGACCGGGATTATTGAATGACTCATTTCTGTGAACATCCAGGAGAAATAGCCCATTGCTCCCTAACTCATCAGTTCCAGGGGTTGTTCACATAATCCTTTCCTGGGTGTGTCTTTTAGGAATTTTAGCAGGCTACTTCCTTAGGTTTTCTGAGCAAACCTTGATTCCTTCTATTTGAGAGTCCCTGGTCTACTGTCAACCACATGGAGTGCCAATAATAAGCCAATATATGAAATTTAGCCAATTGATGAATTAAAAAAGAGGGGGGTGTCAGGGCAGGTAACACTGCCACAGTGGAAATGTCAGCCCTCTGTCAGTTTCTCTTTCTTCCCCTGGCTACATGCATTCCTTCAACTGGCACCATCCTTCAACTGATACTGATGCAGGTTGGGAATAGGAAAAGACGATATCATGACAGCACATCCAAAGTTTCAACTACAGTATGTTATGAGGAGAAGAAGAGGACTACAACAAGTGGCACCATTATCAGCAGCAACCTCTGCTACTGTTCCTCCTCCCCCACCCCACCCCTTTCCTTTATGTCTGACTATTCATGAGATCAACAGAGCTGACAAACGGCTTTCAGGTTTCAGTGGAAGAATATCTTCCTCTCTCTTTGCTTTATGTTTTATAACATTCCAGCATGTTAACTGTATTGTGCCACCACCAGTTTGCTCTTCTCAGATGGGGGGGGGGTTAAGCCTCAAGAGTGAGCAATGCAATTCTTCTGAAACCTGAAAGCAGAAGTTGTACTGGGAAAATGGTGGTGGCAGCTTGCCAGTTTGGATAAGCTGCTCCCCTTCTCCTGAAGCAGAATAGCTACCACTTCTGAAACACTCAGCATGGCCACCATGTGGATTGCAAATTAGGACCCATAACAGCACTGCCTCTCAAACATTCCAGAATGCCTTCAGCACTCAAATGCTTTTCAGTGAAAACATGCTATTAATATATTCATTATACTGGGCAATGCTAGATTGCTTCAGCATAAAGGAAATGAGAGAAGGTAAAAAGTTAAGAACTAGACACAGAAAGAATGATACAAACAAATCAGAAAACAGTAAAGCTCACTTTTTTATCTGCTTTTATATGCTGAAAAATGTACGTATTAGTTATGATTAACATAGACCAAGGCAAAGCCCTTCCCAGAGATAAAATCCCTCAAAATAATAAGAACTTATTGGAGTCACGGTGCTGATTCTCAATGGTATCCATGGGCAAAGCACTTCAGGGTTATTCTGTGTGCTTCTGCTTATGCTTTATAACTTCTCTTTGTTTGTTTTTATATTACATAGGCCCTGGGAGACAAGTACCCTGGCTTACTGCCTCCTTGAATGGAGCTATTAATTCATTTTCAACATGAATAACAATGCTATAGTGTTTTCATAGTGTGGATATTTCACCTCTTGAGTTGAGTGTTACAGTTTGATGTTCCATTCATCTTGTTGAGCACGCACAATCCAGCGACAGTATGTTGTCTTCCAAATGTTCTTGGCTTTTTATGATGAGTAACACATGCTGACCAACTTAATATTTTACTCTGCTCCCTTCTAAAACTGGCCTTTTACTAATTTTGTCAAGTGTCCATTCTGTATGCAAATACCCACTAATAGTATGAAAATGCCTTTTTAATCTTCTGTCTCAGTGATACCTTCCTCTTCGGTATCTCAAATCCTCCAGGCATAATGTTTCTTCCACCTATCTCCCTTCTCATGATCTTTGGATGTTCCCATTATGCCACAGCATTAATTAACTATCAAAATGGGGGAGGAGGCAGCTGATAGAAGGTTCCAACATATGGTGGCCTACAAAAGACTTTGTAGAGAATGGGGGACCAGGGAAGATTTCAGTGAGAAAATGGAGGCAATTTCATGGACAAGATACAGTGTACCTTAAAACGATTTGTGCTCTGGGAATGTCCCAATTGTGCTCTAGATAATACCAACTTCTGCTGGCATAGTTTATAGCACCTTCTGGGCCAATCACAAACTCCACTGATTTGGAGGCCTCCTGGTTTGATGTTCCTCTGAAGCTAAATCTCAGTTTAGAAACCTAAATCTTCAGGCTTCCCACTGAATATATTTGGAAATCATGCAAGCAACTATGACTTTTTTCACCACTTGTTTGAACTAGATCAGTGATTCCCAAACTTTGGTCCTCCAGGTATTTTGGACTTCATCTCCCAGAAGCACTATCCACCTTGGCCAACAGTCAGAAATTCTAGGAGATGAAGTCCAAAACTTCTGGAGGACCAAAGTCTGGGAACCACTAAACTAGATGGAATTTGCAGATAGAGTAGTATCTTAACAGGATATTATGCCTGCCAATTTCCAAGCAAATAGGTGCAGGGCATTTTATGCTATGTGCCTTTACATTTTGGATTATTAAGAAAAGGGGAATTGACAAGAACTTTCTTTAAAGAACTGGGAGAAATTTTCTGGGTCAGTAGCCTATTCTGACAGTAGCACCTGCCAAATCTCTGAAGAATAAGTGCAGTGAAGATTGCACAAGAGAAAACCTTACAGTCTGGGGGCATCTAAAAAGAGACACGGTTATCTCACTTAGAATTTTAGGTATTTTGTGGACAGCCATTAAGTAAAGGACATGCACAACAGAGGTCATCCTAATTAAGAACATATAAACATTCAGAAGAATAGGCTAAGTGTTTCAAGTGCAACAAACTCCACTGTAGAGTTTTAACATTCTTATTCTTGCTCTCAATTAACAATATTAAATGCTAGATCACCCTTGTGATATATTACTTCACCAATCCCTCCCTCAAAGCACTGGGAGCCCTGGTAGTGCAACATAGCAAGTTCGATCCCAAGGGCTCCAAGGTTCACTCAGCCTTTCATCCTTTTGTAGGTCAGTAAAATGAGTACCAGATTGTCCGGGCAATTAGCTAACACACATTGGAAACTGTTTAATGCAATGTAGGTATGTAAAGTGCTATTGCTCAACAATTTGTAAGGCGCTCTGAGAGCCTTTGTGGCTGAAGAGTGGGGTATAAATACCTACATAAATACATTAATGAAAATTCCTGGTAAAACCATTAAGGTGTTTACAAGCTAGAGCTGCCAGACCCAAAACCATACCTTTCTTCCATTCCTGTCCTTCTCATTACTCTCCACACCGGTGTTTTCCTTATATGGACAACTTATGCAAAACTGCATCCAAGTTTTGGAGACACACTTTCTAATCGATCTATCTGTCTATCTATCTATAAAACGTTTGGGTATGTTTCCTTTCCCAGTGTGCTGATTGGCCGCCTAGGAAACATACCCAACTAATCCCCTCCCTCTTCTCACTCCCTCAGCCAACCACCACCCACATGCAAATTCCCTCTCCACCTCACAATCCACTTCTGCCACTCAATCTGCATCTACACCCCCAGCTTCACAAGGGCACCTAACTCCTCTCAACACCCACATGTAAAACAAAGCAATATTTCCCCCTAAAATAATACCATGTAGCTGAACCCTGTGAACTGCTACTCCAAGCTCCATGCTACAACCAACGTTTGAAGCCCCAGCAGGGCACATAACAGCATGTTATGCCGGGTAAAGCTATACTGATGAATTTTCAGATTCAGTTGTAACTCCTTCGAGGACTTTTGTTCCACATATCTCCTGATACCATCCAGATCAGCTTAATTTACTTCCAGTGTTGGGGTTTGCTGAATCCAAAGCACACTCCTAATGATTACATGCTGCACTAATGATGCCCCATATCATTTTGGCTATGTCTTTTTTTTTTTTTTTTTTTTTTTTGTTATATATCAAGGGTTTCACTGCAACTACAGAACAACTACAGAAGGTAAAGATGCAAACACTCCATGGAGCAGCATAGAAACAACCACTGAGGTGATGACAATTGTGTACTGTAATCCCAATGAAAATGTAAGCAGCACTTAAAAAGAAACAAATATAAGTCTGGATATGGGAAGTTAATATAGTCATAGCAAAGGAATTCAGCATTGACTGAAAAGGAACTCACTGGAGGGCAAGTCTATTGAAGAAGGTGTTAGGGAAGGCAATATATATATATATATATATATATATATAATGATTTAAAGTTTTGATTTGTTGATTAATTTGTTCATCAATGAAATGTGTGCATGTGCTTGAATATATCAAATCATTCCTTTGGAACAATCAATGTGCTGCTAACATGCTAAAATTTGATTGAAATTTCTATTCTAGATAGTGACTTTTAAAAAAAGTTGACCTTCTTTCCCAAATCCCTTCTGTATTAAACAAGAGTTCCTACAAACCCCTCTGAATAAAACTTGCCAAGAAAACCCCATGACAGGGTTGCCCATAAGTCAGAAACAACTTGAAGGCACACAACAACAACCGCTTATTCCTACAGTGGTCCCATAGCCTAGTGTGAGTAACAGCTTCTTGCTCTCAGCCATTTCCCACCATCAGAGGGATCACAATGTGTTTACTCATGGGCAAACTGTAGCAACTTTGCCTATTTCTTGTTTAATATCTCAACAAGTTTTATTTATGCCATGTCTAATTCTTTCAGCATATATTTTACATCATCAGTGACAGTATCACTAATCATTATGTTATATAATCTTTTATCAAGAAGTGAGCCCTGTGGAATATTGGCGGTGGGGGCGGGGGAGATACCATTTTGTCTCTCAAAAGTCAATAACGCCATTATCCATGTCCACAACAGCAGTCCTTTAATGTGAAAAAAAGACTAAAACATTTTCAGAACCAACTTTGTGCTGTTTCTGTGAAGAAGGCATCACAGCTGAATACATTTGAGGAAACAAGAATATTCTTCAGTATAGTTGGCTTTTGCCTCTAAACTAAACTAAACTAAACTATCTGTTCAAAAGGGAAAATAAAAATGTGTTTCAGAAGATTTATTTACATTTTCTGCTTTCAGAAAGCAAAGTCCAAATAACACATGATATTAAATGTAACAGAGCTGTGATTTATTTATTTTTTTAAAGACAGGGCTAAAAAGCCCATTCAGAACTATGATGGAAAGAGGGTGCAACCCTTTCCTCTCATGCCATATTCTATACAAGGGGTAAGCAACCTGCAGCCTGTGGACACCTTGCAGAATTCAGGTCCATTTTCACAGACCATTCTAAGAATTCCTGTACTGCATTTGCCTTCCAATTTTATCACCATTGGAGGGGAGAACATATTCACCACAGAAGGGCCAATAGCACCACCCAAGCCTAGTCATTTCTCTTCAGGCCTGTTTCAGGCCCTTACAGGCCTTTATTTCAAAGCAAGAAGTATGCATCCAGCTACTTCAGGTTTTGAAAAAGGGCTCAAATGGATCTTAATTAGATGAGATAAGAGCAAAAATGCAGTGGAATGGCCAATCACATCCTTGCAGACTTCCAAGAGTACTATTAGCCATTTGGGATTTTAAAAAAGGAGAAGAAGAAAAGCAGCATTTAAAAAAAATTGCTTTAAAAATGGTGGTGGGGTATCTGGGAATGAAAAGAAGGTGTAGCCATCCATGGGGTCTATGGAGTTATTGTGACCTCATGGAAGTTACTCACTTTTGCTTTAAATTAAAGTATCCCCTGAAGCTGCTATTTGGCATGAGAGGGAGCAACTACTTGCACCGAATGGGATTATCTGTGGTGTTATTAAAAGTCAGTGTCACCCCTCCCTCCGATGGTTTCACCTAGTGCAGTTTGGCCTCTCCATACTTCCCAGGGCCACCACTGGGGGTTATCAAATAGCAACTTTGGAGAGAAGCAAATTTTTATTAGGATCATCTCTTGGGATGAAAGGGCTCATGCACTAAATTTATTACAGGTTGCCTTCATTGTTATGAAGTTATAACACTTCATTGTTATGGGATAAACTATAATGGCTGATATGCGTGTTTCTTGTGGTACTCATTCTACCATGTTCTACCAGTTTAAAAAAGGTGAGAATATCATGTCTCCTTTCATATTGCCTTGTTTAATTCCCTTTACGGTTCACAGATACAGCACAAAGCTAGTCCTAAAATATGTAATTTTCTTGATGCTTTGTGTATGAATATTTTATGTACATGATGCATGATTTGCTCACTGTGTATCTCTCCTTAAAAGACCTTTCAGGAGGCTCAGTTCCATGTACTGTATCTCTGCACTGGAAACCATTAGAAGTATCCAGTCTCCTTTCATAGTGTTTTGATGCCATACAAAAATTAAACCATGGGACAGGTCCCAAACAGTATGGGAGTCACCAAATCAAATACTTCCTGGCAGGACTTGATTTTAAAAATAAAATAGAATAGGTTTTGCAGAAAAGAGTGGGTGGTCTACACTGCCCCCTGCCAACTACTTCCCATGGCCAAAGGGGTGTTTTTAGTTTAGTTGGTCACATCATCTTGGGCATGCCTGATATAAAGATGTCTATTTGTGGCTCCGGTTTGGAGAATCTTAACAGCTGTGTGTGCATTTTCTTCCACCTTCTTATCCTTGTTGCTGATTTCCTTGGTTTTTTCTGTATTGCTCCTCTGCTTTAATCTGCATACTGATCCTTGCTAGCAAGATACTGTCATTATGCACTACCCTAGCTGTCACTAATTGATCTGGCCTCAGGAGCCCAGTCAGCAACAAGCCAAGGGTAATTTCCCCCCATTCTCTTCTATTCTTCTCCATTCTGTTAAGATGGAATCCCTCCTGCTGAGATTCAGAGAGATAAAAACGCTGCAATCAGTTCTCTTGTATTTTAACTATGCACACTAAAATATGCTTAGATAAATTATTTTGCCCTATTGGTGTGGAAATAATATTGTCTCATTCACAGCACAAGTTCTATCCCTTCATGTTAGGAAAAGGGACTCATTTCAGAAAGCAAAATACTGTATTCTATTGACACCTTAAAGAACCCTAGACAATTCTCCCTTCACTCACCAAACCAGGGTCTTAACTTACATGAGATACAAAAGTGATGAACAAAGAAGAACATTGCAATTGTTATAGCTATGTCAGAGCAATTTCTGTTGTGTGCCTTCAAGTCATTACTGGCTTCTGGTGACCCTAAGGCAAACCTATCCTGGGGTTTCTTGGCAAGATTTGTTCAGAGGGGGTTTGCCTTTGCCTTCCTCTGAGGCTGAGAGTGTGTGACTTGCCCAAGATCACCCAGTGGGTTTCCATGACAGAGCAGAGATTTGAACCCTGATCTTCAGAATTGTAGTCCAATGCTCAAACCATTTGTTGTCTCTCTGTTTGTTGCTGTTGTGTGCCTTCAAGTCAATCCTGACTTATTGGTGATGCAAAGGGCTTGTCTATACAAAGGGGAAAAAATGGATAGCTCCACAGTAACAGCAAGTGGCAACAGCTGCAGCCTGTCTTAATGGTTTTACAGCTGTTAGGCCCTGTATGCCTGGCCTAGCAAAAGATTGGTTCAGGCTGCATTTGACACGCCAGGCCCTGTTTACCTATAGTAGAATGGGTGAAGGAGAGGTTTCTCTCTGCAGCTGGAGGGAACAGGAGGCGATGAGAATGTCATCCTATACCAGGGAGGTAAATATGTTTCGGTACATCCTAGCACCTGGTACGAAAATTGGCATGAGAAAATTTCTTCTTTTTAATTGGCTTGAGAAAGTTTTCCTTTCTCCCCATCATGTTTTCGAAGCTTCAGTAAGAGGAACACATATAAGGGGAGGGCATGACAAAGGGCTTTGCTTTGCAGCAGCGTGCAATTCTGCATGGCCGGTTTGTGTGTGTATCCTTTTGTTTTCTATGTCTGTTTGATTCATAGAATCATAGAATCATAGAATCATAGAATTGCAGAGTTGGAAGAGACCACGAGGGCCATCCAGTCCAACCCCCCTGCCACGCAGGAAATCACAATCAAAGCATCCCCGACAGATGGCCATCCAGCCTCTGTTTAAAGACCTCCAAGGAAGGAGACCCCACCACGCTCCGAGGGAGTGTGTTCCACTGCCGAACAGCTCTTACTGTCAAAAAGTTCCTCCTCATGTTGAGGTGGAATCTCTGTTCCTGGAGCTTGCACCCATTGCTCCGTGTTCCAGTCTCTGGAGCAGCAGAGAACAAGCCTGCTCCATCCTCAACGTGACATCCCTTCAAATACTTAAACAGGGCTATCATATCGCCTCTAAACCGTCTTTTTTCCAGGCTAAACATACCCAGCTCCCTAAGTCTCTCCTCATAAGGCATTGTTTCCAGACCTTTCACCATTTTAGTTGCCCTTCTCTGGACACGCTCCAATTTGTCAATATCCTTTCTGAATTGTGGTGCCCAGAACTGGACACAGTATTCTAAGTGAGGTCTGACCAAGGCAGAATAGAGTGGCACTATTACTTCCCTTAATCTAGACACTATACTTCTATTGATACAGCCCAAAATTGCATTGGCCTTTTTAGCTGCCGCATCACACTGTTGGCTCATGTTCAACCTATTTATACCTATTTACTTTTCTATCTGCTATCATTAATAAAATAGCCTTCTTTTCCAAGCCCAGGACTGGTGCATGGTCATTTCGCTTGCTTCATATCCTGAACCAGCAGGGCCCCCCAAGCCAGGGAGGCACTGCCAGTGTAACACAACTTGCCATGCCTGTAGCTGAGATGGCAGCCGCAAGTGAATTACTCATGTTTTTAAATATGCTGCTGCTGAACTTTTTTTTAAACTATTTCTATGTTGCACACAAGTGATATTTCACCTTTCTGAAAAAGAGAGAGAGAGAAAGATAACACAAATCCCGTTTTATCACTCGCTAAGATGAAAATCTAATATGGCAGCAGTGAGTGCTTGCCCTGTAACTCAGCCCTGCCCCCTGCAATTGTCCACCAAATCAGGTTTGCACTTCCTCTTGCATGGGGAAGCGATTCATATCAAATTGCTTGTCTTAATGAGCAAGAATGTGCATATCACATGGGGCTTTTTTTTAAAGTCGGGGAAAGCCACAAATGCTTTTTTTGCATACTTCCCCCCCCCACTCCATAATATGGTGGGACAATGCAGGATCCTCTTAAGACAGCTTGTATTGTAGGCAAATTCTGTGAGGAGTATTTTCACCGTATAGACAACCCCTAAGGCAAACTTATAATGCAGTTTTCTTGGCAAGATTTGGCTCTCTGTACTTAGAAAATAAATGATTCTCCCAGATGCCCTTCAAGATAAAACTATCTGAGCCCCTGATGGAGCCTCATTTGAATTACTGCCCAACCTGCCTGCCCCGTTCTGTCTCTAGACTCCATGCAGGCACTTTAACTTCAAAATCCAGTCATAGAATCATAGAATTGGTAGAAACCACAAGGGCCATCTAGTCCAACCCGCTGCCACGCAGGAATATCCAATCAAAGCATTCCCAACAGATGACCATCCAGCCTCTGTTTAAAAACCTCCAAAGAAGGAGATTCCACCACACTCTGTGGCAGTGCATTCCACTGCCAAACAGCTCTTACTGTCAGGAAGTTCTTCCTTTTGTTTCGGTGGAATCTCTTTTCCTGCAGTTTGAGTCCATTGCTCCATATCCTAGTCCTGGAACAACAGAAAACAAGCTTGCTCCATCCTCAGTACAGCATCCTTTCAAATATTTAAACATTGCTATTGTAAATATCACCTCTTAACCTTCTCTTCTCCAGGCTAAACATACCCAGATTCCTAAGCTCTCCACATAGGGCATAGCTTCCAGCCCTCTCACCATTTTGGTCACCTCATCTGGACATGCTCCAGCTTGTCAATCATGTTTTGGTAATACCTTGCTTGACGAAGTGACCTGGGGAATCTTAGAAACTGGCCTAAATTTTCATGCCCTTTCACTTGACAGAGACATTACATAAATATAGATTTGGGGTTTTCTCCCCTCTCTCTTATGGCCAGTATTGTTACCTTTTCTTTCTGCAAAACAGAAGTGGACTCTAGGAGAGTAATGTACAGTATCTCTCAAGATCTCCAAATGAAGCTGTAGCGTCACATTGTAGCAACATCTGTAAAACCCCTCACTGAATCCAACAATGAGTTAAGTGCCTATACACAAATCCAGAACCTCTCTCACTTATACTACATGTTCAGTATTGAAATTTTAGCCTCAGTGAAATCAAACATTCTGCTTACATAATCACCAGCCTTAAATTATGCAGATTGATAAGCTTTTCATCACAAAAGGTGCTCCAGAGGTGAGGTGGAGGGGCTTCTGGCAACACCTATATTTGTGATCTGCTTCAGCACTATCTGTGTATCATTATATAAAAAAATATCAGCACCATTAGCACTGATCATGCTAATCATTTGTTTCCTGTCAATGGGAATCTGTCTATATAAAGATATAGAAAATGTAAGGGCAGCCTTCACTTGTGCTATGCTAAGCACCTTTGAGCTGATGATAATAATGACAATAACAACAAAGGACATCCCCTTTAATTCTGTTACTCATCACAGCATTTACTCATTGCAGTTATTAAAAGTTAACTTTTTTAATTTTATTGTTTGGTGTGCTGTTCATTCTTTTTCTATTATGTTCTGCTACTTTTTTTGAAAGGGAAAAAACACCTTAGGATTGAAAGTTGGAAGTTTCCTGCCAAAACGCTTCTTAAAAGTAACTTTTGAAACTAACTAGCAACTCATTGCAGCAGAAAAATAATTGTACTCTTATTCATTACATTGATTTTAAGATGAATCTTTGTTACACTCCCATAATCCCCAAACTAGTTAGAGGTAACAGTGTTACTTGTAACTATAGGGGGTATGAGTCTAAAAATAAAAATGTATTAAAAATGCCAGGAATCTAGCCCTTTTAAAAAGAAATAAAAATATCTTCTTCAAAAAATAAAAAGACTTTTACTTTCAAAGTCATGCAGAGTGCCACTTAAGAATGCAGACAAGCTCAATTAACATTTAAAAGTGTATTCTGAGGTCTGTGGTCTGATCACCTAGTTAAATTAGACTCATTACAAAAACAAAAGAGGCAGTTTAAAAATGCATATCAAAAGTTTACTGAAGGTTTACGAATCTTAATCTACATAGTAAAACAGACTTTTAAAAAAGGATTTCTAACTAACTAGGATGATTTAGGGTAGAATGACTCACCCAGCCTTTAGCGGTAGAGGCTGCATGGTGAACATCATGGCATAGCATCATAGCAAGGCTTCATAGCAGCATGGCTTCAAAGATGGCTACAGCCGCATGGAGACTCTAACTTAAAAGAGAGTCACACAAAGAGCAATAAAATTTAAATTAGGTCATGTGTTGAATGACCCATCACTCCAGTGGGCTGGAAGTGCCTAGTGAAATAAGAGAAAGGGAGTTTGGGAGAACAGAAGCATGCAGGGAAAATTCCTAGACTTATCTTAGGATGTGAATGGGATACACAAGATTGTTTTACATTACAATAATTATTTCCCCACATACTACAATAACACCTTGCTTCCAAGCTCTGTATCTTCTGTAAGTCCAAGAGCTGGGAAATACTGGACTGTTGCCCATTCCAGCTAGAGCAGACCTATTGAATCAATCCCTGAATGATGAGTTAACACTTATGTTGTCCCATTGATTCAATGGGTCTACTCTACTTGGGACTAACAATAGGCACACTACACATATTAGAACACTAGTTAACACCCCAGCGTCATGAGAGCTCTCTTGCTCAATTTATCACATTTCCTTTCTGGTTCTCAGCCAGAAACATACTATATTCCAAGACCTTCTTTCACCATTCATATGAGTATCTACTCATCTTGGTTTTAGGCGATATCTTTCTTGCCACTCCTGTCCCCCAATGACCATTGGCCATCGATAAAACTGAACTTGTCACCCTGTCACTATCCCCACTTGCTTTGCATTTCTATTACTATTCACACACACAACTTACTGATTCATGGGTATAGTATACTGATTCATGGGTATACTGATTCTGCCCATAGGCACTTCTCTACATGTATCTGATGAAGTAGACTCAGTCTACAAACACTTATATGACAAACTGTTATAAACTTCTTACACAAAGCCAGTAGAGCTACAAAAACATGCATCATATGTTTGTTTGTTTTTGGTTGGCCAATAAAGGTATTGCTTTTTTTGTGCATTCTGGATTTTGTTTTGCTGCATGACCAACGCAGCTACCCCTGAATGTGTTTATTAGATTTAAAGATACCTCATTTTGCCACAAGAAGGGGAATCCTAAACAAGAGGGAAATATGGCCTGAGACTAAACTCTCTGAGGTTTCTATCTTCAACAAAGATAAAACTGCTCTTTCAGACTATAATCGGCTAGTTTTACCTATACAGCACCTAAAAGTTTTTTCCAGATGCAGTAGTACAGAGACTTCTTGAAAAATCCAAAGATCTCTGCCTAGTAAAGGGGTCCATGCCCTCACAAAGGAACAGAGACATGCTGGATGCCAAGAGAGGTTGCCTCACTGCTGCAAAAGGATTTAAATCAGTGGTGTCCAACTTGTGGCCCTCCAGGTGTTTTGGACTCCAAATCTCAGAAGCCTGAGCCAGCTGGTCCAATGGTCAGGAATTCTGGGAGCTGCTGTCCAAAACACCTGGAGGGCCACAGGCTGAACATTTAAACTTTGAACATTTATTTTTTTCCCCCCTGTCTTTGGTCTCAGTTCCACATGGCCAGGAAGTAGGAGTAACCTCTGCCTGTATGATTTCCCTCACCTGAACAACAACACAATTAACATCTGAAATAGCATGTAGGCCTGTGACTCCAACATTATCACTTTTCTTTATTTTTTAACATCTTTTGTCTGATGAAGAAGCCAGTAGATTTTCGAAAGCTTGCATTGTGTATTTTGCATTTGGTTGGCTAATAAGGGTATCACTTTTTTGTGGATTCTGGATTTTGTTTTGCACACAGCCAACACAGCTACCTCTGAATGTGTTTCTTAAACTTCTTTCAATTAGTCTCAAAGGTGCCACAATATCTCTTTGCATACTAATCCAGACTAACACAGTTATGATGTTGAATAGGATTCAGGTTTAAATTTAAATTATTCAAGTCAGAATTTAGTTCAAAGAAATATATTTTTGCTTTGGGGCAGTGCAGAATAAAAGGCTATTAGGAATGTACTTCTGGGAGCCATAATGAAATGTTGAAATGTGTTGATATGATCCTGCTCAGCTCCAGCTATACAGCCACACCTTATTTTGGTACACTCTATTACATTCCTCCAACTACTGCCAGTCATCATTCCTGGCAAATGAGCAGTCTCAGTCTTCACTGGACTCTGATGTTTCTTCATCAAAGAGTTACCTCCCCGCCCCAACACACACAAATACACTTCAGAAACCTTCAGGTTCTCCTAAACCTGGTGAGAGTTCCATATGCCATTTTGACTACTACATAGACCCATAAACATTATTTCATAGAATCATAGAATCACAGACTTGGAAGAGACCTCAAGGGCCATCCAGTCCAACCCCCTGCCATGCAGGAATAAACAATCAAAGCATTCCTGACAGATTACCATCCAGCCTATATTTAAAAACCTCCAAAGAATGAGATTCCACCACACTTCCAGGCAGTGTATTCCACTTCTGAACAGCTCTTACTGTCAGGAAGTTCTTCCTAATGTTTGCTGGAATCTCTTTTCTTGTAGTTTGAACCCATTGCTCTGTGTCCTAGTCTCTGGAGCAGCAGGAAACAAGGTTGCTCCATCCTCAGTATGACAAGGTTGCTCCATCCTCAGTATCCTCAGTTTAAATATTTGCTCCTTCAAATATTTAAACATGGCTATCATGTCCTCTTGCAACCTTCTCTTCTCCAGACTAAACATGCCCTGCTACCTAAGCTGCTCCTCATGGAATTTAGAGTGAAAGACAATGCTTTCTCGAGTTTTTCAGAATGAAACAATAGACATTCTGGTATATTCTCTAGCAGTTTCACTAAAAATGACTTTTTATTTGCCTATTATTTTTATTATTGCCTCTGCTTCTCATTCTTCTCATTATCTGTCAAGAATCTGAGAATTCTTAGCCCTTCTTCAGGCAAAACATTCACTGAATCTGCAGTTTCATTGGAAAAGGCCCACCACTGATAAACGTGGTATCCCACTGGATGAATGCTGCACAGCTCTCCCCCCCCCTGTTCTTAAGGAGCTACAGATCCTGGCATAACTGATTGCCAAGGCTGGTGCACTGCAGTGAGTGGGCTGCTGCCTTGCAATTTTGTAACTTGCCATTGCTTACATCCAGGTCAAGATTGGTCAGCATGTTATTCTATGCATGATGCAAAGGGTAATAAATTGGGAAATAAATTATGATAGTCTAAATAGGATTAACATTTTTAAATGGTTGCAAACATCAAAGGTTAATCATGAAACATGAATAAATCCCACTGCAGTTATGGAAGAGTGTTGCCTCAAGTTGTTTTTCTGTCTGAAAAGCAACCAAATAAACACACACACATGCATGCACACACTCCTGCTATAACCACCATATCAAAAAGTCCTGTCACACTAATGATGTTAATTATACAGCTCTCCAGATGTTTCTGTAGTGCATCCCTCATCAGCCCTGACCAGTATAGGCAATGGTGAGGAATGCTGGGAATTGCAGTCCAAACTCTGGAAAACCACATGATTCCCATACCTGTGCTCCCTCATTCAGACCCTAATTCAGGCACAGAAAACATGTAGGCCTCTTGATGTTGCTGGACTGCAGCAGTCATCAACCCTAACCATAGACTAGGTTGGTTAAGGATGAGGGGGTTACAGATAAGTAATATTGGGGGGGGCACATATTCCCTAGCCCTGCCCTAATTCTTGCCTTCATCTCCTTCCTGCACACCCCATGTGTGGCATTTGGACCAGGCTGGTTCACCATGCTGTGTGGAAGGGACTTTATTGCTACTTACTCAATTGCTTTGCCTAGAACCCATCCAGGCAGATGGGAATTGCAGCCTGGCAACATCATAGTACTTTGGCTCCCCAAATATGGAAATTAGTTCATGCAATAGTCTGGAAAGGAAAGTGTTCCATCTGTCAATAGATCTCTGAAGCAGCTTTTAGATTGCTTAAATTTTGCACAACAAAACCTTTTAGAATTGTCCCTCAATATATTGAAATTCCATTTCATTTCTCCTGGACTGGATCTGAACTATTTATTATACTAATCTATCCATTCCTTCCTTGTTACGTCAAATGATTAATTTTGCCTGAAATTCCCCCTCTGTATTCTAATTGCTACTAAACACTCTGGTTGTGTTCATAATTCCTGTCACTATCTGTCTCTGTGTGCATACACTGCTTTTCTCCATTTTTGCAATGAATTGATGTCCACGGCTGATCTCCCCATTTTAGGTACTGTACCTTTCCAGAAGGATTGTCTCATTGGAAAAGAAGCCAATTTTCCTTATTCAAATGTATTTTCAGTACCCTGAAAATGTGACATAAGAAAGAAAGAAAGAAAGAAAGAAAGAAAGAAAGAAAGAAAGACATATCCAAGGCTAAGACACAGTGAGATTTAAGCCTGATGAAACCGTTCTTTCTGTGCTAGAATGTGGCCAAGGATTTTTTTAAAATGTTAAAATCAAGGCATTTTGTTACTGATATTGAACACCTTAGCCCTTATACTCCATGGAATCTGAAATGAAGCCAAGTATGTTTCCCCGGTTGTATCCGGCCCTCTCACAGTCTGTTCAGTACAGTCAGCAGACAGGAACAATGCTAAAGGCCACTTAGGGACTGGTCAGTTGTGCCTAGGCTGAGTCTGTGCATATTCTGATAACACACTCTCCCATCTGTCTGACAGAGATGAGCAGCATAACAGTGTAATCTGTCCATCAGAGCGGGGCAGTCATACAGCTCTCCAGAAGTTGTTGGACTGAGACACCCATGATCCCTCATCATTGGCTGTGCTAGCTAGGATTTAGGGGAACTGCAGTCCAGGAACATGGGGGGATACATATTTCCCATTGCTGCTATACCTACCTATCTGTAATTAAGCCTCCTTGAGTTCAGTGGAGTTTGCATTCCATGTTCTGCATTGTATTCACAGTACCCTCCCAAAATATGGTCAATACAGTATGACCCCCTCATATGCATGGGACCAGTACTCGCAGATTCGCTTACCTATAGCCATAAAAATATCACCTCTCTACGCATTTTCTAGATCCTCCAGCATGACTGTATGGGCTTGGGCTGAAAGTCATTCATTTCAATAGAATTTGCTGTTATCCATGGTTTCCAGTATCCACGGAAAGTCCAGGGACATATCCCCAGTGGATACAAGGGTCATACTATACTCCCATCAGACATCCCTACAGGATACATGGGGTCTAATCAGGTCTTTCTAGATTGAATCTATACACTATTTTATTTTATTTTTTATTTCCCACCTTCATCCCTGAGATGGGACACAAGGTGACTTTCAAAAACTAAAACAGATATAGATTTTAAAAACACACCTAGAGAAAAGCATGCAAACAGTTATTGTTACAATGTAACTGAACAATCCATAGAAATAAAAAAATCACACATCCATTAAAAAAACAAAAAAATAGTTTAGTATACTATTAAAAGCCCATTACTCAAAAGTAGTCGGTGAGGGTGGCAGATAGGTATCCCCCAAAGGTCTTTGAAGATCGTCATATGAACCTTCCCAAGCAGGTATGTATGGAAGGATAACACCTTTCAGATAGCCTGGAATGAAGACATATAAGATATGTTCTTCTGATACCCCTCCTCCCAGCTTTCTAATAGAGAATAGCAGTATAACAGTGCAGTCCTGTATATCAGAGACAGAGAACGTGTGGCCCTCCAGATATAGTTGAACTATGACTCCTGTGATGCTCCTACAATACTTCACCTTTGGCTGTGCTGGCTAGGGCTCATGGAGGTTACTGTCCAACAAATCTGGAAGGCTCCATGTTCTCCATATTCTAGAGCAGATCATTAAACAGAGAGTCTGTGAACATTTAGAAGGCAATGCCATAATCACAAAAAGTCAACATGGGTTTCAGAGAAAAAGTCATGCCAGACTAATCTGATCTCTTTTTTTGATAAAATTACCAGCTTGGTAGATGAAGGGAACGCTGTGGATATCGCATACCTTGATTTCAGTAAGGCCTTTGACAAGCTTCCACATGACATTCTTGCAAACAAGCTTGTAAAATGTGGGCTAGACAAGTTAACTGTTCAATGGATTTGTAACTGGTTGACCGGTCGAACCCAGAGGGTGCTCAGCAATGGCTCCTCTTCGTCTTGGAAAGATGTGACCAGTGGGGTGCCACAGGGTTCTGTCCTGGGCCCAGTGCTATTCAACATCTTTATCAATGACTTGGATGAGGGAATTAGGGGCATGCTTACCAAATTTGCAGATGACACCAAATTAGGAGGAGTAGCTAATACCCTAGAGGACAGGATCAAAATTCAAAATGGCCTGGATAGACTAGAGAGCTGGGCCAAAGCTAACAAAATGAAATTCAATACAGGGAAATGTAAGGTACTGCACTTAGGCCGAACAAATGAAATGTATAGATATACGATGGGGGAGACCTGGCTGAATGAGACTACGTGCGAAAGGGATCTAGGAGTCCTAGTAGACCACAAGTTGAACATGAGTCAACAGTGTGATGCAGCAACTAAAAAGGCCAATGCGATTTTGGGCTGCATCAATAGAAGTGTAGTGTCTAGATCAAGGGAAGTTAATAGTGTCACTCCATTCTGCCTTGGTCAAACCTCACCTAGAATACTGTGTCCAGTTCTGAGCACCACAATTCAAAAAGGATATTGACAAATTGGAGTGTGTCCAGAGAAGGGCGACCAAAATGGTGAAAGGTCTGGAAACGATGCCTTATGAGGAGAGACTTAGGGAGCTGGGTATGTTTAGCCTGGAAAAAAGACGGTTAAGAGGCAATATGATCGCCCTGTTTAAGTATTTGAAGGGGTGTTACGTTGAGGATGGAGCAGACTTGTTTTCTGCTGCTCCAGAGACTGGAACACGGAGCAATGGATGCAAGTTCCAGGAACAGAGATTCCACCTGACCGTTAGGAGTAACTTTTTGATAGTAAGAGCTGTTCGGCAGTGGAACGCACTCCCTCGGAGCGTGGTGGGGTCTCCTTCCTTGGAGATCTTTAAACAGAGGCTGGATGGCCATCTGTCAGGGATGCTTTGATTGTGATTTCCTTGCGTGGCAGGGGGTTGGACTGGATGGCCCTCGTGGTCTCTTCCAACTCTGCAATTCTATGATTCTACCCCTGTACACATGGTTATTTAGTATTAAGCCTCCTTGAGTTCTTTTGCCACTGTTCTACCTATCCGAACCCTGTCACCCAAACTCTTGTAATCAGATCATGTGTTCACCCACCTTCAAGGCCTTTTTCTCATGGATTCCAAAACCAGCAGGCAATAAGGAAGGAGGGAAAGGACAATACAGTAACAGAAAGAAGAAAGAGAAGCTCGGTCTTGTTCAAAATCTTTACAAATGACTTAGATGATAGAATATAAGGCATGTTTCACAATTTTGCAGATGACACCAAATTGTGTGTTGGGGGGGTAGCAAATACCCTAGAGGACATAATTCAATTTCAAAATGACCTTGACAGATTGGAGAGCTGGGCCAAAACTAACAAAATGGATTTCAACAGGGATAAATGTACTATATCTAGGCAAGAAAAATGAAAATTACAAATATAGGATGGGTGATACCTGGCTTGAAAACAGTACATGCGAAAAGAATCTGGTGGTCTTAGTAGAGCACAGGCTAAACATGAGTCAACAGTATGATGCAGTAGCCAAAAAAGCCAATGCAGTTCTAGGATGCATCAACAGGAGCGTAGTGTCCAGATCAAGGGAAGTGGCAGTACGGCTCTGTTCTGCTTTGGTCAGACCTCACCTGGAATACTGCATCCAGTTCTAGGCACCACAGTTCAAAAAGCATATTGACAGCTTAAAACATGTGCAGAGAAAAGTGACCAAGATGTTGAAACGTCTGGAAACAAAGCCTTATGAGGAATGACTTAGGAAGCTGGGTATGTTTAGCTTAGGGAAGAGGAGACATGATAGCCATCTTTAAATATCTGAAGGAATGTCATGTAGAAGATGGAGTGAGCTTGTTTTCTGCTGCTCCACAGGCTAGAACATAAACCAATGGATTTGAATGACAAGAAAAGAGATTCTACCTAAACATTAGGAAGAACTTCTTTACTGTAAGATATATTTAACAGTGGAATAGTCTGCCTTGAATGGTGATGGACTCTCCTTCTTTGGAGGTCCTTGAAGAGAGGTTGAATGGGCATCTTTCAGGAGTGCTTTAACTGTGTATTCCTGCATGGTAGAGGGCTGGATTTGATGTCCCTGGCAGTCCCTTCCAGCTCTAAGATCCTTTAAAAGGGAAGGAAGGAGAGAGATGAAAATTACAAGGGATATTTAAAAAGAACAATTGACAGAGCTCTAACGAAATCAGACCAAGTGTCATTAACAATAGTGCTAATATTACCATTAAGCCTGTTAAATATTGTTTATTCCTTAATTTACAGCTCAAAAAGTCTCTGTTCAGGTTTTAATCTGTGGAAGGGGGTATCCATGTGCCTGCATTTATATGCATGTTGTATAGCCTGGAACTGATGCATGCATCCCATGCTCAGCTGCTTACGTTATAGAGACCCAAGATAGGAGAGTGAAACCTAAAGAACTCCAGGGGGTTGTCTAGACGATGAAAAAAATCCTAAAAGAATGTGGACAGAATACCTTTTGTCCAGATGAGCTCCTGCTGGGATTTGCCATATTGGAAAGGAGGGAGGTTGAAAACTCCAAGTAGTTCACTATAACAGCTTTTGCTGTTTCTTGCAATCTTTTTCAAAAAGTATGCAAAAATGTGCATAACCACCTGTCTGAACAACCAATTCAAATTGGGGCACATCCAGGAAGTCAAACATGATTGGTTGAACGTGTGCGGGGGAAGGCTTGCCAGTGACAAAGCAGCTGGAGCTGCCATTGTTGTTTTTCAGGGACACAACCAAGCACTATTTTTGAGTGGTAGAGCAAAAGAAAAGTTGTTAAGCAGAAGATCACTCTTCCGCATCTCTCATTTAACAAGGCAAAAAAAGGGAAATGGAGGGAGCTTTTGGGGAGATAATAATGCAGGTAATTCACTCACAGCCACCATCTTTTCTCGTGGGCATGCACCGTGTGAACTTCAAACTCGGATAGCTTTCCATGCCAGTGATCTTGCGAATGAATCATGGGGGCATATGAACACTGCTGCGATAGTGAGGTAATGCACTATTTTACGCAATTAATTCTCCCATCTAGCTGAGCCCCAGGTAACATGTTCATTTAATTTTTTTAAAGCCATCAGCAAAAAGCAGGCAACACAGAAAGAGAATTTTACAGGAACAATTGGACAGCAGGGCCTTAAATTTACTATGTCTGTCATCCAGATGAAAACCCAGTTTTGACTAGAAAGCATATTTTATGTGACAGTGGCACTATTTTGCTTTTCTAAATCTAGCACATCACAAGCAACGTGTCATAGGCTAAGGCTGCAGACCTATGCACACTTACTGGGAAGTAAGCCACAGTGCATAGGATTGTGCAATGAGAGAGTCTCCATGACCTCATTTGCAGAGAAGAAAGATTACTGCGACTTGCTGAAGCCATCCAGAACTGAGCCATAAAAGGGTGCTGATCTGGAACCCATGTTCTGCTCACTTAGGAAAATGCTTATTTGCTCCTGGTGAGGCTAATCTATGTGGAGGACCTTCTTTTGTACCCAGAGAGCAGCACCTGCATTGACAGTACAGAAAACGGCAAAGGTAGACTTTTCAAAATATATTTAATGGGCAAATATATCATCTTTTATGAGGGCTGAATCAAATGTCAAGACCACATTATAAATTGTATTGTACATGTGGTGTTAGTTGGCTCAATCCACCAAAGCCAGGCCTGCCAAACAAAAGGTCTGTGGGCCAATTGCTTTCCCCTTGTGTCTTTTTTTGTGGTGCCCTGAATGAATTTCAAATAAGCATAGATTGCAGCCCTTTCTCACATGGCTCTGCCAATGGCCATCAATAAATAGAAGTGCAGATGGGAGGCATACCTGATTCTATTTCTGCGTTGCTCCTTCCCTTCCAGTATTCTGAGGCATGTGTTTGAGCTGGCTTCAAAATCCAGCCTCTTGGAACCAGCTACAGAGCCTAGCCTTGTCTGCATCTGAGGCTGCAATACTAGCCACACCTCCCTGATAGTATGAAGTCCGTGTCTCTCAGTGAATTCAGTGGAACTTACTTCTGACTCTGCAAGTATTATTATTATTGTTGTTGTTGTTGTTTGTTCAATTTCTATGCCTCCTTTCTCCCAAAGTCGGACTCAAGGCAGCTCACAGAACAAATTAAAATCACAATTAAAAGCAGCTAAAACCAATTAAAAATATACAAAGTAAAAAAAAAAAAGATTAAAACATTTAAAAAAAAAAACACCCCGATAAAAGCCACAATTATACACCGAAGGCATGCACAGGATTGTGTGACTCCAAAGATGTGCATTCCTGTGGTGGCAGCCTTTGTGTAGCTACCTTCCAAAGGAAGTGAAAACCCAGTAATCACTGTTCCCCTGAAAGTTTTTAACCACTCATGTCCTTCAATGAATTCAAGGGAGTTGTACTGGTGGCGCAGTGGTTAAATGCCAGTCCTGCAAGTCACCACATTGCAAGTTCGATTCCAGCAGGCTCCAAGGTTCACTCAGCCTTCCATTCTTTCGTAGGTCGGTAAAATGAGTACCCAGCTTGTGGGGGGCAATTAGCTAACACACACTGGAAACTGCTTCTTGCAGTGTAGATCTGTAAATAGCTATTGCTTAAAACAATTTGTAAGCCGCTCTGATAGCCTTGTGGCTGAAGAGTGGGGTATAAATAAATAAATAAAATAAAAATAAAAGTGGGCTATCTTATTTTGAGAGCCAGTGTGGTGTAGTGGTTCCATTGCTGGACTCTGGGAGCCAGGGCTTGAGTCACTGCTCAGCCATGGGTGATGACCTTACATAAGTCACACTTTCTCAGCCTCAAAGGAAGGCAATGACAAGCCCCCCTTCAGAATGAATCTTTCCAAGAAAACCCTGTGACAGGTTCACCTTAGGGTCGCCATAAATTGAAAATGACTTAAAGGCAAACAACAATAAGAATAATTGATTTTACCTTCATAACAACTCTGTGAGGTAGGCTCATTTCCAAGCTCCTCACTTTCTTGCAAGTTTATGGCTGAACCCAGTCCAAACATTATCAGCTAGACCATATTGCCTTTCAGGTGCTTTTGTCTCTTGATTTCCATTTAGAATGATGCTACACTGCAGTTTTCTGTTTGTGTGTATGCTTTTGGCTGCTTTTGTGCACAGTCTTTGTGAAAGCAAAATGGTAAAAAACAGAGTTCTTCTGGCAAAGGCTAGAATGCATCTAGGACAGTGTGTCAGATAAGGACAGAGTGACTGGCATTTCCTTATCTCTGGCATAAATGGGGTAGGGAATGTTTGAATAAATGTCTGAAGGTTCCCCTAGGAGACAGGGAGAGAAACGTCCCTTCTACTAGCAGGGAGCAAAAGAAATGACAATGGCTCTTCCTCACTTTTGGGTCTTGCCCAATATTTTCCCAGTGTTGTGCATCACTGAAAATGTGGCAACAGCCCCAAACCTATGCTGTTTAAAGGAGAACCAATATATTGCCCTTTTCTGCCAGTCTAAGTACATCAACAGTGACTGGTAGCTTTCATGTCAGTGAGGAGTTGAATCTGCTCTGAGGTTAGCCTGAACTTTAAAAGAGTTATCCAAGGTGCTGAACCCAATTTGCAAATAGGTTCAACACCTTGGACAGTTGTTTTAAAGTTCAAACTAAAACCCAGAGCAGAGTCACCAGAGTCACACACCACAACATGGGATTCACCAGCTGTTATTGAAGCATGCACTGAAAGGAAAAACATCTGCATGCACACAGACAGAATACCATAGGCCAGGGATATGGAAAGTGTGGCACACTCCCATTGCTTTTAGACTGCAACTCCCATCATCCCTCACCACTGGCTATGTTGACTACATCAAGGGGGGATGTAGTCCAAAAACAGCTGGAAAGGCATGGATTTCCAGCCCCTGCCAAATACCGTCTCTTAAGGTACCCAGTCTCAAAGGTATGCCCATACCAGAGGCCAAATATATGTGTTAAGGTCTGGACATGAGTTACTCTGCTGCACAACCAATACCCATACTCTGTGTACACTGGGTACTTCAGTCCACTATGGACTCCTTATCTATTTGGGGGGGGGGAGGAAAAAACAGTGCAGACTATGGGGCATACACAGCCAGGGTCCCACCATAAAACAGGTCCATCCAGGATAGGAAACTTTATTCTCACTGTCAGTGGTACTTGCCAAGGTCTCAGATGAAGAACTCCTTCTTTTGAGCCCTTCACTTTACCTGAGCTCTTCAGTGTCATATTAATTATGAAGTGTCAAGATGGAAAAGATAAAGGTTGTTTATATATCAAATATATGTGTAGACACTGGTTATGAAAAACATGGAAACAGAGAGGCTCCATAGAGTATGTATGTCCCCAACGATTAAGAAACCATAGAAGTTTCTAGGAGGAAAATGATAGCCTGCTTTTTGTTTATTTGTTCTTGATGAAAGCATCAGTATGGCTAAGGGAGGGGGCACTTCCATGTATTACCAACAGTCATTTCTCTATCAGTACATCTATACTTCAGCTAGGGGCTGAGAATTCAAATGGGGGTGCTTACATACATGGCCACCTCCATTTGAATTCCAGGGAGCAGAATTAAAATAAGTATAGGCAGCTAAAAGCAGCACACCCCCTCCCACAATTTGATCGCAGTCCTTCTCTGTTGTTGTGTCCCCAAATTCAAAAAAATACTTTGCAGACAATCACAGATTATACTGCAAGTATTTAGACACTCCTTGAATTTTCTTTTGAACATATTAAAAAACACATTTATTATTTATTATTTTTATTTATTGAATTTCTATAGCACCTATCAGTGCCAAAGCATTCCCTAGGTGGCTTACAACATAAAAAACAAGTAAAAAAATAAGACAATTAAAAATAATTAAAAGTAACAATTAAAATTATTTCTAAAAATATATAGAAGTTAAAACAATAAAAACACATCAAAGCATACCCCAATAAAGCCTCTGTGTCCACAGCTATAAATTAAAAGCTTGCTGAAATAAAAATGTTTTTGCCTGCCAGCGAAAAAAAGCATGATGGGAGCCAGCCTAGCCTCCTGAGGAAGGGTGTTCCAGAGGGTAGGAGCAATCACTGAGAAGGCTCTCTCTCGTGTCCTTACCAAGTGAGCCTGGGATGATGGCGGGATCGAGAGAAAGCCTACCCCTGAGGATCTTAAAAATCTGGCAGGTTCGTATCGGGAGATACAGTCTTTCAAATAGTTTGAACCCAAGCCATATAGGGCTTTATAGGTCATGACCAGCACTTTGAATTGTGCTTGGAAATGAACCAGTAGCCAGTGAAGCTGTTTTAACACAAGGGTTATATGATCCCTATAGCTAGTCCCGGTCAGCATTCTGGCCACAGCATTCTGGACCCACTGAAGTTTCCAAACAATGCTTGAGGGTTTTATAATGTTTGATTGTAATACCCTCATCTAGATGCTGTAGATAGATAGGTAGTTCCCTCTGTCGATCTTCCCCCACCCAGTTGCATAACTAGAGAGGGAGAGAAATGTATTTAATATTTCAAATTAACAATAAATATGGCGGGGGAGGGACTTATTCGGTATTACTTCCAGATCATTGACTTCCAGAAATTTTTGGCTTGGATTATTTGTTTGCTTTAAAAGGAGAATAAGATGGCAGTTCTGATGTTGAAGAAATATACAGTATGACCCTCATACCTGTGGGACCAGTACCCACAGATTCACTTACACACATCCAAAAAATATGGTCTCTCTAGGCAATTTAGGTCCTCCAGCATGATTCTATGGTATACTTCTGCTGGAAGTTGACCATAGAGTCACACTGGAGGACCTACCAATGCCTAGAGAGGTGTTATTGCTAGAAAACTCTAGGATCTCCAGAACAATTCTATGGTATGCTTGGGCCAGAAGCCATTCATTTCAATAGGGTTTACTATTATCCATGGTTTCCAGTATCCATGGTAAGTCTGGGAATGTATCCCCCGTGGATACGAGGGTCATGCTGTATCTTTAAATTTTAATTTTAAAATACTTTCAATATTAAATGACTCTACTGTTCCCAAAATGTCTTGTGTTGACAGACTTGGAGAATGGAGTCTTCAGCCCACAGGGGAGTCAGGATGAGGAGGGCTAGCTCCTGTAGGAACTTCCTCCACTCTCCAACCCTCCTCTTCTACTTGGAGGAAGCCTCGACTTCGAAGAGGCTTGGAGACAACAGCTGAGTCCCCACCCATGTTCACTTTGTCTTTTGATTAAAGCCAACAAGGAGCTTTCTCATACAGAAACACATGCAGTGGTTGCTACCAAACAAACCAGACAGAGGCGGGAACAAAAAAAGCATTATCATTCCGCAATCTCCTCCCCTGCCCTTCTCCCATCACTGTCATTCCAAAAAAGAAAAACTTTTCACACCTACCTTGTTTGTGCAACAGGGCAGCCCAGGAGTGAATAGAGCTCTAACTGAGCTCCATTCACTTCCTGGAATGAAATCCCGCCGGTACTCTCAAGAAGACAAGAGCACAGGAAATTCAAAAATAAAAACACAAATAAAAGAGAAAAAGTTACAGCAAGCACAAAAACACACTTAAAACTTTACAAGTAACCCAGGGAGGGTACAAAAAAGTGTGTCAGTTACCTGGATGTCCCGATCTCACCAGGAAATGTTCTGGCACAGACCTCCCATTGAGGCTGGGATTGTGCCAGCAAAACGGGCACCCTTTCACTTGCAGGACATTCCATGACAGAAACAGAATGGGGAATCCATTGATGGCTTAGCCCATCAATAAAAAGCAGTGCTGGCATAACGACAGCTGGACGAGAGCATTACAAGAGGGGAATGTTGTCATGTGAAAGGGAAGCCCTTTAGTGATCTCCTGGCATCATGATAACACCATATTTAGAGCATCTGATAATCTCCAGAATCAAAATTGCTACCGTTTTTTAAAGATTCTCATTCACTGTTGTTGTTTTACCCTGTAAGTGTGTTTCTTACATGTCCTACCCTAAAGCAATGAACATGAGAGGAGAACTGTTTGAGTCACCACAACTGCTGTCAACATGCACACTTACCAGTGCAATGAGTTTTACAGTGTATCATCTTCCCCTTCCAGGGATTAATATCTAAGAAGAAATGTTATCTTGAGCTCACCTAGAAGCCATCTTCTCTGATCTGCCAAACTCACCTCCTAGTTCCAGCTGTGTCAATTGTGGTTACTCTGTGGCAAGGACTAGGAAAGGAACATTACTAAAGTCTTGAATTTTACCCTCAAAGGAGGTTACCAAGGAGTGTACACTGACACTCCCCTACACTCACACAAATAAAGTCAAGCCCTTTCCACCATAAAATGGATCGTGTCTGCAAATATTTACCCCAAACCTACAAATCCTAAAACCCTAGAATTCCTTTCTATTAGATGGTATGGTCAGAATAACATTACAGGTACTCCATACATTCACTGTGCTTTTTATATCTACTGTTGTACCCAGTTCTTCATCTTTTTTTTTTCTTATTCATTCAAGGCTGTTCTTTGCCATCTATGCTCTGCAGCACTCTGAACAAATATAGTGCCATCATTTCAGTACAGTAATCTACTCCACTTTCCTGTATGTGGTGAAGGACTCTAGCTGCCTCCCATTGCCTCTTTTATTGTTATTGTCTTTCTATTCTTTACCTAGAAAAATATCCTTATGTGGCCGTGATACTTTAGCAACCACATACTGAAATTGCTCTTAATGTGATCTAGCACAACTGTAAATAAGTTTTTGGCAGCTCCCCTATGTGGATTTAATTATTTGCCTCTTTATCACTGAGAGAAGAGCTACAATTTCCTAGGAGTTCAGCCTTCTGTCATCCTTCGTCTCTGCCTTTGCAAAGTTTTCAGTTAGCCTGGAGGAACATTTCTTTTTCCCTTCTCTATAAAGAATGGTTTTTCTGCCTATTTGTTCTCTCACACAGCACAATTTCCCCACAATCTACTTATCTTTGCATAATTTTATTATTATTATTTTGACATGGATCTGTACTGTACTGAGGTTTGAAAATGCCCCACTGTACATTTGGTTTGCTTTTTGATAAATTAATTAACTATACTGTTTCCTACAATAGAATACTTCCTCTCTCCCTCTTTCTCTAAAAGTAAATAGAAAAGTTCAATTAATAAGAAACATGATTTAATACAAAAATACTTATAACATATTGGTAACACATAATTAGTTTAATGCCAGGATGACCAGAAATTTCAACAATCATTTGAACTGTACTATTAAGACACAGACGCCAAAACCCAACTGCTAGTCCTAACCAGATTACACCTGTTGAATGGTATGGTAAGTCAACACTTATAAGAATCCCATTGAGTAGGCCAACTGAATCAATGGGATTTGGATAGGTGTTGACTTATCACTTTGCATTTGATTCAATGAGTATAGCATAGTTGGGAGTAGCAACTGGATTCCTGTGGTTATTAGAATCATAAAATCATAGAATCATAGAGTTGGAAGAGACCACAAGAGCCATCCAGTCCAACCCCCTGCCATGCAGGAATACACAATCATGTCTGATCCAATACTGTAAGACCCCCATATCCGTTGATTCATTATCCACTGATTCAGTTATCTGTAGTTTCAGTTTCAGCACAGCTACCATAGGGTCATCCTAGAAAATGCATTATCTCTAGCCATTTTCTAGGTCCTCCAAGGCAACTCTATGCTATTTTAAACTGGAAATCCCATTATTTTCAATGGTGTTCACTTTAATCCGCCATTTTTAGTATCCATGGGGGTGCAGATACAGAGGTCCTACTGTACTTGCTTTTTGAATCTGCATCTATAGTCAGCCCTCCATGTTTGTGGGTTTTACTTTTGTGGATTTGATTATTCACAGATTGTTTGCCCCCACCTCTGCTGGTAGCCTATGTCATTTTTTATAGGAACTGCAAGCTTCATGACACTGAGTCTGTGAATGTGCAGCAAGGTCTGTAAGTCGCTAATACAAATGGCAAGACCCACCAGCCACTTGCTTCTACCTTGAAAAGGAACCCTTCCCCCTCAAAGGCATCTATGATGGGTTGAATCCATGGATCATATTTTTTGTGTGTGTTCTAGGATGGAGGACCATCGCCTACCAAAAATAGTACTCTACGGTGAACTCGCCATGGGTCAGCATAAGAGGGGCGCTCCAAAAAAGCGATACAAGGACTCACTGAAACAACATCTCAGGTTCGGCCAAATTGATCACCAACAATGGTTCACCCTGGCCTCACATCGGGAATCATGGAGACGCACTATCCACAATGCTGCAGCCTTATTTGAGAACTCACACCGAACAAATCTTGAAGAGAAACGGCAACACAGAAAGAATCACAACCCAGAAACATCACCCAAGGAGACCTTCTGCTGTGCTTTCTGCAACTGGACTTGTTTATCTCGGATTGGCCTTCTTAGTCATCAGCGTGCTTGTAGAAAGCATGGGATGAGTCCTTCCTGAATCTTCGTTTGCGAAGAAAAGCCAGAGAGAGAGAGAGAGAGAGAGAGAGAGAGAAATATGGTTTGGGAGCCTAGAGATATTCACAGTTTTTCCACTTTTGTGGGGGTTCTGCACCCCTAACCCCAGCAAATGTGGAGGGCCAACTGTACTTGAATTGTTTTTTGTAAGAATATGAAGAATAACAAACTGGTTTCTTACAACATTAGAAACATTCATTTACACTGCAATCTTATGGCTGAATAACACACACCAAATTGGAATAGAAACATCAGAAGATGCCTTCTATTGAGTCAAATAGAACTGCTTCACTTACTCAGTACTGTTCATTCTGACTGGCATCAGCTGACCAAGGTTTCTTTCTCATCCCTGTTTGCTCATGACATGAGACCTTCTGTATGCTAAGTATATGCTTTGAACTAGAGTACTGCTTTGCACTGAAAATGCTTAACGAATCACAGTCAAGCTGTTGATGGGTAGATAAATGAACAGCAGTAATGCTGAGATGTCACAGACAATTTGGCAGCTGTTGCAATCAACTTAACCTCCAACCTCCTCTCAAGACTAGATCCCTGAGATGGAATTTGGCTTACAAGGTCTCAGCAAATGCTGACAGACAAAATTAATGGCCAGTCAAAGGTCCAAGCTTGTCCAAGATAATATATGACACAGAACAGATTCTCTATGTGCTTAACCTCATAATCATTATTCCACCTCCTAACCTAGAATTAATCTCATACCTAACCAAGTGGAATACCCACACTGAGACCTGTCATAGAGGACACTAAGTTGACTCTCAAATCACACCAGTTTGTTAATCAATTAAAATATGTCCAACCAAGGTGAGACCTCTGTTGTCCTAAGGTCACCTAACTATGGAAGAGGTGAGAGGAACTCTAGATGTGAAGAGACACTAGTAATATAGGATGCCACAGGCACTAATGGTTCTGTCAGTAATATTCCAAAGGCACCTGGAAATTGCTGTAATGGACACTACTTTCCTAGCCAGAAAATGTGTCAAGCCTCTTGGTGTTAAGAGAGAGAGAGAGAGAGAGAGAGAGAGAGAGAGATCTGGTAAGTTAGGAGAAAGGGAATTCGATTTAGTATGTTTCTTTAGGGGATTAATGTTATGACCCTTATTCTATCAACATCTCATAATGACCAGTTTATATTTTGTATTACCAGTTGTATTATAATAAGAAGTAAAGGATCTAGACTTTTAATAAAGTTCTGTTATGTCTGTACTTTAGTGAGCATGGCATTCTAGTCATAAGTAGTGTTAGCATGGGGAGAGTTTGGATATGGCATAGTCTCTCTCTCTCTCACTCACACACACACACACACATACACACACACAGAAAGAGAGAGAGAGAGAGCCTATGGCAACCAGAAAGAACAGAAGGCATACCTCTCTTGAACATAGACATATTTGTCACATTAGCCACCTGTTTGTTTCCAAATGCCAAACACACTACTCCACCTTTTGATACTACTGGCAAAGCACTCATAAGTAGTTCTTCCTTACCAAATATGAGCCAGGACTTCTGTAGCATAACACACAGTAACTGGAGATGGAATTATAATGCAATTCGTTCTGAGATATGTGGATGTTGCCCTAATGGTCATATTATCTTCCCCAGCAGTTGAATCCCACAAGCAAAGTGACCACCATT
Organism: Gambelia wislizenii; assembly: GCA_030847615.1. Taxonomy (NCBI): domain Eukaryota; kingdom Metazoa; phylum Chordata; class Lepidosauria; order Squamata; family Crotaphytidae; genus Gambelia; species Gambelia wislizenii. The sequence continues at coordinate 162,521,026 of JAUMIR010000001.1, read as the reverse complement.
AGAAGGGTTATCAGACTATCTAGTAACACTAGATAGTCTGATAACAGTAATAGACTAACACTATCACTGTGGGCAATAGGGCATGAATCAAAGAGTGTGGAGCCAGGTATTCCTTCACTGGATGTTCCACTTGTCATCCCAGGGGTCTGAGGCCTTTCTAGACCATGTGATGGAAAGCCAACAGCAGCCATGTTAGTTGCAGTGAGGAGGAATGCTGTGTGTCACATACACTGAATCATGGGAGTCTCCGTGCAAAAAGCTCAGTATACTTTATTTTTGTGTGAAGCTTACAACTTGTTACTGATCTTGTTCAATTCATGTACTGACTGTCTCACTGTGGCTCTGGTGTGCCACATCCTAGCCAAGGCTGTGCCACCTACAACACAAACAGAGAGGAGGGATCCTATCTCTATTCTTTTTTACCACTAATTTTCTACTGGTGTGATAATAAACAAACCAGTACAGCTGCCATGATATGGAGCAGGAAGACTGGTAAAAAATTCTGCTAAGACACACACAGCAGGGACTGAGGTAGTTTTCTGTTTTTTCTTGTGAATGTTACCCTTTCCTTTGCCACTCCCCAAAGACATCAGTGACAAGTAACATTGGATATATTGTTTTCTCAGGAGGTTCTCCATGCATTTCTTCTAGCCATTGCTGAGATTGCAATGAGTCCCCTCCCTCTCTCCCTCCCTCCCTCTGTCCTTCCCTCTGGACTTGGCAACATATGTGCTACATTTGTCCATTCATATTCGCTGGGGTTTGGTTCCAGGACCCCCCATGGATACCCAAATCCGTGAATACTCAAGTCCCATTATATGCAATGGCTAGCAGAATTGTGTCCCTTATATAAGATGGCTAAATCAAAGCTTGCTTTTTGGATTATTATTTTTTAAAGAATATTTTCAAGTCGTGAATACTTAAATCTGTGGATACCAAATCCGTGGATACAGAGGGACAACTGTATTGTGTTTGTTGGTCATGCTTGTTTTGCTCAAGAACTCAAAGTCCCCCACCCAAAGAGGTGACTGGAGCATGTTGCTCCATGTGTTAGTTGCTGCCCATGTCTACCATGCTGCCTTGGCCTTCACTGGTGAGGATGCTCAGGGCCTTGTTGCAACTGTCTGTGTTTTGTACACTGAAGATGAATGTGAATTAGTTTGGTGATCTCATCAGGGGATTCCGCTGTTGTTATGCAATCATTAGAGCTTTCTAAACAGTGTAGCCCAATACAGAAGAAACATGTGATTTGGGGATGGCACTGCATGAATGGCACGGTGAAGAGATTCATTCCATGTACATTTTAATGCAAACTTGCCTAATTCCATCTTTTCTAATCAATACACAAACCAAATGCAATTATCCTTCTCTAAGTTTTTGTGTTGGAATTGTCCAATCAAGAATGCATGAAAAAATGTTTGTACTGGGAAAGTGAACAAACTGTATACCAAAATAGCATACAAAAATTGTTATTTTTATTTTATTTATTTATAATCCGCTTTTCTACCTATGATGGGACCCAAAGCAGCTCACAACATTTAAAACAACAATAGCTTAAAATTAGTACAATAAATAAGAATTAAAAAGAAATTAAACTACTTATATAATTACAATTCCACATCAACAATAAAACATTTTTAAAACTCCATAAAAATTAAAATAGATCTTAAAAAGAAAAGCATCAGCAGTCCAACCTTCATTAGTCAGCAAAGGCTTGGTGGCATAAAAATGTTTTAACCTGCTGCCTGAAGGAAAATAAAGATGGAGCCATCCTAACCGCTCTAGGGAGGGAGTTCCATCTCCCTAGTTAGCACCAGATGAGCCTGAAAAAATGCTGGGACAGAGAGAAAGGCCTTTCTAGCTGATCTTAATGGTCTGCTCGTTCATAAGGGGAGTTATGGTTCTACAAGTAATCTGAAGAACCCAAGTCATTTGGGGCTTTATAGACCAAAACCAGCAGTTTGAATTGTGCTTGGAAATGGATTGGCAGCTAATGGAGCTGTCACAACAAGGGAGTTGTATGCCCCCTGTTGCCAGGCCCTATTAACAGCCTGGCTGCTACTCTCTGCACCAACTGAAGTTTCTGGGCACTTTTCAAAGGCAGCCCCATGTAGAGCATATTACAGTAATCCAAACAGGATGTAACCATAGCATGTACTACCATGGGCATCTCTGACTTCTCCAGGAATGGGCACAGTTGACACACTAGCTTTAGTTGTGCAAAAGCACTCTTGGACACTGCTGAGACCTAGGCCTCCAGGCTCAGAACTGAATCCAAGAGTACTCCCAAACTGTGCACCTGCACTTTCAGGGGGAGTGTAACCCCATCTAGGACAGGCTGAGGACATTATCAGACTAGCGTCTTAAAATGCTATAATTCCATGAATAAGGAGAGAAGAAACATAGTAGTATTATTACACTTATTGCAAGTTGCTGTAATCATGCAAAAGAATTGCCATGGAATTATCCCACAACCACCACTAACACTTTAAGGACATTATCAGACATGGCAAAAAATCACAGGATTACAACATCGGTAGTGTGAATGGGTCCTGGTATTGCACAATGACGTCATTCTCCTCATGTTATTACTCTGTGCTCCAGCTGCAAAAAAAGCATTCTTTCTCATTCATGGGGCAAGCCGTCAACAGATCATCAATACCACTCCTTTTGCACTATTAACTGAATGCGAAAACATGCCCCATTGTAACCACAAGATTACAGCATGAATAGGCAGTCCTCAGCATGAAAACGTCTAGGTGAGAACGTAAAAATGAAGCAGAGGATGCTCTTTTTATTAACTGTCCCATAGTTTGCATGCTTTTAGGTTTGTTTCAATGCTTGTGTGCTCATTTATGTTGTTAGTTAAGGGTTTTTTGGAGTTTTAAGCATGCTTACATCTTCTTGCAAGAACCGCCAATATCTCACCCATGCCAAATCACGGAAGTAAACTCCCATTCTTGAAGCACTAGTGGTCTTTGTGTGATAATTCTGGGGTGCTTTTTTCACATGATTACAGCTACATGCAATAGTAAGTGTTATATGCCATAGTGTTCCCGCTATCTTCATTCGCAGAATTACAGCATTTTTAGATGCTAGTCTGATAATGTCCTAAGAATGAGACTTTACTTCTGTGATTTAGCATGGGCAAGATTTCAGCAGTTCTCACGAGAAGACAGGAGCATACTTAAAAACACCAAAAATCCTTTTAATTTGCAAAGTAAACAAACACACAAACACTTAAACAAACTTAAAAATGTGCAAACAAACTGAGCCAGTTCATACAAAGAGCATTCTGTGAATAGTTTTCACATTCTCACCCAGATGTTTTCTCATCAGGAACGGGGAGGGGGAAAGAAGACCACCCATTCACACTAATCTCGCAATTACAGCAAGATGTGTTTTTGCACACTCTTCAATACCACAAAAAGAGCAATATTGGGGGCAATTAACAGCTTGTCCCGTGAAAGAAAAGCAACATCTCATTCACGGCTGGACCACAGATTGAGCATGTAACCATGACAACATTGGGCGATAGCAGAAACCATTCGCACTACCATAATGTTGCAATCATACAATTTTTTCCACACCTGATAAAGTCCTGAATGCCTATTCCCAAATTTGCCTTTCAGCTGGCCACGAGTTTCTCTTAGGAGAAATGTGGACAGAAATGCACTTGAATTTTCATGTAAACTTTAAGAAACAAAAGATATTTAAGAACAGGAAAATTCTCAAAGTTAGGGATGAACCAAAGTTAAGAATGTAAAATGAGAAGATGAGAGAAACTGAAATTAATATATTTGTTCACTGTTACATAGCATTTCTGTCCATGAGTGCAGCTTTTGTTTTTATTAATATTGTGGTGGTGTTGCTTCTGCTGCTAATTGAATATAGGATTGCAATCATATTATACTAATATGAACTACAGTTACAAGGAGAACAGCGGGACCTTAAAATTCATCATGGGTTTTCACTTGTTAGTTTGTTTTGTGTTTTGGGATCATTACAATCCCTTCAGCTAGCTCCCACTAAGGAAAAAGAAATGATAACAAAGAACAGATTGTTTTATAGGTACATGAGATACAGATTTTCCCTGGTGCTTCTAAGAGCTCTTATTCAAGAACAAAAGTATTACTATCTATATTTAGCTGCAATGTGTGTCTTCTGCATCTATGAAAACTAGATTTTTAAAGGCAGTAAAACATTTGAACTTCTTGAAGATTTTAGGGCGTAGTCACTGCAAATGATAGCTTAGAAAAAAGAAGAAAAATATAGACAGAAAGGTCTCATCCAGTCCCATGAAGGATGGGTGAAGCAAAGTAGAAAACTGGTTCCTTGAGACCCAGTGGATCTGTAGTTGCTCAAGACAGAAGCAGTGTCTAAGCTAAGCTCCCAAAAAACTCTCTGGCTGAAGACCTGTTATGGCTAATAGTCCTGGCTCTGGGCTTCTGTGAATCCAGAATCCTATTAAGTCTAATTGATTTTAAGGGATCTACTCTAACTAAGTCTGGATCCAGTCCTGTGGGCTTAATTTCAGTCAGGGTTTTCAAGATTTAAGACCTATTCACACTGACAAGGCTTAGTACAGCTTAGTGTGGACTAATAAAGCATATCTAAGTAATCATGTCCTACACCTACCCACATATTGAATTAAGGATCAAAACTTTCAAATCAGAGAATACGGCTCCCAGGTACTACTGAGCCACAGCATTTCTCTTTTCAAAAACCAACCCTTGAATACACTCCTACTTTAATTATGTGTAGGAATTCAGAAACTATGCCATACCAAGAATCTTGTCTGCATAGTTTCACCAATGAGGATGCTCGATTGCAGAGGCCTGTCAGCATAAACATTTAGAGGCATGGTGCCAGACACTTCAAATTCTGTATCGCAGTTTGGTGTGCTGACAGGTAAGAAGCAGGGAACTTTCCATGTTCCAACTATTAGGACTGTCTTTTGAATAAATGTTTTGAGGGTTGTATTATTAGGCCTGCTTGAGACATACCAAGAAACCATGGATTTCCAATATGCAAATGAACCATGAAAGCTTCTGCTTCCAATTTTGAACAAATCACTTATCCTGTGACATCCACATTTTGGGGGAAAGTGATTTATTTAAACTATGAATCTGAAACCATGGTTTGATCCTGGCTTGTCTTACTTGAGTCTGAACAAACCATAGTTTCCTGGGTTTAATTAACTGTGTTTGTTTAAAATGTGTTTGTTTAAAATCAGAACTGTGTTTGTTTAAAATCAGAAGTGAGTTTCTGATCTCTTCCTGTGTGCATAAAAGATTGAAAAAGGACAGGAATGAGCATATCAGCGTTACCATGGCTTGCTCTTATTGCAGGAAACTGTGGTTTCCCACTGTGTCTGCACTGGCCCCTTGTCTAATGTTTCATGATATTTTGTTTTTAAAGTCCTGCAATATTTTATTTTGCAGAGCTAGTGTTTTGGGGAGGTGTGTGTGTGTGTTTTGTTTGTTTTGGCTATTTACTGAACTTTATTGTTAGCAACTCATTTGATCCAAAAACACTGTTGATCTATACAGTCTATATATCTTGTATACTACAGTAGCTTCAATATCAGCTCTGATTCTGAGGGAAATGTTGACATTTACTTGATCATATTATGATACCTGTCCAGCAAAAGAAGTGAGTCTGTTTCTTTCATCCTATCTCCTCAAAGTACAGTACAAGACAGTACAATGGCTCTATACACACTGATTTTTGTGCTTCGCCTCGGGTGTTTATTACTCCAGACTCTTTTGTGAAGTCTTCCAAATGCGCTATATGCCTTTGCTAATCTGTGATCAATCTCTTTGTCAATCTTGGCATCTGAGGAGATGATGCTTCCCAGGTAGGTGAACTGCTGAACAGACTTGAGCACAGATTTGCTGACGGCAATGTGGGGATGGTGGTGTTCGTCCTGTGGTGCAGGCTGGTAAAGAACTTCTGTTTTCTTCAGGTTGACTTCCAGCCCAAACAGCTCTGCAGCTGTTGCGAAGCAGGATGTTAGGTGCTGCAGAACTGCTTCTGTGTGGGAAACAAGGGCAGCATTATCAGCGAAGAGCAGCTCATGGACTAGATAGTTCAGAGTCTTAGCGTGAGCCCTCAGACAGCTTAAGTTAAACAAGCTACCATCAGTACAGTAATGTATATAGATGCCGTCGTTTTCTTCAAGCTCTGCTGTAGCCCTTTGGAGCATCATGCTGAAGAAGATTGTAAATAAAGTTGGAGCAAGAACACAACCTTGCTTCACTCCATTAGTTATTAGAAAGGGCTCTGAAAGAGCATCGCCATATCTGACTTGATCGCGCTGGCCCTCGTGTAGCAAGATAATCATTTTAAGGAATTTGGGGGGACATCCTAGTCTTTCCAGGATCTGCCACAGACCTTTTTTACTCACAATGTCGAAGGCTTTGGTGAGGTCGACAAATGTTACATAGAGACCCTTGTTCTGCTTTCTACATTTTTCTTGCAGTTGTCTAAGGGCAAATACCATATCTGTAGTACTCCTATTGGCTCTGAAGCCACATTGGCTTTCAGGGAGAAGTTCTTCTGCAATAGCAGGAACTAATCTGTTCAGGAGTATCCTTGCAAGGATTTTTCCAGCAATAGAGAGCAGTGTTATGCCTCGATAGTTTGAGCAACTGGCCATTGTACTGTCTATTCTCCTTTATGGATCTGAAACATGGGTCACCTATCGCCACCACCTATGACTCCTTGAACGCTTTAATCAGCGCTGTATACCCACAATCCTAAATATACACTGGACTGACTATGTGATGAATGTTGCTGTCCTTGAGCAAGCAGGGATCACCAGCATGGAGGCCATGATATTGAGAACACAGCTGCGCTGGGCAGGGCACGTTTCTAGGGTGGAGGACCATCGCCTCCCAAAAAGAGTACTCTATGGTGAACTTGCCATGGGTCAGCATAAGAGGGGTGCTCCAAAAAAATGATAAAAGGATTCCCTGAAACAACACCTCAGGCTCGGCCAAATTGATCACCAACAATGGTCTGCCCTGGCCTCACATCGGGAGGCATGGAGACACACTATTCACAATGCTGCGGCCTTATTTGAGGACTCATGCCGAACAAGTCTTGAAGAGAAACAACAACGCAGAAAGAATCACAACCCAGAAACATCACCCAAGGAGACCTTCTGCAACCGGACTTGATTATCTCGGATTGGCCTTTTTAGTCATCAGCGCGCTTGCAGAAAGCACAAGATGAGTCCTTCCTGAATCTTCGTTTGTGACGAAAAGCCAGAGATAGAGATCTCCTCAAAATAAATACATTATAATTTTAGAGAAGTTATAGAGAAAAAGTGCAACTTATCCTTTTTTTAACATACCATTTCCTAATCTGTCACTAAACAATGACATTGCATAAAAATAACTGTTTAATTGATTACAGTTTTTTTTAAAAAAAACACACATTCTTCCTCCTTCAAAAGCTGATTCATGGACTTTGGGATGAAGGAAAAGTAAAGTATTTCTTCCAAGTACCTTTAAGCCCCATTGATTTCAATTGAGAATGAAGTGTGTCCTTAGCCCTCCCCATTGAAATCAATGGGGCTTCAAGGTGCTTAACTCTGAAGGATTGATCCCCTTATTTGACTTGTCTAAAGTAAAGGGCATGTGTATTGGCACCCACATCTTGAGTTTAACCACTTGGAAGTAAACATCCATGGAACTTGTTTTCTAGATAGTGTGCTTAAAATCTATTCACTAGAATTGCCTGTCAGGTTTAAAATGTTTCTGTATTAAACTGAATCTAATTTTAATTACTGTACCTTATTTTATCACACAAGATTTGCATGATTGTCTCATGCAGTATCTGCTCCAGAGCAAAAACTGACTGCTGGTGTATATATGTCAGGGATGATGGGAGTTGTAGCTCTTCACCTCTGGCTCAAACTCACCACCTTGTTATGCAGCAGAGCCAACCAGCTTAGATCAGTGGTTAATGCTTTCCTCCAAAGCAGCAGAGTTTCAGAGAATAGGCTGAAGATCCTGACAAACTCTCCAAGCCTTCTCACTCTTCTCCAGGTGTCTCCAAAACGTCTCCAGGAATCACCCAGGCAACTCAGTAGTTTTATATAAAACCTACTTTATTCTTCTATATAAATATACTATATGGTCAACAAATCACAATCTCTACTCACTACTCCACAATATCTCCAAACTACTCCAACTCTACTCAACCACAAATACATTGGCAAACATTGCAATTTTATAGCCATTGTTTATCACCACCCACTAATTAGTTTCCACCCAGTGGGTGTGTACTTCCATTCTGATTGGTCCATGTAGTTCCACCCATGCTTAAGACCAACCCATGTATTTCAACATTTCACCTTGTACACTTAATGATTCTCAGGTGTTTCCAATCTGCGTTCAGTACCTCTGTCCTTGGCTCTCAGGCCTTCTAGATTACATTAGCAGTTTCACCTGTGTAGCCCCATAATTGCTCTTGCTTAGTCATTGTGACTTTCACATACATATTTTATTTCTTTCACTGTATGTCCCATGTTGCATTTTCCTTAACAATCCCCTCCGAAATAAAATATTGTATGTGTCTTACAATGTCATTCCAACCATCTGTGTCAGCCTTTCATGTTTTTCTGCTGTCAATGCTTTTGTGAACAAATCTGCTATGTTGTGTTGTGTTTCTATATATCTCAATTCTATTTCACCCTTCTGAACCATGTCTCGCACATTTTGATATCTTACACCAACATATTTTGTTCTGTTCTTCAAACTTTCAGTTTCAGCCATCGCTATGCATGACTGTGAATCTTCCAGAATTTCTACTGGTATCTTGTAACTTTCATTTAAATCATTTAGCAATTGCTTAATCCACTGTACCTCATTTACTATCTCATTCAAAGCAGCGAATTCTGCTTCCGTTGTGCTTAACGCTACATTAGTTTGTTTTCTACTTCTCCAAACTATTGGACTTTCACTATATTTAATTATCATTCCTGTAACTGACTTCTTGTCTCCTAATTCTGATGCAAATGAACTGTCTACATAACAATCTAGATCTGAACTATTGTTTCTTATTATCAATTTCCTATCTAAGGTTCCTTTCAAATATCTCAATAAATGTTTTACTGCTGTCCAGTCTTCAATTTTTGGATCATTAACCCTTCTAGACAATACATTTACAGCATAAGAAATGTCTGGTCTGGTATGGCAAGATATGAATTGTAAAGATCCTATTATACTTCTGAAGAAAGTCTTGTCCTCAAACGCTCTAGTTGTTTTCTCAGACACAAAACCAGTTGTCATTGGAGCTCTTACTATTTTTGCATTCTGTAATCCACACTTTTCAATCAGTCTTTCAATTTTATTTCTCTGACTTAATAAACAATTTCCTTCTTCTGTCCATTCAACGCAAATACCTAAATAAGACTTCAATACACCTAAGTCCTTCAAAACAAACTTCTCAGACAATTCTCTTTTTACTGACTCAATTTCCTGTTTTGACTTAGCTGCTACGCACAAATCATCTACATAAATCACTAATACTATGTCTCCTTTTGTATAAACACAAGCATCTGCAATGCTCCTCTTGTAACCTAGCTTAACTAGCTCATCATTGATGCACAGATTCCACGCTCTGGCACTTTGTTTTAAACCATACAACGCTTTCTTTAATTTATATACTCTCTGACTACCATTTTCTTCAAAACCTTGTGGCTGTTCCATAAATATTTCTTCATTCAAAACCGCATTCAAGTAAGCTGTCTCAAAATCAAAATGCTCTACAACTAAATTCCTTTTTACTGCTACAGCTAGAACCATTCTCAGACTTTCTGGCTTTGCAGTTGGAGAATATGTCTTATCATAGTTCTCATACTGCTGTTGTGCAAAACCCTTAGCCACTAACCTAGCTTTATATTTGATACTTCCATCTGGCATTTCTTTCCTTTTGTATACCCATTTACAACCAATTACTTTCTTGTCTTTGGGTCTGTCAACAATTTCAAAAACATCTTTATTTACCAGGCAACCAAACTCATTATCCATTGCATCAAACCATCTTTCCTGTTCTTCACTAGAATAACTTTCCAATTCTTCAAAACTTTCAGGCTCTTCTAGTGCTAAACAAGCTCTTGCCTTTGTCACAACAAACCTATCTGGAGGCTTTCTAACTCTGTGACTACGCCTGGGAATAAAATCTGCTGTTCTGTCTCTTTCATCCTCACTTTCTCTACTGGGAGTTGTAGTTCTATGACTAAATCTCTTGTCTTCAGTCATTCGAGTAGTAGTAGGCCTAGATGCTATCTCATCATCAGAAGAACTACCACTGCTGCTAGGTGATGCTTCCTGCTTAACTGTAACCCCTCCGTTTCCTGAGGTTGGTTCAGTTTGTGCTTCTGGCTCATTTGAACTCCCTAACCTCAAAAACACTTCTTTATTGGCATGCAGTTTGTCCCAACCAGCATGTCTCTCAAAATTTGCAGACCTAGAATACTGCACTTGTTTTCCTCCCAAATGAAACTTGTAGCTATTTCCAGAATACCCCAAAAACCTAAGCCTTTTGCTTTTGGGTTCTCCTTTCCTCCTGAAACAAGCAGGTGTGTAAACATGAGCAAATTGTCCAAAAACCCTTAAGTACTTGTAATTTGGCATTCTCCCATACAATACCCTGTAGGGAATGTCTTCAATTTCTGAATGATACAATCTGTTACTGATATGTATTGCAGTCAAAGTTGCTTCTGCCCAAAAACTATCTTTCACCCCTGCATCTGCCATCATACAAGCAGTAATTCTTTTTATATCTTGTATTTTCTTTTCTGCTAACCCATCCTCACTAGGACAAGCAGGGTTTGTAGTTTCATGCCTTATTCCCACCTTTTGAAACCAGTTAAACAATTGATTATTTAAAAATTCTCCTCCTCTATCAGTAATAATGGTGCCTACTCTGCTATCAAATTGTCTTTCCACCATTCTTACCCATGCTTTTAAACTTTGCCCAGCGTCAGATTTGTTTTTCATTATTCTCACAAATGCAAATCTTGTATACCTATCAACAATTACTAGGAAATACTTGCTTCCCCCTAAGGACAAGCAATTAGCTTGGGCGACATCTGCATGTACATACTGAAATGGTCTTTGAGCAATTCTTTTTGTTTTCTTAGCTACTGGAAAAGCTCTGACCTTTACCTGTTGACACACTGTACAATCTAAGTGGTTTTTGCATTCAGCAACTTTTAAATCTGTACACATACTGATTAAATTCTTTAAACATTTGAAGCTCGCATGGCCGAATTTTCTGTGAAGCTCGTGTATGCAGTCTTTGTGGATTGGAATATTTTCTATGTTATTAGCTTCTTCAACCCTGTAGCTATCAATATTGTCCTCCAAATAATAAAGTTTGTCCTTTTTCAAACCTATGCCACGCAATTCCCCATTCAGTTTTATCTTACACATGTTCTTTTCAAAGATGACTGTGTAGTCTCTTTCTGTTAATCTGCTTACTGATAACAAATTATTTTCTAACTCCTTTACATGTAAGACATCATTAAAATTCTCTTTTAGCCCTGGAATATACACAGTACCCATTTGATTTACAGTACTTAGCTCTTTCCCGTCAGCCAAAACTACAGTATTTACATTAGCTGATTTTCTATTACTTATTAAATTTATGTCATTACACATCAAAGATGTGGCTCCTGAATCAACTAGCCATTTAGAATTTGCATTTTGTTTTTCCTTAATCATGGTTGCAAACCCCTTTTTATTACCACTGTCCCTCAAAAATGGAGGTCTGGACTGTTTTTGATACTGCCGCGGCTGCCATCTGCTCTCTGCTTGCTTGCGTCTCTCAGCTGCAAAATGTTTACAATGTCTCTTCAGATGACCAATCTTCTTACAATAAAAGCACCTCCGTTGCTCCCTTGTAGAAGCTGCTTCCTCCTGCATTCGCCAGTCAGGAGTTGTTTGTTGTTTTGGCACAGCCTTTAAGCTTGCTGAGTCACCCTGCTCAGACATTCTTCTCTGGTTCTCTTCCAGTATTCTGGCCACAATTAAGACTCTATTAAGCTCAGCTTCTGGCAAGTTCTGCAAGCTGTTCGTTATGTTGTCCCACGAAGAGTCTAGCGATTCTATTAAAATGTAGCATTGCTGCTCTTTGCTAATTTGCACTCCCCTCAGTTCAGCTTGCACAAATAAATCTTGCATTATTTTTAAATGTTCTATCACACACTGCCCTTTAGCCATCTTTTGCCTGTATATTCTTTTAGACCATAGCATTTTTGCAAAAGCAGTTGAAGGAGTGTGTAATCTCTGCAAGGTATCCCACACATCCTTGGCGGACGTTTTATCTCTGACGTCATTAATTAAGTCTTCCTCAAGCATGAGATAAAGACAGGCTTTTGCTTTACTATCTCTCTCTTGAGTGGCTTCATCAGCATCAGCTGCCAGCCCTGTTTCAACTGTTGACCACAGACCTTCCTTTACTAGTAGAGATTGGGCATAAATCTTCCAGGTAGAGTAGTTGTTTCTATTTAATTTACTAAACTTTAGAAATTCCATCTTGATTTGTGCAGTGACTCAATTTGACACAGTCCTTCTGAGTATGCACAGCCAACCCGTCTGGGCTTAAGCAAAACACAAAATGATTTACTCACGAGGCTTATCAGTGCAGCACAAACAGCTTGCTCTGATCTATCGTCCACAAAGCTTTCTTCCACTCTCTGGAAATTTCAGCTTCTGTGGATGCTGGGTGCTCTAGTAACTGGGCCCATAACCCTTGTCAGGGATGATGGGAGTTGTAGCTCTTCACCTCTGGCTCAAACTCACCACCTTGTTATGCAGCAGAGCCAACCAGCTTAGATCAGTGGTTAATGCTTTCCTCCAAAGCAGCAGAGTTTCAGAGAATAGGCTGAAGATCCTGACAAACTCTCCAAGCCTTCTCACTCTTCTCCAGGTGTCTCCAAAACGTCTCCAGGAATCACCCAGGCAACTCAGTAGTTTTATATAAAACCTACTTTATTCTTCTATATAAATATACTATATGGTCAACAAATCACAATCTCTACTCACTACTCCACAATATCTCCAAACTACTCCAACTCTACTCAACCACAAATACATTGGCAAACATTGCAATTTTATAGCCATTGTTTATCACCACCCACTAATTAGTTTCCACCCAGTGGGTGTGTACTTCCATTCTGATTGGTCCATGTAGTTCCACCCATGCTTAAGACCAACCCATGTATTTCAACATTTCACCTTGTACACTTAATGATTCTCAGGTGTTTCCAATCTGCGTTCAGTACCTCTGTCCTTGGCTCTCAGGCCTTCTAGATTACATTAGCAGTTTCACCTGTGTAGCCCCATAATTGCTCTTGCTTAGTCATTGTGACTTTCACATACATATTTTATTTCTTTCACTGTATGTCCCATGTTGCATTTTCCTTAACATATATTACTATTTGGCATATTGACAAGACCTATTAAATCTGTAGAGCTTACTTAATGTGAATATAATCATAGAGTGTCATCATAATATATTTCAATGGACATTAGCAGACTTATTATGGATAGATTATGCAACTGAGGTATCATGATGAGAAACAGCTTGTCTGAGGATTACAATGCACAGGGGCCATATTCTGTAGTACTGAAAAGCTGTATTAACAGTAGCACAGGCAATTAATGTGGGGTGTAAGTGTTATTGGTGGAAGCAGTTTATAAAATACACAATTTTGTGGGCCCCAATTTCCTTGAAATGACAGGACACTATATATAAAACTATGGAAGATCAAAATTGTTTGGGTGAAAGAAAGCTATGTGGATAACCATTATAAGTAGACAATTTGGTAAGTTTAATTTGAAACCAAGAGACTTCTTGTTAACTGCTGTCAAGTCAACTTTGACTTATGGCAACTCTATGAATGACAGACCTCACCCTGTCAACACCAACAACCCTGCTTAGGTCTTGCAGACTCAGGGCAGTGGCTTCCTAGATTGAGTCCATGCACCTGTAATGCAGTCTTCCTCTTTTCCTATTCCTTCTAACTTACCAAGCATTCTTGTCTGTTCTAGCAAGTCATGTCTTCTCATGATATGGCCGAAGTCATTCCAAGTCTTTGCTATTTGTTGCTAGTAGTATGGTGCCATCTGCATGTCTTAAATTGTTGGTGCTCTTCCCTCTAATTTTCACACCTCCTTTCTCAGAGTCTAATTCAGCTTTGAGTATGAGTCATTCACACAACAAGTTAAACAGATTGGGTGATAAAATGCAGCCTTGCTTGACTCCCTTGCCAATTGGAAACCATGCTGCTTCTCCACATTCTGTCCTAACAGTGGCCTCTTGTCTTGAGTACAGGTTACACATTAGGATAAGCAAATGTTGAAATACACCCATTTCTTTAAGAGCAATCCATAGTTTTTCATGATCTATACAATCAAAGGCTTTGCTATAACCTATAAAGCACAGGCTGATTTTCTTCTGAAAATCTTTGGTGCACCAGATTATCCATTATCCAACATATGTTTCCAGGTCCTTGTCCCTCTTCCTCTTCTGACCACAGCTTGGACATCTGGCATTTATTGTTCCATATATGGTAAAAGTCTTTGTTGTAGAATTTTGAGCATCACTTTGCTAGCGTAGGAGATCAATGCAATGGTCTGATGGTTACTGTAATCCCTGATGTCCCCTTTCCTGGAGATTGGAATTCATAATGAGTGTTTCTAATCTGTGGGGCATTCCTTTGTTTATCCATATTTGTTGACAGATTTTAGTTAGAATTTGAGTGGATTTTTGCCTCCTTTGCTTGAAACAACTCTATTGATACACCACCTGCTCTTGGTGATTTATTTCTCCCAAGTGCTTTGAGTGCAGTTTCCACTTCACCTTCTAAAATTGTGGGTTCGTTTTCAAATGGTTCTTCTGTGAATGAATCTGTCATCCATTCATCTCTTCTATAAAGTTCTTCCATGTATTGTTTCTGTCATCTTTTTATTTCTTCTTGGTCACCTGCTGGTTATATAGAATCCCCACTCTTGGTTTACATTTCTCTTTGATTTCTCTGATCTTGTGGAAGAGGTCTCTTATTCTACCTTTTTGGTTGTCATCTTCTATTTCTCTGCATTGATTGTTATAGTAGATCTCGTTGTCCCTGCACACAAGTTGATGAACAACGTCCCTGGTTTCAGTCCAGGGTTCTTCTGGCTCCTGGTCAATTAGGCTTAATAGTGCAAATCTATTTTTACATTATCTTTAAATACTACAGGGATGTTTCTCAGGTTGTATTTTGGCACAATGATTGTTTTAGTATTTTCCTTCAGCTTTACTCTTTTTTAATATTAGCAGTACATGGTTTGTGCCACAATCTGCTCCTGGTCTTTTTTTTTTTCCCAGAGAATAGAACTTCTCCATCTTCTGCTTCCAATTATGTTGTATATCTGATTTCTATATTGGCTATCAGGTGAAAGTCACCCCTTTGGTCACCTGAAGAATGTGTTTGTGATGAACAAATTGTTGGCATCAAAAAATTCAGTCAGTCACTCTCCTACTTCATTTTTTGATCCTAGGCAAAATTCTCCAACGTTTGGTTCTGCTTTGTTTCCTACTTCTCTATTCCAATCACTTATGGTATGTGAATTTCCTCCTGGACTACAACGTAGAATCTTTCAATTTCTTCTCCTTCTACCTCAGTAGCTGGAGCACAAACTTGGATTATGGTTATATTGATGGGTTTTCCCTGAAGTCTTATTGATATTATTTGGTCAGAATTTGCATTATGTCCTTTGACTGCTTTTGCTACACCTTTCTTCACTATTAATGCTACCCCGTTTCTTCTTAGATTTTCATTTCCTGAGTTGAACACTGTGTTATTATCTGATTCAAAAGTCCCATTCCTGTCCAATTTAGCTCACTCATCCCAAATATTGTAATGTTTATATGTTCCAGTTCTTGTTTTCTATGTCAAGCTTCCCCTGATTAAATTCTCACATTCCATGTTCCGATAATATGTGTTGTGCAGCTTCAGACTTTCCTTTCACCAATGAGCATGTCAACAGCTGAACATACTTTCGGCTTGAGTCCAGTTGCATCATAAGCCACAGCGCTATTCGTACTTGCCCTCAACTCTTCCTCAGTAGCTCATTGAGTGCCTTCTGACCTGGGAGTTTCATCTTCTAACACTATATCTTGTTTCACTTTAGACTGTCTCATCATAGGCTTTTCAAGGTAAAAGGCTTCAGCACTGCCACTGATTCTGAGACCCTCCCTCAGTGTCATCCCAACTACTGCTACCTAAATCCTTAATCCAATAATTGTCATTAGACATTTAGAGCATGTTTTAAGATAAATTTTGTAGTGGTGGAGGTGGAGGAAAAGGTGGTGCACCTTCAAGTTGTTTCTGATTTACGGTGATTCCCCCTATCCCCCTATTTCTGATTTATGGTGATTCCCTCAGCAAGATTTGTTCAGAAGGGGTTTGTCATTGCCTTCCTCTGAAGCTAAGCGAGCCTGACGTACCCAAGGTTACACAGTGGGTTTCCATGGTTGAGAACAGATTTGAACCCTGGCCTCACAGAGTCCTAGTCCAACATTCCAAACCACTGCACCATACTGGCATGCTTGCATTTTATTCTGGTGTCTCCATTGAGACCCAGTGGTGCCAAAAGTGTTCTTTTAATCCCATTCATAATCTCAAGAACCTCATTTTCTTTTAACAGTGCTACAAACATTGACAGGCTGGTTGGTGGCATGGACTTACAACCTATTGGGGAGACACAGTGGCAACCATCTGAAAGCTCCCCACCTTGACAAATTAGCCATGGACCCACCTTCAACAGCTACTTTTGTTTGTTGTCTTGTAGCCCAGAGCTTCTCATTCAGCTGGTTTATCTGGTCCTAATTATCTGGTCCTTCTTTATTCTGTTTTCAGTTTGGCTAAACTAATAAATTGCTGCTGATTTATACTATTTCAGTGGTATTTTATATTAATCTCTTTAACTATATTTTTATATTTTGTATATTCCTAACAGGACAGTAAAGTATTTGTATCTACTTTCCTAACACCTCTCTCTGGCCCACCTGGTTGACTACTGTTCTCTGTTTATGGTGACAGAGATTAGAACTGTGTGCATCAACTAAGGAGAGGTTGCAGAGCTGATGTGACAATAGCCATGCTTTTAAACAGGGGTATGCAAAAAGTAGTTCAGGATCAATGCCTTGCAGTAGTTTGGTAAATGTTTCTGACATCATTTAATTAAGCTATGGCAAAAACTCTCTATCTCAAAAAGTTAGGAAGCTGAATAAAATAAAACTCAGACGGAAACCAGAAGGTGGATTTTTATATGAAAAAGCTGAGTTTGTTTTGATATGGAAAAAATAATTCCTGAAATTTTAGTGTATGTCTGCCCCTCTGGGTCATTATGCAACACTTGCTTCCAGTTGGTTGACCTCAGGGTTCTAGTAAAAAAATAGTAATAACAATGTAAATCTCACAAACCTGAAACTAACCCACCCAAAGAGTGTAACTTTGTACACTCTTACAAAGTGTACTCCCACTAGGAACATAGCCTAGATTTATTTAATCACACTCTGATACAAAAAGAGGAAATTCTTATTTAGATGTTTGCAGTTTCTGCAGTCTTTTCATCCATAAAGGATCTCTCTCTCTCTCTCTCTCTCTCTCTCTCTCTCTCTCTCTCTCTCTCTCTCTCAATCTCTCTGCTAGATGAGCTGCCTCCAAATTCTATAACATAAATTGGTTGCAATTACAATTTGCTTTTGACAAAAAAGAAGTGCAGTAATATGAAATGAAGTGAAAAGTTTAATAGTAAGAACCAAACACTAATGCTGTGCAGCTTCTTTTCATTTTGACAAGGAAAATGGACAAGGCAGTCCCATTGAAATGAACAGAATGTGGGCAAGAGCAGCAATTATTTGGGCTTTATAATGTGGCTTTTCAGGATGCAAAGAATTTTGAAGCAAATGGATGGTAAACAAATTAGCATTTCCTTAATCTTTCCTTTTTAAACACTTTTTTTATTAACAGTTACATTAGCATTTCCTAAAAAACTTTTAAAATGAATTTATCCAATTTGTGGTCTGTGAGGACATTAACAAAAGCACTACTATATCTTTTGGTTTCCTACTCTCTTGAGGCAACCACAAGCCTCAGATTGTTTCCTCCCTTCCTTTCCAAATTCTCACCAGATAAGTATGCACAAATGTTAAATGGATATTTGGGGGAGGTGAAGGAAACTACAGCTTTAGTCACTGGGGGGAAATATGCACACAAGGAAAGTGCTGAACAAAATCCACATAAATTTCCCTTAAGAAAGAGTTTGGAGTCTCACAGCCAAATACAGTTGTCCCTTCATATCCACGGATTTGGTATCCATGGATTTAAGTATTCATGGTTTGAAAATATTCTTTAAAAGATAATAATTCAAAAAGCAAACCTTGATTTTGCCATCATATATAAGGGACACCATTTTGCTATGCCATTGCATATAATGGGACTTGACTATTCATGGATGTTGGTATCCACGAGGGGTCCTGGAACCAAACCCCAGCAAATATGAAGGGACAACTGTACAAGACTTGGACAGGATGGGGAGGGGGTGGGCTTCTAAGAAACACAATGAAAATCAGTCTGCCAATTTTTCTCAAAAGTTAAAGTCCTACTAAGGACTTGATCAGATGTGTCAAATATGGCATCATAACAATGCCTAATGAATGAGAAAGGGTGCACATATCAGATGATGGCGTCCTTTCACGCTCATGTGTAGGGAATAAGGTGTTCTTTTTATTGACAGGCCAAGCCGTCAACAGATCCCCGTGGCGCTTTTTTGCCATATTGCTGGCATTTGAATTATTTTATTTCAAAAATATAATAATAAAACAAGTTTACAAAACAAAATATTGAACTTCCTCTTTGACTGTTTAAATTTGAACAATGTATTATTATATACTTTCCTATCTACTAAACTATTTATGTTACTCCACAAGTTTCCTTTAGATACAATATGTCAATATATCAGTTTAAAAACAGCAATTCTTGTACTTATACTATTTGTATCTCCAACAGAAGAATTGTAACAGAAATTTTAAAATTTATTCATCATTTCTATTCTTAGTCTGAAAACCATATATGTGCATATTTCCCCTGTTCCATTTTCGAGAACTCGTTAATTTTGTCCAATTTCCCCTGAATTTTGTTGTTGATTGATATCTGATCCAACATGTTAATTGTTCCATTCTTGCAAATTCCAATAATGTAAATATCCATTCATCTGTATTTGGAGTTTCCTTTTGTTTTCAATATCTAGCATATGTAATTCTTGCTGCGCTGATCACGTATAGCATTAAGGTTTTTCATTTCTTTAGGGAAATCTTTATTGATTATATTTAAAAGATATAATTCTGGTTTTAATTTAAGGCTAATTTTCAATATTCTCTTTATCATGTTATATATGTTAATCCAAAAGCTTGTTGCTACTTTACATGACCACCATATATGAAATAAAGAATCGTCTATATCTCCACATTTCCAACAACAGCTTTTCTCTTCTTTATAAATTTTTGCTAATCTTTGTGGTGTCAAATACCATCAAAAGAGTAATTTGCAACAATTTTCTTTTAAGTTTGTTACATGGGGAGAATGTTATGTCCTTTTGCCATATTCTTTCCCATTCCTCAAGTTGTATGTTACAACCAATATTCTGGTACCATTTGACCATATATAATCTTTTATAGTTTCTGCTTCTAATTCCAATTTAAGTAATAGTTTATAATTGTTTGATATTGTAAAATTATCCTTATTCATTATTAATAAGTCAAATTCTGTTTTAAGTTGTTCTATTCCTTGTAATTTTTGGTCCATATTATAAATTGATCACCAACAATGGTCTGCCCTGGCTTCACATCGGGAGGCATAGAGACATACTATCCACAATGCTACAGCCGTATTTGAGAACTCACGCCAAACAAGTCTTGAAGAGAAACAACAACGCAGAAAGAATCACAACCCAGAAACATCATCCAAGGAGACCCTCTGCTGTGCTTTCTGCAACCAGACCTGTTTATCTTGGATTGGCCTTTTCAGTCATCAGCACACTTGCAGAAAGTGCAGGATGAGTCCTTCCTGAATCTTTGTTTGTGAAGAAAAGCCAGAGACACAGAGAGAGAGAGATACCTTTCTGTAATTTGCTGATGTTGGAACCAGTTACATTTCATTAGGTCTCTCTCTAATTCCTCCCTTTTTTTCAGTTTACTTCTCCCTTTTTGAAATGCTAATAGATCTTTATATGTCCACCATTTTTCTTCATATATTATCTCTGTGCATTGGAAAGCTTCCTGTGGTGAAACCCATAAGGAAGTTTACTGTATACTTTAGATTTTAATTTTATCCATATCTTTAGTAGAGCATTTCTAATGAAATGATTATTAAAGACCTTATCTATTCTGACTTTATCATACCAAAGGTACATGTGTAATCTGTATCTTAAATTGGATCCTTCCAGTGTTGTTAGCCTATCATTATTTCATGTAAACCAGTCATGCAACCAGGAGGGAGCCCTGGTGGCGCAGTGGTTAAATGCCAGTACTGCAAGCCACCACGTTACGAGTTCGATTCCAGCGGGCTCCAAGGTTCACTCAGCCTTCCATTCTTTCGTAGGTTGGTAAATTGAGTACCCAGCTTGTGGGAGCAATTAGCTAACACACATTGGAAACTGCTTAATGCAGTGTAGATGTGTAAATAGCTATTGCTTAAAACAATTTGTAAGCCACTCTGATAGACTTGTGGCTGAAGAGCGGGGTATAAATAAATAAATAAATAAATACAACCAAACTAGACCATAGACATAATAATAGTTTTAGATTGAGTAGCCCTAAACCTCCCCTTTCTTTCCTGTCCTGTAATATTTTCCATTTTACTCTGGGTTTTTTGTTTTGCCAGATGAATCTGAATAAGTCTTTATCCCCAGGTGCTGAATATACTGATATTGTTTAGTACTGGGAGATTCTAAAATAAAAAAACCATTTTCAGTAGAATTGTCATTTTTATTGCCAATAATAATAATAATAATAATAATAATACTATAATAATAAAATTTATTTCTATCCCGCCCCTCTGCAACGCAATCGGGACGGCTTACAGCATAAAAATTCCATAATTACATTAGTACCCTCACCCACCCACCCCTTAAAACAATATTAAATTAAAAAGATTAAAAACATACAATAATTAAAAGAGAAAAATGGAATAATTCAATGGCAGCTTAAGGGAAAAGACAGCCAAATATCTTCAGGCCAGGATAGCTATTCGGGGAAGGCCTGCCAGAAAAGATCCATCTTGACAGCTTGTCCGGCAGGCCATTCCATAATCTGGGAGCAGTAGCAATAATCTCCCCAAAAAGGATAAATTTAATTGTTTCCATTTTTCTAGGTCTTTTTTGACTTCATTCCAGATTGTCCTATGGTTATTAGCCATTAGATCCATATTATTTTTTTAGTAATCGTGATTCCTAAATATTTGACTTTTTTCTCTAGCTTAAAATTTGTTTCTTTCACTCAGTCCTACTTCTTGTATGTCTAGGTTTTTATTTAGAACTACAGTCTTTTCTTTTTTGATCTTCTAGCTAGTTTACTGTATTCCTCTAAAGTGTGTGGAAAGGCTTGAATCGATTCTAGTGGATCTTCTAAGGATATGTCTAAGTCATCTGTAAAAGCACAAAGTTTGTATGTTTGTCTTTATATATGAACTCCTTGTATTTTTTTTATCATATCTTATATTTCTACATAGTATCTCCAAAACTGTTATAAATAATAATGGTGAGAGAGGACAACACTGTTTTACTACTTTTTCAACTTTAAGTAGAGGAGTTTTTTCTCCATTAAGTATGATTTGGGTCATTTGATGTTCATAAACTGTCTTAATCCAATTCAAGTAATTTCTACCAAGATCTAATATTTTCAACATTTCTTGCATAAAATACCAGTTCACACTGTCAAAAGCTTTTTCTGCATCTATAAAAATAAGCACTATTTTTTTCTCAGGATGTTTGTCAAAGTATTCAATCAATTTTAGTACTGTCTTGGTATTACTTCTCAAGAATCATTTTGGTCACTATGGTCCAAAACATCACTATGGACCCATTCATTTAATATTTTTTTCAGTCTTTCCATCATAATTAGTGTAAATATTTTATAATTGATGCTTAACAGTGAGATCGGTCTGTAGTTCTTCAGTACTTCAGGATTTTTATTTTCTTTCAGTATCAATGAGATCTTAGCATTGTTCCAAGATAATGGTTTGTTACCTCCTAACAGTATATTAATAAATGTTTTCAATAGAATTTTCAGTTCTTCCTTAAAGAGTTTGTAATAACTAGCTGGAAATCCATGTGGACCTGGTGTTTTTTCATTTTTAAGAGCTCTAATTACTCTCTCTATTTCTTCTGTTGTTATTGCCGGCATTTGAAACCTCACACCATTGTCCTCTTGTGATCACAGCATCAACGCCAGAACACTTACAGGTGAGAATGTGGCAGCCAGGTAGGGGATGCTCTTTTTATGAACTTCCCCAGTTTAGTTGAAAGCTTTAAAGTATGTTTCTGTGCTTGTTTCTGTGCTTTTTGTGTCTGTATTTTTCTGTATTTTGTAAATTTACTGCACTCTTCACCCTTTTCACACTGCTGGAGGTAGGTCTGATAGGAAGGCTTATTGTGCCAGGACAAGTATGCTTTTAGCTTTTGGTGGGACAGAAACATTATTGAATATTAGTCTGATAAAGTCCTAAGTCCAGCTAAACTTGGTGGGACTTATTCTTAAGCTACATGGGATGGCAGCCTTAGCATCCTTTCTCAATGTGGTCAACACATCGCTTCTCCTTCTTTCTCTGAGGCTGATTGGGCTGTGATCTAGGTCAGCCTTCACAAAGAGAACGAAAGAGAAAACAAACTACTGATGTCTCTCACCCCTTTCTACTTGTAATGCTCAAAGAAGCACAGATGGTGTCCACTTCACACCTCAGTGCAGGAAAAGCAGAGGTAAAATGGGTTTGTACTTCTGCTTTCTCCTAAATGAAAAAAGTCACTTATTCAAGACTGGGGAGGGGTTGTGTAGCTGAGTGGCAGTTGCACAGTCCACCTGCCACACTGCAGAGATAATGCAGTTTGACACCACTTTACCTGCCATGGCTCAGTGCTATGGAATTCTGGGATTTGTAATTTTATGAGCTATTTAGCCTTCTGTCAGGGAGCTCTGGTGCAACAACAAACTACAAATCCCATGATTCCATATGGTGAAGCCATGATAGTTAAAGTGGTTTCAAAATGCATTATTTCTGCAGTGTGGCAGCAGCCCTAGCTTCATTTCCCAACATTGCCAGATAGGACCAGAAGGTCCAATTTGGTATATAGAAGCTTCCTATGTTCCTATGATGATCGCCAGAAAGAAACTGAGACTTTCACATTCAAAACCTCTATTCACCGCAGTGCAGTGCTTTATAGTTTGTCTCTGCAATGCCCCCAATATCCAGATTATTACCACTAGTTAAAAGTTTTTCTGTTATTTTTCCAAAGAATTTTCTCCTAACCTCCAACTGTGATTGCAGCATACATATTGGTGGGGGTGGGGAGGAATTGCCAAAAAATGCAATTCTTCCCAACATCTGTTTCAGAGGCCAGTGGGGAACATTGTTTCCTAGTAGTATCTTTCTATATATTTGCAGCTAATGATGCATGTTAACAGTATCTCATCTCATGAATATACTTATTTTTCTTTACATCCCAACATCAAAAGCTATTATGGATCTTTCAAACTGTGAATGGTTTTTTTTAATGCTTATCTAAGACAACAGTGTGCCCTAATTCAACAAAAAGATATACTAGAAAAGCAATAGACACAAAACTGAAGATCCAGGTATCAACCTGCAGGGCTAACTAGGTGTAGGATTCTGATGAACAAAGCACTCTGCAGCATTTGCTACTGCTTTTCCTCCCAGAATCTAGCACAAGCAGTATTTCATCTTGTTACACTACTAGGAGGTCCCAATGCATCAGAATACTGGGTTCGTGCATCTTTAAAACTTGTACAGAAGAGAGCATTTCTATTCTACCACATTGTTGTGCTGTAAAAGCCAGAAAAGCTTCATCTGCCAAAATCCCTTCTTTTACACAAGAGTAGCCCTGTTGTTTGTTGCATCTGAGCATGTTAGGCTAGGCAAAGTGTGGTAAGAACAATAAAATTATCTAGACCAAAAACATATAACAAACAGTTTACCACTGAGATGAGCTTTATGCTAGCCCTCACCAAAAAAAAAAAAAAAAGAGGCAGCTTTTACCTCCCTTCGCCAAGACACAGATTTTAAAACAGATGAGAAATTACCAAAAAGATTTAAATAACCTAAAACCATATTCTTCCAAACAGGAGCAGCAAGGCTACTGCAAACACTTATATGACTTCAAGACAACATTGCCACCAGTAAGACCTTCTGTGTGGTCATCATGACCACCTTAAACATCAGCATGCAGCTGCGGACAAAACAGTTTGCCTAAATGAAGAGACATGACATAAGCCATACAGCTTTTGCTTTTAAAAGAAAAAAAGGCTATAGTCATAGCAAATAGATTACAATCAACATTTCCATATTTATCATTTATGTTCCTCCTAAAGAAATGAATGAGGCGGATTTTGACCTAGAACCAAGCACCAGTTTAAACAATGGCTTTGTCTCAGCAAATAATACAGAACCTGGCCCAGCGGTGACCAAAACCCCCTCACTTTTATTGTCTTAATGAACATGTATGAGAAAATGCATTGTGCCTACCAGAAAAATCATTATTTTGGAATAAATATTCGACAATTGTTAATTGAAGTAAAAAAAGTGAACTTTGAAATATATTCCTTATAAATTGGCTTTATATATTACAGTACTGTTTAGCTTGAAGGAAGCATGCAATTTTAACTTTTATAGGTGTACAGAGTCTTTTATATGAGTGGTATGAAGGCCTAAAAACTTAAAGGCACCAGATCCTGCCTGATCTTGGAAGATAACAGGGTCAGCCTTGGTTAGTACGTAGATGGTACTGAACACCAATGAACACCTGGTACTGTAGGTTCCTTTCAGAGAGAGGAACTGGCGAAACCACCCCCAAGTATTCCTTGCCTAAGATAACCCTATGAGATTCACAGGGTCACCATAAGTATACAGGCAAATTGAAGGCAGGTACACACACACTAGAGAAGCATTCAAGGTGTTAATAGCCATACATTTGGATAAGCCGGAAACCTCTGTATCAGTTTCACACTAACCAAGAACTTCCATATTAATAACATTAAAGTAACAACAGTTCTAAGAAAGCAACTTTGGTTACCTCAAGTCTTCATCATGGAAACCCTTTGCAAAAATAACATAAATCTGTTTTAACTACTTTTGTACATTTAGCATTAAGTATTAATCTCACAGTTTGGAATAGATAGATAGATAGATCCTTGCCATGTAAAAAGAATTTTAGAAATTAATAATTACTTACAGGACACTTCCCTCAAATTTACATTTGTAGGCTCCAACACAAAAGGAGTTAAACCCTTTTCAAAGAGGAAATCCAGGGTTGCATACAGCAGAAAGTTCACATACTACGCACACGTATATCCACATACGGAGTTCCTTTGTAAACTTTTCTTCTGCATATCTGTAGTCAGCCCTCTGTATCCACAGCTTTGGCATCCATGGAATCAACCATCCATGGCTTGAAAATATTTTTTAAAAAATCCAAGAAGCAAACCTTGATTTTGCCATTTTATATAAGGGACACGATTTTTCTATGCCACTGTATACAATGGGACTTGAGCATCCACGGATGTTAGTATCCACAGAGGGGTCCTGGAACCAAGCCTCAGTGGATACTGAGGGTCCACTGTATTATGTATGCAAGTACTCTCCCCTCCCAATCAGGAATCTATTTTTTCAGGTAATAACCTACATAAAGGTAATAACCTACATGCATACAACAACTAAATCCACATGAGTGCTGTTCCCAATGGGCTGTCAACAGGTGGAGATGAGGGAGGAGAAAACAGATACAGCTGCTGTTTCTTTTCTATGTATTTGCAGTTCTCAGATTAGGATTTTAAAGGACTTTATCACACTACTCTGTTATAGTGCTATTATTCCACTTTAACTGCTCTGGCTGCTTCCTGTGGAATTCTGGGGTTTGTAGTTTAATGAGGCCTAAGAGCTCTCTGGCTGAGAATTTTAAATGCCCCTCATTAAACTGCAAATCCCATGATTCCACAGGAAGCAGCCATAGCAATTAAGGTGGAATAATAGTGCTATAACAGTGTAGTGTGATAATCTCCTTATAGCCATTCTTTGAAAATAATGTGCCTTCAATGGGACTTAAGCATGACTGCCTTCTACTGAAAAGGACTGTAATGTGGGGAAGTGCTCTTTAAATACTTAGAATGCCATACTCAAAACTCTGAACAATTACCAGTTGACAGCATTTACAACATCAAGAGATTTTCAATCTTTTTGCTTTCTAAATCAGTACTCCAAAAACAGTTAACAGGAATCTTAAGTGCACAAGGAATGAGGGCTCAGTTCCTCATTTGGCTGGCAAGCACAACACATCAATCAATATTGTTTAAAGTACCGGTACTCTCATTTCTAAGCAAAGTCTATTATTTCAACAGATGAAACTTTAGGAAAAAGAAAATGATTCTCATAGAATGGAATCTCCTTGGAACACAATGCTAACTTCACAATAGTTGTGCACGAGGGTTGTGCTTTCTCAAGGTTGCAGGATAATTTCACAAGCACAAACACAGCCCACTTTCTCACTTTTCAAATGGTGGGTGGAGAGCAATTGACTATGTGCAATCGGTGAGCTCTAGACTGTGGTCCCTGTTCTGTCATCAGTTGCACAATCGTGGGATTCATTGTAACTAGTGTATATTGATGCAATGTTAAATGTGTATAGGATCTTGGCCATAACTATCAATGTAGCCAAAGACAAGCAACTATTTAAAGCCAAGTGGAGTATATGTTCTCAATTTGCATATGCATTATTAAGTCTGTCCTTTTATACTCAACTGTAAACCACTTTTTAAAGTATTTCATCTTAGCTATCTGACTATACTTCAGATTGAAGAGAAAATAAATTAGGTCTTTCCAAAACCAGGATGCCTAAGGAGGTATGGGGCAAGGGAATTGTCTGGTCAGTGCATGGATGGGAGACCACTTGGGAAACCTCATATCTGCTGCCATGAGTTCCACAATGGAAGAGAAATGGAGAAGAAATGTAATAAAAATAAATAAATAAATATTAGTAAACTTTCATGGACTCAAGCCCATTTCATCAGATACATGTGGTCGTCCTAGCATTTCATGCATATGATCCACAAAAGCTTGTGCTATAATAAATTAGTTAGTCTTTAAGGTGCCACAAGACTGTTGTTTTGCTCAACAATCTATCAGGATGAGACTGTAGCTGCCAATTTCAGTCATGATTAGCCACACTTTTCTAGTGGCTCACCATCAAATAAGTCTTACCTGTAAAAGACAATATGGTGCCTCGAGTAAACCATTACACAGTCACATCATTAGTAAAACAATTTTTGTCAAATGCTCTTCAGAACACAGTAAAGCTTTTTTTATTGTTTGATTTTCCATTACAGTTAGGATGGACACTCACAATGCAATCCTATCAAAGCAAATGAAACATATTCTCAATTTTTAATTTTGACTGCTGGGCTTTTTATGTAGAGATTACCTATCTATAATCCTAGAAAAATAATGAGTAAAAATATATAATGAAGTAAGATAAATCTTCAGTAGCATCAGCATTTTTTTCAGATTCAAATTAAGCATTTATTTTGCAGATGATACAGTAGGAGGAAAAAATCCACTCCTCCAGCGTCCTGTGGGATCACAACAAACAAACAGTCAGTGCTTTGGATGATTTTAGGTTCCTTAGTGTTTGATGAGGTAACAGTGATACAGATATGAACTAAGCTTTTTAGTCACATCAAATGACTGGTTCTTTTATTCCCAATTAATTAAGAAGATGTAGGGATAAGACTTCCATGTTTCTCCTCCTGTGTTCCCAAAGTAGGAGCGCAAGGTGCTTCACTTATGAAGGAGACTGCAGTAGTGCAAACAATACCAATTATTATGAGATAAGCAATCCATTACCTGTGGCAGACCCATCCCATGTATGTGAAACATTTGCACTTAATTCTGGGTCTCATTGTTACAGTACCCAGATCTGCTACAGTATTTTAAAAATAGAAATATATATATATATATCTGTATTTCTTGAACAACTTTCCATTTTTCACTAACAGCCAACTTGGAGTAGTTGCACTGTCTCATGCATGGTTCATTTAAGTGCAAAGTTTTATGCTTCTGGTCCTTCAGAATGAGATTAGCAACTCTTTCCATTAAAAAAGAGGGAAGAGAATGAACTCCAAACATTGTAATACACAGACACAGACATCTGAACTTTGTATTTATACCCATGAAAATCAGAAGTACAGGGAAATGGTTGCCAAATCAATATAGTATTTGTTCTCCATTTCTTTTCTAACTCAGGTGAATGGTATGTCTTTTTAAAGAACTGAAGGGAAGTATCATTGAAAATCCCACCCAATTTCAACTCCATTTAAGTTCAGTATGAAGGGTAAGTGCATGTTATTGCATTTCTTCACATTCATTCCATGTTATCCCTTGCTTTCTCTCCTGTTCTCTCTATTTTCCTTGTCTCTGCCTCCTCTCTGTCAGCATTTAGAATTTAAACACCTTTGGGCAGGGATAGATTTGGTTTTGAGTGGTGGTGATACTCCCTAGAGCACCATGTTTTAAAGCCCTGTTTCTATAGGGAAATGATGGTGAAATTTCATTCATGTAGAAGAGCACAGGGCTGCAGGAGTAGCCTCTCTTCAGGTGATTCTTCCAACACAGTGTTGGTTTGTCATTTCCACATCAGTGGGGAGCTGAATCCACTCCATGTTCCAGTCTAAACTTTAAAGGAGCTCTCTGTATAGTCTATCCCCAAAAGACTCTCAACACCTTGGACAGCTTCTTAGAGTTTGGATGAAAATGTTAAGTAGATGCCCCACCTCACTAACATACCCAGCCATGGCTGGTTTGACATTAGATGGGGCAGAATAAAGACTGTGCTTTCAGACAGATCCTTGGCACAGACTTATGTACAATTCCTCACTAAACAGGCTCTATAACTAGGGCTTTCAGTCAACTGGCACATTTTGGAATACAACTAAAGGGTAGCATTACTACTTCCAAATAGTGGTTATTTATTTCCAAATAGTGCCCACATATAATGGTAAAGGCAGATGCACAGGGAGCCTTATTTGGATTTTCCTACTAATTCTCACACATAGTCAAAGCAAAATATTTCTGGTCTTGTGCATGATGGGGATAAACAACACAGTGTTCTGACAAACCATAACATTCTAGTCAAAACCTTTCAAGCTTTTATGACCAACAGTGTGTAAAAGGCAGGTATGGCCATTCTTTAGCTATGGGCAGAACCAAAGCCTATTGGGGGGGGAGGCAGAAGGGACATGTTTATTTCAGAGGGTTTTGGCTTCA
This sequence comes from Gambelia wislizenii, assembly GCA_030847615.1. NCBI lineage: Eukaryota > Metazoa > Chordata > Lepidosauria > Squamata > Crotaphytidae > Gambelia > Gambelia wislizenii. The sequence goes on along the minus strand of JAUMIR010000001.1, from coordinate 162,491,415 downwards.
CATCCTGCTATACAATAAAAGCTACTTTAATAAGTTCACTAACTTGAAGACTGAGGATGTGTGAACTCAGCAGGCTCCCCTGCATGAATTACATAATACAATAATGATGTAACAGGATTTTCTAAAGACCCTGCTCATTCAAAGCTGTCAGGACTGTACAAATCTGATCTTTTGCAGTCCAGCAGATACAAGGAGAACTTTATAGTTCTCAAAGTACTGAAGCTGGTGGGGCTAGTTTTTGTTATTGCTTTACTCAGGTGAATAACGCGGGTGAGTTATGTGGTTAAAATCCTTCCTCCAGTTTTGCCAAGGACTTCAAAAATTATTGGGTGTGAGAGGAAGAGGGAGCAACGATGAAGGAATTTTAAACTGTAGGTAAGGGTTCTTAACTAGAGAGTGTTACAGAAGTATTTCTGGAAAAGAGAGCAGGTCCCTTAAGGTGCCTAATATGACATGGAGATCTGAAGTGGAAAGAATATGTTTATAAAATCAAGAGTTACTGGAAACTGCTTTGCACTGGGATGGGAGGGCTCTTTTTGTCAAAGAAATAATGAGGCTCCTTTAAAGTGTCATTTCAGTCATGATAGCTGCAGTTTGATTAGCATCAATGTAAGGAATAAACACCAGACTTTCTTTCCTAAAACAGATTAACAATGTTGGGCTAGTGAGCAAAGGCAGCTTTAAGAAAGGGTTTGTTAACTGATCTCTGTGTCTTAATATTAATACATGAATTAACAGAAGCTTTGTGTCTGAGTCATCCGCAAGATGTTAGGAACATACAGGCACTAACAAGAAAAATAAAATAAAAAAATAAAAATAAAGCTGCTTGCAGGCTTTGGCACCCAAGCGTGCAGGCCAACATGCATGCACTCACACAAACATCTACACATACACATATTTGATTTCTTGGTTACAATTTGACAAGTTGTTAAACAGAAAGGATGACAACACCAGTACAAAAACCACAGATAAGAATGAGTTGCTTTTCTCATGCTGGGCTCTTCTGTATTGGATTCACTTCCTCGCTATTCCTCAAGCCTTTTTAAACTATTAAGCAAGTAAGGGAGCGCTTAGCTTTATCAGACTACCAGAGCTAATTCTTCCAGGTTTCTCTGCTCTGTATGACTACTAAGGTTTTGAGAAGCATGCGCAATTCACTTACAGTCCACTCTGCATAGTCTTTAAATAAGCAAGCTAGCAGGAAAAAAGGAGTGAAACATTGGCAAAGGGCTTTCAGACACAGATGGCTGAGAGGCAACAATCTCCTGGCATAGGAGACCCGATGACAAACTTTTAGTTCAAGTCACGCTGGGTGTAGGAGGTGTCTCCAAAGAAGTTGTCCAAAATCTCTCGATTCCTACAATGGCTCTACCAATCCAGGAGAGGTAATCTTTTTTACGGCACACACTACTTCCTTCAGCAATGGTAGTTAAGCGGGAGTATAGTTTAGTGGTGTCAGCATCTCTAACCAAGGCTCAGAGGTTTTATAGCTACTTCCACACTGAAGGAGAAGCTACACTATGTTTGCATGCTTCTCCCCTGCACTGAACTCCATTTTGTCATTCCAGATATTGCTTTCCAGAGAGACAGTAACACGGGTAAGAATGATCCACCTACCTGCAGAACCAGACACACAAAATGCATTCAAGCATCCCCTGGAGAATTAACCCTTAACTGCTTTCAAAATTCAGCTTGTGCATCGAAACCGTATCAGCTTGTGAAAAGCCTGCTTGAAGTCTTCATTGGACATGGTGTAGATGATGGGGTTGATCAAAGAGTTAAGATATCCGAGCCATGTGAAAAAGTCAGAGATGGCCATGTGGAACCAGCAAGCGTCTTTGCAAATAGGCAACACCAAGGTGATGATGAAGAAGGGCAGCCAGCACACTATGAAGGCTCCTAAAATAATCCCTAAAGTCTTGGTAGCTTTCCGCTCTCTGGCAGCCGTCAGCTTCTTTTTTTCCAGCAAGGCATCCGACACCTTCACTTTGACCTGGTTCATATATACCGGAGACCCTGTTTCACTGGAAGCTTCAGAGGCCTTGCAGTTTATGGAAGTGACCGAGGAGGTCGACCCAGGGGAATCTGTTATCAAGTGAGCTCGGGTTAACCTTTTGCCTGTATTCTTTGGCGTCTGTTTCAGAATTCTAGATCTGGCTTCCACATAGATCCTCCCATAGAGGATGATCAGCAGCAAGGTAGGCAGGTAGAAGGCGCCCACTGTGGAGTAGACGGTGTACAAGATGTGATCCGTGTTCACCATGCAGTCAGCCATCTCTTCGGCTTTGGACTGGCGCCAGAAGAAAGGGGGCATGGAGATGGAGATCGAGAAGACCCACACCAGGGCAATCATGACAGCTGCCCTCTTGGGAGTCCTTTTGGTGGAATACTCGACTGCATCGGTGATGGCCCAGTACCTGTCCAGGGCGATCACACACAAGTGGAGAATGGACGCAGTGCAACAAGTGATGTCCGAAGAGAGCCAGATGTCACAGACGACCTGGCCCAAGGTCCATTTCCCAGTCACAGTGTACATGGTACTGATGGGCATGACCAAAATGGACACGAGGAGATCGGTGACCGCCAGAGAGGCAATGAGATAGTTGGCGGGCGAGTGGAGCTTGCGACTCTGGTAGACTGTGGCAATGACAAAAGCATTGGACAGCATGGTGGCCAAGGTGATGAGGGCCAAGACGATGGTCAGGATGATCTTCCAGGAGAGCGGGGTGCCATCTTGGTAGACAGGGCTTTCTTGGGAGCTGCAGTTCTGGGCCTGCTGCGAGACATTGGGCGGGTGGAACGCATCCAGGCTGCCCAGGTCTGGTGCTACCTGGCAGAGCCTGGCGGGCTGCTCCATGCCTCGGAAGGGTGCGGGCCACCAGCTTAGCAACCCGAGCAGGGCAGCGCCCTCGCCACGCGCCACATCTCCAGAGAAGCCCGCGCGAAGGGGAAGCGGGCGGGTAGTCTTGGTGCAAGGGAGGGAGGGGGAGCCCGAGAGCGCGCGCGGAGGAGGAGGAGGAGGAGGGCTCACCCAATGGGGACGCCGCCCGCGCCCGCCAGGGCCATGCCTCGCCTCGCCTCGCCCCAGCCAAGCCAAGCCAAGCCAAGGGCGCTTCAGCACGTGCGCCCTGCCCAGCCCGGTCGCCTCAGGCGGCCCCGTCCCCGGCGGGCGGGCGAGGCGAGGCGAGGCGGCATAGCTTCCCCCTGGCACCGAAGGGGCGGCGGCGGCGGCGGCGGCGGCGGCGGGTGTCTCCAGTCACTTTCCGCGGAGGAAAGACAAGGACTGAGGGGTGGCACTGACGGACCAAGGCGCCGGGCTGGGGGCGAGAGCGGACGCCGCCTCTTTGCTCGCTCGCTCGCTCGCTCGCTCGCTCTCTCGGTCTCTTTCCCCCCTGAGCAGGTAAGCCGCCCCAGTTCCAGAACTTTTGCGGGAGGCGGCCGGACGACGAGGGAGGGCTCTCAGGTAGGTAGGCTCGGCGGGAAAAGGCGCCTCAGCAGCCTCGAAGGGACTCCGGGCTCGCCCTCGGCGCAGGCGGAGCGAAAGGCGGGCGGCTCCTCTCCTCCCTCCGTCTCCTCGCCTGCCTGCCTGCCCGCCTTCCCTCCCTCCGAAGCGCCCACCCCCTTCTGCGCGACCCCGCCAGGCAACTCGTGGCCGCCCTCCCCCGGCTCCGGCTCTCGGCCCCTCGCCCCGCCCCGCCCCTCTCGGCCCCGGGAGGATTCCGCTGGGTCGTAGCGCCGACCTGCAAAGTTGCCCCACCACCACCGCCCCCTCTCCGCCTCGACCCTGACACCCCAGCGAGGGTCGGTCGAGGCCCAGGCTTCTTTTTTTAACGGCTCTTTTTGATCACCATCATCCTGGTTGTTGTCGGAAACAGCGTCAGCCCCGACGATGCCGCCAAGAGCGAAATCAAGGAGCAAAGGTGTCAATCTAAAGGGCCTGTAGAATTCCCTGCCACTGGATGTGGTGGTGGTGGTGGTGGTGGCCATCAGTTGAGTCATGGCAGATGAGGCGACCCATTCGGTTGGGAGGGGGGGAAATAATGCCTATAGAATAACCTCTGGCGCCTGTGTTTGGAGGAAATGTGCCCCTGGAGAAGAAGGGAGTTAGTGTTCCCTGGTTGTTCATGGGAACCATCTGGTTGGAAACAGAATGCTGGACGAGATCGATTATTTTTCTTACCTAAAAAGGAGGGAAGGGGGGACTTATATTTCTCTTTTACTTTCGTGTTATTTTTCTGTCTCCCTGATCCACACAGTTCAGTCCCCTAGTTCTGCATTGATTTGAAACGACTCCGGCTCCCGTCCTCACGTACATTTGGCCCGGGAGTGAAAAACTAGTAACTCTCAGGGATCCTTGTGGTGGGAAGGATTGCGCTGTTTTAGGGGCCATGCACCGAAATCCAAACTCTTCGGCTCGTTCACCGCGGCCTTGCTGCTGCGAATGAGGGGAATGGGTCTCTCTGGTGGAGTCTCCTTTTTTGGAGGTTTTTGGACAGAGTCTGGATGGTCATCTGTCAGGAGTGATTTGATTGTGTATTCCTGCAGGGCAGGGGGTTGGACTAGATGGCCCTTGTGGTCTCTTCCAACTCTATGATTCTATGTTCTTTCGCGACGTTTGGTTTTGGAGCGAGAGGGCTGGGAAAGGAAAATAAGGAGGCTCTTTCCCAGCGGGGTCTCTTGTGCGACTGGACTGGACTGAGAGGCAAGGGAGGATTGGGTCGCCTAGGAGTAGCTCCACAGAGACCGAGGGCGGATTGCAAGCATCCTAGTCCACCCTTCCCCTTGAAGTCTTTAGTCCTTTGCACATTCATGCCCAAGCAAGCCCCTTCGGACCAAGCGGGGCTATTACTCTTCCGAGTAAACCTGGGGCCTGTGTCCAGGAGAGGGAGTTCAGCGCCAGGGCCTTTTCCTCCCCGGCCCCAGCCTATCCTTAGTGGGGGGGAGGCATCCAGAGGTTCGCGGGGCTTCCTTCTGAGTAAACACGCTTAGGATCCCTCCGTGCTGATGGCCTCGGATATCTCCTGGTGCGCTCCATGTTGTCGCCTCGGAGAGAAGAGCAGCGGCTTTTGCTCGAAAGCCGGTTCTGATCTTTATGCTTTGATTTATGTCTAGGTTGCCTTCCAGCTCTAGTAGCTTTCAAAGCGATTTACTGTACAATTCAAACACAGTTCTTCCTCCTCTGCTGCTGCTGCTGCTTCTCCCTTTAAAGCCTTAGTCAAAGGGCCCTGAATTCTCCTCGGAAGTCTCGGTGGCTGGATGGGACTTTCCCCTGCCAAGTGTGCCTAGGATGGATCGCAGCCGTTTGTGGGCGTGCAGTTAACGTGTCTGCAAACAGGGAAGGTGGCCCTCCGGCCCTCCGGATGTGGTTGGGCTGCAAGGCCCATCATCCCTCACCGTTGCCTCTCCAGGCTAGGGCTGCTGCTGGGAGCTGCAAGCTAACAATACCTGGAAGGCCACGTTTTCCCCAGCCCTGCTTTAAAGGGCCACTAGGTCACATAGGTCTCCCCTACCAGCTCATTGAGCCGGGGGGGGGGATGACTGACAGACTATACATACAGGTCGATCAACCAGGCGGGTCCCACGGGGGTGGGGAGAGACCAGGGAGGCTTGAAGGAGAGGGGGAGGGACTGGTCGGACCCTTCTGCCCGCAGTGGCACAAGGAGGGGGTCCTCGCTTTTCCCGCAAGCGGTGGGCCTTGCGGGGTGGGAGCGGGCGTGGAGCCTTTCGGATCCGCCGGGAGCGAATGGCCCATCGCCAGGCCCCGTCGAGGCTCCCCACAGAGTCACCTTGGCCCTGGCGGAAACAGCGGGGCCTGCCCGTTTGTTCTTGGGAGAACGTCGGGCTTTTGTGAACCCCAGCTGGGCTTGCCTTTATTACCTGCTTTTGCCCTCCTAACAAGGCGATCTTGTGAAAGCGTTGATCGACAGGCGGGGCCCACGGGGTCCGGGCGCGCGTCTCCTCGGGCGTCCGCCGGGTCCGCCGAGCGCAAGGCGACAGCCGGGCTCCCCACGGAAAGGCGCCCCTGGGAGGGAGTCCGAAGCGCGCCCCGTCCTCCCCCGGCTCCGCGGCGGGTGGGCGCCCTGGCCTTCCTGGAGCTCGGGGGCCGGGCGAGGCGAAAGGGGCGAGGCTCCCTCGGCGCCCTGGGCCCTTCACTCGCCAGCCCGGGAAGCTGGACCGCCCGGGGCGGGAGGGAGCGCCTGCCCGGCTGCCCAGCCTCCGTGGCCCGAGGAGGACCGGGCCCAGCATCCGCGGGCCATGGAGGCGCCGCCCTTTCCCACGCAACCTCGTGCCCCCTAAATCCCCCCCCCGCGCACCCGCTCCACCGGCGCCTCCCTCCGTGCTGGCTCCCCGCCTCCTTCCTCCCATTTTGCTCCGAAGCCTCTCCTGGGGCTCCCTTTCGGCCCCGCGGCGTTCCTCTTGGTCTCTCCCTCCCTGCCCGGGCCCTTCAGGCACGCCACGGGAACTGCAGTCGATCCCACGGAGGTCCCCGTCCCGGACGCCTCTTCTCTCGGGCTTCGCGCCTTCCTTTGCCTGGGAGCCCCCCGTTTCCTTCGTATCATTCCAGGCAAACGCCCCCCTCGGGGCTCCCCCTCCCCGCCTCGTGAAAAGGAGAGCTTCTTCTGCTCCCACCTGGAAACCCCTGTCTGTGCGCCTCTCGACTTATGGCGACTTCATCAATTCCATAGGGCTTTCTTAGGCAAGGAATACTCCGAGGCGGTTTTAGCCAGCTCTGACATATAGCCCACAGCACTTATTAAGGCGGCTAAGGCTGGCCAAGGGAAAGAAGTTGAACTTTTGGCGCATCTACACTGTAGTTTGCAGTTTGACGCCACTTTAATTCCCATGGCGCCATCCTACAGAATCCTGGGGTTTGTAGTTTTGTGAGGCGCCAGCACTCTTTGGCAGAGCAGGCTAAAGAGCTGGTAAAACTACAAATCCCAGGATTCCATAGGATGGTGGAGGAGCTACAGCACTTAAAGTGGGGTCAAGCTGCATTGTTTCTACAGTGTAGATGCATCCCCTTTGCCCTTTCTTTCTGCACTGCTAAACGCAGTGGCTGCTGCGACAGCTGTCTCTTTTCTTCCAAAATCTTATGGGAGCTCTGTGTGGTATAGAAACCTACAACTTGTCCGAATCTTTAACTGCAGGTATTCACTGACTCTAGCAGCACTTACAACGTTCCTTATCTTGACCCGTTTCCAAGGGCCTCCTAAATTCACATACCTTATGCACACACACTTGGACTGTAAGCCACAAAACTATATCTACATGGAGACAGATTCGGTTTCAGACAGTGGCAGTGTTCCGGAGCAAGTAGTGTTTGGAGATCTTATCCTTGCAGCTCTTCTCTCCCCCTCCCCAACGGCACTGAGTTGCAAATGAGTCCGGCTGGAACTTGATTTTCACAGGGAATTGGCCCGTTATCTCTAATTATCGGCAAGCTGGCGGAACCAATTTCGATGAAACTGGCGTCCGACGGAGGATCAGGCGATCCCTGCTTGAGTTTATTGCAGGCTGCTTTCAAAGCAGCCGCAACTGCTGCGATCGTTCTGGGCTGGACCGTCTGTGGGCCCGGGGAGCTCAGAGCTGAGGAGGCATCAATGCGCTCAGGAGCAAAAGGTGGGCAGTGAACAAAATCCGCTTTTCGTCAGGAAACTAAAACCATGTGAGGCAAAGCCAGAGTAAGAATGATACGCTTAAGGAAGACAAGTAAGATCTGGATCCCAAAGAGGCTCTTTTTTCGCCCTTAAAAAAAAATAAAAGACTAAAGATAAAGTTGTCTTCACAGCGCTCGGTGACTTCGGCGCGCTCCGTGGAGCTGTCCAGCAAACCAACTTCCTGAAAACTCAGCGCCGTTTTTTATCCCTTCGCTTCTGAAACATTTGAGAACACCGGCTGATGCAACAGGCAGACCCCAGCCTTCCTCTCCTAGGAAAGATGCTAATCTCTGTCGGTGAAAGGAACGCTCTTTTTCAATATTGATGTTTACTGGTTAATAATTTTAATGGATTTGTTGTCTAATTTGTTTGCAGTGACCACTTTCATGGGGGGAAAAAAACAGCATTCTCTCCCATATACACATGCCCCACTTGATGTTAGAGCAATTGGGGTTTAAATAGGACAAAATTTCCTGCATGTGTAAACCCTTCTGCTTTCTCTATCTAAAGTCTCCCCATTTTCTCTCCCATCCATTAAAATGTATGGTCATAAATACCTTTGTGTTTCCAAGTAACTAGACCATGTGACCCAGGAAAGCTCCTAGGGTGTTGTTTTTTCTTAAGTGATGTTGTCTGCTACTTTGAGTAATATTGTAAGTGGAAAGGTTGGAATGGTAAATAAATAAATAAATTTCATTGGATTAGGAAACCAACAAGACTTCTGTAGCAACCCACTCCAGAAGCTGGGCTAACTTGGGTATGCTTTGTCCTGGAGAGTAGCAAACATCTCCTTTCTTTCACCTTACAAATCAACATTTCATTTGTTTATTTGTTTAAATTATATCCCACCTTTCTCCCAATATGGGACCCAAGGTGGCTCACAACATAAGTCAAAGCAACGGATAAGGCAAAAGGTTTAAAAAAAAAAACCTAAGTGAACCATCATATTAAAACATTAATCTAAAACAGTTTAAACAGTTTAAAACTTGAGATGTAAAATGTGATCCTTCCTAATTATAGAGATTCTTGTCAGATTATGCTAGGTTCCTCAATATCTTCTCTGTCTTAGGTCCTAATGTACAGCCTGGTGTCACCTGATAAATCTAATTTTTAGATGGTGTAAGAATGAGTGGTGCCTCTATTAAATTTACATCATACAGTGCTTTAGAGTCCCCTTTCAGAGAATGCCTTGTGTCGCTCACCTTGTTTAGTGCACATATATATAGTATGCCAAAATCATTATTGTTTTTGTTGTTATGTGCCACCAAGTTGACTCTGACTTATATCAACCCTAACCTAGGGTTTTCTTGGCAGGATTATTCGGAGAAGGTTTGCCATTGCCTTTCTCTGAGGCTAAGAGTGTGGTTGCTCAAGGTTAATCAGTGGGCTACCATAGCTGAGCAGGGATGTGAACTCTGTTCTCCCAGACTCCTAGTCCAACATTCTTCACCATGTTGGCCACCATCAGTGTCTGCTTTACATACTTTGGCTACTCCAGGTATTCTTCATTGCTCCTGTATAACTTATTTTAAAGATATTTTTGTAAGACTGCATTAACATTCTCTCTGGCTTTTCTTCGCAAACGAAGATTCAGGAAGGACTCATCCCACGCTTTCTGCAAGTGCGCTGATGACTAAAAAGGCCAATCTGAGATAAACAAGTCCGGTTGCAGAAAGCACAGCAGAAGGTCTCTTTGGGTGATGTTTCTGGGTTGTGATTCTTTGCATTAACATTACTGCATTCTTAAACAGTAGTAGCTCAGCACACAAACAGGCAGGCACTGTTGCTCTCTAGTCCTGCTTATGGTTTTTTTATAGGCACCTAATTTTATAGGCCACTATGGAAGCGGAACACTTGACCGATAGCAGATAGGCCTTTGGTCTATTTTGATATTCTCCTGTTCTTTAGTGACCTATTTTACCACTGTAAATCAAGAAAGATGTGTCAAGCACTACCTAGTTTGACAAAGGATTAGTGTTAATGAACACAACTAAAACTGTTGGCAAGGAGTTCAAGTCTTCTTTGAATTTCTGACCTCTGATCTGGGAATACCCTATCTCATCCCAAATGTTGTGGGGGATTGTCATTGTTGACGTGAAGGAAGATAGTGTAAATGGGAACTCTTTATACTACAAACATATTTTACATGTTTTAAGATTGTACTGTGGCATTTACAATGGAGCTTTAGAAATTTTAAATGTCAGAAGAAAATGGTCCATAAGGGTTTGATGACTACATAAGACATTATTCAGTTCAGATTCAAACCTTCTGATATGATTACTATATAAATATTAACTAAGACACAAACAAGACTGAGAAATTGCCAGACTCTAGCAAAACAGAAAATATTCTTTTTCAATCAGAAGTTTAAAATGGTTTGTTTGTTGTTTGTTTGTGAGTTTTGTGAAAGCCATGTAGTATATATTGCCAAGTGTATAATTGTATCCTATTCTTGGGCCCAATAATATTTTAGTTGAAAAAATGTACTTTCCTAAAGTATAAAATTAAAATTTTATCTGAATCTCCAGATAAATAAACTTTTAAAAAATGTAGCCTCCATCAACACACAGTTTAGAAATCTCTAGTTGCATCAGGCCATATTTTACCTTGATTATAGGAAGTTCTGGCAGAGGCTTAATATGTTCCCCAATCTGTCATAGGAAGAAACTTTTCATAGGTGGCAATTTATTAATCTGTAATAAATATTTCAATATAGTTAAAACAAGATAAAATTTACACAGAGAAGTAAATGTTCACAGTCTCTTTCGGATCAAATAAATGCTTATGTGTTACTGTGTATTATCAGAGTGATTGTTTATTTGACGTTATTGCAGTTCTTAGCTGACATTTGTATAGTGAAAATCCAGCACCAGAGGATACATATACATGTTCATGAGCAGGGAGATCTGATCAATATTAACCGCAAGACAAGAAAAATCCCCCAAATGGAAAAGAAGCTAGATATGCTTCTGGGCACATAATAATGGGTTAAGCTTCAGTAATACACATATCTACTAGGAACTGAATTGTCTTTCTGAACACCATAAAGCAATTTTTACTTAAGAGGCATGGAGTACTATCATCATTTAAAATACGTATCTTCATTCTTATGTAACATGATGAAATTATCCATGTACTAGCAGTGTTTCTAGACTCAGAAATTGTGAGCAGACCCCTTTGCAGTTATGTGTATGTGTGTGTATGTATTCTCTGTGTGTGGAATTGTATATATAACTGAGAAGCTAGAGCAATCATAGGAAGATGCTAAAAGACCTCTGCCTCATTAGCTTAATAATGAGGAAGCAGAGAAGCTGTTTGATTGCACTCTATAAATAACAACAGTGAGGTAAACAGTCTCAGAAGGCAGTGGGGGTATATGTTTAGGTTACAGGGCCAGTCCCATGCTATGTTCAAAGCTTAGGTTCAGGTCTTGGGGAGAATACTTTCTCTCCTTGCTCCAGTGCTGCTGCTCTGGTGTTTTGGAAAAGCAAAGAGCCTTTCTGTGGCTTGGAAGCCATGCACAATGGAGGTGTGGCAAGTAAAGAGTATGAAATGTAAGGACTTCAGAGTCAGTTGTAGAGTCCTACTTAGTATCTTGATGAATGCACCACTATCTCATCTTCCCTCATTATCTTGATTTTCAAAATGGATTGTGGGGGGTATATAGAATTAGGGAAGCATTTGATTGTGGGTAATGATGTAGACATCTATAGTAGATATGGTAAATGGACATACCAGCCAGCACATTCAACTAATATATGCAGTCAGACAGGTTGAAAAGAATTCCCACAAGTTGAGGTGCTTCCCTCTTAGAGCAACGGCTGAAGAGAACTTCTCCCTCCCTGTTCTTATGCAGTTGAAGTCAGGCAGTATTCTACATTGGGTCAGTTGTCCCTCCTACCCTCAGCCCTTTCCTCAGTGGTTTCTTGGATGTTTTTGAGAGGGGAGGTAAAGTGAGGCTGCTGTGCTGAGAGACCCAAGAAGAACTGGAGAAGAACAAAATTTGTTCAATTTTACTTTATTTAGCATTTACTTATTTAAAAAAAAAACCTACAGATAATATTATATTCTTGTGTTTATCACGCTAACAGTCTAGTAAGTTGTTCCACAGAGAATAAACTGAAGATATATTGATGTCTCCATGAATCTCTGACTGAACATGTATACCTTTGACTGTAAAAGCTGAATGATGTGGTAGTTCTGCTGTGAGGTTCATATGTGGCACAGCTGAGAATTAATGCTCAGCAGGTTCCTGCAAGAATATACAGCACATTGAGCTACACACTAGCAGTTCCCTGATTCAGATTTCACCTTTGCCATGAGCCCACAAAAGGGACTTAGGAGATTATCAGGCATGTCAAAAATGGCATTATAACAATGTCATGAGATCACAAAAGGGCTTCCTTATCAGATGACATTGTGCCCCAACGTTCTGGAAACGTTCTGCTGCCGTTACAATGGAGTTCTTTTTTATTGTCGGGGAGAAGTCGTAAATTGATCTCCTGTAGTGTTTGTGTTCCAGATTTTCATGTGTGTGGAAATGTGCCTTGTTCTGCTGGCATGATTCCGGCATCAATGGGCGGTCCCGCCAGAACACTTCCAGGTGCAAATGGGAAAACTAGGTACCGTATGCTCTTTTTATGAACCTTCCTGTCTTGCTTGCAAGTTTCTAATCATGTATCTGTGCTTTTCTGAACATTTTCTTTTTTAATTTTGGTGTTTTGGGGCTTTTTAGCATGCTCACATCTTCTCGCGGGATGCGCTGAAATCTCATTCACAGAGAAATACAGAAGTAAGCCGTGCAAGCGCTTGTGTTGCCAGATTCTTGAGGCGATTTTGTATCATTATCACAGCAGCGTGCAGAAACATGTGTCATTGTGCCAGAACATGAACGCTGTAAAATATAATGCCATAATAATGTTTTTAGGCACTCATCTGATAATCTCCTTAGTAAACTACAGTTGTCCCTCCATATCCATGGATTTGGTATCCATGGATTTAAGTATTCACGGCTTGAAAATATTTTTAAAAAAATAATAATCCAAAAAGCAAACCTTGATTTTGCCATCTTATATAAGGGACACTATTTTGCTATGCCATTGCATATAATGGAACTTGAGTATTCATGGATTTTAGTACCCATGGGGGGGCCTGGAACCAAACCCCAGCGAATATGAAGGGACAACTGTACACTCTGAACTGCACATCACCATCTGTATCAGGGAAAATCATCCCCACCCTGACTAGTCTATAGGTTGTTGTAAATATCACAAGAAGCTATCTGAGTGAAGCACTTGGAACACTAAGGACTTGATCACACAAGGCTAGTATTTTGCAATTGCAGCAAGATATTAGCATATTTGGCCAGTGCTTATCACATGATGCCATATCTATCCTGTTGCTGCTTTGCATTGCATTCATTTCTGCAGCACACCTTCTCATTGATGGGGCAAACCCATCAGCGGCTCCCAATATTGCTAGTATTCCATTACTCTGCCTGACAGCAGTCACGTACCATGAGGGGTGTAATTCCCCCCGCTTTCCCCCTTCCCCCTTGCTATTCCCAAGCAAGCTGAGGTTGGTTTTCCTCTATGCCTTTCAGTTTTTTAATTTTTATTTTTGCTGTGATTGCATAATTATATTTTTTTATCATTTTCCTGTAATTATGATATTTTTTATCATTTTCCTGTAATTATGGAATTATGCGGGGGGGAGGCACACATGTGTTGAGTAAGTAGGGCACATGCCGAGGTTATGGAACTGGTGCAGAAGGAACCATGCATTGCCAAAGCAGCACACTTGTAGCATACTCAAACAATTGCAGGAAAGTGTGATACTGAATATTTTCAAACCAGTATGTTCCGGTTTGCTTCACTAAGGCAATTGCTGCAAGAAAACAGGCTTGTGTGATAAAGTCCTAAAACACTATGACATCAGCAGTATGTTTCTGTGCTAACTAGATTTCCTCATGGTGACTCTAAATCTAATTATTTAGGTGTTAAAGAATGAAAGAGACACAGGAGAACCCCTTTGGTTAAGGTGAGTCACAGACAGGGAGGTTTCTGCCATTATGCTATTGCACATAAAATGAAACCTGTTGAGCAAATAACTTGAAACCCGGTGTCCATGACCTACCTACTTGGTGAGGAGTAACAGATTTCAGACTTACAGCAAGCAAGCTAAATAGTCTTGAAAATTGACACACTCACCATCTTTTCTCCACTTTGGGAAATTTATATAATATATTTTGTTAAGATCTGGTGAATATTATTGAGGTTATTTATTCAGGCTTGTTAAGAAAGGAAACCCTTCATTTGTTTGTGAAGTTCAAAATTATTAAAGTTTTGATGGTCCCATTAAATTCTACAGCTTAACTGCTAGCAAGGTTATGTTGGACATGCCCAGATTCCGTCTGAAGCTAGAATGCTGCCATTTCTCTAATGTTTTAAAATGCACTTCTTCTCTCATTGACCATCACTGATAGCTATTACATTAAGAGGGCTTTGTGGTATCCACCTTTAAATTCTGAAGTTTTAAAGAAGTTGTTTCTTTTTTAATGACAGAATTGGATGTAACTTGCAAGGACATTTTTCCCATTTAAAGGAGTCAGGACTTTGTGGAGGAAGCTTTGTGCAAAAACAGTTGAGGATTTCTTAACAAAGGAAACCCCCTACTTGGTTTCCACACTTTTTATCATCTAAATCAGCTTCCTCTGAAGACTTTACAGCTTCTCAATGTTCTGAAAGTGTGGTGCCCAGAACAGGATATAGTGTTGACAATTAAGGATGCAAATCCTCACCTATTTCTTTCTCATATGCAAGAACAAATCATTTAAAGAGGTTTCCCCCACCCATAACATTACAAGAGTTTGTAATAATTTTTTGTTGCAAGATGATTTTTTTCACATTTCAAGAGTTTTTTGGCAAAAGTATTGCTTATGCAAAATCAGTATATTTTCTGTAAAAGCAACACTATTTTTTGCATAAAGAGTGCTTTTTTGAATAATATTATTTTTGCACAAGCAAAATGTTCATCTAATAAAAGGCCTGGAATGTGGAAAAAAACTCACAGTAGTTGGTTATTGTTTTACGAGGAAATTTGGGAATATTCTTTATTGTACTTCAGGTGAAGTTTGACCAAAGCAGAATAGTGGCACCATTACTTTCCTTCTGTGGAATCCTAGAATTGCCTTGGCTTTTTTCGCTGCAACATCACACTGTCTCCCAGACCCACTCATTACTCACCATAGTGCCTCTGCCCCCAAACTTCCATCTCCATTAGGTCACCCCAGTCCTTTCGTGGGATAGGGCCAAGATGGGTCATCTTTGCTGGTGCCAGACATTCTATCCTTCTTCCCTGGGTTTGGACCTTAAAGAACAAAATAGTGTGTGGGTGCATGGAGAGGAAATTATAAACAAGCACTGTCTGTGACATTGTATAACATTCCCAATCACAGGTTATGTCACTAAAGGTATCACTCTTGGCTCCCAGTTTCACGGCTTTATGGACCATGAGCCAACATGAAAGAGACTTAAACCGGCAGGTCTGAAAGCAATAGTTTTCTTTCACTGAATAGCCATATTCACTTTGGGTAAACAGTGGTTGTTTCACTGCAGCTGCAGGAAAGAAGGCAGAAACAGACATCTTTACTTCATACTAAAATGAATTTTTATCATAGTGATCTCACTAGGAGAGGTGTCTCACATTTAAGTTGATAAAATTCTTTCCCTTTATAGTAGCTTCCCCATCTGTAGGCCTTGCTAGGTGACAGCTTTATTGGGTAATACATGCACAAATAGTGAGTGCAGTGTGGAGAGAATACTCACAGAATAAGAAGTGAACCTATAGCATGACTCCCCACCCCACCCCCAAACCTGGTTTATGCAATTTTTATAAACTTTCACAAAATTCTGTACCAATCCACTTCAAATGCAGAAGTCTTCATACTCACTAGACAGACAGATAGACACACAGACAAAGACAATTAGCCACCATCTGCGGAGCTGCTGTTTTCTCTTTGAAGGGACAGTCTATCACCTCATGATATTTTACTTTCCATCTCTTTTAAAATGGCAGCTTTTAAAAATCCTGGCTCTTCCCTTCTCTTCCATACTGCACTGCACGTCTCCTGTCTGCTTAATTTAAAAAAGAATGAAAGTTTGCTCCAAGAGGAATAGTCCTGTAGCCTCCCAATGGTTTTATGCCCTTGCAGCAAAGCAAAGCATGTTTTCTCCTTCTGGGTTTGACTACATGAGGGATGGGGGGGAATCCATACATACCTCAAATCTGGTGCTATAGAAACACACAATGTATGGCCCTTTTCACACCAAAAGCACTTCTTTGAGCCTTTGATGTGATTTTTAAAACCTCTTGCTCTGCAGTTTCTAAGAAAAAACTGTCTTTACTGGGCTTTCGTACATGTGGCCATCTGGATTGGGGTGGCATCAGATTTTTGGATGGAAAGCATCACCATTTTTTGTTAGATGTTTAGTGATAGTTGCTGAGGTCATTTAGCAATAATGATCCAGGGCCCCCACCCACTCCCCAACAGAGCCCAGCCATTCAAAATAAATGTCCCATTCTGGGAAACTCTAATTGAGTGTTCAGAAAGGGGAGGACTGGATTTACCAGATTTTCAAAATTATTACAAGGCATGCAGTCTGGTATGGATAGGGGAGTGGCTGAAATTGAAAGACCTGAAGCTATTAATACTAGAAGGAGTGGGATTGAGGTTAGACTGGGACGCCTATTTAGGATATGATAAAGCTACAGTTCATAGAGATTTTAATAAACACATTATAAGAAAAGCATTATTACAGACCTGGAAGAAAATTCAGAAGCAATACTTTGGGAAAATACCAAAATTGATTTCTCCAGTTGAACCCTTCATTGGAAGGTGGGGACAGTTAGGCAAACCAGAAAGATGGATCACATATAAAGAACTGTGTAAAAAGAACAGTGATAGAAAGTTGGAAATAAAAATGAAGGAGGAGCTGGAATGTGAAGGATGGCTATTTAATTGGTTCTCCTATCAGCAAATATATAGCAGATTTAACAAAGATAAAGAAGGCTTAGGATTTTTTGATGAGGAAACAGAATTAGAAAAGATAATATGGGATGAAAAGAAAAAGAAAATTGCGAGATCATATAAAATGCTCAAATCCAGACAATTTGAGGCGGAAGTAGTGAGAGATAAAATGATTAAATGGGCAAGAGACATTGGAGAAGTGATTGAATTGGAAGAATGGGAAGGTGCCTGGAGAAAGATGAAAAAGTTCATGGCATGTCAAAATCTAAAAGAGAACTACTTTAAAATAAGCAACAGGTGGTACCTAACTCCATCGAGATTAAATAAAATGTTCTGATCCAAAGATAAGAACTGTTGGAAATGTCAAAAAGTAACAGGCACATTAAAACACATGTGGTGGACCTGCCCATCGATAATACATTTTGGATGAAAATATATAAGACCATTCAAAAATATTTAACATACATCTTGAATTGAATCTGAAATTATATCTTCTAAATATCACATCGATATTGACAAATGAAACAGAAAAGAAATATTGGAGAGTATTGCTGTATCTTTGCAACGCAGCCCGTATAATCATAGCAGCAAAATGGAAGACTAAGGAAGAGCCGCGGGTAGAAGAATGGATTGATAAGATATAAGAAATGAGAGATAACGATAGATTAAATAAAAAACTAACACAAAAAAAAGAAACAGAATGTTTACTAGTAATCAATTATTGTAGAAAAAGGTGGAATACCGCAGTGGATATTGAAATTTAGGAAGAAAAAAGTGAGGTATCAACAAAGGGGTTCATAGATTACAGAAAGTATAAAGTAAAGAGGCAGGAAAGAAAAGGAAGGGAGAAGAGATAATGCATTAAAAAACAAAAGAAGAAAGGGATGAGAAGAGCTAAACATAACTGAACGATGAGAAAACTAAAGTAGAAGGAAGAGGTATATGAGTAGAAAGGAAGACATGAAAAAGAGTGCAGAGAAAGATAAATCCTTTGAGCTATTTTTACGAAGGAAGTCAGGGTGTTTTTTTTTATTCAAACTGCTTTATTTTAAAGTTAAATGAATGTAAGGATAAGGGGTGGGAAAGCAGGGATGAGAATTTGTTCCTCATTTCTTTTTTCTGTATCCCAATTTGTGATGCTTAAGAAATAAAACATATATTAATGCAAAATAAATGTCCCATTCTCCCTGGGGCTGCTGCCACTGCCTTTCTGGCCAAACATATCCATGGCAGAGCCCTGCTGGCATGCAGTCATTTGCTCTGAGGTCAGAACAAGATGCCCAGGCATGAGGTCAACAGTGAGGGGGATGATTGAGCTACCCCTTCACCATTGATCACATGGCTGAGAATCTTCTTCTGACCTCAGAGCAAGTGACTGGGCCAAGGAGACAGAGTCCTGCTGGCATGCAGTCATTTGATCTGAAGTCAAAACAAGGCACTCGTCATGCAATCAACGGTGAGGGAATAGCCTGATTGCCCCCTCCACCACCACTGTTGATCTCATGGCTGTGCACCTCATTCTGACCTCAGAGCAAGTGACTGCACACCAGTGGGGCTCTCCTGTGGAGTTGCTTGGCCAAGAAGGCAGCAGCAGCAGACCCAAGGAGAAGAGGATCAGCAGCAACAAAGAGGTGCATATTCAAGCTTTGTCCAGTGTGGACATCAATACGATGTCAGTTCAGCATAAACCAAGTAGGTATGGTGCTAACGGGGTGAATCCAGGGTGACTCTAGATTAGAGTAATCTGAATTCCATCTGGATTTTTGTCACAAAACCTATCCCTTTGTGTGGGTTCAGGATATTGAGCTCCTAGGGCTGGAACCAGTGTGGTATATCACTTAGTGACCTTGAGCTATCTGTCTGAGCTAACTCATCTCAGAATTGCTATGTAGGATCAAAAGAGTAACCCTCCATAAACTGGCTTGGGAGGGTAGAATACAAATATGAGAAACAGTTGCAGTTTGATTTCTGTGTTGTCTTGGAAGGCCTTTAGTGCAATAATAGTTTTGTTCTGGATTTTATAAAGAGACCTATGCATTGTGTTCATCTTGCTCTAACAAGATTAGGTTATATAAGGCAGCAGCAACATCAGCAGCTGGTTCCTGCCACTTGGAATTTTTTTGCATAGCAAATTTTCTGCTGCAATTGTACAGCATCCAAAATGTTCTTTCTCTCCTGCAGTTTAACTCTCTAAAATTGCTGGCTTCTCTATCAACAGCCATCTTTCATCTGTCTTCTGTTTTAGCTCTTTGGAGAATACAGTTCTTCTTCCCCCTCTTTTTTTTTGGGGGGGGGAGGGGAGGGATATTGCAAAATACAGTCAGGATGAGTAAGTGATGGGCTACTCTATCTGATACATCTTCACCAACTCTTCCAGGAAAACATGATGAATTTATTTGGTCTCAGTAATATTCCCTCAAGCAGGAATAGATAATACTGCCAAACAAGAAATATAGGTTCTTTGGGTATAAATAAAAGATACAATTTTCTAAATACACCAGAGATCAAGAAATGTAGAGACCAGCATTCACCCAATTTAGGAAATTTACCTTTTATGTGGGAAGTTAGTGACACATCATAAAGCATTTAAGTGGCTTACAGGTCGACCCCCACTTTGGCAGGGGATATGTTCCAGGCTGCAAGCTCACCTCTTGGAAACTTACTGCATCTTCATGTGGCTACAGCACCACAGAAGATGTAATAAGTACCCCAAATAACTGGAGACCGTAGGATGTTTGTAATCACTGGTGGTATCATGGGACATAGTCATCATCAGGGGCATCACTAGGGGTGTGCAGGGTGTGTAGACCACACCAGGTGACACCTTTAGAGGGGTGTCACTGCTAGCCCCGCCCCCTCTACACTTACTTTACTGCGCTGCTTACTCAGGTATCACTCCCTCTAGGCAGGCACAAACCTCCGCAGCAGGGTGATCCCCAAATAAGGGGTGATCCCCAAATAAGCAGCACAGAAAGTAAGCACAGTGGTGTGTGTGTGTGTGTGCTGTAATGGTGGTGGTTCCACTGCCATTGCAGCATGCCTCCCCACCGTGCATAGTCAGTGTGTGTTGCTTACTCAGGGGTCACCCTTCTAGGCAGACACAAACTTCCACAGAGGTTCATGCCTGCCTAGAGGGGGTGATCCCCAAGTATGTGGCACAATGAGTAAGTATGGTAGGTGGAGCACTGTGATGGCAGGAGTTCCTTTCTCTCACTGCCCAGGAAAGAGAAAGGAATCACCGCCACACAGCAGAAGTCTTCCGCCAACAATGCCATTGACTTACCTGCCCACATGATTGTGCAATGTCTCCTGGGATTTTTCAGTCCCGTGAGAATTCAAACAAGATAAGGGCCTGCACACACCCGAAGTAAGCATGGTGGCAGCAGGCCAGGGTTTTACTGGGAGGTGGACAATGGTGGTGGCCTTGCTGGATGGCTGTCCATTGTTATTCATTGTTTCAGCTCATGATTACTGCTAAAAAATAATTTTGTTGTGGAGAGAAGGGGATGTTAACAAATTGTCCGCACCAGGTGTCAAATATACTAGGTATGCCACTGATCATCAGTGTGGCTTGCATTACAAACGTTCTCAATTTCTTTTTTGCTCTTTCTCTCTTCTGTTCCAAGCCCTCTGTTTGATCCTTATGGTTCTATGAAGAATTTTTGAAGGGGCAAATCTAAGCCATCCCAGTGCTCTAACGGCAACTGCATGACTGTGTCTTTGCACAAGCATCCAGGGAGCTTATTCTAGTTGAGCCAGGGACTGTGAAATATTTAGGGGATGGGGGACAGAGAGGCAAGTACCTTCCTCCTGCCCCTATGTGTTTATTTAAATACACTTGTTTTAGATTGTCACCATTGGCAGGACCCAATGTCTTTTGCTTGTTTTATTGTAAAGTGCAATGTATATAGATGGCACTATATAAATGATAATGAGGAGGAGGAGTAGCAGTAGTAGTTGCTGTTGTTCCAAGAGCTCCTGTGGATACTTGAAAGTGTGGATAATAGGGGACCCTATTATTTTCAATGAGATGAACACCAGAAGTTGACCATAGAATCATACTGGAGGACCTAAAAATGTCTAGAGAGAACATATTTTTTTTCCAGACTTGGATAAGCAAAACCATGGATACCAAATCCATGGATATGGGTGTCAGCCGGTATATACACTTCCATCTGTGAATTTAGCCAGTGTGCAGCTAAATTATTGATGTGCCATCCAGAGCTTAGAAAAGTTGCTTTTGGGACTCCCAGCCCTGGTCATGCTGTCTAGAGGATTCTGCAATTTATAGTTCAAAATAATTTTTCTGAGCTCTGATACCACCCCTGTTGTGTTTCAGTATGACATAGCATACAAAACACTTATATTTAGATAAGATTTAAGCATTTTGCACCCCCAGGACAATTTTTTTTATGCAGTGATAAGGTCATGTTCAAACACTAGATTTATGGAATTCCTCATCAAGGTCCATTCCAAGTCAGCTGCTGTGCACTGCTTTATTCTTTCTTTCTTTTTTTTTAAATCTGCTTTATATGACACCCATGAGCTTTGAACTGGGTTGGAGCATTAGATTGTTTAATAAATTTCTCATAAATACCTCCATCTTGGGATAGCAATATGCTTTCATTTCACCAATCTAAACAACATAATCTGGAAAACTGCAGATATCTCATAGAGAAACCATCAATGTACAGTAAACACCTTGACATGAGTAGATTACCCATTTGAGTATGAGTTCATGACAGGAGGCTTTTTTGAATCAACAAATTCAGAACCTGACCTTGAGATATGAAATTATCATTTCTATGTGTGTGTGTACCTTCAAGTCACCGGTCATCTTATGGCAACCTTCTAACACAACCACATATTAAAAAAGAAAACTCACATAAGCTAAAGGAGTCCCTGGATGTCCTTGGAAATTACTTGTTTGCAATACTTTCAAATTTTGGCCAGAATCCTGTTGAGACCTGGTGGAGTAGAAGGCTCTGCTTTTGTAAGTCTATGGGACGGCAGGGAAGATGGAGATGGCCATCCCACGGGTTGGGTGAACTGTGCCTGAGCATCAGACTGGGACCATCCACAGGCACATGCACTATCCAGAGAATCACTTGCTTAAGGTGACCTCCTGATGCAAGGATAAGGATGTGGGGGGGGTGTCCCGATATTCCTAAAAATAACTCCGTTGACTTTATTTTACTCAAAACATCTCTTTGTGGTTTACAGGGCATGGGAGATATGTTTTGCCATGCTTTTGACACTCTGCCAGCCTGGGAGGGCTTTTTTTTATATATATAGATATAGATATAGATATATATGAAGTAAAGCATTCCCCACCTTCACCATCAGCTCTCCACAAGCTGCAGTAAGAGTAAGAGTAAGAGCCAGAGGGGAAACTATAAAGGCCCCACCTACACCATTAGCATTGAGCAGCAGAGCATACCTACCATTCCACAGAACCTTACTTTGCTCCTCTGCAGTGCCAGGTCGGTTAAGAATAAAACTCACATTACTTGCGATCTTCTTATGGATGATGATGCCGACCTGGCGTGCTTCACAGAAACCTGGCTGGCTGGGAGAGGACAGTGCTGTCACGTGGACACAGGCCCTCCCAGCCGGGTATTCCGTCAGTGAGCAGATGAGGGGAAGTGGGGGGGGGGGCGGAGTGGCTCTAGTTTATAAGGACAATCTGACTTTGACCAGGATACCTGTCCGAAACACAGTCCACTTTGAGTGTATGTACCTTAGCCTGAAGACCAGGGATAGTTTGGGTATGCTGCTAGTATACCGAACACCCCATTGTCTAGCAGACTCCCTAAGTGAGCTAACACAGCTGGTCTCAGAATTGCTGTTGGAATCGCCCAGACTTTTAGTTTGGGGCGACTTCAACATTCCACTCGAGACCAGTTTGACAAATCTGACTGGTGCAGCTCAGGAGTTCATGGAAACCATGACAAACATGGGCCTATCCCAAATGGTCATTGGGCCCACACATTGTGTGGGTCATACCCTCAATGCGGTCTTCAGTACGGAACAGGAATATCTGTGGGCAGAGGTTATTAAAACCACTGCATTGTCATGGACAGATCATTTCCTGGTCAAGACTGAACTAAAAGTCTCTTCCCGCCCCACTTGGGGTGGTGGACCCATTAAAATGGTCCGCCCCCAAAGGCTAATGGAACCAATAGGATTCCAGAAAGCCTTGGAGGGGTTAATGGTTGGTAACACTGGTGACCCTGTCGAAGCTTTGGTTAATACCTGGAACACCGATCTTACCAAGGCTATCGACATGATCGCTCCCAAGCATCCTTTCCAACCCGCTCCAAACCATAAGCCATGGTATACATAGGAGCTTAGGAAAATAAAGTGGGTTGGACAATGACTAGAGCAGAACTGGCGGAAAACTCGACTCTTATCCGACAGGGCTCATCATAGGAACTTCCTTTGGTCCTAGCGAGAGGCAATACGTGCAGCGCAGAGATCCTTCTCCTCTGCACATATTGCATCTGCAGAGTCCCATCCAGCAGAGCTGTTTAGGGTGGTAAGGAAGATGCCATAGGTTATACCTGCGCAGAACCCATTGCTTAACCCAACAACAGCCTGCTGTGACACGTTTAACAACTTCTTTGCAGATAAAATCTCTCGGATAAGAGCTGACTTAGATACCAGTATTTCAACAGAAACAATTGACAAGGTGTCCAGCAACTCCGTTGATGTAAGTTTACTGGATGAATTTCAATCCGTGAGTACCGAGGATGTGGACAAGCTACTTGGCAGGGTGAGGAACACAACCTGCCCTCTCGATCCTTGCCCGTCATGGCTGGCCATCAAGGGGGGGTGCCTTGATGGTGTTCCTTAGGGACATCATCAATGCACCCCTCAGAGAAGGGTGTGTTCCATCCTGTTTAAAGGAAGCTGCCATTAGGCCGCTCCTGAAAAAACCTTCCCTGGACCCCCTGGACATGAACAACTATAGGCCGGTTTCTATGTTACCATTCTTGAGCAAAGTGATCGAGAGGGCAGTTGTGCTTCAACTCCAAGTGGTCTTGGATGAAACCGATTATCTAGACCCATTTCAAACTGGCTTTAGGATGGGATTTGGAGTTGAGACTGCCATGGTTGCCTTGACAGATGACCTGTGTCTAAGCATCGACAGGGGTAGTGTGACCCTGTTGGTGCTTTTGGACCTCTCAGTGGCTTTCAATATGATAGATCATAGCATCCTCTTGGAGCGCCTGAGTGGGTTAGGAATTGGAGGCACTGCGCTCCAGTGGTTCTGGTCCTTCCTCTCAGGCAGGTCCCAGAGGGTGCTGCTCAGGGACAGCTGCTCCAGCAGAAAGGAGGTTACTTGTGGTGTTCCACAAGGTGCCATCCTGTCCCCGATGTTGTTTAACATCTATATGAAGCCGCTGGGTGAGATTATTTGGAGTTATGGGGCTGGGTGTTATCAGTATGCTGATGACACCCAGATCTATTTCTCCTTGTCCCGATCATCGGTCTCGAATTCCAATGGCGTCTCTCCTCTTACTGATTGTCTTAAAGCAGTAATAGGCTGGATGAGGAAAAACAGATTGAGATTAAATCCGGACAAAACGGAGGTGCTCACGGTAGCGGCCCCAAAACCAGGAGTTGGGTTGCAATCTCCAGTCCTGTATAGGGTCACGCTCTCTGTTAAGGACTGTGTTCACAGTCTAGGGGTGCACCTTGATTCATCGCTTCAGATGACTAGTCAGGTGAATGCGACAGTCAGGAGCGCCTGTTATCAGCTTCAGCTGATATGCCAGCTGTGCCCTTTCCTGGAAGTAAGGGACCTCGAGACTGTGGTGCATGCCATTAGGCCGCTCATCTAGATTTCTGTAATGCGCTCTACATGGGGCTACCCTCATGCTTGGTCTGGAAACTTTAGTTGGTACAAAAATGGCAGCCAGAGTGGTCTTGGGAACATCTTGGAGAGACCATATAACTCCAATATTAAAATCTCTCCACTGGCTGCCTATCAGTTTCTGGGCCCAGTATAAGGTATTGGTTATTATCTATAAAGCCCTACATGGCTTGGATCCTACTTGTCTTCGGAACCACCTCCTCCCATACAATCCTCTCCGTGCACTCTGGTCCTCTGGGTGGAATTTGCTTCAGCCACAAAAATCTAGGCTGTCTGCAACCTCCCAGAGGGCCTTTTTGGTAATTGCCCCCAAATTGTGGAATGGTCTGCCATTCGAGATCCATCAGATGACGAGCCTGAGTAGCTTTAAAAAAGCACTAAAGACAGATCTCTTTCGGCAGGCCTTTCCTGATTAGTTCCCAGCCTCAGGGGCTCCTGGCTCTTTTTAGTCTGCTGGCTATTTATTATTTATTATTTTAATGTGATTTTATATCAGTTGTTTTAATGTATTTGGTTTAATATATTTTTATGGGGGAGGGTGGGGGTGGGTGGTGTTTGGGGATTTTAAATTGTATTGGTATTTTAATTTTTGTAAGCCGCCCCAATTGTTTTAACAGAGGAGCAGGATAAAAATTATTATTATTATTATTATTATTATTATTAAAGCATTGAAAAAGTATCCCCTGCCCCCCTGGAGTATGCTGGGGGTAGTTTTGAGTTTAATATTTTTAAGGGGAAAATTGGGGCAAGGGGGGATTGCTGGCCTCTGAGGTCCTGTGAAAAGCGTATGCAGCTCCCAGACCTCAGGTATTTGCACTCCCCATCTTTACAGAAGCCTGTTGAAAGTATACCTGCTGGCACATGCATGAGTTGTTCTAGCTCAGAGCCCACACAAGATCCTGGGCTCCATATGCCATCTCATTGAACCTATGTAGGCTATGTTTTTTCTTCTCCTAAGCTTTACATTCATTGTTGGGTAAAATACAGTGCAATCTGGAAAGAATATTCATCAGTATTTGAATAATGAGTGAAAAATGGATTTCAGGGAATCTTGATGTGGAGAATCCTGGTCAGCTAAGATTCTTCCCAGTCCAGGACTTATTCTATTCTTTTGTGCTGAGAAATGGCATTTTCTTCACAGAAAGCAAGTTTCCTATGTAGAAGACAGTTAATAAATCATTAACTGTGAATAGTGCTTGAAAACTGTTCTGTTTCTGAAGATATTTTTTTAAATCAACAGTTTTCTCAGCAGGAAGAAAAATGGTAAAACGCATTTGTTTTCTGTGTATGTGCTTTCAAGTTGGCTGTCAACTTATGGTGACCCCACAAATTTCATAGGGTTTTCTTAGGCAAGGAGTACACAGTGGCTTAGCCAATGCAAATGAAATTTATGAAGGTTTGTACAATCTTCATTCAAAGATCTGATGGTTGTAGTGGGGTATGATTAGGCTCAGCCTTGTTCTAGAAGAAATGCACTTTTGCCAGCAAAACCCTTTGCTACTGCTTGATCTCACCAGTTCACAGGTGGAACAATCCGCTGGTAGAATGACTGCTGGCAAAGACCTGCCAGAAATGGGGCTACCGGACTCGCCCAGCAGCTTCTTTGCAGTCCAGGGTGGGGTGCAGAGGAACAGTTCGCCCAGCATGCCGCCATGCCAGGTGTCTTCTTCCCAGCATGCTGTGTGGCCACACAGTGCTGATAGGAGCCCTGGCTTGGGAGCCAATCAGCTCAAGGCCTGCACCTTGAGCTGATTGGCTGGCCCATCCAGGCTCCTTTTCAGAGGGAAGGTTCTGGGCAGGACCGGTTTAAGGAATTTTGGGGCCCCCTGCAATGCTTTACTTTGGGGCCCCCATATGTTTATCTCAGATCAATGTAACCTAACCTATTCACCGTACAGGATGTTCAGATTATAGTAGGACCCCCGTATCCCTGGATTCATTATCCATGGGACACAAAACAGCACACCTACCATAGAGTCTTCCTAGAAAATGTGTCTTCCCTAGCCCTTTTCTAGGCCTTCCAAGGCAACTCTATGGTATTTTAAACCAGAAATCCCATTATTTTCATATTAAGGAGGCCAACACGGGGCCCTCTCTTGACCTCGGGGCCCCCTCTTGACCTTGGGGCCCCCTGCCAATGCTGATTTGGCAGACAGGTTAAACCGGCCCTGGTTCTGGGAATATATTCCCAGCCAGCATGCTGCAGCTCTCAGTTACTCTCAGCAAACTGATCCCCCTCCAAAAAAAAAAAAAAAAAGTGGAGAAGGGATGGGGATAGGGAAGAGCCACAATCCAGATTCAGGGCTTGTCTAGACATGATGGTATTCTGCGGATAGGTGCACATTTTTGCTCATTCACAGTGACATTGTTTTGTCTCCACCATTTTGTCTCCACCTATTTGCATCCATTTGTATCCATTTGAATGGAGCAGCCACTTGCTCCAATAAAGGGCAGTAGTGCAAAAATGTGCAGTGATGTGAATTCAGACATCCACATGTGCGAAAATGAGCATCTACATGCATTTTCCAGGAAACTTTGAGGAAAACCGTTATTCCTTTTACTGCATGGTTTGTGGAGCTTTTAGCCCCTCTCCTTCTAAATATTGTGAATTTCATTTAAATTACATTGGGACACATCATATTCTCTGCAAGTTCTATGAGGGGTATTTTCATCATCTGGACAACCTCTCAGGCAGCCTCCAGCCCAGGGAGAGCCATAATGCAGACAGAAAGTTAGCCAAGACTGTGGGTACACCTACCTACCACCCATATGCTGGGATGGATTTGGATTCAGCACAGCTTCAGCTGGCCATTGTCCATCTTCCCCAGTTAGGATTCTAGTCATTGACTTTTGCCTAGCAAAATTTATGCCACAATAAATCTCTTACTCTTTCAAATGCCACCAAATTCTGGGTCATCTTTGCTGGGGTAACCTACCATGGCTACTTTGCTAGAATTCTCTGCAAGATAAAGTTTGCGAAGTTCCAGCTTAGTTTTAAGAGTCATGCATCCTTGTATTGGTGTGACTTTCACTTTGAACATTCTTAATAATGAAATTCCAAGTTCACAATGGATAACCTTCACTATGTAAATCAATGCACTGGTATTTTGTTGGGTTTGCCAGAAGAAAGCTCCAGTGTATGTGTGAAGTTCCCTAGTGTTCATTTTGAAATAAAGCTGAAGCTGTTTAAATGTCAGCATTTTAAGTCACCAGTCAACATAAAAACACCCAGTCTGAGTGCCTGAAAATTAATTATTAGGGACAGCTGGGGGTGGTTTTGACCTCACCTCTGAGGAGATAAAAAGGAAGAAAGACATTCCCTCTCCTCTCTGTCACATGCATGAATGAACACATGTACATACACAAACACACATACACCACAGTTAGATTAAATTCTCAGAAGGATGAGGAAAGTATTCAGGATTCTCCTTAAAATACATAGGTTTCCAGGCTTTTACACACTGGGAAAAGGGTTCAGGTCTTTGTCCCTTTGTCATTATTTCAGCTCTTAAGTGCATTCAACCCCTTCTATTCATGACATAGGTGGCTAATGCTTAAGAAATGTATATGGACAGCCTTTGGAAGAACTAAGGGCCAGCACCAAAGGTTAATGCTTCCTGATCCAGCTATAGTTAGTTACAGTTTATTGATTAGTCAGCTGACCATACCAAAACAAATAACATTGCATGTTGTCATGATGGAGGTTCCATCCTCCTGCAAAGTTCTTCGTGAATAAAAAGTGGTGCCTTTTCCTTCCATGCGACACGGAAGGAACACGGAGGGTAACGCGAGAGGGACAGCGTTGTCAGAAACTGCCCCCTGCCGCGGAGCATCTGCGTTCCTCTCCTGACGGCTTCTTCCAGATTTTAGGTTTGTCTGAAAAAGTCCACAGTCCTACAAATGTGTGAACAGTCCTGCATCCGGGAAGCATCCTAAAAATATGATCCAACTCTGCTTACTGCCTGAAGTAGTACAGACCTCTCTCACGTCAGTCTTGCATTTCATTTGGAGTAATGTGCAGAACAGCTCTAACTTTAGAAAACTGTAGCTGAGTAATACAAGTGTAGCCTTATGAATCCTATATTGTATGTTCCTGTCCTGACTTTGCCATAGCTACTGTTATTGTTTAATTTTAGTATTTTAAAGAGTGTTTTAATTTCTGAATAATCTAATAGTATTTTAAGGTGTGGGTGGTATGGAGGGTTTTGGATGTATATTTTAAATGTTGTAAGCCACCCTGATTGTGTTTCGTAGAGGGGTGGGATATAAATAATAATAGTAAATATAAGTAAATATAAATAATTAATAATTAATTTTATTAATAATAAATTATTAATATTTTATTAATTTTAATAAAATAATTTTTATATTATTATTATTATTATTATTCAGACTGGACCAAGGACTGCAGCAAAAATCTTCTTAATCAGTAAAGAAGAAAGTGGCCATCAGAGTTTGCATTACATTTATGAAGAAAAGTCCAAGTCACAGAAGCTCCTAAAATGTTTTATTTTCATGGAGAGGTTATTCAGCATTTCACATTCTTATGAATGAAGATATTGTTTGAGATTTAAAATAACTAAAAGATCCTTTATCTAATTTCATTCTGCTTTGTGAGGACAGTTATATTTTTAGGCCCATTCAGATGACCAAGCAAATAGTGTAGGAATGCTGCCTTCTTCCTTGGTTGAAGAAAGGACTTGCCAATTAAAACGATCAGTACATGATACCCCAATGCACATTTCACTTAGGTAAAATGTCTTTAACTATATGTGTGTGTTATTAGGCTGACAAAATGCACCATGATTTCCTAGAAATGACACACAAATCTGAAAAATTAGTGCTGAGCAGGAAGCTGTTAGCTATGCTAAATGCTGAAAGTAAAGATTTGAAGATGTAGTCTGGTGTGCTCTCTGCCTGTTGGGCTCTTAAAAATTAAATTATTTTGGCAGGGGGATAATCTTTTGCCAATTGCTTTTCCTGTGAAAGTTTCCTCCAGACTCCTGAGTAAGACCCTTTCCCTCCCTTCTCCCTTTTCTTTGCAATGTCTGGTATTTCATTCTCAGTTTACTTTAATGCACATCCCCTTGAGAGACTTCTCTTTTATTACAGACCACACTGTTCTTGACCTGAACTACCTTTAGAGCAACTGACTTTTTGCCTTCTTTCTTGTGTCCTCAGAAATCAATTTTTTCCAGCAACATTGCCAGAGATTAGGTGGCACATTTTCAGGTAACTAGGGTAAAGGGGGAACAACAATTGTGAAGTCAAAGGCTTTCACGGCCGGCATCCATAGGTTTTTCATGGGGTTTTTCCAGGCTGTGAGGCCATGTTCTGGAAGTTTATTCCTGACATTTTGCCTGCATCTGTGGCTGGCATCTTCAGAGAATGGTGGTGTAGGGGATGTGTGGGGTTTATATACTGTGAGTCCCTGTTGGAGAAGATATGTACCTTTGTGTATTTGGATGGCTAGTTCCTGGGGGAAGATATGCAAGGAGGATTAGTGCCTATTTAGCTAATGGTCCATTGTCTGCAAGGAATCCCCATTCCTGGGTGGAGTTCATTTTCATGTGCTGAGTTTTGATTTTGGTGTTTTTCAGGACTGGTAGCCAAATTTTGTTTACTTTTAAGGTTTCTTCTTTCCTGTTGAAGTTGTCCAGGTGTTTGTGGATTTCAATAGCTTCCCTGTGCATTCTGACATGATAGTTGTTGGCCTGGTCCAGAATTTCGGTGTTTTCAAATAACATTTTGTGTCTAGGTTGGTTTATCATGCGTTCTGCTACTGCTGATTTTTCTGGCTGGCCCAGTATGCAGTGTCTTTCATGTTCCTTGATTCAGTTGTGAAATTCGAACTGCAAGACTGGCTTACTTCAGCAGATCAGTTTGGGAACCAATAGCACTTTCAAACATAAGAAAATATTTCTACATCAAGAAGCCTTATCAAGATTTTGTGTCTTTTAAAACAAATGAGTTAGTCTCAAGTAGAATAGACCCAATGAACCAACTGTTCAATGGTTAGTCAACATGTAGATAATTCAATTGACTGAGTGGCTCTACTCCAGTCCAGACTAATAGTAGGATTTAGGCCATTGTCTTTTCTGAGGGTGCATCTACACTGTAGAAATAATGCAGTTTGACACCACTTTAACTGCCATGGCTCATCCTATAAGACTCTTTGTAGTTTTGTGAGGCACCAGTACTTTTTGGCAGAGAAGGCTAAAGACCTTGCAAAACTACAAATCCCAAGATTCCATAGGATGGAGCTACAAGACATAAAGTGGTGTCAAACTCCATTATTTCTACAGAGTAGATGCACCCTGAGAGAAGCATGCTTCCCAACTCACTGGAAGGTGAGTTTGTGGTCCAGGGTGCTCAGCAGATTGGGCATTGCCATTTTCACACACTGCTAGGGCCCATTTTCTTCGCAGAAGCTGTCACACCTTAATGCATGCCATGGGTAAATGATGGGAACCACCAGCCAATAGGAATTGTGCTGTTCATTGGTGGGAGGGAACTGAAAGAAAGACAGGAAGTTTCCCCTCTGGTCCAGCAGGTGAGCATATAAACCAGCCCCCCAGCATACCAGGCTCAATCCAGCTTGGAGCTTCATTCTGCCTGCCTGCCCACCCTTGGTGTGAGATTTATTGTGCATGTATTTATCACCACAGCTTTAAGCAGGCATGCATGGGGACTGAATCCAGGAAGGTGGCATTTTTAAGTTGGACGGTCCAACAAAGATTGGTGTTCTCCCCTTAAGGTACTGCAGGGGTGTGGACAGCAGCAGGCATGCCTAGCTTGGGAGGGGCATCCAGTGTGCCACACACCGAAGTGACAGGAGAAACCACGCAGTGGAATGTGGAATCCCATAGAGGTGGACTGTCCAATGCCTGGATCTGGTCCCATGATAATGTCGACCTTATGGGCAGCTGTGATCAATAAATGTCATGGCCTTATTTTCTCTGGTTTGTTGTATCCTGGTGTAATTTTGCTACGTTCATTGTCTGAGAAGCAAGGATGTCCCTTGAATCCACAAACAAACAGCATATGTGGAAGACATTTTATTATTTGCTAGCAATCAATGCTTTTGTTCATAATTTAGAATAAAATAATTATACAGTGATCATTGTTATGGACAATTAGTTGTCATATCACTTCTGCTTGCCTTTAGGACCTCTGCTGCCATGTTTCTGGCTGTTTTACCTTCCCCTGAAAAGCAGCCTGTTTAAAGCAGTTTTAGTGCTGAAAGGAGTAAGGGTTTGGCTTGAAAAAGCTGAGATCTTAAAGGTCCCATTGGGTCCCATGTGACCCACTGACTGCATCCCATCTTAAAGACACCTAGTGATAAACAATGGTGAAGGTGACATTTGAACTCCAGTCTCCTTGCTTATTTTTAATACCTTTAGATGCCACACTGTACAATCTTTTCCTCAGGTCCTATCTCTAAATGCCTAATTACCTGGGCATCAGCTTGTTTTACAAGAAGCTATTTTGGTGGTTGGAAGGATGGTGGTGGTGCCAAAAGACTATACATAAACACACACACACACACACACACACACAGATATCCAAAAAGTTGGGTATGTTTAGCCTGGAAAAGAGAAGGTTAAGAGGTGACATTATAGTCATGTTTAAATATTTGAAGGGATGTCATACTGAGAAGGGAGCAAGCTTGTTTTCTGCTGCTCCAGAGACTAGGATATGGAGCAATGGACTCAAACTACAGAAAAAGAGATTCCACCTAAACATTAGGAAGAACTTCCTGACAGTAAGAGCTGTTCAGCAGTGGAATGCACTGCCTCAGAGTATGGTGGAGTCTCCTTCTTTCGGAGATTTTTAAACAGCAGCAGGATGGCCAAAGCACTCCTGTTGGGAGTGCTTTGATTGTGTATTCCTGCAGGGCAGGGGGTTGGACTAGATAGCCCTTGTGGTCTCTTCCAACTCTGTGATTCTATGATTCTATGAAGTCCTGCTCTCATTCCTACTGTTGTCTCCACACACCTCTCTTGCTTCTAGATCACACACCTCTCTTGCTTCTAGATCCCTGCAGACTCAGTTTTTGGCTATGAGTTGTCCAATTGCTGATTTTGTGTGTGTGTGTGTGCCTTCAAGTTGTTTCCAGTTTAAGGTAACTGTAAGGTGAACCTGTCACAGGGTTTTCTGAGGGGTGAGAGTTTGTGATTTGGTCAAGGTCACCCAGTGGGTTTTCATGGCTGAACAGGGATTCAAATCCTGGTCTTCAGAGTCATAGTCCAACAGTCAAACCGCTATGCTAGGCTGGCTGATAACTGGCTTATAATTGGTCTACCCAATGAAAGAGACTGAGTTACAGAACATGTAGAAGATTTTAGCTTCCAGTTTCTTGTTCAAAAACATTTAAGCTTGATATGGTTGAAGCTGGAACACATATTGATTGATTTGAGCTATATTATTTCCAGGGTACCTACAGGCCACAAAACCCTGTAAATAACTTCAGTCTCTTGGGAAACCCTTTTCAAGGCTATGTAAACATGTGCTGGCATAACAAACTTAATGATCATTTAGCCCTGTTTATGGTGGCAGTAAAGTAGGCTAACTTAATCCTAATCAGGATTTCTTTTAATGTTGACAACAATCCTGGCTCTCCCTTGCTCAGTGTCAATAAGTATAAAGCAGTATTTGCCACACAGTGGGGACACAAAGCTCATTCAGGAGTAAGATTGGGCTGCCCTTTGATGATACTAAGGCAGTGATGGAAATCAGCAGGGCAGGAGAATATACACTGGCAAACACTATCTCTGCAGACCAATCTCTGGAAAAGGCCCACCACCCACCTCCGTTGTTTTCATCTGCTAAAGGCAAGTAATCATGGAAGCAGCTTACACAGAAAGATAACTAGGCAGTAAAACCACAGATTAATCCCCCCTGCCCCAATCAGTGTTGCACTGATAATAGTGTCACAGACATGTTCTGTGAATGTCATTTTGAAAAACCACAGGACAGAAACTCATGCATCTCTGCACAGTGTTCAACAGGGAGCTATATTATTTGGAGCACTGGAAATACGATCTGCAAAAACTGGTCAATGAAAAATGGAAACATCTGGAGTTCAACAAATTCTGGAACTTCCCTCTCTCCGCCCCAAGATTCTTAAAAGGCTTGGAGGAGAAGACAGCAAAATGATGAGCTAATGAGGAGAGAAAGATTGTCAAAAAAAGAAAAAAGGAGAGACTAGTTAATGGTTACTGGCAAAAGATTCCATTGTGTTGTCTGAAGAAGGGGGGTTTGTGACTATGGGGCACCTCCTCATTGTCCTTGATTTTACAGTTCTGCAGCACTACATCTTGGAAGCTGTTCATACATAGTCTTTGCATACTAATGGGAAATGATGGTGTATTTATATTGAAAAGGGGGAAAGAGAAACAGTAAACACTGTTACCTGAGAACTTGAGGTGTGTGTATGTGGGCGCTTAGTGGTATAAACCAGAGCTTGAAAAGTTACTTTTTTAAGACCAGAGTTCCCAAACATACACAGCCAGCCAGCATTACCAGCTTGGGGTCCCCAAAAGGTAACTTTTTCAACTTCTGGTATCAACTTGCATGCCCACAGATTTTGTGTGTTTTAAACTTGGAACTCAAGCTGCTACTACAAGCTGGTTTGCAACAATAGCAAGGACAGACAATGGTAACCGTGTGGCTCTCTCTTCCACCTTCCATGCCATATTGAGGCTGAGGGTAAGAGCAAATTTCCAGCACCATGTGTACAAATGATTTCCAGACACTAGCACAGTAGTCTCACCCCAGAGTGCCAATATTTTGTGATGATTCAAGGCATGCAGTACTATATCCATAGCCATGCTGAGCTGGAGAAAGTAGATTTCATCTAACAATCTTGATGGAACTTTCTTCCCCTCCCCACCCGCTGCAGTTTTCCACATCATCTGAAATCTGGTCAGAGGGCTTCTAACAGTCGCCCTCTCTCAGTTCTCCTGACCGGAGCAGTTCTACAATTCTCTCAGATCCCACCCTTACTCTGAAATTCTAAGCATATTTATTAGTGCATATAGACAATTCATGAGGCTTACTTATGAGTAAACATGCTTAAGATGATGTGGTCACACTAATGCACAGCACAGTCCTACTTATATTTACTGTGAGGTTAGCACTCCTGAATTCAGTGGATAAGTATATTTCATACTTCTGCAACCTTATTGCTATTCCCTTCAATGGAGCCAATGGGTTGCTGGGTACAAGTAGTTAGGATGAGATGCCACATCCACTGTTTCTGTACAAAGGGAGATAGCAGCTTATGTTAGCACAGAACAGAGGTTTACTCTTCCTTTTGGGAACAGAAATTCCAGGACTGGATAACTTACTGATAAATTTAAATTCAAAACTGAAAATTCATCTGTCCTAAGAGAACACCTGGCTAAACGGGGAATCTTTAAAACAGATTTAATCAATGCTTATGATGTACCAGGAAAAAGCCCCAATCCTTGAACCTAAATGGCAGAAGTGAAAGGTTTTGTTTGATAAAATTCACACTAATGTGTCCTATGTATCTTCTGTGTAAGCTATGTGTAAGCTATATGTCCTGTATATGAGCAGCCATCCTCACATTCCCTAAGCAGACCTTCTGATTTCATCATGTGGTGGTAGTAACATTTGTGAATACTTTTAGTGCCTCAGCTGGTATGCTGGCAGCCATTTCCCTTCCTAGCTTCAAGCACTAACAGACATCAGTTATGAGGGAAAGGAAAACACTCCAAAAAAGCAATTCTGATCCAGAAAGCTGAATATTGCCCATCAGCCAGCCATATATTGTAACTAACTTTCTGGAAATTGTATGGCACCTGCTTTTGCAATCTAGGGAAGTATCCAACACAGCAACCACAATTTTAGCCTTTGATGAGCTACCAAGCATGACTGTTGTGCATCACTGAGGCTGAAGGATCACAAACCATACAGGCTGAATCTAAAACAGAGTGTTTTTAGATACCTTAGATTGTTTTTATCAAGAGCAAATAAAATGTGTAGGTCAGGTGCCTTGAAGAAAAAAATGGAATTAAAATGCTCTCTATTAATCTCGAATAATTTAGAGTTCTTTGGTCCTAATTCACACAAACCATTGATGCCATGGTAACTGTCTTGTACTATCAAGCGAGGGATCAAATGCTTATATACTCCTTCTATATGTATATGGGTATACATATGTGTGTGCGCACACACAAAGAACAAACAAAATACATGGCCAATAAAGAATTATAGGTAGCTTCCTTTCTGGTATGAAAAACAGAAATATGTGTTTTCCAGAAATATATGGGAATGCATTCAACCATGAGATCCCTGACATTCAGAATGAATAGGTACAGTGAGAACTCATTGCCACATGTTTGCCTGAACCAAAACTTAGTGCACTTTTAAATTAGACACAGCAACACTGTTGGCTCATATTGTGAGTGAAATGATATACTATAGTTGGAAGCCATTCAGAGAATGAGTTGGTTCATTTAGAAGATGATCAAGCCAAAGAGGAAAAAAGAAAAAGAAAGGACAGGTATTGCAGTATGGTTGATACCTATAACAAAGTTCTGAAGTTTCAGACCCTGATCCCAGATCTTTTAGCATTGACAGGTAAAGCAGAAAATAAAACAATCCATACAACTCTGTATAAAACACTACAAAATAATTGACCTACCTCTACAATTCAAAACTAAACAGAATAAAGACTAATCCAAAAATAAAAAATTATATTACAACCAAGTTCAAACAGGTCAACATTCCATGCTCCACCAAGGAAAACATAGAATGCAGGCTTAATCTCTCTCTCTCTGGCTTTTCTTCACAAACAAAGATTCAGGAAGGACTCATCCCACGCTTTCTGCAAGTGTGCTGATGACTGAAAAGGCCAATCCGAGATAAAAAAGTCCAGTTGCAGAAAGCACAGCAGAGGGTCTCCTTGGGTGATGTTTCTGGGTTGTGATTCTTTCTGCGTTATTTCTCTTCAAGACTTATTCGGCATGAGTTCTCAAATAAAGCTGCAGCTTTGTGGATAGTGAGTCTCCAGGCCTCCCGATGTAAAGCCAGGGTGGACCATTGTTGGTGATCAATTTGGCCAAGCCTGAGATGTTGTTTCAGGGAATCCTTTTATCACTTTTTTGGAGCGCCCCTCTTGTGCTGACCCATGGCGAGTTCACCATAGAGTACTATTTTTGGGAGGCGATGGTCCTCCACCCTAGAAACGTGCCCTGCCCAGCGCAGCTGTGTTCTCAATATCATGGCCTCAATGCTGGTGATCCCTGCTTGCTCAAGGAGAGCAACATTCATCACATAGTCAGTCCACTTTATATTTAGGATTGTGCGTAGACAGCGCTGATTAAAACATTCAAGGAGTTGTAAGTGTTGGCAATAGGCTTAATACCGTAACGGAAATCCATAAAAGAACAAGGAAAAACAAGCAACCAGTTTACATTCTAGCCATATCAAGACAGGGCTTGGTCTCTGTTTCTCTGCTCAGCTTGCTAAGAAAGAGGAAGCTATGTGAGTTTGCAATTTAGGGGAAGACACGAAGTACACTGTGCTGAACAGTATGCCAATATGGAATTCAAAGTAAAGTAAGTTCCTCGCATTGCAATTTGCAAGTTTAACAGT
Organism: Gambelia wislizenii; assembly: GCA_030847615.1. Classification (NCBI taxonomy): domain Eukaryota; kingdom Metazoa; phylum Chordata; class Lepidosauria; order Squamata; family Crotaphytidae; genus Gambelia; species Gambelia wislizenii. The sequence goes on along the minus strand of JAUMIR010000001.1, from coordinate 162,454,223 downwards.
TGGTGGCAGCTTTGAAACAATTTTTGCCTTTCTGACTATTATTGCCATTTACAAATCTTCCAGGAACTACAAGAGAATACTAAATCACTCTTTTAACATTGATTTAAATAAATGTAATGATACAAACACTCTCTGTTTTCTTAGGAGACACTATGCAGACATTTCTCTTAACTGGAATTTTATTCTTCACATTTACCAAAGTGTCAAGTACTTCTAAGAAGAAAGGAAGTCATGATGTCAAAAACAAAATAATTAAAAGGAAACAACAGTCATAACAACAGCTGGGTGAAATTCATATAAGGTTATTTTACACCATTCAAGCTCAACCATTCCAAGTGTAAGACTTTAAAGAAAAATTTCTTAAAAATACTTTTGTGGTTGCAGTGGTAAATATCACATATAGTTTGTGAGACAGTCCTTTAAAATGTACAGAAGTTAAACATACATTCCAACATTGCACAAAAGAAGACCAGAACCCGTGTGGCCAAGAAATATTACGATGGGCTCGAGATGGCAAGACGTTACTAACAAGGAAGAACGAACAAGCCAGGAGAGGCCACTGTAGTTTGCTTTTGTCTGAGCCTACTGAGAAGGGCATCGTTCTGCCCCCTCCTCCCCACTGCAGAGTTAACTGAGTGCAAACAATTTTTGTACTTTGAATTTAGTTTGCACCAATGGAAGTAATCCAAGGGAAAAGGGAGAAAGTGGGAAGAAGAGAGAGAAAAACTGGGACATTTTAAAAGCAGCTGAAAAAATGGGATGACATACAATTATTGGGACTGTCCCTGCCAAATCAGGACAGTTGGAGGATATGATTACAGCTCAGTGAGGGAAACCCAAACACTGCAATCCTGTGGCTGTTTACTTTGATGTAGGCCCCACTGTGTTCAGCAAGACTTACACCCATTTAAGTGGGCACAGGATTACACCCTAAGAAAACTTGTGGGGTCACCATAAGTGGACAGGCGACCTGAAGGCACACGCACAACCTTGGCCTACAAGATTGGGATACCAAAGCATATGTAATAATGAATACTAGGGGCTTTATTATAAAACCAATAAATGCTTAACCCAACAGCTATTTTCTTCATGATTAATATTTCAGTGACCATGCACCTTCTTGATTAATATAATATATGACTGTTTGGGCAGAATTGATTGTCTGTCTGTATCACCAAAGGGCTGAATATACCAAGAAGGCCTGTTTTTGCATTAATTGAACAGTGTATAAGCATCTGCAGGATAGATGTTTCCTGCATTTGCAAAACACTCAGAGGCCAGAATGGGTGGAGCTGAAGATATAGCTGCTTTTTATGTGAATTCAAGTAGGCTACTAGAAACACAAAGAAAGCTGATGGATTACAGAAGAGATGGCATATGCAATATCCATTTCAAAACAGTGGCAATCTTCTTTCTCTGGTAATATAAAATGGAGGCATTTGGGCAGTTACCATCAGTATAGGTGAACAGAGGACTGAATATATCAGGAGGAGTGTAGGTACTTGTCCTCACCAGTATGTGTGAGCTTATGGCTCTCCTGTTCTTAATTTTCTAAAGGGCTTTCCTGTTTATGTTTTGTTACAAAGACACTTGATTGATAGCAAAACCACAGCCATGGCACTGTAGTTTGTAGCATCTGGTTTAAATTCCGTCTTCCTGTTCTGTTACTTACACAGACATCACTCTGAGAGCTAGGATGATGTCGGTGTAAGAATCAGCTAACATTACATATTTACACAGAAAGCCAGGTCAACTGTACCAGGTCAAACTATCATTCTATTCCAGTATTGTGTAATGCAGGAATAGGGAATCTTTAACCCTTTAGATGTTTTGGACTTAAGCTCCCAGAAGGCATGACCAATGGTGAGGCATCATGGTTGCTGTAATCCAAAAGCCCATCCCTGGCCTACTCTGACTGGTGGTGCAGGCTCTTTGGGGTCTTAGGTACAGAGTTTTCATAGCTCTATCATCTAAAATCCTTCAACTGGGCAGTAACAGATTGAATTTAGGATCATGTGCAAAGTATCTGCACTCTACCAGTGAAGTATCATATAATCCCAGGGATCTGATATTACTGAGGTAGTGGCGAAAACGGCCATGATGCAGTGTTTCCCACACCACTGAGGACACTTAGAAAAAGGCTTGATATGGCAAAGCTCTTATCCTAGTGTTTGTCCTGACTAGATTAGACCTATTGAATCAATGGGATTTACCTACATGTTGGCTCACCATTCAACAATTGATAGAAAGGGTCTACTCTAGTTAGGACTAATCAACAGAATGCCAGCCTAGAGGTATATCTACATTGCACAATTGCAGCAGGCTGATACCACTTTTAATAATAATAATAATAATAATAATAATAAAATTTATTTTTATCCCACCCCTCTGTTAAAACAATCGGGGCGGCTTACAAAAATTAAAATACCAATACAATTTAAAATCCCCAAACACCAACTACCCCCACCCTCCCCCATAAAAAGATATTAAACCAAATACATTAAAACAACTGATATAAAATCACATTAAAATAATAAATAATAAATAGCCAACAGACTAAAAAGAGCCAGGAGCCCCTGAGGCCAGAAACTAATCAGGAAAGGCCTGCCGAAAGAGATCCGTTTTTAGTGCTTTTTAAAAGCTACTCAGGCTCATCATCTGATGGATCTCATTTAGCAAGCCATTCCACAATTTGGGGGCGATTACCGAAAAGGTCCTCTGGGAGGTTGCAGACAGCCTAGATTTTTGTGGCTGAAGCAAATTCCTCCCAGAGGACCAGAGTGCACAGGGAGGATTATATATGAGTAGGCAGTTCTGAAGATAAGTTGGACCCAAGCCATTTAGGGCTTTAAAGGTAATAACCAACACCTTATACTGGGCCCAGAAACTGATAGGCAGCCAGTGGAGAGATTTTAATACTGGAGTTATATGGTCTTTCCAAGATGTTCCCGAGACCACTCTGGCTGCCATATTTTGTACCAACTGAAGTTTCCGGACCAAGCACGAAGGTAGCCCCATGTAAAGCGCATTGGAGAAATCTAGATGAGAGGTTACCAGCACGTGCACCACAGTCTCGAGGTCCCTTACTTCCAGGAAAGGGCGCAGCTGACGTATCAGCCGAAGCTGATAACAGGCGCTCCTGGCTGTCGCATTCACCTGACTAGTCATCTGAAGCGATGAATCAAGGAGCACCACTAGACTGTGAACACAGTCCTTAACGGAGAGCGTGACCCCGTCCAGGACTGGAGATTGCAACCCAACTCCTGGTTTTGCGGCTGCTACCGTGAGCACCTCCATTTTGTCAGGATTTAATCTCAATCTGTTTTTCCTCATCCAGCCCATTACTGCTTTAAGACAATCATTAAGAGGAGAGATGCCATCGGAATTCGAGACTGACGATCGGGACAAGGAGAAATAGATTTGGGTGTCATCAGCATACTGATAACACCCAGCCCCATAACTCCAAATAATCTCACCCAGCGGCTTCATATAGATGTTAAACAACATCGGGGACAGGATGGCGCCTTGTGGAACGCCACAAGTAAGCTCCTTTCTGCTGGAGCAGCTGTCCCTGAGCAGCACCCTCTGGGACCTGCCTGAGAAGAAGGACCGGAACCACTGGAGCGCAATGCCTCTGATTCCTAACCCACTCAGGCGATCCAAGAGGATACTATGATCTATTGAATCGAAAGCCACTGAGAGGTCCAAAAGCACCAACAGGGTCACACTACCCCTGTCGATGCTTAGACGCAGGTCATCTGTCAAGGCAACCATGGCAGTCTCAACTCCAAATCCCATCCTAAAGCCAGTTTGAAATGGGTCTAGATAATTGGTTTCATCCAAGACCACTTGGAGTTGAGCGCAACTGCCCTCTCGATCACTTTGCTCAAGATTGGTAACATAGAAACCGGCCTATAGTTGTTCATGTCTATGGGGTCCAGGGAAGGTTTTTTCAGGAGCGGCCTAACAGCAGCTTCCTCTAAGCAGGATGGAACACACCCTTCTCTGAGGGATGCATTGATTATGTCCCTAAGGAACACCATCAAGGCACACACACACCCGGATGGCCAGCCATGACAGGCAAGGATAGAGAGAGCAGGTCATCTTCCTCACCCTACCAAGTAGCTTGTCCACGTCCTCGGTACTCACAGATTGAAATTGATCCAGTAAACTTACACCAACGGAGTTGCTGGACACCTCGTCAATTGTTTCTGTCAAAATACTGGCATCTAAGTCGGCTCTTATCCGAGAGATTTTATCTGCAAGGAAGTTGTTAAACATGTCACAGCAGGCTGTTGTTGGGTTAAGCAATGGGTTCTGCACAGGTATAACCTGCAGCATCTCCCTTACCACCCTAATCAGATCTGCTGGACGGGACTCTACAGACGCAATACGTGCAGAGGAGAAGGATAGGACCAAAGGAAGTTCCTATGACAAGTCCTTTCTGGAATTCTATTGGTTCCATTAGCCTTCGGGGGCAGACCATTCTAATGGGTCCACCACCCCCGGGTGGGAAGAGACTCTTAGTTCAGTCTTGACCAGGAAATGATCCATCCATGACATGCAGTGGTTTTAATAACCTCTGCCCATGGATATTCCTGTTCCGTACTGAAGACTGCATCGAGGGTATGACCCACACAATGTGTGGGCCCAAAGACCATTTGGGATAGGCCCATGTTTGTCATGGTTTCCATGAACTCCCAAGCTGCACCAGTCAGATTTGTCAAACTGGTCTCGAGTGGAATGTTGAAGTCACCCAAAACTGAAACTAAAAGTCTGGGCAACTCCAACAGCAACTCTGAGACCAGCTGTGTCAGCTCGGTTAGGGAGTCTGGTAGACAACGGGGTGATCAGTATACTAACAAAATCCCCAAACTACTGCCATGGCTCCATCTTGTGGAATCCTGAGATCTGTAGTTTGGTGAGGCACTTAGAATTCCCTGCTAGAGAGAATTTCTTTACTAGGGACCCCCTTTAAATATATTTTGTTACCGTGGACCCCCAAGACTAAACTCAAGATTTAAAACATCATCATCATCATCATCATCATCATTCACCATCCACGAAACCTTCCCTCAGAGGCACTGGAGGGGGAGGGAAGACTTTTTCTCCTGCTTCTTCCTGCAAGTTTGTGGCTGGAGCTGATTGAATGGCAATGCACAAGCCAAGCCAGCCAGCCTTTGCCTTGGCTCCTGTTATGTGGCCGATCCACTGAAGGAAGTAAGTAGGCCAAGCAACTTTCAAGCCTTTGTGGACCCCCTGTGAGGGCATCACAAACCCCTGGGAATCCATGGACCCCAGGTTAAGAACTACTGCTCTAGTCCATTCCTCTGAACTACAGCACCAGAGTGCTCTAGGAGAAAAGTGTGCTACACCAGACTACAAATTGTGGAATGAAGCCATGGCAGCTAAAGGCATATCAATCTGCCATAATAGCATCATGTAAATACATTTTACTTATGGTGGGGTAGCCAACTGGCTATGCTCAATAGGGTTTATGGGACTACCTGTCTAACTATAGCTGGAGGGCCATGAGTTCTCTACCCTGATGTGTGGTGTGGGTGCATATTTTCACGCTTTGAACAGCGTTCATGAGGATGGCTGTGGTACAAAAGAAGAAAAAGGAGGCAAGGAGGGGACAATGAAATATGGTTTTGCACCTAAAGCTGAAAAGGCAGGACCAAGGCTTTCCCCTTGCCCATTTGTTTTGAAGAACCTGAACTTTTAGGTGAGGATATAAAGAAAGGAAGGACACCACTTTACATACATTCATTCCTGTCACACAAATTCAGTCTCCTAAGGCAGCTGTTCCAAAGGACATTTCTACACTTCCTCTTTTCCCCCAGAACTTTAAAAGAATAGGCCAACATGGATAAATTTATATGACACGGACTACTTTAAAGTTGTCATGACTTTGACATTACTAGATAATGACAGCCAGCCTATCTTTGGTAATCTATATTCATTACATGTTCTGAAACCACTGCAGAATGCTGACACGCTATCAAAATCCTTCAAAGTTCCGCCTGGTGTTGAGGCTTCGATAGAAAGGGCCAATTAACTGTTTGCTAATTTGTAAAAATCTTTTCGACAGTAACTTTTTGTCTGAAAGAGATTGTCTGAATTTTCAGCAGAGGGGAAGAAATGCATTACAAACAACAAGTTATCTGCAGTTCATACATTCCTTCTCATAACTATGTCATAACTAAGTTACATTGTGAGTCTAATTATTAGATTCTAACATAACAAGTGGTAGTTTTACTCCAAGATAGCCAGAGTGGTATAGTTTGTGTGTTGGACTATGACTCTGGGACCAGAGTTACATCCCTATTGAGCCATGGGAATCCACTGAGTGATTTTGGACAAGTCACACTCTTTCAGCCTCAGAGGAAGGCAAAGGCAGATCCCCTCCAAACAAATCTTGCCTTGAAAACACCATAATAGACCTACTTTAGGGTTGCCATAAGTCAGAAATGACTTAAAGGCACATAACAACAACAACAAAGTTTTACTCCATTTGTGATGTAACTTTAACAAGTCTAGTGACTTATTATTTCTACAGTGTATGTGATCTTATTGCTTAGGCCTCTTTTGTACCACAGGTGGGAAATTTCTAACATTCCAATATGTGTTTTTAAAGCAATTAAAATAATTTGTTAGTTATTTTTATGCAACAAGTAAAGTGTTTCTTCTTAAAATTGTAACTATAATGGTAGCTAACTGGGGTAGGCAGGGGAGAAACCCATGTAAAAGGGGAGGGGGATCCTACAGGCCCCAAAGCGACCAGCTAAACTCACAATGCACACAGGGCAGGGTGGGTGGGTTGTGATGACCTGAGAAAGAGGCACATAAAGTGGCGGCTGACGTTTAAAAACCATCTTGCAAATGTGCCAAGTGCAAAACAAACTGGTTTCTCTACAGGGAGAGCCTTTCAGCTGGAAGCCACTGCAATCAATGTGGGTCCATTCCCTTGTTGATCAGAAAGCAAATGACTGATGGTCCTACCCCCTTCCATGAGCAATTTCTGATGCTACAAGCAGAAGCAGGACCCTTATCACAATTCTTCCTCATGCTGGAGATTGCTCGAATGAAGGGGTGGGTCCATCAGCCAGCTGCTTCCCGATTAACAGAGGAACATGCTCCTATCAATCACAGCAGCTGCTGCCCTATAAATGGGGACTGAGGGACTTTCATGGTCCTCTATGTAGCCCCTAAACTAGGGACTACATAGGGATCATGAATACATAACAGTCACAAGTAGGTAATTCTAGGATGCACATTTGCAACTGCCATAGAGAATTCTGGCCATTATCTTCTAAATTAAACACCTGGAGATCGGAAGGTTCTCCATCCAGATATAGAGGCTGATCCACAACATACACAAACTCTACCAGAAATTCTCCAACATGGAACCACTCATCTAGCTCTTTGACAAAATCTGTATGACAAAAGTCAACAAGCCTAACCTTTCTACTTATAGTAATGCCTGTGTTTTATATACCTTTCCCCCTTTTAACATTTTAAAGGCCTGCACTCTTTCCTCCAGTGCTCTTTCTCAGTACCAAACAGCATGTATTTCCTGATCTTTTAAAATGATAAAACAAAATAACTGCCTACTACCACCTCCACACTTACTTTATACACATATGAATACCCAGCCTGTCTCCTCTCTCTTTCATTACAGAGACAACGTATTGCAGTAACAGTGCCACCCCTGCTGGATCTACTAGTGTGAGCACAGCAATAGAAAAACAAAATCAGTTTTTGATATATAAGGGTATTTGGTATACCAATTGAAGATGTAATTTCCCAACTGAAAAATAGATTTAGCATCTAAATTACACTTAATAATGGCTTCATTAAAGCTTTTTTAAAAGGCTTCATTGGTGCAGAGACCTCACTGAGAGTGAATAAATAGCATTTTATTGTCCAAGGAAGTACTTCAGCCAATTTCTTGCTCTCTTCTGCAGAAGCATTTACTGGTCTGTTGTTCAAAGGCATGGCCATTGTTTTGTTACCTGCCCTGATATCCCCTTCCTTTCAATACTTCATCAATTGGCTATATTCCATAAATTGGCTTATTTATTGGCCTTCCATGTGATTGGTAGTAGACCAGCGCTTCCAAAATACAACGTGTGCTCAGAAAACCTAAGGAAGAGGTCATCCCAAATTCCTAAAAGACACACCAAGATAGTAATTATGTGGACCCGCCTTGTACTGGTAGTTAGGGTAGAATTGGGATAATTCTCCTGGACATACATGGAAGTGAGTCATTCACTAATTCAATCAAAATGGCTGGATACCCTTTGCCTTGCAAAACTGGTTTTCCATCACACCTTTCCTCAAAACAATAGAAGGTTGCTTGATGGCCATCAGTTTTAATGTTTCATCCATTAGCAATCATTAACATAACAAGAGCTTCCATTGTGAAACTATGGGAAACTCCAGCAAACATTTTATTCCACTTACAATGACCCTTCAGGGGGAATATAAAGTATAAATATCATCCCAAAACACAGTCAAAGTGTTCACAGCTTCCTTCATCTTGTCAGTCTGTGTCACCACATTCATACCGGTAGTTTCTCCCACCTCATCACTCTGTCAGTTTGCTGCATGACCCTCAGAACTGCATTCTGAGTACCTTCTGCTACATGAATCTCTGCTTGTTGGATAGGTATAGTATAGCCCATCATCCCAATATTCATCTATCTCAATATTTCCTACTCTTTTTGCTAGCCTGGTGTGACTGATTGAAGTGTGTGTGTGTGTGTGTGTTCCTGAGATTATTTTTCAATAAAAATCATTATTATTTTATTCCCTGGCTGTAAATCTCATCCGTGAGTAGTGGTATACAGAGGTCAAAAAATCCCACAGCTACCCAATCTCTCACTACAATATTGAGCTAATTAAAATTCCCCATATTAATATTTGGACATGAATGGGTTCTTCATGGACCCCACACAATTCGGGTAATAGTTTTCTTGAGTTACACCTTATCTACTCTGTGTAAAATAAAATGGAAATCCACTGAGTGATTTTGGATATGACACACTCTCTCAGCCTCAGAGGAAGTGAGTATAATTTCACAAGAGATAATCAGAAAGGATTAGTAATTCATTAGAGATATGCCAAGATGGTACCACACATCATGACCCTGTTTGTGGAAATTAAGAAGCTTTCTTACATTGGTGAGTCTTGTGTAGATGGCTGTTCTTTTATCTTAGCAGCAAGAACCATTGTTGTCTTCAGTCTGATTTGGATATGTGATAATAATAACACATAGCCAATCAGATCTGGCTAGCTGATGGCCTCATAGAGACAATTATGTGAGGGCAGTAGTTCCTGCCCTCACTTTGGAATAGGGTGGGGAAAGGCAAGGCACAGAAAAGTGTCAAAATTTCATGATGGCTGCTGGCAAGACTACAGAATGGATGGTAAATAAGAGGTAAATCTTGTTACATTTTCCCATTATGAATATTCCTTACTTTTTAGATATAACAGTCAATTGCCTCTCCCCCATTCTCCCACCCCTCAAATCTTAGTTTGTAAGCCTAAATGTATATCATTGCCTATCACCACTGATCTGATTCATTTTCAGAGTACTGACAGATGGGTTCTACATTGTTCTTGGCATTTAAAATATGCTTTTCCAGACAAAAGTGTAATTGGGTAGTGTTTTAAATCCAGAGTTCAAACAAGTAATACAGGTTATACCCCATATCCGCAGAACCACTATCCATGGTTTCAGTTATCCATGGCTGAAAAAAATAGGGACACATAACACAGAGTCACCATGAAAAATGCCTAGATGAGTGTCCTCTCTAGGAATCACTAGGTCCTCCAACACAACTTTATGGTAAGTTTGTCCTGAAAGTCCTTTATTTTAATACGTTCACTATTATCTGTGACTTCATTTATAAACAGTAAATCCAGGAACACATCCCCTGTGGATATGGGAGTGACCTGTATCAATAATAAAGGGCTTCCAAATTTCTTCAAATCTGTCCTCTTTGATTTTTCCTCTTGTTATTCTCATTTTATGTGTTAGTTTTTCTGATAACGCCATAGAGAACACTCCAATTATCTTCTTTTGTACTTGAAGACCTTCTAAAGTTTTCTATGATTTTACTATTTGTAATCTTGCAACACTCCGCAGATGTGATATAAGATCTTATTTGGCAACCTTTCATTTTTGTTTTAAAATGTTGAAATTAACATTCATGTTCCTCCCTAATGTACTCTATAACCAAGCATTTAATTTTCCATTGGCAAGCAAGGACTTTCATGTTACCTCAATATGTGCTCATTAGGATAGTCAGATGAGATTGCTTTGTATGACATTTTAGGGAGAAAAATTCCATACAAGTCTTGTTTGCATGCATTGTCCTGCTTCATTCTTTGCATTTCATGAAAGTAAAGGGAACACATGGTCTTAGATGTCTCTACACTATTGCACAGAGCATGGGAAATAAGCAAGATAAACTTTAACTCCTAGCACACAGCAAAGCAAATATGATATAATAGGCATTACTGAAACCTGGTGGGATGAGTTGCATGATTTGAATGTAGGAATAGAGGGGTATAACCTTTATAGGAGAAACAGGCCAAACAGGAAAGGAGGAAGAATAGCATTATATATCAGGGATATTTACACCAGTGAAGAGATCCATGACATCAATACTGGAAGCCAGGTGGAGAGCATCTGGATAAAAATTAAACGGGAGACAAACAACCGGGATGTTATTGTGGGACTCTACTACAGACCCCCAAGTCAGATGGAGGAATTGGATGATGCCTTTCTAGAACAGATGAACACACATGCAGAAAGGAGAGATGTAGTAGTGATGGGTGACTTCCACTATCCTGATATTTGCTGGAAATCTAACTCAACCAAAACTTCAAGGTCTAGCAAATTCCTGGAAGACAATTTCATCATCCAAAAGGTGAAAGAGGCAACAAGAGGGTCAGCTATTTTAGATCTGATTCTAACCAACAGGGGTGACCTGGTTAATGGGGTGCAAGTGGTGGGATCCTTAGATGAGAGTGATCATGTTCTCCTGGAGTTTGTTATACAATGGAAAGGAGAAGCCAGGCATAGTCAGACACGCATTCTAGACTTTAGGAGAGCTGATTTCAATAAATTCAGGGAAATACTGGGGGTGATCCCATGGTCCGGAATACTAAAAGAGAAGGGACTTCAAGATGGATGGGTCTTTCTCAAAAGGGAGATACTGAAGGCACAATTTCAAACAGTACCAATGAGGAAGAAAAATGGGAGGTGTTTCAAGAAACCAGGATGGATGACTAAAGAACTTTCAATGGAGCTAAGTTTTAAACAGAACATGTATAGGAAATGGAAAAAGGGGAAATCACCAAAGAAGAATTCAAACAGATAGTGAACACATGTAGGAGTAAAGTCAGAAAAGCTAAAGCACAGAATGAGCTCAGGCTTGCTAAAGAGGTTAAGAACAATAAAAAAGGGTTTGGGGGGTATGTCCACAGCAAAAGGAAGAAGGAAATAGTAGGGGCACTATGTGGAGAAGATGGCAAAATGCTAACAGGGGACAGAGAAAAGGCAGAATTACTCAACACCTTCTTTGCCTCAGTGTTTTCAGAAAAGGAAAAGGGTGATCCACCTGAGGATAATGGAACAGAGGACACAACAGGGGAAATCCAGCACAGAATAAGGAAAGAGGTAGTAGAAGAATACCTTCTTAATCTAAATGAATTTAAATCTCCAGGACCAGATGAACTACATCCAAGGGTATTAAAAGAGCTGGCAAATGTAATCGCAGAGCCATTGACAATAATCTTTGAGAACTCCTGGAGAACAGGAGAAGTCCCAGCAGACTGGAGGAGGGCAAAGTTGTCCCCATCTTCAAAAAGGGGGGAAAAAGAGGATCCCAACAATTATTGTCCAGTTAGTCTGACATGAATACCAGGGAAGATTCTAGAGCAGATCATTAAAAAGAGTCTGTGAACATTTAGAAGGCAATGCCATAATCACAAAAAGTCAACATGGGTTTCAGAGAAACAAGTCATGCCAGCCTAATCTGAGCTCTTTTTTGGATAAAATTACCAACTTGGGAGATTTTCAGACGATCCTTGCCATGCAAGAATCGCCCAGGACAGTTTCATTGCAGCAGCACAGCAGGGGGTTGATTTCGGACGACGCCGTCGCTGCTATGAGATCGTTGTTCCCTCTTGCGCTAAGGCTTGGAGCCTGCCGCGCTATATTCACCAAGATTTTATTCACGGACAACCTCCGTGAATAAAATCTTGGTGAATATAGCGTGGCAGGCTCCAAGCCTTAGCACAAGAGGGAACAACGATCTCGCAGCAGCGACAGCGTCATCCAAAATCGACCCCCTGCCGTGCTGCTGTGATGAAACTGTCCTGGGCAATCCTTGCGCAGCGAGGATCATCTGAAAATCTCCTTGGTAGATGTAGGAAACTCTGTGGATATCGCATACCTTGATTTAGTAAGGCCTTTGACAAGGTTCCCCATGACATTTTTGCAAACAAGCTTGTAAAATGTGGGCTAGACAAGTTAACTCTTAAATGGATTTGTAATTGGTTGACCAGCCGAACCCATAGGGTGCTCAGCAGTGGCTCCTCTTCATCTTGGAAAGATGTGACCAGTGGGGTGCCACAGGGTTCTATCCTAGCCCCAGTGCTATTCAACTTCTTTATCAATTACTTGGATGATGGAATTAGGGGCATGCTTATCAAATTTGCAGATGACACCAAATTAGGAGGAGTAGCTGTTACCCTAGAGGATAGGATCAAAATTCAAAATGACTGGATAGAATAGAGAGCTGGGCCAAAGCTAACAAAATGAAATTCAATACGGAGAAATGTAAGGTACTGCACTTAGGGTGAAAAAACTAAATGCATAGATAGAGGATGGGGGAGACCTGGCTGAATGAGACTACGTGGGAAAGGGATCTAGGAGTCCTAGTAGACCACAAGTTGAACATGCGTCAACAGTGTGATGTGGCAGCTAAAAAGGCCAATGCGATTTTGGGCTGCATCAATAGAAGTATAGTGTCTAGATCAAGGGAAGTAATAGTGCCACTCTATTCTGCCTTGGTCAGGCCTCACCTAGAATACTTTGTCCAGTTCTGGGCACCACAATTCAAAAAGGATATTGACAAATTGGAGTGTGTCCAGAGAAGGGCAACTAAAATGGTGAAAGGTCTGGAAACCATGCCTTATGAGGAGAGACTTAGGGAGCTGGGTATGTTTAGCCTGGAAAAGAGACGGTTAAGGGGTGATATGATAGCCATGTTAAAGTATTTGAAGGGGTGTCATGTTGAGGATGGAGCAAGCTTGTTTTCTACTGCTCCAGAGATTAGAACACAGAACAATGGATGCAAGCTCCAGGAACAGAGATTCCACCTCAACATTAGGAGGAACTTTTTGACAGTAAGAGCTGTTCGGCAGTGGAACACACTCCCTTGGAGCGTGGTAGGGTTTCCTTCCTTGGAGGTCTTTAAACAGAGGCTGGATGGCTTTGATTGTGTATTCCTGCATGACAGGGGGTTGGACTGGATGGTCCTCATGGTATCTTCTAACTCTACAATTGTATGATTCTATGATTCATCAGACATTGTTGCTCTCCATTTGTAATTGTCCTTTGTTTTCCATATAGCTGTTCAATCATTTTTCTTACTGGGGAAAATCCATTAAGAAGACAAAAATGGAATAGTTGCACAGTGTCTTCTATTTTCTATGATAAGAAGTCCTCTGTCTGGAAACAGCCATGGCTTGTTTAGGGCACTAAAGAGTTAGGAGCAGCTGTATGAACTCTATGCAAGAATTCCATAGTCAGAAAGGGTTTCATCTTTATATGCAGTATCCTTTCCAAACCTTCCTAAAATGTTTCAGTGCTACCTTTCTGCCATCCAGTTTATGCTATTCAAGGTGGCCATCCTGAATTCTGGCAGTTGTACTCTTTAAAATTTTAACTTTTCCAAGCTCTGCTTATAAGAGAATCAGAACATTGGGTGCTGCTTTCATTTTCATGCTTGTTTTCTTTGTAGCGTCAAAACCACATCCAGAGGATAAGGCTGCTAGTGCAAATAAGAAGTCAAGCAACTTTTTGAAGTAATGTATGTCTCACAAAAGGTGAGGCTGAACTGGATGTGTCTGGAGACTGCTTCTAATGTTGCTGATACTACTCAGTTGTGAGATTATAAATGGGTAAAATGTGTAAATCCAATCTAAAGAAGTAATCTCTGAAAAAAATATTTTTTTTTTCACTAGCGTACAGTTCCAAAGCAATACTGCAAGCATAAAGAACCCCTGGGGATTAAAAAGAAAAAGGGAAATGAAACAGGACTCCATTTCAAGAAAGGAAGGATGGTTTAATATACCAGGGATAACCGAAAGCTAAACTACCCAGCAGTTAATAACAATTTTATGCTGAGAAATCCTTTTGAGAACTGGGGAAGTATTTTGAGGGCAGTGGAGGGAACAGCAGTGATTGTCACAGATTGCTTAGTACCAGCCACTCAATGAAAGAGCTGACAGAGGGGGGAGGTTTAGGTTCAAGGGAGGCGATAATGAATTGGGAAAATTGTGCATAGGCTGAAGTTTTGTACAAGCTTTGCAGCACGGCTGAGGAACAGTCCATCCATATTAAATGTACAACGGACTCCAAAATATTTTCTAATTTTATTCATTTTTTAAATTTCTGAATGTGAATAGAATCCCAGGCGCCAGGATACTATAAGGGCCAAAAGTCAATTGTTACTCCCAACTACAGCAGACACACTGAATCAATGAAAAGGTGGTAGGTTAATACTTACCTACATTAACATTAGGTTATGAACAATGTTTTATATTAAAGCCACATATTTTGGAATTTTTAATAGTAGGAATGCCACTTCAGATCATCCCAGGCTCTGAGGTTTATGATCCAAAACCTGAAACCAAGGGATGACCCCTTGTGATATCATTAAGTGGTATGTGTTAAGCATTAGCCACAACCATGAGCCAGCATGGTGTGGTGGTTTGAGTGTTGGGCTACAACTCTGGACACCAGGGTTCAAATCCCCTCTTGTTGTTTGTTTCCCACTTGGAGATGACTCATGAAAACTGGATACTCAGGGCCAGGCCTGAAATCTGGTAACTCTAGTTATCAACTACCTCCTACTTAGTCAATAAAGAAGGTTTTGGTGATGTTAGGAATAAAATGGTGGCTTCATCCAGCTGGATACCACTCATAACTGGTTTGTTGATACTGGCTAATGGTATCTTATATATACAAAACTCGCAATGCACTTCATGGGAGTAATCACCATTGAAGTAACTAGGACTTACTTCTAAGTAGACATGGACAGAAAGATATGCCCTTTTGATAATATATTATGGACATGAAAGCTGTACTGCAATTAGAAGAGAGATTGTTTTCTTTTAATATCATCAAAGTTCCAAGCCATGCAAAATAGAAAAAGCAACATTCATTCCTGCCCCTGCTAGCAAACAAAAGAATGGTAAGATATGGGGAAAACAGAATTGTATCAAGGGGTGTCATTGAATACTGAAGAGAAGATTGTCCATGCCACTGTACTGTATTTCCAATTTCTATATACAGTTGTGAAAGCTGGGCAAAGAAAAAGGCTGACAATCATCTCATTTGAAACATGGTGCTGGAGGAGAGTTCTGTGGTGTTAGCATGCCCTACTACCCCCTCCCTATAATATTTCATAATTGGCAATATTGGACACTTCAACTGGGGTGATCCAAAGTGAGGTCAGATGGAGGCCACAAGAACCTGGGAAGGTGTCTTAGAAATAATTTAGCAAGCACACCCCAAGCTAGGATTAGGTGGAAGCCCTTAGTAAACAAAACTATTAAGGAGGTATGTACTAATTATTTCTTTGGGCCCCTTGGTGGTGATTGTTTATCCTAAACAATCAAGTGACCTACACAACCCAAATTCCTAGGAAATGTCCCTCAGAACCCCCTCCTTTCCTAAGATGTGAGGTTGTCATAAACCGATCAATTCCTATCTTCCAGCCATTAACAGCAATCAGCTAAATTTCAGTTTCCTTTGTTTAAACAGTGGGAAACCCATCTAAGCTTTCTTCTAGCCAAAGCTTCAGGATAGAAAACAGGGTATAAATATTAGCCCCAAACAATAGCAAGGTGTGCCACTGTGGATGAGACCTGACCACTCTCTGAGTTGGTACACTCCTGGATGAGAACTTCCAGTGCCACCCTCAGGCTTCACTCTGAGTACTTCGCTACTCTTCCAGATTGGTAACTATCACCCTATTTACTATTTCTCTAGCCAACCTTTCTGCCTTCACTCTTCAATAGCATTGGGTCATTCTTGTGAGCATGTGTTGTATGTGTGACTGCTTTTTTGTGTTATTCCCAATAAAAACATTTTATTTCACTTTAACCTGGGGGTTCTTTAGATGACAAAAAAAAAATCCACAAAGAATGCAGGAAGAACACCTTTTGTTTAGATGAGCTCCTGCCTGGATTCACCATATGGGGAAGGAGGTGGGCTCAAAACTCCAAATAGATCGCAATAACAGCATTCTCTGTTTCTCACAATCTTTTTTTAAAATTGTGTGAAAATGTGCATAACAGGCCATTTGAACAACCAATTCAAATAGGGTCACATAGAAGAACTCAACTGTGATTGATTGGACCTCAGTGTGGGTGGGCGAAGCGGCTCATACAAGGGACAAAGCGGCTGGAGCCACCATTGTTTTTTTGTTTTTGTTTGCCAGCTGAATGGTTGTGTGCACAATCATTCAAGTGGCAGAGCAAAAAAAAAAAATTAAGCACAAAATAGCTCTTACACATCTGTCATCTAAGGAAAAAAGTGGGGAGAATGGAGGGAAATTTTCAGCAGGCAATTCACTCATGGCCACCATCTTTTTTCAGGGGCATGCTCCATGTAAACTGTAAACCTGGCCAACTTTCCATGCCAGTGATCTTGCCAATGATTCATGGGCACAAATTAACACTGCTGTGATAGGAAGGTAAGGAGTTTTTTTTCCCCCTATTAATTCTCCCATGTAGCTGTGCCCCTGGAGTTCTCTGCAGTTAGTACTGGTATACATAGGTGAAAAGATCCTAAAAGTTACCCACCTCTTGCAGCATTCCATTTGAACTAATAATAATACCTCCAAATATTAATAAAGTTTTGGTTTCACAATTGGGGCTCTAAAGCACCCCCACCTCTTCAGGTAAGAGTGGATACCCTGGGTCCTAGAGCAAATCAAGCTTGAATTCAACAGCCAAGATAATTAAGCTGCAACTGTTGTACTTTGGACACATAAAGAGAAGACATGGCTCACTAGAAAAGAGAATAATGCTTGGTAAGGTACAAGGCAGGAGGAAAAGAGGAAGACCGCATTACATGTGGATAGACTCAATCAAGGAAGCCACAGCCTGAGTAAGTAAGACCTGAGTAGGGCTCTAAGACCTGAGTAGGGCTGTTGAACATTGGCTGACTTAGAGGTTTCTCATTAATAGAGACACCATAAGTTGAAGTTGACTTGACAGCAGTTAACAACAATTAAATAGTGTCATTTTGCTAATGCAAAGTGTCTATTAGGGCTTGTCTGGGGGGGGGATCCATACTCACTTCATAGTCCTTGTGATCAGGACACATGATGTTTGTGATGATTCACATGAGTTTCTGAAGGCTGTAATCCACTTTTTAAAACTTCACCTCTTACTCCCAACTTTTTTGGAAAATCTAACACATTCTGGAAAATGTGTGTGGCTAGCACTCCAAGGCAGCTTCAGTGTGGAGCCAGGGAGAGGAGTTTTTGGTGAGTGGGGTTGGTTGGTTCCAACAAGTGTGGTGTGTGTAGCTGATGTTTGCTTTTTAAACTTCAGTAATGTATACATGTAATGAATACATGTATGCATTCAGATCTCCACACTACTGAGTGAGGAGCTGTCTAAAAGAGGAATGCAATGAAAAGTGAGATTGACTCTCTTTTTGGAAGGTCTTTAAACAGGTTGGATGTACATCTAAGTGATCAGATGAAAGGAGGTGAGTAGGGAAGATGATCAGATGATCAGATGAATGGGGTGAATGGGGAAAGTGATCAGGTAAAGGGGATGAGTTGGGAAAGCGATCAGATAAGGGGTGAGTGGGTTGGTTGAAATTGGTCCAAATCACTTCAGAGTCTGATTTTCTCTGGATCTTAATTGGTTTTGACCTAATTTGAGTGGATCTGAATTGGTTTACATGGCTTAGTTTTGCCTGCATTTGTTTAGGTCTATTCATGGCCAGGCCCAGATTGCTGGCATATGTTTCTAGATAAGGCAGACATAAATTTAGCAATCTGCTTACTTTTATTCGTAAGATGTCTCCATACCTATCTCTACCCCTTGCTAGATTTCTCCCTCTCTTTGGGCCAAAACCTATTTATTTTATCTCTTTATTTGATTTATATCCCATCTTTCTCCCAATATGTGACCCCAAGTGGCTTATTTAAACCCCTGGCTTTAAGAGTGCCAAAACTAAAGTTTGGCTCTGCATCGTCCTTTGATTATGAGGACTCATCGGAGGCGGGCACTGGAAGGCTGTTTCTTGGTGGGTAGCTTTCTATTAAGCTTACATTGTCTGACCATGATATAAAAAGAGCTCCACAAGTGCATCTGTGTGCAGATCTCACATGGCCTATTCCCAATCCAAAGAACTGCTACTGGGTCAGGTCCTGCCACACTGACCCTGGAGGCCAGACCAGGGCAGGAGGGTGATCTCTCTCCCACCTACTTAACTATCCCATCCTGCCCAACTGTGCTGCTGTTGGATGTGCATCTAAGCAATCAGATGAAATGGGGTGAGCATGGGAAGCAAACACCACTGTTCTTTGCTGAGATTCATTACGTAGAATAGCCAGGTCTCTTCTATGCTGACAATGGCTGCTGGGCCTTGGCTTTGACCATGACCACTCCAGCCAAATCTATGAGCCTATGGCTCTCACTTTGGCTCCTTGCCCCACAAATCAGGGGCTGGCCGGCTGGCCAAAGGTATATACTGCTCTGCAAGGGAGGCTGAGACTGCTGTTGCTGAGATTGCTTCTGCTGCTGATCTCAGGCCTAGGCCTCAGCCTCTGGGCCTACCCCATCAGGATGCTGATTATACCTCAAGCAAGATTCATAAAAGGCAGAGGTTGGTTGGAGCTGGCTTTTATAATCGCCCAGTTCCACCCCATCACCAGCAGCACCACCATGGTGTGAGGACCAGGCTCTGTTTCCTACCTGTAGGACATGTGCAAAGTAGACCTCTGGTGGCCAGCCACCCGGAACAAGCTTAGCTGAGGGACTGGCATATGGGGGAGAAGAGTGGAATCCTGTAAAAAGGTGAATGGTTTGCTTTTCATAAATATATTACACCTGACTGAAATAACATACTGCCCAACATTTTACAGATGAAAACAGGGACATGTTGGCCAAGCAATACCCAAGTGCAAAAGTAATAAGTGAGGAAGGATGCAAAAGTTAGGGGAGACTGTTGAAATTTGCTGTTGCCTGAGCCCAGTGAGAAGGACACGATTCCATCCCCACCTCTTTCCCCTGGTGAGTTATTTGAGTGCAAACTACTTTTGTGCTCCCATAGCCACTTGTCTCTAGGATGAAGAGGAACCATTTGGGTTTGGTTGGTCAATCAATTACGAATCCACCAAACAGCAGCATGATTCATCAGGTTCAGATCCACTCAATTAACTCAGCAAGGGGAAGAGAAGAGAAAGGGGTGGAATCTTGCCCCTTCCAGTAGGCTCAGACAAAAGCAAACTGCTGCATCCTCTCCTAGCTTGCATTCCTGTTTATCAACTTTTTGCCACCTTGGCCACACTCTAATGTTGCTTGGCCACATGTGTCCTGGTTTTCATTTGTGAAACACTGGAGAGTATGGGATGTTTGTACTGGGCCTAGCCTGGACCATCATAACAGAAGGCAGAGAGACAGGAACCTAATCTCTCATAGGTAGTGGTACCAGGTGAGCACAACAACTGCCATGACACCATGTCATTTCTTTTTAAGTAGCAGAAGCTAAAAAAATTATTTTGGTGCAATGGAGCTCAATCTAGTCATTATTTATAGTATAAATGATTACTAGGATGAGCTCTGTAGGGCCTAAATACCAGATCCCATCTGATCTTGGAATATAAGCAGCCTCAGCTTGTCAGGATTTGGGGACATGCAGTCCAAGTACTATAGATTTATTCTCTAAAGAGCTGAAGCTGAGATGTAACAGTTTGCAAGGTACTTAGCCTTTATTTCTGATGCCTGAAGGAACAATTCTGCTGCAATTTATTGCTGCCTGAATCCTGTTTGGGTTCTCAGTGCGCGCTCTTACCTGACACAGCTCTGGTTAGTACTTGGATGGGAGACCAGCAACAAATAGCAGGTGCTCTAGGCTATATTTTAGAGGAAGGAACTGGCAGAAACCACCTCTGAGTATTCCTTGGCTAAGTAAACCCTATGAAATCTATGGGTCACCATAAAATTGACAGGCAACTTGAAAGTACACATACACATACACATGGAGAGTGAACTCCATTCCACCATAGTGCTCCACACTGTATGTGGATGTGTGAAGTGTCTTATTTCTTCTGAAACCCTTCTAATGTACAGTATTCCAAGAGAACTGATCCCCATCAAATAAAAGTTAGGTCACTGCTGGTGCAGAAAAGGCATCGATATAAAGTGCAAAGTCAATTTTTAGGTACATGCAGGGTTTTCATCTAAATATCTTGCACCAGTTTTATTCAAAGTATCTCCATGGGAGGGGCAATCACTCAAAAAGAAGATCAATTTCATTGATCAAGTTATTTTCCAAAAGTTTAAAAGGGCAGTTTTTCATTCCCTGCATGCTCTGTACTAATCTGCAAGCAGACATTATATTTACTTACACTGCAGCTGTCTGCACAGTTTCCAGTCAGAGCTGAAATACTCTTCTGGGGTGCTGTGGAAATAACACAGTATCAGAAATTGTAGAACATCTTGTGCATATTTTTTGTTGTAAGATTTGCCTACTGTGTTTTCTGAAAGGGATATTGCTATGCATTTGTTTTTTGGGCCTAAATCAGCAACTCATTCTCAATATGCTAGACAGGTTGCAAGTATTAAAAAGCAGAAGGTTCTTTAAATGGCGCAATGGGTAAAATTCACTTCAGAGAACACCACTGATTTCCAGACCAAAATAAGCAATGCTTCATTTCAGATTGCCTCTGAAATAGGATTTTCAAGCTAAAAGATATTTACAAGAGGTTCACCACTGCCTTCTTTTGTGCAGTGCTAACAAGAATCAGTGGTGTCACTACCCACTACAACTGCTGCCCAGTAGCCCACCTTTCGCCACCACCCTTGCCATTGGAAGTATCAGTTCTCTTCTGCTAATGTGGCTGCTAATTCTGTTACCATGCCCCATCATCTCCTCTCTATAATATCTCATAATTGGAAATATTGGACACTTCAAGGGGTCTAGTAGATGAGGGTGAGCCAAAGTGAGATCAAATGGAGGTCACAAGGACCCGACAAAGTGTCTTGGAAATATTTTAGCAAACACAACCAAGACAGGATTAAACAGAGCCCCTAGTAAACAACACCATTACAGAGGTATGTGCTAATCCTCTCCTGGCAGTAAGTCACACATCCTAAACAAACAACTGACCTACAGAACTCGTATTTCCAGGAAATATCTCTCTGCATCTTCTTCTGTCCTACAATGTGAGGTTGTCATAAACCCATCAATTACTACCTCCTAGCGATTAACAGCAATCAGCCAAGTTTTGGTTTCTGTTGTTTAAATAGTGGGAAACCCATCTAAGCTTTGTTCTAAGCCCAAATACCCCTTCAGGACATGAGATATAGTATAAATCCCTCTGGCTTTTCTTCGCAAACAAAGATTTAGGAAGGACTCATCCTGTGCTTTCTGCAAGCGTGCTGATGACTAAAAAGGCCAATCTGAGATAAACAAGTCCGGTTGCAGAAAGCACAGCAGAGGGTCTCCTTGGGTGATGTTTCTGGGTTGTGATTCTTTCTGCATTGTCATTTCTCTTCAAGACTTGTTCGGCATGAGTTCTCAAATAAGGCTGCAGCATTGTGGATAGTGCGTCTCCATGCCTCCCAATGTGAGGCCAGGGTGGACCATTGTTGGTGATCAATTTGGCCGAGCCTGAGATGTTGTTTCAGGGAGTCCTTGTATCGTTTATTTGGAGCGCCCCTCTTACGCTGACCCGTGGCGAGTTCACCGTAGAGTACTATTTTTGGGAGGCAATGGTCCTCCATCCTGGAAACGTGCCCTGCCCAGCGCAGCTGTGTTCTCAATATCATGGCCTCAATGCTGGTGGTCCCTGCTTGCTCAAGGAGAGCGACATTCGTCACATAGTCAGTCCAGTATATATTTAGGATTGTGCGTATACAGCACTAATGAAAGTGTTCAAGGAGTCGTAGGTGGTGGCGATAGGTGACCCATGTTTCAGATCCATAAAAGAGAATAGAAAGTACAATGGCTCTATAAACACTTATTTTTGTGCTTCGCCTCAGGTGTTTATTACTCCAGACTCTTTTGTGAAGTATTCAAAATGCATTAACCCCCCAAAATAGCAATGCTTGTCACTGTGGATGAGACCCAGCCACTCTCTATGTCGGTGCGCCTCTGGATCGAAGCTTCCAGTGCCACCCTCAGATTTCTGCCTGTGCTCTTCGCTCCTTGTCAGACTGTAACTATTGCCCTAATCTCCCAAATCAATTCCTCTATCCAATCTTTCTGCCTTAAACTCTCTGCTAGCCTTGTGTGGTTTTGTGAGCATGTGTTGCATGTGTGATTGCTTTCTTTGTTATTTTCTAGTAAAAACCATTTTATTTCACTTTAAACTGGAGTTCTCTGCATTGGTATACACAGGTGAAAAGGTCCTGAAGTTATCCATCTTTTGCAGAATTCCATTTGAACTAGTAATACTTCCCCCAGCTAAAAATAGATCACGGGTGGACTCCCCACAGAACCTCCCACCTCTTTGTGTAACACCTCCTAAAGAGGTTGGGTGCATCTTGTTCTGGTGTTTCCACTTTGGGAATTCTGCCTTGAGCTACCCTACTAGGAGTCTAGACTCTTGATAGTCTAGTCTCTATCAAGAACATTAGATAGAAAAATTTAAAGACCGTGTAAAGTATAGGTTTGCACTACTATGTATAATAGACTGTAAACTGTAAAACATGCAGACTGAAACCAGGGACAATATCAGGTAAGACTGTAAAAAGACTACATCTGTAGCCAAAGTGGGGGGGGGGGAAGCCTAAATAGATAACTCTTCAAATGGTTTAGGACAGGTGAAAGAAAAAATGAAAGATGACAGAAAAAGATTTAGAATCCTAAATGCAACTGTTTAGCAACTTGTATGCAGAGACAAAGAGAACTATTTTTAATAGTGTAAAGAAATTGAAGACAACAAAAAAGGAAGCATAAGAGACCGCTTCACAAGATCAGAGGGAAATAAAAAGAAATTTAAACCAAGAGCAGGGATGCTGAATGATCAACATGGGAATGCTCTGTGGTGTCACTAAGGCTGGTGTCACCCCTCTTCCCTACGGTGTCACCTGGTATGGTTCAGCCTCTCCACACCCACTAGTGCCATCACTGGGAATTCTATTATATGATTAAGACAAAATAAAAAGACAGTGGAAGCAATACAGTGAAGGACTATATAGAAGACTTGAAAGTATTGCAGATAGCTTCTGAGACAAAATAATCTACAATTTTAGAAAGTGAGGTGACAACTGCTCTCAAAGCACTTGAAAGATATAAATCACCAGGAACAAATGGCATACCAGTGACATACCAATATAATTGTTTCAAGCTATAGAAATGGAATCCAAATTCTAATAAAATGTTGCCAAGAAGTATGGCAAACAATGACCCCAGACTGTAAACAATCTAAATTCCAATTCACATGAAAGGGGACACCAAGGATTGCAGTAACCACCATACTGTTGCATTAACCTCCCATGAAAGAAAAGTGATGCTCAAGATTTTACAACACAGACTTTTACCATATATGTCCAAGCTGGATTCAGAAAAGGAAAAGACACTAGAGATCATATTGCCTACATATGATGGCTAAAGTAGTACATGAAGGAATTTCAGAAGAAAATAAATTTGTGCTTTATATATTATAGCAAACCTTTTTACTGTGCAAATCATGAAAAACTGTGGATTGCTCCAAAAAGGGTGAACCTGCCATAACAATTGATTGTTCTGATGGCTAACCTATATTCTGGACAATGGGTCACTGTCAGGGCAGAATATGGAGAAATGATATGGTTTCTAATTGGCAAGGGATTGAAACAAGGGTGTGTTTATCACCTTTTTTGTTAAGTTTATATGCAGAAATATATGGACAGTGGGATTAGACTCAAAAGAAGGAGGTGTGAAAACTAAAGGAATAAAATCAGGAATTTTAAATATGTAATTGACACCATATTACTAACAGAAAACAGCAAAAATTTGGAACAAGTAGTGGTGAAAGTTAAAGAAGAAAGGGCAAGGCAAGGTTACTGCTAAATATTAAGAAGACAAAAATAATGACCACAGAAGATTTATGTAACTTTAAAGTGAATCATGGAGACAATAAAATTATTAAAGATTTTCTATACTTTGGCTCAGTTAATAACTCAAAATGGAGACTGTGGTGTACAAGTCAGAGCAAGACTAAAGACTTGTATAGGCGAGAAGATATAATGCTGACTGCTGTACATTAACGCAAATTCACAACAGCGTTCATTTGTTTCCATGTTTTTTGACAAAATCTCTGGTATGCAAAGCTATCAGGTTTTGATATTCACATGGAGCCATGCCTGTGAATCAAGATGGTAGACGGGAGTGAATCAATTGCATTATTATTCTCAACAAGGGGGCTTGCCGATTGCCGGTGGGCCTTTTTGCGGCCCGACCGGCACCCCCTGAGAGCCCTCCGGCACCCCCTCGTTGCCAGGCAGGGGGGAGGAATGGGAGACCACATTGTCTTCGCTGGTGGCCGCCATCTTAGCTGTCTCCTTCCCAGCCGGCCTTGCGGCCAGAAGGGACAAGGAGGGAGCGGCAGCCAATCGGGGTGGGTCCACTCTCATCCGATTGGCCGCGGCCACCTGGACAGGGTGGGACATCCGGCCGGCCTCTGGTGCGGACGGATGATGCAAGAGGGAGGGCGACAGAGCTGATATAAGGCAACTCCATCGGCTCTCCTCCCTCTTTAGGCTCCAGAGAGCCGAAGGCCTGCCCACCCACCCTCTATGTCGCAATTTGCACGGCAGCAGATGCCATGGGTCATGATAGAGCATGAGGTCAAGGGGGCTCTGTCAAGTGCAAGTTCAAGCATTGTTAAAGTTCAAGGGAGACCCCGCCTCCTGTGGTTAATCATTTGTTTGCAGGGGAGGAGAGAGTCGAGCGGACAGCTTGGCCAGCATCTCTCTCCTCCAGGGAGTCGGAATGGACCAACACGTGAACTTGACCCACATGATGGGCTCAAGGAGCAGATCACGACCCATGCATTGCCGCCAACCATCTAGCTTACAAGTTGCGGCCATTTATTGCCAAAAAAACATGTATCTTGCTAACCTGTATTTAACCCATGTTTTCTGAAGATGTAACCAAATGTAATCATCATTATCCAATGCAACGTGTATGTGTATTATTCAGGAGGGCGGAGGGGCTGGGGCTGGGTCCGCAAATTGCCATCACAGCACAGTATTTTTTTTTACTGTGAATCTAAGGTATTCAAGTGTGACCTTCCATTTAAAAAGCTGTTTGGTCGCCTCAGTGCAGCAAAAAAGTGCATGATTGCGACTGTGAAACTCCAAAATGGTGCAAAATGGCCACTTCATTGTCAGTAAGCCCCACCACCACCACACACACATTTGACCAATCAGGTTTCCACTTCTGTTTTTATCTGGGAATGCACTGTGATGCAATTCAAGCAGGAATGTGCATTTGCCCCACATTTTTAAAAAATACCCCAGGAGAAGCCATGAAGGCTTCTCCCAAGTAGTTTTTGGGGTCCCTGCTTCCAAATACAGTGAATCACTGTGGGATCTTATTGGGACAAAAGGTATTCTCCTCAAATTGTATAAGTATTTTTTTCATCATCTAGACAACCCCTAAGACTTGGAAGCAAGGCAGCTCTGAAGTAACTACAGTAGATCTTTCATTGGATACCAAAGATGATAAGGCTCAGTAAGACTGAAGGCAGTAGGAAAAGAAGAAAAATAGGTAAAGTGGAAGGCAGTAGGAAAAGAGGAAGAACACATTACAGGTGTATTGATTCAATAAAGGAAGCCACAGCCCTGAGTTTGCAAGATTTGAACAGGGCTGTGTTAATAACAGTGTTTCTTGGAGGGCTTTCATTCATAGGGATATTGTGCTGTCAAAGGTGGAGAGCTTTAGTGGTTTGAGTGTTGGACAAGGACTCTGGGAGACCAGGGTTTGAATTCCTTCTCAGCCATGGAAGCCCACTGGGTGACCTTGGGCAACCCACACTCTTTCGGCCTCAGAGGAAGGCAATGGCAAACCCACTCTGAACAAATCTTATACATAAAAAAAGATCCTTAGGGACAGCATAAATCGGAAACTACATGCAACCTGGTAAATCAGAACTTGGGGATATGGCATGGATGACTTACCTGCTCAGAATTCCAGATCACTCCTTGACCCTGCAGGTGTGATGTGTTCAACTGGAAGACCTTGCTCTGTCTCCTGCCTCTGACCCAAGGGGTCTCAGCTGTCTGATGACTTTAGGGCTGACCCCAGAAATAGCCAGAGTGAGATTCCACCTAAACATGAGGAAGAACTGTGAAGTCAAAGGTTTTCACAGCCAGCATCCATAGATTTTCCTTGGTTTTTTTCCAGGCTGTGAGGCCGTGTTCTGGAAGTTTCTTTCTGACGTTTCACCTACATCTGTGGCTGGCATCTTCAGAGAATGGTTGGGTAGGAGTGTGTCTGAAGTTTATATGGTGTGAACCCCTGTAGAGGAGTATATGTAAATTTGTATAATTGAATGGTTAGTTTCTGGTATAGAAATGCAAGACTCGTTAGTGTCTGTTTGGCTGATGGTTGGTTGATGGACCATTATCTGCTGGGAATCCCCATGTCCCTGGGTGGAATTTCTTGGTAAGTGTGGAGTTTTAATTCTATTGTATTTCAAAACTGGGGGCCAGATTTTGTTTACTTTTAAGGTTTCTTCTTTCCTGTTGAAGTTGTCCAGGTGTTTGTGGATTTCAATAGCTTCTCTGTGCATTCTGACACTGTTTTGTGGTCCCTATGTAAACTTTGCAGTGTGCAAACACAAATCAAGGAACATGAGAGACATTGCAGACTGGGCCAACCAGAAAAATCAGCAGTAGCAGAACATGTTATAAACCAACATGGACACAAAATGTTATTTAAAAACACAGAAATTCTGAACCAGGCTAACAACTATCATGTTAGAATGCACATACCATACCTTCCACTTGCCCAATGCAGAACAAGGGAAGCACTGTAGCAGCATCTCCATGTGGCTGCACCAACTTAGCACTAGTGGTGAAGTATGTGATTCAATTCCATCCATTTAGTGGGGCTTCTGCCATATCTTATAACCCTTCAACCAGCATCACTGGAGTATAGGATTGAAGTGTAAATGTTACCAACCTTCAAGAGTTCCTTCTATTTTGTTTTCAACATGTTCCTTTCTGGTGGTGGTGGTTGTTTTTTATTATATATCTCCCTATGGATTGAGGCAGGGAACAACAAATTAAGATATAAACATAACGTTGGTTAAAAAAATAAATATCCATTAAAATATATATCAATTTAAAAGAACAAGTAATACAAAGACATTTTAAAACAGTTAACACACAATTTAAAATTCATAATTTAAATTCAGCTGGATAGGACTACCAGAAGAGATTACTTCTAAGTCAAAGTCTACTGGTAACATAAAAGACATGAAAATATAGAATGCTTTAGCACATGCTTATTTCTAGCCATGAGATGTCCAATAAAAATGGTTCTGCATTCCTCCCCCCGCCCAAAAAAAAATGGTCAGGACTGGGTGCTCACTAAAGCAAATGAGTTCCAAAACTCAAGGGAGCAACTTCTGGGATGCCTTTCCAGCAGATTAATTTGGGGCTGGGACCTGGTCCAACAAAAAACAAAACTGGCAATGGAGTAACCCATCCACTAACCTATTATTATTCAGTAAATCATCTATTTAATAATGCATAACTACTGTGTGTTAAAATTTTAATATGTAAATATTAGAACATATAGTCATCTACCAACCAATATATGCAAATACGGTTGCTGTGGTTTAGCAAATTCTTTGCATTTTTCAGGTCACTTATTCATGTATCTATGTGTGCTTTGCACAGAGTTCATTCATATATTCATTATATCACATTTGCACTGTTTCTGAAACTCATGTCAGTAGATAGAATCTAAATTCTTCCATGTTATTGTTATAGCAAGAATGTAAGAGGAACCTTGTTGGATCAGGAATGTGGTCGAGCTTCTTGTCTGACCACTGAGGCCAAACCTCTGGTAGAGCACAAAGGCCATAGACATCTCTGATTGTTAAAGTAGACGGGGCTACTGTTATTCTCTCTGAGCTTCATGAAAGCTAAGCTGAGCAACGCTGGCTCTTCCAAAGAACTTTGTGGATTCAATGTGAAGTCAAAGACTTTCACAGCTGGCATCCAAGTTTTTTGTGGTTTTTTTTCAGGGTGTGTGGTCATGTTCTGGAAGAGTTTATTTCTGACGTTTCGCCTGCATCTGTAGCTTGCATCTTCAGAGAATGGTGGGATGGAGTGTGTGGGGTTTTTATATTGTGAGTCCCTGTTGGAAGAGGATATGTACATTTGTGAACTCAACACATTCAAGTGAACTTCACCCAGAGAAAGGAGGATTTCCAGCAAACAATAGGCCATTTAGCCAAGCAGACACTAATCCTCCTTGCATATCCTCCCAACCCAGGAACTAGCCATTCAAATACATAAATTTACATATCCTCTCCAACAGGGACTCACATCCCTACCCCACTATTCTCTGAAGATGCCAACCACAGATTCAGGTGAAACATCAGGAATAAACTCTTCCAGAACATGGCCTCACAGCCCAGGGGGAAAAAAAAACAAGGAAAACCTTTGTAGATTAAGGTGGTGTGTGTCCAATCTCAGAGTTGTCACCAAGGGTTACCAGCTCTTACTCATCCCACCATTTGCAGAGACCTGTAGTGGTGAGGAAGCTCTCCTTCCTCTTCCAAAGAGGTCTCATCTGGTAGAGATTTAGGAAATTGGCAAATTCTGTTGTCATTATGGCCATTGGAAGATTTGTCCCCCCGCCCTTACATTTGCCCAATTCCTTTTGAAAATTGCCTATACCTAGATGCCATGATAGTGCATTCATTTAAAAAAATAACAATTCTCTACAATATCTCTATGATTCTATGATCATGTAGTACCTTTTTGTGTTTCAAAAGTATGTAGCAAGATCTATACTTTTTATCCTTTCAAAGAAGCTTTTACCTGCTTAGAAACTTTTGTAATAAAACAAAGAAGAAAATTGTTTTAAAATCCTTTTGACCTAGTGTAAACCTCTTCATCCCAAACAAACAGACTACACAGTAGCTTGTTGTGTGTTTTCCAATCTTTCCTGACTTATGACAACCCTAAGATGAACCTTTCATGAGCTCGTCTTGGCAAGAGTTGTTCAGAATGAGTTTGTCTTTTCCTGCCTCAGAGAAGAAGAGAATGTGACTTGCCCAAGGTCACTCAGAAGATTTCCATGACCAAACGGGGATTTGAACCCTGGTCTTCAGAGTTGTAGTCCAGCACTCAAACCATTACACCACACCAGCTGTCAGGCACATATAAAATAAAAATGAACACCTGAATGACAAAAATTGGATATAGTTATGTGCATGCAGTACTATGAACATCCCAGGTTTGGCTTAGAAATCAACTACTGTGATTTTGAGTTTTGTCAGGACCAATACTAACAAAGTACTAACAAAGGGTCCCCCCAAGTGCCTTCTCTCCCATCTGTTTCTGAATATTTTCTCTTACTATTTGACCACAATCACTCTGAATCACAATCCAGTCATCTATCAGAAGATGGAAGATTCTGCCTTTAGGCATTTGGAAAGGCACAAAGATTTCAGGCTCATGTATATTTCATTAAAAAATGTACTGGAAGCAGGAGATGATATACCGTTTGAGGCTACATGATGAGAAGTGTTGTATGCAGGACATAGGAAATAATAGGAACATGACTATATTTGGCCCAGATTATTTGTGTCCCCTTTCAGTTGCTACATTTTAGGAATACAGATATGCTACTTATCCTTGCAGAAGATTCAGAAAAGAGAAGCACAGATAGTAGAAGTATTGGAGATGCAGGACAAATGTAGAAAGCTGCTGTGTATACTGTGATGGGCACTACCGTTTTCTCTGTTCCAAGGTTTAAGGAGCTTTTTCTAGGGTGCTTTTTCTAGGGTGGATTTTCTTGGCATGAGGATTCTGGAAACAGACTCCATGTTTTGTAATATTTGAATTTACCTATGAATATATGAGTTGAACACAAGGTGGGGGTCCATAGCATTAACAGCCCAGCAGATGTTGGGCTCTCTGTTCCCCAATAAGGGGACTCTCTACCCCATAAAGAAGCTTCTCAAATTTCAAACTCAACTTGGGCTGCTGACACACTTCAGAAATAATGCAGTTTGACACCTCTATAACTGTTATGGCTCAATACTATAGAATGCAGGGATTTGTAGTGTTCTGAGATATTTAGCCTTCTCTGTCAGAGACCGCTGGTGCCACAACAAACTACAAATCCCAGGATTTCATAGGATGGAGCCATGATAAAGTCATCTCAAACAGCATTATTTCTGCAGTGTGTCAGCAGCCTTAGCTCACAGCTGCAGCTTTTTCACTTTGCTTGTTGCTTACCTTGTTCTTCCTTTCCAGCAGATGCCTGGTTATCACATGCCCAAGCTGGGAGGAAGGAGAAGAGAAATTCCTGATTCCCCAAAGGGCTTTCTTCTTCCAGAAAGTCAAGGTATTGAGAGCAATTTCCATAACAAAAACTCTTGTCCACAGCACCCAGAATGACATTACAACACTAGACCCACAATAGGTTTCCTCCAGAATTTCAGTTCCATGATGATACTCATTAAATTAATCATGGAACTGTAGAATCATGGAGTTGGAACACAGTGTGTTCTACTTATAACCACCTCATTATAAACCTAGTTTGGAAATATTAAATCAGGAGCAATAGCTTAGGAGCAATCATTAAATTAGACTGCAACATGAACTGTTTTTGTCAACCAAGTCTGAAAACATCCTTAAGAGACAGATCTCAATCTTTCCTTTCAATATTCAGAAGTTCCTAAGTGAGTAATATTGTTAGTCAGTTTTCTCCATTTGACAAGTCTGGAAGTGAAATCATTTGTGGAATAAGATCAACAGGAACAATTTGGTAAATTCAGGTAACAACAATAAATGTTTTGACAGTTGTTTCTGAAGTGTAACCTTTTTCATTAGTGGGAAAATAAAGCATAAAATACATTTTTAAAAAAAAGAATCATGGAGTTGGAAGGGACTGTAAGGGCCATGAGGTTCAACCCCCTGCCAAGCAGGAATACACAACTAAAGTGCTCCTCAAGTTCTTGCGTATATTCATTGCAAAAAAAAAAAAAAAACTTTAATAGGAAGGGTAATATAGTATTCACAGCATTTAAGAAGACAGAAACATGGTACTATTGTTGCTCATGTATAATATATTGGAATGTGTATAAAATACACTGTTTAAAATATCAGGGTATGTTGTCCCTGTTTAAACATCCACACTGTACTTCACACGTTAGTGGAGAATACAGCCCGTTTAGCAGAGTTTAATGCAAACGCAGCAGCATCTAGCGTCAGAATGTTAGCATACATAGCTTATTAAATAACCAAACACCCTTTGTCTTGTCCCAAGTTGTTTAACTAGCAAAATAACCAGTCAAGACTCAAAAGTTAGTTTAAAAAGTACAAAAGCATCTTTACTCACAGTTTAGAGAGATCATTCTTGGCAGGAATAACAAACTTCATCAAAATAAACTAAAACTAGTTCAAAATACTTAAAAAACTACATTGTTGCAAAACTATGTTCAGGACACCCCTTTCGGGGTCCTCTCAGTTCAAAGGGCCATGCGGTTTGTTAAGGATCATGGCTTCTTGAACAAAGTAGAATACTCAGACACTCCCCTTCATCCCAGATTCACCAATAGCAAAACTTCAGGAAGTTACATCAGCTCAGCTCATATGCCTTCTCAGTTAACCCTTCAATAGCAAAAGAATTTCCACTTACTGGACTGCAAACTATATTTTCCAACATAATAATGGAATTTGCATAGCAATGCGGGATTTAGAACTTTAGTGATATAAATTATTATATTAACTATTAGTGATAGTGATGTAAGTTGTTGTTAATTGCCCTTAAGTCATCTTTGACTTATGGCAATCTTATAAATGAGAGACCTCGAAGACAGCCTGTCATCAACAGCCTTGCTCAGGTTCTGCAAACTCAGGGCCGTGGCTTTCTTGATTGAGTTTTTCCATATGTGATGCAGCTGTCCTCTTTTTCTATGCCTCCCATTTCACCAAGGAGATTATCAGATGCAGGCAAAAAGCCCATGAGGACGACATCATCATACCGTACAGTTTCGCACATGTCGTCATCCTTGTGTGCTAACTCCATGCAGACTCTGTGCTGCAGCAGAGAATAAACCATCACTTTTCATTAGCGGAAACTTCTGCCAATGAAAAGCGATGGTTTATGCTCCACTGCAGCACAGAGGCTGCATGGAAGCAGCATGCAAGGTTGATTATGTCATGCAAAACGGGACCCATTCCTGGTACAGTGACATCATCCTCGCTTGCTCCTGTTGGGCTTTTTGAAGCACCTGATAATCTCCAATCTATCATTGGCTTTCTCATGAGTCATGTCATCCCATGATATGGCCAAAGTATGATAGCTTCACTTTGGTCATTTTGACTTTTAGGAGAGTTCAGGCTTGATCTGCTCTCGGACCCATTTATTGGTCATTTTGGAAGTCCATGGTATCTGCAGACTTCACCTCCAGCATCATATTTCAAGTGAGTTGATTCTTTTCCTGACAGCTTTCTTTACTGTCCAGCTTTCACAACCATACCTAGAAACTGGAAATACAAATTGTGCATCTCCTGCATCCAAGTCTAATATACTGTGTATTAAAACACACATGTCTGTTAGTGCTGATTTGAGTTTGATCAATTTGCAGTCTATTGAAATAGGGAGGATGCCATTGTTTGGGGACTCTCATTTGTGACATGTGGTGGTAGCCCATGTGATTCTGTTTTCTCCTGCTTACCTTGCATTTTTTTCAAACATGTTGTGTGTTATGCACATGTTTTAAGTTGTGATCCTTGGGCACAGAGCATTTTCCCTTGGAACAGAGAAGCTGAGAAGCACACAATGTAAAATTCATTTCTCCCAAGAGATAGCTCTATTGGTATTTATCAACATAAACTCCCAAATGAGTAAAAATAGAGTAGCAGGTTCAAATGGAGAAGAAAATCAATTACACAAAAAGAGAAACAACAGGCAACAAAAGAGAACAAATGGATGAGTGCAAAGACTGCCAGAGCAAAGTGCTTGTAAATAAGGCCAGTTTATACTCTGGAGAACAAAGGTTTCAATTAGTTAATCAAAGAATATCAAGTGAAGGAGCAAATTAGAGGGGTGATATGGAAGAGGAGGTATAGTCATATAGATGTTAATCATAAGATGTATCTGGCTGATGCAAAACTGAGTACAGCAGGAAAGCAGAATAGAAGTGGAGAAAGTTAATAAATCATTAAAAACACAAAATGTTCAGGGTGAGGCAGAAGGACAGGAAATATATCCCAATAAAGAGTGCAATGATGGTTAAGCATGCTCATTTACCAACTTTGGCTCAATAGCATACTCTAACTGAGGGGTGGAAATGGAAAACTATGAGGGGGAGAGGAAATAGCCTAGGAAAAGGCATGGATAACTTGTTGGCTAGAACCCTGAACATGAGCACTCTGCAATGTCACATTTTTTTTACAGGATCCTTTTTTCAATTGTCTAATATAGCCTTCACTAACTTGGTACCCACCAGATGTTTCAGCGTTTACTTCCCCCTACCCCCCCCCCTTCAACCAGGATGGTCAATGGTGAGGAATTTTAGGAAAGTATCTAGAGGGGGAAAGGTTGGGAAAGACTGGTTCAACAAGTGCTTGCCATTCCTCATACAAGTCATGAGACATTAAAATAAATCACCTAAGCATTTCTGATATCAGCAGTTTCTGTCTCATCCCTACACCAAGGGCTGAATTACTTCTCAGAACATTTTCAGACGCACTATATACCCCATCTTCTGTAATCCTCCTTTGAGATTAGCATAGACAACAGGTGGGAATCATGTGTCCTCCAAAGCCATCTCTGTGATGCATAGGGCCATCCTGGACCCCCAGCCATCACCAGTATTCAAAACAACAACAGCAACAACAGAGAATTGTAACCTCCAGGAGATACCAGGAGGAACAATTATCCTGTTAACACCATACCCTCCAACATTTCACTGATGGAAACCAGAACACATGTGGCCAAGCAATATTAGAGCATGATCAAAATGGCAAAAGTTTTTAAAGAAGAAGAGCACATAACATAGGAGAGACTGTGGCAGTTTGCTTTTGCCTGAGCCTACTGGGAAGGGCAAGATTCCATCCCTCCTCTCCTCTCCTCTTCCCCCTCCCTCCTGAGTTGAGTGCAAACTATTTTTGCACTTTGAACTCACTTAGCCCCAATAGAAGTTAGCCAGGATGAAGGGAGAATGTGGGAGAAGGAGAGAGAAACTGGGACAGCAGCTGAAAAAGTAGGATGGCAGATGATAAACTGGGACGATCACTGGCAAATTGGGACATTTGGAGGGTATGTAATCCCCCGAACACACACATACATATCTTGTTCTTATTAAAATCTAAAAGACTGGAAGGTCCAGAAGGTCACTTCCAGATTTTTTTATTTTGGAAGAGGTTTCTGCCACCTGTGTATTGGTGTGTGTATTGTGCGGGGAGGTGCCCCTCAATTCCTACACACACGCAGTAGTCCAGTCCTGGTACAGTCCCATCTTGAATTCTGGTCCCCAGCCTTCTATCTTTGCTGATCCCTCTGTCTTTTTAAACCTGTATTAACATGGCTCTAGATACAGTTAAACTGCAGGTCCAATGGTCCTGCCAAGATTTCCCTTCTAGGCTCTGTTGCTGTAAAAGTTGGCCCTACTGTGACAAGGAAAGAGCTCAGTTTGCATGGATTACTGTGTATCTGGAGTTGGAAGAGAAACTACAGTACATTCCAGATTCCTGAGAATTCAAACCATCTTTTGACCTGAGCTGGCCGGCAATGCTGGCTGGGAGATCTGGACAGTTTTACCCCACCCCTGCACCAAAAAGGTGATTTTTCCCAAGCTCTTGTTTTGATATTACTTTGACATTACAGTTTCACAATACAGAAGAAAATCAGTTTATTTGAAATGCAGTACTGAAAGAGTTTTCTGTGGATACCATGGATTGCCAAAAGACAAATCACTGGGGGTTTGAGAGCAAATGAAACCTGAACTCTCATTAGAAACCAAAATGCCTACACTGAGGCTATCACACTTAGAACATATCATGAGACATGACTCACCGGAAAAAATGATAAATGCTCAGTAAAGTTGAAAGTACTAGAAAAAGAGGAAGACTATGGACATTATCAGATGGGGCCAAAATGCCCTGTTACTGCCCCACCACCTCCTCTCCTGTTCCTGCAACGGAATGGAGGTAAATGTTCGCACACTTACCTCCATTCTGCTGCAGTCACGGGCTCCCTTCCTCCTTGCTGACTGGCTCTAAATGCAGCCATCGTAAGGCTGCCTTTACAACCGGCCAGCTGAAATCCCACTCGTTCTTGGGAGAGAATGAGTGGGAGAGAAATTCAAAAATAACCCACCCACCCCCAGCTGTCAAAGGAAAAAATAAAATGCAAAAATATTTTTTTAAAAAAGTAACCCGGGGAGGGGGGGAGGGTGCCACTTACCTTGATGTCCTGTTCGTGGCTAGAAGTGCTCGGCACAGAGCTCTTCCCCCGTGCCTGTCATCTCGGAATAGGGACGGGGCTCCTTTTCCCACGTCCCTGATTCTGTGACAGACACAGAAGAAAATGGAAGAGGTGTTCTATTCATGAAACATAGAATGTTTCATGAATACCCCAGGAGCAGCACAGGGGCAGGACAGGAGTAGGATGGAGGGGGTCGACGTCATCCAAAAGGGAGCCCCTTTCTCGCCCCTGTTCTGTTCCTGTCTTAGAATATTGCCCCATCTGATAATCTCCTACATTACACAGGGATTGATTTGGTCAAAGAAGCCATGACCCTGAATCTGCAAGATCTGAACAGGGTAGCTAGTAACATGGGACTTTTTGGGACATTAAAAAAACAGCGCAAGCAGCCTCGCCACGTTGCAAGGCTACAGCGCTGCAGGGCATCCCTTTCGGATGACGCCCGTCCCTGCCGGTACTGTTGCGGTACCGCAGGGACATTCCAGCGTTATATTTCGCCAATTTTTACTCACAAAAGTTGATCGTGAGTAAAAATTGGCAAAATATAATGCTGGAATGTCCCTGCGGTACCGCAACAGTACCGACAGGGACTGGCATCATCCAAAAGGGACGCCCTGCAGCGCTGCAGCCTCGCAACGTGGCGAGGCTGCTTGCGCTGTTTTTTTAATGTCCGAAAAAGTCCATAGTCTCTTAGAGGTCACTCATTCATGGAGTTGCCGTAAGTGGAAGCCAGCTTGAAAGCACATAACAACAACAACATACCATCAACAACAACAACTTAGTCAAGCAGTAAAAGTGATCTGGCCAATTTGAGACCCACAACTTGAGTGCAATCCATCATTCATTCATGACAGAACACTAAAGGACCA
Organism: Gambelia wislizenii; assembly: GCA_030847615.1. Classification (NCBI taxonomy): domain Eukaryota; kingdom Metazoa; phylum Chordata; class Lepidosauria; order Squamata; family Crotaphytidae; genus Gambelia; species Gambelia wislizenii. Next base: position 162,417,185 of record JAUMIR010000001.1, on the reverse strand, counting down.
ATAAAACATTTTATTTTTTTACTGCCTAACTAGGAATGCAAAATCAAGGAGTAGCAAGCACTGACCTGGTAGGCCATAAAGTATAGCTGGTGTATGCAAACCAGCCCTGGGTGCCATTATGATAATGACTCAATTAACCCATGCCAGAGATAAGGTACACATTCTAAGGTTGTTTTCAGTACCAGTGTGTGCTGAGAATTCCATGTGAACACCAAAATTTAAATTTATTTAATGCATTCATTTTCAGGACTGCTTGATGCTCATTTAACCTTTCAGAGCCAATTAGAAGTGGAAATAGCTCCAAGTACAGCTTTGCTGAAATATGCTCTCTGTCAGACTATGAGAAAAGGGTAAGAAAATGAGTACGTAAGTAAGAAAACGATTTAACTTCTTAGAAAATTATAGTAATAAATGCTGGGTTATCCATACAGATGGTTACAAAACTCATTCAGTGAATGGGAATTAGAGGCTGAAAGAGATGAAACTGTGCTTCTGCTCTGAACAGTACTGTGGAATTCTCTCATCTCATGAAGAAAGGCTGTATTTTCTTTTATTTATTTATTTATTTATTTGGTAGAACTACTAGGTATTTTATTTGCAGAATTACACAGATGACATCATCTCTGGCTTTTCTTCGCAAACAAAGATTCAGGAAGGACTCATCCTGCGCGCTGATGACTGAAAAGGCCAATCTGAGATAAAAAAAGTCTGGTTGCAGAAAGCACAGCAGAGGGTCTTGCATCTTTACACCTGCCGTTTCGTCCCTCGCCTAGGGCTTTTTCGGAATTAGATTTATCCTTCGAGCCTATGCAATGGATTTTTCTGGTGGAGCGCAGCATGAACAGAACTGGCCTCACCCCTTAAACCAAAGGTTCATCTGCTGTGGCCTTGCAAGCATGGACGGTAGCAGCGAGGTCCTCGGGTCGTAGGTTTGATTAGAGTTTCCTTCTCTTAGATGGTTGGCCTTACAGGGTTGGACGAGCACCATCTGCCTGGGTTTGGGATTAGAATTTTCCTTCTCCTAGGATGGTTGCCATAAGGCTAGAGAGCCCGTCCTGCCCTTTGACGCTCTTTGTCAGACTCTTCGGTTTTGACTTGTCTGGCATGGGAGGCCCTACCGATGGCTATTATGCCACCACCAGCATAGCTCAAAACTTCATTAGAGTACGCAAGCCTCTCCCCATATAAGGAACAAAATACATAAAAAGATGGCACGGATATAAATGACCATTACGTTTACCCAGCAGGGAGGGTTTTTGTAGGGGAAAATTTGAGGTCCCAGGGTGTTAGCCCTTTTTGGGGAATTCTTAAAAGTTAAAAACTATCAGGAATTAACTTTCTTGTAGCAAAGTACAGCAGAGATGGAGCGGGACTTAAAAGTACCGTGCTTTGACCCCAACTGCAAGAACAAAGAGACAGGCAACTTCTTGTTAAAGAAACAACTTAAGCTTTACCAATGGCCTTTAAATCTACATATGCATTGGAGCCTACATCCTAACTAACTAATGAACAGACATTGGATAGGGTAGTGGTGAATCTTCACTCACCATTCCAGTGAGATGGGATGCATTTCTGTGGAGCAAGAAGGATAGGCAGCATGCAGCTTGAAGGCAAGGAACAAAGGGTTGTAAAAGACCTAAGACCATGAGGTTAATAAACCTAGGTCATGTGATCCTGTAGCTTGGTTGTGTACTGTTTACAACCATGGCCAATAATGATAGGATGAGAGAAAGGCATGTGGGATTCCCTGTACTATCTCTCACCCATTTTCTCTAATAGTAAATAACTGTGGGAGAGAAAGAATGCTGGATTTTTCCAACAGTTTTCTAATTAATGAAAGCGAAAAGGCTGAAAACTACAAAGCATATGTTGCTCATATTATCTTTAGAGAACTAGCACATTTCCTCCCTGTGTGAAGGGTTGTTTCTGTTTTGTTATGTTGACAGATAGGTCTTTTTTTTTTTTACGTAACTCTGTATCTTTTAAAACACATACTTGTAAACTATGTCAGCAGCCTTTTTGCCTTCAGAAAAAAAAAATACTCTGAACCAACTCTGCTTACCAGGGGCTGTGCTCCCATCCCTCCTCCCTGTTGCACCACTATGTCAGAACATGTTGCTTCATAAGACACCAACTTGGATTTGGGCAGGGAGGAGCAGAAAGTGTGATGGTGCAGATCCATTTCTAGCCTTTTAGGCTTCTTCTCTTGGCTGTTTTCATAAGTGACAGCTATGCTCCCTGGCCAGTCATTTATTGACGTGGCCTTATATCATCTTGTACAGTATTGACACTGCTCTTGGAATGTATTACCATAGGGAGTTTGCCTGGGAAATTAAATAATGAGAATGAGAAAGAGAGCCTGTTGACTGGTTAATATGATTACGTTACTCACACCCTGGCACAGCTACACCTCAGATTAAGTCCCTGAGTTTTGCAATCATCTGGAAATGTCATTACTGACAGTTATATCCTCTCCTCAATTAGACCTTGGCAGTTTCTTCCTGCCATCCAATTAGAATGCAGTGGCTTCTCAAAACTGCCGCGCTTTTATACACGTCTAGATAAGTGATAGGCAGGGCATGAGCATTCATCCTGTGAATGAATAACATGCTTGCTTAAGCTTGATGCTTTTGGTGTTGTACATGATATCTATCAAAAGGGAGGCTGCCACCAGCTGTCTGGTCTAATGGCTTGAGAAAGAGCTCTCTCTTCCTAATTGGTACAGAACAAAGATGCTTCTCAGGGATAGACTGAAATTTTTCTTTCAGTTTGCTTTTGAAATAACTTGACCAAACATAAAAAGTGCAAAATGTCTTCTTATTTCAGATGGAAAGAACTTGAGAATAAAATATTGAAGTGAGGGAGAACTCAACACTGGCATATTTTGTCCAGTCAGGCCCAAGGCTCTGAGTGGTCAACTCTTAACATTTGGCATTGATGTTATTCTGTGTATTCTCACCAAAGTAGTGTCGACTTAGTGTTGCCACTCTCTCTTCAGAAACACTGCCTCTTTAACTCCTACACAGCAAATAGGGGCCATATGCTCTTGTGTACCATACATGGAAAAAGGCATACCTATTGAAATTGGGAGTACTGAAGTTGTACCTATTGGAGTTGGGAGCCAGCATGGTGTAGTGATTTGAGTGTTGGACTACGACTCTGGAAACCAAGGCTCAAATCCCTTCAGCCATGGAAACTCACTGGCTGATCTTGGGCAAGTCACACACTCTCAGCCTCAGAGAAAAACAAAGGCAAACACCCACTCAACAAATCTTGCCAAAAAAAAAAAGCCATGCTAAGATTTTCCCCAGTGATAGGTTTGCCAAGTATTGTGTGACTTGAAGGCACACAACAACAATTGAAGTTGGCCAGTAGAAATTGGAAGGAATATTATTTCAAAGCATTGTTGAAGGAATATACTAAAATGCTAAATTTCTTTGTATTCAGGATGGAATGACGAGAAAGTTAAAATGATTTATTTCCCCTCCTTCTCTTTCACTAAACATAGTTGCATAGTTCATCAGGCTCTACACTTCAATAAAACTTCAACAAAACCTGTTAACTAAGGAGATTATCAGACGTGTCAAAAACCATGTCAAAAGATTGCAACGAGAACAAGGAAGGGCCAAGATTATCAGACTGCAATGTCCTCCAGCATTCCAAGGGTGTAGCGCGACTGTGAGAAAGGCATCCCTTTTTATTAGTAGCTTGTCCCCTTCAATAAAAAGGGGAAGCCTCATCCATGGCAGTGCTATGCCCTCGGAACGGCAGAAGGACGTGGGCATCTGGTAAGATCACCCTTTCTGTTCTTGTAGCAATCTTGTGATGTGGTTGGGTATGCGATATTTGGCATGTTCCCCCGCATCTGATAATCTCCTAGAGCAGTCTTTCTCAACGTTTTTAACCTGAAGGAACCCTTGAAATAATTTTCAGATCTTAGGGAACCCCTACACCATCTGTAGCTTTTTAAAAAAAATGTTCATTTTTTTTTCCCAGTCATGATCTCTCATGGAAGGTCTAGCAACCCTGGTTGAGAAACCCTAAACTTGAATATTAAGTAAATCAGCATTAAAATTAGATTTAGTTAGTTATCTCAAAAGTAAAGAAGTTAGTATTATTATGGTTGTTCTATTAACCCAGCAGGGTCATTGTAATGCACAGTTTGCAAAGTGCTTGAATCTCTTCAGGGGCGGGAGAGAGATCTACTGGCAGAGGCAAGATTTTCTGGTTGATCTTAGGGTGAATTGAAGTAGCTTAGCAACTATTTCTGATCCCTCATGTTTTATCAATGGCAAACAAAACCACACATAATCACATACATGTGTACAATTATACTGCTGAGGTGGGGGGAAAACTGTGGAATAGGGAGGTGGATTTCTGTGTGGAAGGTTTGTCAGCTCAGTTCAGGTCTGATACTCGAAACAAATGTCTAGACTCAGAATCGGGTATGTTTTTTATTATGCTCTTCTATTGTGTTCCCTACACACAGCTGCAGTTGGTAGATATTAGGATTCTAGTTAAAACAAATGAAAAAAAAAAAAAAAGACCTTGCCTGTTGTCTGCCCAGGCTTGTTCAAAAATGCTGTAGTGATGCTGTGTTTATTGTTGTCATGGCCATTCTATCAGACACTTTAACAGTCTCAAAAGATAGGCTGCAATCCTTAACCAAACTTGATTTTAAGTGAACCACTTTAACATTACTCAGGTAAGTGTGTTTAATATCAGGCCATTTAGATTCTTTCTCTGTGTGTGTTTTAAAGCCAGAGTTTGTTCAAAAACCTAAACCCAGGAATCCTACCATGATAAACATTCATTTGTGAAGTGGGGATGGGAAGGGTGACATAGGGAGCTATCACTGTGAGTTAGCCTCTGTTAGTTAGAATTGCCAGTGCTTTTAATGTGTTAATTAAAACACCTACCAGCCAGCCAGCCAGCCTGAAGAAGACTCTGCAGGGCTGTGAGGGAGCCTTCCTTCCTTCCCCTTACACCAGGGTAAAGGCAGCTGAGACAGCTGAGCAGGGAGTTGGGGTGTGGCCAGGAGTGGCTAGCCTTAAAAGTCACTCCACCACCCCCACCCCAGAACACCTACCAGCCAGCCAGCCAGCCAGCCTGCCTGAAGAAGACTCTGCAGGGCTGTGAGGGAGCCTTCCTTCCTTCCCCTTACACTGGGGTAAAGGCAGCTGAGACAGCTGAGCAGGGAATTGGGGTGTGGCCAGGAGTGGCTGGCCTTAAAAGTCACTCCACCACCCCCACCCCAGAACACCTACCAGCCAGCCAGCCAGCCAGCCAGCCAGCCTGGAGAAGACTCTGCAGGGCTGTGAGGGAGCCTTCCTTCCTTCCCTTTACACCGGGGTAAAGGCAGCTGAGACAGCTGAGCAGGGAGTTGGGGTGTGGCCAGGAGTGGCTGGCCTTAAAAGTCACTCCACCACCCCCACCCCAGAACACCTACCAGCCAGCTAGCCAGCCTGAAGAAGACTCTGCAGGGCTGTGAGGGAGCCTTCCTTCCTTCCCCTTACACCGGGGTAAAGGCAGCTGAGGGAGCAGGGAGTTGGGGTGTGGCCAGGAGTGGCTGGCCTTAAAAGTCACTCCACCACCCCCACCCCAGAACACCTACCAGCCAGCCAGCCAGCCTGAAGAAGACTCTGCAGGGCTGTGAGGGAGCCGTCCTTCCTTCCCCTTACACTGGGGTAAAGGCAGCTGAGGCAGCAGGGAGTTGGGGTGTGGCCAGGAGTGGCTGGCCTTAAAAGTCACTCCACCCCCCCACCCCAGGAACACCTACCAGGGGCCGGGAATGATCTGGGAGCGGGAATTGAGGTTGTGTGGGGGAAGGGAAGGTATGGCGGCAACAGAGTGAAAAATTGTTACAAAAGAAGGCGGGATCGATGTTTAATATCTATCCCGCCTTCAGTTCACTCTGTTTCCCAGAATAAATTGGAGAGCGCACCAACCATTCCACAGACCCTTACTCTGCTCCTTTGCAATGCCAGGTCGGTTAAAAACAAGACGCATATTATCCATGACCTCTTATTGGATGAGGCTGCCGACCTGGCATGCTTTACGGAGACCTGGCTGGGAGAGGCCAGTGCTGCGACTTGGGCGCAGGCACTCCCGGCCGGGTACTCAGTTAGTGAGCAGGTAAGGAAAAGTGGGCGGGGGGGGCTGAGTGGCTCTCGTTCATAAAAACAATCTAACCTTGACCAGGAAGCCTATCCGGAACACAGTCCACATCGAGTGTATGTACCTAAGCCTGAGGTCCAGGGATAGCTTAGGGATTCTGTTAATATACCGGCCACCCCGTTGTCTAACAGACTCCCTAACCAAGCTAACACAGTTGGTCTCAGAATTGCTGCTGGAGTCGCCCAGACTTTTAGTTCCTGGCGACTTCAACATCCCACTTGAGACCAGCTTGCTAAATCTAACTGGCGCAGCTCGGGAGTTCATGGAATCCATGACAAACATGGGCCTATCCCAATTGGTTGTCGGGCCTACTCACTGTGCAGGTCATACCCTCGATGCGGCCTTTAGTACGGAACAGGAATATCCGTGGGCGGAGGTTATTAAAACCTCTGCATTGTCATGGACGGATCATTTCCTGGTCAAGATGGAGCTAAGAGCCACTGTCTGCCCCACCGGGGGTGGTGGACCTATTAGAATGGTCCGCCCTCGAAGGCTAATGGAACCAACTGGATTCCAGAAAGCCTTGGAGGGTTTAATGGTTGGTAATGCCGGTGATTCTGTTGAAGCTTTGGTTAATATTTGGAACACCGACCTCACCAAGGCTATCGACACAATCGCTCCCAAACGTCCTTTCCAGCCTGCTCCTAACCGTAAGCCCTGGTATTCAGAGGAGCTTAGGAAGATGAAGCAGGCTGGACAACGACTAGAGCGCACCTGGCGGAAGACTCGACTCTTGTCTGACAAGACTCGTCATAGGAATTTCCTTGATTCTTATCGAGAGGCGATACGTGCAGCGCAGAAGTCTTTCTCCTCTGCACATATTGCGTCTGCAGAGTCCCGTCCAGCAGAACTGTTTAGGGTGGTGGGGGAGCTGACGCAGATTCCACCTGCGCAGAACCCCTTACTCAACCCGACAACGGCCTGCTGTGATGCATTTAACATCCACTTTGCAGATAAAATCTCTCGGATAAGAGCCGACTTAGATGCCAGTGTTATGACAGAATCTATAGACGAGGTGTCCAGCAACTCCGTTGATAAAAAATTTTTATTGGATCAGCTTCAATCTGTGAGTACTGATGACGTGGACAAACTCCTTGGTAGAGTGAGAAAGACGACCTGTCCCCTCGATCCCTGTCCATCTTGGCTGGCCACCCAAGGGGGAGATGCATCGAGAGTACTCCTTAGGGATATTATTAATGCGTCCTTCAGGGAGGGGTCCGTTCCACCCTGTCTGAAGGAAGCGGCGGTTAAGCCGCTCCTGAAAAAGCCTTCCCTGGACCCCTTGGACAGGAACAACTATAGACCAGTCTCCTTGCTGCCTTTTCTAAGCAAGGTGATTGAGAGGGCGGTCGCTTCCCAACTCCAAGCTGTCTTGGATGAAACCGATTATCTAGATCCATTTCAAACTGGCTTTAGGACGGGATATGGAGTGGAGACTGCCATGGTTGCTCTGGCTGATGACCTCCGCTTGGGTATCGACAGGGGTAGTGTGACCCTGTTGGTGCTCTTGGACCTCTCAGCGGCCTTTGACACAATAGATCATTCCATCCTCCTGGATCGCCTGAGGGGGTTAGGAATTGGAGGCACTGCTTTGCAGTGGTTCCGTTCCTTCCTCTCGGGCAGATCTCAGAGGGTGAGGCTCGGGGACAGCTGCTCTACCAGAATAGAGCTTAACTGTGGCATTCCTCAGGGTGCCATCCTGTCCCCAATGCTATTTAACATCTATATGAAGCCGCTGGGAGAGATCATTCGGAGGCATGGAGTGTGTTGTCATCAGTATGCTGATGACACCCAGATATACTTCTCCATGTCTCGGTCATCAGCTTCGACTTCAGATGGCATCTCTCCTCTCAATGATTGTCTTAAAGCAGTAATGGACTGGATGAGGAAAAATAAATTGAGACTGAATCCAGACAAAACGGAGGTACTAACAGTTACAGGCCCAAAACCAGGTCTGGGAATACAACTTCCAGTCCTGGATGGAACTACACTCTCCTCCAAAGACTGTGTTCGCAGTCTGGGGGTGCTCCTGGACCCGATGCTCCAGATGTCTAATCAGGTAAATGCGACGGTCAGGAGTGCCTGTTATCAACTTCAGCTGATATGCCAGCTGCGCCCTTGCCTGGAAACTAGGGACCTCGAAACTGTGGTACATGCACTGGTAACCTCCTGTCTGGATTTCTGTAATGCGCTCTACATGGGGCTACACTTGTGCTTAACTCGGAAACTTCAACTAGTTCAGAACATGGCAGCCAGGTTGATTTCTGGTGTTTCCAGAAGAGAGCATATAACACCTGTGCTAAAAGCTCTCCACTGGCTGCCTATTCATTTCCGGGCACAGTACAAGGTGTTGGTTATAACCTTTAAAGCCCTGCATGGCTTGGGTCCAACTTATCTCCGGGACCGCCTCCTTCCGTATGACCCTCCCCGCGCACTTCGGTCCCCTGGGAGGAATCTGTTACAGCCTATGAAAACAAGGCTGTCGGTGACCTCCCAGAGGGCCTTCTCCGCTGCTGCTCCCAGATTATGGCATGGCCTGCCGGATGAGATCCATCTTATTAACACCTTAGACGGCTTTAAAAAAGCTGTCAAGACGGATCTTTTCCGGCAGGCCTTTCCTGAATAACTATCCCGGCCCAAGACTCGGTTGTCCTCCCTGAGCTGTAATCATTTTTTTTTAAACTATTGTATGTTTTAATATTTTTCTAATTTACTGTATGTTTTTAATCTTTTATAGTTTAATATTATTTTCAGGGGGGGTGGGCTAGGGTACTGGGACTTTGGAGTTTTTATATTGTGAGCCGCCCCGATTGCGTTGCAGAGGGGCGGGATAGAAATAAAATTTTATTATATTATTATTAATTGGATAAGCATTAGAAGTTGTTGTATTGCCAATGTGATGAATAAGGTACATGAAAAATCTTAATCTGTATTTCAATCAGTCATCTGCACCTGACAGACTGTTCCAATTGGTCTCTTCAGTTTGTCATAAACAGTCTGAATGGTTACAAGTATGTAACTATGCTGGGTATCAGATGATTTACCACATCCATGTGGCATATATATATATATATATATATACACACACACACACACATACTATACACTGTTATTGTGTGTCTTCAAGTAATTTCTGACCTATGGCAACCCTATCACGGGGTTTCTTGGCAAGATTTCTTTAGAGGGGATTTGACTTTGCCTTTCTCTGAGGCTGAGAGAGTATGACTTGCCCAAGGTCACCCAATTGGCCAAGAGGGAATTCAGACCTTGTGTCCAAGAAAGCAGCCCCAAAATGCTGGCAACAGGATAAACAAGGTCTGGGAAAGCAGCCAACTCCCAGTGATAACAAAGTCAACTAAGGTGAGCCAGATAAGGTTCAGAATAAGCAAGGTTCTATTTCTTGGAGAAGCATCAATACAGGCAAGAAGGCACATAGAGAAGAGTCCAGAATACAATCCAAAGGTCAAGGCTTACAGAAGGCAGCATAGTCAAGAAGTAGGTCTGTGGGTCAACAGGATCAGGCAACAGTGTAGTCAGGAACAGTCCAAGGTCTAAACACGAATCAAGGCAACTGGAATCAAGGCATGGAGTCAAAGATATCAGATATGAAGCTCTCTCCAGGAAGTTTAGTTGATCTCTGACAAAGCCTCCACATTTCCCCAAAGCGTATATATAGCAACCAAGGCTTTGCCAGGTACTTCTTGACGAGCAGGTGTTTCTCATAAAGTCTCAGTGATTTCCTTTGAGCTTCCTTTTGAGATAGCTGCTGGCTGTATGATGGTAGAGGTAAGTTTGTCTCTTCTTCTTGGTCCTTATCTGAATTGGCAGGACTCTCTGCTGGGACTGGTGCCAACCCACTGGGACCAGGCTCTTCCTCTGCTCAAGCTTCCAGGTTGGTAGGGTTCCCTGTTGGCACAAATGTAACACCCTCCTGTCTTTTGTATTGACAGGTGTAGAAAAACCTGTGCCAGGGTCCATAGGGCTGTTCTTTGCCATTTCCTCCTCCTTCTCTGATTCCATACCCTCATCAAACTCACAGAGCATGACACCTTGTTCTCCAGAGTTGTACTCCAATGCTCACACCACTATACCACACTGGCTCTATTCTACAATGCACACACACAGTCAGGATTGGTCCTGGATGTGACCTTTTTCCTGCCAATTTCAGTGGTTCATTATAACCTTGCTATAGCCATGCAGTTAATTGTGTTTTTGTTTTCCTGTGCTTGTTAATGATTGTTATGTGCCAGGTGTAAAAGGGAGTTTAAGGGCTACTAATAGAATGGCAAGACAAGCATGCAGCTGTGACTTTCTAGTCTGGGAATTGAAGTCTGGGCACTGGGATGGTGAGAAGAGGTCAGAGGATGATGAATAGCCAATAATCATGTAGCCCGCCAGATTAAGGGGATTGTAATATGTTTTTAGTATACCGTCTGTCTTTTAAGTTTCATTCTGAGCAACAATTTGGTATGTTATGCTTTCTGGATTACTGTTCCAATAAAGTTTGCTATTTAACTCTGAAACTGCTGGTCACTGCATCTGGGAATGCAAGTACCCCCCCCCCCACACACACATCTCTAAGATCAGTTCTTCCTCCTCTGTTCTTTTTCAGCTGTAGCTTGTGCTTCATCTTTAGGCTTCTTCACATATATAACATAGATAACATAACTGTCAGGATACTAGGACATACAGTAGTTAGATTTATTCTGTGAAGAGCTCTGATGTAGTAAATAGCTTGTACGGATCTGCAAAGCTAGTTGATAGTTGGAAATGTATCAATGTCAATGAGCTCTGAGCTGGTGCAGAGCTTACTGGGGGGAGGTACTAAGATCTCTGCAGAGCTGGGTTTTTAGTTTTGTCCTATGAAGTTCAACGGAGCAGTTCTGTTTTGAATCTTTAAGTGTGAAGATGGTTTTTCTTCTGTGGGTGCCGTAATGTATTGTTTAAGTAATTTATTATGTTTAAGTAAAGAACAAGAAGATTTTAGACATACGCCTGTGTCTTTGCCTTCATTCTGATGCCTAAAGGAACATTTACACTGCTATCATTTATTGCTGCCTGGACCTTTTGAAGAGGTTCCCAGTGTGCACCACCACCTGACAATAACATCTGTCTAATTCCTATCTGCCAGGAAGAAAGGTAAGAAGGAAAGGAGAGAAAGCAATATATTTCTTGGCACGAGTGGCTTTTAAATGAAAGTCACTGGTGCCATAAATTCAGATATATTCTGTTTGTTTAGCTAAAGCAATGAAAATAATTGTTACAGAATACATGTAGTGTGCTGACTAACTCAGTTCCTCTCTACATGTGGGGAGGAGGGAAATTTCCCTGCAAATGTAGTATAGCCCATTTTTGTACATAAAATGGCAACAGGCATCCCTCAATTTATGTCATATTTTTCCAAACACCTTAATACAATCAGTGGGTATTATCAGAGGGAGTGAACCAGGATTCTTTGTCTATCATTAAATGTTAGATTATGCAAAAGGATAGAGAAAAGATGGGAGAGAGATAATCTGTATGTCAAGATTGGTCCCTTTGCTCCTGCTACATTCATTAGTTTCCCTGAGGCTTTGATGTAGAGTGTGCATAGCAGTTTTTGTAGTGGTGAAATGATGTCTGTTTAACTGTCTGAGCTGTGCTTGGGGAAACAGATAACCAGGCATCTGCAATTAACAGTTCTAGCCTCAAGGATAGAGACTCTAGGAAAATGTTAGCTTTTGTTTTAAGGAATGTCTGTGTCACTGGATGATTGAGAACAAATAGCTATGTAGCCCACCAGATTCTGTTGACTGTAAAATGCTTTTAACTTAGATTGTAACAGTTAGGCTCTCAGCCTCAGCAACACCTTTTTATTGTATGTCTCCTGGATCTCTAGCAATAAAGCTTTCTAATGCAATCTGAAGCTTGTGCTCTATGATTTTGATAATGCTGGTAACTGACACTGCATACTTACTCCTTCATGAGATATGTGGCCTTAATGAGATGTGATGTGTCAGTGCATGGGAGTGTATACCTCAGTCTAGGCTGTGCAGTCAAATGGTCTTTTTTTTCATGTTCCATTAACCTTACCAACTGGTTGCTCAAACAATGTTTTCCCAATCCACAAAGGTCAATTAATAACACTGCTTATCTTTGAGGCATTAAAAATGTAGAAGCAAAGTAATCGATATCTCACATGCATTGCTTGTCCAAATAGTCAACACTCAAGTTTTTCTGTTCACTATATTCATATAGAAAACTATTACTCTGATTTGATAACTCTGTATTATTTTTAATTCACAGCTGTGTAAATTATTGGTTTTCATCCAAATAAGGCTCTATGACATTCACTCTGTTAGACTTTTCATGGTGTGCCACTCATGCTTCAAAGTGGGTTTTGTCTAACCCTTTGTCACCTCTGCTTTTCTGTCAGTATTGTCAAGCATGGGAAAATATGTGTAATTCCAGTTTTTTAATTAAAATAGGGAGAATGAGTCATCCTTTCCCTTCCAGCTGCTGAAAGAAAATAATTTCATGGATTAATCTGATTCTCTTAATTATCTTCTGCAATTTGATCTAGATTTTTACATACTCAGACTATTTTTTTTCTCTTTTGCAATTAGAACTACCACCTAATTTTGAGAAACATTTTGGAACACAGCTGTATTTTATAGAGAAAGTTCAACTTGTGACCTTCGTACCCTTGAGAAGGCCAGCTTTGCTTCAGAGAAACAGGAAAAGTTACCAGCTGTTTCTTGGTTCAAGGCTAAAGCCAATTTTATTGTGAGAGTGATTTCAGAAAAGAACTGTTATAGCAGGGTGCCGAGAGGTTCGGAACAGAGAAATGGGGCTAGTGAAGGCCCTTTTATCCTTGTCAGACAGTGTGGACACACCCACTTGTAACTTTTTACACCAGTCATGGATCATTTACATCATATCATACCATGTCACCCCATGCCTAGTGAGGTGGTAACAGTTGCAGATAGGCAAATGGGAGGGGCTAGGTCTCCTGTGTACCTGTAATCTGTAATGGAGGGCTCACAAACGGCTTAAGAGTAAAGAGGACAAGTGAATTGTCAGGACATTCTATCCCAAGACATTCTGCTGACTGAGGCAAAGAACAAAATGGTGCCTCCCTCCCTGACCCATGAACAAAAGATCACTAGATAGGCAGTTGAGTCTTACTGCAACACTGGTGATGGTGTTACCCAAGGAGGTGGGGGTGCTTTAGAGCCCCATGTGTGATGCCAAAGCTATATTAATATTTGGTGGAATTATTATTATTAGCTCAAATGGAAAGCTGCGGGAAGCAGGTAACTTCAGAACCTTTTCACCTATGTATATCAGTACTAACTGCAGAGAACTCCAGGTTAAAGTGAAATAAAATGTTTTTATAAGAAAATAACACAAAAAGCAATCACACACACAACACATGCTCACAAGGCTATCTAAGAGTTAGGGCAGAAAGGTTGGATAGAGGAATAGATTCAGGAAATAGGGTGATATTTACCAGTCTTGAAGAGTAGTGAAGTGCTCAGACCGAAGTCTGAGGGTGGCACTGGAATTTCCAATCCAGGGATGCGCCAACAGAGAGAGTGGCCAGGTCTTGTCCACAGTGGCACATCTTGCTGTTGTCTAGGCTGGGTTATTTATAACCCATTTAGTGCCTTGAAGGTGTGTTCTGGTTACAACAATAACTAAATGATTCTTCCATGGGAGGAACAAAGGAGAACAAAACTACTGATTGTCTTAGAAGGCTGGGTGATAGGAATTGATGGGTTTATGACAACCTTGCATTGTAGGACATGAGTTGGGTCCAAGGGATATTTCCTGGGAATTCAGGTTGTGTAGGTCACTTGATTGTTTAGGATGAGAGACTCACCACCAAGGGGTCTAAGAGGAAATTCGCACATACCTTCTTAATGGTTTTGTTTACTAAGGGGCTTCATCTCAAACCTAGCTTGGGTGTGCTTGCTAAAATATTTCTAAGACACCTTCCCAGGTTCTTGTAACCTCCATGTGACTTCACTTTGGACCACCCCGGTCTACTTGACCCCTTTAAAGTGTCCAATATTGCCAATTATGTGATATTATAGGGAGGTGTAGTAGGGCATGCCAACAATGGGATAATGTCCTCTGCCTCACTTGAGGGTGGCAGGTTCATCTGTGGCAACCAGGACAGGGTGCAAGGCATTCACAGTTCTGTCGTCCAACAAAGGAAAACAGTGGGGAAATTCAGGAGGAATAGCTGAAAAATAACAAATCACTCCTCCTCCACCACTACCAGCATCTGCTATTTGAGGCAGTTGCCTCACTTGGCCTAATGATAGGACCATCCCTGGAAGTATGAGGAATTAAGATAAACTCTGGAAAACATTATAATAATTCACCTGCATTTATTTACAAGAGCCAGCATAGCATGGTCGAGTGGTTTGAGCATTGGACTAGGATTCTGGGAGACTAGGGCACAAATCCTCACTCGGCTATGGAAACCTGCTGGGTGGCCTTGGGCATGTCACACTCTCTGAGCCTCAGAGGAAGGAAACAGTAAATAGTCTATGAGGAAATCTTGCCAAGAAAAATCCTGTGATATGTTCACCTTGGGGTCATTGTAAGTCACATATAACTGAAAGGCACACAACAACAAATACATTTATTTAAGAATTCCTTCCCTCTCCTTTCATTGCTGAGGTGGGAAACTGCAACAGGGCCAGGGGCAGTTTTCCAGCTGGCTAAGTGCCGATGGATGTAAAGTTTTATCTGTAAGTAAATATTTAGTAACTATTAAATTGTTGAATAATTAATAATTTTACTTGTTGGCTGTTACCTCCCACATGTAACTGAACCTATTGTGTTTCCCCATGTACAAAAATCATACTGTGTGACATGTAATGGTGATACATTAACCCAAGAAGACAATCTCTCTTTCTCTCACCTGCTGCTGAGTTCAGCAAGAATAGATGCCACTTTTTTGCAGTCTTAACAGTTATGACAAATAGAAGATATTGCTAGCATAAGCAGATCCAGTGGTGATGGATCTTTATAGCTCATTTCTTCAAAGGCAATGCCATCTCAGTTTTCCAGCTGCATGAATGAACTTTTAAAAGTTTACAGTGCTTCCCAAAGAGGATTAGTATAACTATTAAAATAAGTCTGATTCCCTATGTGCATCATTTGAGAGTGAGCCTGATATGCAAGTGCACACACTTTTTTGTCAGCTGTACAAATACTGAGTGCATTTTTCATGGGAACAACTGAAGGAGCCAAAACTTAGGAATGACTAGATACAACATGGAAGTAATGGGTTACTTTACTGGGTAACATAATGGAAAGTGTCTACTTCCCCAAGAAATACAACAGACAACAGTGAGATAATTGTGAGAGGATACAAAAGTGACAAGAGATGATTGCTGGCAAATGCAGTTAAATATCCCTCCTACTTAGCATGCTACATTCATAAATAGGCTTTTATAGTTTTGTGTATGGCCAAAGGTGGATTGGCCAGAAGTGGAATCACAGGATACTGGGATTCCAGCACAACAGAACAGAATAAACATCTTATCATCATTTTTACTACTTCAAAAGTAATAAAATGCTAAGCAGACTTACATTGAATAACACATGATAAAGCATCTATAGACCACTTTACTTCTTGACAGGATATATTTATTAATATAATTCTCATTTTCTCTATTGGACTGCATTCTGTTCCCACTCCTTAGAATGTACATATATATATACTCAAAGCCCTAAAATAGTACTCCATGTACCCAAGCAAGTGGATTGTGACCAATTAAAACTCATGTCAAAATTAATCTTACATCTGATGAAGTGGATTGTGTCCACAAAATCTTATGCTAGAAATTTCTTCTTCCCAGTTAATCTCAAAGGTGTTACTGGATTCCGTTCTGACTTTTTATGTTAAAATAAACCTGTTAGTCTTAAAGACATCACAAGGCTCTTTGTTCTCATATCTCAGTCTTTACCTCAGGTAGGGTGGCCATATATCCTCTTCCAAAGAAGACATCCTTCTATTGCAAGGGCTGTCAAAAGTGTCCTCTGTTTGAAGAAGTGGCTTGTGTGGCTTCTAGATAAACAACTATAGGAAGGGAGAGCACAGTCTAGAAGTCGTTCTCCCTTTTAGCTACTTGTCTATTCTCTGAAAAAGGGGGCACTGAGAGGAACAACTCCAAAGGCCATGAAAATGGGCAGAAGAGATAGGGGGTGTAGCTATTGACTTACGAGCCAATTATATGGAATGCTACATACTAGCATATATATATATATATATATATATATATGCCTGGCATCTTGTTTAACCAAAGGTAGTAGGTTATGAAACATAATGAAACATGATAACAGATATGAAGTTACTCTTCATGAGAAAAAAAAGTATAAACCCAAAATACAGTAGAATGTTTGCGGAAATTACAGTACTTCTGTGCATCTATTTTATTTCCTCCATAAACTGTTGAGAAAGGGAAAACATAAATCATGCCATTCAGTGTTACACTGAAGTTAAAATGACTTTCATATCTTTACTTGCCAAGACAAACTATTCCATTAATCAATGTAACTGAAGTCTTAACCCAGCCTTGAAGTCTGGTTGGATGAATGTCAAGTGACTAAGAGGATGATCTATCTGAGTAAATAACTATATGAAAACCTTTTGAAAAGATCCATTATATCCCACTGTTACATCTGTTACTTTATGTCCGTATGTTTCTATCCTCTGCTGTTTCTTAGAAAGACACTGTTAGTTTTATTCAATATGTCCATGATTTCCTACTGCACTCTTATAACATTATTAGTCATAAAGTTATACTTCTTCTATCTGTTACCTTTTATAAAGCTGCATGCAAATAAACTTTGTTCAGGTTTTTTTTCTTTTGGTAGTCCCACATTACTTAAACAGTTAGATTTAATCACACACCCCCATCAATGAAGTCTTCTGTACACTTTAACAGTGGTAGCTGGTGGCTTCCATATCCCTGGAATGGCAAATCTAGTCCAGGTTTCAAAGAAAAGTTGAGCTTGGCCAGATAATCCCACTATCTGGAGCCAGTGGTGGCACTAGGGGGATGTGGACAGGCCAAATCAGACCAGGTGATACTGCCAGGGGGAGGCGTGACACCAGCCTTAGTGACACCACAGTCCAGAGCTTCCTTGTGCTCATCTGAGTTGTCCAAAGGGTGAGTTATGACACTCAGCCTGATAATTCTAAATGTACTGCCATAAACTACAAACCCCAGGATTCTACAGGATGGACCCATGACAGTTAAAGTAGAATCACATGGTAAAGGGAGATGAAAGGAATTATACATATTTTCCAATGGTACATAAGAGTTATTCAAGAATTGATTATATTTTTGTATCAAAAATTTTGATTGATAAAATCATAAATTCAGACATAGGAAATATAAAAGTAACAGACCATACCTTGGTCAATATGGAGATAATGAAGAGAGATTATGAACAGGTGAAAAGGTGGAGGCTGAATAGAAAGATTTTAAATTACAGAGAAATAGTAGAAAAAATTAAGCATGAATGGCAAGAATTATGGGAATTAAATGATAAAGAAGTATCAAAAGGAATTTTGTGGGATACTATGAAAGCTGTGACAAGGGGGATATGCATAAAAGAAACTTTTAACTTAAAAAAAAGGCAAGAAGAAAGAAAAGGGAATTAGGAAGGGAAATAGAATTATTGGAAAATAATTATATATTAGACAAGGAAAAACAAACTTATATTGAGTTATGAGCAAAGAGGGAGGAATTGGATAAAATGGAAGTAGATGAAGTACAGGAAAATGTAATTTATTTAAGAAGGGAGTATTTTGAATTTAGTAATAAAAATTCAAAAATGTTGGCTAGATCCACACAGAAGAAGAAAATGGAACATATGATAAATGGGATTAGAGATAAATCAGGTAAAATGTGTAGAACGATGAAGGAAAAACTAACAATTTTTGAGGGGTTTTATAAAGACCTGTACCAATCAGGGAATAAACCAGTGGAACAAATAGAAAAATACGTAGGGGGGAAATGGAAGATTAAAATAGAAGAGGAAGACAGGGATTTATTAGAAAAACCAATTATGAAAATGGAAGTTGAGGAAGCAATAAATAATTTAAAAAGTGGGAAAATCCATGAATGGATGGGTTAGGACCAGATTATTATAAAGTATTTAAAAAGAAGTTAATACCTAAATTATTAGAATTATATAACAATATAATAACAGGAGATAAAGTCCCTCCATCATGGCAACAATCATTGATAATATTGATACTAAAACCAGATAAGGATTTGATGAACCCGGGATCATACAGGCCTATATCATTGATAAATCAAGATGCAAAGTTATTATCAGCAATAATGGCAAAGAGAATGATTAGTTGTATGTATAAATATATATTAAAGGACCAATGTGGATTTGTGAAAGGAAGACAAATGTCAAATTTGATAGGAAGGGTGTTAAATAAAATACATATAATCGGCAAAACAAAAGTAAAAGCAGGGATATTAGCATTAGATATATTTAAAGCATTTGACTGTGTGGAATGGCCAAGATTAAAAATAATACTGAAAGAATTTGGAATGGGGAAGAGGTTTAGAGGATTAATAGATCAACTGTATTCCCATAACACAGCTATAGTGATGGTTAATGATGGAATAACAAGAGAAATAAAAATAATGAGAGGAACAAGACAAGGTTGCCCACTTTCTCCAGTATTGTTTGCAATGGTAATAGAAATTCTAGCAAATGTGATAAGAAATGATAATAGTATAGAAGGAATTGGAGAAGAAACAAAACATAAGATAAGCTTGTTTGCTGACGATACATTGTTAACAAATAAGGAACTGATTAACGGAATAGAAAAAAATTAAAGAACATTTAAAATTATTTGGGGAGATGACAGGCTTACAGGTTAATTGGAATAAATCAGATATGATGTTGTTTAACTATACTAAGGAAGAAGGAAATATATTTGTAAAAGAGAAAAAATTAGAAGTAAGATTAAAAAGTAATATTAAGTATTTAGGAATAAATATTACAAAAGATTTAAAAGAATTAGAAGGGAAAAATATTATGGTATTAAGGAAGGAAATGGAAAAGAAGTTGGAAGAATATAAAAATATTCAACTATCATGGTTTGGAAGAGTAGTTTTAGTTAAAATGAAAATATTACCTACATTAATTTTTTTGTTTAGAATGTTACCAATAAAAATATCAGAAGTAGAACTGAAAAAATGGCAAAATATGTTGAATAAATATTGTAATGGAGGGAAAAGGACAAGATTAAATAAATTATTTTGGTATATATCTCAGAAGGAGGGAGGCCTTGGTCTTCCTAAAATAAAAGGATATTATGAAGCTAATCAATTGAGATATGTTATAGAAGGAATTGTAGGACAGGGGGATTTAGAATGGTTAGAGACAGAAACAGGAAGAATAGAAAAGAGAATATGGAACATATTTTTTGGTAATTTTACAAAAAGGGAAATTAAAGGAATTGAGAACCCATTTTTGCAAAATATATGGGAAGTATGGTATAAATATAAGAGAGAATTTTTGCCTATTGATTCAGTATTAACACCGGTTATAATGGGGAAAAAATTCCCAAATAATTTGAAGGAAAAAATGGGAAAGGAATTAAAGAAAAGAGGGACTAGACAAAACAGAGGGATGGATAGGATGGATGAATGAGAAAGGAGGTATAAGAGAGAAATTATGTGGAATGAAAATTTCATGGTTTAATTGCATACAGTTAGAACAATGGATTAAAAATAGGAAAAAGAATCATAACGAAACAAGGGAATTTACAAAATTTGAAAATTTGGTGAAAAAAGGTGAAAAGAGGGATGATAATGAATGTTTGAAAGGTATTACAAGTGAATTATATAAAATATTGATAAAAAATAAGGATAAAAAAGACAAAAGGGAATATTTAAGGAGAATATGGGAGGAAGATTTGAAACAAAAAATTGGAGATCATGAATGAGATAAGATTTGGAAACAAAGACATCTAAAAAATATGTCGATATGGATAAAAGAAAATTACTATAAAATAATATGGATATGGCACTTGACACCAGCAAGATTGCATAATATAGACAAGAATAATTCTAAATATTGTTGGAGAGGTTGTCAAGAAATAGGTACATATATGCATATGTGGTGGAATTGTAAATTTGTACAGCAGTTTTGGGAAATGGTTTTTATAGAAATAGAGAATATTCTGAATAGAAATATAGAAAGGAAACTGAGCATAGCATTGATGTCAATTTATAATGGAGAGAATGGGAACCAAGCAGAAAAGGATTTAATAACAAATTCATTAACAGGAGCAACATTGGAAAATGCAAATAAATGTACAAGTGGAGGAGTGGTATAAAGACGTTTGGAAAATGGCAATAAATGATAAGTTAACATGTAGAATTAAAGTAAGAAGAGGAAGCTGGAAAGAAAGTGATTTTGATAAAATTTGGAAAGTATTTGTTAAAAAAGTATTACAGACAAAAGATGGGAGGTTACCTCCATGAAAAGAAATGAGATTCTGGAAAGATTAGGTAAGGGATAATGGCTCCGGTGAAGGGGAGCACTGAGGTGGGGGGGGGGTAGGGGAAGTAATATTCATGAAAAGTATAATAGTAAAGAATTTATGTTAACTTTTGAAATTAGTTAATAGAAAAATTGTGATGTTTATGGTAATTTTATGTGTTATACTAAATAAGTATTGATTGGATATTATAATGTATGATTATAAAATTAATAAAAATTATATTAAAAAAGTAGAATCACAGCACTATGATGTGTGAAAGCACAGGGCAATGTAGGTGCCAAGTGTGTCTGTCTGGGAAAGGCATTCTATAACTGGGGCACCACCATTCAGAGTTTGGAAATATTACTGTAATTATGTGTAGGCAACTGTGATAGACGAGGGGGCTGCATTGTCTTTGAGGGCTGCACCCACCACCACAAATGCTCCTGCAAAAAAAAAATGTAGTTAAATGTCCCTCAAGCTCCCTCTAACAGATGTGGAGGCATGTTTGGGGGCTTCCTGGGCCCCTAGAGGGCATTTTGAGGCATTGCGAAGCAAAATGTGTGGAGTTTTTTGGGGGAAAAATGCAAAATTTTGTTTTGACCCTAACGTGTGTGTGTCCAGTGAAGCTCTAAATATGGCGGAAATGCTTTCCATGCCCCCTACGCAAAATGGCTCTGGATGGCAGCATGGAGCCTGTCGGCCACACTTTGCCAATCCTGGCAATAAACAGTAATGTTACTCATTATTCATTGATTTTCCTCAAATAGCATATTATTCATTCTGTTACCCTTGCCTCTTGAGTAACAGACAAGAGAACATGTTAATAATGTATTTGGAGAGGGGGGTTGCTATTTTTAGCATTATATTTCTTTAAAGGGTGTGCCCTCTTTGAAGGATCTTCCCTTGTCATCTGCAATTGACAGCAAAACCTTACCTACCTACCTACCTACCTACCTTCCTTCCTCCTTCCTGTTTTCCATATACTTTGCTGTGGGCAGAATTTTCACTGATGAGGTTCATGGATGCTGCTTATGTATCATACACTAATCACATATCCCAAAAGATACTTATTCCTAGCTGTAGGAGATCTATAGAATACTGTAGATTCTTCTGACCTGATAGGTCAATATTTATTTTTCCAACATTGGAGTATAAGTCTTTTAGCTACAGTAGCAGGATGCAAGCTTCAACCACACTGAGCATCAGTTAAGGTCCCAAGGATATGCATGTAGTTTACCTATATTAGTACATATATATCATTTAAGAACACATCTAAGTGCATATAGAGGTCACCTCCTATATCCATGGGGGATATGTTCCTGGACTTACAGTTATCTGAAACCGCGAATAGTAGCAAATGGCCATAAAATCATGCTGGAGGACCTAGAAAATGCCTAGAGCATCTGGTGCAGCTCTATGGCCAACTTCCAACAGACATTGACCATAGACTCATGCAAGAAGATCTCCAGATGTCTAGAGAGACCTCCTCTAGCACAACTCTATGGTTCATCAGATGCCTAGAGAGATTTTTCCCCCAACCGCAGTTAGGTGAAATTGTGGATACCGATCTCACATAAATGGGCGGCAACCTATATGTGCATCACATTTATCAAAGGTTTTTCTAAATACAGAATTAATATATTGCAATACTGTACTCCTAACTAGACAGGAGTAACCACTTGGCACACTCATAGCTCTCTTACAAGGACGATTATCTGTGATGCACGTTAACAGAATAATACCTTATAAGTATGTATGTGCTCTTTCTGTTTCCCCAAATTTAGCATTTCAGAAGTTTGTATGAACAACTTATGCTTTCTAATTTGATTTCTAATTTTTATAAAAGGTGTATGTCTGTGGGTAAAGATTTAATGTCAGACAGCCAGGAGAAAAGGCAGACAGCAAAAGCAGGAAGCTAAAGCAGAAAAATCAATTTCATGAAACTATTGCTTTTAACAGCTCCCATCATTCATGTGCCAAGTAATAAATTATTTTCCTGCATTAGTCACCCAAAGACCCAACAATGTTATCTGATAAGGCAAGAATCACCATATCTATTCTGATCTATCCTAAGCCAATGGCCATTTTAGCTTTCTCGACTGAAACACAACGCTTTGAAGAACTGCTGTACTTTAAAATAGAAATAAATTGTGAAAGGAGAGATATCTGAACATGTCTCTTAACTTTTACCTGTATCCATTATGTGTGAATATAAATAATAGCAGAATCATATACATGTTTACTCAGAAATATCAGTGGGGCTTATTTCCTAAGAGCTGGATATAACTTTGCAGTCTAAATATTAGTAATGTAGTATGGATTCATTGTCACTTACTTTTTCCTTTGATACCTTGTCTTTATTTCTATCTTTGGTGTGTTCTATATGGTCAGAACTTCATCCATACCTACTAGCCATATGACAGGCAAAGCCAATAAAACAAACTCAAGGTCCTTCTACAGCCAGCTCCAGGGTTAGTTTTCATGTGTCAAAAAATTACCTTAGAAAGGATCACAGGTTGTTTTTCAAAGCAGAGGCAAACAAGTTCAATCAAACACAGTTGTCAGCCAAGGTACTAAATATCTGAAGAATGAGTGGGCAAGCCATAAAAGCAAGGGAACACAGTTTGTCAAAGAAGGTGTTACTTGGATCGATGTTATGATCTGAAAGGCATTATCTGCTTAGGCCCTACTCAACACAGGATCAAGGAGTATATGGAAAACAAAGGCACTGATGGTGTAACATACATAGTACAGTCCTCCCTTCTAATTCACGGGGGTTAGGGGCAGAACACCACCGTGAATTTGAAAAAAAATGTGAATAACATTCGGCTCCCCCCTACAAGCACCCACCTCCTGGCGACCCTCCAAAAGTGGCAGTGGGGCTTGGGCAGCCTTGCCACCTGCCCTCCCACCCCCGTGCCCCTCCAAAAGAGGCAGAGGGGCTTGGGCAGCCTCGCCGCTGGCCCTCCTGCCCCCCTCCAAAAGCAGCAGAGGGACTTGGGCAGCCTGCCACTGCCCCCCTGCATCCCTCCAAAGGCAGCAGCAGGGCTTGGGCAGCCTCGCCGCCAGCTCTCCCCCCCACCCCGCTCTCCCCCCCACCCCAAATGGAGCCAAGGCCCAGGAGAGTGGGGAGTTGGGTGCTTTAGACCCAAACGTGCTGCTCTCCCGGGGTTTAGCTCCCCACCCCAAACGGAATCAAACCCTGGCAAAGTGAGGAGTTGGGCACCTTGGCTCCCCACCCCAAACAAAGCCAAGCCCCTGAGGCGGCTGGAGTTCCCTCACTTCCCTTGCTTCCCTGCCACCACCAATGCCTCCGAGTCAAAGAGGCAGCCGGTGGTGGCGGTGGCTGCTCCTCTTGCAGCACCCTCATTGCTGCAGTCCCTGTGGATGGGGAGGGGGAGGAGAACAAACCATGAATACTTCAAAGCCGCGAATATGAAGAGATGACTGTAATTCATGAGAAATAGATGGGCATAGTAATGGAAATAACACATCCTTATGTAATCCCCAGGCATGCATAAAATGTATTGGTCATTTCCAGTAGGCCTCTATAGTTCTCAGACAAGGCTCTGGCATTCCGCTTTCTGAGAGTGGGACAAAAAGATACTCCAAAAGTAGGGGTTATATTGTATATCCTAACAGGATTGGCCTTCTAGAAACTACAGTTATGCTTGCAAATAGGGAGGGTGTAGTCCCTCTCCTCCTTCCTCCCTGTATCTGAGAGACAGAAAATATTCCTGTTCTTAGATGGAGGTACCCTTATCAACACAAAGGCTGGCATGGTCTAACATCAGCTGCACATTTGTTTCAGTTGCACCAAATGACTCTTGAGGTTTCTCTAAGGAAGATACAAAGCTTAACCAGAGTATAATAGGCCTATGATCCTAAAACATATAAGCCTAATGCAACTACCAGTAAATAAATTTCTACCTTCCCAGTGTTAAAACAATGAATTAATTTTCCCCCTTGCCATGATAAGCTAATATATATAGGTTTGATTATATATTATAAAAATAATATAAAATAATAGGAGAAGCGCAACAATTAAAATTCCCTGCCAACCTTCCACAAACATAACTTTGCAACAGCTTAAAAAAGCAACCAGCTTTTTGGAAAAGGACCAACAAGCAATTTCAGCAACAAAGGAGATTTTCAGACAGGCAAAAATCGCTCCTTGCCGCGCGAGCAGCCTCCCGAAACTGCTGCGCGGCAAGGGTCTTCTTCGGACTACGCTGTGCCTCTGGCGAAACCGTCCGTGTCACTTCCGTGAAGCTTGGGACGGCTCCGCGTCATATTTCAAGCACGGGCAGCCTCCGTGATTGAAATATGACGCGGAGCCGTCCCAAGCTTCACGGAAGTGACACGGACGGTTTCGCCAGAGGCACAGCGTCGTCCGAAGAAGACCCTTGCCGCGCAGCAGTTTCGGGAGGCTGCTCGCGCGGCAAGGAGCGATTTTTGCCTGTCTGAAAATCTCCAAAGTATAGGAAAGGGATGGGCAGGAATTACATTCAATGGAGGCCAGTGCCTTTACAGAAGCTATTTAAGGTGCCAAAGTGAAATGAAGTCCTGCATGTTGGATAGATTCTTTAACATTTGGACTAAAACTTGGAGTGGATTCACCACTCCACTGACATGGAAGCCACCAGCTACCACTGGTAAACTGCACAGACTGGTCATGCAGGCTATGGAAATCCTGGGAGAAGTAGTTCAAAAAAGTAACTCTTCCAGGCTCTGAGCTCAGTGGTGGAGTACATGTACAAGTCCAAATTTAGCCCTTGGAAACTCTGAAAGACCTTTGAAAACTGAAGCACTGGAAAGCTGCTGCTGCCATTCAGTAAAAAATAAGTTACTGCAGAGCTAGAGGGATCAATGGTCTAACTTGGTATAATGGTGCCTCTTATGATCTAAAAAATTTCTAGCTGATAGTGATTACACTTTCTCTTCCCAGGACTGATACAAAATCCAAATACTAGTAAAAACATGTGGCATATTTAATGCAATATATGCTGGCCCTTAGATCTAAATCCCATTGTTAGTCCCAACTAGATTAGACTAATCAAATCAACAGGAATTTGGTAAGTAAACACTTTTATGTGATTCTACTCTAGCCAAGGCCAAAGGTGGGATTTAGCTGTCTCTTCCCTAAGGGGCAAACTAGTGGTTAAATAAGTAGCATATAGCTGAACCTCTTTTGTGTTCTTATTCCAAAGTAAACATATGTATGGGCCAAATCTGGATCAGGTCTACTACCTCTGATTAGGGGAGACATTCCCCCAGGGAGTGATTTTAAAAAGTCAGTTGGAAAAGATAATACAGTACACATTAAATCTCTGTTTGTGACAGATGTGTTGTTTTTTATTTATTAAAAAAAATGGTTATGTGGTAAATGGTTTTGCAATAAGTTATGGAGTTTACATTGTATATGTATATGTAACCAATTAAAATATATAATAAAAAAAAGTCAGTTGGCAGCAATGAATATTCAGGAAGGCCTTGAAAGAATTTAAGAAAACACCAGCTGAAAAAGAAAGATTTTATCTTCCCTAGCCATGCAGGATAGTACCTATCTGGATCAGATTCCTGTTGTGTTTACCTTGGAGTAAGAAGACAAATCAAAATTCATCAGGCCAAATCCACACCACACAAATAACCCAATTTGAAACTCGATTATTTGCCATGGCACCTTCTTATGGAATCCTGGGATTTGCAGTTTGGTGAGTCACCAGCACTCTTTGGCAGAAAAGGTTAAAGACCTTATAAAACTACAAATCCCAGGAAGGAGTGATGGTAAATAATCCTGTTTCAAATGCAGTTATTTGTGTAGTGTGGATTTGGCCTCAGCTGCATGCCACTTATTTAATGTGATCTGTAGTTTAACCCTGAGGCTGAAAATCTGTCAGGGTGATTGCTTGTCCTTCTTCATAACCTATGAAAATACACAGTAAAAGGGGGAGAAGTTATAACTGTCATCTTGTCAGACAATTGTCTACACTTTATTATCTGCCAGAATTGGAAAATGTGCCCCTTTTGCATCTCTGCTCACAGTTCAGCTGTCAACCACAACTCACCACTGAATATTAACCTGTATGAGAAGGAAGGATATGCCAGAGTTTGGAATGCTAGACTTAAATATTAATTCATGACTATTGATCATGGAAAGGGGAGAAGTTAATACATTTTTTCAACACTGGGAAGGTAGAAATTTAATTGTTTGCATTAATTAATTACAGTTGTCCCTTCATATTCGCTGGGGTTTTTGGTTCCAGGACCACCCGTGGATACCAAAATCTGTGAATACTCAAGTCCCATTATATGCAATGGCATAGCAACATGTTGTCCCTTATATATGATGGAAAAATCAAGTTTGCTTTTTGGATTATTATTTTTTAAAGAATATTTTCAAGCTGTGAATACTTAAATCCGTGGGTACCAAATCCGTGGATACGGAGGGACAACTGTAATTAGTTTTTAATGGAACTTAGAAAGAATTACATGTTAAATTGTCACTGTTGCCCCCATTTGGCTACTGGTTTTTATGGGGGGGGGTGTAATTTGCAGAAGCAGCATCAAGAAGGCATCAGACAAGTCTTTCTATTAAGGCTTTTCCCACTGCTGGGGTGCCATCACTAAGGAGGCCCTTTCATTAGCAACCACCTCCTTCATTTCACTTGGCAGAACCTAAAAAGAGGACCTGAAAGTTCAGGAAAACAGACATGGGGGAAACCATCTTTCAGGTAACCTGGTATTAGCCCTTTAGAACTGAGTAGATTAAAGTGAGCCATTTAAACTGGGCCCAGAGATAGTGCAGCAGGTAAAGCACTGGCACTGAAATGCTCCATCTCAGTTATTTATCTTGTGGCTCTGTTTTGAACCAACTGCAGTTTCTGAATCACTATGAAAGGCAACATCATGGTCAGTGAATTGCACTAGTTTAAATGGGACATTCTCTTGTTTGATAACTTTCTGCTGATATGTCTACAACCATTTGCAGTGTACAAGGGAAGAAATTTTCTTTCTGGGTGAGAGCTCCATTTCCAAGCAATGAATGAGTTGCACCCCATTTACTCAGTTTGTTGTCATCCTGAAAGTTATTACTGCTAACTTTCTTGGGCGTTGTTTACATTGTGCTTTGATTCTCCCCCATGCTGCACAGTGATGTGTGTCCTGACAATTATTTAGTTTGTTGATTTCCAATCTAATGAATTTCCAGTCTAATGAATTTCCTGCTCATTGTTTCTTTGAATGGCAGGTTGCTAGTTTGGTTGCCAAAAGAGTTTAAAACAATCTGTTGTAGGGAGAGAAAAAAACTGTCTTTTTATTTGCATCATTTGTTTACTGCTTCCCAATTACAGTACTAGGCTGCTCTCTTCAAGTCTGTAACTTTGGGGAAGAGCAAACTTGGATTAGTTTCTTCTCACCCACATTCCTTGAGAGGAATGCATTTCCCATTTCCACTTTCCAAAAGGCCAAAGCTTAAAGCCAGAGCATATGTTCTGTCCACAATTCAATTCCTATTTTCTACTTTAAGAGAGATTTCCATTATTATGGCCAGGAAAAAATGACATAAAATGTTTGAGAATTTCTACTGGGTAGCAAGTACAGGCAGCATGGCTAAATTAGCTGGACTAATGGCATGTTGATGTTTTTTGTAGGGGAACATAGGGCTGTGAAACTTCATTCTTTAGCAGTAGTGGATTTTCAAAAGGGACAGAGGCTGAAGGGAATCAGAGAAAGAACTGATGGTTATCTACTATTGACTCAGGCTTCCATCCTTCCTTAGGTTAGTAAGAGTACCCAGCTTGTTGGCAGCACATTGTAAACCACTTAGAGACTGCTTAGCACTTAGAAGGGAGCCCTGGTGGCGCAGTGGTTAAATGCCAGTACTACAAGCCACCATGTTGCAAGTTCGATTCCAGCGGGCTCCAAGGTTCACTCAGCCTTCCATCCTTTCGTAGGTCGGTAAATTGAGTACCCAGCTTGTGGGGGGCAATTAGCTAACACACATTGGAAACTGTTTAATGCAGTGTAGATGTGTAAATAGCTATTGCTTAAAAACAATTTGTAAGCCGCTCTGATAGCCTTGTGGCTGAAGAGCGGGGTATAAATAACTAAATAAATAAAAAATGAATATAAAGCGGTATAGAAATGTGCTATTGCTATTGCTACTGCATGTGGAAAGATTTACACAAAATGTGGATTTGCCAAAAGGCCATTTGTTGATTTCAAACGTCCAGTAATGCAAAAGTTCCTTTATGCTAGACCCTACTATTTCTCTTTACAGAAAGTTCAGGAATGTGTTGTGCCTCCCTCTGACTGCAAGCACAGCAAAGCATCATGTATGAGTGTGGAGGCAATGGCCCAGCACAGAGGCAAACAACAGCAGCACATTCAGAGCAGCCCCAGCTGTCCCTGCCTTTGCAGAAAAGGTGAGGTAAAGCACAGGCTGGCTTACTGGGGAAAGCAATGTCAGAAACTACTCCTGGAAGACACCTCTCTGAGCTCTGGTACCTTGGCCTTGATACCTGTGATTTCTTGCAACAACTTCTGAAACCGATCCTTCTGCACATTTCTCCATTAGGTTTGTTTCACCCACGCTGAGGTTTTCAGCTTTTTGACCTCTGGATTGTTTGGACTCATGCTAGCTACATTCCTCAAAAAGTTCTTTACAACACAAGACAATGTTAAGATAAGGGGCAGAATGTCAGAAAACAGCCAATACCTTCTAAAGTGATGTGTTTCTTCATTGGGGTTTCCCCCTTCTTCTTTTTAAAAAAAGTTCTTCTAAAATTTTGGGGTTGTCTAAACTATGAAAATCTCTCTCTGGCTTTTCTTCGTAAATGAAGATTCAGGAAGGACTCATCCGGTGCTTTCTGCAAGCACGCTGATAACTAAAAAGGCCAATCCAAGATAAACAAGTCCAGTTGCAGAAAGCACAGCAGAAGGTCTCCTTGGGTGATGTTTCTGGGTTGTGATTCTTTCTGCATTGTCATTTCTCTTCAAGACTTGTTCGGCGTGAGTTCTCAAATAAGGCTCCAGCATTGTGGATAGTGAGTTTCCATACCTCCTGATGTGAGGCCAGGGCGGACCATTGTTGGTGATCAATTTGGCCGAGCCTGAGATGTTGTTTCAGGAAGTTCTTGAATTGCTTTTTTTGAGCGCCCCTCTTACGCTGACCCGTGGTGAGTTCACCGTAGAGTACTATTTTTGGGAAGCGATGGTCCTCCATCCTAGAAATGTGCCCTGTCCAGCACAGCAGTGTTCTCAATATCATGGCCTCAATGCTGGTGATCCCTGCTTGCTCAAGGACAGCAACATTCGTCACATAGTCAGTCCAGTGTATATTTAGGATTGTGCGTATACAGCGCTGATGAATGTGTTCAAGGAGTCGTAGGTGGTGGCGATAGGTGACCTATGTTTCAGACCCATAAAGGAGAATAAACAGTACAATGGCTCTATACAGACTGATTTTTGTGCTTTGCCTCAGGTGTTTATTACCCCAGACTCTTTTGTGAAGTCTTCCAAATGTGCGATATGCCTTTGCTAATCTGTAATCAATCTCTTTGTAAATCTTGGCACCTGAGGAGATGGTGCTTCCCAGGTAGGTGAACTGCTGAACAGACTTAAGCACAGAGTTGCCAATGGCAATGTGGGGATGGTGGTGTTTGTCCTGTGGTGCAGGCTGGTAAAGAACTTCGTTTTCTTCAGCTTGACTTCCACCCGAAACAGCTCTACAGCTGTTGCAAAGCAGGATGTTAGGCGCTGCAGAGCTTCTTCTCTGTGGGCAACAAGGGCAGCATCATGAGCGAAGAGCAGCTCACTGACTAGATAGTTTAGAGTCTTAGTGTGAGCCCTCAGACGGCTTAAGTTAAACAAGCTACCATCAGTATAGTAAGGTATATAGATGCCATTGTCTTCTTCAAGCTCTGCCATAGCCCTTTGGAGCATCATGCTGAAGAAGATTGTAAATAAAGTTGGAGCAAGAACACAACCTTGCTTGACTCCATTAGTTATTAGAAAGGGCTCTGAAAGACACTTTTCCAGGCTTCGGAGTTCTTTCCTACTCTGGCATTGAAGTCACCAAGGATAATAATTTTATCTTCTACAAGGACTTTTTGTATGAGTTGGCATAGGTCTGTGTAGAATTTGTCTTTCTCTACAGGTTCGGCTTGCATAGTTGGGGCATATGTACTAAAGAGAACAACATGTGTGAGGCATAAGGAAATAATGCGATCAGAGTGTCCTGTTGGCAAGGTTTCGAATTTTGAGGCAATGGAGTTTTTAATCATAAAGCCTACTCCTGAAATATGTTTTTCAGTTTTGGGTTTGCCAGACCAGTAAAGTGTATAGCCGGTGCCGTGTTCTTTAAGGCTGCCTTCCTCATGGAGATGAACTTCACTAAGAGCAGCGATGTCAATATTAAGTCATGATAGTTCATGGGCTATTAGAGCAGAATGACGCTCAGGCCATCCACTATCTGCAGAGTCTCGCATGGTTCTGATATTCCAGCATGCAAGCGTCAGTTTATCTACACCTTTGGAGGCTGGTGTGTGCCTTTTTTTCTTTGCCTTTGTTCGACCGCATCAGAAGATGCCCATTTGCCATGGCTAGCCAACCAGGTAGATGGGGATGAGCTTTCATTAGGCCACCTTTTCTAGGCCTCTCTCCATATGAAGCAAGCAGTGCTCTCCTTAAAAAAGGCTGCTTGGTTGTTCAGGATGCTGCTGAACAAGACTGTCATCTCCCGGGTCAGCCTTGAGCAACCAAAGTTCTGAACCACCTGCATGCAGGGTTGGGTCTGTGGCTTCCAGTGCATCTTTACACCTGCTGTTTCGTCCCTCGCCTATCGCTACAGGGCTTTTTTGGAACTGGATTTGTCCTTCGAGCCTGTGCAATGGATTTTTCTGGTGGAGCACAGCGTGCACAGAACTGGCCTCACCCCTTAAACCGAAGGTTCATCTGCTGTGGCCTTGCAAGCTTGGACGGTAGCAGCGAGTTCCTTGGGTTGTAGGTTTGATTAGAGTTTCCTTCTCTTAGATGGTTGACCTTACAGGGTTGGATGAGCACAATTTGCCTGGGTTTGGGATTAGAGTTTTCCTTCTCCTAGGATGGTTGCCATAAGGCTAGAGAGCCCATCCTGCCCTTTGATGCTCTTTGTCAGACCCTTCAGTTTTGACCTGCCTGGCATGGGAGACCCTACCGGTGGCTATTATGCCACCGCCAGCATAGCTCAAAACATCATTAAGGTACGCAAGCCTCTCTCCCACGACATGGGGGCGTCAATGGCGAGGACTATAAAAATACTCCTCATAGAATTCGACTAGAATACCTTGTGTCCCAACATGCTGTGAATGAAATTTATGGTATTTAGAAGGAGGGGGCAAAAACTCCATCTATTTTCAGGTGGAAGCCTTTGTGGATTTCCTCAAGGTTTTTCTAAATAATGCGTGGACTTGCCAATTATTGCACATCTGGACATCCAATTTGGGACACTGCACATTCTCAGCAAGGTTGGAAGTGGTTGGCTGTGCAGGGGCTTGCCAACAAGGAAGTGGCCGGAAGTGCCATTTTCAAGTTTCGTGTTATCGAGTGTGCGCTTTTTTGCTGCACTGAGGTGACCGAAGAGCTTTTTATAAGTGGAAGGTTGCACTTGCACACCTTTGATTTATAAGTAAAAAAAAAAAAGAAAGTGTTGTGGAGCAGCGACAACACATGTGGAGAATAATAACGTGCTGTACTCTTGGCCACCATCTTGATTTGCAGGCATGGCTGCGTGTGCACTTCAAACATGGATATGTTTGCATATAATAGATTTTGCTGAAAAGACTATGGAGACAAATAAGTAATTTATGATAATGCACACCAATTTATCTTCTTGTCCAGACACCCCCTTTGTTTGAGTTCATGACTATGCCTCTTGTGTTCTTCATTATTGGTGCCAACTTCCAGGTTCTGAGCACACACCCCTCCAATGTTTCTAAGGTTCTTGATATCATTGAAGTGTGAACAAGCACTAAGAAAATGCACATGTATATTACAACAATGTATGGTAAGCACAGAATTTGTATTCACATACCACTGTACAGTTTTCCTGCTTCCCCGCCCCAGAAAAATTCCTGTGGACACCCTTAGCCATGGGGTTAAATGACATTTTTGAACAGCTTATTTATCAAGCATCTTGGAAGTCAAGACCATTGGAAAATTATTTTTCATGATATACTGGTTGAATTTTCTTCTTTACCAGTCATATCTGGAAAAAAGACCAGCTACATGCACTAAGATTACTTCTAAGGATATATATATATACATATATATATATATATATATATATATATATATGATTTCATTGGAAATTTATGCAAAATTTTATGCCAGTTCTCCAATGGAGCAATTTTAGAAATGTGAGAGAAATGAGTGGATTTCTTTCGTCTTACAGACTGGATTGTCCATCCATCCATCCACAACCTTTATTAGGCATAATACAACATATATGTATAACAATAGGACAATAGGACTTCAAAGATCATTTTTAGGCAGGTTAAGCCATATGCTTTCTGCCTCAACCAAAAAGTTAGCCATTAGTCTGGTGATATGCGGATTTTGATCTTCCAATAAGAATTTCACTGATAATCTATCTGTACAGACATTCCTTTCCAATAACCTCCTTATCAAGATTCCCCTTGGAATTATATACAATGGGCAATTCAATACAATATGATAGAGAGTATCAGGGGCTTGAGCACAATGACATATACGATTCAAAAAGGGGTCTGCAAATATCTACCCTTGGTCACATTAGAGGGATGTACATTCAACCTTGCAAGAAGAAAAGCCTTCCTTGCTGCCAGCAATGAAAGAGTTTGAAAATAATCTGGGATCCTACCGGGTGGGATACCAAGCATTGCTGGAGAACAAACCCTAGGGGGTGTTGGATAAGACAGCTGATGCTCCCTCTCAATGAGGCAGTGCCTAATAGTTTTAAGACTTTCCTTTTCAGATAACAAAAGGAGAGAGTCAAGTTTTATACCCATAGACACTACTTTACTTTCATAAAATGTTGCCCATCTAGTCTAGTAAACGTCAGATAGAAGAAAGCATAAAAGGCCAGATCTATTGGGTCTAAAATGGATCTTAAACCATGATCTATAAGTCAACAACCAAGCTTCAGTTTCAAGAGAATTCAAGCCCAATTCTGCATAAAGAGTCAGATGGTGTACACAAGGGGGAACCGCTAATATTCTCCTGAAAAAAGAAGTCTGCAGTCGTTCAGTCTCCTTATTAAAGGCTGGAATCCAGGTAAATATACTATAAAGTAATTCTGGTCTTAATTTGGCTTTATAAATTTTTAAGGCCGCCAGGATATCCGGATTACGTTTTTTATAGTAAAAAGATTGTATAGCTTCCAAGGATCTTTTCCCTGCTAGAATTACTTTATCTCTCTGTTTACCCCAGTGTCCATTAAAATGAAAAAGAACACCAAGGTAAACATACTTCTTGACCTGCTCAATTGTCTGATTACCAACCTTCCACATTCTTGGGACAAATCTCTTAGAAAATACCAGTATTTTGGATTTGTCAGAATTTACCAGCAGGTGAGATTTATCACAATATTCAAAAAATCTTTTTAGGGCTCTTGCCAACCCCACCTGAGTTAGAGAAAGTAACACTGTGTCGTCAGCATATTGGAGTACAAATAGTGGCCGATTACCCAGCGATGGTGGATGCGAGTCTACTGTGGCCATAAAGGCAGGTAAATCAGCTACAAATAAATTAAACAGGTGAGGAGCCAACACACATCCTTGTCTAACACCTGTACCAGAGTAAATAGGGTCTGTTAATAAGCCAGCTTCAGAGAACTTCACTCTACACTGATTATTTGTATGGAGTTGGCTTAGAAGAAATAACAGTCGAGGATCTATGTTAATCCTACCAAGCTTGTCCCATAATAGTGACCGGTGAATTGAATCAAAAGCGGCCTTCAGATCAATAAAAGCCGCATATAATTTGCCTTTAGGGCGTGACAGGTATTTATTTACGAGATATGAAAGCACTATTATATGATCCTCAGTGGACATGTGTTTTCTAAATCCCACTTGCTCTGGACCTATCAACCCTTGAACATTCATCCAACTCAGTAATTTTGTATCCAAATAACTGGCATAAAGTTTGCCCACTACTGATAGAAGACTTATTGGACGATAATTACCAGGATCCTGTCTATCCCCCTTTTTAAAGATAGGAATTATGATGGAATCTTTCCAATCAGCTGGAATCTCACCAGAGTTATTGACAAGAGTAAATAAATTAGCTAATGCCTTTGTCCATTGCTCAGGGCGAAACTTCAAAATTTCTGCCAGGAGGCCATCATATCCTGGGGATTTGCCAGATTTTAATTTAAAGATCAACTGATGCACCTCATCAGCAGAAACTGAACTCCATAGATTAGGAGGATTTTTTATTAGTAGATCTCCCTCAAATGCTTGTGTACTCATTTTTTCGGTAAAATAGGAAAACCAAATTGAGGGGGATATAGTAGGTAGAACCACAGAGCTCTCATCTCATTATTCATATATTTCCTGACTGCCACCCAGAAAGTTTTCGCATCTTTGGATGTCAGAGCATTATCCAAAGACCTCCAATTTTGCTGGAAAAATACCTTCCTTTTGCCCTCCACCTGTTTAGAGTATTCTTTACGTGCTTTATAATAGGGCCCAAAATTCACCACTGGATTGGCCAAAGCCAGATGGAACATTTGTCTTAATTTCTGTTTCCAGACAAGACAACTCTTGTCAAACCATGTTCTTCTACCTTTTATGTAATTAGGAGGATAAGAGGCCTTATTTTGGAAAGTAGTCACAATATCCATATATGCCAACAAGGCTTCATCTATCTTAGTACTAATAGTTAAAACATTAAAACAATTTAGGACCCAAACATCCTTAAAACTATTACTAATAAAATCTTCCATTTTAAGATCCCAACAGATGCGTTTCATTCTCTCATATCGATGGGCAGTCAAATTACTTCTCAAAAATGATGATACTGGCTCAGATAAGTTAAAGGAAACATATAAAGGTAGATGGTCACTTTCGGTCCTTTGGCAACTGACTGATTATTACATAATCAATAGTACTTCTCCCTATGGGTGAATTATATGTAAATCCATCCGTTTTTGGGAACCCTTCAGAGCCATTTAATATTAAAAATGTGTTACTAATGCAAAGATTAATCAGAAATGTCCCATTATTATTAACTTTTAGATCTTTGCCAACACGGGGAAGGTTCAATGGGAAAGGCGGCAAATCTGGATCAATCATAAGGTGCTCACAAAGATGATCATTAGAAGGCCCAATTCTTGCATTAAAATCACCCAATAAAATACACCTTGAAGCATCAAACCTATTGGTAATATCTGTAACATAGCTAAACAGTTGGTCCCAATAAGTGGTCAGATTAGGCTCATTAAAAGTAGGAGGGATATAAATGTTAAACAAAATTATCTTATCCTTCCTTAATTGCAGAGAAAGAGCCTGCGCTATTGGTGCACAGGATGGCAATACTGTATATTTAAGACAGCTAGATGGTTTTAGAAGTATGGCCAGCCCCCCTTATTTCTACCCCATTTGGAAGTTCTACTTGCAGGCACACAGAAGGATACAAATCCTGGCAATACAATATCATATGGGCACCATGTTTCTTGTAAACATACAATGTTAAATCCACCAATGGAGTCAATAAAGTCTGTATCTAAGGTTTTACTTAGCCAGCCAGCTATGTTCCACGAAAGAAGTGACAATCCTGGGTTACCCCCTTCTAGTCACTGAACTGGGTCTGATGAAATGGCAGGAAATGTTTCCTCTGCTTGGACACAACCATTCATAATGGAGCAGGTGGGGTCATCAGCTACTAAAGAAGAAGCTAAATCAGTTTCCAGCTGGGATTGGATCATCCTCCGGAATTTAGTTGTTGTATCCTCCAGCTGGGCAGTTACTAATATTTGGTTAGCAACTGAAAGATCCTGAAACCCCTGCAGAGCCTGCTCCTTCACGAACCTAAACTCAGGGACATTATCAGCAACCTGCAAATGGTCCATTGTTGGTGTCTCATCTTGCAGGTCCACTGTTGGTGTCTCAACTTGCAGGGTGCCAACAGTATGTGGATGCCCTGAGGCCAATTCTTCCAATTCCTTAGTCCAGGATTTTCCTTGTACTTGCTCAGCAGGCACTTCCCCAATTCCAGATCTCACATCAACCTCATTATCGAGTAGAAGTGGGGAATCCTCAGCTGCAGGTTTCACCTTAGAAGAGGAGTAAGCACCAGATGGTAGCTGTGCTATACAGGCCTGGACAGGGTTGGCAGGAAGCAATGGCATGATGATATTGGGTGCATCATCCTTTTCGCCCCCACCCTTTGGTAACTCATATGGCTGGACAGAGCACTCCAAAAGTTGACTTTTGAAAGGAGATACTGATTTAAAGGGCCCACCAGCATCATCCTTTAGTTGATTAGCTGTCTCTGTTTCAAAAGAGACTGCTATTAAATTTTGGCTATTGTTTATCCTTTCTATTGCCTGTATCAAGCTATTCCATTCCTCTTTAAGTTGTACAAGCTCATCCACAATGTTGGACCTGCTCCGGGTTGATAATGTATGGTGATCCGGGCCTACTCCTTCAAGTTTTCCCTCC
Source organism: Gambelia wislizenii (assembly GCA_030847615.1). Lineage (NCBI taxonomy): Eukaryota > Metazoa > Chordata > Lepidosauria > Squamata > Crotaphytidae > Gambelia > Gambelia wislizenii. Next base: position 162,379,799 of record JAUMIR010000001.1, on the reverse strand, counting down.
TTATAAGCCACCGACTTATTAATCACATTGTTCTTAAAAACCCTAGAGCAATGAATGTCGTAGTTTTGGGCCAGAAAGTTCTTTTTGGCAAGTAACATGGCAGGGTCAGAGTGGGAATGAAAGACCATAATCAGTCTTTGATAATGACCCAAGTTAGGGAGAACCTGATAGGACTTTAGCATAATCCTTCTGGGCTCACGCCTCAACAATTTGCTTAAAGAGACCTTAATATTATAAAAGTTTGACCATTTGCCTTCATTAATAGTATTGTTCCCAACTGCAATCATCACTTGAGATGCTTGTAATGTCAAAACCGAAGGGAACTCAATGGAATTTGGATAATCAAATGCTGAAGCAGTCTGTGTAGCACTCCTATTTTTAGAATGGATAAAAACCTCCTCCTTATGAAATTGATCTGTTAGCGTCTCTATTCTGTTGCTGACAGAAGTACAATTAGCTAACAACAATTTAAAGGTCTTGGAGATTAGAAACGCCTCTCTTGCCAGGAGATCCTTCCAAGGACAATTTGCTGGTAATCTCACAGAACAACCACCATTACAAGTAGGTGCAACCGAGACTCCCACATTCTCCATGCAATCATTATCAGACCTAAAGGTTTCAGCCTGCAAAGATTCCAAAACCGCATACCTGTTGTTTAATTCTAAATCGGTCTGTATCACAGGAGACGTTTGCCTGCTTGCAAAAAGGGAGTCTATCTTGGTCTGTTTAGAAGGTTTGTTGTCTGAGTCAATGTTAGCCTTGGAACGCCTGCGTTTCCGAAGCTTCATAGCCCCAGCTCTTCTCTATCTTTCACTAAAGTTCTTGACTTCCAGAGGTTTCTTTGCAATTCTTCTTAGATTTCTTCCTTAGCTAGTTATTCGTCTGCTTTAATATAGCATATCTCTCAATTCTTTGAATCTCAAGGTTTGAGTATGTTTGTTTTCAGAAACAAGGCCCCAGCAAGTTCTCTGTTTCCAAAGGAGATGTAGAGGAGTTGTAAATAGTAGACTCAAAAGATAAAACCATTAGGCTTTAAACACAAAATTAGTAAAACAGTTAAAACTTCGCAATAAAAAGCAAAAACTTTACAAAAGATCAAACAGGCTACAGAGGACTCAGCAACCTTGCTGCCTCTCATGAAAGAATTATAAACTGCTTTGTATGCTGAGAATGGAGAGACATTGCTGACATCACAGATCCTCTGTATCCTGGACATGAGTCGACTGGATTGTATTTAGACCTTGACGCTTGACACATGAATTTGTACCCATATTCTACCTGTGAGATTATTTGCTTATGACTTTACCTGGCTTGTGGAGGCAGTTAGCTAACACACATTGGAAGCTGCTTCTTGCAGTGTAGATGTGTAAATTGCTATTGCTTAAAACAATTTGTAAGCCGCTCTGATAGCCTTGTGGCTGAAGAGCAGGGTATAAATAATTAAATGAATAAATAAAATAAATAAAATAAAACACACATCCAGCTCCCATTGGGAGCAAAATTAATGCTCTGTTGCTATAGTTCATTTCAAATTGCATTGTTTTTGGATGTATCCTAATTTGCATGTATAGACCTCAGTCTCATTATTTATAGCTGTATTTTTCTGTGGACATCATTTGCTAATTGTTTTTATCACTGGGATCTTTGTATGTTTTTCACTGTTTGTCTCACCATAGTTTTTGTATTGGCGGCGGTGGTGGCATTGGTACTGTGTGCGTGTTTTAAAGACAACTTCACAAATTTCATTTCAAAGTAGCTAAGCAGTGTTTCAACTGTACCTTAAAGTGAGGGTCCTAAATCCAAGTGTTAGTGGCAACCAGAGTAGACTAACTGAATCAACTGCTGAATGGTGAGTTAACACATCATAGAATCACAAGAGCTGGAAGAGATTATCATCATCTCAATATTTTTATCTTTATCAATATCCTGCTTTCTCTCCAATATGATTACAATATAATTAAAAACATATGAAAAGGTCAACATTAAAACAGTTTTAAATTATTAACTATATTAAAAAAATTAAAATATATACTTTAGGGGGAAAGTTGAAGCTGTATTTAAATAAATACAGCAATCTCATCATAGCCCTTTCCTTAAAAGTCTCCTGTTCTAAAAGCCTGTCTGAATAATAAAAAAAAACCTTTAGTGGCCAATGGAAGGATAGCAAGGAGGGGATCCTTCTAGCCTCCCTAAGAAAAGGAATTCCCAAGTCTAGGGGCCACCACCAAGAAAGCCCTCTCTCATGTTCCTACCAACCAAACCTGTGAAGGTGGTGGGTCTGAAAGAAGGGCCTCTCCTGTGGATCTCAGAGTCCAGGTAGGCTCATAAAGGATGATAGATAGCCTGGGACCAAGTGGTATAGGGCTTTACAGGCTACAGCCATTGATCCCATTGATTTAGTGGGTCAGCTCTCTTGGGGAACAGCAATTTGATTTAAGGCCAAGATATTTCAGATATAATCCTACTGATATCCTATGCTCACATTTGCACTAATGTGTAGGGTTGTGCAGCAGTGGTGAGGAATGACGGACAAACCCTGCCTTCTCCAAGTAGCCTGTTTCTCCATGTCTTTATTTCTTTTGAACCTCCAGCATCCACAAGCCCTTCCCTCCTGCCACCATTGCCTAAGTTGGTCTTGCTATGACCCTCAGAGGATATCAACAGAATCCCAGACATAGAGAAGTAGCTTCACATGAATCATAAGGCTCTCTGAACCAATAAAAATACACACTTCAATTTTTCTTTAAAGTACATGTTTATTTGGACATTTGTGATAGTAGGGTCTTTGTATAGAAAATGTTAGACTAAGGGCTCTTCTAGATGAGGAAAATGTGTTCAGAGATTGCTAGAGGTTGGCGTATTTGATGCTGTAATTTTTTTTAAAAAAAATATGCTGCAGCATTTTATTCCAATCTTCACAAAGGTTTTTTTTTTGTGTGTCTCTGAGACACCTCCGAACAAAAAGCACCCTTCTCCTTTCTGTATTTAAATTTTTTCTTTAGCATTATAGTACTATAGTGCATCAGTGAAATGGCACTTTTGCACTATTAATACATTATGATAACTGGGGATGGAATTAAAAATTCAGAAAGAAGAAAATTTTCCTTCAAAGCATAGGATCTTCTCAGCAAATCATGCCCCAGGTGTTTTGTTTGTTTGTTTTAAAAGTATTTGGAAGAGCTGTAGTACAGACTGAAAAAAATCACTTCAAACAGTCCCCAAAAGAATGGAACAAGTAGAAGTGGATGCAACAACACTCAGCCAAAACCCAAGGAGCTATATCACAATAGTTCACACTTCTGGAAGAGCTCTTAGACGAAGAGGTTATGGGTTCAAACCTTGTCTTTACTTTAGTACTCTTGGATGACCTCAGACAAACCATAAGCCTTGACCTTGCTAAAAAGACCATGGACAACAACATTTTGTTGTTGTTGTGAGCCTTCAAATTGTAACCCTAAGGTGAACCTACCACCGGCGTTTCTCAGTAAGATTTGTTCAGGTGGGATTTGCGCTTGCCTTCCTCTGAGGCTGAGAGAATGTGGCCTGCCCAAAGTCAGCCAGGAAGTTTCCATGGCTGAGCCGGCATTTGAACCATGGTCTTCCAGAGTCCTCATCCAATATTCAAACCACTATACCATAACTGGCTCTCTTTCTTAATCAACAAATCTGTTGAAAGGATTGATGAAATATTTGTAAGTTTTTAGTTCTCTGGCTATTCTACATATACACATATACAAATGTGTTCCGTGGATTTCACAGGAATAGTCACAGCTTCTTTGAGCTAGACTGGGGCTGCATCTCCCACCTTGAGCCCTTAACTCTAAAAATGAGAATAATTATTATAATTTCACAGGTTTGTTGGAATGCAAAGGACATATGTTTATTACCCAAATAGGTGAGGGGGTCCATGGGAGCCCACCCATAATCTCAGAACTACATTAATATTTTTGGGGAATTATTATTAGCTCAAATGGAAGGCTGCAAGAGGGCAAGTAACGTCAGGACCTTTGCACCTGTGTATACCAGTACTAACTGCAAAGAACTCCAGTTTAAAGTAAAATAAATGGTTTTTACTGTTTTTTTTATTGGAAAATAACATGGGAGGGACTCACATATGCAACACATGCTCACAAGAACCACACAAGGCTAATGAAGAGTTAAGGTAGAAAAGGCTGGAAAGAGGAATAGATTTGGGAGATGAGACTATAGTTACCAGTCTATAAGAGGATTGAAGAAGCTCAGATGGAAGTCTGAGGGTGGCCCTGGAATCCAATCTGGGGGCACAGTGACAGAGAGTGGCAGGATCTCATCCACAGTGGCACACTTGGCTATTGTTTGGGGACTAATATTTATACAGTATTCCATGTCCAGAGGGGTGTTTGGCCTTAGAACAAAGCTTAGATGGGTTTCCCACCATTTAGACAAAAACTCTGCTGATTGGAATGTAGGACAGGAGGAGGTGCTGAGGGATATTTCCTGGGGATAAGGGTTGTTTTGGTCAGTTGTTTGTTTATGACGTGACTCATCACCAAGGGGGCCCAAGAGGGATTAGCACATCCCTTTGTAATGGTGTTGTTTACTATGGGCTTTGCTTAATTGTATCTTGGGTGTGTCTGCTAGTATTTTTCCACAACACCTTCCTAGGTCCTTGTGACCTTCTGTTTGACGTCACCTTTTGGTCTACTAGACCCCATGAAGCGTCTAGTATGCCTGATTTGTGAGATATTATAAGGAGGGGGTGTAGGGCAGGGTAACAAGTTAACATTACTCATCAATACAATTATATAACTTAATAATAATCATGGTTATCACAATTTTCAACATGGCACAATTCTTCAGTTTCCTTATTAAATGCCCCACTTTTAATGGTGTTCATTCTCTTGTGTTGTGTTAGTTGCTATAGATACTAGCTATAGCACCATTCTAGTGATTTTTTTTGTAGACTGTCATCTTAATTATATTTGTTAAGCTTCCCCCCCCCTTTCTGACATTTCCATAACTGCTAGGACCCAGCATGGTAACTGGTACACTTCCAATGAACTGAGTTATTTTAGCAGCATGACATTCATGGACTTGAATGGGAATCTGAAGGTTGAAATGTTGCTTTGATATATAGGATAAATGTTAAAGTCTATATTAACAATAACCCAGCAAGACATACTACTTGTTAAATATATTCTTCATAAGTAATCATTTCAACATTCACACTTTGAAACTACTACAGTGATCCTTTTCTACGCAGACCATGTAACATCTCTGCCAGGAAAGGGAGAACCAGGGACGAATTCCCCCCCTGTTGTTCTGGAAATGGAGAATGTGCTAACATTTGGGTCAGACAGAAATGCCTGCTTTCCTTCCTTGTTGTACATTGTTTGTGGGGGCCCTTTTAAAGGTCTTTCTGACTTTTTAAATTGATGTCTGGTTACATGTTAATCACTAGGTTGCACTGAACATTCATTGTATCCCCCCCCCTCACTCCACACACACACACACACACACACACGAAGGGGGTAGTTCTAGTTTGAAGACTAGCTTATACAGGAAAAGAGCCAAAGAGACTTTCTCTTCTTGGAGCTGGTGAGTTATATATCACACAAATGAAAAAATACATAATCAAATAAAGAGAGAAGACACTACAGATTTACATGAAGATTGCCTAAGGGAGTTTATATATCAGGGGAGGGGAAAGGGTAGCACGTGGTGGGGAAAGTGCAGTCCATGTGTAGTCCCAGGGCCATTTTTGTGGCCCTCAGAGCCCGCCAAGACACCTCTGATTTGGGGCAGGTATTAAAATGAAATGAAGCTTGAAGTAGAGGCTGGAAGTAAAGGCTAGAGCATCCCATGTAGGCCCAGAGTTAGAGGCTGGGCTGCTTCTCCTTTGGAGCAGTGGCTCTTAACCTTTTCTTTACCAGGGACCCCCTTTAAATATCTTTTGTTTCTGCAGACCCCCAAGACTTAACTCAAGATTTAAAACAACTACAAAATAATAATGATAATGATAATGATACAATTACACCATCCATTAAACCTTCCCTCAAAGGCACTGGAGGGGGAGGGAAGACTTTTCTCCTGCTTCTTCTTGCAAGTTTGTGGCTGGAATGGATTGAATGGCAATGTGCAGGCCAAGCCAGCTAGCCAGCCTGCGCTTGATTTGGTTCCTGTCACATGGCTGCTCCACTGTGGGGAGGAGGTGGGTCGAGCAGCCTTCAAGCCTTCGTGGACCCCCTGTGAGGCCATTGCAGCCCCCTGGGGGGGTCTGTGGACCACAGGTTAAGAACCACTGCTTGGAGCACGGGACACTAAAATGCCAGCAACAAAATCACAGGAATGGCCTTGGTCTACCTTAAAAGAAAAATAGAGGGATATTTAGGCTAGCTGTGCTTATTTATAACTGATTATACGTAAATTAGCACAGCCATAGCTGTTTAGTTCAACAATCTCTGTCTAGCATCATGTTACATTCACTGTTCTTGTTTCCTGAACTCCAGCTTGTTTGTTGGACTATTCTCTTAGGCAATTCCCTGACAGGCATTTGACCTTGCTCAGACTGTTCCGTTTTCTGAGGTGTCAGTTACATAGGAGAAGTAAGTGCAAAAATTGCCAACTTACCTCCCTTTCATTCCAGTGCAGAGTTGTTTACACAATTTTGTCTGAAAGTAGTTGTTCTGATAAATTAGCAATTTTGCAGTTCACGAAGGGAGGGGGTGGCCTGCTGACAGATTCACGTGAGAGGGAAGGGGTGGGGGTGCGTATGAGGCTCCTGTCAAGCCCCACGTGGCTGCTCGGACCCGGTGGGTGGGTGGGTGGGTGGCCTCTTCTCCTTCCTTCCCTCCCAACCAGCCTCTTATCAGACTGGGGCGCAGGGCAGAAGGGAACGGGCTGCCTCAGCTGAGGGAATTGGCCTCCATGACTCGCAGTCACAGAGGCCAATTCCCTTGACCGAGGCAGCTCTCACCGATGACCAGGGGGAATGGAACGGGCTGTCTCAGCTGAGAGAATTGGCTTCTGTGACTGCCAGTCATGCAGGCCAATGCCCTCATCTGAGGCAGCCCTCACAGATGACCAGGGCGGAACAGAACGGGCTGTCTCAGCCAAGGGAATTGGCCTCCAGGACTGGCAGTCACGGAGGCCAATTCCCTCGGCTGAGGTAACCCTCACCGATGACCGGGGTAGAACAGAACGGGTTGCCTCAGCCAAGGAAATTGGCCTCTGTGACTGCCAGTCATGAAGGCCAATGTCCTCAGCTGAGGCAGCCCTCACCAATGACCAGGGGGAACGGAACGGGCTGTCTCAGCTGAGAGAATTGGCCTCTGTGACCGCCAGTCACATAGGCCAATTCCCTTGGCTGAGGCAACCCTCACAGATGACTAGGGCAGAAAGGAAAGGGCTGCCTCAGCTGAGGGAATTGGCTTCTGTGACTGCTACTCATGGAGGCCAATTCCCTCGGTCGAGGCAGCCCTCGAGTGGGGTGGAACAGAACAGGCTGCCTTGGCTGAGAGAATTGGCCTCTGTGACTGCCAGTCACAGAGGCCAATGCCCTCATCCAAGGCAGTCCTCACCGATGACTGGGGTGGAACGGAATGGGCTGCCTCAGCTGAAGGAATTGGCCTCCATGATTGCCAGTCATGGAGGCCAATTCCTGCGGTCAAGGCAGTCCTTGCGCGGGGTGGAACAGAACAGGCTGGCTCGGCCGAAGGAACTGTCAGTCACGGAGGCCAATTCCCTCGGCCGAGGCAGCCCTCATGCAGGGTGCGGGCCGGAACAGAAGGGCTGCCTTGGCTTGAGGGAATTAGCCTCCTTGACTATCAGTCATGGAGGCCAATTCTCTTGGCTGAGGCAGCCCTCACAGACCAGGGCAGAATGGAAAGGGCAGCTGTGGCCGAGAAGCCAGTTACAGAGGCCAGTTCCCTTGGCCAAGGCAGCCCTCGCCAATGAGCAGGGCACAGGTTGGAACAGAACAGGCAGCTGCAGCCAAGAAATAGGAAGGCTTGGGCTGCTTGGACAGGCAGCCCGAAAGCAAGCCGCAAGCCGGGATGCAGGCAGCCAGGGGATCACAGGGAGAGTGTTGGCATAACAACAATGGCAGATCCTGCATTGCAAGGCATCCCTTGCAAGCCCACCCCCAACGATGACCGACCAATTGCATCTCAGCTCACTGTGAGCCCCTGCTTTGAGAATGTTGCTGTTAATTGACACAACCAGTAGTATGCAACCTTACTCAACTTTCTAAAAATTTGGGAGAAGCAACCTTATTGCGATCTTCACGGGTATTTTTGTCCCCCTCCTTCGGAAAAGGGTGTCTTAGGTGTGTAAACCATTAGGAATCTGGGCAAATTTGTTGATTTTTAATTTTTTTGCTGTGTAAATGGCCCCTTAGTTTCCCAACTGCTTTAACCATGGTTCCCATTTTGGGTACCCTCTGTGTATGGTCCTAGACAAGTTTGGTTTACATTGTTTGTTCTCTTCAATTGTAGATGCATTGTACTGTGTACTTGCCACCCCTAACCTGGACAAAATAGGAATCTGAGATCTATGATGGGATCCCACCACCCTGAGAAGCTAGGTTGGTAAGTACACATGACAGAGATTTATCTGTATCAGCACCTAACTTGTGTAACTCTTTTCCAAAGAAAGTCTGGCTGACTTACATGCCTGCTGGGTTTCTGGAGAGCAAGCACAAGAATTCTTTTTGGCATTTTGGCTTTAAGACAGCTTTTAAAATTGGCTTTCTAAATGGTTTCAACCTGCTTTTAAACAATCAACTTTTAATCTACTTTATTGTACATCACTTTGGTGGCAGAAAAACAATGAATACAACACAATACATTACCTCTCAGCACAATGGGGACTTATGTGTATGAAATCAAGATTCTAATTGTTGATTGGCAATTTCAAGGTCTCTGCTCTCCTTTTTAAAGGGTTCTTTGTTTTGAAACTGATCTTGGACTAGACAAACAGGGACCTATCTTTTTGACATGCAGGGCACACAAACAACCTCCTGTACAAAAGAGCAGGGCTTTCAAGCCTGTTACTTCCACCTACAGGACTCTCCGAAGCAGCAGAGGTTTCTGTTGGAAGTTTAAATCACCCAAAGCAACAGACACATGAAAGAACATTTCAAGCTCACTTAGAGGTTTTGAATATCTTTGACTGGTCTCTCCTTAAGACTTGAGTGCTTTGCTGCTTTAAAAACAAGAAAGCCTATTTTTTTAAAAAAAAAAATAATAGAATTTCTCCAGACAACACAGGGACATGAAGCATTTGCCCACCACTTTTGTAAATCCTGAAGATGTAGCAGAAAATGGAAGGGGGGGATGCTCTCTCATCAGCCCTATTAGTAAAAATAAACTGAGCATATAAAAATAACTGTCCAAGGCAGTTAAAAAAACATTAAAGTGAAAAACAGGTTAAAATAGAGAGTATTATAGAGAAAACAATCTCTCTAGGTCAAGCACCTGTTTAAAGAAAAGACTTTTTGTTTGCTGGTGGAAAGCCATTACTGGGGAAATATAGATGCTTTCCCCCAGTTTCCATTAAAAATACATTGAAACTAAATGGAAATGGTTATTGTTAACTGCAGACTCCTAAAGTGCATTCAGGATCCAGTGTTTCAGGACATTCTAATCAGGCAAGAAAGAGAGGAGGGGGAGGGGGAGAGAGATACTGTACACACTTACTGGTGTATATGGTCTAAAGTTGTTTTTGTCCTGTATAGAAATTCTTTTAGGAGATTTTTCAGACTGCACTGTTATAGTGTTACTATTCCACTTTAACTGCTCTGGCTTCCTGCTGTGGAATTCTGGGGTTTGTAGTTTAGTGAGGCCTAAGATCTCTCTGGCTGAAAGTTTTAAATGCTCCTCCTGAAACTGCAAATCCCAGGATTCAACAGGAGGCAGCCATAGCAAATAAAGTGGAATAGTAACACTATAACAGTGTTGTCTGAAAATCTTCTTACTGTGTTCTGAATCTGTACTGCATTGCAGTGGATGGAGGAGGTAACATTCAAATGCCCTGGAAGAAATCCAGAGGCTGAGAAACTAAGGAAGGCCTATTTGGTTTGAGTGAGGTAAATTCTGGAACTATACCCAGAGCTTCATGTGGCCTCCCACTAGAGGGATTGCACAAATGCATACAGCTGATATATTGTAAAAGACTTGTAACACTGGCATACAATTGAGAGATGCAACATGCCAAGACATGAGATCTATTTTAGATCTGATTCTAACCAATGGGGATGACCTGGTTAATGGTATGGAAGTAGCAGGATCCCTAGGGGGGAGTGACCATGTTCTCTTGGAGTTTGTTATACAGAGGAAAGGGGAAGCCAAGCATAGTCAGACATGCATTCTAGACTTTAGAAAGCTGATTTCAGAAAACTTAGGGAATTACTGGGGGGGAATGATCCTAGAGCAGATCATTAAACAGACAGTCTGTAACCACTTAGAAAAGAATGCCATGCTCACAAAAAGTCAACATGGATTTCTCAAAAACAAGTCATATCAGACTATTCTCATCTCATTTTTGACAGAGTTACAAACTTGATAGATGAAGGGAACACAGTGGATGTAGTGTATCTTGATTTCAGTAAGGCTTTTGACAAGGTCCCCATGATATTCTTGCAAAAAGTTAGTAACCTGTGGGCTAGACAATGAAACTGTTAGGTAGATTTGTAATTGGTTGATGAACCAAACCCAAAGGGTAGTCTCTGATGGCTCCTCTTCATCCTGCAGAGAAGTGACCAGTGGGGTGCCACAGGATTCTGTCCTGGGCCCAGCGCTATTCAACATCTTTATCAATGACTTGGATGAGGGAATAGAGGGTATGCTTATCAAGTTTGCAGATGACACCAAATTAGGAGGGGTAGCTAATACCCCAGAGAACAGGATCAGAATCCAAAATGACCTCAACTGATTAGAAAGCTGAACCAATAGTAACAAAATGAATTTCAACAGGGAGAAATGTAGGATACTACACTTGGGCACTAAAAATGAAATGCACAGATATAGGATGGGTGACACATGGCTTAAGGGCAGTACATGTGAAAAGGATCTAGGAGTCTTAGTGGACCACAAGCTGAACATGAGACAGCAGTGTGATGCAGCAGCTAAAAAAGCCAATGCAATTCTAGGCTGCATTGATAGAAGTATAGTGTCTAGATCAAGGGAAGTAATTGTGCCACTATATTCTGCTTTGATCAGACCTCACCTGGAATACTATGTCCAGTTCTGGGCACCACAATCCAGGTGATCAGACCTCACCTGGAATACTGTATCCAGTTCTGGGCACCACAATTCAGGAAGGATATTGAGAAGCTGGAATGTGTCCAGAGGAGGACGACCAGGATGGTGGGAGATCTGGAAGCCATGCCCTATGATGAGCGGCTTAGGGAGCTGGGTATGTTTAGCCTGGGGAAGAGAAGGTTTAGAGATGACATGACAGCCATGTTTAAATATTTGAAGGGATGTCATACTGAGGATGGCGCAGGCTTGTTTTTTGCTGCTCCAGAGACCTAGAATACAGAGCAATGGATTCAAACTACAGAAAAAGAGATTCCACCTAAACATTAGGAAGAACTTCCTGACAGTAAGAGCTGTTCAGAAGTGGAATGTGCTGCCTCAGAGTGTGATGGAGTCTCCTTCTTTGGAGGTTTTTAAACAGAGGCTGGATGGCCATCTGTCAGGAATGCTTTGATTGTGTCTTCCTGCATGGCAGGGGTTGGACTGGATGGCCCTTGTGGTCTCTTCCAAATCTATGATTCCATGATTCTATGATCTCCTACAGAAATGAGAGCCCCAGATTATTCAGACTGATCTCCAGAGACTGCATTCCTGAATCTGAATCCTGCTAGGCATCATTTTCTTCTTTCAAATCAATGTGTCATCCATCTTGTTTGGTAAAGCTCAGGGTTTTTTCCCCAGAGCCATTTCATCTTGGGGCAGGGGAATGACAGTGCCTGAGCAGAGTTTGTACAGTAATAGGATAAAACATTCAGATATGAGATGGAGGATGATGTTCCACAACATAAATTCTGTGCCTGGAGAGCACATGGTAGCCCTGGTGGCGCAGTGGTTAAATGCCAGTACTGCATGTCACCACGTTGCATGCACCACGTTCGATTCCAGACGACTCCAAGGTTCACTCAGCCTTTGATCCTTTCATAGGTCGGTAAAATGAGTACCCAGCTTGTGGGGGCAATTAGCTAACACACATTGGAAACTGCTTAATGCAGTGTAGATGTGTAAATTGCTATTGCTTAAAAAACAATTTGTAAGCCACTCTGATAGCCTTGTGGCTGAAGAGCGGGGTATAAATAAATAAAATAAATAATAAATAAATAGCAGAGGTGTAGTGATGAGGTTGTGGGCTTTAGAAAACTTCCACTATTCTAGAGCCTCCAGCTTCCAAATTTATATATTTTAAATTAGTATTTTTCCAGTTCTAAAACCAAACTGACTTTATTTAAATGGAAGATGTGTGTGTGTGTGTATGTACCTGCAAGTCGCCTGTCAACTTGCAGTGACTCCATGCATTTCATAGGGTTTTCCTAGGCAAGGAATACTCAGAGGCAATTACAGCAGTTCCTTCTCTGAAATATACCCTATAGCACCTGGTATTCATTGGCAATCTTCCAGTGCTTAGCTTCCAGGATCAAATGGGCTCTGGTGCCTTTAGGGTATAGGACTTCACAAATTCCTCTATGGAGATTTTCACACTGGGGCCAAAAGCCCTATTTTTGTCCCGCAAGCCTCTCCTGTTCCTGCAATGGAATGGAAGTAAATGTTCACACACTTACCTCCATTCCACTGCAGGCACAGGCTTCCTCACTCCTTGCCAGCCATCTGTAAATGCAGCCATCATAAGGATGCCTTTACAACTGGCCAGCTGAAATCCTGGCCGTTCTCGCAAGAGAACAGCTGTGTGGCAAATTCAAAGATAACACCCCCAAACGTCAAAACACAAAACCAAGCTCCAAAACACAGGGGGGGAAAATGCAAGTAACCCGGCTGGGGGAAGTGTGCCACTTACCTGGATGTCCCGATCGTGCCCGGAAGTGCTTGGCATGCACCTCCCCGCCGCGGCTGTCATTCCAGAATGTTTGCATACCCATGATTCCATTACAGAAACAGAATAGGTGGTTAATGACAACTTCTCCCCATGAATACAATATCATGGAAAGAAAATGGAATAAACACACAGTGAGGACAGATATATGACGATAGCGTGTGAAAGGGAAAATTCTAGCGATCCTGTAATGTTATTATAATGGTTTATTTAGCGGGTATGAAAATCTCCTATGTGTTAGAGAGTAGGGAAGTTAAACAAAATTCTGAATGAGAGCAGATCAGTGTTACAGGTAGTGCTGTGGATCTATCACCTCCTCCTTAGCTATGACCCAGTACATGTGTGAGACTGGATGTTTCTTCTATATGACTGCTGGCATGGTGCAGAAGTTAAGTCCCTTAACTTGATCAGCAGATTCTTGATAGGGTTGGAACTTCCATCAGACATTGTGAATACCTCAAGCAGTAGTTTTGGAGTTTCATAAAAGACCAGCAAATATTAGTTATTTGTTTTGCTATTGTTATATTTTAACTGCCTGGGACAGAGAGTGGTGCTTTTGGAATTTTCTGCCTGGGGTGCCAAAATAATTTGTCTCACTTTCAGTCTCACTTGACTGAGGAGAGGTATAATTTGCTGCCTGCGTTAGGTATCAGCCTTCTTTTTCTTAATAAGCTTATATAGGGAGATGGTCTCTGTTTTTATCCAAAAATATCTACTGTAAATAAAGTAATGCTTCATTGTTTGTTTTCACTAGCATACTGGTGTGGTTTCTGTGTAGAATGTTTGTATTGAAAAGAGGGAAATGTGGCAGTCAGAAAAGGACAAAAACCCAGGTCATCATCTCCTCCCTCCTCCTCCTCCTCCTCCTCATTATTATTATTATTAGTAGTAGTAGTACAGTTGTCCATTCATATTCGCTTGGATTTGGTTCCAGGACACACACACACCTGTGGATACCAAAATCCATGAATGCTCAAGTCCCATTATATGCAATGGCATAGCAAAATGGTCTCCCTTATATAAGATGGCAAAATCAAGGTTTGCTTTTTGGATTATTATTTTTTTAAGAATTTATTTTCAAGCCATGAATACTTAAATCCGTGAATACTAAATCCGTGGATATGGAGGAACAACTATATTTCTTCTCACTTTTCCCCAATACTGATTCAAGGTGAATTACAAAAATTAAATACATATTTGTTTTACATCTGCATTTGTTTTAATTTTGAATTTCAAAGACATAATCTTTAAACAACAAAAATATTTAAAGGCATCAAAAGAAAGGTACCAAAAGTTATTTTTTAAATGCAATTTAACAATCTATAGAATTAAAACCATTTAAAATCTATTTAAAGGCAGAAGACAAAAATCAATAAAACTGTGCACCATTAAAAGCCATCACAGCTAATTCCTGAAAGGCTGTTGGCATAAAAAAGTGCAGCATAAATATATATACTGGATCCTACAGTCGCAGAATCAGTCATGTCTTAGGTGCCCGGGCCTAAAGCAAGTGTTGACTAGTTCCCCACCCAGCAGTGAGAGAAAAATTGGGAGAGAGAAAGAGAGAAAGCGCAGTGTGTGTGCTTGCGGAACAATGGACTGCATTTGGGACCACACCTGCACAGCCTCTGAGAAAGTACAGTTGTCCTTCTGTATCCATGGATTTAAGTACCCACTGCTTGAAAATATTCTTTAAAAAATAATAATCCAAAAGCAAACCTTGATTTTGCCATCTTATACAAGGGACACCATTTTGCTGTGCCATTGCATATAATGGGACTTGAGCATTCACGGATTTGGGTATCCACAGGGCATCCTGGAACCAAACCCAGCAAATATGAAGGGACAACTGTATAACAGTTTGTGCAACTATTTTTGTCCTAGCTAGTGTAGGGCCCCAACATGATTCTGGATAGAATGGGCAGCAAGTGAGAAAACGAAGGAGAAAAGGAAATATTAAAAATAGCGGGGGATGGGACTAATTTGATTTCAGCTGATGTTGAAAATCAAGGTACACTAAATGTCTGACTTTGAAGAGATCATAAATTTGATAGCTCAGCAGAGGACAACTCTCCTTTAGTCCAGTAAGAAATAGGCTCCCAAAGCTGATATCATAGCTAGAGAAAACAACAAGAAGATTGTGCTGGATCCCATTTCACTGGAGTCAGTGATGCATAAAATTTACAGCTTAATCCTTTAACAACTTCTATTACTCTAGCTGCCAAAAATGCTGAGATCATGGAAACTGTACAAAATCCTTTTCTCTTCTCTTCTCTTCTCTTCTCTTCTCTTCTCTTCTCTCTCTCTCTCTCTCTGTGTGTGTGTGTGTGTCTGTGGTCAGCACTGCGTGTGCCAACTGCATATATTTATTTAATTGTTGTTTTTTTAAGGAGAAGGAAAATAGAACCATCTCTTAACTTGGCTGGTTGTATGGCAATTGCTTAGGGTATGGTCTGGAAGTTGGGGGGGAAACCAAATGAACTGGACATATATAGTGTGTGGGTATAACTTATGTTTCTCAATACCCCAATAAATTTCATAACCGAGGAAAGAGCCATGTTTTAATTTAACTCTTTTGTGGCTTAAGGCCATTTTCAGGTGAGACTTAAGCGGAAGAATCAAGTGGGAGAGCTTCGCCTCTGCAGCACGGCAAGGAACCCATTTCAGAGGATGTCATCCCTGGGGTGAAATCATCCATGTCACTTCCATTTAGAATAGGAGCCGACTGCGCCATTTTTTATTCATGGACAACTCCCATGAATAAAATCTGGCAGAATATGGCGCAGCCGGCTCCAATCCTAAACGTAAGTGACACGGACGATTTTGCCACAGGGACGGCGGCGTCCGAAATGGATCCCCTGCTGCGCTGTAGCAGCAAAACTCTCCCACTTGATTCTTCCACTGTAAGTCGCATCTGAAAATGTCCTATATCTAGAATACCATGGAAGTTTCTGTGCTACAGAAGGGTTAACAGATGGTGCATGTGTGCATTTTCTATGAAAACAGTTCTATCAACCCCACCTAGTCCACATACGAATGTGTGAACAAGAGATGTAGCAGGGAAGGAATAATTCATCTTAATGTATGGCATGGGGACAGCAGAGATGTGATGTTGTAGACCACAGGTGCATCTATACTGTAGAAATAATGCAGTCTGACACCACTTTAAGTACTGTAGCTCCACCCTGTGGAATCCTGGGATTTGCAGTTTTGCAAGGTCTTTAGTGTACTCTGCCAAAGAGTGCTGGTGCCTCACAAAACTATAAATGCCAGGATTCTGTAGGATGGAGCCATGGCAATTAAAGTGGTCTCAAACTGCATTATTTCTACAGGGTGCGGCTATACGATCATAAAAAAATCCGTATGGGGGGCAAAAAATACGAACAGCCTGTCATTCGTATGCATACGAACAGGTATACGATTTTTAAACACCCTAAACTCCGTATGACTCCCTCTTCCCAAAGCTGGCTGGAGCGAGCAAGCCAAGCAGCAGTTTTAAATCTCCCGCTGCTTTTTTTTTTTTTAAAGGTTCCTGGTTTGCGGACAGTCGGTTTTCCGTATTTACAATATAAAATAAAAACAAATAAACATATACATTCACAGACTTACCGGATGCTCGCTAGCCAGGAAACCAACATGGCGGCCACTCCCAATTTCCCTCCGTGCTAGCCCCGCCCCCTCTACTCGGCCAGCCAATCAGATTACACAGCCTGTTTGTATGTGTGCGAACGGACCGTACAGACCCGTCAGCCATCCGAACGGCATACGAATTTCTCTTCATGATCCGCTTTCCCTCCCGAACGCCTCGTGTGTGTATTTCAGGGTGGAAAACCGGGGCCCCCCTTTTGCATTCGTGTGCATCCGAACGGCCGTTTGTACCAAAGTGCGAACTTTCGCATGCCGTACGTATTATTTAAATCATGTAGACGGGACCACAGTGTAGATACACTGTACAGTGTAGGGCCCTGTACAGTGTAGACCGCTATATATTCATGAAATAGAAAAGAGAAACAGAACTGACAAAGTAAGAAAGAACCCTCTGTATATAACTCCAAGCATCTGCAGTGTGGAGGCAGGCAGAAAGCACTACATGCCACAGTCACTGGCCATGCTGACTGGTGCATTCTGGGAGTTATAGTCCAAAAAGTAACTTTTCCAAGCTCTGCTTTTACACAGAGTCGATGCTAACTTGCTGAAATGTGTTGATTCAGTCTGTTACAGCTGGCCTACCTCTTAGAAGCAGAGAAGTGGATCTATTCATGGAAGCCAGAGAAAGTGGAAAGAGTCAGGGCTTCAAGTTATCCTTCATTCCTCACTGTTGTGTTTGGCTCCCCCTTTCCTTGGAATGGTGGGGGGTGGGTTTCAGGAGCATGAGTAGGCAAGAAGCAATCAGTTCCAGCCCAAGATACTTTAGCAACCCTTTTCTTGACAACCAAGCTAATGGGAGGAAAGGGAAGATGAAGCAAAGAGTTTGCCCAAAACAAAGAATAGTCAGAAGGAAGATAATGGAAGGAAGTATAGTGTCTTCTCACAGCCTCAGATCTCCTGTATGTTATATTTTCTTGCTTGCCTTTGGTCTTCATTCCTCCATGTTTCTATTAAAATAGACATTTAATTTATTCCAGAAAGTAAAGTCCTTGCTGTACCTTCCTGAGCTCCTCAGAGCATGATTGCCCCAATGAGAGAGATCAGAGGGGGCTCTACAACTTATTCCCATCTTCCTGGACTGAGTGAAAAGTGCTCTGAAACAGAAACAGTAAAACATATGCGAGATGCCTGTAGTCCTCCAGATATTGGCTGGCATCCTGTTAGTGAATTAGGACTTTATCAGATGGGGTTGTAACTGCAGAATTACAGTGTGACAGTACCACAAATGGGTTCCCATTATTGCACAACATCATTGTCTTCCTATGGTCAATGTGTATTCCACCCATTATTGGCTCATTGCTTTTTATTAACAGGAAAATCCATAAACAGCTCTCAATATCACTCTTTTCACAGTACTGATGAGTGTGCAAAATCACATCCTGCTGTAATCATGCTATTGCAGTGTGAATGAGTGGTCCTTTCCCTACTCCCCTTTCCCAAAGAGAACACAGGATGCACAGAATGCTGTCACCTTTTCTTGGTACGTTTTTATGTTTATGTGTTTATTTGTTAATTTCTTTCATTATTTATGTTTTTCTGCTGTGTTTGAACACAGTTTCCTGCCAGAGAGAAGGAGAGCAGCTTCTAGACAGCAAGTTTCCTGCCAGTTTCCAGGCCAGTTTCCTGCCAGGGAGAAGAATTCTGACTGGGGAGATTAATTTTTTTAAAAAAAACTGTTGGGAGAGGCTGCTTGTTGCTGAGGCGCAAGCCTAACGGCGTGTGAATTTCAGTAACCAAACAAAAATACAGCAGACCTAAAAGTACAGCTTAGCATTCTCAGCGTTAACTAAGAGTTCTTAGATTACCTAAAAGCTCTCATCATGGACACTGAGGGGACTGCAGCAGTCACTTGCAACACTTGTGCGATGTTTGTATTCTTGTCTACAGACGTGGAGAACTTCACATGCACCAAGTGCAAGCTGGTAGCCCTCTTGGAGGAGAAAGTACAGCAGCTGGAGACACGGGTAGCTACACTTCAACAGATTCGTGAGCAAGAGGTTTTCCTGGACAGAACAGAACGAACAGTCTTGGATGGGGACCGCACAGAGGAAGTAGCTGTGGAGGAGAGGGTCACTTCACAGACACAGGAAGTAGACAGCTGGAGGAATGTCACACACAGAACAAGAAAATCCAGGGATTCTTCCAGCAGCTTGCAGCTACAGAATCGATTCGAAGCCCTTTCCCTTATCAAGGACAACGAGGAAGAACAGCATGGACAGACTTCAGGGGTAGAGCAGGGGACCTTGAGAGGACCACCGCAAAGAACAGCAGCTGCGAAGCCTCGGCGGAGGTGTGTGGTGGTGGTGGGGGACTCCTTGCTGCGGGGTACAGAAGCAGTGGTATGTGGGCCTGACAAGATGACTCGGGAGGTGTGTTGTCTCCCTGGGGCAAAGATATGTGATGTGACCGAGAGGCTGACAAGACTCGTCAAGCCTACGGATCATTACCCCTTCCTTTTGGTCCATGTGGGAACCAATGATACTGCAAGGCACAGTTTTCCCAAGATCAGAAGAGATTATGAGGCCCTGGGGAGGAAGCTGAAAGAAATGAACGCACAGGTGGTCATCTCGTCTCTTCTGCCAGTTGAAGGGCATGGTCCAAGAAGGGAGAGGAAAATAGCCGATGTAAACAACTGGCTCCATAGATGGTGTCGCCGAGAACAAATTGGATTCTTGGATCATGGACTGAGCTTCCATGCGGGGGGACTTCTGGCAAGAGATGGGGTGCATCTTACAACAGTTGGAAGAAACATTTTTGCCAACAGTCTCAAGAATTTGATCAGGAGGGCTTTAAACTGAGTCAAATGGGGGAGGGAGACAGTATTCTGGAAGGCAAAAGGGCTGGAGAAAATAGTCAAACTGTCATAGAGGGAACAAGGGAAACAGCGCAAGGACCCAACAGTGGGAGGCAAAAAAACTTGCACAGGGAGCAAGTAAAGGGAACACATGGTCTCAGATGTCTCTACAGTAATGCACAGAGCATGGGAAATAAGCAAGATGAACTTGAACTCCTTGCACTACAAAACAAATATGATATAATAGGCATTACTGAAAGCTGGTGGGACGAGTCTCATGATTGGAATGTAGGAATAGAGGGGTATAACCTTTATAGGAGAAACAGGCCAAACAGGAAAGGAGGAGGAATAGCATTATATGTCAGGGATATTTACACCAGTGAAGTGATCCACGACATCAATACTGGAAGCCAGGTGGAGAGCATCTGGATAAAAATTAAAGGGGAGGGAAACAACAGGGATGTTATTGTGGGACTCTACTACAGACCCCCAAATCAGACGGAGGAATTGGATGTTGCCTTTCTAGAACAGATGAACATACATGCAGAAAGGAGAGATGTAGTAGTGATGGGTGACTTCAACTATCCTGATATTTGCTGGCAATTTAACTCAGCCAAAACTACAAGGTCTAGCAAATTCCTTACATGCCTGGAAGACAATTTCATGGTCCAAAAGGTGGAAGAGGCAACAAGGGGGTCAGCTATTTTAGATCTGATCCTAACCAACAGAGACGACCTGGTTAATGGGGTGCAAGTGGTGGGATCCTTAGGTGAGAGTGATCATGTTCTCCTGGAGTTTGTTATACAATGGAAAGGAGAAGCCAGGCATAGTCAGACACGCATTCTTGACTTTAGGAGAGCTGATTTCAATAAACTCAGGGAAATACTGGGGATGATCCCATGGTCAGGAATACTAAAAGAGAAGAGACCTCAAGACGGATGGGACTTTCTCAAAAGGGAGATACTGAAGGCACAATTTCAAACAGTACCATTGAGGAAGAAAAATGGGAGGTGTCTCAAGAAACCAGGATGGATGACTAAAGAACTTTCAATGGAGCTAAGTTTTAAACGGAACATGTATAGGAAATGGAAAAGGGGGGAAATCACCAAAGAAGAATTCAAACAGATAGCAAACACGTGTAGGAGTAAAGTCAGAAAAGCTAAAGCGCAGAATGAGCTCAGGCTTGCTAGGGAGGTTAAGAACAATAAAAAGGGTTTTTTTGGGTATGTCCGCAGCAAAAGGAGGAAGAAGGAAATGATAGGGCCACTACGTGGAGAAGATGGCAAAATGCTAACAGGGGACAGAGAAAAGGCAGAATTACTCAACACCTTCTTTGCCTCAGTGTTTTCAGAAAAGGAAAAGGAGGACCAACCTGAGGAGAATGGAACAGAGGACACAATAGGGGAAATCCAGCTCAAAATAAGTAAAGAGGTAGTACAGGAATACCTTCTTAATCTAAATGAATTTAAATCTCCAGGACCAGATGAACTACATCCAAGAGTATTAAAAGAGTTGGCAAATATCATCTCAGAGCCATTGGCAATAATATTTGAGAACTCCTGGAGAACAGGAGAAGTCCCAGCAGACTGGAGGAGGGCAAACGTTCTTCCCATCTTCAAAAAGGGGAAAAAAGAGGATCCCAACAATTATCGTCCAGTTAGTCTGACATGAATACCAGGGAAGATTCTAGAACAGATCATTAAACAGAGAGTCTGTGAACATTTAGAAGGCAATGCCATAATCACAAAAAGTCAACATGGGTTTCAGAGAAACAAGTCATGCCAGACTAATCTCATCTCTTTTTTTGATAAAGTTACCAGCTTGGTAGATGAAGGGAATGCTGTGGACATCGCATACCTTGATTTCAGTAAGGCCTTTGACAAGGTTCCCCATGACATTCTTGCAAACAAGCTTGTAGAATGTGGGCTAGACAAGTTAACTGTTCAATGGATTTGTAATTGGTTGACCGGCCGAACCCAAAGGGTGCTCAGCAGTGGCTCCTCTTCGTCTTGGAAAAATGTGACCAGTGGGGTGCCACAGGGTTCTGTCCTGGGCCCAGTGCTATTCAACATCTTTATCAATGACTTAGATGAGGGAATTAGGGGCATACTTATCAAATTTGCAGATGACACCAAATTGGGAGGAGTAGCTAATACCCTAGAGGACAGGATCAAAATTCAGAATGACCTGGATAGACTGGAGAGCTGGGCCAAAGCTAACAAAATGAAATTCAATACGGAGAAATGTAAAGTACTGCATTTAGGGCGGAAAAATGAAATGCATAAATATAGGATGGGAGAGACCTCGCTGAATGAGACTACGTACGAAAGGGATCTAGGAGTCCTAGTAGACCACAAGTTGAACATGAGCCAACAGTGTGATGCGGCAGCTAAAAAAGGCCAATGCGATTTTGGGCTGTATCAATAGAAGTATAGTGTCTAGATCAAGGGAAGTAATAGTGCCACTCTATTCTGCCTTGGTCAGACCTCACTTAAAATACTGTGTCCAGTTCTGGGCACCACAATTCAGAAAGGATATTGACAAATTGGAGCGTGTCCAGAGAAGGGCAACTAAAATGGTGAAAGATCTGGAAACGATGCCTTATGAGGAGAGACTTAGGGAGCTGGGTATGTTTAGCCTGGAAAAAAGACGGTTAAGAGGCGATATGATAGCCCTGTTTAAGTATTTGAAGGGATGTCATGCTGAGGATGGAGCATGCTTGTTTTCTGCTGCTCCAGAGACTGGAACACGGAGCAATGGGTGCAAGCTCCAGGAACAGAGATTCCACCTCAACATGAGGAGGAACTTTTTGACAGTAAGAGCTGTTTGGCAGTGGAACACACTCCCTCGGAGCATGGTGGGGTCTCCTTCCTTGGAGGTCTTTAAACAGAGGCTGGATGGCCATCTGTCGGGGATGCTTTGATCAAGATTTCCTGCGTGGCAGGGGGTTGGACTGGATGGCCCTCGTGGTCTCTTCCAACTCTGCAATTCTATGATTAATTGCGTCTTCTTGCAAAAATAGCCAAAATCTTGCCCATACAAAATCACAGAAGTAAAATCCCATTCTTAAACTGATAGTTGTGGTCATGTGATGATTCTGTGACAGAGTATAATAGAATTATAGAAATGTGTGGTAATTACTGTAATCATGCCACTATTTTTTTGCTTTTCTCGATAGTGGAATTACAATGTTTTTGGATGCTAATCTGATAAAGTTCTTACAACAGGATTTACCATCTTAAGGGGTTTTTTGGGGGGGGCGGGGAGTTGTTACATTGGTCAGACTTCTCTCCTGATCCCATGCAATGACAAAGCTTCCCCCAGACTTACTTTTTAGCTGCTGCACCACCACTCCATGGGCATTTAGTTGAGGTCCTAGTGGCATTCTGTATCTGGCTATAGGCATTCTGTATATTGGCATTCTGTATCTGGCTATAGAGACATAGCCAGATCATTCTTCTATGCCCCTTGCTCTCCACTGGTCACTAAGTGGCTGTGGAGTGGGGGCTGCGGCAGCTAAAGGGTGAGTCCTGGAAGGTGTGAGAGTTGCAGTTACACCTGTGAACTGCATGATCTTAGCCATTATTGGACTTCAGTTCCCATAAATCCTAGGTAGTGGGCATATGAAACAACATATGACTACTTAGTAAGCAATACATTGAAGGGTATTCAGCATCCATCTGCATTCTAAGCAGACCACATTCATTAATTGTGGAACATGTTCTTCCCAGTACAATAATGTCAGTGGCTAAGAAAGCATTAAATTCAGTAGAAAAGCCATTAGCTAAGCTTCAGCTTATTCATTGCTTGAGATTACACTGTATCCTCCTCCACACAACCACCCCTTTGAACATAACCCTGTATCAAATGGCGCATAGGAATATCTAAATGACTTTTATGTATTCCCACTCCCAACCCACCGTGAGTTTATTCATAAAGACTGGCATATCAGCAAAGGGTTTAAAATGTGTTAAATTATGGTGATAGAGGGTTGCCTCTCAACTTCAGAGTATTGTTTTGATCATGAATGTTCAAATAAAACTGAACATTGGCATTTCAGCTTTAATTCGTGACTGACAGTGGCAGCACACGTCACTGTCACTTTTAAATGGTGCTACCTGCCATTTTATTTCAGCTTCCAGTGTTTTAAGTAGTGTGGAAACTAATTCCCATGGGGAAATTTGTTTCAGTATTTCATATGACTCACACCGATTCTCTTATTATTAATTTTTTTTGGTCCTCCCTTTATTTAAAGTGCCTTTTAGATCAACATAGTGTTGATAATAATAATTGGTATGTGGTTATGTAAGGATTGTAATGCAACTATATCACAAGCCTCTTATAAGAATTGCCTAATTAAGCCAGTCACAACATTCCTCTAATTTATATTTATAGAGGATCATTTCACCCACCACTGAAATCAAGTCACACGGAAGGTCAAACAAGGTAGCTAGTGCAGGGTAGTTCTATACAGTAGCATGTGAAGGTAGTGCATTGCTAGAGAAGAAAAGTACAGTTAGTAGATACAGACGAATTCTTGGTGAACCACTGCCCCAGTTCCCTTTGTTATCATCCACATATGTGTGTACATAATTTCATTTCCCTATACTTGATCACTGTACGCATGATGACTGACAGCTGAATGTGGGAGCTGACATTTTTGAAAAGTATTATCTTCGAGGCTGACAGGGGAGTATTTCAGTGGCATCGTATCAGTGGTGGTCCATTCACAACTGCAAGTTTTCACTTGATGTAACAATCACCACTAAGCGTGTTAATCAGTCTTTCAAGAGGCAAAACCATGGGCAGCTCATAGACCAAGCGGGGAGGCTTCTGCCCCCCACCATTCCTGTGTGAAGCATTCCCTCCCCACCTGCTCAGTTCATAAGCAGCCACTGGGTTAAATCAATAAGTGCTTCAGGCCAGTTCCATCATCCTTTTGATACTGGGTTACATTCAGATGGGGCTCTGTGGTGGAGAATACAGTACAGTATAATTGCAAACAAGGAATATCTGAAACTTGGCTAAAGGCTTTTCTACTGAGTGCAATGTTTTCTTAGCTGTTGATGTTCTCGTACTGGAAGAAGCATGTTTCCTAAAATAAAATTAGTTGCAAGGGCTAGCCCCTGGCATATTTTGTGCCTTCACAGAAACAAAGTTATTTAAATTCAGCAAGGAACCTAATCTGCTGTTCCAGTTTAAGATTTTGGATTGTTTGCTGTTTGTTGCCACTACAAGTATGCTGACTAGAATTCAAAATGTATCAGCTGCTTGCTGTGCTGGGCTCTGTATAATATTTAACATTACAAGCATTCAAAGGGCATCATATATTTCTATTTCTATAACCTACGATGGCTCTGAATGGTAAACTTGGATTACAAATAGATTCTAAATGGCTATATTGCAGAGGAGAACAGACTAAGATCTTGTCTATACAGTCAAAATAATAACGAACGGGATGCAAACATACAGCAATCCATTCATATGGACATGCGCATAAATACATGTCATTCAGAAGGAAGGCAGCCAAATCCACTGCAAAGTCCAGGGCTTCATCCAGATTTTTAAAAAAGCTCTGTATGACATGTGAATGTGTGATCGTTTGAACACTCACATTTGCACAGAAACAAACAGGCAACATAATCTGATTGTCTGGACAAGCATGGGGGCAGGGCTAGCAAACAGCGGAAGCACCTGCAGCCGGCATGTTGGATTTTCGGCTAAGTGAGGTCCGGTAAGTCGATCATACAGCAATCTTATTCTTTCTTTCTTTCTTTCTTTCTTTCTTTTGTAATTATAAACTATTGCTTGTGCACACCATGGGAAACCTGTTTTTTTTTTTTTAATGGCAGTGGCAGATTTTAAATTGCGAATAAATCACTTGTGGCTGCCATTCTGGCTAGGGGTCATGCGGAGTTTAGGGGGGCCCTTTTGGCCATGAAGGCAGGTCGCATCATTGTGAATGCCTGCTTTTTTCAGACATGTTCGTATTTCCCCCCCTCGTATTGACAAGACCTAAGGCTACCTATCAATGTTGTTTGGACATTCCTTTTCAGCTTCATAAATAATAATAATAAAAAATACGAAACTGGGAAAGAATGCTGGACTGCATGCTCCAACCTCACCTGTCTCTTTCACATACACTCTGACCTCTATGCAGAGATCCTAGTTTGTTTTAAACCAGGAGTTTTTGTTATATCCATAACAAGTACTTCTGGTTTAATTTTGCTTAACTAATTAGAATAATAACCCGCCTTAAACCAGTTCCCCATGTTGGGCACCACACAACCAGAATTTCCACATCGGAGCTGGTGCATGGAGGAGAAGAGTTGCTATCTTATTGGAATTGACCTTCATTGTAATGGCCTTCATCCAGTCCATTACAGCATCCAGGCACTGATTTAGAACCTGCATGTCCCCAGATGACTCCAATAAAAAGAAGAAACAGAACTGAGTATCATCAGCATACCGATGGCAGCCAGCCTTCAAATGGGAGAGGGGGATAGGAGGGAACCCTATGGCACCCCACAGTAAAATAGAAGAAGAAATGTATTATGCATGAGCCAACTAGGCTCTCATAGACATGACAAAAAGCATAACATCAATTTACATTGAAACAAATATCAACAAACAAGATTATTAATCAAGATAACAATACAGAAAGACTAAAAATCAAGAAATATTAAAATTATAAAACCCCTGTCAATTATACTAGACAATACTATTGAAATTTAACTCCTCAGCAAGACTAAGAACAATTAACAATACAGATTATGAGTTACAAATCTAAACCAGATGGTTACTGGGAGCCCTGGTGGCGCAGTGGTTAAATGCTGGTACTGCAGCCATGGAGTTGCAAGTTGGATCCCAAGGGCTCCAAGGTTCACTCAGCCTTCCAAACTTTAGTAGGTTGGTAAAATGAGTACCCAGCTTGTGGGGACAATTAACTAACACACATTGGAAATCACTTAGTGCCTAGTACACTATAAAGCGGTATAGATGTGTAAAGTGCTATTGCTTAACAATTTCTAAGCCACTCTGGGAGCCTTTGTGGCTGAAGAGCAGGGTATAAATACCCTAAAATAAATAATAATAAAATAATGGTGTCTGGCAAATTTTAATTAAAATCAGCAACTTGTCAAGGATCCCTGTCTCATTTTCACAGCAGACATAATACATTTTGCTGTTCTAAAAGCAACACAATCATAGAAGCATAGAGTTGGAAGAGACCACAAGGGCTATCCAGTCCATCCCCCTGCCTTGCCATGCAGGAATACACAATCAAATCATTCCCGACAGATGCTCATCCAGACTCTGCTTAAACACCTCCAAAGAAGGAGACTCCACCACACTATAGGGCAGTGTAGTCCACTTCCGAACAGCTCTTACTGTCAGGAAGTTCTTCCTAATTTTTAGGTGGAATCTCTTTTCCTGTAGTTTGAACCCATTGCTCTGTGTCCTAGTCTCTGGAGCAGCAGAAAACAAGCTTGCCCCATCCTTGTGTAGGCCATCCCTTCAAATATTTAAGCATGGCTATCATGTCATCTCTTAACCTTCTCCTCTCCAGACTAAACATACCCAGCTCCCTAATTAGTAATCACCTTTACTCTTAACATTTCAAATCTCGTCTTCTTCAGAAGCAAAGCGATGTATTTAGATCTTAAATTGGCATATTTTACACATTCTAACAAAAAAAAATTGAATTTGGTCTTCTACTACCATACAGCCAGATAGGCATAGCCAGCATTCCCTAGGAACTTTGTGAAACTTCCCTTTCCTTCCTTCAATGGGATACTACCGTATAAACCAGCGTATAAGATGACTTTTTAACCCCTGAAAATCTCCTGAAAATTGGGGGGCCATCTCATACGCCACATATACAGACCGAGATGGGGCTGGCAGCCCCATCTTGGACTTGGGAAGGACAGGAAGTGGCTAGGAAGCTTCCTAGCCAGCTCCCATCATTCCTGAGTCTGAGATGAGGCTGGCAGCCCCATCTCTGGTTTGGCTGGCTTGGTTGGGAGAGCATTCCCAGCCAAACCTCTGTGCTTTCACAGAGGATTTCAAAAAGCAGTCCTACACTAGGGAAGAAAGAAGATTTTTAAAAAGTACAGGAGAGGTTCTTGATTTGGGAGGGGGAGGAGAGAAAAAGTGTGGGGGGAAAGTGAGCGGCCAGTTTCCTCGTCTGTGGCTAAAACTTGTGCCTCATCCAAAATGGAAAACTTGGAGTCGGCGGTGGCAGCACTGAGCCTCCACAGCAGCGCCATGCAGACGACCCACAGGGGCGACCATCCCCTGCTGCCCCTTTTCCAAGGGAGAGCCGGGCAGCCGGAGGAGCGGCTAAGTCCCCCGGGATGGGTGGCCTCCTCAAGCGCTGCCGGCCTGCTCGCCATGATGCTGCTGTGAGGGAGACTTGGGGGGGGGCCTCCAATCAGCAGAGCGTGCTGGGCAAACTTTCCCGAGTGCCTCCCAAACTTTGGTGTGAGGGGAAGAAGGGGGAGGAAGGAAAGGAAGAAAGCAAGGGGAGGAGGCAGTAAAGGCAAGGGGCTCTGAAGACCAATGGCCAACGCCCCGCTAGGCAGAGGCGGCCCAAGCCAGCTGCAGAACTTCTCCAGCTCCAGGCAGCCCAGCCAAGCTGAGGCGCCCACGGAGGTTCCAGGTGAGGTGGATGAGGCAAACTTGCCTCTCGCGCTCTGGCTCCAGGGAGACTGGGGAGCTCAGCATGCCAGGCTGCAGACTGCGGCAACTGAGGAGAGCGGCAAACCGCGGAGCGAAGGCAGAGAGAGGAAGGAGGGCTGGGATGGGAGTCACCGAGCACGGGGAGCCAGGGGAGAGAGAAAGGGAGGTGGTGTCTGGTGCCACCAAACTGCGCCTTGGCTCTTCTCAACAACAATGAGTGGAAGAGAACGGAGAAAAAGCAAACCCTCCCCTTGCTCGCTCCCTGCTCTTCCTCGGCTTCCTCTCCTGCACCCAAGGCAGGTGCAGAAACTTTCCAGCGAGTAGAGCCAGCCTGCCTCACCTCTGATTTCAGCAGAAAACGAGGCCCACCCGAGCCCTCCTTTACCTGTTGGGTGGCCAGCACCACTGCGTGTTTTACCTCGCTTCACTATTATGATGCTTTTTTTCTTTGAACCTCCCCCCCCCACGTGGGCCTTGCCCTTTGGCAATTTTTACTTTGGGGCGCTAGAGAGCCCCAAATCCACCACCACCAAACAATGCCCACAATCCCCCCACCAAAAAACAGAACTTTTCAGACCTCTGAGTACACATGGGTTTAGCTGCCAGTTTAAGATACTGTTTCCTGTATCTGATTACAGTAGAGCCCCGTATCCACTGATACATTATCCACTGATTAAGTTATCCACAGGACACAAAACAGCACACCTACCATAGAGTCTTCCTAGAAAATGCATCCTCCCTAGCCATTTTCTAGGTCCTCCAAGGCAACTCTATGGTATTTTAAACCAGCCAAACTTCTGCGCTTTTACAGCAGCTACTTGTGAGGAGCCCTTGTGAAAGCACAGAGGTTTGGCTAGGAACGCTCTCCCCAGCCAGCCAGCAAAACCTCCAAGTTCCCCCTGCTTTAAAAACTCTATATTTAAAAACTCTCTATTTTAACTGGAAAAGTTGGGGGTTGTCTTATACACCCAGTCGTGTCATACACCGGACTATACAGTATTTAAACAACATTTAGTCATGTAACCCTGAAGCTGGTAAAGAGATGAGTGGAAGATGAGTGCTGCCTGATTAGGAATGGCTGACTGCTCAAAATATACGGTAGATTATTTGATCTGCAGTGTGCAAGCCTATATCCCAAACATAACCCCTTGACAGAAGAAATTTTGGGGGAAACGCAATCTGAACTACATAGTTATTGATTTTATGAGACCATGCACTGGGCTTACTTACCATTTCTTTTCAGGCAGACAAAAGCAGTAAGTGAGCTAGATGGAAAATCAGTCTAAGCCATAGGGGTACTGCTGCCTTCATTGCTAAGCAAGAGATGGAGGGAAGACCAGATTCAATTATTATAGCCCTCAAGGTGCTTCTTGAAAGACTTAGGGGTCTTTAAAAAAAATATTTTATTCATTTTCTTCAAGTTAAAAAGTACAAAACAAAACCAATCAGCATACATACATAAAAAAAGACAGAAACATAACTTAAACAAATACATCAAACTCAACAACACATTTGACAGTTACATAGACAAATACACAGGTACTCAACTTCCGATTCTCTCTCCTATTTCTATTATTTCTTCACCACTGTTTGAACCCAGTTAGTTATCTCTTTTACTTTTTCTCTGTTTTCTGCTTCCTTGCACTATTTATTTATTTATACCATAATTTCTTAGTCTATATTTATTTCTGCATTTATTCCCCATTTACTTTCCCATAAGCAGTTCAAGATTTGCCAGCCTGATATATCACTTGCTGTCTTCTTATAATTCAATAAACATGTCCATTTATCCATTTCAAACATGTCGTAACATTTTATCAGCCACTCATCGATCATGGGGATTTTCTGTTTTTTCCAATTCCTTTCCAGTACAATCCTAGCTGCCGTAAACATGTATATTAGGATTCTCCAATATTTTCTTTGAATTTGTTTATTTACCTTGTCCAGCATATTTAGAAGGTATATCTCAGGACTACAAGGAAAATTTGTTTCTAGAGTTGTTGTAATTATCTTATTTATCCTAACCCAGAATTTTTGAATTTCTTTGCATTTCCACCATACATGGTAATATGATCCTGTGTCTTTTTGACTTTTCCAACACTGATTGGAAGTATTCTTATAGATCTTGGCCAGTTTTTTAGGTGTTAAACACCACCTTAACATCACTTTATATATATTTTCTTTCACATATATACTACTTGAATGTGATGAATTGTTATTCCATAATATCTCCCACTGGTTAAGATCTATAGAACGTCCAAAGTTTTGCGCCCATTTAATCATAAAAGGTTTAATTGTTTCTTGTTCTAGGTTCAACCTTAACAAGATCTGATAGATTTTTGATAGTATCTTCTTTTTATCACCCTGTATTTTTTCATCTAGAGCTGATTTTTCTGTTTCTATACCAGCTAATTTTTGATCTATTTTAAATTTTTCTGCCAATTGTCGGTATAGAAACCAATGGCACTGTATCCCTTCATCTTGTAGTTCTTCCTGTGTTTTCATGGTATAGATATTACCTTCTTTTTAAAGTAAATCCCTATAATTTAGCCATTTGTCTCTATAAATATTTTCTTTTTTTAGAAAAGGCTTCATGGTTTGATAACCACCATGGTGTCTTAGGACAAAGTTTCCTTTTGTATCTTAGCCACACTCTTATGATAGCTCTTCTTATATAATGATGGCTGAACTCAGCATGTACTAATGTTTTATTGTGCCAGATATATGCTTGCCATCCAAATCTAATGTTGAACCCTTCTAATATCAAAAGTCTCTCATTTTGCAGAGTTATCCATTCTAAGCACCATGATAAATATTACGCATGATGATAGGTTTTCAAATCTGGTGATGTTAATCCTCCTCTATCTTTGCTGTCTGTTAATATCTTCCACTTAACTCTAGGTTTCTTTCCATTCCATATAAACTCTGATAAATCTTTATTAGAATCATAGAATCATAGAGTTGGAAGAGACCACAAGGGCCATCCAGTCCAACCTGCTGCCATGCAGGAAGACACAATCAAAGCATTCCTGACAGATGGCCATCCAGCCTCTGTTTAAAAACCTCCAAAGAAGGAGATTCCACCACACTCCCAGGCAGAGTATTCCACTGTCAAACAGCTCTTAATGTCAGGAAGTTCTAATGTTTAGGTGGAATCTCTTTTTCTGTAGTTTGAATCCATTGCTCCGTGTCCTACGTCTCTGGAGCAGCAAAAAACAAGCCTGCGCCATCCTCAGTATGACATCCCTTCAAATATTTAAACATGGCTATCATGTCATCTCTAAACCTTCTCTTCCCCTAAGCCAATCCTCATAGGGCATGGCTTCCAGATCTCTCACCATCCTGGTTGCCCTCCTCTGGACACATTCCAGCCTCTCAATACCCTTCCTGAATTGTGGTGCCCAGAACTGGACACAGTATTCCAGGTGAGGTCTGACCAAAGCAGAATACAGTGGCATAATTACTTCCCTTGATCTAGACACTATACTTCTATCAATGCAGCCTAGAATTGCATTGGCTTTTTTAGCTGCTGCATCACACTGCTGACTCATGTTCAGCTTGTGGTCCACTAAGACTCCTAGACCCTTTTTGCATGTACTGCCCTCAATCCATGTGTCACCCATCCTGTATCTGTGCTTTTAATTTTTACTGCCCAAATGTAGTATCCTAGATTTTGCTTGGTTTTTTTTCAGGCTGTGAGGCCGTGCTCTGGAATAGTTTCCCTCCGATGCCTCGCCTGCATCTGCAGCTGGCTTCTTCAGAGAATGGCTGGGTAGGAGTGCATGTGGAGTCCACCATGTGTTAAATATTTTATTGTTGTTTAAGATTAGTTTATTTTGAAATAAGTACAACATCTTTGGTAAGATATTCATTTTGAAAGTAGATATTCTGCCAAACAAGGATAAACACTTAGAGGTCTTGAAAAAAACCTATATTGAACTGACTCCATCTCATCCAAACTGGCAGTTGCCCAAAGCGGAGTTCTGTATAGTATTTGTGGCAAAAGTTTACAGTGATAGAGTTCCAAAAGAGGGAAGATTCCACAGCAAAATAGCCATGGTACCAAAAAAGCCCTGTAGCGATAGGCGAGGGATGAAACAGCAGGTGTAAAGATGCACTGGAAGCCGCAGCCCCAACCCTGCATGCAGGCGGTTCAGGACTTTGGTCGTTGAAGGCTGACCCGGGAGATGACAGTCTTGTTCGGCAGCATCCTGAACAACCTAGCAGCCTTTTTTAAGGAGAGCACTGCTTGCTTCATATGGAGAGAGGCCTAGAAAAGGTGGCCTAACGAAAGCTCATCCCCATCTACCTGGTTGGCTAGCCGTGGCAAATGGGCATCTTCTGATGCGGTCGAACAAAGGCAAAGAAAGAAAGGCACACACCGGCCTCCAAAGGTGTAGATAAACTGACGCTTGCATGCTGGAACATCAGAACCATGCGAGACTCTGCAGATAGTGGATGGCCTGAGCGTCATTCTGCTCAAATAGCCCATGAACTATCATGACTTAATATTGACATCACTGCTCTTAGTGAAGTCCGCCTCCATGAGGAAGGCAGCCTTAAAGAACACAGCACCAGCTACACACTTTACTGGTCTGGCAAACCCAAAACCGAAAAACATCTTTCAGGAGTAGGCTTTAAGATTAAAAACTCCATTGCCTCCAAATTCGAAACCTTGCCAACAGGACAGTCTGATCGCATTGTTTCCTTATGCCTCCCACATGTTGTTTCTTTAGTACAGTTTTTGAGAGAAAAATGATTAAAGACCTGTGTGCAGTTTCAGTTTCTCTGTTCAACCATGCTTTCCTTCCAGCATGTATAATTGTTCAAATGTTACTGAACACCTAGGAAGAGGCAATATAAAGAAGGACATTTTGTGCTTTGTCCAGTCAACATTTACAGCTATATTTATTTCATGGATATAGAGGCATATAACTATGAATATTGATGTGACAATGTGCAAAATGTCCTCTTTTATACCATCTGCTTCTGTGCATTCAGCGACATTTGGGAGAAGATCCATGCTCAAAGGGCAGCATGATTGAAAAGACAGACTGAAACTGAATAGAGAACCATGAAAGCTGATGCTGAAGGAATCTGACTCATGATCTGGGCTTGTAGTGATACATTGATTTATGACAGCTGACGGCCATTCTTGCCCACTAAGCCATGCCAGGGTTCTCAAGCAAATTGGTCCTCAGCAAAACCCTCAGCATTTGCCCTTCCTAATAAGAGCAGCATTTTGTGTTATGAAAGTGCTAGTGTACACACAGCACACTACAGAAATGATAACCGACTTGAGGTAGAATAACACTTGGTCCATCAAGAAAAGGGAGGGGGGTAGAAAGCTTATGAGAAGACACCAATGAAAATAGGAGTGGCATAGATGAGTTGGCGGTAGGGGAAGAAGATAATATCTTACTTGGAAAAAAATTATTTAGGACTTTATCAGACCAGTCAAATACGGTGTCAAAAGGACACCTAATTATTGTGAAAGGGCACATGTACCAGACAACGTTGCCCTTTTGCAACCATATATTGTTAAAAAGCTGTACTTTTTATTGACGGCTCAACCCGTCAATTGATCTCCCATGGCAATCTGTTGCCAGCATTACTGGCATTTGAATTTGCATGCCAATTGCACTCACATGAATGTAGCATAAATGGGCAAACACTCCCAAATGAGCTTGTGACAGCCAGGGAGGGTACACTGTTTTTATGACACACACACACACACACACACACACACCCCATATACATGGGATTTTTAAGAGTGTTTAAGTTCTTCTGTTGGGGCCTTTCAATATAGCCTGAGCATGATACTCTGCTGTTGATCTCATTTCAATATGATACCTGGTCATACCTATGCAACAGAGTGGAGGTGGGAAATGTGCTTGTGTGAATGTTTTGTGTCTTTATTTTGTTTTGTTTTTTGAAATTCCCATGCTAGCATCTTCTTGCGAGAATCCAGGAGATTTCAACCCTGGAAGTAATCTGAGTTCCATTTCTGCTCTATTACTTCCAGGGAAGCCTCATGGACACTGCTCAAGGTAAATGTGCTGGTGGTGGGTTCTTTTGCTGCGTAAAACCACCACAATTTATGCTGCAAAAATAACTGGGGGGTGGTCTGATAAAGTCCTTAGAGAGTTGGCCTAAGAATTATGTTAAGGAACATCTCTATAGGCTGGGTGAAGAAAAATTCCCTTTTAATCTGGGAAAATAGGAAAGGTATAGTTTTAAAAGGGAGAGAAAAGGTAATATTCCTGAGGGAAAGGAGTTAACAAGGGGCTTTTGACTGCCATGTTAAAAAAAAATATCAAAGGAAAGCAGGCAGAAAAGAACATTTTGTAAAGGTAAAGACAAGAAAGAGCTTGATTAAATCTTTGGCTATGCCTCTTCTCTTTGCCTAAAGAATAGAAAGGCAACTGGGCTTCTACATGATTCAGACTAGAATTTTACTGCAAACTTTTATATATTCCAACAGTATCTGCCAGTACTTTAAATTCTGAATTTTTAATTAGCAACTTGACTTGAGAGCTGCTTTAGGAAAATTAACTGTCATTACTGCATATTACACAAACTCAGGTACATACAGATACAGCATTCAGAAAAAAGGGGGGAGTTTTTATTTCCATGAGCCAAACCACCCATTTCTTTTTCCAAAAAATGTTTGTGAGAGGGGGAAAAAACAACAAAAAAAATTACAAATAATTTAAGAGGCTGCTTTTATTCCATTTGAAATTATTTATTACTTCACAAATGAAATATGCAGAGGCAAAAAGACAACTTTGGCAAAAATTTCTCTCATAGTTTGTTGTTGCTGTTATTGTTCAAAGCATAAGAAAGATTAGTTCTTCTGTTGGAGCCTTTTAATATAGCTGGAGCATGATAACCTGCTGTTGGTCTCATTTCAATATGATACCTGATTATATCTATGCAATAGAGAGGAGGTGGGAAATGGCCTTTGTGGTGAGATCAGGGACCCTTCCACACTACACAATTGTAGCACAGTTATTCAACTTCAAGTGCCATGGCTGCATCTTATGGAATCCTGGGGTTTGTAATTTGGTCAGAGGCACTAGAACTCTGGCTGAGAATTCTAAACACCCCTCCCTAATCCCAGGATTCCATAGAATGGAACCATGGTTTCCTGAATGAAATTGTAGTACTATAATTGTACAATATGAAAGGGCTCTAGATCTAGATTGTGGATGAAACTCAAAAATTCCACAATAGATAAACATTTACTTCTACTGCTTATTAAAATTCATGAGAATACCAGCCTGAAGGTCAGGTTTAGCAACCAAGGACATGTTACCAAAGAAATAAAAGTACTGAAAGGAGTCAGAAGGGATGTGTACTGGCTCCACTCCTATTTAACTGTTACATAAATTCCCTGATCCCTCACTTAAGTAACTCTTCTTACCATCCACCTAAACTTGCCCATAGACATATTAATTTACTACTTTATGCTGATGATGCAATAATTGTCTCATTAACCCCAGTTGGCCTTAAGAGAGCCCTTAGGTCTCTTATGCAGTACTTTGTCGAAGAGGAATTAACAATTAACAATACATTACACCAAGACTAAGATCCTTATTTTCTCAAAACATCATAATTCCAAACATCTGAGGCAAAGGAGTTGGATCATAGGAGGGCATTCAGTTGAGCAAGTCAAGTTTTTTTAAAATATTTGGGAATAGTTTTCCAAGCCTCAGGAAGTAGGAATGCCCATTCAATCTATGTGTCCCATAATGCTCAGAGATCTATAACAACTATCCAAAAATATTACTTCACAAAAGGAGCACAGTTCATTCCTGCTGCAATCAAACTGTTTATTGCTAAAGCTCGAGCCCAGCTACTATACGGGGCTCAGTTGGGGTTATACAGTAACATGACCTCTTTGGAAAGAGTTAAACCAAGTTTCTGAGAACTATATTTCAGGTTGCCTGATGTGTCCCTAACACAGTCTTGCATAGGGAGGCAGGTATTAGTAAATTGGAATCAAGTATCTGGTTGAACAACTTTACTTACTGGCTAAAATTACACAATAATCCTGAGGGCCTGACCCAGTTAATTTTGAAGGATAATTTTAAATCCTTACGGGAAACAGCTATACTTCAGAAATTGGGTTGTTGTGGACTGGTGAGTGACATCATTCTACAGTTAGGAGTAGAACAAGCAAAATATATAGTGAAACAAAGGATACTGAATATAGAGGGTCAATTAGAAATTGCTGATCTTTCCAAATACACATTTGTTAACAGTCAGATGACGATTCTTAAACTGGCCTCATATTTACACTATGTTACTGTGGCTAAATTTAGGAGAGCCCTGTCGATGGCTCGTTTTAATGTTCTCCCTACAGTGGTGTTAGGAGGGAAATATTTGAAAATTCCTTATGAGTTGTGACTCTGCCCTTGCAACACTGGTGCTGTAGAAACCACAGCCCATGTTCTCTTGTACTGTCAGTTTTATAGAGATATTAGACAACAGATGATTACCCCCCTGCTAATTAAATTCCTGGGCCATTCTGACACCTATTTGCATTATTTGCTGGATAATCAGGAGCAAACAGTTATGATCAAAGTAGCAAAGTTTTTCTATGTTACGTGCAAGTTACGACCCCAAATGGTCAGAAATAGTGGTTGATGTGAGTCATCTAAACTCTGCTGTCTGTTTTTTTTTCTTTTACCAGTTTTTTATCAGTTTTTACTAAAACTTAAGATTGTATTGTATTTATTATTTTATCTTATTGGCCAATGGCCAAAATAAAGTGTCTGTCTGTCTATCTGTCTATGAAAGGGCTCTGGGCAGGTCCTCTTATAAGGCAGGATGTGCAGTGGCCGCAGGCAGAAAACTGTGGGCCTTATGGATGTGCAGCAAATTGCTATTTATTTGTTATTATTTCCATAGTGATTCTTTGAGGAGAGACAGCAGGTTTTATGCTTCCTTTCAAAAGTTCATTTCTTTATTCCACAGTATCACTCCATTGTTGTATCTTCTCCACAGGGCATTGTTGTTGTTATGTGCCTTCAAGCTGACTCTGATTTATGGCTACCTTATCATATGGGGTTTGAAGACAAAATTTGTGCAGGGTGGGGGTTGCAATTGCTTTTCTCTAAGGCTGAAAGAGTGTGACTTGCCCAAGGCCATCTAGCAGGTTTCCTTAACTCAGTAATGATTCAAAACCTAGTCTCCCAGAGTCCAAGTCCAACACGCCCAAATCACACTGGCTTTCTCTTGACTGTATAAAACTGACAGTAAACTTTTGTTGGGCAATCATTCTATGCAAAGGGTCTCTAACAAGGATTCTAGAAGTAGTATGCTGTGATAGAATTTGACCATCTCCCAGTTATTATATGATTGCCTTGATAGTTCATATTATCTTGCAAAGCCAACTTCTGTCATGGCCTGCTTCCAAAATATGGAAATGGACTGACTCAGAGACTGAAGCAGTGGACATGCGGGACCTGCTGAACCAGAGCAGGAGGATGTTCCAGAGTCGTAGGCATCGGAGACAGACAATAGTGCAGTACCAGCTCTAGCAGAGGGTCCTGCCTCTTCAGAGGACAATTTACCTATCTATACCCACCTTCTCAGTACAGAGACAACAAAAGGAGAACTTGAGGTGGTCTCAACATATTTATGGGAAGCAGCAATTAGTTAAGCAGCAGCTGTGTTAGCTGCTGAGCTATAAATACACAGCCCTGACCTCTAAGCATTGTGGGAGATTATCTGACCTACCTGGTGTCCTGTCTTGTTCCTGCTCACTGTGTTTGACCTGGACTGTGTTTGTTATTCTGAACTCTGTTTGCCTGACTTGGAAT
The DNA here is from genome assembly GCA_030847615.1 of Gambelia wislizenii. Taxonomy (NCBI): domain Eukaryota; kingdom Metazoa; phylum Chordata; class Lepidosauria; order Squamata; family Crotaphytidae; genus Gambelia; species Gambelia wislizenii. The sequence goes on along the minus strand of JAUMIR010000001.1, from coordinate 162,341,786 downwards.
CTGCTGGACTACTCTGAACTCTGTTTGCCAGACCTAAACCTTGTTATTTGGATTTTGCGTATGAACTCGTATTTGCTTGCTGGTAAAGTAAGTGTCTGAATCTATGCTGCCTTGGTTCCTCTGCCTGTAATTAGCTTGATTGTGCTGTGCCTCTGCTATCAACTGTGTAGCAATTTGGCTAGTTGCCTGGACAGTGCTTGAACAACTGTAAACTTACTTTCACTGCCAGAAAGCAAATGCCAAAGCTCCTCTGATGACTTGTTAAGACTAAACTAAGAAGATTATCTGATGGGGACAAATATAGTGTCCCCATCTTGCTATCTCCTCTCCTGCCCCACTCCTGTCCTTGTAACATTAAAAAAAAAAATTCAGACCTACCTTTTTCACACTGCAGAAAATGTGTCTCTTCCCATCTGGCAGCCCAGGAGTGAATGCAGCTCTGTGAGAGCTGAATTCACTTCCTGGAAAGGAAATCCTGGCTGTTCTAGCAAGAAGACAATCATGCAGGAAATTAAAAAATTAAAATAAAATGAAAAGGCAAAAAATGACACCAAGCACAAAAATACATTTAAAAAACCCAAGTAACCTGGGGAGGGTAGGAAAAAAAGTGTGTCACTTACCTCGATGTCCTGATCTCAACCAGAAGTGTTCAGCAGGGACCTCCCAGTGATGCTGGCATCACGCCAGCATAACGGGGCACTTTTTCACATGAACATCATTCCATTACAGAAACAGAACAGGTCCATTCATGGTTTAGCCCATGAACAAGAAGAACCGCTGGCGGAACGGGAGCAGCACGGGAGCATAATGACACAGGGACAACATCATCTGAAAGTGAAGCCCTTTCGCGATCTCCTGGCGTCCCTGTAATTGTTTATTTTGGTCATCTGATAATCTCCTAAACCTGTCTCCTATTAATCCTGGATCACGTAATTGTTAATCCAGTTGTAACTGACTTTAGGATTAAATTTAGGATTAAAATTAGGATGAATGGCCAGAGCTATTACATTAAACAGAATACTATCTAAAAGTTCAAAAGTGTAATGCAATTAAGTACCGTATATTGCTGCATACAAGACTACTTTTTAACACTTGAAAATCTCTTCAAAAGTGGGGGGGGTGGTCTTATACCCCAGTAATCATACTCCCCTGCTGTGAGAATGATTGAAGTGTAAAATGGCCTGGGCAGTTTTCCCAGCAGATCCTTCCTCCTGCTGTGAGAATAACTGCTTTGCCTTTGAAGAGTTAAATGGCCCTCCATTTAGCTCAGGAGAGTCAAAATAATGTTTCTTTTCAGGACAAGTTAGCCTAAAATTAGAATTTCTGGATTCAGACTTATCATTCTGCATCAAGTTTTGTCTATGGTGAAATTCTCTTGTCTGCCAATGTGGCTCTAAAATCATTAATGTGCTCATTCATTAATGTGCTCATTCAAAAATTTGGGATTTGATAGCTTCATATTAACCAACTTACAGTATTAATGCAACCTTACTTTCCAAAGATTGAACACCACAGAGATTTTTCAAAGTATCCCATGCTTTTTTAGCTGTTCTCAGTCCTTTAATTTCACAGACTATTCCATCATCTATAGCCACTGAGCTGGCTGGCTGGTGGAGGACAGGCTTTCCAGCCAGGTGGCTGGCTGGACGGGGAGGGGGGGCAAACTCTAGATTTTAACTTAAAAATTGGGGGGGGGGTCGTCTTATGCGCCCAGTCGTCTTATACGCCGGAATATACGGTAAGTAAGTAATTTATATGCCACCTTTCTCCTGGAGTGGGACTCAGCTGGAGAAGGGAGATTGCTGTCCTTCCTCCGGCAACCACTTATGCCCAACAAAATCTTACCTAGTCTCATGGCAGAATTATGTGAATCAATACTCAGAGGATAACATTAACAACAGGGCTACATGCATCCCCTTAAGTACACTTGAAGGTATGCTTTTCAGCATATCTTTGCACTTCATGTTTTCTGTGCCCAGAATACATACAGCCATTTTCACTTCAGTGCAGTCATACCTGTAGATGTAAGTAAGGTTCAATAAGCAGCATAAAATGTTTATTTGTTTATTGTATTTATTTCTTACTTTTCCCTCAAGGCCTCAAATCCGGTTCCTGCTTTTAGTCTCGTAGCAACCCTGTGACGTAGTTTAGGCTGAGAAATATTGACTATGCCATGATCATCCAATGAGTTTCACTGGGGATTTTAAACTTAGATCCCCACAGTTGTAGTGTGATGCTTTCAATCTCAGCACTCTACTGTAGGAGTGGATACTTTTTACATGCAGAAAATGGCAACCACATCATATGTATGGAAAAGAGACCTTCCAAGTAGTTGTTTTAGCGGAAGGAATATTATGAATATATTATTTGCACTCATTTCCAAATGTTATGCTGGTAAAATTCTGTACAAGCAAAACCAAGAAACAAATAAAAACCAAAAACCAAAACAACAAGATTAAATATTAATAAGTCAGCATATTAAAAACTTATATTGTACAAAGAGCTAATTAACTTTATTGCATATTGATCTTCCTGAGAGTAATTCAGCAGGAAATATGTGGTGCTTACATTTTGTAGAAAGTGTATATGACTCAATATCAATCAAAACTGTTTGCTAAAACTGATGTTTCATGCTTACAACATCAAGTAAATTATAAAATTACAACTAGGGTAGCAAGGTAAATTTTACTTTTTTTGCAAGTCATATAGTTAGACATTATACAAACATGCAGCGTATACTGTTTTTCATGACAGTAGCAGCACAATTTTATGATCTCCTCCATCATTCATGGACGTGATGGAGGTAGCAGGACTGTTAAACTAGTTCAGCTAAACAAGCAGCAGCTCCCAAAGCTAAAATGGTCCTCCAAAGTAGAATCAGACATTTAAGTAGCAAAGCCATGTGGTATACTGAAGAATCTCTTCTCTAGCTTGTCTTGCCCCTTTTCCCATAGTATCATAGAATCATAGAATTGCAGAGTTGGAAGAGACCACGAGGGCCATCCAGTCCAACCCCCTGCCACGCAGGAAATCACGATCAAAGCATCCCCGACAGATGGCCATCCAGCCTCTGTTTAAAGACCTCCAAGGAAGGAGACCCCACCACGCTCCGAGGGAGTGTGTTCCACTGCCAAACAGCTCTTACTGTCAAAAAGTTCCTCCTAATGTTGAGGTGGAATCTCTGTTCTTGGAGCTTGCATCCATTGCTCCGTGTTCCATTCTCTGGAGCAGCAGAAAACAAGCTTGCTCCACCCTCAACGTGACACCCCTTCAAATACTTAAACAGGGCTATCATATCGCCTCTTAACCGTCTTTTTTCCAGGCTAAACATACCCAGCTCCCTAAGTCTCTCCTCATAAGGCATCGTTTCCAGACCTTTCACCATTTTAGTTACCCTTCTCTGGACACGCTCCAATTTGTCAAAATCCTTTTTGAATTGTGGTGCCCAGAACTGGACACAGTATTCTAGGTGAGGTCTGACCAAGGCAGAATAGAGCGGCACTATTACTTCCCTTGATCTGGACACTATACTTCTATTGATGCAGCCCGAAATCACATTGGCCTTTTTAGCTGCCGCATCACACTGTTGACTCATGTTCAACTTGTGGTCTACTAGGACTCCTAGATCCCTTTCGCACGTAGTCTCATTCAGCCAGGTCTCCCCCATCGTATATCTATTCATTTCATTTTTTCGCCCTAAGTGCAGTACCTTACATTTCTCCGTATTGAATTTCATTTTGTTAGCTTTAGCCCAGCTCTCCAGTTTATCCAGGTCATTTTGAATTTCGGTCCTGTCCTCCAGGGTATTAGCTACTCCTCCTAATTTGGTGTCATCTGCAAATTTGATAAGTATGCCCCTAATTCCCTCATCCAAGTCATTGATAAAGATGTGGAATAGAATTGGGCCCAGGACAGAACCCTGTGGCACCCCACTGGTCACATCTTTCCAAGATGAAGAGGAGCCATTGCTGAGCACCCTTTGGGTTCGGCCGGTCAACCAGTTACAAATCCATTGAACAGTTAACTTGTCTAGCCCACATTTTACAAGCTTGTTTGCAAGAATGTCATGGGGAAGCTTGTCAAAGGCCTTACTGAAATCAAGGTATGCGATAACCACAGCGTTCCCTTCATCTACCAAGCTGGTAATTTTATCAAAAAAAAGAGATCAGATTAGTCTGGCATGACTTGTTTCTCTGAAACCCATGTTGACTTTTTGTGATTAATGCATTGCCTTCTAAATGTTCACAGACTCTCTGTTTAATGATCTGCTCTAGAACCTTCCCTGGTATTGATGTCGGACTAACCAGACGATAATTATTTTGCCCTGCAGTAAGGGAATACAATATTATGAATGTCCTTATCCCCTCCACATCATTGACGTGTTGGGCAAAATAGCCATGCATAATATGGTTGCTACAGGACACTTGGGAATCATGTCCTAGATTTGCACCCTCTCAGTATTTGCTGAACAAAATTCTAAAAGCTTGGGGGGAAAACTATTATTGGATACTAAGGACTCTCTGTTGGGGAGTATATGTAAATTTGTGTAATTGAATGGTTAGTTTCTGGGTATAGAAATGCAAGGCTCGTTAGTGTTTGGCTAATGGTTGGTTGATGGGCCATTATCTGCTGGGAATCCCCATGTCCCTGGGTGGAATTCTTTTGTAAGTGTTGTGTTTTAATTCTATTGTGTTTCAAAACTGGGAGCTAGATTTTGTTTACTTTTAAGTTTTCTTCTTTCCTGTTGAAGTTGTCCAGGTGTTTGTGGATTTCAATAACTTCTCTGTGCATTCTGATATGATAGTTGTTGGCCTGGTCTAGAATTTCTGTGTTTTCAAATAGCATTTTGTGTCCAGGTTGGTTTAATCACATGTTCTGCTACTGCTGATTTTTCTGGCTGGCCCAGTCTGCAGTGTCTCTCATGTTCCTTGATTCGTGTTTGTACACTGCGTTTAGTGGCCCCTATGTAAACTTGTCCAGAGCTGCATGGTATGCAGTAAACTCCTGCAGCTGTGAGAGGGTCTCTTTTGTCCTTCGCGGAGCATAGCACTTTTTGGATTTTTTTGGTTGGTCTACAGATTGTTTGGAGGTTGTGTTTCCTCATCAGTCTCCCTATTCTGTCTGTGACTCCTTTGGTGTATGGTAAAAATACCTTCCCTTTGGGTGGCTGCTTCTTCTTCTTCATTCCTGTATTTTTTTCTGGGTCTTGCTGCTCTTGTGATGTCTGATCTGGAGTAACCATTAGCCTGTACAGCCCAGTTTAGGTGTCTCAGTTTGTCCTCCAGGTAGTGGGATTCACAAATCCTTTTTGCATATTGTGCTTCTTTTTTGTCCTGGGTGATGATCAGAGTTCTTGTGTAGGTACCTGTCAATGTGTGTGGGTTTTCTGTATACCCTGTGGCCTAACCGTTGGTTTGGCTTGCGGATGACTAGGACATCCAGGAATGGCAGTGTTCCTTCCTTCTCTTTTTCCATCGTGAATTGGATATTTGGGTGGATGCTGTTCAGGTGGTTCAGGAATGAGACCAAATCTTCTTCTCTGTTTCACCATTTGGAACCATGGAGAAGAAGAATTGCTTAGGAAGAACTTCCTGACAGTAAGAACTATTTTGGCAGTGGAATGCACTGCCTGAGAGTGTGGTGGAGTCTCCTTCTTTGGAGGGTTTTAAACAGAGGCTGAATGGCTATCTGTTGGGAATGCTCTGATTGTTTATTCCTGCATGGCAGGAGGTTGGACTGGATGGCCCTTGTGGTCTCTTCCAACTGTATGATTCTATGATTCTAATACAAAAAGTGCTGCAAGGCTTATGTTCCTTTACAAAGCATTCTACATTTTTGGCTTGCATTGCTAGGCTTAAAGCCATAAAAGCAAACACATAAGGAACTTAACTAAATATCTCAGACTTTAAAAACTTCAGTATTTTTTAAAAGTATGCATTATAGTCAGAAATCTAAAATACAAGAAAAGTATAAAGCAATTGATATTATAATACTGACAATAATTTGTAGACTTTAATATCAGTATTATATTTTTGTTTGCCAAAATCAGTACAGCACATCGACTAAAAACTAAAAATGTTTCAGAACAAATTTCCCTCTTGATTTCTATCATCCTGGGGCTCAGTTACATGACAGTTTTTATCCCCAGGGAGAATCGAGATATCCTCATCTCGAATCTGTCTCATATTGTTCCCACGATTTGTCCTGGGTAGCAAAAGTCTTGGGTTTTTATGATTGTTGTTTACACCTACCACTATCCCAGGAATGGGTTCCCAGCAGAGCTGAATTATGATTGGTCAGAGCTTGGAGGGAGGGGCTTGCAAGGGAAACCTGGCAATTCAGGATCCACCATTCTTATATTGCCCGCTGTAGGGTTCTCTGCTGCCTCCAAAGCCCGGCTGGCAGAAGCTGCAGCCAGCTGAGAGCCAGTTGATGGCCAAGCCTGGCCAGACAGGATGGCCAGTCTGGAGCGACCCCCAAGGCCTTCTCCCCCCCCCCCACTTCTTTTCCTTCAAAAAGAAAGCAATGCTTTAAGTTCCTTCTGTCCCCCCACTTCTCTCCCCACTTCTTTTCTTTCCAATAGAAATCAATGCTTTGAGTTATGTCTGCCCCCCACCATCTCCCCCACTTCTTTTCCTTCCAATAGAAAGCAATGCTTTAAGTGCTTTCTGTCCCACCCCACTCTCCCTCCCATTTCTTTTCCTTCCAATAGAAAGCAATGCTTTAAGTTCTGTCTGTCTCCCCACTCTTCCCTCCACTTCTTTTCCTTCTAATAGAAAGCAATGCTTTAAATTATTTCTGTTCCTCCCACTTCTCCCCAACTTCTTTTCCTTCCATTAGAAATCAATGCTTCAAGTTCTTTCTGTCCCCCCCACTTCTCCCCTCACTTCTTTTCCTTCCAACAGAAAGCAATACTTTAAATGTTTTCAGTCCCACCCCACTCTTCCCCCCACTTCTTTTCCTTCCAATAGAAAGCAATGTTTTAAGTTCTGTCTGTCCCCCACTCCTCCCCCCACTCCCTTTCCTTCCAATAGAAAGCAATGTTTTAAGTGCTTTCTGTCCCACCCCACTCTTCATCCCCACTTCTTTTTCTTCCAATAGAAAGCAATGCTTTAAACGAGGCTGAGGAGGCTCAGCTGGCTGCAGCTTCTGCCAGCCTGGCATCAAGAATTGCAAGGCTTCCCTTGCAAGCCCACCCCCTCCAAAGTCCAACCAATCAATATTCAGCCCATGTCCCGGGATGGTTGCTGATTGTTCAGACAACCAATAGCATGGGTTGTCCAGACTTTCCAAAAAGTTCCTGGAAAAATAGAGGGATGGAAAGTCATGGGTTAACTGGTTTTTTTGCTACCCCTCCTTCTGAATAGCCTGTAATATGTGTAAACAAATAGGGTCCAACATGAATTCTTCTCGGGTTTTTTCGTTTTGTTTTTTTGTCATGTAAACGGGCACCCGGATTACTTTGTGGTGGTAGTGGTGGTTGCTATTGTGTTTTTTTTTTTTCAAATCAGACTCCCTATGATTCTATGATTCCCACAGAAATAAATATTCTTTGTGTGAGTACACTATTGATTTTATAATGCAGACAGTATTGTGACAACAATATTTTCTGAAATCTATTTAATGATGTAAAACCCTGGGTACATCTTTTTTCTTTTTTTAAAAAAATGATTATTTCACCATATTATGTATTTTCCTCTAATGAGATAAGTTAGTGTGAAGAATGTGTGTAGATCTGTAAATCAGACATATCTATTACTTCCTCTCATGAAAACTAGACTGTTTGCAAACATCCTGATCTCCAAAGAGTCAGAAGCCCTGTTCTGAGCTTCTCTTCCCCTGCTCTGCTGTGCAATTAGAATTACAGTCGTCCTTTCACATTTGCGGGGGTTAGGTTCCCCAGACCCCCACGAATGTGAAAAATCTGCTAATAATGATTGCCCTCCCCCTCCCCCATCAAAGTGACCATGGGGCTTCTGGACTCCCCAGACCCTTCCTAGGCCTGTCCCTCCCCCCAGGCCTGTGAATATCCAAAACCTGTGAATATCCCAAACCGCGAATGCTGAGTTCGCGAATGTGGAGGGGCAACTGTACATGGAGGTGGTGAATGAGACCATGTTGGCTTGTCCCACTCCCTCTGGGACACTCCCATTGATTGGCTTTCTTGGGCCTCTTGTTGCTTCATGTTGTAGCAGGGAGTCCATTCTGGTCATTTAGGTTACCATTGCATTTAGAATCTAGCACAATCAGAGCTCTAAATCATGGAGGACTACAGCAGACTCTCTATTGTACCTCTTCTTCCCTCCACTATATGAAAGCTGTTGGAACCAAGTGACCAGAGTATGAGAGAGGAGCAAACTCAGAAACCATGGTCTCACTTGCTCCCTTAAACAATGCTAATCTTGTTGACCATGAACATGTTTGTGGACACATTCTGTGACAACTCAGTAGCTCAGCCAAAGGCCCAGGGTCAGCATGTTCCAACATCTTATAGTTTGGGGTTTGTGTGTGTGTGTTGAAATTTCAGGGAATTATAAAAGGAGGCCTGCGATAGGAGGATAACTTCAGGGATCTTTTCACCTATGTATACCAGTACTAACTGTAGAGAGTATTCCAGTTAACGTTAAAAAAAGTATTTTATTTTAGAGTATTTTATTTTAGATAGAGTATACACTATCATACAAGAATATACATGGTTAAGAACCATAAGGCTGTTGAAGAGAAAGGAAGAACGTGTTGAATAGAGAGAAGTCTGAGGTGGAGGGGTAATAGTTACCAGTCTTGGAGAAAGAAGTTCATGCAGCGGAGAGATTCAGACAGTGTCTGAGGTTGGCACAGAGGGTGGTAAGGCCAGTCTGCAATGCACAGCTGTGACACACACAGAATGGTGGGTCTGGACTGTGGCACACATGTTTAGTGTCAGAGCTAGGATCCCCTGGAGTGGTGCAGCATTGTTGTCGTTGCTCTTATTGTTATCATTCATGTATATAGTGCCATTGATGTGCATGATGCTTTACAAAGTGTTGCAGAATAAAACAAATTTCACTGTTCCAATAATATAAAATACTAAAATGCGATAGGAGAAGAAGGAAAACGTGCAGATATTTCCATAGGGTATGGGTTGAGGGATGGTCACTGATTGCATGTTGGAAAGGATTAGCATAGACCCATTAACAACTGGGTTTGGGGCATAATCCTGTCTGGGTTTTCCCACCTTCATGATTCTGGAGATGTTTCAGATCATCATGACCTTGACTGTCCCCTGGTCAGCTTGACCCCAAATGTCCCTAGTCACTGTAACCCCAAAAGGTGTCCAGTATGTGTACTTATGAAACCTCATGGGGTGAGGTAGTAGGGTATGCTAACATATATATATATATATAATTTCTATGTGATTCTAATTATATAGTAGGACAAATATATACGTATGCTAGTGAAATCTAACTCCTTTGTATTCTTTGTAAAGAAACATAGACCCCAATATATATATGCACTGAAAGGCCGCACAACAAGGTGATTAAAACAACAACAACAACAATATTTTACAGGTCTGTCATCTGTCAAAGTTTCAAAAGAAAAGAGTGCAGGGTGGAACTTGGAAAGTTCTTTATAAGAAGAATAAATATCATATGCTGAAACCATCCATACTTGAACAGTGCTAGGTGATGCTCCGGGGCACAAAGGTCATGGAGCTACTGCTTGGCTAGGGATGGCATCAGCATGTTATATGCAGTCATAAAATGAAGCTTCCAAGCTCTGGAAATCCTCAGTTAGAGAAGGTCACATTGATTCACTGAATCATTTGATTAACTTATTTTGGAAAAGGAAGGAGAGGAGGAGGAGGAAAAAGGAAGAAATAAAAAACTGTACTTATGGAAATAAAGACCCTGTATTTTTTAACATAACATATATTCCCTCATTATGCTCATTATGCTTTTAGTGTAGACTAGTGTAGACAGTATAACATTAATTAGAATCATTATCGCTTTTTATCTCTACTACTTTTTTTTTGCATTCTTACTGATATGCTGTATTATGTACATTTAAAAACACACACACACATTGAACTAAAAACTGAAGTTCCTGGATTCCTCTTTCAGCTGACATTGAACACAGATGGTATGAAACAAAATCTCGGGCTTTTTGATCATTACGTCATTTTAAATCATTTTTAAAGAAATCATTTTTAAGTATCTGTAGTGGCAAATTGCTAAATTACAATAAATTTTTAGCTTGCTTACTTTAATCCATTGAATATGTCAATATTTATAGAAGCATAATGGTCACACAATGCTACTGTGCTTTAGGAAATAAACAGATAATAAGTTACATTTTCATAATTAATCATTTGTACATATCAAATTTAACAGCTGTGCAGATATTATGGATATTTAAAAGGTAGACAATGAACTGACACATGTTTAACACATCCGAGTTTTGATAGTGAAAACAGGAAATGTAAGACAAATGGAAATGGCTCAAACTGATGTAAATGAAATAATATTTCTCCTGGAACAATTCTATAATCTGTATATCTGAGTTGTTTTACCATTCATGCTTCACTGTGTTGTGGCAGAGAAACCTATGAAATGGGTCAGCTGAGCTGGAGTGATGACTCAAAAATATTCTGTTGTTTTATGAGCAAACTGAGCTGGAGTGATGACTCAAAAATATTCTGTTGTTTTATGAGCAAAGCAGGTGGCAAGCCAGTTTCTTTGAAGGGAGAAAAGTCTGTCAGGTGAATTGGTTGAAATTAAAACTTCATACCCAATAACTAACAAATAAAAACAAGTCACAGGAAACAGAGAAAATAAATCTTTAAGACCAATTAATTAAAGTCCCAACTAGAAGGGATATATGTAGGATGGCATGTGTTGTGATATATGCATGCACACATCATGTTATGCATGCAAGGTGAATTATTTGCCACAACACAACCAATGTATTCTGCTGTAAACAGAAATGACTGGATGTTCACTCCCACTTTCCATACTTAGTTCCGATACCCATGGCTGTCCACCTTGCTTTAAGGGACCCTCATGCTTCCTGGAGGCTTCCATGGGTGTGATCCTCCTTGTTTTTGCTGGCAATGAGTTTCTGAGAACTTCAAAATGAGTGGAGATTTGCATGGTGATGGACTTCTTAGTAGACAATGTCAAATTAGTTTGCACACCCCATGCCTTTCTTCCCAGCAAAATACAAATGAAACACCTCCCTTATGGATTCCTAATTCTTAACTTTCTTTAATGCAAACAAAACAATAATAAAAGCAGCACAAAAAAAAAAGTCAGGGAGGGAGATTTGAAATGAGTTGCTAGCCAAGAGAAGACCAGCACTATGGTCCTGTCTATATGATCAAAATAATATGTACGCAATGCAAAAGATTGGCAATCCACTCAAACGGCCGTTTGCACAAATACGTTTGCCCCCGGAACCCCCAGAAACGAACCGGCGGCCTTGCGGGGGGGGGGGCGAGAAAGGAGCGGCGACGAGGGACAAGGCTAAAAGGCGCCCCAGGAACCCCCGAACTTGTGCCTGGAGAGGAGGCGCCGCTGCTAGCCCAGGCGAGGGGCGAGGCAAGCCGCCGCTGGAGCAAGCCGCTGCTAGCGGGCGGAGAGGCTGAGCGGCGAGGCTAAGCGGCGAGGGGTGAGGCGAGGAGGGAGGGGGTGGGAGGAGGAAGCCCCAGGAACCCCCCAGAAGCGCCCCAGGAACCCCCGGAACCGATGGGCGAGGAGGCGGCGAAGCGAGGGGTGCGGCGAGGAAGCCGCCGCTGGAAGCCGCCGCTGGAGCAAGCCGCTGCTAGCCGCTGCTTGCCCAGGAGCGGGGTGGAGAGGCTGAGCGGCGAGGCTGAGCGGCGAGGGGCGAGGCGAGGAGGGAGGGGGTGGGAGGAGGAAGCCCCAGGAACCCCCCAGAAGCGCCCCAGGAACCCCCGGAACCGATGGGCGAGGAAGCGGCGAGGCGAGGGGTGCGGCGAGGAAGCCGCCGCTGGAGAAATCAGTGGCAAGCCGCCACTAGCCCAGGCGGGGAGCGGACGGAGAGGCTAAGCGGCGAGGAGGGAGGGCGATGGGAACCCCCCAGAGGGATCCCAGGAACCCCCTGAATAGACCCGCCGGCCTTGCGGGGTGGAGGGCACCGGGAGAGGGGAGGGGGAGAGAGGGGAGGCACGTGGCAAACCAACAATCCAAGCAAACTAATCAATAAAATTAAATTAAAGTCAATCCAAAGTTCAATTAATTGATTAAGAATCAAATGAAGAGTTGATTAAGAATCAAATTAAGAGTTCAAATGAATTGGAGAAAAAGAAGGGGAAGATGGTGGGGGGGATTTGACCACGTGGCGAAAACAAAGAGAACAAAGAAAAGGCTACCCAACACCGTTTAAAAAGACAAATTCAGCAATCAGCCATCAGCACTCAATCACAACTACACTGAAATAAAACAACCACACAGCTGGACTGCTGCCAATCATACAAAAATCCCAATAACAGCCCAGCCAACTTAGCTCTCCCTCGTGGCTGAACCAAGTAGGGTAGACCGACGTTCCTCCTTCTTTTCGATCCAGTGGAAAAAGAGGAGGAAGCCAGGGGCGGCAAAGGGTAAAATAGGCCCTGCCTCAGCCCCGCCCCTGACTCCTCCTGACCAGGGCGTATCCACGCCCTGGCCAACCCCTGCGCTCGTCTCCATGCCCATCATTAAAACACCTCCCCCGGATCTACCATTCTTCAAGATCCGGGGGGGGGTCTGTTGCACAAATACACGTCATTCAGAAAGGGGGAAGCCAACTCCACTGCAAAGACCGTGTGCACTGCATCCGGGGCTTCGTCCGGATTTTCTGAAAAGATCTGTACGACTTCTGAATGTGCAACCATTTGAACACTCATGTTCACACAGATATGAACAGGCAGTGCAATCTGATTGGCTGGATGAGCACAGGGGGCGGGGCTAGCAAAGAAGGAAAGCAGCTGCAGCCGCCATGTTTGATTTTTGGCTAAGTGAGGGTCTGATAAGTTAATCAAATGGCGATTTTTACTTTATTTATTAATTTATTTGTAAATACAAAGTATTGCTTGTGCACACCCCAGGAAACTGGGGTTTTTACTGTATATTCCGGTGTATAAGACGACTGGGCGCATAAGACGACCCCCCATTTTTAAGTTAAAATATAGAGTTTGCCCCCCCCCAGCCAGCCAGCCAGCCAGCCAGCCACCTGGCCGGAAAGCCTGTCCCCCACCAGCCAACCAGCTCAGTGGCTGTAGATGATGGAATAGTCTGTGAAATTAAAGGACTGAGAACAGCTAAAAAAGCACGGGATACTTTGAAAAATCTCTGTGGTGTTAATCTTTGGAAAGTAAGGTTGCATTAATACTGTAAGTTGGTTAATATGAAGCTATCAAATCCCAAATTTTTGAATGAGCACATTAATGAATGAGCACATTAATGATTTTAGAGCCACATTGGCAGACAAGAGAATTTCACCATAGACAAAACTTGATGCAAAATGGTAAGTTTAAATCCAGAAATTCTAATTTTAGGCTAACTTGTCCTGAAAAGAAACATCATTTTGACTCTCCTGAGCTAAATGGAGGGCCATTTAACTCTTCAAAGGCAAAGCAGTTATTCTCACAGCAGGAGGAAGGATCTGCTGGGAAAACTGCCCAGACCATTTAACACTTCAATCATTCTCACAGCAGGGGAAAAGATCTACTGGGGTATAAGACCTTTCCCCCCCCCCACTTTTGAGGAGATTTTCAAGTGTTAAAAAGTAGTCTTGTATGCAGGAATATACGGTAAAATAAAATTGGTGGCGATACATTAAAAATCATGAGTAAATCAGTTGTGGTGGCCAGGGGGTCATGGGGAGTTTAGGGGGGCTCTTTTGGCCATTTAGGCAGTTTGCATCATTGTGAACACCTGCCTTTTCAGACGTGTTTGTATTCCCCCCACCCCTTGTATGTAGAGAAGACCTATGATTAACTGCTGGGCTCTCCTTTTTGCACTATGGACAATATGAAGCATGGAAAGCTAGGGTTTCTTATGTGGAGACCAGCATGATCTGAGGGGCATGTCAGTATGTCTGGATTATCAAGCAGTGTAACTGAGATGCTGGTACCTATGGAATAAAGGACAGTTATGTGGAATAAAGGAAATTGTTTCAAATTCCTAACCTGCTCATTATATTTTTTTAAAAATAGCTTGCTTGAACATGGCTTCGACCACCAACTGAAAGAATATGGCAAGACTTGGAAAGTGACATATCTTATGCATTTTTAAAAGAGCCAGAATAAGCAGTCACTTAGCTGTTTAACTGTAACTGGAAAAAAAAAGAATAAAAAAAAAACACAGAGGCTTGGATGACCATCTGTCGGGAATGGTTTGACTATGGAGATTTTCACACGCCGAAAATATTGCCTCCAGAAACCGGGACAGAAATATTTCTGTCCCGGAAGCAGCGCCGCGGTTCGCACGCTCACCTCCCTCTTCCGTTTTTCCGTCGTCCTCGCTTTGGGTTTTTTCCTCTCTCTTCCAGAATATTTTATTAACGGCAAACTCCCGTTAGTAAAATATTCCAGAAGAGGGAGGGAAAAACCCAAAGCGAGGACGACGGAAAAACGGAAGAGGGAGGTGAGCGTGCGAACCGCGGCGCTGCTTCCAGGACAGAAATATTTCTGTCCCGGTTTCTGGAGGCAATATTTTCGGCGTGTGAAAATCTCCTATATGTACTTGCAAATATTAAATTGAAGGAAATGAATAGATTAGAAGGATATTATGTGATATGAAATTATGTGTTATGATGGACAATCTTCTTGATTTCCCCCCTGTTTAATGTATGAAATATTTGTAATGTATAATAAAAATATTTTTTAAAAAAAGTAAAAATAAACAGTCACTTAGCATCCTGAGAGTTCTTTTGAATGGTTCCTTGGCATCTAATGGATATGATTATTACAGCCTCATGCAAATAAAGAGGTGTTAAGATCCAGTCAAAAAAAAACAGGAATCGTTGTCATTGTCTCCCCATCCCGGCTCCCACAAATCTTCACAGGAACTTCACTGAAGTTCTTCACAGGAATTTCAGTGGCAAGTTAAGGATCAGTTTCCCACTTCATCTCACTCAGATTATAGTCCTTTTGTAGCATCCAGACAATCTTTTCGGTACACATAGCTAAACAGATTTATTTTAATAAGATTCCATTTTTCTACCTGGAAGTATTTTCATAGAATCATAGAGTTGGAAGAGACCACAAGGGCTATCCAGTCTAATCCCCTGCCCTGCAGGAATACACAATCAAAGCATTCCCAACAGATGGCCATTCAGCCTCTGTTTAAAAACCTCCAAAGAAGGAGACTCTGCCACACTCCAAGGCAGTGCATTCCACTGTTGAACAGCTCTTACTGCCAGGAAGTTCTTCCTAATGTTTAGGTGGAATCTCTTTTCCTGTACTTTGAACCCATTGCTCCATGTCCTAGTCAGAAAACAAACTTGCTCCATCCTCAGTATGCCATCCCTTCAAATATTTAAACATGGCTATCATGTCGCCTCTTAACATTCTCTTAGGAGTTGTATGTGGCCTTAGCACTAACAGAAAGAAGTTCTGCATGTGCTAAGTGGGTCGCCTGATTATCATAAAGAGAGTTTCATATTTTTGGATTTTATGCACTTGACTCCCAGAAAGACAAGGCAGAGAACAATACTACATACTCCAATTGGTTTATTGTTCAGATCACTTCTTTGATTAAATATACTGATCAGTTCACCTTCACTCATATACTACAACCACCGTAATCACTACTACAGTAGCACTCCCGCATCCATGGGGGATTGGTTATGGGGATGCCCATGGATGGCGAATTCTGCAGATAATAGTGAATGCCATCCCAGGAGAAAGGGGATGAGTTTGCTCCTCCGCCCCCTTCGCCCTTCATCCATGGCCCCACCGTGGTGGCAATCACAGGGGGGAAGGGGGAAGGGGACAAGGCCAGTTTGCTCCTCCCCCTCCCTTTGTCCCACAGTCGCCGCTGTGGCAACAGGAGCCCTCCCAGGGGAAGGGATGGGGGAGGTAAGATCTCTCCTCTCCCCTTCCTGCACCCAGCCATCACCAATTGCAGATAATTGAATCTTCGGTTGGCGAATCAGCGGATACGGGGGTGCTACTGTACTAGCTGTCCAGGCCAAAAAAAAAAAAAAAAAAAGCACTGGAAGACACAAAAGCCTTTTCATGTTCAAAAGGGATTCTCACAGATTGGGATTTCCCACCACAACCTTTAAACACTTCTCTCTTCTCTTGTTCCCAGGTGTTATCGAGCTTTTGGATTATTCAGATTTTTCCCTGTTTTTCCAGAGTCTAAGGCAGAGTTTAATGCTCCAAATTAATGACTCCCTTGTTTTTGCCTAACAGTCTAGCTCATTTCCAAACTGATGATTGTATTTGTTTTTGCTTACCAGTCCAGTTCATTCCAATCAGTTCTGGTACATTTCTGACAAGCCTCATAACAGTTTCTGATGGATACAATTGTTTTTCTTCCAAAGTTCAAACTCTGAGCATTCTGTTCTCAAAATAGAAATGCTCTCAAAAGGGAATCATTGTCTCAGCTAAGCCCTAAACATATTTCAAATGTAATTTTTGCTGATGCCACCATACCCACTGCTTCTCATGAGATTAAGAGTACCCTCCGTTTCAGTTTGGGATATAATAGTGTTTCTCAGGCTATATCATGTAGAGGACTGTGTTACCCTAAGAGGTGGGGGGTATGTGAGAGTCCCACCTGTGATGCCTCAAATTCGTTTAATATTTGGGGGAATTATTAGCTCAGATTGCAGGCCTGAGAGAGGAGGGTAACTTTGGGGATCTTTCCATCTATGCATACCAGTACATACAGGAGGCTCCAATTAAAGTAAAACAAAGTATTTTATTGAATAATATAGAAAGTAAACTAATATACACAACATATATTCTTATGGACCATACAAGGCTGTAGCAGAGTGAGGCTGAAAGGTTGGACAGAGAGAGAGGTGTGGGAAGATAGGGTGAAAGTTACCAGTCTCGAGGAGAAAAGAGTTCTGTGCAGTGAAGTTACTCAGACCGGCGTCTGAGGGTGGAACAACAAAGTAGAGAATGACGAGGTCTGACTGAATCGCACCTCGAGTGTGACACACTAAGCTAGGGTTGGAGCTATGATATTTATAACTTATTTCATGCCTTGGAGGGGTGTGTTGGTTATAACAAAGCTTGGATGGCTTTCCCATGGGATAGACAAAAGATACTGAAACTCAACTGATTTCTTTAATTCCAGAGTGCTAAAACTTTGATTTTCTTGTGACAACCTCATAAGAGAGGGTGTGAGGAGAGATTTCCATAGTGTATGAATTGAGGAAAGGTCACGTGTTTGCATGATTGAATTATTACCTGAAATGTCCAGGGCTGGGAGAAAGGATTAGCATATACCCCTTATCCACTTGGTTGTTAGCATAAACACATTACAGGGGCTTTCTGCATAATCCTAACTTGGGCCTTTCACTGTCCTCCAGTCTGCTTAACCTTACAGCCAACGTGACCCCAAAAAGAATCCAATATGTCCAGTTATGGAATCTTGCGGGGAGGGGCATGCTAACAACTGGCATTTCTTTTCTAACATGTCAGGGACTAGTACCATATTTGTGCCCATTGGCTACAACTGTTTCTTTCTTTCCTGGAAGCACTCTGTGGACCAGCATCAAATGGCTTGCAGACCAGCACCAGTCTATAGACCACCACTCTAAGTAGCACTTGGATATAGCAAGGAGGGCTGCATTAAGTACAGGCAACCAGTGCAGACCAAGTGCCTTGCCTTGCTTATGCAGAAATGCTTTGTGTGAGGACATAATTTAGGGGCTACATAGGGACCATGAAAGTCCCCTAATCCCTACTTACTGAGATGCAGCCAGTGTAATGAATGGGGGTCTGTTCTCCTGTTGATCAGAAAGCAGCTGGCTGACATTTCCACCCACCCATCCCCTTACATGAGCAATTTTCAGCACAAGTGGAAATTGCAACAGGGATCCTGTTTCTGCCTATTACACTGGAGATCACTCATGGGAGGGGGTGGAATCGGCAGCCAACTGCTTCTGGAGCAACAGGGGAACAGGCCCCTTTTGATCGCAGTGTCTGCCTCCTGGTAAATGGTGATTGGGTTGGGATTCTCTATGTAGTATCATAAGTACAGTGCTTATGCACCCATAAATCCCATACAGGATTATGGCCTATATTCCTATTTATTAATTATTTATTTATTTTAGGTATTTATATCCTGCTCTTCAGCCACAAAGCCTCTCAGAGTGGCTTACAAATCATTAAGCAATACCAATTTACACATCTACACTGCATTAAAGTGGTTTCCAATGTGTGTTAGCTAATTATTCCCACTAGCCTCATTTTACCGACCTACAAAAGGGTGGAAGGCTGAGTGAACCTTGGATCCCTCTGGAATTGAACTCACAACCTTGTGGTTTGCAGTACCAGCATTTAACCACTGCACCACCAGGAGAGAAATGTGTGACTCTCCAGATGTTATTGAATTCCATCTTACATAATTACTGACTCTTGGCAATGCCAGCTGGGGCTGATGGCATCCATTGACAGTTGGAAGGTCACCAGTTCCCTGTCCTAGAGTGTAGGTGTGAAGAAAGAAGCTAGGCAAACCTGGTTGGGACCAGCCAATCACAGCTCAGGGAATGTTGTGAAGGTGAACCAGGGGGAAAGGATACAAAACTGAGGCTTATCTTTGACAGAAGGCAACTAGGGGAAAGATGGCAGAGAAGTAGGGAAAAACTATTAATTAGGACAGTCAGCCAGGGGGAAAGAACTGAATAGAGCTTGGGAGAGCTGTGAATGATTAAATAGTTCATGGATTAATGTCTGAGCTCTCTCTCTCGCTCTCTGGCTTTTCTTTGCAAATGAAGATTCAGGAAGCACTCATCCTGCGCTTTCTGCAAGTGCGCTGATGACTAAAAAGGCCAATGGAGATAAACAAGTCCAGTTGCAGAAAGCACAGCAGAAGGTCTCCTTGGGTGATGTTTCCACGTTGTGATTCTTTCTGTATTGTCATTTCTCTTCAAGACTTGTTCAGCGTGAGTTCTCAAATAAAGCTGCAGCATTGTGGATAGTGTGTCGCCATGCCTCCCGATGTGAGGCCAGGGTGGACCATTGTTGGTGATCAATTTGGCCAAGCCTGAGATGTTGTTTCAAGGAGTCCTTGTATCGATTTTTTGGAGTGCCCCTCTTACACTGACCCATGGCGAGTTCACCATAGAGTACTATTTTTGGGAGGCGATGGTCCTCCATCCTAGAAACGTGCCCTGCCCAGCGCAGCTGTGTTCTCAATATCATGGCCTCAATGCTGGTGATCCCTGCTTGCTCAAGGACAGCAACATTCGTCACATAGTCAGTCCAGTGTATATTTAGGATTATGCATATACAGCACTGATGAAAGCGTTCAAGGTGTCATAAGTGGTGGCGATAGGTGACCCATGTTTTAGACCCGTAAAGGAGAATAGACAGTACAATGGCTCTATACACATTGATTTTTGTGCTAATTGTGTGTTAATAATCTTCTACTTGTTTATTCTTTTTTACAACTGTGTCTGGCTATTCCTGTTAAGTTTTGATAGAGATTCTGGTCACGTTTACCACAGTGAACAACACATCCACTTGTCCACATAGGGATCACCTTGAGGCGCAAGTACCCAATCCAGGGAGGGATCTTGAGGAGAAAAAGGGACAAGGTAAATGAAAGGAGCTAAGGGTTTGAAACTGTGGGGCCAGCCTGGAGAGGTGATCTGTCACAGTGGGCTTTGAGTGGCTTTCAGAAATGCTGGGTCTGGTATACTACACTAATTGTTAAACACAGAAGATACTACAAACCTGGAAAGCTGAATCCCCCTCCTGTTCCTTTGCCATGCAATTTCACAAATCTACGGGGTAAAATGGTGGCCAGAATCCTCTATAGCAGCCACAAATGCATAACATAGAGTTATTCATGATCCTTACATAACCCCTAGTTTAGGGTCTACTTAGGGACCATGAAAGTCCCACAGTCCCCATTTTCTGGCAGTAGCCCCTGCAATCAATGGGGGTCTGTTTTCTGGTTGACCAGGAAGCAGCTAACTGATGTTCCCACCCGCCCCTCACACAAGCAATCTCTGGTGCAAGGAGGGGTTGTGGCTGGGACCCTGCTTCTGCCAGTTGCACCAGAGATCACTCATGGAAGGGGGTATTAAAAACAGTCAGCTGCTTGCTGAGTGATAGGGAAACAGGCCCCCATTGATTGTAGTGGATGCTTCCTGGTAAGTGGGGATTGGGGGGACTGGGCTGAGATTCACTGAGTAGCACCATAACTGTAGTGTTTACACATCTATAAATTCCACACAGGATTCCAGATGGTGTTCATAGAATCATAGAATTGTAGAGTTGGAAGAGACCACGAGGGGCCACCCAGTCCAACTCCCTGCCACACAGGAAATCTTGATCAAAGCATCCCCGACAGATGGCAATCCAGCTTCTGTTTAAAGACCTCCAAGGAAGGAGACCCCACCATGCTCCAAGGGAGTGCATTCCACTGCCGAACAGCTCTTACTGTCAAAAAGTTCCTTCTAATGTTGAGGTGGAATCTCTGTTCCTGGAGCTTGCATCCATTGCTCCGTGTTCCAGTCTCTGGAGCAGCAGAAAACAAGCCTGCTCCATCCTCAGCGTGACATCCCTTCAAATACTTAAACAGGGCTATCATATCTCCTCTTAACTGTCTTTTTTCCAGGCTAAACATACCCAGCTCCCTGAGTCTCTCCTCATAAGGCATGGTTTCCAGACCTTTCACCATTTTAGTTACCCTTCTCTGGACGTGCTCCAATTTGTCAATATCCTTTTTGAATTGTGGTGCCCAGAACAGGACACAGTATTCTAGGTGAGGTCTGACCAAGGCAGAATAGAGCGGCACTATAACTTCCCTTGATCTAGATACTATACTTCTATTGATACAGCCCAAAATTGCATTGGCCTTTTTAGCTGCCGTATCACACTGTTGACTCATGTTCAACTTGTGGTCTACTAGGACTCCTAGATCTCTTTTGCACGTAGTCTCGTTCAGCCAGGTCTCCCCCATCGTATATCTATTCATTTCATTTTTTCGCCCTAAGTGCAGTACTTTACATTTCTCCGTGTTGAATTTCATTTTGTTAGCTTTGGCCCAGCTCTCCAGTCTATCCAGGTCATTCTGAATTTTGATCCTGTCCTCTAGGGTATTAGCTACTCCTCCTAATTTGGTGTCATCTGCAAATTTGATAAGTATGCCCCTAATTCCCTCATCCAAGTCATTGATAAAGATGTTGAATAGCACTGGGCCCAGGACAGAACCCTGTGGCACCCCACTGGTCACATCTTTCCAAGACGAAGAGGAGCCACTGCTGAGAACCCTTTGGGTTCGGCCGATCAACCAATTACAAATCCATTGAATAGTTAACTTGTCTAGCCCACATTTTACAAGCTTGTTTGCAAGAATGTCATGGAGAACCTTGTTAAAGGCCTTACTGAAATCAAGGTATGCGATGTCCACAGCATTCCCTTCATCTACCAAGCTGGTAACGTTATCAAAAAAAAGAGATCAGATTAGTCTGGCATGACTTGTTTCTCTGAAACCCATGTTGACTTTTTGTGATTATGGCATTGCCTTCTAAATGTTCACAGACTCTCTGTTTAATGATCTGCTCTAGTATCTTCCCTGGTATTGATGTCAGACTTACTGGACGATAATTGTTGGGATCCTCTTTTTTCCCCTTTTTGAAGATGGGGACAATGTTTGCCCTCCTCCAGTCTTCTGGGACTTCTCCTGTTCTCCAGGAATTCGCAAAGATTATTGCCAATGGCTCTGAGATCACATTTGCCAGCTCTTTTAATACTCTTGGATGTAGTTCATCTGTTCCTGGAGATTTAAATTCATTTAGATTAAGAAGGTATTCCTGTACTACCTCTTTGCTTATTCTGAGCTGGATTTCCCCTATTGTGTCCTCTGTTCCATTCTCCTCAGGTTGGTCACCCTTTTCCTTTTCTGAAAACACTGAGGCAAAGAAGGTGTTGAGTAATTCTGCCTTTTCTCTGTCCTCTGTTAGCATTTTGCCATCTTCTCCACGTAGTGGCCCTATCATTTCCTTCTTCCTCCTTTTGCTGCGGACATACCCCCAAAACCCCTTTTTATTGTTCTTAACCTCCCTAGCAAGCCTGAGCTTATTCTGCGCTTTAGCTTTTCTGACATTACTCCTACACGTGTTCGCTATCTGTTTGAATTCTTCTTTGGTGATTTCCCCCCTTTTCCATTTCCTATACATGTTCCGTTTAAAACTTAGCTCCGTTGAAAGTTCTTTAGTCATCCATCCTGGTTTCTTGAGACACCTCCCATTTTTCTTCCTCAATGGTACTGTTTGAAATTGTGCCTTCAGTATCTCCCTTTTGAGAAAGTCCCATCCGTCTTGAAGTCCCTTCTCTTTTAGTATTCCTGACCATGGGATCACCCCCAGTATTTCCCTGAGTTTATTGAAATCAGCTCATTCATAAGGAGTTATATGCTTATCAAAGAAGTTATATGCTTATCAAAGAAACTCTACAAAAGTTTGACCTGGGGAGGCAGGGAGAAAAAAATTGTTACAATGCTTTAACTAAAAATGTGTGCTCTGCCACCTGGACTCTCTTCTGCTCTTTCTGGTTCAAATTTGTCATTGTATACCTATGAATGTCCACACTGCACAACTGTAGCACTTTGATACCACTTTTACTCTTATAGGACTTTAACAGACTTGGGAAATGTGGCAAAAAAAAAATGCATCCCAAATCGCATCGTAAAGACATCCTTAGCCATTTCCAGGGCATAGCACCAGCATAGACAAAGCGTCACTTTTTTTAATTGATGGGCTAAGTTGTCAATAGAAAGTGATGCCTTATTCATGCCCCCGCTATGCTCCGAGAAGAGCTGAATGACAAAGTTGTCTGATAATTTTGCCCCTTTGTGTTATCGTCATGCTCTTATGGTGTGTTTTTTCACACGTCTGATAAAGTCCATAGTTTCACCCTGCTGAATCCTGGGATTTGTTGTTTGGTGAGCTACATAGATTTCTCTGCCAGAGAACCCCAGTGCTGTAACTCAGGGGAGTAAACTGAGAGAATTCTAAGTACCTCATGAAGCGACTAATCCCAGGATTCCATGGGATGAAGCCATGGTGGTTAAATGGAATCAAGCTACTATAATTTCATTGTATGGATAACAGTCCTGGAAATATCAGTACTGTAAAAGGACTTTACAGGTTTTAGGGGGGGAATGAAGTACAGTGTGCCCTTGGTATAAGTCTCATTATATAATATGGCATAGTAAAATGGTGTCACTTATATAAAATGGTAAAATCAATGTTTGCTTCTTGGATTTTTAAAAAATATTTTCAAGCTGTGGATGGTGGAATCCATGGATACAGAGGGCTGACTGTAACAGAAAATAACAAAGTACCACTTGCTCACCCAGTATGAAGTATGAGTGAAATGTGAAGGCAATTTCTCCTGCATCCTGTCTTGCAGCATTGGGTGCTGGCAGGCTACTGTGGGTGAAAGGGGGTCATAAAACTAACTTCTGGCCAGTGGTTGAAGGACTGAGGTCCCATCTCCTACTAGGATTAGACAACAGTCCATCTAGTCAGGTATATACTCTTGAATGGTATTCATATCACATAAAGGCTTTATAGTGCTGTTTGTGATGTCTTTACCGAGTGCTTGAGGAACCAAAGACTGGGGAACGCTAAAGCATCTGCCACGTTTAAGTTTGGCCTTTCAGTTAAAATGGGTTTTGATTTTAAATAGCTCACTCTAATTCCTCCACCAGGAACTGCTTCTAAGGATAGCATTATTCCTGGCATTCAACAGTAAAGGTTAAAGGAATTGCTTTGGTAGGCAGTTGAAAAATAAATGAATAACATTTGCACTTCATAATGTGTCGGTAGTGATTGAAAAGGTAGGATTGGAAGGATTCTTGTTTCATACAGTTCTATTTTATGGCATGTATGGCTTTTTCCTACTTCCTGTGTTGACAGTTTTCACATTTATCACTGCCCAAGTTAAGATTTCTTTTGTAAGAGCAGTGAAAATGAATTCTGTTCAGTTGCAACATGTATGTATGGATAGGGGAATCAGATGAAATGTGTTTCTCACGTGCATTCTAAAAACAAGATTGAATATCTTCTGCTTTATTTTGACAGAAACTGAATTTCACAAGTCATTTGTTTTTAATACAGCATTCAAAACCAAGAGGAGAGCAACCAAGATGGTAAAGGTTCTGGAAACCAAGCCCTAACGGAGATGGCTGGGCATTTTTATCTTGGAGAAGACAGAGAGGTGACATGATCTGAAGATCTGAAGGGATGTCATGTAGAATATTGAGCCAGCTTGTTTTCTGTTCTTCCAGAGATTAGCGTATGAACCAATGGAATCAAGTTAGAAGAAAAGAGAATCCACCCAAAAACACAAAGAGCCATTCAACAGTCTAATGGACTGCCTCAGAGGATGGTGGGCTCTTGTTCAGTGAAGGTATTTAAATGGAGATAGGATTGTCTACTTCAGGAGTGCTTTAGTTGTGTATTTCTACATGGCAGAGGGTTGGTCTAGATAGCCACTTTCAACCCTATGATTCTATGAAAACTGCAATGGTTTAGCTGGAAGATGTTGCAACCACTATACATGGAAAGTGCTGTTGTGTCACAGCTACCTATTAGATAGTTGATTGCAGTAACTGGTGGGCTCTTTATTGCTGGATGAGTGCTTACTGTTAAAATATAGCAACACTCATTCAACTGGCGTATCTTTGTAATTTCAGCTAATTGTGTGTTTCTCTTCTTTGGGACAGTACCATATGACTGCAGACACAACTATCTCCACATTGCCACACAGAGAGGCTACTTATGCCCTTCCCCTCTAACATGGGGGCTATGCAACAGAAGACTTGCTTTGCACATGAACAAAACATGGGTGGATCACACACAGACTGATCTTGGCATGTGATTTTGATTGGGCTGTTGTATTTTATGAAACTATAGTATTATTGAATCATATTGTAGGTTCTAAACATTTAAAATGCCCTATGTTGCCTCTGGTGCCATTCAGGCAGAGTCAGCTTATAACTAAATAAAAAATAAACACTCCCCAATACCTTGTATACACATAGAGTGAGAGAAAATATTTTTCATGCCCTGAAAAATCCTTTGCTCTTAGATTAAAAATGAAATAGAAGCAATGACTCCCATATTCTCTCAGCCATTTTAATCAGAATTTGTCTGAGTGAAAAGCTGCAGCCTTATCGGGGTGTTCTGAAAAGTTGCCAGAGAAAACATCTCATTATTCTCCAAGCATTTCGGTTCAACACATCCATTTAGAATTGCAAATTGAGATCAAAGGAGCTTGTGTGTGTTTGAACTGTATTTCTGTCATCATAATTATCAACATAATAAGGCAGAGACAGTTACAAATGCATTATAATCTATTACATAGTATGTACGGAAGACCAATTAATAAAAATGTTTATCTTTCATTAAAAAGACTGCCATAATTTAAGTGAGCAAAATAATATATTGGGTAAGATGGGAGCAATTCTGCCTCACAAGCAAGTTCTCAGGAGTTCTTTTTATGTGTAATTCTAGAGTAACTCAACATAACATAGACCTAGGCAGCATAATGGTTCATTTTTTGTTCATATTTCACCTAATTGTCTTCTCTTCCCTACTACACATTTTGTATAATGTGTGTATGTGCCTTCAAGTTGCCTCTCGACTTATGGCAACCTCATTAATTTCATAAGGGTTTTTTAGACAAGAAATACTCAGAGATGGTTTGCCATTGCCTTCCTCTGAAATATAGCCCACAGCAGCACCTGGTATTCATTGGTGGTCTCCCATCCAAGTATTAACCAGACCTGTTTTTACTTTGCTTCAAAGATCAGATGGTGCCCAGAAAGGGTCTATTGTTTCCTCATGTTATTGGTTTCACAGGTCATGTGCAACATTTCCTCATTCTCTGGCTCCCCTGAGCAAGGAAGATGCCACTAGAAAACACAAGCTTTTGATTTCTCTGGAACTCTGTATCAGGCCATATAGAAAAAGAAAATGGGGATGGAGAGTTGTAGTGCCGGGCCTGATCATGAGTAAGGGTTTTGGTTGGTCCTAATAAAAACATTGCCCAATTGTGGGGTTTATTTCTACACGGAGACAAGAAGAGGCACTTGAAAAGAAAAAAGAAAAACAGAACAAGGGCTTTCTGATCAAGACAACTCAGAGTTCAGTATGCATATACTCTGAATCTCGATCAGGTAATGACACCTATTGCTGTCTCTCCATGATACATCATGAATCACAAGTGCTACTGAATTAATACTTCAGTTTCAAGAATAAAACATCACATAAGAAAAACTCTATTTCTTTAAAAAAAAAAAAACACTTTCCCAGCTATCAAAAGACACAGTATGTAACTCACATAGGTGGAATCTTATACTTAACTGTCTAGCCCTATTACTTTTTAAAAGCTTTGGCTATTATTCCCTGGCTTTTTGAATAATAATAAAAATACAGAATGTTGCTGAGTTTAATAGCATGTAATTTTAGAAAGTTGTATTGACCATTTCTGAACCATTACAAAAAAGCTTTGTGTAGGCACAGACAAGCTTTCTCCCACAGCTTGTATATTACTCTCTCTACATTTTGCTTTCTTATTCATTGAACATAGACTTCCAGACTGAAATGGAAAGAAGAATATAAAGCTTTCAATGCTGCAACTCAAAAACATGTATAATTTTTAAAAAGCTCTCTCACTTTTTCATAAGGAGAATGAAATGCAAAGTGTTGGAAAGAGAGCACACTTCATGTTCAACATGCTGTCTTCTTACCTTATGGTGAAGTACCCATCAAGAAAACCAATATGCAGCCAGAAGAAAATTACTTAGCTTACTTGAAGATCACTGCATCGTCTAATCTATGAATTTCACTGATCTTCCTTTTGAAAGCATCAATTGATTTTAATGTATCATAGCCTGCTATGCTACGATAATACAGGTATTGTCTCTCTGGCTTTTCTTTGCAAACAAAGATTCAGGAAGGACTCATCCCATGCTTTCTGCAAGTGCGCTGATGACTAAAAAGGCCAATCCGAGATAGACAAGTCCGGTTGCAGGAAGCACAGCAGTAGGTTTCCTTGGGTGATGTTTCCGGGTTGTGATTCTTTCTGCCGAGCCTGAGATGTTGTAGCCAATAGGAGTACTACAGATATGGTATTTGCCCATAGACAACTGCAAGAGAAATGTAGAGAGCAGAACAAGGGTCTCTATGTAACATTTGTTGACCTCACCAAAGCCTCCGACACCGTGAGTAGAAAAGGTCTGTGGCAGATCCTGGAAAAACTAGGATGTCCCCCCAAATTCCTTAAAATGATTATCTTGCTACATGAGGGCCAGCACGATCAAGTCAGATATGGCGATGCTCTTTCAGAGCCCTTTCTAATAACTAATGGAGTGAAGCAAGGTTGTGTTCTTGCTCCAACTTTATTTACAGGTATTGTATATCTCAATTAATGAAGTAGATGTGTTCCTAGGCATTATTTCTTTAACAGAATCTTTGGTACCAGAGGCAGAAATAAGATGGAAAGAATAGGGATAGACTCCCATACCACAAAAAGGAAGACATGTTTCAGCAAATTTTTCACTCCAAAATAATAATACGCACATGTGAAATGAAACAACCAAGTCAGGTAAACATTGCATGAATAAAGAAAAACATTTGGAATCTTCTAGAGACGACTTCAAGACTTCTTCTAAAATGTATCCAGGGATGATTTTTTTCTTTCACCAGTCTCCACTCTCCCAACAATTTCCATTCTGGTGGCCAAAGTTGTGCTTTTGTAATATGCTGGGGGTAGCTGGTAAGGGCTATCTGCTTTCCCCCTTGTCTCTTTGTTTTGCTGTTCATGCATGCTCAGCGAGGGATTTCAAATGAAGTTGCTTTTAATCTTGCCTGTTGTAAGCAGGCACACATGGCTACAGCTGGATCAGCTAGAGTAGTATCCTAATATTTCTCCACTCAAGCTTTATTGTGTTGTTTACTACAGACAAGCTCCTGAAACCCAACACAGAAAGTTTGTGTTTCTTCTTTCACAATCCTCCCAATGCTGGTGCTGCTTAAAAACTTCTAGCTAGACAGAAAACAATGAGGAAAAGGAAGGCTGAGTTTGTAAAGACTTTGTAAATGAAGCTTCTTTCTCAGAGGCTTTGTTAACTGAGGTGTGCCTGTATGTGAAATGGTGGTGAATATACAGGCTCTTCACTCAAATCTATAACAATTGGTTGTTATCAAGCAATTTATGGTACAGTGTGAGAATAGTGGTCAGAGCGGTATTTTTCAATGTAGTGTCCTCCAGATACCTAGGTCTACATTTCACATCCACCTCAGGAAAGAAGGCAATGCATTTGGAAGATATCATTCAGGATACAGGCAAGACTGGTTTGTTGGGGTCTGTTGGGAGCCAGGTTCAAATCCCCCCTTAGCTGTGAAGCTTACTGTGTGACCATGGGCCATTTGCTAAACCCATTCAAAAGGTTGCTGTTAATGATAAAATGGGATGAAGGGAGACACAGGAAAACATGGCTGCTGCAGTTCTCTTTGAAGGAAGAGCATGATAAAATGCCATAAAAGAAAGTGGAATAATACAACCATAGCTTTTTCTTGGTACCTTCCGGTTCTGGACAGGAAATTTCCCTCCCACTATGTCATAAAGGCACCAGATCCTATCTAATCTTGGAAACAGAGTCAGCTCTTGTTAGTACTTGGATGGGAGACCACCAGTGAATAGCAGGTGCTGCAAGCTATATTTCAGAGGAGGGAACTGACAAAATGACCTCTGAGTATTCCTTGCCTAAGAAAACCCTACAAAATTTCTGGGGTTGCCACAAGCCCATAGGTGACTTGAAGGCACATACTGTACCTATGCGTGGAAAGAATAAGGATCCGGTAGGCCTTGAGGTTATTGAACTGCAACCCCCATCATCCCCAGCCAGCATAGCCGATAGGAAAGAATGATGGGAACTGCAGACGAAAAACAGCTGAAGGGTCACAGATAACCTGGATGTAGAGACTTGTTACAGTGGCTCTGTGCTTTACATTAAAATCCTGTGCAGTTACTCAGAAATAAATCCACTGAGTTGAATGAGAGGAATAAGTGTACAGATTATTGGAGTTTGACTGGAATAAAATTCAATATGCGGTTGGACAACTGAATGGGGTCTGAAACAGAAAATCCTCCAGCAGTTCTTAAGGGGTAAAAGGGGGAGGGGATGAGCAGTCTTTCTCTTGGTCTAGTGCAGTGGTTCTTATCTGGTGGTCTGGGGACCCCTAGGGTGCCATGATGTCCTTACAGGTGAAGGCTTGAAGGCTGCTTGGCCTACCTCTTCCCTGCAGTGGAGTGGTCACATGACAGGAGCCAAGGCAAAAGCTGGCTGACTGGCTTGGCCTGCACATTGCCATTCAATCCACTCCAGCCACAAACTTGCAAGAAGAAGCAGGAGAAAAGTCTTCCCTCCCTCTCCAGTACCTCTGAGGGAAGGTTTCATGGATGGTGAAATATGACAATGATGATGATGATGGATGTATCATTATTATTATTATTATTATTATTATTAGGGTTTTAAATCTTACGTCTTGGGGGGGCCCGTGGCAACAAAAGATATTTAAAGGGGTCCCTGGTAAAGAAAAGGTTAAGAACCACAGGTCTAGTGGAAAAGGGGGCAGCTGGTAAAATGATCTGAAGGGTTTTAAAGATTTCAGGTACTTTTTTCATCCTCCTTCCCATCCTGCCAAGAAATTGTGCATAGCTTTCCGGGCTATCTATTATTTTTTACTCTCCATTTCTCTCTCCTCTAGCACAATCCCACCCTTCGTGGAAAGGGGGCCAACAGACAGGTGGGGAGGCGACAGAGGCAGGGTTTGTAGCATCATCTGATACAGCCTCTCTCTTCTTTATGCGACTGTGGAACCAAGTAGAGAGGCCCAAGCGCGGGAGTGGGCTGTACTTTAAACTGCAGGAGGGGGGGGTACACTCCCACTCGAAGTATACAGTACACAATAGAAGAGAAAAACTCCCTTAAAACAGCAGCAGCAACACAAGAGAACTATTTATTTATTTATTTATTTCCACATGGCTCACAGAAAGCTAATGTTAGCTAAACCCTAACAATACATTTTAAACATAATAAAAATACTAAGAGGAGACCTTGTAAAAGTATGAAATCATTACAAAGCATGTGTGGGCCTTCAAGTTGCCTGTCAAATTATGGTGACACCATAAATTTCATGGGGTTTTCTTAGACAAGGAATACTCAGAAGTGGTTTTGTCAGTTCTTTCCTCTTAAATATAGCCTACAGCACCTGGTATTCATTGGCGGTCTCCTATCCTAGTACTAACCAGGTCTGACTCTGCTATCAGAGGGGATATGGGGCCCCAGGGTGTTGAGGCCAATATAAATGCTAAAAGTTAAGCATCTTCCTCCTCCATAAGAAAATTCCCTGCAAGTAATTACTCATTAAAAATTTACTAGGGAGACAGAAGCTAGAATCCTGTTGGTTATTCCCAACTAGACTAGGATCGTAGAATCATAGTTGGAAGAGACCACAAGGGCAGTCTAGTCCAACCCCCTGCAATGCAGGAATACCCAATCTACTGAATCAACACGTGGATAAATCTAACTGATTCAGTGGCTGTTCTCTGTTCAGGACTAAACAATAGGACTGAAGCCAGAAAGGATCTAATTCAGTTAGGATTCCACTGCCAGTTCTCATTTTCAATTTGTAAGACGCTTTGACCTGAGTAAACTCAGGGGCGGGAGGGGACAGAAGCAGTCGAATAGACATTTTTTTCTTTGTTGCCGTTAGAAATGCTACATCCTGTCCTCCCTTTTGACAGCTACGGGGGAATAAAACAAAGTCTCTGCCTGCTGTGTAAATGCTTCATAGGCTGTTGCCACACTACAGAAATAATCCAGTTTGATACTGCTTTAACTATCATGGCTCCCTCCTATAGAATCCTGGGATTTGCAGTTTGATGTTGCACCAGAGCTCTCTGGCAGAGAAGGCTAAATGTCCAGCAAAACTACAAATCCCATAATTCCATAGCATTGAGCCATGGCAGTTAAAGCACTGTCAAACTGCATTATTTCTGCAATGTGTCAGCAGCCATAGTTTGAGGAGATGATGAATAACCTTTGTGGCTTCTTCCTTTCCTCTCCTTACTTTCCACCCAACACTGCATTGTTCCTTGCTTGAATCAGAACAAATGAATTCTGGAGCAAAAACCTGTGAATCCTTTAAAGCAGTGGTTCTTAACCTGGAGTCCAGGGACATCCAGGGGGCCGCAATTTGCTCACAGGGGGTCCACAAAGGCTTGAAGGCTGCTTGGCCCAGCTCTTCTCTGCAGTGGAGTGGCCACGTGACAGGAGCCAAGGCAAAGGCTGACCGGCTGGCTTGGCCTGCGCATTGCCATTCAATCCATTCCAGCCACAAACTTGCAGGAAGAAGCAGGAGAAAAGGCTTCCCTCCTTCTCCAGAGCCTCTGAGGGAAAGTTTAATGGATGGTGTAATTGTTTTATCATCATCGTTGTCAAGTGGTGATATTACAGTTGTCCCTTCATATTCACTGGGGTTTGGTTCCAGGACCCCCCATGGATACCAAAATCCGTGAATACTCAAGTCCCATTATATGCAATGGCATAGCAAAATGGTTTCCCTTATATAATCAAGGTTTGATTTTTGGATTATTATTTTTTAAGACTATTTTCAAGCCGTGAATACTTAAATCCGTGGATACCAAATCCGTGAATATGGAGGGACATCTGTTTTTATTATTGTTGTTGTTGTTTTAAATCTTGAGTTAAGTCTTGGGGGTCCGTGGCAACAAAAGATATTTAAAGGGGTTCCCTGATAAAGAAAAGGTTAAGAACCACTGCTTTAAAGCGTTTAAAGTCTTGCTATTTGTGACAATTTAGCCGGTGGGAATTTTAACCCCCTTGAGGAAAGAGGTATGAAGTTTAGGTTGCCTTCAAGCCAGGGAGAGCTGAGCTGCAGCGCTCGCGGGGCCCTGCAGGGGGCGGTGTGTCGCCTACTTGGATGGCCGCCTCAGCTGAGGACTCGGCATCCGTGATTGTCTCTGAGGCGGGAATAGCATGGAGGGCTTCGACTCCTTCTCAGCGGATCTGGGTCCACCCCCGCTCGCTACGTGTCGACACCTTGCAGGTGAGTCCCCGCTCCTCAACTCTTGAGCTTGAAAAAAGTTACTTTGGGGGGACTAGCGCTCTCAACCCCCCCCCCACCAGGAGTGCCACTGGCTGTGTCAGCAGGACCAGTGGTTCTTACCCTTTTCTTTACTAGGGACACCCTTTAAATATTTTTTTTGCCATAGACCCCTGAGACTTAATTCAAGATTTAAAACCCTAATAATAACAACAATAACAACAACAGTAATAATAACAACAATACCTAATAATAATAATAATAATAATAATACACCATCCACTAAACCTTCCCTAAGAGACACTGGAGGGGGAGGGAAGACTTTTCTTCTGCTTCTTCCTGAAAGTTTGTGGCTGGAGTGGATTGTATGGCAATGTGCAGGCCCAGCCAGCCTTTGCCTTGGATCCTGTTATGCAGCCACTGCACTGCAGGGAGGAGGTGAGCCATGTAGTTTCAAGCCTTTGTGGTCCCTCTATGAGGACAGGCCCCCTGGGGGGGCCCACAGATCCCAGGTTTATTTATTTTTAATTAGTTATTTATACCCCACTCCTCAGCCACAAAGGCTATCAGAGCAGCTTACAAATTGTTTTTAAGCAATATCAATTTACACATCTACACTGCATTAAGCAGTTTCCAATGTGTGTTAGCTAATTGCCCCCACAAGCCGGATACTCATTTTACCGACCAACAAAAGGAACACAGTGTTGGAGGATTTTGGAACCCAAACAGTGACTGTTCTAAGTTCTGTTCAGAACTGAGGCCTGTCATTAGGAATGCTCTGAGGCTTCACGTTCTGTCAGATAGCTTCCCTCTGATCCTAAGAATCAGGGGGTTCTTGGCTTCCAGTTTAGAAAGTCAGGACCTTGTTGGGCTACAAGTTTATTGTGGCTGCTGCTACTACTACTACTAGTAATGATTTTTCACCCATCTCTCCCCATGGATTGAGGTGGGGAACAACATATCTACACAGAACAATTAATATCAATTCAAATACATCTTGGTTAAAAATACATACAAAATACATAAATACATCAAAACACACAATATCAGTTTAAAGGGAGAAATAAAACCAGTGTATATTAAAACAATTTAAAATTCACAGTTTAAAAATCATCTGGATAGATTTGTCTTTAATGCTTTTTTAAATTCAGACAGTACAGTTGTCCCTTCATATTTGCTGGGGTTTGGTTCCAGGACC
This sequence comes from Gambelia wislizenii, assembly GCA_030847615.1. Classification (NCBI taxonomy): domain Eukaryota; kingdom Metazoa; phylum Chordata; class Lepidosauria; order Squamata; family Crotaphytidae; genus Gambelia; species Gambelia wislizenii. Next base: position 162,308,275 of record JAUMIR010000001.1, on the reverse strand, counting down.
CCCTGTGGATACCAAAATCTGTGAATACTCAAATCCCATTATAGGCAATGGCATAGCAAAATGGTATCCCTTATTAAAGATGGCAAAATCAAGGTTTGCTTTTTGGATTACTATTTTTTTAAAGAATATTTTCAAGCCGTGAACACTTAAATCCGTGGATACCAAATCTGTGGATACGGAGGGACAACTGTATACGCAGCTGTCAAGTCTCTTCCGGAAGGTCATTCCAGAGCCTAGGGGCAGCTGAAGAAAAAGTCCTCTGGGTGACCATTGACAGTCTAGTCCTGGCTGACTGGAATAAATGTCCCCCAGAGGACCTGCGTGTATGGGGCAGTATGGGAGAAGGCTATCCCACAGGTAACCTGGACACAAACCGTGTAGGGCTTTAAAGGTAACAACCAACACTCTGTATCTTGCCTGGAAACTAACTGGCAGCCAGTGGAGTGATTTCAATATTGGTGTAATATGACCACTCCTAGGTGTGCCAGTAAACAATCTGGTTGCCATGTCTTGAACTTCAGTAGCATCCCCATATCTGCTGATTCATCAACCGCGGATTCAGTTATCTGCGGTTGGTGATGGGGGGAGGGAGGGAGGGGGGAGGGATCTTACCTCCCCTGTCCCTTCCCCTGGGAGGGCTCCTGTTGCCGCAGTGGCGATCACAGGGGTGAAGGGAAGAGGAGGATCAAATGGCTTCGTCCTCTTCCCCCTTTGCCCCACGATTGCTGCCGTGGCAGGGCCAAGGGGGAAAGGGGCGGAGGAGTGAACTGGTCTCGTCCCCTTCCCCCTTTGCCCCATGATCACCGCCATGGTGGGGCCATGCGCGAAGGGCGAAGGAGGCAGAGAAGCGAACTGGCCTCATCCCCTTCCCCTCCGCGATCGCCGCCACAACGGGGCGGAAGAGCAAACTTGCCCCCCTTTCCCCAGGATGCCCCCCCCAGAATGGTGTTCACTGTTATCTGCGGAATTCGCTATCCACGGGTGCCCCTGGAACTAATCTCCCACAGATGCGGGTGTGCTACTGTAATTGACGTTTCTGTACTTGGTACAGAGGTAGCCCAATGTACATCACATTGCAATAGTCCACCCTTGAGGTAACCAGTGCATGCACTAAAAGCCATCTGTTAGCCTGGCAGAGACCTCAGCCACCTTATTTTTCTTTCAACAGACTTTCATGGCAACTTCACTGGAAAGTGTCACCTCTAATGTGAGGCATATGAAGTAAAATGCACATAGAGAGAGCCAATGTGGGGTAGTGGTTTGAGTGTTGGACTAGGACTCTGGAGACCAGGGTTCGAATCCCTGCTCAACCACAGAAACCCACTGGGTGTTCCTCGGCAAGTCACAGACCCTCAGCCTCAGTGGAAGGCAGTGGCAGTCCCCTCTGAACAAATCAGGCACCCCCCCCCCCCGGATCTGCAAAAATGGATGATCCGGGGGAGGTCAGCCTTAGTGGAAGGCAGTGGCAGTCCCCTCTGAACAAATCTTTCCAAGGAAACCCTGTGATAGCTTTACTTTAGGGTTGCCTTAAGTCAGAAATGACTTGAAGGCAGAACAACAGCAACATGTGAACATTAGTTTCTCATACCAGTCAAAGGAACCCACAGAAATAAGATGCCTTCTGTACATTTAGATATTGCCAGTCTGTTTATATTGTTATGTCCTCTAGGTTTTATACATCTGTGGCCAGAATTCAGCCATCTTAAGTACTTCAGAGCTCAGTGTGTGAACTATGCTGAATATGACCAACAGCGTACTAGATCCATGGAAACAAAAAGTTTTGTGGCACTTTAAAAGATTCATAAATTTATGAGAACATGAGATCTTGTCCATCATAGTTTGTTTCATCAGTTGTGAAGTGCTACACACACACACAGAGTACACATTTTTCAACAGGCCTTTGAAGATTGATTTTGTTGTTTGTTGTGTGCCTTCAGGTCGTTTATTAATGTGCTGGATTGTCTGTGGTTTTGTGGTTTTTATTTTTCTGTTTTAATGGACATCCTTTTGTTTTTAATTCTGTTGATAGTTTAATTCTATTTTAACTTTTTATGATGTGCACTTTTATCTGTATCTGTTCAAACTTTTTAAAGCTACTTTGAGTCCCAGGCCTGGGGAAAAGGTGGGATATAAATAAAATGAACACACACACAGAGTTGGGGATGGGATTGTTTTCATTGGGGTCACAGAATAATTAAATGCAGAAAGTACTGATGGTAATGGCCATTACAGTCACAAACAATAGGAGGGTACAGCATACTATCCAGTTGGTTTAGAGCAGTGGCTCTTAACCTTTTCTTTACCAGGTATTTCTTTAAATATCTTTTGTTGCCACGGACCCCCAAGTTACCTCAAGTTTTAAAATAATAATAATGATGATAATAATAATAATAATAATACAATTACACCATCCATGAAACCTTCCCTCAGAGGCACTGGAGGAAGACCAAAGACTTTTCCCCTACAAATTCGTGGCTGGAACAGATTGATTGGCAATGTGCAGGCCAAGCCAGCCAGCCTTAGCTCCTGTCAGGTGGCTACTCCACTGCAGGGAGTAGTTGGGCCAAGCAGCTTTCAAGCCTTTGAGGACCCCTGGAGGTCCGTGGAGCCCAGATTAAGAGCCACTGGTTTAGCGCATACTAGCCAGTGAGGAATCTAGAGCTTATAACTATGATAGTGACATATCAACCACAGCATAGATATTTTTGGTAGCATCATGGAAATTTGCATCCTTATCAACTCTTTATTAGTATGGAAGGAGATTAGAAAAAAATGATAATGAATAGGATCATTGTTGACAAAAATGTGTGAGAAAAAGGAACAAACTCACCTGAGATGTCTCAGTATAAGTGAGCTTTTGTTCATTCACTTTGGGAGCAGGTTTAGGCCTGCTGGCTTTTAATGTCAGTACTGTAGTTGCTTTGACAATACAAGGTGTGTATTATGTTAGACTATTCTCTGGGCTCCTACTTGTTTGACTTTGCAATATTTGAATTTTACAAGTGATACATGGCTGTACTGTATTTAAAAACTGTATATATGAGAGAAATTATGGAAAAAGTAGTACCTAAGGCTGTATAGGTCACTGCCAAATACGAGATCAATATTGGTAAAAGGTTATAGGGTTATTGACATTTTAGATATCAGTAACTTTACATGTATCATTTTAAAAGGCAGGTACCTGAGGGGTGGAGGAAAATGCCATCACAGTGGAGATGAATATTTTAATAAATTTTACAAAGTGTTATTTCTTCTAGAGCTGCAACATTTTATTGATTAGTTTCATTAAACAATTATGACACTTCAAATAAACTAAAGAATTCCTACAATCAGCAGGGCGGTACATTTTTAAAAAAAATACAACTGCTTTCAGAAACTGAAGATGACAAGTTCTGTCTTGAATGAGGCAGTCTCTCTTTTCTTGCACACAGGAGTATAATGCCACATCTAAGGGTCAAACTGCAAGTGACATTAATTATATGAGCCTGAGTGTATGATTTTTCTTTTTCTTTCAGAAGTAGCCTTGAGATCCTATTGTGGACTTTGTTCTTGCTGTTATGTGCCTTCAAGTCGACTCAGACTTATGGCAACCCTATCATTGAGTTTTCTTGGCCATATTTCTTCAGAGGAGGTTTGCTGTTGCCTGCTTCTAAAGCTAGGAGTGTGTTTTGCCCAAGGTTTCCCCAGGGATTTCCATGGCTGAGCAGGGATTCACACACTGGGGGTGTCTAAATGATCAAAATAATCCTCATATAATTTGTTGGGAATCCTACCTGTCTAAATGGGATCCCACATAAATCCATTTGGAAGGAGGGGTGCCCAAACCAGCAAAAACAATGTAGGAAAAGCCTTTGTGGCTTTTCATTTAGTTAAAAAAAAAAAGCAAGGTGATGCACATTCCTCCTCATTAGGACAAGCGATTCACTTTGAATCGCTTCCCCATACAAGAGGAAGGGCAAAGCTGATTGGCTGGGCGAGCTTGGTAGGCGGGGAATTGCTAACAGGGCAAGCACCCGCTGCCACCATGTTGGATTTTCACCTTAGTGAGCAATCACTCGGGTGATAAACGGGGTAGGGTTTTTTTTGTTTGTTTTTTTGCTATCCTTTTAATGTGAAAAATCACTATTTCTCTAGCACATCTTAGACAATGTTTTTAAAAGTTTGACGGCTGCAAAGAACTAATGCGAGTAAATCACTCATGGCCGCCATCTCTCCTCTGGGGCCAAAACACTGTTAAGACATGTTGCTGATGCTGTAAAATACCATTACTACGAGGTACTCTGTTTCCCTCCCCCCTCGTATAGATGGGCCCACTGTTTTCCTGGAGTTCTCCAGCATGTTAACCACTGCACTATGATGGATATTTTAGTAGGGTTTTAAAACCTTGACTGTCTTTGCAGTCCCAGTAAGAATTGCAGCTTGTGTGTTTGGGTCCCCAGTCTGTTTAGGGGGAAACACTTCCATAACAACCAGTAATGAAAACAAGAGTAACAGCTGCTATGGGGAAGTGTGTGTGTGTGTGTGTGTGTGTGTGTGTATTCATAAGATGAAGCTGATAAGAAACCTAAAAGTGTTTAGATTAATTTTTAATTGGTCCTCCTTCAATGGAAATGAAATCCATATTTTGGGAAGATCCCTTTATCTCTGCAAAATTCTGGCAAAATCCTTTGCCTTTTCTCCTTAAAAGATGCTATTGTATGTGAAGTACAAAGATAACCTTACTGTTCAATGAGTCTGGTTCTTCTAAGTTAAATACAGGTGTCCTTATTAAAGAGAGATGAAGAATTGGGCTTTTTTAATAGGGAAATGAGCTATGGGACAATAGGCTTAATACACTAAGAATTTAAGCATTGGGTACAGAAAAGATACTACCTTTACAGACCTTTAGAGTGCTGTTATGAATCTTATCAATTACAGCTTTGTATTTAATTATTGAGCTCTAATTACTGAGGGAAGATTGTTCTTGTTCATTATTTCCTTGTGTGCTGGTTGTCCATGATGCCTGGTGCTATTTCATCTTCTGTTGAAGTTGGAAGATGTCTGGGAAAGTGAAACCAGTGGGTCTTTACTGATCTTGTTCCCTTACAGGGAAAAAGTACAATTCCTGCCATTTGTTTTCTTGGGTCCTGTTTACACAGCAAAATATTTCTTTAAATAAATTGCTAAGATTCCTAATTGTTCCCACACATCACGCTGCAGTATCGCCTCATTCAGAAGGGGAGCTCAAAAACTCAAAAGTAGCATGATAGGGGATTTCACTACTTTTCCCAATTTCTTTGAAAAGTAACACGACTAAGCACACTTTTGATTGTGTGAACTACCATTTTGCTAAGGGCTATGTGAACTACCAGCAATCTTCCCGATACAGTCACAGCAGAGCTGAGCGGTGATTGGTTGGGCTGTCCAAGGAGGGGATGGACTTGCAAGAGATGGAGGAGCCTCAGATGAAAAGATCCATCCACTGTTGTTTCCATCCACAGAAAAGATCCAGCCACTGCTATACCCATCCCAATCACCCAGCTGTCTGCCTCCTGGCTTGCTTGGCTGCTGGGGTTGAGGTATCCCCACTTAGCCTTTTCCCATCTGTGTGTGTGTGTGTGTGTGTGTGTGTGTTCGTTCCCTCGCCCTACTGAGATCCATTTCTGTGTGTGAGAAGAGAGAGGGGGCAGTGGGTGAGGGGAATGGGGCTTGACGGGAGATGGCTCCTCGGCTGACATTCCCTGATAAAGGAATAACAATTAGCAGGCATCCCTCTGGTAATCAGAGGGAAAGGTGCCAGCACTCTCTCTCCCTCCCTCCCTCCCTCCCTCCCTCCCTCCCTCGCAGCTCCTCGGCATCTTGCCCCAGAAGTGCCTGGGAGGCCACACACCCCACCTCTGTCTGTGTGAATTACAAAGCGGAAAACTAAACAGATCAACTGATTTAGCAGTAAATCATGTGAACTATGCAGCACTGGAACAAAACTGTGATAAAGCGCAAACTACCACAGTAAAAACTGCCGTGTAACTGACCCTTGGTCTCTGGATATTCAGTGGGATAGTAGTGATGATGTCATGTGCGCTACAGTCCTGTGTGGCAGAATGGAGAGCTCTCTGTTCTATTAAAGCAGGAAAAAATAGCATAGACACATAGGTGTTTTTTTAAACAACAACAACAAAGAATCTGGTGGCACCTGGAAGACCCACACATTTATTATGGTATAATCTCTTGTGCATACTGTTGGCCTCATCAGATGCAAGCACATGTTTTGTTAATGTGGCAATCATACAGACTACAAGTCAGTGCTCATCACTTATATGTGTTTCTTGGCTTCTTTTTCCTATAGATGCAAATTGCTATCAGCCCATTCTGGAAGGAAAACACAGAATGGGCAAAATGCACTAGAGGAGGTAGTCTTTATCCTCTGTGATTGATGTGTGAAAAAACTTTGTAGTATACAGTACAGTTGTCCTTCTGTATCCATGGATTTGGTATCCATGGACTTAAGTATTCATGGCTTGAAAATATTCTTTAAAAAATAATAATCCAAAAAGCAAGCCTTGATTTTGCCATGTTATATAAGGGACACCATTTTGCTATGCCATTGCATATAATGGGACTTGAGTATTCACGGATTTTGGTATCCACGGGAGGTCCTGAAACAAAACCCCAGCAACTGAAGGGACAACTGTATTTCACATTAATGCTTTATTCCTAGGTACTTTTTTGTCTTAGGTCCAACAGATTTTACTAAGAGATGTCAAGTAGCCAACAGACTTCATATTTTCCACATTATGGTTTATTCCAATTTTTGGGGGGTCGCAGTAGCATGTGATTTTTGACTAGGATTTGTACATCCCCCCCTTCCTTGTTCCCACTGAACATGCATTTAGTACCCAGAATATGTGCAGAGGTGATCTTGAGTTACAGTTCCTTGATTTATAGCAAATAGCAATAGTATTGATATTTATATACTGGTTATCAGTGCTGAAGCACTCCCTAAGTGGTTTACAATGATTTTTTTTAACTTATTGCCCCTAACAAGCTGGGTACTCATTTTATTGACCTATGGAAGGATGGAAGGCTGAGTCAACCTTGGAGCCCTCTGGAATCAAACTCACAACCTTTTGGTTTGCAGTACTGGCATTTAACCACTGCGCCAACAGGGCTCCAACAGATTTCCAACAGGTTCTTGTGGCAAAATATCCACCTATATTATTATTATTATTATTATTATTATTATTTCTTACCCACCTCTCCCCAATAGCATACACCCATTATTGTGTGAACACTATAGTAGAAAACAGATGTCTTTTTATTAGTATTTCTTTCCATGAGGGTTCTTTAAAATGATTTTTGCAAGCACTTCATTTATGTACAACAATTAGCATTTGTTCAAAAACTGCTACAAGGGAAAATATGTCAGGGAACAGCAAGGCTGGTGTCCTCATTATTTTAAATATTTTCCAATCTTGTTTTGCTTTTATTGCCCAAATATATTTGCTTCAGAGTGTTCTTGAAACACCCATTCATTAGAACTTAATAGAATATCTCAGTTTCTCTTTTCATTGTGAGTTCAGTGTTGTACCTTGGTGTAATACTGTAATTGTTATTTGTAGAATTTATGTTAATACATTTGCATAAAGAATGGTAGTACCAGGGCAGCATTTATACCTATGTTTTACATCACTAAAACAGATGTGGTGGTGAATATATTCATTGTAAATACATCTCTTGAGTGTAATTGTGTGTGTTGAAAGAAAAGGTTCTTGAATTTACTTAGTTCTTAGACGAAGCTGTTCAGTAGAAGCTGCTTAATTTGCAATGCTGGGAAAACTTTATTCTGTGCTGATTGTGGAGATGCCGTACTTGATGCTGTTATATTTTATGAACACATGGCATTGTGTCAGGCGTGCTAATTATGACATTAAAAAAATGTTACTTAGCATTATTATAACTATGTGGTTGTACACTTCTATTTGAAAAATGTGCCCTACTACTGCTATAGGATGTATGCCCGTCTAATCATAATTGATGGGGTCAATATCTTACATTTTGTAGAGGACATCAAGACAGCACTAGCTGTAAATAATCTGTCATCTTCATGCAAAACATTAATTAACTGGACAATCATGATAAATATAATGTAGGGAAGGCCACAGGGATGTTGTTGGTTAGAGTTTTCATTGTTCACTACTCAAAGGCTCTGAGCTTTTTTTTGTTGTTGTTGCATGTACACAGGAAAGTGGCTATATAGTACTGTATATATTCATGTATATGTCAAAACATTGATGCCAAAATATTGATCCCCAAAATCCTGTGGCCGAGCCCAAATCCACAAAAGTGTAACCTGCAAATATGGAAGGATGACTGTAGAAGGGCAAAATGCCTTTTTGAATGCCTGGGTGGGAAAATGGCAGTGGCAGCTGGGGATGGTTGTCCCCCTAAACACTGGCACTTTTGCCGCTCTGTGGAGTGGATCCGAGGAGCCCTATGCTGAGCCCCAAAATTTTAGCTTTGACTTATCTGTGGATTATATCAAAATCCATAATTTTGGCCCCAGAGCTTGCCCTTAACTTGCATATAAATATATACAATACTTCATTAAGAAACATTCCTCCTCACTGAAACAGAAACTACATGGTGTTGGAACTGAATAGCTATTGCATAAAATGGCAGCCCTGTGCCACCAAGTGAAGCAAACAATGTGATGTCATCATGCTGCAAACTTCTTTGCTTCCAGATATGGTGCTGAAGAGACACGAAAGGAAGAAGGGGGAAATGTGTGGCCAATTCTGTCATATAAATTGCTTGCTGAAAATTGAGTTGGAAGAGGAATAGGTTAAAGACTATGATAAAATGGGCTCAAAATTTTGGATATGCTATACAGATGTAAGAATGGGGGGAAGTGTGGTCAAAGGGTTTGAAATGCACATTGTGTTATAATCTGAAGGAAAACTTCTATAAAATGATGTACCGTTGGTACTTGACTCCAGAAAAATTGTCCCCAAAGTGCAAAGGGTCTGTAATGTATATTGGAAATGTGAACATCAGGGACATTTTATCATACTAGCTGGACCTGGCATACCATATGCTGTTAAAAAAACTCCCCCCAAATGCCCGGTAGACCTCAAAACAACCCTGTAAGGTAGGCCAGTGGGTTTAAATTCCTTCTCCCCCTTCTCAGCGTTCCACACTTTTCCTGGAATTACTGAGGGTGAGTCACTCTGTTACCCTGCCGCCGCCACAGTTGACTGCCTGGATCTCATCACAGCCCATGACTGATGAGTGGCTGAGGGAGGGAGAGGAGGGAAGGGCCCTTGTGAGGTGTTGATGCAGATTGAGTGGATTGTGATGTGGAGAGGGAATTTGAAAGTGGGTGGTGATTGGTTGGGTGTAGATTGGATGTATTCCTGAGCAGCCAATCAGCACAGAGGGAAAGGCAACATACTCATGAGAATTATATATATAGATGTAGTGTGTTTGGTGGGAAAGCTAAATTTTTTGGAATCAAATACATAGTTTGATACAGACAATTTTGAAGACTAATATTCAAATAAAACCTGAGTTGCTTTTATTGGGACTGATGAATGACCAGATCAAGAAGAAATATGGAAGAGTACTACAGTATATGACTATGGCAGCAAGAATGGTGTCCGCAAAGAATAGAAAGAACACAGTAATCCGAACAAGAGTAGAATGGCTGCTAAAACTGTCTGGGCTTCCTGAAACAGATAATTTATCTACTTTGATTAGAGAAAAATCATTGGTGACATTTGTGAAAGATTGGGAACCTTTAATTCCTTTTTTTTTTGGCATAAGTATGAGAACAATATGCTAGCTTTTGGTTTTGAATAATGTCAAAGAAGGTTATGACATTGTTTTTAGTTGGAGAAGTAAGATTTATTGATCATATATAACCATAGGTAGGAAAGCCAGATGTCAGTGCTGAATTTTCTCTCTTTTATATGTTTTATCTCTACTGGCTTCTTCAGCAGGCAAAAGATGTTAAATAAATAAATAAAGAGAAAAGTGATGACATTGGAGTCACAGGCCTACATGCTGTTTCAGATGTTACTTGTGCTATTCAGGTGAGGGGTCTCATGCAGGCAGAGGCAACTCCTATTTCCTGGCCATGTGGAGTTGAGACAAAGTTGTTTGCAGATGCAACAGTATAGAGACTTTTTGAAAAATTAAATAGCCTCTGCCTAAATGAAGGAGCTTGTTGCTTCACAAAGGGACAGGGGCATGCTGATTACCAGAGAAGTTCCTCACTGTTGCAAAAGGACTTAAATTTTACTGTCTTTTGTGTCAGCTCCACATGGCCAGGAAGTAGGAATGGCCTCTGCCTGCATGAGTTTCCTCACCTGAACAACACAAGTAACATCTGGAACAGCATGTAGGCCTGTGACTCAAACATCATTACTTTTCTTTTTTAAAAAACATCTCTTGCCTGATGAAAATGCCAGTAGAGCTTTGAAAGCTTGCATCATGTATTTTGCATTTGGTTAGCTAACAAAGGTATCACGTTTTCGTGTGGATTTTGGATTTTGTTTTCTGCGTGACCAACATGGCTACCCCTTAATGTGTTTTTTATGTTTTTCTGTTAGTCTTGTTTTTCTTTTTGTTGTTTATCTGTTACTTCCTTTTTCTTTCTTGTAGTTTGTATCCCCCCCTCCTATTTTAATCTTTTGGAAAATTCTTAAATAAAAAATATGGTGTTAAGGAAGTAAAGTCAGAATAGCTATTCACTGGACCAGTAGGTGTAAGACAGATCCTTGGATTACCATGTTGACTGTATGTCCTTTGATTGGTAGCCTTAAGAATCTTCTGTTTGGAAGAACCCCTAGTTTTTGCCTTAATAACCATTTCTGAATTTAGAAGGATAAGGGTTTTTTTTTTTTGTAACCTGGAAAGGCAGCATGATTCTGAATTAAACTAAATGTTGCCTTTAAAAAAGGAAAGAAAAAATAATCTCAAACTGCCGGTGTTTATTAAAACTTGCCCTGGGCAAAGTGGCAGATTGTCTTACTATCATTGTTTATTTTTCTTTCTTTTCTGCTTCTAAATAAAAACACACACCCCACACACAGATTACATATTAAATTTGGAAGGTCATATTTTTAATTGTAAAATAATCATAGGGATCTGACTTTTTTTTTAAAAGCACCACATTTTGCACCATGTGCCAAAATAATTTCATTCACTTCAGATGTATTGATGCATGCGCATGCGTGCTTGTATGTGTGTGTGTGTGTGTGTGTGTGTGAAGGTGTTACTTGTTGCTCTGCCTCAGGCAGCAGAACATTTTGGGCACAATAGAAGAGTTGTTTGACTTCTCTGAGGTGAGTAGCAATTATTCCAGGTGATTAGCAAACCACTTTTCAGTGGTGATAGTGATACATACATGCCTATAGCCACAGGGGAGCATGGATACCTCCCCGTTCCTTTCGCCTTTCTTTCCAGTAGGACAAACTGTCAATTGATCTTACCAGGTTGCATTTGCCTACCTGTGTGTAGGTTGATTTCTTAGTGAAGGAAGTGGAGCCGATTTGTGTTGACTGGACACTATTTATTTAAAATATTTATATATTGCTTCTCAGCCTGCTAGGGTCCCTGAGGGCATGTGCAGCAGCGGTCCTAACTGCCTGTCAGAAGCTCAAAACTGATGGAGCCAGCCTCCCCTTGGGAGGGAGTTCCACATTCAGGGTGCTGCTTCAGAGGAAGCCCTGCCAGCTGTACCCACAAACCTATCCTTGTGGAGTGCTGTGGCATGCAACAGGAAGTACCCTGAATATCTCAAGTTTCAGGCATTTCTCATATGAGAGGAAACCACCTTTCAGATATCCTGGCTCCAAGCAAGGAGAGAAATATTTAAAAGTAGGTGAGGTGATATTTATCACACATCATCTGCTTTTCATTAACTGTGCAGTAGAATGGCAGTATGATGCTTCCAGACTGTGGGCTTCTAGCCTTATCAGTCAGAAGGCTTTGTGCAACTGTTCTGTTTTTAATTTCCTAAATACTATAGATTTTTATTTTCTTCTTAACGCGCTGAGATAGAGACAGACACACATTTGGGATGTTTTCAGATGTGGCTTTTATCACACCATCACCTGGCCTCTTTCAAACAAGTTTATATGTGGTAAAAACAACAGTGTTGTCCACTTGTAAACATCCTATGCGTTCTACCATTTTCTCCATCTTGTAGTTGTAAAGGATGAAAGCAAACTATAAGATGCAAAATCTGTTGTTTGGGAGAAAGAGTATCAAAACTAGGAGGGAAAGTAGAGGACGAAAAGTAGTTAATTCAGAAAAGCCAGCACAAAAGTAATTTGCATCCTCCCTTTGCCAGGCCATGAGGAGCTTCATTAGCCTATCTAAAGCAGATCAAAAGTTGGGAGGGAGAGCAAGGTATTTGGCATGTAAATATCCTCCCGCCCCCATAAGAGGACCCTTTGAGGCTCCTTTGCTGTGAAAACATTCCTTGCCTGGCTTTCTCTGTTGTGGAGGGAAGAGATGTTAAGGTCTATCTGTGTAACAAATAATGGAGGCTCAAGATCATTCAACTCAGATGGCTTTATTGCTAGCAAAAACGACACAGGGGGATAATTCCTGCCAAACTGTGTCAAAGAATTAAAGGCACGCAGGCTTTTTATTACAGAGAGACAAAACCTAAAAATCTAAAGCATTGCATATGTCAATTACATCATTCTATCAGTTAAGTTTTCATTTCTCAGAAAACTAATTCCCAAAGAAAACTGCTGAGAGATGAGATATTTCTTAGCTCTGGTCATTCCTTTGAACAAGAGATCTTTCCTCCCTAGTTCTTTCCCAGCTCTATGTCTTGACTGTAATAAATCTGTATAAAGCAAGCTGGGCAGTATGCCAGAAAAGATAACAAACACACAAGCACAGCTGCTAACCTGACTGAGTTATTTCTTGATTCTAACAGGCAATGCAAACTCAGTCTTTTAGCAGGCCCAACATAACAAACTTTTGGGTGATCAGTACAGACAGACCTTCTCAGAGAAGCGTTTCTGCTCTCCACTTCTCCGTGATTTATTAATTTATTTATTTACTATTTTCGCTCTGAACCCCTGGCTATCTCTGGGGGAACCAAATGCTGGTTATAGTGATTGACTTTATTAATGAAAGTACAAATGGTATAGAATACTCGGTGGCTCTATTGTCTGTGGAATCATGTATAGGGAGGAGGATCCTTTGAAGTAATAAGGTGTTAAGGTTTTGTTATGTTCACTCACAAATTCAGTGAAAAATAAGAGGTTAGCTAACACAGATTGGAAGCTGCTTACTGCAGTGTAGATGCGTAAACTGCTATTGCTTAAAACAATTTGTAAGCTGCTCTGATAGCCTTGTGGCTGAAGAGCAGGGTATAAATAACTAAATAAAATAAAATAAAAAATTTGTGTGACTTAGCTAACACATAACAAGTTATGTTGCCTTGGGACCCACAAAGAAACTACCTTTCCACCTTGTAAAATTCAAATGCCGCTGTTAGCCATTTAGACTGATATATTGTAGCACATCTTTTTATTTTATTTTATTTTATTTTTTTAAGTATTTGTAACCTTCCTTCAGCCATGATGGCTCTCAGAGCGGCTTACAAATTGTTAAGCAAAAGCATCTACACCGCTTTTATAGCATGCTAGGCACTCTCCAAGCGGTTTCCAATGTGTATTAGCTAATATCTTGTCACATACCTCACCAGAGATTTTCTGGAAATGAAAGGAGGTACTGATCTAACTATGAATTTAAGAGTAATTATTATAAAGCAAAGGGAGAACATCTCCACCCATCCTTTTAAAGATTCAATAAGGTGATCTGTGGGATGGTACTGAGTCTTCATTTCAAATCATAACCTTAGGGTTCATCTCATTTTTCCTTCAGATCTAGAAATTCAGTTGTAATTCCTTGTAGTGGAAATGTTTAGGAAGTTTTTCCCCTTAAAATGTGCCTATGTGGATGATATTTTGGATCAAGAATACAAGACATATTTGTATCCTAAAAGATTCATCTTTTTAAAATTGTTTGTTGACATATGCACACGTTTACAGAAACCTTGATGCTAAACATATTTATTCACAAACACCATCTATTCACTTCATTGATACAGGAAGCCCCCAGCTATCTGACAAGTTAAGTACTGCAGCATTGTCAGAAACCAGAATTGGTTGAAAAGTAGGGACATGAAGGGATTATGGTGGCTTGCTTGGGGCTGCCCATGTAGGCTGCATCCACGTGGTGAAGCCTGGCGGCGGCAGGTAAAAACAATGGGCATAGGGGGGAAGCCACCTCCTCCTCCTCCCCCCTACCCCCGTCGTTCTTACCTACCACTGCTGGAGTCCACCGCATGTCTGCGTATGCCTGTCTCCCTTCCTCGCTGGCTGGCTGGCTCGTGCGTGCACGCGCTCCACCTGTCTCCTCCTCCCTTTCTTCCACGTGGGCAGGTCGTGGTGGCGGAGGAGGCCAGGGGCTGGCGACGGAGTGGTTTCAGGGTGTTCAGCGGTGGAGAGGCCAGAGAGGCCTCGTCGGTGTGGTGGCAGTGGGGCAGGAGACCCGTGAAGGTTGCCACTGTCCCACTTCAAGTGGTTGATACTGCATGCCCTGTCCTTCCTCCATGCTTCCTCCATGCTGGAGCGATGAAAAAGGTGCCCCTTTTGAACATCAATAAAAAACAGCACCTTTTTCATTGCTCCAGCACGGAAGAAGCATGGAGGAAGGATGGGGCGTGCGGTATCTTTTTATATTTATTTATTTATTTATTTATACCCCACTCTTCAGCCTCAAGGCTATCAGAGCGGCTTACAGATTGGTTTTAAGCAATAGCCATTTACACATCTACACTGCATTAAACAGTTTCCAATGTGTGTTAGCTAATTGCCCCCCACAAGCTGGGTACTCATTTTACCGACCTACAAAAGGATGGAAGGCTGAGTGAACCTTGGTGCCCGCTGGAATCGAACTTGCAACGTGTTCAGAAGCTATCTCCAGAAGCAGGCGTCCTCCTCCCAACCTTATTATCTTATGCGCCCAGTTGTCTTATACGCCGGAATATATGGTAGTAGTAATAATAATAATAATAATAATTTTTACCAATAAATCTAATATTGGACCAAATCTAATGGTTTTAAGTTACAGGAGAGTAGATTTTGATTGGACATTAGAATGAAAGTTTTGACAGTAAAAACAGTTTGTCAATGGAACCAATTGCCTAGAGAAGTTGTGGGATTTCCTTCTCTGGACATCTTCAAAAAGAGGCTGGACAGCTACCTGCAGGGGATGCTTTAGCTGGAGATCCTGCATTGAGCAGGGAGTTGGACTGGACGGCCCATTAGCCCCTATGATTTTATAAAACCAAGGTAAAACCACAACAGAGAATAGAAACTCCAGCATATGAAAGCATATAAAAAGCTGAATCAAGATAATAGATGTAGGGGCACTAAAGCAATTCTTAAAATCTTTGATATTATAAAGTCCATAATTTCACTTTGCACCATAAAGTCCATAATGTCTACAATGGGCCCACCCCAATGAGGTGCATCACTGGCATGACCATCTGTGTTGCCATCTGCTTCACCTCATCTGATGGGAACATGAAGTCCCCTGAGCCTTGGATAATGACTTTAGGGGCTGGGAAAGTAGCTTTGGGAGGAGAAATGCCTTCAGCTATTTAGCATTTAAGGCTTTTGGGATTAAAACTAGCACTTTGAACTCAGATCAGAAATGGCCTGACAGTAGCACAGTTTTCAAAATACAGGTATAATATCAGGAGAGCTGGCAAATGTACATAATACTTGGATGGGAAAACAGGAAAAGGGTTAGATTTAATTAGGCTGCATAAAAACACTTCCCTAGTTTCTTCAGTCTCTGACAAACTAGGGTGGCAGATTTCTATCAGTGCTGCTTAGTGATCAGATATTATGATATAAGAAAACTGCAGTTATCAGTGGAAAATGTTTTAGACATACTCAGAGTGATACGGCTTTGTTCTGCAAATCATATGTCATGGCATGTGCTGTTCATCCATAAGACTGTAGCATATCTTGATTTCAGTAAGGTCCTTGACAAGGTCCTTCATGATATTCTTGTAGACAAGCTGGTAAAATGTAGGCTAGACAGTACTACTGTTAGATGGATTTGTAATTGGTTGACCAACTAAACCAAAAGCATGCTCAGCAATGGCTCATCTTCATTATGGAGAAAAGTGACTAGTGGATTGCCACAGGGTTCTGTCCTGGGCCCAGTGCTGTTCAACATCTTTATCAATGAGTTGGACAATGGAATAGAGGGCGTGCTTATCAAACTTGCAGATGACACCAAATTAGGAGAGGTAGCTCATATTCCAGAGGATAGGATCAGTGTTCAAAATTACCTTAAGAGATAGAGAGCTGGGCAAAAACTAACTAAACAAATATCAATAGGGGAAAATGTAAGGTACTACACTTCTGCAGAAAAAAAATGAATGCACAGAAATAGGATGGGAACACCTGGCTTGACAACAGTAAACGTGGACGGGATTTAGGAGTCTTAGTACAACATAGGCTGAACATAAGTGAAACAGTGTGATGTGGCAGCTAAAACACCCAATATGGTTCTAGGCAGCATCAATAGGAATATAATGTATACACTGAAGGGAGTAATAGGTAATACCTTGCTCTAATTCCGAAATAGTAGTCTTGTCTAATAATCTCCTGGGAGTCTTAGTAGACAGAAGTTGAACATGAGTCAGCAGTGTGATGCAGCAGCTAAAAAATCCAGTGTGATTCTAGATTGCATCAATAAGAGTATAGTGTCTAATAATAATAATAATAATAATAATATTTATTTATACCCCGTCCCTCTGTCAAAACAATCGGGGCGGCTTACAAAAATTAAAATACAATACAGATAAAATCCCCAAACACCCCCCACCCCCACCCTCCCCCATAAAAAATATTAAACAATTATAAATTAAAACCAACTGATCTAAAATCACATTTAAAAACAATAAATATAATAACATACAATAAATGGCCAGCGGACTAAAAGAGGCCAGGATCCCCTGAGGCCGGGATCTAATTAGGAAAGGCCTGCCGAAAGAGATCCGAAAGAAAGGCCTGTCTAGATCGAGGGAAGTAATAGCACCATTCTATTCTGCTTTGGTCAGACCTCACCTGAAATACTGTGTCCAGTTCTGGGCACCACAATTTAAGAAGGATGTTGACAAGTTGGAATGTGTCTAGAGGAGAGTGAACAGAATGGTAAAAGATCTGGAAGCCATGCCTATAAGGAGTGGCTTAGGGAGCTGGATATTTTTAGCCTGGAGAAGAGATTCCATGTAAACGTTAGGAAGCTCTTCCTGGTGGTGAGAGCTGTTCGGCTGTGGAATATGCTGCCTCTGAGTATGGTGGAGTTTCCTTCTTTAGAGGGTTTTAAACCGAAGCTGGGTGGCCAGATGTTGAGGGTGATTTGATTGTGTATTCCTGGCAGGGGGTTGGACTGGATGACCCTTGTGGTCTCTTCCAACTCTATGACCCTGAAGACGTCTAACAACATAGAGGGGTGGGAATCTTGCTTTATAAATCTATTTTCTTTAAATTTAATTTTCCAAGGATAAGCCTCACTTTGAGTGGCTCATCTTTTGACTGATCTGATGCCTCAACAAACCTATGAAAACTATCTCCTTCCACAATATTTCTTCTAAATAAATGAAATATGCAAAATATTTTTTATTAGCAAAAAGAACCCTGATATTGCTTTTCTGTTTTGTTTTATCTTCTGACAGAAATAAAACATAAAGAAGATGTGACATGGTACTTGAAAACATCACAGTTGGCCCTAGCTTTAGCTGTTATCCGCTCCAAGCCACCAGATAAAAGCAGCAAAGAATATGCAGAGCACCTGGCCAAGATAGTATCTGGACAGGGTTTTAAGTGGAAATCAAGAATTGAAATGTTAGAAGCTGAAATTCTTCATTTAAGGCAGCAGCTCCTCCTGAGCAAAACTTCAGAATTAAGTGTCAAAAATGGTAAGTAGTAAATAGTAAAATTAGTAAGTTAACAATGTCCATTTTTGAATAAGCTCTGGATGCCAAACAATTGCTTAATTGGAAAAATAAAACCTGTCTAACACCTTTTCTATATAATATTTGTGTTAATTATCTGTAGATTTTGGCTTCTTAATTTTTTTTTAAAAAATTATGAAATTATTTATATCTTGCCCTATATCACACAAGATCTCAGGACAGAATACACATGAGAAAGCAATGTAAAATTACTGAGACTGTTCAAAGTATTTCAGAACAATTGAAACCTATACATCAATATAAGATGATAGACTTAAAACAGAACTGCATGTCCTGCTTCTACCAATTTACTCTTAAATGTAGGGAAGAAAGAAATATAACTATTGGTGGGTACATGGTCTACATCAATATGGAAGCCTGCGGCATGAGATAGCTGAGTCCCTCTGTCTGAACAGCACATCACCTGAGTTTGGACTGCAGAGATTTAGACTGTAATCCCTTAGCGTAAAATGCAGCCTCTCTTCCTACTCTTAGCCACTATTTTGTTAAGGAAAAGGGAAAAGAGATTTCCTTCCTGAATTTCAAATCTCTCATTTTGTTTACTGATCAGAATCTTTCCTTTGAGTGTCAAGTTATTATCTTCTTGTGTTGGAGTACAGTGGAAAAACCATGTATTAAAGCAGTAAATTCTAGTCCTTAATATTGCCAGAAGATCTCCCTCTTTCTTCATCTCTTCCTCCTAACCTTCTCTTGGATGCAGTTGCATCAATTCATAGCACTTTTCTGAACCCACCAAGTACGGTATCTGAGACACACAGCCCATAAAATCACATCTTGTTTGAAGTGCAATCTGGCTTTCAGAACATTTCTGCCACCTTTCTTTTCATCCATTGGACTGTATTTCTTGAGAACTTATTTTAGTTTGCAATGACTTCTTAGTTATTAATTCAACTATATCAAAGTAAAAAGAGAACCTTTTCTTGCATCTTTACCTTTCTTATTTCTGCTGCTAAGAATTGTAGAATGTCTCATTTCTTTAAACTTTCAGCTTTAATATTAAGAAGTTCTTTTTTTAGGTCTTTTTATCTAGTCTGACACTCCCCACTCCCCCAAATTATCCAAGGACAGAGACAGCATTTGTTTTAATTGGTGCTGTTGCTATTTATTTAATGAGAACTCGGTTAATTTAATGTAAAAATGCACAAAATACTGATCATCAGTAAAGATGTCTTCCCTGTTGGAAGCAGCTTCATGATACTTGGAGTGTCTTCTCTTTGTGGATTCCTTCTGCTGTCCTTTGAAACAGGATTCCTTCTCTATCCCTGTGAATTTATTCAGGAGAATGGGGATGCATGGGCATGTAATGCCTCTTGTGTAGCCTCCTTGTGCCTGCTGCCAAATGTTAGGAGGGGTAAAAGTCTAAAGCCTCATCTGCCCATGACCCCTAATGGAGGTAGCATCATAAGCTCCCCGCCCCAATTTGTAACATGTCTATTGTGGTATGAGAGTGGAAGAACCTTTATCCCCCTCCCTCAGTGAGGATGAGGCTGTTGTCTTCCCAAACACTCTTGCTGGGGTAGGGTGAGATTAAAACATTGCCTCTGGCATGCGGTCTTCTGCACCCCTGCCACACTGGATGTGATTGTCAAGACCAAGAGGATTCACCCTTACAGTAATCAATAATTTTGCCCTTTAATAGGAGACTGAGGAAGAGCTTATAGAGTCACTGGAAGGCACAGGAAGGCATGGCTAATCTTGAAATGGGCACTGAGAAGTAACATGGCTCAACTGTTTCAGTGGACATTGGCTAGTGTTATAGCCCTATTTCTTTAGCTGCTCTCATTTGTGGCTGTGAATTAGATGTGCTTTACTGTTGGCATTAGAGGGATACAACCTAAGCCCGCTTTCTGTTCCTTGACTTGGTCAAGAGATTGCATGCCAGACCAGTACTGTATTCCTTTTTGCTGCAACTCAAGTCAGTGGATTCATACAAGGTGTCTGTTTACCAAATGTATTTGTCTTATGTTGTTGTGCAGATGATCTGCCAGCCAGGTTCATGTAAGAAACCCTGTGGCCGGCCTTTTGAAATCAAGATCATGACTCCTTGCAAGCACCCATGATTTTGAGATGCAAGCAATAGCTCAATGCCCATGAGAGTTATCTCCATACAGCTATTATAAGGATTGGGCAGGTGGAGGCCCACAGGGCTGAATCTGACTATACTTGGAGATCCTTCCAACTATTGGGGAGGAGTAATTTATTTCTGAGATCATCTTACAGGAGAAATGGGAAGCTCATCCATCTCTAACCATGTGCGATTAGCTTATCCCTGCACTGTAGACTACACAGTCTGGCTTTTAGAACCCATTTCGGTGATTTGGCAAGCAGCCTGATTCGTTGTTGACCACTTTGGAGTTGGTACAGTATGACAGAACTTCCATTGAAGAAATCCAAAGCTTCCTATCTCCCAGCAGTAATAAACAATTAGCAATAACTTTGTTATGTTTTATATGAGACTTTCAGGCCTTGTAACCCCTTCCAAATGAATGAAGCTTGTCAAATTGCTAAAAGCATTTTGCAGTTATAAATTATGGAATTTAGTAGAAACCTTGTTCATTCTATAATGACTGTGAATATGAACTATGTGTTTGTTCTTTTTGCTGTTCATGTGTGTTTGTATCCACTCTTCCTTTAAGGCTGGGGTGTGGAACAGCTAGGCCAGATACATCTCACGTGACTGTCCTCAACCAGTCTTGGCCTCCCCAGCCAGCCCATCTCTGTGCACCAATTAGGGAAAAGATAAAAGTACCTTGGGAGATAAGGTGTGGTGAGAAAGAGTGAGAGGCCCAAAGTTACCTAGTGAACCTCATGACTGTCAATAGAGATTAGAACCCAGTTGTCCTGATCTGTAGTCCAGCTTTTTATCCACGACACTGCAGCAGCTCACTTTTTATGTTTCAGGGTCTTCAGCTGTCTTAGATGAGACTCTGCTATCTTCGAATACAGAACAATGTTCAGATCATCTTGAAGATTCTGGGTGTGATATCTCAAATGACTACAGAATTGAAACTCTGGAAACGTTACCTGCTTTCAGCCACAGGAATCATGGTTGCAACAGTTGTGCATCTGAACCATCGTCAAGTGTACTTCCCATATTGACCTCTTGTTGGACCGGCAAGAGAAAGTCTTTCATGTCACACATGCAGTTTCTACAGCATTTCCTTGAACTAAGAAAACTGACAGAAGTTGGAGGCCTGAGAACAGACCTGAAAAAACTTGGAAAGGATTGCTCTATAATATCCGATTCTTTCTCACAGTTGCTCGATGGTCTGGTTACTTCGTATAGCCTCCCTGAACTTCCCTTTTTAGATGTTACAGCTCAAGCAGTTTTTCTCATAACTAAGTTATTAAGTGATGCGGATATATCTAGTCTGATTCTGGGGAAATGTTTGAAGAAGCTGGAAGGCTGTATGAAAAGGCTTCTTGCCATTGTTTTGAACAACAACAGTCTCAACAGAGTAAGTAGAATGCCACCCACACATTCCATTTTCAGGGAAATTCACTGTAGCTGAATTTGCAAGCATGATTATTTTTATTAGATGAGACTTTTGATGATGGAAACAGGATGCCAGTTGCTTTAAGTTGCTGGAAATTCCAGCCACAGTGCAGCTTCTTGCCCTCTGGGTGAAGGACAAGATGTGGAGGCCACTGAACTTGCAAGAGGGCTCCATGGACTGCAGGCCCAGTGCTACAAGCACTAATACCTGTATGGAACCTCCCTTCTTCCTACATTGGTGCAGGGCAGGTGGGACTGCAGCCTGTGACCTGTACACAGCCCTCACCAAAGTATACGCATGACCCCTGCACACCAAACTTTTTTTAAAAAACAAGTTTTTACTTAAATAGGCTTTTCACACCCTTTAGAAGGTGATGGGGGGAGTGAGCACCACCACATTTTAGTCTCTCAAATCTGTTCACAACCAGAAGTCCCCAGGATTAAAATGTGGTAAAATTGCCCTAGGGGCCATGAGGAGACATTTCTAATTTTTTTAAAAAATGAAAAAAAATGGGGCTATAGGGCTCAGCCCTCCAGTGCCTGTGGATAAGCAGATGTGGCTCCAGACCTCTGAATGTTGCCCATCTCTGTGCTGTGTCAATACAGCAAGCTATATCAGGGCAATGGAATTTTATTTTTATTTTTTTGTCATACCTGTACAGACTGGCCCTTTGTACGTTTAGCTTCAGCTTAGACTGTACATAGATTCTTGTTGGAGACAGGCTATAGCCTGGCAGTAGGAAATAGACACAGTTGCCTTGTACCAGTTTAGAGCATAGTCTGTTAGAGCCAGAGTTGGCAAAGTCACCTTTGAGACTGTAATTCCCCAAATCCTCTAGCCAATATAGCCAATCCAAAGTAGTAAGTCCAAAAAGTACCTTT
The DNA here is from genome assembly GCA_030847615.1 of Gambelia wislizenii. Classification (NCBI taxonomy): domain Eukaryota; kingdom Metazoa; phylum Chordata; class Lepidosauria; order Squamata; family Crotaphytidae; genus Gambelia; species Gambelia wislizenii. The sequence continues at coordinate 162,285,830 of JAUMIR010000001.1, read as the reverse complement.
GCCAAGCCTTTTATGGGGAAGGACTTGCCAAGCTATGCCACAGGGCTGGACGCCAGCAGACCTAATATGCAGGGGACTCCTGTGCAAGTTGGTTTTTTGTTTTTTTGTTTTTTTGGTCTCTGTAAACCCTGCTTTTCTCCCCTTGGCCCCCCTCCCTCTTTTCTACGCCCAGGCCACCTGAACAAAATGCAGCACTTAGTGCATTTGTCACCTGACAGGAAACATGAGAAGGCCCCATCACATGAAATCAGTGTGAAGTTTTTGATTTCACATTTATTATCTTACATTGCACAGAAGTGCTAATACGGCACCACAAAGTTGCTAGAGTGCTTGTTGGCCGTTGTATGTGAAAATTACAAGCCTCTTAATGCTGGCAGTCTGGATGCTCAGCTGATATGCACTGGCTGCATGAGTTATAGCGTGTTCTGAAAAGTGTTCAAAGAGCATATTATGCATGAAGTTTAAGATTAGCCTGTGTTGGCCTAATTCAGATATTTCACAAGGGCTGAGTAAATCAAACTCTTCAACGCCAGATGAACTCAAGGAGTTTATAGTAACATACACCCAGGTGGCTTCAGCTTTCAAGTTCCTTAAGCACATAATTTCAAGGAACTTAAAACATTTGACAATGCTTTTACATTCAAAATGATGTTGTCGCAATCCATGGGACACTTTGGCATGGAATATTCTTACTCAACAAGCTTATCCAGGCATTCATTATAGCATTATAAACCTTCTTTTAAAATCCATTGCCAATTTTAATTCGCTGATGTTTCTTCCAGGCGTGGATAGTAGTTGTATTTTTGGAAAAATCAGTGAAGTGGATGTCACCAAAAGTACCTGAAAAACTGAAGTGCCCAAATAGTTCCAGCTTTAATAATAAGGCTTGGGTGGATAGTAAATGTGCTAGTCCAGCTTCTTTGTTCTACTCTGCTAAGCAGTCCCTCTCCAAACAGAGAAACTGGAGATTCAGAATTAGAGCAGGAAGCAGGGAAAATTAGGGAGACATCAGTTTTGGTTAGCTGCTTTGGCAGGATGTAACCATTTCCTTTTCTGGGGGAAAAAAATCCCCCAAGACCCTCAATGCATTTGGGTCTAATTCTGTTGTCCCCTGCATGCAACTAAAAGTTTTATTCTGGCATCTGAACCAAAATACAGTGGGTGATAACCAGCTTTGCACTGTTGGATGTTCTCTCACACAACAGGAGCCCTCTAGAGCATTTGGTGGGGGAGTGGCTTAGGGAGCTGGGCATGTTTAGTCTGGAGAAGAGAAGGTTGAGAGGTGACATGATAGCCATGTTTAAATATTTGAGGGGATGTCATACTGAGGATGGAGCAAGCTTGTTTTCTGCTGCTCCAGAGACTAGGACAAGGAGCAATGGGTTCAAACTACAGGAAAGGAGATTCCACCTAAACATTAGGAAGAACTTCCTGACAGTAAGAGCTGTTCGGAAGTGGAATACACTGCCTTGTAGTGTGGTGGAGTCTCCTTCTTTGGGAGCTTTTAAACAGAGACTGGATGGCTATCTGTCAGGAATGGCTTGATTGTGTCTTCCTGCATGGCAGGGGCTTGGACTGGATGGCCCTTGTGGTCTCTTCCAACTCTATGGTTCTATGATTCTATCCATTCCACTGCCAATGTTTGTTCCATTGGTGTAGACTGAGAATTTGGAAATGATGTTTTTGGACCATAACTTCAAAATGTTGGCTGGGGATTCTGAGAACTGTAGTTTTAAAAGTAACTTTTCCAAGCACAGATACAGTTTGCTACAGCCTACTCTCCCTGCCTCAAATTACTGAAGTTTTTCTATTCAAATCTGCCATTTAAGGGGCATGGGGTGGCTCCCACAAGCAACCATATGATGGCACAAGTATGTTGCCAGAATGAGAGGAATGGGATTGACAACTGGATGGGAGGCAGAATGGAGTAGAGTGGCTGGAAAGAGAGAAGAAAACATGCAGAGCTAAAAAGGGTGAAACAGACTTTTACACTGTCTGGGCTGATCACTTCCTAATTCATACTCAAAAGGTTTTTAAGTGTCTCTGGTGGTGGAAGAGAGAATTGCCCATAGATGCCAACAGAGAAATGAGATGGTTATACACCCCGAAGGCACCAGATTCTGTTTGATCATGGAAGCTAAGCATGGTCAATCCTAGTTAGTACTAGGAAGGGAAACCTCCAGGAAATACCAAGTACTGTAGGCTGCATTCAGAGGAAGGCAATGGTAAACCTCCCCTGAATTAATGTTGCTAAGAAAGCTCTGTGATAGGATCCCTGTAAGTTGGAGTCAACTTGATGGGACAGAACAACAACAAATGTAGCTGTAATTGGACTCAAGTGTGTTCATAACAAACCTATACTCACCAGCCCCCCAAAATAAAATGAAGGTGTGTTGGGGTGGGAGATGGAGAGGAAAGGCCTCCAAACATACTAATTAGGGCTGGGCATGCTCTGAGACCAAAGTGTGATATAAGCATTTTGAATATGTAGGTGTGCTGATTGTCTGCTGCCAGGATCAAAGAGATAGATTAATAGCGTCTGTGTGTGAAAGAGAGAGAGAGAGAGAGAGATGTAAATGGTGTGGAATACTATGGTGAGAATGCTGATCAGAAGTGGTCCTTACTGCAACATTCTGGAATCTGTCAGGATGTAGGATATATTAGAAAATTTTTAAATAAACATTTTGTTACATTTTGTTATTGCCTCACTTATAAGATCAAAGTATTCATTATTTGTCTTAGTCATGGACAAGGCCTTTTGATGAGCAAGAAAATCTTCTAGGTGTGTTCATTTCATTGGGGATGGTGCTGTGAGTTTCACACAGTTTGTTTGTTTGTCCCATCAATCAGCTTTGTGCATAGGGTACATGTGGGATTGCTGCAAATGAATGTACTAAGTTACCTTGGGTTGTGAATAGTCTTGGTGACTCTGGCTGACTCTGTTTGTAGCTTGCAAGAATTTTCCAACACTGGGACAGATCATATTTAAAAATAGATTAATGTGTCTTTCTGCTTCCTTTCAAGTTTAAAGCTACCGAGCTTCCATTGCATTAAATTAATTGAGTCCCCAGAGGATTTATGGCTATGACTGACAAACTCTGGCAACTTCTGATCGGCTTTAAGAATATCATATAAGGATCATATAAGACAAGAGTGCAATAGTTGGCTTTTAAACACATTTAAAATTTATCAGCCTTTTATTTGGAAACACAAAGAGTTAAAGAGGGGGTTAATGTCTACATGCTATTAAAAATATTAAACTTAAATGAGTTTCTAGTCTGTGAGCCTTTTTTACTGGAGGTAACAATACAACTCAAATAGTGGTTACTACCTTGAAGAGCACTAGATTTTTTAAAAAAAAATCCCTGTGGCATTTTCATGTAATTACAGACAGCACATGATGTTTCTAGATAGATGGACAGTTTATTTTAATTTTTTAAACTTCATTTCTGTTGGATTAGTTTCCTCTATACTTGCCACAGAAATTTAGCTGGTCTAGGCGCACATGAAGCAGCCACCTTCCCAGGCTGAGCTCTAGGCGCTGCCTGTGAGAGACTGGGAGACAGCCTGGGAACTTTCTGCATATTGCTTTTTGCTTTGCTATAGAAGAAAGGTAGGATATAAATACAGCAAAAAGCCTAGTTCATGAATAATAAAGCAGTGAGCCAGCATGGGGTAGTGGTTTGAATGTTGGGCCAGGAGTCACTGTTCAAATCCTCGCTCAACCATGGAAACCCACTGGGTGACCTTGGGCAAATCACACTCTCTCAGCCTGAGAGGAAAGTACTGGCAAACCTCCTCTGAACAAATCTTGCCAACTCTCCCACCACCACCAAGAAATGACTTGAAGGCACACAACAGCATGCTCAGGTACAAAATTGTCAGGACACTGGTTGCACAAATGAAATGAATATGCACTTTTTCTTGCTTATATATATCTTTCACAAAGGAACAGATAAAACAGACCATACTAAATGGTTACCAGTATGTAACCCAAACATTCACAGTAAAATGGCCGAGCCTAGGTAACTAAGCAAAGTAAAAGTAAAACAATAGGTATTACGCATATGTGAAATACCATACTGCATATGAAGTAATAATTCAACTTATGATACTGTTTAATATCACTATATTACAAAATGCCAATAAACATATTTCATGAGATATAAACCTACTTAGTTATACAGAAGTAGATATAATACAATGCATTTACAATAAGATTCTGGCAGTTATCTGATTTCTTTATCTTTCTCAGATTGGGTTCTTTTCTCAGTAAAAGCACCAATATCAGAAGCTCTAGAGATAAGGCCATTTTTCCAAGGCCTTGTGGCTTTAATTAGTGAGGTTTGCTTTTAGTTTCCATTTGCTCCATTCATATGGTAGTCGCTTTATAATGTTTTTATCGATTTGAATTGTTATTAATTAATAATTAAGTGGTGTGTTCAGGGCCAAAATTTAAAGGACATAAATTGTGTGAGTAAAATTAACATGCATGGTCCAGGAAGGATTGAACATCTATGTGTGAGAAAGGGAAGTTCAGCTCTTCTCTGCCCACCATACACTTATGATATTCCAGGAGCCAGCCTCTCAGGGTTGTTATGTGGATAATATAAGTGTGTTGAGAACCCTGTGTTCCATACTGAGCACCTTGAAAGCAAGACAGGATAGAGTAAAACAAAACAGAATAGCAGTATAGAATGCTGGGAAGTCTCTTGCTCCAAACAGCCTGTACAAGTGTCAGAAAAAGAAAGAGCTCAGCTCATTGAAACTGTACAGTGCTAAGCAGACTTTTCCCCTCTGCCATTTTTCTGGTGATTGCATTTCACTAGACTCTGTTTGGATTCACAAGCCATGAGCTGAAGTCCTCTAGTTCTCCAAGCAACCAAACTGTAATACTACTAGCTCATAAATTGATTTTGTTCTTTCCTAGCTAATGGTTACTTGAAAGAGAAGTGACAAGTCTGAAGTTGCTAGAAATCTTTTGAGGGCCAGAAGGCTTTAATTGACAAAGTAACATGTAGCTTTTGTGAATTAACTTGCAATTCCTGATGTTAGGCTTATTATGTGAGAGCAGGCTCATTAGGGAGCCTCTTTTATGAGCATAGTCTTTGTTCTTTTTTTTGAAATGAGGTGGCTTTTTTCCCCCTTTTAAATTCTTAATGGTGGATTATGTACCGAAGGCTTGGTGCGGTTAACTATTAGTTAAAAACACGTTTTGGAAGCATCCAATTAAAGCCTGATAATCTCTCTCTCTCTCTGGCTTTTCTTCGCAAACGAAGATTCAGGAAGGACTCATCCTGCGCTTTCTGCAAGCGCGCTGATGACTAAAAAGGCCAATCCGAGATAAACAAGTCCGGTTGCAAAAAGCACAGCAGAAGGTCTCCTTGGGTGATGTTTTGGGGTTGTGATTCTTTCTGCGTTGTCGTTTCTCTTCAAGACTTGTTCGTCGTGAGTTCTCAAATAAGGCTGCAGCATTGTGGATAGTACGTCTCCATGCCTCCCGATGTGAGGCCAGGGCGGACCACTGTTGGTGATCAATTTGACCGAGCCTGAGATGTTGTTTCAGGGAGTCTTTGTATCGCTTTTTTGGAGCGCCCCTCTTACGATGACCCGTGGCGAGTTCACCGTAGAGTAGTATTTTGGGGAGGCAATGGTCCTCCATCCTAGAAATGTGCCCTGCCCAGCGCAGCTGTGTTCTCAATATCATGGCCTCAATGCTGGTGATCCCTGCTTGCCGATAATACTGTATGTAGAAAGTGATTCAAACCTCTTTATCTCTGATTAACAAAGAGCCAATATGGATGAAAGGTCACATGCAACGCTTCTGTTTGTGTCAGAGTTTAGCACACCAATGTATGGTGAACTTTTTGTGAAAGGTTTCAAAATTTGGAACTACCAGTGTTAGTGGCATTGCTTCTGTTTTCCACTAAATTACTGACAGGTCAGTTCTCTTACTTGTTGATGTAAAAGTGTAGCCCAGAGGAATATGTTCCCATTTCACTACAAATGTTCACAATATTAGGCCTACGATGCCCCCTCTTTCTTAATGTGTGGGCCACTGAGGAATTCCAGAAATCTCGCAGAAAGTGGGCAACTTGTACCCCTCCCAACTGTTGTTGCACTACAGCTTCCACTATTGCTAACCAGCATAGCCAATGGAGAGGGATTGCTGGGGTTCTGGAGGGCCATAGACTATCCCTGTCCTTGTAGATGGACTGCTGTACCAGTTCTAATAGACTTAATAGAGAAAGGTGAAGATTTGCGGGGGTGAGGGGTTGCTGAGTAGTGTTGTTGAGTGGGTGGTTCTACAGAAATGGCAGCTCAAGGGATCTCATAGGTTGATGATACCAGTAGTTGTGGGCCAGGGAAGGGAGTGGGACATGTGGAAATGGATGGAATTGGGAGAAAAGAAAAAGAGATGAACAGGATCAGCTATAAGTGCTTGATTGAGAGGAAGAAGAATTCAACATCACCACAAAAATGTTGTGGGCACAGACTACCTTCAGATTTCCAGATTTTCAACAATGGGACATTAGCCTCAAGCTTCCTGGTTATTCTTGAGAATTACAATGTCCTGAATGAGTCAAAGGATGAGATGCCGAGTGGTGATTTTGACTTCTTGGTAGCCATTTCCCAATACTTTAAGCTCAGTCCTTGACTACCTCCCTTACACTCAAAGCTGATAACTTACATAGGGGTCAGAACATGTTCACACGGCTATGAAAGTGAATCTGCCTCTGCTTATATGTAACCCAGTCCTGGGACTCATTGGGCACTTCACTAGGGTTGGTTAACCATTTTGTCTGGGTGTGCAAGGGCACATAGAACAATAAGGCAGTTCAGTAGGAAATTGCAATGAGGAATGTAGAACAAAAGAGTAGAACAGAAAACTGTGATAGGAAAGAGTAACAAAAGCCTAGCAGGCCCTGGATTTACTTTCAGAGCTAAGCAGCACCATGTCAGAGATGTCCCCCAAAAAGAAAGAACAAATAACTTCTTGCACTCCAAGGAAATTATGAAGATCAAACCAGAAGGTAGAATGAATATGACTTAGACATTAGACTCAGAATAGGTCAAAACAGTGAAAGCACAGGTGTGGTTCCTTGCTTCTTACTTACTGTCCATTCATAGTAGCATAACACCATTCAGGTATTGAAAAGAAAAATTACCTTCAGGATTGCTTTGGTTTGAATTGTCTAGGAAGTAAAGGTGCTTCAGGATTGAATAATTTTCCATACCATGACTTTTGATCAGCCAAAGGCTGCCTTGTGGGATAGTTGGCTGGGTGGTGGTAAGCTAATCACACAGGTGTTCACATGTTTTTTCAGACATAAGGAAAAACTCCCTTTATTTAATGGTGGCTGAGGGACATATATACTGTGGCTCTTAAATCTCTGCAATATTCTGATTCCCAGAAGCTATTCAAGCTATGCACTCCAAAACAAAATGGATTCCTTGGCCAAGTTGTTGGGTTAATGCCAAATAAATACATACTGCAGAATACATAGGAAAAGCAACCCAGCACCCCTGGAGTGCCTTTGTTAAAAGCATACATACATTTACCCTTCAAGTTTTTAGTGTTTCCATTTCTTTATTGTAGCAAAAGAGGTTGCTTAAAATTATTATCTATGCATTATAGTATGGTTTATCTCTCAGTCATTTGCAACCTGCTGCATTTAGCCCACCTAATTAAAGTAGGGATGAACAAGATCCCTAAAAGCAAAACAACAACCTCTAATCCAGGTACCAGATTTTTTGCATGGGAATTTCTACTGATAATTTGGGAACAGACTAAGAGGGACAAAGCATGGTTAAAAAAAAAAAAAGTAGCAGGGGTGGGCAAAGTATGGTCTTCCAGATGTTGTTGGACTGCAGTTCCCAGCATTCCTCAGCATTAGCTATACTGGCTAGTGTTCATGGGAACTGCAGTCTAGCAACATCTGGAGGACAGCATTTTCCCTGACCCTAAAGTAAGAGAAGTAAATAGAATAAAGAGAAAATTGAATGAGTATCTTCAATACATTTGGAGATGAATTACTGCTACTACTACTACTGTTTGGGAAAAAAAATTAAAATTGAGGAAAATTTGCATAACTTAGAGAACATTTTATGGACCTTTGAATAATATATACATGAACAGTTCTGGCACTCTTGCCTCCTTCAACATACTTACTATTAGATGCATATTTTTCAATTTCAGATCACTTTTATCAAGAGAGGCCGCTTTATGGATTCAGAGAAACTAATTTTAAAATAAATTATACATAAATAGCATGCTTTTCAAGTGGCAAATATGAACAGAAATATAATAATTCAGCCTTGTAGTAGTCCCTGTGAAATTGATTTATTAGATATGCACCTTTAACTTGACCCTCATTTTCACTACCTTTCTTCTTGGACTTGAGCTACTCATTTTTGTGAGGTTGGTAGATTTGATATATAATTTAAAACGCTCCCTTGTTCTTTTACAGTTGGGATTGAAAACATGTTCCTCATCAAGAAGTGTATAAAAATCTAGCCTGAACTTGAATTTCAGTTTTTAGTAAAAGGATTAATACATTTTAAAGCAAAACACACTTAAATATGGGAACCCATATATTTTTATTATATGAGGATACCCATTAATCCTCATCCATGTGGATTTTTTTTTAAAGCCTGCATTGAATAACTTCTGAGTTATTTTCTAACCCCAGTGTATTGCAGGTAAAATAACAAAACCCTTTTCTACACAGGAATGTTTCTGGGTTCAGGAATCAAGAGTATTTCACAATAAAGTGACACCCAGGAGATTATCAGACAGGAACGCAAAAAGTGTTCCTGTCCCACAATCTCCAATCCCATCCCTGTCCTGGCACAATAACCCTCCTCATCAACTTACCTTCTCTTCCGTCCAAAGGCAGCCCAGGCATGAATGGAGCTCTATTGGAGCTCCATTCACTTCCTGGATTGAAATCCAGCCCATTCTCACAAGAAGATGTGAGCGTAGGAAATTCAAAAAGAAAAAGAACACACACAAAAAGTTACACCAAGCACAGAAACAAACTAAAATAAATAAATAAATAACAACCCAGGGAGGTTCCTAAAAAGAGGATAAGCCTACCTTGTTTTCATGATCCCACCCGGAAGCGTTCTGGCAGGATCGCCCAGTGACACTGTATTCACAGCAGGACAACGGCATGAGGTTTCAGATGCCAGCACAGAAACAGAACAGGTGATCTATTGATGGTTTGCCCCATCAATTAAATAGAACAACATAGTAACCCCAGCGGAACGCAAAAGGACAACGTCATCTGATATTGGCATCCTTTTGCATTCTGCTGGCGTCGTTATGGCACCACATTAGCTGCATCTGATAATCTCCCCAGAACCAGAAGACACACAGTCATGAAATATATTATTCACTTTAAACAGCTGTCAGCCCTTGTTTTACTGTACAAATATGTAACCTATATAATTTCACTGTCTTAAAAATATGACTTCAATTCTTTCTATCTAAAAACAATAGAAACAACAAATGAGCCCCCCATTAGAAAATACACACAACACCCTAAAGGGGGAAAAACTTATTTATTTGCAAGAAGACAATGTTCATGGTGTTAAAGGACAATTTTCTCTCCCAATATCTGAACACAGAGAGAAATATCCAGTTCTTCCAGTTTTGCAGGTAACTGGAAGTATGTCACTTGGATGCTGTAGTAGTCATTGGATGCATGTTGCCCACATGTGGTGCATCATCTGCTGGTTTTCTTACCCACTGTCTTACTGCAGAAATGATAGCAGGAGTGTAGCTTATTCAGTTGAATGATCCTAATATAGTTCTTTGGTTAGGCCTTCTAAACAGATTAAACAGTTATAGGCTGGAGTAAATATTGCCCCCAACCATGTTTCATCCAGTTTGGAAACATGGTTTAATTAATGGTACCACCATAGTAACCAACCTGGGCCGCAACAGCCTGCCTACCCAGATAGATGTCTTCCTTGGCAGGAACAGGGTGTCTTAGCACTGCAACAGCACCATTATATATGGTGTCCTGTCATATGCTGAGTCCCTGAACTGCAGGATAGAGCAGCCTTCTCATTAAATTATTTTCAAGACTGACTTGCTCATCCAGGCTGGGTAGTGGGCAGGAAGGTATACAAAGGGCTTCCTGTTCCAGGTAAACTGTAGTCTTCTTGTTACTCTAAGAGGTGAGGGGTACGATAGAGTCCCACCCATGATGCCAAAACCTCCTTTAATATTTGGGGAAATTTTTAGCTCAGATAGGAGGCCTGCGAGAGGAAGGTAACATTGGGGATCTTTCCACTTATGTATACCAGTGCTAACTGTAGAGGAGGCTCCAATTAAAGTGGAATAAGGTAATACAGAAAGTAAACTAACATACACGACGTATGTTCTTATGGACCATACAAGGCTATAGCAGAGTAAGGCTGAAAGGTTGGTTAGAGAGAGAAAGGTCTGTGAATAGTTAGCAGTCTCGAGGAGAAGAGAGTTCAGTGCAGTGAAGATATTCAGACCGGCATCTGAGGTGGCACAGCAAAGAAGAGAATGACGAGGTCCAGCCATATCACACCTTGGCTGTAACACAGTTAGTTAGGATTGGAATTTTGGAATTTTTATTGGAATGAGACCATTCTACTAAAAAATACACCCGACCGCAAAAGGCCATAACAACAACGCAAAAATAATACTAATTGTTTTCCTCTTTTCTTAATAATGCAAAAATAAATCTATCCTAACACTAATGTATTTTTCCTCTTAATCTAAACACGCTATTATCACATTATATTTACACATTACATTTATACCCATTTGTTAATGAAAAAATCAATAAAAGATTAATTAAAAATAATAATACAAAACAATACAAAAATACTTATTTAAAATATCATTTTATGTTATTGCTGGGGTTGTCTCACTAAACCACGGCCAAAACTTTTTCCAACGATAGCTTGGCAATTTCTCTTTTTCACTCAGAGCTAAATTTTCAGTTACGTTCTTCACATAATAGGCAGTGCCTTTTACATCCTGCAGATTTTGACTTTTCACCTCCTTTTGTCTCTGGGAAATTAACCCTAACATCACATAGAGGTTGACCAGGTGCACCGTGGACCAGGGCACTTTCCAAAAACTCAGCCATGGAACCAGGCTCCTTCTTCTTCCTCTTTTGGCCCACTGACTTTCTGGGTCCCCTGACACCCTCTGGAGGTTCAGTCCCCGAAAGTATTGTCTCCCAAGCCTGCTGTGCCAAATCTGGCCAATCCAGGACCCGGGCCACCTCCTCCCATGTTTCCCGGGCACTCGGGTAGTCCTGGACAAAATGTCTGATTGTCTCCTTTTGTGCCACGCCACTCAAAATCTCAGCCTTTTTACATTTCAGACGAGGACAAGTTTGCTCTTCCTCTGCGGTCCATGGTTTCTTTCCCCTCAGATTAAGAACCTGATGGTAGAATCTCCACCTCAAGTCCCACAACTTTTTGGGGACCCTTTTGTCCATGAAATACTCAATTGGGTTAGTCTGGTGATTTAGGTATTCTGATAAATCTAGTTTGGCCTGATGCTTTTGCAAAAACGGGTTAACATAAATCTCCTCCACTATTTTCCTGTACAAACTTCTCTTGATGCTCTGACCTGGTCTGTCTTCCCCCTTCAACTCCTCAGCATGAATTCTATATTTCTTTATGTAAAAAACAAACTCTTTCAAATAATCTGGTGCTTTCAATTTTTCAGGCAAAGAAAACCTAAAACTTAATGAGCCTTCCTCCCAGCAAGTCTTTCCCCATCTAGTCCCTATCCAGCACTCACAAAACAAAACTAGCCAAGCCTGAGGTTGAATCTGACCCTTTTGTAACAGAGAAACTTTCCCAAAGTTTTGAGCAGAAAAGATGGCGATGAACTTGGGTCCCAGGGCTGGGAAGTCCAGGCCTCCTTGTTCTACCTGCCCATAAGCCACTGCCCTTGCCAGGGGGAATGTGGCCATTCCCCAAAGGAACTTGAAGAGAACTCGATCGGCTTCTTTAATCACTGAATCTGGAGGCGGGAAAATAGCCGCCAAGTTGGCTGCCACCGGAAGCAGGTAGGTATTTACAAAAGCGGCTCTCTGGTAAATGGTCAGCTTCCATCTCTGCCAGAGGGCCACCCTCTCTTTCACTTTTTCCAACCAGCGATACCAATTTTCTTTCCATCCTTTCGGAGCCACCGCAAAATTCAGCCCCAGGATCTTCACCCTATCCATCTTTGCCTCTTGCTCTGCTTGCCACCCTTCCTTTTCTCCAACTATGTCCTTTAGAGGAATAGCTGCCATCTTGTCCTCTGCAGCAAAAATCCTGATCAAAAAACTCTTTTCCATGTTAAGTCGAGCACCAGAAACTCGACCGTAGGCCTCAAAAGCATCTTTAATCTTTCTAACTTCCATCCTGTCCTTAACCAAGAGGGACACATCATCAGCATGGGCAACAAATTTAACAGATTCACATTGAACCAACCACAAACTGTCCAACGGACGCAGGATTTGGATCCCCAAGATGCTCTTGTCCAAACTAATTTTACACAGGATAGCTAGTGCTGAGACGATGTGCTCTTTACATGCCATATCTTCCAAAAATTTAGGGTGCAACCTCCAGAGAGGTCTTCCTTTGGGGTAAACCTGACCTATACTGAACTCTACAGCCAAGAGCCCATGATCTGACCAAGGAGTGATCATAAGAGTGTACTTTTCCACCTTTATTTCCTTCACTGTTCTCACACGGTCTATTCTGCTGGCTGAGGTTTTGTGATAATGAGTAAATCGAACTCCTTCCATTGGGGGAAAATCTGAACCAAAAGCCTTTCTGCAAAAAACGACCAGAGCTGGGAGAAAGGATTAGCATATACCCCTTAATGACTGGGTTGTTAGCATAAACCCATTGCAGGGCTTTCTGCATAATCCTAACTTGGGCTTTCCCACTATTATATTTCTAGACACATCTCAGGTCATCATGACCTTTGACTGCTCGAGTCTGCCTAACTTTACTGCCAACATGACCCCGAAAATTGTCCGATATGTCCAGTTATGGAATCTTGTGGTGAGGGGTAGTAGGGCATGCTAACTTTCTGGTCATGCTTTTTGGTCCTGACTTGACTTTCCGATTTACCTTCAGATTTATCCTCAAATACTGATTGCTCATTGGTCCTGACTCTTTCTCCAGGCCAGTGCTCACGGCACAGTCTGGACACTTTCATAGGCCTCCACAGTTTTCTTTGTGTTCAAAGAACAGTACAGTTGTCCCTTCATATTCGCTGGGCTTTGGTTCCAGGACTCCCTGTGGATACCAAAATCTGAGAATACCCAATCTCATTATATGCAATGGCATAGCAAAATGGTGTCCCTTATATAAGATGGGAAAATCAAGATTTTCTTTTGGGATTATTATTTTTTAAAGAATATTTTCAAGCCCTGAATACTTAAATCCATGAATATCAAATCCGTGGATATAGAGGGACGACTGTATATTTAATGAGCCAGGTGACCATTAAAACTTCTGTCATTGACTTACAGGCTAGAACATTTGGCTTAATCCTGTTTGTGATTAGTAGGTTCCAGGTTCCACATAATTTATATGACTGGAATATATTGATGATGTGTGGTTGATGATGGGCAAATGCTGTCTCGTTAGCTGGATTTTCAGGAGTTCAGCAGCAGATTGGCTAACAGCCCTGAAAGTAATACTCTTAAATGTTCAAAATCGCAGTACACGATATCATGTGGCAAACATTATTTATGAGATTTGCAAACAGTAAATCTCTTGCTCTTGATATATATTTATTGAGTCATTGAACATACAATGTAAGGAAAACCTTTCAACTTTTTAAAAAGTGAGCCAGGGCCTAAATACCCTAAAGGGATCAGATCCCATCTGATCTTGGAAGCTCAGCAGGGTGGCCCTTGTTGGTACTTGGATGGGAGACCGCCAGTGAATACCAGGTACTGTAGGCTATATATTTCAGAGGATGGAACTAGTCACCTCTGAGGATAATAATATAATAATAATAATAAAATTTTATTTCTATCCCGCCCCTCTGCAACGCAATCGGGGCGGCTTACAATATAAAAACTCCATAGTCCCAGTACCCTAGTCCACCCCCCCCTTAAAATAATATTAAATTATAAAAGATTGAAAACATGCAGTAAATTAAAAATACATAGATTAGAAAAAGATTAAAACATACAATAGTTTTTTTAAAAAATCTGATTACAGCTCAGGGAGGACAGCCGAGTCATGGGCCGGGATAGTTATTCAGGAAAGGCCTGCCGGAAAAGATCCGTCTTGACAGCTTTTTAAAAGCTGTCTAAGGTGGTAATAAGACGGATCTCGTCCAGCAGGCCATTCCATAATCTGGGAGCAGCAGCGGAGAAGGCCCTCTGGGACGTCACCGACAGCCTTGTTTTCATAGGCTGTAACAGATTCCTCCCAGAGGACCGAAGTGCGCGGGGAGGGTCGTACGGAAGGAGGCGGTCCCGGAGATAAGTTGGACCCAAACCATGCAGGGCTTTAAAGGTTATAACCAACACCTTGTACTGTGCCCGTATATAAGCTTGGCTAAGAAAAGCTTATGAAATCCATGGAGTCGCCATAAGTTGACAGGTGACTTAAAAGCACGTGCACGCACATACACACACACACTTATTCATTAGATAACATTTATGTTCCACTTTTCTTCCAAAGACCTCAACGTGGTGTACACCACCTTCTTGTTACTCTTCACTTTATCCTCTGTTATGCCTAACAGCCTGACAGAGAGTAAGTGGCTCAAGGATCCCTAATGACTTTCATGTCTCTGTGGAGATATTAACTTAGATCTTCTGAGTTTCAGTCTGACAGTCTCACGGCACTGCCCTGGCTTTCTATCTGCAGTCCTAGGCAGCAAGAGCAGGATGGCAGATTAGCAAGCATTTTGCAGGCCATAATTCGTGGTAGTTGAGTTCCCTTTTGCTTGGTTGGTTAGTCATAAACTGCATAGGTCCAAACCGGTTTTCTGTTAATTCCAGCCACACTTGCTTTTCAGAGGGCAGCTGTGCAAATGCTGATAGGCAGTTCACAACAGCACACTCTGGCCTTTGCATGCTGCTCCAATCAGTTTAAGACAGTGATGGGCAACCTTTTGAGCTTGGTGTGTCAAACATCACCAAAAAACTGAGCATAACTCGGGTGATGTGTCACTTTGAGGAAAAGAACACTATCTCGCAATATTTATTATTTAGTCAACAATATTATTAATTGTTTATTAATAATTAATGAGTTGTCACAATTCATGTGACAACTGAGTAATCAAAATGTACAGTCATCCCTTCACATTCGTGGGGGTTAGGTTCCAAAGACCCCCGCGTATGTGAAAAATCTGCGAATAATAACAGCCCCCGCTCCCGAAAGTGGTGATGGGACCTTTGGAGGCCCCGTCACTACTTCCCCCCCCACCTCCCCCATCCTCCCTCTGACCCATGGGTTTATTTTTTTGGGGGGGGATAACTTACCCACGGGTGAAGCAGGGAAAGATATAAAAGAGGTGGACTTACCTGCTGGAGGTAGAGGAAGGCTGGGGGGCACGGTAGCAAGTGTGAGAGCAAGGCGGAGTTGGAGACGAGGAGGCAGCCTGAGTTAGCCATAGAGCAGAGCATGTGTTGCCGGCTAGCCTAGGAGCGATTACACAGGCAGCTCCTCGGCTCCTAGACCCTCGGCTTCTTCCCTTCACAGCACTTACTCCCCCTCCCCACAATGCCATGCACATGCACGCACACGCACACACACACACACACACACACACGTGCATTTCCCCCCTCCCTCTTTTGGCAGCTCCCCTGTGCAGAGCTATTTAGGAGGGCCCCATTGGAGAAGCTGCGTGCGGTGCCCTGGGCTCAAACAAGAGGCCCACCTGCCTGCTGCCTTTCCCAGCCTTTCCAAGGCGGCTTCAAAGCCTCGGACCCCCCTCGATAAGGCTGGCGAGAGGCCAGGCAGAGTCCCTCCCTCCCATCTGCCGCCTTCCCCGGCCTCCGCGAGGCAGCTCCATGGCTTCAAAGCCACGGAGCCCCCTCTGAAAGGCCAGGTGGCCACCCTCCCACTCACCCTCCAGCTTCCCCAGCCTCCCCGAGGTGGCTCCATGGCTTCAAAGCCACAAAACCCCCTTGCGAAGGCTGGGGAGAGGCTGGGGGGACACCCTCCCACTCGCCTGCCATCTTCCCTGGCTTTTCTGAGGCAGCTCCGAGGCTTCAAAGACCTGGAGCCACCTCGGGAAGGCTGGGGAGAGGCCAGGGAGCCACCCTCCCACTCGCCTGCCATCTTCCCCGGCTTTTCCGAGGCAGCTCCGAGGCTGGGTGGCCACCCTCCTGCTCACCCGCCATCTTCCCCGGCCTTTCCAAGGCAGCTCCGAGGGGAGAGGCCGGGCGGCTACCCTTCCGCTCGCCTGCCGCCTTCCCAGGCAGAGTCCTGCCCGCCGGCCACCTTACCTGGCCTTTCTGAGGTGACTCCGGGGAAGCACGGCAGGCCTCGGGTGGTGGTGGCCAGGTGGGTGGGAGGCTCCACCCCCCACCTCCCTAAAGTGGTGACCGGGGCTTCGTAGCCCCGCCTGCCACTTTCCTCCCCCCCTCCCTAAAGTGAGGCTTTGAAGCCCGGATCGCCACTTTAGGGAGGGTGGTGAAGTTGTGGGTGGGGGCAGGGGGGAGGAGGCCTACAGCCACGTGTCAACACAAATGGCTACACGTGTCAATGCTGACACGCATGTCATAGGTTCGCCATCACCTGTTTAAGAGCTACTCAGCTTGTAGGGCATGAAAAGCACCATGTCTGGCACATTTCACTGGCATTCACACAAGCAGATGAACACACAGCAACTGCAACTGAAAGCCAGCATGAGCTGACTGAAAACGACAGCTGTCACACATGGAACAGGTCCTGAGAATATGTCCCTTGGTAGGCCAGGTTATTCAGTCTGAGCTGAAAGGGGAGGAAATGCCAGGGTTTCTGTTTGGAACAAAATGGTAGGATATTCCTAATATTCCTTTTCTGCCGACTTCCTTCAAATAACATATATATACATATTTTAACAAAGATCTAACAAACTATTACGGTACTATTAACACCATTCTGTCAGCCACTGTTTTGAGAAACCTAGAAGACCTCTTGCTAGACTCACTAAGTATGTAGCTACAATCAGTGTCAATTGGGGGCGGGGTAGGGGTAAGAAACAAAGGAATGCAGCAGCCCCTTTAATACTAATTCACATACACACTCCTCTTCCATTTTATGCTTAAACATAGTATCATGGCTATCTTTTTGGAAAGCACAGTGCCAGCAAAGAAGAATTACCTCCTTCCTGAATCCCTCCTTGAGGCTCCATACGAGACAAACTATATGTTTCCCCTCTTATGTTTTCTAGGACCTAGAGTCTAAGGCTGGGGTGGCGTTGTGGTCCTCCAGATGATTGATTATAGCTCCCATCAGCCCTAGCCAGCCTAGCCAATGGTGAGGGATCATGAGAGCTGTAGTCCAACAGCTTCTGAAGGGCCACAAGTTGCCCAGACCTAGTTTAGGTAAAGGCAAGCACAAAGTACTCTGCCTCTCTGCAGTGTCTAGGAAACTCTGTGTCCAGCCTGGTTGGGATTAGACTCCCCTCCCCACTTTCAACATAGTGGGACAAATCCATTATACACATTCTCCATACTGGCTGCATCAGACTGCAGTGGATCCTGGAGACAACTGGGGGCTAATGGCTGAGCCCCCAACATAGCAGAAGATGACATAATGAGGGTACGGGTGAAAAGGGTGTCATGATTTAGTGTGAGAAATTATGGCTCCTGCACTGTTTTGGGGGGTGGGATGCACTAGACAAGCGGTGGGAATCATGTGGACCTCCAGATGTTGATCTGCAGCACCCGGCTGCATTAGCTATGCTGGCTAGGGCTGTTGGGAATTGCAGTCCAGCAACATCTGGAGGGCTGCATGTTTCCTGCACCTACACTGGACACTTTAAAGGGGTGTGGCTAGATACTTCAGCTATTATCTTGGGTTCAATTTCTACCCTGTTCTACCAACATAGAACCAGAACCAGGCCAACAGCATAAAGACTACCCCTGATACAAGAAGCTCAACATTCTCTACCTCTGCAAGAATAAACATACCAGTAGAAATTGGTACCAAATCCAGTCAGTCTTTGGCTGAGTTGGCTCTATATTGACTCCATAGTAGGGTGGGCAACTTGTGGCCATCCAGAGGTTGCTGGGCTCCATCTCTTATTCTCCCTGACCATTGGTTCATGCTGGCTAGAGCATATGGGGCAACTTCTGGAGGGCCAGGGGCTGCCAGTCCCTTCTCTAATGCATGAGGATGTAAGCAGATTTTAGCCATTTTATTTCAAAAGCACGGCTGTACAAGACTATATAAATCTATTTAGACTATGTGTGATGACTGATTAGCCAAATAAAGGGTATTTGGTTAGAATACCAAGTTTTAAAAATAGGTGATTCCTTTCAAAATACACATTTTTATAAGCTATAACTTCATCGTGAAAAAGATATTTTCCATTGTTTTTTTAAAAAAGCAAACCTACATTTTCCTACAGGGCCAATATGTGAATAGGATTCCCTGTTCAGTCTACTGAGTACATTTTTGTTTGTTTTTTAGAAACGTCGTTCTCTAGACTGTCACTCACTGTTACAAGGAAAAGTCCCCTTTAGACAGTTAATAAAGCATGTTCTTGTGGAATTAATAAAGATTATCAGTCAAATGAAATCAAATGAAAACTTCTTTCTGCTTTCCCAGAAGGCAATGTTTTAATTGTTATGGGCTACAGTAGATCAAGATTTTCATGAAACAGCATGGTACAAGGGGAAAGGAGAAGTCCAATAATGGCAAGCTTTAAAAAAGAAAAGAAAAGAAAATTGGACTCTTTAAAAACTGAAAAGGGTGGTATAAACATGGAGTCCATCTTACATTCCAAGAACTGTAACTTTCATTAAGACAGGTTTCAATCATTGCTAAGCTTGGATGAACTAGGGTGGGGTGGGGTTAGAGCCTTAAACTTTCCTGCTGGTGCCAATGCATTAAATGTCTCTACTTATTTATTTTTATTTAATTAGGTATTTATACCCCGCTCTTCAGCTACAAAGGCTATCAAATTGGTTGTCTATTGCTGGAAAAATCCTTGCAAGGATACTCCTGAACAGATTAGTTCCTGCTATTGCAGAAGAACTTCTTTCTGAAAGCCAATGTGGCTTCAGAGCCAATAGGAGTCCTATAGATATGGTATTTGCCCTTAGACAATTGCAAGAGAAATGTAAAGAGCAGAACAAGGATCTCTATGTAACTTTTGTCCACCTCACCAAAGCCTTCGACACTGTGAGTAGAAAAGGTCTGTGGCAGATCCTGGAAAGACTAGGATGTCCCCCCAAATTCCTTAAGATGATTATCTTGCTACACGAGGGCCAGCACGATCAAGTCAGATATAGCGATGCTCTTTCAGAGCCCTTTCTAATAACTAATGGAGTGAAGCAAGATTGTATTCTTGCTCCAACTTTATTTACAATCTTCTTCAGCATGATGCTCCAAAGGGCTACAACAGAGCTCGAAGAAGACGGCATCTATATACATTACCATACTGATGGTAGCTTGTTTAACTTAAGCGGTCTGAGTGCTTGCAACAAGACTCTAAACTATCTTGTCCGTGAGCTGCTCTTTCGCTGATGATGCTGCCCTTGTTGCCCACACAGAAGCAGCTCTGCAGTGCCTAACATCCTGCTTCGCAACAGCTGCAGAGCTGTTTGGGCTGGAAGTCAACCTTAAGAAAACGGAAGTTCTTTACCAGCCTGCGGCACAGGATGAACACCACCATCCCCACATTGCCGTTGGCAAATCTGTGCTTAAGTCCGTTCAGCAGTTCACCTATCTGGGAAGCATAATCTCCTCAGATGCCAAGATTGACAAAGAGATGGATCACAGATTAGCAAAGGCGTATAGCGCACTTGGAAGACTTTACAAAAGAGTCTGGAGTAATAAACACCTGAGGCGAAGCACAAAAATCAATGTGTATAGACCCATTGTACTGTCTATTCTCCTTTGTGGATCTGAAACATGGGTCACCTATTGCCAACACTTACTACTCCTTGAACACTTTCATCAGTGCTGTATACACACAGTCCTAAATATACACTGGACTGACTATGTGACGAATGTTGCTGTCCTTGAGCAGGCAGGGATCACCAGCATTGAGGCCATGATATTGAGAACACAGGTACACTGGGCAGGGCACATTTCTAGGATGGAGGACCATCACCTCCCCAAAATACTACTCTACAGTGAACTCGCCACGGGTCAGCGTAAGAGGGGCGCTCCAAAAAAAGCGATACAAGGACTCCCTGAAACAACATCTCAGGCTCGGCCAAATTGATCACCAACAATGGTCTGCTCTGGCCTCACATCAGGAGGCATGGAGACGCACTATCCACAATGCTGCAGCCTTATTTGAGAACTCACGCCGAACAAGTCTTGAAGAGAAACGACAACGCAGAAAGAATCACAACCCAGAAACATCACCCAAGGAGACCTTCTGCTGTGCTTTCTGCAACCGGACTTGTTTATCTTGGATTGGCCTTTTTAGTCATCAGTGCGCTTGCAGAAAGCGCGGGATGAGTCCTTCCTGAATCTTCATTTTCAAAGAAAAGCCAGAGATCATGCATGAACCTGCTTTCAAATCACCTGTTGACTTATGGCAACTCCACAAATTTCATAGGATTTTTTTAGGTAAGGTGATTCTGCCAGCCCCTTCCTCTGAAATAGAGCCTACAGCACTTGGTGTTCATTGGCAGTCTCCCATCCAAGTACTAGTCAGAGCTGACTGTGCTTGGTTGCCAAGATCAGATGGGATCTCGTGCCTCTAGGGCATTTAGGTGTCAATGAATAAATGGAACTGCAAGAGTAGAAGATGCAACCCAGCCCTCCCAGCCAGGCCATGATACATGCTAGTCAACTGTGTTTGTCTCAGCACAGGCCTTAAGTTTTTAAAAATAAAACAATTTTTTTTTCATTTTATATACACACACACTGAATATTTTAATTTCATCTGTTATGTCTGACATTGAAGATAATAGAATCAGTTTTGTTCTGAGCACAGTAATGCCTGTAATGTTCCAAGCATTTTTTAAAAGTAAAAAATGCTCAAGGGATTTCATTTAAATCTATTACCGTAATCAGACTAGATAGGTTTTGTAGAGTTAGTGAACTGCTATTCGGAATGGAAGAATATATACAGTTTTCTATTATTCTTTGCTGGTTAACTTACTCATATAAAAGAGGTGATGTATCGTTGACTGGGGGCTATTCCCAATCTCTTTTTTATTTTGAGCTTGTCTCTCAAATTCTTTTCATGCTTCATTTCATCCTTTGGCTATTAACTTTGATATCCACCCCCCTACCCTTTGCTCTCTTTTGTGATCTTTTTCATCTGTTAGTTATGAGTAATGCTCAAAGGATTTGCTTGTGGAAATTCTGCCATGCCTTACCATTACAACATTTAGCTTTTGCTACCTGGCATATTATCAAATGCCTGCCTTTGTGAGAATCTATAATAGCATATCTTGTAAAGAAGTTGGGGGGTATTCATTCATATGGAGGTTAGCTTTGACTTTGTGCTTGAAATTTATGTGTGCATGGAAACAGGAGAGTATGCTTAAATTTATGACAGATGAGGTATAGTGGTTGTGGTGTTGGACTAGGATTTGGGAATTTAGATTCAGATCCCCATGAAATTCACTGGGTTATCCTGAGCCAATCACTCTCTCATCCTAACCACCTTGATAGGTTTGTTGTGGGGTTATGTGTGGAAGGAGGAGAGCTGTGTCTGTTGTCTTGAGATTATTGGAGGCAAGGCAAGATATTAATGAAAATTAATTAATTGTTTCAGAAAATTAAATATTTGTGGGTAGGTTTGCATCCAGATGTTCTGTGTTTGGCTTCATCATCGTAAGAGAAGGCTAGAATATGAGTATGTTGGAACACACCAATATTGTATAGCACTTCATAATGTATAGCTGTGATTGTTCAGAATAGATTGGAGCAGACTCAGCTTTCTTCTTGTCTCTTTCTTTTCTTTGTTTTAACCAAACTTAGAATGAGATGAAAGCTGAGGGCATTCATGAACTGGTCACAACTCTCTGCTTGCTTCTTCCTGTCTAGTTCTTTCAACCTCTGGATGTACAAGCTGATGTGTCCATTTTAATTCCGTCTCTGCTTCTTTCCACCATAACCATGATTGGTATATGGATCTAGCCTCAAATGTGTTTACTTGGGAGGAACTGTATTAATTTGAACAAGTTCTGCTTTGTTAATTTCATTAGTTGTCTGTAATGGAATGCCTGACAGTGGTTAAGTAAAAATTTATGATATATGAGACTATCTTGGAAAAGTCTTGAGAAGTGTTAGCTGGTTCAGAACATGGCAGCCAGAACAGGGCAGCCATAAGGAAGGGAGGACCAAATCATCAAGGACCAGGGTACCTGCAGAATATCCTTTTCCTGTAGAAATCTGCCCAGTTGCTGAGATATCACCAGAAGTTGCTGAGATATCACATTCATGGTCCCCTGACTTGTCAAAGTGGGTAACGACCAGCCAGAAAGCTTGTTCTGTATTTATAGACTATTCTGCCTTTCCCCCAGCACTGGCATACAAGGCAGCACAGAGAATGTTTAAAAATACAGATGCAACTAAAAACAGAGTAAGTTGTAATGTTAAAATACAATTAAATTGATTGTCATGTTAAAACACCAACCAGTTTTTTTTTTTTTAAGTTAAAACACATTGGTGGGTGGAAGAAAAACCACAGCATCCCCATTAAAAGCTCTTCATCAGCAACAAAAAGCTTACATGAATAAAAAGCTTATTTTCTCCCATGGTGGTGTTATGTTATGATTTATCTTAAGCCTTCTTGAAAGCCATTTGACAGAAAGATGTCATACTCATCATTTAAATTAAGTAATAGTTGGAGAATTTTATAGAACAACTAAAATGTTAAAAATATAACAAATCCATCTCTTTTTAAATTTGTGTACACAGTGGTCAAGATCCTATTTAGTAGCTACAGTGCTGGTGTGATAAGCTGGCCCTTCTCTTCCAGCAGGAAGGGAAGGCTTCCAGCTTATTTGTACAATCCTAAAACACACTCTCAAGGGTTCCTCTAGTCTAGAAATCCCTTTCTAAGGTAACACCACCACCACCACTCGCTGAGTTAACCCTTTCCTTTGTCTAGCACAGCGAAGCCAGACAGGTTGTGTTAAAATAGCAACAGTGACCTTTTTCTCTATCCCAGAGAAGTTCAGATAGCTGACTAAGAAAGGCACATGACCATGGAGATTAGGAAACAGAAAAAGCTTTATTTTTTAGTTCCAAAGGCTTAAGGCTACTTGGAGGATAACATGCCCCCAGGATTTTAGCTTGGGTTTATAAGAAAAGATACATTCAGTCAGAGTACTAAAATGAAATCATAAAAGCTAACGCAACTAGCTAGACGGTCCCTAAGCTAAGAATAATAGTAACTTACATTTCTGGTGTCATGCAATCAGTTCCTGTCCCAATTGGGATGGGTAGGCCAGGCTCTCCTAGCTTGCCTAGCTGGCTCTGGAGATGGAAATTCAGAGTCTTTAAATGGAAGTCTCCTCCTGAGGCTTCAGGTATCATTTAAGGGCCTTTTGATGTTACCAGGCCCATGAAAGAGACATTGGCTCCCCCTAACCTCTGTTATCACAGTCTAGCATCTCTCTACAAATATGTGTCTCTCCATATGGCCCCAGACAGATGGCTCTTGCATGGGGCTCAGCCATGTGGCTCTCTCCATGTGCTCAGCCCAGAACAAAGGGAGATCAGAACTTAAAAGTCCTCTGGTCAGATTTCTGATTGGTTCTGCATTGCCAAGCCTGATTGGCTCTCCAGTCAGGTGATGTGATGTCATGTTTAGGGAATGATGTTCCCACCCCCTTAGCCATACCTGATGGTATAGAATCCAGGGAATTGAATTTTCCACTGCTGTGAACTATAGAGTTTGTAGATGAAGTCTCCATGATGGCTGGGCAGGCCATCATGACAGCTGGGAAAAGAACAAAGGCTACAGGGATGTTGGCAGCAAAGGATGGAAGACAAAGTCAACATTGGGGAAGAAAGGTTGCCTGTTTCAGAGCAACCTGTTTCTCCATGCCTTTGTTCTGAGAGCAGGAGATTTGAGGGCCGGGTTCTCTGGGAGGGCTGGCTTGGACCATCACTTGTCCCATTGCAGGGGTGATTGTCTTAGCTACCTCTCCCAGAATTCCTCAAATCTAAAGTTTCTCCTTGGTACCCAGACATTCAAAATGACCACCACCACCTCCCTGTACAAGCATAGAGAAGATGCAACAAGTAGTGTTGACTGACCATTATGCTAACAGTATACAACAGGATTCCAGCCAGAATGTTCAAGTACACAGACACACCCCCCCACACACACATATTATGTGATGCAATGCTTGCTTTTTCTGAGTTATTCAGTCAAATGTAGTGGGTTTCCTATGGAATTGCCATTGGAAACTTGATAGTGCAAAATTGAGGGCCTGATTGCCCAAACACAGGTACAGTTTTTTGTTTTGTTTTTAATCATGGTGGTGCTCCAAACTTGTGGCCTGGTATCAGCACTGCCTAGATAAATGCACACTAGTTTATTTCATCCCATATTTCTTTACTGAGACATTGACTTGCAACTTCCTCAGCACTAAGAAAGACACTTGCCAAAATGCCAGAGGTGAGAAAGTCTTCTATTATTACTATATTATTGTTGTTGTTATATTTAGTTACATTCAAACAGCATCTCAGCTACATAGGTTAATATTCCAGTATAACAAAACCAGAAAGACACAAAAGGAGGAAAAAAAAATAACCACATTAGTCATAAGTTTCTGTTAAAGCTGACCAAATGTCCCAATATAAGTCAATTTGTACATTTCCTCTACATGTTCTTTCAAATTTTGCAAGCTTTGCTAGACCTTCTGTCAGTTGGATCACAGATGGAGAAAAATTATCTTTCCAGTAACAAAGTTTTAATCTTTTAGCTGTCAAACGAATGCACAAAAATCCACTTCCATTGGCCATTTGTTATTTCCACGAAACAGGTAAATCCAAAGAACATGCTCATCCCTGAATATCAAGGGCTGAGTGAGAAAAATTTTGATCATGGCTTGACAGTGACAGAGGTAGGTTGCATTCCTACCACCAAATTAGGCTACCAGAAAAAAAATTAATAGTGGAGATTGTGCTCTCTACTTCTGAACACCATCAAGAAGAATTTCTACCTCCTTTTTCGTTTCCTTTCTTTTTCTTGGAGTATTGCACATATGAAAGAAAAGGGCAATGCAGCAGAATGTTCCGTCTTCAGTGCTGCCTTACGGCATGGTGTCATCATTCTTTTGTTCCAGTCCCATGGGGGACTGAGGTATAAACTGAGGGCTCAGTTACACGGCAGTGTTTTTGCGATAGTTTGTGCTTTAGCACTTTTTCGCACCAGTGCTGGGTAGTTTAGATTATTCATTGGGAAATTGGTTGCTCTGTTTATTTTTTCGCTTTCTGGTTCAGACAGGCAAAGGTGGGGGGGGGCTCCCAAGCACATCTGGGTGAAGATGAGACCGAAGGAGGGAAAGAGAGAGAGAAAGTGCTTGGATTTTCCCCTCCTCTGAGGAATGCCTGCTAGTTTTCATGCCTCTTCTTCCAAAAGCCCTTTCAGCCACAGAGGAGCTATTCCCCCCATCAAGCCCCTTTCCCCTCACCCACTCTCCCTGTCTCTCTCTCTCTCTCTCACACACACACACACACACACAAATGCAATCAGAGGAGTGCGAGCAAGTGAACAGCTGGAGGAGCCCATCACTACTCAATCTCCCTCCCTCCCTTCCCCTCCCTTCCCTTCTCTCTCTCTCTCTCTCTCTCTCACACACACACACACACAGCCAAGCAAGCTGCAGACAGCTTGCTGGATTTTTTCCGTGGCTGAAAACAACAGGGGCTGGATCTTTTCATTTCAGGCTCCTCCATCTCTTGCAAGCCCACCCCCTCCTTGGACAGCCCAACCAATCACAGCTCTGCTGTGACTGTATCAGGAAGATTGCTGATAGTTCACATAGCCCTTAGTGAAATGGTAGTTCACACAATCAATAATGCGCTAAGTCGCGCTACTTTTCAAAAAAGTCAGGAAAAGTAGTGAAAGCCCTTATTACGCTACTTCTGAGTTTTTGAGCTACCCCCTTCTGAATGAGGCAATACTGTGGCACAATGTGTTGGAACAATTAGGAATCTTAGCGATTTATTTAAGGGAATATTTTGCCGTGTAAACGGGGCCTCTGTCTTTTTGCTAACTGAAAAACCCCATAGCAAAAAGATGCATTTTTACCTCAGTCCTCCACGGGACCAGAATGAAAAGATGCCGGAAGAACAATGACATCATGTGGTAAGGCAGCACGGAAGACAAAACGTTCCTGCTGCACTGCTGCTTTTCTTTGGAGTGCACTAAGCCCCTTTGTAAAGGACAGGAATGAATGTTTGCTTTGTAAATAGTGGATGGGAGAAGGGAGCAGGCAATTTCAGCCCTCACATTTACTTTTGAAGTTTGTTCTGTACCTGCTTTCTTTCCTCTCCGTGGGCCCCTCTGCCTTCTCCAGCCCCACTTTCAATTCTGCATCCTCCTGCATCTTTCCTCCCTAATCAATTCCAATACAAATAAGAAAAACAAACACTACAAGTTCCATTTTGTTTTGAGTTATGAGGATAGAGCTGCTGCAGGGAAAGAGGTAAAGTCTGGGCAAGATTTTTTGAACGGAGAGAGAGACTGTGTTTCTTAGACTTCTAACCCTGTTTTTGAAAAGAGATGCTTGGTGAAGATGGATTTCAAGTAGAGCCCTGTTGGTACAGGTGCACAGAACAAATAATCTCCCTAAGTCAGGAGCAGTATTTTAATTGTGAAGAACTAGTATGTCGGGAGGAGGGGAAGGAAGGGTACTGGATTTTTAGGATAGTACACAGCTAGTGAACTGAAAGGAGTGGTTTTAGAAAGAGATCTGTAGCTAATTCAAGCTTATGGGGATCAGTGCTCTCTGTGCTATTACCTGTCACTTTAATTCCATGCTCCCATGGAACAGACAGCACGTTCTTGGTAGAAAGGAAAAAGCACTTACATGTGATCAGAGACATTTTTACTACTGACCAGTACAGTATTTTCATTTATGAAGGTTGGACAGAATATGGAGAATATATATTTGCTGGTATTGTTGCTCTTGTGTGCCTTCAAGGTAATCCTATCACTGGGTTTTCTTGGCAAGATTAGTTCAGAGGGAGCTTGCCTTTGCCTTGCTCTGAGGCTGAGAGTGTGTGACTTGCCCAAGGTCACCCAGGGGGTTTCCATGGCTGAGTGAAGATTCAAACCCTGGTCTGTAGACTCATAGTCCAACACTCAAAGCACTACACCACACTGGTATACCAAATCCTAAAATTGAAGTGGAAAATTAAACTTAAATCTATCCCTTTACTTTTAGGGGATATTGTTAACTAGTAGACCATTCGTGAGCTTGCTTTCCAAGTCCAAAGCTGAATGGTAAGGAGGCTAGCAAGTAAAACAGGTTAGAAGCTTTTGTTCTCTTCAGCAATTAAAAAAAAGGCTAGATTGGAAAGTTAGGGGTAAAAAGTATAGTTTTATCTCTGAAGCAAATTCCTTTAGTTATTTTATAATGTATCACCTATTTCCACAGATGTTATATGAAAGAAAAGTCCTAGAGAATTGTATGAATGCCATCCATGCATCATCAGGGAGCATTTTAGCACAAAATCCTTTTAATCTTTCAAATATGATTTCCTTTTTATTCTGTGCATATAAAATCACAATAATTCAAGGCAAGAAATGTGACAGGTTATCTGCAACAGCACTTTCATATTTTTTTTAATGGAAAACTCTCCCTTATAATATTGTGAACTATACCATACTTTTTGACACTTTGTAATATTGTTAACTGTAGCACTAGGCAGACTTAATTGCTTTAGCAAAGAAATGCCAGCAATTGACAGTCAGTTACTTATGTAAAAGTGGAATAATTGCAGTTTATTCAGACATGATTTAAGGTGAACTAATTTGTTTAACGTTACTCTTTTTCATAAAAATTTCCTCTATTGAAGCTGTTGTTTCTGGGATTATGGCCAGATTAACCACGGGACTGGGGGGGGTGTGTGCGCGCGCGTGCATCCTACCATCTCTGGAGGGCCCACTGTCACCCCCACATGACTGACACGCTCTTGTATTGGAACCCTCTCTGTTTCTTTCATGGTACTCCTTAGTGTACCATCACTTGAACCTTAAAAAAAAAAGACCGAAGGTCAGAATGTCATGGATTGCTAAAATAGCACTGTACTGTCCCTCAGC
Organism: Gambelia wislizenii; assembly: GCA_030847615.1. NCBI lineage: Eukaryota > Metazoa > Chordata > Lepidosauria > Squamata > Crotaphytidae > Gambelia > Gambelia wislizenii. The sequence goes on along the minus strand of JAUMIR010000001.1, from coordinate 162,257,392 downwards.
GCACTTTTTGTTTTCTTTTTTGCAACTCTCATGAAAGTGACATCCATCGATAACTTTATTTATATCCAGCCTTTCTCCCAGACAGACTCAAGGTGGCTTACAAAAAGGCAAAAGATACAATAAAAACACATAGAGTTAAAATAAGGAAAAATAAGATTAAAACAGAATTAAACAAGAGCATTAAAACTATTTAAAATCTTAATTTTAAAACAAAGATTAGAAACAGTACTGCACCATAAATAGCCCTTTTGTTAAAAATAAGTTTCCAAAGGCTTGCTGGAAAAGAAAGGTCTTTACCTGCCACTGAGAGGACAACAAAGGAGCCATCCTAACTTCCCCAGGATGGGAATTCCAGAGTGTTGGAGCAGCCACAGAAAAAGCATTCCCATGTTCCCACCAATCCTGCCTGTGAAGCCAGTGGGATAGAGGGAAATGCCTCCCCTGCAGATCGTAAAACTCAGGAAGGCTCATATGGGAAGGTGTGGTCCTTGTGACAGAATCTCTTGGCCTTTTATGATGGCATGGAAATGATTGGCAGTACCTGTTGGGCTGAATTAGCTGTATGTATGCTCCCCATTGAGAGCTGAAAGAGGTGGCTGTAGGAAAGGAAGAGCGAGTGAGCATACCTCCTTCTCTTCTTATACTCTTTTGATGCATGGCTTGGTTTGTCAATTTCTCTCTTTTGTGCAGTCATCCTCTTCTTTGCCCGGTTGGCTACTGTGAGCCAACCTCACAGTTAATGCCTCACTTTCTTTTCTTTTCTTTTTAAAGGTATTTTTATTCAAAATTTCCACATAATAATAAAACATGACATACATCAACTACTACCACTAAATCTAAACATGGTTACTACAAAAAACACATATACTTCTAACAGTTGAACACTTCCTGTTCTTTTCCTAGTTGTGGTGATACTTTGAAACCTATCATCTCCTTCTCCCCTGATTTGTTTATTATGCCTCACTTTCATCCATGCTATTATCTACAAAACACTATTTTTATGGGATTTTTTTTAATTCTAGTGAATGTTCGATGCAAAATAATACTATTTTTTCTACAGAGCATGCTTATTGAAAGCAATTTACATGCATCTGTATATACAAAATTGTGCTGTTTCTTCCTTCTTTTTCATTTGTTTTGCTTTGTTTAACAGCTGTCACTTTTGAAAGTAACACAGCATTTTCCAGAGGCCTACATGTAAATATTTCCATAAATGTTCCTATGTCAAGGGCAGAGGTTCCTTCCCACCTGGTTAAAGGTTTTATTGGGACAAGGTAGTCCAGCACCACAATAGACAAAATCTGATACCATCCCCTTGGTACCAGAGGATTATGTGGCAAATTTCTCTGGCATCCCTAATTCCAGCCTACTATGGTAACACAAATTGTTCCAAAATGAACCACAGATTTAATGAGATTATTCTTCTGTGTTTATCATTTTTATATCTCCCATTTTAAGATGCACACTTTGGTTTCAGACACAAATCTGCATGCAAGCAGGTAATAAAACATGACAATTTTAAATAAGAAGCTAAGAATCATAGAATTATAGAGTTGGAAGAGACCACAAGGGGCCATCCAGTCCAACCCCATTCTGCCATGCAGGAAATCATGATCAAAGCATTCCTGACAGATGGCCATCTAGCCTCTGTTTAAAGACCTCCAAGGAAGGAGACCCCACCACGTTCCGAGGGAGTGTGTTCCACTGCCGAACAGCTCTTACTGTCAGGAAGTTCTTCCTAATGTTTAGGTGGAATCTCTTTTCCTGTAGTTTGGCCCCATTGCTCCATGTCCTAGTCTTTGGAGCAGCAGAAAACAATCTTGCTCCATCCTCAATGTGTCACCCCTTCAGATACTTAAACAGGGCTATCATATCATCCCTTAACTGTCTTTTTTCCAGGCTAAACATACTCATCTCCCTAAATCCTTCCTCATAAGGCATGGTTTCCAGACCTTTCACCATTTTAGTCACCCTCCTCTGGACATGCTCCAATTTGTCAGTATCCTTTTTGATGCAGATTTGATATATTGGCTTTTAAAAGATGCATACTGAATGATTATAAGGTGACTAAAACATTGACATTTTACAGATCAGCTATAAGATTGACAGAGCTGCAGGACTCACCGTCACTGGGAAAAGTTTTGCTACATATCTAAATTGTGGTGCATTGTGCTAGTTCAGTGGATTTGGATTAGGGTCAGCAGACATAGGTTTGAGACTTAAATGTATAGTTGCCCCTCCACATTCACAACTTTCACATTCGCAGTTTTGATTATTCGCGGAAAGCTGCCTGCCCCTCCTCTCCACTCCGTCCCTTCCCAAGGCAGCGAAGGGGTTTTCAGAAATCCCTTCGCTGCCTTGGGAAAGGGGGGATGGAAAGCCTCCCTCACTCCACCCCAGTCCCTTCCCAAGGCAGCGAGGGACCCCCTACGCCACTTTGGGAAGGGCGGGGGGTGAGGGAGAGTGGCGGCGGGGGTTTCAAAAGCCCCCGCAGCCACTTTGGGAAGGGCAGGGGGTGAGGGAGAGTGGCGGCGGGGGCTTCAAAAGCCCCCTTGCCACTTTGGGAAGGGCGGGGGGTTAGGGAGAGTGGTGGCGGGGGCTTCTGAAGCCCCCTTGCCACTTTGGGAAGGGCGGGGGGGTGAGAAAGGCCGGGGAGAGGCAGTGCAGCCTCCTCCCTGCCCGCCCACTGCTGTCCCCGGCCTTTCTCAGTGGGCTCTGGGGCTTCTAAGGCCTGGAGTCCCCTCAGAAAGGCTGCGGAGAGGCCAGCTAGGCTGGCCAGACACCCTCCTGCTGCCTCTCTCCCTCTGGGGGGGGGGGCTGCAGGAGCAGCATCTGTTATTCGCGGTTTTCCCACATTCGCGGGGGTCTCAAGAACCTAACCCCCGCGAATGTGGAGGGACAACTGTATTTCCCTTAGAATGTCATTTGGACTTGTTCATTCTACTAACACACAATAGTAACAGTATTTGAAAGTGTCATTTCTATATCTTTTTCTCTACCAAGCCATTTTAATCACTTTTAAGAGAAGTGGAGATAATTTGGTTGTATAAAGGTTTTATAGAGAAGGGTTGGTTTTGTTTGTGACAGAACTGTGTGCAGGTGCTCTGTCTCATCCAAATACAGTTTTGAAGATACTGTACAGATTGTTCACTATGATATGCAGAGAAGCCAGTTACTCTCTTCATTAGTGAGGTTTTACAAAACTTTTTTTTCTGTTTGAAGGACCAGCCTTGAATGGTCATATGAGCTTGGCCATTCTTTGAGATCATCCACATCTCTGCTGCAAGTATCTCTCTACCTTCTGAGTTTAGTGAGGTGATGACCAAATTGTGAAAGCCCCTCTACAAAGATTTTTTTTTCAGTCTCCAGGATTTCAATGTGTTTCTTTTAAAAAAGGAAATACAGTACTGTCTTTTTATCTCCATACTGTTGGGTTTTTAAAATAATGCTTATTTTAAAGTACTGTATGTTTCTTCTGTTATCCACATTACAAGAAACCTCATATGTGCTTGAGATATAGCTACTGAATGGAGGTGGGCCATCTTGATGATTATAGTCTACAAAGTAACGACCTTCCCTCAGTTGAAATCAGTGCTATAAGCTTTTGTACTCTAAAGGCATCCCTTTTCCTGATCTGGGAATATGGGAGTGTGCGTGTTAGAACTGTGGCTGCTGACTAGCAAAAACATGCCTGGAGTGAATCCAGAGCTCACTGCTTTCCTGTTGATTCTGGCCTTATCTGGAAACAGAATACAGAAAATAACAAGTGCCTCCTTTCCCTCCCACCCTTTCCCAAAACACCAGGAAGCCTTACAGTGGGGGATGATGTAAAATGCAAAAACCCTTTCCATTTGTGGGATCACATCTCTGCAATCTAGTGAGCAGAAAATTTATGTGGAAACTGATTGCATAAAGATTGTTTGAATATACAGTACATGCACACACACACCCGTGTATCTGAAACTGCCAGCAGAGGGGTCTGTGTAATTGTAGACAATTCTGGCACAGCCAGGTATCTGTTGTTTTATGTGGTAAGGTGCAAACTCAGTCTATATGCAACCTGTTTACAGTATTCTTTACTTTTTTTCAAATTAGAAATCCACATCAAATTAGAAATCCACACATTAGTAATAAATTTTAAATGCTATACAAGGACTGTAGTCTCCCTTATGAACCAGTCCGGGCTCTTCTATCTGCTGGAGAGGCCTTTCTCTCTGTCGTACCATCCTCACAAGTGCATCTGGTGGGAACTCAGGAGACGGCCTTCTCAGTGGCTGCCCCAAGGTTCTGGAACAGTCTGCCCAGAGAAGTCAGATTGGCACCTTCTCTGCCTTCCTTCCAGAGCCAAGTAAAAACTTTCCTGTTTCGGCAGGCCTTTGCCGATCTTTGCTAATGGCAGTGCTGGGGTATATGTGAGTGTTGTGTACGTGTGTGTGTATGCATGTGTTTTTTAGAGTCTTAGCTGTTTTTATCTTTTTAGTTGTTTAATTGTGTTTTAACTTTTGTATTTTGCTGATTTTAACAATATCTTTTTATTGTACACTGCTTTGAGTCCCAAATTGGGGGTGGGGGAGTGGGATAGAAATAAAGATAATAATAGCAGCAGCAGCTAGCTACCTTGGTGTGGTTTCATTGGGTGGAAGATGCTTCCTTACTGATTTGTTGGAATGTGTGGAAGCTGCTTCAGTAATTTAGTTGCTGGTTGTCATTCTGTGGTCCTCTAGATGTTTTGTACTTCAGCTCCCACAACCTCTAACCATTGACTAAGCTGCCCGGTGCTCCTGGGAGTTGAAGTCCAAAACACCTGGAGGACAAAAGCTCTGCTGATATAGAATCTAATCTTAAGGAAATGTCTGTGTGTATGTGCCTTTAAATTGCTCCTTGACTTATGGCAACCCCATCAATATCATAGGGTTTTCTTAGACAAGAATTACTCAGGGTGATTTGATATTGCCTTCCTCTGAATGTAGCCTACAGCATCTGGTATTCCTTGGTGGTCCACCCTCCAAGTACTAACCAGGACTGACCCTGCTTAGCTTCCAAGGTCAGATAGAATCTGGTCCCTTCATGGTATTTAGGCTTAAAGAAACTTACTAGTGAATGAACCCAATTAACTTCTGAGTAAATATACTTAGAATGGCATAGTAAGAACATGCTGCCATATTTGATTAGATGTCTTTTCAGTGTACAATCAAAGTTCCAAGTATACTGGTGCATTTTAACTGACTTAAGTTTTTTTTTGGTTTTTTTTGTTTTTAACAAATTGAAGTTTAACAATGCTTTTAATCAGTTTCAGATGCAGGATTCTATATCCCATGCCCTTGTTTTGCTTGGCCGGTGCAGCACTTTAAGGAACTTTATGATATCCCTGCTGTTCAGAGAAGTTAGTCGGTTTGCTGATGGGTTGCAGTGTGCCAATGAGGTACTGTTGTGCTTGAGATTTTACAGTTGCCATAAATATTTAAATACTGTACTATAGATTTCAACTTGATACTGGAGAGTTAAAGTTACCTCTGGAAAAGCTTTCCATGTTGACTTTAAGTTGTAATTTTGGCACTGAATTTCAAAATACATGTGAGGATTGTCTGTAGGGATGATTCAACAGAGATTGATGAAGTTCACCTGAACTTTAATCCCCCATTTTTTCCAATTCAGATCAAAATTTGAATTGACAGTGTTCCTTCCCAATTTACCATCAATACTTCCCTGCTAGCCCAAATCCTAAAACACATTCCCCTCTTTTACATACATCCCTACCTTTTAAAAGCTGATCATCAAAGCAGTGGAGGGCATGGAGGAGAGGTTTTCCCATGAGCCACTGCTCTTAGTAAAAAACAAGCTGTTGTTCAGCTCTTCTCTGTGGGATGGAAGGAAGGAGTAGCCTTCTCAAATTTCCAACACATCAGATTTTAAGTGATAAAAAGGGAAGAGGATAAAATTTATTTTATTTCCAGGGTTGGGGGCATCTCCTGGAGTGGGGATTGTAGGCTTGGGAAAGTAATCTGCGTTTCCTCTCAAGATTTTTTTTTTGTGGAACTCAACCAAACTTATTTTTCATTACTCACACTGCTTACTTCCTTTGCATTTCTGCACATTCTTCTCCACATGGGGAATTATGTACCCACTTCACCAAACATTCCCTCGTCTTTGGCAGCCACCCTCCCATCCATGGCAAGCTGTGTTCACTGAAGGGCTCTGCATATGCTGTGGCCTTCACAAGTCATAAACTGGAACATGTATTTTTTTTTTCTTAATGAGATATACATTCAAAAGATCAAAATCTTGTTGTTGTTGTTGTTTGCACCCATCCTAATGGTCCCTTATAAGGGCTTCCCGCCTAAATCCCCTCAGTTCCTTTTTTTCCGCCGCGCTAGCAGCTCTAAAGGAAACTTCATCGCTACGATTCTCTGATTTTTTCGACTCGGACTGGTTTTTGACTTAGATTCCTGCTCTACCCTTTGGCTATTGTTCGATTTTGCTGGCTTGACTCGGTTTTCTTGACGACGACTTTGGATCTCCCTTTCGGCTCTGGTAACGTTCTCTGCTACATTGGCTTGACTCGGCTTTTCTTGACCACGACTTGCGTATCCCTCTGGCTTTGTTACCGCTCCCTCTGGTCTGACCCGGTCCGTCGTGACTCACGCTGCCCATTATGGCTTCCAAATTGGGCTTCAAGAGGTGCGTAGTCTGTCAGGCAAAGCTGCCCAGCTCAGACAGTCATTCCAGATGTCTCATCTGCTTGGGCGAATCCCATAATGTGGATGCCTGTGTACATTGTCGGGCCTTTACCCCTCAGGCGAGGAAACACCGCTCTTCCCGCCTGAAATCATTCCTTTACGAGAAGGCCCTTATCCCATCTGCTGCATCGACTCCGGCTTTGGGACAGGGAGCAGCGCTCGTGCCTCGAGAGAGCTCTCTGGCGTCGAAATCTGGCCACTCTCCACCTGCAAAGCACCGACGATCCCATAGCCCTTCCCACCGTCGCTCTGTGGCATCAGATCCTGAAGCTGTGCTTCACTCGCACAAGCACACGACAAAGTCGACCCTGGCTGGGGACCGACCCTCTTCGGATCCGACACCTGCGGGAACCAAAACCTCGTCTCGGGATCGAGAAGGCTCCAAGGATCGAGGTCGGGACCGTGAATCCTCCTCAAAGGGAAAACTCCCTAAGAAAAAGAAAGCCAAGCGCTCCCATGAAAGGACGAAGGAACAGCCTCGGGTTCGTGAGACACCGACCCGTACTGCTGTTACAGCCCAGTCTCCAGCACAGGTACTGAGCCCACCTCGGGATCGAGCTGTGGAAACCGGAGGGCAACAATCCAGGGCCATTACACCAAGTCCCTCTCTGGAGATTGTTGAAGTGGAGATCGGTTCAGAGGAAGAGGCGGGGGTTTCCCCACGGGATCAGGGCCCCTCTCCAGCACTTCTGGTTTCGAGGTCTGGACTCCTCCGAGCTACATCTCCTGCTCCTGAGGCTCGGGAGGAACCACGACCATCCACCTCGAAAATCATCGAGGATGAAGTGGCTTATGGGACATACGACCTCGCTAGGTCTATTTTCAAAACCCCTTTGATGGTGCAGGCCGAAACAGCAGTGGTGGCTGATCTGCCCTTCCACCTGATGACTGAGGCTGCAACACACCAGGCGATCCTCTTGTCTCCACCACACATCTCTTTCCATGGGATGCAAAAGGATGTCCGGTCGCTCTCTGAGCCATCGGGGCCTAGACTTCGGGATGCATCATGCCAAGCTTCTCTGTCTTCATCCCGACTTCTGCCTCCGTTGCCCCCAGCACCAAGACCACCCTCTCCGCCTCCAAGAACAATGTCCCTCCATCGGGACCAGCGCTCTCCATCTCCTTCCTCTGACTCCTCTTCGTCATCTGAGTCCTCGGTAGAGTACCTACCTTTTGTTCCATCGCCTCAGCCTGATCTATTGGACGATGACTCATCCTCGCCCACAGACGATGTTTGGTCCTTCGCTGAGCAAATAGTCAGGATGTCTCATGCCTTGCACCTAAAACTGACGGAGCGGGAGTCTGAACCATTCGACCCCATCTCCCAACGCCTGAAGTCGGGGGCTCCTCCGGCGGCTCATATACCGGTACTGCCGTCTCTGCTTAAGTTAACCCAGAACTCATGGGAAAACCCTTCGTCCATCCCATCAACTTCTAAACGGATCGACAGATTGTACAAGGTGGCTGGAGAGGGGATAGATTGGTTGCAAGAACACCCAAAACCAAATTCGGTGGTGGTGGAGGCGGCTCAGCCATGTAGGCAACGTCGAGCTCAATCTACACCCTCGGATCCAGAGGGGCGGAAACTGGACATTATGGGCAAAAAGATGTATTCGGCGGCTGGGCTCAGCTTTCGAATCGCTAATGATTCTGCCTGTATGGGTGCATACCAACAGGTACTTTGGGAGCATGTGTCACCCTTGCTTCAGGATTTGCCCGAGGAGCGCCGGAGACTCGCGGTGGCCATCCAGACCGAGGCTCAACTGTTGGCCGGGCAACAGATGAACTCGGCGAGACATGTGGCTGACTGCGTGGACAAAACAGTGGCCGGCTCCATCGCATTGCGCAGGCATGCCTGGCTAAGATCCTCAGGGCTATCTCCACAAGCGGCTGCAACTATTGAAGATACGCCCTTCGACAAATCGGGGCTCTTCAATAGGGCGACGGATGAAAAATTAGAATTTACACAGAAGATGAGGACCACTGCGCGGAAGTACGGTATGCCTTCCACCTCATCTTCTGCCTATCGCCGCAGATACCGCTCCGCTTGGCATACTTCGTCCTATTCCCAATCTTATAGGAGAAGTACCACTCCACAGCCATCTAGAAGGTCCTGATTTCAACAACCGATGTCCTCCTCCTCATCGGTGAGGAGCCAGGGATCTGCCTCCTGGTATCGGGCCCCACCGAAGCACCGAGCAAAGGAACAAAGCAGACGGAGATTCTGAGTGTTGCACCTCTCTTACTTTTGTTGATGTTTTCCCTTTCTTTTAGAGCCCCCTGTTCGGAGACCGCCTATCATCGTTCCAGGACACCTGGTCCCTAATAACATCCGACCGCTGGGTATTGAGAATCATACAACAGGGCTACTGGATCGAGTTCGATGAACTACCTCCAACTGGTCAGATCCGAATAACGCTGCCCTCCCCTCCCTTTCTCGAGGAGGTTCAGACTCTGCTGCAAAAAGGGGCCATCGAACCTGTGCACCCCGAACACTGCCATCTGTGTTTCTTTTCATCGTACTTCCTTGTACCGAAGAAGGACGGTGGCTTGCATCCCATCCTCGACCTACGAGGAGTGAATTGGTACATTATCCCAAAGAAATTCAGAATGACCACCTTGGCGGTTATCCTTCCCCTCCTCCAACAAAGGGACTGGTTTGCGTCCATAGACCTGAAGGACGCCTATTTTCACATAGGGATCCATCCTTTGCACAGGAGGTTTCTAGCATTCCAGATCGGAGAAGTGGCCTACCAATTTCGGGTTCTCCCCTTCAGACTGTCCACGGCACCGAGAGTCTTCACCAAGTGCATGGCGACGGTGGCTGCAGATCTTCGACAGCATGGAGTCACTGTCTTTCCTTACATAGACAACTGGCTACTTGTTGCGAGCTCCAAATCCCAGCTCGAGAAGGACATTGCTTATACCCTAGATGTGTTGGACACCCTGGGACTTGTTGTCAACATGGAAAAATCTCAACTGAACCCTGCTCAGTCCATCCAATTCATTGGTGCTCGACTGGACTCCGTCTCTGCGGCGGCGTATCTCCCCAGAGACAGGTTCGACACCCTTTGATGCTTGATCCATCGCTGCCGACGGTCTCAGCAGGTTCCAGCACACGACATCCAAGTCCTACTAGGACACATGGCAGCAACCACATCAGTCACGCCTCTGTCCAGGCTCCAGTTCCGACTGCTTCAGCAGTGGTTCCTGAGTGTCTTCGATCTTCTTCGGGACTCTCCCAGGAAATTGTTAACGATGCCTCGACCAGTGCAACGCTCGCTCGACTGGTGGCTCGTCTCCGGCCTTCCCTTCGATCCTCCTCAACCAACTGCTTCTCTCACGACGGATGCATCCCTGCTAGGGTGGGGAGCGCACCTGGGTCCACACAAGATTCAGAATCTGTGGAGCTCCGAAGAAAGGCAGCTGCATATCAATGTCTTGGAGCTCTTGGCCATTCAGAAAGCTCTTTGAGCCTTCGAGGTGCTTGTCTGGAACAAGACTGTCCTTCTGGTCACGGCCAACACCACGGTAATGTACTACCTCAACAAGCAAGGGGGTATCAGTTCTCCTCAGCTCCTACACCTCACCCTACAGATTTGGGACTGGTGCGTGGAACGGAACGTTTCTCTTCAGTCCATCCACCTCCCAGGGGAAGAGAATATTCTTGCAGACGGACTGAGCCGTTCCAATTCCAACGTCCACGAATGGATGCTCCACAGGCAGGTAACAAGGCAGCTCTTCCAGCTCTGGGGGACTCCGTTAATAGATGTCTTTGTGACAGCTCAGAACAGGCAATGCGACCAATTCTGCTCCAGGACACGACACAAGGATTCGAGGGGAGATACGTTCCTGTTCCATTGGGGAGGACCCTATCTGTACCTGTTTCCACCAATCCCGTTGTTGACGCGAGTAGTCCCCAAGCTCCGTCGGGATCGAGCGAACGCTATTCTGATCGCACCTTGGTGGCCCCGACAACCTTGGTTTGCACCGCTACTTCACCTGTCCAAGAGATGTTTCTTCCGCCTTCCGGATCGGCCGGACCTTCTCACTATTCAACAGGGCAGGGTCAGACATCCCGACCTCGACACTCTACGTCTGACAGCCTGGCGGATTCGGCCATGATCCCGGTACCACCCTCCTTACCCAAGGAAGTCCAGGAGGTTGTGGATGCCACTCGACGGCCGTCTACTCGTAGGGCCTACCTGTATAAATGGACTAGATTTGAGAAGTTTCTAGCCAACAAAGGAATGAGTCTCGAATCCTGCTCGGTGTCGACGGTTCTCCAATTCCTCCTCGAACTCTCGAAATCGGGGCTCTCGGTATCATCCATTTGTGGCTACCTGGCGGCTATCTCTGTGGAGTTCCAAGCTCGAAACCGTCCGTCTTCCTTTCAGGATCCGATAGTGAAGAGGTTCCTGAAGGGGTACATTAACCTTCACCCCCCAGTGACTGATCCTGTGCCACCTTGGAGCCTTGAACTCGTCCTCTCGCAGTTGGTGAGGAGACCTTTCGAGCCTCTTGCTACAACTGACCTGTGGCTTCTCACTTGGAAAACTGTCTTCTTGATTGCCATCACCTCCGCCCGACGTGCTAGTGAACTCTGTGCTCTACGGTCGGACCCTCCTTATACCTGTTTCCATAAACACAAGGTAGTCTTGAGGCCAGACATTTCCTTCCTTCCTAAGGTGGTTTCCAGTTTTCACATGAATCAGCCCATCGTCCTGCCAGCCTTGATGCAGGATCCGAAGGACGAATTCGAGCAGACCCTCCATTCTATGGACGTCAGGAGGGCCCTTGCCTTTTATATTCAATGGACTGCTCCGTTTCGACAATCACCCCAGCTTTTTGTTGCCTATGCTGACTTCAAGCGGGGTGCTCCGATCTCATTGCAGTGTCTCTCGAAGTGGGTGACATCGACCATCGCTCTCTGCTATGAACTGGCCAAGAGGCTGTTGCCTCCACAGGTTCGTGGACATTCTACGAGAGCTGTCTCCGCTTCGACTGCATTCCTCTCAGGGGTGCCCCTAGAGGATGTCTGCCGAGCTGCGACCTGGTCTTCTCCATTGACATTTATTTCACATTATAAACTGGAATCTCTTTCTAGAAACGAGGCTGCCTTTGGGAGGGCAGTACTCCTGTCCTCTATTCAATAACTGAGTGCCCTCCATATGGGACCAAATGTATATTGCCATATTGTTTTGATATATATAGGACTTTGCTTCATTGCATTTTGATATAAGAATTATTGGTGGAATGTGCAAACATTAATAATAATAATAATAATAATAATAATAATAATAATGGAAAGGAGGTAGATACTTCCCTAATATAGGGGACATACCCGCCTCCAGGGGTAAAGCTTGCTAATCTACCCAACTGTGTGATTCACAGAGACCACGAAGAAGATGGACAGGTTGCTTACCTGTAACCATAGATCTTCGAGTGGTCTTCTGTGAATTCACACAGACCCGCCCATCCTCCCCTCTATGTCCTATTGATACAGATATCTTTAACATTCCTGGTGCTGCTAATTGCGGCGTCATTCAAGGAACTGAGGGGATTTAGGCGGGAAGCCCTTATAAGGGACCGTTAGGATGGGCGGAGTTACCACCAAAAATGTATCTATGCACATTCTGCCTAGCGATACTAGAAGGTTCCGTATGCACTGCGCAGGCACAGGAATAACCCAACTGTGTGAATTCATAGAAGACCACTCGAAGATCTATGGTTACAGGTAAGCAACCTGTCCATTCCCCCCCCCAAAAAAATGTATGCAGCAGTAATAGGATTAAAAATTACAATAATAGAGAAGTGTCACAAAATTACAAGAGAAACTTTAAGTGAGGTTTGCATCTACGTGCTTCAACAGTGCAAGCAGTGCATTGCTGTACAGGGATGACAGCTTGAACATCTTACATAAAATTGTAATTTAAGGTGGAATTTGTAACTCTGACTAAATCATTATAACATTTATTCTTCTTCGTGGTCTCTTTGAATCCACACAATTAGGTTATATGTGCCTGCTCACAGCTCTGTTCAGAACATCCCAGCCCACTTCTCCCCTTACCTATATAAGGGGCCTTCCTATCTAAATGCCTCGGTTCCTTTTTTTCCTGCTGCTACGGCAGCACCGCGAGGAACTTTCCTGTATTTTTTTTTTCAGCTGAGGCCTACTCTCTTCTGCGTTTTGGCTCTTTAACGGATTTTTGACCTCAGACTGACTGGATTCTTCTCTCTCCTTCTTGATTTGGACTGGTTTGTGACTGTTTTCTCTGGCTTTGACTTGGACTGGCTTTTGACGATGGCTTCCACAACTTTCTTTAAACGTTGTTTGCAGGTTAAAGGAAAGATTGATGGACATGATTTGTGCCTACTTTGCTTGGGTGAAGGGCACAATACCCATTCATGCCACTTCTGTAAGGCTTTTACGCCACAGTTTCGACGGAATCATGAGGTCCGCCTTAAGGCCTTGCTGTATGAACATGCCTTAGCAGAGGGAGCAGATTGTCCTCAGTCTACCAAATCAGTACGTTCCCCTTCACTCTCATCTCTACTGGCCCTGTCGAAATCAGCGGATGCAAGATCATCCTTGACCCTGGTATTGACTTGCACTTGGGCCCGGCCTGAACATCTACGGCCTCATCGGGCTCGAAGCTGAGGACCGCTACCCATTCGGTTTCTCATGCATTGAGGCCAGCTACTTCCGCAGCAACAGAAAGACCTTCCACTGTATCATCTTTGGGGAGGGCTCCAAGGGTTTCGATCTCGGCATCTGGGTCCACTCACAGGTTATCAACATTGATGCCTTCTGCTACAGTTTCCAAGCCCTCGACCTCTACTGTCTTGGGCTGTAAGCCTGGGACTTTGGTTTCTGCCACCCCCTTGAAACTGCCCTCCGATTCAGCCCTTCCAGGGGACCCTGCACATAGGAAGCATAAAAATAAAAAACATGCCCGGGATCATTTTCCCAGGCTGGCTCTGATCCCATCGATACCAGCTCGGGCTTTGATTTCTCAACATACTGTGCTAGATGACGGTTGCACCCCAGATCCAGTACCAGGCGAGCAACCGCTCGAGTTGGTCCTGGGTTTGGATAACCATCCATTATACCTTGTGGATGTGGAGGAACCAATCTTGGTGTCCAAGGGTGAGATCGTTGATATGGCAGAAGAACTCAATATCACTGTTGTCTTGCCAGACCATTCCCCCTGACCTGATCCTGATGCTGATGCCTCTTTGGATCTTCCTGCCCACTGCTCCCTCCAATACCGGTTGAACCTCGATCTCCACCTCAAAGGTCCTACAATCCTAATAATAATAATAATAAAATTTTATTTCTATTCCGCCCCTCTGCAACACAATCGGGGCGGCTTACAATATAAAAATTCCATAACCACAATACCCTAGCCCACCCACCCCTTAAAATAATATTAACTCTTAGGTCTGGTATGTTGTATTGGTCCTCGCAGTCCCATTCTCATAGCTAGGGTCGACACTGCTCTTGATCTCGTGGCCTTAGCCATCGGCGTCATTACACCCGATCCTGGTCCTCCAGTCGGGGTCATCGGGGGGGGTCGCCACCGCTACCACTGGTCTCCATATTGAAACTGGTCTCCATGATCATGTCATCACCGGGCTGAGTTGGACAGATATCGCCACTTCCACTGCCAAGCTGCTGCATATTGGGACTTGCACCTGTTGTACTATCATTTTCTTGACTGTGATTGCTATGCTTGCTATGAATCAGCTCAACATCAACCACACAACCGTTCCCCTTCACAGCAGGGAGATATTGTCCGACCTTGGGCGCCTTCTTCATTTGGGTCTACCAGAGCTCTGCTCTTGAGGCCTGTTGGCTCACCATCTCCTCCCCTTGCAGATGCCAGAGGGAGTGAATGCAACGTTCTAGGGTCCATGCCAAGAGGAGCCCCAACCTCCGAGGAGCTCCTGCCGGACCACACTATGGAAGACCATGCATGAGACCATGTGCCAGATGTCCAAGCAAAGGAAACCTTCCCAGTTCTTCCCCCGTCGGGACCTAGATACCGTATCCCTTTGGGTTCGGAGTCTGCTTCTACGGCATCCTCTGTCAGCAGGCATCCACCACTGTCTCCAAGCCCTATAGTGATCGATGTCCCCTCGCCGACTGTGGGGAAAAATGACTCCCTATTTGACAAGCTGCCCAATATGGATCATGTGGTCACTGGGTTGCGAGAAGGGGCTGTCTCTTTGGCATTGCAGCAAGTCCAGTCAGCAAAGCTAACTGCTGAGTTCCCGGGTAAGGTCCTTGCCAGTGCCATTGCCCCCCAGAAATATACCTGGTTGCAATGTTCTGGCCTCTTCCACTCGTGCAGACCTCCCATTTGATGACAAAGTTCTGTTCCATGGCAATACTGATTCAAAACTGGAACACACGCACAAGATGAGGTCTACCACTAAGAAGTTTGGGTTCCCTACCCAGTCTTCCTACCATACTTGACCTCCTTGGCCCAGATTCCATATCAGCTCTTAGCCTTCTATTCTCCAGGCTCATACCCAGCTCCCTAACCCATTCCTTATAGGGCATGGCTTCCTGACCTCCTACCATTTTGGTCGCCCTCCTACGGACACGTTCCAGCTTCTAAATATCGTTCTGGAATTGTGGTGCCCAGAACTGGACACAGTATTCCAGGTGAGGTCTGACCAAAGCAGTATAGAGTGGTGCTATTACTTCCCTTGATCTAGACATTCTCCTATTGATGAATGCTTTATAGCGGTTGTAAGGCAAGGGTGGGCAAAGGGCATCCTTGGAGCCACACAGGGTACCACAGTATGTTTCTGGAGCCCTAACTCCCTTAAATACTTTGGACTGCCCTTTTCCTGACAAAGATAGTGAATTGCCACAGCTGCCAGGGTCATTGAGTTCTCCTTTTAAATATGTTGTAGGGTCCTTTACAGTGTTTATAATTTTAAAAAAACAACAAAAAAACAAACCTTTCCTCCACCACCCAAACCAGAAATGGACTTTTACCCACTTATGTCTTTCCATGTTTGTTTTGTTTTTGTGGTCTATGCAGCCCCCAAAGGGTTCTGGGGGACAAAAATTGGCCAATGAAACCCACTGAGACCCACCTCTATTGTAAGGAATCTTGAGGTTCTGTACACAAAGTGCTACATCTGAAATATAAATGTCAAGTAAATAATAATGAAGAATAGCAGCCTAAAGATCTATACCACAGTGAAGTGTATGTGCACACACTTACTCTAGGGTCAACTTAGAAAATACTGGAATAACACTCAAACAACAAAAAGTGAACTACAGCTTCAACAAAGACATTTCTTGAATGTTCACAAACCTAAATTATACTGACAGATTGAATGAATGAATATATATATATATATATACACACACATATACAGTGTGTCCCAAAAAATGTATATACCCTTGATGGTATATTACTAGTGATTATTTGAAGGCTAAGTAAACAGATTTACAGGTCACCCACACACACACCTTTACACAGGATCAGTACCTGCAGTTTCACTCACCCACAATTGGGGGGAGGGCTCTCTATAGGCATCTGGAGGACCATAGAGTTGTGCTGGAGGTGATCTCTCTAGGCAACACTTGAAGTTGATCATAGCATAATGCCAGATGTCTAGCGACCCTTTTTAGGTCCTCTGACACAGTTCTATGGCAGTTCACTAATATATGCAGTTTTGCCTATCTGTAGTAAGTCCAGGAACTTATTCCCTGGGTAAACAGGGTGGGGATGGGGGCAACCTGTATATTGAAGAGGAACAGATTGCTTACCTGTAACTGTAGCTCTTTGAGTGGTCATCTGTGAATTCATACAATTGGGTTATCTGCAGCTGCACAGAGCACTGTTCGGAACATTCCAGAAAGTTTTGTAAGCGTTTTGGTGGTAACCCTGCCCATTCCTCCCCTGCCCTATATAAGGGGCCTTCCTGCCTAAATGGATCAGATCCCTGCATGCCGCTGTAGCAGCATCCAATGGAACCAAGGTAGGCAGGACAAGAGGGGAGGACGGGCGGGTTTGTGTGAATTCACAGATGACCACTTGACGAACTACAGTTAGAGGTAAGCAACCTGTTCTTTTTCATGGTCTCAGTGAATCCACACATATGGGAGACTAGCAAGCTATCTCAAAACAGGAGGAGGGGTCCTGCATACATGAAACAGACCACAGTCCCCCATTATCTGTGAAATGAGGACAGAGAAAAATGTCTTCAAGAACAACACACAATGCGATTCGAGGCGGCATTAATAGGAGTATAGTGTCTAGATCAAGTGAAGGAATAGTGCCACTCTATTCTGCTTTGGTCAGGCCTCACTTGGAATATTGTGTCCAGTTCTAGGCACCACAATTCAGGAAGTATATTAAGAAGCTGGAATGTGTCCAGAGGAGAGCGACCAGTATGGTGGGAGGGAGGACTGAAAACCATGCCCTATGAGGAGTGGCTTGGAGAGCTGGGCATGTTTAGTCTGGAGAAGAGAAGGTTGAGAGGTGACATGATAGCCATGTTTAAATATTTGAAGGGAGGATGGAGCAGGCTTGTTTTCTGCTCTCCAGAGACTAGGACAGGGAGCAATAGAGTTGAACTATAGGCAAAGAGATTCCACCTAAACATTAGGAAGAACTTCCTGACCGCAAGAGCTGTTCAGCAGTGGCATGCACTGCCTTGTAGTGTGGTGGAGTCTCCATCTTTGGAGGTTTTAAAACAGAGGCTGGATGGCCATCTGTTGGGGGTGCTTTGATTGCGTATTCCTGCATAATAGGGGATTTGACTATATGGCCCTTGCGGTCTCTTCCAACTCTATGATTCTAGCTTGTGGGTGTTTTCAGTGGGGGGCGGGATTGGCCATGTATTGTGATTAGGCACTAAGGATGCAGTATGGTGCTTACCAATCCATAGCACATAATGGGATATTCACTAAACAAATGCAAGATTGGTCTATAAGGCTGAGAAAACTGTAGCTTACCTAAATTCCCATTTGTGGCTGAGATATTAATTTACTTAAATTGAGCCATTAATTTACTGACTTGCAGATCACTCTCTTACTTACCATGTTATGCCAGTTTTCATTTCCCCAACTACTACTCAGAGCAGCCCTTGGCTTTCAGAATTACGTCAGTATTCACTTAATGTGCTTTTTGGATGGAACATTAAACAGTGAAACTTTTTCTGGATAGTAGGCAGGGGCATAAAGGTAAGTTCATCAGGTATTCAGAAACTGTACTGGTATGTTTCTCTCCATATTTATACTTCAGTGATCTGTAAGAAATTCAGTGGTTGTTTATCAAGGGGTGTTTGAGAAATTTCCAGAGCTAGCATTTTTATGAAAACTTGCTAAATTTACTCCATGAACATATATATGAACTGGAAGACACTTGCAAGTTGAAGTGAGCTGTTGTAATACAGGAGAGTGTACATACACAGAAATGCAAGAATATATATATATATATATATATATATATAACAGATTTTGAAAAATGAGTACAAAATGCATACTTTGAGTCGTGCATGAAAATATCTATTGTTTCATACCATTTTGGCATCTGTTAACTGCAGAAAAATTAGCTAAATCAAGTTTGGCAGATTCTTCAATTCCTAAAGCTATCTCACAGCTTCTTAAATGTAGTCAGATTACATAAAGGACTGTGAGAATCACAGAGGACAGAGAGGATTAAAAGGTGCTGTTTCAAATGGAAACATGGTGGGGAAACTGTCAGGGAAGCATTTTAGTCTCACTTTGGGTTCCGTCTGTGACCTTAAAATCACTTTATTTGAAGATAATCATTTGTAAGAGCTGTTACAGCAGAAAAGCTGGAATTAGCTAATTTGATGGTACTGTCAGAGCATGAAAATGAAGATAGTTCTCTCACTTCAAAAGGAAATTGTTTCTCATTTGGTGGTTCCTGGATTTTCTTCTTCATGGTCTCTCTGATTCACACATATGGGTCGTTCTTCACCTGTGTGGAGATCTTTGGAAGCTTCTAGAGCTGTGTTTTGGCAGTAGCCCTGCTCCTCCCTCAGTTGCATGGATATAAGTCATGTGTCCCCACTGAAACCCAGTTCCTTTTCTTCTACCATCATTGTAGGAGTCTTAGGAAGAGTCTGCTTTTTGGGCATTCTCCCAGAGGGCCTTTTCGGTAATCGCCCCCAATTTATGGAACGGCCTGCCGAATGAGATCCGTCAGATGATGATCTTAAGTAGCTTCAAAAAAGCACTAAAGATGGATCTCTTTCGGCAGGCCTTTCCTGATTAGATCCCAGCCTCCATTATAGATGTGACCCATATTGCAACTATTATGCTTCTTATGAGGATCGCTATAGAGAACACTCTCACTCCCTGCCTTAGTTGCTTATTTCAGTTGCTCATTTCAATACCTCCAAATGGAGGTGTCTTATAACCACGATCTCTAGGCTGCAGATCCCCTTGCGTTCAAAGATCCCCCTGCTTCCTCCATGAGTACTGGTACCATCTTCTCACACAGCTGGTGAACCTATTACTTGACCTCCAGTCAAGCCAGTTTTTCTGACTGCAGTCCAGCCTTCTTCATCTAAGAGGGAAAAGATGATGTAAATGCACAGTAACTTTTTAATAGAAGCCCTGTATATGAAACACCCTGTGGTAAGTTTATCATTTGTGCATCTTAATCATTTGTACAACACATGGGTATGCCTACTGCCTTCTCAGTCTAGCTCACACCATTGGTAGAAGTAGGTTGTTGCTGATGACATGCAACAGTCATCTAGTCCATGGATGGGAAAACTGCAGTCTTCCTGATGTTGTTGCACAGCAGCCCCTTTCAACCCTAGCCAACAATGAGGGATGATGAGAGCTGAAGTTCACCAAAATCCAGAGGCTCAGATGTTCCCCACCACTGCTTTAGCTCCTAGTATGTCTTACTGCTTTTTGTCAACTTCTATGTCTTGAACATAACACTATGTTTATTGAAACCATCGATGAGAAATTTTAAAGACGTGTAAGTACTTTATCCTTGAGGAAAAAATGACATGGATCTAGGGAATTGTGAGCAACCAGAAACTGAACTGCAACTCCTTTTTTGTTTTTTGAATTTATATAGATAGAATTTCTCTGGAGTCGGGCAGGGGTGGTGGTGGCTTTTATTTGAAAGTGAAATAGGAGGAGTTTTGGTATTATGGTTCAGGTATGTCACAGTGACTGCTTGTTGGCCAGCACCCAGTGAGGTGACGGATGCCCTACAGATGGCCAGAAAATGTACAGGATAATGTGGTAGGCCAGTCAAGACAGCAGAAAGATGAATAGTTCTTATACCTTCCTTGTTCGTGTGAATAAATGGCTTTATGGAATTCTGGCAAAGAAAGAGCAGGTGCTTGTCACTTTGTTTTCTTGTATGGCAAAATTGAGGGTGACACTTAATCAGAAAACTCAGGTGTTTTCTCTTCAATAGAAGGAGCAATGAAATGGATTTTATGAAGAGAAGGGATCTTTTTATTAACAAAGGCTGTGAAGCTATTTGTTGGAAGAATGTAGCTTTCCGTTCAAGAGAAGTATGCCCTTGGCACTGAAAAATGGCAACCCATGTTGCAATGAAACATGCCTTATCTATGTCTTATCATTTGTAAGGTTTACCCCCAAGTCTTTTATGAGCAGCAGTAGCATGATAACCCAGTCAAATGCTTGTAACAGGAATAGCTGTAGTGCTCTTTTAACCTCTTCATTCCTGTCTATGCTTCAGAGGAGGAATGAAAATGGGAGTGGGAAGGGAAAGGAAATGCATGCTGAAAATCTGCAATGAGTGGGTTATAAGGTATGAGCCTCACCCCACTCCATACCAAAACCAGCCAAACAAGCAACACTACTAAATCAGGGTGCCAGCAGATAACCATGTCTTCAGCCTAGATAGTCCATGTACAATGAGTCAACAGGGCCACTTTCAAACATACTGACAGAAAACTAGGATCAAGATCCAGGAAAGAAGCCTGTTGACAGTTCCTATACACACAAAGAACCAAATATGGAATGGGTAGAGTACTTCAAGATTAGGAACAAGCAAATTAAAATAGCACAAAACTAAAGGCAAGACCAGACCAGAGAACAAGGCTGAGTATAGATATTCTCTCTTATTGGAGTTCTGGATCAATTGGCCTGGGAAGAAGCAGGCTGCAAGGGGGAATGTTGTGTGGTTGGTGGTTGATATCAGTTGAAACCCAGGGATCGTTTACATGGGCAAATATTCCTCTAAATATACCGCTAAGATAGCTCATAGTTCACACGGATCGCAGCACAGCATCACCTCATTCAGAAGGGGGGAAGGTAAAACACCCAAATATAGCGTGACAAGGGATGTCGCTACTTTTGCAGGTATATTTGCAATGTAGTGCTTTATTGGCAGTGTAAACTACCATTCCGTTAGGGGTTGCAGCAGATCTGCATTGTGATTGGTTGCTCTGATGCAAGGGGCGGGCTTAAAAGAGGGGGACTGAGTTCAGTAGCATTCAGGAAACTTTGAAAAATTCTCTCTGCTATTTTGCAAGTCTGCCAAGAAAAAGGATTCCCAAGACCTTTCAGTCATAAAGTTCCCATCTGTCAGCTCTGCTTGGGGGAGGGAGAGAGCGAGAGAGAGAGAGCAAGCGAGGGAGAGAGAGGGGGGAGGGGGGACTGAGGGAGGGAGAGTCAAAAATCCTCTGCTATTTTGCAAGTTGTGAACCCTGACTAAACAAATCGTGCTGAAAAAACTTGTGATAGGTTCACCTTAGGATCCTCGACATGGCAGCAAAGTCTTTCAGCAGAGAGATTGCTGTCTCTCTGCTTCGGGCAGTGACTGAGTTCATTTACAGGCAGATTTAGAGAGAGACAGAGACAGAGCCACTTCTTTTATCTTCCCCCCTGCTATTTGGGCAGTCTGTGAGTCTTTCTTTAGCTCAAAAATGCAGGGCTTCAAAGGAAGGTCTATGCCCTTCCCCATAAAGCCTGATTCTGCTTGAGAGCCCCCCCCCCTTTTCAAGTCTGAACGAAAAATCTGACTGGCACAGCTGCGGAAAAGAATTAAAGCGCAAGTTGCCTCAATAAATCTGCCGTGTAAACCAGCCCCCAGACTCCTGAATCTCAAGAAGCAGCAACAGAATAGAGAAATCATGACCACAGACCTTTACCAGCCATAGAGAGATTACTGTACACAGAGCTAGCTGCTTCCCTCCTGTCCTTAATGCAAAGTGACATTGGGTGATAGAACTAAAAAGGCCCTTTTCACTAATTTCTCAAAACTGGGGAGAAAAAGTTTTGTGACTGGCTGTGGTTCAAGTGAAGCTTTTTCCCTCTTTTTCACTATGGTATGCCTTTAGACTTATAGCTAAAGAAGGAGTATGCTAATGGGATCTCCCATGATCTGGGCAGCCCAGCTATTGGGTATAGACTCTCTTCTAGGTAAACAAAGGATTAATGATGTGTTGGTTTTAAGTGGTGACAGCTAGATGAGCTTAAGCGCAGGAGTGGGGCTGTTAGAAGGAGATACCTAGAAAATACAGCTGGTTTCATATGTTTTTGATGGGCAGCATTTGGACATTTCCTTTGGCCCTTAAAAGTCCACCAGATGAGCAGAAAAATTCTGAAAGTTTAGGGCCCATTTCCTACCACCTCCAGACCTGCCATGGAAGTGACTAGTTTGTTTGTTTGTTTTTTAAACTGGAAAACGATTTTAGGGAGTACCCCCTGTTTTAGAGGAGATTTGCGTCTTCTGGAAATGATTCTTTCATGTTTACCAACAAGAGGGCGAGGGACTTGGTAGGGGAGCAAAAAATGGCATGGGAGGGATGCATGAGTCCCACCTGTGTTGTAATCCCTAGTCTCATTCTCATACCCCATCTGACAGTGAGAACATTGGTCTCCTCCCCCTTCCAGATTTATTTCAGGGTACACCAGCATTAACACATGAGCAGTTTCTTATGTTGCATGGTCACTTGCAGCTGTCAGTATGAAACACTCTGTATTATTATTAAAGGCACGTTGTGTGGAAGCATTTTGCCACTGAAATCTGTGCAAGGGTTTGCAGCTATTAAAAAGCTGCCAACTCATGGCCAGTTAGCTACTCTGTCAGTACAACCCTATTGGGTCAAACGCTTGTGGTGAGGATAAATGGTGCAGCGGGCCAAATTTATTTGTTTAGACAGCCTTGCTTCACTTACTCTGCAGGATCCTCTTTCACTGGAAGAAGGCTCTTTTAGAAGTGTAATCTTTGCTAACTAAAGTGTATCTTTAATGTGGCACTGAGGAATTCTTAAACCAGAGTGTGAGGGAAATAAACTCTGAGTTCTCATACACAGTCTCTCTTGATAATTCAACATGGCCAAAAAATAAATAAATAAATAAATAAAGCGTGAGCATTTCCTTGCCACAGCCTACAAACACAGCATAACAATGTTCTCTTGTTTAATCTTGGTGCTGTGGGATGCGTCTGTTCAGGGTTTCTTCATCCATCCCCATAAGCTACTGCAGACTGGATGCTGTCACTTCTCCCCTCACAGTCTGGTAGGAAGTGCAATCTTTGTGTATCAGATGGATGCAGATGAAGCAGCACCTCCTTCAAACAGCAGGGTGTACAGCCCAGTTTTTCCTGTTCCTGAGCAGAGTCTTTGCACTCCATTAGTAGTTATGCAAGGCACAAACCCCTTAGACTTTATAAATCAGGGAGACCACAATGTGCCCCTAAAGAAGGAAGTGTCATTGAAATCTACCCAGTGAAATAGCAAGTTTTTGACAGCCCTTTTGACTTCAGTATTCATTACTATCCGTACTCCCATTCATGCTCAGTATTTGAAGATTGGTCAACCTGAATTGCTATCCAGTTACTGCCCTATAGTGCCTTTCTACAGGCATGCCTGTAATGCCTACTGCCATTTCTATATAACTTGTTGACTGGATGTGGACGTGTCTTTTTAGCACTTTTTTTAAGGCAAGGAAGCTCACTACGTAATATGGAAAAGCCATGTAGCTTCCCCCACTGATTAAAATAAGGAGGTGGGTTGGGATGGAACATCAGCATGAGGCAGCAGCCCTGGGTGAGATGATGTGACACACTGATGTGCCTTGACTAACCAAATATACAACTGTGTGCATGTCATTCCAGACTCAGCTTACCCTACTCCCCTTTTCTCTTTCTTATAATAATTAGTTACAGCTCAGTGGTTTTTGATTCAGCTATCATTAAGAAGTGACAGCTGTGCCTCTTGTAAATATGCATAGCCTATTTCATTCATGCATTAGTCCAGGGGATCATTTTCTTGTTGCTTAATCTTGGTTGGTTATGGATAATTAAGATGCACCTGTTTAAGTCCCTGCCTTGTTCACTGACATCCCTGCTTAATTATACCACATACCTGCTTCTTTGCAAAAACAAATTATTCTAGAGAAACGTAGTTCACTCTCTTCTTCATGCTCATTCATTTCAGAGCTGTTCATCTTGGTAGACAAGCTGAAAATACCATGTTACAGAAAAAGCAAATTAAAGTGCACTCGATTTATAATGCATGGTCACTGCGGGCACTTGCTTAAACCAGAGAAAAAACAGGTAATAATATTGCATGGATGATGGCAGCCAAAGCAGTTGCACTCACTCAAGGAATTTGTTTTTTTAAAAAACATAGAATTTGTTGTAAATGGAAGGATCACAGTTGCATTAGGAGAGAGGATCCCTAGCAAGTCCTAATCCAGTTTCTAAACATATCATATCTTAGATGTTAGTTAATGGAACCCCAGGATTTGCACTCTATAAACAATAAAAATTATTTTTTTGGCTGTTTTACATTAATCTTAACCTGGCTTCACACAATGGAAATGTACTCTTTCCCATTCTATGTCAAACACAGAATTTGGACCTCCAGCCAGAGGTGCACATATGGCTCACAGCTGGTTGCCCAAAAGTAAACATGCTTGGGTGTTAAGAAATTTGCCTATAGACTAGCATATACACATTTGCTTATACAGTTGTCCCTTCATATTCACTGAGGTTTGGTTCGAGGACCCCCCGTGAATACCAAAATCCATGAATACTCAAGTCCCATTATATGCAATGGCATAGCAAAATGGTGTCCCTTATATAAGATGGCAAAATCAAGGTTTACTTGTTGGATTATTATTTTTTTAAGAATATTTTCAAGCGTGAATACTGAAATCCATGGATAGCATATCCGTGGATACCAAGGATTTGGTACAACTGTAGACTGGTAGCCAAACCATACTCATCACTGAAATCCAAATCTGCAGGTGATAGCTCATATGATGGAATATTTATTTTTCTAATATACAGTCAGGTCTGGAAATAATTGGACACTGACACAAGTTTTGTTATTTCAGCTGTTTACCAAAATAAATTCAAGTTACAATTAAATAATGAATATGGGCTTAAAGTGCAGTCTCTCAGCTTTAATTTGAGGATATTTACATCCAAACTGGAGGAAGAGTTTAGGAATTACAGCTCTTTAACATGTAGCCCCCTCTTTTTCAAGGGACCAAAAGTAAATGGACAATTGACTCAAAAGCTGTTTCATGGAGAGGTATGGGCTATTCCTTTGTTATTTCTTCATCAATTAAGCAGGTAAACAGTCTGGAGTTGTTTCAAGGTGTGGCATTCGCATTTGAAAGCTGTTGCTGTGACCCCACAACATGCAGTCAAAGGAGCTCTCAGTGCAAGTGAAACAGGTCACCCTTAGGCTACCAAAATAAATAAATAAATAAATAAATAAATCCATCAGAGAGATAGCAGAAACGTTAGGAGTGGCCAAATCAACAGTTTGGTACCTTGGGAGAAAAAAGTGCACTGGTGAGCTCTGCAACACAAAAAGGCCTGGACATCCACAGAAGACAACAGTAGTGGATGATCATGGCATCCTTTCTATGGAAAAGAAAAAAACCCTTCACAACATCCAGCCAAGTGAAGAACACTCTCCAGGAGGTAAGGCATATCATTATCCAAGACTACCATAAAGAGAAGACTTCATGAGAGCAAATACAAGAGGGTTCACCACAAGGTACAAACCATTCAGAAGCCTCAATAATAGGAAGGTCAGATTAGACTTTGCCCCCCCCCAAAAAAAAACACCCTAAAAAAGCCAGTCCAGTTCTGGAACAGCATTCTTTGGACAGATGAAACTAAGATTAACCTGTACCAGAGTGATGGGAAGAAAAATGTATGGAGAAGGTTTGGAACGGCTCATGATCCAAAGCATAGCACATCATCTGTAAAACATTGTGGAGGCAGTGTGGTGGCATGGGCATGCATGGCTTCCAATGGCACTGGGTCACTAGTGTGTATTGATGATGTGACAGAAGACAGAAGCAGCAGATGAATTCTGAAGTGTATAGGGCTGTATTGTCTGTTCAGATTCAGCCAAATTCAGCAAAGTTGATTGGTTAGCGCTTCATTTTACAAAAGGACAGTGACCCAAAACATACTGTGAAAGTAGCCCAGGAGTTTTTTAAGGCAAAGAAGTGGAATATTCTGCAATAACTGAGTCAATCACTTGATCTCAACCCAATCGAGCATGCATTTAACTAAGGCAGAAAGACCCGTGAACAAACAATAGCTGAAGAGAGCTGCAGTAAAGGTCTGGCAAAGCATCACAAAGGAAGAGACCCAGCATTTGGTGATGTCCATGTGTGCTAGACTTGAAGCAGTCGTGGCCTGCAGAGGATTCTCAACCAAGTATTAAAAATTAACATTTTATTTATGATTGTGTTAATTTGCCCAATTACTTTTGGTCCCAATTACTTCTGGACCTAACTCTCTCTCTTTCTCTCTCTCTCTCTCAGGTGTGGGTGTGGGTGTGGGTGTGTCTCACATAGAAAACTTGATGTCAGAGAGAAAAAATCTAACCAAACCCTCTCTCTGGCATACTTTAAAAAAAAATATTCCCCCATACTTTATCTAGTCATTCATAAAAATAAGACAACACAAAATTACTTCTAACATAGAACATACATAACCTGTTACTATACCTAATACCTAATACATATCACAATACAATACATCTACCCCATTTATATCCCCTGTTCCTTCCCTTCATTTCTCCCTCCTTTCTTCCCCCTCCCCTTTATAAAAAAAATATTTTAAAAAGGCTTCCTACCTCTACCTGAAGGTATTGTAATCTAGATTCAAACTCCTTCTCTTTATACAAAATGAAAACAATATTTATTCTAATTTTCTATTCTCTAATACTTGCAACTATAATATATATCCTATTCCTCAATTTAACTTTATACCCCATTTTTTGCCAATTTTTTCTTTACCAAATTATACATTTCGCATCCCTTCTGTTGCAAACATATTTTATTATGGTTTTAGTAATCAACCTTCAAACCCCAAAATAGTAACTTCCCCTTTTTGTTCTCTTACGTAATCAATGACTGGTTTCCAAATAAGTAAAAAAAATTCTAGCTATTTCCCTTTGATTATATTCGTTAATTTTTCCATGGTGGCAATTTCCATCAGCTTTTCCAAACAATCCTTATAACTCGGTAATTCATTTGATTTCCATTTTCTCGCAAGAATTATTCTTGCTGCTGTTAACATATACGAGATTAATTTACAAAAAAATTTCTCATCTTTATCTTCTCTGTTTGTCATATTCGACAAGAATAATTCTGGTCTTAACATAAATTTAATTTTCAGAATCTTACAAATCCACTTATTTACCTTAAACTAAAACCCATTAACTTTTTTACACCCCCACCACGTATGAAAATATGTTCCAATTTGCTTTCCACATTTCCAACATAAATTATTTGTTCCTTTATGCATTTTTGCAATAATTTCCGGAGTAATATACCATTTCATCATTACTTTATACCAGTTTTCCTTTAATACACATGAACAAGTAAATCTTATCCCCTTTACCCATGTCTCTTCCCATTGTTACATGTAAATGTCATGTCCTATATACTTTGCCTGACTAATCATATATTCTTTTACTTGTTCTTCCTCTGTTTCAAATTTTAATAATTTATATATCTTACTTATTAAATGTTTTTTGCCCTCTTCTAATAATTTTTCAAAGTCTTATTTCAATCCCTCATATTGCCATTTCCTCAGGTCTTCCCTATCTGGCATACTTTTTTTTTTTTTTTACGATATCATGTATTTTCTGTTTCTCTGGAGGAACATTCTGTATGAAGTTCTACAGCCAAGTCATAGTTTTACCACTTACGTAAGAACTTGAATCTGTGTTAGAGCTTGGAAACATTACTGTTTTGAATTACAGCTCCTGGAATACCCCAGTTGGCCAGCACATACTGGGAATCATAATCCTCCCCCCCAAAAAGCAGCATTTCCAGTCTCTGATCTAGTTACCAAGTTCTTCCTCCTCCTCCTCTTCTTCTTCTTCTTCTACTACTACTACTACTACTACTACTGAGTTACATAGCTTTAACACAAAGGGAATAAATTCCTACTACATTTTTGTTTGTAACATTTTCTTTTATAAAAGTCAAATATAAAAAAGGGAGAAAGAAAATAAATACATAAATAAATTGTAAAATTTTGCAAAATATACCACAATCCCATTGTATATTTTCCCAACTTTCTACCTAGTTTGCTGGGATTCTTATTCTAATTTTATCTATTACATATCCTCCTTCCTTCTACTCTCATATGAAGTTTAATTTCAGATCGTTTCTAACATTACAACCTCCTTCCAGTCTGTTTACAATTAGCTTTCAGCATCTATGTTGCTTATGTTTTCCCATCTCTTTTTCCATTGTATTTTTATTGGTTTCCAGTCGTCTTCCACTTGGCTTACTGACCTTTAATTTATTGATGCTGTTAATTTGTCAAAGTCCATCATTTCTTTTAACTTAATTAGCCAGTCATCTGTTGTTGGGATTTCTTTTACTTTCCATTTTTGTACATATAGCATTCTCACAGCTGTTATCGTTTATAGTAGTTTTTTCCAACATTTCCTCTCAGTTTTCTGTCTGTGTTGTCAATCATGTTAAGTAGATATAACTCTGGATGCATTGGGAACTTTACACCTAAAATTTCCACTATTTGGTTGTGGATTCTAGTCCAAAATTTCTTGGCCACTGCACATCTCCACCACATATGAATGAAAGATCCATTTTTGTCTTTGCATTTCCAGCACCTGATTTTACCTGTTTTGTACATTCTGTCTAGCTTTGTTGGGGTCTAATGATCTAGTTAACAAGTTCTGTTTGATTTCCACAATCTGTAGTCAACTGAAATGTTTTATCAGAAGTAATCAGTATAGTTGTCCTATGGATTAAAACTCTACTTTGCAATTTGTCTGATGCACTTTATACTCCTGAAAAATGATTTGAAAAGACGCTTGTCTCAAATATCAGTATTTGAAACCATCTGAATGTTTTGAGGGAACAAGGGTCTTTTATGGTTTTGAATCTATTGGAAACAGCAGGCATTTTCCAAACTGAGATTCTTCCTTGTTGAATTTTCCTTTTCCTAGTCAGCCAGGGAATAATTACAAGGTTTCATGTGAACAGAGCCACAGATGAAATTATTCATCTAAGAGATACAGAAGAATTTGCAGTAACATGCTCCTAATATATACTGACAAGCAAGTAGCAAAGTGGGAATACAAACATCCAGTTGCCAAAAAGTGGTAGTTTTTCCAGTCCTTGAAGAGGAAGCTGTAGAACCACTACCGCCAAGAAATTCCTGTTTTCTATCCAGCCTTGGATTTCATTTTATGTCATAAAAGTGATTGTCAGAGATGCTGTGGGAAAGAATTTCATACAGAATCATATATCACCATCTCAGCATTTCCCTAAGTGGACCCTGGTTCAGAGGCCTAGATGTGTGTTTATTTGATGGGGAAAAGCAAGGTTATCTGTGGCAATCCTTGACTTGTTCACCTTATTGCCTTAGAAGGCAAAGGAGATGAACAGCTTCAGTTATATAAACATACTGTAGAACTTCCTATATACCATAGAAAAGCAAGATTCACTGGTCATCTTTGACAGGTCTGGTCTGAAAAAAGAAAAATGTTAGGCTTTTTTTAGCTTGAGATATTTGTCTGTTTTTCTTGAATTGCTGCACATGTTATTGCTTTGTGGTAAATCAGTGTCCATGCAACATTGGGATGGCAGGTAAATCAGGTGAAGAACAAGAAAATCTAGTTCAGTACAAATTTGAGGAAGAAATAGAAGGGCATTTGAAGACAAACAGGCTTTCATTACTGCAGGGTTGAGGGAATTTTCTTATAATTTCAGGATCCCCTCTTCCCATACACTCAGGTCTTCAGGGGGACATTTACTTCAACCAGCCAGGACTAGACTATCAACTGCCACCCATCGGCCACCCCTATATTGTGGAATGACCTGCCAGAAGAGATTGACAGCTAAACACACTGTCTGAATTTAAAACAGTGCTAAAGACCTATCTCTTCCAGCAGGCCTACCCAGTTGATTTTAATCCATTAATTTTACATTGGTATTTTAAGTGTATGGATGATTTTAATGCAATGTTTGTTTTAATCCTATGTGTTTTAACTTACGTGTTTAAATGATTTAATGTTTTAGTTATATATTGTATTTTAATCCATATTGTTCCCCACCTCAAGCCTTGGGGAGAGGTAGGTAAGAAATAAATTGTTGTTGTTTTTACACTTTTCCCAACAAGTCCTTCTTCTTATCCTTTAGCATACTGCACTATTTTTTTATTTTTTATTTTTAATAATGTTACATTTATTACATAACAGTACAGCATCATCTCTTGATTGACATATCTTCTTATAGTACATGTAACTAATACATTACATTCTTTTAAAAAAAGAATATTATCAATTTAGTTGGTGGAGTATGTTCTCGATTTTTTCATCACAAAATGTATTCTCTTTCTGTACATTAGTGTTCCATTCTTTCCACCTTTTTTTTCTTATACTCTTATCCTTTTATTATATAGAAAATTTCCATATTCTCCCTGATTTCACCAGAAATATCTCTTTATTTGCCATCATACCTAAGATGTCCTTATTAAACTTTTATCCATCTGTTTGTTTCTTCTAATCATATTCTAATCTCTACATTAAATTTGATCTGAAGTTCTATCACAAAATTAATATCAAAGTTTATCTCATAGATCAAATTTATTGAGATTTTTCCATTTTTCTTTCCAAAGATTAATTATAGGAGCCCATTCCATTTTAAATGTATTATCTGTTTTATCTTTTAATAGTGCAGTTAATATGTCCAGCATACTACACTATTCTTGTGTGTTTGCCTGTGCACTACCTATTGTAATAGGGAGGATTTTGAGTGATCAAAAGCAGTCAGTCAGAGGAACAGCACCGATTGCCATTATATTAAACATAATGGGGTTGCAAAAAAGCCAAATAAGATTGGGATTAGACAAAGGCTGGGGAACAGGCTTTCCAGACGTTGGACTGCAACTTTTACCAGCCCTTGCCAACATAGGCAGTAGCAAGGTATGATGGAAGCTGAAGTCCAAAAGCACCTGGAAAGCCTCACTTTCCTCATCCCTAAGAGTGTGTACTCAACCAGCCAAAGTTCTGAATTTCCTGTTCTTAATTGCCTTTTCCTTATCATGTGCTTTTTTCTCATTATCACAGTTGGAATATGAAGTTGTTAATCTAATAAAAATAAAAACCATTTACCACAGAGAGGAGCCTTTATGAATTGCAAGAGCCTTGTGTCATGTTCTTAATTCCCATCTATGAAGTGTTTACCTTTATAGATTTTGGCCATCTAATCCAAACGGTGATTCATCCAATAATGCCATGGTTAGAGGACTGGCCCTCACTGTGTCTCAGAACTTGGAACAGAGATCCAAAACAATAACTCTCAGAGCTCTGCTCTGTCTGTCTGTAGTTTTTTACAAGGGTGTATCCCACTGCTGCTACTTCCTAGGCCAGAGGTTATCTTTTCTGTAATGACATTATGCTAAAAGCATGACATTATGGACAGCTAATGTAGTATAATGGTCTGAGTTTGGTTTTGGTTTAGCTAGCCAAGGAATACCAGGTGTGGTAGGCTATATTTCAGAGGAAGGATCTGGCAAAAACTTGTCTGAGTATTCCTTGCCTAAGAAAACCCAGTGAAATTCATGACGTCTCTCTAAGTTGACAGGTGACTAGAAGCACATAAACATGCACAGAGGACACTGGGAGACTAGGCTAGAATCCTCAATCAGTGTCATGTCCCATGAGCCTGATGAGGATATAGAGTCAGAGGAGGAGGAGGAGGACATGGCAGGGAACGGCCCTAGGGCCCCTGGCACAGGTTTATCTATACTTGTGCCAGCGGGAAACCCAGCCAACCTAGAGGCTCGAGCAGAGGAAGAGCCTGGTCCAAGCGGATTGGCATCAGTCCCAGCAGAGTGTGCTGCTCATTCAGATAAGGACACAGAAGAGGAGAGGGACTTACCTCCACCATTGTATACCCAGCAGCAAGCTCAAAAGGAAGCTCAAAGGAAGTCTCTGAGATTTTATGAGAAAAACCTGTTTGTTAAGAAACAGCTGACAAAGCCTTAATTGCTTTATATATCCTGGGAGAGGCAGTGGAGGCTTTGTCAGAGATCAGCTGATCTCACTGGAGAAAGTTTCCTGTTGACTTCGGTGCCTAGATTCCAGTTATCTTGACTTCCGTTACCTTGACTCGTGCTTAGACCTTGGACTCTCCCTGACTCCTCTGCTGCCTACTCCTGTTGACCCTTGGACTGCTTTGGACCACGCTGACTGATTACCGTAAACCTCTTACCTGTTGGACTGTGTTGCTGAACTAAATCTTTGACTGGGTTTGAATTCCTGTGACCTAATTAACAGTGGGCTCCCTTCCCAGACTAGTGCTGTTTATACTCTGCTGGTACCTAGTTGCTTTCTGAACACTCAGTCATGGAAACCCACTGGGTGGCTTTGGGCAAGTCATATTCTCTCAACCTCAAAATAAGGCAATGGCAAACTTCCTCTGAATAAATCTTGCCAAGAAAACCCTAAGACATGTCAGGGTCAAAAGCACATAACAACAACAAATGAAATTATGAATAGGTTCTTTGATATAAAGGTTTTTTAAAAGTATGTGTCTTTTAAAAAACAGTATTGAATTAGCTGTTGTACGATGCTGTACTACTGTATATTCTGGAGTATAAGACGACCGGGCGTATAAGACCCCCCCCCATTTTTAAGTTAAAATATAGAGTTTGGGATATATTCGCCGTATAAGATGACTCCCCTCTTCCAATGCACCCTAAATAAAAATTTTAAAAACCATCATATTTGATTTCAATATGGATGCGGAGTTTATAGAGTGATTCATAAAATCTGGAGTGTTGCCACTGGAGTAATAGTATCAGGAGTACAATGTGATTGGAGTTTAAAAGTGGAATCCTAATGAAATGACAGGAAAAACACTTGAATAATAATGTAACAGTAGAATGTTAGCATTTGGTGAAAATGGCTGTGCGAAGAATAATATCATGAATGGAATAATTACGCCTGGTCCACAGTGACTACTGAACTCCAGGATCCAGAAAATAATGGCAATAGAATGTGGAAAAGCAGTAATGGGATAAATGTAGAGGAAGGCAAAATTAAACAACAGAATCTATAGCAAAATCTTATGTCTGCCAAACAGTGTCATTTACTCCGGTTCTTCAATTCAGAGTTCAGTTGCAGGGGAATATTAGCTGCATCCTAAATGAAATTATAGCCATTATGGAACTTAGACATCTAGTCTTACAGTTCCCAAATATTCTGTTTTCCTACTGCACAAGAAGAATAAAAGAAAAGGTTCCTTAACCTGGATTTTCAGTTCCCAGATTGTTTTATCATATTATGGTAAAAATCAAGCAATGGTAATACAATGAATAAAAAATGGCACCCCTTCCTCTTCCCTGTAATAATTCGATCTTCCCAGACAACTTCTCTAGAAAGTTGAGGTATGAGAGTGGAGAATTGCCACCTGCTATCTGCCCTGCCATCAAACCTTCATAGCCTTCTTGTTGAAGGTGGGGAGAGGGGGCGAATCGCGGGTTTGGCAGCATAGCCTCCGCATCCCCCTCCTGCGCTCCTTTCCAGTAAGGAGCGCAGGAGGAGGATGCGGAGGCTGTGCACCCAAACGGGGCACGTTCGCCCCTTCTCCCCACCTTACTTGAAGGTGGGGAGAGGGGGCGAAACGCGGGTTTGGCAGCATAGCCTCCGCATCCCCCTCCTGCGCTCCCTTCCAGGAAGGAGCGCAGGAGGAGGATGCGGAGGCTGTGCACCCAAATGGGGCACGTTCGCCCCTTCTCCCCACCTTCCTTGAAGGTGGGGAGAGGGGGCGAATCCTGGGTTTGGCCGCATAGCCTCCACATCCCTCTCCTGTGCTCCCTTCCAGGAAGGAGCACAGGAGGAGGAGGAGGAGGAGGCTGTGCACCCAAATGGGGCACGTTCGCCCCTTCTCCCCACCTTCCTTGAAGGTGGGGAGAGGGGGCGAATCGTGGGTTTGGCAGCATAGCCTCCGCATCCCCCTCCTGCGCTCCCTTCCAGGAAGGAGCGCAGGAGGAGGATGTGGGGCTGTGCACCCAAACGGGGCGAATCCTGGGGTTTGCCTCCACAGCCCGCGTCCTCCTTCTGGTCTCCCTTCAGAAGGGAGCCCAGAAGAAGGGATCGGGGTCGCGGAGCAAAACGGGGCATTTTCGCCCTTTTCCTCCACCTTCAAGGAAGGTGGAGGGAAAGGGCAAATCTAGCGGTTTGCCTCGGCCGCTGCAGAAGCGATCGAGTGGTGGCTGCGGCAAACCGCAATGTTTGCCCCCCTCCTCTGTCTTCCGTTGCTCCCCAAAGGGGGAGAAGGCAGAGGAAGGGGGCGAATGAACTTCAAAACACTTTGCTTCACCCCCCTGCCGCATCTCCTGCCTCTTCGCTCCGTTTGCGAAGAGGCAGGAGATAGGCAGGCGAAGCAAAGTATATCCGGCGTATAAGACGACTGTCAATTTTGGAGGGCACTTTTGAGTGCTCAAATGTCATCTTATACACCAGAATATACGGTATTAATATCTTTTGTAAGCTGTTGATACCGTCACTTTATAAATTTTGATAGGGGTAATATTTTTAACTCTGTTACAGCAAAAATGACAGTGTCTTCAGGTAACTTAACATGTCTTATTTGCCAGGAGCTTTTATGGATTCCCATCCTTTCATCAGATACATGTATATAAACCGAGTTACTAATACCTATAAACTGAGCCAGCATGGTATAATGTCTTAAGCGTCAGACAGCGGCTCTGGAGACCAGGGTTTGAATCCATGCTCAGACATGGAAATACACTGAGGAGTCATCTACATGGCAAAAAACAAACAAAAAACCCTCAGCTTATTTACTCTGAATCCTAATAGTTCACATGAATTTTGGGCCAATGTTGCCATATTCAGAAGGAGGGGGGCCAAAATACCCATGAGATACACAATATAAGCTTTCTCTATTTTTCCCAACTTTTTTGAAAAGTTCTGTAAAGTTGCGCACTATTGGCTGTGTGAATTATCAGCAACAATTGCGAAGCAGGGGCTCACAACAGAGCTGAGACCTCGGAGAAGCGGGCTTGCAAGGGATGCCTTGCAATACTGGATCCACCATTTTTTTTAGGATGGGCCAGGCAACCCCAGTGCTCTCCCCTTCTCCATTTGCTGGCTGTGGGGGTGGATAGACAGGCCTGTGGTACTGACAGTCCCACAGGCCCATCTGTCCACCAATGCTGCCTGTTCCTCTCTGCACCCCCACTCTTCCCCGTTCACTGGCAGCGGGGGTGGATAGATGGGACAGTAGCCCATCTGTCCACTGCTGCAGCCTGTTCTTCCCTGCCCCCCTCTTCCCCATTCACCAGCCGAAGGGCCCCCTGGACCTCTCTACCACTGCCGCCCTTTCCACCCAGCATGAGAGATAGACCTATGTGACTGTGAGTCACAGAGGCCATGCCCCCCCCATGTGAACTGCAAAATTGCTAATTTATTGGATCTTCCAAAATTTTGTAAACTGCTCGGCTCTGTATCAAAAGAGAGGTTAGCTGGCATTTTCTGCATTAAAAATGGTCATGTAACTGACCTCTGGGTGACATTGGACAAGTCACAGTCTCGCAGTCTCAGAGGAAGGCAAATACAACTGTGAACAAATCTTGCCAAGAAAACCCTATGATAGGCTCACATTGGAGTCGCCATAAGTCGGAAATGACTTGAAGGCACACAACAACAATATTTATAAATGAAGTTTAACCTAGTTTGGCTTTGGGGCTAATAGATTTGCATTTGACCAAAATTGAAATCCAAACTGCTGATTATTTTTGGAGACTAGGAGCCTTAATGCACTACAGTGTTATAACACTATTATTCCACTTGAACTGCTATGGCTGCCTCCTGTGAAATTCCGCGGTTTGTAGTTTAGTGAAGCTCAAGAGCTCTGTGGTTGAAAATGCTTAATGCTCCTCCCTAAACTGCAAATCCCAGGATTCCACAGGATGTAGCCATAGCAGTTAAAGTAGAATAATAGTGCTATAAAAGTGTAGTGTGATAAGCCCCACTTAGGTGATTTTTTTTAAAAAAAATCTGGTTTTGATGAATATGACAGCAGATGAACCATGCAGATGTTTGGGAAAATGGGTTTCATTTCCTCCAAATTTGTGACCCATTCTTGTAATGCCATGCTTGGGGCATGAATTTATGGGTACTGGACTTCCCTCTGTTGAAAGATGGTAGAAGGCTATTACTGCTTTATGCTGAAAGGAGGCCCAGTGCTCTTGAAGCTTTTAGTAGTTTCAGACATAATTCCTTACATTTTCTTCATGGATGAAACTAAGATTCTGTGTCTCATCCAAAGTCCACTGCACTTCCTGAAAATCTTTTCATGATGGGTGAGGGAACCTCAGAAGATGTGGACTGCAGGTGAAAAGAAGGATTTGGTGGGAAATGGCGTCCCCTCCCCCATTATGTGACTAGAGAACCAATTAGAAGCCAAGGCTGATTTGTTGTTTTTATTTTTTAATGTGGGAAGTGGGCAATATCTTTTTCATCCTTTCATACAACATCTCTTTTGCAGCCTGTGATACAAAGTCTTCCTTCTACAGTCCCCATGTATTCAAGGAAGGCTGGATAAAGGGAAAGCTAGAGTGAGTCTTCAAAAGAATAGGTGAAATGGCTGCACAATGCAAATAAATAGTTGCGCAAAATGATGATAAAACAGTGGTTCTAAACACTGGCTTTGACTCCATTTTTAATTCAAGTAATTTCGTTTTAGGACAGCAAGGATAAATAACATAAAAACTTCTACATATATTGCAAATTCCAAACCACAATTAACTTTGTCAGATAACTTTCAGAGTTATTTAAAGAAAATCCTCCGTGGTGCCTTGCAGTATTGAATTTACTGGTAACTATTTGTGCAGCCATAAATGCAAGATTAATTCTTTTAATTAATCACATTTCAGAGATTTACTTTTTGCAGTAGATTAATCATTCTAAAATATTAGTTATGTTACATGTCACAGTGCTGATATTGCATTTGCTGTGCTTTTCCATGCAGAATATAAAAAAGGAATGTAAAACTTCTAACATATTTATTAATGAGTATTAAATTCTACCATTTTCAATGGATGAGTTTGTTTTATATTTGGAACACAATATTTTAGTTGGTAACAAATGAGAACAGGTTATCCTCAAATCCCCTTCTTCAAAATCACAGTAATTTATAACAATCATTTAGCTATTATCCATGCAATTTTTGTTAGCAATACTAGAAGAAATCTACTAAAACTT
Organism: Gambelia wislizenii; assembly: GCA_030847615.1. NCBI lineage: Eukaryota > Metazoa > Chordata > Lepidosauria > Squamata > Crotaphytidae > Gambelia > Gambelia wislizenii. The sequence goes on along the minus strand of JAUMIR010000001.1, from coordinate 162,219,899 downwards.
GGTTACCTTTATTTATAATTAAAGCAAAGTGGTAAGTAATATCCAGCTCAGCTGTATTTTAGATTGATTTGGTGATATAAAACAAATGTAATAGCTGGCGAATTACAAATAATGTAGTACTAAAATGAACCAGCAGCTTCAACATCAAGTAACTGAAGACATCAAAGGATATTGAAATAGATGAGCAAATGTTGCATTTCACATTGGCAACAAGCAGAAAATCTAGGTCCTAGAATATGTTAAATCTGTTCAATGTATAGATATGGTAGTGAACACTGGAAGCAGAATTGTTTAACTGAAAGAAACAAATGATCTTCTCTTAATTTTATCTCTTCACCATAGGCACTGTTCCTACTTGAATCCCAGAGAAACAAAGGGGATCCCCTTGAGTGCCATATATATATATATATATATATATATATTTAATATTGAAGGATTTGGTAGCCTAAAAAAACCATGAAATTTTTAAGAGAACAGTATGGTACTGGAAGGTAGGAACAGGCATATAGTTTCTCCTTCATCACAAAAAAGGGAACTGCAGATCAGTTAACTTCATGTTACTACTGTACATAATTATGGAACTGATTATTAAGTAGTCATTCTGTGAGCATCCAAAAAATAATGCATTGATTACTAGGAACCAGCATGAGTTTATTGAGACTGGGTCATGGCAGGCCAATCCCGTCTCTGTCTTTTTAATAAAATTACTAGTCTTGTAGGGCATGGAAACAGAGTGAACTTAATGGATCGTGATTTCAACAAAGCATTTGACAAGTGTTGCATTATATCCTTCTTGACAAGTTGATGAAACATGGGCTAGGTGCTAGTACTGTTAAGTGGCTCCATGGGGGGCGGGTTAACAGTTATAATGAAAGAATGCCATTAATGGTGCTACTACAGCCTGGAAAGATATCTCAGTTGGAGTGCTGGAAGGCTCTGTCACAAGCCATGCTCTATTCAGATGTCTTATAAATTACTTGGGAAAATGTACAGGGTGCTTATCAGATTTGCAGGTGACACAATGCTGAGAAGGATAGTTGGCACCATAAAACAGGGGTGAGCAAAGTGCAGCACATGGGTTACATGTAGCCTTCCACGACACTGGCCACCCATTAAAAAAACAAACAAACTTTGAAATACCCCTTACACCCTCTGTGGTGCTGGGACAATTTTGCTATGTTTTTGATTCCCCTGATTTGTTTTGGCCTGACAAAATTGCCCTACAACCCCCAGGGGGACACAGAGTCACCCATCTCTAAGTAGCACTCTTCTTATATCTGAAACACTAACAAAATATGAAGCAGAGTTGTTCTCTGATGCACCTGAGTGCAGGACATAGAACCAAAGGGTGGAAAAAACAGATCCTGCATTGAGTAGCGAGTTGTATCTCTTATCATTTTCATTATTTTCCAGATCATTTGATTCCATTAAGGGTGAAACTACATATTGCATTTCCTCATTAAACAGTTGGGTTATTATCTTAAGTAATAAGTACAGGTCTTCAGCTGGCATAAATGCCATATTGGTTAACACATCTCTCTTTCTATAATTCTCTTGGGTATGTTGCCTTTCCCAGTGTGCCGATTGGCTGCTCAGGAAAGACACCCAACCCACACCCAACCAATCACCACTCACATGCAAATTCCCTCTCCACATCACAATCCACTCAATCTGCATCACTGTCCCATGAGGGGCCCTCCTTCCTCTCCCTCCCTCAGCCACTCATCAGTCACAGGCTGTGATGAGATTCAGGCAGTCAACTGGTGGTGTCTGCAGGATGCTGCTGCAGGCCAGAGCCAGACAGTCAACTGGCAGTGGCTGCGGCAGGGAAACAGAGGAAGTCACCCTCAGCAATTCCAGGTAAAGTGTGGAACGCTGAGAAGGGGACAAGGAATTTATACCCACCAGCCTACCTTACAGGATTGTTGTGATGTCTACCAGGTGTTTTTTAATGGCGTATGGTACGCCGGGTCCAGCTAATATGTTGCATATTAGTAAAAAGTACACCATGTCGTACGTAGAAACAAGTTTAGGCACAATTCACCCTATATGCAATTTTCCTTTTGTTCAAGAGATGAAGAAAATCATTTAAGTCTTCCTTTCAGAATTTTCATTCCATCATTGATGACAGCATTGACCAAGCCATGGTTTACTGCTTGATGGAATGACTATAAACATCAATGCACTCATGTCCATTCTCGTTTTGGAATACTATATATGCTTGGATTTTACAAGAAATGTTCTTATGCCAAGTTACTATTTTTAAAAAAAAGAATTATTGGAGTTGTTTAACAGATGGATGAAATTTATTTTTATTATCAAAAAATTATAGGCCATCAAATAGGCTTTGTAGAGTGACACACTAAAACTGATCAATAGAATCAGTCTTAGACCTTTCTGTAACATTGCTTTGTTATAGTCCAACAGCTTTATGGTTATTAAACTCAGGTTGTCTTACAAACACAGGTTCTCATTTTAATTATTTTCAAAAGGAAAATGTGTGTGTGTGTGTGCGCGCACGTGCGTGTGTGTGGTGGCAGCAAGGGTTATCTTCAGTGCCCAGACATCTTATCAGCATTTTGCAAATAAAAGCTTTGCACGTTCCTAGCATAGTGGTCCAGTTTGGACATAGACCTAAAACTTAGTGTAGTGCTATACAAACAAGTCTGCTCAAGACTTTTGCACAATGGCTTCCCCTCTTCCCCTAGGTGTAAGGGGAGGGATAAGATTGGAGCACTCCTTCCTGGTTTAAACTGGCTGTAGTTATGGGCAGAAAGGGGCAAACAAAATGATCAGAAGGATGGAGCAGAAAGGTTATAACATTTAGGATTGTTTAACTAGAAGAAAGGCAAATAAGGGTCTGATCAAGATGTATAAAATTGTGTGCGAGGTGAGAAAGGTAGACAGAGGGAAACTTTTCTCTTCTCTTCTGATAATAGAACCCACTGAGACTGAATTGTGGGAGATTCGGAACAAATAAAAAGAAATATACTTTCACACGGAACATAAAGCCTAGACTGTGGGACTTGCTGTCACAAGAAGTAGTGATAAATGCCGATTTGGACAACATTAAAAGGGACAGATTCATGAGGATGAGGATATTAATGGCTACTAATTGTGAATGAGAGCATAGCATATTGGTTTGGATGTTGGACTAGGACTCTGGAGACCAGGGTCCAAATCTCCACTAGACCATGGAAACCCACTGGGTGACCCTGGCCAAGTCTCACTTCCTCAGCCTTAGAGGAAGGCAAGTGCAAACCTCATCTGAAGAAATGTTGCCAAGAAACCCTCCATTATAAGTTTGCCTTAGGGTCGCCATAGGTCAGAAACAACTTGTACACCACCACAACAACTGGGATGGATGTATAGACTCTCCAGTGCCAGGGACAATGTGCCTCAGTATTTCTGTTGCTGGGAAGCATGAATGGAAGAGTGCTTTTGCACTTCACTCTGATTTAACACAGCTCTTCTAAACATAGGAACTGTGGTTAGCTTTAAGGCACAGATTATTGGAACAAACCAGGATCAAAAGAAGCTTAATTTTGACTTGTTTCAGTAAAGCATAGTTGAAGCACAGTTTATCCTTGTCATGCTTAAAGACAAAGTGTAGTTAATGTAAACTCAGAAGTAAATACTTACAATCTTATCCTTCAGATGAATAGAACAAAGTAGCAATGCTCAAGGCTCAAACTGGCTTGTGTAATGTTAAGCTATTTTGTAGAGTCAAAATGCTGGTCACTTGGCTATTGATCACAAGCAAATATTCAGGAATGTTCAAGGGCATCCTTGTGTAAGTGATATTTTTATTACTTATTATAGTGTCAAGGGGTCTGGTCGCAATTGCAGGTTTTTCATAGAACTGCATGAATCAAACTATACTATACATACACATGCCTCTCTCTTCCTCATTTAGGACCAGGCAGCAGCAAATACAAGAAGCAATAGAGTGTGTGTTATGTGTACCTGTTGGGGAAGGCAATACTTTGGGAAGTGTGATACATTGTTTTTTAGAAAGTATGCATTTTAGACTAAATTTCAAGTTAGAACTGTAATGCTCTGTTTAGAATTTTTTATTTTTTTTAAATTTATTAGTTATTTATACCCCGCTCTTCAGACACAAGGCTATCAGAGCGGCTTACAAACTGTTTTAAGCAATAGCAATTTACACATCTACACTGCATTAATCAGTTTCCAATGTATATTAGCTAATTGCCTCCACAAGCCGGGTACTCATTTTACCAACCTACGAAAGGATGGAAGGCTGAGTGAATCTTGGAGCCCTCTGGAACTGAACTTGCAATGTGGTGACTTGCAGTACTGGCATTTTAAGCACTGTGCCACCAGGGCTCCTATTAATTTTCTAGGATCATACATTCAGTGCTATACTCAGAGCTTTTATCTCCATATTAGAATGAAATAGAGTTATCTCTGTAAGATACTGGAATCTCTAGTATAAATGGAAATGGTTCAAAAATGGTCTAAGGCCAAAGAGAACATTCTTGGTCATATATACATCTACAGCATTTGTTTACTGGACACTTGATGATTGGCTGCTGAATATATAAAGTGACTGTCCAACTGTCTTAGGAAATTATCCGATGCAGGGGAACACGCCAAAAAAATGCCACATTGAAGTTCCCTCTCCACCTCACAATGCACTCCTGTCACTCAATCTGTGGCCCAGATTGGCTTCCAAAATCCCTGACCATTGGCCAAGCTCACATTTATGGAATCTTGTATCCTGCATTAGTCTATACATGTGGCATGTGGTTCCATATATCTCTTCCACCATTGGAAAGACAATCAAAGGCCAAGAAAATACAGTTGTCCCTCTGTATCCATGGATTTGGTATCCACAGATTTAAGTATTCATGGCTTGAAAATATTCTTTAAAAAATAATAATCCAAAAAGCAAACCTTGATTTTGCCATCTTATATAAGGGACACCATTTTGCTATGCCATTGCATATATTGGGACTCGAGTATTCACAGATTTTGGTATCCACGGGGGGTCCTGGAACCAAACCCCAGCAAATATGAAGGGACAACTGTATATACATTTTTCACTGATTGCCTTTCAGTATCTCTCTGGCTTTTCTTCGCAAATGAAGATTCAGGAAGGACTCATCCCGCGCTTTCTGCAAGCATGCTGATGACTAAAGAGGCCAATCCGAGATAAACAAGTCCAGTTGAAAACAATATGGAATATTATCTAGCTATAGCAGCTGTCATAGTAAATCAATGCAGGTCTTATGACCTGAGGAGCTCAGAAAATAGCATGAGAGAACTATGAGAAATTGTTCTTTGCAGTGCCTGGCTATGCCTTGTTAGTTATCATCTGTTGAAATTTACTATTATTACTACTACATTAATGTAATAGTGCCAGTTATTAACTTAATTGCATTAAAGTAGTGTCATAGTTTGTTTTTTACATACTATTATGGACCATTTTTAAATATAATTCTTCCAAACCAGCTAACAAAGGAGAGGAGCATCAAGCCACTTGCACATAAAGAAAAGTACAGAAAAATGTACCGTGATGGCCAAACTATGCATCTTGTAGTTAGACCTATGGATGTCAGTGAAATGTTTCTGCAGGTATTCAGTGAAGCCAACCATTGATATAACATACATATTTTACTTCTGCAGATAGTTAAATATGAAAGAAATAAAACTGTGCTGATATTTTCTTTTGAGAATTACAAGACAGAAATGAAACAACATAGAATCAACACAGACCAGATCAATTAAGATTTTTAATTAGGAAAAACTAGTTGAGTTTCTGTCAAGGTACTTAAAAGAAGTAATTGCTTCCATATTTCACTTGGCAAAATGTATCTCACTTCTGTGCCACACTGTTGGGTACAGCTGCCTATACTTCTGTGACTCTCAGAAAATGAAATTCCCTTTTTATATTTCATATATCTCAGATTTGGACTGCCTGTCATTTTGCTTGGAATCTTAATATTCTGTTCAGAGTTTGATTCTCCATGCTCAAAGATTATTCAACAGAGAGTTTCCGCCTGCCTACTGGCTGCATAAAATAAACAAGAAAGCATTACAGTTTGGTTGAATTAACATCAAGTTAAATTTTTCCATCTTTCCCTTCAGGCTTCCATATGTGCATGTGTTATTTAAAAACAACAACAACAACAACCTCTAGTTGTATTTGAAATAACCATCAGTTCCAATGCTGGCTGTAGTAACGATGCAGATGTTTGCATAATAACACTAAAAAGCAAATATATTTTTTCACAAATTCTTACCCAGAAGACAGAAAAAAAAAGAGGTTGCACTCACATGAACTTTGTACTATATTCTACCACTCTTTGTTTCCTTAAAACAAGAATGAAAATCTCTGATGGAATTATAATAGAAAAATTATGTTTTGATTACAGTAGCTTGTTATAATTTCTTCATGCTAAATGGATAAATATTCATAGAATCATAGAATTGTAGAGTTGGAAGAGACCACGAGGGCCATCCAGTCCAACCCCCTGCCATTTTAGTCGCCCTTCTCTGGACATGCTCCAATTTGTCAATATCCTTTTTGAATTGTGGTGCCCAGAACTGGACACAGTATTCTAGATAATTCACCATTAATCTTGCCACCTTTTTAGAGATACAACAGATGACTATAGCTTCTTTTCATTTCTAAATCAAAAATAAAGGGATTATGAAGGAGGAATTCTGAATATTTAAATAAGGAATAAGGATTAACCAGCAATCAGCACTTCAGATGAGGAATGGTGCGCACTTTATCCTGGGAAGTAGAGTAGCCAGATCAAAATACTGTCATAGCAAAAAGGAAAGAAACAGAAAAGGAAACAGGGGAAAGAAAAACACAACCCTGTAAAGAAGACAGGTACTAATAGTTCTGTATGTAATGATGCAACTGGATTCAAGCCAGAAGGACATTCAGTTGTACTTAAATATAATTATTATTTTTTTAAAAAAAGGACATTCAGCTGCAGACATGCAGAGGTGAAAGAAAAGTCTGAAGCTGCACAACATATGTAGTAGGAACGTGGAGTGTGAGAAGCATGAATAAAGGAAAGCTGGACTTCAGACACAAAGTGGAATGCATAGCCACAGCCATATGTCTATGAGTGAGCTAAAGTGGACAGGAGTGGGTCATTTTCAATCAGATAATTATATGGATAATTATGACTAAAGAGATGACATGGATGTCATCTCTTTAGTCATAATTATCCATATAATCACCCGATAGCCAATATAGAAATCAAATAGACTACATAATTAGAAGCAGAAGATAGAGAAGCTCCATTTTCCCTGAAAAAAACAAGACCAGGAGGAGATTGTGGCAGAGACCATGAACTGCTAATATAAAAAAATAAAGCTAAAGATGAACCCTAGATCAATCAGCATGCCAAAATACAACCTGAAAAACATCCCAGTAGAAATTGAAGATGATGTGAAGAACAGATTTATACTACTAAGCTTAATTGTTGAGGAATCAGAAGAACTCTGGATCGAAAATAGGGACATTGTCAGAGAAGGCTGCGAACAGATGTTATTTGTTGCCAAAAAGAAAGAAAAGCCTAATAGATTGACAGATAACTCTTGAAATGGGTAAGAAAAAATGAGAATCAAATTAAAAGGTGACAGAAACAGGGTCAGAATCATGAACTCATCTGTTCAGATACTTGCACATAAGGACAAAGAGTACTATTATCAATGCAGAGAAACAGAAGAAGGCAGTTAAAAGGTAGAAACGAGATCTCTTTCACTGGAGTCAAGATATTAGAGGAAATTCAAACCAAAAATAGGATGCTATATGGCCACAGGGGAACACATTATATGATCAGGATAAAATAAAATGATGAAAGGATGACAGATTCCTTCAAGGAAGAACCATTAGAAGATGAATTCACAATTCCCCAAAGCACATGGAGGAAATAATCACAAGGAACAGATAGCATACCAATAGAGCTGTTTCAAGCTGTAGAGATATAATCCATTCAATGGGGGCGGGGGAATCAACCAACAAATGGGGAAAACAGAACTGTAGCCCACAGAGTGGGCATGTTCAATATGAATTCCAATCTCCAGGAAAGGGGACATCAGAGATTATAGTAACTATTGCACTAATCTCCCATACAAGCAAAGTCACGTTCAAGATTTTACAAGAAAGGCTTTTACCATATTTGGAGCAAGAGATGCCAGATGTCTACACTTGGTTCAGAAAAGGAAGAGGCACTATGGATCATATTGCAAGCATAAGTTGGAGAATTGAACACACCAAAGAATTCTGGGGAGGAAATCAATTTGTGCTTTATAGATTACAGTAAAGCCTTTGACTGTGTAGATCATGAGATCTATGGTTCATTCTAAAAGAAATGGAAGTGCCACAACATTTGATTGTCCTGATGTGTAGCCTCTACTCTGGACAAGAAACCACTGTCAGGACACAATATGGAGAAATACAAAGGTTTCCCATTGACAAGGAGGTCAGACAAAGCTGCATTTTATCACACTGTGTTTGCAATTTATATGAACATATCATATGGAAAGTGGAATTAGACTCAGAGGAAGCAGGTGTTAATGCTGGAGGTTCATTAAAAAATTAAGATATGCAGAGGAAACCATATTACTTGGAAAAAAATAGCAAATGACTACTGAGGAAAGTTAAGGAAGAAAATGCAAAAGCAAGGTTACGGTTGAATATTAAGAAGACAAAAACAGTGACCACAAACAATTTATATAACTTTACAGTGGATAATGAAGACATTGAAATAGTTAAAGATTTCCTATAACTTGGTTCAGTCATCAATCAAAATGGAGACTGCAGTCAAGAAGGCAGAAGAAGTCTAAGATGTGGAAAGGCAGCCATGAATGAGCTAGATAAGATCCTCAAGTGTAAAGACATACCATTGAAATACCAAAGTTAAAATAGTCCAGGCCATACTATTTCTGATTTGTGTGTATAGTGGTGAAAGCTGGCCAGTGAAGAAAGCTAATAGGAAAAAAAAAATGAACTTGTTTGGAATGTAGAGCTGGAGAAGATACCCTGGACTGCTTAAAAAAAATAAATGAAAAAGTCTTATAGCAAATCGAGCCTAAGGACTTTATCAGATGAGTCAAATCCAGTGTCATAATGACACCACATAACTACGAAAGGGTGCGCATATTGCCCTTTTGTGGTTATATTCTGCCCAAACCCATACCTTTTTATTGACAGTTTAAGCCATCAGTAGATCCCCTGTGGCTCTTTTATGCTGGCATTGCTAGCGTATGGAACGTTGCAGGTTTTTTTCTCGTACTTACCCCGACAATGGCCGGACCAGCCAGAACACTTCCAGGTGAGATCACGACATCAAGGTAGGTGACAAACTTTTTAAAACTTTCCCTGGTTTACTTTTAAGTTTTAAATTGTGTTTAGGTGCTTGGTGTAATTTTTTGATGTTTATTTTTTGTTTTACTTTTGAATTTCCCACATGATCAAATTGTGCTGGATTTCTAAGGAGAACGTGAACAGGGCTTTGTTCACTTCTTCCTTCAGTGCCAGGGAAGCCTTTGCTGGGAGAGGAAGGTAAGTGTGGTGGGAGATGTTCTTTTGCCGGCAAAAGAACATATTTAGGGGGTGGTCTGATAAAATTCTAACTCATTGGAAAAGACAATAATGTTTGATAAAATGAAAGGCCGTAGTAAAAGAGGGATGCTGCACTATAGGTGGATTGATTCATTTAAGGAAGCCACAGCCCTGACTGTGCAAGACCTGAGGAGGGCAATTGATGACTGGGGGTCTTGGAAGGCTTTCATACTGTTTCCTCCAAAGTTAGTCATACTTAGAGTGGGGCTTATACCTTCTATCTTTATGCAGTGGCCTTGTCTTAAATATTTATTATTTATTTTATTTATTGAATTTATATCCTGCCTTTCTCTCACAATGGGACTTTCGGAAGCTCACAATAATTTTAAAAAGATCAAGCTAGAACATTAGTTTTAAAAAGTTAAAAAAGAATTAGAACAATATTATTTTAAAATATGATTCAAAACAGTTTAAAACACTTAAAGTATATTTAAAACATAATAAACTTGATTAATGATGCAAACGTGCATTTTCTCTCTCTCGGTAGTTAATTCCATTTACTGTATATTCCGGTGTATAAGACGACTTTTGAGCACTCAAAAGTGCCCTCCAAAATTGACAGTCGTCTTATACACCGGATATACTTTGCTTCGCCTGCCTGCGAAGAGGCAGGAGATGGGGCAGGGGGGTGAAGCAAAGTGTTTTAAAGTTCATTCGCCCCCCTCCTCTGCCTTCTCCCCCTTTGGAGAGGGGGGTGGCTGCGAAACCCCCTCCGCCGAGCCACCCATCCACCCTCCGCCCAGTCACCCCCTTTCCCCAAAGCCTCACTTTGAAGTGGGGGGTGGCTGCGAAGCCCCCTCCCCCCATCCACCCTCCGCCCAGCCACCCCCTTCCCTAAAGCCGCGCTTTGGAGAGGGGGGTGGCTGCGAAGCCCCCTCCCTCCACCCCCCCAGCCAGCTGGCCATCCTGCATTCCCCAACCCACCAGGAGACTGGGCAGCCTCCTGTGGGTTGGGGAATCGCGGGGGGAGGGAGCCCAGAAGGAGGGATCAGGGCTGTGGAGTTAAATCCTTAGATTCACTCCCTCTCCCTTGATGTTGGGGAGAGGGGGCGAATCCCAGGGTTTGGCTCCACGGCCCCGCGTCCTTCCTATGGAGCCAAACGGGGCATGTTCGCCCCTTCTACCCACCTTCCTTTGAAGGTGGGGAGAGGGGGCGAATCTAGGGGTTTGCCGCGGCTGCCCCCGCTTCCCCCGCATTGGTCCCCTTCGGAAGAGCCAAGACGGAGGGAAGGGGCTGCTGAGGCAAACTGGGCATTTTCGCCCCTTTCCTCCACCTTCGAGTCCAGTTTGACTGGAAGGTTGAAGAGAGGGGCGAATGTTCCCCTGCCAGCTGATCCTGTTCGCTTTCCCAACTCACAAGGAGATCCTCATGAGTTGGGAAACAAAGAGGATCAGCTGGCAAGGCTCCCCCAGCCAGCCAAATTGGGGGGTGGGTGGTCTTATCTGGCAAATATATGCCTAAGCCTAGATTTTTGGCTGGAAATTGGGGGGTGGTCTTATACGCCCAGTCGTCTTATACACCGGAAGATACGGTACCGTAGTTTGCGAGGCTTATTACAAACTAAGAGGTAAATAGGACTTCAGCCTAAAAAAGAAAAAAAATCCTCCAACTTTTCCTTTAATTTGAGAGGCAAGTTCTGCAAGCAAACAGTTTCATATTTCAGTTTTATGACATGAAATATTTATTTCATAATCATTGGATCATAAACTGTCATGTGTGGCAGTCCATTACATTATTTTTAAGGTCTGATATGTTTCTTAAGAAATAATGTATGAGATAGGTTTTTTATCTCCCACCCTCCAATATGTCCCACCATAAAATGCAAAAAGGTTGGTCTATAAATTTAGTCCTGTCATGACAGCAGTGTAAAGTTTACATCTTTGTCCTGTTCAGCTATACCTTTGTAAATGAGTTGCATTGTATTTGAAAGAGATCTTAAAAAATCTGAATTCATGAAATATAAATGATCATTTCCTGTTCATATTTCTCCTAAGTTGCTTACAGGGAACTCAGAAAACAAAGTCATACTTCTGCATAGTTTGCAAAATTACACTTTAAAAAGTATATGCAGCTTTTTTTTTTTAAAGTATTTTAATAGGTCAAGCAAAACCAAACAAAACATATTTTCCAGGTTCATCGGGGGAGGGGGAGGAGAGAATCCCAATATTTTATTTTTGTCCTTTTTAAAAAAAAAATACTAGTCTTCACAACTGCTGTCAGTATATTCAGGCTGCTATCAGTATATTCATAAAATGTGGGTGACTTGTAAGTACATATGAGTTTAGACATGCCATAGTGACATACTGTTGTCACCATAGAATGAATGTTTGGTTGGGTACTAGTCAGTACATGATTGTTTTCAGCTCAACTTTGTAAGCTTATATTCTAGTCAGATTGCATTCCTTGCCATGTACCATATCTTATCAAACAGAATACACTGTCACCTAGAGGGAAAACAGAAAGGACATCCGCTTGTTTCTGAATAATTATTATTAGGGCATAGGAAGAATCTCTCCTTGTGCAGAATGCTGATATTGTTTTCCATTCGTTCTGTGGGTAATTCTGTTGCATGAAAAACTAATAGCAGAGGGAGCCAGTGGGGTGTAGTGGTTTGAGCATTGGACTAGAACTCTGTAAGATCAGGATTTGAATCCCCACTCAGCCATAGAAGCCCACCAGGTGACCTTAGGCAAGTTACACTCTCTCAGCCTCAGAGAAGGCAAGGGCCATGTGTATACAATGCAGAAACTCCTCAAACACCCCCACCCTTGAATCTGACATAGAAGGCACACGACATACACGCTTATCCCTGGATCTGGCAGAATAAGGCCCCATCTGCACCAAATTCAGGGTATTACTATCTTAACCTGGATTTTTAAAACTCACCATTTATACAAGAGTTTGCTGGAAACTCCTGTGTTTTCTCCCTGGTGGAAGGAGGCAGGACAGAGCACTGCCTGGCAGATGCCACATTTCCCTGGATGTCTGAGCCAGTTCCTGGCCCAGAATGGTAAATAAAGTTTTTTCCTTCTATGGCACCGTCGCTATTGGCACGTAGTCACTTGCTGTGAAGCAAATGATGCACCAGCCATGTGACCTGGGTGCTCATTTGCCTCAGAGCAAGCAACTATGTGCCAGCAGTGGTGACACCAAGGAGGGAAAAAACTTTCTTCACCATAAAGGGAAAAGTCAGGCAGAGATCTGTCCTGGTTTTGCCAGGGAGCTGACAGAGAAAGGCGGTGGCAGACCCAACCAAGATTTGTTCAGTGTGGATGGGTTGCCATTGCCTTCCTCTGAGTTTGAGATAGTGGTCCCGTCTACGTGATTTAAATAATACGTACGGCGTGTGAAAGTTCGCGCTTCGGTACAAACGGCCATTCGGATGCACACAAATGCAAAAGAGGGGGGCGGTTTTCCACCCTGAAATACACACACGTGGCGTTCGGGAGGGAAAGCGGATCGCGAAGTGAAATCTGTACGCCGTTCGGATGGCTGACGGGTCTGTACGGTCCGTTCGCACCCAAGCATGAGGATGGGGGGACATGTGTAGACAGTCTACCTAATGTTCCTGTTGAGTGACAGGCAGTGAGGCAGCTCCAAGCCGGGAGTTCATTTGGACTTTGGACTCTGAACAAACCTTGCCAAGAAAACCCTATGATAGGGTCATCTTAGGGTTGACATAACTGGGAAATTACTTGAAAGCACAAAACAACAAAAATAGTGAATTGTTTTATGAGGGCCTAGGGAAGAAACATTCTCTCAATACAGTTTGTGAATATTGTCTTCCTTCAGCAAAATACACTTACAGGAAATTTGGTGCTACATAAAGAGAAATGGGGCATTCTCTTCATTTTGGAGGATGCACAAAGCATGGAAACACAGAGATAATTAACATCTACATACATATAGGACATTGTTCCTATTGTTCCTGTTGTTGTTGTTGGGTGCCTTTAGGTTGTTTCCAACTTATGACAACCCTTAGGCAACCCTATCACATGGTTTTCTCAGCAAAAGATTTGTTCAGTGTGGGCGGGTTGCCATTGCCTTCCTTTGAGTTTGAGATAGTGGTCCTGTCTACACGATTTAAATAATACGTACGGCGTGTGAAAGTTCGCGCTTCGGTACAAATGGCCATTCGGATGCACACGAATGCAAAAGAGGGGGGGCGGTTTTCCACCCTGAAATATGCACACGCGGCGTTCGGGAGGGAAAGCGGATCGCGAAGAGAAATCCATACGCCGTTCGGATAGCTGATGGGTCTGTATGGTCCGTTCACACACATACGAACAGGCAGGGTAATCTGATTGGCTGGCCGAGTAGAGGGGGCAGGGCTAGCATGGAGGGGAATTGGGAGCGGCCGCCATGTTGGTTTCCCGGCTAGCGAGTGTCCGGTAAGTCCGTGAATGTATATGTTTATTTTTAATTTATATTGTAAATACGGAAAACCAACTGTCCGCAAACCAGGACCCTTTTTTTTTTAAAAAAAAAAAGCAGCGGGAGATTTAAAACTGCCGCTTGGCTTGCTCGCTCCAGCCAGCTTCGGGAAGAGGGAATCATACGGAGTTTAGGGGGGTTAAAAATCGTATAGCCGGACGACATACGAACGACAGGCTGTTTGTATTTTTTGCCCCCCATATGGAATTTTTTATGATCGTATAGCCGCATCCTGTGTGTCTTGGCCAAGGCCACCCAGTGGGTTTCCATGGCAGAGCAGGGATTTGAACCCTGATCTTACAGAGTTCTAGACCAGCACTCAAACCATTACACCAAACTGGTAATGGTTTAAGTGGACCTAGGCAAATACTATTATTTTTTGAGACAGAGCGCATATATATATATATATATATATATATATATATATATATATATATAATCTTTGGGGGTAGTAGCTTCTTTTCAGTTCTTCCACAAAGTGAAGTATTAAGTTACATTTTGATAACAATGTCGATATCATAAACATATTGAAGACCTATACCTTAATTGTGCATCTCATTAGACATTTCTTGAAACAAATTAAACTTCCAGCTTACTTTGAGTGTTACCAACAAGGTACATTTTTCTTGGAAAAGGGCCATAAAATGTCCAAAGGAGCTTCTAAGTTTTCAAATACCAGTTCAGTCTTCATGATATTCAGGCAATGATGCTATGACAGTGATAATTATGTGTCTTCCTTTTCTTCCCTGCTCCTTTCCTATCTCAGGACTGATGTACACTTTAAGGTCTCTTGAAGAGGAGTGGTTCTAAATGCACCATTGTTATTTAAAAGATGTTGTTCCCACCTCTTTCTGACTAATTAATCATTCATGGGCAGCAACTCACCATCACAGATCTTTTCCTTCTATAGCTATAGGAGGTATCTCTGGCTTTTCTTCACAAATGAAGATTCAGGAAGGACTCATCCCACGCTTTCTGCAAGCACGCTGATGACTAAAAAGGCCGATCTGAGATAAACAAGTCCGGTTGCAGAAAGCACAGCAGAAGGTCTCCTTGGGTGATGTTTCCAGGTTGTGATTCTTTCTGCGTTGTTGTTTCTCTTCAAGACTTGTTTGGCGTGAGTTCTCAAATAAGGCTGCAGCATTGTGGATAGTGCGTCTCCATGCCTCCGGTATATAGTTGGGTGAAAAACCCCATGCCCAGGGGTGGAATCCATCATCGCTGGAGTTCCTCAGATGGCCACACATCTTCCCCATGTCGTCATTATTTGGGGGCTTCCCAGTCTTCATATGCTCCCCATCCCAACTATAAAATGTTGTAACACCTTTCTTAAGGTTTAGTTTTGGGTGGTAACAGCTTTAAGCTAAAAAATAATTTTGTATTTTTTGGTTCCAGTCTTTTGCAGTCTTACTGGAATGGGGCCCTAGAGAATTTCTGAAATTGTATTAGCCCTCAGACTGCCAGACCTGCACTATCCTTAAGTGTGCAGTGAACAAAATTCTGCACTTTGCATGATGAACAACTGCCAGGGAAGAGCTTACCACATAAGAGAAGTCTCCTGGAGCAATATAAAGAGGTCTTAGTGGCAGACACTGGAGCCCATGGGGCAAATGGCTTGAAAGATAGCCAATATGGATAATGGCATGACCCTGTTCCTTATAATTTATCCTGCCATTTTTGTTTACAGTGATCTTGGCTGCCTTAGCCAATATTATTTTATAATACTGACTGTGACAAAACAGTTTTTGAAGTGTGACTGATAAGCTGTGGGAGAGAATTACTAGATACTTTTCCTTATTTAATCTTTTCTCTATATCATGCAGGGAATTGGTCTAAACCTGCTCTTTTATGAGAGAGCAGATCAAGAAACTGAATGCAGAAATGAAGTGTTCATAATCAATGAGCAAACACAACAAGAAACATTCACTCAATTTATTTGCCAAGATTTTTGCTTGGTAAAAATTTTGCCCACCCCCTCCTTGGTTTGACTCTGAGGGAAGGGAAAAAACCCTGACTAAAAGCAATTTCCTCAGAGGGAAGAAGTCCTATACCAGTGCAACAAAATTAAAAAAAAAATTAATAATAAATGTGTTCCTTTCAAGCATGGAAGTTCCTTTTGCTTTTAAATATGATAAATATTTGTACTTTATCATATTTAAGATTAAAGCCCATCCAGTCTTCACCATTTCAAAAAGTCATTACTATCTAGTTCTTTTTCACATACCACATTACTTTTCAGCAAAGCAGAAGCAAAGTTTTTGCTCTGGTGTTTCAGTGGCATAACTACAGGAAACTGTTTTGATAACTGCTTAATTAGGTGGCATTATTCCAACAACTTTCAATAAAAGTTGTATTTCTTATATAACTGGAAATTGGAAGGGTAAAAACCATCCTGAGTTGGATACAAGTATTTCATGAATAGAAGGGTTCCTTTTTACCTAACCTACCATGCTGTTTACAATAGAAGCATGTGTGTTTAGGTTAGGTTTAGGTTATCATACTCACATGGAGCTTCTCGTAACCAGTGGTTGCCTTAACTCTCTTCAATTTTGGCAGTGTATACATAGCCGGCTAAGTAAATCAGTACCCAGAAAGGAGTCTAAAGTGGTACAGTCCTGTCTACTGCCAGCACCACAAAGCCTAGCTTGTTTAATTTTATAGGTAGAGCCAGTTTTAACATTTGTTTAATTATATATATATATATATATATATATATATATATATATATAGTCAAGGGTGATTTGGAGGGGGGAGGGGACAGTTTTGAGGAGTGGAAAGGTGCCAAAAAATCACTGTTATGGATTGATTTACTTAATGCTATATATCAGAGTGGGCATCTTCTAGGCTTCCAGGAGCCATTTTTACCCCTCCCTGGACTTTGTAAGCTGTAAACCCCACCCCTCCCTGAAATTAATCCCCTGAAAGACAAAATATTCCCCCAGAAGCTACTGGATGGTGTAATTTGCCCCCTAATTCCTTGATTTTTTTTTGTCGTTCCCTCAAGCCCAGATGCAAAATTCCATTTATAGGGCAGTTTGAGCTCCTTTAGAGGTTTTTCCAGATGTTGGATTAAAATTCCTAGCACTTCTAATTATTGGACATGCAGTTGGGGTCCAGTAATATAAGGAAGACAACTGGTAAGCTACCCCAGTGTATAGGATTGCAGCATGAATTATTTAATCATTTAAGGTGCCATAGGATTTTATTGTCTTCTACCATTATATTTCTCTTCCTATAGTGTTCTATATTTTTTGTTGAATATGTTGAATTCTTCTCTCTTTGGCAGTAACCTCAGGCACTAAATTTGTTTTTAATCAAAGGTTATTAGTTAGAATGAAGTGGGATCAAATCTTGTAGAAACCTGGCTGGTGGGAATTGAAGATTGCAAACACGAAATGTATGTAACTATCTTCTCTTCATACTAGCTAAACTGGGAGTATTTGAAGGAGATTAAAGATACGCTGATATGATCAACATTTAGAATGAATTACAGTAGTTCAACACATCTTTTTCTCTTGAATTATTCAGTCTTACAAAAAATACTCCACTGTCATGAAAGAAAGATTCAGTCAAAGGAAATAGTCAGTTTACAGTTGCTTTAAGAGTTTATTTAGCATTGTAGTTATAGCCATGAGCTATTCCTAGCCAGGTATAATCACAGCTCAGCCCTACAGTCATTAGATAGCCTTAAGCAAGTCACCCTTTCAGCATACTATAGTTGTCCCTTCATATTCACTGGGGTTTGGTTCCAGGACCCTCTGTGAATACCAAAATCCATGAACACTCAAGTCCCATTATATGCAATGGCATAGCAAAATGGTGTCCCTTATATAAGATGGCAAAATCAAGGTTTGCTTTTTGGATTATTATTTTTAAAGAATATTTTTAAGCCATGAATACTTAAATCCGTGAATACCAAATCCATGGATACGGAGGGACAACTGTATATTTGGCTTTAACTATTAAGCCTTTGTGATTTTTTCTTTCTTATTGCATATTGATGGGTCTGGCTTCTCCCATTTATAGAGATTGCATTTCATACTACTTCAGAACATTTTTCTGACCCTTTGCTGAGCCACCTGTGATAATAGTCTGGCGATTTAGAAAAAAAATAGCCTATGGTTTGTCTTTGGTTGTTGTTACCATTTTTTTTATTAGCCTTTTATTTTTGCCTTGGTTAGGCAGGCTTTCATGTGTTCAGATACAAAAATCTTAACTTACTCTTCCATTATTTATTTATTTACTCCAGTGGGTATTTTTCTGTCAGAAGTGCACATTTCACCCAAAGTGTTACATATTGTACCACGTGCCCTTCATTTGCTTTGACCTGCTCTAAAGGAATACTGTGGGCTTCATTCTGGGTTTTGTTTCAATTTTGTCCCAAAATGTCTGTTACTGTAATAGGAACATAAATATATCTAAAAGGTTAGCAGAACCATAGCCTATATTTGACCAATAACTATATTGATTTCTAAATCATATGCTGTAGTCATTCTAGCTCAGAGGACTGTTCCATGTTGCAAAAACTGGTGCTCTCAACTTATCTATTACTCATGAATAAACTATGGACGACAGGGTGCTGTTTCAGGGAGGTGAACTTCTGGCAAGGGATGGGTTGCACCTCACAGCAGTTGGCAGGAATGTTTTTGCTGAAAGAACTTATCAGGAGGGCTTTAAACTGAGTTGTTTAAAGTACCCAGTTTAGACAGTACTCTTGAAGGCAGGAGTTCATCAAGTGCTAGAGATAATAGCCCAAATGTTATACAGAGAACAAGGCAAAATAGCACAACAATCCAACAATGAGAGGAACAAACCCTTTAAAAGGCAGATAATGGAAATGGCCCATGATCTTAGATGTCTCTATACTAATGCACAGAGCATGGGAAATAAACAGGATGAACTTGAAGTCTTAGCACAGCTAAACAAATATGATATACAGTTGCCCCTCCACATTCGCGGCTTTAACATTTGCGGTTTTGATTATCCGTGGTTTTTGGGAGCCCCCCTCCCAAAAGTGGCAACGGGGCTTTAGAAGCCCCATCGCCGCTTTTGGGAGAACAGGTGGGGGGTGGAGAGGAGCAGCGACACGGCCTCAGAAGCCCCCGTCACTGCTTCTGGGAAGGCGGAGGGGTGGAGAGGAGCAGCGACAGGAGCTTCAGAAGCCCCCTTCGCTGCTTCTGGGAAGGCAAGGGGGGTGGAGAGGAGCAGCGACGGGGGCTTCAGAAGCCCCCTTCGCTGCTTCTGGGAGGGCAGGGGGTGGTGGAGAGGAGTAGCAACAGGGGCCTCAGAAGCCCCCGTCATTGCTTCTGGGAGGGTGGGTGGTGGTGGAAAGGAACAGCAACGGGGGCCTCAGAAGCCCCCGTCACTGCTTCTGGGAGGGTGGGGGGGTCCAGGAGGGCATGGCGTGACCTATTTTTTATTTGCATTTTTTTCACATTCATGGGGGCCTTGCAGCCCTAACTCCCATGAATGTGGAGGGACAACTGTAATAGGCATCACTGAAACCTGGTGGAATGAGTCTCATGATTCGCATTTCCTAATAGAGGAGTATAACCTATTTCAGAAAAATAGACTAAACAGGAAGGGAACTAGAGTAGCATTATACATTAAGGATGTGTACACCTGTGAACAGATCCATGACTTAAATCCTAGGAGCCAGGTTGAAAGCATCTGGGTAAAAATTAAGGTGGAGAGAAAAAGCAGGGATGTCGTTGTGTTGGTATGCTACAGACTTCCAAGCCAACCAGAGGACTTGGATGATGCTTTCCTGTAAAAGATGACCGCACATTCAGATTTCAACTATCCTGATATTTATTGGAAGTCCACCTCTGCCAAGAATTTAAGGTCCAACATATTGCCTTGCAGACAGTTTCCTCACTTGCCTTGCAGACAATTTCATTGTGCAGAAGGTGGAAGAGGCCACAAAGGAGATAAGCTGTTTTAGATCTGATCCTAACCAATGGGGATGACCTGGTTAATGGTGTGAAAGTGGCAGGATCCTTAAGGGGGAGTGACCATGTTCTCCTGGAGTTTGTTATACAGAGGAAAAGGGAAGCCAAGCATAGTCAGACATGCATTCTAAACATTAAGAAAGCTGATTTTAGAAAACTTAGGGAATTACTGGGGGTGATCCCATGGTCAGGAATACAAAGATATGAAGTATTATGGATGGGAGTTTCTTAAAAGTGAAATATACTGAAGGCACAACTTCAAAAAGTTCCGATGGGGAGGAAAAAGGGAAGGTGACTAAAGAAACCAAGATGGATGTCGAAAGAACTCAACTGAGCTAAAACTTTAAAAGGACATGTACAAAAAATGGAAAAAGGGGGAAAGCACCAAAGAAGAATTCAAACAGCCAGCTCATGTAGGAGAAAGTCAGAAAAACTAAAGCACAGATGGAGCTCAGGCTTGCTAGGGAGGTTAAAAACAATAAAAAGCACTTTTTTTGTTATGTCTGTAGCAAAAGGAAGAACAAGGAAATGGTAGGGTTGCTGTGTGGAGAAGATGGCAAAAGGCTAACTAGACAGAGAAAAGGCAGAACTACTTAACACTTTCTTTGCTTTGGTCTTCTCCCAAAGGGGGAGCAGTGCTCAACCTGGGGAAAATGGAGCAGATGATGCAGTAGGGGAAATAGAGCACAGAATTGGTAAAGAGGCAGTTCAGGAATACTTGGCCAGTATAAATGAGTTCAAGTCTCATTGGCCAGATGAACTTCATTGCAAGGGTATTAAAAGAACTGGCAGAAGTAATCTCAGAACCACTGTCAATAATCTTTGAGAATTCCTGGAGAACAGGAGAGGTCCCAGCAGACTGGAGGAGGGCAAACGTTGTTCCCATCTTCAAAAAGGGGAGGGGGGAGAAGACCCAAATAATTACCATCCAGTTAGCCTGACATTAGTACTAGGAAAGAACCTAAAGCAGATCATTAAACAGTCTGTAAGCACTTAGAAAGGAATGCCATGATCACTAAAAGTCAACATGGGTTTTTGAAAAACAAGTCATGCCAGACTAATCTTACCTCCTTTTTTGATAGAGTTACCAACCTGATAGATGGAGAGAATGCAGTGGATGTAGTATAGCTTGATTTCAGTAAGGCTTTTGACAAGGTCCCCCATGATATTCTTTGCAAAAAAATTAGTAACCTGTGGGCTAGACAATGCAACTGTTAGGTGGATTTGTAATTGGTTGACTAACCGAACCCAAAGGGCAGTCACCAATGGCTCCTCTTCATCCTGGAGAGAAGTGACCAGTGGGGTGCCACAGGATTCTGTCCTGGGCCCAGTGCTATTCAACATCTTTATCAATGACTTGGATGAAGGAATAGAGGGTATGCTTATCAAGTTTACACATGACACCAAATTAGGAGGGATAGCTAATACCCCAGAAGACTGAACGAGAATCCAAAATGACCTTAACATATTAGAAAGCTGGGCCAAAACTTAACAAAATGAATTTTAACAGGTAGAAATCTAGGATACTACACTTGGGCAGTAAAAATGAAATGCACAGGTATAGGGTGGGTGGCACCTGGCTTGATGGCCAGGGATCACCCATCCCTGCAAAAGGGATCTAGGAGTCTTAGTGGACCACAAGTTGATCATGAGTCAGCAGTGTGATGCAGCAGCTAAAAAAGCCAATGCGATTCTAGGCTGCATTGATAGAAGTATAGTGTCTAGATCAAGCGAAGTAATAGTGCCACTCTATTCTGCTTTGGTCAGGCCTCACTTGGAATACTGTGTCCATTTCTGGGCACCACAATTCAGGAAGAATATTGAGAAGCTGGAACGTGTCCAGAGGAGGGCGACCAGGATAGTGGGAGTTCTAGAAGCCATGCCCTGTGAGGAGCAGCTTAGGGAGCTGGGTATGTTTAGCCTGGAGAAGAGAAGGTTAAGAGGGGACATGATAGCCATGTTTAAATATTTGAAGGGATGTCATACAGAGGATGGGGCAAGTTTGTTTTCTGCTGTTCTAGAGACTAGAACACAGTGCAATGGACTCAAACTACAGGAAAAGAGATGCCACCTAAACATTAGGAAGAACTTCCTGACAGTAAGAGCTATTTGGCAGGCAGTGGAATGCTCTGCCTGGGAGTGTGGTGGAGTCTCCTTCTGTGGAGGTTTTTAAACAGAGGCTGGATGGCCATCTGTTGGGAGTGCTTTGATTGTGTGTTCTTGCATGGCAGGGGTTTGGACTAGATGGTTCTTGGGGTCAGTTCCAGCTCTATGATTCTGTGAGAATTAAGAGGCATCCATTTGTAAAGTAGTGATCCAGTAACAGAAATGTCTCAATGTTCTTTTAAAAAATAATAATGTATGCATCATATGTGGAGAGTAAGTTTTCTAAGGACTGTTTCATCTATGTATGTTTATCACTTGATGATTACTACAACATTGAGTGGTAACTTGCATCTGTCAATAAGCCATCATGGATTAAACACCACAGACAGAACTCATTATCACCTCAAACACAAAGTCGCCCCCCCCATGCAGTCTGTTCACACATGCAACAATGGGTCATCACATCCTGAGTAATGAGAAAATCATGTCATGTGGGTGCCTGTTTGAACTGGCCTTAAGTTTCTTCCCTTTCTTCAATGCAACAGTATTTTATACTAAAAATAGTGTCTCGATTTTCTTTTCTTCCTAGATTCAAGCCAAGTACATTATACAATATGAAAATACTTTCTTTCTGTGTAGAATTTTAGAACAGCTTCTTGAAAGTGGGACAGAACAGGAAAACCTTCCCAATTCCAGCTGTGACGAGGACGAGAAGAAGAAATTTCTACAGAATCTCAGTCAAGCTATTCTTCACCTTTCTGATCAATTCCCCTTGTTCTGCATTTATTTATGGCGACTAGGCACTCTTCTGAATGCTGCACAAATAGAAACTGGTGCAAGAAACTGGCCTGCTTTGTAACACTGCTAGATGTTAGCAAGCTGGAGAAGAGACCACAAATGACTAAGCAGTGTTCACAACTGCAAGGATGTATGTCATCAGAGTAAGCATGAAATCCATTGGCAGCCATGGTGATGCAGTTTCCTCTTTGGTGTCAGAATTGCTTGGATAGGTGTTTAGCAGTTTCATGATGATGGTAGCAAAGGATTTGTACATCGCTTGAATTTCAGCAACTTCATTCTCAATATGATACTTTATTCAGGAAAGAAGTCTATATACCGTAGTTTGGTATTGGAAAATGCAAGCATCTGTTATACCCTACCTTCTTTCATTTAGATGTTAAACACTTCCAGGATTTGAAAATTGGACTGCCATATTACCTTAGAATGTAGTACTAAGTGAGAAATGCACTGCCCCAAACTAATGGGATTTCTAGGTATTTAAAGTGATGGCAGTGGTCCAGAAGATGAATAGACCTGAAAAAAAGTTTCATTATCTAGCTTTAGGTTAAAACTATTTGCTGTTGCTTTTGTTATGCATTATGAACAATGTTTAATTAAAAAAAACTGTAAATAAGTCCTAGGTACATTAGTTTGTGTTAATACCAAAATAATTCATCTCTGAATAATTCGAAATGGTAATACTGCTGAAGGAAGTAGCTGAATAAATATAGATATATAGACATTCCTTCTTAAATTTAACTACTAGATAACAAATTGTGCTCTACAACATCTGCTGATAAGCAAAGCAAAAATGAATTCAGAGAGGGTTTTTTCCCTGTGAAGTATTCTCTCTTTCTCTGAGTGATATAACTGATTTAATTAATTCACCTTATGATATAAATCCCATCTCTGGTGAATTCTAAGCAGTCAAATTGCTGCCTTTTCAAAAGAATTAGAATATATGTTGCCAGTTCCCTGAGACATACAATTCGAGGGCCGTATAAGTTCAGTGAGCACTACAGCATCAACAAGAGATTTTATTCCTGCTCGTCTCAGAAATAAGTGTGTTGATTTTGCCACATAGTACCATGGTCTACACTACAGAGTATAACCATTGAATGCAAACCTTTTGCTTCTCCACACATGTTCTGTAACAAGAAGAGGTGTAGATTTTCTTTGGTTTTTTTCCAGGCTGTGAGGCCATGTTCTGGAATTGTTTCTTTCTGACGTTTTGCCTGCATCTGTGGCTGGCCTCTTCAGAGAATGGTTGGGTAGGTGTGTGTGTGGAGTTTATATCCTGTGAACCCCTGTTGGGGAGAATATGTAAATTTGTGTAATAGTTTCTGGGTTAGTTTCAATTACACAAATTTACATATTCTCCCCAACAGGGGTTCACAGGATATAAACTCCATACACACTCCTACCCAACCATTCTCTGAAGATGCCAGCCACAGATGCAGGCAAAACATCAGAAAGAAACAATTCCAGAACAAGGCCTCACAGCCCGGAAAAAAAACAAGGAAAATCTATGGATGCTGGCTGTGAAAGCCTTCGACATCACAAAGAAGAGGTGTATCTTACGTTCCACCATCATTATGTGGAAAGACTTTATGCTGCCCTCCAGGTGCTTGCAATAGCAATGATATCTATATAATAACCTTCACCATACTTTGTAGCTAAACTTCAATGTGGAAGATAATTCAGGAAACTTCCACATGGGAGCTTTAATGTGTACACTATTTATTTTTATTTTTATTTATTTATTTATTATTTTTATTTATTTAGTTATTTATACCCCGCTTTTCAGCCACAAGGATATCAGAGCAGCTTACAAATTGTTTTAAGCAATAGCTATTTACACATCTAACTGCATTAAACAGCTTCCAATGTGTGTTAGCTAATTGCCCCCACAAGCTGGGTACTCATTTTACCGACCTACCATTTCATCTGTTAACTGAAATCAATGAAAAGGGTTTAGAATAGGGTATTAATCTAACCAAGGCAGCTATTCAGTAATCCCTGAACATGCCCAGCACTAGATGCAGCATCATTCACGCAACCAGGAAATAGGCATTACAGTATTTTGAAAGAAAGGACTCCAGTATTGAATTGAGAAAACAGCTCCAATGGAACAAATTGAACTTTTTTTTTTAACCAAGTGCCCAATTGGGGACCACAGTGGGTATTTTTTTATATAAAAATAAAATTAAAATTAAAGTTCTGGATATGATAAAACAACTGTTAAAAACCACTCAAGCTTTACAGTAGGTCTATTAAGTCGGGCAGTATTAGTGTTTACAGCTTTAAAGAATTTGCTGATTGAGCATCAGGTTTTTGGAAAAGCTCTGGAAATACTTCGTGCCTTAGGCTACAGTCCTGCTTATAGTGGAATCTGTGCACTGTGTTTGCAGAACTAGAGTCTGTCAGCATGCTCTGTGTATGCGACTCAGAAGTAAGTCCCCCCACATTTAGTAGGCCTTACTCCCAGATGAGTGCTTTCATAGGATTATGGCCTAAATATCATCACATTGCAGTCTTAAGTACCAGGCAGGTTACTTAACATAGGGGGTATGCTCAGGATTCAACTGAATCCCAAACCCAGAATTGAATCGGGATGATTCCAGCAGCTTCGGAAAATATCAGAATCAAAGTGGAACTCTTCTGAAACAGGTCTGAAGGTGAACACTTTTGAAGACTGGTTGGCAATTTAGATTCACAAGGACATAGAGAAGACATAGGCAGTGTGTCTCCAAAAATGGATCCATTTTTCTGCCAGCTGCCTGTGTAAGAAAAGAATTGGGGGGAGCATGGTGGACTTGCACATGAGGGGTTGCAGTGGGGAGGGCGCCATCGCTCCCTCCTGATTCCACAGAATACCACCATTGTACCAGCAAAAGTCTGTCATTGGTTCTTGGCCTAACATGATAGCAGCATTTTATTTTTGCTTAAGGTGAAAGGGAGTCTGGTTTTAGGGAACAGATACATTATTTTTAGTGAGAGGTAGGAGAATTTGGATTATTTGTTAGTTCTACATCTCACTTTCTTACCAGTATATATGTCATTGAATCTTCCTTTGCCACAATTGCTTGGTTCTTTATCATGTTCTTCTTACTTTCTTCTTAATTATATTTGATAATTAAACATGGTTAGCTAATGACAGCATCATTAACGCAGGAGTTAATTACCCAGCCAAGTGGTAACTTATTCAGATAGCCCTTGAGTATTTGTAGCTAAAGGGGATAATTAACCAAATTTATTTCACAGAGCTAGGATGAAATCCTTCTGATCAGATCATAAAATTAAACATTTTGACAGCTATTGAATATTTTACATGGCCATGACCTAAAATCATTTCCACTAATAGCAAAGAAGTTGTCTAGCATTAACAAGGGGGGGGGGGAAACAGTCCAGACCTGATAAAAAAGATTTCAGTAGAGCCAGCTTTTTCTGAAGTAGTTTGTTTTGCAAACTTATAAAGAGTATGTGATTCACCAAGCCAAATGCAATTCACCAGCAGTGGACATCAGTCAGCTAAGTGCCTCTAATCCAATCAGCAGACACGATGGAGAAATGAAACAAGTTGATGCTACTTACTCCTGATCACAAATAACTGTGATGACATGTTCCAATCTGCTTTCCTTCAAATACTTAAAAGGCTCTTTACTTACTTTCAACATGGATGTGGTTGACTTTGCCTGAATGTTATTTATGACTCTACTCTTCACTCTATTTACTTCACTTCTATGCTCCCACTCCTTTCCCCCTTTCCCTCTCTCTCTCACTTCTGCTGTTGGCTTTCTCATTTTCTCTTCTAGTTATATGGTTCCCACACTACGTTGTATGTATTATGACATTCCAAAATACTGAGGATGTTATAAATGCTAGGGGAGGCAGAAATACAGAAATGTTCCTTCAGATTTAAGCATCATTCAGCACAGAGGAGTGATAAACATTATTGTATCTTCTGGACCAAAAGGAGAATCCACTTTCCAATGTTCTCTCCTGCAAAAGGATTCTATCAAAATGGACATGGAGAAATGTGAGAAGTGGGATGCCTCATGTCTAATCCTCATGGTTTTGTTTTGATACTCCTAATTCTTAGTTCTAAATAGGAAGGCAAATTTTCTTAAGCAAATTGATACCATAACAAGGGTCACTTAAGGCGATAATTGCAGCAAGCAGCATACAGGAATATCTGTCAGTTAAGTGCATTGCATTGTTTCAGGCACTTCTTGTTTACTCCCTTACAAGTTTTCAATAAAGCTGGAAAAGATTCTAGGAGATACCAGTACTTTGAGATGTCAGTGCATCATGCTGCAAAGTTAATGGTTTTTCCTCCTGTTCTTTTTATTATCTGTGTGCAACAAGAGAGGAAAGTTAGTGTTTTTTGTAGATCTGTTTGATACTCTATAGCTCACCACATGCAGCTCCTGAAGTCCTTTTTGAGGCCCTTGGACACCTCTCCCCATCATACCACTACTGGTTTGGGAATTTTGGGAATTTTTATTGGAGTAAGACCATTCTACTAAAAAATACACCCGACCGCAAAAGGCCATAACAATAATACAAAAACAATACTAATTATTTTCCTCTTTTCTTACTAATACAAAAGTAAATCTATCCTAACACTAATGTATTTTTCCCTTTAATCTAAACACACTATAATCACATTATATTTACACATTATAATTATACCTACTTAGAAATGGGAAAAAAACCAATAAAATATTAATTAAAAATAATAATACAAAATAATACAAAATTAATAAAATATTTATTTAAAATATCATTTTATGTTATTGCTGGGGTCGTCTCACTAAACCACGGCCAAAACTTTTTCCAACGATAGCTTGGCAATTTCTCTTTTTCACTCAGAGCTAAATTTTCAATTACATTCTTCACATAATAGGCAGTGCCTTTTACATCCTGCAGATTTTGACTTTTCACCTCCTTTTGTCTCTGGAAAACTAACCCTAACATCACATATAGGTTGACCAGGCACACCGTGGACCAGGGCACTTTCCAAAACCTCTCAGCCATGGCGGAACCAGGCTCCTTCCTCTTCCTCTTTTGGCCCACTGACTTTCTGGGTCCCCTGATACCCTCTGGAGGTTCAGTCCCTGAAAGCACCGTCTCCCAAGCCTGCTGTGCCAAATCTGGCCAATCCACTACTGGTTTGGGGGTTGCAGCATGGTATAGCCACCAGAGCCTTAGAGGGATACAATTGCCCCTCTCGCCTAGCATGGTAACACATGCCTGATTCATTGCCTTATGCATCTGTTTGTATATAACTGGAAAATAAGAATCTTATATTTAGTTGCGATCAATACAGTTAAGTGGCAATCCTCAATATATATTTTTTTTAAAAAAAACAACCATTCTTTTCAATTAGAAATGTTAGAAAGCTTCACAGAAAGAAGTGTATGGATGCCTGGACTTCTTGTATCTGCCTATTTCTGTGTTAAAGTGATAAGCAATATCTGCCTGGAATCAGAGACATTTGTAATAAGAGAAGACTTTTGCGGTCATTGAATCCAAGTCTCTGTTCCATACCGGATCTAGGGTGCACGATAAATGATGCTATCCATTACAGATGGTCAACCTTTGTTTAAATACTTCCAATGAAGGAGAGCCTACCTTTTCCTGAGGCAGCCTGTTCCCTTGTCAAACAGTTCTTTATATAAGGACATGTGTTCTAATGTTTTGCTGAAATCTGTCTCCCTGCAATTTCTACCCTTTGGTGCTAGTCCTCCCCCTTGAAGTAACACCTCATAATTTTGTACCATCTTCCACATGACAATCCTTCAGATGTTTTGGAGACAGCTGTCATCCCCGTCTTTAATCATCTGGGTGACTGGCAATTTCCTTTTCAATCACAACCTTGTAAGAGTGACACAACATTTATTGCTGCAACAATTATGAACTATTTATTTGGAGTCATGTCTAAGAATTTCTTGATTTCTAATCCAACCATTAAACCATTTAATTGCATAGGGCAAAATGAACCATTGGCCAATTTACTAAGAATTATGTCTTATTGGTCTTACCCATGCCACCCTTGAAGTGATTCTTTGGAGGCTTTCTTATTTACAGTCCAAATGTTATCCCACCTTGCTTGTTGAAAAAAATGTGCTCAAGCAGCTAACAGACAATTAAAAACAAGTTTAACAGTAAAAACCATTAAAACTACCATAATAAAAATTGTTTCTTGTGTGCTGGGTTTTTCTTCTCTGCATTGATGCAACTAAAGCCAACCGACATACCTGAGGTTGCAACTGGCATGTGAGGATTTCCATATACAGGTCATCGCCCCCCCCCCCAGTATGTGTGTGGGATACATTCCTGGACTTACCACAGGTATCTGAAACCACATATTACAGCGAAACACCATGCATACCATAGAATTGAATTGGAAGATGTAGAAAATACCCAGAAAGGATGTCTCTCTAGGTATCTGGTACAACTCTATGGTCAACTTCTGGTGAAGGTTGACCACAGAGTCGTGCCCGAGGACCCCCCAATGTCTAGAGAGACCACCTCAAGCGCAACTCTGGTCCTCCTAATGCATAGAAAAACCTTCCCCCCTGTTAGGGGGTAAGTGAAACCACAAGTACTAATCCTGCACAAACGGGGGGCAACTTGTGTGTAAAAGAATGAAGATCATTTATGTTAGGAAGAGAATTCCATGGATATTCAGGCACCCCACACACGAGGCCTGCTTCCCCTCCAACAATATATTGGCCATGTCTCTCACTAGTTTCACGTTCAGCAAGCATGAGGAGGGAACTACATGCATTCTGAAGTACATGTGCTGATCTCTGTGTGAGTGAGCATCCTGATCTTATCAGGGTTCTTTGAGGACCTCTACCCACATACTACTGTATGGCCCCTAGTCACATTTGCCAAATGAATGGATTGCAGAAGAGGTGGCCAACATGCATGGCTGGCAGCAATAATAATAATAATAATAATAATAATAATAATAATTTACTTTTTATCCCACCCCTCTGCTCGGCAACCAGGGTGGCATACAACAGGATTAAACCAGCAGCAAGTTAAAACAATCCTTCCCAATCCTAACCCTCCCACTCCTTAAAACTAAATTAAACTAGTAAAGAATTAAAACAAAGATAAAATACAATACAATATACCCCAAAAAATGGCAATAGCGGCAGGGGGGCGGGTAAGCAGTCAACTCCACTTGAGCCGGGAAGTTATTCCGGGAAAGCCATTATTCCAGGAAGTTATTCCAGCAAGGGGTGGGGCAGGGCTAAACTGTACAACCTCCTGATGTTCTCATATGTTGTTTTAGCTTTGTGGAGGCAGTCATTTGACTCTCTATTGTTTATCTCGGATTGGCCTTTTTAGTCATCAGCGCACTTGCAGAAAGCACGGGATGTGTCCTTCCTGAATCTTCGTTTGCGAAGAAAAGCCAGAGAGAAGGAGAGCAGCTTCTGGACAGCAAGTTTCCTGCCAGTTTCCAGGCCAGTTTCCTGCCAGGGAGAAGAATTCTGACTGGGGAGATTGATTTTTTTTTTAACTGTTGGGAGAGGCTGCTTGTTGCTGAGGGGCTCGAACTTCTGACCTTGCCCTTTTACCCTCAAGAGCCTTCCTGTGAGTCACACCTGTGAGTCACTAGGGGGTGGAGCTGGGAGCCTAGCTCTATATAACTCCTTGCAGAGGCTTTCAAGGCCAGTTTCCTGCCAGAGAGAAGGAGAGCAGCTTCTGGACAGCAAGTTTCCTGCCAGTTTCCAGGCCAGTTTCCTGCCAGGGAGAAGAATTCTGACTGGGGAGATTAATTTTTTAAAAAAAACTGTTGGGAGAGGCTGCTTGTTGCTGAGGCGCAAGCCTAACGGCGTGTGAATTTCAGTAACCAAACAAAAATACAGCATACCTAAAAGTACAGCTTAGCATTCTCAGCATTAACTAAGAGTTCTTAGATTACCTAAAAGCTCTCACCATGGACACTGAGGGAACTGCAGCAGTCACTTGCAACACTTGTGCGATGTTTGTATTCTTGTCTACAGACGTGGAGAACTTCACATGCA
This sequence comes from Gambelia wislizenii, assembly GCA_030847615.1. NCBI lineage: Eukaryota > Metazoa > Chordata > Lepidosauria > Squamata > Crotaphytidae > Gambelia > Gambelia wislizenii. The sequence goes on along the minus strand of JAUMIR010000001.1, from coordinate 162,188,963 downwards.
CGAAGTGCAAGCTGGTAGCCCTCTTGGAGGAGAAAGTACAGCAGCTGGAGACACGGGTAGCTACACTTCAACAGATTCGCGAGCAAGAGGTTTTCCTGGACAGAACAGAACGAACAGTCTTGGATGGGGACCGCACAGAGGAAGTGGCTGTGGAGGAGAGGGTTACTTCACAGACACAGGAAGTAGACAGCTGAAGGAATGTCACACACAGAACAAGAAAATCCAGGGATTCTTTGAGCAGCTTGCAGCTACAGAATCGATTCGAAGCCCTTTCCCTTATCAAGGACAATGAGGAAGAACAGCATGGACAGACTTCAGGGGTAGAGCAGGGGACCTTGAGAGGACCACCGCAAGGAATAGCAGCTGCGAAGCCTCGGCGGAGGTGTGTGCTGGTGGTGGGGGACTCCTTGCTGCGGGGTACAGAAGCAGTGGTATGTGGGCCTGACAAGATGACTCGGGAGGTGTGTTGTCTCCCTGGGGCAAAGATCTGTGATGTGACCGAGAGGCTGACAAGACTTGTCAAGCCTACGGATCATTACCCCTTCCTTTTGGTCCATGTGGGAACCAATGATACTGCAAGGCACAGCTTTCCCAAGATCAGAAGAGATTATGAGGCCCTGGGGAGGAAGCTGAAAGAAATGGACGCACAGGTTGTCATCTCGTCTCTTCTGCCAGTTGAAGGGCATGGTCCAAGAAGGGAGAGGAAAATAGCCGACGTAAACAACTGGCTCCGTAGATGGTGTCGCTGAGAACAAATTGGATTCTTGGATCATGGACTGCGCTTCCATGAGGGGGGACTTCTGGCAAGAGATGGGGTACATCTTACAACAGTTGGAAGAAACATTTTTGCCAATAGTCTCAAGAATTTGATCAGGAGGGCTTTAAGCTGAGTCAAATGGGGGAGGGAGACAGTATTCTGGAAGGCAAAAGGGCTGGAGAAAATAGTCAAACTGTCATAGAGGGAACAAGGCAAACAGCGCAAGGACCCAACTGTGGGAGACAAAAAAACTTGCACAGGGAGCAAGTAAAGGGAACACATGGTCTTAGATGTCTCTACACTAATGCACAGAGCATGGGAAATAAGCAAGATGAACTTGAACTCCTCGCACTACAAAACAAATATGATATAATAGGCATTACTGAAACCTGGTGGGAGGAGTCTTATGATTGGAATGTGGGAATAGAGGGGTATAACCTTTATAGGAGAAACAGGCCAAACAGGAAAGGAGGAGGAATAGCATTATATGTCAGGGATATTTACACCAGTGAAGTGATCCATGACATCAATACTGGAAGCCAGGTGGAGAGCATCTGGATAAAAATTAAAGGGGAGGGAAACAACAGGGATGTTATTGTGGGACTCTACTACAGACCCACAAATCAGACGGGGGAATTGGATGATGCCTTTCTAGAACAGATGAACACACCTGCAGAAAGGAGAGATGTAGTAGTGATGGGTGACTTCAACTATCCTGATATTTGCTGGCAATCTAACTCAGCCAAAACTTCAAGGTCTAGCAAATTCCTTACATACCTGGAAGACAATTTCATGGTCCAAAAGGTGGAAGCGGCAACAAGGGGGTCAGCTATTTTAGATCTGATCCTAACCAACAGAGATGACCTGGTTAATGGGGTGCAAGTGGTGGGATCCTTAGGTGAGAGTGATCATGTTCTCCTGGAGTTTGTTATACAATGGAAAGGAGAAGCCAGGCATAGTCAGACACGCATTCTTGACTTTAGGAGAGCTGATTTCAATAAACTCAGGGAAATACTGGGGGTGATCCCATGGTCAGGAATATTAAAAGAGAAGAGACCTCAAGACGGATGGGACTTTCTCAAAAGGGAGATACTGAAGGCACAATTTCAAACAGTACCATTGAGGAAGAAAAATGGGAGGTGTCTCAAGAAACCAGGATGGATGACTAAAGAACTTTCAATGGAGCTAAGTTTTAAACGGAACATGTATAGGAAATGGAAAAGGGGAGAAATCACCAAAGAAGAATTCAAACAGATAGCGAACACATGTAGGAGTAAAGTCAGAAAAGCTAAAGCACAGAATGAGCTCAGGCTTGCTAGGGAGGTTAAGAACAATAAAAAGGGTTTTTTGGGTATGTCCGCAGCAAAAGGAGGAAGAAGGAAATGATAGGGCCACTACATGGAGAAGATGGCAAAATGTTAACAGGGGACAGAGAAAAGGCAGAATCACTCAACACCTTCTTTGCCTCAGTGTTTTCAGAAAAGGAAAAGGAGGACCAACCTGAGGAGAATGGAACAGAGGACACAATAGGGGAAATCCAGCTCAAAATAAGTAAAGAGGTAGTACAGGAATACCTTCTTAATCTAAATGAATTTAAATCTCCAGGACCAGATGAACTACATCCAAGAGTATTAAAAGAGCTGGCAAATATAATCTCAGAGCCATTGGCAATAATATTTGAGAACTCCTGGAGAACAGGAGAAGTCCCAGCAGACTGGAGGAGGGCAAACGTTGTTCCCATCTTCAAAAAGGGGAAAAAAGAGGATCCCAACAATTATCGTCCAGTTAGTCTGACATCAATACCAGGGAAGATTCTAGAGCAGATCATTAAACAGAGAGTCTGTGAACATTTAGAAGGCAATGCCATAACCACAAAAAGTCAACATGGGTTTCAGAGAAACAAGTCATGCCAGACTAATCTGATCTCTTTTTTTTATATAAAGTTACTTTTGATAAAGCTTGGTAGATGAAGGGAATGCTGTGGACATTGCATACCTTGATTTCAGTAAGGCCTTTGACAAGGTTCCCCATGACATTCTTGCAAACAAGCTTGTAAAATGTGGGCTAGACAAGTTAACTGTTCAATGGATTTGTAATTGGTTAACCGGCCAAACCCAAAGGGTGCTCAGCAGTGGCTCCTCTTCGTCTTGGAAAGATGTGACCAGTGGGGTGCCACAGGGTTCTGTCCTGGGCCCAGTGCTATTCAACATCTTTATCAATGACTTGGATGAGGGAATTAGGGGCATACTTATCAAATTTGCAGATGACACCAACTTAGGAGGAGTAGCTAATACCCTAGAGGACAGGATCAAAATTCAGAATGACCTGGATAGACTGGAGAGCTGGGCCAAAGCTAACAAAATGAAATTCAATACGGAGAAATGTAAAGTACTGCATTTAGGGCGAAAAAATGAAATGCATAAATATAGGATGGGAGAGACCTGGCTGAATGAGACTACATGCGAAAGGGATCTAGCAGTCCTAGTAGACCACAAGTTGAACATGAGCCAACAGTGTGATGCGGCAGCTAAAAAGGCCAATGCAATTTTGGGCTGTATCAATAGAAGTATAGTATCTAGATCAAGGGAAGTAATAGTGCCACTCTATTCTGCCTTGGTCAGACTTCACTTAGAATACTGTGTCCAGTTCTGGGCACCACAATTAAAAAAGGATATTGACAAATTGGAGCGTGTCCAGAGAAGGGCAACTAAAATGGCGAAAGGTCTGGAAATGATGCCTTATGAGGAGAGACTTAGGGAGCTGGGTATGTTTAGCCTGGAAAAAAGACGGTTAAGAGGCGATATGATAGCCCTGTTTAAGTATTTGAGGGGATGTCACGCTGAGGATGGAGCAGGCTTGTTTTCTGCTGCTCCAGAGACTGGAACACAGAGCAATGGATGCAAGCTCCAGGAACAGAGATTCCACCTCAGCATGAGGAACTTTTTGACAGTAAGAGCTGTTCAGCAATGGAACACGCTCCCTCGGAGCATGGTGGGGTCTCCTTCCTTGGAGGTCTTTAAACAGAGGCTGGATTGCCATGTCGGGGATGCTTTGATCAAGATTTCCTGCGTGGCAGGGGGGTTGGACTGGATGGCCCTCTTGGTCTCTTCCAACTTTGCAATTCTATGATTCTGTGATTCTATGCAAAGGATCAGATTTCAGGCTTGTGTGTTTATCAGGAAAGCATTTGGGTTAAGCTTCTCTGCCATATCAGTTGGGCTGCTTAGCTGTTCTGTAGCCATGTTGAAGTGAGGTTTGTGTGTTGGGAGGGGTAGCCACGAGCAGACTAGAGCCGGTGCTTCGTACTGTCTATCTGGAAGTTATCTTGCAGCATTGGCATTGGAAGGGTTGTGAAAGAAGGCTGGAGAAAGACTTTCAGTTTGGGGTCACATCAGTAAACTTGACGGGAAAGAATGGGATTCTATTCTCAGTAATCCTACTGTAGCTGTGTGTGCTTAAGTACAACAGGCAGAGTAAACAACTGCCTCCAGAATCAATTACTGAGCATATGTAAAGACCAGAACAGAAAGGAAAGGGGAAAGCAAATTAGCCTGCCTCACCAGCTCCCCTAGCATGTTGGAAAAGCATAGATCTGTAAGTTTTGTTACCAAATGGAAGGTGGAGGCTGTTGAAATGGGGGGGGGGGAGTGGTCTCTAGAAGATTCACAATGTTTTTGTTTACTTATGCAAAGCTTGATCTGGTTGTTTCATGTCTCATATATATTTTGTTAGTTTTGAAGAAAAAGTTAGCTGAAACACATTGAGCTGCTCTTCCTTTTTTGTGGTGTGGGAACCTATCCCTATTCTTTCCATGTTATTTCTACTCTGGTACCAGAGCTTCTGTTAAAAAATTAAAGCCTGGGACACATCTACTCTGTTAACTGAAAGAGATCTGTCCGGATAAATAGAATCAGATATCCAGTACCACCTTCTAACCTATGTGGTGCTCTATTTCAGTTTGCCTTCTTCTGCAATATCATCTGGTTTTCATTTGGATTTCAACCACCAAATTGTTACTGACTCAAAAAGTGATTGTAAAACCTTGTATCTTGATAGGTGATATTAAGAATAGTGATTAAGACTGATTGTACACCCTTGTATCTTGGTAGGTGGTGTTAAGAACAGTGGGTAAGAAGAGACTGAACAACAAAGCCTGCTGTCCCTGATTCCAAAATGTCTGTCCCATTAACTCACTGTGTAGTTTTACTTGGGCTCATTCACCCTCCCATCCTGATATAGCCAAGATAGTTATAACAACACTCTGTAAAGATTAGTTTAAGAATCCCAAGATAATATATATGAATCACTTTGGAACTGTCAAATCGCCGTCTAAATTGCTAAGTAGTGTTAACTGTGCAAGTAAAAGATTTTCAAACTAGTACCTTGTTTATTTTTTATCTCCTGATGGCATTCTGTCCAGCCACATGGCTCACTGCATATTTCACACAGAAAGCCCTTGAGTATATGAAATTTGAATGTGGCAGTCAGCCTTAGGCTCACAGGACAAAAAGGTTGGAATGAGGAATGGGATCCTCAAAGGTAGACAGATGCCTGTTATAGCTTAAATCTTTCATCTTATCCTTAGGTCAACTCCGATGTTTATTTCTTGTCAATAATAATAATAATAATAATAATGTCATGTGGAAATAAGGAAGAGGACTAAAACACCAATGGAAATTGCAGTTGCTGGGGCGTGTGGGGAAGATAAAACTCCTCAGGTTTTGCAGAATGGCAGACTCCAAACTCAGTTATTATTTTTTTAATCCCATAATTGAATGGAATGGCAAGCAGCCACAATATCTTTGGTGTCCACAATTTTCAGTAGTAGGTTTGTTGCCCCTCTCCAACAGTGTGATTGTGCTATAGATTGCTTAGGCAGACACCAGCCCCAAGCTCCTCTCAATGTCCTGCCTTTCTGTACTGACTGTTTTCAGCATTACGACACTTTTAGCTCTGCCTGTTGAAATCAATTCAGAAAGAGAACATTTCTTGATTTGAACAGGCTGAGTTAAAGACTCTGTAGCTCCAAAAATGGCTGGTGAGATAAACACTGTGTAGTTTCTGATAACATTCTTTAGTGGGAAGCTAAATTTTCACAGTGCTTGAATGATTACACATACTCAAAGGAAATGTTTATAAAAACTTGATCACTTTGGGAACTAACACCTCCATGTGTGTGATTTCGACCTTTTTGACCTTGGCCATCTCACCATCTGTGCCAAACTTACCACAAAGAGTCATTTGTTGTGCCAATGAAATTGCATGCAGGAAAGAAATGTACAGTTCACCCTTCATATCCATGGGATATACAGGATATCCACAGTTTCAGTTATCTTAGAATGAAAAAAATAGGGACACATACCATAGAGTTGTGTTGGAAAATTCCTAGAGAGGTGTCTATGTCTGGTATGTTTGTACCAGAACTCCTTTATTTTAATTGGGTTCACTATACAAGGTCTGTCTATTAAATAATGAGCCGGATCAATAGCCCATCTTTATTTATATGTATTACAATTCTAATGCCTGTCCCCTTCAATATACTCCCCGTTCACACTCACACACCAATATAATCTTGTTTCTCACTGGTCAAAGGCGTGGAACAGCTCTGTTTCTGTCAGCTGTTTCAACACATCTGCTGTTTTCTTCTTTACTGCATCAATTGACTTAAAATGTGTTCCTTTAAATAGCAACTTCACTTTAGGGAAAAGAAAAAAGTCGCATGGTGCCAAATCTGGCGAATATGGAGGATGTTCAAGTGTAGTAATGCATTTATTGACCAAAAACTGCTTCACAGAAAGTGCTGTGTGAGCAGGCGCATTCTCTTGATGAAGAATGAAACCATTTTCTCACAGTTCTGGCCCTTTTCTTCTGACTCTTTCTCTCAACTTTGTCAAAACTTCCTTATAATAATGCTGCTTCACTGTTCTACCTTCTGTAACCCATTCTGCCAAAATTAGGCCCTTGATGTAATAATAATAATAATTAGCATGGCTTTGAATGTGGATGTGCTTTTTTATCCTTGTTGATGGTGGTGTTTTCCAGTGCATTGACTGTCGTTTTGTCTCAGGATCATACTGTAAGGTCCAGGTATCATCACAAATAATGATTTTTTGAAAAAGATTTGGGTCCACCTCAAGTTGCTACAGAATGTCAGCACAAATTTCCTTGTGGCACTCTTTATGCTATGGTGTGAGGACCCTAGGAACCATCTTGGCACAAACTTTTATCATGTTGAGCTCCTCGTGCACAATTTTCCATGCAGTGTCTTTGCTACTGTCCACAGCTTCAGCTATCATTCAGACACTGAGTCAGCAGTCTCCTCGGACAATCTGGCTGATTTTTTCCACAATTACTTTGGTTCTTGTAGTGGAAGGTCGTCCAGGGCATTCATTGTCTTCCACATTCTCTCCTCCATCTCTGAATCTTTTGTGCTGCTCAAACACATGTGCACAAGGCATGCAATCTTCCCTGTAGGCCTCAGTAAGCATTTGAGAAGTTTCAGTAGGTGTTTTGTTCAATTTTACTAAAACTTTCTAATTGACACATTGCTCAACTTTTAAACTTAGCGTTTCTGGCACACCTCAGACAACACAGCTGCTTTAGGTCACCACTCAAGTGTCCACAATAAGTTCTCCCTGATTTGCCTGAAAGGTAGAAACACAGTCTTGTTATTTAATAGACACATCTCATAATCCGCAGTTTCCAGTATCTGTGGTAAGTGCAGGAATCAAACTCCTGAAAATATGGGGGGTGGGGAACCTGTATATACTACTACCATGAACTCCTTGGAAGTCAAATTGAAATGTTACACCTTGATGACTTATGAATAGTCCATAACCCTACTGATACAGATCACAAGTATTCCATGCATAGCTGCTGTGGCCAGTTCATCATCTGCTGGCCAACTTTCTGGTTGTAAGCCTCTCCATCCTTAGCTATGTGGGTCTCAAATCACAGGCACATAGACTGCTTCCAGAATCATACCTGAAGCCCTACCAACCTGATAGACCCTGGGCACAGCCCTCAAGCATCTGCGCCACAATGAGAGATGAGATTATGACTTTGTGGAAGGAATATGTTATAGAAAGTAAAATACTTTATATGTACAATTAATTGTGATCTGTCATGTTTTTAGGATGGGACAATCTAGACATTTGAATGAATAAATGTTTATGAATATTTGTAACCTTGTATTCTAAGTTCAACACTATGTGTGCTTTACCACTATAAACTGTTTATCTTATAAATGATGTACCATTTCCAAGGTATTGTTAGGTAAGCAAACAGATTTTTGTGACCTGCCCATCTCTTCCTATGCACAGTGGTGTGTGGGTGTCATTTGCAAGAGTCAGATCTACAGTTTACATGTCTCAGCGTGCCAAGATGGAGGGAAGAGATGGTGAGGTAACGATAGACTGCATGGTAAGGTTTTAAAGAGACTTCATGCATGATCATAACATTAGAGGTTTCCTTTTGATAATAATTAGAAGATTAACTGTTGCGCTAGTTGAAGCAGCTGTTAAATGTGATACTGATTAGCAAGTAATAAGATCCATTTGAATAATGTGGTGGGAAGGTGCTACCAGTTAAGCCAAAGGCATTAATGTTGATTAACTCAGAAGAAAGTATCTCAATTAGTTTTACAAACAATTTCATCAGTAGCAGTAAATTATGTAGAGGGTGCTTAGGTTATTGATTTTAAACTGTGGCATCTTCTTTTTTGACTTTCTGCAGACATTTTGGTAAGCCTTTAAAGCAGACATTGGGTATGATCCTACATAGTGCAGGAAGAGAGTAATCCTTCTCCTACACATTTCTGTGTGGCCCCTTTTTTCCTCCCCCCGTCCCGCCCAACTATAAGGCAGCTTTTAAGGGTTAGCATGTGTCGTAAAGGCCACCCTAGAGTTTCTGCTGTCTGAAGTCCAGGGTTGGCCCTTTTTCCAATCCCAAACCCAAGGGATTCCTCTTCGTTTTGCCACCACCCGTTGAGTCAATGAGGGGTTTCTTTCCTTGTCTAGTGCAACGGGAAGCTAGACTGGTTATGAGAATAAGAATACCCCTTTTCTCTAATCTAAAGAAGGTTCTCGATAGCTGACTAGAGCAGGCAATTCGAGGCAGGGTTAGAAATATCAGAAAGCTTTATTTCAGTCCTAGGAGTCTATGTTGCTAAAAAGGGCAAACCATTCTTAGGTTCAACTTAAGGCTTATACAGTTTGCATTAATTCACTTACAAATAAACATAAAATCTAATGCAATCTAACTACACATTCCCTAACTATTATGTGCAGATTAACTTACAGTCTCTGTAGATGGAATTCAGAGTCTTTTTGGATCCTTTTGGAGGCCTTTGGGTAAGGTTGGCTTCCCCCAACCCTTTTGGTATCATAGTTTAGCATTTTGTAGTTATTCTAGGCTGGGTAGGCCATTTGGCTCTGGAGCAAGGTCATGTGGGTCAGAGTCCATCTTAGCCAGCTCCATCTAGATAGGCCATGTGCTCCACCAGTCTGGCTCAGAACAAAGGAAAAGATCAGAACTTTTAAAAGTCCTTCTTGTTGATTTCTGATTGGCTCTGCCAGTGCCCAATCAGAGTGGCTATCTAGTCAGGTGAGGTGATGTCATGTTTATTTAATGAGGTTCTCCCACCCACTTCCCGTTTCCAAATAAGGAGTGGAAAAGGTATCCATGATGCTACCTATAGGTCATCATGACAGCATGTATTCCACCAACCATTTATTTAGCAGAGTGTCCAGGCAGCACCCAGATCCAGTTCTGCAGCTTGCTGGAGAAGAAAGCTGCCTTCACTCTCCAGCTCGAGAACTGCCACCAAGTGCTGCCCAGGGGCCTTCTGCACTCCTCTAGCTGAGTGGAGGTGTAGCAAAATTCCTAATTATAACCCCTAGAGGACATGATTGGCTCTTTGGGACTGCTTGCCCACCCCCAAATTGGAGAATTGTTGGGGGCATGGAGGACGCAGAAGTGGGTGGCTCTCTAAGGTTCCATTGGGAATGCACCACTGGGCACCTGGAAGCTGTCCAATCATATCCTGGAAGTACAAAGTTGTGTGGTGCTTCTTAAAGACACATAACTCATTCAGGAGCCATCTTTGCAGTTCATCTTCTCCTCATGACAGAGTTGGGGATTAAGGGAGCGCTCACTGCTGGGGGGATTCCCCCCCACACTGATTCATAGGCCAGATTGTAAGCTCAAATGAGGGCCGTAGGCCAGAAGTTCCACATCCCTGTCCTAATAGAAAAATGTATGTTTGCAATTTTTTATTTCAAATTGAAGAATGGATTGCCAAATGTTTCAAAGTGCGAATGTTGAGGAACAGCTGCATTTTAGATTGCATTTAGGAACCATGAATGAAGTGGGTTTGCATAAAGATGTGAACAAAAATATATTTCTCCCCATCTTGTGCTACCAGATCTGACTGCACATGAACTCCTTTCAGCAATGGGTTTATGGGGTCCTGAAGTAACCATTTGTGTAGTCTCATGTGTATTTTTCTCTGTACCCTGATGTGCCAGACCCTTCTTCTTCTTATGGAAATGTCAGTTGATTGACCATCCTCCTAACTCCATTTTTTATATTTGGTGGTCCAGCAGTTTGTAAAGAACATCATTCCAGTAACTTCAGGTAACAGAATAAAGACAATGCATGAAGGCTTGACCTATGAATGTCCTTTCTTTGGGTTTGAGGATGGGTCTGTATGTCAGTCACATAGTAAATGGCAAAGTGATTGGCTGCCCTCGATTACACCATTTTTTTAAAAAAAGTTGAGAAGGACTAAAGGCCTCGACAGGAGTGGAAACCAGGCCAATCAGCAACACAGGAAGGTCCAGTCACAACAGGCAATTCCAGTTTTCACCACTACAGATAAAACATTTATTATTTTACACAATACCTTTTCTGAGTAAGCGATATAGAGGGCACCAGAAGATCAACTTTAGAACAGACAAAAGGTCAAGCCAATATTATGAAAAAGGAAGGGGGGGGCTAAGAAAGCCAAGTAGCAATTAACGTGTGCCTACTTTTTCCGAGCTCAATTCAGAAATTATTCCTCCATATGTTCAAAGCGTGTATAAAAGGGAGAGCAGAATCATGTGTGCTGCCTCCACCATCCATGTCCCTGCCTACAGAACTTGGAAGTACTGCATTACAAGTCAGGGTACCTGTAACACATTAATACATGCACACACACACACACAAACACACATGTTAGTAACTGCCAATGCCATTACTTTTTTAAAAACTGAAATTTAACAGATATTTGTTACTTCAAATCCTTGTTTTTGAAGGCATTTTAGAGGGCTTTTTGATTAAGTGGATTTTTAAAAATCAATCAAGAAATAACTGATTTAAAAGTAACATATTGGTAGCATATTGACAATGTATTATTCATAAAGTAACAAGCTACTATGCAAAAGTACTAACACATTACTTTTAAAATTATCATTCCAATCTCTGTACCCTGTGAGCTCTCCACCTGCCTTTCAGATATTGAACAAAATTGAAGTCTGTTCACATTAAAAAGAAATTGCAAGCAGAGCACAAATTCTACTTATTAAATAATATGCCTTACAAATATTGTAATGTCTCCTGGTGTTTCCACTCTTCCTTACAATTTTCTGCCCTCATGTTTTTAATCCTCCCTCCAAGTGTGTTTGCATACATATAATTTTCTTCCCCACCCTTACATTTTACTAGGGAATAGCAAGTGCATTTACACATATTTTTTCCTGATTCTTACCTGAAGGAGTGATTTTTTTAAAAAGTTGAATATTACTCTCTGCTGAATCATCAGAGAAAAATTGGTAGTATGCCATTCTACATTATTGTAAAACAAATCCCCTCTAGGTTGAAAGCACCTATGTGTGAAAGTTCCCTCATGTCAGCATTGCCTGCTGAAAATCCAATGTATTGTCTCAATTCTCTACTTACCTTTTGCATAATAAAGAAATAAATCATGCTGATTAAATTCCTAGGCAATAAAAGGAGGATTTACTAGATGCAAGGAAGTAATTTGGTCTCTTTGGTAATTAATTAATTGCTCATAGAACAGCTATTCTAATTTGCTAGCGAAGGTGCTAACATCTGTGCCTGAGTACAAGCCTGTTATAGAACAGAGAAGGCTATCCATAACAGAAGTTGATAGCACTCTTCCATACTGTCCTGGAAACCATTACAGTACATGTATATGAGGCTTCAAGAGCTAGCATGCAAACCCTGAAACAGATGTGCTGGTAAAAGCCTAAAGGAAATGCCAGTAAGCTTTGTAGAAAGAGTTGATGGGTTGATAGATTTGTTTATTTTATTTATGCACTTTATTTGCTGCCTTTCTCCCAAAGCAGGACCTAAGGTGGCTCATAAAACAATTAAAATCACAATTAAAACCAATTAAAATTAATTAAAAACATCCAAAGTAAAAAAAGTAGAAATAAAAACAACATAAAAATCATTTCCCAATAAAAGCTCCATGGGTTCAGTTATATATCAAAGGCCTGCTTGAATAAAAACATTTCTGCATGCTGGTGAAATGAAAGCAGAGAGCAGGCCAGCCTAGCCTCCCATGGGAGGGAGTTCCAGAGGGTGGGAGCAGCCACTGAGAAGGCTCTGTCTTGTGTCCTCACCAAGCGAGTCTGTGGTGGTGGTGGGACCAGGAGAAAGCCTTGCCCTGATGATCTTAAGATACTTGCAGGTTCATAGAGGGAGATATGATCTTTCAGATTATCTGGACTTGAGCCAGATTGTCTGGACTTGAGCCATAAGTCATGACCAGCACTTTGAATTGTGCTCGGAAATGAACCAGTAGCCAGTGAAGCTGTTTTGACACAGGGGATATATGATCCCTATGGCTAGCTCTGGTCAGAATTCTGGCCACAGCATTCTGGATCCACTGAAGTTTCCAAATAGTTTCCAAAGGCAGTCCTATATACAGTGCATTACAGTAGTCCAGATGGGATGTACCCAAGGCATGTGTCACCATGCCAGATCTGATGTCTCAAGGAACGGGCACAGCTGGGACACTAGTTTTAACTGTGCAAATGCACTCCTGGCCACTGCTGAGACCCGGGCATCCAGGCTCAGAGTTGCGTCCAGGATCACACCCAAGCTGCAAGCCTGAGATTTCAGGTGGAGTGTTACCCCATTAGCACAGGCTGAGTCTCTGTTCCTGATCTGCCTTTTGACTGACCAGGAGCACCTATGTCTTGTCTGGATTAAGTTTCAATTTATTTGCCCTCATCCAGTCCATTACTGACAACAGACATTGGTTAAGTACCAAGACAGCTTTGTTGGAATCAGATGGAAAAGAAAGATAGAGTTGGGTGTCATCAGCATATTGGTGACACCAGACCCCAAAACTCCAGATGACCTCTTCCAGCCATTTCATGTAGATGTTAAACAGCATGTGGGACAAGACAGAACCCTGAGGGACCTAAGGGCAACAGGCAGGGTGTCGAACAGGAGTCCCACAACACCACCTTCTGAGTTTGCCCCTCCAAGAAAGACCAGAACCACTGCATAACTGCCCCAATCCCATCCCAAAGAGGTGGCTCAGAAGGATACCATGGTCAATGGTATCAAAACTGCTGAGAGGTCCAGGAGGACCAACAGGGGCACACTAGCCGTGTCCAGTTCCCTGTGTAAGTCATCTACCAAGGCAACCAAAGCTGTCTCTGTCCCATAAGCAGGCCCCAAGCCAGATTGAAATGGATCTAGATAATCTGTTCCATTCAGAAACTCCTGCAGCTGGGAGGCCACCACATGCTCCAGAATCTTGCTCAAAAATGAAATATTGGAGACTGGACAATTGCAGCATGACACCGCTGTCAGAGAAGTCCTCTTCATTTCACTCGAGTGCACTGCCACAAGCTGGTGGAGGTCTCTGAGGCATAGCTGATAATGGTCCATGGTTTATTTTCCTAAAGAGAAAGGTGCTGGAGCCCGGTGCTACCAGGCCTCTTAACTAGGTAGTTCCACATGTCCCAAATTGACAAGGATGGTCCCAATTAATCCTTGGTCATCCTACTTTTTCAGCTGCTTTTAAAATGTCCCAGTTTCTGCCTCCTCTTTCCACTTTCCTCCTTTGTCCTCACATTACTTCAGTTGCTCCAAACTGAGTTGCAAGTGGAAAAGTAGTTTGCATTCAGTTAGCAGTATGGGGAGAGGAAAGAATCTTTCCCCTCCCAGTATGCTCAGGCAAAAGCAAACTGCTGGAGCCTCTCCTAGCTTGTCTGTTCTTCCTCAGTAATAACTTTTGCCGACTTGACCATGCTCTGATGCTGCTCGGCCATACTTGTCCTGATTTTCACCTGTTAAGGTTAGGATGTGCGTAGTTCAAATCACAAACTTATGGTGGGTTGGAGAAAGGCAATCTACCTATGGCCAGGGACATATAATTAGTTTACTTTTGCCAGGGCTGAGCCAGGGAACCAAAAAGTGTTCCATACCTACAGCTCAGTTAAATCAATCCCTGTTCACAGAGTGACTGCCATTCCCCTACCAAAGTGTGTATAGGGGGGCAGTCCAAGAAGACCAACATGTGTCTATTTTGACTGTGCCTTGTCCCACAAAATTAAGACAAGTATCCACAGCACATCTATGGGGAAAATGAATATTTGTATGTGTGTAACTGTAACTGAATTAAAATCCATGCAAATAACAATTTGCAAATGTGGGAGACTGAAAATAAGTGAGTTCATACTATGAAGGGGGAGTTATGCTATCTCACTGCTCATATGGTTTTGCTGTAATCTAAGCATATTTCCATGACAAGATGGCACTCTGAACATTTGGCAACCCCCTTATGAGAACACATCCCCAAAGCTATACTGAGATGCTAAAGTGAGTGTTTTTTCCCCGTCATGTTTTTCATACTTGACATAATTTGCACAAAACATAATTTGTGCAAAACACCTGGGGTCCATTCATACACACAATTATAGTGCTATGATTCTACTTTAACAGCCATGGTTCAAACCTATGGGATCCTGGGATGTGCTGTTCAGGAAGAGCTGTTTCACATTCTCAGCCAGAGAGCTCCTCTAGTGTCTCACCAGACTGTAAACTCTAGGATTGCATAGATGCAGCCATGGGATCATGGCAGGGAGCATAAAGTGATAATTTGTGTAGTATGAAGCGCCCCTGATGACTAAAAGCAGTATCAGGAGCAACAGGTTGTGTTCTTTGAACATAATGTTCTACAGGAGATCCCATGTTTCAGTTTATGCAAAATACTCTACATTCTAGAAGTACAAACTAGATATATTTTCCATAAACTGAAACATTTAGTAGAATGTTGTTGTCATGTGCCTTCAAGTTGTTTCTGACTTATGGCAACCCTAAGGTGAACCTATCACAGATTTTTTCGGCAAGATTTCTTCAGACAGGATTTGCCTTTCCCTTCCTTTGAGGTTGAGAGAGTGTGACTTGCTCAAGGTCACCCAGTGGGTTTCTGTGGTAAAGTGGGGATTCAGACCCTGGTCTCTAGAGTCCTAGCCCAACATGCAAATCACTATACCATGTTAGCTGTCTAGGCACATTATATTAGTTGCTTGCAAAAGAACCCACAAAATGTACATTCTTTTTCCTGAGAAGACAAAAAAAAAAAAAGGATGGGAAATCTTAGGAGATAATCAGACAATCCCTTTAAAACATTCTTTTGTTGGCATAAAATAAAATCATGCCGGCAAAAGAACACTCCCAGCCACACTTACCTTGCTTTCCTGGCAAAGGCAGCCCTGGCAATAAAGAGGAAATGAACGGAGCCCTGTTCACTTCCTTGTTTGAAATCCCACAAGACTTCATCACATGGGAAATTAAAAAATAAAAACAACAATAAAGCCTTAAAACTGACACCAAGCACCTAGACACATTCAAAAAGTCCCAAGTAACCCGGGGAGGGTCATAGAAAGAGCAAAACTTAGCTGGATGTCCCAATCTCACCCAGAAATGTTCGCGCCAGACCAGCCATTCTCACTGCAGTGACAGGATTTAAATGGCCTGAGGTTTCGCATGCTGGCAATGCCAGCACCAAAACAGAACTGGGGTATCTATTCACAGCTTCAGCCATCAATAAGAAGAAACACCAGCATAATGTGAGCAGAATGCAAAAGAACGTCATCATCTGATATTGGCATCCTTCTGTGTTCTGCTGGCACCACTTTAGCCATGTGTGATAATCTCCTTTCCATCTCATGGTAGGTTTCCTTTTTTCTAGAAAGTCGTGCAAGGACTAATATAATCACGATTTATCTTTTTAGCTAAATACAGTTGTCTGTTTTACCGCAACAGTACTAATTGTATGTCTTCTCTCTATGCTTTTCTGAACAAGATAATGACACACCAGAGGTGTTATTCAGGGAAAGATATGCAATGGTGTCAGGAAGAAACAGTCTCACTCATTTGAAATGAAAGATGAGTAGAATACCATATAGGCAAATAGAAATACTCCCCATTCTTTGCCGTTGTGTTGCCTGCCAGAAAACTGTCAACTGGAGCTGACATCTCTGGTGTGTCATTGTGCAGGCTACTGCTAAATTTTAGGGAGGTTAAAAAGGAAGAAATGCTTAAGAGTTCGCTGATATGCAAATCAGAACTGAAAAGGCCAGCCTGCTATGGATAATTTTGCAGCAATCCTTCTCTAGTTGAGTATATGCTTTGGAGAATGTGCTGATCCTCCAAGGCTTCATAGCATGGTGAAAAGTGTTTATTTATAAAAGCCAAGTCTCATCAATCATAGGCAATTTGCTGGTGAGGAAAGGTCCAGCCTGTATAAATCAACATAGTTATGGAGCATTAATTGACGTGGGTAGATCTGAAAGGCACAGCAATTGCTATCTCCACTGTAGCAATATTGAAGAGCGTAAACGGGGGCTTTAATTTAAAAGTTGCGCCTCCTTATGTGGCTTTGTGCAGTTAATAAATAAAATAAGTGAATAAAGATAACAAGATATGAAACAAAGGCAATGATAAGAGTGAATGTCCATTGAAATTACACAAAGGAACAACACAGTCTTTAAAAAAAAAATCAGAGCAACAGCAAAACAAAAATAATAAAATGAGTACAGATGAAAAAGCAAATAATTTTCACCAACTGATAACTCAACAGGTCCGCACCACTCCCACTGCCATCCAGAGCCAAGATCTTTTCCAACAAGATGGTTTATGCCAATATCCTAGAAAATGGCAAGCTCATTGGACCAATTTAAGGAAAGAGTTCATCAATAAACAGTGAGGGTCCCACTACGCAGAAGGCCCTGTTCACTGTTTTGATAAATCCAGCCTCTGCGCAACTCAAAACTAGGCCCTTGTATATGACCTATGCAGAGGCCAGGTGCTGGTGAACATGTTTTTTAAGATAAGCTGGAGCAAGGAGACTTAGGGCTCATGTACACAGGCCAGGATATTTGGCTCCTCGCTGGCATATCCTGCCCATGGATCGTGCCCGGCCTGCCCCTCTTACCTGGACAAAGTGGGCTAGAGTCCAGATTGGCATGCTGATCCGGCCCTACAGCCACCACTGCCCCATGTGTCCCACTCTCTGGATCCAGCAGGAGGCCTGAAGCACATGAACAAAGCCCCCTGCTTGTGACCAGTCTTGGACACATGCTAGAGCCTCCCTTCCTGGACCTGGAAGAATGAGGCCGATGGCAGCTACAGCGACAGGCCAGAATGGGCTTCTGTGGTCATGCAGGGCCCAATCTGTTTTTTCCAGGCTGGAAAACATTTTACCAGGTATTATTTTAAAATGTTGGGGGAGGGCTAACCTGTTTCCCACCCCCACCCCCGTCTTAGCCCTGTCTTTGCCGTAGGAGTTGTGAGGACTGCTCAGGGGCAAAATGAGACAAAAGCCCTGTGTTGTCAGGACTGTGCGGTTCTAAGACTTTCTCTTCCTCTGCCTGTGTATACAAGCCCTTTGGGCTTTACAGACCTGTTAGCATGCATGGAAACTGATAATTTGTAGTCATCAACTGAAGACCTTCTGAAGAGAATTTTATTGTTAAAGTGGACTACATTATCTCCATAAGGAGAAAGAAGATGGGCTCTGCTTACATAGGCTACCTAACAGAGAAAAAGAAAGAGGTGTGTGGGAGGAAATGAAGTCAAGTCAACCCTGAACTGTTGTCTAGACAATGAAAAAACTCCTCATAGAATTCGAGGAGAACACATTTTGTCCCAGTGAGATCCCATGGTGATTCACCATTTTCAGAAGGAAAGGGGCTAAAAACTGCAAAAACCACACAAGAAAACCCTTTGCAGCTTTTCCTGAAGTTTTTTTAAAAAAAAAAATACATGGAAATGCACATTACCACCAGTTTGGACAAGTGACATACAATGCACTCGGGAAGTCAAAAGCTGACTGGTTGGATTGCATGGGGATGGGCATGGTGGCCACAAAGTGGCCAGAACCACCATTTGAGTTTTGCGGTAGCAATCGTGTGCATTTCTGCAGGGGTAAGGCAACCAAGCAGCTTTTTTTAAAGCAGAAGATTGTACTTCCACACCTTAGATTTAATGTCAAACATGCCACCCCCCTGTGCACCACCGGCAATTTGTGGACAGTAATAACGTGAGTAATTCACTCACAGCCACCAACGTGATTCACAGGCATGGCTGCTTGTGAACTTCAAACACGGATAATTTTGCATAACAGCGATCTTGAAAAAAAACAACCATGGGAGGCAAATGAATGCTTCTGCAATTTTGTGTTAATGTGTCGCAATCCACATTATATCACCTCATGTAGACGAGCAGTGAGAGTATCAATCCATGGATAAGGAAGGAAAATAGCAGAGAAATACAGGAAACTCTAATTAGTTATCTCTACCTCTGTGGTTTCCCAGGACTCAGCTACATGGAAGAATTAATAGCGAAAAATATCACCTTACCTCCCTTTCACTGAAGTGCCCATTTGTGCCCACGGCTCATTAGCAGGCTTGGAAGGGAATATTTTGCAGTTTACATCCACGGGGAAAAAAAGCTGGCTGTGAGTGAGCTGAGTCCGGGAAATCTCCCTCAATTCACCCCCGTTTGTTTCTTAAAGTGACAAATGTGGAAGAGGTGTTTTTCATTTCTTACTTTTGCTCTACTGCTTTGCCAGCTGAGCAATCGTACCTGCAAAAACAACAATGGTGGCTCTGGCATTGCAAGCCCTACCTTGCAAGCCCACCCTCTCCAAGATCTGACCAATCAGCTTTCAACTCTGCTGTGTCCCTTTTTCAAATCGGTTGAACAGATGACCTATTATGCGCATTTTCGCACACTTTTTTAAAAAGACCATGATAAACAATGAAAGCTGTCATCACGGTCTGTGTGGAGTTTTCAGCCCCCTCCTTCTTGATATGGCAAATCCCGGCAAGAGCTCATGTAAAGGTATTCTGCCTGCATTCTTGCCGGACTTTTTTTGTCGTGTAGATGAGCCCCCAATGTGCATACATAGTTGTACCTTCCTTCCTTCATTTCCAACAAGTCTAATCCACTGAATTGCATGCATCTCTTTGCACAGGTGTTATGTATTCCTATCAGCTGGTTCATGCTAACAAGCAAGCAGATGCAATTTGAAGTAATTAAAGTTCCCAACCTTCTTTACAGACAGCTGTCACCTAGACCTAGGATGTATAAAAAAATATAAACAGCCTGGTAGAATCCAAGGAGTACCTTTTCTTTCCATGAGCGTTGACAGCTGGCAAAGCAACTTCTCTTAGCAAAAATCATCTAGCTTAGGCCTTCACTTGAGAATCCAGAAGCATCTGATTCCAGTGGCTCTTCCAGAGGGCACATCTATTGTTCAAGGGGAGTGATATTCCATCTAGAAGACCTCAGGTTAGAGAACATTATCAGAAGAGCTTGAGTTAGCAGAAACACCTCCTTGCAACTTTTGTAGGATTGTGTGTGTGTTCATCATCTTCAGTTCCCATTGACCCAGTACAGCAGGATTGGAGAATCTGAGGTCATCCAGAGATAACTGGACTTCTCATAAGATCCAGTCAGTCTGTCGGGGGGGGGGCATGATGGGAGTGGTTGTTCATCAATATCTGGAGAACAGAAGTTTCCCCATCCTTGTTGTACAGTGTCAGAAAGAAGTTTATGGCTTCTCTAATCACTGATTCTATCCCTGTAACTGCATGTGTGTTTGTTAAAATCATGAAGCTATCTTGGAAATAATCAGAGGCTTGGAACTGACCACTCACTGATGTCCCACTTCTGAGGAAAAGGTGCGTGTAGGGGTGGGGGGTAAATAGATAGATGGATGAATGGATGACAGACAGATAGAGAGACAGACAAATATCTGCCTTGTGCTAACTCTAGCCATGATTTAAATTCCCCACAATGCCCTCAGCACAGCATCAATCTGGAATACTGAGGGAAATTAGGGACTATATAACCAGTCCCACCCACAACCTGTTCAAGAGCCCTTTCACTGTTTCCTACCACTTGGTACAAGATCACCCTCTTAGCCTCTCCTGATGGAGGAGAAGATCATAATTGATTATGTTTTTAAACTATATTTTAATAATGTAAATCTAATTTAATTCTTTTTTAACTTTTGTAATTTGTTAGGTTTTAGCTGTATTTTTTAACTTTTATAACCCACCTTGAATCCCATCTTGAGAGAAAGATATAAATCCAATAAATAAATAAATAAATCAGAAGCCGGGGGGGGGGGTGTCACTTGCCTAGAGGCCGCTTCAAACTTGGAGCTAGCCTTGAACAGAACTTGGAAAATTACTTTTCAATAGGAACCATTCCAGCTACTTGTAGAAATTTACAAAAGCACCTGTTACATTTTTTAAAAGACTAACTTGTTGACTTGCTCATCATGTTGCTGGATGATTTTCTTTAGGTATCTTTTCTTTTTCTTTTTTTAAAAAAAAACATCCAATATAATAAGAAAATGGCCTGAAAAGTAGACAGACAAGCCCTTCAAAATGTCCCCTAAAAGAAAATGTGTAAAGCAGTGAGTAAACATTACTTATTACATGGGAGTAACTGATATTATCAGTCATTGCATCACTTTTAAAGGGACCATCATGGCTTCCTCCTCACCCCACAAAGTAATGCCTTTCAGGGAGCACTGTTGCTTATCAAGCATTGCTTCCAAGCTGTGTGCCTGAGACTGTTGGGCCAATCTTGCCCAGTGTTTGCTGGCCTGGGTCTGAGATTGCTGGTCAATCTATCCTGGTGTTTCCTCTGACAACAGCTCTCTAGGAAATGAGGCAGGAGCCTTCTTTCCCACTGCTGCTACCAAGATTGCAGGGACTGAGGTTGGGACATTTAGCTTCCTAATCTTATATTCTTCTACTCAAGTGTGGCGTTCCCAACCCCCAGCATGCAATGAGGGTCTCAGCTGTAGCTGTAGAACAAATGGCTCCATTGTGGATCAGTAACATACAGAATAAAAGCACCACAGAATTAATACATGAAACATTCCATTCCACCAATCTGCCCATCTAGAATGGTTGCACTTTTAATGCATTTTGGTCTGGTTTTGAAATCAACTCTAGCCATAATTGATTTGCGGACTGCTGCCTAAAAGCATCTTAACCATGCTTGGCTGGCTCATCTGAAGTTCTCTCTGGGGCAGTGAACTGTGCAGACTTTGCGAACCCAAAGTTCCTCAAACTGCTTAATATTCTGAGGTTTGTTTCATGTTCTGTAGCGAGAATATAAATAGCATCTTCCTGGGTTTTGTCCACAACCTTCAGGGTTCATCAGACTCCCGTGTCTTTAGTCAAAACACAACTGAGTCCTGAAAAGTTTGTTTAGTCTGATCTTGGGGCAGGGATAGGAGAGAGAAGAATTTTGCGAGTGGGAGGGGACTCTCATACCCTCCAACTTGTCACAGATGAAAACCGGGACATGTGTGACCAAGCAACATCAGAGTGCGGTCAAGAGGGCAAAAGTTATTAATGAGGAAGAACAGAGAATCAAGAGGAGGCTGCAGCTGTTTGCTTTTGCCCAAGCAAGAAGGGCAAGATCCCATCCCCGCCTCTTCCCCAGCCCCAGTTAACAGTGCAAACTACTTTGGCACTTTGAACTGAGTTTGCAGCAATTGAAGTATGCAGAGGGCAAAGGGGAAAGTGGGAGGAAAAGAGAAACTGGGACATTTTAAAAGCAGCTGGAAAGTGGGATGAGAGAGGATGGATCTAGATTGTTCCTGCCAAATCAGGATAGTTTTGGAGGGCATGGGGTCTGTCTATAGCAACAGAACAGTCAGTTTAAATGTCTTCCAGCATGGGACATGGCACCTGTGAAATAACTCATGATTGTGTACAATGAGCTTAATACAATGTATTACAGGACTCATCTCCATGTTTAGACCGTGCTTTTGAACCTCCTCATTCTAGGTTGCCTACATGTAGGGCTAAAGTGCCCGTGTAGAAGGTGAGGAGAGAAAGAAGGTAATATTTGGCACGTGGAACTGGCCGCTAGGGAAAGAAAGGGGGTGCTTGGGGAACAGTGTACCACAGGGAATAAATTATCTAGCTTTTCTGTTTGGCAACTACGTATTGTATTATATGTATTAATAGAGCTTTCCAATAAAGGGTAATTTTACGAGACCTAAAGCTGACCACTGACTATGTGCAGTGCTGACTGGCGGCTCCACTGTCAGTCAGTCAGTGGATATGCTCTGGGTTTTAGTCTGAACATTAAAGGAAATATCAAAGATTCTGAAACCTACCCCCACCCAGGATATTCTGCACCTTGGATAACTCCCTTACAGTTTGGAGCAAAACCTGGAATGCTTCACTAGTGTGGGAGCAAGGCTTTCAGGATCAAAGTGCCAAGACATAGTCCCCTCCCTCCAAAAAAGCAAGTTTCATGATGTCATCTGAAATCTCTTCAAGCTTCCCTATTCTTTCTTAGTTTAGCAGCAATCCAACAATAGCAGTAAGGGGAAATGGATTTTCTCAGCAACATTATATTATGAGCTATCCCTGTTGTAATTTGAAGTTGCTTGGAGTTGAGTGAGCAAGGAGATTTTCAGATGGGGCTTTTACTGCGGAGAAGGCACAGAACGGGGTTGATAAAGGGGCTGTCGGTCAGACAACTTCAACCCCTTCCATCCTGCCCCCGTGCTGCTCCTGGGATATTCTATTCACGATGAAAAATCGTGAATAGAACACCCCTTCCATGCCTGTCATGGAAACAGGGACATGGGAAATGGAGCCCCGTCCCTGTTCCGCAATGACAGACACGGGGGAGGAGTTCTGTGATAGGCAGGTAAGTGCCACCCTTCTCCCCCACCCTCCCCGGGTTCCTTTTTTAATTTTACATTTATTTTTCCTTTTTATTTTTTTACTTTGTGACAGCTGGGGAGGGGTTAAAAGTTTAAATTTCCCTCCCGCTTGTTCTCTCGTGAGAACGAGTGGAATTTCACCCGGCTGGTCGTAAAAGCAGCCTTACGACGGCTGCATTTACAGCCAACTGGAAAGGAGGGAGGACGCCCGTTCCTGGAGCGGAATGGAGGTAAGTGTTTGAACATTTACCTCCATTCTGTTTCAGGAATGGGAGAGAAGGTGGCGGGGCAGCAACGGGGCATTTTGGCCCCATCTGAAAATCTCCCAAGACTCATTAGCTTTACAAATGACCTGCTTCCGAATGCTGCAGAAAATGTTCTCTCCGTGTGTGTATACGCACACGTGTGCATGTGTGTGCATGTGTGTGCAGGCAGCTGCATTATATAAACTCATACATACGTATATGGGGTTTGTCTATTAAATAATGAGACTGATAAATAGCCCATCTTTATTCATATGTACAGCTGTCCCTTCACATTTACTGGGGTTTGGTTCCAGGACCCCCCCGTGAATACCCAAATCCGTGAATACTTAAGTCCCATTCTATGCAATGGCATAGCAAAATGGTGTTCCTTATATAAGATGGCAAAATCAAGGTTTGCTTTTTGGATTATTATTTTTTAAAGAATATTTTCAAGCTGTGAATACTTAAAACCGTGAATGCCAAATCGGTGAATGTGGAGGGACAACTGTATTACAGTTCTAATGCTTGTCCCATTCAATGTACTCCCCATTCACACTCACACACCAATAAAGTCTTGTTTTCTACTGCTCAAAGGCATGGACCAGATCAGTTTCAGTCAGCTGTTTCAACACATCTGCCATTTTCTTCTTTACTGCATCAGTTGACTCAAAACATGGTCCTTTAAGCACCAATTTCACTTTAGGGAAAATAAAAAAAGTCACATGGTGCCAAATCTGGCAAATATGGAGGGTTTTCAAGTGTAGTAATGTGTTTATTGGCCCAAAACTGCTTCATAGAAAGTGCTGTGTGAGTAGGCACATTGTCTTGATGAAGAATGAAACCATTTTCCCACAATTCTGGCCCGTTTTTCCTGACTCTTTCTCTCAGCTTTGTCAAAACTTTCTTATACTAATGCTGGTTCACTGTTCTACCTTGGGGAACCCATTGCCAAAATTATGCCCTTGATGTAAAACACACACACACACACACACAAACAATGGGCATGGTTTTGAATGCAACTTGCTTTGATATGCTTTTTTCATTCTTGGTGATGATCTTGGTGTTTTCCAGTGCACTGATTGTAGTTTGCTGTCAGGGTCATATTGGAATATCCAGGTTTCATCACAAGTGATGATTTTTTAAAAAAGGTTTGGGTCTGCCTCAAGTTGCTGTAGAATGTTGTTGCTTGAATTTTAAACTTAGCATTTTTCCGGCATACAACACACCTGCTTTAAATGACAACTGACAATTAATTGATCAGCTGAGAGTGTTGATGTTTCTCATGCAGCTTCAGAGATATTCAAAGTCACTACTCAAGCATTCACAATCAATTCTCTCTGATTTATCTGAAAGGTAGAAACTCAGTCTCATTATTTCTTTTAAAACATTGGGCTGTAAAAATGAAAGGCACAGATATAGGATAGGTGACACCTGGCTTGATGGTAGTACATGAGAAAGGAATCTAGGAGTCTTAGTGGACAAATTGAACATGAGTCAGCAGTGTGATGTGGCAGCTAAAAAAGGCAATGCGATTCTAGGCTGCATCAATAGGAGTATAGTGTCTAGATCAAGGGAAGTAATAGCGCCACTCTATTCTGCTTTGGTCAGACCTCACCTGGAATACTGTGTCCACTTCTGGGCACCACAATTCAAGAAGGATATTGACAAGCTGGAACATGTCCAAAAGAGGGTGAGCAAAATGGTGGGAGGTCTGGAAGTCATGCCCTATGAGGAGCAGCTTAGGGAGCTGGGTTATGTTTAGCCTGGAGAAGAGAGGGTTAAGTGGCGACATGATAGCCATGTTTAAATATTTGAAGGGATGTCATACTGAGGATGGAGCAAGATTATTTTCTGCTGCTCCAGAGACTAGGACATGGAGCAAGAGAGTCAAACTACCAGAAAAGAGATTTCTCCTAAACATTAGGGAGAACATTGTGACGGTAAGAGCTGTTCAACAGTGGAATGTGCTGCCTCAGAATGTGGTGGAGTCTCCTTCTTTGGAGGTTTTTAAACAGAGGCTGGATGGCCATCTGCCAGGAATGCTTTGATGGTGTATTCTGCAGGCAGGGGGTTGGACTAGATGGCCCTTGTGGTCTCTTCCCCCACAATTCTGTGATCTAAGCTTCTTTCTTGACTGCAAGACAGGTGAAGCCCCAATTGGCCCAATCCACCCGTGAGCAAGATTTGCCTTTGCAGTGAATGCAGATAAGTCTGGCAGAGCTGCTTGAGTCCCCAGTGAACCTTTGAACTCGAAGGGCATAATTGAGGTTGTGGCAGATATGCATTCTAGCATGAGGAGATCCCAGGCATGAAGCCACGAGGACACCTTAGCTTAGTTACTGGAAGCAATACACACCCTCTGGAGTCAAAAGGAAAGATAAAGATTTTGACAAAAAGAGTTCTGTGACACTTTAAAGATGAACACATTCATTGTGGCATACATGTGCATCCAACAAAGTGGGCTCTTAAAACATACACCATAAACAGTGCATTAAGCCATTTAAAATGCCACAAGCCCTCTGACTTTGCCGCAATAGCTGCTGCCTCTGGCATTTAATTCAAATGGCTTTGGAATATATCCCCACTTCCACTGGCAGATAATGGTTCATATTCCATGCCAGTAAATCTCAACTTGATATCTTCCTGCCTTTGAAGGGTTTTACATCTCATATCACCAACTGATACCTGTACTTGTAACAGTATTCAACGATATAACCATGTTCATCTGTATCAGTGTAAAAAGATTTAAATAAATCCTGTGGCACTTCCAAGACTAACAGAAAAAGAAATTTCTAGCGTAAACTTGCATGGACTCCAATAGACTCAAGTCCATGAAAAACTATGCTAGAAGTTTCTTTTACCCCTAACACCACAAATTGCCTCTCTCCTACATTCTCCATTGTGTTAAAGGCACAGTTGTTCTGTTTGTCTATTCAACCTGGCAAGCATAATTGCCTCCCAAACTCTACTTCTTTTCACACCCTATTTCCCAGAAAAGCTTAATCTCCTGCGAGCTCTGAATTAGCTTTTCAGACCTACTTCAACCTCCTTCTCCACTAGAATACAAAGCAAAGCAACAATTCTGGTTTTCCCCTGTTCTGCTATGAAAGTAAATCTCTTTCCCATGAACTTTCTTCTAAGTTCTCTTAAGTAAGAGCCCTCCTCGACATCCCAATCTGATGTACTATAGCAGTGTTATAGTGAAACCAAGGCCCTCAGTGGCAAACTATCAGAAAATTTTGATCAGAAGAGGCCACAGTGTCATCTCCCTCACCCCCAAGCTTCCTTGCCCCTGTGAGTTTAGTTGTAATTCCCACAGAAGGGGGAGGGTAAACGGATTTTTCCAGCAGCAATGTAGTGTTATGATCTGTCATCTTCTAATGCAAAGTATTTTGGGCAGCTTGATCTTGAATCAGCCATGAAGATACATTAGCTTTGCAAAAGACCTGCTCCTGGCTGGGATGCAAACTGCTAGAGCTGGTTTTGTTGTTTTAGATCTACAGACCTATCTGCATTTTCTGAGGCTGATGCCACACTGCAGCAATAATGCAGTTTGACACCACTTTAACTATCATGGCTCCATCTTATGGAATCCTGAGATTTGTAGTTTGTTGTGGCACCAGAACTCTTTGGCAGAGAAGGCTAAATATGTCACAAAAATACAAATCCCAGAATTCCATAGCACTGAGCCATGGCAGTTAAAGCAGTGTCAAACTGCATTATTGCTGCAGTGTGGCAGCAGCCTGACTCTCCTTGGTGTGTGTTGCTATGGGGGCTGTCATGATGAGCACCTATGCTTCAAAACGCACTACTGCATCACTGTATACATTTGAAAGAGCTTCCCCAAATGGGTCAAATTTATTGGGAGGTGGCAGTATTTGTTGCTGTAGTTCTTGGTTTGTTTGATTTTTTTTAAATGAAGCAATGTTTCAGTGCTGCTAGATTTTCTTGCAATTCTCAGCATCAGCTGCAATATTTTATTCCCACTCTCAAACGGGTTTCTTTTAATTCTGTGACATAATTGGAACAAAATATCCTTCTCTCCTCTTCTTCCTCCTCCTTCTTTTTTTTTTTTAATAGTGCTATAGTGCCTCAGTGGGACAGAACTTTTGTACTACAACACAATGGACTTTATCAGACCACCACTCCCCATTTAAACCCCGTTCTTTTGCCGGCATAACTTTGCCATTTTTATGCTTGCAACAGAACTCCCCATGCCACACTTACCTGTAACCCAGCAAAAAGCTTCCTGGTAATGAAGGAGGAGTGAACAGAGCTCCTTTCACTTTCTCATTTGAAATCCCATGGACTCTCACAAGAATACCTAGCATGGGAAATTCAAAAATAAAAACAAAAGTATGTAGCCATGAAAACAACTTTAGCTAGCCCCTTTATAGTGAAACTGAAAATACAACTTAGGAGATTTTCAGACAGGCAAAAATCTCCCCTTGCCGCGCGAGCAGCCTCCCGAAACTGCTGCGCGGCAAGGGTCTTTTTCGGACCGCGCTGTGCCTGTGGCGAAACCGTCCGTGTCACTTCCGTGAAGCTTGGGACGGCTCCGCGCCATATTTCAATCACGGAGGCTGCCCGTGCTTGAAATATGACGCGGAGCCGTCCCAAGCTTCACGGAAGTGACACGGACGGTTTCGCCACAGGCACAGCGCGGTCCGAAAAAGACCCTTGCCGCGCAGCAGTTTCGGGAGGCTGCTCGCGCGGCAAGGGGAGATTTTTGCCTGTCTGAAAATCTCCTAACTCTCCATAAACTCCCACCAGGAACATGGTTTTGATAGAGTAAAATCTTCATATTTTAAAAAAGAGGGGGAGAGGAGACCATGGGAAATATTTTAGCTGCAAAATAGGATGTCACTGATAATAATTTTCTGAGAAGAAGAAGAAGAAGAAGAAGAAGAAGAAGAAGAAGAAAGAAAGAAAGAAAGAAAGAAAGAAAGAAAGAAAGAAAGAAAGAAAGAGCAAGCATAGGATTGTAGTATTACAGAGGGATGCAAGGATGTTAGAACAAATTATTGCTGCATCAACTGAAGTGAAATCAATAAAACACTCCTTCACCAGCATGCTACCTGGCAGGTGCTTGGATTATAGTTTTTAGCAGTCCTGAATATTTACCTGGAAATGATGGGAGTAGGAGTCCAAAACATTGGAAATGTGACAGGCTGGGTAAGGCTGCTATGCAGCCTTCTAGAGATTGGAACCATTTTCACAGTGGCCATGAAAGCACTAACTTTGTTCTTTGAGATAGTCAGATATCCCTGTGCTTTGGTTATTAAAGTACCTGCTTGGCTGTTAGCCAGCATAGAGATATCTATCTCAATAAAGGGCAAATTCACAGTTGGTATGTAGAGGCGCCTTGTGTGTCTTTGGCATTTAGTCTAATGCCTTTGTCTCTTCTGGAATGTAAGGGGCCCATTAGGGCTGATAAAACATAACTTATAGCTCTCTGCATCTCCTAACAGTAGACAAGTAGCTGTGTACATTGCTCCACTTTTTCTTGCACTCTTGATAGCTTCAAGACCTTTAAAAGTTTATTGGGAAGGAAAGGGGAACTAATTGTTCATTACAAGTCAAGCTAAACCTGAGGTTAATCACATCAATGTCCATCAGCATGCATATTTGCAAAACTGTAAACCTCCACAGGGATCCTACCTCACTCCAGCAGCTTCTGGGCATTAGTAATGCAAAGGGGGCGCTTACTCCCCCCACCCCACTCACCACTTTAGCTCAGGATGGACATGATGGACTGAGGTGAATTCAAAGGGGCAGGCAAAGAAAAGGGGAGGGTTATATTAAGAAACATTCAGAAACAAACAGTGGCTTAGGCTGGAGTCCAATGAGATATTTTGTGTGATCTCAAGGCGTTTTTTCCAGGGAGATTCCCATTTTTAGTTCCTTCTAGAAACAAAACTCCAATCCATCCACGCCTCAAGAGAATGCACCTCTGTCTCAGATGAAGTTTGTCATGCAAAGCAGGGAAGTGGGAGACAGGCAACGTAACTGTAGAATGATTGCAGTTTGACACCACTTTAACTGCCATGACTCCATCCTACTGCACCCTGGGATTTGTAGTTTTGTGAGGCACCAGCACTCTTTGGCAGAGAAGGCTAAAGAGTTTGTAAACCTACAAATCCCAGGATTCCACCGGATGGAGATATGGTACTTAAAGTGGTATCAAACTGCTATAACTCTACAGTGTGAATACACCCTGAGAGTATTTTAAAACAAGGCTTTTATTACTCAGTGACATACAGAATTTTACATGTTTGTGTGTGTGCATTTTCACACAACATCATGTTCAGTATGTAACCAAACCATGTTCCTCCAGTGCTGCTTCTATTCCTTTTCTTACCAGAAAAAAAAATCTGTTGAGGAGCAAAAAGATGGGCTAGGTTCACAACACTTTTTGATTGGTAATGTCAGGAAGTATTTCCATCTTGGAACAGAACTAATCACACAGTACTATGGATGCTGACATCGGTCTGGAAGTCTCAACCTCTCTTTTAATGCAGGCTTTACATTTAGAGTGGCTACATCACCTCTACATAGTAAGACATGTCCATCTTGCCTGTCTCCGAAGACCATTGCTATTCTAGCGCCTGGGTGGGCAACACTGGCGCTCAGGCGGCATAACTAATGGTGAGGAATTATGAGAATTGCAGTCCAAAAAGATATAGAGAGCCACAGTTTCCCGTTGTTCTAGAGCTGTGACCATGCAGCATGGGGAAAGGAGGATGGAAGATGGGTAGGACAGGGTCCCAACACTAACGTTTGTCATCAGTTTTCACAAAATGAAATCCCACACAGAAATTAAAAGCATACTTTGGACTTTTTCAGATGCCCTAAAACCTGTCAGGGGAGAGCAGGAGAGGTATGCAGCTATCACGCAGCAGGGGGTCAGTTTCGGATGCCGCCGTCCCTCTCCCATTGTCATCTGTGTTACTTCTGTGTTCGATCTATTGCAAACGTGCCATTTTTTACTCATGAAAGTTTTTCATGAGTAAAAAATGGTGCCTTTTCAATAGATTGGACACGGAAGTAACATGGACAACGACGGGAGAGGGACAGCGGCGTCCGAAACTGACCCCCTGCCACGCGATAGCTGCGTACCTCTCCTGCCCTCCCCTGACAGGTTTTAGGGCGTCTGAAAAAGTCCTATGTAAACTCCAGTGGCATACAGTTAGAGCTGCGAGTAAGCTGTCAGCAATGCACACACCTGGGTTCTCTTCTGATGTGATTGCAGTAGCCTATAAATGACTGCAGCATGTCTAGTTCATACCACACAAAATATGTGAGGAGAAGCAATTTATGTGTGAGGAATTGCAGTGTTCCCCCCTCCCCCATAACAATCTCAAACCTCTTAGGACCTAGGACAAAATGCAGGAGGAATTAAGAGCTTGGCAAAAATTATTTTGGGACTACAACTCCTAGAATCCCCTGAGCAGCATGGCCAGTGCCCATGCCATGCCAACTGGGGCATTCCAAGAGTTATGGTCCAAAAAAGTATGTGCCCATGCCACCCATTATTTGCCTTGTTTTATTACCTGTTTCTCAGGAACTGAATTTCAGAAAGCCTGGGAGCCCACGAGAAAGTAGCCTTCCTAAGCCCCTTTCAAACTGCATCTGCACTGCAGAAATAATCCAGTTTGACACTGCTTTAACTGCCATGGCTAAATATATCACAACACTAAAAATCCCAGAATTCCACAGGATTGAGCCATGGCAGTTAAAGCAGTGTCAAACTGCATTATTTCTGCAGTATAGACGCCACCTCAGATTCCTTCAATGTCACAAGGAATGGTTTTCCTTGCTGTTCTATATCCAGTACTATCAGAAGTTGAGTTTAGATCATTTTCATCAAATCTTAGTGTGGTGTTTCTAAAGTCCCCTCCTGCTTCTGCTGAGTAGGATGGGACCTCTAGAGACCATCTATCTGAGCTGCCACTTCCCTTAACTAGTAGCTCAGTGGGATGTTCCTGGGGGGAGATTTTAGCTTGCAGTGTTCACATCTGCCTCAGCAGATGTGTGGAGTGTGGAGAGAAGGGAGAATATGAAAGGCAAGCTTTTTGTTCTAAGTAGAGGTATCTCAAAAGAGGTATCTTTACATGAAGGCACTTCCTTCAGGCAGTTACTGAAGTTACAAGTCACAAACAACAGCCTAGGCTGAAGGTTACAAAAACAACCTAATTCCTGATGTGTGTCTACCTAAGCACATTTCCTACTCTACTCACTGAGAGTTAGTTCTGAGTCTGGATGTTCATGGGGCTGGGAGCCTGGGTGTTCAGCCTAGTCACTACCAAGCATCACCTTAGATGGTGTTGCCCAAAGAGGTGGGGGTGCTTTAGAGCCCCAAATGTGATGCCAAAGCTATATTAATAGTCAAATAGAATGCTGCTGGAGGCATGCAACCCATTCTCTCTCTCTCTGTGTGTGTGTGTGTCTGTGTCTGTGTGTGCATGTATGTGTGTACATATGCACATAGGCCTACCTAAAGGAAACACACAGACACACACAAGCCCACCTAAAGCAAAAAAATACACTCTCAAAACTCCCATTGCTGTTTGACAGAAATAATCCACAATCTACTGCTGTCACCCAGGCTTTCCCAACCTGGTGTCCTCCATATGTATTGGACTGCAACACCTATCATCCCTGGCCACCATGGCCATTACTCCAACATATCAGGAGAGCATCAGGTTGGGGAAGGCTGCTGTTTATAATCACAGTGGTTCAGGACAGTGATGCCAAATGTAAATGGGAGCCTATTCTGGACCCACCAGAAACAGAGCTGCAGAATCTTGTTAGCCAAAGAGGTGAGGTGAGGGGGTGCTTTAGAGCCCCACACATGATGCCACAACTGTATTAATATTTGGGGATTTATTACTGTTAGTTCAAATGGAAGGGTGCAAGAGGCGGGTGACTTCAGGATTTTTTCACCTATGTATACCAGTACTAACTGCAGAGAACTCCAGGTTAAAGTGAAATAAAATGTTTTTATTGGAAATAGCACAAAAAAGCATTCACACACACAACACACACTCACAGGAACTACACAAGCCTATCAAAGAGTTAAGGCAGAAAGGTTGCATAGAAGAATAGATTTGGCAAATAGGGCGATAGTTACCAGTCTTGAAGAGAAGCAAAGTAGCCAGACTGAAGCCGGTGGGTGGCACTAGTAATTCCGATATGGTGGCGCACCAACAGAGCAAGTGTTGTCCACAGTAGCACACTTCGCTCTTATCTAGGCTGCGATTTTTATAATCCATTTCATGCCTTGAAGGTGTGTTTTGGCTATAATAATGGCTAAATGATTCTCTCACAGGAGGGACAAAGGAGAACTAAACTTCACTAATTGTCTTAGATGGCTGGGAGATAGGAATTGATGGTATGTGGTACAGCTTTTCCTCAGTGTGCACTTGCGTGCCTCTGAAGACTTGCTGCCTTATGAGATGCAATCTTGGGGTTCCTCTGCCTGGGAATTCCCTTTAAATTGTGCCTCCTTTTCTCTACCTGCCACCACCCTTTGAATTCTACACCCCCTTACAACACAGTCCAAATGGAGACTGTGGGGTTTTCCCACCCCACTTTCCCTTCTGTCCCAAAGAGAAGAGAAACAACAGAGCAGAACTGAGAAAGTTTAGAAAAAGTGTATTTATTCCAAGCAGAGTTCATGACATGCAGATATCTCTCATGGAAAACTCCTCCCTCCCAGGTACATTCATAGAAGTTACAGATATAGTTAAGCATTCAGCCAAGAGGGAAAATAACATAGTTCCCTAACACAATCTAACTAATACATTTCCTGATCTACTCACTGACCATGGAGTCTGTTGAGTTGAGGATTGGCTGTGAGCCACATGTCTATTTTCAGACCAGTCTTAAACAGCCTTCCCCTAGCTAATGTGAGGTCCTTGCCTCAGGATGTTTCTTTGTTGTTATTTGTTCATCTCCCTGCCTGTGATGAGACACCCCCCATCCCAGGGTCTCTTTGTTCAACTCTCTGCCTCGTGGCCCCTGAGGCAGTATATATTACCTTGTCTTGGAGGTTTCTCAAAGGTCGCCACTCTCTAAGTCTTGATTGGTCAGTGTCCCTTGTGATCTGTGACATCTGTGATGATGTTGATCCTAAAAGGTGTTACCTTTCTCTAGACCCTAGTTAATACTTTATCTGATTGCTAAGCTGGCAGATAATGGGAAATAGAATCTTTCCCATTATCACAGATGCACTTATGATAACCTTGCAATGCAGGACAGGAGGGGGGGTCTGATGTTAGATTTCCTTGAGATCAGAGCTGGAAAGGTGACTTGATTGTTTGGTCAGATGACTCATTGTTGAGGTGCCCAAGAAGGGGTTAGCACATACCTCTCTAATGGTCTTGTTTTAGGCTGGAGTCTTTCCCATCCCTATCTGGAAATGCCAGGGACTGTACCTGGGGCAATTTTGACTACAAGGCAAAGGCTCTACCACCAAGTTCCTGTCTTTCCCCATCCTATGTCCGTGAAATCCTACAAGAGTCCTATCTTAGTGTAATAATTTATAGAATCAGATCGTTTTTAGAAAACAAAATGCACAGATTTTCAGAAAGTACTGTGTAGATGCAATTGCTTCCCTCTCATGTATCCCTTTCTTTTGTTTTCTTCACATAGACTGTGAAGAAGCTTCAACATTATCAATCATTACAAATACATAATCAGCTTTAGTTAAACCTGTCATGGTGACAGCCATGTTAATGGAACAGAATAGGGACTTGGACATCCAGAAATCGCTAGGGGAGACAATGCTTGATGAAACATCTTGGCAGCTCCCTAGCAGCACATCAGTGGCACTGAAAGTCTATTATGAAGTTTCCT
The DNA here is from genome assembly GCA_030847615.1 of Gambelia wislizenii. NCBI lineage: Eukaryota > Metazoa > Chordata > Lepidosauria > Squamata > Crotaphytidae > Gambelia > Gambelia wislizenii. The sequence continues at coordinate 162,154,858 of JAUMIR010000001.1, read as the reverse complement.
TTTAGGGTATTAGAGGCCTCATATGAGAGCACACAAGCAAAATCCTGATTAGGCTAAGGAAAGACCTTTTAGGCACCTATTGAGCTTTCTGTCACAGAAGTGAAGGTGTAAGTTTGGTGTTTATCTTTTGTTGTCTAATGCCACAGGGAAATTATTTCCCTGGCAGTTTCAGGTGGTCTGTGTCCCCTACAAATGTTTTTCAATGAATGGATAAAGGCTATTTTAGCATATCATTTTTGGAAAAGAATGAGAATGAATGCATTTGGTGTTGCAGCAAATGCCAGCATTTGCAGGAAATATGAAGCTCATGAAACTGACACAGTGTCATCTAAAGTGAAATGAAGATTAAATCAGGAGCAGCCCAGTTTCAACATTCACAGTATTCAGGCATGATGAATTAATTCTGTGCTGTCCCCCTAGGCCTGCCTTTCCTAAATCTATGTCCCTGGATGTTCAGCTATAACTCCCATCATTCCCAGTCAGCATAGTCAGATGTGATATTACCACTTGAGGTCCACAAGTGTCTGAGGACCTATTGTTGGGAAAGGATGCCAAATACAAACAATCCTCCAGACATGTGCTGGAAAGGTATTTTAAATAATGTAAGTGCTTGGTATACTATAAAAAGATAATAAAAGCACATGCTAGAGATGCATGTGTACTTTAGATAGGTACTGGAGAGTGAAGGTGATGTATGTGATGCTTAGAGTGCTGGACTCAGACTCGGGAATCTTCGCTGAACCACAAAACTCCCTGGATGATCTTGGTCCAGCCGCTTTCTCCTTCCGCTTGAGGTGTGTTGTTACAGGAGAAGATAAAGTGGTGAAGTAGAGATACATACACTGCTTTGAGTGCACTGTAGGTAAAATATATAAATGAAATAAATAAATAACTAGCTGGACCCAGCATACCATACGCCATTAGAAAACACAGAAGGACTTCTGTGAGTAAAAAGTGGCGTCTTTTCCTTCAATCGAACATGGAAGGAACACAGACGATGACAGGAGAGGGACGGCGTAGTCTGAAACTGGCCCCCTGCTGCGGAACAGCCGCGTACATCTCCCGCTCCCTCAGGACAACTTTTTGCATCTGAAAAAGTCCTAAGACACTTCATGGGGTTGACCAAAAGTGAAGTCAGATGGAGGTCACCAAGACTCTAAGAAGGTGTTGTGGAAAAGTACTGGTAGCTACACCCAAGATAAGATTAAGTGAAGTCCCTCCCCAGTAAAAAGAGCCATCAAGGTGGAATGTGCTAATTCCTTTTTGGGCACTCATAGAGATGAGTCAAATCACAAACAAGTGACTGAAACAACTCTTACCCCCAGAAAGCATATCCTCCCACCTTTCCCCTCCCACAATAAGGAGGTTGTCATAAATCCATCAAGTCTAATTTCGCACCTATTAAGAGTAATTAGCAGGGTTGTGGTTTCCTTTGTTTAATGATGGGAAACCCATCTATGCTTTGTCTTAAGCTCAAACACTCCTTCAGGACACGAAACACAGCATCAATATTAGTCCCCAGACAATAGCCAAGTGTGCTACAGTTGGACACTCACTCTTTCTGATCGCTGTACAGTAGCACCCCCACATCTGCAGATTTGCCAACTGCAGATTCAATTATCTGTAGTTGGCGGTGGTGAGGGGAGGGAGGGAGAGGAGGGATCTCACCTCCCCTGTACCTTCCCTTGGGAGGGCTCCTGGTTGCTGCAGCAGCAATCACCAGGGCGAAGGGGGTGGAGAAGCAATCTCACCCCCAACTTCCCTCTTTGGCCCCGCAGCGGCAGTGATCGCAGGGGAAAGGGGGGAGAGATCACTGCTCCACCCCCTTCGCCCTGCCATTTCCCCACTGTGGCGGCGATCACAGGGGGGAAGGGGGCAAGATCACTTCTCTGCCCCTTCCCCCTTCACTCCCACCATGGCCCCACCATGGCAGCAATCGCTGGGGGAAGGGGGGCGAGATAGCTTCTACTTTTCCTTCACCTTCACCATGGCCCCAGCATGGCAGCGATTGCAGGGATGAACGGCGAGAGATTGCTTCTCCACCCCCTTCACCCTTGCGATTGCTGCCATGGTGACAGGAGCCCTCCCAGGGGAAGGGACGGAGAGATCTCACCTCCTTTCCCCCTGTGAACACTGCTGTGGTGGGGCCATGGCAGGGGGAAGGGAGGGGGGAGGAGTGAACAGGGGTGCTACTGTACCACCCTCCGTTCCAACTCTGAGTATCTTTGTTGCATGAATTTCTTCTCTTCAGGACTGGCAAATATCACCCACACTTCCCCCAATCTATTCCTCTAGCCTACCTTTCTGCCTAAACCAGTGATGGCGACCCTATGACATACGTGTCAGCACTAACGCATAGCAATCTGGGCTGACACGCAGCTAGCCCCCCCCCATCTGCAACCTCACCACCCTCCCTACGAAAGTGGTGGGCGGGGCTATGAAGCCCCGATCAGCACTTTAGGGAGGCTGGAGGGGAGGGGCTGGAGAGTGAGGAGGCTTTCCAGCCACCACCCGCACTTCCAAAAGCCGCAATCGGGGTCCCGGTCGTGGCTTTCGGAAGGGAGGGTGGGTGGTGGCTGGACGGGAGGGGCTGGAGAGTGGAGGAGGCTTTCCAGCCACCACCTGCCCTTACAAAAGCCACGATCAGGGTCCTGGTCATGGCTTTCGGAAGGGAGGGTGGGTGGTGGCTGGAGGGGAGGGGCTGGAGGGGGGAGGCTTTCCAGCCACCACCTGCCCTTCCGAAAGCCACAACCAGGGTCCCAATTGTCACTTTAGGGAGGGGGGAGGGGAGGAAAGTGGCAGGCAGGGTATGAAGCCCCAATTAGGCAGGCCGGGGGGGGTGGAGGAAAGTGGTGACCGGGGCTTCAAAACCCCGGTCCCACTTTCCTCCACCCCCCACCCTCCCTAAAGTGCCGACCAGGGCTTCGAAGCCCCAGTTGCCACTTTCCTCTACTTCCAGTTAAGCTGGGATCTTTGCCCTCACTTCCGCCGGCAGAGCAGGGAGCAGTGGAACACAGTGGGGGACGCCTGATCATGGTGTCTCCCCTGCCAGGTAAGTATCTCTGGGGGACGCATCTCTGTGGGCCCTGCCATTACCAATAACCAAATAACAGTTAACCACAGCAACCATTATCTACTGTTCTGGGGTGTCATGGATTTCTCATCCATCATTACTGAGATAAGTGAGGGGGAGGCTGGGAGAGGCGAGGGCCTGTGGGGTGCTATGGGTGCTGTTTCCCACCATTAGAAATAGTGGCAGCCATTTTAATTCACATACAGAACACCATCTTGCTCCATAGTGCAGACTCCATTTCACCACTATTATTGTTGTGCATCCTTATTAACCCCTATTTCTGCTTATTAACCCTGCCCTTTCCTAAAAGACAGTTAAATGCACCATTTTGTGGTTAGTTAGGCTAGTTAACCCCTAATTGCCTGCAGGCCTAACAAGCTATCTATAATTCTATCTTCTGTCACTGCCCCACTGATGGAGAACCCAAAAAATAAAAAACTAAGGTTAAGTAAAGGAAGTGGTAGTAGCAGTGGCCGACCCTTTCAAGAGACGTGGACCGAGATGTATGGCTTTATAGAAAAAAAATGGCAGATCATTTTGCGTTCTGTGTTCTGAAACAGTAGTAAGCAGAATGTGGAATATAGACATTTTGAAACTAATCATTCCCGGTTCTTGGAAAAAAATTGAGGATGAAAGGAAGGAATACATTTCCAGGCAGCTACACCTTTATAAGAGCCAATCTAATTCCATCCTTAAATTTATGAAAGGCTCTACAAATTTAACATCTGCAAGTTTGAGCATTGCTCACTCTATAGCTCAGCATGGAAAAGCGCTCAGTGAGGGAGAATTTATTAAAGAAATTCTCCAAAGATGTGCACCAGTTCTATTTCATGATATGCAGAATAAAGATGCAATTATTAAGAGAATATCTGAGTTATCACTCAGTAGAAATATTATAAAAGACTGAATAATGAGACTATACACAAACGTACAACATCAATTAGAGAGAGACCTAAGGAAGTGTAAATATTTTTCGATCTCTCTTGATGAAACTACTGATGTCACATCACATGCTCAGTTGGCCATTATTGGTCCATATTCTGATGGTTTCAAAATGAGAGAAGAATTGATAAAGTTAGTATCAGTGCCAACACGTACAGCAGGAAGTGAAATATGTAAGGTTGTTCTACAAACATTTTGTGACCTAAGCATTGTTATCTCTAAAGTTGTGTCAGTGATGACAGATGGGGCACCAAATATGGTGGGGGGAAAAGTTGGATTTGTCAAATTGTTTACAGAAGCTATTGGACATCTGATTGTGCCTTTTCATTGTATTATCCATCAGGAGGCTTTATGTTCCAAGGCAGGATTCACTGACTTAAACGACTTAATGTCAGTTGTTACAAAAATAGTTAATTTAATAGCTGCTCGCCTCCTTCACAAGCTAGAATTTTTGGCACTTTTACTGGAGGTTGATTCCACCTACAGTGGACTGCTGATGTACAATAATGTAAGATGGCTGAGCCGAGGTGAAGTTCTTGAGCGCTTTGTGGAGTGCTTTGAACAAATTAAGGTATTTCTTAATGATAAGGATCTGGGAAACTTTCCTCAGTTTAATGATTATAAATGGATCAACACCCTGATGTTTTTTACAGATCTCTCTGTTCATATTAATGAACTGAACTTAAACTTACAAGGTTTTGGCAAAAGTATTGACGTTATGTTTGGATACATAAAAGCTTTTGAAAGTAAAGTTAAAATGTTCAAGTAAGATGTAGAAACTAAAACTTATAAGTATTTTCCTCAAGTAGCAAAGTATTTTGAGAAGGCCAGAGCAGCTGTACAAAATGAAATGGAACTCTTGCATATGAAGTACCAGCATGTTTTAGACTCGTTACTTGACCAGTTTAGTGATAGATTTAGTCAATTTAGAAGTCTAGAAAAGACCATGAAAATAATTAAGTATCCTGATGTAGTAGTCTACAGTAGTTTGGAATTAAATGGTTTGCAATGGATGCAGATTGATGATTTGGAGATGCAACTTGCAGAATTTCAAGACAGTATCTGGGCTCAGGTGTTTGTTGACTTGAGGTCAAAGCTTGAGATTCTGGAAAGGCGCCGCTTGGAGAATCAAGAGGAGTGCCACTACGAACAGGAAATTTGGAGTGCCTGGAACTGACTGCCAGACACTTTTAGCACCCTGAAAAATATAGGAATGGCTTTACTCACAATTTTTCCCTCTACATACTTTTGTGAGGCCTTACTCTCAGCGTTAAATAATATCAAAACCAACAAAAGAAACAGATTGACAGATGAAGTTAGTAGCACTTGCTTGGGCCTGAAGTGTACAAAATACCAACCTTCAATTGAAGATTTAGCCAATGAAATTCAGCAACAAAAAGTCACTAATAGGCAGCTTAATAGTTAAATAATTCCCCCTCCCCCTTACTTATCTCAGTTTGCGGCACTAATATCAAGACCAACAAAAGAAACCGACTGACCGATGAACAAAGAAGTCACTAAGCAGGTAAGTTAAATAATTAGTTTTTGGTTTATTAAATACAATTATATATAACAATTATACATTTATGTTATTAAACAATAAATATTGCGAAATAATGTTTTTTCCTCAAAGTGACACAGCATAACTGAGTTATGCTCAATTTTTTTGGCAAAGTTTGACACACCAAACTCAAAAGGTTGCCCATCACTGGCCTAAACTCTTCATTAGCCTTGTGTGGTTCTTGTGAGAGAGTGTGCGTGTGTGTGAATGTTTCCATGTTATTTTCCAAACCATTTTATTTCACTTTAACTTGGAGTCTCAGCAGTATACACAGGTGCAAAGGTCTTGTACATTACCCGGCCTCTCACAGCCATCCATTTGTGTTATATATAATAATTCCCTCAATTAATAAGAGATTTGGTTTCACGAGTGGGTTCTGCATGGACTCCTATCAATTTGGGTAACAAGGGAGGGAGGCTGAAATTTAGAACGGAACCAGTGTCAGCAAAGGTCTAAATACCCTGAAGGCACCAGAACCTGTCTGATCTTGGAAGCTAAGCAGGGTCAGGCCTTGTTAGTATGTGGATGAGGGATTGCCAAGAACTACTAGGCACTGTACAGGCCTAAGTACCCTAGAGCTATCAGATCTCATCTGTATTATGTACTGGCATTCCCAGATGCAGAGACCAGCAGTTTCAGAGTTAAAAACAGAAAACTTTATTGACACAATAATCCAGAAAGTGAACCCTCCACGGATGTTGCTCAGAATGAAACTTAACTAACAGTATAGTAAAAGCATATTCCAATCCATAATAGCTGATGGGTTACACTGTGATTGGCAACCCATCATCCCCTTCCTCTTCTCACAGTACCAACATTCGACCACAAGATTACACAGTATCACTGACATTGGCAGGAAAAGACCATGTCTAGGGCCGATTCTGACAATCTGGTCTTGGAAGCTAAGCAGGGTCATCCCTGGTTAGTATTTGGATGGGAGACCACCAATGAATACAGGTGCTGTAGGCTTTATTTCAGAGAAAGGCAATAGCAAATCACTTCTGAGTATTCATTGCCTAAGAAAACACTATGAAATTCATGGGGCTCACCACAGGTTGACAGCATACCCTCTAACATTTCATAGATCAAAACCAGGTGCTCACCTACACGATGAAAAAAATCTGGCAGGAATGTGAGCAGAATACCTTTAGTTTACATGAGCTCCTGCTGGGATTCACCATATCAAGAAGGAGGGGGGCTGAACACATAGACCGCAATAATAGCTTTCACTCTTTCTCGCAACCTTTTTAAAAAGTGTGGGAAAATGTACATAATAGGTCATCTGTACAATCGATTCGAAAAGGGGACACAGCAGAGCTGAAAGCTGATTGGTCAGACCTCATAAGGGGTGGGCTTGCAAGGGAGGGCTTGCAATGCCGGAGCCACCATTGTTGTTGTTTTTGCAGGTACAATCAATCGCCGGCAAAGCGACAGAGCAAAAGTAAGAAGTTTCTTTTAAGTGGTAAACAGCTATTCCACATCTGTCACCTTAAGAAAAAAAAAGGGGGGGTGAATGGAGGGAGATTTCCTGGACTCAACTCACTCATGGCCAGCTTTTTCTTCCATGGATGTAAACTGCAAAATATTCCTTTCCAAAAGCATGCTAATGAACCATGGCACAAATGGGCACTGCAACAAAAGGGAGGTAAGGTGATATTTTTCGCTATTAATTTTCCCGTCTAGCTGAGCCCCTGGATACACGTGGCGAAGCAACATCAGAGGGTTATCAACTTGGCAAAACAGATTAATAACATAAGCTAGGACAGGCTGTGGCAATTTGCTTTTGCCTGAACCTTCCCCCTTTTCTCCCCATTGCTGAGTTTACTGAGTACAAATTATTTTTGGCACTTCAAACTCAGTTTGCAGCAATTGAAGCTGAGGACGAAGAGGACGAAGAGGAAAAATGGGAGGAGCAGAGAGAAACTTTGACCTTTTAAAAGCAGCTGGAAAAGTGGGACAACAGGATTTACCCCGATGTGGTGTAGTGGTTTCAGCTTTGGACTTTGACTCTGGAGGCCAGAGTTCAAATCCCTGCTTGGTCATGGAAACCCACTAGGTGAACTTGGGCAAGTCACACTCTCTCAGCCTAGAGGAAGGCAAAAGCAACCTCTTCTTGCCAAGAAAAGCCTGTGATAGGGTCACCATAAATTGGAAATGACCTGAAAGGCACACAACAAGAAAAATCCCTGCCAAATAAGGACAGTTAAAGGGTAGGCAACAGGCAACTTGAAGGCACATAAACACACACACCAAAATCAACTCCCTTGATGTGTCATACCTCCCATTTCTCATTTCTTTTGCATCAAAAATTTACATGGCAACATATTGACATCTCTGAGCAGTGACTGCTGGCCTAATAGCAACATAGCAACATGCATGGTCACTTCACATTTCTCTATGTCAGCCTTCGCCTACCCAGCAACTTCCAGGTGTGTTGGAGTACACTTTCCATCATCCTCAGTCAGTGCTGTTTGGAACATCTACTATATAGATGAACAGAAAACCTGGTGATAATGTGTGTATACACACACACACACACACACACACACAAAAGCAATGCTATTTTGGGGCAGTGACTCATTCATGCAATCCACCTCTTGTGCAGGAATCTGCAGTATAATGTGCTGGGAAGCCTTTTTACTGCAACCACATTATTTTTTTTTTCCTCAGCTAATAGGTAGAATTCCTGGAGAATTTGCAGGTTTTGTATTCAAAGCGTGGAGCCAAAAGTTTGACTTGCAAGAAGTGGTTTTCAGCGTCACAGAAGGAGAATGCTGAGGCATTAAAGTGGATCCCAAATGACCCTCTTCTAGAAAATGTAAGAAATCTACTGAAAACAATCAGAAATGTAGCCATATTTTAAGACTTCAGACAGATTCTCTCTACTAGCTCATGTTAAAATGTCCAGAATATTAACATTAATTGCCAGTGGGATTTAACTAAGTTTTATATCTTTAATAAAGCAAGACAAATCTGCCTACATTTTGTCTTTCAAGGCCTTTTCCCATCCCAATAAGCAACTTTTGCCTATCTGAAACTTTTATGTCAGAAAATATTATGGAGCAGCCACAAACATAGCTATATATAGGAAAAGCATCTTTTAACCATATATTGAACTCAGTGGAAATCTCCAAAGTATAATGCAACATGTATGTGTGTGTGTGTGTAACATCCTGCCCTTATCCCAATATATAACAAGCCATTATTTCCAACTGTTTGGAAGCCTGGAAAAATCAGGATTTCAAATCATGTGGAAAACATGCATGCATAGTGGAGGACCTCCAACAAATAGGCAACCCTGCATACACTTAACTAAACATTTTGATTTGATCAAATTTTATTTTATTCATTTTAACAGAATCCATCCATATGCTTTAATTGTTTCAAGGTTTGCTTCAGCCTCCTAATGCTGAAAGGAATTAAACCATGAAACTGCAAGTTTAATTATGACAAGAGTTTAGGAGACTATTGGACGGAATGTTAATGGTACAGTGTGAAAATTTATGTTATTTCTGCTATTTTTACTGTATATCATGACTATTATAATAAAAAAGGTGTGCCAGGAATGCTGGAAATTGATCATTAATTTAACAAGTGTTGAGTCCACTACAATCCAGCACTACAATCCAGCAAAAGTTAGTTGCACTTGTTCCAGTGGGTCAAATTAGGCATGGTTCAATCAAGCCCTATTAAATGCAGTGGAAGTTAAGTGCAATAACTTCTTCTCAGTTGGAGTAAGTGAGTGTCTTCTGAAGGCTGATTAAGAATTAAGAGGTTGATCGCATGAGAAAGTAAAGCAGAAGTGCAGCCATTGTTTCTCCTTCTGTTCTGCTTTACTGCATGACATCGTAATCCATCAGTTCTGGTCCTGTGGGAGTTAGTTGTAAAAGTGAGTCTTTTTTCTAACTGGAAAAAAATCCATTAGGACTTTTTTTTTTAATTACAACTGTCTCCCATGGGACCAGAACTGAAGAACTACAACGTCATGTAGCAGAACGGAAGGCAAAACAATCTGGCTGCACTTCTGTTGTACTTCCTCGTGTGATAAGCCTCTAAGGGGTAGATCCTTATAATGGGTTGGATCCAAGCCAGCCATTTGAGAAGATACTAGAATCTAATATGGACTCCCTACTAAAGTAAGAGGGCAGAGGGCATTCTTCATCAATACCTCCTTTATCATACAGCTCCCTGAACCACCTTGTAGGCTGATCCAAAAAGTTTCCCAAACCTCCAGAACAGCCATAAAGAGGCACAGGGGAAATAATGCAAAGAATACTTTCCCATCCACTTCCTCCAGTGTAAGCAGAACTTCACTCTCTTCCAGTTTGGCAAGAAGAGTCCCAATTAATCCTAGGTCATCCCACTTTTCCAACTGCTTTTAAAATGTCCCAGTTTCTCTCTGCACCTCCCACTTCCCCCTTTTTCTTCAGATTATTTCAGTTGCTCCAATCTGAGTTCAAAATGCAAAAATAGTTTGCACTCAACCCAGTGGGTGGGGAGGGAGATGAGAGGAGGCACCGGAGCCTTGCCTGTCCCAGTAGCCTCTGCAAAAAAGCTAACTTCTGGATCCTCTCCTGGCTTATGTGTTCTTCCCCGTCAATAACTTTTGTCATCCTGACCACATTCTGATGGTGCTCTGCCACATGTGTCCCACTTTTTATCTGTGAAATGTTGGAGGGTATACCCTAAGCACTAGTCTGGATCCAACCCATTGTTAGCACTATAGTGTCGCTGGAGCTGACTGCTCTTGTTTACAGAAAGAGTAAATCCTTCATTACCAGGACTTCTTTTCATCCTTTTTTTGCAGGGTTTGGGATTTCTACACACACACACACACACACACACACACACACTTACTTTCCTTGTCTGTACATGTTTCTCCCAATAGAATACTACATTGTTTTCCTACAAATCTTGTTTTAAGTGCTGTGTTTTGAACTGCAGTACCACAGTATTTCTCTCTGGGATGTCTTGTTAGCACTTTCTTTCCAACAACTGAAAAACAAGGTTCTTAAATTTGATATGGCTGACATATGACAGGAAAATAACACCATCATGGACCAGTCATTGATATTCTGCAATTTGTGGAAACAATTAGTGCTAATGAGGAATACTGACCTGCTCTGAGTGTATAAGGTAAATGCCATAGGCTTATAGAAAGCTGTGCATTGCTGTGACCTTTCAGATTGCTAGCTAGGGGCCTTTTTTTAAAAAGTTTTTTGGATAGTTTCCTCTGTTTTATCTGGAACTGGCTTGATATTTGTGAGACTTCTCAGCCAGTGTTCAGGGCGGTGGGGTATGGAACTCAGCTATTTTTTGAATGTTCTCTGCCTGGTTCCACACAGGTACATTTTCTTATTAACCACTAGAATCTGTAGTCCTATTTTGCCTGCCTTCATTAACCTCACAGCACCAGCAATGGCAGAGGACTGCTTAGAATCATCGACCCAACTCATCCAACCACCCAACCCACCTTGGAAGAGCAATATATTGCATGTCTGGGTTGGGGAGAAAGTGGAAAGGTTGCATAGAATCATAGAGTTGGAAGAGGCCACAAGTGCCATCCAGTCCATCACCCTGCCATCCAGGGAGCCCAGGTTAAATGCCAGTACTGAAGCCACAACATTGCAAGTTCGATGCCAAGGGCTCCAAGGTTCACTCAGCCTTCCATCCTTTCGTAGGTCAAGAAAATGAGTACCCAGCTTGTGGGGGAAAATAGATAACAAACATTGGAAACCGCTTTGTGTCTAGTGTGCTATAAAGCAGTGTAGATGTGTAAAATGCTGTTTCTTAATTTCTAAGCTGCTCTGAGAGCCTTTGTGTCTGAAGAGCAGGATATAAATACCTAAAAATAAAATAAAAATGCAGGAATACACAATCAAAGCACTCTCAACAGATGGCCAAAAAGTCTCTGTTTAAGCGACTCCACCACACTCAGAGGCAGTATATTCCACTGTCGCACAGCTCTTACCATCAGGAAGTTCTTCTTAGACAGAATCTCTTTTCCTGTAGTCTGATTCCATTGCTTCATGTCCTTTCAAGTATTTAAACATGGCTATCATGTCACCCAGCTACCTAAGCTGCTTCTCCAGACCTTTTACCATTTTGGTCTATCTACCATTTTATCATTTTGGCCTAATTATCCAAAAAAAGAGAGAGAGAGATTGAGAGAGAGGGGATTAGTCTGGCATGACTTTGTTTTTGGGAAATCCATGTTGACTTTTCATTATCATAGAATTCCTTTCTAAGTGCTTACAGACTGTCTAAAGATCTGCTCTGGAATCTTTCCTGGTGTTGATGTCAGGCTGACTGGGCAGCAATTATTCGGGTCCTCCCCGCCCTCCACCCCCACTCCTTTTTTGAAGATGGGGACAACATTTGCCCTTCTGTAGTCTGCTGGGACATCTCCTGTTCTCCAGGAATTCTCAGTGGTTCTAAGATGACCTCTGCCAGTTCTTTTAATATCCTTGGATATAGTTCATCTGGCTCTGGAGACTTACCGTATATTCCGGCGTATAAGACGACTTTTGAGCACTCAAAAGTGCCCTCCAAAATTGACAGTCGTCCTATACGCCGGATACACTTTGCTTCGCCCACCTGCCTATCTCCTGCCTCTTCGCAAACGGAGCGAAGAGGCAGGAGATGGGGCAGGGGGGTGAAGCAAAGTGTTTTGAAGATCATTCGCCCCCCTCCTCTGCCTTTTCCCCCTTTGGGGAGAAACGGAAGACAGAGGAGGGGGGCGAACATTGCGGTTTGCCACAGCCGCCGCTCGATCGCTTCTGCAGCGGCCGAGGCAAACCCGCGATTTGCCCCCTCTCCCCACCTTCCTGGAAGGTGGGGAGAAGGGGCGAACGTGCCCCGTTTGGCCGCACAGCCTCCGGATCCCCCTCCTGCGCTCCCTCCTGGAAGGGAGCGCAGGAGGGGCATGTGGAGGCTGCGCGGCCAAACCCGCGATTCGCCCTTTCTCCCCACCTTCCTGGAAGGTGGGGAGAAGGGGCGAACGTGCCCCGTTTGGCCGCACAGCCTCCGGATCCCCCTCCTGCGCTCCCTCCTGGAAGGGAGCGCAGGAGGGGCATGCGGAGGCTGCGCGGCCAAACCCGCGATTCTCCCCTTCTCTTCACCTTCCTGGAAGGTGGGGAGAAGGGGCGAACGTGCCCTGTTTGGCCGCACAGCCTCCGGATCCCCCTCCTGCACTCCCTCCTGGAAGGGAGCACAGGAGGGGCATGCGGAGGCTGCACGGCCAAACCTGCGATTCTCCCCCTCTCCCCACCTTCCTGGAAGGTGGGGAGAAGGGGCGAACGTGCCCCGTTTGGCCGCACAGCCTGCGGATCCCCCTCCTGCGCTCCCTCCTGGAAGGGAGCGCAGGAGGGGAATGCAGAGGCTGCGCAGCCAAACACGTGATTCGCCCCTTCTCCCCATCTTCCTGGAAGGTGGCGAGAAGGGGCGAACGTGCCCCATTTGGCCGCACAGCCTCCGGATCCCCCACCTGCGCTCCCTCCTGGAAGGGAGCGCAGGAGGGGCATGCGGGGGCTATGCGTTGGAAGAGGGGGATCGTCTTATAGGGCAAATATATCACAAACTCTGCATTTTACCTTAAAAATTGGGGGGGGGATCTCATACGCCCGGTCGTCTTATACGCCGGAATATACGGTAAACTCATTTAGAGTAGCTAAGTATTTAAGTATTGAGTACCCGGCTTGTGGGCGCAATTAGCTAACATGCATTGGAAACTGCTTAATGCAGTGTAGATGCGTAAATTGCTATTGCTTAAAAACAATTTGTAAGCTGCCCTGATAGCCTTGTGGCTGAAGAGTGGGGTATAAATACATACATACATACATACATACCGGTAGTATTTTTGTACTATCTCTTTACTTACTCTGTTGTGCATTTTCCCTACTGCATGATCTGCTCCAGTTTCCTACTGCATGATCTGCTCCAGTTGAACACTGTTTTCTTTTGGGGGGAACATACTGAGGCAAAGAAGGTGTTAAGTAATTCTTCCTTTTCTCTGTCCCCTGTAAGCATTTCACCATCTTCTCCTCACAGTGACCCTACCATTTCCTTCTTTTTCCTTTTGCTACGGACATGACCAAAAAGCTCCTTTTATTGTTTTTCACTGCTTTAGCAAGCCTGAGCTCATTCTGCACTTTAGCTTTTCTGAGTTTCTCTATAAATGTGCTTGCTATTCCTTTGAATTCCTTTTTGGTGATTTCCCCCTTTTCAATTTCTTGTACACCTTTCTTTTAAACTAGCTATACCCGGTGTAGCATACACCGTTCCCCCCATACACACACCCCCATGGTGTGTGCTACACACACACACACACACACACACACACACAATGTGCCACCACACCACTCTCCCCATGGTCCCCTCTGCCCTCCCTGCCCCCCCGCCGCCGCCACCCCTGCAGCACCTCGCTCCTCAACACCCTCCCCACCCCCTGCCGAGCGCTCTTTGCCACCCTCCCTATCCCTGCCGCACCCCTCACTGCCCTCCCCACCCAAACCCACCACACTCCTCACCCACCCCGCGGCCCTTGCCTCGCCACCCCTCACTGGCATCCCTCACCGGCACCCCCCACGCGCGCGCACACACCATGTCATATTCACCCCAATACTACTCATAGCTCCTCCCATGTTTAAACTCCATTTTAAAAGTCCTCATGTTCCCACCCCCACTGTGCTGATTGGCTGCCCAACCAAGCTTTTATTGGTTGGTTAGTTTCCTAAGCAGCCAATCAGCACACTGGAAATGGCAACATACCCAAGAGAATTATGTATATAGATCTTAGCTCAATTGAAAGTTCTTTCATCATCCATCCTGGTTTCTTTAAACATCTCCCATTTTTCTTCCTCATTGGAACTGTTTGAAATTGTGCCTTCAATATCTCACTTTTAAGAAACTCTCATCCATCATGAACTCCCTTCTCTTTTAGTATTCCTGACTACGGGATCATACCCAGAGTTTCCCTAAATTTGCTAAAATTAGCTTTCTTAAAGTCTAGAAAGCATGTCTGACTACTCTTGGCTTCCCCTTTCCACTGGATCACAAACTCCAGGAGAACATGATCACTCCTACCTAAGGATCCCACCACTTCCACCCCATTAGTCAGACCATCACTGTTGGTTAGAATCAAATCTAAAATAGCTGATCCCCTTGTTGCGTTTTGTACCTTCTGGACAATGAAATTGTCTTCAAAGGAAGTGAGGAATTTGTTGGACCTTGTATTTTTGGCAGAATTTGACTTCCAACTATATCAGGATAACTGAAATCTCACATTACTACTACATCTCTCCTTTCTGAATGTTTTATCATCTGTTCCAAGAAGGCATCATCCAAGTCCTCAGTCTGGCTTGAGGGTCTGTAGTACACTCCCACAATGGCATTCCTCTTGTTTCTCTCCCCCTTAATTTTTACCCAGATGCTCTCAACCTGGCTTCCAGGATTTAAGTCATGGATCTGTTCACAGGTGTACACATCCTTGATGTATAATGCTACTCCTCCTTTCCTATTTGATCTATTTCTCTGAAATAGGTTATTCCCCTCTTTTACTACATTCCAGTCATGAAATTCATCCCATCAGGTTTCAGTGATGCCTATTATGTAATATTTGCTTTTCTGTGTTAAGAGTTCAAGTTCATCATGTTTATTTTCCATGCTCTTTGCATTAGTGTAGAGACATCTGAGAGCATGGGCAATTCCTCCTAGCAGCTTATTTAAGGGCTTCCCCCGTCCCACTCTCCAATTCTTGGACTATTCATCCAGTTCTCTCTATGGGTGAGCTATTAGCTCCAGCACTTGATATACTCCTGCCCTCAAGAATACTGTCTCTCTTACCCACATAACTCATTTTAAAGCCCCCTTGATCAGGTTTGTGAGACTCTTAGCAAAAACATTTCTGCCAACGTCTGTCAGGTGGAACCCATCCCTTGCCAGAAGTCCTTCTTCATGAAACCACAGACCATGGTCCAAAAAGCCAAATCATTCCCGGTGGCACCAGCTGTGGTGTCTTTCAATGTGGAGGAGAGACAAAATGATGACCTGTTCATCAAGGTCCTTCAGCTTCCTAACCAGAGCCTCGTAATCCCTTGTGATATTCTGAAGGCTATGCCTTGCATTGTCATTGATTCCATGTGGATCAGTGGGCTTGATTAGTCTTGTCAGCCTTTCTGTTACATCAGGGATTCCAACCCCCCAGAGAGACAGCACACCTCTCGAGACATCCCAAGGAGTCCCCTACCATCACCACTACATGTCTCCTCTGAGGATTGGCAGGGTCTTTCATTATCTAAAATGTGTGTGACAAACAAAAGAATTTGATTGACCAGGATTTGACTGGCCTGGCTATGGGATGAGTTTTGCTACAGATCACAGAGAAGATGTAAAAAACATAATCTGTGGGTGCCGTTTTGAGTAGCATCCCCATAATACACCCAATGTAGTACCTACCAGCTGTAATCATAGGGAAGTAGCTAGACTGACCTTCTGCAAACCAGTGCCCTTTAGATGTGTTGGACTATGACTCCCATCATCCCCAGGAAGCAGATCTGGATGGTGCTGGGAGAGGGAGGACTGAGTGAAGCTGTTGGGTTACATTATGAAGTAGGAGACCCCACATTTAAATCATTATATAGCCAGGAAATTCACTAGACAAGTTACTGTGGGTGCAATTCAGCATTTTAAAATCCCATTCGAGTAAGATAAGGCTAAGCATGGGCTCAACTCTCCGTGTTAAATCATTGAGATTTTCAGTAAAAATCCGTGAAGCTCTCTGTCTAAAGTTGGTGTTGTAACCTGCTTCCAGCCTGAACACATATAATTTTTTCTGGTTTTGAAAATGAAGCAGGATCGAACCTGATTAGTGTTTCAATGGATGACCACCAGGGAATGCTAGGAATCTCCAAAGGAAGGAATGCTGAAACACTAGAGAGCCAGTCCTGGGCCTTGACTACATTGGCGAGACCTACCTCATAGCTGCAGCAGATGTTTTTGATCTGCAGCAGCCCCATAAACACCACACTCACCGGGCTTGTAGATCAGAGTATCCCGCCACACTAATATATGTCGGAGTAAAAGCGTGGTCCAACCTGATCACATCTCCTATACGACACATTATTTCCAGCCACATGGCTGCTCTGGGTTTTTTTCCCTCTGTTCACTCATGCATGTGAATAAGTGAATATCTATTGTCCTAGAGTACTGCATTACTGTATAAGCATATCTCTGCTTATCCAGATATGTGCACAATCGAAAAATTTAAAAAATAAAATTAAAAAAGTGTAAGAACAGAGTCCCATCCACCGGAAGTTTCACACCTACCTTTGCACCGAAACCAATCAGTGATTGCCATGCAGCCAATAATGAGTTTCCCCCTGAAATGTGGAGCAAACTGTGAATTTTTCAGACCGGGAGTTTCCTGTGGAAACCCTGGTGAAGATTCAAATAATCCAAAATGTCATGATACAAAGATTTATGTAGGTAGATATATATA
The DNA here is from genome assembly GCA_030847615.1 of Gambelia wislizenii. NCBI lineage: Eukaryota > Metazoa > Chordata > Lepidosauria > Squamata > Crotaphytidae > Gambelia > Gambelia wislizenii. The sequence continues at coordinate 162,137,785 of JAUMIR010000001.1, read as the reverse complement.
TCTACTTACATAAGTCAGAAGTCAGATACAAAGATTTATGTAGGTAGATATATATATTTTGTTAGATTTATTTTCATATGACAGAGGGTGCGTCTAATCCTTGGAGAATTAAATACAGGCTTCTTGGTTAGATTGTTAGAAACTTAAATAGAAATAAGGCCAGTAATTACATATTTGCTGTATTGAAACAGAAATATGAAGGAAATTAAGTCCTGATGATAAAGAAAGGTTAAAAGAGAGGAAAGAGCAAGTCTCCGATCCAGCAGGATAGGAAGTAACTTAATGTTTTTTGTAGTGTAATTTATGTATTTTATTATTACTATGTATGTTTGTTTGATGCCAATTCTCTGTATGTATTTGTGGGAATTGTTTGTCGGGTGGCTTATTGGAATATTTGTGTAAAAAACTTTTTAATAAAGAGAATTTTAAAAAAGTCATGTGGCAACTGTGCTGTGACTATGGGGTGAGTACAAGGTTTTTGCTCATGTAAACAAGCCTCAGTCAGAGCTGACAATACTGTGCTGACTCAGTATAAGGCAGCTTCTTCCTGTGTTTTCCGATTGTAACTTATTCTTGGGGTAAGATAGAAAAGAGATAGATAAAGAAATTACAAGACATGAGACACAGGCTTTAGACAGGGGAAAGGATGGCAAAAGTAATATAAAATGTAGTAATTCTGTTTGTAGTCTTCAGTTTAGAAATGGCAAGCAATAAGGATCTGCTTGCTGAAATTATGGGAGGAAAACACCTAGCATAGTCTTGTGCATTTTCTCAAGGCTCAGGAAATGAGTTTGCTTTCTGAAGCTGAAAAGAAATGCCAGGGGAACTTGGCTTTTGAAGAGAAAGTAATCCAGGTAGTACTAAGGCAGGAGAGGAGGTAGGCAACACTTTTGAAGATCTATCCACCTGCCTTTTCTTCCTTCCACAGTTCCCCGTGTAATACTACAAAACAAATGTTTGGACAACAGTCACAGGCTCTGATATTTTACATGCAGTTTGGGGTCGGTGGGTGGTTTTGAAAGGTGAAATGCATCCTGATTCTAGGTAGATGAACTGTGCAGATAAATGCCACTTTCGGTGCGAACATTTTCACTGGAATTATTCAGGGCAACAGGAGGGATAGGTGAGGTGTCTGAACTGACAGAAAAACCTTTAGCAATAAGGAAAGAATGGGGAATGTGCAGCCCTCCAGATTTTGTTGAACTGCAACGCCCAGCATTCCTCAAGCTGGGTAGGGCTCTTGATGTGAGCCGTTAAGTTGCTTCCAACTTATGGCAACCCCAAGGGTTTGTTTTTGTTGTTTTGGGAGGAGGCAAGATTTGTTCAGAGGGTGTTTTCCTTTGCCTTCCTCTGATGCTGAGAGAGTGTGACTTGTCCAAAGTCACCCGATGGGTTCCATGGCCAAGCAGGGATTCAAACCCTGGTCTCCAGAGTCATAGTCCAACAATCAAACCACTCCACCATGCTGGCTCTGCTGTTGCATAGGAGGACAATAATTTTATGTCCATTTGATGGGCGGATAAATATAAATGGGCAGTATAGGCAAAGCATTCTAGGCAAAACACTGACTGCCCTCCTTCTTGTTGTCTTTCCATTGGCAAGCTAAATAATTTTTTATTCAAACAGGCTTTTAAAACAGAATGTTTTTGAAGAATGGGCTAGAGGGTGCTGCATTATTTTAAATGAACTGTTTTAAAGAGCTTTTTATCTTTGTAATTGCATTTTATTCTTTTATTCTTGTGGTGTGAATGGTTTTAATACTGTAAATAGTTTAATTCCATGTTAATGTTAACTTTTTGTATGTTTTTAATTGTATTGTTCTTTGAAATTGTCCTGCTTTGAGTCCCAATTGTGGCGAGAGGGATACAAATAAAAATAACAACAGTGACAGTGACTTTGTGCAGTGGGACCCATTTCCAAAGCATTTTTCTTTTCTTTTTTTAATTAATTTTATTAATTTTATAATCATACATTATAATATCCAATCAATACTTATTTAGTAAAACACATAATATTACCATAAACCTCACAATTTTTCTATTAACTAATTTCAAAAGTTAACATAGATTCTTTACTATGATTCTTTTCAAAAATATTAATTCCCCTACCCCCCCCACCTCAGTGCTCCCCTTCACCGGAGCCATTATCCCTTACCTAATCTTTCCAGAATCTCATTTCTTCTCATGGAGGTAACCTCCCATCTTTCGTCTGTAATACATTTTTAACAAATACTTTCCAAATTTTATCAAAATCACTTTCTTTCCAACTTCTTCTTCTTACTTTAATTCTACAAGTTAACTTATCATTTATTGCCATTTTCCAAACTTCTTTATACCACTCCTCCACTTGTACATTTATTTGCATTTTCCAGTATCTTGCTATAATTAATCTTGCTGCCGTTAATAAATTTGTTATCAAATCCTTTTCTGCTTGGTTCCCCTTCTCTCCATTATAAATTGACATCAATGCTATACTCGGTTTCCTTTCTATATTTCTATTCAAAATATTCCCTATTTCTATAAAAACCATTTCCCAAAACTGCTGTACAAATTTACAATTCCACCACATATGCATATATGTACCTATTTCTTGACAACCTCTCCAACAATATTTAGAGTTATTCTTGTCTATATTATGCAATCTTGCTGGTGTCAAATACCATCTCCATATTATTTTATAGTAATTTTCTTTTATCCATATTGACATATTTTTAATTGTCTTTGTTTCCAAAACTTATCCCATTCATGATCTCCAATTTTTTGTTTCAAATCTTCCTCCCATATTCTCCTTAAATATTTCCCTTTGTCTTTTTTTATCCTTATTTTTTATCAACATTTTATATAATTCACTTGTAATACCTTTCAAACTTTTAATTTTGTCATTTAAAAGGTTAAGAAAGATGAAAATGGAAGATATATTATAATGCAAGGTGAATTGGGGGAAGATAAATATATTCTAATGAATGTATATGCTCCAAATGAAAAACAGGAGGAATTTTATGAGAAAGTATTTAAAGACATGGGGAATATGCAAGAAGAAAATATTGTTGTAGCAGGAGACTTTAACATGCAAATGGAAAGAATAAAAGATAAATAAAATTATTCATTAAGGGATAAATATGATAATATTACAAATTTAAATAAAAAAAGAAAGGGGTTGAAAGATGTTTGGAGATAGGTAAAGGGAGATAAAAGGAAATATAAATAGTTTTCAATGGTACATAAGAGTTATTCAAGAACTGATTATATTTTTGTATAAAAAAATTTGAAATTTTGTGGGATACTATGAAAGCTATGACAAGGGGAATATGCATAAAAGAAACCTTTAACTTAAAAAAAGGCAAGAAGAAAGAAAAGGGAAATTAGAAAGGGAAATAGAATTATTGGAAAATAAATATATATTATATAAGGAAAAACAGACTTATATTGAGTTACAAGCAAAGAGGGAGGAATTGGATAAAATGGAAGTAGATGAAGTACAGGAAAATTTAATTTATTTAAGAAGGGAGTATTTTGAATTTAGTAATAAAAATTCAAAAATGTTGGCTAGATCCACACAGAAGAAGAAAATGGAACATATGATAAATGGGATTAGAGATAAATCAGGTAAAATGTGTAGAACAATGAAGGAAAAACTAACAATTTTTGAGGAGTTTTATAAAGACTTGTACCAATCAGGGAATAAACCAGTGGAACTAATAGAAAAATATGTAGGGGAAAAATGGAAGATTAAAATAGAAGATGAAGATAGGGATTTATTAGAAAAACCAATCACGAAAATGGAAGTAGAGGAAGCAATAAATAATTTTAAAAGTGGGAAAGCTCCAGGAATGGATGGGTTAGGACCAGGTTATTATAAAGTATTTAAAAAGAAGTTAATACCTAAATTATTAGAATTATATAATAATAAATAATTGGAGATAAAATCTCTCCATCATAGCAACAATCTTTGATAATATTGATACCAAAACCAGATAAGGATTTGATGGGCTCTGGATCATACAGACCTATATCATTGATAAATCAAGATGCAAAGTTATTATCAGCAATAATGGCAAAGAGAATGATTAGTTGTATGTATAAATATATATTAAAGGACCAATGTGGATTTGTGAAAGGAAGACAAATGTCAAATTTAATAGGAAGGGTGTTAAATAACATACATATAATCAGCAAAACAAAATTAAAGGCAGGGATATTAGCATTAGATATATTTAAAGCATTTGACTGTGTGGAATGGCCAACATTAAAAATAATACTGAAAGAATTTGGAATGGGGAAGAGATTTAGAGGATTAATAGATCAACTGTATTCCCATAACACAGCTACAGTGATGGTTAATGATGGAATAACAAGAGAGATAAAAATAACAAGAGGAAAAAGACAAGGTTGCCCACTTTCTCCAATATTGTTTGCAATGGTAATAGAAATTCTAGCAAACATAATAAGAAATGATAATAGTATAGAAGGAATTGGATTAGAAACAAAACATGAGATAACCTTGTTTGCTGATGATACATTGCTAACAATTAAGGAATTGATTAACGGAATAGAAAAAATTAAAGAACATTTAAAATTATTTGGGGAGATGACAGGATTACAGGTTAATTGAAATAAATCAGACATGATGTTGTTTAACTATACTAAGGAAGAAGAAAATATATTTGTAGAAGAGAAAAAAATTAGAAGTAAGATTAAAAAGTAATATCAAGTATTTAGGAATAAATATTACAAAAGATTTAAAAGAATTAGAAGAGAAAAATATTATGGTATTAAGGAAAGAAATGGAAAAGAAGTTGGAAGAATATAAAAATATTCAACTATCATGGTTTGAAAGAGTAGTTTTAGTTAAAATGAAAATACTACCTAAAATAATTTATTTGTTTAGAATGTTACCAATAAAAATATCAGAAGCAGAACTGAAAAAATGGTAAAATATGTTGAATAAATATTGTATTGGAGGGAAAAGGACAAGATTAAATAAATTATTTTGGTATATATCACAAAAGGAGGGAGGACTTGACCTTCCCAATATAAAAGGATATTATGAAGCTAATCAATTGAGATTTGTTATAGAAGGAATTGTAGGACAGGGAGATTTAGAATTGTTAGAGATAGATATAAGGAGAATAGAAAAGAGAATATGGAATATATTTTTTTGGTAATTTTACAAAAAAGAAAATTAAAGGAATTGAGAACCCATTTCTGCAAAATATATGGGAAATACGGTATAAATATAAGAAAGAATTTTTGCCTATTGATTCAGTATTAACACTGGTTATAATGGGGGGGGGGAAATTCCCAAATAATTTGAAGGAAAATATGGGAAAGGAATTAAAGAAAAGAGGACTAGACAAAATAGAGCGATGGATAGGATGGATGAGTGAGAAAGGGAGTAGAAGAGAGAAATTATATGGAATGAAAATTTCATGGTTTAATTGCATACAGTTAGAACAATGGATTAAAAATTGGAAGAAGAATCATAAAGAAACAAAGGAGTTCACAAAATTTGAAAATTTGGTGAAAAAAGGTGAAAAGATGGATGATAATGAAAGTTTGAAAGGTATTCCAGACCATTTTTCTAAATCCACATTTCTTGAATTTTACTCAGATTAACACTAGCATTCATCCCCTTAAACCTAGCCAGAGAGAAGCCTCTGAATGGCATAGACCAGTGGTTCTTCACCTGTGGTCCAGGGACTCCCAAGGGTGCATGATGTCTTCACAGGAGGTCTGCAAAGGCTTGAAGACTGCTTGGCCCATTCGCAGTGGAGCAGCCACATGACAGGAGCCAAGGTTGGCTGTCTTGGCCTGTGCATTGCCATTCAACCCACTCCTGCCACAAACTTGCAGGAAGAAGCAGGAGAGAAGTCTTTCCTCCCCCTCCAGTGCCTCTGAGGGAAGGTTTAATGGATGGTATAATTGTGTTGTTGTTGTTGTTGCTAGGGTTTTAAATCTTGAGTGAAGTCTTGGGGGTCCTCACAACAAAATATATTTAAAGGGGGTCCCTGGTAAAGAAAAGGTTAAGAGCCACTAGCATAGAACACTTTCTCCATTTGTAGTGGCATGGAAAGGTAATTTTGTTATGGTATGCTAAAAAGTGTGGTATAGTGGTTTGAATGTTGGATTACAACTCTAAAGACTAGAGTTTGAATCGCTGCTCAACCATGGAGACCCACTGGGTGACCTTGACAAGTCACATTCTCTCAGCCTCGGAGAGAGGCAAAGGCAAAGCCCCTCTGAACAAATCTTGCCAAAGAAAACCCTGTGATAGGTTCACCTTAGAGTCGCCATAAGTCAGAAATGACTTGAAGGCACACAACAACAACAATGCTAAAAAACACGGATTGGGGTCAGTGTTCCCTGTCCTCCAATTGGGCACTGGTAAATGACAGCACTGAAATAGGTATTACAGTGTTCATGATAAGGTGATGAATCATTCTTTCAGTGTTGCCAAGCTCAAAAATGTTTCTAAGGGAGTTTAGCACTTCCTGTCAGCCAGTTTTCCTTATGCACATGTCATAACCACATATGTCAGCATTTAAAAGAGTTATGTGCTAGGCATGATACTAAAAAAAATTGATGTCAAAACTTCCATCAAACAATTATAGCTACTCATCTTTTAATTCTGAGACATCATCTGTGTTGCTTTCTGTTAATGGCAGCACAGTCTCTGGCATTCGCCAGCCACGCTGGTATTTAAGGAATTAGACAGTTCCTTGAGAGAATTTGGATGTTTTCTTTGCATTTTTAGACTTCACCTTACTTAAATTTGCTTTTTCCCCAGTGTGCCTCAACTCAGAATCTCATCTGTCCATATAACACAGCTGATGTAGTAGATTCTTGCTGACAAATGACCAAAATCTTGGGAAAGTGGTGGTGGTAATGGTGAGCTACAGATCATATAATCAGAATGGCCACTGGGAGCTCTAGTCCAAAAAAGTAACTTTTTCAAGATTTCCGGAAACCCGTGTCAAAAATTAATGTTCCAGACATCATCATCATCATCATCATACTTTTTTTTTTTTTGCACCAATCCATTTTACACACACTTAAACACCACCAAAATCAATGCAACTAAGGGTACAATACCAAACATCAGGGCTAGGTTAGCCCTCAAGATGTGATGAGACTTCAGTTCCCATCAGCTCCTGCCAGCCTGGCCCGGGATGAGGCATGAAGAGAGTTGTACTGCACCAGCATATGAAGTGCCCCAGGCAACCCAGTTCTGCTGTACAGGTCTACTCAGAAGTTCAATGGGACCTCCTTCCAAGTCAATGTGTGTAGGACTGCAGCCTTAACAATGAAACACTCTGTGCTTGATTGTGGCTCTTAACTTTGTGAAGTACAGATCGCGCACACACCCCTGCCATATCCACAGAACCAATATCTGCAGTTTCAGTTATCTACAGCTGAAAAATAGGGACACATACCATGGAATCATGCTGGAAAATGCCTAGAGAAGTGTCCTCTCTAGGAATCGCTAGGTCCTCCAATGCAACTCTATGGTATGTTTGTACAGGAGGTCCTTTATTTAATTAGGGTTCACTATTATCCGCTATTTCACTTGTAACTGGTAAATCCAGGAAGGTATCCCTCATGGATATGGAGGGCGACCTGTATTATGTGATTTGTGAAGTGGTGCTTTCCATTGTTTGCTGTCAAAGTGTGTTGCTTGATCTTTCAACCTGATTACCAAGATGACTGAGAACAGGTTATGAATTATGCCTGCACTCCTAATTTACTAAACAGAACCGTGAACTGACACATAGGTTTGCTTGCCATAACTGATAGACTAAGTACCAGTAAATGATAGATAGTAATGAGGTTGAAGTATGTAAGAGTCATGGGGTCACTGGCAAATGAATTATGAAATGGTAATTTACTTTATTATGCTCAGTCCACTCCACTAACAGCATCCTTTTAGAGCCATTTTCTCTACATAGCTTGGGATCAGATGAAGACACTGAGAGAATCTAAGAGATCAGCAGTCTGATTTATCCAGGCAGCTCCACCTCGCCACCTCCATTTCCCTCTTGTTACAGCAAGTAACAAGGAAGCATCGCGATCCAGAGGCAAAATGCTAAAGAGATTTTATTCAGAGTTTGCATGCTAACAGAAAGACATTAGGAGAAAGCAATGGACACTGAATCTCAGTCAAAGCAATGCAGGCAGGCAGATAGTTACAGCAAGCAACAGAGAGACATGATGAAAATGAGCAGAAGCTTCTCCTTAATGAGCAGAAGCTTCCTCCTTTGTCCAGGGCTTACAGGTTATATAGGCTCTTTGTCACGTACACAGTTAACCATTTGTCTGTTGATACACTCAATCACTGAGATCAAAGGAGGTCTTAGCCTAGGGATATGATGTTACATGAAAGAAACTTCAGATAGGAAGGTAACACTGAGTTGTAAAACCCAAGGTGTAATTTCCTGAGCATTCCTTCAAAGATGGCTTATGAAGCCAGATGTTTTATTGGCCCAATTCTAAAGGCAGGAAGAAAGGAAGGGCATGAGATTCTCTGGGTGTGCCCAGGTGTGACCACACCCTCTAGTAGCTGAAAAATGGAACAGCTGCCACTATTCTCTCCTTTCCAATAATATTTGCCTTCGTTATCCTATTCCAGTGGAGAAGATATCATGCTGAGATTCTGTTGAAGTGGTGGCCAATGCCTTTCTCTTCTATGGTCAACAGAGAGGACATGCCCTGAGGGATTCTGGCTGGAAGACATTTAATACCAAAAAGCAGCTTACAAATATAAGAATTTCCTGTATCTCTAGTTTTTCCATTGAGGTTCCATCACCAAGAGCAAGATCACCACCAGGACTCATTCTCTCTCTCTGTGTGTGTGTGTGTGTGTACATATTCACATAGGCCTACCTAAAGGAAACACAGACACACACAAGCCCACCTAAAGCAAACAAATACATTCTCAAAACTCTCCCATTGCTGCTTTGACAGAAATAATCCACAGTCTACTGCTGTCACCCAGGCTTTCCCAACCTGGTGTCCTCCATATGTATTGGACTGCAACACCTATCATCCCTGGCCACCATGGCCATTACTCCAACATATCAGGAGAGCATCAGGTTGGGGAAGGCTGCTGTTTATAATCACAGTGGTTCAGGACAGTGATGCCAAATGTAAATGGGAGCCTATTCTGGACCCACCAGAAACAGAGCTGCAGAATCTTGTTAGCCAAAGAGGTGAGGTGAGGGGGTGCTTTAGAGCCCCACACATGATGCCACGACTGTATTAATATTTGGGGATTCATTACGATTAGCTCAAATGGAAGGGTGCAAGAGGTGGGTAATTTCAGGATTTTTTTCACCTATGTATACAAGTACTAACAGCAGAGAACTCCAGGTTAAAGTGAAATAAAATGTTTTTATTGGAAATTTGATGTCCAGCCAGGCCTGTTTGAATCTCTCCTGCATTTTCCTCATTTTAGTTCAGGCCTTAGTTTGTCTGAGTATAGGAATATTTCATTGTATTAGACTTGTGGGAGGAGCTGAAGAATTTCCCTGCATATTTCCAGGTTTGGTTTGTTCCTTCCCAGCAAGCTCTGTTTTACCTAGAAGTTTTTAGTTTTTTGCTCAGTCTTTGTTGTGAGCTTGCAGAGAGCTGTTTATTGGTGGCAAACAGGCCCAGACAGCCAGGAAGGGCATTTCTTACACCAAATTAGCCAAATTAGTTACCAACAACAAATAAGTCAAAGGAATCAGGAGCTGAAAGACCCTGCACCAGCTCCATTGAGTGAGAAGATCAAACCCAGAGATGACACCCTGAAGATTACTGAAACTCAAACTGTAAATTACCTTTTATTTCAAGCCTTTTAGAGCTGGGGAGGAGAAAGCCCTTTACTTTTGTTCTTTAAAATAAACTTCCCCCTTTTTTGAACTTTATATTCAGCATCAGAGCCTTTTTGGGTAAAAGAGTTTGATCTCACCATGGTACTAGCGTTGCACACCCAAACCTGCCACCACCTTTAGTTGGGTGTGTCTTCACAGTGTAAGAATGCCTGGCGGCCTTTGCCGCTCCCGTCTGTCAAGAGAGAGTCCCAGTGCAGGGCCCTGCATTGAAGCAAGTTTCCCAATATTCGCATAGAGGGAGAAGAGGCCTTTCTGTGACTGTGAAAGGGGAGAAGCAAAAGTTGCTGTGTTATGGTAGTCTGTCTTGCTACAGCAGCCATTTTGGTTCTACTTCTTCCTCCAGAGTTCTGAGCACATGGTCAGCAGCCATTTTGGGTCTACTTGTCAGGGATGCTTTGATTGTGATTTCCTGCATGGCAGGGGGTTGGACTGGATGGCCCTCATGGTCTCTTCCAACTCTACAATTCTATGATTCTTCCTGCAGAGTTCTGAGCACATGGTCGGGGGCCATTTTGGAAGAACTTTTTCCATTCAAGTATATGGATAGAGCTTTATAAAGAGAATAACGTGTGTTTTATGTTTGTTCACGTTGCAAATCTGAAGAAAGGAGCTAGAAGACTCTTCAACCAACTCCAAGTCTGGCTGTGCTGAAGTAGCATAGGAGTGGTGATAGCAGGAGAGCAGAGCAGTAGCAGGCTGTAAGTAAAAATCAGCACTACACTGTTTAGTCCTCTTTATCCTTGCTGAGTTGTTGCTTTGGTGACTAGGACCAGCCAGAATGGATAGGTTTTCTGAAGAAACAGCACATGGACACACACATGACACTCGCGCCCTCAGAGACAGGCACCCAACTGAGAAGGCCCTAGAACTGCTGTTGGAGGAGGAAAGGCACTTAAGTGTGAAAGAACTGGAAGCCTGGAAGAGTTTGCAGCATGCCATGTCCTTGCTGCCAGCAGTCTGTGGCTCGGAAGAGATGCAAAGAAGAGAGCATGCCCAGCAATCCAGTTTCTACAGTGGAAAGAAGTGGTGAATAAAAGGATCCAAACACTTCAGACCATTAACAATCCCGATGCAGAATCCAGACTAAAACAGTTCCTGGAAGAAGTCGCGGATAAAGAAAAGGAGTACAGTGCAGTTTTGGACACAGTCAAGTTCCGGCTGTAGAGTTTGGAACTTAATAAAGAGAGTGAAAAGTCCCCTTCTGGCAGTGCCAAAGCCAGCAGAGGAGTATACCCAGGGAAACCTCAAAGTGCAAAGAGCTCAAAAACCTGTCACACCAGCAAGTCTTCTTCGCACAGACATGGTTCCCGCTCCAGTAAAGGTTGTAGTAGCAGTTCTTCTTCCCATTCTAGTTGGAGATTCGTCTATGGCAGCCCACCAGTTCAAAGAAGTGGAAAGAATGAAATTGAAGTCTGCAATATTGCATGCCGAAGCAGAAGCAGCAATGGCCAGTGAAGAACTAACCTTTTCCCATCAAGAGGTTGATTTAGAAAAGCAAGAAGCTGCCCTCAAAGTAGAGCAAGAAAGGCAAGAACTTGCTATTCAGAATGAGAAGAAACTTCTACTCAAGGCTAAGGAGGGTTCAAAACTGTCCATGAAGGCCAGGATTTTAGCCAAGACCTTCCAAGATGATCTGAGTGAAGAAAACTTGAAGAAGCTCCCTACACAAGAGCCTAGAGACAGGATGTCTACCTTGTTCTTTGTAGGTGAGAGCTCCCCACAAGACCCAGTGGTCAAGTCACCTCCTTACTTAGATGCTGGCAAGACACAATTGCTTGCTGTTCCATGGCTTCAGCTTACAGAGGAACTTGTCTGTAAAGAGAAGGTCATTCATCGTGACTGTCTACTTATAAATATGCCAGTCAACGAATCCTTTGGAGAACAGAAACCCATAGCGGGGAGCCAAATTCCCAGCCATGCTAGCATGACCATCCAGCAAGCCCCAGCTGCTGAAGCTCCCAAGACTTACAGGCCTAGAGAATCTATGGACCTGCCTGCCAGTCAAGCTGATTTGCAGACTAAAAGGAGTCCACACTTCTTCCAGCCTGCAGAGATGATTCCCACCTTCATGGAGTCTTGTTCACCGTTTATGTTTAAAACTCCCAGGAAGGACCTTAGAGCAAGGGAGTCCAGAAATTCTCAGACCTTCCTGAAGACTTTATCTTATGGAAGGTAACTTTTCAGAGAGCCATTAGAAACTTGAAGCTGCAAACAGATGAGGAACTCACCTTGCTCATGGCATGGTTGGGCCCCAACTCGTCCCTTCAGGTCCACAGAATCTATGCGGCCTACGTGTCAGACCCAGATAAGGCGTTGCAGACAGCATGGAACAGATTAAAGGAGTGATATGGTGCATCAAGAGAAATCGAAGCATCCTTATTGAATCGGCTTTATAAGTTCCCAATCCTCAAGTCAAAGGACTACTGACAACTTTGGGACTTAAGCGATCTTTTAGATGAACTTCAGTCTGCAAAATGTAATCCAGAGTTACCTGGTCTAGCCTGTTTAGATCAGTACATCACGCAGAGGCAGGTGCTCCAAAAACTACCCTTTCAGCTCCAGGAGATATGGGGAAGAGAGGTGTTTTCTTATAAGGAACTCAACATGCAACAATATCCACCCTTTAGTTACCTTGTGACATTTGTGACAAGAGCTGCAAAGGAAAGAAATGACCCACAGACTGGGTTCCTAACCCTTTACCAGAGTATGCATCCAGGGAAGACTGTAAAGGAGGACAAAAAACCTATCAAAGAAATGGGGAAGAGCACGGTTGTAGTTAAATCTACTGAGGTCACTCAGTTTAAGCCAGATAAGAAGCCAGAGACTAAAGAAATTCCATGTCCCATTCATAATAAACCACATAGCCTTGCAGATTGTAAAGAGTTCTCAAAAAGGCCTTAAGACGAAAGGCTGGAAATAGCAACTAAAGCAAAGGTTTGCTTTCGATGCTGCAGTTCAAGAAGTCACTTTGCCAAAAACTGCAAAGTAAAGGTGAAATGTGCAGAATGCGGTAGCCCACAGCACTGTTCAGCAATGCACTGTTTTAAATCACCTTCAGTGTCACCTAAACTCAAGAAGAAAACAGAGAGTCCTAAAAGTGAGGCTGCAGAAAAGGCAGTTAAACCTACTTCAGAAGCAGAGTCAGTTGTGGCATGCACAAAGCTATGCCAGCACTCAACACAGACTAGGATATGCCATCTGATTTGTCTAGCTGAAGTTTTCTCAGAGAACAAACCTCACTTTACAAAAAGACTTTATATTGTCCTAGATTCACAGAGTGATGCATCCTTGGCCACACCAGAGTTCTTCAATACTTTTGCAGTCAAAGCCAAGAGGCTTGAATACACCATATCTACCTGCGCTGGACAACAACAAACGCAGGGTAGAGTGGCAACTGAGTTCATGGTTTCACTGTGCGATAGCAAAAGGTGCATAAAACTTCCTCCATTAATAGAGTGCCCCTCTATCCCAAGAAACAAGAACCAAATAGCAACCAAGGCTGTAGCTGAAAGCCATGCACACCTGAAGGCTATAGCAAAAGAAATTCCTACATTGGACAAAGATGCCGAAATTTCCCTCCTGGTATGCTCAGATTGCCCAGAGCTGTTCCAGGTCTTGAAGCAAGTAAATGGACCTCCAGGTGCACAAATCACACAGAAATTGCCACTAGGATGGACAGTAATTTGACCTGTGTGCATCCATAGCAAAAGCCTGCCAGCAGCATTCAATCATACAGGCAATAGCCAATTTTTGAATTCATGACCCACGCAACTACAAAGTTGCCTAAGCCACATTAAAGTCTGTTGCCTTGGTATTATCCCAGACAACAGTGCCATTTTTGAAACTTCAAGAAGAGATGAGGACATAGCCTTTTCCCGTGAGGAAAGAAAGTTCCTAGACATCATGAATCTAGAGACAGTCCAGAATAATGAAGGGAGCTGGATGGCACCCCTTCCCTTTAGAGAAGATCGACCAATTTTGCCTAACAAACTTTTGTCAGTTTGCTGAGAAAAGACTTTTTGCTTTGAGAAATAGAATGCTTAAAGACCCCACTTTAAAGGAACAAATTGTGCAGTTTATTGAAGATCTGTTTATAAGCAATTATGCTGAAAGAGTTCCTTTGTGCAGCGAACCCCAAGAACAATGGTTCCTGCCATACCATAAGGTAACTCCTCCACAAAAGCCAGAAAAGGTGAGAATAGTTTTCGACTCAAGTGCAAAGGTGCAAAACATCTCACTTAATGATGTTCTTCTTAAAGGTCCAGACTTATTTAACAGCTTACTAGGAGCACTTCTGAAGTTTAGAGAAAGGAGAATAGCAGTGACAGCAGACATATACAAAATGTTCTATGCCTTCCTGGTTAAGCCAGAACATCACCGCTTCCTAAAGTTCCTGTGGTTCCAAAACATGGAAACCTTGGAAAATATCACCGAGTTCTGCATGAGAGTACATGTTTTCAGAAATACCCCTAGCCCATCAGTAGCTAACTACTGTCTTAAAAGGACTGCAGAAACTTATAAAAATCAGTGTCGTACAGAGACTTATTGAGCAATCAACTCAAACTTTTACGTGGATGACTTACTGATTTCCTTTGACTCAGCACAGGAAACTAGCCGAGTCATTAAAGAGGTACAGTTTGTGCTAAACTTGGTTAAAATAAAGCTTCATAAAGTAGTCTCTAACAGGAGAGAAGTTTTGGAGACTTTTCCTAAAGAAGAGCTTGTTGAAAAGGATGTCACAACAATCTTTGAAGACAAGCGTACACAGAGTAGCCTTGGTATTTTGTGGAATGTCTTCACTGATAGACTTGAACTCCAGACTACAAGGAGGAAAGTACTCTCTTCAATTAATAGTATTTATGACCCCTTGGGTATTGCAGCACCAGTGCTTATAGTGGCCAAAAAAATGTTTAGAGAAGTAATAAACCAAGTCAAAGACTGGGATGAAAATCTGCCCCCAGCCCTGGACTTAGCATGGAAGGCCTGGGCATCTCAGATCAAAGACATTGAACACCTTGGAAACAACACAAAAAACATTCACACACACAACACACACTCACAAGAACCACACAAGGCTATCAAAGAGTTAAGTCAGAAAGTTTGGATAGAGACATAGATTTGGGAAATAGGATGATAGTTACTAGTCCTGAAGAGTAACAAAGTACTCAGACCGAAGATTGAGGGTGGCATTGGAAGTTCCTATCCATGGGGAGGGGGGCACTGACAAAGAATGTGGCCAGGTCTCATCGACAGTAGCTGACTTTGCTATTGTTTGGGGCTAATATTTATAGCCTGCATTGTATCCTGAAGAGGGTACTTTGGCTAGAACAAAGCTTAGATGGGTTTCTTACTTTGTAAGCAAAGGAAACCAAAATTTAGCTGATTGTTCTCAATGGCTGGGAATTAGGAATTGATAGGTTTATGACAACCTTGCATTATAGGACAGGAGAGGGTTCCGAGTGATAATCTCCTGGGGTTTTGGGTTGTGGAGGTCACTTGATTGTTAAGGATGTGTGACTCACTGTTAAGGGGTCCAAGAAGGAATTAGCACATACCTCCTTAATGTGTTGCAGAAATCATGGAACAGCAAACCCACGGATTGGAAAGTGAGTTTTATTACACTGGTGGGCCTGACTGGAATACCTTCCAAAGAGTCGAGCCAAGAGCTATGACTACAGAATACCTTTATACAGTAATGACAGTATGCAAAAAACAATTCCCTCCTCCCTTTCTTTGGTGTCAGCAACTTCCCTTCCTTGAGACAATTGTTGATAGTTCAAGGCAAGATAGCTTAGGAACATTTGGGTACAGTTTGACCGCTATAAGAGAAAGAATTTGTTTACATCAGCATATCATATGTTTCTGGAACATAGAGTTGATTAGTAAGGAACATTGACTAGACCTGAGAGTTAAAGGAAAAAGACTTTGCAGTGTCCCAGAGTCTCGTGGGCTACCTAGTCTGACCCCGAATAGTTATTGTAAGGTGATAGCATTCAGCAAATAGACAATAGAGTGCACATGACTACTACAAATGGTTTTCTTTACTAGGAGTGTCTGCTTAATTCTAGTTTGGGTATGCTTTCCTACGACACCTTCCCAGGTCCTTGTGTCCTCCATCTGACCTCACTTTGGATCACCCCGGTTTACTTTACCCCTTTGAAGTGTCCAATAGTTCCAATGTTGAGATACTATAGGGAGGGGTAGTAGGGCATGCTAACAGTGTGTGAGTGAAGGAGGTCTATCATGGCCCCACACGTTACCTAATGGATGACCCACCATGCAACAATCGATTGTATGAGTCTACTCTAGTTAGTTGGAATGAACCAATAGGATTCATATCCTGGACTCTTTCCATATGATCCCAAGACTCCTGACATTTGTCCAAGAGTACAAGAAAGAATCCCAAACAGCCTGAGGAGGAGGGTTGAGCAGTTACATGCATAATGCTGCAATGAGAGGAGAGAAATTAAATTTCTTAGGCATACATAAAATCTGGAGGGTTAAAGAATTAAGGTGCAGATGGATGCCTTTCCCCTTAGTACAATGGTTCTCAACCTGTAGGTCCCCAGATGTTGTTGGACTTCAGTTCCCAGGAGCCCTCTGAGGTCTCACCTTGAAAGCCAGGTGGTTCTCCCAGTCATTAGTGAGGCTGTAGGATTGAACTCACAGCCTCACTAATGACTGGGAGGACCACCTGGCTGTCAAGGTGAGACCTCAGAGGGCTCCTGGGAACTGTTGTTGTTGTTATTATTATTATTATTATTATTATTATTATTATTATTTTGACCCCGCCCCTCTGTTAAAAACAATCGGGGTGGCTTACAGGAATTAAAATGCAACAATGCTAACTAAAATGCCTAAACACCACCCACCCCCACCCACCCCCATAAAAAGATAGCAACATCTGGGGACCCACAGGTTGAGAACCACTGCCTTAGTATATCTTTTGTAAAATGTTTATTTTTAAAAAACCCACACACATGTATATATTTGAGTATGGATTATTATTACTCTCATTTTAAGAAATATGGGAACAAAAGGCTGTTTGTATCCAGTAATCAAATGGGTGTGATCTTTACAATACTTCTTTTCCCTCCGCCATGTATGTCACAGCAGGCAGTCATATTATTAAAATACCAGCTTGATTGCACTGCAGTGAGGGAGATTAATTCAAGCTGGTATATTTAATCCAAAATGAATTAAAAGAATAAAGGAGGAGGAAGAAGGGGGGAGGAATTTTAAACACTTAACAATACCCTTAAGTGGTATGTAGGCAGAATAATATTTGCAAACTTTTAACCTGATCATTGCTTTTTCATTCATGTTCTTCTGGCTATGACCAATGCTAATTTTGCCAAGTATTCATAGTTCAGGAAGACTTTGCTCTGTTGTGCCTTCTTTATTTTCCAGTACCACCTGATTTGGAAGCCTGGGGCATCCACCTTGCAACAGTGTAAATGACTATGAAGGGAGAAGCATAAGGGGGAGGGGGAGAAGGAGAGGGAGGGAGGGAGTTTGGGGGAATTTGGGAATTGTAATCCAAAATATAATCTATCCAATCTCTGGCCATGTTCAAGAAATGTGGATAAATTGTATGCTGTGGACATGAACGAGATTTTCTTATTCCACATGCTTTACAACAGATCTTGGAAATTATTTTGGGTTAGTCACAACTCCCATAATCCCCCAGTCATCATGCAGGCTTGGGGATTCTGGAAGTTGTAGTCAAAGTAACTTTTCCAAGCTTTGCCTTTCATCCATGTATCTTAGCAAGCTATACTAGACTCCCCAACATATACCATAGATAATAGTTACATGGGCACTGGTGGCCACTAGTTTAAATGAAAATATTTGAACACTTGCTGTTGAAAATACAGTACTTGTCATTGCTCATTTGTTCATAGCTGGTTGCGATTTGTAGCTGCTGAACACAACAATTCAACAAAGGAGCCTGCTGCTCCTTTCATGGTCAACTTGCATATTTGCAATCATATATTATTATTATTTTTTTAAAAAAAAACAGGTTTCAGAAGTACATAGTTGCTTTACATATTACACTCCTCTTCCCCAGTCTACCTCCCCTTCTCCCCTCAGTCCATCCTCTCCCCCCACCACCCCAAATGTCTTGTTTAGGGCCTTGTTCATGTCTTGTTCAAGGCCAGTCAGAATGGAGGGACACAGAAAAAGGAGGCTAACATTTTAGAAGTATTTTTAAAGGTTTTTTGCTAACTGGAATCTCTAGTGCTGCTCATGTTGTAAATGTGACTCCTCCATAGTTATGTCTGCTCTGCCTCTCTCTTCTCCCCCCCCCCACCTCATCCCTGGGTTTGTCTAGCCCAGTGTTTCTCAACCAGGGTTCCCTGGAACCCTAGGGTTCCCCAAGAGGTTGCTAGGGGTTCCTCAAGAGATTGTGATTGTGTGTGGGTGGGTGGGTGGGGAAGCAATAGCAGTATATAGAATAATGCTTATGCAGGGGTTCCCTGAGACCTGAAAATTATTTCAAGGGTTCCTCCAGGATAAAAAGGTTGAGAAAGGCTGGTCTAGATGGTGAAAATACTCCTCATATAATGCAATGAAAATACCTAGCTCCTCCTTACCTTGCAACTCTTCTCTCTTCTTACCATACTGTTAGAAATCTTCTGTCAGTGAATTCTGGGGCTTCTTACCCAGCCAAGGATTTCTTCCTCCTTGGCTCAACTTTGTACTTTTTCTCTTGTTGCCCCTTATTCCTGGAATCGCCTCCCAGTAAACCTGCAGGCTATTTCTTTCCTTGCTGTTTTTAAATCCAAATTGAAAACTTTTTTCTTCTCTCAAATTTTTGGAATTTTGGATTAATGTTTATATCATTATAAACTGGTTATTTTGTTTAATTTTGAATTATATGTATGTTCTTTTTCCTTTTCTTATTGTATTTTAGTATTGTATTTTAGTATCTTATATTATTGGAATAGTGATAATTGTTTTATTCTATAACTTTTTGTAAAGCGCCATGTACATCGATGGTGCTATATAAATAAATGATAATAATAATAATTCCTTTGTCCCAACGAGATCCCGCGGTGATTCACCTTATTCAGAAGGAGGGGGGCCAAAAACTCCAAAAACCACAGGGGGAAAACCTTTGTGGCTTTTCCTGGGGTTTTTAAAATAATGTGTGGAAATGTGCATTACCGCTCATTTGGACAACTGATTTGAATCGCAGTGCATTCTCAGCGAGGGCAGAAGTGGAGAGCTAATTGGTTGGACATGCATGGGGGGATGTGCAGGCTTGCAGCGGAGTTTTGCATTGCCGGTCGTGAACTTTTTGCTGTGCTCAGGCAACCAAACAGCATTTTTAAATGGAAGGTCGCACTTGTGCACCTTTGCTTTTCAGTTAAAAAAAAATATATTGTACAGTGGCAACAACTTGTTGAGAATAATAACGTGAGTAATTCACTTGCAGCCACCATCGTGATTCGCAGGCATGGCTGCGTGTGAACTTCCAACATGGATAGCTTTGCATATCAAGATTTTGCGAAAGGGCCATGGAGACAAACAAACATTGCTACAATTCTGAGTTTATGCGCAGCAATCAGCATTATATCTTCTTGTCTAGACAATCCCCCTGTTATCAGTTGCAGAACAATGCAGACACCCATGTTTACCATCCTTCTCCCTTTTCTCCTGTTCAGACTGAACATCAGAACATACACACACAATGATAAATAACAAGCTGGCACAAGTTCTCACTCCACTGAAAAGTACATCCATGGCCATTACAGGCACACAAAAAAAGTACTCTGTTCCAGCTTGTTGCCCTAAAAAGAAACTAGTTGCCAAGGCACTTCATTAGAAAAATGTGTTATGGTACTCCCTAGCTCTGTTTTTAAATGCCTCAAGTTTCAATTGTACTCACACGAAGGCAAAACCAGCCCAGAGGCTTTGTACTGTTTGCAGAAGTAGTAAGTATGAAACAACAGGGTCGTTTACATGGCAAAAATAATCCTCAAAGAATTCGCCTATAATTCTTATAGTTCCCACGTGTTCTGCATCTGCAGCGCCCTTTTCGGAAGGAGGGGGTCTAAACCACCCATAAGTGGCGCAGTTAATGACACAGCTGATTTTCTGCCTTTTTTAAAAAAGTGCCGCAAATTTGCACATTATCGCATTTGGGAACTGTCCGTCATTTTTAAATTCGGGATGTTTAAAATTAGGGATGTGGGCAGTTTTTTATCGTGATGCCACAAAAAACCTGCCTACACATCTGGCTTTCCTTTCTGCTTTGAAGCATCCCTGTAAACATCTTTTGTTTTCCTAATAGAGTCAGTTCAGAGAACAAAGAAGGGGGGCAGGGGAATAGCTTGGAGTCATGCCGAAACTCTTGATTTACTGGATCTTGGGGGGAAGAGAAAGTACAGGAGCAGCTACGTCTATGTCACCAGAATATCGATGTCTTCGAAAAAATAGCCACAGAAATGCAAAAGCGTGGACCCAACTGAACCCCGGAAGAATGCCGCACGAAATCGAAAATGATGTGTCAGAAATACAGGGAAATTAGAGATCATAACTCTAATAGCCAAATACAAGCAGGAAATGAGCGTAGCTAAAACCTCCATGGCTGCAACAATTTACTTAGCACCATTGAAGAGAACAAAGACCATAAAAGATGACAAGATGCCCAATCAGAAGCCCAAGAGGGGGGAAGTAGATGACCAATGGGAGTACGGGTGGCGGGAATTCCCTAAGGAAGTATGTCTAGAACGAATGACGTACTTCATTGATTGACAGGTAGGGTTGTCAAAGTGCGGAATATCGACGTCGTGGGAACTGAAATATTTCGATGTGTAGAAATTCACATCTTAATATACTCCACATTATAATCACATCGGAACTACATCGCGGAACTAAACAGGATCCGAAATTTTGCCGTGGGAACTCCGCGATGCAAAATCGAAAGTGCGCTAATGCGATACATTGTGCAACAAAAGTTGCCGTGGAACCGACCCCAACATGTTCAACTAACACATGGATGGTTTCAGCACCACAGACACAGCATGTAGCAGATTTCCCTCTTGATCTTAGATCTGCTATATCTGGTGTGTGTGTGTACCCAGACCATTCTCACTTTTAATGATAATTTTGCAACCTATATTATAGAAATTACATGAATTGCCAGTGTTCTAATGCTGCTATTTGCTTTGCAGAGAAAGATAGTGACCCCAATTTTCTAGAAAGTATTTTCTACAAAGAAGTTCATCAGAATCTATTAGAGGATGTTGGTGCTGACTTGTTGTCTTTGCCTTAGGGGCTCCTGTTCTGAATCTTTCTGGTATGCTGCCTTCATGGAACTGTGCACCGAGATGCAAGTAATTAAACAGGGAAGGAGCCTACAATTTTGCATGCAATAGTCTCAGGTTTAATCCCTGGCATCATGAGAGATATGAACGTTAGTTGCAAAGGGAGTATTCCTTTTAGTTAATTGTTAATCATAGAGTTGGAAGAGACCCAAAGGGCCATCCAGTCCAACCCCCTGCCATACAGAAACACACAATCAAAGCACCTGCAACAGATGGCCATCCAACCTCTGTTTAAAAAACCTCCAAAGAAGGAGACTCCACCACATTCCCAGGCAGCATGTTCTACTGTCTAACAGTGTTTACCGTCAGTAAGTTCTTCCTATTGTTTAGTTTAATAAGCTAAAAAATCTAATTTGATTGCACTTATGCTAGAAGGGTGGAAAGTAACTGATGTTGATGTTAAATTGCCATTAAAATTTTAATTAAATGCCTGTACTAAAAAGTAGAGTTCGAAGACATAGGACTTTATCAGACTATCACTTTAAAGCATTCTTTTGCTGGCATAAAAAAAATCAATTTTTATGCCAGCAAAAGAATGTTCCCCCCACACTTACCTCTAATCCGGCAAAGGCAGCTCTGGCAATGAAAGAGGAAGTGAACGGTGCTCCGTTCACTTCCTCCTTTGAGATCCCATGAAATATCATGAGACTTCATCATGTGGGAAATTCAAAAAAGAAAACAAAAAATAACAATATATTTTTTAAAAAGCAAAAAAAAAAAACCACTGTAAAACTTACAAGTAATCCAGGGAGCGTCATAAAAAGTGTGCAATCTCACCCGGAAGTGTTTGTGCCGGACCGGCCACTGATGGGGTAAGTACAGTAAAAAAAAGACACGAGGTTTCACACGCCGGCTATGCCAGCCAAAAAACAGCAGGCGGGATCAATTGACGGCTTAAGCAGTCAATTAACATGCAAGGGTTTTGGCAAAGACATAACCGCAAAAGGGCAATGTCATCTGATATGTGTGCCCTTTCACGGTTATGTGGCATCACTATGATGCTGTATTTGATGAGTCTGATAAAGTACATAGCCTTGTTAGTCTGGAATATCAGTAAGCATGAGCGTCTTGTACCACCTTTGAGAATAAGGACTTTATCAGACACCCCATTATAAAGCGTTCTTTTGCTGGCATAGAAAAACCCATTTCTATGCTGGCAAAAGAACATTCCCCCCTACACTTACCTTCTAATCTGGGCAAAGGCTGCCAGCAATAAAAAGGAAGTTCACTTGCTTGTTCAAAATCCAAAAATAAAAGGAAACCAAAAAACATTTAAAGTTGCACGAAGCACCTTGACACACTTTAAAGCTACCAAGTAACCCAGGGAGGGTCATAAAAAGAGCGAAACTTACCGGGATGTACTGATCTCACCCGCAAGTGTTTGCGTCGGAGCAGCCATTGTTGGGTAAGTCTGACATTTAAAGGGACCGAGGTATTGCACGCCAGCAATGCTGGCAAAAAACTGGCAGAGGGATCTATTGACGGCTTAAGCCATCAATTAAAACCCCAGTTTTTGGCCAGGACATAACCGCAAAAGGGCAACGTTGTCTGATATGTGCGTCCTTTTGCGGTTATGTGGCGCTGTGATGACGCCGTATTTTTTCTGTCTGATAAAGTCCTAACTGAGAGAAAGAAGTTGTAGCATAAGCTTTCATAGATTTGGGGCTCATCTACACAAGGCAGAATGCACCAGCTCCCCACTGGCATATCCTGGGCACAAATAGTCCCCCCCCCGTTACTGTCTCCAAACAGGCTGGAGTCCAGACACACTGGCTTGTTGCTGCAGCTGCTGCCACCACCGTCCTCCTTGCTGTCTTGGAAGCAGGAGCCAGCCTGCAACATGTAACCAAGCCCCCCTGTATGTGACCAGCCTTGGTCACATGCTGAAGGACTCCTTCCTGTCTTTTGGGAGAGCCAGGGAGACTGGCAGCTGCAGCGAGGGCCAGCCTGCTGGGATGGGCTCCTGAGGACATGTGAGGCCTGATCCATTTCCTCACAGTGGAAATGGAGTAAACAGCTATTATTTAAAATGCTATATCCGAGTCTACCCCGTCTTCCCCCTGTCTTCCCCCTGTATTTTTCCCATGGGTGGTGAGGACTGCCTGGGGGCTGAATGGGACCAAAAGTCCTGCATCATCAGGACTGCAGGATTCTAAGAAGGGGGCAAGATAGGGTATATTGCATGTGTAGACAAGCCCTTGGTCTCCTTCCTCAGATGCACGGAGTCTAAAAATTGTTGCCAGAATGAAGCTGAAAAATACCACACATTACATAGAAAATGTCCCATTATATAGACAATTTCCAACTTAATATGTTTTTAATTACAGTCGTCCCTTCACTTTCGCAGCTTTGACTTTCACAGTTTTAAGTATTCGCAGTTTTTCCCTCACTCTCCTCCCCCTCCCCGGGGATTGTAGCAATGAGGGTGCTGCAAGAGGATCAGCAGCAGCTGCCTTGGTTGCCTCTTCCTCTTGGAGGCATTGACCGTGCTGCTATGGTCCCAACTGGGAGGAGCAGGAAGAGGAGGAAGGAGAAGAGGCAGTGGAGGTGGGGAGAGGGAGGACTGGGGGACCAGGGAACTCCAGCTGCCAAAGGAGTGATGCGTGTGGGGGGTGAGGCAAAGCCTCTAAAATTGCCCCTTTCCTGGGCCTTCGCTCCCTTTGGGGGGGAAGCGAAGCCCAGGAGAGGGGCGATTTTAGCGGTCTTGCCTCACCCGCCGCTGCTCTCCTGGGCCTTCACTTCCCTTCCCAAAGGGAGCAAAGACGTAGGGAAGTGTGGGGGTGAGGCAAAGCCTCTAAAATCAACCCTCACCTGAGATTTCACTCCCTTTGGAGGGAAAGCGAAGCACAGGAGAGGGGCAATTTTAGGGGTTTTGCCTCACCTGCCGCCACTCTCCTGGGCCTTCACTTCAGTTCCCAAAGGGAGCACAGGCCCAGGGAAGTGCGGGGGTGAGGCAAAGCCTTTAAAATTTCCCCTCTTCTGGGCTTTCAGTCCCTTGGGGGGAAGCAAAGCCCAGGAGAGGGGCAATTTTAGCGGTTTTGCCTCACCCGCCACCGCTCTCCTGGGCCTTCGCTTCCCTTCCCAAAGAGAGCAAAGGCCCAGGGAAGCACAAGGAGGGGGGAGGCAAAGCCTTTAAAATCGCCCCTCTCCTGGGCTTTCAGTCCCTTTGGGGGGGAAGCGAGCCCAGGAGAGGGGTGATTTTAGCAGTTTTGCCTACCCACCGTCGCTCTCCTGGGCCTTCACTTCCCTTCCCAAAGGGAGCACAGGCCCAGGGAAGCATGGGGGGTGAGGCAAAGCCTTTAAAATAGCCCCTCTTCTGGGCTTTCAGTCCCTTTGGGGGGAAAGCAAAGCCCAGGAGAGGGGCGATTTTTATTTATGGTTTTTCACATTCGTGGGGGTCTTGCGGCCCTAACCCCTGCAAATGTGAAGGGACGACTGTAGTTCCTATCTCTGACAGTCAACAGGTAGGGCTTAGGTAAGATCTGTACTTAAACATCTGGAAAACTACTGCCAGTTCACAGAAGATGTTACTTCCTATAAAGAACTTCCAAGCCAAATGGTGCAGTGTCATATGTTATCTTGTGTGGTAGTCTTAATTAATTGCAGTTCTTTTAGCCAGGTATGAAGCCCTTTAGGACGTTAAAGGTTAAAACTTTGAAATAAATCTTCCATGAGGTCAGAAAACAATGGGTCACCAGTATAGAACTTTCCATGTTGAGGTAGTAGAGGTTGCTGTCAATGGCATGATGAATCCACTCTTGAGTTTTCTTTTGATTTCTATAGGAACTATCCAAACCACTGAATCTATATTAGGGAAAGGTGTTGGCTGAAACTAAAACTTGGAGTGGATTCACTACCCTAATTAGCATGGAAGCCAGCAGCTACTGGGGATATAATCAGCTTCTAAGAGCTGTAACAGCAAATGGCTTCTTTCCAAAGATGGCCAAAACTGCTGAAGAGCAGTCAGGCAGGGTGTGCATTTAAAAGCACAGTCATATTACTGTGCAAATTATCCTCCCAGAAATGTCAGATCAGAAATGTCATTTGAACCATGACTGACTTTTCACCTTCCAGCTTAATATCTTAGTTCTCCTTTTTTAAAAAAAGTTAATGGCCTGCCAAGAAATGTAACATTTTATGGAACATCCACCCTGCTCTCAGCTATTGCCAAAGCACCTATGCAAGACCATTACCCCCAATGATACAATTAATTATGGTTATATTCACATATTAAGCAATTGCCTTAATCATTCAAAAGGATCAAAGTTCATGAGTTGTTGAGTTAACCTCTTGGTTTAAAGGGCACAGCTAAGAAGACAGATTCTGCATGGAAATCACTCCTTCAACAGCGAAATATATACTTCAGTCAATCTATACAGCTCTTCTGCAGATATTTTCTTTTTCATGGGTCTGTGCTTTTATTCAGACTTTAAAAGGATGCTCCTTGGAGAAGTCACAAGCTTTTGAAAAAAGTTTTACATGGCAGCAATTCTTTCTATGCTGTTTGGAATCCAAGTTTGGAACCTAAGATCACTTGCCCTCTTTGGCATTGGGATTCAAACCTGTGGAAAATATGTACTCTGTCTCCTCTACTCCATCCACAGTCTTCCCAGGCAGGCTGATAGTGGAGATATAAAGTGCAACTATGACCATGTTGAAGAACATGAACCATTGGATTCAAATCACAAGGGGGGAAAGTCCACCTAAACCTTAGGAAGAACTTCTTTCCTGCAAGAGCTGTTCAAGAGCGGAATGGACTGCCTTGGAGGGTATTGGCCTCTCCATCTTTGGAGGTCTTTAAACAGAGGTTGGATGAGTATCTTTCAAGAGGGCTTTAGTTGTGTATTCCTGCATGACAGTGGGTTGAAGCAGGTGGGCCTTGTGACCCCTTGCAACTCCAAAATTCTGTGATTCTATGGATGTTATCAGACACATGAAATATGATGTCATAACGATGCCACATAAATGTGAAAGGGTGTGCAGATCAGACGTCACCCTTTCGCTTTTCTGTCTTGTCTAAAACCCGTTGTATTTTATTGACAGCTTGAGCTTAAGCTGTCAATAGATCAGCCATGGCGATATTTTGCCAGCATATGAAACCTTATCGTCAATGGCCTGTCTGGCCAGAACATTTCCAGTTGAGATTATGACATCCAGGTAGGTGACATACTTTTTAAAACCCTCCCTAGTTTACTTGGGACTTTTTTCAGTATGTTTTTATGCTTTAAAAAACCTTTTCTCTGTTATTTTTGTTTTTATTTTTGCATTTCCCGCACTATGTATTCTCATAAGAATACACAGGATTTCGAATGAGGAAGTGAATGGAGCTCCGTTCACTCCTCCGTCATTGCCGGAGAACTGTATGGAAGGTAACTGTGGCATGGGGAGTTCTTTTGCCAGCATAAAAACGGCAAAGTTATGCTGGCAAAAGAATGGGGGTTAGGCGGGGGGTCTGATAAAGTCCTATGTGTTCGCTGAATGTGTTTACAGTGATCCATTGGATTAGGGGACCTGAGTATTACATATTCTCAACTACTTGGGCACTGTAACCACATTTGCTTGAAAATGATTTTGGTTTTACTCCAGCCACACCATGTCGAAAAGAGGAGGAACACATTCTCCTATCCTCCCCACACTTGGCAACCCAAACACCTGAATAAGGATACTCTTTTGTTAATTTTTGTGGGGGGGAGGGTGAGTGAGTGAAAGAGAGACAGAGACAGGCAGACATACTGGGTCTAACTTGAACGTTCTAAGGGTTTATCTACACCAGCCAGGATATGCTGGCTCCCTACCAGCATATCCTCACTTCAGAGCTGGCCCATTCTGCCCCCATTACTTGGAGAAAACAGGCTGGCATCCAAACAGAATGTTGGCCGGTCGCTGCAGCCACTGTCGCTGCCACTAGGAAGGAGCCATGCAATATGTGACTGCAGGCCCCCTGCAGGCCTCGGATACATGCTGAGGGACCCCTGCCTGGCTTCCGGGAGAGCCAGGGAACTGGCAGTTGCAGCATCAAGGAATGGCATTCTAGGATGGACTCCTGCAGACATGCAGGGCCCAATCCAGCAGTACCAGATTAAACTGGGTATTATTTTATATTGCTGTAAAGGGCCCTAACCTGGCTTTCCCCTGTTCCAGCCCCATATTTGCCCCAGGGGTAGTTTGAACTGCCTGGGGGTGGATCAGGATAAATGCCCTGCATCGTTTGGACTGCAGGGCTCTGGATTGGGGCCAAGCCAAGGTATTTGGCCCATGTAGGTAAGCCCTCAGATTCTATTAACGCTACACAAAGATAGCAGTTTGATACCACTTGAACTACCATGGCTCCTTCCCACAGAATCCTAGTATTTGTAATTTGATGAGGTACTTGGGGAAATATGCTAAACCTTTCTAGTACAGAATTTCAAGTACCTCTTATAAAACTACAAAGTGCAAGATGTAACAGAATGGAGCCATGACATTTAAAATAGTATCAAACTATTATAAATGTGTAGTGTTAAAGCACACCTACTTTGCTCTCAGATGTCATGGCTACTTAGGAATGCGGGAAATATATTCTATGGGTCCATAACAGCACATTGTTGTTGGTGCTGTTATTGCCAACACTGACAAAAAAAGCTCTGACTTTACAGACTCTAGCAATGAGCACTTGGCATAAAATAAATCTTAATCACTTTACTGGCAAGTAAATATTATTTTAGCAAGAAAGCCAGCCTTTCTTTGTCCTTTCCCCCATCTCCTCCTCCTCCTTCTTGAGTCCAGATTGGGACTCAATTTTATTTGACAAAGGAGAGGAGTATTAACAATCCCTCAATCAGCTTTCAGGGATCTTTCTGGGATGGACAAGTTCACCATGTCCAGGGGCCAGTTTCCTGCAGAGATGTCCAAGAAAGGTGGAGGACAGGGAGACAAAGGACTTTTTCGGACAAGTAAAATGCAACGGAAGCAGCCTCGCCACGTTGCGAGGCTGCTGCGCTGCAAGGCGTCCCTTTCGGATGACGCCCATCCCTGCCGGTACTGTTGCGGTACCGCAGGGACATTTGAGTGTAATATTTTGGCGATTTTTACTCACGAAAGTTGATCGTGATTAAAAATCGCCAAAAGATTACACTCAAATGTCCCTGCGGTACCGCAACAGTACCAGCAAGGACGGGCGTCATCCGAAAGGGATGCCCTGCAGCTCAGCAGTCTCGCAACGTGGCGAGGCGCTTCCATTGCATTTTACTTGTCCAAAAAAAGTCCAAAGTGTGTTGTAGGTCCACTTACGGTTTTGGAAAAAAAAAAAAGGGAGTTGCATTGGATTTTAACAAAAAAAAATTGTAAGTGTCTGCATAAGTGGACTTGCATGTGTGGGAAATAGAACTGTGTGGCTTTTCAATGTGCGTACTCAGCTTGGGGCTGCCATGATGTTACAACATATAGGCATCCATTGCACAATGGTAGCCAGTAGAATCACTGATGCACTATACAGCCCAATGTGAAATTGGCACCAATTTGCATCGGGGCACTCCTGTATGTGTATCCAGACACTGGCTAGGAAGGGCGGAAGTGCAACAGGAGTACCCAATGTGCATCAGAAGTGCATGAAGCACATCAGAAGCACCCAGTGTGCATCGGAAGGAGCTGATGTGCATTGGAACAGTCTTGCCTGTGCCTGAATGTGCATCTCTGCAATTCAATAACAGTGGTTTGTTGCATTTCTTCAATATAGCTATTGATTGTAAAGTTACAAAACGTAGACAGTGATGTAGAATCTTGGCCAACATTTTGTTTGTGTGTCTAGCAATTTTGTTTCCTCCATGTTTACATCTCATACTTGAAACTTCCATTTAGTTATTTGTTTAATACACTTTAGTTGCCTTGGACCCCCAAGACTTAACTCAAGATTTAAAACAACAACAACAAAACATAATAATAATAATAATAATAATAATAATAATAATAATAATAATAATATAATTATACCATCCACTAAACCTTTCCTAAGAGGCACTGGGGAGGGAGGGGAGACTTTTCTCCTGCTTCTTCCTGCAGGTTTGTGGCTGAAGAGGATTGAACAACAATGCTTAGGCCAAACCAGCCAGCCAGCTTTTGCCTTGACTCCTGTCAGGTGGCCACTCCACTGCAGGGAGGAGGTGGGCCAAGCAGCCTACAAACTTTTGGGGACCCCCTGTGAGGACATCACAGCCCCCTGGGGGTCCACGGCCCACAAGTTAAGAACCACTCATCTAGTCCAATATTCTTTACTTGATGGGTCCATCTTTGTTAATAATCTATATAACCCACAGTTCTTAATGACTGCCATTTTTTTTAAGTATAAAACCCCTGTGTTTTGGGGGAGACTGAACACCATGGTATTATGGGTGCTTAAAACAAAAATCTGTGGATTGTTTTATTTCACAGAAGTACATCTGATTTTAAATTATCATGGATTTCTATTCAAAAAGATAGCTGCTTCGAAAAAGAAAGATTTGTTTGATTCACCTTTACATAAAAGAAAAGAAGAAATCAGTGCATCAATGACAAAAAGAACCATATTTGGATGTTGTGATTTAAGTTCTAATTTCTTCATCATCACATTCTGTGTCTTCTTTCTCCTCTTCTGAAATGATCACTGCATGTGATACCTATTTGCTAAATCCCCAGGCCAGGGGAAAATTACACAATAAATCACATGTACTCACAAACTATTAATAATAGTCTAATTTCTCCTCCGACCACATCATTATAAGGTCCAAACACATATTGACTAGAATCCTGTTGGTTAGTCTCAACTAGAACAGGCTCATTAAATTAATGACTAAAAACAGAGGCAAATCCCATTGATTCAATGGGTCTACTCTACTCAAGACTATCAATAAGATCTAGGCCACTGTGTCTGCATTTGAGTTTATATTCCACCAATGCAGACTTGAATAGACAGCAGCAACACTTTCAGAGGAGCATTTTTGTGTTGTAAAACTGAGCCTCCACTGTCAAAGGCTTCTCTTGGAAGAATGTTCTTTAGTATTTGATCTCCAACCTCCTGTGGATTACTAGACTATGGATTCTGCTACCAGGCTCTTCTCTGTTAAATGATTAATTACTTATCTTTTGCTATTGTCCCAGTCATTGTGCAACTGATACTCAGTTAGCTGACCAGAAATCATGTAAGCACAGTCCCTTTACATCTCACACTGTCACAGTCTGCCTTTGTTGTTGTTGTTGTTGTTAATTTAAAACATTGCCACATGAACTACTATTTATAGATTAAAATTGCAGCTCTAACCAGCAATTTGAAATACAGATTAAGATTCGCATACCTAGAATATAACAAGGCAGCAATACATAAAGAT
Source organism: Gambelia wislizenii (assembly GCA_030847615.1). Lineage (NCBI taxonomy): Eukaryota > Metazoa > Chordata > Lepidosauria > Squamata > Crotaphytidae > Gambelia > Gambelia wislizenii. The sequence goes on along the minus strand of JAUMIR010000001.1, from coordinate 162,107,240 downwards.
TTCTGTAATCATGTTAGAAGGAAAGTGCTATTACAGAACTGGAATATAATACGTAAGCAATATTTTGGAAAGATCCCACTATGGATATCTCCAGCTGAAGCCTTCTTTGCAAGATAGGGGCAATTGGGTAAAATAAATAGATGGATAACATACTAAGATCTATGTAAGAAGGAGGATGGAAGAGAGATGGAATTTAAAACAAGGGAGGAGTTACAACAAGAGGGATGGCAACTTAACTGGTTCTCCTATTAACAACTATATAGCAGATTCCAAAAGGACAAAGTAGAATTCGGCTTCTCAGAAAAGGAAATGAATTTTGAAAAAATCATACGAGATGATAAGAAAAAGAAGATAGCGAGATTGTATGATACTTTTATTACCAGACAACTTGAAACTGAAGTGATAAAAGAAGCAATGGTAAAATGGGCCAAAGACATTGGGAGTGAAATTCAATTGGAAGAATGGGAAGGGGCGTGGCTAAAAACAAAAATGTTTATGGCATGTCAAGACCTGAAGGAAAACTACTTCAAGATAAGTAATAGATGGTACCTAACTCCATCTAGGCTAAGTAAAATCTATGGTACTAAAGGGAAAGAATGCTGGAAGTGTGAAAAAGACTTAGGTACGCTAAGACACATGTGGTGGTTCTGTCCTCTCATTCACAAATTCTGGCTGAAAGTGCATAAGATAACCCAAAAAATGTTCAACATTGAATTCAAATTTAATCCAAAGCTCTATCTTTTAAATATTACTTCTGTGCTAGCAAGGAATGTTGAGAGGAAATATTGGCGAATACTATTATATTTATGCATGGCGGCTCATATGATCATTGCGGCATTATGGAAAAACAAAGAAGAACCCTCGATAGAAAGTTGGTTGAATAAACTACTATTGATGAGGGAAAATGACAGATTATCTCATTTAGTTAATCAAGAGGTGATAAGAAAAACAGAAATATAGAATGGCTGCCAACCTACTGTAGGCAAAGATGGAACATAGAAAGGGATATAGAGATATAATGCAGAGAAAATAACATAAGGATGTTCTAATAAACAAATAAAGAAATAGATTGCTGCGTTAGGTGATAGGAAAGGAAGGGGAGAGGAATAAGAATGAGAAGGATGAATGAGAAGGGAGGAGAGGAGGAAATAAAGAATAAATTCATGGAAAATTTAGAAATGGAAAGATAACTTTTTTGTGTATATAGAGGAGGACATCTAAATCTATAGATGTATAACAAATCCTTTGAGTTACTTTAATGAGGGAAGTCAGGTTATGTTTGCTTCTAAACTGTCCTATGTCTAAGCTTACGTATATTTATGTGATGACGGAAGTAATGTACAAAATTCTGTTTGTCTTTTCTTGATTTTGAACTTTCTATGTATATGTAATAATAAAAATAATAATTTTTTAAAAAAGAAATACAGATTAAGTCTTCCTTATCCAAAATGTTTGAGACCAGAGGTATTTTGGATTTTGAAATACTTCTGATTTTGGAATACTTGTATGTACTGTACATAATGAAATATCTTGGAGATAGGACCCAAATCTAAACACAAAATGCATTTATGTTTCATATGCACCTTATACACATGGCCTGAAAGTAATTTTATAGACAACATTTTAAATAATTTTGTGCATGAAACAATGTTTGCAGACCCAGACCATACAACCCATCCGCCCCCCTAAAGAACACTCCAACACCGTGTCTTTTTCTATATATTTGTATTGATTACATGTTCAGAAAACATAGGTTAAATACAGGTTAGTAAGACATAATTGGCAATAAAAGGCCGCAACTTGAAATAAATTGTTGGCGATAATGCATTGGTCGTGATCTCTCATTGGCTCCACCCATGTGGACCAATATACATGTCGGTCAATCCCGACTCCCATGGAGGAGAGAGATGATGGCTGAGCCGACCGCCCGACTCTCTCTCCCCCCTGAAAACAAGTAACCGTTAACAGCTTAAGGCGTGGTCTCCCTTGAACTTGAACTAGAACTTGACTTTGTTCTAGAACTTGAACTTGACGGAGACCACTCTATGCATCACTCCACGATCACGACCCATGCCATCCGCCATCAAGGTGTTCCCCCTTGGAACCACCTACCGCCAACCATTGCTCCCTATCAACAGGCAGCCCTACAGGTCTGCAGAGGCCCCAGGCTGTGTGTACAGCATTCTCTCTGGCCGAATATATGCTGCGTAGGCCCCAGACCGCCAGCACCCCAATCTCATGATTGTCTCCACCGACAGGGCTCCTTGTGCGGCCATGGTGGTGGCTCCGATCCGGAAAGAGTGGCTGCCAAATTCGTCTGCTGGGAGGCCCAATAGACGAAGAGCCATCTTCAGAACGCTCACAAACTGATACCTGGTGAGTGGCGTTCCATCCCGATGCCGGAACAAGGGCCCCGCCTCGGAACCCCTTGCTCTTATGAACTCATGCATGCATGTCACCGGGCAGGGGGAGGAGCCTATCACCTTCCGCACATGCATAGTGGCTCCAATACCCCGCTGGTCGAACTTGGAGTGCCGAATGCGCAGTGTCATGTCATTGCTAGTGATGGAGACGTCACGCAACTGCAGGGCCCTGCCAGATGTATCCTGCTTGGATGAACAGACTACTTCCCCAACCCTCAGTGCCCCAAAGAAGGTGGTGGTATATGCTGTACAGAAGAGCAACGCCTCATAGCTGGAATGACATAAGGATGGCAGCAGGCCTGTCAACCTTGCCAGCATCGTGTATGATACTGGCCACCTCGTATCCGCCACCTTTGGCGTTACTCTCCTCCAACCTTCCAAGGCCTTCCTTACCATGAAACTGTCACAGGGGTCACCGTGGCCAGCCGCCTTGCTGAAGAAAGAGATGCATGCAGCTTGCCCCGCAATGGTTCTGGATGCCAGGCTCCTGTCCTTCAGTGATGCCAGGTAATGCAGTACCTCTCTTTCCGATGCTGGCCACATCGTCCCATGGCCGTGCTGCCATCTGAAGGCCAGGAATTGGGTTGCTGCCCTCTTGTAGCTAGCCTGTGTTGAAGGTGCCAAGGAGTCCGTGACGCCTTGGATCATGGTCAGTTCCCAAGGTTCCATAGGTCTTCCAGGAACAGGACCTCCTCCACATCGGTGTCCGGGGCCAGCGAGCGGAACTGGTCATCCTGAAATCAAGACAAGGCATCCACTATCTCGTTATCCACGCCCGGGATGTGTCCGGCATGGAAACTGATGTTGGACTCCAGATAGACCAGTACGAACCTGCGCACCAGTCTCATGACTCTCTCAGACCTGGAGGACTGCCTGTTGATGATCCTAACAACTGCCTGATTGTCACACCAGAAACATACCTTCTTGTCCCTGAATTCCCCCCTCCAAATGGTGACCACCACCAGGATGGGAAAGAATTCCAGGAACGTGAGGTCCCTGGAGAGTCCTGTCCCCGACCATTCAGGAGGCCATAGGCAGGTGCACCAATGGCCGTTGTAGTAGACCTCGAACCCCAGGCTACCCGCCACATTGGAGTGTACCTGCAGGTTGCCACCCAGCTCCAACTTCCCTAGCCAAGCAGTGACCCCGTTGTAATGCTCCAGAAAGGTAAGCCACACCCTCATGTCCTCTTTTACCCCCTTGGACAACCTGATGCGGTGATGAGGTGCCTTGACTCCCCCTGTGAGGTGAGTGATGCGTGCGCAGAAAGCCTTTCCTGGTGCCACCACCCTGCATGCAAAGTTCAGGTGTCCCAAGATCGATTGCACCTCCTTCAGCATGGCCTTCTCTTTCCCCAAGCATCGTCTTCAACGTAGCTATCTTGTTATCAGGCAAACGGGAGACACCTTCCACGGAATCCAACTGTATGCCCAGATAAATCAGTGATGTTGCAGGGCCTACCGTCTTGTTGGGTGCCAGTGGCACCGCGAGCTCATTGCCCAGAGCCTGGAAGGAAGAGAGTAAGAACCCGCATTCCTCTGCCCCACCCCCCTGCTGGACCCATCATTAGGAAGTCATCCAAGTCGTGCGTTACAAATGGGGATCCCACCCGGTGCTGAAGAGCCCATTCCAAGAATGTGCTGAAAGTCTCAAAGGCTGCGCAACTGATAGAGCAACCCATGGGCAATGCCATGTCATAATACCACTGATCTTGGAATTTGAAGCCCAAAATGCAATGGTCATCTGGATGAACCGGCAACAGTCGGAATGCAGATTGTATGTCACATTTTGCCATGAGCGCTCCTTCCCCACAAGTTTGAAGGAGGCACACCGCATGGTCCAATGAGGCATACCTAACTGTGCACAGTTCCGGTGGGATGGCATCATTGACCGATGATCCCTTGGGGTACAATAAATGGTGGATGAGCCAGTATTCCCCAGGCGCTTTTTTGGGCACCACACCTAGCAGTGATATGCGCAAATTAGGCATGGGAGGCCGGTCAAAAGGGCTGGCTATGCAACCTGCCTCCCATTCTTTCCCTATCTTCTTGGCCAGTACCTCAGGCAACTGTGCTGCAGATTTTAAATTGCCTGAAGTGGAGGCCTCTCTGGGACCTTGGAACGGGATGCGAAAGCAAAACTTGAAACCGGCCGCTAAGTAGGCTGCCGCCTCCCTTTTCAGGTAGGCCACCAAGAGTGGATGCATGGCCTCAAGCTTGAATGAGATGAAGGCCATGCGACCCCCTTGCCCGCCCCGACGCTTACCTCATTTGGTGTTACTGTTGGAGGCGCTGCTGGCAGACCCTACCTCCCTTCTGCCGCCCGATGAGGCAGGGTGATTGTTCCGAAAGGACTGCCCCCCACCACCTTGTCGAGAACAGTTCACCTTGGGGTGCCACCCCACAGGTGTCACATGAGTGGTCAAACCGGCATTTGAACCTGCCGCACTTACCTCCTTTGTATTCCCAGCAGACTGGCTTCTTCCCTTCCTTTTTTCAGGCAGCCTTGGGAGCTTCCCCCTTTTCCCACCTGCCTGGCCCAGTGGCCTGTAGCCAAGTGGGTAGTCAATGGTCCTGTGCATTGGGTACCTGGAGGCTTTTTTCCTGCACTCCACATCATAAAGAATGGCGTTGGCATCCCCAGCCTGTGCCTGTACCGTCAAAACCTGGCGAAGGTGATTGATCAAATGCCAGGCCCGTTCTGGGAAAACCAACGCCACCACCCCCATGAACTCTGCGTACCCGGTGAGCCAATTGGCAAAGGTGTGCTCCACCATCGCCAAGCTGGCCTTGTCAGTCTCTTTTTTGTCACTCCTGTGAACCCTGGCCTCCTCCCCCGGAGGTGGCGCCAAAGAGAAGACATCAACGTAGTACCCCTGTAGTATTTTGGAACGTACCTTGTGATCGAACAGGCCCCCTGGGGGGGTCCTCCTTCGACTTGGCCTCTCTAAGCTCTTCGCCTGGGGAGTTCTTACCTTCATTCCTTCACTCCTTTGCTGCCTTCTCCCTGGCCTTCCTGAGCTTAAGGGCCCACCCTGGCAAACCTGGTTTGTAAGCTCCTTTTTCCCAGTACCTGAATTAGTCCTCATCCGAGGACTCACCTGAAGACGAGCCAGAACGGGACCTTCAGCACTTCCTTCTCAGGCTCCGCCTACCTCCAGAACCACTGTGCCGCTGGGATGACGTGCCAGGTGAATCCGAGCATCTCGAATCCTGGGAACCGCTCCGTCCTCTGGATCTGGATCACCGTGACCGACTACTGCCTCTGAGTGCACCTGAGCTGGATGAAGTATCGGGGTCCCATGTCCCAGTCCCTGCCATGACTGCTGGCAGTGTCTGGCTATCTGCACCACCCGGGTGTGACTCCTTGTCCAGCCTTTTTAACACCTCAGACAAGGCCCCCATGACATCCACCATGGTAGGTGTTGGAGGCGTGAAGGCCTCAACAGGGAGGCGCAGGACTGTCACCACCTCGTCCCCATTGCTGGGACCCGGGACCTGGTCTGGCAGCCCTGGGTCCCCACCTCCTGTATAGGGCTCTGGTTTGGGCTGGGGTGGTGGATCCACCTGATGGCATTGCTTGGCCGTCCTCTTGGGCCTCATGATGCCTCAGGACAACCCGACCCCTTCCCCGAACAGGTAGGAAAGTGTTGTTGTTGGTACTGTGTTTTTTAATTGTATTTATTTCACACCGGCCACTGATCTATGGCCCGAAAACCTGTGCAAGGCAAACAACATGAGGGAGGCAGGGATGAACCCCTCGTCCTGAGCCCATTGGCTCGATCCAAGACCCCCCATCTATTCTTTGTATGCTTGTGTGTTTGTATTTTCTCCATCCCCATTGGGCCTGTCCCAACATGTGGGGGGGACCCCCTTGGCCCGGGCCCCCACCCCCCCAGCTGCCCTGCCCCACAGCATGGGGGGGTTGGGCAGAGGGCCATCTCCCTAGGAGCACCGCCCAGCTCGGCTGCCGGCACTAGGCCCCCACGACCCCACGGAGGGCGAGGGCACCATCCCATGCCAGTGCACCCCCACCCTATGCCCCGTGGCCAGCCACCCCCCATGCCCTACCTTTCCACCCAGCTGCCGCCGTTGCTGCCTGGCAGGGACGCATGCCTAGTATGGCGTGCTGGGTATGTGTTTGTGAGGGGGTTGTTCTCCATGGGGCGGAGCCCAGCTACTGGCCCGGGGGGCTCCCTCACCCCCAGCACGGCTGGGACTGAGGCCACATCCACCGTGACCAACCGGCAGCCCGCTGGCCTTCTCCGGCCAATTCCTCCACTCCGTGCCTGGTGCGGCGCGCCAAGTGTGCAACTGCCTGGGGTGTGTGTGTGTGCCTGAGGAGGGGGGAGGAACACCCGCCCATCTGTTGTCCCAGGCACCTCGCTCATCCTCCCCTGCCCCTTGCCCCCCAGCACGGAAGAACTGTGGCCGCAGCCGCCGCTGAGCCTTGGCAGCCCACTGGCCCGCTCCTGATAGCCGCACTGTGCCCCACTTCTTAAGGTGGGGGGTGCCACCAAAAAAGGGCACCTACCCAGCTCCTCCGGCCATGCTCCCTCCTCTTCGGCTCCTTGGAGCCAGAATGCTGCGCATCTGTGGTGGAGCTGCCTTTTAACAGCTCTGTCACAGCCATGCACGTCATCCACCCACGCCATAGCGCAGCCACATGACCCTCCCCTCCAGCAGCCGGGTGGCCAATCAGAGGCAGGCAGGCCCACCCCGATTGGCCGCTTCCTTCCCGCCTCTCCCAGCCGCAGCGGGCGCTGGGAGAGAGACAGGGGACTAATGGTGTCCCCCATGGTGACCGCCCATGCGGTCGCCCCCCCTGCCACCCCCCCTGGAACATAGGGAGTGAGCAGGGGGGGCTCCATTTGGGTGTGCCAGCCAGGCCACAAAATGGCCCGCCGGCAAGCAGCGAACCCCTTTCTGTACATTGAACCATCAGAAAGCAAAGGTCTCAGTATCTGAGCCATCCATGTGGACTATTTTGGATTTTGGAATATTTGGATTTTGGATAAGGGAGATTCAACCTGTGGTAGTTTGGTACAAACATTTATTGGTGTCTTAAATTCTGTGTAATGGAAATAGCCCTATACATTTGGAATATACATTGACGGGCATTTCTGTCAATGGTGTGTCTAACAAGCCACCTTCTACGGTTCAGCTTTATCATCTGGACAGCCATTTCACTGTGTGTTCAGCCATCATCTACATATCATCATACCGAGGTTTTTGTTTGTTTCTGGAATGAGAACCAAATCCAGATCAAGTATCTGGCACCTATTGGCCTCACAAAATTCTCTGTCATCTGTCTTGAGGAGAGCTAACAGGTATATTTTTTTAGAACAATAAAATCTAGCCAAAGTTGAGAAATGAAGTTACATTATCAGAAATGGGGGAAAATTGCTTTATTGCTATAGAACAGTAAGACTTCAAAGCTGTAGAAATACTTTACAGATCAGAATTATCAATTCCTGGAACACTTTGTGGTGGCAAAGCCTTGTTACTCTTTTCTGATGTTATTTTCTGCAACACAATTTTTATTTTTTTATCCTGGAATGATCATTTCTAATTATTATTATTATTATTATTATTTATACTCCGCCCCTCTGTTAAAACAATCAGGGCGGCTTACAAAAATTAAAATACAATACAGATAAAAATCCCTAAACACCCCCCACCCCCACCCTCCCCCATAAAAAATATTAAACAATATAAATTAAAAGCAACTGACATTTAATGATACTCTGTATTGGGCTTCCATGTAGCTAGGTGTAGTTTTCCAATTGAATAATAAACAGCCAATCTTCATATTACAGCTTGCACCCTTGGATGCTGGCCCATTCCATTGGTCTGGATAACTTTTGGGTCTGAGCAGCAGTTGCTTTGGAGAATAAACCACACACCTTGTTTCAACTACACTTTACACTAAAAGTCTTTGTACAAAGCACCTTTCTCCAACCTGGTGCATTCCAGAAGTGTTGGAACTATGGAGGTTATCAGACATGCTGAAAACGGCACTATAACAATGCCAGGAGATCGCTAAAGGGCTGCATTTTCAGATGATGTCGTTTCACCACTCGTAATGCACCTGTTCTGCTGCCTTTTCACCAGCGCTGCATTTTATTGCTGGGAGAAGCCATCAACACATCCCCCATTCTGTTTGTGTCACAGATTTGACAGCGACTGAAAAGGTGCCCCGTTTCACTGGTGAAATCCCAGTGTCAATGGGAGGTCCCTGGCAGAACACCTCCTGGTGAGATCAGGACATCAAGGAAAGTGGCATGCTTTTTTTAAACTTCTCTGGTTTACTTGGAAGTTTTAAAGTGTGTTTTTGTGCTTGCTGCCACTTTTTCTCTTGTATTTTGCTTTTTATTTTTGAATTTCCCATGCTCGCATCTTCTTGCAGAACTGGTGGGATTTCACTCCAGGAAGTGAACAGAGCTCCATTAGAGCTCCATTCACTCCTGGGCTGCCCTGGTGATGCTAGGAAAGGTAGGTCTGAAAACCTTTGTTATTGTGGTGTGACAGGGGCAGGAGAGGAGATTGTGGGACAGGAACGCTTCTTTTGTTCCTGTCTGATAATCTCCTATAATGCTGGGGTGCATGTTATATTGTCTGAAGATAACTGGCACCACACATCTGGGAGAAAGTTGGTACCGCATATGGGGATAAGGTGAGTTTCAGAGAGGGTCTTTCTCAACCCTATCCAGAGACGTCAGGGATTGACCTTGGGACTTTCCATAGGTGAAGCAGGTCTTGTACAATTGAACTGCATTCTTTCCTCTTGAGAAGAATGACACACCATAAACATTCTTAATTGGAGCTTGGAAAAAATACTTTTATGGACTAAAGCTCCAAGAATCTCTCAACTAGCAGGGGCACAGGTCATCCTGGATGGGGATTCTAGAACTTGTCATTCAAAAAGTATATTTTCAAAACTCTGCTTATATCCAATCCTTGTCTCTGAACTTTCATGTGACAGAACCAATCCTTAGCTGAGCCACAATAACTTGGTCTGGGAAAAAATATGCAGATTGGTTAAGCAGACCTTGACACCTGGAGAACAAATTTTTGTTAATTTTGCAGTTCATTGCTTCTATATGACACTGGTTGGGTTTCCCCCCTTCTTTGTAAGTTCAGGGTTGAAGCCTCGCCACAATACTATGAAATGATTGAATAAGACATGTTGGGTGCAGGGTGGAGTGATTAAACCGTCAATCTCGATGAAAAGCTGAATTTAACAAACTGGGAACTTAGCAAGTGATACCGTTCAAACTATTGTGAATAGCAGATCATTCTGCAGGTGCAGCAGCAATGAACAAGTTGGTAGGTCCTCCAGGGGAAGTCGCTTGGCTCTTCTGCTATTACAATCCAGGGGAAGTGCCTGGCCCTTCCAATCCCCTCTTCTTCCAACTGCAGCAACATGGCATCATTCACAAGAACCAATCAGTCGCTTGTTACAAAATGGACAACAATGAATGTTCATCAGACCCTGGCAAAAAGGATGGAGGCTCCCTCCAACAGAACCAGCCTGGCAGTGTGACTGCTGCAATTTCAGGCAGAATAATTTATTTAGAATTCCCCTCCCCCTAAATTTCCCCCTTTTTTTCAGACACTTAAAACTGCTTACAATCAGTAAAATCTGTGCACTGGCATCCACAATTAAAAGTAGTAGCAGCAGCAGCAGCAGTAGTAATTATTATTATTATTATTATTATTATTATTATTATTCAGTCTTCAGTAAAGAATATGGGGGTAGTGAATCAATCATTTGAACTCATTACAGTAATTTTCAAACTCTGCATGGCATAGTAATAGTAGTATGATGCCTTTCTCCCAAAATTATGACTCAAGGTGGTATAAAATTTTTAAAAAGAACAATACAGCTAAAAACATACAAAAAAGGTGAACATTAAAAATGGAATTAAACTATTCACAGTATTTATGTTTAATCGATTTTGCAACAATCAGGTATAGACTTTGCCTCCTTAGGGAAGATGGTCTAACACAGAGGCCAAGACAGAAAGGGCCATGCACCACATGCTAGAGCTAATATTTCCTGAATGTTTTAGAAAACGGGGAGCAAGGAGTCTCCCAGCCTCAAATAAATATTTGCTGTAGCTATGCAGATGGGCAGGGAGAGATGGGAACAGAAGTCATCCCGCACACTCCATCATCTCCAATGGGAATGTTATCATTTGTGACAACACTTTTTCAGTCTTATATTTGCCACAATAGTGTGGCAGTGAAATCCACCTTTAAATTAGCATACAACAGGCTGCTTCTACTTCTCTAGATCTCTATGGAGATTATCAGAGGTGGCAAAAACCACGTCAGAAGAATGTGATGAGAACAGAAATGGGCAACATTATCAGATGGCGGCATCCTTCAGCATTCTGGGGGCGTAGTGCAGGCATGAACAAGGTGTCCCTTTTTATTCGTGGCTTTGCCCCATCAATAAAAAAGTGAAGCCCCATCTGTGCCAGCACTATGCCCCAGGAATGGCTGAGGACGTGGGCATCTGGTAACGTCCCCCTTTCTGTTAGTGTCACGTTCTTCTGACGTGGTTTGGGACACAGTTTTTTGCTACATTTCCCCACATCTGATAATCTTCTATGTCTCCCTGGTTCCCCCCCCCCCTTTTGGCTGGTGCCCCCCCATTTGGCAGGTAGCCTCATCATATGTGCCTTCAAGTCACCTGTTGATTTATGGCAATCCCATGAATTTCATAGGGTTTTCTTAGGCAAGGAGTGCTCATAGGTGGCTTTGCCAGTTCCTTTGTCTGAAATATGAGCGTATAGCCTACAGCGCCTGGGATTCATTGGCAATCTCCCACCCAAGTACTAACCAGGGCTGACCCTGCTTAGCTTCCAAGACAGGATCTGGTGCCTTTAGGGTATTTAGCATTATTTCTCCTCCTCTTCTTCTTAGGAATGAATTTAGCTATGGAGGCAAAATGAGGGTTTTCCGCCCAAATAAAAATTCTCTTCAAGGATTTTTTTTTTCATTCCTCAAATTTCTAGCATTCCAGAAAGTGAGGCAGTGAAAAATTGTTTACACCTAGAACTCTTCTATTTACTTTTTTCACATTACTTTAGTATTTTTATTGCCCGTTTTCTTTGGTTGCCTAAAATCTATTTTTTAAATGTTCAACTGAAGTTTAAAGTTACTGCAATGCTAGAATTTTGAGAACTGAAGGAAAATTTCATTTGAGCGGCAGAATTCTTGTGTTGTTGGGGTTATTAATGGGGAAGAACACACAAAATTACTGTTTCAAGAAGAGAAACTCTGGAATGTAGGTACTGAGTTTGGGAAAGTCTGAGACAACTTGGAAGCGAAGCCCTCTTTCTCCCTTCTCTCTCATGAGTTAATTGACTGCAAACTACTTTTAGAACTCAGTTTGCTGCTATGAAAGTAAAGGAAGAAGAAGGACAAAAGTGGGAGGAAAGAGAAACTGGAACATTTTTAAAACAGCTGAGAAAGTAAGATGGAAGTATGTACAGTGGGGCTGTCCCTGCCAAACTGTAATAGTTGGAAAGTATGTCAATAGAATTTCACTAAACATTGGCTTATCATTCAAAAATTGATTCAAATGATCTGTTCAAGCTGGGACTAGCAGTTGGATGCTGCTGACAGAATGTAAGTCACTACATCCACAACCTGATCAGCTCCTGACATCACCCACAGCACAGAGAGTAATTCTGTGAGATATATATCCTTTTCCTGAAAGAAAAAAAAAACTAAAACAAACCAACCCTTATTTTTAAGGCCTGCAAAGGGAAATAACACCAAGACTAACTCTGTTGATACTTCCTTGCTAGCAAGCGCATTGAGCAAGATCTAAACACTCCATCTGTTTGGGCGTCTTGCCCTCATGATAGCTCCCATGGTTTGACCTTCTCTTTATCACACATACCAAAAGGACATTCATATTTAGCCTTTATTAACTTTTGCTCTATAATTGTAATTCTTTTTCTCCAAATTGGCCAGAATCCAGCTAAATATACAGTACTTAGCTAAGGAATTTCTCCTCGCCTGACTCCCCAAAACCTGTCAGAAATGTCATTCACCCATGCTCCATTCAGATGAGTAAATGGAAGTAACTGTTCTGTATTCATGATCGCTACTTAGGAGATTATCGGATGTGTCAAAAGTGGTGCTATAAAAATGCCAGGAGATCACAAAAGGGCTTCCTTACCAGTCAACGTCGTCCCCCATCATTATGCAGTCATTCTGCTGCCGTTCCTTGGGCACATTTTTTTATTGACGGAGAGAAGCTGTCAATAGATAGAATCATAGAATCATAGAATTGTAGAGTTAGAAGAGACCACGAGGGCCATCCAGTCCAACTCCCTGCCACGCAGGAAATCTTGATCAAAACATCCCCAACAGATGGCAATCCAGCCTCTGTTTAAAGACCACCAAGGAAGGAGACCCCACCACGCTCCGAGGGAGTGCGTTCCACTGCCAAACAGCTCTTACTGTCAAAAAGTTCCTCCTAATGTTGAGGTGGAATCTCTGTTCCTGGAGCTTGCACCCATTGTTCTGTGTTCTAGTCTCTGGAGCAGTAGAAAACAAGCTTGCTCCATCCTCAACATGACACCCCTTCAAATACTTAAACAGGGCTATCATATCGCCTCTTAACCATCTTTTTTCCAGGCTAAACATACCCAGCTCCCTAAGTCTCTCCTCATAAGGCATCGTTTCCAGACCTTTCACCATTTTAGTTGCCCTTCTCTGGACACGCTCCAATTTGTCGATATCCTTTTTGAATTGTGGTGCCCAGAACTGGACACAGTATTCTAGGTGAGGTCTGACCAAGGCAGAATAGAGCGGCACTATTACTTCCCTTGATCTAGATACTATACTTCTATTGATACAGCCCAAAATCGCATTGGCCTTTTTAGCTGCCGCATCACACTGTTGACTCATGTTCAACTTGTGGTCTACTAGGACTGTTCCATTTCTGTTCTGGATTTGGCTGTGTGTGACAAAGTGCCCCATGTTGCTTGCAAGATCCCAGCATCAATGGGCAGTCCCTGCCAGAACACTTCCAGGTGAGATTGGGACATCCAGGTAAGTGGTGTACTTTTTAAAAACTTCCCTGATTTACTTAGAAGTTTTAAAGTGTGTGTATGTGCATTTTGTAACTTATTTTTGAGTATTTGTGTTTTTATTTTTGAATTTCCCACACTCGCTTCTTCTCACGAGAACGGGCGGGATTTCAGTCCAGGAAGTGAATAGAGCTCAGTTAGAGCTCCTTTCACTCCTGGGCTGCCCTGTCAACAGGAGAGGAGTTAAGAGCAGTGGGGAGGGTGATTGTGCCGGGATAGGGGTGGGAGTAGAGGTTGTGGGACAGGAACACTTTTTGCATTCCTTCTGATAATCTTCTTAGTCATTATTGTGACACTATTGCCACAATTGTAACTCCCCACACAAATCTATTTTACCAGGCATCAGCAGCATGGGGGAAAGGAAATCTGCCAGTGATTTGAGCACAGGTGAATGACCTTTCCATCAGGTTTGGGAGATCAGACCAGAGAAGTTACTTAGTTGAGTATATTTAATTAAGCAGCTGATACAGAATTCCAGCCATGCCTTTTGTGGTAATTGAAATTAAAAAAAAAAACACCACAATTTTGTTGTTGTGTGCCTTCCAAATCATTTCTGACTTATGGCAACACTATCACAGGTTTTCTTGGCAACATTTGTTCAGAGGGGGTTTGTCTTTGCCTGCCTCAATTATGAACGGGATGGGGTGAGAATGCAATTATCTCCTTTTTCCAGAAATAAGTCTAAGCAAAGAAGTATAACATGGCCGAGCCACATTGGTGTAGTCGTTTGAATTTAGGACTATGATTCTGGAGACCATGATTTGAACCCCAACTCAGCCATAGAAATCACCTGGGTGTATTGTATTATAAGGTTTGTAATTTTGTTTGGATGTGTGATTGGATTAAACCAATCTAACACACATTGGAAACTGTTTAATGCAGTGTAGATGTGTAAATAGCTATTGCTTAAAACCAATCTGTAAGCTGCTCTGATAGCCTTGTGGCTGAAGAGCGGGGTATAAATAACATAAATAAAATAAATAAATAATAAATAATAAATAAATAAATTAAAAGACACAATGTTGCTAACATTAGAGGATGCCGGACTAAGGCTGGGTTGGCATGCTTATATCGGTTAAAACAAAGCTTAATTGCATAAAGATTTCAACAGCCACATTATAAGAAATGCTCTTCTGAGAAATTGGCAAAGAATTAAAAATCAATATTTCACAAAATTGCCGAGATGGTTGCCACCTCAAGAGGCTTTTCTGGGAAGATGGGAAAAAACAGAAAAATGGATTTCATATAAAGATATATGTGTTAAGAGTGAATCAGGGACATACACTATAAAAACGAAACAAAAATTGCTGAAAGAAGGATGGAACATTAATTGGTTCACATACCAATATATAATAGGTTCAAACAGGATGAGAAAGAGTTTGGCTTTCTTGATGAAGATATAGATTTGGACAAAATAATCTTTGATGAAAATAGAAAGAAAATAGCAAAACTGTATAAGGTTTTCTTAGATAGAGAACTGGAATCAGAGGCAGTGAAAGATTCAATGATTAAGTGGGCAAGAGATTTCTGTGAGATTATAGAACTAGAAGAATGGGAGAACAGCCTGGAGGAAAACAAAAAGATTTACAGCTTATCAGGGCCTGAAAGAAAACTTTCTGAAAATTAGTAACAGATGGTACCTAACTCCTTTAAAACTAAATAAAATAAACGGAACAAAAACTAAAACATGCTGGAAATGTGAGAAGGAGGTCGGCTCTTTAATGCATATGTGGTGGAATTGCCCGGTTATCCAGAAATATTGGTTGAAGATACACAATATGATTCAAAAAGAATTTAACATCCAATTTGCTTTCAATCTGAAATTATATTTATTAAACATAACATCAATATTAGAGAAAGAAGATGAGAAAAGATATTGGAGAATAATACTTTATTTATGTACAGCAGCGCATTTGAATTTGGCAACAAAATGGAAGAACAAAGAAGCTCCCCAATCTGAGGATTGGTTGTTTAAAGTCCTGGAAATGAAAGACAATGATAAATTACCACATTTGCTGAGTAACAAAAATACAGATAAAGTGGATAAAGAGTGGAATCCAATAACATATCTTTGTAAAAAGAGATGGAACACAAATATTGAAATTTAAGTTGGTTTCATATTTTGAGAGAGAGAAAAAAGAGGGGAAAGCAGAAGTTATAAAAGAGGTAAAATACATATTTAAGATGAATTGCGATAAGAAGGAAAGTGCTAAATGGATGAATAAACATTATTTACTATAGATATTAAATATAATACAGTCAGATAGGAAGATGAAACTAAGATTAGTATAGAAAAACTCTTTGATTGGCTTTTCAGAGGAAGTCAATATTTAAGTTATTCATGTACATAGGTTGTTTTCAGTGAATAAGTATAAGATGTATATATGGTAAAAAATTATAATTAAAAAAAAGAAATCACCTGGGTGACCTTGACAAGTCACATTCTCTCAGCCTCAAAATAATGCAATGGCAAAGCCCCTCTGAACAAATTTTGCCAAGAAAACCCTGTGACAGGTTCTCCTTAGGGTCACCGTAAGTCAGAAACAACTTGAAGGCACACAACAAGAACAAAGAAATACAAATTTGGAAAGTATTTAATGTGTAGAACCCTATTTTGTAGCATATTGTTGTTCACACCTCTAAGAGTTTAAGTAATACAGCAGCTGATAAAGGAGATTATCAGTCAGGATAGCAAAAAGCATTCCTGTCCCACAATCTCCAATCCCGCCCCGTCCCGGCACAATAACCCTCCCCACCGCACTTACCTTCTCTCCTGTCAACAGGCAGCACAGTGATGAACGGAGCTCTAACAGAGCTCTAGTCACTTCCTGGACTGAAATCCCGCCCGTTCTCATGAGAAGATGCAAGTGCATGAAATTAAAAAATAAAAACAAAAAGACACACAAAAAGTTACAAACAACACATATACACACTTTAAAACTTCCAAGTAAACCAGGGAAGTTTTTAAAAAGTGTGTCACTTACCTGGATGTCCCAATCTCACCTGGAAGTGTCTGGCAGGACTGCCCATTGACGCTGCATTCACAAGCATTAAATGGCCCAGGTTTCACCCGCCAGCAATGCCAGCACCAAATCGCAATGGGGGATCTATTGACAGCTCGGCCCATCAATAAAAAGGAACACCATAATGATGCCAGTGGAACACAAAAGGACATCATCATCTGATATTGGCATCCTTTCACGTTCCTCTGGCATCATATATGGCATCGCATTAGCCATGTCTGATAATCTCCAAAAGTTAGAACTGAACTAAACAAGAGGGACTTAGAAGCATAGCATTCTGGGCTGCTCCTTTTGATGTTTCTTTTTAGCTCAGAGCACGCTACCATTTTCACAATGGCAAAATACTGCCATAAATCATGCCTATTAATACAGGTGTCCCTTCACATTCGCTGGGGTTTGGTTCGCTGGGGTTTGGTTTGGTTGTGAATACCCAAATCCATTAATACTCAAGTCCCATTATATGCAATGGCATAGAAAAATGGTGTCCCTTATATAAGATGGCAAAATCAAGGTTTGCTTTTTGGATTATTATTTTTTAAAGAATATTTTCAAGCTGTGAATACTTAAAACCGTGAATGCCAAATCCATGAATGTGGAGGGACAACTGTACATGTTAATTCTGTCATCTATTGTCATGTTGTCCTGCCAGTGTGGGAAAGACTACAGTACAGGAACAGAGCACTTGCTTCACACACAGATGGCCTCAGATTCAAGCCCTGGCATCTCCAGATAAAAGAATCAGGCAGAAGGTGGTGTGAAAGAACCTTTCCTGAGACTCTGAAGATCTGGGAGTGAACAAGTTTGGGCTAAATTGTCAATTACTCCAACCTGAGATAAAACCATTTCTCTCAAGTAGTCTGAAAAGTTGTTACCTGCTTCTGTGTAACTATCACGAAACTTTGGAAGTAGAGGCAGTGATGAGAATATGATGAGGATTATTTGGCTAGAAAATACTGACACTCAGCAAGTGTTTACATGCACACCATGCTAGGCTAGCATACAGGTTGGCAGGTTGTCTGGCTATGCACCATAGCCAAATGCACATTGATGACATTATCTCTTAAGACCCTGGTGGATCTCATCAGAAGATATCATCAGTCTGAAACTAGCTATGGGACATTGGCAGGTGTTTCTCCAATCCTCCTCCCTGCCAACAGCCACATTATTAATAACAGGCTGAGCAATAATTTGATACATATTTTGCCAAATTCAAGCCCCTGAAGCCTGGATATTATGGATATTCTTAAACTGACATAGGTGTGTCAGTTTAAGAACAAAAAGCCAAAAGTCTGTGTAAAATACAACAACTAACTTACCAGCTAGTTGATGCCATCTAACTTAAAAGCATGAAGCCATCTAACTGAAAACAAAGAGATAAGAAGAAATAGTCCAATAAAGAAATATTAACAAACAACTGGCATATAACAAAACAATCAAAAAGACATACTGCATTGGTTGGTATGAAAGGGTTACTTATATCTGATGGCTGATGCAATCTGTTGGCAATAGTCCGCATACAGGTGTGTCATGGTAGGCACACTAAACCTCTGAGCATATACTCTGGCAAAAGGAATGCAGCAGTCTTCTCTTTTCAGCCTCAAATAAAGAAACAACACAATCTTTTTGTAAAGAACAGTTTTACTCCAGCGTAAGTAAGATACAACTTACTATCCAGAGATTTAAAAGCAAAATGAGTTAAATATCCAATTCTTCTAAGTTTAAATAGAAAAAATACTAACAAGCTAATGTCCCAGCTTGATGAAGTCAGCCAGACATCTTGGCTACAGTCATTAATCTACCAAGTCATAAATGTCAACATTCAAGGTAATTCAACTGAACTTTTACACTCAGTTTGCAGCTTGCAAACAGGCTCTTTCACAGCATAAATTGACTAACTGAATGTGCTATTATCCCTAACAAGGTGGATAGTGACACTCTCAAGTGATTGGTCTTTAAAGTGTCCTCATCTAAATCTCACTTCCTGTTGGAGGGGGAAGATAGTTGTTGACATTAATGGGGACTAGTTAGATCTGTCTCTGATTGGACAGATAGAGTCTGGAGATAGTATAAAAGCCTGTTGCTTGAGAGATGGAAGTCAGACTGTTTACAACTATCTCCAATGAACTTAGCTGTCTGTGATATGCTGCTGCTCCTAACTGATAAATGCCTTTACAATGCTGGTAATAGAGAAGAAGAGAGAACCCCTGCTCTCATTGTTAAATGGGCTATCTCATCATCATCATCATCTTTATTTCTTACCTACCTCTCCCTATGGATCAAGGCAGGGAATAAAACCAGATTTACATATAACATATGACATCTGTCATGTAATTCATATCTAGACTACACAAATGCCTATTATAAATATAACAGATACTGCAATGTATTGCAGAGCCTGTGTGTTTGACCCACAGAAGAGGATATAAAGCATTTCTTATAAATAAAAAATCTATATATAAATATATATAAATAATGAAGATTATCATTCCTTACAAATACAGATCACTGTGTTTCATCTACTTATGATGTGAGATACATGATTCCTTACAACTAAAACCTTTATGAAAGAATATGATGAAAGATGTGGAATGCCTTACATGAAATGTAAAGTAAATAAGTTCTGTGACTAGATGATGAAAAGTCTATGCTTCCTCCCTAAAGGAAGTGAGTATATGCATATCTATCTCCCACCATTTAGCTTTATTGGAGGACTTTGGCTTTATCAACTTTGTATACCCCATGCATAATTGTGTGCATCTCTGTCAATTCCCCTGTTATTCGCTTTCTTTCTAAGCTAGAGACCAAAATCATGTAGTTGCTTTAGCCCCTTGTGGTTGCTTTTCAGTGCCTTCTTCATCTCAACTATGTCCTTTCTGATTTGTCATGACCAGAACTGTACACAGAATTCAAGTGTGATTTATTAAGGACCTTTCTTCCTTCTCTCTCTTACCATCCCCTTCTCTCTATCCATATTTACTTCCCTCTTCTTCCCTGTCATTCACTTATTTTCATTTGAAATGATGGTTGACTGTAAAAGACTCATAAAAATCTGTAGTTTTTAATTGGGAGGGATGTAAAGGAGAATTTGGACTTCCAAGGAATGGATTGTGTGGAAGAGGAAGGAGGAGATTGAGGAGTTATGTCTCTCTCTCTCTCTGGCTTTTCTTTGCAAACGAAGATTTAGGAAGGACTCATACCACGCTTTCTGCAAGCGCGCTGATGACTAAAAAGGCCAATCCGAGATAAACAAGTCCGGTTGCAAAAAGCACAGCAGAAGGTCTCCTTGGGTGATGTCTTTGGGTTGTGATTCTTTCTGTGTTGTCGTTTCTCTTCAAGACTTGTTCAGCATGAGTTCTCAAATAAGGCTGCCATTACTGTGGAGCAATCTGCTTTTTTGTTTTGTTTTTTGTCTCGTATAGACAGGGCCATGATAATGCTATCCATGGAAGAGCACTCACAGCTGAGTGTTCAGGCTTCACTATATGTCCCACAAAATTTATGCTGAGAATGAGAGGAGGTACAGTAGGACCCCCATGTCCTCTGGGGATTAGTTCTGGGGAGGGGAGGAAACGTGGATAACAGTGAACACCATTGAAAATAATGGGATTGCTGGTTTAAAATATCATAGAGTTGCCTTGGAGGACCTAGAAAATGGCTAAAGAGGACACATTTTCTAGGAAGACTTTATGGTAGGTGTGCTGTTTTGTGTCCTGTGGATAATTGAATCAATTGATAATGAATCAGTGGATATGAGGGTCCTACTGTATTTTCTTGTTTAGAACACCCTGTAGTCAGAGGAGATTATCAGGCGTGGCTAATGTGGTGCCAAAACGACGCCAGCAGAACACAAAAGGATGCCAATATCACATGACATCATCCTTTTGCATTCCACTGTTGTTATTCTGGTGTTTCTTTTTATTGACAGGCTGGAGCTGTCGATGGATCGCCCATCCCGTTTTGGTGCCGGAATTACCAGCATCTGAAAACTCACGTTGATTTTTATTCGTAAATACAGTGTCAATGGGTGGTCCTGCCAGAACACTTCCAGGTGGGATCGCAAGAACCAGGTAGGCTACCCTCATTTTTGTACCCTCCCCGGGTTACTTGTTATTGAGAACACAGCTGCGCTGGGTAGGGCATGTTTCAAGGATGGAGGACCATCACCTCCCAAAAATTAGTACTCTATGGTGAACTCACCACAGGTCAGCATAAGAGGGGCGCTCCAAAAAAGCGATACAAGGACTCCCTGAAACAACATCTCAGGCTCAGCCAAATTGATCACCAACAGCAATTTTCAGCAACTGGTTTTTGTCTAAACAGCTTTTTGGGCATATCGCAGGGACGAGAAGGTATCTGTGTTTGCTGTGCAAATGGGCATGCCTATGAATTAAGTGAATTACTTATCAATTTTCCAACAACGAACAGTATTTAAAAAAAAACTAATAATAATAATAAAATTTATTTATATACTGCCCTTTGGTAATCCAATCAGGGTGGTTCACAACATTAAAAAACCATAGAAGTAAAACAATATACTCCATTCCCCCCTTAAAAAGTTATTAAATCAATTTACAAATTAAAACAACAATTAAAACATTTGATAAAAAACACGTATCTACATTTGGCAATAACAGTAGGTCCCCAGCAATATTCAGTTCTGTTAACAAAGGAGGCTGTGGGGACTCTCCTGAAGGAGGGGGGGTTCCCGAGGCCAGGATAATCTATTCTGGAAAGGCCTGCCAGAAGAGATCCGTCTTGACAGCCTTTTTGAAGCTGTCCAAAAGCTTCAATTGACGGATCTCATCCGGCAGGCCGTTCCATAGTCTGGGGGTGACAACAGAAAACCCCTCTGAGAGGTAGCCGAAAGCCTCGACTTTTGAGGCTGCAGCAAATTCCTCACAGAGGACCGGAGTGTGCGGGGGGGGGGGTTATAAGGGAGGAGACGGTCCCTGAGATAGCTTGGACCCAAGCCATTTAGGGCTTTAAAGGTGATAACCAACACCTTGTACTGGGCCTGGAAACCAATAGGCAGCCAGTTTCCAGGCCCAGTACAACATCTCAGGCTCAGCCAAATTCCCCTAGGTGCAGTAAAATGGCCTGGAGCAGTGGCAAAACCCACGAGAACATTTGGAGGTAAAAATATTTCTGGGTTTTTAAAAAAACTCTGAGGTGCACAGAATGACCTTGGAGGATCTCATTCATGCTGTGGACCCCACATTTCCACCCCTCATCTAAAGGGAAGAGACAGGACCACTAGATTCAGAGTCTAGAATTACTTAACTGCATCACTGCTTCCACGCAGAGTACATAATTCATTGCTTTGGCTTTCTGGGTTCTTTTTCTATGGCGTCCCCTCACCCAAATGTATCCTAGAGGACTGTCTGTTGTTGTTGTATGCCTTTCCAACTTATGGAAACCCTAAGGTGAACCTATCAGAAGGGTTTATGAGGATGAGAGTGTGTCATTCGCCCAAGGTCACCCAGTGGGTTTTCATGACCAAGCAGGAATTCAAGCCTTGGTCTCCAGAATTGTAGTCCAGCAGTCAAACCATTATGTCAGACTGGATTTTACAGTGGGCAAAACCCAGCTGATGCTTTCTTGACTCTTTCTGCAGACCCCTAAAATGTCTGAAGTGTGATGTATGTTAGAGGAAATGTTACCAAAATTCCTGGGTTCAGAAATTCATCTTTTATGCCAGAGTAAGGTCTGCCAACTCATTGTCTCTGAGCAGAAAAGATATTCCTGATTTGAGATATGATCTGCTTTCTCTCTCACTTTCAAAACTGAGTTCTTGACTTCTAATTAATTTCACTCTTGCTGATATATCCTCAGTAAAGATATTGCAATTCCTGGGAAAGGCAAATGCTTGGAGGTAAGCAGGGTGGGATGCATAAAGATCAGTACAGGGACAGTGGGGGGCAATATTAAAATGAACTGAACTGATTGCTAGCCCAGATACTTCCTTAAAAGTTTGAGCAGGTTCACCCATGGGTTTTGTTATATTTCAACTGAGTAATCATCTCTGCTAAAACAATCAACAATTGAATTGGGACTAGCCAAGTTTGTTATGTAACTCCTGTGACTGTGCTTTCTGACTGCAGTCCAGGTCTCATAATAGGGGCGGGGGGATGCTGGGGGTGGGTGGCAGAGGGATCTGAGTCCCCGACCTGAAAATGATCTGGCAAAATTGGGTCACTAAGGCTCCTATGAGGTTGAGCTCCTCAGGCATTACAAATCAGAAATGTACTAAATGATCATGCAATAAGAATTTATTTTATTATTTACTTTTATTAACTTTAATCCAAATGAACTACATCACAGAAAACATAAGAAAAAAAGAAAAAGAAAAAAAAAGAAAAGAGAAGAGGAAAATAATGATACACACATATACAAATACATATTTGCAGTGGGCCCTTGGTATCTAGTTTGGTTCCTGGGGTTTGGTTCCAGGACCCCTGTGGATATCCAAATCCATGGATGCATAAGTCCTATTATATACTCTCTCTCTCTCTTTGGCTTTTCTTCGCAAGCGAAGATTCAGGAAGGACTCATACCATGCTTTCTGCAAGCGCGCTGATGACTAAAAAGGCCAATCCGAGATAAACAAGTCCGGTTGCAGAAAGCACAGCAGAAGGTCTCCTTGGGTGATGTTTTTGGGTTGTGATTCTTTCTGCGTTGTCGTTTTTCTTCAAGACTTGTTTGGCGTGAGTTCTCAAATAAGTCTGCAGCATTGTGGATTGTGTGTCTCCATGCCTCCTGATGTGAGGCCAGGGCGGACCACTGTTGGTGATCAATTTGGCTGAGCCTGAGATGTTGTTTCAGGGAATCTTTGTATTGCTTTTTTGGAGCACCCCTCTTACGCTGACCCATGGCAAGTTCACCACAGAGTAGTATTTTTGGGAGGCGATGGTCCTCCATCCTAGAAATGTACCCTGCCCAGCGCAGCTGTGTTCTCAATATCATGGCCTCAATGCTGGTGATCCCTGCTTGCTCAAGGACAGCAACATTTGTCACATAGTCAGTCCAGTGTATATTTAGGATTGTGCGTAGACAGCGCTGATGAAAGCGTTTGAGGAGTTGTAGGTGGTGGCGATAGGTGACCCATGTTTCAGATCCATAAAGGAGGATAGACAGTACAATGGCTCTATACACACTGATTTTTATGCTTTGCCTCAGGTGTTTATTGCTCCAGACTCTTTTGTGAAGTCTTCCAAATGCACTATATGCCTTTGTTAATCTGTGATCAATTTCTTTGTCAATCTTGGCATCTGAGGAGATGATGCTTCCCAGGTAGGTGAACTGCTGAATGGACTTAAGCACAGATTTGCCGACGGCAATGTGGGGATGATGGTGTTCATCCTGTGGTTCAGGCTGGTAAAGAACTTCCGTTTTCTTCAGGTTGACTTCCAGCCCAAACAGCTCTGCAGCTGTTGCAAAGCAGGATGTTAGGCGCTGCAGAGCTGCTTCTGTGTGGGCAACAAGGGCAGCATCATCAGCGATGAGCAGCTCACGGACTAGATAGTTTAGAGTCTTAGTGTGAGCCCTCAGACGGCTTAAGTTAAACAAGCTACCATCAGTACGGTAGCGCATATAGATGCCAATGGTGTAGTAAAATGGCATCCCTTATACAAAATGGCAAAATCAATGTTTGCTTTTTTTCCCCCGTGGAGGGGAGATATTTTCAAGCTGTGGAATCCATGGATGCATAGATATAACTAAAATTAAAACTAAACTAAGAACTTTTTAAGACATGGCAAAAATTGCATGATTATAATGTCACAATAGCACACAAACAGGTTCTGCTAGAGAATGATATCATAGTCCTCCAGTGCTTACTGTGTGCTCCAGCTACAAATAAGGCATCAGTTTCCATTAATAGGACAAGACATGGATAGATCTCAATAATTTCAATATTGTTCTTTTCGTGGTATTGAAAAGTGTGCAAAAACACGTCCTGCTGTAATCCCGAGATTACAGTGTGAATGGGCAGCCCTCTTTCCCCCCCTCCTCATTCCCAGCAAGAAAATGTCCGGGTGAGAATGTGAAAACTATATACAAGACACTCTTTGTATGAACTGCCCCGTTTTGTTTGCATGGTTTTAGGTGTGTTTAAGTGTTTATGTGTTGGTTTACTTCATTAATAATGGTTTTGGGGGTGTTTTTAAGCACTCTCGTGTCTTCTCACAAGAACAGCTGAAATCTTGCCCATGCTAAATCACGGAAGTAAACTCCTGTTTTTAAAATGCTAATGGTCTTCATGTGATAATTCTGTGGTGGTTCTTTCATGTGATTACAGTGATGCTTGATAATAAGTATAATAATGCCACTATGTTTCCAATTTCCTCAATTACAGCATTATTAGCTGCTAGTCTGATAAAGTCCTTAGATTAAACATCATACTAAACAGTGTACAACAGATCTTAACTAAAACAATAACTATAAAGTAACTAATGCCCTAAAACACAAAGGACTCTAATTCCTCATTCCAAACTGCAATGAAAAACAAAAACCCAAAGAAAAGATATATCAGTGGCTGCTGCCATTCTGTGGGATGGCCCCTTCTCTGCACCACCTAAAAAACATTTTATTTAAACAGGCATTTAGTGAATAACTGATTGTTCAGCAGAAGGGTTTTTTTTAATGGTGTGTGTGTTGTACACTTTCATCTCGATTGTTTTAGCTATTGGTGTTTTAACATCATAGCTAATTTAATTTTTAAAAATACTTTCTTATCATGAAGTTTTGAGTTATATTGCTTTAGCCTTGAGTACTAGGTCAGTGGGAAACTGGCACAAGAATTAAAGAAATAAACTGAATAAACATTAAATAAAGATATGTGGTTTTTTGCTACCAACGTAATAATTAGACTTCAGGTTCTTAACACATTGTTTTAAGGTTTGTATTTAGTTTTCCTCAGTTTTATTTTTAATTGAATATTTCATTTTCTATATGTCCAGTGAAGATATCTCAAAAGCTTAATGCAGTACCAGAAGGTTTGAAAACTGTTTAGAAATATGACAGCACTGCTCTTTTCTCCTCAAGAGTCTCAAGTCATCAATTAAAATGCAAGGAGAAGTGTATTTACATAGAAGTACAGGAGGTGCTTAAAATGCATGAAATAGATAAGCCCTGCAACTTGTGAAACCTAAGGAAACAATTATCGGAAACTGGCTGTCAGGTAGATCTCATTGCTGCAACTAAAATTGCTTTCTCATAGTCTTACACTTCAGCTGGGATTCTTGAGCTGCTTCTCCAAACAGGCTTCGGCTCTCCCTTGCCAAATGGCTCAGAGTTACTCTTACAAATTAGCTTTATGCAAACTTTGTTGACCAAGTTGCGGGGGGGGGGGGGAAGGGGGCAAAAATACATGAGCATTCTGAATAAGATATTGCTCACACAGGACAAATTGGCCTAGGGCAAGAAACACAGGTTCACACAAAGTCAGGTTATTTGCATACCTGGCAGGCAAATACATATTTTTTTTTTAAAAAAAGGTTTTGCATTATAAATTTAAATTGCTTCCACCAAAACATAGCTCCTGCATGAAACAGAATGAGCTATGCCAGGAAGGAACTGAGGGCAAGAGCCTGTAGGCCTGTGGCTATTTTTGTGAACTTTTCAAAATAAAAAATGGAATATAACTAAAATGGATTTTCTTTTCTTTCTTTTTTGCCTATGATTTTAGCAATTGGAAGGTCAGTAGGAGTTCATTTTGTGCAGCATTTTCTTACATGGGGATACAGTGTGATTGAGATACTGTCATCTCAAAGACTCAGCCTCGACTAGAACTGTGTACATTTATTTTAATTCTTTTTTAAAATGACATTTTATGCATTTTAGTACTAAATTAGTGTCAATCAATACATTTTTTAAAATAACTTTCTCTATGTGTGTGTACATTTTCACCTCTGTACATAACTCCTAAATATAAATATAGACTGACTATGTGACGAATGTTGCTGTCCTTGAGCAAGCAGGGATCACTAGCATTGAGGCCATGATATTTTTTTATTATTATAATTTTTATGTTGTTACATTCAGCTTTGAATATTGATATAACATTATCTTTCAAAAGATCTTATAAACAATGTAACTTATTACAGAATAATAAAATTTGAATGGAAATATTAATTGTTAGTTTATTACACAGAACATTCCACACCATTTTATACGTATTCTTAAAACATCTAACATCTTATATCTAACATCTTCTTTTTATATATATATAATTTTAGAATCCTTTACCCTTTTTTCCTTTCCCCTTACCCATGCCTCCCTGTTCTTTCAAACTTTATTCGGACTTATATTTAGTGAATGCCTTTTACTTAAGTTAATCTGCATTCTGCTAATCTAAACTAGTCTTTAATGTCAACTTGGGTCTATCTGTTTCTAGATTTACACTGTTCTACGGAACTCTCCATAGGTCCAAGTTGGCCAGATTTCTCCATTTCATTTCCCAATATTTTTTCATCGGTAGCCATTCTTTTTCTATCTTATCTATCGGAATATCTTTGAGTCTAGCAGTGAGCCAGTCCATTTCCATCATATCTCTCATTCTGAACAACCATTCCTCTACCGTAGGTGTTTCCTTTTTTTCCTGTTTTGCTTCATAAAGAATTCTTGCTGCTGAGGTCATATATAGTATTACTCTCCAATGTTTCTTCATTATCTTTTGATCTATTATATCTACCATGTTCAGCAAGTATATCTGGGGCCATTGAGGCCATGATATTGAGATATTGTTATTTTATAAGTGTGTGTATGTGCTTTTATGAACTTTTTGTGTGTATTTTTCTTTTTCTTTTTGAATTTCCTGCGCTTGTGTTTTCTTGTGAGAATAGGTGGGATTTCAGTCCAGGAAGTGAACAGAACTCTGTTAGAGCTCCGTTCATGCCTGGGCTGCCTTTGGACGCAAGAGAATGTAAGTCAGATAGGGAGGGTTATTGTTCCGGGACAGGGATGGGTCTGGAGATTTTGGGACAGAAACATTTTTTGCGTTCTTGACTGATAATCTCCAGAGTCTGTATAAAGCTACTTTTTTTGTGGGGGTGGGGGGTATACTAGCTGTGGGATTTAAAAGTTGTAGTCCAAAAAAGTAAGTTTTTCCAAGGCCTGCCAATAGGTAAGTATAGAAAAAGCAGACAGTGGAACATAGATATGTGGAACAAGCTGTGTTTGAGGATTTATTTTCTTTGGAACTTGACAGAGTCACTTTCTTGTCTTGGATTTATACAGCCTGATGTGACTGCAATGCTTGATTTGCACTACGAACTTTGCAAAAAGCTTATGAATATAAATCGGTCTCATTTCATGCACAAAGCGACTCACTGTGTGGTCCCAGTTGCAGCAGTCAAAGTCACATCCTTGCGTGGTTTGCTTAATTGCTTGTGTTTCAGCTGTCTTGAGGGGATTGAAGAGCCTTGTACCCTTGAATTGCCAGCCAGCATCCCTAACAAACACTCATGGGGCAGGAGAACATGCTGCCCTTGAGCATTCATGTGAATTAAGCCTCGTCCCTTAAATGAATAATAAGGGAATGCAACCCCCGCCCCCCCAAAAAACCACGACAGAGCTGTCAAAAGAAACTTCTCTAAATCCAAGTGACATCTTGTGGAACCTTGTGGGTATGTTGCGTTGGCTCGCTGTATTGGCTCATGTTACCAACGATCCATTCGTTGAAAATGAATTGGATCACTGGAACTTGGCATTCATCACTATTTAATTACTGCTTGAGTATACACCAAGGGATGCCACATAAAAAAAAAAGGTGAGATAATTACTAGCAGCTATTGTGAGACCACTTGTGAGGACTGGCCATCTCTGATGGATGAGAATCTGATACAAATTCACTATACAGTTGTCCCTTCATATTCGCTGGGGTTTGGTTCCAGGACCCCCTGTGGATACCAAAATCCATGAATACTCAAGTCCCATTATATGCAATGGCATAGCAAAATGGTGTCCCTTATATAAGATGGCAAAATCAAGGTTTGCTTTTTGGATTATTATTTTTAAAGAATATTTTCAAGCCATGAATACTTACATCCATGGATACCAAATCCATGGCTACAGAGGGACAACTGTAGTTATATGCAACTCACCTCTGCTAATTATGTGTAAGTTCAAATGACCAGTCTGAAGTGTAGTTCCAAGCAAGAAGTTTATTGCATGTCAGTATCGCTCAGTTTCTGATGGAGAGCTGGAAAGATCCATAGACCCATAGCTAGAAAAACTACCCATGAGCATGATGGTTGCGATTATTACTACATGGAAACATGTCATCTGCTTTCTTTTCCTAAGCTCACCATGTTACCTTTCATCTCCCTGGAAGCAATTTTCTCTACCAGTTTTTTTTTAAAAAACAAAATGTTTGAGCCAACTTTTGAATTTTGATTCCTGACTATGCTGTGCCCAGGAACCATATATATATGAATTCCTTGAAGTTATCTATAGGAGATGAAAATACTAAATGTTTATCCAAGATGCTTAAAAAGTGTTTTCCCTTCTATGTAATGTGAAATAAATGTGAAACAAATGTCATTTGTTCCTTACCCTGATAACCCCCATCTTGGAATATCAAGTAATTGGCAATATTTAATTATTTGGCTTAATGTGGTCATCCACATGGTTAGCAAATAAACCAGGGACCCCCAAATACCAATGTTGGAGTCATGTATGACCAAAGGAGGGGCTGTTGGAATTTCCCCAAACAAATACTCAGGTCAGAGATTAACACCTGCAGGTGAGTCATTCAGTAATCCACTCAACAATAGCAGAGTTCTTAAGGCTTGTAAAATGGGTCCTTCCTTCCCTCTCCCCCTTCCAACAATAAACCTTGCCTGCTCCTATTCATTTCTAAAAACATCGACCATCAACTATTGTTAACCCTTTGTCTAGTCCTGGGAACCTCCAAGAACCATTGTATTCCATTGAAAATCCCATTCCTTCAGGGGAATTGATTCACATAAATATCACTCTAAAACACCACTTAAGTGTGCATAGACCCTCTTCTTCCTGACTCCACGTCAGTCTGTATTACCAGCCACACAGTTCCACTTCCTCTTGATGTCATGTCAGACTCTAGCCAGACTTCCAGATCCCCTCACTGCCAGTTTACTTTGCAATCTCAGCTCTACAAGATTGATATAGTATAACCTGCAATCCCTTTACTCTATAACTCTGTCCAAATACTTCCTACTATCTTCAATAGCTTTGTGTGAGTGTCTGCAGCCTGAGTGTTTGTGTGGATGCTGTTATTGTTAATTTCTAATAAAGAGCATTTAATTGTATGTTTTGGCTTGGAGTCTCCTCCATTACTACCGGTATATATAGGTTAAATGATCCCACTATTGCCCTGCCTCTTACTGTCATATTTGAGCTAATCAAACATACCCCATATTAATTTTGGACACGAGTGGGATTTGGGTAACACATTCAGATACTAACCTATGGCCCCACCTAAACATTAGTGTGCATGAGTAGTTGTTATTGGTCCCAAACGAAACAAGCAATGTGACTTTGTTCCAGGCCTCCTTTTCCTTGCTATAGCAGGGAACTGTTTATTTCATCAGACAATATTGTGAAGGCACATGGGAGAAGCAGGGGTTTGAATAAAGAGGAAATTGGTGGAGTGGGAAGAAGGAATCTACTAGCACCTTTGAAATTAACACGTTTGTTACTACATGAGCTTTCATGGATATTAATCCTCTTCTTCAGATGCACTGATGTAGTTCAATATTGCAGTCCAGGTATTTAGCCACAGTTGCATAGTTACGGGAGTAGGATCAGAATATAACAGAATACAGAAAAATGCAAATTGTGATATTTGCTTCAAAGAGTAGTGTAAAATGAAACATGTCTTTCAAGTAACTGGTCTGTACTACAGAGCTGTGAAAGCAATTACTCTTTTTACCAAAAGTGTTTCTTTGGAGTCAGAAACCTAAACCCTGTTGTTAGTCCTGACTAGAGTAACCCATTGAATCAATAGGATTTACTTATGTGTTGAGTCACCATTCAACTATTGATTGACTGGGTCTTCTGTAGTCAGGATTTACCAACAGATTGCCAGCCACAATTTTTTCTGTAGGGAATTTTTTAATTAAATTGCACTTGTGAGAACCTATATGTTAATATATGTAGTGTTTTAAGAAACCATTCTCTGTGTTGCCTGTCTATGAGTTGGAGATAGTCCTTCATCTCCTGTATGTTCTCATTAGGTACTTAATTCCCTCTGTCATTTATATTCTTCTCCTTTCTCAAGCATCTTGGGTTGTGTTTTTTTTTTACTCATTCTGTGAGTAAAAATAGCCTGGTTTAAGTCCTAGAAAATTAAATATGATTTACCTTTTCTGATTTACTGCTGTCATTTCCCCCCCATTTATTGGGTTTTGGATTTCATATTTGCAGTAATGTTCTGGCAAAGTATTCTCCTCATTTGTTATCCAAGCTGTTAATCCAAGTCTCAGTTAAGCAGTTGCTTGCTTTATGATTACTTCTTGGATTAGCTGTCAGCTATACATAATCTGTCTCTCTTATTCTATCTCATCCTCTCTCTCTCTCACTATCCCCCCAAGACTTCCTTTTTAAATAGAGAAAATATATTATTTGTTCAGAAAGGTCCATCAGTTTGATCATTGGTCTGTAAATGCATGCTATTCTTAGTAGTGACCAACATTAACACTTGATTGATTGAACTGTATCCAAATTTAGGGCTTATGTACACGAGCCAGTGTATCCTGGTGTATCGTGGCTATGGAGCTGGCCCATTCTTCCCACATTACCTGAAAGAAATGGGCCGGAGTCTTAACAGGATTCTGGCCCATAGCTGCCACTACCATTCCCCTCATTCTACTGGATTCAGAGGAAGCTGGCCTGCACCATGTTACAAGCCCCCTGCATGTGTCCAACCTTGGTCACATGCTGTAAACCTGCTGCCCGAACCTGGAAGAGTAAGGCTGACCACCACCAGCAGGCCGGGCTCCTGCAGAGACATGAGACTTGATCGGTTCTGTCCCAGCAGAAATAGTTTAAAGCAAGTATTATTTTAATACTTCTCCCAGATTACCCACACCTGAGCCCTGTGTCTGCCCCAGGGGTGGTAAGGACTGCCCAGGGGCAGATTGGAGGAAAAGGCCTGTATCGTTTGGACTGCAGGCTCACAGACAGAGGCCAATGGGGGTAAATTGGCCTTGTAGATAAGTCCTTAGTCACAACTAAAGGAATTCCCGTAAAAGCAGAGGGACTTGTTAGTCATGACAAACTCAGGTCACAGCAATTTTAGTGGGTCTGTAGTCTAAATACTCTAAAGGTCCTATCTCATCTCACAAGGTAAGCAGACTCAGGGCTGGTTAATATTTGGAAGAGAGACTGCCTGAGAAGACCAGGGGCTGTAGGCTATATTTCAGAGGAAGGCAATGACAAACCACCTCTGAGTACTCAGTGCCTAAGAAACCCCCTGAAATTTCTGGGGTTCCCATAAATCAACCACCAGTTTGGAGGTGCCTACTACTACTATGCTAATTAAGTCTGGATCCTGCCCATTGTGTTTTGAATTTATCAAAGAATTTCACAGGCATCCAGCCAGTAATCTTTTCAAAATTATAATGCACATTCTCATGCTGAGTATGGGTATTTCTTAGAACTCCTTTCTGTTTTAAAATCTTGCATTTCTTCTCTAGTAGAGTTTCCTTACCAAACTGTATACTACAGTACCCACACAAGAACATGAGAAGGTGCTACTCAAATATACTCTGATTCAATGTTTAAAGTTTCATTCTCTACTGCAAAGTAGATACTTCTTGTGTAGAAAGTCTACTTTTTGAAAAGTTGCCCTTTTTTAGTATTCATTTCATATAGTCAGTGTCCCACTTCTCGTTTACCACCATTTTCTCATCCCACCATTAGCAGCATAATTGCCACTGCTTCCTGACCAGGAGCCCTTCCATACTACACTGTTATAATGCTACTAGCTGTACCCAATGTAACATACGCCAGTGGTGTGTTAAGGGTGAGTCGCTCTATTGCCCTGCCCCTGCTGCTGCTGCCGCTGCCGCCACCACCAGTTGACTGCCAGGGTTCCGTCGCAGTGGCAGCAGGGCGATGATGGGACCACCTGGGCGCCTGGGCGATATCAAAATCCATATATATATATATATATATATATGGATGGCTTGGGTATGTTTCCTTTCCCAGTGTGCTGACTGGCGGTTTAGGAAACATACCCAACCAATCCCCTCCCTCCTCTCACTCCCTCAGCCAATCACCACACACATGCAAATTTCCTCCCCACCTCACAATCCACTCCTGCCACTCAATCTGCATCTACACCCCCAGCTTCACAAGGCCCCCTCCCTCCTTTCACTCCCTCAGCCAGTCACCACCCACATGTAAAAAATGTAATACTTTTCCCCCTAAAATAATAGCGTGTAGCTGTATCATGTGAAAGGAATGCTGCTACTCCAAGCACCATGCTGCAACCACTGCTTGAAACCCCAGCAGGGCAAATACTACTACTACTATTACTAATAATAATACAATTACACCAGTGGCTCTTAACGTTTTCGTTACCAGGGACCCACTTTAAGTAGCTTTTATTGTCATGCCCCCCCCCCAAGATTTAACTCAAGATTTAAAACCCTAATAACAATAATAACAATAATACCTGATAACAACAATAGTAATACAATTACAACAATGTCTCTTAACCTTTTCTTTACCAGTGGCCCCTTTAAATATCTTTTGTTGCTGTGGATCCCCAAGACTTTAGATTTAAAACCCTAATAATCATAATCACAACCATACTCATAATACAATTATACCACCCATGAAATCTTCCCTCAGAGGCACTGGAGTGGGAGGGAAGACTTTTCTCCTGCTTCTTCCTGCAAGTTTGTAGCTGGAGTGGATTGGATGGCAATGTGCAGGCCAAGCCAGCCAGCCTTTGCTCCTGTCACATGGCCACTCCACTGTAGGCAGATGGTGGTCTGAGCAGCCTTCAAGCCTTTGCAGACCCCCTGTGATGACATTGAGGACCACTGGGGGTTCCCAGACCCCAGGTTAAGAACTACTGGTCTAGATTCTTGATTCAAGTATAATGCAAAAGCTCTGCCTCGTTTAGAGAACAGGGGTTCCAGGAACCCTTGCCTACCGTTTGTTAGAAATGAACAGAAAAGGGAGCAAAGGAGTCTCTCCAGCAAGGGGTGGAATGGTCACCTCTAACTTTTTGTGAATCTTTGGGCTCACATTTGCCCCACCCACAGACTTGCCGCCTTCGAGGGCAGCATACTGGATTCCCATTGGGAGAAGCTGGTGGCCAATGAGAGCCCAATTTGCTTTGTTCTATTCTCCCTCCCTCACCAGCTTTGGCTCCTCCCACTGGCCAGAGTTGTTTAAAAAAAAAAAAAAGCAGCCAGCAGCCTGTCTGGTGCAGCATTTGCAAAGAAAGCCCTTCTCCCCATGGAAAGCAGAGCCAGGGGTGGCCAGAGGACCCCAAGGTGTACCCTAAGGAGGAAAAAGACAGCCTGGAACCCCAGGGCAGCATCCCATCTCCTTCTCACCCCTTTCCAGGTTTTGTTTTGTTTTGTTTTTTGCAGCCTGTAAGTTCCTTGGGTCAGAAGGTGTCCACTCAGTATAGGCTCACCGAGAGGCACCAGGAACATCCTGGGGACAAACTAACCAAAGAGTAGCCAAAACAGCAGAACTGCGCAGCAGAAAGTACACAAAAACAAAGGCATCAGCTAGCAGCTGTTCCACAGCTCTGACCCACTTTCACACACAAAATCCCTTTATCCGCTGGGGTTTGGTTTTGGGGGGGACCGTGTATACCGAAAACTGTGGATAATGGTGAACACCATTGAAAATAATGGGACTTTCAGTTTAAAATACCATGTAGTTGCCTTGGAGGATCTAGAAAATGGCTAGAGAACACATTTTCTAGGAATACTCTATGGTAGGTGTGCTGTTTTGTGTCCCATGGATAATTGAATCATAGGATAATGAATCAGTGGATACGGGGGTCCTACTGTTGACTTACAGTGAGGTTCATCCAAAAGTACCTGGAGGTCTTTATCTTCAGTTTCATTATAAACAAATAAACAAACACAGTGTATACAAAGCAACCCTCATTAACAAACTCAACAGCAATACTCCTATTTCTCCACAACACCAACCCACACACAATGCATTGTGTGCTTTAGCTATATAGGAGTGTTTGCTAGTCAGCCCTCTGCCTAGCCACAGTTGTGATCAAACCCACTTCAGCTGTGCTTGTTTGTGGTCTGTTGCTCCAACATTTTTCCTTTTGCACTTAAAGCAATACTACCCTGACAGAAGGAGTGGGGAAAGGGCTCACGTTTTTGGGTGCAGAAGGGTTGAAGAATGGAGGAAGGGGGAAAACCTAGCCTGCAAGGTAGGACAGGAGGAAAAAGAAAAAAAGAGGATGGGGGATGCATAGAAAGCAACATTATTTTTCTCCATGCATCCATATTAAAACAGCAAGGGGAGCTGGCTGAGTGTTTAGTTACTACAGCTCAAGAGGCAAAGATGTGGCTGTAGGCCAAGGAGATGATGCTGAAAAACACCCTGAAGCTGCTGATTGGCCAGCCAACAGAGCACTATGATTGGTTGAGTATGTTTCCTAAGTGGCCAATCAGCACACAGGGAACAGCAACATACCCAAGAGAATTGTACATAGAGATGATTCCACTTTAACTGCCATGATTCCATCTTATGGAATCCTGGGGTTTGTAGTTTGGTCAGAAGCACCAGAGGCACTCTATAGCTGAGAATTGTAAAGACACCACCCTAAACTGCCAATACCATGATTCCATGGGATGGAACCATGGCAGGTATAGTGGAATCACAGTGCTTGGATTGTATAATTGTAATATTGCTCCAGCCTTGACTGCAGGGAGCAAACAACTCCCTTGATATAATAGCTCCGCTTGCTACTGGTCTGTTTCCATGTACAATTCAAACTGCTGGTTATGAACTATAAAACCTTATACTACTTGGGTCTAGGCGGTCTCAAAGATTGCATTCCTCCACACAAGCTTGTTCTGGCTTTGTGGAAGGCCCTTCTGTGAGCCATGACACTCTTGTAGGTGTCTTTGCTGAGGTTGTGAAAGAGGGGCTTTCTTAGTAGGTGCCCCCAGGCTGTGAAACTCCCATTCAAGGGAGGCTAGGCTAGCTCCTTCCCTTTTTTCTTTTCACCAGCAGGTGAAGATGTTTTCATTTGGGTGCGTTTTGGAGTCTGTAATTAAGAAATCAAGAAGACTAGGACATGGAAGGGCAGCTACAAAGGAATTAGATAAGCTAATCAAATGTCTCTCTCTCTGGCTTTTCTTCGCAAACGAAGATTCAGGAAGGACTCATCCTGCGCCTTCTGCAAGCGCGCTGATGACTAAAAAGGCCAATCCAAAGATATATCATTGAGTACCAACATTAAGATGGTCCATGCCAATGCATATTGCCAATTTCTATGTATGGTTGTGAAAGCTGGATAGTGCAGATGACAGGAGGAAAATCAACTCATAGGAAATGTGGTGCTGGAGGAGATTTCTGTGGGTTCCATGGACTGTCAAAAAGAAAAAGAGGTGGGTTGTAGAGCAAATCAAACCTTAACTCTCCCTAGAAACCGAAATTATCAAATT
Organism: Gambelia wislizenii; assembly: GCA_030847615.1. Lineage (NCBI taxonomy): Eukaryota > Metazoa > Chordata > Lepidosauria > Squamata > Crotaphytidae > Gambelia > Gambelia wislizenii. The sequence goes on along the minus strand of JAUMIR010000001.1, from coordinate 162,071,029 downwards.
GAGACTATTGTGTTTTGGCCATGTCATGAGAAAACATGAGTCATTAGAAAAGACTATAATGCTTGGTAAAGTGGGAAGCACTACAAAAAGAGGAAAACAGCATTTTAGGTGGATTAAGTCAGTCAAGGAAGCCACAGCCCTGAGTTTGCAGGATCTGAGCAGGGCTGGAAATAACAGTGTCCTGGAGGTCTCTCACTCATAGGGACAGCATATATTGAGGTCAACTTGATGGCAATTAACAACAACATGTTTAAATGAATCTGAAAAGGACTTCTTTTATACCTTGCTGCTAGTTCCCTGATTTGGTAGGAAAAAGCAGGGTCCCCAAACATTTGGAGAGTTCTACCTACATTCGAGATGAGAATTGCAGAGTTGGATGGAGGTGGCACACACCAGGTGCATAAAGGCTCCTGTGCCACGACAGGGATGTAAATCTTTGCTTCCTTCATTTGCACACTGGGGGAAAAAATCATAAATGTTCTCCATGCTGGGTGGAGATTATGCTGAGATTATGAGAGGTTTGCACAGTTTTCAGTGATTTTTCATATTTCATGACTTTTTAATTGAAATTTCACAAAGATTTGGTAAGGTGGCAAAGTGGGATTCTACACAAAATATTTGTGTGCAATACATTGTGTTTTCAAAAATGTAATCTGTGTCCAAAACAATCAAAATGGGGCAGGGGGAAATGTACAGTTCTTCTCACTCTCACACAGGAGAAGAAATCTCACTGTGTTTGTAGGGGATCTCCCCCCGCAACGGGAGGTCTTGATTTAGCAAAGTACCATTCTCACTAACGAGAAGACCTTTTTATCCTTTGTCCATATTTATGCATTCTAATTAGCCTGAACAGGGCTTGTAATCTGATGTGTTATAGACTTTAGAATGAATTAAATTGGTTTGATATTATATCCATGGGAGATCAGTCACCAGAATGTTTTAGCATGAAGACTGCTGGACACACACTTATAAACCCACATCCACAGACATCCTTCTTGTCCTACCTTCACATACACTCAATCGATTTATTTGGGTTTGTGAGCTTTTTATTGCTTTGCTTATTTTTTTTAAACATATGTGCATGTTTGCCTGCAAGTTTTAAATTGTATCTGTTATTTGAACATATTCCCACCATTTACTAGTGCCAATTTAAGCAGAGTTTCTGCACATTTGATCTGTGCACATTTTCCTATGTGTGTTTGTCAGATGTGACCCTTTTTTCAGTAGCTGTCCATCAACAGGAGGTTTGGGAGTGCACATTTCATCCACCCCGATGGGCAGTCCAAAAAGTGCAAACGGAGTAAAACACTAATGCATATTACTAATGAATACAGATCAGTGGTGGACATTGTTGATAGAAGTGTGATGTTATTCAAATATCTGCTCAGCTGGGAACATCAGTGCAATTCACTACATCTTGCCTACACACTGTCAAGAATGTGAAGGGAAATGGGTTCTGCATAAGGCTGAGATAATAACACATGTCAAAGGATGTGAGACTATAGAGGAAAAGTTTGTTTGCAGAATCTGGAGCAATGCAACCAGGCTGCTTAAACAGATACAAGATTAATATCTAGAGGAGAAGAGAGCAAGGTTCTCAAGGCACTATGGATTACACTGGAAAAGTACCTCAGACCACTCACACATCCTTGCTCTAACAAGCACTCCAATTTTCAGGCAATCTTGCTTTACCAGGGCTGGATCCAGACCTGTAAAATAATTCATACTTATCTCAGTGCCAATCTTATTGGAACACATGACATTCTTTGGATTCAAAGTAAAAGTACTTCTTTTCAAACTCTGGGGGCTTTAAAATGATTTTAAAAAAACAACAACCCTTTTTACTCCAAAGTTTATTGGAAAATTGTTTTAAACAAACAAACAAACAAACGTGTGCCCTGAATTCTAAATTGGAATCGGGATCGAATCAGGGAGTGGGCTTGTTGGAGGCCAGGGCAAGTTGGTGGGATGTTAGCTTGGCATGATCTGGCAAGTGTGGTGTCACTATTTTTTCATGTGCAGTCAATCATATGCAGCCCCAGGAAGGAGGCGTCCTTACAGGCATTTGAATAAATGGTTCAATTAAAAAAATTGCTGTGCTTGGAGGGGTGTGAGCATGAGAGGTGTTTGTGTGTATGTGCATGCGTGACAGGGCGGGCCCAAGGGCTGGTGGTGGCAGCAGCCATGTCCTATAGTGGTGGCAGCTCTGGAGCAGCACTACAGGAAGTTCTGCTGCCCATGAACTGGAGGAGAGGAGCACTCTGCCAGCAGAACTGGCCAGAGAAGGAGTTGAAACAGGAGCGTAAGCATGGGGCCTCACCAGCTGAGGAGGGGATGGCAGCAGCACCAGCAATGAATCAAATGGAAGACATCCAGGGCAACCGGGGGGGGGTGAGCTTCCTCTTGCTTACTCATGAGTAAACCTTCCACTCCGCACTCTAAGCAGACCAGAAGTGAAGGTGCAGCACAAGGATTGTCACACATGCACATGTGATTACACACACACACACTTCAAAGAAACAGCCAAGGAGTGGCAGTTTCCTGGTTTACAGTGCAGTTTCCTGTCCCTGCCCAGGTCAATTTCCTGTTCATGTTCATGTTCATGCAAACATACACCACACTGAGTTCAATGGAAGTTGAAGTCAATGGGACTTAGGAGTGAATAGACCTGTGTAGGATTTCATTGTTAATTTATTTGCCTAACCAATAAGTTAAGTAAACATCTTTCTCCAAGAAGCACAGCTGAGAGCTTACTGTCCTTGCAATGAAATGGTCAAATGAAGTGGCTCTTATGTATCCTGTTCATTCTTGATTTCTTTCCTTCTTCCTTTCTTGTGAGCAATTCATGAAAATAGTTTCTGAGTGTAAAAGTTCACCTTCCTCTGGGTTAGCGACTTAGCTTAAGGAAACTCCAAATGAGCTGCCTTGTTGCAGCACAAATGTAGTGTCCTAATTTGGATCAAAATTCTTAACTTGACACATAATAAGTGTGAAGGACCAAAAATACCTTCCCCACATGATGGTGAATTAGTTGAGGGGAATTACTTCTTTGAATCCTCTGCAAACCAGAAAAGTTTTAAAATAAAAAAATAAAAAAGCAAGTGGCAAGGGAAATCAAATAACCTTTGACAGCATTTTCATAGCTCATTAAAAGACAAAGGAAGATACAAGTGGACTGATGAGTGCAAATGTAACTCCAGCTTGTAAGAAGAACAAAAAGATAGTCAAACAGTGTCTGCAGTTATGTTATGACATGATAAGGAAGGTACAAAAAATTGAATTGCTCCTCCAAGAAGCCTTGTGTATCTGTGGGAAACTGGGTTGGAAAATCCAATTAGAATTGGGGCATTGTGTGGACTTTCAGGTATTGCTAGAATGCTAGCGATACCTGTTTTCCTCACCAAAGGCTATACTGGTCAGAACTCATGGGATATGCAGTCTAGCAATGTTGTGAGGGCCACATGTTCCCCAGCCACAATCTACATGGATTCACATGACATCTGGATGCACTTCATCTTAGGGCGTTGCTTATGCAGGCTACAGTGAACATACTAAATTATTTGTACTGCACCCCATCCTGAGCTCCTGTGATAAAGGGTGGGATAAAAGTGTTGTAATACGTAAATAAATAACTCTAAAAAGAACATTATGACTGAAACCATGCATCATGTCTGCACAGTGTAAACATATAATCACAGTAATTTCAAGGTGGTGATGCTACACCACCCTTCTGCTGAACTGTGCAACTGTTAACTACAGGAAAAGAGATCCCTCCCAACCATTAGGAAGAACTTCCTGACAGAGCTGTTTGACAGTGGAATGCACTGCCTCGTAGTGTTGTGGAGTCTCCTTCTTTGGCGGTTTTTAAACAGAGGCTGGATAGCCATCTGTCGGGCATGCTTTGATTGTGTATTCCTGCATGGAAAGGGGTTGGACTAGATGGCCCTTGTGGTCTTTTCCAGCTCTGTGATGGTTCTATGATTCTATACTGGAAGCATCTTTTGATTCTCATGAAATGCACATCCCATCTGGATGACTAACAGTGGTATATCCAGTTTGCTGAGTCAGAAAACAGCCTAATGACATTCATTATCACACAAGGCTGAAAACATGTAATTGCAACAGGTTAGTAGCATGAATGGGTCCCCTTTATTACACTACGTCATTGCCTCCCATGTTCAGTCCATGCTTCACCCATTCATTGGGCACCACTTTTAATTAACGGGCAAAAGCCATCAATAGCCTTCAATATCTCTCTTTTCTTGGTATTGACAAACATGTTATAATCACGTACTGCTGTAATCACATGATTTCAGCTTGACTGGGCGATCCTCTTCTCTCCCTCCCCTTTCCAACAAGAACACATAATTAAACTTCTGTGGGGAGAACGTGAAGAGGACCTACAGGGCACTCCTTTAATCAACTGTTGCCTTTTCTTACTGCCTTTTAATGTTTAAGTGTTTATAGTCAGTCCTCCACATTCCTAGGGGTTAGGGGTGCAAGACCCCCCGGAAAGTAGGAAAAGAATAAAAATGAATGCAAATGGTGGCAATGAGTGTTCATCTCCAGCTGTGCTTTCAAGGCTTTCTTTCCCACTCCACTCCTTTTCCTCTGGACTTCTTTTCCTTCCAAAGAAAACAATGCTTTAAGCCTTTTCTTTCCATCCCACTTATTTTCCTCTGGATTTCTTTTCCTTCCAAGAGAAAGCCAGGTTTTAAGACCTTTCTTTCCACACCACTTCTTTTCCTCTGGACTTCTTTTCCTTCCAATATTAAGCAGTGCTTTAAACCCTCTCTTTCCCTCCCCACTTCTTTTCCCCTGGATTTTTCCTTCCAACAGAAAGCCAGGTTTTAAGCCCTTTGTTTCCCTCCCCACTGAAGGCCCATCTATCTCAGCCATGCAAAATTGTGGAAGTAAGAGAAAACTTATCTTAGAGTCATTTGCACTGGCTAGCAGGAAGCATTAGTACTCTGTCATTAGAAAGTGATGCAATGACATGTGTTACTGTATCAGGAGCTTCAATCCCATTCTTAAATCACTAGTGGTGGTCATGCAATAATTCTGTGCTGATTGTATTGCACAATTACAGTGATGTGCGATAATGAGTGTAATCATGCCACTATGTTTCTGCTTTTCTCAATCTCGCAAATACAGTGCTTTTAGATGCTAGTCTGATAATATCCTATGTTAACTTTCACTCTTCTGGAGACCACCTGATTCAATCTGAGTCCAGATTTTTGGGTTGTATGTTGTTGCTGTGGTTTGCTCAAGGCCTGAAGGTTGCCTGGCTAGACTGGGGAGCTGGGCAGATTTGAGAGCTGTGTCAGAGATGCAGCGCTGTTGCCCTTTTAATGGCATAAAGCTCCTCACAATCAAAGTGTGAAAGGGGCTCTGGTACCCTCAACCATCTTTAAGGAAACAAATGCACTAGGAGTGCTAAGGTCTAGATTCCTTTAAGGCACCAGATCCTGCCTAATATTGGAAACTAAGCAGGGTCAGCCCTGTTTGGTAGTTAGGTGGGAAACCACCAAAGAAGACCAGATTCTGTAGGTTATATTTTAGAGGAAGATCATGCAAATCACCTTTTAAAAATCCTTGTACAAGAAACCCCTAGGAAACTCATGGGATTGCTAGAAGTTGGCCGGTAACTTGGAGGCACGTGTGTGCACATGCACACACAAATATGCACACACACACACACACACACATGCTAGTGCTAACTGGTGGCTCCCATGTCAGTGGAGGAGGTGAATCTGCTCCAGGTATTAGTCTGAACTTTAAAGGAAGTATCAAAAATGCTGAACCTCCATTGATAGGTAAGTTCAGCATCTTGGGTAGCTCCAGTACATTTCAGACTAAAAACAAAAACAGATTCACTGACTGTCTGACAAGGAAACCACCAGCCACCACTGTGTAGCACTTGTGAATATCTGTTGATTTCCTGAATAACTTATTGGTTATTAATTACATGCATGAGAGAGAAAGGAAGATGTTTGTTTTCCGCAATTTCATTTATATGATAATCTTCAAAGGAAGCTTATTCATCAGACTTATGCTGCCTTTCAGACAAATGCTTTTTAAAAAGCTCCCCTGCTTATTGGCATTAGATTGTTATGAGTGTGAGTCTGGAAGCATAGAGTGAGTGCCAGAAAGTTAATGGCTGAAGTGGTGTCCAAATGCCAGTAGCTATACACTCTCAGTCCTCAAGCTGTAAGTGATTTTGTTCAAAAACATGGAAGCAAACCAACCAGCTAGCCACACTCTTCTCCCATTAGGGAGTCTTCCAACAGCAGCATCATTTAACCACTCTCTCAAGAGTTTGTTCATGGCTGTGAAAGCATTTCAAGGGCTCATCAAAAACCTCTGGGCAACCAAGCTTAAAATCAAAACTGGATGGGCAGGATTGGCAACATTCCCACAAAATGTCCACCTGTAACAACAACTATTACAGTTGCTACTGCTGTTGCTCCCAACAACAACAACCACCACAGCAACCCACCTGCCCCTGCTTCCCTGTGAAATTCAACTGAAGCCAGAAAAGGATTGCATGACTAGTCACTGGCATGCTTACATTAGACACCCAACTTGTCAGTTTTGGGGTAATTCTTTTGTTGTAGAAATCTAGTCTACAGTCTACCACTCCCAGCCTTTCACTTGTTTGGATGTCTAAAATACACATGCCAGTGACTAGTCAGACAATGCTGAATGGACTTATGAAATTGACCCCCATTGTGACCTATCTGAAAGACCGTATCTCCCTTTATGAACCTGGAAGTGTTTTAAGATGATCAGGGGAAGGCTTTCTCCTGGTCCCAGCACCATCACTGGCTCGCTTGATGAGGACATGAGAGACAACCTTCTCTGTGGCTGCTCCCACCCTCTGGAACTCCCTCCCATGGGAGACTTGGCTGGGCCCTTCACTGGCAGGCAAAAACATTCTTGTTTAAGCAGGCCTTTGACATATAATTGTGGCTTTTTATTGGGGGGGTGTTTTATGTTGTTTTTTTATCTTTTTTTACTTTATATGTTTTAATTTGTTTTAATTGTGATTTTAATTTTTATGTGAGCTTCCTTGGATCCCACTTTGGGAGAAAGGTGGCATAGAAATGGCAACAACAACAACAATAACAACAATATCCTCTTTAAATGGTTTCTTCAGGGTGGTTCTCCCTACAATAATGTGACTGCTCCTATTCTCTCTCTCTCTCTCTCTCTCTCTCTCTCTCACACACACACACACACACACCACAAGTTTTGAAATCTAGATCAGCAACCAACATACAATATTGCTCAGGTCCATGCTTTGCAGCTGGGGTCTGTTTCACTTGATGGCCTGATCTATGTCTTCTTCACACGGCTCCACTTTAATGATAGCAATAAAACATTAGTTTGCATCACTGCCATTAATCCAATGTACTCATTCTATTCCCCTTCAGGGAAACCCCTTCATCTCTTTCCATATGAGCCTGCCAAAATTTTAAACTCTTCAGTGGAAGCCTTGCTATGTGTCCTGCCACCCCATGAGGCTTGGATACAGGATACATGGGCTTTCCTTTTAGTAGCACCCTGACTGTGGAACAGCTTCCCAGCCAAAGTCAAGCTGGCTGTGTCCCGTCTGTCTAGCAGGCACCGAAGCTGATGCTATTTTGCTGGGTCTTCAGTTGTTAAAATCTGGATTAGGGTTGATCTGGTTCTTTTAGTTGTCTGTTGTTTTTCAACTGTTTCTAAAGAGGATTTTTTTGTTTGATTTCACATGTTTTTATTTGGTTATTTAATGTTTACCTATTCTGCATCACGGGGGTGGGGATGAGAGGTGAGATAGATAGATAGATAGATAGATAGATAGATAGATAGACAGACAGACAGATGGGTCTCAGCTTATCAGTGGGTCCTGGTAGCTATTCTAAGTTATTAGAGGCTGCTGCTAAGCCCAGTAGATATTCTGCACTTGTCAGAAGGTTCTAGCATATCATAGCTAATTCCATGATAGTTGTCTCACACATTCAGGCAATCATACTGTAGCAGAATCAATCAGGTTATGGGTTCAACTCAAGCTGAACGCTTTTTAAAATTGCAGAGTAGAATAAATAAAGTGCTGTATTTTGTTTCATTTGATTCTTTCTCCTAAAGAATCTTCTTAAAAAATATTGTTTCCCCCACTCCCTGGCTCCATACACACAAATTCAAGAATCCCCAAATGTTCTGTCTTTCATTGTTCACCAATGCCAATCATCAGCCTAAAAATGGAACGCATTTTCCCTGTGGCAGAAAGTGAGATGCTAAATGAACTGCCCCTGCTCCCAAGTCACTGCTGCTGAGACAGTGAAAACTTCTTATCTGTTTGTTCCAGGCTAGCAGCTGAGTTTATCGTTCCTCCATTATAAGCATATGTGTCAGTTGTTTTGGAAAAGTAGTGAGAGGAGGCAGGGTAAAGACAGGAGAACTTTCTCCCAAAGCTGAACAGTGAAAGAGAAAGAGTGTGTGGGAATGGGGGGAAACTGAGAGGCTTATCGCATTAGAGAAGGGAAGTGGCAATGCAGCCCTATAATAGCACCTCCTGTCTTACCTTATCACACTACGTCAGCATTCAACAGCTGTTCTTCTGTTCCATTCCCATGAGAGATGGTGGTAAACATGGGTCTTTTTTCTAACTGAAAAAGATCTGTTAGAAGAAAGATTCACATTTACCACTGTCTCCCAAGTCAGGTGTAATGTAGTTAGAATAAATGCATGAAAAGATGGAACGAACTAACCCCATCCAACCTTTCCATTAACACTCTCTAACATGGGGAAGAGGAGGTGCCCAGAGCCTGTGTTTCTATGGACAGCTTTCATGCATAGTGCAGGCTCTCCCAACTGTAGATAAACACCACAGAATCCAAGATGGGAAAATGAGTGGGAAAGGGGTTAACAATGCACATTACTTCTCATTTGGACATCTGATACACATTGCAGCACATTCTCAGCAAGGGCAGAAGTGGAAAGCTGATTTGCAGGACACTTGTGGGGGCAGGTTTGCTGTCAATGAAGTGGCTGGAAGTGCCATTTTGGAGTTTTGCATTATTGGTCATGTACTTTTTACTGTGCTGAGGTGACAAAAAAGCTTTTTTAAGTGGAAGGTCACGCTTGCGCACCTTTGATTTACAGTTTTTTTAAAAATACTGTGCAGTGGCAACAACTTGTTGAGAATAATAACACAAATAATTCACTCTTGGTCACCGTGTTGACTTGCAGGCATGGCTGCATGTGTACTTCAGACATGGATAGCTTCGCATACCAGTGATTTTGCCAAAAGACCATGAAGACAAATGAACACTGCTGTGAATTTGCTTTAATGCACAGCAATCCACATTATATCTTCTTGTCTAGCCAAGCCCTCAAAAAAAGTCCCAGTATTAAGAGCTTCAAAGTTCCATTTCCTAAGACAGATGACAAGCCTCTATGTAGTGTTTGGTGTAGAATACAGGGAAAAGCAAGGAGGCTTCCCCTTTTCAAGCTTCCCAGACTCCTTGTGACATAAATCTTGCAATTCCCCAAGGAAGAGGGTCTTTTTAAAAGCAAGAAGTAGTGTAGCAAACATCCAAGAGTACTATGTTTTGGGTAAAGAACCAACTAGGTGATGTGAAACATCTTGGCTCTTTAGCACTATGGTAATTTATTTAATTAATAACTTGATAGTTTACTAACTTCTGGAGAAACATTTATGCTGAATCATAAAATCATAGAGTTGGAAGAGAACACAAGGACCATCCAGTCCAACCCTCTGCCATGCAGGAATACACAATCAAATAATTCCCAACAGATGGCCATGCAGCCTCTGTTCAAAAACCTCCAAGGAAGGAGATTCCACCACACTACAAGGCAGTGCATTCCACTTCCAAACAGCTCTTACTGTCAGGAAGTTCTTCCTAATGTTTAGGTAGAATCTCCTTTCCTGTAGTTTGAACCCATTGCTCCTTGTCCTAGTCTCTGGAGCAGCAGAAAACAAGCTTGCCCCATCCTCAGTATGACATCCCTTCAAATATTTAAACATGGCTATCACGTTACCTCTCAACCTTCTCTTCTCCAGACTAAACATGCCCAGCTCCCTAAGCTGCCCCTCATAGGGCATGAAATTATAACTTAAGTCAATCACATCAGTTTAAAAATAATTAATTTAATTTAGTTGCTTGTTTTGGTTGGCAAATTTCCATCTTAATTCAAAACTTAATTGATTTTAATTCATTAGTTCCTGGAACTGAACAGAATGAGTAAGGGCTTAACTTTAAAGGAAAGGCTGTTTGTTTTAAGAGACAGAGAGATGTGTATCAATCTAGGGGCTTGTATAGATGAGAAGATATAATGCTGATTGTTGTGCATTAATGCAAATTCGCAACACCATTTGTCTCCATGGTTTTTGTGTTTTTTTCCCAAAATCGCTGGTATGCGAAGCTATCTGTATTTGGTGTTCACACGGAGCCACCATCACTAAGGCAGCAAACCTGTGTCTCTCAGCTGTATCACACCAGAATGCAAGTGAAGATTCTTATAGCTAAATGCTCCTTCATGCTAACTAACTCCCTGTGCACATAGGGAATTACGTAGCCTACCAGGGAAGTGCTGTGATATAACCCTCCTCCCCAGCATCTGTCTATTCACCCTGCACACATTCCTTTCACGAATGCATGCTCATTCAGTCAAGATGTAGTGGGTCCATTCTACTGGCCTTACCTGTAAGAGCACACAACTTCCCCCATCACATTTCTGATGTCATATGCAAGGCATGGTTGTCTCCAGGAAGAAGGCTGACAGGTAAAGCTGTCTTCTCACATTCTGGCTTTCTCAGGAGTTGGAACCCTATGCAATTAGGTTTCCATATCTCAAGGAAAGCTCCTGCACACATCCACACCTAACACATGGATTTGGGGGTTGTGTATCCTGACTGCCCTTCGCTCATATGAGCACTCCCTCATTTGAATAGTATCAGAATTGAGAACATTGGCTGGAATTCTCTATCAGCTATATAGCTAAGTAACCACCATAGTTACATAGCTATGTAGGTCTCCCAGCCAGAATCACTGCCAACCACTTACTGGACAGCAGTTGCTGTGATTGGTGGGGATCTGTTCCCCTGTCAGTCAGAAAGCATCTGGCTGGCGTTCCCGTCCCTTCCCATGAGCAATCTCCATTGCAACAGCCAGAAGCAGAGTCCCTGTTATAATCCCCCCTTACAGCAGAAATTGATCATGTGAGTGGGGTGTGTGGAAGCATCAATCAGCTGCTTCTCAGTTGACAGGGGGAAAGACTCCCATTGATCACAGCACCTGCCGCCTGATCAGTGGGATTTGGGGGACTTTTATGGTCACTATATATTCCTTAAAGTCATGAATATGTAAGGATCATGAATGCATAACTCTAAGTTATGCATACATATCTGCCTTAGTGAGTTCCAGCCATTACTTTAAAAAGAAGCTAAAGTTACAGTTCATAGCTCCACCTCCACTTATCGTTAAAATGCTTTCCTGTTTCTCAGAAGTAGCTGAAATGGTCACTCCGGGTTACTTTTAACCTGTGAATCCTAAAAGCCACAGGTCAGTAATGCAAAACAGAATCTCTGCCCCTTCACGTTATTATCAGCTCAACACCTACAACAGGGTATGAAGCAGCAGTGTGATATTCCACCTGCAACATTTAATGAGGCCACATCTCCACAACTATACAATTAATTAGTCTGTTTGATTAATTAATTAATCAATTAATGCAAAAGGGATGAAATTATCCTTTGTTAAGTTACAGTTCTATTGTAATGTAGTTCCTGGGGAGCTGTTTTCTGAAGCTAGTTACCTTCAAGTTCTTACTAGCATATGAAGAAACCCCTAGTTTTATAGGTGGAGGAACTTTGCATTAGCAAAAGGTGTCAGTCATATGAATTCCTTAGTATGGTGAGAAATGATACAACCCATGCTAGGTTTACCACCTCAGAGAACTCAAATATGTCTTTGTCTTGCACTGTCCAAGATAGTCACAAAGGAAACTTTTCATTTTTGCTTCTTTATACACTTTTAGATACTTCTAACTATAATGGGTGCTTGTGTGTACATGTGTTTATGTGGGGATAACAGTCAGACCTAAAAGAAAACATGACTGTCAGGATATATGTTCTAATTTGCCATGGGTTTCTGCTTCTTCTTTTTAAAAACTCTTTTCAGGGTTTTTTTCTCTATAGCCTTTAAACACTGCCAAATTGGACCTGGAATTTATCAGTGAAAACATAATCCCATTATACCCAATCCTGCTGTCAATCTCTTTATTATATAAAGCAGAAGGAAGGGAGCCAATTTCATCTGAGGCAATGACATTCTGGAGCGGGAGAAGCCCACATTCTACATGTGGTGGTAGGGAAAAAAGCTCACAGAGACAATATTGTGGTAGCTGCTCCCTCTGTATTTGCTCCCAAGTCATTTCCAGCAATATATTTTAAAGCCTCTTAAAAAAAAAACCTCTTTAAAAAAAACCCAAACCTATTAGGAAAGATGGCAATTCCTTACAAGTATAAGACCAATGTATAATGCCTATTAGTGAATGCTTGCTAAGATTAATATAAAAGAATCTTATGAAGCATTCCTTACAAAAAGCAGGTCAATACAGATTATTGTGATAGCACCGTATGAGATGTTAATAATGCTGTAAAATATTTACTGCCTTACATGTAATGTAAAATTAACAGTAAGATATGTGCCTAGATGATGGAAAGTCTATATTCATCCCTATGGGGAGTGCATAGTTGTATATTTTTTTACTTTGTTTTTAATAGCTTACAAGAATAACAGAGAGTCTGCTCATTCTCCCATATTAACTATCTTGAGATTCCAGTACTTAAGAGCGCTTAAGTGGAGTACTGATGCTAACTCTGCCTATTTGGACTATATTGTTGGTCACGAGTTGGGAGCCTAGGCAGCCAGAAGGTGGCAAGAGGAACCTCCAATCAGATCTAGGCCAAATCTACACTACACAAATAATCACGTTTGAAACTGGGTTATTTGCCATGGTTCCTTCCTATGGAATCCTGGAATTTGTCTTTTGGTGAGACACCAGCACTCCTTAGCAGAGAAGGCTAAAGACCTTGTAAAACTACAAATCCCAGGATTCCATAGGAAGGAGCCATGGCAAAATAATCCAATTTCAAACCAGATTATTTGTGTAGTGTGGATTTGGTCACACATTAGCTAAAAAATGGCAAAGGACCCTCAGTCTCTCAGTATAAAGAGATAGGACAGGAAATCATGTCTGTTTCAACATAGTGGGCTTTTCTTCATATTTATGTAGAGCACAAAAGACACTCACTTCCCTGGAGATGGTGGCCGGAAGGAGGGGTCCTTCCAGACATTGGATATTACTTCTTCAGATAGGTGATGTTCTCTCAAAAATCACTAGGATGCTAGTCAGGCTGCCTATATAGGAATATCTTGGATCCATACAAAGATAGATCCAGGATCCACCTCTATAGACAAAAGATCCCCACTCACATAAAGTGACTCTGGCCAATTTGTGGTGATGCACCATCCTCTAATACAGCATAGGTTTCCACCAGCAAAGTCTGTCCACCTAAATCTGGATCTATTCAACCTTTGGTTATCTTTATGTGGTGAGCTTTTTATCTGGAGGGCATCCAAGCAGGGCCAGTTTAAGGGCCCTGCAGCACCTGCAGCTGCAGGAGGCCCCATCATTGTGGGGGGAGCCTTGTAACCCTCCTCCTGCAAAAATATTATTAGTAATAATCTGAATATCCTGTACTGTGAATAGGTTAGGTTAGGTTACATTGACCTGAGATAAACATATGCCCCCCCCAAATAAAATGTTGCAGGGCCCCCAAAAATTCCTTAAACTGGTTCTGCATCCAAGTATTTTGTTTCTTACAATCTGAAGTGGTACGGTACAAAAAACAAGTCTTATATGATGAGCTGCTTGTCTGGAGAGTCTCAAAGCCAACAATCGCTGAGAGCAGATCAGATTTCCCCTACTCATGGATCCTGCAGTCCTGGTTACTATTTATACAGTAGATAGACTCTTCTTCCAGTGTTACTGTGTGACCATTAAATTGGGCTGCCCATGCTAACTACCTTCACTCTTGGGACTTATTACTAAGTAATATAGTTCTAATATGACAGCAGCAAAACAGTATATGCAAAATCCCACAACACCAGTAAGAAGTGTTACATTTACGCCATTCCAATAAAATTATTTTTGTTCCCCAGATGTCCTGGGAATCACATAGCATTGTGTTTTGTGCCTTGCAGAATTTCTATAGTTTAGGGGAACGTATGACTCCTCTTCCAGCTTTCAGAAACTACTCCTTACATCAGACTTGAAGTCAGAACTTAGTTTTCTTCTTTTCTTTTCTTTTTTAATAAACTGATCTTGCCCTTTTTGAGATGCAAAGCAGAAAAAGTCAAGCAGCAAACAACTTTTAAGTGCATGTGTGTCTGAATGTGTTTGCAGTACATTACAAAGCATGGCTGGAATATTCACCATTTTATTTTAACTCTGAAATACACTGGCCAGCCGCTTGGGGACTCAGAATATAAATTAGTTGATGCAATGGAAAAAACTTTGGCAATGATTGCTTATATGCCTGTCATAAGAGAAATCTTTCTGTTCCTTGTCCCCCCAAAAGTATATGGGTTCCATATTTTTCTTTTATTTTCATAAAGATGCCAGACCTCAGTAGAAATCTTCAGCTTGAATTATTTATTTTACCGGAGTCATTTCACAATCAGATAAATGTAATGGTTCTAATCCATTTTTTATAGTTGTGATTATTATTTGGGTCACTTGTTATCGGAATGAGTGAGCAGAAAGGGAGACAGGAGATGGGATGGTAATCTTCTAGCAGTTTTAGTACAGGCCATTAGATACCTTATTTCAAAAAGACAAGCTCCCATACACAGCATCAATAACTATCTCAATTGATTTCAAAATGCGAATAGCTGAGAACAGCTATACATTATTGATAAACAGATGGCAAGGCACAAGAGATTATGCTGTACGAGGGGCTTGTTTCTCATTCCCCAAAATCCTATGGGAAAAGAAAAGATTTACTTTTTTGTTTGAAAATTGGTACAGTACATGTTGTTATGGAAGAAACGTAATGAAACTACAAATGTTCCAATAAGGCAAATCTCCAGTACCATGACAGAGATGGTCAACTGGGGACCTATGAATTAGATCTAGCCTTCAAAGTGAGTTTATCAGGCTTTGAGGAGACCTACCAAATTGCAGTCAATGTAAAACATCTGTTTGCCCATACAGTGAGGGAAGAAAGTTTTCATATTGTAAGAGGCAGAGACGATTCATACCTCATGGAAATATTTCCCATCCTTCTTTTCAATCTTGAATATTTTTGTCACAGCTAACCCTGTCTCTTATAACTGTGGGGCTTTTTAGGGTTTGGTGATGCTATCAAACTCTCTATCATCTCCCTACAGTTAGGTCTGGAAATACGGTAATTGGACAATGACACAAGTTTTGTTATTTCAGCTGTTTACCCAAATAAATTCAAGTTACAGTTAAATAATGAATATGGGCTTAAAGTGCAGTCTCTCAGCTTTAATTTGAGGGTATCTGCATCCAAATTTCAGGAAGGGTTTAGGAATTACAGTTCTTTAATATGTAGCTCCTGTCCTGCCAGCAGTGACAATCCTCTCAGGATTAAGAAGAAGAGGAGTGGGGTCTTGAAGTCAATGGGCTGGGAAGGACTTTAAGATCTGGCTGAGACATCATGGTGGTAATCTGGAAAAGGGAGTAAGGGAAGAATTTTTATTTTATTTTATTTTATTTTATTTTATTTTATTTTATTAGTACAGTATTTATATCCCACTGTTCAGCCATGGAGGCTCTCAGGGCAGCTTATAAATTGTTAAGCAATAGAATCCACACATCTACACTGCTTTTATAACACACTAGGCACTCTCCAAGTGGTTTCCAATGTGTGTTAGCTTATTGCCTCCACAACCTGAGTACTCAGAATAGGAGACAGAAAGGCACACAGAATAGGAGATTGAAAGGCACACATGCACTGGCTAGGGCATACATAGGGAGGAAGGCAGGGTTAGTGAAATGGTGCGGAAGAGCAAGTGCAAGACCATGGATTTCTGGTGTAGCATAATAACACCAGTGCAGGGAAGCATGGTAATGATTGTTTTCAAACCAGTATGTTCCCGTTTGCTTCAACAACGAGATTGCTGCGAGAAAACAGGCTACAGAAGTTATTTCTCCCAAGACAAAGAGGGAGTAGCTGTGCCTTTCTTCAGCATTCACTTTTCTTCTTATACATTATTCTTACTAACAGATGCAGTGGAAGTGTGTGAAGCTGAGAACAGAGGTCTTCAGTAAACTTGGATAGCCAAGTACCAATGGCAGGGCAAATGCATATCTGGCAAGCTGTGATGAGTAACGGCATAATGTGTTGTTATAACCCTATGTGTTATAGGTTTAGTCCAGTGGGTGGTGAAAGCCCGAGGAAAGGCCTGTCCTTATCAGTTGAGGAAGCCTTTTTTAATGAGGTATAGGTGCTGTATTTTTAACTTTATTGTTATGCTTAAATTCATTTTACACTTCTAAAATTTTATGGAAATTTTAATATGGACAGAAAAAGCCCCTGGTTTGCTACCATTTGTAGAATTCCTTAAATAGACATTAGCTTGCAGTACAATCAATCCCCTTTATATTATTCAAAAACAAGGTTATAAAAAAGCAACACCCTAATATAGATATATGGGATCAGGGGTCATGTCAGATAACTGAAGTAGCATTTGGGAACATCCATGGTAACATTAACATGTTGGTGCTAAATAATTTAGGGCATCTTATTAGCCAAACTTGAGGGGTTCAGTAATTTACTTCATTAATCAATGTATTGCATTGCTATATCATCAAACTTTAAAAATCTCCAAAGAACTGCTGAAAATAACTATAATGAGATAATGTTATGCAAAGTAGTAAAGCTACAGCATTTAACATTTTAGTGATAAAAATAATGACTATTAAATCCATTGTTTAAAAGCTCTACATTATAGATTAATTTTTATGAATTATTTCCAAACTATGAAGTGGGAAGAAGCACATTCAGTGAACGGCAGTCTATTAATGTCTCTATCGGGTAGGTTTCTTGAAGGTCTTGCATATTTAGTACTTTTAGTAAACATTTAGTACTTAAAAAAAATATTATCAACCAGATATACAGTACACACTTTGTTACACGCTTGGCATCATTCAGAAATGAAAATCATTTCAACTCACTTGGCACTCTTGTGGTTGTAGCTGTTGTTTTAATGCCGTCCAGAAATCCCTCAGGATCCCAGAAGTGAAGTTGTTGGGAATGTTCACATAAGAGCTGTGCAACCTTGGATGACATTTTATTGTCCCTAAAAGTAGCTTTTCCAGTAAAACAGAATGTAAAAGGGAAAAAAAGAACAAGCCAAGAATGTGCAGGGGGGATGCTTCTTGAAACTGTCACAACTAATGTAATATATCTGTGACATATCCGTGACATCTGAATGCTTGGATGAAGGCTGGTAAACAAGAATAATGAACAGAATCTATTATTTTACCATTTATTTAGTTATCTGTTTTGTGGGTATTCAACCTTTCTCCCAGCATAGCATGAGCTTACATTCAATTATGGGTGCCAACAGGAATCGACCCACTGAATCAATTGCAGAACGGTGATCTAACACTTTTGTAAATCCTTCTGATTCAATGAGTCTCCTCCATTTAGGACTAGCAATTGGATTCACAGTCCATGTTTTTTCTCCTAAACCCCTGTGAGGTAGGCCAGTTTGACTGATGATTTTTATGGAGTTTTGATTCTGGATATCTACAGTGCTAGCCAGGGTAGGAATTGTGTAGTCCCTCCCCCAGATGATGCAGTTCTCATCCACCTTAGCCACCATAGCTAATGGTGACAAATGCTAGGAGTTGCAGTCCAACAATATCTGGAGAGCCTTATGATTTTTACCCCTGCTTGAGCCACTGTGTTATGCACACATGAGTGTTGTCAAAGATTCAGATAAACCAATGGATGAAGAATTTGTATGCGTACACGCACACCCAGCCCTCATACTCACAGATTCACACCTCCCCAAATATGTCACATGAACTTGATCTAAGTGAAAACACTTCTGACATTCTGACTTCACTGAAGACTAGCTTTCTACACACCTGATTGAATATTAGCAATTACACAGTTATGCCTCAGAATAATTTGTGGGTATATTTGTGGGTAAATTAGGAAATTTAAAACAGGATTTGTGAGTGCATGAGGACCATGTGTCTATTTTTCTTTCAAAATAAGAAAAAACTAAATCCAAAATAAAAAGCTAACCATTTCTTACCTTAGGTAGACCGCTTGAAATTAATAGGAATTAAGTTAGTTGTAACAAGTCTTCTTCATTTCAGTCTGTGGTATTACTAAGGCCGGTGTCACCCCTTCCTTCAACGGTGTCATCTGGTGCAGTTCGGCCTCTCTGCACCCCCCAGTGCCTCCACTGATTTCAGTGGATCAACTTTTGACACCGGATGCAGCCCCAAAATATGAACCATGAATTAAAATGCCACTAAAGTCAGTGGAAAAGTTGTTTGTAGAATCTAATACATTCTGTAGGCAAAACCCAACTATATAAGATGGATGAAATGACCAGTGAAGATTGCTGGATATATACATATGAATGAGGGTGTGGGAATCTCTTTATAAAAGGTCATAATTTTTTGGATAAAAGAAGGTGTACTGATGGGAGATACACAATTCAATATCCAATCAGTTGAAGTAGAGAGGATCCAGTCAATTGAAAACAATGAGCTGGGGAACAGAGAGGCAATCTCCATGGAAGCAAAACTTTCCTAGCCATGAATTTTATATCAGAATTTTAGATGTCAATTTCTGTACAGGGTTATAGTCTGGCTTCCTGGTGTTCTTTCTGCTGCCTTTCTATTAATTGTCAGTTTGTTTTTCTTTTAGTATCGGTCACTAATACTAATGGCAGGAGCAGTCAACAATTATCTCTCAGTGAAGTTCCCTGGTATTAATTCTTTCTGTTGCTGTGATCACTGACAAATTCCAAAATGATATTGACCAAGATCCTACACAGGTAGACATATTGTAAAGTTCTGTTCAAGTGGAGCTACACTACATCTTCCCTCTTACTTCCTCCAGGACTCACCTTTTAGCTGTTGCAACCCCCACTCCATGGCCATTTAGTAGTCAGTGGAGAACAAGGGTGGTGGAATATCAGAGATGGCCAGATGCAGAATGCTGACATCATCTATCTGGAGCTGTCATCCTTTTGCACCTACCTGTAGGGACATAACCAGGTGCTTCTTTGATGTCCCCCACTCTGCAACGACCACTAAATTGTAGGATTTGTTCTGGTATTTATGTTAAGCAGATTACAGCAGACCCCCAGTACATTATGAGCTTCTGGTACAAAACAGGACATAAAACATGCAGGATGCTCAATAAAGTTATAAAACAGAAGTTATGTTTATTGTGGCAGAGAATGCATCTTGAATAAGAAGAGTAGATAGAGAGAAGAGAGTTACCTAACTTGGATGCAAGAGACCCTAGAGCGGAGGAATTTTTCAGAAGCTCTAAAAAAAGCCCGTGGAGGTCGGGAGGAGAACTGCACTGTCCTGCTTCCAGCTATTGATTTCTCATGACACCATCCTCTTCCCGTCCTTCGTTTGTGCTTCCTCCATGCTGGAGGGATGAGAAAGGTGTCACTTTTCATTGACGGAAACTTCTGTCAATGAAAAGTGGTGACTTCCTCGTCCCTCCAACATGGAGGAAGCACAAACGAAGGACGGAGGAAGGACGGGAGGAGAATAGGGTGTGTGAAATCGATCGCTGGAAGTGGGACAGCACCGTCCTCCTCCTGACCTCCACAGGGTTTTTTTAGAGCATCTGAAAATCTCCTGACTCTCATGAGTGCATGTAAGACATCTTGAGGTAGAGCTGCCTCAAAGCATGCTAGCTGCTAGCTTCTTAGACAAAGGGTTGTAAAACACTAAAACGTCTTGAAGCGGGGGGGGGAGGAGTGATCTTTGCATGCAAACAGGAAGTAAATACAGATCAGGAACACACACACAGAGTTGTAAACAATCGTTGATGTTTCTTCACTTCAACAAAAATAGCTGTGGAGTGGTGGCTAAAACAGCCAAAATGTGAGTCCTCTGGTTTTGGTAATTGTGTGAGGCTGGTAGAGAATTCTGACCTTTGCCATAACCAGAAAAGTAACTTATGATGGCATGAGTCCAACTTTTGCCTTCACAAGTCACATACAGGATGCCAGCCATAGATGGCAAATGTTATTTTTGATTGTATTATTTCTTCCCTTGCAGTAAAGTAGTGCTGCAAGTCTGAGAGTAGGAATAGAACTCTTTTCGTTGGCAGTTGAAGACGATTTTATTTAGGCAGGCATTTGAGATTTAAATATTAATTGGTGTGCTACTTTTATTGTTGTATTTTTATGATTTTATACTTTTAATTCATGTGTTTTAATTATATTTTAACAATAATTTAATTTAATTATTGTTTAAACTTTTCTACTTGTGATGTTTTTAGCTGTATTTTTTAATGATTGTAAGCTGCCGTGAATCCCATCTTGGGAGAAAGGTGGGATATAAATCTAATAAATAAATACATAAATAAGTGGTAATTGAGCCAGGAGGACATTTGGAGACTTCTATAATAGTCAGTGGCAGAGTTGCCAAGTAAGTCCTTTGTTTGAGAAATTACAGGTAAAATGGTTCGCAACGTCTTGGGTTTGTGTACTCCTTCCTGTGTATCAGGCAGAAGAATAAACCAGGATGCTGCTTCACACTCCCTCGGAGCATGGTGGAGTCTCCTTCCTTGGAGGTCTTCAAACAGGCTGGATGGCCATCCGTCGGGGATGCTTTGATCGTGATTTCCTGCGTGGCAGGGGGTTGGACTGGATGGCCCTCGTGGTCTCTTCCAACTCTGCAATTCTATGATTCTATGATTCTATGAATGTTCAGGAAGGAGCTGGACACAGAACTGGAAGGAGAGCGCCATTCCTCAGCTACGGTGATGAGATCTAGTGGTGGTCCCAGGGGACTTTCAGTCATTGCTTGCCATGGTTTATTTCACACAACAGCTGAGGACTCCTAACCCTGCCCCCTCTCTTGCCACTTTTCTCATCTAGAAAACAAGGAGGATGGGTTCTTGTTCACATGAAGTCTCTCCACACAAACAAAAGCACTGGAAAATCAAGGCTCTCACTTAAGTGGAGATCTTCCATACAGACAAGAGGCTTTCCTCTTCAGATGGATTGTCTTCTTTGTGAGGAAAGCAAAGACACGGGAAAGCATGGTGGAGAACAACTAAGAAGGGCTTTTGCAACTGACTGTACATTTGCAACTCTTGTGTTTCCCCACTGTGTCTTCCATCTTTTTTCTTTCCCAAGAAAAAAGGGGAATTGCTTCTTCCATTTAAGGAGGCCAAGACAGAATGGCTACATTGGGCCTTTTGAAGGACAGCACTATGAAGCTTTCCTCTGAAAGCTCTGTTGGTGGGTGAGTCAACGGGCGGGTGCCTAAGGTGGAGCAGGAAATGGTGCCACCACCACTACCGAAGTTCATAGTACCCCAAACCCTCATGTAATTATGGCACCTGACACAGAAAACCCCTGAATTACCTTTTTCCCCAAACACAATATGAATTAATTAATAAGCAAGAGTTTGCTGCCTATGCATAACACTAAGGCTGCTGACATACTGCAGAACTAATGCAGTTTGACACTGCTTTAACTGCCATGGCTTGATGCTGTGGGATTCTGGGATTTGTAGTTTTGTGAGATACGGTACTTAGCCTTCTCTGTCAGAGAGCTACTGTGCCACAACAAACTACAAATCCCAGGATTCCTTAGGACAGAGCCATGATAGTTGAAACACTGTCAAACTGCATTAGTTCTGAAATGTGGCAGCAGCTCATAAGTCTACTCTATGAGACAACTATCTCCCTCTACTTAATGGTACAGCCAGCCCTGTGTGGAAGGCAGCAAAGGAGGCAGAGTTCTGGGGGAGGGAGAAGGATACAGAATGTAGTTATATGTGGCATTTTATGTGGGATGTGTTTTCCTAGAGAACTGAAATGCAACAGTAGAGTTTACTACAGGATGCTATTTGCTCCCACCAGTGTTTGGACTGTATACTTGTGAATAAACCCAAATATTCTAAGATTACCATCAGATTCCCAAGTGATTAGTCATGTTGATCATTATATTACAACAACCCCTCAGTCTGAAAGCCCCCAGACTATTTGGACTGCCACTCCCGTCACCCCCAGTCAAGGGGCAATCCAAAGATGCTTGAAGGGTACCGGATTGGAGAAGGCAGCACCCGAGATCACTCGATTTTGCTCACCAAGACAGTGAATTAATACAGAATTTTCCCCATGTTTGTGCCTGTTAGATAGGAGGCTTCTGGGGAAATGGGAGCCTGGATGTTCTAGAGTATGAATCTGATCTGATGTGATCTACTCGATCCTTGATACTAGTAAGCTCAGCATTTTGGGAATAGCTTGGTAAAAGGATAGGCTTCTTTTTCCCATTAGCTTTTCAAATACAGAGTGCAGCTCCCTGTCCTGTCCTTTACTCTCCTGTCATCCTTTTTTCTTCATTTGAAATTCTCTTATCTGGTCTATTAGTATTGCACGCCATGAAAGAAAAGGATTGGCATACTCGAGAAAAAGAAGTGATTTCTCTCCCCTCCACCCTCACCTTTCCTGGCTTTCTTCTTCATTTTTTTGCCTTTAAAATAAGTTGCTTCTCCAATAATAGACCACAGGGCCTATGTCCAGTTGCAAGATCCATTGATTCAGCTGCTGAAAACACTTATGCAAGTCCCATTCATTCAGTAAGTAGGTACCCTAGCTGGAACTAGCAACTGGATTTAGGTCCAGGATACAAAATCTTATTTAGAGGAATGAATAGAGGAACAAAATGGTTTCAAACATGATGCACAAACAAATACACACACACACACACAGAGAGAGAGACACTGTATATTCCAACTTTATATACACAATAATTGTATGATTCTCCTGATTAATATTAGCTTGAGCCACTGCTTTGGGCTACAAACCCAAAAATGAACCAAATGTGTTTGTTACATAATCCCCCCCAAAAAAAACCCTTCAAACCCCATCACATGGGTAAGTGACCTCACACATGTGTAGCCTATATTTCAGAGGAAGGAACTGGCAAAACCACCTCTGAGTACTCCTTATCTAAGAAAACCCCTTGAAATTCACAGAGTCACCATAAGTCGACAGGTGACCTGAAGGCACATACACACACATGACAACAACAGGATGCCAGCCTTCTTGGGCCTTTTTTTCCAAATAATCCCATGGGGATTATTTGTTTTGCTCTTGCTGCTGCTTTAGCTAACAAAAAGAAGCTGAGGTCTTTTCATCCCTGTGCACAAGGAAAAAACATCTTGTGGCAGTTGACTTGTTATTTTCCATAGGGTGTCTCCTCATGTTGAGACATCCTTTCCCTGCAAGGAAGAGAAAATTTGTGAATATTCTTTACATCCCATCTGTTTGTTCTCTTCACAGATCTTTTCAAACATCTTCTACCTCAAATCTAGTTGCCCTCTCAGCCCTGACTTTTAACATGCTATAGCTTCTATCAGCGGAGTCATGGACAAACATACTGATGCCTGGCTGGCATCCTGTTAATGGGTTATGGTGTCATAAGTTCGACTCATACCATTGCAATTAACTTCTGTGGTTGTTGCACTGAACATGTCTTCGCTCATCTCCCTGCTCTCCAGTGACATGGAAATGGCCATGTTGGTGGAGGGGACTCCTCTATTTAAAATATAGGTTTGTGGGGATGTCGCCCAATGCAGGACCCCAATGTAGGATCCCAGCAACCCATTCATAATATGACTAAATCCCAGTTTGTTTAAACATAGTTCTCTCAATGAGCTACTTGCCCTAAACAGTCACGTTATGTTCTAGCAGCATAACTAAGCTGCTCTTCATAATGTTATGCATATCTTAGAATGAGGGCTAAAGCAGAAGGAATGCTGATGGAAGGGAAGGGAAATAGAACCACCAGGGATGAATATATTATGTGGATTCCAAAACAAATCTCATTACAGGGATTATTGATGAGCTTTTGAAGTGTTGGCAAATACTAGTATTTCAGTAATGCTGGGGAGTTTAGTTAAGAGGCAGCAAGGAAGCCAATCCACGGGCAAAATCCATTAGATATTTGAGAGCAACTCCGTTATCTCCTCATTTATATTATTGATATGATTGACAGGAAGGCAATATTAAAATGATTACAACCCCCTCTCCCATCCAGCTTGCCTTTTTGAGATCACTGTATATTCTACTGTATATTATTGCTATGTGAGTGTTGCTGTTTATACCAGTGGCGGCTTCCCTGTTACAGGAAGGGTATTTACTGAGATCATGGCAAAGGGAGGGAAAGGATCATCCCAATCCTGAATAGCTAGTCCCTCCACAATTGTTGTTGTTTTTTAAGATACATGGAAAGGGTTAATATATTTGATATATTGTTTCATTTGGGGCTGAGATGTGGCAGGTGTTTTCTTTAGATGGCCCAAAGTAGACAAAGGCTGGCATCCTCTTAGTGACATACACAGGCATAAGTTGCACTGCTCATGCTGAGTGAGCTTTTTGGACAATGCACAGTGATCATATCCAGCTGATGAGAGTTGTGCATGTGGGATTGTTGCACATGCAGTAGTGCTTTAGAGTAGTCCGTGAATGTGCATTGTCTCTACGCACTGCATTTGTGCATTGTGCATTGTAATTGCACAATGGGTTGTCAACCATGCGCATTGATCCATATACATTGGTATTCCATGTGTGGGTTGCATAACGTAACTCCACTCTTGCCTAGTTATGCTACATTGAAGTGATATTAGCCACACTGATAGCCTTGTGGCTGAAGAGAGGGATATAAATAAATAAATAAATAAATAAATGTAAGACCTCAGCCAATATCTATCACCTTAATAAATCCTGTATTAAGAAATCAAATGTACAAATCCTTTAAGTACTGCATAAGCTTTGTTAGTCTGTTAGAGAGGATTTTTGAATGTTTTTAGTACAGCATCAATTCTTTTTATCAAATTGTTTAAATCAACCCAGAATTCCAATCTTAGGGCTGTTTCATACCTTATACACCAATAAACAAAGGCTTCCCACCAGGCGTGCACTAGAGAGAGAATCACCCAGTCCTGATAAGAACAAATGCATGATACATCTTATGCACATTCCCATTCTAACATTTCTACGTTAACTCTCACTCACTGGAATGAAACAGTCTTGTGCTGTGTGGTTTGAGGTGGGTATTTCCTGAGAATCAGAATTCCAGAGTATTGAAGGTTAAGTCAAAGTTGGATATAATGTACACTTCTTTAAGTATTTGAAGGGATGTCATACTGAGGATGCAGCAAACTTGTTTTCTGCTGTTCCAGAGACTAGGACACAGAGCAATGGGTTCAAACTACAGGGAAAGAGATTCCATCTAAACAACAGGAAGAACTTCCTGACAGTAAGAGTTGTTCAGAAGTGGAATACACTGCCTCGGAGGGTGGTGGAGTCTCCTTCTTTGGAGGTTTTAAAGCAGAGGCTGGATGGCCATCTGTCAGGAATGATTTGTGTATTCCTGCATGGCAGGGGGTTGGACTGGATGGCCCTTGTGGTCTCTTCCAACTCTATGATTCTATGATTCTATGATTGTATTTCCTGATCCCAATGAGATTCCAGTGTCTACTCCAAAAGGAACCAACTTACTGATAACCAGAGGAATGCTACATCTTGCTTCATTTCAAGATGGCATGTTACATTTGCTGGAGCAAGAAAAGTATCCTGGCAGGTTTGTATTTGTAAAAAACAAAAAACCAACAGCCACCAACGTCTGCAAATAGCAAGTGGGTGAAATGTGGGGAAATGGTTTACAACTGTTCAGGTGACAATGCCCCAGAAAGCATTCTACCTAAAAACACTGTAGATCTATTTCTGTGTGGATTCACCACAACTTTACTCTGAAGGGATTAAAATGTTTTGTCCTTGGGCATGAGGGTGAAAAACTTCTAAAACAGTCCCACAGAAATGCACAGTTATGTTCATGTATGGCATATGGGCCCGACATACACTGCCATCTCTATTCTGTGGTTTCTCTGTCATGTGGAAAAGCTCCATGTGTATGACAGTCTATGAAAGCATTTGTGTGTTTCATGGCTCTTCCAGCATTGTGGACTTTGTGCTTCTACACATTTCTGGCAAAATGTGAACTAAATGCGTAGATTCCAAACAGTATATCTCACAATATGAATGTGGAAAGGAAATGTGTGAACAATATGAAGGCATCCTTACCCCACTGTTGTATCCCTAACATAATGTGAATACTCACCTTGCCATGTCAGAAATAAAGAGCAAACTGTTCTTTGGGGAGTTTCTTGCGCTCACCATTAAAGCTTCCTTCCTATGCACACTTACTTTGAAGTAAATCCCACTGAAATGAGAGGGACTTTAAAAAAATCCATAGGATTTGGCTACATGAAGTGTTCTGTTATATGGAGTTTTGGAGTGAAGGATTCACTTGCAGAACTTATTTCATTTAGAAATATGCTAGAGAGACTCAGCAAAAGTTTGGGCATCTGTCCAAAGTCGTGTGTGTGTTGAGGTAGCAGCTGCTTTTGTTAACCAAAGTTAGGCTGGGCATTTACATTTTAAAAATAATAATATGGTTGTTGTTGTTTTCTATTTACATACCTGTTAGCTTTTAACATTTTATGGATGTTTTAGGCACATGGTTGTCTTTAGTTCCCAACTGAAATCTGTCAATTTAAGCACAAACAGCTCAGAATAACCATGAATCCATGCTGATAATCAAATTGTTCAGAATGGTAGACAGTGTGACATAAGAGTCTGCAACCATCCTCTGGCAACCTTAGCTGACCCCAGCTCCCTGCTCTCTTCAAAGAAGACCAAAACACAGGCTTCAGCCAAGCAGCATGCATAAATAACAATGTTTGTTTGCTGTGGACTTCATGGTGTTTGTTTTCTTGGTTTTATTTACTTTTACTCTGGCTTTGTTTATTTTTACTCTACCTCTGATATAGAGGATAAATGGAATGTACATGTAACAAGGACTGCAGTGAACTGTTTCCCCAGTGGACAGAAATAGACACACAGAGAAAAAGGAGAATTGCCTTGAAAAGTTTGGGAAAGAATCAAGGGGAAAACAACAGAAGGGATTTAAAGTGGTGTTTGGGGTAAGGGTGAAGATTAGGAGTGTGATGATCTGATTTTTGTTATATATTGATTGGATTCATATGAAAGCCATTCAGAACTCATTTCATCTGTCTATTTCCCCCCCCCCCCAGCATTTCTTGCAGCATTGCATGTGACACTTCACAAGCAAAATAACCAGGGGTTGATAATCTGGTACCTCCCAGATATTTACATATTTTCTTAGAGCCAGCCTCCATGACTGAAGGGTTTAGGGCTGTTTTAATCCCCAAAACTAGAGGGTGCTGGGTTGATTCCTTCTGAATTCTGTTCTCCCATTGCCAGTCTTTGTGACAAATCTGTGAGGAAGAACTTCAGGGACTTTGCTCAAGCACTCACCTCTCAACTATCCCCTCAATGGAGGCTCCAGAGAGACCCTAGGACATCTAGTCTTAAAAAAAAAAAAGCAGCAACTTTTCAAATTCTGCCCCTTTCAGGAAAATAGTTACTACACTCCTGAATCCTCATCAGAGAGAATCCAAACTGTAATGTCTTGCAGGAGAAAGACTCTGCCATTACTAAAGTGGTCTGTCCCTTGTTCCAGAGGGACACATTTGAGCCCATATGGAAATATGGACCAAATACTGGACACAAATTTTTCTCTGGTTCCTAATCTGTTTATTAATATCTCTACCTAGACGTATAATAGCCAGAATTCTCTTGACAGCTTATGCTGGTGTAATCCTTGGTCACGCCATTGTAAGTAGTTTCAGGAGATATCCCAAATAGTACTCCAAGGAGGTATTCATTCCAGGAGGTATCCATTGCACGACACCTTTTGCTTGGCTGCATATGGCAGCCAAACAGTGCCAGAGCGCACTACTCAGCTGATCAGTGATTGGGGAGCAGAGTTATGTGTTGACATCATCTGGCTGCCATTGCTCAGCTGGAAAAAAGGCCCATGGCCCTTGTGATACCCAACATAAGTACACTACCAGAGCTTTATGGATTTGGGCCCTTATGTGTATGCTAGTGCAAAATAACCCAACACAACATGCACTCTACATACTTCTACAGAAAAACCAGCTCTATCTGTATTCTTTGGCACACTCTGAGCTATTCAGCAATGCATTGACATGAATGGGAAAATCCCGTAGAGAAGGAGAATGCTGTGTGAGGCCAACATAACCCTCGCAGTCACAAGAAATCTCTGGTTTGAAGAGACTGGCTACAAGACAGAGAAGGTAGTCTGGTTTTGTGTAAAAGCTGGCAGCTTGGAATCAGTTAAGATTGTCTTATATGAAGAGAAGTGTTTATTAATAAAATTGAAGGTCTGACAAATGAAGAAGCTAGGGTTTGGTAGCCACAGCCACATGACTAAGGACTTTTTCAAATGGGGGGGGGATCCCAAGGAGGTCGGGAGAAGAATGGCAGACAGGTGTCGTTCAGACAGCACCATCCTCCTGACCTTCCCCCATGCTTCCTTCGTGCTGCAGACACAGGAAACACACCGCTTTTATTGATGGAAACCCCCATCAATACAAAGTGGTGCCTGCAGCACAGAGGAAGCATGGGGGAAGGTCAGGATGAGGATGGCGCCATCTGAAACGGGCGCTGTAAGCGTGACAGCACCATTCTTCTCCTGACCTCCTCGGTTTTTTTTCCCCCATTTCAAAAAGTCCTTAGACAAAGATTGCCGAGAAGGAGGGGCAAGTGGAAGTGCAGTCTTACCTGAGAACATCAGCCAGAGAAGCAATGGATCAGACAAGACAAGAGGGAATACATCGCCTGTCTCTGCCTCTACTGAACCTGTAGGCACTTAGTTCTTTGTACAAGCTTGGTTGTATGTTTCTTCACTTCCACTGTCTTAGCCATCCCTTAGGCCCATCCAGGGACTTCAGCTGTGGTCCTACTCAAGTTTGTCTGGAAATCACGTAATGCACTGAGACTTACGAGTGACATGCATATATTTGCTCTGGGTAGCATGCAGTTATGTCTTCAAGTCCAATGACTTAAATGGTATGCATTCCCTGGATTGCTCCTGTTAATACTACAGATCACCTGCAATCACAAACATTAAACAAGGTTGGGAGCAAGCCTTTTTCTTTATTGCTTTTCCATCAGTACTCTATGGCAGAAGCTGACTGTCCATCTATAAAGATAATGTACATGTTTATAAATCATTCATGAACTATTTCTGCCACTTTCTGAGTTTCATTTCAGCTGTTCCAAAGAACAGTGTAAAAAACCTAGCCCTTATGTTTTCTAAGATAAAATCCTTAATATGTGAATGTTCTAAAAACAATTTAAGAAATATTCATTCTGTCTCATTTAATACCTTTTTATTATAGAAGGAAGCCAGGAGCAGGTAGCAATACATGCAAATTAAGAAATGTATCACTATTACAGTCAATATAACTAAATAAATATAAATAAGGCAACCAACTTGATCATAAGGACTGTTGCAGATGTCCATAATGCTGGGACCCACAGGTATACCTGCCACCATGGTACAGCACTTTGAGGGAAGAGTCTGCTATCTCCATACCCATGACAGGGACCCAAGCAGGGGGAAGGGGCTGAATATAGCTCTGTCCCTTGAATTACTTCCCCCTAGCTTCAAACTGTATAAGTTGTAAATCTGTGTGCTGCCTAAGGTCCTGTCTGTATCATCAAAATAATATGAACATGATATGAAAGATCAGTGATCCATTTAAATGGCTGTCCGCTCAAATACATGTCATTCATAAGGGAGGCAGCCAAATCCACCACAAAGTCCATGTGCGCCATGTCCGGGACTGCATAAGGATTTTCTGAAAAGATCCGTATGACTTCTGAATGTGCAACTATTTGAACACTTGCATTTGCACAGATACAAACAGGCAGTGCAATCTGATTGGCTGGAAAAGCATAGGGGGCAGGGCTAGCAAAGAGCGAAAGGGGTGGCGATCGGGCTGGCGATCAGGGTAGCAAGTGGTGGCAATCGGGCTGGTGATGGGGAGGTGGGGGTGGCTTCAGGCTGGCGATCAGGTGGCAAGGGGTGGTGATGGGCCTGGAGATCAGGGGCCAGGGGTGGTGATGGGGCTGGCGGTGGGGGGTGATGGGGTGGCTTAGGGCTGGCAATTGGGGGTAGGGGTGGTGATCAGGGTGGCCATCAGGTGGGCAAGGGATGGCAATCGGGCTGGCGATCAGGGGTGGGGGTGGCAATTGGGCTGGCAGTTGGGGTGGCAGGGGGTGGCGATCAGGCTGGTGATGGGGGGGCAGGGGTGGTGATCAAGGGGCGATTGGAGGGGCGATCTGGGTGGGAGGAGCAGAGGCCTGTCATAAGGGAGGTATCCAGAAGTGTTTTGACACTCTGGACCTCACTAATGCTGGCATCCTGCCAGCATAATGGGCACCTTTTCACATGCCCACCATTCTGTTACAGAAATGGAACAATGGATCTATTAATGGTTTAAGCTGTGAATAAAAAAAGTGGGGGCAGCACATGTTCCTTTGGGGGAGGGGGGAATCAAAGGGCTGGGAGGATTTTGGATATTACCTATCAGTTCCACCCACTTTTGTTTACCTTTTCTGGCATCAGGGGTCTGATACTGAGGTGGAAATTACACATCTTTCTGCAGTGAAGGAAAGGAGGATCCAAGACCAGACTTCTCCATGTTTGGAGTGCTGTCTGATCCCCCTCATGGGAGGAGATCCAATCTCCAATGGCCCCTAGAATGCTGCCCCTTAGACCATAGGATAGCACTGTAACCCAGAATAAGACTGGACTTCACTCCCCCTCCTTCTTCTCCTGGGTTCTCAGCTGGAAGAAATGCAGGATATTTGATGATGATGATGATGATGATGATACCACCTCTGCTGCTAGGAGCTCCAGTAAGCACCTGCTGCAAGTGAGAAGGGAAGCCTTTATATCATGTAGCCAGCAGAAACTATGGGGCCGGTTCCACGACAGGAAAAAGTCCACAAGATTGCGGATTACCGTTCTTTTGCATCAGGAGCACATAAATCACACGAATTCTAGCTTATTCGGAAGATGGAGCCAGTTTCGGTTTTCCTTAGTTTACACAGGCAAAGGTGGGGGAGTCGCTTCCAGATTATTAAAGCCAGGCAGGAGGCGGGGAGGGAGCAAGGAGGGGGTCATGGAGAACATAAATAATGAGAGGGAAGAAAAGCACAAATAAACCAAAGATCTAAAGGGGTGAATGAAAGCACGAACAAGCAAAAGCATGCTGGAGCGATCCCCTTCCCTTCCCTTCCCTTCCCTTCCCTTCCCTTCCCTTCCCTTCCCTTCCCTTCCCTTCCCTTCCCTTCCCTTCATGCACGCACACACAAACACACAGCACACAAGCAGGGGTAGCCCCAGTCCTGATCGTCTTCCCTGCCTCCAAAGCCTTGAATAAAGGCAAGTGAAGGGAAGGACAAACAAACAAAAGGATGAACATGGGATCGGCTGTTTCTTCGCACACACGAATGCACACACATACACAAGCACACACCAGCGAAACAGGGGCTAGTCCCAATCGTCTTCCCAACCCCCAAAACCTTCCTTTGAAACAGACAGGAAGGGCTCAGAGCAGATTTTCCAAAGTGGGCTGCAAGCAGAAGAAGGGTGAATTTCTTCTCTCCAACCCCTCAGTCTATTTGGATAAGGCACAATGGTCACTCCAACCAATCAGGATTCAGCTCTGCTCACAGTAATTCGAAAAGGTCGATGCCAGTTTACATGATGATTAGTTCCCATGGCCAATTATGTGCATTTTCGCAAACTTAATCAAAAAAGTCTGCAAAACTAGCGAAAGCTAATACTGCGTGACTTATGGGTTTTTTGCACCCCCTACTTCTGAAAAGGGCGCTGTTGCTTTGAAATGCGTGGGAACTATCAGGCTTCTTGTCGCATTCTTTGAGGATTTATTTTGCCGTGTCAACGACCCCTTAGACTCTTCCAACCATTCAATTACTACATTAGATGTGTACAGATAAAACTGAAGACAGAGTAGCAAATACTCAAAATATGGTATTCAGATGCCTGCTAATACAGGTGGTTCAAACAAAGTTTGGTTTATGGAACACATTGGTATAAAGAAGTTGAAATAGAAAATTATTAACACCCTTGATAGTTGATAATACTTTGGAAGTTAAAGAATAGAAATACATGCAAAGACTGGTCTATTTAATAATTCATTGGTTTATTTAATATCTTATATTTGATTATCATCCTGTATATCTTTTTTTACTATTACTATTATTATTATTAATCATAACACAATGGATACTGGATGATTTCCAAGTTAGATTTGCATGAACAGATGTGATGATGAAAATTATATCTAATAAAAATAATGGGAGGGGAAATAACGTGGAATAATAGCGCCTTAATAGTGTAGTTGATGTGAAGTCGAAAGCAGAGTAGAAGGGGCGGGGCTAGCAAGGAGGGGGATTGGGAGCGGCCACCATGTTGGATACCCAGCTAAGCAAGAGTCCGGTAATTCCGTGAATTTTATATATATTATTTTTATTTTACATTGTAAATAGGGAAAACCGACTGTCCGCAAAGCAGGCACCCTTTTTAAATATTTTTTTTAAAGCGGTGGGAGATTTAAAACCACCGCTTGGCTTGCTTGCTCCAGCCAGCTGGGGAAGGGGGGGGTCATACAGAGTTTAGAGGGGGGTAAAAAATCATGTAGGCGGATTGTAGGTATTCCAACGACTTCCTATTCATATAGACAGGCCCTGGGTACAAAGTACAACATTAACTCAGCAGGGGAGAGGAAGAGCGGAAGGGACAGAATCTTGCCTTTCCTAGCAGGTTCTGGCAAAAGCAAACTGCTGTAGCCTCTCCCTTGCTTGTGTGTCCTTCTTCACTGGTAATTTTTGCCAACACACTCGGTTGTTGCTTGGCCACCACGTGTCACAGAAAAGTTGGAGACTATTCAATACAAAATCCATTATAAGGAACTTATCTTTCCATTTCCTGAATCCATACATTAAAATCATATTACCTAATTCAAGGTGGCAAGGGCCCAGTTCTTATCCCTGGCAAACACATGTCCTCTCCCTTCCAGCTATCTTTCTGAACGCAGCTGGTAAATACAATCACTACCTTGATGTTTCCCCACCCATTGAGCCAAACAAATAACCCATAGGGGCTACATTGGCAATTCTGGGGAAGCTACTTGCCATCTTTTTCAGGGGGAAAATAGGCATCATGGGGGAGGTGGTGCATTGGAGCCACAGGAGGCTACCTGTGACCCATGAGATACAGCTTGCTCACCCTTTCATGGGACCATTGCTGACCTACTGGCAGTCCACCCGTTCTGCCCACAAAACATCACTCCTGCCACCTGTTAAGGGTCACTACTCAACCTGGGGGGGATAGCTTAGGGTTGGGTCTCTGAGCAGCTCTTTAAAATGAACACTAAAGAATTCTACAGGTGATGCCATTATGGTTAGCAAAACACTGAAATACTTAGACACAAACCACCTACGGATGAGAAGAAAAGGTTTATCTGATACAGTGCATTGGGGCGATCAATAAGGCCTATTACCCTTTTTAATTAAGGCAAGCAATTGACAGTTCTCGAGCTAAAATTTCAGCAACAGCACTTACCTGTCCATGTTAGTGCTCCATAAGAGAAAAACAATTTGATATTTTTGAGGGAGGAGGCAGCAGGAATGGAAGGTGGTGGGAGAAGCCCATTCTATTGCAAACCCATTCCATTATTACAGAGAAATGATCCAGTAATCTGCTGATCAATGGAGTACGGCCTGAGAAGACAGTCCCATAAGCTAAATTTACTTCATTTTCTTATGCTCCACAATGCAGCACTTTTGTTTCTTATTAGAATGATATTGATTTTCTGTCACACACAAATGTTTCAATTACTTAAAAGGGCCTTCTGTTGGGCATGCTAATGATGACTGCAGGCAATTAAGCAGGCAATGTGCAAAAAAAGTGCATTGCATTCAATGGGGCCTCCCTCCCTCCCCTCCCTCCCCCACCTTTGCCAGGCCACCCATCCCTGAAGGATACTGATGAGGTCCATAAATTTTAGGAAGCAGACAGTTTGAAACGAACAGTGGGTTTAACTGAGCAAAGCTTAAGGACCCCAAACTGAACAATTATGGTGTCTCTAATCTTATTTAAAATCAAGAATGTCAATTAAGGCACCCACTAAATCACTGGTAGATCTGTATGGAAGGCATTTAGAGAGCATATTTTGGCTCAAGAAGGGAAGAGAGGATGGATTCACCCACAAGAGTCAATATTTGCCTGATAAGATTGTGTCATTACTGGCAATAGCGCCATTTAATCTCCTATCAAGCACTGACGGAGAGATTTATCTATACTGTGATTTAAAGTGTTTATTATGCTATACAGATCCACATGCTTGATCACAGTCACTAAACCTGGTGTGTTATCTAAGAGGATTGAAATAAAGTCAGTAATATGATTTTGACAGATGATCTGTCATTTACTAACACTGGTTTGAAAAGAATTGCACTGGCTGCTCCTATACTTCTGGTCTGAATTCAAAGTGCTTGTGATGACACTGAAAGCCCTAAATGGCCTGGGATCTCAATACCTCAAGCAGTGTTTGTCCCCATAGGCACCTGCCCAAGGACTGAAGCCTTCTGTAGGAGCCCTCCTCCTTGTCCCACACCAGGAGCAATACACAGTGTGAGGATGTGTAAAAGGGCCTTCTCAGTTATGGCACCCCACCCGAGACTGGGCAATATGCATATGTAAATAATATGCCAAGACAAAATTGCATGGTCACATTGCATCCTCTACTTGTTGCAGAGCTCTTCATTCATTCATTTGGTCATTTAATTGGACAATCTGCCTCTTAAATGAAACCAATGCATTATTAGAGTAACAAATCTGTGTATTTTACAGAGAGCCAGTGTGGTGTAGTACTTTGGGCATTGGACTAGGGCCTTCAAACTTTACCAGATGGACAAAATATGATTCTCTTCAGGCAGGCTTTTCCAGAATAGCTAACCCCGGCCTCAGGAACCCCCTCTGGAAGTTGCTTCTGGACCTCCAAACTGATGCTGCTTGCTTGAAAGGGTTTTTAATAAACTGTATTATATATTGATTTTAATTTGTATTAATTTAATAATGTTTTAAGGGGGGGAAGGGATTTTGAGCTGTTTTATACTGTGTATTATTTTATTGTTGTAAGCCGCCCCGATTGCTCGCAGAGGGGCGGGATATAAATAAATTTTATTATTTATTATTATTATTATTAAAATATGGCATCATAATGATGCTAAATAACTGCAAAAGGGCACATGGATCAGACGACTTCACCCTTTCGCGGTTGTGTCCTGGCCAAAACCTATACCTTTTAATTGACGGCTTAAGCCATCAATAGATCCCCTGTTCCATTTTGGTGCCAGCATTGCTGGCATGCAAAACCTCAGGCAATTTAAATCTCATCACTGCAGCAAGAATGGCCGGTCTGGCACGAACACTTCTGGTGAGATCGAGATATCCGGGTAAGTTTTGCTCTTTTTATGAACCTCCCCGGATTACTTGGGACGTTTTAAGTGTGGGTGGGTGCTTTGTGTAACTTTTGGGGTCTTATTTTTGTTTTTATTTTTGAATTTCCCATGTGAAGAAGTCTCACGAGATTTCAAATGAGGAAGTGAATGGGGCTCCATTCACTTCCTCGTTATCGCCGGAGCTGCCTTTGCCAGGGGATAGGGAGGTAAGTGTGTGGGGGAGCAATCTTTTGCCAGCACAGAAATGTGTGTTTTTTATGCCAGCAAAAGAACATTTTAAGGGCAGCATCTGTTAAAGTCCTTTATCACACTGCACTATTATAGCACTATTATTCCACTTTAATTGCTATGGATCCTTCCTGTGGAATTCTGGGGTTTGTAGTTTAGTGAGGCTAAGAGCTCCCTGACTGAGAGTTCTAAATGCCCCTCCCTAAACTACAAATCCTAGATTTCCACAGGAGGCAGCCAGAGCAGTTAAAGTGGAATAATAGCACTATAACAGTGTAGTGTAATAAAGTCAAGTTTGGAGACCAGGGTTTGAATCCCCGTTCATGGAAACCCATCAGGTGACCTTGGACAAGTCACACTCTCTCAGCCTCAGAGGAAGGCAAAGACAAACACCCTCTGAACAAATCTTGCCAAGAAAACCCTGTGACAGGCTCGCCTTAGGAGCACCATAAGTCAGAAATCACTTGAAGGCACACAACAGCAACAACAATCTTACAAATTAGGGTCTATACACATCAGATAACCAATACACCAAATGGTAAGGAGACTGAAGACACGACTGGTTCCACAACAGGAAAAAGTTCGCGAGATTCCGGATTACCGTTCTTTTGCATCAGGAGCACATAAATCACACAAATTCTGGCTTATTCAGAAGATGCAGCCAGATGCAGCCAGTTTCGGTTCTCCTTAGTTTACACAGGCAAAGGTGGGGGGGATCGCCTCTAGATGATTAAAGCCAGGCAGGAGGCGGGGAGGGAGCAAGGAGGGGGTCATGGAGACCATAAATAATGAGAGGAAAGAAAAGCACAAACAAACAAAAAATTGAAAGAGTGATCTGTCAACTTCCCTGTCTTCCCCTGCCCGGAAAGGCTTCTATAAAGAAAGGAGTGAATGAAAGCATGAACAAGCAAAAGTATGGTGGAGCAATCTCCTTACCTTCCATTCCCTTCATGCACGCACACACAAACACACAGCACACAAGCAGGGATAGCCCCAGTCCTGATCATCTTCCCTGCCTCCAAAGCCTTGAATAAAGGCAAGTGAAGGGAAGGACAAACAAACAAAAGGACGAACATTTGATCGGCTGTTTCCCCGCACACACGAATGCACACACATACACACGCACACACCAGCGAAACAGGGGCTAGTCCCGATCGTCTTCCCAACCCCCCAAAGCCTTCCTTTGAAACAGACAGGAAGGGCTCAGAGCAGATTTTCCAAAGTGGGCTGCAAGCAGAAGAAGGGTGAATTTCTTCTCTCCAACCCCTCAGTCTATTCGGATAAAGCACAATGGTCACTCCAACCAATCAGGATTCAGCTCTGCTCACAGTAATTCGAAAAGGTCGATGCCAGTTTACACGATGGTTAGTTCCCATGGCCAATTATGCGCATTTTTGCAAACTTAATCAAAAAGGTCTGCAAAACTAGCGAAAGCTGATACTGCGCGACTTATGGGTTTTTTGCACCCCCTCCTTCTGAAAAGGGCGCTGTTGCTTTGAAATGCGTGGGAACTATCAGGCTTCTTGTCGCATTCTTTGAGGATTTATTTTGCTGTGTAAACGACCCCTAAGGCATCTAAGATCAGCAGCAACTTGTGGCTTTCATGACAATGTGGTGGTGAATCCTCTCTGGATATTAGTCAGAGCTTTAAAAGAGCTATCTTTTAAGGTTGTATATCTTTGTCTCTGCTTTCACTTCCTATTTGCAGAGGGAGAGGCTGGTTAAATAATGAGGGCTGGCTGGGCTAGTGTTGTGAAAAGAGTGAGGCTATAACACACACATACACACACCGTACAACTGTTGGGTTGTACTCTGATGTGGTTTTCAGAAGCTGTAAGTTTTTAGGAATAATGTGAATAACTTTTAGGACAACTTTCTGGGTTGTTTCCATTTCCCAAGACTCTTTGTAACACAAGTTTGTGGTTTTAATGAGATCTACCTGCAGCACATTTTTTAAAAAAAGAAAAGAAAAAAAAAGAATGACTAGAGCCAGAAAATAAGTACAGTACTGGAAAAGTGAGACAGAGGAAAAGACTGACAGCGTGAGGGGTGGGGTGGGGCAGAGGGGGAGTTTTTTGTTTTTTAAAAAGACCATCACATAATTCTCTTACGTTGATCCTGCAATTTGCCAATGGCCTGAACTGAGTAGCTTGTTTACAAGTTACTCTGAACTTGATTGGGGTTAATGTGGTTTGTCAGGCAGAGTTTCCAGGTCATGACTGAGTCAGCCCTTTAATAGCTCTGCCTAGGAAAAAAACAGGGCTCCCTCCCTGCTCCCCCTCTGCTTCCCCCACCCCCACCCCACATTTTGCACACCTTCTGAAACAAGCACAACCCTGCTTTGGCAGCACAGTAGGAAAGAAGAGGCAGGAGCGTTTCTTCCTATATGAACCTGTGTTGAGATCTTCTGCAGAGCCCTTTCTGTTTCACTCCTCTCAGAAATATATTGGGTGGGAATAAGGGTGAGTGCCTTCTCCCTGGCTGCTTCCAGGATCTGAAACTCCCTTCCTAGCATTGTTAGGCCTTTGAGGGTTGACTGCTCAGGGGGAAAGGGCCTTTATTGTGCTATGTTGATCTTTTCATGTGCTAGGTTGTTCTTTTTTTCAGATTTCTTTTTAATTGGTTTGCTTTCTTCTGTTTCTAATTTTCTTCATAGTTTAATTATATATTGAACTTTTGCATGATGTATTTTTTTTATCTGCATCTGTTTTAATATATGTAAGCTGCCTTAAATCTGACTGGGGAGAAGGTGGGATAGTGGTAGTAGCAATAGTAATGTTACCTACCCTGACAGTCCCCATCTTGGAATATCACATAATTGGCAATATTTATTAATTTAGCTTGCTATGGCCTTCCATGTAGTTGGCAAGTAAACAAGGGACCCCCAGAGGCCAAGGCTAGAGACATACTTAACAGCAGGCATAACCTAGGGAGGGGCCTTCTAAATTCCTCAAACAGGTCATACCCAGGTCAGAGTTCTTCCTGGAGATCACCTGGAGATGAGTCATCCACTAATCCACTAAAAAATAGCAGAGTCCTCAATGGTTGCAAAACAGGTATTTTCCTCTTCTCTTCTCCTCAACAATAGAAGTTGCCTGCTCCTACTCAGTTCCAAATGTATCGCCCATGAATGATCGTTAACACATCTGGAGAACCTTTTGCCCAGTGCTGGGAAACTTCGAGAGACATTGTATTCCACTTCAAATCTCATCCCTTTAGGAGAATTATCAAATATAAATATCACCCTAAAACACAAGTTTGCACAGAACCCCTTCTTCTCACCTCCATGACAGTGTGTATTACCATTCTGCCTTCTGGACCTCCTCACTGCCCGTTTACTTTGTGATCTCAGCCCTCCAGGATTGGCATAGTATAACCCACAATCTCCTCACTCTATTCCTCTATCCAAATGCTTCCTACTTTCTTCAATAGCCTTGTGTGAGTG
This sequence comes from Gambelia wislizenii, assembly GCA_030847615.1. Taxonomy (NCBI): domain Eukaryota; kingdom Metazoa; phylum Chordata; class Lepidosauria; order Squamata; family Crotaphytidae; genus Gambelia; species Gambelia wislizenii. Next base: position 162,031,571 of record JAUMIR010000001.1, on the reverse strand, counting down.
CTTGAAGCCTGAGTGTAAGAGTGAATAATGTTAAGATTAATTTCCAATAAAAGCCATTTAATTGTATGTTCTGGCTTGAAGTCTCCTCAGTGATTACTGGTATACATAGGTCAAAAGATCCTGCCGTTACCTGGCCTCTCACTGCCATTTTGAGGTAATTAAATATTCCCATATTAAGATTCAGACTGTAGTGGGATCCTTACGGATCCCACACAATTTGAGTAGTAGTAGTAACAATAATAATACATTGCTTCTTTGCTATTGCAGAACTAAGAGACTTATCACATGCCAAATTAAAGTGGCAGGGCAGCCAGAAGGTTCCACTTTCCATGCTGCTTTACTGCATAACATCATCATTATTCCGGTATTCTGCTATTCTGATCCCATGGGAGACTGAGGTAAAACTGCATCTTTTTGCTAACGGGTTTTTCTGGTTAGCAAAAAGATAAGGTTTTACTTCAGTCTCCCATGGGACCAGAATGGAGGAATGATGACATCATGCAGTAAGGCAGCGTGGAACATGGAACCTTCCTGCTGCAGTGCCGCTTTACTTCGGTGTTTCGTAAGCCTCTAAGTCATGTGTGGTATAATGCATGTAACCCATCTAATTTGGTAGTAGCAGGTAAAAAAATATAGGTAATTATACCCCACTCTTCAGCTGCAAAGGCTATCAGAGCAGCTTACAATTTGTTTTAAGCAATAGCTATTTACACATCTACACTGCATTAAGCAGTTTCCAATGTGTGTTAGCTAATTGCCCCCATAAGCTGGGTACTCATTTTACCAACCTATGAAAGGATGGAAGGCTGAGTGAACCTTGGAGCCTGCTGGAATCAAACTTGCAACGTGGTGGCTTGTAGTACTGACATTTACCCACTGTGCCACCAGGGCTCCCTAGGTAGGTTGCAGGCTACAAAAATCATGGTGCTGAGAGCTGTGTACTTGTTGCCGACCCCCAATCTATAGGAAGCAAATAATTCTCCTCATTTAGAGTAGATCAAACACATTAAAATAGCAGTTGTTTCACATTACAATCAGTGTCCCAGGAGACATAATTCATCATTTTTACATAGCAAAATAAAAGAAGGTGCAATAAAGTAGTCTTGTAAAAAAAAAAAAAAAAGGAGGGGACAATAAAAAGAACCGAGAAGTGGCTATTCATGTTCTTTGTCTACTTAGAGTCAATTTTGTTCCATTTATTGACTTACCGGTATTTATTTACTTAAGCTACTCTAATGGTGGCCAGAGAGCCATTCCTTTTATTAAAGAAATCTTCCCAGTTAATAAGTCCTTAATGGATGTATTTTTATGGGCTCTAATAGCTGGGTGTGTGTGATTTGTTGGTGGAGAAATATCTCTGGTGTGTTTTGAATGGGAGAACCAACAGAGAATGGGGCTCTCTTCTCCCCTTGTAAGGGAACAGGTCAGAGTGCAGATGGAGAGGAGCAAATGTGGGCCTTTTCACACAGTCACAACACTATGATTCCACTTTATCTGCCATGGCTCCATCCTACAAAATCTGGAATTTGTAGTTTAGGGAAGGATATTTAGAATTCATAGCCAGAGAGCTCTAGTGCCTCCCCAAACTATGGCAGTTAAAGTGAAATCACAGTGCTATATAATTGTGTAGTATGAAAGGGCCCCTTGTTTGAGCTGGAGGGTGTTTTCAAAGGCTCCTCATACTAGCAATTGGAAGGTACTGTGCTGCCATTTTCTCCATAGCAGAGTTTCCGCAATAAGAAAAAAGACAGAAGAAGGGGAGGGGACAGAACTTAGTAGTGTGTGTGTGTGTGTGTGTGTGTGTGGAGGGGTAAGGTTGTTTGAAGCCCCTGAAAAATTCAGTGGATAAGGCAGAAGGATGGCATGACAAAAGCCTCATCTGGAACCACTCAGTGACAGAAGCAGAAAGAGACAGCTGAAGCTTACAGGCACTTAAAAAGGAGCAGATCTCTGTCTCTGAAGATCCAACATGGGTGGCAAATTTGCTGGCTGGTAAGAGCACAGACTGCCCCCACTGTATGCTGTACAAATGTGACAGGAAGGAAGGAATAGAGTGCACTGGAAAAGGAAATTTAGGAGACTGGGGAGCCAAGAAGGCATAAGAATGTTTGGTGATAGTGTCAGGATTCAGACAGGACTGAACTACAGAAAAGGGGAAATTCTCTGTGGGCTTTTCTTCTCACTCAAGGCAGTATCACACAGAGCAGGCAATAAAGTCCTGGCAAGAAACCCCTGAAGAAGGGCTGATTTTAATATATTGATTTAAATTAAATAGCCAGTATTTTAGGTCCAAGACCTATTGATTCCAGGGGAGCAAATGGGCATCTAACCTGTGGATCACCCTCCTTCAACTGTCCCTTTATAGGAAAAAATATTCATTCTCACCTCACAGAATGGGGGCTAATTAAAATTCTAAATAAAGAGTGATGTACAGTTAAAGTACTGCAAAATGTATGTCTACTGATTCCCCCCCCCCCACTTTGGAGTGAACAGAACTAGAAGGAAATTTATAATAGTAAACTGGAATAACATTCCATCCTTTAACCAATATACCCATTATCCACATTGCTTGCGAAGTAAAACATAAAGACATGCATTGATTGCCTCACTAGATGAAGAGCAATATATCCTCAAGATATAGTCCGCATTCCTTCAGGAAAACATCACTACATTAATATTTTGTTCTGAAATGAAACATAAGAACATCTTAGACATCACAGTAGAGCGTGAATTGATTAAACTCTGTAACACATTAATTAAGGGACATAAAATCCTGATTTCCCTTCTTAAAGATAAATCAGTTGCTGAGGAACCTGCAGTGCGAACACTACACAACAGAGGCAATTTAAATTAATTCTCTCATCAATTTTTTTTACTTGGATGAATTGCCAGCATCCGATGTCACCTTCTGTTTGGGGATGGATGAGAGAGGTGATGGAGGTATATTTTTTATGGAACCAGTTAGCATCTCATTGGCTTTTACATACCATCTATCATTTTGTGGGGAATGTGGCAGGACATTGCCATGCTCCTTTGTCTCTTTAAGTGCAGATATTGCTTCTCTCGGAGAAAGGGACAGCTATTGATGAATAATATTGCCTGTCAGATTTTATGTTCAGCATTTATATCAAGCAGCAGCCGAAGTTCCTGCACAGGGGAAGTCAGCAGCTCATGCAGGAGTAGAGCGATGGTCATGCAGCCTCGCCAGATGACAAGCAAGTTTTAAGTGTCTGTTCAAGATATAGAACCAGAGTTGGGGGATGCTCCTTTTTAAAAAAGCATGAGTAGCACTGTTACATTAGTAGGTTGCTATTGTGTGTCTTCAAGTGTCTTCCAACACTCTGCAGTGATGGCCCACCTCCCTGCATCTGCTCCTTGAGGCAGTTGGCTCACTCGACCTAATGGTAGGGCTGAGCTTCATGGTGGTATCATCACCATACCTTCCCACCCCCCTCTTTGGTTTCTTTACACTGTTACAGCACTTTGACATCACTGTAATTTGTAGTTTAATGAGGTATTTAGAATTCTCAGTCAGAAAGCTCTAGCGCCTTGTTGTTATGAGTCTAGGAGTGAGGTCCACACAACAAAAGAACACATTAGCATCAGAGTTGGAATTAAAAAAGGCCACAACTTTTATTGGTTACAGCTGGTGATAGGGTTGGCCCATACATGGGCTGGATCCCGGCAACAAGCAACCCAGCTGTTGATTGATGAACCCAAAGCTCCAGCCCACAGCCAGAATCCATGGGATGATATGAGAGGATCCCTTGTTGGCCACTGCCCAGGTGTCCTTCCCTACCAGAGGAAGACCCTCTCTGCCCCCAGTCCCATAAGAAGACCCCATACGTTACCATTTCTGAGGAGACACTGGCAACTGATATCCCAGAACCAGGACTCATGCTGCCACCCCATACAAAGTTGTGGTAATGTTTTAACAAATAACAATATGAATATAACCAAGACAAAGCAACAGCATGACGACTCAGTGCACAGGCCAACATATGAAAAAAGGATGGGTGGGGAGGGATGACTATCAAGCAGGAACTGGCTTTGCCTGAGAAAGCAAGTCAATATACACCTTCCCAAGAGACAAGAAGAAAGACTTGCACTCAAAAGAAAAGGTAAGCAAACAGCCAATGAGCTTAAAGCACATTTTAAACTCATTGACTAATACCTTCCTGCTTCTTCCCAGGCCAGCTCTTCGCTGAATGACCCCCCTGGGAAGAAGTGACATGCTATAGCCCAGAAGGCAGCTCTGCTCTGCCTTGGATTGCAACATGGCTGCACAGTGAGTTGCTCAACTCTCTTTTTGTTGTTGTCGCTGTCGTTGTCATCATTGTTGCTGTTGTGTGCCTTTAGTTTGTTTTTGAGTTATGGCAACTCAAGGTGACCTTATCACTGGGGGAAATTTTGGCAAGGAGGTTTGCCATTGCCTTCCCCCAAGGCTGAGAGTGTGACTTACCCTGTTGGTTACCACAGTTCAGCAGGGCTTCTGGAACCCAAGTCCAAGATGCAAATCACTACACCATACTGGCTCTCTACATTAATAGATAGGTATGTTAATATTATCTGTATGAATAGGTAGTGAAATTTTATATTACAAAGTTTATTCAGTGTGTATACCATCACTGATCCACTCTAATTTGGATGCTATAATTAATACAGATCCAGTGGATGTAACTTTGGCCCCTGCCTATCCAGTGACAATGGATACTTATCAATTTGTGCAGGGAGGTGGACAGGATTCTTGGAGAGGTGAAAGCCACTGCATATAGGTTAGATCTTTGCTCTTCCTGGCTTATTAAAAAAAACTAGAGGGGGATTAAGTGAGTGGGTAGAGGGAGTGGTTAATGCCTCATTAAAACAAGTCAGAGTTTCAGCTTGCCTGAACAATAAAACCATTGTTGAAAAAGCCCTCCCTAGATCCCATCATATTGGATTATTATGGTCCAGTTTTCAGCATTCCATTTTTGAACAAGGTACTAGAGCATGTGGTAGCCTTCCAGTTTCAGAGATTTCTAGATGAGATGGATTATATAGATCAATTTACATCTGGTTTCAGGCCTGGCTGTGGGACAGAGACAGCCTTGGTCACCCTGGTGGACAACCTACTCCAGGAACTAGAAAGGATAAGTGTCCCACTGTTGGCTCTGATGGACCTCTCAGTGGCTTTCAATACCATGGATCATGGCATACTTTCTTGGCCATCTCACTGGGGTGGGATTTGGGGCACTGTTTTACTTCTTGGAGGTGTGAGCCCAGAAGGTGGTGCTGGGGGATTCCAGTTTGACTCCTTGGCCATTGGACTCTGTTGTCCTTCAGGGTTCTGTTTTGTCACCCATGGCATTTGACGTATACATGAAACTTCTGTGTGAGGGCATCCAGGGTTTGCTGATTCAGTGCCATCAGTATGTGGATGATACCTAACTCTATTATTCCTTCCCACCTCAATCCAAGGAAGGGCCTGTCATCAGTATTGGACTAGATGAAGGTGAGCACATTGAAACTTAATCTAGACAAGACAAAGGTGTTCCTGGTTACTCAAAAGCCACATCAGGGAACAGGGATTAAGCCTGTGATAGATGAAGTTACACTCCCCCTGGAAATGCAGATCTGCAGCTTGGGTGTGCTCCTGGATTCAATATTTTTAATATTTCCTTTTGGTTATTCCATAGGTCAAAGTCTTCAGTTGTTCTCATGTCATTTTTTGTTTAGAGAAAACATTTAAACATTTTTTAAAGGTATATGGCTATTCATAGCAAAAAACTAATTGGTAAGTTCTTGGTTGCACATATATTGATGCACAATTACACTGATTGAATCTGTCCTTGCATCTGACCTTAAGCAATCTTCTGTTTTTAAAAGGTGAGCAAGGCAATTATTTTCAACAAGATGCAAACTGTGTAGCCTGTTGCACTTGTGTTTCTAACTGCGTTAAAACAGCTTTTTTGGAATTCTCTAACTCAATAACAATAAACCATAGCACAATTAAAATTTTGTTGTAGAACATTCCTGAGTGGGTCTAGAGCCTGAACTTTGACATTAGTGCAGATAAAATTAAATGTGAAACTTTTCCAAGACATAGTGAGATGAAGGGCTTGTATAGACGAGAGGGTATAATGCTAATTGCTGCTCATTAATGCAAAATCACAGCAGCATTCATCTCCATGATCCTTTGGCAAAATTGCTGGTATGAGAAGCTATCCGTGTTTGAAGTTCACATGCGACCATGCCTGCGAATCAAGATGGTGGCCGGGAATGAATTACATTATTATTCTCAACAAGTTGTTGCTGCTGCACAGTATTTTTTTTTTTTTAACTGTAAATCTAAGGTGTGCAAATGTGACCTTCCACTTAAAAAGGCTGTTTGGTCACCTCAGCACAGTAAAAAAACCACATGATCGGCAAGGTGAAACTCCAAAATGGCGCTTCTGGCCATGTCATTGTCGGCAAGCCCACTCTCTGCGCACATCTGACCAATCAGCTTTCCACTTCTGCTCTTATCCAGGAATGTGCTGCGATGCGACTCACTTGTCGAAATGAACAATAATGTGCATTTCCACATTTAAAAAAAAAAAAAACCTCAGGAAAAGTTGTGAAGGCTTTCCCCTGCAGTTTTTGAGGGTTTGGGCTCCCATCCTTCCAAATGTTGAGGGTTTGGGCCCCCGTCCCCCATCCTTCCAATCACCATGGGATCTTGTTGGGACAAAAGGTATTCTTTTCAAATTCTATGAGGAGTTTTTTCACCGTCTGAACAACCCCTAAGAATATGCCATATGTAAAAAGGGGCAAATATTAAGGCAATGGCAATGTATTTATCAAGGGATGTAAAAGTCGATATGGTACAATCACTCCCCAGGATAAATGCTCACACTAGCATATTTTAAGTGCCAGGAAAATATCCTGGTTTTTGGGTTATGCATTTTTTTCCTTCTTAAGATTAATTTTTGCCCTATATTTTACTGTTTTATTATGTTTTAATAAGTTTTTTAAAAAAACTTTTGAAAACCATCCCATTTTAGTCATTTAATGTAATTAAACATTCAGTCATATATCCTAAGGCTGTTTGCACACAGTTTATCATGATACTTGTGTTATATAAACAGTGGAGTAAATTATTTATAATTATGTCATGTTAATGCACATTTATATCCTCTATTTTTACTACCATGTGTTTTGGAGAAGATGTGCTAGCATTTATTTGAGCCTCCAAACAGGTCAGGGAATGCAATTCCAGTATAGTTCTGGTGAGATAATCATTTTTATTCCAGGTATGCTACAGAACTGTGTCCAATGTACACAGGGGTCCACAGAATTATGTGAGATGGCCTGCAGGTAAACTGCCCTTGTTCTTGTGCTTCTGACAAAGAAAATAATGAGTTTTGCCTCAACGCATGATACAGAAGTATTGGCCACTAGCTACTGTATATTCCAGCTGTGAGAAACATAAAATATTTGTAGCCAGCGCCGCATATGGAATACAATCTCCTTATTTACCATTTACCTTCTCTTTCACTATACTACTATGTTACACCAGTTGCTTGCAAACTGTGTTCCAAGGAATCCATTCTTTGTTAAAAGCTTCCTCAACAAGTTGTTTGCCTGCCATTAATAAATTTGCATGTTCTATTCTAAGGAGATTATCACACACAGTAAAAAAAGTACCTGAGGAGAATGCAAGGACGACGTTCCTGTCCCGCAACAGGACCCGTTTTCAGACATTCCCATGCTCATCATGTTCTGCTCCAGTTCTTCTGGAGTTTGTAAGGTGGCACTTTTCATTGACAGGAGTTCCCCATCAATGAAAAGCGCTGCCTTACTAACTCCAGAAGCACTGGAGCAGAATGCGATAAGCACAACGTCATCTGAAAACGGGTCCCGTTTGTGGGACAGGAACGTCATCCTCATGTTCTCATCAGGTACTTTTTAAAGCATCTGATAATCTCCTAAGCTAAGTTTGGGCAGGCTTCAGGCTTTTGGGGTACATTCTGTTTTTTTAAACTAGAACCCCAAAGCCCACCCACCAGAGCTAGGTGCAAAAAAACCAAACAAACCCACAGGCAGGGACAGAGTTACATACAGAATGCAGACAATTCCTATACTAGCAGCCACAGAATTCTGTGAGCCACTAGTATGCAAATACAGCTCCAAATTCTAACCTCTTATTTCTTGTTTTGATGGTTAAACCAATTGACATTCAGAAACCTTTGCCAATCAAACTGCATATTTCATCAAGCTATCTCTAAGTAGATCTCAATCTGCTTTGATGCACACCGCAATCTCTAATTAATCTCTAACACCCTCTAATTATATTGTGACTCTTAAGCTAAAGAAGTGTGACACAAACTCCATGCAAACTAAACTAAGATATACTATTGTCAGAACAAAAAGCCTCACAAAGCATCCATACACTGGATCAGGGAGAAGGAAGACATCAAGTGATGGATGGAACAGCAGCAGCACCCACAAAAGCTGGCTGGGAGTGGCTTTTCTTTTGAGTGCAAGTCTTTCTTCTTGTCTGGTTGGGAAGGTATATATTGACTTGCTTTCTCATCTAGAGATGGTGGTGTTATCTACCCTGATAACCCCCATCTTGGACTATCTAATAATTTGCTATATTTAATAAATTTGCTCAGTGTGACCATCCACATGGTTGCAGGTAAACCAGGAACCCCCCAATATCAAGATGTGATTCATGTAAGATCAAGGGAGGGGCCTTTGGAAATTCCCCAAATACTCAAGTCAGAACGTAACACCTGGAGGTGAATCATTCACTAATCCACTCAATGATAGAAGAGTCCTTAATGCTGGTAAAATGGGTTCTTCCTTTCCTCATCCCCTTCCAAAAAAAGACCTTGCCTGCTCCTATTCAGTTCCAAATACAGCACCCATTAGCAATTGTTAACTCTTCCAGAGCACCCGTTGTCTAACTCTGGGAGCCTCCAAGAACAATTGTATTCCTGAGTGGGTCTAGAACTCAAAATCCTATCCCTTCATGGGAATTATTTGATATAACTATCAACCTAAAACACCACCCAAGTGCTCACAGTTTCACCTCCTCTCAGCTTCATGTCAGACTGTGTAGCCATCCCACCTTCCAGACCCCCTTGCTATCAGTGTTCCTTGCGATCTCTGCTCTGCAGGATCAGTACAGTATAACCTGCCATCCCCTTACACTATTCTTCTATCCAAAAACTTCCAACTTATTTTGATAGCCTTGTGTGAGTATCTGAAGCCTGAGTATTTATTTGTGTGACTGCTATTGATGTTAATTTTCAATAAAGATAATTTAATTGTACCTTTTGGCTTAGAATCTCCTCTATTATTACCAATATAGATAGGTTAAAAGATCCTGTCATTGCCTGGGCTTTCATAGGCCAAGCTGAGCTAACTAAATCCCCCAATTTAATATTAGGATATCAGAGGGTCCCCACAGACCCCAAGCAACTTGGATAACAGTGTGGACTTCTAGTACCCTCTTCTGGGTCAAAGTCCATCTCAGCTGAGGTATGTATCCGACTGGGCCTGACTGGGAGAATTGCTTAAAACAAGGAGGTAGTGGACACCTTGTGCAAGTTTTAAAAAGGTCCCATTGCATGCACAAGTAGCACTTGTACAAGTATAATTCTACTACTTGATCATGGTATAAGAGTAATTTATGGATTAAGAGAGTGGGCAATTGTCAGGGCTTGTGAGATGTATCAACCCCTGGTGTAAACATGGAGGTCACACCTCCCCTCATAAACCCCCTGCTGGTGTGTCCCCACCATTGGATTCTTTTAACAAAAAAAAAAATTCAAAACTTGTTTTGACTCATAATACCACTCACTATCTAGGAGGTATGGGTGGGGGGAAATTTTATACCCCCCTGTAATGTTTGGCTCACCAGGCTGGCTCCGCAGTTCCTAGCCCTGGCTGCTTCTCACTCTCACCTTAACTAGAGTCCCTCTTTCAGATCGCTTTCTGGAAATAGGTCCTGGGCATCTAGGTGACCTTTTTGTGGACAAGTTTGGTTAAAAGTGTTTCTTTTGATGGTAACCGTGAACAACCCTTATTCTAGGGTGAATAAAGCCAGTCTGAGTTAGTATGAACAATTTAACAAACCAGTTCAGATTATTTATTATAACCAAGCTTTAACAAATTCCAGGATATGGTATTAACCCTATATATTATCTATCTATCTATCTATCTATCTAATTCTCTTGGGTATGTTGCTGTTCCCAGTGTGCTGATTGGCCGCTAGGGAAACATACCCAACCAATCATTTTGCTCTGTTGGCCAGCCAATTAGCAGCTTGAGTGTGTTTTTCAGTACCACCTCCTTGTCCTACAGCCACATCTTTGCCTGTTGAGCTGCAGTAACTACACAGTCAGCCAGCTCCCCTTGCAGTCTTAACATGCATGCATGGGGGAAAATAATGCTGTTTTCTATGTGTCACCCACCCTCCTCTTTCTTCTTTTCCCTCCTGTCCTATCTTTCTTGTCAGGAGTTAGAATTCCATTTTAAAATGGCCAAAAAAAACTGCAGAGTCACGCTGAGTTAAAACGGCTGACTCCATGAACTGCCTAGTCTTCCTTAGCTTCAGAAGGAGGGTTCTTATTGGTGTGTAGGATCGTGTGATTGAGTAAGCCAATGCCCTGTAATTATGTATATAAGAGAGCTCAGAGCAGAGCTCACTTCTCTTCTTCCTGTGAGTGCTGAGGCCTGGTGAAGCAGTTTCTTCTGGAATTGTAAATATTTGTATATATTGCAACTGAGTTTGAAGATAAAAGTGCCTCCTGCTTATTTGGACATCAAACACTCTGTGTGTGAGTAATCTTGGGAGTGGGTTGCTACTGAGTCTACTGAGACAGTTTTTTTGGCTTCTGCTAGGGATCGAGTGTCCTATCGTCCCCTGACAGTGGTTATGGGCCAAGCTGATTGATCTCAGATTAGATAAAGTGCACCCAGAAAACTTCCCAGAAACTCTTTTGTCTTGAGTATTTTTGGCTAGCTGGCTGAGAAACAGTTAAGTTTCAGCCAGGCCCTGTAATATCTTCCAGCAACCTTGAAGTGCTGCCAGCTGCCAACTGTTTGTATTTTCATAGCTGAAGAATTGTTGACTCAGTCAGCAGAGTGGCAGATAGTAGTCTCGCCTGCTTTGAAAAGCTGGCTGATGGAAATTATTCAGCATGGAGTTTATACATGGAGGCTTTATTAATTAAGGACAACTTGTGGCACGTTTTGGAGAATGAAAGCGTGATCCCAGAGATGAAATAGTAGCATTCAGACTAGCAGACCAGAAGGATAGAGCTACAATTCTCTTATCGCTCAGCCCCTCCCAGTTAATACATGCAGCCCCAGCAAACACAGCCTTTTAGCTTTGGACAGCTTTGAAAACGGTTCATCAGAATTCGTCCTGCCTCTCAAAGATGATATGGACTAAGAGAGTTTAGAACACAAAGCTGTCTACTGGAGGCTGTGTGACAGCCCATTTGGAGGAAATGAGGCAGCTTTTTCAAGAGGTGGCCAGTAGAGGGGTGGACATTCCAGAAGCCCATAAGTGTTTTATTTTATTGGGCAGTTTGCCAAAGGAATGGGATTTCCTAATGTACAGTCTGCAGACCACAAGGGAGAGTGATTTGTCTGTAGACCTTGTAGCTAGGCGTATTCTGGAAGAGGTCTAACGCAAGCAATTTGATTCCCGGATGGAGGGGAATAAACAGCCACAAATTACCAGACGCAATCAGAAGAGCACTGAAACAGAGCCACCTGTGGAGGAGAGAGCCTGCAGTTATATGAAACACTGTTTCAGATGCAAAAAGCCTGGACATTTTAAGAAGGACTGTAAAATGCCTGCACCGGATAGGAGGGGTGCATCCTCTCAGGCTGCAAGTAATGCCTTTGTAGCACAGCTCCATCCTGATGGTACTGAGGAAAGAATTTGGTTACTTGATAGTGGGGCCACACACAATATGGTTAATGTTTTACAGTTATTAAGCAATGTTAAAAATGCTTCAATAACGGATATTACCCTTGCAGATAGTGCTCCCAGCAAGGTGCAGAAAATGGGCACTGCATATGTCTTTTGGTAAAGATTTTGAAAATATGTTATGTGTTAACAAACTAGAGAATTATATATTAAGTGTATCCCAAATGACTACTGATGGTTATAAAGTGATATTTGATGGGAAACACTGCCTCCGCTGTTACTCCAGTTACCACCAAGAGAACTGGGTCGACCTGCTGCCGTTGGCCGAGTTCGCCTACAAGAACTCCGTGCATGCCTCAACCCAGCTGACACCCTTCTTTGCCACCAGCGGCTACCATCCATGGGGATTTCCGGCTGTGGCCCCTTGCTCGGTGGTCCCTGTGGCAGACCAGTGGCTCCAGGAACTCCAGGCTGCCCAGTCCTTGCTACAGGAACAGCTCGAGGTGGCCAAGGCAGCATATAAGTGGGGCGCAGACCGACGTCGGCAGGAAGGTCCTCCTTTGCAGGTGGGGGATTCGGTCTGGCTGTCCACACGCCGTCTCCTGCTCCAACGGCCGTGTCGGAAGTTGGATGCTTGATTTGCGGGGCCTTACAAGATTGTGGCCCAGGTGAATCCCATGGCTTTTTGGCTCCAGCTTCCATGGACGTGGCGAATCCACCCACTCTTCCATCGTTCCCTACTGCTTCTGGCTTCGGGGGTTCGTCCCGATGCTGGGCCCGCACCTCCGCCCTATCCAGTTTTGGTGGATGGTGAACAGGAATTTGAGGTGGCCCAGATCTTGGACTCTCGTCGCCGTCGGGGCCGCCTTCAGTATCTGGTTGACTGGGTTGGCTATGGGCCAGAGGACCGCTCCTGGGAAGATGCCTCCAATGTACATGCTCCCCGCCTGGTTCGGGTGTTTCACCGCGGCTTCCCGGACCGGCCTCGTCCTCCTCCGGGTGAGGGGGAGGATAATGGGGGGGATGATGTCATGGTCAGCCAGGGCTCTGAGTACTCAGAAGGCAAGGAGGCTGAGCCAATTGCAGAAAAGCTGGCTGAGTCTGAGTCTAGCCCTGAAGAACCCAGGGGTCAGCAGCCTAGCCTTCCCCCAGCACAGGGTCCAAACCTGGGAGACATGGTGGAGCAACAGCAAGAGGCAGAAGAGCAGGTACCTACCTTTAGCCCAAGAAGAGCAGAGAGGTTGTGGCTTCGTTGTTCCCAGAGATTAAGAGAAAGGTGCTCATCAATCACCCAGCAGCTGTGAATAGGAGCTGGGCCAACATAAGCAGCTGGGGGACGCTGAATTCCTTGTCTCAGGCTATCTGCGTTTCCTGGAGGAAGCCTCTGCCTTTGACTCTCCTGGCTCTTGGAACCTTGCTATCTTGAAACTTCAGATATCTTGACTTTGGACTGTCTTCGTTGACCCACCTGCTGGAATCCTTTTGACCTCGGACTGCCTCTTCGTTCTTCGCTCTCTCTGAACTCCTGACCCTCTAGGACTGCTACTGGCAACACCAGGTACTGTGCTTTGCAACTGATTTGTTGTCGAGCCGAGCTGTCTTATCAGCTATTTGACTTGGCTTTTCGACACCCTGGTTTAAGTATGAAACACTGCCCAAGGTTCTTAGAATGTGCAGTGTGCAGGCAAGTTAAGGTGAAGGCTTTCCCTGTTGCCAAAAAGACCCAGTGTGTCACCAAAAGACCCTTTGAGGTTGTCCATGCTGACTTGGCAGGCCCCTATAAGCCCACTGAAGGGGGTAATTGTTATTTATTTGTAACTGTGGACAGACACACTAGGTACACCTACGTGTATTTACTGAAGGAGAAAAATCAGGCTGCAGACAGGTTAGGTGAATGGGTGAACATGGTGGAACACGAATTTCCTTCTCATAAGGTTTCCAGTCTAGTGACTGATAGGGGAGGGGAATTTTTATCCAACAGTCTGCAGACCTGGACGGGTAGGAGGGGCATTACACACGAGACCACAAACCCAGCATCTCCAGGGGAGGATGGGCTTGCAGAAAGAAAAATTGGGATGTTGAAGTGCATGATGGAGTGCATGATGAAAGATGCACAAGCCCCACCTAGGCTGTGGGGGGAGGCAGTGAAGACTGCTGCTTACCATTTAAATAGACTGTGGACATCTAGCGTCCACCAGACCCCATATTGTCTACTTTGTATGGTAGAGCACCAAACCTCAAGCACCTGAGGGTTTTTGGACAATATGCAAATGTACTTATTCACCTGAGCCTAAGGAAGCCTGGGCAGCCTAAAACCAGGAGGCTGTGTTTCCTAGGCTATGAGGGTAATAAGTACGTGTTTTCTCTCCATTCTGGAAAGGTTACATTCTCCAGGAGTGCAAACTTTGAAATGCACTAAGGGTGGGACAGATTACATTGTAATCAGGAGGTGTTTGTTCCCTTGGGGAGGGATGTGTCAACAACTCCCAAAAGTCCCACAAATGCAGGGGTGGTAATGCCTGATGATGAAGGGGAGGCAGAGGAAGAAAAGCCTGACACTTCACATGCCACTCCAACACACACCACCACCACAAACAAGCAGTGAGCCTGACACAGGGAGAGATAGCAGCAGCAGAGCAAGTGAAGATGAGTAAAAAAGAACTAGGGTGCTCATCCCCAGAAGGTCAATGAAGGTCAGAAAGGCTCCTGACAGATTTGTTGTTCAGGAAGCCAGGCTACGCAATGTCATGGCAGAGGAGCCTGCAAGTTTTCAGGATCTCCTAAAACTTCCCCAGGAAGAGCAGGAGAAGTGGAACACAGCCATGGACTCTGAGTTCGAGTCACTAGTTGAGAGAAAAGTGTTCCAGGTAGTTGAGAGGCCCAAAGACCAAAAGGTTGTTGGTTGCACATGGGTATGCAAGCTTAAGGACATGCTAATGGGACACAAAAGTGTAAGGCACACTTAGTTGCGAAAGGCTTTTTGCAGGAGTGCTACACCAATTTTGATAAAAACCTTTTCGCCCACAGCAAAGCCAGAAAGTCTTAGGTTAGTGTTACCTGTAGCGGCCAAGAGGCAACACTTTATTGTGCAACACTTTGACTTTGAAACAGCATACCTGAATGCTGCTCTTGAAGAGACAGTGTTCATGGAACAGGCCCCAGGGTATGACAGTGCAGGTGAGAGCAAGGTGTATTTGTTGCGCAAAGCGTTCTAAGGCTTAAAACAAAGCGCATGTTGCTGGAACAAGTGCATGCAGCTAGTTTTGGTGTCACTAGGTCCACAAGGAGCGTCGCAGATGCCTGTATGTACACAAAGGGGGCAGGTGATAGTGCTGCCATGGTAGTCATCTATGTGGACGACCTTTGTGTGGCAGCAAAGAGTGCCAGTGATGTCAAGAAAGTGCAGGTACAGTTAGAAAGCCAGTTCAAGTTGAAGGACTTAGGCAGCCTGAGATGTTATTTAGGCGTAGAAGTAGAAAGAACTGGTCTTGGAGAATTTTTCCTAAGCCCGAAGAAGAAGATTGACAGTCTTGTGGCCAAGTGTGGGCTTAGTGAGGTTAAGGTGGTCAGGACACCAATGACCACTGATTTTGTGAACTTGGAGGCAGAACAGGAATTTGAAAGGCCTGATCTGTACCACTCAATGGTAGGCAGCCTGTTGTTTATTGCAAACAAAACAAGGCCTGACATCAGTTTTGCAGTTGGGATGCTCAGCAGAAGAGTCTCCAAGCCAAGGAAGGCAGATTGGGAAGCCCTGAAGAGGGTAGTTAGATTTTTTCAAGGGGACCAGGGACATGCGTTTGAAGCTGACAGGAAGTCAAGTGACCCTGGAGTGCTATGTGGACAGCTCTTTTGCTGCTGAGGCTTCAGACAGGAAGTCAGTGACCAGGATGGTGGTCAGGTATGCAGAGAGTCCTATAGTATGGAGATCAAGAAAGCAGAACTGTGTTGCCATTAGTACCACTGAAGCTGAATTCACTGCCTTGTCTGAGATGGCAAGTGAGGTACAATGGGTTAAGCAGATGCTTGTAGACCTTGGGGAGCTGTGCCAAATGCCTGTTGAGGTGCATGAGGACTCACAAGCCTGCATAGCGATGGCAGAAGCAGAAAACCTGAAATCCAGGACCAAGTACACTGTAGTACGCTACCAAAATGTGAGGCAGTTAATACAAGAAGGTGTCTTGTGTCTGAAGTACTGTCCATCTGAGGACAGTGTTGGAGACCTGCTCACAAAAGCCCTTCCAGCAGGAAGCTGTGAGGAGTTGGCAAAGAGGCTGGGCCTTGTCAAAAGGTGTCAAAAGGGAAGGTCATCCAACAGACAATTGATGTCTAACAATGTATGTCAATGATGTTATGTTGTGATGATAACATGTGTCCTGCGCAATAGTTTGACCATTTTGGAGGGGATTGTCAGGAGTTAGAACTCCATTTTAAAATGGCCAAACAAACTGCAGAGTCATGCTGAGTTAAAACGTCTGACTCCATGAACTGCCCAGTCTTCCTTAGCTACAGAAGGAGGCTTCTTATTGGTGTGTAAGATCATGTGATTGAGTAAGCCAATGCTCTGTAACTGTTTATATGGAAGGGCTCAGAGCAGAGCTCACTCTTCTTCCTGTGAATGCTGAGGCCTGGTGAAGCAGTTTCTTCTGGAATTGTAAATATTTGTTTCTACTGGAAAGAACACCTTTAGCTCTTGAGGTTCTCTATCTGGACCAAGTTCAGGGCTATCCGATCTCAAACATAAATTTGATAAGAGTAGAGGGATTCCCTTCCTGCACAACAGCAGGTAAATTTTTGCAAGAGTGATTTCTATGGACCTGGTTTCTAGAATTGACTCAATGCACCAATAGCTGAGTGGTTTGAAAACTTCCAGCTCTCAGAGAATTGTTTCAGTTTGTTTGCAGTGGACTACACATTCATTTCAAAGCATTCTGAAATATTTTCTGTTATGGGACAGGGAAAGTGCAGCCCCTAGCCTGCGTACATCTTCCAGGGCAGTTTCTGTGGCTCCTTCCCCTGTGGGTTATTTTTCTTCTTCATTTTTTTAAACTCACAACTCCCCACAGGCCCTAAAATGTGAAGGGTGCAATTTTACCATGTTTCAGACTCCTTGGGATGCTTTAGGCCCAGAAGAATAATTTAATAAGGAAGCAAACAAGAAGTTCAGTCCCATGCTGGCATCCTGCAGTGATATACACAGGCATAAGCTCAAATTATATTTTATATTTGCATAATGTTGCCAGAGTGAGAACTTGAGCTGGCTTGTGTACTTTTAATGGTTGTACAGAAGAGGGAATTTCAGGAAGTGGTGCTCATTACCTGGGAGATTTTCAGACAACGTTTAACAGGCAACTTCCGTGCTTAAAATATGGCGCGTCCGCTTCCAAAACTTCACAGACGTGCAACGAAGGATCCCGGAAGAGGGACGGCGGTGTCCGAAAATGACCCCCTGCCGCGCAAAAGCACCGTTCCTCTCCCAGGACCTCATCCCGCGGTTGGCACTGTTAAACACTGTCTGAAAATCTCCCTGCTCTCATTACAAGCAGCGCCTGCTGAAATTTCCTCTTTTACACAGCCATTAAAGGTACAGGAGCTGCCACGGGTTTTCACTCTGGCAACCCTACCTGTATATGTTCTTTTGTTGTTCTTGAACAGGTCATATTTTTTTCTCCCCCATGCAACAACCAAATGCCCCTGACAACTCACTGTCTTCCTGTGCCTCCCTTTCAAGTTTGTATAGTAGCTGGGGAAGAGCAGGGGATGGCTGAGAAGTGCCTGGCTATGTGGCAATGATGCAGGCATCTTCAAGGATCTCCCTGGTCCTGGAAGATGACATTGTCATTGTGCATCTGGCTATAGCCACATACACATACACATCTCAGCCATTCCCTGCACCTCCAGTGACCACTACATGGCTTTGTGGTCTATCTACCTGTGGAAGGGTAGAGGGAAGACATTTTGTAATTTTGCTGCAGTGGAACTTTATGATCTTGGCCCCACTTGTCTTCCATGTTTAAATAAATGCCTCCCTTGGGCCTAAAACAGCTGAGGGGTGTGTGTGTATGGTCCTGTCTACACGATTTAAATAATACGTATGGCGTGCGGAAGTTCGCGCTTCAGTACAAACAGCCGTTCGGATGCACACGAATGCAAAAGAGGGGGGGCGGTTTTCCACCCTGACATACACACCCTGAAATACGCGGCATTCGGGAGGGAAAGCGGATCGTTCGGATGGCTGACGGGTCTGTACGGTCTGTTTGCACACAGGCAGGGTAATCTGATTGGCTGGCTGAGTAGAGGGGGCAGGGCTAGCACGGAGGGGAATTGGGAGTGGCCACCATGTTGGTTTCCAGGCTAGCGAGCGTCCGGTAAGTCCGTGAATTTATATGTTTATTTATTTTTATTTTATATTGTAAATACGGAAAACCGACTGTCCGCAAACCAGGAACTTAAAAAAAAAAAAGCGGCGGGAGATTTAAAACTGCCGCTTGGCTTGCTCGCTCCAGCCAGCTTCTGGAAGAGGGAGTCATACGGAGTTTAGGGGGATTAAAAATCGTATAGCCGGTTCGTATGCATACGAATGACAGGCTGTTTGTATTTTTTGCCCCCCATATGGATTTTTTTTATGATCGTATAGCCGCACCCTGTGTGTGAAGAGCCACCTTGCAACTATGTTGCTGAGGTGTGCTTGGATGAATGAGGGTGAAGCAATGCTTAAAAGGACGGAGGGCAGCCAACCCCAGCACAGAATGCTGTGATAAAAGGGAGAGGCTTCTGTGAGTGACAAAGTCTGTGAGAATGTCAGTTGAGAATGACAGTTGAGAGGTGACTGTTGAGAGAGTCAGTTGTGAGAGTCAGTGAGGAGTGAAAGTACTGGGTATATGAACAGAGTGGAGGCAAGGTCTGATACCATTTCTTTGAAACTAGCTATACCAGGTGTAAAATACACCATTATCTTCATATATAAAACACTTTGGTGTGATTCTATGTTTCCATTCCCATTCTGCTGATTGGCCACTTAGGAAATATCTCAAGAGTACGATCATTTGACGCCTTAACATATAACCTTTCAAATGAACTGATGCAACTGCGCGTACACACAGACACACACACACACACAATGGTAGAAACACACACACCATGCATGCCAGGATGCCAGAGCCCCACCATCACCATGCAACCGCACACACGCACATGCACACCACACTACACACACACACAATGTGTGCCAGGACATGAGAGCCCCTCCACTGTCACCATGCAGCCACACGTACACACACACACCACATGCACCAGGACATGAGAGCCCCTCCGCCACTGCCATGCAATCATACATACACACACAAACACCACACTAAACACATACACACACCATGCTACACACATACACATACCATGTGCAGCAGGATGTGAGAGACCCTCCGCCACCAGCATGCAACTGTGCATACACACAGCATACTACACACACACACACACAAAACCCACACATGGCAGGTGGAGCCCCTCCACCACCATGTTTAGAAAGGACTTGAAGTTTTCCACATGTTTCCACCCCAAGGCCCAAGACAAAAGAACTGCTACAGACAGCACAGAAGGCCCAGGGTGCAGGTACAGATAGTGTCCAGGGCCCAAGAGGCCAGGCAGCACAGAAAGACCCAGGGCCCCAGACCCCAGGCAGCACAGAAAGGCTCCAGGCTACACAGAAGGGTGCCAGGCCCCAGACTGCACAGAAAGGCTCCAGACAGGACAGAAATGAACCAGGCCCCAAACAATACAGAAAGGCCCCAGGCTGCACAGAAAGGCCCTAGACACCACAGAAAGTCATAGAATCATAGAATCATAGAATTGCAGATTTGGAAGAGACCACGAGGGCCATCCAGTCCAACCCCCTGCCACGCAGGAAATCTTGATCAAAGCATCCCCGACAGATGGCAATCCAGCCTCTCTTTTTAAAGACCTCCAAGGAAGGAGACCCCACCACGCTCCGAGGGAGTGTGTTCCACTGCTGAACAGCTCTCACTGTCAAAAAGTTCCTCCTAATGTTGAGGTGGAATCTCTGTTCCTGGAGCTTGCATCCATTGCTCCGTGTTCCAGTCTCTGGAGCAGCAGAAAACAAGCCTGCTCCATCCTCAACGTGACACCCCGGGTTAAAAGTCAAAAGTCCCAGGCAACACAAAAAGGCCCCAGGCCTCAGGCAGGACAGAAAGGCCCCAGGAAGCACTAAAAGGCCCCAGGCAGTCTTTGAAAAGCCCCAGGCAGGACAGAAATGTCAGGGATGATAGGCCACTCAGTCCCCAACAGAAGCCCCAAAACTGCCTCAGTAGACTCAGTAGCAACCCTTTCCCAAGAATACTCACACACAGAGTGTTTGACATCCAAATAAGCAGGAGGCACTTTTATCTTCAAACTCAGTTGCAATATATACAACAGACTACGTAACAAAGATAGAGGAGATTATCAGACGTGAACACAAAAAGACACAAAAAGGAGATGTCTGATAATCTCCTCTATTTTTGTTACGTAGTCTGTTGTATATATTGCAACTGAGTTTGAAGATAAAAGTGCCTCCTGCTTATTTGGACGTCAAACACTCTGTGTGTGAGTATTCTTACAGAGCTCCATTCACTTCCTGGACTGAAATCCTTCCTGTTCTCGTGCGAAGATGTGAGTGCGGGAAATTCAAAAATAAAAAGTTAAATAACACAAAAAAGTTACACCGAGCACAAAAACACACTTTAAAACTTACATGTAACCCGGGGAGCATCATAAAAAGTGTTTCATTTACCTGGATGTCCCAATCTCACCCGGAAGTGTTCTGGCAGGACTGCCCATTGATGCTGCATTCATGAGAATGAAATGGCCCGAGGTTTCACACGCCAGCAATGCCAGCACCAAATTGCAATGGGAGATCTATTGACGGCTCAGCCCATCAATAAAAAGAACCACTATAATGGCACCAGTAGCACGCAAAAGGACTACATCATCTGATATTGGTATCCTTTTGCGTTCCCCTGACATCATTATGGCACCACATTAGCCCCGTCTGATAATCTCCAGAGACACAAGTTTCCCAGTGTGTACTCTGACAACATCATTATTGTACCCAATAATATTGACATCAGACTGATCTGGGGGGCTGGGAATTTTCTTTTTCTAATGTGCCAAGAACTAGTACTATATTTGTGCCCATTGACTACAAGTCTTTCTTTCATTCGTCCTTCCTTCCTTCCTTCTTTCTTTCTTTCTTTCTTTCCTTCCTTCCTTCCTTCCTTCCTGGAAACTCACCAGGGCCAAGTAGCCAATAGTTTGGGGACCAGCACTAATCCAGGGACCACCGCATTGATTAGCACTGATCTACATTATCAAAGGATTACACTCCCAAGACACTGTGTGTGTACGCGTGCGTGTGTGTGCGCACACATGTGCCTTCAAGTCTTCAGCTTATAGCGACCCCATGAATGTCATAGGTTATTCTTAGGTAAGCAATTTATCTTTAGGTGGCCATTCACAAGCAAGTGAACTTCACTGGGGGACTTGAACAAAAATTGACATTCACCACAATATTCATCTCAGTCCCTGCTGTTTGAACTGGAATACAATACTTGTTTGTTTTATAGCATAATGTGTATTAATTAGCTTACCCAATGCCAAGACAATTTCCTGAACAGCTATGGTCAATCATGTAATTGGCACTACTTGTATTTTCTGTATTTCATTTCTATCTGAATTCAGTGTTTTAACTTAACAGTTTTATTCAATTTTTGAAAAGATTTATATACCACCCGACTGGCAAAAGCATTCCAAGCAGTTTATAAATCATAATAACTCAGAAGAGTCAATAAAATAACAAAATTTATCACAGCCCTAAGAGAGACAATACTGGTTCTTAAATGTAAAAAATATTAAGACATTTAAAATCCAGATTACTCCCCTTACCCACAAATAAGGTTTGGGGCTTGCAGAATACTGCATCCAATAAAACAGACTATATACCACAAAAGCTTATTCCATAATAAACGTGTTGTTTTTTAATGTACCACCAGGCTCTTTCTCCTTTTGATGCAATAAAGTGGACATTTAGTATCCACTGGGGTTCCAGGACACCCCCTCTCCCGTGAATAGCAAAAATCCATGGATGCTCAAGTCCCAATATATACAATGGTGTAGTAAAATGGTGCCCTTTATATAACATGGGAAAATCAAGGTTTGATTGGGGGGGATTATCAAGTTGCGGATAGTTGAATCCATGGGTGAAGAATCTGTGTCTATGGAAGTCTGATTGTATTATATTAGTCGGAGCTTCATTACCAGAGCAGTGGTTTATATTTCATGCCAATTAGCTCGCTTTCTTTTTCATGAATTGTTGCCTTCCTGCTGGGCTGCCTGCTTTGAGCAAATGATATTAGCCCCCTGTAGTTTTTAGTTTACTTACAGGGCTTTATTATGAACTGGGGGGTTTCCTGTCATTCCTTTCCTTTCTCCCTAATGAAGAATCCAGGTAGGGCCCTTTTGATTCCAGTGCATTTAATAAAGGTGTCTACCATCTAGAAAGCTAACTCCCACCCAGCCCTGAATATGTCACATTTATAAGTAAGGGAAGGGGGGCTGGTATGCCATTTCAAGTCTGACTGAGCAGCACAATGGTAGATGGGTCTCTTTGCAAACTAATCCAGCTCAGTGTCTGGGGACCAGCCCTACAGTGAGTGTCTGTGCTCGTTCCAGACTTTAGAAATAATTTGTTAAACATTAATTTGTCACCCCTAATTCATTAACATTTTCAACAATGAAACTGAAACCGATTTTCTTAATGATTAATGCCTTATGTCATTTCAGCTACTTATTTGGGGTGATTTGGGAAGGAGCCCTTTTTAGTCATGTTACATAATATTAATTTAACTACATAACTGTTTTTTAGAATTAATGTTAGAAATTAATGTTATATTTTCCCTTAATGTTTTAATATTAATGAATTGGTTAATACGTTGTGGGTCAGTTGGTATTTCATCCCGGGGGTGGGGAGAGAGAATGGTCTTTTCACACTACCCAATTATAGTATTTTGACACCATTTTAAGTAGTATGGCTGCATCCTAAGAAATCTTGGTATTTATAATTTGGTGGGGCACTAGATTTCTAGTGAAATCTAAGGGAACCAGTGTGGTGCAGCAGTTTGAGTGTTGGACTAGGACTCTGGAAGACCAGGGTTCTTGGGCAAGTCACACTGTCTCAGCCTCAGAGGAAGGCAATGGCAAATCCCCTCTGAATAAATCTTGCCCCCCCCAAAAAAACCCCACCCCATGACCTTAGGGTCTCCATAAGTCTGAAACAACTTGAAAGCACACAACAACAACAATAAACAACAGAGGCACTATAAGTTTCTGACTGAGAATACTAAATACCTCATGGAACTACAAACTAAAGTGATGCCAAAGTGATATAACAGTCCGAAAAGACTGGGGGGGGGGAAGATATGATGATGATGATATCACTATGAAGCCAGGCCCTACCATGAGTCAGAGTGAGTCAACTGCCTCAAGTAACAAATGCAGGGACGTGGACATATATATCTGCAGAGTATCGGAAGACAAAACTATGTGCATCATACTGCCTGCCCTGTGCCCCTTAAGCCAACTTGTGGCCCTCAGGTATGGGGGTGAATGCTATCTCACTGCTACTGTCGAAAGTCCCTGCCAGTCTGGTTTGCTTCTATATATGGAATGGGTGAGCACCATCTTCTCCTTCACCTTAGGCAGCATAACATCTTGCGTCAGCTCTAACTGCCATTTTTCCTTTCATTGTTCACTTGCTGGTCCCAATGGGACAGCTGAAGAGGGAACACCAGCAAGGAAGAGGAGCAGCAGCAGCAGGGCCAAGGGACCTGGTACCCAGAGATGCTGAGTCTTGACCCAAATTGAATGTGTTTCGTACTGCAGCTTTAGTCCCTTGCAAGAGTCAGAGACTGAAGGAGCATGTGTGTGCTGGGAAGCACATTCCCATCATTCCTTAATACAGATGGGTTACCCCTTAGTACACTTCCAACCTCTTTTGTATTCATGCAGAGAGGGACAGGAGCAGGTTTCCCCTTCTTTTTCAGTGCATGTCTAGCAGTGAGCTGTCAATTCAAATCCATGGCCAGAGGCCTCCGGATGGTAATTAGACCAGATTAATTTTAAAAAAGCAAGAAAAAGCACTTGACCTTGAGGGAGTAGCTCAGTTCTCCACCTCTCATATTGTGGCGATGCTGAAAAACAACTGGTTTGGGGCAAAGCCATATCCTTACACAGTCAATGGGAAATTGATTTCTTTTTAATGGTTATGGCGTGTGTGCTTTTATATTTCTGTTCTTGCCCTTTTTCCTGTTGCTAGTCATATAACTACTGCACTCAAGAGTCTGTCTGACACAAAAATCAATTACAGCCCAACACTGCAGCTATACATGTAATACTTCCTACCCACCCACCCACCCTTTTTTGCAACTGAAATAATGGTCAGAAACTGAAATCAGAGTGACCTGAGTGCCATAGCTATCAGAGGCCACAGGCATGATTGCCTGCTTTGAACTACCCCAAAGCTCAGGAGCCCGGGGGGAGGGCGATAACACCAGTCACATACTCATTTCAATTATATCCAGGTTTGCTGATGTTTTATTCTACACTTTCATTGACTTTTCTACAAGTGCTCTTGGAAAGGAACGTTTGCTACTGAGAAGGCAGCAGAAAATCCTTGATGAAAAGCAGGCCCCACCATTGCCAGTGTGGTATAGAGGTCTGAGTGTTAGACTAGGATTCTGGAAGACCACAGTTTGAATTCTCACTCAAGCCATGGAAACACACTAGAGGATTTTAGGCAAGTCATACTCTCTCAGCTTCAGAGGAAAGCAATGGAAAAACTCCTCTAAACAAATCTTGCCAAGAAAACTCTGTGATAGAATTGTCTTAGGGTCATGAAAAGTCGGAAATGACTTGAAGGCACACAGCACCAAATCACTGGGCATGTTCTACCCTAAGCTTTGAAAAGGAAGCTGCCTCTGCATCTTTGCCTGCCTCCATTAATAAGCACAGAAGGCTAGTTTACATGTCTACAGCAGTGGTAGAGAAAGTGTGACATTCCAGAGATTGGAAACACATTCAGGAGTATCCATGTTGTCCATGTAGCAAAACAAAATCCAAATCCACAAAAAAAAAAAAAAACAACTTTACTGGCCAACCAAGTGCAAAATTCATAATGCAAGCTTTTGCAGCTCTACTGGTTTCTTCATCAAGTGAAAGAAAGAAAGAGAAAGAAAGAAAGAAAGAAAGAACGAAAGAACGAAAGAACGAAAGAAGGAAAGAAAGAAAGAAAGAAAGAAAGAAAGAAAGAAAGAAAGAAAGAAAATTGATGATGTTGGAGTCACAGGCCTACATGCTGTTTCAGATGTTACTTGTGGTGCTGTTCCAGAGATTGTTAGACTCCAACTCCCATCAGATGTAACTGGAAGAACCAATAGTGAAGGATAGTTGGGGTGCCTTTGGAAATTGTTTGGAAGCTTCAATGGGTCCAAAGTGCTGCAGCCAGATAGCTGCGTGGGGTTATAGAGATGATATAACCCCCATGCTAAAACAACTCAGCTGCCTGCCAATCCATTTCTAGGCAGAATTCAAAGTGCTGGCTAAGACCTTTAAAGTCTTACATGGCTTCAGTCCAGACTATTTGAAAAACCGCATCTCCCTATATGAGCCTGCCCATGCTCTAAGGTCTTCAAGGGAAGGTTTTCTCTTGGTCCTACCACCATCACAGGCATGCATGGTGAGGACACAAGAGATAGACTTCTTGGTGGCTGCTTACAAGTTATGGAACTCCCTTCTCAGGGAGATCCAGTTGGTCCCCTCCCTGCTGTCTTTCTGCCACCAGGTAAAGATATTTTTATTTAAGGAAGCTGTTGGGTTTTGGTGTATGTGGCATATAAAGATAATAGGGGGTGTAGTGTTTTTATTTCAACTGTTTTTAAGGTTATCTTAATGCTGTTTTTTTAACGTGTTCAAACAACCAAGTGGTAAAGAGAATATGGCATGCATAATGTGCAAGTTGGTCATCTCTGTGGGCTGGACCTCACATGCAATGGCACCTAAGCATTAAAGGGGCTATTCAAGGTACTGAACTTATTTTGGAAACATTGCTCGGCACCTTGGATAGCTCCTTAAAAAGCAAAGCAGATTCACTGACCCACTCATATTGGACACACAGCTGCTGTATCCTACAGACATTATTGTCATAACATTTTTTATCTCATCCTTCCTCCCAAGAGCTCACAGTACTTTGCATGATTCAGATACTCACACAGTTTTATCCCTGCAGCAATCCTTGAGGTCTGGCCCTCCCACGCAATAGAGTGTGAGTCAATCTGCTTCAGGTAAGAGAAACCATGAAGGAAAGGTAAATTAAGGTGGGGCCTGTGTCTGAATGCTGCAGAGGTTTTTCAAATGTTGTTTCTTGCAGAAAAGGGGAAGGTCATTGGGATGAGAATAAGCAACAATGACTGGCCCTAGATCAGTACTGGCCCTAGGACATTTTGTGAATGAGTTGGAATTTGAACTTGGACTATGGATTTTATCAGACTAGCATCAAAAAAACACTTTAATTCCACTATTGAGGAAAGCAGAAACATAGCTGCATTATTACACTTCTTATCACACATCGCTATAATTGCACAATACTACCGCCATGGCATTATCACACAACCACCACTAGCACTTTAAGAATGGGATTGTACTTCTGTGATTTAGCATGGGTAAGATTTTGGTGGTTCTTGCGAGAAGATGCAACTTCAGTTAAAAACACCAAAAACCCCTTAATTTACAAACTAAATCAACACATAACACTTAAACAAACCTAAAAATGTACACACAAAAGGGGGCATTTCATTAAAAGAACCTTTTCTTTTGTAGGTTGTTTTCATGTTCTCACCCAGAGATTTCCTCACTGGGATTGGGGGGGGGGGGAGCGGCGAAAGGACCACTTATTCATGCTGCAATCTTGCGATTACAGCGGGACATATTTTTGCGCACTCTTCAATACCGTGAAAATAGCAATATTAGAGCTATTGACAGCTTGTCCCATCAATGAAATGGGATGCATTATTGGCTGCTGGCACGCACAGTAAACACGGGAGGACAACAATGTTGTGCGATAGCGGGAACCTGTTTGCACTACCGTGACATTGTAATCGTGCAATTATAGCCTTGTCTGATAAAATCCTACATCCAACATTTAATCCAGCCTTCTTCAATACAGTGTTTTAGACTGTAGCTCCCATTATGCCCAGCTAGCTAGCAGGGCCAATGAGCCTGCAGTAAAACACATCTGGAGACCCCCTAGTTGAGGAAGACTGCTCTAAACCATTATACCACATCTATCTTTCTAGGTGCTATTCCTAAAGTCTTCCTTCATATCTAAAAATAAACATTACCATGGGGTTTATTACTGTTATTCCTGAACTAAGTCTGCTTCATCCTTTCATTATTGTCACAGTGGAAAATGAGATTGTTGCCCTCCCGTCTCCAGTGCATTCTCTCCCGTGCTTCCTTCTCACTTGAGCTGTATATGAAGGCTCTGTGTAAATCCCATTGATTCCTTCAAGTGCTCCAACCATTTCTGGCCATCCAGCTAGGGAAAAAAACCACTCATCTTCTACTTTAATGATTCTAAGCAGCTTTTATCTGGTACCTCTGACAGCTGCATCTGTACCTGCTCAGAATCCTTTATCCATTCACTTCCACAATAATTGACCCTCACCTTTCTTCTCTTAGTTTTTGCATTTTTAACACCCACACATATATAGACACACACACAAACTTTTTAAAAGTTACATGCTTCTCCCTCTCTCTTCTGCAGTGCTGCTACTTCCACAGTGACTAACAAATCATAGTAGATGAGTTAAAGAGCTAAAATTGCATATCAAACAATAAAAGTAACAGAACAATAAAAACATAGAGCAAGGGAGTAAAAATATTCAAATGGTAGCTAAACTTTAGATAACATTCAAACATTTTTTTAAAACTCTATTGATCTGCTTGTCAGTAGCAGGTCCAGTTTCTCAGTGACCAATTGTTCCGTTACAGCAAGGCTGGAGTTAACTTTCTCTTATGCGTGCAATTCTTACTGAGCTGTCAGTAGTTTTTAGAAATTTTCAGAAGCCTTCGAATTCAACTTTAGTAGCTTCTATGTCTTTGGATCAATAGAGGGGAGAACACAAGTAAATATTTGAGAAAGGTTTCTTAGCTGATATGCCCTTTCTTTTACCCTTAAGGTTGCCATTCTTGTGTTTACATTTTGTTATTTGCACCTTTACAAAGAAAAAGTATTCTGTAAACAATTGTTTACATATTGTTTATGCTTTTTCTAGCATGAGTTAACTTGTATAATAA
The DNA here is from genome assembly GCA_030847615.1 of Gambelia wislizenii. Taxonomy (NCBI): domain Eukaryota; kingdom Metazoa; phylum Chordata; class Lepidosauria; order Squamata; family Crotaphytidae; genus Gambelia; species Gambelia wislizenii. The sequence goes on along the minus strand of JAUMIR010000001.1, from coordinate 162,003,259 downwards.
ATAGTTTTACCTTAATCAAATCGCAGTATTATTATTATTATTATTATTATTATTATTATTATTATTGGAGACACTGTGATATTTTTCCCAATAAAGATTCTGGTATGAAAAAAGAAAAAGACATACAGGAGAAGTAAAGGACAGGCAAACCTTGCTGGTTAGGGTATTCCTAAAATGTGATGCCATAAGATTGGGTGCTTTCATTTTAAAGGCCTGGCCTTCAATCCCAGTATATCCAACCATCTTACCCCTGAATTACTCTTGCCATCTTTTTTTCCTAAGATATCAGGCAGCTCTCATGCAGTTCTCTATATGGGAGGAAAGGTCATGTCTCTTGAATTTGTCCAGTGCAGCTGAGGGAGATTCTTTTTTAAAATCCATTTTTGAAAAAAGAAATTACCAGAATTGGCAAATTTCTTCCTCACTGGATTGGAAAGTACCTTAAAATTTAATTAAACTCAAATATGGGAGAAAGCAAAATTGGCAGATTTTCTCCTTCTGAGTGGTAATTAAGTAATCTGTTTTAATCCTATCCAAAGTATTGCCTTTGTTGGTGTCCCTTTAAAAATAAAAGTCAAATTAAACTTGAAAAGAAATTAAAGCAGTTAGTAAAAATGCCAACTTATCATACCCTCCAACTGTCCCAGTTTAGACAGGACAGTCCTGATTAATGCTATGTTGTCACACTTTTTCAGCTGCTTTTAAAATGTCCCAGTTTTACTCTCCTCTTCCCTTTTCCCTTTTGTTCTCATGTTACTTTATCTGATGCAAAAGTGAAAAAGTAATTTGCAGTCAATTAACTCAGGGGGCAAGAGGAGAGGAGGGGGCAGGATCTTGCCCTTCCCAGTATGCTGAGGCAAAAGCAAACTGTTGCAGCCTTTCCTAGTTCATGTGCTCTTCCTCATTAATAACTTTGGCCATCTGATGCTGCTTGGCCACACATGTTCCAGTTTTCATTTGTGAAATGTTGGAGGATGCAACGTGTTACTTATTGCTTATTAAATTCCACATGGAACATGTCGGTTATTCTCATTACTTGCTATTCAAAAGTAATGTAACATAATAGTAGCACCTTCGTTTTGATGCTATTTTATTTTTAATTCTTTTTAAATGGTCCACAGCTAATGAACAAACAATCCGCCCTGAATGGTCCCACCCTCACCTCTCACCCCTGCTGCTGCTGCCTCCACCAAGACAGTGGCAAACACTAACCTATTTGCCTGTTTAACTACAAGAGATGCAACATACATGCTTGTTCTTTGGCTCCGTAACACATAAGCTAGAAATGCTAACAGGATTGTAAACCAGAAGCACCCAGATTTTCTGTGCAGTTTGCTTCTGATGGAACTTCTACAAGTGCAACATTAGTCAGAATGTATGGACTGAGGTGATTATTTTTCTTGGTTCTTTGTGTTTATACTGTGTGGGACAGCTCCTTCAAGAATAAAATAAAATAAAATAAAAACATAACATAACATAAATATTTGTTTTCCCTGATCCATGGGTTATTTTTAAAGAGACAAATTTCCTCGCTCCTTGCAAGTAACCCATTCATAAGGAAACTACAAGTATAAGGGCCAATGACACTGGTTCTGCCCGCTGTGAATACTCCTGTCTGGAGTGAATAACTGTGGTTTTTTCACACATACGTGATCTGGGTGCCATTGGTAGTAGCAAATAGGAAGAAGTCTACGAGATGCCAAGAGCAATGAAATCGGTTTGGAGCAGCTAAACAAGGAAAAATAGGTGGCAGATACTGAACACACATCATGTCAGAACTTGGAAATGTTACTTTTTTGTACTGTATCTTCCAGACTATTCCATAAACATAGCCAATGGCTACGCTAGCTGGGGAATGCTGAGATGTAGTCCAAAGCATTTCCAGGCTCTGATCAGGAGGACGTCAAAATGGAATTCAAGCTGAGTAGCCAACATTTTATAGACATAGTGACAACTGTTTGGCTAATAGAGTAAATACAGTGTATGTCTGTATCTGATAAAATATGCTACCATCACAGTTCAACTAGAACTTATATAATGCTGTTTGATTGACTCCCCCCCCCCACATCTGATGCAACTGACTCCACTTATTATCAAACTTGGTACAAACGAATTATGCAAGATGCACAAAAATACCTATGAGACCAAAACTCAGTCAAATGGTAACTAATTAATTTGAAGCTGAAAATAAATATATTAACCTCAGGGAATGGAGCATAAGACAGACTTGCTTAAATTCTGTGTAAAGGTATCAGCTTTTTCCCTCACACAAAGGCATGGAATAGGATAGGAGCAATAGGAACAAGAGCAATATTTTATTTTCAATCACTGTGTCCTCCTCCACACACAATAGCAGTCTACAATTTATACTGTCTCTGTTGACAAAGAAAGCTCGGGACAACAGAAAATCTATAATCAGTACTGAGAAATGTCTTGGGTTTTTGTGAGAATCTTTTTTAAACACTGCTTTACAGCAGAGGACTTTTTATAGAGAAAATAGAAGTTGAAAATATGTATTTAAATGGAAAAATCAAGGAGACAATAAATGCAAAATAATTTGTGCATTCTTTGCTAGAGGGAAGTCATATCATTTCATTCTTTCTGTCCTCAGATATTGGTGCAGAAACTGCTGCCTAAACCTGAATGCTGGAAGTAATGAAAAAAAATGTATATCTACCTATTTCAAAAGTTCCAAATGTTTGCCTTTATCTAGCATCATCTATTTTCCCCTTAACCATAAAAAAGGTGGAGGTGGTTGTTTGTTGGTGATGGGGAAAATGGGTACATGTCAAGTTGTACATGAGGTTTTGTTACAGCTAGAGATGGGTTTTGTCTAGCAAGGATGGAGTTACATGGACATTTGTGTGCATTTTGGTATACAGTTTTCCCAGTGTGAATACTTATTTACGTATTTTCTTAATGTACACATTTCCCCCATTGATTAAAGCATACTTGTGTACATTTTTCAAAGATTGCTGTTGTTATCTGCTGTCAAGTCAACTTCAACTTATGGTGACCCTATGAATGAAGGATCTCCAAGTCAATGTACCATCAACAGCACTGCTCAGGTCTTGCAGACTCAGGGCCAAGGCTCCCTTGCTTGAGTCCATCCATCTGGAATGTACGCTAATCTTCCCCTCCTCTTTTCCTACTCCCTTCTGCCTTACCATTATTGTTTTTTTTCTAGTGAGTCATGCCTTCTCATGATGTGTCCAAAGTATGACAGTTTCAGTTTAGTCACTTTGGCTTCTAGGGAGAGTTCAGGCTTGATTTATTCTAGGACCCATTTATTCGTCTTTTCTTTTTTGGGGGGCATTCCATGGTATCCATAGAACTCTTCTCCAGCACCACATTTTGAAAAATTAGTTGATTTTCTTCCTATCAACTTTCTTCACTGTCCAGCTTACCATACATAGAAATTGGAAATGCAATGGCATGGACAATCCTAACTTTAGTACTCAATTATATATTTTTACACTTCAGGATCTTGTTTGCTTTATTCATAACAGCCCTTCCAAATCCTAGTCTTTTTCTGATTTCTTAACTGCAGTCTTCATTTTGATTAGTGACTAAGCCAAGGTATGGAATGTCTTGAACTATTTCAATGTCTTCATCATCTGCTGTAAAGTTATGTAAATCAGAGGTGGTAATGATTTTTGTTTTCTTAATGTTTAGCTGTAAACCTATCTTTGCACTTTCTTCCTTGACTTTCTTCAGTAATTGTTCCAAGGGCTCATATACAAAGGCCAGGATATAGCAGCTCTCTGTGGGCATATTCTGCCCACAGATCGGGCCTCTTCCTTCCCCATTACCATCACCAAATGGTAGGAAGTCTAGACAGGCATGCCAGGCCATTGCTTCAGCCACCGCCACCACTGTCTCATTCACTCTCCCAGAACCCTTCCTACTGCGACAGAGTGAGGGCAGACCAGCAGCTGCAGTGATGGGCTCGTCTGCTGGGATGGGCTCCTGTAACCTTACAGGGCCCAATACTTTTTTGCCATCTAAAATGGAGTTAATCAGGTGTTTTAAAAATAATAATAAATGGGCATTAGCACATCTTAACCCATCTTAGCCTTGTCTTTACCACAGGGTTTGCAAGGACAGCCTGGGGGCAAAATGAGGCAAATGCCCTAAATCATCAGGAGTGAAGGGCTCCAAGACATGGGCAAGACAGGATAAATTGCCCATGTAGATATGCCCCATGTCTTTGCTATTTTCTGATAATACAGTAGGACCCCCGTATCAGCAGGGGATTGGTTCTGAGCCCTACCACAGATAATGAAATCTGTGGATAATAGGGAACACCGCTGCCACTGGGGAGGGGGGAGGTGAACTTGCCTCCTCCCCCTCCCTCCCTCCCCCACCCACCTGCCTGCCAGCTCAGCCACACTGGAAACACACACCCCTGCGGAGAAGAGAGTGGAGAGACACACTCACCTCCTCCCACCTTCCCTGCCCGTCTGCCAGCTCGGCCGGGCTGGAACCCCCCACACACATGGAGCAGTGAGTGTGGAAGCATGCTCACCTCATCCATCCATCCCCTGCCAACCAACTTGGCCGTGACAGAACCTCCCCATGGAGAAGTGAGGGGGAGGCACACTCGCCTCCTCCCTCCCTCCACCACCAGCTCCACTGCTCCACCAGAACCCTCCTGGGGAAGGGAGGGGAAGGAGAGGTCGCCTCCTCCCCCCTACCCCCACCATTACCATCCACAGATTCAATCCATGGATGGCAAATCAGCAAATGCAGGTGTGCTACTGTAGTATGGTGTCATCTGCATATCTTATATTGTAGATGTTTCTCCAGTTTTCATGCCTACTTCCTATGAGTCTAATCCTACTTTACATATGATACATTCAGAGTAAAAGTTAAATAGATATGGAGATAAATTGAAGGCTTGCCTAACCTCCTCACCAACTGGAAATTCTGTTTCCAAGGATTCTTTTCTGACAGCAGCCTCTTGTCCTGAGTATAGGTTACCTGTCAGGACAATCAAATGTTGTGGCACACCCATTTCTTTAAGAGAGATCCATAGTTTTTCATGAACTACACAACCAAAGGCTTTGCCATAATCTATAAAAGCACAAGCTGATTTTCTTCTGAAATTCTTTGATGTGCATATGTTTGCTACATGATCCCTAGTGCCTCTTCCCTTCCTGAATCCAGCTTGGACATTGGACATTTCTCACTCCATATGGTAAAAGTCTTTGTTCATAAAAGTCTTTGTTGTAAAATTTTGAGCATCACTTTGCTTACATGGGAAATTAATACATTGGTCCTGTGGTTACTGCAATCCCTGGTGCCCCCTTTCTTTGGGATTGGAATATATCCCAAATATATATAATTACTTCCAATTAGGGCCATTCTTTTGTTTTCTGTATTTGTTGACAGTTTAGTAAGAACTAGAGTAGATTCTGTCTCTAGCTTGAAGCAGCTCTGTTGGTATGCCATCTGTTCCTGGTGATTTATTTCTCCCAAGTTCCCTAAGTGAAGCTTTCCCTTCATTTTTTAAAATCGGAGGTTCATCTTCAAACTTCTTTGAATGAATCCATCATTCTTTCATCTATTTTATATAGATTGTCAGTGTATTGTTTCCACAGACTTTTTATCTGTACATGGTCATGTCTTCCCCTGCTGGTCACAGAGCAGCTGCACTCTTAGGTTAAATTTCCCTTTGATTTCTCAGATCTTTAGGAAAAGGTCCCTTGTTCTTTCTTGTTTATTGTCTTCTATTTTTCTCCTTTGATTGTTGTAGTAATTCTCTTTGTCCCTGTGCACAAATCACTGAACCGTTGTACTCAGGGTTCTGACTCTATTTCTGTCCCATTTTAATTTCACTTCTTGCCTATCCTTAACTGCCTATAGTTTTAGCTGTTGTTCATGGAGGTTTCTTTTTCTTTTTGGCTTCACATAGTGTCTTTTTTCCATTCCTTCCTGACAATTTCCCTGGCTTCAGTCCAGAGTTCTTCTGCTCCTGGTCAATTAGGTTTAACAGCACAAATCTTTTTTTTTTTAACATTATATTTAAATTCTACAGGGATATTCTTCAGGTTGTTCTTCTTTAGCTTTACTTTAATTTTTATATCAGCAATTCATGATCTGTTCCATAATCTGTTCCTGGTCTTGGTTTTGCAGAGAGAATGGATCTTCTCCATTTTCTGCTTCTGATTATATAGTCTACATGGTTTCTAATTCGTCATCAGGTGATGTCCATGTATACAGTTGCCTCTTTGGTTGCTTGAAGAATGTGTTTGCGATGAACAAGCTGTTGGCTTCACAAAATTCAATCAATGGCTCTCCTGTGTCATTTCTTGATCCTAGGCCAAATTTTCCTACAATCTTTTATTCTGCGATGTTTCGTACTTTTGAATTCCAATCACATATGATTAACAAGAAGTCCTGTTTTGGTGCATGATCAATTTAGAATCTTTCAATTTCTTCATCTTCTGCTTCTACAGTTGGAGCATGAACTTGGATTATGGTTATATTGATGAGTTTTCCCTGAAGTCTTATTAATATTAGTCAGTCAGACTGTTACCTGAAGAGGTGGGGTGTCTGGGGGAATTATTGTAGCTCAAATGGAAGGCTGCGAGAGGCCAGTTGGCTTCATGACCTTTGCACCTATGTATACCAGTACTAATTGCAGAGGACTCCAGGTAAAGTAAAATAAAATGGTTTCTATTGGAATAGAAACACAGAGACATTTACACATGCCCACATGCTCACAAGAACCACACAAGGCTAATGAAGAGTTTAAGGCTGGATTAGAGGGATAGATTCGGGAAGTAGGGCAATAGTTACCAGTCCTGGAGAACAGAGAAGAACTCAAGTGGAAGCCAGAGGATGGCACTGAAATCTGACCTGGGAACACACCAACAGAGAGAGTGGCAGGGTGTCTGTTGTCCACAGTGACACATTGGTACACTTTTTTATTGTTTGGGGACTAATATTTGTACTGTATTTTTTGTCCTGAAGGGGTATTTGGGCTTAGAACAAAGCTTAGATGGATTTCCTACCATTTAAACAAAGGAAACAAACTCTGCTGATTTGCTTCTTATGGCTAAGAGATAGCAATTGATGGGTTTTAGATTGCAGGAGAGGGTGCAGAGGGATATTTCCTGGGGATAATGGTTGTTTTGGTCATTTGCTTGTTTGTGCTGCGTGACTCATTGCTGAGGGTGTCCAAGAGAGGATTAGCATATACCACCTTAATGGTGTTGTTTACTAGGGGCTTTGCTTAATCCTATCTTGGGTGTGTCTGGTAGTATTTTTTCCATGACCCCTTCCTCAGATCCTGTTGACCTCCATCTGACCTCATTTTTGGTCCACTCTGGTCTACTAGACCTTGTGAAGTGTCCTAATATTGCCAATTATGAACTATTATAGGGAGGGGGTGTATAGCATGGTAACAAGACTTTTCATAATATCCTTTGACTGCTATAGCTATATCTCTCCTCGCTATAAATACCACCCCATTTCTTCTTCAATTTTTATTTCCTAAGTCAAACACTGTGTAATTATCTGACTCAAAATATCCCATTCCTATCCAATTTAGCTTGCTCACTCCAAGTATTGCAATGTTTATATGTTCCATTTCCTGTGTTACTATGTCTAGCTTCCCTTGATTCATGCTTCACACATGCTATGTTCCCATAATTTGCAACTTCTGACTTTCCTTTCATCTCTGAGCATGTCAACAGCAGAACTTCCTTTTGGCTTGAATCCAGTTGCATCATTAGCCACAGTGCTACTTGTAGTTGTCCTCTGCCATATCCCAGTAGCTCGTTGAGTGCCATCCAACCTGGGAGTTTCATTGTCTGGCACTATCTCTTGTTTGGAGGTTTTTAAAATGAGGCTAGATGGCTATCTATCAGGAATGCTTTGATTGTGTATTCCTGCATGGCAGGGGGTTGCACTGGATGGCCCTTGTGGTCTCTTCCAACTCTATGATTCTATGATTCTGCACATCACTAACAGGTGTTAGCTATGGTGCCACTGCCATTGTCTCTGGGAGATCCTCCACCAGTATCACACACACACACCACTATTGCTGCTGCGCAGTAGCTGTTTGGCACATTTAGTCTGGCTCCTCAGCAAAAGCCTGTCTGATATGGGAGGCTCTACCAGCAGCACAGATGTCATCAGCATACCCTCTTGCCTCACAGAAACATGTGATCCCACCACCGCAAAAAGGTAGTGCCATTGGTTTTCAAAGATGGGCCTATTGAATTGTACATATATTTTTAAAAATATAATTTGAAAAGGGGAAGGAGGGGAGAATCTACCAGTTGTAGTTTCTGCCCAATGACCAAAAAATGTTTGTGCTCACATAGTCTCGTATATCATAAGCTCAATAACTTCATCTACAAATTTAGTTAATCTACATTTCTTTTCCCACCCCTACTTGCAGCCTGTATTTCTGTAAAATGACTGCTTATGTTTACACAATAGTTTCTCCTGCACTTCAAGAGGCTGCAGCTTGTTTTCCATCAATCATCTACATTATAATGTCAGGTGACAGGATTGATTTTTACTAGCTGAGCTCAGATAAGTGTTGCAAAAGGTGTCACAATCTATTACATGATACTAGAGCCCAAATCTTGCTTTTGCTTATGCTCTGTCAGCTTCAAATATACAAACTTTAGCCTGTTAATTGAAAACGGGCCCAAGTCCTGAAAATCTAGTTTAGAAAATCCAGCTATCTTCTATTTTTCAAGAACTAAAGAGTGGCTTCAGAGGTGCATTCTCACAGTACTGGTGGAAATTCAAGTGCTTGTAAACAAATCAGTGCTCTCAGTCTCTTAACAACCACAAACTGGACATGAATCAGCAGTGTGACGCGGCAGCTAAAAAAGCCAATGTGATTCTAGGCTGCATTAATAGGAATATAGTGTCTAGATCAAGGGAAGTACCATATATTCCGGCATATAAGATGACTGGGCATATAAGACGACCCCCCAATTTTCAACTAAAAATCTAGGGTTTGGCATATATTCACCATATAAGGCCCCCACCCCAATTTGGCTGGCTGGCTGACTGGCTGGGGGAGCCTTGCCAGCTGATCTTCTTTGTTTCCCAACTCACAATGATCTCCTTATGAGTTGGGAAAGCCAACAAGCCAGCACAACATTTGCCCCTCTCTTCCACCTTCGGTTGCTCCCCAAAGGGGGTGAAGGCAGAGGAGGGGGCCGAATGACCCCGTTTTGCCTTGACCCAGGCACCCACCCCCCTCCCCGAAGCCACGATTGAGAGCCCGTTCACGGCTTTGGGGAGGGTGGAAGGGTGGCTGGAAGGAGGGGGCTGGAGGGAGGAGCCCGATCATGGCTTTGGGGACGGGGTGGGTGGCTGGAAGGCATCCTGGGTGAAACACGCCCACACCCACACATACACCAGATGACAGATATTTAAAGGATTTTCCTTCTCTGAACACCAAATAAATTAAAATAAAAGGTGGGATTTCTACCCTTTTGGGTCAGAAGAATTTGTCCTCTTCTGAATAAAATGAAGTTATAAAAATCCATTTGGTGGACCTGTCAGTCATTCCCTCTTTGCACTCTGTTGGTTCACTCTCCCCACTGCTCCTTAACAAAGACCTTCTCACATCTTGGGGAGGGAGTGCTGTGAGATTTTATGGGGAAGAACTTGCCTGTTGACTTCCTCAAAAGACAAGTCTGGGAAGTCATTGAAGGCAAAAGCTTAGAGCTACTGCCATGCTATGGAGTGGACAGCTTATAAGTAAGGAGGTAGGTCTGGCATTTCCCTTAATGGGCAAGTCAAGAATGGACCCCAAGGGTAAGTTCATACATTTATTTTGATGTGTAAAACTCCATACTGTGTTTTATGAAGGGAGTCATGAAAAGATTATTTGTGTTTAATAGACTTCCTTTTGAAAAGTATTGTTTCAATAGGGAAGAAGTGCCTCAAGTTTTTTTTTCTGTGTGCTTTGACACATTACCTTTTTGGTTTCTTGTTTCCAATGACCATGCTGGTTGGAGGATTCTGGAAACTTGCCTTAAAAAATATTTCCAAAACCTTTGTTGTCCATGAGGCAATAAACATGCCTATGATGTCCTTTAGACTTCATCTGGTGACCTGATGAAATGTTCCTTGACTGCCCACATAAAAACTAGAGGTGAAGGAGAAAGATAAACTACAGAAATCATTCTCCTAAAAACTCTTTGGAAGTATATTTATGCCTGAAAGAGCATGTAATTATTTGCAACCCACCCTGTGCCTGTTGAACATAGTTAACCCCTGGATGCCTCACATTACTGAGAAGACCTCTCTCTGTGGTGGGGGAAAGATTACTTCTCTCTTTTTTAAAGGTACTGTGACATTTTCCCCCCTATGCAATGCAGAGGATTTATCTGTTTCAGCTTTTATCTCATTATTGTGTGGCTCTAGCGTATAATAGTCTCACTTATATGAAATTCCAGGTCTTGGTTATATGAAATTCCAGGTCTTGGCTTCGCGGAGGGTGGAAGGCTGGCTGGAGGGAGGGGGCTTCCCAGCCATCCACCCCCTCCCTGAAGCCATGACTAGGAGCCCAATCGTGGCTTAGGGGAGGGGCTGGGGGCTGGAAGGGGGGCTGCAGGGAGGGGGCTTCACAGAGGGTGGAAGGGTGGCTGGAAGGGGGGGCTTCCCAACCAATAACCCCCTCCCCGAAGCCGCAATTGACCGATCTTGGCTTCAGAGAGGGTGGAAGGGTGGCTGGAGGGGGGGCTTTCCAGCAACATTCACCCCCTCCTCTGCCTTCAGTTGCTGCCCAAAGGGGGAGAAGGCAGAGGAGGGGGGCGAATGAACCGTAAGCACTTTGCCTCACCTCCCTGTCTGATCTCCTGCCTCTTAGCTCCATTTGGGAAGGGAGCGAAGAGGCAGGAGTTCAGATGGCGGGGTGAGGCAAAGTGTATTCGGTGTATAAGACGACCCCTAATTTTGGAGTCTATTTTACAAGGTCGTCTTATACGCCGGAATATATGGTAATAGTGCCACTATATTCTGCTTTAGTCAGGCCTCACCTGGAATACTGTGTCCAGTTCTGGGCACCACAATTTCAGAAGGACATGGACAAGATGGAATGGGTCCAGAGGAGAGTGACCAAAATGGTAGGAGGTCTGGAAGCCATGCCCCATGAGGAGCGGCTTGGGAAGCTGGGTATGTTTAGCTTGAGGAAGAGAAGGTTAAGAGGGGACATGATAGCCATGTTTAAATATTTGAAAGGATGTCATACTGAGGATGGAGCAAGCTTGTTTTCTGTGGCTCTAGAGACTAGGATATGGAGCAATAGACTCAAACTACAGGAAAAGAGATTCCACCAAAACATTAGGAAGAACCTCCTGACAGTAAGAGCTGTTCGGAATACACTGCCTTGGAGTGTGATGGAGTCTCCTTTGGAGGTTTTTAAGCAGAGGCTGGATGGCCATCTGTTGGGAGTGCTTTGATTGTGTATTCCTGCATCACGGGGGGTGGACTGGATGGCCCTTGTGGTCTCTTCCAACTTTAAGATACTACAATTCTAAGATGATTCTAACAGAAAATGTGTTTTTGGAAACATGATTAGTTCATGCTACTATACTGAATAGCCCAACCTCATATCCTATCTACTATCCCCTCTTTCCCCCCCACCCCGCCTTTGTAATCGTACTTTTAAAACTCCATTTAAAAAACCCCACAATGGCCAGTGGCACACTTCCACATCTTCCCATTTTCATTGTATCTGTTTGGAAAGAGACATACAGCAGCTTCGATGTCAGTGGGGTGGTCAATCTGGTATGGGTTTTAGTCTGAGCTTTCCAAGTTATTAAAGTCAGCCCGCAAACTAGGCTCAGCACCTTAGACAGGTTCTTGAAACTCTGGAGATGCTTCACCACCCCATGGACCTGGAAGCCATCACCTGCTTACTTTTTCTACAATTGTGGTTAAAAAAAAAATAGGCCATGCAAAATAATGGCACAAGTGGAGTTGACGTTGTCAGTATTTGTATAGTTCATGTCAAACATACTTTTCTCTCTTAAAACAGCCCTTCTAAGGTAGGCCAAGCTTGCTGGAGACATTGGGCTTTGTAGTGCATTGAATCTGGAGAGTCCCATGTTGGGGAAAACTGATGCCAGCAATAATCCCTTTCAAAAAGAACAAAAACCAGAACGCACTGAACAAAATCTACAAGAGCAAAGGGAGACTTGTCTCAGGATTCAAAAAGATGACCTTTATTAGCTAAAAAGCCCACAGCAGCCTACAGTACGTAGGGAAAATATGCATCCAGTGTTTTTGTGTGCCAGATATTTGCATAACAGTGTGACAAATAAGCTGCAAGCCACAACTTATTTCTCTCTCTCTCTCTGGCTTCTCTTCGTAAACGAAGATTCAGGAAGGACACATCCCGCGCTTTCTGCAAGCGCGCTGATGACTAAAAAGGCCAATCCAAGATAGACAAGTCCGGTTGCAGAAAGCACAGCAGAAGGTCTCCTTGGGTGATGTTTCCAGGTTGTGATTTTTTCTGCGTTGTCGTTTCTCTTCAAGACTTGTTCGGCATGAGTTCTCAAATAAGGCTGCAGCATTGTGGATAGTGTGTCTCCATGCCTCCCGATGTGAGGCCAGGGCGGACCATTGTTGGTGATCAATTTGGCCAAGCCTGAGATGTTGTTTCAGGGAGTCCTTGTATCGCTTTTTTTGGAGTGCCCCTCTTACGCTGACCTGTGGCGAGTTCACCGTAGAGTACTATTTTGGGGAGGCGATGGTCCTCCATCCTAGAAACGTGCCCTGCCCAGCGCAGCTGTATTCTCAATATCATGGCCTCAATGCTGGTGATTCCTGCTTGCTCAAGGACAGCAACATTCGTCACATAGTCAGTCCAGTGTATATATAGGATTCTGTGTAAACAGCGCTGATGAAAGCGTTCGAGGAGTCGTATGTGGTGGCGATAGGTGACCCATGTTTCAGACCCGTAAAGGAGAATAGACAGTACAATAGCTCTATATACACTGATTTTTGTGTTTCGCCTCAGGTATTTATTACTACAGACTCTTTTGTAAAGTCTTCCAAATGTGCTATGTGCCTTTGCTAATCTGTGATCGATCTCTTTGTCAATCTTGGCATCTCTGAAGTGTTAGAAGGGATGGATGCTGAGAGATTATTGTTCCTGCTAGAGCCTTTACTCCATTCACAGGAGAGGTGCCCATCTTAGAATGGCAAGTCTGAAGGAACCAATGTGACTTTATCACACTACACTGTTATAGTGCTATTATTCCACTTTAACTGCTATGGCTTCCTCCTGTGGAACTCTGGGGTTTGTAGTTTAGTGAGGCCTAAGAGCTCTCTGGCTGAGAGTTCTAAATGCCCCTCCCTAAACTGCAAATCCCAGGACTCCATAGAAGGCAGCCACAGTAGTTAAAATGGAATAATAGCACTATACCAGTATAGTGTGATAATAATACAAATTGCAGGCAGACAAATAAGTTTAGAATCCCCAACAGGAGGAACATTTATTAAGGAAATACATTTTTGGATAGCAATAGCACCATCTTTTCTAAACTAATCTAAAAGAGAAAAGGATGGGAGGGAGACATATTGAGGCATATTCTCCCTCATCGAAGAGCAGAGGGGTAGAGAGCAGAGGGGTTCTGTCTGGCATGGTTCTTTTTCTTTTACAACAGAGGGCAGTCACTTAGTTAACCCTGACTAAACCAATGTTATCTGTCCATATTGGTTTTAGGATGGGTGGCTGACAGAGGAAGGAAAAGCAAGCAGGAGAGGAAGGCAAAAGTCCTAATTCTTCTCTGTCTCTAAGCCATCTCTTCCCTAGTGGACAAGAGAGTAGCAAGAATAAGTGCAGAAGCTGCTGTTTCTTCCAACATGAAGTACATGACAAGCAGTTGCAGATAAGCTGTAGTACTACAGGGTCGCCTCATTGTGGAAGTCATGCCAGCTGAATTTATCCAGTTACTTGGCCTGGCCACTTGCCGCTGCCACCTTCCTTTCAGACTTCCCCCTTTATCCCTTCTCTGGACTGGGACCTGAATTTTTATGGATTTAATATGTGGATGTGTGGTCTCTGTTGGTAAGCGTGCCTATAATCTGTCAGTGAGTGGAAGAAATCATGATGAGTCTGGACTTTATAAACAAAACATAAGAACTGGTTTATTAACTTTAAGGTTGTAACATCAGTGCTTCAGTATTGTGCATATGACTTGGTTACTTGGCTTAGTGTCACTTAGTCTCAAAGTGACTAAGGTGACAAAGGTGACCAACTACCTATAGAAGCACATATTATAATCTTTGAGCTTCTAATATAATAACCAATTATATAACAGACTCATTAACTCTTTGTCTCAAACTCTCAATTTCCACTCACTCTATCAACCATTCAGCCTCAATATGCTCCAACTGCACAGACCAAACTCCAAACCAAACTTAACTGACAGAAACACTCTCTCTTAACTGACACCCACACATCTCTCTGAAACCCCTCCGATTCCAGTTTCCTGCTCTGGGATTGGCTTTCTCATTTGCTCAGCTGCATTCCATCACGAGCTCATCACACTCATGCTCTTACTTTCCTTTTCATGCTCCTTTTACACAATGGTGTGTGTGCTGTGGTGTCACTAAGACTGGTGTCACTCCTCCCCCTGATGGTGTCACCTGCTGTGGTTCAGCCTCTCTGCAGCTCCCTAGTGCCACCACTGTGTGTGTGCGCGCGCATGCACGCGCGTGCACATTTGCACGCCTTCAGGACCACATGAACTGCAGAGGGTTTTCTTATGCAAGAATACTCAGAGGTGGTTGCCATTGCCTTCCTCTGAAACATAGCCTACAGCACCATGGTGGTTCCCCTTCCATACAGACGCTACAACATTTGTGACACAGTGCTCCTTTAATGTATAGAAGATCCATTTCTTCCTACTTACATTTGCAAAAAATCAGGCTTTGTGGAGAATGGAGGGTCTTTGACCAGGCTTTGGGGGCAGAGCCGCAGTGTCACATAATGCACAAGGAAGAAGTGAATGGAGGCAGAAAAAATAAATGCCAGCCCTTAAAATGACCAGCTGGATGGAAATGGTTGAGGCATTCTGCTGGCAAAGCTCTGCCCATGGTGGTGATCAGTTTCCTGGCCAAAGTGTCCAGACTATTTGAAATACCACATCTACCTATATGAACCTGCCAGGGTCTTAAAATCATCAGAGGAGGGCTTTCTCTGGGTCTCGCTACCATCACAGGTCCTTTGGTGTGGACGTGGATAAGAGCCTTCTTAGTGGCTGCTCCCAGCCTGTCAAATTCCACAAGAAGCTAGGCTGACCAGCAGGCAAAGGTTTTATTTTTTTTTTTATTTTTATTTTTTTGTTCAAGCAGGCTTTTAATGAGTAAATGCTTGCAGGCAGCCTTCCTATGAGAGGCGGGCTCTAGTTTTAACTTTTGTATGTTATTAAATTATTTGTTATTGTTTAATTTATTAATTTATAAATGGTGAGCTTTGAATTATATTTTAATTTTATTGTTATGTTTTTAGCTTAATTTGTTTATTGTTTAGAGCTGCCTAGGGAGCCATATCAGGCAACATATAAATGCAATAGAATAAAATAAAATAAAAGGTAAAGCAACTCTAACCATTAGATGAACTTTCAATAAAGCTTCCAGGACTGGGGGAGTGGGGAGCTGGTTACTTGCTTTCCTAAAATGGAAGACCAAATAATGTATTATAGTGTTACTTGCTGAGGTAAAATATTTTCACAGTATGTTTTAGAATATCAGTGGTAAGTTGTGGACAAAGTGGGAGTGGGACTACCTCACCTTGAAATGGTGGGGGTACATATCCCTAGACTGAATGACAGTTCAATCTAGAACTGCCTGTGGTATACATTCTCCCCATTTATTAAAATATTTTATTAAAATATTTGTAAAGGAACTGATTGGTTTGTTGGTTTGCTGAATGATTCTTACGCTTTTTAGTTTGTTTTATGGTACTGTTTGTTTTCCACAATATAATGTATACCTCCCTAGGATTGTTCATGGGTAAAAGTTGATCATAAATTTTAAAAATAAAAAGAAATAAACAAAATGTTAAGAGCTGCTGGTACAACTAATGCTAGCTGTTTCCTCTTACCGGGCTATCAGCTGCTGTTCTGACACAATAGAATGCTCACAAACATTCCTACCTCTGTGGGCAGAGAAGGAAAGTGTCATTCACAAAGTGCTGCAAGGTGGTTGTATGAAAGGTTTGGCTGATGAAAGAAACCTCATACAAGGCCTACTGACAAGTCTGCTTGGTAGTATGATATGTTTTTGGTGAAAAAAAATATTCAAAAAAGCTGTCAAGACAGATCTTTTCCAGCAGGCCTTTCCCGAATAGCTATCCTGTCCCGAAGATTCACCTGTCTTTTCCCTTAAGCTGCCATTGAATTATTCCATTTTTCTCTTTTTAATTATTGTATGTTTTTAATCTTTTTAATTTAATATTGTTTTAAGGGGTAGGTGGGTTAGGGTACTAATGTAATTCTGGAATTTTTATGCTGTAAGCTGCCCCGATTGCGTTGCAGAGGAGCAGGATAGAAATAATTTATTATTATTATTATTATTACTGGAGATAAAAGTGTAAGGCAGCTGGGGATGTAGAAGAACTGTCAGCCAGGAAAACAAGATGACAAGAAGACAAAAGGAATTGGTGTGCAAGACAGAGTGGGGACAGGAAGAAGAGAAATTCACATATTTGTGGGAAGTAAGTAATCTTTACAGGAGTCTATTTTGTTCTTTAAAATACAGCCTGCCTTATCCAGAAGACTTGGACAATAGCCATATTGAGTTGAATGAGTATACACATAAACCCCTATCCCAAATGCTCTCTGTCTTCTAGAAGAATTAAAAAAAACCTCAAATCATAATATGGATCTTAGAGGTTGTCCACTGTCAGTAGATTTAGACACAAAATGACTAAGTTGCAGCAGACAGGTCAACCATAGATATTTTTCACCAGGATCTTTCTGAAACAGTCATCTGTAAGTCATTCTTCTCTATAAGTTTTTTGGTGGTACCTCCAATGTCTGGTCTTGGTAATTAAGGTCAAATTTTTGAGTGCTGTGGGCTGGAAGAATGGAGGGGGAAAGAAAGGTAGGAATTGCACATTTAGAGATGGTTTTGCTCTCCTGTAGCTGCCATAATTCAAAGAGTGAGAAATAAAATTCTCTGGGTTTCAAGGTAAAGTGAAAAGTTTGGGAACTGGGAGGTGTTCATATTCACTCCTGGTACATGTGGGGAGGGAAGACAGCGGTTAAATCAAAGAACATTGTACAGGGTTCATTGCCTCAAGAATGAGAGGGGAATTATCTTTTTAGTTCTGCTTTGTGTGGCTGAGGTGGGAATTCATCAGTCTCTCTTTTGTATCTATAATTTAACTACGCATAACTTCTTAGCTGCAAAACAAAGACCATCAGAACAAACAGCAAACAAGATGAAAGGTCCTGCTCAGAATTTTATATTCACATCATGCTCAGGTTGTTTTTGATGTACCAAGAATTTTTCTTAGGTGAGTGTTAAGAGTTGCTGTCACATCTGGTGTGGGGCTAGGGATGGAGCCAAGATCAAATAATTCTGTTCTTTTCATGACCACTGCATGGAAGTGTTTGTTCTTATTATACATGCATCAATGAGTGTTAGGCTCTATTGCATTACTTTAACCCTTTTGCAAAAGGAGGATGTGATTGGATTTCTCCCTCTCTCTTCCTCACTTCAAACCCTCTCTTCAAGCCATCTGAAAATCTGCTGCAGAGGATTTCCCACCTTTACAGTATAGTTTTGAGGCTACACTCAGAGCCGGGGGCTGTAATGGAAAAGCAAATCACACCCCTTCCTGGTTTCTGCTGACAGAAGTAGTTCTATCAGCACAGTTATATCATTGGAACCAGACTATTATACTCTATATTTGGGCTGGGATTTTTCAGCTCTGTAGATGTTGTTGAGCTATAACCTGCTTCATTCCTCCCTTTTGGCTATGCTGGGAGTTGCAATCCAATAACTTTTGGAGGCCACACAATTTCCACCCCTCTTCTGTCATCAGGAACAAAGAAAGTATGTGCAATAACGGCTCACTTAGCTCTAGGACTATATACTATATAGTATATATCATGATCTAATGTTGTCATTAGGTGCTACCAGACTTAGCTGTATATAGTTAGGATCTTATGGTTCCAATTCTGTTTTGTTCTTGATGAGAATGGCCAATAAAGTTTTCATTTAAGTTCCTCACAGATATATCCACTGAGCTAAGGGTGGACTCCTGCAATGTCCCTGGCCATTTTTGTGGCCTCTCAGACCTCCTCAAAAATTGCACTTCCCAAGGTCAGTTGGGCCAAAGTTTCACAGCAAACTACTAAATGCTCTTTAAAATAAGCATTTTATTTTTATTTTTTGCTTGTTTTCATGAAGTTTTGTCTCCAAAATCTCAAAGCCAACTGGGGAAAATCTCTTCAAAACAACAAGACTTTTTTTTTCTTGCTTGCAGCCCAAATTTGGTGAGCCAGTTTGCTTCCAAATTTTGGCAGAAGGATGGTAGCTGGAGGAAGGTAGCTGGAGCCCTTCATGAATCACAGGAGAGAGTTGGTAACTGGAGCCCTGAAGTTGTCGACCCCTGCTCTAAGCCTTCTGAAACATGGGGTGAAAAGTCAAGTTTTAAACTCACAGGCTCCTAAAACAAAATAAATGGGTAATTCTGAAAAACCATCAGTTGAATAATCTTATAGCAACTAAGTCCTCAGTGGATAATCTTATAGCATGGTTTGAGCAGAGAAAAGGTGCCTCTTCAGATTGCACAAGTGAAAAAAGTTGTGTGTTGCTATAACCAGTCCAGTTCAGTGTGAAAACTGCCACATCTAAAGCAGGAAAATTTATACAAATGTGATGGAAAAAGAACAGCGGGGGGGGGGCACCACCTATAATAGAAAGGTGAAATTGAAGCAGCTACAATAGATGGAAAGCAATGCAGAACCCAAAAAACATTGGCTGGCATTCAGTATTGCAGTACAGATTCATAACCTAATGTTATAGATCTTTAACTGCTTTGTATTCAAAGAGACCATGTAGTCTTACTGTAAATCTATGCAAATGCTATCCCAGCCCACCTTAAGAGCCAGCAGGTGAAGGAGGACTATTCAGCTTCAGCAATGAAGATGTCATTTCAGTCCAACTGCTTCCAGCAAGCAAACCTGCAACAATGAAAAGCAAGACCCTTGTCTTAGTCTCAAGTACAGTAGGACCCCTATATCTGCTGGGGATTGATTCAAGGGGCCTGCGGATACTGAAAACTGTCGATAGATAATACAATAAAATAAAAAAAATAGATAATAGTGAACAGCATTGAAAATAATGGGACTTCCGGTTTAAAATACTATACAGTTGCCTTGGAGGACCTAGAAAATGGCTAAGGGGACACATTTTCTAGGAAGACTCTATAGTATCTGTGCTGTTTTGTGTCCCGTGGATAATTGAATCAGTGGATATGGGGGTCCTACTGTACTTGTTGCAGCATCAGTCTCTGGCAGCAAGGGGTGGAAACATCATTCTTCTTGCACCCGGACTGGAAGCTGAATGGACCTCCTTCACCCAATCTGGCTGCTGGCTCTTAAATCTGGCTGGTATGAGCAAGGAGATGTTATTTAATTTTGCAGAAGTAATTAAGTAGCCAAAGAAGAATATAAGGCCACCAAATGTAAAACCCAACTCCAGCTATTCAGATTCTTCCAGAGACATCCTGTAAGTCTGACAGGATTATTACAACTCAGACTCTCACTTGTTGATTAATTCAGAAGCCTTCAAGATTTAGAGACAAGTGATTGATCACCTAGACTGCTAATGATGCAAAAGAACTGATCTTTTTAATTGTTCTTTCTTTAAAAACCTGTTTCATGTGGCCCTCTGCCTAATTTTAAAAGCCCTCTGGAAGTAATTAGTTCAAACTTCTACAAAAGTAATCTGACGCAGCCCACTAGGTAGGGAAATCAGGAAGCAAAAGAAGAGAGAGAAAAGCAGGTGATGGCGGGGAGTAACTCATCCAGTTTTGGTAGTGGTCCTGCTACTGCTGACTTCAACTTCACCCACCACCAAGATATGTGTCCCAACATTATCCCCTGAGAAGTTTGTCTCTTGACAGAAAAATGCCCATCTATCTTTAAACAAAAGCTGAGGTGTGGGTAGTGTCATCTAGCCCAGTCACTAGATCGCACCAGCCTTAGTTATTTCTGGCTAGTTCTTGTATAACTGGCGGAGGTCTTTAGTTTTTGTGAGCAATCAACAATATCAGAGGAATAGCAATGGAACTGGAGAACATGGAAGTTCAGAAGCTGGAGTATTTTCTAAAGAAATCTGTTGCTCAGGATCTGAAAAGTAGAACTGGCAAAGGAATCCCTTTAGCTGAATTTGCACCACAGATATTTTTACAGTAGTCATTTTCTACTTATGCACCTGCAATGGCACAGATCTTCCTGAAAGGGTTGCTATAAAGACAAATGACAGACAGTCAGATGTTTTTCATATTAACAACCTTGTGTATTCATTACGTTATTGAACAATCACACTTTTCATATGAAAAACATTCTCCTTCAGCACCCCTTCAGTTCCTACAGCCCACTCTAATTTCAGTTTCAGTCCCAGTCAGGTATTGGCTTAATTGAGTTTTTGATTGCTAGTATCATATAGTATCATATTGCTAGTATCATATCACCTCACTACAGCACAAATGTCTTCATCCTGCCCCATGAAACTGTTTATTAGCTTTGGCACATGTCTTTGTACTATACACCATGCAAACTGGTATACACGTGATTTCAGAGAAAGCAAATAGGATAACATACTTGTTTCCTGATAGTTACTGTGATACGATGGTCAAACAAACCAAGAGATTTCTTGTTCAGGGGGCGGCTTTATGTATTGCTTGCTGCTGGGTTTTGTTTTGTGTTTTTGTAGGTAACATCTAGTTGTATATCTAACCATGAAATTGTAGGTGCATTTGCATGAAATATATGACCAAGATCCTGCATTAGGAGACTTCATAAAGTTCCATGCAGGTGGAACTACAATATGTCTTCCCTCTCACCTCCTTCAGAACTCAGTTTTTAGCTGCTACAGCCTGTAGTCAGTAGCCATTTAGTTGCTGGTGGGCAATAGGGTACCTCAAAGATAGCCAGACACTGAACAATGTCATCATGTGCTAGCACTTCCAGGGTTCTCCAGATGACTCAGTGGATGACAACATTGTTTTGCATCTGACTATAGAGACATAGCCTGGTGCTTGCTTGATATCCCTCATTGCCCATTAGCCACTAAATGGTCATGGAATGGGGCTGCAGCAGCTAAAGGGTGAGTCATAGAATCATAGAATTGCAGAGTTGGAAGAGACCACGAGGACCATCCAGTCCAACCCCCCTGCCACGCAGGAAATCACAATCAAAGCATCCCCGACAGATGGGACAGTCAGGGGGTTTGTTGCATGAGGTTGATAGAGAGTTCTGACCTCTGCAACAACAACAACAACAACAACAACAACAAGTATGATGACATAAGTCCAAATTATTCTATCACAAGTCACTAATAGGATGCTAGCCATCATTTTATTCAGGAACATGCTTCAGAGAGATATCATTGACTGCAGCTTCCTGAAATGAATCTATTATGCCACTTCAGTGACTGAGGATTAGAAGAAATTTAAAGTCACACAAATTTTAAATCCCATCACCAAGATCATACCTCAGAGACTTAGCTATGTGCCATCTCCTCATCTGACCCCTGAAACCATTCTAAAAAACCAGACACCCATCCCGAGCAACTCACACCATCACGCACTGGTGGGAGAGGGCTGGTCACACCATCCTGAAGCATTGTGCTCACTAGTGCCATAGAACTCCATTGTTTGGGATTAATCACTGGCTTTTAAGGTGGGTTTTGGGGGCATTTACAACTGTGGCAATGGTACCACCATTTTAAGTGTGAATAGAAAACAGTTACACAGTTGTAAGTCTTATTTGAGACTTTGCAACTGATGAACATGATGGTAGTCCATATTTTAAAGTACCCTTGAGCTTGGATGCCCGCAGAGCTACTTCAATGGGGCTTACTCCTCAGCAGACCATTTCTTTGTTTGCCTTATACCCCACCTTTCTCCCCATATAGGATGCAAGGCAGTTTACAATACAGATTAAACCAGAATGACATTAAAACCAGTCATAATATTGAAAAGCAATTAAGCTACCATACTAAAACCAGGTTTAAATTAAAAACAGTTTTAAAGCATTCAAAATACAATACATGAGACAAAAGTGCAGCATTGTACATTTAAAAAAATGTTTACATCAACCAGGGAGGGGGTGTGGGCAGCTTAGCCTCTCCTAAGAGAGTTCCACAGCCTAGGAGGAGCCATCAAGAAGGCCCTCCCTACAGCCTCGCCATATATATTTGTGAAAAATGCCTTCCCCTAATAGTTTCAATGCTCAGGCAAGCTCCTAGGCAGAAATACAGATCAAGATCTTACATTGCAGCTGTGTAGCGCATATCTCCACATGTGGAATTAATTGTTAATTGTGCTGCTCAGCTCTTGTACTGAATGGCAGCACTGTGCAACTGAATGCACACCTAAATGTGCAACTGAATGCTGAGAAAACATTCCGTATGCATCCATGCACATCCATGCGCTACATACACAGTGGCACCACATGTACAACTCTGCTTCCACAACTTGAATTGAATATGCAGCATTGGACAAAAGTGTCCAATCACTTCCAAAGGAGAACTTACATGTGCATAAGACACCAACGGGATTCCAACCCTTGTCTTTCAGATAGTCTGGAACCCAGGGGCCAGTTACATGGCAGAATAAAGTGCGCAAAATTCTAGATTGCCATCCTTTCACACCAGCTCTACATAGTTCACATGATTTATTGCTAAATTGGAAGATCCAGTGAGCTTTTGCCTTTCTTGTTCACGCAAACAAAGGTGGGGGGCATGGCCTCCAGATCGCTGTCATTAAAGCCAGGCAAGAGGCGGGGAGGAAGCAAGGAGGGGGGCAGTGCGAGGGGGAAAGACAGCTCTGAAAGACCGTAGCTTTGTATATTTGTCTGAGCCAGAGAAAACCAGATAAAGCAACCAAAAAAGGAGGGAGACCATGGGGGGGAGGGAGGAATGATGACAAAGGAGGGAAGGAAAGCAGCTTAGATTCCTTTCGCTCTGCATCCCTGCCAGCTGAGCTTCTCTCTCATGTGCACGCAGGTGTGCACACACACACACACACACACACACAAAAGAACACGATCACAGCAGGGCGAGAGAGTGATCAGCCAGTGGAGCAGATCACTACACACACACATTCTCTCTCATACACACACATATACACACACAAACACACACACACAGAGAGAGAGGAACAGTAATTATGCTAGAAAGTAAGCCAGCTGGCTGGATCTTTTCGTTTGAGTCTCATCTCTTGCAAGTCCACCCCCTCCTTGGTCACTCCAACCAATCACAGCTAAGCTCTGCTGTGGCTGTTTCGTGAAGACTGCTGGTAGTTTCCACTGCCGTAAGCGAAATGGTAGTTCACACAATTGAAAGTACACTAACTTGCGCTACTTTAAAAAAAAAGTCGGGAGAAATAGCGAAAGCTGATACTGCGTGACTTATGGGGTTTATTGCCCCCTCCTTCTGAATATGGCGACTTTGATCCGAAAGATGTGGGAACTATTAGGATTTTTGCGAATTCTTAGAAGATTTATTTTGCTGTGTAAACTGCCCCCCAGCCATATAGGGCTTTCTACGTCATGACAAGCACGTTGGCAGGCACAGATCTGAGATGGGCTGTAAATGGTAGCTTGGAAAATGTCTGGATTGGAAATAATTTTATTTGCCAACTTTGCTTTGGGTCTGCCCACTCTGTCCCTGGCTCCATCCCATGCCCTTGGCTCCACCCACTTCTAAACTATGAACTATGAAACCCTTCCCAAACTGAAATTCACTTCATAGACTGAAAAAAAGATTTCCTATCCCACGCAGAATATGTGCTCGACCTCTATGTAATGTAGGAGTGGCTTTCCAGATGCTGTTGGGTAGCAGCTCTCATCATTCTTGAAGGCTTGGGTTGCTGACAGTTGCAGTCTAACCATATTTAGAAGGCCACAAGTTCTCTACCCCAGTGTAATTGTGAAATGAGGCATGGCTTCCTAGGAAAAGTTCATCATACTGCACAGCTCCCATGGAGTTATGTATTTTATAGAGTAGGGAGCAATTTGAGCATAAAATGGGTTGGGGTTCAGAGATCACATAAGCAGCACTCGACTCATGCAACCTCCCATTCACACAGGCAAATGATTTTTACCCATTCCTCCTTCTCCCTATACATGGTCACACACCCAGTTCTACTCTGGAGAATTTAAAAAAAAAAACTCAGAAAATCTGAGAAAATGGCAGGGGAGACTGCAAGGAAGGAAGAGGAAATAAACCAAAATCCTTCCCCCATCCAGGAATGGCAGCCCAGACCCAACCTATCATTAGGCGGGATAAAATGGCAGGTACTGGGTGGCATGGAAGGAACAGAGCTAATGGCTCCCTGGCTGTTCCCTGTGTTTGAGAAGACAGCCAAGTCATCTTACTGCTCTGGGGTGCAATAAAAATGCTCTTTCATTGCCAGCGTTTTGTAAGACAAGGGATTTTATCAGACACACTAAATACTGCGTCATAACAGTGCCACATAAGCGCAAAAGGGTGTGCATACCACATGACGTCACCCTTTTGCATTTATGTCAAGTCAAAAAAATCATACTTTTTTATTGATGGTTTAAGCCATCTATAGCTCCCCCATGGTGCTTTAGTGCCAGCAATGCCAGAGTATGAAACCTCACACCATTTAATTCACGTGAATGCAGCATGAATGGCTGATCCAGCCAGAACACTTCTGGGTGAGATCGCGGCATCCAGGTAGGTGATGCACTTTTAATCACCCTCCCTGGTTTACTTGAAAGTTCTTAAGTGTGTGTATGGGTTTTGTGTAATTTTTTTTTGTGTGTTGTTTTTATTTTGTTTTTTAATTTCCCGCACAATCATCTTCTCGTGAGAATCCATGGGATTTTGAATGAGGAAGTGAACGGAGCTCTGTTAGTGCTCCGTTCATGCCTGGGCTGCTTTTTAACACTGCTAGAGGTAAATCTGATATTTTGGGTTATTGTGCTGGGACAGGAACGGGTTTGCTAATAGTGGGACAAGAATGTTAGTATATTTTGTGTCTGATAAAGTCCTTAATTGCCAGTCCAGTTAGCTTTGTATGTGGAAGTGGGGCAGAGGCAGGGAGGGCATCTTGTTCTTTACCTTGGGTAGCTAAATATCCTGGTGGAAGTTTCTGCTGGATCTCCAGCCCTCCCC
Source organism: Gambelia wislizenii (assembly GCA_030847615.1). NCBI lineage: Eukaryota > Metazoa > Chordata > Lepidosauria > Squamata > Crotaphytidae > Gambelia > Gambelia wislizenii. Next base: position 161,977,879 of record JAUMIR010000001.1, on the reverse strand, counting down.
AACACAGAAAGAGTCCTTTTGTTCACATAAGATCTCCTATAGATCAAAATTCTTTCAAGCCTAAATTGTTACAATTCTCCCATTTGTAGGCTGTATGGTCCACCGCACAAAATCCCAACACTCACAGCATCATCAAATGACTGCTTAGACAGAAGCCTATGCTGGCACCTGCCCTGTGCAAACTCATCATATTAAGCCCATGCTTCAAGGAGTTCCAGATGGCATTTCAAACAAAGATGCTGGAACAAATGTTGAGGATTGTGGTTCAGCATTTGGTAATCTCTATTCCATAGACTCAGCCATGAAAAGAAAACCAATTTTATTAGTGTGCTATGATAGAGAAAAAGGAGGGAAAATAAATGCCTGGGAATGGTTAGAACACAACCTATGATCAAGAACAATCTATGGCTTAGCAGCCCACAGAGGAGAAACTGCAGAGTGCATCAAACAATTTGGAGGGGCAGGGGCTAGATTGCTTCTCTTCTTCCTCCCTCTTCTTCAGCAGGCTGAGCAGAGAGAATGAAAAGCCCAAATCACTTCTATCAGAACTGATTGGCTTCCTGATTATTTAACAATCCAGGCAGAGTCCTAGCCACATTTTCTACAATTTTACCATTGTCCCTTTCCCCCTCGTGTTAAAATAGATAGTCTTATTCAGACAAATAAGTGGAGAATACTCTGGTTGGAGGTGCCTGTCTCAGAAACTGATACATAAATCGTAGAGATCTCTATATCTTTGTTCCTGCAAAATCATATTATTGTAAAGTTGTTCAGTGAACACTTTCACTGCCAGCTGCTCAGCCCAGTCAACCTCCCTCCCACGTCTGAACAGGGAGCTAATGTAAATAACATTTACCAAAAAAATGGAAAATAAGAGCTGTATAAATTATAAGTCATAATGATTCTCTTAAGACAACAAGTCTGTGGCAAATGAATACAGAATCAAATTACATTGGAACTACTAGGTGGGTGGGGGGTGCATACACATATGTCTTATAAAACAGATATGAAAATGCTGTGGTGTGATATTTAATCATTTGCCTTCTTCAGGTGCTCTGATTCAATGTATGCTTTCCCCTTTTCAGCAAGGGTAAATACCTAGGTTAAAAAAAAGTAACAAATGACCTAAGTGCACTCTTCTAAAACACAACTGTGCAATCTTCACACACACATACAGAAAGAGAGAGAGAGAGAGAGAGAGAGAGAGAGAGAGAGAGAGAGAGCAACCAGTGACAAGAGACCTTAATTCAGAACACTATGGCCCATTTGACTTGTCAAGTGATTGGAACAGAAATGTGTGTGTGCCTCCAATCACCTGTCAACTTATGGCAACCCCATAAATTTCATAGAGTTTTCTTAGGCAAGTTCCTTCCTTTGAAATATAGCCTACTGCCTGGTATTCCTTGGCAGTCTCCTATCCAAGTACTAACCAGGGCTGATCCTGCTTAGCTTCCAAGATCAGACAGTGTTACCATGCCCTACTCCCCCTCCCTATAATATCTCATAAATTGGTAATATTAAGACATTTCATGGGATCAAGTAGACTAGGGCAGACCAGATAGGTGAGGTCAAATGGAGATCACAAGGACCCAAGAAGGTGTCCTGGAAAAATACTAGCAGACACACCCAAGACAGGATTAAGCAAAGCTCCTAGTAAGCAGAGCCATTAAGGTGATAATCCCCTCTTGGGCACCCTCAGCAATGAGTCACACATCACAAACAAACAACTGACCAAAACAACCCTTGTCCCCAGGAAATATTTCTTATCACCCCCTCCCTACAATGGGAGGTTATCATAAATCCATCAATTCCTGTCTCTCAGCCATAAAGAGCCATCAGCAGTTTCTGTTTCCTTTGTCTAAATGGTGGGAAACCCATCTAAGCTTTGTTCTAAGCCCAAATACCCCTTCAGGACATGAAATACAGTATAAATATTAGTATATTAGTATATTTATACTGGACTAACAGTATAAATATTAGTCCACTGTGGACAACTCATGTTCCTGGATCAGACTTAAATGCCACCGTCAGATTGAGTACTTCCCTCTCCTCTTCAGGGCTGATAATTATTGCCCTGTCTCCCGAATCTATTCCCTATCCAGCTTTTCTGCCTTAAACTCTTCATTAGCCTTGTGTGGTTCTTGTGAATGTATTTCTCATGTATGAGTACCCCTAGTGTTATTTTCCAATAAAAACCATTTACTTTACCTGGAGTTCTCTGCAGTGAGTATCGGAATATATAGGTGCATAAGGTCCCAAAAGTTACTCAACCTTGAGCTAATCATTCTCCCAATTAATAACTAAGATTTTGGTGTCACAGGTGGGCCCCCATGAGCCTTCTCTGGGCAACAATAGGATCTGATGCCCTTAGGGTATTAATAGAAATTCCATCAGACTAAAGAACATTTAGCAGGCCTGCACAACACGTGGCCCATGGGCCGCATGCGGCCCACCAAGGATTTCTCTGCCTTCCGGCACCCTGAAGCTGGCTGGCCGTCAGCTGTGAAAAACCAATTTGGCAGTGTCGATGGCAGCAAGGGAAGGCAGAGACTGCTTTAGCTCCTGGCCACTGGGGGCTGAAGCGGCCTCTGGCTTCCCATGCTCCGTGGCTGGCCAGCAACCAGCCGTGAAGACTCGATTTGGTGGTGTTGGTGGTGTCAAGGGAAGGCAGAGGCCACTTTAGCCCCTGGCCATCAGGGGACTGAAGTGGCCTCTGCCTTCCCATGCTCCGTGAGGAGATTATTTGGTGGCACCAGCAGCGAGGATAGAGACATAGCCAGCAAACACCCCTGGGGCAGATTGAGGGAGAGGAGTGCTGTGGAGCAAGTGAGGCACCTGGGAAGGAAGAGGAAGATGAGGTAATTATACCTTTATTAATTATTTATTAATTACTTATTAATTTAATTGATTAACTAATTATACCTTTACTTGGAAAGTGAGCTAGTAAAAATCTATCAGCAGCCCTCAGAATTTTGGTCTGTTTTGATTTTGGCCCCTGCCTATTGCCAAGTTGTGCAGGCATGGCATAAAGAAAGAAACTCTGCATAGGCAGGGGTCCTGCAGTTGGTCAGGTGCTTTGTGTGAGGGATTTGGGCTTGACATCCAAACAGATTCTAAGCCCACCTTCTAAACTGGAATAGTGTGTGAAAAGCAAAAGACATTCCTGGGCTATCATAAACTAACCTAAGCTACAATACTGATAACATGGGAGTAAAATTAATTGCACCAGCAAAATAATTTGTAAATGTTTGGAAATAAAAGAAAACAAGTGAAAGTCAAAGTGTTTTCCTACATGAAATAAGTCCTGGATTTAAAAGAGCACCAATTCTCTTTCTAACATTTTTTCCCCTTTGGAGAGCATTTGAACATGTTACTACCCCATAACACCTATGCAAAAATCCTGGATTTGCCTGTGATTTTCTTTAGGGAGCATTCATTCTGCTTTAGCGGGAGTATAAAACAAGTAGAACCAGGACATTTTATCTCCAGAGAATTTGCTTTGTAGTTCTAACCAATCCTCTCTTTCTTATTATTACTGCTTTCATATCTCTCTTAGATTTTATTTCCTTTTTAGCTACAAGAATGGATGGCAGAAACCATCTTATTTCCCACAAAATGAATGGGCAGAATAACCAGGGGTGTAGCTATTGGGAGGGGATGAGGGTATTGACACCCAAATAAGAATCCCCCCAATGAAATTTTCCTTCTGCCCCCAGATTTCTAGCACTGCAGAGAGTGAGACACTGACAATCAATCACACCTACAACTCCTCTTTGAGAGACAAAGGGAGGAGCTAGCAGCCAGTAGCTCTCTATACAGCTGCAGCCCCAGTCCCTGGAGCTCGGTGTACAGAAGTGAGGCCAACAGGGGGTGGTGGTATGGGTGTGTGGAAGAGATGGCATTTGATGAGCTTCTGGCTGTTGAATTGTATTTCTCCAGCCCCAGGGAGTTCTTGGGAGAATTCGTTGGGCTAACGCTGGTGTGCTTGCTTGGATCAAGGCTGTTTGTTTGTGTGGGCTGAGTGTAGGCTTCCTTGGGGGGACTTGTTAGCATGTGTTTGCTGAGCTGCTGAGTGGGGTGTGCTTGAGTGCTCATTAGCATCTGTTTGTACCTTGTTGGTTGTGAGAGCTGTGAGTGTGTAGGCCCAGGTCCTCTATCTGAGCACCTGGTCTTTGTTGAGAGGAAGTGGGTGAGAGACAGAGGGAGGGGATAGCAGCCAGTATCTCTCTATATAGCTGCAGCCCCAGTCCCTGGAGCTTGGTGTACAGGAGTGAGGCCAACAGGGTGTTTGGTGTGGGTTTTTAGCAGGGGAGTTTGAGGGGGAAGCCCAGAGTTCTGTTGTAGTGCCTACTTCAGAGTATTCAATATGGATAGTGAGGGAACTGCTGCAGTGACCTGCAACAGCTCTGGTATATTTGTCTTCTTCCCTGTGGATGTGTAGAGCTACACCTTAAGCAAGTGTAAGTTGGTTGTGTTGTTGGACAAGAAGGTCAAGCAACCTGAGGCCCAATTAGCCACTATACAGCATATTAGGGAGCAGGGGGTTTTCTTAAACACAGCAGAACAGAAGGTCCTGGTTCAGGAACACACAGGGGATGTCTCTGTGGAGGAGGTTAGTTCAGATACATAGGAAGGCAATGTTTGGAAGAATGTGACTCTGAGAAGGAGAAGGAGCAGGGGCCATTCTATGAGTTTGGCACTAAAGAACTGGTTTGAAGCTCTCTCCCTTGTCCGTGATGACAAGGAACGTGAAGGAGAGCAGCAGAGCCAGACCTCGGACAATGTGCATAAGACCTTAGATAGTTCAGCACACAGATTGGCCTCTGCCAATCCCTGGAGGAGGTGTGTGGTGGTAGTAGGAGACTCTCTGCTGAGGGGTACAGAATCAGTAGTTTGAGGGCCTGATAAGATGTCTCAAGAGGTGTGCTATCTCCCAGGTGCAAAACTCCATGATGTAATGAAGAGGCTGATGACACTCGTGAAGTCTACTGACAGTTATCCCTTCCTTTTGGTCCATGTGGGAACCAATGATACTGCAAGGCATAGCCTTCAGAATATCAAAAGGGATTATTAGGCTCTCAGTGGGAAGCTGAAGGACTTGGAAGCACAGGTAGTCATTTTGTCTGTCATTCCAGTGGAAGGGCATGGCCCAGGAAGGGAGAGAAAGATAGTGGAGGTGAACAACTGGATCAGCAGGTGGTGTCACCAGGAATGGTTTGGCTTCCTACACCATGGGGTACAGTTTCATGGAGGTGGACAACTGGCAAGTGATGGGTTGCACCTCACAGCAGTTGGCAGGAATGTTTTTGCTAAGAGGCTCAAAAATCTGACCAGAAGGGCTTTAAACTGAGGTATATGGCAGAGGGAGACAGCATTCTTGAGGGCAGGAGTTAATCAAGCGTTGGAGATAATAGCTCATATGTTACACAGAGAACAAGGCAAATAGTACAAGAACCCAACAGTGGGAGGAATAAAATCTTTAAAAGGCAGATGGGGTGAATGGCCCATGGTCGTAGAGGTCTCCATACTAATGCACAGAAAATGGGAAATAAACAGGATGAACTAGAACTCTTAGCTCAGCAAAACAAATATGATTTAACAGGCATCACTGAAACCTGGCGGGATGAGTCTCATGATTGGAATATAGTAATAGAGGGCTATTTCAGAGAAACAGACCAAACAGGAAGGGTGGTGGAGTAGCATTATACATTAAGGATGTGTACACCTGTGAACAGATGCATGACTTAAATCCTGGGAGCCAGGTTGAGAGCATCTGGGTAAAAATTAAAGGGGAGAGAAAAAGCAGGGATGTTGTTGTGGGGATATACTACAGACCTCCAAGCCAAATTAAGGACTTGGATGATGCCTTCCTGGAACAGGTGACCGCACATTCAGACAGGAGAGATGTAGTAATAACGGGAGATTTTTAACTATCCTGATATTTGTTGGAAGTACAAAACTGCCAAAAATTTAAGGTCCAACAAATTTTTCACTTGCCTTGCAGACAATTTAATTGTCTGAAAGGTAGAAGAGGCAACAAGGGGATCGGCTATTTTAGATCTGATCCTAACAAACAGAGATGATCTGGTTAATGGGGTGGAAGTGGTGGGATCCTTGATGGGGAGTGGCCATGTTCTGTTGGAGTTTGTTATACAGAAGAAAGGGGTAGCCAAGTGCAGCCAGACATGCCTTCTAGACTTTAAGAAAGCTGTTTTCAGAAAACTTAGGGAATTACTAGGAATGATCCCATGGTCAGGAATACTAAAACAGAAGGGAGTACATGATGGATGGGAATGTCTAAAATGTGAGATATTGAAGGCACAACTTCAAACAGTTCCAATGTAGGGGGGAAATGGCAGGTGTCTAAAGAACCAGAATAGATGTCTAAGGGATTTTCAACTGAGCTAAGATTTAAAAGGGGCATGTACAAGAAATGGAAAAAGGGAGAAATCACCAAAGAAGAATTCAGACAAATAGCCAGCTCGTGTAGAAAAGCGAAAGCACAGATGGACCTCAGGCTTGCTAGAGAGGTTGAAAACAATAAAAAAGGGCCTTTTTTGATATGTCCGTAGCAAAAGAAAGAACAAGGAAGTGGTAGGGCCACTGCCTGGAGAAGATGGCAAAATGCTAATAGGGGACAGAGAAAAGGCAGAGCTACTCAACACCTTCTTTGTTTTGGTCCTCTCCCAAAAGGAGAATAGTGCTCAACCTGGGTAAAATGGATCAGATGATGCAGCAGGAAAAATGAAGCACAGAATAGGTAAAGAGGTAGCTCAGGAAGCATACTAAAAGAACCGGCAGAAGTAATCTCAGAATCACTTGCAATAATTTTTGAGAAATCCTGGAGAACAGACAGGGTCCCAGCAGACTAGAAGAGGCAAATGATGTCCCCATCTTTTAAAAGGGGGGGGGGAGAGAAGACCTAAATAATTATTGCACAGTCAGCCTGACATCAATACTAGGAAAGATTCTAAAGCAGATCATTAAACAGACAGTCTATAAGCACTTAGAAAGGAATGCCATACTCACTAAAAGTCAACATGGGTGTCTCAAAAACAAGTCATGCTAGACTAATCTTATCCCTTTTTTTGATAGAGTTACATACTGGGTAGATGAAAGGAATGCTGTGGATGTAGTGTATCTTGATTTCAGTAAGGCCTTTGACTCCCTAAGTCTTTCCTCATAAGGCATGGTTTCCAGACCTTTCACCATTTTAGTCATCCTCCTCTGGACATGCTCCAATTTGTCAATATCCCTTTTGAATTGTGGTGCCTAGAACTGGACACAGTATTCCAGGTGAGGCCTGACCAAAGCAGAATAGAGTGGCTCTATTACTTCCCTTGATCTAGACACTATACTTCTATTGATGCAGCCCAAAATCACATTGGTCTTTTTAGCTGCCGTATCACACTGTTGACTCATGTTCAACCTGTGGTCTACTAGTCTACTACTGTGTCTAGTTCTGGACACCACAATTCCAGAAGGATATCTCTCTCTCTCTCTCTTTCTCTCTCTGGCTTTTCTTCGCGAACAAAGATTCAGGAAGGACTCATCCCGCGCTTTTTGCAAGCGTGAATATGGACAAGCTGGAATGTGTCCAGAGGAGGGCGACCAAAACGGTGGAAAGTCTGGAAACCATGCCCTATGAGGAGTAGCTTAGGGAGCTGAATATGTTTAGCCTGGGGGAGAGAAGGTTAAGAGGTGACATGATAACCATGTTTAAATATTTGAAGGGACATCATACTGAGGATGGAGCAAGCTTGTTTTCTGTAGCTCCAAAGATTAGGACACAAAGCAATGGACTCAAATTACAGGAAAAGAGATTCCACCTAAACATATTGAAGAACGTCCTGACAGTAAGAGCTGTTTGTCAGTGGAATACACTGCCTTGGAGTGTGGTAGAGTCTCCATCTTTGGAGGTTTATAAATAGAGGCTGAATGGCTGGCTACCTGTCAGGAATGCTTTGATTGTTTATTCCTGCATGGCAGGAGGTTGGACTGGATGGCCCTTCTGGTCTCTTCCAACTCTATATCCTGTCTATATGGTCAAATAATATGAATGTGATGTGGAGGATTGGCGATACATTCAAATGGCTGTTCGCACAAATACGTGTCATTCTGAAGGGGGGGCAGCCAAATCCACTGCAAAGTCCATGTACGCCATGTCCGGGGCTTTGTACAGATTTTCTGAAAAGCTCCGTTGACTTCCAAATGTGCAAGCATTTGAACACTCATGTTAGCACAGATACGAACAGGCAGTGAAATCTGATTGGCTGGATGAGCACAGGGGGCGGGGCTAGCAAAGAGGGAAAGTGGCTGTGGCCACCATGTTGGATTTTCGGCTAAGTGAGGGTCCAGTAAGTCAATCAAACAGTGATTTTATACTTATTTTATTTTATTTTATTTGTAAACACTAAGTGTTGCTTGTGCGCACCCTGGGAAACTGTTTAAAAAAAACCACACAATTGGTGACAGCAGATTTAAAATCACGAGTAAATCACTCATGGCCGCCAGCTGGCTAGGGGATCATGCAGAGTTTAGAGGGACTCCTTTGGCCATGTAGGCAGATTGCATTGTTGTGAATGTGAATGCCTGCCTTTTTGGACGAGTTCATATTTTTTTCGTATCCCCCTCCCCCCCCCATACAGACAAGACCTAGTGATTCTATTTGCTATGTTTACATTCCCTTGGTGTCTTTGCCTGCCTCTTTTCTTTGGATACCTAAACTGTTTTTTCTAAGTGCTCAATTGAAGTTTTTAGTTACTGCAGTGCTAGAAATTTGGGGGCTGAAGGAAAAATTTATTTGAAGGGGAAGAATTGTTATTGGAGTGGCAATGCCCTCATTTTGTCCCCCTATAGCAATACCCCTGAGAGTACTACCTGCAAATTTTACCTCCTACTTTCAGATGAAAAAGATCTAGACTTTGTGTGTGGCTCTTTGCTTTAAAAAGGCTTGGAATTTGAGCTACAAGAGCACCAGACCCTGGCCAACTGCTCCTTTCCCCCATTGGATGAAGAGCCCCTAGAGCAGGGGTGGGACCCTTAGGCTCTCCAGAACTGTTAAACTGCAGCTCTCATATTACCTTACCTTGGTCGGGCTGGTTTGGATTTATGGGCATTGAAGTTTAAACCAACACAACATTTTGGATGCTCAGCCTTCGCTTGGCAACATAATGTGAAATTCAAGTCTTTTAACATAGTCTTTCACCTGCATGCACTGAGAGAGGTGACTCATCTGTGCCATAGTACTTCCAATGTTTATCTATGTTTTTTAAAAGGACAGTGAGAAGAGCTGACAGGAACAGAATGACCTCCTTTGAAATGTGGTGCTGGAGGAGAGCTCTACAGATACAAGACTGGCAAAAATGGGTCCAAGAGCAAATCAAACCTGAACTCTTGCTAGAAGCCAAAATAACTAATTGAAGCTATCATACTCCATGCATATCATGAGATGACATGACTCATGAGAAAAGAATGGCTAAAGTTGAAGGCAGTATGAAAAGAGGAAGATCACATTATAGGAATATTGATTCAATCAAGGAAGCCACAACGCTGAGTTTGCAAGACCTGAACAGAGCAGTTGATGACTAGGGCTCTAAGAGGTTTTTCAGGGGTTGTCTAGACAGTGAAAATACTCCTCATAGAGTTCGAGGAGAATACCTTTTGTCTAAATGGGATCCCAAGGAGGAGGGCCAAAAATGCCATATACTGTGTGGGAAAAGTCTTTGTGGCTTTTCCTGAAGTTTTTTTTTAAAACTGTGAGGGAAATGTGCATTCATGCTCGTTGATTCGGACTGCAGTGCATTCTTAGCGAGGATTGAAGAGAATTGCTGATTGGCAGGATGTTGGGGGGGGGGCGGCAGAGCTTTCAGAACCTCCATGCTGAATGTTCACAGTAGTAATTGTGCACTGAGGTGATGAAATGGGTTTTTCTTTCTTTTTTAAAGCTTGTTTGAGCGGAAGGTTGCACTTCCCCACCTTGGCTTTACTTGTAAAAAATATACTATTTGGAGGCTGCAACTTAGGAGAATAAAAACACAAGTAATTCACTCATGCCCGCCATCTTGATTTGCAGGCATGCCTGTGTGAACATCAAACATGAATAGCTTCACATACCTGCGATCTTGCAAAAAAAAAAACCATGGAGACAAATGGACTCTGCTGCGAATTTGCATTACTGCACACCAATCCACATTTTATTGTCTCATATAGACAAGCCCTCAGTCATAAGGTCACCGTAAGTCAAAGCTGACTTGAAGTCAGCTAACAAAGGCTGGCATCCTGCATTGTAGTTGATGATTTGTCACCTAGAGCGGTGGATCCATAATTGCTCATGTTCAGCTATGCTGCTTATGCACAATCATGGCATTATTGCCACAATCTTAAAGTGCCACCAGAAACTAACCTTAAACACTAAGTAGCTGCTCTGAGCCATAGAGGCCTGCAGGACAATTGAGTGCGATTCTTTAGAAGGATGCAGCCATCCCCCCTCACCCAAAGCTGCAGTGCAATGAGCAGAAGGCCCACACACACACACCTGTGTCATGGTGCAATGAGGAGAGTGCATTCATTAGGTCATTTGCAGCTATGTTTACATAGTTACAAATGCAGTGCAGGATTTTGGGCGACATCAACAACTATGATGGCGTGAGGTGGGGTGGAGTGAGACAACAACAATAAGGGGAGAAGGGAAGAGAAACTAAATCTAAAAGGGATCAATTAACAGGATAGTTTCCTTGAATAATCAGTTAATTTCTCTACAATATACTCCCTCAAATGGCCCTGACTTTCCTTGTCAAGACTGGTTCATATCTGTTATTGAAGCTATTAGGGGCTTACCACACTCCAAAAACAAACAAAAACGGCAGTACAGCAGAAAGGTTCTGTCTTCCGTACTACTTTACTGCATTATGTCATCATTCTTCCGGTATTCTTTCATTCCGGTCCAGTGGAAGACCAAGGTAAAATGTGGGTTTTTTGGTTAGCAAAAAGATGTGGCTTTGCCTCGGTCTCCCACGAGACCAGAATGAAAGAACGACGATGTTATGTAGTAAGGAAGCATGGAAGACAGAAACTTCCTGCTCTGTTGCAGCTCTAATTTGGAGTGCAGTTCCTTCACAGCCGATTATAACTATTTAGGGGCCAGGTGGAAGAATATCAGCTTTTTGGCTACTCACCCTATGAAACTAGCCCTTCTGAGCATTAAGATTACCCATTTTCCAGTTTTTTTAAGTATCTCTACCCATCAAGCTAGCAAATAGCTTATAACAGAATTGAGTAAAGGCATATGATGACATTCTAGTCAGCAACAACAGACTATTGCTTGAATACACAATGCCGTCTAGGCTCAAACAAACAAACAGTAAAGATTAGAAGAAACAAATACCTTTTAAAATCTCCTGGAAAAATAAGACATACTGTATGTGGCCAAGTTATTATAGAATGGGGCTTCTGGATTAATTTACAGAATTATTATAGAACGGACCTTCTGAATTAACTAGTTGGATTGTTTTTAACCATTTATTTTGGAGCACTTCTATTTCACTGGGAATTATAATGAGCAATAAGCATCTGATGAAATTAATGTGCGGCTTCCTCAACATTTCCCCTTTAATGGCAGCCTTCCTCGGTGTTCTTTTTCTTGTAAGAGTGAAAGCCCAGGGGGTTCAAATGATGTTTGATTGCAGCTTCACAGAATTAAAGGTTTGGGTAGGACTCAAAGCTTTCTATGAAATGACGCCAGGCCCAAAGAACAATAATGATTGTTATTAACATTTGGCATCTTCAGTGTTTTCTTTATCTTAAATCTCTTTCCACTGTAAATTGGCTTGCTAGAAAACATTTCCATATAACCTCTAGTCTACACTGCCATAGAAGCAGGTTATATACTTGGATTTCTAGTACTATATGCAGCAGCGTATGACATTTCTATCCTTCCAATTCTAATATTTACCATAGTATCATTGAGCAAGGAGAAGGGAGTCTGGGATGGCTTCCTTTGTGTTGTCTTTTTGGCTGCAGATTTCCAGAAGCTTTTGGAAATTGATTTTTAACAAAAGGGCCTTTATGGTGCTGTACTGTTTTTAATCATTGTTTTACAGTAAGATTTTAAATGATTTTAATTCTGTATGCATTCTATACTGTCTTAATCTTAATTTTGCATGTTTTTAACTATATGTGTTTTTATTGTATTTTATGATTTTTTGTAAACTGCTTTGAGTCCCAGTCTGGCAGAAAGGTGGGATGCAAAGAAAGGGATGAAGGGATGGATGGATGGGTGGATGGCAAATGGAAACTCACTTGAAAATATAAGGCATCAACCAAAAGGAAAGAGAGCCTTGAATTCATTTTTTAATGTGTTTTTCATATGAGATGGGTTACTTTGGGAAACCATTATGTGGGTGGGTGCTGAGGAAAGAAAACTGACAAACCTTGTATAAAGAAATGTGAGATTACAGAACAAACCTAAACATGTTTACTCAATAAGAAGCCCTAGTGAGTTCTATCAGATATACTCCAGAGTACCTTTGTACAAAATTGAAACCCTTGGTCAGTTTTGGGGGATCCTGTAGCAGCCATTAACAAGCAAACCTCTCACAGAAGTGTAAACAGAACAACACTAGGGAATTAACTGATACGAGAATGCTTGGTCTCTTCTGTTAATTGGGGAAAGTGGCTTCTGGTCCACAGTGCTGCATTAATTCCTGTTGCACAGCTTACACAAGTAAATTACCTTAGTCACCAGATGTGATTAGAGATGTGAGTCCTGACTTGGATTTGTCTCCACTTGGTGAGTCCTGACTTGGTTTGTTTCCACTCAGTAAATGACATTATGGCCTCAAGATGAATTTCCCCTCTTTGGTCTCTGAGAGATATGGCACACTTTAAGGACTCTTGTTTTGTTGCTGTTGTTGTAGTTCTTTTCCATTTCTGCAAAACGAAATAAAACAGACCACCATTGCTTTAATCATGTAGGCTAGTAAAGTAGCAGCCTTGGAGTAGCACTGTGTCAATCAGCCTGTCCTGTTATGTTTTCTCTTTCTGCATGTTTAGTTTCACAAAGGGAAAAATAAACTAGTTGTACATAGACTTTTTGTACAAATTACAGAAAACATGATGGGGAAGATGCTTAGTGTCTTGTTCCTACACTGGAGGGGCTGGAGATTCCTTAACAGGCTCTCACCCTGGGCTGAGATAGCTTGTTCTGACAGTTGTGAAAAAATTTTCCACATCGAGCCTGTGCAATGGACTTTTCTGGTGGAGCGCAGCGTGCACAGAACTGGCACATCACAAAGTGTGATAAACCCATACTTTAGACAGTTCCTCCTAGAGCATCTGGTAACTTGGCACTAGGCTCTAATGCCTGAAGAGATTTAACTCATCTCTTTCCTTCCCAATTTGCATTCTAGACTTAAGCTCTTTTGCACAGTGATGTATCAGGTCAGGTCATCTGATTCTTTTGATCGGCAGATTTCAGCCCTTTAGCAAACTGGATCAAGCCACTTAGTGGTTTTCTGATTTCGTACTTAAGCCACTGACATTATAAATAGAGGTTAGCACATTATTGGATAAAACCATACTCTCTGCTTAAGGAACCAGCTTTCATATATGAAAATAGCAGTTTGATCATTCTGTGGGGAGTGGAAGGAGTCCTAGTGGATACCTTATTCTTTGTGCATTCAGCTGAAGAAATGCTGCCTGCATGCCCTACACCCTCCCCCAACCACTAAATGGCTGTTTGGGTGCACTCCAAAAGCTGACAGGTGAAGTACAGGAGGCGGGAGGGTGTCATTGCACAATGAGATACTGCATACCTCCTTCTGCAACAACCTTAAGAGGACATACCCAGGTTAGACAATGAGTTCATAAATCATTCACTATACAGAAAATACAGTACTATACTAGCAAACAAAGGGTCAACAGTATCATTTCTATCTATAAAATGCTATGCTTATTTAATAGCATGGTGCATAATTTACAAGAGATAGATAAACATGGCAAACAGAGAGAATGATAAATTAGTGCAAGATCAAGAACAATATTCATACATCATTAATTCTACATTGTCCTCTGGAAGGATCCAAAATAATCTCATTTCAATGTTTCTAGACAAAATTCATATGAAATTTGACTTTCAGGACAAACTTTTGGTACAGTAAAGATTTTGTTTATACACACACATGCATACCAGATCATTCTCTATATTTTCTATATCACAGCTATGCAGTTAATTATCAAGTAAAATGTTAATGCCCCATTTCCTTTATAAAATGCCCAAACTAGTTATGTTCTAATAAATTATTATAGTAAAACCTTTCCAAGCTCTTTGCGTCTTTTCCGTCAGCATAATGTTTTAAAGAGACAGAGAAGCCATGGCAGTTTTTAAAATTAACTGTCCTCACAATTGTCTGAGTGAAGTATCACCAGCCAGAAAACAATTGACTTAGGACTGTAAATTGGTTCTGAATTCCTCTAAAGTAGGGGTGGGCAACTTTACTTGGGTCAGGGGTCACAGAAGGTACTGGGTGGGCAACCAGTGGCTACACTTACCCCTGTCCCAGTTGTATTTCTAGTCACTGCAGGCAAGAGATTCCTAGTAATGATGCCATTACACATCCCCCTTCCCTTGTGGGGGATCTTGTTTCCTGCTTATCTTTCCCTATTCCTCATAAGTTCACCGTTTTCTCTCTCTTATAACAGAATAACAGCTTGTCCCACATTAGTAAGAAATTTCCAAGAAGTGCACAGCTGTAAGAACCTAACTTGTCAGTAACATGCCAACAAATTAACTGTTGCGTTACCGCGGGGACACTGCAGCGTTATATTCGGCGGTTTTCTAATCACAATCAACTTTTGTGATTAGGAAACCGCCGAATATAACGCTGCAGTGTCCCCGCGGTAACGCAACAGTACCAGCAGGGGAGAGCATCATCCGAAAGGGACACTCTGCAGTGCAGCAGCCTCGCAACGCGACGAGGCTGCTTGCGCTGTAAAAGACTCATCCGAAAAAGTCCTAAGAGTATGAAAAATGCACTTTGAAGAAATTTTCTGTCTCATTTATGTTTATTATGCTCATCCTCTAATGTGATATACACCATCGTCTGTCAACAATGCCCTTCAGCACTCGATATTGGGCAAACAGGCCAGTCTCTGTACCAGTTGATAAATGGACATGGATCAGACACTAGGAATGGGAATATACAAAAATCAGTTGCAAAACACTTCAGTCTCCCTGGGCATTCCATCTCTACCTCAGAACAGCTGTCCGTGAACAGAAAAACTACAGAGGAAGATTGGAAAGAGAAACAGCGGAATTGGAATATATTCACAAACTCCAGTCCATCAACAATGGGTTGAAAGAGATAGTGGTTTCCTGGCATACTACAGATATCTCTCTCTCTCTGGCTTTTCTTCGCAAACGAAGATTCAGGAAGGACTCATCCCGCGCTTTCTGCAAGTGCGCTGGTGACTAAAAAGGCCAATCCGAGATAAACAGGTCCGGTTGCAAAATGCACAGCAGAAGGTCTCCTTGGGTGATGTTTTTGGGTTGTGATTCTTTCTGCGTTGTTGTTTCTCTTCAAGACTTGTTCAGCGTGAGTTCTCAAATAAGGCTGCAGCATTGTGAATAGTGCGTCTCCATGCCTTCCGATGTGAGGCCAGGGCGGACCATCAATTTGGCCGAGCCTGAGATGTTGTTTCAGGGAGTCCTTGTATCGCTTTTTTGGAGCACCCCTCTTACGCTGACCCGCGGCGAGTTCACCATAGAGTACTATTTTGGGGAGGCGATGGTCCTCCATCCTAGAAATGTGCCCTGCCCAGCGCAGCTGTGTTCTCAATATCATGGCCTCAATGCTGGTGATCCCTGCTTGCTCAAGGACAGCAACATTCGTCACATAGTCAGTCCAGTGTATATTTAGGATTGTGCGTAGACAGCGCTGATGAAAGCGCTCGAGGAGTCGTAGGTGGTGGTGATAGGTGACCCATGTTTCAGATCCATAAAGGAGGATAGACAGATACTACAGATATAATAACACCAGTTAACACCCCAGCCTCATGAGGGCTCTCTTGGCTGGTTTAATACATCTCCTTTCTGGTTCCCAGCCAGCATTACACATCATTCCAATAACTCCTTCCACCATTCATAGGGTTATCTACTCACCCTCACTTTAGGCAACATCTTTCCCCTTCTCTTTGTCCCTCAACAACCATTGTTAAAATTGAACTTGTCATCTCATCACTACACCCACAAGTTTTGCATTTCTATGGCTACTTGCGCATATAGCCTGTTCATAAAAATCTCTTCCTAGGCACTTTACTCCATGCATCTGAAGAAGCAGACTTAAGTCTAAGAAGGCTTATCCTACCAACTTCTTTCTCTCAGTTAGTTTCAAAGGTACAACAACATCCCTTTGCAGGCTTGTATTCCAGACTCATATGGCAATGTCTTTGAATTCATTTATGGAGAGTTGTACAAAAACAACAGATTCAGATTGTGTATACCTTTCCTGATATGAATGTTTCCACCAAGGAAATTTACAAACACAGTTTTGAGGGTAAAAAGCATCTACTGTCAGCAGGTATTCTAGGCAGGGAGTAGCAATTTCTCAGAGCTGAACAGAGTTTGCAGAGATTCACCATAACATGATGAGTGTGTACAGAGACTTGTTTTAATGTGAGTACTCAGGGATGCTGAGGAAATTGTGTGAGAACTGGACAATCTGAATAATCTTTCAGAAGAGGCCTCGTGGTGAGCCACTAGCAATGGCTGTTAATGGAGAGAACTGTAGTTGGCGCAACTATGATAAACCCAATTGAAACTGCAGAAACAAGTCTTGAAGGAAAACCTGAATCGAATCTACTTTTTTTTCCTAAACAAGTGACAAAAAAATCTTTTTATCTGGCTACTAATATTGAGATTGAAAGCCAAAGAACTTCAGAGCATCGATATTGCACTGAGAGACATGCAGCTATCAAAACTGAATTTGGAGAATAAATTCAAATCAATGCATTAGTTACAGAAGCCATCTAAGATTGTTCTTCAGCAACTAAACTGAAAAATCCTCTTTTTTGTGGCTTAAAAGGTTGGCTTTAAATACTTTGGGTCCTAAACCAAAACCAACACTGTGGGAAACTCATGCCAGCCAGCAGGTTGCATGAGTACTTTACCTCCCAGTGGGTGGGGAATCTTTAAAAAAAAGGGGGTGGGGATGAAGAAGGAAAACCACACTCTCATTCCTCAGTTCTCTTCTGATATGAATTTGGCAGAGGTTTGGATATCTTTGGAGAACCTTTACTTAGAATGACGTTCCACTGAACTCAATGGGGCTTATTTCAACTAAGGAGATTATCAGACAAGCTTCTAAAAACGTTTTTGTCCCACTATGGATATTTTCAGACGATTCTTGCTGCGCAAGGATCGCCCGGGAGAGGTTCGTTGCAGCAGCATGGCAGAGGGTCGATTTCAGACAATGCCATCCCTGCTGCGAGATCGTCCATCCCTCTTGCGCTTAGGCTTGGAGCCTGCCGCGCTATATTTGGCAAGATTTTATTCACGGAGCTTGTCCGTGAATAAAATCTTGCCGAATATAGCGCGCAGGCACCAAGCCTAAGCGCAAGAGGGATGGACGATCTCGCAGCAGGGACGGCGTCATCCAAAATCGACCCTCTGCTGCGCTCCTGCAACGAACCTCTCCCAGGCAATCCTTGCATAACAAGGATCATCTGAAATGTCCAAATATTTAAAAGTGTAAGGGGATTTTCATTCGGGGAAATTATTCCCTGGGGAGATCGGGACATAATTGTTTCTGTCCCGGAAGCAGCGCTGCATTTCTCATGCCCACTTCCCTCTCCCGATCTTCCATTGTCCTGGTGCTGTCCTTGTTCTATTTCTTTTTATTAATGACGAACTCTCATTAATAAAATATCACGGAAGGGACCAGCAGGGAAATAGAATAATTTCCCCATCTGAAAATCTCTTAAGTGTCCCAGCTTAATAACACTTTTTATCACACGTTGCTGTAATAACAAGAAAGAGTAGCCCCAGAATTATCAGAATATGACGACTAGTGCTGGTTACTTCCACGTTCACCAGGGCATGTGATGTCGGCAGTTCTCAGAAGATGTGAGTGTTCTTAAAAGTTTAAAAACAGCTAAATTAACAAAGAAAAAGAAAATACAAGCACTGAAACACACTTTAAAATTTGCCAGTAAAACAGGGAAGTTCATAAAAAGAGTGTCCCATACCTAGTTTTTGTGATCTCACCCAGAAGTGTTCTGGCAGGGACCACCCACTGCTGCTGTATTCACGAAAGCATAATGGGACGTGGTTTCAGATGCTGGCAATACCATGAAAAAAACACCATAAGCGATCAATTGATGGCTTGGCCCGTTAATAAAAAAGAATACCTTATTCACAGCAGTTGAACACTTGGGGCGAAGCACAAAAATCACTGTGTATAGAGCCATTGTACTGTCTATTCTCCTTTACGGATCTGAAACATGGGTCAACTGTTGCCAACACTTATGACTCCTTGAATATTTTAATCAGCGCTGTATTCATACAATCCTAAATATACACTGGACTGACTATTGACGAATGTTGCTGTCCTTGAGCAAGCAGGGGTCACCAGCATTGAGGCCATGATATTGAGAACACAGCTGTGCTGGGCAGGGTACATTTCTAGGATGGAGGACCATCGCCTCCCAAAAATAGTATTCTACGGTGAACTCGCCATGGGTCAGCATAAGAGGGGCGCTCCAAAAAAGCAATACAAGGACTCCCTGAAACAACATCTCAGGCTCGGCCAAATTGATCACCAACAATGGTCCGCCCTGGCTTCACATCGGGAGGCATGGAGACACACTGTCTGCAATGCTGCAGCCTTATTTGAGAACTCACGCTGAACAAGTCTTGAAGAGAAACGACAACGCAGAAAGAATCACAACCCAAAAACATCACCCAAGGAGACCTTCTGCTGTGCTTTCTGCAACCGGACTTGTTTATCTCAGATTGGCCTTTTTAGTCATCAGCGCGCTTGCAGAAAGCGCGGGATGTGTCCTTCCTGAATCTTCGTTTGCAAGAGAGAGAGAAGAACACTTGGAGAATGCAAGGAGTCAACATTGTGAGATAGGCCTTTTGTGGTATCCTGTCATTGTTATCATGCAATATTTGCTGCGTCTGATAGTCTCCTAACTGTCCTTAACTCTGCAACCTGTATGTCATAAACCAATCCAACTGTGGATATTGTTATTAGTATTAGCATTATTAGTAGTATTTAAAATGTATCAATTGTATGAGTATTTATCACTTTGTATTTGAATGTGAGAGCTAGCCATTATGTTTAGAATGTTTACATATTGTTTTGATATTTTGTATTTCATTCACCTCCCTAGGTCTTGTAGGAATCAAGCCAGTATTCCTTAGTTCTTTAACAGAAAAAAAATACTACTTTCACTTGCAAAATTGTACACAAGAGACTTAAAATAATACTGATATGGTCTCACAGGCTGTGTAAACCTGGATTTATGTCCATTTGCCATGCATTCATATTGCAATTAAGACTGAAGTCCTCTCTGACCTTATGCCTTGGCTGTCCCAACTCTGGCTCAAAAGCTTACACAAGCCTATCAGAAAAGGCTTACAGGATGCTGAAGCTAGATTTTCTGTTAAGCACATAAGATCCTACTGTCTGTGCATTCAAAGTTTACTTTAGTTGGGGACACTGCTTGATAAAGAGAGATTATTCTAGTAGAAACTATTGTGGTAAAAAAAAATTGCCCAAAACCTTTTCTTAGGTCATGATCAAAGGAATATTTGAGAAAAGATAATATGAAACTAGACTGTTCCTCTAAAACTAGGTTTTCTGCTTGAAAAAGAATTGAGGTGTGTGTTTTTTCCCACTACCTCATCACGTTTTTATGTAACAGTGGCCATTGGCAGAAACTATTCTTTAGGACTAAGAATATGCTTCTTATTGACTTAATTGCTCTTTCAGTTTGTTTCTTCCAGGTCCCGTTATGCTATATGATATCGTATAGAACATGTTTTTAACCTTTTACACAAGTGATCCAGAGTGGAGGGGGGTGAGTAGTGAGATTGAAACAAACGTGGTTCCCTACCTCTACCTCTTTAGTCTGAGGGACTGAGGACTCTTCATTGTTTGTTAGCTAACCTGTATCTCCTCAAACGCTTTCATCAGCGCTGCATACACACAATCCTAAATATACACTGGACTGACTATGTGACGAATGCTGCTGTCCTTGAGCAAGCAGGGATCACCAGCATTGAGGCCATGATATTGAGAACACAGCTGTGCTGGGCAGGGCACGTTTCTAGGATGGAGGACCATTGCCTCCCAAAAATACTACTCTATGGTGAACTCGCCACAGGTCAGCGTAAGAAGGGCGCTCCAAAAAAGCGATACAAGGACTCCCTGAAACAACATCTCAGGCTCGGCCAAATTGATCACCAACAATGGTCCACCCTGGCCTCACATCGGGAGGCATGGAGACGCACTATCCAGAATGCTGCAGCTTTATTTGAGAACTCACGCCGAACAAGTCTTGAAGAGAAATGCCAACGCAGAAAGAATCACAACCCAGAAACATCAGCCAAGGAGACCTTCTGCTGTGCTTTCTGCAACCGGACTTGTTTATCTCGGATTGGCCTTTTCAGTCATCAGCATGCTTGCAGAAAGTGTGGGACGAGTCCTTCCTGAATCTTCATTTGCGAAGAAAAGCCAGAGATTTGTTTGGAAGTCTCTTTTATCATCTTCTAGTTATCTAAGCTCCCAACTCATGACCAAGAGTCTATTTCAAACAGGCAGACTTAACATCAATCCTCCATTTAAGCACACTTAAATATTGGAATTTCAGTATATTTAAGATGAGAGAATGATCAGGCAACTTTGCAATCTTTTAGGCTATTTTATTAACATAAACAAAGATAGATAGATAGATAGATAGATAGATAGATAGATAGATAGATAGATAAAGATATATTTATATACACATACAGTAGGACCCCCATATCCATGGGGTATTGGTTCCGTGGGGCCCACGTAGATACTGAAAACCACAGATAGCAGTGAACACCATTGAAAGTAATGGGACTTCCGGTTTAAAATACTATAGGGTTTGCCTCAGAGGACCTAGCAAACATCTAGAGAGGATGCCTCTCTAGGCATTTTCTAGGAAGACTCTATGGTAGGTTTGGTGTTTTGTGTCCTGCAGATAACTGAATCAATAGATAATGAATCTGTGATACAGGGGTCCTACTCTGTGTGTGTGTGTGTGTGTGTGTGGAGAGAAAGAGAGAGAGAGTGAGAGTATATATAATGTGAGATGTGTGATGCCTTACACAAAATATTAATAAGACATTGAGAAGTCCCTAAGGGAGAGTTTGTGTATACACACACACCCTCTCCCTTAAGGACTTCTTAATATCATATTAACATTTTGTGTAAGGCATCATACATCACACGTTATATTGGAACCTCAATTTCATCTCAGGAAACATCCTGAGGCAGCTATACAGAATTACATTCATAAGGAATTCTTAAGCAACATTGTAACATAATCATCTGTTGAGGAATTTTATGTCTTTAAACTGGCATCCATGGAGAAAATCATACTTTCCTGTGGGCATTTCAATGCATTTATAAGAAATGAAATATCTTATGCTGCAACACTCAAACATAATAATCTGTTGAGGAATTTTATGTTTCTAAAGAGATATCCATGGAGAAAATCCTATTTTTCCAGTGGCATTATAATGCATTGCAGCATCTGTTATACCTTGGTAACAGGCATTGCACTACACTGCAATATCTAATAGCCTCTATCGTATTTAGAGTGGAGGGGGGGGTCCACTTTCCCTCTCTTACCAGCATCTTAAGGGTATTTACCAGTCAGGAGCAGCTGCAAAATAAAAATAAAAATAACAAAGGCTATCAAGAACATCTAGGTGTGACCCTACTGGAAGCTGTTATGAACAACCTAACTTGTGTCTTTGGGTAGTTTTTATACTATCTCTAGCCCCTCCTTGTTCTTACCTCCACCTATCTGGAATGATTGTTAACTGACCTTCTGTTCATGGCCAGCAAGGATGCAATCACGTAAGAGTGTAACTGGCCAAATGAGGCCAATCACCTAAGAAAGCAATTGACCCCCATTATACCAACTATCTGCCATCAGATCATAGAATCATAGAATTGGAAGAGACCACAAGGGCCATCTAGTCCAACCCCCTGCCCTGCAGGGATACACAATCAAAGCATTCTTGACAGATGCCCATTCAGCTTTTTTAAAAACCTCCAAAGAAGGAGACACTCATGTTTTCTCTCCCAGCTAGGAATGCATCATGTACAATTCAGAATGATTAAGGACTATTGGAACAATTAAGTGCACCTCTTTGGTTTCTTCTATTGTTTTCTCTCTCAGCTATACTCTGTCTTTAACTCCTCATTGATAGTAAAGACTTTTTCAGACGTTTAAAAAGCAACGCAAGCAGCCTCGTGCAAAGCGTCAGTTTCGGATGACGCTCCCCCCGGCGGTACTTTTTACTCACGATCAACTTTCATGAGTAAAAATCAAGCAAATATGACGCTCAACTCTCCCTGCAGTACCGCAACAGTACTGCCAGAGGGCAGCATCATCCGAAACTGACACTTTGCAGCGCAGCAGCCTCGCAAGCTGACGAGGCTGCTTGCGTTGCTTTTTAAACGTCCGAAAAAGTCCTAAGTGTGACTAAAAGCCATAATCAGATAGTAAGTCTGTACTTTCTCACTGTCTGTCACAGAGACTATTTATTTATTTATTTATTTACTCTGTGAAGAGACCAGCCAAACTTATTTGTTTTTCATCCTGCTGTAGGGCCTTAAATTTTGCAAAATGTAGACAAAAGCTAGTATCCAGCCTATAAAAAGGTGTCCAAGTTTGCTGGTGACAACAAATTATTTAGGGTTGTTAAAGCAAAAATGGGTAATAAAGAATTCCAATGAGAAATCTAGCAGATTGAAAAATGGGCATTAAAATGCCAACTTTAGTTCAATATAAATAAATGTCTGGAGGGTGCCATTTTGCTCATGTCCTGCTTATACAGTAGACTTCACACAGAAATCTGGTTGATTATTGTGCAAACAGAATGTGGTATTAGATAGGACTTAGGTCTGATCCAGCAGGACTCTTGTGACTCTTATGTTTGTGATATCAAATACAGCATGAGTTAATTTTGTATCTCTCTTCACCTACTTCATCAGTTGGCCCTTTCACACAACATAGTTAGAGTTATGCTTCCATTTTAACTGCTATGTCTCTATGCTATGGAATCCTGGGATCTGAAATGTATTTGTTTTATAATTGTATTGGATAGTTTTATATTTTATTATTCCTTCCCTCTGTGTTTATGGGTATACACATATAGTTTAGGTTGTATGGAGATTATCAGATGGACCCTTGGGGTCTGTACCCCCCCCCCCAGCTGTCAAAAAAGAAAACAATCATGAAAACACATTTTTTAAAAAAACAGCTACCTGGGGAGGTTTTTTGTTTGTTTGTTTTTGTTTTGTTTTGTTTTTACTTACCTTGTCATCCTGATCGCACCCTGAAGTGTCTGGCAGGGACCTCCCAGTGACATCACAATCTGTTGTCATCCCGGGAGCACAACAGGTCCTCTGTTCACTCACCCATCATTCTGTTATAATAACAGAATGGGCCTCTTATTCATGGATTTTTCCATGAATAAGAGGAAACAGGTGGAACAGGAGCAGAACGGGAGCATCCCAGAACAGGGACAACATTGTGTAAAAGATAAGCCTTTTAACGATCTTCTGCCATCCCTGTTCTGGGATATTTTACCCATGGGATAATCTCCTATTACTCTGCCAGGACCCAGTTTTTTGTTGTTTTACTTGTAAAGTATCATGTAAATTGATGATGCTAAACAAACAAACAAACCAAAACAACCACAAAGATTTGCAGT
The DNA here is from genome assembly GCA_030847615.1 of Gambelia wislizenii. NCBI lineage: Eukaryota > Metazoa > Chordata > Lepidosauria > Squamata > Crotaphytidae > Gambelia > Gambelia wislizenii. The sequence continues at coordinate 161,953,899 of JAUMIR010000001.1, read as the reverse complement.
TTAGAACTCTCAATCAAAGTGTTCTAGGATTCCATAGGATGTTGCCACATCCTTTTAAATGGAATCATACTGCTATAATTCTGCCCTGTGAAAGGACCCCCTTTATGTTTACCTTGATCGAAGAAGAAACTAGTAGGAAGAACTTTTGAGGAAACATAGCAGGAAAGAAAGTGTAAGCAGTCCTCTCCCTGACTTCCCCTGCTACTATTATTCCTGTCTGCCTGGTTTTTGTGAAAAAGGATCAAAGCACTGGGGACAAAGAGATATGCAGCTGTATGTTTTAGCAAAGCTAAAATACTTGGATTCACTTTCTTCAATAGTGGTTGGAAGAAATACTGGCTTCCCTGCCATATTGTATCCATTTCATTCCATACATTTAAATAGAGGTGAGAATAGATAGCTTTTTAAAAATATTAACTGGTTAATACATATTAAAATTTTATGTGCATTACATTATGTATGAGACAGACACATTTACTTTGGGCATATTGATCAGGTAAGGTCAAAGTCACTGACTTATTGAAGGAGAGAAGTAAGCTTGAGACACATGCAGTAACAAAAGCAACTAAATGATAACTTGAGGGGTTTTGACAGCTGGTTGATATATTTGCTGGTATATGATACTATATCTAAAAAGGGCCTGTATTATATCAGTTTCATTTTGTGATATCACTGGGAATATCCCCCACCTCAATGATGTCATTAAATATCAGCCATAGCTGCCCAAAATGTGTCATTCAAATAAAAAAACACAAAGTCTAACAAATGAAAAAAAAACTAGTTTTTTTTATTAGTTACTGGTTTACTAAGCTTTCCAAGTTTTACTTTGAAAATGAAAAAAGCCAGACTTTTCCCAGCTCTGTTTTATCACTTTGTAAACACAGAAATACAGAATTATAGGAGAGGGAAATAATAATGACATCTCTATGGAGAGTCTGCTATAGAGTTACAAATCAGGATGAAGCTTTCATAGAACAGTTTAATGGGTGATTTCAACTACCCTGATGTTTGTTGGAGATTAAATTCTGCCAAGAATGTGAGGTCCAGCAAATTCTTAACTAGTTTTGCTGATTTTGATTTCATTTTCAAGCAGAAACAACAAGAGGACAAATTATATTTGACCCCCATCCTCACCAATAGGGAAGAACTAACCAATGATGTGGAACTAGTGGAAACCTTGGGTGGAAGTGACCACATCCAGCTGGGATTGATTATAAAGAGAAAGGGAAAAGTTGTGTTCAGTTAGACATTCACTCAGGACTTTAGGAAAGCCAATTTCAGTAAGTTTGAGACCCCATTGTTACCTGAGTTGCTTGGGGTCTGTGGGGACCCTCTGATGTCCTACTATTAAATTGGGAAATTTAATGAACTCAACTTGGCATGTGAGAGGTTGGGCAATGGCGGACCATTTAATCTATGTATACCAGTAATAACGGAGGAGATTCTAAGCCAGAAGGCACAATTAAATGATCTTTATTGGAAATTAATATCAACAGCATTCATGCAAACACTCAGGCCTCAGACACTCACACAAGGCTTTCGAAAGCAGGTGGAAGTATTTGGATAGAGGAATAGAATAAGGGGATGGTGGGTTATACTGTACTGATCCTGCAGAGCAGAGATCGCAAACTACACTGAAAGCGAAGGGGCTCAGAAGATGAGATGGCTACACAGTCTGATGTGAAATCAAGAGAAGGTGAAACTGTGCACAGTTTGGTGGTATTTTAGGGTAATAGTTATATGAAATAATTTCCCTGAAGGGATAGGAGTTTGAGTAGAAAACAATGTTTCTTGGAGGTTCACAGGCTCAAACAAAGGGTGCTTGGAAGAGTTAACAATTGCTAATGGGTGCTGTATTTGCAACTGAATAGGAGCAGGCAAGGTCTTTTGTTGGAAGAGGATGGGGAAAGGAAGGACCCCTTTTACAAGCATTAAGGACTTGGAAACATTGACTGGACAGTGAATGACTCACCTCCAGTTGTTAACTCTCTGACCTGAGTATTTGGTTTTGGGGGAATTTCCAAAAAGACCCCCTCCCTAGTTCTTACATGAATCCTGCCTTGTTTTTGTGGGTTTCTGGTTTACCTGCAACCACATGGATGGCCACACTTAGCCAAATTATTAAATATAGCCAATTGTTTGATATTCCAAGATGGGGGCTATCAGAGTAGGCAATGCCATGGTCACAAACACTCAACAGGAAGGGGTTCATGATTCTTAAAGGTGAGATACTGAAAACACAGCCACAAACAATTCCAATGAGAAGGGGAAATGGAAGGCATCTAAAGAAAACAGGGTAGACACATAAGGGGCTTTCAGAGAAGCTGAGATTTAAAAGAGGCATGTATATGAAATAGAAGAAGGAGCAAATCACGAAGGAAAACTACAAATAAGTAGCCAGTATTTGTAGAGAAAAGATCAGGATGGCTAAATCTCAGAATGAACTCAGGCTTGCAAGAGAGGTTAAAAAGAATTACAGAATAGGTAGTGTTGACTATGCTCAAGGCAAAAGGAAGAACATAGAAGCAGTAGGCCCTCCTTGTGGAGAAGATGGACAATTGCTAATGGGTATGAGAACTGCTCAACAACTACCTTGCCACTGTCTTTTTTTACCTGGTAAAAATAAAATAGATGATGGCAATGGGAGGGCTGAAACCCAAAATAAATTGGCACAGAAATACCTAGCTATTTTAAATGAATTTAAATCGTCAGGACCCAATGAACTGTCAGGGAAAATAGTTTTTGAGATCAGGAGTTTGTCTCCCCCTCCCTGAATAATTTTTTAGCCAGACATGCCTGGCGCCATCTTTAGTTATCAGAAGGTAATAAATCTGTCTGTTTTTGTTATTTTGTTTTTTGGGCTTGTATGTGAGAAACGAAACTTAAGATTGGATTACTTTCGGTTCTCCCAAGGACTAAGTGTTATGGTCTATATAACTGGGAGGGGTTATATTGTTTTGTTCCTGAGATAGAAAAGAGCTTCAAGCTTATGTGTACCTCTCTTGCTTAGAGAGAACCTAGAAAACATGGTTAAATGCTTTCTGTTATTGTTTTCCTTTTTATTTAATTGTTGTTAATAAAAGCCTAAAAGAATTTTGGCATGGACTTACTTTTGCACCAAAGGAGTATTTGTTTGCTCACAAAGCACACGTTTTCGTTGCTTATCCCCTGTTCGGATGAACAGGGAGTGACTGCGCTCTGCACAGATCTGTGACATGAACTTCATCCAAGTATGCAAAAGGAATATGCACGTGTAATTTCAGAACTCCTGTTTATACTTTGAACATTCTTAGAAAACAGGTGAGGTCCCCTCAGACTGGAGACAGGAAAATGTTGTCCACTCAACCCACTCAACTAGTGTCATCTATACCAGGAAAGGTTCTAAAACAGATAACTAAAAGTCAGTCTGTCAGAAAAGAAAGAACTAAAACATAGCATGGGTTTTTCAAAAACAAGTCATGTCAAACTAATTTAGTTTCTCTTTTTAAAATAGAGATACAGGTTTGGGAGATCAGGAGAATGCTATCTTGTGTATCTTGATGTCAGAAAGGCTTTTGACAAAGTCTCCCATGTCATTATTGCAAGCAAGATGGTAAAACGTGGGCTGGGTGTTATTACTGCTTCCTGGATTTGTACCTGGTTGATGGACCAAGCCCAAAGAGTACTCAACAATGGTTCCTATGTGAACCTGAAATTTATCTATTGAACATAATAGATAAAGTTGACAGAAGAGTACAAGTTAAATATTGGAGAATCCTGCTTTACATGATTACAGCTGCAAGAATAACGATAGCCAAAAATTGGAAGAATCAAAAAATACCTGCGATTGATGAGTGGAAAATGAGATTATATGATATATGAGAAATGGACAAGCTAACAATTCTAATGGATGAAAGGAAAACAATAAATGACTTGCAGGAGTGGAAAATACTAAACCCATTATGGAAATCAGAAGGGGGGGAGATAGCGATAATAGACTTATGAACTATTAAACAAGAAAAAAATATCGTAACAAGAGGTGAATCTGTAAGGAAACAGAGGTGAAAATTTAAAATGCAAAATTTGGGAAAAGTCAGGAATAAGAAAACATAAAGTTAATCAATAAGATAAAGAAAATAGAAAAGGAAGTGAATAGTGTAAGTGTAATGTGTTATGTGATATGTGGTATGGGTGTGGGGTTGTTATGTTATGTTTTATGTAAGTCTATGTTCGTTCATGGAGAGTGGTTTAATGTGTAGTGTAAAGTGTAATGTGTATAATTATTATTTTATGTATGTATTTTATGTATTTCACGGAATAAAAATATTGCAAAAAAAAAAAACAACCAATGGTTCTTTAACATCCTGGAGATAATTGATTTGTGAGGTGCCTCAGGGTCACCAAACTAGGAGGGGTAGCTAAAAACCTCAGAGGGTGGAATCGGGATTCAAAATGACCTAAACAGCTAGGACAGCTGGGCCAGAACTAATAACAGGGATAAATGTAAGGAACTACATTTAAGCAGAAAAAAACAGATCACAAAAACAAGATGGCTGCCATCTGCCTTGAGAACAGTACATGTTAAAAGGATCTAGGGGTCTTGGTAGACCACAAGTTTAACGTGAATCAATAGTGTAATGTGACAGCAGAAAAAGCCAATGCCATTCTAGCTGCATCAACAGAAATATAGTATCCAGATCAAGGGAAGAAACAGCACCACTCTGTTCAGCTTTGGTTAGACCTCAACTGGAATACTGTGTCCAGTTCTGGACACCACAATTCAAGAAGGGCATTGCCCAGAGAAAATGTGCCCAAGGGAAGTGACTAGGTCTGGAAACTAAGTCCCACGAGGAACAGTTGAGGGATTTGTGAAAGTTATCTTTGAGAAAAAAAGACCCAGAGATTATGGAATACCTATCTGTAAATATAGGCAGGGCTGTCATGTAGATGAGAGAACAAGCTTGTTTTCTGCTGCTCCAGAGGGTAGGACATAAAGCAATGGTTTCAATGGTTTCAAATTGCAAGAAAGGAGATTATGATTAAAGAACTTCCTGATGGTAAGAACTGTTAACCACTGGAATAGCCTACCTCAGAAAATGGTGAACTCTCCTTTACAAGATGTTTTAATATAGAGATTAGATGGACATCTCAGGGTGCTTTAGTTGTGTATTCCTGCATGGCTGGGGGATGGACTAGATGGCCCTTACAATCTCTTTCAACTCTGTGATTCTATGATTCCAACAGTTCCAAAGCTGTGTAAAAATAAGCACATTTACCTGTAGAAAACATGATTCCAAATCCATGTCCATTCACCCTTTGTGTGCTCATGTGTGTATTTAAAACAGCAACAATAGATTATACATTTAAAACTGTAATGAGTGAAGCAGCTCTTATTGAAATACTTCCATAGAACAAACATATGTAGAAACTGCCTCCTGATTTACAATGCCATGTGAGTTCTCGTGTTGTTGTTGTTGTTGTTGTTGTGTGCCCTTCAAGTAATTTCCAACTTATAGCAACCCTAATGTGAACCTATCACAGGGTTTTCTTAGCAAGATTTGTTCAGAGGGGGGTTGTCATTGCTCTCTGAAATAAAAAGGCTCAGTCTACAGCAGAGTGATCTGTTAATCAGTGCTACAAATCATTAGGATGCCTGGTCAAGCATCATGAAAGTCTATCCTGAGGAGACTCACCTTTTTAAAAAAAAAAAAAAAACTTTCCCTTCATTTGTTAGGAAGCCAGAGTTTTGAATGTCACACTGAAAGTAGTATCTGAGTCAAACAAGCATTTTTAATCCTAAAGATGATAAAATAATGTTTACTGGGAGCATCAAAAAACAACAGAATATCATTTTGAAATTTAGCATTTGTTGGAACATCAGGTTCTTAAGCTCTGTCTATTCCTTCCTGTTTAGAAAATGTACATGGGGAGATGATCATATTTAAAGGAGAGTACAGATAAATTATTTGTGTGCTCAGCAAGCCCATGTGGGCTAAGAAAAAACAAACTTAATAAAAACCTGAAGAAAATTCATGAATAAAAAGGATGGTATTGATGTAAAACAGTCTGGTGCTCCCTCCAGAATTGCTGTTTCTAAGGCACTCAGGAAAAGAGAGACACTGTTCTTTCATTTCATGAAGGCTCAACAACAGAATGGAAAGTGAGCATTTGTTGGGTATTAAAAGCACTCTGGAAAACGAATGGAAAGAAGATTCTGACAATTAATTTCTATTAGAGTCAGAAAGTTATGAAGAAAACTTTCTTTCAATGTGTCACCCTTGTCATCTCCACAAACTTGTCTCCTCAGAGAAGGTAGGAGCAAGATCTCCAGCTGGCTGCCAGCATTGCTTCTATTTCCTTCCTGAGGAGAAAAGTCAAGTTTGGTAAGGGAAAGAAACAGGCTATTGTCAAAATCCCCAGAGGGATGCTACAGCCTGCTGGAAGAATGAAGCTGCCCATCTGGAAGAGTGAAGCTGTGATACAATTCACTTCTTTTTGTTTCTGCTATTATTGAACTGCAGAGAGTCAGCATGCTATAGTGTTTTGAGTGTTGGACTAGTACTCTGGGAAACTATGATGTGAATCCTTGCTTAGCCATGGAAACCCACTGGGTGTCCTCAGGGAAATCACACTCAGCCTCAGAAGAAGGCAATGGCAACCCTCCTCTGAATAAATCTTGCCAAGAAAACTCTATGAGTCACCATAATTCAGAGTCATCTTGAAGGTACATAACAACCATGACAAATTGAACCATATTAGTTATATTATCCACTCTGCCTTCACTGATACTGTCCCATTTCTCTTTCATAAGGCTGAGATGTAGTGGAAGAGCCCTCATAAATCTCTTATTCACTTCAATGAGACTTGCATGGAAGACCAGTTTGGCTCAGATATACTTGTCACTGATTCTGCTGTTCTAAAAAAAAAAACCACATTCAGAATTTGGAAACATTGCTTTATGGACTATGACTTCCACAATTCCACAAGCCACGCTGGTCACCATGGTGTCTCAGGGTTCTGGGAGTCCAGAAATATAGGGTTTTTTGAGCTCTCACCTACTTCAAAAGGAATGAATGAGATGCATATCTTTTTCATCTTGTGTGATTGCTATTGTTTTAACAAATAGCTGGTGTAGCAAGAAGGAACATGAGCTAGATAGGGACTGTGGAGCCACTTTCACCCTTGCTCTGCTGCAGTCTCATTTCGAATTGGGCAGGGAAGTCTACTGTTCATAGGGAAGAGTGGGAGTTTTCTTTCCAATGTGGAAAACAGGTGTGTATGTGGGGGGGGGGGGAGGAGGTCTGGTTTATATTAGGACCACCATGGGGACAAAGTTTTTGTAAAGCTCCTTCCCTTCATGTCACCCAGGCTTCTTGCCCCATCTATTTGTTTAAAAAGAAAGAAAGAAGCACCACATGACATTAATGACAGTACAACTAGTTTGGAATTGTTTCATTGGCCCATCAGACTCATGAAGTAGATGGGGATTAATTAGTCATTTGTGACTAGTTAAGATGATATGCTTTCTCATTATTGACGTTGACAGTGCAGAACTTTCTGAAGTAGGTCAAACAATATTGGTCATCAGACACTGTAACTGGACGCATCTTGGGACAAATTCGTACACACAGTAGCATTCATTAACAGTGTGGTGGTTACTGACTCAATTGACAGGGAATGGTCTCATTATCTGTTACAACAGAAGCTGAAATGGTTACATTACTGGTGCATGAGCCACTGTATCTTAATTAGGCATAATCACATTATCAAATAGCCTTGGGTTTGCAAGCGATACAGTGGATGATTTTCTATTAGTAAGAATCTTTGTAACCCTGATACTTTATTACAACACCATTAAGATGTTTGCTGACGATTCGATTCATTCAACGGGGAAGCTTAGGGCAAAGAAAAAGTAGAAATGCAACTGCTGACCATTAGGTCAGAAACAGATTGGTTTATTGCACTATAGGATATTTCAACTGTAGGAACTGAAAAATGTTATTATGAAACTTTTATGTCATTACCAACAAATGCTGTTTTTGTGTTTTGTCACTTCTTCTTGAAGTTTTACCTTTTAACTGAGTCCTTCCTGAATCTTCGTTTGCAAAGAAAAGCCAGAGAGATTTCCTAGAGTAGGTTTCATCTACAGGGCCTCATACAGGGCAGCAAGCTGTGAAGTGTATTGGTACAATTCACGTATAGCGATCACTTGCAGCAGAGTCCTACCTTGAGCCTTTCAAGTAAGTGATCAATGCTGTCAGAGCTGATGGTGTTGGCCATCTGTCAGAGGATGCACACAGGGTCTGTTTTAGCAAAGTTTACTACAAGTTCCACCCTGGATTCAAGTAGCTGGGGGGGGGGGACCGTTCTGAATGGGGGATTCTGGGAGTTGTCATCCAAAAAATAACTTGTCTAACTCTGCTTACCTGGATTGATCACAAAACTCTTCTGTACTTTTCTAAATTTAGCAGAAGATGAAGGGGATACTTACCCACAGCAAATTCAGAGAAAACTCTGGAATGGAAGAATTTTAAGCAGGTCTGTTTCAGAGCTACGACTTTATCAGACATGGCAAAAATCGCACAATGACGATGTCACGGTGGCATGAATGGTTCCTGCTCTTTTTTTTAACATTGTACAACAGTGTTATGTTCACGTGGTCAAACTGTGCTCCAGCCATGAATAAGGCATTGCTTTTAATTGATGGGACAAGCCATCAGTAGCTCTCAATATCATTTTTTTCATTGAAGAGCATGTGAAAACACATCCCTCTGTTATTGCGGGATTATAGCATGACTGGGCAGTCCTCTCCCCACCCTGCAAACCCGGTGAGAAAATTTCTGGGTGAGACCATGAAAACTATCCACAGGATACTCTTTTTATGAACTGTCCCAGTTTGTTTGCACATTTTTAGGTTTGTTTAAGTGTTTGTATGTTCATTTGCTTTGCAAATTAAGGGGTTTTTTGGTGTTTATAAGTGCGCTCATGTCTTCTCACAAGAACTGCCGAAATCTTACCCATGCTAAATCACAGAAGTAAAGTCCCATTCTTAAAGTGTTAGTGATGGCCGTGTGATAATGCCATGGTTGTTCTTCTGCGTGATTGCAGCAACATGTGATAATAAGTGTAAGAATGCCACTATTTTTCTGCTTTCCTCATTTGTGGAATTACAGCCTTTTTAGATGCTAGTCTGTAAAATCCTTAGCCAAGGAGTCACAAGCAAAACTTAATATACTTTTCGGAACAACTGAAATGACTCAGAGAAAATCTAGGAAACATTAGTGAAAACAAGCCTGCAGTCCTATGTACATGGAACTCTGCCTTCAGTATTGCTGAGGCTTAAGTTTCAATTGGTTCAAATGGACTATATTTTGGTACCATTAGTTTCAAATGCTTACCAGTACTCATGCTCACATAAAGAGTTAATGAGGATGCCTATAGTTAATATCTTGGGTTGCAGAGTGAAACTACAATTCCAGGCTAATACAGAAATTAAATGAGTGTCACAAATTAACAAAGACATATACTCTGTTGGTGGAACAAATTACAGTAATGAAAAACATGATGTGTAAGCACCTAAAGAAAACTTATTTGATGATTAGTAGTCAATTTGAGTTAATGGAAAACAAACTGCTCTATGCCAACTAAATTCTTGTCCTTTCTGGTCAGGGAGGGGGGTTGGACATGACAATTAGTGTAGTGTATGACAACAGCTAGGCCAGATGAAGCGCTGTGTGAGATGAAATACTGCCTTCCTTAGATCTTTCTCAGGAGTGGTAAATCATGAGTAGTCAATCCAAAACCCATGGAGGATTGGGAGATGTGCAGCTTCAACTTCCTGTCAAAGAAGGAACTCACACACAGCCGGTATGACATCAAAAAAGCATCCATGCAGTTTTGGGTTCTCTGCTCAGCAAGTAAAGGCATATGGAAACTTAACCAGGCTTGTCAGAGTCAGCTTAGAATAGTCTAGCAGGTGACAGCTATGTCTTAGACAGCTGTTGGCTGCAACAAGTGCAACTTTTATACTTGGAAAAATTATGCTTTGTTTTCAGGAAGAGCTTGCAAAAGTTACCCTTTTGGATAACAAATTTCAGAATCCACTTGCCATCATGGAGGAATAATATAGAAGAGTAGTTACACACGTGTGTGTGTGCACACACACAAACACACAAACAATTTTCCTAGCTCTTTTTTTTAACATCACCATTTGCAGCATTCACCAGCCTCAGCATGAGGTTGGAGTAGGGTCAAAAATAGCATTGTTGTTCTTAATTGCTGTCAGGTTGGCTTCAACTTATGATGACCCTATGAGTGAAAGACCTCCAAGACACACTGTTATGAACAGCTGCTCAGGTGTTACAAACCCTGGGCCATGGCTTTCTTGATGGAGACCACCCACCTATAATGCAATCTTCCATTTTTCCCTACTGCCTTCCACTCTGCTGAGCATTACTACAATTTTTAGCTCTGTTCACTTCCTCTTTTGAAATTCAAAAATAAAACAAAAAATAAGCATGTAAAAGTCACAACAAGCACATACACACACTAAAAAAACTTCCAAATAACACAGGGAGGGTCATAAAAATTTTGTCACTTACCTAGATGTCGCCATCTCACCTGGAAGTGTTCTGCCAGGGCAGGCCATTGACTCTGCATTGACGAGATTTAAATGGCCCAAGGTTTCACACGCCCACAATTCCAGCAAAAAAGTGGCGGGCAGATCTATTGATGGCTTAAGCTGTCAATAAAATAGAATACCTTATTGCCAATACATAAATGCAAAAAGGCAACATTGTCTGATCTGCATGCTCTCTCACATCTATGTAGTGTCATTATGACGCCCTATATAGTGTGCCTGATAAAGTCCTATGTCCAAAGTATGATAGCCTCAGTTTAATCGTTTTAGCTTATAGAGAGAGTTCAGGATTGATTTTCTCTTGGACCCATTTATTTGGATGACTGATTGATTGAGGCTGGAATTCTCTTGGCTAGTCCCAATTAGAATAGACCCATTCAATGAACTGTTGAAATAAGTCAGTACATAGGTAAATCCCATTGAATTAATGGGTCTACTTTATATAGGATCAGCAACAGAATTCAGACCTTAATTTATATCCTGCCTTTCTCCCAGCATAGGATTCAATGTTTTAAAAACAACATTTTAAAAACACAATACAATTTAAAAACCCTTAGTACAAAAGTTAATGCACAATTAAACTTGTGGCAGTGCATGCTATCTGTACAGCAGTTCTCCAGCACCACATTTCAAATGAATTGATTTTCCTTCTGTCAGGTTTCTTTCCTGTCCAGCTCTCACAACCATACGTGGAAATCAGAAAGGGTACAACAAGAATGAGCCTGCCTCTGTTATACAATGACATAGCTTTACACTTCACAATCTTGTCTAGCCCCTTCATAGCTGCACTTCCAAGTATTAGTCTTCCTCTGATTTCTTTGTTGCAGTTTCCATTCTGATTAATGACTGAACCAAGCTATACTCTTGCAGCAAAAACAAAGCCAGGCACAGAGTGCGGCACAGACCACAAACTGTTAGTGTCAAAAATAAGAGTAAAGCTAAAGAAGAACATTAAACCAACCATCATGCCAAAATATGATCTGAAGAACATCCCAGGAGAGTTTACAGATAATGTGAAAAATAGATCTGCACTATTAAGCCTAATAGACCAGGAACCAGATGAACTATGGACAGAGGCTTGGGATATAGAAAAAGAGGAAAGCAGAAAGATGCTATTTGTAGCTTTAAAAAAAGATACGAAAAAAAGGATGACAGACGAAAAATTTCAAGCAATAAAAGACAAGTGAGAAGCAAAAGAAAAGGGAGATAGGAACAGAACCAGAATAATGAATGCAACTATTCAACAATTAGTGTGTAGGGACAAAGGGAATTACTATAATGATCACTGCAGAAAAATAGAAGATGACAACAAAAAAGGTAGAACAAGAGACCTCTTCCACATGATCCAGGAAATCAAAGGGAAATTTAATCGAAGGGTAGGAATGTTCTATGATCAGCACAGAAACACAATACATGACCAAAATGAAATAAAAAGATGATGGAAGCAATACACAGAAGAACTACATAAATGAGACAAAAGGATGAAAGACACATGAAAGGAAGAACCATATGAGGATGAACCCCAGATTTTGGAAAGTGAAATAAAAGCTATGCTAAAAGCAATTAAGAGGAATAAATCACTAGGAACAGATGACATACCAATAGAACTGTGGCAATTTGCAGAGACAGAGTTGACTTTAGGTCTAACTAAAATCTGCCAACAAATATGGAAATCAAAACAATGGATCACAGATCGGAAACAATCAATATACATCCCTATCCCCCCAAAAGGAGACACAAAAGATTGCAGTTGCTACAAGACCACTGCATTAATTTCCCATGCAAGCAAAGTCATGCTCAAAATTCTACAGCAAAGGCTCCTATCATATATAGAGTGTGAAATTCCAGAGGTGCAAGCTGGGTTCAGGAAAGAAGCACTAGGGGCCACATTACAAACATACATGGTATCCTGGAACACACCAGGAAATTCCAAAAGAAAATCAGCATGTGCTTTATAGACTATAGCAAAGCTTTTGCATAGATCATGAAAAGCTATGGATTGCTCTTAAAGAACTGGGTGTACCACTACATTTGATTGTCCTGATGTGTAATCTATACTCAGGACAAGCTACTGTTAGGACTGAGCATGGAGAAATGGAATGGTTTCTAATTGGAAAAGGAGTCAGGCAAGGGTGCATTCTATCATCCTATATGTTCAACTTGTATGCAGAAAACATTATATGAAAAGCAGGTTTATGTTACTCAAAGAGGTGGGGGTGCTTACTAACTGCTCCAGGTTGAAGTGAAATCAAATGTTTTTATTGGAAATAACACAAAAAGCTTAGATGGGTTTCCCACTGAATAAACAAAGGAAACCAAAACTTACCTGGTTGCTGTTAATGGCTGGGACCTAGGAATTGATGGGTTTACAACAACCTCACATTGCAGGACAGGAGGGGGTTCCAAGGGGTATTTCTTGGATATTTGGATTGGAAAGATCACTTGATTGTTTAGGTTGTGTGACTCACTGCTGAGAGGCCCAAGAAGGAATTAGCACATACCTTCTTAATGGTTTTGTTTACTAAGGGGCTTCTGCTCAATCCTAGTTTGGGCTTGCTTGCTAAAATATTTCTAAGACACCTTCCCAGGCCCTTGTGACCCCCACCTGACCTCCTTTTGGATCAGCCCAGTCTACTTGACTCCTTCGAAGTGTCCAATACTTCCAATTATGAGACATTATAGAGAGGGAGTAGTAGGGCATGCTAATGTCTCAGAAGAACAAGGAGGAAAGATCAGAGGAAAGAACATCAATAATCTAAGATATGCAGATGACACCATTCTACTAGCAGAAAATAACAAAGACCTGGAACAATTAATAAGGAAGCTTAAAAGAAGAAAGGCTTACTGCTAAACATTAAGAAAACAAAAATAATGACCACAGAGGATTTACATAAATTCAATGTATACCATGAGGAAATTGAAATAAAGAGTCCCCATGCTTTGGATCAACCATAGATCAGAATAGAAATTGCAGTCAAGAAATCAGAAGAAGACTAGGACTAGGAAGGGCAGCTATGAAAGAACTGGACAAGATCCTGAAGTGCAAAGATATACAACTGAACACTAAAATCAGGATTGTCCACACTACGTATGAATGTGAGAGCTGGATGGTGGAAAAGCTGATAGGAAGAGAATCGATTCATTTGAGATGTGGTGCTGGAGAAGAGTTCTGTGGATACTGTGGACTGCTAAAAAGATTTTTTTTAAAGGATCCTAGTGCAACTAACCCTGAACTCTCCCTAGAAACCAAGATGACTAAACTGAGACTACTTTGGATACATCATGAGAAGACACAACTCACTAGAAAAAAACAACAATAATACTTGGAAAGGCAGTAGGAAGAGAGGAAGACCACATACCAGATGGAGAGACTCAATCAAAGAGGACACAGCCCTGAGCAGGGCAGTTGAAGAAAGGGTGTCTTGGAGGTGCCTCATTCATAGAAGGTGCCTCACCATGAGTTGAGGTTGACTTGAGGGTAGTTAACAAGAAGGAGGAGGAGGAGAAGCAGCAGCAGCAGCTATATTGAGTCTTTGACTATTTTGATGTCTTCATCATCCACTTTAAAGTTATGTAAATAATTTGTGGTTAGTATTTTTGGGTTTTTTAAATATTCAACTGTAACCATGATTTTACACTTTCTTCTTTGACTTTTCCTCAATAGTCATTCAAAATCTTTGCTATTTTCTGCTAGTGTTATGGTATCATCTGCATATCTTTAACTGTTGATGTTCCTTCTTCCAATTTTCATGTCTCCTTCCTCCAAGTCTAATCCAGCTTTGGGTATGATACGTCTGTCATATGTAAATTAAACAGAGTGACAAAACACAGTCTTGCCTGATCCTCTTGCTGAATGGAAACAAGACTGTTCCTCCCTATTCCATCCTTTCAGTGGCCCCCTTTCCTGAGTATAGGTTATGCATCAGGACAACCAGAAGTTGTGGCACACCCATTTCATTTTGAGCAATCCATAGTTTTTCATGATCTACAAATTCAAAGGCTTTGCTGTAATCTATAAAGCACAGACTGGTATTCTTCATACTGTTTTTTTTTTTAAGAAAACAAAGTAGTCAAACATGTGACATATGTGTAAGTGATATGTCCATTATAAAGAAAGGTATTCCACATGCTGTGTCAAAGGCTCCAAGACTAGCCAGCCTCTGGATGAGAAAAGAGTTGGCATCAATAGAGCAGAACAGAGCAGTCAGAGAACAAATGATTTTGCATGCAAAAGGTCACAAGTAGGGCTGGAAGTAATTTGTCCCCAGTCAATGCAGAGACAATATTGAGTATGAACAACCAATGGGCTGAAAGTAAGGCAAGTTCTTATGTGATGCTCTGTGGCACACCCATTTCTTTTAGAGTAATCCATAGATCACATTAATCACATTGTTGTGCTCTTTGTGTAGCAGTGTCCTATATGACTGACCTATTATGGACTGAATTTCCTCTATAGTAGGGTTGGGAATTGTGATTACCCTACCTAAAGTTTCTGGATTGCAACTCCCATTAGCCCCAGCAAGCATAGCTAGTGGGAAAGAATGACATTTAACAACATCCAGGATGGGCTGCATAACGATCGACCACCACCCATCCTAACGGGTGTATTTCCATGGGTAGAGTGCAGGAACACTGCACCATTTGTATGTATGCTTGTTTGTAAGATAGGAAGTATTGGATTCTTATCTTAATTTTTGCCTCACTTTTTCCCACTGTTACATAAAATTTGTTAAACTTTATTCCCAACATTCATTCTCTTCCCCTAGAAACATTTGTTTTAAACCAAAAAGGTAAACGAGTTATTTTTTTCTATCTGGGATTCAGGAGTCCATAACTCTTTGTTCCTGTGTAGCATGAAAGGAAACTATTCATGTAAAGGCTACAAATGCCAATCAAAACATTTGGACAGCATCTGAGAATAGAATACACAGGAGAAGAGATTTAAATGAAAAAGTAAGGTTGCCACCAGAGACAAGTCTATTGCTGTGTTTGTGTAATATAACTAACTGTCTTGCAATTATAGCTATCTCACTAAAGAAGTAGTGCACGACTCATTTCTTGAGCCATCAAAAACCAAATGAGCTAAAGCATTAAAAAAGAATTTTAAAAATTTATATTCAGGTAGGAATTCTGAGTTCAAAGGAAATGTGCTAAGGAATCACTGATAAGTCCTTTATGATCTTACACACTGCTAATGGACGTCACCTCAAATTCCACCAAAATCTTCAATACATCTCATTATTTTACCTCCAATTATCTGATTCAAATTAACTGTAGGAGCTCCTTGATGTCATCATTATCACTTAACTAGCAGTACTGTTTTTGCAAGACTCCTGAAGTTTAAAAAGCCAGAAATAGAAATGATTAAAATACAGATTTTAAAGAATTAATCTTTGACAACAGGATAAAATACATGCCTCTTTGAATAAAATATGACAGGTATTTAACTCTCTCTTGGAATTAGGCCTGCTCTATACATGAAGCAGAACAAAGCAGTATCCTGTGTTAGCACAGCAGAGCTTAAGCATGCAAATGGGAATACTATGAAGGTATGGAGGATCTGTGATTTCATTAGACTTCATGTGAGTAATCCCACATTAATGCAGACTGCAACTATTTCACGTGAAATGAGACTGCAACATGACATGAGACCGCAACTATTTCACACAGAATGACAGATGAGTACTTTGTGGATGGCAAGTGAGAACAGGGGCTGTGTTGAGCACTAGACTTATGCATTTGTACCTGTTTGGTATTCATTTTTACAACTGTGGCACTATTGCCACAATTGCAAATGCCCCCCTCACAAAACCTACCTTAACAGCTACCAGCCATGCCAAGTGATGGAAGTCTGTTGTGCTGGTGATCAGGTTACAGCAGGATGATGGTTCCAGCCCCTTTCCTCACCAGCAATCTCCATTGAGACAATCAGAAGCAGAATCTTTTCACATCCAAGATAGCTGGAGGGAGGGGGCTAGAAATGTCATCCTGCTGTACCCTGATCACCAGCAAAACAGACCACCATCACTCAGTTGTTGGCTGTTAAACTAGCCTTGGGGTTCAGTCAGGGGACAGAACGTAGTTACACATTCATAACTATGTCTGTGATATAGGCTATTGTTCTTCAACAGAAGCAACTTCCTTGAAATAAAAAGCAAACCTATTGTGGATGAATGTTCTAGCCCAGCCTGCCCTCATGCTGTGTACGCTCCCAGTCTTCAGAAGGGCAACTTTCATCATTCATCCATTACCTGCAGTCTGAAGTGATATACTCCATTCTTCCAAACTGAAATTCTATCAGTTCCTCATCCCCACCTCATTCTGCTGCATAACACTGTAGAATACCAATGTGGGTTATCCCATCAGTGTGGAAAAGAAGGAAATATTGATTTTCACATTTGTTTCCTTTTTTTAACCTTTGAGATTTTGGATTCTGGAAGCCCCTGATAAAAGACTGTCTCATCTCTAAAACATTTAATGTGTGCCTCAAAAAAGCTCAATCTTCAGTTCGTTTTAGAAGCCCAGTAACCTGGTTCCTACGATGTGGGCATAGAACTGGCAGAAATGAACAAAGCTAAGATGTATATTATGGGCATTATTCACAAAGGCATTTAAATAATTGGCTGAGATTGCTTATGTAGGCTTGATTGCCATATCTAATAAGCAAGAGAGTCCTCCCCAACAAAATAAGCTCTCAGTAATTTTTAGCTCAAACTAGATCTCCCTAAACTCCACCCAATCTCTTTCATTCAAGAATATACGCTATTCAGCAGTCTTCCTCTGCCTCTAGTCATGGGCAGCTCATGGGCCAAGTAGGGGAGTTCCTCCCTCTCATTTTGGGGTAAGATTCCACCTTTCACTTGGTCCGTGAACTGCCCATCTCCCATTTTTTCCCATAGTCTCTGTCTTCTAAAATAGCTCTGTTTTAGTGACTACTTGGTGGTGCTCCCTTTGGATTAGATCTCTGCCTGAAATCTTCTGGTCCTGAGTCCTCTTTTCTCCTTGACGCTTCACCACAACCTCGCATCATGGTTTCCTGTTCTTCTTAACCATCAGCTCTAGTATTCAGACTTTCCAATTAGATTTCCTCAGATTTTGTTCCCTCTACCCCCAGCTCTGAGCACTCTTTCTTCAACCAGCAACTATAATTCTCCTTAACAGGCCCCAAGTCTCTTACTAGATTTCTAACTAAACTTTTCCAAAATATCCTGGCCAGAACTTCTAACTAGTCATGTTCCTTATAGAAGCCTAACTGTTATTCAAACTTACTGACTAGCTTGACTAAGACAAAGAAAGGTAAATTCCTCTTCTAGGCTCCATTCACAGCAATCATATTCAAGGTCACAAGTAATTATGAATCATACCAGCCTCTCCCAATTTGCTGCTCTCCAGATGTGCAGAAAAACAACTCCCAGTAATCCCAAGCCAGCACAACAAATGACCATGGTGTTTGGAGTGGTGGAAATACATAGCAATTTAACCATATTTGGAGAGCACTAGGTTGTGGTTGCTGGCCAATAGACAGCAGCAAAGGAAACCCTCTGAGTTACATTACAGAGGGATAGAAAAACAGTGTTTGTTCACACAGCTACCAAGCCACCATGTTGAAAAGTAATAAGAGGTCACAGCAATCCCACTGTCACATCTAGACCCCTCTTAAATGCTTGGGGGGTGGAACATAAATCAGCATTTGATAAGTTTATAAATTCCTATTTGCACTAGCTGAAAATTCCAGATTTTTTTAATGCATGGTGAGGAAAGAGAGGCTATGAACATACAGTATGGAGTTGCCCTATAGTGAATCACAACATTGCTTGGTATTGCCTAATGTGATCTGTAGTTATTTTCCAAGTTCTCTTGCTGGCTGGGACTATTTACCTGAAGATGCTAGTGAATGAATATGGGACCTTCTGCATGCAAAGCATCACAATTCAATATGCCATCATCTACTCCAGATTGCCTTTCTGACAACTCTCTTGGACACACACACACACACACACACACACATTCTGAAAAAGGCCAAGCATAGCCCCAATTAAGGGCTGGATTCACAGATAAAACTTAAACTGCAATCCTATACATATTTTACAATAAGCACTCTGGAAACAGTGGTGCTTATGTCTGAAGAGACGTGTGGAATTGAACTGCCAAGTATCATTTGCTGTGCATTAATAACTTTTGAGTTTCTCACACAGTGAGAATCAGGGGCAACTGGTGGAGCTCATTTCAGTGAGATGCTGAATCTACTCCAGGTTTTACTCCAGTCATTAAAGAAGCTATCCAATATGCTGAGCCCTGATCTTCAAACAGGCTTTGGCTGTTGTTTTTGTAGTTGTGTGCTTTCAAGTCATTTCTGACATATGATAACCCCAAGGCAAATCTGTCACAGAATATTTTTGGCAAGATTTTAAAATGAACTTTTAAAATGAACTTAATGATCTTGCTTGCATGTTAAGGCCCTTTGATTATACTGTTTGTTAGCCATATTTTAGAAATAAGATGTTTTAGCATTAGTATTAGTAAGTCTTTATGTTAGTTATGTATATATTATATTTGTTACAATTGCAATGATCTGAATAAAATTTGACTTGACTCTGTAAGAGGTGCTCAGAGAGGGTTTTCCATTGCCTTTCTCTGAGGCTGAGAGCATGTGACTTGCCCATGGTCACCTAGTGGGTTTCCATGGATAAGCAGAGATTTGAACACAGGTCTCTCAAAGTCTTGTCAAACACTCAAACCACTACACCACACTGGCTCTCCAATACCTTGGATAGTTCCTTTCAAGTCCAGAGTAAAACCCAGATGAGATTCACTGTCCAAAACCAGCCTCCACGGCCACAACTGATTGTCTCACCAATGTCTCCATATATCAGGATACAAAATAAATGAATCAGTCTTTGTTGCTGCATAAAGAAACATGAGAGTTAGGATATAGTCCTAAACAAAAGCATTTAGGTTTGACTGTTAGCCAACCATTTAACTTCAGAGTAATTTTCTTCCAATTCTTTCCTACCCTTAAGACATATGCAGACTTAATATGGTTCCACCAAGTTGGAGAATGGATGACTATTGTTGGTAAGAAAAATCTCTTCTACCAACTAATTTGTCTCTTATCTTCACAGTTCAGTTAACCTTTACAGATTACAGGATAGCACCAAGATTTTTCTTGCCTGATCACTGGGGTAGCACTGTGCTGACTCAGGAGAAACAGGCTTCTCCATTCCAAATTGTAAGCGTATAAATCGAATCTGTAACAGCCTTCATTTGTATTTGATTTATGGGGTGAGTTCCCAATTGTTTGGGGGCAATGACGCAGAAGCTGTCTCTATTATGTGCTGTCAAGGGAATCTATATTATAGTTTTAAAATAACATAGCATTGGAACTCATAAGTCAGCTTCAAATAAGCAATATGGCCATCAACAACAACCTTTAGAGAATTCATACAAGTATTTTTTTAAAGTTTATGAAGCCTTTTAGTACTTTGCATAATTCTTTAATTTAAAATTCTACATTTGTTTTCATTTCAGTGGATGTAATTCTTTCAGTGGAGTAGGAGCTCATTTATCCTATTTGGCATTAATCCATTCATTTCACTGGAACCACAAGTATATGATCCTGATTCTTCAAAACATTTCATGGACTTTGAAGGACTGCTTTATCATTAACCTATTGCACGGGTATAAAAAAATAAAGCCAAAATGAAGCCTATGGAGAGGGGGGAGCAGCAGCAGCAGCAACAACAACAAGAAGTAGTGACTTCCATGTCAATGAAGCAGTGAATCTGCACTGGACTTTACTCAGAGTTTTAACAGAGCTATCCAAGATGCTGAGCCTATTTGGGGTATAGATTACAGTATCCCAGATAGCTCCTTTGAAATTTCAAGTAATACCTGGAGCAGATTCACTCTCCCACACTGACATGGAAAGTCACCCAGCTACTACTATAACAGTTTGACTCTATCTTTCTATCATTCTAATGCCATGAAGTCAATAGACTGAAGTAGCAGATAATACCATTTTATTGTTACCCAAATTACATGGGGTCTGTGAAGAATCCACTTGTCTCTAGATATTAATATGGGGAATTTTAATTAGCTCAATATGGCAGTAGGAGGCTGGGTAACAACAGAATCTTTACTGGTACTAATCTGATGAGACTCACAGCCAGGAAATAAAATAAAATATGTTTTTATTGAAAAATTATCTCAGGAACACACACACACACACAGGCTTCAAGCAGTCACACAGGGCTAGTGAAGAGAATAGGAAGCAATGGGATAGAGGGATAGAGTTTGGAGTGATGGGCTATACTATAATAATAAAATAATAATAAAATTTATTTATACCCCGCCCCTCTGTTAAAATAATCGGGGCGGCTTACTATACCTATCTGACGAGCAGAGATTCATGTAGCAGAAGGTACTCATAATGCAGTTCCGAGGGTCGTGCAGCATACCAGCAGAGTGACGAGGTGGGAGAAACTGTGAACATGGTGACACAGACTGACAGAGTGATGAGATGCCAGAAGCAGTGCACATTTTGGCTGTATACTCCATATTCCCTGAAGGGTCATTACAAGTGGAATACAATGTTTGCTGGAGTTTCCCATAGTTAGACAATGAAAGCTCCAGCTGTATTAACAATCGCTAATGGCTAAGACATTAAGACTGATGGGTGTCTGGCAACCTTTTGTTGTTCTAGGAGAGGTGGGAAGGAAAACCAGTTTTGCAGGGCAAAGAGTGTCCAGCCACTTTGATTGAATTAGTGAATGACTCACTTCCAAGTACGTCCAGGAGAATTAGCCAATTTCAACCTTAACTACCAGTCCAGTGGGGGGGGGGTCTGCACAATTACTACCCAGGCATGTCTTTTAGGAATTTGGGATGACCTCTTCCTTACATTTTCTGAGCACTCCTTGACTCCTTGCATTTGGGAGGCCATGGTCTACTACCAACAATGGGGAATGCTGATAAATAAGCCAATTTATAAATACAGCCAATTGATGAATTATTGGAAGGGTGGGGGTATTACAGCAGGTAACATTATCAGCAGTAGGATTGGGCAGAAGATAGATGAAGACCTTTGGGTTATTTGCACTACACCCGACTGCTTTAACAGGAGGAAGAAAAATGGCTTTCTCCCTTCCCTACCACTCCTAAAATAGGGCGTTCAGAAAGAAGAAAGGGTGGAATGAGAACAAGAAACGGATTTGAATTATGAGCTGATTTGTGGTACTAAATTCTTTGGCTGTACATGTGCTCAATGTTACTTTTAGAATGTAGAAACAAAGGTATGTTTTCCAAACTGCTCCCAAGTAGGGTTGCCATAAATCTCTGCCACAAAACCAAAACAAAAGTACCCACATTTGGACTGGGGAGGGGGAGGATGCCCCCCCCCACGGAAGCCTTCCTGCCATCACCACTAATTTTTTCCAGGGGAAGTGGATAGGCCAGACGAGATTCATCCAACTGCCTTCATCCAACAAGCCTGTGAGCTTTGATAGGAAGGTGAAGCCCTGCAGGTCAAAGAGGGGGCTATGCAGGATTGGGGGCAAAGAGGCATGCAGCAGCTGCCGCCGACCAGGTGAGCCAGGCCAGCAGTGAAGAGGACCAATCGCCCAGCCAGGCCATCGGGGGGGGGGGAATTTGAGGGGTGAGTGTGCAACAGATTCCCATGATTTAGTAAGCAAAACTGGGTTTCTAGATGCTGCTGCCAACCAGGTGAGTGGGGAAGACCCCACCAGGCCATCCCGGCAATGACGAGAAGACACACACACACCCTTAGATAGAATCACAGAATCGTTGAGTTGGAAGAGACCTCAAGGGCCATCCAGTCCAACCCCCTGCATGTGGTCCCCAGGGCCATTTTTGTGGCTATGGTAAAAACAAATTTACCCCAAATGTTTTGTAGAGGGGTATGAGGGACATTTTTGTCACATCCCCCCAGGCCAATTTAGTCCCAGGAGGTCTTTTTTTAAAAAAAAATAGGAAGTGAACAGGAAGTTCACTTGGGCCTAAAATGGACAAGGAAGATCTAAAATCATGGTGAAAATGCCCATACATGCTCTAGAGGGCATGGGGGAATTATAGGTGATTGCAATGTGGAATGCACCCCTCCAAAGTCTCCTGGGGAGTAATGCAGCCTCCAAGCCTTCCACAGTTCCCACCCCTGCAATACACAATATAACATATCCGAGAGCTTCTACACAGGCAGTAACCTTGGAGGCCAGACTCACCACACACAATTGCTGGCCTTCTTTCCTCTCTCTTGATTTTCCTTCACTCTCTCTCTCTCTGCTTCTGCCTGCTCTGCACACTCTGACTCCCACCTTTTGCACACTGCACTCTCCTGCCTTCTTCATTCACTCCCCGCATGACCCAGAGCAGAGAGCCTTCAGACAGAAAGCCTGGAGTCAGAATCCGGGATCTGCTACTTGAAGCAGCCCAGCCAGGAGGGACAACTTTCTGTCCCTCTAACCCGGGATTTTCCTGATTTTTCGGGATTTATGGCAACCCTACTCCCAAGCTACTATTTTGGACCTGCTTTGAATGGTGAATGCCAGGATTCTAGTTTTAAAAAATTTAAAGTCAATCTATCAGGACTCAGCTCTACCTGTCCCCAATCTTCACTGTCTTCATGTCCCTTAATAATTCCGTAAGTATGTCTAGCCATTGTAGCATGGCAAGATATCAGTGGATCTCCAGTTTTACAGTAAAATCTATTATCCTCTAGGGATCAGTTCACACAATCAGCAGAACTTGAATCAATGTTTGCCACACGGTACCTCACTCAAGCCCCTTTCACATTGCATAGTTAGGCTGCTATGATGCCACAACAACATCCAATGGAATCCTGGAGCTTGCAGTTTAGGGAGGGGCATTTGGAATACTTAGCCAGATTGCCTCTGACCAAATGACAAACCCCGGGGTTTCATAAGATGTTTCCATGGTAGTTAAAGTGGAATCATAGCACTCTAATTGTGTAGTACAAAGGGCCCTTTTGATAGGCACCATATGCAGATGCTGGGAAGCATATATCTCTAACTGGTGATCTAGAATATTTGGTGATTCACACAACCTCTATCCCCCATCCCCCCTCCGCCCCCACTTATATATGGAGATTATTAGCAACAGAGAAAGATTATTAGCTGCCAAAGAGAAACCCTGGTTAATGGGTGTAACTAAAGTTTAGAAAACTTTATTTTTGCTTGGGAGATTTCCTTTGGTTGGAATACAACTCCCATGTATGATTAAAAACAGTACTTGAAAGTGTGTTCAAAATGAACCTGGAAAAGTTTCACTTTTTCTTTTCTTTTCAAAGCAGAGCTTAGAAAACATCCTTTTGTTTGATTACAACTTCCATGTGTTCCTAATAGTAGCACCTGGACAAGTGGAAATCAGAGCTAGGGAATGATAATCCTGATAGGCTTCCCATAGGCAACTAACTGACCATAGTGCAAAGAGAAAATTGGACTAAAGAAGTTTTTAATCTGATCTAGCATTACTCCTTATAGAATATGGTTGTTGCTGTTGTTCAAAAATGGTCCTGAATCTACAGGGAAAGAGTTTTGTTGCTGTTTTGTTTTGATTAATGGAGGGCTTGGAATGCTTAGGCCAAGTTCCACATGTGGAGTGTCATGTAACTACATCTTCAGAGTCAGTGGACAGTAGCTTCAGGGTTAAACAGTAAGCTTTATTGTAAGAGAAGAAACTAAAAAGCAATAGTATACAACATTGTTGCTTCAGATGAAGCTCAAAAGAAAATCAGTACAATAAAAAGTATTTACAGTCAGCCAAATTGGGTGGATGACTCATACTATCTGCGGGCAGGCTCAAGGTCATTTAGCCTGGGAAAGAATTAGGGAGTTAGAGCTTGGAACAGACAGGCCCCAATTAGCCAGGTAGATGGGGGAAAGCAAAACCTAAACAAGATACTAGTAGTGAACTTTTGGCACACTTGCTTCAGAACTGTCAATAACCTGATGCCCTTCACTTTAATGCCTTGCAATAAAGTATTTGAACTAATGCCTGTTGTTCGAGTGATTGAAGTTTGACGGGGTTCATCACACTCATTCATTGGCTACCCAAATATCCACACTCCCCCTTCTTACCCAGCCTTAATTTCCCCTATTGTTTTTTCCTACAGCCTTTTCAGCTGTAGTATTCTCCCAACCATTTGTTCCAACTGAACCCATTCTCCCTCAGCCATTCCCAGCACATCAACTTGTTACCATTTCAAAGGAAGGCAGAACATCCAATGGTCAGACAGCACACAGTAACATCAGCACACAGTGTTAATGGCAGGAAAAGGTCGCTTAACATCAGCACACAGTGTTAATGGCAGGAAAAGCTCACTTTACGACCTGATCCTGACAAGGAGACAGATTGTAAAGGTCCACCCAGATGAAAATCCACTTTGTCTTTCCTCTCTTCCCCTATAGAACTCAACACCCTGCAACACCCCACCTCCCAGCCATTTAGTGGCTAGTGGAGAGCAAGGGCGGCAGTGGAGCACCCATTTATGTTGCTATAACTGAATGCACAACAACAACAACAACAACAAAGGCATCCTCTGGGACTTCCTGGTTCTCCTCTGGAAGTACTGGGAGATGACATCATCATTGTCTATCTCTTAGTCAAATGTGTTTCTTCTACCCTTTGCACTACACCAGCCACTAAATGTTTGTATTGGAGAGATTAGTTTCGAGGGCATGAGGGGGTCATTGCACAAGAGCAGTGGTAGATTCCTCCCTCAGCAATAACCCAAAAAACTAACAAGATGTCAACCAGATGAATAAATATTTTCATTTGTTCAATGCTGCATTTTTTATTTGAATTATATGTTTTGAACAACTGTGGTTGATGCTTAATGTATCATGCTTAATTATATCATCCTATAACAACATGAGGGGCTGTCCTTAGGTGTGAAGTTTGGGCCCTTGGAATTTCAGGATCTGGGATGGTGTCAACCGGGTAACCCTACTTGTAGCTTTTATGTGTTTTTAAAAGTATCTATTTCAGCTACTTTTGATGAATGAAAAAGTAAAGAAATCCTTTTTAAAAATTGCACTTGCAATGGAAACTCTCAGAACAACTATACACCACCTAAAAGATTTTTCCAGATGCAACAGTACAGAGATTTCTTGAGAAATTCAATGTTCTCTGCCTAAGGAAGGGGATAAATGCCTCATCAGGAGTAGAAACACTTTCAAGGCAAGGGAAGTTTACTTTTTCTGTTGCTAATGGAGTGGAAATTTTATTGCCTGGTTTTATGATTCTTTATCTCCCAGTCCCCACATGGTCAAAGAGGAAAGTTAATGGGAAATATGAGAGAATTTGTGGATCTCTCTAGCACAGTATCTGATACCTTAGGCAGAAGTCAGAACAGCTCAACAGCCCACCTTCTGCTACACACTTAATCTAGCATAGAAAGAAATCAAACTTAGTCTTCTTCATAAGATATATAAAAGTAGTTTTATTCACAAAATACTCTTGCATAATCAACACCGGTTCATCTTCTTTGAGGAAGGTAGGGAAAGTGAGTTCTACATAGTATCAGAAAGTTAGGGCATCTAAGGGAGAGAAGCTCTTACCTACACAGGATGCATGGAGGTCATGCAGGGAGGAAGGGAAAGAGTGAGTGAGCACATGTGACCCCAGAGAACAAAAGGAATGCCTACATGACCCAGGAGGAGAGTGGCTGTGAACAAACACAAACAGGAAGTTACCATAAACATGCTTTGTGCCTAAACTCCTAAACAGGCTTGCAAATCCCTCCAGACCATCTTAATTGACAACAACAAAAACAACATCTTGAAAAAAAAATGTAGGTCTGTGACCTTAAGATCACAATTAATTTCTTCTCCTGTATGAGTTTTAACACCTTTACCTAAGGAAGAAGCCAGTGGAGCTTCAAAACTTTGCAAGATGTACTTTGTGCATTTTTGGTAAAGGTATAGCTGTATTGTGGATTTTGGATGTTATTGGATTTTGCTGTATGGCCAACATGGCTACCCCTGGATATGTTTTCAGGATTAAAGGATACTGCATCTTAACCACCACAGGGGGAGCCTTAAGAAGAGGGAGTCAACGGACTGGGACTTAACTCTTTGAGGTTTATACCTCCAACAAAGGTTTAAAAAAAATTAAAAATTGGGACTGCATTTGGCAGGTTTTACTTACACAGCACCTAAAAGATTTTTCCAGATGCAACAGTACAGAGGCTTCTTGAGAAAGTCAGTGTTCTCTCCCTAAGAAAGGGGTAGGTAGTCTCACACAGGACAGAAACAGCCTGGATCTCAGGGGAAGTTAGTTTTTCTGTTGTTAATGGAGTTGACATTTTATTGCATGGATTTTATGACACTTTGTCTTCTAGCACCCACTCGGCCAAGATGGGAGTGACCTCTGCCTGCATTGATATCCTTCCAGACAATCTTAACTGACAACAATAAAAACACCTTGACAAAATGTAGGTTTGTGACTCTAAGATCATCATTTTTTTTTCTTTACCTGTATGATTTTTAACACCTTTGCCTGGTGGAGAAGCTATTGGAACTTTATTGGCATCATTGTTTTGTGGATTTTGGATTGTAAGTGCAACTACTTACTTCAAAAGTAATTTTACAAGTTCCAGGACTCCCAAAATGGAAGGGACACAGGTGTGATCCTCTACACCCACCCACACACCACCTGATGAACTACTTGTGATTTTGTGTGTGCAGCAGCTGTTGCTCATCTTGTCAGAAAGATTTTGCAGTGGCAACTATGATAGACATGCAGTACTGCTGATGTTTAATAAGGCACATTTTCTTGTTTTTCACCAAAAAATAATAAACCTAAAAGTAGATTGATGTATATTGCCAAACACACACACACAAATATTCTTATTCCAGTCACTGAGTTTCCCCCCATTCCAGTTACAATTCTGTATTGGCATATCAGGTAAAACAAACTTTCAGCCTTAGATTTCTTGTTGTTGTTTTTGCCACCTTTCTACAAGTTAGGCAAGAGACTTTCTGTGAAAGTTCAGTTGTTTCTGAAAACATGTTTGATTTATTCAAGCCACTTAAAATTCCTGGGGCTTATATTATTTAAGGGAGGTCAAGTTTTAAAAATGAATATGGTTGTCAAATTTTCATACAGCACAGTGCATATATTCAGCACTTCAGGGTCTTGAATCAGAAAGTGTAATTACTGTCTCAGTACAATTATCTGAGGAAGGAAAACTAGGTGGAAAGGATAACCTCTCTAAAGACCAAAGCACTGAAACCAAGAGTATCTAAACAAATGGACGGTGTGGCCTAAATCCATTTGTTAGCCTCAGCTAGAGTAGATGCACTGAATCAATGGAACTTCCTTAAGTCAATTAGAGTAGATCCACTGAACCAATAGTCCTTCCATAAGTGTTGATTTACCAAATATCCATTGCTTCAATCAGTCTATACTAGTGGAAACATGCAATTGGTTTTATGCCAAAAAATTTAGTAAAGAGTTTGGGGTCTTTAAAAGAACAGCATTAATTAAAGATCACGAGTAAAGAGAAGACAGCCAATTGTTTGCAGAAATAAACTGTGAATACAGTGGCTGGATTCCAGATGTATTAAAGGTGATGCAACCATATCCACGTGCTCATCACTGACTGCCTTTTCATATATTCCTACTATGAAATTTCCAGTTGCTTCTCACCCACCACCAACCTGAATTTCAAAAACAACTTGGTGATATAGTGCAAGAGATGATGAAAGGAGAACTTGACAGAAAGACTCTAATCACTAGCAGACTCAGACCATCCACCTCAATGAAGTGTAGCTAAGACGGGTGTGATCTTGATTATCAGTGAAACCTCTAGCAAATTTGCCACTAACACCAGAGTATAGCAGACAGTTTAAATATATATATATATATATATATATATATATATTTGAAGCCTCTCCAGTGACGCCCCCTTGTCATGGGAGAGAGGCTTGCGTACCCTAATGATGTTTTGAGCTATGCTGGTGGTGGCATAATAGCCACTGGTAGGGTCTCCCATGCCAGACAGGTCAAAACCGAAAGGTCTGACAAAGGGTGTCAAAGGGCAGGATGGGCTCTCTAGCCTTATGGCAACTGTCCTAGGAGAAGGAAAACTCTAATCCCAAACGTCCAACCCTGTAAGGTCAACCATCAAAGGGAAGGAAACTCTAATCAAACCTACAGCCCAAGGATCTCGCTGCTACCATCCATGCTTGCAAGGCCAGTAGATGAACCTTTGGTTTAAAGGGTGAGGCCAGTTCTGTGCATGCTGTGCTGCACCAGACAAATCCATTGCACAGGCTTGAAGAACAAATCCAATTCAAAAAAAAAAAGAAAAAAAGGCCCTGTAGCGATAGGCGAGGGATGAAACGGCAGGTGTAAAGATGCACTGGAAGCCGCAGACCCAAACCCTGCATGCAGGCGGTTCAGGACTTTGGTCACTCGAGGCTGACCCGGGAATTGACAGTTTTGTTCGGCAGCATCCTGAACGACCAAGCAGCCTTTTTTAAGGAGAGCACTGCTTGCTCCATATGGAGAGGGTCCTAGAAAAGGTAGCCTAATGAAAGCTCATCCCCATCTACCTGGTTGGCTAGCTGTGACCAACGGGAATCTTCTGATGCGGTCAAACCAAGGCAAAGAAACAAAGGCGCACACCAGCCTCCAAAGGTGTAAATAAACTGACACTTGCATGCTGGAACATCAGAACCATGCGAGACTCTGAAGATAGTAGACGGACTGAGCGTCATTCTGCTCTAATAGCCCATGAACTATCACAAGTTAATACTGACATCGCTACTCTTAGTGAAGTTCGTCTCCATGAGGAAGGCAGCCTTAAAGAACACGGCGCCGGCTACACACTTTACTGGTCTGGCAAACCCAAAACCAAAAAACATCTTTCAGGAGTAGGCTTCATGATTAAACACTCCATTGCCTCCAAACTCGAAACCTTGCCAACAGGACACTCTGATCGCATTATTTCCTTACGCCTCCTACATGTTGTTCTCTTTAGTATATATGCCCCAACTATGCAAGCCGACCGTGTAGAGAAAGACAAATTCTACACAGACCTACGCCAACTCATACAAAAAGTCCCTTTAGAAGATAAAATTATTATCCTTGGTGACTTCAATGCCAGAGTAGGAAAGAACTCCGAAGCCTGGAAAGGTGTCTTAGGCAAACATGGTGTTGGAAATTGCAATGATAACGGACGCCTCCTGCTAGAGTTCTGTGCACAACAGCTGACTATTACAAACACTGTCTTTCAGCAGAAAGACAGCTTGAAGACAACCTGGATGCATCCTCGATCCAAACATTGGCACTTCATTGACTATGTTCCAGTCCGCCAGAGAAACATTCGCGATGTCCGTCATACTTGAGTGATGCCCAGTGCAGAATGCCAGACAGATCGTCACCTCGTCAGATGTAACTAGATCTTCATCTTAAATTCAAACCTAAGAGAGGTGGCATGTTAAAGAAGAGACTCCAAGACAACAATCTTCAACAAGCTACCATGAGAGACAACTTCCAGGCAAACCTGCAAACAAAACTTGAAGACCATCCTATACATCCTTCTCCTATAGTGCTTTGGCAACATATCAAAAACAGTATCCTCCAGTTTGTGGAAGAATCCCTCGGGTTCTCCCACAAGAAAAATCAAGACTGGTTTGATGAAAACAACCAAGAGATCCAGGAGCTGTTAGCAAAAAAGAGAACTGCTCACCAGGCATACCTCGCCCAGCCAACTTGCCATGTAAGAAAAGCAGCTTTCCGTTTCACATGTAGTAAACTTCAATAAAAACTTCAAGACATGCAGAACAAGTGAATCAATATAGCAGAAAAGACACAACACTGTGCAGATCTGGGGGATTCTAAAGGATTTTATGCAGTGTTTGGACCTTAATGCAGTGTTTGGACCTACTTATCAGGTCCAAAGCTCCTTATACAGTACAGATGGTCAAACATTAATTACTGATAAAGCCTCCATCCTGAACCGATGGGCTGAACACTTTCAAAGTTTCTTTAGTGCCAACCAAGTACTCCAAAGCTCAGCTATCCAACATATGATACAAAAACAGATGAAAAATGAATTGGACATAGCTCCCACTTTGGAAGAGACCCTTAAGGCCATACAGCAGTTGAAAAACGGCAAGGCAGCTGGGATTGATGGAATCCCATCTGAAGTTTGGAAACACAGAGGTCATGTACTCCATGATACATTCCACAAACTCCTTGTGAATTGCTGGGGAAAAGGGGAGCTGCCATCAGATCTCCGAGATGCAGTCATCATCACCCTGTATAAGAAAAAAGGAGCAAAATCCGATTGTTCAAACTATCGAGGCACAACACTGCTCTTGGAAAAATCCTTGCAAGGATACTCCTGAACAGATGAGTTCCTGCCATTGCAGAAGAACTTCTTCCTGAAAGCCAATGTGACTTCAGAGCCAATAGGAGTACTACAGATATGGTATTTGCCCTTAGACAACTGCAAGAGAAATGTAGAGAGCAGAACAAGGGTCTCTATGTAATATGTGTTGACCTCACCAAAGCCTTCAACACCGTGAGTAGGAAAGGTTTGTGGCAGATCCTGGAAAGACTAGGATGTCCCCCACATTCCTTAAAATGAGTATCTTGCTACACGAGGACCAGTGCGTTCAAGTCAGATATGGTGATGCTCTTTCAGAGCTCTTTCTAATAACTAATGGTGTGAAGCAAGGTTGTGTCCTTGCGCCAACTTTATTTACAATCTTCTTCAGCATGATGCTCCAAAGGGCTACGGCAGAGCTCGAAGAAGACGACGGCATCTATATACGTTACCGTACTGATGGTAGCTGGTTTAACTTAAGCCATCTGAGGGCTCGCACTAAGACTCTAAACTATCTAGTCCGTGAGCTGCTCTTCGCTGACAATGCTGCCCTTGATGCCCACACAGAAGAAGCTCTTCAGCCCCTAACATCCTGCTTCGCAACAGCTGCAGAGCTGTTTGGGCTGGAAGTCAACCTGAAGAAAACAGAAGTTCTTTACCAGCCTGCACCACAGGATGAACCCCACCATCCCCACATTGCCGTCGGCAACTCTGTGCTTGAGTCCATTCAGCAGTTCACCTACCTGGGAAGCACCATCTCCTCAGATGCCAAGATTGACAAAGCGATCGATCACAGATTAGCAAAGGCATATAGTGCATTTGGAAGACTTCACAAAAGAGTCTGCAGTAATAAACACCTGAGGCAAAGCACAAAAATCAGTGTGTATACATCAATTGTACTGTCTATTCTCCTTTATGGGTCTGAAACATGGGTCACCTATCGCCAACACTTACGACTCCTCGAATGCTTTCATCAGCGCTGTTTACGCACAATCCTAAATATACACTGGACTGACTATGTGATGAATGTTGCTGTCCTTGAGCAAGCAGGGATCACCAGCATTGAAGCCATGATATCGAGAACAGAGCTGCGCTGGGCAGGGCATGTTTCTAGGATGGAGGACCATCGCCTCCCAAAAATAGTATTCTACGGTGAACTCGCCACGGGTCAGCGTAAGAGGGGCGCTCCAAAAAAGCGATACAAGGACTCCCAGAAACAACATCTCAGGCTCAGCCAAATTGATCATCAACAGTGGTCTGCCCTTGCCTCACATCAGGAGGCATGGAGACACACTGTCCACAATGCTGCAGCCTTATTTGAGAACTCACACCGAACAAGTCTTGAAGAGAAACGACAACGCAGAAAGAAACACAACCCGGAAACATCACCCAAGGAAACCTTCTACTGTGCTTTCTGCAACCGGACTTGTCTATCTCGGATTGGCCATCAATAGAAGGCAATGCCATAATCACAAAAAGTCAACATGGGTTTCAGAGAAACAAGTCATGCCAGACTAATCTGATCTCTTTTTTTGATAAAATTACCAGCTTGGTAGATGAAGGGAACACTGTGGATATCATATACCTTGATTTCAGTAAGGCCTTTGACAAGGTTCCCCATGACATTCTTGCAAATAAGCTTGTAAAATGTGGCCTAGACAAATTAACTGTTCAATGGATTTGTAATTGGTTGACTGGCCGAACCGAAAGGGTGCTCAGCAGTGGCTGCTTTTCGTCTTGGAAAGATGTGACCAGTGGGGTGCCACAAGGTTCGGTCCTGGGCCAAGTGCTATTCAACATCTTTATCAATGACTTGGATGAGGGAATTAGGGGCATACTTATCAAATTTGCAGATGACACCAAATTGGGAGGAGTAGCCAATACCCTAGAGGATAGGATCAAAATTCAAAATGACCTGGATAGACTGGAGAGCTGGGCCAAAGCTAACAAAATGAAATTCAATATGAAGAAGTGTAAGGTACTGCACTTAGGACGAAAAAATGAAATGCATCGATATAGAATGGGGGAGACCTGGCTGAATGAGACTACATGCGAAAGGGATCTAGGAGTCCTAGTAGACCACAAGTTGAACATGAGTCAGCAGTGTGATGCGGCAGCTAAAAAGGCCAATGCGATTTTGGGCTGCATCAATAGAAGTATTGTGTCTAGATCAAGGGAAGTAATAGTGCTGCTCTATTCTGCCTTGGTCAGACCTCACCTGGAATACTGTGTCTAGTTCTGGGCACCACAATTCAAAAAGGATATTGACAAATTGGAGTGTGTCCAGAGAAGGGCAACTAAAATGGTGAAAGGTCTGGAAACCATGCCTTATGAGGAAAGACTTAGGGAGCTGGGTATGTTTAGCCTGGAAAAAAGATGGTTAAGGGGTGATATGATAGCCCTGTTAAAATGTTTGAAGGGGTGTCATGTTGAGGATGGAGCAAGCTTGTTTTCTGCTGCTCCAGAGATTGGAACACGGAGCAATGGATGCAAGCTCCAGGAACAGAGATTCCACCTCAACATTAGGAGGAACCTTTTGACAGTCAGAGTTGTTAGGCAGTGGAACACATTCCCTCAGAGCGTGGTGGGGTCTCCTTCCTTGGAGGTCTTTAAACAGAGGCTGGATGGCCATCTGATGGGGATGCTTTGATCGTGATTTCCTGCGTGGCAGGGGGTTGGACTGGATGGCCCTCATGGTCTCTTCCAACTCTGCAATTCTATGATTCTATGAATATGGTAACATATATAGATGATAGTGTATATAGACAGACAGTGTGGTGTGGTAGTTTAAGTGCTAGACTAGGACTTTGTGTGACCAGGATTCAAGTCCCCACTCAGTCATAGAAAGTCACTCAGTCACCTTGTTCAAGTCACACTCTCTCCACCTTAGTGAAAGGCAATGACAAATCTCTCTGAATAAATCTTGCCAAGGAAACCTAGGATAGGGTCACCTTAAGTGAGAGTTGATTTGAAGGCACACAGCAAGAATAAAGCTAGCAGCAAGACCCTTAAGTTTCATTTAAATCTTCCCACAAAAGGCATACACCCAAAAGGCATACACATGAATTGGTTCAAATTTCTACAAATTAAAAACAGATTTCAAGTAGATAAGTGTAAATATGGCTTTGAAATATCTAAAACAGAAATGGATAAACTGATTTGGGGAGAAAATGAACATAAAATATCTCTCTATTATAAATTACTATTAGAAAGAAATTTAGAGACTGAAATAATAACAGACGCAATGATCAAATGGGCGCAAGATTTCAGAGAAAATATAACCCTGGAAGAATGGGAGAAAGCATGGAAGGAAACTAATACATTTACGGCTTGTTTATCCTTAAAAGAAAACCATCTTAAGATAGTAAATAGATGGTATTTAACACCTGCGAGACTCAGTAAAATTTATAAAACCCAAAATAACAAATGTTGGCATTGTGAAAAAGAAATGGGGACTATGTATCATATGTGGTGGGGGTGCCCAATATTACAAAAATTTTGGATAAAAGTGCATAAAATAATTCAAAAAATCTTTAACGTTCAATTTGCAATGGACCCTAAACTATATCTATTGAATATAACATGAAATCTACAGAAGGATTTTATTCGGCAATATTGGAGAGTGCTGTTGTACTTGATAACTGCGGCGAGATTGATAATAGGAGCGAACTGGAAGAAAAAAGGAAAACCTTCCGATTGAAGATTGGCTTTTGAAACTTCAAGAGATGTGGGAAAATGACAGACTTACATATATCATAAATAAAGGAAAGAGAACTAAAATTGAGAAAGAATGGTCTCCAGTTTGTGAATATTGGAAGAAAAGATGGAACATGAAAGATAGTGTGTAATATAAGTACTACAGTAATATAAGGTTGGACTTAAATGACATAAAGGAATAAACAATAACAAGATAACAGTCAAAGGGACACGGAAGTTGGTAACAAATGCTTAAGTGAAAAATAAGCTGTAAAAATGGATGAAAATGATATATAAAAGAACAATAGGTAAAAGTGGGTAATGAGATTTGATATTGAGAAATTGGAGATAAGGAAAAAGAGGAAAGGATATCTTGAATGGGTGGGGACTAGAGAAAGTAAGAAGGTTGAATGGAAAGAAGAAGGGCATTGAAAGTGGGAAGGTACGAGTATGTGATGGGAAAGAAGTGGAAGGGATGGGTGAATGGAAGGATGGAAGATTGCGGAAGATGCTGTGGGAGGTAGGGAAAAGGAGTTAAGAAAGATGGTGATAAATTGTCTACGGGGACTTTTTTTTTGAATGAACGTGTATATATGTGGGGAATGTAATGTATAAGGTTATGTGTACGTTAATTTGTGTACTTTGTGAAACATTTATTAATAATAATAATAATAATAATAATAATAAAGACAGCCCTCTGAGCAATCTGACAAACAAACAAAAAATCTTCCCACAGCATGGCATGATTACAAAATTATGCTGTTGGGCAAAATACATTTAATTGAATATCCATGTTCAATAGGATTTCACTTCCATGTGTATTTAGGACTGACAAGACAATCTTGCTGATTGCCATGGAATTAGCAACTCGATCCTGCTAAAAAATTCCCCAGAGGATACCAATTTTCATGTCACTTTAGTTACCTGATATTGTGATACATGCTAACATTATAGAAATAATACAGAAATTTTCAGCATCACTACCAATGGTCTAACATGTATGAAATCATTGTGTTTACAGTCATGTTATAATACTAGGAGTATCTGACTAGAAAAATCAAAATAGGAAAGGCTGTCCACAATACAACATGAAAACTCAGAAGTAAATCCCAATGAGTTTATGGGACTTACCTGGGGTACCAATTAAGTTCTATTTTTTGCTTTTCCTTTGAAAAGCAAAAAAGGGGGGCAAATTTACTGATTGACTACTTCAAACCACAAATCGCTATGATTACTCTCACTTTAAAGAATCTATACGCTCCACGCAGCTGTAAGAGGAGCCACCGCTTTTCAGCTGAGTCAGTCCAACAGACAAGACAGACCTTCCTTGTGGCCAGGCCCCATCCCAGTGTCGACAGTGGGTGCCTTTCTCCTCTCCACCACCTTCCTCCCTGATGGGTCTTCCCCTCAGGATGAAGGAGGATGGCAACCCCAGTGACGACAATGGCAGCAGTGCCCCCAATCTAGCTGGAAGCTCAGTAATCCCCATGGGGCTGAGGCTGGCTGTTTGGGGGACTTCCCTTATCCAGCTTTAATCTGGCATGTCTCTCTCTTCCTCCTCCTTAGAGCTCTACCACCTGATCTCTTATTTCCTCAACTCTGGACCTTGTAAGAAAACCTGGATATTTTAAAAATCCACCCAGACAGAAATTTTAGCTCTGAAAAAGAGGGCATGCCTTGGAAAAGGAGGACAGATGGCAACCCTATCTTACACACAAATTAAGTGTGCTTAAGACTAAAATATTAGATTATCATTGGACAATGTGCATCTCACACCTGCATAGGGAAAACTATGCTTGAATGCTACTACTCTAAAAAAGATTCCCTTTAAATGCAAAATTAGCTTGCCAAATGGAAGAGTTTAGGAGATTGACTTCTGCTAATGAAAAGTGGCACCTTTTTGTCGCTTCAGCACAGAGGGAGGATGGAGCAAGCACGTCAGAAGGACATGTGCGATAACAGGAACTTTTCCCAGTACAGTGACGTTGTTCTCACAAGCTCCTTTGGGACTTTTTTTCTAAATCTCGTCTTCTCCATAACACCTTCGACATTTCAGTGTGAAGTTGTTAAGAAGAGTTAAATACATGATATCCTTCCACCTACAGGCTGAAGTTGATGTATGTTACCCACAAGGATTTTGTTGTTGGTGTTGGTGCCTTCTAGTCATTTCTGACTTATGGTGACTCTAAGGTGAACCTATCCCAGGGTTTTCTTGGCAAGATCTGTTCCGAGGGGGGGATTGCCTTTGCCATCCTTTGAGGCTGAGAGAGTATGACTTGCCCAAGGTCACCCAGTGCGTCTCCATGGTTGAGCAGGGATTCAAATCCTCACCTCCAGATTCATAGTCCAATGCCCAAACCACTATACCACACAGGTTTTCTTTATACACAAGGGCTGCACCATATGATTTCTTAACTTTCCAGCCACATGGACTTAGCGGGGGGAGAGGCTTTGCTCATCCAGCAGTGTTCAGAGCACTAGTAAATATGATCATCCTTTGTTGGAGGAGCCAAGGTTGGCCTTGTCCTAAATTTCTGCCTACGAACAAACCATAGTCTTATTATTTAAAACTGACAGAGGGAACAGACACCCCCCCCCCGGATCTTGAAGAATGGTAGATCCGGGGAAGGTGTTTTAATGATGAGCATGGAGACGAGCGCAGGGGTTGGCCAGGGCGTAGATACGCCCTGGTCAGGAGGAGACAGGGGCGGGGCTGAGGCAGGGCCTATTTTACCCATTGCCGTCCCTGGCTTCCTCCTCTTTTTCACTCGATCGAAGGAGGAGGAACGTCCATCTTTCCAACTTTTTCGGCCACGAGGGAGAGCTAAGTTGGCTGTGCTGTGCTTGGGGGATTTTCTGTATGATTGGCAGCAGCCTAGCAGTGTGGTTGTTTTATTTCTGTGTGATTGCTGATTGATTGATTCTGTCTTTTAATTGATATACTGTGTTTTGTTTTGGTGGTCCATTCTTTGTTCTCTGTTCCCTTTGTTCTCCACGTGGTCTACCCATCCCCCCTTTTTTTTCATTCCAATTTGGTTAGCTAATAATTTAATTGGCATTTTCTGATTCACTTGGTACATTTGGATAGGTTAATTAATTTCTTGGGGTTAATTGATCGATTTTTGCACTCCTTTGGTCCACGTGGTCCCCCCCTCTCCCCCCCTTTCCCCCCTCCTAATTCATTGGGATTTTATTGAATAAATTGTAATTAATCTCGCTGCCTCCTAATTCATTGGGATTTTATTGAATAAATTGTAATTAATCTCGCTGCCGCTCCAGCACGAGCCCCTGGATCCAGCCTCACTCCCCCCTCCCCGGCTGCTGCCGCTAGCCCACCTCCAGGCCCGATCTCGGCGCGCCAGATCCCAGCGCTCCGCGGCCCGCAGCCTTGCTGCACGACCTCCCCCGGCTGCTGCCACTGGCCCACCTCCAGGCCTGATCCCGGCCACGCCAGATCCCAGTCTCGCCCCTGGAGCCTCGCTCCGTGGCTTGCCTTGCCGCTCGCTTCGCTGCAGCGCCCGCCGCAGCTGCCGCGGCCTCAGCAGCCCTCGCTCGACCCTGCAGCCTTGCTGCCCGCCGCCCCAGCGCCTGCCGTGGCTGCCGCAGCCTCAGCAGCGCCCGCTCGACCCTGCAGCCTCACTGCCCGCCGCCCCAGCACGCCCACCGCAGCTGCCGCCGCTTCCCTGTTCAGGCCTTCAAGCTCTCGGCCCATCGCCGCGGCCCCGATCCGCCCCCAGCCCTCAGCGCAGCGCCATCGCCACAGCCTGGCCCTGATCCAGCCGATCTGGCCAGCCCTGATCCACCGCCAGCTGCCGTGCCTATTCTGGGCCCTGGTCTCAGGGGCGCCTTGTTGGCCCCGCGCCACATGGCCGTGGCCTAATCTGGGCCTGATCCGGCCGATCTGGCCAGCCCCGATCTGGGCCCTGGTCTCGGGGGCACCTGGTGGGCCCCGTGCCACGTGGCCGCAGCCTGATCTGGGCCTCAGACTCGGGGGCGCCTTGTTGGCTCCGCACTTGGTGGCCCTAGTGTCACGTGGCCTTACCCCCCCCAATCAGGACCCTTTGATTTTTGTACTTTTGATTACTTTTGTTTAGTTATTTTTAGTAAGTTTAGTTAATTTTCTTTCATTTGTTTATTTTCGTTAGTTTAGTCAATTTAAATACCTTTGTTTGATTTGCTTTCTTGGTTTTTATTCATTGTTTTCATTCGTTGCTTTGAATTTTACATTATATTACAATTTTACATTAATTTTACATTAGCTTTGAATTTAATCATCCAGCAGTGTTCAGAGCACTAGTAAATATGATCATCCTTTGTTGGAGGAGCCAAGGTTGGCCTTGTCCTAAATTTCTGCCTACGAACAAACCATAGTCTTATTATTTAAAACTGACAGAGGGAAATTGTGTAATAATAACAGTAGCATACTCTGAGGGCACAATTGAGACTTTCATGACTTTCCTTTTCAAGGATCCTACAGAATGATGAATTGCTAACAGGAGAACATATGGAAATGTAAACCAAAGTGCTAATAAATCACAGAAAAGCACTGAGCAATCAGATATTATACAAAAATCTCTAACCAGTAGCTGGGACTCTCTCTCTCTCTCTCTGGCTTTACTAAGGCTTAGCCATATCACTACAAGCAGTGCATGAAAACGATAAGAACTAGATTAAAAACCACAGGACTTTGGATGCATTAAAAAAAAAAACCTAACACGATTTTTTTTCTCGGCTCCTACCAAGGTCAGTGAAAGATGACTCCAGAAATTGGCCTAACCAAATTCTAGTAAATTTTCTCTTTTAGCCCTCTTGCACTAGGATTACAACACTTACATTATATGGTGTGAGTTGTGGGGTATTTTCTCATTCAGTGAGAATCCCAGTGTAAAAATGCTTCACATCCAATGGAGTGTTTGCCTTTGCAGAATCAGGCACATTTCACTCAAACAGGGAGGTCCAGAAAATGTGTGGGAAAATAAAAATTAAAATAAAATAAAACCATATGAAATTAAATTAAATCAAACCACTTCTTTCATTGTGGGGTATTTCTTACTGTTCACCAGAATATGTACCGTTAGTTGTTGCTGTTGTTCTTCCATTACTGAGTCAGGGACAAAAGTATCTTAGTGACCAAAAAAACCCAATAAATTTGTTGAAATTTTTTGTTTTGTTTTATTTCAGCTTTTGTTGTTGTTGTTTATGGAAAAGTCACTGAAATTTGGGGACA
This sequence comes from Gambelia wislizenii, assembly GCA_030847615.1. Classification (NCBI taxonomy): domain Eukaryota; kingdom Metazoa; phylum Chordata; class Lepidosauria; order Squamata; family Crotaphytidae; genus Gambelia; species Gambelia wislizenii. Next base: position 161,913,984 of record JAUMIR010000001.1, on the reverse strand, counting down.
TTCTTTACATCTATGACTGAAATTTGGGGACATTGCTTAGGTAAAATTAATGCCACAGAAGGTCTGCACTATATGTCTACTTCTCCGTGGATGACAGTGAAGGAGCTGCTGCTGGGGCAGCAACATTTCCACCATGTTTATTTTCCTGTCTGAGGGTATGGAGCTATACGTGATGCCAGTGTTTGCCCTACTAGAAGAGAAGGTAGAACAATCTGACATCCACCTATCCAATTTCAGTCAGTAGGGAAGATTTAAAAAACGGGGAGATCAGAACAGATTCTGGTGGAAAAGCAACACAGAGGGATGCCTCTAAGGAGATAGATTACCAGATGGAGGAAGCAAACAGTTGGAAGAATGTGATACAGAGAAGGGAGAGAGGGATACAACTGTGTCATCACTGTAGGTGGGTATGGGATCTGCTACACACCTCCAAGCCAGGCTGAAAACTTGGATAATAGATCAGATTACTAAACACTCAAAAAGGAGAGAGACAGTCGTAATAAGAAACCTCAGATAACACATCTGTTAAAAGTACAATCTTGCCAAAAATACAAGGTCCAACAAATTTCATACTTCTACTTTACAGAAGATGGGGGAAGTGGCAAGAAGAGATTAACAGTCTTGGACAGGATCCTCACCAACAGTGAACAACATCTCAATGAGATGGAAGTAGTGGGTGCCTTGGGTGGAAGGGGCCATTTCATGCAGGAATCATTATACAGAGGGAATGAAAAGTTAAGTGTATTCAGACATGTACTTTCTGAACTTTACCAAAGCTAATTTTAAAAAGCTTAAGGAATTACTTGGTGAGAACATAGTCAGAAATATGCAAAGAGCAGAGGGATTGTGATAGATGATGGTTTCATAAAGGTGAAATATTAAAGATAAGGAAGAGAAGAATAGTGGAGGTGAACATCTGGCTTCACAGATGGTGCCGCTGGGAATGATTTGGCTTCTTGGACCATGGTCTGCAGTTTCATGAAGCTGGACTTCTGGCAAGGGAAGGGTTGCACCTCACAGCAGTTGGCAGGAATGTTGTTGCTAAAAGGCTCAAAACTCTGTTCAGGAGGGCTTTAAACTGAGCTATGTGGAGAAGGGAGGCAGCATTTTTGAGGACAGGAGTTCATCAAGTGCTGGAGATAATAGCCCAACTGTTTTAGAGACAATTGGCCAAATAGTACAAGAACTGAACAGTGGGAGGAAAAACACCTTGAATAATCAGCCCATGGTCTGAGATTTCTCTATACTAATGCATAGAGCACAGGAAATAAACAAGATTAACTTGAACTCTTAATAAAGCAAGCAAATATGATATAATTGGCATCATGGAAACATGGTGGGATGAGTTTCATGATTGGAATGTAGTAACAGAGGGGTATAACTATTTCAGAGAAATAGACCAAAAAGGAAAGGAGGAAGAGTAGCGTTATGCGTCAAGGATGTTTACATATGTGAAGAGATTTATTACTTAAATCCTGGAAACCAGGTTGTAAGCATCTGAATAAAAATTAAGGGGGAGATAAACAACAGGGATGTCACTGTGGGAGTCTACTACAGACCCCCAAACCAGACTGAGGACATGGATGATGCCTTCCTAGAACAGATGATCACAAATTCAGAAAGGCGGCATGTGGTAGCAATGGGAGATTCTAACTATCCTGTTATTGGTTGGAGGTCAAACTCTGCCAATACTATAAGGTCTAGCAAATTCGTCATCTGCCTTGCAGTCAATTTCATTGCCCAAAAGGTGGAAAAGGCAACAAGAAGATTAACTATTTTAGATTTTATCCTAACCAACACTGAAGGCCTGGTTAGTGGAGTGGAAGTGACAGGATCCTTAGGTGGGAGTGACCATGTTCTCCTGGAATTTGTGATACAGAAGGAATGGAAAGCCAAGTGTAGTCAGGCACACATTCTAGACTTTAGGAAAGTTGACTTCAGTAAACTTACGGAAATACTGGTTGTGACCCATGGTCAGGAATACTAAAAGAGAAGGAAGTTCACAATGGATGGGAGTTTCTTAAAAGTAAGATATTCCAGGCACAACTTGAGACAGTTCCAAGGAGGAGCAAAAATGGGAAGTGTCTAAAGAAACCAGGATGGATGTTTAAAGAACTTTCAAATGAGCTAAAAGGTTTAAAGGGGGCATGTACAAGACATGGAAAAGAGGTGAAATCACCAAAACAAAACAAAAAGAATTCAAATGGATAGCCAGCATACATAGGGAGGAAGTCAGAAAAACTAAAGCACAGAATGAGCTTGGGCTTGCTAGAGAGGTTCAAAACAATAAAAAGGACTTTTTTGCTTATGTCCATAGCAAAAGAAAGAACAAGAAAATGGTAGGGACACTGTGTGGAGAAGATGGAGAAATATTAACAGGGGACAGAGAAAAGGCAGATCTACTCAACATCTTCTTTCCCTCAGTCTTCTTCCAGAAGGAAAACATTGTACAACCCAGAGAAAATGGAGGAGATGATGCAGTAGAAGAAATGCAGCACATAATAGGTAAAGAAGTAGTACAGGAATACCTGGCTACTCTAAATGTATATAAGTCTCCAGGGCCAGATGAACTACATCCAAGGGTATTAAAATAACTGGCAGAAGTAATCTCAGAACCACTGTCAATAATCGTTGAGAATTCCTGGAGAACAGGAGAAGTCCCAGCAGACTAGAGAAAAGCAAATGTTGTTCCCATCTTCAAAAGGGTGGGGACCCAAACAATGATTGCCCAGTCAGCCTGACACCAATACCAGGAAAGATTCTAGAGCAGATTATTACAAAGTCAGTCTGTAAGCACCTGGAAAGGCATGCTGTGATCCCTAAACGTCAACATGGGTTTCTCAAAAACAAGTCATGCCACACTAATATCTCTTTTTTGATAAAGTTACATGCTTTGTAGATGAAAATAATGTTATGGATGTAGTATATCTTGATTTCAGTAAGGCCTTCAACAAAGCCCCCCACAATACTTTTGCAATTAAGCTACTAAAATGTGGGCTAGAAAATGCTACTATTAGGAGGATTTGTAATTGGTTAACCAACAGAACCCAAAGGGTGCTCACCAATGGCTCCTATTCATCATGGAGAAAAGTGATTAGTGGGGTGCCACAGGGTTTTATCCTTGGCCCAGTGTTATTCAACATCTTTATCAATGACTGGTGATGGAACAGAGGGCATGCTTATCAAATCTGCAGATGAAACCAAATTAGGAGGGGTAGCGAATGTCCCAGAGGACAGTATCAGAATTCAAAATTACCTTAACAGATTAGAGAGCTGGGCCAAAACTAACAAAATTAATTTCAACAGGGAGAAATGTAAGATACTACATTTAGGCAGAAAAAGGGGGGGTGATGAAATGCACAGATATAGGGTGACACCTGGCTTGAAAACAGTTTAACAACTTGCGGACAACTGTTTGACAATTTGTGCGCAGGAACAAGTACTATAATAATCAATGCTGAGAAATATAAGGTTACAACAACAACAACAAAAAGAAGACCAAGGGATCTCTTCTACAAGATCCTAGAAATCAAAGGGAAATTTAAACAAAGAGTGGGAATGCTCTATGACCAGCAGGGGAACACATTATATGACCAAGTAGAAATAAAAAGACTATGGAAACAGCGCATGGAAAAACTATATTAAAGAGATGAAAGGATGAAAGATTTATTCAAGGAAGAGCCATATGAAGATAAACCTCCAATTTTATAAAGTGAATTGAAAGCTGAACTCAAAGCACTTGGGAGAAAAAAATCACCAGGAACAGATGACATACCAACAGATCTGCTTCAAGCTACAGAGACAGAATCTACTCTAATTCTAATATCTGTCAACAAATATGGAAAACAAAAGAATGGCCCACTGATTGAAAACACTAGATATACATTCCAATCCCCAAGAAAGCGGACATCAGGGATTTCAGTACCCACAGGATCATTGTATTAAGTTCCCATGCAAGCAAATTGATGCTCAAAATTCTACGACAAAGATCTTTACTATATATAAAGTGAGAAATGCCAGATGGCCAAGCTGGGGTCAGGAAAGGAAGAGGCACTAGGGATCAAATTGCAAACATACATTCAATAATGGAGCACATCACAGAATTTCAGAAGAAAATCAGCTTGTGCTTTTATAGATTATGGCAAAGCATTTGATTGTGTACATCATGATAAACTATGGATCACTCTTAATGAAATGAGTGTGCCACAACATTTGATTGTCCTGATGTAACCTGTACCCATGACAAGAGGCTCCTGTTAAGACAGAATATAGAGAAACAGAATGGTTTCCAATTGGCAAGGGGGTCAAGCAAGGCTGTTCTTTATCACCCTCTCTGGTTAACTTGTATGCTGAACATATACCTAAATCAGGATTAGACTTGGAGGAAAGAGGCATGAAAATTGGAGGAAGGAACATCAACAATTTAAGATATGCAGATGACACCATACTACTAGCAGAAAACAGCAAAGCCTTGTAATGATTACTATAGAAAGTCAAAGAATAAAATGCAAAGGCAGGTTTACAGATGAACATTAATACAAAAATAATGACCACAGGTGATTTACATAACTTTAAAGTAGATGGTGATGACATTAAATAGTTCAAGATTTTCCATACCTTGGCTCCATACCTAGGCTTCATTATCATAATGGAGACTGAAATCAAGTAATCAGAAGAAGACTAGGAGATGGAATGGCAGATATGAAGGAACTAAACAAGATCCTGAAGTGTAAAGATATATCATTAAATACTAAAATTAGGATTGTCCATGCCATCATATTTCCCATTTCTATGTATGGTTGTGAAAGCTGGACAGTGAAGAATTTTATGGATACCATGCTAAAAAGACAAATAAGTGGTTCCTAGAGCAAATCAAGCCTGAACTCTCCCTAGAAGCCAAAATGACTAAACTGAGTCATATCATGAGAAGACATGAGCCACCAGAAAAGATAATAGTGCTTGTTAAGGTAGAAGGCAGTAGGAAAAGAGGAAGACCACATTCCAGAGGGATCAACTCAGTCAGGGAAGCCTTGGTCCTGCATCTGCAAGACCTGAGCAGGGGTATTGATGATAGGGTGACTTGGAGGTATCTCATTTATTGGGTTACTATAAGTTGAAGTTGACTTGATGGCAGTTAACAAGAAAAACATATGGGAGAAAGGGACTATAGGGATTTAAATCTTTTACTATTTCATCCTTGCATTCAAAGACATATAATTTCCATAGTTTTCTTCCATGCAAAAACAAATATTTCCACACAGATTTTACCCAATATTCACACATTCCAAAATGTTTAAGGAACTTGTTCTGTACACAGATATGTGTAGGGGAGCTTTTGCCCAAAGAATTTTTTTTTTTTAACAAAAAACACTATTTCCAGAAATACTCATATTTCTTTTGCTCAAAAGTGTGTTCTTTGCACATTAAACTCAAAAATTTTGCACAAAAAAAATCATGTGTATTTCTGAACATAATTCAAATCACTTTGGGATGTGTGGACACTGGATGGAAACTGCAAAATTCTTGCCTCCTTGTTATTCTTCACAATCAGGGTTTCTGAATTTTAGAAAACCAATCTTTCAGCCAGGAAATGAATAATCATAGAATCATAGAGTTGGAAAATACCTCAAGGGCCATCCAGTCCAACCCCCTGCCATGCAGGAATAAACAATCAAAGCATTCCCAACAGATGGCCATCCAGCCTGTGTTTTAAAACCTCCAAAGAAGAAGACTCTACCACACTCCAAGGCAGTGTATTCCACTTCCAAACAGCTCTTACTGTCAGGAAGTTCTTCCTAATGTTAGATGGAATCTCTTTTCCTGTAGTTTGCATCCATTGCTCCATGTCCTAGTCTCTGGAGCAGCAGAAAACAAGCTTGTTCCATCCTCAGTATGACATCCCTTCAAATATTTAAACATGGCTATCATGTCCTCTCTTAACCTTCTCTTTCCCAGGTTTAACATACCCAGCACCCTAAGCCACTCCTCATAGGGCGTGGCTTCCAGACCTCCTACCATTTGGGTTGCCCTCCTCTGGACATGTTGCAGCTTGTCCATATCCTTCTGGAACCGTGGTGCCCAGAACTAGACACAGTATTCCAGGTGAGGTCTAACTAAAGCAGTATAGAGTGGCACTATTACTTCCCTTGATCTAGACACAATACTCCTATTAATGCAGCCTAGAATCACATTGGCTTTTTTAGCTGCTGCATCATGCTGCTGACTCATGTTCAGTTTGTGGTCCACTAAGACTCCTAGATCCCTTTCACATGTACTGCCCTCAAGCCAGGTGTCACCAATCCTATATCTATGCTTTTCATTTTTTCTGCCCACATGTAGTATCCTACATTTCTCCCTGTAGAAATTCTTTTTGTTAGTTTTGGCCCAGCTTTCTAATCTGTTAAGGTCATTTTGAATTCTGATCCTGTCCTCTGGGGTATTAGCTACTCCTCCTAATTTGGTGTCATCTGCAAACTTGATAATGGTGAATATTCCCTCCACTTCTAGTCTAGATCAAGGGAAGTAATAGTATTATTCTTTTCTGGTTTGCTGGAGTAATGTGTCTAATTCAGGACAGCACATTTTATAAAGCATACAGATGAGCTGAAATGCTTCCAGAGAAAAAACAACATCCAAGGCAATAAAGGGTCCAGAAACCAAGTTATGGGAGGAAAGATTGAGAAAACTGTATAGTTTAGTCTGGAGAAGAGAAGACTGATGGGTGATGTAATAGCCATCTTCAAACACCTGAATGGCTGTCACATGAAAGATGGGTCAAACTTCTTTCCTTCTGTTAGGAAGGGTACAGGACCCAAGCCAATGCATTTCTGTTACAAGAAAGGAGATTCTAACTAAGCATGAGGAAAAACTTCCTGACAGAAAGAATTGTTCATCCATGGAACAGACTACTGTGGAAGGTCAATGGACTCTCCTTCCTTGGAAGTTTTTAAGTAGACTTTGGCTGGCCATCTGTCAGGTATGATTTTGATTTAAGACATTGGCTTAGAATTCCATTCCAGCACTATACTCTTCTAATTCTATGGCTGAAGTCACTTTGGGCAATACTCCCTCTGTCCCCCATGTGTGTCCTCTTCCCCACCCCAGTAGTTTCAGTGGGTAACAGTCACCCGTGATTACAAAAAAGAGAATTATTCATTATGGAGGGTGAACTCTGCTAGAAAGTCACCTGCTTTTATCCAAATCCTGATGTTTGGGGAGCCAGGATTTTGTCCTCCATTTGCAAACTGCCTTCATTAAAAATGTAGAAAAAGGCAGTCCCAAAATAACACATATGCAATGTTGCAAACAGTCAATGAGAGAGTGTCATTTAAGAAGCTTAGGAATTTTGTAGCTTGAGTGCCTCCTGTTCATATCTCACATCTCTGATGTTGAAAAAAATGCCCCTTATTGGCCATTTTCTGACCTATTTCTATATTTTTTAAGTAAGGAAATGTACTGGGAAAGCAGCTTCCTCCCTAAAAAGGTCTCGTTTGAAGTTCTGTTCACAGTTCAGTTATTAACATACTTTAAGATATCCTAGTGACTCTCAGAGGAGATGCTAACATATCATTATCATCCTGTTCCTCCAACAGCCCCCAGCTCTGCTGTTTCCATTTAGCCCCAACTAATAGAGTCTATTTGGAACATTTAGGCATACAGCAGGAGCAATGATAGTGTGACAGTAAATGTTTTCAAACATGCTGGGAAAATGTGAAATAAACTAATAAGGACTTGTTGAAGCAAAAAGCATTATTTCTCTGAAAAGACAACCAAATGAACTCTTCAACAAAGAGAAAATGAAAGGTATGGGAGACTGAAAAGGCAAATCGGAAATAGGAAACAAAACATGAGATATACCAGTAAATGTATGGAAGCACTAAGTGCTAAATAGAATTTTTCTACCACAACACATTTTGGCACTCTTGTGGGGGAAAGGGCCATTATATTTTCAAAAGCTGAAGTAAAAGATTCCTCATTTCAATAGAGTTATCTGTCTTCACTGTCTTTATTTCAGCTTTAGCATCTGTGAAATTATTGTATGTCTTATATTGTTTCTTTTCCTCAAAGAAAGGACAGGAAACATTTTCACCAGTAAAGAGTTTTGAGGGAGCCAACATGGTGCAATGGTTTGAGCCATGGAGACCAGGGTTTGAATCCCTGCTCAGCCATGGAAACCCACTGGGTCACCTTGGGCAAGTCACATTCTCTCAGCCTCAGAGGAAGGCAAAGACAAACCTCCTCTGAACAAATCTTGCCAAGAAAACCCTGTGATGGGTTCGCTTTAAGGTCACCATAAGTTGGAAATTACTTGAAGGCACACAACAAAAATAACAAAGGGTTTGGGAAATATTTTCCTGGGACATTAATAATTATGCCAACAAGAAAAAAATTAAGGCAGTCAGAAGAGGTAAAGGCATATTGGGAAATATTTTCTAAAGATACAGTCTATCTTCATGCTTTCAACTTCAGTCCCTTCTTTATGAGCTGCTTCAGATACAGTTTTTTCAATTATTGCATGGGGTTTTGTAGTGAAAGATTTTGATACTCTAGCTGGTAAAACTAGAGAAGGAGTTGCCACCTTGCATGCACCTGATTTTGTCTCATATGGAAGCTAAGATGGGTCAGGTCTGGTTAATTCTTTAATGGGAAACCACCAAGGAACATTAAGGATCCCCAAGTAGAGCTAGGAAAGAAACCTGCATGAAATCCTAGAGAACCTTTGCCAATATGAGTCAACAATACTGGGTTAGATTGACCAATGTTCTGACTCAGGGTGTGGGGGAAACAGACAGAGGAAAAATTCCTGTTTACTGCTGTATCAGTTGGTCAGGTTCTCTTATTTTTAAAAAACAGACAAGGTTTTCCTTTTCACAGATTATCCAAAGCAGTTCTAGGGTGGGGTGGGGGGAAACAGAACTATTTTATTACTACTGAAAAGATGGGTCCTTTTTATTTCAGGATACATTGCACCAAAAAAGCTCGTTTTTCAGGAGGTCCAGTTAGCTAGTTTTGAATCTTTCTTGTGTTCTGGAAGGGAGGGTGAGCACATGGCATTTATGCTAGAACGATAAGATTTTTGAAATACTGTACATTTTTTTTTAAAGGCATGCCTATCCAGGTCTCCAGAGCCAACAGAAAGCAAATACATGGAAGAGAACTTTCACTGGCCAATTTTCTATAGCATTATGAAATCTGAATGCTATAACTTTATCACACTATGCTGCTATAGCATTATTATTCCACTTTAATTGCTATGGCTGCCTCCTGTGGAATTCTGGGGTCTGTCATTTAATGAAGCCTAAGAGCTCTCTGGCTGAGAATGCTAAATGCCCCTCCCTAAACTGCAAATCCCAGGATTCCACAGGAGGCAGCCACAGCAGTTAAAGTGGAATAGTAGCGCTATAACAGTGTAGTATGATAATAGTTGGCCAAATTGCCTACGCAGCTGTCTTCACCCTCCTACCTCTGGCTGTATAAGGCAGGCACCAATGTTCCTAGTTGGAGTGGGGAGTGGATTGCTCTGAGTCTTCTTCCCCTTGAAAATCTGCTTTGGAAGGTGAGTATGGAGGAACCTTCCAGAACAACATGGTGGGAGTTAGCTCTGGCGGCTGCTGGAGGAATTGGTTAAATTGCCTTTTCTCCCATATTCTGCCAATGGAAGCCTCCAATGGATTAAAGTCTTGAACAACTCAAGATCCAAGCCAAAGTTTTCACAATGAAAACCCATCAGATTGGCGAAGTATTAATGCTGGAAACATCCATATAGAGAAGAACTGGATCTAAGCTAGAGAAAATGTTTTTCTCTCACCGTATGTATGTGCTTTCAAGTCACCTGTACACTTATTGCAACCTCATGAATTTCAGAACTGGACACAGTATTCCAGGTGAGGTCTAACTAAATCAGAATAGAGTGGCACTATTACTTCCTTCAATCTAGACACTATACTCCTATTAATGCAGCCTAGAATCACATTGGCTTTTTTAGCTGCCGCATCACACTGCTGACTCATGTTCAGTTTGTGGTCCACTAAAACTCCTAGATCCCTTTTGCATGTACTGCCATCTAGCCAGGTGTCACCCATCCTATATCTATGCTTTTCATTTTTACTGCCTAAATGTGATATCCTACATTTTTCCCTGATGAAATTCTTTTTGTTAGTTTTGGCCCAGTTTTGTAATCTGTTCAGGTCATTTTGGATTCTGATCCTGTCCTCTGGGGTATTAGCTATCCCTCCTAAATACCCCTCCAAAAATCACAAAACCCAGGATTCCATAGGATGGAACCATGGCTGTTAAGGTAGAATCATAGTGCTATAACTGTGTAGTATGAAAGGGCCAGAGGCTACAACCCATAAAACCCCATGCAGCTGAGATGCTGATTTTCTGAAGGATGGTATGCCACCCACACATACCCCACACACACACAAAAAAAGCCCACCCAGAAACTGAGATATCCTGGGTAGGCTGTCCTCTGAATTCCATTATCTGCACAGGGACATCCCGTAGGAACATAGGAGAAGGTCTTCATGGTGGCTACTCCCAAGTCTGGATCCCCTTTCCTAGAGAGGCTAGGCTGGTCCCTCCTCAGTGTCCTCCTGGCAGCAAGCAGACTTTTTGGTTACAGACTTTTGGGAACTGACTTGTCAAAAGAAAAAAGCTTTTAATAGTGTGCTAGCCAGCATGATATAAGAAATTTTCAGATGCCCCTTGCCGCACAAGCAGCCTCTGGAGCAGTAACGAGGCTGCTGCGCAGCAAGGGGTCCATTTTGGACAACGCCGTTTCTCTCTCAGCATCGTCCGTGACTGTTGTGGCTAGCATTGAAGGCGGCCGCGCTGTTTTTTACTCACGGACAACTTCCGTGAGTGAAACATAGTGTGGCCGCCTTCAATGTTAACCGCAACAGCCACGGACAACGCCGAGAGAGAAACAGCGTCGTCCAAAATGGACCCCTTGCCGCACAGCAGCCTCGTTACTGCTCCAGAGGCTGCTTGTGCGGCAAGGGGCATCTGAAAATGTCCATAGTGTTTTGAGTGTGGGGCTAAGGGATTGTGCAGACAGTGAAAATACTCATTGTACAGTATGATATGTACAACATGCTGAGAATGAGATTTGGGGTATTCAGTAAAAGAGTTTGTGGTTTTCCCTGAACTTTTCCAGAGAATGTGCGTAGATGTGCATTTTTGCATGTGTGGATATCAAAATGCGCAATAATGCACATTTTTGCTCTATTGGCCATTATCGGAGGATGTGAACGCTGCATTCAAACAGATGTGCACACTTGTGAATTGGCAAAAAATAAATAAATGGTTGAGACAAAACACCGTCGCTGTGAATGGATGAATATGCATGTCTAGACTGGCCCTAAGACTAGTAGACTAGAATTTGAATTCCCCCTTAGCTGTAAAAAACAAAACAAAACAAATCTGGGTGACCTTGGGCAACTCACACTCTCTCATCCTAAGAGGGAGGCAATGGCAAACCTCCTCTGAATGAATCTTGCCAAGAAAACCCTTGGATAGGATCATATTAAGTCAGAGTTGACTAGAAGGCACAGAATAACAAATGCTATTTTTACTTCTTGATTTTTTCAATACAGTATTCAGTTTTTATTTATTCACCATTGTTGACATGGGAATTTCTTTTAGGCAGTCGGATTTAATTCAAAACATTCATATTTCACCTTGATTTCAAATCTTGGTGTGTTCCTCTGTGCTTCTGAGAGGTTATTCTAAATATATGATCTTTTTCTGAAATGGATAATAAGAGAAGACAACATGTCTCAACCCAAGCTGTACTTGGCACCAATAAAGTATGCCATGTGGTTCCCGGTGGCATGGAGAAGGCTAATCAATCTTACTTTAAAAAAAAAATGGTTGAAACCAAATAAGACCTGATGCTAAAAGTGCTTCACTTTAGTCAGCTTAATGCCAGCCAAAAAAACAAAAGCTACCAATATTTCTTGGGGTTCGTTTACACGGGCAAATATTCCCCTAAATACACCGCAAAGATAGCTCATTGTTCCCACAGATCGCACCACAGCATCGCCTCATTCATAAGGGGGGAAGATAAAACACCCAAATATAGCGTGACAGGGGATGTCACTACTTTTGCCGAGTTATTTGCAATGTAGCGCATTATTGCTAGTGTAAACAACCATTCCACTAAGGGCTGCAGCAGAGCTGCACTGTGATTGGTTGTTATGATGAAGGGGTGGGCTTAAAAGAGGTGGAGTGAGGGAGGGAGATTTAGTAGCGATTAAGATATTTTGAAAAATCCTCTCTGCTATTTTGCAAGTCTGTGTGAATCCAGTTTGCCAAGAAAAAGGATCCCCAAGTCCTTTCAGTCAGGGAAGATCTGTTTCCCACATAAAGCCCCTCCTCTTTCTCCTCAGCTGCGATTGCTGTCTCTGCTTGGAGAAGAGAGGGAGGGAGAGAGAGAGAGAGAGAGAGAGAAACTTTTATCTGATCTTCCCCCCTGCTATTTTGGCAGTCTGTGATTCTTTATTTAGCAAGAAAATGCAGGCTTCCAATCCTTTCAGTCACGGAGGAGCTATCCTCCTCCCCATAAAGCCCTCCTCTGCTTGGTTTCTGCTTGGGAGGCCACGCCCCCGCACCTTTCCATGTCTGAACCATAAAGTGAAATAGTTTACAAAAGTAACTGACTGGCACAGCTGCGGAAAAGAACTGAAGTGCAATTTGCTGCAATAAATCTGCTGTGTAAATGAACCCTTGGATACCCAGATACTTGCTGCAGACTGGATGTGTGTGATTGTTAATTTCCCACCAAATTTTAATTACCTGTGGTGTTTTAATTTTTGGATCGCTTCTATTTTCATTAATAGTGTGAGCCCATATATTTTGTACAGTTTGATTTGTAAAGGCCTATGGCCAATATAAAACAAAGTCTCTACTTTTAAAAAAAAGAAAAAGAAAAACCTAGTCTGGACCCAAAATTTGGCTAATGAATGCTTTTGTAATGAAGAAACAGAGTTATTCCTTGAAAACAAACAGTAGGCTTTTCAGCCTGAGCAGAAGCTTGTAATCAGTTCACTCAATCTGAGACCTCACTGGTTTAAAGTAGAGTTTGGAAAAGTCACCTTTTGGGTGGACATACAAATCCATTAATCTGTGACATCACTAAGGCTGGTGTCATCTCTCACCCCAGTGGTGCAGTTCGACCTCTCTGCACCCGGGTAGTGCCACCACTGCCCAGAATGCACCCACCAGCATGGACAGTGGGCATGTGGGCTTGAGGGAATGTTTGTTTGTTTGTTTGTTTATTCAGGGCATTATCAAACCAGTCTCACGTCTCATGGCAATCATGTTATTAAAGGAAATTGAAACATGCCAGTTGTAAACTGTTTATTATCATACCTCTCATCATTCACGTGACTGTGCTTCTCTGCCATCCCCCTGGTGTGATAGGTCCCTTTGCTTCAGTTTTGGGATGACTGCAGTCATGTGCCATGAGGGGACCTGATTCTCCTCCTCTCCTTCTCTCTTCTCTCTCCTCCTCATTGTTCCAAAGCAAGCTGACCCTGTGCTGCTTTGGAATAGGTGAAGGGTATGGGGAGAAGGGTGAAGAAGGAGGAGAATCAGGCCCCTTTATGCCACATGACTGCAGTCATCCTGGAAGTGAAGCAACCCATTACACCAGGGGCAGCAGTGGAACAATAGCAATTTTGGCAGGTATTGATGGGGTTTTCTAGTCAATTGAAAGGGGTGCAATACTAAAGACTAGAATGCAAAGCAGCAGCAGGATAGCCAGGATGCCGCCTGGTAAGTACTAGCTAAATTCATTACTATCCCTCTGAAATACTGCTGTAGCAGCCTCGTGTAATAAAGTCCTCAGTCTCCCTGCCAGTCTTCCAATATGGAACCTAAGGTAATTTACAGTATAACATTAAAACAAAATACAGTTAAAGCAATGTATGATACACATTTTTTAAAAGCCTTTTAAGTAGATATTCATATTAAGATGTTTTCAATATTAGATAGAGAGTCATATTAAAACGATTTAAAATACATTCTGTGAGCTGTTGGCCAAAAAAATTGTAATTTTCTCAAGTTCTGGTTTAGGGAAGGTATATCCTATCAAGCAGAAATATAGCACACAAGTGGGGTGTGTGGGTGTGGGTGTGTGCGCGCCTTCAAGTCATCTATCAACTTATGGTGATTCCATGGTTTTTATAGGGCTTTCTTAGGCAAGGAATGCTCAGAGGTGGTTTTGCCAGTTCCTTCCTCTGAAATATAGCTACAGCACCTGGTATTTATTGGTGGTCTCCCATCCAAGTACTATCCAGAGTGGACCTGCTTAGCTTCCAAGATCAGAAATTATCTGGTGCCTTCCGGGTATTTAGGCCTTTGCAGAAGTATTACTCAGGCATTAAAGCCCTCACATTCCATTTCTCCATATTCTGTCCAAACAGTGGCTTCTTATCCTGAATAGGTTATGCATCAGGACAATCAAATGCTGGGGCACACCCATTTCTTTAAGATCAATCCATATTTTTCCATGTGCTATAAGGGCTTAAAGGAAAGTTCTGCCAGTTGAAGGGCATGGGTCCACGAAGAGAGAGGAAAATAGCCAACGTAAACCACTGGCTCCATAGATGGTGTCGCCAAGAACTATTTGGATTCTTGGATCATGGGCTGCGCTTCCATGAGGGGGGACTTCTGGCAAGGGATGGGGTGCATCTCATGACAGTTGGCAGAAACATTTTTGCCAACAGTCTCAAGAATTTGATCAGGAGGGCTTTAAACTGAGTCAAATGGGGGAGGGAGACAGTATTCTGGAAGGCAAAAGGGCTGGAGAAAATAGTCAAACTGTCATAGAGGGAACAAGGCAAACAGTGCAAGGACCCAACAGTGGGAGGCAAAAAAAACTTGCACAGGCAGCAAGTAAAGGGAACACATGGTCTTAGATGCCTCTACACTAATGCACAGAGCATGGGAAATAAGCAAGATGAACTTGAACTCCCAGCACTACAAAGCAAATATGATATAATAGGCATTACTGAAACCTGGTGGGATGAGTCACATGATTGGAATGTAGGAATAGAGGGGTATAACCTTTTTAATAGAAACAGGCCAAACAGGAAAGGAGGAGGAATAGCATTATATATCAAGGATATTTATTCCAGTGAAGAGATCCATGACATCAATACTGGAAGACAGGTGGAGAGCATCTGAATAAAAATTAAAGGGGAGGGAAACAACAGGGATGTTATTGTGGGACTCTACTACAGACCCCCAAGTCAGACGGAGGAATTGGATGATACCTTTCTAGAACAGATGACCACACACACAGAAAGGAGAGATGTAGTAGTGATGGGTGACTTCAACTATCCTGATATTTGCTGGCAATCTAACTCAACCAAAACTTCAAGGTCTAGTAAATTCCTTACTTGCCTGGAAGACAATTTCATGGTCCAATAGGTGGAAGAGTCAACAAGGGGGTCAGCTATTTTAGATCTGATCCTAACCAACAGGGATGACCTGGTTAATGGGGTGCAAGTGGTGGGATCCTTACGCGAGAGTGATCATGTTCTCCTGGAGTTTGTTATACAATGGAAAGGAGAAGCCAGGCATAGTCAGACACGCATTCTAGACTTTAGGAGAGCTGATTTCAATAAACTCAGGGAAATACTGGGGGTGATCCCATGGTCAGGAATACTAAAAGAGAAGAGACTTCAAGACGGATGGGACTTTCTCAAAAGGGAGACACTGAAGGCACAATTTCAAACAGTACCATTGAGGAAGAAAAATGGGAGGTGTCTCAAGAAACCCAGATGGATGACTAAAGAACTTTCAACCAAATTAAGTTTTAAACGGAACATGTATAGGAAATGGAAAAAGGGAGAAATCACCAAAGACGAATTCAATCAGATAGCGAACATGTGTTGGAGTAAAGTCAGAAAAGCTAAAGCACAGAATGAGCTCAGGCTTGCTAGAGAGGTTAAGAACAATAAAAAGGATTTTTGGGGGTATGTCCACAGCAAAAGGAGGAAGAAGGAAATGGTAGGGCCACTACTTGAAGAAGATGGCAAAATGCTAACAGGGGACAGAGAAAAGACAGAATTACTTAACACCTTCCTCTGCCATTCCCAGGCCATTCTTTTTTATTGATGGGGAGAAGCTGGCAATTGATCTCCCATTCCATTTCTGTTCCTGATTTGCCTGTGTGCTACAACATGCCCAGTTTTCCTGGTGAGATTCCAGCATCAATGCACAGGCCTGCTAGAACACTTCCAGGTGAGTTTGGGACATCCAGGTAAGCTACCCTCTTTTTTGTACCCTCCCCAGGTTATTTATAAATGTTAAAGTGTGTTTTTGTGATTGGTGTCACTTTTAGGACTTTTTCGGATGTGTGAAATATAACGCAAGCAGCCTTGTCGCATTGCGAGGCTGCTGCGCTGCAGAGCGTCGGTTTTGGATGACGCTCTCCCCTGCCGGTACTGTTGCGGTACTGCGGGGAGATTTGAGCATCATATTTCGTCGATTTTTAAGCACGAAAGTTGATCGTGATTAAAAACCAACGAAATATGACGCTCAAATCTCCCCGCGGTACCGCAACAGTACCGGCAGGGGAGAGCGTCATCTGAAACCGATGCTCTGCAGCGCAGCAGCCTCGCAACGCGACGAGGCTGCTTGCGTTATATTTCACGCATCCAAAAAAGTCCTTACTGTGTTATTTTTCTTTTTATATTTGAATTTCCCGCACTTGCATCTTCTTGTGAGAATGGGCAGGATTTTGCTCCAGGAAGTGAACAGAGTTTCATTATAGCTCCATTCATTCCTGGGCTGCATTTTGAAGGTGAGAGAAGGTAAGTTTGGTGGGGAGGGTGATTGTTTCAGGACAGGGGTGGGAGTGGAGATTGTGGGACAGGAATGCTTTTTGCCTTCCTGCCTGATAATCTCCTCTGTCAGAGGCCAGATAGGGTTTGCATTTGAGAGACATAAGGAGCAGATGGTGTAGAGACAGGCCAATCAGAGAGATAGGAAAACTGACTGGGGGTTTAGGGAGCTGTGATTAATTGAGAGTTAAAGAGTTAATGCATTAATTCCTTGTGTCTTGATATACTTCCACTTGTTTGTTTTTCCACTGTTCTGTCCGTTCATATTAAATTTGCTGGAGGGCTGGTCATGCCAACCACAGCAAAGCCACCACCACAACACAGCTACAAGTCCACAGATAAGGGGTCACCCTGAGGCCCAAGTACCCAATTCATCAAGGAATTAAGTGGGGAACAAGAGCAGGGTGACTGACAGGATTCTAAGGGTTAGAACTACAAGGCCAGCCTGGAAAGGGGATCTGTCACACCATCACTATTCCTTTTGTTGAAAATGCACCAATGCTCAGTGTTTAAAGTTTAAATGCACCAATGCTCAGTGTTTAAATATGTGTTTTAGAGAGAGCAACACTGATAGGGTTAATGAGTGTTTCAGTGACTTAAAATCCCTTCATGTCTTATCCACCTATCCTGACCCATCTTAGACTGGTATTCTTAGGGAATCACACCACCTCTTCTCTCCACCTTCTGTTTGCTCTTTCACTGCTCCAAAATATTAAAATTAACTTATTCCTCTTCCTATTCTAGCTTCGCTTACCCTAGCATTCTTGGAGAGCTTTCCTGTCTCTAATGGAGTTACTATAATAAAAGTTTACTTTATTTCCTATAGCCACTGGTGTCAATGCTCCTTAATCATAGCTGCATGCATGCACTCTCTATCACCTTTGACTGGCCAATACCAGTAATTATGGCTAGCCCACCATGTAGGTGCCCTCTGCATCTCCATTTAGATGTAACCTATGAGCCCTTGATAAGCTTTCACACTTCTCCAGCTGGAAAGTAATTGGGAAGTAGCTGAACAATTAGACCTCATATATTTTAAAAAGGCAATTAGTACAAAAGGTTACAGTCCCATATCCTGCAGGTAACACAAGAAGTTCATGGGGAACTGCCGCTCTGGGGACAACCTACTACTGGCAGAGTCATATGCCAACATTTATAAGGGCTTACAAGCCATAGGATCCAAGGAAAAGGAAATAAGCCAAATACAACTGGTTTACATACCACTTCTATATCATTTTGTTTACATACCACTCCTACAGTTTTCTCTGTTGGATTACTTGGGGCCAAACCTGGCCTTGAGCCAACTCCTGGCATTTTTCTTCCATTAGGACAGGGAACAGACACAGTTAGCTTCTGGCCACAGTATTAATGAGCCTGGTTGGCTAACACCTCTGATTAGCAAACATGCAGCTCCTCATGAGGTTAAGCCTTTTTAGTACTAAGCCAGATCTATGATTAGAAGTATATGATAACGGCTGGACTAACATGTGTTATCCTTCCTCATATAGCATGTAATTTCTTCTTTCAATTTAGCTGTATATTTTTCAAATTCTTATCATCTCTCTTTCTATATATGTAAGTTGACAGCTAAACACATACATATATGCTTTTTGTTCTGTAATCACTAATATTGTCTGAAAGTCAGTGTTATGCTGTTGTTATTTAATAGCATGTTGCATTTTGTACTTTGGATTGTTCCACCACAGTGAGAGGTTGACTTCTAGAAACAGGATGTTTCCATTCACCCACCTCCTTTCCCATTCACCCATTCCCTTCTTTCATGCCAGCTGTCAAAAAGTCAAAAATAGAGCTGTCTAAGACATGGATAACAAATTCTTTCTGTACAGTAATATTACAATAGATTGCTCCTTTTCATTTGTTAAGATGCAGCCCATTTATATTAGTGAGGGATGGAAGTCTTAATTATGATCTTGTCTCCTCCATTGTCTGAAGCAAATGACTAAGTGGTTTATTAAGGCAATTAAATTTGGCTCTGCTCAAACTAATCTCTTGCCAAGCACAATATCCTATTAGGCATCTCAAAAGGGTGGAGGGGGGGAGAGAAGGTTGTCTTTGAAACCTTACAATAATGTCTGAGAAACTGGGTAATTAATTATCATTGATCATTCAGCTGACTTGAAGCATGCCACCTCCTACGCCCTTTCCCTTATTCTCTGTGGGGCCAGCTACATGGCAAAAATTACCCAGGAAGAAGTTGGGACAAACCCTATTGGTCCTCACGCTCATTGGGGCAGACATGCACTATTGGGAAGGAGGGGAAGCAACCTCCCCCCCAAAGTCCATGATTCCCCATCCTGCTATTTGTCACAGGTTTTCTTAAAAAGTGCAGGAAAACCTGTAATCAATCAGCAACCATCTCAGATAAAGGGCATACAGCAGAGCTGGATTGTGATTGGTCGGGCCTTGGAGGGGGTGTGCTTGCAAGGGATGCCTTTCAGTTGAGGATCCACCATTGTTGAACGGCTGCAGCAGCTCCTATGAATGAGTGCCTGTACCTCGCGTCTCCAGCTTCTGCTTCCCTCCCAGCCTCTGTTCCTTCCCCAGACTCCATGCAACCAGCCTTCCCAGCCTCTGCTTCTGCTCCAGCCCTGCATAACAAGCCTTCCCAGCCTCCATTCCTTCCCCAGCCAGCCAGCTGAGCAGCCGAGTGGGGACCATCTGTGTTCCTCCTCTGTGGCTGACATCTTGGCCCTCTCCTCTCATCCGCATGACTGACTTGCCCTCCCTCCCCCCAAGCCAAAACCGAGCGAGCTCAAGAAACAGCTGGGAAGGGAGCGTGAGCCAGCTGCAGAGGGAGGGCAAGTCAGTCACATGGACAAGAGGAGAGGGCCAGCCAGTTGAGCGGCTGAGCTGTTAGTCATGGAGGAGGAACGCAGATGGTCCCCGCTCGGCTGCTCAGCTGGCTGGCTGGGGAAGGAACGGAGGCTGGGAAGGCTTGTTACGTGGGGGCTGGGGCAGAAGCGGAGGCTGGGAGGGAAGCAGAGGCTGGAGCTGGGGAGGTGCAAGGTACGTGTAAACAACAAATCCGAGACTTTACTACCCACAACAAATCGTGGGTACAGTGGGTGACAGAATCAAGTTCTCTATTTCTCACATCTTCTTGGAATAAAAACATGTAGCTGAGCCCTGTGTTAAATAGACACTAGCAATTTGTGTAACATGCCACACTGCACAATTATAGCAGTATGATTCCACTTTAACTGCCATGGTTCTGTCCTATGGAATACTGGGATTGGCAGTTTAGGGAGGGGCATTTAGAATTCTCGCCAGGGAGATCATCTGGTGCCTCTGACCAAACTACAAACCCCATTGCAATTTTTAATAGCCATGGCAATTAAAGTGGAATCATAGTACTGTATCAGTGCAATTTTAAATAGCCCTGGGGACTCAGAAATGGCTGACAATGGAAAATGGAGATGTGGTAGAAGAAGATTGTGGTAATAAAAGAGCCAGAGAAGTGCAATTGGGCAAGCTGGGAAAGTAACTGCTAAAGAAGTGGGTTGTTGGTGGAAATTTCCAAAGGAGAAAGGGTGACACTAATAAATGGAGAAGGAGGGAAATTTTTTTCAAAATTCTTCACTTCTCTTTCCTTCAAGAGACAAAAAACAAGTGGCACACCAAGTGAGTTAGACTTTTCTCCATTGCCAATATTTCTAGCTGGGATCATAATAACATCTCCTGTACAACATTCTCACTTGAAAATCTCTGCTGAGCTACTTGATGTGTTCAAGTTCTGTCAGCACTACTCGGTGAGTCAGAAGTGCACTGTTCGCTGTGCTTAAGCATCAGCTTGTTCAATTTTAGAACTACTTGAACAATAAACACTAACTATATTTTTTTTCCATTTAAAGGCATATTAAGTGTCAGCTGAGGAGGAAGAAAATAATCTTGTTTCCACTCAAGCTATAGCAGAGTATGTCTTTCTATCCATTTTCATTTGTATGTTTATTTCAAACTAACAATAACAATATTGAGGACCGCTGGGCTTTCAGATTGTCTAGCCTCTTTGTTAGGAACACAGCGATGTGAGAGGAACAAAACCCTTAACTTCCTTTCTTTGCTGCCACTCACTGTGGTGTAATGAGAAAAAGTTGGAAAATGGTATTGCAGATTTTGACAGCATGAGCATTATTTCTAAAAGGTCTTGCAAACTTGTCTGACAAATCCTGCCTACACAAATATAGATCCGGGGATATCCATCTGATATCCGCTACTAACAAGTGTTTAATTAAGTATGAAGGGAAATGTTAATCCATTTTCCTTGCTCATTATTAGAGGCAGCTTTCCTCTTCAGAATTAGTAATAGTTAGAATCCATCATCTATGGTATCCTTTTATGTAGCTAAAAATAATACTGATGCAACTATTAATATACTAATGGCCACTGGAGCTTTTGAAAAGTGTGATAATCAAGATTTACTATATATGAGTGTTCTGTACTTTTGACTAAAGATGCAAGAATTCTTTACTTAGTAATTAATGCTGTTTCTGTTGTTGCTATATTTAGTTGCCTATTCTCTCTCTCTCTCTGGCTTCTCTTCGCAAACGAAGATTCAGGAAGGACTCATCTCGCACTTTCTGCAAGCACGCTGATGACTAAAAAGGCCAATCCAAGATAGACAAGTCCGGTTGCAGAAAGCACAGCAGAAAGTTTCCTTAGGTGATGTTTCCGGGTTGTGGTTTTTTCTGCGTTGTCATTTCTCTTCAAGACTTGTTCGGCGTGAGTTCTCAAATAAGTCTGCAGCATTGTGGATAGTGTGTCTCCATGCCTCCCAATGTGAGGCCAGAGCGGACCATTGTTGGTGATCAATTTGGCCGAGCCTGAGGTGTTGTTTCAGGGAGTCCTTGTATCGCTTTTCTGGAGCTCCCCTCTTACGCTGACCCGTGGCGAGTTCAACGTAGAGTACTATTTTGGGGAGGCGATGGTCCTCCATCCTAGAAACATGCCCTGCCCAGCACAGCTGTGTTCTCAATATCATGGCCTCAATGCTGGTGATCCCTGCTTGCTCAAGGACAGCAACATTTGTCACATAGTCAGTCCAGTGTATATTTAGGATTCTGTGTAAACAGCGCTGATGGAAGCGTTCGAGGAGTCGTAAGTGGTGGCGATAGGTGACCCATGTTTCAGACCCATAAAGGAGAATAGACAGTACAATGGCTCTGTACACACTGATTTTTGTGTTTCGCCTTAGGTGTTTATTACTCCAGACTCTTTTGTAAAGTCTTCCAAATGCACTCTGTGCCTTTGCTAATCTGTGATCGATCTCTTTGTCAATCTTGGCATATGAGGAGATTATGCTTCTCAGATAGGTGAACTGCTGAACGGACTTAAGCACAGAGTTGCCTACGGCAATGTGGGGATGGTGGCGTTCATCCTGTGGTGCAGGCTGGTAAAGAACTTCCGTTTTCTTCAGGTTGACTTCTAGCCCAAACAGCTCTGCAGCTGTTGCGAAGCAGGATGTTAGGCGCTGCAGAGCTGCTTCTGTGTGGGCAACAAGGGCAGCATTGTCAGCAAAGAGCAGCTCACCAACTAGATAGTTTAGAGTCTTAGTGCAAGCCCTCAGGCAGCTTAAGTTAAACAAGCTACCATCAGTATGGTAATGTATATAGAAGCCAGTGTCTTCTTCGAGCTCTGCCATAGCCCTTTGGAGAATCGTGCTGAAGAAGATTGTAAATAAAGTTGGAGCAAGAACACAATCTTGCTTCACTTCATTAGTTATTAGAAAGGGCTCTGAAAGAGCATCACCATATCTGACTTGACCACACTGGCCCTCGTGTAGCAAGATACTCATTTTAAGGAATTTGGGGGGACATCCTAGTCCAGGATCTGCCACAGACCTTTCCTACTCACGGTATTGAAGGCTTTGGTGAGGTCAACAAATGTTACATGGAGACCCTTGTTCTGCTCTCTACATTTCTCTTGTAGTTGTCTAAGGGCAAATACCATATCTGTAGTACTCCTATTGGCTCTGAAGCCACATTGGCTTTCAGGAAGAGGTTCTTCTGCAATGGCAGGAACTAATCTGTTCAAGAGTATCCTTGCAAGGATTTTTCCAGCAATAGAGAGCAGTGTTATGCCTTGATAGTTTGAGCAATCGCATTTTGCTCCTATTCATTACATATAGAAATATAGGATTTTGCCTATTCATTACATATAGAAATAGCACGCTCCACCCTATGAGGCACTTCAGGTGATGTACATTAAAAATGCAGTTTAAAATTCTCATTACCAAATTTGCAGATGACACCAAATTAGGAGGAGTAGCTAATACCCTGGAGGACAGGATCAAAATTCAAGATGACCTGGATAAACTGGAGAGCTGGGCCAAAGCTAACAAAATGAAATTCAGTACGGAGAAATGTAAGGTACTGCACTTAGGGCGAAAAAATGAAATGCATAGATATAGGATGGGGGAGACCTGGCTGAATGAGACTACATGTGACAGGGATCTAGGAGTCCTAGTAGACCACAAGTTGAACATGAGTCAACAGTGTGATGAGGCAGCTAAAAAGGCCAATGCAATTTTGGGCTGCATCAATAGAAGTATTGTGTCTAGATCAAGGGAAGTAATAGTGCCGCTGTATTCTGCCTTGGTCAGACCTCACCTAGAATACTGTGTCCAGTTCTGGGCACCACAATTCAAAAAGGATATTGACAAATTGGAGCGTGTCCAGAGGAGGGTGACTAAAATGGTGAAAGGTCTGGAAACGATGCCTTATGAGGAGAGACTTAGGGAGCTGGGTATGTTTAGCCTGGAAAAAAGACGGTTAAGAGGCGATATGATAGCCCAGTTTAAGTATTTGAAGGGGTGTCACGTTGAGGATGGCTCCAGAGATTGGAACACGGAGCAATGGATGCAAGCTCCAGGAACAGAGATTCCACCTCAACATTAGGAGGAACTTTTGGACAGTAAGAGCTGTTTGGCAGTGAAACACACTCCCTCGGAGCGTGGTGGGGTCTCCTTCCTTGGAGGTCTTTAAACAGAGGCTGGATGGCCATCTGTTGGGGATGCTTTGATCGTGATTTCCTGCATGGCAGGGGGTTGGACTGGATGGCCCTTGTGGTCTCTTCCAACTCTGCAATTCTATGATTCTATGATTCATAAAACCACATTTTTTTTGCAAAAGATACAGATTAAAAAAACTATACAGCTAGACAAAAATTGAGTTTGTCTACACAACTAAACAAAAAAAAGCAATTAAATTAAAAATGAATTTTTAATTTAGGAATCATGCTTCTCTGAGATATTGATCCTATTTATTATAGGGAAATTGGAGATGAGGGGCACCCATGTGTCTGTGAGAAAATGAGACTGAATGAGACTGATGCACAATTGTGTGTGGGGGGGTTATTTAATGTATTTAATGAATACAGAGTTAAAAGCCCAATAGAAGAGAACAGTTTATTCCTGCCTACTTTCCAACTGTACCAGTTTGGTAGGCCTGGCCCTTGTTAAATCTCTCCCATCCTACTTTTTCAGCTGATTTTAAAATGTCCTGATTTCTCTTTCTTCCTCCCACCTTCCTCCTAAATCCTCAGCTTGCTTCAAATTGATTTCAAAGTACAAAAGTAGCTTGCATTCAATCAATTCAGCAAAAGGGAGATGAAATGATGAGATCAAGTTTTTTTCCTTCCAAGTAGGCTCAGGCAAAAGCAAACTACTGCAGCCTTTCCTAGCTTTGGAGCAGAACATCTTGTGCTGACTCCTTCTTGAGATCTCTCTCTGGCTTTTCTTCACAAACGAAGATTCAGGAAGGACTCATCCCACGCTTTCTGCAAGCGCGCTGATGACTAAAAAGGCCAATCCGAGATAAACAAGTCCGGTTGCAGAAAGCACAGCAGAAGGTCTCCTTAGGTGATGTTTTTGGGTTGTGATTCTTTCTGCATTGTTATTTCTCTTCAATACTTGTTTGGCGTGAGTTCTCAAATAAGGCTGCAGCATTGTGGATTGTGTGTCTCCATGCCTCCCGATGTGAGGCCAGGGCGGACCATTGTTGGTGATCAATTTGGCCAAGCCTGAGATGTTGTTTCAGGGAGTCTTTGTATCGCTTTTTTGGAGCGCCCCTCTTACGCTGACCCGTGGCGAGTTCACCGTAGAGTACTATTTTTGGGAGACAACTTTCCCACAACTTTCAAAGGCACTACACTTATAATGACTGAATATTTGAAGTCATAAAGTCAGAATTATACATGCTGCCATTTAGAGGTAAAGACCTAATCTGGGTTATAAATGTTCATTCTTTCCACATTCCCACACAAATATGCACATATCTGTCTGTCTGTCAACTAATCAAACTATTTCCCTCTGAATTTTACGCAAGTTTAAATAAATATAAACAGCTAAGAAATGCTTATTCTGGATTAGTGCTACTAACTTCATGGAACTCATATTAGAAATGATTAATGCCCTATTTTTATTCAAATCTATTAATCATGGATATTAATTTCTGCAATTAGATTCAAAATGGTGGAATACTTAGGGGAAAGTAATTATAAATGTGAACCACACTAATTCTCAGAAACTGGTTAGAATGATCCAATCAGCTACCACAGCTGACATTATGTCTTTCTTCATGACCATGACAGATAGGAAATACCGTGCTCTAATGGCACCATACTAATTAATTATAAACAGATTATCAAAGGGCCTGATTTCCAGGCAAATTAAATGCTTTTAAAGGACCTTCCAAAGAGAGAACATTTGCAATTCCATCTGAATGATAATGATTTTGAAAGAGTGGTAGGTAAGTTTTCAAGACAATTATGCACCACATTATGAAGGTAATATAATGGCGCATATAAAGTTACAAAATGCAAAAGCTAAAAGAATCAAGAGCACAAATGTCCTTTGGAAGAAAATGAACAGCTTCTAGGTGCATAAGAATTGTTGTGTGACATTTGCTCCTACAGATCTGTAGAAACTATTGGCACTGGAGGCTGAGTTCAGGGGGGACAAAGAGCATGTTACTTTTCAACTCTCTCTCTCTCTCTCTCTCACACACACACACTTTTCTTTGCAAATGAGGATTCAGGAAGGATTCATCCTGCACTTTCTGCAAGTGCAATGATGACTAAAAAGGCCAATCCGAGATAAACAAGTCCGGTTGCAGAAAGCACAGCAGAAGGTCTCCTTGGGTGATGTTTCTGGGTTATGATTCTTTCTGCGTTGTCGTTTCTCTTCAAGACTTGTTCGGCGTGAGTTCTCAAATAAGGCTGCAGCACTGTGGATAGTGCGTCTCCATGCCTCCCGATGTGAGGCCAGGGTGGACCATTGTTGGTGATCAATTTGGCCGAGCCTGAGATGTTGTTTAGGGAGTCCTTGTATCGTTGGTTTTTTGTTTTGTTTTGTTTGTTTTTTTTGGAGTGTCCTTCTTATGGTGACCCATGGCGAGTTCACCGTAGAGTACTATTTTTGGGAGGCGATGGTCCTCCATCCTAGAAATGTGCCCTGCCCAGCGCAGCTGTGTTCTCAATATCATGGCTTCAATGCTGGTGATCCCTGCTTGCTCAAGGACAGCATAGCTGTTAGATAAGAGGAATATGACTGCCTGTCCAATACTTGTGTGACTATTTTGGTTCCATCACTAAGGACTTTATCAGACAATTCCCCTAAACACGTTATTTTGCTGGCATAACTTCTGCTGTTTCCATGCCAGCAAAAGAACTCCCCATACCTCACTTACCTTCCATCCTGACAAAAGGCTACCCTGGCAATGAACAAGGAGTGAATGAAGCTCTGTTCACTTCTTCATCTGAAATCGTACGGATTCTCACGGGAATACCTAGCATGGGGAATTAAAAAATAAAACAAAAAAATAACACTTTAAAAGTTCCATTAAGCACATAAACACACTTTAAAATACTTCCAAATAAACCAGGGAGGGTCATAAAAAGTGTGTCACCTACCTGGATGTCGTGATCTCACCCAGAAGTGTTCCTGCCAGTCCAGCCATTGATGTTGCATTCATTTGAGTACAATGGAGCGCAGAATCAAGTGCCAGCAATGCCAGCACAAAAGCACCATGGGGGATCAATTGACGGCTTGGGCTGTCAATAAAATAGGATGGTTTTTAAACTGGACATGATCGCAAAAGGCTGACATCATCTGGTATGCGTGCCCTTTTGCAATCATTAGGCATCCTTATGATGCCATATTTACATGTCCTGATAAAGTCCTAAATCTTTGCTTCCATTGTCTAGTCAAGGTACTCTATTTCTCCATGCAGAGAGAGAGATCAAGAGATCTGGCAATGCAGGATGAGACTGATCTATTCCTTCACCTCCAAATTAGCGCAAAAAATGAACATGGTTGCAAAGGAATTCCCCTTAGTGGGAAGAGGGGAAGGGAGGAGGCCTGACAAGCCCCACTGGCCTGAAAGATCCCTGCCAATGGGCTAACATAATGATAATTATCTTTACAGACTTTTTAGCTAACATGGTATAGTGGTTTGAGTGTTAGAGACCAAGGTTCAAATCCCCGCTCGACCTTGGAAACCTACTGAATGTCCTTGGACAAGGTACACTCTCTCAGCCTCAGAAGACAATGGTTAACCTCCTCTGCACAAATCTTGCCAAGAACTCCCTGTGATAGGTTATCATAGGTCAAAAATGACTTGAAATCACACAACAATAACATTTTCCCAAAATGTAAATCAGGAGTTCGTTTGTAGGCTGCTAATAACTGGGTTCGATCTGGACTTTGCTCCCATTCACTGAAGCTTTATCTGAATGGAATTCTGCTCCTGCCAGAAGAGGGAGGGTTGGAGACATCATTGCTTGATTCCCTTTGCTCCTACAAATGCTTGCACCTTCTAAAAATCTGTTGCTACTACAGATATAATATACTGCAATCAGTCAATAGTTCAAATTTGGGTTGCCACTCAAGGAAAAAGTTATGTGCCTACATATCCCCTCCTTATCTGTCCTTTCCTTGTATGCTCAGCAACCATGAAGACATCCTGGTCTCTTATACCACATTTTCATGTCACTAATGTTGGTTTAAAAGTTCACCCCCCATACCAAGATTTGATACCAAACAGAAGGGAAGATAGAGCATGCTATGTCCTGAAAGAAGTGCTCTAGGAGACATGTTTGAGAGCAGGTGATCCTTAATGCATTCAGCTCCCAACCTGTAATACAATCTGAACATCCAGTTCCACCCAGCAGTCTGGTGCCTGCAGTTTGCAGCAGTTGACTTACCTCTGACCTTTTAAAAAGTTTTGACTCTGCATGTGATGATTCTTGAGCGTTGCTACTCTCTGCCAAGTGAGTCTATTTCAACTCTGCAAATCCATTCAGTGCCAATACATAGTGCCAACAAAGTTGTTGGCTCATTATGATTCATTTCCATCTAATGCATAGAGAGCTTTAGGTATCATGATTAATTTTCATGATTTGTACAGAGCACTTAAATGCACAAAGGAGCTTAGAGACTGATTCATGCCATTTGTGAAGTTTGCCCAGGACTGGCATTTTAAAATCTAACATCCCATTGTGAAGTCATCTGGAGACAGGCCTGTGCACCACGCTGATAAGAGAAATTCCCAATTAACATTAGCTAGTTACTGAAGAAACCATAAACAAATTTTGCTACTAGCAAGTCATGTTTAAATATTCATCAATGTCCAATTCTTGTATTGAGTACTCATTGTTATGTATGTAACTTCAATGCTCTCTTTGCTTTAGATGTACTGCACTTATTTATTCAAAATAAGAAGGAAACAGCTCAGATTTCTGAGAATCTGAATATGCAACAACTCCCAGAGATTCCTCCTTACCTTACTGAGGGGAGAAATTGATAGACAGCAGCAACAGTATCTGTGCTGCTTGGTTTCAATTCTTACATTATTCAGTGCAGAAGATGGTGGAGTTACAATACGCTACTAGTTTAGATCAAACTTACAGGACAAATAGAAATTCTAGTACAGTTAGAATTCTTCAAAAAATCCAGGATTAAAGGGATTTCCATAAGCAACTAGCTTCAGAATTCAAATCAAGATCAAACTCTAGTTTAGATTAGAGTGGAGGAGGAAGATGAAGAAGAGGAACATGGGGAAGACTAGAAACTTTCTCTAAAGCTTATCAAACAGGCTTTACATCGAGGGAGTCGAGAATCCAGTGCTCAAAGGCCTTTTACGTCCAGATCTGCAACAAATCATTAACTATTATTATCATGTTTCTAGCTCATCTTTCTTCCATTCTGTTCAATGAAGCGTATTTAGCAACTTAAGAGAGGGCTACAAATTAGCTTATAAATTACTCATATAAATCAATAAGGTCCCCAGGCAGTTTCTTGTTGAAGTATTGGCCAGATGTCCTTCTTTCTTTGTTTATAATATTTGCATGCCACCCCATACAATTGCATTCTCTGAGCAGCTTAAAATAAACATAAAAATTTTAATACAAAATAAAATATAAAACCATAAAATCCAAAGAAGCATAAAATATGACAACATAGTTAGACTACTATCAGCCCAAAATTAAGCACAGAGATTTTAAAACTAAGGAGATTTTCACACGGGCTATATATCCCGTGGCAGGAACAGAATAGGGTCAGAAAATGTTTTCCCTTTCGGACGATGGTGACCCCGTTCTGTCCTGCATTGGTCCTGCTCCCGTGCCTGTTCTGGAATAATGTGTTCATGACTTTTTACCGTGAATAGACCACCCGTTCCATGTCTGTCACGGAATCACGGGTGTGCGAACAGGAGCCCTGTTCCTGTTTCGAAATGACAGCCACAGAGGTGAGGTCTGTTCTGAACACTTCCTGGTACGATCTGGACATCCAGGTAAGTGCCACCCTTCCCACGCCCCTCCCAGGGTTACTTGTATTTAAAAAAAATTAATTTTTTTTTGCTTTTTATTTTTTATTTGACAGCCGGGGGGTTAAATTTAAATTTCCCTCCTGCTCGTTCTCTCGCAATAATGAGCGGGATTTCCCCCAGCTGGTCGTAAAAGCAGCCTTACAACGGCTGCATTTACGGCCAGCCAGGCAAGGAGGGAGGATGCCCGTTCCTGCAATGGAATGGAGGTAAGTGTGCAAATGTTTACCTCCATTCTGTTGCAAGAATGGGAGAGGGGCTTGCGGGAGAGAAACGGGGCTTTTCACCCCAATGTGAAAATCTCTTTAGAGCCAAGGCCAAGATGATACACATAGTTGGCCCAATAAATTTTTCTGCCTTGCCTAGGGCAAAGACAAGATGGCACCCCCCCAACACACATACACACTATTTCACATACAGAAGCTGACTGAATTGCCAGTTGAATTTTTCTTCTTCTGAAGATGAGGTAATGATCTCTAGCAAAGCTGAGAGCAAAAGAGCAATTCAGAGGATGGGGGCTGGTTTTATGGCACACACAGCTTGCGCCTCTAACAGGAGAGAACAGCTTGGAGCCTAAGGAGCCAGAACTAGGGAGCTGCTGCTGCCTCCTGGTGCACAAGGCAGTTGCCTCACTCTGGGGATTATTTGAAAGTTCAGGGAAGAGAAAGTCCTTTATGCAGAAGAGTTTGGTGGCTTCTGTGTCAGTGAGATGTGGAAACCATGCCAGGTTTTAATGTGACCTTGAAAGGAGCTATCCAAGGAAATGAACCTATTTTGGAGATGTGGTTCAGTACTTTGGACAGTTCTTTAAAGTCCCAGAACCCATTGCCCCAATAATATGTATACCATCAGCTGCCACTGCTTTTTAGTCACCTTGACTAATCTTGATTCAGCTTCACATACTTTCAGACCACTTCCTGGGACATTCTCTGCTCAGGATGTCTGGCTTCTGATGTAAATACAACCCTGGGAGCTTTCATGCTACACAATTACAGCAGTATATTTCACTTTGAATGCATGGCATCATCCTGTGGAATCCTGGGATTTAGGGAGAGGCCTTCAGAATTCTCAGCCAGGGAACTCCTCTGGTGCCTCTGACCAAACTACAACAACCAGGGTTCCATAGGATGCAGCCAAATGGAATCATAGTGCTATAACTCTGTAGTGTGAATAGGCCAACTGATGGTCTTTTAACTTGGGGCCTTGGTTCTGAAAACTGTGGGGTGGGGGGGAATGATAGGTAGTAGTGCTATATTGGAAGCACTATTTCAAGAGGGACCAATAATACTATAGCCATAGGTTCCATAAGAGTTCTCCCTCTTAAGCAAAAGGCTGAACAACTGGGGGCGGGGGGGGGAATTTGGATTTACTTTAATTTTTCTTGTGCACCATTCAAGCACTGTATAGTAGAAGACCCCACATGCTCCTCTCTTTCCCTCTTCTAGACAATTCCCTCTCCCCCACCCTTGCAGCCTTAACCTTAGCAAGGACTTACACTGGCATTAGCCTTTAGCATGAGATAGATTCAGACAAACCCCTTCATATATTAAAAAGCACAGATGTGGCTCATAGGACTGTGTAGACTAGCCCTGCCACCAATGCTAATCAGCCTTCTCACTGGTATGCATCTTGGGCTTTTCCTCTTAGCAACTGAATGCACAGCTGGGGAGAGTTGTTCTAGGTGCAGCTGTGGGCTTCTTCTCATGGTCTACTTATGCTATGTGATAGACTGCCCTTATATAGTCCTGCCATTGGTCCCACAGTGTGATGGACTACCATTAAATACTATATTAGCTATATGATAACCTCTAACCCTGCCCTAGACACGTATGTGTAGCTGTTGTTGTGGGCCTTCAAGCCATTTCCAACTTAGTTAAACCTAAGGTGAACCTGCCATGGGGTTTTCTTGGCAAGATCTGTTCCTCTGAAGCTAAGATAGTGTGACTTGCCCAGTGGGTTTCCATGGCTCAGCAAAGATTTGAACCCTGGTCTCCAGACTCATAGTCCAATGCTCAAACCACTATCCCATGCTCGGTCTCTAGACAGGTATATGTAAGCATGGGACAAAATACATACAGAAATTTGAACAGTATTTTTTTCTTTATGTTAAAATAGGTCTTAATTTATTAACCTGAGGGCATTCATTGTTACACACTGAGACACATTTTCCTAATTTACTAAAATACTGTGCTATGCACACCAGCAAAGGTGAGAACCATGATTTATGTGCTTAAATCTTGCAAGATTTAATAAGTACCTGAAAGAATCTCGCAGTGTGTGAACTGGGACCTTACCATGCTAGGCCCAATCCTCACTCTGAGGAGCCTGTCTGGTTTCAGGTGACAATACTAAGAATTACTATTACTGCTCTTTAACTGACACATAAAGTGTCAGTCAAAGAGAGACTAAAGTCCTACTCCCTTTTCTATTAGGAAACAAATCTGCTGCCAGAGTCCACCCCAGTTAGCTCACGGATCTAGTCACTCTAGGCTTGACTTGGCCAGAACCTCACCACTGACCTCTTCTCAGAAAGTCTTCCCTTGGGTCCAGCAGCTAACCCGCTTACCTTAGTTCTTCCCTCATTGTCAGGATGTCAGCTACTGTGAGAGACTTCCTCTCTATCCTGGTGCAGACCTTCTTCACTGTTGCCAGATTTCAGTTCTGGTCTCACTGCTGACCACTGCCTGCTTCTTCAGTCCTTAATTCTTTTCGTCTTTCTGGGCTCCTCTCTTGTTCTGTTTTTTTCCTCACTTCTTCACAGCTTCTTTTCTCATTAGTGGCTTTGAATCACCTTTTATGAATCTCAGCAGCCTTCTTTTCCCCACAAGTGTCCGGTAAGATTTGAGATGCCCAACATTTCAAGGTGAGTCATCTTTTGCAGAATGTTGTCCGCTGCTCAATCAGTGGTGCACCATATGCTTCCTCTGTACACCTAAAATGTTAAAACTAAAACTGGTGTGATAAAACACTCTTTGGCAGTTAAAACACAGGGGTTGTCTAAAGGGTCCCCCCCCCCAAAAAAACCCCTCATGGAATTCACTGGGAATCCTACTTGTCTGAATGGGATCCTGCATAAATCCACACTATTCAGAAGGAGGGGGGCCAAAATGGCAAAAACAATGCAGGAAAAGCCTTTGTGGCCTTTCCCTGGCTTTTCCCATACTTTTTTTTTAAAAAAACAGCAAGTTGGATGCACATTCCTACTCATTAGGACTATCAAACAACAAGCGATTCTAAGGAAAGCACAAAGCTGATTGGCCAGGTGAGAGCAGGGGCAGGGCTTGCTGACAGGGCAAGCGCCCACCGCATCCATGTTAGATTTTCACCTTGGGGGTATAAAATGGGGGTAGTTATTTTTTGTTTTGCTTTCCTGTTAAATCAGAAAATCACTACAGTTGTCCCTCCGTATCCATGGATTTGGTATCCACAGGTTTAAGTATTCACGGCCTGAAAATATTCTTTAAAAAATAATAATCCAAAAAGCAAACTTGATTTTGCCATCTTATATAAGTGACACCATTTTGCTATGCCATTGCATATAATGGGACTTGAGTATTCATGGATTTTGGTATCCACGGGGGATCCTGGAACCAAACCCCAGCGAATATGAAGGGACAACTGTATATCACTGCAGTGCACCTTGGATGACTTTTTTTAAAAAATCAGTGGCAGGAAAGAACTAATGTGAGTAAATCACTCACAGCCACCAACTGGAATGTGAGGCTTATGGGGGCTTCCGAGGCCAAAATAACCATTAAGACATGTTGCTGCTGCTGTGAAATGCCATTACTATGAGGTACTCTGTCCACCTACCTGCTCATGTAGATGGGCCCACAGTAACAGTTAAAATAGCTGTTAGTGTACATATATTGTATCTTCCCCAAACAGGAATTTCACTTCCAAGCACTATCTCTTTTTCTGTGGCTGTTCAATCCAATCACAGCCTACTTTACAACATAATATATGCATAATACTACATTCTGCCACACATCACAGCTGTTTCTCCACATACTGTTTTCATAATGACCTGGATAGACTGGAGAGCTGGGCCAAAGCTAACAAAATGAAATTCAATATGGAGAAATGTAAGGTACTGCACTTAGGGCGAAAAAACAAAATGCATAGATATAGGATGGGGGAGACCTGGCTGAATGAGACTATGTGCGAAAGGGATCTAGGTGTCCTAGTAGACCACAAGTTGACATGAGTCAACAGTGTGATGCAGCAGCTAAAAAGCCAAATGCAATTTTGGGCTGCATCAATAGAAGTATAGTGTCTAGATCAAGGGAAGTAATAGTGCCACACTATTCTGCCTTGGTCAGGCCTCACCTAGAATACTGTGTCCAGTTCTGGGCACCACAATTCAAAAAGGATATTGACAAATTGGAGTGTGTCCAGAGAAGGGCAACTAAAATGGTGAAAGGTCTGGAAACCATGCCTTATGAGGAAAGACTTAGGGAGCTGGGTATGTTTAGCCTGGAAAAAAGATGGTTAAGGGGTGATATGATAGCCCTGTTAAAATGTTTGAAGGGGTGTCATGTTGAGGATGGAGCAAGCTTGTTTTCTGCTGCTCCAGAGACTAGAACACGGAGCAATGGATGCAAGCTCCAGGAACAGAGATTCCACCTCAACATTAGGAGGAACTTTTTGACAGTAACAGCTGTTTGGCAGTGGAACACACTCCCTCGGACCGTGGTGGGGTCTCCTTCCTTGGAGGTCTTTAAACAGAGGCTGGATGGCCATCTGTCAGGGATGCTTTGATTGTGTATTCCTGCATGGCAGGGGGTTGGACTGGATGGCTCTCGTGGTCTCTTCCAACTCTAAAATTCTATGATTCTATAATATCACTATCTCATCAAAGTCATCTGATCAGATGCACATACCCCTTTTATGGTTAATGTTAATAGAGGTTCCCTCTTGACCAGGATTCTAGAACAGGTTAACAAACTGTAGTTAAGAGGAAACCTCTTGGAGAGAGAGTCAGGTTTTCCCCTCTATGGTTGAATCTTAAATGCTCTTAAACACATTTCTGAAACTGGTTAACAAAATGGCACATAATACAGAACATTCAAGACCTAATAGTAGATTATGCTAGGGGATTTGTAACTGATCTCCCCAATTTCATTTTTTAAAAAAAGACAACACTAGTGCAATCATGGGAGGTATGGTGGTGATTTGGTCAAGGAAGCACCACCAGAGGATGAACATAGTTAACCATTTCCTTCCACACCCCTTTGCTGATCTAACCCACCACACAAACACATAAGAATATTGTTTAATTCTTTTTAACTTATGTAATGTTTTAGTTGTATTTTTTAAAATTATTGTAAGATATCTTGAATTCCCCCTCTTGGGACAAAGGTGGGATATATATCCATTAAATGAATGAATAAATACATAAATACTAGAGGGAACAATGCAGTCTTATTGTTAACTGCAGAAGGAGAGAATTATATACATCCTAGAAAATTAGCACCCTGCCCCCTCAACAGAACAACTGTATTTTTAATATAAATCCCATATAAATAAAGAATAAAATCATAGATAGCCCAGTATCACTTGCAGATGCTAAGTTTCAAAATGTTCAAGCATTTCCCCCCACTCATCCCGGACTTGGTTCGTTAAGTTCCCCCCCCCCTTGATAAGATAATCTAACTACAGGGAATCAAGCCCATGGAAGCACATATTTTATCCTTTGTTATATCTAAGCAATCCATTTTTATGCCAAGGTTGTAGAGAGAATTTGATTCTAACCTGTTCTGTCACCTGCATAAACAAGACCATAAAGAATATATTGACATCCTCTCAATCAAGTACATACTCTGAAGTAGAAAACTTCTGTGAATGCTGATGGCTTTATATTGTGATGATAGTTCCAAGCTTTAGTTTCCCATTCATGTTACAACTTCACCACAAAATGCTGTACTCCTTCATCCATGCTCCATATCAAGCCCTTTCAAAAAGTTTGCATTACACGCACACATATTTGAAATTTTTGCTGAATATTATCCCATGCCTGTGGGAACAACAATGTTGTTTTCACATTGATGTTCTACAAATGCCAGCTGAAAAAAACATAGCAAACTGTATGCATAGCCTGCTACAGCCCAGTCGGCCAATCAAGCTAGAAATGTTGGTTTTACCCCAGTTTATTCTGATATATTTTAATGTTCACTTTGCTGACCTGCAAGTACTTCCTTAATGATGTTTGTGTGTGCTTCTGAAGTCAAGCCTTCTGAAATACATCAAATGCATTCTTCAGACAATTGTATTCTTTGGTAGACCTGTTTTAATAAGCTGCAGGCACACATAATACTGAAACCTGTGCAGTGATCTACTATAGATTTAGATACAGATTAGAATAACCATATATCTTCCCCAAATGTTTGCTTAAGGAAAGCCCTCTATGCACAGAGGGTTGGTAGGTTAAATCAAATCATTTCTTTTAGTAAGTTTATTATAAAGAACTTATACAATTGGTCCTAAGTAAAGCTGGAATAAGCTCCCTATTTCTTGCTCTTTTCCTTATTCTCTACATCCTCAAGCCTAAGCAACAGGCTAGATTGCACAAGAGATGGGATTAGTTACAGTATGTGACAAGGAGAGCAGCTGTAATGGAAGACAAATCGGAGCTTTAGGGAACTGGATGGCTCTGAAAAGCAGGGTGTGTGTGTGTGTGTGTTTTAAATCCATGCTCTTGATAGAAAAAGACAAGAAGACAAAAGGAAAAGGGAAAGTCTGTGACCTTGAAAAAGAAAAGTCTCTTTCGGACAGGCCAAAAGTACACACACACACACACACCATCCCTCACTGCAAAGTCTTGTTGAATTTAATTTCTAGGTATTTTCATGCATTTGAGATGAGGGTGATTTTTATTATTAATAATATAAAGGTCTAAATTAGGAGTGGTAATTGTGTGACACTCCAGATATGGTTGGAATGCAAATCCCAGCAGCCCTGGCCAGTATAGCCAATGGGTTGAACAGTATTTAGAGGGCCACAGAATTCCATATCCTCCAGTGAAAAATGGGACACTTGTGGGGCCAAGCATCATCAGACTGTGGTCAAGATGGCAAAAGTTATTAATGAAGAAGAACACACAAGCTAGGAGAAGCTGCAGCAGTTTGCTTTTGCCAGAGCCTGGTGGGGAGGGCAGGACTCCACCCCTTCTCTCCACACCCACCCCCTGTTGAGTTAGTTGGTTGCAAACTACTTTTTGCACATTGAACTCAGTTTGCAACAACTGAAGTACGCTG
Organism: Gambelia wislizenii; assembly: GCA_030847615.1. Lineage (NCBI taxonomy): Eukaryota > Metazoa > Chordata > Lepidosauria > Squamata > Crotaphytidae > Gambelia > Gambelia wislizenii. The sequence goes on along the minus strand of JAUMIR010000001.1, from coordinate 161,877,030 downwards.
AGGGCAAAGGGGGCACGTGGGAGGAAGAGAGAGAAACTGGGACATGTCAAAAGTAGTTGAAAAAGCAGGATAACAGAAAGTTAACTGGGAATGTCCTTCCTTCCAAACTAGGAGAGTTGTATGGAATTCCAATACTTGGCCTAAATCCAATTGCTACTCCCAACTAGAGTAGACCCACTGACTCAGCTGCTGAATGGTTAGCCAAAACACTTATGTAAATTTCAATGATTCAATGGAGTCTGCTTTACTTCAGACCACGGACTGGATTCAGGCCAAATACCCTACTCTTTCTCCCCTCCCCCAACTGATTGATCCAGCTCAGTTGGCTTATTTTCTCTGGATTTGCAACTGATACAGACTGCTTCTGAGGTTGTGTACATGAAGTCATAAAGCAAACATGGACTGAACCATAGTTTCTCAATAGTTTCCAATTTCCAGTGGGGAAAACTAGAGAAATTTTGCAAATTAGCATTCAATTCGTGGCTGCCCTTCCTAATGGTAATGGAGAGAACTGTCCCTGGTAGAAGAGCTATTAAAGGACTAGCATTCTTTTTCAGCATTAATGTAGCTTTATGTTTTATACTGGGATGAAAATCAGCTCTATTCCTTTTGACATTTAATCTGTTACTACCTAGTACTGCCTTCCCTGATGTGATGCCTTTCAGAACTTTCAGATTTTGACTCCCATCCCCCAACCATTTTCCATTCTGGATGGTGCTGGTAGGAATCTTAGTCCAAAATGCCTGTTGGGGATCAGGCTGAAAAATATGTTTTGGTATTTTAATTAGCCCAGCTCACTGGTTCCACAATTCAGGAGCATTTATATGTCAGATTATCATAGTAAGACAAGGTATGCAAGAACATTGGTAGTAATGACTTCTAAATAACCCAACATATGGATTCTGACATTTACCATAGCTTCATATTCTGGTTTATTTAATGCCATAGCAAGTGCTCGGAGAAGCATTAAGTCACTTATATCTTTTTTCTTCACCAAAGGAGGCCAGCACATCACTTCAGCCATCCAGGTTTTTAATATGAAGGTACTGGCACAGATGCTATATGGGGCACAGTGGTGTGCTTACACTAATTTTGATTCTATGGAATCTATGCAGATAAAATTTCTGAGCTCCATTCTGGCTCTTCCAAGGTGTGTGCCTAATGCAATTTTACATTTGGAGACAGGTCAAATGTCAGTTGAATCATGGGCGTGGATACTTAAGTTTAATTTTTGGCTCAGAATGCTATTCAACCCAGTAGGGTTAGCTCCTTTGATATTGTTTGATGGGTTTCCATCTAGATGGAGCAAGACTCTCTAAATGAGAAGCTAGGTAAATTGGGTTTTCACAAACCATCGTTTTGGCAATGGGTCATGAGAAAGCAAAACAGGAAATACATCAATGGATTATAGATAATGAGATGCAACAACATCTAAAAGCAGCCTCTGTATCTCCTGATTTTAGAGATAATGGTAATGCCTTTAAGCTAGCTAACCATTTGTGTCTTCTAACTCTTCCAAAACACAGGCTAGCATTCACATTAACAAAATTTAATGTTCTACACTCAGCCCTTTTGGAAGGGAGATACAATAGTGTCCTCTATGCTGCATGCACTTGTCCTTGTGGAACCGGCACAGTGGAGACTATAGGTCATGTGTTGTTATACTGTCCTTTCTACAATGGTTATCATCAAATTTTTATCTATCCAATTCTTAAACGTTTTCTTGGAAGAACAGATGAGTTTTATGTATCTTATTTGTTAGTGGACCATTGCCCATCAATAACAACAAGGGTTGCCAGCTTTTGTGCAGCTGCAATGGCCTGCCGGCGTAAGATGATATCTTAAATTTTAATTTTAATACATCTTTTAGTTTGTGTAAATGATTTTTATAATATAATTTATACTTTACAATGAATTCATATTCATATTCATTTATTTATATTTATATTGTTAAATTTTACCTTTTGTAATATAATTTTGTAACTGAATTTCTAATTAATATCACATTCTTTTTTAATTTGATGAGCTACTATGATATTTATGTTTATGTTTATGATGTGTATTTGTGTGTTACTATGATAGTTGATTGTTGTTTATTTGATCTCTGATAGGTCGATCGTTTTATGTGTGTGTGTGTGTGTGTGTGTGTGTCTGAATGTGTCTGAAGAATGTTGCTGTCCTTGAGCAAGCAGGGATCACCAGTATTGAGGCCATGATATTGAGAACGCAGCTGCGCTGGGCAGGGCACGTTTCTAGGATGGAAGACCATCGCCTCCCAAAAATACTACTCTATGGTGAACTCGCCACAGGTCAGCGTAAGAGGGGCGCTCCAAAAAAGCGATACAAAGACTCCCTGAAACAACATCTCAGGCTCGGCCAAATTGATCACCAACAGTGGTCCGCCCTGGCCTCACATCGGGAGGCATGGAGACGCACTATCCACAATGCTGCAGCCTTATTTGAGAACTCACGACGAACAAGTCTTGAAGAGAAACGACACCGCAGAAAGAATCACAACCCAAAAACATCACCCAAGGAGACCTTCTGCTGTGCTTTTTGCAACCAGACTTGTTTATCTCGGATTGGCCTTTTTAGTCATCAGCGCGCTTGCAGAAAGCGCGGGATGCGTCCTTCCTGAATCTTAGTTTGCGAAGAAAAGCCAGAGAGAGAGAGAGAGAGAGATTAATAATAATTTCCGGGTTTGGATGCAAGAAAGCAATGGCTACCAATAGCTTCCTGCTTGTGTAAAAAGAGGAATCATAGAATCATAGCGTTGGAAGGGGATTCATGGGCCATCTAGTCCAGCCCCCTGCTCATTGCAACATCTCCAGATAAAGTATCCCCAGCGGGTAGCTGTCCAGCCTCTTTTTGAAGATGTTCAAAGAAGAAGACTCCACTACCTTTCTAGGCAATTGGTTCCACTGACAAATGGCTCTTACTGTCAAGAAGTTCCTTCTAATGTTCAATTGAAACCTACCCTCCTGTAACTTAAAACCATTAAACCTGGTCCTACCCTTTGCAGCAGCAGAGAACAATCCTGCCCTCTCCTTCCTTGAGATACTTAAAGAGTGCAATCATTTCACTCTCCCAGTCTTCTCTTCACCAATCTCAACATGCCCAGCTCCTTTAACCTTTCCTCATGTTTTGTTCTCCATACGTCTTATCACCCTTGTTGCCCCCCTCTGAACCTTCTCCAACTTGTCTATAGCCTTCTTAAAATGAGCCACCCAGAACTAAAAGCAGTACTCCAGATGAGGCGCAGAATATAGTGGGACTATTAATTCCCTCATCTTAGAAACTATGCTTCTGTTAATGCAAGCTAGAATAGCATTCACCTTCTTTGCTGCAGGATTATACTTCCGCACAATCCTAATATGGGCTTGCTTGCCAAAATATGTCTAAGACACACCCTAAGTCAATGTGACCTCCACCTGACCTCTTTTTGGTTCACCCCAGCCAACTTGACCCTGAAAAGTGTCCAATATTTCCAATTATGAGATATCATACGGAGTGGTATTAGGGCATGCTAACAATGGGGGGCTAAGGTAGATGTAAAGATGGACTTGGGAGATTATATGTGGTCTATGGGCCTCACTGTGTCCATCCAGCAGAGCCTGAAATATTTTTGTGTAGAACTAAACTCACATATACAAGTCTTAAGAATCCAAGTAACCCACAAGTGGAGCAAAATTCCCCTTTCTTTAGCCCACCAACTGCCATTACAGGATCTAATCCATAAATTGACTGACTTGTGCTTTGTGGGACCTACTATTTTTAGTAGAATCTCCAAATCCACCCATCAGCACCAAATGCAAAAGACATCAGGCTGCATTCAGTGTTGAGCAAACTGAATTTCACTGGCAGAATATACACATTATGTCCTTGCCTCCTCAGTGTAGCTTCTCCTTCCTCACAAATCTACTCTAGAGGGTCCCACAATCAGGGCCATCAAAAACAGATAGAGGCCCCAGTGGTGGTGGTGGTGGTGGGGAATAGGTCTCAGAAGTTTCTTTATTCCCTCAAGGTCCCTCAAGCCCTTTTGAGGAGAGGGAGAGCACGTAGTCAAAGCCAGCCAGAACCTTCTCTCTCCCACAACCACCAGACCAACTTCACTCTTTGGCCTACATCCAAAGGCTGCCTCTCTACCATGTCATGTACCCCTTGATGGCCAGTCTGAGCCGGACAGATGTTCAGGAGTTGCTTTCAGAGGCAGGCACATTGGCAAAGACTTGGGAGTGCTGATCACTCATGTTGTGAACATAGAGACATTGCAGTTCCTCCTCCTCGGGGCAATTGAGACCACAGTGGGACTATAGCAGTAGTAGTAGTAGTAGTAGTTTGCCTTCAACTCATTTCCAACTTATGGCAACCCTAAGGTGAACCTATATGGTGTTTTCTAGGCAAGATATGTTCAGAGGGATTTGTCTTTGCCTCCCTCTGAGGATGAGAGTGTGACTTGCCCAAGGGCTCCCAGTGGGTTTCCATGGCTGAGCGGATATTGAAACCCTGGTTTCCCAGAATCATAGTCCAACACTCAAGCCACTACACCACATTGGCTCTCAGGACTATCAGGTCCCATTAGTTTGTATTGACTTCCCCCAATACAAATTGATCCTGCGCACAATTCTCCATAGAAGATGGGGGGGGGGCATGAAGCAGAGTGGGAATCTGCCTCACTGGCTATTCTGGCAGCTGATAGGCAGAACTGGATTTCATCCATGCACTTAGAATTAAGGAATCCTGAGCCCAGGGCTTTGTTGCAGTTACCAAAACTGAACTGACAGTGAGCCCACCCTCATGCCACAATTGCCCCAAGATTCATTCTTTTTCAGCAGTATAATGAGGAAGGAGAGTCACAGTGCTGTGGCTCTTGGTCAACAGGATGGGATGCAGGAATGGTACCAACCCTATGTAAATCATTAAGAATTCTGTTAGGAGAGTTTGCCTGATAGACAGCGGTGTCACTAGGGTTGGTGTCAAACAGTGCGGTAGCTCATTGTATCAATCCCATGGACTGCCTCCCATACCAGAACATACAGAATCCTTAGTTTCAGCACCAAGAGGAGGCTCTGGAAATTACATTTCTCATCAGTCTATACAATGTGCACATGGTTTTTGAGGGTCACCAAAAACCTACATGGAGGAGAAGAACAAGAAGGAAGGCTCGCCTAGCTGGACATGATGCCAGGGATATTGATATTGAAACACTGCACAAAAATGTTATAGACATTCATTTTTGTGTCACCCCCTCTAATGGTGTCACCCGGTGCAGTATACCCCCCTCCACCACCCCCTAGTGACACCACTGCTGATATAATCCAATTATTTTCTTGATGTCAACTGTGGCATCTTGCCCATGGTTTAGATATTATTTAAAATATTAAACAGATAATTAAATAAGTCAGTACAATAGCACATGCCCCATATGAGTGAAGGTAGAATCCATGGACAGCCAAGGAGAAAGGCAGTCCAGTAGATAGTCATAAACAAATATAGGCACAATTTAACAATATTTTGCTTGGTGAACTGCCCTGACTGATAATCCAAAGGACAGTGTTGTAACATGGAGAACTATAATATCTAAACCATGGGCAAGTTGTCTTCCCATTCTACTTTTAGCTGTTTGTTAAACTTCACTGGCTGTGTATGTGACCCGTAAAAAGACTAGGGTTATGAATAAAGCAAACTGGAATAAATGAAGTGTAGTGATGAAAACTAAGGTTTTAATGGAATAGCACAGATGTTCTAGTTTTGATGTCCATCATTTTAATTTAATAGCGTTATTCTGTTGGCAGTTAATTAAAATCAGATGTCAAGAGAGGAACATGTCTAGGTTGTTTGTAAACTACACTGAAGTAGCTTTGCATCTTCCTGAAGTGCAGACATGATCATGCTGCTAAGGCAAGGATTTTCTTCACATCTCCCCAGAACAGGAGATGAGAGAGTTTGCATTTGGACATGAAGTTAGTACACAGGAATCTGGGCTGTTTCTTTTATTTAGCATTTACACAGCATTCCAGAAAGCTGAAATTGATTGTGTAAGTGCTTTGGAGAAAATGCAGGTATACATAAAGCAATACTATACAGTTATGCCTCAGTTAATGAAGTAGATGTGTTGCTGGATATTACTTTGTAAAGCACAAGCTTGTACCCCACTTCCAAGGCACCCCACTTCTGGAATGTTAGCATTGCCCTGCACCCCATTTTTACAGGCCTCAGAAACTGGCAGAATTTTGGTTCATTATTGTGGCCTTTTACAAGGGTAAAAGACAGGATAGTCTTAAAAGGTCATTTGAGTGCCCTGTCTTACTAGGAAGGCCTGGGACTGAAGGGCCAAAAGAAGACACATTCCACATAAAATGGGAAGATAATGGATACAGAAACCCCTCTCCTCAACTCCCAACCTTAAAGAAGTTGCTCAAAGCTGTTAAAATCCAATCACTGGACATTAAGAAACACATTTAGCATCTTCCTCACCTTTTGTCAAGACCAGGAAACTCATTGTGCAATCCATGAAGGCTCATGGAATTCATTGTTTCAACGCATGAAGCAACCAATTCCCTCAGGTATATTTGGAGGTATAAATATCACCCCCAAAATATGCCTCATTTGTGCACAGTTCCATTTCTAGGGGACCCCATGTCCCTCTGTGTGGCCATCCAGTTTCCTCCGTCCACTCTGCCAGACTGACTACAGGCCAGGTTGTATTACCCCAGCAGAACCCTCTTGCAAACCTCTATCCCAAGCTTTCCTACTGTTTCTTTCTATAGCCTTGTGTGAATGCTTTTTCTGGGTGAATGTGTGTGTGTTTGGTGTTATTTTTGAACTCTTTAATAAAAACCATACTTAATTTTGAATGTGTATGTATTCCATCCAGATTATTACCGGTAGACATAGGTTTCAAAGTCCCCTTGTTACCCCCTTTCACATAGCTAAAGTCGAGTTGCTGCTAATTTCCCCAACATATTAGAAACTCAATATTTTCTTGGAATTTTCCAAGGAGCATTTTGGGTAACAACTTCTTCAATAGAAAAGTTAATACCAAAGGGAGAAATAACACAGAAAGAATAAGAGTATTTTAAAAGATGAGCAGTTTAACATGTTTCAGAAAACTAACAATGTGCACATGTGATATGAAACAACCAGGTCAGATAAACCTAAGACATGAGTAAACAAAAACATTTGAACCTTCTAAAGACCACCTGAAGATTTCCTCCAAAATGGAAAGATATCTGCCCTGCCTCCCCCCAACCCCATTATCACACATGCAGAATCTCAAGATAGCAATTTAAATAAGCACAGTTCCATAGCATCTCATTGTAGCCATCTAAATGAGCACAGATCTCTGAGTCTTCTGCTGAAGGGCTCATGATGAGTCACTGAAAGCCTACGCATGGATGGTTAACCTATATCCTACCCTTATGAGAATGAACCAAAATGGTGGAAAGTGGGGGAATGAGCAAATTATTCATTCCCTCAAACTCTCCAAATCTGGCAGAGACAGCTTCAACTAATCCTCTGCCATCTGACTTTTTCAGCTGCTTTTAAAATGTCCCTGTTTCTTTTACAAGAAATTACCACTCCTCTCACTTTCCCCCTTTGTCCTTGGCTTACGTCAGTTGCTCCAAACTGAGTTCAAAATGCAAAAGTAGTTTGCACTCAACTCAGCAGGGGGGGGATGAAAGGAGGGCTAGCATCTTGTCCTTTCCCAGTAAGTGCAGGCAAAAGCAAACTGCTGCAGCCTCTCTAAGCTTCTTAATAGTTTTTTGCCATCTTGGCCACATATTGATGTTGCTTGGCCACATGCTTGGCCACTTTTCACCTGTGAAATATTGAAGGGCACACGTATTTACCAAAACAAATTAGATCCCACTGGAGAGGACTAATAGTAGTTAGTTCCCATTAGAGTAGGTCCATGGAATCAATGGAACTTACCTAAGTGCTACCTTACCAAGTTGCTATTGATTCAATATGTCTGCAACTAGATTTATAGCTAGGACTACGGCTACAACTTGTACAAGTTGTAGTCTACAACTACAATAACAAGTTGTAGTCTACAACTACAATAAGAGCTAGGACTCACTCTGAATAACTGCTAGTCTTCACTTGCTTCTTTATCCCCAAATCTTAGGTACAATCTAGGTGCATGTGGCACCTGTCCAAGGTCTCTTTCACACTACACAATTATAGCATTTTGATACCACTTTCACTTCCATGGTTGCATCTTATGGAAACCTGGGGTGATTAATTTGGTGAGACACTAGAGCTTTCTGGTAGATACAGATAGATCCCCATATCCTTGGGACCTATATCTGTGGATTCACTTACCCACATCTGAAAAAATATGGCCTCTCCAGGCATCTTCTAGGTTCCCCAGCACAACTCTATTGTATGCTTTTGCCAGACGCTGAACATAGAGTTGTGCTGGAGGACCTAGAAGATGCCTAGAGAGGTGTTCTGTGGTATGCTTCTGATGGAAGTCATTCATTTGAATAGGATTTGCTATTATCTGTGATTTCCAGTATCCACAGTAAGTCTGGGAACACATCCCCCATGGATATGGGTGTCTATCTGTATTTCTAAATGCCTCATAGACTACAGATCCCAAGATTCCATTGGACAGAGCCATGACAGTATGAAAGAGACCAAGGTCCAATTCATTTAGTCTGAAATCTCCACTTTGAGACTGAGTCCAAGTGCAGAGTTTATAACTACAACTTAAATCTTGGAAGCCATATGCAGACATAGTGGGATATACATTTGTCAAAATAAATTCATAATCTTCCTGATATTTTTACCTTAATCACTTAAGTCCATTACTGCATGCTATATTTTGATTTATTGATTATTATTCCAAATTTATTTTTTCATATTTCAAATTATTGATTGATTGATTGATTTTTAACACAGACAATATAATTTAATGTCAAACTCAAAGCAATACACATTCAAAGAATACATTCAAAAAGGTAAAAAAAAACAGAGAAAAGGAAAAGGAAAGAAATAAAAAGAAAAAAAGGCATATAATTAAAACACAACAGGGCTCTAACTCCCCAGTCCTAACTAATAAAAAGAAAAAGAAAAACCAGGGGAAAGAAAATACATATTGATCTACCATTACAGATGCCACAAAATAGCCCTACTATAATAATTAGTAATCACAACCACAGGTTATTATATCATTAGATTTCTTGTTGCTCAAAAAGTCCATAAACCATTTCCAAACTTCCAAAAAATCTTCAGTTGGCTTATCCTTTAAAACCCACGTTAGTTTGGCAATTTAGGCTAACTCAGCAACCTTAACGATCCATTCTTCTGTCGTCAGTGCTTCAGTACACCTTCTCTGATAGCAAATTTAGACTGTCTGCAGTCTTCTAGGAATCCTCTTGGCTCATGCTGCTCAGTTTAGACGTAATTATACAGGCAAGGTACAAAAACTCCCAAAGAATGAAATATCCCCATATGCTATCCAAACCTGTTCCATGTCTAATACAGCTCCTGTGAATATACTGAGGAGAAAAAATAATTCTACTTTTGGAAGTACCATCTGGGGGCTATTTTTTACACCTTTTATTTTTTTAAAAAAAAATTAAATTGCCAAGTTCCAAAAAAGAAAAAAATTATAGAGCCTATATACTAATAAGGAAACAGAGACAGACAGCCTCCAAGCATCTGGCACTCTCACACACAGATATAAACACAGCTGTACTTTCCATGGAATATCTGGGCATTTATTAATAGTTAAGCCAAGGAGAGCCCAGGCTAGGGAAAGTGGAAAATGTCTGCTTTCCTCCAGCATAATAAATGCAACAGACACTCAACAAATATGATAGTGAAAATGGTCAAATACAGGATAAAGATGGTAGGCAATATCCATTGTACTTGGCTGGCTGGGTGAGCACACTGATGAGGTGGTAGATTCTCGTTCTTCACAGGGAACAACATTTGTGTATGTGTAATTTCAATGGCATGTGTATTAGAATGACAGCAGTATGAATGTTCATGGCAGAACATTCAGCCAATGTGTGTGCTTGCTTTGGTGTGATATATTGGCCATTTTCAAAGTGGCTATTCAGCACTGCCATTATCCCTAATTCTGAACAGTGTCCTGTGGCATGTCTGTAATCAAAATACTGTTTGGAGGTCTACAACAGATAGTTGTCCTACCTTTTGCTCCCAATATTCATTCTGAAGTTAGTCTGCTTCTTATAGGCCCTTGGCTGTCTGAAATCACTGGTTTCTTTTATAATGCAAGATGAGAGTCATTAATGGGTTCCAAATAACCTCTGGTTTTTCTGACTTGCTAGCTAAACCATTTACAAGATCAGAAATGGTGCTTCTCTGACAGTTGATCAAAAAATAACGCAGATGGCCAAAGGGTCTTAGTTTACTGGTCTCAAATTCCCATAAAGAGATGTAGTTTTGCTTTAGTAATTTGTTTCTTGAAACCATCCAGCTAAATCTGTGAAGATACTCCTTCTTTTGAAGATACTCCTTTGGGCAGAACCCTCCATATGCTCTGAGCTCAAGTTTCTACATAGGGAGGTAACATTTGCAAGCTAAATTAGATTGGTTTTATTGGCTTTTATTTTGAATTTTGTGTATGTGATTGTTGCTTTCACTTTTTCTCCCTCCCACTCCCATTCCCCAAATAAATTCCTTTTTTATTCCGTAACATTTGGCTACGTTGTTTTTAAATGGGAATTTCTCACTAAAAATCTTCCCCATGTAGCAAGACTGCTTGTTTGTTAAACTGTTCCAATCCTATCTTATCTAGTTTATCTAAGCTAAAGCCAAAGTACTTCCTTTTTTATCTTCATTTCCTCCAGAGCTGGGCTGAAGAGAGGCATATGAGACAAGAGAGCTTAGAAACTCTGCAAGATGTGGGACAACCTAAAGTGTTCAGGCTAAGAACAGCCCGTAATGTGTTATAGGTAACTGTATTGCCTGAAATACATTAGAGTTGTCCCTTCATATTCACGGTTTTCACATTTGTGATTTTGCATATATTTGTAGATGCTGATCAACTAGCTCAAACTCCAAGACCTCAGCCTCCTCCCCTCTCCTCCTGTCCTGGCAACAAAACAAGTCCAGCTTGCTTTCTTACCTGGCACCAAAATATCACTGCCGGTTACTTTAAACCTTACTGTTTAAATGGGCAGCACTGTTTTGGTGCAAGGTAAGAAAGCAAGCTGGAGTTGTGTGGTGGCAGGTATTGGCAGTCCTGTTGGCAGGAGAGGAGTCTAAAATGTATGTTGGGGATGGGGCTTAACTTATTTGTGGGTTTTTCACTTTTGCAGTGGTGCTTTGCCCCTAACCCCAGCAAATATGAAGGGACAACTGTACTTTGGAGAGTAACAAGGAGATAATGATGTTCTCTTTGCAAAAAGTACCATTTCCTTGTTACTTTTGTTCCTTAGGTCTAGTGAGGCTAAAATGCTTTCCTATGACATTTTGAGGAAGTTATTTTTCAGATTCCTTTTTTGGATTTTTTAAAAAGGTAGCTAAAAAGTAAAAGAAAGACAGCAGGTGATACAACAAATAACATTCAAAATAGCTTTTAAATTATCTGTAATGATGAAGAGTTTATTTGGGGCATTTGCACAAAGCTACACATTTGAAAGTAAGGAGATTTTCAGACCGCGTTTCAGTGTGCCTAGCGCGGGAGGAGCTTTTGGGAGAGGGACGGCGATCTTGCGCAGCAGGGGGGCGTTTTCGGATGCCGTTGTCCCTCTCCCGAAACCATCCGTGTCACTTCCATGAAGCTTCAGAAGCCGCAGAGCCATATTTTAATCACGGAGGTTGCCTGTGATTAAAATATGGCGCTGAGGCTTCCGAAGCTTCACGGAAGTGACACGGATGGTTTTGGGAGAGGGACAACGGCGTCCGAAAATGCCCCCCTGCTGCGCAAGATCGCCGTCCCTCTCCCAAAAGTTCCTCCTGCGCTAGGCACACTGAAACGCGGTCTGAAAATCTCCTAACTTTCCAAAAGTTCTTCTTTAGACAGACAAAATGGCAAGAACAGATGAGATGAGGTGGGGTCTGTGTGTTAGGATCATAAGATGGCTGCTGTTCCAGTGCCACCATTCTTCCATATTTAAAAAGCCTTTCTGGCATCATAATTCCCTAGCCTCTGTGCCTATCCTTGTACAATTTGGTATTTTTTATAAAAATATGGGGACATTTTCATACAAATCCTCCCATCATGAGATATGGAAACAGAATTGAATCACTGTCCCACTAACCCCAAAATTATAGGACAACCGCACAAGCCACCTCATTTTTTTCCTTCTGCAGTTTGTTACCTAGAGTCCCCTGTGTGCTTGTGTCATAGTTCTTTCACAGTGGCCCATGAGAAACTTCCATTGGCAAATACATTCTTTGGGGTTAGGGAAAACCATCCAAAAGGAAAGGCCTTCTACCACAAAAATCATGCACCTCTTCACCTGGAAGGTGGCACCTCAGAAGAGGTAATTGCACTTGCCTGTTTTGTTCACTTCTGGCAAAAAAAGTTATTGGCAATTCCACATTAAAAAAAAACACAAACATACTGAGTAAGTATCTGGTACCCACCACACACTCGTATCTCTGCAAACTGGCAAGTGTAACACCCACTTAATAGGCTAGCACACATACAAATCTCATTCATTTCTGTTAAAGGAAAAAAGGGGGTAGCCTTTTATTTTAAAAAAAATATTTCTAATGACAGCTAATGGAAGACATATATCTTCAGATTTCTGCATCTGAACTCAGGTTCAGGCAAAGCTGGTAGACCCCAAATTAGTCCTACTCAAAGTAGGCCATTTTCTGAAGTGTTGAATTGGGCTACAAATAGTGTGGTAGACACACATCCCTAATTTACATTTGGATTACCAGTCTATGAATGCTGTCCAGAGAATTCTATACTATAAGATGACATACTGATGCTATAAGGAAATAAGTAAATAAATAAATAACATTTCTTGCTGTCATATTGCAGCATTGCATTCATATTAAATGTATATTTGCATGAGTAAATTGCAGTTAGTCGCAGTGGTATTAAGTGGCCTCTCTAAAGTATGTCTTCTAAGTATATGATCTTCAGTCAGGTGGCATTCATTTTTCTTCTCAAAGGCCCTAGGAGCCAACAAACCTTGTGATATCTCCTTGCTTAGTCTCCTATTCCCTTGATAGAGCAATCTAGATTTAGCCTATTAACTACATCTAACAAAATGCTGGCATTTCTCTCTGCATGTTAGCTGTTAGTGTTCTCGTGCTAATGCTTCCTGGCACAGAACACTCCCCAGTAAGATTCAGTGTTATTCACTGCTTGTTCACAGTTTCATGTAGGCTTGGGGCTCATCTACATGAGCCAGGATATGCCGGCTCCCTGCCAGCGTATCCTGACCACAGATCAGACCCATTTCCATTTCCAACAGGCTCGAGTCCAGACAGACCTGTTGGCCTGTTGCTGTAGCTGCCACTGCTGCCATCTCCCTGGCTCTCCCGGAAGCAAGGAAGCTGGCCCACAACACGTGACTAAGGCCCCCTGCATGTGAACAGCTTTCCTGCCTTCCGGGAGAGCGAGGCAGACTAGCAGCAGTAGTGAGGGCCTACTTGCTGGGATGGGCTCCTGCAGTCTCACGAGGCTCAATCCATTCCTTCCAGCGGTAATGGATTAAAAAAGGTCTGATTTTAAAACGCTGTATTGGGCCCAGCCCCGTCTTAGCCCTGTAACTGCCCCGGGGGTGGTGAGGACTGCCTGGGGGTAGCTTGGGGCAGATGCCCTGCATAGTCAGGGCTCTAAGATCGGGGCAAGACAGGGTATATTGCCCATCTAGACAAGCCCTGGGTATGATGTAACAACATCATCCTGCACTTCATACAGCCTGAAATACCATGCATGCCCTTCCAGAGAAAAATGAGATCTTATGACTCATAGTTGCCTTTCATACAGCCTTAATTCTTGGCCTCCTCTATACCACAGCACCATTGCTTTTTGTTACTACCAGCAGTAACTCTTTAAAAACAGGGCTCTTTTCTTTATATCTCTTCTCTAAATCAGGACAAAAGAAACCTACATCCCAACTATTCCAACATAGTTAACAGTTTTGTTCTCTGCTAATGGAGATGGTAGCTCCAGAATATTCAGAATTAGCATTCAGCTGCTACTTTTCTTAACTGCACATATATCCCCCAAATTCCAGTGAAGAAAAAGGAACGGCTGTCAGGGGCACAACGCTGTCAGCTACCACTAACTTGGAAGACATGCTGGCACCTCATAGCTCATGGGTCTTTAAAGCAATCATTGGGATGTCATGGCTGATTACTTTTCAATTAGGCTTCAGCTCTACAGTCCATGAGGTGCTGCTGAGAGAGCGAAAAAGAAGGCTCTCCTTGCCTGCAAAGTGCTGCCCCTCCTTTTTCTCTCTCAGAGCTCAGCAGCTGCAAAACAACTCAAACAGTGCAGAGGAATTCTAAAGGGAGCGCTTAATGAACTGCCAGCCCAAGGGAAGGCAATGCTCGCACTTCTGGTAGGAAAAAGACATAAGGTTGCCACATCCTGTTCTGTACAGCAAGGAAAGGCACTCTTCACTCATTTTTTTTTTAAAAAAACAAGAACATCAATACAGCACAACTATCACTAAGTTCAACTATCACTAAGTACAACTATCACTAAGTACCTATACAACACCTAAAAGTTGTTTCCAGGTGCAGTTGTACAGAGACTTCTTGAAAAATCCAATGATCTCTGCCTAACAAAGGGGCCCATGGCCTCACAAAGGAACAGGAACATGCCAGATGCCAGAGAAGTTGCCTCATTGCTGCAGTTTTTCTGTCTTTGTCTCAACTCCATATGGCCAAGAAGTAGGACTAGGAGTGGCCTCTGCCAGCATGAAGCTCCTCACTTGAACAGCGCAAGTAACATCTGAAACCGCATGTAGGCCTATGACTCCAACATCATCACTTTTCTTTCTTTCTTTTTTTTAAACATCTTTTGCCTGATGAAGAAGCCAGTAGAGCTTCGAAAGCTTGCATCATGTGTTTTGCATTTGGTTGGCCAATAAAGGTATCACTTTTTTTGTGGATTTTGGATTTTGTTTTGCTACCCCTGAATGTGTTAAGTATGAAATAGTTCTCTGGGACAAGGTGGGGAAGGGGGGTGGACAGACTATTTCACATAGCTAATTACTGTTAATTGATTTTGTTTCCCATTAACTTCTTTTTCATACTTTAAGTGTTTTAGTTGTTTTCATATTGTTTTAAAAGTAGTGTTTTAATTGGATGTATGGTTTAATGCTTTTTTTAACATTTAATGCTTTTTTAAATGTGCCTTCCAGTCACCTGTCAACTTATGGTGACCCCATGAATTTCATAGGGTGTTTTTAGCCAAGGAATCTCAAAGGTGGTTTTGCCAGTTCCTTCCTCTAAAATATAGTCTACAGCACTTGGTATCAGATAAGATCTGGGTGTTGCCCACATGGAGAAAATACCCCTCACAGAATTCACTCATCCTGGAAGCTAAGCAGGGTCAGCCTTGGTTAATACTTGGATGGGAGACTGTCAATGAACACCAGGTGCTGTAAGCTAAATAATAATAATAATAATAATAATAATAATAATAATAATACAGCTGCACCATCCATCAATCCTTCCCTCCTCAGAGGCACTGCTTCTTCCTGCAAATTTGTAGCAGGAGCAATGCACAGGCCAAGCCAGCCAGCCTTTGCCTTGGCTCCTGTCATGTGAGCTGAGCAGCCTTCAAGCCTTCACAGACCCCCTGTGAGGATATTGCAGACCCCTGGGGGTCCCTGGACCCCAGGTTAAGAACCACTGGGATAGAGAAATAGCTTTGGTGTTATGGGCTATATTTACCAGTCTTGAAGAGCAGGGGTTCATGCAGCAAAGGAAGACTCAGACTTGGAACTGAGGTTGATACAGCAGTCTGGCAGAGTGATGGTGTCCAACTGTAGCACACATGGCTATTATTTGAGGGTAATATTTACACCCAATATTGTACCCTTAAAGGGTGTTTTGAGTGTAAAACAATGCTTAGATGGGTTTCCCATAGTTAAACAAAGGAAACTCTGGCTTCATTCATTACCACATTAAGGTTGATTGTAGCCTCAGTATTGTGGAGAGGAAAAGGTATGAGGGAAGGTATTTTGTGGATAGTGGGGGTTCCGGTCACTGTTTGTTTTTGAGTATGACTCACTGCCAGGTGCAGAAGGAAGATTAGCACATTCTTCCTTAACAATTCTGACTAAAGGGTTTCACATTAATCTTGTCCTGGGCATGTTTGTTGGGGAATTTCCATGACATCTTTGTAGGTCCTAGTGACCTCCACTTGACCCTATCTGTGGCCATCCCTGGTCTACTCTAGACCTTGTGAAGTTCCAATATGCTGAATTATGAATTATTAGATGGAGGGGTTGTACGGCCAGTAACACTACGTCTTCCAGTCTTATCAGCTTACTAAGAGAAAATGTCTTCATGCTCATTGCTTCACACGTTAAGGGTTAGCCAGCTCTTGGAACATGCATACCCTCCAACTGTCTCAATTTGTGAGGGACAGCCCTAATTAATTCTCTGTCATCCCACTATTCAGGTCCTTTAAAAATGTCCCAGTTTCTATCACTTCCTCCCACTTTCTCACTTTGTTCTCAGCTTACTTGAACTGCTGCAAACTGAGTTCAGTGTGCCATGTCTGCACTCAGTTAACACACAGCAGGAGGAGAGGAGGGAGCAGAAGCTTGCCCTCCCCAATAGACTCAGCCAAAAGCAAACTGCTGCAGCCTCTCCTAGCTTGTCTGTTCTTCCTTATTAATAGTGTTTGCCATCTCTGATATTGTTTGGCCACATATGTCCCAGTTTTCATTTGTAAAATGTTGGAGGTCATGCATGATGAGGTCACAGAGTTTAAGAGGCTTACCACACACCAAAATAAAGCAACAGGATAGCTGGAAGGTTACACTTTCCGTGATGTCTTACCGCATGATGTCATTGTTCTTCCGGTGTTCTGTCATTCCAGTCCCATGGCAGACCAAGGTAAAACTGTGTCTTTTTGCTAACAGATTTTTCCAGTTACCAAAAAGATGCAGTTTTACCTCAGTCTCCCATGGGACCAGAATGGAAGAATGATGACATCATGCAGTAAGGCAGCATGGAAGACGGAACCTTCTAGCTGTACTGCTGATTTACTCCAACATGTGATAAGCCAGTAAAGTAGCAGCTGGTTTTGACCAACACTTTCACACTTTTGTCAGGGACTATGACTATGAGGGAAAGGAGAGATGGGCATGTGATCTTCCATGCATCCACAGGGTTTTCAATCTGCAGTGATTTACATTTAATGGTGAAAGGTCAAAGAAGCAGGCATACACTATACTATACCCATACTGGCTGGGGATTTGTAGTCCAAAATATCTGGAAGGCACTGAATTGAGGGAAACTGTTCTTCCCTACCGTTCTGTTGCAGTACCCCCCTCCCCACAGTAACACCTCATGATTGTTGAGGGATTCTGCAGTAGTAATTTTTTCAACTTCTGCTACTCCCGCGTTCCCACCAAGCTCTATTAATATGACACCTTTGAATACCAGTGTTGGTTATTTCACTATTAGACACCAAATGTGAACCCAAACATGGATTCTGTAGGGTTTCGAAACAAAAAAGGAACCTTTCTAAGCTCTGTATTCCAGCTGCATAAGAGAACAAAGGAGTGTGTGTGTGTGACAGAGAGAGAGAGAGAGAATTAATATTGTGCTGTCAGGCCTCTCTCCAAACAAGAGAGGAGGAGAGAGGAAGAGATGAGATGGTGGAATGAATAGACTATATGATATCAAAACATGCACCATTTCTGCCTCTGAATTTTAGCTAGCTGTTTTACTGCCTTGTTCTTATTTCCATTTACCCTTAGACTGACAAAGCATAGTATTCAAAGTCAGGTTCATAGTACTAACCACTTTATACACTCTATGATAAGTGATGGAGTTGTGGTTTTTATTGGAATAATTCAAATGCCTTTCATATATTCTCATAGCAACAA
Source organism: Gambelia wislizenii (assembly GCA_030847615.1). Lineage (NCBI taxonomy): Eukaryota > Metazoa > Chordata > Lepidosauria > Squamata > Crotaphytidae > Gambelia > Gambelia wislizenii. The sequence continues at coordinate 161,859,004 of JAUMIR010000001.1, read as the reverse complement.
GCATCATCTGTCATAATTCCATCCACTTAAAAAATATTTTGAAGGACATTCTGTAGGGCTGTTACTTCCCCAGTATGAATGAGTCCAATTAACTCATTCACTCCTTTTCTAGGGTTTCTTGGCTTTGATAGCTAATAGATTTTGCTATCAAATTTCTGTGAACAAATTTGCATATGGGCCTTGAAGGGCTTTGACTGCACTGGTGGGAAACCTCCTACCTCCCTTGTAGTCATGGTGGATGTTTTTTATCTACAGCAGCCCTGTAAATGCCACAATCACTGGGGCTTGTCCAATGGTAGATTGGAGTATCCTGCCACACTGTAATCTGTGTCAAAGGGTGGTCCTGTGCTGATTGCGTGTCCTATACATCATATTATGTCTGGCCACACAGCCAGGGCTTTTTCTGTTTGTTTGGTTTTTTTCTGTTCGCTCATGCATGTGAATATTGTTGGGAAAATCCAGCATTCTTACCATCACCACCACTTGCTTGCTATCAGACCAAGTAAGTAACATATAGGGTAGGGTCTCCTGCATGCCTTCCTCTCATCCTCTCTTTAATGAGCATGGTTGTAAACAGTACACAACCAAACTACAAGATCACATGACCTAGGTTAATTTGCCTTATGGTCTTAGATCTTTTATTACTCTTTCTTCTTGCCTTGAAAGCTGCAAGCTGCCTCTCCATCTTGCTATGCAAGAATGCCTTCCATCTCACTGAATGGTGGATGAAGATGAACCTCTTTCTTATCCAAAAACTATTCATTTGTTAGTTAGGATGTAGGCTCCAATGCATATGTAGATTTGAAGCCATTAGTAAAGCTTTAGTTGTTTTTTTCAACAAAAAGTTGCCTGCCTCTTTGTTCTTGCGGTTGGGTCAAAGCACTGTACTATTGAGTCCCCACCTCCAGCTCTGTTCTGCTACAATAAAGTTAATTCCTGACAGTTTTAACTTTAAGTTCCCCAAAAAGGGCTAATACCCTGGGTCCTCAAATTTTACTACAAATATATGTTGTCCCAGACTACTGTATTACTAGATAAGCAGAGATAAGCTTAACCAGATATGTGCACAATCAAAAAAAAATTAAAGTAAAATAAAGTGCCACAATGGAGTCCCGTCCACTGGAGTCCCACCCCCAGCTTTGCACCAAAGCCAATCCATGGCTGCCACATGGCCAGTTTGCTTGAAATGCAAAGCAAACTGGGAATCTTTCAGATCCGAAGTTTCAAGCAAAGCCACAATGAAGATGCAAATCATCAAAAACATTGTGTGTCAACTGCATACCAAATTTGAGGTGAGTACCTGGTTTTTTTTGGGGGGGGGCTGCCTGTGTAGACAAGGATCATGACTTAACAAAGACCTGTGCATAACCTGGAATATTCAGGTGATATCCCTCAGTGGGAGTTAATTGACAGAAGATTGCTTCTTACTACAAGGGGCAATCTATTCTAGTCTAGCTAGAAATATTCTTAATAAGAAAGATCTATCAGAAAAAGTTGTAGGTGCCTTTCAAAGTGTCCAATATTTTCAATTATGAGATATTTTAAGTAGCGGATAGTAGGGCATGCTAACAGCACACCTTCCCCACCCTCTCCTCCATAACTGATCTCTCTCTGGCTTCTCTTCGCAAACAAAGACTCAGGAAGGACTCATCCCGCGCTTTCTGCAAGGGCGCTGAAGACTAAAAAGGCCAATCCAAGATAGACAAGTCCGGTTGCAGAAAGCACAGCAGAAGGTTTCCTTGGGTGATGTTTCTGGGTTGTGATTTTTTTCTACGTTGTCGTTTCTCTTCAAGACTTGTTCGGCGTGAGTTCTCAAATAAGGCTGCAGCATTGTGGATAGTGTGTCTCCATGCCTCCCGATGTGAGGCCAGGGCGGACCATTGTTGGTGATCAGTTTGGCGGAGCCTGAGGTGTTGTTTCAGGGAGTCCTTGTATCGCTTTTTTGGAGCACCCCTCTTACGCTGACCCGTGGCGAGTTCACATAGTCAGTCCAGTGTATATTTAGGATTGTGTGTAAACAGCGCTGATGGAAGCGTTCGAGGAGTTGTAAGTGGTGGCGATAGGTGACCCATGTTTCAGACCCATAAAGGAGAATAGACAGTACAATGGCTCTATACACATTGATTTTTTTGCTTCACCTCAGGTGTTTATTACTCCAGACTCTTAAGTCTTCAAAATGCACGATGTGCCTTTGCTAATCTGTGATCGATCTCTTTGTCAATCTTGGCATCTGAGGAAATTATGCTTCCCAGGTAGGTGAACTGCTGAACGGACTTAAGCACAGAGTTGCCGACGGCAATGTGGGGATGGTGGTGTTCCTCCTGTGGTGCAGGCTGGTAAAGAACTTCCGTTTTCTTCAGGTTGACTTCCAGCCCAAACAGCTCTGCAGCTGTTGCAAAGCAGGATGTTAGGTGCTGCAGAGCTGCTTCTGTGTGGGCAACAAGGGCAGCATCGTCAGCGAAGAGCAGCTCACGGACTAGATAGTTTAGAGTCTTAATGAGAGCCCTCAGGCGGCTTAGTGAGAGCCCTCAGGCGGTATATAGATGCCGTTGTCTTCTTCAAGCTCTGCTGTAGCCCTTTGGAGCATCATGCTGAAGAAGATTGTAAATAAAGTTGGCACAAGAATCCAACCTTGCTTCACTCCATTAGTTATTAGAAAGGGCTCTGAAAGACCATCTCCATATCTGACTTGACCGCGCTGGCCCTCGTGTAGCAAGATAATAATTTTAACGAATTTGGGGGAACATCCTAGTCCAGGATCTGCCACAGACCTTTCCTACTCACGGTGTCGAAGTCTTGGTGAGGTCAACAAATGTTACATAGAGATCCTTGTTCTACTCTCTACATTTCTCTTGTAGTTGTCTAAGGGCAAATACAATATCTGTAGTACTCTTATTGGCTCTGAAGCCACATTGGCTTTCAGGAAGAAGTTCTTCTGCAATGGCAGGAACTAATCTGTTCAGGAGTATCCTTGCAAGGATTTTTCCAGCAATAGAGAGCAGTGTTATGCCTTGATAGTTTGAGCAATCGGATTTTGGTCCTTTTTTCTTGTACAGGGTGATGATGACTGCATCTTGGAGATCTGAAGGCAGTCCCTCCTTTCCCAGTAATTCACAAGGAGTTCATGGAATTTATCATGGAGTACATGACCTCCGTGTTTCCAAACTTTAGGTGGGATTCCATCAATCCCAGCTGCCTTGCCGTTTTTTAACTGCTGTATGGCCTTAAGGGTCTCTTCCAAAGTGGGAGCTATGTCCAATTCATTTTTCATCGGTTTTTGTATCATATGTTGGATAGCTGAGTCTTGGACTACTCGGTTGACACTAAAGAGACTTTGAAAGTGTTCAGCCCATTGATTCAGGATGGAAGCTTTATCAGTAATTAATGTTTGACCATCTGTACTGTATAAGGAGCTTTGGACCTGATAAGTAGGACCAAACACTGCCTTAAGAGCTTCATAAAATCCTCTAAGATCACCCAGATCTGCACAGTGTTGTGTCTTTTCTGCTATATTGATCCACCACTTGTTCTGCATGTCTCAGAGTTTTTGTTGAAGTTTACTAAATGTGAGACGGAAAGCTGCTTTTCTTACATGGCAAGTTGGCTGGGCAAGGTATGCCTGGTGAGCAGTTCTCTTCTTTGCCAACAGCTCCTGGATCTCTTGTTTGTTTTCATCAAACCAGTCTTGCTTTTTCTTGTGGGAGAACCCGAGGGATTTTTCCACAGACTGGAGGATACTGTTTTTGATATGTTGCCAAAGCACTGTAGGAGAAGGATGTATAGGATGGTCTTCTAGTTTTGTTTGCAGATTTGCCTGGAAGTTGTCTCTCATGGTAGCTTGTTGAAGATTGTTGACTTGGAGTCTCTTCTTTAAGATGCCACCCCTCTTAGGTTTGAACTTAAGATGAAGATTTAGTTTACATCTGACGAGTTGATGATCTGTCTGGCATTCTGCACTGGGCATCACTCGAGTATGGCGGACATTGCGAATGTTTCTCTGGCAGACTAGAATATAGTCAATGAGGTGCCAATGTTTGGATTGGGGATGCATCCAGGTTGTCTTCAAGCTGTCTTTCTGCTGAAAGATAGTGTTTGTAATAGTCAGCTGTTGTTTTGCACAGAACTCTAGCAAGAGGCATCCGTTATCACTGCAATTTCCAACACCATGCTTGCCTAAGACACCTTTCCAGGCTTCAGAGTTCTTTGATACTCTGGCATTGAAGTCACCAAGGATAATAATTTTATCCTCTACAGGGACTTTTTGTATGAGGTGGCGTAGGTCTGTGTAGAATTTTTCTTTCTCTACAGGGTCAGCTTGCATAGTTGGGGCATGCATATTAAAGAGAACAACATGTGGGAGGTGTAAGGAAATAATGCGATCAGAGTGTCCTGTTGGCAAGGTTTCGAGTTTGGAGGCAATGGAGTTTTTAATCATGAAGCCTACTCCTGAAAGGTGTTTTTCGGTTTTGGGTTTGCCAGACCAGTAAAGTGTGTAGCTGGCACTGTGTTCTTTAAGGCTGCCTTCCTCATGGAGATGAACTTCACTAAGAGCAGTGATGTCAATATTAAGTCGTAATAGTTCGTGGGCTACTAGATCAGAACGACTCTCAGGCCATCCACTATCTTCAGAGTCTCGCATGGTTTTGATGTTCCAGCATGCAAGCGTCAGTTTATTTACACCTTTGGAGGCCGGTGTGCGCCTTTGTTTCTTTGCCTTGGTTTGACCGCATCAGAAGATTCCCATTGGACGTGGCTAGCCAACCAGGTAGTTGGGGATGAGCTTTCGTTAGGCCTCCTTTTCTAGGCCCCTCTCCATATGGAGTAAGCAGTGCTCTCCTTTAAAAAGGCTGCTTGGTCGTTCAGGATGCTGCCAAACAAGACTGTCATCTCCTGGGTCAGCCTCGAGCGACCAAAGTCCTGAACCGCCTGCATGCAGGGTTGGGTCTGAGGCTTCCAGTGCATCTTTACACCTGCCATTTCATCCCTTGCCTATCACTACAGGGCTTTTTTTTTGCTTTTTTTTTGGAATTGGATTTGTCCTTCGAGCCTGTGCAATGGATTTGTCTGGTGGAGCACAGCGTGCACAGAACTGGCCTCACCCTTTAAACCAAAGGTTCATCTGCTGGCCTTGCAAGCATGGACGGTAGCAGTGAGGTCCTCGAGTCGTAGGTTTGACTAGAGTTTTCTTCTCTTAGATGGTTGACCTTACAGGGTTGGACGAGCACCATCTGCCCGGGTTTGGGATTAGAGTTTTCCTTCTCCTAGGACGGTTGCCACAAGGCTAGAGAGCCCATCCTGCCCTTTGACGCTCTTTGTCAGACCCTTCGGTTTTGACCTGTCTGGCATGGGAGACCCTACCGGTGGCTATTGTGCCTCCACCAGCATAGCTCAAAACATCATTAGGGTACGCAAGCCTCTCTCCCACGACAAGGGGGCATCAATAGAGAGGATATCAGATAATGTTAAAATAATCATGGGACCCTTTCACACAGCACAATTGTAGTCCTATGATCCCACTTTAACTGCCACAGTAATATCCTATGGGCTCCTGGTGTTTGTAGTTTGGTGAGGCTTTAGAGCTCTCTGGCTGAGAATGCTAAATACCTCTCCATAAACTGCAGGTGCCAGGATTCCAGAAAATGTTGCAAATGGCAATTAAACTGGAATCATGGTGGTATAAACTGCGTAATGTAAAAAAAAAAAAAACAAGTCTGTGTGATATAATGATTGTAGTCTTGGACTAGGGCTGGGGAGAAGCCAGTTCAGATCCCCACTCATCCATGAAATTGACTATGTGATCTTGAGCTCATCACTATTTCTCAGACTAAATTTGTTGTTATGTGCCTTCAAGACATTTCCGACTTGGAGTGACCATAAGGCGAACCTATTACAGGGTTTTCTGAGACTGAGACTGTGTGACTTACCCAAGGCCAGCCGAAATAGTAAGGATGAAAATGGAGAGCAGGACCATATAGACCACTTCGTTGCAAGGCAACCAGTTCTGTAATCAGAGGCTGTCCTACATGGTAGGTTGCATACCCTCCAACATTTCACTGATGAAAACAGGGACACACATGGCTGAGCAACATCAGAGTGTAGTCAAGATAGTAAAAATTATTAATGAGAGAATACACAAGGTAGGGGCTTGTCTACACTGGCTAGAATACTCCATGCTGGCCAGAGTACTTCAGCCCCATGCTCACAATGTTGTTGGGATATGGCAACCAAGCATGCACGGGGCATGGTAGTCAAAGAGTTAAAGTGCATGTAAAGGGTGTTTATGGGAAAATTCCTGTTTGTTAGAATTGTTTGTTAGAGTTTTATGGTCTATCTTCCTGCTGCATGTAGCAAATGCTTTGATCTTTTGTTTGAGCTTCAGCTCAGCCGCCATTCCAAGGGATATGCACATGTGGGGCAGACACACTTTATTTTAACTATGGAGAACCCACATTTTGTAGAGGGTTCATAGGATGTAGAACTTCTATTTTTACTTCTCTGCTTGCATATCTCAAGTTGATTTACCTGTGTATCCATACACAAGATATTTACTGTAAGTAAACTCTTTTATATACTTCTAACAAAGTTTGAGATTCTTTATTTTTAGCTAGATCTGTGGGAGGAGTGGTTTTCTTGGGGACTGGCTTAGCTGTACTGACATTAAAAGGCTTCTGCTGATGTGCTATATTTTGCTCTGCAAACTGAGACCACCAGTCTCAAATATTTTTCCATAATCCCAATAGATGCCCACCCATTACCTGCCCTTCCATTGCAGCAATGGAGGGGTGTCCACAAACTGGCTCTTCCCTGTGCCAGTTGCATCTTCTGAGACCAGAACAAGGCACCTTGCCGTAGTAACATGCCTGGGCTCCTCACGGTGACCTCAGCAGACACAACACATGCAACCCAGCCAAGAAATGGCTTCTCCGGGCACCACATGGGCCATGCGTGCTGACACACACACACCTCCATTGCCACAATGGAACTCACCATTTTCTCTGGAAAAAATGCAGTAGATAATAAGGGTTTTTAAAACACATATGCACTCTGTTTTAAGGTATATTTGCCCCAGATTCTTGTCAGGACTGCCCAGACATTGTCTGGACAGTTTGGACTAGGATCGGGGCAAAAACCCTGCATCCTCCAGACTGCTGGGCATGGTAATGGGGGGGAGGCCATTTCATTTGGCCCATGTGGGCAAGGGGCTGACACCAAAAGGGGTTCACTCATCCATTATCACAAAGATAGTGAACCATCCTCTTTAGCCTTAGCGTTTAGACAGGGACTTTTCCATTTTGGCACACTCTCCCAGGAAGACTGCCTGGTTTCCTCTTTCTCAGACTTTTGTAAAAATATGACAATGTTCCATTTAAAATAGCTTAATGTTTCCTAACCTCTGCCTATTATCCAAGGTTTTTGCTCTCTTGCTTAACTAGGCATTCATTTTAAAAAAAAATTGCTGTATTGCATTGCTTTTATTATTATTGTCGTTATTAAGTCCAATGTTGTTATAGTGACTGTAATATGTTTTGGGAGTCATTTTGCAGCAGAAGAGTAATACATAAATGCTGAAATGAAAGAAAAGAAATTATGTATGGATCATCTCTCTTCCTTCTTCTCTTTTATATTAACCGTTGTTTACTCAGTGTTGCTTTCCAGCATGCATCTACGTCATGTAGATGGTTTATGTATCCTCAGGAGCCAATGAATGAGTTTCAAGAGCCCTGTAAACAGGGTGAAAAAAAGAGAGTTTTTTTCCTTCAGTTTCCTTCCTGTTATTTTGAAAATTGTGCTTAAGTGCATTTCCTCTCCCCCACCCCCACCCCCAACAGCATTACGAACTTTAATCAGATTCTTAAAGGGGTCTGTCATTTCAAAAAAAAAGGTTAAGGTTTTAAGATTTTAATCTTACTTGTGTCTTTTTTCATACTTTGGAAGACAATTCCTTTTGCATTTTAACTTAGCATTGCTGATGTTTTCCCTGTCTTGTTGCATTATCCTGCTATTCTCAAGTTTTCTTTTTCTGTTTTTTCCCCTTTCCTTAAAGTATTAAATTATCTGAATTTCATTTGCTGATTTGAATGATACTGGAAGGATTATACAGTTAGCAGAAAAGCAGAGGATCTAAACAGCTGCTCATCTGATTTTTATTTTACTTTATTTTAATTTTTGCAAAGCTTGGGAGAGATTCTATGGACTTTGTCAGACTAGCGTGTAAAAAAAACTGTAATTCCACAAGTGAGGACAGCAAAAACATTGTGGAATTATTACACTTATCATCACACGTCACTGTAATTACACTAAAGAACTGCCACAGAATTATCACACAATGACTACTAGTGCTTTAAGAACAGGAGTTTACTTCCGTGATTTAGCATGGGCAAGATTTAGGCGGTTCTCACAAGAAGTCGCAAGTGTGCTTAAAACTGCAAAAACACCTTAATTAACAAAGTAAATGAACACACAAGCACTGAAACAGACCAAAAAACATTCAAACTAAACAGGAAAGTTCATAAGAAGAGCATCCTGTGCTTTGTTTTCAAGTTCTCACCTGGAAGTTTTCTCGCTGAGGACTGCCCATTCATGCTGTGATCTTGTGATTACAATGGGATGTGGTTTTGCACACCCTCAATACCGTGAAAAAAGCAGTATTGAGGATCTATTGATGGCTTATCCCATCAATTAAAAGTGACGCCTTATTTGCGGCTGGGACATGGAGTGACTACGCAATGATTACGACATCATGCGATAGCTGCATCCATTTGCACTACCCTGGCATCATAATCTCATGATTTTTGCCACATCTGATAAAGTTCTATAAATGAGGTAGGTTACAGCACACCCGCATAGATATTTGTTATTACTAAACAGATTATTTTTATATTGCCCCACATTGATGACATCTTTAAAAGCTTACATTGTAAAAAGTGTGGTTTCCTTTGGTTGCCAACACACACACACACATCCTGGTTCAGTTATCCCATCAACTCCAGCCAGCATGACTAATGGTCAGAGATATTAGGATTCATATGCAAAGAGGGCCGTGTTCCTGATTTGAACAGGGGAGTCATTTATGGCCTTCTTGGGAACCAGAAAATACTGTTGTAATTATTTTTCAGGGATTACTTTGCTAGGATATTTTGCTCCAAAGTTCTTAGTGTCATATATTTCTTTACAGTCTTAAGGTAGGATAGTATCATTTTGGTACCCTGCAACTTATTAAAGCTTCCTTCTGTCTCTTTCCTTCTTCTACCCCAAAAATCCATGGATTAAAACTCAATACAGTTAATCATTGGTGAATGCTTTACTGATTCCATCTAATTAAAACTCTTTTTTTAAAAGGTAGAAAGGTAATTGCTTTTTTTCTGTTAAAACTTTAATATAAGCTACTTTATAAGTCACTGTAAGTCTTTAATATAAGTTCTCCCAAAAGCCTCTAAACTTGCCACTGCAGACCATAAATAAATTAGAATTGAGGGGGAATTATGTTAAAATAACATTTGGATTGAACCATAAAACTATAAAAGTACAGATATACGACTTATGGCTCCGAGGCTTTTGCAGTACAAATGATGCAGATCGAAGCCTGAGTACACAGAGCCTCTCACATGTCCTACATACAGATACTTCATTAGTTACACAGTGTTGATCTTAAAGCGAATGGTGCAGAAAATAGCTTTACAGTAGCCCTTCACTTACCCAATCAGCATTTACTGAATACCACAATGATCCACAAATAATAATAGGCAGAACAACTCAAAAACACCTTATTATAATAGTATCCATTCTATCTCTGTACAGTAGGACTGCTGTATCATCTGGGGATTGGTTCTGGGGGGCCTGTGGATACCGAAAACCGTAGATAATAGTGAGCACCATTCAAAATAATGGGATTTCCAATTTAAAATACCATAGTGTTGCCTTGGAGGATCTAGAAAATGGCTAGAGATGACACATTTTCTAGGAAGACTCTGTGGTAGGTGTGCTGCTTTGTATCCCATGGATAATTGAATCAGTGGATAATGAATCAATGGATAAGGGGGGGGTCCTACTGTATGTAAATTTTCCAAAGGTTAGTTTATACTTGCCCTGTGACCATTTACTTAAAGCCATAACTTTGCAGGAGAGGGGTATTTTTGGTTTGCAATTCCCAGAATCTCCTAGCCATACTGGCTGGGGGTTCTGGGAGGTGTAGTCCCCAAAAGTAACTGTTCAAGCTTTGCTAAAGGCATGTTATATGTGCAAAGTAAAATAAATGACAAGGAGAAGTGAGGTTGTACAAGAATGGATAATGATGAATTAGAGAAAATGTAAGTGCCTTATTACATGAGAGAAGGGAAGCGGCAGCAAAGATGAAGAATAGTGCATACCACCTTGCCTTATCACATAATGTTGGCGTGCTTCAGCTGTTCTTCCGTACTGGTCCCATGGGAGACAGTGGTAAATGCAAGTCTTTTTGCTAACTGGAAAAATATGTTAACAAAAAGACTCATCTTTACCACCATCTCCCATGGGACCAGAATGAGAGAAAGCACCTGAAGCACACTGACATCATGTGATAAGGCAAGGTGGGATATGCTACTCTTGGGCTTTAAAGCTGCTTCCCTTCCCTTGTGCAATAAGCCCCTAAGAGTCAAAAATAATAGGAGTATGCAGTGTTTCTGTGCAGGAAGCTATAATTCACAATCAAGATATGAAACAAGAGAGACTGCGTGGTGTAGTGGTTTGAGTGTTGGACTAGTAGGACACCAGAAGACCAGCGTTCAAATCCCTGCTCAGCCATGGAAACTCATTGGGTGCCCTTGGGCAGGTCACACACTCTCAACTTCACAGGAAGCAATGGCAAACCCCAGTTGAACAAATCTTCCCAAGAAAAAACTATGAGGGGTTTTCTTTAGAGCTGCCATAAGTTGGAAATGACGTGAAGGCACAACAAAAACAACAAACACACAAAACAAAAGAGCTTTAAATGTTGACTTTCTTTACTATGGTGGTGCAGGAAAATCAGTACAAGAAAAATACCGTAACAGATGAAGTGAAATTTCCTGCAGAAAAAATAAATAAATAGCATTTATATTTCCCTGAACTATGGGCTGGTATAGACGAGGGAATAAAATGTGGATTGGTGCGAGCCTACACCAATTTGCAGCAGCTTTCATCTCTCAACGATCTTTTTGCAAGGGTGCTGGTGTGCAAAGCTATCCATGTTTGCTGTTCACACAGAGGCATGCCAGTGACTCAAGATGGTGGGTGCAAGTAAATTACTCACAATTCTATACTCCTTCTTAGCAAGCTCTGCCTACCATGCATGTCTGACCAATCAGCTATCCTCTTCAGGAATGTGCTGTGCTGAGGTTTGGTTGTCCTAACAAACGGGAGTACTCATTTCCCCCGCTGCACAATCCCGTTTGGACACATGGGATTCTCCACAGATTCTATGAGGATTTATTTCATCATCTGGACTATCCCTATGTTACCCTGTTTGCTTGGAGGTCAAATGGTCTGGCTTCTCAACCTAAAAAAGCATAAAATATTTTCATTCATTAACGACTTTGGCACATATAAGTATTCCAGCTCAATAAACTGTGAGCTCATCTGGATGGGCAAAAAGACTGAGGATATGGGAGGAGTTCTTCCTGTAGGGATGAGGTGGGGTGTCTGAATATACTAATGGAATATACTAATCACACGTGCGTGCCACAGAAATAGGTTTTTTTTAAAAAAAAAAAAAAGGTTGGCAACAGCAGATTTAAAAACACAAGTAATCCACTCGCGGCCACTGTCTCAGCTACAAACATGTGGAATTTATGGGATCTGTAAACCCATTAAGACAGGTTGCAACTGCTGCAACTTGCTATTACTGTGGATCAGTCTGGGGTTTTTTTTCCTTCATGTAGACATGGCCAGAGAAACATAATAATCCAACTTTTATTGGGACTATAAAAGGGGAGCCTTGAATCGTGTATATGGCGCACTTCACACACTAAATATTTTTCTTTGTTCTGTCCTTTTCTTTTTTCATTCATTCTTCCTTTGGTTAAATGTTTAATTTTGTTGTTGTTGTTACCTGCTGATTAATACTTTTCCTTTCTTTGTAACAATGAACAACGATTATGGGACAGAATGTAAATGTAAACATGGTAAAGCTTGGGGGTAGGAGCAAACAGTTAAAAACAAAATGCCAAGATCTTGAACCACTGCTTGAATAAATCTCTTGTTTCAATATTGGCTAATATATTGTGTAATCCTTAAAGTATTAGAATGTGTAATTATGAACTATCCCAAGTCAGAAAAACTAAATCTAAGAATCCATGAACAGTTGAGGGTAAATATGTGGCTGTCTTTTGAGAACCGATGATTACGTGTGATTAGACATGTCTGTGCTACAAAATGTATTTGTTTTGAATGGGAAGAAATTACAAGATTGAGTTAGAACATTGGGCTCCATTCATTTTTTGGGAGGGGGAGTAATCCAATAGTAACAACCTGTGACAGAACACAGGATTAGCATCCCTAAAATGATTCCCCCCCCCGAAATATGTTAGAGAGCCAGGTGAACCAGATGGTCCCAGTTTCCCAAGACATATGGGATATGAAGTTACAAAATTATCCAGTGCAATTTTATCCAAAATTATAAGAGGCCATAAATACTGAACCAAAAAAAAGTTTACCAGGCAGACAAAGAGGACAGCAACCACATAAAAAGACTTTTACTGGAGATGGCAGAAATTAAACATGACCAATAACCTATGGGAGTACTATGCTGGTATAACAAATGTTGCACAAATGATAATATGTCCTGAGAAGTTCTACAAGGGTGGTGTCCTAAGTGCAGTTACATACATGGTGCTGTTGTCCTATGCTCCAGTCAGCAAGTATCCCAGGAATCAGATGGTTAGAATACAAGCACTTTTGAGTATTTAATTCCGTCACAGGGTATCCAGCACAATGAAGGGAAAAGCAAGATGGTGGTCCTCAGCTGGTCCAGGAGTCATCCAGCAAGTCAGTAGTCCCGATAAATAAAGCCAGCAAGAAGTAAAATAGAGTTGTAAATCATAGCCAGTCTAGATTCAAGAAAACACTAGCACCAAAGAGTATTACTAGTCCTCAAGAAGGAGTGTCGAATGCAATAAAGCTGCCAGGGAATGGCTGGGAGATTTATAGGCAGCTGTCTCCAAAACACCAGAAACTTCGTAAGATCAGTGGCAAATTCACTCCAATGATTACACATCACCATCACTGATTAGCTATATCAGTATCGCATTACTTGCTTGTTGACATGGCACTGGACCAGACACTCAAGCTTGTAACACACAGCTTGTCCACACTGGCAGGAAACCCTGAACGTACCTCATAGCCACAGTGGATTTCTTTGGGGTCGTTTACACGGGTAAATATTCCTCTAAATATACCGCTAAGATAGCTCATAGTTCCCACGGATCGCAGCACAGCATCGCCTCATTCAGAAGGGGGGAAGGTAAAACACCCAAATATAGCATGCCAGGGGATGTCGCTTTTTTGCAGGAATATTTGCAATGTAGTGCATTATTGGCAGTGTGAACTAGCATTCCACTAAGGGTTAAAGCACAGCTGCATTGTGATTGGTTGATGATGCAGGGGTGGGCTTAAAAGAGGGGCAGGGAGGAGGCAAAGACAGTAGCCATTAGAGAAGAAACTTGCAAAAATCCTGTCTGCTATTTTGTGAGGCAGTTTGCAAAAAAAAAAAAAAAGGATTCCCAACAACTTTCATTCAGGGAGCATTCCTTCTCAACCTCTCTGCTGTTTTGAAAGTATTAAAAGCTCATTCGTCAGCTTTTATCCTGTGCACGGGGGAGGGAGAGAAACCATTTCACAAAGGGCTGTAGCAAGCTGAACTGCTATTCTCTCTCTCTCTCTCTGCTTGGGGGAGGGAGGGAGGGAGGGAGGGAGGGAGAGAGAGAGAGAGAGAGAGAGAGCAGCTGGAAAAACTTGCGATCCACGGCATGGCAGCAAGGTCCTTTAGCAGAGATTACTCTCCCTCTGCTTTACGGAGTGAGTTCATTTACAGGCAGATTTACAGAGACACACAGAGCCACTACTGTACTTTGATCTTTCCCCCCTGCTATTTGGGCAGAGTCTGTGAGTCTTGCCCTATGTCCTTCCCCATACAGCCTTTGTCTGCTTGGGAGGCCACACACCCCACCCTTATTCAAGTCTGACAGCTAAATAAGCCAATGTGATTCTAGGCTGCATCAATAGGAGTATAGTGTCTAGATCAAGGGAAGTAATAGTGCCACTGTATTCTGCTTTGGTCAGACCTCATCTGGAATCATAGAATCATAGAGTTGGAAGAGACCACAGTGGAGTGTCCTGCCACACTATAACTCCTGTTGGTGTAAAAGGGCAGTCCTACGCTGATCATGTGTCTGATACATCACATTATTTCTGGCTATACGGCTGGGGCTGCTCTGTTTCCCCCCTCCCCATTTGCTTGTGCATGTGAATATACACTGTCCCAGAGTACTGTATTACTGGATAAGCAGAGATATGCTTAAATAGATATGTGCACAATTGGAAAACAAAAGCTTGCATGCAGGCAGAATAGAGTCCAATCCAGCAAAAGCCCCACCCTCAGTTTAGCACCAAAGCCAATCCAGGGTTTCCACTGAAATGCAGAGAAAACCACAATTTTTTTAGACCCAAATTTCCCTGCAAAACCCCCGATGAAGCTGCAAATTGTCAAGAATGCAGTGTGGCAACTAAAAAGTGGATTCGAGGTGAGTATGGGTTTTGTTTTGGGTTTCTGTTTTGTTTTGTTTTGCCAGTGTAGACAAGCCCACAGACAACCTTGCCAGGGTACTTTGCAGGATAATGGTAGGCTGTCATTACCACCATTACCACAGTCCTCATTCTGAGGGTTCACTGAGTTCAGTTTTGTGAGTGAACCTAGTGCAACCATAAGGTGTCCTGTTTATAACAAATATTTCCCAAAGATGTGAAGTCAAAGGCTTTCACAGCTGGCAACCATAGGTTTTCTATGGGTTTTTTTCTGGGCTGTGAGGCCATATTCTGGAAGAGTTTATTCCTCATGTTTCACCTGAATCTGTGGCTGGCATCTTTCTCTGAAGATGTCAGCCACAGACGCAGATGAAACGTCAGGAATAAACTCTTACAGAACACTGCCTCACAGCCTGGAAAAGAACCACGGAAGCCTATTTCCCAAAGATCTTCATATGACTATTTGGTTTGTTGGAAAGAGGAATACAGTTCTTAACTATAAGATAATACTTCTCTCAAAGAAAGGCTGGTTTGAAAGGATTTCCTGTAAAAGGTATGGGGAAAGGATCCTTCAACCTTAATCTAAGAAGACTGATTTGCTGCCAGAGTGCCAATAAATCTGTTACTGTGGAGAGCTTTTGAAATAGAGGGTGCTCTACAATAACACCAGCTCTTTTGTCCCCTGTAATTTGTTTGTTCAGCACATCAAATTTAAAGTCTTCATTCTTTTTTTAAAAAAGATTTGGTTTATTTATCAGATGTAATTTAAATACTTTCTTCCATTTGGTGATTGCAATGATTGCATGTTTTAGCTCTTTCTTCTCTTTTGCTGCCCTTTTATGGACAGTTTCCAATGCCTTTAAAATCTATAGGACAAGCAAGAAAGGCAACAATTTTTTTTCAAAAGCCAGGTTTTCCCTGCTGTTGTGACTGTATGCTAGGAAAAGATCTGGATGTTAGATTTCAGCTTGTTCAGCTGCATATAAAGATACAGGACTCTATCTATTAAAACAGAATAAAAATTTTTAAAAAGTCTCTCTCTGGCTTTTCTTTGTAAACGAAGATTCAGGAAGGACTCATCCCGTGCTTTCTGCAAGTGTGGTGATGACTAAAAAGGCCAGTCCAAGATAAACAAGTCCGGTTGCAGAAAGCACAGTAGAAGTTCTCCTTGAGTGATGTTTCCGGGTTGTGATTCTTTCTGCGTTGTCGTTTCTCTTCAAGACTTGTTGGGCGTGAGTTCTCAAATAAGGCTGCAGCATTGTGGATAGTGCATCTCCATGCCTCCCGATATGACGCCATGATGGACCATTGTTGGTGATCAGTTTGGCCGAGCCTGAGATGTTGCTTCAGAGAGTCCTTGTATCACTTTTTTGGCACGCCCCTCTTATGCTGACCCGCAGCGAGTTCACCGTAGAGTACTATTTTGGGGAGGCGATGGTCCTCCATCCTAGAAATGTGCCCTGCCCAGCACAGCTGTGCTCTCAATATCATGGCCTCAATGCTGGTGATCCCTGCTTGCTCAAGGATAACAACATTCGCCACATAGTCAGTCCAGTGTATATTTAGGATTGTGCATATACAGTGCCGATGAAAGCGTTCGAGGAGTCATAAGTGGTGGCGATAGGTGACCCATGTTTCAGACCCATAAAGGAGAATAGACAGTACAATGGCTCTATACACACAGATTTTTGTGCTTCGCCCCAGGTGTTTATTACTCCAGATAAAAAATAAAATACAAAAGAAATGTAAAACAAAATCATAACAATGGCAAGCTCAACAATTTTCCTCTAACCCATCCCAGCTACACCAAGTGCATTTTCATGCCTGAGTATGACTGAAAGGAGTTCTGTTTTCCATTGCTTCTTTGACCTTCAGACAGGAAATCTCCCTTGATTAATCACTTAAAAGTGGAAATTTAGTAGTCAGCTATGCTTGTGCAACAGCTAAAGTGACAATATAAGTGGCCACTTATTTAATGGCTTTCTAAGAAGAGCAAATATATCTTCCCACAAGGATTTATAGCTCAGTGGGAGAGCTCAGGCTTTGCATGCAGAGACCAAGACCATATATTGTACACTTTTAGAGCCGTATAAACATACTCTGTGGAGTTATGCTTGATTGGGCCATTGTCCATCCAGTCATGCAGTAGGTGTTTTAGTTATTTGTTTAACTTATATTCTGCTTTTCTTCCGTAAGGGACCCAAAGTGGCTTACTCAGTACATTAAAACAACTAAGGAGATTATCAGATGCAGCAAAAAACTGCAAAAGATCATGACGAGAACAGGAAGGGGTGAGATTATCAGACAATGTCATCCTCCAGCATTCCGGAGCATAGTATGCCTGTGAGTAAGGCATCCTTTTTATTAGTGGCTTGTCCCCATCAATAAAAAAGGGAAGCCTAGTCTGTGGCAGGGCTTTGCCCCTGGAACAGCAGAAGGATGCGAGTGCCTGGTAAGGTTGCCCTTTCTTTTCTTGTTGCGATCTTGTGATGAGGTTGGGGACGTGATTTTTTGGTGCTTTCGCCTGCATCTGATAATCTCCTAGTTATAGGTTGGGCGGGAACTATGTGGCCATCCAGATATTGTTGAAATATAACTCCAGCATTTGTCACTTTTAGGTGTGGTGGCAGGGTGTGCTGGGAGTTACAATTCAGTAACATCTAGAGGGACACACAATTCCCACCCCTGCACTCACTTGTGATGGGAAGCACAACCATTTGTGTAAAGTTTCAGTCAGTTTCATACCTCACCCTCTGGAGCTGGAAGATTCAGACAAAGAGGAGGAGGGAGATTGCTAGGAATCTGTAGCTCCTAATACTGGTGGTCTTTCTGAGTCTGAGTCTGAGTCTGAGTCTGAGTCTGAGTCTGAGGAGCCAGGAGCTGAGGCAGAGGGCCATCCTGCTCCCCAGCAGGAGACTGCTGAGGACCCATTGCCGTTATTCATGGAACACCAAAGTGAATGCTTCATTCCCAGTGGAATGGTCCAGTGACGTGGTCCAGTGACATGTCAACAAGCAAGTAATGCGATACTGATATAGCTAGTCAGTGATGGTGATGTGTAATCATTAGAGTGAAATCGCCAATAAGGCTCAGTAAAGAGCTTACAACTAGCAACCCACCGGAGGTTTAGGGACTTTTTCTTTCTTGGGATTCTGGAGTGATGTGTCCTGACAAACTTCCGTGCCTCCTCTTCAGCCATGGCAGCAGCCATGAGCAATCAGAAAACCATACATGTTAGTGAGCAATCTAGGAACCAGTTTTACTTACCCATCTCAAGTTTTATGTTTATGTTCTACAGCTTGATCAAAGCAGCTTAAGATATTTTCACAAGACATTGAATCATTTTTGGCCCAAATCCTGTTACCTGTTTATAACTTGGACATTTTTTTTCCCAAGGCAGGACATCCACATTCAGTTCAAGTTTACATAAACAGTGTGTGAATGCAGAATCATTTTGTATGCCGATGCTAATTCCACATGGATGCACATGGCACATGGTTGTGCATGCACATTTGGTTATGCATTTGGTAATTTGGTTCAATTATACTGACAGCCTTGTGGCTGAAGAGCTTGGTATAAATAAATAAATAAATAAATAAATAATAAAGGGTTGTGTAGCACAGTTTCTAACTCTGCATGCTAAGATTTATGCTGTGGAGCTTCCATGTAGGATCTCAGCCTTTGTCTACCTTAAGTCAATGCCCAGAGTGGGAGCCCTATGTTTACATTATTCCCACCACATGATCTCTGGTGGATGATGTAGCTTTTCTGAAGCATAATACAGTTGAACTTCTTATCCTTCAAGTCCACACAACTGCCTTTGCACTCATCCAAATCTCATGGCTGGAAAGAAGTCTCCATGTTGATTAAAGGTAATAGAAGAATATTTACCCAGCTCTGGAACCCGTGCTTAGAGCCCTTCATCTGAATTAGTTTCATTTAGAGGAGAGCAGGATTTTTAAGCAGAGAATTATAAAGGAAGCAACAACTTGAATGCAATCACTGTTTTTTCAGTTTGTCTTCTAGGGGTTTCATTAGGTAATCTCTGAGGGAATACATTGAAACTGCTGAATCAAATTAAGGACAGTTATAGATTGGCTGTTGGACATATTTATCACACAGGTAATGATGGAGGAGGGCCTAAACATTCTACAGGCATCAGATCCTGTCTGATCTTGGAATCTAAACAGGGTCACCCTTGGTTAGTACTCGGATGGGAGACAACCAATGAATACCAGGTGCTGTAGGCTATATTTCAGAGGAAGAAACTGGCCCCCGAAACCAGAATTGGTTGAAAAGCAGAACCCATGTAGGCAACATGAGGGAATTATGGTGGCTCACTTGGGACTGCCTGTGTGCGAGCACCTGCGCATGCGTAGATGGGTTGGCATGCACATGGGCCTGGGTCTGCTTGCAAAATCTCTGTCAGCTTTGGGATATTTTCACCCTCTCAACTCACTTCGCAAGCAGTGCACACATGCATGCTCAGTTCCAAGCAAGCTTCCATAGTCAAGAACTGTTGAAAGAGTGGATTCCTTGTTGAATGAATGGAACTTGCCCTTAATTTGCAAGCATCAAAGGAGCAAATCATCAGAGAACGAGCTGTCTAAAAGTGGGGGCTTCCTGTAGTCCTTGCCTAAGAAAACCCTATGAAATTCATGGCATTGCCATAAGTCAACAGGTTACTTGAAGGAACATACACACACAATGATGGAGGGGGTGGAGACAAATGATATAGAAGGGAAAACGTGTCACAAAGTCAACATGTTTTTCCTGTTTTCCTAAACTACAGTATTTTACACAAAGCCAAAGGGCTTTCCAAAGATTGCAGAGGGAATTGTCACTATGAAAGTTCACTTGGGCTAAGAAACCATTTTTGTTGTTTGTCATTTGCCCAAACCTGACTGAAGGCAATTCACAGCATGCCCTTCTGGAAGGCATGGAATTTGAGGAGAAGTTTAATCCAATCTATTTCAGTTGTATTTATAGAGGACCTTCCATCAAAGAGATCACAGAACCCTATACCTCTCAAAAGCAATTAAAGTAAAATAATCTGTACTGCTTAATAAAAAGAAGAGCAAATGTGCACAATAAACTAGGCACACTCTATAAGTAAGTCTAATGGGGGAAAGGTTTCTCAGATACAAACTTGTTCTTGAACAAGGTTGACATTTTCAAAATTTGTGGTAAAGGAGATGTTCAGAGGCCCAACTCACTACAGGAGAAAATGTCAGCAACTTTTTAAAAAGGTATTTCTACAAACTGTAATTCAAGTTTCCAATGTAGAATATCCTCTGTTCAAGAATGTTTTTAAAAATACTACCCCAGAGAATGTCAGAACCCCATTCACAAAGCCAAAAGTAGCCAAAAAATTTTTAAAAAATCAATTTTTTTTGATTAAAAAAATCAAAAGCCTATATTGTGAGAAAAATAGTATTTTAAAAGGCTTTGGAAAATGAAATAATATTTTAAAAGGCTTTGGCAGGATGGGGGCTAAAACCAAGAGAGAGCCAGCCCATACTGTTCTAAACATACACACACCTGTTTTTGTCCAAATTCCCTTGTAGTAACAACAGAAATAAAAATTAGTGATCTACTTAGTAGATCCATCCATAGGGTGGAGGAAGATGCAAAATTCACAATTGGGTGATGTCTAATTTATTTTTTAAAAGATGATAAACATTTTGTAGTGCTGTCTCTTCACTAAGAGAATCATAGAATCATAGAGTTGGAAGAGACCATGAGAGCCATCCAGTCCAACCCCCTGCCATGCAGGAATACACAATTAAAGCAGTCCTGACAGATGGCCATCCAGCCTCTGTTTAAAAACCTCCAAAGAAGGAGTCTCCACCACACTCCAAGGCAGTGCATTCCACTGCCAAACAACTCTTGTACGTCCAAGGACAAGGCTGCTGTGCAAAAAAACCAAACAGGAATGAGTGGAAAAACTTGGCCACAACTTTATTAATTACAGCGGTAGATGAGTTGGCATACACATGGATTTGGATGCAGGCATTGACCAACCCAACTGTTGATCGATGAGCCTCATTGCCTCTTCCACCTTCTGGACAATGAAATTGTCTGCAAGGCAAGTGAGGAATTTGTTAGACCTTATAGTCTTGGCAGAGTTTGACCTCCAACAAATATCAGGATAGTTGAAATCTGTCCTTTCTGAATTTGTGGCCATCTGTTCTAGGAAGGCATCATCCAAGTCCTCAGTCTGGCTTCGGGGTCTGTAGTAGACCCCCACAATGACATTCCTGTTGTATCTCTTCCCCTTAATTTTTATCCAGATGCTCTCAACCTGGCTTCCAGATGTAAACATCCTGACATATGATGCTATTCCTCCTCTTTTCCTCTTTGGTTTATTTCTCTGAAATAGCTTATATCCTTCTATTACTACATTCCAATTATGAGACTCATCCTAGCAGGTTTCAGTGATGTCAACAAATATCATATTTGCTTTGCTGTGTTAAGAGTTCAAATTCATCTTGTTTATTTCCCATGTTAAGTGCATTAGTGTAGAGATGTCTAAGACTATGGGCCATTCCCCCTAGCTGCTTATTTAAGTTTTTTCCCCATCCCACTGCTGGGTTCTTGTACTATTTGCCTTGTTCCCTATATAACAAGAGATTATCTTGTTATTATTATCTCCAGCACTTAATGAACTCCTGCCTACAAGAATACTGTCTCTCTCTGCCATATAACTCAGTTTAAAACCCTCCTGATCAGATTTTTGAGCTTCTTAGCAAAAATATTCCTGCCAAGTGCTGGGAGGTGCAACGCAGAAGTCTGTCTATTTTCCAATGCTCCATTGCAAGTAGAAAACTACAACAGCAGGGAGTAGAGTGGCTAGAACTTTCTCCCTATACCTGCATGTTACTTCCATGGATTGTGATTCTGTATCTCCTACTTAGCCACATAACCACCTTAGTTACATAGCTAAGAAGTGTCTCCCAGCCTGACATCCAATCTTCGTGTTCCAAGCAGCAGCTGCTACGAGTGATGGGGTCTGTTCCCCT
The DNA here is from genome assembly GCA_030847615.1 of Gambelia wislizenii. Classification (NCBI taxonomy): domain Eukaryota; kingdom Metazoa; phylum Chordata; class Lepidosauria; order Squamata; family Crotaphytidae; genus Gambelia; species Gambelia wislizenii. The sequence goes on along the minus strand of JAUMIR010000001.1, from coordinate 161,837,228 downwards.
GTCAACCAAAAAGCAGCTGACTGGCATTTCCACCCCCCTTTCATAAGTGATCTCTGATGCAACAACCAGAAGCAATCCCCCTCACACCAGAGATCACTCACACGAGGAGGGAGGTGGAAATGTCAGTTAGCTGTTTCCTGATCAACAGGAGAACAGATCCCCATCAATCACAGTGGTTGCTGCCCAGTAAGTGGGAACTGGGGGACTTTCTTGGTTCCTATGTATTTTCTAAGCTAATGAACAGGTAGGGATCATGAATTCAAACCCATCATGAACGTGTAACTCTAGGTTATGCAGTCATAACTCCCTTAGTGAATTCTGGCCATGGATTTCATTTTAGAATCCTAAAATTATTCCATTTTAAAGGTCATACTCAGAGGCATCAGAGGAGCTCCCTGGCTGAGCATTCTAAATGCCCCTCCCACAACTGCAAATCCCATGATTCCATGGGAGGCTGCCATAGCAGTTAAAGTGGAATCATCATAGGGCAATATTTGTGCAGTGTGAAAGGCCCCAGGTTGGGATGGAAAAGATTTCTTTCTGAATCTTTGGAGAGACCCTGCTGTCAGTTTTAGTACAGACAGCCCTGGACTGACAAGGCAGCTTCCTGTTTGCCACACAAAGTGCAATTCCTGGTGGTGGCTCCTCTCTGCAAAATATGGAGGAACTGTTGATTTGTCTCAGCCCAAAATATGAAAGCAGTAACACTGAATTTATTTCTTTACTTGGCAAATAAATAAATATAGGCTGAATATCCCTTATCTGGAAATCCAAAATACTCCAAAGTCCAAAATTGTCCACATGGGTAACTGAGACAGTGGAGATTTTCAGGCGCCTCTTTCAGGCTCTTACCAAACAAGCATCCTCCGGTGCAGTAACGAGGCTGCTGCGCGGCAAGGGGTCCATTTGGGACGACGCCGTTTCTCTCTCGGCAGCGTCCATGACTGTTGCGGCTAGCATTGGAGGTGGCCGCGCTGTTTTTCACTCATGGAAGTTGTCCGTGAGTAAAAAATAGCATGGCCGCCTCCAATGCTAGCCGCAACAGTCACGGACGACGCCGAGAGAGAAACAGCGTCATCCGAAAAGGACCCCTTGCCACGCGGCAGCCTCGTTACTGGACCGGAGGCTGCTTGTGTGGCAAGAGGCTGAAAGAGGCATCTGAAAATCTCCAGTGACACCTTTGCTTTGGGATGGTTCAATGTACACAAACTTTGACTCATGCACAAAATTATGAAAAACATAGTATATAAAATTACCTTCAGACTATGCGTATAACATATATATGAAACATAAATGAATTTTGTACTTATATTTGGGTCCCATCTCCAAGATATCTCATTATCTATATGCAGATATTCCAAAATCCCAAAATCTGGGGGGGAAATGAAATCCAAATGAAATCCAAAACACTCCTGGTCCCAATTTATTTATTAATTATTTATTTAGGTATTTATACCTTGCTCTTCAGCCATGAAGGCTCTCAGAGTGGCTTACAAATTGTTAAGCAATAGCACTTTACACATCTACACCACTTTTATAGCATGCTAGGCACTCTCCAAGTGATTTCCAATGTGTGTTAGCTAATTGCCCGCACAAGCCAGGTACTCATTTTACTGACCTACGAAAGAATGGAAGGCTGAGTTAACCTTGGAGTCCTTGGGATCAAAACTCATAATTTGTGGCTGCAGTACTGGCATTTAACCACTGCACCATCAGGGCCTCCAAAGCATTTTGGATGAGAGATACTCAGCCTGTACTTATGGCCAAAACAGGACCTTCCCCTTCTCTCCTCCCTGTTTCAGCCATTGTGCCAGTCCTGGTCATGTAGGGGCTGGTTGAGTCAATGGAATGGAAGGAGTTTGGGCCTGAACTTTAATGAAGCCATTCAAGGTGCTGAGCCTTATCCCCTTGGGATGGATGATCATTAACATGGATAGATTATGATAGTGATGCTAATGTTGGTGATAATGGTGATAATGATGTTGAACTTTATTTATACCCCGTCTTTCCCCTAGAATTGAGACTCAAGGCAGCTTACAATTAAAACAAGTACAACACAGCTGAGAATATATGAAGATACAAAAAAGACATTAAAACAGAATGAAACTATTCACAATGCTAAAAGAATTTAAAATATACACTTAAAAGGGAGAAAAAATCATAGAAGAGACCACAAAGGCCATCCAGTCCAACCCCCTGCCATGCAGGAACACAAAATCAAATCATCCCTGACATCCAGCCTCTGTTTAAAAACCTCCAAAGAAGGAGATTCCACCACACTCCCAGGCAGTATATTCCACTTCCAAACAGGTCAAACTATCAGGAAGTTCTTCCTAGTGTTTAGGTAGAATCTCTTTTCCTGTAGTTTGAACTCATTGCTCTGTGTCCTAGTCTCTGGAGCAGCAGAAAACAAGCTTGCTCCATCCTCATTATGACGTCCCTTCAAATATGTAAACATGGCTATCATGTCCCCTCTTAACCTTCTCTTCTCGACGCTAAACATTCCCAGCTCCCTAAGCCACTCCTCATAGAGCATGGCTTCCAGACCTCCCACCATCCTGGTTGCCCTCCCCTGGACACATTCCAGCTTGTCCATATTCTCCTGGAACTGTGGTGCCCAGAATTGGACACAGTATTCCAGGTGAGGTCTGACCAAAGCAGAATAGAGAGAGCGGCACTATTACTTCCCTTGATCTAGACACTATACTCCTATTAATGCAGCCTAGAATTGCATTGGCTTTTTTTAGCTGCTGAATCACACTGCTGACTCATGTTCAGCATGTGGTCCACTAAGACTCCTAGGAGATTATCACATGTGCCAAGTATCCCAGCACAGGGATGACAGGAGATCGCTAAAAGGATTCCTGTTCTGATGATGTCATCCCCATCGTGTTATGCTCACATTCCCCCCTGCTCTCTCTTATTAATGATTTAAGCCATTAATAAATTGCCCGTTCCGTCTCTGTAATGGAATCACAGCATCTGAAAAGGAGCCCCATTATGCTGGTGCGATGCCAGCCATGGTGGAAGGTCCCTGCCAAACACTTCCGGGTGCGACCAGGACGAGGAGGTAAGTGATATACTTTTTTTTTTTTTTTTTACCCTCCCTGGGTTATTTGGGATTTTAAAAGTTTGTTTCGGGGCTTTTTTTTTTTCTTTTGATGTTTGGTTTGGTTTTTATTTTTAAATTTCCGACACAATCGTTCTCACAAGAACGGCTAAGATTTTGTTTCCAGGAAGTGAATGGGGCTCTGCGAGAGCCCCATTGACTTCTGGGATGCCGGAGGGGAGGGGAGCAGTTTCTATCACACAGCAAGGTAAATGTCTGCACTGGTTAATTAAGCTATTCAAAATGGTATGTAACTGAACTTGGCCAATAAACAAACCACACACAATGCTCAGAACAAACTGAACTTTTATTTATTCCTGGTAATATGCTCTTTTCTTAAATTAGTGTTGGCTTTGGAGTTAAGAGAAGTACCATGAAAAATATTTGACAGCTTGATTCGATGATAGCAAATATAACTTGTACTGCCTTCCCATTTCATTCAAGGTGAGGAATTACCCCAGCCTTTCCAGAAATAATTAAATAAATAAATGGAGCCTTTACTTATTTAGGTGAGATAGAGATTTAAATCAAGCATTGGGAGAGAGGGCAATACTGGAAATGGGACAAAAAGTTTTCTCTATCCCTTAACGGACTTCCTTGGGGTGGTGTACCTCTCAAGAGTCCCTCACAGTAAATCACAATGCCTGTTTTGTTATCTCTTTACAAAGTTTTTCTTATTAATTTTGCACCATCTTTCCTGCTCATTTCCCCATCTCTCCATCCTTGTATGTGAAGGTGTGGCCAAAAATGGTCAGGATCTGCCAAATGCCCTCACATTTAGAGGGAAGGTTCTGAAGAAAGCCTGATGCACTATACATCTTGCCAGAGTGGCAATGAATTAGTGTTACTGCTTGCACTGACATGAGCAAATAAGCTTAGACTATGGGCTAGTCTACACTAGAGGACATACGACTCAAATCTGGGTCATTTCAGTGCCTCAGAGCTTTAATATACACAAAAAGTGGGGATTTAGTCCCAATTTGAGGTGAAAATCTGGATATTTTGCATGTGTGTATTTGTGGACTTCATAGCAACATCAGTGTGGGGCCGGGGTGGGGAGGAGTTTCATCAAGTGGGCAGAAGAGGTTATGAGGAAGCTTCCTGAGCCAGGTAATCTCTTTCCCTGTTTCAATTTCACTTTTTAGCAGTTCCTTCATCAACATTTGTTTTGCATATGTGGCAGTTGTTCAGAGAAGCGCATAGTAGCATACTCATATCATGATTAGCTGGATATATCTCTGCTTAATAGGATGCCTGAAGCCCCTCTTACCTGTGGGAAAAGGCATACATATATTTGCACACATGGGGGGAGAGGGAAAAACTCAGAGTGGCCAAGGCCATGAGGCTGCACATACTGTGTGATTGATCAAACAGGTCAGTTTAAAAGAGAGAACTGTGTGTGGACAGTGCTTCTGAACTCGCCTTGGTGTATGTAGTAATTGTGTAGTCAAGCCCATGGTCTCTGCAGATCAGGGAAACCAGAAAGTAAGCCAGATTTTCCTGTAGACAAGGTCTATATGTTCCCCACCACACCTCCAGAGCCATCAACCTGGCTTAATAAATGTTTTGGCAGTGGAACTGAACTGCAGCAAAAACTGGCAGCCTCCCACCTGCCTGGATGACGTAAAGATGTCACCCTTTATTTTTATTTAATTCAATTATTTTAGGTCAGGCAAGGTACCTCTGGCCAGATGTTGTCGGACTCTCACTCCCACTTTGCAATCCTGGCCAATGGGGAAAGTAATAGTTCATCAACATCTGGAGGGCCACAGGTTCCCCACGCCTGTTTTAGGTGGATTTCATTTCTTCTTCTTTTTTTCCACCACTACAGTCAAAGCCAAAACATCTATGGAACTACTACTGACATGGTTGAAGGCAAGAGAAGTTCAACCATTTTGTATGTCACATCTGTTCAGTGCAGCAAAAGTAACTGCAGTGGGTTTGGGCCTGACAGGAGGTATGTTTGGCAACCTCTGCCTTGCTAATTCATTCTCTGAACTTAAGACAAGCCCTACTATGGCCACAGGGCCAAAGACAAGAGTTAGCAAGTTTGTCCTTCATTCTTCAACCCTTTTCCATGTGGACCAAGTGGGGAGATTTTGAAGAGTCCTGGTATCAACATTTAGAGAGTTCTCTCAAAGCAATGACCAAAGGGATGGGGCCCTTCGCCAAAGCCCCCTTGCTTCGTTAGTGAGGAAATCACAGAACTCTCTAGATGTTTGGGGTGACAACTCATACAAACTTTTTAGAAGACATGGGCTATGCTGACTGGGACATCTGAAATTCCAAACATCTGGAGGGCCAAAGATTCCTTCCCCCATCACAATGGGAAGGGGGTGGGGAACATTCCCCTCTTTGCTTTTCCTCTTGCCTGCTTTGAGTTCTTCCCAAGTGCTTACGCATAAATACCTCATGTTCTGCCAGACTGTCATAAATTATAGTTTAAATTTTTAAAACTGATGACATCAAACAAAAGAACATTCTGATAAAAAAAAACTTGTTTTTTAAAAAATATTCAAAGCTACTGCTACCGTTTCTCTCTGAGAAATGATGAAGGCCTGAGAAAGCAGAAGCCACCTTTGAGTATTATGGGGATTAGTTCTTACAGCAGTGATGCTGATCAAGGAAAAGTCACTAGGCAGCCATCACAGGGCAGATTCACATGTCATGGGAAGGATAACCTGTGAGCAGCCAATGCCAGACATCTTTACATTTGCAGCCATAGGTAGAGACCTTTTGCATTGTGTCGTACAAATTCTATTTTATAATTCATTCTTGATAAGTGTTTCTGATCTTTCCCCCAATGGGCTTTTGTTTATTAATTTTACTCTGAGAATGACTGTTCAGAGTATTTTATGAGACCACAGTGATTTCCTGCTTGCCATTTTGTTGTCATTAAAATTAAAGGCATGCAATGAAGATTGGTCCTTTTAGACTCAGTGAGACAGAATGATGTCGCATTTAAATGAAGACTTACCTCCAGTGCATCTCTTATGAAATGAGTAGTACATACTGTAGTAACGTGCCCAGAAGGCCTACTAGAAGCATTTTTGCTGCAGCCCAGAAAAGGCCGTAGAGAGTGTTAAGGTGATGAGATATACAATCACTGCAAATTTATACTGTAAAGACCTGGCGTGGTATAATATACTACAGCCTGCAGGGGCCAGCAGTGAGCAGGCTAAATGCAGCTGGCTGGCATATCTAGATTATGTCTGAGAGACAGGCGTGGGAAGGACATGTGGAATATGAATTCTTGTCTCTATGGGAAAATATGTGTGAGAACCACCAACTGCATAACCCATGACTTTACTGTATCTGTACTGAATAAAAATATCACCCCACTCTCTGTCTCTGTGCTCTTGACTTGGATTTAGCTCTCAGGCTGTGTGCTTTCAGTCTGGGATGTACAGTGACAGGACTGCACTGTACGTATGTAGTCTGTATGCTAGGAGTCTCGGAGTCATTCTAGATATTACTACAATATTCTTTAATAAAGAGAAATGGTTTAGACACACGTCTGTGTCTGGGTGCTCATTTCTTCACCTAATGACTGCAATTCTGCTACAACAACTTTTTCTGCCTGGTCCTCTTGATATGCTCAGAGGCACCAGTGTGCTACCATGACAGAGAGTCCCCACCAGGTGAAGGTAGAATAATTAGGTGTGTATGGTCCAGCTATGTCAAGGGAGGACAGAGTGTTGCCCTAAAGAAGTTTCTAGCATTAAAGCTCCCAGCAAACCTCACCATTGGCTATGTTGGCTAGGTCTGGAGGGAATTACAGTCTAACTGTGATGGAAATAATGATAAAGGAAACCTTCACTTATATATTTAAAATGCCCTGTTCCCAAGCTGAACTCAAAAAAGACCAGAGATCTCCTTTCCCTTGAAACAAGAGAGCCATGGAGACAATCTCAGTGTTTTTATTATTATTATTATTTATTTATTTATTTATACCCCGCTCTTCAGCCACAAGGCTATCAGAGCGGCTTACAAATTGTTTTAAGCAATAGCTATTTACACATCTACACTGCGTTAAACAGTTTCCCATGTGTGTTAGCTAATTGCCCCCATAAGCTGGGTACTCAGTTTACTGACCTACGAAAGGATGGAAGGCTGAGTGAACCTTGGAGCCCGCTGAAATTGAACTTGCAATGTGTTGACTTGCAGTACTGGCATTTAACCACTACACCACCAGGGCTCCTTAAGTGAGGAAGGGATCTTTCTCCTTGAGGTACTACTTTTAATTACATTCCTCATTTAAGGTGGCAGACTCTCTGAAATGCTATCAAACCTTAGTTCCTGTTGTTTAGATTTGATATACATTGAATACACTGTGATAAACCAGCCAGAACAAAGACAACCATCTCCAAACAACCTGATAGATGGCAGACAGGGAAGATGTGCTTTGACCTAAGGTGTTAATAAACTTCTAAATGCCTACATAAGGAAATGCCAGTTCAAAAAGTGTATATAAGGTAGGCTCTGGGGAGTTGTCTAAATGGTCAAAATACCCCTCATGGAACCCCTCATGGAATCCTACATGTCTAAATGGGATCCTGCACCAATCCACACTATTCAGAAGGAGGAGGGCTCAAAAAAAATGGCAAAAACAACACAGGAAAAGCCTTTGTGGATTTTCCTGTAGTTTTTTAAAAATATATATACAATGCAGAAAGAATCACAACCCAAAAACATCACCCAAGGAGACCTTCTGCTGTGCTTTTTGCAACCGGACTTGTTTATCTCGGATTGGCCTTTTTTATCATCAGCATGCTTGCAGAAAGCACGGGATGAGTCCTTCCTGAATCTTCGTTTGCGAAGAAAAGCCAGATATATATATAAACATTTTCACACAAACCATATTTCCAACATTGCTACATTTCCACAAAAAATAAAAAATAAAAGATTCTTCTCTTATATTCAAATCATTTGTGTCAATGTTGCATCTGCATATTCTCATCTGTTCATACAGCTTTCCTTCATTCCTTCCCCCATCCCCCCTTATAGACCTCCCCTGTTATGCACCTACCTCCAGGATTATTAACTTAGTTTTATATTCCCCACTTTGGGTTTACTTCGTCATCACTTAAGCTCTTTTTATATATTCTATCTTCCTTTTACTTTCTCCAAGTCCATTTCCCCCTTCCAACTTTTCTTTAATACTCATCTCTCTCTGTTGCTGTTCACTCTAGTTCCATAGTTCGGTAATCATTAATCACTACTATTTTTTATCTGCTTCTCCAGTAATTTACAATTGGTGCCCGTTCTTCTTCCACTTGATCTAAACATCTTCCATTTATTATATGAGTCAATATGTCATTATCTTTCATATCAACTGTTTATTTATCCATTCTTCTGTTAATGGTGCCTCCGTATTTTTCCATTTAGAAGCTATCTTAATTCTAGCTGTCATAACTGCATATAATATAATTTGGCCATATTTCTTTTCATCTTCCTCCTTGACTGATGTCATAATATTCAACAAGTAAATTTTTGGATTCATTGAGTAGTCTATTTTAAGAATTTTCTTAATTGCTTTGTGCACCTTTTTCCAAAATGACCTTATAATGGGGCAATTCCACCACACGTGTAATAGTGACCCCATCTCTTTTGTGCAACATTTCTTCTTTTTTAATTTAAATATTTTACTTAGTTTAAGTGGGGTGAGATGCCACCTATAGACAACTTTAAAGTAATTTTCTTTTAATTCTTGTCAGGCTGAAAAGGTATTAGTCTTCCTCCATGCTTCTTCCCATTCTTCTAGATCTATACTTTCTCCTATATCGTTTGCCCATCTGATCATGGTGTCCTTAACCTCATCGGTTTCCAATTCTCTAGAAAGAATAAATTTATAAATTTTTGTTATTTTCTTTTCATAGCAACCCCAGATTATTGTATCCAATTCATTTTTTAAAAAATTTCAGATACATATTTCGTCCCATCTTCTTTGTATCTTTCATTTAGTTGGAGGTATGTAAACCAGTATGTTTTAATTCCATTTTCTTCCCTCTCTCAATCTTAATATCTGGTTATTCTCCTCATTTAGTTTTAGTATATCCTCATATCTTATCCAATTACCTTCTGCTTTCCATCTCGCCAGGAAAGCTTCCTGGGGAGATATCCATGTAGGCATTTGTATATAAAAAAATGTTGTTTTATTTGCTGCCAGATTTTTAATAAGGCTTTTCTAATGTAGTGGTGTTTGAAATCTTTATTCACCTTAGCCTTATCGTACCACATAAAATTGTGCATAACAAATCTAATATTTATGCCTTCCAAATTTAATAACTAGTCATTTCTTAATTTCATCCATTCTTGAATTCATATCAGGGCACAAGCCTTGTAATAAATTTGTATATTTGGTAAAGCTGTGCCTCCTTTACATTTTTGATCTGTCAAAGTGACCCATTTTATTCTAGCCTTTCTTCCATTCCATATAAAGTCTCTTAAGTCTCTGTTCCACTCTGTGAATGGTTTTTCCAAGGTCAGAATAAGTAGATTTTGAAAAAGGAATAGCAGCTTCGGTAAAACATTCATTTTTATTGCCTCTATTTCTTCCTAATAGAGAAATATTCAGTCTCCTCCACTTTGCTAGGTCTCCTTTTATTGTTTTCCATAACTTCTCATACTTATTTTCAAATTGATGTTCCTTTTACCAATCCAAACTCCAAGATATTTTGTTCTTCTTTCCGTCTTACATCCTGTTTTCATTTTGATCTGATCCTCCTCTTTGCTGTCTATATTCTTTGTAATAATCACTGTCTTGTCTTTGTTTATTTTAAAACCTGAAAAGTTAACCAAATTTGCTAATTGTTTCCATCATACTTTCAGTGTTGTTCAGGGGATTTTCTAATATTATTACCAGATCGTCTGCATAAGCTTGTAGCTTGTGTTCCTGACCTTTACATCTCAAACCAGGAAGTTTAACATCCCTTCTAATCTTGTTGCTTAGGATCTCTAATGTTATAATAAATAATAAAGGTGAAAGGGGACACCCTTGCCTTGTAACTTTCTGGATGTTAAACAAATCTGTCCTTTCTCCATTTATCGTGATGGATGCCTTTTCCTTCTTGTACAGCTGTTCAATATTTTTAACAAACTTTTCTCCCACTACTATCTCTTTCAGGGTTTCCAGCATGAAAGGCCAGTGCAGATTATCAAAGGCCTTCTCCGTGTTTGCTAATATGAAGGCTGCTTTCCTTTCATTTGCTCTCTCATAATACTCTATGGCATTAAGTACTATTCTTATGTTATCTACCATTTTTCTCCCTGGGAGAAATCCATTCTGGTCTGTGTGGATTAGTTCTTGCAAAGTGGTTTTCAATCTGTCCGCTAAGATGGAAGCAAAGATTTTATAATGCACATTCAGCAGAGAAATGGGACAAAAGTTCTTTTTTATCTATCCCCTTCTTTGCATCCACAATTTCCAATTTTCACCCACACACACAGTCTGTTCTTCTTCCTGTGCCTGTTCCTCCATCTGTTTCCGTAGACTTGCGATCACGCTCCCCCTTTTTTTCGTTTTTCTTTTTCCGTTGATCCCTCTATTCGCAGGTTTTTAACCCCGCTGCTGAACAAGCATATCCGTATAACACCTCTATATGCTTGTGGCAGGCCTTAACCTGAGAGATATTACTCCTGCATATGAAGCCACAAAGCCTTCTTTTCACTTACTTCACCTCTCCTTTTGTAATCCTTCTACTCACTCTCTCTTTAAAGTATTAATACCCCTAGTAGCCCCTGTTTTAATTAGTCTTCCTCCTACTGCCAAACAAGCTTTGCACTCTAACAGCAGGCTTAATCCAAGGGGTTAATACTCAGAGTTATACTACCATCTCTTCTACTGCATCACTGCTTTTTCTTTTTCTTTTTTCTTTTTCTGCAATGTAACTATGCCACTCATTGCACCCTTTTTTTGCTGGTCTTAACCCCGCTGCTGAACAAGCTTCTCCCACTTGTGGCAGGGCTTAACCTAAGGGAGATGCCTATAGGTTTGTATCCAGTTATTAGGAAACTTTAGCCTTGGTTTTTATACAGTTACAATATTGCCTTTCCAATCTGGCAACTCAGTGGAAGGCCTTGTATAAAGAGATTTACCCTGTACCACCTTAAGAGTCTCTCACTTTGCCTCTATACAGTTAGAGTGGAATGGTATGAAACATTCAATGCAGTTTTTAAATAAGATTAAGCGTATCTTCTTTAAATTGGAACCAACTTATGTCCTTCTACCTCCCCTCTCCACTCCAGCAACTTTCCAACCCAGCAACTCAGCGTAAGGTCTTATATAGAGGGATTACCCTGACCACCTTAAGAGCCTTGGCCTTGCCTCTACGCAGTTAGAATGGAATGGTATGGAAGATTCAGCACTGTTTTTAATAAGATTAAACCACTAACTTATGCCCTTCTACACCTCCCCTCTCCAATTCAACAACTTTCCAACCCAGCAACTCAGTGTTCAGTCTTATATAAAGGGAATTACCCTGGAACACCTTAAAAGTCTCGGATTTGTCTCTATGCAGTTAGAATGGAATGATATGGAAGACTCAACTCAGTTTTTAATAAGATTAAATGTATCTTCTTTAAGTTGGAACCAACTTATGTCCTTCTACACTCCTTCACCTCCCCTCTAATTTAAAGTATATCCAGCAAGGAGCAGAGTAAAAATTCTACCTGTTTTCCTTTTCCTTGCCTGTTGTTTCTCTTGTTTCTCTTAGGAGATTTTCAGACCGCGTTTCAGCATGCCTAGTGCAGGAGGAACTTTCGGGAGAGGGACGGCGGTCTTGCGCAGCAGGGGGGCGTTTTCGGACGCCGTTGTCCCTCTCCCGAAACCATCCGTGTCACTTCCGTGAAGCTTCGGAAGCCTCAGCGCCATATTTTAATCACGGGCAACCTTCGTGATTAAAATATGGCTCTGCGGCTTCCGAAGCTTCACGGAAGTGACACGGATGGTTTCGGGAGAGGGACAACGGCGTCCGAAAATGCCCCCCTGCTGCGCAAGACCGCCGTCCCTCTCCCGAAAGTTCCTCCCGCGCTAGGCACGCTGAAACGTGGTCTGAAAATCTCCTTACTCTATTTCACTGTCTCTCCAACTCCAGCTTAGGTCTTCAGAACAGCTCTCCCTTCCTCTCCTTTCTTCACTTCCATGTAGTGAGAACCCTTTCTGGCTGAATTTCAATGGTCCCTTGGGATGCAATCTTGGTGAAGCTAAAATTCCTGGTTTAGAGTGAAACAGTAACTGGAGGCTTGGAGCCCTAGGGCTGCCACACTTTACAATGGCTGCTTCTTCCCCACTGTCTCTCCCCTTCTGCAATCCGTGCTACTTCTCTGGATCACTTAGAGATATAACCGGGGTCTAAATGCAAGCCCCTTCTGAGCTTCTTCCTACCTTGAAGAAGCTGCTGCGGAAAGGGAGTCTCCTTTCTGAATTGCAAAGCTCGGAGGATTGACCCCTATGGCGCTGAGTCCTGGGTCATCCGTCGCCTCCACTGCTCCACCGGATCTCCTTCCTGTAGTTTTTAAAAACAGTGAGATGGGTGCACATTCCTGTTTGTTAGGACAAGCAATTCAAGAGGAAGCACAAAGCTGATTGGCCAGGTGAGTGTAGGGGCAGGGCTTGCTAACAGGACAAGTGATCACTAAGGCAATAAAATGGGGTGGGGTTTTTTTGTTTGGTTTTTGTTTTTGTTTTTTGCTTTCCTGTTAAATCGTAAACTCACTATATCTCTCCAATGCACCTTAGTCACTTTTTTAAAAAAGTTCAGCAGCAACAAAGAACTAACGTGAGTAAATCACTTGTGGCTGCCATCTGGAATGTGAGGCTTATGGGGACTTCTGAGGGCAAAAGCACCATTAAGACATGTTTCTGCTCCTGCAAAATGCCATTACATCGAGGTACTCTGTCCCCCCCCCCTCATATAAATGGGACCTGGGAGTTGGGTTTTGTCTCACTGTGGACCTCTAGAGTATATACCTTTATTTCTGCTGCAGAAATAAACTTGCCTCCCACACCTTGTTCACATTGCTTCTGCTAATTTGGACCTTCTGCTGGGCAATGAATCTCACTCTTCTGACACAACAATTGGAGGGGCACAGCTAACATCCAAATGAACCATCCTGGCTGGGGGATTCTGAAATCCGTGTTCTAAAACGTAGTTTTTTCTAGCTCTGGTCTACTTTGGTATAAGTCACTTTTTTGCCTATTACAGCAAGCTTTCATATTTGTAGAAGAATATAAATATAAGCTATTCTGGGAGTCGGTTTTTTTCTTAAATAAGATTCAGAGAAAACTTCATTTGTATCTAATCTCATGGGTCCACAGGCAGCATATCTGAATGGGAATGATTATCAAAAGAAAATTAATTCCTGAAACCAACTTGTGAACTTGGAAAGAAATATTCATTACAGCTCTAATTCATAATATCATGAGCTCAGTCTTAGCTATCCAACAGCTTATGTGGGGAAATCTTTGGCCTTCAAATATTTTGGATTACAGCTATTATCAGCTTCAGCCCAGCATAGCCAATGGTAAGACATGCCTTCCAGCTGTCCTGATTTGGTAGGAAACTCCTGATTAATCCTCTAATGTCATCTCACTTTTTAGCTGCTTTAAAAATGTTCCAGTTTCTCTCTGTTCCTCCCACTTCCCCCTTTTGTTCTCAGTTTACTTCAGTTGCTTCAAAACTGAGTTCAAAGTGCAAAAGGAGTTCAGCAGAGGGCAGTAGGGAAAGGAGAAGAAGGGGTAGAGTCTTGCCCTTCCCGGTAGACATAGGCAAAAGCAAAATGCTGCAGCCTTTCCTAGCTTGTCTGTTCTTCCTCATTCATAACTTTGACCATCTTGACAACACTGTGATGTGGCTTGGTCCCAGTGTCCTAGTTTTCATCTGTTGGAGGGTATGGTGAGAGATTTGCATGTTGTAGTCCAAAATGTCTGGAGGACCCAAGGTTCCCTGCCCCTCTTCTAGAATATTTTCATTCTTGAATAGTTCTCCATAGCTAATCCTTTAAATCTCTAAAATAAAAATATGATAGATATAAATACATAGCATGACCAAAAAAAACCCCATTCTTCCATTCTCTCCTGCATGCATTAATTGAAATCCCATGACTTGATTCAAGGCTGTAAGAGCATAATTGCTGCTACTTAGCATGTACTTGCTCCTTTCCTCTCCCATTCTCTCTTTTTAAAATAAAACTCTGCAAGCATAGCCCCTTCCTTAAGGAATCCCTACCCTGCCCTAACCCAATTTTATTTGTTTAGGTATTTATACCCTGCTCTTCAGCTACAAGGGCTCTTAAGAGCAGCTTACAAATTGTTAAGCAATAGCACTTTATACATGTACACCGCATTAAGCAGTTTCCAATGTGTGTTAGCTAATTGCCCCCACATGATAGGTACTCATTTTACCGACCTAGGAAAGGATGGAAGGTTGAGTGAACCTTGGAGCCCTTGGAATCAAACTTGCAGTGTTGTGGTTGCAGTACTGGCATTTAACCACTACACCACCAGGGCTTCCTTCGTTACCTAACATAAGGCAAGTCCTGATGGCTCACAAGCCGATCATGTCCCTGGAGTGGGTAAGCTCAGCTATTACAAAATGTGTAAATCTTCAGTGATCTCCTTTCAGGGGACACTGAACCAAACTAAGTGCTGCACCCTGGAAGTTCTCACTGATCACATAATGTTGAGCAAGAGTAACCATTTGTTATTTTCTTAATAACAAATAGTTCGAGACTTCCATAAGTTTTTGAGCAAATCAACTGAAGTGAGAGCTCTGGCAATTTCTCTTCATGGGAGTGAGTTGCTGCAAGAAAAAAAAATCAGCACTTAGTTCAGCTTTACTGAAGTGTAAGAATGGAAAACATTTTTTTTTCAGGGCTAGGAAAGCTTAATTCCTGCGTGACAAACTTCAATATTTACTACCTCGCATTACAGTCCTGCCTTGCTGTTTTGTGTTGCAGCTGACACATAAAGTCTGCACTGTAGGATTTCAGGAGACCCATTGATTGACATGTTGTAATGAATGTATTGGCTCCTTAATGAGAACCAACACTTGATCACTGGCTGTTAGCCACTGTATGCACAGTGATCACGTAAAAGACATGACAGGGCAATTAAGCAGGGAAAGGGAAGGCATACAAAACTGGAAGTGATGGAGAGCAAAAGGACAGGACAATGCAGAAGGAAGTGCTCCTGGGCAAAGCAGCAGGGAATTAGCAAAGGTTTATAAAAGAGGCAGAAAGAGAAAAGCATTGGTCACACATGCAGAGAAAGGAGGCATTTTCTGGGATGCTGGTCATCTGCAAATGGAACCAGAACTTGGAAGGGTTCCTTTTGGGCTACAGCACCCAGAATCCCCCAGCCACCATGGCTGATGGTAATGCTAGCTGGGGGATTCTGGGAGCTATAGCTCAAAAAGTCACTTTCCCAAGCTCGGAATGAGAAGATCTGCACAAAGCTGTGAAACCTTCTTCTAAGCCATTGCCCTTTCCAGAGACTTCCTGGCTACATAACCAAAACCAACCACTTTGGTCCAAACAGTACCGTATTTGGGCAACTGTTTCTCTGTGGCAGCTGTGTAATATTGCAGATTGTAGCTCTTGCTAGAACCCTCTTTCCAAGCCATGTGGTCTCTTTGCAGGCTAAGCTAGAAGCAAGAGGCTTCTTCCAGCATCAATGATGATCAAACAGATCCATTCAGCCCCATAATGCTAAAAAAGCTGCGGACATAACAGTCTCATTCTCCAGACTTAACTGCTGCATTAATCTATTGCGACAGCCAATGTAGTGGCATCACTTGTGTTGGAAAATATCTCACAGCACACCTCATGTATTATGGCCAAACAATTGTCTCCAGGCAGGAAAACTGTGAAATGCCAACCAGCTCTGGACCATACCAGCAATTCACCCACTTGCAAGCACTGGCTGCTTCACACGTTATCCTTTTTAGCTACCCACCTAAAAATGCCATTATATACATGAAAAAAACAATTTGCTTGAAAACACAGGTGCCAAACAGACTCATTCATTAGAGCCAGGACCTGCCAAGTGCACTGTTACCAACAAAGCTGGCTGCATCATCACATAATGTGCATGGCTTTGATAGGAAGCTGAGCTCTCTCAGGCTAAAGCTGGTCAGGGTGAAAGGCCCTGTGCTCGTGTCCTGTGCAAAGATAATGGGCTAAAACCCAACGTCATCTTGGCAATCAATTGCCAGTGCAACAGAACAGTCTTTCACTGCCCTTCATACCACTTGAAAACCAGCTCCAGAGGGTTCCCCAGCCTACTGAAGCAGCTTTTGGATATGCACAGGAGGCTCCAGCAGGAGATTCATCTGAAGAAACACCGCTTAAGACTCTGGTTCCATTCACTGTTTCCCAGCCCAGAAACCATCGAAGGCTCTGCCTTTGGACCAGCGCCATTTGCTCATTGGCACAGCACTAGGCTTGACATTAATCCCAGAAAATCAGGAAAATGCCAGATTGAAGGGACTGTCACATCTGGCTTGGCTGCTTGAAGCAGCAGATCCCGGATTCCTCCAGCTTCCTCTGCTGAAGGCAGCAGCCATCAGCAAAACCACGTGAGAAGACTGATACTGCAGGCTGTAGGTCACGTGGTATTGTAGTACACAGGTGTGCTAGACCCAGAGCCCAGAAGGCTGGAGAGTGCAGAGAGTGCAAGAGTGCAAAGGCAAGAAAGGAAAGAAGGCCAGCAGCGGAGAGTTGTGTGGTGAGACTGGCCTCTTATGCCACATACCTCCTGTAGTAGGCTCCCTCCTCCTCCTCCCCACAGGCAGTCACTCTGATTGCCACCATCACAGGGAGGGGGGGAGAGAAGAGGGCTCTCTCCTCCTCCTCCCTCCCCCTGCGTGGATGCTCTGGGTGTGGGGGTTTTGTCTTGTTTTTTGTTGATAATCCACCCAATCTAGTCCTGTATACTTTTGTCTCATTTTTGTGGCAGAGAATTATGGCAACCCTACACAGTACACACTTTGTATGCAAAATCTCCTGCACTCATTTACTGGCCAACTCCAATGGAATGGTCCTAGTCCTGGTCAGCAGAATTGGTTTATGGAGAGTCACCTCCCATTGGGATGGACCAGGAGTGGGTCTTCAGCTATGGTTGGATAGCTGGTCCCATTTATGGTCATCAATGGTGGGGGGTTATGGGAATTGCAGTCCAAAAACATCTGGAGGGCCATAGTTGCTCATCTCTAAGATAGACCATAGTGAACTAGAGGAACCAGTATAACTCTGCTTCAGCTCTAGAACCAGGTATATGCTGTATCAAATGCTCTCCACCATGTGGGCTAGTTGTTTATTTTAAAGACAAGGCTTCATGATCTGAAATACTGTGCCAAAATAGCTGCTGCTGCCGCCCAATAGGAATCCAAGGGGAGAGGCCAAGCAGTGTTATCAAGGTGTACATGGGATGGAGATTGCAGCCAACAACAGCTCCTCACAGGCTTGTTTTACACTACCAGCACAGGTTTGGGTGAGCGGGAAACAAGCTGTAAGAACACAGGAAGCACATTCCCCCCCCCCAAGGTGTCCGTTATTAGAGCACCATCTAGTGGTGAATGTTGCCTTATCGTGCCTGTAGAACTCACACAGAGAGCAGTAAGCCATTCACACTCTGCTGGTATTCAGCTTCAAATGACAACTTTCCAAGGCTACGTGTGGCAGCTCCCCCCCCCCGCTCAATTTAATCTTCTGATTGTGCTTAATTAACATATTTGATAATTGTTTAAATCACAGTGATTTGTTCAGGTGTTGTCTCATTTGTGGTCGTACAAATTAGATAATTGCCACTGTTGGCAGCATTTTCCCTGGCACAGAATTCAGCTCATGGGTAAAATATGCTGTTTCACCAGTTAAGTTTCATAAGGCTGGTGCTTTGAGTTCTCACTGTGATCCACAAACCAGTTCAGCAGCAGTACAGTTACCCTCCATATCCACGGATTTGGTATCCATGGATTTAAGTATTCATGGCTTGAAAATATTCTTTAACAAATAATCCAAAAAGCAAACCTTGATTTTGCCATCTTATATAAGGGACACCATTTTGCTATGCCATTGCATATAATGGGACTTGAGTATTCACGGATTTTCGTATCCACGGGGGGGCGGGATCCTGGAACCAAACCCCAGCAAATATGAAGGGACAACTATACTTAGAATTTAATTGGTTTAGTCAGAGGGACTTTAGGGGCTATCATGGCAGGAAATATGAAAACCTTGAATGGGATTAAGCACAAATGACAAGAAAACAAAACCACAAGTTTTGCAAATGTTTGTGCAAATATATAAAATGCATAGACAACAACTTAAAAGCAATTTGTTCTTTGAAAGTGGGGAATACATGCTCATCTCCCACACACACACTTTTTAAAAAATACATTTTGAAATTATTTTTAATGGTTTCCCCCATAAAATATTGTTATAAATTTGTATAAGTTTATAAGTTGAGTGAATGTCAATATATGATTCATAGAATCATAGAATCATAGAATTGCAGAGTTGGAAGAGACCACGAGGGCCATTCAGTCCAACCCCCTGCCACGCAGGAAATCTTGATCAAAGCATCCCCGACAGATGGCCATCCAGCCTCTGTTTAAAGACCTCCAAGGAAGGAGACCCCACCACGCTCCGAGGGAGTGTGTTCCACTGCCGAACAGCTCTTACTGTCAAAAAGTTCCTCCTCATGTTGAGGTGGAATCTTTGTTCCTGGAGCTTGCATCCATTGCTCCGTGTTCTAGTCTCTGGAGCAGCAGAAAACAAGCCTGCTCCATCCTCAGCGTGACATCCCTTCAAATACTTAAACAGGGCTATCATATCGCCTCTTAACCGTCTTTTTTTCCAGGCTAAACATACCCAGCTTATAATTATTGGATGATTTGATTATGAAAAAAGTAAGACAAAGGTTTCTGAATAGGAGATATATGCAATGAATAGAAGGAAGGGAAAAATGAAAGCAATGCAGCCATGTTTTTTGAGTTTTGTTAAAATGGATGAAAACAAGATTATAAATTAGCATATAGGAGGTAAATTGTCAAAATATAGTTCAGAGCAAGAAGAAATCAGTTGGGAAGTTCTTTTTAGATTAGTTAGTCTTGTCTTTGTTTTTAATGCATATAATTTAGTAAATAGTAAGTGGCTATATTTAATGTTTGATGGTATTGTTTTTGTTTTTCTGTCTGTTTTTGCACTTTTGTGTTTTTTGTGTATTATTTGTTGTTGTTTTGCGTTTTCGGATGTTTGTGGACATTGTTGTTTAATAAAGTATTAAAATATATATATTGTTATTTTTCTTCCTGACAATAGAGATCTAATTGCATTTCTTTTCAAAGGGAATGTAATCTCCTATTCTTCATGGAGCTGTTGGAGAACCAAGACAAGCACTTCTTTGAAAAGGAAGTACCTTCTGAATAACAGAAAGCAGAATCTGTCCTTTTGAAATTGTGGTTGTTGTGTGCCTTCTGCTTCAAGTAATTTCCAACTTATGGCAACCCTAAGGTGAACCTATCATGGGGTTTTCTTGGCAAGATTTGTTCAGAGGTTGTTTTTTTGTTTTTTGTTTTCCCTTTGCCTCCATCTGAGGCTGAGTGTGTGTGATTTCCCTAAGGTCACCTAGTAGGCTTCCATGGCCAAGGAGGAATTTGAACCATGGTGTGTAGAGTCAACCCTCACACCACTACATCATGCTGGCTCTCTCTTTTCAAAACACCACAGGATATTTAAGCCTATTAATCAAAGCTCAGGGCTTTGATTTTGTTTTTTTCAAAATTTGCTGTCATATTGAAGAAACCAAACTGCAAATGACTGCCCTACAACATCTCTAAGAGTGAGGCCTCAATACATAAAGGCCTGCACAGGTGCCACTGTGCTTGATGTCCCATGTACTGCTACTCCTTTTTGCCCACTCTCTCCACTCCATCTCATAGAATCATACAATCATAGAGTTGGAAGAGACCACAAGGGCCATCCAGCCCAACCCCCTGCCATGCAGGAACACACACTCAAAGCATGCCCAACAGATGGCCATCCAGCCTCTGTTTAAAAACCTCCAAAGAAGGAGACTCCACCACACTCTGAGGCAGCACATTCCACTTATGAACAGCTCTTACTGTCAGGAAGTTTTTCCTAATGTTTAGGTGGAATCTTTTTTCCTATAGTCTGAACCCATTGCTCTGTGTCCTAGTATCTGGAACAGCAGAAAACAAGCTTGCCCCATCCTCAGTATGACATCCCTTCAAATACTTAAACATGGCTATCATGTCCCCTCTCAACCTTCTCTTCCCCAGGCTAAACATACCGAGCTCCCTAAGCTGCTCCTCATAGCACATGGCTTCCAGACCTCCCACCATTTAAGGTCACCCTTCTCTGGACATGTTCCAGCTTGTCCATATCCTTATGAAATTGTGGTGCACAGAACTGGACTCAGTTTTCCAGGTGAGGTCTGACTAAAGCAGAATAGAGTGACACTATTACTTCCCTTGATCTAGACACTATATGCCTATTAATGCAGCCTAGAATTTTATTGTCTTTTTTAGCTGCCGTGCCACACTGCTGACTCATGTTCAGTTTGTGGTCCACTAAGACTCCTAGATCCTTTTCGTATGTACTGCCCTCAAGCCATGTGTCACCCATCCTATACCTATGCATTTCATTTTTACTGTCCAAGTGTAGTATCCTACATTTCTCCCTGTTGAAATTCATTTTGTTAATATTGGCCCAGCTTTCTAATCTGTTTAGGTCCTTTTGAATTCTCATCCTGTCCTCTGCGGTATTAGCTACCCTTCCTAATTTGGTGTCATCTTCAAACTTGATAAACATACCCTCTATTCCCTCATCCAAGTCATTGATAAATATGTTGAATAGCATTGGGCCTAGGACAGAACCCTGTGGCACCCCACTAGTCACTTCTCTCCAGGATGAAGAGGAGCCATTGGTGACTACCCTTTGGGATCGGTCAGTCAACCAATTACAAATCCACCTAACAGTTGCATTGTCTAGCCTGCATGTTACTAACTTTTTTGCAAGAATATCCTGGGGGACTTTGTCAAAGGCCTTACAGAAATCAAGATACACTACATCTACAGCATTCCCTTCATCTATCAAGTTGGTAACTCTATCAAAAAAGAGATAAGATTAATCTGGCATGACTTGTTTTTCAAAAACCCATGTTAACTTTTAGTGATCACAGCATTCCTTTCTAAGTGGTTACAGAGTGTCTGTTTAACAATCTGATCTCCTATCCCACAATGCCCTCTTCTCCTACTTTCCCCCATTACCTCAGTTGCTACAGACTGAGTCCAAAACACAGAAGTAGTTGCACTCTATTAATTCGAAAGGAAGAGGGAACAGAGTCTCTCCCTTCCCAGTATGTAGGCTCAGGCAAAAGTAAACTGCTGCAGCCTCTCCCAGCGTGTGTCTCATTAATAACTTTTGCTGTTAATAACTTTTAAAAGTTATTAATAACCTTTAACTCATAACTCATTAATAACTTTTGCTGTTTTGCCCACACTCTGCTGTTGCTTGACCACATGTGTCCTAGTTTTCCTCTGTGAACTGTTTGAAGGTATGTGACTCTGGTATTAAGAATGTATCTCAGAGAGGCAGAAAGGCAACTAAAAAGATAAAGGAAGAAAAAAAGATGCCAAATGCTGCTTTATTAGTATCCTCTTGAAGACTCCTTTTCTCTTTCAAAGGTGGTTGCCTGTTTTCCGTCTTGATCCCCAAGTCTTCTTAATAAACATTTGGAAGCTGGAGCTGAGGGGAGAGATTTTGCTCTGTGTTAAAAGGAAATATGCTGGAAAATTCTTTTAATAAATCATAACTGACACAGAAATCATGGCACAAGGATTATTTCACACACACACACACACACACACACACATTGCTTCAGGAAAAGGAGCGCTGCTAGAAATTAGATAGGCTTCTTTGTATCTCTGAGAAGAAAGAGTCCAAGAGTTTGGGAGCAAAGAAGCACACCTAATGACCAAGCAATGGGCCACATAATCCAGTCTCTTCAGATGAGGCAAAGGGGGAGCCACAGTGAAGCCACCAGAGCCCTGCTGTCATCAGGGGATCAAGGCAAGAGGAAGGCAGCGGCTGCAGTTTTCTTCCATTTCTCCTTTTCCCTTTCCATCACCACCAATGGACGGATATTTACTACAGAGAGATCAAAGTTCTGGTTCAGCTTCAGAGCACATCAGGTCAGCACAGAGGTCAAGATTCCTGAAGCTCTGAGGTTGGTTGTGGATTCATGGGAGATATATTCCAGGACTTCCCACAGATATGTAAAACCACGGGTAATACTGGATGCTCTATTGTTGCACTCAGAGCAAAAATAGAGTATATATTATCCCCACCACCACCACTCACCTGCTGCCTTGTGGAGGGGAGAGTAGCTGATGTTCCTCTGCGTCATCACCCAGGAGAAGTGGGCGGCTTGTCCCCCACCCCACCCCCATAACAGAGCTCTGCTTGCTATGCTTTGTTGCCCCGGAGAAGTTGGGGCAATGGGGTGGCTTCTCCTGAGAAACAAAATTCTTGCTGTTTTCCCTTTGCCTGGGAGAAAGTGGGGTGCTGGGGATTCTTCCCAGGAACAAAATGCTTGCTGTGCTTCATCAGCCAGGAGAAGTTGGTGTGGTGGGGTGGCTTCTCTCTTACAACAAAACATTTGCTGTGTTTCAATAGCTGGGAGAAGTCAGGGCAGCTTTTCCCTGGCAATGAAGCAATGGCGGTGGGTGTGATTCTTCCTGTTTCCACCCCAGAAGCCTGAGGCTGTTGTGCAAACAGCAGATAAGTAAAACTGCAGATATGGGATCTTACTTATTAGTATTGATGCTAATGCATTAACATTAAAATCTTAAAGAGAAATTGGTTCATAGGTAGATACTAGATAATTAGAATGGCAATTTCAATGGCATGAGGATAGCATGGGAAAGTTATTTTGGTTTTCCTGTTTCTGACTAATCCTGGAAACAATTCTGGAACTGAATTTGGTCTTTTCTATCTTATAAAGTGTTTTCTGTGCATATTTGAGAATCCACATTAAAAAATGTTTACCCTGGCATCTTAATTCTATAAGTTTGAATTAGCTAAACAATCAACTCTCTCCTATGTGCTGGAGTTGATATGGTAAACATGGGTCTTCAACTTGTTTCCTGTTTACTTACTCAAACTTTGCCAATTTGGGGAATCAAGTACGATAAGCTTAATTAGCAATATCACCAACCAAGCAATAGTAAAGAGAGAACACCTTGGGATCTTGTCAGTATTTCAAGGTGAGAATAGCAATTTCTTCCATAAAGATTTAATCTCTGAATTGTTTCATGCTGCATGTTTGGAGACTGCCCAATGCGGGAAAACAATAGAGGATCTCTTGACTAAAAACTAGAGGAGCAGAATTACTGAAAATCTGGCATACAAAATTAGATACAAAATTCTCTCTGAGGATGCAGAGAGAGCTGACAACTTCTTTCCAATATGGTACCTATACAGTACATTGTTTATTTTGAAAATACTAAGTCACCTTGGGATCCTCCCACATGGATGTTCAGGTTGTGGAACAATATTATCTGAGCTGTTACCTTTCCAAAGATCACTCATTAATACTCAGTGTTATTTGTTATATTCTCTAATTATAAATCAGCTAAACAAATGAAGCATTAAGAGGCAAATTATAGTATTAATTTTTCACATTAATCATTATTATAAATTAATAGATAGTTAATTTATGATTATTAGAACCATTTGATAAACACATAACTTTAAATTTCTACAAATTACCAAAATGGAAGCAAAATCCTCACCAAGTAGGGGTAGTTGGATAATTTGGTTGTTGGTTATTTAGCAATGGCTGGAATCCTGTATGGGATTTACAGATGTGTAAACACCATAGTTATAGAAGATTATCAGACAGGAACAAAAAAAAAAGTGTTCCCGTCTTGCAACCTCCTCTCACATCCCTATAATGGGGGAAAAAGTTTTCAGACCTACCTTAATCATGTGCTGTTCCCTTGGCAGGGCAGCCCAAGAGTGAATGCAGCCCGAATGGAGCTCCTTTCACAGCCTGGTTTCAAATCCCAGCCATTCTCGTGAGAAGACGAGAGTGCAGGAAATTCAAACATAAAGTGAAATAAAAGACAAAACGTTACACCAAGCACCTAAACATACTTAAAACATAACAAGTAACCCGGGGAGGGTACAAAAAAGTGAGTCAATTTACCTTGATGTCCTGATCTCACCCAGAAGTGTTGTGGCATGGACCTCCCATTGACACTGGCATCACGTCAGCATAACAAGACAGCTTTTCAGATGCAGGACATTACGTTACAGAAATGGAATGGGGGAATCTATTGACGGCTTAGCCCATGAATAAAAAGCAGCGCCGGCAGAACTGCAGCAGCATGGGTGCATAGCGAGATGGGAATGATGTCGTCTGAAAAGGAAGCCCTTTAGAGATCTCCTGGAATCGCGATAATGCCTTATTTAGCGTGTCTGATAATCTCCATAAGTGCTACACAGTGATGCTTGGACTGACTCCCCAAGCTCCACTTACTGGGAAGCAGCCACTGTAATCAATTATGTGTTCTCACTGGGAACGGGGAGGGGGAGAAGAGGACCGCCCATTCACTCTGGAACTGCACAATTACAGTGGGATGTGGTTATTGCATGATCATCAATACTGCAAAAAAGAGTGATATTGAGGGCTAGTGATGGCTTTGCCCATTGATTAAAAGTTACACCTAATTAATTAATGGGTGGAGCACATATGGACCACAGGAGGACGACAATGTCATGTGATAACGGGAACACATTTGTGATACTAGTATGTTGTAATTTTGCTACTACAGCCCCATCTAATAAAGTCCTATGTTTCAAATGTGTTTTTTAAACTATTTTTGACTTGTGTTTTTAAACAGAACTATGATTTAATTGTGTTTTAACTTTTTTATTTATAGTTTTTTAGTTGCAATCTGTTTTCAAATGGTTGTAAGCCACCTTGACTCCTGTGCTGGGAGAAAGGTGCTATATTAAATAAATAAATAAATAAATAAATAACTAGGCCAATTGTCTCATTCGCTATAAGACAGCTTCCTATATTCCACCCAGAGAAAACTTCCACACAAGGACCTTCTTATCCATAAGTTGGCTGAGGGATTCAGGAAGCACACTATTGCTACCTAACAATGCTCATTAAATACACACAGATATTCAAGATTTGCAGGGGTGGGGGGGGATTAGTACAGCTCCCTGAATCCCTCAGTCAGCCTGGCCTCATTTTGGCTGGGATGATTTGGGAGTTCTAGTCCCAAAAAGTAACTTTCCAAGCTTTACTTCAGACAGATAGAAGAATTCAAAAATGGTCCTGATCAAATCCTATCCATTCCATTGGACACTTGTACAGCAGATGTCCTTAACTGATAAGAACTTTCATCATCAAGCTCATCCACAGCCCTAACAGGGCTTGAAGGTCACTTAAGAAAACAACAAAGAAAGAAAAATAAAGAAAGAAAATACAAGCCGAGATTATCAGGCTGTATAAAGCTTCACAGCACCCTGGTGTTTGAGGTGTAAAGATATGCAATCCAAACCAATACTAACCCATTTTTATTCAGTCAGGCTCCTGTTCAACCAGGGAGTTTCCTCCCCTACCCTTCTGATATGCATTTTCATCAATGCTAGATGAACTGCAAAACCACAGAAATATTTGTTGTGGTATTATTTTATACCTAGCTATTGTTTTGTGCAGTATCATATTATCTTGTTGTGTACCTTCAAGTTGTTTTGAGCTTAGGGTGACCCTGACGTAAACCTTTCCAGGTGTTTTCTTGGCAAGATTTGTTCACAAAGGGTTTGCCATTGCCTTCCTCTGAGGATGAGAGAATGTAAGTTGCCCAAGGTCACTCAACAGACTTAGGTGTCTGCGAGGTCCATCCCTAACAAGGGATTTGAACCCCTGGTCTCCTGGAGTCCAAGTACAACTTTCAAACCACTACAGCACACTGCCTCTCATCATTTTATACACAGGTATTATTTTACACCTAGAACATTTTTTTGAGTTCAGTGATGTTCAGTTATCACTCTCTCTGTTATGCAAAAGGTCATCTGTTTCATAACCGCCCGTTCTGATTTTATAATCTACTAATTTATTTTGTTCATCAGTGGAGCAATTTTTCCCCAGCTGGGCTTTCCCCCTCTCCCCATTTTCAATAATATGAAATAAAAAGCCAGATATTTTGCCGCAGAATGCCCCCTTTCTTAAAGCGTTTTCCAAACAACCTCTCATGAAACAAATATCCCTGGTTTTGAACAAGAATGTCAAAACTGAAAATGTCTCTGGGGGGCCTCCTAACCTAATTTCCAATGACTCCATATCTTTTTTCTGTGCTCTGATGCAACTTGCACAAAAAACCCAACAACAACTTTCATGTGCAATCAGCCTTTCATGTGCTGCCTGGAATAGAGCATGCAGGCTAAAAGGTTCATGCTTGCATACCAAATAGATAAGCGAAGTTGGGATATCAAATGCAATTTCCTAAAGGGCGTAGTTGGGGAAGGGCTGTAGCAAGTCAATGCTCACCAACAGAGGCAGAGATGAAAAGTGGGGGAGGAGGCAGAAGGGTTTGGTCATCAGTCACTATAAAAGAGGTTTCTGATGGAAAAGGTTTACACAGATAATGACAAAAATAAGCCCTAATTAATGCATTTTAATTCAAAAGTATGTTACAAAGCTTCCCCTCCCCCAAAAAAGCAAATCAATATTTTTCACATCCTAAACAATTGTGTGGAGTAAATAACAGTGACCATAAAAATAAATACACATTGTACAAGTCATTCTGCTGTAATGTTTTTAATTTTTAATAAAGCCTAATGAACTGTGATTTCCCTGAAAAGTTCATAGACTCATAGAGTTGGAAGAGACCACAAGGGCCATCCAGTTCAACCCCCTTCCATGCAGGAATACACAATCAAAGTATTCCCAACAGATGGCCATCTAGCCTCTGGACTTTTTCAAATGATTGGGAAAACCCACAAGGAGGTTGGGAGAAGGACGGGGTTGTGGCGCTTACACAGCCCCGTTTCAGATGACGCAGTCCTCCTCCGTCCTCCTCCCGACCTCCTCTTGACCTTCCCCTGTGCTGCTCATGCCGCTTTTTACTGACGGAGGCTTTACATCAATAAAAAGAGGCTCCAGCAGCATGGGGGAAGGTCGGGAGGAGGACAGGAGGAGGATGGAGGAGGACTGTGTCGTCCGAAACAGGGCTGTATAAGTGCCACAGCTCTGTTCTTCTCCCAACCTCCTCATGGGTTTTTTCAACCATTTGAAAAAAGTCCTCTGTTTAAAAACTTCCAAAGAAGGAAACTCCCCCACACTCCAAGGCAGTGCATTCCACTGCTGAACAGCTCTTACTCTCAGAAAGTTCTTCCTAATGTTTAGGTGGAATCTCTTCCTGTAGTTTGAGTCCATTGCTCTGTGTCCTAATCTCTGGAGAAACTGTCCACTTGAAATTCATTCAAGTACTTTCAAAAGCCAAGATTGCTAAATTTGCTCTTCTCTCATAGAGCATTGCACACCTGTATGCTGTCAGTACATGCATCAAAGGTGAGAATGAATTTTCACCATGGCTCTAGATACCCCAGAGGTGAGCCCTGCACCATATGATGCAAAGCTTCCTTGTACATGTACAATGTTTTAGTAAGTTCCTTTTGCAGGATGCTGCCTTTGGTTTGAATGCCTAAACTATATTTCTAAATGCTGAGCTGAGGTTTGAAGTTAGTGCTAGAAATTTGTGGACTGAAGGATAAGTGAATGTGGGGGGCAGAATTCTTACTCGGGCAGGCAGTGCCCTCGTTTTGCCCCCCCACCATCTCCTGTCGCTGCATCCCTAAGCTGTGGCACCTTTAACACTAACAGTTTTTTTTTTTAAAAAAATAGCATAATATTACAGGCCAGGTTAATTTGGTTGCCCCCTGTGAGATCTGGGAGTATAGTTATGAAGTCATAGACTCATAGAATTGTAGAGTTGGAAGAGACCATGAGGGCCATCCAGTCCAGTCCCCTGCCATGTAAGAATCACGATCAAAGCATCCCTGACAGATGGCCATCCAGCCTCTGTTTAAAGACCTCCAAGGAAGGAGACCCCACCACGCTCCGAGGGAGTGTGTTCCACTGCCAAACAGCTCTGACTGTCAAAAAGTTCCTCCTAATATTGAGGTGGAATCTCTGTTCCTGGAGCTTGCATCCATTGCTCCGTGTTCTAGTCTCTGGAGCAGCAGAGACTAGCAACTAACCTGGTGTAACCTATGGACTATAATATATATGAACTAAGCTATAATGCAGAAAACTAGATGTATTACAATGTGTAGACTTTATCAGATGCACCCCTTTAAAACATTCTTTTGGTGGCATAAAAAACCCCAATTTCTATGCTGGCAAAAGAATGTTTCCTGCCCCCGCACTTACCTCCCTCAAAGGCTCCCCAGCAATAAAGAGGAAGTGAATGGAGCCCCACTCACTTCCTCATTCAAAATCCCGCAAGATTTTGTCACACAGGAAATACAAAAATAAAAGCAAAAAAAGACAAAAAAAATTGCACTAAGCACCTAGGCACACTTTAAAAATCCCAAGTAACCTGGGGAGGGTCATAAAAAGAGTGAAACTTACCTGGGTGTCCCAATCTCACCCAGAAGTGTTCATGCCAGACTGGCCATTCCCACTGGAGTGACAGGATTTAAAATGGCCTGAGGGTTTGTACGCCAGCAATGCTGGCACCAAAACGTCAGGGGGAATCTATTGACAGCTTAAGCTATCAATTAAAAACTACAGGATTTTAATAGAACATAACCACATCATCTGATATGTGCACCTTTTCACAGTTATGTGGCGTCGTCATGTTCTTATGGTAATGTTCTTATGTTCACTACCCAAAAGCCTGTTAAAGAGATAAAGAGAGAAATATTCAGTCCTTATGATGGTGTAACATCTTTATTGCCATATACTGAGATGTAATGAATGTATGATGCCTTACATACAATGTAATGTAATGTGATGAAAGCAAACCCTGAACTGGTTGCAAGCAGCCACATAGGATCCACAATGTCTCAGTAGCCAGATAGCAATAGTGATGTGCTTCTCAGCTGGCATGCCCCTCCTCATGTTGGTATCCTGCTTTGCAATCTCTGGACGCAGAGCTTCTACCAACTTGAGGAAGATAGTCCTTGTCATCCTGAAGGATGCCTGCCACCTCTCATCTGACCAGACAGACATCACAAACTTCTCCCGCCACTCTCTGCTGGCTGGGTACACCCACCAGTGATGGTCTTGCCCTGGAAACTGCCTGGAGGTGCCACACCAGGCAGAAAGCGTCTTGTCAACCCTGCTGACCACAATATTTCTAACTCCAAAATTCAACTAGGGAAGGAAGGAGGAGATGGATGAAACTTGGTGGCATGCAGAGGGAGAGAAGCAGAAAGAGAGAAAGGAAAGGAAAGGAAAGGAAAGGAAAGGAAAGGAAAGGAAAGGAAAGGAAAGGAAAGGAAAGATTTTAATCAGGAGCAGGAAAGGGGGTAGGGAGAAAGAGAAAGAAGACAGGGCAGAGAAGACAGAGGAATAGGCAGAAAGAGAGGAAAGGGGAAGGAGAAGACATTTAGTCCAGAGCTGGGAGTAATAAGTTTGGGCTGGAGTTGCACAGGGAGAAAAAAAGAGAAGAAAGAAAGAGACTGAAGGACAGGAAGACAACAAAACTGCAGCAGACAAGGGAGTAGAAGAAAGAATACAAGAAAGAGAGATAAGTGAAATCAAAAATTTTAAAAGAAAGAAACTTAAGTGGACTATAGCTGATGATGAAAAAAGGTTCATGCCATGCTTCTTTGCTAACACTTGTACAGCCCATGTGTGCCTAGCACAGAGACAGGAAGTAGTGCAGCTTCAGCTATTTAGGGGTCCAAAAGGTGGAAACAGAACTGGGAAAGTTAACAATTAAATAGGAAAAACCACAGAACAGCAATCCTATAGTACCCTGCCCAGATACTGATGAAGCAGCAAATACTGAGGTATTTCAGTATTTTCCTGGGCTGCTGACCACATCCTCCTGTTGAGGGCTGGTGCTAGCTATGGTTTGAGAAACTTGCAGAAGGGAATGAAGAAGTGGAGGAGGTGACCAATGGGAGTCCTTGGAGAGTCTACAGCAGCTCTCTAGTGGCCTTTGTGGCTTAAAATCATATACAGCAGGGGTGGGAGCTATGTGGACCTCCAGATGTTAAACTGGAATTCTCAGCATTCTTCACAATTAGCTATGTTGGCTAGGGCTTCTGGGAGTTGTAGTTCAATAACATCTTAGAAATGTCACTTTGAGAACAACATCTCCCCAAATCTTCCAGCTAAAAGGGTCAATTATGGGCACTGTAGTCCCAAAAGGTCACTTCCCCAAGCTCTGAAAGATGATCCACTTCAGACTGCATCAAACATCCATGTAGTTTCCAAAAAAATGATCACTCAGATGCCTCTAGGAATCCCACAAAGGAGAGTGGTGGCACAATAACCCCCCTTCTGTTGTTTGTGCACAGTATTCTTATTTGTGCAGCAAGGATGTGGAACATGCAGCTCTCGTAATCTCCTCACTCTTGGCTATGCTGCCTAGGGCAAATGGGAGCTAGATATGGAGGGCACACATCCCTCAGCTCTCTTATAGAGGCATGGCACTGCTGGTGATAGACTAATAGAATATGACTAGCTCTCCAGGTAAGGACCTCAACAATCAAGAGATCAGAGAGAGAGAGAGAAACTTTTAAAGTTCTCTAGGGAGATTTTCAGATGGGGCTTATACTGCGGGGCAGCTATAGAACAGGGTCGAGAAAGTGGCTGTCGTTCAGACAACTTCAACCCCTTCCATCCTGCTCTTGTCCTGCTCCCAGGATATTCTATTCACAAGGAAAAATCATGAATATAACACCTCGTCCATGCCTGTCACGGAATCAGGGACGTGGGAAACAGAGCCCTGTCCCTGTTCTGTGATGACAGGCACGGGGAGGAGCTCTGTGGCAGACACTTCCAGCCACCAACAGCCAGGTAAGTGCCACCCTTCTCCCTCCCCCTTCCCTGGTTTTTTTTTTAATTCATTTTATTTCTGTCTTTGACAGCTGGGGGGGTTAAATCTGAATTTCCCTCCCGCTTGTTCTCTCATGAGAACAAGCAGGATTTCCCCCAGCTGGTCGTAAAGGCAGCTTTACTATGGCTGTCTTTACGGCTGGCCAAGCACAGAGGGAGGGCGCCCGTTCCTGGACCGGAATGGAGGTAAATGTATGAACATTTACCTCCATTCTGTTGCAGGAATGGGAGAGGAAGTGGCAGGGCAGCAACAGGGCATTTTGGCCCCATCTGAAAATCTCCTAGGACAGTGGTTCGCCCCCAGGGGGCTGTGAAGTCCCCACAGGGGGTCTGTGAAGGCTTGAAGGCTGCTTGACCCACCTCCTGCCTGCAGTGGAGTGATTGCATGACAGGAGCCAAGGCAAAGGCTGGCTGGCTGGCTGGCTTGGCCTGCACATTGCCATTCCATCTGCTCCAACCACAAACTTGCAAGAAGAAGCAGGAGAAAAGTATTCCTTCCCCCTCCAGTGCCTCTGAGGGAAGGATTAATGGATGGTGTAATTGTATTATTGTTGTTGTTGTTGTTGTTGTTTTAAATTTTGAGTTAAGTCTTGGGAGTCCATGGCAACAAAAGATATTTAAAGGGGGTCCCTGGTAAAGAAAGGGTTAAGAGACACTGCTTTAGGAGATAGAGTATCTGTGACCGGTGATGGTTTCCATTCCAGTGGGACAGTGAGTCCATTCACAGATTTTAGTATGAACTGTAAAGGATCAATCCAGGGTGCTGAACCTTTATTACTTTTAACATCTGGATTAAAATCCAATGTGGATTCACTGTCACATTGACATGGAAGCCACCAACTACCACTCTAGGGCCTCCTTTTCTTTTTAGGTCTCCCTGCTTCTTGCCTTCAGCTAGGCTAGCCCAGAGCTTGAAAAGGTTACCTGTTTGGACTACAACTCTGGAATCTTCCAGACAGAATGACTATTACCTGGGAAATTATAGGAGTTGTAGCCTATCCCAAGTTTGGGAGTAGCACGAGGAACATTGGGTGCTGCTTTAGCTTGAGTCAGTCCATTCAGACTATCTAACTCAGTACTGTTTCCTCTTTCTAGAAGTACAGCAGCTCTCCAGGATTTCAAGTAGGAGTGTTTTCCCTGCCCTGCCTAGAAGTGCTAAAGACTGTATCTGAAATCTTCCATATCCTTGCATCCAACTCATATGTCCACTTTATTGTTTTTGTGCTCCTATGTTTAGTGTGCCAAATCTTCATGAAGTATGCATGCCTTCTCCCATGATAGTTTATGAGAGACCAACTAGGTGGCACATTTAGCATGTATTTAGTGTCCTTCCAGGTGCTGTTTGTCTGTTTGTCATAATATATTACTGTCCTCAACTGTGTGCCTTGCATTTATAGTGCTATGTTTTGTGGCTGGTTGTTGGAAAGTAAACATGGGCTCAGTTTCCAAATCTGATTGCTGAAGCACATTATCCTTGAGGACAATCCATTGTGAGCGCAAAACCATGTTAATTACAGGGAATACACAGTCCCCTTAACATCTGGTTTCACCCAGAGTGGTACTGATATAATACCCAGCCTCCAAACTTTCAATCCCTGCAAACTTTCCATTTTCTCTGCCTTATGATTGACATTTTCTTCATACCTGGGTACCAGCTCTTTGATTAATTTTATGATGTAAAAAATGCTTCTTCCTGCATTATGCAGTGTTTACACATGGGAATGACTACAGTACTCAACTTAAAATGCCAATAATTGCCTCAGATATGTGGAAAGTAATGGAAAAGCCTAATATAGCAAGGAGAAAGCACATGTAATTGAAAAAGTCGCTTAAGTGCTGTTTGACAACTTTATTGTTTAAATTGCATGTTACATTGAAATATTTCTTGTTTTATGCTAACACAGATCTGAAATATTGCTCAGCTGGGCCAAAGCCTCTATTAGAACCCAGTCTTCTGATCTGACTTTTGCAGCATGCCAAAATGATACACACGGATTCAAATTTACAGCATCAAAAATTACCAAGATCTAACATCTGTTCAGCTAAATGTAATTGTTGCCATATATTGGGAACACAGATGCAAAAATCAAAATCATGCGAGTAGTTCTTGTTTTTCCCAGAGACTATGTGCTGTCAGAATACAATGGGCATGTTTGAAAAGCAGCATTTAAACTTTTTTTTTTAAAAAAATAGCCATCATCAAACCTCCTGCCAAAATAGGTAATCGCATTTTGTGAATTACCAGTAATCACGTTTGGCAGGACTACCTGGTGGACAGCAGCAAGCTGTAATTCTACCTCTAGCTGCAAGCTTGAAAGTTGGCTTGGAAGTCTCAGACAAGCTGCCTGGAAGTTAATGAAGCCCACAGCTGTCAGTCATGTATTGTCAGCAGGACATCAGCCTTTGCTCTAAAAATGACTGCTGATGCACATGGCAACTCACTTGTTGCTTATCCGTTCAACCCCCGTGGAACAATTGCACCCTACAGATAAGAGATTTGCTGTGGGAAGGACGCATATTGGAAGGGTCAGTACATCATGTTTGGTCTGGGATGGATGATGGTCCCTGTGTTTAACTGGCTACTGCCTCGCTGAGGGCTTCCAGTGGACAGGTTTTGAGTAGCTTAATCTTTAGATCTTAATTTTGTTATCATTTTTCTTCTTGCTTCCAAGACTATTTAAAGTTCATCTTTATTGTTCAATAATGAAAAATGTATGTTCTGTGTGAATTAATACAAGTTGACTCCCTGCTAAGCTTCATATAAGAATGATGTCCAAAAAGGGGTGGGTGGGTTCGCTAATGTATTTCTCCCCCACCCCCGCCACCCATTTCCAATGTGCTTCAGCTATACATGCCTCTTTGTATTCCCTGCTCTAACAGAGCGGAAGAATTTTGGCTGGGGATCAGAAAAAACAAGTAAGGTTCCTGAGAACTTGGCAATGTGTGCCTGGTCATTGTTCAACAAGTTCTTCTTGTTGTTGTCCTCCTCCTCCTCACCTTAAAAACGGGATCATTTTTGCCTGGCATGTTACAGAGAAGTTCAGCCCAAGATGACATTTCTTCATCTGAGCTTTGCAGATGTGCTCAGGCTGCTCTAGCACTAGGGGCAGGGTTGTGCAATCCACAGGCCACATGGACCTCCCAAAGGCCCCTCTCATACCCTTTATATATTTTTTGTGAAATGCTATGAAGAAGCAGCACCTTTTTAAAGGCCTGAGGTAGCATTCTATCTCTTCCAGTATTGAAAAACAAGCATACATCCAGCTGTTACCTGGAATGCAACTAGATTCCTTTGGGTTTCCCAGCTTCCAGGGGACAGACTACTTAACCTTCATGCTCTAATAGGTCAGATTCTTATTCACATTAATTTCACTCCCAGGGAGCTCCAGGCATTCCTGGGACACCTCATGTTAGTATACAAAGTATTTTCACTGGAAGGGGTCTTCTTTGCCCACTTAGCCAGAGCCACAGCAGGGGCCTCTTCCCCACATCACCACAAGATTTCCCAAGGTATGAAAGACAAACTTCATGTCTGGTCTGACATCTTAAAGAGTTTGACAGGATGTTGTTTTGGTGAGACCACATGGGGTATAGACCTCCCAGTCCAGTGAAAAGCATCAGAGAATTTTCTTTGAGGTCTGCTTTAGAGGCCTGTGGCATGTGTTGCATTGGACAGCTTGGTAGGCAGAGTCCTGCATTTCTGGGGATCTCAGCTTCCTAGAAGTCTTCACTGTTTGGTGAATCCTGTCCATACAAGAGTTTTGGTGCAACAACTAGTTGGTGGTTCTCTGACTCTGTGAAGGTGATGTATCATGTGCAAAGGTGTGTTGCTTGAATTACTTTCTCAGTCCATCACCTTCCAGGTTTAAATAACATTTCAGATACCCTGCCTATTCCATTTGAGTCTTAACTAACAGGTTTCACACCATCAAGTGCTGGGCATGCTTTGATGTGAGTGAAATCATATGGAAACATGGATGGAGCCTTGCTGTTTAGTATCATGATGTTCCCTAGTTCCAGAATCTACAAATTGGGATTTTTAGAACAACCAGAATTCCAGAATTATAAAAGCGCAAACTTCTCCGATAGAGAGAATTAGATGTGGAAAATTCTTCTCATTCCATTTCCCTACTCAGACGATGGTGCATGCTTCTATGGTTCTCTTGCCCTCTTCACCTTCTCTGAGCTGCATCTCATTTGATGATACTGCAGACATGGAAGTTAGAACTGTATTTCTCCTAATCCAAGAAGATACCTTGTGGTTAGTCCATCAGACCTGGGCCTAGAAACAGAGGAAAGGTCCTCCATGCATCCCAACTGCCACTGCATTGGCCTAGGAGGGAGAGATGAAGAGGCAGACAGGCAGTACTCCACCAGGCCTAGGCCCAGAAGCATAGGAAAGACCCTCCCTCCATCCCAACTGCCAGTGCCTTACCCTTGAAGGGAGAGATGAGGAAGCAGGCAGAACTCCATCAGGCCTAGGACCAGAGGCAGAGGAAGGGCCCACCCTCCATCCCAAATGCCACTGCTGTGGCCTTGGAAGGAGAGAAGAACCAGCAGTATCTGCTGGATTTAATTCCTACCCCCACTGCCATTCCCTTTTCCTTATGTTTCATGTCTCATTTAGATTGTAAGCCTGAGGGCAGGGGACTGTTAAATTAACCATTTGTAAGCTGCTATGAGAGGCTTTGTGGCTGAAGAATGGTGTATAAATACTCTAAATAAATAAATAGTAATGTTAGCTGCAGGTTATCAATTTTGCATTTAGTACATCCATCAAGATGTCAGACAGGTGTGTTACTAATCTGCCCTTTTTATCACAGAGTAGGTTCTCTTATCTGCAGAACAGAGGATGAGCAACTATCATCAGCACTGCCTCAACAACAGTCCTGGCAACAGGCAATGTTATATAAGCAACCACACTGCATCTCCAGGCTGCCACTTGATGGTGTCAAGCTGTCACATTAAACCCCCAAATACATCTAATATAGAAACATCATGGTCCTTTGGGGATTTGAGAAAAATGTTCCTACACAAGCATTTTGGAAGTAAGTAGTATATTTTCTTTCACAATGAATAGACTTGTTCACATTTCCTCCTTCCCACGCTGCTTGTAATCTCACCAGTTTGATTGTTCCTCTTAGGAAATCTAGTTACCTAAAAGCAAAAGCAGTTACATTGACCTTTTTTCTTTTAAAATCCAAAACCTATATTAATGTAACACCATTATTGAGCAAAACAATGGCCATACATGTGAGGACATGATTTCAAGACACCAGATCCTGTCTGATCTTGGAAGCTGAGCAGGGTCAGCTCTGATTAGTACTTGGGTGGGAGACCGCCAAAGAACACCAGGTGCTGTAGGCTATATTTCAGAGGAAGGAACTGGCAAAATCACCTCAGGGTATTCCTTACTTAAGAAAACCCTATGAAATTCATGGAGTCACCATAAGTTGACAGGTGACTTGAAGGTATATACACACGCAAAACACATGATTTCAAGATCTCCAGCTCTCTTCATCGAGCAAGATGTTATAAAACCTGACTTGTCCTTGAAGTTACGCTGCCTGCAGGATGCCCTGAGATGGGATGAGGGAAGAGGAGTTTGCAGCAATGGCATCTAGGAGCTCTAATGTCAATGAATATGCTTCAGGTTTGAATTTGAACTTTAAAGGAGCTATCCAAGGTGCTGACCTATTCTGAAGAGCAGGCACATCACCATGGACAGCTCCTTTAAAGTTCACACCCTGTGGGGATTTACTGTACTGCCAAAGGTCTGCACACCTTCGAATGAGGCTCTAGCTCTGCAACTAGCGGCCCCATGAGGAGCGGCTTAGCGAGCTGGGCATGTTTAGTCTGGAGAAAAGAAGGTTGAGAGGGGACATGATAGCCATGTTTAAATATTTGAAGGGATGTCATACTGAGGATGAAGCAAGCTTGTTTTCTGCTGCTCCAGAGAGTAGGACATGGGGCAATGGGTTCAACTACAGGAAAAGAGATTCCACCTAAACATTAGGAAGAACTTCCTGACAGTAAGAGCTGTTCAGAAGAGGAATACGCTGCCTGGGAATGTGGTGGAGTCGCCTTCTTTGGAGGTTTTTAAACAGAGGCTGGATGGCTATCTGTCAGGAATGCTTTGACTGTGTATTCCTGCACAGCAGGGGGTTGGACTGGATGGTCCTTGAGGCCTCTTCCAACTCTATGATTCTATGATTCCCCAGTGGTATAGATGCTGGAGGAGGGCAAAATGAGGGTATTGTTCCCCCAAATAAGAATTCTGCTCCACAAATGAAATTTTCCTTCATTCTCCACATTTTTAGCATTCCCAAGAGTGAGCAATTGAAAATCTTTCACAGCTAGAACTCTTTTATTTGCTGTGTTTGCATTCCCTTGGGAACTTTGCCTGCCCTTTTCTTTGGATTGCCGACCTGTATTTCTAAATGCTCAACTGAAATGCTGAGTTACTGCGATGCCAAAAATCTCCACAATGACCAAAACCGTAACCTCTTCCCTGCCCAAAAGGTTCACTTTCCAGGTCCTCCCACGTTTTCTCTGCTAGCTCTCACTAGCCATATTCCCAGTCTTCCTCTGTTCCAGCATAGCTTAGTCCCCTGTCTCTCATCTGATGAAGTCTCCTGACTCTTCTCCTAGATGAAGGTTAGGCAGCTGCAAGGTAGGACTGAAGGACAGCTTTCTGCCCCTCACGCCCTCTAGAGGCCACATGGACTGCAAAATATCAGGCGTGGGGGGGGGGACAAAACAAAGAACTGGAAATGGCAGAAAGTCCACTTCTGTTTTGAAAAATGGGATATTTTTTTTAATGCTAAACAATCAAAGGGGCTGCAACCTATTTAAATAGTTCATTTCAGAGAGGCACTTCCAACTCCCCACCTCTGATAAAGGAACATCAGTCCAAGGGATCAGGAAGGCTCAAAGGCCACAAAAACAGCCATGGGGTCACATGTAGCACCCCTCCCCTTGCCCTAGACTAGACTACAATGGGGGAACTGTGGGTGATCCCAAATACTGCTGATCAGAAGCTAACTGTACATTGCAGGCTCAAGGGTTTTAATCCTGTCTCAACAACATTTTTAAAAGCAGGACTACACTGAGGGCTGTAGAACAGTCCTTTCCTTCTTAGACTGCTCTCCAGGGTGCCATGCAGAAAGAAATATGGGGCAGACATCAAGGACCCCACTCGTTAGCACGAGAGAGAAGGACCTTAAATGCAACAGCGATGGTTGACATTTTTAAGTGAAGTCATAACCCTCACCCTTCCCTACTCCATTCAGCAAACATTAAATCCAGAATGCAATTTTACTTGACTGCACCACTACTGTTCCCTGCTCAAAATTGAAGGCAAACATGTATTTGAACATACACACTCCTGGAGAGTGAGGGGTACAAAGAAGCTACCTTGGGGGCTCAATTGGATCAAAAGGCATGCTATAAATATTGTTCTGTATCTGAGCCTTTGGGGTCTACTCCAAGAGGTTCAGTCATTTTTCAGACAAGACATTGATTCAGTTTCACAAAACAAGACATGCTTTATTTCATCAGCTTCTGAATTTCTGGAGTACTCACTCCAATGCTTTCAAAGCAAGGACCATCTAAAGCTTGATCAAATTTCTCACCCCAAAATCATCCCATTGACAGAAAAGGGGCCTGGTTTCCTACTGATTCTGTGACTCACACCACGCAATTCTAGCACTATGATTCCACTTGAATTGCCAGGGCAATATCCTCTGGAATCTTGGGATTTGGAATCTTGGGAAGAATATTTGCCCCACCAAACTACAAATCCCAGTATTCCATAGAATGCAGACATGGGAGTTAAAATGGAATCATAGTGCTAGAATTGTGTAGTTTGAAAGGGCTCCAAAAGTGGGGAAAGTTGGGTTGCCACTTATTTGACATGACATCAGAAGGTGGATGAAGGTTTTCCATTTCCCTTGCTTTTTAAAAGCAAGGTTCTTGCGCCACCTCAGCCCAAGCTTTAGAACGGACAATTTCCCGACTTTTTAAATTATTAATAGCATTTCTTTATCATTTCTCAGCCGACCAGGGCCCTCAAGGTGATGTACAACATATAAAAAAATTGAAACATTAAATACACAAATAAAACTGTTACAAAACAGACTATAACAACTTATTTAAAATAGTTTTTAAATCACAGACATTTAAAACAGCCAGAGCATGCACCCCTAATTTTAAGGACCAAAGGCCATGTAAAACAACACATGCTTAGCTGCATGCCAGAAACTCAAAAAGGGCAGAATCTGCCTGCTTTTCCTTGGAAGGGACTCCCACAGCCAGGGTGCTGCTACAGAGAAAGCCCTGTCAGATGTTCCTCCCAATCTAGGCTCATAATCCAGGCCCCCGCTGAGGATCTTACATTTCAGTCAGGTTTCTGTGGAAAGAATGCTCTTTCAGCTATCCTAGACCCAAGCTGTTTTTAAGGCTTTCTAGGTCAAAACCAGCACCTCAAATTGAGCTCAGAAACAAATTGGAAGCCACTGCATTTCTTTGGTTACAAAGTCTTTGAAGTCACAACTGTGACTGTGGTTGCTGCATTTTGCGCAAGCTGTAGATTCTGAACACTTTTGTAGGGCAGCCCCACATAGAGAGTATTCTAAAAGACAATCCCATACAGATCTGATTACTTGCCCATTCAGTGAACAGCGTTCATTCATTGGGTCATTGACCCAGCCTTAATAAACTTGAGTGGGCTCGATAAAGGCAATCTTCTTATGTAATAAGCTATTTCTGCACTTTGCCTGATGTTTAAGGGGTTTTATGACAATGTTTCTTTTGCCTTTTCTTTTCTTAACCTCATAATAATTTTGAGTTGACTGTTGATGATGATTATGATGAGACGTGAGCCGAGACAAGTAGCAATTTTGTGTGGAAGTAAACATCTTCCCGTTGTGTGTTGTAGTTCATACTTGCCAAATCAGCCTAGATTTCATAATGCAATTACCTTCATCAGCTTGCTCCTTGCCCGCCCCCTGCTCCGATCACACTGGAAACCTACCATGCCCTGAATACAGGCAGTATCAGCACACAAGCCTCACACAGGCAGAGGCCATTTGCCCAAATGGTACAAAGAATTAATCTCTAATGTACTTCATATGAGTATGTTCAATGAGGCATGTAATGGGGAAAGTAATCCTTTTCCATTCAAGTAACCATCCAGAGAAATGCAGACTGTTCTTTCAAATAACCTTGCTAAGTACTTATTACCTGACTGCTCAGTGCAGGGATGACCATAGAGCTGTGTATGATAATGGTGGCAGCAATTACACAATTCAAATATGATCAGAGGCAAACATAGCAACTAGGCCTCTGCCGAAAGCTGTTACCCGAATTGTGTGGGGGTCCGTGGCAATCTCACTGGTGCCTGAATTTTAATATGGGGAATTTTAATTAGCTCAAAATGGCAGCAAGAGGCCAGGTAACAATGGGACCTTTTGACCTGTGTATACTGGTACTCACTGGGGAGACTCACAGCCAGGGATGAGATAAAAATGGTTTTTATTAACAAATAATCAAGAGAACACACACATGCATACACTCCAGCTTTAAGCAGTCACACCAGGCTAGTGAAGAAAGTAGGAAGTATTTGGATAGAGGAATAAAGTTCAGGGTGGTGGGTTATACTATACCAGTCCTGAAGAGCAGAGATTCATGCAGAGAAGAAGGATGGCTGGCGCCAGGTGACCCAGCAAACTAACAGAATGACGGCTTTTAGAAAACTAAGCACACTTTGGCTGTATTTGGGGGATATATTTATATTTGATATTTCCCCTGAAGGAATGAGTTTTGGCGTGGAATACAATGTATGCCCGAGTTTCCTAAGGTTAGACAATGGATGTTCCGGATGTATTAACGATCATTAATGGGTGAAGCATTTAGAACTGAAAGGTCACAGGCAACCTTCTATTGTTTTAGGATTGGGAGAAGGTAATGAGTGCTCAGCCACTTTTGATTGGTGAGTTATTCTCTTCCAGAAGTCCCCAGGGAGAATTAGCCCTTATCACCTATAACAACTCTACAATCTCAGGGGAATTCACGTAACTCTGACCTGGGTGTGACCTTTTAAGGAATTTAGAAGGCTCTTCCTTAGGTTGTGCGTACCCTCAAGCATAACTCCAGCCTTGGTGTCTGGGAAGTCCCAGTTTACTGACAAACACGTGGAAGGTCACAGCAAGACAATTTATGAAATATTGCCAGTCTTGGGTTATTAAAAGATGGGGGGGGCTGTCGGGACAGGTAACAAAGCAGTGTAATGTGGGGTTCTTCCCACTGCCCCTCTGCTCGGCAATCCCTGCTGTCTGTTTCCCACCATACAAGCAAGGAGAGAGAGGAGTTCTCCTTAACCACTATGGGCTGGGTGGAGTAGGGTTGGTAGTTTAGGATCATCTCAGGCTCACAGGTTTCCAGGCCAAAATCTAAGATGCAGGGACAACTCCTGGTGATGTCATTAAGCACTATGCTTTAAGTACCAATCACAATTGCTCCCAGCTTGTCATTTGAAGGGGTTGCAGAACCTATACAGAACCTATTTTCCTGTTTGGAAATGAAGACAGAAATCTTAGGTAAAGGGTCTCTTCTCAGACCAACTAGATTTTCAGACAACACGGTTATAGTGTTACTATTCCACTTTATTTGTTATGGCTGCCTCCTGTTGAATTCTGGGATTTTCAGTTTAGGGAGGGGCATTTACAACTCTCAGCCAGAGAGATCTTAGGCCTCACTAAACTACAAACCCCAGAATTCCACAGGAGGAAGACAGAGCAGTTAAAGTGGAATAGTAACACTGTAACAGTGTAGTCTAAAAATCTCCCAAGAGTGAATCTACACTGTAGAAATAATGCAGTTTGGCACCACTTTAAATGCTGTAGCTCCATCCAATGGAATCCTGGGATTTGTAGTTTGGCAAGGTCTGTAGCCTTCTCTGCCAAAGAGTGCTGTTGCCTCACAATACTACAAATCTCAGGATTCTGTAGGATGGAGCTATGGCAGTTAAAGTGATGTCAAACTGCATTATTTCTGCAGTGTAGATGCACCTCAAGTTGAAATGAGGGGATTGTTTCTTCCCACCTACTTAGGGAGATCAGATAAGGAACATTTAATCTAGCCTACAAGCCAGAAGGTAGTTGCAGAGCAGAGTGGAGGGTTAGCCCTGGCACCACAGTGACTGGGAGGGAAACAGGAAGGTAACTGAGTAAATACACAAACACTTTCTTCATTATCTGTTTTTTAACATTTGTCAAGAGATCATTGCCTTTTATCTATCCTTTACCTCCTCTAAGTGGGGGGAAAACATTCATTGCATGACCTCAGCTGTGAAATGATGTAAAATGCAACAGAGGATGTCTCCTATTCCCAGCTGAAAGCATTTGTTATAACATAAAAGCAGTTGTTGCACTGTGAAGAAACACATCACCTTCTGGGAGGATATACCTAAGGAAGTCACCAGGGTTGCAACAGAAGACAGGTGTGCAAAGCACTGATTGGCTAGTTGCTATGATGTCACAATGCTATCTTCCTCATCCGTCCCAGACAAGGATGGACTGGCATCTGCAAGTATAATTTGATAACACTCAATACCAATATGGCTTTGCATGATATACGTGTGCTGTTCTGTTGGTTTACATGACAATATGATAACCTTTGATATATCATAATTAATATTCAGGGAATTTCTGCTGCAGACATTGCTCAAAATCTCTGAAAGGTTTTCGTTAACCAAAATGAATCTAAAGGTGCTTCCTGATTAAGCTTTTGCCATGCAATCTTCCTGCTTCGTTCACAGATTATGGATGTCCTGATGTCGTTGCCTTTTTCCTTATAATCCTCCTGTGTTTCCTCCAGATCATCTACTGTCTTTTATGGGACCACAAAAGTTCCATTAAGGAGTAAAAAACAGATTAGGTGCAGAATGTATTTTACCTCATATTGGGAGGATCAAACCTTCCCTTGCCCATTTCCCCAATTAAATGCACATAGGAGCTAATTAAAAAAAATCCATCGGCACCAATGAGATTGTTTTTTCTCTTGTTCTCTCTCTTTTTATTTTTATTTTAAGCCTTTATACCCTGTCTTTCTGCCAAAAATGTCTCCCAGGATGGCTTACAAATGGTTAATTAGACAATTCCCTGCCTTCAGGCTTACACCCTAAACAAAACACACACACACACACACACAGAGAGAGATAAGGGGAAGGCAGTGGGGAAAGAGATTATGCATGCTTCCACACAATACAAATAATCAGTTTGAAACTGGATCTTTGCCATGGCTCCTTCCTATGGAATACTGGGATTTGTAGTTTGGTGAAGCAGCAGCACGCTTTGGCAAAGAAGGCTAAAGACCTTGTAAAACAACAGATCCCAGGACTGAGTAGGAAGGAGCCATGGTAAATAATCCAGTTTCAAACTAGGTTGTTTGTGTAGTGTGCATTCTGCCTAAGTCCAGCAGATATTGCCTGTCCTTCTCTCCCTCAGATGCCACAGCAATGGCAGTTGGGATAGAGGAAGGGCCTTTCATCAGCTGCTGCTGATTTTCAACCTGTGCACATGGGGTGGGATCAAATATAGTCACTTGGAGAAGATTTAACCTTTCCATACCTGTGTCCAATGGGCCCAATCTGGATCAGACCCATAGTGGGCTTACTTATAAATACAAAATAACTAGATGCTGTACATTCAATCTGTTGTCTATTTTTGTCCCTTTAACTATCAGACAGGAATGCAAAAAATGTTCCTTTCCCACAATCTCCAGTCCCACCCCTGTCCCAAAACAATAATCCTCCCCACTGCACTTACCTTCTCTCCCATCATTCAGGCAGCCCAGGAGTGAAGAGAGCTCTAACTCCACTTCCTGGAGTGAAATCCCACCTGTTTTCGCAAGAAGATGCAAGTGCGGGAAATTCAAAAATA
The DNA here is from genome assembly GCA_030847615.1 of Gambelia wislizenii. Taxonomy (NCBI): domain Eukaryota; kingdom Metazoa; phylum Chordata; class Lepidosauria; order Squamata; family Crotaphytidae; genus Gambelia; species Gambelia wislizenii. Next base: position 161,793,061 of record JAUMIR010000001.1, on the reverse strand, counting down.
AAAGTTAAAATAAACACAAAAAAGTGACACCAAGCACCTAAACACACTAAAAACATTACAAGTAACCTGGGGAGGGTTCCAAGAAGAGAGTAGCTTACCTGGATGTCCTGATCTCACCTGGAAGTGTTCTGGCAGGAATGCCCATTGATGCTGGAATCTCACCAGCAAAATGGGGAACATTGTCACACACAGGCAAATCCAGAACAGAAATACCACAGGAGATCAATTGCTGACTTCTCCCCAACAATAAAAAAGAATACCCCCGTAATGGCAGCAGAATGCTTAGGAGAAGATGAGGGTATGACGTCGTCTGCTAAGGAAGTGCTTTTGCGATCTCATGGCATCATCATGACACCATTTTTGATGTGTCTGATAATCTCCACTGAGCTAAAGCATGGGGCACTTGCGAGCAATTTACTTACTTACTTATTTACTTACTTAAAGAATTTATACCCCATCTTTCTCCCAGGGTGGGCTCCAAGGCAGCTTCCAGTAATTTAAAACAAGTTTAAATTTAAAATCTTACAAAGAAAATTTTTACAAAAGTTAAAAGAGAATTAAATAATACTCTTATTTTAAAAGCATGGTTAAAAACTATTTAAAACCCATTTAAAACATAATGACAAATAAAAGATAAGAATCACAGCATACCATTTCGCACATACTACTACTGCATGATTTGAATTAAAAAAAAGTCTTCACCTGGCAGAGGAAAGAGATCCAAGAAGGGACCAACCACACCTCCCGTGGAAGGGAGTTCCACAACCTGGGAGTAGTCACAGAGAAGGCTCTCTCTCTTGTGTCCTCACCAAAGGTGACTGTGAGAGTCGTGGGACTGATGCTTCCCCCATGCATGCAAACTGGGCATTTATATTGTATCCAAATAGCAGGAGCTGTGCCCAAATTATCTTACCAAGTTCCAGAGCTAGAAAGCCCTCCGCTTTGGAACAGACTAAGGAGTTTATCAGACCACCCTCCTTAAAAGTTCTTTTGCTAGCATATTTTGAAGCATTTTTATGCTGGCAAAAGAACCCCCTATCAGATCTACCTTTAGCAGCATGAGAAGGCATCCCTGGCAGTAATGGAGCATGAACTGAGCTCTGTTTACTTCTGGGGTTGAGATCTTGCCAATTCTCATGAGAAGACGCAAGCACAGCAAATTTAAAAATTAAAGCAAAATAAACACACAAAACATAGACACAAGCACAGAAAGACACTTTAAAAGTCCCAAGTACACGGGGGGGGGGCGGTTCATAAAAAGAGCGTCCCCTACCTGGCTGTCACAATCTCACCCGTAAGTGTTCTGTCATCTATGCTGTATTCACGTGAGCACAATGGTGCAATGATTCAAACACTGGCAATGCCAGCAACAAAGCAGCATGGCAGATTTATTGACAGTTTGGCCCATCGATAAAATAGAACAGCGTTTGGACTTGACATGACCGCGAAAGGATAACGTCATCTGGTATGCTTACCCTTTTGCAATCCTTAGGCATCTTTATGATGCCATATTTGCTACATCTGATAAAGTCCTGACAAAGTATAGCTTTGCAAGAAGAGTAAAGTGAGAAATGAAAGTGTTAAAAATGACCAAGAGTTTGTCAAGTTTGAGGACGCTGATCTCTGAGAATATAACTTTGAAACAAGCAGAACTACATGGAAAATCTGACCTTTTAAAATACTCTGAGGATGCTGTCAGCTGATGAGGAAGATCATAAAAATAAAAGAAAAACAGGATATATTCCTGTTGCAGGAGCATGAGGGGATAAAGATAGATTTAATCGTTGAACTCCCAAGCAATGTTTATACTACTATGTTTATACTATCACATTATGCTATTATCCCATCATAGTGATGCATTAGTTCCACTATTGCCTCAGTCTTATTGCACAACATCATTGTTCTCCAGGGATTGTTGCATTGCAGGGTCATTGAAAATGTGTGTTTTTCATACTGGAAACAATCCGTTACGACCCCCTTTCCTGTAACAACTCAGTAACCACTTTGGGTGTGGATATCTCATAGTGCTTTCTTCCATGAATGATCCATCAGTGGATATGGTATGGGTGTGGCCAAGTTACCCCTCCCTCAAGGATTCTCAAGGAAATCTCTGGCAGAATCGCCAGACCACTTCCTGAAAGACTGTATCTCCTGATATGAATATGCCAGAGGTTTAAGATCACCAGGGAAAGGTTTTCTCTTTATCCCGCCTCCATCACAGACCTGCTTGGTGCAGAGGTGCAGAGAGTTTTTTCAGTGGCTGCTCCCACCCTCTGGAATGTCCTTCCATGGGAGGCTAGGCTGGCCCCCTCCCTGCTTTCCTTTCTCCAGCAGGCAAAGATGTTTCTGTTCAAGCAGGCTTTTAATATGTAATCACTCTCAGAGGGGCTTTTTATTGGGATACGTGCTGTGTTTATTTATGTTTTTTAACTTTTGTATCCTTTTTATAATATTTTATACTGTTATTATAATTTTTTAATGTATTCGTTTTTAACTAATTTTATTTGTGAGCCACCATGGGTACCACTCCAGGAGAAAGGCAGCACATAAATGAAACTAACTTCCAGTACTTCAGTGGTGAAGATGACTTTTCTAGTACATTTTAACCCCTCTTCACCACCACTTCTGATTTTTTTATTTATTTATTTTTATTTTTATTTTTGCTGTTATACCATCGTAATGTTCTAGTGTTATACCGTTATAACAAGCTCCATTCCGAAGCAATGGAATATTACTATAACACTATACTGCTATAAGGAAGGAAACCACTATAACATTATAAGGAAGACAAAACTGGCACAGTCAAAAACATGGCAGTCTCTTTTCTCTCTGCAGGAGAAAGGACTAAAATGGCAAGGGGTGGCGTGGCCACTTTTCCTATGTCATCTCTTGTGATAAAAGAGATCACAAAGTACTGTGATCTCATTACTGTGGAGGACGTTGTAATGATGTTGTTGTGTTGTACTGTTATGGCATCATAGCATTGTAGCTCTGTTGCACTATTATGGCTACATTTTTTTAAAAAAATACACAAATGAATCACGAAGTGAGGGGCGGGTTACAAGAGTCAGTAATTATGCCATTCATACAAAACACAAATGTGGAAAGGGTGTGATAGAGAACATCAAAAATCAGCTTCCTTCATGAGAATGGCTAGAGCAGATTTCAACCAGAATAATGCAGTATAAAGGAGTGGTGTGATAAGGCCCTAAATGCATATCTTATATGCCTGAAACCTACTGTTAGTCCCAACTAAAGCAGACTCAGTGATTCAGTAGAATGTATACATCTGTTGACAACATTCACCAATTGATTCAGTGGATTTACTCTATCTGGAACTAAAAGGATTTTCACTGGGGTGGGAATCATGCAGCCCTCAATATATATTGGGCTATAAGTCCCAGCAGCCCTAGCCAGCATAAGCACTGATGAGGAATGCTGGGAGTTGCAGTCCAGCAACATCTGGAGGACAAAAGGATTCTCATCGCAGATAGAAACTTCAACAATCATCTGGTCAGGAAATCTTTATTAAAAGCATGGAAAGAAATAAAAAACAAGATGTATATAAAGATCCCACTATGGGCTTCTCCTCAGGAAGCCTTTAGGAGAACTGAGATGTTACATTTGGAAATATGGTGGACTTATGGAGACTTATCATTGTAAGCCGCCCCGATTGTTTGCAGAGGGGCGGGATATAAATAAACTTTATTATTATTATTATTATTATTATTATTTAATAAAGGTGCAAAAAGGAAATAGTAGATTAAAAACAAGAGAAGAATTAGAACTGGAACAGATAAATTGCAACTGGTTCCAATACAGGCAAATTAAGGAGAGATACAACATGCATAGAAAGCTTACAGGAATAGAAGAGTTAAAAACTGAATTAGACGAATTGATTATGAAAGAAAAAAACCTTCAAAATATCAAAGGTATACAAGTTATTGTTAAAGCTAGATTTAGAAGCAGAGATAGTGAAAGATTATATGATCAGATGGTCTCAAGATATGAAAAATAATGTATTAATAGAAGATTGGGAGGTTCTATGGAGGAAAAACATGAAATTCTCACCTAATAGCGAATTAGTGGAGAATTGTTACAAAATGCAACATCAATGGTACATGACTCCTTCAAAGTTAGCTAAAATGTATAAAGCAAGAATCAATAACTGTTGGAAATGTGAGGCTGTGGAAGGTACTTTTTTCATATGTGGTGTGGTGGTCCTGCAAAGCTGCGAAAAAAATTTGGAAAAACATACGTAATTTGATAAGAAAGATTATTAGAATAGATTTCAGAGTTAAACCAGAATTATATTTACTAAACATGTTTGACAGAGATTTTCAAAAGGAATTTAAGACTATGATGCTCTGCATGACCACCACAGCACGGATCATCTACGCAAGATATTGGAAATCAAAATCAATTCCAGAAAGTGATGAATGGATGGGGAAATTATTGGAAGTTGCTCAAATGGAGCAACTCACTTGTTGGATAAATCACCAGTCAATAAATGAATTTAGAAAAGAATGGAGAAGTTTGATTGAATATTGGAATGCTGAAGGAAATAGTACAAGAGCAATCTGGTTTATGGATTAATGAAACTTAATGGAATTTGTAATAATCAATGTAAATATGTATATGATTCTCTTTGTTAGGGGAATACAGGTGAAAGTTTATATATAGTAAAGTATTTGTAGGAAAAAAGGAATCCTGTTTCTATTAATTAAAGGTATAATACAAATTAACAGAAAATGGATAGAAAGCCAATGTTAGAAATATAATCGAATTCAGGCAACAGTGTAATGGAAGTAAATGAAATTTTATTATCTGGAATATACTTAATAATAATAATAATAATAATAATAATGATTCTCATCGCTGACTTAGGGCTCCTTCAGGCTACACAGTTTTGTTTTGTTTTTTGTTTTTATAATTTTTATTGAATACACATAACATACAACATAAATTAAAAAAACATACAAAAAATTACAAAAACAAAGACATATCAAATAAAAAAGGACACCAACACATACAAAACACCTAATTTAACATTGTGTTCACACAACACCTAAACAATTAAAAGACTTCCTGCATGATCTTGTTTGACTCTACTACATGTTTTGAAATTGCCCTCCTATTCAAACTGTTATGTCCTTAATATCACAATTTTTAAACTTATAAATCTAGAATACCTGCATTATCTTCCTTCTATCATTGTTTTTTCCACTGTAATTTGTCATTTATTCCTAAAAACAAGTCATATTTTATTAAATAATAAAGTAATAACCTTATCTTATAACCATCCATCTTCCATTATATATTCCCTTCAGTATAACTCCTTAGCTCCAAGTATCACAGTGTAACAAAGAGGGAAAAAAGTTTTCATTATATATACATGATATCTGCCTAACTATAAAAGCCCAAAGTGGTTATATTTCCTTCTTTTTGTTTACAGTACTTTATAAATGGTTCCCATATCTTTATATATTCTTCTGTTGTTGTTTTCCTCATCCAATTTGTCAGCTTATCCAATTTAGCTAATTCCATTACTTTTTCTAACCATTCTGTTTTTAACGGGACTTCTTCATTCCTCCAATTTTTTGCTAAAACCAGTCTTGCTGCTGTGACCAAATAAAGTATTAGGGATCTATGTTCCCTCTCTTTTGAGTTTTCTATATTAATCATATTTAATAAATATATTTTGGGTCTTAGATCAGGATTAATTCCTATAATTTTCTCTATTTCTTTATTAATTTTTCCCCAATATCTTCTTACTTTATTGCAATCCCACCACATGTGGTATAAGGAGCCTGGACCGACCTTACATCTCCAACAGAGTGGAGGGATGCCCTTCTTCATTTTTGCTAATTTAAGCGGCGTCATATACCACCTATACATTAATTTATAGAAATTTTCCTTCATATTATAACAGGTAAAATTCAAATCCTTTTTCCAAACAACCTCCCATTGCTCCAGTTAAATATTTTGCCCTATATCCCTGGCCCATTTCACCATACAATTCTTTACTTGTTCATCTTCCATATACCATCTCAATAACATTTTATAGAGTTTACTAATTAAATTCTTATTATCTGATATCATTAATTTTTCAAATTCTGAGATTTCATCTTCGTATTGTTTTTCTTTTAAATCATCTTTTATTCTAGAACGAATCTGATAATAACTTAGCCATTGTATTTGAAATCTTTCTGTCACTAAGTCCTGCCAGTCTTTAATTTCCCATTTGTTTCCTTTTTTCCCCATGATTTCTCAATAGGTTATCCAATTATAGTCCCTTAATTCATTTTTACAAAATGCTTCCTGAGGGGATAGCCATCCTGGGATCTTTGGACATATCCTAGCTTTATATTTTTCCCAAATTCGAATCAGTGATCTTCTTATTATATGGTTTTTAAAATCTTTAATGCTTTTAGTCTTGTTATATCCCAAATATCCATGCCAGCCTAACTTTAAATCAAATCCCTCTAACTCTAAATCTCTTTTGTTCTCCAATAATACCCATTGTTTTACCCAAGAGAGACATGTTGCTTCAAAATAGATCCTCAGATCTGGTAAGCCCAGTCCACCTCTTTCTCTGTCATCTGTTAAAAGTTTCCATTTAATTCTAGGTTTCCTCCCTGCCCATAAGAATTTATTTATATCCATCTGCCAAATTCTGAAAATTTTATTTGTAATAATTATTGGATTATTTTAAATTATTTAATTATTTTAAAAAGGAACATTAATTTTGGTAATACGTTCATTTTAACAGTGGCTATTCTACCTAGTAATGATAAATTCAATCCTTGCCATCTATTCAGGTCATTTTTAATATTTTTCCAAGTCGCCTCATAGTTATTCTGGAATAATGGCTGGTTATTAGTTGTCAGATTAATTCCTAAATATCTTACTTTTTTTTACTATCTCACATTCTGATATCTTTTGTAATTCTTTTTTCCCCTTATCTAAATTCTTAGTTAGAATTTTTATTTTTTCTTTGTTAACTATAAATCCTTCTACATTCCCAAATTCTTCTATTTTTCTCATTAATTTATCTGCTCCCATTATTGGATTCTCTAAGATAATTACCAAATCATCAGCAAATGCTTTCACTTTGTATTCTTCTTTTTTACCCTGATACCCTTAATTCCTTTATCTTTCCTTATTTCATTGATTAAAATTTCTAATGTCAAAATGAATAATAAAGGAGACAATGGGCATCCCTGTCTAGTGCCTTTCTCAATCCTTAATTCATTAGTTAATTTCCCATTTATTATTAGTCTAGCTTTTTGTTCCCAATAAATCATTTGGATCCATTTACAAAAATTTTGGCCAAACTCCATTTCTTCTAACACTTTTATCATAAAGGGCCAATTTAAATTATCAAACGCTTTTTCTGCATCCAGAAAGAATAGGGCTCCTTTAGTTTCATTGTGATAATACAAATACTCTAATATATTGATTACTGATCTGATATTGTCTTTTATTTGCCTTTTGGGAAGAAATCCATTTTGGTCACTTTCTATATAATCTTGTAAGAATTTTTTCAGTCTGTTTGCCAATAATGCTGTGAAAATTTTATAATCCTCATTTAGCAATGAAATGGGACAATAATTTTTTAATTGTAATTAATCCTTTCCTTCTTTTGGGATTAGTACTATATTTGCCTCTTTCCAACTGCTAGGAATTTCATTCTTTTTAAATATATCTTGTAGTACCATCAAAAAAGGTGTAATTAATTCTGCTTGGAAAATTTTATAGTATTCTGCTGGCAGACCATCTGGTCCTGGTGTCTTCTTGGATTTCATATTTCTTATGGTAGCTATAATTTCTTCTATTGTTATATCTTTTTTCAGTTCTGTTTTTTGAGTATCCGTTACTTTGGTAATATTACATTTTTTGATATATTCGTCCATCTTTGCTAGGGGTACTTCTTTTTTTCGATATATTGTCTTAAAGTAATTGTGGAATATTTTCTGAACTTGTGTTTCATCAGTAATTTCTTTATCTCCCGTTTTAATTTTCGTAATTAATCTTTTGGCACTTTCTTTTCTCAACCTGTAGGCCAACCATCTGCCCGGTTTGTTACCAGATTCAAAATCTTTTTGTTTTAGGAAGTCTAATTTTTTCTTCATTTCCTCTGTCATAATCATGACTAACTGTTCTTGCGATATTTTAATCTGTTTCTTAATTTTCTGGTTATGCGGATTCTTCATCAATTCCTGTTGGCCTGTTTTTATTTCATCCAGTAGTATTTTCTGCTCTGCTTGTTTCCTTCTATTAATTATTACATTCCAGTTTTTAAAGACACCCCTCATTACTGCCTTCCCGGCATCCCAGACCACACTGTTATTTACTTCATTGTTTAGATTCAGTTCAAAATATTCTTTTAACTTTTTCTTACTATCTTTAATTACTTCTTTTTTTAATAACAGTGCTTCATTTATTCTCCAATTAGTCACGCCCTTATTACCTTTCATTGTCATTTGGACCGGATTGTGATCTGATAGTGGTTTGGGTAAAATATCAATTTTCTTAACCCTGTTTACTAAATTTGTACTGATCCAAATCATGTCGATCTTTGAGAATGAACAATGTACATCTGAATAGTAAGTGTAATTTTTAGCTTCTCCTTCTTTCCAGATATCTCCAGATATCTGTTAATTGCAACTCTTCTGTTATATCAAAAAAATATTTGGTTAATTTCCCTTGGTATTTTTTATTAATTTTATTTTTAATACATTTCTCTGTATATCTGTCCAATTTTGGCTCCACCACCCCATTAAAATCACCTAGCAAGCACCAATTATTGTAATTTTATTGCCCAATTTTATTTTTTAGTTCTCCAAAGAATTTAAATTTCTCTTCTAGAGGAACATAGATACCTATTATTAATATTTTAATTTTGTCCAAAATTATTTCCACCATTATAAATCTTCCCTTCTCATCGGCTAGAGTCAAGGTTGGTTTTAGCTGAGGGTTTACATATAGTACCACGCCTTTTTTCTTTTTTACATTTGATGATACAAAAACTTCTCCTAAGAAGTTATGTTTTAACAAGTGTTCATGCATTTTTTTTATCTTGGTCTCCTGTAAACAAATAACGTCAATTTTATTTTTCTTGAGATAATGAAATACTAGTTTTCTTTTCTCTTCAGAATTTAGTCCCTTAACATTCCAAGTCAAAAATTTTGTTGCAACCATCAGTTTTATACAAATTCTTAACTTAAGAACATAGCAATAGTAGTAATGGTATTTATTATTAACCTTTTAGATAGATAGATAGATAGATATACAAATGTTTTAACTATTTTAGACTACTTTTACTATATCAAGTTTTATTGTATCTATTACAAATCTCTAAATTAATTTGTTTCTGATTTTTTCCTTCCACATTACCACACTTTGACCAACTCAGCTGGGTTTTTATTCCAATTCCTATAAGTCCAGCAAGCTATCTTCAGGATTCTTCTTCTCCTCTATTCCTCTATCTTCCGCTGTTTTCCCCTTTTCCTTAGAGGTCTTTTCTTCTTGGTGAGTATCATCTTTCCTTTCATTTTCACTGTTATTTTGATCATTTTGTCTTTTTTGTTGCCACCCAAAGTCTCTTTTATTCTTTCTTACAAAGTCTTGTGCCTTTTCAATTGTATCAATTTTGTATTTTTCCTTTTTGTATGTAAATAAGACCCCTTCTAATTTATCCAAACTGAACGGGATTTTTTCCTTCTTCAATATTTCCACCAGAAATTGGTAATCTTTGTGTTTCCTTAATATTCTCGTTGCAATCTCCTTCAGTAAGATAAGCAATTTTCCTTCATGACAGATGCCTTTATTGAAGTGCACTTCCATGATGAAATTTCTCACCGCTTTCCTTGTACATTGGATTATAATGTCTCTTGGGAGGTATCTTTTCACAGCAAAAGCTGATTTCAACCTATACACCCGATCCAGTTCATTACTAATTTGTTCTTCACTCCACCCTAAGTTTTGTACTAACAGTTCAATTATCCTCCTTTTGGTATCTTCATTAGGTTGTTCTTTAAATCCTCTAAGTCTGATCCATACTTCCTTTTCCCTTGCTTCTGCAAGGGCTAATTGGTCACGCATTGTTTCCAGTTCTATACGCAGCTCCTTGTTGTCCTTCTTTAATAATTGAATATCTTCTTTATTTTCTTTCACTTCATTTTTAGTTTGGACCAGTATAGTGTGGAGAGCATTAAATTTTGTGTTGATGTCTTCTAATTGGACCGTCATGTCTTTTCTAAAGTCCCAGATCTCCTCCATAAATTTCATCATGTACTGTGGGGTGCCTTCTTCTGTCGAGCCTCTCCATCCTTGCAAGTTGTAGGGATCCAATGTTCTGGTTCTGCTTCCTACTCCAGACACCATATTTTAATTCTCACCACCAACAAAGCTACAAAAGCTTTGTTTTAGAGAGAGAAAGGGGAAGGAAGTAGAGAAAGGCGAGGGAAGAGGAGAAAAGGAGGAGGGGAAGCGAGGGAAAAAGGAAGAGGAGGGAAGGAGAAGCGCACAGTTTTTTTAAATTAGTTATTTATACCCCGCTCTTCAGCCACAAGGCTATCAGAGCAGCTTACCAACTGTTTTAAGCAATAGCTATTTACACATCTACACTGCCTTAAGCAGTTTCCAATGTGTGTTAGCTAACTGCCCCCACAGGCCGGGTACTCATTTTACCGACCTATGAAAGGATGGAAGGCTGAGTCAACTTGGAGCCCTCTGGAATCGAACTTGCAACATGGTGACTTGCAGTACTGCCATTTAACCACTGCGCCACCAGGGCTCCTTTATAGCACTATAATTCTAATTTAACTGCCATGGCTGCATCATATGGAATCCTGGTGTTTGTAGTTCATGGAGGCACTAGAGCTCTCTGGCAGAGATTTCTCAATACCCCTCCCTAAATTGCCAATCCCAGGATTCCATGGATGTTGCCATGGCAGTTAAAATGGAACCATAGTGCTAGAAGTGTGCTGTCGAGGGTCCCTTGGTGAAATCTTCTTTTGCAGAATCAGTAGAAAACTACTGTTTTTTGCCCATGTGAGCACATTGGGGAGATAAATTTAATCCAGCCTTAGATTGTCCTTGTGCAGTGTTAAGGGGCTTTGAGTGGCTCCAAAGAAGTCAGGAAAAGTGATTATCTAATAAACAGTATTAGAAAACATAATTTAAGTAGTAAGATCTTCTGAGGGCACTTAGAGAGCCAGTGTGGTATAGTGGTCTGAGAGAAGAGTCTAGGACACTGAGAGGCCAGGGTTCAAATCCCAGCTCGGCCATGGAAACCCACTGGACAAATCACACTCTTTCAGCCTCAGAGGAAAGCAAGGACAAAACTCTTCTGAACAAATTCTGCCGAGAAAACTCCATGATTCACCTTAGGATCACAATAAGTCAGAAACGACTTGAAGGCACACAACAACTTCTGAAAGCATAAAGCATCTGAACAATTTCAACAGCAAAATACTATTGGGAGCACCAAAGCCATTGAAAAGTCTGGATTTGCAATCCTTAGTATGAACAAAGGGTATCTATTCCACTAACCCAATGTTAACTACCCTGACATCCCCATACCATATCTATAACATAATTGGCAATATTTAATAATTAGGCCAAATGTGGCCTTCCATGCAGTGCAGCCATTAAAAGTGGAAAATTCTAAGAAATTCCAAAGACTAGAGTTTAGACTCAATCAGGTATGCACTTAAGGAGTGGGCACCCAAATTCCAAAGAAATGTTAATTTGCAAGGCAACTGAAGGTCCCAACACCTGGCTAATCTTATCAGCCAAAGCTGGAATACTCAAACCTATAAACAATCTTCATACCTTTGTCCTTCTTCCAAACAAAGGAAGTTGCTTCCTCCATTTAATTGCAAAGTATCCACATATTAAAATGCCATTAGCATATCCGGAGTACCTTTGTCTCACCCTGAGCAACTCCGAGAAACATTGTCTTCCACTCTAAATCCCATCCCCAGAAGACAGTTATTGACGATAAAAACCCTTCCAAAACTCCACTCAGATGCTCATAGATTCCCTTGCTGTGGACACTACATCCGTTTGTGCAGCTACAGTCATCCCTTCACATTCGCGTGGGTTAGGGGCAGACAACCCCCGCGAATGTGAAAAAAATGCGAATAAGAAATTAACCTGCCGGTGAGCTGTTTTCCACCCCAGTCCCTTCCCAAGCTGCCTTGGGAAGGGAGTGGGGTGTAGTGCGAGCGCACCAGCTGGTTCCCACCCAGCCTTCCCAGGGCAGCGAGGAGCTTCCTGAGAAGCCCCTCGCTGCCTTGGGAAGGGAGTGGGGTGTAGCGTGAGTGCACCAGCTGGTTCCCACCCCACCTTCCCAGGGCAGAGAGGAGCTTCCTAAGAGTGGGGTGTTGAGCGGGGGGGGGCACAGGCAGCTTTCCACGAATGATCAAAACCGCGAATGTGAAAGTTGCGAATGTGGAGGGGCAACTGTATTTCTGTTCCAGACCACCACTCTGCTGGTTTCTTCTGCAACCTCATCTCCACAGGACAGGTGTCATATCTCCCACAAATAACTCCCTTCTCTATTCCTCTATCCTAATATTTCCTACTTTATTTGCTAGCCTTGCATGAATGGTTGATGCCTGAATGTGTGCGTGAATGTTATTGTTATTATTTTCTCCAATAAAAACCAACTTATTGTACTATCTAGCTTAATGTCTCCACCTTCGTACCAGTAAACATAGGTCCAAAGATTCTGCTCTGTTGCCCCCTCTCACATAGCAAGCTGAGTACATTAATTCCACAAATTAATGCTGATATTTTGAGGGTCCTTAAGCCCCCTGAGCATTTAGGGTAACACCAATGTGTCCTGAAAAATATAGAACTAGGAGCTGATAATTACTTCCAGCCATACAGTGGCTATGCGGGCTGGAAAATTCCAGGACCTTGTAGTCCAAAAAAAAAGTAACTTTGCCAAGCTCTGCCTAGAACCCCACTCCACCTGAGAAATACGGAGAAAGGGCAATTGCAGAGCTGTAGGTTGTGTGCCCATCCGTGGCTGAGTTTAATTCAGCCTGACTGCCACATCAAAATGCGAACCAGGCTGCTGTGATTCAATGCTTTTCAGCTGCAATTTATTACTTTTGGCAGAAGCCAGAATGAGATAAAGTGGTTTTATTCATGGAGATGCATCTCCATAATCCGTAAAATGCCATCAACATGTTAACTGTGCTGTGCTTGTGATCCATCTGTGGGCCTTTTGCAGATTTAGGTTAATTCTCTCATTAAGCAACAGAAATGTTTGCCTTTTTGTTTCTCGAGGCTTTCTTCATTAGCAGCCATGGTGAGAAAGTTCCATCCAGAGGACTTACCTCATCACTCTGGAAAAGGTGTGGCATTCAAAAAGAAAGTGTGTTGAAGAAAGCCTCCTGTCTAGTGGAATGCTAAATGCCTGTGAAGTTTTCTTCTACAAACTGGCCATCATCCACTCTCCCTCACTTTAAGGGCTTTCTTTCCTCCTCTCCCACCCCACTCTCGGGGCATCAAGACTGATTTATAAAGATCTGTAAGTCCCAAATTTTGTTCCTGTTCTTTTGGATTTTATTTTGGAGGTCCATACACATTTTGTTTATCCTAGAATATTTTCTATCAGCTCCCAGTTGGTTTATTTTAATCCAGTATAAAATCAGAAAGAACAGGAACAAAATCTGGGACTTTTCAGTCTGGATGCATAGTTTCTAAGCCAAATTTGCAAAGACATAACCCTTCACAAGGAGCCAGTCCAGCATAGTAGTTTGAAGACTATGACTCTGGAGACCAGGGTTCAAATCCCCACTTAGCCATGGTAGCCCACTGGATGACCTTTGGCAAATCACACACTCTCAGGGCTCAGTTACACAACAGTTTTTATCCCGGGAAAAAGCGAGATCTGGATATCTCGAATCTGTCCCATACTGTTCCCACAAGTTGTCACTGGTAGCAGAAGTCTCAGTTTTTGGATTTGTTGTTTACAGGTACCTCCATTCCGGGAAAGGGGCACACAGCAGAGCTGTATTTTGATTGGTCGGACTTTGGAGGGGATGGGCTTGCAAGGGAAGACTGGCAATTCTGGATCCGCCATTTTTGGTATGGTCAGTCTCAGAGAACCTCTACCCCCACCCACCACAGCTACCCTCGCCTCTACAGAGAACCCCACCCTAAGCGGCTACTCCCTCCTGCCCTCGCCACTGCCCAGGGTGGGGGGAGGCTTCTCCATGACTGTCAGTCACAGAGAAGCCCCCATCCTGCACAGCAACTCCCTCCTGCCCTCGCTGCTGCATGGGGCGGGGGGTGGCTTCTCCATGACTGTCAGTCATGGAGAAGCCCCCCACCCCATGTGGCTACTGCCTCCCACCCTCGCCACCAGCAAGGCAGGGGCTTCTCCGTGACTGATAGTCACATAGAACCCAGCCCTGCCCCACACAGCAGTGAGGGCAGGAGGGAGTAGCCGCACGGGGTGGGGGACTTCCCCATAGCTGCGCAGGCCATGGCTGGCCCGTTCGGCACTCACCCACCTCACCACCGACTATGATAGCTTCTTTCACCAAGGGAACAGTTCCTCAGTGGAAGAAGCCTCTGCAGCCAGCGGTGAGCCAAGAGAAAGGGCTGAGGAGAGGAGGGCCATACCAAAATGGCTGATGAAGAATTGCAAGGCTTCCCTTGCAAGTCCGCCCCCTCCCATGTCCAACCAATCAGAAATCACCCCATTTCCCAGGATGGTTCCTGATTGTTCAGACAACGAGTAGCATGGGTTGTCTCGGACTTTCCGCAAAAAATAAAGGGATGGAAAATAGAGGGGTGGAAAGTCACAGATTAACTGGGCTTTTTGCTACCTCTCCTTCCGAATAGCCCATGATGTGTGTGAACTACTAGGGTTCAACACGAATTCTTCTCGGGGGGGGTTGCCATGTAAACAAGCCCTCAGCCTCAGAAAAACCAGTGATATGTTCAACCTTAGGGTTGCCATAAGTCAGAAACAACTTGAAGGCACAGAACAACAACAACTGCTTCACAGGACATATTCTCATTGCAGGAACATGAGAGGATAAGGAGGATTTGATCACTGAGTTGTCAAGAATTTTTAAAGTTATCTTCTGGCCTGAATCATATTATTTGACCTGACTAGAATAGACCCACTCAATCAACATAATGTATATGTGTGTTTTATCCCAATCTAAGGAGATTTTTCACACTACACTGTTATAGTGTTACTATTCCACTTTATTTGCTATGGCTGTCTCCTGTGGAATCCTGGGATTTTCAGTTTAGGGAGGGGCATTTACAACTCTCAGCCAGAGAGCTGTTAGGCCTCACTAAACTACAAACCCCAGAATTCCACAGAAGGAAGCCACAGCAGTTAAAGTGGAATAGTAACACTATAACAGTGTAGTGTGAAAATCTCCTAAAACCCAAGGCAGATTATAGAATAAGGTAAAACAAAACAAACCTAAAACAAAGGAAAGTACAAACATTCTTTTAAAACTAAAAACAATCCACTTCAAAACACTTTTTAAAAAAAATTTAAAGCATAAGAGTTAAGATAAAGTACACCCCCACCCTATTAGAAGACCCTTCTGCAACAGCCAGTTAACATCCAAAAACCTGTGTAAATAAAAAGGTCTTTACTTACCACAACAAGTAAAAGACAGCAAGCAAGTAAAGAGAGCAGAGAGCACAGAGGGGGCCAACCTAGCCTTCTGTATAGTATTGGGGATTCCTTAGTCTGAGAGCAGTCACTAAGAACGCCGCCTCATATGTGCTCACCAAACATGCCTGCAGCAGTGGTAGGATCAAGAGAATATCACACACACGCACGGGATGTCAAGACCTAGGCAGATACATACAGTAGGACCCCTGTATCTGCTGAGGATTAGTTCGGGGGGGTGGAGGATGCCAAAAACCATAGATAATAGTGAATGCGATTGAAAATTATATGACTTCCCATTTAAAATACCATAGAGTTGCCTTGGAGGACCTAGAAAATGGCTAGAGGGGACACATTTTCTAGGAAGACTCTATGGTAGGTGTGCTGTTTTGTGTCCTGCGGATAACTGAATCAGTGGATAATGAATCAGTGGATACGGGGTCCTACTGTGTAGAGAGATACAATCCTTCAGGCAGTCTGAATCCAAGCTGTATCTTGAGTAGAGTAGACTTAAATCAATTCCAGAATGGTAAGTTAACACATGGAGGGCAAGTGTGGTGTAGTGATTTTAGTGAGACTCGGGGCTTGTCTATTTACCCTGTCTTGCCCTCATCTTGGAGCCCTGAAGTCCAAATGATGCAGGGCTCTTGCCCCATTTTGTCCCTGAGCAGTCCTGACAACACCCAGGGCAAAGATGGGGGGAAGATGGGGTAAAGGCCATTAAACCTGGAAAGACTGCTTCATTTAGGGAAAACAGGTCATACCCCGCAGGACTGCATGTGTCCATACCAGCACGCAGGCCCATCTCTGTAGCCACCGTCACTGCCATCAATTGCACTCTCCAAAGCCTTCATCACATGCTGCAGGCCTCCTTCCTGGCTTTGGAAAGTGTGATGTGGATGGCAGCGTCAGCAGCTGCATAGATGGGCTGGTGTGTCCATGCAGACTCCATCCTGTTTCATGCAGGTAATGGAGAGGCAACAGGCCTGATCTGGAACCAGAATATGTTGGCAGGAAGTCAGCATATCCTGGCCAGTTTAGATGAGCCCTAGGACTCGGAGAGACCAGGGTTAAAATAACAGCTTGGCCATGGAAACCCACTAGGTGACCTTGCTCAAGCTACACCCTCTCAGCTCCTGAGGAAGGCAATGGCAAATCCTCACTGAACAAATCATGCCAAGAAAACCCTATGATAGTGTCACCTTAGGGTTGCTGTAAGTTCGAAACAACTTGAAGGCACACAACATCAACAAGTCAACACATAGCCAAATCCCATTGATTCAGTGGGCCTATTCTAGTTGAGACCAACAATTATATTTAGGCCTTCAAAACAAGAATAAAATGTAGCAGAGTGAGTAGTCTGTGCATGTGTGAGTCCACAATTATGGAAAACCTGTTTAGGGTTGTGATACTGGGTTGTTACACAAGAACTTTTTGTCCTTTGCTGCCTTTTAGTATGTATTAACACTTCAGGGAGTGTACGAGTGGGTGTTATCGCAGGGAACCAAGAACAGAAAAAGATCAGTTTGATACCCAAAACCATGCAAGCTCTCTGGTGTATTCAGGAAGAGCAGCTGCTTCATCATCTGTAAAACACTGCAAAATGTCACTGTCTCTAAGAATAAAATATTTGTTTCCATTTTTATTCTATAAGAATAAAATACTTTTTATTTCCTCTTTAAAAGCTCCTTTGATCTTTTCCCTTTTCTTTAAAGACTGTTACTGTCATTTTATCACCTTCTTTTCACTGATTTTTAACAAGCAACCTGCTTCACCCCATCATTTCTTTCTGTTTACAGTTTGGATTACTTTCATTGTTGGATATTGCTCTCTCCTATTTGAGCTTTTAAAAAGGTCTTTAAAAGCTATAAGAATTTAAAATTAATTAAGGAGTAATCTCTTTGCACTTATTTCAAAGGTTTATTTCGTTTACTTTTATTTATTCCTCTCATACCAGCTTGAAATTATCTATGGCTACACTTTAAAACAAATTCTAACAAGGTGAGGGGGTGTTTCTTGCATTCAGCAAAATCAAAAAAATAAACACAGTCTGTTCATAGAATCTAGGTTTCTCTGAAGCTGTTCAGATGAAAAACAGAAATGACTTTAGGCATTTGTCTTTGCTTATGCGTGGACAAACAGGCATTTGTCTTTGCCTATGTGTGTTTGGATGCCTGTGAGGCTAGAAGAAGAACAAGCCCTGCAACTTTCATTAATGTCACAATCCTGCCAAGGTGAAACCCTTTCACACCTCATAGATGTCAGAAAAGAATTAAGCACATGTTCTCTTCAGATAAAATCAATGGGATTTTAACATGTTTACCTTAGATGGAATGCCACTAGTAATTTATCAGTGTGGCCACTTGATAGGAAGTACATAAGGGCAAAGTCCTTCAGTAAAGATAGATCTCACTTTGGTGCACAGCTAGCACTGATACCTGAATGGTGCACTACTCTAGTAGAAATGGCCAAGAAGAACAACATGACATTATCAGCATCTCAGAGGATGGGAAATTATTTTTCAGGAATTAATTTGTTATGTAATTCATTTTCTCAGCCTCAGAGGAAAGCAATGGCAAACCAACTCTGAACAAACCTTGCCAAGAAAACCCTGTGATACGTTCACTTTAGGGTTGCCTTGCCTTAAGTTGGAAATGGCTTGAAGGCACACAACGATAACAAATTCATTACAGATCCCTCACAAAAACTATTTAGCTACTCCTTTTGGTTGTGTGTGTGTGGGGGGGGGGGAAACAGCCCTTGGATTTTGGGCTACAACTTCCATAGTCTATCTATCAACACGGCCACTGGCGATGATGGGTGGAAATTCTTGTTATTGTAGGCCAAAAAAACGGGATATATTTTATTCCCAAACTTTAAGCTGAAGTCCCACCTTTTGGTTGCAGTTTGTCTGGGATTTGCTATCTCGTGAGGGTTTTTTTAAAGTATTATGGGTAGCAGTTTTTAAAAATTGATATAAGGAGCCCATCATACTTTGCTATATGAGTCTGTTAGAACTCTGGGATGTTCTGGAGAGGCCCTTCTTTCTATTCCACTACCTTCTCAGGCTCGTGTTATGAGTTATGCTCTATAAATATGAATTGCAAGTAGACTTTTGCTGCTAAAGGCTGGATGCTGCCTTTTGCCATAAGTCTGCATGCATGTTATTTATTTATTTATTTATTTATTTATTTATTTATATCCTGTCCCTCTGCGAAACTCAATCAGGGTAGCTTACAACAATTAAAATATATATTAAAATATATGCTTTATGTTGGAAGGGTAGGGCAAAAGCCTGAATCTCTGTCCATCTTGGAGATGTCAAGACTCATTTTAGAGTACAAAGTGGGATTTTCCTCCCTCTTCAGCTGACAAGAAAACAGTCCCATTGATATGTTCAGGAAAACAACCAATGCCTAACTGCTTTGCTTCCCTCCACTGAATGGAGCTTTTGCCAAACTGACTCATACTGGTACACACACAAACACAGAGAGGAGATGTTCAGATGGGCTTTATATTCCGTGGCAGGCATGGAACAGGGTCGAAAAAGGGTTTCAGATGACATCGACCCTGTCCTGTGCTGACTCCGTGCTGCTTCCATTATGCTGGCGCGATGCCAGGTGTGGGGGGAGGTCCGTGCTGAACACTTCCAGTGGAGATTGGGACCAGGAGGTAAGTTACACCCTTTCCCCCCCTTCCCCAGATTACATGTAACCTTTAAAGAGTGCTTTGGGGCTTTTTTTAAAAAAAACTTTTTTTTAACTTTTTTTTTTTAAATTTCCCGCACAGCCGTTCTCTCACAAGAACTGGCAGGATCTGCTTTCTGGGTTGTAAATGCAACTTTACAATGGCTGCATTTACTCCCAGCAAGCCAAGGAGACAGGGAGGACATGCCTCTCTCGCTAGAAGGTAAGTGTCTGAATTTTTTTTCTTTTCTTTGGAGCAGGGATGGGTGTGGGGCCGGAGGGTGCTTAGCGAGGCAGGAACGGGGTAAAAGTCCCTGTCTGAAAAAGTCCACACACACACACACTCATTGTGAGGTATTGTGCAATTTGCAGAGATATTGGGCAACCCTGATTGGATTTCAGAGGATACCTGATTGGCATAGTTCCCCCCCCCTCTCTCTCTCTCTCTCTCTTTCTTCTCTACCTTTCCTCCAGAAGTTCTGCTCAAGAAGTCCTGGAATCTTCTTCGCATCAAGAGAGTAAGAAAATCCATGTGTGTCTTACGACGTTATCAGACTAGCCTCTTAAAATACTGTAATAATGTGAGTAAGGAAGGCGGAAACATTGTGGCATCATAACTGAAATTATTAGACAACCACCACTTGTGTTTTAAGAACAGGATTAAAGGTCCCATGACAGCAACATTCATCCTCACATTACCTTTCATTAACAATATATTAACACTTTTAACTGGCCCACACATGCTCTTTTAAGAGAAATGTCCACTTACTTCCATGTTAGCCATGGTACAAGGTCTTGTCGGTTCTCACGAGAAGACAAGTCTGCATAAAAACACCAAAAACACTTTAAAAAACAAGTTAAATACAGAGATAAGCCCTGAAAATACATAAAACCGGGACAGTTCATAAAAAGAGTATCATGTCGATCATTCTCACATTGTCACCCGGGAGTTTTCTCGGTGCCAACGGGAATGGGGAAAAGAGGACCACCCATTCACACTGTATTCTGGTGATTACAGCAGGACTTGGTTCCGCACACACCTCAAAACCACAAAAATAATGATATTGAGGAGCTATTCATGGCTTAGCCCATGAATAAAAAGTGATGACTTATTCATAGCTGGCGGACACGCTGGCCACAGGAGGAGAATGACGTCTGATAATGTCAGCCTGTGATAATATCACATCGTAATAACATGATTTTTGCCTTCTCTGATAAAGTCCTTAGACTGTAGGCCCTTAAGCTCAGCTACACCCCTCTAGTCCCTCTTAGACTGCTCAGGAGTACGATTTTAGCACCCATGTTGTTTCCCCCCTCTTTTCCTTTGAGAAACTGCTATCAACAACTTGCATTGAAGATAGACTTCTGTTGGTTTCTAGTGTTATCTTTTTGTCTTTTTAATAAAGAAACAATTGTTTTTGCTGCAAAATGAGCTAGTCCTTTACCTGATTTCTTTCACTTGGGATCACTCTGGTTAATTGTCCATTTTGAAAACCTTTAACCTGTAAGGTCCTGCAAAGAGTTAATGCCTGGAAGAGCTTTTTTCCCCAAACCAGTTAAACCCAGTGTGTTGCTCTTAACACTTGTTTAATGGGGCCCAAAAGAGAGGGCCTTACTGGCGGCTGCTCCCAGATTTTGGAACTCTCTTCCTAGGGAGAGCAGGTTGGTCCCATCTTTGCTCTCCTTCTGTTGGCAAGTAAAAACATTCTTAATCCATCTGGAAATTGACTGTGATGGTGTCAGGATTGGCCCCATACGTGACTGTTTCCTGCCAAGTTCTATTTTACTGTATAAGCTGTATAACCTTGTGGGCAATTGTGTTTGCATTTTTCTGTGCTTGTTAATGAGTATGTAGCCTAACTGCAGAATGGAGTATGTGGTCTATGTTGGGAAATGGTTTGATAAGCACTGCACCTGGGTCTCAACTCTGGGAAAAGGAGGTTGAGCCCTGGTACAGTGGGAAATGGGACTGGGGATGATGGCTAGCCACTGACTGTATAGCCCACCAGATTTAGTAGATTGGAATGTGCTTTTACTATTACTGTTTGTCAGTTAAGTATCAGTAACGACCCTGTAGGGTTCATCTTCTGGATTACTGTACCAATAAAGTTTTCTGTTTTGAACTCTGAAATTGCTAGTTTCCTGATACAAACCTGCCAGAATTTTAAGATCATCAAGGGAAGGCTTTCTCTCTGTCCCACCATCATCACAAGCTCATTTGGTGATGACATAAGAGAGAGGGGTCGTTTACACGGGCAAATATTCCCCTAAATATACCGCTAAGATAGCTCATAGTTCCCACGGATCGCAGCACAGCATCGCCTCATTCAGAAGGGGGGAAGGTAAAACACCCAAATATAGCATAGCAGGGCATGTCGCTATTTTTGCAGGAATATTTGCAATGTAGTGCTTTATTGGCAGTGTAAACTAGCATTCCGCTAAGGGTTAAAGCACAGCTGCATTGTGATTGGTTGATGATGCAGGGGTGGGCTTAAAAAAGAAGAGGGGCAGGGAGGAGGCAAAGACAGTAGCCATTAGAGAAGAAACTTGCAAAAATCCTGTCTGCTATTTTGCGAGCCAGTTTGCAAAAAAAAAAAAAAAGGATTCCCAACTTCTTTCATTCCTGGAGCATTCCTTCTCATCCTCTGCTGTTTTGAAAGTATGTAAAGCTCGTTCGTCACTTTTATCCTGTGCACGGGGGAGGGAGAGAAACCATTTCACAAAGGGCTGTAGCAATCTGAACTGCTATTTTCCCTCTCTCTCTCTCTGCATGGGGGAAGGAGGGAGGGGGAAATAGAGAGACAGAGAGAGAGAGAGCAGCTGGAAAACCTTGCAATCCACGGCATGGTCTTTTAGCAGAGAGATTACTCTCCCTCTGCTTTATGGAGTGAGTTCATTTACAGGCAGATTTACAAAGACACACAGAGCCACACCCCCCACACTTATTCAAGTCTGAACTGCAAAGCGACATAATTAGAAAAAAAACCTGACTGGCACAGCTGCGGAAAATAATTAAACTGCACGTTGCCGCAATAAATCTGCTGTGTAAACCGGCGAGCCTTCTCAGTGGCTGCTCCCACCCTCTGGAATGCCCTTCCATGGGAGGCTAGGCTGGCCCTCTCCCAACTTTCCTTTCTCCAGCAGGCAAAGAAGTTTCTGTTCTAGCACGCATTTAATTTGTAGCTGCGGGTACAGAGGCTTTTATTGGGATGTGTTTTTATTGTTTTTATTCTTTAAAACATATGTTTTTATATAATTTTAAATTGTAACAATTTTAATTGTTTTTAACCTTTTAACAGTTGTATTTTTTTAAAAAAATGTTTTTATGTGTTGTGAGCGACCTTGGGTCCCAATTTGGGAGAAAGGTGGCATAGAAATCAAATAAATAAATAACAGTTACTGAGTCTGGAAATGCCAGTACATGACAGATGGGCTTTTAATGGTATCCTGTGATGTTCCGTTGGCTTTATATGTTTTTTAAAATAAATTTTAACAATTTTAAGTTTACGAATCGTTTCATAGGTTTTTAAATAAAGTTTTTTTTTCAAATTGGTTTGTTTAATAATGTCTCTGTATAGTTTTTAAAATGTACTGTATTTAATAAGTTGTAAATTGCCGTGCGTCCCATTATTTGGAAAAAAGTCAGGATATAAAATAATAAAATAAAAATAAATAATACTGTCAGGCAGACTGATGCAGAAAGCCTATATTGCAATAGAAAAATACACCTTGAAGAGACATCCATGGTGAAAACTGCCATCCGAATATGCCCTCTGAGCAAATATAGATGGCCTTTTTGTATCTACTGAGACAAATGTTTGCTTGGAACTCAACAAGCAGAAAAAAGAGAAATGTGCAACAGTCTTGAGCAACAATCTTTTCTAAAGGACAACACCAATGCCATCAAATTCAGATGCTGCCATAACAGTCACAATGCTCAAACCCAAAAGAGAACAAGAAAATTCAATTAGTGTCATTTCTGCCCAGCTCCCTTTTACCTGCAGACCACAGGCTCTCGTGTATTCAAGAGAAATTCCCTGTACACGTCACCTCCACTTTGATGTAATGTGGTACCCTAGAGAGCATGAAAGGAAATGTGAGGAATTCCCCTTTTCTAAGAAGAAAAGCCATTTGTGTGGCTGTGTACTGGGGATGATGAAGCCGCGTACTCAAATTGTGCAAGCTGACACCCCAAGAGCCTTCTTCTCATGTGTATCATGTGGTGTGTTTTTTTTAAGAGAAGTCACTTGAGGTCAAACTAGATGAGATAGTGGCAATCCTGTCTGTAGTTTCCCATTGTTTTAAAAAGAAATAAGTGTTATGAACCTGACAGTCATGGTGTGCAATAATGCCTATATGTTATACAGATATATGAGAATTGATTATTTGCTGTTACCTTCAGCTTTATGGACATTATCACATGAAGCTGTAATCATGAGATTACAATGGGATGGTAGTACGAATGGGTTCCTGTTATCACATGATGTTGTTGTCCTCCCGTGCTCAGTCCATGCTCCACCCACTATGCCACTATGTTTCTGCTTTCCTCAATAGTGGAATTACAGCATTTAAGATGCTAGTCTGCTAAAGTCTAATGTGTCTATTTCTTGATGTGACTTACAAAACCACTGGCAATACTTGAAGCAAAGATCCTAACTCATCTTCCTTAGTGTGCAAAGAGTGCTATGGGGGTATTGTGAAGCTAGAAATAATATATATCCAAGTGCAAGAAGTCCTCCTGATTTCTTGCTAGGACAGAAGCAGATATGTGTTCTGTTTCTTTGAGGACTTGTACCTTGGACATATTGTGAGATGACATGACTCATTGGAAAAGATGGAGACTACACTACAGGGAAATTGGTTCAATCAAGGAAGCCACAGCCCTGAGTCTGCAAGACTTCAGGAGGGCAGTTGATAATTAGGGATCTTGCAGGTGTCTCATTCATAGAATCACCACACGTCGAAGTCAACTTGACAGCAAATAACAACAAACCCTCAGCTATGTTTGCAATAGCTAAACTATCATAGGATCAAGCTAGACAGTATGTTTAACCTATATTAGAAGTTCACCCTCAAGTAGTGAACGGTATCTGTTTGCCATAGTTCATGTTTGTCCTCAACTGTGTAGTATGCATTAGAGTGTTTTCTTTTTGGTTAGATGAAGGTATCCAGAAAGGCTTATTTTGCAAGTCTCATTGCTAAATCACATACCATACCTCTAAGGAAACCCTACTGTGAGAGGGAAAACATATTAATCACAGAGAACACACATTATCCTTAATGTCTACTTTGATCCGTAGGCTACATGCTTAAAGCAACGTTTTCTTGAAATCGTCCCCCACCAGGTAAATTAACTTAAGGAGCAGATTCAAGTTTAGGCAGACACTCTCCTGTTTAATTTAGGTGAAGTTATTCCCGAATCTGATTTCTTATGTATCCATTTAACCACTTGTTGACCTTTGCCTCTTTTAACTACTGTTGATTTTTTGGGATGTTTTATTCCATTTATATTTGGGTTTTGCATTTATTTTATTATGCTTCTGCTCCTCATGAAAGCTATTCTATATATGTTTTGTCCCTCTAAGGACAGGAAAACAATAATGAATTATTTAGGATTTTGCCTTATTTTGAAATACTTGCTATGGTTTAAAGCACTCAAATGACATTAAATCTGAGAGTAGCACTTGACTGGGGTGCTGGTGATTATTTATCTCATATTTATCTTCACTTTCTCCTTAGGATGGCTTGGAAACAAAAGTTCTGAGGCTGAGGGGCAGAAACTTTGACAGAGTCCTCATGTGAAGCCACAGTCTATTCTGAAACAGGTGTGCACTACCTTTTACATCCCAAGGGTTAAATCCAGTGTCGGCACTAAGGCCCACATGCACACGGGCATCAGCATATACAAGTAATTTAAAGCACAGCTAAAATGCTTCTCAGCATCACACTACTCCCAGCACACCCAATCACACCTACTTTCAGAAGCTGAGCAGGGTATGGCCTAACTAGTAGTTGGAAGGGAGACCACCATGGAACACCAAGTATTCTCAGGTAGATCTGAGAGGGGGGATCCTGAAACATTGGGAAACCATTACTGGTCAGAGTTGACCATACTGGGTTAGGTGAAGCAATGGTCTGACCATGGGTGTCATTAGAGGGTGTGGCGAGTGCGGGTCACACTGGGTGGCACCATAGTGGGTTGACACCAATCTGACTCAGTATAAGGTGGTCTTTATGTTCCTATACTGTGTAGGGAGAGGTGACCTTGACAATGACACACACACACACAAAGGGAAAACAAAAAGAAGAAACACTTAGCTCAGCAACTTGTTTTCCCTCCAGTCAGCTGGCTCCTCTGTTTTTTCCATGGGACTCCAAATGGTGTGAATCACAGTTATTAATCCAAACAAAGGGTGTTTATAGCCTTTTCCTTCCTGATAATGTTGTTTCCAGAGATTTGTTGTTCTTAAAAACCAAACTAATAAACAAGCAAAAATATTGTGTATTCCTGATGTGGCATGGAGACACTTGTTGGCCTACCACACATAGGCCAAAACAATTTCTTGAACTGATTTTAAAAACTGGCTTTTCTCGCCAAGAATAATCTGACTTGGTCTATTGCTGAGTTTTAATTACCAAGATGTCAGGAATAGTGTCAACAAGGGATCTGCACCAACCACAAAATGTAGTTCAAGACCCAATTTGGTTGGTGCTTCGAAAAATGATCCACTTTGACTCAGACACATTTTGCAGCCAGTCTTTACAGCTTGTGTCCTGAACTTCAATTGAGATGTACAAATTTGAAGGTTTCTGGTTCCTATTGAGTATCATTGGAATACCAAAAAAAAAAAAAAAAAGCTAATTTATTTTTCTCTTTCTCAGACATGGATGAAATTTGCAGGTACAGTAGCTCCTCAGGACATTATTACACTTGCCAAGTTGCAGACGAAATAGGTCCAGAGGTTTTGGTATGACACGACTTTAAATCTGTTTTGTTTAAAAATGAATTGTTGTATTTTTTGGCAAAACAGAAAGAAGTGGGCACGCATAGCTTTCTTTTCTGACAGCTTCAAAGCTGTCAGGTTTCAGCTGAATAGGTGCAATAATGTATGTGCGTGTGTGTAGATGAACAGTCTCTCCATTTGGAGGGTTTTTTTGAAAAAGAATATCATGACCTCCCCAGGTTCCTTATATGTCACAGTTTTGACAAATGACAGGCAACATAGGTGGCCCTAATGAAAAGGGCTGTCTTATTCCAAAATAGTGGGTTTATGTCAGAGTCCTAAAATTTCAGCAGGGATTGATTCACTTCATCTCCCTACCCCTATGTTTTTGAGCTGTACGTATGAAAATTGCAGTATCATAAATATGTTCCCAGGAAAGACAGATGAGCATTTACAGTGATGAGGTTGGGGACTTCTAACACGTGATAACTGCTTGAAGGTGTTTTAGACATTGAGATGTGGTGGCACTAGAAGAAAGCTCATCTCACAGTCCTTTCTTTGCTCCACCTCATCTCATCTGTACTTGCCATCCTGCCTGTCATGTTCAGTCTTCAGTTCTCCAGAATGATGCCAGCCTTGGGTGGGGAGAATGAAAAGAATTACCCACTCCTCTAGTTAACATAACTAATCACAAGAGATGGCTTCAATGCCAAGGGGGCAAAGATTCTGGTCTGTCTTGTCCAAAATTAAAGGCACTATCCAAGGTGCTGAACCCTCTCCCCAAAATAGGATCAGCCCCTTGGCCATCTCCTTTGAAGTCCAGATTACAGCCCAAAGGAAAAACATTGCCCCCATTGACACAGAAGCCATCAACTACTGCTGAACACTGGTTTGTCAGAACAGCCATGCTCCAGTCACATGCCTAACAACCTGATCTGGACATTGTATTTCATTTTAAAAGATCAACCAGTATATCCCATACATACATGGGCTGAAGGGAGATTGAGAAAGCAGAGTTGGTTGGCATTGGTTGGCATCCCATTGGAAATGGGCAGAAGGCCAAATTCTGGGGGCCTAGTTGCTGACTTGCTATTGTAAGCAGCAACATATATTTCTAACATCTGCTGAGTCAGTCCCATAACTTTCCAAAAGGATCTTTCGGCAGAAGGAAGATGTTTCTTTTAAAATATTTAAAGTCATACAAGCATAAATAAATTAGTCTGCAACTTGGAAAGACCCCAGCACAGTAGACATTAAACTCTAATTAGTT
Source organism: Gambelia wislizenii (assembly GCA_030847615.1). NCBI lineage: Eukaryota > Metazoa > Chordata > Lepidosauria > Squamata > Crotaphytidae > Gambelia > Gambelia wislizenii. The sequence goes on along the minus strand of JAUMIR010000001.1, from coordinate 161,765,491 downwards.
ATACTAAAGTCTGCAATCATTTAGGTTAAAAGGGTAGCCCAGTGAATAAGAGACAGCTGTTTCAGTGTAATTTTGGCACAGCAGAACAGATATTATTCTTCCCAAGCACAAGTAGAAAAGCACATTAAAGAAAGCACAGCAATTCATAATTTTGCTCTGAGAAAGACAAGGCAGACATTGCCTTTTAAATACATTCTGTCATTTTCACAGACATTAACAAAGCACCCCCCTCCCAAAAAAAACCCTAGGAGAATCATGAAAGTGCATCTCTCCTAGTTAATATGATGTAGGCATGCTGTTGGAAAGGCTGTAGCAGAGGTAGATTTCCAGGGTACAAAGTGTTGTGTTTTATGCTGCAATTCCATTTAGCTGGGAGTAAGCTAAGCAGGGTCAGTCCTGTTTAGTACTTGCATGGGAGCATACCAACAAATACCAGGTGCTACAGGCTATATTTCAGAGGAAGAAACTGGTAAAACCACCTCTGCCTAAGGACTTTATCAGATGCAGCAAAAACTGTGTCAGGAGAATGCTACAAGAACAAAAACGGGTGACCTTATGAGACAATGACGTCCCTTCAGCTGTGTCCCTTTTTATTGATGGGCTTAACCTGTCAATATAAAAGGGGATGCTTTATTCACGCCTGCACTATGCCCCTGGAATGGCTGAGGATGCAGGCATCTGATAATATTGCCCGTTTTTGTTCTTCTAGCATTCTTCTGATGTGGTTTGGGATTTGGTTTTGTGCCACATTCCCCTGCGTCTGAGAAAGTCCTAAGAAAACCCTATGAAATTCATGGGGTTGCCAAAAGTTGACAGGCAACTTAAAGGGACATACACGTATAAGTTGTACTGAATTCAACACAGTTTACTTCTGAGTAGACACATATAGGATTGCCCTGTACATATTTCAAACTGCACTGTAAAAACCAAGTGGTATCTTCATGAAGTATATTCCCTAGCAAAGGAAAGGAATGTGTCAAGCATGTGTAGGTAGTTACTTTCTCAACATCAAGACAGAAAGGCTGCAGTCCTACAGACACCTCAACTCGCAGTGAGGCTTGCTTCTAAGCAGAGGTATATAGGATTTTACCATTTAGAACAGTGTTTTACAACTCATATTGTTACAGTGGGCCCTTTGTATCCACTGGGGTTTTGTTCCAGGACTCCCAGTGGATACCAAAATCCATGGATACTCAAGTCCCATTATATACAATGGCATAGTAAAATGCCATCCCTTATATAAAATGGCAAAATCAAGGTTCACTTATTGAAATTTCATTTTTAAAAATATTTTCATGCCGTGGATGGTGGAATCCATGGATGCCAAATCCGTGAATACAGAGGGCTGACTGTACTTATACAGCAACTTGTTACTTTTTTGTAGAAAGGGCATAACAACATTTCAACATTAAGAGTGGGGATGAGATTCGTTTTTTAATACCAAGGATCATTATGCTCTTTTCATTACTTTTTGGAGTCATTTTGAGCTACTCTGAATGGAAATCTTCACAATTTGGGGATCTTTTCTTATGAATCCCAAAAGGGGTTTTTTTGGGGGGGGGGGTTAACAAATATATAACTAAATATAAGACAATTGAAATCGTTTTTAAAATGCAATATAAAGGATTACTTTGGGAATTTTTCCAATGAATTACATAACAACTGTTGCTGGAATTGAACATGCACTACTTGGTTACATAACTATCCCAGTTGCTTAGCTAAGAAGTGCCCCTGACCCACCACCACCACCCTGATCTAGTTTAGCAGACAGCAGTTGCACAGAGAGAAGCGAGTCTGTTCTGCTGGCAATCAGGGGTGTGAGCAGTTGATGTTCCCACCCCCTCCTACAAGCCAGTGATGCTCTGACAAGGACGTGCAACAGGGATCCTTCTTCTGATCGTCACAGACTCACTGACTGATAGGGGGTGGTGGAAACATCATCTGCTTGCACCCGAATTCCCAGCAGAATGGACTCCCTTCTGTCTGCATGGCTGATGCTCAGTAAAGTAGGTCTGGGGAGCAGTTATGATAATGGCAACAATGTCACAATCATTACTGTATAGGGGTTATGAATACAAATCCATTGTGGATGCATAACTCCATGTTACACACTTGTAAGCTTGATCCTGAATGCCAGCTTAACTTTTTAAAAATTGCCAGATTGTTTTTGTTTACAGGCATACCTTAGCAAAGAAAGCCTCTGACAAAGCTCCTTTTCACCAAGTACTTTTCCACTTGCCCAGCCCCTACCTTTTCCTTCTCAGCCTCTGTTTAGCTGGAAGTTTTTTAGCAGTATCAGCACTGGGAGGGTGATGAAGGAAGGCTGGAGTAACACAGACTTTTGGTACCATGTTGCAGTGATGTGTCTGCTATAAAGCATGCAATACAGTTTGAGCTGGGAACGAATGGGATTCTATTTTAGCTGATCCTATCATAGCTATTTTGTCTTGCCTACAATAGCCAAGGTAAAGTGTAGCTGCCTCCAGAGAGAAGCAGGAGGCAGATAAGCATGTTTCACCATTTACCTCCAGAATGTTGTTTTTAAAAAAACATAGATCTGGCCAACAAAACAGAAACCATCATTAAAATGAGGACTGGTGAAAAAAAGAAAGAAACTGGTGGAAAAAAAAAAGAAAGGACTGGTGGAAAAAAAAGGAAGAAACTTTAAAGTGGTCTCTAGGAGATTCAAAATGTTTTTGTTTACTTATGCAAGACTTGCCTGACCTGGTTGTTGCATTTCGCACGTGCATGTTGTTAGTTTTGAATATAAACTTTGCTGAAACATGTTGAATTGCTCTTCTTTTTTGTGGTACAGATTGTCCCCCATTTACATGGGATCGGTACCCGTGGTTTCACTTACCTATGGTTGGGGAGGAAAGGTCTCTCTAGGCATCTGGAGGACCATAAAGTCATGCTGGAGGTGTTCTCTCTAGGTATTGGGAGGTCCTCCAGTGCGACTCTATGGTCAGCTTCCACCAGAAGTTGATCATAGAGTTGCACCAGATGCCTAGAGAGGTATCCTCTCTAGGCATTTTCTAGATCCTCCAGTGTGATTCTGTGGTATTCTATGGCAATTCTATGGTATTCTATAGCAATTTTTGCTATTATACACAGTTTTGCATATCTGCGGTAAGTCTGGGAACGTATCACCCGCGGATGCAGGTGACTACCTGTATAGAAACCGATCCCTAGTCTTTCCATCTTATTTCAGCCCTTAGTACCAAATTTTCTGTTAAAAAATAATGCCCAGTATGATGGATCCCCACTCCAGGCTGGCCCCACAGTCCCCATTGAGCTCCAGTCATGCACCTTGCCTCTTTCCCACTCTTAATCCCTTCCTGGATTGGGTACTTGGGCCTCAAGGTGACTCCCTATATGTGGACCTGTGGGTGTGTTGTTTTGTGGTCTTGTTGTCATAAGCCTGACCTGACTCTTTATCAGGTTTGATAGAGACAGCAACAACAAAGTGGCTTATTAAGACACAGAAAGTTAACACATGAACCCTTGAACTTCTCAGTCATGTATGGCCTGCCAAAACCATAGCCAGTCCTTCCCTCTGTCTGACTCTCCTGTCTCTATTCCATCTGTCCCCTATCTCTCTGAAATCAAAACCCTATCACTGTCTCAACTTTTCCCTATCTGCTTTCTGACAGAGATAAGCCTCAGTTTTCTTTTCCCTGCAGGCCCCCCTTCACAGCATTCCCTGAGCTGTGATTGGCTGGCTCCAACCAGGCTTGCCCAGGTCCTCCTTCACACTCAGAAACTCATCTACTTTGTTATCTGAGGTATACCTGTACTTAACTTTTGGGTCACAGTGACACTATTTTTACCTTCACAGTGTAGGAAGAAGTGGTCACACTGCCAATTAAATCTATTTCAGTTCCAGGTTGTAACATGACAAAATGAGGAAAAGTTGAAGGGTGTGTGTGTATACTTCTGCAATGCACTGTATGTAGTGAAATGTGTCATCCTTAGGAACTATACTAGTTGGGGGGGGGGGAGGTTAAAAGTCAATAGTGCAGCATTTGGAAGGGGGTGCAAAAAGGAAGTGATATTCCCATGAACAGAGCATGTTTTAAAAAAAGATGAGCTTGAAATCATAACACCATTAGAAAACTCCAAAAAAATGGCCGGTAGACCTCACAACAACCCTGTAAGGAAGACCGGTGGATTTAAATTCCTCCTCCCCATTCTCAGCATTACACACTTTTCTCAGTATTGGTGAAGGTGACTTATTTTGTTGCCTTGCCGCGCCACCACCAGAGCTGACCCTACTTAGCTTCCAAGATCAGATGGGATTGGGTCTTCCTATTTCCCCTTTTAGAAGGTGGGGACAACATTCACTCTTCTTCAGTCTGCTGGGACCTCTACTGTTCTCCTCAACAAACTTTCAAAAAGTTCTCACAGAGACTCTGATATTATGCCTTCAAATTCCTTTAGTATACTTGTGTGCAGTTCATCTGGCCCTAGAGACTTGATTTCATTAAGATTAGGCAGGTATTTCTGTACTACCTATTTCTTTGCCTGTTCTGGCCTGCAGTCCTCTAAGTGCATTATTTGTTCTATTTGCTCCAGGTTGAGCATCATTTTCCTTTTGAGAGAAGACTGAGGCAAGGTAGGTGTTGAACAGTTGTACCTTCCCTATATTCATATTTTACTATCTTCTCTATGCAGTGGCCCTACCTTTCCCCTCAAATATAGCCAATCCTCCTCTTTTATTATTTTCACCTTTCTGGCTAGCCCAAGCTTGTTCTGAGCTTAGCTTTTCTGATTTTTCTACATACAAGTACTAACTATTTGTAATCATCTTTTGATGATTTTCTCCCTTCTATTTCTTCTATCTGTCCCTTTTAAACCTCAGCTTATCTGAACATTCTTTTTACCTCCATTTTTGTTTCTTTTGACACCTGCCACTCTTCTTTTACATTGGAATTGTTTGCAATTGTGCCTTCAATAGCTCACCTTTAAGAAATTCACTTTCATTATGAACTTCCTTCCCTTTGAGCATTTTTTGTCATGGGATCTCTCTCAGTATGTCCTTAAACTTATCAAAATCAGCATTCTTAAAAACTCCAGAGTGTGTCTAACTACATTTGGCTATCCTCTGTATAACAAATCCCAAGAGGACATGATCACTTGCACCCAGGAATCCCACTATTTCCACCCCATTGACCAAGTTCATCTCTGTTGGTTAGGATGAAATCCAAAATAGCTGATTCCCTTGTTGCTTCCTTCACCTTTTGTACAATGAAATTGTCTGCAAGGCTATTGAAGAATTTGTTGGACCTTACATTCTTGGTAGAGTTTGACTTCCAACAAATATCAGGGTGGTAGGAGTCTCCCATTACTACTATGTCTCTTCTTTTTGAATGTTTGTTCATCTATCCTCAGATGATGTCACCCCAGTCTTTGGTCTGGCTGAAGGATATATAGTGGACCCCAACAGTGATGCTACTTTTGTTTCCATCCCCTATACTTTTTATCCAAATGCTCTTGACTTGTTTTTCATGCTTTAAGTTATGGATTGCCTCACACATGTACATGTTATTGATGTACATATAATGCTACTTATTCTCCTTTCTTGTTTGTTTAATTTTTTTTGGAATATGTTATACTCCTCTATTGCTATATTCCTATCATGAGACTCATTCCATCAGGTTTCATTGATGCCTATCTATATATATAAAATTCTTCTGGGTATGTTGATTTTCCCAGGGTGCTGACTGGCTGCTCAGGAAACACACCCAACCCACATCCAACCAATTACCACCCACATGCAAATTCCCTCTCCACCTCACAATGCACTCCTGTTGCTTAGTCTGTGGCCCAGATTTGGACCCAGGAAGTCAATTGGTGGCATTGGGACAACACTGCTGACACTGCAACAGGACCCAGGCAGTCAACTGGTGGTGGCGCCGGCAGCAGCAGCAGGACAACAAAATAAGTCACCTTCAGTAATTCCAAGAAAAGTGTGTAATGCTGAGAATAGGGAGGAGGAATTTAAATCCACCGGTCTACCTTACAGGGTTGTTGTGAGATCTACCAGCCATTTTTTTTCTTTTCTAACGGCTTATGGTACGCTGAGTCCAGGTAGTTAAATCATATTTGACTTCTGGGGTTATGATTTCAAGCTCATCTTTCACTCTGAAGAAGAGTGAATGTTGTCCCCACCTTCTAAAAGGGGAAATAGGAAGACCCAATCCCCTCTGATCTTGGAAGCTAAGCAGGGTCAGCTCTGGTTAATATTTGGGTGGGAGACTGCCAATGAATACCAGGTCTATAGGCTATCTTTCAGAGGAAGGAACTGGCAAAACCACCTCTCAGTATTCCTTGCCTAAGAAAACCCTATGAAATTCATGGGATCACCATAAGTTGACAGACAACTTGAAGGCACACACACACACATAAGCTATTATTGACTAGTCAGCTTGACATCAATATCATAAAATATTCTAGAACAGATCATTAAATAGTCACGCTGTGACCACTTGGAAAGGAATACTGTGATTAGTAAAACTCAGCCTGGGTTTCTCAAAAAAGTCATTCCAGATATATTCAAGTCTTTTACCCCAAGTCGCAAGTCAAGCCTCAAGTCCTTGCAAGTTGAGTCTTAAGTCTGGGAGCCAACTTTAACAGAAAAAAATGGATGTGGGGGGTGGAGTTCCATATCAAGAAGATGTGCACAAAGTTAGGTTTTAAAAATTATCATGGGCAAGTTTAACAAGGCTTTATTTAAACCAAGCTGTGTGCTGTTAATCAAATTTATCAAGATTTCATTTAAGAAAGCTATTATTCCCACATGATTGGCCTCCAGTCTGCTGTTTGCTATTCCCCTTGAAGAAACACTTCTGGAGGCAAGTCTTGCATGCTGCTGCTCTTAGGAAATGCTTTAGAAGGATCCTCTGATGTGCAATTGCCATTGGGCTTGAGGTGGGGGTTTGGGGTCTACTCAGAAGTCAGCCTGTACCTGCTGCACATCGGAGGAGCCTTCTAAAACATTTTCTAAGAGCAGCAGCATGCAAGACTTGCTCCCAGAAGGGTTAGGCAAATGACTGAACATCCTGGCTGATTATTGGGGGTGGGGGACTTGGAAATCCAGGGAGGGAACTGGTGAAGCCTCAGTGAGAGCAAGACAAAGGAAGGGGCAAGGAGGGGTCAGCGAGGTTGCAGGCTGGCTGTGAAGACACTACCTGCATTCAGGTTGAGGAAGAAGCAGGAGGGATATGAGAGCTAGAGGTTGGGCTTGAGCCAGGGATTGGGGTTTGCTTGGCAGCCTGTGAGAACACTGCCCACAAGGTTGCCAAGCAAACCTTGCCTATTGCTTAAGAAACGGTAAGCTTTAGAGGATTCTTCCACCTCAAGCCTTTGCTAAACTCATTTGCTGTATTAGAAAGAAATGTTTTCCAAGCTCTTGAGACTAGTGTTGGCTGCTGCTAGGAAATGCTTTAGAAGGGCCCTCCTCCTCCAAGGCCAGCAAGTCAGTAGCTAAAAATATACAAATCTCAAGTCAAGTGGAGTCAGTGCTTGATTTATGGCAGAGTGAAGTCCAAGTGAAGTCACTGAATCAACTTGAGTCTGACTCAAGTCTGAATCAATCGACTCAAGTCTACATCACTGTTCCAGACTAAGAATCTCTCTCCCGTGCACACACTCTCTTCTTTTTTCATATAGAGTTACAAATTTGGTAGATGAGGGGAATGTTGTAGTATATCTTGATTTCTGTAAAACTTTTGACAAGATCCCCCATGATATTCTTGCAGAGAAGCTGGTAAAATGTGGGCTACTGCTAGGTAGATTTTCAACTTTAACCAAAGAGTGTTCACCAGTCCTAGAGAGAAGTGAATAGTGAGGTGCCTCAAGGTTCTGTCCTGGGTCTAATGTTGTTCAACGTCATTATAAACTGCTTGCATAATGGAATATACAGCATGCTTATCAGATCTGCAGATGATGACAAATTAGGTGGTACAGCTAGTAATCAGAGGACAGGATCAGAACTCAATATGACCTTAGCAGATTGGATTGCTGGGCCAACACTAACAAAATGAATGTAAGGTACTACATTTAGGCACGGCTACACCTACATGTGAAAAGCATCTATGGCTCTTATTGGATCACAGGCTAAACATGAGCCAACTGTGTGATGCATCAGCCAAAAAAAAAAAAAAAGCCAATGGAATTCAACACCACATCAATCCATATAGTGCCCAGATTGACAGAAGTAATAATATCACTCTATTCTGCATTGGTCAGACCTCATTTTGAATACTGTGTCCAGTTTTGAGCACAACAATCCAAGAAGGATATTGGTGAGCTGGAACTTGTACTATGGAGGGTGACTAAGATGTTAAAAAGCCTGGAAATGAAAGACTTTATCACACAAGCCTCTTTTCTGGCAGCAATCACACTAGTGAATAAAACTGGAACATACCTGTTTGAACACTGTCTCTTCAATTGTGCAAGTGTGCTGCTTTGGCAATCTTCTGTCCTTCCACACTGACTCCATAACCCCATCTTCAGCACATGCATACCTTCTCTTTTTTTCTTTTTTTTCTCTTTTTTTTCCCTTTGACTGTGATTACATTATTATGGGGAGACAATAAAAAAATATTTTATCATTTCCCCGTAATTACACAATCACAGCAAAAAAAAAAAAAAAAAAGCATGGAGAAAGCAATTTTGGCTGCTTGAGAATAGTGAAGGAAAGGGGGAGGGGGGAGAGGAGGAGGATCATGCCCCCTCATCCCACGTGACTTCTGTCATACTACTACTGCTGCAGAAGGGCCTTGTTGCACAAAGGGGAATATTGGCATAGCAGCAGTATTGTGAGCCATTCAAGAGGTGTGCTACGGAAACACCTGGAATACAATCCAGCAACAGGATAGAGATGATGTTGTGCAATAAGTACTGGCCAAGTTCACTAATACCTTGCTGTAATTCCGGAATAGTAGCCTTGTGTGATAAAGCCTTAAGCCCTGTGAGGAACAACTTAGGGAGATGGGTATATTTTGCTTGGAGAAGAGAAGATTCAGAAATGATGTGACCGCCATCTTTAAATACCTGAAGGAACATCACATCAAAAGCAGGCCAAGCTTGTTTTCTGCTGCTCCAGTGACTAGGACATGAACCAATGGGTTCACATTGCAGGAAAAGAGATTTTACCCAAATACCTAATGGTAAGAACTTTTTAACAGGAGAATGGACAGCCTCAGATGGTGGTGGACTCTCATTCAGTGAAGGATGTTTAAAAGATGCTGAATGGCCATCTCTTATGGGTGCTTTAGTTGTTTATTCCTGCATAGCAGGGGGCTGGACTAAATTGTCATTGTGGTCATCCAGTTTTATGATTGCATGGCATAGAATGAGTGATACAGTAAAAACCACTAAAAACAATCCCTTCTGAAAGCCCACTACTCGTATAAACAACAAGAAAGGTATTAATGCAGGAAAATGTAGATGCCATCCTGAAAGCTCTTCAAACATCAGTTAATTATTTTGACATACCCCTTCATTATTTTTTGTATCACATAAACAATTCTGGATCTAAAATGAGTGGTATCTATTCATGTTAGGTATTACGGAAAGCTATGACAGGAATTAATTTTCTTTTGGATGGCTATTCGATAATGATGAAATGTTTCACTTTTAGACATGGAGTGCTTTCTGTTTTCAAATAATCCAGGCTGAAATATCACCTCTGATACCCACTGTTCCTATTTCACACTTTTCAAATTTTCTTGATGAATTTCTTTTAAGTGCTTGTGAATGAATTAATTAGTTAATGCCATGCAGAGCTTTGAAGATGTCAGCAGCCATAAAATGCTAAGTATTAACTTCTGGGTATTGATAAAAGTTGCCTTAAGCCTGATTTACTGTGACTAATTTGCAGATTATTTTCAGCAAAACTTAACTTTGCATGGAAGTATGGAGAAAGGGCTTCAATGTAATATAATGTAGTCACTGTAGCCATATCCCAAAATTCCCTATTTTTGTCCACATTATAGAACAATACAGACATTGAGCAATATGAAACAATGGGAGAAAAGGATAGAGCGTCTGCTACATCAGCCCTTAGGCTGCAATCTTGCAAACCATTGTGTGGTCTTCCAGATGCTGTTGCACTACAGCTCCCAGCACCCCTAGCCAGCATAGTCAATAATGAGATATGCTGGGAGTTCCCGTTCAACATCATCAGAAGAGCCGCACAGTTCCCATCCTTCTTATGAAGACTTTACTGGGAGTGAGTCTCATTGGACTCAGTGGGACTTACTTCTGAATAGGCATGCAGATGATTACACTATTAATTCCCTAAAGGAAAAGAAAGATGCTGTCATAACAATCACTGGAAATATACCTTTAAAAAAAAAAATGCCAGAGAGCTATAGGACAGGGCATGTAGGACCATCCTTTTTATCCTCCATTTTCTGTGGCATTCTCTTTAACCTGCCCTTTGTTAACTGTTGATTAAAATTACCATATTGTTTGCATTTTCTCATTTTAGTGTTAATTACTTTGTTATTATGGTGAAAATGCATTTGGTAAAGTTGTGTGTGATCATTTGAAAAGACAATTACTATATTAATGTCAAGGTTCTACAGAAGGGATATTCCTTGTTCACAAATAGCAATATTCACATTTTTCTATATCAATAGTGTACCTACTCTCCTAAACTTCCTGGTGTGTGTGTGTGTGTGTGTGTGTGTGTGTGGATTATTAGAGGGCAGGCAAGGAGAAGAACATAAAACAAGGATGGACAATGGCACCAGAGATGGGGCAATTTCATACCCTTTAGCATTTCTCAGGTGTAAAGCAGACATGTGGGGCTGAGCAACATCAGAGTGAGGTCAAGGTGGCAGAAGAGAAGCTTCAGTAGTTTGCTTTTGCCTGAGCCTATTGGGAAGGGCAAGGCTCTGCCTCCTCCCCTCCCCTTCCCCCTGCTAGGTAAATTGAATGCAAACTACTTTTACTCTTTGAGCATAGTTTGCGGCAACTGAAGTAAGCTGGGGACAAAGGGGGAGAAGAGGAGTAGGAGAAAGAGACTGGGACATTTTAAAAACTGCTGAATAGGTAGAACAATAGAAGATTAGCCAGGACGGTACCTGACAAATCAGGGCAGATGGATATATGCAAATTCACCCCTACAGACCTGGGTGTTCAGGGTGGTTTGGGGATGTCATGAAAACTTGGAGGCCACATGTAGCCCACAGACCACACCTTCCCCACCCCTAAACTAAACTAAGAGTTGAGCAACACCAGCACCAACACCACAACAAAAGAGGTGGAGAGAAAAACCCTATATGCCACAAAGAGAAACGTTATCACAGACTCAGTGCGTTTTGGATAACTATTCTTGTTCAAGGACACTGTATGCAATCATATCTGTATGTATGCAGATATTGAACAAAATAAATCAAATGCAGTCTTTTGTATTAACCAATATTTAAAACAAACATTTTAGAAAATAATCAACATTGTGGAACATGTTAAACTAAAAGGATTATGTAGTAGGATTTAGCTAAACAAACACACATAAAAACAAACCACTGAGATTTAAAACATTAGAAACACCTGTGCCACAAACTTTAATTCTCACTCAAGCAACTAAACAAGTGGTACCGTATTACAAATATCCAGGGATGTAAATCCTCACTTGCTTCATTCTCATGTGCAACAACAAATCACATTTGGTTTCCTCCTTTACTCCTGCCATTTGTATTAAAACATTTTCTCACATTATGAGAACTCTCATTGATACAGACAAAATAATTCTTGCTTTCTTACAGGGAAGAATTATTTTGTTTGTATCAATGAGAGTACTCATACTTGTGAGAACAATTTTTATACAAAATGCATAAATTGTGTAATTGACACAAACTGGACAATATATTAGCTGCGCCTGCTGCCTCATTGCACTGACTTAAAAACCAGAAGTTTCAGATGGCTGCTTGCATCTCTTTCATCCATTGCCCTGTCCTTCTGTGTCTTCTGTGGGCAGACTTTCTTTCTTTCTTCTTTCACTCTAATTTTGCACAGAGACTTCCCCCCCACACACACACACACAGAGACACACACACAAATTAACAAAATCTCATCAAAAGCAAAGCACTTCTTGGCTCATTCTTGTGCTGTAGGTGAGAACTCTCATGAAGACTGGCAGTTAAGAATTAGACATTTTGTAAATGCTCTTCATATCCCTACAAAAAAAGCAATCAACATGTAGACAGAAAACTGCTGCATCTTCTGCAGCAATGATGCCCAGACACAAGGAACACATCATTGATACCTGCAGTAAGAAAAACTCTTCATAGAGACTTTTTATGATAACTAAAGCAAATTGTCGTTACAATGGGCTTGTCTATATGAGTCCCAAAAAACCAGAGTGACCCGCAGTAATGGCATTTTGCAGCAGGAGCAGGACCGGTTTAAGGAATTTTGGGGCCCCCTGCAATGCTTTACTTTGGGGCCCCCATATGTTTATCTCAGATCAATGTAACCTAACCTATTCACCGTACAGGATGTTCAGATTATAGTAGGACCCCCGTATCCCTGGATTCATTATCCATGGGACACAAAACAGCACACCTACCATAGAGTCTTCCTAGAAAATGTGTCTTCCCTAGCCCTTTTCTAGGCCTTCCAAGGCAACTCTATGGTATTTTAAACCAGAAATCCCATTATTTTCATATTAAGGAGGCCAACACGGGGCCCTCTCTTGACCTCGGGGCCCCCTCTTGACCTCGGGGCCCCCTGCCAATGCTGATTTGGCAGACAGGTTAAACCGGCCCTGAGCAGGAGCGACTTGTATTAACGGTGGTTTTGCCCCCATAAGCTTTGCATGCTATACAACAGCTGGAAGTGATTTACTCATATTTGTACTTTGCTGCCACTGAACTTTTTTATCACCTTAGCGATCGCTTGCTAAGCCAAAAATCCAGCATGGCAGAAGTGGGCTCTGCATGGCTTTGGCTCACCCAGCCAATCAGCTTTGCGCTTCCTCTCCTATGGAAAGCAATTCAAAGCAAATCACTTGTCCCAATAAGCAGGAATGAGCACCCCCTCGCTGTTTTAAAAAAAAAAACTATGGGAAAAGCTGAGAAGGCTTTTCCTGCATTGTTTTTACTGCTCCCCCCCCCTTCCAAATGCAGTGGATTGATGTGGGATCTCATTTAGCCAGGTCGTAGCGAATTCCATGAGGGGTATTTTCACCATTTAAACAACCCCAATCAAATAGTTACAATACAGGCATATACCATTTTCTTATCTCTCTCACACAAAACTCCCAGTACTCTTTGCAGGCTCGGTAGCAAGTGAATATCCATTCATGACAAATAAATGGCAGCACTTTGCCAAAGTTTGTGACAAAGTTTACAACTTCATTTTGACAAACCATTATACAGTAATTATACCTGAATCAGGCAAGAGGAAATGGAGGGGGTGGTGAATGGAAATGAAGTCCAGGCACAAACTGAGGTTATACAGCAAGTGGACCAGAGTGAAGCCTTTACATGGCATCCTCTGCTCCCCAACCCCTGACCAATCAGCCCCTAATGGGCAAGCCTTCCCACTCCTTTCTATATAAGCCCACAAAAACCATGTGGGCCTCTGGTGTCAGGATTGGATCACTTGGGCTCCTGTTCCTGCCATTTTCTTTTATTTCTCTGTAACCTTGATACAAAACTACTAACAGGTATATGGGAGGATGTATAATGCTGTTATGTTTAACAGTCTGGGCATTGTTTAGAGATAAAAATGCAGCTGCAGTTAATGGCTTACGTTTCTGAGCCTGGGAAAAGTAGGAAGAGATGGAATAAAGACTGCTTATGAGAGTGGATGATGGACAGCCAATGATTTTGTAGCCTGTCAGATTTAGGGGATTAGAATATGCTTTTATTTTTGAATGTGTCTGTTGAGTTTCATTCTGAGCAACAAAGTGGTGTTGCATGCTTTCTGGATTCCTGTGACAAAGTTTTTTGATGAACTCTGAAACTGCTGTTCACTGAGTCTGGGGGTGCTGATACCTGACATCTGGAAACAATAAGAGGAAGCCAGTGACAAAAGAAGGCACCACCTGCTATTCTCTACTGGCACCATGAGCCACAAACTGCTTCCAGTAAATAGGAAAAAGCATTATACTTATGTATGAAATAATAAAATAACATCAGGAAATGCAAGTTAAACAACAACAACAAAAGAATTGCCCTTTGAGTATGTTATTTCTGATTAGATGAGCATTCATTAATGAAAGAAAAGGAAATAAAGCTTTTCAGCCTAAGTAATTAATAATAGAATTATATTCCATGTGATAAAATATGCAAGGAATCTAACGGAGTAATTCATTTGGAGAAAATGTTTACCCAGTAGATTCCATTTTTATTAGGATTTTTTTCAATTAATGTTTTTATACCCATTACAAATCTTAAAGTACTTTCTAGATGTTGGAGGGGTAATGAGATTCATCCAGTTTTTGTCTCTTAAACTCTTCATATGGGATTTGCTTTTGGAAATACTTCTTATCTCCACATAATACCATCATCCCTGTACTTCATACTTTTATGAGGATTTTTGGCACGTATACTGCATTAATAAATTGAATTTTTGCCTACTGCTTAAATTGAAGTGCATATTTTTAAAGCAGGACAGGCAAAATTCTTGTCCCCAAGGTCCACATAAACAACAGGGTGTGTGTAGACTTCTCACTCTTAACACATAGGCATACAGTATTCTCACTCATTCACTAAAACATTCACACATATTCACACACATACCAGTAGGGCCAATCAGCTGAGAAGTGGAGGGAAGTGCACAACAAGATAGCTCCAAACACCTTGTGTACCTCCTGCTCACCTCCGCCTCCAATTACCCAACTGAGAATTGATGGAGACAGCTGAGAAACACAATCACTGACACCTTTCTGGTAGGAGGGTGGGGGTTACCACCATACCAGCCTGAACACCTTCAATCTGATGTCAGAAGCTAAGCCGGGAGGGGTCCTGTGGGCAGCACAGTTGGCTGAGAGCCACATCTGAACCATGTATGGACCATGACATCTGTTGCCCATGTTTGCTTTAAAGAAATGTAAACGATCTGCCGAATGTCAGGATATTTATAGATTTTCCTTAGGTTTTTTCCAGGCTATGAAAGTGTTCTGGCATACTTTCTGTTTGACGTTTTGCCTGCATCTGTGGCTGGCATCTTCAGAGAAGGGTTGGGTAGGAGTGTGTCTGAGGTTTATATGCTGTGAACCACTGTAGGGGAGTATATGTAAATTTGTGTAATTGAATGGTTAGTCTCTGGGTATAGAAATGCAAGGCTCGTTAGTGTCTGTTTGGCTGATGGTTGGTTGATGGGCATTATCTGCTGGGAATCCCCATGTCCCTGGGTGGAATTCTTTTGTAAGTGTTGAGTTTTAATTCTATTGTACTTCAAAACTGGAAGCCAGATTTTGTTTACTTTTAAGGTTTCTTCTTTCCTGTTGAAATTGTCCAGGTGTTTGTGGATTTCAGTAGCTTCTCTGTGCATTCTGACATGATAGTTGTTGGCCTGGTCCAGAATTTCTGTGTTTTCAAATAACATTTTGTGTCCAGGTTGGTTTATAACATGTTCTGCTACTGCTGATTTTTCTGGCTGACCCAGTCTGCAGGGTCTCTCATGTTCCTTGATTTGTATTTGCACACTGCGTTTTGTGGTCCCTATGTAAACTTGTCCACAGCTGCTTGGTATGCGGTAAACTCCTGCAGCTGTGAGAGGGTCTCTTTTGTCCTTCGCTGAGCGTAGCATTTCTTGGATTTTTCTGGTTGGTCTATAGATTGTTTGGAGGTTGTGTTTCCTCATCAGTTTCCCTGTTCTGTCTGTGACTCCTTTGATGTATGGTAAAAATACCTTCCCTTTGGGTGGCTGTTTTTCTTCTTCATTCCTGTGTTTTTTTCTAGGTCTGGCTGCTCTTGTGATGTCTGATCTGGAGTAATCATTAGCCTGTAGAGCCCAGTTTAGGTACCTCAGTTCGTCCTCCAGGTAGAGGGGTTGGCAGATCCTTTTTGCCTGGTCTACCAATGTTTTTATTGTGCTTCTTTTTTGTCCTGGGTGACGATCGGAGTTCTTGTGTAGGTATCTGTCCGTGGGGGGGGGGGTCTGTATACCCTGTGGCCTAACTGTTGGTTTGGTTTCTGGATGACTAGGACATCCAAGAATGGCAATGTTCCTTCCTTCTCTTTTTACAAACCCACATAGGACAAACCCCTCACTACATCAAAGACTCAGCTCACTTCATAGGAAAAATCAACAACATCGAACTGAAACCTAGAGACAAACTGATCAGTTTTGATATTGTCTCCTTGTTCACCAAAGTCCCCATAATCGACACCATGGCACTCATCCAGCAAATATTTCCTGAGGACATCACAGCCTTGTTCAAACACTGCCTCACCACTAGCTACTTCCAGTGGGATAACAAAGTCTATGAATAGATAGATGGGGTAGCCATGGGCATTCCCCTGAGCCCAGTGATAGCAAACTTTTACATGGAACATTTTGAAAAGCAAGCCCTGGAAACAGCACCAAAAAAGCCCACAACATGGTTCCGATATGTGGATGACACTTTCACCATTTGGAACCACAGAAAAGAAGATTTGGTCTCATTCCTGAACCACCTGAACAGCATCCACCCAAATATCCAATTCACAATGGAAAAAGAGAAGGAAGGAACACTGCCATTCTTGGATGTCCTAGTCATCTGCAAACCAAACCAATGGTTAGGCCACAGGATACAGAAACCCCCCCCACACGGACAGATACCTACACAAGAACTCCAATCCCATCACCCAGGACAAAAAAGAAGCACAATAAAAACTTTGCTAGACCACGCAAAAAGGATCTGCCAACCCCACTCCAGGAGGATGAACTGAGGCACCTAAACTGGACCTACAGGCTAATGATTACTCCAGATCAGACATCACAAGAGCAGCCAGACCCAGAAAAAAACACAGGAATGAAGAAGAAAAGCAGCCACCCAAAGGGAAGGTATTTTTACCATACATCAAAGGAGTCACAGACAGAACAGGGAAACTGATGAGGAAACACAACCTCCAAACAATCTATAGACCAACCAGAAAAATCCAAGAAATGCTACGCTCAGCGAAGGACAAAAGAGACCCTCTCACAGCTGCAGGAGTTTACCGCATACCATGCAGCTGTGGACAAGTTTACATAGGGACCACAAAACGCAGTGTGCAAATACGAATCAAGGAACATGAGACACCCTCAAGACTGAGCCAGCCAGAAAAATCAGCAGTAGCAGAACATGTTATAAAGCAACCTGGACACAAAATGTTATTTGAAAACACAGAAATTCTAGACCAGGCCAACAACTATCATGTCAAAATGCACAGAGAAGCTACTGAAATCCACAAACACCTGGACAATTTCAACAGGAAAGAAGAAACCTTAAAAGTAAACAAAATCTGGCTCCCAGTTTTGAAACACAATAGAATTAAAACTCAGCACTTACAAAGGAATTCCACCCAGGAACAGGGGGATTCCCAGCAGATAATGGCCCATCAACCAACCATCAGCCAAACAGACACTAACGAGCCTTGCATTTCTATACCCAGAGACTAACCATTCAATTACACAAATTTACATATACTCCCCTACAGGGGTTCACAGCATATAAATCCCAGACACACATCTACGCAAGCATTCTCTGAAGATGCCAGCCACAGATGTAGGTGAATTGTCAAAAAGAAACTATTCCAGAACATGGCCTCACAGCCGCCCCCCCCCCAAAAAAAACTAAGGAAAATCTATGGATGCTGGCCGTGAAAGCCTTCGACTTCAGGATATTTATATTTGGCTTTCCAAATAGCTCTTTTACTTACAGCATTCAAAGTGGTGTACAAAATAAAATCACATCCAAAAAGTCCAGAAATCATCATGGCTTCTCTGTACGGCTATATCTAAACCTGCTGAATTTAATAACGTGACTAGGAAACTGCAACTTCCCAGCCCCACTTCTACTCCGGCCCACATTAGACCTATTCTCAATCTATTCAGTAGATATGCAATTTAACCTTTGGAGCCACTACAGCACAAAGTGCCATTACTGTTGTTCCCGCAGCTAAAGTGGCATCCATTCTCTCTCTCTCTCTGGCTTTTCTTCGCAAACGAAGATTCAGGAAGGACTGCATCCATTGGAGACAGGCAAAACTCCCCCCCCCAAGAAGTTGTCATGTGTAGTCTTCTTAAGACTCAGTAAGCAGCAGCTTCAGAGTTAAACAGTAAGCTTTATTGCTAAACAGAAGATCTGAAGAATTAACTGTACAGCATTGTTGCTTCAAATGAAGCTCAGAGGAAAAGCAGTAATATAAAAAGTATTTACAAATCAGGCAAGTATCTCCCACTATTGTTATTCTGAATTCCCAACCATTTGTTCTCTACAGAGCTCATTCTCTTTCCTGCTATATCCCTCACATGAACCTGTGACCATTACAAAAGAAATGTAAATCTCAAGCAGACACATAGCACATGGAGACAAATGGCAAGAAAAGAAAAATGGCAGAACAGATCACTTTGCAAGCTGGTCCTGAGAGAAGTAAAGGTGAAAGAAGAGTTAAACCGACAGAACAGTGGTGATGGAACGTAACCTGGGAATCTACTAGCAGATAGCTATGTATTTACAGTAGATCAGAGGTGGAAATCATGCAGCCTTCCAGGTGCCGCTGGACTGCAATTGCCAACAGTCCTAACTGGTGAAGAGTGCAGATGTCCAACAACATCTGCAGGGGCACATGATTCCCACCCTTCCACTAGATCACCTTCCTCAGGGGACAATATCCTACACTGGGGTGCCATTTACATGATGAAAATGTCCCGGGAAGAATTCGTGTCGATCCCTGGCAGTTTACACGTACATCAGGTCGGGTACGTGATTTTCGGAAGGGGGGCCACCTTTTATCCCTCAACCTGCAGGACTTCCAGTCCCGCAGTTTGTGCCAGTTTTTTAAAAAGTCACTGGAGGATTCGGAAAATCAGAAATGTAAACAGCCTGGGACAAAATATCTCGGTACTAGGGGATGACCGGAAATGGTGACTAGGGCCGGGCTTAGAGATCAGCAACCAGAAAAGGAGGGGTCAGTCACCCGTTCAACAGATCCAGCCTCACCAGGTGAAAACAAAGGCATCCCTTCCAGCTGCACGAAGGTTGATGTGTGTGCGTGCGCGTGTGTGTACTCAATCACCTTTTTAAATGGATTTCTACACTGCAAACCCTTCAGCTTTAACCTCTTCCTCAACTGCATGTTACAAAGAGATTGTGGTGGGTGGAGAGTCGCCCATTCATCCCCTGCCTTGATCACCTCCCTGAACAGGCACAGTAAAATATTCCAGCCTCTGAGCGAATTAACACCCTTTAATTCCCCCTCTCTGTGTCTTTCAAAATGCCTATCTGTCGCTGGCTTGCTGTAAGGGTTAACATTTTAAAGAGGCAAGGGGAAACCTAACCCCCCTCCACCTCACTCGGCTTGATTTCAAAAGGAAAGCACTCCCTGCGTCTGAGCGAAAGATCTCAGTCTGGGTCTTTCAAAATGCCTTCTGCCTCTGCTTAAAGTGAAAGAAATTCCAAGCCTCTACTCGGCGTGATTTCAAAAGGAAAGGACATGGTTTAATTGTTCCTCTGTCTGAGGTCTTTCAAAATGCCTTCTGCCTCTGCTTAAAGGGTTAATATTTTAAAGAGGCAAGGGGAATACCAAACCTCCGCCCCCCTCTCTCTCCCCCCCCCAGACAGCCAATAGCATCGCTCGTGGCACGGAACTCTAAAGGAAGTGCGTCACCGAGGTTGTGAAAACACAAGTAATCACATCCTTGATTGACAGCCAAAAAAAAAAAAATCCTGGTAAGCTAAACATGTGTAAACAGCAAAAGCACGGGATATAACAGTGCAGGATCAATAAAGACTTTTGTCGTGTAAACAGCAATCACGGGATCTTCCAGGATTTCCTAAAGAGTGACAAAAATCGTATAAACAGCGAGGGGCGGATATGGGATCAGGAAATCACGGTAAGCCCCGCAACAATTTTTGTCATGGAATTGGCACGTAGAGGCTGGGGCTGAGTGTCATCCCCACTGAAAGTGTCTAAAGTCTTACCACCCAATCCCTTGCACAGCTGCCATATGTAGCATCTCTTAGAACAAGTATGGGCACAGTGTAGCCCTTGGGAACCCCAAGTGTGGACTCTGAGGCCCATCAAAAGCCGCCCCAAGCCCCCAGACCCATGTTTTAAAATGTGTCAATTTTCAGTTGGTTTTTGGTCTGAAAATCAGTCCAGAACTCTGAACACTGATTACAAATACAGCAGGTTATTTCACACAGTCCCAGAGCCTCCTACTCTCTAAAAAAAAAAGTCGCTGAAAAAAACAGCTGAAAAAACAGGTAAAATAGCAGCCAGAAGTTACATTACTTCAGGCATGCCAAAATGTGATGATGTAGCCTGGTGTGGGTTTAGGGCCATGGGAGTGGAAATGCTCCCCACCCCATCACAGTTGCTCACCTCTCTCTTAGAACTTAACTGAGAACTACATTTTACACACTAGATCTTCCCTAGGATCACAATGCATTCTCTAACTTTTACGACCAAAGAGACATTTGATCTGCAACCACCTTCTCTCAGCCTTGGTAGATTTTCTAAAATGTATTACCTAGTACAGACACAGGAGAAACAGCTTTACAATGTTCATCTCAGGTGCCAGAAAGGGTAAGTTGGCTGATTTGGAGCAGCTGAGTCAAGCCAATGTTGATTTATTAATAAACAGAATTATCAACAAGAACAGGTGCAAAGGATTTAAAATACCTCCTGGAAAGAAAAATGGTGATCATCAGTATATAAAGAGAACTTGCAATTATAACTATTAACCATCTGTCTTTTCTTAGGCACCTAATTACCATTTAGACTATACAGCAATGCCTAATAATTGGTGGATCTTCCCTATCAAGTTACACCATACTAGCTAGTGAAATCCAAACAAGCATCCGACTTTACTAGCGTTCACTGTTTGAAACCCTGTCTATGGAGATTTTCAGACAGGCAAAAATCGCCCCTTGCCGCGCGAGCAGCCTCCCGAAACTGCTGCGCGGCAAGGGTCTTTTTCGGACGACGCTGTGCCTCTGGCGAAGCCGTCCGTGTCACTTCCGTGAAGCTTGGGACGGCTCCGCGCCATATTTCAATCACGGGCAGCTTCCGTGCTTGAAATATGGCGCGGAGCCGTCCGAAGCTTCACGGAAGTGACACGGACGGCTTCGCTAGAGGCACAGCGTCGTCCGAAAAAGACCCTTGCCGCGCAGCAGTTTCGGGAGGCTGCTCGCGCGGCAAGGGGCGATTTTTGCCTGTCTGAAAATCTCCTATTTCTATATCAGTTCAGCCTCAAGCATCCTTTTGGGGTATTAGAAAGATCTAGTACTAATTTGCTTATGCTTAGCAAGGATTCCATCCCATATGTACAGTCTTGTGATTCATGTAATAAAAGTTTCTACTTTAATTCTGAAATAAGATCATTTTACACTGCTGCAATTACATCATAGCCCACACTTGGGCTTTTCTATCATGTCCTCCTTCCATTTTTGCCTAACATAAATAAAATGACTATCATGTCCTCCTTCCATTTTTGCCTAACATAAATAAAATGAAAACAAACATATGCATCAGACAAACCTTGCTGGATGTCAGGATTGGTCCCAGACGTGACCTTTTCCTGTATCACTTTGTGGCTAATTATATTTGCATTCCTCTGTTCTTGTTAACAAGCATGTAGTCTAACTGGAGAAAGGGAGTACAGTATGTGCTCTATGTCTGTAACTGTCTGATAAGACCAACACCTAGACTCAGCTCTGAGAAAAGTAGGTTGAACCCAGGTAGGGTGGGAACTGAGAGTGGGCATGATAGATAACCAATGACTGTATAGCCCACCAAATTCTATAGAGTGTAGAATGCTTTTAGTTTAGTGCTTGTTACTTAGGTTTCATTCTGAGCAATGAACTTGTAGGGTCAGCTCTTTGAATTACTATGACAATAAAGTTTTCTATTTTTAACTCTGAAACTGTTGGCCACTGAGTCTGAAGAAGCCAGTACATAACACTGACTATTCTGTGATTTTTGGTTAGTCCTAATAAAACTATTATGATGGCAATGTTTTTATTCAATGGTGAAGTGCTCATCTTATTTTTGTTCACCAGCTTCCCTAAGTAACATATTGCCCAAACTAGACTACAAAAAGGATTTGCCTGGTTTGGGGAGAAAAAAAAAAAACCTCACATATTAATTGCTGTCCCTCAGCTCCCTTTATTTAATCCCTTTATTTATTTAATCCCTGGACGTCTGTAACATGATATGTGAAGATGACCCTGCCAGTTCTACTTAAAACAGGTACTGTTTTTAAAATCCCAGGTTTCTTTCTGTCGTAATCATGAAGAAATGTGGGGATTTGGATATGTTCTAGTTAAAAATCAAAACCAAATTTTTTTTTCACCCATCTGCATCATCCATATTCAACTCCCAAGGTTTCACCTGCCTCCTACATAGCTTACTTCCTCAGATGGAGAAATTATGATACAACTTCTTTCTCTCAGGAGATTTTCACACGGGGCCAAAATGCCTCATTGCTGCCCCGCCACCTCCTCTCCCATTCCTGCCACGGAATAACGTAAATCTTTCACACACTTACCTTAATTCCGCGGCAGGAACGGGCTCCCCCCTCCCCTCACTGGCTGGCCGTAAATGCAGCCGTCGTAAGGCTGCTTTTACGACCGGCCGTCTGAAACATTATCACATTACTGCGTGAAAACGGCCAGGAGGTAAATTTAAAAAATAAAACTCCCCCAAACATAAAATCAGTTCACCAAGCACAAAAACACACTTTAAATCACACAATCAAAACAGGGAAGGTAAAATAGAGGGTGCCACTTACCTGGATGTCCAGATCGTACCAGGAAGTGCTTGTGGCTGTCATTTCGGAACAGGAACGGGGCTCCTGTTTGCACACCTGTGATTGTGTAATAGCGATGGAACCGGAGGTCTATTTACAATGAAAAATCGTGGTTACATTGTTCCGGAACAGTCACAGGAGCAGGATGGCTGCAGGACAGAACAGGGTCAACGTTCGAAAGGGAAAACCTTTCCTGACCCTGTTCTGTTCCTGCCACGGGATATATAGCCCGTGTCAAAATGTCTTTGAATATTACATAGTTATTAAAGTTGAGGGACCAGTTAGGAAGAAAAGAAGTGTTTGAACACCACAAACATAGCTGAATAAAACAGGGATTCAAACTCATACTTCTAAGCACACAAAACCTGCTGCCTAAATGGAGGATTCTATTAGATTTGCTTTTCCCTACATTTTTCTTTAAAAAAACCACACATTCTTCCCATTTCATTTATTTTTTTAAAAAAAATGGAAGTGAGAAAAGACATCTCCTTCTATTTATTGCCCATCCCTCTTCACATATATTTTGGGCCTGAAAATCCTAGTAGCAACACTGACTCATACTGTTTCTGGGATCAATGATTCTGGTTGTTGTCATGCTTTGTCCATCCCTTCTGCTTATATACCAGGAGCTTTGAAACTGGGAATTACAGTTGTCCCTTCATATTCGCTGGGATTTGGTTCCAAGACCCCCCGTGGATACTTGTGAATGCTCAAGTCCCATTATATGCAATGGCATAGCAAAATGTGGTCCCTTATATAAGATGGCAAAATCAAGGTTTGCTTTTTGGATTATTATTTTTTAAAGAATATTTTCAAGCTGTGAATACTTAAATTCTTGGATACCAAATCCGTGGATATGGAGGGACAACTGTACATTGTATCACACTACACTGTTTTAGCGCTATTATTCCCTTTTAACTGCTGTGGCTGCCTCCTGTGGAATTCTGGGGTTTGTAGTTTAGTGAGGCCTAAGAGCTCTCTGGCCGAGAATTCTAAATGCCCCTCTTTGAACTGTAAATCCCAGGATTACACAGGAGGCAGCCAGAGCAGCTAAAGTGGAATAATAGCATTATAACGGTGTAGTGTGATAATCACCTTGACAGCATCTGACAGAGAAAATGCAAATTTGCCTTTCAAAATACAAGCCTTAAGCTGGTTTCATAAACACACCAAAGGCTATTCTAGGCCAGCACCAGAACATTCACAATCAGGTGTACTGCTGCTTCTGATTGGCCTGGCAAATCTTGCAAATCTGATAAATAGATACGTAGATATCGGGCAGGGTGAGTAAAGTGCAGCCCATAGGCTGCAGGTAACTCCCCAGAGGCACTCGCTTACCCCCCCCTAAAATTTTGTTTTATTTTATATTTTACTAAAAAGGTCTCACAAATCTTCCAGATATAGGCAGTTTCACCATTTTTTTTGCTCTACGAAAAAACTCTTTTCAGTCCAGGAGCCTCAAAAAAAAAAAAAAATCAGAAGTGATTTCAGTCACTTCCAGTTTTGAAAAAGAAAATGCCTAAAGCAGGTCTGTGGAGTTGAAAAACCTGGTGAAATTCCCCCCTTCAATCCTGACATCATGCAAGGTGATTTTTTCTATTGAAAAATGGGGGTGGGGGATGTATGGCCTGCCCAGACCCATCCGGAGGCATGTGGGGCCCCAGGACTCCAGGAAGTTTCTCTCCCCTGACATAAGGAAGTAGGCTTCCATATACTGTATCAACATACACATGATTTACAATTTATCATCAATTTTTTTCCCTTTGTGCTAATAGTATTGCAGCCTGGGGCCAGGCCTTCTTGGATTTCCAGAACGGTTTATTTTTCCCTCTATACTTGAGTTCCAGATTTGGCATTGTCAGGTGTTAGCATGCACTGGGAACTTAAACAGGTCCCAGGCAGCATAAAATAGACAGCAGAGTGTTGTTCTTTCAGGCATAAGAATAAAGGCACAGACACAGGCTTTGTGTGTAAAATCTTCTTGTTCTTTACTTGAACATAATGAAGAGTATTTACAAATATATACAGCATTCAAAAGAAAAACATCTTCCCTCTGTGAAATCCAATTGTGAAATCCAAAGCAGAACTGCTTAGCTCTCAGCCCAGCCCTGCACCACCTCAGCTCCTGGGCTCAGTCAATATTGATACATTTACCCAGCTAACTCTGCAGCTTGTTTGCAACTTTTCAGCTCTTTACAGGATAAATCTATTATATGTCCCAATGTCCTGAGGGGCATATCTGTAAGCAAAGCTTGCACCCTACTTCTAAGGCACCCCACTCCTGGAATGTTAGCATTGGCCAACATTGGCCAAGTATGGCCAACTTGGTTCATTAATGTGACCTTTTACAAGGGAAAAGACAGGATGGTCTCAGAAAAAGTCATTTTTGGTTTTTCCCTGGAAAGGAAGGCCTGGAGCTAAAAAGCCAAAAGACACATTCCACATAAATGGGAGGTTAATGGATGGGAGAAACCCTTTTGTACTTGCTGATTGTGAAATTTCCTCTCCTCAGCTCCCAACCTAAAAGAAGTTGCTCAAAGCTGTTAAAATTCAATCATTGGACATTAAGAAACACATTTAGCATCTTCCACACCTTTTGTCAAGACTAGGAAACTCATTGTGCAATCCATGAAGGCTCATGGAATTCATTGTTTCAGCCCATGAAGCACCAATCCCCTCGGGTGTATTTGGAGGTATAAAAGACCCCCCAAAATATGCCTTTTTGCACACAGTCAGTAACAGGGAGACACTGTTGCTCTGTGCTGCCACATCCAGTTTCCCCCATCCACTCTGCCAGATTGATTACAGGACAAATCTGTATCACCTCAACAAAATCCTCTTGCTGCCCCCTGTCCAAGTTTTCCTACTGTTTCTTTCTGTAGCCTTGAGTGAATGCTTCTTCTGGGTGGATGTGTGTGTGTTTGGTGTTATTTTTGAACTCAATAAAAAAAACATACTTAATTTTAAATCAGTATGTATTCCATCTAGACTAGTACTGGTATAATTGGTTTTCAGATTCCGTTGTTACCCCCTCTTTTGCATAGCTAAGTCGAGTTGCTGCTAATTTCCCCAACATATTAGAAACTTGATATTTTCTTGGAATGTTCCAAGGAGCATTTTGGGTAACATATCATTACAGACTATTAAATGATACATTATCCAATGAGATTCTACATTGTCAAGTGTAGCATAAGAATATTGTATCCACTGAGGCTCCCCTCACCACCCCAGGACTGAAGGGTTTACCGCACTCCAAAGAAAAGCGGCAAGGCAACAGGAACGTTCTGTCTTCCCTGCTGCCTTACTGCATGACCTTGTTGTTCTTTTGTTCTGATCTCATGGGGAACTGATGTAAAACTGCATCTTTTTGCTAACCAGAAAAACCTGTTAGCAAAAAGATGTGGTTTTACCTCAGTCCCCCACCCCCAGGACCAGAACAGAAGAACAATGGAAGAACAACGACATCATATGGTAAAGCAGCATGGAAGATTGAATGTCCCTGCCACACTGCCACTTTTCTCTGGAGTGTGTTAAGTCCATCAATGTTTTGCTGTTGATAGCCCCCCTCCCCTGGCCATTCCATTGCTCATATAGAGAGGGAGAGATCAGGGAACATCTGACTATGTTCTCGCAGCCAGACACATACTGAGAATATCTTTCACCAAGATCTCTGCTGGGATCCTCCAGAGATAACAATAGTAATAGCAATACCATTTATATTTCTATACCTCTTACCAGTGCAAAGCACTCCCTAAGCATTTTACAATGTGTAAGCTAAATGCCCCCAACAAGCTGGGTACTCATTTTACTGACCTCAGAAGGATGGAAGGCTGAGTCAACCTAGAGCCCTGTAGGATCAAACTTTCAATGTTGTGGCTGCAGTACTGGCATATAACCACTGCGCTACTAGGGCTCAGGGAATGATGTCAGTGGTCTGCATCTGGCTATGGGAACATAGCTAAAGGCTTCTCCAGGCCTCCTCTGCTCTCTATCAGCAGCTGGGTGTCCATGCGGGGAGGATGTCCCAGCAAAGCAATGAACTCAGGGGGCTTTGGATGTTGCAGAGAGAAGGGAATATCAATCTCTCCAGTGACAAAAACAAACAAACAGACATGTGCAAGCATAAGGTAGATTTGTATGATACAAACAGGATGCCAGCCTATATTTGCCAGCAGGTGTTTTGTTTTGTTTTTTTTAGCTTTGACAAAGAAACTGGCAGATTATCTTCCCAAACTTTCTCCATAAATGCAAAATCGGGGGGGGGGGAGGTGAATTTAAGAAACAGGAGTATGAACCCTTAAAAAAAACACTTTGTAAGACCATTCAATGCAAGACGAGTTGTGTAGGCATGGAGTTTTGAACAACATGTCACCAACAAGGCTGTTTGTATCATACCAAGTCCCAGGACTCATCAGTGCCCAATGGTGTTTCATTGCAGCTCCTTAACCACATATCTGACCATGGAGAGAAAACCTACTGCACAGCTCTGAGGAACCAAGAAGAGTGTATATGGTCTTTAATTCACCTTGAGCTGGAATTTGCACACTAAAAATCTTGCTGGGGAGTCAGGGGCTGCGCTCGCAAATCCAATTAAATATCATGCAAAAGAGTCTCCCAAAACTATTCCAACCTCATTAATATGAGAAGGTCCTATTAACATGTTAAATGTCATGCTTCCATCCATATTAGCTAGCCTCTAGCATTCTAATGCTGTAAAGCTGCCCTTAGACAGTTTGCCAAAGGTGAGTATCAAGGAGGACCAGGTATATTAGCTAGCCTCTTTGAACTCCCATAAACTCACATACTTCATTGTGTGCTGGTTTCAGGGAAAGTGTTGCTGTAGTATTCTATTCTATATATATATAACTCTTGGGTATGTTTCCTTTCCCAGTATGCTAATTGGCCATTTACCCAACCAATCCCCTCCCTCCTCTCACTCCTTCAGCCACTCACCACCCACATGTAGAACAATGCAATATTATTTTCCTAAAATAATAGCATGTAGCTGAACTGTGTGAACCTTTCAAATCTACTATAATGGCATATGTTATGCTGGGTCAGCTAGTTATAGAGTAATCCTACATGCCTAATCAGAAATAAATCTTATTGCGTTCAATAGGGCTTACACCTAGGTATATAGGAGCATAGGGCTTATACTCCTAGGCATGAGGCTTACCACTCCTCAATAAGAACTCTCAGTAGTTCCTATGGTACCTATATATAGGCTGCTATGATACTATAGCATTTACTATTCAATTGTGCAGGGTCCTGGGCTGGAAAGAAAAAAAATGTGGTTCCTGTGAAAAACTAACAAAATCAGAAACAGATGCCCAGGTGATTTTGTTACACCCAAAATAAGCCTTCTGCCTGCCCCTGTTATAGGATCAAAGCTGAGGTTAGACCAGGTCAGGGATCACAGATTAAAAGCACAAGAAGAAGAAGAAAACAGGGTACAAGTTAAAAATCAGAATAAAATGCAGTCCTTTCTACCCTGAGTTTAACCCCTGAGGTCAGCAAGAAGTGAAGGTTTTGCTTAGGGATCAACAACATCATTTGTCAACACAGAGCTAGAAACTGCTAAAATACATTTTCAACCTTGTATAGACTGAGTCAAGATGGGTATAGGTTTTCAGCCACAATGATGTTCTCTGGCTTAGATGGTGCTGGCAGTGATATGAGTTTTTGTAGTATGTGGGGAAATAATTATTGTAATGTAGAACAATCTTGTGTATCCCATTCACATCCTAAGATAAGTCTAGGAATTTTCCCTGCATGCTTCTGTTCTCCCAAACTCCCTTTCTCTTATTTCACTAGGCAATTCCAGCCAACTGGAGAGATGGGTCATTCAACACATGACCTAATTTAAATTTTATTGCTCTTTGTGCAAGTTCTCTTTTAAGTTAGAGTCTCCATGCGGCTGTAGCCATGCTTTGAAGCCATGCTGCTATGAAGCCTTGCTATGATGCTATGCTATGATGTTTGCTTTTCAAGTCACCATGCAGCCTCTACCGCTAAAGGCTGGGTGAGTCATTCTACCCTAAATCCTCCTAGCTAGTTAGGAACAGTCTTTTTTTAAAAGTTTGTTTTAGTATGTAGATTAAGATTGATATACCTTCAGTAAACTTTTGATATGCATTTTAAACTGCCTCCTTTGTTTTTGTAATGAGTCTAATTAACTGGGTGATCAGACCACAAACCTCAGAATACACTTTTAAATGCTAATTGAGCTGTCTGTCTCAGCATTCTTAAGCATCACTCTGCATGACTTTGAAAGTGAAGTGATTTTAACTCTTTTTAAAGAAGATATTTTTATTCCTTTTTAAAAGGGCTAGATCCCTGGAATTTTTAAATACATTTTTATTTTTAGACTCATACTTCCTACAGTTTTGGCCACTGGTAATGGAGTAAACCAAGTATTATATTGTAATGGTTTATTGGGTCCTACACCACCGTGCCCCCATTCCAGCCCCATATATGCCCCAGGGGCAGGTCATGTTACCCAAATTGTGTGGGGTCTGCGGGACCCACTCATGACACTCAAATTATGATATTAAATTGGGGAATTTTTATTATCTCGAAATATGGCAGCAAGAGGTTGGATAACTGATGGGATTTTTACACCTGTGTATACTAGTACTCACTGTGGAGACTCCAAGCCAAAAATTAAAATAAATACATTTTTATTGGGAAATAATCACAGAACCACTCACACATGCACTCATGCTTCAAGCAATCACACAAGGCTAGCAAAGAATTAGGATGAAGTATATGGATAGAGGAATAGGTTTTGGGAATGATGGGCTATACTTTAACTATCCAGAGAGCAGAGGTTCATGCAGCAAAGACTACTCAGGTTTATGCTGAAGGTTGCACAGAAAATGGGCAGAGTGACAACATGAAGAAAACTGTGCACATTTTGGTTATGTTTTGGGGTAATATTTATACTCAATATCGTACCCTTAAGGGGTGTTTTGAGTGTAGAACAATGCTTGAATAAGATTTCCAGAGTTAAACCATGGAAACTCAGGCTTCATTAATTGCTGTTAATGGTAGGAAAATTAAGACTGATGGATTTGAGGCAACCTTCACATTGTGGGTAGGCAGAGGTGTGAAGGAAGACCTTTGCAGAATAATGGGTGTTCCAATCACTTGTTTGCTTTGGAGTATGACTCACTGCCAGGTGCATCCAGAAGAAATTAGCACATTCCACCATAACTACTGTTTAAGGGAGCTTCGCTTAATACCATCCTGGGCATGTCTGGTTTTGGGGAATTTCTGAGACAACTTGGTTAGGTCTCTGTATGACCTTTACCTGAACCCTGCTGGGGGTGACCTGGTCTACCATGGACCTACATGAACTGTCAGTTATTGCCAATTTATGAAATATTAGAAGGGAGGGGTGTAAGGGCATGTAACAATCATGACAAAAGCCCTGCATCATATGGACTGTAGGGCTTTGAAATGGGGGCAAGCCAGGTATTTAGCCCATGTAGATAACCCCAAAGTAATCTTTCAAACTTTCAATTTAATAAGAGAATATTATTCCACTTCTTTCTCCATTGTCTTTTCAAACCTCCATAGCACAGCAGATATAAATAAATTTTGTTTTTGTTTTTCGAATGAGGCACATATGAGAGCTGCTTCCCACATGATGGCTCATGCTAGTTGGCTCATGCTAGTTATTCCCACTTCTGAAATGTGTAATGCAAGCAGGCTGAGTATGTGCAGCTAAACCAAAGAAAGGCACAAGCTCTGCCCAAATTCAATGAGAAGTATTGATGAGACTTAGAACCTCATTATAAGTATCATTTAAGCCTCCCCGCATTGCCTTTCAGGCACTGGAATGACTCAGTGGAATGAATCATTAGAATCTGAGTTAAACTGCAGAACTTAAGAAAGTTTAATATGAACACTTCATGTTTTAAATGCACCAATTGGCCTGAATCCTACTGGTTAGTTCAAACTAGAATAGAAATGTTCACTCCATTGTTGAATGGTAAGTCAACACATAGAGAGCCAGTGTGGTTTAGTAGTTTGTGTTGGAAGCAAAAAGGCATCAACACTTATATAAAGTGGTGAGCGAGAGAGGGGTGTCTAGACAATATCTGCTCTTCTTTCATCTCTCTGTATCTTTGGTCTATGTACTTAAGCCTTTTGCTTCCTTCTTACCGGCAGAGGTCACTACATCCTTCTTCAAGAAGTTACGGTAGTTAATCTTTTTATGCCATTTGTCTGGGAAGGGAGAATCCATGGGGCTCCAACCCCAATAATGGCTGCCAATTTACATCTACACATCAGAGCCAGCTTTTAAGGACTCTTGTAACTGAGAATAGGCCCACTTCTTTTCATCTATCTAGTTTCCTATCCCAATATGGATTTATTGAGATGATAAACGTATGTTTTCTTTTTGCCTTACAAAAGCATCCAGAATAATCATTTGTTTCTACCACAAACTCATATTGCACTAGCCCTCTTGCACTCTGCTTAATATAGATACCAAATATTCCTACAGTCTGAGTGTTGGACTAGGACTCCAGGAAACCAAGGTAGTCACACTCTCTCGGTCTCAGTGGAAGGCAAAGGCAAACCCCTTCTGAACAAATCTCATCAAGAAAACCCTAGGATGGGGTTGTCATAAGTTGGAACTGACCTGAAGGCACAGAACAAGTCAATACATAGGTAAATTGCTTTAACTGAAAGGGTCTGCTTTAGTTAGGACTTACAAGAGGATTCAGATCCTCATCTCCAGTTCTGAGTTCCATGTAGAATATCAGCCAAAACAAATTGTGGCCATTAATTCTTGGAAATTATATGGTTTTAGCTTTCTGAATTGCTCTAGTTTTTAAAACCAGTGGACATGGGCACACAAAAAATGTTTCAGATAGTTAAGACGTGGGAAGCCTGAATAGAAACAGCAGAAGAACAACAGATATGGAGCTAGCCTGTGCTTCCTTAGCAGGGAGCTTCAAGACCTGGGGCCTGTCAACGAGAAGGCCCTCTTTTCATGGTTTCTGCCAAATGTGCCTCTGACGGTGGAGACAAACAGAGAAGGGCCTTGCTGTAGATCCTAAAGCTCAGGCAAGCTCATACAGAAGAATGCAATCTTTCAAGTAGCCTAATAGAAGCCAGGTACAGCTTTATAGGTTACAAGCCTATAGCCTTCAACTGTCCCAATTTGGCAGGGATACTCCTGATTAGTCCTCTAGCATCCTATTTTTCAGCTGCTTTTAAAACTTTCCAGTTTCTCTCTCCCTCTCTCACTTTCCCCTTTTGTCCTCAAGCTTACTTTAGTTGCTGCAAACTGAGTTGAAAGTGAAAAAGTAGTCTGCACTTTATTCATCAGGGTTTAGAGAAGAGAATGGAATCTTGTCCTTCCCTGTAGGCTCAAGCAAAAGCAAACAACCACAATTTGTCCTAGCTTGTCTACTCTTTCTCATTAAAAACTTTTGCCACACTCTGATGTTGTTTGGCCACACATGTCCTGGTTTTCATCTGTGAAATATTGGACACTGTGCAACCTAAATTATCTCTACTACTCTAATGGTGAAAAATTATCCCATCACTTTTAAGCTCATCAGCTTTTGTTTACTGCCGCTATACTTTCCCAGAACTATCTACTGTTCTGTAAAGAAACGTCCCGAACAGAGCTTATCCTATGTGTGAGATAACACAATATCTCTATGTTAGTTCCATAGATGGTTATGGAAGGCTAATTTTAAATCTGACAGTTCACAAAACCATTTCTCTACCAATCTCCCTTGTAATAACCAGTGTGAACTAATAAGATCTAAATTTGAGCAGGCTGGCATGACTTTCAAACACTGAAATTTGCCCTTTGTGAGTTGGGGATAAGATGCCCAATTCACAGGCATAACCATTAATTAAAATTGCTTGTTGCTCTCATAATAGTGAAATATGCTGCTCTCCACTGGTTTCCTCCTATCCTTATGAAGCTTCTAGCACTGTGCTAGGGCTTTTCCACTTAACCCACTTCTTTCCTACGGAATAGAAATAATTTGAAAGCTGGCTCTGATCCACAGTATTCTGAGTGAAAACACTTTTTTATTTTCTTGTTATCACCACATCTTTTTTTAAAAAAAGTAAGGATCCATCTAAATCAATCTATAAAACCATAACCCTGCAGTAATCTTAGGCACAACAGTAAATGCAGCCTAGCACATTACAGTCTTCCAATCAAGCTCCAACCTTGGTAAAGCCTCTGCTCAGCTCTCATATGTTCTTAACATGCTTCCATTTCCAACAGATTCAGGGGCTTACCGTACTCCAAAGAAAAGTGGCGGTGCAGCAGGAATGTTCCATCTTCTGTGCTGCCTTACCACATGACGTCGTCATTCTTTCGGTGTTCTTTCATTCAAGTCCTGCGGGGGACCAAGGTAAAACCACATCTTTTTGCTAATGGGCTTTTCCAGTTAGCAAAGTGATGCGGTTTTACCGCAGTCCCCTCCAGGAACGGAACAAAAGAACAACGACATCATGCGGTAAGGCAGCATGGAAAAAAGAAGATCCAAATAATTATCACCCAGTCAGCCTGACATCAATACTAGGAAAGATTCTAGAGCAAATCATTAAACAGATAGTCTGTAAGTGCTTAGAAAGGAATGCTGTGATCAGAAAACCCTTTGTATTGTTTTTAACCTCTCTAGCAGGCCTGAGCTTCATCTGTGCTTTTGTTTTTCTGATTTTCCCCCTACACAAGCTGGCTATTTGTTTGAATTCTTCCCACACTTCCACCCCATTCACCAGATCGTCTCTGTTGGCTAGGATCAGATTTAAATAGCTGATTCCCCTTGTTGCCTCATCCACCTTCTAAACAATGAAATTGTCTGCAAGGCAAGGG
This sequence comes from Gambelia wislizenii, assembly GCA_030847615.1. Taxonomy (NCBI): domain Eukaryota; kingdom Metazoa; phylum Chordata; class Lepidosauria; order Squamata; family Crotaphytidae; genus Gambelia; species Gambelia wislizenii. The sequence goes on along the minus strand of JAUMIR010000001.1, from coordinate 161,731,668 downwards.
AGGAATTTGTTGGACCTTAAATTTTTGGCAGAGTTTGGCTTTAATCAGGTCAGTTAACATCCTCCATTATTACTACAGAGATTATCAGATTTGTCAAAAGCAGTGTTACAGCAACACCGGGAGATCGCAAATGGGCTCCTCTATCAGACAACGTTGTCCTTCCTCATGATGCACCTGTTCTGCTGCCGTTCCACAGGCACTGCTTTTTATTGACAGGAGAAGCCGTCACTAGAGCCCCATTCCATTCCTGTCATGGATTTGTCTGTGTGCAACAAGGTGCCCCGTTTCATTGGCAAGATCCCAGCATCAATGGGAGGTCCCTGTCAGAACACTTCCGGGTGAGATCGGGACATCTAGGTAAGTTACACACTTTTTTATTACTCTTCCCGAGTTACTTGTACTTTATAAAGTGTGTTTTTGTGCTTGCTGTCACTTTTTGGTGTTCTTTTTCTTTTTGAATTTCCCACACATGTGTCTTCTTGCGAGAATACATGGAATTTCGATCCAGGAAAGGAACAGAACTCTGTTAGAGCTCTGTTCACTCCTGAGCTGCCTGACCAAGAGGAGAGAAGATGAGTGCAGTGGGGAGGGTGATAGTGGCAGGACTGGGACAGGACAGGGACGGGGGTGGAGATTTTGAGACAGGAATGCTTTTTGTGTTTTGTCTGATAATCTCCTACATCTCTCCTGACTGAATGTGTGGTCGTCTCTTCTAGGAAGGCATCATCCAAGTCCTCAGTTGGGCTTGGAGTTCTGTAGTAGACCCCCACAATGACATCCCTGCTGTTTCTCTCCCTTGATTTTTACCCAGATGCTCTCAACCTGGCTCCCAGAATTTAAGTCATGGATCTGTTCACAGGTGTACACATCCTTAACGTATAATGCTACTCCACCACCTTCCTGTTTGGTCTGTTTCTCCGAAATAGGTTATACCCCTCTATTACTACATTCCAATTATAAAACTCATCCCACCAGGTTTCAGTGATGCCTATGAAATCATATTTGCTTTGCTATACTGAGAGTTCAAGTTCATCCTGTTTATTTCCCATGCTCTGTGTATTAGTATAGAGACATCTAAGACCATGGGCCATTCCCCCTAGCTGCCTTTTAAAGGGTTTATTCCTCCCACTGCGGGTTCTTGTACTATTTGCCTTGTTGTCTGTATAACATTTGGGCTATTATCTCCAGCACTTGATGAACCCCTGCGCTCAAGAATATTGTCTCCCTCCCCCATACAACTCAGTTTAAAGCCCTCCTGACAGATCTTTCAGGGGGATAGATCTCTCTCGATCTCTCTCGATCTCTCTCTCTCTCTGGCTTTTCTTCACAAACGAAGATTTAGGAAGGACTCATCCCGCGCTTTCTGCAAGTGCACTGATGACTAAAAAGGCCAATCCGAGATAAACAAGTCCAGTTGCAGAAAGCACAGCAGAAGGTCTTCTTGGGTGATGTTTCTGGGCTGTGATTCTTTCTGCGTTGTCATTTCTCTTCAAGACTTGTTCAGCATGAGTTCTCAAATAAGGCTGCAGCATTGTGGATAGTGCGTCTCCATGCCTCCCGATGTGAGGCCAGGGCGGACCATTGTTGGTGATCAATTTGGCTGAGCCTGAGATGTTGTTTCAGGGACTCCTTGTATCGCTTTTTTGGAGCGCCCCTCTTACGCTGACCCATGGCAAGTTCACCATAGAGTACTATTTTGGGGAGGCGATGATCCTCCATCCTAGAAATGTGTCCTGCCCAGCACAGCTGTGTTCTCAATATCATGGCCTCAATGCTGGTGATCCCTGCTTGCTCAAGGAGAGCAACATTCATCACATAGTCAGTCCAGTGTATATTTAGGATTGTGCATATACAACGCTGATGAAAGCATTCGGGGAGTCGTAGGTAGTGCCGATAGGTGACCCATGTTTCAGACCCATAAAGGAGAATAGACAGTACAATGGCTCTATACACACTGATTTTTGTGCTGCGCCTCAGGTGTTTATTACTCCAGACTCTTTTGTGAAGTCTTCCAAATGCGCTATGTGCCTCTGCTAATCTGTGATCAATCTCTTTGTCAATCTTGGCATCTGGGGAGATGATGCTTCCCAGGTAGGTGAACTGCTGAACGGACTTAAGCACAGATTTGCCTACAACAATGTGGGGATGGTGGTGTTCGTATTGTGGTGCAGGCTGGTAAAGAACTTCCGTTTTCTTCAGGTTGACTTCCAGCCCAAACAGCTCTGCAGCTGTTGCAAAGCAGGATGTTAGGCTCTGCAGAGCTGCTTCTGTGTGGGCAACAAGGGCAGCATCATCAGCGAAGAGCAGCTCATGGACTAGATAATTAGAGTCTTAGTGTGAGGCTTAAGTTAAACAAGCTACCATCAGTACGGTAATGTATATAGATGCCATCGTCTTCTTCAAGCTCTGCCGTAGCCCTTTGGAGCATCATGCTGAAGAAGATTGTAAATAAAGTTGGTGCAAGAACACAACTTTGCTTCACTCCACTAGTTATTAGAAAGGGCTCTGAAAGAGCATTGCCATATCTGACTTGACCGCACTGGCCCTCGTGTAGCAAGATAATCATTTTAAGGAATTAAAATGGGGATAGATAGTAATAGGGAAAACTATGTGAAGACATCCATGTAAGTAGCATCAATGTGAAAATCTAAGAGCTTCATATTGCAGGAAATGCAGTCACTAAGGGAAGACTCTAAAAGAGGATATATCTCTGCCACCATCTTAGGCTGCATCTTCTCTGCAGAAATAACCCAGTTTAACACCGCTAACTGCCATGGCTTCAACTGTCAATGCTATGGAATTCTGGAATTTGTAGTTTTGTGAGATATTTAGCCTTCTCTGCCAGAGAGCTCTGGTGCCACAACAAACTACAAATCCAAGGATTATACAGTATTGAGCCATGGCAGTTAAAGTGGTGTCAAACTGGATAACTTATGCAGTCCAGATGCAGCCTTAGCTTCCAACTTCTAAAGGACAGGTACCCTCTCTTTTGAGCTGGACCTGCAGAGGACAGCTAACATAACCTTTTCCCTGACACACTTGTTTTCCTGTGTGTAGAGGTGGCTGTTTTTTAGATTCAGGAATATTTGCAACTCTGTTCATAATAGTCTGAAATTGGGAACAATTTCATGACTTAATGAACCATTTGTCTAGTCAAGGCTTTACATATATGCAAGTCTATTCTGCCACTGAGGGAAAATTCAAGTGTACAAATCTTTTATGAAGAGGAGACAAATGGAAACACAAGCTCAATTATTTTAACTGACATTTGCATTACCAAGTATCATACAGCTGAGGTCTATTACTTTATTTTAAAATACTTGTGAAAGCAAAGAAATAAAGAAAAGGAATTTATTGTTATTCAATGTCACATTGCATTTTTGTAAGAGAAAATAGCTAAATCTGGTTTAAACATTAAATGGTTTTACACTGGTATCCCTGTATTTGCATAAGAGATGTGCATGATTCTTTATATCCTTGTAAACTGGCTTGTCAACACCCTTTTAGAACCATCATCTAAGGGCTTATCTACATCAGTGGGAAAAAACACAATCCCCTCTCCCAAATCCTGCCTGATAATGCCATATGATGTGCGGCCTTTCCCCCGAATCTGGTGCAATAGTGACACACGATGTAAGGCCCTATTCACACCAGACTCAGGAAATACCCCTTAATCCAGGTTTTGAAAAACTCACAATTTTCTCCAGAGTTTGTTGGAAACTCCGGAGAAAATTGCTATGTGAACAATCCATGTGAACTGGATTCAGAGAGGTAAGGAGGAGAGGAAGAACAAATGCTGCCTGAGGTGCCGCCATTTCCTCCTCCTCAGCGCCACTTCTCATTCCGAAAGCAGAGCTCCAGTGCTAGTCACTGTTTCTGTGGTCAAAAACCCTGGCGAGACCTGCCATCACAAGGTTAGCTGCCTGTTCTGGCTTCAGACAGGCCGAATACCGCTTGGGGTTTGCTTTTCCAGCACACAATTGCTCCTCTGAGCTCTGGGGAAATTAAAGTGCCAGAAGTAGGCACCCTCTCTGAAGCCAGAGCTGGTGGCTACCACTGGGGCTTTGCTTTTTACGGAGCTCAGAGTCAAGCAGGTTTGAATGGAAGCAAACCCAATGCAGATTCAGGCTTTGGCAGGTGTGGTGCTTAAACCCAAACCAGAGTATCCCAAATTTCAAGCGCTGCAGCTCCGGGCCAAAGTAGACCAAATCTCATCTGGATTTTTACCACCCCGCCCCCTCTGTGTAGTCAAGCCTTAAGAAAAAGGGGGAAGCTGAGAAAGAAGTCAAATCTAAATTATAAGACTATCACCGAACTAAGCATACTTACATTACAAATTGTTAAATACAGTTGGACCACTCTTTTAATATTTATTAATATGCAATAAAGGCGTTGTTGTTGTTGTTGTTATATTTATTAACAATCTGTTAAAAATATAGAATATTAATATAAAGTTTTTCTCTACCTAAAAGTAGATCTCCCTCCACCTCAACATTTAAATTGTCCATTAATTTCAAGGATTCCTGATTTTTTTCCTTTTGAAACACGCTTTTAAAATTCTAGTATCAGTCTGTCACTGATTCTGCCTATGTTTTACAAGAGGCTTCCTAAACAATTATCTTGGCAAAACTGTCCTTTTGAAAAAAGAGTTCAGGAATATAGGTGTGCTACACAATTACAGCAGTCTGGTCCCATTTCAACTTCCATGGTTTTATCCTAGGGAATCATTGCATTTGTACTCTGGTCAGGTTGTTAGAATTCTCAGCCAGAGAGCTCTAGTGCTATTGTTCATAAGAGTGGGCTCTCTGGCAGACAATTCTAAATACCTCACCAAATTACATACTTTTCAAGTAAATCGCAAAATCTGATTTTAAAAAATCTACCTTTTATACTGTAAGTTCCTGAAAAACCCAGTTTATTGTACATGTGGCCACCTGTGAGTTGGCCGGTGTGGAGCTGTGGGGTGTGGTTTTAGGTCACCTGATCATTTCTGCCAAGACTACTTGACTACATCCTCTGTTTATATTTATGTTTTGCTGGTGTGCAGTCACTATTATTTTTTGAAAATGTGTTTATGCATATACTTGCATACCATTTTGAGCAAACTTCTGTCTATTTACAGATAGTTAGACACACACACCCTATTTGTGGATCCAATATCCATGGGTTCAGTTATATGTGGTCCAAAAAGGTCTGGAAAAAAATGATAATTTAATGAAAATAAACTTGAAATAGCAGTAATAAAGGCAACTAACCTTACCGAGTATCAACAGAATGGAACTCCTATGCTGTATAAACAAGTATTCAACTGAAAATGGAAGGCAACAGAGAATGAGGAAGTGGGGTGCAGTTATCTTGTGCTCTCTCGTTGCTTCCTGCTCTTGTGTTGCTTTCAGCTCTTGTGTTTTGTGTTTTTCAATGTATGGGGAGCTTACACTACAGTCCTGCCAGCTGCTCAGTGCCTGTTCTTGGACAAAGCTTGCATGCAGCGGCCTCAGGCTTCAGGAGGGAGTTGGCAGCAGTGATGAGTCCTCATGCTTCCCCCTTCCTCCAGGGACTCCCTCAGCCACCTACTTTGCAAACCTGAGGAGCCCTCTGGCGAACCTTGCCCCACCTCTGCAGCTGAAGTAAAAGTTTTTCCACTTTAGTGAGGATCCTATGCCCCTAACCCAGTCTTTCTCAAACTTTTTATCCTGGAGGAACCCTTGAAATGATTTTCAGGTCTCAGGGAACTCTTGCATAAACATTATTCTATATACTGCTGTTGCTCCCCCCCCCACAATCACAATCTCTTCAGGAACCCCTAGCAGCCTCTTTGGGAACCCTAGGGTTCCAAGGAACCCTGGTTGAGAAACATTGCCCTAACTCCTGAGAATGGGGCAGGGGGACTATAAAAGTTTTAGCAGCTTCTTTTACTTAAATTCTTAAGTTCTGTCAAGTTGTAGAACCTCCTCTGCAATGTACACCCTCCCCTCCACACAACCATTGTTCCTTCCATTTAAAGCAGTAGCGTTCACTGTTAACCGCTGTTTCACTTATCCATGGTAACACCAGGAACTGAACCTGATTGTATTCTCATATTTGCATGCATGACAGGAAGAAAAAAAAAGTGGAACTGTTATGACCATGTGGTTGAAAATAATGCAAAGGACACGCGATCATAGCAATACCACCCTTTTACACCAAAGTGAACTCGTCTAGGGGAAGTGTGTGGCTGGTAATATTGTTCTCATGTCACTTTAACAAGATATATGTGGGATGACTGCATACCAAGAAAATGTGATCTGAAGCAAAAAAAATTGCCTGTGTAAATAAGTCCTTACTATCCCCTGATACCTGTTTGGGAGAGACAGAAACAACTGTGTGAATTCTGGAAATCTGGATTTCTTACACAACCACCCACCAAAAGGGAAACAGTGTTACCCAAATTGTATGTGGTCCATGGGACCCACTCATGACCTCCAAGTTATGATATTATATTGGGGAATTTTAATTAGCTCAAAGGTATGGCTGCAAGAGGTTGTGTAACTTCAGGATCTTTACACCTGTGTATACCAGTACTAACTGATGAGATGCTAAGCCAGAATAAAATAAAAGCTAGTGAAGGATTAGGAGGAATTATTTGGATAGAAGAATAGATTCCAAGAGTGGGCTATAATTACATGTCCAGAGAGCAGAGATTTATGCAGCAGAGAAAGAATGAGATTTGGATCTGAGGGTGCAACAGTGAATCAGCAGAGTAACGGCATCTGAAGAACTGTGCATTTTGGTTATGATTTGGGGTAATATTTATACCCAATATCATACTCTTAAGGGATGTAGAACAATTCTTGAATGAGTTTCCCAGAGTTAAACAATGGAAGCGCCAGCTTCATTGATTGCCACTGATTGTTGGGACATTAAGACTGATGGGTTTAATGCAACCTTCGCGTTGTGGACAGGCAAGGGTGTGAAGGAAGATCTTTGAGGGATAATGGGTGTTCTGGTCACTTGTTTGTTTTTGGAGTGTGACTCACTGCCAGGCTCACCCAGGGAAGATTAGCACATTCCACCCTAATAACTGTTTGAGAGGGCTTTGTTTAATCACATCTTGGGCATGTCTGTTTTGGGGGAATTTCGAAGACCTCATTGTAGGTTTCAAGTAACCTTCACTAGCCCTAATGTTTGGGTTGCCCTGGTCTACTGAAAACCACATGAATAACCACCAGATGCTCAGGTTCTGAGATCCTGCCCAAGAAACAGTAGACCATGATTTCACCCATTTTTTCTGACAGTCAACAAGGGCCCATGTAATTTCAGTGTATCAGATATGGAGAGTCAACATGTTTGGTTTGGAACTGGGAATGCAGACCATGCATTGCCTTTGCATGGATGTCTTCTATGTGATGCTCTTATGACAGGCAATACGGCAAAATTGTTACTGAAGGTGGTGGAGTTAATCTAATGAGGAGACTCTTCTTGCCCAAAAAACTCATCTTGCCCTTTGTCAAACAATCTGCAGGTGTTCGACATCGACTCTGAGTGAATCGAAGCTATGTCACATTTCATGCATGATGGCCTAAATGCCCTAACCAGTGGTGTCCAACCTGTGGCCCTCCAAGTGTTTTGGACTCCACTCCCAGAAGACTGAGCCAGCTGGTCCAATGGTCAGGAATTCTGGGAGCTATAGTCCAAAACACCTGGAGGGACACAGGTTGGACCGTGTCCTGTCTAATCTTGGAAATTAAGCAGGGCCAGTCCTGATTAGTACTTCAGTGGTAGACTGTCAATGAATACGAGGTGCTGTAGGCTATATTTCAGAGGAAGGAACTGGCAAAACCACCTCTGAGTATTCCTTTCCTAAGAAAACCCTGTGAAATTCATGGAGTCCTCACAAGTCAACAGGAGACTTGAAGGCACATAGCACACATGCTGGCTGTAGCTGTGGTTTATGTCCTTTTCCTCTCAAAGTGAACAGGCAGCATTCCCTGTCATAACAAGTTTAACAATTCTTTTGTCAACACTAGTCTTACTTAGACTGGCTAAACCTGATACCCGGCTTTCCAAATCCACTGTATGAGGACAGGGGTAGTGTCATTCTGCAAACATTCGTATACTTGTTCCTTTTCCCCTTCTTCCTATAATATCCATTATTTATTTTATTTTTTCAGGATGTGCTTTATAAAAGACAGAAGGGAGGGAGGGATGGAGGGAGGTTGGTGGTTGGTTGGTTAAAGGAAAAGAAAAGAACTTCAGATTCACAATGCATTCAGAACACTAAAATACAGCATGTAGCCATGTTTTCAAAATAGCAATAAGAGACAGTCAAAATTGTGACATGCAGGGTTGATAATCAGGAAATAATTATTAACAAACATGTATTCTGACTAAATTGTTGCTGTGTCTTCAAGTCATTTCCAACTTATGGAGACCCTAGGGTGAACCTATCAAGGGGTTTTCTTGACAGGATTTCTTCAGAGGGTGTTTGCCACTCCTTTCCTCTGTGGCTGAGAGAGTGTGATTTACCCAAAGTTACCCAGTGGGTTTCTATGGCTGAGCAGGATAAATTACATGATGTACACATTTCTGTCTTCATAAAGGGCCCACACCCCAAAATACAGGGGGGAAATTGGCATCTTGTTCACTCTATATAAAATCAAAAGCTTTCCAATTCTCTAATAGGGAGCATCTCTTCTAATACGAGACACCTGCCAGCAACAACACTAACAGTATAAACCAGTTCATTTTTCAATTTAACTGTATATTTAACAATAATAATAAACAATAATAATCTAATTATGAACTAAAATAGACAGATCCTTACATCAGTTTGCCCTTATTGAAACACCTAAGGCAGACACAGTCAAATGCATATATATTTCTAAAGTGGATTTAATATTTCTAATTCCCTTTTGGATAGAGAGGCCAAATCTGGAATAGCTAACACTGCAATGAAATCCTTCTTACCACCCACAGGGGGGGAAAAAAGGTCTTAATTCAATGACAGTCAAAGAGGTTCTCTCCCTCGGGATTTTTTAAAAATTCTTTAACACCATTCAAATTAGGCATATCTGTTTGCAATGGCAAGAAACAAAACAAAACATTTTATTATAGTATTCTCTATTTCTGGCCCAAAATATACTTGCTGAAATGTTGATAATTAATTATGTTACATATAAAATTATCTCAGATTTTATGTCCTGTTACTTTTTTTGGTCAGGCCACTTTTCTACCACTTTCTCACTGACTTCTCAATCTCCCCCCACAACACACATTTTGTTCCCAGCTGCACGCTCTCTCGCTCTCTCTCAATTTCTCACATGCCCCCAATTCTGAATTCTTCATCTCCTCTCATTCTTATCTTGCTCATTTTTGCTATTGTTCTTGTCCACCATCCTGAAGCCTCTTCTTCTCATTCCTCTGGCTTCTCTCCTTTGGCTTTTACTCTCTTGCTTCTCTGCCTCTTTCCATCTGAGCACTCTGTTTTGCCCTCATCCCTATTCCATGCACACACACTCTATTCCTCCATGGGTCTCTAGTTTCACCTCCATAATTCCCACCCTCTGCTCTTTCTCCACATCTCTCTTTCTTCCTTCTCTCATCTCATCTGTCTTGCAACCATTCCTCCTCATTTTCTGCACAGGCAGACCTTCCTCTTCCCTTTCCCCACATGGCTCTGCACCACAAGGCAGTGTAACATGGGCTTCCTTTTCCTGCTCCTCCTTCCATTCCTCTTGTTCTTTGCTGCCCATCACGTTAGACTGCTAACCACCTACCACTGAGTGAAAAACTCAGGTGAGGATTCAAGAAAGGCAGCAATGGGGGAGGGGGAGCAATATAACAAAATGAACATGCTTATTCCCCCATCTCTCTCTCTCTTTTTAAATGCCTTCAAAATTGCAATGAATTTTGTCACAGAAAGGAGTACAGTTATCCCTTCATATTCGCTGGGGTTTGGTTCCAGGACCCCCCGTGGATATCAAAATCCGTCAATATTCAAGTCCCATTATATGCAGTGGCATAGCAAAATGGTGGCCCTTGTATAAGAGGGCAAAATCAAGGTTTGGTTTTTGGATTATTATTTTTTAAAGAATATTTTCTAGCCATGAATACTTAAATCCATGGATATGGAGGGACAACTGTACTTCACTTCTGGCTTAAGCTTTTCTTTCTTTTTAGGGTAGACTCTAATATAATTAAAGTCAACACATTGGTTCAAATCTCAATTTAGCACCATCAATGTGCACGGTACTTTTCAAAGAAGAGACATGACAGATCCCTACTTCAAGAGGATTACACTCTAAAATAGGTCCAGTCTCCAGATAAATTATAGAGGAAAGAACGGAGGGAGAAAATGAACATGGGTAAGCCAGGAAAGTATATGTAATATACTTCAATTTAACTTGATTACACCACTGTGGTACATATTCCAGGGAATGGTCCAATGCTTCTCAGAAAATACCAAACAGGAAGGGGTAGATCAGGATATCATGCTGAAGTTTTCACCTCTAGGAAAAAAACTGCTTCCTGGGAAGTGACATTCATGCCCTGAGATTTAACAAAATCACTATGTGGCCACTTACTGCAATCTCTCTTTGACACATTTCATACATAGAGTTCCCTGTGTGGTAGCAAGTTCAGTCTTGTTAAAACCCAGCATGAAGAAAACTCCTGGAAATCAATTAAGTTGCTATCTTCTATGGAGCAAAATATACTTTGCCAGCCTGATTACTTGTTCTGCCCTTTCCCTATTGGATCAACTTGAAGTAGTTTCCAGTGTCTTGTGTACACAAGATGCTATAATAAATGCCTGCATATATAAATAATTGATTTACCTCCTTGCTGTGTTGATATCAGAGATGTAAATTGAGTTAGTGCATTCCATATGCAGCTAGTTCACCCAAGCAGATTGCATTGTTTCCATCTCATTGAATTAAAAAGACGAACAATGACTCAGTAGCCAAATAAAGTGCTTCCTGTACAGTCCCCCCACCACACACACCCCAAAATATTAGCTAACCTTATCTTTATGAACATTTATGTTAACTATATACATTCAATGCACGACTATAGTTTGGCAGACATTCCAAAATGTAGGGTGCTTCACACTATAACTCAGGATAGGCAACTTAAAATTCTCAAAATGTTGGAATGCAATTCTCTGCATTTTTTCACCACTGGCTATGTTGACCCAAGATCATGGCAACTGCAGTCCAACATCACCTGGAAAGGCACAATCTTGGGAAATCAGCAGAAGGCGAGCTGTGTGTTGGCCTTCATTTTTCAGCTGTCTTTTTAAAGGCTTGCTGGGGGACTTGAGTTTGTTTTTGGCCATTTGCTCTCCCTGAGCACATGGTCTGAGGGGGTGGGGCTTTTGCTGAGCCACTGACCTGCCTGGGGGAAGGGTTAGCAGCCACTAGTTCTATGTAACCGCTGCTGCAGTGTTTTCCAGGTTAATCATGGAAAATCAGCAGGAAGCGCCTTATGGCACGCACACTTCTAACATAACAGGGGCACAGGAGCTCTTCTGAGAAACAAGGCCAACAGGTATTGGGTGGAGGGGGATACCAGAGGAGTTTGGACAGGGAAACCCAAAGTTCTCTTTCAGTGACTACTTAAGAGGACTGACTATGCAGAGTGAGGGAGCTGCTGCAGTCACCTGCAACACCTGTGGGGTGTTTGTCTTCTTGCCAGAGGATGTGGGGAGCTATATCTGCAGCAGGTGCAAGTTGGTGGCGCTGCTGGTAGAGAAGGTCAAGCATCTTGAGGATAGGGTATCTACTCTTCTGAATATTAGGGAGTGAGAGGTTTTCTTGGACAGAGTGGAGAATACTATCCTGGATGCCGAACACACCGGGGAGGTGTCTGTGGAGGAGGCCATCTCCTATACACAGGAAATGAACACTAGGAGGAATATGACACAGAGAAGTAGAAGAGCCAAGGCTCATTTGGCCAGCTTGAAGCTACAGAATCGATTTGAAGCTCTCTCTCTTTCCAGAGAAGAAGAGAAAGAGCAGCAGTGCCAGGTCTTAGGCAACATACAGGAAACCTTGGTAGATCCAGCACATGAAGTGGCCTCTGCCAAGACTCAAAGGAGGTGGGTGATGGTGATAGGGGATTCCCTGCTGTGAGGAACAGAAGCAGAAGTTTGCAGGCCTGACAAAATGTCTCGGGAGGTATGCTGTCTACCTGGGGCAAAAATTCAAGATGTAACAGGCTGACAAGACTCATCTAGCCCTCTGACCATTATCCCTTCCTTTTGGTCCATGTGGGAACCAATGATACTGCAAGGCATAGCCTCGAGAAGATCACAAGAGATTATGAGGTTTTGGGTAGCTGAAGAACCTGGATGCACAAACAGTCCTTTCATCCGTCCTTCCAGTGGAAGGGCATGGCCCAGGAGGGAAGAGAATAATAGTGGAGGGGAACAACAAGCTATGCAGATGCTGCCTCCGGGAACAATTTGGCTTCCTGGACCATGGGGTACAGTTTCAGGGAGGTGGATGTCTGGCAAGAGATGGGTTGCACCTCACAGCAGTAGGCAGGAATGTTTTTGCTACAAGTTTGAAAGATCTGATCAGGAGGGCTTTAAACTGAGTTGTATGGGGAAGGGAGACAGAACTCTTGAAGGCAGGAGTTCATCAAGTGCTAGAGATAATAGCCCAGATGTTATACAGAGAACAAGGCAAATAGTACAACAACCCAACAGTGGGAGGAATAAACCCTTTAAAAGGCAGATAAGGGGAATGGCCCATGGTCTTAGATGTGTCTATACTAATGCACAGAGCATGGGAAATAAACAGGATGAACATGAACTCTTAGCATAGCAAAACAAATGTGATATAACAGGCATAACTGAAACTTGGTGGGATGAGTCTCATGATTCGAAGATACTAATAGAGGGGTATAACCTATTTCAGAAAAATAGACCAAACAGGGAGGGAAGTGGAGTAGAATTATACACTAAGGATGTGTACACTTGTGAGCAGATCCATGACTTAAGTCCTGGGAGCCAGGTTGAAAGCATCTGGGTAAAAATTAGGGCAGGGGGAGAGAAACAACAGAGATGTCATTATAGGGGTCTACTAGAGACCTCCAAGCCAAACTGAGGACTTGGATGGTGCCTTCCTGGAACAGATGACCGCACATTCAGAAAGGAGAGATGTAGTAGTAATGGGGGATTTCAACTACCCTGATATTTGTTGGAAGTCCAACTCTGCCAAGAATTTAAGGTCCAACAAATTCCTCACTTGCCTTGCAAATTTAATTGTCCAGAAGGTGGAAGAGGCAACAAGGAGATCAGCTATTTTAGATCTGATCTTAACCAATGGGGATGACCTGGTTAATGGTGTGGAATTGGCGTGATCCTTAGACTGGAGTGACCATGTTCTCCTGGAGTTTATTATACATAGGAAAGGGGAATCCAGGCATAGTCAGACACGCATTCTTGACTTTAAGAATGCTGATTTCATAAAACTTAGGGAATTACTGGGGATGATCCCATGGTCAGGAATAATAAAAGATAAAGGAGTTCGTGATGGATGGGAGTTTCTTAAAAGTGAGATATTGAAGGCACAACTTCAAACAGTTCCAATGAGGAGGAAAAGGGGGAGGTGTCTAAAGAAACCAGGATGGATGTCGAAAGAACTCTCAACTGAGCTAAAATTTAAAAAGGATATGTACAAGAAATGGGAAAAGGGGCAAATCACCGAAGAAGAATTCAAACAAATAGCCAGCTTATGTAGGGGGAAAGTCAGAAAAGTTAAAGCACAGATGGAGCTCAGGCTTCCTAGAGAGGTTAAAAACAATAAAAAGGGCTTTCTGTGGGGGGGTTCTGGGCTATGAGGACATGTTCTGGAAGAGTTTATTCCTGATGTTTCCCTTGCATCTGTGACACACAGATCACCTTCTGCTGATTTTCCAAGATTGTGCCTTTCCAGGTGATGTTGGACTGCACAGGACAGGATCAGAATTCAAAATGACTTTAGCAGATTAGAAAGCTGGGCCAAAACTAACAAAATGAATTTCAACAGGGAGAAATGTAGGATATTACACTTGGGCAGTAAAAACAAAAAGCACATATATATGATGGGTGACACCTGGCTTGATGGTAGTACATGCGAAAGGGATCTAGGAGTCTTAGTGGATCACAACCTGAACACGAGTCAGCAGTGTGATGTAGCAGCTAAAAAAGCCAATAAAATTCTAGGCTGCATTAATAGGCGTATTGTGTCTAGATCAAGGGAAGTAATAGTGCCACTCTATTCTGCTTTAGTCAGACCTCACCTGGAATACTATGTCCAGTTCTGGGCACCACAATTCAGGAAGGATATTGAGAAGGTGGAACGTGTCCAGAGGAGGGCGACCAAAATGGTGGAAGGTCTGGAAGCCATGTCCTATGAGGAATGGCTTAGGGAGCAGGACATGTTTACTCTGGAGAAGAGAAGGTTAAGAGGTGACACGATAGCCATATTTAAATATTTGAAGGGATGTCATACTGAGTGGGGCAAGCTTGTTTTCTGCTGTTTCAGAGACTAGGACACAGCAGTGGGTTCAAACTACAGGAAAAGAAATTCCACCTAAGCATTAGGAAGAACTTCCTGACAGTAGGAGCTGCTCAGAAGTAGAATACACTGCCTTGGACTGTTCCTGCAGGCAGGGCCGGTTTAAGGAATTTTGGGGGCCCCTGTAATGCTTTACTTTGGGGCCCCATATGACTTGAAGGCACATGGGCAAGAAAGAAAGAAGCCCTTTCTAGGGAGACAACCCTCAAATTCCCTGTCTCTCTCTCTCACACACACACTCACCCTCTCCAATGTGCCTCTCCCTCCAGCTTCTGCCACGGAGGGCTGCTGTTTCTTTCTCTTTCTCTTTCTCTTTAGTTTTGGAGAGGCTGTTTTGTTTGTTTTTTTTAAAAAAAAGCCAGCAGGAGGTTTTTGGAGGAGGAGGGTAAGAAGGGGCTCCTCCCGGCTGTCTCCTGGCTATTCCTTCGTCAGATTAAGGAGGCCAACACGGGGCCCTCTCTTGACCTCGGGCCCCCCTGCCAATGCTGATTTGGCAGACAGGTTAAACCGGCCCTGCCTGCAGGGCAGAAGCATATTGAATGGGATGCCCCTTGGATTCTCTTCCAGCCCTATGATTCTATGATTCTAGGCTGCATTCAGAGCCTGGGAAAGTTATTTTTGGATTACACTTCCCAGAATTCCCCTGCCAGCACCCTTCTCAACGTCTGGTTGCATTGTCCCTTTTTCAGCATTCTCTAGCCCAGTGGTTCTTAACCTGGGGTCTGTCGTGTCCTCACAGGGGGTCCACAAAGGCCTGAAGGCTGCTTGGCCCACCTCCTCCCTGTGACAGGAACCAAGGCAAAGGCTGGCTGGCTGGCTTGGCCTGTACATTGCCATTCAATCCACTCCAGCCACAAACTTGCAGGAAGAAGCAAGGGGGAAAGTTTAATGGATGCTGTAATTGTGTTGTTGTTGCTGTTGTTAGCTATTATTATTAGGGTTTTTAATCTTGAGTTAAGTCTTGGGGCAACAAAAGATATTTAAAGGGGGTCCCTGGTAAAGAAAAGGTTAAGAACCAGTGCTTTAGCCCAATAGCTTTCACTAATAACACTAATGGGATACTCGTGTTTTAGTGACAACAATAAAACGATTGTTCCCAGTAATATTACTCCAAAATTTTATTTATATTCTTTATATTCTTCTGTTAAAAGAGCCAGAGTGTTGCTGAAGTTTCATCATTGCACTATGACTATGGAGACCAGGGTTTGAATCCTTATTCACCCATGAATACCCACTGTGTGGCCTTGGGCAAGTCACACTCTTTCAGCCTCAAAGGAAGGCAAAGGCAAATCTTGCCTAGAAAACCCAATGATAGGTTTTAGTCAAAAATGACTTGAAGGCACATAGGCCAACACACACATTCCTTTTGAAGATTGAACTCAGTTGGCAGCAAGGGGAGTAAGCCGACGACCAAGGAGGAAAGGGAGGGAGGGGAGAGAAACCAGGACATTTTAAGAACAGCTGTAAAAATGGGATGGAGGGGATCTATGTGGAGTGTGGCTGCCCAATGGGGACCCTTGGAGGGCAGAAGAGGGGGGCACCCCTCTTCCCGGTAAAGGCAGGAGAAAGAGAGAAGAGAGACAGGAAGGGAAGGAAGGAGCCCTTTCTGAAAGGGGAAGGGACCACCCTTTCCCTGAGAGAGCAGGGGAGAAAGAGAGGGAAAGAGATGACCCTCACACTTCCCTCCCACCACCACTCTCTCTCTCTCACACACACACACACAAACCTCTCTGACACAAATAGGAACACACACCTGGCTTGCTTTTTGATGATCCCCTAGGAGTAGAGGGTGAGGGAGCAGAAAACTCCTCCCAGCTTCAGCTGCACGGAGAGCAACTTGTCCTGCTTGGCAGGGGCAGAGGAAGAAAGGAGGAAGGAGAGACTCTTTTTTTAAAAAAGGCCCTATAGTCACTTCTATGTGCCTCAAGCCAGCATGAGGTTTTTGGCTTGCTCTCTTCCTCGCTCTTTCTCTTTCACTCTCCTGTTTTTGCAGGAGGAGGGTTAGGAGGGAGGCCCCTGCAGCTTGCCCTGCTGGTGGGGGTGGAGGGAGGAAGGACGACGGAGACAGGTGACGCTTCTTTTTTTAAAAAAAGCCTGCAGGAGATTTTTTTGCTTGCTGTCTTGCACTCTCTCTCTCCCTCCTGTTTTTGCAGGAGGAGGGTTAGGATGGGGGGCCTGTGGCTGTGGGGCCCACTGCAGCTGCGGGTTCTGCAGGGCCCTTAAACCAGCCCTGCTTCCAATTCTATGATTCTTAGTACAAATAAATTATCACAAAGAGCTTCCATAATACTAGTTGGTTTATTTAGGGTAGATTTTGACATTAAGCACGCTATACAAATATTGGCCAGAATTCTCTATCAGCTATTTAACTACCTTAATTACATAGCTACATAGTGTCTCTCACCCTGATCCCCCCATCCCCACTTACCAGGCAGCAGCCACTGCTAGCCATGGGGGTCTGTTCCCCAGTTGATTGGGAAGCAGCTGAATGACATTCCCACCTCATCCTGTGAGCAATCACCATTGCAACAGTCAAAAGCAGGGTCCCCATCACAATTCTCCCTACACCAGTGATCACTCGCATTGTGGGGGAGATAAAACAATATACTGCTTTCTGAGTGAAAGGAACAGATCCCCATCACTCACACTGGCTGGGAGACTTTTACAATCCCTACCTAAAACCATCAATATGTAGAGATCCTGAATACAAACCAGTCAGAAATGTGTAACTATAGGTTATGCATTCATGCCTGCCTTAGTGAATTTCATCCATTCTTTTTATCTTAAAAAACACAATTTTTTGTTGAATATTCCATGATCACATCTAATCAGCTATTGCTGACAGATTATACAAGTTCTTTATGAGAGGAAGGAAGTGCAACTTTCTACAAGTTTAGGACTTTCCAGAAGTTACCCTACTTCATAGCCATATGATAACTGATAATAGTGACAGTTGTTTCTGGAAAATGGACAAGCAAACTGAAGCTGCTTTTTAGCATCAGCTGGAGACAAAAACAGACAGATGTAAGAAAAGGTTTATTGTCAAAGGAACAGCGATGTGAAATATGCTAGGGGCATTTTTATAGCTGATTAGGTAAACTAACTGCACCAGAAAACATTGTTTTGTTTGAGTTGCTATAAGGAGATGTAAATTTTTCCTGTGGTTTTTGATGTGATGACTCATCTCTCTCTGGCTTTTCTTCGCAAACGAAGATTCAGGGAGGACTCATCCCGTGCTTTCTGCAAGCGTGCTGATGACTAAAAAGGCCAATCTGAGGTAAACAAGTCCCGTTGCAGAAAGCACAGCAGAAGGTTTCCTTGGGTGATGTTTCCAGGTTGTGATTTTTTCTGCGTTGTCGTTTCTCTTCAAGACTTGTTCGGTGTGAGTTCTCAAATAAGGCTGCAGCATTGTGGATAGTGTGTCTCCATGTCTCCCGATGTGAGGCCAGAGCAGACCATTGTTGGTGATCAATTTGGCCGAGCCTGAGATGTTGTTTCAGGGAGTCCTTGTATCACTTTTTTGGAGCACCCCTCTTACTCTGACCCATGGTGAGTTCACTGTAGAGTACTATTTTTGGGAGGCGATGGTCCTCCATCCTAGAAACATGCCCTGCCCAGCACAGCTGTGTTCTCAATATCATGGCTTCAATGCTGGTGATCCCTGCTTGCTCAAGGACAGCAGCATTCATCACATAGTCAGTCCAGTGTATATTTAGGATTGTGCGTGTACAGCACTGATGAAAGCGTTTGAGGAGTTGTAAGTGTTGGCAATAGGTGACCGATGTTTCAGACCCATAAAGGAGAATAGACAGTACAATGGCTCTATACACATTGATTTTTTTGCTTTGCCTCAGGTGTTTGTTACTCCAGACTCTTTTGTAAAGTCTTCCAAATGCGCTATGTGCCTTTGCTAATCTGTGCTCAATCGCTTTGTCAATCTTGGCATCTGGGGAGATGATGCTTCCCAGGTAGGTGAACTGCTGAATGGACTTAAGCACAGATTTGCCAATGGCAATGTGGGGATGGTGGTGTTCATCCTGTGGTGCAGGCTGGTAGAGAACATCCATTTTCTTAAGGTTTACTTCCAACCCAAACAGCTCTGCAGCTGTTGCAAAGCAGGATGTTAGGCGCTGCAGAGCTGCTTCTGTGTGGGCAACAAGGGCAGCATCATGAGCGAAGAGCAGCTCACGGACTAGATCGTTTAGAGTCTTAGTGTGAGCCCTCAGACGGCTTAAGTTAAACAAGCTACCATCAGTACAGTAACATATATAGATGCCGTCTTCTTCTTCAAGCTCTGCCATAGCCATTTGGAGCATCATACTGATGAAGATTGTAAATAAAGTTGGAGCAAGAACACAACCTTGCTTCACTCCATTAGTTATTAGAAAGGGCTCTGAAAGAGCATCGCCATATCTGACTTGACCACGCTGGCCCTCATGTAGCAAGATAATAATTTTAAGGAATTTCAGGGGACATCCTAGTCTTTCCAGGATCTGCCACAGACCTTTTCCACTCACAGTGTCGAAGGCTTTGGTGAGGTCAACAAATGTTACATAGAGACCCTTGTTCTGCTCTCTACATTTCTCTTGCAGTTGTCTAAGGGCAAATACCCTATCTGTAGTACTCTTATTGGCTCTGAAGCCACATTGACTTTCAGGAAGAAGTTCTTCTGCAATAGCAGGAACTAATCTGCTCAGGAGTATCCTTGCAAGGATTTTTCCAGCAATAGAGAGCAGTGTTATGCCTCAATAGTTCGAGCAATCAGATTTTGCTCCTTTTTTCTTGTACAGGGCGATGATGACTGCATCTCGGAGATCTGATGGCAGTTCCCCTTTTTCCCAGCAATTCACAAGGAATTCATGGGAGTGCATGACCTCCGTGTTTCCAAACTTCAGGTGGTATTCCATCAATCCCAGCTGCCTTGCCGTTTTTCATCTGCTGTATGGCCTTAAGGGTCTCTTCCAAAGTGGGAGCTATGTCCAATTCATTTTTCATCAGTTTTTGTATCATATGTTGGATAGCTGAGACTTGGACTACTCGGTTGGCACTAAAGAGACTTTGAAAATGTTCAGCCCATCGATTCAGGATGGAGGCTTTATCAGTAATTAATGTTTGACCATCTGTACTTTTTAAGGAGCTTTGGACCTGATAAGTAGGTCCAAACACTGCTTTAAGAGCTTCATAAAATCCTCTAAGATCACCCAGATCTGCACAGGGTTGTGTCTTTTCTGCTATATTGATCCACCACTTGTTCTGCATGTCTCAGAGTTTTTGTTGAAGTTTACTACATGTGAGACGGAAAGCTGCTTTTCTTACATGGCAAGTTGGCTGGGCGAGGAATGCCTGGTGAGCAGTTCTCTTCTTTGCTAAAAGCTCCTGGATCTCTTGGTTTTTTCATCAAACCAGTCTTAATTTTTCTTGTGGGAGAACCCAAGGGATTCTTCCACAGACTGGAGGATACTGTTTTTGATATGTTGCCAAAGCACTGTAGGAGAAGGATCTATAGGATGGTCTTCAAGTTTTGTTTGCAGATTTGCCTGGAAGTGGTCTCTCATGGTAGCTTGTTGAAGGTTGTTGACTTGGAGTCTCCTCTTTAAGATGCCACCCCTCTTAGGTTTGAACTTAAGATGAAGATTTAGTTTACATCTTACGAGGCGAGAATCTGTTTGGCATTCTGCACTGGGCATCACTTAAGTATGACGGACATTGCAAATGTTTCTCTGTTGGACTAGAACATAGTCAGTGAGGTACCAATGTTTGGATCAGGGATGCATCCAGGTTGTCTTCAAGCTATCTTTCTGCTGAAAGATAGTTTTTGTAATAGTCAGCTGTTGTTCTGCACAGAACTCTAGCAGGAGGCATCCGTTATCATTGCAGTTTCCAATACCATGCTTGCCTAAGACACCTTTCCAGACTTCGGAGTTCTTTCCTACTCTGGCATTGAAGTCACCAAGGATAATAATTTTATCTTCTACAGGGACTTTTTGTATGAGTTGGCGTAGATCTGTGTAGAATTTGTCTTTCTCTACAGGGTTGGCTTGCATAGTTGGGGCATATATACTAAAGAGAACAACATGTGAGAGGTGTAAGGAAATAATGCGATCAGAGTGTCCTGTTGGCAAGGTTTCGAGATTGGAGGCAATGGAGTTTTAAATCATAAAGCCTACTCCTGAAAGATGTTTTTCAGTTTTGGGTTTGCCAGACCAGTAAAGTGTGTAGCCAGCGCCGTGTTCTTTAAGGCTGCCTTCCTCATGGAGATGAACTTCACTAAGAGCAGTGATGTCAATATTAACTCGTGATAGTTCATGGGCTATTAGAGCAGAACGGCACTCAGGCCATCCACTATCTGCAGAGTCTCACATGGTTTTGATGTTCCAGCATGCAAGCATCAGTTTATTTACACCTTTGGAGGCCGGTGTATGCCTTTGTTTCTTTGCCTTGGTTTGACCGCATCAGAAGATGCCCGTTGGCCACAGCTAGCCAACCAGGTAGATGGGGATGAGCTTTCGTTAGGCCACCTTTTCTAGGCCCCTCTCCATATGGAGCAAGCAGTGCTCTCCTTAAAAAAAGGCTGCTTGGTCGTTCAGGATGCTGCCAAACAAGACTGTCATCTCCCGGGTCAGCCTCGAGCGACCAAAGTCCTGAACCGCCTGCATGCAGGGTTGGGTCTGTGGCTTCCAGTGCATCTTTACACCTGCCGTTTTGTCCGTCGCCTATCACTACAGGGCTTTTTTGGAATTGGATTTGTCCTTCGAGCCTGTGCAATGGATTTTTCTGGTGGAGCGCAGCGTGCACAGAACTGGCCTCACCCTTTAAACCAAAGGTTCATCTGCTGTGGCCTTGCAAGCATGGACGGTAGCAGCGAGGTCCTCGGGTCGTAGGTTTGATTAGAGTTTCCTTCTCTTAGATGGTTGACCTTACAGGGCTGGACAAGCACCATCTGCCCAGGTTGGGATTAGTTTTCCTTCTCCTAGGATGGTTGCCATAAGGCTAGAGAGCCCATCCTGCCCTTTGATGCTCTTTGTCAGACCCTTTGGTTTTGACCTGTCTGGCATGGGAGACCCTACCGGTGGCTATTATGCCACCGCCAGCATAGCTCAAAACATCATTAGGGTACACAAGCCTCTCTCCCATGACAAGGGGGCGTCAATGGAGAGGCTCATACACACATACAATTCTCTGCTTGATTCTGTAGCTATCAAATGATGAAAGGGCATGTCTGAACCAGCCCTATTTCATTAGAGTGGAACAGACTTTCGATAATAGCTTTAATCGGTGCCTTGTAAAATCAGATAGAAGACTGCTGGTAACCTGATGTATCATTACTACAGCTGGGACTATTAATGCAGCCCATTGTAATGTTATTGTTAAATGCTTTTGGAAACCCACCCACCTAGATCATACATTTAATTAGAAGTGGCAAATTTCAGCTTACACTTGCCCTCTCTTAACCAAGGAATCTGTGTTTTGATAAAAGATGGAGACAATCTGAACATAATTGCATTACTTTATATTTTTTAAAATGGGGGAATTTCCATTACACCTAGGACTGCTGGAGCAATCATGTAATCAGTACGCTGATGACACCCAGATCTATTTCTCCTTGTCCCAATCATCGGCCTCGAATCCCAATGGCATCTCTCCTCTTAATGACTGTCTTAAAGCTGTAATGGGCTGGATGAGGAAAAACAGATTGAGATTAAATCCAGACAAAACGGAGGTGCTCAAGGTAGCGGCCCCGAAACCAGGAGTTGAGTTGCAACCGCCAGTCCTGGACGGGGTCACGCTCTCCGTTAAGGACTGTGTTCACAGTCTGGGGGTGCTCCTTGATTCATCGCTTCAGATGACGAGTCAAGTGAATGCGACGGTCAGGAGCGCTTGTTATCAGCTTCGGCTGATACACCACCTGTGCCCTTTCCTGGAAGTAAGGGACCTTGAGACTGTGGTGCACGCGCTGGTAACCTCTCGTCTAGATTTCTGCAATGCGCTCTACATGGGGCTACCCTCGTGCTTGGTCCGGAAACTTCAGTTGGTACAAAATATGGCAGCCAGAGTGGTCTCAGGAACATCTCGGAGAGATCATATAACTCCAATACTAAAATCTCTCCACTGGCTGCCTATCAGTTTCCGGGCCCAGTATAAGGTGTTGGTTATTACCTTTAAAGCCCTAAATGGCTTGGGTCCAACTTATCTCCGGAACCGCCCCCTCCCATACAATCCTCCCCGCATACTCCGGTCCTCTGGGAGGAATCTGCTTCAGCCACAAAAATCTAGGCTGTCTGCAACCTCCCAGAGGGCCTTTTCAGTAATCGCCCCCAAATTGTGGAATGGCCTGCCGAATGAGATCCGTCAGCTGACGAGCTTGAGTAGCTTTAAAAAAGCACTAAAGACGGATCTCTTTCGGCAGGCCTTTCCTGATTAGATCCCGGCCTCAGGAACTCAGTCTCCTGGCTTTTTAAAAAATTATGTATATATTTGTTTTTAATGTGTTTTTTAGCTAGAAGGTTTTAATCTTATTGTGTTTAATGTCTTTTTATGTGGGAGGGTGGGGGTGGGTGGTGTTTTTAGTCATTATTATAATGTTTTAATTGTTGGAAGCCACCCCGATTGTTTTTAGCAGAGGGGCGGGGTATAAATAAATTTTATTATTATTATTATTATTATTATTATCAAAAATCTCCATGATACCTAGCACAGTCTAATCCCTTTGTGTTCTTCCATTGCATTTTAAAATTCTGACCACACAGATTCAGGACATCAATATCAAGTCATCATATCTGTAATTTTATGGACATTTGTTTGTTCTTAAAGGCATTGTATGACCATGGATTTTGGCATTTTTTGCTATGAGTCAGTGCAGCTTTATGTCTAAACCCTGGGTCACGGCCAGGTTCATTGTCTAGAGGTTATTCTTTGTTCTTTTCAGGTTCTGGCTCAAGTCCTTCCCAGCCAGCCAGGGATTCTAGTTTGGAGCCTGAGTAGCAGTCGTATTCTCTCACTCTGTCACACACAGAGATATAGAACAGAGAGAAACTCAAGGGATGCCTATCAGTTCCATGTTTCCCCCACTGTCCCCATGTCTCTAGGTGATAAGGGAAGTCTTTATCTTTGCTCAAAGGTAGGTCAGGGATACATCCAACCCATAGGACACCATGCAGTTTCAGAAGGTTGGAACAGGCCCCGGGCCCAACAGAAGCAACTTGGGTGCACTACAGTGAAGACTCTAACCAGAAGGCAGCAGCAGATCTACTGCAGATGCAGTATTCAAGACCATCACACTATCATGCCCCAGCAAATAACAACAGATCAGGTACTTTGCAAGAACTCCCACCCAGCAGGAGGAGCCCTGGGACTCTTGGGTCATAGACTCCCCTATTAGCGATTTCTAGCCAGTAGAGATTCAGCATAGGATGCAATCCCCTATCAGTAAGAATAGTTCACTTTTTCTTCTCACAAAGAGAGTAGTTCCCATTTCCTCCTCTCATTCTTCAGCACAGGTTTGCAGAGTGGGCAAGGTCTAGAAGATCTTGTTACCACCACTAACCCCATCCATCTCTGATTGTTTTCTTCTCCAGATATACAAGTCCCAGAAGTACTTAAACTCATGGTGAACAGGCTCAGAGCATGGAGGCTTTTACCAAGAGTGATTGGCAAGAAGACAGAAAAATCCCAAGTATCCTTTTTGTTCCTTATTTCAATAATTGCAGGAACTATATTGTATAGTTGTACCCAATACACAAATGAGAGTCTGGTGATGGGAATTTCCTCTCTTATATTTGCACTATCTGTTTCTACCACTTAGTTAAGCACATTATTTTCTCTACGGTACTACATATGTATAATTAGAACTTTGGAAAAACAGAAGTGTTGATTAACAGTTTGTGCATGACATACTGGGGAAAAAACACTGCCATCTAGTCAGTAAAATCAGTAACTTAAATCATATCCAGCATGATACATTGTGTTTAAACAAACTATAATTCCACACACAGTTAATTGGACTAAATATCTTTGAACCCAGTGGGGACTTTATTCCAAATAAACATACATGAGATAATGTTTGGGAACTCCAAAAAGCTGTATTTATTAACAGCAGCAGCCTGAGGCTGTGGAAATGATAAATCTGCAGAAGTGTGTAGCGTGGGCCTAGAAGAGAGTATTGAAAGTCCACTACTCTGACTTAACAAACGTACAGAGCTGCACTCCCATTAGCAATCAAGCAAATGCAGGAACTGGTAGATAAGTTCTTAGTGCATTTATAGAGCTCATTTCCTAAAATGATGTTTTTAATATAATTAATATAGACAGAAATATCAGGTACATGATAAAAAAAGTTTTAGAAAAAAATACTTCTAAGATTAAAATATTTTATTCCGCTCGTAAGACCCAAATAAACAAATCAATATACACCCTTGTGTATAAACCAATATCAGGAGGGAACCGTTCATACAACTTACATAAACTGAAATACAACATATATATAAAGTATATATAAAGTATATATATATATAAAGTATATATATAAAGTATACATAAAGTATATATATATAAAGTATATATATAAAGTCTCTCTCTCTCTCTCTGACTTTTCTTCGCAAACGAAGATTCAGGAAGGACTCATCCCGCGCTTTCTACAAGCGCGCTGATGACTAGAAAGGCCAATCCGAGATAAACAAGTCCAGTTGCAAAAAGCACAGCAGAAGGTCTCCTAGGGTGATGTTTTTGGGTTGTGATTCTTTCTGCATTGTTGTTTCTCTTCAAGACTTGTTCGGCGTGAGTTCTCAAATAAGGCTGCAGCAGTATATAACAGATAAAATGCAACCAGGCCAGAAAATAAGAGGTGGGGGAGAGTAGGTAAGAAGGCAACTGTTTGCACCTGACACACTTAAACAGCTGTAACTACCTCTGCCCTTCTGAGAATTGTGGCGAGAAAGAAATTTGCCACCTGAGCCATTATATGAGGATACCGATCTGACAAGCAATACCAAAGCAGCCACTTGATGCTTATTTAACAAAAAGGCTGATCAGGTCTCTCCTGATTTGATTATATAAGGAACAATGTAAAAAAAATGTGACAAGAATTCAGGAACCCCATCACCACATGGACAAGCTCTTTCTTGCCATGGAACATGCCTATATCTGCCTTGCAATAAAGCTGATGATAGAGCATTAAATCTAGAAAGCATAAATGCTCTACAGGCCTGGGGAGTATGGAGCAAAGAGACGTATTTTCCAGGTGAGCCATATGTTGGAAAAACCCCACTTGCCAGTGGAGAGCAGGTTCTATTTGCTAACATGAGAAGTTCTTGTTTCTCTGTATCATAGAATCTCTGAGCAAATGCTCTATAAGCCTGTTGCTGACCTAACATCAGGATGGATTCAAGGGGCATACCTATTGACCTAATTTTATGCTGAATCAGAGATAACCACTTGCTTATGTAGGGATCTGTTAACATACGGTAAACATAGTCAAGTTGCTCAGCTTAGAAATGTAGGCATAACCAGACTTTTACAGATTGAATCCATGCTCTGGTTTCTAATTGGCCAACCCCAATTTCTAAATATAAAACTGCATTGCTTACACAAATGGCCACATCCAGGATGCGTCATAAAAAAATTGCTTGTATTTTTTCAATCTCTGGGTTGAAAGCCCTTATCAGAGATCCAGGAGCTGTTGGCAAGGAAGAGAGCTGCTCACCAGGCATACCTCGCCCAGCCAACCTGTCATGTAAGAAAAGCAGCTTTCCGCCTCACATGTAGCAAACTACAACAAAAACTCCGAGACATGCAGAACAAGTGGTGGATCAATTTAGCAGAAAAGACACAACGCTGTGCAGATCTGGGTGATCATAGAGGATTTTATGAAGCTCTTAAAGCAGTGTTTGGACCTACTTATCAGGTCCAAAGCTCCTTATACAGTACAGATGGTCAAACATTAATTACTGATAAAGCCTCCATCCTAAGTCGTTGGGCTGAACATTTTCAAAGTCTCTTTAGCGCCAACCGAGTAGTCCAAGCCTCAGCTATCCAATATATGATACAAAAACCAATGAAAAATGAATTGGACATAGCTCCCACTTTGGAAGAGACCCTTATGGCCATACAGCAGATGAAAAACGGCAAGGCAGCTGGGATTGATGGAATACCACCTGAAGTTTGGAAACACGGAGGTCATGCACTCCACGAAAAATTCCACGAATTCCTTGTGAATTGCTGGGAAAAAGGGGAACTGCCATCAGACCTCCGAGATGCAGTCATCATCACCCTGTACAAGAAAAAAGGAGCAAAGTCCGACTGCTCAAACTATCGAGGCATAACACTGCTCTCTATTGCTGGAAAAATCCTTGCAAGGATACTCCTGAACAGATTAGTTCCTGCTATTGCAGAAGAACTTCTCCCTGAAAGCCAATGTGGCTTCAGAGCCAATAGGAGTACTACAGACATGGTATTTGCCCTTAGGCAACTGCAAGAAAAATGTAGGGAGCAGAACAAGGGTCTCTATGTAACATTTGTCGACCTCACCAAAGCCTTTGACACTGTAAGTAGAAAAGGTCTGTGGCAGATCCTGGAAAAACTAGGATGTCCCCCCAAATTCCTTAAAATGATTATCTTGCTACACGAGGGCCAGCGTGGTCAAGTCAGATATGGCGATGCTCTTTCAGAGCCCTTTCTAATAACTAATGGAGTGAAGCAAGGTTGTGTTCTTGCACCAACTTTATTTACAATCTTCTTTAGCACGATGCTCCAAAGGGGTATGGCAGAGCTTGAAGAAGACGACGGCATCTATATACGCTACCGTACTGATGGTAGCTTGTTTAACTTAAGCCGTCTGAGGGCTCACACTAAGACTCTAAACTATCTAGTCCGTGAGCTGCTCTTCGCCGATGATGCTGCCCTTGTTGCCCACACAGAAGCAGCTCTGCAGCGCCTAACGTCCTGCTTTGCAACAGCTGCAGAGCTGTTTGGGCTAGAAGTCAACCTGAAGAAAACAGAAGTTCTTTACCAGCCTGCACCACAGGACGAACACCACCATCCCCACATTGCCGTCGGCAAATCAGTGCTCAAGTCCGTTCAGCAGTTCACCTACCTGGGAAGCATCATCTCCTCAGATGCCAAGATTGACAAAGAGATCGATCACAGATTAGCAAAGGCATATAGTGCATTTGGAAGACTTCACAAAAGAGTCTGGAGCAATAAACACCTGAGGCAAAGCACAAAAATCAGTGTGTATAGAGCCATCGTACTGTCTATCCTCCTTTATGGATCTGAAACATGGGTTACCTATCGCCACCACCTACGACTCCTCGAGCGCTTTCATCAGCGCTGTCTACGCACAATCCTAAATATACACTGGACTGACTATGTGACGAATGTTGCTGTCCTTGAACAAGCAGGGATCACCAGCATTGAGGCCATGATATTGAGAACACAGCTGCGCTGGGCAGGGCACATTTCTAGGATGGAGGACCATCGCCTCCCAAAAATACTACTCTACGGTGAACTCGCCACGGGTCAGCGTGGGAGGGGCGCTCCAAAAAAGCGATACAAGGACTCCCTGAAACAACATCTCAGGCTTGGCCAGATTGATCACCAACGGTGGTCCGCCCTGGCCTCACATCGGGAGGCATGGAGACGCACTATCCACAATGCTGCAGCCTTATTTGAGAACTCACGACGAACAAGTCTTGAAGAGAAACGACAACGCAGAAAGAATCACAACCCAAAAACATCACCCAAGGAGACCTTCTGCTGCACTTTTTGCAACCGGACTTGTTTATCTCGGATTGGCCTTTTTAGTCATCAGCGCGCTTGCAGAAGGCGCGGGATGAGTCCTTCCTGAATCTTCGTTTGCGAAGAAAAGCCAGAGAGAGAGACAGAGATACCATAAAGTAGTTGGGCCCTCATTTTTGCATATCACAGATCCTTACCATGTTTCCCAAAATACCAGATTTTACATTTCCCTCACTGGCAGAGCTGGTAGGGGAACCAGAGAACTCCTGGCCAACTGACAACTAGCTACACTGATGTAAAAGCTGGAAGTAGTCAATTATTTCTGCCAATATCACCATTAGTTTAATGCTTTTACCTAGGCTTACACCCCTGCTCCAATAATTCATAATTTGGCAATATTAGGCAGTTCATGAGGTCTAAGGTAGACCACGGCAAACTAAAATTAGGTTCAAGTGAAGGTCATCCAAAGGCCTAACAAAGTTGTCTTGGAAATTCCCCAAACTAACATGCTCAGGGCTAGATTAATGTGAAACCCCTTAGAGCCATTAAAGAGGAACGTGCTAATCTGGATACACCTGGCAGTGAGTCAAACTCCAAAACAAACAGTGACCGGAACCCTCATTATCCATGAAATATCTCCCCTCACACCTTTTCCTCTCCACAATACAGAGGCTACCATAAACCCATAAACTTTAATGTCTTAACCATTAACAAAGCTGGCATTTCCTTTGTTCAGCTGTGGGCAGGGCCGGTTTAAGGAATTTGGGGGGGCCCTGCAATGGTTTGTTTTGGGGGCCCCCTATGTTTATCCCAGTGTCCGAGAAAGCTATACACCAGACCCCCTCCCCATCAGCCACTCTGCATTTTTTAAAAAAATAAATTGCTGCTAAATTATTTTCAAGAGGCAAGAAGTACAGTCGTCCCTTCACATTCGCGGGGGTTAGGTTCCCCAGACGCCCGCAAATGTGAAAATTCCGCGAATAACGACTGCCCTCCCCCTCCCCCACCAAAGCAACCATGGGGCCTCCGGAGGCCCCACAGTCGCTTTCCCCGGACTCCCCACTCCCTTCCAAGGCCTTCACAGGCCTCCGGAGACCCTCCCGAGGCCCCGTGGAGGCCTCCCCAGGCCTCCCCCCTCCCACCCTGGGCCTTCACGGAGCCTCCAGAGGCCCCTTGTCACGGTTTTGGGAGGGTGGTGGGGCCCTCCCAAAACCGCGAATAATCAAAACCGCGAATGCTAAGTTCGTGAATGTGGAGGGGCAACTGTACTTCAGAGGAGAACAAAAATTAAGTAACCACAACATGAGAGTATTTTGCCACTGTAATAATTACATCTCCATGTGTTTCTGATTATCTGAACATATATTAAATGAGAAATATAATCAAAATGCACTAACTGAGTCTGATGCAATGAAAAGGTGCTGACATGGTAAGAGAAACTGAAACATTTACAGCCTTTACCTAAAGACTGATGTGTGTGAGTTCTGTGTTCATTTTTCAACTTTGCAAAACAGTTTTAGAACATGTCCACTCCGTGCTACAATGCTATATAGTGCAGCTAATTTTGCTTTAGGTTTATGTGCAAGTAACAATACATAAGGTAGCTCATGAAGCAAACTAGCCACTGGCTAATTAAGCAGAGGAACATACCACTTATGGAAGAATTATATCACCACTACTTCTCAATGAATTTAGTGTCCTGAATAAATACCCACAACTCATTTTTATTTTTGGAGGACATGGGGTTGCCGTAAGTCAAAAGGCAGCTTGAAAGCACATGTGCACACACACACTAATCCCAGTGAGTTTTATCTCCCATCTCTCATTCTCTGTGTCTCAGAGAAAGTGTGCGCTCTCTCTCTCCCTCTCTCTTTTCCTCCTCCCAGCTCATGCAGGGACCAAACTACAGCATCAGTATTAGCCAGGCACCTTCTCAGTGCTCCCCCAACTTAGTCAGTACCAAGCCTCTCTCTGCAAGCAACACTGCAGGGAGAGAAGTCCAGCAGCCACTCAGTCTCTGACTCCAGCAACAAGTTACATAACCACCCCACCGTGCATGGCAGCCCCCCCCCGCAAGATACCCTCATCCTCACAGCAATCCAGGGGCCGTCTCCAAATTCCAACTTAGTCAGTAGGAAGAGTCACTCCCTCTCCGTCTCCAACTGCTGTCTCCAGCTCAGTGCTACTGCCAGGCCCCGCCTGAGGAGGGAGTGGGGCGCTTGCAAAGCAGCCTCTCCTCCTGGCTGTCTCTTGGTCAGACAAGGAGAAAGGAGACAACAGGAGGTTAGGGGGGGCCTTTAGCCCATTGACTCTGCCACACACACCCCGCCAATGCGGATTTGGCAGACTGGTTAAACCGGCCCTGGCTGTGGGAAACTCATCCAAGCATTGTTTTACACTCAAAATACCACTTAAGGATAGAATATTGAGTATAAATATTACCCTCAAATAATAGCCATGTGTGCACAGTTCTTCTTGTACCATCACTCTGCTAGACTGCTGTCACACCCCCAGATTCAAGTCTGAGTTTCTTTGCTGCACAAACCTCTGCTCTTTGGAGGTAGATGTAGCCCATTCTTCCCGAATCTATTTCTCAATCCCAATATTTCTGCCTTGATGCTTCATTAGTCTTGTGTGGTTGTCTTGTGAGCATGTGTGTATGAGTGAATGCTTCTGTGATTATTTTCCAATAAAAACCATTGTTATTTCATTTTGGCTTGGGGTCTCATCAGTGAGTACTGATATACACAGGTGCAAAGGTCCTATAAGTTACCCAGCCTCTTGCAACCATACCTTTGAGCTAATTAAAATTCCCCAATTTAAAATCATAATTGTAGTGTAACTAGTGGGTTCCCATGGGCCCCATGGAATTTGCATAACAATGCTTCCAAACAGATATTTTCCTGAGGGGACACTATTCACTAATGTTAGATGGCAGTTAGTATGATAAGCAAAAAAAGAAAAAAAGACGAAGAAAGAGCCTCTCAGAGATGAAGAAATATGATTCCTGTCTTAGCCACCAAACTAAAGTAGCCCTAAATAAAGAATCTGAACCTTGTGGAGTGGGTTCAAAATAGATGGATTTTCACCCTATGATTCTTTAATGGTACTACTCTGCCTCTTGCAGATGAATGTAAGATGCAATGCTTAGGAAGTAACTATTCTTTAAGATTACAGAAAGCAAATAGATGGATTTTCACCCTATGATTCTTTAATGGTACTACTCTGCCTCTTGCAGATGAATGTAAGATGCAATGCTTAGGACGTAACTATTCTTTAAGATTACAGAAAGCAAAAGAAATGTTTTCTTCCTTTGAAAAGCAGATTGAAAGTAATAATGCATAGATGGAGCTGAACATTTCCATTTTGACACAAATTATGTAATCTCAGTTGTACTAAGTGAATGACTCACTACAATGTATCAATCTGAAAGGTTGATTATTTTGCAGTCTCTTACTGCCACCTTATGTGATTTCTTGCTACTGCACATTGGACTGTTACATCCTAGTTTCCCATGCTATTGAGTAATTACCACTGTAGTCAGATGCATTGAAAGGAAAGCTTCTTATACAGTGGGGCCCTTGGTACCCACTGGGGTTTGGTTACAGGACCACCCATGGATACCAAAATCTACGGATGCTCATCCCATTATGTACAATAACATAGTAAAATGGTGTCCCTTATATAAAATGGAAAAATCAAGGTTTGCTTTTTAGATTTTTTAAAAAATATTTTCAAGCTGTGGATAGCTGGATCTGTGGCTACAGAATCCATGGATATGGAGGGCCGACTATAACTATAATAACTCTGTAGAACAGAGAATGAAAGTACTATAGTTCCTTCTTTTCTAGTCCTATAGACTAACTTTACTTCCCACCCCACCCCACCCCCATAGCTGTTAAAGATACAGGAGACCTGCCTTAATGCATGGCGTCCCCTTGGACACTTTCTCAAAACAAGACTTGTTAAAAGAATTGATGATATAGAATTGTGGTCATAATCCAAGGCAACAGTGCCCCATGGCTGTTCTCAGGGATGCTCTCGTCTACTGTAATGACCCAGGAGCCAGAAATAAATTCTTTTCCTCAAAGCACTTACATATAATGGAATCACAGTTAAAGAGCAGTATGTAAAAAATATCTTTTAAAGAAATGGCACAGCACTGACTCACAGAACATCTGTCTAGTGTAAAACTTCTAAAAGTTACAGAGCATTATGTACAAATTCATTTCAAAAGATGGCACAGTACTGATGCACAGAATCTCTGTTTAGCATATAACTTTTGAAAACATTTATTTCCTTATTAGTGCAATATAGGAATCTGTGTGTTGTCTTTTAACCAAATGTTAATTAAGATCTGCAAGGTCACACCTAAAGAGTTAACAAATTTGCTTTCAGCTGTTATTGAAAAGGTAGACAAGGGTACTGAGCAGCAAGTAAATCAGAATTTTTGCAGGTATTGCCTTAAATGATGCTGTTTCTTTCCAATATTATGGTCAAGGATTTTTCAGTCCATTTTAGTGCAATACTGTACATATCTATTCAGAAGCAATTCTGACTGAGCTCATTGGAGCGTATTCATCAGTAAGTGTGTACAGCAGAGTAGGCAACTGCAACCAGAGCAGGGGCCATTTTTCCTTCCTCCCTGCATCCAGCGAGTTGCAGCAAACTTTGCAGACTGCCTGAAATGGCATGCTGTCACTTCCAGATGCCATTTTTGCCAATTTGGGGGCATTTTTTTCTTTTTCTTTTTTTCTACTTTGGGAAGGTTTAGAAGCTCGGGGGGGGGGGTTAGAAGGGAAAACTGTTGCCTTTTAAGGCAGTTTTGGGAGGTTTGGGGGCAAAAAATGTCTCCAAATCAGCCCAAAAATAATGTTAAAAAATTAGGGGACACCCGGGAGCTTTGAGGAGTTTCTAGGGGAGGTTTCAAGGGCTGCCTGTGGCCCCTGGACACACTTTGTCCATTCATACTGTACAGAAACACACTAGGGCTTTCTTAGTGGTTATGAATTTGCTTTATGTATGAACCATATGGCTATCGTAGTTAAGTAAAAATCCCAAAATACCAAAGCTGTATATACAGTACTTATACTTGCTTCAGCATGTGTCTAAATATACTAAAATTAACACAATAAAAGTGTCCACAAACCTAGTCTAAGTGCAACATGTCAATCTCTCCCTCCCTCCCTCCCTCTCTCTCTCATTTGTGTTTGCTGTTACTTGCCATTAGCCCTTGGGAAAAAGGTAAACTACATTACAGAGTACCGGTAACTAAAGTATGCCCTCAGACTAGGCTCTGCAATGCATTAAGAATCACAAATTATTATCTAAAATGTTTATCCAGTAACACTTTCCAAACAGTGTAAACAGTTTATTTAGAAGCAGTGTATTTGTCGCAAGACTTCTTTCAATAAGAATAAAGTGAAAATAAAATCAATTTTGCTCTTGTTGGCTGTGATGGATCATACAAGAAATAAAGTTGAAAAAGCAGAACAGAACTCACTCCTCGATACAACAAAAATCAACAAGTTTTCTCATTTGGTGAATACTCTGCAATTGCTATCTTGCTGTAATTTCCAAGCAATCAAAAGCTAGTTCCATTTTTCTTTAATGCACTAGCTTTAAGAATTCCCTAGCCATCTTCTTAACCCAAAGCAAAACATTGACCAGATAACTAATGTTGGTATTGATTTTCTGAAAGGTTCTATAATAACTTCTTAAACACATTTCAGTGATCACACTAAATGACAAAGCAATCAAACAAGCGTAGGGCATCATATAAGCATTCTGTCCGTCCATTTATAGCAGGGAAGGTAAATATACCAGGGAGAGGCCAATTTTTACCCATGTGACACCCACAGCACCTGTATCAACATGAAAATAAAAGCAAAACAAAACTTACAGTTGTTTTTCTACTAACAGCAGCTTTCATAGGGATTAGAGACATTTGGAAAGAACAACAAAAAATAATCGTTATAGTTGATGGCCTCATGTTTGGAATCTAGTTGTTATGGACAAATCAACAAATCCAACATATCACTTCAAAGATCCTAATAGAAAAGAGATCTTACAAAACATGTCTTCCATTGATATGAATCATGCTAACTAAAGAAGTCAGAAAATCAATACAGGTTGACCCTCATATCTACATGGGATATAGTCAAAAACCCTCTGTGGATACCTGAAATTGTGGATAATAGAGAACCCTATTATTTTCAATGAGAAGAATGCCAGAAGTTGACAATAGAATCACATTGGAGGACCTAGAAAGGCCTAGAGAGAACATGTATTTTCAGATGTAGGTAAGTGAAACCGTGGATATCGAATCTGTGGATATGGGCCTGTACTTTAGTAAATTACAGAAAGATACATTGAATAACCCTTTCTTTTCTTCTACAGCACAACCCTCTCCCAATGCTCTCAAAATAATTGATAGTGCCATAATTTAATATTTCAATATTATTATCTATTATTGTTGGTCTTAGTTATATGTGTTCATAATGATTGTTAACATTTTTAAAAAATCAATAAATACAATAAACAAAACTCGTCACCATTGCCACAGTTAAGGGAATGAAACCAAACCTGTAAACTTGTTAGTAAGGCGTTGGATTCTCTCCCCAAATTAACTCAAAAGTTAACCCATCTTAGAGGTCTTACATTCGAACTGAACTACAGTTGTCCCTTCACATTCACTGGGATTTGGTTCCAGGACCCCCCATGAATACACAAATCCGTGAATACTCAAGTCCCATTATATGCAATGGTATAGTAAAATGGTGTCCCTTATATAAGATGGCAAAATCAAGGTTTGCTTTTTGGATTATTATTTTTTTAAGAATATTTTCAAGGCGTAAATACTTAAAAGCGTGAATGCCAAATCCATGAATGTGGAGGGACAACTGTACAAACTAACCTCTGGTTCAAACAATCACATATTCCAGTGGTTATGAATTATTATTATTTATTATTATATCATCAATTTATATGCCACCTTCATCCCAATAATTAGACTCAAGGTGGCTAACAGCATATTTAAATATTTAAAACTATGCAAAACCTTCAACAAAATATAAATATTAAAGTTATTTTAAATACAATTAAATCATTTATAAAGGACTTTTCAAATGGCGGGGGGAACCCCGAGGAGGTCAGGAGAAGAACGGCACTGTTCTGCTTGCAGTGCCCTGTTTCAGACGGCGCTGTCCTCCTCCCAACCTTTCCCTATGCTTCCTCTGTGCTGCAGCCACCGCTTTTTATTGACAGGGTTTTCCCGTCAATAAAAGCAGTGCGTTTCTTGCACCCGCAGCAGGGAGGAAGCACAGGGGAAGGTCGGGAGGAGGATGGCATCATCTGAAACGGGGTGCTGTAAGCAGAACAGCACCGTTCTTCTGACTTTTTGGGGTTTTTTTCACCCATTTGAAAAAGTCCAAAGTTAAAAACATTAAACATTAAAAGTATTAAAATTAATTAAAAGACCACATACAAACCTTAAAGGAAATGAGAACCACCACTGCCCAAAAACTGGTCAATTTTAATCCTAGAGAGCGAGAGACGAACTATATTTTGCTTCCTGGAAAATTACTGCAGAAGAAAGGGAAGGCAGAAAAGAGAGCCTAAGACTGGCCTTGGTGGTCAAGTTTCTTTTCTTGGAAAGATAAATTTAAAAATCAACATAATATACAATAGGGGCTAACTGGAAATCATTCAATCAGAGGCATCTAATGGGATAGAGGATCATCTTGAGCTGCTACTCAGAGCGCAAATACTCTAAGCCAGTGGTTCTTAACCCCAGGCGGCCATGATATCCTCACAGGGGGTCAAAGGCTGGCTGGCTTGGCCTGCATATTACCATTCATTCTGCTCCAGCCACAAACGTGCGGGAAGAAGTAAGAGAAAAGTCTTCCCTCCCCCTCCAGTGCCTCTGAGGGAAGGTTCAATGGATGATGTAACTGTATTATTATTACTATCAGGTATTGTTATTATGGTTTAAAATCTTGAATTAAGTCTTAGGGATGCTCAACAACAAAAGATATTTAAAGGGGGTCCCTGTTAAAGAAAGGGTTAAGAACCACTGCTCTAAGCAGTGGCACTGAACTTGTTCCATTAAGCATAAACCTGGGTGCCATTTACACGATGAAAATGTAGTGGGAAGAATTCATGTTGAACCCTGGTTGTTTAGACGGACATCAGGTTGGACATGTGATTTTCGGAAGGGGGGGCCACCTTTTATCCCACAGCTTGCTAACAAGCTGTGGGACAGCAAAAGTGGATACCTTCACATACCTGCAACTTGCCTGAAAACCATTAAGACAAATCGAAGCTGCTTCAAATTGCCATTAGTGCACATCAATCTACACACACCCTCATATAGACAAACCCTTAGAGTCACAGATCTACATTCTGTCTGAGATGTCAGTTAAGATGGTATATGGCTCAGGTCCAGGCTATCTGGCACACCATTATCTCCCTCTATGAATTGGCCCAGGCCCTGAGATCATCGGGAGAGGCCCTTCTCTCAGTCCCACCACCACCTCAAGGTGGGGACCCAAGAGAGGGCCATTTCAGTGGCTGCCCCTAGACTCTGGAACCCCCTCCCCAGGCCCCTTCCCTGTTGTCCTTCTAGCAGCAGGCCAAATTTTTTAATTATTATTCAGGCAGGCTTTTTAAAGAACAGGCTGGGGGGGGGGTGTTGCTGTGTGGTTTTGTTGGGTTGTTTTTTAAAAGTTTTTCATTTTAAAAAAGTTTTTAATATTTTAAGGTATATTTTATTCTTTTAAATATCTTGATGTTGTTTAAATTGTATAAGTGGTTTAATTGTGTTTTAATGTACACTTTTTGTATATTTTAATTGTGTGTTTTTAAAACTGTGAGCCGCTTTGGATCCCAGCCTTGTGCGGGGGGTGGGGGGAAAGCCAGCTACAAATAAATAAATTTAAAAACTGAGGGATTTCAATGCTGGCAGAGGTCACTCCCCTTATTGGCCTTGTGAGGACTAGGAAGAAAGAGCAATAAAAGATGGGTAATAACATTTCAACTCCATTAGCAACAGAAAAGTTAATTCTCAGACGGATTTCAAGAGATCATCACAATTTTTTTTAACTTTAATTTTAACCATTTTAACATCATCTCCATTTCCCTCCTGTATTATTTTTAAACATCTTTGCCAGATGAAGAAGCAAGCGAAGCTTCCCATGCTTGCATAATGTATTTCATGCTCTGGAGCTGCTCCCTGCTCGCCCTCGCGCCCAAAAAAAGCAACGTTGAAATTGAAATTGGCGCAAGGGATCATGGGATATGCCAAGCAGCGCCGCCGCCTCCTGCTCGAAAGAGGCGCCTCAGCAAAAAGCGAGATCACGTGACCCCCCCTTCGCCTGCCCAGGGCGTTAAGTTTCCCATGATGCTTTGGGAGGGACGCTGCGCCCGACGGCCGACCCGTTGCTATGGCGCCCTGACAACTTGCGGCCTACTCCCCAGTCCAGCGCCTCCACTCCTGCCGGCGTTGGCCATGCCGCCGCCGCCGCCGCCGCTCTCCCCAGCCCGGGTCTTTGCAGAGTTGGTCCCTACGCCCGTCGGGACGGAGAGCCGGGAGAATGAGCCGCCCAGAGCCGGAGGAATGGCGGCGGGGTCTTTGTTGCCGTCCGGGAGGGAGGTTCACGTGAGCGGCAGCGCGGAGCTCAGCGCCCGGCCGGACCGCGCCGTAGTGGCGCTGCGCTTGAGCAGCCGGAAAGGGGAGGCCGGCGCGGCGCGGAGCAGCGTCACCCGGAGGCTGGACTATATCGCCCAGGCGGCCCGGCAGCGAGGAGGGGTTCCGGTGGGTAGGCGGAGAGGCCGGGCTTTCTTTGAACTGCGTGAGGAAAGGTGGTGCGCAAGAGGGGGTTTCCGCCGGTATTGCTTGCTGCCTGGTTGGGTGACAGTACGCCCCTCCTGAAAGTCCCTCTCCCGCACAACCACGAAAGGACCACTGAATCCTCTCCAGTTTTCACTCTCGCAAGCCCACCCCGACCCCAAATTATTTAAGAACTGCTTGGCTGTGAAATATCTGCGCGGCATCTTTAAAATCAGATTCTCTGTAAAAAGGGGTGTCCCTTATATATGATGGCAAAATCAAGGTTTGCTTTTTGGATTATTTTTTTTTTAAGAATATTCAAGCCATGACTACTTAAATCCGTGGATACCAAATCCGTGGCGACAACTGTAATTGGTTTTTATCCTTCCATGAGCTTCTATGGATATCAACCCACTTCTTAAGGTGCAATGTGTGTGGGCCCCTCTATAGGATGGTAGAAATGTGGATTGATGTATACAGTAGGACCCCCATATCCACTGATTCATTATCCACAGATTCAGTTATCCACAGGGCACAAAACAGCACAGTCTTCCTAGAAAATGTGTCCTCTTTAGCCATTTTCTAGGTCCTCCAAGGCAACTCTATGGTATTTTAAACTGGAAGTCCCATTATTTTCAATGGTGTTTGCTATTATCCACGGTTTTTGGTATCCATGTGCCCCTGAACCAATCCCCAGCGGATACGGGAGTCCCACTGTAGTCATGCATATTCAAAGCAGGATCACCTTGTCCTAATGGTGTTTGTCAAAATCGCAGGCATGAGAGGCTACCCACTTTTGCTGTCCCGACAAGCATGCCTGCGATTCAAGATGGCAACTGCGACTTGCCTTTTTATTTTTGTGAATTGCTGCTGCCAGACAGTTTTTTTTAAAGGCATATTGAGGGTGCAA
Source organism: Gambelia wislizenii (assembly GCA_030847615.1). NCBI lineage: Eukaryota > Metazoa > Chordata > Lepidosauria > Squamata > Crotaphytidae > Gambelia > Gambelia wislizenii. The sequence goes on along the minus strand of JAUMIR010000001.1, from coordinate 161,692,655 downwards.
AGGTGCAATGGTGTGATATTCTGCCTAAATAAAGAAAAAAGAAAGAAAAGTTTTTTTGCTTGCATGATCATTTCCTAACTAAAGCAAACATCACAATGGCAGTTCTGGGATGCTTGCCCTCTAAGCAAGCCCCACCCCCTGCTCCTGTACAGCCAATCAGCTTTTTACTTCTACTTTTCTGGGGCTTGCAAATAAATACGATTGCCTGTCCTAATGATCGCTAATGAGAGCTGTTCCCTGTGGGGTTTATGGTGGATTTGCCCCCCCTCCTTCTGAATACGGTGGAATTATGTGGGATCCCATTAAGATAGGTAGGATTGTAAGTGAACTCTATGAGGATTATTTTCACTGTTTAGACAGGCCCTGGGTATGTGCCTTCAAGAAGCCTCTTGATTTATGGCGACCCCATGGATTCATAGGGTTTTCTCAGGCAAGGAATACTCAGAGGTGGTTTTGCGAGTTCCTTCCACTGAAATATAGCCTGCAGCACCTGGTATTCATTGGCAGTCTCCCATCCAAGTACTATCTAGAGCTGATCCTGCTTAGCTTCCAAGATCAGAGGGGATCAGGTGCCTTTGGGGTATTTAGGCTCTCAGATGCCTTTAGGGCAAGGGTCATGATTTGCATCCTTTTGGATCCTATTACATTCCATCCCAGTCCAACAGCTATGTAGATATGCTTTTTATACCTGAGCATTTATTATCATTCTGCACTGTGTCCGAAGAAATGGGTTTATATCCATGGAAGTTCAAGTTTCAATCTTGCCCTGTCTCCAAGGCATTCAAGAACCCCCTAGCCTTTTGTGAGTTCAATGGATGGAGTGGGTGTACAGAGATCTACTTCAGATTATCCCTGAAAGTACTGCCTGGTCAGATAAGATTAAAAGATTTTGATATCGTGTTATCCATTAGATTTCATCCAGAAATGATGTCTTAATTTTTGCCCCATAGAATTTGAGGCATCTGTTGGGAGGGTGCAGTTGCTCTCCCCCTCCCCCTGCCAGCAATATGTCCTAGATACCTAGCTTTTGAATAAAGTAAACAGCCCTGGTGTTGCCAAGGTTCAGGGCATAATATGTAGCCATTGTTTTTGCATTATTTAGACACCCAGTTTGACTCATGGCAAAACGACAGGACTAAACAGACCATAAAGATTTCTCAGATGCCTAGGCATCCAAATCTATCAGAAAAGCAGTGCTCTTTTTGATGGTGGTTCAGATAAAACTGTGCATTTTTTAAAACAACATTTCTATGGTTCAGAATTAAAGTGATGCAAAGGTTGCATATGTTAGCTGGTGTATGAAGTGGCAGATAACAATGGGAAAAGTACAATGAACAATCTGAGGTCTTCAATAACACCAAACCCTGTTGAAGCATAGCTTTTTCTCCTCTCCCTGCTAAGGTTCTCCCTGCAGTCCCTGCTGGTACTCTTCAAAGTTTTCAAGATGAAGGTAGAAGAACATGAGAACCCATTTCCTCATATATCATTTAAAGTTGTCAATGTTATGATCAGGGCAGTGACACTAGAAAATGCCCAGTATGTTCTTAGACTGCTGTGCTATGTTTATCATGGGAGATTTTTTCATCATTTTTTTTTCAGTGTCCCTCCTTCATGCTGCCTCCTGTGTGAAACTTGAATATAACACTCCTCTGTGATAGTGCTTCAGATTCTCTGGATTATCTGCTACAGTTTAGGTTTCTAGATGTCATGGAATGTGATGCAGAAGACCAAAAGCAAAGTGTGCATGTGTGTTCTAGTGGTAGTGCCTTGTGTATGCAAATTGCAAAGACATCATTGATGTTTTGCTTTCTCATTGAAAAAGCAAGTCCTGAGATGCTCACAGTAACATTCCATGTTATTAGCTGAACGTTTTCCACTTCCAAGTTGAACATTTTCAAGTTGCAATAATACATAGGGCCACATGAGGGCAGTGTTTTTACTTGTGGATGCAGTTTTGAATCTAATATCATTTGAAAAAATATAGTAGTAGCCAGTTATTGATTATTTGAATTCTTGATTTATCTTAAACAAAGTTTATATAAATTCCTTAGATTATTTCTACATATTTCTTTAAATTAAATTAAATGTTCCTTAAATTATTTCTACAGATTTCTTAAAAGTTACTCTTTATTTTTAAATTGCCTCCTTTCTTCAGTATGAGGATAACATTAACTTATAACAGATTTGATTCATAATTCCATCCTCAAATTATGCTTGTGTTAACACAGTCTAGAATGATACTCTCTCTCAACTGAAAGGAAAATGTTGGCCCAAGCCAGATTTATGGTTGGTTCCATATATGATTAATCATTTTTAGAGTAGCTTCATTGAAATAAGTATGAATTAAATTACTCGTGCCTAACTAAAGCTGCCCTGCTTTCAGTGAGTCTAACGATAATGAAATCTAAACTCAACCCATTTTCATTTTTGAGAAGCTCAAAATACACTGCCACTCTTTTGTTCTTTAATTACAGGTTAAGCAAAACAGGTATTATACTTAAAACTATTGTGTTTTTGTCCTAGGAGAACAATGTGACTGTGACAAAAAACTTCAGTAGAATAGACAATGCTTATAAGATGGAAGCGGAGGCAAGTATTTATGAATGAGGATTGGCAATAACACCATGTTAATTTTAGTAAGGAAAAATAGCCACCTGGACATGAATATTTTATTTTGTAGATAAATCATTACATTGATTAGGTCCTCTGGTAAGAGAGGGTCAAAATCAAGTTCAACTGCTTTCCTTTTCTACTTTTCATATCTACTTTGAAGCAAAAATCTAGAATTGGGGGTTGTAGCCACATTATATAGTTATAGCACTTTGAAACTACTTCTATCATGACTGCATCCTATAGAATTCTGGGATGTATGGTTTCATGATACACTTAGAATTCTCTGCTGCATTCCCTTGAACTGCAGCATTAGAACTCTTCAACAAGGAGTTTTAAGTACCCTTTCAAACTACAAATCCCAGGATTCCAGAGGATGGAGTAGTTAAACTGTTATCAAACTACTATAATTGTGCAGTGTGGATACACAATTGGAAACAAGGTTGGGTTTAAACTAATAATGGGTCACTGAGCAGTGGTATCTTGGAACAGGTCTGTTTTCTACAATATATATTATTAAAATAAAGATGGTTAGGTTACTTTTTCAGGTTATGGAGATAGAATAAATTAACATTGCTGTTGGAGGATTGTATGTAGAAATTATTGTATGACTGTAAAGCAGTGCAGATTCTTATATGGGACAGTGCTCCATCTCAAGAAACATACAGAGATTTTACAAACTTTAATGCTTACATGTATGTTGACTTAACATTGTTCCAAAAGAGATTTATTGCATTAAGAGTATTAATGTGTTTGCACACATCCATTTCCACCCCAATTCTGAAACATTTGTATTCAGTTTTTATTTTATTTTATTTCTTAAAAAATAATGAAATTAAACAAAATAAAAAAGCTGAAAATACTGTACTCTTATTGATATAACTTTTTAAATATTTTGGATTTTGTGAAGATTGTTATTTTAACTGCTTTTTTATTTTATTAGTACTATTATTTATTTATATCTTTGCTTTTTAAGTGGATATGATTTAAAAACATATCCGTTAAAAAGGAAGAAATAAGAACAGTACAGCACGCTTTTAAAAGCAGTCTCTTTCCAAAGGCCTATCAAAACAAGTTGTCACCTGTCACTGGATAGACACCATAGAGGAAGCCTTTCTACAATCTGGCCTCTCTAGAAGGGAGTTTGAAATCCAGGAAGCAGCAGCCAAGAAGGCCGTCTCCTGTGTTCCCACAAGATGTGTCTGTGAGAGTTGTCTCAATACCCAGGCAGGCTTGTATGTGAGAATACAGTACTTCAGATAAACCTGGACCCTGGTATACTAGTTTTTAGTAATTTTGGAGCCAGGGCCCTAAAAAAACTTAACTGATTTTTTTTTCCACATGCAGGTCTGCATTACATTCAGTGATTTTGGGAAAATGCAAGATGTTTGTAACTTCCTGGTTGAAAAGCTAGATAGCTCTGTTATCATCAGTCCACCCCACTTTTATCATACACCAGAGTCTGTTGATGCTCTTCGGTAAGTTGTCTTTCTCCTTCTCTGAGGAAAGTTAAGTTTCTCCAATTGGATTTACCAATGGTACTTTCAGTGTTCCCTGAAAATTGCTAAAATTGCTATTCTGTTGCTTGGCCATATATTATCTGCTTTTGGGATGAGTGCATGGTGGTGTGTGGGGTGTGTGTGTGTGAAGTAAACCTGTTTATTTGTTTTAAGAATTTTTATCCTCTTTTCTAACTATGAAAGCTCTCAGAATACCTTACACAGAATAGTGAGAGAGACCATGCCCATAAGCTTAAAACACATGGGTCTAAATCCATATGGTAGTCTCAACTAGAGTAGACTGATTGACTCAACTGCTCAATTGTAAGCCAGTGTTTATGTCAGTCCTAATGACTTAGTGGATCTATTCTAGTAGGGATGAGATGTTAGATCTAGTCTATGGCATACAAGAAAAAGGGGACATGAGAAGAAAAGCAAGGTCATGGCCCAGATCTTGGCTTTGTTTTAGAGTTCTGCTCATTTAAATAGTCAGTACTAAGGAAATGTCGAAATAGTCTCACATGTGCATCATGACATAACACTGAAGTGTGGTTTGAATGGACAAACTATTGGTTTCTTTCCAGGCGTCAAGTATGTCTTGCTGCCGTTGGAAGTGCCCAACAAAAAGCACAAGAAGTTTGCCAGTTGTTTGGCCAGTCCTTGGGGAAACCTTTGCTAATAAGGGAAGAGGAAGTGAAGGAATGGGAAGACCATTCAGAAAACCACATGGCCATTTTCTCAGACTCGCTAAGTTTGCAACAAAGACTCCAAAGTTCCACCATCTATGCTTCCTCGAGGATATTTGCTGTTTTTGAAATAAAGGGAGACAGGAAGAGAAAAAAGGCAGCTCTTCTAAATTTGAACTGATTTATTACTGAGGTTCTGAATTAATTTTGCTTTCCTTTGAAAAGAAAAATGTTCTCAAGAAGGTCAGCTTGATTTTTCATAATAAAAAATTAAAGTGAAAATGACATTTCATACTTTCTTGGTCATTAAACAAAATTGTAATGAATTGTAATCTTATGCACTGGGCATCACATGCGGTAAGCTCATTTGGTTGAAGCCAGACTTTTAAGTGTGTCTTTATCAGAAGGGGAATTCTCTGCATGGATTCCCTTGTGTTCATAAAAATACCTTCTTCCAGTGTTGGAGCCAACATATTATGTGTTCAAGAAACCATATGTAGGATCAGGTTACTGCCTAATAATATGCTATTTGTTAGAAAATTTATTCATTATTTAGGCTATTTTCTTTTCTGGCCTGAATGGAACTCAGAGCAGGTATCTAGAATTGTTTCATCTTTCTTCTTACCTCTTATAAGATCTATAATCCAAAGTTTTAAAAATCATTATGCTAAGTACTTGTTTGAAAAGTCTTAAAACAGCATCCCTACCCACAATATAGGGCTATATATATGACTAGCACTGGAGGAGGGGGGCAGAGTGGCAATTTGCTCTACCCATTACAGCCCACAAAGCCACCTTCCATACTAGGCTGGAATGCTAAGGGACTCTCCAGTTAATTATGCAAGGGCATATTAATATACCTGATGGTTTACTAGTGAATGGCCAGCATCTTATCGTGGGACTAGCATATAGATAGTGGTGGAAGCAGTTGCTCTTTCTCTGAGATTTTGTAAGTGTGGTCCCCTAATATGGACAATTATTCTGTAAGTGCACAACACTCTAACATTTGACTTCATGGGTGGGACCTGTTCCAATCTGCACATCAGGTGAGTGGAAGATAGAATACAGTAGCACCCCCACATCCACTGATTTGCCAACCGCAGATTCAATTATCTGTGGTTGGCGGTCGTGGTGGGAGGAATCTCACCTCTCCTGTCCCTTCCCCTGGGAGGGCGCCTGGTCACCACGGCGGCAATTGTGGGCATGAAGGGGGAAGGGAGGAGCAACCTAGCCTCCTCCCCTTCCCCTTTGTCCCTATGATCACTGCAGTGGCGTGGCCATGGCGGGGGGAAAGGGGAGAGCTATCTAGCCTCCTCCCCTTTGTCCCTACAATCACCACTGCGACAGGGCCATGGCTGGAGCAGAGGGAAGGGGAAAGTGATCTAGCCCCTTCCCCGCTGTGGTCACTGCTGTGGCAGGGCCATGGCAGGGGCGAAGGGAGGGAGAAGGAGTGATCTCACCCCCCTTCCCTTGGGATGGCTCCTCTCGCAGCGGTGGGGACATGGTGGGGGAGAAGGGAGAAGGGGAGGAGGCTAGATGGCCCCCGGGATGGCATTCGCTATTATCCGTGGAATTCACTATCTGTGGGGGGAGCCAGAACCAATCCCTTGCAGATACAGGGGTGCTACTGTATCAAAAATAGGTTAAAATAAGTAGAGATTCTTTAACACATTACACATTAGAAGACAGATGAACAGGAAAGAAAACGAAAATGAATTTTTTTTACATCTATATGTATACATATAGTTACATTAATTAAAAAGAATAGACATACCCCCTTACCCCCCCCCCCAATCAAAAATACATCCTATTGGATATCATTCAAAGCTCCAAATGTTAGATTGTGAATTCACAGCATTGGCTAGAGCTTACTGGGAAATGTTAATCCAACAGTTAGAGGGCTATGTGATACCCTAAGAGGCACCAGATCTCATCTGATCTTGGAAGCTAAGCAGAGTCAGTCCTGGCTAGTACTTGGATGGGAGATCACCAATGAATACCAGATGCTGTAGGCTATATTTCAGAGCAGTGTTTCTCAACCAGGGTTCCCTGGAACCCTAGGGTTCCCTAAGAGGTTGCTAGGGGTTCCTCAAGAGATTGATTGTGGGGGAAAGCAATAGCAATATATAGAATAATGTTTATGCAGGGGTTCCCTCAGGATCAAGGGTGTGTGTGTGATAAAGGGTTCCTTCAGGATAAAAAGGTTGAGAAAGGCTGTTTCAGAGGAAGCAACTGGTAACACTACCTCTGAGTATTCCTTGCCTAAGAAAACCCTATGTAATTTATGGGATCATAAGTCAACAGGCCACTTGAAGGCACATACACACGACTTTCACCTCTGCAGTAGAGCATTTTAACTTTGCTTAACTGATTCTATTAGCATAGTCTAGGAAATCTGGGATGCACAGGTTAAACTAGGGAAAAACATTATTGGAAGTCAGGAAAAAGACAGAATGATTGTTTACAGTCAGATATGACAAATATCCTGAGTGCAGCTTGTATGTGTTAGGAAAGAAAGAATGACAGAAGGGCTGGAAATACTAAAACTGTCATACTGTGAGAACTTGTTAAAAGTATTTATTTTTGAAAAGATGGAAGGAAGATGGTGAATCAAAAGTGATCTGTACTTGAACATCTTGCCATAGTATAGGATACATATAATTTGTTAACGGGGATGAAAGGAAATATTAAGCAAAATTATAAACAGCTGTATGTAATCCAATTTTTTAAAAGGTGCAACTCCATGACTTAGAAGAACCATACAAATTTTATGTATACTTTATTTTGCCAGTTGCAATTTTTAAGGTCTTTCTCTAGTTTTGCTTGTAAGGATTGTGAAGCAAAGGTATGCAGGGCATATTAGCCTACACCCTCCACCCCTGAGATTTCAGCAGGCATTATCTACACAGCTCAACAAAGACTAGAAACTGCCCCCTCCACTTCCATGTTTCCTCCCAAGTATGAAAGATCAGATTCACAGCTTACTATTCTGCCCATGGCTATGGCTATTCTGCACTCTTGTAGAAATCACATACACAATCCTCACTCTACACAGATCTCATACTTTTAATAAGTAGGATGGATCCAGTTAGGGCACCTAGATATAAATAGGAAAACAATAGAGATTTAACTTCCATTTTGAGAGGAGTAGATGTACTAAGTCTGTTACACTGAGCTGTAGGTAATGTTTTTCTGTAACATTTCATGAAGTATATATTTTAAGTAAAATGTTAAGCCATGTTATTTGTTCAGGTTGCATAAGGTTTTGTTTTAGCTTTAGCTGATGGTTTCTGAGCATTTAGTGATAAAACAGTTTAGCCTGTTCATTCCCTTATAAAAGTAGACTTTTAAAATAAAAAAAATAATCCAAATAATATTTTTCACTGGTTAATATTCAGAACATACAGCAGAACTCCACTCGACAGGAACTCCATTCCCTGTCAGCACAACACTGACGTACTAATGTGAAATCCTTGGCAGTGTAGTTGTGCAACAAACAATTGCAGTAAAAAGTACTGTACTGCTAAACTTCTAGTCACTCCTGAAATATTGTTACATTATAATTCTACTTACAGCTATCAGAGTGTTTCAAAGAATTTTGTAAGAGCAATATTGTAATCACAGCAATAAGTCACTCTTGGAACCAAGATGGCCTCAAAAGCAACTGATGTGCCAAGAAGGAAAACAGCCAGTGTTCAAGAAGCCTTTGCACCACACTTTCACATGCTGCCCAAGGCCACCTTCTGTGGGCTGCCAATGCTATTAAGAGTGTGGTGGCCTTCATGCATTGCAAACATGTCAACATGTTGGCAACTGGTGGTCCGCCAAACACTGGATAGCAACCCTTGTCATCATTCATCATTGACTATGCTGGATAGGGCTGACACGAGTTGCCTTCCCAACAGCCAGAGGGCCACAAGTTATCTGCATACAAACACTCCTTGCTGGATTAAGACCAGAGTTCAGGTTTTCAATGTTGCAATGAACTTCAATTATGAAAGCTAATTCCTAGGTATTTCAAAATCTAAGCGATGCAGACAGCACACGTTTACAGACTAAAACCTAATCAATTGAAGGTATGTTGCACGGAAGCGTTTGTATGGTAGGTTACAGTCCTATCCTGTTATTCTGCTTGAAATTTCTGAAGATTTAGATTTCTCTTTCCCCTAGATAAATGAGCTAATTGCAACCTATCATTATATAAACAGAAGCCTAAAGAACAATGAGAGCCAGCATGGTGTAGTGGTTTGAACACTGGACTATGACTCTGGGAGACCTGGATTCAAACCCCTGCTCTGCCATGGGAACCCACTGGGAGACCTTAAGCAAGTCACACTCTCTCAGCCTCTGAAACAAAGGCAAAGCCCCCTCTGAACAAATCCTGCCAAAAAAATCCAGTGATAGGTTTGCCTTAGGACAGCCAGTTGTTGTCAGAAACAACTTGAGGGCATACAAGAACAAGCATCCCAAATGGAAATGACCACCTTTGCAGACTACTATTTCATAAAGAAAAGTTTATGCAAGTTAGAAGAACTCTCTGTTAAAATTAAACTCTGGTTTCTCTTCAGATCGTATAAATCTGTTAAAATTTATACTCAGAGCTGCAAGAGGGTAGGTGCTTCTAGTGTTAACTTTGGCACTCATCCCAGCAATCTTGAGGCCCAATGCGATGACCATTCTGTCAAACACGAATCAAGGAACACGAGAGACACCGCAGACTGGGCCAGCCAGAAAAATCAGCATGAGCAGAAGGACAGGTTGCTTACCTGTAACCATAGATCTTCGAGTGGTCTTCTGTGAATTCACACAGTGGGTTACTCCTGCGCCTGCGCAGAGCGTTCGGAACTATCTAGAATCGCTAGGCAGAACTAACTTTGCAACATTTTGGCGGTAACTCTGCCCACCCTAACGGTCCCTATATAGGCGCTCCCGCCTAAATCCCCTCAGTTCCATAAAGGATGCCGCAAAGAGCAGCATCAGGAACATTAAGCATATAAGCCATAGCAGGACACAGAGGGGAGGATGGGCAGGTCTGTGTGAATTCACAGAAGACCACTCGAAGATCTATGGTTACAGGTAAGCAAACTGTCCATCTTCTTCGTGGTCTCTGTGAATACACACAGTGGGTAGACTAGCAAGCTTCTCCTACAGGAGGAGGGGTGTCATGCCAAGAGTTTTGACAAGGACCAGCAAAATGATACTAGTCATCAATAACAACGAATGCAAGCCATGAACATGAAACCCAAAATAAGAAATTGGGTGTATTTCAAGCAGTTACCGCAGAACACATGAATAAAGCATTTACACTTGCAGAAGAGAAAATCATAAGCAATTACATCTGCACATGAGAAAGTCATACCATAACAGAAAATAGTCATTGAATTGAAGAGGTTGGATCCCAAAGGCCGCCTCAGCACGGGATTGAGTGTCGAGTCTATAATGTGAAATGAAAGTCATCGGCGTGGACCAGGTCGCCGCCCTGCATACATCCTCCAACGGGATCCCGGAAAGGAAGGCAGTTGAGGTGGAGACCGACCTGGTGGAGTGTCCTCGAACTCGAGTAGGGGGAGTTTTCCGAGCGAGTTCATAGCAGAGTGAAATCAGAGAGACAACCCATTTGGATAGTCTCTGTGAGGAGATAGGGGTCCCCAGTCTAGAGGCAGAGTAAGAGACGAAAAGCTTAGGAGATTTCCGGTGCTGAGCAGTCCATTGAACATAAAAGGCCAACGCTCTCCTGGCGTCCAGGGTGTGCAGAGCTCTTTCAGTCTTCTTTGGGGTCCTGCATCAGGGCAGGAAGCACGATGGATTGGTTCAAGTGAAAGCTAGAAACAACTTTGGGGAGGAAAGAGAGGTCGGGCTTGAGCACTACTTTGTGCTTATGGAACACAAGAAAAGGAGCGTCAGACCGGAGGGCACAGATCTCTCCAGCTCGACGCGCTGACGTGATCGCCACTAGAAACGCTGTCTTCCAAGACACAAGCCTGAGGTCGGCGGTGGCCATAGGTTCGAAGGGTTTCTTTGTGAGTTGCGACAACACCAGTTCGAGGCTCCACGCAGGGGTAGGTTCTACTACCGGGGGTGTAAGTTAATGTACCCCCAAAGGAACTTCTTCACTGTTGGATCTCTGAAAGGTGAAGGTTTGCCCCTTGCCTGAAGTTCCACGGATATTGCTGCCAGATAGGTACAAATGGAGGATGCTGAGAGACCGGAGTTAGAGAGGTGTAGGAGAAAACGGAGAATTACCGGTATTGAAACAGAACTCATGGAAACATTAACTTCAGCAAGGTAGGATTCAAAGCGTTTCCACTTATAGGAATAGGATCGTTGTGTCAACGGTCGAAGCGCAGCATCCACTACAGCCTGAACGTCTGGAGGCAGCGGAGAATTCAGGAGGCCGCCTGGTGCCGGTGCCGTCCCTACGGTAGGATCCTCCACGCCGTCAGTCGAAGTGTGTCCAGGTCTGGGTGCCTGACCTTCCCTTTCTGCAGAGTCAGGAGGTCCGGGTGGTGTGGAAGATGCAGAAAGCGACGGTTGGCCAGGCACAGAAGGTGAGCAAACTACGCCTGTCAAGGCCACCATGGTGTGATGAGGATCGCGTTTGATCGATCCCTGCGCATCTTGGCTATAACTCGGGTGAGGACTGGAAACAGTGGAAACAGATACAGGAGGCGCCCGGACCACCGAAACAGGAACGCATCACCTTTTGAGTCCCTGCTCCAGTCTCGGGAACAGTACATGCGGCATTGCCTGTGGCAAACAGGTCGATGTCCGGCGATGTCCGGCAAACAGGTCGATGTCTGGCGTTCCCCACTTCCAGAACAAGGTCCGAGCGACGGAGGGGTGTAGGCTCCATTCGTGTACAGAGGAAGAGGAACGCCTCAGTTCGTCTGCAAGAGTATTCTCCTCCCCTGGCAGGTGGATGGATTGGAGGAGGATGTTCCTCTTGATGCACCAGTCCCAAATTTCCATGGTTAGAGAGAGAAGAGGCAGAGAATGAGTACCCCCTTGCTTGTTGAGGTAATACATTACCGTGGTATTGTCGGTTGCAACTAGGACCACCGAGCCCGATACCTGGGTCTTGAATGCTCTCAGGGCTTTCTGTACTGCTAGAAGCTCCAACAAGTTGATATGAAGCTGTTTCTCGTCAAGGGACCACGTCCCCTGTACCGAGCAGTCGTTGAGATGAGCCCCCCAGCCCATCATTGAAGCATCGATGGTGAGGGTGACATGAGGTCGAGGGGGCTTGAAGGGCATGCCAGAAAGTACCATCCCCGGGTCGAGCCACCAGTCCAGGGAGCGTTGGCCAGCCCGGGGCATCGTGAGGAGGGTTCCAGGAGGGTCTATGAGGGGATCGAAGACTCCCAGAAACCAAGACTGGAGCAGTCACATCCTGAGTCGAGCAAACTGGGTAACAGATGTCATGGCTGACATGTGTCCCAGGAGTGTCCATACCGCTAACGTTGATACTCTCCGGGATCGACAGCAAAGATGGATGGCAGCATAAAAAGAGGTGAAGCGGTCTGAGGGCAGATGGGCGATCGCCGACTCGGAGTCGAGGCAAGCTCCAATAAACTGTATTGACCGGGTGGGCTGGAGGTGGGACTTCTCCATGTTCAATGAGTCCAAGTGAGTCTAGCAGTTCCAGGACGAATTCAACATCGAAGATCAGTTGCTGTCGAGTCCGAGCTGCTATCAACCAGTCGTCGGTGTACGGAAACACAACGATGCCCTGCTGCCATAGAAAGGCTGCCACCGGTGCCATACACTTGATAAAGACTCTTGGTGCCGTGGAGAGGCCGAAGGGAAGCACCCTGAACTGGAGGGACTCTGTCCTGATATGGAAGGACAGGAACCGCCTGTGGTTGGGGTGTATTCCGACATGGACGTAAGCGTCCTTGAGGTCGACTGAGGCGAACCAGTCGCCCTCTTAGAGAAGAGGCAGGATTGTCCCCAAGGTCACCATTCTGAACTTCTTTGGAGTTATGAGGAAGTTCACTCCCCGAAGGTCCAAAATCGGCCGCAGTCCACCCCCTCGCTTCTTCACCAGAAAGTATCGGGAAAAGAAGCATAGATGACGTTGGGACAGGGGGACCATCTCGACCGCACCCTTTTGAAGTAGTGTTTGGACCTCCTCGAGGAGGGGAAGGGATGGCGAGGTTATCCGGATGTAGCCTGTCGGTGGGAGTTGGTCGAACTCTATCTGATAACCCTCCTGGATGATGTGTAGCACCCAGCGGTCTGATGTTATTGACAGCCAGTTGGATAGGAACCGAGACAGGCGACAACCGAAGAGTGGAGTCTAAAAGGAAAGACAGAGAGAGTCATAAGGATCAGGGCTCAGAACTTTCTCTTTCCCAAGTCCTTGGACCTCTGCTTTGTGGATGGGTGGAAGTGAGAGGTGGAGGACTGACTCACCGAAGGAGTGGCGGGAGGCTGTTGCTGGTAACAAGGCGCCTCGAAGCCTGTTGACTATAGTTTCTCCAGGAGGAGGAAGGGTAGTATTGGTGCCAGGAGGGTCGTGCCTTGGATCTGTAAGTGGTGGAGGGCATACCGTACTTCCTGGCTGTCGAGCACATTTTCTGGGTAAACTCGAGCTTCTCATCTGTAGCGGAGTTGAAAAGCCCCGAGTGGTCGAGGCCATATCTTCAATGGTAGAAGCAGTCTGAGGGGCTAAGCCCAAGGAGCGGAGCCATGGATGTCTGCGGAGCGCCACGGAACCGGCAATTGTTTTCGCGGCGCAATCTGCCGTCTATAGACGGCGCAATCTGCCATCTATAGAGACGGTCTATTCTCTTTGAGGTGGGTGGTATGGAGGATGGATTCTCCCAGCTGCCCTGGGTTAGCTTCAGTAGGGATGGGAGAATTTGCAACTCGGCCATAGGAGGTGTCTGGACTTGAGCCAGTGTTGAATCGGGTCCAAGAGGTCAGAGTCCCTCTCCGTCAGCTTCAGGTCTAAGGCGTGGGCCATCCGCACCATCTGCTCCGAGAACACCCATATGTCGTCTGTAGGAGACGAGGAATCTTCGTCAAGCAGTTCCAAAGGTGGAGACGGATGTCTCGGGACATACTGGGAAGAAGAGCTGGACGAATCAGAAGATGAGTCCGCAGATGGGGATGGGCTCCGGCTGGCCGGTGACACTGTCCGTGGAGGATGGAAGGCTTGTGTCACATCAATAGGGGCTGGTGCAGGAAGTGGGGGTAACGGCCTGTGCTCATGTTGAAGTGGGGAGACTTGACTCATGGTGTCGACCCTGGTTGAAGCCCGCTGTCCGATAGACGGATCCGCTTGGCTGCCCGTATCCACAAGGAGAGGTCTGCGGGGTAGGTTCCAGTCAGCACTGGACCGATCCGGCACATGAAAAGAAAGGCGTGGCAGGGAACGGAAAGAGTTCGTCCGGATGAGGTCTCCGGTACCGGAGGAAGGTCGGCAGTACCCAGGGAGGCCGTGGAGAGGTGTTGGAGGAGGCCGATATTCGGAGCCAAGTGCGGCTCGGGCTGCATCGAAGGCACCATATATGCATAGTGGGTGCTGTATTCGTGTTCCACCTCCATCCCGTGATGGACTGGAAAAGGCATAGGGGTACGGCTTGTTCCCTCTGCTGGCTGGGAGGATTCCACATCAATAAATATCGTGTCCGTACAGAGGAGTTCCTCATGGGACACGATCAATGCCGGCGAGTCAGCCCTTGCATGAGGTTGGGCTTGATCCTCATCAGAAATTTCTCCCTCCTCCAATTAGACCGCCTGGGCGGGTGTCAGACTCAAGGGTTGATGTTGTTAAGGGTCCCGACGGCAAGAGCAGAGCCCTCTGTCGCTTGCGGTGCAGGACACGGAGGGCGAGGCAGCTCCGTGGGGACCGATGCGGCGGTAGCCGAGGTGGCAGATTCTGGCCTGGGGGAGGTACGTTTTGCCTTCTTCTTCTTGGGTTTCCCCTTGGAGAAGAGGCCAGAGTGGTCATGTCCTGCGGCCGGTACCGAGGGTCGAGCCTGACTCGAGCCCGAAGGTCTGTCGGCCTTCTTCGAACTCAATGTCATCAAATGTTTATGGGATTTTCTGACCGCTTTGGGATCAGAAGCCACCGCTTCTCTATACTTAGGGCTAGAGGCCTGGTGACATTTTTTTGATGGGCCAGCCTCAGGAGATCGGCCCCGTTGTGGACTCGGCCTCCTGGCTGAGGGCCCAGGAGATGGTGACCTGGCCCTTCTTGGGGGAGCGGCCGTCAGTGGAAGCGGTGTAGCAGGCAGGCTCAACGTCTTCTCATAGAGGAAAGATTTTAGCCTCGATAGACGTTTACGAGCCTGTGGCATGAAGTTGCGGCATTGGGAACAAGCGTCAACGTTGTGGGCCTCGCCCAAGCAGATGAGGCACTTAGAGTGGCCATCAGAGGCCGGCAACTTTGCTTGGCAAACGGAGCACCGTTTCAAGCCCGCTAATTAAGAGGCCATCGCAATCAGACATGAGACAGTCGCAAAGTCAAGCGTCAAGCCAAATCGAGGAGCCAATCGTTGTCAGAAGCCAAATCGTCGTCAGAAAAACCATCCGTCAGAAGCAGGGATATGTCAAGACAAATCCAAAATCCAAATCCAAGTCCAAAAAAACAGAGTCAAACACGAGTGAGGAAAAAGACTAGCACTAGCGAAGACAGTTCCTTACTAGCTGCTCACGCGGCGGACGAAAGGAACTGAGGGGATTTAGGCGGGAGTGCCTATATAGGGACCGTTAGGGTGGGCGGAGTTACCGCCAAAATGTTGCAAAGTTAGTTCTGCCTAGCGATTCTAGATAGTTCCGAACGCTCTGCACAGGCGCAGGAGTAACCCACTGTGTGTATTCACAGAGACCACGAAGAAGATCATGTTATAAACCAACCTGGACACAAAATGTTATTTAAAAACACCAAAATTCTGGGCCAGACCAACTATCATGTCAGAATGCACAGAGAAGCTATTGAAATCCACAAACACCTGGACAAATTCAACAGGAAAGAAGAAACCCTTAAAGTAAACAAAATTTGGCTACCAGTCTTGAAAAACACCAAAATCAAAACTCAACACATGCAAACAAACCACCCAGGGACAGGGGAATTTCCAGCAGATAATGGGCCATTAGCCAAACACACTAATCTTCCTTGCATATCTCCCCCCAGGAACTACCCATTCAAATACACAAATTTACATATACTCTCCAAGAGGGGTTCACAGTATATAAACCACCCACACATTCCTACCCATCCATTCTCTGAAGATGCCAGCCACAGACGCAGGTGAAATGTCAGGAATAAACTCTTCCAGAACACGGCCTCACAGCCCATAAAAAAACCCACAGAAAACCTGTATTACCCTTATCACACCTGTCTATAAACTTACAGGAACAAGTGCATTTTTCCTCCTTCAATAAAATCTCCAAATAATAGGATCTCTAAGGTTGTTATACACGCACAAAAGACTGGCATTCGAGTGAACCAGTTTTTGTTAGCACAAGTATTGCATTCTGTATGAAACAGTTTGATTTTGATAATGTATGCATCCTCTAAAAATCAAGTTAGCTGAAACATTGGATTCAGACTAGCCCCTATTGTTCATAGACAGAAGTGGGATCTAGTAGATGGTAACCACTGCTGGAAGGAGACAACTGTAGTTTTCTCCCATTCCCTCTTCCTCCTTCAGGACCTAGCTCCACTTCCTGAGGTGTTAAAACTACAAAATTACAGGGGAAAGGGGGGATAAGAGACAAAGAAAAGGACAGGTTGCTTACTTGTAACCACAGATCTTCGAGTGGTCTTCTGTGAATTCACACAGCTGGGTTATTCCTGCACCTGTGCCTGCGCAGAGCATTCAGAACCTTCTGGAATTGCTAAGCAGAATGTGTTTTTGGCGGTAACTCCGCCTACCCTAATGCTCCCGCCTAATTCCCCTCAGTTCCTTGAATGACGCTGCAACCAGCAGCATCAGGAACATTAAGCATGTTTATATAATATAGTAGGACATAGAGGGGAGGCTGGATGGGTCTGTGTGAATTCACAGAAGACCACTCAAAAATCTATGGTTACAGGTAAGCAACCTGTCCATCTTCATTGTGGTCTCTGTGAATCACACAACTGGGTAGACTGGCAAGCTTCATCCCAGAGGAGGGTATGTCCTATACATACTGACACTAGGACCATGCTGCACAGTCAAACAGCAGTCGGATTTATTGACAGCACATTGTTAAGTATGAGAAAACTGATCAAGTATATAGATTTAGCATATCAAGCATATCAATCAGGTAACTTGGCAACACATTAACACTCACTCATTGAATAAAGACAAAAGAATAAAGACAGCTTTCTCAAAGGCAGCCTCGTTCCTAGAACGAGTGTCAAGTCTATAATGAGATGAAGGTCAAAGGTGATGACCAAGTTGCCGCTCTGCAAAGTCCTCTGGAGGCACTCCAGATAGGAAAGTTGTCGAGGTGGAGACAGCCTTCATCGAGTGTCCTCGAACCCATGGTGGCAATAACTTCTTAGCTAGTTCATAGCAAAGATATATACTCATATCACCCACTTTGACAAGGGTTATGCAGAAATTAGTTGTCCAAGTCTCGAGTAGGCATAGGAGACAAACAGTCTAGGCGACTTCCTGAACGGAGCAGTTCGCTGGATGTAAAAGGCAAGCACCCTCCTGACATCCATGGGATGGAGGGTGCGCTTGAATTTGTCCTTTGGATCCTACATCAGAGCAGGGAGGGTGATAGGTTGATTCAGATGAAAACTAGACACCACCTTTGGAAGGAAGATGTCAGGACGCAGCACCACTTTGTGCTTGTGGAAAGCAGTGTATGGCAGGTCCGAGTGTGGGGCACACATTTCTCCAGCTTGATGCACTGAAGTAATAGCAACAGGGAAAGCAGTTTTCCAAGATAGGAGTCTCAAGTCAGTAGATGTCTTGGGTTCGAAAGGATGTCGAACCAGTTGAGAAAGGACCAGTTCAAGGCTCCAGGTCAGAGTAGGCTCGAGCACCGGAGGATGCAGGCTGACATAGCCTCTTAAGAACTTTGTGACCATCGGGTCCGTGAAAGGGAACGGTCGGCCTCTAGCCTGGAATTCAACAGAGATGGCTGCCAAGTTACACCAGAGTGACGAAGCTGAAAGTCCCGTTGCAGACAGGTGAAGGAGGAATTTGAGGACTATCAGGATGGAGTATGGTTCTCTGGACAGTCCCCAGTCAGCTAGGAAGGCTTCAAACTTCTTCCACTTGTAGTGATACGACTTACAGGTTGCAGGTCATCGGGCAGTGTCAACAACAGCCTGTACCTTTGGAGGAAGGGATGGAGGGACCTTGCCCTTCGGAACCGAGGATGAATTCAAGGGCGTAGTCTCCATGCTGTCAGCTGCAGAGCCTCCACATCTGGGTGTCTGACCATCCCTTTCTGAATGGTGAGAAGGTTGGGACAGTTCGGAAGGCAGATGAATCGATGCCTGGCCAGACGCAAGAGGGTTGCAAACCAAGGTTGACGGGGCCACCACGGAGTGATGAGGATGGCATCTGCTCGATCTCAACATAGTTTGGCGATTACACTTGTCAACAGTGGGAACAGAGGAAAGAGGTAGAGAAAAGGTCCTGTCCAGCGGAAGAGGACTGCGTTGCCTCTAACCCAGAGCGCGACCCCTGGAACAGAACTGGTGACACTGCCTGTTCTCTGGTGAAGCAAAGAGGTCTACTTGAGGAGTTCCCCACTGCCTAAGCAGGTCTGATATCACTGAGCTGTGTAACATCCACTCGTGGATGGAGAGACTGGAATGGCTGAGTCCATCTGAAAGAATGTTCTCCTCCCCCAGCAAGTGGATAGATTGGAGGTGAATGTTCCTGAGTACGCACCAATCCCAGATGTCTAATGTGAGCTGAAGAAGCTGGGGGGGATCTCGTTCCTCCTTGCTTGTTCAAATAGTACAGAACCGATGTGTTGTCTGTCACCACCAGAACGGTCTTGCCCATCACCAGGGTCTCGAAGGCCCGTAGTGCTTTCTGGATGCCGAGGAGCTCTAAGACGTTGGTATGGGATGTCTGTTTGTTTGTATCCCAAGTGCCCTGGATCTCATAGGATTTGAGATGGGCTCCCCAGGCGAGCATAGAGGCGTCCATCGTTAGAGAGGTGTCTGGTTGAGGTGGGTTGAAGGGCATCCCCGACAAAACATGTTCCGGGGCCAACCACCATTCCAGCGAACGTTGGATTGCGCATGGCGTCGTGAGCAGTTTCTTTGGTGAGTCATGCAGAGGGTTGAACACCTGCAGAAACCAATCCTGAAGCAGGCGGAACCGGAGTCTAGTGAGACGGGTCCCGTAGGTAGTAGCTGTCATGTGCCCGAGAAGTACTTGAACTGCATGGGCTGAGAGTCTTCAGGACCGGCAAGTCGTGGATCAAAGAATGGTGTCGAATCAGTCCCAAGGTAGGTAGGCTGCAGCTGTCAACGAATCCAACTGAGCCCCGATGAATTGGATAGACTGGGACGGTCGAAGTTATGACTTCTCCATGTTGACAACAAGTCCCAGGCTAGCACATCTAGGGTGAGAACAATGTCCAGTTCGAACTGACATCGAGAGTTTGCTACAATCAGCTAGTCGTCGATGTAGGGGAAGACCACTACTCTATGCTGATGCAGGAAGGCCACTACAACCTCCATGCACTTCATGAAGACTCTCGGAGCAGTTGAGAGTCCAAACGGCAGGACCCAGAATTGGAATACCTCGGTCCCAATCTGGAATGCCAGGAAACGTCTGTGGGATGGGTGAATCCCGATGTGGAAGTAGGTGTCCTTGAGGTCTATGGAAGCAAACTAATCTCCCTGTTGTAGGAGCGGTATGATGGAAGCCAGGGTAACCATCCTGAACTTCTTTGGTGCAGTATACCAGTTCACTCCGCAAAGGTCGAGAATGGGATGGAGACCGCCATCTTTCTTCGTGACCAGGAAATACCTCGAGAAGAAACAGGTGATGAAGTTCAGAGTCCATGGGTTCAAGGGCCCCCTTCTGCAGCAACATCTGCAATTCCTCAAGGAGGGGAGGGCGGTGTTGGTCAGACCCGACCTGTCAGAGGCAGTGAGTCAAATTTGATCCAATAGCCATTCTGGATGATGTGAAGTACCCAGCGGTCTGATGTTATTGAAGACCAGGCTCCATGGAAGCTCGACAGTCGATCTCCAAACATTGGAGTCTAGAGAGAAAGAGAAGAGAATGAAGAAGTGAAGACTCCAAATGTTCTCCTGGTTTGATCCTTGGACCTCTGCTTCGCGGGGGGCCAGTATCGAGATGTTGACCCTTGGCTCCTCACCGATGAGGCTGATGAGGAGGGTAGCAGTTAATGGGAGCGTCTATAGGATTGACCAGTGAACGCCTGTCTATACTGATGGCCAGGTGTAGAGGCCTGCCAGTTGGTACGGCTCCTGGAGCAATACACAGAAGATGAGGAAGTAGCCATACTGTACTTTCTGGCGGTGGTCCTCATCTTCTGAGTGAACTCTAATTTCTCATCTGTGGAGCCGTTGAACAGGCCCAACTCATCCAACAGCATATCTTCGATGGTGGCCGAAGTTTGCAGAGTGAGGCGCGAGGACCAGAGCCACGCATGACGATGCAGGGTGATGGATCCAGCTATCGTCTTGGCGGCACGATCTGCGACATGTCGGGCAGAGTTCATTTGTTGTCTGGCCAAAAGTTGTGCCTCTGACTGGATTGCCTCCACAAATCTTCATCTCTCATCCAGCAGATCCTGAATGAGGGGCATCATCCTCTCCCAGAGAACCTGTTGATATGCCCCCATACAGGCAGAATAATTAGCAATACAGAAGCTCAGACCTGCGGCAGAATAGATCTTTTCCCCGATTATGTCTAGCTTCCGTCCTGGGTCAGGTGGCGTCGATTTTGGGCGCTGCTGCCTTCGGCTCTGGGAGGCCTCAACTACCACAGAATTGGGGCAAGGATGAGTCTGCAGCCATTCGATGTGTTCACCTCCAACCTGATACAGTCTGTCAATCTTCGACGTTGACTGGATCGAAGAAGGATTCTTCCATGAGCTCTGAGTTAGTTTTAACAGAGAAGGCAAGACTGGAAGACTGGCGATAGGAGGTGCCTTAGACTGTATATGATGGAATATCGGATCCATTGGTTCCGACTCCTTTTCCACAACCTTGACGTCCAGAGCATGGGACATACAAACCACTTGTTCAGAAAAAGCACGGACATCATCCGTTGGTGAAGCAGAATCTTTGTCCACTAAATTAGGTTGCGGAGATGGCAGATAAGGTAAGTATGGATCCCATGAATCTGATGAACTGGAGGTGAAACCAGAGGGCAATGAGCTTCGGCCTCCGTGGAGAATAGAAGTGGTTCAAGCCGGTGGAGTAGGTTGAGTAGGTGGCAGAGGACGTCGGTCAGGAGGTGGAGATACCTGACTCAGCATCTTGCTTTGTCGGAGCCGAAGAGTCATCAAACCGCAGACATGGTGGAGAACGATACACACTCCAACTCGTTCACGTTCCCATTAAATCAAAAGCCCGGGTGGTCAGGACCTGGGATCCTGTCAGAGAAGTAAACTGGGCATGGTAGATGGAACGTGCCAGATCGTAGGCTAAGTTAGCAGGCTCATCATAATGGATCATGGGTGAAGAAGCACAGATCCAAGTTACATCTTCAGACTCACAACATTAACTTTGACATCAGAGGCAGAACGTCCAAGAAGCTGAGCTCTCGAAACAACAAGGGCCGGCGACTGGCCTCTACGTTGAGGTGACACATCCATATCAGCCCCCGAGGGTACTTCAACCACGACAATTTCCACTGAAGCGGCAGGAGTTGGGCCACGGGATGGAGGCTTGTCCTCAGCAGCACTTCCGGGGGAAGGCCGAGAAGTAGTGGCTTTGGGATCCCTGGCAGGTGGGGCTTCTGCACTCTCGGCAGCCACAGTGGCAGTAACAGTTGGGACCACCGGTGCAACAGTCGTCGGTTTCGACTTTATGGGATCATCCTTAGGCTTGCTCTTAGATTTAGAGCTATCCTCATGCCAAGAGGAATTCTCCTTCCTCTTCTTTTTAAAGGATTTTGAGATCTCCAATGAAGCTCAGTCCTGACCGGTGGTCTCATAAGGCTCAGTCTCGACACGGGTCGGAAGGAGCAGCATGTTTGTGCGAAACTTGCACCACCTCTGGGTCCGAAGCAACCGAATGGCGTCGGGACGGACTACGGGAACAATGTCATTTTTGAGCTTTTCACTTTGGAGACGGCGAGCAGCCCTGTTTAGATGGTGTGGGCGCCGGAGCAGAGGTCAGAGTTGAAGCAGCTGCCAGAATCAGAGCCTTTTCATATAAGAATGATTCCAGGCAGGACATCCTATGCTTACGGGCCTGAGGTGTAAATGCCCTACAGTGCACGCAAGAGTCCACACTGTGGAATTCGCCTAGACAAATAAGGCAGTGAGAATGGCCATCAGAACTTGGGAGTTTGGCCTGGCAGATGGCACATATTTTAAAGGCCACTCTTGAAGCCCTTGTACTCATGAGATCTTCAAATCCAAGGGGCGAGTTGTACGAGTAGAGAGAAACAGTCCAAGTCAACACCAAAAAATCATGGAGAGAATGTCAAATTCAGAGGAGTGAGAGAAATTGAAGTCAAAAATCCAAGCCAAATCAAAAATCCAATCAAATCGAAAGTGAGGAAAAAACTAGCGAAGGTTACTTCAAGCTCCTAACGCAGCAGAAAGAAAGGAACTGAGGGGAATTAGGCGGGAGCGCCTTTTAAGGGACTGTTGGGTGGGTGTAGTTACCGCCAAAAATGTATCAATGCACATTTTGCTTAGCGATTCCAGAAGGTTCCGAATGCTCTGCGCAGGCGCAGGAATAACCCAGCTGTGTGATTCACAGAGACCACGAAGATCTGTCTTTTCATTTTCTCCACCAGAACGCTGCTGCGTTTGAGTTTGGATCCAGCCCACTCTCTACTTAATCTAAATATTTAGAGTAATGACAGAAACAAACACAAAGCACTTAGAAAAACGAGTTTTCTATTTATTTAAAAATAGGTTTGTAGTTACTACATTGCAGTGACAGTAATTCTTACACATACATTCTAGTCTGTATAAAAGGATTCCAAGTATTATTCATCAAAACCAACGTAGGTGTTTCACATAACAATAAAAGTTTTAATCAGTATGTACAAAAAGAAAGGGCACTGTTCATCCAGGTGAGAGACTGCACTTTATAACATGATAAAGCAGATTTCTAAGAGAAATCAACATGGACAAAAATTAAGATTTTTGTAAAACTGTATGCTATGTTTTGGATTTACAACATACTATACAAAATAAGCATAACTTTAAAATGTGTCAGTTTCAAATATCCGTATTCCAGACAATTTCCTTAAATTGCTCTACAATATATGTCTCAACATTAAGTGGCAAAATTGATATAATTCACTCAAGGGCCTACTTGTCAGGTTTTTTGCAGTGTTATGGTCCAAAAATGTAACTCTGAAAGGTGTGCCAACAGTCTATTCTTATTAAATCTGTGTTTGATACATACACCATGTTAAATGTCTTCTGTGCAAGTGTACTAATTTGGTGTTGATATTTTGTGTTTAAAGGTATAATATTTTAACAACATAAAAATAGGTTTTTATAACATAGTTCAACGTTTCTGGATGCAATAATCTGCACTAAAAAACAATATGTAGCATTTGCTCATTTCTGTATCAAAAGGAAAAATGTTTACTTTCCTTTCATTTGACATAAACAGCTCCTAAATTATTTACATTTTAAAGAGGCAGATTAGGTCTTTGTAACATCTTCAAAATGTTCTCTCTCCTCTATGATACTTTTAAAAACACAAAAATCTACAATGGGTTCTATCCAATGGTGTCTGTTAGCTGGTGCAAAAATATTTCCACTAGCAGAAATCCTGCTCTCATGTGCAACAGGCATATTCAATACTTGAATTATGCTTGTGCAATAAAATCCACTAATGAAAGAACACCAGCACTATTTATTCTTATATTAGCATTATGTTGGATTTTGCCCAATAAATGTAGTGTTCCTGAAACACAGAGTACCTTCTATTCTAAAACTGAGCTGAACTGAGCTGAAAAACAAAAAGATGAGTGCTTCCAAAATTAAAAAAAAATGCATCACAATTTTTCAATAGCAATTTTAAATCTTGATTAAAAGACAAATTATGTAAAGTTAACATGTTAAAAATGCAATACCAGGTTTTTTATATTAGAAATAATTTTCAGGCTTGACCACTATATATGAAATGTACACCATTTTTTAAAAAGTATAAACATGTATATATACATACTATTTACAGCAAAAACTAAAGCCCTTTTATCAGATGAATGCTTAGGTCCAATTAAATGAAGTGCAAGATTAAGAGATACATGAAAACATACAGTTAAGCCCGATCCAGTCGGTCTCTTACATACACTGTTGGACATACACAGCTGTCCCACCAGCTCTACTTGTGGGGAAGTCTGCAGATGGAGAGGGGAAATTGGGGGCAGGAAACACCTACATGTGCTGCTCCATGCAGAGAATGCAAAGTATGACTAGATTGTGCTCTAAGTCATCAAAAATGAGTTTTTGTTTCAAAGCTGAGGATGCAGATTCATCAGCACATTAGGATTTATTCTATTCACAGAAAACAACAATGAGCTGTATGTGTACGGGGCACTGGTTGGGGCCTTTAACATTTAAAAGTCACTTTAGCTGTACTCAAAACTTGCAGAACTGAAAGCCCAAAGTGGTATTCCCTGAATGTTGGTATTGTAACAGAGCACATTACTACCTATGTATATGAAATACCTATGTGTCTATTTTAAAAGGCTGATAATACTTTTCAAACCAGTATGTTACAAAGATTAATCCAAAATAATAGTAAAATACCAACTGAATGTTCACACATGTATAACCTGATGGTATGATACAAATAACTGTATGTAGATTTAGGTCACAGCAGCCCATTGTTATAGGAAGACAGTTCTGGTAAAGCTGCCTCATTCATTATAGTATGATGATAAAAACTATTTGTTCAATATTAGGCTGATGTAATTCAAACTATATTCCTGGGAAACAATTAGAATTCAAACTTACTATCCAAGCTTTATGAAACAAATGTTGGGGCTTGCAATTACTGAAGTGAGTTAACAAGTTCCTTCTTAAAAGACACTGTAAGCTCTGCTAATCAGACACCACTGTCTGGCAACCACTGGTAATAATATAATACAGTTGAATTTCAGTATTCAAGGATTCTGCATCCACGGATTTTACCATCCATGACTTGAAAATATTACCCCTCAAAAAAAAAAAAAATCCAAAAAGGAAACCTTGATTTTAGCATTTTACATAAGGGACACTATTTTACTATGGTATTGTGTATCATGGGACTTAAACATCCACAGATTTTGGTATCAACAGAAGATCCTGAAACCAACCCCCAGTGGATACCAAGGGCCAACTGTAATTTTGCAGCCAAAATTATGGATTAATGGACTTTCCTTTATCAGAAGTGGTATCAGTACACAGATGTTACTTTACTCTTTGTTTTCATAACTGCCAAGTCTGTAACATAATAAATAACTTGTATGACTAGTTATAATTACCAACGTAAATGGCATCTACATATTATACATGTAACTATGCCATAAAATAATTACTTTATGCTTGAGATAGTATTATCCCTAAGACATTTCCTATATTTCCCATCCCCCAAAGCTACCTAACCAGTATTTCTTTGCTCACTTTAAAATTTGCTAGATGAAAAGTTCAGTGTTGATACAATAAGAATTTTGCAGAATGTTGTAAATACAGCAACTTTAAGTCAATGCAATCTAAATCAAAAGAAAATCTAGCATTTTATAAGTGTTGTTTCTACAGAACAAATTAGTGAAATAATTTTAGAAAAATTAAGGTGAACATCAATTCTTAGTGCTATTCTTACTCATGAGAAGGGAATACGTACATTTCTGTTTTGCAAAACAAAGCTTCTGAATTTTGTAGTTTTGAAATGTGTAATTTTCAGACGCTCGTGGCTATGTGTTCTGTTTCATTTACCAGTATTACACAGACATACTTGATATATTTACACACATGCCAAGTGGGACAGACTTATAAATGGAGTTAACTACAGCAATGGAGTGGAGTAATTTTATATTACGACACAGATTGCATCAGAGAATCAGATATTTCAAATTAACCACCATAAATGAGATTGTTAAGATGGGCAATTCAAATCTATTATGATATTGGGAAACATAAAAAGTTCTACCATATTACACAGTGTGATGTAATGTTTTCATGTTTAATGCTTGCAATATTAGAAAGAAATATTTTTTTAAAAAGGAAGTAAAAACCCAATATCATTACTATGGTATATCATATACTGTGAAATGCTAATAAAAATAGGGGAATTGATGCTAGTAGAATTCTGAAGACTGTCTTCCATGTCACAGTTTGGAAAATACTATCTTAAATAAAGTTATCAAAGATAATTCAGCTTTCTTATACATATACCAGACCATAATGTTGTGGGGGTTTTTGCCCTAGGAAGCTATTATAGCAATTAACTAGCCAATCAGAACTGATGTTCCATTCTCCAAATTTCCATTCTCCAAATTTCCTAAACTGGGGTAACTACAGTTGTCCCTCCATATTCACGGATTTGGCACGGATTTAAGTATTCACGGCTTGAAAATATTCTTTAAAAAATAATAATCCAAAAAGCAAACCTTGATTTTGCTATCTTATATAAAGGACACCATTTTGCTATGCCATTGCATATAATGGGACTTGAGTATTCACGGATTTGGGTATTCACGTGGGGTCCTGGAACCAAACCCCAGTGAATGTGAAGGGACAATTTACTACCATGATTATCTATCTCCAATAAGACTGAATGACAATGTGCATGATATTGGTAGTAAAGTCAGTTGTTTCTCACTACATGAGGTTGAAGACTAGTATTAGTCTTACAGGTCGTATGCCCACTTGTCTACTTGTGTTGAGGAGGGTACAGAAAGGGGGGCAACCCTCTTGGCTTCTGGGGCTGGCTCTACCTGCTGTTCTCCAAACTGGGAAGGAAACCGCATGTGGTACTAAAGAGATGGCCAATGACACAATCTTTGGTAGAGTCAATCATCTATTTGCAGTGGTGGAAAACAGAATTATCCTTCCCTTTCCACTAGTGGAAGCACAGGAGGTTGACTCCTCACTCTTCACACTGCACCTCTAACAGCTGACAGCACCACACCCCTGTTGGACAGTTATGCATATATGCACAAGTAGCCCACTGCTGCAAATCTTCATATCTTGATCAAGGCCAGGTATTTTCAAACACAAGGAAACCTTCATTCTTGCATGCCTCCTGTCTTCCCCAAGTGTGTTAAATGAAAAGTGTAGTTACATTTTTGTACCATGCAACTGTTTTACTATGTATTTTTTCCTTTTAAATTGGACTATACTTTTAAACAATAAAATTGTATTAAAATTCTAAAAGTATAAAATAAGTAAATGTACCATAAACAAATAAATAACTGTCTTTTCCCATAGCAGTACGTACAGCAATACATTCCCCTAAGTCATATAGTCATCATTTACAATAGACAACTTAAGTTTACTAAAGATGCACGAAATAACAGAATACAAGGCACAATCATAAAGTGGGATTTTCCTTTAGGGTGTTTATATTGACTCATGTCAGCTTGATAAGTATACTGTAAAAAGTGCAGAAAAACAATGTGCAATGAGAATACTGTATAAAACATGATTGCATAAAAAGTGATTTGGCCTTTTATCTTTAATGACTGAAAATAACCAATTTTTCCCTTAAAATTATAGAATGACATTTTAAAAATTCTTAATATTCTAGTATTTCTAAAAAGTCCTGAAAAACTGTACCTGGGCAATATTGTGTATTTATGTGCTTGTGTACATATTCAATTTTACATACACATACACCACTTCTGAAGTAATTTTAGTCAGTTTAACACAATTTGCAGAAATAACAATGATAATAAAATAAACACCAGAATCTTATATTTTCCTGCATTTTTCCTTGATCACTTTAACTCAATTTTTAACTTTTTCTCAAAAGTTTGTTAAAGGATCCCACCAGTGCATTAACTTTTTATTACAAAGTACCACTAGAGATCATTTTTCAGAACAAACTATATTTTGAACATGGAGTCATAAACATAATTGAAAATTGTATGCTGCACTGACACGCAAAACTATTCCACTGCACTGGTTTTCAGTCTTTGGCACAATAAACAGAGATTTGATTGATACAAGAATGAAGGTCTGAAAAATTAGACATATTAGTCAAACTTTTTCCAATGTGGATATATATATGTGTGTATATATATCTACATATCTATATATAAATATATAGATATACACACTGTGATTTCTCTCTCTGGCAGAACTTAGATAAAACAACCTGCATTACATTTGTTTGTACAAAGCTGTGTGCCCAATCAATACTAAATTAAATGTTACTGTATTAACAAAGTTTGGTAATTCTGTATTTGTTCTCAATAGCATTTACTGCTATACTCTGCTAATATCCTGCAAAACACAGATACCACAATCTATACAAATGTACTGTACCTTGCTCATTCAAAAATAGTTCTGTTCTCAGTCTGTTACATTAAAAATTATCTTATTTTAATCAAATAGAGGTTGTACTGTTCAAAATTACAGTAGCATCTCTGCAAATCAAGAGTTTCATTTATACAATCTTCGGTTACCAACTGAAATGAACTGAAATGCATAACCTACTTGGAGGGCAATAAATAGCAAATGTTTAAAATACATACTTCTTTCAAAGAAATGTTCAGTTTGTTTTTGCTGTACTTCTCCAAATCAGAACCTAATTTCACTTGTAAATAGCAGCAGAATGCTGTATCCTTAGTTTTTCTAATTCCTCAGTTGTACCTACTTAGCATTTTTAAATGCCCAAGTTACCAACCAATCAGATTAGCCTTTGCTTTTTCAGTCAACTTTCGGACTCTGCCTCTGCTAGATGTCCCAAAAGTCAAAGAGGTGTCTTCAAACAACAGCTGCCTTTGCTCCTCCTCTGAGTCATCTTCATTGTAAAAAGCCGTCCTCCTACCCTGGTTTCTAGTTCTCATGTGAGGTTCAGAATCTTTTAAATCCTCAGGCTCTTCTTCCTCTTCTTCTTCAATAGGTCCATCCGTCTTTTTTCTCCTGCTTCTTGTCTGAATCTTAGGATTTGGAGAATATTTAAGTTCCAATCCTGGCTGTTCTGCCTGTGGCTTTCTTTTCGGCCTTCTGCCTACACGCCCTTTCCTCTGTAACAGGTCTTCTTTCACATTATTTTCAGAGACAGAATTGCATGCAGTAGAAGCAGATGCCTCCTCTGTCGGCAAGCCTTTAGTAGCTTGGTTTGTATTCTGCTCTAAACTCTTTTGTTGAGCAAGTAACAGGCTTTTTGGTTTCCTCCCTCTTTTCTTGTGCACCACTTCACAGCCACTATTGTTAGTCTCAGTCTTGGGTTTCCGTCCAGGACCCCTCTTAAACACAGGCTTTGGAGATTGTCCCCCATGTCCATTTACCTGGATATTTCCTGATGCCAAAGCCACAGTGCTCTTCTTGCTATCTGCTAAAAGACAGAATGACGTGTAAGAGGCTTGCATCAACTATTTTCAAAAACATATCATCCAGAATGCAAATATATTTAAAATTTAAAACATAGAATTTAAAATTTAATATATTAAAAATTTAAAACATAGGAGTCCTGGTGGTGCAGTGGTTAAATGCCAGTACTGTAGCCAACAATGTTGTGAGTTCGATCCTGCAGGGCTCCAAGTTGACTCAGCCTTACATCCTTCCGTAGGTCGGTAAAATGAGTACCCAGCTTGTTGTGGGCAATTAGCTAACACACTATAAACCACTTAGCGAGTTCTCAGCACTATAAAGTGGTACAGAAATGTAAGTGTTATTACTGTGGCTAGAACTGGAGTGAGCAAAGAATTCCCCAACAGTCACCTTCTTTGTACAGTTCTCTCCATAGTCACGGATTTGGCATTCATGAATTTAAGTATTCACGGCTTGAAAATATTCTTTAAAAAATAATAATCCAAAAAGCAAAGCTTGATTTTGCCATCTTATATAAGGGACACCATTTTGCTATGCCATTGCATATAATGGGACTTGAGTATTCACGGATTTGGGTATTCACGGGGGGTCCTGGAACCAAACCACAGCAAATATGATGGGACAACTATATTGTAATATGCATCAGTTGTGAAGACAGTTACATGCTTTCTCCATTTCACATTATTTACCTGTTCTCCCTGGGAGAATAGTCAAATGTGACTGGACTTTTACCAATATATTATGGGAAGGTATGAAAGTGAGTGAATCAAGTTTCAAAGATCTGCATCCCAAACAGCAGGAATTTTTAAATCACTCAGCCAGAAAATTCAGAGACGAGGGACATTCTCTTCACAGCAGTGACACCATTTGACATTCACTCACAGCATCAGAGTCCTATCTCTGCTTTCAATGAAAACAGGACTATATCCAAATATGCAGAGAAGGACTAGGAGAAGGCTGAGCTAGGGATGAAAGGAACTTAACACCATAATTTTCAAGTATTTCCACACAAACAAAATGTGGTATGAATGAGATGCAAGATGTTTCATTCTTTGTTCCCCAAAGCTGGGAAATATCAGTTATATATGCTGCAATGGTTGAAGTACTAAGGATCTACCAAAAAGATGAAACTTGGCACCTTCTAAATCCAAAAGGTTACAGGATCACTCATATAGTATGATAATTTAATATTTTCCACATGGAATCTTTGTGACTACCTTGGTCCCTAACATGAAAATCCCGACTTTGATTTAGCTTTAAGAAGTGCAACAAATTTGAAATATAATCCCTCAAAAATGTAACATACTTGTGATTTGTTTTTGCAGGGCATCCAATTAGAATAATTTAGAAAAAGAAAGTTGTTTTCAGTGCATGGGAATTATCTAGGAATAGGAGGAGTAACTCACATTTGGCAAATCACCACCACTCAAGGAGATGAAGGCTTATTTTTTATGAAGCTTATTATTTCCCAAGAGTACTACCAATAATTGATTTCCTCTGACTTCTCAGATTAGTTATTTTAATTTGATGGTAGGAGATGTTACTGCATGTATTGTGAAGAAGTTAATACGGAACCATGCTAGAACAGGGAAGAACCACAGCTTTGGTTTTCCCATCCAACTTAAGGCTTGTCATATTATGCTAGGAAGGTTCAGCATGGAAGATGCATAGATGCTATCATTTTCAAGTCAAAGGTAAGAATTTTTCAAAGGATGTGGCATGGAGGACACTTCTGACAGGGTAATATACACCAGTGATTTTAACAAAACTATGCCGAACAATCCCAGTTATGGAACCAACCAGGCATCCAATAAGCAGTATTACAAATGTGATGCATCTGAAAGCTATAGCGTGTATAAATGAACACATAAAATGGACACAAGACAAAATTCCCTAGTATTAACTATTAGAGATGATGGAGGATCAACAAAAAACCCTATTTATCAGCCCTTTTATAGTACAGCCAGACTCTTAATGTCTGAAATATTAAATAGTGTAGGATACCTTAAAAATTGTTCACCTGAAAGTGCCACTAATTCAATTTGTTTTCACTTATTAAGTGGGCTGTTTTCTAACCAATTAACTAAAGCTTTAATTGTGAAATCTATCAATGCAATTTGTCCTCCTTGTTATTACACACTGTAAAATAATCAATGTTTAAAAAAACAACAAAACAAGCTCACCTTGTGGGTTGATAGTGGAAGATTTTGGTTTACGTTTTATTTGTTTATCCTTTTCCACATTTTCTCTGGCAGTATTATTCCTAGTGTTGTGAGTGTAGTTGGTTTGATTAGGGGCTATTAACATATTCTGGTTCTTTGAAAGTTTGGTGGAATTCTCTGGCACTGTGGAGACAAAATTACAATAAAAGGGTATTTAAAATCAAGATCTTATACTAGTTAAACTTCTTAATTTATGGGCTAACAAAGTTCAGTCACAAATGGGGTAGAATTATTGAAAAGAATGGATCTACATTAATGTATGCCCCAACAGTTGACTCCAGTTGAAACTAAAATTAGATTTAGATTTATGAACTTTACAACTGATATAGGCTGACCATTAATGTACATTATCTGGACTTTTCACAAGGTAAAATAATATTAAAATACAAGAACAAAACAAGAGAAAGAGATAAAACCAGATTAGCAGCACAAATATAAAATGTATTCCTTATCAGTATTAAGAGATCAAATTTTAAGATCACATTCCTTAAAAGGCCTGAGAGAATAAAAATCCTCTTCTTGGGGGTGGGGGGATACAGCTAATATCTCAAGACCAGGTTGCCAATATTGAAAATGCCCCAAGAAGCTAAGCCGCTTGTACTGCTACAGTGTTTACAATGGGAGCCATCACTGATTTAAAAGTTGAAAGGGGTATCAATGAGTTCACCCACCTGACATCCCTTGTGCAACAGTACTCATAGGTTTCACAGTTAAAGGTTTTCCTGCTGAAGTAGAAGGCTGCTCATTAACAGCCATTTCTGTTACTGCCCTTGTACTCCTTGTTCGGACTAAAGTCACAGAGTCAACTGTTTTTCCATTCATCTGAGCAGCAATGTTTCTCAAGGATGTCCCACGTGCAGGTGCAGGTGACAATGGTGCAGCAGAGGGTTCAGCTTTCAGCTGTGGCTTTATTAGTCTTCGTTTCCTATCCGGACTACAAACAGATGACAATAACTGGGGCTATTTTAGAGTAAAATGAAAGCAGTATGTCCTGGACACCAATTAAATCTCTTCACATTTTAATTCCTTGACTTGGATGTGCATGTGTGATCTAATTCAACCAACCACTCACAAAGCAATTAAAATTACTGGTTTTAACCTTTAAAGTCTTTGGCCCAAGATACCTAAAGGGTTGCCTGCTCCCACATAAACATGTCCAGGTACTGAAGACTGTCAGTGGAAACTCTTCTCCAGAGTGCACCCACAACTGGAAGTTAGTTTGTTGTCAACCTGATAGAGGGGTGGCAACCTCACAGAGGTCTGCTGCAGCACTCTGATTCTGTAATACTCTTCCTAGAGAGATCAACCTGGCACATAACTTTAAAAGCTTTAGCTGTCAGGCTAAATTCTTTTTATCACCTAGCCTTTTAGTTCCTTCTACTGTCTGAACTATTCAAGCGTTTTTGCTTTAAACACTGATTTTATTGTCTATCTGGGATGTTACAAATGATGCTTTTATGTTAATTATATTAATTATTAAAATTATTAATAGTTGTTTAATTATGTTTGTCTTTTTAGAACATTTTTACAAACAATGAATTGCTTGAAGATATACTTTCTGGAGTATGCAATAAGTTATCACCCACCCCATCCCTCACAATGGATAACATCAAAGAACAAAGCACCTGTGGCATCTTAAAGGCTAACAGAGGATGTCAGCTCATGCGGCCTTCAGTTGATTTCATGAAATGCTTAAAGTTTTATATCCTCATTTGGTGTATGGGGGGGGGGGGAGAGTAAACTTTGGAACTAAAGGGGTAGGAAATGAAGAGGTACAGTACTACGAAAAGCTAAAATGTAGACAAAAAGATGTAGCTTTACAGCAGCTATTTGATCTGTACAGGATTTAACATTTCCAGGGCCCCATTTATACTTGGAACTTTGTAAGCCAATCTAGGGGCTTACTACTTTTGATACAAAGAATATAGTTGTTTTAAACTACAGTTGTCCCTTGACATTCACGGGGGTTAGGTTCCACGGACCCCCGCGAATGTCAAAAAACCGCGAATATTGATTGTGCTCCCCCCACCCTCCCCAGGCCTTCACGGAGCCTTCCAAGGCTCCGTGAAGGCCTCCCCCCACCCTCCACCCTCCCTCCCCGGGGCCTTCAGGGAGCCTTCCAAGGCTCCGTGAAGGTCTCCGCGGCCTCCCCCCACCCGCCCCAGGCCTTCACGGAGCCTTCCAAGGCTCCGTGAAGGCCTCCCCCCTCCCTCCCCGGGGCCTTCACGGAGCCTTCGAAGGCTCCGTGAAGGCCTCCGCGGCCTCCCCCCACCCGCCCCAGGCCTTCACGGGGCCTCTGGAGGCCCCTTTTCGCGGTTTTGGGGGGGGCCGGGCGGCCCCTCCCAAAACCGCGAATAATTAAAACTGCGAATGCTGAGTTCGCAAATGTGGAGGGGCAACTGTAATAAGATTCCAACCAGTGCTTCTTTTTATTTTCACTGCTTAAAATAGTATGATCTTCCTTCTCCTGATGTATTTCAGGAGGTAAGTAAATGAAAAAAGGATTGCCAATAAGATGGCTGTTAGAAGATGTTTATAGGCTAGCCTGATTGTCAAATGGTAGGGATAGGGGTAACAAACTGTGAGAGTCAAGGGACTTCTGCTGTGGTAGGGCACAATGGACAACTGGACAGGAAAAATTAACAGCTACTCCTGCCTCTTTCCTGGTATCAAGATGGCAAACCTCTTTTATACAAGGTACAGAAGTAATAAAAGCAGGTACTGGTATTATAAATTGCCATACCAATAGAAACAAGGTAGATATTGATCTAAATCCAATTGTTACCCAGTCAAAGAGCAGATCCACTGAATCAACGGGAATTTAAGTCAACATCTAGATAAATTTCACTGATTTAATGGATTTATTCTAGCTAAGACTAATACTGGATTTAGGCCACTGTATTCAGAAGAACAAGACTGTGCTACATACCTTGATGCAACACTACTAGAAAGAGAACTGCTTCTACTTCTTTTCTTCCTTCTCTTTTTAACTGTGCTTCTTTTATGAAAGCGCAAAGCAGATTTGTAATCTGATAAAATGGAACTAATGTGTTCCTCAAAGAAGGCAGACAGGCGCAGGCTCATGCTGTAAATCTATTAAAGATTTTAAACAATCAATATGACAGTAAATCTTGAGGACTTTATTTCAAATGTTAATTATTAATTATAAAATTATAAAATACGTTAAAATAGCCTAAACAAATAGATGAACACATAAAGAGATAGATGAACACATAAAGATAAATGAACTTATACTGCTAGCGTGGCACTTGTGAATGCAAGCTCCATTACAGGGCTCAACATATTCTTCTCTCTACCTGTTCCCATCCTGCACACACAGAGTCAGAAAAATGGTATTTGTGGGTAGAGGCCTCTGCCTACTTCACATGCAACTCTTCACGTTCTACAAGTTGCATTGGGAAGTCAGTAAAACCAAGCTGGATAGTGGTAGCAACAGTGCAATTAAGCCCCACATTTTTACTGATAACCTCACTGTGTCCTGGCATGAAGGAAGGATGGCTGGAGAAATAGGGCTGTAGTACTATTAGGAACCTCCACAAATGCATATGGAGCAAATGCATCACTCCCAGAGAACGATGAGAATTTTCATATTCAACCTTATTTTTTTATATAATGCTGTGATGTGAAACTGCTAGAAAAAGAACTGCCTTTACCTTTTTCTTCCTTCTCTTAATTGTCCTTTTATGAAAAAGCAAAGCAGATTTGTAATCTGATAAAATGGAACTAACATGTTCCTCAAAGGAGGTAGTTAACTTGAAATGTACTATTAAAATTTTTTTCCTGATTCTTTGTCCTGTCTTTCAGTTCCAACATTTAAACCATTGTCATAATCTCAGTAAACAGAGACTCAGTGAAAGGCATCTAGATAAAGGCTAGAAGTGATTCCAGTATTAGCTGCTGAAAGTACAGCCATGAAAGAATAAATGTATAATTGGAATACAAAAGAGAATAAATTAATAACACCACAATTATTAGATAAAAACTAGTAAGAAAAAGCCATACACACACCTAAAATCAACTTACATGGGGGAAGGAGGGGGCAATGAAAACCATTCAACATCTAGTTTAATACTTTATCATCTTAGGTTTTTCCAGTACTTATTTCACAAGCTGTCAGAACTTTATAATATCAGAGGAAAGCAGCTTTATGACCAAGAACTGCTTTTTCATAAACAAATGAAGATTAGTACTATCCTTGTTAAAAGAGTTAAGTGAATTGTTTCATGCATCTACCCATGTCATAACTCTCATGTCATATTATTTTTTTCAAACATACTTTCAGGTACTTAATTCATTTAATATCCAATCCCAGAAGAATCATAGAATTGTAGAGTTTGAAGAGACCACAAGGACCAACTCCCTGCCCCACAGGAAATCATGATCAAAACATCCCTAACAGATAACCATCCAGCCTCTGTTTAAAGACCTCCAAGGAAGGAGACCCTACCATGCTCCGAGGGAGTGTGTTCCACTGCCAAACAGCTCCGACTGTCAGAAAGTTCCTCCTAATGTTGAGGTGGAATCTCTGTTCCTGGAGCGTGCATCCATTGTTCCATGTTCTAGTCTTTGGAGCAGCAGAAAACAAGCTTGCTCCATCCTCATTGTGACACCCCTTCAAATACTTATACAGTGATATCATATTGCCCCTTAACCGTCTTTTTTCCAGGCTAAACATACCCAGCTCCCTAAGTCTTAATGAACAGGTCATATCAACAACTGCTGTAGCAGCAATAACTATAACAATAAAAGAGACTTTCATTTCTCAAATGTCTTTAAGATTCCTTTACTTTACAAAATAAGGTATTTTCAGGTAAAATTAACTAACTAGGTCTTTCTAATGCTTTAGATTAAGCACCTCAGATGTGCTTTGGTGTCCATATTAGTATCTATTGCACACTTTTCTCAAGAATAAGCACGGCAATTAAAATTCAAACAAATATGTATAAATTATGAAGCCTTACTCTTGATCTTTTGCATGGTGTATAAACTTTGGAGTTGCTGAAGATCAGTCTCACATCTTTACACAACTCCATGGGGGATTCATAATTCCCTGCTTCTAATGTTTCCCGAACTGTAGCAAAATCCATTGGTGTATCAATGATGTCTCTGTAATCCTTGTTTAAAAAAAATCATCAATTTAATAAGTTTATTTCAAACTATTATTTTATGAGCAGGAATTCTGGATAAGCTTTAAGAAAATGACAAATCTAGATTCATACTGTACTTTAAATCCCAGAAGCATATCCAAACAATGTATACTAACTCATTTTTTACAAATACATAAATCCCAATACAAAGATATGGTGAGAGTAGGAAGGAGAAAAAGAAAATTCTCTTGCTTAAAACTAAATCTTGGTCATAGTGTTTTTAAAAAGTAACAGCCATTGTTCTGCCTTAGTTTTATTCATGTGAATGCTTCAACAGAAATGTAACATTTCAAATACTCACTGGATATTCAAGAAGATCCACTGGCTGACGAAATGGTTCAGAATCCTCGCATTGAAAAATCAGATTTAACAATTCCTGACATTGTCTTTTCCATGCCTGAATATCATAGGATTGTGCTCTGTTACGCAGCCTCCGTTTTGGCTGATGATCCTGGAACAGCAATATTGACTATGTACTGATACAATAAAGGGAAACCAATTCTTTTTAGAATACACCACCAGCTTCTTCTTTCAACTTTTAGAGTCCTCATGATCTAGCTCCTCCCTATCTTTCAGCCTTCATTTCTTTTTACCACTTGTTGGACAGTTTGTTTTTGTAATTTCATCACAGTGGTTTCTGTATTTGTATTAGTCCCCATATTCCTTTTTTTAGTATGAACCTGTATGCCGTTGGCAGGGTTGTTAGTCTGTTTTATTTTTGTACAATACCATGTAATTTGATGGTGCTATATAAAGAATAGATAATGATGATCGTCATCATCATCATCCAATTTTCTCTTTAACAGTGATACACAAACCATCTTCCTAATGTGCACTAGAGACATAAATTAGTGTTTGTGTGGGATCTACTTGGCAGTTTCCGTCTAAAACACTAAAGTAAACGTATCTCTTTTGGTGTACATCTGCTAGTGACAGACTTTTGTTTCCAGCCCTCCATTTGGGAAAATTGTGACAGCAGCAATTATTAATGTTAATGTTAAGAGTTGCTAAAGCAAACAACAAAGGTACATTTTATCTAAGTAACCTTAAGAAAATTGCTTGCTTACATCACCTTCACTCATAATCAAAGCAGAAATCAGTTATGTAAAACAAGTATTACCTTCCTCTTTCTAGTGGAAGTGCCTGGCATGTTAATGTCTTTCTCTTCTTCCTTTGAGCAATGAAATAGTAATTATATGATGTCAATACATTAAACATTTGAAAAATAATTAGTGTCAGTAAATCTTATATTTGGTTATTCAGTTATTGTTCCTCCCCATGTCCACCAGTGAGATGAGGGTGGGAAACATGTGGGTTGCATGTGGCCCCCAGATCACAAACAAAACAAAAACAACAAACACACACTTTTAATGGAAAATCAGTTCTCCCAGGGACGTGATTATCCTTCAAAACCAAGAGACAGACTGTCAACATTTTGCTTTCTTAAAATCATTTTTTAAAAACTACAAGTTAATGGTACAGTTTACAGGTTTGGCTGGTGACAGAAAACTGCTCATTTGACACTTTGCACTTACTCACCCCTGGTACAGAACCTGCAAACCTGATACTCTGTTATACTTAGTTATCTTAAAAACTGGTGTTTATACACAGCAGCTACAACATGTACAGACAATGTTTTTTCTCACCCTTGCTAGATCCAACACTTCACTTGCCTGTATGTGGAGCATAATGTATTATATGAGAGCCACAAATGCACAATTGAAGTCATCTGATCAGTCTCTTTTTAGCAAGCTCTTTCAGTAAGGCAAGTAAAAAAGTATATTTTGTGATAAAAGCACAAAACCTTTTATACACAAACTATAACCTATGAAGGACAGGTTGCTTACCTAGGACTGTAATTCTTTCAGTGGCCATCTGTGAAATCACACAAATGGATTATTCTGTACCTGCACACTGCATCATTCAGAACTTTCTAGAGCTATAATGTGAGAATTTTGGCAGTAGCCCCACCCGCTCTCCAAATAACCTACAGCTCGCTTCCAACCTGAGCCCTTAGTTCCATGGATGCCAAAGTAGCAGCCAAAGATCTAAGGAGAGGCAGGACATGACGAGGGGTAGATGGGCGAGGTTGTACGATTCCACAGATGACCACTCAAAGAACTATATTTACAGGTAAGCAACCTGTCCTTCGTGGTCTCTGTGAATCACACAAATGGGAGACTAGCAAGCTACTAACCACAGGAGGAGGGAGTGTCATGCCACACAAGAGAAAAGCACAGCCCTCCCAAACCAATCTCCATCTGTGACCCTGAGTTCAGGGGATAGGGAGACACGAAAGTGAACAGACTGAACCATGTCGCAGCTCTGCAGACATTATACAGGAGAATCCCTGCTAGGAATGTACCATGGTTGCAATCACTCTACTTCAATGGCTTCTCACCTTGGCAGGAGGCAGTTTGCCTACTAACCCATGCTGTAATTATTAAAGAATTCCCTGGCCAGTGGATTCAATAAGAAGATGATGGTAGAAGTGCCTTTATATGGCTGCAAGGTAACACATAACAGAAGGCAGTACAAGTGGAGAAGGACACCACAAAGTCCAACACGTGAGTAACTGTGCATCTTTTGGAGGCATGCGAAGGCATTCAGCTAATTCAATCCACTTACAGGAATAAGAGCACTGAGTGAAACGGGCTTTGAGCTCAGCAATAACTTGGCTAACAGAGACTGACAAAGGAAACCAGAGAGAGCACTTTCACGCCATAGGCTTGATTGTGTAGAACTCTAGAAAGCTCATCCTGTCAACCAAAAGCATGAACAGGTCTAGATTCGCTGGCAGTCTTCAATATAGTAGGACCACCATATCCATGAGGAATTGGTTCTGGGCCCCTCCGCGGATGGTGAAATCTGCGGATAATAGCATACGCCATCCACCACCCTGTCACAGCGCAGGAGCCCTCCCACGGGAAGGGGGCAGGCGAGCTCCCTCCCCCCTCCATTCCCATGATTGCTGCCATGGTGAAAGCAACCAGGACAGAGCAGGTGAGCTCCCTCTCACCTGCCTTTCCCCCTCCATCCCCGCAATTGCCACCATGGCAAAAGCAGCCCTCCCAGGGGAAAAGAAGGAACGGGGCAGGCCAGCTCCCTCCCCCTCCCTTCATCCCTGCAATCACCACCATGGCAACAAAAGCAGTCCCAGGGGAAAGGAAGGGACAGGGCAGGAGAGCTCCCTCCCCCCTCCATCATCATCAATCGCAGATAATTGAATCCATGGTTGGCAGCAGATATGGGGGAGCTACTGTACTGACTATGGAATTTTGCACAAGAGTGATAATCACAATTACCTAGCAACCCTGGATGATCAAAATGTACCTGGGCTTGTTTCTTTAAATTGTTGTGAACAACCTGGTGATAAGAAGAAAACAGCAGGAAGGCATATACTATGTAAATTCTCTGGCAGAACAGGACATGAGTCAATGAGACAACCCATCCTTCTGGGGTCCTTGAACAGAAAAGCTTGCACTCCCTGTCCTGAAGTAATACACACAAGTACATGGTTGGTCCATATTATTTCTTGAAGACCTGAAAGGTGCCCATGAGCAAGTGCCGCTGGTGACATGACACAGGTGCTCAGCTCCAGGCTTCTGCAAAAGTGTTTTCTATTCCAGGCAGGTGAATGGAAGACGACAGGAAACTAATGGGATGCACCAATCCCAAAACTTTATCAAGAGACAGAGAGGTGTATCTGATCATTAACCCACCTGCTGATCACAGTGAATATGTCTGCAACTATCAGAATCATCTCACTTCAGACAGGGAGCCCTGGTGGTGCAGTGGTTAAATGCCAGTACTGCAAGTCACCATGTTGCAAGTTCAATACCAAAGGGCTCCAAGGTTCACTCAGCCTTCCATCCTTTGTCAGTCGGTAAAATGAGTACATTATGATGTGCAAATACACTTCCTACAGGCCCAGCGTAGCAAATCCATCACAGTTCTGCATCAAAGGGAGGATGGAACTTACGAGTGACCATCCTGCAGAACCTGGGGTAGACATAAAGCTATCATCTCAAAGATCCAGGACAAGACTCAACATCCATCCTTCTTAAACTCAATGAAGTAATGGAAACAAACAATCAATTCAGACTAGAGAGTGACATAGGCTTGATATTATCCCTCTAAAAAACAGATTTTGCCTCACCTTAATACAGCCTGAGAAAGATACTCACAGACTGGTAAGCAATGCAGAGATAGGACTGTAATGACAACAACAAACTGATGTGTACATTTGCGAGAAAAACCTGGAACAGGACAAGTACTGCTATGGAAAGCACAAAGGTCCCCTTGCGGGATGGAAACACTGACAACTTATCAAACATCGTGAAATTTTCTTCATGGAAAAACTTTCTCCCACAGAAAGGTCAGATAAGTGCCTATGTATGAGCCCTGGTCACCAATCCATGAGAACAAGGAAATAGCAGAAAATCTTTCATTCCATGATAACCATCTTCTTACCCTCATGGTTAACTGGAGCAGAATAAATTTTGAGATATCTTGAGCAGCATCGACAATAATTGAATTGGGTTTTCGATGCTGCAGTATCCAGCCAATTCCAAAACCCATGACCTTATACCAACCCTCAAATTTTCTATAAGTGGATAGTACCAATGGGTGCCTGTAACCAGAGCTGGTGCTGAAAAAAAACAACAACGGAAGAGAACCCCAATGAACTATCAAGATTGAACTACCAAGATTAGATTGAACGACATTGCTCAAGGTATGAAATAAAAGGTGCACAGACCAATGCTGGTGGTCAGGGTGGCGATGAGCAGAAGCACAGCTGCAACCCTGAAATAATGACACAGAGAAGGGGAACATCTGGGGAGACTCCCATATTTCTCCATCGGAAATTATCCATGTACCAGAATGTGGTCCATATACAACTAAAGAATGGGTCAATTCTTAGCCCTAGGTATCAAGGAATCGACTGCTCATTATATTTCTCCATTATTGCAGTCTCCCCAATATTGCAGTTATATTTCCCCAATATTGCAGTTATTGTGACTGCAATAACTATGATACCTAGGTATGGAAGGATCGACCTCTTGATCTGTTCCTTCCATAAAGGGTTAGAAGATGGCAACTACGATAAACATTCAGTATGGAGGGGCAAACTGTTATATTTGCTCCATTTGAAACAAGAAGATGGTACCAACGATTGGACTTCCATAATTTCTTAGGTCTGAGTCCTTCAGAAGGAATGAGCAAAATACTCAAAATACTGGAGAATCCTGCTTTACATGTTTACAGCTGCAAGAATAACAATAGCTAAAAATTGGAGGAACCAAAAAAATACCTTTGATTGAGGAGTGGAAAATGAGATTATATGATATGTTTGAAATGGATAAGCTAACAATTATAATGGATGAAAGGAAACCAACAAATGACTTGCAGGGGTGGAAAATATTAAACCCATTATGGAAATCAGAACAGGGGGAGTTAGCAACAATAGACTTATGAACTATCAAATAAGTAAAAAATATTCGAATAAGAAGTGAATCAGTAAGGAAACAGATTTGGAAAACCTAAAACGTAAAAGTCGGAAAAAGTCAGGAACAAGAAAACGTGAAGTTAACCAACAAGATAAAAAAATAGAGAAGGAAGTGAAAAGTGTTAACATAATGTGTGTTAGGTGTTATGTGATATGTGGGAAGAGTGAGGGTGTGGGGTTGATTGTTATGTTTTATGCAAGTTTATGTTCATTTTCAGTCTAATGTGTAATGTATATAATAGGCATGACATGTATATTATGTATTTTATGGAATAAAAATATTTTTAAAAAAGAAGGAATGAGCAGATTGTACCAACAATCGCCCTTTAGTATGGATGGACAGACCAGTTAACGTTCCTTTGCATGGAATAAGAAGATAGCACCAATTACTGACCCCAGATATGGAGCAGTCAACCTCTTCTTGTGTTATCCATATGGGGTGAAAAAAGTACCAACAACTGGCCCTTGGTATGGATGGGGAAAGATCGTCTGTTTCTTCTGTACAGAGTGAAAACATGTTACCAATGATCAGCCTCCAATATGGAGGGACTGAGCAATTCTGTTTCTTCCTTATGGAGCAAGACAATGGTAGATTATAGGCCCTCGGTATAGAGGGTGAAGCAATTCTTGTTCTGTTTCTTCC
The DNA here is from genome assembly GCA_030847615.1 of Gambelia wislizenii. NCBI lineage: Eukaryota > Metazoa > Chordata > Lepidosauria > Squamata > Crotaphytidae > Gambelia > Gambelia wislizenii. The sequence continues at coordinate 161,649,685 of JAUMIR010000001.1, read as the reverse complement.
ATATGGAGATAAGATGGTATCAATGGTAGGCCGTCAGTATGGAGGGGCCAGCCTGTTACATTTCCTCTGCATGGAGCAAGAAAGACAATGGTATCAATGATCTGCTCTATGGTATGAAGAAGAACCTCTCTTCTTTCCTCCATATGGTACCAGTAACCAGCCCTCTGTATGGAGGGACCAATCTGGAGTTAGAGGATGGCACCAATGTTAGGCCCTCATTATGGAGGCACACTTCCTCCATATGGAGTGAGAGGATGGTACTGACAAACAGCCTTCAGAATGGAACCTGATACATTTCCACTGTATGGAGCAAGCAAAAAGTACCAACGATCAGCCATCAGTATGGAGACACTGTCTGCATTTGATTCCTCAGTAGAGTGAAGAGATGGTACCAATGACCAGCCCTCGGTATGGAGCGAGCAATCACTTCCTCTGAGAAGATGGTACTAGCCATCAGTCCTTGGCATGGAAGGACCCACTTCAGCTCATTCTCTATATGGAGGAGATGATACTGACAGTGGGCTTTTATGGACCAAATGAGCTCGTATTTCTCCTGCAACAGGAGTGTCAGGATGGTCTGAGGCCATTGGCAATGCCAGCCTGGTTTCTACCCGATGCTTCTTAGCCAGTGTAGAAGATTCCATGATGGCCAATTGGTCTGACAAGTCAATGAGATCAGAACAAAGTGGATCAAGGTGGGGCAGAAAATGATAAGCCGACGATCCATGAGATGAAACTTTTTTCCAACTGCCCCAAAAGCTTTGCTCACACAGTAGAGCTGTTAACCTCACCTGTGTATTACAACTGGCCTATGCCAAGCACAAAAGGCATGCCAAGTGGCCATTTAACTTTGGTATTTCACTGGAATACTTGGTATACTTTTAAAAGTACCTGGGGCACCATGACCATTGATGAATGAAGAAATAATCACCAAAGCACAAGACAGACCAAGCTAAACAAAGAAATGAAACTGTGATAGGAAAAGGAAGCTCTAAAGGGTTCCTGAGCTGCTGCTGCTGTGGTGGACAAAAAGGAACTGGAGGCTTAGGGAGGAAGCGAGCTGGTAGGTAGCTTGGAGAGTGGGTGGGGCTACTGCCAAAATGCTTATGTAGTAGCTCCAGAAGGTTCCAAATGATGCACTGATCAGGCACAGGATAGCCCATTTGGTGATTCACAGAGACCACGAAAAAGATGAAATTAACACAGGCAAGCATTCCTAATATCTCAAAATGACAGCAGAGTGGCTGGGGATAGTTATCTTAGAGATTGTGCATTCATTTCACATTCTCTTTAGATCGGTATAAAGAGCACTAACCAGGCAACTATTAATCAATCTGCAACTATTTTCCTTAAAACAAATAGAGCAGCATTCTGGTAATGGAATTTATTGGAAATCCTGGAGACTTCCTGCAATAATGCGAAAACATAAACGCTATTTCAATATTAACTACAGGTCAACCCCCGACTCCACATATCCACAGACTTGGTATCCACAATTTCACTCATCCACGTCCCCAAAAATAACTTGAATCACTTAAGATAATGTGATTAAAGCAAAATATGTGGCCAATATCAGGGATAACTGAACAGCCAGGTGTATGACATCATAATAACTGATGCAGTATGATAAGGGCAGAAGTAGAGTGAATTCAAGGACAGTCATAATACTGATTAAGACATGGAGACATGTTATGGTACTTCTGAAAGTATTCAAATTATTTCAGATATCTCCTCAGTGCCTTTGTCTTGGGGAACACAATGAAAACTACCCCTTACAAAAAGGCAATCAGTATTCTTGATATAATGTCCCATCCATGTTCGTCAATGGACTGAGGTGAAACTAAAAACTTGTAAGAAAGTGTAAACCTCTACTCTCCAATGCCTTGTAACATTATGCCAAGACTAAGATGAAAAGTGATGAGAAGAAGGGGAAAATTTCTCTCTCTGAATAAGATTTAAAAAAAGGAACTTCATATGATGATCTGAGTGTTGGGGGATGATAGGACTCTCAATCCAGCAGAAGCCAAAAATATCCTAGCAGACTTAGCAGCAACCCGTTCCCAAAATAATACTCACACACAGAGTGTTTTTCTCTCTATCAATAGGAAGCACTTTATCTTCAGCTCAACGGCAGTTGTAATAGTTATAATACATACACGCTGCTATGCCAAGCATCAGGCTTCAGGCTTGGTCAAGAGACAACATCTCTCCAAACGTAAATTGGTACATTGCTTCTAGCATCTCGCCTCTAGCTAGCCTCATCCCTCATCTAGTCAGCTTAGCAAGCCTAGCACTGAGCTCTGGGCATAGCCTCCTGTTTTTATACAGTTTGATAGGTGTCACAGGGCACTGGCTCCTCCAATCATCTGGGAGCCTTACTTCTTATACAAGCCCTTTGCACACTGCCCTATATTTTGCACACTGTCCTTTTCTTTGCACTCAACACTAAAACTTGTATAATGACTTATACAATGCTTGGCAGTGACTTGGCAGTTTTGCAGTTGGCTGGCCATTTTATAAGGAGTTCAGACCTCTAACTCCTGACACTGAGGTGTGACAGGAAGCACTCTACTGTGAGTTTAAGAGTGGCAGCTCACAGTCAGCATCGGTTAAATGTTGGACAAGGGTTTCTACCAACTAAAGTCTTGCACCCTGAGTCACCACTAAAACCATATGTAGGGTTAAAGCATACAATCGTATGAAAAAGAAAGTACACTCTCTTTGAATTCCATGGTTTTACATATCTGGACATAATAACGACAATCTGTACATTAGCAGGTCTTAAAATTGGGTAAATACAACTTCAGATGAACAACACATGGCATATTACACCATGTCATGATTTATTCAACAAAAATAAAGCCAAAATGGGGAAGCCACGTGTGAAAAATTAAGTACACCTTATGATTCAATAGCTTGTAGAACTACCTTTAGCAGCAGTAACTTGAGGCCAGTCCTGTGCACGCTGAGCTCCACCAGAAAAATCCATGCACAGGCTCGAAGGACAAATCCAATTCCAAAAAAGCCCTGTAGCGACAGGTGAGGGACGAAACGGCAGATGTAAAGATGCACTGGAAGCCGCAGACCCAACCCTGCATGCAGGTGGTTCAGGGCTTTGGTCGCTCGAGGCTGACCCGGGAGATGACAGTCTTGTTCGGCAGCATCCTGAATGACCAAGCAGCCTTTTTTAAGGAAAGCACTGCTTGCTCCATATGGAGAGGGGCCTAGAAAAGGTGGCCTAACGAAAGCTCATCCCCAACTACCTGGTTGGCTAGACGCGGCCAACGGGAATCCTCTGATGCGGTCAAACCAAGGCAAAGAAACAAAGGCACACACCGGCCTCCAAAGGTGTAAATAAACTGACACTTGCATGCTGGAATATCAGAACCATGCAAGACTCTGCAGATAGTGGACGGCCTGAGTGCCGTTCTACCCTAATAGCCCATGAACTATCACAGCTTAATATTGACATTGCTGCTCTTAGTGAAGTTCGTCTCCATGAGGAAGGCAGCCTTAAAGAACATGGCGCTGGCTACACACTTTACTGGTCTGGCAAACCCAAAACTGAAAAACATCTCTCAGGGAGACTTTATGATTAAAAACTCCATTGCCTCCAAACTTGAAACCTTGCCAACTCTGATCGCATTATTTCAATTAGCAAACGCATATAGCGCATTTGGAAGACTTCACAGAAGAATCTGGAGTAATAAACACCAGTCCTTCCTGAATCTTTGTTTGCGAAGAAAAGCCAGAGAGACATCACGAAAGTCTTTATCTGCAGACAAGGGTGGTAGAAGCTCTGGAGGTTCACAGGAAGATTTCTTGCCCTTTTCTCAATGATTTTTCCCCCTTCTATAAGGAGAAGAGAGTTCTTGCTGCTTACTTTCCTTTCTGATGAATCTCTGAGTCCTAGCGTATCCTCTCAATATCAGAATCCTGAAGATCTGACTGCTTAGTAGCTTTATGCACCAATTTCTTAGTCTCTTTCTGAGGTCTGGTTATGACAGGATTCCCTTCTGATTCTGTCCCACAGAAGGCAATGTGGATTCCATTCAGACTGAACATGGAACTGACTTTAAGATCTGTGATCACAGAACCAAACTGCAAATCACAATAGACGTGTGTCTAACAGCCAGTGCAGAACAGCATGAGCAATGGTCGGGATGGAGATCTCCCATGGAACCAGTCCAAGGTGAAGGGCTTGGCTGCTTTGTAAACCCTTGGCAAATCCTTGGATGTGCTCACACATCCACAGTGTGCTTTTCACATTAACACCACAGGCACTTAAGCATGTCCGGCTGATGGGGCACTTTTAGTTCCATAGAACATACTCATCTTAAAAAGTTCATTTCACGTCATACACTGACAGAGTGAACAGCCTGCAGTGGGTTAGGATAATCAATCAGGTATGATGGGACCAGGGACGAAATAATTATGTGATAGTGAAGATGGGGAAAAAAACAGCTAATGAAAAATAGTAATATCAACAAGCTGAAACAAAATAAGAAATAGAAGAAAGCTATTCAGATATGCTGTCCTGTTTAAGTGTGGCAAATACTTGGATGAGTGTACCTATAGTACAAGAGGAGAAACTGAACCCATCCAGGGCCATACACAGGGAGTCAGCAAAAGCTTAGTCAAGACAGTCCAGGATTTAGGGTCAAAAGGCAGTCTTGAGTTTACAAAACCAATCAGGGAGCAACAAAGGAGAGTAATCCAAAGAACAAGCCGAAGTCCAGAAACCAATAGCTCAAGGAACAAAGCAACACAGAGGTTTTGGTACTGTGGTACACAGTAAAGAAATGGCTTTGGCTATGCTGAGTCATGGCTAGCTGTAAGTCAGCACAGCTGGCCTAATTACCTCAGCTTGTTCCTTTTACAGTCAGCCAATGCTCTTCCTACTCTTTTGCAGCTGGAATTTTAGCCTGTGATGCTTAGAGGTTTTAAGTGGCTCTGCTTCTAATGTTAGCTCTTTAGAAGCTTCCAACAGTTCCAGCACAGAGCTGCCAGCCTCTTTTGGCTCAAAGTGGAGCCTGTTCTCTCCTCTCCAACTACTTCCTATAAGAAGGCCTCCACCAAGACATGACACCAAGACTAACAGTCTCAGAAAGAAATCTTCCTCATGCCGCTGCTCTGTCAGCAGATGAAAAACAATGGCCAGAATTAATACCAAGAGTGTGGGGTTCCTACCAAATCATATTTAGTTCAGAAATGTTCTGATCATGTTGCTGCAGAGGTACAAGACCTAATTGTGTGAGTCACAGAGACCATGAAAAAACAGCATGAGTTCCACAGAATTCAAGATAATGGATTGGGGGTGGGGGGAGAAGCTTCAGAAAAAAACCAAAAAAATTTCCCCAAATTTTTCTATTTTTTTCCACATCTATAAGTAGCAAGTATCTACAACAGAACCACATGAGTACCCGGCTTGTGGCAGTAATTAGCTAACAGACATTGGAACTGCTTAATGCAGCATAGATGTGTAAATTGCTATTGCTTAAAACAATTTGTAAGCCACTCTGATAGCCTTCTGGCTGAAGAATGGGGTATAAATAAATAAAGTAAAATAAAAAAATGCATAGATAGCAATCATGATTTCTCAGCATTTTGGAGGAACAGGAGGCTAGTTTTAGAAGGCTCTCCATTGAATCTGGTTCCATCCTGAGGTATGTACTATAATTTCTGAAGTGAGACATTAATGCTACATGTTATTCAACTATACCCATATCAGCCACATCAAAACTCTACAACCTGCAGTAATATTTCATACATCAGGAGATACAGAAATATTTTATAATATACAGAGAAAAAGCTTTGTCTCCTCACCCCAAAATTATGACATGCTGAGTTTGCTTACCTCCTCTGAGTCAGACAACACTTTTTTCTTCATTGCATTATAAAGTGGGATTATGTCATAGCAAGTCTGATCTCTGTTCAATACAAATATTGAATTAATGTTTGCAAAATTTCAAAAATTAAAATTACCTATCTTAAGTGCAATTTTAAAAACGTTTTCTCCTCTAAACAGGTATTAACAATTAAAAATTTACAGTAGTGATGGGCAAAGTATGGCCCCGTAGACTGCATGCAGGCCCCAAGGATTTTAAAAAAAAAATAAAAACCCTCCAAAATTCCACAAAATGATCTCTAGGAACTTTGGAGGGCATTTCTACCATGTATGGAGGCCTCCCGAACACCCCCCCCCGGGTTAAAATAAATTGAGCAAAATATTTTCCAAATCATTTTTCTTTTGCCCTCTAGGGGGACAGGAAGCACCAAAACTATGTCTCCTATATGGTATTGGGCAGGGGGGGTCCCACTTTTTTTTTTCAGGAGCAGGTATAGGGGGAAGTGTGGCCCTCCAAGGAATACTGGGGGGGATAATGAGGGCCCCTGGCCATCCACATTTGCTTGCCTCCAATTTACATTAAAACAATAAAGGCATCTAGGACTAAACTCAGAAGAATGACAAGGAGAACATAGGCTTGTTTACCAACTACCCTGGGAGAAACTTTCAAACAGGGAGTATATTCATCAGATATATACCACTGATAGTATTAAATAACCATTACTGAAGGGAAGTATCAGTAAATTACTTGAAATACTGTTTTATTCTTCAACAATTCTGAGTGATTAACGAAGTATCCTATCTCATTTTGGTTACACATCTCTATATAGTAGCTTACTTCATGAACTGCAGAAGGAGATCTGTAACAAACTTCGCTGATTTGACAATGGGACTTCCTGGTTCATTGAATGTCCGAGTATTATATTCTATATACCGAACTTCCCACATAAGTGAAGAAAGACGCCTTTAAAAATGGGAAAAGCATGAACACAAACTGAAAAATTGCATCTATATATTTATATTATAATAACTTTAATTTATTTAAATAAATTTTATTTAATCTACAGGATCCAAGGTGACTTTAAAATTAATATACAAGAATAACTACTGAAAATAAAATTAGAACAGTCAAAATATCTAGTGTTCAAAAGATAGATTAAAACACTACGTAAAAATGTGTTTCCCATCTTTCCCTTGAAAGGTCACTACTGAGGAAAATGAGACTGGCCTCCTTTGGAAGACAGTTCCAGAACCTAAAGCCACTGAAAAGTCCCTCTCTCTAGATTTAGTGCATCTCTAGAGTTGTTGGGAAATCCAGGAGGCCTCTGAAGATTATCTTAATCTGAGAGTCAGACTTATATTGGAGAAAAGGATTCTTCAGATATCCTCGAACGCATACAGGGCTTTAATGCTCATCATAATCACTTGCAATTATACCTGGAAACAAACTGGAAATCAAGTGCAGCTATTTCAACAAGGGAGTCACATATGCCTTATGCATGGTCCCTGTTAACAACAAGGCTGCCAATATGGAAGAAATTAAGTTTCTGAACAGTCTTCAAAGACAGCCTTATGGAATACTGTTAATATTCCAGATGTGATTATGTTAAAAAAGACAGATGTCACAGTAGCCAGGATTGCATTTTAAGTAATTTCATGAGGAACAAACCTGTAAAATCTATTTTCCAGTCTTTGCTTAATTGTGCTAAGATCAGTAGGATATGCAACAACAGTACAGTACATTGGATAAGCTTGGAAATCCACAGGTGCCACAAAAGCAGATGCAATATCTAAATATGAAAACAAAGATATAATTACTGCATCACAAGATAGCATTTTTTTAAAAGTTGTAAAGGTATTTTAAAGGAGAGACTGGGTAGCTAAAGAGGCATGCTAGTTTTTTAAACTTTCTAGAAATATTTAAGTACTAATACAAAATCATCATAATCTCCAAAGTCCATGATATTAATGTTATTTTCCTCCTTAGAATGTTTGAAAAAGTATAAGAGATTAACTGGTCCCAATAACAACTTGGTTTTTGACAAGTGCTTTAAGAAAAGCAACAAAAAGCAAAACAAAAAAATCCATTAGAGATCATCTAAATGAACATTTAGAGAGCATCAATATATGCTGTCATATTTATTCATACTACACATTACCTAGAGTCATCAGTTGGTTTATCCCTGAAATTATTCTTTCACATTCATCATCACGACTCCGGGAGCCCCATTCTCCATCCAGTGGCTTATATATCAGTGATCTGCTCTCAGCACTAGTTAAAGGAACACTAGTTCCAAGCTCCTCCGGAAAGACAGCTGAAATGAAGCACAAAATGAACGTAACAGCTGATACAGTAATCCTTGCTAACAAAAGAACTGCATATCTACTAAGTAAACAATGATATGAATAATCCATGGCCCAGTGCTATTTAAGAGCAGCAGCTGATTGTGATTATTAAAAATACATTATACATGTGGGTGCATACACATCATTCAGTATTTGCCATTAATATATTAAATAAAATTAATTCATCTTTAAGGTAATACCAAATGCCTTGTTCTAAGGAAGGTTAATTTGTCTCTTTTAACAAAGCATCTAGTATTGTCTTAAAGATTAATAAGTTTTATTTGACATAAGCTTGCACAGACTGTTCTCCAGTTCATCAAAGGCAGGCTGCAACAAACTAAAATCACTAACCCCTTGAAATCTATCCTTATATTAAATCAAAACTAGCTAAGGTTCTTAGGAAACAAAATTGTGTATCCTCATGGGTCAGGATTGAATTAAAAGCTACATAATGCTGCTATACATCTAAACACTGTTAATATGTCTTTGTTTGTACAGCATTTAAAATCCCACAGTGAAGTATGTAAGTAAATAAATTAAACCATCTTCACATCATGCAAGCATAATGTTGACTAATCTTTGCTAACTGGCCTGGAAATGAGAATATAATTGTCTTCCAACACAAGGACAGCATTTAAGTAAATGTAAACCACTCTTCAAAAGTTTCAAGTATCATTGTTCCTTTGTAACGTCAATGATTTCCTTATGGTTGAAGCTTCTTGATATATAAACACAGAGGCTGCTTCATGTGACAAACTGTCTACATTTCATTTGACACATTCACAATCATGAGTGAGCAGCCCTCATTCTGCTTTTGGAGCTGCAGATATGGGTGAGGATCATTCTGCCCATTCCCCAACAGTATAGCTGGGAAAGAAGGCTTAGTGTTCTTGACTGCTCTGTCGTTAATGTTTACAGCATTATTTCAGAGTGATCAAACCTGCAAATTCCTACCAGCCCTTCCTACACTGAGGGAAAGGTTGGTACACAGAAAGCATTGAACTTAGATGCTAGCAGCCACAATTTCTGGGTGTTCTAGCAAGGCCAACCAAAAACTACCCTACTTATTGATGAGTGTGGCTTCTCATACTATTAAGATAATTTGAATGACAATACAAACTGCAAAGAGTTTGACTAGCCACATGGAGATTTAAGTCTTCCAAATGACTTAACTGCCATTCACTGATTCATTGGGTCTACCTTAGCTGGAACTACCAATAGGATTTAAGACTTAAGATGTGATAAATACATGGACCAAATACAGTAATTGTCAAGCTCTGATGACCCTGAGAGTTAAGGTTTATTATAAAGATGCTATGGTGGAATGTATTGTTACCTCTGAAGTTGGCAATTCACTATAGCAACACAGTGGAAAGACAAATTTGGGGAAATGTTTGCCTCTAAAGCATTTTATATTGACTATAGCACATTGAAATTCAACATGCCCACATCTTTCTCTTTAGAAAAAAATGTTTTTTGAACAAATAACTAACCATTTCACATTTTTAATGTATTAAATATAGGTTTGTTCCCCTTCTTTACAGCACAATCAGCTTAACTTCTTTATAGTTGATCACATACGTACATAGTAAGTTCTGTCTCCTTTCTGTACATCTAGGGGAAAGTAGACACATACCATTGTTTGGTATAGGCTCCATATCCCAAGGACTCATTTTCTCAGTGTCTCCATTGTCCCAACTTCAAGAAAGAAAGCAAAAAGATCAAACAATCAAATTTAAGTTATTAGTGAAATTACTTACTTGAATATTTTGAGGATCAACACATACTTCCACATTTTAAAGTAGAATAAAACTGGGCAGTTAATGGTTAAAAACACAAAATGTAAAAGAGGAAAAATAAACAATATTTATAATCAAAGTTACTAACCAGACATTGTAGCACTGAAACAAGCTGTCAGGATAATCAGCCTGAAGGGGCTCTTGACTTTCTATTGTTCCAAACCACCAGGCATCATCAATTACTGACCTAAATCGATCACCTGGACAGGGACATCACACTACTTGATTAATCTGTGGTTTTTCATAAATGTTACTAGTATTTTTAGATACAGTTACTGTTAACTATTTAACAAACAAAAAGATTCAAACCACTGAAACTTTCTATTTGCAAGATATATGCCACTAACTGTAGTAACTAGATTAATTTGGCCAAGGAAGATGAAGAACATCTTCCAACATAAAGTAATATGCCAGAAGGGGGCTCTTTCTGAGGTTAAGACCTACCACAACATTAGCAGTTTGTTTTCAGACACAGGGAGAGGTATGTATAATATCTCTCAGTACATTCCTATAATATTTTTAAAGTCTTCCATAGCATCTCCAAGTAGAGCATTCTCAAAATATAAACGTTCACACAGGTAAACAAATACTGCTGAAAGGATTTCAAAATGTAGTTGATATAAATACTACCCTTATGAATCAAACCATCTTGAGGTGATAAACTGGCTTCTGCACTGAATGTGGAACAGTGAATTAGCATATAACTCCTGAATCCTGCACCTGGGACTTTGTGAGCTGGTTATCTAATCTAGGGAATTTTTTTCTAGATTAGATACAGACTAATTCTTCCATCTTAACTTCTCTCTCCTTAACAAGTGAGCAGTATCGACAACATAGAGGATATGTGCAATAGGCATTCTAAGGAGATTGACAACATCTTCGAGTCTCACTATTAAACTTGCAATGAAAATAAAATGAAAGAAAAAAACATTCATTTATTCATTCATTACATATGCCTAAATGAAAACTATTTAAATTCAATGTATTATACCAGCAAATTATTTTTGTGTAACCTGAAAAGATGAAATACATTTAAAACCACAAAACAGGAATCATTTTATACGGCACAAACAATGTTAACATCTACAAGAAAAGAGTGGAAAGGAAATGGGTCAACTGGCTGGCTAACCATGGGTCAGTTAGTCATGATTTAGTTAATATTCAATTTCAAAATCTTTTATTTATCAATGTATTCAATTAATTAGAGATTTTCCCATAGACATTTTGTGACTGTATAGAAAAGGAGCTTATATTAATATCAAATGCACCAGACCACTATTTATTATAGAAACCAACCATTCTAATTTTGTACTTTACATTAACTTTATATATTTCATTGCCAATACAGAACAGGTACTTATATAGACCTTGAACAAATTTCTATTACTATCAAAGGGAACTTTGACCCTAAATAATTGGTATATGATTGTATCCTATGATACCCACCTATGTTCCATCGTCTGTGTTTTGCATCATCAAATTGCTGCCTTAATACCAGGAAATCTATAACATCTGGCATATCATGATATCTACATACAACCAAAACAATATAATATGAGAACAGTGCTTACTATTTTATAGTCCATTACATTTGAAAACATATCAATTCCAATAAAGAATTTAGTACAAACAATAGGTTAACTCATGCTATAAGTATATGTTTGGTAGCAGAGAAAAGATCAATAAAGAACAGATGAGAAAAAGTGTGGGCGGGTGGGCTAATTTGAAAGTACAGTTGTCCCATCACATTCACAGGGGTTGGGGCGCAAGATTCCCATGAAAGTAAAAAAACAAAAAAGAAAAAAAAATGCAAATACCTACAGTACAGTGGAGGTGGGGGTGGTACTCCCCAGAAGGGCTCCTCAGGCTTGTGAAGTGGGCGGTTGGAGGTGGGGGAGTATGAAGAATGTAGGCCCGGCAGGCAGGTCCCTCAGCCACCAACCTGCTTCTGGAAGCCCCATGATGCTGTGCTAAGTGCTCGGGGAATACAGAGAGGAGAAATCTCCTTTGCAAAGTTTTCAAACCCTGCAAAGAAGCAGGCTTTGGGGCTCTTTGCAAAAGACATTTCTGCTGCTCTGCATGCCAGCAGCTTGCAACAGAAGGAATATGGTGGGGAGGTCTTTCAGCTGGGAAAGGTTTTGCAAATTAAGCTGGAGGATCTTGGTTGCAAGCAACAAACCTGAGTGGCTGGAGGCTTTGGCAGGGCAGGAGAAATTTGGAAGAAAGAGGAAACTTTGGAATGGGGTGGGGCAGTCTTTCAGCAGGGAAAGGTCTTGCAAATGAAGTTGGGGGATCCTGGTTGCAAGCAAGAAACCGAATGAGGCTTTGGCAGGGCAGGAAATAGCAGGGAAAAGAAGTAACAGAAGGAGCGGAGTGAGTTACTTGAGCAGCAGCTACAAATCCATGAATAATCAAATCCGTGAAAGTGAAAGCTGCAAATGTGGCAGGACGACTGTATGCTTAATTAGCTTGCTGCATCCGTTACTTCTCCCCTACAACAATCCACTTTCCCTCCATCTAAGTGTAGGGGACAAGGAACAATTATGGAAAGGATTAAGCACTCTTTCTTCTCAAATATACACATTCGTTGTGGAACACACTCCCTCGAAGTGTGGTGGGGTCTCCTTCCTTGGAGGTCTTTAAACAGAGGCTGGATGGCCATCTGTTGGGGATGCTATGATCAAGATTTCCTGCATGGCAGGGGGTTGGCTGGATGGCCCTCCTGGTCTCTTCCAACTCTACAATTCTATGATTCTATGATTATTCTACTAGAACTTGGGTTACCAAACCTGTTGTTCACCAGGTTGTCTTCAACCTGTTACAGTTAAAAATGTATTCTACAATGTTTTATACACAAAGATGTAATATACTGTGGGTCAAATCAAATGTGCATGAGGCTACCACTCACACAACAGAATTTTCCCTTCCTGTCCTTACCACTACAGGCTCTCTCCCAACTGCTCAGAATGGTCCCAAGGGATGTCTATTTTGTTGAGACATAGAGTTCTACTGATGGATGGACATTACTGGATACAACTCACTAAATTTTGTTACAGCATATTTCAAAATTTTACAAAATAGCAACAGTATAGTCTGTGGTTATACTGTCAACTGCCACATGAATAGCAGGTTTATTTTACAGAAGTTTAAAGATATGAACTCACGAAAGCTATTTTTTACACCAAGATCATTTTACGAACAATTTTTTTATCTACAGCAAATGTGTTACAAAAGAACAAACACTACTGTATGACTAAACAGCACACTAGCTATATATGAACTTTTATTTTTCTTACTTCATTGTAAAAGATCCTCCAGTCAGTTTACCAGTATCTGGGTCAAGAAAAGCAAGTTTAAGGCAACAAAGTGTAGGCAGCCCAACTTCATATTTTATTCCAACTATTTTCATCAGCTCTTGTTCCTGACAGAAACAAAATATATATATATATATTTAAAAAAAACATTTTAAACTCTCCTCTTCAGTTGAAGGCTACCCTCATTTTTCAAGTTCAGTCAGATTCGCTGGGTAGATGTCTGTAGGTTTGTAGCCAGATATTTTAAAATAATAATAGTAATAATATAAAAGAGGGATGAGAAAGAGACATACCCGTAGTTCCATCTTATGCCATGGCTGTTTTTTTGGATTAATGCTATATATTTTGTTCTTCTTCGCCATTGAAACATACGCTTCATGGCCTTGTCGGAAATAGTAAACCTGAAGAACATAAAACAGAAAGTGAGACTTTAATTACTTATTGTGGCCACAGACCACAGAAAAGAAGACAGCAATAGCTTAACTCTTACTGTCTCCTAGGCCAAGCTGGGAGTCACATGAGCTATTTTAACCAACTATATATCTGGCCTTTCCCCCAGTCCTTTCACAGCCAATCACGAGGGGGGGGGGGAAGAACCTAAGAAGGAGGCAGTGCTGGTAGTAGTCGGAGTGCTGGACTAGGACTCCAGGAGGTCAATTCCTCGCTCAGTCACAGAAACCCACTCTCTCATCCTAAGAGGAAGGCAATGGCAAGCCTCCTTGAAAAATATTGCCAAGAAAACCTAGAATAGGGTCATCATAAGTCAAAGTCAACCCTGACATTATGTAACAACAAACTGAATAGACAAGGAGTAAGCCTAACACAGTGAGAGCCAGTGTGCTGTAGTGGTTTGAGCATTTAGATTATTATTCTTGAGAGCAGGGTTAGAATATCCGCTCAGCAATGGAAACCCACGGGATGCCCTTGGACAAGTCACACACACTATCTTAGCCTCAGAGAAAAGCAAAGGCAAACTCCCTCTGAACAAATGAAGAAAACCCTGTGATAGGTTCACCTTAGGGTCACCATAAGTCAGAAATGACTTGAAGCACACCACAAAGCCTCACACAGAGTTAGTCTGGATGTCTCCTTCTCTGCAGTCTACTGTAAGCCTACATGGTAAATAATGAACATCTCATTCTCAGATCCTCAGAAGGAGCTATCCAACAACCGGATTTACTCACATACAAAAAAAAAAAATGCCACAAATAAATAAATAAATATCCCTGGTGGTTCAGTCTATTAGGGAAGGACAGGTTGCTTACCTGTAACCATAGATCTTCGAGTGGTCTTCTGTGAATTCACACAGTTGGGTATTCCTGCGCCTGCGCAGTGCTTACGGAACCTTCTAGCATCGCTAGGCAGAATGTGCATTGATACATTTTTGGCGGTAACTCCGCCTACCATAACGGTCCCTTAAAAGGCTCTCCCGCCTAAATCCCCTCAGTTCCTTTTTTGACGCCGGAATTAGCAGCATCAGGAACATTAAGCAATCGTGCATTAGTAGGACATAGAGGGGAGGAAGGGCGGGTCTGTGTGAATTCACAGAAGACCACTCGAAGATCTATGGTTACAGGTAAGCAACCTGTCCATCTTCTTCGTGGTCTCTGTGAATCACACAGTTGGGTAGATTAGCAAGCTTCCCCACTGGAGGAGGGTATGTCCTGTATGTCAGTAGACGAGGACCCCTTACATAAGCCTTGAAAGGGATTCCCCACATGTTTTGTTTTGGTTTTTTTTTTTTTTTGCACATTCCATAACACTGACTCATTCCACCAAAATTCTAACAGCAATGGATATGCTCAACATGAATCCAATCATTACACTCACTTATTGAATGGAAGACAAAAGCACAGCCCTCCCAAAGGCAGCCTCGTTCCTAGAACGGGAGTCCAGTCTGTAGTGTGAGATAAATGTCAATGGTGAAGACCAGGTTGCAGCACGGCAGACGTCCTCTAGGGGCACCCCCGAGAGGAACGCAGTTGAAGCAGAGACAGCTCTCGTAGAGTGCCCACGAAGCCGTGGAGGTAGCGGCTTCTTCGCCAGTTCGTAGCAGAGCGCGATGGTCGAAGTAATCCACTTCGAAAGACGCTGCGGCGAGATTGGAGCACCCCGCTTAGAGTCAGAGTAAGAGACAAAGAGTTGGGGTGATTGTCGAAACGGAGCAGTCCGCTGTATGTAGAAAGCAAGCGCCCTCCGCACATCCATCGAGTGGAGGGTACGCTCGAATTCGTCCTTCGGATCCTGCATCAAAGCAGGTAGAACGATTGGCTGGTTAAGATGAAAACTGGAGACTACTTTAGGAAGAAAGGAGATGTCAGGTCTCAGAACCACCTTATGCTTATGGAAGCAGAGATATGGATGATCCGATCGGAGGGCGCAAAGTTCCCCAGCCCGACGAGCGGAGGTGATGGCTACCAGGAAGGCTGTCTTCCAGGTTAGCAGGCGAAGGTCGGTCGAAGCCATAGGCTCGAAGGGTCGTCTTACCAGCTGAGAGAGGACGAGTTCAAGGCTCCACGATGGCACGGGATCGAGTACGGGAGGATGGAGGTTCATGTACCCCTTCAGGAACCTTTTCACTGTCGGATCCTGGAAAGGAGATGGTCGGTTCCTAGCCTGAAACTCAACGGAGATAGCTGCCAAATAGACACGAAGAGACGAAATCGAAAGCCCGGCTTTCGAAAGTTCTAAGAGGAATTGGAGGACCGTCGGCACCGAGCAGGACTCAATGGTTAGACCTTTGTCCGCAAGGAACCGCTGGAATCGATTCAACTTGTAGAAGTAGGCCCTCCGAGTGGAAGGTTTTCTCGCTGCATCAATAATTTCCTGCACCTCAGGAGGGAGTAGAGGCGGAGTAACAGACTGAGGAAGGATGGCGGTCACGGACGGATTCTCCACGCCGTCAGGTGAAGAGAGTCGAGGTCTGGATGTCTCACCCTGCCTTGGTGGGTGGTCAACAGATCCGGCCGTTTTGGGAGGTGGAGGTAGTGCCTGCCGGAGAGTAGAAGTAGTGGAGCAAACCACGGTTGTCGAGGCCACCAAGGCGTGATGAGAATCGCGTCCGCTCGGTCTCGGCGAAGCTTGGCGATGACCCGTGTCAGAAGCGGGATCGGGGGAAAGAGATACAGGAGCGGGCCGTTCCATCGGTACAGGAACGCATCTCCCCTCGAATCCCTGTGTTGCACTCTGGAGCAGAACAGGTTGCACTGTTTGTTCTGTGCAGTTGCGAACACATCTATCAGAGGGGTCCCCCAACGAAGGAAAAGGTCGGACACTACGTGTCGATGAAGCATCCACTCGTGGACGTTGGAACTGGAACGGCTCAGTCCGTCTGCAAGAGTGTTCTCGTCCCCTGGAAGATGGATGCACTGCAGGAAGACGTTCCTTTCCACACACCAATCCCAAATTCGTAGTGTGAGTTGAAGGAGCTGAGGGGACCTGGTACCCCCTTGCTTGTTCAAATAATACATCACGGACGTGTTGTCTGTGAGAAGAAGGACCGTCCTGTTCCTCACCATGACCTCGAAGGAGCGAAGAGCTTTCTGGACCGCCAGAAGTTCGAGAACATTGATGTGTAGCAGTTTCTCGTTGTCGGACCAAACATCCTGAATCATGTGGGATCCGAGGTGGGCACCCCATCCCTGTAGCGAGGCATCCGTCGTGATGGAGACGCTCGGCTGAGGGGGCTCGAATGGGAGGCCTGAGAGGACATTGTTCGGGTCCAACCACCAGTTCAGGGACCGTTGGACGTAGCGAGGCATGGTGAGAAACATGTTCGGTGGGTCGTTGAGGTGGTCGAATGCATTGAGAAACCACTGCTGAAGAGGACGAAACCGAAGCCTGGCCAGAGTGATGACAGATGTAGTGGCTGCCATGTGGCCTAAGAGGACTTGGATGTCGCGTGCTCGGACCCGACGAGATCGACGACAAACATGAATCAGGGATCGTAGGGTGTTGAAGCGGTCCTCTGGCAGATAGGCCGCCGTGGAAATTGAATCCAAGCGGGCACCTATGAATTGGAGCGTTTGTGATGGGGTTAACTGAGATTTTTCCATGTTGACAACAAGTCCGAGGGTGTGCAATACATTCAGGGTAAAGTCTATGTGCCTGACCAGTTGGGGCCTCGAGTTCGCCACTAAAAGCCAATCGTCGATGTACGGGAAGACAACGACTCCGTGCTGACGAAGAAAGGCCGCCACTGGTGCCATGCATTTGGTGAAGACCCTCGGTGCCGTGGAGAGTCCGAAGGGCAGGACACGGAACTGGTAGGTATCGGTCCCAATCTGGAACGCCAAGAACCTCCTGTGTGCAGGGTGAATACCTATGTGGAAGTAGGCATCTTTGAGATCGATGGATGCAAACCAATCCCCGTGCTGGAGGAGAGGGAGGATGAGGGCAAGAGTGGTCATCCGAAATTTCTTCGGAGTGATGTACCAATTCACTCCCCTGAGGTCGAGGATGGGACGGAGGCCTCCGTCCTTCTTCGGTACCAGGAAGTACCTGGAGAAGAAGCAGCGGTGAAGATGCTCGGGAGGCACGGGTTCGATGGCTCCTTTCTGGAGAAGGGTTTGTATCTCCTCGATCAGGGGAGGGGAGGGGGGCGTGGAGTATGTCCGGCCTGTCGGAGGCAGTTCGTCGAACTCGATCCAGTAGCCCTGTCGTACTATTTGCAGTACCCAGCGGTCCGATGTTATGGAGGACCAGGCCTCCTGGAACAGTGACAGGCGGCTCCCGAACAGGGGGTTCTGAAAGAAAATGTAAACATCAAAATAAGGCTTTGCAATTAAAACCGTTTTCTGCCCTGGTCCTTGGGCCTGTGTTTGGACGGCACTCGGTACCGGGATGTGGAACCCTGACTCCTCACCGAGGAAGCAGAGGAGGTCGGTTGATGAAACCGAGAGCGCCTGGAGGTCTGCGGGGTACTATCCCTCCGGTATGGTTGGCTAAAGGAGTAGGTGCTCCAACCCGAGCGGTGTCTAGGGCGATACGCAGAAGACGAGGCTGATGGCATACCATATTTTCTGGCAGTCGTCCTCATCTTCTGCGTAAATTCAAGTTTTTCGTCTGTCGACACATTGAAGAGGCCTGTGGTATCAAATGGCATATCTTCAATGGTGGCGGCCGCCTGGGGTGAGAGTCCCGACGATCGGAGCCACGCGTGACGCCTCAAAGCAATGGAGCCCGCCACCGTCTTAGCTGCGCAGTCAGCGACGTGCCTCGCAGAATTCATCTGCTGGCCAGCCAGAAGCTGGGCTTCAGATTGGATAGCCTCTGCTAGTCGCTTTCTTTCGTCAGGCAGGTCCTGGATGAGGGGCAACATCCTCTCCCACAACACCTGTTGATAAGCCCCCATGCAGGCCGCATAGTTGGCAATACGAAAGCTCAGTCCAGCGGCAGAGTACAACTTTTTCCCGATGATGTCCAGCTTTCTGCCCTCGGTGTCAGGAGGGGTGGACTGGGGACGACGTTGCCTCCGCGGCTGGGCTGCCTCTACGACGACCGAGTTGGGCTTAGGGTGTTCCCTGAGCCAATCAATACCGTCTCCGGAGACACGATAGAGCCTGTCAATCCGCTTCGAGGTTGAAGGGATAGAGGACGGGTTCTCCCAGGAGTTCTGCGTCAGTTTTGAGAGGGACGGCAGGACCGGGATGCTGGCAGTTGGAGGTGCCTTTGATTTAATCCTTTGATAAATCGGATCCACCGGCTCTGTCTCCTTCTCCGTGACCTTCAGCTCAAGGGCGTGGGACATCCTGATGACTTGTTCCGCAAAGGAACGGACGTCGTCGGTAGGAGACGAGGAGTCCTCATCCAGGAGATCGGGTTGGGGGGACGGTACATATGGCTGGTAGTCCTCCGAAGACTCAGAAGAAACCGAGGAGTCGGACGTCGGATGCGGAGAGCGGCGTGGGTCCTGGAGCGATGTCGTGCGTGGTGGTGGAGATGGAGGTAGCGGAGGCAAGGGCCGGAAGGGGGACACTTGGCAGCTAGTGTCTTTGAGCAAAGGTCTAGTCGGTCCTTTTGCAAAGACAGTACCTTTATCACCCCCATGGAAGGATAGGCGAGGTGGGGATGAAGCCACAGAATGCAAGACAGCAGCCTCCGAAGTGAGATGAAACACTCTGTCCCCTGCAGAGAGTGAGGTGTGAGGCAAGGGAAACGGAGTAGCAAAGGCTGACTTCGCCATTTCATAGGCGCTGTAGGCATGCTCGTCTTCCCGAGCCCTGGAGGTTGAAGGCCTGGGTTCATCCAGAAGATGCGGCTCGTCAGAATCCCCTCGACCAGAGGAGGAGTCTCGGAGCAGCTCCGACCTGGAGACGCAGAGAGTGGGGGAAAGCCCATGGGCATGCTCGACTCCGGGAGCTTCATCAGCCGAGCCCACCTCTACTTCAACGACCTCAAGGGAAGGAGTCGGGGTCGGTGATTTAGGACGGGTTTCGGTCCCCACGTCTCGATCCCGGGAAGGCGTCCGACGTTGCGGAGAAGGCTGGGCCTCCGAAGCAGGTGCAGGTGCGGCCGCAGACGGCACAGCTTCTCGGGCCCGAGAGCGCCCCTTCTCATGTTCCTCACGCAGAGGACGCTTGGCCTTCTTTTTCTTATGGACCTTAGGCTTAGAGCGGTCCGAAGGCTCTCGGGTGCGATCTCCATCCCGAGATTCCGCACGGTCCCGAGGACGGTCTGTAGCGCTCTCAGCGACTGAACCCGAGGCGGCTCGAGTGCCAGAGGTCGAATGCAAGGCATGTTTATGGGAGTGGAGAACCGCCTCCGGGTCCGAAGCAACAGATTGTCTCCGAGATGGGCTTCGGGAGCGTCGGCGCTTGGAAGGTGGTGACTGGGGGGACTTTGGGGCGGGTGATCTTCCCCGTTCCGGAACCCCAGTAAGTACCGCCGGCGTCGAAGAAGTCGACGGGATGAGGGCCTTCTCATACAAGAAAGACTTTAGCCTCGAGGAGCGATGTTTCCTGGCCTGAGGCGTGAAGGCCTTACAATGCACGCACGCGTCCACGTTGTGCGTTTCTCCCAGGCAGATGAGGCACCGAGAGTGGCCGTCGGAGCTGGGGAGCTTAGCTTGGCACACAACGCAGCGCTTAAAGCCGGTTTTCGCAGCCATATTAGGGGCAAGAAAAGGCGTCGTCAAGAGAAAGCGGTCAAACCTGAAATCAGAGTCCGTAGCCAAATCCAGGGGAGAGTCAAAGCCGTAGTCAGGGAATCCAAGTCAAGCCAGAAATCACCAATAGCACAAAACCACAAAGCGAAGAGAAAAATCCAAAAACCAGTCCGAGTCAGTATGAGAAAAACGAAAGTGAGCAATGCGAAGGTTCCTTTCAAGCTGCTAGCGCGGCGGAAAAAAAGGAACTGAGGGGATTTAGGCGGGAGAGCCTTTTAAGGGACCGTTATGGTAGGCGGAGTTACCGCCAAAAATGTATCAATGCACATTCTGCCTAGCGATGCTAGAAGGTTCCGTAAGCACTGCGCAGGCGCAGGAATACCCAACTGTGTGATTCACAGAGACCACGAAGAAGATCTACTTGTTGTAACACTCACCTACCAAAAATGTCTTGACACAGTGTACTTATCAAACCTGAAGTGTCAAGCGACAAAAGATACTTGTTTAATCTAAAGAAGGTTAAAAAAAAAAAAAGCTACTGTCAACACTCTTCTGCCACATACCATGTCAAATAAGACAGATAAGGTTAGATCATGTGGATGATCTGCAAATTTCAGAGAGGAGCATTAGATGAAATTTGCTTCTGCCCTTGTGGGATATAAAGTGATATTCTTAGCTTTTGGCAAGTGCAGAGATTCATAAATTATAGAAATATTAACTTCAATCACATGGCTAAGAGAGAGGCAGTGATCTTTCATTACAAAGTAGGGAGGAGGGAGACAAACAGAGATACATAATCCTAGGTATGTAAATTTTAACAGCCCTGTGTACATTCAGCTTGTGGCATGGAGGGGTAAGATGAACTGCAATAATAAAGGGAATAAGGTCCATGGAGGAACTGTGAAAAATCAAGAATTTGTCTTTGTTCTAAAGAAATTACAGTTGTCCCTTCACATTTGTGGGGGTTACGGCCGCCAGACCCCCGTGAATGTGAAAAAAACCGTGAATAACAATCACCCCAGGGAGTGAGGGAAAATCTCTCAAACTGGCTATCGGTTATCTGCTGGGTTTAAGGAGGTTTTGCCTCAAACCCCCTTCCCTTTCCTGGCTTTTCCTTGCCTTTGTGAAGATCCAGGGAAGCCCAGGGAGTGAGGGAAAATCTCTCAAACCGGCTGTCTGCTGGGCTTTCACCCTCCTTGAAAAGGCAGCCAAAGCTCAGCAGAGAAGCAGTTTGAGAGATTTTCCCTCACTCCCTAGCCTTCCCTGGCTCTCCTTTCTCTCTCAAAGGGAAGGAAGAGCCAGGAAAGCCAGCTTTAGCTGCCTTTTCAGGGAGGGCGAAAGCCAAATACAGTTGCCCCTCCACATTCGCGACTTTCACATTCGCGGTTTTGATTATTCGCGGAAGGCTGCTTCCCCCCCCCGCTCAACACACCCTCCCTTCCCAAGGCAGCAAAGGGCTTAAACCATTGCTGCCTTCAGAAGGAGGGGAAGGGAGCAGCTGGCGCGCTGCCTCTGCACCCCACTCCCTTCCCAAGGCAGAGAAGGGTTTCTGAGGAAGCCCTTCGGTGCCTTGGGAAGGAGGGGTGGGAAGCAGCTGGCGCGCTGCCTCTGCAGAAGCCCTTCGGTGCCTTGGGAAGGGGGGTGAAAATCCCTCACTCCCTAGGCTTCCCTGGCTCTCCTTTCTCTCTCAAACCTGCTGGCTGTTTGGCTTTCGCCCTCCCTGAAAATCCCTCACTCCCTAGGCTTCCCTGGCTCTCCTTTCTCTCTCAAACCTGCTGGCTGTTTGGCTTTCACCCTCCCTGAAAATCCCTCACTCCCTAGGCTTCCCTGGCTCTCCTTTCTCTCTCAAACCTGCTGTCTGTTTGGCTTTCGCCCTCCCTGAAAAGGCAGCCAAAGCTCAGCAGAGGAGCTGTTTGAAAGATTTTCCCTCACTCCCTAGGCTTCCCTGGCTCTCCTTTCTCTCTCAAACCCTTCCTAAAAAGGCAGCCAAAGCTCAGCAGAGGAGCGGTTTGAGAGATTTTCCCTCACACCCTAGGCTTCCTTGGCTCTCCTTTCTCTCTCAAACCGGTCGCCCTCCCTGAAAAGGCAGATAAAGCTCAGCAGAGGAGATGTTTTAAGAAGTTTTGCCTCACCCCCGCGCTTTCCTGGCTCTTCGTTCCCTTTGTGAAGAGAAGGGAAGACCCAGGAGACAGGCAGTGGGTGAGGGAAAACCGTGAATAATAAAAACTGCGAATAATCAAAACTGCGAATGCAAAGGGACAACTGTATACTCAGAAAACAGATGAGGCCCTATAATCCTTTTGTAAACTGCCGTAAACATGATACAGGATTAAGAAGGGCTTAGAAACCTTCTTCTCTGATTTAAGAACAGAGGATGAAACTTTTTTTCTCAAAAACAAAGAATGGTGGAGGAGGAATCAATCAACCAATCTTGAAAAATGTACTCTTAACAACTGCACTTGTAGTTTGATCATATTTGCTGCTAGGATGCTGGCAGAGAAAGAATACAAAATAATCTTATAACCTCAATTATGACCTTGTAGCACTATGGCTCACTGGTGGAAGGAGGCTGGACACAGTGTCCTTGCAAGCACCACAGTATTCCTTCAGTTGGTGTTTTAGGGGGTTGGCTCAGGAGACAGATCATAGCTACACCATCTTAGTTACATCTTCCACACAGGATTTTGGCCAATGTTTAAAAGAGAGCTGTAAATTGAGGTAGTGTCTTCCACTACTTCCATGCAACTGTGGATCTATTATTTAAAGTATGCTCCAGCTTCCCAAACACATTTATAATCAATACTTTTTAAATGATGACACAATAATAATTTCAAGTCAAAGCTATCCTTTGTATATTTCTACATTATCTTATGGAAGTGCCTATTTTCAACAGAAATACAGAAGATTTTCATATGGCAATGAAATACAGACATATGATACACTACCTATACTACACTACTAGTTTTTGAACACATTAAAAAAGTGAAGTGGCCTAGCAAGGCACAAAAGTTCAAAACTATCTACAAAGGGAAAATTCAACCATGAGCATTTTGAAGCTTGAATTGCACTACAGTGCATGTGCTGATTACTGAGAAAAAAGCACACTTAGAATGAGAGTTTCCTAAAGCACAGACTGGGGGAAAAAGGCTATTTTAGTTACATTTTATGGCGTTACAAAGACGATTTACAGCAATACAGCAAACTGACAATATAAAATGCATTCTGGTCCAGCAACACTGAATGCGGATGCATTCCCACGACCAATTTGACAAATACTTCAGAAATAAAGATACTTATTGTATACTTCTAGTACTGGTTATATTATTTTTAAGAAAGAAAAAAAGTAAACTGATGGAACCAATAGGGGAGAGGATAGTAAATGAACCTAGTACACACAATTCCTGTTTCCTGAGCTATAGGAAATATGAACAACATTTAATTTCCCCATACATGAAACAGCAGAATTATTTTAAAACCGGTTTTATTTGTTTTATTACTCTATAGCAGTGGTTCCACGGACCCCATTAAAACGGCACACTGCTTACTTACTATGAAGGTGCATTCTGGGGTTGGTCGAGAGGAGGAATCCATTACTTTTGGGTACTTCCTTCACCACCCAGAGAAGAGGAAGAAAGAAGACTAAGTCTCGCGTTAGATGGAGAGGACTTTTGACTCCTCCCCTCCAGCCCTCCATGAGGCCAATTCACTGACTAGCAAAGCCCAGAAAAAGCAGAAAAGGAACCAAGAACAAATAGGAAATTATTGCCCTGGAAGGATAAGCAGTCATCGAGGGTGGTGTGGATTCCTCCTCCTGACCAACCCCAGAATGCATCTTTATGGTAAGTAACCAATGTGGCATTCTCTGGGTTCATGAGAGGAGAAATCCATTACTCTTGGGACGTGCCCAACCAATTTCAGATCTAGGAACGGGTGACTATTAATAAGTCCTTAACAACCTCCTGGAGGATCCTTCTACTGAAGACTATGTCCACTGACCTAAATTTGTCAATTCTGTAATGGTGGATATGAAGGAAGAGGGCATAACTCCATGTGGCTGCCTGATATATTTCTATGATTGGGGCACTGGAAAACTGCTGATGTGGCTGCTGCCCTGGTGGAATGGGCCAGCACCCTGGTGGGGTGAGGCATTCTTGCCACATCATATGCTGTCAGTATATAAGCTTTGATCCAGTTTGCAATAGCCTGTCTAGAAGCTCTACCCTCACCCCACCCCAATAAAGATGGTCTGAAGGAGACAAAGAGTCAACATCTGAAGACCTTCATCCTTTTGATGTAAATCCTGAGTGCCCTGCAGACTTCTAGCTTGTGCCATAGTTTCTCCCTAGGGTGACAAGGGTTGGGACAGAAGGAAGGCAGTATCAGTTCCTGAGATAGATGCAAGGTAGAAAGAATTTTGAGGGTAAAGGAGGGGTCTGTGCATAGTGCCATATAGTCCATGTTGAAGGAGCAGAGGTGTTCCCTAATTGAGAGAACTGCTAGTTCTGACACCTGTCTGGTGGAAGTGATATCTACCAGGAAGACCACCTATAGTGAGATTATTCTTAGCAAGATCTTCTGAAGAGGCTTCAACAGAGGTTTGGATAGCTGTCCCAGAACTAGTGGGAGGTTCTAGGAGGGGAATCGATGCCTAACGGGTGGCAATATGATGGTAGCTCCCCTCAAAAACCTTCAAACATGGAGTGTGAGGCCAGAGAGCCACTTTGGGTTGTAGACAGGACAGAGGACAAGGCTGCTGCTTGTTTCTTTAGGGTATTCAGCCTGGGACCTAGGTCAAGGCCTTTCTTAAGGACTGCTAGGATGTGTTTTACTGACACCTCTGCTGAAGGATGTGACTGGACGAGCACCACCTGGAAAAAGACCTTCCACCTGGCTTCATAAATTCTCATGGTAGACTGCCTGCGGGAGGACAGCATCATAGATATTACTGTCTCCTCATACCTGCATTATCTGTCTTCCAGAAGATTACTTGGAGAAGCAAACGGAGATGTTTAGAGTTAACTCAAAAATAGCCAGAAAAAGAAAGTTACCCAGAGACATAGTAATCTCCTTCAACAAGGGGAAAATTAGAGATAAGATTCTGCAACGAAGTTATGATGATAGTTTGAAAATAGAAGAGGATGAGATAAAAATTTTCAAAGATGTACCAACGATGATTCTAAGAAAAAGACAGGATTACAAAGAAATTACCCAACTACTAACTAAAAATGGGATTAAATGGGAACTGGGATAAATGGGAAAGGAGAGAAGGAATTTCCTTCACCTATAAACAGAAAAGACATAAAGTTGATTTGATTGAAAAAGCCAAAGACTTCTGTAAGAAATTTGAAAAAAGGAAACCTTCAAGAAGAAAGAAATGGTAGGGAAAAACAACATAAGGAAGATAAAGAGGAGGAGGAGGAAACAAGGGAAAAAGAAAAAGACCATGGCGGAAGAAGGAAAGCTGGAGAAAGGCAGACTGGAAGACAGAGAAAACAACAAGGAGGAAGAAGAAGAAACAGGACAGGAGACGGAAGCAATGGAATTAGAAGAAATACAGAGAGAAAAAGAGAAAGAAGAAGAAAGAGAAGGGATAACAGAAAGGAATATTATAGAAACAGAAAATGGCATTTGATTTAATCTCCTGGAATGTAAAAGGACTAAATTCGGAATATAAAAGAAAACAGATATTTCACTACTTAGGGAAACTGAAAAAAAGTATAGTGTGTCTACAAGAGACGAAAATCAAACTAGAAGATGTGAAATTTCTGAAAAACAGAAAATTGGGACAACTATTCTGTTCAGCAAATGGAAAGAAGAAAAAGAGAGGAAAGGCTCTTTACATAAATCACAAGTACAAAGCAAAAGAACTGTTTAAAGATAACAAAGGACAGATAATAGAAGTAGAGGTTAAATATACAGAATTTGAAGGTTATTATAGTCGGGAGCTACGCGCCAAATGTGAATCAAGAAAGATTCTATAGAAAACTGAAGGATCTTGTAGGAGGGTATGAAAAAGGATATTTAATTTACTGGGAGACTTTAATGGTGTTGTGAATACAACAAAAGACAGATCCAGTAAGGGCAAAAAGAAAGGGCATGGGAAACTACCAAGAAGCTGCTTCAACTTGATGGAAGAACTGGTTCTAGAAGATGTCTGGAGCTTGAAACATGGGAATGAAACAGGATATACATTTCATTCAGAGAGGTATAAATCCATGTCACGAATAGATATGTGTTTGGTCTCTAAAAATCTAATCACTCAAATTCAGGACATGGAGATCCTCTCCAAAATCACATCGGATTATTTCCCAATTAAGACCACTATGAGGACAAGAAAGAAAACCTACCATTGGAGGCTGAATGAAAGTCTTCTGAAAGATGAAAAGTATTTAAAGGAGCTGAAAAAAGAAGTCAAACATTATTTTCTTGAAAATGATATGTGAGAGTGCCAGACAAGGACGATTTGGGGTGCAGGAAAGGCAATGTTCAGAGGGCTTCTAATCAAAAGAGGGACAGAGAGAAAAAGACAGAATACAGATAGATTTAATTTCCTAAACAATGAGCTAAGGATAAAAGAAGAAGACTTAAGAGCAAACCTGAAAGATGAAAATACAGTTAGACAAATAAAACCATTTCAGAAACAGATAAACTGGGAAAACATGTCAGAAATAGAAAAGAAATTGAGGAGGATAAGACAATCAAACTTTGAACATGCCAATAAAATGGGCAGATGGCTGGCACATAGGTTGAAAAAGAAACGGAAAAGAAACTGATCACCGAAATTAGGAAGAAAGATAAATTAATAACCACACTAGAAGAAATAAAACAACTATTTAAAGAATTTTATGTCAACTTGTATGATCAGAAAGATACAAAGGAGGGCTTTACAGAGAAAATGAAAAAACATCTAGATGAACAAATATTTCCAAAAGTGAATGAAGATCAGTTGAAAATTCTGGAGGCATCAATATCCATGAATGAAATCACAGAAGCAATCAGAGGTATGAAGATGAACAAGTCACCAGGGCCAAATGGATATACGGCAATGTTTTATAAAAAAACTGGAAAATGAATTAAGCATGCCTCTATATCAGACCTTTAATGACACAGAGAAGAATGGAATTCCTAAATCATGGCTAAACGCTAACATAACACTCATACTGAAAGAAGGGAAAGATAGATTAGATATAGCAAACTACCGACCGATTTCCCTATTGAATATTGATTATAAGATATATACAACAATCTTGGCGCGGAGACTAAAAAGAATGTTTAAAGATATAATTCATGACGACCAAAACGGATTTCTGGCAGAAAGACAATTAAACCATAATATAAGATTAAATGCTAGATTTAATAGAATACTATGAAATACACAATGAAAAAAAACTGGGCCTAATGTTTATCGATGCAAAAAAAGCATTTGATAATGTTAATTGGGACTTTATGACAGAGGTTTTAAGGAGGATGTTGATGGGAGGGAAGTTTGGAGAAAGGATTCAACAGATATACAAGGAGCAAACAGCCCAACTTATTGTGAATGGTGAAAAAACGGAGATCTTTAACATCAAAAAAGGGACAAGACAGGGCTGTCCCCTTTCACCATTATTATCTATAATAGTGCTGGAAGGCCTAAACAACAATATAAGAACAAACAAGAGAATCCCAGGGGCGAAGATTAAAGGACAAGTGTACAAACGGAGAGCGTTTGTGGATGACATGGTCATCATTATGGAAAATCCGGCAGACCAATTACCAGAAATTCTAGAAACAATTGTAAAATTTGGAGCGTTTTCGGGCTTTAAGATAAACAAATAAAAAACCATTATCTTGACAAAAATTATGAGTAAATCAGAAGAAGAGCAGTTAGAACAGGAATCGAAATGTAAAACAGGGAACAGAATTAGATATCTAGGAATATGGATCTCAAAGAGAAATGGAGATCTAGTAGATAACAACTATAACAAAGTTTGGGCAGACATCAAAAAAGATCTAGAGAAATGGAACAGATTAGGACTAACTCTTTTAGGAAGAATAGCGGCTATAAAAATGGTAGTCCTGCCGAAACTACTCTTTCTTTTCCAAAACCTACCAATTATAGCTAATGATAAATTTTTGAGCTATGGGGAAAAGATATGAAGCATTTTATATGGGGTAAGAAAAAGCAAGAATTAAATGGCAATACTTAATAGATGAAAAAGAAAGAGGAGGGTGCGGACTGTCCGATTTAAGAAAATATTATGAGGCAGCAGTACTAACCTGGGTAAAAGATTGGATCAACATAAGCAATTAAGGAATTTTGAAGGTGGAAGGACACGACACAAGATACGGGTGGCATGCATATCTGATTTATAATAGAGAAAAAGTGAATAAGGACATTCTAAACCATTGCATCAGAAGAAGGTTGTTAAGGGTATGGAATAAGATTAAAGAGAGATTTTACTACAACACCCCAATATGGACCTCTCCCCAAGAAGCATTTTTGGCAAGAGGGAAAAATACAAAAATATGGCTAAGATATACTGACATAATGGAAAAAGATAATGGAAAAGGTAGAAAACTGACATTTAAAGAACTGCAAGAAGAATTCAACGTAAACTGGTTCATATATTATCAACTAAACGAAAGATTTAAAGAAGATATAAGATCAGGAGGAATACAAGCAGAACCAAATGAGTTAGATAAAATACTATGGGATCCAAAAAAGAAAAAGCTGATTTCAAAACTATATAAACTTCTATTAATTAGGAAATTAGAACAAGAGTACATTAAGGATTACATGGGGAAATGAGCGAAGGACATAGGACACGATATAAACTTAGAAGACTGGGAAACAGCTAGAAGTAGATCAATAACATTTATGGCATGCCAGAATCTAAAAGAAAGTTATATTAAGATCACTCAGAGGTGGTACTTACACCAGCGAGAATAAGTAGAATGAACGTCAAGGCAAACGATACATGTTGGAAGTGCAGGAAAGCAAGAGGTACTCTATTCCACATGTCGTGGAACTGCAAACCAATTAAAAAATTCTGGGAAGGTATACATGTGAACATAAATAGGATTTTAGAAGTGAATTTAGATTTCAACCCGGAAACATACTTACTAAACATACTAAAAGGGTTAAACAGAAAAGAAGAAAAATCTTATTGGAAAATTATATTGTACATGATAACATCGGTAAGACTGTTGGTAGTTAAGAAATGGAAAGCAAAGGAGATGCCAACAGTAGAGGAATGGAACGACAAGCTTTTTTAGACATGATAGAGTTAGATGAGCTGACAAACAGATTGAGAAACAAGGGAACTAGTCAAACAAGGAAGGAATGGTCAGCATTAATAAAATTCTGGGTTGAAATGGAAGATATATATAAGAATATAGATAATGGAGGACAGTTCTGAAAATATGGAAAATGAAATGGGAAAATAGATTTATGTACCTAATATGTACTATGTATTATGGATTATGTATATTGTATTATGTATATGTATTATGTATCTAAGAGCAACGATAAAACAGTTATGGTAAATAATGATAAGCTTTTATAGGAGACTGTACTCAAGGAAAAAAATGATGGAATAAAGAATTTTTCAATAAGGAAGGAGGATAGCTGAAAGCAGAAGAGTAAAGAACAGAAGGTGTAAAGATGGAGTACAAGACAATAAAAATTGAAAAAGGGGGTATAAACCAAGACAGTGAATGTAATACAAAGGGTTAGCAAGAAACAATGGAGGATTATTTTTTCTTAAATAACTTTATTTATTCTTATATAAACATTATACTTACAACATAAACAGACACATACATACATATACAAACATATAGCGATAGCATGTACATAAACTTCTACATAAACCTACTCACCCCCCAACCCTTACCCTCCCCCCTTTGACATACCCTCCCCCCCATTCCCCTGATTACACATATTTAAAAAGACTTCCCGCCTATCGATGCCAGATCCTATATAATCATACTTAAATTTATTATTGCTCCTCTCTTACAAACTATCCAAAAATATTACATTGAAATAGACATATCTAATAACCTATCTTCCAACTCTCCTTTCCTTACTCACTTTAGAACTAATATCCATATTAATTATTACTAAAAGTCTAGTTTTTATCTTATCTAATCTCAGGACATTGCTACCAAGTCCTGTTTCTCTTAAATACTAGCTCTACTATAAACTTTCCATGACTAATCTCAATGAGAGTCTTAATCACCCTTATCTCATTCCTGATGTGGATATTAATAATTTATCCAAATTTCTTCACCAATATCCATTCGTTTATTTATCAAATCCAATTATATTAATCTCCCCTTCCTTACATTTTATAAATTCTATAAATGGTTTCCATTTTCTAAGATATTTTTCTTTTGGGTTCCCTCTTACTAGATTTGTCAATTTATCTATATTAGCCAATTCCATTACTTTTGCTCGCCAATCCGACAGTGTAGGGATTTCTTTATCTTTCCATCTTTTTGCAAAATTAATTCTTGCAGCCGTAATTAAGTACGTTAATAGGTCCCTATGTTCTTTCTCCTTGTTTTCTAGCTTTATCATATTTAGTAGATACAGTTCTGGTCTTAGGCCTATTTCGAAGCCCAATATATCCTCAATTTCTTTATTAATTTTGAACCAATATTTCCTAGGTTTGTCACACTTCCACCACATATGGTAGAGGGATCCTATCTGAGATTCACATTTCCAACAACTATGAAGAGGATTAAAAGAAGGAAACTGACTTTAAGATCGGTAAAGGAAGTTGTTTCAATAAGTGTAGAGGAAGAAAGAAAATTCACAATTATGATATAAAATATGTGCTGTTTACATTAGGAGATTTGTGTTATAAAAGTCATGTATTTTATATGTAGTAAACTGAGCAAAAGAAACAATAAAGATGATAATTTTAAAAAAAAAAACCTGCATTGTCTGAGTGACTCCCATTCCATTTCCTAGCAGCTACATGCAGCTAAGCCACTTGGGGATGAAGAAGAGGACCCTGGCTCAGGAGGTCCTCCCTCTGGGGAAGAATCAATAATGCCTCCTGGGCCAGGTTCCTAAAGTTGAAGAATCATGGCCTCCTGGGCCAGTGGGGAGCGATAAGAACTACTTGCGCCCCTTCCTCCATCACCTTCTGTATTGTCTTCCCAATCAGGGGAAAGGAAAGGAAGAGATACAAAAGGCCCTTTGGCCATGGGGCCTGGAGTGCAACCATGCCCTTGGCTCCCATGTCTGGGAACCCTGTAAAGTACCTTGTTAGCTTCCTGTTGGTCCAGGAGGTGAACATGTCTGCCTCCATCAGCCCAAATTTGAATTCTCAGAGTCTCCCTTTGCCTCCATTTCTGAACACACCAACAGCCCCAAACTTACCATTCTGCACAACATGGGGGCTTTTTTTGCTCTGGCTGGAGAGTAGCAAGTGGGGAGTGGGGGCAAAAAACACAGAGAGAGAGAGAGTGAGAGAGAATGAGAGAGAGAGAGAGAGAGAGAGAGAGAAACTTTCATGGCAAGAGCAGGGCAGCAAGTGTGGCACCTGGGAGCCTCAGCCCTGCAGCCAAGTATGGCTTCAAGGGAACTTTATGAGGTATGCCACTGGCTGTGCTTTGCTCAAGGGCAGCCAGCAAAAGGAGGTGGGTTGGAGGGGAAGGGAGGGATCCAGAGAGTAAGGAGGGATGCCTGGTTGGGGCTACAGGGACTTGTTTGGCCAAGGTGTCGTTGCCACAGGGGTGTCATGTTGTTCTTTCAGAGTTCCTGGAGGAACCAGAGAGGAAACAGCGAAGGCAAAAAGGGCTGGGAAGGCAGAGGCGAGAGAGGGAGAGGGGAGGCAGAACCATGCTGTTGCTGTTTGGACTGGCATGAGGGATGTAGTGCTCTCTCCTCCTCCTCTTCCTCCTCACTCTCTCATTCTCCATTTTTCAGTGTGGGGTTGAGCCCAACAGTCCTTGGGAGGGTGAAAGGAGGAAAGCTGGCCGTCACTGACCCCCTTGTGATGACTTCGTAGCCCCCTGGGCATCTGGTGGACCACATGTTAAGAACCACTGCTCTAGAGCATTTGATTAAATACAGACTGACAGGATGACCTAATACAGTATCACAAGAAAACCTAGAAAAAGGGCAGCACAGAAAGAAGACAGAAAATGAAATACCTCATCTCCCATTTGTGGTACAAATGGACATCGGCGGGGAACAGGATCTGTAATCCACACTGAAGGCAGCCATTCTTCCAACGTCAAGCCATTTTCTGCTAACACTCCCACAGGCAACCGCTAAAGAAATCCCACATAAATCTAAGTTAAAGGTAGCACTTCAAGAAACTGTCTTCAGGGCATCACTTACACCTAAACACTAAGGGAAACTACACTTAATTTGCACTTTGATTAGACATCCTGGAGGAAAAAGACAGGAAAGTGTATTGCAACAGCAGCAAACCTGACACTCCGCTTGCCTGCATAGAGTTTAAAACTATTCCATTTTTTAAAAAAAATTAAGCAGAACCCTGCCATGGCTTCTGTTTCCTATGCTAAATTGTGATAGAATTCTGGGAACATGACAGAATATTATAAACTGTGATATAGTTTAGAATAATATTGCCTCCCGCACCACCCCAGAGACAAGGGATTGTATCCATCTGGTGTCATTCAGCTGACAAATGCCCCTTGGTCTACAGAAGGTTTCTGTCAGTAGAATAGGAAGCAAAGAATTTCAGACAGTTCCCCTCCCCTGCAGCACTGGACGCCACCTCCCATGGTATTCCAAATAGTTTTCTGACTTTCTGGGCATATCTGGGAAGCTACAGGGGGAAGAAGGATCTGCTGGCTCAAAGAGCATTCTGTTAATGCTGTGACATTAAGACTGACATCTACTCTGAGATCTATTTTTGTACATATCATATCCATGCCTTTTTTATGAATGATGAACCTTACTTTGAGGATTCCAGTTCAAATCTGGAACACAAATCCACTAAAATATAGACATCATATTCCGAGACTTTAACTTGTCACGTCTGTAGCAAGTTACTATTTATATTAATAATTGTATCTAACTAAAAATAAAGCTTTATTGCAATCCTCAATTCCCCACCCCCACCAATACCCACCTCTCTTCAGAGCATACTGCACATCCTTAGTGTGGAATATTATCTTCACTGACTATTAATCTGTTTAGATTTTTTTTAATAGTGGTGTCTCAGTACTTTTTGGTAAAATAGCTACAACTCCGAATTGACTCAGTAAAGAGGGAATTGGTAAGACTAATAAAAAAAATGACAAAATATGTTCTACATCAACTCCAATCTGGTACACAAACTAAATATCAATTTTCAGATCCCACAATTCCAATTCACTACGCTGTGCTGACTGAGTCTGATAGGAATTGAACTTCAAAACACCTGGACAGCACCAATGGGTGCCTACCTTTAACCTAAACTTTTGTTTCATATTAAGCACATTTTGTCTAGGTTTAGATGTAACAAGTAGCTGCAGCTGGCTTAGAATGAAAGCAAAAGCTTCCAAATTCCTTCCTGTGGCCACACTGAAAGAGAAGGGAATTAGTGCTTGGCAATTAGTAACAAAAGACTAATTTATTAAGATTTTTAGTTAGAAGGCTCCAGAACTTAAGTCTACATTATCATTATGCAGAAAATTTTATAATACATTAAATTAATTGTTAAGTTAAACTTCATTCATTTAAAAGAAATTCTAGGAGAAAACAGCATTATGCTACTGTGGTTAACACGTTGCCACTTAGTGGCACAGCTTGTTGTCTGCTACTTTAAAGTACCTTACCCAGCCTGACAGTTTTCAGAGGCCTTCCAATACAAACTGTCCTAAAGCATGGCATATAATAAGCTGTCAATTATGCAATGATTTGTATCTTTCCTCTACCCATCAACCTTGGCACAATGTCTCATCTATCAAATTTAGCTTCATTTTCTTGTACAGTGCTAAGTATCTACATCAGATAATAACAATGTCATTTAGATCTGTTCCAATTCCAGTGTGTAAAATAACAAAATGTGGAAAGGCTAAAC
The DNA here is from genome assembly GCA_030847615.1 of Gambelia wislizenii. Classification (NCBI taxonomy): domain Eukaryota; kingdom Metazoa; phylum Chordata; class Lepidosauria; order Squamata; family Crotaphytidae; genus Gambelia; species Gambelia wislizenii. The sequence goes on along the minus strand of JAUMIR010000001.1, from coordinate 161,615,240 downwards.
ATGAGGGTGAATATTTCTACAAATCAAGCTAAGTAAAATAGATCTTTGAAATGACAAATTTGAACCAAAGCAACATCAAAACCCGTCTGTGAAATATGAATAGAAAAATAGAACTGAGCCATACATGTAACAAATTAGATCCAAAGAACTACATTTTCTTTCACAGAAGGAAACTACAGTATCCATCCAACCCTATGTATGGCCTTATTAAACATGAAAATTTTAAATTTAAAGCAGCACGTCTTAAAAAGTACACACCTCCTATACACATTTCGTTTACAGATAATGTAAGCACATTAGTTTTTGTGGATGTTTAAAACTGTAATTAGTCATATTAATTTAATGCTAAGGAGAAATTAAACAAGGTTATTACTAAGAACAAATCCCATGATAGGTTTGCCTTAGGGTCGCCAGAAGTCAAAAATTACTTGAAGGCACACAACAATATTATTAAGAAGCATTTTTAAACATTAATTATTCTATAACTATAATACAACCTTTTGTTTTCTCTCTTTGGGTTTCCTTTTCTTTGGTGATGTTGGACCATCTTTGTCTTCAATACCTTTCTTTCTTTCTTTTCTAATTTGCTTTTGCCTTTGTTTTTCAGGACCCTCCTCATCTTCTGAGCTGCTCTCTATTTTCTTTGTCTTGATTTTAGGAACTTTCTTTGGTGGCTGCAGATTAATTCCAGCATCTGCTGTCCAGTCAGAATAATCACTAGAATACTCACTGGAAGGAAAAAATTATTCACTACAACTTTAACATCCATTGTACAAAATATAAATTTCCAGTAGGACTGAAAATCCAGGACAATGTAAATGATTTTCATACCAGCTTTACTAAAATGAAAATGGAGAAAATTTAAATGATGAACACTACCGAAAAATTAACTGTTTCAGTTTTGAACAAAAATCATATTATAATTGTAAGTAGAAAACAGATGAGCAGAACCAGATTTCAAGAATGAACATTACCTAATCATAGCTTAATTGACACCTTCCCCTCCATATTGCAGTCATTTATTCAAACATGTTTAAACTAATCTTCATTTTTGTAGATATCACACTGGTATACAAATCTAGTTAAAATACTATAACAAAATAATTAAAATAGAACACCATTAAAATAAAGGAAGAGCGGGGGGTGGAACTTGTGTCAACCAATTTTAAAATGCTTTGCCCGACACAAGATTTTTGAGCAGCACCAGCTGCCCCTCCATAGGGAGAGGATTCCATAGGTGAAGTACCACAACTCAGAAGGCTCTCTCCTGTTAATACCCAAGGCTCTTGAAGGAGAGTCACCCCTGATGAGCTTAAGTCACAGACAAGTGGATCTGTGGACATGCCTCTCTACATATTTGCATTCCAGACAATTTAGGACTTTAAAGATTACCACTGATCGTAAGCAGTCATTGCTTAGGGAACCAGCCTAACCTGGTAAAGGTACACCCATCAACAGAGTTGAAAATACCCTAAGCTACAAATCTGCTCTTCAAGGGAATGAAATTCCATCTTCCTGATTCATACTATACTATCTTTTCTTTAATATTTCACCACAAATTAATTATAAATCAAGACTGAGTCCTAGAAATAGCTGTATGTGTGCAAGGGGTAGGAGAATTCAGGATAGCCACACCTGTGTCTCAAAAAAAAAATACCACACATGACAATCTCCCTAGCTTCAGTGTGGACTCTGAAGGAAGATGAGGGCTGTCACTTGAAAGACAGAGGTGAAAAAAAACCTGTTTGTGTGCAGCTCTTTAGATCTTGGCCTAAATTCTCTGGAACATTTCTTCTTCTGTCTAAATCTTATTTTTACTTTCTGTCCATAGTAATCAATAGTGTAAACCACTCAATTTTTGAATTGAGTATCGCCACAGAAATGTCTTTAAAAAATATGTATCTGCATGAGAACACCACATATATACCCTATTGAGCATTTAAGTATAGACAGCATGTGTCTTCACATTCAATCACTTACCTAGAACTGCCATCACTGTGCCATGCCTTCCCCTCATCTTCAGATGTTCCACCACTGGCAACAGCTACTTCTCCCTCCTAAGAGCAAGACAGTATTGTTTTTATCGCTGACTTTGCTTACAATAAAAATAACAAATACTAGCATTTTAACATCATCAATCCACACATCTGTATCTCTGCATGAGATTTCCACAAAAAATGTGTGTTCATATTCTGTTATACTTCTCCAAACACGATGTATTTTTAGTGTTTTCATTTACTTTTATACAACACAGCTTTATTAGAAATTTAGAACTGAGTTATTCAGTGGCCCTGCTCAATGAGATCAATATTCAAGACTATTTTTGAACTGCCAGTATGCATATCTGAACCCATTACCAGAAATCCACAGCAAAGACAAAATATAAATCCCACCTGAAAGTAAAGAGATAGTATCTCCCTGCTATGATGGCACTGGATAAACAGATTTCTTTTTGCTCCAAAGAAGGTCCCAAAGCCTTTGCTTCAATGTTAATTCAAGGCTCCTTCAAATACAACAGTGCCCAATTAAAGGCATGGTGGGCCATTTCTGCCCTTTCCCAAACTCTGAAGGGCCACTTCTCAACCCCACATCTCCCATGACAAAACATGCCCTTTGGTGCGCATGATTTGCCAGCATTATGAAAAAAAAATGACCTACCGGGCCTGCTTTAGGTCCCTGGAGACTCAGATCCTCAGTTCGAATGTACCTGAGTGTACCTGAATCTAGATATACAGGTTTTAGTGGTAGCCAGGAAGTAAAGATTGTGGGCCAACTGCACTTATTCCTGGAGATGCCTGATCTGGCCACGGTGACACATGTATTAGTTACCTCCTGTTTGGATTACTGCAATACACTCTACATCATACTGCCTTTGAAAAATACACTGAAATTACACCTGGTTCAAAACGGTGTAATCAAACTTTTGGCCAGGGCTGGTTACAGGGAACAGAAAAGTCCCTTGTTACACCAGACTCTCTGGCTACCTGTGTGATTCCAGGCAAAATTCAAAATGCTAGCTATGACCTATATAAACTTGTACAGCTTGGATCCAGGCTCTCCGAAGGATGGTCTTCTTCCACTAAAGCCTTCTGAGACTTTGAGATCTTTGGGGGAGGCTGTTCTCTCAGACCTACTACCTTGTAATGATTTCTAGAGGGGATGTGAAAAAGGTGGCTGCTTTCTGGTTCTAGAATTTCCTATCCTTTCTGTTCAGGCAGTTCTTTGGCAATTGACCTTTCTTTCTGTGGAAAAGAATGCTAACTGGCCAGCTACTGTTCTTCCAAACCAATCTCTTTAAGACTTTGATGCCATCATGCAGTAGATAAAGGAATTACACTTAAATATCACCAAAGATTTGTAAATTGCACTTAAATATTACCAAATCTCTTCGTATATGCAATGTTTTTTTTTAAATTCAAGGGTAAATAAGTCTCTTAATTTAACAGCTATAGAATGTTAAACTGGTGATCGTGTATACTAGCAGCAAAGTCATTTTCTGAGTGTTGGCATTAGCCAAAATGACAGCATCTACAGACAAGGAATGGAGTGAAACACTAGACTACGAGAAGCTCCTCCCCACAACACTCTTTGTGAAATACAGCTTAGCATCTTACATCTGATGAACTGCTTCCATTTTCCATGTCTTCATTTGGCCTTGCAGTTTCTTCCAATGCATATCTAGTACGGTAGTTATGTGGGTTCACCTGTTGTTTTTTTGAATCACCAGCATCTAATATATGATCATTAGAATGATTCTATGAAGACATAAAATAACTATTATGAGAAAAGCATATGAAATAACCATTTGAAATTAAATTTTCATTCACAATGTTGACATGTAAATTGATTTTTAAACAGGAGAAAATATGCTAGACTTAGATTTTGTGTAACAGAGAAGACCAGGATGAAACACCTACAATACATTATCTAAACATACAAGAAGAAGCAATAAGATAGAACAATCATACTTTTTATTAGACACATTATACTTTTTATTAAGCATGGTATAATTTTTATTATGATACCCTACATGAAAATATAGAACTGCTAGTGCAAAGAACAGGTCTCAGGTACAATCTGTCTAGGCTTTGTCCACATGTGAAATGACCTTCTCTTGGTTTTGCTCATAATAGCAAAGAATAATAAGCATCACTCCATTCATATTTTTTTCCAAGGAAAAAGTCACCAATGCTATGATCTTGCACAGTATTAAAAAATAATTTCTAATCTCCCAAATATTTTGTTCATATTACCAACAAACTTATAATTATGTATTATGAGGATATTGTTACGCAGTCTCCTCCTACTTTCTCAGTGCTGGAAAACAGTTCAGATATTTCCTTCTAAGGCATGGTAACCTGGGAACACAATCAAACATCAACAAAACTCCATGTCTATGAATAAATATTTACTTGAGAAGAAAGACACTTCGCCAGGTCTTCCTATGTTATGTGTCCTTAACGACTGTTGTTGTTGCTGTTGTGTGCCTTCAAGTCATTCCCGACATATGGCAACCCTAAGGCGATCCTATCACAGCATTTTCTGAGGCTGAGAGTGTGTGACTTGCCCAAGGTCACCCAGTGGGTTTTCATGGCTGAGCAGGGATTCAAACTCTGGTCTCCAGTTCAACACTCGAACCACTACACCACTCTGGCTCCTTAATGATTACCACTCCTCTATTTCATGCACTTGTTTTAAAAACATTTATATTCTCTTTCCTTAACAGAGCTCAAATCAGCTTACAATAATAATTAAAACAATCGTAAAACAATAAAATACTAATAACAGCACAATGAAAATCTACATTAAAACAGTTTGAACTGACAACACCTAGTAAGTGAAAAACAATTCAATGAGAGCTAAAAATCTTTCTGAAGGCTTTAACAACCTGGTGGAAGGCAATTTAAGAGAAGGCAAGAAGGGCATCCCCTCAAGGGGCTCTCACCATTCCCACCATCCACTCTGATAGATTAGATTAGCTAGGATAAGCAAGGGGATTCAACACACACATCCAATCCCACTTCTCCAAAAATCCTGTACATTACACCAGGCTGCACCAATTGCAAAGTATCCACCAGAAATGGATAATGAAGTACTGATGGTTCACCTGCTAGTACTACTCTAACATGCAGTAGGTGTAGATTCAAACAACTTTATCCACGATGTGACAAGCAAATTAATTATCGTAGGCTATTATCTCCCCATTAGGGCCAAAATAAATAACCCCAAAATCTCCACCCAGACTGAATGGATGTAATGGTACATCATCAAAAAAAAAAGACTCTTGAGAGAATCCCTAGCTCATGCCTGATTGAATAAATCATTATACAGTAGTTCTACCAACAATAGTCTAGTTGTCATCAGTGCCATCTCACTGCTGCCAACACCTCAAGCCATCAGTAAGCTAGCTGAGCTCTGTGTCCCGGAGAAGGTATTCCAGAACAAGTTATCAATTGCCTGGGCCATTTTCCCATACATAGACCAGCCAGGACTTCAACTGGATTCCAAACCTGAGTGAAAAGAAAATTCCCAAGAACCTTTAGAAACTGTTTAGAGATCCATCAGACTTCTGTGCTGAGCACCTCAATTTATTTTTGGTGCAATACAAAAATTGCAGTAGCTAAAAGCTCTGCATAATTCACACAATAGTTTAAATCAAGAGAAGACAACCTGTAGTCCTCCATAAGGCTGTTATACTGCAATTCTCATAAGCCTTGGCAAGCACAGGCAATAGTAAGGGATGATAGATATTGCATTCAGCTGCAAGCAGACTTTTAGTTTATGTCTGCCTTTTGCAAAGACTTTGTCTTAGCAACTTCAATCCCGCCCCATTCCGATATGTTCAAAACCACACTCTACTGTTTTATTTTACTATCCTGAGTTTCCATACAAGCAAAAATCGCCTTTTGGCTATTGAATAAGCACAGCTAGAAAATTATTGTTACAGGTTACATACAACGAAATCAATGCAGCAACTCTCATGGTTTTTTTTCTTCAAGGCATAATGTCAGTGATGCAGTCTTTCAATACAGGCTTTTTATCTGTTCCAGTATGTGAACATATGCAGATGTAAAGAAACATTATTTTTGATTTTTTAAAGCCATTCTTAATTTCTTTTTAAAAATCAGTAACTGAGTATAATGGTAATGATTATACTGGTACAGTAGAATGATCTGGCTCATACACTGCTATGGTATCTTGTATCAGCCTGTTCTCAGTTTCCGTAAGACTTGCTTTAGTATGAATGAAATCTTGCTCTATGTTGTATCTTTAATTTTTGGCTCAATACTATTCAGGTCTACTCCACAATGATTCCTGCTATCTCTAATAAGCTTTGCCTCTAAGTAACTCTGTTTAGGATTTCAGTCTTCATGACACTTTACGTTACAGAGAATAGTGTGCTGCATACCTTAGGCAAAGAAGGTATTTTGTTCTCTCTTGCAACATGACTTGCAATATGTTTTCTTTTCTCTTCTGACCTATATATCTTTATTTCTTCTTCTCCCTTAGCTGTTCGCCATTCTTCCTGTCGACTACAAAATAAATTTAGATGTTAATATAACTTATTCCACATTATACTTTTATGTGAGTAAATTACAAGCTTCAAATTCCTGCAAACCAACACTCCACCCACTCCAATTTGTTGTATCAAACAGGTTAACTATAAGTCTAGAAATGCAAACTTACAGATTTCACATCATAAATGCTATATTTACCTGGCTACTCCTGCTGTTAGCTCTGGCACCACAACCCTTCGACTCCATGCCACTAAGTCCCTTTCAGTAGCTATTTCACTTCTTGGTGCGTTGCTATGCATCTGTCGTACTCCCTCAATTTGTCCACTGCGTCTTAATCCCACATTTGGCGGTGAATGGACCTCTGAGGTGGCATTTACAGAGCCTATAAAACAAAAATAAAATGATCAACCAACACTTTTAGAGATTATTCTGTGAAACAGAAAGAAAATCTGTAGCAATCAGAAACATGAGTATAAAGTTAATCGCTTGGATTCTGTGGCCAAATATAACTTGAAGAATGTTAGAAAGTAAGAGGATACTACTTTCCCGTTCCTCCTATACCCACTGAAAATTGCTCCAGATGGTTGGAAGACCTTCTGAAACAGTATCTTTCCTACCTTCCTACTTTCCTACCTTCTGTCACTGGAAGGTACTACTGAATTAGAGCTTCATAAATGGAAAATGTGCTGTTGATGGAAGAGCAACTCAGAATTGAAGTCAATATGATTACATATAGATGCAAAATCCATATCACCCTGGAGACATACTTCTCACAGCCACTTAAGAAGATGTTGCTCTTAGCTAAGATAGTTTGGCAATCTGATTTAAACCATCTGCTAACACACTACCATGAGTCCACAATATTTAAATAATTAATTTGTAACTATAAAATAAGTGCCACAATATTAATCCTTCAAGGTTCCTTGATAATTTCTGTAACTGATTAAAGCCATTAGTTTAAAACTCACAAAACCTTTTTATTATTGGAAAGTAACTGAAAGGAGGAGGATACTCAAATGCTCTCTTTTGATAAATACAATATGGTGAATGCATGTCATCATTAGATACTGATTATTTAGCTGTTTAAAGAAAAAACGTTTGTATTTTTTTTACCCCTGCCAATTCTGTTAGTATTGCTAGTTCCAGCCTCTCCAGACCGCCTCTGGTCTTGCTCTTGTTGAAGTCTTTGTATCATGCTGTCCAAAGGGCTAACCTGTTGACTCAAAACCTGGTTCAGTCCTATGAAAAGAAGAATTTGTATTTAGTTCTTCAGCGGATCTAAAGACATTATAATTATGCATTCTGAAGTACAAAATATATAAACGTGCATTCCTTAACAAGTTATAGACTCCGTGGATCATTATCTATTTTTTTTTTTTAGTACAGTACTGCACGCTTCAAGAAAACTAGGAAGTTCCATATAAAGTTGAAGTTGGGTACCTGAGGAAGTTACTCCCATCTGAGGAATAAGTTGTTCTTCTCTACAGTTTTCACGTCCTGGAACTAATCTCTGATATCTTGATGGATGAGGATTACCATCAACATCAACTAAAAATGGGGGAGGCATGAGGTGTGGTGCTTGTTGTGTCTGTTCATCCAACACAAAGTTGTTGGCATCACGGATAAGAGGTCGATAATCACTGTGAAAGAACATCTGATCTGCTATCTGTAAATAAAGTCAATTTTAAAGTTATAGACAAAACTGCATACAGATTAGCATTCAGAAACAATTTTACAAAAATGCAGTCATGACTGCAGTCACAATTGCTAGAAGTTATGGTAGAAATTAAAAATGGTATCTACCATATTAATTTCAAATGGCAATTTATTTACCATTAAACTGAAATTAATTTTAATAGTTAAAATTAACAAAGATTTAGTGGTTTACTATGGCTAGTCTTAAACATTTCTTTCAAGAACTGGCTGACCAGGGATTTCCATCAGATACAGCTGTTGTAATATTCACTATTTCTCTACCATCAAATATACATCAGCTATATTATGGTGTGAACATGTTGGTGCCCAAGTGGTGTTGCATTTCATTTCCCATCAACTCTAGCCAATGTAGTCAGGGGCAAGGGACAACAGGCATAGAAGTTCGCAAACATCCACGGAGCAACAAGTTTCCACATTTAAATATATTTTACTCAATTATGAAATGAAACTGGACGGACTAAGAGACAGCAATCCCCTTAAATGGGTAATGATCCCTCCAAAGATCTCCCAAGAGAAAATGCAAGGTATCCCCAATCCCTTTTTTTCAAAGAACCTTCTTCCTGGTGGATAAAGAAAAGATTGCTTCACAGATGAAGCACTGAAAAAAAAAAAAACCTGCTGGACTGTCACTTTAAAAATTATTTAAAAAAAAATTATTAAAACTATTACTACCACATCCTAGATAAAGCAGTACCAGGAAGCTTGAATTAAGAACAAGGATAACTGCTTTACTTTATTACTTCATCCATGGACTACAAGGCATACTTTCTTTTCTTTAGCAGCTTATTTTCTTATTTTTGTTGTATTTGCCCTTACACAATATAAGTGGACTTTTCATAAAAGGCAATAAGCAGCCATGAACTACAGGAACATCTCACAGATACTTAAGTAACATACAGTAAAAATTAAGTCTAAAACTAAAATGTAAATATAACAGTATGCGGATATAAACTTCAGTCATGTTGGAAGATCATGGGACTAACTGCATAAAAGACAGTTCCTAATTTTTGTACAAAAAATACATGTTAAATAAATTTAGTTACCTTATCATATTTACTGCTGGAGCCAAAGCCAAAGATCAAAAGATGACCATGAGAGTCCGTACAAGCAAAATGCTGGCCATCAGGAGAGCATTTGCAGTCAAAAACTGCTCCATGTCCTTGTCCTTCAATCTGAAATACAGCAGCAAACAAATTAACAGAATACTAGCAAATCTGCAGTATTAACTTCAAACACATGTCCATGATATACCTTTTTTTTTTTTTTTTTGGAAAAAGAAGTATGCTGTTAGATTGGAACTATATTCAGCATGTCATTTACGTTTTTTTATATCACTTTTAAACAACATAAGGTAAACCATCCATGAATTCATGTTACATTTTCTAACTCATGACATTTTAAGAAATCATATCAAATTATTTGAATACGTTTATACTGCCTTTAAGAATGTTTTTCCTCTATTATATGTTCAGTAAAGAAACTGCAATTCTGAAGATGTATGCCTACGAAACAAGTCTCACTTTAGTTCTAAGTAAACAACTTTAGAATCAGTTTAATAATGTAACTGTCAAAATAAAAACTGTAAGGAAAACAATACTCCACCAAATATAAGCAGAACACTTTCCTGTGATCTCTCCTCATGTCTAAGCAAAACTTGTGGCTTCTCCTCATGTCTAGATAATGATCTACATACAGATTCCAGTTAGCAGTAGTTCTTGGCCTTCCTGGTTTACTAGAGTGGTATCCTGTGTATTGCGCTTAGACTGTGTTTGCTACCGCAATGAAATAAGCTACATGGATACCTGAAAAAGCTGCTTACTGAGTGGAACCCTAGCACTGCATTTGATTGCTTGCAACGCATCTGAGGAACTGCAAATATTTTTAAAAGAATTTTACCTGATACTCATTTTCTGTTTTCCACTTCCATTAATCCAGAACAAATGGGTTTTTGTTTTTCCCTGTAACCTGTCAATCAAGCACAGGTGACCAATCACCACTCTGAACTTTCATGCCCTAAATACTCTACCAATATTCCCTGTTGCAAAATAGTTTCAATAGAACTTGAGCAAAAAAACCCTTCCTTCCTCCTGACTACAGCAAGTCTATGAAGCAGAAATGTAAGCAAGGGAATGAGGGATTTCTTTCACAAATAATCCAACCAATAGAACATTAAAATCCTTGGAAACAGAATGATATACAGTCTTATTTCTGACTGAGAAGTTAAGGTACTAGGTGATATAACAGATTCAGAGATTCTGTTATAATTCCATGCACTTTAAACCTAGACAACATCTGAATTACTAAGAATTTTCAATTAGACTAGTTGCACTTCTTGATTATGAAACAAAAATTTACTTGAGAGTAAGTTCCAGTTATTTCAAATGGAACTTATTGCTAGGCAACATAGGTAAACAAGAGGATACTTACTGTTCTACCCTAGAAACTTAGCAAAGAAATAGCTGGAAAGGACAAGTCTAATTGTTAAATACAGCTACTTAACACTTTGTATCAACTTGTGACTACCAAGAAATATGCATTCTAAATATATAATATAATACACTTCAGTGTCAAGAAAAGACAACTACATCAAAACACCCACAGAGATAATACAGACTAGAATATAAAAACCATGTGTGAACTTCTACTAGTATGACATAGTTTTATTCTTGTTTTTAATGTTTCCTTTGAAGCATCTCCTACCAAACTTTGTTCCTAAAGTTAGAAATGCCTTCTCATACAGCTCCTTATGCAATATGACAGCTATGTCTAATTTCGAACCACCTCAGGTAGCTTTCTCTGAGTAATAGCCACAGAATTGCTTCTTTCAGCAATTTGTTTTGGAAACTTCAAGTTTTAGATGGGAAATATAAGAAAGAGGAACAGAATTATTTTGACAAGTTTGGGCAATTTGGTGTTTGTTGGTAATAAGACATTTTGGAAGGGAAGTTAGGAACATATTGTATATCAGTGTCTAGGCCATACTTACTAAACCAGACTAGACTATGACAAGCAGCATTATCTACGTTTCTTACTAAAGTAAATTAATTGGGGGAGGCAAGAAAAAGTAATGAATATTTGTGGCATAATTTACAGATTTTTGTATCAAAAAAATAAGGAGTTGGAATCCAGCTGTAGTCCACATCTAACCTAAGGAACAAACTACAGTTGCCCCTTCATATTTGCTTGAGGTTTGGTTCCAGGACCCCCCCCCCCAGTGGATACCAAAATCCATGAATACTCAAGTCCCATTATATGCAATGACATAGCAAAATGGTGTCCCTTATATAAAATGGCAAAATCAAGGTTTGTTTTTTGGATTATTGGTTCAAGCTGTGAATACTTAAATCCGTGAATACCAAATCCGTGGATACGGACGGACATCTGTAGATACAATGGCAATAGCCATGTCTGCTGATTTCTCAGCCCCGTCCACATATAAACTTGCCTTATACAGGCAGAGCACTAGTTTATTTGGCACAGGACTGCCTCTAACCTGAATGGTAGCTGAACTTCAAGGAAAGGGGTCTTCTCTGCAGTAGCAACCCCTTAACAAAATAAGGCAGGTTTGTGGAGCACCAACATTGGTGCACTTACAGTTATCTGGCTGAGCACCTTCATTTCCCAAGGCTTTTAAATGAGTGATTTGCTGTTTGGTGTTATAATGTTATATTTTACTTCTGTAAAGTGACTGTGTACAAACATCTTGTCCGTTTCACAGCTTAGTAAGCCAAGATTTGAGCATCTGAATGCACTCAACCATCAACACTACTCACACTACAATAAATTGTTTGGCCTTCCTTTTTGTAAATGGGAAATTTTTTTTCAGTAATTTGAACTGACTTTTCAGCACATATTCTGATTACAGTAGGATTTAAATCATGTGTGTGCACATATAAAAGCATTGCTGTAACTAAGAACTTATTCTTCATTTAAAAAAACAATCTGGAACACAGAGCTAAAATAATTGAACAGTGCTCTGAAAGCAATTATTTCAGAGATATGTGATGGCTTAAGTTATCGTACTGTCAGTATATTAAAATGGTTATATGTATATGAAAATGAAATGGTATGCTATCAAACTGGAAGAAAAGGCACTAAAGAATTCTGTTCTCAAGTGTCCAATATTACAAAGAAGTACATATCTACTTCTGTCATTCTGAGCATTTTACATAAATTTGTGTCATAAAAAGGGTAATTTTCAACAGAACATATCTTCTAGGGTACTGTTTTTTTAGAGGTTGAACTACTTTAAGTTCAGCAGTCCTTGCAACTTATATGCTGAAGATTTATGACATGAATCCTTCTATTGTATAATGTATATAAATTGTTCGATATGATACTAATGAAAAAATGATTGAGAAATTAATTTCTTCCTTTTACCTCACAGCAGTTCCTACTTTTATGTACAGTGACATAAGTTTCAAAAATCTGACCACATAGTTAGTGACAACATTCACAAACTGGTCCCTATGCACCAGGGCAGGTAACTGTTGGGGGTTAGGGATTTACAATGGCCCCTCTGCGGACATTAGAGGACCACCCCAACCTGTATTAAAATTCTTTTAAAAATTTGGCCTCACAATCATCTGGGGTGATGAGAACAATTCTGCCACCTTTTGGGTTCCTACCCAGGCTGCTTTAGGTCTTTTTCCTAGCCAGAAGTGACCTCTCGCCCCCAAATGTTGTGGAATTTCCCCCTATCCCTTCTACTGGTCATGGAAGACATTTTGGTGGGACTCAAATGTGGCCATGGGTGGCTATATGTGGCCTGCATTTTGACCACCCTGGAAAAGTGGAAGTTTTTTGAGGGTTCAATGGGATATCTTCCCAGGTAAGAACAATCTAAGTAAGAGCACAGATTTATGGTTATGAAAGCAGTAAAGAGCATGCTAAACAATATACAGTGGATCCGTGGTATCCGCTGGGATTTGGTTCCAGGACCCCCCGTGGCTACCAAAATCTATGGATGCTCAAGTCCCATTATGTACAATGACATAGTAAAATGGTATCCCTTATATAAAGTGGCAAAATCAAGGTTTGCTTTTCAAGCTGTGAATGGCAGAATCTGTGGATACGGAGGGCCAACTGTACTGAGTGTGCTACATAGCATTAAGGACCTAGAATATTTTCTAAATTAAGTTACCTATAATGAATAAGTTACCTATAACTTGTATAGCTGCTAATGTACTACATTTAGAGAAAAATTATGCTGTGTGTCTCCCTTACATATCCTAATAGATCCCGGTTATGATTTAAAAAAAAAACACAACACAAGGAACATTTCGGGTGTTGCCTTTCCTTCCATTATCTATACCTCTTCTATACCACTACCTCCAACAAGAGACAATAAATGAAAAAACACAGGAGGGGGTTGAATGAGCATGAGATCAGAATAATCATAAATACTATAAACTTCAACCTCTGCTTGAATTACTAGTTTACAAAAACCCATTTGCTCTGAATTAGCAGACAGTATCTTACTATCCAAAGAAGAGCCAAGGCAAAAAGAATTTGAATATAACATTTCAATACATTTGAGACACTTTTTTAAAGACACAGTTTTAATATGAACACCGTCATGATCAGCAGTCCCTTTAATGACATCTTCACACAAACAATTGTATACAAATTGTTTATGCAGTTTACAAGAGGAGAGAAAAGAGAAAGTTGTGCCAATGTATCCACATGACAGGCTTGCCTCTATGGCAAACAAGAATTGCCCCAGACAACAAGATGGTGACTTGGGATGATTGTAACTTCACTTAATATAATGATACAAATGAACATTCTGTTTGTGTGTGTGGCCTTTATACAAGTACTGTAGTAGGTAAACCCAGACAATCAGTTAACCAGTTTCACACAGAGAGCATTCAGAAGCACTGCAAAGGGGACAAGGCTGTTTACAACCATATTTCAGTTTAATAAGGTATGATATAATTGTTCATATCAGCACAGAATGTGTTCTTTCAGAATGCTGATCAGCAACATGTAGTTCTATATGTACTCAGGGGAGCCAATAAGCATTTTGTGAACTAGCTATTTTTGTGCACTTATTAGCTAACACTGGACCATGATCAACTCATTTCAACACTACCTCCATATAAAATGGGTTTTCAATTACAAGATAAAGTCAATGGCCTGGTTAGGAAAGTTTTTGGGAAAGTAAGGTGATAATAACTCAAGCGCCTGTATGCTTGCTCCTCCCCTTGTAAGCCTCAGTTCCGAGAATATGGTTTATTCTAACCACAGTTTCCTATTACAGTCGTCCCTTCACATTCACGGGGGTTAGGGCCGCAAGACCCCTGCAAATGTGAAAAAACTGTGAATAAAAATCGCCGCTCTCCTGGGCCTTCGATTCCCCCCCCCAAAGGGAGCGAGGGCCCAGGAGAGCAGTGATTTTAGAGGCTTTGACTCACACACACACACCCCTGTGCTTCCCTGGGTCTTTGCTCCCTTTAGGAAGGGAAGCGAAGGCGCAGAAGAGTGGTAGCAGGTGAGGCAAAACCACTAAAATCACCCTTCTTCTGGGCCTTTTGCTTCCCCCCTAGAGGGAGCAAAGGCCCAGGAAAGGGGCGGCAGGTGAGGCAAAACCGCTAAAATCGCCCCTCTCCTAGGCGTTCGCTTCCCCAACAAAGGGAGCGAAGGCCTAGGAAAGGGGCGATTTTAGAGGCTTTGCCTCACCCCCCCCGTGCTTCCTGAGTCTTTGAGGCAAAATCGCCCCTTTCCTGGGCCTTTGCTTCCCCCCCCCAAAGGGAGCAAAGGCCCAGGAGAGCAGTGATTTTAGAGGCTTTGCCTCACCCCCTGTGCTTCCCTGGGTCTTTGCTCCCTTTGCGAAGGGAAGCAAAGATCCAGGAGAGTGGCAGCAGGTGAGGCAAAATCGCCCCTCTCCTGGGCCTTTGCTCCCCCCCAAGGGGAGCGAAGGCTCAGGAGAGCGGTGATTTTAGAGGCTTTGCCTCACCACCCCCAGCGCCAGGCCAGAGGAGGCATCAGACCTCCCTCTCCCTGCTTCCACTGCCTCTTCTTCTTCCTCCTCCTCCCCGTTGGGACCACAGCAGCACTGCCAATGCCTCTGAGTGGAAGTGGCAACCAAGGCGGCAGCTGCTGCTCCTCTTGCAGCACCCTCATTGCTGCAGTCCCCCGGGGAGGGGGATGAGAGTGAGGACAAACCGCGAATACTTAAAACCATGAAAGTCATAGCCGCGAATGTGAAGGGACGACTGTACTTCTGAACCAGGAGACTGATTTATTTTTTGCTTAATATCAAAATATGACAACAACACATAACCTACACGCTGGTGCCATCACATGTGACCACTAGTTAAATTAAGATCGGTATGGCTGTAAACTCACTTAGTCCCCACCTGTTCTTCATCATCTACCTATAATGCATTAAACTTATGCATTCCAATTAAACTTAAACATTCTAATATTAGGCTGTTTATTTATGCTCAATGTCTACTGTATAAAAGTCTTTTCTATTTTATATGCATTAACAGATTCTTTTCAGCCAGATTCAGGTAGAAAGGAACACACAGTGCACTGGATTCGGCTCCCCCAGAGTGGGCTATTTGGTCCGTTCTCTCCCCATGCCCCAAAGGCACCTCCAATGCACAGCCAAGCACAGATTCCTCATCCGAGGAAAGATCAGAGCCCCGTACACTTGCCACCACATTGAGAATGACTCTCCCCATCAGGCTGGTAAAGCTCAGCCAACAAGCGGTCTAAAGACTAGAAATAGAGGTGATGCTGATCACAAATGATCCTGATGACTCAACTTTAACTAAGAGTGCTAAAGCCCTGTCCTGTTTAAAGCTGAGGCAGAATGGAACTGGGAAGGTAAGATTGGTCTCACACTCAGGGTGGTAAGGTTGATTGACAAATAACGTGCCCTACTTGCACAGTGCAAGGGAGGAGCCAGACCTAGCTTGAAGGATTACCTGCCCACACTGGTGGGAAACGGTAGAATATAAACTAAATTTAATACATCCGTTTTCAAATGCTCTTTAAAAAATCAAATTCTGGGTTTAAAAGTTTTCAGGGTCAAGAAAGTAGGGCAGGTCTTTATTCTAGCATAAAAACTAAAGACTTTGCTAATATTTCTAAAGCCTATTTCCAAGTATTATTTATTTATTTATTTATTTATTGAATCAATAGTTATATCTATATCTAAAATGGTATCTCAAAGCAGTGACAGCACAGATCCTAAAATTCTATCAACAGTACATACCACATTTCATTAGCATAACCATAGACATTATGTAAATCAAGAACCCAAAAAAGAGCATGCAATAATAGTTCTGTGTCCAAACAGCAACAAAGCCCTTGGGTGAGAGGAGACAGTTCTGAATACACACTGCTTATTAAAAAATTATGTTTATGAGACTCAGTCACATTCTGTAAGCAAAATTTAAAATGTTTAATATAAAAATATTCAACATTATTCTACAGTAACTAGGTATATTCCTTAATTACTTAAACCCTCATCACATGTCCAAATAAATGTAAGAATGGGTAGTGGAAGTCACGCATTAACTTAGTTGTGCCCCCTAAAGTGGCTGTCTCAGCTGGAGAGAGCTTCAGATCTTCACACATTCTGGCCAAAACGACTGGAAAGGGGACAGCAAATGGCACGTATGGTACCATTTGATGAAAGCTTTAAGCTTGTCCAAGTCTGTTCCAGGCTATGAACCAGAACTGGACAGTGTCCAGATTAATCATACATAAAAGTTTACGTTTTAATCATGAAACAAAATCGGTGAAAGATCTCAAATACTAGCCAGATATACTCATTATCTGATTAATAAACTAGACCAGATATAAAATTAAGAGGTTAGATCTGCACTAGCATTACATTTTATTTTATTTTTATTTGGATCTCAGAATTAGTGTGACTAAGTAAAAATTAATTTTTAATATATCATCCAAGATATGTTAAGTTAATATTGCTATAAAATGTATAAAATGTCAGCATCATACAAATGTTTAAACACCTAAATGCATCAAAATTTACCATAATGTTTGGGATTAATAAATGTAAAGCAAACTTCTGTAGCATCTTTTTCTCATAAAAGTATATAAATTATTTACCATATTGAAATAAGACCTGATTTTTACTCCTTTTGCCAAATCCCATACTATTACATTTCCATCATGACCAGCAGAGAAGAGCACTCTAGGATCAAAGGGGTGACTTTCAAGTACAAATACCTCATCTTCATGACCCTAAAATATTCCAAAAACATAAGCAATAGAAAAGAGTTAGGTTGAACATGTGGTGACATTCATAGGGTCAGGGACTAAAGCAAGGATAAAGGACATGGTAGAAAAAATGGGCCACCAACAAGTATTTGTTAGCTATTTTGGCTGTGTCAGTGTCAATTCCAAAACAGAAAAGATACTGTTCAGTTCACTAGTGACTTGTTTCTTTGGATGTAGAAAGTTTCAGGAAAATGAAATAATAATGTTCCAGCTACAGGAAAAGAGCTGTAAATTGTAGGGAGCACTTTCTTTAGATCTTCAACTATAAATCCAATAGGCAAGGTACATCCAAAGTTACTTTATTTACAAAGTATAATATAGCTTTGATTTTAAATATCCTCCAGTTCCACTCTCCATAAGAAGTAAAATTCAGCAAAAGTGGCTGTAAGGTTGAGGAATGTTTAAAAATAAATTGAATGTTTCTTTAGAGGATAATGTGATTCCCTAACAACATTTTGAACTTTACTTTAAAAATGTTCTCACATGCATCTGGGTTTTCAATATTTTAAACTACTTGGAACTACAATTTATTAAATTAAGAACTAAAAAAAACTTGTTTTTTCTAACTAAGGAAACAATAAAGAAAACTTATTTTTCTAACTAAAGATTCTGGTATTGAAAAAAGACTTATCATTACTACTTTTTCCTTACCATAAGGACATGAATAAGTTGGCCAGTGAAGGAGTTCCAAACTTTCAAAGTCATGTTATTAACAGCAGTGATAACTGAATTGTCGTGACGATCCCACGCTACCATAGTAACTTTCAATTTTGTGATTTTGTCTTCTACTCCTTGTGAGTTTTGACTACAATTAATTTAAAAAAATCACATGGTCAGAAAAGTTCAACAGCTATGAGAAAGCATCAGGACTGTATTAAGCTGCCAAGACTATTTTAACAGATCTGGGCAATGGGCAGAGCAATGCTATATAGCCACAGACATTAAATATCTAGAATGAAGTTTTCTTCAGCCTTCTGGGTATTTTGCTCTACATCAGCCCCATCCAAGAGCACTAGCAGGGGGGAAGGTGGGAGTTGTAGACCAAAACATCTAAAGCCTCCCTAACCCAGGATTTATCTAATTTACAACAAATTACAAAAACAAAAACCATTTTATAGGATGAACATACATTATCCTGGAAAATCTGTGTCCTAGTAATATGAGAATATCCATGATGTCACTTTGTATCTCTTTTATAATAAGCTAAATTAGTCCTGAGTTGGAGAGGCTTTGGATTACAACTTCCACCTTTCCTTATTAACTAATGCAAATATAATTAAAGGAACTTAAGAGACCATTCATGAGTTGTGAGTTGTGGCAACTCTCTGATTATGGTTCATACATGCTTGTTTATATTGAGTTACCTGGCTTTCACTGTGGCTGGAATTACCCCTTGGATCTTCAGTTTCTGAAGAAGGGTCAAAACACCCCCTTGCTACATTCATACAAGCCAGCTACAGAGATATCTCATCAACCCAGGTAAATAAGGAAGCTGTCAATATTCTGTTGCAAGAAGATTTACCATATATACTCATGCATAAGTCAAGAAATTTTAGACAAAAAATCAAACCAAAAAACCTGTGTTGACTTATCCACCGGTCAGTTTAAGATACAGTATTAACCTGGGCAGGAAAATGGTAGTGGTAGTGTCTCTTTGGTGCTTCCCCACTGCAGTGAAGAGTGTAGAGGGGGTGATGCTTCTTTAGGTTCTCCCAGGAAAGACACTGGGAGCATATCTAACTGTCGGGGTGTTGGGCCTGGCCATGTGTGCATTCTCTCTCACTCATTCGGGTGGAAGGGGATAGGACAGAAGAGTGAGAGGAGGTAGAGCAGGTGGTGCGCAGGTCTCCAGGGCAGAGCGGAACAGGGGAGAGGAGGAGCTCGGGCAGGTGGCAGCAGGAAGGCAAAGGTAGTAGAAAGGGGCTGCAGCAGCTGTTCTTGGAAGTGGCCTCAGCAGCTCTGGTCTTAATAGGGATTTATAAGTCTTGCCTCTAAGCCCAGACCCACTGAAGCTGCCGCCATAAGAGCAACTGTTGCAGCATCTTCCCACTGCCCTTGCCTTCCATTTGCCACCACTGCTATCCCACCCTAGCTCTCTACTCCCCAGCTCCCTCTTTCTACCCCTGGGACCCACATACCACCCACCTTCCCTTCTCCCACTCCCCCTATCCCATCCCCTTCCCCTCCAAATGAGTGAGCAAGTGAGGGAATGCACACACGGCCAGGCCAAAATATGTGAAGTTTAATCTGCGAATATGGAGGGATGACTCTAGAGTGGCAAAAGGCAAGAGTGTAGTCTGTCCCAGGAGAACATAAAAGAAGCACCAATCCTCTCAATTCTCTTGCTGCTCCTTTGAGGGGTAGTGCCAAAGAACCGCTGCTGCAACCATTTTCCTACCCAGGCTTTGAAAAAGGCCAGAAGCAGCACCATGGCAGAGAGAATATAGGGGGCTTTTTTTAGGTTCTTGCAGGACAAACTAAGCCTATTGTCACTCTGCTCAGAGAAGGGGGTGGTTCCTTTTTTGATTAAGATAAAGGTTAAGCATCCCATATCTGGAAATCTGAAATATTCCAAAATACAAAATTGTCCACATGAGTGGCTGAGATAGTGATACCTTTGCTTTATGATGGTTTTCAATGTACACAAACTTTGTTTCATGCACAAAATTATTAAAAATATTCTGTATAAAATTACAGTAGCACCCCCATATCCACTGATTCGCCAACTGCGGATTCAATTATCCACAGCTGGAAATGGCAGGGGGAAAGGAGGAGAGATCTTGCCTACCCCATCCCTTCCCCTGGGAGGGCTTGTGTCGCCGCCGTGGCGATCGCAGGGACGAAGGGGGGAGGGAAGAGGGGGGATCTTGCCTGTCCTGTCCCTTCCCCTGGGAAGGCTCTTGTCACTACTGCAGGTATCACGGGGGGGGGACGGTGGAGGGAGGGAGCCTGCGCTATCCCTTCCCCTTGGAGGGCTCCTGTCACCCCAGCGATTGCGGGGGCAAAGAGAGGGGGAGGAATCTCGCCTGCCCCAACCCTTCACCTGGGGGGGTTCCATTGGTGGCTGGGTGTTGGATGGCATTTGCTATTATCCGCATATTTCACCATCCACAGTAGGGCCCAGAACCAATCTCCCAAAGATACGAGGGTCCTAGTATACTGTCAGGCTATATGTATAAGGTGTATATGAAACATAAATGAATTTCATGTTTAGACGTGGGTCCCATTCCAAGGTATCTCATTTTGTATGTACAAATATTCCAAAATCTGAACTAGTCCAAAGTACCTCTGGTCTGAAGCACTTCAGATAAAGGAGACTCAACAAGCTGAACCACCCCCACTCAGCTAATCTGATCTAAATTACTCAGAATATGGTGAAAGGGGGACTCCAAGAAAGTCCACATTGGAGCAAGTAGCAGGACCCTCCATTACCTCAGCAAAACATGTCAAGAATTTCTCTTTCTAAAAATGGATGGCAGGAACCTTTACAGAATCCTCTTTCTACAACTAAAAAGGTTTAATTCTGTTTATATGCTCATAATTTTCTGTACCACTTTTTAACTACAACTCACAAATACCCAGCGCAAAACTAAGGCCACCATTTTTTTAACCACAGGCAACAGACCAGGTGGACCACAGAACTGCCTGATCTGTTCCCCATGGAAGAGACAGCAAACAATTTGTCTATACCCTCTCCTTTGAACAAAGTGTAAGCAGCATCCAGCAACACTACATTTATACCATTCATAAGAAAGCTCAGTTAAGAAAGTTGGCTCATAAATTGAAATTTATACTCTTAATATGATGAACAAGTGTTTAAACTGCAGTTTTCTTCCATTCTTTGTGCAGCAAGTCTCCTAACACAGTGCTTCTTAAGTTATCTGAGGTCAAGGATGGGGAGGTCTTTTTTCACAAAGTGCCAGGAACCATCACCATATTTGTGCCCACTGGCTACAACTGTTTCTTTCCTGGAAAGTTGTTGTGGACCACCAGCCAATGGCTCATGGACTGCATCAATCCACAGACAACAATTTTGAGCAACACTACAAGAGATGTTAAGAATCATTTCCAGAACAGCTGCTAGGTAATAATTAAAAAACAAACAAACAACCTGGATACATGTCGGGAGCACAGAAAGCAGATTTATATGTGCCATTTAATTTCTCATCTAGCTGACTACTGTCTGCTTTGGCCTCTTCCACCTCCAAATTACCTCATCCTGCTAACTGGAGATATAAGTGTGTCCTTGGTATCCACTGGGGTTTGGTTCCAAGATCCACCAAGGATACCAAAATCCATGGATGTTCAAGTCCTATATAAACAACGGTGTAGTAAAATGGTGCCCCTTATATAAAATGGAAAAATAAATGTTTGCTTTTTGAATTTTTTCCCCTAAATATTTTCAAGTTGTGGATGGTGGAATCCATAGATGCAGAATCCGTAGATACGGAGAGCTAACTGCACTAGATACTGAATGTGGTATCCTCATGCAAAGCCATAATTCTATCACTAAGCTATATTCCTTTCCCAGAGATGAATTATAACTAAATTTCAATAAGAGGGAAGGTGTTCTAAATTGCATATAGGAGTGCATTTAAAAAAAAAAAAAAAGCCTTACCCTGCAGGACGAGTAGCCATATCTAACAAAATGCTCTTCCATTCCCTTCTCTTGAACATCCAAATGCGTGCTGTCCCATCACGACTTCCACTGACAAACCTGGGGGAGGAGAGAGGAAATGCTCTTAATCACCCTTCGCAAGCAGGGTATTTTCCTGTGAAAACCTGCACTATAGAATATGCTAAAACTCCAATAGCAATCTAGTAAGACTCAAGTGATCTACCGTATATTCCGGCGTATAAGACGACCGGGCGTATAAGACCCCCCCATTTTTAAGGTAAAATGCAGAGTTTGTGATATATTCGCCCTATAAGACGACCCCCCTCTTCCAACGCATAGCCCCCACATGCCCCTCCTGCGCTCCCTTCCAGGAGGGAGCGCAGGAGGAGGATGCGGAGGCTGTGCGCCCAAAAGGGGCACGTTCGCCCCTTCTCCCCACCTTCCTGGAAGGTGGGGAGAAGGGGCGAATCGCGGGTTTGGCCGCATAGCCTCCGGATCCCCCTCCTGCGCTCCCTTGCAGGAGGGAGCGCAGGAGGGGGATCCGGAGGCTGTGCGGCCAAACGGGGCACGTTCGCCCCTTCTCCCCACCTTCCTGAAAGGTGGGGAGAAGGGGCGAATCACGGGTTTGGCCGCGCAGCCTCCGCATGCCCCTCCTGCGCTCCCTTCCAGGAGGGAGCGCAGGAGGGGGATCCGGAGGCTGTGCGGCCAAACGGGGCACGTTCACCCCTTCTCCCCACCTTCCTGAAAGGTGGGGAGAAGGGGCGAATCACGGGTTTGGCCGCGCAGCCTCCGCATGCCCCTCCTGCGCTCCCTTCCAGGAGGGAGCGCAGGAGGGGGATCCGGAGGCTGTGCGGCCAAACGGGGCACGTTCACCCCTTCTCCCCACCTTCCTGGAAGGTGGGGAGAAGGGGCGAATCGCGGGTTTAGCCGCATAGCCTCCGGATCCCCCTCCTGCGCTCCCTTCCAGGAGGGAGCGCAGGAGAGGGATCCGGAGGCTGTGCGGCCAAACGGGGCACGTTCGCCCCTTCTCCCCACCTTCCAGGAAGGTGGGGAGAGGGGGCGAATCGCGGGTTTGGCCGCGCAGCCTCCGCATGCCCCTCCTGCGCTCCCTTCCAGGAGGGAGTGCAGGAGGGGGATCCGCAGGCTGTGCGGCCAAACGGGGCACGTTCGCCCCTTCTCCTCACCTTCCAGGAAAGTGGGGAGAGGGGGCGAATCGCGGGTTTGCCTCGGCCGCTGCAGAAGCGATCGAGCGGCGGCTGCGGCAAACTGCAATGTTCGCCCCCCTCCTCTGTCTTCCGTTGCTCCCCAAAAGGGGAGAAGGCAGAGGAGGGGGGCAAATGATCTTCAAAACACTTTGCTTCACCCCCCTGCCCCATCTCCTGCCTCTTCGCTCCGTTTGCGAAGAGGCAGGAGATAGGCAGGTGGGCGAAGCAAAGTGTATCCGGCGTATAGGACGACTGTCAATTTTGGAGGGCACTTTTGAGTGCTCAAAAGTCGTCTTATACGCCGGAATATACTGTAATATCTTTATGGTTACTTGATCACTGTACTGTTTTTGATAGAATCTGGAGAAGGTACACAAATGGCTGTGGGAAGAGAAATAGGTGTAGTTAGACACCACTCAGTGCAATATGAAAGCCTTCACCTGTCATCCAAAATATTAACAGATAACCTAACAATATGTTTTTCACAAATACAGTAGAGAAAAAAGTAAAGGTGTACACTGTTAATGTGCTTACCGATTACTAGTGTTAGAAAACTGAATGCTGTCCACTTTGTCCTGTATAAACAAAACAAAACAAAATTAACAACATGACTACAAGATGTTAATTCATTTCAAAAAAATATTTAAGCAATTTTGATGAGATATTTACAGTATGAAACTCCAACTCTGATATCTTCTCTGGCTGACCTGATCCAAAGAAATAAACCCTAATGATGTGATCTGTACTTCCAGTGGCCAGAAACATTCCACCTGAAGAAAAGTAAGAATAAAATAAATGTCACCAGGGCATTAGCTTACTTAGCAGTTTGACAATCTTGCACCTAACTTCCTAACATCTGCTCCAATGAACTGCCTACTAAAACGTACCATGACCAATGTTAACTTCAGAACATTATGTTTTAGTCATTTTACACTTCTCCAGATCTATATTAAGATTCCACCATGTTACTGCATGTTTTAGTAATTATACTTCCAGACAATAGATAAAGGTATGCTGTTGATTCATCAGTAAAAAACACTACCATAGTTAATAAAAATCCTAATGTTTCACTGCCTGTTTTCATTGTAAGATGACCTTCAAGAAAACCTCCCTTTAATACATACAATTCAGTTTTCTAGGACTCTCAGTCAGAATGGTATTGTAACAAACTCAGTTAAAATGATATACAAGTTGAGCTACGTATACTACTTTTCACTGTATTCCAACAATACTATTACTGTTAGTGCGTGTGTGTGTTTTGCACTGAACAGACACTTTACCAGCACTAAAAGAAGAACAGATCATTTGGACTCCAGGTCTCGGACGTTCTGTAAACTTTGCTGGCCTTGGACTGCAAGATTTAAAAACAGAGCACATAGTTAAATTCCTGAAAGCAATTTAAGGTGCCAACCAACTCAGTCAAAAGCTTCACAATTAAACATGAAGTAATACATTTATCTACCACATAGTTTATTATACTCTAACAGGTCAAAAGTTTTGTTTATATGTTGGGGTGAAGAGGCCACAATATAACTTTTTATATTGGAAAACTATAACAAAAAAGTAAAATATAAGCATTAAATGATTTTGCAATCAGCATATCTAATTTCCTTTATGGGAAAGAGAACAAGTTCACACACCAAGGGGGGGGTGTCATTAGATGTCCCTTCTTTGTGTTAAGCCCTAACTCTATGGTGTAGAGCTGTACCATTTTATTTTTTATACGGCTTTCAACATTATTTCATAAACTATTTGTTCCAGGCTGCTTTTGATTTTTTAAAAATCGTTTTACATATTTCATTGTTGTGCTTGATTTCAATGTTTCTTTAATTCACTGTACTTTTATTTTATCGTCTTGCAACATTATCCTGTAAACCACCTTCGAGGTGCCTGGCCCAGAAATGGGGGGAAATTGACTAATCATTGGCTTTCATAAGTGATTTTAGATAATCAGACTTTAACTATAATTTATTTCTTGAATAAGAATGTTATACTAATGAATTCTTTTTAAAAGATTAGAATATATTAGGTAGGGTATTTCTACTACCTAGGAGAGCAAGCTAAAACCTATGCCTTTGCTTTTTGCACTAGCAAAACTGTAACCATTTAAGAAAAGGCCTCCTTTAATTTTGAAATAATGATTTCCCTTTAGTACTATGCACAAATTGGTAAGGACACCTAGCAAAATAATTTACTTGAAGACAAAGTCTCTGTCTCAAAACAGTATTAGGTGTGCTGGACTGTGGTCTGTATGTCTCGAACTTTTCAGAACAAAGTACTGCCAGTTACATGACAGCACAGAGTTTCTCCAAGACATAGAAGATAACCACACTATTTGGTTGATAGAATAATTTTCTACAATAAGAAATACACTCGGCCTACTGTATTGTATTTATAATTCTTTACCTCAGATAAATATTTTCCTTAGTATTTTTTCCTTTTACATAGAAAATAAATCTTTAATTCATTGTGTTTGAGAAAGTACAGCCCCCACCCCACCCCATATGTGAGGGACCAGTACTCCCAGTTTCAAATATCCATCTTCCAAAAAATATGACCTCTCTAGACATTTCCTAGCTCATCCAGTGCGACTTTATGGGGGTGAGTGGGTGACCTATATTGCAGATTTAGTTCTGAGGGATTCTAGAGATTCAAAGTAGATGTTTAAACCCAGCTAAGAATTTATTTGAAGCATTTTAAAAGAAAGATAGAGATACAAATATATATGGTCACTGAAATCAGTAAAAGAGTAAACAGAATACATTTAATGCTTTTGCTTCATTTCAAAATGTTTTGAGCACTGAGGAGACTTATTAAGGCAATGCAGTGCATATCCACTGGGAAGTAGGTCTCACAAAGTTCAACCCTATACTCAGCTACCTGGCAGTAAGTCCCATTGGGGTTTACTTGTGTGTACATGTGCAAAGGATTTATCTGTACAGTCATCCTTTCGCATTTGCGGGGGTTAGGGGCAGACAACCCCCGCAAATGTGAAAAAAACGTGAATAAAAAATGAGCCTGCGGGCGAGTGGCTTTCCACCCCAGTCCCTTCCCAAGGCAGCAACGGGCTTTGTGAGAAGCCCTTTGCTGCCTTGAGAGGGGACTGGGGTGGAGAGCAGGCATGTGAGCGGCTTTCCACCCCGCCTTCCCAAGGCAGTGATGGGCTTCGTGAGAAGCCCTTCACTGCCTTGGGAAGGGACTGGGGTAGAGAGTGGGCGGGCGGGCGGCTTTCCACCCCCCCTTTCCCAAGGCAGTGAAGGGCTTCATGAGAAGCTCTTTGCTGCCTTGGGAAGGGACTGGGTGGAGAAATGAGGGGGACAGGTGGCTTTCTGCGAATAATTGAAACCGCGAATGTGAAAGTCATGAGTGTGGAGGGGCAACGGTACATTCTATGCATCCATTCCAACCTATTTTCTTTATCACAAATCAATGTAAATTTAAAGAAAGAACAGTACACTTGTCCCTTCATATTCGCTGGGATTCAGTTCCAGGACCTCTGTGGATACCAAAATCTGTGAATATTCAAGTCCCATTATATGCAATGGCATAGCAAAAAAAGTGTCCCTTATATAAGGTGGCAAAATCAAGGTTTGATTTTTGGATTATTATTTTTTAAGAATATTTTCAAGCTGTGAATACTTAAATCCGTGGATACTAAATCCGTGAATACAGAGGAACAACTGTATAAGCTTATGTGATAATGACACAAAACCCACTGGACTCAATGAAGCCTTGTTTGGGGGAAAATTAAGGTGTTTGGAACATGATCCGTGTTTAAAGTGAATTGTGACAAAACAAAATTGCTGACAAAAATATTACTTCAGAAGAGGACAATTAACTAACCCCACTTTCGAATTTTAAAGTTGAAAAAAGGGAATTAAATATTTAGGCATAACAATCACAAAAAACAACAGTTTTAACAGTCTGGAAGGAAATTAAAAGATTTAGAAAAACTGGGAAAGTTAAATTTATCCATTTGGGGTAGAATTGCAGTAATAAAAGTAAGTGTTCTGCCAAGCTTTCATTTCTCTTTCAAACAATCTCTATTATGAGAAATGGAATTGTGCAATGAAAGAAAGAGATTTCTGGATTTGTCTGGGCAGCAAGAAACCCAGAATAAAATTTAAAATAATGCACAATCCTAAGGAAAGGGATGGCTTGGGAGGCACTAATGTCAAATTGTATTACAAGGCCTATTGTTTTGTATGGTTGAAAGAATGGATATTGGTTCGAGATGGGAGACATCTGGAACTTGAACGCCATAATTTAAGATTTGAGTGGTAGGTTTATCTTTGGTATGATGAAGTCAAGGCACATGCTGAATGTAAAAGCAATGTATTCAAAATGCTCTCCTACGAGGTGTGTGTGTGTGTGGAGAGGGAGGGAGGTGGGGAGAGAGAGAGAGACTTTTCCCTCAAATATTATCTACCTCACTGGAAAGAATGAGTTAAAAATTGAAGACGGTTGTTCTATGATTATCTTTTCCATTTTGAACAAGACAGCTGGAAATATAAATCATGAGAAATTATTCTTAAGGAAGGCAATGACATTAACTCATTTGTTTATATGCAAGGACAGATTTAATCATGACAAGAGAAATGCAGCCATAGCGATCAGAGAAAAGGAGTTTTATTTAGAGTTGTGAAAAGACAATGCCTATGTAACAAAAAAAAATGTATAAATGGCTTCTGAAACTAGAGACTAAGAGTATACATAAACTGGGCACCAAATTTTGGGCATAATGTCCATATGGATATATGGGGCAGACAGGAAATGGGGTCCAAAGATATAAATTTTACTCAGTGTAGTAATTTAAAAGAAAACCTGTATAAGATAATGTATAGGTGGTATCTATCTCCAAATAAGCTGCTGAAAATGTCCCAGAATGTTTCAATCCAATGTTGGGGGTGTCAAGATAAGGAGTGCTCTTTTTTCATATGTAGTGGACTTGTAAGAAGGCAACAAGTTATGGGTCTAAAATTTACATGTTGATTTTTTTTAAAGTAATGGTAGATTTTGTAATGTTAGCAGAAAACTTTTTGGTTGGGCATTGTGGAGAAAGAACTAGTAAATATGGATTACTTCTTCAATATGACAACAGCAGCAAGAATATTTTTTGCTCAAACCTGGAAACGGACTGAAACACCAACGATTGAAGAAATGGATTGTTAAAGTTGCTTGAGTGAGCCCAAACGGCCCAATTAAAATGGGTTCTAAAAGATAAGCCAGTTGATGACTTTTTGAAAAACTGGAAACCATTTATGGATTTTTCTGAGCAATAAGAAATCTAACAATGTAATAATCTGTGGCTATGGCTATTAGTAATTTTAGTAGGATTATTTAGTTGGATCTGTAATGGTGGAATTTCTTTTCATTTTCATTTATTTTTCTTTTCATTACAATCAGGATTGGGGCTTCAGAGCCCTACTGTGTGTTAGTTGTATGTAATCTTCCCCTCTTTTTTCTTCTTTCTGTTTCTTTATTTTTAATTGCATATTACATTGACTGTAAATTATATTGTTCATGTCAAAAATTAAAAAACACATAAATGTTAATTAGAAACCATCAGCAACAAAAACAAAAGCCATAATCAACAACTGTCTTCTAAAATCACCCACCACCCGCAAAGCAAATGTAATGTTTTTAAATGCTAAAGTGAGATTACAACCATATGAAACAGAAACTAACTTTATTTTAAGGGTGCCAGCATCCCACAACCAAAAACATATTGTTCCATCGGCCCCTGTTGAAGACAGGTATCGCTTTGAGCCACTGCATAGTGGAGAAAACTGCAAAACAAACAAAGCTATTTATAAATGTTTGATCTTTAGCAAACAGTGGAAACAAATAATCCAAATGGTTCAGAATAAACAGAACTTTCTATCATAATTACCACTTCTATAAAAAATCACTTAATCAGCAACATGCAGAACTGTGTCAGAAAGGTCTTCACTGCAGACACAAATTAATTCTCCCTGCCCCATATCACTTTTATACAAGCTTTCTTTTATACTGTTCTTCTTTCTTTCTTTTCTTTTCTACTGTTTCCTTAGTTTACAAGGGGCAAAATTTTCACACAAGAATGCAAACACTAGAAAGTAAGGTAACCCACTCAAGAAATAATTCATACATATGGCTTATCAACAGCTAAGGTATCTGATACATTTCCTATCAATCAAGTATTATAGCTACTTACAGCATTCATATGCGTTGCCAAGACTGAGGGATGTGGCCAAGATGCTCTGCACAAGAGCATTCATTCACTCACACCTAGCCAGCCTCTCCCTGCAACTTTATTTTTTTGTTGTTATGTGTTTTTGTTATTATGTGGTAGCAAGCATTCCTCCTGCCAAAGAAAAATACTGCAGCATTCAAGCATTCAAGCCTGCAGCCATGTAGCACATTTTAAATAACAGTATAGTATTTCAGTTTTATTAGCAACAACCTGAACCAATCAGACTCTGCTTTTGTGTGCACGTGGTCAACAAGAGAAATGAAACCTTGAAAGGTGCAGTGTTCTCACCAATTTGGTGGCACCATGCCTTCGTTGGCTACATTCCCTCAAAAGCAATGGCTGATTTGTTCAACTTGTCACTAGATAAACTTAACAAATAAAATGCTTCAATTTAAAACAGTGTTCACTAATTGTCTATCTGCATTGCAGCTCTTACTCTTTGGCAGGGGAAGGAAGAGGGGAGCTATCTTTACCATCACTATTGTGGTGCCATCTATCCCATTTACCTCTCTCCCCACTTCCCAGACAAAGGTCACACAGTCTGGCCCTAGCACTGACAGTACTGCTAATGAAAAAAGAACACAAACCAATCCTCAAAGAGTTTCTCCCTTCAAAATATTCACTCAATCCACTTTCCATAATCTTTCATGACAAAACAATCCTACTAGGTCATGCTACAGAACAGAAGTGGGAATTCTGAGGCTTTCCAAATGCTGAATTGCAACTCCCAGTAGCTCCAAGACAGCATAGCCACCAGTCAGGACTTGTTGGAGTTGCAGTTCAAAACATCTGGAGGGTCACACAAATCCCAATTCTGCTACAGAAGAAAACATTACCTGTAATGATGTTATGGATGCACTGTGGCCTTGCAAAACAGCCAAAGGGGCACATGTTCGGAGACACCACACTCTTATCATTTTGTCACAGCTCCCTGCAGCAATCATTGTGTTTTCAAAATTAACAGCCATGTCTGATATTTCAGCTGCATGTCCTCTTAAAGTAGCAAGCAACCTTCCATCATCTGTTGCCCAGATTTTCACAAGACAATCATCAGAACCCTAAAAAAAGATTAATCACAAACAAGTATTGCCCAATTAAAATCTAATGCACTTAAAGCAGTCTATGAAACCCATATAGTTAACACTCTTGTGCAAGCAAAATTGTCTTCAACATTTAGCAAGCAAATAACTCACAAACAGGTTTGCATTTTGTCTTTTAATGAATTTAATGTCTTTCATGTTTAATGTTTTAACTTTATCAATTGTTTGATTTTTAAAAAATAAATATTTTAACTTTTATTTAAGCTTTTCTATAGTTTTAACCTGTATTTTTTAAAATATGTTATTAGCCACCTTGAGTATCGTTATTGAGAGAAAGGCGGAATATAAATGATGATGATGATGATGATACTGATGATCATAGTAGTAATAACACAGCAGTCCACCTCCCCCCATAATGTACTTTCTGCAACTTTTCCACAGGTGTAAGGGAATTCATTAAGGAAAGATCCACTGCATGAGCAAAATTCTGCCTGCAGTTCTTTGGGCCTAAGCAATCGCATTTGAAACTGCTATAAAGAGTTATCATGTGCTCAACAGTATGAGAAGTTGTACTTATCATGAATGTTCATTCTGGGATGGTAGGGGTGATCCACAAGGATTAGGGTTTACCCTTGTGTGGCAACCTGACTAGGCTCTACATTCTTTTCCCATTTAGTCAGTTAGGGCTCCTTCCCTTCCCAGCCAGTTTATTTATCTAGCTCTGACTTGCCTATCTTTTTTTTTTTTCTATTCCAAGGGTGGGTGGGAATCATTCTTCCTGCCAACCCAGAATGAACATTCATGACAACCTCTTATTCTCGGAATGGCATGGAAGAGTAATTCACCACGATTGGGATATACCCAAGCCCCTTTACTGGGTGAAAACTATCATCTTATGTTACTACTGATTGAAGTACTGTTCTGCTGAATGCTACTCGAGCAGACTTAAACTTGTCCAATTTATAGTGTCTAATGAAGGTGGATGGCTCAGCCCACCCTGCCGCCTTACATACATCTTTAAATTACGTAGTAACTGAATAAGCTGTACAGTAGCCATTGATCTTGTTGAGTGGATATACAGCCCTTGGTCTTGGCTTCTTTTCATAATCATACAACAAATAGATGCATGCATGCATGAGAGCTAGGCCAAAGGTCACTCTCTTCTTCTTGTGAATGCTGATGCCTGGTGAAGCAGTTTGTCCATCAATTGTAAATATTTGTACATATTTTGCAACTGTTTGACTTTGAAGATAAAAGTGTCTCCTGCTCATTTGGACGTCAAACACTCTGTGTGTGAGTATTCTTGGGCACGGGTTGCTACTAAGTCTGCTGAGATAGTTTTTGGCTTCTGCTGGGGATTGAGTGTCCTATCATCCCCTGACACTACAAATCCCTTCTCAGGTATACACTTTGGTTAAAATGTGGGATCTCGTAACAATGCTAATGTGTCCTGTTAAAACCTCCACAAGTTAGGATTTACTGACAAAACCGCTTCTTCTAATACATGTTTTGCTGACGTTACAGCTATCATAAAATGCTAGTTCAAATGATAATTCTCAACGTTGCTTCTCTAAGGGGCTCAAACAGTAAATTACTAAGTCTATTAAGCACCAAATTTAGGTCCCATGTTGGAAACCCATGAAATGTTGGAAAAGTAGTAATTGTCACCCCCCTCAAAAATCTCTTTATATGAGGATGTAGTGCCAGTGGTTTCTCTTCCCATTTCAAAAGAGCTGACAGTGCCAACACTTGTGGTTTTAAAGTCCATCCTGTAAAAACTGTAAAATGTGTTTAATTTCTAATTACTGCAACTCAATTGCATGCTTTATACACCAATTATAAAATGTCTTCCAAGTTCTGCATATTTCCAGTGTTGTTTTCCTTCTCACTGCTATTATGGTATCAATCACCTGCACAGAATATTCTTGCGACTTTAACTGCTTCCTTTCAATTCCCATGCCGTTAGATGCAACCAATTCAGGTTTGGATGCCATATTAGTCCTTGATATTGCAAATCTGACCTTCTTGGTAACCTGATAGGACTCACAGTAACAGTAATAGCAGAAACTAGGGCCTCCTGGGCCAAGGGGGCACTATTAATATCACACATGTATTCTCCTGCTGTATCTTGAGAAGCACTTTTTGCAGAATCTGTATTGGAGGAAAAGCATAATTACACCCCTATGGTCAATGAACTCCCACCACATCTTGCTGTTCTGCATTTCTATTTCCATCTACTGAAATAAATCTTTTCAATCTGGCTTTTTTTTCCCAGAAGTTAACAAATCTATCTGAAATGGTCCCAGTTCCATGTTTAATTGGTGGCAAACTTCTGCATGTAATGTCCATTCTTCTGGATGGATCTTGCTGCAGCTCAGATAATCTGCCTGAGTGTTCAACTTCCCCTTTAAATAGACTGCTGAAATGGATTTTATGTTCCTTTCTGTCCAATGAAACAACTTGTTTGCCTCCACTATTAGTGGCATGGAGTTAAATCCCCTTAGTTCATAATAAGGTCCTGACAGTCATGTTGTCTGTTCTTATCATAACATGACATCCGCTCACCTGCCTTGCAAAACTGAGTAGTGCTAGACATACTGCCTTCTACTCTGGTGTCTCTCTCTGCTCCCAAATGTGTCAATGCATACTTGGGTTCCAAATGACTCTTATCACATAAAACCATATATTCCTAATGCCTGTATTGTCAATTGAATATCCCCCTGAATCTTTTCCCTGGTGTTTGCTTTCAGTAGTATGTTGTCCATAGAATCATAGAATCATAGAATTGCAGAGTTGGAAGAGACCACGAAGGCCATCCAGTCCAACCCCCCTGCCACGCAGGAAATCTTGATCAAAGCATCCCTGACAGATGGCCATCCAGCCTCTGTTTAAAGACCTCCAAGGAAGGAGACCCCACCACGCTCCGAGGGAGTGCGTTCCACTGCCGAACAGCTCTTACTGTCAAAAAGTTCCTCCTCATGTTGAGGTGGAATCTCTGTTCCTGGAGCTTGCACCCATTGCTCCGTGTTCCAGTCTCTGGAGCAGCAGAAAACAAGCCTGCTCCATCCTCAGCGTGACATTCCTTCAAATACTTAAACAGGGCTACCATATTGCCTCTTAACCGTCTTTTTTCCAGGCTAAACATACCCAGCTCCCTAAGTCTCTCCTCATAAGGCATCGTTTCCAGACCTTTCACCATTTTAGTTGCCCTTCTCTGGACACGCTCCAATTTGTCAATATCCTTTCTGAATTGTGGTGCCCAGAACTGGACACAGTATTCTAAGTGAGGTCTGACCAAGGCAGAATAGAGTGGCACTATTACTTCCCTTGATCTAGACACTATACTTCTATTGATACAGCCCAAAATTGCATTGGCCTTTTTAGCTGCCGCATCACACTGTTGGCTCATGTTCAACTTGTGGTCTACTAGGACTCCTAGATCCCTTTCGCACGTAGTCTCATTCAGCCAGGTCTCTCCCATCCTGTATTTATGCATTTCATTTTTCCGCCCTAAATGCAGTACTTTACATTTCTCCGTATTGAATTTCATTTTGTTAGCTTTAGCCCAGCTCTCCAGTCTATCCAGGTCATTCTAAATTTTGATCCTGTCCTCTAGGGTATTAGCTACTCCTCCTAATTTGGTGTCATCTGCAAATTTGCTAAGTATGACCCTAATTCCCTCATCCAAGTCATTGATAAAGATGTTGAATAGCACTGGGCCCAGGACAGAACCCTGTGGCACCCCACTGGTCACATCTTTCCAAGACGAAGAGGAGCCACTGCTGAGCACCCTTTGGGTTCGGCCGGTCAACCAATTACAAATCCATTGAACAGTTAACTTGTCTAGCCCACATTCTACAAGCTTGTTTGCAAGAATGTCATGGGGAACCTTGTCAAAGGCCTTACTGAAATCAAGGTATGCAATGTCCACAGCATTCCCTTCATCTACCAAGCTGGTAACTTTATCAAAAAAAGAGATCAGATTAGTCTGCCATGACTTGTTTCTCTGAAACCCATGTTGACTTTTTGTGATTATGGCATTGCCTTCTAAATGTTCACAGACTCTCTGTTTAATGATCTGTTCTAGAATCTTCCCTGGTATTGATGTCAGACTAACTGGACGATAATTGTTGGGATCCTCTTTTTTCCCCTTTTTGAAGATGGGAACAACGTTTGCCCTCCTCCAGTCTGCTGGGACTTCTCCTGTTCTCCAGGAGTTCTCAAAGATTATTGCCAATGGCTCTGAGATTATATTTGCCAGCTCTTTTAATACTCTTGGATGTAGTTCATCTGGTCCTGGAGATTTAAATTCATTTAGATTAAGAAGGTATTCCTGTACTACCTCTTTACTTATTTTGAGCTGGATTTCCCCTATTGTGTCCTCTGTTCCATTATCCTCAGGTTGGTCCTCCTTTTCCTTTTCTGAAAACACTGAGGCAAAGAAGGTGTTGAGTAATCCTGCCTTTTCTCTGTCCCCTGTTTGCATTTTGCCATCTTCTCCACGTAGTGGCCCTATCATTTCCTTCTTCCTCCTTTTGCTGCGGACATACCCCCCAAAAAAACCTTTTTATTGTTCTTAACCTCCCTAGCAAGCCTGAGCTTATTCTGCACTTTAGCTTTTCTGACTTTACTCCTACACGTGTTCGCTATCTGTTTGAATTCTTCTTTGGTGATTTCCCCCCTTTTCCATTTCCTATACATGTTCCGTTTAAAACTTAGCTCCATTGAAAGTTCTTTAGTCATCCATCCTGGTTTCTTGAGACACCTCCCATTTTTCTTCCTCAATGGTACTGTTTGAAATTGTGCCTTCAGTATCTCCCTTTTGAGAAAGTCCCATCCGTCTTGAGGTCTCTTCTCTTTTAGTATTCCTGACCATGGGATCACCCCCAGTATTTCCCTGAGTTTATTGAAATCAGCTCTCCTAAAGTCAAGAATGCGTGTCTGACTATGCCTGGCTTCTCCTTTCCATTGTATAACAAACTCCAGGAGAACATGATCACTCTCACCTAAGGATCCCACCACTTGCACCCCATTAACCAGGTCGTCTCTGTTGGTTAGGATCAGATCTAAAATAGCTGACCCCCTTGTTGCCTCTTCCACCTTTTGGACCATGAAATTGTCTTCCAGGCATGTAAGGAATTTGCTAGACTTTGTAGTTTTGGCTGAGTTAGATTGCCAGCAAATATCAGGATAGTTGAAGTCACCCATCACTACTACATCTCTCCTTTCTGCATGTATGTTCATCTGTTCTAGAAAGGCAACATCTAATTCCTCCATCTGATTTGGGGGTCTGTAGTAGAGTCCCACAATAACATCCCTGTTGTTTCCCTCCCCTTTAATTTTTATCCAGATGCTCTCCACCTGGCTTCCAATATTGATGTCGTGGATCACTTCACTGGTGTAAATATCCCTGACATATAATGCTATTCCTCCTCCTTTCCTGTTTGGCCTGTTTCTCCTATAAAGGTTATACCCCTCTATTCCTACACTCCAATCATGAGACTCATCCCACCAGGTTTCAGTAATGCCTATTATATCATATTTGTTTTGTAGTGCAAGGAGTTCAAGTTCATCTTGCTTATTTCCCATGCTCTGTGCATTAGTGTAGAGACATCTGAGACCATGTGTTCCCTTTACTTGCTCCCTGTGCAAGTTTTTTTGCCTCCCACTGTTGGGTCCTTGCGCTGTTTGCCTTGTTCCCTCTATGACAGTTTGACTATTTTCTCCAGCCCTTTTGCCTTCCAGAATACTGTCTCCCTCCCCCATTTGACTCAGTTTAAAGCCCTCCTGATCAAATTCTTGAGACTGTTGGCAAAAATGTTTCTTCCAACTGTTGTAAGATGCACCCCATCTCTTGCCAGAAGTCCCCCCGCATGGAAGCGCAGTCCATGATCCAAGAATCCAATTTGTTCTCGGCGACACCATCTACGGAGCCAGTTGTTTACGTCGGCTATTTTCCTCTCCCTTCTTGGACCATGCCCTTCAACTGGCAGAAGAGACGAGATGACAACCTGTGCGTTCATTTCTTTCAGCTTCCTCCCCAGGGCCTCATAATCTCTTCTGATCTTGGGAAAGCTGTGCCTTGCAGTATCATTGGTTCCCACATGGACCAAAAGGAAGGGGTAATGATCCGTAGGCTTGACGAGTCTTGTCAGCCTCTCGGTCACATCACAGATCTTTGCCCCAGGGAGACAACACACCTCCCGAGTCATCTTGTCAGGCCCACATACCACTGCTTCTGTACCCCGCAGCAAGGAGTCCCCCACCACCACCACACGCCTCCGCCGAGGCTTCGCAGCTGCTGTTCTTTGCGGTGGTCCTCTCGAGATACCCTGCTCTACCCCTGAAGTCTGTCCATGCTGTTCTTCCTCGTTGGCCTTGAAAACGGAAAGGGCTTCGAATCGATTCTGTAGCTGCAAGCTGCTGGAAGAATCCCTGGATTTTCTTGTTCTGTGTGTGACATTCCTCCAGCTGTCTACTTCCTGTGTCTGTGAAGTGACCCTCTCCTCCACAGCCACTTCCTCTGTGCGGTCCCCATCCAAGACTGTTCGTTCTGTTCTGTCCAGGAAAACCTCTTGCTCACGAATCTGTTGAAGTGTAGCTACCCATGTCTCCAGCTGCTGTACTTTCTCCTCCAAGAGGGCTACCAGCTTGCACTTCGTGCACGTGAAGTTCTCCACGTCTGTAGACAAGAATACAAACATCGCACAAGTGTTGCAAGTGACTGCTGCAGTCCCCTCAGTGTCCATGATGAGAGCTTTTAGGTAATCTAAGAACTCTTAGTTAACGCTGAGAATGCTAAGCTGTACTTTTAGGTCTGCTGTATTTTTGTTTGGTTACTGAAATTCGCGCGCCGTTAAAAAAATTCAGTCTCCCCAGTCAGAATGGCTGTCCAGAAGTTGCTCTCCTTCTTCTTCCTGGCAGGAAACTGGCCTGGAAACTGGCAGGAAACTTGCTGTCCAGAAGCTGCTCTCCTTCTCTCTGGCAGGAAAGCTCTCCTTCTCTCTGTCCAGGTATGGGAAAAGCTGTACTGCATTCTGTCTTAAATAAGCCATCAATGAAATTAATACCTTTGTGAAAACTCTTGGGAGGCAATGCTAGTCCAAATGGTAATGCCATGAACTGATACTGAATTCCCTTGTACTGGAATTTTAGAAACTTCCTACCCTCCATAGCCATGGGCACATGTAGTTATGCCTTTCTCAGATCTATGAACATCAATAGGCCTCTTACTCTCAAATTCTCTTTTATTTTTTGAAGTGTTTCCATTTTGAATCTGAGGTATTTCACAAAAAGACTGAGATGCCTGAGATTCAAAATGGGACATTCTGTCCTATTGCTTTTAGGCACCATAAAGAAAACAGAGCAAATTCCCAAGTACCATTGCTCTAGCGGAATCTTGTCTATTGCCCTTACCAATAAGAGATGTTGTATTTCTGTTGATATTATCCTCTGTTTGACTGTATTTTTGGACACTGGCAAAAAGAATATAATTGATCTTCAGTTTCTTGCTGAACAAGATTTGGTAAAATCTGGTGTTACTATCTGAAGTATCCACTGGTCAGATGTTATTCTTGACCATAAACGTCTGAAAAGGGGCAATTTCCTCCTACCAATGTCATTGTGTTGTCAATACTATGGTCTTCCTCTTTTTGAGGTAGATCCACCTCCCCTCCCTTGTGCCTCTCTTGCAGATGACCATGTTCTACCAAACTGGTCATGGTCTAAACCACTGCTATTTATGGAATCTGTATTCTGATTATCTTCCGTTTCCTCTTCCTCAACGAATGGAAGAATGCCCTGCTCTGAAGAATCTTCTATCTAATCTCTTCTTCTGTATTGTTGGCATTGCCTGCTTCTTTTCTGTATTTTCCAACAGAATCTTTCCTAAGGCCTGTTCTCCAAATAACAATTCCACTTTAAAATTACTTACAGTAATTGCACTGACGCTACATGCTGCAAATACCATGGAATCATGTCCTACATCTGTCACAAACTCTAAAACTGTCCTTATTCTATCCAGAGCCCTTTACGATGTATGTTCACTTAAATCATGTAATTCTGTTATTTCCTGAATCCATAAAACTGTACCTCTGGAAAACACTAAAGCAGCCTCTTTCTCCCCCCACCCTCTCTCTCTGGCTTTTCTTCACAAACGAAGATTCAGGAAGGACTCATCCCGCGCTTTCTGCAAGCAGGCTGATGACTAAAATGGCCAATCTGAGATAAACGAGTCCAGTTGCAGAAAGCAGAGCAGACGGTCTCCTTGGGTGATGTTTCTGGGTTGTGATTCTTTCTGCGTTTTCATTTCTCTTCAAGACTTGTTCGGCGTGAGTTCTCAAATAAGGCTGCAGCATTGTGGATAGTGCGTCGCCATGCCTCCCGATGTGAGGCCAGGGTGGACCATTGTTGGTGACCAATTTGGCTGAGCCTGAGATGTTGTTTCAGGGAGTCCTTGTATAGTGTTGGGTTTTGGTTTTTTTTTTTGGAGCGCCCCTCTTACACTGACCTGTGCCGAGTTCACCGTAGAGTACTATTTTGGGGAGGCGATGGTCCTCCATCCTAGAAACCTACCCTGCCTAGCACAGCTGTGTTCTCAATATCATGGCCACAATGCTGGTGATCCCTGCTTGCTCAAGGATAGCAATGTAGCTTAACTTAAGCTGTCTGAGGGCTCGCATGAAGACTCTAAACTATCTAGTCCGTGAGCTGCTTTTTGCTGATGATGCTGCCCTTGTTGCCCACACAGAAGCTGCTCTGCAGCGCCTAGTATCCTGCTTGGCAACAGCTGCAGAGCTGTTTGGTCTGGAAGTCAACCTTAAGAAAAAAACTGAAGCAGCCACTGATGCTTTAATTGCTAGTGCCACTGCTTCATGAGCCTTTTTCAACGTCGAATCAGCAATCCTCTAATACACTTCCTTCAATGTAGCATCTCCTTCCTATGGCACAATTGCACCGGAAAAAAGCACTGCAATTGGGCCATCAATAAGTAGACTTTTTAAGAATTCCACATCCTTTTTCTGAAAGTGTATAATCTTTGACTATAGCCTAAGTATCTTCTGGTGTTTAATGGTGTCTCCTACTCTGATTCTATTAATTCTTTAAACATATCAGGCATTGGTAAGTCTGTGCCTGGAGTCACATGTTTCTTAATTACAGGTGCCACCTTATCTTCCTTTGTATCATCCTGTGATTTAGAAGTTCCTGCCGTCATTAATCCTAATATCATTAACACAATTTTTAATCAACTCTTTAAGGAATCAGTATGGACAATCTATTTGCATTTAATTCCTTTTCCTCCTCATCTTCTGATGTATTATATTCTCCCTCAGATAATACATCTGGCAATGACCTATCCTGCCAATCCTCAGTTTCCATTTCTACATCTGATATTTCCACACTGTTAGTTTTCCCTACACATTTTCTAGGTCTGTTTCCTTACCAAGTATCATTTGCCTCAAGCTTTTATAGCTATCTTTCTTTTCTTGCAGACTTGTCTTTCACTAGCTTGTTCTACATTTAATTCCTCACTGTGCCATGTCTGTTCTTTATTTGACAAATCACCTGTAGTGTAATTCATTATATTCATCATTCATCATTCTCATTAAATTCATTGGATTTGTATCCTGAATTATATTTTGTGTTATAACATTTGACATATTAATATTTCTCAATTCATTTGACTGCCAGCGCGTATTAACATTAGCACTTGGCAATCCTATACCAGAAAATACAGATTTTAATTCAGTACTTATTAATTCTTTAACCATAAGGTGTAAGTCATTGTAAACATTGCATTGTTTGTGCTAAATGAATCAGTTCGTACATTTCTTTCACCCCCTGTTAGATTTCCATTTCTTAAAAGCTCTGTTGGTAATACAGTTGTATTGCCTGTGCAAAAAGACAGACTGATTTCAGTGTGATCAGTTTCCTTGTCTTTCACTACATCTGAAAACCTGTTAAGATCTCTTTGTTGTGTTTGTTTTATGCTTGACATCTCAGTAAACAGTGAGTTTAAATAAGCCATAAATTCTGGATTCAATGCTTAGATGGAAAGTAGCTTAAACTCTCTTGTTGAATCAATCCTCTCTGCTCTTCCTTGCAGCCTGCATCTGTGAGCTTCAGTGAAGTACTTAATGGCTCTTTATGAATTGAACTTTGCTTGCGGTTAGCTTTCCCGTTGCCTCCGCAGCCACCCTGCATTCTAATTTCCTCTGCTTCACTTTTGCTGGAGGTTAGGAAGTTTTCTCAATTTCTCTTTATTCTTCTATTCAGAGGCACTCAGTGAAGAGGCCCTCTGAGTCACAGTATTTTAATTTTTCTCATGTTTTCCAATTGGCTGTTTTGTCTTCAGGGAAACTATTTCCTCTATGTTTTTTTTATTTTCCAGAGTTTTCTCTTCCTTGTGAAGAAGCCTCTATCTTTTCCATTTGTTTTCCTACTCTAAACTCCCTAATAATCTAACTTTACTAGAAATAACCCTTATTTAAGCTGAGAGGGGCTATGCCATGTCAGGTTGGCAGGGCAGAATAAAGAAAACTGGCTGGGAAGGGAAGGAGTCTTAACTGACTAAATGGAAAAATAACGTAGACTTCTTCCTAGTCAGGCTGGCACACGAGGACAAACCCCAATTTTGGTGGATTACTCCTATGTGCCATCCTGAGAAAGACAAGATATAAGACACCAAATTTTGTGGCTATTTCCATAAAGCTAGTTTCTTATAATGTGACTCAGTGCTATCCAATCAAAAACTGTTAGGGGTTTAAATTAATAAAAACGTACTCATCATTCAACCATTATAATTCTTTCATCTCTCTCTCTCTACATAATTCTCTTGCGTATGTTGCCTTTCCCAGTGTGCTGACTGGCTGCTCAGGAAACACCCAACCAATCACCACCTACATGCAAATTCCCTCTCCACCCCACAATGCACTCCTATCACTCAGTCTGTGGCCCAAATTCCTGCCACTCAATCGGTGGCCCAGATTGGGACCCAGACAATCAACTGCTGGAGGTGGTGGGCCACCTGCAATGTGATCCAGGCAGTCAATATGCGGCAGTGGCAGCAGGACAACACTGCTGCTGCCGCTGCAATGGACCCATGCAGTCAACTGGTGACTACGGCAGCAGCAGGGCAACAGAGCGAGTCACCCACAGCAATTCTGGGAAAAGTGTGGAATGCTGAGAGCCCCTTAAGTCACATCAGGACCATACAGAGCCAGCATGGTGCAATGGTTTGAGTGCTGGACTATGACTCTGGAGACGAAGATTCAAATCCCTTCTCAGCCATGGAAACCCACTGGGAGGTGTAGGGCAAGTCACATTCTTTCGGTCTCAGAGGAAGGAAAAGCAATTCCCCTCTAAACAATCTCACCTAGAAAACCCCATGACAGGTTTGCCTTAGACTCACTGTAAGTTGGAAACGTCTTGAAGACACACAACAAACCATACCATACTGTAAAGCTGGGGTGGACAGACTTTAGGTTACCTGGATTTACTTTTTTAAAATTCTATGTATTTATTTCTGTTACAACCATGAGAATCACCAACCAACCCAAGCAGAGAACAATGAATCTGCAGGATGGAATTAAACTAAGAATTAGAGACAGGCATATGCACAAGCAGGATAAAAATCTACTTAGTTTTCCTCAAGAAACTTTGTTTCAGCCTTTTAATTTAGGCACCTATGATTATTCCTTGTCTAAAAAAAATCCTAGGAAATTAAATGGGTCACTATAATTCAACAGGCAACTTGAAGGCAAACACACACTCAAGGAAACTTTTAGTTGTTGATCACTGGACAAGTGGAGGTCAAAAACGTTGCCAATCTCCTGTTGGTCATCCATCTCTCAACAGACCCTGATCAACCTTTTTCCTACCCCTGGTGTAAAGAAACCCTTTAATCTTGGGAACCTAATAGTCTCCACCCCAAACAGGTATCACAAAACTCACTCCAACAGGAATCTGAATTCAGTTATCACTTTACTAGATCCCTAACGACACAGCTATATAGCAGAAGAAAAGCACAAAGGCCACCACACTCCCTTTCATTAGCCTCCATACACTACCATTTATAGGCAATGAAACAGCAAGCCAAGTTCAGAGCTGTCATAGTATAGTATGGCAGAAGCCTATCCCTTGGGCAAAAGTCTTGGGAGTAAAGTCTCCCTGCCTGAGAAAGAAAAACTAGAGTACATTTCATCTAAAGTCTCAAGCAGAAAGTACATCCTGTCCCTCTTTTATTTTCTCAGAAAAGGAAGAAATAAAGAAAAGATGCAATTAAAGTAGAGTGATTAAGAAGAGCGAGCAGCAACAGCATAGGCGTAAGAAGCCTCCTCTCTCAGGTAAGCTCGTTGTGAATTTTCTGCTTAAGGAAAGGAGCTCCCCGATTCTGAAATGTCACTCTACTTACAGCCAGAGAAAGTGGCCATATGAGTATTTCCAGGCATTTCCCTGTCAAGAAACAGAGAATCTGAGACTGATCTGTACCACAACTTGAGGTATTCCAATTCTTCCTAGAAACACGAGTGCAGAGATCCCACTTGAACTTAACAGCCCCAGCTTCAGGCCCACAAAAAGAAGATGGGGAGAAAAGAAGAAACACAAGTGTGTGTGTGTGTTTTTAATTAGGTCAACAACTAGCAGTTTTTAATCTCTTGCCATAGCCCAGCTCCTTTGTGCTGTGATTATGGGTGCAGTATATATTCTTTACGAATACAAAGATATGGTTAAACATTCTCATGAATTTGCACTTACAGTGAATATTCGTCTTCCTGTTCGGTCAAATGTTACACAATAAACTGAAGATAAGTGTCCTAGGATCCGCTTGTGCATCTTCATATGTTGATAAACAGCAGTTGGAACAAGGTGTTCAAGTCTGTATTTTCCATTGAGTTTCCTTGAAAAGAGAGTTTCAGCTACAGGAGGGAAACATGTTGAATGTTACATACATCTTTGTGTCCAGAAATGGACAAACAGCATTTAAACATCAGTATCAATGAAAATATATATATAAAAAAATTCCTATAAAAATTCGCAATGTACAGTTACAGTAACTCACTTACTAAAATACCAAAAACAAAAAAAACAAAAAACAAAAAACAAACAAACAAACAAAAAAACCATCATCACCAAAATCTAAGAAAAAGTCTCAGCTTCCCAAAGTCTCTGGGCTCATAGGCAACAGAATAAAGTATTTCAACTACAATGGCTGGGAGCATGTAACACAAAAGCAGAGAAAACACCCTCAAAAACCTATATATGAGAGCTGTGACTCACAGTAGTCAAAGAGTTAATTTTGAGAAGCAAGTAGCAAGAGCAACTAAACAGAGTTCATATAGAAAACTGAAAGCCACACAGGTCTAACTAATACACTTAATGAGATGAGCAGGAGGTATTACAATGTTAGCCATTGCCCTTACAAAGAAGACCTAAGGCCCCGGGAACTATCCTGAGGTAGAGTGCTGCAAAGATACCACCAAAGATTAAATCTCCAATGTGACAGGTCAGTTCTTGACCAAAGCCCTGTCTATACGAGGGGGGTGGGGAAACAGAGTGCCTCACAGTAATGGCATTTTGCAGAAGCAGCAGCTTATCTTAATGGTGGTTTTGCCCCCATAAACTTTGCATGTGAGATGGTAGCCACGAGTG
Source organism: Gambelia wislizenii (assembly GCA_030847615.1). Classification (NCBI taxonomy): domain Eukaryota; kingdom Metazoa; phylum Chordata; class Lepidosauria; order Squamata; family Crotaphytidae; genus Gambelia; species Gambelia wislizenii. The sequence continues at coordinate 161,571,000 of JAUMIR010000001.1, read as the reverse complement.
ATTTACTCAGGTTGTACTTACCTCAATTTGCCACTGCCAAACTTTTTTTTAACCAATGTCTAAGGTGCATTACAGTGATTTTTTGATTTAACAGGAAAGCCAAAACTCCCCCACCCCCTTTTATCTCATTAGCAATTGCTCACTAAGGAAAAAATCCAACATGATGGCAGCAGGCGCTTGCCCTGTTAGCAAGCCCCGCTCTCCCCGCACTTGCCCAGCCAATCTGCTTTGTGCTTCCTCTCATATGGGAAAGCAACTCCTATTGAATCGCTTGTCCCAATGAACAGTAATGCACATGCCCTCACTGTTTTTCAAAACCTGTTGTGTTTTTTGCCATTTTGGGCCCCCCTCCTTCCAACTACAGTGGAACAATGCATGATCCCATTTAGACAGGTAGGATACCCAACAAATTCCATGGGGGTTATTTTGATCATTTAAACAACGGCCAAGACTTCTTCTGGCAACAGATTGTTCTAAAGGTAAGACTCCACCAAATAACATTAAGTCTTCAGTCTCAGTACAAGATGCCTTACTTGCTTTGACTACATAGTAACATACTGAAAGTATCTTCTTCTCTACAAACTCATTTGAGGCCTTCAAATGAAACTCTACTTTCTGTGCCTAGGCTATCTGAAGCCAGACTAGTGATTACAAAAAGGCCTTCTTCTGTTGTAATCCTGGCTTGTTTTGCACACTTAAGCAAAATCCTGTTTGGACTACAACTTGAATCTAATACAGGTATTAAATCACTCCTATATTAAAACAAGACTACATGCAGTCAGTAACAGAGAACCAATCATTTATTATCCCCACCACCAAACATAATCAATAATATAATAATAAAATTTTATTTCTATCCCGCCCCTCTGCAACGCAATCGGGCCAGCTTACAATATAAAAACTCCATAATTATAATACCCTAGCCCACCCACCCCTTAAAATAATATTAAATTATAAAGGATTAAAAACATACAATAATTAAAAATATATAAATTAGAAAAAAATTAAAACATACAATAATTAAAGAAATCCAACTGCAGCTCAGAAAGGACAGCCGAGTCTTGGGCCAAGATAGTTATTCAGGAAAGGCCTGCCGGAAAAGATCCGTCTTGACAGCTTTTTAAAAGCTGTCTAAGGTGGTAATAAGACGGATCTCATCCAGCAGGCCATTCCATAATCTGGGAGCGGCAGCAGAGAAGGCCCTCTGGGAGGTCGACAGCCTTGTTTTCATAGGTTGTAACAGATTCCTCCCAGAGGACCGAAGTGCACGGGGAGGGTCATACGGAAGGAGGCGATCCTGGAGATAAGTTGGACCCAAGCCATGTAGGGCTTTCAATGTCATAACCAACACCTTGTACTGTGCCCGGAAACTAATAGGCAGCCAGTGGAGAGCTATTAGCACAGGTGTTATATGCTTCTTCTGGAAACACCAGAAATCAACCTGGCTGCCATGTTCTGAACTAATTGAAGTTTCCGAGTCAACATACAAAATTGTAGAATATCCAGACCTTTCCACATGTTTTCCTGCTAATATTAAAGCAAGGACCTAAAAAGCTGTTTCTGCCAAGAGCTTTTTCATAGTACCCGCAATTTCACTTACCTGTGTCTGAAAAAAATAATATCTCTAGGCATTTTCTAGGTCGTCCAGAGCAATTCTATGGTATGCTTCCACTGGAAGTTGACCATAGAGCTGTGCTAGGGGGATCTATTATTTCTTTGAATTCAACAAAAATCTACACCAAATTTGATATCCTCTTACAGGTTATAATATCAATTTACAGAAGTTGTTTCTGTCAACTAGAGAGACACTAGCTAAAATGTTTGTTTTACAGATTGTCCTTTCACTTGGAAAAACCAGTCCTTGACATAGTTAGGTCCTGATAGGTCCAAAATAATCAAGCTGTGTAAATTAGATTGGAGGCTACACTAACTAAAATAAAGGTAGACCTAACAAAACAGTCAGGTTTACCAATACAATAATGGGATAAATTAAGAATTCTTGAAAGGATTGTTTGTTTCTTTTATTCTGGACGATATGGTGGACGGCTAGCAGCTCGATCTGTGTGCTGCTTCAGTTTTGCATGATTTATTATTGTCTTTATGCTTATAAAGATACAAAAAGATCCCACAATGGCACATTCGCAATCTCCTAGATAGCCCCCTGACCCAGTAAGGAGCTGGGAGCTGTCAGTTAGGAACAGGGAAGGTGGATACCCCATCCGGTTAGAGATTTACTATATTCAATTGTGTAAAAATAACTATGCAACATAAAAAACTTAAGGCCGCCTTCCATGCTTAAAGTGTCTGCAAACCGAAAGTAGCTCTGCAAGGGACAGACAGCTACTTTGCTCAAAAGAACTGAAAGATAATTTTAAGTGGCAAATTTGCACAGAAATTAAGAATTAAACTCAGTATCAATATCGTTTAGACTCAAATAGTTAACAGGTTTATGTGGATGCCAATCCTAAGAGGAAAAGGGTAAATAAAGACTGTCTCTGATGCTGAAATGGAATTAGAAAGTGTTTTATGGCACACCATAAAAGGCATCTTAACAGGTAATCACCAAAAAAGGAGTCTGAACTTGCATTTTCAAGACTCCCAAATTTCAGCAGCTGAGATTTCTAACCAAATTCAAGATTTGAATCAAAGTAAAAATAGAAAAGAATGTGAGGTTAGAACAGAAGATAAAGAAAATGCATGACTTAAGAGCAGATATTTCAACAATAATACACCATTTTAAGGAGGCTACTCAAAAACAATTTAAGGAGCTTTTGCCTCCATCCAGAATTTAAAAGCCACTACTAAAAAAACATTAACAGGAGATCTCTGATAACACAAAGGGAACTGCTAATTTACGATTGGATTTAGAAAGATCTCCAGACAGTCATGATGACTGATTTAAAACTAAAAACACAGATTAGACTAAGGTGTCCCAGAGAAGCTGATGAATTTAAGACAGAAAATTTTAAAAGCTTTGGCAGAAATTAGATGGAAGCATTGTATAGGCAGAACTCTGTCCATGCACAGAGGAAAAATTGCCTTGATATGAGTTTACTTGACAGGAGTGTCAGAGATGAAATATTGAGAGCACATTCCAAGAAAATGCTTAAAATAATTAGGAAGGAAATCCCAGAAAGATTCTTGAAGAAAGCAGAGAATACAATTTTGTAGTGGAGCTGTTTAGAAAAAAAGATACAGCTTTTCACAGGATAATCCCAGATGGTTTGATAACTACATATCAGAGAGCAAATACATGATTAATTATTTGGAGAGAGCACATAATATTGAATGTGACAGATTCTCTATCCATTTAGATGTAGATGTCATGGACAAAGGTTTGCTTGTTCCTCAATTTCTCAACAAGTTCCCACAAGGCCTCAAGGAAGCCTAACAGGTTGCCTAGTGTTAAGAGTCAACTTGCTGGAACACCACGTCTGACCGGGGGGTGGGTGGGTTGAGACTGAGCACTTCACCATATCGGGCGTATATCTGCCATATCTGGTAAGCATATGGTCTAATATCTTCAGTTGGGGACAGCAGGGCGGTCTAAACCACCTTCTAATTGGGTGACAACATCAGAAGGGGGGTGGAGAGCCTAGCAGTGTTGAATAGGAGTTACAGCCATCCCCCGAAGAAGTAATTAGATGGCTCCATGCAAGACAATGCATGTTGCGTAACAGGTAAATTTGTAACAGAATGAGCGCTGAGTGGCACAGACTGTCCTGATACTGACAGTGGTGCTGAAGAGGCTATCAAATGTATCAGACTGACAGATATGAGTAGTACAATAGTGGACAGTGTGGTAAAAGGAACTGAGGGCAAAATCATCTAGTGAAGGAGCACCAAGGTAAATAAACCCAAGACCAAATGGACTGCAGAAGCCAAATGCCCCCGTGGCACAAAAACAGAGACAACCACAGAAACTGAGGGCATAACTAAAGTTGGAGGAGTACAGGTAAGTATTGGCAGAACCATGTATCAGACAATTTTGGAGAACCAGTGGCAGGTATTAATGTAGCAGTCGCTGGAAGAGCAGTGAAAATCAAGGCTGATATACCAATAGGACATTGGCACAGTGACCCCAGAGGACCTGCAACTGTAGAAGTGGGGAGATCCCCAACATTAGTACGATGTGGAATCCAAAAATCTATGTGAAACAGAGAATTAACTTAGAGACCCGTCCTGTAATCATGGCTGCAGCAAGCATGAGTGCTCACAGAAATAGATGGATGGAAGGTGATCTTGAAAAGGGTGTGACTCCTTACTCCTTGGTTCCTGCCACATGAAAGATGACTATGACCATCTAGTACCTTTATAGGAAACACATGAACTGAAGCATGGTGGGGGAGTAGGCAGCCTATTCTAAAATTTCACCTTCTGAAATGGAATCCATGCTAAGAAACCCATCTGAGGGTTGCTGGTCAAGGAAAGCCTCCACCTTCTCCAAACTACAGTTGTCCCTCTGTATTCACAGATTTGATATTCATGGATTTAAGTATTCACGGCTTGAAAATATTCTTTTTTTATGTTTTTTTAATAATAATCATACATTATAATATCCAATCAATACTTATTTAGTGTAACACATATTACCATAAATATCACAATTTTTCTATTAACTAATTTCAAAAGTTAACATAGATTCTTTACTATGATTCTTTTCAAGAATATTAATTCCCCTACCCCCCCACCTCTTAAAAAATAATAATCCAAAAAGCAAACCTTGATTTTGCCATCTGATATAAGGGACACCATTTTGCTATGCCATTGCATATAATGGGATTTGACTATTCATGGATTTTGGTATTCAGGGGGGGTCCTGGAACCAAACCCCAGCGAATATGAAGGGACAACTGTAGGCTCTTCGGTCCATTGATGATGACAGACTAAGGAACACAAAGGCAACGAGAGATTCAGGTTGCAAGGCAGTCACCAGAACCAAAGTACAGGCAGGTGCTGCAGAAATGGACTGCAAAGACATCTGGTGCATCTAAAGGGAGACACAGCTTAGACAATGACTCCTCTGAAGTTATATCAAATTCTAAGTGATGGCACTTCTTAAGTGTGCTTATGGCCCTCTTTTGGCTTAGGAACATTGGACCAACCAGGAGTGGGTGTTGCTGGTAGATTCAATGATGAGGTGAATGTTGTAAAGGTGCAACAATGGTAGCCAAATGAATTGAATTTTGAGCAACATTACAAAATCTATACAATATATATTATGAAACCAAAGGCATCAGTCATTAAGCATAAATTAACTTATAGTAATACAATCCAGCCTTTTGTGACACTACAAAGCTGAGAAAACAGAAATATTAAAACCCATAGTCTTTTGGCTATGCATGCAGGTCTTTTCATTCCTCCTTTTCACACAGTTATTAAAAGAAACAAGAAAGTCTTCAACTAACTTGTTTTTTATTGTGTCAAGACTGAATCACTTCACACATTTTGAATAGAACATGTGGAAGACTGGTGAGGATGCATGTTTTCTCTCCCCCATCCCCAATATTCTTGTGTAATGAGGGAGATCATGCGATCGGGGTTGCTGACACTGTGGAGTACAACCACTCAGTTATATTAACTCAGTTACTGCCTCACTACAGACCTCATCTATCAGCACAGGGAGGCTGAAAACGGAAGGAGCAGGGCCAACATGCATATCCCTATTTGCCTTCCATGAATTCTATTTCAAAACGCCAGGAGGCTATCGAAAACCATGACTAACATTGTTGAAACCAGCCTGGATATTAAACCACATTCATGATTTAATAATCAAGTTAGGTGTCGGAGGAAGCTGCTCCCAATAGCTGGCCAGCTGATATTAAAACAGGCAATTCTTAAAATACTAAGTTATTTAGGGCTTTATAGGTAGCCCATAACAAAGGCTTCAAAGCCATATTATAAGCCTGCAGAGGTAAATAATTTTCCCATGCTGCCTAATTTCCTCTTGGCAGATAGTACATACACCTAATTTCTAAATTAAAATGACTGGACAGCTTGCCATGCAGTTCTAGGACTTAATTGGAACAGAACTTGGAAGCACAATGCCTTTCTTTTAAAAGACTGTTAATTTCACCGATTATGTTGAAGGTGGAACCTAAAAAAGCAAGTAAGTTACTTTCAGTAAGTTAAATAGTTATTTTGTCCACCATGTAAGGTAGTGTCATCTATTACTCCCTTTCCCAAGCACTTTTACAGGATGCGAAAGGTAACAGAAGGACTCCCAGCACACAACTCTTGTGAACAGTCTGCTCAAAGCCCTATTGTGATTTAGTATGCTGCAAAAGTATATGAAGAGGACAAGCCATATGTGTATGTGCTAAAAGCACTGAACCACACATATCCTCTGGTGTTGCCCTTCAGTGGAAACAAAGCAACAAATAATTTTATAACTATTTAATGAACACAGTAGGAAAAGAGAGAGGGCAGAAAGGGAGTCTCTATTTACTACTTTATAAATACAGTTATCAAGCCCAAGGTGCTTGGGAGAGGTTATCAGGATCTGGCACCTTCTTCCAACTCTTAATATCAGTAAGCATAATATTAAATACTTCCCGGGTGAGAAAGGGAGATGAGGAGACAGAAGATATATCATAGCTAAACTGCTGCATAAACAAAAGAGGGTTTAGTTAAGGTGAAGAAGGAGGCTCCTTTGGCCCAATTCTTTTCCAGGCTCTTTTTGTGCATTCAAGAACCCACCACCTCTGCTGTCCCAAATCCTTCACTGCTTTTATTCAGTGCAAAGAAGAAGACCATAATCTGTGTGTAACAGATTATGGCTTTCCTTCAACTATTTCACATTTCCCATATCACCTTGCAAAGATACAAGTATGTAATTTCTAAGGCACAGAGGAATTCCTGTACAGTAATTACAGTTGCCCCTCCACATTTGCGACTTTCACATTCGCAGTTTTGATTATTCGCGGAAGGCTGCTTCCCCCCCCCAACGGTGCTCAACACACCTTCCCTTCCCAAGGCAGCAAAGGGCTTAGCCCGTCGCTGCCTTCGGAAGGAGGGGTGGGGAGCAGCTGGCGTGCTGCCTCTGCGCCCCACTCCCTTCCCAAGGCAGCGAAGGGCTTCTGAGGAAGCCCTTTGGTGCCTTGGGAAGGAGGGGAGGGGAGCAGTTGGGGCGCTGCCTCTGCGTCCCACTCCCTTCCCAAGGCAGCAAACGGCTTCTGAAGAAGCCCTCGGGTGCCTTGGGAAGGAGGGGTGGGGAGTAGCTGGCGCGCTGCCTCTGCGCCCCACTCCCTTCCCGAGGCAGCGAAGGGCTTCTGAGGAAGCCCTTCGGTGCCTTGGGAAGGAGGGGTGGGGAGCAGCTGGGGCGCTGCCTCTGCGCCCCACTCCCTTCCCAAGGCAGCGAAGGGCTTCTGAAGAAGCCCTTCGGTGCCTTGGGAAGGAGGGGTGGGGAGTAGCTGGGGTGCTGCCTCTGCGCCTCACTCCCTTCCCGAGGCAGCGAAGGGCTTCTGAGGAAGACCTTCGGTGCCTTGGGAAGGGGGGTGGGAAGCAGCTGGCCCGCAGGCTCATATCTTATCCATGGTTTTTTCACATTCGCGGGGGTTGTCTGCCCCTAACCCCTGCGAATGTGAAGGGATGACTGTACTGGCTGCAGACAGGAAGGAATTTGGGGTGGAGAGAGCCTTGCTACTTAACTAAACCAATGGGAAACTGGATGAAGAAAAGAGCCAACGTGCAGAAATCAACAGCTAATCAATAGATCGAATATGGAACACTGCTGATGACAAACGTAGAATAGGAATTTAGAGAGTGTAGAGTCACTATTCTGGCAGCTTTCACAATTAGCGTTGCCATTTCAAAGACATGGGTAAAGATCCTTGCAAATACACACAGAAGTATCCAGGCCTCTTCAGCCTGAGACCAGGTCTCAAACACTGATTTCTGAACTCTGGGACTAACGTATACAAGGAGCATCAGTACCACAGAAAGTGGAAGTCGTAACAGACCATGCAGGAACAAGTGTATGTCAAACCTTATTGCCACAGTAACAAATGCTATAATGTTCCACACTGTGTAATAACGCTCTTACCTATGCTAGGGGGACTGCCATAGTTTACTGGCAACTCCGGAGGTCTTCCACAGTGCAATGCAGCAAGAGCAGATCCTTTCCACACCACATGCTTGCAGCCTGTTATATGATGTAAAAAACAAAACAAAACCCATAAGTATAAAAATATATGACAATGTAACTATACAAGTAATTTTGTATAACAGGCATACTTTTGCTTGTGCGAAGCAAAGACTGTCTTCCAGCTCCCAACAATGTTTGGACTCCTGGAACACTCTGGGGAATTTCTTGCTCTAGAAGTGGTCCTAGTCGATGGCATATCTGGAGTAGGTGATCAGGTGCCAAATGCCTATAATATTTTACCTATCAATAAAACAAAAGGTAAACCTTTAATTTTAAGAAAAATCAACTGGACTTTTTTTAGAAGTTAATATTTTACACTTAAGAATATTTTCCAATAGTTTCCAGTGTACAAGGTTGTGGAGGAAAGCAGTTCAAAATGACAACTCCACTCTTCACTCCAAAGAACTGCAACATTATTTTTAATCCATGCATTAATTTAACATAAATTCCTAACTGTAATCACTGCAGGAGAACCAAACGTAAAGTGAAAGTGTTCAAACGTTATGGCAAAATCATGCCATGGTTTACTGAAATCTGGCATTTTGTTATATGTGAATCTGTCTCTGCTAATAAGCTATGGCTGCTAGCCTGCCACAAACCACAATCTAATTCTTAGTTTATTGTTGCATTAAGAACTCTCACAACTACAGCGTGTTACCCACTTTGGAATGGACACTGACAAACAGACAGAAGAAAAACAAACCAGAAACAGAGCGGACAAGCTATGGTTCATTTGGTCAACTGCCATGCAATGTGTGGTTTAAGCAACAAACCATGGTTAAACAAATCAGGATTTATCATAATACATGGTAAATCCTAGTAAGATGTCAATATTTGAATCCAAACTGACTAAAAGAATTCAGCATTAGTTAATATTCAGAAGTCTTTCTACTTAGTGCTCTAAAATGTTCCACTCACTTCACATACACCCTCTCAGTAATCCTTTTAACAACTCTGCAACATGGGTTTGTATTATCATCCCTGTATCACAGATGAGGGTCTGAAGCTAAGGCCAGCAATGTAGTGAGTTCACAGCAGACACAAAATCAAAAACAATAAGCTACCTGGTCTTTGCAGACCAGTCTCCAAATAACAACACTACACTAGCTTGCTGCTTAATTACTCCCAGGAATTGTTTTGTTTTGTTGGAAAATTCAATGTTCGTCCTAACCCCTTCTGGCAATATTTACAAGGAATACAATGTTACATAAGTACAAAATACAAGCTGTAGAAACTGATCACAAACATAAGAACTGTTCACATTCCATCTTCATTCCATTTTAATTATAGAGATTAGAGCCTATAGTTAGAATGGTAGATTCTGTCATTTATCTAGTTAGTTTTAAAATTGTAAAATTATGCAGGCACAGAAAAAGGTGTGTGTGCAGAAGAAGTTATAAACATTTAAATTGTCCCACCGATTGTCAATGGGTCTACTTGAAGCCTGACCAAAGCTAGATCCAACCCATTATTCTGTTTGCACAACCTTTTACGTACCGTATATTCCAGCATATAAGACGACTTTTTAACCTTCTCAAAATCTTTTCAAAAGTAGGGGATCTTCTTAAACACTGGATAAGGGGTCCCCATCGCAGCTTTGGAAGGATGGGTGGTGGCTGGCTGGATGGGGGGAGGCTTGCCAGCACTCGCCCTTCCCAAGCCGTGATGGGGAGCCCTATTCACCCCTCCAAAGCAGCGATCAGACTCCGATCGCGGCTTCGGGAAGGACAGGTCGTGGCTGGAAAGCGCCACCCTCCAGCCACCACCCTCCCACACGGGGGGGGGAGGGAGCATCGCTGGGCGGGAAGGGGCTTCTCTGTGACTCTAAGTCACGAAGATCCCCCCCCGCCCAGCGAGGCTGCATGGGCGGGGGAGAGCCTTGCTGGGCAGGGGGGGGTCTTCTCTGTGACTAAGTCATGGAGAATATCCCGCTGCCCAGAAATGATGCACGGGGGGGGAGCCTCGCTGGGCAGGGAGGGGGTCTTATCAGTGACTAAGTCACGGGGAAGATCCCCCCGCCCAGCGAGGCTGCATGGGGGGGGAGCGTCGCTGGGCGGGAGGGGCTGAGCCTCTCCCCAGGCAAGAAGCCACCCACTGCAATTCCCCAACTCGCAAGGAGGCTAGCCAGCCTCCTCACAGGTTTGGGAATCGCGGGAGGTGGCCACCTGGCTGGGGAGATTCCCCAGTCAGCCAGGTTTGGGGAGGCTTCAGGAAGGGTGGCTGGCTGGAGGGGGGAGCTTTCCAGCCACCACCACCCGCCCTCCCTGAAACCGTGATTGGGAGTCCGATCGCGACTTCGGGGAGGGTGGGTGGTGGTGGGGGTTGTCTTTATACGGCATACGGCGAGTATATCCCAAAACTTATATTTTAACTTTAAAACTGGAGGGTTGTCTTATACGCCAGAATATACGATAACCATCTATACAAGTAAAGGCATCAGAACTGCCATAGATTGTAAGTGTAACATGCATCTCTGCAGGTATTTACGCAGCAGTACTAGCAGACATTTTTCTCCTTCATGGTAGTTTTTCTCGAAACTCGTGTTGATTTGCTGCTCATATTTGTATGTATGAGAATGTTAAGTGGGGAAAATTAAGCTCCCTAAAGTGTAAGTTTTGCAATCAGACAAGATCCTATTTAGGTTTCAGCATTAAGAGATAGCATTAAAAGTTTTGGATAGTATCTAGTGCTGGACTTTAGCTGACAAAACAACTGAATCAAGAAGGGGTGACCTCTCCTTCAAAACTTTTGAGGCCTTCTTTATCAGATGGAGGAAATCAGAAAAGTGGTTAAGATATAAAGTCCTGATTATTCAATCTGAAAACAACACCTACACCCTGAAGTCAAAAGTACAACTAGAAAATGAAGGAATACCATTGAACTGATTCTTTATGTGCAACTGAAGGAAAGATTTAAAACTGATTTAAAATTAGAAAATTTTGAGGAAGATAAAACAGATTTGGACAAGATATTTTTTTATGAAGGATATCAGCTGGTAACCAAATTCTGTAAGAAAAAAACTACTGGAAAGAGACCAAGAACAAAACTTAGTAAAAGAATCAATTGATAAAATGTGCAAAAGAAACTGGTGAAAAGATAGATTTGGAACATTGGGGGAAAGCCTGGAATTATACACAGAAATTTACATCAAGCCAAAACTTAAAAGAAAATTTCTTTAAAATGCAAAACAGATAGCACCTGACACCAGTAAAGTTTGATAAAATCTATAAAACTGGGGGGGGGGGGGACAAATGTTGGAGGTGCCAAGAAGGATTGGGATCATATTATCATTTGTGGTGGTTTCTGCCCAAAAATTAATACTAGGAAAAGATTCACAAAACTATGAATGAAATATTACATACCAACTACCAAATGAAGCCTCAATTGTACTTATTAAATATGACATCTACATTGGACAGGAAAGCTGAAACACAATATTGAAAAATAATATTTTATATGACCACTGCAGCTCAATTATTGTTAGCTAAATACTGGAAAACAAGTTACATACCAAATATAGAAGGGACAAACTTCTAGACATAAAAGATCTTGATAAACTGACAACCATGGTAAACCAGAAAACTATAGAATGTGGCAAGAGTGTGAGAACCAATCACTGTATACTGGGAAAATAAAACATTTTTATAAAGTATATAGTGTATATAAAGTAATAGAAATGATAGAAGTACATACACTAAGGTATTAGATTATATTAGAATAAGACAGAAATGAATTGGTTAGAAGTACAGTATGTTACAAAGAGAAAAATTTACAGAGAAAAAAAAAAGAAAATAGCAAAGTATTCTACACCAGCAAGGCCTCTGTGGGTTGGGAGGCCTGTGGGGTCTTGGAGGGACGTGAGGCCAGACATCACAAACTGAACATGAGTCAGCAGTGTGATGCAGCAGCTAAAAAGGCAATGCAATTCTAGGCTGCATTAATAGGTGTATCGTGTCTAGATCAAGGGAAGTAATAGTGCCACTGTATTCTGCTTTAGTCAGACCTCACCTGGAATACTGTGTCCAGTTTTGGGCAGCACAATTCAGGAAGGATATTGAGAAGCTGGAAAGTATCCAGAGGAGGGCGACCAAAATGGTGGGAGGTCTGGAAGCCATGTCCTATGAGGAGTGGCTTAGGGAGCTGGGCATATTTAGTCTGGAGAAGAGAAGGTTGAGAGGTGACATGATAGCCATGTTTAAATATTTGAAGGGATGTCATACTGAGGATGGGGCAAGCTTGTTTTCTGCTGCTCCAGAGACTAGGACATGGAGCAATGGGTTCAAACTACAGGAAAAGAGATTCCACCTAAACATTAGGACGAACTTCCTGACAGTAAGAGCTGTTTGGAAGTGGAAAATACTGCCTTGGAGTGTGGTGGAGTCTCCTTCTTTGGAGAATTTTAAGCAGAGGCTGGATGGTTATATGTCAGGAATGCTTTGATTGTGTATTCCTGCATGGCAGAGGGTTGGACTGGATGGCCCTTGTGCTCTCTTCTAACTCTATAATTCTATGATCAATAACTATGCAAACATTGTGGTCGCAAATAGGATACCGTTTACTGAATGCAGCAGATAAATAGGAAAACAAGCATTGTATTAGTTAATCAATATAGAATCAATATAGGAAAAAACAAAAGCAAGGAAGATGCACGCACCTGTCAGAGCTATACACTGGAAAGGAGAGGAAGAAACCATCTCAAAACCCACCCCTCCCTTATATAGATTCCACTTTCACAAGCAGTGTATGGAGAAAGGAAATTCACCGAAAAGTACACTCATAGGCAAAACTTGTTAGTGGGAAACAAAGAATGTAAGCTAATTAGTGGGGCCAGTTGTCTAAACATCCTTATCTTCTAGGTCTGTTGTCTCTCTTGTGCACATGACCACTCCTTGACCTTCTCCTCAGAAAACAAGGCCTGGTCCATTCTCATGAATCCTGAACCAAACTTTTGGGGCAGGCCTCTAAACAGGGCCTAACACAAAGGAAAGATCAGGAAGATGAGATGATATTTAGAGATTCTGGGAGGTAAAATAACCAATACCAAACAAGAATGATTCTACCTTGTAATTCTTTGTTATAAGAAAAAAAAATGAAGCACAACTTTGAATAGTTTTTTTTAATTCTGTATTTAAATATAATCAATTAAAAAAACCCACTGCCCTGAATATGCCTGAAAAATCTGCTATCAAGGTGAGATAAACCCTATGCAGCTAGTTTTTCAGGTGGTTCCAAGAGATGCAAGAATGCAGGAATGAAAATCTGTTCAAATTTGGTTCTACTGAAATGGGTCTTCTGTATACTTTACAAACATCTTGGTAAGAAGATGAAATCTTGCAGTTTTATCAGTATGACCTTAGCCACTCCATTTATATATCAAATGTTTATAAAAACAAGTACCATGAATTGTAATCATATTCTTTTAACAATGGGTCTTCTTCCCTCATGACCAGTTTCTTTTGTATGAAAAATGTCTTCTTTCTAATTTGAGTGTACATCTGTGTGTCTTTCTTCCTATAACAGTTTTGTTGTAAGGTTTTTACATTCTGTATTCAGAAAAATATACTTTCCTAGGAAAAAACAGTTCATTATTATTTGCCACATAGAAATGCCATTTATCCCAAGTACACCAGATATCTATTGGAAAAAAACTTATGAGGTAATCAGAGACAAGTAACTCATCTCTGCATACAGTCAAACTGACGCACAAAAGGTACTCAGGTCAGCAAAGAGAAAGAAGGGATACATGCCCACTTTTTTGGCTCTGCTGAGAAACCCCTTTTGGATCCTATACTGCTCTATCCTTTTCAATTATGTTTTTTTTATTAGTAAATGTGCAATTAAAATATGATTCCTGAGTTTGCTTGTTTTTGTTTTCCCTTCTCATTCTTTTTCTTTCAGTTAAGCTAAGCTTGTGGGTAAGATTTTTAACTGATGTTATATAAGTTACTGTGAATGCCTTTTCAGCTGAAGAGCAAGGGAACTATTTTAAATAAGTTAAGAAACCAACATCTGCCCAATGCAGAAAAAAGCATTCCACAGTTACACATACTCTGCCTGCTTGCAACTTAGATTCCATACACCCTTATTTCCTCTCGGTCTTCCAGCTATGATCCTTTTCTTGACCCACTGAAGACTACAATAAAGCAATGTTTACTGCTTACATGAGGCACAATTACTGACCATACCTAAATCTCCATGCCTTCAGATGTATGAACAAATGTGTAAGCAACTGACCTTATCTTAACCTGAAAGTCTTTTGGTCCTAGACTAGTTCTTTTTGAGTAATACAGTACATAAAATAAGCACATTAGTGGGAAGTTATAAATATTAGGCCACAGACAGAGGTAAGCCCTCATAAAGTAAGTAGAGGTCAATCCCCATATCCACAGAGGATTCGTTCCAAGACCCATGATTATATCTGAAACCGTAGATAATAGGGAACCCTATTATTTTCATAGAATCATAGAATCATAGAATTGCAGAGTTGGAAGAGACCACGAGGGCCATCCAGTCCAACCCCTCTGCCACGCAGGAAATCTTGATCAAAGCATCCCCGACAGATGGCCATCCAGCCTCTGTTTAAAGACCTCCAAGGAAGGAGACCCCACCACGCTCCGAGGGAGTGTGTTCCACTGCCGAACAGCTCTTACTGTCAAAAAGTTCCTCCTCATGTTGAGGTGGAATCTCTGTTCCTGGAGCTTGCACCCATTGCTCCGTGTTCCAGTCTCTGGAGCAGCAGAAAACAAGTCTGCTCCATCCTCAGCGTGACACCCCTTCAAATACTTAAACAGGGCTATCATATCGCCTCTTAACTGTCTTTTTTCCAGGCTAAACATACCCAGCTCCCTAAGTCTCTCCTCATAAGGCATCGTTTCCAGACCTTTCACCATTTTAGTCGCCTTCTCTGGACACGCTCCAATTTGTCAATATCCTTTTTTAATTGTGGTGCCCAGAACTGGACACAGTATTCTAAGTGAGGTCTGACCAAGGCAGAATAGAGTGGCACTATTACTTCCCTTGATCTAGACACTATACTTCTATTGATACAGCCCAAAATGGCATTGGCCTTTTTAGCTGCCGCATCACACTGTTGGCTCATGTTCAACTTGTGGTCTACTAGGACTCCTAGATCCCTTTCGCACATAGTCTCATTCAGCCAGGTCTCTCCCATCTTATATTTATGCATTTCATTTTTCCACCCTAAATGCAGTACTTTACATTTCTCCGTATTGAATTTCATTCTGTTAGCTTTGGCCCAGCTCTCCAGTCTATCCAGGTCATTCTGAATTTTGATCCTGTCCTCTAGGGTATTAGCCACTCCTCCTAATTTGGTGTCATCTGCAAATTTGCTAAGTATGACCCTAATTCCCTCATCCAAGTCATTGATAAAGATGTTGAATAGCACTGGGCCCAGGACAGAACCCTGTGGCACCCCACTGGTCACATCTTTCCAAGACGAAGAGGAGCCACTGCTGAGTATTCTTTGGGTTCGGCCAGTCAACCAATTACAAATCCATTGAACAGTTAACTTGTCTAGCCCACATTTTACAAGCTTGTTTGCAAGAATGTCATGGGGAACCTTGTCAAAGGCCTTACTGAAATCAAGGTATGTGACGTCCACAGCATTCCCTTTATCTACCAAGCTGGTAACTTTATCAAAAAAAGAGATCAGATTAGTCTGGCATGACTTGTTTCTCTGAAACCCATGTTGACTTTTTGTGATTATGGCATTGCCTTCTAAATGTTCACAGACTCTCTGTTTAATGATCTGCTCTAGAATCTTCCCTGGTATTGATGTCAGACTAACTGGACGATAATTGTTGGGATCCTCTTTTTTCCCCTTTTTGAAGATGGGAACAACGTTTGCCCTCCTCCAGTCTGCTGGGACTTCTCCTGTTCTCCAGGAGTTCTCAAAGATTATTGCCAATGGCTCTGAGATTATATTTGCCAGCTCTTTTAATACTCTTGGATGTAGTTCATCTGGTCCTGGAGATTTAAATTCATTTAGATTAAGAAGGTATTCCTGTACTACCTCTTTACTTATTTTGAGCTGGATTTCCCCTATTGTGTCCTCTGTTCCATTATCCTCAGGTTGGTCCTCCTTTTCCTTTTCTGAGGCAAAGAAGGTGTTGAGTAATCCTGCCTTTTCTCTGTCCCCTGTTAGCATTTTGCCATCTTCTCCACGTAGTGGCCCTATCATTTCCTTCTTCCTCCTTTTGCTGCGGACATACCCCCCCAAAAAAACCTTTTTATTGTTCTTAATCTCCCTTGCAAGCCTGAGCTCATTCTGTGCTTTAGCTTTTCTGACTTTACTCCTACACGTGTTCGCTATCTGTTTGAATTCTTCTTTGGTGATTTCCCCCCTTTTCCATTTCCTATACATGTTCCGTTTAAAACTTAGCTCCATTGAAAGTTCTTTAGTCATCCATCCTGGTTTCTTGAGACACCTCCCATTTTTCTTCCTCAATGGTACTGTTTGAAATTGTGCCTTCAGTATCTCCCTTTTGAGAAAGTCCCATCCGTCTTGAGGTCTCTTCTCTTTTAGTATTCCTGACCATGGGATCACCCCCAGTATTTCCCTGAGTTTATTGAAATCAGCTTTCCTAAAGTCAAGAATGCGTGTCTGACTATGCCTGGCTTCTCCTTTCCATTGTATAACAAACTCCAGGAGAACATGATCACTTTCACCTAAGGATTCCACCACTTGCACCCCATTAACCAGGTCATCTCCAAGTTAGATTCTCATAAGAAAACCCCATACAGTATAAGTTTAGACTGACAAGGAATGAGTGGCCTAATGTTAGCCATTGAGTTTTGTAATGTGGCAAGGATCTGAACCAAAGTTTCCTCAGAATACCTCATATTGTGTAACCACTATGCCACCTTGGCTCCCTCAAGCTGGAAAATGGACAAGACAGGAGAGAGGTAGACGTCTCTGCACCTGCCTCCTTTCAATCAGATATGGGCTGCCAAGCTTGCTGTGAGTTTAAAACAAACAAGCAAACACAAAATCTGTGTCTGTGTGGATGGGGAATCATGGGCTAGCCTAATTTGTAGTATAAGCCACAACTGACTAACATGCCTGACAAGAGGATTTGGAGTTTGAGGGGGTTTTGTTGTTGTTGTTTGTTTGTTTGGACATCTGTTAAGCTCTTATTCAACTTCAAAAGTTTCCCTACAGGGCCTAGAGAGATGAAACCTATGTACTTTCCTCATAAATAATTTTTATAGCTACCACTAAGTTTACCATGCAAAATGCAACAGGGCTCTCCACAATAAACTTTGCATACTAACCAAGAGCTAAACAGAACACCATTAAAGGCTTTTAAATAAAAGTGTGTGCTTTAAATGTTCAAACGAATCTTTTCCAGGTAAACATTTGAGAGCATTTTACAATTCAGAACAAGATTCTGGTTCCTAAAGGCAACATATTTTCAGATGTTGACCTCAAATGAAAACTCCACTAGCAGTATCTAGACAGTAAATCTTTGTCTAGATACTGTTAGTGGAGTTTTCATTTGTGGATTGTACAATTTGCTTCACT
The DNA here is from genome assembly GCA_030847615.1 of Gambelia wislizenii. Taxonomy (NCBI): domain Eukaryota; kingdom Metazoa; phylum Chordata; class Lepidosauria; order Squamata; family Crotaphytidae; genus Gambelia; species Gambelia wislizenii. The sequence continues at coordinate 161,553,310 of JAUMIR010000001.1, read as the reverse complement.
AAGGAGGCTGCTAATCTACAATCCTAGGACAAGGGTATGATTGCAAATGCTGGAATTTGGCCACAGAATCGCATTGGAGGACCTAGTAATGCCTAGAGAGAATATATTTTTTCAGATGTGGATAAGTGAAACCATGGATAATGAATCCATAGGTATTGGGGTCGACATGTAAACAGACGGAAACTATGCTAAAACCATGAGTACTTGTAAATAAGTCCATAATACAAGATCACAAAGAGAGCCAGGAATAAATTAAATGACTAAGTAATAGTGGTTCTTAACCTGTGGTCCGGAGACCCCCAGGGGACCACAGTGTTCTCACAGGGGGTCCGCAAAGGCTTGAAGGCTACTTGGTCCACCTACTCCTGCAGTGGAGTAACCATGTGACAGGATCCAAGGCAAAGGCTGGCTTGGCTTGCACATTGCCATTCAATCCACTCCAACCACAAACTTCAAGAAAGAAGCAGAAGAAAAGTCTTCCCTCCCCCTCCAGTACCTCTTAGGGAAGGTTTAATGGATGAAGTATTATATTATATTATATTATATATTATTATTATTATTATTATTATTATTATGTGTTGTTGCTATTAGCATTTTAAATCTTGAGGGGTCCAGGGCAGCAAAAGATATTTAAAGGGGGCCTCTGGTCAAGAAAAGGTTAAGAGCCACTGACTTAGTAGATTAGGTGTCCTTTAATTTAAAAAATAACCACAAAAACCTCATTACAGACAACCTTCATAAGACACTAAGCTGTTTCTTGGTTGTATATAAGACATTTTGCCTTACAGTGAGGATGGCATGCACAGGACAACCTTAATTTCAAGCTGGTCTTGTATGATATTTACCAGTATTCAACAGAATAATGAGGCATGTTACATAGGAAACTGCTTTAAATCAAGGCAGAATATTAGTCCATCTAGCTCATTACTGCCTACACTAGCAGTTCACAGTGTGGTTCCCACAGCCATGGTGGCCACCTGTGGAGACCTCCCACTGTGTTTGATGGCACAAAACTTGTCAAAATAGTTTGTGTTTCTATACAGTTGTCCCTTCATATTCGTGGTTTTGAGTATTCACGGTTTCCCTCACCCACCCACCCCTCTCTGGGCTCTTCCTTTCCCTTTGAAAAGGGAGTGAAGGTCCAGGCAAGTGCGGGGCGGGGGGGAGGCAAAGCCTCTGAAATCACTCCTCTGCTGCTCCTTCCCTCCCTTTGCAGGGAGAAAGAAAGCACAGCAGAGGGGTGAGTGTTATTCGCGGGTTTTTTTCACATCCACGGGGGTCTAGCAACCCTAACCCCCGCGAATGTGAAGGGACAACTGTATTGTAGTGTAGTGTAAAAATGGATGGTAACTATGGTTAGAAGTGTTGATGTGTTTGATACTGGGTGGAGTGAATTTAGAGATAAACAGTGATTAGTTGACAGTGAGAATAGGTGGTGCTCTTGGAACGATATAGTGAGAATGAAGAGTCACATACGATTCAGGTTCTGAAGAAAGAACTTCTGCTCAGGCATTAAAGTTAGTAGGAAAGGATTAGCACACTGGTAATATGCTAAAAATTTTCAATTTAATTACATTTACTCTAAAGTAACATTTTAAACAATTAAGTTGATGTTAAATTATTGTTTAAACTTTAAACATGCATTACGTTACTACACTAAAAGCCTTATCGGAATGAAGGTAAAAGACTTCATGATTTTATTCTTCCTACCCTCCATTTGTCAAGCCTGTTTTAAGCTTTGTAAAGAAAACAGCTGTGTGAATTTTTGAAAACCCTATTTTTTAAAAAAAATGCAAAAAAAATATTGTGACCCCTGATGGGACAACAAAAAATGCCCTGGGGGATACATGCTACCCACGGATCACACCTTACCCTCCCCAGTCTAAAATCTATTCAACTGGAAATTAATTAAACTATCGTACTCTAAATATGAAATCAAATAAATATTCTAATAGCCCTTTGCTGTTATAAAAACACTGATAATGTATATGATTTTTAACTGTACATTTCCATTTAGATGAAGTGAGCTGTATTTGTAATTATAGTTGTCCCTTCATATTCGCTGGGCCATGAATACTCAAGTTCCATTATATGCAATGGCATAGCGAAATGGTGTCCCTTTTATAAGATGGCAAAATCAAGTTTTGCTTTTTGGATTATTATTTTTTAAAGAATATTTTCAAGCCGTGAATATTTAAAGCCATTGATATGGAGGGACAACTGTAATGCTGCACAGAAATCTGCCTTTAATTGCTTTGTGAGAGAGAGAAAAATGGAGAAAACACATAGACATTTATTATTTATATGTATATCCCACCTTTCCTCCAATAAACACAATGCCACATACTTGGCTCTCCTCCTCCGTACTTTATCCTCAAAAAAAACCCAGTGCAATCGATCAAATTGTGAAAGCCACCCAATGAATTTTACAACTGTACAAGGACATGAACCTACATCTTCCAAATAGTAGTACACATTCTAGCCACATTTTTATTTTACATCAAAAACTCTTTCCAGTGTCCTCACCATACTGGCCAGTAACAGTAGTGGAATCAAAAGAAAGCCCTTCACCAAGAATCTTAAGACTCAAGTTCATATATGTAGATCTTTCAGATAGTCTGAACCTAAGCAATTTAGAGCTTTATAGGTTACAAACAGCACTTGAAATTGTGCCAGACACAAACCAGTAGCCAACATGGGTTTCTCAAATACAAGTCATAATCTTATCCCTTTTTTTATATATAGTTACAAGTTTGGTAGATGAAGAGAAGGTTGTTGATGTAGTATATCTTGGTTTCAGTAAGGTGTTTGACAAGTTCTCCCATGATATCCTTGCAAACAAGCCAGTAAAATGTGGACTAGACAATGTTACTGTTAGATGGATTTGTAATTGGTTGACTGACCAAAACCAAAGGAAGCTCACCAATGACTCCTCTTCATCATGGAAAGAACTGACTAGTGGGGTGTCAAAGGGATCTGTCCTGGGACCAGTGCTATTCAACATCCTTATAAATTACTTGGATAATGAAATAGAGGGTATGCTTATCAAATCTGCAGATGACACCAAATTAGGAGAGGCAGTGAATACCCGAGAGGACAGGATCAGAATTCAAAATGACCCTAAAAGACTGAAGAGCTGGGCCAAAACTAACAAAATGAATTTCAACAGAATGCCACGTTGGTACTTACTGTGAATGTGCATTCTGGGGTTGGTAGAGAGGAGAAATCCGAAATTCAGACACAGATGGGTTAACTACTCCACCACCCAGAAAAGTGGCAGGAAGAAGGTTTAAACTAAGTCACGTGAGTGCCGGTGTCGTTGCTCCTCCCCTCCTCCCAGCCCTCATGTACTCAGTTTCCTGACTAGCCCAGACCGGACATGTGCTCAGTGCCTCCGAGGGCAGTCATGAGGGCGGGGCGGATTCCTCCTCTCTACCAACCCCAGAATGCACATTCACGGTAAGTACCAATGTGGCATTCTCTGAGATGGTGAGAGGAGGAATCCGAAATTCAGACACAGATGGGACTTGCTCAAGCCTCCAAGAATGGGGCGGAGGGATGAATGCCTCGGAGGCCTAGATTTGTACTACCTCTTGTAGCACCCTATGTCCAAAGGTGGCCTCAGCGGCCCTAAACTTGTCGATTTTATAATGGCAGATGAATGTGGATGGGGTAGACCAGGTAGCAGCCCGGCAAACCTCTGAGATCGGGGCGTTGGAGGAGAACACAACTGAAGTAGCTGCCGATCTGGTTGAGTGCGCCCAGAAATTGGTGGGGCGAGGCATATTTGCAGTGCCGTAGGCCGTTAGGATGCAGGCCCAGATCCAGCAGGCGATAGTTTGTCTAGAGGCCTTCTTCCCCATGGAAGCTGGACCGAATGAGACAAACAGCGAGTCGCAGTGCCTGAACGATTTCATTCTCAATGTAAATTTTCAGGGCTCTTCTCACGTCCAGCTTGTGCCACATCTTCTCTCTAGGATGAGAAGAGCTGGGGCAGAAAGACGGGAGGATCAGGTCCTACGAGACGTGGAAGGAGGAGGAGGACCTTCAGCAGGAAGGATGGGTCTATCCTCAGAATAACGTGGTCCTCGTTAAAGGAGCATAGGTGTTCGCGCTCCTTAATTTTTCTGTCTTCCTACACCTTCTATTCACAGCTTGAAAGTTTTATCCTTTTAATCTCTATGCTACTAAACACAGAAATTTGGAATGAGGATGGGACATTTGATCACGAAACAATACTTTAATCAAGTTAGTTAAGCCTTGCAACCATAATCACTAGTACATTACAATTAAATCTAAAGATGCCTCAGTTATCTTAAATCTCTCTCTGAATAGCAAATCAGTTTGCTTTAAGAGGAGCTCAGAAATCAGGTGTTCAGACAGGTCTGGGAAAGATGACAAGAAGAGACTGCTCCTAGAGAGGAACTCTAGAGAAGCAGTAAATATAGCTTCCAGGAAGCCACCATACAAGACAGTATGTAGTAGATTACAAAAAAAAAAAAAAAAAGATTCTGAGATTTATACTCCTCCCATTAGACCCATTAAATATTACTTCTCAAAGATAAGGCTAAACTTAATCTGAAAAAAAATATGAACTAATGGGGAAGAAATTAAATTACAAATAATGAAATGATTGCAACTGATGAAAAAACTACAACTGATTTTCAGACAGAAACATCTGGTTACTCTGGGTTTCTCAATCAAGGTTTCCTAGAACCCTAGTTTCCTAGGTGTCCTGAGAGAGTTTGTGATTGATTTTTATGGAAGGGTTCCCTGAGACCCAAAAAGTATTTCAAGGATTCCTCAAGTGTTTTAAAAAGGCTGTTTTAACAGACTGCCATGTACTGTTCCTTACAGAGTATAAGAATTCCAAGCAGTCAAAGTAAACCTACAAATGTGTCAGTCACTGTGTGGATATTCCTTTTAATCTGCATCCAGGAAACAGGACATTAGTCTGCCCGGATGAGGGTTAAAATGGGGTATCTTTCCAATAAAAGCAAGAAGTAAAGGGAAATGCACACACGATCATATAAATAAACCAGAAACATAACAAATCATTTGGTGTGATTGTTTCTCAAAGAAAAATCATTTGGAAGAGCTGGAATCATTTTTGCCCCTTCAAAGGTCAAACAGTCCTAGAAGATGTGCTACTACAGTAGGAAAACAATGATCATCTAACAATGATCTCTAAGTATATTCCCATGCATGTTCTTCAACAGTTCTGTACATGCACCAGGATCTCCACAGTTGCTGCTTCCTGGATCTTGCAAAATTTGGAAGCAGCTTTTCAGGGGGCAGAAGGACTGAGCTTTGAGCACAGTTCTGTCATCCCAGCAAACACAGTATTAACCATGCTAAACAACACTTTGTTAAAAGCAAGCCAGCTTCATAACCTATGGCAATAATGAAGTATACTATCATTTATGATTATCTCTTAACACAATTACGGAAAGCAGTAAAAGCAGCACAAGCCAATAAGTATGCTGAAGAAATCAGAAAGCAATCATTAGGAAGCAGCTACTAAAACAAAGGCAATAAGAAACAAAGCTAGAACAAAAACATTATATATAAATAGTAAGTAAAGAATGTTTTCAATCCTTTTGTACGTATGCAAACTTGGGCCTGGGATTGGAAATCACAACAGCCTATGTATTACATTGCCACGTGCATGCACACACACAACATGATACATATATGATGACCTGAGACTAGAATTTTTTGCTTGTTTTTCCAACACCCTGTCTATAACCTAATGAAGCATCATGCCCATTACTACAGTTATGAAAGACTATAAACCCAAACTGGGACCCCTGGTTTTCTCCTTTCCAGTGAGTTATAATTTAACAAATCTCAATTCTCCAAGAGCCAATCCTTATGTTACAAAAATGGCAGCACCTGCGCACAAGGGAACTACAGTATCAAGCTGCTCAGGGAAAACCACGTTTTGCAAAGGTACAACAGAACTTGGAAGGGAGAACTGAAGGGGGCAAAAAACAAAGATGCAACCCAAGCCCAATAAGTTCTGAGCATGCTCTGTGGGCAAAGAATGCTGACTGACTGCTGGTGGGAGAAAAACCCAGAAAATCTGCCAGGGGTAGGAAATGAAGTTTCTGAAACCCTGAACACTGTATTATGTTGGTGATCCCACTTCAAATTCTACAATTGTTGCATCAGCTCTTCCAGACTGCGAGGAAAGAGAAACCATTCCTCAGTTTCAGAGGAAGGATGCCCCACAACTTCAAGGATAAAACAAAAAGCACTACAGTACCTCCAAGAAGAGATGCTCATATTAAACAAACACGGGTAATTGAATTTGTAATTGAGCCTGGTTTGACAAACAAGGACGAAGAGAGGATTGATACAGGAGGAAGGTTTTGCAGTTTCCAATTTGCACTGAATTTCAAAAGTCAAAACCAGCACCCTACATGGGGCCCACACCAGCTTATACAAAAACCCCTCTGTAACCATTTGGAAATGTATACTTTTTCAAGTACAGTTGTCCCTTCACATTCACTGGGGTTTGGTTCCAGGACTCCCCGTGAATACCCAAATCCGTGAATACTCAAGTCCCATTACATGCAATGGCAGAGCAAAATGGTGTCCCTTATATAAGATGGCAAAATCAAGGTTTGCTATTAGGATTGTTATTTTTTTAAGAATATTTTTCAAGCCGTGAATACTCAAATCCGTGAATGTCAAATCCGTGAATGTGGAGGGACAACTGTATACTCAGGTGCATCTCTCACTCTCCTATGATACAATAGCAAGAGAAACAAAGTGGAAGTGTAGCATTTTTTTTCTGGGCCTCAAACAAAAAAAGATAGAAGTAAAAGTCTTCTCACTCCTATTTCACTAACTATTCACAGCAATCAAAAGAAACAAAGATTGAGAGTTATTTATAGGAAACATAGTTGTGGTATATACTAAAATGTAACAGGTTCCTACCCACAAACGTAAGAGGCTTATCCCACACCAAAGTAAAACAGCGGTGTAGCTGGAAGGTTCCATCTTCCATGCTGCCTAACTGCATGACATCATCATTCTTCTGTTCTGGTCCCGTGGAAGACTGAGGTTTTAAAACCAACGGCCTGTCTAAACAGTGAAAATAATCCTCATAGAATTTGCTTAGAATACAGTTGCCCCTCCACATTCGCGGCTTTGATAATTCGTGGTTTTTGAGAGCCACCCCCCAAAAAACTGGTGCTTCTGGGAGGGCGGGGGGGTTCCGGGAGGGCGTGGAATGACCTATTTTATTCGCGGTTTTTTCACATTCGCGGGGGTCTTGCAGCCCTACTCCCGCGAATGTGGAGGCACAACTGTACAACCTGTTCTAATGGGGTCCCATATACTTCTACCGTATACAGAAAGAGGGGGCCAAATCCACTGTAAACCCCTCAGGGACAGCCTCTGGGGCTTTCCCAAAATGTTTTTGAAAAACAACGTAGAGAATGCACATTGTCAATCATTAGGACAGGTGACTGCATTTATTTGCTATCCCAGAAAAATGGAAGTAGAAAGCTGATTGGCCAGATGGGAGCAGGGTGGCAGGGCTTGCTAAGAAGGCCAGAACCCCAGAACCATCATCTTGGATTTTTGTCTTAGCAATCGTGTGCTGAGGCAATGAAAAAGACTTTTTCTTTTTTTTAATCTATTTAGGCAAAATACCACAGTATCGCACATCAGTACCTTAGATATGCCTTTTTAAAATATATATATATATATATATATATATATATATATATATATTATCCCTCCACATTCGCGGGGATTAGGTTCTTGAGACCCCCGCGAATGTGGAAAAACCGCGAATAACAGATGCTGCTCCCGCGGCCCCCCTGAGGGAGGGAGGCAGCGGGAGGGTGTCTGGCCAGCCTGGCTGGCCTCTCCGCGGCCTTTCTGAGGGGACTCCAGGCCTTAGAAGCCCCGGAGCCCGCTGAGGAAGGCCGGGGAAGGCAACGTGTGGGTGGGGAGGAGGCTGCGCTGCCTCTCTCCGGCCTTCCGAAGCGGGCGCGGGGCTTTGGAGCCCCGGCGCCCGCTTCGGAAGGTCAGGGACAGCAGCGGGCGGGTGGGCAGGAGGCTGCACTGCCTCTCTCTGGCCTTTCTCACCCCCCCGCCCTTCCCAGAGTGGCTACAGGGGCTTCAGAAGCCCCCGCCACCACTCTCCCTCAACCCCTGCCCTTCCCAGAGTGGCTACGGGGGCTTCAGAAGCCCCTGCCGCCACTCTCCCTCACCCCCCGCCCTTCCCAAAGTGGCGTAGGGGGTCCCTCGCTGCCTTGGGAAGTGACTGGGGTGGAATGAGGGAGGCTTTCCACCCCCCCTTTCCCAAGGCAGCGAAGGGATTCGTGAGAAACCCTTCGCTGCCTTGGGAAGGGACAGTGGAGGGGAGGGGCAGGCGGCTTTCCGCGAATAATCAAAACCGCGAATGTGAAAGTCGCGAATGTGGAGGAGCAACTGTGTGTGTGTGTGTGTGTGTGTGTGTGTGTATATATATATATATATATATATACACTGTTCAGCAGTGGCAAATGGCAAAAATGAAAGCAGGAGTCAAGGAAACCATTCTGAATCGCAGGTATTCCTGTTGGCACAGCAAAACTGATAGCCTCTCATGCCTGCAATTTTCCCAAACCACCATTAAGACAGGTTGATCCTGTTTTGAATATGCGTGAGTTCGCATCAATCCACATTATTCCACTCGTATAGACGGGCCCCAAGTCTTTTTGTTAACTGGAAAAATCTGTTAGCAAAAAGATTTTACCTCAGTCTCCCACAGGGTTGTAATGGCAGAACACCAGAAGCGCAACAATATCATGCAGTAAGGCAGCACCGAAGGCAGAACCTTCCAGCTGCACTGCTGATTTACTTTGGAGTGTGATAAGCCTCACAGAATTTAAAAATATGTAGTACTATTAAAAGAGCAAATTTTCATGGACAGACTCTACCTGCATCTGATGAAGTGGAAAATCTTATGCTAAAAATATATTTTTCCCAGTTAAATCTCTTAAATTGCTACTGGATTCCTGTATATGTTTTTAATCTAAAAATATGGATGCTTGCAAATATCTGATACAATAGCACTCCCCAACCGCAGATTCAATTATCTGCCGTTGGCGAAGGCAGAGGGTTCCTGTCACCACTGTGGTGATCATGGCAGTGAAGGAAGGGGGGAAGAGTGATCTGGCCTCCTCTCCTTTCCCCTTTGTCGCAGTAATCTCCACCGTTGCAGGGCCATGGTGGGAGCGAAGGAGGAGTGATCTGGCCTCCTCCTCACCCCCCTTCGCCCCTGCAATCGCCGCTGCAGCAGGGCCATGGCTGGGGCGAAAGGGATGGGGCGAAAGATCTAGCTTCCTCCTCATCCCCCTTCGTCACCGCCATCACCACTGCAGAGGGGCCACAGCTGGGGTGAAGGAGAAAGCAATCTAGCTTCCCCCCAGTGATCACCGCTGCAGTGGGGCCATGGCGGAGGCTGTCCAGAAAGCAACTAGGTACCAGCAAAGTATAAACAGCACTAGTCTGGGAAAGGAGCCAACTGTTAATTAGCTCACAGGAATGCAAACACAATCCAAACGGTCAGAGGCTTACGGCAATCAGTCAGCATGGTCCAAAGCAGTCCGAGGGTCAACAGGAGTAGACAGAGGCTCTTCCTCTGCTTGACCCTCTAAGTTGGCAAGGTTCCCTGCTGGCAGGGGTGTAGATAAACCTGTGCCGGGGCCCCTAGGGCTGTTCCCTGCCATGTCCTCCTCCTCCTCTGACTCTATACCCTCATCAGGCTCATGGGGCATGTCACTGGCGAAAGGAGGGGAAGGAGCGATCTCCCCCACTTCCCTCAGGCAAGCTCCTGTCATCTCGGCGGGGTCATGGCAGGAGCCAAGGGGAAAGGAGAGGAGGCTAGATGGCCCCCAGGGATGGTGTTTGTTATGATCCATGGAATTCGCAATCCACAAGGGTCCCTAGAACCAATCCCACACAGATATGGGGGTCCTACTGCATTTAGACCTTTAAAACTTCTCCAAAAACTTTTTTTTAATCAATCAGGAACAGGATAGATTTGTCAATGTAAATACCAAATGCAACAGCAATTAAATTGCTCTCACAAATAGTTTGCCTTTACAAAGGAACAAAACTGAATCTCAATACCAAAGTTTTGGTAAACTCTTAACAGGATGTCTCATAGCTTTCCAGCCATGCCTTCCACTGAACTGAATGAAAAAATTATATTGCAGATTTTTTTTCTATTGTATAACACAGGGTATTGAAAAGTCTCTCTCTAAAAGCTTTAGGTTCCTCACTAAATCAATACATCTATCCATACCTAATTTTTCAGGAAGCTGAACAAATCTTTCCTATATGTTGAAGAAGAATAACTGTATACATTTCTGGAAAGCCTGATCAGTGATATAAGACCCAACATGCTAAGTGATGCAATGCAGGTAAAAAAACTGGTAGTTTCCCAGTTCAGTAATTATTTGCAGGATCTCCACTGCATAAGTGGAGCTTTGTCACTTTTGAATGTTGGAAACCTTAGTTTAAAAGAACAAATGATACTGCAAAAAAAGTGCATTATTACTGTGCTTGCCAATGAAATGAATGGAAAGATCATTTATACTAGAGCTACTTGTAAACAACAGAATCCAAATGAGGCTTAGGCATAACACTGCTACTACAAACACCTATATTCCGGCGTATAAGACTGGGCGTATAAGACGACCCTTAACTTTTCCAGTTAAAATATAGAGCTTGGTATATACTCGCCGTATAAAACTACCCCTCTTCCAACGAACACCAAATAAAAATAAAATAAAAAGATCTGATTTCAATATGGTAATTTTAATTCAAATGCTTACGACATGCAGATACTTAGCAGGAAAACTGTCACTTCTAAACATAAGGTTGTTTGTCATCAAACATGTAAACATAAAACAGTGCAAGTGGATTAAACTTTTCCTAATTCACTCTAAAGCTGAAAGAAAGGATAAGACAATAAATGCATGGGAACGGAACGTTGGTACTCGCCGTGAAGGTTCCTTTTCAGCAGCCGTGGGGAGGGAGTCCTTCTGTGGGTTTTGGCTCCGCCTCTGTCCATTCACAGGCAGGACAACCTAGAATAATGCAAGAAAGACCATCCCACATGGAGGAGGAGCCAACCCCAACCTCCCCAGGGATAGATCTCCAAGCTCCAGAGAAAAAAACAGTAATTAAACACAAACAATAAGTCACAACATTCCACTATCTTCTACCCTTGTCTAACTATGATATACATATATTTTCCGACTTTTTTTTTTATTGGGAGGGCAAGGACTCCCTCCCCACGGCTGCTGAAAAGGAACCTTCACGGTGAGTACCAAAGTTCCGTTTTCCAGCAGCCTGGGGAGGGATTCCTTCTGTGGAACCTACAACAGCGGTCCAACTGGGTGGGATCTCCCTTTTATTTTTATTGTTTTTTGGGTTTTTTTACTGAATCACTTTCTGCAACACTCGTCTTCCAAAAGCTGCATCCGCCGATGCATACTCATCAATGCGATAATGTCTGGTGAACGTCGATGATGAAGCCCACGTTGCTGCTCTGCAAATTTCCACTATGGACAATGTGCTCCCCAACGCCACTGACGTAGATGCGCTGCGGGTCGAATGTGCTTGAATAGCCGGTGGCGCCGGTACACCACTTGCAATATACGCCTGCTCAATACAACATTTCAACCATCTAGCAATTGTAGAGGAAGAAACTTTCTTCCCTTTCAGATGCCTGGCATAAACCACAAATAATGCATCAGACTTACGAAGGTTCAGCATCCTCTTCAGATATACAGTTGTCCCTCCACATTCGCGAACTCGACATTCGCAGTTTCAAATATTCGCGGTTTTGGGAGGGCCCCCCCAGGCCCCCCCCAAAACCGCGACACGGGGCCTCCAGAGGCCCCGTGAAAGCCCTGGGAGGGCTGGAAAGGCCTCCGTGGGGCCTCCGGAGACCCTCCGGAGGCCCCGCAAAGGCCCTGGGGGTGGATTGGGGAGGGCCGCGAAGGCCTCTGCAGGGCCTCCGGAGGCCCCGCGAAGGCCCTGTGGGGGAGTGGGGAGGGCCGGGAAGGCCTCCGCGGGGCCTCTGGCGACCCCGCGAAGGCCCTGGGGGTGGATTGGGGAGGGCTGGGAAGGCCTCCGCGGGGCCTCCGGTGGGCCTCTGGAGACCCCGCGAAGGCCCTGGGGGTGGATTGGGGAGGGCCAGGAAGGCCTCCGCGGGGCCTCTGGAGACCCTCCGGAGGCCCCGCGAAGGCCCTGGGGAGGCGGGGGAAAAGCGACTATGGGGCCTCCGGAGGCCCCATGGTCGATATGGCAGGGGAAGGGGGGCAAACAGTATTCGCGGATTTTTCACATTCGCGGGGGTCCGTGGAACGTAACCCCCGCGAATGTAAAGGGACGACTGTATCTTCAATGCCCTTCTCACATCCAACATGTGCCACAACTTCTCCAATTCTGCCTTCGGTCTCGGACAAAAAGATGGTAACACCAGCTCCTGGGACCTATGAAACACCGAGTTCACCTTAGGTACAAACAACGGATCTAACCTCAGCACCACAGAATCCTTCTGGAACACACACAACTCTTCACACATTGACAAGGTGCTGATCTCTGAAACCCGCCTAGCTGATGTTATAGCCACAAGAAAAGCTACCTTCCATGACAAAAACCCCAAATCGATTGATTCGAGTGGCTCAAATGGACTCTGAGTTAACGCCTTCAACACCACATTTAGTTTCCATGAAGGAAACCTATGTACAACAGGGGGTCGTAGCGAAGTGACCCCCTTGAGGAAACTGCGGATGTGCGAGTGCGCAGACAAGGACTTTCCCCGTGAACCCTTTAGAATGGATCCCAAGGCTGCCACATGTCTCTTTAGCATGCTCGGCGCAAGTCCCTTCTTCAACCCTGATTGGAGGAAAGCCAGGACCGATCCCATAGAAGCTTGCAGGGGTTTGATGGCTCTGCCCCAGCACCATCTACAGAAAACCCTCCAAGTGACCTCATATAAACCAATTGTAGACGACTGTCTTGCTGCCAGCATAGTCTCAACTACCTCAGTCTCATAGCCCCTTTTCAACAATCTCTTCTGCTCAACCTCCAAGAGTGAAGTCGTAACCAGCCTGGATCTGGATGTAAAAACCCGTTCTGCACTAGAAGGTCTGGCCATGGCAGCAGAGGCCACGGATCCCGAACCTGCAAGTGAACCAGATCCAGATACCAAGGTCTCCGCGGCCACTTTGGCGTGACCAGAGTCACCTCGGCTCTCTCCTGTTTGATCTTCCGCAGTACCCTTGTCAGAAGAGTCGTTGGTGGAAAAGCATAACACAAGACCCAAGGCCAGGTTATCGTTAGCGCATCGAAGGCTAATGTGCCGAGTCCAAAATCTGGACACATATTGAGGTAGCTTGTGATTCGCTTCCGACGCAAATAGATCGATCCGTGACTCCCCGAATTGAAACACGATCATCAGAAAGACCAAGTTGTTGAGACTCCACTCGCCCTGCAACAACGTGTGCCTGCTCAACCAGTCGGCCTGAAAGTTCAATTTACCTTGTAAGTACTCCCCTTTGATTGACAGTAGATGTTTTTCCGCCCACTGGAAAAGCAGCTTGGCCTCCTGGATAAGGATCCACGAGCGTGTCCCCCCCTGCTTGTTTATGTGGGATTTCGTTGATATGTTGTCTGTACGGATCAACACATGCTGACCCTTCACCAGGTGAGTGACCTGAATTAACGCCAATCTCACCGCACGCATCTCCAGCAGATTTATACTGTACTCCTGCTCCTGGGGCAACCACAGTCCCTGTGCCGCTTGATCCTCGCAGTGGGCGCCCCAACCTGTCTTTGATGCATCTGTGGTCACGATGACCCTCCGTGGTTCCATTATCGGCACCCCTTTCAATAGCAGATCTGACAACCACCACCTCAGAGATGACTTCACCGACGGGGGCACTTTCACAAACCTGCATGCCTTCCGAGCAATTAAATCCTCAAATGGTAGTAGGAACCACTGGAGCTCCCTGCAGTGAAATCTGGCCCATGGTACTGCGTCTATGCAGGCAATCATGAGTCCCAATAACCTCGCCAGAGACATTAGAGGAGTCTTGAGCTGTTCTATAACCATCTCTACCAGCTCCTGAATCTTCAGCCGCCTGTCCTCCGGCAGGAAGACCCGATATGCCTTGCTGTCCAGAACATTTCCCAGGTGTTGAAGTCTCTGAACCGGATCCAGATGACTCTTCTCCCTGTCCACCACAAACCCATGCAGTTCTAGACAATGAATGGTTTTCATCACATCCTAAGCCACCCTGCTGAAGGATGGTGCTCTTGTCAGAAGATCGTCCAGATATGGAAAGATGTGGACTCCCCGTGTCCGTAGATGCAATACCAGGGCTACTAATACCTTGGTGAACACTCTGGGCGATGACGACAGGCCGAAAGGTAGTCCTCTGTACTGAAAATGCTTCTTCTTGTAGGCGAAGCGCAGAAAGTGTCTGTGTGCCGGGTGAATCATAATGTGGAGATAAGCATCCTGGAGGTCGAGAGAAGGAAGAAAGTCTCCCTCCTGGATCCCCTCCAGAATAGATCGCAAGGTTTCCATCCGGAACTTGCGCTTTGCCACCCATAGATTGACTCCCCGAAGGTTCAGAATGGCTCTCCAGTCTTTGTTCTTTTTTGGAACCAGGAACAGGAGAGAATAAGTTCCTGAGAACCTCTTTGCCTCCGGTACTGGCTCTATAGCCTGAATTTGAAGATGGTCGATCGCTTTCTCCATATGTTGTTGTTTCACCGGCAGATTCATGGGGCAAGATTGAACAAAATTTACTGGTGGTTTTGCTATGAAGTCTATGGTGTAGTAGCCCAGACTGACTGTCCTGATAACCCAGGCATCTGAGGAGGTATTTCCCCAGATGCCTGCAAACCTGGTCAGTCTGCCACCCACCGGTAACCCTGCATAGTCAAAGTGACTGCTCCCCCTTGCCTCCTTGCTTGGAGGTTTGTGGGGCACTTGCCTTAGGGAACTGGCCTGATCTGGATCCTTCATATGGCTTTGAGGAGCCCCCGCCTGCCTTAAACTGTCTGGTATCCCTCTGGTAATTGCTCCTGAATCCCCTAAAGTCCTGAAAATTGGAACGAAAGGGCCTGCGGTCATCTTTCTTTGGAAGGGAGGGAAGGGCCTTCTTTTTGTCCTTCGTCTCGACTAAAACCTCCTCAAGAGTTTCTCCAAACAGTTTTCCTCCCTTGAAGGCGCAGGAGGCTAAATTGGCCTTAGCCTTGTTGTTCACATTCCAATTTCTCAGCCACAATTGTCTTCTTGCAGCCACATTCGCTCCCATGGTTCTGGCTGAAAAACGAAGTGCATCTAAACCCGCGTCCGCCACATAGGCCAATGCCCTGGCGATCTTGTTCATGCCCTGGCGGAATTTGACTTCCTCCTCAGGTACATCAGCTAGGAGGTCCTTAGACCACCTGATGATGGCCCTGGCAAAGATAGAAGCTGCTGTGCGAATGGCCAAAGCGGAGGCTTAATGTGCCCTGCGCAGATAATTTTCAATGTGCTTGTCGTCTGGTGCCTTAAGGGTCTCGTCGCCATCGCGCGGGAATAGCGACCCTGAAACAAGCACCGCCACCGGAGCATCTATGGCCGGAAGTTTAATGAGATCCATCACGTCTTTGGGGAAGGAATATGGCTGTTTGACGTAAGAGAGTTGGGATCTAGACGCCCCTGGATGTGCCCATTCTCCAATTAGGGTTTCCTTCATGACTTCTGGTAAAGGAAGCATGTTACCCAGCCCTCTGCCCGAGGATCTAAGCTCTGGCACCCTTTGGGTAGCGCCCCGAGAGGCCGGGTCCACAGGGTCCAAGGCCAAAGCCCTAAAACCCTTCTTCAATAGCAGGGAGAAGTAGGCGCTTTCAAAAAGTCTTGGGGAGTCCTGCTCATCTTCGTCATCCCCCCTCCCCCTCTGAGGAGAGCTCCCCCTCCATCTTAGAGTGGAGTTCATCTTCCTCGTTCCCCACATCCCCCTCCCGGTCGGGGGCTGGGGTGTGCTTGGTTTTCTTGGCCTTTTTTCGAGGGGTGGAAGACTCGCCCCCCCCTCCGCCGCGGCTCCGCAGCCATTCCGTGGTTCGCCCGCCCTGCAACAGCGAGAGGCAGAACAGAACTGGGGAGGTTGGGGTTTGCTCCTCCTCCTTGTGGGATGGTCTTTCTTGCATTATTCTAGGTTGCCCTGCCTGTGAATGGACGGAGGCGGAGCCAATACCCACAGAAGGAATCCCTCCCCAGGCTGCTGGAAAACTGCCATGCTGTTTGTTTCCTAAGCTGTCAACCAAACTGGAACTGATGATGATAGGAGGAAGATAACAAACAATAGAGAGAAAGTGCCGGGCAAGAGGGAAGCTGGCTAAGGAGAGTTCTGCTAAGCAAGCTTCCCTCTTGAAATAGCTTTAGACCCTTGAGTGTTTAGGGCAAAGGCGAATTCAAGTGGGGCACTAACTTAGGAAACAGCTCTCGCTTAGCGGGAGCTCTCCTAAGCCAGCTTCCCTCTTGAACCAACTGGTTTCCTCAGTGAGTGCCCCGCTTGAATCAGTCTTTGCCCCAAACACTCAAGGGTCGAAAGCCAGTTCATCACGAGTTGGGAAAGCGCAGAGATTTGGCTGGCAAGGCTCTCGCCAGCCAGCCAGCCGGCCAAACATCCGCCTTTCCCGAACCTTGCTGGCAGCCCCATCTTAGGTTCGGGAAAGGCGGAAGGGTGGCTGGCTGTGTGGGGGGGAGCTTGCTAGCCACCTCCCGTCCTTCACGTGGGTGCGTATACCTGGCGTATAAGACGACTCCCGACTTTTGAGGATATTTTCAAGGGTTAAAAAGTTGTCTTATACACCGGAACATATGGTAAGTGTATCAGTTTGATTTACCGTATATTCCGGCGTATAAGACGACTTTTGAGCACTCAAAAGTGCCCTCCAAAATTGACAGTCGTCCTATACGCCGGATACACTTTGCTTCGCCCACCTGCCTATCTCCTGCCTCTTCGCAAACGGAGCGAAGAGGCAGGAGATGGGGCAGGGGGGTGAAGCAAAGTGTTTTGAAGATCATTCGCCCCCCCTCCTCTGCCTTCTCCCCCTTTGGGGAGCAACGGAAGAAAGAGGAGGGGGGCGAACATTGCGGTTTGCCGCAGCCGCTGCTCGAGCGCTTCTGCAGCAGCCGAGGCAAACCCGCGATTCGCCCCCTCTCCCCACCTTCCAGGAAGGTGGGGAGAAGGGGCGAACGTGCCCCGTTTGGCCGCACAGTCTGCGGATCCCCCTCCGGCGCTCCCTCCTGGAAGGGAGCGCAGAAGGGGCATGGAGAGGCTGCGCGGCCAAACCGCGATTCGCCCCTTCTCCCCACCTTCCTGGAAGGTGGGGAGAAGGGGCGAACGTGCCCGGTTTGGCCGGGCAGCCTCCCGATCCCCCTCCTGCGCTCCCGCAGGAGGGGCATGGAGAGGCTGCGCGGCCAAACCGCGATTCGCCCCTTCTCCCCACCTTCCTGGAAGGTGGGGAGAAGGGGCGAACGTGCCCGGTTTGGCCGGGCAACCTCCCGATCCCTCTCCTGCGCTCCCTTCCAGGAGGGAGCGCAGGAGGGGCATGGAGAGGCTGCGAGGCCAAACCGCGATTCGCCCCTTCTCCCCACCTTCCTGGAAGGTGGGGAGAAGGGGCGAACGTGCCCGGTTTGGCCGGGCAGCCTCCCGATCCCCCTCCTGCGCTCCCTCCTGGAAGGGAGCGCAGGAGGGGCATGGAGAGGCTGCGCGGCCAAACCGCGATTCGCCCCTTCTCCCCACCTTCCTGGAAGGTGGGGAGAAGGGGCGAACGTGCCCGGTTTGGCCGGGCAGCCTCCCGATCCCCCTCCTGCGCTCCCTCCTGGAAGGGAGCGCAGGAGGGGCATGGAGAGGCTGCGCGGCCAAACCACGATTCGCCCCTTCTCCCCACCTTCCTGGGAGGTGGGGAGAAGGGGCGAACGTGCCCGGTTTGGCCGGGCAGCCTCCTGATCCCCCTCCTGCGCTCCCTTCCAGGAGGGAGCGCAGGAGGGGCATGGAGAGGCTGCGCGGCCAAACCGCGATTCGCCCCTTCTCCCCACCTTCCTGGAAGGTGGGGAAAAGGGGCAAACGTGCCCGGTTTGGCCGGGCAGCCTCCGGATCCCCCTCCTGCGCTCCCTTCCAGGAGGGAGCGCAGGAGGGGCATGGAGAGGCTGCGCGGCCAAACCGCGATTCGCCCCTTCTCCCCACCTTCCTGGAAGGTGGGGAGAAGGGGCGAACGTGCCTGGTTTGGCCGGGCAGCCTCCGGATCCCCCTCCTGCGCTCCCTTCCAGGAGGGAGCGCAGGAGGGGCATGGAGAGGCTGCGCGGCCAAACCGCGATTCGCCCCTTCCCCCCACCTTCCTGGAAGGTGGGGAGAAGGGGCGAACGTGCCCGGTTTGGCCGGGCAGCCTCCCGATCCCCCTCCTGCGCTCCCTCCTGGAAGGGAGCGCAGGAGGGGCATGGAGAGGCTGCGCGGCCAAACCGCGATTCACCCCTTCTGGGCGCACAGCCTCCGCATCCTCCTCCTGCGCTCCCTCCTGGAAGAGAGCGCAGGAGGGGCATGCGGGGGCTATGCGTTGGAAGAGGGGGGTCGTCTTATAGGGCGAATATATCGCAAACTCTGCATTTCCCCTTAAAAATTGGGGGGGTCGTCTTATACGCCGGGTCGTCTTATACGCCGGAATATACGGTAAATCTCAACATGGACTACTTCTATATAATAGTTCTCTGCAGAAGGTGAAATTAGGGTTTATAGACATCTTCTAAGACCTCTACTCTGAAAATATATAGCATGTTTTATCAGAATACTAAAATGCAATTATGAAATACCACAACTAAATTCTAGAGCAAGCACAAGGCTATAACACTAAGTGTGTGTGTATGTGCCTTCAAGTCACCTATTGATTTTTGAATTTTATCGGGTTTGCTTAGGCAAGGAATACTCAGAGGTGGTTTTGCCAGTTCCTTCCTCTGAAAGTCAGTGTAGTGTAGTGGTTTGAAAGTTGGACTAGGACTCTGGGAAACCAGGGTTCGATTCCTCTGTCAGCCACAGAAACCCTCTTGGTGATATTGGGCAAGCAACATTCTCTCAGCCTCAGAGGAAGGCAAGGGTAAACCTCCTCTTAACAAATTCTGTCAAGAAAACTCTGTGACAGGTTCGATTTAGGGCCACTCTAAGCCAGAAATTACTTGAAGGCACACAACGTCAACAATATACAGCTACATCTGAGCTGCAGCCAAGTCATAAGAAATACAAACAACCACTCTGTCTTCATGATGTGATGTTATAGAAAACAAACAAGCACACACAGTATCAACTGGTAAAAGTGAAGAAACACAACTATCTTCGGATGGAAAACAAACTGGTGGGGATTTAGCCAGTGTTTATTCTCCACTTTGATCCTGCAGACATGGACAGAGCTAAACTACATCTGCAATTAACAGGTACACAGCACCACAAACACAACCTGTTAAAGCTATATAAGCAAACTATCACTACAAAACAATACTATAAATAACTGGCTTCATAAAGAAAAACTAATATGAACACCAGAGAAGCTTCCAACAGGAAGAAAAAGCAACCATCAGGAGCTCAAGTATTCCATCCACAGGCATTACTAATCTATAATTTGCTCTCTTGTTGGAGAACAGCCACAAGTAGCTAAGCTCACCAATGGATGGAAAACAGATTCCAAACAAAAAAGTAGTGATGAAAACCTGAATGAGCCTACAGTCAAATGTACTGACAACCGTAGCCAATTATGGCCATATACTAGAACCAGTATGGCCCATTCATTTATTATAATATTTATCTCTTGCCCTTTATCTAAAGATCTCAAGGTGACAGAATAAAATTAAAACTTAAACTTACAATCATAGAATCATAGAGTTGGAAGAGAGCACAAGGGCCATCCAGTCCAAGCCCCTGCCATGCAGGCATATACAATCAAAGCATTCCCGACAGATAACCATCCAGCCTCTGCTTAAAAATCTCCAAAGGAGACTCCATCACACTCCAAGGGAGTGTATTCCACTTACAAACAGCTCTTACTGTTAGGAAGTTCATCCTAATGTTTAGGTGGAATCTCTTTTCCTGTAGTTTGAACCCATTGCTCTGTGTCCTAGCCTCTGGAGCAGCAGAAAACAAGCTTGCCCCATCCTCAGTATGACATCCCTTCAAATATTTAAACATGGCTATCATGTCACCTCTCAACCTTCTCTTCTCCAGACAAAATACGCCCAGCTCCCTAAGCCACTCCTCATAGGACATGGCTTCCAGACTTCCCACCATTTTGGCTGCCCTCCTCTGGATACGTTCCAACTTCTCAATATCCTTCCTGAATTGTGGTGCCCAGAACTGGACACAGTATTCCAGGTGAGGTCTGACTAAAGCAGAATACAGTGGCACTATTACTTCTCTTGATCTAGACACGATACACCTATTAACACAGCCTAGAACTGCATTGCCTTTTTAGCTGCTGCATCACACTGCTGACTCATATTCAGCTTGTGGTCCACTAAGACTCCTATATCCCTTTCACATGTACTGCCATCAAGCCAGGTGTCACGCATCCTCTATCTGTACATCTCATTTTTACTGCCCAAGTGTAGTATCCTACATTTCTCTCTGTTGAAATTCATTTTGTTAGTTTTGGCCCAGCTTTCTAATCTCTTAAGGTTATTTTGGATTCTGATCCTGTCCTCTGGGGTATTAACTACCTACCCCTCCTAATTTGGTGTAATCTGCAAACTTGATAAACATACCATCATTGATAAAGATGTTGAATAGCACTGGGCCCAGGACAGAACCCTGTGGCACCCCACTGGTCACTTCTCTCCAGGATGAAGAGGAGCCATTGGTAACTACCCTTTGGGTTTGGTCAGCCATAGAATCATAGAACTGTAGAGTTGGAAGAGACCACAAGGGCCATCCAGTCCAACCTCCTGCCACGCAGGAAATCACGATCAAACCATCCCTGACAGATGGCTATCCAGCCTCTGTCTAAAGATCTCCAAGGAAGGAGACCCCACCATGCTCTGAGAGAGTGTGTTTCACTTCTGAACAGCTCTTACTGTCAGAAAGTTCCTCCTAATGTTGAGGTGGAATCTCTGTTCCTGGAGCTTGCATCCATTGCTCCGTGTTCTAGTCTCTGGAGCAGCAGAAAACAAGCTTGCTCCATCCTCAATGTGACACCCCTACAAATACTTAAACAGGGCTATCATAACGCCCCTTAACCGTCATTTTTCCTGGGTAAACAGACCCAGCTCCCTAAGTCTTTCCTCATAAGGCATGGTTTCCAGATCTTTCACCATTTTAGTCTCCCTCCTCTGGACACGCTCCAATTTGTCAATATCCTTTTTGAATTGTGGTGCCTAAAACTGGACACAGTATTCTAGGCGAGGCCTGACCAAGGCAGAATAGAGTGGCACTATTACTTCCCTTGATCTAGGCACTATACTTCTATTGATACAGCCCAAAATCGCATTGGCCTTTTTAGCTGCCGCATCACACTGTTGACTCATGTTCAACTTGTGGTCTACTAGGACTCCTAGAGCCCTTCTGCACGTAATCTTGTTCAGCCAGGTGTCCCCATCCTATATCTAAGTTTTTCGTTTTTCCGCCCTAAGTGCAGTACCTTACATTTCTCCGTATTGAATTTCATTTTGTTAGCTTTGGCCCAGCTTTCTAGTTGATTCGGGTCATTTTGAATTTTGATCCTGCCCTCTAGGGTATTAGCTACTCCTCCTAATTTGGTGTCATCTGCAAATTTGATAAGTATGCCCCTAATTCCATCATCCAAGTCATTGATAAAGACGTTGAATAGCACTGGGCCATTCAACCAATTACAAATCCACCTAACAGTTGTGTTGTCTAGCCCACAGGTAACTAACTTTCTTCCAAGAATGTCATGGGGGCCCTTGTCAAAAGCCTTACTTAAATCAAGATACACTACATCCACAGCATTCCCTTCATCTATCAAGTTTGTAACTCTTAAAAAAAGAGATAGGATTAGTCTGGCATGACTTGTTTTTGAGAAACTTAAAACAACACAAACAATAAATGATTTTAAAAGACTATTAAATAATCTAACAAATTCAAAGAAAAGAGGTTAGAACAGATGTAGGAATATATAAAGGAGTGGACAAAGAAAATAGGCAAACATCCCATGAAGCAGTTAGTGGAACCAAGTAATACCACTCGATCAATGTCAATCACTCTAATATAGCTCCCTCTAAGGTTCATCTTTATCCTAGCCTCACAAATAAGATGAACTCCGGACCTTAAACATGCACTCTACTCACTAAGCTTTGGATTGAAACTGAATGTGCAAAAAGATTGAGGGATCCAGACATTTGCTTAGAGTAAAGAAGGAAAAGAAAGGTCACATCATAATTTAGGTCTACAGGAGGTTAAAGAGATAATGCTCTGAATGTTTGCCTGTGCAACCCATGGATCAACCTGGCAGGTCTTCCTATGGGAGACTGTACTTGAATCCTGCTTCTGATTGAACTCACTTTCATGGGCGTACATAAGGAAGCATTTGTAATAAGAGCTGGTTCTTTTGAGTCGCTGAAACAATAAAAACTAGCAACTAGTAAATACAAGCAGGCAAGCTATCAAAAATGTATCCAGGCTAGTAAAATGTCTACCAGATTTACAAAGCTAATCTAATTTTACACTTGTGTCCATACTACTCAAATTAAAATAAGAGCAAAATTAATATTGACCAAGAACAAGATTAGGCCAGGAATCCAATACTTGAGCTCCAGCAACACCAACTTGGACCTCCCTGTTTTGGACTTTCTTTCAAAACTCCATCATCTTTCAAAACTCCATCAAAACTTCATCATTCATCCCTTCCATGTATGTTTCTACCTTAATGAAATAATGTGTTTCTAATATGTTCAGTTATGATACAGGCAGAAATCCTACATCAAGGCTGCTATTATTATCAATCAGGACTTATAGGGATGCACAGCATAAACATCCACATGTAGAATTATGTACAGCATTATTGTGCAATACTGGTGCTTCTTTAGCAATCTAATCTGGGAAACCAGCAATTTTTTCCCCCAAATGCCAAGGGATCAGTACCATATTTGCACCCACTGGCTACAATTATTTGTCTCCTGGAAGCTCCCCAGGGGACAGCAGCAAATGGCTCAGCGATCACCGCTTTTGAGTATCACTGTGCTATTCAACCCTTGCATTGAATGGCAACACAGAGCAACTAAACCAAGATACTAGCACTGAAAGAGGGCACAGCCAAGGTCAATGTGCTAGGATACTTAATACACAGTCAAAGGTGCCATGCACATCTATACGCACAAAGGCACTACATGAGCAACTTCTTGAACTGAATGTTAATATTCCACAGCAAACAAAAACATCTAACCATTTCCATGGGCGAACTTATAAAAGTGTAAGACATCAAGAGGATTCTAGCCTTTGTCATGTTTAAGAGTAAAACCACTGAAATTAACAGGACTTAAGTCAGTCATGATCTTAATCCAGTCCATGGAATGCATCCACAAATGTCACTGCATGAAAACACTAGCTGGAAACAATTAGAATCAGAAGCAAGCATCATCTAACAAGAACAGTATTTTTGACATTCATCCTTCCTTCACTTTGTAACACTACAGTACAGTTGTCCCTCTGTATCCACAGATTTGGTACCCACAGATTTAAGTATTCATGGCTTGAAAATATTCATTAAAAAACAATAATCCAGAAAGCAAACCTTGATTTTGACATCTTATATAAGGGACACCGTTTTGCTATGCCATTGCATATAATGGGACTTGAGTATTCATGGATTTTGGTATCCACAGGGGTCCTGGAACCAAACCCCAGCGAATATGAAGGGACAACTGTATACGGTTTCAAGCCTAAATGCAGACGAAACGTCAGGAATAAACTCTTTCAGAACATGGCCTCACAGCCCAGGAAAAAACTATCAACAAGGACTGTTGTTCCTGAATCTTAAAATGGTCATTGGCCATAACTAAGAATTAATTACCTCAACAACTATTAGGAAGCCATGGAGTCCTATATATTTGTAAGGGTAGGTATTCCAATGCAACATAACCAGTGAAAAACATACAGATCTGAAAAGAGCTCTGCAGATATATCACAGACTACATCTTAGTTGGACCACAGCTAAGACAAAGATGTAAGCACGACACTTAGGTTCAACGTATACAACTCTGTGAACGCAAACAAGATGTTTAAGTCAGTAGTACAGGCTGAGCATCTCTAACCCAGAAATCCGAAATTCTCCAAAATCTGAAACTTTTAAAAACTTATTTATAAAATGGCATAGGTCAGCAGCAGAGGCAGCAGAAAGCCCTGTCCACCAGGCACACATTCTTCAGGCTCCCCTGCCTCTGGGGAGCCTGCCAGCCACCCACTTCCGCCTTCGAGGTGGCAGCTGCAGTGCTCCTGCTCGTTCATTTGCAAGGTGGAAGCAGGCGGCTGGTGGGCTCCCCTGAGATCTCTTGTACAGAGATGTGAGAGTCCAGAAAGACATGAGGATCTGTAAAATGGAAGGAGGTGTGGATTTGTGCGAAGCACTATGCTTGGATTCCCAACATTCCATATATATCCTCAATCTCTCTCCAGCCTCACAAATTCAGTATGTACTACTTTACTTGTATTCCAAAATCTGAAATCCAAACCATATCCAGTCCTAAGCATTTTGGATAAGGGATACTCAACCTATACTATTTAAGACTAATTTATTTATTGTATTTATTTATTTGTGCAAATTCTATGCCGCCTTCCTCCCAAAGTGGGACCCAAGGCGGCTCACAGCATAAAAACACAATTTATATTAGTCTAGATTAGCAATATGTAACTCAGCTTTCTTAAATAGGAGTATTGATTGATGACACCAGCATACAAACAATATACATGCAAAACAAAAGATGAATCTTAAGGATATTCATTTTACACTGATGCATGGATAAATATATAGACAGTAAACCTTGCAGTAAAAGATATGGCAGGTCCGCGTAGCTCGTAACCCACCAAACTGAATGCAGCCTTTCAGCCTTGTATATAGACTAAAAGTGTTTAAAAAGCTTGGTTTTGCAGTTCTAAGCAGGCATCAAAAAATGGAGGTTTATTGAGCCTGCAGTAAACTACACACATGGCTGTGTGATGCATTCAATTTATTTGATCTTATGCATAAATACAAAAAAAATAATAATCCATATCTATATGAAAACACACACACACACAAATACACCCCTGACCACAAACTGCATAAATCAGTGCAAGGTACTAAAGAATACTCAGAAAATATGCACTATTTTTTGAATACTTCCATAATTTTATCCACATAAACTATCTTCTGAACCATTCCTTCAAAAAAAAAATCATACTTGCTGAAGCTTAGTAAGGACACTGCAGTTTCCCCCTGCTTTCTAGAAAGAAAATAACTTTTCTGTCACATAACTGACACCCCCAAAAAGGGGAGCAAGCCCCACTTTGGTAATGTTTACATGAGCATGTGATTCAGTAATAAATGTGGACCTGCCATATCTTTTACTGAAATAAATGTACTTCTCAGAAAGGAATCTATACTGTTTTACAGCTCCCTTCAGCTTCTCTTCCAGTGAGGGGTTGCAGTGCCTTATCAATTTATTGACTTAAACTGTGTTCACATGACATCAAGTAATGCTTTGACTTTTACTATACTGGTAACCAGCAACACAAAGAAGCTTCTGGCTTCACAAGGGAGGAAAGAAGTAAAAATGCCATGAATTCAATTACATCAAAATATAAAAATTCTTAAAAGAATTGTGCACAAACTGTAGCTCTGAGACTCTCCTGTCTTCCTTGTGACTTCCCATCTCATTTGAATGTGTAACATCAATGGACAACATAAGCACTCAAGAGCGGCCTCGCCTGGGATATCACTCACATGCTGTAGCAAAAGTATACCACATAAATATTTAAATTGAAGTAAAATATAGTTTCCATTGGTAGAAATAAATATACCTTCTTTGATATCTAGGCCATATCAGTCCTGTGTAAAGCTACAAGTCACTTTGAAAGCAGAATAGAGTGAGTCTCTCAAGAAGCCTCTGTACTGACACAGATGAAGACAAATTTAAATTGATGTAAAAGTTAAAACATGCTAATGATAGGCAAATTCAAATTACAGCCCAAGTCTCAAAGGAGTCTCCTTGTTTCTGCCACTGGAAAAGGAATTATTTCTTTGCTCTGGCAGTTTGCGTCCCTAGCCACCCCATGGCTAACAGGAGATGTGGCCTTTACCTGCACCAACACTCCCTCTGACAGCATCTTTAACAACACCTTTAACATCTTAGGAAAGATGCAGCTCTGCCACATTTCCCCCTTAAAATGATTTTAACATTTATGCCCAATGAAAAAGCCTGTGAGTTTCAAAAGCACGCATAATGTATATTGTACCTTTTGGTTAGCTTAATACCAATATCTCAGTATGCATTTTGTTGCTTGATCAACACAGCTACTCCTAGATATACATTTCTATTACTGTAGGTTAACAGACAGTGCTTCTTCAGCTATCTGATGTGGGGGACTGGCAGAGGTTTTCCTCAGTGTGCCGGGTACTGGTACCATATTCGTCCCTACTGACTACAGCAGTTTCTTTTGTGGAAACTCACGGTGGACTGGCAGCCAATAACTTGCAGACCAACACCATTCCACTGACCAGCATTTGAATACAAACAGATACATACAAACAGATCCAAATATTAAAAGTAACACATGAATGAAGCCCTCTACTCATTAGCTATTTCCAGAATACTGATTTCAAATAATACCACACTAAAGCCATTTAAGATCAATAGTATCCAAACTGAGCACAAGTAGTGACTACTGTGTCACCATATTAAAAGGCTTCCATAAGCAAAGTATTTGGTCAGAGGGGGCTGTCTAACATACTTCTGCATAATTAACCGCTCTAGTTTTCCAGCAATCTGCCTTCACTATGCGCGCCCCTGTTTAGCCAGCAGTTTTGATGCATGTACAGATTGGGTGTGATGTAAAAACAGCACAGATCTGTCCTCAGTGGTGGCAGCTCACCCTCTCTGTGTGAGTCACTGCTCTGGGCCCACTTTTTTCAACTCCAGAGGTCAGGCCAGATCAGTAACTCAAAGAAACATGAAGAATCAGTTTCTAGCAAAAGCGTGAAGGGACTCTTTTAAGCCAGACAAAATTGTCCACTAGCTAAACACAGGAGCAAAATAAGGTTTATTTTCCTCTCTGTCCCTCTTATCATCTGTGTCCCTGAAAGCCTGTTCCAGAAATCTGGAGGATCCCAAAAGAAAGGGGGGGGTGGAGGAATCCTTTTCTCTTATATGGGACAGGAGTATATTTTAATTCTTGCTTTAAACTATTTTGCTAATCTAAAATTCTCCATTTCTTTATTTCTTGCCCTGCATTCTACAAAATATGGTGTTTCCGACAGAGGTGCTGGGTACAGAAGTACACACAAAATAAACTAATGCAGGTAGTTTCGTCGCAACTCTCTTAACTGTTTTAAAGAAAGTTCTCCTAAGGAATATTAAGAGTAAAATAGAAAGACCACCAACTGACAAGGGAAATCATGTAATGGGCTTGGGGGGGGGGGGATCTGCAGTCAAAGCAATCTATAAATGCACAATTATTGTATCATAAAACAGCACACCAATTTGCAAAGTTACAACTGTCAAGCAGGAACCAGCTTAAAACTTAACATTCTTCTCTGAAACTGCAAGGCTACTAGAATTCAAGACACAAAGAGCTGCTTATATACTGCCATTCCTCTGGATGTCTGACACTGTAGCTAGAAGCTTTTATCTCTCTGTTTTGAAACAGGGGGGGGCGGATTTCAGGAAGTGGTAGGGTTTTCGTGTTTAAAGACTGCTTACCATTGCTCGGTATCTGCTCAGCCCCATTGTGTATGTGTAGTAAGGTTGCATAGAAAAGAGCGCCCCCATCTCCTACAGGCCCGGCTGACTCCAACAAGCTCCCTCTGGTTGCTCCTCCCCTCCCTGCCTCCTGCTCTCCCTGCACAACATCCATGACGTACCTTTATTTCTAGCATAGTGACTCTAGGGCTCTCGCATTAGTAGTAGGATTATTATTATTTATCCTAACTCCAAAGACCCCCAGACAGACGGCTTCTACGTTAGCCCCTTCTCCCCTAACCTAACACATCCCGTACGCTCACTAGGAAGAAATCGGGAGTTTAAAACTGGCCCTTATTTTTTTTTTAGCTGTTAAAAAAAAATTGCGGGAAATTCAATTTTTAAAGGGCTGCTTGCAAACTTTGCCTAGTACATCCCATCGCACCATGCCGACCGGCCGCTTGTCTTACTAGGCTCTCGTAGCTCCTGGGATGCTCTTTCCCCGTCCAGTCCGTGCGCTTGGGCAAAAGCTGGGGAAGAAAAAGGGAGCCCCCCGTCACTAAAGGCGAGCCCCTCCTCCCCCAGGAGCCCCCCGCCCGCCCGCCGGAATGGGGGGGAGGAGGAGGAGAGGAGGAGGAGGCGAGGCCGCCGCCAGCGCCACAGGCGAGGCAGGCGGGGGAAGGAGCGGGGCGAGCGCGCTGCACCACTCACCTCCTTCTCGGCGACTTCTCGGATCAGGACCTGCAGCGGCAACAACAACAACAACAACAAAAAGACCGTCAGGGAAAGGGCCGCCGCCGAAGCCAGAGGAGCCCGCCCGCCCGCCCCTCAGGCCCGCCGCCCCCGGCTCCCTCCAGCCCTTACCTGAGCCGCCTGCTGGCACGGTCCGTCCTCCAGAAAGCGGGCGATGAGGAAATAGAGCTCTGCAGGGGGGAGAGAGAGCGAGAAGGAGAGAAGAAACACGCCGTGAGGAGGACGAGGAGGAGGAGGAGGCGAGGCGGCCTTGGCGGCAACAGCGATACCCGGCCCGACTCCCACTTACCCGCTCGCAGCTCCGCCGTGTGCCTGCTGTTGCCGCCGCCGTCCCCGGACATGGCGAGCGGAGGAGCCCGGCTGGCTCAGGCCGAGCTCCTCGGCCCTGGGAGGGAAAAGGCGCGCTCGCCTAGGCGCTGTCACGGTCCGTTCCGCCGCTGCCGGAGTGCCACCATTCAAGCCCCGGGCAGCAGCAGCAACAGCAGGAGGAGGAGGCGGAGGAAACAACAACTCGCAGCAACACCCGCCAGCCCAGCGCCGCCGCTGCTGCTGCTGCCGCTGCTGCTGCTCCTAGAGCCACAGCCAGGCTGCCCCAGCACCAGCGAGCGCGGATCCCTCCGCCGAGACAAAGAGTCCCAGCCCCCTCCCTCAGGGCGCGCACACCCCCTGGCCGCTTTTCCCCCTCACCACCGCCGCCACCACCCCTCGGCTCCCCTCAGCCGCTTCCTCCCCTGCCACAGCCCCGGCAACCGCGCCTCCGCAACACACGCGGGCGGATGGATGGATGGGGGAAAGCCCTCGATGGACTGACTGGCCGAAGCAGAGCAAAAGAAGATGTCGGAGCAGCGGCAGAGGCGGGGCGGAAGGGTGGGCGGGTAAGCTGGGCTGAAAGGCGCTTTCTCTCTCGCTCGCGCTGCGAAGGCCTCGGCGGAGGGAT
The DNA here is from genome assembly GCA_030847615.1 of Gambelia wislizenii. Lineage (NCBI taxonomy): Eukaryota > Metazoa > Chordata > Lepidosauria > Squamata > Crotaphytidae > Gambelia > Gambelia wislizenii. The sequence continues at coordinate 161,523,671 of JAUMIR010000001.1, read as the reverse complement.
ACGGCGCGCGCGGAGGGAGAGAGAGGAGGCGGAGGGGGAGGGGTGAAGCCGGGCGGCCCTTTGGCGGTGGCGCTGGCGGTTGCTCAGTTTCAATGTAGGCGAAATAGGAACCAAATGAGGCAAAAATGCCCCCAGGGACCGTAGGCCCCAGTGGGTGAGGCGAGCATGGGAGGCTGCCGCGGCTGCTTCTTGCTCCTCTCTTTCGCAGAGGGGGAGGGAAAAGGGACTGAGGGGGGCTCCCGCAGCCAGCCAGTCTCTCTCTGTCTCTTTCTTTCCCTCTTCCATGTCCCTCCTTGTCGCCTTTAGATGGTACCGATTTCCATCTGCTTGTAAGTTACAATGCCATGCGTTTGTTGTTGTTGTTGTTTTCTGAGTGTTACTCATTATGGGTGGAAGTGTGTGTATGTGTGTGTGAGAAAGAAATAAAATGTTTGTTTTTTCCTTTGTTTTACAAAGCTCTTCGTCCGCCTTGACTACAGTTTCTCCTTTGTTACTGCTTCGGGTGGGGAGAATATTTTCTGGCATCTTATTAATATTATCTGTGCTTTCTTCTTAACAGGTTTAATTTTAGCATCGGCATTATTTCTGGTTGCTGTTAGTAGTTGGTGGTGGGGTTTTATGTTTTTAAAAAAACTGTAAGAGCGATATAATGAAAGTGGACAAGCAGGAAGGATGAAAATGGATGCAGGGTAGGCTGGACTTCAGGTAATTTATAGCTGGATCGATAACGTATAGAAGGGTTATCAGCAAAACCACGATTAATGGTTACATTTACATTTTGTCTTTCATGCTGAACAGGGTTCAGCTGCCTAAGGTGACCTGTGCTGTCTCATTGTAGAAAAGCATATTTAAAGGTATAATTTCACTTCATTTGTGTTCTTTCAGGATAAATATTGGTAAACACTGGTACTGTAATGTATTCATGTTTGAGTATTAAAAGTAGGGTATACAAAATTCCCTTGTCTTCAATAAAAATGATAGGTAGCTGTTGAAGTAACTAGTGCAGCAGATATGGGTGAAAACTGCTCATCAGATAAAGCTGAGATTCTGCATTTAAGAGATGACAAAACTAGGTTAAAATGACATATTTTCTGATCAGGAACGTCGCTCCATTTCACTAAAGAAAGACAGTGCCTGCTTCTACAAAACTTAAGTTCACATTATGATTATGCTGTTTAAGTATGAAGACATTTTCCAGGCCACAGCCCACAAAAGGAAGAAGAGACTGCATAGATGCTTTTTTAAAAAGTACAAAGCTGGTGCTGTTATAGTAAGAGTAATTATTGCAATCGTTTTCAGATTCATGTATCACAATGTTTCTCTTGAAAATTGAACAATGTATGCTGCCAGTCTAGCAGTATGGAGTTATAGCTAAATAGAAGGATTTTTTTAATAGAAAGTATACATGTTATCCAATTGCCCCCAGGATTACAAATAAGTATAGAATTAATTTAAGCTACACAATTTTGAAAGCTGTGATTCTGTTTTTCTGGGTTTTGTGCAGCCTCAGTGTATTGATCACTTCTGTATTATTTTTCTGTAGGCTCTTTTTGAGCCTGAAATGTTTCATTTATATATAATAGAGCTGTATAAAGATTTAAATTTCATTGATCTTTTAAATAAAGCTTGATCTTTCAAATAAAGCTTTCTCTCTTAATTACACTGGATGGAGCCTTTTCTCATAGGATGCAGAACATGACTTGGTGACCCTAGTAAGCAGTGCTAATAAGGCCTGGAAGTTTGTTTTTACAATTCCATAGGTGTGTACAATAGATAAGGGTTTTCTTATGAATTATGGCTCTGTATTTATATGCAATTCAATTTTATGTGAAAAGTTTGGAAGTTTTTGATTGGAAAACTGATAGTGAATATAATGGCATTCTTTTTGTTTGTTTGTTTGTTTGTTTCATATATAGTACCATAATTTGTTGATTGAATTCTTATGCAAAGACACTTTCATTTTTGTAATCAAAGACAGTAGTTCCCCAAAAAATACAAGCAAAAGATGTTCTTTCATTTTAAAATTATTGCTCTGCCAGAAGGTCATTAGCTTTGTTTTGCTTGCAAGTTGCTTTGTCTTCTACAGAAGACTTAGAATTAACTGGATATGAAACATTTAGAACTGTGGGTGCTGGGGGTTCTACAGTTTATTTAACTGTAACTGTGTTCCATTACCTTATTTTCAAGGATGTTTTAGCAGTACATTGTGCTCAAATCTATTAAAATGTTCTTGGTTACTATGCAGGAAGGACATTTCAGAATTTTTCACACTGTCTTAAGAAATATTTTGAAATTTCTATATTTGTGTCAACTTAGATTATCCTTAATTTAGTTCAGCTGTGTCATTGTGATGTGATGGTTCTTTGTGAACTGCTTGTGTTACAATGAGGCTTGCTTTACATAAATGAGATACCCCCTTTTCAGATTAAAATGGCTGTTCAAAATACAAACCAGTGATTTATTGTAGTGGTAACATAATGGTCTTCTACAAAATCATGTTGTATTTACAAAAATTAGCAGTTGACTTACAGTTTTAATTTGGCTTTCTGAATATCAGTGTTTGAGATTTATATTTTTAATGTAAGGCTGTCGAGTTTCAGAAAACTTACAAAGATACCCCACCCCACCCTATCCCATGATTGTGGTGACAACATATCTTACAGAGAAACTGAGCTTGGTAGTCCTTTTTAGAATTGTTTTCTTCTTAAGAAGTGATAGTTCTTTTCTTAAAACAATAATGTGCTATAATTGGATAAATTCAGTTTTCACTAATATTTCGGTCTATTTGAAATAGGTGATATAATTAACTGTATACCATTGGCTGTTGAAGGAAATTGGGGAAAGAATCATAAGCATTGCCCCTAGGGAAGATGTTATCCTTCAAAATGGGAAGCACATTGGGTTAGATCCAAAAAAAAAAAAAATGAGTGGAACAAGTCAATTTTTTAGTGCTTTTTTATGAACTCTGCTGTAAGCACTAATGCAGTGCTTCATGGAATCAGGTACCTGGAACTGCATTACAATATTCTACATAAGATTCATGATCTTGGCTGTAGTGGGTGGGTGTGTTTCATTTAAGTATACAATGTGTTTTGAAAACATAAATGGACCCATACTGATTTAATATGTTCCTTATTACAAAGCAAACCTTACCTATTGCAGTTTGTGAAGTTCTGCAATACAGAACTGATTACACACCAGCAATTATGGTGGCAAGATAATGAAGAAAAACCCCATTTGAGCTTTCTTAACAAATGTATAAGAGGTTTTAGCTATAAACAATAAGATGCAAGGCTGGATCTAGAATCACCATTCTGTGAATGCAAAGTACTGCAGAACCTTCTGCCAGTAGAAGGAGGAGGATGTTTTTCACCATTTCCATCTTCCTCTGGAGCTGCCCTACATCACACCCCACGCTATTCTGGGGTCTTGTAACCCTCTATAACAGATTTTCAGGGAATGCAAACCTTCCCTCTTCCACTTGTGGATCGTGAAAGTGCCCTTTCCCTGCATCAAACTCCACTCGTGGGATCTCTGGATTCACGCTATGAAAACTAAAGAAAAATAGTGCACAAACACAAGAATATGTCTGGGCTTCAATTCACTTTTCTTGCAAAAGTCACCCACTAACTTAAAAACTCCTTCAGTAAGCAGAAGGACAACTGTCAAAATTATAACAAAATGGTACGTAATAAGTGTTCTTTTTAAAATAGAAATATTAATATATCTCAATATCAGCATACTCCTGAAGAAATAAAGGTTCCCTAGTAAAATTCAATACATAACCAAGTAGTAACAGTACTAATTCCATACATTATCAATATATTTGCATCAGTTTTTGCCAGCACAGACCATTTTAAGTGAAGATTGTTACAAGAAGTCCTTTAAATTGCTATTTGTATCTCTTTTCCTCAAAAGCTAGCACAGTATGTCTCTTGCCTTGTTTTATATTTTTGAGCTTCTAGATTTTATTGTGAGAAACAAGTGCAGTTGCTACTACAGTGAGAATATGGCCATCTTTGTGAGAGTAGATTCTTGAATCAACTTTGGGTGCATTCTTTAGAAAACGTTTTTCCTAATCTACTCAGATTCAATGGTGTGAAGTAATGTTAAGTCTTGAAATAGAAAAATAACACCCCATAGGTGGGAGGTGCCTCTTTTCAGAACTTTATACTGAACCAGATGGGCTTTCCCTGACACAAAAGTTATTTTTCATTTTACCACTAGGCTTTGTTCCCTTACAGTGTTTTGCATGTACAGTAGTTTTCTCCTCCTATATAGTAAATCATACATGTGATTATGCATCTGTAAGATATTTGAAGAGCGGATTACAGAAGCATGCATAATCTGGAGATATATTTGCACATTCTGTCTTTAAGCTTCATGTGGTTCATGAAAGCTTTTGGTGATATGCAGTGATTGTAGTTTGTGGAGTTGAGACTGAACAGGGTATTCTCTATTGCGTGGGAGGACAAAAAAGTGCATTATGATAAACCTTTGAAAAGCCTGTTTTCTCTGCTATAAAACTATAACGTGGCAGATAGGTATGTTATCTGTGGATATATCCACACTGCACAATTGTAATCATTTATCTTACCAAACTACAAATCCCGGGATTCCACAGAATTGAGCCATGGCAGATAAAGTAGCATCAAAATGCTATAACTGTGTGGTTTGGATACACCTTAGAGTAGGAAGCTACCTAAAATTTTCATGTATTATACCAGGTTTCCCATGGTTGTTTGCTGTATACTTGTCTCTAAAATGAAGAATGAGTACCTCATAGTTCTTTCCTAGACAAGAAGGGTTTTCTTGAACAAGTACAGGTGACTGAGGAAAAACTTAGTTAAGATATAACTTGCAGTGGGGGGGGGGGACAACAACTACACAGATTTTCTCCAGGGTAACAATCAGAGAATCAGAGTCTTAAAATTTAGTCTAGATCTTAACTTTATGGTATCATCGTAAACATGCCCCAAGATGATAATAGGTCAGAAATGCAACACCTAAGAGGTCTAGTGCTCAGAATTGATATCCATATCTAAGGCCTTAAAATGCCTCATATCAAAGGTATGTATGGGAAGCTCATTAGAAAAAGATTACAGTCTCACTAATTGGGATGGTCTAGAACTAGATCCCACTCCCCTTTCCTGAACAAGTGATCAGAGAAATGTTTTTTGAATTTTTTGAAAATGTTCCCCTCATGCAATTTCTGCATTTTGTTGGGACAATGGAATTCTGAATGGGATGGCATTGATTTCTAGGTAAAGTTTGCCATCTAGCTGGGGAAACATTCATGGGAAGTAGATTCTACACAGATTGAGGGATCTGTAGATCAGAACAGCAATCTGAAGGCTTTCAGCATCTTTTATGTTATGTGTCTTCCCATGTATGTGTATGTGTCTGTATGGATTTCATAGGGTTTTCTTGGCAGAGAATACTCAAGAGGTGGTTTTGCAAATTCCTTTCTCTGAAATACAGCCTACAGCACCAGGTCTTTCCTAGCAGTCTCCCATTCCAGGACTGACCCTGCTTCCTATATAGTGGCCAAATGGGTGGTCTGCTCAGAAGGTGAGTAGTTTAATTATAGTTGTGCTGTCATGGAATTGCATGGCATGGTATGTCACTGTTCTGTTATAATTTCTAACAGTAGTATGTCCCTGGGGGAAGTTAACAGAGACTTGTATGCCCATCACAGGTGCCAAAATCATTCCAGTTTGTACAATTATTATCATTTTACTGATACTAAAATCTACTTTAAAATGCTTTGATGACATAATCCTAAAGCATTGTTCACCAATCAGTCTTTCTAAAATGTAGTTTATGAAGCTGAGAATGAGTGTCAGAGCCAAGAACTCCTGCCTTCATTTGATCAGTGCTGCATTCTTGACTTACATCTGTTTCTGGCCTATTGCTTCATATTGTTAACTGACATAAAGCCAGAGTTCCCCAGTTCAGATATCATGGGGAATCTTGGTTTTAACACAAATCAGAAATTAAGCTGCAACATTAGCATAGAAGGGGAGGAAACGGGCAAGAACAAGAAGAAGCATTAATGTTTGTTCCTTGATTCATCTGTTTTTTAATCAATCAAGCCCAGCCACTCTGTACCTGCCCACCATCCATTTCACTCTTTATAAAATTTTGGTCTCCTATGGTAGCTGAGAATTATCTGGTTAACAAATGGAAAAGTTTCTGAAGAGAGGACACAGCAATGATAAGGAATATGCAATATAGAGAGACCCAAGTTCAGTCAACTAAAATTCCCAGTTAAAGACTCACAGTAATAGTGTTGAGAATAACCTCTGCCTCAGTCCATAGAAAAAATGTGTACTGATGGCCACATTAAACGGAAAGTGTTAACTAACCCATGTACTGACTTGGTATAGGACAGTATCATGTATATTGACAGAAATTTACCGGTAATAAAAAGCTGCCACTTTTTAAAGGCCATAAATTAAAATTAATATGTAGATGCATACACTAGGAAATATACATATAGATTTACACAAATCTTTCCTGGCTGATAGGAAAAAAATATTTACTGAAGTGCCGCATCTCTAGGAAGCAGCTTACTTAAAAGCATGAGCGAGGGATGGGGAATCATAACACACTCCCTTTATCATCGTTATAGAGCGAACAGAATATTTTTCAAGATTGACAAATTTGATGACTTCTGAAAGTTTCTTTCACTTCTTTTTCATTTGTAAATATGGTGATGTAGCATGATTAGAGGAAAATCTAGACAGGTGTTATACTCCACCCATGGAAATGTTGGCCGTGGGACTGTGTGGATCACATTCACTCAGTCCAAATGGCACTACACTTCTTCGTTTTAGCCCAAACTTGCCATGCTGGCATGTTATTTTCCCAGTTGTCCCCTGGGGGCTTTCCCTGACGCTTGCTAAGCATGGTTGTCTGTGAGCAAGGCACTAGTATTTATTTTTCAGTAAACCCCTCTATGATTTTTACATATTGGCCACTCTTAATTTTGATGTTGTATTTTAATTTCCTTCTACCCTCTGCCTCCCCCCACCTGCCCCGTGGTAGGGAAAAAAATGCAGATGGAATCCCAGAAATCAGTTGGGTTGGTAGAGTGAGGAAGGGACTAATTGGGGGGGGGGGGCTCCCTCAGCAAATGTGAATAGAGGCTCTCATGACTCTAGTTATATCAACAGTTCTTCCATTGGGGCACCACGGGCAACTTGTAGAGTCATGACCATGAAAAGAAAATTGCATTTCAGATACAAGTGAAATGGAGAGTGAAAAACAACTGGTCTGAATTTCCTCTCCATTTACATTTGATACTGAATCAAATTTTTACAAAACTGACATGAACTGATACAAGCTTATTAATATCCACCCATAACATTGGAAGCCTTTAGATCATATTCAGATTAGTTCTACATTCTCTGCTATAAAGAGTATGTATTCAATTATATAGTTTATTTCAAAATGCCTGCTGACATATGTATAATGTATAATATACACATAAAAAAACAAATTGGACAGACTATATTTTTCTCTGTAAAATATGGGAAAAGGATCATTATTTATATCAGAATAGTCTATTGTCAGCTTTTACACTCTCGCCTCTTATGACTTAGCTCTTATAGCTGTTGAACTGTTTTGCTTATAAAATCAGTAAGTGGAACTGTCTACCAATTAAAGACTTTTAGTCAATTTAATCACCTGACTTCTTACCAAATAATTTTAACTAAATCTCATATTAATAGCCCCAAAGGTTACTGAGTTATTGAACTAACTTTGAGAATACAGTATATAGTTTAATAAGGAAAGCTACATCATTTTAGAGTACAGGTATTTTAATTTTTGTTCTTTCTCTGCTGCTAACAGTAGAATCAGAATAGCTTTTAAATACAGTTGTACCTTCACATTTGCAGGGGTTTGGTTCCAGGACCCCCTGTGAATACCCAAATCTGTGAATACTCAAGTCCCATTATATGCAATGGCATAGCAAAATGGTGTCCCTTATGTAAGATGGCAAAATCAAGGTTTGCTTTTTGGATTATTTTTTTAAGAATATTTTCAAGCCGTGAATACTTAAATCTGCAAATGCCAAATCCGTGAATATGGAGGGACAACTGTATAAAGAACTGTGCCTTTAATACTCAGCATCAAGGTTTAACATTTCCTTGTACACTAATTTTTTATTTTTATTTATTTATTTATTTATTTATACCCCGCTCTTCAGCCACAAAGGCTATCAGAGCAGCTTACAAATTGTTTTAAGCAATAGCAATTTACACATCTACACTACATTAAGCAGTTTCCAATGTGTGTTAGCTAAATATGTGTCTTAGCTAATGCTAAAGCTTTAGCATATTTATTTGCCAGTTATTTAAGTGATGATGGATAAAATAAACACAGATGTTTTGATGATAAACGATCATATAGCAACTGATCTCAGTATCTCATTTGAGTAAAATAAAGTAATTAGAGTTATGAATATTAGTAATGGCCACTTCAAATATTAACATGCTTGCATGTGACAAATATGGCCTTCACTATGGTCATGTTGGCTTCACCTTTCATATCACATGCCCAAGCAGTTACAGGCAGTAACAAATATTTAATGTATAAAGTGTTCTTGAGCTAATGCCCCAGAATCGAGATTAAAAACCTTCTTGGTAGACTTAAGCATTGCATTTTTCATTCCAGGCTAACTTGTTTGTACTTACCTCCCATCGTTTTTCAAATACACTGCAGTGCACATACTGTTAGCTTTTAAAAATTGTTTGTCTGTGCTTCCATTTCTATCTTGGCTGTTTTTATATTTATTTTATCCTTAAAGCTGAACATCTTTCTTGGAAAGGTAAAGTCTCTGTCCCTTTAAATAACATTATAATATGTTCTTTATAGGATGGATAATTGTGCCAGATTATATCCACAGATGATCTTCCTTAGTGGAAAGCACTGGAACCCATTCAAGCAGGCCACCCAGTTTTTGCAGATCCCTCCTACCCACTTTAGCCTCACCAGCAGCATCAATATGTCTGCTCCTGAAGATGTGTGTCTTCACGTTGCAAAGACACCATGAAGACACATTTATAGGACTTTCTTAGGCAAGGAATACTCAGAAATGGTTTTGCCAGTTCCTTCCTCTGAAATATAACCTACAGCACCTAGTATTCATTGCAGTCTCCCATCCAAGTACTAAACAAAGTTGACCATGCTTAACTGCATATGGGATCTGGTGCCTTTAGAGTATTTAGAGATTAGGCCTCTCTAAAACAGAATGGGATATGGCATGGAGGGCTGCTGCTGTAGGAAGCATAAAATACAACTGAGTGCCCTGACCTGTAGAAGCACTTTCTGCAAAGGCACAGTCACCACTGGATACAAGCCATTGTCATCAAACACACTGCAGCTGTAGTTGTGAAAATAACTGTAATCATCATGTTCATGCTTACTTAGATGTAAGCCCAATCATGTTTGAAAACACCATCAAATGAGATTAGCCTTTCTATGAATGTACAGTAGTTTAAGGCCATCAGCTTGACAAGTGTGTTCTCAGAAGTGTTCCCTTCCCCTACTATAACAAACTTTGAACATTTACAACTGAAGAAAACATCATTGTGGGTTGTATTCAGTTTGATCTTCGAGTGTGTGTGTGTGTATATGTGCCTTCAAGTCATCTGTTGACTTACAGCAGTAGACCCAATGAAATCACTAGGACTTCAATTAAAGTACCAGTGATTTGGTGGATGACTGCTTGCAACCAACCCATGTTGCATCCCTATATTACCCTCCTTTCACATTCTTTGATTTGACTGTTTTGCATACATACGCAGAACAGTGTCAGAAAACAGTGGTACTATTTTAAAAATATATTACAAATGCTTATATGTTTCTTTTTCTAGAAGACTAGTTGGTGTATTTGTTAAATTTGATAAATTGTTCATTCACTTGTGCCTAGATATAGATTTTGTTACATTTATGCCCTGCCTTTCCTACAAGGAGCTCAGTGTGGTGTCCATGACCCTCCTCACCCTGTTTGATATTGTTAGACTGAGGAACAGTGGCTAATCCAGGGACCTTAATGGTTGAATGAGGGTTTAAGGCCAGGTCTCCTTAATCCTTGTCCAGCACTTTGTGTTTCAGCATCTGCATAGTAAAATATATCCAATTTTTAAAATTCTGTTACCCAGTTTAGAACCCCAAATCAGTGCTAAATAGTATTATGTTTTAGTGTGTTTTCAAGCTGCACTGCAGGTTTCTGTCCAGAATGTACTTAATGTGAAGAAACCTGCTGAGTGTGTCTTTTCTTCTGTGCTTGCTTTAAAAGGTAAAAGTATAATCACTCTTTTCTAATCATATAGCCCTAGTGCAGTCTAAAACACAGCATTATTTTAAGGCAGAATGTCATTTTAGAATTATCTGTTCTAGAGGCTAAACTTAGGGATTGTGAAATTCCCATCCAGAAGGTCTTGGTGTAGGTGCCAGAAGCACACTGCACTGGCAAATATATAGTTAGGTTTGAATATAGAATAATAATCTGCATGACACTTCGGTCCCAAGCTGCCTGATGATATCACAGCAGCATGTGGCTGGGCTGCCATGGCAGCAAGAGCCACCATCAGATGTGCCATCATACATTTGGTGAAAGATAATGGGAAAAGAGTGAGTGTAAGTAGGAGTCATAAACCTATTTATGTTCAGCATCATAAGGGCATTTCAGTCACCACAGAGCCTGCCATAGCATCACAGCTCTATAGATGTCTGTGATAATAGTAATAAAGTACTTGTATCTGACACACCACATAATTGTTCCACTTGTATCACACTGCATGGTTCTGTCACCATAGCTTCTACCTGCTGACCCTACATTCACAACCAGGATTGGGTTGTCAGTGATAAAATTCACTGCTGCCGTAGTAGTCCTAAAAGTTGTCTCAGTACAGTTTAGTACTATGAGAACATGAGTAAGGATTACTTCTAAAATGAAGTAAAAGGCAGGAATTGAAGCTATGTAAAACAAGCTTATGCAGTCTTATGAAGAGAAGCCTTAGCAGTTCATCTGTGACATTAAATTATTGATAAAATTGCCAATCAGTTACGTAAAATTTACAGAAAATAATCTTAATGGAGATTTCCATTGGTGAAAATAGTAACTATACATATTCCAGCATAAAAGTCCCCACCTGAGTTGATGACCAGTTTTCTCCTGTGGGTACACTCTCCTTATGTTATGTACACAGTCCTTGTGCTCTCTACTTCGACCTTTCTTTGTCCACTTTGTTTCTATCCTGATTGTTACAGCTGCTCCCCTCTTCTTTCTCTACTCATTTAACTAATTTCTAGTTCACTTGTCAACTCCATCCCACAAAAACACTCTGGAAATGCTTTCTGTTGCTGTATCTGAGTAACAGAATCAATATTGGAGTACTCTGTTGCACTGTTAACAACGGACCATTTCTGTTTAATCTTTCTTTCCATTTAGCTGTTTTAGTTGAAGAAAGAATATATTTTACCAAGGAGTAAAAGTTGACTGTGAACTTTTCTCCCCTGCAAAGTGGAAAGCAGTGCTTTCTATTTAATACAGTTACATAAATCTATTACTTACTTAGGTTCTACTAGTGATACTTTAACTGGATGATCTGTCATTGAGACTTGCATGCAGTCATAAATATACAGTTGACCCTCCACATTTGCTGGGGTTAGGGATGCAGGAACCCTGCAAAAATGGGAAAACTGCAAATATCTCTAGGCCTCCCAAATCATATTTCACACACACAAAAAGTACGACCCATAAATTCAACCCACTGCAGATGCCTTCAAAATGGCAGGGTTCCTTTGCAAGGCAGAAGTGGGCGACTGATGGGTCTTGCCGTGGCCTTCACTACTGCCCTATGCCACTTTAAACAGGGAATTACAAGCCTCACTGCACGTTCACAGTCTCATTCTCACAAGGCTTGCAGTCACTATTAAATATGGCATAGGGCAGCAGCAGAGGTAGCAGCAAATAATCCACGAATAATCAAATCCACAAAAGCTAAACCCACAAATATGGAGGGCCAACTGTAATTACTCAGACATAAGTTTCAAGATGTAATTTCAGGAGGATTTCTTTCTCAGTATGCGTAGGGAGTATTTATCAAACTTTACAGTAGGGTACATCGATTTAATATGGAAAAAGAATAGTCTTTAATTTCTAGCAAGTTAAAGATGTACCAGCACAGATTACATTTTCTGGTCATAATTAAATGCAAATAAAACATGTTAATAAACAGTTCCAGTATTGTGAAATTATTAGAGTACAAACTCATCATGATACACCATTCAGTTTTATAAAGGTCAGTAAGAGGGAAGTATTAGTATTCTACAATATACATGGTAATTATTCATACACAAAATACAGAGAAGTAAAATTGGACATAGTGCTGTGTATTGCCTTTACCAGACTAAAAAACAGGAAATGTGTTCAGTTTGCTCTTCTGTTTGAAATTGCCTGCAATGTCACTGCCCTTCAGCATCCTGCCACTAGCTACACCATCAACTGCCAATGGTATATATAGTATACATACATAATTAAAAAAAGAACATAAAATGGGGCATAAAAAGTAAGACAGCAGATTTCAAGCAAAAAAGAAAATGTACACCTAGAAATACTTGTGAGAGCTCAGTTCCATTAAAACTTTAACCTTTTACAGTTTCTGTTTGCAGTTGTACAAAATGATGGATGCTTGTACTTCAGCTGTTAGAGAGTTTTCATCCATTCCTTTCTTCCCTTCTCCTGCTATTTAGTCCTCAGGCCTCCTCACTTACAATTATTCTTGCTGCTGCCCCAGCTCAATATTTTAAATGGCAATGTATCCCACCATAATCTTTTCAGTTTTCGCACCACACAACCAACTTACTACTCTCCACAACTTCTCCCACCTCTGTCTATGTGCCTCAGTGGTTGTGTATGTATAGTCAAAACATAGTAAGAAGTAACAAGCAATTATTAGCAGTTGTCTTTCAGGAGTGTTTAGCTATTAGTAAAGATACCTGTTATGAATGCTTAATAAGCGGCTGTTACAAAAGACACATTAAAAGCCATTCAAGAAGGGAATCATTGTTATTAACATTACCTGACCTGTGTATTCATTGTATTGCATAGTATGGGGCAGTATTCAAATCAAAGCTGAAAATAAGTCTTTTCTTTTAAATTGGGGGAAAAAATCATATGTTGCTGCCCGGTCGTTTATAATTTGACTGGGAAAATTGTGAATTCTTTTACTCCCCTTTGCCAACTTTTTGCTCTAGTAAAAAAGAGGTCCTGGCTCATCTTCATCTCTAATTAGTCAGTTACCAGCAATTGTAACTGGTTTTATAATCTGGCATAAAACAGTGTTAGTAGTTTGAGAAGCGCTGGTCCAGGCTATGGCTTGTGGTGGACAGCATTTTCCCCCAATGTTCCAGGCCCCAGTACCATATTGTTTTATATTATCATATTCACGCTTTTCCTGGAAACTCACCCTAGACTTGCAGCCAATGGCTTATGGACCAGCACCAGTCTGCAGACCATTGATAAATGTCAGTTTTTCATAAAATATACAGTATTTGTCTTTGCGGGAAAATGCTTCCAGGTAAGTTTGAATCTTTTCACTATTTTTATTACTTCAGAAATGTTTTATCAAATATATATTAGCCAGGGGTTTCTTAGTCTTTGCACCTCCACCTGTTTTGTACTTCTAGAAACCTCTGTTATCATAGATCATTTTAATGGATTCTGGGAGTGTGGATCTGAAACATCTGGAGGACCAAAGACTGAGAAACACTGAATTAGTCTATATATTAGCCAGCTAAAAAACGACACATGTAGTTGATTAAATTGCTTTCTCAAGCTTTTCTGGAACTCCTGGCTTCAAGAAATATTCATAGGCATTTAACACAATTTGTGTTTATAACAGATTAAAGTAATATATTTTAACAGTAAGACTTGACACCCGATGTAAAGAATAGCATCTTGGAAGCTTTAGGTGTCCCAGATCAGTCATACTGTGTGCACAGTGTTATTTGAAGTTGGTGGCTTGATGTTTAAAGCCCTAGTAGTGCAAAATAGTAAGTGCAATGGGACAATTATTTTGTTGTAAACAACTCTACTAAAATGCTGGGACAGCAGGATGCCTGTGTAACTGGAGAACCAACAAGATACGTGAAACTATTATGTGGCCTTGTTCAAAGGTGGAGCAACTTCATGTGAACCCCAGAATCATTGCTGTGGAATGTTATTGTTTCCTGTATCAAAAGAAGTTTATTTGGGGGAAAATATCTCTCATACATCTCACTTATGAAGGCATGCCTGTTTGCAACATGCCTGTGCATGGTAAGAAATTCTGATATAATGCAGGTGGAGCAGCAGCAAGATGGATTACCTCTTAAGTGCAAAGCCACTTGCAGATGTATGTGTTCAGTCATTTTGACGTTGTCCTTATAGTGGGATCGTGAAATACCAGAACTGTGGAATCATGGGCAGGGAGTGGGGAGAGGTAGTGTTAATAAAATGTTCAGTTAATGTTTACACAACTCCAATGGAGTAAATTAACTATCCAAATCATTGTGGGGCGTGAAGGAAAAATTCTAAAATGTATGCAAAACTACTTTGTATAGATCAATCATCTAAAAGCTTGCATATTTTAATAGGATGCAAGATTGGGGGACAACAGGAAGTAGAGCTGCAGTAGATTTATTAATGTGAACTGTACCAGTTCCTTGTACAATCAGTGGTAGCAATAAAGAAAGATAAGATTTTGGATATACTCTTGGAAGCTTCATTTCAATCCCCATAATGAATGCTCTGTTAGCAGTACTCAGAAAAAGTGGAATTATTTCAAAAGTATTTGGTGACACCTTAGAGACTAACAAATTTTATTTGGTATAATCCTTTGACTATAGCTCACTTCATCAGATGCACAGAGGGGCCCCAGTCCGTGAAAGCATATGCCATATGAAACATATTGGTCTTTAAGATGCCACTAAACTCTGCTTGTCTTTTGCTGCAACAGACTTAACAGTGCTAACCTCTGAAAGTAATTTTTATTTCTTGTGTCTATTTGATTAGTTAAAAATAGTCTAAACCATCAATGAGGAAGCAGTCCTGCTCAGACTTCTATTCCCTGGTGGTTCCTGGTCTAAAAACATTAGTGTGTCTGGCTAGAGACTTATTTCAGGCAGCAAAGCAGAGATACAAAAGCTGAGGTAGATAAACAGCACCTGCTCCCTTATTAGAAAGGCCCCTGATAGAGTGCAGTCCTGGTGTCTTCTTGGTTCCCTTGACACAACAGCCAGGGATTTTGGGAAACATGGAAGAAAAAATCAAATACCCTTTGCTTTCCTCATTCACCATGCAACAAAATGCATGGGAAGATGTGGATGGACGTACCATACGGAACAGTCTGCATCACTGCCCCAAGGCAAACTTACTAACCGTTTCTGACTCCGACACTTAGAAGTATTGTTTCTTGGTACCTTAAAACTACAACCAGTAAATCATAGTGGACTGAAACACTACTATCAGTTATGATCCTTATTTATAGAGATTAATCATTAAAAAATTTGATCACCAATGTAACATTCTTACACCTTGAGCCACACACAAACAAGGTTTTGATAAAAGATATTGTGTTATTGGTCCCTGAAAGAACATCACTGGCTTTCAGTTAATTTCTCAGTGCAATCCAAGGTGCTGGTGTTCACTTTTAAATCTGTTGATGAATTCAGGTTTTGTTACCTGAAAAAGTGCTTGTTCTCATCCTGATTTGCTTAGGTAATGAGGTTGATTTTTGGAAGTTCTCTTTCATTGTCTGCTGCTATTCAAAGTATGAAGAGGGTGTTGTCTAGAGATTCTCCATTTTTTAGAATCTCCTTTCTAGAAAAGTTCTCCTGACGTCTTGGTTGCTAACTTTTCAAGACTTAATATTGTTAAGTTGTAATGTTTCATTTTGACTTTATAGCTTGTTTTTCTAAACTGCCCTTGAAATACTGCTAAAGTGCAATACAGAAGTCCTTTAAATAAATAAATAAATGCCATGTAGGCTTTAGCCAGCTACTCCTTATGTTGTCTTTACCTTATCAGGAAGCAAATCTGTCAGAAAAAGTGAATGTGTGCAGCTGCTTTAACTTCAGAGTGCCGAATATTTGTCTTCTGCTGACATAACTCTAACTTTTGGGCTGAAAGATAAAAGTATGTATACCATTAGAAATCTGCTGCCATACTTTTGCCAAACAGCAAACATTTACTTCTATATTTACTGACAGGGATTTTGGTTCTCTGGTGAAAAAAGTAGAGTAACTGTTCTTTGGGACAATCTTCTCTTTTTAAAAAAATGTCCCGATAGTACAGTGGTCCATTGCATATAGATGGCTTACTATAGCCAAATATGTTTCATAAAGCAATTTAAAGTTCATATGTCCACTATAATGTGCAGGCGTTGGTCTAAAACTGAAACAACATGGTTGGTTCTTTTATGTAATATTTCAGTGGGATAACAAATCCAAGTGGCGGTATAATGAAATTATTAGTTGAACCAGAGTTCTTTGTTTCTCAGAATATGCGGAAAGGCAACCCTTTTCTGATTTACAAAAAACAAATCTAGCTTTCCCATAACATAATAATTCCTTTCATGATTTCTTGGTCACCTCTAATACCACTTTTTTTCTTCCTAAGTTGAGTGTGTATCTGTGGCCCTCCAGAAATTTTTGGACTGCAGCTTCCATTTCGCTCAATGGTTGCTATGTTAGTTAGGTATGATGGGAATTACTGGTTTAAAAAATTTAAAAATCTGGAGGTCCGGTTGTTCACCCCATCCCAAGTTATCAAGGCAAATTAATATATTGACAAAACTCTTGATGATTAAAGAGTTTATATTTAAGCAATGCTTAGTGCTATGTTATACTTTAGAGAGTCTTCTGTGTAAAGATTCAAATAGAAAGTCTTCTGTGTGAAGAGTCATATGAAAATTATTCCATTGAACAGGAAATACAGTACACTAAGAATTTATACAGTTTTTGTAAGAAGCTTTGTAGTATTTGTTGTTCAGTTAAGTGAAGGTTATACAGTATTCATAATCAGTGTAATTGAATTTATATCTATTTTCTGTCTCAAAATATTTGAATAAAGATGCTTAGTTTCACTGACTAATAGTGCCAAATTGCTAGGGTATCTTCATGTTGAACCTGTACCTTAAAATATGACCCAGGGTCTAAAAATCTAAAAATTAAGACATTTGCATGCCTCTCTGAAATGTAGGACTCAGTAGACTCTCAAGAAATTATGATACTCTTATAATGCTGGGGAATGGTAATTGTTAGAAAAGTGAAAAGAACCACTGACTTTAAAAAATGAAGTTTACCTCCTAGTGGAGGTCAACATTGTACTTCAAAGCAAGCCAAACAATACTTGAAGCGCAATGTTGTATAACAGAAGTTCTACTTCTTGTTCAGAGATTAAAGGAAAATGTATTTCCAGTAGCAGATAGGAACACTCATTTATTTCTGCAGTATGAAAGGGTTGCCTCAAAACCTCAGACTTGGCCCACAAACACCTTTGAACCTACTGTGTTATTTCAAATGTATCAATATCCATTTGCTACAAGATCTTAAATTTATTTACATATCTTACTTCTTGGTTCTCTCCAAAGTTGATAGCCATTTCAGTCCCCTTCCTCCCTCACTCGCTTTCCAGGTTTCTTCAACTGAATCCCTTTAACATTTCCCTGCAAGTAATTTCCTTTCTTATTACTCCCATGTACCACTGTACTTCTTTACTCGTTAGGTACTCCTGTAACCAGCCTTAACTGTTTGCGTTAGCTGTATGTTATCCAGATTTCTGAAGGGGTTTTGTTGTTGTTGACTACTGCTTTTCCAATTTATTTCTTTATAGGTTTGTCGTTTCCATTAACCATCTCACCAAGTACCTTCACCTCAATGTCAATTAATGTAATATTCATAGGGGGGGTCTTCTCTTAATTCTTTAATTTGACTACTATATATTTTCCCAGTTCTCAGTTCTCCTTTCTTTGTTCTACAGAAAGCAGAGAGATTAACTGTGTTCCCTTCAACTGTCAAATTTAGCACTGAGAGCAACATTCCGTGCCTCCCCTTGCTTTCGATAGGACCAACTGCCATTTGTCTCCTCCTTTCCCAGATCTGGGTCTGGCAGGGACCACATGCACACACAGACATTATGTAACATGACACAAGAGTTCCCGTTTGAATTTATTTTTCTCTTCTCTCACAACATTTTTGTTCCTTTTGAAAATCATATTTCTTAATCAGGGGTGCGCAGACTTCAGGCTTATAGCTCTACCTTCCCTTCCCTTTATTTTTCTATGAAACAGAAGATATCCAAGATCCACCAACCAGAGCAAGGTGTAGGAAATATGTAAGAAAAGGCACTTAAGAGTTAAATAATATGTTGCCTCTGAACACATACTGAGCCTAGGATTTCTGTACCAGAACTGAAGGGGGTACACAACTTTCACATAAATATTTAAGGCTGCTTCTCCTCCATTTTCTTTTATTTCAGCAACCTAATTTAGATAGAGATCTTGGGTGGTCTAGAGGTTTGAATGATTAACTCAGACTCCAGGAGACCAGGGTTCAAATCCCCACTCAGCCACAAAAACCCACTGGGTGGTCTTGGACAAGTCACATTCTCTCAGCCGCAGAGAAAGGCAAAGGCAGATCTCCTCTGAACAAATCTTGCCAAGAAAACCCCAAGCCTTAGGATTGCCAGAAGTCAGAAATGACTTGAAGGTCCATAACAAATTTAGATGGGGAGAGTCATTTTGTTGCTCGATGTCAGAAAAACCCTTGTTCATCTTCTGCAAGTCATCCTGAGATATAGTAGCAGGTACACTTTCTACCCACTTGTCTTAGAAAGTGAGCATTATTTTCAACTTTAAATTTCAAATGCGTTGGCAGAAAGGCTTAATATAAACCTAGTCACCTTGGGTCCTATCCCAGGAGATTAGCAGGAAATAAATGAATAGATAAAAATAAAGAACAGTAAATATTCTACCCATGCACTTCTTAGTTTATAGCCTGATTGACATAAGAAAGGGGACAGCAAAATCACTGTTTAGGTGTCTTTCCATTGCAGAAAGATAAAAAGGGAGAAAAGGAGAATGTTCCTTCTACCCCTCTGGCTTCTCTGAGTTGGAAATATGTCTGTAGCAAGATGACTTTTCTGGGAGCCTCTAAAAAAGCAGAAAACATTCCCACTTCAGAGGATTGTCCTTAAATTGGCAAAGGTCTGCAAACAATGGGAAGATGAGACAGAGGAGGTGCCGCTGTGTTTTTTTTTAACTACCTTTTATTAATATCAACATGATATATTAATTCTACTCTCTTCAATTAATTAAAATCAGATGAAGGATCACATTTTAATTTCATACAGAAAGCAGAATGTGTCATGTTGATATTAATAAAAGGTAGTTAGAAGATACACAGTGTATACAGAGACTATATAGAGAGACTAAAAGATTTATGTATCCTCTGCCACTCCTTCCTATGTAGGCTCTTACTGGTTCTGAAGGTGGAACTACATTAAATAGGCTTAGATTGTATTTTAATAAAATCTTCAGGCATCATGGAAATTAAAGTTAGCATCTCATAGCTGATAGATTCCATTCATAAAATGCAATGAACTTGGTTTTAAAAAGTGACCCCGGTATTACACATTATTGCCTACAAATTTTATCTGATTAGAGCAGAAACTGCCATCGGTATGTCAACTGAACAAAATCAAACTGATGTCTTAATATAGTAACTCTTCAGTTTTATCCAGCAAATTGCTAGTGCTTTTTTATACCTTTGGAAATGCTATCTACATAAATTACAGCCTCATAAACAATACAATGCTCATAAATGTAGATTTAAAGTAATTTAGGCCTTGTGAGCATCCTACAAGCAGAGGCATGCAAAGGTTTAACTGCTACAGTTTGGGAGCACTTGATTCAGTTAATTTGTCCAAGACATTAATAGTCTTCTTTTCCATGGCCTTGGTCAATGCAAGCACCATTCCCTCTCTATTTTCTGTTAGCAGAACTGCTTTAAGGATTGGGCAATAAATCTCTTGTGTCTTAATTACCTATCTGTAAGATGGAGAATAATAATATCTTCCTACATCAAAGGGACATTGCAGAAAAATTCATTAGCATGTGTGTATTAGAAATTCAAACTGTGGTGATAGGAACTAAATAACAAATAAATAGGGCTTCACTGTAGGAAGCAATTCATAGGGCGCTCAGGTAGAATTTCCTCTTAGAGACCAGCTGGTTTTTGTTCAAAAATCCATCCAGTGCCCTCAGTCTTTGTGATCTGATGAGAGCTAATAAAACCGTAATAGATTTGCATATAAGCAAGTAGGTTTTTTTAATGTATGGTGATTTATTTATTGTACATATCAACATAAGATATATTGCTCCTGGAATGTGAATGTAATATAGGGGCTGAACAGATCAGCTATTGAAATGGGATGAGATTTTCCAAAGTATCAGGCTCCAGGTGGTACAGTTTTTGCTCAATACTAAATAAAGGCACCAGAATTAGATGGTAATTATTTCATTTATTGACTGAAACATGCAGATATCCCCAGACATTATTATGGCCATCATTGCAGCAATAAAAATATTACCAAAAGACAAGAAATACTTTCCCTTGCCATTCTACAAACAACAGAAATATTCAAGTTCCAGCAAAAAGGAGAAAAATATAGAGGGGAAAATGACTGGGTGCTCATAATGAAATGATGCTATAATAGCATAGTACCAGAAAACCCATTCAACTAATTTAATACTATTACAACCACATGCCTTTTTAAAATAAATTTCACCTATGTTGTTTCTACCAGGTACCACAGACATTGTTGTTCAACCTTCATTTTGATACATCAACCACATTCTGCTAATAAAGGAGAATTTATTCTACATTACCCAATGCAGAATAAAACTGGAGCACAGTGGAACTAATTTTATAACCTTAGATGTTTACAACCCCATGAAGTGGGGGTTGGTTAAAAAGAGGTGCAAAAGCTATTCCTTTCCATTTCCCCACCCAAAAAACAACCAGAGTTTTCTAACTCAATTTGTGCCATTACAGTACATGCCTACCTTCAGTTTCAGTTGAAGTAACGAACAGTGTTGAAACAAGCCTCCTCCTGTGTAGACTGTGGGTAAATTGCAGCCCAGGGGCCCCAAACAGGGGTTGTAGTGTTTTTTTGTTTTTGGTGGCACACCCAGCCATATATGGTTGCTCATGAGGACTCAAAAAGCTTTCTGGTTTTGCAGGCATATCTTGAGTTTGACAACTGCCTCAAAAGGAGAGCAGGACTGGGGGTCAGAATTCTGAACTTACCACAAGACATGGTAAGTGAACAGTTTATGGCTCAGTGGGTCCCAGGTTGTGCAGGTCTTTTAAAATATAGGTGTGCTATAAATATAATTCTTTACTGTAGATCTGCATTTGTCATAAATGTTCCTTGAGGATAACAAAGCAACATGGCTTTTACCCATAAACTACATAGGTGGAATATTTAGTAATTAAGTTATCTAGCCCTAAACAATGGACCCTGTTGTCAAGTAACTGGGTTTAGGATTCTGGTATAAGTCCCATTAACTTGTATAGGCTTAAACCCTGATCCTGAAGTTGCTATAACAGCTTCTTAATAAGTGTGCTTACTAACAAGAGCTAAATATTCATAAGGCATATCCCAGATTTAGAGAAAATATTGGAAAATTATATTTTTTTATTTTTATTTATTTATACCCCGCTCTTCAGCCACAAGGCTATCAAAGCGGCTTACAAATTGTTTTAAGCAATAGCAAATTTACACATCTACACTGTATTAAGCAGTTTTCAATGTGTGTTAGCTAATTGCCCCCACAAGCCGGGTACTCATTTTACCGACCTACGAAAGGATGGAAGGCTGAGTGAACCTTGGAGCCCACTGGAATTGAACTTGCAACATGGTGACTTGCAGTACTGGCATTTAACCACTGCACCACCAGGGCTCTTTTTTTTTTTTTTTTTTTTTGCTGGCAGAAAGTCTTTTGTTATTTTAAACAACTGAGGGGAACCCAAACATTTCAGCTGGTAGCCGTATCTATAGACATTTCCTTAAAATCACATAAACTAAGTACAAAAGCACCACAGATTATTGCTCTAGGGAAAAAAAAAACAAGAAAAAATGCATATACCCACAGGGGGAAAAAACCATGACTATATGCACAAAACATACATTTCTTAAAAGCAAATATATGGAATGCTTGTCAAATCTTACAAACACTTTTCCCCAATGTTAAATTGATACTTTTTTAAAAACTTGGCAACATTTGGAGTTTCTAGAAGCATGGGTATATAAGGAAGAAATGTTCATATACAGTTTATCCACTCATTTGTAAGTCCTAAAAAAATTAGCCTTTACAAAATGCTTGATAAAAATATCTTTTAAAAGTTGTCCAGAGGTACATAAAATCATCCTCAAACGTTCAGTTCAGATTACACGCATTCATCATCTAGCAATTCAGTTCTCCGTTCCTGTAGAAGGTAATGGGAAAAAATGTTATGGTAGTCTTCCTCTACTCATCCATGTTATTTCTAAAAAGCAACACAATCATCAGTCCAAAATGTGTGTTTCCTTTTAAAGCCTTCCAAACCTCGGAAGCTTTCTTTTTGCTATGTGTGTCAGGTTATTTAAACACTATATGAGTATATGACAGGATAGCTTTAAACACTTGTTACTTTATTAGTTCCTGATTTGCAAAAGCCATAGAAGCCTTACCTGTGCACTCCCATGGTTCACAAGGAAAAGCATCACATTACTATCTGTTTCTATTCTCTGCACACATGCAGAATGCTCTATCGTACCCTTAACTTTCACTGTTTCAATCTGCCCTTTTACTGACAGTGTGCTGGGTGGGGCACCTCTGGATGCTGAAACACTAACAGTTGAGCGAGAGATGTGGATCTGTAATAACATCACGGGGCAATAAAAAGAAGTATTATGAACATGCTTTCAGTGGCTCAAAAACTGAATTACAAAACACACTGACTGAATCAGCAGGAGTTCTTTGTATGAAAGTACCTCTTCAGCTTTATTTTCACCATTTTCAGATGGTGTAGTACCTTCCTTTGCAGCTTCCTGCTTTTCATCCTTCTTCCCCTTAGCACCTTTGTTAGCCTTTTTTCCAGATTCCTTCTGATAACAGATCAAACACAGGGAAATTTATTTACTATAAACCAGAACAAGCTTCCCAGTAACTATAACCCTCCTCCATAGACCCAGATTACAGAAGACTAATCAAAACTAACAAGTCTTTAAACAAATCAAGAGACTGAGAGCATTGGATGTCTATAGCAAATCTCCTTGAAATATTACACTGCTGGGGTGGGGGAGTGTAAACTGTATTTTTCCCCCTACCATTAAAACTAAGACCAAAATATAGCTGCTTCTCAAATTACATAGTGACCTGTGCTTTTTCTCTCTTTTAGCTTCCAAGATTTGTGTCAAAAGGGAAACTTCTCGCTATCACACAAGAACATATTCCCATTTTGTACTAAACTAAGATGGTGGGGACACGCTCTGAAGCTGCTGCCACATTGAAGAAATAATGCAGTTTGACCCCACTTTAACTGCCATGGCTCAATGCTATGGAATTCTGGGATTTGTAGTTTTGTGAGCTATTTAGCTCTTCTGTCAGAGAGCTCTGGCGCTACAACAAACTATAAATCCCAGGATTCCAGAGGATGGAGCTATGATAGCACAGTTTGAACCACTTTTAACTATCTTTGCAGTGTGGCGGCAGCTTCAGTCACCTGTGAACCAAAGACTGGTGTCACATTTGTGTCCGATAAATACACGTCTTTCTTTCCTGGTAGTGCACCACAGAATAAAAACCCATGCTAATGGACTGGCACTGGTCCAGGGATCATCACTTTGAGCAGCACTGATCTAGGGTAACACTCCTAGCCTACAGCATGCTTCTACCTTTCACTGGCCCTACTCAGAAGAGGTTAGATTCAGGATCTGCTTCCTGCAGACAGGCAGAAGGGTTTCAATCTGTAGAAGGCTTAAAGGAATTCTGTTGGAGGAGGGACAATTTTCATTAATTTCCCCTTCTCCTACAGTCCCAAAAATTCCCTCCCAATTGGCTCCAGAAAGTTCAGGGGACCCTCCAGAACAGCAGGGGGGTGATTCTGAGAAATGCATGGGGTGAAATCTCTTTTTGCCCATGGGACCATTCTAAGCAGCATTCTATTCGACAAAATGCTCCCCCACTGTCAAAAAAAAAAAAAAGAAGAAGAAGAAGTTGAATACAACAACTTGTAAATATATTAAAGACCTAAGCTTGTGTAGGTTGGCAGTATCAGCAGCTGGAGGACAAGGCTGCCAGCTATGTGCCACTGGTTTCTCCCATGCCTCAGGTGGGCGTTCACAGGGCCAATCACCTGTCTCATGGCATAAATGTGTTGGGAGGGAGAGAAAGCACAGCCTTACTATCCAGTGAATTTGAAAGCTGTGAGTGGGAGTGAGCCACACATCTCTGATTCTCTCTCTCTCTGGCTTTTCTTCGCAAACGAAGATTCAGGAAGGACTCATCCCGTGCTTTCTGCAAGCGCGCTGATGACTAAAAAGGCCAATCCGAGATAAACAAGTCCGGTTGCAAAAAGCACAGCAGAAGGTCTCCTTGAGTGATGTTTTTGGGTTGTGATTCTTTCTGCGTTGTCGTTTCTCTTCAAGACTTGTTCAGTGTGAGTTCTCAAATAAGGCTGCAGCATTGTGGATAGTGTGTCTCCATGCCTCCCGATGTGAGGCCAGGGCGGACCACTGTTGGTGATCAATTTGGCCAAGCCTGAGATGTTGTTTCAGGGAGTCTTTGTATCGCTTTTTTGGAGCGCCCCTCTTACGCTGACCCATGGCGAGTTCACCGTAGAGTAGTATTTTTGGGAGGCGATGGTCCTCCATCCTAGAAACGTGCCCTGCCCAGCGCAGCTGTGTTCTCAATATCATGGCCTCAATGCTGGTGATCCCTGCTTGCTCAAGGACAGCAACATTCGTCACATAGTCAGTCCAGTGTATATTTAGGATTGTGCGTAGACAGCGCTGATGAAAGCGCTCGAGGAGTCGTAACATCTCTGATTATACTACCTTATACTACCTTTGCATGATGCCAGGGTTAGAGTAAGTGTAACCACAGATTGTAGCAAGTCTGTTATTTCCCCCCACCCCACCCCCATGTATATGGCACCCCCCACTTATTTTACGGGTTAGGGACCAGAGCACTGTCAAAAAGAGGAAATACAGTTGAAACCCAGTCTTTTTTTTAGCTTGCAAATGCAAGACTGAACACTAGATGGTACAGAATCAACTGAGAGGAAAAAAACTGTGTTGAGTCGACTGAGAGAGGAGGAAAGCAGTGCATGGTCGAAAGAGCAGATCACATAGTGAAAATCTGGTTCCAGGTATAATTTAGAATGGTCAAAAGAACAGATTGACAAAAAGTGAGTCATCGAAAGTGAGGGATGCCAGTATATATTCTCTCTGTTGATCCTTCTTCCTCTATTTGCCAATCCTGTTTTTAACCTATGACTAATTAAGCTTTGTTAAAAATATTCAGTGAGCCCTATGGCATGCTTTTAAGGATTCCTTCCTCAGACCTCATCCATGACACCTTATGCTCAACCCTGCTTACTGTGATTGAACTAGAAAGAGCAAGGGCACTCCTGGCTGAACCAAGGTTATATGGCAATCAGGAAGTGATAGCAATGAACCTCTTTGAGCAGAACTTTGTAATAATTATTTAATCATACTGAAGCGCCTCCTGTGACATAAGGAGATAGTATGCATCACAGTGGGTCCAAGGTCACTTGGTGAGTTTTCAAGGCTGAGGGGGGGTTAGAACCAGGATCTCCTCAGTCGTATTCTAATACTTTAACCATACACAGAATCAAAACTTACATGTGTGGCATCCACCAATGTGAGACATTCACAAAGCAGGCCTTAGGTCTTCCTAACCTTTTCAGTGGAGGCTCGATGATGCCCCAAAAGGAAAACTGCTAGAAACTCCAGACAGATGTTATATAGTACAGTCGTCCCTTCACATTCGCGGGGGTTCCGTTCCGCGGACCCCCGCGAATGTGAAAAATCCGCGAATAACAAACACCCCTCCCCCTCCCTCCCCAGGCCTCCCTCCCTCCCTGCCCAGGCCTTCGCGGGGCCTTCCTAGGCCCCACGGAGGTCTCCCCGGCCGGCCCTCCCTCCCTCCCTGCCCAGGCCTTCGCGGGGCCTTGCTAGGCCCCGCGGAGGTCTCCCCAGCCCTCCCTCCCTCCCCAGGCCTTCGCGGGGGTCTTGCTAGGCCCCGCGGAGGTCTCCCCGGCCCTCCCTCCCTCCCTGCCCAGGCCTTCGCGGGGCCTTCCTAGGCCCCACGGAGGTCTCCCCGGCCCTCCCTCCCTCCCTCCCTCCCCAGGCCTTCACGGGGCCTTGCTAGGCCCCGCGGAGGTCTCGCGAAGGCCTCCCCACCCCTCCCCAGGCCTTCGCGGGGCCTCCGGAGGGCCTCTGGGGGTCCCGCGAAGGCCTCCGCACCGCTCCCCAGGCCTTCGCGGGGCCTCCGGAGGGCCTCCGGGGGTCCCGCGAAGGCCTCCCCACCCCTCCCCAGGCCTTCGCAGGGCCTCCGGAGGGCCTCCGGGGGTCCCGCGAAGGCCTCCGCACCGCTCCCCAGGCCTTCGCGGGGCCTCCGGAGGGCCTCCGGGGGTCCCGCGAAGGCCTCCCCACCCCTCCCCAGGCCTTCGCGGGGCCTCCGGAGGGCCTCCGGGGGTCCCGCGAAGGCCTCCGCACCGCTCCCCAGGCCTTCGCGGGGCCTCCGGAGGGCCTCCGGGGGTCCCGCGAAGGCCTCCGCACCCCTCCCCAGGCCTTCGCGGGGCCTCCGGAGGGCCTCCGGGGGTCCCGCGAAGGCCTCCCCACCCCTCCCCAGGCCTTCGCGGGGCCTCCGGAGGGCCTCCGGGCGTCCTGCGAAGGCCTCCCCACCCCTCCCCAGGTCTTTCACGGGGCCTCTGGAGGCCCCGTGTCGCGGTTTTGGGGGGGCCCGGGGGGGGCCCTCCCCAAACCGCGAATAACCGAAACCGCGAATGTCAAGTTCGCGAATGTGGAGGGACAACTGTATTTCATTGTTCTTGGGGCTACATTGTACTGAAGATTATGAAACAACTGGTTATGAGATCAAAATCTAATGTTAAGTTACTTTTACTTTGCAAAAATAATTAATCTCCAGAGACTCCTTCTCTCTCTCTCTCTCTTTTTTTTTTTAACTAGGTTTTTTCCTTTTCTTCTTTTTTGACTCTCATAAAAAAATGAAATTTAAAATGAGGTACAGACCAGGGTTTGAATCCCTGCTCAACCATGAAAACCCACTGGGTGACCTTGGCAAATCACACACTCTCAGCCTCAGAAAACCCTATGATAGGGTAGCCTTAGGGTTGCCATAAGTCAGAAATGACTTGGAGTCACACAACAACAACAACAACAACAACAACAACATATGTATACTAACAATAATAACTGTTAAGATACTTAATATGCAAAATAAAAATTGCAGCAAATTCATTTCCCAAATACATATCCAGTATATAACCCATAGTTTGATAATTTATATTTTTTAAAAACTGAAGAAATTTATCTTTTTGTACATAACTAGATAGGTTTTCATCCTCAAGTGTTAAACATACTGATAACAGAATACTTTAATGATACATTTATATGATAATAACCTCAGGAGGTATCCCTATGAATAGCAGGAGCTCCACAGACATGGCCCCCACAAGGGGAGGGGGCTGACAGGGCTCTAGCCAGGGCACCTGGGACTAGGAGGGGGCCCAGTGTGATATTATTTTGTTTTTATTATGTAAATCCATTTAAGTTTTTTTTTTAATAAACATAAATATTACTTTGGTGTCATCATTTAAACTGATTTATTTTAATTTTTATCCTAAATCCTGTAGAGCCTCTCACTGCCCTAAACCTTATTAGTAAGTAGGGCCCCCACCAAAGATCCTGGCCTAGGGACCCGTTTCAGGATGTGGGGGCCATGTCCATGGAAATGACAACCTTGTTCTTCTCTCTTCTTGCACTAACCATACATCTATTTAAATTGTTTTTGAACAAAAGTGGGAACCTACCTGAGATATGTGGGCTGCACACACCCTTCACCATGACTTGGATGGCCATACCTTTCTGCTGCCCATCATTTATTTATTACTTAAAAACAAAAAACACAGCACCCACATGCACAATCCTCTAGGGAGGAAAGGGGCAATTTTGCATGTTTCCTTTCCTTCCTCTGGCTGTGTTAGACTCAGGAGAGGCTTTTTTTAACACACAAACACACCCTATCTGTGGCTTTGCAGGCCTCAACAGAACAGCCAAGGGGCTGTGATATCCCCATCCCTGCCTTAAGATGTAATTATTTCTCCAGAACTATGGTTAACAGCCTTCATTAAGTTAATGCTGAGTAGAGTCAGTGCTCTAGTGACATATGGGAATAGCAAAATGTCTCCTCTAGAGAAACTTGAGTCCTGAGTTAGAAAGAGAATCTTTTACCTTAGTGGTTTTCCTTGGCTTTGGCTCAGGTTTTGGCAAAGCTGGTTTCTAGGAAATATTTCAGAGAATCCAATAGTTAGCACAGTTTTACCAAGAGATACTTAATTTTCCCTCTTTCCCACTTTTTATGTAGCACCATAGGAGATGAGTACCCCACCTTTTAGAGTAATCTTTCACATGCAGTCAAAACATTTGAAAGTCTGTTTTCCTACATGCTACATCGATGTATTGCAAGAAATTGTTCCAAATCATCCTCTGAATTGGTGGCATTTTCCCTCCTCCTCTTCTCTCCTTTAATTTCTCTGAACATTTTTTCTTGTAATGGAAAAAAAGAAATGAAGAGCCAACATCTGAGAGTTTGGTTATGGTAGTAACTATGAATGGACTTGTGATAATTCATCGAAGATTTTAACAAATAAAATGTAATGTTCCTTAGTGACATGTTCCAACTATCTTGAAAGCTTTCTCTCGCCTTTGGAAAGTAACACTTTCCAACTAGAGGAAGAGGGAGAGAAACAGTTTAGAGCTAGTTCTGCAGTTTGCCCAGGAAAAGGGGGAAGAGAGAGAGGCAGGCAGTGATTACAGTTGGGAGATACAGCCTTGCAGTTTTGGCTGAAACAGTAAACCTCTAGGCACCTGAAGCAGGATGAGCAGTGTTGACACATGGTATATAAGCATTTGTTCATTTTCAATATGCTCTGCATACATATTTGTAGGTAGAACAATTATTATGTAGACATCATACATGTCTAGTGCTGTCAGATTTGAAGAAAATGTAAGAGAAAAAAATACCCCCTCAACTTATCAATGCTCAGGGAAATGGGGAGCATAGAACAGAAACTGTTCATAGAATCATAGAATTGTAGAGTTGGAAGAGACCACGAGGGCCATCCAGTCCAACCCCCTGCCACACAGGAAATCTTGATCAAAGCATCCCTGATAGATGGCCATCCAGCCTGTTTGAAGACCTCCAAGGAAGGAGACCCCACCACGCTCCGAGGGAGTGGTTTCCACTGCCGAACAGCTCTTACTGTCAAAAAGTTCCTCCTAATGTTGAGGTGGAATCTCTGTTCCTGGAGCTTGCATCCATTGCTCCGTGTTCCAGTCTCTGGAGTAGCAGAAAACAAGCCTGCTCCATTCTTAACCGTCTTTTTTCCAGGCTAAACATACCCAGCTCCCTAAGTCTCTCCTCATAAGGTATGGCTTCCAGACCTTTCGCCATTTTAGCTGCCCTTCTCTGGACATGCTCCAATTTGTCAATATCCTTTTTTGAACTGTGGTGCCCAGAACTGGACACAGTATTCTAGGTGAGGTCTGACCAAGGCAGAATAGAGTGGCACTATTACTTCCCTTGATCTAGACACTATACTTCTATTGATACAGCCCAAAATCGCATTGGCCTTTTTAGCTGCCTCATCACACTGTTGACTCATGTTCAACTTGTGGTCTACTAGGACTCCTAGATCCCTTTCGCACGTAGTCTCGTTCAGCCAGGTCTCTCCCATCCTATATCTATGCATTTCATTTTTCCACCCTAAGTGCAGTACTTTACATTTCTCCGTATTGAATTTCATTTTGTTAGCTTTGGCCCAGCTCTCCAGTCTATCCAGGTCATTCTGAATTTTGATCCTGTCCTCTAGGGTATTAGCTACTCCTCCTAATTTGGTGTCATCTGCAAATTTGATAAGTATGCCCCTAATTCCATCATCCAAGTCATTGATAAAGACGTTGAATAGCACTGGGGCCAGGACAGAACCCTGTGGCACCCCACTGGTCACATCTTTCCAAGACGAAGAGGAGCCTCTGCTGAGTGTTCATTCCATTGTTCTGCACCAATCAGCAGTAATCTTCGAGGATAAATATATTTATATATACAAATGAATTAGGTATGTAACTTTGCCTTACCTATCACCTCACAACACAAACAGTGTCAACTTGCATGGGCTGGAATGAGAAAGAATGTGATTCATGTTTACAACTCTTAGAAATACTTACAGCTGACAATCTTGCAGATCGTCTTGTTGGCTATAAAAGGGAAAGAAAATATCTCTGTATATTTGCAGCAGTTCACATCCAAACAAGATAAAAATCTGTCAGTCATTTCCTCACAAAATAAAATGTACCTAGAAGACAGCAGAAGTCTATTAACACATGCAAAAATCTACACATCTAAGGGATTATTGTTTTGGATGTACACATTTTATTTGTCTAAAAGAAAATTCATTTGATTACTACAGTCTGGAAACTGGTCTTCCTCTTCGTTCCTCTATGGCTCTGGAAATTTCTTATGGTAGTGATCATTGGAAATGATTTTACAGACTGAGCTCAGAAGTAACAGGATCAGAAACCAGTGTTTTGATTGCCCAATGATAGTCACTATGTGAACTTCTGAGATTGCTAAAAATTAAAATATCATAGTCTGTGAACTCTTTCACTAAGTTGAAATCCAATAAAAACTATCTTGCTTGGCAAGAAATTTGGATTCTTTTGGATTCGTTTCCATCTCTTATATTATGAATCCAGACATGTATATGCTGCTGTTCAATGAACTGTTTTGCAAAGTCTAGTGGAGAGATAATAATGCTGTGCAAAATACAGTCTATAATGCTTAAAACAAAAGAGCAAAACTCTGGACTACTACAGGAGAAAGGGTTACATTTTTTATACTACAACTCCCAGAATCCTCCAGCCAGCACAGCCACCAGGATTCTGGCAGTTGCAGTCCGAAAAAGTAACTTTCCTGAACTCTGGCTCGTAGCCTGCATAAGAATCTTGCACACAACATTGGGGGAGGGGCTTTTAGAAGAAAAAGAGCATTTCTGTACCCAGTCCATGGATTTCAGGGAAGGAGCCAGCTCAGTGGGAAAACATTCTGTGACAAAAATAGGCTTCCACTGTAGTTAAAAGGAGAGCCTGTGTTCACAAGAATGAAAAAGGAGCTAAACTTCAGGTCAGAGTGATGAAGGGCATTATTTAATTCTATCATGCCAGTGTCAGTTCAGAGTAACTGTCCTATTTCCAAAGAGATTATCATTACATTCAGCAGCTATTTTGTAGTTATTATTTGTCTTGTTTAAAAATCCTTTCTTTCACATAGCCATCTTTGAAACACACAAACACTCCCCCCCCCCATAGCCTCAAGCCAGCTACCCTCACATGCTTCACAAATTTTTACGTATTTCCTCTCCCACCAATTAACATTAAGGCTTTTAAGTTCAAAGATGCCCTCTAAAGAACCATAAAGTGTTTCAGAAGAAAGGCAATTCATTGGCAATTATCCTTAACACTTGGTTATTATAAATAAAAACTGGCAACTCTTTGAAAATAAAGACATTCATTTGTTCATCTGTTCTTCAAACCTTCCCCGATTGTGCCCAGAACAAGTGCTAGTGAAAATGCTGCGCTACTGAGTCCAGTTTTAACACCAAATACTACAAAAATCAAATTCTCTTCAGTGTTTCTAGCTTGAGATGTAAAATCTCCTACCACAAAATATATTTCACTGGAAAATGGTACATCGGGGCTCAAATCAGTTGAATGAAAATCCTAAGAAATACAGGCCTAGTATCCTACTGTTAATCCCAACTAGAGTAGACCTAGGCCAAATCCACACTGCACAAATAATCCAGATTGAAACTGGATTATTTGCCAAGGCCCCTTCCTGAATCCTGGGGTTTGTAGTTTTACCAGGTCTTTAGCCTTCTCTGCCAAAGAGTGCTGGTGCCTAACCAAACTACAAATCCCAGGATTCCATAAGAAGGAGCCATGACAAACAATCCCGTTTCAAATTGGATTATTTGTGTAGTGTGGATTTAGCCCTAGTGAATCAATGGAATTAACAGGAAGAGTGATTTAACAAGCTAAAATTGATTCAGTTGGTCTACTCTTGTTGGGACTAGCAATAAGATTTAGGCCATTGCCTGCTAATCCTAAATATGTTGAAACTGAACTGTTGAAGTATAGTCAAGATAGAATGCATGGATCAGTGGATCATCAGTTTGTACATCTGCATCACATATTGTGCTGTGACCAGAGGCATGTTTCTCTGTTATGCCAATAGAAAAATCTACCCAGGTAATAAGCATGCAAACATGGGCCTCTTAGAGACATATTTTAAGAAGCCTTTCAGCACAGTCCTAGATTTTTTTTCCTTTTCTTTTCTGGAAACCTCTGGTCACTGTTCCACATCTTCCACAGTTCTATACACAAGTAGTTCCAATCTTGGAGCCTCCAGATATTTTGGACTTCAGTTCTCAGAATCGTAGGCAAAACTGGCTGGGGCTTCTGGGAGCTGAAGTCCAAAACAGGAAGAGGAGCAACATTTGAGAACCATTGCCATACACAACCCTAACTTGCCTATCATCATCCATAGTGGCAACAGAGGGTCACTTGTTAAAGCTTAATGCTGTATTGTCCCTGCTGCAAAAAAGTTGTCAGCGTTGAAATATTGTAATTTCAGGACTGCCCCACCCCTTTTATTGGGAGCTCATGGCATTTCCCCTAAATTAACTGCAACCATGATTTTTTTTAAAAAAAATGCAACAGAAACAGAAATACAAATACTTCATAGAGATCTCCCCTCCCCCACTCTGAATTGTGCAAATGGATCAGCCATTCTCTCCCTTTCTTTCTGCAAAGCAAGAGAAATGTGAAATAAGAATGTTCTTCTCAAGATTGTTTCTCAAGTCCTAGAATTACGGCAAATGGCAGAAACTGCTCTGAGCCACCCCAAAGAGACCCCAGCACTGCAGACGTTTCCATCTCTAAGGGAGCAGACCTCTGCATTCCTGCTGTCTCAGCAGCAGACCACTGGAGTGAACCAGTACTGTGCCAGACGGAAATGAGTTCACTGGCAGAGCAGACATATCCTCAGAGATAAAGAGTATTCTCAGTTTCAAGAGGGCCACCACATTTTTTTAAAAAAGAAAAGAATTAAAATAGCCATACCTCATGCTGCCTATTGTTAGTCTGAACTGTGGTTGTGTATATCAACATGCTAACGTGAAGGTACTATTGCACAAAGCAAGTGTGAATCTTTTATTAGCAGTAACAGCAATAATAATAGCAAATTATAATTAAAGCTCAGCCCAAGCCACTGTGACCGCAATGCTTGTGCACAGAATGATCCCTACAGGGCAAAACTGTACCTCTCGACAAGCAGATATGGGTACACTGAAACATTCCAGGCCAAGGTTATAGGGAATGGGAGGCTGTGAATGTCTCCAAGTCCCCAGAATGGCTGGGAGGGGGAGGTTTCAGGGATAAAATGTACTATCATCCCCTATGGGGATCCCTTTACACACAGGCATTGCAACCTATGGTGGATTAGATCAAGCCCCTTACTATTTACATAAAGCTTTCGGGTGTGTTCAAAGTGCTGAAGTAATTGCTACCCCATTGCACATATTACAAGATGGATAGCATCAGAATGTTGTAGCTAAGATATTCAGCTCTTAACCAAGAATTAAAATCCCACTTCATGTATTAGGTGAGGCATTATCTCTCAGCCTTACTCCCACGTGTCCATTCTGAATATGTTGACAATAATTTTAAAAATAGGGATCTTCCTCAGCAAGTGTTTGTAAGAGTTACTGAGTTGAATACTTTGAAAACTCAAAAATACTATATTAATACTAAATATAATTAACTCGGGTTTAGGAAGGCTGGCTAAGTGCCTATGATGGCAGGGCTGATTCTGATGATAGCATTTTTAGCAAAATGTAATTGGGTTTCTGTTTGGAACTGACTTTGGCTATTTATTTATTTATTTTGTCTACCATTGTCATTGTGGGTTTTTGTTTTTGTCTACCATTGTCATCTGGTGAATGGTTTGGTGAATGAAATCAAAAAAGCGAGAGCAATCCCTGCCAAGTTTACCTACTGAGGTCATGGCTGAGATAACATTTGAAATAGGATCACTTTCCACCTTTCAGTCTTGATCATCTTAACACTAAATTCAACTGAGAATTTTAAACTTGTTTTCTTCTTCTCTGTCTCCCCTCCTCCCCCAACCTTTTTGAAAACCAGGCTTATGGCTCTTGTGTGGCCAGCGGTAGTCAAAATTCAGACATTGAGGGAGTCTGTGCAGAAGCTGTAAGAAATGAAGTTTCCATGTCCTGCCCCCTCTTAAACATAGCAGAAAATAGTGCATAACCACTTCTATGCATATTTGTTTATCTTAGATTATGTCAACTATTGAATCATGGGCTATGTAGGTTTAGTTTTCCTTACCCACAATATGGGTTACTGTATTTGTTACACTGGGAAAGAGAGAACTGACAGAGTCTAGAAAGAATTCTGCCCCCCACCCCACAACAGAAGTTGTTGTTGATAACTGCTGTCAAATGGGTAAGAGAATTGACAGTGTCTAGAAAGAATTCTGCCCCCTCCACACAACAGAAGTTGCTGTTGTTAACTGCCATCAAGTAGACTTGGACTTACAGAAACCCTATGAATGAGAGACCTCCAACTCACCCTGCTAACTCAGGTCTTGTGGACTCAGGGCCATAGCTTCCTTGAATGAGTCTATCCATATGGAACACGATTCTTCTTATTCTACTGCCTTCTACGTTACCAAGCATTATTGTCTTTTCTTGTGAGTCATGTCTTCTCATGATGTGTCCAAAATACAAATCTCCGTTTCATCATCTTGGCTTCTAGGGAGAGTTCAGCCTTTATTTGCTCTTGTTGTTGTGTGCCTTCAAGTCATTTCCAATTTATGGCAAACTTGTTACAGGGTTTTCTTGGCAAGATTTGCTTTCCTCTGGGGTGAAGAGAGTGTAACTTGCCCTAGGTAGCCCAGTGGGTTTCGATGGCTGAGCAGCAATTTGAAACCATGTCTCCAGGGTCATTGTCCAACACTCAAATCAGTACACCATGCTGCATCTAGGACCCATTTATTTGTCTTTTTAGCAGTCCATGGTATCTGTAGAACTCTTCTGCAGCACCACATTTCAAATGAGTTGGGTTTTTTCCTATCAGCTTTCTCCACTGTCCATTTCACAATCATACATAGAAATTGGAAATATGATGGCATGCACAATCCTAACTTTACTATGTAATGATATCTCTTGACACTTCAGGATTTTCTCTAGTACCTTCACAGTTTCCCTTCCATGTCCTAATCTTCTTCTGATTTCTTGATGGCAGTCTCCATTCTGATTAATGGCTAAGGCAAGGTATGGAAAATCTTGAACTATTTCAATGTCTCCATAGTCTACTTTAAAATGATATAATCATTTGTGATCATTATTTTTGTTTTTTTAATGTTCAATTGTAAACCCACGTTTGTGCTTTCTTCCTTGACTTTCTTCAGCAATATTTCCAACTCTGCTATTTTTCTGCTAGTAGTATGGTGTCATCTGCATATCTTAAATTGTTGATGTTCCTTCCTCCAATTTTTATGCCTTCTTTTTCTGACTCTAATCCTGATTTATGTATGATTTGACGTCAAAGGTTTTCACAGCCGGCATCCATAGATTTTCCTTGGGTTTTTTCCAGACTGTGAGGCCGTGTTCTGGAATAGTTTCTTTCTGATGTTTCGCCTGCATCTGTGGCTGGTATCTTCAGAGCAGATGCCAGCCACAGATGCAGGCAAAACGTCAGATAGAAACTATTCCAGAACACAGCCTCACAGCCCGGAAAAAAAAACAAGGAAAATCTATGTATGATTTGTTCAACATACAAGTTAAACATATAGCAGGATAAAATGCAGCCCTGCCTGACCCCCTTGCCAACTGGAAACCATTCCATTTTTCTGTATTCTGTCCTTTCAAAAAAGCCATCAAAACGGATCTCTTCCAGCAGGCCTTCCCTGAATAGAACAGACCATTTTAATGGATGCTTCTCCCTCTTTTTATGTTTTTATGTTTTGATTCTATATTTTAAAGTTTTAGGGTAGTTATTTTATGTCACTGGTGAATTTGCCAATTATTTTAAATATATGCACTATTAAATGTAATTTTAAGGGTGGGTAAATTGTTTTAAGTTATTACTATTGTTGTATATTTGTTTTTATATCCAATTGTTGTGGGCCGCCTTGATTGCCTAATAGACAAAAGGCAGGGTACAAAAAGGAACGTTGGTCTTACCTGTGATACGTTCTTTTCCAGTGGTGAGGCGAAGAGCATCCGTCATGCTTGGGTTGTCCCTCCCCACTTGCTCCTAGTAGGCAGGAAAAGAGAGACCTTTGGCACTGCCCACCGGTGAGGTCATCTGAGAGGGACGACCCCCCGGCTGGTCAGTCTATATAACAGCCTAGCGACGTCCTCGTCGTTGTCAGCCGGATCCTTCAGAGTATCGCAGTTTCATCTTGAATATCGAACCTCGCCCATGGGTGGGCACGGATGCTCTTCGCCTCACCACTGGAAAAGAACGTATCACAGGTAAGACCAACGTTCCTTTTCCCAGTGGGGAGGGCTCCAGAGCATCCGTCATGCTTGGGATGTACTAAAGCTATCCAGAAGATCCTGGGTGGGTCCCGCGAGGTTCGGTAGGTTACAACTGTACTACGTGTTGAAGGACTCTTCTGCCAAAGGCCGACTCTGCCGACTGCAGCTTATCCAACCTGTAGTGTCTGATGAACGTGGAGGGAGTCTTCCACGTTGCTGCTTTGCATATCTCCTCTAATGGTGCATCCTTATCCCATGCCGCTGACGTGGAGGCACTCCTTGTAGAATGCGCTGTGATCCCCTCCGGGGGTGTCAGGTTCAGCGATTCGTAGCATGTCACGATGCACTTCCTTATCCATCGTCCCAAGGTGGCTGGGGATACTCGCCTCCCCAGGTACTTGACATGAGGTGAGATGAACAGAGACTCCGAGGACCTTATAGGTCTAGTTCTCTTGATGTAGATACGCACTGCTCTGCGAACATCCAGAGTATGCCAAATCCGGTCAAGTTCCCTCGTAGGGTGAGGACAGAACGTGGGTAAAACCACTTCCTGGTTCCTATGGAAGGCCGAATTTACCTTGGGCTTAAAAGCCGGGTGAAGTCTGAGGACCACAGAGTCCGGCCTGAAGATGCATAGGTCCCTGCGGATCGACAGCGCTGCCAGTTCTGACACTCGGCGTGCCGATGTTATCGCCACCAGGAACAGAACCTTCCAGGTGAGGAATCTCAAAGGTACCTCCCTGAGAGGCTTGAATGGGTGAGCCGTCAAAGCCTTGAGCACAGTGTGTAGATCCCAGGAAGGGAATCTATGCACCGCTGGAGGTGCCAAGTTGCATAGGCCCTTTAGGAATCGACGAAGAAGAGGGTCCCCAGCTATCTTCGTCGCTTTCTCAGGTGGTAAGAATGACGTAATGGCTGCAACCTGCCTTTTGATCGTGTTCGGTCGCAGCCCGGCCTCTATGCCGTCTTGGAGAAACTGGAGGAGTAAAGGTGTCTGTACCTTTCTGAAGTCTAGGGTTTTACGTTTGCACCATCTGCGGAATACCCTAAAGGTATATTCGTATATCCGCTGTGTAGAGCTCCGTCTGGAGGCTAGGATGGTGTTCACCACCTGCTGCGAGTAGCCTCTGTCTCTTAGCATCTGCCTCTCAATTTCCAGGCGTGAAGCTGAAGCCACGTTGGGTCTGGGTGGTGAATCTGCCCTTGGAGGAGTAGGTCTGGACGGTCCGGGAGTGGCAACGAAGTCGAGCTCAGTTCCAGAAGGTCCAGGAACCAGGATCTCCGTGGCCAGCGTGGGGCTATTAGGATCACCTCTGCTCGTTCGCGTCGGGCCTTGTTGAGGACCCTCGGTATGAGTTGCCAAGGGGGGAACGCATAAAGGAGGCCCTGAGGCCATGGTGTCGTCAGTGCGTCCATTGCTTCTGCCCCCTCCGTGAGGTAACGCGAGAAGAACCGGGGAAGCTTTGTGTTCGCCGGGGATGCAAACAGATCGACCGCCGGTTCCCCCAGCGACTGGGTGACTTCTGCGAAGGCGTCCGGATGTAGACTCCATTCCCTTTGATCGACGTCTGTGCGGCTGAGCCAGTCCGCCTTGAGATTGAGTGTTCCTTTGAGGTGCTCTGCTCTCAGGGACAGAAGGTTCTCCTCGGCCCAGGTTAGGAGTCGCGTTGCCTCTGTCATCAGCGGCCAAGACCTGGTTCCTCCTTGACGATTCACGTGCGCTTTTGCCATGACGTTGTCCGTCCTTATCAAGACCGCTTTGTTCCTGATCATGTGTCTGAATGCTAGTAGGGCCAGGCGAATGGCTTGAAGCTCCAGCCAGTTGATGCTGTGTGCCGCCTCCGCCTCTGTCCAGTGCCCTTGTGCCAGGTGAGGACCGCAGTGGGCTCCCCAGCCCCTGAGGCTGGCATCCGTGGTAATCTGAACGTGGTCCTGAACCCACAGGAGGTGTCCCTTGTGGATTGCTGGGGATAGCCACCAATGGAGCGATGTTAGGACCTCCCTCGGGGTCCTGACCAGTCGGTGCTTCTTCATTGCTATTTCCTTTTGGAAGGGGAGCAGGAACCACTGCAGCCATCTGGCGTGAAATCTTGCCCATGGCAGGCAGTCGATGGCTGCAATCATGAGACCTTGAAGATGGGTAATTCTTTCCTTCTTTTTTTTTAATATATTATTATTATTATTATTATTATTTTATTTTTTATTTTTTTAGGGTCAGCCAAAATGGCTCTGGCCACGTGGAGGGAGGAAGAGAACAAAGAAAAGCGTCCTACCAGGAGCGTAGGCAGGAAACAGACTGACCAGCCGGGGGGTCGTCCCTCTCAGATGACCTCACCGGTGGGCAGTGCCAAAGGTCTCTCTTTTCCTGCCTACTAGGAGCAAGTGGGGAGGGACAACCCAAGCATGACGGATGCTCTGGAGCCCTCCCCACTGGGAAAATAAAGTTGTTGTTATTATTATTATTATTATTACTAACAGTAGCATCTTGTCCTGAGTACAGGTTACATATCAGGACAAACAAATGTGTTGACACACCCATTTCTTTAAGAGCAATCCATAGTTTTTTATGATCTACACAATCAAAGGTTTTGCTATAATTTATAAAGCGTAAGTTAATTTTTTTCTGAAATTCTTTGATGTGCCGCATTATCCAATATGTTTCAATATGATCCCTAGCACTTCTTCATTTCCTGAACCCAGCCTGGACATCTGGCGTTTCTCACTCCATATATGGAAAAAGTCTTTGCTGTAGAATTTTGACCTCTCTTTGTTTGCATGGGAGATTAGTGCAATGGTCCTATGGTTACTGCAATCCCTGATGCAGTAAACTCAATTATAGCACTTTAACTGCCATGGCAACTTCCTATGGAACCCTGGGATTTGCAGTCTTGGGAGGGGCATCTAGAATTCTCACCCAGAGAGCCCTTGTGTTGCCCTAAACTACAAACACCAGGTTCCATAGGATGGAACCACGGCAGGTAAAGTGGAACAATAGCTCTAGAACTGCATAAAGGGAAAAGGAACTACAAGAAAATTTGGACTTTGGCCACAGATGAGCTAACCTGGTTAC
This sequence comes from Gambelia wislizenii, assembly GCA_030847615.1. NCBI lineage: Eukaryota > Metazoa > Chordata > Lepidosauria > Squamata > Crotaphytidae > Gambelia > Gambelia wislizenii. The sequence continues at coordinate 161,483,608 of JAUMIR010000001.1, read as the reverse complement.
AGAGCAAGGAAATGTTCCTTTTTTAGGCAAGAACTCCCAAAATATCCCAGCCAGCACAACCTACTGCCCATTCTAGCTGGGGGGTTCTGGGAGTTGTCATCCAAAAAAAAAAAAAAAAGAAAAGAAAAGGTTCCAAGCTCTGACTGGTTGTGTCTCTCTAACATTTTAGTCATCAATGAAAGAAAAAGCATATATGAAACAAAGTAATGAGTCACACTTGCCTCTTGTTTTGTTAATTTTGCTGCATCCTTGCCTTCAGCACTCTCTGGAGACTAGGAAGAAAACAATACAATTAAGTCAGCTATTATACCTCCTATTTAGTTAAAGCAAGCAATCATACTGGGGCAAAACATAGAAAACAAACCCTAAACCTTACACTATCCCTGTAAAATCAATAGTTTAAACTAGCTGCACCTGGTGTACCATATGCTGTTAAAAAACTCCCCCCCCAATATCCAGCAGACCTCATGACAACCCTGTAAGGTAGGCTGGCCTACAAACTTACCTCCCCCCGCTGTTCCCCCCACCGCCAAACTCCCCATCTCCACACTTCCCCCGTGCTGCTCACCATCCCACCTCCAAACCTGCCCCCTGCGACCGCCAAACTCCCGCCACCACTGAATTCACCCCCCACCACTGAACTCCCCTGTCTCCAAACTGCCACCTGCTGCCGAACTCCCCCGTCGTTGAACTCGCCCCCCACCTCCAAACTTGCCCCCCACCGCTGCCAAACTTGCCCCCACCGCTCGCCCTCTCACCTTCAAACTTGCCCCCCACACTGCCGAATTCACCCCCCTGCTGCTGAACTCAGCCCCCACACTGCCCCCTGTGCTCAGGTACATGCCATGCTACACACACACACCACATTCACCCCCATGCTACTCACACTCCCTCTGCAAGCCGCCATGTTTACAAAGGATTTCAACCTCCACATGGTTCCGCCCCCAGTGTGCTGATTGGCTGCCCAACAGAGCTTTAATTGGTTGATCAGTTCCCTAAGCAGCAAATCAGCACACTGGAAATGGCAACATATCTAAGAGAATTATATAGATAGTGTATGTCATCCTTATTCCCAATCCTTCCAAAAACAAAACAAAACAAACAAACAAACAAACAAAAACAACTGCAACATTCTGAAGCTATTTTTATTAACTACTTTTTAAATAACTTTACATGCTATTTTTTAAAATGGCAAAGGAACCTTTATTGGTCAGTTCTTAGAAAGAAGAACTGTTTCTCATAAACTTCTGCATGGCATGAGACTGGTGCCACAGATTGCACTGTTTCTCATATACACATTTTATTCAGGTACAGCTTATTTCACCTTACTGATCTTAAAAATGTCTCTAAAGCTGGCTTTGCATCTCTGACAAAAACACAATTTATAAATCAACATATTATTTTCAATGCTTTCACAGTTTTCTATTTAGATTTAACAACAAATGGACACAATAAATATAATAGTTAAATCCTTTACTGGCAGCTCAGTACATAAAGTATTTTGGCTAGCACAGACATAAGTAATGGAATGAAATTGGAAAATGTATTTAAAATTTACTCAGCTCCAGACAAGCACTCAGACAAGAAACACAAATGCTAAATATGTAATTCCCTTGCATTTACACATGACAGCAGCAGAGTATCCGTTTAAACAAAATGGCAGATTTACAAAAGTGCATTCAAACACATCCTTAAGGTCTTCAAGAATTCCTTACTACTACAGTCCTAATGCAGAACCCTTAGCTAAATTTAACATTTCAGGAAGGCAAGAATCACATTTTCTACAGAGATGCTAGATCAGCTGCCTTGTAGCATAAAAGTGATGGCATTTTCTTCTCTTGGTGACAGTTTCCAGCAGACTAACAAGGTTCACAGACTGCTAAGGAGACAGTGGTGAAACAGGCAACCACTAGTCAAGTCAAAAATATAAAGAAAAGTCCTGAAACCTAATCTAACAAGGATGTTGAAACTTATAGCGAAACCAAATGATTCTCTTCCTCCTGCCTTACTACAGATGTCAGTATTGATTAAGAGATTCACAAGGCAGAAAGAACAGGTCAAAATAAGTCAATGAAATTATATTTCAAATCCACCTAGCCTCTAACTTAGCTAGGCAGCCATGCTGTCTCCTCTGCATCCCCAACAACCTAGTAATCCAACCAGCAAACTGCTCTAGACAAGTAAATTAGTGATCACCTTGCGCCTGGAGTTTATAGTATTCTGCTACAGAGAACCCTGGAACATCTGAGCAGAGTAAATTCAATTAGGATTCTGTTACAAGCCGCAACCCTACAAAGTGAATACATTGCTTCCAAACTAAAATGCCGTTGCCATCAGATAAAATTAAAATTAAAATGGAATCAAAGACTCAGTGGCACCTTTAAGTAGAACAAGTACTCAATTACGCATGTATGATCTCCCAGTTTATTTTACAAGTCAGTATGGAACAGAACTGAAGAGAGAAATAATGAAAAAAATAATCAATAGATGCATTTTGAGAGAGGAGCACAGGGACCAATAGGCAGCTTACACACATGTATGTGAGACATTTAATTTTTCATTGCTTGGTTACTCAACCTGAGCAAGCTTGCAATGATGAAAGCAAATAGCATCTCTCATTAGGGAGACTATGAAATGAGACTGGCACAGTCTGATCTATACATGCTTACTCTCAGAAGGGCCTTACCTCAACTAAGCATGCACAGCACACTTTTCTTGGCTCTCCTCTAGCTAAGACAAACATCTTCAGTGTGGTTTCCTTTCAGTGTATCTTCAAGAGCTGCTGGTGTTTATCACAAGTTCCAAGATTCAAGGCTCCTTTCCCCCATATAAAATTGACTGTGCAATCAAAGTAAAAATGTTTCAAAAGCAGTGAAAATCTGAAACCAGCAAGACTCATTTGCACCTATTTCTATTCTGTTAGACCGGCACACTGAGGGCATGAGGCAGACTCAATGGTTTGGAATTCGAAGTTTCAAAACAATGTAACCTTGCATATTGTGTTTTCCAGTTTCTGATGTTACCACATAAAAGTATTTTTAAATGGATGTAAGCTACTTTGAGGGCCATGGTGGTTGAAAGGTGAGGTAGAAATAAGAATGAAAAGCATAATATTAAAAAAATGATGTTCACATTTTAAGTCTTTCATTCTTGGTTCTTCAAAGGGTGCCAGAAATATAATAAAATGCAAAAATAGATTTAAAAAAAATAATCCATGATCTGGAAAATTATTTCAAATCATTAGGTATCAGTTCTTAATCAAGCTGAAAAACTAATCAAACTCACATTTCCAGCCATCAATAGCACCTTGTAGCTTCCATGCCAGCAAGATAGTGAATCCACTCCAGACTTTAGTGTGAACTTGAAAAGTGATATTCAATGTGCTGAACCTGTTTTGAAAATAGGTTTCAGCACTTTGGATAGCTCCTTTAAAGTTTGGACCAAATCCAGCGCAGAGTCAATGCCTCACTGATATGGAAGCCACCAGTGTAGGAAAGATGCTTGAATTATTTTCCTGCCCGCTCTTATCATTCTGGGTGATAGCCAGTACAGCATTATACAGGTGGTAGGCAAACCCATGCACGGTATCTTTTTCATCTGCTCCTCACCCTGTATATTCCCTTGGTGCTCTGTGCAAAAACCCAGAGGATACCCAGGATCAAGGAGACCTACTGAACATTGTGGATGGCATTTTATGGGACTGAAGTGTGTGGGAGGGGGAATCACCAAAACTGGGTACTTTGTGCAAGTCGTCCACTTGATATGGGGTGATTTGACCCTTCAAATGCAACTTTGTAAGATGCAGCCCACAATGTTTAGCAGTTCTCCTAGGCCCAATGGAGACCCCTTTTTGGAGATGGTTAGGACAAGGCAGGGAAGGGAAAGATATGGTGTCCATGTTAAGGAAAATGCAACATGGGACATACAGTGAAAGAAATAAAATATGTATGTGAAAGTCACAATGACTAAGCAAGAGCAATTATGAAGCTACACAGGTGAAACTGCTAATGTAATCTAGAAGTCCTGAGAGCCAAGGACAGAGGTACTGAATGCAGAATGGAAACACCTGAGAATCATTAAGTGTACAAGGTGAAATGTTGAAATACATGGGTTGGTCTTAAGCATGGATGGAACTACGTGGACCAATCAGAATGGAAGTACACACCCACTGGGTGGAAACTAACTAGTGGGTGGTGATAAACAATGGCTATATAATTGCAATGTTTGCCAATGTATGGTGGTTGAGTAGAGGTGGAGTAGTGTGTAGAGATTGTGGAGTAGTGTGTAGAGATTGTGATTTGTTGACCATATAGTATATTTATATAGAAGAATAAAGTAGGTTTTATATAAAACTACTGAGTTGCCTGAGTGAATCCTGGAGACGTTTTGGAGACACCTGGAGAAGAGTGAGAAGGCTTGGAGAGTTTGTCAGGATCTTCAGCCTATTCTCTGAAACTCTGCTGCTTTGAAGGAAAGCATTAACCACTGATCTAAGCTGGTCGGCTCTGCTGCATAACAAGGTGGTGAGTTTGAGCCAGAGGTGAAGAGCTACAACTCCCATCATCCCTGACAGTCCAAGTATCTTTCCAATTACACAAAAACATGTTCCTTCTTAAACATGTGCCCCAGAGGCAAACATGGCACAGTTAATACAAACCAGGCTGGTAACAAAGTAGCTAATTTTCCTATGAGGAGGGTTAATTTAAGTGTGTTGCTGCCATGCAGCTATCTTTATCTTACAAGAAACCAAAAAGACATTTTGAGATCTCAAATCACATAATGGTCCTTCTAGTAGATTTCTTCCTAGGAACTGAAGGTAGCACACAACTTATCCCCACAGCAACCTTGTGAGCTATCCATCATAGAAAAATACTAGATGGAAGTCACCAAGAATTAGTTTAATGGCTGAGGCAGGATTTAATCCTGACTGTATTTCGTCAGACACTAATAATAATAATAATAATACTGTAATCTCTCTCTCTAGCTTTTCTTCGCAAACGAAGATTCAGGAAGGACTCATCCCGCGTTTTCTGCAAGCGCGCTGATGACTAAAAAGACCAATCCGAGATAGACAAGTCCAGTTGCAGAAAGCACAGCAGAAGGTTTTCTTGGGTGATGTTACCGGGTTGTGATTCTTTCTGCGTTGCCGTTTCTCTTCAAGACTTGTTTGGCGTGAGTTCTCAAATAAGGCTGCAGCATTGTGGATAGTGTGTCTCCATGCCTCCCGATGTGAGGCCAGGGCGGACCATTGTTGGTGATCAATTTGGCCAAGCCTGAGATGTTGTTTCAGGGAGTCCTTGTATCGCTTTTTTGGAACGCCCCTCTTACGCTGACCCGTGGCAAGTTCACCATAGAGTACTATTTTGGGGAGGTGATGGTCCTCCATCCTAGACACATGCCCTGCCCAGCGCAGCTGTGTTCTCAATATCATGGCCTCGATACTGGTGATCCCTGCTTGCTCAAGGACAGCAACATTCGTCACATAGTCAGTCCAATGTATATTTAGGATTGTGCGTAAATAGCGCTGATGAAAGCGTTCGAGGAGTCGTAAGTGGTGGCGATAGGTGACCCATGTTTCAGATCCATAAAGGAGAATAGACAGTACAATGGCTCTATACACACTGATTTTTGTGTTTTGCCTCAGGTGTTTATTACTCCAGACTCTTTTGTAAAGTCTTCCAAATGTGCCATGTGCCTTTGCTAATCTGTGATCAATCTCATTGTCAATCTTGGTATATGAGGAGATTATGCTTCCCAGGTAGGTGAACTGCTGAACGGACTTAAGCACAGAATTGCCGACGGCAATGTGGGGATGGTGGTGTTCGTCCTGTGATGCAGGCTGGTAAAGAACTTCCGTTTTCTTCAGGTTGACTTCCAGCCCAAACAGCTCTGCAGCTGTTGCGAAGCAGGATGGTAGGCGCTGCAGAGCTGCTTCTGTGTGGGCAACAAGGGCAGCATCATCAGCAAAGAGCAGCTCACGGACTAGATAGTTTAGAGTTTTAGTGCGAGCCCTCAGACGGCTTAAGTTAAACAAGCTACCATCAGTACGGTAATGTATATAGATGCCATCGTCCTCTTCGAGCTCTGCCGTAGCCCTTTGGAGCATCATGCTGAAGAAGATTGTAAATAATGTTGGTGCAAGAACGCAACCTTGCTTCACTCCATTAGTTATTAGAAAGGGCTCTGAAAGAGCATCGCCATATCTGACTTGACCACGCTGGCCCTCGTGTAGCAAGATAATCATTTTAAGGAATTTGGGGGGACAACCTAGTCTTTCCAGGATCTGCCACAGACCTTTCCTACTCACGGTGTCGAAGGCTTTGGTGAGGTCAACAAATGTTACATAGAGACCCTTGTTCTGCTCTCTACATTTCTCTTGCAGTTGTCTAAGGGCAAATACCATGTCTGTAGTACTCCTATTGGCTCTGAAGCCACATTGGCTTTCAGCAAGAAGTTCTTTAGCAATGGCAGCAATCTGTTCAGGAGTATCCTTGCAAGGATTTTTCCAGCAATAGAGAGCAGTGTTATGCCTCGATACTTTGAGCAATCGGATTTTGCTCCTTTTTTCTTGTACAGGGTGATGATGACTGCATCTCGGAGATCTGATGACAGTTCCCCTTTTTCCCAGCAATTCACAAGGAGTTTGTGGAATTTAACATGGAGTACATTACCTCCGTGTTTCCAAACTTCAGGTGGGACTCCATCAATCCCAGCTGCCTTGCCGTTTTTCAATTGCTGTATGGCCTTAAGGGTTTCTTCCAAAGTGGGAGCTATGTCTAATTCAAGTTTATTTATATACCGCCCTTTGGTAACCCAATCAGGGTGGTTAACAACATTAAAACACCATACAAAGTAAAGCAATATACTCCCCTCCCCCCCTTAAAAATTATTAAATCAAATTACAAATTAAAACAACAATTAAAACACTTAATAAAACACATACATACATTTAACAATAACAGTAGATCCCCAGCGATATTCAGTTCCGTTAACTAACACTGTATCATGTTGCCTCCCACGAGTCTAATATGAATGTACATGATATAGTTGCCATCACAGAGTCAATCCTAGCCTTAATACTTTATAGCTTACTTCCCAGGAAATATGCAAAGAAACAGAGTCTTTGGTTTCAGTTCTGAACAGCACTAACTGAATCATATAATTAAGTGGCAAGAATGTACCCCTCAAGATAAGGATTTCTTCTAAAATGTTTTGCTATCCAGAAGGACAGATTGCTTACCTGTAACTGGTTCTTTGAGTGGCCATCTGTGAAATCACACATATGGGCTACCTGCTCCTGCTCAGAGCATTAAGGAAACAACGGTCCTCCAGAAGAGATGCCTTGGTGGCTACTGAGTCGAAAATGGTGCCAATGAATTTGGCTGAACTTGTGGGAGTAAGTGAGGATTTTTCTAAATATACTACGAGACCCAATTCTGTAAGAAGTTGCAAGATGGTATCAATGTCTCAGAGAAGTTGGTTCCTTGAGTGTGAGATTACCAACCAGTTGTCTACGTAGGGAAATACTACTATTCCTTGTTGTCGGAGCTATCCCACCACAACGGCCATACATTTGGTGAAAACTTGTGGGGAGGATGATACCCTGAACGGGAGGAAACGGAATTGGAATATGCTCTACCCTATTGAGAATGTGAGAAAACGCCTGTATCGGGGGTGGATGCTGATAATGAAAGTAGGTGTCCCTGAGGTCGATGGTGACAAACCAATCTCCCTTCTTCAGCAGTGGTAGGATGGAGGGGATTGTTACATGCAAAAGCGTCTTGGTGAGATGTCATTGTTGACCGCCCTGAGGTCCAGAATGGGGTGGAGGCCCCCGTCTTTCTTCTCCACAGTGAAGTACCGGGAGAGGAAGGAGGTGTCCACTGCAGAAGGGTGTAGGGGTTCCATGGCACCCTTTTGTAGTAACATGCAAACCTCTTCCCAGAGGATGGGGAAGGGGGAGATACATTGGAGGACACTCACAGGGGGCAATGATTCAAATTTGATGGCATACCTGTCGAGACAATGTTGAGGACTCATTTGTAGTGATATGGGTCAAGGCATCGAGATGGTAAGCACGTCTGCTGCTGAAGAGGGAAGAGGGCTCGATACAGAGAGGGACAAATCCAAAAGTGCTGTTTAGGTTGGTCAGGACACTTTTTCCTGTATGGACCCCAACAGTGGTTTTGTTGGGTCTTCCTGGGATTGTTGGTGATTGATAGGAAATCCCTGGGGTGACAAAGAGTGGAAGCCGGGCTGTATGCTCTCCCTGCATGAAAAGGAGGTTTGTGCCAGGTCAGTTTCCGCTTCATGAAAACATGTACTGGGATGGAAGGGCAAACTTCCATGCAGTGAGGCACATTTTGTGCCTGAGCTCGAGCATACTGTCAGTTTCCTTATTTAAGAGGCCATCCTTGTCAAACGGAAGGTCCTAAATGGTGGTCTTAGCCTGTGTGGAAAGTTTTGCAGAGCATAACCAGGCATGCCTTTGAAGAGAGACAGCAGCCACCATGGTTTTCGACACGTAGTCTGCTACATGGCAAGAGGAGATGATCTGCTGGGCAGCGAAGGAGTGTGCTTCAGTTTGAAGAGCATTCACCAGGCGCTTATCCTCCTCTGGTAATTTGCTTAACAGTGATGTCATCCATTTCCATAGGTGCTGATGGTAGGCACCAGAGCATGCTGAATAGTTAGCTATATGTAGTGTAAGGGAGGCAGTGGAGTAAACTCTTTTACCCATTACGTCGAATTTTCTTTCTTCCTTGTTGGAAGGGGACTGTGAGGATTTAGCTTGCACTGCATCCACACTATGGAGTTGGGCTTGGGATGGCGAAGGAGCCAGTCAGAGTCTGATGTGACTCTGTATAGGGAGTCCACCTTTTTGGCGGAGGGAGGGATAGTTGAGGGGGTTGCCCAGGACCGTCTAGAAATCTTGAAGACAGAAGGCAGGATGGGGATGGACGCCGGTGTTGGTACCCTTATGTGAATGCAGTCATAAACAGGGTCTACAGATTCTACTTCCTGCTGTTTGGTCTCAGCGAAACCTCTGAAATCATCAGTTGGGGAGGCAGGGTCGCGGTCTCCAAATGTGGCTGGTGGTGATGGTTCATGAGCATCTGTGAAGGGTATGGATTCCTCATGTGTCTTCATTAGAGGATTCGGCATGAGATGTGCTTGTAGATGGAGTTCTTGGTCGTGGATATTGTAGGGAGGCACCCCTAGGAGGAACCGGTGGAGGAGGATCTGGCTGGGTGGAGGAGGCGAGTATCTGACTGGAGCCATTGGTTGAGTAGGAGGTGGTAATTGCTGTGGGAAAGGTGGCAGAGCATGCTGTTGCAGTCGTGGTGGAGGGAGATCATGACATGGGCAAGGTACCTTGTATGTACGTCTGTAATATGGATCCCTGATGGGGTAGTAGAAGTCCCTGTAATTCTGGTAGGGAGAGCAGTCATATTGAAAGGGGTACCTAGAGTGTCTTCATCTGTATCGGTCTGAGCTGGAGGAGTCACAGCAACAGTGGTGACGGTCCCTAGAACATCTGTCCCTGGAGTCTATGCCGCAGGAGCGACGGTCTTTTGACGGGTCCAGGGAATGGCAATTTCTAAAGCGATACCTGGAGTGTTGGTCATAGGGATGGCAGTCCCGGGAGTGTCAATCTCTTGAACCGTGTCTAATTGTAGTACCCCTATCATTAGGGTGTCGCATTGGAGAATGTTCATCCAGGTGTTGAACTGGAGAGTCCCGGTCTTGGGAGGATTGGTGTCCTGAATGTGAATCCCACACATCCCTGTTGGGGGTGGGAGATCGAGTCCTGGAACGAGAGTTGGAGACAGAGTGTTGAGAGGTATAGTCTCATCTGTTGACTTCTAGCTCTGAGGGAGATATTTATGTGATAGGGCTCCTGAGTCCCCTGGTCTGGATGTGATCCTGTCCATGATGGGTGCCTTTGAGTCCTGTGTGTTCTCAAAGGACAGGCTAAGTAGGTTGGTCAAATTCAAGACCCTGTGTGGTTAGGGTGTTTTGCTTTTGAATAAGGGGAATGTATTGATCCACATCAATGATTTTCCCTTCAGATGCAGAGCCCACTTGGACCCTGGATGATTTGCAGGGATCGTGCTGGAGAGGTCTCCCTACATGGGGAGGCTCTGGTTGGGGATGGAAGCCATTCCTGGGATTCATGTTGGGGCTGAATCCGGTGGTTCCCTCGTACATCTGCAGATGAAAGCGCTGCTGAAGAGGATGCCTCTTGGGATTGGCGAGGTTTCCTTTTCTTCTTATGCTTTTTCTCTGGTTCTTTATGAGGTGAATGGATCAAATGCGAGCCCTTTCCCAATTCAAGTCTGGGAATGGAGGACTGTTTTGAGGCTTTAAGGGTTGGGGCTGCAGCTGTATCATCCATTAGGGAGCGTTTCATGGAGACCCGAATTGATTTAACCCAAAATCGTTGTGCCTGGGGGAGATTTCAGGGGAACCGAGATTGTGGCCATTGGCGGAACCAAGGGCTTTAGGACCTGTTCGTACAGAAGTTCCTTAACCTAGATTTTTGTTTTTTTCATGCTTGGGGGTAAATACTCTACAGTGTAAGCAAGTCCCCATATTGTGCCCCTCTCCCAGGCAGAGTAGGCAGCAGGAATGACCATCGCAGGCAGGCATTTTTGCCCCCCCCCAGGCCAGACATCTCTTGAAGAAAGAAGACGTCAAGGAAGAAAGTATGACAGCCGCCATGAGAAGTATCCATTAAACAAGCCAAAGTCCATTACCGTAGTGAGAGGGCCAGTCGTAGGGTCAAGCTGAAGGGGGAAGCCGAAGAGTTGTTGAAGAAAAACCGGTCCGTGTGTTTGAAAATGAAAGCAAAATTAGTACAGAGAAGTTTCCTGAGATGCTGCTAGCATGGCGGATGAAAAGGAACTGAGGCAGGGGTCTAAGATGGCGGGGTCTAAGCCATCTAAGGGGTCTAAGATGGGCGGGGCTATCGCCAAAAAACATTGCATACATCTCTAGAAAGTTCTGAATGATGCTCTATGCAGACACAGATAACCCAAATGTGTGAGTCACAGAGACCACAAAGAAGAATCTAGATTACCCAACTTTCAGTTCCTTTTTCAAGCTTTATTGCATTCAGATATGGATTTATTTTGATGGAAACAATAACATTTGTTGGTGCATAATTTGTGTTCCAGATTGTAAAAGTCAATAGTTGTTGTTGTTTTTAAATCTGTTGATTAAAGTTAAGGGTCTTGCATTACAAAATGCACAAGGTTGGATTCAGAATGTTATGTTCACAAAAATGGCTGCACCTTTCTTCTGGTAATGCTGGATATCTATTATTTTTTAATATGATTTTAGATTAGTTGTTTTTAATTTATACTGGTTTAATATCTTTTTATGGGTGAGGGTGGGAGTGGGGGTGAGGGTGGGGGATGTTTAGGGATTTTAATCTGTATTTGTATTTTAATTTTTGTAAGCCACCCCGATTGTTTTTAACAGAGGGACGGGGTAAAAAAAATATTATTATTATTATTATTATTAGAATCTACTTCCTGCAGACAGAAGGACGTTTTCTGTCCATGTGAAGCTTCTGATCCAGTGTAGAGAACTGTATTGGTGGAAGAAAGGCAGCACCACTCTTTTCTGATCTTCCTTCCCTCGATAGTCTGCCTATGTCTCCCATCTGCTCCTTAGGGTTAAGGGACCCTCCAGGACAGGGAGAGAGGGTGCTTGGGGATGTAGATGGAAGAAGAATGGGTGATTCCCTCACCCTTTTCTGCCAGTGCAAATGCTCTGAGCAGCACTCTGTTCCAGTCAGCAGAAAAGAAGCTGGATCCAACCATGATATTTTCCTTTAATTAAAAAAAAAAGCCTTAACAATCATGACAAAAGCTTCCTAAGCTATGGTAAATCTTGCATTGTGGCAAACATTTGGTGCAAATGCCAAAAGTCGAGGGGCATAAGTAGAAGGAGGTGAAGGGTGAAATTGGATTCTCTAAGACAGACTTATCTAATTGTAAATTATTCGTTCTCAGAATCTCCTGAATGTAAATGCCCGTGTGGCTATGAGCTGGTGATGAGACAAAATGTATTGATAAGCCTTGTCTTATTAACTGCTTCAATTACCATTACTGCTGACTGAAGGGGAAAATATTCCCAAACCAGGCCAATAACTCAGCAAGTCCTCAGAAATCATAGCTGTAGAAAAATGATTTTTAAAATGCAATTGTGGCACATATTTGATCACTCTTATCCTCTTCAATACAGAGAAACAGGCAGCAGAATGTAAGAGAATACTTTGGACGTCTGCCTCCTACAGTTCTAAGAACATGTATATTTATGGTTTTCCTTTGTTCTGTTCCTTCCCTCCACAACTGCAAAACAACAATGCCTCTTAATTAATCAAGTAACCAAACTTCCTTTGACTTCCTTAATTTGACATATCTCTTTTGTTGAAGATTGACATTTACATTTCAGAAGTTTAAAAAATCTAAGGGCATAGTCAGGCAAAAAAAGGAAGGAAAAGAGGATGGATCACATTTTGGTACAGAGGTTTCTGCTCTGTGGTATGCAATTTGAGAATCTGCATCTCCAGCAGGAGTGGGCAACTGTGGAAGCCACACCCCCTACCTGTTTACACAAAAAAACTCCTCTTTCTTTTACCCCCAAATACTCTCTAGTGGACATGGAGGTATGTTTGGCCTTCCTGAGCCTCTAGATGACATTTTGGGACATTTTGACATCTGGGGGGTACCCCGAGCGCCACAAAAATAGCCCTGTAAGACTACATGCTGCCTGTGGGCTGTACGTTGCCCACACCTAATCTACAGAAAATCATGTTTATTACGAAGATAGACAAGAAAAAAATTAATCTGCCTGAAGCATTCTTCACAGAAGAGAGCCATACATCTTTCTGTATGTGAACCAGTGTGTTCTATATGTTGAAACTGCTGGATCACAGCCCCTGACATGAAAATACAGTTGCCCCTTCATATTTGCTGGGGTCTGGTTCCAGGACTCCCCATGAATACACAAGTCTCATTATACTCAAGTCCCATTATATGCAATGGCATAGCAAAATGATGCCCCTTATATAAGTTGGTAAAAACAAGGTTTGCTTTTCGGATTATTTTTAAAAATATATTTTCAAGCAGTGAATAATTAAATCCATGGATACCAAATCTGGGGCTACAGAGGGACAACTGTACTCTTTTCTGGCACAGATGAGAATATCCACATTGCTTTGTGCTTAGCAGGCACATAAACACAATAGGCATGGCAGTAGAAGATGCCTGGCAAATTAGAAGTACAGTAGATTCAAACAACTGCCAGCAGAGTGAAAAAATTATTTTGAGCTTCTAGTGTCTTATCTATACAAGGGGGAAATATATTAACATGTCTGAAAAGGCAGGCATTCACAACAATGTGACCTGTCTACACAGTCAAAATACTCCCCCTAAACTCCACATGACCCCCTAGCCAGATGGCCGCCACAAGTGATTTACTTGCAATTTTAAATCTGCCGCCACCAATTTAAAATAAACAAAACTGTTTCCCAGGGTGTGCACAAGCAATACTTCGTATTTACAAATAAAGAAATAAAGAGTATGAGACTGCCATTTGATCGACTTACCAGATCCTCGCTTAGCTGAAAATCCAACATGGCAGCCGCAGCCGCTTTCCCTCTTTGCTAGCCCCGCCCCTGTGCTCGTCCAACCAACTGACTGTTCATATCTGTGTGAATGCCAGTGTTCACATGGTCACACATTCGGAAGTCATATGGAGCTTTTCAGAAAATCTGTATAAAGCCCCAGACACAGCACAGACGGACTTTGCAGTGGATTTGACTGCCCCGCTTCTGAATGAAACGTATTTGTGTGTACACCCATTTGAATGGATCACTGAGCTTTCTTATCACGTTCGTATTATTTGACCATATAGACAAGACCTAGGATAGGCATCAAAAGTACATATTTATATACTATATGCACTTTTTAAAATGCTGCTCCCAAATTTGTAGATAATCGCTCTGACTATGAACAAATAAAACATATAATTACTACAAAGCAGAGAGTTACTCAAAACGTTATTCTCAGTTTTCAGTGAGTCTTAAGGAACCAGAGGAGGGAGTTCTAGGACTAAATACTCTGCATTTCTTAACTCAATGTTGATTTCACTAGTTTGGTTTGTTGACAAGTTTGGCTTTTTGTTGCTTCCAGATATATCTGTGTTTAAAATCTGAAAGCAGCAACTACAAAATAGCAAGATTTTTGTGGATATATTCTGGGGCTAAGGGAAATGTAAAGCAAACTCAGTCAATGTAGGCTTTCTATTTCCTTCAGACAACATTCCTAAAATACACGCAGTCTTTGAACATTTCAAACAACTGGAATTGTTACAGTGACATTGTTAATATTTAAGTTGTTACTTATACAGTAGCACCCCGTATCGCTGATTTGCCATCCACTGATTCAATTGTCCGCAGATGGCGACAACTGGGGGAGTAGACAGGGGAGGAGAGATCTCGCCTCCCTTCTCCCCCGGGATCGCTCCCGTGGCGGGAACGGCAACGGGGGAAAGAGGGAGGGGAGGAGGAGAACTCGCCTCCCTTCTCCCTTCACCCCTGGAATCGCCCCTCCCCCAAGATCAGTCCTATGGCGGGAATAGCAACGGGGGCATTTGCTATTATCCACAGAATTCATTATCCGCAGGGGGGCCTGGAACTATACCCCACAGATACAGGGGTCCTACTGTACTGATGTTTTTGCCTTTTCATCAATAAGCTTGGTGGCATACGTTGCTCTTCTCCACTATATCTTCACAACAATCCTGTGAGGTAGGTCAGAGGAGCGGAAGGTCAAGCCAATGGCCAAAGTCAACCAATGGCTCAAGACTATGCCCAAGATCAACCAATAGCTCATTGGCAACTAAAACCTCAGGCCACATCCACACTACACAAATAATCCAGTTTGAAACTGGATTATTTGCCATCATTCCGATGGAATCCTAGGATTTGTAGTTTGATGAGGCACCAGCACTATTTTACAGAGAAAGCTAAATACCTTGTAAAACTATAAATCCCAGGGTTCCTTAGGAAGGCGCCATGGCAAATAATCTAGTTTCAAACTGGATTATTTGTGTAGTGTGGACCTGGCCTCAGGGCTCACTAGCCAGGATATGTCAGATCCCTGTAGGTATATCCTGGCTGTGGAAGTGGTCTCACACACACACACGTTACCTGGAGAAAACAGACTAGACTCCACACAGAACACCGGCCTGTTGCTGAAAGCACCACCTATGCTGCCATTTTCTCTGCTGATATAGGAGCCAGGCAGCCTCAGTCACATGCTGAGGAACCCCTGCCTGGCTTCCAGAAGAGCCAGGGAAACAGTGGCAGCAATGAGGATTGCTGTGCCGGACAGGCTCCTGTGGACACTTGGGGCCCGATCCTAAGTAACCCAGGTATATTTTCAAAATCCTTTATCAAGCCCTATCCCGTCTTGCTCCTGTTCCAGCCCTGTATCTGACTTGGGGGTCGTTTGGACTGTCCAGGGGCAAATCAGGGTAAATGCCCTGCGTCATTTGGACTGCAGGGCTCTGGAATAGGGGCAAGCTAGGGTATTTAGCCGGTGTAGACAAGCCCTCAGTATCCTAAACCCAAGCCCAATAGTCTCAACAGGGTACCACATGATTAACTCTGAATATAGACTCTGACATAGTTCTGAAATATTTAGCATGTGGATAGCCATCTTCAGAATAGGGATCTCTTCTATTATTTGTTTTATTTTATTATTTATTTGTGAGATTTATATCCCACCTTTGCTAGAACGAGCTCAAGCAACATACAATATCCTTCTCTCCCTGTATCCTCACAACCATGCCATAAAATAGTTCAGGCTGAGAGACATGGACAGGCGGAAGAGTAACCAGTAAACTTCATGACCAAGTGGTGACAGAAACCTGGGTGTTTCCAGTCCTAGCCCAGCACATTAACATTAACACCACACTGGCTTTGAACTTGCCACAGGTCAGCGTAAGAGGGGCGCTCCAAAAAAGCGATACAAAGACTTCCTGAAACAACATCTCAGGCTCGGCCAAATTGATCACCAACAATGGTCCGCCCTGGCCTCACATCGGGAGGCATGGAGACGCACTATCCACAATGCTGCAGCATTTGAGAACTCACGCCGAGCAAGTCTTGAAGAGAAACGACAACACAGAAAGAATCACAACCCAAAAATATCACCCAAGGAGACCTTCTGCTGTGCTTTCTACAGCCGGACTTGTTTATCTCAGATTGGCCTTTTTAGTCATCAGCGCGCTTGCAGAAAGCGCGGGATGAGTCCTTCCTGAATCTTCGTTTGCGAAGAAAAGCCAGAGTTAGTGACCAAGCAGCAAAATAGCACCTATTTCCTTGTGGAAAGTAGAAGCCTTGTTTCCTTATCCAAACTACAAAACATGGGGGCAGCCCTCTCAGGTCATACAGAATGTGCATGCATTGAGATGTAAAATTTCTGGAAATCCTGAAACAATGAGGAGGGAGACCTTTTTTGGTATAAGATCGTCAACTATAAGGAACACCTGAACTATGAGGAATCTCTTTGGGTTTGCGAGTCTGAGGAGCAGGCATCTCCCCCCATAAAAACCAAACAAAATATCAATATTAATAAAATAAAGAAAATTATTTTGTCTCCACTACTTCTCCATAGTGTCAAACAGACATAATATACTTATTTCCATAAACTGAAGTTGTAATGATCTGACACTGTATGTAGTCTTACATAAAAGTATTCCAGTTACATAGTTTTTAGTAATGGTTTTGGGGCAGTAAATACATGAACACCTTGTCTTATACATTTGATTCATCATTTTTAAAGGGAAATATTCCATAATCTATTTCCCCCATTTTTCCAGTGGAAAAAAGGGTTTATGGGGGGCACTTCCCCCCCCCCAGGCCTTTACATCTCTATTGTGCTCAACCACCAAGCTGCTCTGGAAGCAGCCCATC
The DNA here is from genome assembly GCA_030847615.1 of Gambelia wislizenii. Classification (NCBI taxonomy): domain Eukaryota; kingdom Metazoa; phylum Chordata; class Lepidosauria; order Squamata; family Crotaphytidae; genus Gambelia; species Gambelia wislizenii. The sequence goes on along the minus strand of JAUMIR010000001.1, from coordinate 161,466,612 downwards.
CATACTACAGACGCTAAGGTACACCTAAAATATGAGTTCACAAGATCTGTAATGCCATAACTTTAATCAGTAGCCTGCCTCACCTGATCTCCCACAAGATTGTTTTGAAATACCCAGGCTCAGTTTCAGCTAACATTAAGTTAGCTAGGTTAAGTATCACTAGGTTAAGTATCACTGTAAGTAAGAGAATATGGATTCCTCATTATGAACTTAAGAAAAGTACTTTGTGTGTGGCTTGAGGAGCTGGTATTTCATTTTTATTTTTATTTAAAAGGCCTTCAGAACATACAGGCTACCTGAAGTAACTCTCTAGACTGCAGCCTTTCATATTTGTGCCCTAATCTACCAGCACCAGAGCTTTGGGTCACAGCCTTTATATTAACCGTGAATAATGCATTAAAACTTTCGTCCACAGCTATGTAAAGGTGTAATTAAATATGTAACAAAATATAGTACAAGAAAATATGAGAGGATTTACATTCTAAAAATATACACTGGAAGTAGAATTATAATTTTCTAATCCTTAAGACGGTAATGTCAACATTATGAAGTGACAACTTCTTGAAATGAGAATGAAACCGCACTAATGCTAAATACACTGACAGGCCAATCCTCTGTGCGTTTACTAAGAGGTAAAGACTCCAGAGTTCAAGTAGGTAATGACTGTGCCCATCATATTCCAAGAAGCAAAAATGTTGGACAATCCAGAATGGTTTCTTAATTAAAAATAAATCCCCAAATATGAAATAATACAGAGATCAAACAGTGAGCGCATCCAAAGGAACATATTTGTGACTGGTGGTTTCCACCGAAATGAACCAGACATCTTTGGGTGTGAAAAATCTACAGCAGAGTTCCAGTACCTATGGAAAATTGTTCTATCATAGTGACATATACAGATACATGCACACACATACTAGTGATACAGGTTCCCTTTATAGACTAAATTAAACTATTTCTAAGGAGAAATATAGTTGTCCCTTCATATTTGCTAGGGTTTGGTTCCAGGACCCCCCAATGGATACCAAAATCTGTGAATACTCAAGTCCCATTATATGCAATGGCATAGTAAAATGGTGTCCCTTATATAAGATGGCAAAATCAAGGTTTGCTTTTTGATTATTATTTTTTAAAGAATATTTTCAAGTCATGAATACTTAAATCCATGGATACCAAATACGTGGATATGGAGGGACAATTGTACAGTAGTCCCTTACTATTCGCGGCTTTCCATTTTGTGGTTTTATGTATTTGTGGAACTCTAACGAGCATGGGTGGGTTGCTCGTCCTTTAACTCTGCCCCCTCATGGCTGAGCAAATCCCTGTGCCGGTGAAAGCCAGCATTCAGGTAGATGAAAAAAAAACCCACCGCAAAGCCACCCATTCCCGGGAGGAGGGGAACCAAAGGCTGATCAAGCCCCCGCGCTGGCTGCCAAGCTGAAGGACAAGGGTGAGTGCTGAGCAAACCCCCGTGCTGGCTGCCCTTGTGGCCACCCTCCTGCTGCTTTGGTCGAGTGGCTGTGGGGGCAATCTGGTCGTGGGACAATTCACCCCTCCTGAGGTGTGGGGGGTGGGATGCCGAAGCGGCTGGATTGGCCCCGCGGCTGGATTGCCCTGGCAGTCACTCAGCCAAAGCAGCAGGAGGGTGGCTGCGGGGGGTGGGATTTGGACTCAACTTTCAGGCTCTCAAGGTGGGGTAGGTGGGCTGCTGAAGCAGCTGGATCAGCCCTGCAGCTACTTGGTCAAAACAGCCCTCGGTCAAACCCCCTGGTCAGCAAGGGGGTTTGCTCAGTGCTCACCCTCATCCTTCAGCCAAGGGCTGCATTGGTTGAGTGGCTGCAGGGCCTATCCAGCCACAGGGCCAATCCAACCACTTCAGCAGCCCACCCATCCCCACTTGGGAGCCTGGAAGTTGAATCCTAATCACCTCCGCGGCCACCCTCCTGCAGCTTCGGCCGAGTGGCTGCAGGGTTAATCCAGCAGCAGCAGCTAGATCCCAGCAGACCTGGTGGAGGTACAGCTGAAGATGCCTCCACTGGGCCTGCTGGGGTGTAGCCACCACCATCTCGCTCACTTGCCTCTCCAAACCTCCCACCGAGATGAACCTCTGGCGATGCCCCTGAGCTGCAGTCCCAGGGAGATGAGTGAGTGAGGCAGCGTCAGCGTCTAGGTCCCGGCAGAGGCATCCTTGGCTGCAGCAGCAGAGCAGACTTGCCCAACCATGACCCAAGAGGAGGAAAGATGCCGCAACCTCAGCTTCTGCCACTCCTGTCTTCAGTTGCGGCACCGGGCAGCCCCGGGCCTAAAGGCGGGCAGGCAAGAAGGCAAGGAGAGCCAAGCAGTGCCAGATGTGGGGCCCGGGAACCAAGTGGGATGCAGCAGGGATGATGGGGGTGGCAGTCACGTTGGGTGTTACTTGCACCTCCCAGCTGGCCCTACCAAGGGGGAGGAGGAGGAGGAAGGGGAGGAAGGAGCACCACCTCTTGCCGCTGGTTCCCTGTGGGGGAGCCGAAGGCCGGGGAAACCCCCACACTTGCAGCTCATTGGGGGGAGCCAAAGGTTATTCGCATTTTTTTCAGTTTTGTGGTGGTGCTGCACCCCTAACCCCCACAAATAAGAAGGGAGGACTGTAGTAGTATAGTGGGGGCAGGAATAACATCAGCAACACTGTGGAAAAGTCTAAAACAATTCTTCGAAATTTATTCATTGACTCCACTCAAAAAACAGTAAGGGGAAAAGCTAAGAGTGAATAGTTGAAAAAAAACTGACAAGTAAACTAAACAAAATAAAGCAACTGGAAGAAAATACTTCAAAAATTAGAACAACAACAAAAAAAGAGCCAAACTGGATACACTGGACCTCAATTTAAAAAAAACACACACCTCTTTAACGTATTTGAATAGACAACATTATGAATTAAAAAATGCTACCAAGAGCTCTTTAAAAAGAAGTCTCAAAAATACAGGACAAATGATAAAACATCAGTCAGGAAAGCTGCTTGTCACAGCTAAAGAAATTAATAGGGATTTTGAACTATTATTCCAATTTAAATACAGTACATCCAGTTTTGAACCCACCATTAACTAGCAACAATTTCTTGACTCTCTCCCTATATCCAGGATTGAGGGAGCAGATCAAGCTTTTTTAAACACACCAATCTGTGATGTAGAAATTCTGACAGCAACTTACAAAATTAAAATGGGAAGGCTCCAGAAATAGATGGCTTCCCTGAAGAATTTTATACGGTATTTTGTGACGATTTATCCCCTTGTATTAAACACCTCTTCAATATTATCTTAGAAGGAAGAGATTTACCTGAATCATGGCAATTTTCAAGGATTACAGCTATACTGTAATATAATCCAATACTGACAGTTCACAAACAATCACTCAAAACCATTACTTAATCAAGATATTACACTTTTAACAGCAATTACGGCAGGAAGAATAAATAATGTTATTACCAAATACATTTTGACTGATCATGTTGGGTTTCAGATGCCAATAAAAAGACTCTTAATATAATACATTATGGCTCAGAAACTAACCTGAAAACAGCATTGGTATCATTGTATGTACCGTATGTGCCTTCAAGTCACCTGTCAACTTATGGTGACCCCATGAATTTCATAGGGTTTTCTTAGGCAACAAATACTCAGAGATGGTTTTGCCAGTTCCTTCCTCTGAAATATAGCCTACAGTACCTGGTATTCACTGGCGGTCTTCCATCCAAGTACTAACCAGAGCTGACCCTGCTTAGATCAGACAGGATCTGGTGGGTACTTAGACCCCCTTGGTGTCACTAGACACATTAAAAGCTTTTGCTGTGATGGAAAACCACTATCTTATTGGATTATGGTTTTTTTAAACAAATTAGGGTAATTGTTTAATAGAACATTTATATATAAACACTACGGCACAGGAAAAAAACCAGTGGCTTGGAGTCTACCCAGTTTAATTTATATAGATGCATACATCAGGAATGTCCCCCTTCATCTCTCCTATTTGCTACTGTCTATTTTTGGAGTAAGGATTGACACCTAGAATTGTTCCTTTAAAATTAAGACAAAAATCTGAAGCGTACTGACAGTCTGTTTGTCATGACATCTGAACTGGATGTTCTGGCTTTTGTATCCTCAAACATGCCAGAGACACAGGCTTTGTTGTCCTATGTACCTGGCTTGTTTCAGGAAAGAAAATCCAGAGTTCCCTTTCTGGATGTGATAAATGAACCAAGGGCAAAGAGTCTGTGTGGGCCTAGCCACTTCCACTTACAGAAGGAAATGCCGGGGTGGGGGGGTCGCACCAGGCCACATACATAAGCATGGGGTGCTCATAAACAGTAAGCCAGGATTCCCCCAAATCCTGGTTTATCATGTCCAAACGAGGCCAAAGAGATTTACAAATTTGTTTTGTGCCTACTTTTAAAAAAATATCCGTATCTTTATAAAGCCCACAAAATTCAATTTTAAAAAATAGACTGAAGAGGAGGCTCCTATTCTGTTGCTATCTGTCTCCTTCCTGCTTCTTTGTAGCCCTAGAAATGTAGCCAACTGTTCAAAATGCCCAGTACTGGTGGCACAACCATCAGCTGACGTTCCCAATACCTGGACAGTAGTATAATGGGGCCAGAATTTGCAGGGTCAAAGTCCCAGGACTTCTGATGAATAGGGATTATGTGACATCTGCAACCTCTCTCCCTTGGATTTCCCTTTCTTTAAAAAAAATATTGATTGATTTTTTTACTTTAACAATCTAACTTACAGTCGAAATCAAAATAGTATATATTGAAAGATATATTCAAAAAAGAAAAAAGAAAAAGACGGAAGAGAGGAGAAAAATGAAGAGAGAAGAAAGAATACAAGGAGGGGGAAAAGACATATAACTAAAACACACTAGGGTTCTGACCCCCACCCACATCCTAACTGTAGTGAAAAAAGAATTTTAAAAGAAATATATTATTCTACCATTACAGATCCAACGAATTAATCCAACTAGAATTACTAATAACTATAACCACAGAGTACAGTATTAAATGGTTAAATTTCTTATTGTTCAAAAAGTCCATAAATGGTTTCCAATCTTAGAAATGAAATGAAATGAAATAAATCTTTGAAAAAATCTTCAATTGGCTTGTCCTTTAGAACCCACATCAGTTTAGACTAACTCTGCAACCTTAACAATCCATTCTTCTATTGCTGGTGCTTCAGTCCATTTACAAGTTTCAGCAAACAATGTCCGTGCTGCTGTTATCATATACTAAAGAAGTAATCCATGTTTACTATCCATTTTTTTATCCATAATACCCAGCACAAACATTATTTCTGGTGACATTACAAAATCTACCTTTAATCTTTTTTTTGATTAACATATAAATCTTAGACCAATAACTTTTTGCCTTCTCACAAGTCCACCACACATGGAAAAAAGAACCCTCTTTATCTTGAACATCATGTCCAAAAATTTGGGCACGCTTTATTATGTTCCTGAAACGTTCCTGTTCCCTTTGAGTTTAGCTGCTATCCCCACAGCAGGTGGAGGAGGAAAATTATTTTCCCAGAACGGACATGTTTTGTTTTGTTTATATCTAGCCTTTTCCCCAATATGCAATATCTTTGTTGCACTCCAAACTATTTTGGGCTGCCTTTGCCTTGAATTGGCAAAACCAGTCAGGTTAATATGTGTTCTTGGTTGACATGAAGACTGCTACAAATTTTCGCTACAGAAATTTTCTCAATGACAACCTCCACTTCATAATTTATCATTACACCACTGCAGTTGAAGAAGGTACAACCTCTGCCCAATAGCTAGTAAGGCAACTGGATTCTCTGCCTGGACCTCCAGAAGAGATATGTTCTTACAAACCTGTTTCACAGTGATAGGAGCCAGTGGTGGAACTGGGGTGTGGGGTGTATGGAGAGGCGGAACCACACCAGGTTGACAGCGTCGGAGGTAGGGGTTACACAGGCCTTAGTAACACCATAGATAGGACCTCCCTGGATGCATTTGAGGCTGCAACAGTATGTGGCCAGGGTCCTGCTTAATACTTAGCCCACAAGATCCATTTACAGATATAAAAGCATCTGGTACCGTCTCTGAATCCACACTATAACAAAAATGATCAGTCATCTTTTAAAATATGCATTTAGTTTACGGTACATTTTCTTTAAAAAATCATAATTTTACATGACAGTCACAACCCAATTAAATAAGTTTTTAATAATATGAGTTTTAATGGCTCAATTTAATGAACATGTAGATTAAAAAAAAAAGTAGGGTGGGATGAGGAGTCTCTTTTCCACCAGTAGATGGGTTTTTTCCCTGATGCAGCACTAAATACTTGGAATGGAAAAAGACAACTAAAGTCTTGTATATCATACAATGCTTTCTGCTTGTGCTCCCACAACAATTCATAAGAGTAGCATCTGTACCAGAATTTCTTCTGTGCATGTCTTTCTGGATCCACCATAGTACATCAGAAAGAATAAACATGGTGGAAAAGGAGATGTAGTGTCCGTCCATGTGTGATCAACAACAGTGCCAAGCTATCTGATGTGGGGGGCAGGCTGGAATTTCCCCCCTCATAGTGCCAGGGATTGATACCATATCTCTTGCCATTGACTAAAATTGATTTCATTCCTTGCTGGAGATTCCAAAAGAACTTGCAATCAATGGCTTGTACCATCAGCACTGGTCCCTGAACCAAGACTCTTAGTGGGAAGAGAATTTTCATAGATAGAGCCTTTTCCTGGCTACCTCTTAGAGCAGGGTTTCTCAACCAGGGTTCCCTGGAACCCTAGGGTTCCACAAGAGGTTGCTAGGAGTTTTGCAAGATATTGAGACTGAAAGAAAATAAACCTTTTTTTTTAAAGCTGTATATATAATAATTTTTAGGCAGGGGTTCACTGAGACCTGAAAATTGTTTCAAGGGTTCCACTAGGGTAAAAAGGCTGCCCTAGAGAGTTATAGCACTCTCTACAACATTGATAATGTGATGGGGGCAGCCGCAAAGGAAGTGAAACATGGTAAAATTGTATCTTTCCTTTGGTTTTAGTAAGAAAATAGCAGCAGATTAAAGACTGTTCTACAAACAAAGGATACCTTTGGGCAGAACCCTATATATGGTGTGCATATGTGTCATACCACAGAACGTTATTAGAAAATTCAATACCCTTCTACATGAGAAATTACTTCTTTTAGGATACTGCTTGACAATAAACTTTTTATAAATATTAATCTTAAAGGTCTTGCCTTAAAAAGCAATCATGGTGTAGTGGTTTGAGCACTGGACTATGACTCTGAAGACCAGGGTTTAAATCCCCACTCAGCCATGGAAACCCACTGGGTGACCTTGGACAAGTCATATGCTCTCAGCCTCAGAGGAAGGCAAAGGCAGAACCTTCTCTGAACAAATCTTGCCAGAAAACCCTGTGAAAAAGTTGGAAAAAACTTGAAGGCAAACAATAACAAATGGCTGGCATCCTATTGGTTACTCCCAATTAGAGCAAATCTATTCAATTAATTGTTGAATGATGAGTCAACCTGTAGGCAAATTCCACTGATTCAATGAGTCTACTCTAGTCAGGAACAGAACTGAGACATTTGTTTAAAATCTGCTGCTTTATTAATCTGGGAATCTGTTGACTTGGCTAATTGTTTTTATCAATCATTCCAACAAATGAATTTATGAAATAATGCAGATCTAATTTTAATTGTTTTGTTTCATCGGTAAATTAGGCATTAAGTCCAAAACATGTTTGAAATTACTGGTTTCCAAATAAAGGGCAATTAAGATCTAAACTTGGCACTGTAACATGTGTGAAAGCAAATTTCATTAATATCAGTAAGTTAGATCCAGATTGTTAGCTGAATTTAGACCCTACTGTAATGAATGCAGCAAGTGAGTCATAACATACTAAACTAACTTCCAATAGGAGCTCGATAGATGCAACTAACTTTAGTTCACAACCACCCCAGTGTAACTTACTTCTCAGTAACTTGATTGGAATCCAAGAATCAGAATGTAAGTCATAGCAGCACACACCAAATACAATCAACACATCTGTTAATTTGTACACACTGGGCTACAAGGTTAATGCTTAGCTACACAACTGATTGAGAATGCTACATTATTATTTTTCTTATGTTACTGAGCTACTAAAAACTTATTTTCATTCTCATCTCTGAGACAGTCTTCTTCAAAAGAACAAACATTTTCCTACAACTCTCTATCTATGGATTATGGCCATGTGCTTATTTTTAATCTTGGAGATTATATCTTGCCAACGTTATAGCTTACTCTATACAGTTGGCCTGCCGCATGTGTGAGCTCCAGATCCATGAATTTAACCAACTACAGATTCAAAATATCAACCCCCCACCCAACATAAATAAATACAGATCTAATAAGGCAAGCACTCTTACATATGGAGGGAGAAGAAAGGAACCCAAATAAACCTCACCTCATAACTGTCCCACTCACCTCCACAGTATGGCCGAAATCCAGGTCAAATTCCACAACGCACACGCAGTGCAAGGAGGCCGAAAAGCGGTCCCAGGGTAGCAGTGGAGGCAGTGGTGAGCCTCGTCCAGCAGGCACACATTCTTCAGGCTCCCCTGCCTTTGGGGAGCCTGCCAGCCATCCACTTCCACCTTTGAGCAGCTTCTGCAGGCATATGGTAATTGGCAGCGGCAGCAGCAGGAACCCTGCTGCTGCCACCAATCACCATGTCCCTGTGGAACCTGCTTGCCACTCTGCAATTGATGGCAGCAGTGGAGCCCCTGTTCATTCATTTTTGAATGAACAAGCAGGAGAGCTGCCACCACTGCCAACTGCATGTCCCTGTGGAAGCTGCTCAAAGGTAGAAGCCAGAGGTTGGCAGGCTCCCCGGAGGTGGGGGAGCCCAAAGAATGCATGAATGGTAGCCAAGGCTTCTCACCACCTCTGCTGCTACTTTTATAAATAAAGTACTTCAGCATCCACATATTTTAGTATCTGTATGGGGTCCTGGAACCAAATCCCCACTGATATCAAGGGACCACTGTACGTACAGCATAAAAAGGGAGGTGGAGAAAAAAAGAAATGTGGCAGCACCTTTAAGAATAACTGGTTTCTATTTTAGCATGCACTTTCATGGATATAAACCCATTTCTTCAGGTGCAGTATGACGGTATTAAGGCCTCAGGTATACTTGTAAGGGGAAATTAATGCATCAATATTGAAATATTCAAATGAGTTGTCTGACAAGTGGCTTGACCTTGGAGCTTGAAGATGTGAGGATACGAAGGCACTATACTCTGACATCATACATCTTCATGCAGACAGCTTATCTTGCATTGTCCAAACAGGAAATACAATGAACAAGATGCAACATACTTACGGCTGGAAATAATATTTGAAAAAAATAATAATAGTCAAAAGTGTGTTTTTCTAATGTCAAGAAACCTTGTAAAGAAGAATGCTCAACTAATGAGAAGAATCCTGGACTAATGAGAATCTACCTAGACTAAGGAGTAAACAGCATATTCTGCATAGAAAATAATGCTTCTGTGCAAAAATATTATTTTCTACACTGTTTCTTGTGCAGAAAATGCTGGGGGGGGTGTTTCTAGGACCCCCTGTGGATACCAAAATCTGTGAATGTTCAAGTCCGATTAGATACAATGTTGTAATAAAATGGTGTCTCTTATATAAAATGGCGAACAGCAAGGTTTCCTTTCTGGATCCCTCCCCCAAATATTTTGAAGCCGTGGTTGGTTGAATCCATGGATGCAGAACCTGTGGATATGGAGGGCCAACTGTAATTGTTAAAAATTCACATGTAGATGATTTGCACAAAAAAACAACTTTTTTTTTTACAGGAAACAGCATCGCTTCTCTTGGCAAGATATAAATCCCAAGATTTTTTGTTAAATACTCCAGTCCTGCACTATTACCTATCATTCTACTGAACTTCAAAAACATCGTTGTTTTAATATTCATTTTTATTCAAGCCACATTACAAAAAAATGACAAAGGATCCTTTTTTTGACTTTGCATTAACAAACTCAGCTAACAGGCAGATAACAATAATTCCATATATCTAATAGGTTAAAATAGGACCTCAGTAAGAGGTCAAAAGTGAAGAGATCAGCTTTCAAAAGAGAAGGAAATGTACTCAGTCCAAAACTGGATGTGCTCCATCCACCAGGTGACAGCAAATCTGTGGATTCAAAATCTGTTTATAACACACCACAAGTCCTACTGCTTTCAACAGAATGCACATTAATTTCAATGGGCAGAGCAGTTTGTTTTACCAAGAATTGGGTTGATAGGCTTCACTCAGTTGAACTTACTTCCTTGCAAGTATCTCTGAGTGCTATGATTAAAATAATAATAATGAAACCCTCACTCTTAGTTTAGAAATTAGACATTTCCTATTCCCATGCTGGACTCAGGGAAAGCTCTGAGATCTCCATTCCCTGGAACTGAGAAGGTCAAGTAGGCTACAGATTACCCTTGTTCCTCAGAGCTCTTGACTCCGTCCTGTGTTTTAATACAAAGGTGAGAAAGGGAGCTTTCTTCTTGATTTACTACTATTAACTGCACTCCTTAATTATATTCCTTGTTTAAAGTGACAGACTCTCTGACATAAGTTCCTGTTGACTGAATTTCATGTAAGCTGAACATGTCAGGATAATGGGATATGCAACCTGGTAAATTTATACTGTAAAGAGCAAGCGTGACATGTAGCAGCCTGCAGGGGCCAATGGTGAGAGAGCTAAGCACAGCTGTCCAAAGCATCTGATTAGACCTGGGAAGCTAGCCTTGGAAGGAACACGTATCTCTGTAAGAGAGTGAGTGAATCTGTGTGGGAACCACTGTCTCTGTATACTGTTGGACTATGCTATGTAACTACAGGCACTTTATTTTTATTTATTTATTTATTTATTTATACCCCGTTCTTCAGCCTCAAGGCTATCAGAGCGGCTTACAAATTGTTTTAAGCAATAAGCATTAAGCAGTCTCCAATGTGTGTTAGCTAATTGCCCCCACAAGCTGGGTACTCATTTTACCGACCTACGAAAGGACCCACTTCTGTCTGGGCATTGCAGTGACAGGGCTCTACTGTAGTTTATGTTGTGATATGTAGTCTTTATGAGAGGTGTCTCAGACTCATTGTAAATATCATGTTATGCTGTAGTAAAGAGAAGTAGTTAAGACACAAGTCTGTGTCTGTGTACTTTTTTCCTTGCCTGGAGAATGACTCTGCTACAATAACTTTTGCTGCCTGGACCTCTTGATATGCTCAGAGGTTCCAGTGTGCTACCATGTCAGAATATGGTATCTGTTTTAATAAATGGATAAGAACAAAGATAGCCATCTCTGGGACAGTCTGAAAATGTTGATAGGTCACAGAGAGTATGTGTTTTGAACCAAGTTGTTAATATTCTTCTGAATGCTTACATGAGAAAAAACATTTTGTAAAGGGTGTATAAGATGGGCTCTGAAAACATCTCTTCGTCTCACTTTGGATCTTCACAAAGTGTGTACCTATTTCTGCTGCAGAAATGAACCTTGCTTTTATCACCACTCCTTGCTCATGTTGCTTTGCTAATTTGGACCAATGTGCTAGGCAATGAACCTCACTCTTGTGACAAGTACAGTTGTCCCTTCATATTCGTTGGGGTTTGGTTCCAGGATCCCCCTGGATACCAAAATCTGTGGATACTCAAGTCCCATTACATGCAATGGCATAACAAAATGGTGTCCCTTATATAAGATGGCAAAATCAAGGTTTGCTTTTTGGATTATTATTTTTTTTAAGAATATTTTCAAGCCATGAATACTTAAATCCGTGAATACCAGATCTGTGGATATGGAGGAACAACTGTACAGCCTTGTGAATTTCACATGCATGTTAACCGTGCTGCTCTTCCAGGCTATATACAAGGAACAAAGCCCCCAATCCTTTTTACAGGCACTGCTTTCATATGGTTTGCCCCACATGCCACATGTTCACTGTACATGTAAGCTGTAAATTAGGTACACTTTGAGAACTCCCTTCATCCTGGATTCTATTCGATAAAGGCTACAGATTGCCACATGTATCTTTTCTTTGTTGCTAAGGAGCTGTAATTCCAGAACTGTGTGTGTATGTGCCTTCAAGTCACCTGTTGACTTCTGGCTGCCTCATGAAGTTCACAGTTTTCTTAGGCAAGCAATACTCAGAGGTGGTTTTGCCATTTCCTTCCTAGTAAAAATCCCAAACTGGCTGGGGGTTCTGGGAGCTGTGGTCGGAAAAAAAATTATTATTTTTTTAGCACTCTGCTAGTGCTAGAGAGGCTTTCCCCCACTCTGGACCACTAAGGAAGATCAGGTGCCACTGTCTTCTGAGGAAGGCAATGGCAAAACACCAAGAAAACCCTTCAATAGGTTCACTATAAGTTGGGAGTTCACTTGAAGGCAGATAACAAGAAAATAAGATCTAGCTTTACCTGGCCTTAAAAACGCAATTACAGTGGGAAGGGAGGGGACTGGCTGGTTCCACTCTGTGTTTGTGGAGTCAGCTGACAGGATTGGAGGTGGGGAGGGGAGACTAAGAAGTGGAGGGATGATGAAGGTGGGGAGCTACCTATGACACCTGCTGTGGCAAATCATCCAACACACCTCCACTCTCTGATGTGTACAGGACTGCTCTGTTTGATGGGAAGGTTTGTTTATTTATTTACTGAATATTCTGTGTTTCTCCCAGCTCAGGACACAACATGGCTAACAAGTTAACACAAGGTACAACAAAAACGTGATTTAAAAGTTAAAAATAAACAATTAAATTAGCTGTCATGTTAAAACATCAGTAATTTTAAAATAATATAAAACCATTTTAAAAGCATAACAATAAAGATAAAAAGTAGTGTGCACACACCATTAAAGATCCAACATCACTGTAAGCTCAATCAGGTTCAAGATCATGAAAACAATTACCTTTGCATACTCTATTACTGAATCCTACATTCCCGTTTCAAGATAAAATTACCCTGAATTCAAGAAAGTTGTAAAAAAAAGAAGAAACAATCACTGGAATAATTAAGCCTTAAAAACAGTAAGAAAAATAAATAGTGGAGCTGATTTACAGAATCGGGGGAATCTGAAATACGGGTAACTGTCTGACCTCAGAGAAGCCTCAACCTTCTTCGGCCAGCATTTACACACAGCACAGCAGTGGGGATTTTGTGTCCTGCAGGCCACATGCAGTCATCGGGGCCCCATCACTACCAAAAATGTACTAGGCCTTCAAACAGCAATTTTTCCAACTCACCACCCTCCAACCAGAAGTAATTTTCTGGGAATAAGGAGACTTAGTAAAGCACTAGGCTTGCTGTCTCCCCTCTTCCCCCCATATGACAGGAAGTAGAAACAAGAGAGAACTGTGTTTCACTTGTTTATGAAGTGCAAACCAGGAATTGTGGTTTAAATGTAAGTTCTAGCTTGTTAAACAGTAAGCCAGCAAAACCACCAGGTCATTACTTGCTTATACCTACAAGAGTGTATAAAGCAATCCTCCTGATGTTGTGGGACTACAATTTCTAACATTCCTTACCACTGGCTATGTTGACTAAGGCTCATAGCAACTGTAGTCCAACAACACCTAGAGGGCCATACTTTGCTCATCCCTGACCTAAACCCAACTGATACTTCTAACCTCAGCAGGCCCACTGAATCAATGGGGAACTTGATAAGTCAATATTTATGCAGGTTCCATGGATGTAATGGATCTATTAGTTGGGACCAACAACAGGATTAAGGCCTTATGTATTTAGCAAGAGATTACAGCTTCTTTTAAACCATTTTAAACTGGTTTGACTGTAATGGCAAACAAGGAATCTTCTAAAGTGGAACGGAATTCTGGTTTATTCTTCCTTTTGTTTACTGGTGGTTGTGGGGAGGCCCAGAGGCCTTGAATGGGCTTCTTTCTGCTTACGCAAGTAGCGCTAGACCACAGGTTAATTTTGTGTGAACACTCCAGGCTGACAATGTTAAAAATAGATTTCCTTTTATGTACATAAAACTATTTTTATGCCATTTGTCACATGGCTGATTTTGGTTCCTATTTCTCTAATTGTCAATGCAACAACATTAATGATACAGTAGTTCCACTGGTTATTGTCAAACAGCTGACCTTTTAGTAAAGGTTGAGCAGTAAGTTGTATAACAGTTAGAAAACAAGAGAAAAAGCAAATATAAACCTGAACCATAAATTCCATGCTGAAGCACTAGTTCATCTAGTGCTAACCCACTATTTTCTTAGTTGTTTGTTGGAAACAGACACAGGACAGTCTAACTGGAATAACCCATAACTCTGCCTTCTCATTATTCCAATTTATTTATCTATAAGCACTTCTTTTCACAACTGCTTTGCATCTGACTCTTCCAACACACTGATGTCTGTAATGTCAACATACTGTATATCTATCACCATGAGTTTTCTTGGCCACAGGTAAAAGCTCCAACTTTAGATTCCCACATTTTTCTAGAGAATGGAGTTCTATGCATGTCATATTTACACATACCAGAAGGGCAGAAAGGCACTGATTGCCCATGGTAAGAAGGAAGGTAACCAGTTTACTTTACTTGATTTGAGTCTAAACCTTGAGTATATTCAAACATAATTGCAGATGCTTGGTACACAAGACAACTGTGCTTCTAAAAATACACACAACAAATAACTTGTTTGAATCCAGTCCTGCGAAACTAAAGTGGCAGGATGCTTGTTGTTGTTATTTATTTCTTACCCACCTCCCCCCATGGATTGCTAGGCCAAGATACCTTTTTCTCCCCTGACATGACAGGTTTGCATGCACAAGAACTGAAGGGAAGAACTGTTCTTAAAAAGGAATGAGCAACCTAAGGTGGGGAGGAAGGAGTGGTCAGTGGGTACAGCCTTTGCTGTCCTTCCGAATTGAAAGAACACCATTTAAAGCCCACTGAAAGTGAGAATGCAGGAGGGTGTGTGTGTGTGTGTGTGTGTGTGAGAGAGAGAGAGAGAGAGAGAGAGAGAGAGAGAGAGATCGTCTGTGATCTCTTTACAATGTACACTCTCTTTAAAATTTAAACCAAGTATGCAGGGAGGGGGGCGGGTTAAAGTAAAAGGGTTCCCAGTGTAGAAATCCATTGAACAGGGTGATTTAATGCAGACATACACAAACCTACTTGCAGCTGGAATGGAAGCCTTTGTTTTCATCTGGTGAGGCTGAATCTATTGAACGGGTGACTGACCCCTCCTCCCCTTTCTGAGCCCGCCCCTGGTCACATATATTTCCAGTCATCACCAAGTACTGAGTTATCTTATCCCAGGGTGTTTAGACGTACGATTTTCCGAATCCTCCTGTGACTTTTTTTTAAAAATGGACAAACCGCAGGACTGAAAGTCCCGCGGGTTGCATGATAAAAGGTGCCCCCCCTTCCCAAAGTCCCGTGCCCAACACGATGTACGTGTAAACAGCCAGTGCTTGACACAAATTCCTACCACTACTTTTTCGTCATGTAAACGGCACCCTGCATTCTACATCCCATGTGGCTGCTAATATTATTTAGCTTTTCAGAGCACAAACCAATTACTTATGTCTGTAAAAAGGTAAGACTCATATATACAACAATGAATGCAATAGCAATAGCATTGATATTTACTAAGCACTCCCTAAGTAGTTTACATTGTTTTTTAGCTAATTGCCCCCAACAAGCTGGGTAGACATCTGAGTCAACCTTGGAACCCTCTGGGATCTAACTCATAACCTTGTGGCGTGCAGTACTGGCATTTAAAGCCTACATCACCAAGGCTCCCATAGAGCATTTGCTTGTACAGATGAGAATATAATGCTCAGGTGCCTATAGCTCCAAACTGGATCCACGGTGACACTGCATTCTTAAAACTTCTGTGATTCAAATCAAAAATTTTCTTCAAGAGTACCTAAGGGTCCTTCTATTGACCTTCTTAAGTTAGCACATTCTGACCTCTTTCACACCAAAATTGATGAGACTTAAGAAGTACTTAGCTATGTCTGAATAATGCTGAGTTTACTGGTTAAAAAGTTATTTCCGTTCCAAGCATTTAAAGTATTCTACAAATTCTTGGTATGATATACTGTATCTTCTTGAGGGCCTTGGATAATATAAAATTGTTTCCATTAAGAATATTTGGCCCAAATATCTCCTTAAATATTAATTAGTTAAATATAACTAATGTCTTTACAATAAAAGGGCATCTAGTGATGGCCTCCTATAAGCTTTCTATGGCCATGTCTGGCATATCTCCCAGCTATGAATTCCCGGCCACTGCAGACACTGCACAAAATGACACAGTCAACTGAACACATGGTTTACCACTCCACTCCCTTCATTTCATTCATACGAGCAACCCTAGGTGCACCTCTGAGTAGTAAGATCCACAAAATTCAATGGGACAAACTCTCTCAGATGTATGCACAGGACTGCATTTTTACAGCACAATCCTAAGCATGTCTACTCAGAAGTAAGTTCCCACTGAGTCTATAGGGAAGACTTACACTGGTGGCTTTGCTGCAAAACTGCAGTCTTTAGGCCAAGGGTGGGGTAAATGCAGTCCCTCAAGGTGCGCGCGTGTGTGTGTGTGTCTTCAGGCCATCCAATACCTCCAAAAGACTGTCCCATTTTTTGAAATGTTGGGGTTGGGGGGGTCCAGAAGGGATGTATGCCCCCCAAGGGTGCCTGACTATCCAATCAAGCCTCCTAACCTCCAACAGTTGCCCACTCCTGCTTTAAAATGTTTTGTTGTTGTTCTGTGCCTTCAAGTCATTTCCAACTTATGGCAACCCTAAAGCAAACCTATCATGGGGTTTTTCTTGGAAAGGTTTGTTAGAGGGGGTTTGTCATTGCCCTCCACTGAGACTGGGAGAGTGTGACTTGTCCAAGGTCACCCAGTGGGTTTCCATGGCCAAGTGGGGATATGAATCCTTGTTTCCCAGAGTCCTAGTTCAACACTCAATCCACTACACCACATTGGCTGTCTTGCTTTAAATGTTACAGAAGCATTATGAAATGGCTGTGGGAAAACAGCCTCCATGGGACAACTGCTGAAGGAGAACTCTGTCCAGTAACAGTGGGGTGAGTCTATTTGGCAAGCACGGCCAAAATCCTGCATCAAGAGACATAGCTATAAGACATAACTATGACAGTCTCCCATCCAACCCCACCCACCCAGCTTTTCTAAACAGCACCCCCACTCACCCAGCCAGCCATTTCCTGGTCAGTGGAGAACATGGAGAGCAACACACAAGTATCTAGCTTTTCCTATAGCTGGAAACACAGCAATAGGCATCTACAGGATGCAGGCCGCTGTGCCTAGCTATAGGATGCTTTTCAGCTGCTACTCCTCCCCCACTGACCAAAAAATGGTGGGGTTTGGAAGGCTGCTTTTGAAACAAAGGTGGGTTGGGGGAACATTTATCACTGTGTCGTCAGTAGTGAATTCCAATGTGCACAATAATCAAAAAAGTGAGTTATGATAGTGAAAGTCCAACTTACACCGTTGTAATTCACTAACAGGATGCCAAACACATCTCTCTTACCTGCCTTCTCCAGCTATAAAATGGCATTATTAGACAGACACTTATCTCATTACAATGAGGATTATAGGACAATGCTTGTAGAATATGTTGGACACTTAAAATTCTACAGATGTTATTTAAGGGCAAAAATATGCTAGTTCTTTCCATCTGTCTAAAGTCTATGAGCTACTTAAAATGTAGAAATTAAATATGCATTATATTATATTATAATGCATTATGTGCGAGGAAAATTAGATCACTAGACAGAATGACAAATGTTTGGTGCTTTTATACTCACACTGGAAAGTGGATATAAGAATTCTGTTAACAAACTAAGAGGCATTAAGGCATTTTATGTAATTTCTTAATTGGCATTATGCTGACGTTTTTCATTATGCCTGACTGTAGGAGGAATTAGGCTCATGGGCATTAGAATAGAGCCCTTTTGGTAATGTCCCCTTCAACATCACTTACAGAACTCTGTTCCAGTTGGTGTCTGCCAGCCTCCATCATTATAGGTCTTCAAGAAGGTCCTAAAGGCCAGTGTTATGGTGGGAGCAAAGGCTTGCATGCTGTTAGTCAGTTACAATGCTGCAAGTCAGACATATGACCTTGCCACTGTTTCCTATGCATATTTATGATCACAGTACAATTGTTAAATGGCCTGAAACCCATCTTAAAATCTAGTAGCCACACGGAGGGATGGAGTTCTGTGGCATTACTGAGCACTGAAGGAAAATGTGTCCAGACCCTCCTGCCTGCTAGTTGCAACAGGACCCTGCTTCTGTTTGGTAGACACCTCTGCTCACTGACAGGAAGGGCTGGATGCATCACCTTTCAGCACACCACTCGTCAACCCAGTAGAACTCCATCCTTTGGTGCAGCTGGCTGGATTACATGGACTTCATGAGTGAGACTGGGAGATAATATGTAGCCAAGACATTGTAGCTACGTATCTGCTCCAGGATCTCAGCCAAAGCTTGCAAGGTTGAAGTACTCAAGACTGACTGTGTCATCATGCTTACTTTTCTGTTGACCTTAGCTACATTTTTCATAGTAGCTGGAGAATGCAGATTTTCCCCAGCAACAATACCTTGTTATTGACTAGCCCTAATCCAATGTAGAGTGCCTTGAATGGGCAGTTAAGACCCACTTGAAACTGTTTTTTGGTGGTGAAGAAAACTGCTAGAATGGATTGTTGATATACATCAACATAGCAACCTGTGCTTTCTTTTTCTTTTCTTTTTTACTTCTTCTCGAGGGGCAAAACTATGGGGACACTCATGCACTTCCAAAATCATCATTACACCACCACAATGTATCTACTCACCTTGACCTATTACTGAGTTAAGACTTTACTCTTGGGCGGTATATGGTGGTATCTGGTTTCAACAGTTAATTTTGATCTCACAATTTTTTGTATTATTGCATGTGCATTATTGTCTTTTTAATGTTTGTTAAACAAGCCTGGAGAAGGTTTATTCTAAAAGGCAGAACAATGATCTAATTAAGTATCTTAATTCAAAGATCAGCTAATCTACAAAGCAGGGAAAGGAGTTCACTTCATAGTCCATTGGCTCCATCTTTCATACAGTAAGATAATTTGTCCAATTCTATTATAACAAATAACTTGATAATCCATTCATCAGTTGTGAGTGTCTTCATTTTTCCATTTTTGAGCAAAAATCCATCTGGCTGTCATTATCATGTACAGTTGTCCCTTCATATTCGCTGGGGTTTGGTTCCAGGACCCCCCGTGGATACCAAAATCCATGAATACTCAAGTCCTATTATATGCAATGGCATAACAAAATCAAAGGTTTGCTTTTTGGATTATTATTTTTTAAAGAATATTTTCAAGTCATGAATACTTAAATCCGTGGATACCAAATCCATGGATACACAGGGACAACTGTATATAGTTAAGTTAGTGTGGGATAGATAATAAGGGTTAAATATAACTGCAGAAAGGATGGTTGGAAGTCATATTTTTTGTTAGTTGTAGATCTTAGTGATCTTAGTGTACTTTGCAGTTGGTAGTTTGTTTTTGTAAAATGTGTTATTCAATTTTATTTTATGTAAATTTTATTCAATAAAAAGTAAAAATAATTTTTTTAAACAAAAAAAAAAATTAAGATGACAGGTCCCTGCCCCAAGAAGCATACAAATCTAAAATTCAACACAGAATTAACCAAGGAAGGTATGGGGATAGAAAGTAGAAATTATGTGCAGTTGTTTCAGCTACATGTGAAATTGCAAATTTTTCATCATACACCCCACTAAGTCCTCAGCCTCTATGCTCCATCACCATTTTGGATGTAATCCGTTCCCCGTTTGATCAGTGCTGTGACTAACAACAAGGAAGAGTACAAGTGGGAAGAGATTTAAATGTAACCTCTGACAACTTCAGCCTTCGAGACTAAACTCCAGGTTTAAGGCTGAAATAGCCAATGCATGTACATCTCCAGATATATAATCAGAGGAGCCTGCGCCCATGGCCCCCACATCCTGAAGCGCCTCCCCGGCCCCCTACCTACTGCTAAGGTTAAAGGCAACTCTCCAGGATTTAGAATAAAAATTAAAGTAAGTCTGTTTAAATGATGACACCAAAGTAATATTTACATTTATTTAAAAAAAAAAAACTACACATGGATTTACATAATAAAAATAAAAACTTATATCATGCCAGGGGGCCCTCCCAATCCCAGGTCCCCAGGCTAGAGCCCTGTAAGCCCCCCTCGTGTGGGGGTCATGCCTGTACCCCAACAGACGTTAAAGGGCAGAGCCATACTCTGCCTAAAAATAAAAATATCCTGAGCAGTAGAGCAAGAGCACAGCACCCGTAAATCACAACACTAATGGAAAGGATACCCTCTATTAAGGGGCAGGGGGAATAAAATAAAAGAAGGGTAAGCAGAGAAAATCGCAGTAAAGGAAAGAATGAAGAGCAAAGAAGGAAGCAGGGGAGGGAAGAATCCACAGAACCCAAATAATCCTGTTTGAAACTGGATTATTTGCCATGGCCCCCTCCTATACAATCCTGGGATTTATAGTTTTACCAGGTCTTTAGCCTTCTCTGCCAAAGAGTGCTGGTGCCTCACCAAATTAAAAATCCCAGGATTCCCTAAGGAGCCATGACAAATAATCCCGTTTCAAACTGGATTATTTGTGTAGTATGGATTTAGCCTTAGTGAATCAATGGAATTAACAGGAAGAGTGATTTAACAAGCTAAAATTGATTCAGTTGGTCTACTCTTGTTGGGTCTAGCAATAAAATGTAGTCCATTGCCTCCTTATCCTAAATATGTTGGAATGAGTTGTCCCTTCATATTTGCTGGGGTT
Organism: Gambelia wislizenii; assembly: GCA_030847615.1. Taxonomy (NCBI): domain Eukaryota; kingdom Metazoa; phylum Chordata; class Lepidosauria; order Squamata; family Crotaphytidae; genus Gambelia; species Gambelia wislizenii. Next base: position 161,445,708 of record JAUMIR010000001.1, on the reverse strand, counting down.
TGGTTCCAGGTCCCACATGGATACCCAAATCAGTGAATATTCAAGTCCCATTATATGCAATGGCATAGCAAAATGGTGTCCCTTATATAAAATGGCAAAATCAAGGTTTGCTTTTTGGATTATTATTTTTTTAAGAATATTTTCAAGTTGTGAATACTTAAATCCATGGATACCAAATCTGTGAATATGGAGGGACACCTGTACAGTCAAGATAGAATGCATGGATCAGTGGATCATCAGTTTGTATAGCTGCATCACATCTTGTGCTGTGACAAGAGTCACATTTCTCTATTAGGTAAACAGAAAAATCTACTCAGGTAAGCATGCAAACTTGGGCCTTTTAGAGACATATTTTAGGAAGCCTTCCAGCACAGTCCTAGATATTTTTTTTCCATTTTCTTTTCTGGAAACCTCTGATCACTGTTCCACATCTTCCACAGTTCTATACACAAGTACAAGTTGTCCCTTCACATTCACTGGGGTTTGGTTGCAGGGCACACACACACACACACCCGTGAATACCCAAATCCGTGAATACTCAAGTCCTATTATATGCAATGGCATAGCAAAATGGTGTCCCTTATATAAGATGACAAAATCAAGGTTTGCTTTTTGGATTATTATTTTTAAAGAATATTTTCAAGCCGTGAATACTTAAAACCGTGAATGCCAAATCCGTGAATGTGGAGGGACAACTGTAGTTCCAATCTTGGAGTCTCCAGATATTTTGGACTTCAGTTCCCAGAATCATGGGCCAAACTGGCTGGGGCTTTTGGGAGCTGAAGTCCAAAGCAGGTGGAGGAGCAACATTTGAGAACTGGATTATTTCCATGTGTTTTTATTGTTGTAACCCGCCCGGATTCCTTGTGATTGGGCGGGCTATAAATAAATAATGTATTATAATTTTTTTTTATTATTATTATTATTATTATTATTGGCCTCCCGACTGGTACAGGAGGGGGCACATACGGGGCTGCGGGTCGGGCAGGAGGAGGAGGAGGAGGAGGCGAGAGAAGGGTGGCATTGCTCGGATTCAACATGGCTCTCTTTCCTTCCTTCTCCTTCTTCTTCTCGCCCCACCTTGTTACTTTGGCGCCCCCAAAGCTGGGCAAAGCTGGGGAAAGAAACAGGAGGGGAGGCACACGCTAGGAAACTCCGTGCCCCCCCCCCACAAGGCAAGTTTGTGTTTGTGTGTTTCTCGCCCGCCTTCTCTATACACACCGACTTTGGGGACGGCTTATTCTCCGCGGGCTTGGCCCAGCAAAACTGTCCCCAAAAAGGACACGGGGCGTTGAGACCAGAAACCACCCCGAAGTTGGACCGTTTAAGGAATTTCCCCCCCCCCGCAATGCTTTATTTTGGGGGGCCCATATGTTTCTCGCAGGTCAATGTAACCTAAATCAACCTAAGCTATTCACAGTACAGGATATTCAGATTATTACTAATAATGTATTTGCAGGAGGGTTAATATGCCCCCCCACAATGATGGCCCCCCCTGAGGATGCTGACGCCGCCGGTGCCTTAAACCGGCCCTATTTGGGGGCAGTTCGGCTGCGAAGGAGGGAAGGAAACACCCCCCACACCCACTGGCCCTTAGGAAGAGAGGGGGGGCAGGAGGAGGCACCCACGCCCCCCCCCAGGGCAGAGGCGGCGGCCGCGGGGAGAGGTCGAAATAATCCCCCCCTTTTTTTTTGGCAACGCCCGCACGCCGGGAGAGGCAACAAGCCTGAAGTGAAGGACGAGGCGCGGCCTCCCCCCGCCAAAAAAACCAACAAAACTAGATGAATACACCGGGATGAGTGAGGTGACCAAAGGGCTCAGGCTTTTATTTTTATAGTACAGATGTCCCTCCGTATCCACGGATTTAAGTACTGTATTCACGGCTTGAAAATACTCTTTAAAAAATAATAATCCCAAAAGCAAACCTTGATTTTGCCATCTTACATATAAGGGACACCATTTTGCTCTGCCGTTGCATATAATGGGACTTGAGTATTCATAGATATGGGTATCCACGGGGGGTCCTGGAACCAAACCCCAGCGAATATGAAGGGCCAAGTGTTCCTACCTGTGGAGCAGGCATTGCCCCCCAATCTCGACCTCCGCCTTACCTTCCTTTTGGGCATGGCGCGCTCTCTCTCCCCTCCCGCGGGCTGCCCAAGTCGAGAGAAGCCAGGAAGGAGAAGCAGCGGCCGCCGGGTCCGACTCCTGGGGCTCCTGCGCCCTGGACTGTCGCAGCCCCACAAGCGCACAGCTCCTCTTCCTCCTCCTCCTCCTCCTCTTCCTCCTCCTCCTCCTGCGGGGGCACCTCGCGAAATCTCCACAACTCTCCCCACCCTCGACGTTGCCCCCAGCGAGCAGCCCCCACTCCGTAGGCAGACCCTGGCTGGCGACAGCCGCCCCCTGGCTTCGACGCCGAGCCAGCAAGAAGCTGCCTGGCCTCGCTGCTCTTCCCCCTGCTGCGCGCCCACCTTGCGCCTCTCTCTCTGGAGAAGTGTGCGTGTGCGTGTTTGTGTGTCTACGCGCATAGGTGGTTTTTTTTTTTGCAGAGCTGGCTTGCGATTGGCTCCCCAAATTAGTGACCACGCCTCCTTTTCTCTCGCCACCCCCTCCCGCCGCCGCCCCTCCTAGCCAGGGACTCTAGACCGAGTGAGGTAAAAACCCTCGCGGTTCAAAGGCTGGGACGTGTTGGGATTAGGAATTTATTTTTTGTGGTGGGGGGGATTAGGAATGTTTTTATTGGAATAAAACCATTCTACTGAGAAATACAGCCGACCGCAAAAGGCCGTAACAATAACGCAACCCCCCCTCTTTTCTTACTAATACAAAAATAAAATTATTTATCCTAACACTAATACATGGTTACGCAAAAGGCTGTAACAATAACGCAAAAATAATAATAAACCCCTCCCTCTTTTCTTACTAATACAAAAATAAAACTATTTATCCTAACACTAATACATTTTTCCTCTCAATCTAAACACACTATAATCACTCTTTTTTCTTTTCCAATGTACATTACAATTGTACATACTGTATTTGGAAAAATACACCCGACCGCAAAAGGCAGTAACAATAACGCAAAAATAAATAAATCCCTCCCTCTTTTCTTACTAATACAAAAATAAAACTATTTATCCTAACACTAATAAATTTTCTTCTCAATCTAAACACACTATAATCACTCTTTTTTCTTTTCCAATGAACATTATATTTACACATTACAATTGTACATATTTGGAAAAATACACCCGACCGCAAAAGGCCGTAACAATAACGCAAAAATAAATAAATCCCTCCCTCTTTTCTTACTAATACAAAAATAAAACTATTTATCCTAACACTAACTAATACATTTTCCTCTCAATCTAAACACACTATAATCACTCTTTTTTTCTTTTCCAATGAATGTTATATTTATGCATTACAATTGTACATATTTGGAAAAGAAAAAATTAATAAAAGATTAATAAAAATAATAATACAAAAATACAACAATAATAATAAAATATTTATTTAAATATATCCTTTAGTTGGGGGGAGGCACTGGGGTCGGGTGATGATGATGTGGTGGTGGTGATGATGATGAACTGACACACATTGTAAACCGCTTGGATAGTGCCTAGCACACTATAAAGCAGTATAGATTAGTAAAATGCTGTTGCTTAACAATTTGTTAGTGGGGTATAAATATCTAAAAATAGAAATAAAATGATGATGATAAATATTTATTTCTAACCCACCTCTCCCTATGGCTCCAGGTGGGATACAATATGAAGTAAAATACTATATACAGTAGGACCCCTGTATCTGCTGGGGATTGGTTCTGGGGGGGGCGTGGATACTGAAAACCGTGGATAATAGTGAACACCATTGAAAATAATGGGACTTCTGGTTTAAAATACCATGGAGTTGCCTTGGAGGACCTAGAAAATGGTTAGAGAGGACACATTTTCTAAGAAGACTCTATGGTAGGTGTACTGTTTTGTGTCAGATGGATAACTTGAATCAGTGGATACGGGGGTCCTACTATATAACATAAAATCATTAAAACATACAAGTCAAAACACATAAGATTAAAATAAACATGACATTAAAATCGTCCATACAAATTTAAAATTCATAGATTATAATCAGCTGGGTAGGCCTACCAGCGGTCACTCTCACCCATCACTGGGTGACCCTCCAGCCATCACTCTGTGAGGTACACCACACAAGTGTTTTTTCTCTCATTATAGCGCTTTCCTTTTGTTTGCAATTGCCGCGGCCTGCACGACGCTGTTGGTATTCAGTGTTCCCTCCATGTCCATTTAAATTATATCACGCAACAACTCATTGTCGATTTCTGCCCGTCAATAGGCCTTAATTGCATAATTATCCCACTACAAGTTGAGGTGTTGTGTGAAATTTCGTGTCTGTTCCAACTTTGTCATCATATGGTCCTCTGAGGGCGTATCTTCATTGTTCGGTCTGTACTCCACCCCCTTGCAGCTTCACATTTCACTTCCAGTGGCCATTTCATGCAGGAGTTGGAACAGATCTTCCTTCCTTCCACCTTGGCTGTGGGGGTCTCCCTCCCTCTCCCTTCTTTCCTCCTTCTCTGTTCCCCCCTCGTCTGGCCAGCACCACTTTCACCTCCCCTTATCTCCCTCCTGGCTGGCTTCCCCTGCCTGGGATGGCCAGGGCAGGCTTACTGGGTGGGACAGCAAGGACTGCCAACTGCCGCTGCTGCTTCTTCCCCCACTCCCCTTCTCCCGGGAAATGCTTATATCACAGCATCGTGCGAATCCAACAAAAAAAGCATGCACAAGGGGGACAATAAAATATCGCCCATGAACCCAGAGCTTCTTTTCAGTAACAAGAGAAAAACAGTATGGGGGGGGACCCACAATTGTGTCTAATGTGTAGTTTTATCCTCCGTTATTTCTCAATCATTTTTATACCCTGGTGTGAAAGAAACTCTGTTCCAGCTGAATTGGAACGCGATGCCAGTTAGTTGTGTAAGCTTTAGGCACAGAAATCTTTCAGGAAGGGCATACTGAGAGTCTGAGGTCATATCATTGCACCAAACATGCTGCTAAGAACGCATGCGCTATGTGAGGGAATGACTAACCTGAGGTTCAGTTATCGCAAGATCGCGCGAAATCCAAATGCAAACACAGCCAGATTCACACAATCATGCATGCCCACAATCACGCAAGGAAGTGACGTGAGAAAGAGGAGATTTATGCATAAATGGGAAAATGATGGAAAGGAGGGGCATAGCCCGCAAATGTAGTGCGCAGAAAGCGCAACACTCACTTGTTCTGCCTCTGTTCCGGAACGGGCTGATACATGTGGTGCAAAAGAGACATGCATTCATTGTTTACATGACGGGAATAATTGCACCTTTGGACCTCGTGTGGTATACGCCTCTCTCTCAGTTGGTGCTCGAAGGGGGAGTAGGGCCGGGCTGGAGGTGGCGGACAGAGCAGGAGCAGGGGGAGATATAACCCAAACTGAGCAGCTTTTAACCACCATCTCGCGAGTGGGTGTAAGGATTCCTCTCTTCCCACTCCAGGCTTAGCTAGGACTCAAGCCAGGGGAGAAGGGGGTTTGTTTTTCCGCCTTTCCAATTTGCATGCCACTGCTTGGAGCTCTCCCTACCCAGCAAGGATCCTAAATATAAGTCCACCTCTTAAATGTTGTCATAACAATGCTGTAGAAACGATAGATGTTCTCCCCTGAGTTAATCATAGAATCATAGAACTGTAGAGTTGGAAGAGACCACGAGGGCCATCCAGTCCAACCCCCTGCCATGCAGGAAATCTTGATCAAAGCATCTCCGACAGATGGCAATCCAGCCTCTGTTTAAAGACCTCCAAGGAAGGAGACCCCACCATGCTCCGAGGGAGTGTGTTCCACTGCCGAACAGCTCTTATTGTCAGAAAGTTCCTCCTAATGTTGAGGTGGAATCTCTGTTCCTGGAGCTTGCATCCATTGCTCCGTGTTCCAGTCTCTGGAGCAGCAGAAAACAAGCCTGCTCCATCTTCAACGTGACACCCCTTCAAATACTACTATGTATTTGTATTTAAGTATGGTACGCCTGCTGCTCCTAACCTTTTCTTTACTTAGGACCCCCTTTAAATAGACTTTGTTGTCACGGCCCAGCAAGACTTAACTCAAGATTTAAAACAATAATAATAATAATAATAATAATACAATTACACAATCCATTAAGCTTTCCCTCAGAGGCACTGGAAGGAGAGGGAAGACTTTTCTCCTGCTCCTTCCTGCAAGTTTGTGGCTGGAGTGGATTGAATGGCAATGTGTAGGCCAAGCCAGCCAGCCAGGCTTTGCCTTGGCTCCTGTCATGTGGTCACTCCACTGCAGGGAGGAGGTGGGCTGAGCAGCCTTCAAGCCTTCTTCAAGGACCCCCTGTGAGGACATTGCAGACCCCTGACAGTCCCCAGACCACAGGTTAAGAACCACTGTTCTGTGCTATAGAACCTATGGAATATACTTTCCAATAACTCAGTAGGACTAATTTATTCACAGGTTATCCTATTTTGTGAGTAATTTATCATGCATGATTGTGGATCCTATGGAATACATTCAACAATCTGCAAGGCTGATTGATTCATTACTGATAGTATTTCCCCTACTAATTTATTATGCATCATACAGTGAAACCTATGGAATATATTTTGGAATAAATCAATAGGACTGACTTATTCATTATTGATGATATTTTGTTAGTAATTTATCATATATGACTCTGGAAGTTATGGAATATATTTCACAATCTGCAGGAGTGATGAATTGATAATAAATATGTAATTCATTATGCAATATACTGGAACCTATGGAATATATTTTGCAAAATAATCAGTTGGATTGATGGATTTGTAACTAATGCTATTTATTTATTTTTTAGTAATTCAGTGACCATTGGACTGGTTTCCCTCTTGAGAGTGTGCAGTGCCAGGACATTATTGTTGCCTTCAGACAAGGTACAAGGAGTTACAAGTTTCAAATTACTATATTGCTTTGCTTGTACGATCTATGGCTGAGGAAACTCCAATTTTCATTAAATATCTCCAGGGTATCTGAGATATTGTGGTAGCTATTTTAAAAAACAAGTTCATTGATAGAAAGTAAAATGAAATAATTCAATTGATCTGGTCGTCCTGATTTCCCTCACCAGCAAGTTAAGTCTACAGGATTTTTCAGCCCATCACATAAAATTTACCTCATTGGCCATGCATTGTACCCTGCTAGGCACTTTGCAATTGGTTTTGCAGTCTGATGCACCAAGCAGAAGGAGCATCACGCTTGAAAGAGGAGGGGGATGTGCCTCTTTCCCTTTGGAAGGGGGAAGAACAGAGCAAGACCTTATCCACCTTTGGCCCTATATTTTGTATAACACCCATCCAAGGGAGACATTGCTGATTATAGCACTATTATTCCACTTTAACAGCTGCGGCTGCCTCCTGTGGAATCCTGGGATTTTCAGTTTAGGGAGGGGCACTTAGAACTCTCAGCCAGAGACCTCTTAGGTCTCACTAAACTACAAACTCCAGAATTCCACAGGAGGCAGCCAGAGCAGCTAAAGGGGAATAAGAGTGCTATAAGACTATAGTGTGATATTAGGACTCTTCACACTACCCAGTTATAGCACTATGATTCCACTTTGATTGTCATGGCAACATCTTCAGGAATTCAGATGACCATCCAGCCTCTGTTTAAAAACCTCCAAAGAAGGAGACTTCACCACATTCCGAGGCAGTGCATTCCACTTCCAAACAGCTCTTACTGTCAGGAAGTTCTTCCTAATGCTTAGGTGGAAACTCTTTTCCTGTAGCTTGAACCCATTGCTCCGTATCCTAGTCTCTGGAACAGCAGAAAACAAGCTTGCTCCATACTCAGTATGACATCCCTTCAAATATTTAAACATGGCTGACATGTCCTCTTTTAACCTTCTCTTCTCCAAACTAAACATACCCAGCTCCCTAAGCTGCACCTCATAGGGCATGGCTTCCAGATCTGCCACCATCCTGGTCACCCTCCTCTGGACACGTTCCACCCACCATGGAAGTGGCCGAAATCCACTTTTTAAAGAAGGGATATACTGTATTTTAAAGTTAAATGAAGAGAGGAGTTGCAAGTTCTTTAAACAGTAAATCATTGCTCCTGGAGACTTGGGGCCAGGATATCCGAAAAACTGCCTCCTCCAGTATGAGCCTGTCTGAAATCTAAGATCATCAGCAGATACCCTGTGATGTGGGCTGGTGGAAACAGGGGACAAGGCATTCTCCATAGCTCCATCCCTTTTGAGATTCTGTCAGGCAGCTATGACAGCACTGTTTATATGACCTTTGGATTATAAAATTAGGGGGATTGCTCTGCTCTGGCTATTTCTAAAACTGTTTTTAGAGCTATTTTTTAAAAAGATGCCATCAAGTGTGTTACTTTTTTAAAAAAATATTTAATGTTTTAAATGTGTTTTTACCTATTGTGCATCACCTTGGATGGTGATGGGTTGAGAGGCAGTAAATTAATGCCTTAAATAAATAAAATAGATCATAGGTTATTTTGCCAGGGCAAGGGAAGCATTCCATGAGGGTTCAGGAGCCATGCAAACAGACTTGAGGGCTACATGCCATCTCGGGGCCATACTTTGCCCACCCCTGTGGCATATCTTTGACCATGTGCTGGAGAGGTTTGAGCTATAAGAGCCAAGTGATAAGAAATGCTATTTTGCCACAATTACTACATTTATATCCCACTGGACCTCCATGGAGCTGAAGCTAGCATTCTCATAGCCCTTTTATCCTACAATTTTACAGTGAGGTATTTTAGGATAAGATACAGTATCTGGCCCAAGTTCACCCAGGAAATTTTGTGGCTGAGTGGAGGTTTCCCCCTTCCTGACTCACCATTCTAACCAATACTGACCCCCTCTGTTACTTTTTCTGCTGGACTTGTCCTGCATTAGGTGGCTTCAGGTAGCCATCTGGCTTTGTGTATGTATCTTTCTTTACCTTCCCACACAAGTGATCTGAATACAGTACAGGTATTTCTGGAGGTGGTTTTAAGGACTGGAGCATATTAATTTTTATATTAGGGCTGGCTGAACCCAGTCTTTTGGATGGTACCCTGTGCTGTTGGCTGTACTCCATGCTCTAGAAGCTTATAAGAAAGTATAACACTCCATTGGCACCGTGATCCCAGAAAGTAAACCAGTTGTTTGGATTGATCCAGGTTTAGATGGATGGTGGTGGAAATCTGTTGTGGGACTTCGCAGGAGCCTTTTTTCTGGGAGTTCAGATAATGAAATTAAACACCCACTGTTGTTATAGTAAAAAAAATTGTGCAGTACACCCAGAACCAATGGTTTGTGTGCCACCATTTTGTTAACAAAATAAGAATCCCAAAATGGATACATGTGAAAGATTTGTTGTTGTTGTGTGCTTTGAAGTCATTTCTGGGCAACACTAATTATGGGATTTTCTTGGCAAGATATGTTCAGAGGGGTATGTATGTTCAGCCATCCTCTGACGCTGAGAGTGTGTGGCTTGCCCAAGATCACTCAAAGGGGTTCCCATGACTGAGCAGGGATTCAAAATTTGGCATCCTAGAGTTGTAGTCCAACACTCAAACCACTAAACAACACTGTGAAAGATACTGGGGGTAACAGAGGAGGAGGGATTTTAGGGTGCTATAATTTAGACCTTGGCTACACCCAGAGAACATAAGAAATATGTCTGGTACTGCCAGGTATACCAGACTGTGTATAGTTTACCCTCATATGCTTATCATGGAGTGAGTATGGTGTAGTGATATGTAGGTTCACTGTGGAGTTGCCATAAGTCGGAAGTGGCACACAACAGCAACTACCTAAAACTGAATTAGAAAAAAAATGCTTCTAATTATTGCAACTGCTGTTAAAGACATCAGTGTTTAGAGCAGTACCTTTATTAAGCTAACCCAAGGTCATAAAATAGTGTACAGGCTCTCAAGTTCTCCAGAATTTTTCTTCATGGCACTAGTAGATAAACAAAGTTAAAACCCTGGCGAGGGGGGGGCTGGGTCTCTACTGGTGTTTTAAGCTGTGGAGTCTGCATTTAGTCATAGGTCCTTATCACACTACATTGTTATAGCGCTGTATTCCACTTTAACAGTTGTGGCCACAGGGCCGGTTTAAGGAATTTAGGGGTGGGCTGCAATGCTTTATTTTGGGGGGTCCATATGTTTATCTCAGGTCCATATAACCTAACCTATTCACAGTACAGGACGTTCAGATTATTACCGTACATAATTTGCCTTGAATAATTTAGTTTAAAAAACTATATTATAGGCACTAACGTAATATTTTTTGTTTAGTAGCAATTAACATAATGGTGTAGATTTCCTCAACCAAACAGAATACAAACATATTACAAAACACTCTAATGCAACACTCTGCTAATAAGTAGATCATTTCTATTAAACAAATCTCAAAAGACTAGTCCATTCACACTAAATAAAAATTACAAAACACTAGTTTCAGCATGCAGAATTGGAAGTCAGGAAAAGAAAAAGCTGAGTCCGATTTAGTATATTTAGTGCATTGTGTTCTTTCTTACTTTTACAATCTTATGTTGTAAATTTTGAAATACAAAGTATAGCCTGAATTATTTAAAAAAATATTTTAACCAGTTTACATAAAATTTGTATCAAATAGTTCAAAATTACATTTATAAAATGGACTTTTCTTTTCTAGCTTGTTTGAATTTAAACAAATTAATTCACCTAAATCTTAACTTTTCTTGCTTTTTGAGCAGCAAACACCTTCCCTAACTTGGAGCCCTTGCACCGCCAGCAACTCAAAGAAAGCTGCCCACATGAGGAGGGAGTCATGACAGGAGCCCCCCGCGTGATGACCTGGAGCGCTTGCCAGTCTTTTTGTCTATCCCTGTTATGACTTCCTCTTCGCATGGGCAGCTTGCTTTGAGTTGCTGGAGGTGCAAGGCCTCTAGGCCGGTGGGGTCTAGCATACAGCAGCAGCCCTGGCAGCAACTCCAGCAGCCCCAACCTGCTCTTCAGCACTCTGCAAGGTGACCAAGCAGCTCCAGCAACTCAACGAAAGCTGTCCACGTGAGAAGGGAGTCACGATGGGCCCCCCGCAGCTGCGGAGCCCTTAAACCGGCCCTGCGTGGCAACATCCTGTGGAATCCTGGGTTTGGTGAGGCACTAGAGGAGCTTTCTGGCTGATAATTCTAAATGCCCCTCCCTAACCTATAAATCTCAGGATTGCAGAATAGGAAGTTTCAATGACAGTTAAAGTGGAATAATAGCATTATAACTGTGCAGCGTGATCTTCATAATAATTTTAAAACAGAGTGTGGGCAGAGATTGTAGACATTCAAAGTAAGCTTTTCTAGGTGCTGTTGTGGTGTCTGGTTGCACCTACCACTGTCTCTGGGGTGCTGGAATGAAGAAGCAAACAATGGTTGATTCCTCCCATTTTTGAATACAGTTCTTTCTCCACTAGTAAAGAGCCTCTTGTATAAGATTTGTACTTAATTTTGAAATGCTGGTATTTTCTGTCCAAATTCATCTGACTTGACCAAGCTTTTTGATACAACCAACAATTTATTAAACTGTCCAATTAATTGATGACAATTTTATTTCTACTAGAACTTGAGATGCAGAACACCTGGCATGCCATATGTTTTGTGGAAGTAATTAATCTGTGGGGCGTTTTTTTAACCCATTCACTCCAAATTCCATATAACTTTTCCCAGACCTTTCGTAGACAAAAGAGGAAGGGCATTCCCTATATATGTAAATTACAGGTAAGTTGTTGGGTTGCCTCTCTATGGAGTTTTGGCTACCTAGGGTGGGGCAGTTCAAAATGAGTAACACCACAGTCCCACAGTTCATGCCCACTCAGAAGTAGTAAGTCTCACGCAATTCAGTAAAATGGTCTCCCATTAAATGTGTACAAGGGCTGACCTCCATACAGCCAGGCTTTGTTATCTTTTCTTCTCCAGAGTAAGCATGCATAGACCTATCTAGAGCAGAATGATTGCATGAAGGTAGGAGTGTTTGGAATCCTCCCCTTTCCAACATTTCCCCCTTAATCTAGGGGCTAATGAAAAATTGCTATAGTGGAAGTTAATTTGTTTTTAGCCCCACACAGCTGAAGGGGTGGGGGTGGGATTTAAGGGGGAAAACATGACTATGGGGGAAGGTAACCTTCTGTGCCTGTGTTTGGTGGTCCTGATCTGGACTGGGCCTGTTTATTGGATTGATCGTTTTATATCACACTTTTCTCCCCAAATGGGACTGTATGTAGTTTAGCCCTCAGACACTTATCATGGAGTGAGAAAGAAGCTGAAGTTCCAGCTGCATTCTACATATTTAATATAGTATGTTTAGCCCTAAAACAGAAGCTTCAATGGTTCTTTAACCTATGGAAGACATCAACTGCCTTATTATAATCCAGTTGTTGCTGTATGTGTTTTTCTACCAATGGAATTGACAATTTCCTTAAGGAGTATCTCCAAGGTACATATGGAGCCTGGTTCGACATTGTCTCTGCAAACTGTCAGTCAGGATGTTCTGGGATTTTTCTGAAATGGTTCTACTTTGGGACAAGCTCTGCATCTCATTTATCACTCTGATTTATCTTCACCCTGTGCTCTTTGAAATAAATAAGTTCTTGCAGAAATACTCCAAGGTATTTCAGTGCACCCTGCCCAGCCCAGGTAAACATAGTCTGACAAAACAGAAGGAACAAAACAGTGGCCTGAATCCTGTTGGTTAATCCCAAATAAAGTAGACCTATAGAACCCCATAACCTTCTGCATTTCAGGGCCTTTTGCATGGCTGTTCCCAGGTTCTGGAACTCCCTTCCTAGGGAGGCTACATTGGCCCGTAACTTAACTGGCATTTTGTCAGCAGATCACCTTTTTATTCCAGTAGGCTGCTGTTAATTTACAGGGAAAGGGTTCTTCTAAAGTCCTTATCATACCACACTGTTATATCGTCATAGTAGTGGTTTTGTCTCAGCCTTATCCCACAATATCATGGTTCTCCCATTGCTGTACAATTCTTGGAAATGTGATTTTTTTTTTCCAGGCTGAAAATAATTTGTTAATGACCCCCTTTCCCACTATGATTCAGTAGCCAATGTGAGTGCAGATGTCTCATTCTACTTTATTGCAAGAATGCTTGATTAGTGAATGTGGTCTGATTGTCCCTCCCTTGGCGATTCCTAAGGAAATCAGCAGGGAAACTACAGACTATTTCCGGCACTTGGGAGGGGAGGACAAAACTTCTCAAGATAATAGCTATGTTTTCTGTGATCTATGCTCTTGAAATGCTTTTCAGATCCCACCCCCCATTTTTTAATATAAATTATTTGCTGTTATAGTGTAATGACACAGAGATACTGACCTGTGAACCATTGAAAAACACTACTCAAATAGATGCCTTTACTGCTTGGGGGTGTTTTCCAACTAATTATCAACTTCTACTCTGCTTACTCTGGTACCAAACACCACAGTGTTACCACCAAAGCATTACTTTACAAAAAAATATTTTTAATTATTTTTGAAAGTTATAGTGTAATAGCACTATGATGTCATGCTGTAATAGTATTACTATGGCTTAATGACTACAAATTAAATGGTTAAAAAATAACAGGACATCCTGAAACAACTGACTAGTATTATAAACACTTTCAGTTTTTCACAGGAGAAAGACATCGAAAATGGTACGGGAATCTGTTTCCTTTTCTGTGTCACCTCACTGGTGAGTGTGCCGTAATGACATTGTGCCAGGATAGTGCTATTACAGCTATATTTTGATAGCCTTGTGGCTGAAGAGCAGGGTATAAATAACTAATAAATAAAATAAAAATATATTTAAAAAAAAATATTGAAGCAAACCTATCATCAAGCAGAAGGCAGAGCAAAAGGGGTGGTGATCATGGCATTAGTACAGATAAAAAAAACTGTGCAAATCATGCTATTACCACAAAAATGTGGCAAGGCTGTAGTACACAGGATCAGCAATCAGCTTGTGTTGCTAGTACAGCTGAAGCAAATTTTGAACATTATAATGCAGCATAACAGCATGGTGTGATAAGGATCTTAGTGGGCTGTACTATTTTTATCTTTTGCTTTTAAATAGATTCGAATTCTATAAATGGTTTAATGGCAGCTGGCACTGAGTATTGCAGTTACAGATCTGTAACCTAGGGTTACATATCTATAACTGCTCTGTTTTCAGGAAGACCCCCTTAATAACCAGCAGCCATGTTGAGTGAAAGAGTTCTGTTCAGCTACTGATCAGGGTGCAAGGAGGAGGACGTTTCCAGACACTTCTCACTAGTGAGTCTCTGGAGATTTTCAGACTACACTGTTGTAGTGTTACTATCCCACTTTAATTGCTCTGGCTTCCTGCTGTGGAATTCTGGGGTTTGTAGTTTAGTGAGACCTAAGAGCTCTCTGGCTGAGAGTTGTAAATGCCCCTCCCTAAACTGCAAATCCCAGGATTCAGCAGGAGGCAGCCATAGCAAATAAACTGGAATAGTAACACTATAACAGTATTGTCTGAAAATCTAGTCTGACAGGGGCTTGCAACAGGGGTCCTACTTCTCATGGTTGCAGCCTCACTCACTGGTGGGAAGGGCAGTGGAAGAGTCATCATCCTTGCCGCCAGATTGGCAGCTGAACAGACCTCATTTGCTTAATGTGGCTGCTGGCTGTTAAGATGGGTTTCAGGTGGTCAGGCCAAGAGATGTTAGTTACTTGTTGTTGTGTGCCTTCATCATTTCTGACTTATGATGACCCTAAGGCACACTGATCACAGGGGTTTTGTGACAGTATTTGTTCAAAGGGGGGTTGTCTTTGCCTTCATCTGAAGCTGAGAGAGTGTGAATTACCCAAGGTCACCCAGTAGGCTTCCATGCCTGAGTGGGGATTTGAACCCTGATCTCTGAGTGTCCTAGTCCAACACTCAAACTGCCACACTACGCTGGCTCTCTACTTACTTACATATACGTAACTAAGAAGCTGGCATCTTTAAATACAACTTTTTGAATATTTCTATCAATGTGTGTATTTTTACTTGTATTTCTTTTTATCTTGTTGGCCAATTTGACTCCCAGGTTTGGGGGGAAAAGGTGGGGTATAATTAAGCCTTAGAATACAAAAATAACAGGTGTAACTTGATGAAGTGGGCTAACAGAAACATTTGTATTAATAAATGCACTAGTCTTCTAAGCTGCTGCAGGAGGGTTTTGTGTTTTTTGTTTGTTTGTTTGTTTGTTTGTTTTTTGGTCTGGCTTTAAGTTGCCCTTTATCTGGCAAGGTTTAATGTATAAACATCCACAGCGCTGCAGCCATTCTTCTTCATGCCACAGCCCATATCCAAACAAAAGGTCTATGTGTCCCACCACAGCCACCAGCCCATCTGTTAAGGACATGGCAGAGGGCCTTGTTGGTGGTTATTTCCAGGCTAAGGAATTTCCTTCCATGGGAAACTTGGCTGGCTCCCTCTCTGCTCTCCTTTCACCTGCAGGCCAAGACTCCCCCTGCCAGCAATAGTCATTTAATGATGAATTGGTTGCAAGGAGTAATTTTTATGGGGTGTGTGTATGTGTTGTACAAGGTCTGTCTATTAAATAACAAGACTGATACAACAACCCATCTTTATTTAAATACATTACAATTCTAATGCTTGCCCGCTTCAATATACTCCCCATTCACACTCACACACCAATGCAGTCTTCTTTTCCACTGGTCAAAGGCATGGGGCAGATCAGTTTCTCTCAGCTGGGTCAACACATTTGTTGTTTTCTTCACACTGCATCAGTTGACTCAAAACGTGTTCCTTGAAATAACACTTTCACTTTAGGGGAAAAGAAAAAAGTTGCATGGTGCCAAATCTGGTGAATATGGAGGATGTTCAAGTACTATATAGTAATGTGTTTATTGGCCAAACACTGCTTCACAGAAAGTGCAGTGTGAGCAGACGCATTGTCTTGATGAAGAATGAAACCATTTCTTGGTGATGATGGTGTTTTCCAGTGCATTGACTGTCGTTTTGTCTCAGGATCATACTGGAAGGTCCAGTGTGTAAGTAAGTGATGATTTTTTGAAAAAGGTTTGGGTCCGCCTCAAGTTGCTGCAGAATGTCACGTCGCTCGACTTTTAAACTTAGCATTTTTCCGGCACACATCAGACAACACAACTGCTTTTAAATGATGAATAGCCAAGAGTGTTGATGTTTGTCATGCAGATTCAGACATGTTCAAGGTCAAGCCTTCACAATCAGTTCTCCCTGATTTGTCTGAAAGGTAGAAACACAGTCTTGTGTTTTAATAGACAGACCTTGTATTTTTAAGATTATTGTTTTAAAATATTTTTTAACATTTTTAACATTTTAATGGCATTTTAATAGCATTTAAATGGCATTTTTATTGTAGTTAAAACACATGTTAATATGTTTAATTGTGTTTTCACTTTTTTATTATCAGGTTTTCAGCTTTCTCTTGGTTTAGCATATTTGCAAGTTGCTTTGGGTTCCATGATGGGAGAAGGGTGGGATGTAAGTAAAATAAAATGATAAAATGTTTTGCAGTACCTTGAAGGAAAACCCATACAGGGATGGTGCTATGCAATTTAAATGGCTTTTGGCCACATGGAGACATCTTATGTAGGTAGGAATTGACCATTTGTTTGGCATTACAGCAAAGATATTCACGTTCAGTGCTACAAGATTGGAAGGCAGAAAGAGTTTCTTCAAATGGAAAAGGTGTGCCCTTACATTTTGCATAGGCAAACTTTATCTGAGACTGCCTGTGCTTCACTGCAAATCAATACAAAGATAGATCTGCATAATCAGATCACATTTAACAACCAAATAATAAATGGACTACTCAGCCCCATTGAGAATATACTGGGTAAGCCAGTGGCTGGGAAAGTGTAGCCCATGGAATGCATACATGTTTCTTCCAAGGCATCACTTGAATTTATTTTTGAATGAAATAAATCCCACCCAAATGGTCAACTACTGCTTCCTGGAGTAGTGGTTTAAGCTCCAAATTGCCCAGCTCAAAAGTGAAAGAAAATCAGCCCAAACCTACAAGAAGCAATGGAAGTGGAACACAGAAACAGAATCCTAGTCACTTCCAGGAGCTATTTTGGGTTTAATGAGGTGCTGCTCCCTGCTGCAGGGATGAAAAAATGGCCATCAGTAAAGAAAAGTAGTTATGAAGGCAGAAAACTGGCAGGACATGGGAGCTACTACTGTATTAAATGTGTGAGATCACGTGGAGTATACCCTCCAGCATTTCACAGATGAAAACTGGGATGCAACATGTGACCAAGCAACATCAGAGTGCAGTCAAAAGTTATTAATAAGAAAGAACACACATGTTAGGAGAGGCTGTAGCAATCTACTTTTCCCTGAACTTACTGGGAAAGACAAGATTTTCATCCCTTCCTCTCCCCGCTTTACCTGAGGCTGGAAAAGGAGGTAAGAGGGCCAGAGGCTTGAGGCCTTTGGGGCCATGATTATGGTGTTCCACTCCTAGGTTGACATTTCCTCTGCTGTTTATGGGGAAGAAGGTCTCCAGAGAAGGAGAGCATTGCTTTGAGGAAGAGGAGAGTGATGCCTAGGAAGAAACATGATACCCTCTCATGCCAAGGGTTCACCTGTGGGGTGGAAGTCTCCTGACAGCAAGGAATTCACATTGAATTTGTGTGGAAGCTGGGAGATTGGAATCAGGACCAAAGGTTGTTTAAAAGTGATTAGGAAGTAATTTATTATGGAAATTACAGGTCTGATAGAGAAGGATGGGGTATGCTATGTAACTAACACAAAAGGAGAGGAGGAGTGAGAAAAAGTGAAGCTAGATCTCAGAATCTGACAAGAAAGCAAGCAAGTCAGAGGGAACGCTCTAGGGAAATCTGTGGTAACCACTTGTCTCTACAGGCCAACCTCCGTATCCACGGACTGAGTATCCACAGTTTCATTTATCCATGTCAGAAAAAAAATATGTTCTCTCTAGGCATTTTTAGGTCCTCCATTGTGAATCGTTGGTCAGCTTCTGGTGTTCGTTTCAATGAAACTAACAGGGTTCTGTATTATCCATGGTTTCAGGTATCCACAGGGGATGTTGGAACGGATCCCCTGCGGATATGGGGTATATTTCCACTGTCTCTTGAAGGCACTTCTCCCAGCAACTCAGCCATAAGAAATATAGACAGATGTGTTTCAGCTGGCGTTAGTTGCCACTAAAAATCTAGCAGCTGTTATAATAAAGAACAGTACTTAATCAAGATTGCATCTAACGCCTAACTCTCTCTGTCCCACCTCCTCTGTCTTTATACTACTGTGTTGTGTTGAGTCACTTCCTGGTAGCTGTTCCCTTAATCAATTCCAGGTCACTAAGTTTTTATTCCTGTCTGCTGTGAAATACGTACAAACATCCTGAGCCATATTCCAAAACATCTTGACATTTTTTTGCTGATATAACAGCGAGAACTTCAAAATATGATAAAAAGAATAAGTGTGACATAAACAGTTCGAAAATGGCACTTGCTCTTATTGGTGAGTTTGTTTGTATGTCATAGCCATTTGTTACTCAATAGTGGCCATTACATGTTTTGTAAGAATTCCATTTAATGTTGGTTTAATTACTTGTTTGTGATGGAATCCTGGGCTACCAAGCCAGAGTCCACCCAGCACAATGCCATTAAATAAACTGAGTTCAGTCTACTATCAGACTCCTTTAATGAATCTTAAAGGGTTTTTAAAATTTCCCCTTCATAGCTCTCTTACCAAGTTCCAATACACTGCATCACAACATTGATACTGGATGGGTTTGTGACAGGTGTGTACAAAGGTGGTAACTGGTGACTTGTGTGGTATGAAGGTTGCATATGGCATACTTTGTCTCAGGAGGCTGGTAGGCTGCAGTGGGCAGAAGGAAATAGTCATAGTGGACATTGGCACCAATCACATTTGTCATTCCTTCTCAATTTGTATATGTACAAACAGATGTTCATACATTCAGATTCCATCTTGTCTCTGGAAGCAGAAATAAGAGTTTCAAGGTGTCTCCTTTTAGAAGAATAACCACGTTAACATCATGCAGCAAACCCTCAAAACTTTCTGTTCTTTGGGGGAAGGGAAAGGGAAACAGCTATGCTAATCAAGATAATTTCTTCTATTTCTAGGTTTCCACATTTCCCCACTGGATCTCCCCACCCCTGGGTTTAGAGAGTCAAAATGAAAATATGCACATCTAGGCCTTTCCCGCCTAAAAAGCAGCAGTTTTCCATATCTGAGCAGGAGGAAATTACTGTTACAATCTCAAGCTTTCCATTACTCATAATTTCTATAGAGGTTCCAAGTACCCACTGCTTCATTGCCAAGCATTCGTTCTGAATTCTTGATTTCTGTGATTCATTTTCCTCTCAGCATCCTCAGGTTCAGATACAAAAGAGGAGAATGTGTGTGCATTTAAGTTCTTCCAAAATGCCCAAAAAGTTTTTAAAAAATCTATTATTTCTGTTCTTATTAGTGAGGCAATGAGGGATGCTGATCTGGTTTTATTTTATTTATTAATTAAAATATTTCTGTCCCACCCTAAATCAAAAGATCTCAGGGTGGCGTGCAAATAGAGTCAATGCAAACAAGTTGAAACAATTTAACTTTTTAATTTTGAAGAACTTTATACATTAATCTTTTAATGAAGTGGTTGTCAGACTCTACAGATTATTTTACCCAAAAGATATATATATATATATATATATATATATATATATATATATTTGTATGGCCAGCATGTACAAGCATGATTGAGAGGGTAACTGCAGTTTTGGCATGCAGCATAACCAGCTATATTACTGTTCCTAATACAGCTGTCCCTCCGTATCCACGCATTTGGTATCCACAGATTTAAGTATTCACAGCTTGAAAATAATTCTTTAAAAAATAATAATCCAAAAAGCAAACCTTGATTTTGCCATCTTATATAAGGGACACCATTTTGCTATGCCATTGCATATAATGGGACTTGAGTATCCACGGATTTTGGTATCCACGGGGTGTCCTGGAACCAAACCCCAGCAAATATGACAGGACAACTGTAATGCAGTTTGGCAGCAATTTGACTGCCATAGCTCCATCCTACAGAATGTCAGGGGATGATAGGACACTCAGTCCCCAGCAGAAGCCAAAAATTATCTCAGCAGGCTTAGTAGCAACCCTTTCCTAAGAATACTCACACACAGAGTGTTTGATGTCCAAATAAGCAGGAGGCACTTTTATTGTCAAAGTCAAACAGTTGCAATCTGTACAAATATTTACAATTGCTGGAGAAATTGCTTCACCAGGCCTCAGCATTCACAGGAAGAGAAGGATGTGAGCAGCCTGACTAGGCATGACTTGGTAGTTCATGCAGCATGGTTCTGCAGTTGTTCGGCCATTTTATAATGGACTTCAGTCTCTAACTCCTGATACAGAATCCTGGGATTAGTAGTTTTGTGAGGCACCAGTACTCTTTTGCAGAGAAGGCTAAAGAGCTTGTAACACTACAGATCTCAGAATTCCATAGGCTGGAGCTACAGCACTTAAAGTAGTGTCAAACAGCATTATTTCTACAATGTAGATGCACACAAAGAGGTAGAAAAACTGCTGGAGCAGAAAGGAAGGGACAAATTGTCTTTTTTAGTCCTTTAGTCTTCTCAGTCTATGAAAGCTTATGCTACAATTTTCTCTCTCTATTAGTCTCAAAGGTGCAACAAGATCCCCTTGCTTACTAACAACAAATAGTTATTATTTAGTTAGACCAACAATAAGACAGATAAGATTTGTTTTTTGTGTCTCAAGAGACAACTATTGAATACAAAATAGCTATCTGATATATGATGAGGAAGGCAAGCCACATTTTATATTTAATTTTTCCGTAAATTTGGGGATCTACTCAACAGATACAGCAAGAGAGATTTCCAAAAATCAATCATTTGTGAAAATGTGATGGATGGAAGACAGGCTAACTACAATTAACAGCAACAACAAAAAGCCTTTGGATATTTCTGTTCTGGCCTGAGTTTTGAGTCAGCTGTGCCATTTGTAACTATTTCACATTTGGAATTTTACTTTACCTCTCTCCCCCATTCTTTCCATTCTTTTCTTGCAGATGTGTGATTCTAATGTGGAGACTTAAGTAGAGGATAGCTCCTGAGTTTTGCTCAAGTGTTCAAAGACTGAAAATCACATGGGGAAGATTTAGTGGACAAATACATGTTTCATGCTTGTAGTAGTTTCCAGGTAGTTTCTGGCCATGACTCATACCCTCATAAAGAAACTAGTAAGCTTATCTCAGTCTCACCCCCCTTGAGGCAAGCATTTTGTTTCTCAAGCAAGTGGAGGCATAGTTCATTTGTAGAGTACTTAACACAGATTAGGTGGTGCTCAGTTCAGCTCTGAATGTCCCTTTACTGATAGAGGTGAAAGGAAAGAGAGCCTATGGAACAGAATGCAGGGGTGTAACTACCAGGGACAACAAAAGGAGGGCATTGCCTCCCAAATAAGAATTGTGTCTCCACCCAATAATTTTTTTCTTCAGTCTTCAGATTTTTTATATTCTTATATTTGTTGAATTTATTTAACACATAACACAACATCAAGCAAGATAAATGAAAAAGTAGAAAAAAATAAAAAGAAGAAAAAGACAAAATTGACAAATTTTAGTCGCCCTCCTCTGGATACACTCCAATTTGTCAATATCCTTTTTGAATTGTGGTGCCCAGAACTGGACACAGTATTCTAGGTGAGGCCTCACCAAGGCAGACTACAGTGGCACTATTACTTCCCTTGATCTAGACAATATACTTCTATTGATGCAGAGAAGGGCGACTAAAATGGTGAAAGGTCTGGAAACCATGCCTTATGAGGAGACTTAGGGAGCTGGGCATGTTTAGCCTGGAAGAAAGACGGTTAAGGGGCGATATGATAGGCCTGTTTAAGTATTTGAAGGGGTGTCACAATGAGGATGGAGCAAGCTTGTTTTCTGCTGCTCCAGAGACTAGAACATGGAACAATGGATGCAAGCTCCAGGAACAGAGATTCCACCTCAACATTAGGAGGAACTTTCTGACAGAGCTGTTCGGCAGTGGAACACACTCCCTCGGAGCATGGTGGGGTCTCCTTCCGTGGAGGGCTTTAAACAGAAGTTGGATGGCCATCTGTCAGGGATGGTTTGATTGTGTATTCCTGCATGGCAGGGGGTTGGACTGGATGGCCCTCATGGTCTCTTCCAGCTCTACAATTCTATGATTCTATGAAACGTTATCAGTAAATCAATAAACATACATACCTTAGATCCTCAGATTTCTAGCACTCCAGAGGTTGAGGCACTGAAAATCATTCACACCTAGAACTCGCATATTTGCTGTGTTTGCATTCTCTTGGTAACTTTGCCAGTCCCTTTTCTTTAGATACCTAAACGGCATTTCTAAATGCCCAACTCAAGTTTTAGGGCACTGAAATTTGGGGGAACTGTAGGAAAAACATCATAAAGGGATATAATTCTTATTTGGGGGCAACACCCTAATTTTGCCCCCTGCACCCCTGGTAGTATGCATGGTAGTTCAAGTTGTTCCATATTCAAATCTCATTTACTGTTTATAGTGCTTCTCCTTTACAAAACCTAGTTCTATGTCTGTCACTTACATTGTCTTCCATTTCCTGTGTTCTGTCCCAAGGATGATTCAGTGAAGATACAGCAGTGTGCAGATTTCTAGGTTGTAAAAAGAGGATGGACACCATGGCATAGTATTGGTTCTGTTGGTTCATCCAAGTCTTCATATGTGGGAATCTCCATACTCTGAAAGCCTTGCATTTGCCTGTTCCCTTGACCTGCTGTCATCACTGCTGTTGTGGAGTTTTGACACACAGATTTTTAAAAAGGAGAAAAACTGCTTTTTGGAGATTGAGAAAAAGTGGCAAACACATGGATTGTGAAATGAGACTTATCAAATCCAGCAGCATAAAAGTTAGGATCTTTCTTGTGCCCAAATGGCTGGAGACATTTTTAGGTGTGAAAATGGAGTAAGATTGCTGCCACACTATAGAAATAAAGCAGTTTAACACCACTTTAACTATCATGGCTCCATCCTATGGAATCTTGGGATTTGTAGTTTATTGTGGCACCAGAGCCCTCTGACAGAGAATGCTAAATATCTAATAAAACTACAAATTCCAGGATTCCATAGGATGGAGCCATGATAGTTAAAGTGGTGTTAAACTGCTTTATTTCTATAGTGTGGCAGCAGCCTGAGTTTCCTGGCTAGCTCAAGTCAAACTTAGTTTAAATTAAGCCAAGAGCCATTGCAATTTCAATAAACATGACCAGCAATGATGCTAACAACTCCCCTAACCAAACTATTGCAAAAAGAAAAGAAAAGAAAAGAAAAAGCAAGCACTCTTGCAACAGAAAGCCTTGTTTATTACCAGTTGGGACTTCCAGCATGCTGTTTTTGAATTCACAAGGACCTCTCCAGATGGAGGGGAAAGGAGAGAAGGAAGGAATTGGGTTGGCAATTTGGCCAGTAAACATTCAGATTTCATAATAGGATAGACAATTGGCCAAACATAGATCTCTTCTGTGTCTTTGCTCACTATCGGCTCTGGAGAGATGGATGGACATGCCTTGTTTTACAGGTACAATGTTCCAGTATTAGGGTCCTGTGCCCCCACTCCTATCCAGTAAGGAGGAGGAGAATGCCCTCTAATTGGAACTATGGTCTTGTATATAGCGGGGGGGAATACAAACATGTCCGAAAAGGCAGGCGTTCACAACTATGTGATCTGTCTACACAGCCAAAAGAGCCCCCCTAAACTTTGCACGACCCCCTAGCCAGCTGGCGGCCGCAAGTGATTTGCTCACGATTTTAAATCTGCTGCCGCCATTAAAAAAAAAAAGTTTCCCAGGGTGCGCACAAGCAACACTTCATATTTACAAATAAATAAAATTAAATTAAAAAGTATAATATTGCCATTTGATTGACTTACTGGACCCTCACTTAGCTGAAAATCCAACATGGTGGCTGCAGCCGCTTTTCCTGTGCTCATCCAGCCAGATTGCACTGCCTGTTTGTATCTGTGTGAATGTGAGTGTTCAAATGGTTGCACATTCGGAAGTCATACGGAGCTTTTCAGAAAATCTGTATGAAGTGCCGGATGTAGAGCACGTGGACTTTGCGATGGATTTGGCTGCCCTCCTTCCGAATAACATGTATTTGTGCAAATGGCCATTTGAATGGACCGCTGATCTTTCGCATAGCGTATGTATTATTTTGACCATATAGACAGGACCTATGTAACTATATGTCCTTTTGAAAGATTTTTCTTATCTTTTTCGGCAATGTATCCTGGAATAGAAAAAAAAATCCTCTAAGTAAGAATAAAACATTGCTGTTTGTGTTGGTAATTGCCTCTAGATGTCCCATGTCAAAGGCAATGTCATCTGGTAGTGGTGGTGGTGGGTTGTTGTTGTTTTTTTTTTTTAAGAGAGAGTTACAGCAACAGAGCAACAAACAAGAACATTTCTCCTTCTGTTTCCCTGCATACAAGGTCGGCCTATTAAATAACAAGAGTGTGTTTTTACCTTTCAGACAAATAAGGGAGAACTGATTGTGAATGCTTGAGTGGTGACCTTGTATATATCTGAACATGCATGACAAACATCAACACTCTTGGCCATTCAGTTAATTGTCAGTCATTGTTTAGAGCAGCTGTGTTGTCTGTTGTGTGCCAGAAAAATGCTACGTTTAAAATTCGAGCAAAGTGACATTCTGCAGCAACTTGAGGCGGACCCAAACCTTTTTCAAAAAATCATCATGTATGATGAAACCTGGATCTTCCAGTATGACCCTGAGACAAAAGGACAGTCGATGCACTGGAAAACACCATCATCACCAAGATGGAAAAGCATGTCAAAGCAAGTCCACATTCAAAGCCATGCTCATTATGTGTTTTTTGACATCAAGGGTGTAATTTTGGCAGAATGGGTTCTAGAAGGCAGAACAGTGAACCAGCATTACTATAAGGAAGTATTGACAAAGCTGAGAGAAAGAGTCAGGGGGGAAAAGGCCAGAATTGTGGGGAAATGGTTTCATTCTTCATCAAGACAATGCGCCTGCTCACATACCACTTTCTGTGAAGCAGTTTTTTGTCCAATAAACACATTACTACACTTGAACAGCCACCATATTCACCAGATTTGGCACCATGCAACTTTTTTCTTTTCCCTAAAGTGAAATTGGTGCTTAAAGGAACACGTCGTCAATTGATGCAGTATGAAGAAAATGGCAGATGTATTGAAACAGTTGACAAATTGATCTGCTCCATGCCTTTGACCAGTGGAAAACAAGACTGCATTGGTGTGTGAGTGTGAACAGGGACTACATTCAAGGGGACAAGCATTAGAATTGTAATACATATAAATAAAGATGGGGTATTGTACCAGTCTCGTTATTTAGTAGACAAACCTCGCATATCAACAATGTATCTCTGATACAAGAATACCTCAGTTATCAAAGCCCCTGACAAAGAAACTCATTTTTACAATGTCTTCTTACACCTGTCCAGCCCCCAGCTTTTCCTCCTAATCCTCTGGAATTTTTTTAATATCAATATCAGCACTGGGACGATTATGAAGGAGGACTGGAGAATAATACAGACTTTTGGCATCAGGTTGCAGCAGTATTTCTTTGAGCTTGTTTGAGCTGGGAAAGAATGGGATTCTACTGTAGCTATTCTTAATGTAGTTGTTTGAGCCTGCATACAACAGGCAAGGTAGACAGGAGAAAACTGCTAAGCATCCCTCACCAGCTCCCTCCAGCATGTTAAAAAAGCAGAGATCTAGAAGTATTGCCACCAAAGTGGAAACCATTAGAAAAATGGAGATTGGTGAAAGAAAAACCTTGCATACATTTTAGACTAAATTTAAAAATATACTCTAGGAGGTTCAAAATGTTTCCATTAATTTATGCAAGGCTTACCTGACCTGGCTGTTTCATTGCACGTGGGTGTATTGTTAGTTTTGAATAAAAACTTTGCTGAAGCATGTTGAACTGCTTTTCTTTTTTTTATGGTATAGGAACATATCCCTATTCTTTCCTTGTTATTTCTGCCTCTAGTACTGGATTTTTTGTTAAAGAAGTAAAGTTCAGGAACACATCTACTTTGAGTGAGAGGTTGTTGTTGTTTTCTTTCAAGTCATTTCCAACTTATGGTGAACTGATCATTGGGTTTTCTTTGGAAGATTTGTTCAGAGGGGATTTGTATCTGAGGGTGAGATAATGTGACTTGCCCAAGGTGGGTTTCCAATGGCTAAATAGGGATTCAAACCCTGATCTTCATAATTGCAGTCCAGCACTCAAACCACTACCCCACCCACACTGGCTCTCAGGTATACCTGTACTTAAACTGAAAGGCTTTAATATACACATACACTAACTAGATCACTGAGTTCATTGGAGATAACTTTGGCTCCCTGCTTGATATGGCATCTCTGTAGATCATGGCACACCTTGCCATTAGGCATTTATTTCATTATGATGGTGCTCAACCATGGAAAGTGGTGGCCTTATCTCTCTCTCTGTGGAATGGCAGAGATGCCTGGTCCCAGTTTCAGCAAAACTCTCTGAGGATGCATCACACGGGAAATGAATTATTCTTCTGGACCTCATAGAGAGCATACTGTGTGTTTAGAAGGGCTGGGACCTGATGAGAGTGGTCTATGTGTGCATCTTTATTGGCTTGAATTACATACAGTCATTAAGCCATTGAGTTTCAAACAGGCTAGCTGAAATGCTAGTCAAGTGCAATGAAACTAAATTACATTTTGAGTGGGGGTGTTAATAGTCTAGAGAAAATTAACACAGTGAATGTAGAAAACTTTGGTAAAGCTGGGAGAGAGAGTCGATTTTTCTAATCATATATAATGGGAAACTTGGGTCTTGTCTACACAAGGGGAAAAAAAAGTACCCCCCTCACCCCAAATTTGTGCAATAAGGTTACATGGTGTTTAGCCTTATCCCCAAATCTGGTACAACAAGGACAAAAGATGTACTGCCCTATCTGCACCAAACTCAGGTATACCACCTTAACCTAGGTTTAAAAAACTCACAGTTCTCTCCTGAGTTTTCAGGAAACTCTGGTGTTTCCTATAGTGTGAACAATGGATCTGCCCTAGATTCGGGGTGGGGAGGCAGGACACAACTCTGCCTAGCAGATGCTGCAATTTGCCTCAATGTCTGTGCCAGTTCCCATCCCATCCCCTCAGTCTATTGCTCAATCCAATTACTTCCTACTTTCTTTGTTAGCCTTGAAGACTGAGTGTATGTGTGCATGTGTTGTTCCCTTGATAATTTTTAAATAAAAGACATTTTTATTTCATCTCCTGGCTTGGAGTCTCCTTAGTTATTACTGGTATACATACTGTAGGTCAAAAGATCCCATTGTTACCCAAACTCTTGCTGCTATCTTGAGCTAATTAAAATTCCCCATATTAAAATTCAGACACTAGTGGGAACCTCACAGACCGCACGCAATTCAGGTAATGGTGATGCAACATTTGCAGACGTACAAATCAAAAAAGAAACCAAAACCACCCCAAACCTCCAAACAACCCTAGGAGAGAAGAGATCCAAAATAAATCGGTAAGAACTGAGTATGATCAGAGGACATAAAACACTGACAGGCAGGCAGAAACTAGAAACAGGGAATGGTATGATGGTAGAGAGCATCCCAGAAAAGGACATGGCTGGCTGGCTGACATCCTGAACAAGAGGACTCCATGCTGCAACACTATGTTGCAGATGTCAGTTGCAAATCTGTTTAGCAATCCAGTCTAAGATCTGAATTATTTTCATCTCATATGTTCAAAGGGTATATGATTTAAGCCCTACAACTGGAGAGGGATGTGAAGAAATTTCTTGGTAAATCTTGTTTGGAACTATGACATCCGAGATACGCTTTTCTAACAGCTATTTATAACTGAACTAAGTGATACGTCTAAATACATGATAAACAGTCCATATGTTTTTTTAAAAAAGCCCAGGATGTTCTTCTGGTCACAGCAAAAACACCGGTATTAAAGTGGTTGCCTGTTAAGAATCCTTAACAAAATGGAGGATCAGTAATAAATTATGTTTGTAAGGATTATAAAATAGTCTTGGCAATAATTAAATGTTATGTAGGTTTGAACCAGGCCATTGTATGATACTTCAGAGAGAACAATATCAAACCTCTTATGCTTTGTTCTACAGTCACACCTATAGTCACATGAAAAGCACAGTATTAATGTAACACAGAAGCCGTTGTGCCACACATTGTTTAAAACTGCCAGCATAAGCGAAATGGGAAAGACAGGTATATTAGAACATTTGTAGACATGCTCTATAGCAATTTTGCATAGAGAAACAGAGAGGATGTTTAGACAGCTTTCAGAACAAGAAACAATGGTCCCCCCCCCCGCCAAAAAAAAGAGGAAAAAAAAGAAAGGCATTTTGGTGCAGAGAATGAATCATGACAAACAGAGAATGCTACTGGATCGGTCCTGTAATTCCAGTGGTTAAAAGTGAAGTTAAATCCTTTGTTAATCTTATCAGTGTTTTGAATTCTAGCTCCTCCAGATAGGGCTGTCATAAATCATTAAACAAAACATCAAATTATGCTGCATATTTTTCACTGGTGGTAGCTGACTGTTTGGTTGAAACATGAAAGCCAGAATGTGGTTCCCAAATGATTTCTTCTACTCATCTTTTAAAGGAGGGCGGGGAGGAAAGGGATTTGCTAAAGACATGCCTTTCAGCATAATGTTTTTATATTTCTCACCAGCATTTCTCTAAAAGTGCTTACAGGCATCACTTCCCAATAACAACAGTAATGTCAAACCAGAAATGGGATAATATTTCCTACAATGTCTTTTATGGGCTTAAGTCCTCAACAACATGTGTGGTTTGATCTGTAACTTACAGCATGGCTCATCTGGAGTTGTGAGCTATATACACATCTGATAAGTTCCTGCTTTTTGCTGGTGTTAGCCCAGATAAGTGATTCCCAACCTTGGGTCCTCAGATGTTGTTGGACTATAGCTCCCAGCACCCTAGATCATTGGCCTTGCTGGCTGTGGATGAGAAAGCAACATCTCAGATACCTGGGCTTGAGAGCCACTGGTCTAGATTCTATTAGCTTAACCTTTGTTAGCTTGATATTATGTGAAGATGACTCTGCTTGTTGGCAGACAACTTTTAAAGACGTAACGTCAGAATTCTATTGGTTAATGCCAACTCAAGTAGACCCACTGAGTCAATGGAATTTTCCTCTGTGTTGACGGATTATTCAACAACTGATTCAATGGGTCTACTCAAGTTGACAAAAACCAATAGAATTCAGGCCAATGATAATAGTATATACACCTGTATACTGCAGGGGACAGACTCTAACTTCATGTAACTTGGGGCCCATCTATACGAAGGGGGGGGCGGGAAATGGAGTACCGCAAATTAATGACATTTTGCAGCAGCAGTGATATGTCTTAACAGTGTTTTTGGCCTCAGATGGCAACCACAAGTGATGTACTCGCGTTAGTTTTTTGCTGCCGCCAATTGTTTTTATTTAAAAATGTCGTCTAAGGTCCGCTCGAGCAATATAGTAATTTTTCAATTTAACAGGAAAGGAAAGCAAAAAAACCCAAAACAAAACAAAACAAAACAAAACAAAACAAAAAGCCCCCAACCCAAGACAAAACAAAACTTCACAGCGTTTTATTGCCTTAGCAATCACTTGCTAAGGCAAAAATCCAACATGGCAGCAGTGGGTGCTTGCCCTGTTAGCAAGCCACGCCCCCCATCACCCAGTCAATCAGCTTTGCACTTCCGTTCGAATTGCTTATCCTTCGCTTGTCCTAACAAGCAAGAACGTGCACCCCCTCACTGTTTTTAAAAAACTACCAGAAAAGCCTTGTGTTGTTTTTGCCGTTTGGGGCCCCACTCCTTCTGAATAGTGTGGATTGGTGCATGATCCCATTTAGACAGGTAGGATTCCCAGTGAATTCCTTGAGGGTTTTTTTTTTTACCATTCAGATGGGCCCTGAGCCTGTGTAGGTGGTGGCGGCGGCAGCAATGGCAGTGCAGCAGCAGAACCAAAATGGCCACTGGTGCTGCAGCAACATGCAGGGCAGCATAGGAAGTCACTTCTGTCAAGAGAGAAAGCTGCCCTGTCACTCTGAAGCTGCTTGGGAGCTGGCAAGGCAGCGCTCTCTGTGCACAGCTCAAAACAGTGCCTTGCCTTGGAATGGAGCACTCTGCCAGCATAAGGCACCAAGAAGATTCTGGCCAGGCTGTGTCAGTCACATGGTGGGACGCCTTGCGGTGACCTCAGCAGACACAGAACACATGACCAGGCCAAGAAATGGCTGCGCTGAGTGCTGCACAGGCCATGTTTGTGGACACACACACACACTGCATTGTGGTAACAGAACTCACCGTTTTCTCTGAAAAAAACAAAGCAAATGGTGTATTGTGTTAACCATGTGTCCACTCTGTTTTAAGGGGTATTTGCCCCAGATTCTTGTCAGAACTGCCTGGATGTTGTCTGGACAGTTCTGACTAAGAGTGGGGCAAAAACCCTGCATTTGACAGACTGCTGGGCATGGAAATGTTGGGGAGGCTGTTTCATTTGGCCCAGGTAGAAAAGGCCTTTGTTTTCATGGCAGGAAAGAGGAAGGAGAAAGAAGTACAAAATGGGAATATACTACACTTCCATATATAGTACTGTCATCAGTTTATACTAGTAAAGCCTTCATTAATATAGACATTTTCTCTATATTGGCCCAACTTGGGTGTAATAAAAATGTACATAGGCAAAACTATTTACTTATCATTATTCCATAATAACATCATTCCATAAAACAACATGTGTTACTGGTGTCCAGGAGGAGTTTAAAGAATTATTGGTGATTATGATTTATTGGTAATAAATGGAAACCATAATTTAAGAAAGCTAGGCTCTGTTCTTAGACTCACCAGAACCTGCTTTAATCCCATCCAAGTATCAAGAATACTTTATTTCCAAAGTTGACAGTACTTTTTTACCTGACGTGTTTACATTAGAGGTGATGACAGCATACCCATGTGCCAGCACAGGCTTAAATACCCTGAAGGTACCAGATCCCATCTGATCTTGGAAGCTAAGCAGGGTCAGTCCTCATTAATACTTGGATGGGAGACAGGCAACGAATACCAGGTGCTGTAGGCTATATATCAGAGGAGGGAACTGGCAAAACCACCTCTGAGTATTCCTTATCTCAGAAACCCCTATGAAATTCATGAGGTTGCCATAAGTCGACAGATGAAGGCACACATCTCTGGCTTTTCTTCGCAAACGAAGATTCAGGAAGGACTCATCCCTGCTTTCTGCAAGCGTGCTGATGACTAAGAAGGCCAAGCTGAGATAAACAAGTCCGGTTGCAGAAAGCACAGCAGAAGGTCTCCTTGGGTGATGTTTCCAGGTTGTGAGTCTTTCTGCGTTGTCGTTTCTCTTCAAGACTTATTCGGTGTGAGTTCTCAAATAAGGCTGCAGCATTGTGGATAGTGCGTCGCCATGCCTCCCGATGTGAGGCCAGGGCGGACCATTGTTGGTGATCAATTTGGCCGAGCCTGAGATGTTGTTTCAGGGAGTCCTTGTATTGCTTTTTTGGAGTACATGACCTCCGTGTTTCCAAATTTCAGATGGGATTCCATCAATCCCAGCTGCCTTGCCGTTTTTCATCTGCTGTATGGCCTTAAGGGTCTCTTCCAAAGTGGGAGTTATGTCCAATTCATTTTTCATCGGTTTTTGTATCATATGGTGGACAGCTGAGCCTTGGACTACTTGGTTGGCACTAAAGAGACTTTGAAAATGTTCAGCCCATCGATTCAGGATGGAGGCTTTATCAGTAATTAATGTTTGACCATCTGTACTGTATAAGGAGCTTTGGACCTGATACGTAGGTCCAAAC
Organism: Gambelia wislizenii; assembly: GCA_030847615.1. Lineage (NCBI taxonomy): Eukaryota > Metazoa > Chordata > Lepidosauria > Squamata > Crotaphytidae > Gambelia > Gambelia wislizenii. The sequence goes on along the minus strand of JAUMIR010000001.1, from coordinate 161,413,649 downwards.
ACTGCCTTAAGAGCTTCATAAAATCCTCTAGAATCCCCCAGATCTGCACAGTGTTGTGTTTTTCTGCTATATTGATCCACCACTTGTTCTGCATGTCTCGGAGTTTTTGTTGAAGTTTACTACATGTGAGACGGAAAGCTGCTTTTCTTACATGGCAAGTTGGCTGGGCGAGGTATGCCTGGTGAGCAGTTCTCTTCTTTGCCAACAGCTCCTGGATCTCTTGGTTGTTTTCATCAAACCAGTCTTGATTTTTCTTGTGGGAGAACCTGAGGGATTCTTCCACAGACTGGAGGATACTGTTTTTGATATGTTGCCAGAGCACTGTAGGAGAAGGATTTGTAGGATGGTCTTCAAGTTTTGTTTGCAGATTTGCCTGGAAGTTGTCTCTCATGGTAGCTTGTTGAAGGTGTTGACTTGGAGTCTCTTCTTTAAGATGCCACCCCTCTTAGGTTTGAACTTAAGATGAAGATTTAGTTTACATCTTACGAGGCGAGGATCTGTTTGGCATTCTGCCCTGGGCATCACTCCAAGTATGATGGACATCGCGAATGTTTCTCTGGCAGAGTAGAACATAGTCAATGAGGTGCCAATGTTTGGACCAGGGATGCATCCAGGTTGTCTTCAAGCTATCTTTCTGCTGAAAGATAGTTTTTGTAATAGTCAGCTGTTGTTCTGCACAGAACTCTAGCAAGAGGCATCTGTTATCATTGCAATTTCCAACACCATGCTTGCCTAAGACACCTTTCCAGGCTTCGGAGTTCTTTCCTACTCTGGCATTGATGTCACCAAGGATAATAATGTTATCTTCTACAGGGACTTTTTGTATGAGGTGGCGTAGGTCTGTGTAGAATTTGTCTTTCTCTACAGGGTCGGCTTGCATAGTTGGGGCATATATACTAAAGAGAACAACATGTGGGAGGAGTAAGGAAATAATGCAATCAGAGTGTCCTGTTGGCAAGGTTTGGAGGCAATGGAGTTTTTAATCATAAAGCCTACTCCTGAAAGATGTTTTTCAGTTTTGGGTTTGCCAGACCAGTAGAGTGTGTGGCCAGCGCTGTGTTCTTTAAGGCTGCCTTCCTCATGGAGACAAACTTCACTAAGAGCAGCGATGTCAATATTAAGTCATGATAGTTCCTGGGCTATTAGAGCAGAACGACGCTCCAGCCGTCCACTATCTTCAGAGTCTCACATGGTTCTGATGTTCCAGCATGCAAGCGTCAGTTTATTTACACCTTTGGAGGCCGGTGTGTGCCTTTGTTTATTTGCCATGGTTTGACCGCATCAGAAGATGCCCGTTGGCCGCGGCTAGCCAACCAGGTAGATGGGGGATGAGCTTTCGTTAGGCCACCTTTTCTAGGCCCCTCTCCATATGGAGCAAGCAGTGCTTTCCTTAAAAAAGGCTGCTTGGTCGTTCAGGATGCTGCCGAACAAGACTGTCATCTCCCGGGTCAGCGTTCAACGACCAAAGTCCTGAACCGCCTGCATGCAGGGTTGGGTCTGCAGCTTCCAGTGCATCTTTACACCTGCAGTTTCATCCCTCGCCTATCACTACAGGGCTTTTTCGGAATTGGAATTGTCCTTCGAGCCTGTGCAATGGATTTTTCTGGTGGAGCGCAGCGTGCACAGAACTGGCCTCACCCTTTAAACCACAGGTTCATCTGCTGTGGCCTTGCAAGCATGGACGTAGCAGCGAGGTCCTCAGGTCGTAGGTTTGATTAGAGTTTCCTTCTCTTAGATGGTCAACCTTACAGGGTTGGATGAGCACCATTTGCCTGGGTTTGGGATTAGAGTTTTCCTTCTCCTAGGATGGTTGCCATAAGGCTAGAGAGCCCATCCTGCCCTTTGATGCTCTTTGTCAGACCCTTCGGTTTTGACCTGTCTGGCATGGGAGACCCTACCGGTGGCTATTATGCCACTGCCAGCATAGCTCAAACATCATTAGGACACGCAAGCCTCTCTCCCATGACAAGGGGGCGTCAATGGAAGGCACACATACACATAAAAAAAGGGGTGATTTCAAGCAGAACCAGATTAAGGAATTTGGGGGGCCCCTACAATGCTTTATTTGGGGGGGACCATATGTTTCTCTCAGGTCAATGTAACCTAACTCAACCTAAGCTATTCACAGTACAGGATATTCAGATTATTACTAATAATGTTTTGGCAGGAGGAGGGTGACTACGCCCCCCCCCCACAATGATGGGGCCTCCTGCGGATGCTGCTGCTGCTGGTGGTGCCTTAAACCGGCCTTGATTTCAAGAATAAGGATGTGTGCTGAACTTTTCTGCTATACATGCCATCATTTTATTTCTGATAGGACTGTTAGAGCAGGAGCTTGCTGAAGAACAATAACAATCTACAGGCATACCTTACTTAACAAAGCATCGGACAAAGAAACTACTTTTTACAAAATCTTTTTTTTTTTTTTTGCCATCTAGCCACCTTCTTGTCCTCTGTGTAGCTAAAGTTTTTTTTTAGCAGCATTAGCATAAGGAGGATGGTGAAGGAGGGCTGGGGAAACACTTTTGGTACTGGGTTGCAGCAGTGTATCTATAGTAAACAATGCAATAAAGTTTAAGCTGGGAAGGAAAGGGATTCTGCTGTGGCCGAACACACTATAGCTGTCTGTGGTTGCCCGCAGCTGGCAAGCTAAATCCCTCACTTTGCATACATGAACAGTAAAACAGAAATAAAAGGGGAAAGCAGATAAATCCACCTCACCAGCTACCTCCAGCATGTAAAAAATAAATAAATCCACAGATCTGTAAGTTTGGCTACCAAAATGGAGATCATAAGAAAAGTGGAAGCTGGTGAAAGAAAAAGTCAGCCCTGAATGTGCTTTGTAAGAAGCCTTCAAATGGTCTCTAGAAGGTTCAAAATGTTTTTATTTACTTATGCAAGGCTTACCTGACCTGGTTGTTTCATTTCACATGGGCATATTGTTAGTTTTGGATAAAACGTTTGCTGAAAGGTGTTGAAGCACTCTTCTGGTTTTGTCATGCAGGAATCTATCCCTATTCTTCCTATTGAATTTTAACCTCTGGTACCAAATTTTCTGTTAAAGCATCATGCTCATGAAAACACCCCCTTCATTAACTGAAGTATACCTGTGATGGGGACAGGAGAGGGAAATATAGGCAGGAGAAGGGTTTAGGATTCTTCTCCCGTGCACTCCTAAGGTGTTTAAGTCTCTGTGATCCCACATATTTTATAGGAATTTACAGAGACCAATGATGGGGAATAGGAACAGAGTTCAGTGGTAGAATACCTGTTTTTATATTCAGGAAGAACTCCTAGTTTGTTCCCATGCATCTTCAATTATATATTTTAGAAAGGATCAGGTAGCAATTTTTGTGGAAGATCTCTGCCTTAGAGCCACTGCCCATCAGAACAGGCAATACTGTACTAAGTTCAATACAGGGAGCCAACATGTAGTTGTTTGAATATTGGACTAGGACCCTGAAGGCCAGGGTTCAAATCCCTGCTCAACCAAGCCAGACGCTCTCAGCCTTAAAAGATAGGCAAAAGCAACCTCACTCTGAACAAATCTTTGCCAAGAAAACCCTGTGATGGGTCATGAGAAGTTAGAAATGACCTGAACGCACACAACAACAACAACAACAACAACCACCACCAACACGTGCAGGGGTAGCCATGTTGGCCATGTAGCAAAACAAAATGCAGAATCCACAAAAAAGTGATAGCTTTATTTGCCAACCAAACTGCTAAACACATGATGCAAGCTTTCAAAGCACTACTGGCTTCTTCAACAGGCAAAAGATGTTAAATAAATAAATAAAATTTTAAACATCTTTTGCCTAAGGAAGAAGCCAGTAGAGTTTCGAAAGCTTGCATCATGTCTTTTGCAGTTTGGTTGGCCAATAAAGGCATTGCTTTTTTTCTAGATTCTGGATTTTGTTTAACAACAACAAAGTTTAATATAAAGAAATACCCTGACCTGATAGAAGACAAGAGCCTACAATTATCTTATCCTCTTCACATTTATTCTGCCCCTGAGGTACTGTGGAATTTCCTGAAGAAATAGCAGGAACAGCAAATTGTTATTTTCCTATTGGAATGCCAGAACATTTTGCTAGACATTAACAGTCACAGGTAATAAACAGATTAACATTTGAAAAAAGGAAGAAACTCAGGTGAGTCAATTAGACATCCGGAAAGGAGCTCTTGACATGTAACAAAGGGAACTGCCAGTTTCCCTTCTTCCATCACCCAATGGCAGAATGGAACCAAATACCAAATGGAAACAAAGCTGTAGCCTTTATGGAGGTACAAGATGGAGGGCTGGGCGGGAAGGGGGGAACCAACCCAGTACAATAAAGAGACTGACAATTCTCCTTGGAATGAAGCTTCATTAGTACCTTGGCAGCATGCCCACGTGCCATAGGAAAACTCACATTTGGTTCACACTTTTTTCTTCAACACAGCTAAGAGCTGATGATTGCAGAAACGTGACTGCATCTTTGGCAAACAGGCAGGAATATTGGATGGGAGATGGAAACTACTCAGTTTCTCCAGTCAGGCAGAGAATTGTTTGAAATTTTAGCCTAGTTAAAATGCATTCATCAGAAACTTCTTTCCTCCTAGCCTCAGTTTGTACTAGTTTATTCTTGGAAGCACAGACGGATGTTGGGGGGTGGGGGGGGGAGAGATTTGCACAGTTTTATCTGGGGAAGTGTTGGTTCCTTCCGTATATAAAGATGTTGTTGGGAGTGGACAAATGATGCAAAATAGGTTGTTTATTGAAGCTGTGGCTTAGTTTGGGGAAGTTGATACTAGGGATCTGCCAAGCACCAGGGAAGCTCAGAACAAGATTTTAGCAACGAAACAACAGTATTGGGACAGTGTATGCTCCACAAATTTCAATTACCAAGCATCAAGCTAATTGCTAAGAAGTAGTGGAGGGGCATTAGTCCCCCTCTTTCATTATGCTAGCTTCCCACTTGAATTTACTTTTCAAATTGCTGTTGGATATTTGAACATTATATATTTCTTTTTGAATAGCTTTTCCACACATGTGTTAAGAAGCTTAACTTTCTTTTGTTTTGTTTGAAGAAACAGTAAAAACACTTCTGTCTCACAGTCTGAGCCATAGGCAGCCGGTAGCTAAAATTGATTTGATGGCTACAACAACTATTTGCAGTTCAGCAATGTGAAGGAACATCATTCAGCACATAACGTTTGGTGACAGAGATGCTTCACAGAATACTAATAGGAACCCTACATTTTTCCAATAGGGATTCCTGCCTCAGGGTGCTGCAGCCAGGATGTGAGCACCCTTTGAGCAAGATGCATATGAACATGTATTCTTGAACACAACATGGTTTTGGCATGCATCAAACAAGCATAACATATATTTAAATCTAAAAGAAATCTATACTGTACTGCATACTTGCAAATTATATAGGAAGCTGGATCCCAGCTAGCACGGGCAAAAGTGTGGCTCTCCTGATACTGTTGTTGGACTCCATCTCCCATCAGCTCTAGACAACATAGCCAATGCTGAAAAATGCTGGGAACTGCAGCCCAGCAATGTCTGGAGGACCACACTTTGCCCACACACCCCACCCAGGTGAAGTGGACCGATTCCCCTTTTCATTGTTCACCCCACTCTCTGTTAAACCTAATATAGCCCTATTCTTCAGCATCTAAAAGTGTGACAGCCAACTACTACCTGATTTTACCCTGCTTGCCATTTCTGAACTCTAGGAATCTGCCAACTCACTAACATTCTCTCTCATTTAGGGGAGTTTATTGCTTGGGGTGCCTCATCCTCTTTCATTCATTTGAGCCTGACTCTCACTTCCATATAAATTACTGTATGTGTTATTCATGCTTTCCCTTTCAAATACATGAGAATGGGAACTTGCTCAAGACCCAGTCACCATTTACATCACAACCTTCTTTATGTCTACTCAGAACTAAGCCCTGCTAAGTTTAATAGGGCTTAATTCAAGGTAAGCTTATGTAAAATAACAGCTTCAAAATCACTGAATGTATTTTAATGAACAACACAATGAAATAAATACTCAGCATGGTGCAGTGCCTTTTGTGTTCATTTTGTGCTTTGGTATACAGACAAAAATTAGGGATTGGCCCTAAAGTAGAGGTCTAGCAGATATGAGCAAGTGAAAACTGTGAAAGTGCATAAATGACATAACATTTTGTTGATTAGCCATTTTATATTCCAGAGGACCATGAGACATGACATAATGCTTGCCTCATCCAACAACAACTATGTTTTTAAAATCAGACTAAATAAATACCCTTTAAACATCTAAATGTAGATCTAGCCAGGTCTACTCTTCAGTAGGACTTAATGGAAGTAAATAGTGCCCTCTAAAGGAATTTGGTTTGTTTTACAATCCATGATTTACAACTGATTTAAATAGCTACTGTTCTTACTGCTTTTCCAAGAACAAAATTCTTATAAACTAGCATTGAAGAAAAACATTATTGTGGAAATTATTTTAGATCATGTAAATCTGGCATACTAGAGCACAATGTTATCACCATTACAAAGATGTGAAACTCATTACCATGTGCAATTTATTTTAAAAAAGAGCAAATACAAGGTTCACACAGCCAATGACAAGGAACACATTATTCCTCAAAGTACTTATTTTTTGCCACAGAAAATTTAGATAATTATCAGAGCAAGAAAGGTAGTATCAGAACAAGATAGATAGTAACTAGAATATTTGCAGAAGTCAGATAGTAATATGTCAAACCATTTCAGAAGTATACTGTATATCCACGGAATGAATAACTGAAAAGACTTGAAAAGAAGACCTTTATTTATACAGTGGCAGCAAGTGAAAGACACACTATGACTGCCCTCCTCAATAAAAGGTAGACTTAGGCTGCCGCCACACTGAAGAAAAAATGCAGTTTTACACCACAGTAACTATCATGGCTCCATTCTATGGAACCCTGGGATTTGTAGTTTGTCATGGCACCAGAGCTCCCTGACAGAGAAGGCTAAATATCTCACAAAACTACAGATCCCAGAATCCCATAGCACTGAGCCATAGCAATTAAAGCGGTGTCAAACTGCATTATTTCTGCACGTGGCACCAGCCTTTGTGGGCAGCCTGAGTTAGTGACTGTGTGTTAGTCTTTGAACAAAGAACAAATCTGCATTTATAGATTTTCCTTGGGTTTTTTCCGGGCTGGGAGGCTGTGTTCTGGAATAGTTTTGGTGGTCCCTATGTAAACTTGTCCACAGCTGCATGGTATGTGGTAAACTCCTGCAGCTGTGAGAGGGTATCTTTTGTCCTTTGCTGAGCATAGCATTTCTTGGATTTTCTTGGCTGGTCTGTAAATTGTTTGGAGGTTGTGTTTCCTCATCAGTTTCCCTATTCTGTCTGTGACTCCTTTGATGTATGGTAAAAATACCTTCCCTTTGGGTGGCTGTTTTTCTTCTTCATTCCTGTGTTTTTTTCTGGGTCTGGCTGCTCTTGTGATGTCTATGATGTTTGTGATGTCAAGATCAGACATCACAAGAGCAGCCAGATCTATATCTTGACACTTCAGGATCTTGTCTAGTTCCTTCATATCTGCCCTTCCAAGTCCCAGTCTTCTTGTGATTTCTTGGAGTGTGGTCCAGATGGCAAAAGTTATTGAGGAAGAAGACATATGCCAAGAGAGGTTGCAGCAATTTGCTTTTGCCTGAGCCTCCTGGGAAGGGCAAGATTCTACCCCTCCTCCCCCTCACCATCTCCTGCTGAGTTAATTGCAAACTACTTTTGCACTTTGAACTCAATTTGCAGCAATTGAAGTAAGCTGAGGACAAAGGGGGCAGTGGGAAGAGTAGAGGTGATCCAGGAAATTTTTTAAGCAGCTGAAAAAGCAGGACAACAGAGGATTAATTGGGACAGTTGAAGGGTATGCAAGACAAGCTCTAAGGGGCTTACCGCAGTTCAAAGAAAAGCGGCAAGGCAGCAGGAATGCTCTGTCTTTCCTGGTGCCTTACAGAATGTTGCCATTCTTCCAGCGTTTTTTTTTCCCCCAGTCCTGTGAGGAACCGAGATAAAACCATGCCTTTTTGCAAACAGTTTTTTCTGGTTAGCAAAAAGGCACAGTTTTACCTTGGTTCCCCATGGGACCAGAATGAAAGAATGATGACATCATACGGTAAGGCAGCAGGAAAGATGTAACTTTCCTGCTGCCTTGCAGCTCTTCTTTGGAGTGAAGTAAGCCCCCAAAACTATTCAAGTCCAGCATCTCAAAGTGTGAACTCCTAGTTCTATAATCCAAGCTATGGAGCTTCTATAGTATGTATTAGGCAATTTTCACTTTCGTCGTAGGGGTTCTACACAGAAATTTATACTGAGCCCCTTTCAGAGATTAGCAAATGTAAAATTGCCTGATTTACTCAGTTTTTCCATTTTTTAACATTCCAAATAGCTTTCAACATGAGATAAATGAGCAAATGGAAGGAAAAATTTGCATCCATTACCAATTAAGCATATTTTAGACAAGTGATTGTTTAAGATGAACTCTTGATTAACAAAATTGCAAATTTGCAAATACCAAGAATGATATTAACCTTGTCCCAAGAAATGAAGCCTAAATCAGGATTGTAATTCCAAATTGATTTTTAAAAATCCTTCATTACTTTTTTTTTAAAAAATTCCTATTACCAGTTCTACTTAGTTTGTGATTTCTTGTCATCATATTATAGTAGATTCAACATAATTGGCTTGTCCTAAATAAGCACCATGACTTTGTCCTAAATAAGCACCACGACTTGAGGTCAGACTAGGTGGATAAACAGAGCTGGGTCTCAGCATTTTCTACATACAAATAGTCCTTCATCAAAATAGTCACAATATCTCACACACATGTGTCAGAGATTTTTTTAATAAAAAAAAGAATTAAGCCATTGGGAACCATAGGACATGCGGCCCTAGCTGAGAATCCTCTTAAAATGCAAAGCTCTATGTGGCTCCGGTGCAGATTTTCTCAAAGACCATATGCTTCCATATGAACCTGCTTGGGTTTTGAGAGGAGGCCCTTCTCTCTGTCCCACCATCCTCACAGATGAGAACATGGGAGAGGACCTTCTCGTTGGCTTCTCCTAGGATCTGCAATGCCTTTCCTAGAGAGGTTAGGACTTTATCATATGAGGAAAATATGGGGTCATCACGACACCACATAACCACAAAAGGGTGTGTGGATCAGACAACGTAGCCCTTTCACGGTTATAAAGAGCAAAAATCCTGTTGTTTTTAATTGACAGCTTAAGCTGTCAATAGATCTCCCTGATGCTTTTTTGCTGGCATTGCTGGCATGCAATACCTCAGGCCATTTAAATCTTGGATTTACCCCGACAATGGCCACTCTGGCGCGAACACTTCTGGGTGAGATTGGGATGTCCAGGTAAGTTTCACTCTTTTTATGACCCTCCCTGGATTACTTGGGACTTTTACAGTGTGTTTGGGTGCTTGGTGTAACAAAATGCTTTATTTTTGTTTTTAAGTTTGAATTTCCCACATGATGAAATCGCACGAGATTTCAAATGAGGAAGTGAACAGGGCTCCATTCACTTCCTCTTTATTGCCAGGAGCCTTTGCTGGGATTAGAAGGTAAGTGCTTGGGGGGGGGGGAGACATACTTTTTCTGGCATAAAAATGTTTTTTTAAATGCTAGCAAAAGAACATTTAAAGAGGCTGCATCTGATAAAGTCCTTAGACTGGCTCCCTCCCTGCTGTCCTTTCATAGGCAGGTGAAGACCTTCTCATTTTTCAGGCCTTTGATGGCTGATTGCTGAGGAGTTGTGGGGGAGGCCTTTCAAAATGTGCTACACTGTTTTCTTTGATATTAATTTTAAAGCTGTATTTGTTATAACCTTTGTAAACCATCTTGAGTCCCAAACTGGGAGAAAAGTAGGATATTCTTCTTCTTTTTCACCACCACCACCACCCATACTACAACCATCATGATGACCTGGATTATTCTATTTATTCAATCAAATGTTGAAGTGAAATCCCAAAGGCCACACACAGGCTTCCTCTGGGCTGAATCAAACTTTTATGAATCAAATGTGTCTCTTCAATACTTAAAATCAGCCAGGTCCACTTAAAGAACCAGCACCTCCCAATCATTGTTGTGGAAAGTAGTAATTGTCCACTAGTTAAACTGCTGTTCATATGCAACATTAAGCCAGAAGAAGTGCACATTGCCTGCTGGCTTCCCCTGCAAGTGGCAGCAGTTGAACAAACTGTCCTGTCCATTGTTTGTGTATTATGATGGCAGAACACAGCAATGTTACTTGTCTCTCGCATGAGAGTTTCATTTAATCTATGCCCTCCCCCTGTTGTTGCAGTCCCCCAACTCTCTTTAGGCCCTCCTTGGCAAGTAAATTAAAAATGCTGGCCAAGAAAATGAGTACTAACCCTTCTGGAAGTCTTCAGGAATAGCAATTACAGCAGGACCCCTGTATCCGCGGGGGATTAGTTTTGTGGGCCTCCATGGATACCAAAAACCATGGATAACAGTGAGCACCACTGAAAATAATGGGACTTCTGGTTTTAAATACCACAGAGTTGCCTTGGAGGACCTAGAAAACATCTAGAGAGGATGCCTCTCTAGACATTTTCTAAGAAGACTCTATGGTAGGTGTGCTGTTTAGTGTCCCGCGAGTAACTGAATCACTGGATAATGAAGCAGCAGATATGGGGGTCCTACTGCATTTCCTGAAGTAAGGTGCGCAGATTTGTATTATGTGAAAAAAATGTGGTTTTAGTGCTTTAAAAAAAAGAAAACAGAAGTGAACTTCTGTTGTTTCAATGCAACAAAACAACCAAACAAAAAATAACCTCCCGGCAAACCCCAGACCATTTTGAAAAGGAGTGCAGCTTGTAGCAGAACCTTGGGGGATAGTGGTGAAAATTGCCTTCTGGAATTATTATAGGTAGCCATTCCTTGGGTTCTTAATCACACCATACAATTATAGCACTATGATTCTGCTTTAACTGCCATGAGAATCCTGGGATTTGTAGGTTAGAGAGGCGCATTTAGAATTGTCAGCTGGAGTGTGCTGGTGATTCACCAAACTACAAAACCTGGGATTCCACAGGATGCAGCCATGGTAGTTAAAGCAAGTCATCCTCCTGCTATAACTGTGTAGTGTAAAAGGCAAATCAACTTTGTTTACAGGAGGAGCAGTCAGCAGTGTGCACAATGCAGTGCCTTCTCCCCAATAACCTATAATTATTTACAAGCACCCCTAGAGCCTTAGTGGGATCAGTAAAACTATTACGAAGTCTGCAAACATTACTAAATTATTAAAGATCCTGACACAAATGAAATGACATTAGCTTTCCTCTTAATGAAGATGGGAAAGATACAAGACCTCCATCAGCTAAGGCCTAATGGAGTTTCCAGCTGTAGGCATAGGTAGCTTGGACTTTAATGGGAAGGGAACTTCAGATTGATAATAGTTTTTCTTTTACAAAGGACTGGAATAAACTAAGACATAAAAATAGGGAGGTTAAAAAACCCACTCAGAACATTTGTATCTTTAAAAGTGTATGTTCACATGTGACCTACCTATATCAACACAATACAAATCTGAAGACCTCTCATATAAACTGCATGTATTGTTAATCACATCTAGTGTGTGTATCCTAGCAACGTGCCAGTAATCAGCTGACCATAATACTAAGGGGCTGATTGTTTCTCTGCAGACACCAAATCATATTGCTGTTTTAAAGCAATACTTTAAATAGAGACTATCGCATTTGCTTTAACAAAAATGAAGTTTGTAACTATATTTTCAAAGCTTTTCAGGAGCTTTTCATCAAATGACTCTCCCCCCCCCCCGTAACTGTGATTAAAAAATAAATAAACAAAATATCAGAAATCTACTTTAGAGGCCAGCATTTTGAGTAATGCTTTTGAGAGCCATGGTATGTCGGATAATAGCATGGCTCCATCTGTGCTCCCCCAACCCAGGTGGAATCTCATGCTTGTGGCAAAGGATATGCTACTGCAGTCAAGCCATGGCCTTAATACTAGAATCAAAGTTGTCACAGACAGAAATGTACAAGTAGGCCCCAGTATAGCAGATAAGAGTGTTTTGAGTTTAAGCCTAATCTCATGGGACTACTATGAGGTCAAGTTATCATATAACCCCATCCTAAGCCCTTAGAATCATCCTAAACCCTGAGAGAAATCTAAGTGAACCACAACCAGGAAGACACAAACATTTGGTTGAATCAAGTATGCTGAACACAAACCCATCACAGAAATATTTTAATAGAAATAATTTCGTTTAAAAAAAAAAACAAGCACTGTTCCAGATAGAACTTTTACATAAAATATAAAGTTATAAAAACAAATTAACATTACATAATAAATATATTTTTTGAATCAGTATAGGTAGTAACAGACTATAGTGACTATAGTAATTGCCCTAAAATAATTCTTTTTTTTTTTAAAGAAATACTATTTTCTTCTCAATCATATAATCTTTTACTTTATATTACAGGAGAACATGTTAACTACAGTATTTATTTTTGTATGAGAAGTGCAAGGACCTTTGTGCCAGGAAACTCTGGTTCTTGGCTAGGATCCTGTAGCAAGATGCTTGCTAAATATTATTAACAATTACCTATTTGCAAGATGGCCTATGTCTGCAAAAACTTTAAAACTTCTGACCAGAAGCTTTAAAATGGTAATGAAAAACCAAATTCCATGTATATTAGGTACTGGTTATTACATAGTATAATACTAAAACTGAACCTCCACAGTAGTGTTTTGTGTTGTTCAGTGTGTTGCAGGAATCCCTCCACTGGGGCCTTTTCCTAAGGTTTTAAGCACTCTGGAAGCTAAACTAGTGATTTGGGAAATTGGCAAAATTAAAGGGTACTTTGGAACAGTCTGGACTTACAATATGTTTCAAGCAAAGATGGCATCTCACAATTTAGGATGCCCTAGAAAACATGAAAATGGCAACTAGTTAAGACCACATGACAATCTTGATGCAAAACTGTCATTCCCCCACTGTTGCACTGTTTCTTGAATCTGCTCTGTAGTAACTAAGAGTTTTCATCCATTTCCACCATTTTTAAAATACCACTGTAGAACAATATTTCTGGTTTGTCTGAGCAGCTCTTCTTAATTTCCTGTCCTGCTTTGCTCAAGAGATAAGCAGCAAAGTTGCTGAAAACATGGGGAGTGGGAGCAGTGTGTTGCATCCAGTTTCAATCTGTGTAACCCCCTCCTAACAGTCGGTGGAGCTACCAGAGACTGCAGCATCCTACTTACCATCCATTAAGTCAGGGATGGCCCTCCAGATGTTTTGGGACTGCAGCTCTCATAATCCCTCCCCCCGACTTTCTATCCTGGCCAGTGGTGCTGGGAGATAAAGTCCCAACAATATCCAGAAAAGTATACATGCCCTACTCCTGTGCTAAATGGCTCAATCTGAAGTCTCTGAGATAAGGCTAACTGTTAAATGCTTCAGGGCAAAAGGCATTTAACCACATGCACCAAGGTGGAAATGTGGAACTCTTCACCTGATGCAATGTTCATCTATGTCCAAAAGAATGTTTGTCTGTGTCCAAAAGAAAAACAAAATTGTACAAGCAGAGCTATACTAACCATTTCTTCAGCTTATATTTTTAGATAGTTTTAAATCAAAACATTCCATAGGAAATCATTTTACACTTCTCCAGAACTGCATTTAAAACTAGGTTATACAATGAATTGCACCTAGTTACCAATCCTATTGCTATACCTTCTCAAGTATTATGTTATATTTCCAGTAATTTATTATGAGCTTTTGAAAGGAGAAATTGCGGGGTTGGGTGGGGGGAGTATATAACAAAACAAATGTACAGTATTTGCTCCAATGTTATTGAGTCTACTAGAATATTTAACAGCCAGCAAAAAATGCCATTACATTTAAAATGCAAAGTTTTAGCAATTGCTTTCTGTAACAGACATTGGGTATAATTTATCAGGAACATTTGTACCACTATCAAGACTGTGTTGAAGTACCTCATTACACCAAGTGGATGCTACTCCAACCTCTTTACTGCAGCGTAGTCTAGTAAATGGGATTGGTATGGTATAACTGTGTTATATGTCCAACCATAGATTAAGCAAATGCTAAATTAGCTTACATAACATTAAACAGGGTGCACCTCTTTAGCTTCACACTTAAACATTCCAACCGAAAGTATGTGATAACAGATTATGAAATTCACACAATGCTTCCCACTTACAGAATTCTGTATCCTGTATACAGATTTTTATTTGTTCTACTGAAAGGAGTGTTCATACCTGAGTCTACAACTGAAGCTGCTCCTGTACTGATTTTACCAAGAAAGAAATTAGGCTTACTATTCAAGGTTAGATTAACCTGTGGAGAAGAGGAAGAAAAAAAGGAACAAGGCCAGGTTTCCCCCCCTGCAGTCATGTTTTTGCTTGTACACACAATTCTGCACACGTAAAAGGAGTATCCATAGCAAAGGTACCCAGTAGCCTTCCCGGCTGGTGAAAGGGACAGTGGAACTGCCCTCAGTGTCATTAAAATTTTCTGCCTTGCTCTAAGGGTGGACAATTGGTGGCCCTCCAAACATCACTGGACTGCAGTTTCCATAATCTCTTACCATGGTCTGTGCTGGCTAGGGTTGATGGGAGTTACAGTCCAACAACTTCCAAGGGTCACACAAGAAACCATTTAGAGAACAGTGCTGGAGAAACCCCCTACCTAACCCCAAAGGATCTTTGGGTATTTCCCTTTGTGGCAAAAAAAAGTTATGTCAATGTTGTCATACTGAAGGACCTCAGTTCCTATCAAAGTGACCAATGAAAAAACATGTAAAAAAAATATGGCTTCAAAGTAGAAAGGCAAATGAATCCATTTACAGAATGAAGACAGGCAGAAACATGACTGCAGACGTTGTTATACCTGCAACTGTCACCACTTTAATCGCTTAGGACACCAGATAAAGAGCTCCACTCTTGATTACTCATCAGGCTACATATCCTAATCCTCCTGCACATATGTCAGTCAGTGCATGCTTATAACGTCTGAAAAGCTTGTAAAACTATAAATAGCATATTAAATACACAGAATCTTTACACACCGCGAGTTTCACAGACTATAATCATTGCAACAGTACTTCCTCAATTTCATCTTCTAAATAATCAATAGCCTTAACTGCTGGTCTACTTGCTGTATGCTGCAGTCGGTGCCTTTTGGGATTAAAGCTCTTTCCTTCACCAAAGAAAAGATCATGATCATCTTTTGGTTTGACTGTGGTACCTTTATCCTGGAAACCATTGTCTGTACCACTGTCTTGCCGAAAAGGGCCCAAATCATTTCTCTTCAATGAAGTGATAGTATTGGCACTGCTTCCAAAGAGCTGTTCCATTAAATTAGACTTTTTCTCTTTCTTCATTTCAAGGCCTACATTTTCCTTGGGGAGTTCATCTAGGAAGTCACTTTTCTGATTAAGCCAACTTGGCCTCCCTGAAACTTTACCAAAGGAAGGTACATAGCTACCAAAAGTCAAATCACTGTATGTGGTTTCTGTATTCTGCTGTCTCTGGCTTTCTCCTTTTGTAACTGTACTACATTGGTCATATTCCAGAAAACCATTGAATAGTTTCTCTGATGTCTCGGAAAATTGATACGGCCTCTTACTTTTTTCTAAGGAGTAAGGTAAAGTTACTGGATTTGTGGTGTGCTCTTCAGAAGTGACCTTCATATTGATTTGGGTTTCTCGGTCAATTTCATACATCTTAGCAAGCAGAATCTCCCTTCGTCTTTCTTCTTCTGCTCTTCCACTACTTGATGTTCCATTTTCCAGATTAAAGATTTCTGTTTCCATCTTTGCCTTTTCTTCTTTTTCCAGTACAAGGCTGCTTTCTTTCTTCCTTCTCTCAGATTCTTCTTTTTCCCATTCTGTTTGTTAAAAACCAACAATATAAGCCACATATTTTCCATGGGAGGGAGTTCTATTTTCTACAGGGGCAAAGTGAAGTCTGCAAAAACAAGGCACTACCAAAACTCAGTGATGTGATCTGGTGACACTACAGACTGCCACTGAAATTTGGGAACAAACAGCAGCTCGAGTGGTTGCCAAGCAGCTTTGGAGGTGAACTCTGAGAATAGGAGCTTTAGGGGGGAGTTTTATGTGTGCTACAGCATAGGGGAAGTCTCAAAAGAAAATTGTTTGATGAGAAAATCAAAATGACACTTGAATGTTAGATTTGGCTTTTTTCTCCTGTAAATAAAACTTAAAAAATGATTAAAAGCTCTTTTTTATAATCTGAGAAAAAAGTTATGAATTATAACAATTGCAAGATTCATGGATTTTAATATATTTAGAGAAAAAAATCCATGTTTATTAGTGCAACCTATGTAATGTGTGAAGTTGAAGGCTTTCACGCCTGGCATCCATAGGTTTTTTAGGGCTTCCGGGCTGTGAGGCTGTGTTCTGGAAGAGTTTATTCCTGACATTCCGCCTGCATCTGTGGCTGGCATCCTGAGAGAATGGTGGCACAGGGGTGTGTGGGGTTTATATACTGTGAGTTCCTGTTGGAGAAGATATGTACCTTTGTGTATTTGAATGTCTAGTTCCTAGGGTAGGAGGATATGCAAGGACAATAATCCTCCTTGCCTATCCTCCCACCCTAGGAACTAGACATTCAGATACAAAAATTTACATATCCTCTCAAACAGGAACTCACCCACACACACCTACGCCACCATTCTCTCAAGATGCCAGCCATAGATAAAGGCGAAACGTCAGGAATGAACTCTTCCAGAACACAGCTTCACAGCCCAGAAAAAAACCCCACAAAAAACCTATGTAATGTGTGCCTTTGATATCCTGACTCTTTAAAATGATAAGATGGTCTCACTTGACAGTGAGAGTGTGAAATTAAGTGAATTTTCTTACCTTCTCTCAGTTTCTTGGCTCTTTCTTCCAAAGCCTGTAGTTCTTGATCACTTTTCAGTCTCTCTTCTCTTTCTCTGCTCTGTTCTTGCTGGAAATCTTCCACTTGTTCATTCCAGTCTTTTTTAATTGCCTGTTCCTTATGGAAGTCAAGTATAGTATGGAAGGATTTTTACAACATATTGGAATAGAGCTATGCTAGAAACAATCCGTTCAAAGGAAATTATTAATCTTCACTAACTGAAGATGTGCCAACAAATAATGGCCATACTGGTTGTCAAACCAGAGGAAATCAACATCACAGATGTTGAGGAAAGGTCAGGGAAACAGACCATGTTCAATCCGACTGAAACCCAGGGCAACCTTCCCATCCACTTCAACATTAGATCAGCTCAATTCAGTTGAAAGCATCGCTGAGAGATCTTGGCCTAAATGAAGTCTTGGTACATATTAGGGCCCATGCGAGAACGGGGCTTTAGTACAGTCTCTAGGGTTGCCAGAGTGGAAACTGGGGAGGGCTCCTGAAATGGTTCTGTAGAAGAGGGAATTTCAGCAGGTGTTGCTTGTTACCTGGCTGTATGACAAACAACAGCTGCTGAAATTCTCTCTTACTCAGCCATTTAAGGTACAAGAGCCCGCTCCAGTTTTCATTCTGGCAACCTAGCAGTTTCTCTTCATGCACAGAGAATGGGCCTCTACCTGAGTCCCTCTTCCTGCCTCATCTGCCTTCCCCCCGACTCATAGCCTACACTACTCCATTGAGTTTTCCAACCTGTGGAAGAGGCTTTTTGGGAGGATCTGAGGGAACAGATGGGTAGAAAAGTCACTTCTTCCTGTCTCCTCCTGTATGCATTTGTCTGGATCCAATCCATAGAATTTTCAAAACCTTGATTACACCCAACGAGTCCAGCTGAGATCAGTTAAAAAAAAAAAAACCTGTGAATTCCAGGAAGCTTCCTCACAAGAGAAGCTCCAGACCTTATTCTACCATTCAAACACTCTTTTCTGTTAGTGGGAACCAGTGTCCTGATCCCCTGACCAATATTCATGCCATAATTTTTGCGAGCTTTAAGCAAATTTACCCCCATTCCCAAATAATTTAGACAAATACCATCTTACACCAGAAAGGTACATGTCAAAAGAGTGGTATTTAATACCTTTCAGTAACAATCTCATACTGGCCTGGACTTCTTGTCTGTGGCTACCTGCCCCCCCAAAAGCAAAGGGCAACATAGCCTGTTCTTTAGGAACTTACTCTTAAGCTGAAAACAATGACTTATAAAATGCAGACAAAACACACCATTTTGGGATGTGCATCATCTTCCTTTTCCTCTGGTATTTCATCAGAAATGAAGTCTGGGGGCAAAGGAAAATCTACTGGGGAGAAGTAGCGAGCAGTCTGCACTCCCTTTGTTATCTGTGCTTCTCTTTTATTATTCTTCTTAACAGCTGTAATAAATAATGTACTCATGTCAGTTTATGAAGAGATTTATTTAAGTAAACATCACTTCTTTCTTCATCTAAACAACTTGAACATACTTATAAGCCCATTGCCCCTATTTCAGGAAATGTTTAATGCAATCTGGAATCACACAGGAAAATTACAGATCTTTGGAGGGTATTTCTTGTTCTCTATCAAGAGAAAAGAGAGACAGCATGGTGTAGTGGTTTGAGCATTGGACTCCAACTCTGGAGACCAGGATTTGAATCCCTGCTTGGCCATGGAAACCCACTGGATGACCTTGGGCAAGTCATACTCTCTTAGTCTCAAAGGAAAGCAATGGCAAACCCCCTCTGAACAAATCTTTCCAAGAAAACCCTGTGATAGGTTTGCTTTAGGGTTGCCATAAGTTGGAAACAATTTGAAGGCACACAGCAACAAAAACAAATCAAGATAAATATGTCAACCCACCTCATTTGCTACTATGTCACTGACAATCTCATTCTTCTTAGGTCAGGCTATATGTATGTTTGCTTGCATTTTCAAATATGCAACTTCAGATTATCATTTTAATTAAAAAAACATTTAAAGGGCAAACAGTCAGGTCAAAATCGCAAACTGATCATTATCAACTAATATGGACGTTTTAAAGTAAATATGGGCATGAGTTGTGTTTATAAAATTTCAGAAAATGATTACCTTTTTTATTTGGTGTGGTATCAGCATCTTTTTTAGGTGAAGGCTTTAACATTCGATTAGCATATATATTTCTTGCATCAAGTTCTTTCTCTTTCTCCTAATAAAAAAAGTAGAGAAAATGTGAAGAAATTTGTCAAAGGACTAAGCAAAAACATTTTTCTCTGTGGAGTTTTATCTGCCTTATGTGAGTACAATGCTGAGATATGATTTTTCAAGTAACTAGGTACTAAAATGTTTAATTTCTATAAAATCATTGCTTTCCAGAGTGCCCTGTAAAGTTAAAATGCAGAAGAAGCTGGCTGAGCAAATAAATGGACAATATTTTAAAGTAGGACTGGATGGAAATGTTCTATACTGTATATCTTTTTGTGGGCACTAGACTAATGTATTTGGCTCAGGCTTTCACCATTATTGGAGGCAGGCAGGGTGTGAAAACAGTCCTGGAAGATTAATTCAATCTTCAGGGATGGAGCAACAAAAGAAGTTTCAGACAGGGGTGGGCTTACTATAAAAAGGTAAGTTAGGTTAAGTATTTTCCTTTTCTAAATAAAAAAAAAAATGGAAGAAATTCTTAGCTATCTCACCTTCATAGTACGTAAGCCCCCTCTCCCTATAGTATTTCCATCCCATTTCCCTAAGAAAGTGGAAAGGGAGATTATTAGGCCTAGCTTTAATTACGGTATGTTCTTTTATCAAGTTTGTTCAGTCAGAGGAGTTATATATCTGCATTCCATACTAACAAACACTTGAAGAAAACAAGTGATTTTATATGTCACTCTTTCTTTGTCCCAAATCAATACAGGTTAATTTCCTAAGATTGGGGAAGTGAGAGCCTTACCATGATGATTCTCGTATGCAGAAGGTATTGGTGACAAGGCAGGCATGCCTTGCCTCTTTCAATCAGCTTCACAGATCAACTCCTCCTCACCATCCCATCTCCTTCAGTCCTAGCAGTATATCTGAATTTTGCTCAATATGGGAAGTGCATGATGTCCAGATGTTGTTGGGTTACAACTCCTATTAGCCCTCATCATTTGGCTATTTTGGTATGGGCCTATAGGAGTCATATCCCTACATCCAGATAAGCATATGTTCCCCACCCTGGGATAGAAGTACTGTAGAATGCCAGTACAGTCAGCCCTCTGTATCAATGGATTCTCCACCCACAGATTCACCATCCAAGGCATGAAAATATTAATTTTGTTTTAAAAAAAATTAAAAAAGCAAATCCCAAAAAGCAAACCTTGATTTTGCCATTTTATATAAGGGACACCATTTTACTACTCAATTATATATAACAGGACTTCAGCATTCACAGATTTTGATATCCACAGGGGGTCCTGGAACCAAACCCCAAACTAAGGGCCCACTGTAGAAGAAAAAGCCAAGGTGCCTTGGCCATCATGCAAATCCTCCATGGACCTTGTTCCTGGTGAGATACCAATAACAGGTTAGAGTAACTAGAAAAAATCATGACAAAATCAGCCATGATGCTCTTCATGGGTCACCAGTGGACCATCTCTGTTCTAGAAAATGCTTGTATCACACAATAAATTACAAGACAGCTGTTAGATCTGTTATCTACATATCCATACAGATGATTGTAAAGAAGCCAGAGTATCTTAAATGAAAAGCAGTGATTCTTGTACAGAAACTTACTCTACTAAGAACATCTAATTTTATGGTAAGTTTACTTCCATTAATGGATAGCAGAACTTTGCAGTTTGTACCTTTAATTTTTGATTTAGTCGTTGAACTTCCTCTTGAAGAACTTTATTTTCTTCCTGTGTTTCATATAATTTCTTTTTCTCAGAATGCAGTTGTCTCTGGAAACTACTGTTACTAAGATCAAGGTTCTTCTCCAAGTCCTACAATTCAATATAGATCAGAAATATCCATTTTTGTAAAACACTAAAACATGGTAAGAAGCAGACATCATTGAAAGAACACTTGCATACAAAATATTTTTCTAAAGCAAAAAATGCAGCTCGATGAGCTGTGGCTCTCCAGACGGGCAGGGCTTGAATACCCTTGCTATGGCAAGCGGTCAGCCAGACTCTGGTGAGCAAAGGGAGCCTATACTGGAGAGTGGAGGAACCCTGTATTCTTTGCAGGCCCCAAGTTTGGCTGAAGCCCAGGATTTATTTTGGCTGTGTGCCCACTGTAATGCCTCCAACTCTACACTGGAATGGGGAGATAGAGGTTTGCAGGGTTGCTTCTGCTCTATTTCATGGGAGCTCCTTCCTTGGGCTACTTAACAGTAGCAAAAGCATAGGGAAACATGGTTTACCTCATTTATTTGGGCATTTGTGTTCCCTTTTTCTACGACAAAAGCAAATTTGAGGCAGCTTATTCACAGCTACCTAGATCAAACAAAAAGAAATCCTAACAATAAAACCAAAGAGCAGTCGCCTGCTATGTAACCATAAAACCATCATAAAGGTGCTTAATAAAAACCAGCAACATGACTAATAATGTAACTTCAAAGGACAGCTTATCTTTTAATTAAGGGTTGGAACAAAGGTGTCCTTTTGTACATGGAAGGAGAATGTACATGAATGGAAGCAACTCTGAACCAAAGGAAGTGCCCAGAAGTGGGGATGTAGTTTTTGCCAATTCATCATTCCTCTTGCTGTTCCAGAGGGTCCCCCTCACTCCATCAATGAAAATTGCTTTTCATTCTCCCATTAATTAGCACTGGGAATACTCTTTTTCTGATTGCAACTCTACCCCCCCAGATCTTAGCTCCCAACACAGTATATGAAATGGGGAAAATGGATCAAGAGGTGTTTTTTTTTTTAATTACAGAACAACTTTACACACATCTACTGCTATGACACATGGAGTTCCATGGGACTCACTCATGCTTCCTTAAGTGCACTTGAGTTGCCTGTTTAGAGATTTAATATTTTTGGTGAACTATAACAAAACTGAAGAGAAAATTGAGAAATGTGATTATTAGCTGAATGAGAAGGAACTACTAGGTTAGGGGTCTCCACTATTTTTAGGTCTGTGAGTATATTTCAGATTTTAAATTTGTATAATGGGTGTCTCATGAAATGGCTGCTATTGTGGGGAGGGAGGAATCCCCATTCACAAAATGGTTGCCATGATAGGCATGGCCAGTCACAACTTTCTCATTTCTCAGAAGACAAATTGATGGAGCTACAAGAAAAGGAGCTATTTCAAGCACATGGTGGAAGTGGGAGGATTGCATTCCAAAGCACTATCCACTCTTTGTGACTCGATTTTTTTGCTCTAAGACATTGCTCCTCAAAGTGGTGGCCCGTGGACTGGTGCTAGTTCCTGAGGCATATGCTGCCAGTCCACAGGGAATTTTCAGGAAAGAAAGAAACACTTGCAGCCAACTGGCAGAAATATGGTACTGGCCCCTGGCACATTGTGGGAGAAGAAATGCTAGTCATCCACACAAGAAAGCTTAAGAAGCACTGATTTAACACATATTTATGGAAGAGAAACTGAGGAGGCTTAGAGAAAAGTAAGTTAGCCAAGAAACTGAATGCAATGCAAAGGTAGGGTCTGAACCCTAACACCGTATCACATGTTTACCCTCACGAAGCACAACAAAATGTTTATTTTACAAAAAGCAAACTGGTGATGAAACACACAAACACACACAGGCAATCCCCACTCATGTAAAATACCCCCCTTATCTCACACTGCTGCATTAAGCTCCGAAGTGGCTCCCTGCACCCCTTCCAATGTCCAAATTCACTTCAAAACAAATGCAGTCACTCACCACTGTTCATTTTCTTTCAATGCCTCTGGGACTCATGTGGAGGTCTAGAGGCTTGTACTTCAGTTTGCCAATTATTATTTTAACTAAATATTTCATTAATTAAATAAAATGTTGTTTATTGACTCAATCAGTAAATCAAATGAAATGCCAGCTTCCAAAATATTGTTTTTAACTAAAGAAGAAACTTTTAAAAATTTAACAAATTCAGGAAGACAATGAGACTAATAGGCACCAAGGAAAATGTCCATGGGCATCCTGGGGACCACAGTATTAATAAACTGGTCTATTATTTGGGAAATCAGCATTTGCTACAGCCATCTTTTGAGAAATTTTTCTCTACTGCACTTTACCTTATCTAAAACATTTTGAATATTCATATAATAATGGTGGAACACTATTAAAACTATTTATATTAAAAATAACAGTTCTTAATGTCTCCTCACCTTAATTCTCTTCTCACTGTCATCTAGTCTGTTTTCTGCTAAAGCTAACTTCTTTGCCAGTTCATCGCGTTCTGGGAGATGCCGGTCTTCTGCAAGCCTCCTTAGTTTTTGTAAGCTACCTTTGACCTTATACAGCTCCTCCTCTGAAGCCCTCAGCTTTCTCTCGGTTGCCTGCTCCCTTTCTTGCGATTTCCTCAAGCGCTCCCTCAGGATCCTCATCTCATCATTATGCCGTGCCAGGAGCTGAGCAATTTCATTCTCTGTGTCTTCAAACTTATGGAGAGCTTTCTCATGCCTGTACTGAAGCCTCTTCAGTGCCCTATTTTCTTTCTGTAGCTCATCAAGTTTGACATGCAGTTCTGTCAGTTCATTACGGAGCTCGTTAATTTTCAGCAACCTGGCAGAAAGCACTCTTTTGGTAACGAGACTGATATCTTTGGCAGGAGAGTCCCTGTTGAGGCTCTGGGAACGAAAACCCCAGCGAATCCCTCTTTTGCTGGGTGTATATTTAGAGGCAATCTGCTTGGTGGCTACAACAAAACACAACAGTGCTGGTGTTAACAGTGAAAATTAGCATGCCACTGCTACATGCCTCAGTTAAATAGGATCAAGTCCTCTCTCTGCTAGCACATAAGAATGCCTCCTACCCTCCCGTAGTAAACATTTTTGATCTTGCATTGCATGTAAACCTTCGATGTCTTTTTAGACCTATTTCCAGAGAAAGTCAGATAAATTACCTCTGCAGAAAACCAATTCCATAAACTTTCAGTCTCTTTACCTTCTGCAGTTCCTTTTGAAAAGTGTTACAGGCAAGTATAAACTCAACAGGCTTTAGTTTCCAAGACAGTAGCCATCACAGCAGCTACTACAACTAGGCAGCCAAATAAATATACCAGAGTTCAGCCAGACCTTACTGCACCATAAATACAAGATAATTCTTTCATCATCAGCTAGTTCTTAATAATTAAAATGAAGCAGAAAGTCTTCCAGTAGAGCTCAATAACTGAACTGAACTAGGCAGAAAAGCTGAGCAGATCTCTAAGGGCTCAGCTAGACAGGAGAATTTGTTTCGAAAAATGGTGACTGACCTCCCCTATCGCTACAGAGTCCATTTGTGCCCATGACTCATTCGAAAGATGACTTGAAATGAAAAGCAGTGATTTTGCAGTTCACATGGAGCAGTGGGGAAAAAGTGGTGGTCGTGAATGAGTTGCATCCTGAATACTTCCCCCCCTTAAAAAAAAAAACAGATGCGGAAGACCTATTTTCCGCTAAAAGAAACGTTTGTACTTTTGCTCTGCCACTTGAACGATTGTGCCAGCAAAACAACAACACCAAACAAAACAAAACAAAACACCAACCCACCCCCCACAATGGTGGGTCCAGCATTGTAAGCCCTCCCTTGCAAGCCTGCCCCCTCCAAGATCCGACCAAACAGGTTTAACCCTGCTGTGTGCCCCTTTTCGACTGGTCAATCACACAACCAATTATGCACTTTTTCACTCGATTTTAAAAAAGGATAGCTAGAGACAGCGAAAGCTGTTATAGTGATCAATTTGGAGTTTTCAGCCCCCCTCCTTCTGAATATGGCGAATCTTGCCATGGCTCCATAGAATTGTTTAAGGATTTTTTTTTTTACTATGTAGATGAGCCCTAAGTGGTCCTTTTTAAAGCTTACAACCAGCCACAGGGAGGCAAGAATTCACATATGTCACAGGCACTGCATGAGGGGTGCTGAAGCCTTTCTCCCAATGATGATTCTCTGATCAAATTCCCTCGTCCACCAAAAGTTGATAGTAACTGTATTAGACCCATCTCATTCCCTCCACACAAGTGGGGCTAATAGCAGTATTGTGGGAGGGAAAAGGAAAGAGACCAGATCATGAAAATAGCCAAGGGGAAAGGGACTGATGAGTCTCTCCCAACAGCAAAGCTGATGTTTTAGCCAATTTCTGCCCCCCTCTATCACAAATACACTGGAAGCTGCTTCAGGTGGAAGACTCAAGCACAGATCCGCTCCATCACGTCATTCCAAGTATTTTATTTCATTGCCAAACATAGACAGACGTTCAGAAACAACAATGCTCCTTATATAATACCAATTGCTACAATTGTTTTGATGCAGGTAGGCTGTAAACTACACAGATTAAATGTGGTTAACTGTAGCATTTCACAGCCAAATTAAAAGTAGGCTTTCAGCATTTTGCATGGAAAATGAAAACTTGTATGTAAATGAGGAATATTCCCTTGCTTGAGTAAATTATTTTTTTTGACTTATTTTAAAGCAATACTCAGATTTTGGGCCACATTATGAATAGTTCTGTTTACTTTACTTTCCTGTCCTAGGTTTAGTAATCATGTTGTATCAGCCGCTTACCTTGGTAATGTGCAAGGCTTTTCAAGTTTTCTGCTTTATTATTTTTTCCTCCAGTGTTTGTAGACTGAGTGCTAACAGTTGGCGAGTGATCAGAGGCACAAGATGAATCATCGTCCGAATAATATGAATTACTGCTTTTATCACTGTCTGATTTTTGATCGTGTCCGGCATCCAGAGTTCTTCCTCTCTCACCCATTGCAAATAAAAAATAATGTTGATGGCCTTTCCTCAAGGAATATTCATTTTTTCATGGGGCAGCTTGTGCAGTAGAACTGCAGGCTGCTTAACATTTTGTCATTCACCTACATTCAGAAGATGAATTTCAGGCTCTGGCAATCTGCAGCTGTCATTCAGAATGTTTCTATCTGTATTCAGAGAGGAAAATGGGCTTAGTTTTTTACTATAACTATAAAACTATGAAAGCATTTCTAAAGGAGTATGGTACCGAATAAAGCTAGGATCTGATGTTTAAATAAGCCAATGTTTAAACAAGCTTGCATGTGTGCTTCAGGGAAGTGCAGTTCTGGGGACCATGGCTCATTAATTAAAAACTACTGACAAACAGACATATTTTTGGTATTATTGTGAACACAATAATAATAATAAAATTTATTTTTACCCCACCCCTCTGTTAAAAACAATTGGGGCGGCTTACAACAATTAAAATATAACAATACTGAGTAAAATCCCTAAGCACCACCCACCCCCACCCTCCCCCATAAAAAGATATTAAACTAGTATCAAATTAAAAACCACCTAAACTATAATCATATAAATAAACAAATACAAAAATCAACATCCAGCAAGACTAAAAGAGGCCAGGAGACGCAGCTCCTGAGGCTGTGATCTAATCAGGAAAGGCCTGCTGAAAGAGATGTGTCTTTAGTGCTTTTTAAAAGCTACTCAAGCTCGTCATCTGACGGATCTCGTTCAGCAGGCCATTCCATAATTTGGGGGTGATTACTGAAACTGCCTTCTGGGAGGTTGCAGACAGCCTAGATTTTTGTGGCTGAAGCAAATTCCTCCCAGAGGACAGGAGTGGAGCCTTCTCAAAGGAAAATGCTTTTTTAAAATTTCTGGGGTGGCACAACCCAGAAATTGGAAAAACAAAAAAGAACAAATTCAATCGGAATATGTAAAGTATTTGTTATGTTCGATAAAGGAAGATACCAAAGTGATAGAAGAAAATAAATTCATTTGAAATGTGGTGCTGAAGGAGAGTTCTACAGATACTATGCACTGCCAAAAGGACAAATAAAAGGGCCCTAGAGCAAATCAAGCCTGAACCCTCAGTAGAAAGCAAAAAGATTAAGTTGAGGCTATCGTACTTTAGATATATCATGAGACAACATGACCCACTGGAAAATATGATAATTCTTGGTAAAGTGCAAGGTAGCAGGAAAAGAGGACAAAATAATGGGCTGATTCAATAAAAGGAAGCCACAGCCCTGAGTTTGCAAGACCTGATAACTGTGGCTCATGGAGGTCTCTTAATTCATCAAGTCATCATTGAAGTGTTACGTTGAAGCTAACTTGATGGTAAACAACAACAACAAACAAACAAACATATGAAGCTATATATTCACCGAGTATTATGTTATAAAAATGATGTTACTGTACTGTACTTCAGTTTCAAGGTAGCCGGATACTCAAACTTCAAATAAGCTAATATTTAAGACTGTAACAGCCTGATATTTTGTTTAATATTTTTAGCATAATGACAAATTTAACAACAAAAAACTGCCATATGAGATCAGACCAAGGAGCATAAAAGCCAAGTATTGTCCTTAACCAAAATGTCAAAGGACAGAGCTTGGAAGTGATGGCCATGTCCCAGTTATTCCCAGCCTAAACCACCTTGGAATATCCAGGCATCACAGAACTATTATGGATAAAAGCTGTCACTAGACATGCTCCACTTAAGTTCATCAAATCCTTTTAAACAGCCATCTAAGGTAATGATAACATCACGTCTTGTAGCAAATGTTGTTCGTTATGAATTCAGTATGTAAGAGTGCATTTTGCAGGTACGCTCCTATGGGAAACCTTGGAAATACAGTACCAGTCCAGTCAGAGTGGACAGTGCTTGACTTTATATTAAGCCTGACTTTATATAAAGCAGCTTCCTATGTTATTTCATGTCCTGAATGTACTGTTATGGTACCTCAGTGGGTAATCTCAAATTGTTTTGGAATATCAGCTTGAAACTGGCCACTGACACTTGCATATCAACCAATAACACTGCCAAATTGAGGCATCTACCATGATTTCCTGATGAGATATGGCTGTCCCCTTTTGGTTGTACCAAGCCCCCTGTTTGGAATACCACCATGAATTCCATCACTGCAACCAATAATACTCTGTCAAATTTTGAGATGTCTACCCGAATCTCCCAATGAATTATGGCTGCTACACATGTTCTCTTTTATTATTTATAGATATCTTCCTCACTTCAAATGATACAAGAAGATATTTATGATGAACTTAACTGACTTTTTAAAAGCCACTTAAATGATATTATATAAATAGCCATGAAGTATCTTTAAGGAATTTAAGTATATATTTCAATTAATTTATATTTGCATTCATCAGTCACTTTTCTACATTCCAACCATAAATTAAAACAATGAAGCATGTAATCCTGTCCACATTTATTCAGTAAATTTCACTGAACTCAAGGGATTTACTACTGCATAGGACTGTACTGAAAAACAATACAATTTAGAAGGGCCCATAAAACAAAACTTCCATGGATCACTTGTGAGTGAGGAATAACTTAAAAAGTATGTATAAAATATCTGAACATACTGTATTTAAAACTGCATGATCAGGAATGCCACTACGTTGGCTGCCCTAGTAGCTTCTACGTGTATTTAAACAAATTACTTATAGGCAATATGAAATGTACTGAACATTAAATTTAAAAATAAAATCACCCATTTTATTAATCATTCTTTTCATACCTTACAAGCAGTTAAACATCGGTATCACATGCACGCATTCCCTCCCTTCATTCCAGTGACTTTTGTATACAATATTGATACACATATACTGTACATATTTTTACTACTCTTGCTACATGTAACAAAGCAAAATATGCTGGTAAATGTAATATCAAGATGCATCTCAAAGTACATTATTCTAGTACTTGACCTTCTGTTTTTATTATGCTTTGTGATTTTTATATTTTGTAGTGTGCCACATTGGTAGGGGATATACCCTAAAGGGTAGCTTCTAAGTCTTTATAATCTTTTAGAAGAACAAACATTATCTATAAATATAAAACTCTTGGGAATGTTGCCTTTCTCAGTGTGCAGATTGGTTGGGTGTGTTTCCTGAGCAGCCAATCACCACCCACATACAAATTCCCTCTCCACCTCACAATCTACTCCTGCCATTCAATCTGTGGCCCAGATTAAGAGCCAGACAGTCAATTGGTGGCGGTGGCAATGGGCCACCTGCAACAGGACCCACACAGTCGACTGGCAGAGGCAGTGGCAGCAGTGGCAGGGCAACAGAGCAAGTCATCCTTAGCAATTCCAGGAAGTTGAATGCTGAGAAGGGGGAGGAATTTTAAAATCCACCAGCCTGCATTATAGGGTTGTCATGAAGTCTACCGAGTGTTTTTTTGGGGAGTTTTTAACAGCATATGTTATGTCAGGTCCAGCTAGTTTTAAAGAAAGTTCACTAAACATTGTTTTGGCAGAATACTATTTTAGTCCTGAAGCTTAACAGAAAAAATATTTAGGAGGATAGCATCCCAGCCCCAACAGCAGCAGACCACAAAATATACTCTCTTGTTAAATTATTGTGGCACTATAAAGCAGATCTACTCAACCACTGCAAGGGCTTCTTAGGAATCATTTTAAATTCTCAAAATATTTTTGGAACTTATAAATAAAGAATGCATCCCCCCCCCCATATAAAATCAAGTATATTGTCTGGCAGGTTTTACCCAGTTTGGTACCCTGCCAATTTGTAAAGTAATTTCATCAGCCTAAAGAAGCACTGTTCATTTTAGAGGCTAATGAATTGCTTTGAAATTTGAGTTACTTCAGCAAGTATAAGGACTTTTATAATTAAGAAACTTCTTGGTCCAATGCCTTTAACTATCATGACACACTTTCATTTAATTATGAAGTCATTTTAATTTCAGTGCACGCAAGTTAAATCCTCAAGGTTATCTACATTTCCTTGGCACTTTCAACAGCATTGTTCAAAATTCCAGTCATTTACAGACTTACTTGCAAGTAATAAGCATAGACTGAAATTAAATCTACGGCAGTAACAGCAATACAATATAGTTACCGTAAGTCATGAAAGTCTTTCTTCAGCGCTGTACAGCTAATATCTCCAGCTTTTCTCATGGGTTTCATTTTCCAATTCATATTTTACGTCTCAGAGCACAACACGCAGTGCTCCAAATCTTTCATTCAGGAAACTGCATCACCAGATGCAAAAGATGACCACTTGCAGCTTTACTTCCTCATCCTGAAGTAATTCCAACTAAGTTCAGGGTGGTCAGCTAATTAATATGCCTAGGATCACAGCCTAAGTCTACTATCTCAACCACACCAGGTTAGAACAAACATTTCACTCAAACATAGATCCATCTAAAAACCTTTCTGGGCTCTATTGCATTCTATCCCACTCCCACAATGGCAGAAATATGCTTAATAATCTAAGATCTTAATATCATTCTGCATTGCATCTGAAGAAGTGGACTGATATCCATGAAACCTCATGCTAAAATAAAAATCATGTGCTGCTAGATTTCCTTTTGTCCTTCTCCTCCTTTCTCCTTTTTATGATAAAATAAGTGTAACTTTCTATTTTAGGATTCACAAAGTTAACACTGCTACTTTGACATTGATACTCCAATGCAAACTTAATTCACTTCAATGAAGGTTCAACAGGCTTCAACAGTTTGAGGACTGGATACATAGTATAGCAAGAGATTGGAAACAGTTTGTATAGTGACACGAGGAATCATTTTGCCAAATCTAATGCTAAAATAGTGGCATTATTTCAAAGACATATGAATGACAGTGAAATGATGACATTATTTCAGAGGCACATGAATGACAGAGACAAAAGCAGAAAGATTTCATACCTCTCGACGGTTGAAGAAAGCCCACTCAGGGCTGGTTAATAAAAACTGGTGAATAACTTGTTCCTGTTAATATGTTACTCATTTTTCTGTCTAGGACTAGAAAAGAAATAATTAAGTTGTAAGACAGTCCCCCTGGTAGGCTGCACCATCATGTTTCAGTGAGCTGGAAATGATGAAATATCATTTCTAGCTGCCATTTTGGCTGATATTTGCCTTTTTAAAAGTGTACTGTAGTTTGGAGATGTTTGTTTGTTTTGCAGGGGTGGAGGAAGTAGACCATCACATTTGCAGCTGATTTTGGATGCTTTTGATGGTTTTTGGAAGAAAAAGCATCTCAAAATCAGCACAAAAACATAAATGGGGGGGGGAGGGCTGGAGACTTGAGGGGTGTCAGGGCCTGCACTTTGGGATCCCAAGGGCTGTGTGTAGCCTGTGGCCTGCACTTTGCCCACCCCTGTTAAAGAGTAATCCCACACTATATTCAGTGGGTCTTATGTCCTAGCAAGTGTGTTAAAGATTGCAACATTCATATAAGATTTTTTTTAATGTGTTGCTTCTAGTCACATGCGTTTCAGGCTTAAAACACATTAGGCATCTTGTAGACTGGCTAAATAGATTACATCCCATGTTATTTCCATACTTTCTTCAGAACTGGCCCCTACCAACACTATAATTACTTCAGTTTACCTCAGATGTCCTATGAAGGTGATGTGATGAAAGAAAGAAAAGAATGTAAGGTCCATGCTTTTTTTTGTCCTAGTGTAAGAAGTACATCACACAAAAAAGTTCTGAACTGAACCAATATATTCTCCTCTTTTTAAAGAGGCACCATGAACTATACTACTAAATGATCTTATCCTATTTCAGGGCCTTTTGTGTTCCCCAACTCCACACAAGAAATCTCAGAATATGACAAACTGCTACATAGGTACACAAACTTGTCAATGCTTTGGCAAGTGAACATGTTACAGAAAAATTGCTAATTTATTAAAATTTACAAGGCACAGCATCATAGCCAACAGCACAGGCAACCCATTTCCCTCAGAAAATAAAACAGCAATATCAAATACACACATTCACAGTGATCTCCCATATGTTCACTCAAACATAGATCCTATTATATTTAGCAGAACTTCCTCATTAAGAAGTGTGTTTAGGATTATAGCCTAGGTGTCATAGCATGAGCCTTTCAATGTATCTACTTGTCAAACACTGAAAAAATTAATGTTAACTAATAAAGTGATAAATAAATAAGTGACAAAACAGGAATTGTGCTAGAAAAACAGCACAGCTGTTACGTGTGGTGGAGTATTCAGCTGACGACCCTCTCACACTATACAGCTATAGTTCTATGATTCTACTTTATCTGCCATGGCAACATTCTATTGAAACCTAGGAATTGCAGTTTAGGAACAGGTAGTCTGAATTCTCAGCTACAGAGCTCTGCTGGTTCTCCAAACTACCAATCTCAGAATTCTACAGGATGCAGTCATGGCAATTAAAACAGAATACTGTACTATAATTGTGCAGTGTGAAAGGGCCCTGAATATACCTATGGTGCTTCCAGAGAAGGGTTTCATTGTGCAATAGCTCTGCTTCATCACCTAAAACCCCTAAAGGCACCAGATTCCATCTGATCTTGGAAGCTCAGCAGTGTCAGCTCTGACTAGTACTTGGATGGGAGACCACCAAAAAATACCAGGTGCTGTAGGCTGTATTTCAGAGGAAGGAACTCATCAGGTTAACGTAAGTCGGCAGGTGACATGAAGGTACATACACACACAACTCTGCCCTATCCATAGATTTTGTCAAGTGCCAGGGGAGATATGTAATCCTCCCCTGTTTCCTCTTTCTTTTTCTGTTTTCTTCCTAGAAAAAAAGTCATGGAAAGATGGAATAGTTGCACACTGTCTTTTAAATGGTGATGCTAGGAAGTTCCCAATCCATCTGTAAACCCAGTGGGAATGAAGGTAAAGCCTGAGCCTTGAAGAACACTGTTTTAAGCTTTTTATCCAACTTCTACATTAAGGGTGAAAAATGAATTTTGTCACCTACTAGTTTTACAGTTGTGTGGCATGGAGAATAGGGTCACAAGAAACAGAATCGTGATGTTAAAAATCAAGGGCATGAAGTGTTCAGTTGCTATGTGTATACACAAACAAGGGTTATAAAAGTGGTGTATGTGGCAAATATAAAGAAACAATAAAATCCAAGAGATACAGTTTGTGGCTTTTTTAACGGAAAGCTAAAGTACATCCAAGATTGTCATGATGGAGTGCTGGTGTGGATGCACAGAGACAGAGGAGGGGGCACGAGACACAGATGAACACAGAAATGAAGAGAGTATTGTAGTATTAAGAAAAACTTATCATATAGTTGTTCCAATGTGGTATAGTTTTGACTGTTGGACCAGGACTCCAAGAGGCCAAATCCCTGCTCAACCAATGTAAACCCCGTGGGTGATCTTAGGCACATCACAATCTCTTAGTCTTAGAGGAAGGCAGTGGCAAACCTCCTGTGGAAAAATCTTGCAAGAAAGCCCTATGATGGAGTCTCTGTAAGTTGGAGTTGACTTGAGGTCACATAACAACAGAGTTTTGCCCACTTTGGTGGAGAATAAGAGCTGGAAACATCAACCAGACATTTTCAGATTTTTAACACCCCCTTCCATTTACCTTCATCTCACATCTGATTAAGACAGTCCTGGCCCATGAAAAATTATGCTACAATAAACATATTTGGCCCTAAGGCTTAAGAGAGAGCCAGTGTGTTGTAGTGGTGTGAATGTTGGACTGGGACCTGGAAGATCCACTTTCAAATCTCCACTTAGCTATGAAACTCACTTGTGACACTGGGACAGACACACTCTTATCAGCTTCGCCTACCTCACAGGCCTGTTCTGATAATAAGGTGAGAGGAGGAGAACCATGTATGCTGCTTTGAACGTATGGGGGGAGGGAAGTAGGCTATAAATGTAATGAACAAAATAATAAGATGCCACATGGTTTTTTACTCTGTGCACACACAAAATTGCAATAGTCCCATTCCCAAGTCTTTATAGTGATAAAGACTAACATGGCTCCCCATAGGCTTTGGGGAGACCAAATCTATTACACAGTGACTGACAATGTGAACAAATTTTGTGGATAATAGTCCATGAATGTTCACATGATCACAAATACATTAGTCTTATAGGTGCCATAGGACTCTCTGTTCTTTTTGCTATCACAGACTAACAGGCTAATATCCTTTTGGAAATTGCTACAGAAAGAAAGCAGTTGGCAGAACCTAAATGCCCTAAAGGCACCAGATCTTGGAAGGTAAGCAGGGCCAGCCCTGGTTAGTATTTGGATGGGATATTGCCAATGAATACCAGGTGCAGTAGGCTATACTGCAGAGGAAGGAATTGGCAAACCACCTATCAGTATTCCTTGCCTAAGAAAACCCAAGTAAATTCATGGGGTCATCATACATCAAACAGGCAACTCGAAGACACACTCAATCTGGGGACCGGGTACTCCCAGGGGTCCACAATGTCCTCACAGGGGTTCAGCAAAGGCTTGAAGACTGCTCAGCCCACCTCCTCCATGCAGTGTGGTGGCCACATGACAGGAACCAAGACAAAGGCTGACTGGGCCTGCACATTGCCACTCAATCCACTCCAGCCACAAACTTGCAGGAAGAAGCAGGAGAAAAGTCTCCCCTCCCCCTCCAGTGCTTCTGAGGGAAGATTTCATGGATGGTATAGTTGCATTTGTTGTTATTATTATTATTATGGTTTTAAATCTTGAGTAAAGTCTTGGGGGGTCTGCAGCAACAAAAGATATTTAAAGGGGGTAAAGAAAAACTTAAGAGCCACTGAACTAGATGTAGTGGTGGTGGGTCTGCAGCTCAAAGGGAAACTTGGGCATTTTATATATGTGTGTGTGTGCATGTGTGTGTAGAAACGATTAACAATTAACAAGACCTCCCAGAGGGCCTTCACTGCTGCCACTCCCAGATTATAGAATGGCCTGCTGGAAGAGATCCGTCTTATTAACACCTTAGATAGCTTCAAAAAAGCTGTCAAGATGGATCTTTTCCGGCAGGCCTTTCCAAATAACTATCCCGGCCAGAAGATTCGGCTGTCTTTTCCCTTAAGCTGCCATCGAATTATTCCATTTTTCCTCTCTTTTTAATTATTGTATGTTTTTAATCTTTTAAATTCAATATTGTTTTAAGGGGTGGGTGGGTTAGGGTGTTAGTGTAATTATGGGATTTGTATGATGTCAGCTACCCCGATTGCGTTGCAGAGGGGCAGGATAGAAATACATTTTTTTATTATTATTATTATTTCTCTCTCTCTCTCTCTCTCTCTCTCTCACACACACACACATATATGTATAATGCCCAAATCGAGAGAGGGGGAAGGGGGATCTGAGGGTGGTGGATCAGAGACAGAGGAGGAGCACCAGAGCAGACAGGGGGCCGCCAACCTCCCCTGGGGGCAAAGCCTAGGAAAGGGCTGGAAGGGGGAGCCATCGAAGCAGCCGAGGGGGAAGAGGAGCAGCCACCGGCTGGCTCACAACCCTCCCTTCCAGAGGAGATCATGTGCAACAGCCATTCCCGTCCCCCGAGCTTACCTCCGTCCCCCCTTCTCTCCCTCCCTCCCTTGCCAGGCCGTTGCTGTCGCTCGGTTTAAAGGGTCCTCATTCAGCCCCGTTGCTGCCTCCGCCGCGTCGCGAGATATTTACCGCCGATGCCAAGGTAACGGGCCGAGGGAGGGAGGGAGGGAGGCAGGAAATGGGCGGGCATCAGCCAGGGAGGGAGGGGGCCAGGAGGAGGCGCTCCAGCTCTCTCCCACCGGCCGCCTTTCCGGCCCAAATCCTCGCCGGAAACAACCCCCCCTTTCTATCGGCACGTGCGCCTTGGCCGGAAAAGGCGGGGGAAAGAAGGGACTTGGGTGAGGCGCCACCCATTGGCCAGCGGGGGAGGAGTGGCTTTTGCTCCCATTGGCTGTCAGGAGGATTCCGAGAGAGACAGAGAGAGATGGACCCAATGGGAACGAAAGGGGGTTTGTCAGTCTCCGGTGGGAGTGCGCATGCCCTCAAGAGAGTGGGTACAGTAGGACCCCCGTATCCACTGATTCAATATCCACTGATTCAATTATCCACCGGACACAAAGCAGCACGCCTACCATAGAGTCTTCCTAGAAAATGCATCCTCTCTAGCCATTTTCTAGGTCCTCCAAGGCAACTCTATGCTATTTTAAACCAGCAATCCCATTATTTTCAATGGTGTTTGCCATTATCCACAGTTTTCGGTGTCCACAGCCCCCTCCAGAACTAATCCCCAGTAGATATGGGGGTACTACTGTACTCTGTGGGTTGATGTGCCTTCAAGTCACCTGTTGACTTATGGCAACCCCATGAATTTCATAGGGTTTTCTTAGGCCACAAGTTCTCAAATGTGGTTTTACCAGTCCCTTCCTCTGCAATAGAGCCAACAGCACCTGGTATTCATTGGTGGTCTCCCATCCAAGTACTAACTAGGGCTGACTGCTTAGCTTCCAAGGTCAGCCAGGATCTGGTGCCTGTGGGGCCGTGGCTCTTAATCTTTTTTTTTTTTTAACCAGGGACACCCCCCCCCCTTTAAATATCTTTTGTTTCCACAGACCCACCCCCAAAACTTAACTCAATATTTAAAATAATAATAATACAATTACACCATCCATACAATTACGCCGAACAAGTCTTGAAGAGGAACAACAATGCAGAAAGAATCACAACCCAAAAACATCACCCAAGGAGACCTTCTGCTGTGCTTTCTGCAACTGGACTTGTTTATCTCGGATTGGCCTTTTTAGTCATCAGTGCGCTTGCAGAAAGCGCAGGATGAGTCCTTCCTGAATCTTCATTTGCAAAGAAAAGTCAGAGAGACACCATCCATTAAACCTTCCCTCAGAGGCACCAGAGGAGGAGGGAAGACTTTTCTTCTGCTTCTTCCTACAAGTTTGTGGCTGGAGCAGATTGAATGGCAATGCAAAGGCCAAGCCAGCCTTTGCTCCTGTCACATGGTCACTCCAACTGCAGGCAGGAGGTGGGCCAAACAACTTTCAAGCCTTTGCAAACCCCCTGTGAGGACATTACAGACCCCAGGTTAAGAACCATTACCCTGGGGGTGGAAAGGTGTGTTTTGGTTGTGTTCTGTTCCAGCACGGCCCTCAGGATAGTTGGTACTCTGTGTGTTTATATACCTTCAAGTCACCTGTCGACTTGTGGCCACCTCATTAATTTCATAGGGTTTTCTTCAGCAAGGAATACTCAAACGTGGTTTTGGCAGTTCCTTCCTCTGCAATATAACTTACAGCACCTGGTATTCACTGGTGGTCTCCTATCCAAGTACTAACTAGGGCTGACTCTGCTTAGCTTCCAAGGTCAGATGGGATCTGGTCCCTGTAGGGTATTTAGGCATTGTTGGTACTATGACTCCCCTATTAACATTGGCCCAGCTGGCTGGGAATTTTGGAAGCTGAAGTTGTGCAGATTCAAAGGCTCCCCATTTTGATTGTATGAAGGAGGTGGAACAGAGGAAGGCTGATTAACATTTTTGTAGAGGGGAGGGAGTCATTGAGCACACTCTAGGTCAGGAGCCAGGGTGGTGTAGCGGTTTGGGTGTTAGACTAGGACTCTGGAGACCAGGGTTCAAATCCTTGATCAGCCATGGAAACCCATTGGGTGACCTTGGACAAGTCACGCTTTCTCAGTTTCAGAGGAAGTTAAAGGCAAACCACCTCTGAACAAATCATGCCAAGAAAACCCCATGATAGGTTCACCTTAGCATCACCATAAATTGGAAATGACTCAAAGGCATACAATAGAGATGGGCTCTGTCCATGAAATCAACGTTGGGTAGCAAGCTTCAGAGGTTCAAAGTGTATATGTCTGTGAGATGGATGTTGACACTACTGTGTCTTTGACTTATCTTTGTGTGATGTTGAAATTTAAGAATATTATCTCAGGAAATGCCATACATTTGTCACTAGGGTTGCCAGTTCAGGATCATCCCAGGCCCTGAGATATAGGGACAACTTTTGGTGATATCATTAAGCATTAACTACCAGCAACATTCAAACCCACTTGCCATTCAAACACCCATGGACATAGAATATATTTTCCTTTTTGGAAAATAAGAAGTCTGAGATAAAGTCTGGCCTGTTCCCAGATCAAGGTGAAGTGATGGGATTATTCTACTCACCTACTTCAGGAAATGGAAGAAGGAACATAGTTTAGCCCACTTGCTTCTAACAAGAAGATGAATTCAGAGGAAGCTAAATAATTGCCCTATCACACTACAGTTATCCCTTCATATTTGCTGGGATTTGGTTCCAGGATCCCCTATGGATATCAAAATCTGTGAATACTCAAGTCCCATTATATACAATGGCATAGTAAAATGGTGTCCCTTACGTAAGATGGCAACATCAAGGTTTGATGTTTGGATTTTTTTTTAATAATATTTCCAAGCCGTGAATGGATATGGAGGGCCAACTGTACATTGTTATAATTCTGTATTCTACTATAACTGCCATGGCAACATTGTATGGAACCCTGGGATTTGCAGTTTAGGGAGGAGCATTTAGAATTCTCAGCCAGAGAGCTCTTGGGCCTTACTAAACTACAAGCCCCTGAATTTCACAGACTGTTGCCATAGCAGTTAAAGTGGAATATAGTTCTATAGCAGTGTAGTGTAATAGGGTTCTGAGTAAACAGAGCCACTGGAAAGTCTATACAAGTTGCATCAACACATCTGTTACTCTTTGCAAATTGTAGCAAACTGCTGCTCTACTAGCTGACCTGGAGATTTGCACACAGCTTGCCAGGAGCTCAGCACCACAAAACTGCAGAATTTGCACCCTCATCTCCTGTCTGGAAGTGACCCTCAAAAAATTGGAGACATGGCCAGGCAACCCTATTTGTCAGTTGTGGGAATGGTGCGACTGTTTTCTAGGCCTCACTTATGCATAGTACTGTATGTCACTTAGAAAATATGTATTTCCTGAACAAATGTAGACAGTACAAGAAGCCCACACTTATCCAACAGGTTAGGGACTGCAGCAGTGTCAGAAACCAGAACTGGTTGAAAAGCAGAACCCATGTAGGAAACACGAGTGAATTACAGTGATTTGCTTGGGACTGCCTATTGGCGCCTGTGGCTGCCTGTGCTCATCTGCCTGCACACTGCTTGCAAAGTGTCTGTGGGCCTGGTGACTTTTTTCCTCTCTCAGCTCGATTTGCAAGCAATACACAGTCCCAAGCAAGCTTACATAGGTAAGAACTGTTGAAAGAGTGGTTCTCTTGTCTAATTAATGGAACTTGTCCTTGATTTACAAATGTTGAAAGAGTGAGTCACCAGACAGAGCCATCAAAAGGCAGGTGCTTCCTATATGTTTTTACACTTAGATGCTATATTATTTGGTTTTGAAGGAAATAAATAACATAGAACTCAAGAGCCATCTTGTGAGGAGATATGCTAAAACAAATGCTACCAAATGGCCTTGAATTGGTTTAAAGGTAAAATATGTATATGCCATTATCTTAACAAACATGAATCAGGAGAAGCATGAATCAGAAGTAGTTAGACATATCTCTTGCTCCCTTCAAAAAGACAATAACTTCTAAAAGGTAGCAAAAATAGAAGGCTGGCAACCTAAGGTGACTAACCTGCCCCCAGTGGAAAGTTTCTGGGAGAAAATATTAAAGTGGCCAAGTCAAATGCTAGGTCAAACTGTATACTACAGAGGAGCTGAATTCTTAATCATTTGAAAATGAAGATTGCCAAGCAAAAAGCTCATAGCAATTTTTGCTAAGTGCTGTAAGATTAGAAATTGTGAAATCCTGGGACATGTTAGGTGGTCTTTTTATACAAAGATAGTTAGAGTGTCATCTATAGCATTATCAGAAAAGCTAACATACCAAGTTAGATTAGCAAGAGGAGAAATCAAAGGATATGTTTAAAGAAATTTGGATTGGTTTGATTACTTTTGTTACTTGTGTAAATTCTGGACTTAAACAACAACATGCTTCAGCTACATGCTATATATACAACCCCATCAGTCAATACTTTGAAGATGATTTATACCTATGGTGACAGATAGTGAACCTAAATCTATATCATTGTCATAGATGAGGGGGTCGGGAGGGGAAGAGGGAGTTGACTGTTGTGCTATATTATATCAGTAAAGTAAGAGAATTTTTTTAAAAAACTTACAATGGTCAGCAATTCATTTATATAAACAGAATGGATAAATAAGCAATCAGACAACTCCGAAACTATTTTCTGCTTTCCATTCTCCTTTTTTAGCTTTTCTCCTTGTTCTGTCTTCTGTTCCACTTTTCTTATTTGTTTATTAATTTTGCTCACTTTTTTAAAATAACATGGGTGACCTGAGACTGGAGTACTGAAAATGTAGAAGAATGTACCGTATATGGATAAATATTTTTCAGTGAGTGTAATTTAGGGAGAGAGACACTGTGGTGTAGTGGTTTGAGTGTTGGATTAGGACTCATGGTTCAAATCCCTGCTTGATCATGGAAACCCACTGGGTGACCTTGGGCAAATCACACTCTCTCAGCCTCAGAGGAAGGCAAAGGCACCCCTCCCCCAATAAATCTTGCCAAGAAAACCGTATGATAGGTTCCCTTTATCATGAATCAGAAATGACTTGAAAGCACATAACAACAAACAACAAATAATTTAGGGAAGATAATTTATAGATCTAGGACAAATTCCAGTGTTAGTTCTACCCAGAAAAGACCCAACTGAAACAAATGGCATTTAACTTTAGATGTGATGAATAAATCCCATTTATTTCAGTTGGGTCTACTCCAGATCAGACTTATGTTGGATTTAGCCTCTACCGTTTTGGAATGTAACTTCTTTTGTTGTACATAACAACTATGTTTTAAAATAGAAATCCAATTACTGTACTTGCAGTGCAGGAAAACACCACTCAGACTTCATCCAGATTATGAGTTCATTTTACAAACTGTGATACCACTTTTTAAAGTGAGAATGTAGGAATTGATACAATGTTATTCTAAAGAATTGTTTTAAAACCATCAGTAGTACATTGTAATAAAAAGGATGGGAGAAATAAAATGCCAAGTTATTAAAATGGATAAAACGTATATACACATAATACATATTTAAACATTGTCTCAATTAACTGGGTGCAGTTCTAGCTGTCCATTGGTGTACTTCCCAGGAAAGAGAACATAGGATTGCTGTTTCAGTTTTCTTTCTGGAGTGATGTTTGTTTTGTTTAGATAATAACCATACCAGTTTCAGGTTGGGATGTTAATATTGATGATTGTTTCTAAATTATGTGACATAAATATGCAATAAACAACCCAATAGTTTTGCTTCATTTAAAAAGTGTTTAGCTCCTTATACAAAGATTACTAAGAGCTCATACAGATAACATTACTAAACTGGCAGAGACGATTACTCATAGAAAATTATTACTCATAACGTTAATTACTGACTGCAAAATGTAGATTAATAGTTTTCTTTGAAGCTGTCAACACTGTTCCTAAGCCTTACCCTACAGCAAGTTAATGTTACTGTACTTTCATTTTAAGAGATGAAAATACCTTGCCCATTCCTATGGGTGAATGCACCTGTGCACATGACAAACATGAATACTAGCACTCCCACTAGCATACTGCCACACAATGTTGTCAGAGCTAGTTGACAAGCTCTGATTCAGAGGAAGTCCCATAGAAACCATGTAGTTGTACTTGGAAGCCATGGTGTGTGGTGGGGGTGGGCAAATTAGAACCCTCTAGATGTTACTGGAGTGCTACTCCAATCAGCCCCAGCCAGCATAGGCAATGATGAGACATTGGAAAATGCATTTTGCCCACCTGGGGCTGTGTTCAGACAGAGGAGAGAGAGCGCACAAATCGTAGCATCACTTGAGTGAGCCTAGTGGCAGGAGAGCAGAGGGGGGAAAGTGCCTGAACCAATCTATGCTCTTCGCTGTCTTTCTTCCAGGCACGAAGGCCATCTGTAATTTTAAAATATGCTTTGAAATAGAGCCTGGAAATTCACTTTTTGGATGACAATTCCCAGAATCCCCAGCCAGCCAAGCCAGTTTTGCAAGTTTTGATTTGATGGAACAAAGCTTTTAGCAGTGCCTTCTGTTCAGATCAGTAGCCAACTAAATACCTCTGGGAACATTAGAAGTAGAGTCAGGACCAGTTTAAGGAATTTTGGGGGCCCCTGTAACACTTTATTTTGGGGCCCCATATGTCTATCTCAGGTCAATGTAACCTAACCTACTCATAGTACAGGATATTCAGATTTTTAATAATGTTTTTGCAGGAGGAGGTTCTGACGACACCCCCCCCCCCATGACAGCCCCTCCTGAGGCTGCAGTGCTGCAGGGCCCTTAAACCAGCCCTGAGTAGAGTTTTCCAGATGTGCACTGCCCTTGCAGGTTCCATCTAGCTTTTACAGAGACTGACTATCCTTCCTTTCTGAATTTATCTAATTATTAGCCCTCTCTGGCAACTGAGCCAGAAGCAGATGTCTTCTACACCAGTGCTTCTCAGGCTGATGTGGGGGACTGGTACACCCCCCTCCCGCATTGTGCCATTTGTGATGTATGCCAATTCTGACCTAATCACATCACCAACAATATTAGAGGTACTTTCACTTGCTCATCCTCTCATGTGATATATCCTCTGTTAACAGTGCCCTTCAGCACTCTACATAGGGCAAACATGCCAATCTCTGTGCCAGATGATTAATGGACATAAATAAGACATTAGGAATAGGAATACACAAAAAACAGTTGCAGAACACTTCAGTCTTCCTGGGCATTCCATCTCTGACCTCAGAAGACCTGCTCTTGAATGGAAAAATTATACAGGAAGATTAGAAAGAGAAACAGCAGAATTGGAACATATCCACACAGTCCATCAACAGTGGGTTGAACAGAGACAGTGGCTTCCTGGCACACTACCCATATTATAACACTAGTTAACACCCCAGCCTCATGAGGGCACTCTTGATCATTTTACTACATCTCTTTTCTGGTTCCCAGCCAGCATCATACTACATTTCAGTAACTCCCTCCACC
The DNA here is from genome assembly GCA_030847615.1 of Gambelia wislizenii. NCBI lineage: Eukaryota > Metazoa > Chordata > Lepidosauria > Squamata > Crotaphytidae > Gambelia > Gambelia wislizenii. Next base: position 161,370,749 of record JAUMIR010000001.1, on the reverse strand, counting down.
ATTCATATCTACTCACCTTGACTTTAGACAATATTTTTCCTCCTACCTTTGTCTCCCAAAAAAACATTAGTTAAAATCAAACTTGTGGGCATGGTATGGTGATGAGGTGACAAGTTTTGCATTTCTGTTGCTATCCACACACAAAATCTGCTCATTCATAGGTATAAATGTCTGTCCCTAAGCACTTCACCCTATGCATATAATGAAGTAGACTTCAGTTGATGAAAGCTTATGCTACCAATTTCTTTCTCTCTGATAGCTTCAAACATGTTACAAGATCCCTTTGCATACTGGTCCAGAGTAACATGGCTATGTCTTTGAATTCTAGACTGGAAATGTCTGTGTGATATGATGAACCTATACAAGGAGTTTGCAACTGTATAAGCTACAGTTGTCCCTTCACGTTCGCTGGGGTTTGGTTCCAGGACCCCCCGTGAATACCCAAATCCGTGAATACTGAAGTCCTATTATATGCACTGGCATAGCAAAATGGTGTCCCTTATATAAAATGGCAAAATCAAGCTTTGCTTTTTGGATTATTATTTTTTAAAGAACATTTTCAAGCCGTGAATACTTAAATCCGTGAATGTGGAGGGACAACTGTAATTGTTTTAATAAATATAAAAACATAATATAGCCACATGTTTATTCTCCCATAGGAATACATTTCTTGACAATTCAAAGCCTAAGATGTCATTAAAGGGCAATGCTGATATTGATCTGCTTGCAGGAAAATACTGTTGTTTGCAGCCTTAGGAGGCCAGGTGATCAAAGCGGGGTAAACTCTATGGAATTCTAGACAGATACAGATTGACAAGCATAAGGCAAAGAATCTGCAGCTCCTTTACAGAGACACAGGATGAAAGAACTATGCCTATTTCACCCTGTAAATTATACATGGTAGAAAGAATTGTCATTATAATTCGTGGCTCATTATCACTTTTCCTCATTGAGAACCTTCCCTCAGTCTCTAACTACTGCATTTCTTCTCAGTTGTCATGGTAGTGAGGTCTTGGGATTTAGGATATCTGAGAATATGATGATAACATTATGCCAACAGCATGGTGACTGTTACAGACCATCCTAATCATGCTATCCTGTGGTCTGATTCACAATGTCTGCTGTTTTGGCTTTCTGTCTCTGATGGTGGCCAGCCAGAGGCTGAAGAAAATGTTCTTGCCTGAATTTGGACAGCAGGGTTGGTGTCAAGGCTTGCCATTGTGTCAGGATCCAGGGTGTGGGCAGCAGTGTCTAGGAGCAGAGATGCCAGGGCCAGGTCAGAAGCATCAGCAACAAAGTCCAGGCAGGGTCAAATATGAGCTATAGTCAAGAACATTCCAGAGTTAGAGCCCATATTAAGGAATCCAGAGAGCCAGCAGCAAGGCAAGGTCCAGGAAGGGAGTGCTGGGTCAGGAATCAGAGGTCAAGCAAGTCAACATCCAAAAACAGTCCAAGATCAGAGCACATACCAGAAAGCCAGGGACCAGAGGTAGGTCCAAGAGGCAAGTGAAGGCCCAAACACAAGTGGCAAGCCAAGGCAAGAGATCAAGGTGCAAGGAGCAGCTACAACCAGCACAAAAAAAAAACATGTTGTTGTGGCAAAGGCTGAGGGCCAAATGCCACTCTTAAATAGCAGTTCCCCTGGCTGCTTCAGGTGTTCTGCGTGATTGCAGCTAGCTGCATCTGCTAGCTGGGCCCTGGTTCATCCTAGACTCCCACAGCCAGGGCCTGAGTCTGCAAGGAGGTAGTGCCAGTTGCAGCAGCCAGGGGCCTATTCCTGCAAAGAGAAGCAGATCCCGACACATTGATAGGTAGTTCTCTAATTAATTACTTTTTTATCCAGCTCCTTTGTTCAGGAATGAATTGGAATATACAGTTGTCCCTTCACATTCGCTGGGGTTTGGTTCCAGGACCCCCCGTGAATACCCAAATCCGCAAATACTCAAGTCCCATTATATGCAATGGCATAGCAAAATGGTGTCCCTTATATAAGATGGCAAAATCAAGGTTTGCTATTAGGATTATTATTTTTTTAAGAATATTTTCAAGCCGTGAATACTCAAATCCGTGAATGTCAAATCCGTGAATGTGGAGGGACAACTGTAATTACTTTTTTATCTATGGCTCCAATTAACTTCTAAGTGGAACAGGTTGCCTCTTTGTTACTCATTACTGGATGTGTGTGCTGACTGTGAGTCTTAGGAAGGGGAAGAGGAAAGATCACATGGATGGTTGTCTCTTTGCTGTAGCCTGAAAAATTGCTTTATAATGTCTTCTGCATTTTTCTCAATTTCTAAGTGCAATATCTGAATTAGCCATTTTGGGGGAACTAGAAAACATTTTCTTGTATTTTTTAATGGAACAATACTAACAGTGGTGATGACTTGCTTGCAACAAGTAACTCTGGACTGCAGTAACAGCAACAACCTATTTGGTTAATGGAGTAAAGACTAAAATAAATAGTTTGTTTTAAAAAGTAATATTCCAAGCTCTTGGTAGTTGCAAAGACCCATGCTTCAGAAAGAGCATACTGTACTTCTAACCACCAAAGTCCCAGACCCTGACAATGTTTTCTTGCTTACCCTTGTCTACAAGAGCAGTGGTGGGAATGGAACCATACCATGTCATCTTTTGGGGGGCAACAGTGATGTCCATAGGAAAGAGTGAGAATGGGCTGTGGCCAGCACTTGGAAAAAGTTAATTTTCTAGACAATACCCAGAATCCTCCAGCCACCATGGTCATTGTGCCAAAGAGTGGCAGACAACAGAGACCACCTTGTGTTATAAATGGAAGCTCAAGAACTGCATTCTAAACATCTCTCTGAAGCTCCAGTCTGAGATGGCTATTCAGCTCTTCTCATTCCCAAGTATTTTTGAGTCATCTGTTCAGATTCAGCAACACATTTGATAAAGTAGGGCATTTTAAACTATTCTTATTACTCTGTGCTGTGTCAGATGTTCAGCTTTTGTCAGCTTTCAGAGTGCAGCTATTTGTAGCTCCCTGAAAGGATTTTCTAAAATATCAATTTGGCAGCAGCAGTTGAACTGCTCCCATCATTACTGCTCCTTCCCCTTTGTACTTTCTGACAGGCAAAGGGAGCTGGAGTTCCTTTAAACTGAGCTGTGCTTCTGCAACATATCAAAGCATTAGAATTTGCACTGTCTGTAGCAAACCGCGAGTTAAAGGCCAAGACATTTTATTTTTCCTAATCTCTAATAATTGAAACCGCAGATGGGAAACCTGTGGTCCTCCTAATGTTAATGAACTACTCCTTTCATCATGGGTGTCCACAAAGAGAATCTCCCTGCTGAATCTTAAATGTATTTATTTACTTATGTGTGTGTACATGTTTTGTACACAGACAGATGAACTTCCAGCTAAATAACAAGAGATTTTTTATTATTATTATTATATTTTATTTGTCACATATCTCACATTAATAAAATACATAACCACGTAGACACACAAAAGACATTTAAACCATGACTAAACATTATACAAAAACCAAATACGTAATGACTTCCATCATCCTATTATTCTTTGGATACAATAATTACACTGCTCTTTACAGCATCTTTCCTATATCATTCTCCATCTTCTGCTTCTCATTCTTCTGTGTTGTTAACCATTTTCAACATATTTCTCTAAACCTCCTTTATCATCCCCAGTATTCACTTTCCATAATAGAGATACCGTACTTCTTTCCTCTCATCTATCATTATTGATAGTTTGTCCATCTCATACATTTCCTGTAATTTATCAATCCAGTCCTTGATTGTAGATATCTCTTCACTCTTCCATTTTTTAGCTAACACCATTCTGGCAGCAGTAACTGCATACAGCATTACTCTTTTATATTTTTTTCTTGCTATCACTATCTATATTGTGGAACATATTCAGTAAATATATTTCTGAATCAAACCCGTATTCTGTTTTAAAAACTCTAGTAATTATTTTATGTATCTTCTTCCAAAAACTCCCAATTTTTCCACAATTCCACCAAACATGGAAGTACGTGCCTTTTGATTTTTTTGCATTTCCAACAATGTAAAACAATGGAAAGATTTTTATATATTTTCCCTAGTCTCTCTGGGGTCATATACCATAAGTTCATAACTTTATAAAAATTCTCTCTTAGTAATATGCTTTTCATAAATTTTATATTTTTATTCCAAGTTGATGCCCACCAGTCTAGTTGTAACTTGTGCACCACAAACTGTGACCACTTTATCATATTATTGCCTCCTGCTCTAATTTAAATTTCAAAATTATTTTGTATATTTTCTATATTAATTTTCCCGTCTTGTCTTGAATTACTGAGTCAAACTCCATTTTTTCCTGTCATTATTCCATCTAGTTTTTCATCTATTTTATATTTTTCAGTTAACTGTCTGTAGAGAAACCAGTGGCAGTCAAATCCTTCTTTTCTTAACTCTTCTTGGGTTTTCATTCAATAGTTTCTTCCTTCTTTTTTTTAACAAGATCTCATATGTTAACCATTTCCCTTTTTGTAAATTCTCTCTTTGATAAAAGCCTTCATGGTTTGAGACCCACAATGGCCTCCTCAGATAAAACCTTTTCTTATATTTCTCCCAGGTTCTCAAGAGTGCTCTTCTAACAAAATGATGGACAAATTCTTTATGCACTGTTTTTTTTTTATGCCACATATAAGCGTGGAATCCATATCTAAGATTAAATCCTTCCAATTGTAATAATCTGGTATTTTGTAGATGTATCCAATCTAGAACCCACATCAAACTTGCCACATTATAATATAACTCTAAGTCCGGCATACCAAAACTACCTCTATCCTTAGAATCAACCAATATTGTCTTCTTGATTCTAGCTCTCTTTCCTGCCCAAATAAAGTTATCTAGATCTTTATTCCATTCTTTAAATAATGATGTCTTAGAATTGGAAGATTCTGAAAGAAATACATTACTCTTGGTAATACATTCATACTTATAGTAGCCCTTCTACCCATTAATGATAGGTCTAATTTTGACCATCTCTTCAAACCTTCCTTGATCTTTCTCCATAATTTACCATAATTAATTTCGTATAGATCAATATTTCTATTTGTTATGGTTAATCCCAAGTATCTTGTCTTTTTTTCTATTCTAAGATCTGATATTTTGACTTGTTCTTCTTGTTCCTTTTTATTCATATTTTTTATAAGCATTATAGTTTTCTCTTTATTGATTTTAAATCCAGCTAACTCCCCATATTCCTCTATCGTCTTTAATAATTTATTTATGTTGGTAGTTGGATTATCTAACAAGAAGACAAGGTCGTTCGCAAATGCTTTGTATTTCAATTGACTCTTTTGAATTTTCACCCCATTAATCTCTGATTCTAAATTAATTTTTTTATTTTATATTTGTAACGTAATTATAAATAAAAGTGGCAAGAGTGGGCAACTCTGTCTTGTTCCCCTCAAGATTGTAATTTTTTTTGACCTCTCACCTTTCACAATTATTTGTGCCTCTTGCTTTTTATAAATATTTTGTATCCAATTCAAAAAAGTGTTTCCAACATTCATTTCTTCTAGTACCTTAAACATGAATTTCCATCTCACCTTGTCAAACGCTTTCTCCACATCGACAAACACTAATGCTAGCTTTCTCTCATTATGTTTTTCATACAATTCAATTATATTAATTAAGGTTCTTACATTATCTCTGATTTGTTGATTTGGCAAAAAACTGTTTTGGTCTTCTTGAATCTATTTTACCAAAACCTTCTTCAGTCTTTCCACCAGAACGCTAGCAAATATTTTATAATCAACATCGGACAGGGAGATGGGTCTGTAGCTTGATGTCAAGTTTGCTTCTTTACCTTCCTTCAATATTAATGTAATATCTGCATTTCGCCATGTTCCTGGACATCCTCTGATAGTAATGTCATTAAAGAGATTATATAATGGTAACGTCAACTCTTCTTCGAATATTTTGTAGTATATTGGCGAAAACCCATCTGGGCCAGGTACTTTCCCAACTTTTAATCTTCTAATAGCATCTCTTATCTCTTGGACTGTTATCTTTCTATTCAGTTCTTCTCTTTGTTCCTCCAAAATTTGTGAAACCACCCCCTTCCTTAAATATTCTTTTATCCTTTCAGTTTTCTCCTCTTCTACAGACCTAATCTCATATATTTCTGAATAATATTCACAAAATATCTCTCTAATATCTTTTTGCTACATATATCGTTCTCCTTTCCATTTAATTTCTGTTATTATCCTTTTCTCTTTCTCCTTTCTCAATCTATGTGCTAACCATTTTCCACATTTGTTAGCCTGTTCAAAATGTTTTAATCTTGCATATTGTATTTTTTTTTGCTACGGTCTTCCGTCATTTCTGATTTTACTGTTTATTCAAAAAGGCTAATTCCTCTTCTAACCTCATATTTCCCGAACTTCCCTTCATTTCTTTCTCTCTCTTAGCTATATCTGCCACTAATTTATCAATTCTATTTCTTCTTTCTCTTTTTATTTCTACCTCTTTCTTCATTAAGCATCCTCTTATTACCACCTCCCCTGCATCCCAGACCATTTCTATTGGTGTTCCTTTTCCCATATTTTCCTTGAAATAATTCTTTACATCTTTCCTGATTTCCTCAATAACCTCCTCATTTTTAAACAGCGCTTCTTTCATTCTCCATCTATAGCATATTTTTTGTCTATTCAATTCTAAACCAATAGGGCAATGATCGGAGATGATCTTGGAATGTATTTCCACTTTCTTTACTTCTTTCACCAAATGTTTTGTTATAAGAAAGAAATCTATTCTGGACCATGACTTGTGCCTATCAGAAAAATATGTGTAGTCTCTTTCCTTCCCATGCATCACTCTCCATATATCTACCAATGATAGTTCTTCTATCATTTCTCCCATGATCTTTGGAAGTTTCCCTACCATATTTTTCTTGGAAGATTGGTGGATCTATCTAACTCTGTTTCCAAGACTCCATTCCAGTCTCCCATCAGTATAAAGTACTCATATTCCTGTTCAGCAATTTTATGCCAAAATTTCTGTATATATTGTTTTTTATTATTTTGCGGACCATAAATACCAATTAATAAAATATTTTTCTCCTTCACTCTTACTTCCACCCCCAAATATTTTCCTTCATTATCCTTGAAAACTTCTTTTGATTCAGTTCTATTACTAATATAGAATGCTACTCCAGCTTTTTTCTTTTCATATTCTGAGTAACAAGAGATTTTAGAGTAATCTCTGAGACCATTTTATTGAGGGTCCTGGTTCCCAATTTTAGTGTGCATCACCAATGAATGAAGTGACATCATAGCAATAATATATATACTGTCACCCTGGAAAAGGAATGTCCTTGTTAAAGCTGTTGTTTTGATCTTCTCAGGTAGAAAGGGATTACTGCCCCTTCAAATAACAATAACAGAAATGTGAGAGTTTAGTTTAGCTGATGTGAGAAGTGGCTGATAACAATGTGAGCAGTAAAAAAGAACAGTCTTAGCTGCTGTAGAAATCCCCAATCCTTCTAAAGCCTAGGCATTGCTACTCACCCCACCCAAAGATATTCTCACTGAACACACTGATATTCTCAGACCAGTGTTCACCTTTGAAGACAAAGGAAATCATTTCAAGACAAAAGAAATCATTTTGGAACATACAGAGTTGTCCACGTTATGACAAATGATGGCAGAAAAATACCCTATATGTTCTTAAGTGCTGTCTTTTATTCATTTGGGTTTCCTTTCTCATTTAGTTATTTTTAAATGTCCCTCTTTCCACATAAACCTTTCATGAGGGCTCTTGTGTTCTCCATTGCTACTGTCAGATTCCAGGTCCTGAGGATATTACTACCACTGTTTGTAGAATTCTTAATGTCAATGAAAGTGATTCTAAGGAAGAAAGCATATGTGCGCACACATTGACAAGGAAAATGCACAGGTATGTTGTAGTGGTACAAGTTAGGTGCATGAATTTTCCTTGGAACTTTTGTTGTTTTCACTTTATATTTTATTGGTTCGAAATTGTTAGTAGCTTGAAATCATAACTGTATAAGTATGTATATATAAGCATGAAAAGATACTATACAGTCAATTTCTTATTCTATAGTACAATCATTACAATCTAAATACAATCTATATTCTTGTTTCCCATTGTGACTAAATCTTCATTTCTAGCTGACTTCCATTCTGTTCATCTGGTCTTATAGGATATTTATCTCACATTGTCAAATCTAACTTTGTAACAACCCTCCTTTAAATTGTCTGTTCCATTGCTACAAATGAAAATACATTGTAAATTATACATTGTACAGTACTGTATCTTAAAAAAAAACACATCACTTTTAACCTTCATTAAGAGAGTTCCCCTCCTCTTTGTAACTAATTTGACATAAGATACGTTATCTCATGTGATTTTTAACCTTTTTCATGTTATATTCAATTAGAGACCCATCTCTGCCTCCACCTCCCCCAACTCAAACTACTGGTTGCTATTCTTCATCAACCTGTGGAGTTATGCCTTAACTCAAATGTTAATTTATCCATGCTGGCCATGTCTGCAAGTTTCAAAAGCCAATCATCTACTGTTGGAATCTCTCTCTCTCTCTTTTTTTCCTTGAAACTTATGATGATGGTTTGCTCCCCCAACCTGGAAAAATTCCTGTGGTCCCCAACCCCTATCATCCCTCACTGTTGGCCAGGCTGTTAAGAGCTGACGTCAATTGTAGTCCAACATCTGTGGAGTCCAGCCACAGGCCACAGCCCTTGTTTAAATTACAAAAGGGAAATGGAAATCATGTGTATATTTCACACAGGTTATTTTATTCCTCTGGGGGGAGGAGACTAAACAGGCTTTGTGTGTGTGTCCGCACATGTGTGTGTGTGTGCCCAAGGAGTTATTTGCTCATTTGCCTTCCCTTCTACTCTGCATTTAAATAAATAAAGCTAATATTACAAAGCTGTTTGCAGTCTCCAGTGCCCTCTTTCTTTCCCAAGGGAAACTTAACTTGAAAGTTTTCCCCTTAGTACTTCTCAAATGAGGAATGCAGCAAGAATTCATTAAGTCATAGCATAATGATAGACATCCTTACTAGATTACAGCATCCATCTTATTTGTGCTGTTTCAAACCAAATTGAAATGTTGCATACAGCATGTGACAAGGGCTGCATTTGCACTAGAAACAATCCAGTTTGACACTACTTTAGCTGCCATGGCTCCCTCCTATGGAATCCTGGCATTTGTAGTTCGTTGTGGCACCAGAGCTCTTTGACAGAGAAGGCTAAATATTGCATAAACCTACAGATCCCAGAATTCCATAGCAATGAGCCAGTGCAGTTAAAGCGGTGTCAAACTGGATTATTTCTGCAGTGTAGATGCAGCCAAGGGTGCTGGTAATCCAGCTGTGGCATGTATGTCATACTGCAGTGTGTCAAACCAAAGGTGACCCTGTCCCAAGCTAATCTGGTTTGAAATTGTATGTGTATGTGCCTTCAAGTTGTTTGTTAACTTATGCTACCCCATAAATTTCACAGGGTTTTCTTAGGCAATACTTAGAGGTGGTTTTGTTAGCTCCTTCTTCTGAGATTAGGCCCCCAAATATTGTGTGAACCAGCTGAAAAACATTGGGAGTTGTTTGTTTCTGGCAGGAACTAACACTGGCTTCTGGATGTTTTATTTAGTTACATGTAAATTTCGTTCTTCTTTTGTACTTAAAAACCACACACACATTTAAGGCTTCACTAAAAACAATAAAACCATTTAAATCATCATCATCATCATCATCATCATCAATAAACCTATACCAAAATAAATAAAAATAATAAATGACCATCAAAACAATTTAAAAAGCATATGTGTGAAGACACTGGGCACACCGGGTCAGCAGGCACAACACTCTAAACCACTCTTCTATGACCTAGACACCTCCAAATGCATTGGATTTAGCCTCCCATCTTTGTCACCCTGCACAACTGTTATGGCAGTGGTTGATGGGAGTCGTAGTCCAACACACTCTTGGAGGTGGGTGGGTGGGAAAAATCTGCTTGAGAGTACCTGCCTTACAAATATGGATTTGTACAGAGTTCCTTTCTTGCCTCTCTTAGTATATGTGCCTCTCTGAATTACCATTTCCTTCCTTTCTTTCCCTAGAGTCTTATGATACTATGAAAACTGTTTTAATTTCAGCTGTGTCAAGTGACAGACAGTCTTTCTACTTTAAAGCACATACCTTAAAGGTACCAGATTCTGTCTGATCATGGAAGCTAAACAGGGTCAGGCCTGGTTAGTAGTTGGATAGGAGACTGTCAATGAATGCCAGGAGTTGTAGGCTATACAGGCTGACCCCCGTATCCACGGAGAATACATTCCAGGACACCTCATGGACACTTGAAATTGTGGGTAATAGGTTCCCTATTGTTTTCAATGAGACGAGTGCTGGAAGTTGACCATAGAATTGCATCGGAGGACCTAGAAATGGCTAGAGAAAACATATTTTTTGGGCGTGGATAAATGCCACCATGGATGTGGAGTTGACTTGTATTTCAGAGGAATGAACTCTTTGGCAAACCATCTCTGAGTATTCCTTGCCTAAGAAAACCCTGTGAAATTCATGAGATCACCGTAAGTTGACAGGCGACTTGAAGCCACACACACACACACACACAAAATCTGAATTATCATTAAGCACCCTGCAATTATCTCTGAAGCCTCTAAGTGGAGCTTCAGCACTGGAGCAAGCAATGACTATAAGGCTGTAGGAGTCAACTGCAGGAAACCTAACCATTGTGCAGGCCAGTGGTTTTTACTAGCTGTAGAGTCCTTTTCGTTTGTTATAGTTCTTCATTTTCTTCTTTTAGATGGTTAAATATATTAAATCTGCAGTCCTATATGTTGTTTCCATGGGATCAAGTCCTCTTGGACCCAAAAGCTTTCTGAGAAAACATGTATAAGATGGTACATTAAGGATGTTGAGGAAATGTATTTGTTCATTAACTTTGTCAGCAAATTAGACAATCTGAATATGGATTATGAATTAGGTTGCCTGATTAGGACTATCCCAGAGCTTAAGAGTTTAGAGGGCTAAGAAATAGGGATGACCCCCTTCTGATGTCATGGGAGGTAGGCCCTGGTGAAACTGTAAGAGTGATATCACAGTGGGCAAGCCATGGCAATGCCATGGAGCATTATACATTAAGTATCAACCACATTTACACAAAGTATGACATTCACATAAGTCTAATAAATGAAGAATGCGTGCACACATACATGCATGCACACGTACACACACACACACATGCACATGCACATGCACACTTCTCGCCCTGATATTCCTCCTCTCCCCCTGAGGACTGGAAAAGAAGGGCCAGGCCCTGAAATCTGGCAACCCTAATTGTGAGTAGTTCTCTTCTTAGGAAAAGGAGTTGTCACCCTTTTGATGTCAGCAAACATATAAGAATGGTTAAGACTTGGATCTAGGTCACCAGCTAGTTTGTAGTAGATTGGCAAAGATTCCCATCTTCTAGCTGTTGAACAACTAAGATTAGATTTCTAAAAAATAATGGGATATGGGTGAGTGTGGGTAAAAGCAGCAGGAGATTTTTGTGAGAAAGGGCTTGTGGTTTCAGTTCTGGTAGTGATCACAAACTTGCACGGTGAGTACAGACTTGGAGTCACTCCTGCCCTTAACTTGTTATGTGGGTCTACAGACCTGTGCCACTGCTTTGTACTTGACTACAGCTGGCAGCCTAAATGCCCTGAAGGCACCAGGTCCCATCTGACCTTGAAACCTAAGCATGGTCAGCCCTTATTGGTACTGTATTTGTATGGGGGGCTGTCAACAAATACCAGGTGATGCAGGCTATATTTCAGAGGAAGGAACTGGCAAAACCACCTCTGAGTATTCCGTGCCTCACGCACCCTAAACTACCCTTCTCTGGGAGCTCCTCTGCCAGTTCATAGGGTCACCATAAGTTGACAGGAAACTCGAAGGGAGGAGGTGAAAGTGGAGAAGGAGGAGGAAGAGGACTATTAGGTTTCTTACCAGCATCTTTCCCACAGTAGCTGGTGCTACTTTACAACATATTTCAATCCAAGTGGGTAAATCTATGTTTAACTCAAACATATGCCCCTAACTGATTTGACATCTATGCATCTCTTTCTTATTTAAGACCAGGCCTTTTGCTCCTCCTCATGCTACTGAAGAATGGAAAAACCTCATCTCCTCTTGCTACACATGGCCTAAAACTACAAAAAGGAGTCTTATTCTCAAATGGTATATTAGATTACTTAAAATGGTATATTAGATTACTTAAAAAAAAAGATTGGAATTTCACACATATGAAATGGTATTTTTAAAACAACAACAACCCAACTGTAACCATTTCTACTACAGTCTCTACTGCCCCACAGCATTGTCATTTTCATGTTGTTTAAGGATACTAGTTGAAGGATGGCTACACAGACTCCGTTCTTGGAGCAATACTCCCATGTCACACACAAGACACCACTTTCTTCCTAAGGAAACTACAATCCATTGATAATCTTTTAGAGAATATCTACTCTAGCTACTGTGGATGTTATAGCCCTTTACACCAAAATGCCCCACAAAGAAGGACCACAGGCCAATGGAAAGGTCTGTGATCTCTAGATACCCAATGCCACCAGGCTAACGAACAGAGAGAGGACTTCAGTGCCATCATTATCAACTTTCCTGAGAAATCAGTTCCATCAGGCTTTGCCTCTTCCCATCTGTCATCTGGTAGCCATCCCACCATTCTGAGGAGCCTTGACATTAATAACTTGTACATGAGTTGTTGTTGGTTTTGGTCCTTTTCCCTTCTCATTCCCTTTTCCTTTAATGCTCACTATGCTGGGATTGTGTGCTTCTTTGAGGCAACAGGCTATGCTGATGGTAGCAGTGCTGCTGGCAGGTTGTCCCATGTCAGATAGGCTTTTAATGAGAAGCCAGACTAAATGTGCCAAACATTTACTGAGCAGCAGCAGTAATGAAGGGTGATGGAGGATCTCTCAGATGCAACGGCAGTGCACAGAAGAAGGCACAGTAAACTCCTTTTAAGTATCTTTTACCATGAAAACCCTATGATAACACAATTCAAAATGAAACAAGATAGTGCCCGAAGATGACACTTCCAGGTTGGAAGGCATTCAACAAACTACTGGATTACAGCAGAGGACAGCTACAAGTAGCACTGTGGCTAATGATGCTACTGGACTCAAGCTGAAAGGACATTCAGCTGTTGATGTGCTTAGAGGAGAAAGGAAAGGAAAGCTGCATAACACATATTATAAGGACATGGAATGTGAGAAGCATAAATCAGGGGAAAGTAGACATAAAGCCTTATCGCATGAAGGAAGGGAAGCAGAAGGGAAGCCCGAGAACAGCACGTCCCACCTTGCCTTATTGCATGATGTTGGTGTGTTTCAGCTGTTCTTCCATTCCAGTCCTGTAGGAGACAGTGGCAAACGTGGGTCATTTTGCTAATGGCTTTTTCCAGTTAGCAAAAAGACCCATTGTCTCCCATGGGACTGGAACCACTGTCTCCCATGGGACTGGAACAGGAGAACAGCTGAAGCCTGCCGATGTTGTGTAGTAAGGCAAGGTGGGGCATGCTACTCTCAGGCTTCACTTCTGCTTCCCTTCCTTTGTGTGATCAGCCTAATAGTAAAACAAGAAATGGAACATATAGACATTGCAATACTTGGGTGAGCCAGCTAAAGTGGACAGGAATGGGACATTTTAAGTAAGATAAATACACAGTGTTTTTACTCAGGAAATGAAAAGCTAAGACGAAATGAGGTGGCATTAATAGTGAGGAAAGATGGAGTAAAAGCAGTCAAAGGATATAATTCAAAGCTTGACTAAGTCATATCAATAAAGCTTCAAGAAAAAATCTATCAATATAACAATAATCCAAGTTTATGCTCCAATCACAGAAGAAGAAGAAACTGAAAGATACTGTGCTAGAGTTGGAGGAAATTGACTATGTACCAAAACAGGACTTCTTGTCAATCACAGGCAATTGGAATGCAAAAGTAAGAAACAGAGAAGAATCAAGGATTGTATTTGCATGGTCTAGGATCAAGAAATGAAGCAGGAGACAGACTGACTGAATTTTACAAAGACAACAGTTTGTTCACTGCAGACACATTCTTCAAGCAACCAAAGAGGCAACTGTATACATGGACATCATCTGATAGCCAATAGAGAAATCAAATAGACAATGTAATTGGAAGGTGAAGATGGAGAAGCTTCATTGTAGATTTTCCTTGGGTTTTTTTCTGGGCTGTGAGACCGTGTTCTGGAATAGTTGCTTTCTGACGTTTCACCTACACGTGTGGCTAGCATCTTCAGCTCTGAAGATGCCAGCCACAGATGCAGGCAAAATGTCAGAAAGAAACTATCCCAGAACACGGACTCACAGCCCAGAAAAAAACCAAGGAAAATCTATGGATGCCGGCCGTGAAAGCCTTCGACTTCACATCAGGCTTCATTGTCTTTGCAAAACATATGCTGCACAACTTCCTGTGCAGCATCAGTTGCTGTTCGGGGTGTGAACAGAGTATTCATGATCCTCTTTCATGGTGGATCACCAGATTTTTCTTTCATCCCAGAGGCCTGTGCAGTTGCACAGCCCCGGGAAGAAGCAGGAACAGCCAGCCAATGAGTTTCAACTTGGTTCAAATTCATTGGCTGGAGCGAACCAGCCGGAACGTGAGGTGGGAGGGTGTATAGCTTCCTGCTTGGGTGTTTGTTCTGCAGTGCTTTTTGAAGTGTCACGCAAGCAGGAAGACCAGGAGAGTGGCAGAGGAGCAGTAGAGTTAAGAAGGCGGAGCGGCAGCATGAATGAGGGCATGGCAATTGGTTAGCCAGAGGAGGGAAGACGTGGCAGAGGCACAGGGAGGAGGTGCAAGGCATCAACTGTGAGGTGGCCCATGGGCAGGAGACCCCCTGCACCAACAGACCTTGCTTTTTTTCCTGTCCCTGTTCGCTTCTTGCCTCACTGGATGGCTGAGTTTCTCCCCCCCCCACTTTTTCCAAGCAACTAAAGAGGCAACTGTATGTATGGACATCACCTGATGACCAATATAGAAAACAAATAGACTACATAATTGGAAGCAGAAGAAGGAGAAGCTCCATTCTCTCTGCAAAAACAAGACCACGAGCAGATTGTGGCACCAGGAACTGCTAATATATATATAAAAAATAGAGTAAAGCTAAAGAAGAACACTAAACCAATCATCATGCCAAAAGGCAACTTGAAGAAATTCCCAGAAGAATTTAAAGATAATGTAAAACATATATTTGTGTTATTAAGCCTAGCTGACCAGGAGCCAGAAGAACTCTGGATGAAGCCAGGGACATTGTCAGAGATGAATGCAAAAAGACACTATCTGCAGCTAAAAAGAAAGAGAAGCCTCCATGGAAGGCAGGTGAAACTCTTCAGGCAGTTAAGGACAGGTGAGAAGCAAAAGTAAAAGATAACAGAAATAGGGTCAGAACACTTAATGCAACTGTTCTGCAACAGGGACAAGGAGAACAACTATAATAATGCAAAGAAAGAGAAAGTAACAACAAAAAAGAACAAGAGACTTCTTCCACAAGATCCAAGAAATCACAGAGAAATTTAAACCAAGAGTGGGGATGCTATACGATCAACTGGGGAACACATTAAATGACCAAATAGAAATAAAAACCTGATGGAAATGATACAATTAAGAATGATAGGAAAGAGATGAAAGGATGACCAATTCATTCAAGGAAGAATGAATTCATTTGAAGATAAAGCTACAGTTTTAGAAAGTGAAGTGGAAGCCATACTCAGAGCATTTGGGATAAATAGATCTCCCAGTAATAGATGGCATACCAATAGAGCTGCTTCAAGCTACTGACAGAATCTACTCTAGTTCTAACTAGAACCTGTCAACAAATATGGAAAACAAAACAATGGCCCACAGATTGGAACTGCTCAATATACCTTTCAGTACCCAAGAAAGGGGACATCAGGGATTGTAGTAACCACAAAAGACCATTTCATTAATTTCCCATGAAAGCAAAGTGATGTTTAAAATTCTACAACAAAGACTTTTACCATATCTGGAGTGGGAAATGCCAGATAGCCAAACTGTTCAGGAAAGGAAGAGGCACGAGGGATTGTACTGCACACATATGTTGGAAAATGGAGTGCACCAAAGAATTTCAGAAGAAAATCAGCCTGTGGTTTATAGATTATAGCAAAGCCTTTGATTGTATAGATAATGAAAAACCATGAATGTCTCTGAAAGAAATGGGTGTGCCACAACATTTGATCATAACCTGTTGGTTAGGATAGAATACAGAGAAACATAATGGTTTCCAATTGGCAAGGGGAATTTTATCAACCTATCAGTTTAATTTGTATGCTGAATGTATCATATGTAAAGCAGGAGTTCCTCTGAGTTTGAGGAAGGAGGTGTGAAAATTGGAGGAAGGAACAGCGATAGTTTAAGATACGCAGATGTCACCATTCTACTAGCAGAAAATAATAAAAACTTGAAAGTAAAGGGAGAAAGTACAAAAGCAGGTTTTCAGTTGAACATTAAGAAAAGGAAATTAATGACCATGATGATTTACATAACTTTACAGTCGATGATGAAGACATTCAAATAGTTCAAGATTACCCACCTCTTGGCTCAGTCATTTATCAGAATGGAGACTGCAGTCAAGGAATCAGAAGAAACCTAGGATTTGGAAGGGCAGCTATGAAGGAACTACATAATATCATGAAGTGTAAAGATATATAACAGAATACTAAAGTTAGGATTGTCCATGCCATCCTTTTCCAGTTTCTATGTATGGTTGTGAAAGCTGGACAGTGAAGCAAGCTGGCAGGAGGAAAATCAACTCATTTGAAAAGTCGTGCTGGAGAAAAGTTCTACAGATACCACAGACTGCTAAAAAGACAAATAAATGGGCCCTAGAGCAAATCAAGCCTGAACTCTACCTTGAAGTTGAGATGAGACTGTTGTACATATCATGAGAAAACATGTCTCACTAGAAAAGACAATAATGCTTGGTAAGTTAGAAGCCAGAAAGAAAAGAGGAAGACCGTATTACAGATGGATAGACTCAATCAAGGAAGCCATGGCCCTGAGTTTGAAAGGCATGAGTAGGGCTGTTGATGACTAGATGACTTGGAGGTCTCTCACTCATAGGGTCACCATAAGTAGAAGTTGACTTCGTGGCAGTTAACAACAACAGCCATCTGCTTTACAGAGAAGATTAAAGCTAGAGCATCCAGATTTTATGGTTTTCCATATTCTGGACAGACATGTATAAGAATGCAAAGTTATTGTCCTGTCATTTTTGCTCAGTTATGTTATGCTCATTTAATTTAGAAATTCCACGTTGTTGTTGTTGTTGTGTGCCTTCAAGTAATTTCTGATTTACAGTGACCTTATTATGAGTTTTTCTTAGCAGAATTTGTTCAGAGGAGGTGTACCCTTGTCTTCTTCTGAGGCGGAGAGAGTATAACTTGCCCAAGGTAGAATCATAGAATCATAGAATTGTAGAGTTGGAAGAGACCACGAGGGCCATCCAGTCCAACCCCCTGTCATGCAGGAAATCTTGATTAAAGCATCCCTGACAGATGGCAATCCAGCCTCTGTTTAAAGACCTCCAAGGAAGGAGACCCCACCACGCTCCGAGGGAGCGTGTTCCACTGCCGAACAGCTCTTACTGTCAAAAAGTTCCTCCTAATGTTGTGGTGGAATCTCTGTTCCTGGAGCTTGCATCCATTGCTCCGTGTTCCAGTCTCTGGAGCAGCAGAAAACAAGCTTGCTCCATCCTCAACGTGACACCCCTTCAAATACTACTATGTATTTGTATTTAAGTATGGTACGCCTGCTGCTCCTAACCTTTTCTTTACTTAGGACCCCCTTTAAATAAACTTTGTTGTCACGGCCCAGCAAGACTTAACTCAAGATTTAAAACAATAATAATAATAATAATAATAATAATAAACCCGCATCCCTCTCAACCCTTCCAAAGCGCCCCAATCCAAAGCCCCCCCCCAATCCCTCTGCCCCTTCCAAGCGGAGGGGAGGCTTGCGAAGCCTCCCTGCCACCCTCCCCTGCTTTACTCCTACTTTGCTCTGTTTGGCAGGGAGAGCCAGGGCTGATGAAAACCTTTCAGCTTTCCTTGGCCCAGGGTCCCCGCTGCCAAATGGAATGAAGCTGAAGGAAAGCTGCACTCTCCCTGCAAAGCCACGGAGGGTTTGCTCATCCTTCAGCTCCAACCCCCCCTCCCCGCTGAAATGAAGGCTGAGCAAAGCCTCAGCAGCTTTCCACGAATACACAAAACCGTGAATTCCAAACCCACAAATTCCAAGGGACAACAGTATTAAACTTTATTGTTCAGAAATTCTGCTAAGATAAGATTATTTTCTAAATGGGGGGGGGGGAATAACAATTACAGGATGGAGGTAAAAAATAACAGTTTTGATTTAGGTCTATTTTGTAACAGCACTTTTTATTCATAAAAATACAAAAGTGGTTTGTAATGTGAGCCAAATAAGTGGGCCTTGACCTGTTATTTAGAAAGCAGGCTGTAATTCAGAGAAATATTTAGTAGGTGGGTTTTTTAAAAAGATGCCTTTAAAGGTGACAAAGGCAGTATAATATTTAAAATATAAAATCTGAAATTATGAGATGGTGTATGGCATGCCGAGTATGACATGCTGAGTAATATATCTTTAATCTGATTGAAGTGAATGAGTTCAAGCTCTGGTGGGTTGCAACACGGAGAAGGCACTCCTATCCGTATGTACACTGGAGTAAGCCCCACTGAGGTGAATTAGATGTACTCTCAGGTAAGTGCATGCAACCTGAATTATTTATTTCTTGCACTAGCTGATTATTAGGAAGACCCATAAATTAGGCTGTACAGTTGGCCCTCGGTAACCATGGATTCTGCATCCACAGATTCAACCATCCACAATTTGAAAATATTTCACATACACAAAAAATAATAATTCCAAAAAGCAAACCTTGAGCTTGCCATTTTATATAAGGGATACCATTTAACTATACCATTGTATATAATGGGAATTAAGCATCCACGGATTTTAGTATCCACAGGAGGTCATGGAACCAAACTCCAGCGGATACCAAGCCCCACTGTATTTAAAGCAGGGGTGGGCAAATTATGGCTCGCCAGCTATTACTGGATAGCAGTTTCTATCAATCCTGGTCAGCCTCACCAATGGAGGATGATGAGAGTTAGAAGCCAACAAAACGAGGCATTTAAGCTTGATTAAAATCAACCAAGCACTGGACTTGGAAAGAGATCATGCAAAATCATCCTGCTGATGAAAGGAAATAAAAAGGACAATTAAATAGCATGTTTATATAATTCTCCTCATTTAATTATGGCTAGATTGGTTCCTTATCAGGCTTTCTGTGTTACTTTGTAGATCTGGAAATGAACAATCTGATTCACTGTGTGACTGTGTCTAGTATATGCAGGAGGCACAGGGCTAGAAAATGACATTTATTACTCCAACACACAGCTTTCTCTTTGCTCTCCAATTCTGCATGAAGCCTGCAGGCGGTCTGCTAGCTTCCTCCTACACTTCTACCAGTAATAACATCAGCAGTGACAGTCAGAGTAAAGCTGGACTTGTTTATATGTCTTTTGATCTTTATCAATACTATATAGTGGGTGATTCAGAGAGACACATGGGCCCATTCTTCCAGGTCCTTTTGGTGATTCAGTGGTGGTATTTACTTTGGCTGATACCCAGTGTTTGCTGGAAGCTTCCACATCAATGGAGTGGTGAATACACTCTTAGTCCAAAGTTTACAGGAGATATCCAAAGTGCTAACCCCTGTAGGTTCAGCCCTACGGGTAGCTCCTTTAAAGTTCAGACTAAATTACTTGCAGGTGGAGTGGAATGGTGGGTGCTGTGGGCTCTGCAGACATAGAAAGCTGAAATGTCCACAACCGGCTAGAAGACAGGTTCCAGCTGGTCTTTTTCTCTCTCCGGACAAGGGAAGAGCATTGAGATTGCCCATGCATGCTCCTGAAGTGCACACTCCTTGTTGGGTGACCGTCAAATTTTGGCAGTTGGAAGCGGGTTTGAGCAATGAGCCTTGGGCTCAGGTTGTTTTAAGTGAGCCTGGTAAAGGACATTTGGCCTGCTAAGCCTCCACTCTCTTAAGTACTTAATTCTCTACCTATTTGATCTATTCACATTTCAAGAGAGATATAGCTTACTATCAGTAAGCTATATGCAAGACACTTACACAGGAAATTCTTGGATTGGTTGAAACAAGAAAACATTCTAGCAGATGAACAAGCTGTCTTCAGAGAAATGCGATCTACTAATAGTGTTTTGTATTACACCATTTGATAGGAAAATATTCTTCTAGTAAAGTAACCTCCCTGTATGTTGCCTTCATTGATTTCAAAGCAACTGTTGAGTCCATATCCCGTTCTACTGTGGAAAAAACTGGAGGCATCTTCAATTGATAGACGATTGCTTCATTTAATACGAATGCTGCATGAAGGGACTTCCCTTAAAGTGAGATATACGCCCCAGGGTCATCTTACCAGAGCAATAAAAACTGAGAAGGGAGTAAAGCAAGCCTGCATACTGGCACTGCTCATGTTTAATTTTTATATCAATTCCATGGTGGGCTATCTTTATAATCCTGACTTTCACCCCCCCAAAATTAGCTGGAAGAAATATTGAGGTGCTGATTTATGCAGATGATGCAGCCATTCTATCAAGAATGCCTGTCAGCCTGAGAAGAGCACTGAGAGCATTGTCTCTTTTCTGCAAAGAAGATCATTTAGTGCTTAATTAAAAAAAAACAAAACTAAAATTATGACTTTTGCCAAAAAACCTAGGGATTACACCTGGACCATAGATGGCCACAGGATAGAACAGGTTTCCTTCTTTAACCACCTGGCTGTAGTCTTTCATGCTACAGGAAGCAGAAAAGCACATGGAGATTATGTTACTAGTAATGCTCAGAGGAGCTCAATGACTATACAAAAATTCTTTAGATCTAAAGGAGGACATTACATACTGGCAGCCCTGAAGCTTTTTGAAGCAAAGTCAATCACTCAACTCTTATATGGTGCCCAGCTAGGCCCTTTTCCCAATTTTGCCCTGCTGTTATAGGAAAATTCCTTATTTGGAGAGATGCTGCCCATGTGACTCTGGCCAAGTTGAATCTGTAGAGCATGTGCTTCTTCAGTGCTTGTTCTATAGAGACTTACAATCTGATCTCATCCTGCCAATACTGCAAATATCTTGGATGCTCTTAGCAGTTCTATGCCATCCTGCTACTTTCTGATCCTAACCCTACTCTAACATATAAGGTAGCTAAATTTTGCATACCAGCAATTAAAGTGAGACGAGCGATGATTAGCACCAAAGATTAAATATATAATGGATTGTTTTTTAGTTAAACACCTACCAAATATGTAATATGTAATTCTATTCTGTTTTTACTTTGCTTATGAATTTCAAATATTTTAAATGATTTAAATGTTTGTATTTGCATTTATTGCTGGTTCTTATCTACTTGTCTTTGACCATAATAAATATTTACTACTACTACTGTCTCAGTGGTAAGTGAGAAACTTCTGTGAATTTGCCTTCTTTCTTTGAATGAGAAGTGAGAAAGTAAAGCTTATCTTCAACATTTTGATTTTAAAGCAAAAAAGTGTAACAGGAAGGTTTTGAGTTAAGAAAGGTTCAAATGGGCAGGGGGGCAGTGATTTTAAAAGAAGATAGTTTTTTAAAATTATTTTTATGTCCCTTGGTAGTTCTGAAGTGTGGCAAATAAAGAGTTAAAGAGTCATCTGTAGGAATGTGAATTATTTTTCCTCTTACAAAGAGATAAAAGGGTTTCCTTGGAGCTAAGGTACCTGTGTGGAGATCAAAACAAAGGGGGGGGGAGATGAATGTGAACCTGCTTTTAACCCTGTAATTGTTGTACCCACATTGTGGAGATATTGAAAGAATAGCAAAAGCCAATGAAGAACAAGAGCTCTCTCTGAAAAGTTTATGAGAGTTGTTGGAGGAGATTAAATCTCTGCTAAGAGATGCCAGAGAAGTGAGGAATGGCTTTTACAATGGAACCAGGAGTTGAAGGGAGAATCGAATGAAGATGGGAGCCAGACCGATGCTGAACTTCGAGTGTAGAAAATGAAATTGAATGAGCAGACAAAGAGAAAGGAAAGAGTCAGGACAAATCAGGATGTTTTGGTGGGATCTGTACTAATAAAAAAATATGAGTGTATAAGATCAAATTGAGCTGATGGAGAAAACTGGTGTTAAATTGCAGAAGAATGTTGAATATTTGAACACTGAACATTGAACACTAGAATGAAATGATTTATCTGTGGTTCCAAAATGAATATATTAAGATATGGAGTGAAATTGAGAAGGATATGCCAAGGGAGTTGAGAGTAAATAGCTTATGTATGGTTGGGGAAAACTCATGTGGTAAAAATGAACGTGCTGCTTAATGCATTTGCAGGGGGGAGGTGTTCTACCTTGAACCGCTAGGTAAAAAGCCACAGGTTAAATATAAAACCAAGAAACTAAGGAAGGTAGGATACGTTGGGCTAAGAATTTTTAATACACAGACAAATTAAGGGAATTAAAATGATGTATTGTTCGTGTGAGATGTTAGGATATATATATATATATATATATATATATATATACACACACACACATATATATATGTATGAATGATATAAATATAGTTGTAGAGGGGATGGATTAATGGAGAATACAGTTAAAGAAATTGAATTTATATGATGTTTAGAGGTTAGAGATTTTTTTTCTTTTAAAATGATGCATTGTTGGTGTAGGAGGTTAGGAAAATTATATATACAGTGTTGTTGCAGAGGAGATGGGATAGCTGAACGTGTAGTGGGGAAAAGGGTATGGAAGATTGTTACCGAAATTGGTACAGCCAGCAGTAATGGATAAATCATTTTGTTAGATAAACCATTAGCAACGTAAAAAAAAGATTGGAAACCCTCTATGGACTTTTTGCTAAGGAAAAAAAAAAAAAAGAAAAGAAAATGACTGTGTTACTGTTGGTTTTGATGACCAGAAAGGATTGAATATGGAAATAAGAGAATTTGTGTAAAGGTTAGAGAGTGAGGCATGATGAATTAATGCATGAAATTATAGCTGCTAATAAGAAGTTTGGAAGTCATTTTTTTTCTTTTTCTTTTTCTCTTTCTTCTTTGTTCCCTTTCTTTCTTTTCAAGCGTCTTTTAATGTCCTGAAAACTTGTAATTAAATAAAATTTAAACTTCAGACTAAAACCCAGAGCAGAGTCTCTGCCCCACTGATATGGAAGCCACCAGGTAGGTACTATTGCTGGTAAGTTCTGCTTGTTTGAGCCCCAACCTATATTTATTCTTATTTCTTTGCTAGTTTAACCAATTTTAAAATCATTTATAATTCTTATTTCACTTTTTCCTGCGTCTTTGTGTATTGTGTTAAAAATAGAAAAGCCAATTTAAACATCTTATTTTAAAAAAGCAAACAAATGTTGTATTGCATTTGCCATATTTGCAATTCTGTAAAAAAAGAAAATGATTTATGGGAACAATCCTCTAAGTTCCCAAGAATGGAGACTCTAAGGGAGGGCAGTAGAGTGGCCCCTGGTATTTGCAGTATTTGCCTTCATCACTGTTCTACTGATTGTGATCCATCAGCAGCCACAATGAGAAGGAAAGAAAAAAAAATGGGGGGGGGGAAGACCTTTCTTCTATCCCAGCCACAGTGAGCTGCCTGGCCTTGGGATTTTCTGGTACATAATTTCTCCCCCCACCCCAATACAACTGTTTTACATATCTACAATATAGTATAAGGCAAGGGTAGGCAGCCTATGGCCCTAAGATGACATGTAACTGTAGACCTAGGGTTGTCTACACAGGTAAGGTAATAAAACCTGTACTTGACCTGTATTCACAGCACAGTTGACACACAATGTTTTTGATGATGCCCATTTTGGATCTGTAAGATTTGCAGTTTGTTCTGGATTTGAGGAGAAAACCCAGGTTTGGGATCATGTGGCAGCTGAGGATTGGCTTTGAAGCAAAGCAGGGGCAGAATTTCCAGTGGATGGGGCTCCATTCTGGTGCTATATATGTAATTTTTTTCCAGATTGTGCGCATATCTGGATAAGCGTATTTCCACTTATCCAGTAATGCACTACTCTGAGACCACTTATATTCCTTAATCACATGCACCAGAGAACATAAAGAAAAAGAAAAAACTGGAGCAGCCCTGGGCCATGTGGTCAGAAATAGAACAACACATAGGACACGAAACTAACAGTGTGGAGGGATACTCTGTTCTACAGTTGGAGAAGCCCGGTGAGTGTGGCATTTACGGGTCTGCTGCAGATCAAAAAGGTTGGACTGGATGGCCCTCGTGGTCTCTTCCAACTCTGCAATTCTATGATTCTATGATCCGCCACATCTGCGAAGTAGGTGCGGGGTTTCCCATCCATGCAGTCAAGGCTCTAGTTTCATGCAGATCTCAGCCTAATTTCAAAATTTCTCTGCTAGCAATCAGTGCAGACTACAGGCTATATCTCAGAGCAGTTTATCTTTTTCTTGGCAGCCCCTTAGGCAAGGAGGAAGAACAAGTCAGATAAAGAAGGTGGGCGGATGCCAGAAAGAAAGAAACTCACATAGAAAAAAGATGGTGGCAGGATGAGATAGAAAGAGATATAAGAAATAACTCTGATTACTTTGGGTTCTAGGTCAGCCTGCCACTGGCTTCTGCCATTGTAGGCATGTGGCCTGCAATAGATTACACCCCCCAGACCCCTCCCACAGTGTGGCTCCTGGCAGAAGGATTGGTCACCCTTAGAATAAGGTATAACAGTTGCAGGCAGCAGCCTACTAATTCACAAGATCTATGTTTAACTTTCTGGGCCATCACAGACTTCCTGTTTTGTCCTGAATGAATTACAGGAGGAGCCATGGTTTCCCACCAGCGCTGTATAATGAAGCAATCAACACTATAAATGTTGTCAGGATGAATTAGTTCACTGAGATAGTGGAATAGGCTGCCTTGGAATGTGGTGGAGTCTCCTTCTTTGGAGGTTTTTAAACAGAGGCTGGATGGCCATCTGTTGAGGTTGCTTGATTGTTCCTGCATGGCAGGGGGTTGGACTGGATGGCTTTTGTGGTGTCTTCCAACTCTGTGATTCCATGCAATGACATCACAATGACAAGGTTCATCCTTGGATGTTGAGTGTACAATATGTTCACATAATTCCTTTGGAATGTCTTTTTCTCTAACAACCAAGCCCCAAACAAAACCTTTTCCCAGTTTTGGGAAGATGAGGGCCTAAAAATGGCCTTGGGGCAGGTGTCACGTGTGTTCTATGGGCCACAGTTTCTCCACCCCATTCTAGATTTTGTGTTCAAGATCTGTATAGCTTTGTTGTTCTCAATTGCTGTCTCGTGGGCTTTGACCCTATGAATGAGAGATCCAGACATCTTGTTATTAATAGACCTGCTAAGGTCTTGCAAACTCAGGCCATGTCTTCTTTGACTGAGATTATCCACATATCTATCTAACATAGTGATAAAATATAAATAAGGATGTGAACAAAACAAAGGCATCCACATTTGTGTACAAATAAGAAAACTTTAATTAAACAACCCATTATACGGTAAACTTACAGGCTTATTTTTAAAAAATGCAAGCAAATGAACTCTAAATGAACTCTTGTTTTAAACTCTAAACCAATTTGGTTTTAGTGGGATGTATTTACATGTAAGGCTTCAGTTCTAAACACACTAACAGAACAATCCTATAATCCATTTACACCAGTGAGGCACTCGTGCCAGCGCAGCATCATGCCAGATGATGGAATAGAGGGCATTCTCATCAATTTTGCAGATGACACCAAATTAGGAGGGGCAGCTAATACTCCAGAGGACAGGATCAGAATTCAAAATGACCATAACAGATTAGAAAGCTGTGCCAAAACAACAAAATGAATTTCAACAAGGAGAAATTGAGGATACTACACTTGGACAGTAAAAATAAAATGCACAGGTATAGGATGGGTGACACCTGGTTTGTGAAAGCGATCTAGGAGTCTTAGTAGACCACAAACTGAACATGAGTCAGCAGTGGATGCAGCAGCTAAAAAAGCCAATGCGATTCTAGGCTGCATCAATAGGAGTGTAAGGTGGAGGCAGGAACAGGAAAGATATCCTTAAAGATTCCCAGCTCCGCTGCCTCCAATACTGGGTTTTAAACACCTTATACGGGGTTGGACTGAATGACCTCTCGGGGTCCCTTCCAACACCCTGGTGCTATGAAAGTTCTTTCTCTCTCTCTCTTTCCTCCCTCCAACCAGGTGGCAAGTTAAAATGTGTCTTTCTCTGCAGAACTGTAATCACAAGACAAAACACCAGACACTTTGCTAAGCTGCAAGAGGAAGTAGGTAGCCTGACCGCATAGAATGGCAGGAAGTATAGGCTAGTTTTGATCTGACTATGTGTTTGTACCATAAGATGTTCCAAGAGAAAGGTACACAAATAGGTCAGGCCATTCTCTAAGCATGCACACCTATACCTTGATGACATAGAGATGGGCGTTCCAAGGGGGATGTGTAAAATGCACTGATTGGTCCTTCTATCTATGCTATGAATTCAGCCAAAACTTTAAAAGTCCTGGCCAAGTGTTTTATCTTTGTCCCAAACTTCTTTTGGCACCCATTTGGCCAAATGAAAATAAACTGAGCTTCAAATCAAACCACTGGTTGCCTGCCTTCCGTTTTGTGTCTTGTGAGCCGTTTCCTAAGGCAGAGGTAACATGAGTATAATGTCTAGATCAAGGGAAGTAATAGTGCCACTCTATTCTGCTTTCATCAGACCTCACCTGGAATACTGTGTCCAGTTCTGGGCACCAGAGTTCAAGAAGGATATTGACAAGCTGGAACTTGTCCAGAGGAGGGTGGCCAAAGTGGTGGGAGGTCTGGAAGCCATTCCCAACAAGGAGCAGCTTAGGGAGCTGGGCATGTTTAGCCTAAAGAAGAGAAGGTTAAGAGGGGACATGATAACCGTGTTTAAATATTTGAAGGGATGTCTTATTGAGGATGGAGCAAGCTTGTTTTCTGCTGCTCCAGAGACTAGGACACAGAGCAATGGACTCAAACTACAGGCAAAGAGATTCCACTTAAACATTAGGAAGAACTTCCTGACAGAAAGAGCTGCCTGGGAGTGTGGTGGAATCTCCTTCTTTGAAGGTTTTTAAACTCTATGATTCTATGATCTGTACACTCCAGGAAAAACAGTACAGGTTGGGGGAGAATGCCAGCAGGTGCCCCTTCACACTACACAGTTATAGCACTATGATTACATTTTAACTGCTTTGGCAACTTTCTAAGGAATCCTGGAATTTGATGCTTTGATCGTGATTTCCTGCGTGGCAGGGGGTTGGACTGGATGGCCCTCGTGGTCTCTTCCAACTCTGCAATTCTATGATTCTATGAGGCACCAAAGGCATTCTCTTACTCAGAATTCTAAATGCCCCTCCCTCAACTGTGACTCCCTGGATCCCATAGGATGGAACTATGGCAATTAAAGTGGAATCGTAGTCCTATAATTGTGTAGTGTGAAAAGGCCTTGGGAAGAAACATGCAGAATATAGCAAGAAGTCTTGCCATGTCCCCCCATATCCACAATATTCCCTACCCTCCACCAATCATATGTTGCAGTGATGCTATCACTTCTGTGTGGCTCAGCCATGGAATGAGTCAATTCAGTTACAGCAATGGGGACATGTTCTCAGGATTCCTCCCCACTTCCCCTCAACACACAAACTGATGGGAACAATGACCAGTGGTATAGTGACAAACTGAAGTACAGGGGCCCCTCCTGACAGTTTCTATAGCCACAGTGTCAAGAGTATTCACTGCTCATGCTCTTCTATATTGCTGAAACAATTGGGAAACAACCACTTTACCCTTGCCTGTATCACACATACATAGGGTTGCCATAAGTCCTGGAAAACTGGGAAAATCCTGGATTAAAGAGACAGAAAGTTGTCCCGTCTGGCTGAGCTGCTTGAAGCAGCAGATACTGGATTCCGACCCCAGGCTGTCTGCAGGCTCTGGGGGTTAAGCCGTGGGAGAGTGCAGAAGGTGGGAGTCGGGAAAGTGCAGAGCAAGCAGCAGCAGAGAAAGCGAAGGGAAGTCAGAGGAAAGAAAGCCAGCAGGGGAGTCAGACTCGGAGTAACTTTACTTGCGTGTATGTGTGGTGAGCCTCTGGCCTCCTTGGAGGACAGGCCAGTGGCCAAATGGAAAGAGGCTTCAGAAGGGGAAGGAGGAATCTTCCGTCCTTTTCCAAGCCCCACAAACTTAATGGAAAGAGACTTGAGACTGTAACATCCATAATTCCCCCAGCCAGCACAGCCACTAGGTGGGGGATTGTAATAAAAAGTAATTTTTCTAAGCTCTGAGCAGCAAGCCTTTAGGTTCAAATGCCTTTGGTTGCTAACTGGCACCTTAAAAAAAAAGAAAAAAAGAATGATGGCATTTTACTCTTTCTACACGCATAGCCAGCCTGAAAGCCAATGTGGTGTATTGGCTTGAGTGTTGGATTAGGACATGAAGAGACCAGGGCCAAATCCACACTACACAAATAATCTAGTTTGAAGCTCCTTCCTATGGAATCCTGGGATCTGTAGTTTTACAAGGTCTTTAGCAGAGTTCTGAAACGTACAATTGATAGAAGACATCTTAAACGTCTGAAATATGCAATAAAACAATGTTAAATGTCAACATGTGTGTGTGTGGGGTAGTCTTGTTTTTTTGTCAATAGTCTGCCCAATCCAATCCTGTATACTTTTGTCCTGGTTTTGTGGCAGAGAATTATGGCAACCTTATGCATACACCACACAGCTGAATGTACCTACATATAAGAAAAGGCGCTTGTTGAGGCAGCCATTTTGCATGAACTGACCAGGGCAATTTTTGAACATTTTTGTAGGAAGCTTAAAGAAGACTAGAAATGGTTCAAACAACGTTGGGGTGACAAACTGTAGTGATGCTAGCTATCCCTTTCTTCTTATATAGGTTTTCAAAGAGATAGCCATTAGACTGTTTCAGCATTAAAAAAAAAAGAGGGGGTCTAAAAAAAGAAAAAAACCTGTGGCTTAATATAGTACTCCAACATGTATCTGAAAATGCGGATGGAACTCATGAAGACTCATGCCAAAATAAATCAGTCTCAAAGGTGCTCCTAGATTCTTTCCCCCACCCTTCCTTCTCCCCACTCTCTCGTATATGGAGACTTCCTAATTGTAAGTACAATAGTATAAATACTCCAGGCCTCTTGAGTAGACATACACAGGATTGGGCTACTATAAATGAATGATCTTAGACAGCTTGTTTGGAAAAGGTGTACAAATAGTTTCTGTCTAAAGAATTGGGAAACTGGCAGCCTGTCTCAGGACTTGATCACACTACACTGTCATAGCGCTATGATTCTGCTTTAAGTGCTCTGGCTTCCTCCTGTGGAATTCTGGGGTTTGTAGTTTAGGGAGGCCTAAGAGCTCTCTGGCTGAGGATGCTAAATGCCCCTCCCTAAACTGCAAATCCCAGAATTCCACAGGAGGCAGCCAAAGCAATTAAAGCGGAATCATAGCGCTATGACAGTGTAGTGTGATAATCTCCTCCATCTGCTATCTGGAAGAAGTAACTTTAAAAAGTAAGGAAAAAAGATCTAATGTGAGAATTCTCTCAAGGAGGAGTATGCCAACTTCTCCTTCACTTGCAGCAACTTTGAGACCAAGAGAATGAAGTTGGTAGCATAAGCTTTCGGAGACTTAAGTCTACTTCTTCAGATGGAGGGAGTGAAGACTAACAGTGCTATGGGTGCATCCACACTACACAAATCATCCAGTTTGAAACTGGCTTATTTGCCATGGGTCCTTCCTATGGCATCATGGGCTTTGTAGTTTGGTGAGGCACCACCACTCTTTGGCAGAGACCTTTGGCTAAAGACCTTGTACAACTCCAAATCCCTGGATTCCATAGGGAAGAGCCCTGGCAAATAATCCAGTTTCAAATGGGATGATTTGCCTAGTGTGGATCCTCCCAAAGTCTTTGGCATTTCGTCCACTTGTTTCCACCTCTGGTTTGTCATTGCAAAAAAGAAAAAAGAAAGCCACCCGTCGAGGTTTGTATGCAGCTGTGGGGAGCTGCCGTCTCGTGTTCTCAACTGCCCTCCTTCCTCCCAGTGGTGGGAAGGAGGGTGTCTGTGGTTTGGGGCTTTGCCGCTTGCTGCAGGGGCCGAGCTTGTAGGACTACATTTCCCAGGCGCCCTCGCGCACACCTTAATTTCCCCCCCCCCTCCCTGGCTTGGCTTTTATCTTGGGCTCCGGCCGTCTCGCTCCCCAGAGAGCCAGAGCCTGGCTTATCGCTTGGCGGCGTCCGGGGGTTGGGGGGAGGCTGCTTGTTTGCCGCCCAGCCGCGGGTGTGCGAGAGCGCTGCGGGTGTGCGAGAGCGAGAAGGGCAGGGCGGGAGGGCTGGGCTGGGCTGAGGGCGGGAGGGCGCTCCGAGCTCGCCTCACCTTTACCTCGAAGGCGCAGGAGCGAGCCAAAGGTCCGTCCGTCCGTCGGCGCTTCCTCTGCGCCCTGGTCGAAGGCGCCGGTGCGGGCGGATGTAGGAAGGGAGGAAGGAAGAAAGGAAGGAAGGAAGGAAGATGGTCATTCGCGTCTTCATCGCCTCCTCCACGGGTTCCGTGGCGGTGAGTGGCGGGGGACGGAGGGACGGCTTCCCGGGGCGCCAGCGCCTCTCCGCGCGCAAAGGGGCGCAGCAGCCCTCGGGGGGGAAAGGCGCTTGGGACTCACCCGAAAGCCCCGCGCAACAAGCCGGGAGCCAAGCGGGGGGCTCTTTGCCTTCGCCTGAGGACCAACAAGGGAAGGGCACGCTCGAGGGCAGGGCCGGGTTAAGCCACCAGCGGGGTCAGCATCCTTAGGGGCCCCATCATTGTGGGGGGCCCCCCATAGTAACCCCCCTCCTGCAAAAACATTATTAGCAATAATCTGACTACCCTGTCCTGTGAATAGCTTAGGTTGAGTTAGGTTACACTGACCTGAGAGAAACATATGCCCCCCCCCGCAAAATAAAGCATTGCAGGGCCCCCCAAAATTCCTTAAACCGGTCCTGCTCAAGGGGAAACCTCTTTTTTAAAAACCCTTCCTAAACAGGGAAATCCAGCCAGTGGAGCAGGGAAAAGGTGGCGACAACAACAACAGTTGGCCCATTTGTAGAGGCTGCTCTTGGTTTTCTTGGTTTTCAGCCTCTCCTCCTCCTCCTGTGCCTGTGGGATTGCAGGTTTTTCATCACCCCCCTCCCACTAGAGACTTTATCACACTACACTGTTATAGTGCTACTATTCCACTTTAACTGCTCTAGACCCTTTCTGTGAATTTTTGGGATTTGTAGTTAGGGAGGTGTGAGTTCTAAATGCCCCTCCCTCCCTAAACTGCAAATCCCAAGATTCTCCAGGAGGCAGCCAGAGCAGTTAAAGAGGACTAATAGCACTGTAACAGTGTAGTGTGATAAAAGTCCTAAATCCTCAGCTTCTATGCTCGATCACCATTTGGGATGTAATCCATTCCCTGTTTGACCAGTGCTCTGACTGCCTGCCTGCAAGCATGCAAGAGGGAAGAGATTTCTAGCCTTGGAGACTAAAAGCCAGGTTTAAGGCTGAAAGAGCCAAGGCATATTTCTCTCCAGCTATATATTCAGAGGAGAGGAGCCTGCGCCCATGGTCCCCACATCCTGAAGCGCCCCCCCCCCCAGACCAAGATCTTTTGCAGGGCCCTGACCTACTGCTAGGTTAAGGGCAAAGAGAGGCTCTACAGGATGTAGGATAAAAATTAAAATCAGTCAATGTGAAGTTGAAGGCTTTCATGGCCAGCATCCATAAATTTTCCTTGGTTTTTTTCCCCGGGCCTCACAGCCCAGAAAAAAACCAAGGAAAATCTATAAAATCAGTCAGTTTAAATGATGACACCAAAGCAATATTTGTATTTATTTTAAAAAAACCCTAAACGGATTTACATAATAAACTCTTACAATAATATCATGCCTGGCTTCCAGGCTAGAGCTCTGCCAGCCCCCTTCCCTTGTGGGAGCCATGCTCCTGAGATATAGGAGGAGCTCCTGTTTGGTGAGCATTTTGTCTTATCTTTCTGTGCGGGAACCTCTTTTGGGTTGGGCTGGAATGCGGTTTCCTCATTACATGTTGTTCCTGCTCCCAGTGTGTTGCTGCTGCTGTTGGCGTTTTAGCTCTGCAAGCTCAGGGAGATACACTTTGACTCCAAAATGCCAGGGCTTCTCTTGGGTATTACATACGTCAGTCTTGGTTTGTGATCTGGAGCTTTGGAAGATAAGAGAAGGTGGCATTATTGGGTTTCTGAAGAAATAAGAGTGACTTGGGTATCTGAAAACCAACGCATAATCATTAATAATGCTCTGTTTACTTTTTTTTTTAATGGCCATCCATCTGTTCAAATGGCTAGGGGGCAGGAGGCTGCCAGATGAGCTCAAATAATCACATATTGGAGGCTGCAGTCCTTATATTGGGTGTAAATAGAATTGAAGCAATGAGTCAACATAGGTAGAGTTGGGATGTACATTCTAAAAGGTTTGACATCATTCTCTATCAGATGTCAAATTTAGGAGACAAAACAATAAGTTTTGTTAATAATAATGCAAATGGACAAAATGATATGTATTTTAAACCAAGTCATACAGATCTTTAGGTAAAAGCTTGTTATCTTTTGTGTGTGTATGTGACTTCAAGTTGCCTGTTGGCTTATGGTGACCCCATGAATTTTGTAGGGTTTTCTTAGGTAAAGAATAGTCAGAGGTGGTTTTGCCAGTTCTGTCCTCTGAAATACAGTGGACCCTTGGTATCTGTTGGGGTTTGGCTCCAGGACTCCTGTGGTTATCAAAATCCATGGATGCTCAAGTCACATTGTATACTCTGGCTTTTCTTCGCAAACGAAGATTCAGGAAGGACTCATCCCGCGCTTTCTGCAAGCGCGCTGATGACTAAAAAGGCCAATCCGAGATAAACAAGTCCGGTTGCAAAAAGCACAGCAGAAGGTCTCCTTGGGTGATGCTTTTGGGTTGTGACTCTTTCTGCGTTGTCGTTTCTCTTCAAGACTTGCTCGTCGTGAGTTCTCAAATAAGGCTGCAGCATTGTGGATAGTGCGCCTCCATGCCTCCCGATGTGAGGCCAGGGCGGACCACTGTTGGTGATCAATTTGGCCAAGCCTGAGATGTTGTTTCAGGGAGTCTTTGTATCGCTTTTTTGGAGCGCCCCTCTTACGCTGACCCGTGGTGAGTTCACCGTAAAGTAGTATTTTTGGGAGGCGATGGTTCTCCATCCTAGAAACGTGCCCTGCCCAGCGCAGCTGTGTTCTCAATATCATGGCCTCAATGCTGGTGATCCCTGCTTGCTCAAGGACAGCAACATTCGTCACATAGTCAGTCCAGTGTATATTTAGGATTGTGCGTAGACAGCGCTGATGAAAGCGCTCGAGGAGTCGTAGGTGGTGGCGATAGGTGACCCATGTTTCAGATCCATAAAGGAGGATAGACAGTACGATGGCTCTATACACACTGATTTTTGTGCTTTGCCTCAGGTGTTTATTGCTCCAGACTCTTTTGTGAAGTCTTCCAAATGCACTATATGCCTTTGCTAATCTGTGATCAATCTCTTTGTCAATCTTGGCATCTGAGGAGATGATGCTTCCCAGGTAGGTGAACTGCTGAACGGACTTGAGCACTGATTTGCCGACGGCAATGTGGGGATGGTGGTGTTCGTCCTGTGGTGCAGGCTGGTAAAGAACTTCTGTTTTCTTCAGGTTGACTTCTAGCCCAAACAGCTCTGCAGCTGTTGCAAAGCAGGATGTTAGGCGCTGCAGAGCTGCTTCTGTGTGGGCAACAAGGGCAGCATCATCGGCGAAGAGCAGCTCACGGACTAGATAGTTTAGAGTCTTAGTGTGAGCCCTCAGACGGCTTAAGTTAAACAAGCTACCATCAGTACGGTAGCGTATATAGATGCCGTCGTCTTCTTCAAGCTCTGCCATAGCCCTTTGGAGCATCGTGCTAAAGAAGATTGTAAATAAAGTTGGTGCAAGAACACAACCTTGCTTCACTCCATTAGTTATTAGAAAGGGCTCTGAAAGAGCATCGCCATATCTGACTTGACCACGCTGGCCCTTGTGTAGCAAGATAATCATTTTAAGGAATTTGGGGGGACATCCTAGTCTTTCCAGGATCTGCCACAGACCTTTTCTACTTACAGTGTCAAAGGCTTTGGTGAGGTCGACAAATGTTACATAGAGACCCTTGTTCTGCTCCCTACATTTTTCTTGCAGTTGCCTAAGGGCAAATACCATATCTGTAGTACTCCTATTGGCTCTGAAGCCACATTGGCTTTCAGGGAGAAGTTCTTCTGCAATAGCAGGAACTAACCTGTTCAGGAGTATCCTTGCAAGGATTTTTCCAGCAATAGAGAGCAGTGTTATGCCTCGATAGTTTGAGCAATCAGATTTTGCTCCTTTTTTCTTGTACAAGGTGATGATGACTGCATCTCGGAGGTCTGATGGCAGTTCCCCTTTTTCCCAGCAATTCACAAGGAATTCGTGGAATTTTTCGTGGAGTGCATGACCTCCGTGTTTCCAAACTTCAGGTGGGATTCCATCAATCCCAGCTGCCTTGCCGTTTTTCATCTGCTGTATGGCCTTCAGGGTCTCTTCCAAAGTGGGAGCTATGTCTAATTCATTTTTCATTGGTTTTTGTATCATATATTGGATAGCTGAGGCTTGGACTACTCGGTTGGCGCTAAAGAGACTTTGAAAATGTTCAGCCCAACGATTTAGGATGGAGGCTTTATCAGTAATTAATGTTTGACCATCTTTACTGTATAAGGAGCTTTGGACCTGATAAGTAGGTCCAAACACTGCTTTAAGAGCTTCATAAAATCCTCTATGATCACCCAGATCTGCACAGCATTGTGTCTTTTCTGCTATATTGATCCACCACTTGTTCTGCATGTCTCGGAGTTTTTGTTGTAGTTTACTACATGTGAGGCGGAAAGCTGCTTTTCTTACATGACAGGTTGGCTGGGCGAGGTATGCCTGGTGAGCAGCTCTCTTCCTTGCCAACAGCTCCTGGATCTCTTGGTTGTTTTCATCAAACCAGTCTTGATTTTTCTTGTGGGAGAAGCCAAGGGATTCTTCTGCAGACTGGAGGATACTGTTTTTGATATGTTGCCAAAGCACTGTAGGAGAAGGATCTGTAGGATGGTCTTCAAGTTTCGTTTGTAGATTTGCCTGGAAGTTGTCTCTCATGGTAGCTTGTTGAAGATTGTTGACTTGGAGTCTCTTCTTTAAGATGCCACCCCTCTTAGGTTTGAACTTAAGATGAAGATTTAGTTTACATCTGACGAGGCGATGATCTGTTTGGCATTCTGCACTGGGCATCACTCGTGTATGACGGACATCACGAATGTCTCTCTGACGGACTAGAACGTAGTCAATGAGGTGCCAATGTTTGGATCGGGGATGCATCCAGGTTGTCTTCAAGCTATCTTTCTGCTGAAAGATTGTGTTTGTAATAGTCAGCTGTTGTTCTGCACAGAACTCTAGCAGGAGGCGTCCGTTATCATTGCAATTTCCAACACCATGCTTGCCTAAGACACCTTTCCAGGCTTCGGAGTTCTTTCCTACTCTGGCGTTGAAGTCACCAAGGATAATAATTTTATCTTCTACAGGGACTTTTTGTATGAGTTGGCGTAGGTCTGTGTAGAATTTGTCTTTCTCTACAGGGTCGGCTTGCATAGTTGGGGCATATACACTAAAGAGAACAACATGTGGGAGGCGTAAGGAAATAATGCGATCAGAGTGTCCTGTTGGCAAGGTTTCGAGTTTGGAGGCAATGGAGTTTTTAATCATAAAGCCTACTCCTGACAGATGTTTTTCGGTTTTGGGTTTGCCAGACCAGTAAAGTGTGTAGCCGGCGCCATGTTCTTTAAGGCTGCCTTCCTCATGGAAGCGAACTTCACTAAGAGCAGCGATGTCAATATTAAGCCGTAATAGTTCAAGGGCTATTAGGGCAGAACGACGCTCAGGCCGTCCACTATCTTCAGAGTCTTGCATGGTTCTGATGTTCCAGCATGCAAGTGTCAGTTCATTTACACCTTTGGAGGCCGGTGTGTGCCTTTGTTTCTTTGCCTTGGTTTGACCGCATCAGAAGATTCCCGTTGGCCGCGGCTAGCCAACCAGGTAGTTGGGGATGAGCTTTCTTTAGGCCACCTTTTCTAGGCCCCTCTCCATGTGGAGCAAGCAGTGCTCTCCTTAAAAAAGGCTGCTTGGTCGTTCAGAATGCTGCCGAACAAGACTGTCATCTCCCGGGTCAGGCTTGAGCGACCAATGTCCTGAACCGCCTGCATGCAGGGTTGGGGCTGCGGCTTCCAGTGCATCTTTACACCTGCCGGTTTCGTCCCTCGCCAGTCGCTACAGGGCTTTTTCGGAAATGGATTTGTCCTTCGAGCCTGTGCAATGGATTTTTCTGGTGGAGCGCAGCGTGCACAGAACTGGCCTCACCCTTTAAACCAGAGATTCATCTGCCGTGGCCTTGCAAGCATGGACGTGGCAGTGAGGTCCTCGGGCCGTAGGTTTGATTAGAGTTTCCTTCTCTTAGATGGTTGACCTTACAGGGTTGGACGAGCACCATCTGCCCGGGTTTGGGATTGGAGTTTTCCTTCTCCTAGGACGGTTGCCACAAGGCTAGAGAGCCCATCCTGCCCTTTGACGCTCTTTGTCAGACCCTTCGGTTTTGACCTGTCTGGCATGGGAGACCCTACCAGTGGCTATTATGCCACCGCCAGCATAGCTCAAAACATCATTAGGGTACGCAAGCCTCTCTCCCACGACAAGGGGGCGTCAATGGAGAGGCATTGTATACAATGGCACAGTAAAATGGTATTCCTTATATAAAATGGCAAAATCATGGTTTGCTTTTTGGGATATTTATATATATATTTGGGAAGTATTTTCAAGCCTTGGATAGTGGAATTCATGGATACAGAGGATTGACTTAATCTACAGAACCTGGTATTTGTTGGTGGTCTCCCATCCAAGTACTAACCCGAGGTGACCTTGCTTAGCTTCCAAAATCAGATGGTAGCTGGTGGCTTTAGGGTGCTTAGACCGTTCTGCACCATAAAATGTAGAATCAATATTAATATTGTAATTTTCTGTTACAGTGACATACTGGAACCAAAAGAGCCTGACATAATAGATTGATGTTAAATCAGAATTACTGTTGAAATGTGCCATCTTTGATACAGACAATATGTACATACTTGGGATTAAGTGCTGTTTAACTATCTGGAACTTCCTAAATAAACATGTTTAGGATCAGGCTGCACAGCTTAAGCTGACAAATTTCAGCTGATCTACCAATTAAGCCTTTTAGCCGTAGTTCATCTAGGTTACTATGATATGCAAGAAGTATGAATAACCAAGGTTATTCTGAAGACCATATTAAAATCTGCTTTAATATGCTGAAGACCATATTAAAATTGTCCTGGATCCTCTGGAACAGGGGAGCTGAGCACTGGACCCTTGAGATGATGTTAAATGTCAACCCCCCCATTACCCCAGCTGGCCTGCTAATTGTAAGGGATGATGGGAGTTGTAGTCCAACAACATATGGAGGGCCACATGATCCCTAGACCTGCTTTTCAGTTGTCCTGTAGATATTGATTGGCATTCTTGCAAAAATGCTAGCTTGAGCTTAATATGATATTTGCATGTAACCTCCGTATGTGTGTGTATGCATGCATACTTTCAAGTCACCTGTCTGCTCAGGGTGTTTAGGGGGGAAATGTTAGAAGTGGGCCCTGCAACAAAATGTTACAGTATGAAATGTTCCCTGTTTGGAATGCCACTCTTTGCATCCTACTCCTTGCCCCCAGTTACCATTTCATGGTTCACTAGTAGGGCTCCATTCTCACTAGGTTGTTTTAAGTGATTTTTTTTTCTTCTGAGGGTTTGTTTGTGTTTTTCCCCCCCTGTCCTTTTGGAAACCTTAGGTAACCCCAGGTGTGCTGGTACCTCTCATGCATATGGGTGGTGTCATTTTTGTTCCATAAAAATGAGCACTCCAAAAATTAAGATCACTATTGGCATATATAGGTGATGAACCTCTCCAGGTTCTGCGCTAGGAGAAAAGCAGGGTATAAATTGAATTAAACAAACAAACAAACAAACAAGGCTTTTAAAATGAGTAAAATCAGATATACTATTATTGTTAATATATTTTCTATGGGGATGGCATAGATATTTCTTCGGACTGTGTTGTGGTGGTGGTTAAAATTTATATACTCTTCTGTTGCCACATCCCTTGAGTTCTTTGAGTACATCCTTTTGAGAGGATAATCTATATTTCTGCAAAGGTAATCCAGGTGTAAATAGAAATCTGTGTGTACTGTTAATGAGTGTTATTGGAGGGTGTCTCTGTAATGGTAACTGCTTCTATTTTAGTAAAGCTGGCCCTGAACTTGGTGTAGTGGACAAAGAGACATGCATGGCCTCTCTGAACCTTATATGCCCATTTTCAGGGGGACCTTCTTCTGGGTGAGATTTGTGATCAGTTCATTTACCCAGTGAAAGAGGATGTTCTCGATAAGATTCGGCATGAAGCATATGCAGTGCTCAGTAGCTGTATGCTAATAGTCAATAACAACTAATTATCCATTTGTGGAGCCTGCTGAGTAAATATAAAATCTTTTCAGAACATGTACTGTACAACACATGATAATTGAACACTCATGATAGAAGCCTTCCCTCCCATTATAACTGTAAGCCCATTCTTGGCAGTTGGTTTATATGGTAGATATGTGACACCAAAATGTTTTGTGTTTGTTGCTAAAAATATTTTTTTAAATAGTGATTTCTTTTTTTAAAGGGGGAAGGAGCAGATGTTCTTGTTGTGTGGGGTAATTGGTAAGATATTGTTGTGGATGGTTTGCATGGGCTTTAGTCCTGTGCACTGGGGGTGGGCAAAGCCTAGCCTTCTAGATGCCAGTCTGTTGGACTGCAACTCCTAGCGTTCTTCACCAGGCTATGCTGGCTAGGGCCAATGGGGGATGTAGAATCATAGAATCATAGAATTGCAGAGTTGGAAGAGACCACGAGGGCCATCCAGTCCAACCCCCTGCCATGCAGGAAATCAAGATCAAAGCATCCCTGACAGATGGCCATCCAGCCTCTGTTTAAAGATCTCCAAGGAAGGAGACCCCACCACGCTCCGAGGGAGTGCGTTCCACTGCCGAACAGCTCTTACTGTCAAAAAAGTTCCTCCTAATGTTGAGGTGGAATCTCTCTTCCTGGAGCTTGCATCCATTGCTCCGTGTTCCAATCTCTGGAGCAGCAGAAAACAAGCTTCCTCAACGTGACACCCCTTCAAATACTTAAACAGGGCTATCATATCGCCTCTTAACCGTCTTTTTTCCAAGCTAAACATACCCAGCTCCCTAAGTCTCTCCTCATAAGGCATGGTTTCCAGACC
Source organism: Gambelia wislizenii (assembly GCA_030847615.1). Taxonomy (NCBI): domain Eukaryota; kingdom Metazoa; phylum Chordata; class Lepidosauria; order Squamata; family Crotaphytidae; genus Gambelia; species Gambelia wislizenii. The sequence continues at coordinate 161,331,088 of JAUMIR010000001.1, read as the reverse complement.
TTTCACCATTTTAGTCGCCCTCCTCGGGACACGCTCCAATTTGTCAATATCCTTTTTGAATTGTGGTGCCCAGAACTGGACACAGTATTCTAGGTGAGGTCTGACCAAGGCAGAATAGAACGGCACTATTACTTCCCTTGATCTGGACACTATACTTCTATTGATGCAGCCCAAAATCGCATTGGCTTTTTTAGCTGCTGCATCACACTGTTGACTCATGTTCAACTTGTGGTCTACTAGGACTCCTAGATCCCTTTTGCACGTAGTCTCATTCAGCCAGGTCTCCCCCATCCTATATCTATGCATTTCATTTTTTCACCCTAAGTGCAGTACCTTACATTTCTCCGTATTGAATTTCATTTTGTTAGCTTCGGCCCAGCTCTCCAATTTATCCAGGTCATCTTGAGTTTTGATCCTGTCCTCCAGGGTATTAGCTACTCCTCCTAATTTGGTGTCATCTGCAAATTTGGTAAGTATGCCCCTAATTCCCTCATCCAAGTCATTGATAAAGATGTTGAATAGCACTGGGCCCAGGGCAGAACCCTGTGGCACCCCACTGGTCACATCTTTCCAAGATGAAGAGGAGCCATTGCTGAGCACCCTTTGGGTTCGGCCGGTCAACCAATTACAAATCCGTTGAACTGTTAACTTGTCTAGCCCACATTTTACAAGCTTGTTTGCAAGAATGTCATGGTGAACCTTGTCAAAGGCCTTACTGAAATCAAGGTATGCAATGTCCACAGCGTTCTCTTCATCTACCAAGCTGGTAATTTTATCAAAAAAAGCGATCAGGTTAGTCTGGCATGACTTGTTACTCTGAAACCCATGTTGACTTTTTCTGATTATGGCATTGCCTTCTAAATGTTCACAGACTCTCTGTTTAATGATCTGCTCTAGAATCTTCCCTGGTATTGATGTCAGACTAACTGGACGATAATTGTTGGGATCCTCTTTTTTCCCCTTTTTGAAGATGGGAACAACGTTTGCCCTCCTCCAGTCTGCTGGGACTTCTCCTGTTCTCCAAGAGTTCTCAAAGATTATTGCCAATGGCTCTGAGATTATATTTGCCAGCTCTTTTAATACTCTTGGATGTAGTTCATCTGGTCCTGGAGATTTAAATTCATTTAGATTAAGAAGGTATTCCTGTACTACCTCTTTGCTTATTCTGTGCTGGATTTCCCCTGTTGTGTCTTCTGTACTTTTATCCTCAGGTTGGTCCCCCTTTACCTTTTCTGAAAACACTGAGGCAAAGAAGGTGTTGAGTAATTCTGCCTTTTCTCTGTCCCCTGTTAGCATTTTGCCATCTTGTCCGCGTAGTGGCCCTACCATTTCCTTCTTCCTCCTTTTGCTGCGGACATACCCCAAAAAAACCTTTTTATTGTTCTTAACCTCTCTAGCAAGCCTGAGCTCATTCTGTGATTTAGCTTTTCTGACTTTACTCCTACATGTGTTTGCTGTTTGAATTCTTGTTTGGTGAGTTGCCCCTTTTTCCATTTCTTATTCATGTTCCGTTTAAAACTTAGCTCTGTTGATATTTCTTTAGTCATCCATCCTGGTTTCTTGAAACACCTCCCATTTTTCTTCCTCATTGGTACTGTTTGAAATTGTGCCTTCAGTATCTCCATATCATTTGTATCCCCATAATCAATTTCATCAAGGAACACAAATAGCCTGCATTTGCCATAAAACAGTGCTGTGAAGATGTGCTGTGTTAATGCTGGATTAAGCAATACTCACTTCTTAGTTGTTCCATTTCCAATGCCCAGATTGCCCACAAGATTAGCTTTTTTCACACTACAGTTACAGGACTTTGATACCACTTTGAATACCATTACTCCATGCTATGGAATCCTGGAATTTGTAGTTTGGTGAGACACACAGATTTCCCTGCCAGAGAAACCTAGTGCCTCACCAAACCACAAATCCCAAGATCCCACAGGGTGCAGCCATGGTCATTAAAGTGATACCAAACTGCTACAAACAGGTAGTGTGAAACAAAACTAAGATATATTTAGGTATTTTCAGATATTCTTGATTCTTTCTCTGCTTCCTATATGGGATATATTTTTGAATAGAATTCAACTGTACCCTTATGTTAGCGGAAGGGATTTCGATTCAGTAAACACGCCTGCTAACAGAAGAGGAGGTAATTTTCATCAGTTCCTCCTTTTCCTGCTACCTTTTCTATGCTTCCTGTAAATCTGGTCCAGATGATAGGGAGATCTTCCAGATGGCAGGGAGGATGGATGATGCTATGGAGAGCTGGCAGCTCCCTTCCTCTTCCATGAAATATGTATTAGCAAAGGTTGGATCAAAGATTCTTCTGCAAATGGAAAAGCTCTTTCCACTTTCAAAAGGGCACCACTGCATAAAATGATACTATGGCAGTTACACTTTTAAATATCATAGATATACCAAAGATATATCAAAACTGTATATGCTAAGATATACCTAGTGGATTTTAAGTTCTTGCAGTAGTAACCAATGTTTACAGATAACTGGGAAGTATTTAATACATTCCATTTTTTCCAAAGATTTCTGTTTTTCCCCAAAGCACTGGGAGGGGGGGAATGCAACTGCTTCAAATGTTCTGGTATTTTTTATTTCTCAGACTCCCATGTGTATATCAGAGTGCCTAAAATGGTATCAGAAACACACATTAGACAAAGGCTAATATGTTTAGTATGTGTGGCATTTAGGTGCAATTGATTATACATCTTGACAGGTTTCTATGTATATGACATGCTTAGGCCTAAATCCAACTTGTTGTCCTAACCACAGTAGACTAATTGAATCAATAGATATTGTTAAATCTACACTTAGATCAGTTCCACTGTTCTAGTCCAGTTGGAATAAAAAAATGGATTTAGCCCTTATTCCACACTGTGGCCATAGGTAACCCCCAGCACCCTTTTTGTGAACCCCAAGTCTCCCCCAAAGTACCAGCAGCCCAATTTTTTTTAAAAAAGGTGAAAAATTACCCTTAAAAACCCTTTAAAAGCCACAAACCACTGCATGGAGCAGCTTTCTGCCTTAAAATACTCCCCAAGCCCTTTAACCCCACCAAACCTACTGACTTTTCCTCAAAAATTAGCCTAAAATAAGGGGGGGGGGAACCACTCCAACAAGTAAAAAACATAAAGGTGACTTTGTACCTTTCCTGTTTTAATTACTGGGATGGGGATGAGTCTGTCAAGCCCTGTGGGGCTTTTTGTTCAATAGACATAGAGTCCTGGAAAATATAGCAGACTGTAGAACTATTCAATGGTAGCTGCTGAAGTGGGAGTGAAGAGGAAATCCAAGGGTTGTGGTAACTGAAAAGTGATTTCCCCAAGAGAGGGGAGGGGAGGGGGCAGGAATGGGTTTTTTTCTCACATATAAGAACTAGCAGAGTTTTCAAAAGGCAATCTAATTGGAGCTCATAGAAAGAGTTTGGTTTTATTATAAATATTGATTAACCAAACCACCAAAAATCTACACCTCTGATTAACACTGATTAAGTTTGTTTTTGATTAAAGCAACCTTGAATAACAGCAACTTTGTAATTAAAAAAAAATACACTTGAGAAATATGTAAAAGCTGTTGCCCATCCATCTTCTAGACATGTGTTTCAGTGCTGCAATTGTGCTTCCCCAGAACTTTAAACAGGAGCAAGGGATTCCAGTATTGCCAGCATTAACCAATATACATGGTTAAGAGTAATGCTGAGAAAGTGAGAGGATATACCCAACTGCATCACTAAGGTATAAGTCCAGTGAACTAGAGGACTTCAGATTTGTAACTCCAGTCACTCTATTGCCATGGGCATTTGATTTTACCTTTCTTCCTATGAGAAATATGGAGAAATACTTTTATCCATCTCTCTTCATCTTATAGTATAAAATAGCATTGAGGAGTAAGATTCAAATAACAGTGTGCAGATGGCACAGGCTTCCAAGGATTATTACTATTGACTTTAGAGCACAAAAACTGTACTGAACTGTGTGGACCAAGAGTCAATGCAGATATTCTAGTTCTGGCATTTACTGTTTGTTAGCATGTGGGATAGACTAAATAAATTTACCATACAATAATCTTAGGGATTCTTCAGCTGAGCCTGAACTAAATGAAGTTGGGCTAAAAAGACAGATACCCTGTGGTTTATTCCAGTTGCTTCCTGCTGTTGTAATGGAAAGACTAGGTGGAAATTTGTGAGACAGATATCATATGCACATTCACAGACACACATATCCATAAGCACAACAGAAAAGTCTAATCAAGATTTTGCTCAGCCTAGCTGCAGCTCACAAGTACTTCCAGCTCCAGGCAATCAATGTAAGGATGGTTACCATCTCTATCCCATGCCAACACTGGATGGTTTGGCCATGCAGAATCCCCCAACTCGCCACCTTTCAGGTGCTTAGGATTACAACTCCCATCAGCCCAAGGAAACATGACCACTGATCAGGGATGATGAGGACTTCAGTTCCAAAATATGGAAGGTGTTAGTCAGGGGAAGGCTTTTGATACAGTGAAGTCAGTATAACCAAAAGACTGACAAAAAATTGAAAGCACTAAAAACACCCAGCTGCTTGATTGCTTTTATACTATGTCTTGACTATTTTGTCTGCTTAGTGTTCATTTCATATTTACTTTAGGTAGATTTCAGCAATGTTTATGTTTTTGTATTACTTCTATTTTATGCTGCCATTCAATTGGTTGTTCTCCTACTTACAGTATTATTTAATGTTATTTCTTATCCATGATCAGCATTTTTGTCTGTTTATTGCTTACTTAATATCTTAATATATTCCTGCACTACTTACTAATTGCACTCATGTGTTGTTTTTATTAGAACTTCTAGTTTGTTGTCAGTTTTGACTCCTGCTCTATTTGATTTTGTCTTTTATAGTCTATCATAACTATCCATAGTTTCTCCAAATGGTTTTGGTTTATTTTATAGATAAAACATTTTTACATGTATTTCAGATGTGAGTAGGCTAGTACTTGTTCTTCAACAAATAATTCTTTTTATCTCTGTTTACACATCGATTGTATGCATGTATAATCCTTTGTATCAATGTACCTGCAAAAGATTCTTAATCCAACCATTCATTTGAATTGAAAGCACAACTTGGTATGAATTGTCACTAATATTTTTTACAGAAGCAATGACAAATGTCATATAAACAGGAAACAAGAGCCCACATTTATAGCAGTCTTTTTTAAAAACAGGCAAAAACCCTAGAAATGGAACTATTTCAAATAAAATTATGCTACACCACAGAATAAATCAGAAAAATAAGAGAATGTTGTATCAATACATATAATTTCAAAAAAATAAAATAAAATGAATTCATACCAGCCTATCCCACAACACTGATGGACCATATGGATAAAAATGGCCGGCCAGAAATCTTCATAAGGACTGATGTCAAAGTGGCCTCACCCCTGTTGTGCAGACTTACCTGGAAGTAAGCCTCATTGAATTCAGGAATACATACTTTTTAGTAGACATACATATTTTGAGTAGATATACATATTATGAGCATGGTGCTTGTGTCAATGAAGAGTTGAGGAGAAGCAAGTCTTGTTAAAACCAGTGGTTGTTTTTTTTTTTTTTTAAAATAAGGCTATATCCAGATGTGAGGCTTTGTGTGCATGTCCTATTGAGCACTTAAATTTTTCTGTTCACTGGCAGTGGAGATCTCCTGCTTCCAGTTCAGCAAGGAGCTACTTGTGTCTGTTAGAGCTTCTGGATAAGTAATGAGTCACTGGTGGATCAATTTAATAAGATGTATTTGTTTCCTGTACAGTACTGCATTTGTTTTGAAAAGTGGTCCATTGATCTGCAAAACACATATACAGTATAAGGGGAAACCTGGAACCCAATCCCTGATATGCATGAATTTGTGCCAGAGAAAGTTGAAAAACTTAAAGCCTCTATCAAAGATTGGTCCAGCCTGCATGCAAGCAAGCTGATGGTTCATGAGTTTTCTGTGAGCACTTCAGTGCTAGATATGGGATTTTTTTTTAAAAAATGAAAATCTAAACTAGCCTCTGACCTGCAATATTAACAATGGATTGCATTGCAAATCTGTTGAAAACTACTGACTCTCAGCCCAACCTGCTGCAGGAGAATAAAAGCAAGGCATAATACTGCAGAGTTCTTGTTCCCATTCTCAGCCCAGCTTCCAGAAGGGGCCTTGATAACTGAACAAAACTGCAGGGCTGTTGTAGTATAATGCAGTATAACATGGGTCCTAAATGCTCCACCAATGGGATTGGCATTCTAATGTTCCTGATGCAAACCTTTCATTTGCGTAGTCTCATGCTTGATACAATAGTCTCATATAGTCTCATATAGACACATAGTCTCATGCTTGACACACTTGTCCTCTGGGTTAGCAAATATGTTCCACCATTACATAGTTTGAGCAAACATAGTTGAGTAATTGAAGCATATGAGTACTTGAGTAATTGAAGCAAACACTATAGTGTCCACTTGGGAAACAATCAATAATCTGTGCAATTTATATAATTGAGTGTTCTTGCAATTTGTTATATGTTGGCATGACCACCAGAGCTGTTGCAGTGAGATTTTCCTTGGTTTTTTTTCTGGGCTGTGAGGCCGTGTTCTGGAATAGTTTCTTTCTGACGTTTCACCTGCATCTGTGGCTGGCATCTTCAGAGAATGGTTGGGTAGTAGTGTGTGTGAAATTTATATATTGTGAAGCCCTGTTGGGAATATATGTGAAATTGTGTAATTGAATGGTTCGTTTCTGGGTATAGAAATGCAAGGATGATTAGTATCTGTTTGGCTAATGGTTGGTTGATGGGCCATTATCTGCTGGGAATCCCCCTGTCCTTGGGTGGAATTCCTTTGTAAGTGTTGAGTTTTGATTCTATTGTTTTTCAAAATTGGAAGCCAGATTTTGTTTACTTGTAAGGTTTCTTCTTTCCTGTTGAAGTTGTCCAGGTGTTTGTGGATTTCAATAGCTTCTCTGTGCTTTCTGACATGATAGTTGTTGGCCTGGTCCAGAATTTCTGTGTTTTTAAATAACATTTTGTATGTCCAGGTTGGTTTATAACATGTTCTGCTACTGCTGATTTTTCTGGCTGGCCCAGCCTGCAGTGTCTCTCACGTTTCTTGATTCGTGTCTGCACACTGCGTTTAGTGGTCCCTATGTAAACTTGTCCACAACTGCATGGTATGCAGTAAACTCCTGCAGCTATGAGAGGGTCTCTTTTGTCCTTTGCTGAGCGTAGCATTTCTTGGATTTTTTTGGTTGGTCTGTAGATTGTTTGGAGGTTGTGTTTCCTCATCAGTTTCCCTGTTCTGTCTGTGACTCCTTTGATGTATGGTAACAATACCTTCCCTTTGGGTGCCTGTTTTTCTTCTTCATTCCTGTGTTTTTTTCTGGGTCTGGCTGCTCTTGTGATGCCTGATCTGGAGTAATCATTAGCCTGTAGGGCCAGTTTAGGTGCCTCAGTTCATCCTCCAGGTAGTGGGGTTTGCAGATCCTTTTAGCACGGTCTACCAATGTTCTTATTGTGCTTTTTTGTCCTGGGGGATGATAGGAGTTCTTGTGTAGGTATCTGTCCGTGTGTGGGGGTTTTCTGTATACCTTGTGGCCTAACCGTTGGTTTGGTTTGCGGGTGACTAGGACATCCAAGAATGGCAGTGTTCCTTCCTTCTCTTTTTCCATCGTGAATTGGATATTTGGGTGGATGCTGTTCAGGTAGTTCAGCAATGAGACCAAATCTTCTTCTCCTTGATTCCAAATGGTGAAAGTGTCATCCACATATCAGAACCATGTTGTGGGCTTTTTTTGGTGCTGTTTTCCAGGGCTTGCTTTTCAAAATGTTCCATGTAAAAGTTTGCTATCACAGGGCTCAGGGGGCTGCCCGTGGCTACCCCATCTATCTGTTCATAGAATTCATTATCCCACTGCAAGTAGTTTGAACAAGGCTGTGATGTCCTCAGGAAATATTTGCTGGATGAGTGCCATGGTGTCCATTATGAGGACTTTGATGAATAAGGCGACAACATCAATACTGATCAGTCTGTCTCCAGGTTTCAGTTCGATGTTGTTGGATTTTTTTCTGTGAAGTGAGCTGAGTCTTTGACGTAGTGAGGGGTTTGTCCTATGTGGGTTTGTAATTGTGCGGCCAGAAACTTGGCCAGGTCATACGTGGGGGATCCAGTGGCGCTGACTATGGGTTGGAGTGGAATGGAATCCTTGTGGATCTTGGGAAGTCCATATAGTCTTGGTGGGAGTCTATGCCTCTGATCTGCATAGATTTTGGTGTATGATTAGCTGAATTGATGAGTTCTTGATCAAGGCATTTGTTTCTCTGGTGATTTTGTTGGTCGGGTCTTGCTTGCGTTTTCTGTATGTTGCAAGGTCCAAGAGTCCCCTTATTTTTTGTCTGTATTTTTCTGTTTCCATGATTACTGTGGCATTGCCTTTGTCTGCTAGGAGAATAATGATTTCTGATTCTGCATTGAGATCCTTGATGGCTTTTCTTTCTTTTATTGTTATGTTGCTGGGTGGTGGTTTTGCCTTCCTCAGGATCCTAGCTGTTTCTCCTCTTATCTCTTCTGCCTCTTCCTCCGGGAGATGGTAGAGGGCAGATTCAACATGTGCAATGATGTCTTCAACTGGGATTCTGGTGGTGGTAACTGCAAAATTGCCTCCTTTAGACAGGATGGATGTTTCTTCTTTTGAAAGTTGCCGTTCTGTTAGGTTGATAATAGTCTGTGATGTGTCCACCTGGGGTTTCTGTTGGTGTTTGTGGCATTTGTCAAATTTTTGTTTCTGCCTTTCAGTGTGAGCATATGGGGATGTAGGAGTTGCAAACAAATCTAAAATTTGGGTCCCCCACTGTGCCACCGATAGCCACCCGGCTCCAAGTTAGTGGTGAAGCTGGTGATGTCCACAGCACAGGATGCCAAGTCATATACATTATTACCCAGACCAGAATGGGCAGCAACTTGAAGAAGTCCAGGGGCTGATTTTCAGTCCACTGGATTCCACTGCACTCTTCACCTCTCCTCCCATCCCTGTGCTCCACCCAAATTTAGTTCAGCATCAGCAGCAACCGCAAATGTGTGTTTCTACATTTTAGAGCTAAAGCAAAGTGCCACAGGAGGGGTGTGTACCTAGTTTTGGAAGAGAATCATGTTTCGCTGAAGCCTGTTAAGCGTGTGTTCTTTTTGTTGTTGTGAATTACCATATGCTTTCTTGTCTACAGCTGGCTGTCTTGCTGACATGACTCATGCATGCATGTCTCTTTGCAGACCTTTCTCTTGGGATGCCATAGACAGGGATTTTAGCTTTTACACAAAAGCTTTGGCTTTTTCGATGATACCTTATGATGCTGGGCAATGTGGCTCAAAGTGCTGCCATGCAGTTGTGTGGGGAGAGAAAAAGTTTGTTCCCCTTCCCCAGAGACAACAGGAACATTGTGTATGTTGGGCTTTGCCTTGTGAAAATTGTTTTGGTAGAAACAAACAAACAAAAATAATTCTCCCAGGAAGCAAATGGGTTCTCCCTGTTGATTTCTAATCAAGAGGCAGTAATTCTGGCTGCCTTGTTCTGGTTGTATCATGAACTGGCTGCTGCTCCTGCATTTTAGTGTCTTTCTCACATGTATAAGCATCTGGGGAGAGCATCCATGAGCAGCATAGAGAGTGAGAAGTGATAGTGGATTTTCTAGGAATATTGTGGGAAAATCTCATCAGTTTTGCCTAAGTGAGTTTTGCTTCTGTGCAAATTGTCATCGTACAGTAAGAAGACAATGAAGAGCCTGTTCACAGCACAACTGAGAGATGGTTTTGCCAATTCCTCTGAAATGTAGCCTACAGCACCTGGTATTCATTACTGGTCTCCCATCCAACTACTAACCAGGGCTGACCCTGCTTAGCTTCCAAGATCAGTTGGGATCTAGTGCCTCCAGGGTATTTAGGCTGGCAAGTAGCTACGGCTTTTCATGCTAGGCAAACAATATGATAGCAAACGTTCAAAAGGGAGAGGCTTTGATATCAGTGAGGGAATGCTGGACTTTGATTTTGGCCAGCTTCTTCTTATCTCTGGTTACTGTTGCTCTTTTATTATGATGAATGTAGACTTTTCTCCTAAATAAACAATAGTGTTTGAAAAGAGGCTTTTGTAGATGAAAGGTTTCTTCTTTGAGATCTATGGCCCTTTTCCACATATTCAGGATTCTGCCCACATGGAATGGTGGGTGATCTGATTGTCAATACTCCTTTGGAGAAGGGCGGAGAACAATTGAGTCTCCTTCCAACATGTAATTTAGCATCAGAAAGAACAATTCCATGCATACATTTGGCAGGGAGGAGATACAACCCACTCCACAACACACAATTTGAAGAACTGAGGCATTAGAGCATTAGCTCTGTAGTTTTGTATTATTGTCTTTTACCATTGAATTATGAATTTTCTGGTTTTGAAACTAAAAGCATAAATATCTCTGGAAACAGCATTATTGACTTCCCTTGCTGGTCCAAGGAAATGTTTGAAATTCTAGATTTTCTGGTATTTCCCTTAATAAAACCAGTGTGCTGATATTTGATACTTTACTTCCTTGAAAGTATGAAGGAAAAGAAAGCAAATGAGCTAGTAACCCTAGAAATTTGTCATCCTTTACCAATACCTGTCTGGCTGTTGGATGCTTTGTGTCCTTCTTTATGTTGTCATTTGTTTAACCAGCTCTTGTTAGCGATCTGCTGATGGTGCTTTCAGACTTAAGCACTTGAAAAATTTTGCTCTGGCATGCAGAAATACTAGTCCTGGGTTTTGTACCAGTTGATGAGCTAATTGTCCCTGTTGAAAGGGAAGTGTAAAGCTGACAACCATTTTGGATGCTTTGGGAGGCTATTGCATTATTTCCCTTTATTCAGTAGCCTTAACAATTTAATTGAGGTGAGCCTTTGTGTGTCTGTACACACACATTGAACACATGAAACAAATACTGTCTTCCAGCTAACAGCATAGTGCTTTTCTTCCTTGTCTTTGTGTAGGATTTGTCCCAACCCCCCAAGATCATCTTTCTTACAGACCTTTCTCAGCTTTTCTATACTGTCTTCCTCTGAGGTCATGTGTTCTCTCCCTCTAAGTAGCATGGTATGACAAGAATATGTTGAAAGACCTACCTGGTCTCCCCAAGTCTGTGTTCTGTCTTTCTCAATTTGTAGTCTATTATTTCTCTTCTCTTCAGTTTATCCTGCCTCTGGAACAGAGCTTCACTCTCAGAATCCCCAAGTTACCATGGACAGTGACCATGTTGGCTAGGAGTTTTGGACAGTTGTACTCGGGAAAAGTATCTTTCCCATGTTCTGGCCTGACCCACCTTACAGGGGTGTGGTGGTCCATTCCAGGTTGCAACACAACAAAATGTGGAAAAATCAAAGGTATCGTGAATACTTCAGCAGAGCAGTCTTTGTATCTTCCTTGAACCAACCCTTGGTTCCTCTTGGTTTTGAGTCCCCATCACCCACCTACCTCCATGAACTTGTTCCTTATCTCTGCCTCCATTTTTTTCTCACAGCTCTTCTCCACATGTGGCAGAAGCAATGACTAGCAACAGTGCCATGACATATATGTAACATTGATGGACAGTGAAAACCCATGCCATCATTTATCAATGCAGGAGTGCTTTTGGGAAGACTTTGCTTCCCATCCACAGCAGCTCAATGTCTTGTCAATGCATGCTCACAGAATCTTTTATCTTTCGCTGGATGGGAGGGGGAGTGTTGATCCTCCTATTGGGGGTGGGTGGAGATAGGGCATTCACATCTGCCTGGACTATGGGCCACCACTACCCCTTTGTCATTTAGAACAAGCGTGGGAATCATGACCCTTCAGATAACATTGGACTGCAACTCCCAGGATTCCTCATCATTAGCTATATTAGTGAGGGCTGTTGGGAGTTGCAGTTCAAGAACATCTAGAGGACTGCGTGATTCTCATCCCTGACTTAGAATATGTTATAAACAGACTATAATATAAGAGCATTCACATAGTGATTGGTAACTTATAGATGACAGGCAATAGCCTTGTTTAGTTCTTAGCTCATTTTTTTTTTAAAGTTAGTTATTTATACCCGGCTCTTCAACCACAAGGTTATCAGAGCGGCTTACAAATTGTTTTAAGCAATAGCTATTTACACATCTACACTGCATTAAACAGTTTCCAATGTGTGTTAGCTAATTGCCCCCACAAGCTGGGCACTCAATTTACCGACCTACGAAAGGATGGAAGGCTGAGTGAACCTTGGAGCCCTCTGGAATCGAACTTGCAACATGGTGGCTTGCAGTTCTGGCATTTAACCACTGTGCCACTTTTCTCAATAAGCAATGCTAGTAGCCTAGTTAACCATTCACATAGCACTTTCATCCCACTATTGTGAAAACTGCTTGACTAAAGAGCAATTCTCATTTAAAGTAACTGTGATAACAAACAGAGGGCATTGCATTGTATTGGATGATGTGTAGGCATATACATCATACAAAACAATCCATTTCCCTAACTTACTAGAGCAGTTACCTTAAATGTATGTTGTCCTTTAGTTTAGTGATACCCTGGACTGTAAGCTTTGTCTGTTGAAATTACATGTTGAGACATAGAAAAATAAAATTATGCTGTTTTCACAAAGCAGCATGTTAAGTAAAGTAATTAATGTAAATATAATACACAAAATGTCCTGGGTATCATCTAGTAATGTTGCATTATTTGTGACTGAGAAAGAGAAATCCCTTTCTCCTCTCGATATTTTTAGGATGGACTAAAGCATGTGCTGGATTACAAAGAAGGCACAATATTCATAACTGTAGTTCTAAATGCCAGTAATGTATGCTTTTCTTCAAGTAAGTGAACAAGTACGGTAATACATTTCAAGAACATATTGGCTGCAATCCTATACCCACTTACCTGGCAGTAAGCCTCCGTGAACGTAGGAGTGATTTCTGTATAAACAAGGATAGGATTTCATTTACTTACTTGATTTACATCCCACCTTACATCCCAAATTGGGATTCAAGGTAGCTCACAAGATTTTTTAAAAACTGCAAATAAAAACTTAGTACATTCTGCTATAAAGTACAGTACAGTAAACAGAATAGAATATTAAAATACTTCTGAAGTAAAAGCCATTTAAACACACATCAATTTTAAACAGAAGCACCAAATTCTCAGTTTCTTGGTGGTTTATTCTGAAACATGGTTCTGAGATTCTCTTTGCCATCTATGCATACTGAAGATATCTCTTTAAACACCATGCCAGATTGTGCTCAATGGATGTCCTGCAGTGCATAAGCCATTTCTTAATCTCCATCTAGTGTTTCAGTAGTAATTACTGTGTAAATGTGTAGGCATGGTGCTCTTCATGAACTGTAAATTGGTACTGATGATTTTGGTACAAGCAGCAGCAAAAGATGGAAGGGGGTATTTATGAGGCATACAGAGGATGTTCAAAGAGTCTCACTCAGAGGCTGCATTGGTCTGTTTTTCAGCAGCAAAAAGATTCTACTGTTGTTTGGAGAACTGCACAGAGTGTGCCAGCTGGATTTACAGGCAGGGTTCCAATGGTGATCGTTTCAGTAGCATCCCTATTTTGAAGAAGCAGGTTTATTTATGCATCACTCTACATATGGCTACTGTTGGTGGAGTGTTGCTCTGATGGTCCAGTTGTATATCTCTGTTGAGTAAATGACAGGATGGAGAAATTGCTTTTAGTGGCCCTTTCATTAAGCTTTAAAATGTTCTTTTCAGTTAAGGTTTTACAAGAAATATACCTAGTAGCTCCATATAAGTCTAGGCTGCTAGAAGGAGACTAGAAGAAGACTATCTGCTCTCCTGTTTTTGCACTATACAGGGAGAAATGTCTCTGCAAGGACTATATATCACCTATTGTGCAGCTAGGATCCCAGGGTTTCTGGAGTTACCCTGAACAAGCCATGTGCTGGTACATATGGTCCATTTGGTCTCAGTTGCTCCTTCATGTAGCTGATTGGCTCACTAAGCCAGCAGGGGTTTAGTTTCTAAAACCCGTAGAGATAGGGTGTGTTCGGAGTAGTATGGGGATATTCTGGGAGTTGTAGTCCAAAAAGAAAGCTTTCCAAGCTCTCTCTCTCTTTGTGTGTGTGTGTGTCTGTGTCTCTTTGTCTCTCTCATGCAGTCATGCAGTTGTAACACTGCAAGCAGTCCTCCAAGCAATACACAGTGGCAAAACTTGATGCTGTCCTCCCTATATTTTCTTAGTCACCTTATGAAAGACAGGGGCTATACACAAGTGTTGTAGCTAAGTGGAAATTTGACATTCTATGGGACCCTGCACAGATAGCAAAAAATGTGGGTGATCAAGTCCTTTATATAAAGTTCAAGCACCACCCAATTCCTTCCACACACACCCCATGCACCCCGAAGGCAACTGCTGTGTGTATGCCCCAGCTTCCGCGCCCCATCCCACCTGACAAGCAGTTCCTCTTGTCCTCCCTCTCACTCTCTCCCCCACCCTGCCTCAGTGGCTTCTTTGCCCTCAGCTGCCAGCACCTCAGAACAGCTTCCGCCATGATCCTCTCTCAAGGCCACCTGGCCAGACTAGGGAGAGATGAGATGTCCTGCACTGCTTTAATTTTTTTTTAAAAAAATACTGTTTTTTTGAATTTTTATTAAATACCTGTACTGTATTTGATTTTTTTTAAAAAATTGATCCATGGCTAGTTGGATCCACAGATCCAGAGCCTGCAGATATGGAGAGCCCGCTGTAACTTCAAATGACCTGAGGCCCTTTTACACTGTACAGCCATATAGCACTATGATTCCACTTTAACTGTTATGGCTGCATCCTATCGAATCCTAGGGTTTGTAGTTTGGTGAGAAACCAGAGGAGCTCTCTGTCCAAGAATTCTAAACAGTCCTTCCTAAACTACATATCTATAGGATGTAACTATGGCAGTTAAAGTGGAATCGTAGTGCTATAAGTGTGTAGTGTTACAGTGCTATAATACTACAATATAGTGTTTTAGTTCTAGGATGGCCTCCAGCCAACATGGCCATTCCTTCATGGTGATAGTTGTAGGAAACCATATTGGGAAAGCTGATTTAGTGGTTTGGTGTAGAAAAACTATGTAGTTCCCATTAGCAAGAGGAAAGGAGTCATGTTATGACATAGGTTTCCCCAGTCATGGCCTACAATTCTGATTGGCTCACTGGGATCCTTTCATACCACACAGTTATTGTGCTATTATTCCACTTCAGCTGCCATGGTTGCATTCTATAGAATCTTGGGGTGTGTATTTTAGTGAGGCACCTTTGGTTGAGAATTCGAAATGACCCTCCCTAAACTGCAAATCCCAGGATTCCATACGGTGGAGCCATGACAGCTAAAGTGAGGTTTAAATACTATAATCGTGCAGTGTGAAAACTTGCACACTTTTCTGATAGCCAGACCCTGGAAGGCAACTCTCTGACAGGGAACAAATCCTGATCATGTAGTTCCGTTCAGTGCAGCAGTAAGGGTACGGTTGCTCCTTGCCCATCACTGAAGCACTTAAAGGCCCAGAAATGCTCTTGAAGGAAAGGCGGTGGCAGCATTTTAGGCAGAACAGGGTTAATGGCTTCCTGTGTTCTGTGTGATTAATTCCCTGGAGGAACCAAGGAACCAAAAGCAGCAGCAGAAATAAGGACAGACTGTAAGCATAGGCAGTGAATAAAACAGTGATTGCCTCTAGCAAGTTTCTCTCTGCTATGAGAATGCTGAGAGGGCCTACCTACATAGGCTGGATCTCAGATTTGTTCAATTTATAATTGAGTCTCTCTCTCTCTCTCTCATTCTTTTTATTCAGAATTATAGAAGGTGCGACTATATAGGTATTCATGTATTGTTAAAATGTGTTGTGTGGCTGTTGAGATTGTATTGTGACAAGCAAGTTTTGAACCTCCAAATTGTTCCAGTGTTGTAGAAGCATTGAATTTCAATTTAACCCCCCCCCCACAAAGATTGCTTATTGATTGATTTCAGATTTTATCAGTTCCTCTCCTAAATATTTAAGTCCAGAAAAAATCCTTAAGCCGAACCCTAAGGATTTAAGACTGGTAATTCAACAGAGGTTGCTCATGTCTGGGACCCAACAAAATGGGGAAAGCTAGACATCATGGCCACAGATTTTAATATAAGCTGGTTCTGCTAGTTGCTTACAACAGAATGGGAGTTTTGTGGCCTTGTTCTTGGACTGCAGCTCCCAGCATTCTTCACCATTGGTTGTGCAGGCTAGGGCTGATGGGAGTTGCAGCTTAACAATGTCTGGAGGGATGCACAAATCCTGCTCCATGATAGTGAACTGGGCTCACCCATATTCCAAGGGCAGAGTGCACCTCTAAGTACTAGTTGCAGGAGATACAGATTATGGCCTCTATGCTTGGCTGATAAGCTTCCTTAGAGGCATCCAACTGGCCACTGTTGAGGACTACAGGGAATTTTGGTTGAGTCCAGCACTGACTCCTAGAAAAATGTGTGGAAAATTAGGTTTGTTGGCCATGGGAAGAGAAGTAAATCTTTGTTTATTGGTCCTTCCATCATAGGTTTGTGATGAGGAATTAAAATGGAGGGCCTCTGTCATGATAACATGGAAAGGCATTGCTCCTTGAGAATAATTGAACTACTTATAATGAGAGTAACTCAGCTGTTATAGCTTGATTGATATCCTTGCTTTAGGAATTGCTTATATCCTAAGGTTAGTTTTTCTTTTTCACAGATAAAGAAGAGGCAGCAGGACATTGTACGATTTCTGGAAGCCAACAAGATTGACTTTGAAGAGGTGGATATCACCATGTCAGAGGAGCAAAGGCGATGGATGTATAAAAATATCCCTAAGGACAAACAACCTGCACAAGGCAATCCGCTACCACCTCAGATTTTCAGTGATGATGAGTACTGTGGAGTAAGTAACTTCTGATAAGTCTAGCTTTCTGGGGATGCTAGCTTTACTCAGTTCTCATCCATGTAAGCTACAAAGGCATCAGTTGTTTTTAATAACAGCACAATAACGAAGAAAATTAATGATCATGGTGTTCTTTTAAAAATTGTTCTGAAATAACATTGATAAATGAGCATGCAGTCATAGCACACAGTATTTTGTATGGGCAAGGAGCTTAACTCTCATGTTTGGTCTGTATTTTGCTATTTTCTGACAAGATAATTCTGCACTGGGATCCTAAATGTTAGATAACCAGTCTTGCATTTTGATACTTGCATTTTGTTTTGTAAAGTTTCACGACTCAAGCTGTTGACTAATTCTTTTTTTAAAAAAATCTGTTCATACATGGGTTTTTGTCCTCAAAGGTTCAAAGGAATCACTATAAGACCAATCAAATTTCACAAAGTAACAAGCAAGCTTTCAAGTTCTCTGGAATTTGATGGATACTAAAGGGAAGTGAGAACCTGACTTGATGCTGAAGTCTTAAATGTCTGCATTGTTTACAGCAAGAGTTAGGAAGCTTTGACACTCCAGATGGTTTGACCTACAACTTCCATTTGGCCAATGGCAAAGAACTGTGGGAATTGTAGTCTGAAACATTTGGGGGGTGATGTTCCCCAGCCCTGTCTTCTGTGTAGTCTGACACTGGAAGAGGCAGCACCCTTAATTGAATTAGGTGCTCCTAGATGCTACAGTGGTTTCAAGTTACACTTGGGTATGTGGGGATGAAGAAAAACATAATGGATGGTTCCTCATTTGTCTTCAGCCTTATGTGTATCACAATTTCCTTGTTACATAGAGAACAGCAGTTAAAATAAACATAACCATTTTAGGATGCATTTTAGGATGAAAAAGATGGAGTTCAATCATAGGTAAAATAAGTTATGAGAACCCAGGTTGGAAAGTATGACCTAGTGGCTGAAGGTGACATAACCTTAAAGAATCCAGTCACCATAGCACCCTGAGCAGAAACAATTTACAGTTGTCCCTCTGTATCCACAGATTTGGTATCCTTGTATTTAAGTATCCACGGCTTGAAAATATTGTTAAAAAAATAATAATCCAAAAAGCAAACCTTGATTTTGCCATCTTATATAAGGGACACCATTTTGCTATGCCATTGCATATAATGGGACTTGAGTATTCACGGATTTTGGTATCCACAGGGGGGTCCTGGAACCAAGCCCCAGCGAATATGAAGGGACAACTGTAGTCTGATTTCAGAAACCCAGCAGGGTTGGGCCTGGTTAGTATTTAGAGAGGAGACCACTATAAAATACCAGGGATCTCCCAGTAGAGCTAGACAAGAATCCTGCCTGAAACTCGGAAGAGTCATTGGTGCCAGTCAGAGAATGGACCAATGGCCTGACTCTGTATAAGGCAGCTTCCTGCATTCCTGAGTCCTATCTTCAGGTGGCAGAAAACTCTCTTTATCCAGTTTTAGGATCCTGCTGCTGAACAGCTAAATTTGGTATTCCCTGAGGGGTTCATTGATGAAGTGGTTCCATTCTTCAGCAACCATCTCAATACTGCTACCACACACAACTTCTTTACTTCATTGCACTCCCAGCATTTTAAAGTCCCAATGTTTGCTCATCAGTCCCAGTAGTATGTGAGTATTTGAATAAAGGAACCATCTGATCCGTTGAAATGGGATGGAAATGGAGAGTCAAAAGATCCAGCATTCAGATGGCAGTAGCAAAGGCCAATTTGCTCCTTCTGAGTGGGGTACCATTTGAGCGTTCTCTTTGTGGATGGACCGGTAAAGATTTTCAATTATTTAAAAGATGTAAAGGCCCATCTGTTGATACACAGTCATCCCTTCATATTTGTGGGGGTTAGGAGCGCAAGACCCCCACGAAAATGGGGAAAAAAAACGCAAATAAAAATAGGCCTCCCAGAACTCCTCTGCTACCACTCCCGCCTTTGCTTGCCCCATCACCGCCACCATGCAGTTACTGCTGCCGCCATCCCCACCATGGCCCAGCCGCTGAGCACCATGCCCAGCAGCCCACCCCCACCCCAAACAGAGCCAAGCCCCAGGAGAGCGGGGAGTTCGGGTCTAAAGCACCCAACTCCCTGCTCTCCCGGGGCTTGGCTCCTCACCCCAAATGGAGCCAAGCCCCAGGAGAGCGGGGAGTTAGGCGCTTTAGACCCGAACTCCCCTCTCTCCCAGGGCTTGGCTCCCCACCCCAAATGGAGCCAAGCCCCTGAGGTGGCTGGAGTTCCCACGCCTCTTAGCCACTGCCTCCAAGTAAAAGAGGCAGCCAAAGTGGCGGCTGCTGTTCCTCCTTGCCCAGTACCCTCATTGTTGCAGTCCCCCTGGACAGGGAGGGGGAGGAGAAGGAAGACAAACCGCGAATACATAAAACTGCGAAATTCAAAGCCGTGGATATGAAGGGACTACAGTTGTCCCTTCACATTCATTGGGGTTTGGTTCCAGGACTCCCTGTGAATACTCAAGTCCCATTATATGCAATGGCATAGCAAAGTGGTGTCCCTTATATAAGATGGCAAAATCAAGGTTTGCTATTAGGATATTTTTTTAAAGAATATTTTCAAGCCGTGTATACTCAAATCCGTGAATGTCAAATCCATGAATGTGGAGGGACAACTGTACTGTATTTTGACCAGTGAAAAACCTATTCTGTATAGGTTATGGCCCTGGTTATCAGGAAAATTTATCACAAGTGCATAGGGTGACATCATATAGCTCGAAATAGACACAGAGGGTTAATATTATCCTTTAATAGCAAAGGCAGGAGGCTTCACTGCACTGTACATCGGTTTGGCATTTCAGTAAGTAAGAATATGCATTCACCTTTTTTCCTGTGAGAATATCAGCACATGCATGGCCCTACTTTCAACCAGTGGTGGCGATAGGGGGGGTGCGGAGAGGTGACACCGTCTGGGAGAGAGGCCCCTTAATGACACCATAGCTTTCACCCTAACTACAAGAGGCATGGAAGAGTGATTTTATTGTTGCTGCTTGTCTTTTTCTCTTGTCAAAGCTTCTAGAAGGAAGAGAAGTGTTGTTTAAACCTGTGCTATATCAGTCTATTGTTTGAGGTCACACCTTTGGTCTTGCTCTAGGGAGAAGCCATCCTGGACAAGGTTTGTCAGCCTGTGGGATATGCTCAAGTATACAGTAACCTGTGAAGAAATTATTTTTCCCTGTTGGCTGAAAGGACTTGTCATTCTTTTTCTCTATTGGGTGCAAGTGCATGTAGACTGTTCTCTGCTGTGAAACACCTTCTGCATCCATTAATTACAAATAAATTCTTCTTTTACACCATTGACATCCTCTAGTGTTCATATTTACGAATCTCTTCGGGAGGCCTGGAGACAGATCCATTTCTAGGTCAGGACACATTTATTTATTTTATTTATTAGAGTATTTATATCCTGCTCTTCAGCCACAGAGCAGTTTACAAATTGTTTAAGCAATAGCACTTTACACATCTGCACCACTTTATAGCTCACTAGACACTCTCTAAGTGATTTCCAGTGTGCGTTAGCTAATTGCCCCCACAAACCAGGTATTCATTTAACCAAACTACTAAAGGCTGGAAGGCTGAATAAACCTTGGAGCCCTTGGGATCGAACTCACAACATTATGGTGGCAGTACCAGCATTTAACCACTGTGTCACCAGGGCTCTGTATATGTTAACCATATACATGCTCAGTATATGTTAACAGTACAGTAGCACCCCCGTATCCATGGGGGATTGGTTCCAGCCCCCCCCCCCAGATAATAGTGAATGCCCCCTCTTGCCACTGCTGCCACTGGAACCATGGGGGGGGATGAAGGGAGAAGGGAGCTGAGATCTCCCCCCTCCCTTTGCCCCCCCCATCACCACTGCTGCCACCAGAGCCATCCCGGGGGAGAAGGGAGACGAGATCTCTCCTCCTCCCCTCCCTTTGCCCCTCCCCATTGCCACTGCCGCCACCGGAGCCATTCTGGGGGGTGAAGGGAGGAGATATCTCCTCCTCCCTTCCCTCCCTATCCACTGCTGTGAACTGAATCTGTGGATGGCGAATCAGCGGATACAGGGGCTGGTGCTACTGTACTTGTGTTACCTGTTTTTCTGTTATTCTGGAGAACAGAAGCATCTCTCACTGCTCTAGCACTTGCTATTGCTGCAATAGATTATTGGTACTCATCACAGTGGATATCTGGTCTTGCTTGAGTGCCCAGAAAAGAACCATGGTCCTTGAGCAGAGTGAACCTCTGATGCTACCATCTGCCTAAGTGTTATGACAATCCTGTTAACATATCTGCATTCCTGGTAGCTAATTTAATCCTTTTACAGTTCCTTGGCCATACTGTCTTTGCAATTAATCATAATGAGTAGCTGAGCATTGAAAGTGGATAGCTGAAAATGGGAGGAAATGGGAACTTTACTCAGAGGTGAACTAAATCTGATTTACAAAGTATTCTTGGTTTTGCTGTAATTCATTGGAAAGCAGCCAAGGTCTCCCTTTTCTAGTTAAAGACCTCTTTTTATGTGCAGTGAAATCCATGTTTGACAAGCTGCCTAATAGCAATCTTTGCAAGTAGGAGAGATTTCCTTGCCTTAGATTTCCCTTTCCATATGTCTTAAAATGTTGAGGAGAAGGGTGAAGCAAATTTCTTTGCAGGATTTCTCACAGCTGAACAGGAAGTCTGAAGGTGGATCTTTGGCCGATTGTATGAGTAACAGTGTAACACCAGCGTAGTATGTGCATGATACTCATATTTTTTTACTTCACTCTCTCCCCCTCCCCGTGTGGGTATGCGTGTGTGAGAGAGAAAATATGTACATGGTTTTAAAAATGTTTACATGCTTTGGATAAAAGAATAACACTCTTTTGAGTACTAAGGAGAATATTTTCACAGATTCTGCAAAATGGGTTAACCATATTTAATCCTTTAAAAGTGGCTTAAGCCAGCCTATCTATTTTTCTGGAAGTCTGTCTTCTTAATTTTGTTAATACCAGAAGATGCAAAACTATATTTAATGTATCTAGAATGCTTCCTTTGTGACATTTTAAAGACAGCAGGTATGTTTTCCCTATCTGCAAACGTTATGTGGAATTAAAATAAAACATAAATAGCAATTTGCTTTGCAAGCTGCGTAGTGCACTCAGCTGAGTTTCTGTACTGGAATTCTATTATGAAATGGCTCCTGCTATGTAGATGATGCTGCCCACAAAGACTGCCATGCCTGAATGTTCATCCATGCATGTTCCCTGTTGTGTTTCTATAGAGTGAAAAATGGCACTTGTGTAGTGTTTTCAACTATACAAAATGTTTTGTTGTTGTGTACCGTACAATGGTTTCTGAGTTATGGTGATCCTAAGGCAAATCTATCCCAGGGTTTTCTTGGCAATGTTTGTTCAGTGTGTGTCTATGTGTTCACCTTTGCCTTCCTCTGAGGCTGTGAGAGTATGACTTGCTCATGGTTACCTAGTGGGTTTCCATGGCTGAGCAGGGATTTGAACCCTGGTCTCCAGTGTTGCAGTCCAATGTTCAAACCACTACATCAAGCTGGCTCTCTGTGCTTCAGTATCCATTTGTCATATTTCTAACAATCAGAATAATAGAGTTAGAAGAGACCATAAGGGTCATCTATTCCAGCCCCCTGCCCTGCACTAATACACAATCAAAGCATTCTCAACAGATGGCCATCCAGCCTTTGTTTAAAAACCTCAAAAAATGGAGACTCCACCACACTCCCAGGCAGTGCATTCCACTGCCAAATAGCTCTTGCTGTCAGGAAATTCTTCTTAATGTTTAGATGGAATCTCTTTTCCTGTAGTTTGAACCCATTGCTCTGTGTCCTAGTCTCTGGAGCAGCAGAAAACAAGCTTGCCCCATCCTCAGTATGACATCTCTTCAAATATTTAAACATGGCTATCATGTCTCCTCTTAACCTTTTCTTCCCCTGGCTAAACATACCCAGCTCCCTAAGCCGCTTTTCATAGGGCACGGCTTCCAGACCTCCCACCATTTTGGTCGCCCTTCTCTGGACACATTCCAGCTTGTCCATATCCTTCTGGAATTGTGGTGCCCAGAACTGGACACAATATTCCAGGTGAGGTCTGACCAAAGCAGAATAGAGTGGCACTATTACTTCCCTTGATCTAGACACTGTACTTCTATTGATGCAGCCTAGAATCACATTCGGTTTTTTAGCTGCCGTGTCACATTGCTGACTCACATTCAGTTTGTGGTCCACTAAGACTCCTAGATCCTTTTTGCATGTACTGGGCTTAAGCCAGGTGTCACCCATCCTATATCTGTGCTTTTAATTTTTACTGCCCAAGTCTAGTATCCTACATTTCTCCCTGTTGAAATTCATTTTGTTAGTTTTGGCCCAGCTTTCTAATCTGTTAAGGTAATTTTGAATTCTGATCCTGTCCTCTGGAGTATTCGCTACCCCTATCATGGAACTGGAGAACACCCTTGAGCTGATGTTGGGCTCTGTGTCCCATTAGTCCCAGCCTGTGGTGAAGGGTCATGTGAGTAGCAGTTTATCTACATTTGCAAGGCCCAAGGCTCCTCATCTGTGCTTTAATGTCAGTTGCTATTACTCTTCCTCCCCCAAGAAGACCCAAATAGTAGATCAGAGTGCTGAGGGTGAAAGAGAGCAGCTTGCCCAAGACTGCCTAATACGTTTCTTCTGGTTTGTAGCTCAGCCAGTTGGCAAACACTGCTGAGTTAGATGAGGCTAATTTCCAATTTTGATAGAAAGAGGATGAGAAACCTGGGGGCAGGGGCAGAGTGAGGAAGGTTCTGTTCCTAAGGAGTATCTGTGCTGCACAATTACTGTATATCAGTTTCATACTACTTTTAATTGTCATGGCTCCATTTTTAAGAAATCCTGGGACATGTAGTTTGGTGAAGTACTTAGGTGGTTCCAAGGTACCCTGAGTAGTGGTGTTGTGTGCCTTCAAGTCATTTCTGGCTTATGGTTACCCTAAGGCAAAGCTATCACAGGGTTTTCTTGGCAAGATTTGTTCAGAGGGGATTTGTCTTTGCCTTCCTCTGAGGTCTGAGAGTATGACTTGCCCAAGGTCACCCAGTGGGTTTCCATAGCAAAACTGGGATTTGAATCCTGGTTTCCAGAATCATAGTTCAATGCTCAAACCACTAAACTACACTGGAGAGGACTGAATCAGTTTTAATTCTGTAGTGTACTTTGGGAACTGTAGTTCAGAGGAGTGTGCTCTAGAGGTCTCTAACAGAGAATTCTAATATACCTCACCGTGCTACAAATTCCAAATGAATGTTTAGGATGGAGACATTATGATTAAAGTACTATGAAATCGATAATTTTATAATACAGATTTTTCTGTAGTGAGGACTCAAAGCAAACGCTGAGCTACAACACTCACCTTGGGCAGTCATGTTCTCTCAGCCAGACCTACCTCATGGGGTTGTTGTGAAGGTAAAGATAGGAGAAGGAAACCCTTGAGCTCATAGGAAGAGAGAGCGGATGTAAATAACAATTACTGGAACATTCCGTAAAGCACTCAGCAATGTGATAAGTTAACATTTTTGCTGGGGTGAGGCAGGTGTGGCCCGTGGCCCACATGCAATCCCAGTACATTTTTTCTGGCTTATCAGACATACCAAAGCCCCTGGTGCACTTCAATTTTAAATTAAAATTAAATGGCCTGAAGATTGCCTAAGCAGCTGCCTAAACATGGTGTTTGAGTTTAACTCTACCTAGCATCCCCCAAAATAGAAGAACTGCTGAAAATCAATTGAAAATAGAGCTAAATCAAAAGTGGAAGCACCAAAAATAAAGCTAAATCAAAACTGGTGAGGCATGCTGGAGGCTGCGGGCCGTAAATTGGTTCCCATCCCTGTTGCAGTTGTTCATCCCTGATGCACATGTTGGGATATCTTTATTGGCTTTTGCATCCCCCTGTGATTAGCTGGCATTAGGGATGTTCATGATTCTCTGAGCTGTTGTTCGCAGCAGGAGCTCCAAATTGTTTTGGCTTTCTCCTGATTTCCCTTGGAAAGAACGGCTTCTTTTTTGGCACCTTGTGATGAAATCTTTTAAGTATATAATAGAACCCTCTACCATTATTTCTTTATCAGAGGGGTGAGAGAAATAAGAGGTAGGGGAGACTAACATTTTCCCCTGCCAGCTTTCTGTTCAAAATAACACATGGCAGCTGCTCTCCCTCTGTATTACAAATTTGTGTCTATAAACATGAATATTTATTTAAAAAGTTGTGATGAGCTCTCCGTTTTGTTCAAAAAGATGTGTCAGATATGCTCTCGTTGGAACATTCTACCTGGTGTTTTAGTGACAGTTGTGTGTTGCTTTGAGGACAACTGTGGTTTTGCCCACAATCTCTGCCACCACACAGATGGGCCACAGGTGCTGTTTTACCACTGCAGCAAAACACAACTCTTGTCTTTGCCCCTAATAGCGTGTAGCTGGAAGTAACAGTATCCCAGAGGTGTGGACAACAAAGAGTTAGGAGATTGTGCAAGTGAACAGTAAGAAATAATGAGCAAGCCAACATTAAACAGCAGTTGCCCTGTCTTTCACAAATTCAGAAACAATAGACATTATTGTCTGTATCTGGAGGAAAACTCTCCATGGTGATAGTGATAGTATTAAAACTAGATTAATCATGGTGTCAGAGCAAAAGCTTGTATTCCACAATGCCTTCCACTTTATAATTTTCGGCTTGAAAAAAAGGAAATAGTATTAAGGTTGTTTATGTAGAAATTCAACAAAATAAAAACACAACCATAACAATGGACAGTCCCAGGGCTTTCATACTGGACAGTTATAGCACTACGATTCCATTACAACTGCCATGGTCCTATCCTTTGGAATCTTGGGATTGGCACTTGAGGGAGGGGCATTTAAAATTCTCAGCCAGAGAGATCCCCTGGTGCCTCATCAAGCTACAAATCCCAGGATTTTGTAGGATGCACAGAGGTGAAAGTGGAATTACAGTGCTAAAATTATGTAGCAGGAAAGGGCCCCTGTACAATCTTCTCAGCCTCAGGATTTAATCCTATTCCCACCTACCAGGAAGTAAGAAGTATTGAATGCAGTGGAAAATCTGAGTAAAGAATCCTAGAATCATAGAGCTGGAAGAGATTACTACAAGGGCCATCATCTAGTCTAACCCTCTGCCCTGCAGGAATACACAATGAAAGCACTCCTGACAGATGGCCATCCAGCCTCTGTTTAAAAACCTCCAAAGAAGAAGACTCCACCACACTCTGAGGCAGTGCATTCCACTGTCGAACAGCTCTGTCAGGAAGTTCTTCTTGATGTTTAGGTGGAATCTCTTTTCCTGTAGTCTGTGTCCATTATTCCATGTCCTAGTCTCTGAAGCAGCAGAAAAGAAGTTTGCTCCATCCTCAGTATGACATCCATTCAAGTATTTAAACATGGCTATCATGTCACCTCTTAACTTTCTTTTCTCCAGGCTAAACATACTCAGCTTCCTAAGAAGAATAGGACATTTTTGAGGTGTATATGTGTGTGTGTTAGCCATGTCACTCTAGCAAAAACGACAAAGAGGGTTGGGGCACCATGAAGACAACTAAGTTATAGTTGGCATAAGCTTTCATAAATTGTGGCCCACTTCATCTGATACATGCAGCTAGCAGTGTTTTGTGTAGGGCAGGGGTGGAAATCATACAGCCCTCCAGATGCTGCTAGACTGCAACTTCCTTCACTATTGGCTATGCTGGCCAGGCTGCTGGGAGGTACAGTCCCACAACATATGGAGGGCCATATGATTCTCACTCCTGGTGTATGGTAAAAATCAGTGGGGCAGTGTGGCTTTCTCAGTGGATGAGGGGCACTTGAGGGAATATAAGAGGAAACTGCTTGTTTATATTGGTTTTCTAAAATGTTTGTGTGTCACCTGTTGACTTATGACCCCATGAATTTCTGCTGTTTTGCGTTTTCGTAGGCAAGGAATACTCAGGTAGTTTTACCAGTTCCTGGGACAAAACCTCATTGATTTTGCCTATCTGTATTATAGCCAATATCTTCAGATCCCACCTCCCCACACTAAGATTAATCACCAGAACACTATGATTGCTTGACGATCCATGTAAGAGCAGTAGCTGTTCAGCTGACTTTCAGCAAACTCTCTTTCCCAGTGGAGAGGGCTCCAGAGCATCCGATGCTTGGGTTGTCCGTCCCACATGCTCCTGGTAGGCAGGTAACAGGAGAACTTCATTTGAACTGCCCCCCAGTGAGGTCATCCAGGAGGGACGACCCCCCTGTTGGTCAGTCTGTTTCCTGCCTATGCTCCTGGTAGGTTCGTCTCTTCCTTTGTCCTTGTTTGACTCTCCACGTGGCAGGGGCCTCCTTTAAAAAAATAATAAAATAAAATAAAATAAAAAGGAGAGTTTTCTCCAATTAGCCCCAGCCACAATGGGAGAGAGAAGGACATCAACACAGGAAGAAATTGATGCAGTGATCGTGGCTGTAATCAGCAACAATCGACCCTCGAGGTCTGGCTTTTCAGCTGAGCCACTGGAAGAGGAAGTTAGCGAGCGGGGCTCCTCTGCCTTAGGCAGAGGCACGAAAGGCTCCGCTAAGGGCAGTGGCAGTAGGAAGAAGCCGAAGAAGGGAGAGAAGCCTCTCGCCTTCGTTGCCGCTGGCTGCACCCCGGCCTTGCTCCCTCTAGATGGAGGCAAGACGAACCGGGAGGAGGAGTCCGCCACGCGGTCTCCCTGGCAGGAGGAGACCCAGCCCACTCCCAGGGATGGGATGAGTGCTGGCACACTGGTAACCCTAGCCAGCTCCCCGGAAGAAGGAGGATCGGGTCCCCAGGAACATAGGATGGGCGCAGTGAGTGGGGCCCGTGCCTCAGGGACCGGGGATGAAGGGAGTGGCCCCCTTGCAGACATCCCTGGGTGGCTGAGGGAGGCCTTGGCTAGGGAGGCGGTAGGCTGGCTGGCAGCAGGGCTGTTTCAGCCAGGCCTACGGGGCTCAGGCGGAGCGGCACCAAAGGGGGGAGGACACCCCCCTCACAGCTGGCATCGAGACGGGCGCGCCAACCAGGGACCCTCCCGAGGTCACTGCAGCCCCCATCAGGGATCCCCCTGTGTGCTCGGAAGCCCTCAACCATGACCCCCCGGCAACAACCCCTCCGCGTGCGCCGCGGCTCCTTGCCACCCCGTGTATCACTATGGCGCAGCCCCAGCAGGCACCCAGGAAGGGTGGCAAGGGCAGCGGGCCTATTAAGGGGAAGCAACCAAAGCCCAGGGGCACCGGGGCAGAGGAGTTGCGCGCAACTCCCATTCCTGGCCCCAGCAATGCCAACCTTGCCCATAACCAGGGCATTCAAGCAACTAGGTCCCTCAGAGACGAGGAGGACGGCGTGTGGGGCCAGGATGTGGCTGGTCACCATGCACAGCCCCCTAGAAAGCGGGCAAGAGCGAAAGGGGGGGAGATATCCCTCATGATAATGATGAGGCCTCCCTCTATTCATCCACGGCGGAGGACTCCAACCAATCAGACAGAGAAGAAGGGGAACTCTGAAGAGGAAACGGAAAAGGTTGCCACAGCACGCCCCTCTGCATGCCATTTTTCTCCTGAGGACTTTACTGTGCTTCTGAAGAAGATGGTCAGAACATTGGGCCTTACCTTGCTTACAGTGCAGCAGTCCCAGGTGGATCCGGATTTGCTGGAAATCTACCATGAATTTTTCCCAGATTCCCAGCCTCAGGCCATGGAGATGCCAGTACCAGCGGCACTAATGCGTTTCATTTGTGACGAATGGAAAGCTCCAGTGGTGGCAAAACCACAGCTGGCCCTAGCTAAGAAGCTCTACTCATTATCCAAGAAGGTAATGGGGAAGTTACAGGTCCCTCTTATTGATGCCCCAATCTCTGAACTGGTCTCTTCTGCAATCTTCTGCTGAGATGGGGAAGAAACCCTGAAGGTTCCAGAGGATAGGCGCATGGATCTAGCACTGAGACGAGCCCATGGGGCACTCTCTTTGGCCATCCGGGCTTCCACAACAGCAACCATGATGGTGCGAGCGGCAATACAGTGGTCTAAGGACGCACTCAGTGATGTCCCATGAGCACAGACCAGAATTCGGCAGGACCTTAGCAAATTAACCAAGGTCTCAGCCTTCCTTACAGACAGCACCCTGGATTCCATACAATTCTGTGCAAGGGCCCAGGCAGTGACAGTGGCTGCCAGGAGACAGGTGTGGCTGAAGTCATGGAACACAGACTTCAAGTCAAAGCAGAATCTGCTCTCTTCCCTATTCCTCGGAGAGAAGCTGTTCGGTGAATCGCTTGAACCGATCCTGGTCGAGGATAAGGACAAGAAAAAGAAGACATTGGCCTCTGCCCATAAAAGAGAGGACAGGAGATCTGCCAGACGGTACCGGCCCTTTCAAGCATCAGGGAACCACCAAGGGAGAGCCGCGTCTTCAAACCAGACCGGGGTCAGGGATTTTAGACCCTCTAGATCTCGTTGGGGTGACAACAGATATCACCGCAGGAACCAGCAAGGTGGCTCTGGGAAAGCAGCTCAATCCCAGTCCACCAAGCAAACTCCCAAGTCACAACAATGACAGTGCCCTCCCAGTTGGGGGGGGCAGACTTCAGGCCTTCGTGGGGCTTGGGAAAACTCTACCTCAGATAAATGGGTCTTACAATCAATCTGTCACGGATACCAGATAGAGTTCTTCCGAGTTCCCCCACGTTGGTTCATACTGGCCCCGATCCACAAGGACGGGGAAAAGCAGAGACTGATGACAGAAGCAATCCAAAGATTGCTATAGATGGGGGCCATAGAGGAGGTACACACACATCAGCAGGGCAGAGGTTGCTATTCCATCCTGTTCCTGGTACCGAAGAAGAACGGCACATGGAGAGCAGTCCTGAATCTGAGAGGGATGAACAAATTCGTTCGGAAGCAGCGCTTCAGGATGGAAACCCTGAAACATATCCTGGAAACCATACGTCCAGGGGACTATCTAGCTTCCTTGGATTTGCAGGATGCGTACCTCCATATTCCAATCCATCCATACCACCGCCAATTCCTCTGCTTCTGGTACAACAACAGACATTTCCAGTACAAGGCTCTGCCCTTTGGACTTTCCTCGGCACCCAGGGTTTTCACGAAAATTCTAGTGGCCCTAGTGGCTTGCTGGAGACGATCAGGAATTAATGTCTATCCTTACTTAGACGATCTGCTGATCCGTTCCCCCTCCAGGCTCAGAGCAGAAAGGGAGATCGGGGTGGTGATGGAATCCCTCCAGACTCATGGGTTCCAGATCAACCTTAAAAAGAACTCCTTAACACCAATTCAGCGCATCCAGCACCTAGGGGCTATAGTGGACTCGGTGGAGGGCCAGATACATCTTCCCTCGGAGCGAGTCAACTCGATCCAGAAAGCAGTTCAGAAGGCATTGCTAGCACCCAGATCGGACATCATGCACCTGGCACACCTGCAGGGGCTTATGATAGCGGCCATAGAATGTCTTCCATGGGCACGGTTTCACACGAGGAGTCTCCAATGGTTCATACTTCCCTTTCAGGAGAAAATAGCCTGCAAGCAGCACCATATGGTCAGACTACCACAGGAGGTTGTGACGTCGCTTCAATGGTGGATGTCTCTGGCAATGCACAAGGGCCATCAACTGTGGCAGCAGAACAGGGTGCAGATCACCACAGATACCAGCCTGTGGGGCTGGGGAGCCCATTGTGGTCCACACCTTGCACAGGGCAAGTGGTCGACAGAGGAACCCACCCACAGCATCAACTGGCTAGAGCTCAGGGTGGTCAGACTGGCTCTCATAGCTTTTGTGGACTAAGTCAAGGGCCAGACGGTGTTAATCCAAACAGACAACATCATGACGAAGGTCCACATAAACTGCCAAGGGGGGTTCAGGTCGTGGGCCCTAATGGAGGAGGCGACACGGCTCCTCAATTGGGTGGAATTACACCTCATATCGATATTGGCGGAGCATCTTCGGGGGACGCTCAACCAGAAGGCCGACTGGCTCAGCAGGTCGGATATCGACCAAGGAGAATGGAGCCTGCACCAGGAGGCATTCGAAGGCATCATTCATGTTCTGGGACGGCCAGAGATAGATCTGTTCGCATCTCCGGCGAATGCGAAACTTCACCGCTTCTTTTCCAGATATGTATCAGAAGGGGCGGAGGACATGGATGCACTGATATGCCCTTGGTCCTGGGGGCTGCTTTACGCATTTTCCCCAATACAGCTGATACCTAGAGTGATCAACAGGATACGCCTGGAGAGGGCGGAAGTAATCCTCATCGCCCCGGAATGGCCTTGAAGGGCGTGGTTTCCAGACATTCTCGACATGCGCGTAGACTCAATAAAAATTCCAGTGAGGGCGGACCTCCTGATCCAGGGCCAGGTACATCATCTCGACCCAGCCTGGCTACGGCTCTGCGCATGGAGATTGAGCGGTGAGAGGATACTCTCAACTGGTAGTCGGGACCATCTTAGCATCCAGATGGGAATCCACTCAACGTATTTATGAGTACACCTTCCAGGTGTTTCGTCGATGGTGCAGACGGAAAGGCCTGGACTTCAGGGAAGTGTCAGTTCAGCACTTGTTGGATTTTTTACAGGATGGAGTGGAGTCTGGTCTCCGCCTTAATACAATAAGAGACAGGTGGCGGCAATAACATTGTTCCTGCCTCCAGAGGAGGCAGCTGCAGTTTCTTCACATCCTCATCTTCGGAGATTTATCAAAGGTCTTGTTAACACGGCCCACCGACAGTTCATAGGTTCCCTTCTTGGGATCTCCATATGGTCTTCAAAGCCTTGATTGTACATCCATTTGAGCCATTGAGGGAGGCATCTCTGAAGTTGCTGATATGGAAGGTTCTGTTCCTGGTTGTAATCACCTCAGCACAAAGAGTGTCAGAACTAGCAGCATTATCAACTAGATGGAACCTCTGTATTTTCAGACCGAACTTGGTAGTCCTCAGACTGCGTCCAGATTTTAAACCAAAGGTCAATTTGGTGTTCCACAGGTCACAAGAGGTGGTTCTTCCCTCTTTCTGTCCAAACCCTGAAAGAGATCTGGAGAGGATCTGGCATACACTGGACGTGCGTAGAGCCCTAAGAATATATATTAAGCGAACATCCCCAATCAGGCTTTCGGAGGCATTATTTGTCTCCCCTCACTCCAAATACCTGGGGAGAAGGGTTTCACCGTCCACACTGTCACGTTGGATCAGATGCTGCATTGTCACGTGCTACAAGTCACACAGACTGGGTAAGATGCAGTCAGCGGAGGCTGCATTTGGCAGACGAGTTTTACAGAGGATTGTTCAGTGTTAGAAGTCCCGAACCGCGCCTTGCCACCCATACTGAGAAGCTTTAGTAAATCCCAAGCATCAGATGTTCTGGAGCCCTCTCCATTGGGAAAAGGAACGTTGGTCTTACCTGTGATACGTTCTTTTCCAGTGAAGAGGCAAACAGCATCCGGACCACCCGGGCGAGATTAGCAATTGCCAAGGGGTGGAGAGATTCTTTGGATGGATCTTCAGTGATGGTCTGGAAGTAAGATTAATTTGCGGCTGGATGGTGAAAACTACTGTGTCACGAGGCTGTAATATGGACTGACCAATAGGGGGGCTGTCCCTCCTGGATGACCTCACTGGGGGGCAGTTCAAATGAAGTTCTCCTGTTACCTGCCTACTGGGAGCAAGTGGGCTCTTCGCCTCTTCACTGGAAAAGAATGTACCACAGGTAAGACCAACGTTCCTTTTTGTTTTTCACACCTTGTTCTCATTCCGCAGGTCACAGCATGGCTAACTGCCTAGATACCCGAAGAAGACTTGTAATACTTAATCAAAGGCTATTGGTTAATGTATACAACATGCATTGATGAATCATTGCCCACAAATAATACTATTGATATTTTTGCAATAGTTTTTTTGTGTTTCTCTTGTCCTTCCCCATGTTGTCAGGGAGCTTATAGCTAGATTCTAGTCGCCTTGAAAATGTGTGCATGTTGCCAATTGCTAAACATTAGCTGAACTCCATTGAATTTAGCATTAGCTTTCTTTTGAGGCCTGGAATTTAGGTGTCAGTCTGAGGCAAAGCTAATTAAATTTAGTTAGTTTCCCAGAACCCTTCCCCCTCCACTCTCCTGTTCATATGCTTGGAGTGGCACAGCACTGTTTGGTTATGCTGGCAGGTTGCTTTTCTTCAGTGAACTGTATGTATAACACCACTACTGTGAATATGTTTTTGAGCTCCTGGGAAGAAGACAAACTCATTCCCAAGCTGATTTGCATTTCTTTCCAGGTAATTAGCAAAATGACTTACATGTCCTTTGTTATCTGTAGGCAGCAAATTACATCTGGTGGGCCTATTTCACTGAATCACATTATTGATCTCTACTGTGAAAGGTTTAAGTCAGTCCTGGAAAAAGAACTTGGAAAAAGCATTAGATGAAAAATATAATGAACTTAACTGGCTTCCTGTTTTTCAACTTTCTCTCTGTCCTGCTTTCAAATACCCTTGCAACTGTGGTACATAGTACTTTTATGTTGATTTACTTCTGTGTGTGTATGTTTGGGGAGGGGGGGTGGATTCTTTAGAGTAGGGATGGACAGCTTAGGGTCTTCCAGATATCAGAGGCCAACAGCAACATCTGGGAAAGCCATGTTTCCTACCCCTGGTCTGCTTGGCTATGATAATCCCAACCACATGACTTGGCATTTATGTATACTGTAGTGTTTTGGTTTTAAAGGGCCTAAATACCCTAAAGGCACCAGATTGTATTGATCTTGGAAGCTAAGCAGGGCCAGCTCTGGTTAGTACTTGGATGGGAGACCATCAAGGAATGTCATGTGCTGTACGAGGCTATATTTCAGGGAGAGGAAATGCCAAAACTACCTCTGCGTATACCTGCCTAAGGAAACCTTGTGAAATTCATAGAGTCGCCAAAAGGTGACAGTTGACTTGAAGGAGAGCTTGTGTGTACACACACACATTTTGATTTTTGAGGATCTTGGGCAATATTATCCTATTGTTAATAATCATATAAGGTAGATTTGGTAGCCATATGAAGATGAAATTGTTCCCATATAAGTGCACTGAAAGTAACCTGATTTATTGATAGAACATGTTTAGGAAATTTATTTTGAAAAACCATATTAGGTGGGAGTGGAAATGAAGGATTTGCAGGAGAGAAGAAGCTGGTGGCATAAGCTTTTGCAGACTAAATCTACTTCATCAGATGCATGGAGTGAAGCGCATAGAAGCACTTCCCTCCATGCATCTGATGAAGTAGACTTAGTCTTTGGAAACTTGTGCTACTGGCTTCTTTCTCTGAGTCTTAAAAATGGTGCCAGATCCCTTTGCATACTGATACAAACTAATATGGCTATGTGTTTATAAACAGTTTCTTGAGATAATGTGTGGCTCCACCATGAAACCCTATAACAAGTTAACTGCTTAAGCAAAATTTTAAGCAACTGCTTAAACAACTCAATGTCTTAGTCAGTACTTCATTAAATTAAATCCACTGTGTGCACTCCTGCCTTACACCAGTTTTATCTTTTTTTGCTTCTTTCATATTGTAGATCTGGATTTAGTTTTGTTTATATAGTGGCCAAGAACTGGGAATATTCCACTGTAGGCTGATTTGTAATGACTGCATCTTCTCTGTGGGATCAGCCCTGTGCACATCCTTGGACAGAGGAATTAATTATGTGATGCTATTCAGTCATCCTTCTCACTACTGTGTGTGTGCCTTCTAGTTGCTTGTCGAGTTATGACAACCCCATGAATTTCATAGGGTTTTCTTAGGGAAGGAATACTCAGAGGTGGTTTTGCCAGTTCCTTCCTCTGAAATACAGCTTACAGCACCTGGTATTTATTGGCAGTCTCCCATCCAAATACTAATCAGAGCTGACTGTGCTTAGCTTACAAGATCAGATGGGATCTGGTGCCTTTCGGGTATTTACAGTTCCATAAATTGCCACCAGAAAAATCACAAGGTAAATATAAGGACAGTCATGTACATGTATAGTTATTTCTCTATGCAGTCGTGGAAAATTTCACGTATGAGAAGGGTCATATGCAGAGCCAGTCCACAATTTTGCTAGCTGAGATGCCTGTCCCATCCCTCTGTCCCCAGTCAAGGTGCATAGTACAGACAACCCACCAAGTTACAGTCGTCCCTTCACATTCGCAGGGGTTACGGGAACAAGACCCCTGCGAAAGTGAAAAGACTGTGAATAAAAGCAGCCTCTGAGGGTTTAAGGAGGAGCCCTTCCTAAACACACACACACACACACACATGGAAACTGACCCAGCCTCTGAGCATTTAAGGGGGAAAGAAAAGCACAGCCCCATGCTGTGAGCATGCAAGCAAAGTCCCCCCTTGCCACTCTTTTCTCTGTGTCTTAACAAACTGAATTGCTTCTTTAAAACTCACATTTCACCCCATGTCTCCTCATGGCCCAAAGAAAAGCACAGCTGCATGCTTGCCACCCCCTCTCTGTGTCTCAACAAACTGAATTTAAAACTCAGCTTCTTTAAAAATGCACATTTTGAACTTTTCCTACACACATTCACACACAGGGAAGGTGCGGGTGGCATCTCCCAGCAACCCAGCCTCTGAGCATTTAAGGAGGAAAGCTTCCTGCTGGCCGAAAGAAAAGCATAGTCCCATACTGTGAGCACACAAGCTTTCCTCCTTAAATGCTCAGAGGCTGGGTCAGTTGCTTGCTGGGAGATGCCACCCGCACCTTCCGTGTGTGTGAATGTGTGTAGGAAAGGTTCGAAATGTGAGTTTTAAAGAAGCAATTCAGTTTGTTGAGACACAGAGAGGGGGTGGCAAGCATGCAGCTGTGCTTTTCTTTGGGCCATGAGGAGACATGGGGTGAAATGTGAGTTTTAAAGAAGCAATTCAGTTTGTTAAGACACAGAAAGGGGAGTGGCAAGGGGGGACTTTGCTTGCATGTTCACAGCATGGGGCTGTGATTTTCTTTTGCCTCAGAGGCTGCTGTGGGGGTTGCTTGCTTGCTCGGATCTTCCCTGTGTGTGTATGTGTGCAAGAAATTTTCCTCCTTAAATGCTCAGAGGCTGTGTTGGGGAGAGAAGGGGGGGGGAGGAATTTCCACGAATACATAAAACCGTGAATGTAAAGGGACAACTGTATTTTGTCCCATGAAAGAAAATATTTAAGTGCCTTTGTCCTTGGTTGACAGTAAAAATACAGTAAGGGCAAAGTAATCAATGAACAATTTCCTTCCTTTTCACGAGACTTAGAAATCTGCTGCCTAAGGTGGTTGCTGCACTTTACCTAATGGTAGGGCCTTTTGGCCATCATGAGAAAGTCAAGAATTGCCTTCTGTCATGTAAAGCTGCCTGTTCTGATGTTGGGGTCCTTTTCTCAGTTGTTCTACCACCAGAGGAGCTATGCTGTAGAACAGCTTTGCCAGGATGCCGAATTTGGGAAACACTGCTTTCTGGACTACAGCTCCCAGAAACTCATATCCACCATGGCCCCTGGCCTGGCTGGCTAGGGATTCTGGGAGTTGTAATCCAAAAGGTAACGTTTCCTCAGATCCACCAGGGCAGTATTGTGGGTCTCACTGCTGCTCACTTTTAAGCAATCGGTTGCAGTTGCATTTTCCAGCAAAAAGCTTCATCTTAAAATGGTATTTTCTGTCTTCTTCTATTTATAGCTTCATAGTATTTTTTTTGTTTTACTATTTTTTGTGGAAATGGGTGGACCTCTGACTTTCCAGATATTGCTGAAATGCAACTCACATAATGTCTGACCATTGGCCACTCTAGCTGGTGCTGATGGGAGCTGAAGTTATCTGGCTGATGGGAATTTGAAACATATGTTTTTACATTCAAGCGCCCTTGAATGTAGTATATAAAGAAGGACAGGGTATACACTACAGAAATAAATGCATGGGAGGTTGGGGAACTGTGTGAATTGACCCTATGGGGTTGTTGTTATGTGCCTTCACATAACTAGGACTTATGTATTACAGGATATTTTGGAGGCAAGATTTCCTCAGAGGTGGTTTACTGTTGCCTTCCTCTAAAACTGAGAGAGTGACTTGCCCAATATAACCCAGTTGGTTTCTTTCGCTGAGTGGAGATTTGAACCCTGGTCTCATGAGTCCTACTCCAACATGCAAACCACTAAACAGTAGGTTTTCCATGGTTTTTTTCCAGGCTGTGAGGCCGTGTTCTGGAAGAGTTTATTTCTGACGTTTCGCCTGCATCTGTGGCCGGCTTCGGAAGGACGGGTGGTGGCTGGATGGATGGGGAGAGGCTTGCCAGCACCCGCCCTTCCTGAAGCCACGATGGGGAGCCCTATAAGACAACACCCCGCCTAGCCAGCCACCCCTCCGTACCCCCCCAAGCCGTGATCGGCACCCTGATCGCGGCTTCATGAGGGGCGGGTGGGGGCTGGAAAACCCCCCTCCAGCCACCAGCCACCCGCCTTTCACGAAGCTGCGATGGGGACCCCGATTGCAGCTTCGTGAAGGTCAGGTGGGGGCTCGAAAGCCCCCCCTCCAGCCACCCGCCCTTCACGAAGCTGTGATGGGGACTCCAATCACAGCTTTGTGAGGGGTAGGTGGGGGCTCGAAAGTCCCCCCTCCAGCCACCACCCACCTGCCCTTCATGAAGCTGCAATCGGCACCCCAATCGTGGCTTTGTGAATGTCAGGTGGTGGCTGGAAAGCTCC
Source organism: Gambelia wislizenii (assembly GCA_030847615.1). NCBI lineage: Eukaryota > Metazoa > Chordata > Lepidosauria > Squamata > Crotaphytidae > Gambelia > Gambelia wislizenii. Next base: position 161,293,388 of record JAUMIR010000001.1, on the reverse strand, counting down.
CCTGCAACCACCACCCACCCAACCTTCACGAAGCCGTGATCAGCAGCCCCTCCACTCCAGCCACCACCCACCCGCCCTTCACGAAGCCGCTATTGGGACCCTGATTATGGCTTCGTGAAGGGCAGGTGGTGGCTGGAAAGCCCCCCTCCAGCCACCACCCACCTGCCCTTCATGAAGCCATGATTGGCACCCCGATTGCGGCTTTGTGAATGGTGGGTGGTGGCTGGAAAGCCCCCCCTGCAGCCACTACCCACCCAACCTTCACGAAGCCGCGATCAGGACCCCAATTGCGGCTTCTTGAAGGGTGGATGGGTAGTGGCTGGAGGTGGGCAGGCTGGAGGGGGGAGTTTGGGATATACTCACTGTATAAGAGAAGGAAGGGTAGTCTTATATGGCGAGTATATCCGAAACTCTATATTTTAACTTAAAATTGGGGGGGGGGTTGTCTTATACACCGGAATGTACGGTACTTTCTTTCTCACGTTTCGCCTGCATATGTGGCTGGCATCTTAAGAGAATAGTTGGGTAGGTGTGTGTGTGGAGTTTATATGCTGTGAACCTCTGTGGAGTATATGTAAATTTGCATGGTGAGTTTCTGGGTATAGAAATGCAAGGCTTGTTAGTGTCTGTTTGGCTAATGGTTGGTTGGTGGGTAGTAGCAGAACATGTTATAAAGCAACCTGGACACAAAATGTTATTTAAAAACACAGAAATTCTGGATCAGGCCAACAACTATCATGTCAGAATGCACAGAGAAGCTATTGAAATCCACAAACACCTGGACAACTTCAACAGGAATGAAGAAACCTTAAAAGTAAACAAAATCTGGCTCCCAGTTTTGAAATACAATAGAATTAAAACTCAACACTTACAAAGGAATTCCACCCAGGGACAGGGGGATTCCCAGCAGATAATGGTCCATCAACCAACCATCAGCCAGACAGACACTAACAAGCCTTGCATTTCTGTACCCAGAAACTAACCATTCAGTTACACAAATTTACATATACTCCCCAACAGGGGTTCACAGCATATAAACTCCACACACACACCTACCCAACTATTCTCTGAAGATGCCAGCCACAGATGCAGGTGAAACATCAGAAAGAAACTACAGTTGTCCTTCACATTTGCAGGGGTTTGGTTCCAGGACCCCCGTGAATACCCAAATCCCTGAATACTCAAGTCCCATTATATGCAATAGCATAGCAAAATGGTGTCCCTTATATAAGATGGCAAAATCAAGCTTTGCTTCTTGGATTTTTGTTTTTTTAAGAATATTTTCAAGCCGTGAATACTTAAATTCGTGAATATGGAGGGACAACTGTATTCCAGAACACGGCCTCACAGCCTGGAAAAACCCAAGGAATATCTATGGATGCCAGCCCTGAAAGCCTTCGACTTCACACAGAAATATATTAGTACTGTAGTGGGTTCCTATAAAACCCTGCTTAGCTAAATGGGTTTGTGGCAGGATTGAATTTTAGTCCAAGTTGTTTGCACATGAACAGTGGAAGAGGACTTTGCCTTTTGAATCTTTTAAAGTCTCTAGTAACAAAGCCCCTATTCAAAGCATAAGGTTATTAGTGAAACAGGGAAAGCAATAAATGGATGGCAAAGAGAAACTAAGTGAGCCTATAAAACACTCTGAAGGCTTTGTCAAAATATCAACTCTTGAAGCAGTGCTGAGCAAGAGCTTTCATTTGTCATTCCCACAGAACTGAATTGCCCTTTCAGCTTGGAAGTGAGTCCCATTGTGAGCAAGACAGTGTATTAAGTCTCTGAGAAGCAGGGGGTCTGATTTAGCTGATTACCCATCAGGTGTTATTTCTCCCTGCCCTCTCCTCCCTCCCCCCCTTTCTCTCTTCATCCTGCTTTTATAATTTCTGCAAGATACTTTGTCTACTTGCTACAGTGGCTACCATTTATGCATCAAACTGGTTTAACTAATTTCCCAAAATTTGTATTAGAATTGATTAGAATTACATTTGCCGACCAAATGAAAAGATTGTCAAGCACAGCAGCAGTAGGTAAAGTGTGGCCCCTCCAGATGGTGTTGGACTACAACTCCCAGCATTCCTCACTATTGGTTTTACTGGCTAGGAGTGATGGGAGTTGCAGTTTAACAACATTTGAGGCTGCTGACACACTGCAGACAGATGGCAAAAGATATTAATGAGGGAGAACACAGAAGCTAGGAAAGGCTGCAGTGGTTTGCTTTTGTCTGAGCCTACAGGGAAGGGCAAAATTATTCCCCCTCCTCTCCTCCTTGCTGAGTTAATCAAGAGCAAACAACTTTTTCATTTTGCACTCAGTTTGCAACAATTGAAGGAAACTGAGGACAAAGGGGGAAGTAGTAGTAGTAGGAGAGAGAGAAACTGAGACATTTTAAAAGCAGCTGAAAAAGTGGGACAACAGAAGATTAATCAAGGCTAACCCTGCCAAATTGGGACAGTTGGAGGGTATGCAGCTATACCAGGCCCATATAATGCATCACTACTACTTGAGATGATTCTCAGCATTTCTCTGACAGTTTGGTAAGGCTCAGATCCTATATGTAAATTGTGAATTCATTATATCACAGCCTAGTCCTTATGTAACCAAAGCAGCACAATCTGTAAACAAGATGTATGTACAAGGAGGCTAGAGGAAACCCGGAGGTTTGCAGAAGTACAAACAAAAGGGAGTGGGGGGAAATGCCATGTGGAAAATACACTGTTCAAGACAGTACAATGAATATTCAGTATGCTCAATGGACAAGGTACAGGATGTTTACCAATTGTTGGAGGAGATGGAAAACTGGAGAGAAGAGGGCCCAGAAAGGAGTGTCATGGTTGGCTACAACATTGAATAGGTGCCTGTGCATCACAACGTTTTTGCTGCAGGTCCCAGTACTTCCCCAGTTAATGATAGTCAGTTGTTAACTGCCATCAAGTTGGCTTTGATAAATGGTGACCCTATGCATGAGAGACCTCCAAGTCACCACATTCCATTTGATTCAATATGTCACCCTTAATCTTATCAGAATATTGGCCAGTATGGGATTTATGTATGTGTAAACACCATACTCATGGTGCTATGCAGTGAATTCCATCCAATTCCCCTCCACCCTCATCCCCACTTACTGGAAGCAGATGCTGTGATTGATAGGTATGTTCTCCTTTTGATCAGGAAGCAGCTGACTGGCGGTCCCACCCCCTCCTGTGAGTGATCTCCAGTGCAACAGGCAGAAGTAAGACCCTGTTGTAAATCCCCATCATGCCAGAGATTGCTTGCAGGAGGAGTGGAGTGGGATTGTCAGCCACTTGCTTCACACTGGACAGATGAATGGATCCCCATTGGTCACAGTGGCTACTTCCTGGTAAGTGGAAATGGGGAACTTTCTCAGTCCCTATGTAATCCTGTAGGGATCATGAATGCGAAACAGCCACAAGTATGTATAGTAACTCTAGTTTATGCATTTGTAACTGCCCAACAGGATTCTGGCCATTTATTATTATTTTTAAAGCTATGAAATAGCACAGTGCCTTTGCTAGACCTGCATTTGCTTTTCAGTTTTTATTTAGTCATCTGCCTTAAGATTATGCACCTTTTTGCAATAAGATTATGCACCTTTTTGGCCTCCCCAAGTCAGGCTGCAATCCTATGCCACTTATATCTTGGGACTAAACCCCACTTAGCTCATTGGGACCTACTTCTGGGCAGATATGCAGAGAATTGGTTTTTTTTCAGACAGTTTTGTTTGAAACTTAAAATATTCTGACCAGAAATAGCAAACTCTGTTCCCCTCCTTTAAAAACTGACCTTAAATATGAAGTCAGTGGCAAAGACAGCTTGCAGAACTGGTTTCTAAGGTGTAGGCCAGAACTGTGGTAGTGTATATGCTTTTTGGTGAAATGCTGATAGAGGTTTCTTATAATGAAGATATGGTATTATTATATATCCATTTCCAGTTTGGATAGCAGGTTAGATGAACTTGCTTCTATGTCAAGCAGTTCCTTATGCTCCTTTGATCTGTTGGGAGGGATCCTGCATAATAAAATACATATTTTATGAGTTGATTATTTATCTTTGGGTTGTGTGTGTGCGCGCGCATTTGTATCAGTAATGAAACAATAAATTGTCAAATAATTAGGAGACTGGAATTACACTCATTTATCCAGCAATGTTAGGCACATTTTTTATGTATCAGTAACTCTTCCCCTCTGACTGAATATAATATAAATGGGCTGAAGCATTAAAATGTGACTTATTCTTCCTTTTTTCTTTCTCCCCATGTCTTTAGGATTATGACTCATTCTTTGAATCCAAGGAAAGCAACACCGTCTTTACATTTCTTGGGTTGAAACCTAGTTTGGCATCAAAGGTGAATATTTTATGATCTAAAGCATAATGAGATTCAGCATGTCATTTTTGAAATGCCCTCTCTTTCCTAGTAGATGGTGGAGTCTGTGATCTGTGGAGAAAGAAAATAAAGAAGCACAGGGTATTCTAGTCAGCATCTGAACTTGAAATAAGTGGAATGCTTATCTTCATGTTTCTTAACCCCCTAGGCTTGGTTCCAACTAGAGTTGTAATCAAATCAGTGACTTAGCCTGCTGACACACTGCAGAAATAATGCAGTTTGATACCGCTTTAACTATCATAGGTCCATCCTATGGAATCCTGGGATTTGTAGTTTGTTGTGGATCCAGAACTCTCTGACAGAGAAGGCTAAATTTATCTCACAAAACTACAAACTCCAGTATTCCATAGCATTGAGCCATGGCAGGTAAAGGGGTGTCAAACTGTATTATTTCTGTATTGTGTCAGCAGCCTACTGCAGTGTGTCTGCAGTAAGACAGCACCTAGGTAAGTCACTGATCTGATGGGTCTGCTCTGTTTGGGACCAAGCCTAGGGGTTTAAGAATCATGAAGATAACTCATTGACTCAATGGGATACATACTATAGATAGAATTAGCAAGATTCAGACCCTGTGACCAAGATGTGCCCAGTTATCACTCAACTAATTTTAATCAAGCTCTTTTGGGCTTAACTCTCATAGAACATCAAGAAGTTGACCCTTTACCACCGAAAAGGGGGGTTACTCCCTGTGAAATTTGTTGCATTTTTCCTGGATCCATTTGGAATATAGCCAAATCAGGTCATAGTTTATCCTGTCTGTAACGGAGAACTACAAAATAATTTGTAGCTGATTCATTGGAGTCTCCTTGAGGAACTGATAAAGCTTAGCACTTATTAATAGGGGAAACAGGTTTGGACTACTAAACCTGCTTGACTGTATTGACTCTAACAATTAACAATCCTGCATGCTATTCTTGGACAGGCATCCTTTTGGAAGGCCACATAAATAATTGTATCTACTATCTATACCATGGCATATAGGCATGCCCCATTGCTTTTACTGAACAACAACAAAATACTTAGTGTGTTGGATCAGGGTACCTCAAAGACCACCTTCTTCCATTTCTGTCTATAATAATATGGTCCATTCAAAATCCAGTCACAGATCTGTGTTTTCTGAAGTTTGGTAGATATATACTAGGAGCAGGTATGAACGTTCTAGAATGCTGTATTCTCTTCCAGGATCTGAAAATATGTCCTTTTTTATTGCTGTTGTGTTCATTCAAGTCATTTCTAACTTACGTCAGCCTTAAGGCAACCCTGTCACTGGGATTTCTCAACAAGATTTGTTTAGAGTGGGTCTCCCATTGCCTTTCTCTGAGGTTGAAGGGGTGTGACTTACCCATGGTTATCAGGTGGGTTTCATAGAATCATAGAATTGCAGAGTTGGAAGAGACCACGAGGGCCATCCAGTCCAACCCCCTGCCACGCAGGAAATCACAATCAAAGCATCCCCGACAGATGGCCATCCAGCCTCTGTTTAAAGACCTCCAAGGAAGGAGACCCCACCACGCTCCGAGGGAGTGTGTTCCACTGCCGAACAGCTCTTACTGTCAAAAAGTTCCTCCTCATGTTGAGGTGGAATCTCTGTTCCTGGAGCTTGCACCCAAAGGTTTCCATGGCTGTGTGGGGATTTGAACCCTGTCTCCCAGTGTCCTACTCTCACACTCATGCTACTACTGCACATGATAAAAACTCGGCTATTTAAAAGACCTTTCAGTTCATCTGATTTGGCCTCTGATTTACTAGGCTTTGTTTCTGCTCTGTGTTTTTAATTCCTGCCTTAATTTTCAAAAATTTTTGTTATGTTATTTCTATAGTTGTGTATGTGTGTGTGTGTGGGGGGGTTAACTGTGTGTTTTGATGCTTTATGGTTTTAATGTTTGGTGCTAGCTACTCTAAGTCATTTTACAAATCAAGCAGGCTACAAAGCAGGGTGAATAAAGAAATAATGATATAATTCTCCCCCCTCTCTTTTTTTTAAAAATAGGAATCAGAGCCTTAAAAAAGGTTCCTTGAGGGATTCAACAAGCACAATGTCGGGTGAATGAAATCCTTGATGTTCAGCACACAACACCTTCCCTAGTGGATCACTGTGATACAAGCCAATATGCATCATCAATATTTTGCTTGACACTGAAGAGGTGAAATTAGATGGTCGATACAAATTAGGGGTGAACGGTGATGGTAGTGGGTGCTCTCCCTTCTTTGCAAACATATCTGAAGTTAATGCCAGGGACCATTGTTCTAGCAGGTAGTGATGTTCCATTACAACAGTGACTTGTATTTTTAAAATGGTTGCTGAACCAATCGTACAGTACATATTGTCAGAGCTTCAGTGGTTCTGAACTGAGAGGTGCAGCAGAAATGACCTTCAACACAATTAAACATGAAAATAAGCAGCGTTGAGCTGCAAAAATATCAGCTTCCCCTGGGGGGGAAAAAAAACACCTTCTCCAAAACCAAGTAAGAAGGAGCAGGATTTCTGTCCCACCCACCAAAAAGTATCTACTAATTGTGCTGAAGATATGCTCATTTCTGTAGATGGGGCTTTCCCCTTGAAAAATCAAATAGAAATCTCACCTCTCATCTGGCTGACATGCTGCTGTAGGTTATTAAGGCAAGAACCTTCCTGTACATGACACCTCACTCCAGGACTGAGGACTTTGCTTTGACTAGAAGCTAAGAGTAATATCTTCATGCAGCCTCAGAGAGAGGATTTGATGTGAGACATTGAACAAAACATCTCTCATCTCTAGAAGGGAACAAATGCCAGTGAGGGCCTGTCACTTTGAGCCATGCATTTGCCAAAATTTATATTTATAAATTCAATAGTTATCCTTCTACCATATAGTGCTATTGCTTTCAATGAAATTAATTGTAGAACAAAGGTAAGACCTGTTGAGTGCCATGGAATGTAACCAGAGCCTGTGAAAACACTTAAGACAGAATTTTAAGCAGGTTATTAGTTCTGTTGCCTTAAAGGGAAGGTGGTATGAGGAGGGTTCTTTACAAAAGACAGAAGCATTATTTTCTGCCTGCAAAATGTGTCACTTTACCTGGTTGTGCTGGATTAGGCTGGTGTGTTTAGGATCATTCTGTGATGAGCAAGGGTAGCACGTTCTATCCCAGTGGTACATCTTTCATATTTGTAAATCAGGGACATGTAAGCCCTCCAGATGTTGTTAGATTGCAACAGCCGGTATCTCTAGCTAGCAGAGCCAATGGTGAGGAATCATGGGAGTTGCAATCCAGCAATGTTTGGAGAGCCTATGCCCCCCTCCCTGATTTGAAAGAAAAGTGTGAGATTGAACACCAATAATGTAATCCTATGCAGCTCTACTCTGAAGTAAGTCCCCTCAGGTTCAGTGAGACTTATTCTCAGGTGAATGTGTATAGGATCGTGGCCTAGTTGATTTTTTTTTAAATAGTATTATTTATCATTTGGAGTCCTATTACTGTGCCAATTCTGATGGAAAACTTTTGTGTTTGCAGCCTTCTTGTCAAAACAGTTCCACAATACTTTTTCTGTTTGGACCTAAATGTATGGCTGTTTCTATACGGATATTTTTCCATGGTTTCCCTTTGCTTCTTTATGAATTGTCTCTGTTCTAGAAGAGCAGTCGATTTATAAGTATCCAGCTGGCAGTCCCCACATCCCTGTATGCTTACCTGTAGCATGGGAGGAGTGTAAGTGAGAACTACAAATACACAGAGGCTGAATACATACCACACAAATAATCCAGTTTGAAATGGGATTATTTGCCATGGCTCCTTCCTATGGAATCCTGGGATTTGTAGTTTGGTGGGGAACCAGCACTTTTTTTTAACAGAGAAGGCTAAAGACTTTGTAAAACTACAAATCCCACAGTTCAATAGGAAGGAGCCATGGCAAATAATCCAGTTTCAAACTGGATTATTTGTGTAGTGTGGATTCAGCCAGATTCAGATTCTGCTGACTTTGCATCTGTTATACTGGGAAGCAGGGTTGACTGGTTTAAACCAAATTACAGTACTCTAAAAAAACCACACACGCTCCTGGTTTTTTAAATTGATTTTGGCTGTTATTAATGCTCTTACTGGAGCAACAATGACTTTTTGGATTTAAAATTTTTAACAGTTTATTGGCAGTATGTTATAGTGCAAGAAATACCATTCAGAAACAAATCCTTCAATTAACATAAGTTCAGTTAAAACAGTTTGCTATAAAAGAGCACTTCTAAAAGAACAATTATTATTTAAAGCAAGATTGCAGCCATAGCATCTGTACTGCATTTTGTTACCTAATTTTATGATCTAGCCCTATGTTGGTTTTAATGCAAAAAACTGGTGTAAACAAAAAAAACCCCCAAATCCCTGGTTTAAGCACCCTCCCCCCAGTTTTTTTTAAAAAAATAACCTTGCCCCCCCCCCCCAATCCTATCTGGAAGATCTCCTTTGAGAGCATCAGCAGGATTTCAGTCTGGACAAGCTTTCTTTTCAGACTTGAAGTTTTGGCACCACAGAGAATAGTTTCCTAGGTAGAACTAGTAATACTTGGATATTCCAGTGCATCAGTTTACATAAATCCTGAATCCTAATCTGAAACATTGGTGCTTGTATATGAAGTTCATATCCTATGCTACTGTTCCAAAGAGAAATACTTGTTGAAGTTCATACTCAGAGAAAATTTGTTGTGCTTAAGCTGTTTTAGGGTGAGTTAGTTATGAATAGCTTAAGTCTCATTCATTTCAATGGGAAATAAGCAGAACGCATAGCTAAACTACAGGTTATGCTTACTGTGTAGCAAAGGGATGGGAACGATGAAGAATTCCAGATGTCATTAGATTGCAAGTCCCATCAACCCTAGCCAATAGAGGCAATGCAGAGAGATGCTAGGAGATGCAGTTCAGTATCTGGAAGAGCCACATGATTCCCACCCCATGAAGTGGTATCTTGGTTTTCTTGCTAGATTAATTAGGGGCTGATATGTTGGGGTGTTAGGCAATTCTTTCTTTGAATGTAGTGCATAATGAGGAAGCCAAAGGCCAGCATCCTGTCAGTGACTTATGTGGACAGAACACAAAGAGCTATTCTTTTGCCTTTGCACTCTATCCAAAAACCTCCCATGCCCAGCAGCTGTCAAACCTCAGGAAGGACCCCTGCTCTTGTCCTTCACTAGTGGGGAAGGGTGAGGGAAGATGATTCAGACCAGGAAGGTCTGGCTGCTCTGAGCTCCAAGGGGAAGGAGAAGGCAAGCACTCTCAAAAAAAAAATTCTCTCCCTTCCCCATGACCAAGTTGAAACCTGCTACTTCTCTATGGTCTGAATCACCTCCTCCTGGAGCTTAGCAGTTGTTGGGCACTGTGAAAACATGGAATCACACATGCAGAGCTTTGTACACAGTCAGTATCTCACCCAGAGTCTCTTTACTTCCCAGCTGCACTCTGACCAGCAGAGAGTTTGGGAGGTAGTGGGGGTGGGGTGGGTAAGGAGAGCCCAATGGCATTAAAAGTTAATGCATTCAAAGTTAAAAACTAATACCCTCCTTGACCATTGTGATTTATTTTGAAGTATTTCTGTATCTCCTTCCTGCCCACAAGGGCACTTGATTAATTTGAGGGTGGTGGTGGTATAAGCTAGATGCTGCTGAGACAATAAGTGTACAGTAAGACCCCTGTATCTGCGGGGAATTGGTTCCGGGCCCCACCATGGATAATGAAACCCACAGATAATAGCAAACACCATTGAAAATAATGGGACTTCCGGTTTAAAATACCATAGAGTTGCCTTGGAGGACCTAGAAAATGGCTAGAGAGGACACATTTTCTAGGAAGTCTCTATGGTAGCTGTTCTGAAACTGAAACCACGGATAATTGAATCAGTGGATATGGGGGTCCTACTGTAATGTGTTTGGTCCCGACATCCTTTGGATTGGGGGCTAAAGGACTTGACCCAGCATTTGGCTCTGCATTTCATGTGCTGAAGCCCACAAGCAGTATTTGTGAGGGTTTCCCCGCACCCTCTCTGTGAGTACAATTTGGAGCCTCTGGATCCAGGTGACAAAATAGTTCAAGTATTAATCCTCAAAATACAGAATAGGAGAACTGAAAGAGAAGCCACCCAGAACCAATCACGAAGAAGCTCTAATAGTACAAACATGAGTAAAAATGAAATGCATACATGAGCCCTGTTGAGTTGGTCAGAGCTCAGGGAAGTCCCAAAAGCAGTTTCTTTGGAGGGCAGTGGGGACGACAAATTAGTTCTTCCCAGGGGAGATGGAAAAAGCTAAGCAGTCCACTGTGCTATCCATTCCACTGTGCACATGCAAGTTCTTGAGCATGCTTAAAGTAGCACCTTGGATCCTAGCTAATGTTAGTTACAATGGTGTTGTGATAGGCAAAATATATGACATTGTGCAGATGCCTTATATTTTTTATTTTTCGGCAGTGGGAGCATGCTACTAGAATGCAAGATTAGAGCAAAAGCTGTCCTATTTTTATGTCTGTACCAGATTGTTCAACTCACTGGAGATTGCTATTTGATTTTAAATGCAAAGTTGGGCTCAGTTTGTAGTAACTTTTTGCAAAGTGCTTGAAATCTTTCCATTTTATTTTCATTATATTGCAGCCTTGGTTTTTTTTAAAATATAATTATTTCAATGCATCCTTTCAGTTTGTGTGTCTTAAAATTTAGCCTCCTTTCTTTTGTTCACAAACACCTTATTTAGCCAGTTCTTGGTTTCCTGATCTTCTAATGATGTGCTTATGTCAGGAAATAAATAGGGTTGTTAGTGAAATATGGTGATAAACTGTATTTATATAAGCTTATGTACTAATTGTTCCTATGTATGTTGTGGCTAAGCCATCATGATCTCTCTCTCTCATGTCAGTCGGCACTGTGGTTAACTTGTACAAGTCATCTGCAATGGTATTTATTTCTTAATAAAATTATCTCTGAGTTACCCAGTGGACCAAAAAGGTGATTTATTTATTTATTTAACAAATTTTAATACCACACACAGCCAAATCTAATGCGGAAGAAAAATATTAACAATTGAGAACAGAACTAATACGTTGAAAATCACTCAAAACCAAGTGGCGCAAACTAAGTGTTGACAGCCCACCTAAACAAGGAACGGGCCTGTTTATCCGCCGTAGGAAGAGAATTCCACAGTTGCTGTGCCACCAGAGAAGTCCTGCCACATGTTCCCACAAAAGATTTTGGTCAAAGAGAGCTTTGAATTGGGGATTTACAGAAACATTAAGTTGGTCATACAATGAAATTACATTACAATTCGACCCCCGTATCTGTGGGACTTGTATCCACAGTTTCACTTACCCATGTCTGAAAAAATATGTCCTCTCTAGGCATTTTCTAGGTTCAACCCCCTGCCATGCAGGAATACACAATTGTTTTCTATTTTTGATTACAGTACCCAGAGTACCCCACAATGACTGGTTGGGGAGATTCTGGAATGTGTAGCCCCAAAATAACTTCTTGAGGCTCTGCTTGATCTCCATCTAACTGCACTGTATCTATAGAGAGAGTAGTCCATGTGGAGACAAAGAGTAGTGCTAATGTGCGGTAACTCTTCCTTTACCCTCCTTGCATCCAAAAATGGTAAAGTGTGAATGAGAAAGACAAGCATTTACCAACATATCCCTCAGTAGGGGGCCTTTGACCTTACACAGTTATAGCGCTGTGATTCCATTTAACTGTCTTGGCTGCATCTTATGGAGTCTTGTGGGTTGTGGTTTGGTCAGAGAAGCTCTCCAGCTGAGACTTTTAAGTATCCTTCCCTAAATGGCAATTCCCAGGATTTTATAGGATGGAGTCATGGCAGTTAAAGTGGGATCAAAATGCTGTATCTGTTTAGCATGAAAGAGCCCCAGATTGCTAGGTCTCTGTTGAGTATCTGTTTGATGACATAACCAAGTTGACTCTGGGTAATATGTGGAAGGTCTCCCCAAGAGTACGCGGAGAGATAAAAAACCAACCAATGTAATACATTTAGATTTCAAAGATTTGATAATGGTTTGGAGGGCAGATTTATTGTAAGCAACTTCCTGTGTTTCTGGTTTAATTTTTCTGTCATTTGTATTTTGAAGAGATCATTGGACCAAAAGAAATATTCTTTTTCTGTCTTCATGAAACTCTCCTCGGGTTTCCATTATGTCTGAACTGCTTATAAATACCACCTACATGTGATATTTGGTCAAAATCTTTTTTCACATCTAGGGGGAAACCACTTCTGTAGCTGGAAGAAGAAATAGTTTCTTTGGAAAAGTGGTATTTACTAGAAATGAGTCAATTCCGTTTAGAGGTAGACAGAACAGTGTTGCTCTGCTGGAGCACGAATTTTATGTAAGCTTAAAATATGTGAAGATATTTCTCTTTTATGGCGGTGGTGGGGTGTGGGAGGCAACCTTTGGCCATCCAGATATTTTGGATTGCATTTCCTGCAGGCCCTTACCATTGGCCATGCTGAGCTGCAAACCAAAACATCTTGAGGACCAAAAATTGCATCAATGGTGTTCTTGAAGAGAGACACTCAGCTCTGGACCTTATTAAAAGATTAGGATATGCAACCAAAACTTGCAGAGTGGAGTGTTCCTCTTCAGGATTTCAGATATGGAGTGCGCCACCTCTCTCCTCTGGGTTTCATCCCCTTCCCCCTTCCCCCTCTCTGCTGTCCCCTATGGATCAGTGTTCTGGGCTCCTCAGGATACTCAGTTCTCATTGGGGTATCACAGAAGGCCCTTCCCTAAGAGGCTCCCCCTCCAAACAGTTTTTTGTATTTCTGCAAATCGCGGGAGCCTTCCAAGCCTGTGGATACCTATCTTGTGTGGATGACACTCACTTTGTTAGGGAGGAGGGGGCTGACCCTTAGAATCCAGCCCTCCAGATATTGGACTGCAACTCCCACTAGCATAGCCATTAGGAGGGGCTGATGGGAATTGCTGTCCAACAATCTCTGGTAGCTGTTAGAATGTTCTTTTCAAGGGAAAAATGATACAGGTTCTGAGTTTTTCCTGCTGTCTGAAATTAGCATGCTGTCCCCAGGGCCAAGCCTAGTGTTATCACAGGGCATGCTTAGCTTATATCTGGGAATGCCAATATGGCTCTTCACTGTGAAAGTCTAACTTCTCCCGCCTTCTCTAACCGCCTTCTCCCTTATAATCCTAACCGCCTTCTCCCTTATAATCCTCCCCGCGCTCTCTGGTCCTCTGGGAGGAATTTGTTGCACCCACAAAGATCTAGGCTGGCGACCACCTCCCAGAGGGCTTTCTTGGCTGTTGCCCCCAAATTGTGGAATGGCCTGCCGGATGAGATCCGCCTATTGACATCATTAGACAGCTTTAAAAAGGCTGTCAAGATGGTTCTCTTCAGGCAGGCTTTTCTGGAATAGCTAATCCCGGCCTCAGGAACCCCTTTTGGAAGTTGATTCTGGAGCTCCTAACTGTTGCTGCTCGCTAGGAAGGGTTTTTAATAATAATTGTATTATATGTTGATTTTAATTTGTATTGATTTAATAATGTTTTAAGTGGGGGAAGGGATTTTGAGTTGTTTTATATTATGTATTATTTTACTGTTGTAAACCGCCCCGATTGTTCGCAGAGGGGCGGGATATAAATACATTTTTTTATTATTATTATTAACTTGTTCAACATCTGGCAACTGTAGACTCCACTACTTGTGAAACCCCTTCAGACAGTCTGGTTTCACTGGGCTTGTCTATATGAGAGGAAAAGAAGCAGATTGCTCTATAGTAATGGCAATTCGTAGTAGCTGTGATTTGTCATTATTATTATTATTATTTTGGAGGCATAAGCTTTGCATGCCTGCAGATCAAGATGGTGGCCACGGGTAAATCACTTGTATTTTTAATTACTTCAATTTGCCACCGACAAACATTTTTAAAAACCTATTTCATATGGGTGATAGACTGATATTTCGCCTTTACAAAAAGTCCACCCCATTTTATCACCTTAGCGGTTGCTCTCTAAGACAAAAATCCAACATGGCAGCTCTAGGCATGTTGTTAGCAAGCCCTGCCCCCTGTGCTCATCCAGCCAATCAGCTTTGTGCTTTTGCGAATTAAATTCAAAAGTGAATTAAATTGAATCACTTGTCTTAACAAGCAAGAATGCGCATCCCCGCACTGTTTTTAAAAAAAACTGGGAAAAGCCCTGAAGGCTTTTCCTTTGGTGTTTTTGGCCTCCCTCCTTCCGAATACGGTGAAACAATGCGGTATGCCATTAAGACAACTCAAATTCTTCTTGCATTCTGTGTTTCCACCACCACCACTTTATGGGTTGAAGTAAATCGTCATGATGGAGGAGAGAGCTTGGAAGAGGTAGTGCCCATGCTGGTAGAGAGTCTTTTGGGTTGTAGTCCAAAAAAGGAAGTTTACCTGACTTGATCCCACCAAGTCAGGTGCTTATCAGCTCTTTGAATTTGTGCATGCTCTTGATTCAGTGGCAGCAACTGAATTGATAAGAGTGCTGTATCTCAGTTCCATCACGTAATATTCCTGCTCCAGTTTGAGCGCTTTACTGCCTCACACATCTTTTTTAATTCAAACTGAAATCAGTTTGGAAAACCACACAGGACTCCCATTCTGTAGCCACATCGGTGCAAGGGTGTATTTCTACTTTGTGCATGTGTTTACTGTATCGGTTTATGTCTGGTCACAACTGCAGCAACTCTGTCTTCTTGTTACTGTCTTTTTGGGATTCCCGCAATGCATGCACATAGTTGCTTAATAAAATTGTGTTTGTTTTCCCTTCATTCTGATTGCCCACCTGCACATCTATAAAAATTGTGTTTGTTTTCCCTTCATTCTGATTGCCCACCTGCACATCTATAAAGTGAAGCTGGTAGAGAAGAGGGAAGTGAAATGCTGACCTGTGAATGTGTGCAATGGTACGTATACAAAAAGTTTGCATACAGACACCAAATCCCCAGCACCACCACCAACACTGCCTTTTCTGGATGCTGATACAAACAAGAGAGCTACTTTTCCATGGTGGGAACGATCAGGTGATCTAGGTGACCATCTGACCTTGGTGACCACTCACCAACACTGCTCCTCTCCCTCACACCCAATTCCACTGCAATCCCAATTCCGGGATCAAACCACATGTTTTAAAAAAACTGGTTCTTCCCCAAAACAGCAGAGTAAACTGGAGTTCTTTAAAAATTGCTTTAAAGTCCTCAGGCATAGAAAAGAAGTGTTTTCATATTAGAAGGAGAGGAATGTGTGTTCCAGCAGGACTTTGATTGAGGTAAGAATGTATTATTTATCCTTTGTAAATTCTGCTCTTATTGCAAAGTAATGAGTCGCAGCTATGGAAGAGCCATCAGAGGGCACTCGTTGCAGGCTGAAGGCTGATACAACTTGATGTTGCCTCAGACACAATGCTTTTCTATGTGGGCAGTTCACATGTTTGGCTGTGAGTTGCCAAATGTTGAGTAAACAAGTGTGATGTACACAAGCCAGTTTTATTTGGATGGATCCCATCCCTTCCCACTTCAAATAGTTGTCTCCCATTTTAGTATGATGTTCTTGTGATAATTTGGGGTTGTAAAAGATCACTGGCACACATGTCACAGGGTGTGTTTACACAGCATTTTTATTGGCTCAGAGTTCAAGGCACCAACCCAGATGCTTGAGAGACATTCCCTAAAAGGAGAATAATTGTGTGGGCATGGAAAACCCCAGCCTTACTGATGGATAGCCACCTGGGTTTGTGCAGACACTGCCCCATTCTTTTGCCCCATTATGTCCTCCTTATGATGGAGGCTTGGCAGTGGACCATTGCAGCTGCATCTTGGAGCATATATCGTTTGCAGGACCCAATGTACTGAGGGCTTTCAATACTAGGATGAAATGACAACAGCCCAAGAACACCTTGTGGCATCTTAGTGCCATGCTTAGTCTTATTTCTTTCTAGCATTTGCTTCTCAGGGAGAAGTTCTGCAGGTGTAGTGTCTCCTCTTACGGTGCTGAAATGACAGAAAAGTCAGCTCCTCTCATGCTTTTATACAGCATTCAGCCATTAGGAGAAGCACTAGGATTTGCTGCTTTGTCTTTTAATATTAGATTGCTGAACTCTTCCTGCTGACAGAGCTCTTTCCTTTATTGCAATTTGATTGGAAACACCAGATGCAACATCTCCCTGACACATGATTTATTAAGGGAACTGGAGCTGCCTGTAAGTAGGAATACAGCAGCCTTCCCAAGTATCTAATCCCCTCTTCCTGCTTCCCCTCAGCCTGCTTGTTTTGCATGTGAATATGTGGTACTGAAGATGTAAAAGGAATATTTCCTAACTTTCTGTTGTATAATGTAACATGGAAATAAATTCCATTTTAATGTGTCTTAGGTGTGCCATTGTGTTTTTTCAAAAAAAATAAATGTTTGATATTTAAACTTTAAATTGCTACATTAAACTTGCATTTAAAAAGAAAAAAAATGTCTTGTATTTGTTGCATTCTTTCAGTGTCTAAACACAATTGCCACAATTGATATAAATGCTGTGGTCACTAGATGTGATCCCATGAAATTCTTTTGCTGTAACAGGAAAATGGCTTGCTTATATACCAGGAATAGGCAAGAGTATGGCACTAGAACTGCATGTGGCCTCCTGAGGATGGTTTTGTGAACCTCGACATCTTCAAAATCCACATACCTCCTTCTGGCCAAAAAAAAGAGGCAGAATTGCTATGCCTGGAAGCCTCCAGATGTACAATTAATTTTTAAAAATAGGTTTCAAAGTATCCCTATACTATTTAACATAACACACACACACTTGCCATTTTGTGGAACCAGAAGTGGACTTCCAGCTACTTTGTTTGTCTTTAAACTTTATTTTCCAGTAATCCGTGCAGTCCCCAGAAGATCTTAGGGCATAAAAGTGCCCCCCAGATCTCAGGCAGTTTTATTCACCTCTGTTATATACCTGCCTGGGAGTAAACTACCATTAAACACAGAGAGATTTAACAGCCAAGAGAGCCAGCAACAAAAGCATACAGAGCATGCATATAGAGTGGGGGCCCTGGACCAGCAGTTTCAAGCAGCCACAGATCCTCACATACTATACATATAATGTTAGTGACATGCATTCAGACACGCTGATGTGCCCCATTTAATAATATGAGGTGCAATAATCCACAGGTTTTGGCATCTGCGGTGGGTCCTGGAACCGAATCCCCGTAGATCTGGAGGGCCTACTGTATGTATATTTTTTTGGAAATTACCTATTAAAACAATCAGTTGAGTTGCAGAATGTATCTTGTGCATGACACAGTTTTCACAAGATTATTTCAAATTGGCTGCTATTGTCAGAAAAAAAGCTCCTTGGTGTAATGTTCAGATTCCCAACTGGTGCCTCTAATTTATTCTGTGAAGTAAACCTAATATTTGCAAGGAGTGAATATTTGTTTGATATATTCTTAATGCAAACATTTCCCTTCTTTTTATTCTGTGTGAGGCTTTTGTCAATTCTTTCCCTTTGAAGATTTCAAGCTGTTCAAGGACAGCTCTAGTTTTCCATCCATTAATTTATGATTTAAAAAGACATCCTGGTGTTACCTATATTGGGTAGCAGACACGTTCTTGGTTGCCTGTACCAGAGGAAAAAGTATAAAATTTTATATCAGTGCTACTTTCATTAAATAAAAAGGTTCAACTGAGTGACCTCTTTGCAGAAGATATATCCTGAAGTACTGGCATTGAATAGTCAGTCTGTCACAACACAAAAGGCAGTGGTATAAGTCATGTTGGGAAGACCTTATTGCATCAGAAACTACCATTAAAATTGAAGTGTTCTTCTGAAACTAAGGTATACTTCTTAGTTGTCCAGCATGATTAGACAGTATTGAACCCTCCAAAAGCAATATGGAGCAGTACCCAGCAACTTTGACTTCCCTGTTTGCTGTAGCATATGTGGGCATATGTAAAAATCTGCTTATTTTTCTAGTAGAACATTGTAAGTCCCTCTGCTGAAGTCAGTCACTGAATAGTGGCTCATGCAAGAAACACAGCCACTGAGCAGAATTAAGGGACAGGATGCTTCTGAACACATATCTCTAGCCAAGACATTGGGTGCATCCACACTACACAAATTATTTGCCATGGCTCCTTCCTATGGAATCCTGGGATTTGTAGTTTGGTGAGAGAAGGCCAAAGACTTTGTAAAACTGAAAAATATATGTTTGCTTCAGGGAACAGATACCAAGCCTGGGATCATTTCATCACTTTTTTCATTGTAGAAATGCATAAATCTGTACTGCAAGGATTACTTTTTGTTTATATACCAACGTGTGAGGGTGTTAAGCCTGATCATTTATTTGGATGGATAGAGTGGTGGTATTGTACACAATAATATTGCTTCACAGCAGGGAAAAGAAAATGTGTCCGATGGTTGGGTCATATGCCACAATTTAGCCTGAAACAACTTAGGGAGGGGTGTTTTCTGGAAATTTACCCTGCGCCTTGTAGGAATCTTTTTTAAAAATTAGGGTGTTGTGAGGCCTGGGGATACATGCAGCCCACAAGCTGCACTTCTTTCCCTACTCTTATGTTCGATGTTCATAATTTGCACAATAGCAAATATAATTGACTATTAATTGCAAGGGTGGGAGGATATATTCAATGGCGACTTAGCCTCAGGAAAGAGTTCTGCCCATGTAAGTCAGTGCACCAAATTTTGAGGGAGTTCCCTTTCTTACTGAAGCCATCTGTACCTCGTCCCATCCTGTTCCCCTGTCTATCAATAACTTTTTAGGAGAACCCAGGGGGGACTGTTATATGAGTAGGAATACTCAACAAAGATGAGGCCCCTTGACTCCAGGAAGTAACAGCACTTTCTACTGAAAAAAAGATGGACAACTTTTGAACTTATGGATGTTGGACTACAACTCCCATCAACCTTCACCACTGGCTAGGGCTGAATGGAATTGCAGTCTAACAAAATCTGGAGGGCCACAACCTACATGAATGAATTGGCCCCTTGATTCAAAAATAATTTTTATTTTAAAGTGACAAAGAATAGAGGACCACAGAGTATGAATGTTCTACCTATGATGAATTAACCTGCACTATAATACACCCCCTCCTTTGCAAAATAATTTTAAAAAATCCTTAGATAAGTATTAGGACAATTGGGAGGAGTCATTAATCACCAGTAGCATCCCAGACATGGATTTGTACTTGGACTCAGTCATACTTAGTGCAAACCCAAACCCATTGAAATCAATGGGACCAATGAGTCATGGCTAACTTAAGTGCTGTCAATTTCATTAGGTCTCCTCCAAACGTAACTATGTCTGAATGCAGCTTCTAGTTTACATGCTGAACTGTTCCATGTGTGGGATTATATGGGATCACTTGTGGGCCCATAACCCAAGAGGATTGTATGGGGCCTATACACATCAACTTTAATTTCTCTGATGGAAGCAACTTGTAAAAGTGCAACTGTAATCACAAATCTTGTGGACTTCTGTGCTACCACTGACAATTGCAGGAGTAGCTGTGCTGACCATTAAACAAATTCCCAAATCCTAAAGCACATTGATGATAGCTTTATTAGGCCACCCAGAAGGTGCAAAACCACTAATCATGAAAGCTCATTGACTGCTTCATCAGACAAAGATGGTTAAAAAAAAATCATGTAGGGGAAACAAAAGTGTCACTGTTGAAGATCATCACTGTTGATCATACATAACAGTTAAGTGCAGGAAATGGACAATGATCTACAAAGGTTTCTTGTAGCACCTTTGAGACTAAGTGAGAGAAAGCCATTTGTAGCATAAGCTTTCGCAAACTCAGGGCTAGTCTAGACGAGAGGATATAATTCTCATTCCTGTGCAGTATTGCAAATTTACAGCAGTGTCCTCTTACCTCCATGGTCTTTTAGCAAAAACAATAGGCTGAGAAGCTATCCACCTTTGAAGTTCACATGCCTGCGAATCAAGATGGCGGTCATAAATTAGTGTGTTGTATGTTGCTGCTGCTGCACAGTATTTTTTTTAACATTAAAGCAAATGTTCATTACAGTATTTTTAATAATATGGGGAATGCTGCAAAGGCTTTTCCTGCATAGTTTTTGTACCCCCCCTTCTGAAAATGGCAAATCACCATGGGATCTCATTGGGACAAAAGGTATTCTCCTTGCATTCTATGAAGAGTTTTTTCATCGTCTAGAGACTCTGAGTCTATGAAAGCTTATGCTAGAAACTTCTTTCTCTCAGACTCAAAGGTGCTACAAGGCCCCTTTGTATACTGGTATAAACCAACATGGTGATGATGCCTTTGAAATGGACAATGGTCATTAGCCAACAGGTCTGCTTGAGAGCACACAGCTCTTCAAACATGCCACAAGGTCTACACTAAATGTTGCATGTGTCTGAAGGGGATCATAATTTTCCAGAAATAAAGCTGTGTGTAGGGAAGTGCAATTCCCTTGCAACAGATGTATCACATTGGATAACACACTTGGATTTTTGTTTAAATAACTGAGTGAAAGCTGAATGTTCACTGTACAATACAATGATGATCTTGAACACCCCTTCCCCAATCCCAGTGTTCCTCAAAGGGGAAGGACTGGGCAATTCTAAGACACACTGGCTGCTGTTCTTTATCTTCTTTGCTACTGACCTAGTTTGGGGCTTTGCAGACAGGAAGAATGAAATATCCTTCTCTGATTAGAATATCCTCTCCATGGGGAGGCTGGAAAGGCTCAAAAAGAAGATTGTGGGAAGCAGTGCCTTTCAAAAAGGAGTGGGATGTCATGATGAGATGGTATAGTTTTACTTAATGCCCTCTTCATTATCTCAGCACTTGCTCCTTGCCTTAAGGTAGTTTGAAAAATGGATAGAAAGAAATGGATGATGTGGTGGTCTGAGTGTTGGACTAGGACTCTGGGAGAACAGGGTTCAAATCCCCACTCATCTATGAAAATGCACTGGCAACCCGTGGGCAGGTCCCATTCTCTCAGCTTCAGAGAATGACTATGGCAATCCCCATCTGAACAAGTCTTGCCTGGAAAACCCTGCAATATAGTTGCCTTAGAGTCACCTTAAATTGGAAATGACTCAGACACACACAACAACAAATGCACTTGTGTAGAAATTTTGTCATGAACATCTACATATCTGGAAACTTATAGAACTAGTTGTATGTATTCCATCATGAGATTGACTGTATTACCACCATGCATTCTTTAACTATCCAATATATGGTATTGATGCAGAGGGCATCTCTAAAATGGTAGAGTTCCTTTAGGCAATTCGGTTCTATTGGACTCTCAGCTCTCTATTGAACTATAGGGGGTATACTTGGAGAGAGGGCCATGGAGATCACTATGTCACTGTGAACACATCTGATCTTATTTGATTTTGGAAGCTCAGTAAGAATCAGGACTTTATCAGACACTCAAAATATGGCATCATAATGCCACATAACTGCGAAAGGGTACGCAGATCCAACATCACCCTTTTGTAGTTAAAAACATCCCAAATCCATACCTTTTAACTGATGGCTTAAGCTGTCAATAGATCCCCCTGACACTTTTGTGCCAGCATTGCCACCATGTGAAAGTTCAGGCCAGTTAACTCTCATACTTATCCCGACAATGGTCAGTCTGGTGCGAACCCTTCTGGGTGAGATCGGGACATCCAGGTAAGTCTCACTCTTTTTGTGGCCCTCCCTGGGTTACTTGGGTCTTTTAAAGTGTGTGTGTGCTTTTAAAAACTTTAAATGCTTTATTTTTGTTTTTATCCAGTTAGGGCTAAGAAGAGCTCCTGCCTAAAACCTAGGAGAGCTACTGCCAGCCAGTTTGAACAGTATTGGCCTGGACAGATCAGTTACCTCAGTATGACAGGTTCCTATGTTGCTTCTTTCTCTGCATGAATGCCACAAAGCAGCTGCAGTGAAAAGGACCTGCCTGTGAATAACCACTTTAACTGAGAAATTGCATGTGTTTCTAAAATATTAGGTAACACACATTAGCTAACACACATTGGAAACTGCTCAATGCAGTGTAGATGTGTAAATGGCGATTGCTTAAAACAATTTGTAAGCCGCTCTGGTAGCCTTGTGGCTGAAGAGCGGGGTATAAATAAATAAATAAATATAAATATAAATATAAATAAAATAAAATAAAATAAAATATAGCAACTCTAGCTATATACAGTAAGTGTAACACTGCCCCAAACTTTCACATTAGGCATTGTTTTTTCTTTCTTCACATCACTACTCCATGCAACATTTTTAAAAAAGAGTGGGGAATCTAGCATCAATTTTGAGATTAACTGATTCACTTTAGCATGAGTTTTCATGAAGTTCACTAACATAGCTATCGAAACCCCTCCCCGCCCCGTGTTTGTTGCAATAGGATCAACAGTGTGATACTGACATCTAGAGGGCTACAGGGATATGTTATGGCAAAAGAAGAGTTGGACACTATAGAGTTTGATTATGTAAACAGAAGCCATCCTGGAGCGGCCACATAATAGCTGGAAGATTCAGGGAGTTCTACTCTAAAAAAAGAGGAACTTTTCCACACATTTCTGCTGCTGCTGCTGGATGGTATGGGAAAGGGTGGAAGACACCCTTGCCTAAGCTTGAAGGGCTGTCTTTAGACTGTGGAGAGTCAAGCGAAATGAAGGAATATAGTCAAGCATTGGTAGGCCCTCCCAAGACACCTGCTGTTCATATTGGGTGGCTAACAGGAACCACAGAAAAGATCCAGAGCTGATTGCTCACGTATAATTCGACGTGCGCTATCACTTACAAGCTTTTCCATTCTGTGTGCCTCATCTCATTCTCCTGTTTGATTTTGGGTCTGGGGTCCTAAAGCATATTACCTGTGAATATAAACATCCTGGCCTTTTGATTTTGTTCTTAGTTATTCTTGGCTGTTAGTTGCCTGTCCGGTGTGCCCCTTTTCATTTCCCCAAAGTCCACCTAATGCATGTGGTGTTGTCCTACTCCAGCTTTATTTGCTCACTTACAACTCCATTTGCATGCACTAAGTCCACTTGCATTTAATGGCAGGTGGTCTTGGATGAGAATGTGAGACCTTATTGGCATCAAAAGACGCATGCAACCTGTTCTGTGGCCCAGGGAAGCATGGTGATGAGCATGCACTCCCCTAGGTACTCAGGGCAGCCAGTGATTCTGCTACTATGGGGGATTTTACCACAGCTGCTCTCCCAATTGCTCAGAGTTTAATGAGTGCTCTTCTGGGGGTGGATCCTATTCCTTTGGAGGTCTAGCACCAGGATAACTCCCATAAACTTGGAGCAGCTTTAGGAGGAGGAGCATTAAAATGAAGTGTACTAGGAAAAATGAAGTTTCCTAGTATACTTCTGTGCAGCAACAGGGGCACAGTTTTCAAGGGAGTCCATTGGCACTGAGAAGCAATTAATGATAAACTATGAAAAAGTTGCATGAACGGGCAGGAAAAAAGCAGTAGAGGGGGATCTGAGACATGGAAGCAAATGCATGTTTTAGGTGGAGAAATTTGCAACCACACTTGCACAAGTAATTTTGTGCCACAGGAGGGCAATAGAAGTAGAGATGGGTTGTTAGACTTCGCTGATTTATTCCGTTTGCATAATCTGCTCTGTTAATATGGAAGTTTTAGGCATTACATCCCTTCCTCCCACACACCTCTTCCTCTCTGTCTGTCTGTCTCTCACTCTTGGTCATGTGGTAAGAGAACCCATCTTTCTCATCTACGTATGAATTTAGTAATAACCATATTTCTACTTGCTGAGGATAGTCTTTTCTTGATGATTTCCAAACAACAGCTTCCATTGAGGCTAACACCTGGAGTTCTTTGTGTGCAAGCTTTTGGATATGAAGATGCATGTTTGCAGCTGGAACTTGGTGAGAAAAATTTCACTCTATTTATCCCAAGTTATAAAGGAAACTAGAGAGCAAAGAATTACATTAAAAGGTTGTCTAGACTTGCATGAAGAGATTAGATTTATCTAATTTTTCCCATGGTTTCAATTTGACTGCAAGGAAGTGCTAATCTTCACTCAAACTAACAGGTTTGTCTGGTGCCTCTTGTCTCCTAGAGAAGAGGTGGTCAGAAAATAGATCTGGATCTACTGTTGGTAGATCATTCAGTGATTTGCAGTAGACTGGCAAGGATTTCAGACTCTCAATTCATTTTTTTTAAAAGAAAAGGATTTCTCACCCAACCTGCTTCAATTATACTGATAAAATAAAGAAAACTCCAGGTTATTAGGAGTGGATTTTTATGTGGAAGGACTGTGAGCTCCATCAGTTCTGGTTCTTAAACCAGATTCCTGGGCTCATAATTCTTTTACTCTAGGTCAGGAGTTTCTAGTTTTGGGAGGCTAATGCTAGAGCCAGACCACCCATAAGGCTTGAGGAAGCAGGCAACACCGAGGACTTTTATCAAATGCAGCAAATAAGGTGTCAGGAATACACCTAATGATGGTGAAGGGCACGCGTACCAGATGACGTTGCCCTTTTGTGGTCATATAAAGTAAAAAAACTGTCTTATTTTATTGATGGCCCAAGCTGTCAATAAATCCCCTGTGACTATTTGTTGCTGGTATTGCTGGCATTTCAATCCTTGTGCCATTGTACTCATGTGAATGTAGCGTCAATGGGCAAACACTTCCAGGTGAGTATGTGAAGTCGAAGGCTTTCACGGCCGGCATCCATAGATTTTCCTTGGTTTTTTTCCGGGTTGTGAGGCCATGTTCTGGAATAGTTTCTTTCTGACGTTTCACCTGCATCAGTGGCTGGCATCCTCAGAGAAATCTCACTTCCAGGTGAGATTGCAACAGCCATGTAGGGTACACTCTTTTTATGAACCCTCCCCCCCCCCCGGGTACTTGGGACTTTAAAAATGTGTATTACTATTTTGCTGAACTTTTTGTGTGGTTTTTTTTTTATGTTTAAATTTCCTGCGCAAGCATCTTCTTGTGAGAATCTGGGAGATTTCAAATCCAGAAGTAAACAGAACTCCGTTTGAGCTCCGTTACTGCCAGAAGAGCATCATGAACGCTGCTGGACGTAAGTGTGGTACCACTCCCTGACATTGTTGTCCTTGCTCCAGGAGGGCCCATGCATCACTGGAAAGCTGCCACTATGGAGCCAGCAATTTCAGTGATAACAGTATAACAAAGAAGAAACCAGTGCTGGAACTTTCAGCCCACTCCAGCCATTGCTAGACCAGTGCAGAGAGACAGTAGCAACAGTGGTGTCCACACAGCTCTCACCTATTTACAGAAACTCTGGCTGGCATCTCTTGGTGAATTAAAATGGTGTAAGTTGGACTTATCCACCCCAACTCACTTTTTTGGTGGTCAGAATTGTCTCCTGACTGAGCAGCAACCAAAATCTCCCCCAGCTACCTTTTTTTCAGCTGAAGCCCCTGAACACAGTTGTTTCCAGATCAATGGAGAATGGAGGAGCAGCAACAAAGTGTCCAGCTACTTTTTTGTATCTGGAGGTTGTCCACATGGTGAAAATACCCCTCACAGAATCCGCTCAGAAAATGAGCTGTCTTAATGGGATCCCACATTGTCTTGTTGTATTGTGAAGAAGAGGAAAAACTATGTAAGAAAAGCCTTCGCGGCTTCCTCAACTTTTAAAAAAAGCTCCAGTGATTTGCACATTTTTGCTCATTAAGACAAGCGATTTGGCATGAATCGCTTCCCCATACAGGACACAGTGCAAACCTGATTGGCTAGATGAGTGCCGGGGGCAGGGCTGGGTTACAGGGAAAGCACCCTCTGCCTCCATGTTGGATTTTTGCTTTAGTGAATGATCGCTAAGGTGATAAAACAGAGGTTTGTGCTTTTTTCCTCTGTTTTTTAGAAAGGCAGAATATCGCTTGTGCGTACCATAGTTATAGTTTTGTGGTTTTTTTAAGTTTGGCAGTGGCAAATTTTAAAATGCAAGTAATCTACTCGTGGCTGCTATGTCAGTTATAGGACTGCAAAGTTTATGGTGGACTGCTGTGGACCTGTCTTAAAACCATTAACCATTATGGTGGACCTGTCTTAAAACCATTAAGACAGGTCGCAGCTGCTGCAACCTTCTATTACTATGGAGCAGTCTGTTTTTTCCCCTTTGTGTAGACAAGCTCCTGGATACAGAGCAATGTCTGTTTCTGTGGGGATTGCTGGAGAACCCTCGGAGGTCCCTGCAGTTGCCTGTCACTGTCCCTCCAGTTATAGGAAAATAGCTGGACACTTGTCCACTGCTTCCCCCACTCTCTACCAAGCAGAATAATGGCTGAATTCAGAGGGCTGCAGCTGAGAAAGGGTGCATTTTGTGGAGGGTGCACAAGAGACTAGTGTAGCTACATCTCATAGTACGTCTCCTGATGCAAGATTGTGGCCATTATTTCAGTAATTCCTGGCTCTGACTGGTATCTCATAAAAGAATCTGAAGCCTGCCCACCACTGTTCTAGAATCCAATGTGGGTGATATATAAGCAGATTGTTGTTTTAAGCTGGAATGGACTGCAATTCTAGGGCTCCCCCAGACTTTGTTTGGTACTGAAAACTGACAATAAAGTTTATTGGTTGTAAATGATCCAGTCCACAACAGAGGACACATCACCACAGTCCTGCAGCTGATGAGTTCCAGTTAGGGTTGCCAGTTCAGGATTGTCCCAGGCCCTGAGGTTTCGAGGCCAAAAACTGAGACTTCAGGATGTCCCCTGGTGATGTCATTAAGCATTAAAGATCAATGGGCATGAAGAGCAAGAGTGATTTAGTGGTTTGAGCATTGCCCTATGGACTCTGGAGACCAGGGTCCAAATCCCTGCTCAGCCATGGAAACCCACTGAGTGAGCTTGCACAAGTCACACTCTCTCAACCTCAGAGGATGGCTAAGGCAACCACTCTCTGAACAAATCTTGCAAAGGAAACCCCATGATTAGGGTCACCCTACGTCAGATACAACTTGAAGGCACACAACAACATTAAGTACCAACCACAGTTGCTCACAGCTTATCGTTCAAACACACATATATACACACAGAGACAGCATGTTTTCCTGCTTTTAAGACAGAAATGTTAGCTGTGAAGGGCTGTTCTGCTAGCTGAGCTGGATATTTGCACACAGCACTTTCCTCTTGCCTGAAGATAAGCCCATCAGAGCTGGAGAATTTGTACCCTCCAGCTCATGAAAACTTCAGATTCAAGGCCAGGTTCTGAGATAACCCTAGCTCTAGCATTACCTCACAGGATGTGGAAGAATCAGGTCCCTAAACATTCAACTGCTCCCAGACAACCCCAGAACCAACACTTCCAATCAAAGAGACTGGGCAACTGGTCCTCTGGGTTGAGATACACTACCCCATAGGGCAAGGCGAATGGGAAATGGAAAATGAATTACTGATCTTATTCCACAGAGCAGAACCAAACAAAGGGAATTGAACTGTTCGTGTATGAGCCATTTTTCATCTTAGCAGCTATGAGAACAGTATAAGCAATTCATTAAAAGGAAAGTTTAGTCCCCCAGTCTCTTCCCAGCTTCCATAGGTCTGTTCCCCATGTTGAACTGCCAGGCTAAAAAGAACAGTCTAGTAGGGCCTATTAAATACAACTTCTCCTTTTTATGCCACTGGACACCAGTTAACATTTGGTTATGATGCTGACAAGGACTCTAGGACACATCTGCTTAGTGGCATGGGCCACACTCATGACAGCTGTTCTGCTCTTCCCTGCCAACCTAGTTTCGCTCGTGTTATGGTTCTTATTGAATCTGATAAAATCTTAATCCATAATTTGCATTCAAGTGGATTACATAACAAGCTGTCACTTAAATTGGAATACAGTATTTGGACCTCTGTATGAGAGATCAAATGAGGATCTGCACTGCTTTGCCTCTTGCAAGGTAACTGCCACATAAGGAAGTCCCCAGAATTCAGAGAGTTTGCACACCACATTGTGTAAACACCAATAGGAAAAGACATACAGTGGTGTCATTCAGAGTAGATTACAAAACATAGGAATTCCATGTGGGATATTGAGGCGCCACAAAGCTCAGGGAAAACCAGAAGGTATATCCAGCCTAAAGAAAAATAAATGAAGCCAATAATGTAGGTACGTTTCACAATCCCAAGATCATGACTGCCATCCTGTTGGTGACATACACAGGCACATGTCCAACCTATAGCTGCATATGCCCTTTTGTGGTCATGGTGGAAGGAGGATTCACTACCTCTGTGTAATGAGCATCCCACACAGAAAACTCACTTTTCTCCCATGCCACCCAACATGGCCATATATGGCTCAGGCAGCAAGCAGCCAGTGAGTGTCAGGCTATGTTCTTACAGCTGTACTCACAATGATGATGTCATCTTCCAGAACCTCTGATGGACCCCTGGAAGGTTCCGAAAGATACCTTTGTTGTTGTCTATCTGGCTATAGCACAACATACATATGAACATAACTAGGTGGTGGTTGACTGCCCTTGCCCTTCCAAAGCCACTGAATGGTTGTGTTGTAGAAGGGCACAGCAGGAAAGTACATTCTTTAAATGGGGAGAGAAGGGTGGGGCAGAGTTCCATTGGTGGCACTTTCCTTTCCACCAGATAATGCAAGAGTGTGGTCCATTAAAAAACCCATCTAAACCCAAAGACAAAGGAACATAAACTTGTGAGAAGAAGGGACTGATGACCCAGTCCTTGAAACAGATTTCCATAGAAAAATCATTACTGATGGCAATTTCAGTTTGGATGATATACTGTAGAACACAAGCTTTGAAACTGAAACATGTTGGCTAAAAATCATGAACAGCTTGACATAAATATATGGAAACTACAGTTTGCACAATGGGGGCTAGCCTATAGCATCTGTTGCTTGAACCATCGTGTGTACCTACATCTGAAAACGGCAAATTACAGTTTGTTGAGGGTTTAGCTAGGGATGGTAACATTTGTCAGTTTCATTTTCTTACCACGTTAATTTTTTTAAAAGTTATTTTCAGGTTGAATATGTGATTTAAGGATTTTGGCAAATTCTTCAAAAATAAACTGAAACACAATTCTTCCACATATGCACTGGTCATATACAATCGATGTGGCAGGCTGGTGCTGTGTGGTCTTCTCCATACTTCCAACATGGAAAGAAGACCATGTTGTACTACCTGACATATAGACAGGGTCTCCCCCCAAAATTTATACACCCTTTAACAGCTAATAGTAGCTATAGTGATTATTTAAAGGCTAAGTAAATACATTGATATTGAAGAATAAATGTTACAATAATTATATTTGACAGTGGAATACACTGCCTTGGAGTGTAGTGGTGTCTCTGTCTTTGGAGGTTTTTAAAGAGAGGCTGGATGGCCATCTGTTGGGAGTGCTTTGATTGTGTATTCCTGCAGGCAGGGGATTGAACTGGATGGCTCTCATGGTCTCTTCCAACTCTATGATTCTATGACTTTATAACATAATTAGAGTTACAAATTCTATCTTAAAATTACAATTTTATGTAAGGTGTTCAAATTGTTGTCCCTGTGCAGCAAAGCAACACTCGATTGTCAAAGCACAGGGTGTACATACAGATTCAAACCCTCTGTATTCTCTTAACATTGAAGTATTAAGTTCTCAAAGGCCTGGCCACAGTTGGATGAATCTGTCAATTTTGAATTTCCCCACATTTATTTTTTTTAAAAATATATAAAGTTTTTTTCATTACATATCCCCTCTCTGGCTTTTCTTCGCAAACAAAGATTCAGGAAGGACTCATCCCGCACTTTCTGCAAGCGTGCTGATGACTTATCTCGGCCAATCCGAGATAAACAAGTCCGGTTGCAGAAAGCACAGCAGGAGGTCTCCTTGGGTGATGTTTATGGGTTGTGATTCTTTCTGCGTTGTCGTTTCTCCTCAAGACTTGTTCGGCGTGAGTTCTCAAATAAGGCTGCAGCATTGTGGATAGTGTGTCTCCATGCCTCCTGATGTGAGGCCAGGGTGGACCATTGTTGGTGATCAATTTGGCCGAGCCTGAGGTGTTGTTTCAGGGAGTCCTTGTATATATATAACATACTTATACATATATAACATAGATAAAGAGATTTGTGAATTTATAAAGGACTGAAATTAAATTTCCCCTCATCCATATAACTGTAACAAAGCCAAAAGTTGCTGTGTGCCTTCAAATAATTTCTGACTTATGGTGACCCTAAAGCAAACCTATCACAGGGAGTTCTGAGGCTGAGAGCGTGTGACTTGCCCAAGGTCATCCAGTGGGTTTTCATGGCCAAGCAGGGATTCAAACCCGGGTCTCCAGAGTCATAGTCCAACACTCAAACCACTATGTCACATTGGCTTCTAAGCCAATAGCAGCACATCCCAAAGTGTAGCATCTGACCTTTTGGGGTTATGCAGAAAAGTCTGTATTTACACCTATATTTAGAACTGCAAATTGGAACATTGATTAATTGGCTGGGATGAGATGTGGGTGGGAACATGAAATTGCACTGCCTTCCAATTCTTCCCAGTAATGAACTAGGGAGCTGCAGTGTATACATCAAAAAAAATGAAGGGAGAACTTTTGCAAACATCACATGTCAGTAGCTCCCCATGTATGGGAATGGTTTGTGCCCCCAGCTGGTATTTATCCTCATGACCATAGACCAGGTACAGAGACAGTGTGCTCCAAGCGCTGCATGTAGCCCCTAAAGCCACTTTTGTGGCCCTCAAAACTCCCTGCTAGTCCCATGCTGCTCCCCGATAGCTCCAATTCATTGATTTACTGGCACAATTTTCTAGTGATTTTCCTCATTCCACTTCTTGGGTGCTTAATGCCACCTCTTTGGTGCCCTTAAGTGATCTGTGAATGCTTCACCCTTTAGCAGTTGAGAGGTACAGGTATGCATCATTTTGCTACTCTGCTACCAATTCCTGGTAATATTTTAAAGGTTAATCTTTGATTTTCTATAAGTAGTCTAGTGAAGCCAGAGTGCATAAGTTCAAAGTACCAGGATGTTCTGACCAGTAGGGACAATCACATCGTCTGCCACCCATCCCTCACTTGAGCTGTCCCCCATTCTGTCTGAACTTAGCTGCAGTCTTCACAGTAGCTGGAGGGAAAATGGCATTTGTGAGCAATAATAATGTATTGGTGAACTATTCTGTTGTGGGGGATTGTTCCTATTGTGGGAGGCCTAAATACTCTAAAGGCTGATCTTGGCTGCTAAGCAGGGTCAGCCCTGGTAGTACTTGGATGGGAGACCACCAATGAATACCAGGGGCTGTAGGCTATATTTTAGAGGAAGGAACTGACAAAAACAGCTCTGAGTATTTCTTGCCTAAGAAAAGCCTATGAAATTCATGGTGTCGCCATAAGTCGACAGGTGACTTGGAGGCACACGTACCCCTGTTGTGCAGTATTTCAGAATGGGTTGGTATTGAATGGACAATTAAGCTCCATTAGGTTTCCAAGAGACCCATCCCTGGTGGAGATGAAAACAGCTAGAACTGGTTGATATGGATCAGTGTTTGTGCCTGTGTTTACTTGGGTTTTTTTGGACTCTTCTTAGGGTGTGTAGCTATGGAACAACCATGATCAGCATCTGCCTTTCTAAATGTGTTACTACACAATTGCTCTCCATCCATAAGAGCTGTTTGGCAGTGGAATGCACTGCCTTGGAGTGTGGTGCAGTCTCCTTCTTTGGAGGTTTTAAACAGAGGCTGGATGGCCATCTGTCAGGAGTGCTTGGATTGTGTATTCCTGCATGGCAGGGGGTTGGACTGGATGGCCCTTGTGGTCTCTTCCAACTCTATGATTCATACCAACTAGTAATTAACAATGAAAAGTGAGGTTTTTTGTCCAAAGTCCCACTATTTTGCAAGAAACATACACATGCCAGGTGCAACCTGACTATGTGTGAATTTTGCCTTGCTGTTTCAGAATGCCTTTATAAAACTACATGCTGCTGCTGCTGCTGCTACTGCTATTATTATTTTATTTATATCCCACTTCTTTCCCAAAATTAAGACTGAAAACAGCTCACAATTTAAAAGAGCAATACAGTTAGAAAAATACAAAAAGTAAGCATTAAAATAGAATTAAGCTATTTACAGTATTAAAAGAATACAACACATGGATAAAAGAATAAAATACAATTAAAAAGACAAAAAGGTCTAAAAATGGTTCAGTTAAAATAGTACAACACCCTTTAGCTTGTTCTTTAAAAACTTTCTGTTTTAAAAGCCTGTCTGAATAAAAAGGTTTTAGTCTGCTAACGAAAGGACAATAAGGAGGGGGCCATTCTGGCTTCTCTGGGAAGGGAGTTGCAGAGTCTAGGGGCTGCCACTGAGAAGGCCCTCTGAAACTAAGAGTACACCCAAACTGAAAACCTGTGTCTTCAGGGGGAGTGTAACCTCATCTAACACAGGCTGAATCCCTAGTTCCTGATTGACCATTTGACTGACCAGGAGCACCTCTGTTTTGTCTGGTTTAAGTTTCAATGTCTTTGTCCTCATTCAGTCCATTACTGATGACAGACACAAGTTTCGGACCAGGACAGCCTCCCTGGATGGGGATGGAAAGCAGAGCTGGGTGTCATTTGCATGACTTCTCCCAGTGGTTTGGGATGAGGTCTCCCAGTGGTTTCATGTATATGTTAAATAGCATGAGGGACTGAGGGACCTCATAGGTCACCAGCCAGGAGTCCCTAGCATCACCTTCTGGGTTTACCCCAGTGGAATGGAGCCACTGTAAAACAAGTCCCATCCCAGTGAGATGACCCAGAAGGATACTATGGTCAATGATCAATGGTATTGCAAGCTGCTGAGAAGTCCAGCAGAACCAACAGGGACACACTCTGCCTATCTAATTCCCTGCGTAGGTCATCCACCAAGACAACCAACGCTGTCTCTGAAGCATAGCCAGGCCTGAAACTAGATTGAAATGGTTCTAGATAATCCATTTCATCCAGAAACCCCTAGAATTGGGAGGCCACCATATGCTCTAATACTTTGTCCCAAAATGGTAGGTTGGACACTCGCCAATAATTATCCATTATAGAGGGATTCAGGGATGGCTTTTTCAAAAAGGCCTCAGAACTGCCTCCTTTAGGCAAGTTGAGATTCTGCCTTTTTGTAAGGAGGCATTGATGACCCCCTTCACCCAGTCATCTGGTCCCCCTCTGGCCTGTTTGATAAGCCAGGAAGGTCAAGGGTCTAACACACATGTGGTGGCTCTCACTTCTGTTCAGCCACAGACTCAACATATGCAGTTGGGTTATCTCTAATGGTATGAACAGTGAGATGAAATATGGATGGTACAGAAACTGATAGACTTACGTAGTACAACATTCATGAGCTGGAAGTCAATACTGTCTGTTCCCTTTTAACCATCTGCTCCATTAGAAAGTAATTCAGTTCTTCACACTTGCCCCACTAGACAGTACATTTCTATAGCTGCTACCTAAACCTAGTTGATGGTGAAACTCACAGACCATTCTCTGATTATTCTGATTACCGGTATTCTACATTATCTTTCCTATTTCTTACCCTTACAAATAAATATATTTCCTCATTGTGAGTGTGTGTGTGTTTTGCAGGGATTCTTTTATCTGTGGTTAAGATGGGCTTTGTGAACCAGATGCAAAAATTGATTTCCCATTCCCCTTTGATTTCTTTCCTGTTACTTTGAAAATTGTGCTTAAGTGCATTTTTCAGTTGAAGGGATCCATACCTCTGTTGAGATATTCCAAAGGTTCTGTGATGCCCCCAAAGTTAAGAAGTACTGGCTTTCTAGTTTAGCCTTGGAACAAGAAGGCGAAGGACTTTGCCTCTTGTTCCTAGGAGCCTTGGAGCAGCCACTGAGAAGGTCCTTTCTTGAGTCCTCACCAAGGGTGCTTCTGAGGGTGGCAGGACCAAGAAAAAGTTCCAGCGCCAGTGATTGCTGTTATCTTCCACAGGAGTGTGGTAGTGAACTCACTCTGGGTTTTAAGCCACACTTTAAAGGGGCTATCCAAGGCATTGGACCTATTTTGGGGATAGGGTCTATACATTGAATAGTAGCTTTAAAATCTGGAGTAAAATTGAGAGTAGATTCACCACCTACTGGCCTGGAAGCTGCTAGCTGCCACTGGCCTCTACCAAAGATCTTAAAACCCTTGCAAGATCATAAGGGAGAATACAGTCTTTCAAAGAACATGGCCCATCTTGTAGACCTATCAGTAAGAAAGTTTGTGAGAGGGAACTATGTTAATTTTCTATCCCCAAGGAAATTCCATGTATAGGCAAATTGCTTTGTATGAACAGATCATGGGCAAAATCCTTTTGTGTTGTCAGATCTCTGGACATCAGCTGAAGTCTCAAGGAATTGACATCCAGGTGCAAATGGAAATGGAAGAAGAGAAAGTTTGATTCTGTCTGGAAGGTGGTTTTAAAGACTGGGCGACCATCTCTACTCAGTCTGAGCTAGTTCCATGGCTCCCTGGTCAGCATGAAGGTATTTGCAATGTTGGTGCTTTGCCAGGAGTGAGGGCAACACACTGGGGAGAGAGCTGGTGTCATTGTGTCCGTTGTGCCATTTGGAACAAGGGAGAGAGTGGAGCAGCAGCATTGCAACTGCCCTGGAAGCACTGGTGCAAAGTTGGGGGTGACTAATGAATCTTCTACAAACCTCATCAGCCACACTGATGCTGGAAAAATTCCCCATGAGTCATGTGTGACTTCGCTGGAAAGACAGCTACTGGTGCAGTTACTGAATGTATTTAGCTGCCTGCCTAGCCACTGAAAAATTCTTCCTCCCCACCCTCATTTCTGGATTGCCATATTAGCTGGTTGGCCGGGTTTTAGCCAAATTCTGGGCCCATTTACCCAAATTTTCTACACTACAATCAGCTGGCCCAGAAGCAATTCTGAATGGTGTTTCAATCCTTGCTGGCCCCAACTCTGTGACATCACAAAGACCCTCCCTATGATATCACTAGGGCCCACTCTATGAGTTGACAAGTACCTGCCTCTTGATCTCAACTTTTGGCCCTGAAATGTCAGGGACTGTGATGTTGCTGACCTGGGAACTCTATTTATGTGATTCCACATATGAACGCAAGAAAATCTCTGTTAAACACACATCCATCTTTCTCCATTGTACCATATTTCATATAATAAAACTAATATTAGGTTGCTCTTAGAAGATGACCTCATTTTGTGCTCCTTTTAAACCTTCTGATTTAAATATACATTTTCAGCAAATGCAACTTGCATGCCATTAGACTTTGTAAGGGTGACATAAATCACAATTAAAACTTTCAGGCAGCAGTGCTGGAGAGATTTGGCTAATCAAAATAAAAACATGAATTAGTAAAAGCCTTCATCATGATTTCTCGGGTCTTTCAACCCATTAGGGTAAAAAAAAAAAAAACCAGACAGAAAAGGCTTTCCATCTTTGGTCAAGGGAACTCTTTGAGCTATTCAATTGAGTTAGCCGTCTAAAAACGAGTGCAGGAACTGTTGCCCTCCAAGCACTGCTGGGCTGAAACTCTTCCATCATCTCATCAGAAGAAGCTGTGCCTGCAATGCTAAGACAGCAAGAGAGGAATAGAGTTTGTGTACATAGTACTGGGGTGCAAAAGGGTTGCTGAATCTAAATACAGTAGCACCCCTGTATCTGCTGATTCACCACCCACTGATTCAGTTATCTGTAGTTGGCAATGGGCAGTGGCTGGGGTGAACAGGGGAGGGAGAGGAGGAGGAGAGAACTCAGTTCCCTTCTCCCTTTGCTGGGATGGCTGCGGTGTCGAAGGTGGATGGGGTGGGGGAGAGAAGGAGTCTGGCATTTGCTGTTATCCACAGATTTCAGTATCTGAGGGCCCCCCGGAACCAAACCCCCGCAGATATGAGGGTGCTAAAGTAATCTAGTTGACTTCTGTTTCTCTGTCTCTTCCTCCTTCCTCCATTTGGATATTTTTGTTGTTGTTTTAAGTTTCTTTAAACAACAACAACAACAACACACAACTCCCTGCAAAGTTTGTAACTGTTTGTAATATTCATTTTTAAAAAGTAATTTCATAAAACCTGAAAATGTGATTACATTGACATACTGAAAGGATTGTCACATTGGTACCCATATTCTTGTACTCAGTTCACAACAACGTTGGCCTTGATTGGATTGCACAACTCTATTTTTCGGTGAGTACTCAGATTAATATTATGGCAGGTGATAAACAGAAATACGTTGGAGGGAAACGCAACACAGGCTTTTGTAAGTCTTTAGAGCATATTAACTTACAAATCTGGCAGGTTCTTAGGCAAGATGATAGACAACTTGGCACGAGGATGGAATTCCATTTACTCTGTGTGTGTGTGCGTGCGTGCATGCGTGTGTGTGTGTGTGTGTGTGTATGGCAAATCTCTTACCTTCCCTCAGGGAAGAGGAAAAAGCCTGATTCAGATGTGACCACTAAAGTGGTTTTCTTAAATGAACTCCATAATTTAAATCAAGAATTGACAGGAGAAGATTAAGTGCCTTCATTGGTTTGCCTCTAAGAGTTGCCACAGAAAGGAGCCAGATAGAGCAGTACTGAATTTAAAAAGCAGGAGTACTTTTGAAGCAGGAATGGGTAACTGGCTGAGGCAGAAATAACAGTAGTATTCAAGGGAATTGAAATCTAATTTCCAATTAATAGGTTGTCACAGGGCCCTGGAACTGTTTCTAAGGTGGGTTTTTAAAGTAGGCTCAACATTATTAATTTTGCTTACTTTCAGGTACTTTTTAAAATAAAACAGTGAAAACACAGAATGCATTGCATTAAAATAACAACAACCAATTTCCGCAGAAAATAAGACTACCATGAAAGCAATAGCAAAATAGTAAATAAAATACTACAAAATTAAGCATATAAAAATGCAATTGTCGTATCACAATTTACAAGAAGTTCTTGGAATTTAACATGGAGTACATGATCTCCGTGTTTCCAAACTTCAGGTGGGATTACAAAGGGAAAAATACATAAGACCCTATTAGGTGAATGCAAAGGTGCCTACTAAGTTTCTTGTCACTTCCATCCCCCCACTACATTATTTTAAAAGCTAAATCTGTGAAAATAGGTTAGCAGATATATAATTGCACACATAATACTCTCAGAAGAAAATGCAAAAACATGTGTATCTGTCAAGCTTCAGGTGCAGAGAATCAGGCGTAGGGCACAGTCACGGAGAGGGCAAATTGCTTCTCTCATTCCTTATCATTTAATCATCCTTAAATCTGAAGCCTGCTAGAGCACAACGTGTGTTTAGAAGTCCCTCCCCTGAGCTCACTTTTGCTCACTCCCAAGTAAGTGTGCATAGAACTGATGGCATGCAGCTTTTGTTATTCTTGGGAGGGATCAACTGCAGTAGGCTTATTAATAATTTTAGTGTACAAGCTTGATCATTTAGTACGTTTCTCATTGATAATTCCTAAGAAGACTCAACTATACATGGGTCATGGTTGTCCAATTTGCCTGATCATTTTGGCTGGGGCAGGGGGAGGGCTCAGCTCCCTCCTCAGTTCTTTCATACCCTCTAGACCGGCTTTCCCTCCTTGCAGCATTCTCTCCCACTGAGCCCTGGTTCCAGTCTGGAGAGGAGGCTGTGACAACTGATGGCTTTCATGTCAGTGGAATGGAAAACGCACAGGTGTTGGTCTGGAACTCTCCAAGGTTCTGAACCTATTTTGGAGACAGGTTGAACACCTTGCACAGCTCTTGTGCAAGTTCATATTAAAACCTGGATTGGAATTGCTGTCCCATTCACACCAACCATCACTGTACAACAGGGCCTGTACTTAGCCATGGATAGGATGACAGTCTGTTGTCTCTACTTTCTCCTCCTTTGCTTGTTACCTACTGGTGGTATCAGCAGGTTCAGGTAGTCTCTTGGCAACCTCTCATGGGTGTTTCAATCTCCAGCCAAGAGAACCAGAAACATTTCAGGGCAACCTTCTCTAATACAGTGTCCTCTAAATGTTCTGGAGTACAACTCCCACTGTTCTTACTTATTAGGCATAGTGGCTGCTAGGAGCTGAAGTTAAAAACACATGGAAGGCACCACCATCAAGGAAGACTCTTCAAGAAATTTCCAAGTGACCTCCTGTTGGGAAAAAAGGCTTCTCCTGGGCCTAAAATGGCCTATGGGTGTGTGTGTGTGTGCCAAATTTGCCAACCACACTCTTTGGGGAGTGTTTGGAGTGTATTCTGGGGTGAGCAATTTTGGGGGGATTTTTTATTCAAAAAGGGGAGGGGCTTAGGGACTTGAGGGGTAAAAAAAAACAGCCTGCAAGCTGTGCTTTCTCTAGCTTTTCATTGAGCACATATTTCTTTTTCTTGACTTCCAGCAAATGGCCTTCTTTTAAATCTCAGCGGTATCTCCAATATTTATAGAATGCAGAGTGAGCAAGCAGGCAAATGAGTCTATTCTCCATAGGATCTTTATGCAAATATTTTTCAAGTTGCTAATTTGACTTGCTTTGGTAATTTCTTGTTCTCCTATTCACTAGCAGTGTTCTCAAACTTTTTACCTCTGTGACTTGCTTTACATATGGAAGCTGTGCACCCGGGGTAGGTGGGTGGGTGGGCAGCAGGAAGCCCTGGGCACCAGGTGCACATTCTTCCTGATTCCCCATGTCCAGGGAGCATGCCAGCTGCCACTTCCACCTTTGGAACAGAAAGAGCAAAAGCACCGCAGTCAAAGCAGGAAGAATTCACACCTGGCGCCCTGGCCTTGCTGCCACTGCTGTCCTATGCCATAGGGACTCATGCCTTTTCCCTCTCTTCTTTGGAGAGCCCACCAGCTGCCTGGAGCTTGCTGCGTCTCTGCTGCTGCCTTGGAACAAAAAAATGAGGACTGAAAAATTTATTGAGCGCCCCCCCCAGCAACTATCACGACTCCCCCTCCCCCAGGGTCATGCCCCACAGTTTGAGAATCATTGACTTCAAGCATGGTTTAAAAGAAAGACAGAGAGCTTGTTTTCATCCTGAATATTTCCTATGATTAATATTCTATATTTGATGTGGGGTCAAGGGGAAGGCTGTTATTAACAATATATTGTGTGTTTTAGCCCTTTTGAAGACTGGTAAGTGGGAAAAAAGTGCATCTGCTTTGCCAGCACAACAGTGTTTACATTCAAATTATATAAGCAGTTCAAACGGACCTCATTAAACATTTATTTAGCCATTTGTTCCTCCTTTCCCAGCAATGTGGGAACATATTCTTTACCTAATACTATTTTATTTTATTCTCCTTTTCTCAAAACCCTCTCTCCCCTTCCCTTTCTCTTTCTCCCCCCAACCCCAACATCCATGCAGTATAATGTTATAGGTTTCAAGATTTTGGCTGGAATTCTGTATGGGATTTATGTATGCATAAGCACCGTAGTTACAATGCTATGAAGTGAAACCTGTCCTAACCCCCCTCAATCCCCACTTACCGGGAAGCAGCTGCTGTGATTGATGGGGGCCTGTTCCCCTGTCACATGGAAGGAACTGACTGCTATTCCTACCCCCTCTGGTGAGCAAGCTTGGAGCAATAGGCAGAATCAGGGTCCCTATTGCAATTCCTCCTTGCGCTGGAGATCGCACAAGGGGATGGGTGGGAACATCAGTCAGCTGCTTCCCAATTGACAGGGGAACAGACCCCATCTAATGCAGCTACTGTTGCCACTGGGTAAGCAGGGATCATGAGACTTTCACTGTCACTGTAGGGACTGTGAAGACATAACAGTCACATGTGCATAATTCTAGGCAACGTGTTCTTAACTGTCATAGAGGATTCTGGCAATTATTGTTAGGCAGGAAATTTAGTGCCTTTGCTTGTTTACAGAGCAGTCCTTATTTGGAAGTACAATTAAGTTCCACTGTGATCTTGCTCCTAGTAAATATGTGTAGGATTGTAGCCTTGCATGGGAATGTTATTCCTGCCTTATTACAGTATAGTGGGCCCCCAGTAGCTGCTGGGGTTTAGTTTCAGAACACCCCCCCCCCCGGATACCAAAATCTGTGGATGTGCAAGTCCCATTATATACAACTAGCTATACCCGGTGTAACATACACCATTATCTATACATATAAAATGGTTCGGTATGTTTCTGTTCCCACTCTGCTGATTGGCCACTTAAAATCATTTGATGTATTAATAAATAACCTTCCAAATCAACTATATTGGCATGTATTACACTGGGTACAGCTAGTTTCATACTGAGAGTCCCTCCACTGCTGCCATGCAACTGCATGTACACACACACACCCATACTACACACACACATTATACATGCACGCTAGGATGCGAGAGCCCATCTGCCACAACCATGCAATCACACGTACACCCCCACCCCATGCTACATACCACACTACACACACACACACCATGCTACACCCTCCCACACTACACCCCCACCCATGCTACACACACATACACACCATGCTGCATTCCACACATGCTACACGCACACCCCACCCCACGCTACACACACACCACACTACACACACATGCCCCACACTATACACAGCTCACTGGAGAGCCCCTCTGCAGCCACCATGTTTAGAAAGGACGTAAACTTCCATGTTTCCGCCCCCAGTGTGCTGATTGGCTGCCCAACAGAGAGCTTTGATTGGTTGGTAAGTTTCCTAAGCAGCCAATCAGCGCACTGGAAATGGCACCATACCCAAGAGCATTATATATACAGATGGTGTAGTAAAAATTGTGTTCCTTACATAACATGGCAAAATCAAGGTTTGCCTTTAGGATTCCCCCCACCCCCAGAATATTTTCAAGCTGTGGATGGTGGAATCCATGGAGACCAAATCTATGGATAAGGAGGGCCAACTGTACTGTGAATTTGGCACATTAATCTTGAGCCATTTCGGAGATTAATAGTCACCCAAAATTAAAAAAAAAACTTTTGGGAGGGCCTGGGAGCTTCATGGGGGCTTCATGGGTCACAAGTGGGCCATGGGCTGTGTGCAGCCTCTGTCCCTTTCTCTCACTATTTTCCCACTTAGTGTGAGATCCTGTCTCAGTTTCTGCTGCCACCATATCTGAAAGATAGATTTCTTCCACCAATCTCCCTGCTACCACCAAGAGCAAGGGAGCACTTATCCCCACCTCTGCCCCCAATGTAAGGAGCTCCCCCTGTTCCACTGCTGTGGCCACTAACGGCAGAGATGTACTAGATGCTTTCAAGGTTCCTGTATGGAATATTATGCAGCTTCTGTCTCCACCAACTTTCTCTTGTCTCTGCTGCCCAGTGGCTGCACTGGGGGGTGCAGAGAGGCCAAACTGCACCAGGTGACACATTCGGGGTGGTGGTGGTGATGACACCAGCCTTGGTGATACAACAGCTGCTGCCACCACAGACACTGTGTCTGAACCCAGTTTTTATATATCTAGTGGTCCTGGAGGCCAAAAGCATGTGCTAAAAAAACAATATTTTATTAACAGAAGTTTGACATAACAAAACAGATTAATAATTTAATACATTTCGAACAGATATTTCACTCTCACTTACACTCTTTTGGCATTGTGCTGCTGGCTCTGTGCAAGTTCCTGTTTAATAAGAAAAGAATCTGTCTGTTTTACAAGTTGTCTAGAACATAGGGCTGTGGCATACCTATTTGTAATACAGTATATGATACTATACTTGTCGTACTCGTATATATTAAAAAGTTTATGATACAGTATCTTTAAGCAGACAGGTGTTTATTTGTGTGATGTTTTACCACTATGATTAAAGCTCAGTAGTAAGAATATTATGTGTTACCTTTTTTCTAAGAAACATTATAGCCTATGTTGCTTGAGTAGAAGCAATCACAGGTGTTGTTTCTTCCTCTTGAATTTCTCTGCAGAATATACTGTAGAAAATGCTGCTACAGAATTTGATGAATTTCACTTTTAAAAAAATATAGTACCATTGTAACATGGTGAAGGATCCATAATGCAAGCTTACCTTCTACCAATTTATGCATTTTCACAGCCATTGTTTCTTCAATAAGCTGTTGCATTTGCATCATCTTCTTTTTTTAAAACAACCTTAAAGGGCATGGTGCCATCCATGATGAGAAAATGATCCCAGCTAGCCTGTCAGATTTGGCTATGTCATAACATAACAGAGGGAGAATAAAGCTCCGTCGGGAATGATTTAATTGTGTGTTCCTGCATGGCAGGGGGTTGGACTGGATGGCCCTTGTGGTCTCTTCCAACTTCATGATTCTATGATTCTTTTCCTAGCTAACTTAGACTCTTAAACATCACTCATTCATTCTTAAATCTGACTGGCTGACTCTCTCAACCCTCATCCGCCCTCCCTCACTGCACACTCCACTCTCTAAATGTTTAACTATATCAAATGTCATTCACCAGCCTTATTCAAATCCCTTCAGATATTCCACCAATCACCACTCAGTTCCAACATTTCATCTTCTCCTTACCTTATTACCATAATACATAAAACTGCATTTTCCAACAATAGTCCATGACACCACAGGCTGCACTTTGCCCACCTTGCCAAAGGATGTTGTCGTGGTAGTTAAAGTGTAATCATAGCACTATAATTGTGTGGTGCGAAAGGGCCCCAGGCGTCCTGTTCTTTCCTTATGACATGATACCAGCTGGAACAACTTGTGGGGATGGCTGTCTGGAGTTCTTTGGCCTGG
The DNA here is from genome assembly GCA_030847615.1 of Gambelia wislizenii. Lineage (NCBI taxonomy): Eukaryota > Metazoa > Chordata > Lepidosauria > Squamata > Crotaphytidae > Gambelia > Gambelia wislizenii. The sequence continues at coordinate 161,250,339 of JAUMIR010000001.1, read as the reverse complement.
TCTGCCTTGTGCATGAAGGTTAGTATTTCTCCTGCATTTTCCCACAGGGCTGGCAAGACGGGAATAACAGCAAGGCAAGTGCCCTTCTGAGGCCTCATCTACACAAGGCAAAACCCCCGGATTGCTCTGCAGTAATGGCAATTCGCAGCAGCTGCTATTTGTCTTTTTTTTTTTTTTTTTGGCAGATTGCAGGCATGTGAAGCTATCCACATTTGCTGTGCCTGCGAATCAAGATGGCAGCCCTTAGTAAATGACTCATTTTTTTAGTTATCTCAATTTGCTGCTGCCAAACATTTTTTAAAAAATATATCCAATGTGTGCTAGAGCAATATTTCGCCTTAACAAAAAAGCAAAAAATAAAATAAAAATACATCCCATTTTATCATCTTAGTGCTCACTCGCTAAGGCGAAAATCCAATATGGCAGTTCTGGGTGTTTGCCTTGTTAGCAAGCTCTGCCCCCTCCACGTGCTCGTCCGACCAATCATCTGCTCCTATTGAGAAAACAAATCAATTCAGTCACTGTTGCAATGAGCAGGAATACAATTCCCCTCACTGTTTTTCAAAAGATATGGGAAAAGCCACAAAGACTTTTCCTGTGGAGTATATGGTGTTTTGGGCCCCCCGCCTTTACAATACGTCAGAACAATGTGGAATCCATTAAGAGAGATAGAATTCTTCATGCATTCTGTGAGGAGTACAGTATTTTCGCTGTTTAGACAACCCCTGAGATTTACCTGAATCAGTGTAAACAGAAGCAGAGAAACTGAGGAAAAATGTAAAGGGTGGGTGGGTGGAAGGACAAGAACTGATTTTTTCCCCTGCTGCTGTAAGTTGAAAGAAGAGGATGAGAAACATGGTCTCCCAAGATTCTGTCAAAACTGAAGAGATCAAAGTTAATTGGCCACTGACTCTCAGCCACTCTGCCAGTCTTCCCCAACCTGCACCTTTCAGACGTTTTACACTACAGCTCCCAGAATCTATAGACACTTGTCCCATTGGTTGTGCTGGCCTGGGGACAAGGGGGACTGTAGTCCAACATATGTGAATAGAGCTGGGTTAGAGGGAAGCTTGTGGCCTTTCAGATGGGATGGGCAACTTGTGGCCTTCCAGATGTTGTCTTGAATGGCACCTCCCATCATCCTTCATTGATGCCCATTGAGGCTGGGTAGGGCTGCTGGGAGCTTCAGTCAGGTGACAATAGGAAGGCTGTTGGTTGCCCTTCCCTCAATTTTAGACATAGGAGTGTGGTTTGTCAGAAGTTGTGAGCTGGTTGTGTTTGTGACATCAAATTCTTCTCAGTGTCTTTGTAACTGTAAATTGCAACACAAGAAGTCACTGATGTTTTCTTTGCTGTGCAAAATCTAAAAGCATGCCAATTTGTAAAGTAGAGGGTGGAAGATATTTAATAAATCTGAATTTATTAAAGTTAATATTTGAATAAATTAAGCTTTTATTCAAAGCTTAATTTATTCAGGAAGAGAGTTTTGCAAACCGAAACCTTGAGGGCATCTGCATCCTTTGCATTCTAAATTGGAGAAGGATGATCTTTTCTTTGCTGCCATCCCCAACCCAAGAAATCCTCTCTCCGTCTCTTTCTTCTCTTATGGGGTTTTGAGGGTGGCTTTCATGTGGCTGATATTGGACTGAACTTGTTTTCATGTCTGTTAGCCATTGGGACCAATGTCTCATATCTATTCCACTTAAAACAATGTATAATTTAGCAGACAAGGGGTCATGCTGCTGGGGTTATGCAGAGCTTCTTTTAAGTCCTTATTTATTCCATGTGATAGATGAGTTTGCAGGTCTGGGGAGTCAAGGGGCTATTACTTAAATGTATCCTGCCATCCTGCTGCTTCAAAAGTTAATTTTCACACCTGGAAATAATATGTGTATAATGACACTAACCTTTGGCATAGTAACATTAAATTTAAAAAACAAAAAAAAGGGCTACAATTAATTGTACTGTAGTAGCCATTCCGATTCTAATGTCTATTTGCTGAATGCTGTAATCTTACAATCACTATTTGGGGTCAGACTAGATAGCCCATGAGACTCTGGGACTCTGCAAAGTCTTTTTCCTTTAACTCTCAGGCCTAGTCAATGTTCCTTACTAATCAACTCTATGTTCCAGAAACATACGATATGCTGATGTAAACAAATTCTTTCTCTAATAACGGTTGAACTGTACCTAAATGTTCTTAAGTTATCTTGCCTTGAACTATCAACAAATTGTCTCAAGGGAAACTGCTGGCACCAAAGAGAAGGAGGAGGGAATTGTTTTTTTGCATACTGTATAAAAATATTCTGTAACTACAGCTCTGGGTTCTGACTCTTTGGAAGATATTCCAGTCAGGCCCACCGGTGTAATAAAACTCACTTTCCAATCTGTGGGTCTGCTGTTCCATGATTTCTGCAACAGTACCTTCTCTTCTCATGTGGTTTTGTTTAATCAAGATAAAATGAATGTCTGTAGCACATCTTCATGTCTCTGTGTGTATTCCTTTATGACACCCTTATACAAAATGGTGCTCCTTTGTTTTCTATCATTTGGAAGATTGAATTGCATTATGCAAAGGGCTCCGAAACACTATTGTAATAGATACTAGTTAATAAGCTGATGAAAAAACAATTTTAAAACTTCATTGTCATTGGTCTAATAAGGTGATAATTCTCAAGTCAGTCATTTATCAATGTCCAGTCTGATAATGAGGCATTTCAAATAGTGCATATTTAATGACATGAATACTTAATATTTGTGTGGAGTTTCCAAGTATTCAGCGTACAACACCTACTTGACATATTTGTCATCCTTATGAAGGGGAAAATTTTGCAGTTCACACAGCGGGGGGAGGGAAGAATCAGTTCGTGGCCTGGCAATCAGCCACGGGTGGAAGGCTGATGGCCCTGATGGAAGGGGAGTAGGTGTCATGCCCTACTCTGGATGCTGGGATTTGCAGTAATCCAGAGTAGGCCCCGACATGGTTTAGGTAGGCCCTGACAGGGGCTGGTTCTCTGGGGTTCTCTCACCCTCCCTAACGGTTCCCAGGCATACAGAGGATCAAAACCTAATGAGGACCTTATCTGTCTGCTTTGTACTGGGGCCAGTCAGAACTGGCTTTGGAATGAAACCGTATGCATATCCTTGATCAATAAACCTTGTTGCTGCTACATGCGTGTTGATTCAGTGTGTGCGTTACCTGGTTCATCACAGTCGGAAAGGAGTCCCAGAATCAGTTGTGTGTGTGGGGGGAAGCTGAAGGCCCACCAGCTCAGCAGCCAGTCCACCTTGGGCAGAGCCGAGCAAAATGCTCGCCGCAAATCCGCCCCAGCAGCCACCGCAGAGCAGCCTGTTCCTGGTAGGGGGGCCGAAGGTCATCATAAGGCCTGGCTGCTGCCACAGAGCAACCCATTCCTGGGGGTGGGGGCAAAGGTCATCATAAGTTTCGGCAGCTGCCACATAGCAACCCATTCCCAGAAGGTGGGGGACTGAAGGCCACCCAAATCCCCAGCAGCCATTCCCAACCAATCACCTTTCACCTCTCTGAACTATGCTTTGCTGTGTGCCCTTTTGTGAATTGGTTGTACAGATGACCTACTGTGCACATTTTCATGGATTTTTTTGGAAAAAGATTGTAAAAAAACAGCAAAAGCAGTTATCATGGACTATGTGGAGTTTTCAGCCACCCTCCTTTTGAATATGGTGAATGCGGGCCATCATCTGTGAGGACCAATAGCATTCTTAGCAAATTCTTTCAGGATTTTTTTTTTTCATTCTGTAGCCAAACCCCCAGGATTCCATAGGATGGAGCCATGATAATTAAAGTGGTGTCAAACTGCATTATTTCTGCAGTGTGTCAGAAGTCTATGACAGTCCCTATAGTCAGTCTGCCAAAGAAAATTCAAAATACCTGGCAGTGGTGTTGTTCCATATCAACAAACCAGTACTAGGAGTTTTGAGTCAAGCTCCTGTTCAGTTCAGGCAGACCATAACTGAGGTGCTTCTGTTGGGCTTCCCTGTCCAAACCGTGTGCAATCACAGTTTGAAGTAACAGGGTACACAAGGCCAATTAGTGGTGTTTGTGGGGCCCTATCCAGCTACAGGTTGACAACTGGGGAAAAAAGGAACAGCTCTTGCTATCCTGGACCTCCCTGGATGTAGAACCACTTGTGCAAACAGGAACTGTGTTGAGTGTACTAGCACTATTGTATTCAGGCCAAACAGTTTTGCAGGAAATAGATTTCTCCTTCATGAACACTTGAAAACTGCAGGTGTTTTCTGGTGGGAAAATGTTATAGTATTTAATCTAAAGCCCCCATCCCACTGTCCTTAGGGCTTGTTATTCTACTCAGCAGTCAGACAAATGAATAAACCGTTCACAGCCGACTCCTGTGGAAACTACGATAGATGAAAATGTTTCATGCAGGAATTTAATGTCAACATTTTCTGTCCTCCTGGCAGTTTACAACATGCATTCATTGTAATGATATTATTCCTGCAGCCCAGACATAGGACTGAAATGCAATTAAAGCAGTATCTGATAGGTTCATAAATTTTAATTAACTCTTCATATTATTGAGTCGCTGCAAACAAAAATGGTGTTCCCCATTTGTAATGAGTAAAATCAAGATAGATGTGTCACTACTAGTGGCAAATAGAGAAACATTATGACTATCTCAGGAGCCCTAGAATACGAAGAACCAGACCTTTCACTGCAATTTCCCAGGTCACTCAGGTTGATCTACAGCCATTACAGTGTGATTAACTAGTGCTTTCTTAGCATGCATCCATTGTATTAGGGGCAGACCTTCCAGACACTTGAGCCTTGCCTGAAGTCTCTTGGCTTAGCAGCATACCTTTCAGCCTTCAAGCAAGGGGAGGAAACTCTGGGCAAGCACTATTGTTTTTTTCAAAAGACTGAAGGAAAAAAAACCTTCAGTATTTTTTTGTCTGTGGTCTGGTGGCCACAGACTTGGGGCTCAGTTAGACGGGAGAATTAATTGCAGGAAATAGTGCATTAACTCACCATCACAGCAGCATTCATTTGTCTCCACAATGTATTCACAAGATCGCTGGTACAGGAAGCTATCCATGGTTTGAAGTTCACACGGAGCATACCTGTGAATACAGATGGTGGCTGCGAGTGAATGCCTCACTTTATTATTTTCCAAAAGCTCCTGCTGTCCCCTCCCTTTCCCCATCCTTAAATCCAAGATGTGGAAGAGAGATATTCCTATCTATCTATCTATCTATCTAATGCTTGAAAATCATTCATGATCACATCTGTGGAAATGAACAATGGCAGCTCCAGGCACTTTGTTGTTGTCAAGCCTGCTCCTGTGCGCATCAGACCAATCACATTTTGACTTTCTAGATGTGTTCCAATTCAAATTCATTGTTCAAATGGGCTAGAATGAGCATTTCTGTGTATTTTTTTGAAAAAAAAAAACTTCACGAGAAAAAGCAAAGGCTGTTATTGTGGATTACATGGAGTTTTTGGCCCCCCTCGACTCCCTGCCAGATCTCATCAGGACAAAAGGATTCCATGAGGTGTTTTTTCATCATCTAGACAACACCTTGGAGAGACTATTGCAGGGAGAGGTGTCTGTATCCTCCTCTCCTTTGAGTGATGGCTGGTGACTATCTTGTCAGCAAGGAGGTGAATCTACTCTGTGTTGGATTCTATGACTGGCATTCTGTATTGCAGTTAGAGATTCATAACCTGGGGTTGTCTAAATAGTCAAACTAATCCTAAGGGAATTCACAGGGAATATGATCAGTCTTAATTGGAACCCGTGTCAACGCACCGTATTCAGAAGTGGGGAGACAGCAAAAACAAAAAAACAAAAAACCAAAAACCCTCCAAAAGCTATGCCAGGAAAGCCTTCACAGCTTTTCCCAGAGTTTTTAAAAAGCTCAGTGGGGAATGTGCATCCCCACTCGTTGGGACAAATTATTTGATTTGAATTGCTTTCCCATACAAGAGGAAGCACAAACCTGATTGGCTGGATGAGCGCAGGGACAGGGCTTGCTAACAGGGCAAGCAGCTGCTGCCGCCATGTTGGATTTTCGCCTCAGCGAGTGATCGCTAAGGCAATAAAATGGAGTTTTGTTTTATCTTTTTCTCTCTTTTTTGAGTAAAGGTGAAATTTCACTTGTGCGCACCATGAAAATAGTGTTTTTTTTGTTTTTTTTAAAATGGTGGCGGCAGAGTTAAAAACTCAAAATACAAAATAATTCACTCCGGCCACCATCTTGGCTAGAGGGCATGCAAACCGTTAAGATGAGTTGCAGCTGCAGCAAGTTGCTATTACTGCAGAGCAATCTGTTTTTTTCAGGCTCATGTAGACAAACCCCTAGAGTTATGGATTGGTAACTGCCCTATATTCAGCAATACTTTGTATTCATGCCTGTGGCATTATTGCCATGAACATAAATGCCCTCCCCCAACCTATCTTAACAGCTAGCAGCCACATCAAGCAGCAGAGGTCTTTTCAGCTGATGATCAGGGCACAGGAGGAGGATGTTACCAGCCCCCTTCAGCAGTGAGCAAAGCTACAACAAGCAGAAAAAGGAGCCCAGTCACAATTGCTTGTCAGAGCCTCACTTGCTGTAGGAAGAGGCTGGAAATGTCACCCCACTGCACCCCAATTACCAGCAGAACAGACCTTCATCACTGGATGAGGCTGCTGGCTAGTTTGAGGTTTGGGGCCAGGAAATGTTACTATTATGAGGCAGATCACATGAGGAAGTAAAGCGGCAATGCTGGTTATGCCCTATATGGCCGAGGTCCAGGATATGTGGCAAACCATATCCACTTCTATGAGCTTGCCTGGGCCCTGAGATCATCAGGAGAGGCAGTTCACTTCACTGCGATGGGGCATGAGAGAGAACCTTCTTGGTGGCTGCCCATAGACTGTGGAACTCCCTTCCCAGGCGGGCCAGAATGACCCCCTCCCTGCTGTCCTTCTTTTGGAAGACAAAGGAGATTATCAGACGAGTGTCTAAAACTTTCTTGTGGCACTATTTTTACAGCATAAGTATCCTGGAGTAATAACAGTTATTTTCGCACACTGCTGTAACTACAAGACATGGATGCCCCTTAAGTATTGCAAAACAACCACTCACACTGCTCACTTCTGCATTTTCACATGGGCGAGGTTTTGGCAGTTCTCACGAGAAGACACAAGCATGCTTAAAAGCCTAAAACCACCTAAATGAAAAACCAAAATGAACACACAAACACTGCACTTGGGAACTCGCCCACAAGACCGGGAGGTTCATAAAAAGAGAATACCATACCTAGTTTTTCCGCTCTCACTCAGAAGTGTTCTGGTGGGGACCACCCATTGATGCTGGAATCACACCAGCAGAACGGGGCACAGTTTCGCACACAAGCAATGCCGCAAATATAAATAAATAAACAAACAAACAAACAAATAAATAAATATAAATCCTGGGAGATCAATTGGCGGCTTCTCCCTGCTAATACAAAATAACTCCTTCTTAACAGCAGCAGAACACTTGCAGAATGCTGGGACATGATGTCGTGTGATAGGGAAGCCCTTTTGCATTCTCATTTCAATGTAAAAACGCCGTATTTGCCATGTCTGATAATCTCCAAAGACCTTTTTATTCTGACATGTGTTTACAATGATAAGTTTTTAAAGACTGGGCTGAGGGTGTTGAATTGATTTAATGGCTGTTTATCTTAAAAGTGTATCTTATCTTTTAAAAGTGTATTTTTAAATAATTTTAATATTGTAATAGTTTAATTCCATTTTAATGTTCAATTTTTTGTATGTTTTTAAAATTGTTAGTTGCCTTGAGTCCCAATTTTGGGAGAATGGTGGGGTATAAATAAAATACAAAAAAATAATTTTGCAAAATGTCCATCAAAGTTACCTTATCTTCAGGGCTCATCTACATGGACCGAATATGGCAGCTCCCCACCAGTTTATTCTGCCTGCAGATTTGTCCTGTTGTTCTCCCATTACCAGCACAGAACAGAATGGAGTCCAGACCGGCACGGTGGCTGGTCTCTGCTGCTGCCACCCACATCCTGCTCTCTATAGTCAGGAAGCTGTCCTGCAGCATGCGATCAAGGCCCCTTGCATGTGACCAGCCTTTGTCACAGGCTGCAGGACTCCTTCCTGGCTATGGAAGAGCGGGGCAGAGAGCAGCTGCATGGTCGTCTGGGCTCTTGCAGTCATGTGGGGCCTGATCCATTTTATTTTGGCTGGAGAGGTTCTTCCCAGGTAGATTTTTTAAATGGCGCAATGGTCGTTACCCCTTCTTGGCCCTGTCTTTGCCCTGGGGGTTGTTAGGACTGCCTGGGGGCAAAACAGGACAAAAATCCTGCACCGTCAAGAGTGCAGGACTCCAAGATGGGGTAAATTGCCCATTTAGACAAGCCCTCAGTCATGCCATTTAGGGAGGCTAGCAGGCAGTTATCCACCCACACATATAGAGCTCAGTTCATATAGTGTTTGTGAAATATGGTCTGGCGTGCTCCATTGATCTCTTGTACGTATTTTAAATTCTGCCCTCAGTTTCTAATTGGTAGTTACCATTGTTTGTCATGAAAAATCAAGCAAAAGGTACATCTGCCTACTTCCACTACATGTGCTTCCAACAGTCAGTGATGAGTCCAAAAGGACCCACAAGTTAAAGATGTGGTCCTTCATGAAAAGGGAAACCACATCCAGTGTTAGGAGATTATCAGACAAGCTGCTAAAATGTTCTTTCACCCACCTATAAAAAAGAATGCCTTCCTCATGGCAGCAGAACATGAGAGAATAATGTCATGTAGTAGGGAAGCCCTTTTGCAGTTTCCTGACGTCATTATAACGCCATATTTGCCACGTCTGATAATCTTCTTAGTCAAATCCCTGTATCTAGAAAGGCAGATTTCTTCACCCACAGAACTTCCATCTTGCATCTCAGTTAAGAATACCTTGTTCACCTTTATCCATTGGCAAACTGCTTGTAGGTACCAAGCAAACTACCTCCAAGTACCAAGCAAAATCACCTCTGAGCATTCACTTCCCTGGCCTTCATGGTATAATACAGGAAGAGGTGCATGTCATCTGCATAATGATGGCACTTCAACCCAGTCATCTGGATGACTTTGCCTTGTGCTTTCGTGTAGATGTTAACTCAAATGGGGCACACAATGGAACCCTGAGGTACTACATAGGCCAAAGGCTACGGGGCAGAGCAGAGGTCCTCCAGCAACCCTTTTCAAGACCAAGTAGGATCAGAACCACTGCACTACCATGTCCTCAAGCCCCAAAACCCGATAACTACTATTCAGGGCTAAACCCTCATTATAGAAAAAAAAAGATTTGTTTTTGCTTCCTGGTGGCAGGATGGCACACTATTTTGAATAAATAAGCACTATCAAAATCACAGAGTCTTTAGCAGGTTTAACTAAGGCAGAATTATACCTGAAGAGAGCAGCCAATAGTGTTAATTAAATGCAGCTGTGCCAACACCCTTGAAAAGATAGCAGAAGAAAAATGCTTCCTAAATCACACCAGCTTTGTTTCTTCCTGTCAAGGAAAGGCCTAGAGGTGTCAGGAAGTAGAAGAAGATTTATCTCCTGTTGCAGGAGAGCCAAGAAAGCAACTTCCTTTCAATAACATTTGCTAACATATCTGGCGAATGTACATATCATTTCTTTGCTTTATTAAAAGTGATTGCTGTGCTCCATTACTATTCTCCAAGGTGGTCTTTTCTCTAAAAATTCTGCATGATGTTTAGGTTTGCCCTGAGTAGAGAGGTGAAAAACAAGCAGTATTGGATGAATATGTGTGTAGAAGCTACTGAACTATATAGTAGGACCCCCATATCCACTGATTCGTTATCCACTGATTCAATTATCTACTGTTTCAGTTTCAGTACAGTTACCATAGTCTTCCTAGAAAATGTGTCAACTCTACCCATTTTCTAGGTCTTCCAAGGCAACTCTATGGTATTTTAAACCAGAAGTCCCATTATTCTCAATGGTGTTTGCTATTATCCACAGATTTCATTATCCATGGTGGGGCTCTGAACCAATCCCCCGTGGATATGGGGGTCCTACTGTATAAGAAAGGGTAGACAGCTGTAGGAGAGTCCTCCCAAGAGCTGTCTCCACCACCACACAAACATTTCTCCCATTTATTTATTTATTTATTTTTGCACCAAAATGCCCTCCAGCACCCCCTAGCTGGCTTGGGAGCAATTTTGTCATGTTTGGATACCTCCAGACTAGTTTAGGTGAAGCAGAATCCTTTCCCTTCTCCAACAGCCAGTGACCATCAATCTCCAAGTCACTTTCTGTTAGAAAAAAAGTCCTAAAATGGCCTGGGAATGTACATATTTGATTATTTTGTCCTTGCAAGTGAGAATGAATCATTTCCACAGGTTTCTCCCCACCAGATCTGTTTTTCAACAGAAAACAAACATTTCTGTGTATTTCTCACCCAATATTTGCAGATCCTGAAGGATTCTGGGGAAATTACTGTGCACCGAAATACAATGTGGATTTTTGTGTGTGAGATTTGTGGGGTTTTGCACACACACCCTATTTCCAGAGAATCACATGTGTTTTGTTTTGTTCATAATTTCTGTTTTCTTTGTCAAAATCCAGCAGTCTTTCACACACATGCAATATCCACATGTTTGTGTTTTGTTTGTTTGTTTAGGGGGGGTGCACATTTGCTCCTTTTTGTTTGTTTGTTTGCTCAGAAAACAGCAATCTTGTACAAAAAAAAGTGGCTTTCTGTAAACAGTGGGATTTAACTAAAAGACCTCCAGCTGGCATCCTGTTAGTGAATTATGAATTTGTGAATTACTCACTTTTTGTTGTTGTTGTGGGGGTTGGAATTCTGTTTCAGCTATGTATTAACCCCAGTCCCCCCAACTTAGCCATTAAACAGCTCAGACCCCCTCTCCAACACAACCATTTCCATAATGTGAGAGAGCAGGGGGATGATAGGATATGCATCCAGCTATCGCCCTCTAGCTGGATGTCATCTTCAGGGATCTCCTGAGGGCCCCAGAGGTCAGTTGCAATGTGTCCAGCCATAGGAAAATAGCTGGATGTGATCCCAGTCACTCCCTTGATCTCCAACCTGTCCAGAGGAGGGCAACCAAAATGGTGGGAGGTCTGGAAGCCATGCCCTATGAGGATTGGCTTAGGGAGCTGCGTACGTTTAGCTTGAGAAAGAGAAGATTAAGAGGGGACATAATAGCTATATTTAAATATTTGAGGGGATGTCATACTGAGAATGGAGCAAGCTTGTTTTCTTCAGAGACTAGGACATGGAGCAATGGACTCAAACTACAGGAAAAGAGTTTCCATCTAAACATTAGGAAGAACCTCCTGACAGTAAAAGCTGTTCAGCAGTGGAAGGCACTGCCTCATAGTGTGGTGGAGTCTCCTTCCGTGGAGGTTTTAAAACAGAGGTTGGACAGCCATCTGTCAGGAATGCTTTGATTGTGTATTCCTGCATGGCAGGGGGTTGGACTATATGGCCCTTGTGGTATCTTCAAATTCTATGATTCTATGAAAACAGAAATAGTTGTATTGGGGGCAGGCTAAGCCAAGTAAAAGGTATATTTTGGGGGGGGGGTGGAGCAGTATTGGGAGATGTAGCTACATGATACATGTACATATCCCAGTGCTGCATCTCAGCCATGTTTTTTTTTACAACCCCTCCACAATTGTTGTACAAAGAACCCACATGCATTTCTGTGCAGAACAATTTCATAGGAAACTTTGAGATGTGTGAATACTGGGTGAAAACTACACAAAATTTTCACTATATATTTATTCTTCTTTACTGGGTTTCCCTAGTGTTGGGAAAGCCAATTTTTTGGCCATGAAGTAAATAATGGTGAGTATGGTATTCTTTCCATCTGTAGCAGGGAGCAAAACCAATCAGAGGCTGCATTTTATCCGGAAGCAAATAAGGACCCTGGAACAGTGAGGCGGTGGGCTCTCATTGGCCATGCTCCTTCAAAAGGTAGCATCTGAGGGGCTCAGTTCCCTTTCACCCTCCCTCTGTCAAACTCCTTCTTTGCCCATGTTTAGGGAGTCACCCCTGGCACTGGGGCCTTGGAGTTCTGATGTATGGTCCAATGGCAGCAGGCAAGTAGCTATCAGCCAGTATACACCAGGGCTGGGAAACTTGTGGCCTTCCAGTTTGTTGAGCTATAACTCCTATCATCTTTGATCAGAGCATGGTCAAACACAGGGACTATCAGCATAACAAATGTATTATATAGCTTACAATGTAGATCTGAATTCTATTGTCAGCACCAAATAGAGTAGACCTATTGAATCAATGATGTTGACCCACCATTTTACAATTGATTGAATGGCTCTGCTGTCTTTGGGACTAACAGATAAGATTCAGGCTGTAGTATTTGAAGATGATACATTTGTTAAAATCCAGAGAAGCCAATTCACTAGATAGGCAAACATGCTTGTTGAGATGGAAAAGAATGTACAATCTCAGGAAATTAGGAGTTATCACAGTTAGCCCTCCATATCCATGGATTTTGCACCCATGGATTCAACTATCCTTGGCTTGAAATAATTTAAAAAATAATAATTCCAAAAAACAAATCTTGATTTTGCTATTTTATATAAGGGATGCCATTTTACTATGCCATTGTATATAATGGGGCTTGAGCATCCATGGATTTTGGTATCCACAGGGGATCTTGGAACCAAACCCCAGCAGATACCAAGGGTCCACTGTATCTATTTAGTTACGATGGCTAAAGCTGAGAGCAGAAATGATCAAACATTCACACAATTCAAACAAAAAATCCCAAATGACAGTACTAAGAGAATCAACAAATACTGAAGCAGGTATCCTGGTTGTATTTCTTCCTTGCTTTTGCTTTGGAAATCAAAGGATGAAAAGAGATTTGCCTTAGCAAGCTTACTTTCTGCTGAGAACTTCAGGTGGTTAAGCCTTTCTTGCCCTCTGGTAGACCTTAGGCAATCCTTTATAAGTTTCACTATACTAAAAGGAATGTTTGCTTAATGCACCTGACATGAGAATGCAAGTGAGCATTCTTATTTTATTTATCCTCATTAATTCATTTATATGTATTTTCTCACACTCCAGAATGCTTTATCACAACACATAGGGAAAATGCAGGACAGCAAAAAATGGATTGGAAAGGCAGAAACAAGTGGAACTAAAGTAACCATTCTCTTTAGTTCTGTCTAGATTCAGGTTTGTTTCTGGATATTATATAGGTCCAACCACTTGTTCTGGCTTCTCGTGCAAAACTGCTCACTCACATCGCCTGCTCTTGCCGGCTTGCCTCTTAACCTTATGGTTCTCCTTGGACAAACCTGGGGAAATGTGGATGCAAGCTTTTAAAATGTCCAAACAAGTTAATGGGCTCTTCTAGATTAGGTTTTAAAAGTGGAAGTCCTCCTGATATAGCTCCTTTCATTTTGCTGGGTTTTGTTGGCATATCCTACCAACAGTCCCCATTTGACAGGGACAGTCCCAGTTAATCCTCTGTTGTCCCACTTTTTCAGCTGCTTTCAAAATTGTCCGGTTTCTCTCTGCTGCTCCCACTTTTCCCCTATGTCCTCAACTAACCTCAGTTGCTGCAAATTAAATTCAAAGTGCTTTCAACATAGGGCTGATCCAAACAATGAAATAAATCTTCTCAGAGTTCAGGGAGAATCCCCTGTGTCCAAGTGGGATCCAGCAGCATTCCATCGTTTTTGGAGGGAGGGGAAGCAAAATTCGGAAAAACTACACAGGAAAAGTCTTGATGGCTTTTCCCAGTTTTTTAAAAAAAAACATGGGGGAAATGTGCACCCCCTCTCGTTAGGACAACCAAATCACATTCCTGAAGCAGATAGCTGATTGGTGTGCACGGGGGCGGGGGCGGCAGAGCTTGCTAACGAAGCAGCACATGGAGCTGCCCTGTTAGATTTTCTCAGTAGCGATTGTGCACTGAGACAACGAAACAGCCTTTCTTTTTTCTTTTTCTTTTTTATTTAAGCAGAAGATTACCCTTCTGCACCCTGGATTTATTTCTTTTTTAAAAAAATATTGTTTGGCAGGGGCAAGTTGGAGAGAATAAAACTGAGTAATTCACTCACGCCCGCCATCTTGATTCGCTGGTATGCCTCCCTGTGAACAGGATAGCTTTAGATTTTTCTTGGATAGCTTTAGATTTTTCTTGGTTTATTTCCGGGCTGTGAGGTTGTGTTCTGGAATAGTTTCTTTCTGACGTTTCATCTGCATCTGTGGCTGTCATCTTCAGAGTTTACAAGTTTTCATAGGGAGCACTTAACGCAGTGTGCAAACACAAATCAAGGAACATGAGAGACACTGCAGACTGGGCCAGCCAGAAAAATCAGCAGTAGCAGAACATGTGATAAACCAACCTGGACACAAAATGTTATTTAAACACACAGAAATTCTAGACCAGGCCAACAACTATCATGTCAGAATGCACAGAGAAGCTATTGAAATCCACAAACACCTGGACAACTTCAACAAGAAAGAAGAAACCCTAGAAGTAAACAAAATCTGGCTTCCAGTTTTGAAAAACAATAGAATCAAAACTCAGCACTTACAAAGGAATTCCACCCAGGGACAGGGAGATCCCCAGCAGATAATGGCCCATCAACCAACCATCAGCCAAACAGACACTAACAAGCCTTGCATTTCTATACCCAGAAACTAACCATTCAATTACACAAATTTACATATACTCCCCAACAGGGGTTCACAGCATATAAACTCCACACACACTCCTACCCAACCATTCTCTGAAGATGCCAGCCACAGATGCAGGTGAAACGTCAGAAAGAAACTCTTCCAGAACACGGCCTCACAGCCTGGAAAAAACCAAGAAAAATCTATGGAGGCCGGCCGTGAAAGCCTTCAACTTCACATGGATTGCTTTGCGCACCAGTGATCTTGCCAAAAAACTGTGGAGACAAATGAAAGCTACTGCAAATTGGTGTTACTGTGCACCAATCCATATTTTACTTCCTTTTTTTAGACTGGCCCATAGTTTGCGCTCAGTTTACTCAGCAGGGGGGAAGGAGAGGAGAGGGCAGAATCTTTCCCTTCTCTGTAGGGTCAGACAAAAACAAACTGCTGCAGCTTCTCCTAGCTTGGGCGTTCTTCCTCTTTAATATTATTTGCCATTTTTACCATACTCTAATGTTGCTTAGCCATGGGTGTCCTGGTTTTCATCTGTAAAATGTTGGAAGGTATGTGTTGGTTGTTGTCACCTCTGCATCCAATCATTCCATTCTTTAGGGGCTGTTTGTAGCAATTTCTTATATCTGCACTAGCTCTTCCAAAGTTTTTTAAAAACTGGGGCATAGTTGGCTGAGGTGATCCTATGGTTTCAAGAGCAAAATTTCATCTTTTTTCTTTACATTTTTTCACTTAACATTAAAAAGTGCCATTTAAGAGGGGCGCTCCAAAAAAGCAATACAAGGACTCCCTGTAACAACATCTCAGGCTTGGCCAAATTGATCACCAACAATGGTCCACCCTGGCCTCACATTGGGAGGCATGGAGACGCACTATCCACAATGCTGCAACCTTATTTGAGAACTCATGCCAAACAAGTCTTGAAGAGAAACGACAACGCAGAAAGAATCGCAACCCAGAAACATCACCCAAGGTGACCTTCTGCTGTGCTTTCTGCAACCGGACTTGTTTATCTTGGATTGGCCTTTTTAGTCATCAGCGCGCTTGCAGAAAGCGCGGGATGAGTCCTTCCTGAATCTTCGTTTGCGAAGAAAAGCCAGAGAGAGAGAGATAAAAGTATAGATAATGTGAACCCTATTTTCCTTTTGTTTCTCAGAAATCAACCTATATATTTTTTTCACATCTTTCTCTTGCATCACCTTTCCCACTTCCCATTTATTCTCATCTTTCTTTTGTAACTTTGCATTTCCCCCTATATTGAAACCCATGTCAGATTTTAAAACATATATTTCCCACTAATTTGTGCATTCATCTGAGCAATTTACATCAACTTACTCACCTTTATAAAAGCACATTTGTGTGCATTTCTCCCAATTCTGTGCATTTTAGGCATTCACATTTTAAAATATACACATTGTTTTGTGCCTACTGCTTGGAACTGCACTGTAAGCCTTGTAGATGTGTGATTTCTCAAGGTGAGGCAAGCATTCTCTCCCATATCAAACAAGACCATAATAAATAAACAAACAAGCCCCAAACAAATAATAGAGGATGGCATCCTCTATTGCAGTATAGAATACATAACCTAGAGTTATGAATTTGTAATAACTGCTCCATATTCACTAATACTACATATTCATGATTGTGGCATGATTGCCACAATCATAAATGCCCCCTGCCATAGCATCCAGGAGCCACAACAAATGATGGAGGTCTGTTCTGCAGCCAATTGGGGCACAACACAATGTCTTTTCTAGCCCCTCCTGCCAGTGAACAGAGCAGAGATGAGGAATTGCAATGGAGTCCTGCTTCTGATTGTAGCAGCCCCACTCACTGCTGGGAGGGGGCTGGAAGCATCATCCTGCTGTGCCCTAATTGCTCCGTGTGGCTCCATGTACAGTTGTCCCTCCACATTCACGGATTTGACATTCACAGATTTGAGTATTCATGGCTTGAAAATATTCTTAAAAAAATAATAATCCTAATAGCAAACCTTGATTTTGCCATCTTATATAAGGGACACCATTTTGCTATGCCATTGCATATAATGGGACTTGAGTATTCACGGATTTGGGTATTCACGGCGGGTCCTGGAACCTAACCCCAGCGAATGTGAAGGGACAACTGTATAAAGGTAGTTTTGCAGGGGGATCAGACAAGGAAACCTTAGATTTTCCTTGGTTTTTTTCCGGGCTGTGAGGCAGTGTTCTGGAATAGTTTCTTTCTGACGTTTCACCTGCATCTGTGGCTGGCATCCTCAGAGAATGGTTGGGTAGATGTGCGTGTGGAGTTTATATATTGTGAACCCCTGTTGGGGAGTATATGTAAATTTGTGTAATTGAATGGTTAGTTTCTGGATATAGAAATGCAAGGCTCGTTAGTGTCTGTTTGGCTAGTGGTTGGTTGATGGGCAATTATCTCTGGGAATCCCTCTGTCCCTGAGTGGAATTATTTTGTAAGTGTTGAGTTTTGTCTCTATTGTATTTCAAAACTAGGAGCCAGATTTTGTTTACTTTTAAGGTTTCTTCTTTCCTGTTGAAGTTGTCCAGGTGTTTGTGGATTTCAATAGCTTCTCTGTGCATTCTGACATGATAGTTGTTGGCCTGCTCTAGAATTTCTGTGTTTTCAAATAGCATTTGGTGTCCAGGTTGGTTTATAACATGTTCTGCTACTGCTGATTTTTCTGGCTGGTGCAGTCTGCAGTGTCTCTCATGTTTCTTGATTCATGTTTGCACACTGTGTTTAGTGGTCCCTATGTAAACTTGTCCACAGCTGCATGGTATGCGGTAAACTCCTGCAGCTGTGAGAGGGTCTCTTTTGTCCTTTGCTGAGCATAGCATTTCTTGGATTTTCTTGGTTGGTCTGTAGATTGATTGGAGGTTGTGTTTGCTCATCAGTTTCCCTGTTCTGTTTGTGACTCCTTTGGTGTATGGTAAAAATAGTAAAAAAATAGTAAAAAATAAAAAAAAATACGATTAAAAAAAAAACAGGAATGAAGAAGAAAAACAGCCACCCAAAGGGAAGGTATTTTTACCATACTCTGACAGATGAAGAACTTAAATGAGATATCACCATGTCTAGGCAATGTAAGGCCATTTTTCTGGAAGAGAGTTTGGTGAGGGTGCCTTCTGCTCTGTCAGGTGAGGCTGACTTGAGCAGGCTGGAACTTAGGTTTGGAAGATGGTGACTTCTAACCATCTTACTTGTTCTGAGCCATGCTGAGGATTCAGGATGATAAATATGGAGAAGGAAGAAAGGTAGGAAAAGGAAGGAAAAGAAAAGCCAACTGAGGAAAAAAAATGTAAGAAGGCTAGAATAAATCCTACATGATAGAGCCTCTCCTGTGGATCATGGTGATGAAGATGAAGCCCAGGCACATTTTGACCATGGAGCATTCTGACCAATTTGATAGTTCTCAACTAATGTTTCTCCAGGTTGCTTGTCAAAGGGAAGGACTTACTTAAGGCAACCCCCGCTCACACAGTGTTAAATCAGAACTTGGGAAAGTTGACTGGAGGATTTTGGGTGCTTTAGCCTATAAGAGTAACTTCCCTGATATACCTATGAGCTAGTGGTTGTTAAGAGAAAAGAGATCCAGTTAGAAGCAGCAGTGGCAGTCTTGGTCTGACTTCCTGGTCTTTGGACTTAATAAGGCTGCTAGAAAATATAATGCTCTCTCACCAGGGATGCGACTTCATGTATCATTAACCTTTTTGTCAAGATGTTAAGATCTTCTTGTGTATAGCTCTACAATGTGCAATAAAGTGCATGGCTCAGGGTCTTGTGAGATATATACATATATATTTCCATACACCCATCCATCGACACATGTACAGTAAAGTCTTTGTGACAAAACTGTCTATAAACTCTCTGAGTCATTTATAATATAAAGGTAACACCAGGTTTAATTGTATTGCCCAAGGAATATGAGCTGCCTGGTATTTTGCTTTCCCCCCAGTTGTTAAAAGGAAAAGCAAATTCTCTTTGTTCGATGACAGAATGTATCAGCAAATTATGCTTCCCTCAATATTCCCCCCTCCTTTTTTGCTTTGCTTTCAGAAAATGGATTTACAGAAGCTTGATACTTTACACCTTGAAATGAATCACAGAGCATCTCCTGGATTATTTTTTCTGCATCTCAAAGGCAGTAATGTCCAAGGCCTCTTCTTTGATCCATTACCAGGGCTGACACTGGATTAAGTATTAACTCTACACATGGGGCCAGTCAGTGCAAGAAAAAAGTAGCATGCAGTGTGTTTGTTGGTTCTGTCAATAACCTAGTTACACAGATATGCTTATTTCCTGGATCCAAATAAAATTAAGATAATGTGGGGCTGGATAAGTTATTGCTTCTTTCTTTCCTTGGGTGGCCTTTCCTTTTGTTATCCAGATGCTAACACCAACATTCAAGCACATGATTTTGCTGCTTCGGAACAGTGGGAGTAGGTGTCAAAGGAAGGTATGGTTCAATAGAAAGGCAGTTGGAAACAGGATTCTGCAAAAGAAGGCAAACAAGAGACCAGAGGCAAAAATACTCCTCATAGAATTTGTGGAGATTGTCTAAATGGGATCTTGCATCAGTTCACCGTATTTGGAAGGAGAGGGGGGCAAAAACTCAAAATACTCTGCAGGAAAAGCCTTTACAACTTGAAAAAAACAACTCTGAATGAAATGCATATTCATGTTCATTGGGACAACCAATTCACTTTGATGTGCTTTCCTGATAATAGCAGAAGTGGAAAGCTGATTGGTCAGATGTGTGCAGGGGGCAGAGCTTGCTGGCAAGGCAGGTGCCTGGAACCGCCATGTTGGATTTTTGCCATAGCAATCATGTGCTGAGGTGACAAAACAGCCTCCCCCTTTTTCTGTTTTTTAAAGCAGAAGATCGCACTCCTGCACCTAGGATTTGCTTTTTAAAAAAAATACTCTTTGGTGGCGGCAACTGGTGACAATAAAAATGCAAGTAATTCACTAATGCCTACCATATTGATTTGCAGGCATGCCTATTTGAACAACAAATGTGTATGGCTTTGCATGCCTGCGATCTTAAAAAACACACCCTGTGGAGATAAATGAAAGCTGCTGCAAATTGGCATTACTGCGCATCAATCCACATTTTATTGCCTCATATAGATGAGGCCCAGGGTACTGGAAATCTCTGCCAGGGATCAAAACAGAACTTGGAAAGTTACTTTAAAAAGTAATTTGTTACACTTCAAAAGTCCTTAAAGTAGCTGTTGAGTTTTGGACTGAGTGGACTGAGTTTTTTCACTCTTCTGTTGTAGCAAAAGTTCTGCCATTTTCATTATCTCTCCTAGCCAATCAGTTAGGGTCTCTCAGGCAGGGCAAACTGAGACACGTGCCTCAGGCCCTACATGCTGGACAGGGCAGGAGCAGCACCTGGACATTTCATCTGATTGCTCTGGCCACTCCCTTTCATTGGAAGATGGAGTCATGTGAATGGCACAGCCTTTGTTGTTGTGCCTCTGGTATATGGGCATACAGGTTGACCCCTGTATCCACGGGGGATACATTCCAAGACCCCTGTGTGGATACCTGAAATCATGGCTAATAGGGAACCCTATTATTTTCAGTGAGACGAACACCAGGAGTTGACCATAGAATCACATTGGAGGACCCAGAAATGCCTAGAGAAAACATATTTTTTTCAGATGTGGATAAGTGAAACCGTGGATACCGAATCCATGGATATGGGGGTCAACCTGTATTTGAATGCTCCTCTGCTGCCCTCTGCTCTCCACTGGCCAGTCAAGGGCCAGGTCAAGGGCCCTTGTCTTACACCTCCTAAACTAGCCAACTGTCCTTATGTGTAGTGGAATCCACTGCTCTGTTACAGACTATGAAGTTAAAAATTTCAACTGCTGGTCCAATTTGCTTCTGTGCACTGAATGAGGGTAAGCCATCTTGCCTTTTGCCTAAGGCAGTGAAACAATACTGGGCCTCTCCTTCTCTCAGTGGAATAGCTCCAGTCAAAAACTGTCCTGCACATGGATTTTATGTGCTGTATAGCCTCAAAGGAAGGCAAAAACACCCTCCCTTCTCAACAAATCTTGCCAAGAAACCCCCGTGATAGGGTCACCATAAGTCAGAAATGATTTGAAGGCACATCTCAACAACAAACAGAGAGCACAGTGCGAGTACTAGGAATGCAGAAATAGGAGATTTTTCAGACAGGGAAAGCAACCCCCGGGTAGACTGGGAGAGAAATGGGACTGTTCTGGTTCCAGTGCTTCATTTCACATGCCCCCTTCCTTCTCCTGATCTCCCGTTGTCCTCCCTCTGTCCTGCTTCCATTTCCCTCCTGCTATGTTCCGCTATTTTTTACTAACAAAAGTTACTTTCCCCGTGTGAAAATCTCCCTACTGTGAGATGGGTTAAACCTTCCATTTTTGTTACTAAACGGTTAATCAAATTTGCCCTCACTTAAAAAAAGAAAAGAAAAGAAAAAAACTCCTACAGGTTTTGTTTAGGTGTTATATCTCATTGTAGGGGAATTCAGTCCAGACTGTTTGCAAACATCAAGGGATATATGTAGAGTAGTTGAGTAAAAATGTTCAATATATAGATTATGGAATCACTAGCATAAAGACAGAGAAAGAGAGACATGCCCCATTTTCCTTGTATTTCTCCATCATTATCAGGGGCTATGTTCACTGGAGGAATGAGACTGTTAATTAAATCCATTTCCCATCATTAAAGACAATGGTATTTCTGCCTGACACATACCAACTCGCTCTATATTCCCAGAGGTAAAGTTCACTGTGTACTTTTGGGTTGTGTAATAAATAAAACTGAATTGAGGTCTAAGCTACTGACAGCTTAGCTATCAAAGTGTTCGACTGATGGAACTCTTGAGAATTATAATTCTAAGAGCATATATATTTACAGAGAAATTTCTGTGCTCTCACAGTTAATTTTTTACAGTACCTAGTGTTGTGTGAATCCAGTTGTGGCCTTCTGAACAGATTTATTTTTGTAGTAGAGAAGTACTGTATACTGTTGTGTGCAAGTTAATACTGACTCATGGTGACTCTATCATGTGGTTTTCTTGGCAAAATTTGTTCGGAGGAGGTTTGCCATTGCTTTCCTCTTAGGTTGAGAGAGTGTGACTTGCCTAAGGTCACCCTGTAGTTTTTTGTAGTTGAGTGGGGGATTCAAACCATAGTTCCCCCAGAGTCCTAGGACTTTATCAGACCACCCCACTAAACCCTGTTCTTTTGCCAGCATAACTTTGCCATTTTTATGCCAGCAAAAGAACTCCACATGCCACACTTACCTTCTATCCTGGCAAAAGGCTTCCCAGCAATGAATGAGGAGTGACTGGAGCTCTCTTCACTTCCTCATTTGAAATCCCGCAGATTCTCATGAGAATACCTAGAACACTCAAAAAGTTTTAAAAAGCACACAAACACACTTTAAAACTTCCAAGTAAACTGGGGAGGGTCATAAAAAGAGCGTCTTCTACCTGGATGTCATGATCTCACCCAGAAGTGTTCTCACTGGACTGGCCATTGATGCTGCATTTACATGAGTACAATGGCACAAAGTTTTAAATGCCAGCAATGCTGGCATAAAAGTGCCACAGGATCAATTGACGGCTTGAGACGTAAATAAAAAGTACATTTTTTTAACTGGATATGATCGCGAAAGGGCAACGTTGTCTGGTACGTGCACCCTATTGCAATCATTAGGCGTCCTTATGACACCTTATTTGCCTTGTCTGATAATGTCCCTCGTTCAGCACTCAAGACTAAACTATTAATCTGAAAGGCTCCACTTTGAATATTGCGATGGCTCTTTCCACGTCACTCCTCTCCAGCTGTGATGTAGGGCATGTGTGAGTGTGTGTGTGGATGATCTAGATTTAACTTGCAGGACTGTTGTCAGAACCGGTTTAAAGAATTTTGGGACCCCCTGTAATGCTTTATTTTGGGGGTCCCATATGTTTATTTCAGGTCAATGTAACCTAACTCAACCTAAGCTATTCACGGTACAGAATATTCAGATTGTTACTAATAATGTTTTTGCAGGAGGAGGGTTACTATGGGGGCCCCCATAATGATGGGCCCCCCTGCGAATGTAAGGCTCACAACTAGAAGATACATGGGGTGTGGGGGGAAGAGGAATAAGGTAGCTCAATAGGACAATATAAGAGGAACCTTTTGCTCTGGAAATATGGGATAAATACCAAAGTGAAACAGAAAGTCATGCTAACAAAGAGTACTGAGGAATAATATGGAAAACCTGGGTTTAATGTCAAAGCTCAGTTTAATGTCAACATGAAAGTTTTCTTCTGATACCAGAAATTTCAAAGTAGTAGACTGATGGAGTTCAGAACAAAGGGTGGAAATTGTTTGATGGCACTGAAAATGGACCCTGGCTGGATCAAAACAAAGGGTTTTGGCTAATGAGTAGAAGGCTCAAGGGAGTTCCTTGCCTCTTTATCTTGCTTCCTGTTTAACATGGTTTAACACAATATTTCTAAGCAAAGGGTTTCACCAAGGGTACTCTAATGTTTGATTTACTTCCTGCTTCAGGACCCAATAATAATTTTCCCCACAAGGATTTTGACTGGCCAATTCGAAGACTCCTTTGTGGCCAGGCTGGCCAATTCATGAGGCAAACTGAGACCATCACTGAGTGATGGAAGGCCATGGGCAAGTATTCCTTCCCTGCTCCTGGGAGGTTCCCTACTGTTTTTCAAAGAGCCTTGTGGGCTACTCTGCTGGGACCTCTGCCACCACCAGGAAGCATCCGGGTGGGCTCTCCAGAGCAGAAACAGGTGCCCTAGGGAACTCTGTCCCAGCTACTCCCCCTAGTCTGTAAAACCTTGCTGCTCTCTTGCTGTCCTAGAACCTGACGATGGCTGCATGCTTTCCTTTGAGGGGTCCTAAGAATAAGGCACTATGGGGAGGGGGAAAAAGAGATTGCCTGTGCCAGGGCAGTACATGTCCTCCATCTGCAATGTCTCACTCTGAGGAAGGAAACATCAGAGTAAGTCATTTGAGACTATGAATGATGAAGGGAGGATGGTAAGGACACAGGGGAGTAGGCGAGACAACAATGGTGAGGGTGGCATATCTTTTTATCTCAGGGAACAGAATACCTATTGTCCTTGCATCATGTGTGGTTGGCTGACATGGTAATCATACAAACATTTGCTTGTCCCTCCCCAGTTACAGGAACCAACCTCTCTTTAATTTAATCAAGGCTGATGGATATACATTCTATGGCTCCTACACTGCTGTAGCATCCTGGAACCTTAACTGTGGGGTTGTCTAAACAACCCTTGGATCCCATCTTGGGAGAAAGGCGGGATAGATAAATAAATAAATAATAAAATAGTGAAATTGCCCCTCATAGAATTTGCAGAGAATACCTGTTGTCCCAACAAGCTGCACAGGAGACTTGCCGTATTTGGAAGGAGAGGGGCAAAAAATTCCATAAATTGCACCTTAAGAGACTTCATGGTTTTCCACAAAGTTTTAAAAAAAATTGCAGGGAGATGCATGTCAGTGGTCATTTAGATGATCGATTCACAGCGCTACACATTCTGGGCCAGGAGGAATTTGGTCCGTTGTGCAAGCAGGGGTGGGCTTTCTTCCAGTTGAGTCTGGAAGTGCCATTTTGACTTCCCAGACCAGTGAGGATGTGCTATTTCACCATGCTGAGGCAATTTTTTTTTTATACAAGTGGAAGGTCTCCCTTCTGCCCTTTTAAATCAAAAGTTTAAAATGTAAAAAAAAATGTAGAACAATGATAAAAGGGGGGAGGGAATAATAAGCACCCTGTTCACGCAGCCACTATCTTGATTCTTGGGAAGGGGCTCTGTGTGAACTTCAGTGTGCATTGCTGCGTGGGCAACATTTTTAAAGAAAAAAATCATCTAGACAAAAGTTGCTGCTGCGAAGGTGACTTAATCCACATCCCTGGGCACTTTTTTCTCCTGCCTAGTCAGGACCCTTGTTTCTGGAAACTGTTCAGGTTGTGAAATAAAATGGATTCTTGAGCCAAAGTATCAGGTTAATTATAAACAAATCCATGGTGCACTAATGACAAACAAATCCATGGTGCATATAGCAGATCCAGAGCCGCCTTTGTAACAACACTGTACCCTGTTAATTCTGCTGAGAGGGGTTATCGACTTCTGCCTTGACAGTTCTGCCCTCAGGCCCATTCACACCACCCAAGTATAGTGCTACATTCCACTTTAACTACTGTGGCAGCATCCCATGGAACCCTGGGATTTGCAGTTCATGGAGAGGCATTTAGAATTCTCAGCCAGAGCACTCTAGTGCCAAATCAAATGACAAACATTGGGATTCCATAGGAGGGAATCATAGCAGTTAAAGTGGAATAATAGCGCTATAATTGTGTAGTGTGAATGAGCCTCTGATGGCACCACTTTCAAAAGCATCTAAACTAATGACAGTACTGCATCACTCTATGCTATGCAGCTAAGGTGTAGTTTGAAATCTGTCTCAACAGAGCAATACAACACATTAGAGTTGCTCTAATGTAATACTGTATTTCATTAACTCTAATAACTATGTCTGTTGCTTTGCCTCCTGCTGGCACTATCATCATTAGTGGTAGCAGATGTTTGTCCTTAGAAGTAGGCTGATCTTTGACCCCAGGCCCAAAAGGATGCTGTTGTCTTTTCCTCAAGCTATAGCAATTTTTTATGTCTCCTAAAGGAGAGAGAGGGATTGATTTCAATAAAAAAGCTTAGTTATTTGAAGATTATGTACCGTAAACAAGAACTCTACTACAGATAAAAACGGCCTCCATGTTTATTGGGGCCTGTGATATATGGAGGAAATTATGCCCCCTGGTGATTTAATTAGAATTTTCTGCTTTCTTTCTCTAGTCAGCCTGAGCATTCTAATATCCTGATCAGTGTTCAAGGTCAATAGCCAGAAATACTGCTGTACACATTCTCTTTCAACTCTGAAATAAGATGCTAAATATTGATTATTATTTTTTTTAGACAGAAAGATGAATGGTAAATCCTTCTGGAGACCTTCCCTTTGAGAATATACCCAGCATG
Organism: Gambelia wislizenii; assembly: GCA_030847615.1. Lineage (NCBI taxonomy): Eukaryota > Metazoa > Chordata > Lepidosauria > Squamata > Crotaphytidae > Gambelia > Gambelia wislizenii. The sequence continues at coordinate 161,224,563 of JAUMIR010000001.1, read as the reverse complement.
CTTTTGTCCCATTTGTAACATTTCATAGCAAAATAAAAAGCTTGGAATAATAACAGCAGAAATGTGCTGATGAGTAAGTAAGAAGGGCCATAAAATATCAATGACTAGTTTGGACTGATTGACATGCTAAGTTGCTTTCCAATCTCTTTACAAAAGGCCAGGCATTCAATATATGCACAGCCGAGGACCATTAAATAGCTACTGTGGCAGTTTTATGACTTGGAAAATTAGATGCTTATGTGTGTTACAAACAAGCAAGGGAATCAATTGACTAGATCCTACATTGAGCTTCCATAATGTAAATCTATACTCACATAGTCACACACTGGTTGTGCTACACCATCCTTCTACTGAACATGTACATTGTGCAACTGATTTCTTCTAATATGTTTGCCTATTGTCCCATTGTGTACAGTGGCTGTTTCTGCAAAGTGAAGTCACTGGTGAATAGTCACACACTATCCAAGAACGAGCAACTACATGGCTGGAATCCTGTAGGTAACTAGCATTAGACCCATTGACCTCAATCCTGCAGTCTGTCAGTGTAGCATAAATTGTCATGGTAGTGCACTGGTGCCTGTGAGCATATCAAGAGGACCAGGCAGAAAAAGTTGTTGTAGCAGAGTTGCAATCATCAGACGAAGAAATGAGCACGCAGATACAGATGTGTGTCTAAACTATTCCTCTTTACTAAAGCATATTATAGTAATATTTACAATGAGTCTGAGACTCCTAGCATACTGACTACATATGTACATTGCAGTCCTGTCCCTGTACGGCCCAGATTGAAAACACACAGCCTGAGAGCTAAATCCAAGTCAAGTGCACAGACAGTTAGTGGGGTGATCCAATTATACAGTACAGATACAGTACAGTCATGGGTTATGATGTTGGTAGTTCTCACACACATTTTCCCATATAGATAAGACTTTCTTCACATGTCCTTACCACACTTGTCTCCCAGACATAATCTAGATATGCTCGCCAGCTGCATCTAGCCTTCTTATTGCTAGCCTCTGCAGGCTGTAGCATACCATACTAGCTCTTTATAGTACAAATTTCCAGTGATCGTATATCCCAGCATCCTGACATAAATATCCACATGTGGACCTACGCTATGCTGAGCCATATACCTCCTATCCCCACTTACTAAAAATGCCCCATGTGGCCATTCTGTGCTTTACATGGAGTGGGCAGGCCTAGAGAAGCATCTGGCTACATCCCCATAGCCAGATGGAAAATGATGACATCAGTGCTGAGATCTCCCAGGGTCCTCCAGGGCTTGCAGTTCTGTTGTGACCATGACACATCTAGCCATAAGAACATAGCAAGTGGCATCTCTGAACCTGCCTGCTTGGTGCAAAGCACAGAATGGCCATCCAGGGTGGCTCTGGTGGCTAATGAAGCAACTGGACTCAAGCCGAAAGGATGTCCAGTTGTTGACATGCTCAGAGGTTAAAAGGAAAATCTAAAGCTGCACAACACACCCTCCCCCTTATACAGAATACAAGGAAGTTATTTATATGGTGAAAATACTCCTCATAGAATTTGAGGAGAATATGATTTGTCTAAATGAGATCCAACATCAATCCGCTGCTCTCAGAAGAAGGGAGCCAAAAATGCCAAATATGCTACAGGAAAATCCTTCACAGCTTTTCCCGATTAAAAAAAAATCTCCAAAGGAAATGCACATTCCCGCTTGTTGGGGCAACAAATTCGCTTTGATGCGCATTCTCAATAAGAGCGGAAGTGGAAAGCTGATTGGTCGGATGTGCACAGGGGACAGAACTTGCAAGGCAAGTGCCCCAAACCACCATGTTGGGTTTTTGCCATAGTGATCATGCACTGAGGTGACAAAACAGCCTTTCTTCTTCTTCTTTTCTGTTTATTTAAACAGAACATTGCAGTTCTGCACCTTGGATATGCTTTTTTTTTTTAAACTGTTCAGTAGTGGCAACTGGTGGGAATAAAAACATGAGTAATTCACTCACATGCACCATCTTGATTTGCAGGTATGCCCATTTGAACAATGAACGTGGATAGCTTTGCGTGTCTGCAATCTTGCCAAAAATTATGGTGGTAAATGAAAGCTGCACATCAATCCACATTTTATAGCCTTGTATAGACAAGGTCTAGAGTGTGCCCAGCCGTATGAGAGCCCAGATTCCATTTGGGACAGACCCATGGTTGTCATGGAGGCCATGAAGTCCTGAGACACTCCCAACAGCATAGCCTCAGCATGGATGTTGAAGTCCCTCAGCACCAGTAGTTGTGGAGACACCAACACCACCCCTGAAACCACCCCAGCTAGCTCAGGAAGGGAGACTGTAGAGCAGCAGAGTGGGCAGTACAGCAATAGAATCCCTAATGTGTCCTGGCTACCCATGTTTAAATAAACACGCTCACGCCCTGCAGACTAGGGGATAGGGTGCCTGGTCAGGAGAATACTGCACCTCCACCACCCTGCTCCCCAGGTCTCAACTGCTGCTGCACTGAGAATCTTGGTAGGCAAAGCTGAGAGAGATGCCCACCCACCCCAAACCTCATCCAATTAAGTCACTGTAATACATGCCAGGTCGGCATGCTCGTCTAGGATCATGTTCTGAATGGCAGCTGTTTTATCATTCACCAACCTGGCATTGAGCAGACTATCCCTGCCAAATCAGGAGAGTTGGAGGGAATATGTATGTCATAGAGCATGCCTTATCTGAAACAAACAAGCCTATCATATTAAGAGTGAGCTTGAGCCTACATAATTGGTAGAGGGGAAAAGAATGCACAGTACAAATAACATATTGATCTTTTGAGCAAGAAGGTATCTATGGTTTCTCAAGATGCCTTCAAGTCTTGAGGAACACACTTTGGACTCATCTACATGGGCCAGAATACACCGGCTCCCCACCAGCATATTCTGGCCACAGATCTGGCTCGTTCCTCCCTCTTTACCTGAACAAAATGGGAGAGAGTCCAAATCTCCACACCAGCCTGTCTCTACAACTGACGCTGCTGCTTCTGTCCGCGTTGCTCTCTCTGAAGCCAGGAAGCTGGCCAACAGCATGTGACCACGGAACCAGCCCCGATCACATGCTGCAGGCCTGCTTCCTGGCTTTGGAAAGAATGAAGCAGATGGCAGTTGCACTGATGAGCCAGCGTGCTGGTATGGGCTTCTGTGATCACATGGAGCCTGATGTGTTTCCCCCCACCCTGCACAGCTGAAGCAGTTTTCCATTGGTATTTTAATATAGCATTTCATTGGGCTTTACCCCATCTCTCCTGTCTTTGCCCCAGGCATCATGAGGACTGCCCTGGGGCAAAATGGGCCAAAAGCCCTGTGTTGTTAGAACTGCAGGGCTATAAGACGGGGGCAAGACAGGGTAAACAGACCATCTAGACAAGATGCTTTGAGGCTGTGACTCAATCAAGTTAAGTTCTCCTGTCTCTCCCTTTTCTCTGAAGGGGCAGGAATTTGGGGATGGAGTAGAGTCTCACATGAAGTCTTTGTGGGTTGCAATAAATAATCCAAATAAAACATAATTTCAATTAAAGCTATTTTCAAGTGGATTTTTCACTTTATGCACTCATAGCAGGCTGCCTATCAAGTAGGAATTAGGAGGAGCACTATTTGCTGCTCTACTTCAGGGGAAAAATATCTTGAACCAGTTCTGCCAGGGATTTAAGCTGAAATCTTCTGTGTAGAAAGCATGAGCTTTACCTCTGAGAGACAGGTCTCCTGCAGAGCTCCTCCAACATGGCCAAGGGAGTGGTTTAAATTCATGTTGATATTTTTGTGATATATGATTGCAGGCCAAAGGATGACACATGAATTGTGGCAGTGGAGGGCGGTGGGGGGGGGTAATTCATCCAACAAATAGTAAAAATGTAATGGCACAGACTTGACTTTAAAGAAATATTAAGTTGCCCTATATTTGATTTTAGATACTTTTTTTGGGGGGTAATGCTAGTGCTATGTTAAAAACATGTTATTTTATATCTCTGTTTTGTCCCTTTAAAGCAAATTGCAGTACTATGGTGTATATGGACAATGTTATCTCAGTCATTATTGCCCTCTGGTGGCTGTTTTAGACCATGCACCACTTAATGTGCAGCAGCTACTGAAAAAGCAGGAGAGGAGAAGGCCATAGATAGACAGTACTGTACTGTCAACCCTCTGTATCCATGGATTCTGCATCTGCAGATTCAATCAACCACAGCTTGAAAATATTTTTGTGGGAGGGGGAATCCAAAAAGCAAACCTTGCTATTCACTATTTTATATAAGGGACACAAGTTTACTACGCCATTGGGTCAGCGTAAGAGGGGCGCTCCAAAAAACCGATACAAACATCTCAGGCTCGGCCAAATTGATCACCAACAATAGTCCACCCTAGCCTCACATTGGGAGGCATGGAGACGCACTATCCACAATGCTGCAGCCTTATTTGAGAACTCACGCCGAACAAGTCTTGAAGAGAAACGACAACGCAGAAAGAATCACAACCCGGTAACATCACCCAAGAAAACCTTCTGCTGTGCTTTCTGCAACCAGACTTGTTTATCTCGGATTGGCCTTTTTAGTCATCAGCACGCTAGCAGAAAGCGCTGGATGAGTCCTTCCTGAATCTTTGTTTGTGAAGAAAAGCCAGAGAGAGGGTCTATAATGGGACTTGAGCATCCATGGATTTTGGTATCTATAGGGGGTTCTGGAAACAAACCCCAGTAGATACCAAGGGCCCACTGTACTTTAAGGCCAGCAAAAAGTACAGAAAATGCCTGGAAAGTATGAACTATGATGTAAGGAGAGATGAACCACATGGAGCATCAGCAATTGCATGAAATATGTGTTTCTAAATCAAATTAATATAATTTAGAAAATTACATATACTCATAGAATCAAGTAATTTTGCATGGGTTTTTTGTTTGTTTTTTTTTTTTGGTCTTTCTAGAGAATGTCTCTCTTTGTATCTCTCTCTCTGTATGTCTGGCAACCATACCTCTTTGGGACCTTATGCTGACACCCCAAAGCTTGACAGAGTTTTGTTAGTTTGATTGTTTTGGTCATTGTCAAAGCTGCAAAGATGAGTTTCAAATCAAAATTCCAAACTGGGGCAGGGGTGTGTGCTAGAAGCAAAAGGGAGGGGGGCATACGTAACTCATCAGGAAATTGTGGTAGACACTTCAAAACTGACAAAGTGCCTTTAGTGGTTTGGGTGCCTAGTTTCAAGCTGAGAAATCAAAGTATGACATGAGAGGTTTACAGCAAGAATGGAATAGAGAACTGGAATATCCAATTCTGACTAATCAATGGCCATCAGTTTTAACATCTATAACTAGTATGACTATACTGAGATCCATTTTGAACGTAAATATAAAATATTTTAATTTTTTTTAAAAAAGTAAGTAAGCCAAATAGGCAACCAAGATGATAAAAGGCAGTCCATGGTCACCAGTGAATTCACAGAACACCACCAGTGAGTTGGGAGGCTCATCATCATCGGTACTGTGTCTCCTTTGCTTTCCTTAGTCACCTCCTCCCCATCTGTCACTAGTTCACTAGGCTTCATCCAGCTGTATCTGTCCCCTACTTGCCTCCCTCTCTTCTTTGACCACTTGCCTCCCTTCACTTTGTATTGCCCCCCATGCCCTGCCCTGCCCTGCCCCTTTGGCTTCTCTGAAAGCCAGTGCCATCTACACAAGGTAGCAAGCACTGGCACCCACAGAGCTGGGTGGGCATAAATGTCTGGTTCTGAATGGTCTTTCCGCAGATGCTCTAGGACAGTACTACTCAAAATGGTGGTCCCTGGACCGGTGCTGGTCTCTGAGCCATTGGTTGCTAGGCTGGTTTTCAGCAAGTTTCCAAGAAAGCAAGAAACAGTCTTGGCCAATGGGCATAAATATGGTGCTGTCCCTGGCACATGGGGGAAAAGAGCCTACTGGTCCTCACATTGAATAGCTTAAGAAGGACTGCTCTAGGAGATCACCTGTCAAAGCTCACTCTAGGAGATTCTGGTAGCCAGTAGTCAGCTCAGGATAAAGAGGCTCTTTGGAGATGTGGTGTTGGGGGCCCTCCCAAGGAAAGGGGAGTGGTGCAGTTTGACTCTGCAGACACTCCACCCACTTGAGGCAGATGCCTCATTCCCACCTCATTCCCAAGCCAGCCCTGAACATCACTCAGTTGGGCCAATGGACCACCTGCCAATAGAACCTTCTCATTCTATCTGTTTTTTCCCCCTGGCTGTGGCCCTTCAAGGTCTCATGAACTGTAAACAGTGGCTAAATGAGGATCTCCCCTTTTTTGTCCCAAGTCCCAGCCCAGCAGTTACTGTGTTAGGATATTTTGTGACCTACTGTCACACACCTCCTTTCCTTCCCTGCTTGTGAAACTACATATGGAGTCCCAATTTCCCTTATAAATAAACACGTTTGACAGATTATGATTTGCTATTCAGATCAAGTTGTTCTGTCAGGAGGACAGGATTACTCAGTTCAATGATCACAGGGCAGGCTTCATGAAGAATGCTCTTTTCTTTCTCTCCCCTTTATCTTTCAGTGAGTACTATGAGCATCTGCTTCCTCATTGCTGCATTCAAGCACAAAATTAGAGACTAAGTGGAGCAAGTGGGTTGAAGATCACAGCCTGTTTGTATTTTGAACCCAGGACTTGCAAATTCTCCTACTCTCTTTCCCACCCAGACAAATGTAAAGTGCCCTTTCCCAAATTATAGTTGTGGGAGATATACTGTAATTAGCACCTCCCACTTCTAATCAATATTCTGTACAACAAGTAGAAAACCCCCAAAAGAGGTCACTCAAGGCCTGTAGCCTACCCGTGGCATTGTTTCTCTACCTGATATAGTCCATCCTATCCAATCGCTCATCCAACTAACCAACCAGTCTCTGTGTCTCCTGGGTTCACAGACTCCACAACTGTTCTTAAGGTGGGGTGGGGTGGCTCAAACCTGGCAGGCAGGTTGCTATTAATTTTGCTTGCTGGCAAAATTACATTCTCCATCTACTATCACTGAAACATCCTTAAGTATGAAGACTCTTACAAGCACAATGTCTACTTAAAAGTGCCTTCCATGTCTGCAGTGCTGTTACCTATCCTGAAAGCCCGCATCTTGGAATATTGCATAATTGGCAATATTTATTAATTTGGCTGGATGTGGCCTTCCATGTGGTTGGCAGGTAAACCAGAGACCGCCAGATACCAAAGCTGGAGTCACATACAACCTAGTGCCTTTGGAAAATCCCCAAAGAGGTCATACCCTGGTCAGAGTTAACACCTGGAGATGAGTCATTCACTAATCCATTCAACAATAGCAGAGTCTTTGATGGTTGCAAAATGGGTTTTTCTTCTGCCCTTCCTGCATGGCAGGGGGTTGGACTGGATGGCCCTTGAGATCTCTTCCAACTCTATGATTCTATGATACTATGATTCCCCTCGACAATAGAGGTTGCCTGCTCCTATTCAATTCTAAATGTATCACCCATTAAAGATCGTTAACACATCCAGAGAACCATTTGAATAGTCTTGGGAAACTCTGAGAAACATTGTTTCTCATCCCTTCAGGGGAATTATCACATATAAATATCACCCTAAAACACCACCAAAATATCCACAGTTCCTCTTCCTATAGCCATGCTGTCAGTTTGCTGTGAGACCCACAGTACGCATATTTGAGAATCTTCTGCTACATGAATTTCTGCTCCTCTGATAGGTATTGTATCACCCAAGAACCCCTTACTCTACTCCTCTATCCAAATACTTCCTACTATCTTCAATAGCCTTGTGTAATTCCTAGAAACCTGAGTGTTTGCATAAAATCTATTAAGATTAATTTCCAATAAAGATAATTTAATTGTACATTCTGGCTTGGAATCTCCTCAGTCACTACTGGTATACACAGATCAAAAGACCCTGCATTACCTGGCCTCTCGCTTTCATTTTGAGCTAATTAAATATTCCCCATATTAAGATTCACACACTAGTGTGATCCTCGTGGACCCAATGCAATATGGGCAACAGTGATGCTTACTTCCAAGTAAGTATGCATAGACGGATGGATTACAGGTTGTTGTGTGCCTTCAAGTTTGATTTATGGTGATGTTAAAGCAAACCTATCATGGGGGTTTCTTGGCAAGATTTGTTCAGAGAGGGTTTGCCTTTGCCTTCCTGAGACTGAGAGAATGTGACTTGACCAAGGTCACCCAGTGGGCTTCCATGACCAAGTGAGGATTTGAATCATGATCGCCAGGATCGTAGTCCAATGCTCAGACTACCACACCATGCTGGCTCAGCGATGATCATTGCCTTAAGATTTCTTGGTTCTTGATCTAGTGCAATTCTGATGGGAAATGACAGAGGAGTTTCAACTAGATAGGAGTTTTGGCGGTCCAAATTTGCCACATTATTTCAGAGGGCTCAGATCGCCCTCAAGCCTAGTCTTCAGCCCTCCATCCACTGCATTCTGGGCTCCATACATGGGATGAAGGAATGGCATAGGAAGGTATCTTCCATTCTCCTAAGTGTGAGATACAAAAAAAGTGAGAAATTCTGCTGCATCCCAAAGAGTAACTACTTGATTTGCCTCATGAGGTTTCACAGGCCTCCTTCTAAGGGGCAGATACCATTTGGATACTGCCTGAAATTGCTCCCATGAGGTGTGACTGAGTACTTCACATGGCAATCATTCACATCTCCATGTCTATCCATGGCTATTTTGTCCATCTTGCCATGCACTATCGAGAAAAAAATATTTTTAATGGTAGTGTGTTGTCAGTGATATGGTGGCATCTGATACACATGTAGTGCACACCAATAGCTTGTCATACAGAAGAAACACAATACAGATGTGATGTCAATCAGCATGGTATGTAATGGAATAAGGGATTTTGTTTGTCTTTAAGATGATTTTGAGTGAGGAGAACATGCTAACTATGCTTTTAGGTCTAAAATGACTTCTTTGAGACATGTACATTGTCAGGTGATAAACATAGACATGTGTGTGTGAACCAGGTCTTAGCCTTAAAACACCCTGTCATATGCAAAGAAACTTATTAGCACAGAATGGCTGATAATAATAATAATAATAATAATAATAATAATAATAATAATAATATATTTCTTACCCACCTCTCCCTATGGATTGTGGCAGGGAACAACACATTAATACATAATATAACATTGATTAAAAGCACCTATCAATTAAAAACATATATCAGTTTAAAAGAACAAGTAAAACCAAGCTTACATTGTAAAACTGTCAACACACAATTTAAAATTCACATTTTAAAATCATTTGGATAAGCCTGCCCCATTCCATTTTCTTCTTTATGGCTTAAGTGGGGACTCTGATATCTGTTAATTGTGAATACAAAACAGTGTCCATTCTAGCTTGTTGTCTTATTCAGGGGATTGTGTTATACAGAGGTTACACACAGTCTCTTTTTCCTCACATACCTGTAACCCTTCTTCACTAATCCCCCAAGTCTCCTCCCTCATCATTCTCTCTCTACTTCCCAACCTCTTAAACACAAACATCTGCCCACCAGTTCTCCCCCAACCCACCCAAAACTTGGTGCATACTTCTCCCTCCCCCGCTGCCTTTCTGGATTCTTATGTCACTGTCATAGAGTGAATGTCTATACCCCTGTTCTTGCATTCAGGATAAATTAATCTGAATTATATTCACTCACTCACTCATTGCACAGATTTAATCATAGCCTGTTCTTTAGGGTGTTCACTTTCACATTCCGTTTAGGATGGTGGCATTGCATCTATTAAGTTAATGAATGGATTTATAAACAAAATAGGTCATGATTTCTTGTTGTTACCTTTGGCAGCCATGTAAACGTTTCTGTACCTTATCAGGGTGACTTATAAGCACCAATGCTAATTATATTTTTTCCCCAATGTATGGATGCACGGATGGATGAATATATATTTTTATATCCTGCCTCTCCCATCTGGTTTGGGGCAGCAAACATAATATAAAACATTTTTAAAAACATTAAAAACAGTCTAGTACAAACGTTAAAATGGCATCACTAAAACAAGCTATACAATAATAAACTAATTCAAATTTTAAACTATAAAATACAGACATTAAAATAGACTTAAGAAGGAGAAAGGCACAAAATGGTAAGGCATGGTACTGTAAGCATATGATTTACTAAAGGATAATGTTAACATCATCTACCAGAAAATGAATATGTGTGGAGGCAGAGCAATCATGAGATCAATTATCTGTCTGTTCTTGGCCTAGAGGGATGTTTGTGGGATCTAGGCTTCCTGCTCCCCCCCCCTCCACCATGGATACATGTCTGGAAGAAAGTTGGGCTTGGTGGATCTCCCGTTAAGCAAATGGCCACCAGCTCCCCTTCTCTCAATCATTCTCCTAGTGCAGTGGTTCTCAACTTGTGAGTCCCCTAGATGTTGTTGGACTACAGTTCCCAGGAGCCCTCTGAGGTCTCACCTTGACAGCCAGGTGGTCCTCCCAGTCATTAGTGAGGCTGTGAGTTCCAGCCTCACTAATGACTGGGAGGACCACCTGGCTGTCAAGGTGAGACCTCAGAGGGCTCCTGGGAACTGTAGTCCAACAACATTTGGGGACCCACAGGTTGAGAACCACTGTGTATCTCCCCAAACTAGTTTTTCTTTGTACTTTTCCAGCTACTGGTAACCTCAAGGTAACAGCAGGTAAGATTCCTGGGAAGGCCACTCCTCATGATCTTGAATCAACTTCTATCCAAATTTTGAAAGACGATGGTGATAGTAAGCACTTGCTGGCAGAAGAGATGAGTTATGCAGGATATGAATAGAAGTTTTTCTCTAGAAGTTGCTGCATGCACAAGGTGACTCAAAAATATGTTTCGGTTTCAGGTAGGGTTTGTCTCTAGACTCAGGTGTCTCTTGCTGAGATCTTGAATTGTGTTGATGGAGCATAATGCTCTGCCCACACAGTTCTGCATATTTTCTGCCCCTGGAAAGCAGCTTTCATGCACCAGAGTATGTGAAAGCTGCTGGGGGGTGGGGTGGGGGAGAGGAGTGGACATTGCCTAAAGAGATATTGAACACCTCTTTTGAAATGGCCATAAAATGACATACACATGCATTAACCTGTGTGCATATTTCAGCAACATGATTCCAATCACCATCTCAAAGACTACTGATCTGCCCCCAATATCTTGAGCAGCTTTGAACCAAACCAGCTCAAGGTGACACAGTGGTTAAATGTCGGTACTGCAGCCACAATGTTGTGAGTTCCATCCTGCAGGGCTCCAAGGGTTGACTTAGGAGATTTTCACACTACACTGTTATAGTGTTACTATTCCACTTTAACAGCTCTGGCTGTCTCCTGTGGAATTCTGGGGTTTGTAGTTTAGTGAGGCCTAAGAGCTCTCTGGCTGAAAGTTGTAAATGTCCCTCCTTAAACTACAAATCCCAGGATGCCACAGGAGGCAGCCATAGCAAATAAAGTGGAATAGTAACACTATAACAGTGTAGTGTGAAAATCTCCTTAGTCTTCCATCCTTTTGTAAGTCGGTAAAATGTGTACCTAGCTTGTGGGGGCAATTAGCTAATACATTGTTTAAACTGCTTAGAGAGTGCTTAGCACTATAAAGCAGAGTAGACATGTAAGTGCTATTGCTAGACAATTTGTAAGCCGATATGATAACCTTTGTGGCTGAAGAGTGGGGTATAAATACTCAAATAAATAAACAAATATTTTTTGCTCCTGACATCTTTGACAGCTGTGTATATCATATCAGTAGCATGAGAAAGAATCTAGTTCATACTATGGTGGTGGGGGGAGAAGGCAAAATGAGAGCATTGCCCCCTAAATAAGGATTCTTCTCCCACAATGAAATTTTCCTTCAGTACCCAAATTTCCACCATTCCAGACAGTGAGACATTGAACATTGTTCAAACCTGGAACTTCTATTTTTGCTGTGTCCACATTCCCTTGCTAACTTTACCTACCCCTTTCCTTGGATGTTTAAACTTTATTCTGAAATAATCTGAAGTTTTAAGTTACTGCAGTGATGGAAATTTGGGAGCTGAAGGAAAATTTCAATGGGGGGGGGAAGAATGCTTATTGGGGGAGCAATCCCTTCATTTTGTCCCTCCCCCTGTAGCTATATGTCTGAGTTAATATATTGTAAATATATGGAGCATTCACCCAGCTTTATCTTGTACTGTATACCGAGTTGATGGAAGGAGGATTCAGGGTTGAGACAACTTTTTTGCTCATTGGTAAGTACTTCAACTGACAACGCAACAGAGCTTTTTTCACAAGGTTTAATAGAATTGCTGGTACAGCAATCTAAGAGGGCTCTTCTTATGCTCTTCTTTTTAGCAATGTCTTCAACTAAGCTCAGATTGCATATTTGTAAATAAACATTTCAAAACATTTCAAAACAGCATAAGACTCCAGTGAACTCCTTAGGTAGGAAGCCGAACCCAGCTAAACATTGCAGCTGTAGAGCTTTCCACTGCTTATGCAAGTAGGCTGAGCATAACAATATGGCGGTGGTTGTGTATCTTGTTCTCATTCATGAGACTCCTTCCTATGCATGTGTCTCGAGCTGCTGCTAGGCAGCTGTCACATACACATTGCTTGGGTTGTCTATGCATACCCACCAGTAAGGGGGGGGGAAATCCCTATGGCTTGCTGTTTCCTACAGGACAATATGAATCTGTGCATATGTACATAAGCATCAATGCACCCACTTCAACATTGTGAGCTGGGACACAGCTCTTGGAAAACAGACACATTTCTCCTGGATTCTGATATCTTGGTAATGATATGCAAATTATGAAAAAAAAGAGGCATTTTTGCCCATCCTTAATTTTGTTACCACTATCAATACAGTACTGTACTCTGAAAATCCTTTGTTTCACTATAACTCAGAGAGGTAGACCAGTTTGAGCTCTAAGGATTTCAGCACTGTGGTCTACATATTATTGAACCTGTACGTGTAGGGCTTTAGTATTCTAATATCGCTTACTAAGGAGATTTTCGGATGCCTCTTTCAGGCTCTTGCCGCACAAGCAGCCTCCGGAGCAGTAACGAGGCTGCTGCGCGGCAAGGGGTCCATTTTGGATGCCGCCGTTTCTCTCTCGGCATCGTCCGTGACTCTTGCGGCTAGCATTGGAGGCAGCCACGCTGTTTTTCACTCACAGAAGTTGGCCGTGAGTAAAAAACAGCACGACCGCCTCCAATGCTAGCTGCAAGAGTCACGGACGATGCCGAGAGAGAAACGGCATCGTCCAAAATGGACCCCTTGCCGCGCGGCAGCCTCGTTACTGCTCCGGAGGCTGCTTGTGCGGCAAGAGCCTGAAAGAGGCGTCCGAAAATCTCCTTTGTTTTAAAAAACACGTTGGGTCAATATGTACATCATGCTGTCCATTATTGCTAATTGCACTGGAATTCATTTTCTGTTTCTAATAGGGTTTGAAACATTGACCAAAATAAGAATCCATGAAAAGTCATATTTGATTCCTGTAAGATGGCTCAGCACACTACTGGTCAAATAGGGAGAATGGCATTGCCCATACAGGTAGATCAATGAAAACACCTTCTTTGTCACATCTGCATATGACTTGCCTATTGTTTGACCTCTTTACTCCTCTGTCTTTCTCTACCATCAGGAGATAAACAGCTGCTGTTTACATATATAAAACATATTAAAACTGCCGGTAGGGTGTGTTGAAAACATTGTGATACTTAGAGATGGACACATATATTTGCCGCATACCTTACAACTGTTATCTTAAATTTGATAACATGTTGCTGCTGCTGCTGATTTCTTTCATAAGGTTCTGTAGGCTCTCTTTGAGTTGCGGCAACAAGAGGTGAAACTACTGTACCGGGTTGAAGTCCTGTGCCTATGCAGCCGTCTGGATCCCGGATGGAGAAGCCTGAGCAACTGCTAAGGGAGTGGCTCCCACTGAGGCCTGGCCCAGCTCCTGTTGCCCTCTGACCCTGGCTCCAGCGGTTGTGGTGGCAGTGTTGGCGGGGGGGGGGAGGCGGCAGGAGGCCCCACCTGAGCCTATAGTAGGGTCAGCTGTTACTGTTATTGCTGAGCCACTGCCGTCTTGCCTGCTGATGATTATTTCATCCACAGAAGAATGTCTCAGCGTACATGTGCGAAGCAATTCCAACCCTTTACATTATAGCAATCTAAAACAAGATAATGGTAAAACAATAGAGAAGGAAGGGAGGAAGATGGGACTGAGTGCTGAGGGTGGGCAATAAAAGATGTGGACAAATGTCACTGCGCATAATAGCCACAATCCTGTATGGCTCATCATAGTGCAATAGTTCCACATGCAGACCTATGGTATAAACGGCCTCCAACTTAATGAACAGCCCCTGAAACTCCCTACACAACCATTCCTGCTTCATTGGAGGTAGGATTGTAGAAGTGTCTGGCTCCGTGCTTGTAGCCAGATGGAAAATGATTACAGTAGTGCTGAGACCTCCAGAGAACTCTGGCAGATCTCACTGCTTATGTTATCATTTTGTGTCTGGCTAGAAGGGTATATCCAGACACCTCTGCAATCTTGCCCCCCCCCATAAAGCATGAAATGGTCATATGAGGGGCTTCAGGGGCCATTCAGTAAGTCAGGGGGAAGATTTGGATGTTGTGGAGGGAGAAAGGGAATACCAACTCCTGTAGTGCCCCAGAAATGACATACATGTGTGTAAGAGAGACGTATGTGTGTCTATGTCCCTAACAGGTTGCCAGCCAAGGTATGTTAAATGAAGACATGAGGCAATGGGAGGAATGGACCTGTGGACTATATCATTTGCATACTAAACTGTGGCCCATCCCGGATTCTTGCTGCCTGGGAAAGTCTTGCCCGCACCCCTTTGGAACAGGAGCCAGATGCCAGCAGGATAGGATTTGGGGGCTGAACTTCAGAAACCCACTGAGTAGAAGGTCCCCAAACACAACAGGGCTGGCTTATGACATTTTCAAGTAAGTGAAGTAAATACATCCTACCCCATCTTGTAAAATCATTAAGTCTAGAATCTAAAATTAGACTAGTGGATCCACTGTGTTGGAGAGAGAAAATTTTTACTGCTGTTCCTCTTGCAGCTAGTCCAAGTTGTATGGAAGCTCTGAACTCTGAAGGGATAGACTTTTTCACTGGGAGAGTCCTGGCATAACTTGAAGCAGCTGTGGGAGCAGCAGTGATAAAATCAAGAGGAGCAGATCCACTCCCCCCATTGCACCATTGCTAGGATGATTTACAAGCTCATGTCACATCCTGATCCTGTCAACCTTTGCACACCTGTATTAGGGACTGTGCATTCCATAAATCACTTGTGGTATGCACCTTTTCACTGACAAATCCAACAGTGATATCATAGAGACAGGAGTACACACTCTAGGGTGATGGAATCATCCATTTATCTCCTCCCAGTGTTCCCAAGCACTCTGTACATCCATTAGGTTTCCACTTCAGAGTACAATGGCCAGAAACCTGCATGGAAGTTGTGTCTTCGTAGGTGGACTTATGTGTGTGGGCATTAGAATTGCGAAGATGCACGTCCACATCCAGTAGAGGGCTGCTGTTACATAATTATGTAGCAGAGCCAGCAAAGGGACTGATGCACAACGGACTGGTGTTCACCTCATTGGTCCCAATGCACACTTGGACACTCTTGCTGGTGTCCTGGTGCACATCTTCACAATTCACTAACAGGGCTTCTTAGCACTTCTGCTATGCAATAAAGTGTATGAAAATTTATGTTGAGTGAAAGGTCACATAGGATTCAGGCATGTTTTATTAAAGGCATCCCTTCCTGAATCTTCATTTGCGAAGAAAAGCCAGAGAGATTAAAGGCATGATTTATTGGCTGTTCCTTTCCTTAGACTATCTCCAATTAAATGACACCATACAGAGTAGGGACAATATCCTGTTTGGGGAGATCGCAAGCAGCCTTTCAAGATATACAGCAGATAGGCATGGTGTTAGAAAAAGTCTCTCCCTCAGATGATCTTCTTGCGTGGATCTTCTTGTAGGATGTCATTGCTACCCCACAAGTTGACCATCTTTACAGCCCTCCTGTGGGCTTTTCTAGACAGGCAAAAACCTGAACAACTAGTATTCAAGGAGTGCATGTTTGTGGCTCACAACATTTTCATGACACATTGTGATGTTGGATTTGTGCATAGCTGACTCATGTGGCCACTTTAGGATTACCAAAGCATGAAGGAGGCCTGCAGGAGGAGCTAATGCTCCTAGCTCTGAACAGTAGGGATGGTATGGAAGATGAAACACTGGCATTGGAGGCAGACGAACAGGGATAATGTGATAGGACTAACAGGTAAAAGATATTTTTCAAGGGATAGTGGTGAGCTAAGAAATGTGCAGCTAGGAGCATTACTTGAGACACATAGGCCAATTCCACACTATACTTCCTATGGAATCCTGGGATTTGTAGTTTGGTGAGGCATCAGCACTTTTTGGCAAAGAAGGCTATAGATTTTTAAAACTATAAATCCAAGGATTCAATAAGAAGGAGCCATGGCAAATAATCCAGTTTCAAACTGGGTTATTTGTGTCTTGTGGATTTGGCCATAGTGGGTTGAGGTTCTTATCTTTGGCTGATGCCACACTGCAGAAATACTGCAGTTTGACACCACTTTAAATATCATGGCTCAATGCTATGGAATCCTGGGATTTGTAGTTTGCTGTGGCACCAGAGCTCTCTGACAGAGAAGGCTACATATTTTACAAATCTACAAATCCTACAATTCCATTGCATTGAACCATGAAAGGTAAAACAGTGTCAAATTACATTATTTCTGTAGTGTGGCAGCAGCCCTTGTTTTCCCTGGCTAGGGGAAGTGAGTTTGTCAAACCTGAAGAGAAACCTCATATTCTTTGCTGGGTGAGAGTATGAATAGGAAAGCAATCAGTTATCCAAGTCTGAGAGGGCTATGCAGCTAATCTGGGTATTCTGTTGTCTCCTGCCTTTCAAAGAAGCCACCCAGAAAGCCTCAGTGCTAACTGGCTACATGGGAGGGAGAGAAAGGGATACTTGTAGTTTTGGACAGAAGCTAGCTGGGGTTTGTGGCAACTGCTTAGAAGGCAGGATAATCTTGTGCCTCTGTAGTTGTACCAGTAAGCAGAAGACAAATCTTCAGTGAAGTTATTCACAGTTTTGAACTAGTGTTGTTAAGTTGTGCATGCTTCAAGATTGTTGCTTTCCCTGCCCCATGGGTTACAATGTAGGTGTGGGGAACTTTTGGCCTTCAGATATTTTGGACTACAATTCCCACAATCCTTGACCACTGCCCATGGTGGTTGGGGCTTCTGAGAGTTGAAATTCAAAACATCTGAAGGGTCAACAGTTCCCCACTCCTGACTTTGGTATGTAGGACTCCTTGTTATCTCAAAAGTAACTGATTGCAGGTAACTACCTTACTTAAAACTAATTTATATTTCTGGGTAAGGGCTATATTGAATGTCTGTCTCCAAGAGGATATCGTTTCGTCCTGTTCTTCTCCCAACCTCCTCGGAGGGTTTTTCCTCCGTCTGAAAAAGTCCTCAGACTCATTGTAAATATTACTACAATATGCTTTAGTTTATTAAAGAGAAATAGTTTAGACACACGTCTGTGTGTTCATTTCTTTGCCTGATGATTGCAGCTCTGCTATAACTTTTGCTGCCTGGTCCTCTTGATATGCACAGAGGCACCAGTGTGCTACCATAACGTCAGAATAGCCTTAAACTTTTGTGTTTGTAAATGCAGCGTGTAAACAAAGAGGCCAAATGTCTTAATGGGAGTTTTATATTACATTATTATATTATATGGTAAAATAAATTTGTATGGTAATACATTGTATTAATTAACTTAACATGGGAAGTTATGTTGCGACTGTAAGATCTCTTCAGCCTTTTCATGCATTTTTCCCATAGATTCTTGTGGCATGATGTGTGCATAAATCATTGGTTGCAATATCACGCCGCAAATAAAAAGAGAGCGGGGCCTTAAAATCCAAGCTACGGCCTTTGGATAACATTGTAACAGGAGATAATTCCTACAAGTCTTGTCCCTCACGTAACGTTTGAAGGCTAACTGAAGAACAGTCTGCATGGCTTCTGTGCGATTTTCTTAATATTTGCATGTCTATAAAAAGTCGAACTGTAGTTCCTGTCTCAACTGCTCACTTTTTGCAGTCATGGAAAAAAGGACCAGACAGCTATTTACCTTTTCAAAGGTACCATGTTGCAAGGCCAAGGGAGATTGGATAGCTAAGGAATATTTTATACATTTCAGCTAACAATAAATATTAAGATACTTTCCATAAGTTGATACTTACACCTGAAAATATAAATAATACTTAAAGGCTTTCCATTATTGATAGTGAAAATGCCATGATATCTGTTCCCTTAATAAGAGCACCATATCAGAACATGTTGGTAGCAGTTTTCAGCAAATACAGTGCCTTCCTGGTCAGTTTCCTGAGTCTGTTCCAAATAGGCTTTGGGTCAGGTGCTTCATAAGCAGATTTAACAAGCTCTTAATATGGTGCTCTACAAAATGCACAGACCAGCAGGGTGACAGATCATTCTGTGAAATGAGTATGAGATGTCGTTTTCAAATCTGCTATAGCCTGTGTTTGTAAATATTACATGGATGTTGATCTGGTGCATCTGAGAAGTCAGTTTTACCCCAATGGTTGATGTACAGAGGAAAGCATTATCTTGCACTGAGTGGAATGTTTGTTCCCCTAGTAACAGAAATGCCTTTAATTAATGCTGTTTTCTAGCATCTAGTTTCCCTGCCCCACCTGGGAATCACAGAGAGTTGTGGCCTTGTTATTTTTATTTGGGGTGTGCTTTTACTATTCTTGGAAAGAAGCCACGTTTTAAAGTTCATGGAATGCAGTCATCCCTCCACATTTGTGGGGGTTCAGGCGCAGGACCCCTGCAAAAGTAGAAAAAGCATGCACATCTCTAGTCCCCATAAACCATATTTCTCTCTCTCTCCCTGGCTTTTCTTTGCAAATGAAGATTCAGGAAGGACTCATCCCACCCTTTCTGCAGGTGCGCTGATGACTAAAAAGGCCAATCCGAGATAAACAAGTCCGGTTACAGAAAGCACAGCAGAAAGTCTCCTTGGGTGATGTTTCTGGGTTGTAATTCTTTCTGCGTTGTCGTTTCTCTTCAAGACTTGTTCGGCATGAGTTCTCAAATAAGGCTGCAGCATTGTGGACAGTGCGTCTCCATGCCTCCCGATGTGAGGCCATGGCGGACCATTGTTGGTGATCAATTTGGCCAAGCCTGAGATGTTGCTTCAGGGAGTCCTTGTATCACTTTTTTGGAGTGCCCCTCTTATGCTGACCCGTGGCGAGTTCATCATAGAGTACTATTTTAGAAACCATATTTAACACACATACAAAAGTGCAATCTGCAAATTCAACCTACTGCAGATTCAAATGTACAGTAGGCAATACATTTGAATCCATGGTGGGGAGTACACTAGCTGCCCGCTTCTGCCTTGTAGGTGGTGGGATTCTTTTGCAAGGCAGAGGTGAGCCGCTGGCAGAGCTTGTTGCTGCCTCTGCCCCTTTCAACCCTCACTGACTGTTTGCAGTCTCTCTCAGTTTTGTGAGGCTTGCAGAGAAACTGCGAATGCATGGTGAGACATATTAAAAATGGTGTAGGGCAGCAGCGGAGGTGGTGGCAAATAATCCACGAATAATCAAATCCTTGAAAATTAAACCTGCAAATGTGGAGGGACAACTGTATTACAGTGCCACTACATAGCTTAAAACTGAAAGACACATTTTTAGAGAAAGAGGCAATTTTCTAGAGCTTAAACAAACAAATTTGTGGATTTGGTCACCCTACCATTCTCCTTAAAATCTGCTTATAAGGCAAAATGTACTAGCTATAATCAGAATAAAGTTATTTGTGCTTCAGTTTCATTGAAATCAATAGAGTATCCCCACATCTTGTAGATTTGCATGGGGCTGTGGCGTCACTAAGGCTGGTGTCACCCCTCCCACTGACGGTGTCACTTAGTGCACTTTGGCCTCTCTGCACCCCCCTAGTGCTGCCATTGGCATGGGGCACAGGGCATAACTGCATGATGTTGCTACAGAGCTTGGGGAAGTTACTTTTGGGGAAGATTGCTCCTCATGTAGCTGCAGAATTTGGAAGTTTCCTTTGGGGATGACAGCACCTAGAATTTCCCAGCTAGCATCACCAATGCTGGAGGATTCTGGGAGTTGTAGGAGATTCTGGAGCAGTAGTCCAAAATAGTGATTTTTCCAGGCTCTGACTTTCTAAGATAATGCAAATGAGGGGTGAAGGGCACACTCCAGAGGAGGATCAGTGGATGGGAAGTGTACTCAACTCCTTCCCTCTCCAAGTGTCCCCCATCAGGCTTTTAGGTCACTAGGCATACTACTGAACCTGCCTGGGTTGAAATGAATTAAAATAGACTAGAATATGGGATGTGTTTGTTATGTATGAGGGAGACTTGAAAGGTAATAAGCAGGAAAGGAAGGTTAAGCCCCCCCCACCGCCCCGGCTGCCAATTTTCTCTTTCAAGGACAATCCTTGGAAGCTCCACACAGACATACATGTTTGCCCAACAAAGGAAATATGGGGTTCCGAATCCTTTGTTTTTCTCCTATTATAAATTTCCACTCCTAAGCACAACTAACTTTCATTTGACCAAGGACATTATCAGACTAGCGTCTAAAATGCTGCAATTCTGCAAATGAAGAAAGTGGAAACATAGTGGCATTATTACACTTATTATCACATGTTGATGTAATTGTGTGAAAGAGCAACCACAGAATTATCGCACAACTAGCACTAGCACTTTAGGAATGGAACTTTAGTTCCATGATTTAGCATGGACTAGATTTTGGCGGCTCTCGCGCGAAGACACAAGTGTGCTTAAAAACACCAAAAACCCCTTAACTAGCAAAGTAAATGAACACACAAACACTTAAACAAACCTAAAAATGTGCAAAGGAACTGGGATAGTTCATTAAAAGAGTGTGCTGTGGGTAGTTTCCATGTTCTCACCCTGAGGGTTTTTGCCAGGAACGGGGAGGGGGGGGAAAGAGGACTGCCCATTCACACTGTAGTCTTGTGATTACAGTGGGACATGGTTTTGCATGTTCTTCAATACCATGAAAAAAGCAATCTTGAGAGCTATTGGTGGCTTGTTGCATCAATTAAGGCAACACCTTATCAATTAAAAGCAACGGCTGGAGCACAGTTTGACCATGAGCACACTACAATGTCGTGTGATAGTGAGACCTCTTTGCACTGCCGTGATGTTGTAATTGTGTGATTTTTGCCACATCTGATAGAGTCCCAAGTTGCTCTGTTCAAATTGTCATTTAACAAAATCAAGTTTTAATAGCAGCATCTGCACAATTCAAAATAGAGCCATGTATCCTAACTTGTATAAACAGAAGGTTGAGAGGTGACATGATAGCCATGCTTAAATATCTGAAGGGATGTCATACTGAGGATGGAGAAAGCTTGTTTTCTGCTGCTCCAGAGGCTAGGATATGAATCAATGGATTCAAACTACAGGAAAAGAGATTCCACCTAAATATTAGGAAGAACTTCCTGACAGTAAGAGCTGTTCAGAAGTGGAATGCACTGCTTCGTAGTGTGGTGGAGTCTCCTTCTTTGGAGGTTTTTAAACAGAGGCTGTCGGGAATGCTTTGATTGTGTATTCCTGCATGGCAGAGGGTTGGACTGGATGGCCCTTGAGGTCTCTTCCAACTCAATGATTCTATGATTCTATATTCCCTTAACAACTCTCCTGACTCAATAATATTTAAGGTCCTCTACTGAAGCAAAAGTAATACTCATCACACAGTTATACCACATAATACATATACAACATCAATATGTAATAATACAGAAAGACTATTGTACTCCTTTTCCAATTACTTGAAAAAGTTTTCATCCATGACGTTACATTTCAATTTCAGGAAGTGTGACTGCAAAATCTACATTGCATAGCTGTCCTTGATTGCAGACATATGTAAAAAGGTCCTTACACTATAATGAAATTATCTTACATTTTGTATTAATTTCCATACCTATTTGAAAGCATCTAGTCTTGATTGATTTTGGAAGCAAAACAGGGCCAGAGCTGGTTAGTATTTGGATGGGAGACCACCAGGCAATCCCAGGAATTTCCAGA
The DNA here is from genome assembly GCA_030847615.1 of Gambelia wislizenii. NCBI lineage: Eukaryota > Metazoa > Chordata > Lepidosauria > Squamata > Crotaphytidae > Gambelia > Gambelia wislizenii. The sequence goes on along the minus strand of JAUMIR010000001.1, from coordinate 161,202,353 downwards.
TAGAGCTAGGAAGGAGTCCTGGCAGAACTTCTTGAGTTCCTTAAGTCAAGAGTACTGCTATACGCTGCAGCAAACCAAACTATTATCTCCCACTACATTTAACTGCCCAACTACTGTCTGTAGTTTTCTGCCCAAATAAGAACCCAATTCTACTGCCACAATGCTGATGTTTTTGTAAGATTCCACTACATTTGGGAGATGTATGGCATGCAATAAGAGGAATCAATCCCCATAGCAGTAGAACTGCCACTGTAGTATCTTGGATTTTGCAAGGCTTCATTTACCGTTTCTTCTTTGAGCACATGTTAGTAGGATTTAAATAAAGAACAGACTGTAGCTTCTATGGAATGCTGGATTCTGCTTGTTAATTTGATTCCTACAGTCTTTCCTGTGATGTACTGAAGGCACAATAATGCAGCCATTATAAATATGCTGGATAACTACACATATAAATACTGGAATTCTGAAATCCGAAACTTTACCAGTTGAAGTACATGACACACATCTATATGAATTCTAAATTCAGTTTTTAAACAAATATATTCATATCATTAGTATTAAAGTGTACTATTTGAATCATGAAGTTGAAGGTTAGTGGGTCAAATGATATATGACTAAGTGGGACTTGTAATGGTTTTTGAATAAAGAAATCCTACTGAGAAAAAACATATGGGGTTTTCAGTTTGGATTCTGCTATACATACTTGTTCTTGTTGCATGCCTTCAAGTTGTTTCTGATTTATGGCAACCCTAAGACTACCATGGGGTTTTCTTGGCAAAATTTGTTCAGAGGGGGTTTGTCTTTGCCTTCCTCTGATGCTGAGAGAGTGTGACATGTTGAGTGGGAATTTGAACCCTGTTCTCCAGAGTCATAGGAGGTTATCAGACATGGAAAAAAACCATGTCAAAAGATAGCACCAAGAGCAGGAAGGGGCAAGATTATCAGATGACGTTGTCCTCCAGCATTTTGGGGGCATAGCATGGCTATGAGCAAGGCCACCCTTTTTATTAGCTGTTTGTTCCCATCAATAAAAAAGGGAAACCTTGACAGCATCAGTGCTACCCCCCCCCCCGAATGGCAGAAGGACATGGGTGTCTAGTAAGTTTGCCGTTTCTGTTCTTGTAGGAATCTTGTGACGTGGTTGGGAACACAATTTTTTGGCGCATTCTCCTGTGTCTTATAATCTCCATAGTCCAATTCTTAAACCACTGCACCATGTGGGCTCTCTGGTACACATATAGTTTTCCTAAAAAGAAGTGAAATGCATATAGAGAAACCATTTTGTTTCAGGAGGCCTAATATGGGCACAGGTATTTCTGTATCTTAAACTCTTCATCATTGCACAAAATAAGAAACAATGTTATACAAACATTGGTTTATTTAACCCAACAAAGATTTATTTTTTCCTTTATACAAGTATGCATCCCCATCTGTTTTCTCCCTATGTTAGCATTCTTTGGAGTGGACGTTTATTATTTATTGGTGTTTACTAATTTTGGTGGGGGTTATTTATTCATAAAGCAGACAGACACATATCCACAGTAATTTAAAATGTCCCATTTGAGCTGCAAAAGAGGATCCACAAGGGACACTTCTTATATGATTCTAAGATATGTTCATATCTTAATATGTGACCAATATAACCAGCAGAGTATTCTATTCCAGATGAACAGGCTTGCAGCTATATTGTTTAGAAAGGGCTCATCACAGTTCCCAAAGAAGGACTTTGTAATACCTTCACTCACCTCCTGGACAACCAGATTATTTATGGGGGCTGGAATCCTGCTGGAGATATACATATGCTGTAGTTATGGTGCTTAGCAGTGAATACCATCCCAATCCCCACTTACTGGGAAGCAACCACTGAAATTGGCAGGGATCTATTCCTTTGTCGATCAAGAAGCATCTGGCTGATGGTCCTACTGCCTCCCGTGAACGATTTCTGTAAGCGAGTGTGACAGACAGAAACAGGACTCCTGTTGCAATCCCCTCTTGCACTATAGATTGCTTGCACAAGGGGTGGGTGGGACCCTCATCCAGCTGTTTCCTGATAGATAGGGGAACAGACTCACATCAGTCACAGTGACTACTTCCTGGTAAGTGGAGATTGGAAGACTTTTTCGTTGTCCCTATGTAGCCCCAAACTAAGGAGTTTGTGAATACAAACTAGGAATTGTGAATACAAAAGAATCACAGGTGCATAACTCTAGGTTACACATTCATAACTGCCCAACAGGATTCCGGTCAATGTCATTAAAAGGTATTTATAGTTCTATGAAAGTATCTGTTGCCTCATCTTTGAGAACTTCTAGCTGTCAATTTCTTATTTAAGATTAGATCTCATACCTGTCTTTGTGAAAAAACAAAAACAAAAAACAAACTCACCACCTTCAGAGGACTTCAGCCCTTTGCAATAACCATCCTGGCTTAAGGTAGTAATAAAGAAATAAGACCTGTGAGATAACTTCTTGTTCTTTCCAGCAAAGAGTGTATACAACAAAAGTCTCTCATCATACTCATTCTGTTGAGAGGCAATTTTGCTGACATATTCCAACTTCTGTTTCTAGGAGAGGTTTTCATCCTGCAGGTAAAAGAGCCTCAAAAGCAGTAAAATTCCTTACCTACCAGCAGGAGGGTGATACATTCATGTTATTTAAAGGCAATCTAGAAGGTGAAAGATGCCATCTATAGACATTTTCTTTCTAACAAACATGGAGGTGGTCTTAATGGAGGAACTTGTCCAAATACAGCTACAGTCTGACTTGGTAACAGATGCATTTAGGTCAAGATTCCACACTGAAATTGTCTATTATAAATCTCTGGTTGTAGAGTTATGCATTAATTGTGCTACATCACTGTTGGGAAATTGCATCATCATAAACTAACTTATGATCACATAAAGTTGAATTGTGTTGTGCAAAGTTTGTATTCTCAGGAGGGGCGGGGAGATGTAGCTATGGCATTGGAACCATTGCACAAATCAAGCCAGCTATGTGTGTATCATTGTAATTCACTAGAAGGGTTGTATATCATGTCAGAGACTTAGCTACATCATTGAAAAGTTACACATTGTAGCCTTTGATGCTGGTTCTTGGCCCTTGTTTTGAATGGCAACGTTCTACAACTGAACCAAGCCACTAAATGTGCAACATAATGTTGAACTGAACACACTCATGCACAATGCACAGCCATGCACAGAATGCACAGCACATTGCTTCTGCATCAGAAAAAAAACACACCAACATATGGGGGAAATGTGTGCATAAGACACCAAACAAGATTCTGACCATAGGTTTGTTTCCAGGCAACTCTAATACCAGAGAAATTGTCATACTGGTCATGTGGGAGATTATTATAAGTGTTTGAATCTAGGCTCTATGTCACTTTTGTGAGGGAAAGACAATAATAATCAAAAATAGTCATTGAACTGGGGAGACCTTCTTTTCATTACAGAGGTTTAGCAAATGTGAAGACCTGGAACAACTGGTACCAAGAGTTTTCTGTTTCCTCTAAAATGTTTGTTAGTTTTTCTGCTGATAAAAGAGATCTATTACTCTGTGAAGGCCCTTACCTTTCTGTAGCTGGAAATGAGTGCCCTTTCCAGTCTCAATAAAGAGAAGATGGAACCAGAAAAAAAAATAGATTGGAACTAGGTAGGAGCTAGTAGTGATCTCCACCTATTACTGGTAGTAATTAATGCTTGGAGAAAAAGATTTGTAAACTTATTAACAGTACATGTAATTTTACACAGAGATAAAGGTAACAAAAAGGCCATCTTAATTTTTTTGGTAGTATTTTATATTAGTTCAATCTATTGATTCGTAATTCCTACCACGATGGTGAACCTGCTTTAGGTAGAAAACTGAATAATAAAAGCCAATATTAGGGCTGTAGAGTCCATAAGGAACTAGCATGGTGTAGTGGTTTGAGTGTTGGACTATGACTGTGGAGACCAGGGTTTGAATCCCTGCTCAGCCATGGAAACCCACTGGGTGACCTTGGGCAAGTCACACTCCCCCAGCCTCAGAAGGATAAGGCAAACCCCCTCTGAACAAATCTTGCCACGAAAACCCCGTGATAGTTTCACTTTAGGGTTGCCATAAGTCAGAAATGACTTGAAGGCACACAAGAAGAGTCCATGGGCACTTTTACACTAAACATTTGCAGCATTATGATTCCACTGTAATTGCCATGGTTCCACCCTATAGAATCCCGGGCTTTGTAGTATCAGAGGGTTGTTTAGAATCCTCTCTGGTGCTGTCACCAAACTCCCCATCCCAGCAGCCATGGGATTTAAAGTGCGTTTAGTGTGAAAGGCCCCCACATCTATTTGCTTTAATATATCTGGCATTATTTGGAAATTTAAGCTTTTTTTAATTCATACTAGTGAAAAATGTCTATAGATTTTTGTCACAATACCATCAATTTAGACAGTTTCAAAGGAATGCTTCAGAAGAAGAGCGAATATCATAGATGTCTCAACTGTCACCAACTGATGTTTATTGATTTTGTTGATCTTTGTTGTTCTTTTGTTGTGTGTCTGTGTGTGCTTATGTGCCTTCAACTTGCCTATTGACTGATGGTGATCCCATGAATTTCATAGGGTTTTTAAAGGCAAGGAATACTCAGAGCTATTTTTACCAGTTCCTTTCTCTGAAATATAACCAACAGCACCTGGTATTCACTGGCAATCTCCCATCGATGTACTAGCTAGGTCTGGCCCAGCTTAGCTTCCAAGATCAGACAGGATCTGGTGCTTTTGGGGTACTGGGGTTCAATAAACAAGAGCCCCCTTTAGAGCACTATACCCCTCAAGGTGGCCACAAATAGGAGCTTGTATTCCCTCTGCCACTGAGTCATTGCCACTCCTAGGGCTTTAGTTTCCATGCAATGTGCTTTTCTCTAATAAAAAGAGATAGCAAAAGGGGGAGAAAGTCCATAGTTGAAAAAATGAGTTTTTTGATGGCTATAGTAGCTCAGAGACTACAAAGAAGACAGAGAAGAAACAGAAACATCCAGCTTCTTGACATATTTCTTCAAATGTCAATTGAATAGTGAGAGACTATATATTCACTTCGTAACCACACAATGAATGCCCAATGAAATGAAGAATCTAGAAATCCTTTCTAGCTGATGGGCATACTCTAAGCTCCCTCACTGAGCCTTACTGCACTCCAAGGAAAAGCGGTAAAGCAGCAGGAATGTTCTATCTTTCCTGCTGCCTTCCTGCATGGCGCTGTTTATTTTTCATTGCAGTCCCATAAGGGACTGAGGTAAAACCATGCCTTTTTGCTAACCAGAAAAACCTGTTTGCAAAAAGATGCAGTTTTAGCTTGCCCACAGGATTGGAATGAAAGGACACCAGAAGGACGCTGACCTCACATGGGAAGGCATCAGGAAAGATGAAATGTTCCTGTTGCTTTTTTCCTTTTCCACAGAGTGCAGTAAGGCTCACCATGGTTCATTTAACACATTGCTATTTTATTTTTAACATAAAGAAGTAACTTCTATGTGGCAGTAGCAGTGCCTTTTCAGACACAGGTACATGGATTAGGAAGTCAATAAATGCGGTGGCTTTTTACTCTGTACATACATGTCCCCAAAGACAATATACCACAGGCCAATGCTGTAATGCAATTAATCTCTATGTAGAAAATCTAATGTGCTACTGAATAGCATCTGCCACACAGCCACATATGTTAGGAATATTTTAGATGTAAATCTTAACGTGGGTGCAGTTTGCACTGCAATGTGCTTATCAGTGCTGGCAGCTTGGACACCACCAACAACTTGTTCCTTCTTTACAAACAACAAATGATTCATCTTTTCAGCAGCAATATTATGCTGGAATCACACCCCCGTGCATTCTCATGGATATGAATCTGTAATGCTCACAGGCTATGCAAATACAGGTACATACAACAAATGATGGCAGATGAAATCTATGTCAACAGGTGTGGCAAAAATCACACCATTGTTGTAAGAGAACATTTCTCAATATCACCTGCAGTGGCACAAAATGCTAATATCCTGTATCTTTTCATCAAAATACTTTACTTCATCTGGATTATAACAGAATAGCACACCATGCTAAAATCCTAATACACTACAAAGAGGGCAAAATATCTGCAAACAAGTTTTACTTTTTTTTTAAATTTCCATATATTTTAAGGAACAATCCAGCCAAGGTTAAGCACATGCAAGTCCCACCAATTCCACTGGAAGATTAAAGCACATGCTTAATTCTCCCCCACTGAATCCAACAGAATTTCTGTTTATCCTGTCTATGGCCCATTTTTGTACTTTCTTCTGGAAAGCACAAAAGAAACAAGACTAAGCCAAGAGATCTGTTAATGGTCCCAGACCTGTCAAGGTCCAATACATCTGATGTGCTTTCCTAACAGTACAGTCCTATACATATTTACTCAGATTGGAGTAAATCCCACAATATTCAATGAGGCTAGTAAGTGTTTTTACGATTGTGGCCCAGGGTAGTATCCACCATTTCAGTTTGTTTCGCTTTTGGAGATCAAGCTAACAAGTTGGCCTGTAACTTTGCTCAATGTCAAAAAGATATTTATAGTCCTTCCAATTATATTTTGGGACTGAAAAATTAGAGTTTGGGGTAAAACCATTAAGTCAAAGATACAGTAAAAAAAATTCTCCCCCTGTTGTTTATTATAGACAGCATAAGATGGGGAAAAGTAAAACAGAATTCAGTGTCTCAACTCAACAGTTTTTATTTTAATGATATAAAATACATTACGAAAGAGGCCTTTCTCTCATCAGTGTATGATAACTGGCTCCAATATAGATAGCAGAGAAGCGAAAGACCTCCTCAGTTCTATTTTTCCCTCAAACTCACTCCACGTTGGAGCAAATAATGACTTCTCTCTGTCCATTGAAGAATTCTTATTGAACTTTTGTCTCAGTAGAGTTTGAGGTATGCTCGACCATCAGTGTAAGAGAGAAGCCACAGTGTCTCACCAGAAGGAATGATGGGCCAAACAGTCATGGAAACTAGACAGAGAGTGCAATCCTCTGCATGTCTACTCAAAGGCAAGCCCCACTGAGTTCAGTGGGACTTATTCCCAGGTAACTGTATATCGGATTGCAATCTTAGAGAAGTTGATACGGAAGGAATGGAATCTTCTCAGCTAATACTGCTCTTGCAGTGACATGACTGCAAGAACAATAACCAAGGAGTGTATATGTACAGTGCCTGTTTAAACAGATCATGAGTCTGCAAGTATTACAGTACCAAAAAGCAAGACCATCTTGTAAGTAAACAGTTCACAGTAATACATCTACAATACAGTTGCTCATGGCATTTAAGCACTTGGGCTCCAATTTAGCTAAAGTTAATCACAATTAAGTCCCATTGAATGGAATGGAACAAATTACTTATGACTAACTTGAATCCTCCTGCTGGGTGTGGGCCTCCAACTGCAAGACACTATATACAGATTTATTTTTCTCTCTCTTTATATTCCACATGTCCCATACTAAGTAAGCCATTAGCAAAACAAAAACTGAGTTCTCTTCTTCATCTCCCCTCCAGTGCCAACGTTGAACACCTCACTCTTTCATAAGCATTAGCACCATGGGTTTCATGCAATTGGAGTTTGTCCTTTGTTTCAAATAACAGTTTCAATACATTTTATCCTCAGACAAAGCATTAATCAAAAAGGACATTTTGTGAATGAGAAAACACATGTTGTTAATGAGAGGCAAACACTTCCCTAATTAGCATAAAACAAAATTTATGTGGGGGCCAAATGACATATTTCAGAAACAGGTAAATAATAATAGATGTTATCTTCAGCAAATGAAGAGGTAGGTGTATTTCCACACTATAAGAGGTTGTAACAAACATGATGGAAAAACTAGGACAAATTAGTATGCCAATATAACTTAGTCTAAGATAATGCAAACAAAGCTATGATTTAAAAAAATTAAAAGAGGGCAAGAAATATTCCATGTTTTAATTAGAGGATTATTTTTCCTTACAATTTCTGAAAGAATCAGAAGGATTTATAAGTTCCCCCCCCTCCCCAAAGAAATGTCTGCTCCAACAAGTCAATTGTATCCTGGGTTAACTGTAATATTAAACACTGGACTGACAGTGTATACTATTTCAGCAATTATTTCTTACATTAGCAATACCCGCAGTCTAAAAGTTTATATAGAGGTCATGAAAGTCTTAATAATTACATAATTACAAGAGAAATTTTTAAGTTGAAAGATTCTTGTTAAAACAATCTTCATAAATAATGTTTTCTATCTCTTCAATAGCCTAAAAGTCAATTGGTACAGATAGGATAACGCTTCTTTCTCTTTTACAACCCAATTGGAGACTTCTCACTGCCAACAGTGGTTAAGGCCTGTATCAAGTTACTCTCCTTTTGCTTTCTTCTGCTTCTTTCCATTTTCCACAATTAGACTGTTTTCTGGTTTGCTTGTACTGTTTGCCACAACACCATTGGTAATCTTGCCATTCTTTACTGGCTCCTTGGGCATCTTGTATGTCCGATAGTAGAAGTTACCAAACAGGATAATGAAAGTGATAGCATAGAAAATGACACCCCAATGCATCCATTTAGGGAAGGGACAATCAATATAAATAGACATGGCCGTGTGACCAAGTGTTATGTGGAATTGCATCTGAAAGACAGGAAAACAGAATGTCAAAGGTTCTGATCAACATGCTTCTAAGGATGATTATCTCTTATCCAGAATTCCACAATCCTTCAGAATCCAAAATTGTTCACATGAGTGGCTGACATAGTGGCACCTTTGCTTTCTCATGGTTCAATGGACACAAACTTTGTTTCATGCACAAAATTATTAAAAATATTGTGTATAAAATTACTTTCAGGCTATTCATATAAGGTACAGTAGGACCTCCGTGTCTGCGGGGGTTTGGTTCCCAGACTTACTATGGGTACTGGAAACTGTAACAGTGAACACCACTGAAAATAATAGGACTTCTGGTTTAAAATACTATAGAGTTGCCTTGGAGGACCTAGAAAATGTCTAGAAAGGAATCCTCTCTAGGCATTTTCTAGGAAGACTCTATGGACTGTGTTCTGTTTTGTGTTCCGTGGATAACTGAAACCACAGTTATTGATTGGTTTCATGGATATGGGGGTCCTACTATATATATGAAACATACATGAATTTTGTGTTTAGACCTGATATGCAAGTATTCAAAAATCTTTAAAAATCCGAAATATGGAACACTTCTGGTCCTAAGCATTTCAGATAGGAGATCGCATGACTTGTATTATATTTCATTTTATACTCAGGGTTTGGAAATAATGTGTTGCTTATAGCAATGTCATCTGTAACCATTTTCCATTACATTTTTGAGTAATGAGGGCGTAGTGATATTTCTTTTGAAAACAGTGTACTGTAGTAACTGGAAAGTTTGGGTTTTTGTTTATTGGCATGTAAAAAGTAACAAGTAGCTACCTTGGATCCCATCTTGGGACAAAAGTGGGGTATAAACTCCATAAACATAAATAAATAAATAAATAAACAAACAAACAAACAAATGCCATTAACTTGTTATTCTTTCTTGTTACTCTTGCAAAGCAAAAAAGTTTTCATGGGCATTTTGAGGGAAATTTTTGGATACATTTTAAACAATATTCTTTATAGATGGATTTTTTTTAAAAAAAGGAACTAAAAGGAATTGAAAATTAATTAGTGATATCTTGAGTCAAGGGGAAAACTGAAGAATGAGAAAAAAATGAGTAATAAATGACAGTAAAGATTCTTCTACAACATAAATTTCCAAGCTCTGTTTATCCTGAAAACATGTCTGAATGTTAATAATATATTTAAAAGAAAAATAGGGCAAGTTAGAAAACTGAAACTATGCTTGTTTAAATCAAATTTACAAACCTACTGGAATAAAATCACAATAATTATGTCACTTGTAGAAGATGAACTGAAGCAGTGATAGTAAGTCAAGATACTTTTACTATGCATTTAGAAAAAGATTTCCACATTAATACATGGATATTCTTCACAATAAGCTGAGCCTCACTCTCTCTGTAAATTTTGCTTATGGCTAAGGAACACTATTTTAATATAGCTATAATGCAAGTCTAGCTAAATCTAAATCTGAGCTTACTTACGTGATTTATTTATTTTAATATTCTAAAATATTTCAGGTGTGGGTGAAATAGATCATCATATTTTAAACTTTGTGGATGGCTTCCTCTTGTCTGCTCAGACAATTTTCTACTTGTTCATAGAATCATAGAGTTGGAAGAGACCACAAGGGGCATCAAGTCCAACCCCCTGCCAATGCCATGCAGGAATACACAATCAAATCATTCTTAACAGATGGCCATCCAGCCTCTGTTTAAAAACCTCCAAAGAAGGAGACTCCACCACACTCCCAGACAGTGTACAGTTGTCCCTTCACATTCGCTGGGGTTTGGTTCCAGGACCCCCTGTGAATACCAAAATCCATGAATACTCAAGTCCCATTATATGTAATGGCATAGCAAAATGGTGTCCCTCATATAAGATGGCAAAATCAAGGTTTGCTTTTTGGATTATTGTTTTTTTAAGAATATTTTCAAGCCGTGAATACTTAAAAACGTGAATGCCAAATCTGTGAATGTGGAGGGACAACGGTATTCCACTTCTGAACAGCTGTTACTGTCAGGACGTTCTTCCTAATGTTCAGGTGGAATCTCTTTTCCTGTAGTTTGAACTCACTGCTCCATGTCCTAGCCTCTGGAGCAGCAGAAAACAAGCTTTCTCCATCCTCAGTATGACATCCCTTCAAATATTTAAACATGGCTATCATGTCACCTCTCAACCTTCTCTTCTCCAGATTAAACATGCCCAGTTCCCTAAGCCACTCCTCATAGGGCATGGCTTCCAGACCTCCCACCATCCTGGTCACCCTTCTCTGGACATGTTCCAGCTTCTCAATATCCTTCCTGAATTGTGCTGCCCAAAACTGGGCACAGTATTCCAGGTGAGGTCTGACCAAAGCAGAATAGAGTGGCGCTATTACGTCCCTTGATCTAGACACTATGCTCCTATTAATTGCAACCTAGAATCGCATTTGCTGTTTTAGCTGCTGCATCACACTGCTGACTCATGTTCAGTTTGTGGTCCATTAAGACTCCTAGATCCTTTTTGTATGTACTGCCCTCAAGCCATGTGTCACCCATCCTATACCTATGCATTTCATTTTTACTGTCCAAGTGTAGTATCCTACATTTCTCCCTGTTGAAATTCATTTTGTTAATATCGGCCCAGCTTTCTAATCTGTTGAGGTCATTTTGGATTCTGATCCTATCCTCTGGGGTATTAGCTACCCCTCCTAATTTGGTGTCATCTGCAAACTTGATAGGCATACCCTCTATTCCCTCATCCAAGTCATTGATAAAGATGTTGAATAGCACTTGGCCCAGGACAGAACCCTGTGGCACCCCACTAGTCACTTCTCTCCAGGATGAAGAGGAGCCATCGGTGACTACCCTTTGGGATCAGTCAGTCAACCAATTACAAATCCATCTAACAGTTGCATTGTCTAGCCCATAGGTTACTAAGTTTTTTTGCAAGAATATCATGGGGGACTTTGTCAAAGGCCTTACTGAAATCAAGATACACTACATCCAAAGCATTCCCTTTAGCTATCAATGTTGTAGCTCTATCAGAAAAAGAGATAAAATTAGTCTGGCATGACTTGTTTTTGAGAAATCCATGCTGACCTTTACTGATCACGGTATTCCTTTCTAAATGCTTACAGACTGTGTTTAATGATCTGCTCTAGAATCTTTACTAGTATTGATGCCAGGCTGACTGGGCAGTAATTATTTGGTTCTTTCCTCTCCCCCCCCCCCCACTTTTAAAGATGGGGACAACATTTGCCCTCTTCCAGTCTGCTAGGACCTCTCCTGTTCTCCAGGAATTCTCAAAGTTTTTTTTGACAGTGTTTATGAGATTATGTCTGCCAATTCTTTTAACGCCCTTGGATCATGAAGAGCAGTATACATTATCAGCCAACAGGGTCCTGAATCTAGTCTTTGTAAATCAGCACAGAGAAGGTTTACACCTGCAAGATAGCTATTGTGTACATGAGGTAATCTCTGGGGCAGCATAAGCAGATTTCAACCAATCTGCTCATGCATCTAGTAATAGATGTTCACTTAATAACACACTGTGGTCAGACAGAATATTCTGTTCTACCTGACCAAAGTTTCTTATTAAGTGAACATCTATTACTAGATGCATAATTCTATTCCTTGCTGTATACCTTTGGTTTAGAACATTGTTCTTACTCCAGCTTGCTCTTTCAGAGCTATAGTAATCTTAATGAGGTGACCTGAGAACAGAACATCTAATTTCAATGGAGTGGTATCCGACAACATTTCTAGCTCTACAATTCCAGCATTCTAAATTTTAAATCTCAACCACCTATATTCTAATCTAAAGTGTCTATCTCTCTGTCCTACTATATAAATCCACATGCCTGATCACAAAGTCACCTAAATTGGGCCAGAATTCAGTTAGGGACATCTGCACATGTAAGTATCTCTTATGTATGCAGATGGCCTTTTTTGGGTGCTGTGTGGATTGGTGTTTCACAAAACGTGGAATGTCAGTGGAGGGTGGTATTGGAGCTTTACACTAAGTGTGTGTGTGGGCCTATAAGTCTCAGCATATCATAGGTCAGCATGAGGATATTTGTGCTATGTTGAGGGGATGTTGGATTGTGGCCTTGAAGTGTTATCTAATGGGCCCAAGTGAAGATTTCAGTAAACTTTTCATCAGTAAACTTAAGTAAATTTTCAGGGACCTTAGAAAAATGCTTTGAATTTCTGTATTTTGTTTTCCACTCTGGAATGTACATTTATTAACCAATTTTGGCCAAACCTGATATTTAGACTTAAGTTGACATTCTGAACATTTCAAAAACATAGCCCTGTTAGTCTGGATGTAGTAGGGATAAGATGCAGTAGACAAAGGACTTATCTACACAGGCCAGGATACCCCAGCTTCCTGCTGGTGTATCCTGGCCAGGGATCAGGCATGTGTCTCTCCCATTATCTCAATGAAATGGGCTGGAGTGCCAGACCATTGCTGCAGCTGCCACCACCACCATTTTCCTTGCCCTCCAAGTATCAAGGAAGCTGGCCACAACATGTGACCAAAGGCCCCCTGCATGTGACCAACTGCAACTGGCAGCTGAAGCAATGGGCTGGCCTGCTGGAATGGGCTCCTGCCAACACACAGGATTTGCTCCATTTTTTCCTAGAAGCAGTGGAGTAACCTGAGTATTATTTTGGAACATTGTATTGGGTTCTACCCTGGCTTGCCCCTGTCTGAGCTCCATTTCTATCCTGGGGGTGGTAAGAACTGGCCAGGTGCAGTTCGGGGCAAATGCCCTGCATCATATGGACTGCAAGTCTCTCAGCCAGAGGCAAGCTGGGGTAAAATGACCTTGTAGATAAAGCCTTAGTGTACAAAAGCTTACGTTATCAACTTCTTTCTCTCAGTAAGGTTCGAAGATCCCTTTACATCCTGAACATTTCTGAGCAAATCTGGGACTGAAAGAAACCTCGGTGTCTTCCTCTCCCTGCCAAATTGTTATTATGGGGGCCATACTGAATAGAATTTAGTGTGAAATGATTTTTAAGGAGTGTGTGCCTACCAGACAAACTCCCCCCCACACACATTCAAATTATAAATGAAACCATCATCATGGACTGGGTCAATATATAATATAGTAAGTTTGATGATGATGATGATGATGATAACAACAGGTATATAATACTGTTAAAAACAACCATTACTTACCAGCTGCATTATAGTCAAGTATCGTTTCCACCAAAGGTACTTATGGAATTTTGGGCCACAGGCAGCTAGTCCATAGTACATATACATAACAACATGAATAAAAGAATTAATCTGGGCTCCAAAAAATGCTGTTGAAAGAAAGAAAAATGTATTTGTAAGTTACAAAAATGGTACCATCATCTTCATTGACTCTGTATAATAAAGTTTTTACATGGTTATCAAGTAGATTACAATTTTACAGTCTAGAATCTGAATGGAAAAACATTTTTAGTTCTAAACATAAAATATGACAAATACTAACATATACAACATTTCATGATGAAACCCTCATGTCTGATTCTTCTGACAGGTTTAAGTATGTAAGGTAGCAGTTTCCAGATATCCCTACTTAGGGCAATTTTTTCAGAAGTATAACAGCTATTGTCATTTTACTGAGGAGATATATTAGTTAATTGTTTTAAAAAGTAGTATTCTACTTTTTAAAGCATGCCATTTTTCTCCATTAATTTGTCTAATTTTCTTTTAAGCTGATGATTATATCGACATCTAATGAATGTTAGTGACTGTTACTTAGTAGATGGACATAATTACATCTTGTATTAGTGTTATATAGTGTATGAATAAGTATTTCGTTTTATCTATACTGAATCTCCCATTTCTTAGTTGAGCTTGTGTGTGTGTGATTTTGTGTGCACATGTGCCTTCAAGTCGCTTGTTGACATATAACATTGTTGACAAGTTGCTTGTGACCCCATGAATTTCATAGGGTTTTCTTAGGCAGCGAATACACAGAGGTGGCTTTGCCAGATCCTTCTTCTGAAATACAGCCTACAGCATCTGGTATTTGTTGGCCGTCTCCCATCCAAGGGCTAGCCAAGGCCAATCCTGCTTAGCTTCCAAGATCAGACAGGATCTGGTGCCTTTAGAGTATTTAGCAAGGCTTAGTTGAGCTTAGATTCTAGTATCATGACAGAAGGAGAAAAAGTTCCCTCTCCAGTTTCTATATGCCACCCATAATTTTACATGTTCCCTTACTTGCCATTCTCCTAAGCTGGAAATGTTGTAATCCTTAATGGACTGCTGATCTAGCCACTTTGTGCAGCTTTTGTAGCTCTAAAATATCCTTTTTGGGACACAAGCACCAGAACTGTGCACAGCTTTCTAAAGTGCAACCTGTTCTCTCCTGACATGGATGTTTATACAGGTGCATTGGCAGGATGAATAACCTCAATTTCTGCCATTTGATTAAAGGGTGACAATGCAAAGGAAGTCAGAACCATCATGTTATGGAAAATTAGTTGGGGAAATTTACGAGGAAAGAGGATCACCCCTCCAGCCATCTCCAGGCTGGTTGATGTCAGGGAGTGTAATTCTACTTGTGGATTCTACCTGCTGTCATGTGGGTTCAACTGGCAGAAGCATGAGGAGGAACCTCTGGCTTTACTTGTTTCCCCCTTTCCTCATATGGACCAAAAAGGACTGTAAAGGAATTATATGCTCTACACCAGTGGTTCTTAACCTGTGGTCTGCGTGATGTCCTCTTAGTGGGTCTGTGAAGGCTTGAAGGCTGCTCAGCCTGTGTGACAGGAGCCAAGGCAAAGGCTGGCTGGCTTGGCCTGTGCATTGCTGTTCAATCCGCTCCAGCCACAAACTTGCAGGAAAAATAGGAGAAAAGTCTTCCTTTCTCCTCCAGTGCCTCTGAGCAAAGATTTAATGTATGGTATAAATGTATTATTACTACTATTACTACAACTATAATTATTATTATGTGTTGTTGTTTTTGTTGTTTTTAGGGTTTTAAATCTTGAGTTAAGTCTTGGGGGTCTGTGATAGCAAAAGATATTTAAAGGGGGTCCCTGGTAAAGAAAAGGTTAAAAGCCACTAGTCTACACTGTATCCTTATCAACAACCATTTCTAGTTATAGAGAGAGAGGATTTCACACTCCAAGCTAGATTTCAAACCTCCTCACTAAAAAAGAATTAGAAAATTGACATGGGAATCCTAAGTACATTTACTCTGAACTAAGTGCCACTAAAACCAAGAGGACTTAATTCTGAGTTAAATGGGCAGGCTAGGGCTGGGGCAAATCCTTTAATCACCATGGAAATGTTGCTGCTCAAGCAACACTCAATCAGAAATTCTGTCTTTTTCCACGGTTGCAGAATCTTAGCTTAAACAGACCTATGTGTTGCTTCATACTGCAAGTAGTCTTAAAATACTAAAAGGAGATTCTGCATGCAAAATCTTCAACCCAGCCATACATTCATGCCCAAGAGAAGAATGTTTCATAATCTCTAGGGCTCCTGTCATATACTTCTTTCCTCCCCCACATTTCCCAGACAAGGTAGGATACACTTTCACTCTGCTCAGGTGTTAATGAATGGCACTAGCCTTACAGGCAAGCAGGGAAGCAGGACTGCACTGAGCAGCTCTGCCCTGCCTTTGTGTCTTATGCATCACACAGCCCTTCCCTCAGGTATCCACACACATAGTGAAAACATGTACAATGCAAACATGAGGGATGAATTTGCTCGTACAGTTCTATATGATCTGCGATCTGCCATATTGCAGTGCTCCAGCCCATGTGGAAATCTCTATGTATACAAATGCATATGCAAAGCCCCAACTCTATGTGTGGTTTGCGGGGGGCCTGGCTGGGGTGGCCCCACCCATGTTTTGAGACAAATGTTCTTCATCATGCTTGATTGTGGCTCTTATAACTTCAGTGTTACTGAACTAAACACATACCTCCTCCTATTACAATACAGTGGGACCTTGGTATCCGGTGGGGTTTGGTTCCAGGACCCTCCATGGATACCAAAATCCGCAAACACTCAAGTCCCATTATATACAATGGCATAGTAAAATGGTGCTCCTTATACAAAATGGCAAAATCAAGGTTTGCTTCTTGGAATTATTTTAAAAAAATATTTTCTAGCTGTGGATTGTTGAATCCATGGATAAAGAATTCATGGATACAAGGGGGCCAACTGTACTATGACAAATATATTCACGAGTGTAAAAATATTTCCTTCCATTGTCAGTTTTACTTTCTGTACCTTATACAGATATAAACATGGTTACTTACCTTGTCCTCCTGCAACCCATTTTATGCCAATCCACCACAAAGTAAACATGGTGTAATGGTGGTAGACATGTAGAAAACTGATTTGGTTAAATTTCTTCCTTAAAATGAAAAATACTGTATCTAGGTACTCAATTCCTTTTGATACAAAATACCACCATAAAGCTCCAGCTATCTGTAAAATAGAAACAAGAATGTGAGAACTCGTATATCAAGTCAGACCAAAGCAACACTCAGTCCATCATCTTATCAGGATGTGGACTCTAGTTATTGACCTTCTGGAATGATTGCCTCTCCCTCCATGCTTCAGAAACAGAGAAGCATATAATTAACATGCTCACAGTCTTCAATGCTTATTCATGCTGTTGTTTCAAAGACGTGAATGAAACATTTTCCCAACTGTGGGGAGTTCACATAGGAAAAAGATCTGACTTTTAACAAAGTTTGTGTTTGTGGTGATACAGCAATTATTTGAATGGTATAATTTGAATAAGAATGTAACAATATATAAGACTATAAAACAGATTATTAATACTGTGTGAGTTTTGCAATAGAATTACAGGAAAATCCAAAATAGATAGAAGGGATGAAAATGTAGTACAATTTACCCACTTTAGATAGAAGCTAGAAATTTCTTTTTAGTATGTAGGCATGTATGTACATGTAATCTTTTTTAGTGTTGGGGTGAATATGATAGAACTTAAACTATCTGTTGATTATGCCTTCTTTTTCTTTCTTTTTCTTTCTGTCTCATGTTAATTAATTTTTATAGTGTATTTTCTTCTTCTATGTTACTTTGCTTGTATGTATTTTTCTTTATTATTATTTTTATTCTTATAAAGAATGTAATAAATAGATGGGGTGTGTGTAACTGTGTTGCTTTAAAGTCTGCTGCATTGCTTTTAAATCTGTGTAACCATCCATTATGTGCAATCTCACACCTTAAACTAGGAGAGGGAACCATGCAGCCTTCCAGATGTTGCAACTCCTAGCAGTCCTCAGCAGCAGAGCAGATGGTGAGGAATGCTGGTAATGCCACAAGATTTGGGGGATGGGGGTTGGGGAGAGAGAAACTGTGAGTGAGAGGGAGGGAGGGAGTGAAAGACTGCACTGAATCCATTCATCTCACAACATAAAGGGAACACTAGCATCACATCAGAATTTTTTAAACACACACATGCACATACACCCCGCTCAAAATACACTGTAACAATCAGACTGTTGTGAAGTTAATGTTCAAGCCTCTAAAATCCCACCTTTAGACTTCTGTCAGCCCTTTTACTTTCTCCCTAATATATTATGCTATATTTTGGAAATAAACAATTGTTCTTAGTCTACATAATGTAGGCTGGGATTTAATGTATTTATTAAAGGCACTCCTATACCAAACAGAGCAAAATATAGCTGAATTTTATGAAAGACTTGCTGTACCTGCAAATGTTTAGTGTTTTAAAATGTTTATTTATTACTTTGTAATAAATGTCTTCCACAATCATGTATTCCACAATCATCACCATCTGCTAGAGATTAATAATACAGACAAATCGACCACCCCAGTGGCACCAGTTGGTAAAGCCCCTCTTCTAGAAACACCTGTTTTCATGTATTCAAAGTTTGAAAGAAGAAAAATGACACCACATTTTTATTAGTACAGATGGCCAGCCAAAACAGTGGTACTGGGCTCATGTTAGGAGACGTTCATTTGGTACATTTGGTTTGAAAGTAAAAAAGAAAGGAAGGAAGGAAGGAAGACAGACAGACAGACAGACAGACAGACAAGGAGGAACAGCAGGGGCAACTAAGATGCATTGATGACTGTCAGCCTATGGACTGCAGACTGAGTATACTCTGGATAAATCTTCTCAAATACAGGGAAATAAATTATATGTCCACAGTAGAGAGACATATATGGACACTATTATAAAGAAAATTACTATAGATGGACTTTATGTTAATTATTTATAAATTTACACCAAAACAAATTAGCATATGTAATTTTTGTGCAAATCTCTTATAATTTTTATCCTCTTGTTTCTTTTTGTTTCTGATGCTTAGGTGTTCCTCACCAGCAACATTCCTTATTCCTTAAAATAAAGAATATGTACACACATATGTATATCCCTGCCCAGTAAGTGCTTCATATTAGGATTCATTTGGTGCTCAAAACAATAAATCAGCAACTGAACAGATAGCAGAAAACTGGCACAGTATAAGAAGGGCACTTGGGAAGGGCACTTGGGTTATATATGGCTGACTGATTAATTGACATTACTACTCACCCTGACTTCATATTCATTATCTGAGTAGTCCACACTCTGACAGATATAGCTGTACCCCCGAGCTCTCGATGCTAGAAATAGCTGAAAAAGATACATTTACAAATTTGTTATGGGAGGGGGGAGTAATCACTACTCTTAAAGAACTCAGTAAAAGCAGTACAGCTGTCCCTCCATATTCACAGATTTGGCATTCACGGATTTAAGTATTCACGGCTTGAAAATATTCTTTAAAAAATAATAATCCAAAAAGCAAACCTTGATTTTGCCATCTTATATAAGGGACACCATTTTGCTATGCCATTGCATAGAATGGGACTTGAGTATTCACGGATTTGGGTATTCACGGGGGGTCCTGGAACCAAACCCCAGTGAATGTGAAGGGACAACTGTATTTGTGTGTGTGTGTGTTTTTAAAGCAGATTGGCACATAGAGAAGGGAAGGTGGTCCCCTTTGTGCCTCCTAGTAAAAGATCTGATTTTACTTTTTCCTCCCCATTATTGTCCTTCCTCTCCCACAGTGCCACTATTATACCAAGTTTGCAATGTGATTTGACAGGCCATTCACTTCAAGCTGAGGCTCTAATATACCTCACCTTAAAAGCCTCCAGCAGCCCATTCCTTCTTGATGAACTTAATTTCCAGATTCTTCAGTAGGAGTGGGACTGGAGCAGCACACAGGGTTTGGGTGTACCATAGTTTGCAATGTTGCTTTGAACTTAATGGTTGCCAAGTTGGAGCTTGCCTATCGTAACAGCAACATGTGGAGCGCTACAGGTGCATACTGGAGCCCAATAAAAAGTCATTCCATGCCATCCTCTTCACATGGGTGGGGTGCAGGTCTGTGGCCTTCATGTGTAAATCAAGTAGGCTACCTTAACAATAGGGCTATCATTTCCCAGCACACTTTCTCCAACCATCAAGCCACAGTAAACTGTAGTCATGCAAATAAAATCTTAAGGGAGAACTTCTGAGGACACCTGTCACCTATTATTGACTAGCTGTTTCAAATTCCAGTTTGCCAAAGCAAACAAATCTTTCACAATTAGTTTAAGAGTTGAATAACATTTAAAACTTTCCCATCCAGAATATAATTTTGAACAACAACAAAATACTAACACAAACTGGACAATAAAATGATTTGGCTTCTCTACTAGGAATAAGCAAACGACTAACATATTGCTGTATCCTTTTACTGCACAGATACGAATTTGAAAGTGGATGTGTAAATCTATGCAGATTTCTGAAAATTACAAAGAGCCCAAGATGTTAAATGTGTTCTAAATTTTCTTTAAAACACAATGGGTTGGATCTGGACTGTGAATGGAAAGGCTCTTTCTGTTTGCAAAGGGAGCCAGAATCCAAGAAAGGTTTCTTGCTGGAGGAAGGACATGGGGTGGAGATTTTCACCGTCTCCCTGTAGCCTCCAGTGCCACTTCCCATGCTAATCCAGAGGGCTACCAAATCCTCCAGATCAGCATGAGAGTTGGAGTGGCACTAGGAGCTGCACAGCAAAGGAGGAAAAAATAATAAAAAATTGCACCCTACCTCGTGCCTCCAGTGCCATCAGAATTCTGCTGAGATACAATTCTCAACATTATTAAATGTTACAATGTTTTAGGATGATCCTAAGCAGGAGACCCTGAACGTGTGATGCAGACTCCTCTTTTATGGGAAGACATGCATTTATATGGTCCAGTTCAATTTGTAATAAGTCATGTTCAATGTAAATATGTCATACAGTCAGCCTCTCATATAACAGGCGAACAAAACTGGCACTTAAGTAAGTTAAGCAGAAACTGAGGAAGCTTAGGCATTCCCATGCCTACAGAGGGGCAAGACTCTGAGTATGCTGTTGCAACTCTCCACATCACAGATCCAGGGGAAAGCACTTCTCTCTACATCTAAAAACCACCACTTGCTTTCTGTACTTTTTCTAAAACACTCGTGGAGACAATGGAAATAAGCTGCCTTGAATCCCAATTTTGGGAGAAAGGCAGGAAATGATGATGATGATGTTGTCCTATCAGATAATTTCTATTGTTTTTATTGGATGATTTCAGTTGGAAATCATTATTATTTCTAAACCACAATTTCTTGGAAACATTTTTTTTTAAAAAATCATAGCGCCAGCATGGTGTAGTGGTCTGAGCGTTGGACTAGGACTCTGGAAACCAGGGATTGAATCCCCACTCAGCCACGGAAACCCACTGGATGCCCTTGGACAAGTCATATTCTCTCAGCCTCAGAGTCAGGCAAAGACAAATCCTCCCTCTGAACATTGCTGGGAAAGACACGTGATAGGTATGCCATTGGTCACCATAAGCTGGAAACAACTTGAAGATACACAATGACAACAGGATAAAGAAAATGTATGCTTCAAAAAGCAAGCAGATTCAGCTAAAAAAGTTAACACAGCTTCAGCATTTCCAGGTGAATGCTTATTTAATGTGTAATATAAGATAATTTCTCAATTTTACTGTCTATCTTTTGTATCAAGAATCAGGGGTTAGTTCTGGACTCCCCTACCCCTGGGCTTTATTTTTTTAAAGCTCTTGGTTAATAAGCCTAGGTGTGCCTGAGGGCTCAGCAGATAAAAGATGTGATGTTGAAACTGCCATACACTTGCACACAGTTGGTTGGCTCAAAAGTTGTGTGATTTGGGTTCTAAGAGTCATTGCAGGAAGGAAGAATCAAACTTCTTATTCTTTGTCCACATGCTGCAAAATGCAGATTGGAAAACATTCCATACCTTATACTGAAAACTACTGCAATATGCTGATTTAAAGTGCAACATTTTACAGGAGCAAAGCAGGCTGCAAAGAGAACTGGCAGACACAGCCATCCCCTTTGATCATAGGGAAAATAAAGTTTTTGGAATTCTACCTTACACAGCCTAGGAGACAACTGAATAGCTTTAATGAAAAATTAGATACAAACATATACAAACATCCATTCACTTCTCAAAACACATACAAGACTAATAAAATAATTTAACTCCTTTAACAGAAATTCTAAATCATAAGTAATACTGTCAAGCCCTCCATATCCATGGATTCTGCCTCCACAGACTCAACCATCCACAGCTTGAAAATATTCCCCTTAAAATAAATAAAAAATAAATAAGCAAGCAAGCAAGCAAGCAAGCAAACCTTGAGTTTGGCATTTTATATATGGGACACCATTTTGCTACACCATTGTATTTAATGGGACTTGAGCAGCCACAAATTTCGTTACCCACAGGGGTCCTGGAACCAACCCCAGAAGACACCAAGAGCTCACTGTATATCCCCAATGAACTCTATTTGGCATACAGTGGGCCCACCCCATACATGGCCGAGCCATCCATGGATTGGGGCATATGCAGATCACCATGCCCCATATTATTCAATGGTGGTATGTGCACGCAGCCTGCGTCACTATTGATTAATATGGGCTTGAGTGTCTATGTTTTTTTGGTGGAACTGAACCACCACAGATGGGAAGGGCACACTGTACTTCAGAGTTGTCATAAATTTGTGCAAAGGTACATAGAGGAGGTTGAAGTGAAGAAAGAAGGGGGGAGAGAGAAAGATATATAGAGAAAAGTTACAGATGTACCTCTTTGAAAATATAGAAGTTAAGTATAACCATTCCGAAGTTGTAAGTAACCAACAATGAGCGCAACTGGAAAGGCTCTCTTGTCTTCATCCATTTGGGTCCCAGCCAAACAATAAGAAGGTACACAGCGCTGATAGCTATTGTGGGGAAGGGAGACTGCATCAAGGGCCAGTTGTCAACACGTTTATCTATGGAAAAGCAGAAAGAAAATGACTGAAAACATGCTGGTACCTTACATTTTTAAAATGACTTCATTTGAAAACAAGTGAGATCTGCAGTCAAATGTGTGGAATGCTGCCTTCGCTCCATTCTGTGACCAGCTACTCCCATTCCATTGCCTCTCACCTCCTCCACCCCTGGTTTTTCACTAACCCCAACAACCAATCAGCACAACAACCAATATTAATCATGGCACAGCGTTACATAATCCATTCAAACCAATATTTATAATTAAATATTTACCACAAGCTCCCACCTGGACCATTATCCTCAAAAATCTAATCTGAGTTTGGCTGCTTTCACCACAAATCTGGCAGTATTAAACATGACAGACTTGGCTGTATTGGATAGCAAATATATTATTTTCTCCAGATCATTTTGGTTAGCTACTAGTTCCAAACTTCTCTTCATAAACTTATCTCTTGGGGTTTTATATATCCTACAATGTAACATATAATGTATGGTGTCTTCAATGTCCCCACTTCCACATATGCAAACACGCTGCCCCCTGGGGATCTTTTTATATTTCCCTTCAATAAAATTGGTTTTCATTGCCTGACATCGTAGGGCTATAAGAGCCCCACGAAGGAGAGGTTGAGTAATTTCTGATAGATATTACTCCTCTCCAAGTCGTATCTTTACAAAGGGGAAACTGGAAGAGAACTTTGAAACTCTAATAGCCTCAGTATCCTGCAAAGCATAATATTCTTGCGTCCTTTCTTTAATAAGTTTCCTACTGTGTTGAATATCACAAGATTTTAGAACTGTAGTGTCCAGGCCAAATTTCTTTAAATTTTCCTCACATTTTAATAGCCATGAATTTTTATAACTAGAACCTCTTTGTTCATCTACAGTGCAAATTACCAATTCATTAACTGAATGTTTCAATGTTATAAAATAAAGAAATGATGCATATACGATAAAATAAAATATCGGCATTAATCCATCTTCTGCTCACATATAGCTGACAGGTACGCCTGGTGGAAGACCCAATATCACTCCTAAAAATTTATTCTGTAAAGTGGTATTTCCCCATACCTCTGTGCCATGTAACTTGTGATATGACCTGTGCCACAAAAACCCTTACAGCTGGAACAACCGCTTTTCCACCTTTCACTCGAGCAAATTTTAAGACAGTTTGCATAGATCTTTGTTCTTTCAAATTTATAGCTGTCAAATGACTATTCCATGAGCCATTTTGAGAAAAGCAGACCCCTAAATAATTGAACTGCGTAACCTGTTCCAGCTGAAACTCATTCAATAACCATTTGTGTTTGGGGGGAGGTGTTTGCCAAATACCATAGCTTTGGTTTTTGTATAACTGACGCAAAGTTGTTCTTTATTACATACTTCCCCAAAAGCTTTAAGCAGTCTTCTCATACCTATTAAATTTTGTGACAAAAGGACCATATCATCTGCATATAGTAAGATATTAATTTTCTGACTCCCCAAGGACACAGGAAAGTTAGAATCATTGGCCAGTTGAGCAATTATATTGTTTACAGAAATATTAAACAAAATTAGGGCAAGCAGACAACCTTGTCTCATAGTACAGGAAATTAAACTTGCAATATGTAATGATGATGGAGGCATACATTCAGTGGTACAGATAGTGTGGATGAAGATATTGTTATAGTGGCCTATGTTTCTCTGTTGATGATAGAGAGGGGGAAAGTCACTCAAAAAGGAATATTGAGGAAGACCCCTTTACTTCTCCATCATGATCCCCAAATAGGAAGGGATGGTCTGCCAGTCCTGCAACTGGGCAACAAGAAGTAAAATGAAAGAAAAAAGAAAAAAAGCCTGCCCACTGCTTCTGACCTGGCCACTGTGAGCATACAAGATCCTATAGTGATGGTTTCTCTACTAAAAACTCTTCCCATCTGACTTCCATAGGACTGCTATATCTAAAATGTAGGCCTTGAATCAATCCACAGAATTACAGCTCTTTCCTGAAGGACTGGTGCCAAGACCTCTCATTGTGACAACTCTTTGGAAGTCATAGAATCATAGAATAGTAGAGTTGGAAGAGACCACAAGGGCCATCCAGTCCAGCCCCCTGCCATGCAGGAAATCACGATCAAAGCATCCCCGGCAGTCCATGTTTCATAATACTCTCCCTCCCCCCTCCGGTGTGGGTGTTTGGGTGTGTTGTGTTTAATTAAACCTTTCTGCCAACACTGACTTCTCAGATGAAATGGCTTCCATTGAAGCCACTTGCTAATTTATTTATTAAAATATTCATACTCACTCCATAAAAATCTCAGGATGGCATACAATAACATCAGTTTTGCACAGAACAACCTCCAAACTGCAAAGATTTGTCATCAGTTCAGGATTCTCCTCATCAAACTCCAGAAACATCTTTCTTGACCATTTACAATATTTAATAATAATAATAATAATAATAATACCGTATATTCCAGCATATAAGATGACTGGGCGCATAAGACGACCCCCCAATTTTTAAGTTAAAATATAGAGTTTGCCCCTCCCCAGCCAGCCACCTGGCTGGAAAGCCTGTCCCCCACCAGCCAGCCAGCTCAGTGGCTGTAGATGATGGAATAGTCTGTGAAATTAAAGGACTGAGAACAGCTAAAAAAGCATGGGATACTTTGAAAAATCTCTGTGGTGTTCAATCTTTGGAAAGTAAGGTTGCATTAATACTGTAAGTTGGTTAATATGAAGCTATCAAATCCCAAATTTTTGAATGAGTATTAATGAATGAGCACATTAATGATTTTAGAGCCACATTGGCAGACAAGAGAATTTCACCATAGACAAAACTTGATGTAAAATTATAAGTTTGAATCCATAAATTCTAATTTTAGGCTAACTTGTCCTGAAAAGAAACATCATTTTGACTCTCCTGAGCTAAATGGAGGGCCATTTAACTCTTTAAAGGCAAAGCAGTTATTCTCACAGCAGGAGGAAGGATCTGCTGGGAAAACTGCCCAGGGAATTTACCACTTCAATCATTCTCACAGCAGGGGAAAAGATCTACTGGGGTATAAGACCACCACCCCACTTTTGTGGAGATTTTCAAGTGGTAAAAAGTAGTCTTGTATGCAGGAATATATGGTTGTTGTTGTTGTTGTTGTTGTTGTTGTTGTTATTACCCTGCCCCTCTGTTAAAAACAATCAGGGCAACGTACAACAATTAAAATACAAATTAAAAAATGTTCAATATTCTTTCCACCTGTTTTGAGCTCTGGTGACAGCACTACACAGAGTGGACTTTTCAGAAACTACTACAGTATTTGATTTTGATTTTCAGGCAGGCTCTCATTCAGCTGATGACACAGAAATGGACTGAATACTGTACCTCATCCCATTCTTGTCACTTATTTTTAGATGTCACTCTATTTGAGTAAAGGGAGGGGGGAAGAAAACTACTGTACTATTTAGACCTCTTTTAAAAAAGCAGAAACAAGATTTATGGACAAGAGCTGAAAAAGCTGCTGTTCTTCACTAAAGGAGCTATTAGTAGCTGTTGCAAGCACAGCATTTCAGAAGTGATAGAAACAAACTTATTAAAAAGTAACAAGAAATTTGACAGACTGTTAAGAGACATGGCTAACTCATTTGAGCCCAAAGGTTAGTTTCCCAGTTATAAAACATGGGGACAGGGATAGAAAAAAAGTAAACTTGATGGATTTATGCCAAAGATTTACCAATTGCTCAACAACACAGAGATGAAGGTCTACAAATGATCCCAATGTAATCCCTCAGTGAAAGTTTACAGCAATTACTGTCATAACCAAGGATCTCAGATACTGACTGGTGTCTAATCTCAGTAAGAATGCATGTAATTTCTCCACCACCTCCACCTCCATCACAGACTAGTATAAAAAGCTTTTGGTATCACTCAGTCAACGCAGATAATTACAATAAGATTCAGAGTTCAGCTCAGGAGAACTGCATTAAGGTATAAAAACTACTGTAATGCTTAAATATATAGTCGTCCCTCAACTTTTGCAAGGATTAGTAGTGCAGAATCCCAGTGAAAGTGGGGAAAACGTAAAAACAGAATGCTGTTTTTAAAAACCCAAGAGCACATTTCTCTAGGCATTTCTAGGTCCTGTAGTGCAATTCTATGGTCAACCTCTGGCAGAATTTGACCATAGAATCAAGCTGGAGGACCAAGAAATGCCTAGAGAGAACGTTTTTTTCCCCAGCTGTGTTTAGAGCAACAAGTACAGTAATCTGCAAGTAATCAAATCCGTGAATGCTTAACCTGTAAATGTGGAGGAATAACTGTATATTTCTCATTCTTTTGTGGAAGTACCAAAGTGTCTTGTTAAGTTTTAATGACAGAATCAAAGCCATAACTGAAAATTGAAAATTTGTACAGACCACTAATTTCAGAAATGACAGCATGGATGTTTACCTAGAAGTAATATGTCCAGTAGAGTTTACCCTTTGATAAATGGCTGGAGGATTCCAGCCTTAGAACAGTTGGTGAAATTATTTATCATCTTTAAAACAAACACATACCTACAAATAGTTTAGTGAAACATTGAAACAAGATGATACTGTGAGCAATGATAGAATGGGCAAACCAGTTATGTTTTTCCCACTAGCAAGTGACTCACATTCTGTATTTAAATGTGTTTTCAATTTTGTTAGCCATCTCACCTAAGCACTTGTTTCTTTCAGTAGAATATACTTTATATTTAAGACCGACATTTAAAGTACTGGCTGTTCTGATGTCTGTCTTGCTTAGCTTTAGAGTTCAGAGACATAGTCCATGTTAGTCTGGAATATCAGTATGCAAAGGGATCTTGTAGTACTTCAGCTTGTAGACTAACTGAGAGAAAGAAGTTGTAGCATAAGCTTTTGTAGACTTAGTCCTCTCTGTGAGTCCAAATTATAAAGATTTCATCAATGTACCTCAGTAGAGGTCTGGGTGCAGAAGTTAAGGAAGCATTTTTCTAGGTCAGCCATGAAGATGTTGGCATATTGTGGGGCTATGCATGTGCCCACGGCTTGAAGGTATACAAGTTATTACCAAAAGTAAAGTAGTTGCGTGTGAATACAAAGTGGCAGGCATAGGTGGCTAGGTCTGCTGTGGCACCATCTGGAATGATGTTCCTGACCGCCTGTAGTTCATCCTTGTGTGAGATGTTGGTATATAGGGATGCCACCCCCTAAGTGGCTAAGATGGTATTCTCTGCAAGGTTGTGGATGGACTGCAATTTCTGCAGGAAGTCTGTAGTCTCCTTCACATAGCTGGGAGTGCAGGTGGCATGTGGTCTAAGGATATTGTTCATATATCCAGAGGCACCAACTGTGAGTATTCCAATGCTTGAGACAACGGGCTGTCCAGGGTTGCCCTGTTTATGTATTTTAAGTAATAGATCAAATAGCTATTATGTGCCTGGTTGGAGCTCTTGGGGTGTGTCCATTCAGACTGCGTTCTGCACTTCCATGGGAAATTTCCTGAGTAGTCTGTGTAATTCCTTCTGGTCTTCATCTGTGGGATTGTTAGACAGGATTTTGTAAACTGTAATGTCGGATGGTTGCCCCTCAGTCTCCTGTGTCAGATTTGTCCATGATGACTGCAGCTCCTCCTTTGTCTGCCTCTTTGATGACAACATTAGAATTGTTTCTGACCATCTTGTTCTTTGCAGCTGAGATTGAGCAGTACATTATGTCCCTGATTATATGTAGCAGTCTAGTTCTGTGCACTAACCATCAGGAGAAGTCCATGTGGAGTTATTTTTATGACTTGTGTCACCTGCAGGGACGCAGGCCCTGGAGGAGGAGGTGGACCCTGAATATTACCTCATGCTACGTGCAGAGAACCTCTTCAAGAACTGGGGACTTTTCATGTGTCTATTGTGGTTGCTTTTGCCCATAGGCTATTGGCAGCTGGCCTTCACAGTAGGGTCTGGCCACAGCACAGTGTTCACAACCCATATGGGCCTGTTCAAATTCTATGTTGTTCCTTTCGGCCTTTGCAAGGCGCCCACAACGTTCCAGCGACTGGTGACCTCTCTGCTGAGAGGCAGTGGGGCCATCACGATTGCCTACCTAGATGACATCATTATCTTCTCTGATGACTGGGGTGATCACCCGCATCACTTGGAGACAGCATTTCAGCAGATCCAAGACACCGGTTTGACTGTCAAGGCAATGCAGTGCCAGTGTGAGCTGGGCAGAGTGACTTACCTTGACCATGAGGTGGGTCAGGGGACCATCACTCCATTGCAAGTGAAAGTGGAAGCTATCCAGACTTGGCCAACTCTGCGCACCAGGAAATCCCAGCAGTTCTTCCTCGGGCGGGCAGGAGACTACTGGAGGCTTGGGCCACTTACAGATTTGACAGGATTCAAGGAACCTGACCTGGTGAAGTGGACAGCAGATTGTCAGGAAGCTTTTGATCACCTCAATGTGCTCTCATGTCTGATCCAGTGCTGATGGCGCCAGACTTCGACAAGCCGCTCATTGTGGCTACAGACACTTCAGACAGAGGAGTTGGTGCAGTGTTGATGCAGGAAGGTTTGGATGGCATCTTGCATCCCATCCTGTTCTTCAACCAGGAGTTGAATGTCCGGGAATCAACTTGGTCCATCCTAGACAAGGACTGCTATGCCATTGTTTATGTGCTGGACAAGCTGAGACCGTACGCCTGGGGATGATGCTTCACTCTTCAGACTGACCATGCCACTCTCTATTGGCTCCATACAGTCCAAGGAGCTAACAAGAAGTTACTC
This sequence comes from Gambelia wislizenii, assembly GCA_030847615.1. Taxonomy (NCBI): domain Eukaryota; kingdom Metazoa; phylum Chordata; class Lepidosauria; order Squamata; family Crotaphytidae; genus Gambelia; species Gambelia wislizenii. The sequence goes on along the minus strand of JAUMIR010000001.1, from coordinate 161,172,620 downwards.
CGGTGGAGCCTATCCCTGCAAGACTTTGACTTTGATATCCAGCATGTTGCAGGCACCTCCAACATGGTTGCTGACTCTCTCTCATGCAAAGGACTGGTGGTGGTGGGGTAGGGAGGGGCGCTGTTACATACTCTCTGTGCTTGTGATTCACTGTACTGGTTGTTTCTTACATGTTTAACCTTTTTCTTTTACTTTAGCTAACAGGTGGAAATCCCAGCCAATTTGGTCCTACATTCAGCGTTCCAGATCGTCTTGAGATTTGGGGGGGGGGGCGTGTCATGATGGCCTGACCAGCCATCATGGAGAGTCCATTTCAAAACCTACAGGTTAGCATTGAAAAACTCCACTCACTGGTTTCCATAGCAACAGGTATTGTAGAGGGTGGGACCCCTCATTTCCTAAACATGACATCACATCACCTGACTGGAGAGCCAATCAGATTTGGCAATGCAGAAACAATCAAATCTGACCACAAAGACTGTTACGTTTCTGAATCCCTTTGTTCTGGGCCACGTGGCCTGGCCAGATGAACAGACACATGCCTTTGTTGTGAGCCACATGCTTGGAATCCGACATATGTTTAGACCAGCATGATAATGGAGGTTGGGGGAAGCCGACCTCCTTCATGGGCCTGATAACATCAAAGGGCCCTAAATGATATTTGAAGTCTAAGGAGAGGCTTCCATTTAAAAGAACTCTGAATTCCATCTCCAGAGACTGAACTAGGCTGGCTAGGATGAGCCTGGCTTAGTCATCCCCATGGGGACATGAACTGATGATGATGGACATAAAAAATGTAAGTAACTATTATTCTTAGCTTAGGGACCGTTTAGCTAGTTTGCGTTAGTTTTTATGATTCATTTTGGTACTATGACTGAATGTATCTTCTGTAACCTTGAGCTGGATTCCTGGAGGAGACTAGATGTTCCTCCATGCTAAACTTAAACCTTAAGGGCTTAAACTAAAAAATAAAGCTTTTTCTGTTCTTCCTAATCTCCATGGTCACGTGCCTGCTTGGGCTCGCTATTTGAACTTTTCTGGGATAGAGGAAAAGGGTGTTAGTGGAATTTTAACACAACCTGTCTGGCTTCTCACTGAGCTAGACAAGGAAAGGTTTAAAAACTCAGCGAGTGGTGGCAGATTTCAAAGAGAAAATCCCTCAGGTTTGGGATTTACAAAGGGGCAACGCTGGAGCTTCAGGCAGAGAAACTCTAGGGTCGCCTATCACATGGCTCTATGAGGTATTATGTTGTATATTGTTGTCATGTCTATTGTGCTGTGGAGGAAGGGGTGATCCTTCTGGGTTGTTGTCCTGACAGATGTCACTGTCCTTGAAGTATTCCTTGAGGTGTAGGTGGCAGAAGAAGGCCTCTAGGTCACCACAGAAATGTACCATGTGTGTAGGTTTGGAGGGGCAGAAGGATAAACCCTATGACAGGACAGACTCTTCTGCTTGACTCATGGTGTGGCTTGATAGATTAACAATATTGTCTGGGTTCACGGTGTTCCTTTTGTGGGTCATGGAGTCTTGTAGTAGTGAAAAATGTTACTTTTCCTTTTTTTTCCCCAATCAGGGAAGAGAAATGTGTCTGGCAGATGTTTTTCTGTTCTTGGAGAAGTTAAGAAGTTATGTCCATTGATGATTTGTGTAGAGGGCTGGTTCCTTACTTTTGCTTCTAGATAGGAGATTTCTCTCTTGATCTTTTCTTGTTTGCTGTACAGAATGCTGTTCAGGTGTTTTAGTACCTTCTTGGAGAGAATGCAACACAGTTTGTCACTGTGGTGTATGTGGTATGTAGTCCTTAGTGTGTTCTTCACCTGCAGGCCTTTTGGAATGACATCCTGTTGCTTGCATTTGAGAAATATTATGTCTGTCTGTACCTCAGCAAGTGTCTTTTGAAGAGGATGATGGATTTCCACTCCTTCTGGCTGAATTTGGTGCTTTCCATTGGGGTAGAATTCAAAGACCAAGACCATGTTAGTCTGGAATATGAGTATGCAAAGGGATCTTGTAGCACCTTTGAGGCTAACTGAGAGAAAGAAGTTGTAACATAAGCTTCATAAACTTAGTCTGCTTCCTCAGATGGAGTGAACAGACCTTATAAGCAAGCTCTGTGAATAGCCATAGAAACGCAACACTTGTGGATGAGGTGACAAGTTCACTCTTAACAATGGTCATTGAGAGACAAAAAGCAGGAGGAAAGATGTTGCCAAGGTCAGGGTGGGTGGATGACCATATGATCAGTGGAGGGAGTTTTGGAATAGTGGGGTGTTGACTGGAAACCAGAAAGGAGATGTGATAAATTGGCCAAGAGGGCCCTCATAAGGCTGGGGTGTTAATATGGTCACTGCCACTGCTGTCCAGGATAGGAAGGGCATATTGTGCATGAACAGAATGCCACTCACACATTAGATACCACACTCAGCTTTCAGTAAAGTTAATGACTATATTTTTAAAAAAAATACATAAACTTTAAATTCTCATTAATTTCAGTGGGAGAGATTTAAGCAAGCATGTAAAGTTTCCCCAGTAAAACTGATAAGATTTTAATGTGCCAGCTTAAAGCTTTGGTTGGATGATAGTTATGAATTGTATCTTGAGTGTCCTTTCCATCTATACTTCCTTCATACTGGCTTTGAGAGAAACATTTTAATATTATGCTTTAAATTACTGTAGTTCTTTATAATGCTCCTGTGCTCATATATCATGTTAAATAGGTATTGCTTTAGTTACATTTCCATACCAAAAAACAAATTAATTCCTCAGCTATAAACCGCTACTCACTAATTCATCTAGGGAGCCTTACCAAGTATTAATAGCGATGACTGCTATTTTCAGCACAAAGGCACTTACAGGGACAATCTAGCACATCCTTCTGTCCAATCAGCATTACTTCTTTTGATGTCTGCAATTGCATTACTAAGAGAGAAACATTCGCTGGGGGAAAAAATCTTTATAACCATTTCAGAGAATGTTTTTCTCTGGAATTGCTTTCTGAAAATCTTGGGTATATTTCAGGAAATTTTAAACTGATGTTTCACTTTAGCGCTTAAGTATCCTCTGACTGATAGTGTATAAACAGAGTGTGCATATATTTTTCTGTCACTCTTCATTACTTCTGTTGGTCCAATGAAAGAACTTGGTAATTAGGAAGAAATTCCTGTTTCTTGTGCTAATGATCAAGATTTGTAATTGCTAATGACAAAGGAAGATTATGAAGAATTCTAGAGGATTCTTGATCCCCTGATGAATTAGTACATGCATATATTCACAAATCCAGACACACACCTTTGTAGTTAATATCTACAAAATGCTTTATGAGGCTTCAGCTAGCCTACTTTAAATAACCTTAGATATCTTTATAGTACTGTAATTTAAATCATGAAATTTCAGAATGAGTGGGTGTGGTTCTATATGAAATAACAAGAGGCAAACATTCTCATTTCATATTATAGGCTCATCCTGTACTGAGCAACTTATATTATAGAGTACAGCATTCATTCATTAAATATTTACAGAACCAGTTTACAATCTTTTGTACTGGAGTCAACAAACATGAGACAAATATGAAGGGTTTTCTCCTGATAAGGACATCAGCTTAGTTTTGGCAATTCCACCATAAAATGTGTAGAATATGTGAATATTTAGGATGACTAGGCATGATACCCCTGAAAATTTGAACTTTCACATATAGGTGAGCTTACCTATTTGTTTTTATTTTTTTAAAGATCTTCTGAACTGCTTTTCCATCTAAACCTCTTTAAAACAACATTGCAGCAGCTTGAACAGTAACATACGAACAGTGGGATGGATATGCCTTCGTGAAGCAGAGCCCACTTTATCAGACACAATGTCATTCTCAGTTGGTATATATATATATATATATATATATATATATATAATCTGAGACACAGACAGACAGACACATACAGGGTCTGTGTTTGGGCATAACGCTAAACAATGGTGTTTATGTTTCTGGGATTAGCCATTCATGACAGAGTCATACTGGTTTGTGCCTTCCTTCTTTCACAGGGTTCTAAAAAAGAAGAATGGAAACTTCTGCTTCAGTTTTAGATTGTCCATTGTGGAATGAATTGTCTGAGCCCTAAATTGTGGTTAATCTTGTCTGGGGCTTGTGAAAATAAGCCAGTTTTGTAAACTATCATTTGGAGGTGGTTTGTTCTCACTAATTAAATATGAAAACACAAGTTTCTGAATTACTGTACTTTTCATGACCACACCAGAGGAATGAGTGCTCAAGAGCAAGGCTTGTTGCATTTTCTTCTCATGATGCTGTGGTTTAGTATGATATGTGAACCATTTCTATCATACATAAACACAGAAGACCACCGGAGGGGAGGGAGTATAAACAATGGGCCCAAAGACTTTGAAATTTAAGAAGCAACAATAATTTACAGCAATATTAACATCTGTATTGTGATAAGAGAGGGGGGGGGAGAGAGAGAGGGAGAGAGAGAGACTATAGGTTAAACCCAATGTAATAGAGGTGACCTTCCTCCAGAACAGATTTAGGCCTTGTCTGCATTAGCCAGAATACCGCATGTTCTGGCCAGAGTATTCTGGCCCCAGATTTCCTCCGTTACCTTGTGTTCCATGAGGGGAACGGGCAGCTACCCACATGTGCACACTCTACTGTATTGGTGGGTGACACTGTTGCTGGTTTATTTATTTATTTATCTTTTATTTATTAGAGTATTTATACCTTGCTCTTTAGCCATAAAGGCTCTCAGAGTGGCTTACAAATTGTTTACCAATAGCACTTACATCTCTAACTCTTTATACACCACTTTATAGCACTAGGCACTCTCTAAGCAGTTTACAGTGTGTTAGCTAATTACTCATTTTATTGACCTACTGAAAGAATGGAAGGCTGAGTCAACCTTGGAGCCTTGCAGGAACGAACTCACAATGTTGTGGCAGCAATACCAGCATTTAACCACTGCACCACCAGGGCTTATGTCACACATGTGCTCTCTTAGGCAGGAAACATGGTGCTCAACTTTGACCAAATGCTGAGGGCCTCATTGTGATCTCAGAGAGCATGACATGCAACACCAGCGGAGGTGGCAGAGGCAACTGCTGATACAACAGAGCACTCAGAGCTCGTTACCACTATGGGACACTCTGTTTTTTTCCTGCAGGAACCAGGTTTTCCCAGGTATTTTTAAAAGCCATTTTAAAGGGGGCTTTGCCCCAGTTTCTTGTCAGAACTGCCCAAACATCATCTGGACAGTTTGGACTAGAATTGGGGCCAAAACCCTGCGTTGTCTGAGCAGCTGGGCATGGGAACGGGGGGGGGGGAATGCCCTTTTATTTGGTCCATGTGGACAAGGCCTTAGAGTGTTGGAGGTAGGAATGTGTAGTGGGGAGAAGGAATCCATCCCACCAGTAGTTTTCTTTCCATGTATTGGAGGTAACCCTCCATGTTTCCAATCATGTAATCCCAACTGCATATGTATAATCAAATCAGCATAGCTAGAAATTGTATCAGGAAGATGAAGACGGAGATTGCCTATTGGGTTATAGCAACATTCTGGGAAGAACTCCAACTTGTAGAACACTCAACCTATTAGAGCTACATTCCAGTAGCTCCTGAAGGTAGTGTTGATACACCTGCTGTGCAGCAAGCTCTAGCATAAATAACATGGCAGCAGAACCAAGTGTGCTCATCCTGAGGTTTAGGCCTCATTGTACATTTGATTCAAACAAGCCTTTTCAAAGGAAACAGGTGAAAGAGAACTACAGTGTTATTATGGATGTGTTTGGTTTGGTAAAATTAACCAGAAACCATTGCAAACCAAGCTGCAGAGTTGATCTAGTACCTGAATATCTGTAGGAGCAATAATGGAAAATGCAAAAGGATAACAAAGAGAAAGAATGTCTAGTTTTAGCTGAAAGCAATATTCATCCCCCCCGCCTTTTTTTTAAATACCAGACATGACATTCCTGTGACAAGGCAAGTTATAAATGATGCATTTTATGTTCCTAAGTATCAAACTGGCTTTCAGTCTGTAGATGGGGACAAGACTTCATTTTTTCATTTTTTCCAAACATTTCTATTCCCCCCCCACCAAAAAATAAAAGTATGGGAAAAATGGGTTGGTCCACCCTCCCCATGACTTAAAAATGTCCATAAATTTTACATTTCTAATGAAAAGCCACTTTTTAAAAATTAGCAAGGTGTAACAGTAAGAGGAGGGATAATAAACATGCAGTTCTCTATATACAGTACTGTTGAATTGCAATTTCCATCATCCCACAGCATTGGCTGTACTACCTAAGACTTATTGGAGCAGTGGTCCAGCAACATCTGGCAGGCTATAGATTCTCTATCTCTGGAAAAACAATTTGGTTGAGGTTATGGAGAAACATATATTCAGAACTGCCTCCAGCTATAGGTAGGGCACCATCTGCAGTAGGGTTTCTAGGACTGGAGCATCCCAGGCCCTGAGATTTCAGGCCCAAAATCTGAAACTTAAGGATGGCCCCTGGTGATGACATGAAGGCCTCACTGATATTATAGGTTGGTCTCTGATTCTGTTATTAAGAAAGTATCATTAAGCATCAACCACAGCTGCATCATTCAAATAACCACCTGCAAAAATATTTATCTGGCTGGAAATTAAGTTTTCCAAGCTCTGTATTGAACAAGACAACAAACTTTTACCAGCTCTGTTTTAATACTTTGCAAGCACTGCTTTTAACAGTATGAGTTAAATGGTAATTTTAGTCTAACCAAAGACACTTTTCTAAGCCAAAAGAAAAATGTCCAAATTCTGTTATTAATGGGTGCCCCCCCCCCCGCTTATTGAGTTTCACTCATTTGGAACATTTCCTTCATCCCTCTGTCTCTCTCTCTCTGTCTCTCTCTCTCTTTGGTTGTGGAATCTCCCCTCATCTATCTATCTATCTATCTTTCTAAATCTTTTGTATGCACAATGGCCTTAGGCATGTAGGTATGTTGAGTCCTGGGTATGTACAATGGATTTAGGTATGTTGCTTTTTTCAGTGTGCTCCTGTCACTCCCTCAGCCAATCATCACTCACATTCATATCACCACCCACATGCAAATTCCCTCTACACCTCACAATTCACTTCTACCACTCATGGCCATATCTGCATACTGGGAGCAACCAAACAATGTGCTACAGTGTTGGCTATAGTTAATAGACACTGCAATGGGACCCGAGCAGTAAATTGGTGGCGGTAGCGGCAGGACGCCACTGATGCCGCTACAACAGGACCCTGCTGCCGCTGCTGCTGTGACGGGTCCCAGATAGTCAACTGGCGGTGGTGGCAGCAGGATGCTGCCACCGCCACTACAACAGGACCCAGGCAACCAGGCATGAGGTCTACTGGGTGTGTTTTGAGGAGTTTTTTAATGGCATATGAACACACTCCCTCGGAGCGTGGTGGGGTCTCCTTCCTTGGAGGTCTTTAAACAGAAGCTGGATGGCCATCTGTCAGGGATGCTTTGATTGTGTATTCCTGTATGGCAGAGGGTTGGATTGGATGGCCCTTGTGGTGTCTTCCAACTCTACAATTCTATGGTATGCCGGATCCAGCTATTCTCTGTATAATTCTCTTTCTCTGAGGCTGTGGAATCCTCTCTTGGTCTGCATCATAATTTTAATAATACTATTATGCCATGCCCTATGAGGAGCGACTTAGGGAGCTGTGGAGAAGAGAAGGTTAAGAGGTGACATGATCGCCATGTTTAAATATTTGAAGGGATATCATACTGAGGATGGAGCAAGCTTGTTTTCTGCTGCTCCAGAGACTAGGAGATGGAGCAATGGACTCAAACTACAGGAAAACAGATTCCATCTAAACATTAGGAAGAACTTCCTGACAGTAAGAACTGTTTAGAAGTGGAATATACTGCCTCGTTGTGTGGTGGAGTGCCCTTTGGAAGTTTTTAAGCAGAGGTTAGATGGTCATCTGTCAGGAGTGCTTTGATTGTGTATTCCTGCATGGCAGGAGGTTGAATTAGATGGCCCTTGTGGTCTCTTCCAGCTCTATGATTCTATGATACCAATAATAATCACAAATTCTTTGGGGAGAGGACAGTTGAGGAGTAGAAGGACAGTGATGATAGATGAAGAAGGCAACCCAGTCTACCTGTATTTGGTCAGAAGTAAGCCCCGTCTAGTTTAATGGGGATTAAAATGCTGGGAATCTAACATGTTATCAGTCATCATTTCAAAGTTCTCTGGGGAGAAGCAAAAGAGAAAGAGCTGGAGGGACAGAGGTGAAAAGAAAGGTAAGGAAGATAATTGGTGTAATGAGGAGAAATGGGGGGGGCAGAAGAAGAAAGGGTGCTAGAGAAAAACAGAGTACTGTAATGGTGAGGTAGGGAGAAGAGAAACATAGCCAGGAAAACTGGGAGGGAAGAGAAGGGGAAACTGAAAGAAAAAGAGAGAGAGAAGGGAAGGAGAGAATATTTAAGCAGAAGTTGTGGAGGGAGAGAGGGAGAAGAAAAGAGGATGAGAGACACAGAAGGGTAGCCAAGAGCTGTATTTAGCCAAGAGCTGTAGAGATGAGAGGAAGAATTAAAAGGAAAAGAAAGAGAAAGAAACAGGGAGAAGAAGAATGTAGGAGGGAAGGTTTTTGTAGGGAGGGGAAAAGGAGAAAGAGAGTAAGGAATAGAAAGAAGTGAAATTCAGAATTTAAAAAAGGAAAGGAATCAACTGCCTGAGCAGAGCTTGGGAGTGGGGGGAGGAATTTGTGCCAGACTTTTTGAAAACTATGATGCCACTCACATGTACCTCAAGTCAAGAAAGAAAACTGTATTTCAGCTTCTACCATTTACAGTAGAATGTGGAAGGTAGGAACAGTACTGGGAAAGTTAACAATAAGGTGGACAGAAGACAAAACAGCAATCCTGTACTATACAGTTGTCCCTCCACATTCGCGAACTTGACATTCGCGGTTTTGGGAGGGCCCCCCCGGGCCCCCCCAAAACCGCAACACGGGGCCTCCAGAGGCCCCGTGAAAGACCTGGAGGGAGCGGGGAGGCCCGGGGAGGCCTCCACGGGGCCCCCGGAGGCGCTCCGTACGCCCCATGAAGGCCTGGGGAGGGGTGGGGAGGCCTCTGCAGGACGCCCGGAGGCCCTCCGGAGGCGCCGCGAAGGCCTGGGGAGGGGTGGGAAGGCCTTTGCGGGACCCCCGGAGGCCCTCCGGAGGCGCCGCGAAGGCCTGGGGAGGGGTGGGGAGGCCTTCGCAGGACGCCCGGAGGCCCTCCGGAGGCCCCACGAAGGCCTGGGGAGGGGTGGGGAGGCCTTCGCGGGACCCCCGGAGGCCCTCCGGAGGCCCTGCGAAGGCCTGGGGAGGGGTGGGGAGGCCTTCGCGGGATGCCCGGAGGCCCTCCGGAGGCCCCGCGAAGGCCTGGGGAGGGGTGGGGAGGCCTTCGCGGGTCCCCCGGAGGCCCTCCGGAGGCCCCGCGAAGGCTTGGGGAGCGGTGGGGAGGCCTTCAAGGGACCCCCGGAGGCCCTCCGGAGGCCCCGCGAAGGCCTGGGGAAGGAGGGAGGAAGGGCCGGGGAGACCTCCGCGGGGCCTAGCAAGGCCCCGCGAAGGCCAGGGCAGGGAGGCAGAGAAGGCTGGGGAGACCTCCGCGGGGCCTAGCAAGGCCCCGCGAAGGCCTGGGGAGGGAGGGAGGAAGGGCCGGGGAGACCTCCGTGGGGCCTAGCAAGGCCCCGCGAAGGCCTGGGGAGGGAGGGAGGGAGGGCCGGGGAGACCTCTGCGGGGCCTAGCAAGGCCCCGCAAAGGCCTGGGGAGGGAGGCAGAGAAGGCTGGGGAGACCTCCGCGGGGCCTAGCAAGGCCCCGCGAAGGCCTGGGGAGGGAGGGAGGAAGGGCCGGGGAGACCTCCACGGGGCCTAGCAAGGCCCCGCGAAGGCCTGGGGAGGGAGGGAGGGAGGGCCGGGGAGACCTCTGCGGGGCCTAGCAAGGCCCCGCAAAGGCCTGGGGAGGGAGGGCCGGGGAGACCTCCACGGGGCCTAGCAAGGCCCCGCGAAGGCCTGGGGAGGGAGGGAGGGAAGGCCGGGGAGACCTCTGCGGGGCCTAGCAAGGCCTATACTCACAGTTAGTGATTGCAGTCTAAAAGTTTTAGGCACAACATGAGTTTATGGTTACTTTCTGTTTGTTTGTTTGTGTTTGTTCACACCAACTCTCTTCCTGGGTCATGTAGGCAGGAGTTGCATGTGCTTGCTTGCGGTTTCTTTCTTTCTCTCTCTCCCTTCCTGCCTGCCTGCCTCCATGAAGCATGTGGCGAGAAGGGTTCTCCCTGCATGAGATGCTCCAACTTTCTGATACTATGTAGACCTCCCTATTTCTCCTACCTTTCCTCAAGAAGCTGAACCTGTGTGATTATGTACAAGTATTGTGAGTAAAATTATTTTTTAATATCTTTTATGAAGAGTAAGTTTGATTTCTTTTTCTGCCAGATCCTGTGTTTGGAGGAGGTAGGCTGGTTACTATTCTTAACTTCTGCCAGTGCATCAGATGCTCTGCTAGAGAGATACACTAAATCTCTCATATTTCCCAACAGGTTATGTGGCTTCAAGCAAGAACAATTAAATTAGATTGTTTGGGCTTCTGGGTTTTTTTGGTGTATTTTTGATAATGTTTGTTCCCCTCCCCCCTTTGGAAACACATACACTAGTTTAGAGATTTTCTTTCTTTCTTTTGGGCTGCTGATCTTTCCTCTGAATTGCTAACCAAGCAAAATGTCCTTACCAAGAGAAAGGCATCTGACTAGTAAACCAGTAAAGCTGACCAGTGATAATTTCAATCAATGGAAACAAAGAAACAAAGAAAGGAATAAAGAAGACATTATCAGCCACACCCTGCATAATTTCATGAGGTAGTTTGCAGTTTAGAGTACAGTGTCATGATCCCAGGATCTGCATAAATTGACCATTAGCAACCTGAATCTTTCCTTTAGCGTTTCTATTAATTACAGTTGTCCTCCCATATCCACGGATTTGGTATCCATGGATTTAAGTATTCACGGCTTGAAAATGTTCTTTAAAAAATAATCCAAAAAGCAAATCTTGATTTTGCCATTTTATATAAGGGACACCATTTTGCTATGTCATCGCAAATAATCGGACTTGAGTATTCACGGATTTTGGTATCCACTGGGGGTCCTGGAACCAAACCCCAGCAAATATGAAGGGACAACTGTAATTCAAAGCAGTCATTAGAAAATGTTCTGTGAATCTATAATCCAAGAATATGATTTCTGTTTGCATTCATCAATTGTCAAGGCTTTTCCTTTTAAAATAAAATTACTTCCTCTGTGAGGCCTGTTGCTAAAACCAGCTGAGCCATGCTGCAGTCTTTACCTTGTAAACTGAGAGCTAACATTGGTTGATGCCTTTTTTAAGGGAGGGTGCAGTTCTTCATTTCTTTGCAAAATGACCCTTTTTGTCACAATTATAGTAATGAAGCTCCTGGGTGGAGCCTTTCATCTATCCTTCCCACTAACTAATTTGATCCTCTTGGGTTTTGAAAAACTGAGAGCCTGATGTCCTCTGCTTAATGCATTCTTTTCTGAGATGTTGAAGATCTTCATCAAAATTAATAGAGGTTAGCCCATCCAACAAAGAGATAAAATAATCAAATTGCTCTCCTAAAGTTTCAGTTAGGAAATAAACTTTTTCTTCATCACTAAGTTCAAAACCATTCATGTTCAATCTATCAGAAATTATGATCAATTGGCAATGTGGGTTTCACATTCTTTCTTGGAATCAAGCCTCAAACTCATTAGTTCTCAGACCCGAGTTGCCTGGGACTTTACATGTGTATCCAAATGTCCTTTGAAGTTTATCTAGCATTTGTTTGGCTGTGGTACAGCCTGTGGCATAAATTAGTTGATCATTCTCCAAAGAATTACAGTTGTCCCTCCGTATCCACAGATTTGGTATCCACGGAAACATTCTCACCTACCAATCAAAATTAGAATCATAAAATCATAAAGTTGGAAGAGACCACAAGGGCCATCCAGTCCAACCCCCTGCCATGCAGGAACACACAATTAAATCATTCTCGACAGAGCTTTATTCTCCCTCTGTTATGTTATGACATAGCCAAATCTGACAGGCTAGCTGGGATCATCTTCTCATCATGGATGGCACCATGCCCTTTAAGGTTGTTTTAAAAAAAGATGATGATGCAAACGCAACAGCTTATTGAAGAAACAATGGCTGTGAAAATGCATAAATTGGTAGAAGGTAAGCTTGCATTATGGATCCTTCACCATGTTACAATGGTACTATATTTTTTAAAAGTGAAATTCATCAAATTCTGTAGCAGCATTTTCTACAGTATATTCTGCAGAGAAATTCAAGAGGAAGAAACAACACCTGTGGTTTCTTCTACTCAAGCAACATAGGCTGTAACGTTTCTTAGAAAAAAGGTAACACATAATATTCTTACTACTGAATTTTAATCAGTGGTAAAACATCACACAAATAAACACCTGTCTGCTTAAAGATACTGTATCATAAACTTTTTAATATATACAAGTACAACAAGTATAGTATCATATACTGTATTATAAATAGGTATGCCACAGCCCTATGTTCTAGAAAACCTGTAAAACAGACAGATTCTTTTCTTATTAAACAGGAACTTGCACAGAGCCAGCAGCACAATGCCATGCACAAAAAGTCGAATAGTAAATGAGCTCTGATTTATTTGTTCCCTTTCTTTCTGTCAGGGATCTCAGATAAGCCATTTTAAATTTACAACAATCTGGTAGGTTCAGTAAGGCCAAGAGACTGACTTGTTGAAGAGCTACTCTGTGAATTTATAGTCTAGTGAAAACTGGTTGAAATTTGTTCAGCAATATGCTGACAGCAAAAGAATGCCATGGACATAAAAGGACTGCATTCACTGCTCAAGCCCAGGCTATTGGACCACCCTTACAGACTTGTCTGGTGGGAATGTAAGACAGAGCCTTCTCAGTGGCTAATCCTAGGTCCTGGGAATCATTTCCTAGAGGGGCTTTATTGTCTGCCTCCATGGTATCTGTGCAGTGGAAGGAGAAGACCTTTCTTTGTTTTGATGAGCTTTTAGCAACTGACTAGTTTGAAAGAAAGGGATTTAACAGAGCACTATATTGTATTTAACTGCTCCCCCCACCCTCTGAATGTATGTTTCAAACTGTTTTGGGTTTTGATAGTTCAATTATATTTTAATGATAATCTTTTTGTATGTTTTTACTCATATTCTGGTTTAATTTGAGGGCTGCCTTCAATCCCAATTCTGAGAAAAAAAATGTGAGATATAAATAAAGCAAAGAAGGAGGAGGAATTGAAAGCCTGGCTTCTAAAGAATCCTTATTCATACAGCCTCTTTGGTCTCATTTGTCATTTCTTACCAGTGGATGTGAACAAACTAATCAGAAATTCAAGGCTGATCACATAATCTGAATTGGGGCTTACGTCTCTCAAACAAACCACATATCACAACCGAGGAACACACCTAGGTTTGTTTTGCTTGTAAAAAGTAGTAAACTCCACTTCAGGTGGCATCAAAAGCTTTGGATTTGCTGTAAGTTTAGCTTCCCTTCCTGATAGGAGGACCTAAATGAAGGGGATGTGTGCACCAGCGCACAACTGATGCCTAGTAAGTAGCAATTCTTCATAACCCCCACCTTACTATTCTGTGTGAATGTTGCCATTGGTGTTCTAGGTTTGAATTTTCACTGTGTCCTATCACTCTTTCAGAAAATGTTCCACAAATGGAGGCCTACTCTCTGAAACACACAATCACAAACACACACACACGCACCTTGTTAGATTAAGGCAACCAAGTAAGGTTGTCCATATATTAATAGCACTTGAGTAAAGGGAAACTTGCTAAAAGCCTAATTATATCCTGGCTTTATGCATTAGGAACCAGAAGTCTGCTAGCAACTGAAAGGAACCATGAAGCTATTCTATCTTTTTCTTCTTAACAGAATTTCTGTGCTAAAGAAAGAGGCAGAGGTGGGTTAGAAAAACCATGGGATGTTACAGGTGGAACATGACAACATTTGAAAGCCCTTTAAATGCCAGTGAATGAGGCAAGGTGATTACATGCTAAAAGCCTCATATGAAATGGCTCCTGGACCCTGTACATTTTTCATTCATTTGAATAGAAATATTTTCTTGTTGTTAGTTGCTGTCAAGTCAACTTTGATTTATAGAGACTCAATGAATGAGAGACCTCCAAGAATGCTAGTCATCAGTGGGATGTCATATAGAAGATGAAGCAAGCTCTTTTTTCTGCTGCTCCAGAGACCAGAACACAAACCAATGGATTCAAATTACCCCCTGTATCTGTGGAACCAATATTTGTGGTTTGAGTTATCCATGGCTGAAAAAAATAGGGATGCATACCAAAGAGTTGCACTGGAAAATGCCTAGAGAAGTATCCTCTCTGGGAATTGCTAGGTTCTCCAATGCAATTCTATGGTATGTTTGTACCAGAAGTCCTTTATTTTAATAAGGTTTGCTATTATCTGCAGTTTCACTAATAAACAGTAAGTCCAGGAACGATCTCCCACAGATATGTGGGGGGGGCGTACAAGAAAAGACACCTAGACCTAGACATTAAAATAACTTTTTAAATGTTCAAAACTGGAATAGATTGCCTCAGAGGGTGATGGATTCTCCATCTTTGAAGATCTTTAGACAGAGGTTGGATGGGCACTCCTACTCGATTATAACCATTATGTCTGACCAAAGGCTGCAACAGAACATATCCAGATACTGTATCTCAGAGAAGCATGAATTTAAACAACTAGTTAATATAACCTAAGCAATTGCTAGACAAAGGTTGGACTTTCTCAATGAATAGTAACTCTCTCTGGGTGTATATAAAATCTATCCTTATCTTGGAGGGAATGAAGAAACCTGCAGGAGTTTAAAGTACACATAAATATGCAGATTGGACTGAATTTATTCCACCAGGCCAGTTATATGAATCAGATCTGTGAAAGGTACATAAGCATGAACAGCTTTCAAGAGGATTTTTTTCAACCTTCCTAGATTTTTTTTTAAAGAAATGTTGAATGACATAATCAGGCTCCACAGTGATAAATCTGAAGCAACAGGTAAATGCACATAATTAAGAAGAAAGAGGATTGAAGGAATACTTCATAATAGGGTCTTCATCTGCCCCCCCCCCCGGTGCTGTGGGATCACATGTAAAAACAGATATTATTTTAAAATGTGCTTATGCTTACTTAATCAGCAATGCTAGTGCTAAAAGTAAATCATTAGAACTACATCTCTCACCACCTTACCTCACAAATATCAATGCATTTAAAGAAAAATAATTATGAGCAGGTTATCCTCCAGATGCTGAAGTGTAAATGATTACAAAAAATGTTTTTTGTGAGATGTTTTGGGTCCCACTCTGGGACAAAGGCAGTGTATAAATTAATTAAATAAATAAACAAATAAATAAAAACTCATAGGCTAGCCAGCATTGACAATGGTGAAAAAACTGTGAGTTTCTAGCCAACAATATTTGGAGGTCCACATGGTTCCATCCCACCACACCCTGGAAAACAAACAGCTTGACTAAAATAGGTCTTTGCCTGGAGTCCGAAGTGTTAGAGTTAGTAAACTTTGCCTGCCTGTACCCAGTAATTGTTGTTTTGCATTGTGGTGACTTCGTGTTTGTTTGCCACACTCACTCTCCTGCATTACACTAAATTGTAGACATTTTATTCTTCCCTTCTCTCCTATATGTGATTGCTGACCAGTATTGTAAGTAAAGCTATTTTAATATGTTTTGCAAAGAAGAGAAAGCTTTCTTTTTTGCTTGATCATGTTTGTGTGTACGCATGGAGCTAGCTATTGTTTAGCTTCTGCTTTGCCAATTTGATTACTCTGCTTGGGAAAGCCTGTGCTATCTCTCATATTTCCCAACATGAAGAGCAACAAAATGTGGATTAGGCAGATCCCTCTGGATGGGGCAAGCATTCTATAATGGGACATCACAACATCTGTATCCATTGTCTCTGCTTTGTTGTTGCCTTTAAGTTGACCCCAACCTTTGGTGATCCTATCACAGGGCTTTCTTGGCAAGATTTATTCAGAGGAGATTTGCCATTGCCTTCCTCTAAGGTTAAAAGAGTGTGACATATTCAAGCCACAGTAGGTTTCCATGCCTGAGCAGGCATTCAAACTCTGGTCTCCCAGTGTCCTGCTACACTGTCTCTGTTACATGTAAAACAAATGAAAGTTTAAAATACAATAATACACAGATAACTTCTTATGTTCATTTTCATTCCCCAAATTATTTAGTATCAAATAAATTTGCACCTGCAGCAAGAAATCCTATGCTATTCTGCCTTGGTCAGGCCTCACTTAGAATAGTGTCCAGTTCTGTGCATCACAATTCAAAAAGGATATTGACAAATTGGAGCGTGTCCAGAGGAGGGCGACTAAAATGGTGAAAGGTCCGGAAACCATGCCTTATGAGGAAAGAGGGATCTGGGTATGTTTAGCCTGGAAAAAAGACGGTTAAGGGACGATATGATAGCCGTACTGATGGTAGCTTGTTTAACTTAAGCCGTCTGAGGGCTCACGCGAAGACTCTAAACTATCTAGTCTGTGAGCTGCTCTTCGTTGATGCTGCTGCCCTTGTTGCCCACACAGAAGTAACTGAAGCGCCTAACATCCTGCTTAGCAACAGCTGCAGAGCTGTTTGGGCTGGAAGTCAACCTTAAAAAAATGGAAGTTCTCTACCAGCCTGCACCACAGGATGAACACCATCATCCCACATTGCCGTCGGCAAATCTGTGCTTAATTCCGTTCAGCAGTTCACCTACCTGGGAAGCATAATCTCTTCAGATGCCAAGATTGACAAAGAGATTGATCACAGATTAGCAAAGGCATATAGCACATTTGGAAGACTTTACAAAAGAGTCTGGAGTAATAAACACCTGAGGCGAAGCACAAAAATCAGTGTGTATAGAGCCATTGTACTGTCTAGTCTCCTTTATGGATCTGAAACATGGGTCACCTATTGCCAACACTTACAACTCCTTGAACGCTCTCATCAGCGCTGTCTATGCACAATCCTAAACATACACTGGACTGACTATGTGACGAATGTTGCTGTCCTTGAGCAAGCAGGGATCACCAGCATTGAGGCCATGATATTGAGAACACAGCTGAGCTGGGCAGGGCACGTTTCTAGGATGGAGGACCATCGCCTCCCAAAAATACTACTCTACAGTGAACTCGCCATGGGTCAGCGTACGAGGGGCGCTCCAAAAAAGTGATACAAGGACTCCCTGAAACAACATCTCAGGCTCGGCCAAATTGATCACCAACAATGGTCCGCCCTGGCCTCACATTGGGAGGCAAGGAGATGCACTATCCACAATGCTGCAGCCTTATTTGAGAACTCATGCCAAACAAGTCTTGAAGAGAAACGACAACGCAGAAAGAATCACAACCCGGAAACATCACCCAAGGAGATCTTCTGCTGTGCTTTCTGCAACCAGACTTGTTTATCTCGGATTGGCCTTTTTAGTCATCAGCGCGCTTGCAGAAAGCGCTGGATGAGTCCTTCCTGAATCTTCGTTTGTGAAGAAAAGCCAGAGAGAGAGAGAGAGAGAGAGAGAGAGAGAGAGAGAGATTGAGAATGGAGCAAGGTTGTTTTCTGCTGCTCCAGAGACTAGAACACGGAGCAATGGATGCAAGCTTCAGGAACAGAGATTCCACCTCATTAGGAGGAACCTTCTGACAGTAAGAGCTGTTCGGCAGTGGAACGCACTCCCTCGGAGCGTGGCAGGGTCTCCTTCCTTGGAGGTCTTTAAACAGAGGCTGGATGGCCATCTGTCAGGGATGCTTTGATAGTGATTTCCTGCGTGGCAGGGGGTTGGACTGGATGGCCCTTGTGGATTCTTCCAACTCTACAATTCTGTGATTCTATTCATGCTGTCTGCCCAGCATTAAACATTCATATTAACTAAACTTTGGACTCAGCCAGGAGTTTCAATCATCCTCAAATCCTAGATAGTAACGAACACTAATTAGAGCTAATCATGGTTAATATTGGTGAAAACATAATGATTGCCTTCTTACAAGATAGCAATCATGCTGGTGTATGTTCCCATTCACTCTGACTGCAAGTGTGTGTGTGTGTGTGTGTGTGTGTGAGAGAGAGAGAGAGAGAGACTGAACCATCCAGAAACTTACCAGGACAGAAAAACTAAGTTACTTCTGACCCTGACCTTCTAGGTAATCTTTTCTTTAACAAGCAAAGGGGTGAAGCCAGACTTAGGTCAAAACCACACTACACAAATAGTGTAGTGTGTAGTTTGAAACTGGATAATTTGCTGTGGCTCCTTCCTATGGAATCCTAGTTTGGTGAGGCAACAGCACTCTTTGGCAGAGAAGGCTAAAGACCTTGTAAAACTATAAATCCCAGGAATCCATAGGAAAGAGTCATGACAAATAATCCAATTTCAAAGTGGATTATTTGTTTAGTGTGGATTTGGCCTTAGATCTGTATAACAGATCCTGGTTTGTTAAAGGAGTGTCAGAAAAGGGTACCAAATTGAGAAGTAACATTAAGTTTTCCTGTCCTGGTAAGTGTAGCCTCTACTGTGTGTAAATGAAGTAAAGTAGGAGTGTTTGGGCAGGCCATGCTAGCACACATGCATATGAATGATAAAGCAGGATTCAGAAGAATTCTGGCTTAGAGTTTCACTTTAGTATCAGGACTAGCTCAAGACATCTTGCTGCAAAACACCAAATAGCATCACTATTCCCAATGACTCATGGTGTATACTACTCAAGGACAGTCTTGTTATTTAGGCACCCGAGGCACAAAATTGCACAAGTAACTCTCCCTATCCTTTACAACAAGAACACTACAACAACAAGTAAATAACAAACCATTTCTTGTCCTTTTGTGATACACGGTGCCTGACACCTGAAGTGGCTGTCCTACATTGCCTAATGGCACAGCTAATAAAAGAACTTGTTTTTAAGATTTAGTAGTTTTACTTGGCATCTGTAACTTTTCAAGTACAAGAATAATGAATGATCCCCCCTCCACCAACCCCTCACAAGACTAGGCTGCTTTTATGCAAGTGAGATGCCACAGGTCAGCACAAGAATTTTGGAGCAGTAACCAGTATGAGTTGTATCCCAGGACAGGTATCTGAGCCCCAGAGGTATGATTATCAATATATGATTACTTGGAGACTGGTACAACTGGCTTCAGTACAATGCTTCCATATATGTTTGCTTACCAGATCCATCCTACGAATTCTATCTCAGAAATCAGTCCCACTGATAACAATGAGACTCACACCTAAGTAAGCCTATAACTGTAATCTACATGTGTATAGAGATTCCGCCATTTAAAAAAATGTATAACTTATTATTAAACAGTGGCATCATGTGGAATGCAAGCTCAGTCTGTCTAGTGATCCCCTGTAAAATTAATGCCTTTTCTTCCACAGAAAATCTAGTCAATGCTAGCTTTTCCATGCATACTTTTCATTTGCTGTGTGTGTTTTCTGATAACATATAAACCTTACACTTTCTGCTTCTGTGAACATTCAAATACAAACTGACCTATCTGGTAAGAAGCATCTCTCCTCCAACTCATGTCCCAACACTGCAAGCTAGAATGCAAATTAAAATGCACTGAAAGGATATACTAATACTGTCTCTGCAACAGTTGCTTTCAGTTAAAATGCTAAAAAGCAAAACAACGTCCACAAGTTATGTTCATACAGTCATTGGCTTCCTGAGATAATGTCCCTGCAAATCTAGATGAAATGTGGAGTAAACTTAAATTTAAAATCAGAATATACAGCTCTACAAAACTCCTGGCCATAGTGTTGCATTTTATATTTTAATTCAAAAGTTGTGACTAACTAAGGGGTAGTCCAGACAGTGGAAAAAACCCTCTTAGAATCCATGGGGAATCCTATGTATCCAAATGGGATCCTGCAGCATTCCATCCTTTTCGGAAGGAGGGGGAGCAAAAGTTGGGGAAAGTCCATGGCAGAAGCCTCCAAGACTTTTCCCAAGTTTTTTAAAAACCCCGACAGAAATGCATACCCTCACCTGTTAAGACAACTGAATTGCATTACATCACATTGCTGAAGAGGAAAGCTGATTGGTCAGATGTGCACAGGGGCCGAGCTTGGTAAGATGGCAGATTGTGGAACTGCCATGTTGGGTTGTCGCTGTAGCGATTGTGCACTGAGGTGATGAAACAGGCTTTCATTCCTTCTTCTTTTTCCTTAAGCAGAAGATTGCTCTTCCGCACCTTGGATTTAGTTTTTTATAAAAATACTGTTTGGCAGGGGCAAGTTGGGGAGTACAAAACTGTGAGTAGTTCATTTGCAGCCGCCATCTTGATTCACCAGCATGCCTCCATGTGAACAGCACACATGGAGAGCTTTGCAAACCAGCAATCTTGCCAGAATACCATCGAGACAGATGACAGCTGCTACAAATTGGCGTTTCTGCAGCCCAAGTCACATTTTATTCCCTCGTCTAGTCTGGCCCTAACACAAGAGCTGCTCCACAGTGGAATATACTGTGCCAGAGAGTGGTGGACTCTCCATCTTTGGAAGTCTTTAAATAGTGGTTGGATGGGCCTCTTTTAGGAGTGCTGTAATTGTGTATTCCTGCATGGCAAGGGATTGGACTAGATGACCCTTGTGGTCCCTTCCAACTCTATGATTCTGTATCAATACATATGAATATTTGATGGCAGATTGGAGTTGCTGGTGACATTCAATGAATGGAAGGCCACTTGTCCATGCGGCAGGGCCCTTTTCCTAAGTGTGATTGCAAGTCCAAACTGGACTAGTCTATTCAATCAATGTGGTTCACCTAAGTGTGGGCTCACCATTCAGCAATAGCTGTCTTCTGCTTGGGATTAGCAGCTGGATTTAGGCATCTTTGATCCCTGCTCAGGGAAAGTGTGCTTCTGTTACCACAAGGCGTGGTAAAATCTTTTGCACAAGGTCTTGCACAATGCCATACAAAGTCTTCTGCTTAGAATTGCACAGAGCAACACTGCTGCCAGAATTTATTCAGCTAACACATCAATGGGCCAAGCCTGATGTGTTGTGGAAACAGGAGCTTTAATAGATAATGTAATCATCGTCATCATCACCAATAAAGACTCCACTGAAAACAATATAATGATGACAGATAACAAATTGGCAGCCAAGGCTCAATTCATTGTTCATCTGTCATAAAGTATGAACCTGGCAGCAGCTTCTCCACCTGCTGGTTATGCAATTAAAGTGTTAAATTGAGAATGTGGGAAGAATAAAGAGATATGAAACACATTTGTAAAAAAAAAAAAAATCCTGGGGAATCCATCAGCTGAAACAGACACTTAAGCTGTTCCCACAAACCTCCTAATTTCTCCTCTGGAGTTGGTTAGCCCACTGTACGGAAGGTTCCCAAGATGAATTTCACATAAATGTACAGTCTTTGCTTGTAAAGTGTAAACACAGGCCTGTCCTTATCCATCAGCTGCTGTAGTAGCATCTGATTTTGCGCCAAGAGAAACCCATCCCTACACACTGTTTATTCATGGAAGCACCCTCTACGACTGGCTCCCAGAGCTCTTGGTCATCCTTTCACACTGCCAGTGAAATGTGAGTCCCATTGTCACTGATATGATTCAGAAACTCTTCTGCACTCAGATGTACACACAGATATCTTGTCTGTATGGGCTGCCAAAGGCACTGTAATGCGGAGACAAAATGCACAAAATGGTGCATGTGTGGATTGAGAAACTATGTTCAAATGAATAGGAAAGTTTGTGTAGGTGTTGCATTTTTCCTCATAAACAGAAGGTTTAAATGTTCTCAGATGGTCCCTAATGCTTATGGTGTAAACCAAGGGTGGGAATATACTGCAGCTCCTAGTAGCCTTAGCTGGCATAGTCCATGATGGGAAATGATGGAAGCTGCAATTCAACAGCATATGGAGGGCCACATGTAAAGAGTAACATATAGCAAAAATGGGGGCACAAAATATAATTTGGCAAAAACTCAATTTACCGGAATATGAGAAAACATGAATAATTATTCATAGCATATCAATGTTGTGTGTATCATCTACAATCTCAAATCTTAGAAACATTAAATGATGCAGTAGCATGACAAGCCAGACATTGTGTACTTTTCTTTCTCAGACTGTGTACTGATGAGGATGAGGATGATTCCAAATACTATTATCTTACTTCTATTGATAAACTTCCTACTTCTCTAAATGTATGCCCAGAACCTTGGATGTGTGTAATACTATTGCAAAAGCATCTTATTAAACTTATCACAACATTTATAATGCTGGTTCAATTTTACAAATGCAGGTTTGATCCTTATTTCCTCCTTATAATTATCATTCACAAATGGTCACATTTCTATTAACTTTCTAGTCCTTGAGACACAGGCACTAAATCTCTATAGTCCATATCCAATTAGTAGACTTGAGCTAGAGCAAACTCAATGAGTCAATCTCCAAATGGTAAGTCAACTTGTATATAAATGCTCTGGGAACCTTTGTGGTTGAAGGTCAGAATACAAATATCCTTAAGAAATACATATGTAAATCCCACTAATTCATTCTAGTGGGTGCCAGCAATGGGATATAGGCCTGTGCATCTATAAATACATAATAAATATAAAATAAAAGCATTTAGATTATTTGCTCCATCACTGCTGCATTATTCAGGTTCATAGTAAAACTGGAACTTAAAAGCCATGTTGAAAAGAAGTTAGAGAATAAGAGTTTTAGATGTAATAGTTTTGGATGGGTGACAGAGGACTGATACTGATTCCAAAGAAGAAAGTTCTCATTTTAGACTTTGAAGTGGCTGAGGACCAACTCACACCTGAGTTGTCAACATTTGAGTTATCATCTTGCAATGGAGGTCCATACTGTATTCATTATTATGAAAGGGTTTCACAACTTGACACTGCCCCACCATGAGCACAGACACACACACACACAAAAGACAAAAATCTGAGGCCTCCTGGGAAAGGAGGAGGTGTGGAGATTGTATGGGGGCAGCAGGACACAGGCATCTTCTGCTGCAATCTCTGCCACAGAGTAACGGCTTGGAAATTTTGCATCATGCTGATAACATTGTTGTATGCATTGGCCCGAAGGTATCTGAGTTGGGGAAGAGCAAGCAAAAAGTAATTTGGGAATCTGATTTTAGAAATATGGGAGCACAAAACAATGAAGGGAAACTGTGTAGGTGTCTAAATGAGAATGAAATGTCTTCATTCATTGTGCAACATCCCTATGCAGAGATGTTTTCAATATGGTGAAATGTTTCATTCATTGAGCAATAGGAACACATGGTGAGGCGTTTATGATATGATTGCTGGGCATGGCCACAGCAGCGTGGTATAATTTCAAAATGAGGTGGATTGAGAAATGATGCTGCAGAGCAACAGATGTTCTGATTCATCTGTTGGGTAGCATCACTGCTATTATGAGGGAGTTCCACAATCAGGTTCAAACAAAGCCACTGGGACCTAAAAGCATAAGTATTTGCATATATTATTTTCATTAGTTTACATTTTAGTAGAATTGTATGGGATTTGGTTCCTTTGTTTGTGACAGCTTTAAATAAGGAGGGTCTGGGATTCAAAGTGCATCGCAGTAGTAGACATCTGAAAGTAGAGGGCCACGAAGACATCTGTCCAGATAAAATGCTTCATTCAGATCCCTCCAGATTTCTGTACCTTCCCAGTATGGCAATTCATGGCAGTGGCAATTCAATATCATACCCACCAACATTTCACAGATGAAAACTGAGACACATGTGGGGCCAAGCAACATCAGAGTGTGGTCAAGATGGCAAAAGTTCTTAATGAGGAAGAACAAGCTAGGAGAAGCTGCAGCTGTTTGCTTTTGCCAGAGGCTACTGGGAAGGGCAAGATCTTGCCCTCCGCTCTCTCCTCTGCTGAACTGAGTGCAAACGACTTTTACACTTTGAACTCAGTTTGCAGCAACTGAAGTCAAGTGAGGACAAAGAGAAACAGTGTGAGGAGGAAAGAGAAACTTGGGCATTTTAAAAGCAGCTGAAAAAGTGGGACAACAGAGGCTTAATTGGGACTGTCCCTGTCAAATTGGGATAGGTGGTGGGTATGCAATATTTTAGTCCGGTTAGGAGTGGACAAGCAAGTTCCATGTTTTGTTTGTTTGTTTGCCTTTCCAAAATAAAGCATAAGAGAAAGGAAAACTAACAGTTGACACAGATAGTGGATGAGAGCTTGAGCTACACTGGAAGTCCTTCTGTCAACATTTTCTTTGGCCACAAACTCATTGGGAGGGCACTCACAGTTTTTTTGCCCGCTACCCCCACCTATAACAGGAGAGTGGTAATACTGGGAGGAATCCCATATAGAGTTGGATTAACAGTTATTAAATTAAGCTGTGTAAATGACTTTGAGTACCTGGAGAAAGTTACTAAATAAGCAATTAGATTGTTATGCACCAGGCAAAGTTTTTGTTAAGTCCAAGAACCAATTATTGAATAGAGCTGCTGGAGGTTCCCTCCCTTGATGTTACGATACAATGATATGGTCACGATACTATGGTGCATTATATCTAGTAACGGATGTATTATTTTGAAAAGTAAAATGATACAGTCATCCAAGTGACCACAGAAACAAACACAAACAAAAAAACCCCAATAGCCTGTGCCATCGCCTGAAAATAATTTCCTTGGGGCTGGATCCAGAGTTTTCTTTCACTAGTGGGATATCTCCTGTGGGAAGTCCACTCATAACCCTTCTGCTGGCAAAAATGGGGCGAGGGGGGATTTTTAATTAATTTGTCTTCCCCCTCTAGCCCCTAGCACTTTCCCCCTACTTTTCCAGAGGTCCTTCAACCCCCCTCCCCACACACAAAGCACACTGTAAAGCAATACAGGGGCTTCAGGTAAATTGACAAAAATCCCCTCCTCTGTTTAGCCAATTAAATGTTCTATTGGATAACAAGCCATACCACTATTCCACTCTAAACACACCTGATCTTGTCTAAATTTGGAAACCAAGCATGATTGGGCTTGGTTTGTAATTGGATGGGAAACTGCCAGCATGGACCTCCAAGTAGGGCTAGGAAGGAATCTTGTCTGACATGCTTCTGCTATTCAGTGTTGACAGTACAGTACTGGGCTGGATGGACCAGTGGCCATAAGGCAGGTTGCCATGTTCATGCACCATTAAAAGCTTTCCATGGATGGAAGGAATCCAGGCTTTTGCTGGATCCAGACCATTGATCTGGAGCTCACGTATGCTTAGGACAGCAACTGGAGATTTACATTCTGCCTCAACATCCTACAGTCTCATACTCAACCAGAGCTAAGACAACAAATACACTAACAAAAATTGCTTTAACTTTTTAAGCTAAATATTTTGTCATTATGGAATCCCAAGATTCCTATGAATGAAAGTGATAGCATACTAAGCAAGAGAGGTTTAGCACCATTTTCTCAGAAATCAAAATACCCTTGGAGAAAGAAAGAGCAAAGTGATGGCTGTTCTAAGCTCGTATTATGACAATTTACCGCTGCCAATTTTACTCCACATGTCTTGGCATAGTTTCCCCTCCTCTATGAGAGTTATCTTTTGGCTTTTGCTTATTGCAGTGCAGTGCAGTGCAGTGCATGCAGTAAATGATAGCAATCAAAAGGTAAAGCCATCATTAATAAGCCACAGACCACTTTGCTGTTTAAATCCTGTCTTTATAAGTGTCTAACACAGCAGTTTGATTTTATTCTAAATGGAAACCATGTAAAACACAGCCACTACAAGAGCGAAGATGGCAAAAACATGCAGGTGATGTCTTTTACCAACTTTTTTAAGTTTTGGGGAAATCTACATATTGGATTAATGTATTTGGGTATGTTTAAAGGTGAGATTGGTACTTCGGCCACATCATGAAAAGCCACAGCTCGCTGGAAAAGTCAATAACACTAGGAAAGGTGGAGGGCAAAAGAAAGAAAGGAAGGCTGCACACCAGATGGATAGATTCAATCAGAGAGGCCACAGGCCTGAACCTGAGCAGGGTGGTAGAAGACAGGGGTCTTGGGGATGTCTCATTCATGGGGTCACCGTGAGTCAAAGTCAACTCAAAGGCAGTTAACAATAATAAAAGGTGAGATCAAGAGCTGAAGTACAGTAACGCTGATCATGCAACAATGTACTTTTTAAAGTAGAAACATAGGATTAATTTGCTGCATCATGCAATGGTATTTGAAACGGAAACGTAAGAGTCATTAATTTACTGATGGGGTGGGAAAGTTTTGGAGGCAAGAAGAAAGATAGTTCAAGTATTAACAAATATGTGGTATCTATTATCCAAACCATATGAATTGTATAATACAGCAGTGAAAAATATCATATACTGTAGAAGAATTTTGGGATTTAAAATAGAATAGATGGTTTGCCATCTTTACAGTTGTGACACAGTGAGTAGACACACATAGGATTGTGCTTCACATAGCTGCATTGTCTTCCTACATCTGTAACCTGCCTGGAACAGAGAGCTTGTCCTATTCTTGCCAATTATAAATGACATTTTCTCAACAGTTTTATTACCAGCCTTGCTTAATACTGATCTGTTAGCTAACTTACTGTGCCTCTGAGCATCCATTCTGCATTGTAAAGTCAATAATGAAAGGAAAGGCCTGAGCAACCACACCTTGAAAAGTGAAACACAAGACCAGGCCCTGGACTAGATTTCACTGAATAATAAAGAGCACACAACTAACTATCTGATCTAACTATGCTATGCCATTCATTTCACAACACGAGCCCTACCAATGGCTCAGAATGCTCAGTCCACCTTGGAAAAGTCAGCAGGAAAACTGGGATCTGTCCAGATTGGTCCCTTAGCTCTAGTATGCCATAGTAAACACGTGGCTTCTAGGCTGCTTAGCACAATATGAAAACAAGATGTTCTTAGCATGTTCCCAAAGCTATGCTGTAACAATGGGAGACCTGACAGCCTGTGGACATGGGGCAGACACCATGCAAACACCTTTCCTGATCCTGTGAACCTGTCCCCTTATGGCAGCCACATGACAGCCAGGTATTGGCTTGCGCACCAGTTAAAAAAAAAAAGAATGCTTGGAAAGAGCAACTATGGAGCTCTCTCTCTCTCTCTCTCTCTCTCTCTGGCTTTTCTTCACAAATGAAGATTCAGAAAGGACTCATCCCATGCTTTCTGCAAGCGCGCTGATGACTAAAAAGGCCAATCCGAGATAAACAAGTCCGGTTGCAGAAAGCACAGCAGAAGGTCTCCTTGGGTGATGTTTCTGGGTTGTGATTCTTTCTGCGTTGTCGTTTCTCTTCAAGACTTATGGAGCACAGATTGGACTTAACACAGGTACAATTTAGCATGGGTTATGTTATACAAAAGAGTCAGATTCCCCACCCCCACCCCAACTATGGAGCACAAGACTGGGGTTAACATAGGTACAATTTAGCAGGGGCTATGCAATACACAAGATACAGATTCCCCAACAATTCTGGGTATTTTTCAACGCTTTATGCATTTCCATAATAGGATTAATACTCAAGAAATATTAAGATGGGAGGAGGGGTTGCAGAGAGGTGAAACTCAACCTCATGCAGCAAACTGAAGCACTATCTATGGAAGGCGTCCCGCGCCCCACCCGAAAGAATACATCGAAGAAGGGGGAAATGAAAATATCCATATTCGTGGGTAGGATTGTGGGATTTTTTTGGGGGGGGGCGTTTTAGAAATTAGGTTAAAACTGGTCCAGGCTAAAGAGAGAGACGCTGGGAAGGTTCCCAATCCCCTCCACAGGCGAGCGAGTCTCCTCCAAGGGGTGCCCTGAACCGCCCGGGGGCTGAAGGCAAGCAAGCCGGAGAGCCAACGGAGCCATTTTGACCGCTGCGTGACAGTGACAGCAGGCGAGGCGTTGGAGACGGAGGGGGAGGGAGGAGGGGGGGAAGCAAGGAGCAGCCCCAGCCTCCAGCGAGCGGGCGAAGCAGCCTGGCCGGCAGGTGCCCTTGGAGACGGCCGCGTTTAACGGGATGCCGGCGAGGGAAGAAAGCAAGGCGGAGGACGGGGAGAAGGCGGCCGGGCGGCCAAGGCGAGGCGGCCGGGGGAGAGGGAGGGAGGGAGGGAGGGAAGGATGGCGGCCCCCGTCGTCCTGGTCCTCCCCTCTCTCCGCGGGCTCCGGGGGCTGGGCGGGGGGCGCTTCGGACCAAGCCCTGGCGCGCCGGGGTTACCTCGGATGCTCCAGCTCCAGCGGTAGAACTCCAAGGTGTCGTTCACCACGTTGGCGATGAGGCCCGGCTCTCCGGCGGTGGAGTGACCCATGGCTGGCGGGCGGGTGGGTGGGTGGCCGAGCTGGCAGGCAGGCAGACGGGCGGGCGGGCAGGCGAGCAGCAGCAGCAGCAGAGGAGCCGTCGAGGGCGCAACGCGGGTCTCTGGGGGGCGCTCGGGCCGGGCTCCTCCTCCTCCTCTTGCTGCTGCTGCTGCTCCCCTCTAACCCCGGTGGAGAATGAAAAATTTAAATCTCTCTCCCTGGGTATCTATGGCCAGGCTCCGCCTCGCTTCCGACGACTCCCGTGCCCACGGGCAGGGCGGGAGGTTGCTGAGGCAAGAGGCGCCCGGGCTGCGGCACCAACGCGGGATGGACGGCGGCGCTTAACGCGGCTCGCGCGTCACGTGGCCCCCTTTCTCTCTCTCTCTCTCTCTCTCTCTCTCTCTCTCTGCTCCCCCCCCCTTTTCATCCCGGTAGCATCTCTCCGCGTTCCTCCAGCCAGCCGAGCTGCGCAGGCGCGCAAGCGGTGGCACCGAGAGCCGGTTCGCACGCTGCACAGACAAGGAGTGGCAAGGAACGCATGAGAGAGAGAACAGTGTGTGGCAGTGGCTCTCGACCTTTTCGTTTCCAGGGACCCCCCGCTGGGTAGCTTTTATTTGCCGTGGTGGACCCCTCAAGATTTAAAACTACAACAACAATAATACAATTACACCACCCATTAACAATTACACCACTCTGACACCCTCAGAGTCAGAGGCACTGGAGGGCTTCTTCCTGCGAGTTTGCAGCTGGAGCAGATTGAATGGCAATGTGCAGGCCAAGCCAGCCAGGCTTTGCCTTGGCTCCTGTCACTTGGCCACTCCACTGCAGGGAGGAGGTGGGCCAAGCAGCCTTCAAGCCTTCTTCAAGGACCCCCTGTGAGGACATTACGACCCCCTCGAGGTCCATGAACCACAGGCTAAGAAAAACTGGTGTGTGGCACAGTCCTAGGATAGCACCTTCAGGGGTTGGTGGCACTATCGCAGCAGATTGGGAGGACCCACAAGTGCTGAAGCCTGGCCAAAGCTGGTCCGCTTTGGCCACTAGGAAAGCAGGGATAGCTGGTTGCTCTCTTGCCAAGGCTTTATGACCATTCTTCTCACCATTGCACTGGGTTGTACCAGAGCCATCCAGGTGCAGACCCTGTTCCCAACAGCAGCTGGGTACCAGGAGAGTGTTGTGGAACCACAAGCAGCCGTGGGAGGAATGCCCATAAAACAGAGGGAGGATTCACTGTCTCCACGCTAAAAAGTTCACTGACTGACCCTGAGGTAAAATGAGGTGGTGGCCTTAGGCAGTAGATTTTGGAGTGCCCTGCAAAGGCAGGAAAATGTAGTTGTGTGCTTTGTTGTCACTGTATTTTTTTCTACCAAGGGCTGAGGAGAGGCACTTATGTGCTGTGGCATTACTAAGGCCGGTGTCACCCCTGCCTTCAACAGTGTCACTTGGTGCAGTTCAGCCTCTCTGCACCCCCCTAGTGTCACCACTGCTTATGGGATTTTTCATCTCATGTACCAAAATAACTTGGCTGGCTTGTATATTATGCAGCTTGGCTTGATGAATGGTGGGTGCCATTTGCTGTTCTACCTCAGACAGCAAAATGTCATGAGCAGCCTGACCTGACCACGTGCTGTTAATAAGTGGTAGCCACACCACTTGCCAATGGGGTTGGATCCACATGTGGGTGGCCAAAGCCATTCTTTTTAATTTCTGCCTGCCTGCCTGCCTGCCTGCTTTAACGCACCATTTCTAACCCAAATTCTATACTGTATAAGGAAAATTAAAAACAAACAAACAACACAAATGGATCAGTGAAATAATAAGACTGAAAAGTAGCCAGGCAGTAAAACCTCCAATCAGAACAAAGACAATAAAGCCAATTTAAAAGTACAGTGTATTAAAAACTGTACAACACAAATATATCAGCCTTCAAATAACAATGAATAAAAGGCAAAAGGACCATAAAAATCTCAGTCAAGACAGAAGATATAAAAACAATTTCAAATGCCTGGTCAAATAAAAAGGACTCATCTTCAGAAATACACTACTGTCAATGGCTGTTCAACTTCCTTAGGGAAAGAGATCCAAAGTCAAGAGTCAACTGCAGAGAAGTCCCCATATCTATGTCTGTCTGTTTATATCTATACAATCTCTCACCACGTGACAGTACTCAGGTGAAGATCTTATTAAGATGTTCTGAGGGGACAGGATGGACAGAAAGATCTAAGGAAACTGGAGCCTTTGGTCCTTTGGGTCCCAAGCCATATGGGATCTTAAAGGTAAGGTAAACACCAGTAGTTTAAACTGGAATGGAAACCAAAGAGGCAGCCAATGTCATTCTTTAAGAATTGGATTCATATTGTAGGCTTAGCTAAGCTGCTCAGAATTCTAGCCACTGAATTCTGATGATAACACCAGACCTTTTTTTGTTGGGGGTGGCGGGGCAGCAGCAGGTAGCTATTATTTCAGAAGGCAGAATCAGGATTTAAGATGATCTTAACAGATTGGATAACTGGCCCAAAACTAACAATACATGAACAATAAATGTCAGGTACTAAATTTAGGCAAGAAAAATCAGGTGTTCCCATAATGGATGGGTGACACCTGACTTGACAGCAGTGTGTGTGTAAAAGATCTAGAATCTATAGGTCTTAGAAGACCACAGACAGAACAGCTTGATGTGCTGGTAAAAAGACCAATGCAATTCCAGGTTGCATTAGGAGTAGTATGGCACCTAGATGAAGAGAAGTACCACTGTGTTCTGCTTTGGCTGGACCTCACCTGGAGTGTTGTGTCCAGTTCTGGACACCACAGTTGAGGATGCTGGAACAGAGGAGGATGAGAAAGATGGTAAAGGGTCTGAAAGCCAAGCTATGTGACAAACAATCAAGTGAACTGGGTATGTTTAGCCTGGAGAGTTGAAGATTGAGAGATGATATGATAGCTATCTTTAAATATCTGACAAGCTGTCAGATGGAAGATGGAGTAAACTTGTTTTCTGCTGTTCCAGAGAAAGGACCCAAACTAATGTATTCAATATACAAGAACAGAGATTCCGAATTAAAATTAGAAGCATTTCTTGATGGAAAGACAGAGAAATAGACTGGCTGCCTCAGAAAGTGATAGACTGCTTTGTTTTCTAGGAGCATTTAGAGGAATGTGTTGGTATTTTAGCTTTGGACCTGCATTGGTAAGTGGTTGAACTAGTCAGACCTTGGAGTACCTCCCAACTCTATGATTCTATGATGAACTTCATAGTGTATTACACATTTTGGATCTCCCCATGCCCTGGCTGAAGTCTGATGAGGTGGCACAGGTACCACACACTCACCTACCAAAGCAAGAGAAGATTGAGTGGCAGTTCCCAGGGGCAGCCATCTCAGCTTACTCTATGCCTCTGGTCACAAATGGAAAAGAGAGAATCACTGGCCATAGAGCTCAGGGACTTTGTACTTAGAATAATAAAAAAAATCCTTTTATTTTCCAAAGCAGTGCCCAGAAGGAGTGAGCAAGTGAGAAGAGATGGCTTCTCCCATCACCCACAAGAGAAAGCAGCACAGGTGAGCAAGTGAGAGGTAGTACTAGCTGGTCCTGCAAGGAAAACCCACCTGTTGCCAACACTCTTTATCTGGCACAGTAGCTTCCTCCCCCTTATTCCCTCCCCCTTGGCCTAGTACCAGGTACTAGAGGAATAAGCAGGCACGTGAAGGTACCACTCACTCAACTGCTAAAGTGAGGGGAAAAGATTGAATGGCAATTCCCAAGGGCAGCCAAATCAGCTAGCTCTATGGTATTATCACTCTTTGCTCTTCTGCTCCAGAGTCAAAGGAAAGAACCTCTTCCTTCTTTCCTTGATAATTTGCCTTTTCTTTTCCACTAAAGATAAGGAGCGTTTCTGTGGTATCTGGTGTAGAATACAGGAGGGCTGTATGGATGCAAAGAACATCCTTTTCCAAATTGCCCTCACTGCTGATTGTTTTAAAATCTTTAAATCTTGGATTTAACTAAATTATCATACTCTAAGCATAGACTAAACTAAGTGGTTTGGATGTTGTGACTTAAATAGTGGAATCCCCCAAACCTGAAAGAATAACAAAAAGCAAGAAATGGTTTTGCAAAAATCCAAGAGAACTAGCCTTTGGACAAAGGACCAGCTGAGAAATGAAAAAAATGTTAGCACTTTAGATAGTATTGCATTTCATTAATTAATAACACAAGTTAATGCTAAAATTTTAACAAGTCAATCACTTCAATTAAAAAGTAAATTTAATTAAGTTGCTTCTCTGTGTTGGAAAAATTCCAATGTAATCGGTAGCTTATTTGATTTTAACTAGTTAGTTCCTATTTCTGGTTTCTTTCAGTGGTGTTGGCCTGCAGAAAAGGAATTTCTGTTCCATTGACTCCAATGGGACACACACACACACACACACACACACACAGATTATCTGTATGCCAACAACTGCTCCATGGACGTCACTATGACAGAACATAGAACATGGTGCAGTTCAGTACCCAGTCACAGCACACTAACAGCAGTATGTAAACCCTACACAAAAAGACCATAATACACAATGCTAGATAATATTTCATTAGCTACTCCATCATTTTGAAACAGTTGAAGACCTTTTAAAATATTTTAGTGTGCTTTACAGCCTGGTTACCAAATTCTGAAATACCTGAAGTTTTCAAAGGTAGCATTACAATAATGCAACTTGGATGTTACCAGACCAGGATAACTGTTGAAATACCATATCTGTCCAGGAACGTCTACACTAGAAGCCGGGACCACTCCCATAAGGACATAAGAAGAACTGTGCTGGTTCTGACCAAAGTTCTATACAGACCCACATCCTGGTCCTACAACGGCCTGGTAGATGTATATCAGAAGTGCCCTACAAGACATGAATACAATACGATGCAATACAATAGCACCTCCCACTCGTGTTCTATAGTTACATGCCCAAAGGTACACTGCTTCTAATGCTGAAGGTAATATATAATCATTGTGTCTAGTTGTCTCTTGTAATTAGGCAATTATCACTTCCTGGACTCAACCACTTACCCCATTCTTAGCTCCATGTAATTAGTGAACAAGTGCAATGGTTGAATATCAAAGTGGTGGCCACACCACACAAGAACTTTTACCTACATACTAAGGGCTTGCCTATATGAGGCAATAAAATGTGGATTGATGTGCAATAATGCCAATTCGCAGCAGCCTTCATTTGTCTCCATGGGTTTTTTCCAAGATCGCAGGTATGCAAAGCCATATGTGTTTGTTGTTCAAATGAGCATGCCTATGAATCAAGATGGCAGGTGAAAGAGAATTATGTTTTTATTGTCACCAGTTGCCTCTGCCAAACAGTCTCCTCTCTGGCTTTTCTTCACAAATGAAAATTCAGGAAGGACTCATCCCATGCTTTCTGCAAGCGCGCAGATGACTGATTCAGAATTGGATTTATCCTTTGAGCCTGGGCAATGGATTTTTCTGGTGAAGCGCAGCATGCACAGAACTGGCCTCGCCCTTTAAACCAGAGGTTCATCTGCTGTGGCCTTGCAAGCATGGACAGTAGCAGCAAGGTCCTCGGGTCATAGGTTTGATTAGAGTTTCCTTCTCTTAGATGGTTGACCTTACAGGGTTGGACAAGCACCATCTGCCTGGGTTTGGGATTAGAGTTTTCCTTCTCCTAGGATGGTTGCCATAAGGCTAGAGAGCCCATCCTGCCCTTTGACGCTCTTTGTCAGACCCTTCGGTTTTGACCTGTCTGGCATGGGAGGACCTACCGCTGGCTATTATGCCACCTCCAGCATAGCTCAAAACTTCATTAGGGTACACAAGCCTCTCCCCCATGACAAGGGGGCGTCAATGGAAAGGGCCAAACAGTATTTTCTTTTAAAAGAGCAAATCCAAGGTGCGGAAATGTGATCTTCCACTTAAATAAACAGGGGGAAAAGGCTATTTTGTTGCCTCGGTGCACAATCACTATGGCAAAAATCCAGCATGGTGGTCCAGGTGCTGCCTTGCCTGTAAAGTCCATCCCCTGTACATGTCTGACTTATCAGCTTTCCACTTCCGTTCTTATCAGGAAAGCACAGGAAAGCGAATTGGTTGTTCCAACGAGCAGGAATATGCATTTCCTTCGGAGATTTTTTAAAAAATTATTTTTAAAGCTGGTAAATACCTCAAAGGTTTTTCCCATGGAGTATTTAAAGTTTTTGCCCCCCTCCTTCTGAATACAGCAAAATGATGCGGGATTCCACTGGGACAAAAGGTATTCTCCTTGAATTCTTTGAGTAGTTTTTTCACTGTCTAGACAACCCCTAAGGCTGGAATAATTGAAACTCATCTTTGCAGTGTTAATGTGGGGAAAAGGGAATGCCTCACTGCAGCAAGGGAAGTTCTGGCCTGCCTGAAAGAGGTTGCGGTGAGGCCATTACTAAAAAAAAAAAAGGCTTCCCTGAATCCCACTATTCTGAATAATTATGAGCCAGTCGTGAACATTCCATTTTTGGGAAAGGTTCTAGAGCATGTGGTGGCCTCCCAGATCCAGGGGTTTCTGGATGAAATGGGTTATCTAGATCCATTTTATTCTGGCTTCAGACCTGGTTATGGGACAGAGACAGCTTTGGTCGCCTTCGTGGATGACCTACGCAGACAACTGGACAAGAGGAGTGTGTCCCTGTTGATTCTGCTGGACCTCCCAGCAGCTTTTGATACCATTGACCATGGTATCCTTCTGGGCTGCCTCTCTGGGATGGGACTTGGAGGTACGATTATTCAGTGGTTCGGGTCTTTCCTGGAGGGGTGCTGGGGGAATAAAGTTCAATGTCCTAGCCATTGGCCTGGGGGTCCCTCAGAGTTTGGTTTTGTCCCCCCCCCCATATTTAAAATCTACATGAAACCATTGTGAGAGGTCAATATGCTGATGACACCACAACAAAGAGTAATGTAACTCTCTCTCTCCTTCCCATCTGATTGCAAGGCGAGCTGTCTTGGTATTGAACTGTCTGTTGTCAGTAATGGACTGAATGAAGGCAAACAAATTGAAACTTAATCCAGACAAGACAGAGGTGCTCCTGGTCAGTTGCAAGATAGATCAGGGAATAGGGATTCTGCCTGTGCTGGATGGGGTTACATTTCCTTTGAAATCTCAAGCTCGCAGTTTGGGTATTCTCCTGGACTCAGCTCTGAATCTGGATGCCCAGGTTTCAGCAGTGGCCTGGAGTGCATTTGCACAGCTAAAATTAGTGTGCCAGCTGCACCTGTTCCTTGAGATGTCAGACCTGGCTATGATGATACATGTCTTGATTAAATCCCATTTGGACTACTATAATGCACTCTACCTGGGGCTGCCATTGGAAACTGTTCAGAAACTTCAGCAGGCCCAGAATGCTGCAGCCAGAATGTTGACTGAGGCCAGTTAAGGGAGCATACAACTCCCTTACTGAAACACCTTCACTGACTGCTAGTTCATTTCCAGGCACAATGCTGATTATGACCTATAAACCCCTTTACAGCTTAGGTCCAGACTCTTTGAAAAGACTCTATCTCCCTATATGAACCTACCAGAGTTCTGAGATCCATAGGAGAAGGTTTTCAGTCTTGCCCCATCACAAGCTCACTTGGTGAGGATATGAGAAAGAGCCTTCTCAGTGGCTACTCCCACCCTCTGGAACGCCCTTCCGCAGGAGGCTAGGCTGCTTTCCTTTCCTCCCTGCTTTCTCTTCGCTGGCAGGCAAAGACGTTTTTATTTAAGCAGGTTTTTAATGTATAATCTATAAACAATTTTTTTTTAAAAAATGGAAGTTCTATTTACCTTTTAAAACTTTATTAAAATGATTTAAAAATATTTTTATCCATGATTTTAACAGTTTTAAATTTTTATTGTGATTGTTTTAATTGATGATTCTTGGAAGCTGCCTTGGCTCCCACTTTAAGAGAAAGTTGGCATATAAATGAAATGAATGAATAAATAAATAAATAAATAAATAAAGAGAACCTACAGTCCTGTAAGAGAGAAAGTATAGCTGGGAAAAGCAACAAGAGATGTGTTGGTCTATCCACAGTGCTAAGGCTGACCTCTTGGAGGAACTGAAGCCCAGAGTCCTATGAAAGCTATGTCCTAAGATACATGTGGGCTGGCGGTGATTACTAAGATCTTATCTATAAGGGGGTGGTGGTGGACTACAAACATGTCTGAAAAGGCTGGCATTCACAACGATGCAAACTGCCTACATGGCCAAAAGAGCCCCCCTAAACTCCGCATGACTCCTAGCCAGCTGGCCGCCACAAATGTTTTACTCATGATTTTAAATCTGCCACTGCCATTAAAAAAAACCCACACAGTTTCCCAGGGTACACAGAAGCAACACTTCATATTTACAAATAAATAAATTTAAAAAGAGTAAAAATTGCCATTTGATTACTTGATTAATTTCCAGGCCCTCGCTCACACATTCAGAAGTCATACGGAGCTTTTCAGAAAATCCATACGAAGTCCCAGATGTGGCACACATGGACTTTGCAGTGGATTTGGCTGCCCCCCTTTTGAATGACACATATTTGTGCAAACAGTCATTTGAATGGATCGCATCACATATGTATTATTTTGACTGCATAGACAGGACCTCAGATCCTCTACTGGCATTACCAACTTCATGGGTGCATCATGTGAGAGAAATGAATGAATGAGTGCACAATTGTGTGATTCTTCTCTATATTTCTCCCAGAAGAAGAGCAAAACTGGAAACCACAGCCAGAGATGGGCCCTAGGATCACCTTCAAATGCACACAGACACAAAGAGAATGTGAATGTTGCGTGTGTTGCTTTTTTAAATGAAGCAGTACCATGGCTGTGGCAGTCTTTGATCCACTGGTATTCACATCTCATAACCCTTTAACTGAGGGATGCACTCTAGCATACTTAAATCTCTCCTTTGAATGCATAAAGCATTAAAGTAAACAACATGACATCAAATAGAAGTAGGTTCACTTACAGAGCTGGTGTGGTATTCATATTTCTTCCCAATAAATGACACTTCTACCTTCCTTAATATTGGTTCCTCCTGCTGTTTCCCACACCCTGCCCCGCTCTCACCAGACCACCAGAAAGATGTGGGCAGCTGATATTAGGCCAACGTGCACCAAACTACATAGTGGCAACTGGTAGCTGTCACGGTAGTGGAATGGTGAACAGCTCTGGCTTTTAGTATGAACTTTAAATGAGCTATTCAAGATGCTGGGCCCATTTGGGGTATAGATTTCAGCACCATGGCTAGTTCCTTTTGTATTCAAACTAAAACCCAGAACAGGTTCAATGGGCCTCTGACATGTGAACCACCTGCTGCTGCCACTGAAAGTTAAATGCTAACTTAGCTTATACCTATCTGTCTAGTGAGTTCATACCTGCTTGGTACAGTCTCTTCTATGACACTCATACAACAAAACAAGATGCCTCTTCTCCCACAACAAGGAGTAATATAACAGAATGTTACAGGAGCCCTGTTGCCACAGTGGTTAAGTGCTGGTACTGCAGCCACAACATTGTAAGTTCTATCCTACAGGGCTCCAAAGTTCACTCAGCCTT
Source organism: Gambelia wislizenii (assembly GCA_030847615.1). Classification (NCBI taxonomy): domain Eukaryota; kingdom Metazoa; phylum Chordata; class Lepidosauria; order Squamata; family Crotaphytidae; genus Gambelia; species Gambelia wislizenii. Next base: position 161,134,654 of record JAUMIR010000001.1, on the reverse strand, counting down.
CCATCCTTCTGTAGGTCAGTAAAATGGGTATCCAGCTTGTTGGGGGCAATTACCTAACATGTTGTAAACCACTTAAGGAGTGTTTTGGCAATTATAAGCAGTATAGAAATAGAAGTGCTATTGCTATAATGTGGTGCCCCAATGAGGGAGGTAACAAAGAGAGGGAGGTTTGACATTGGACACAGGGAGTTAAAAAGTCATGTCTATGGACAATGAAGAGATAAGTTCATCATATGGGGAAAGATTTAATGTGCTGCACTTGGTGAAGAGAAGAATGAGGATTGACATGAAATCACTCTTTAAATACCTTGTTCTACTTAATTGGTTGACTCCTACACTAAAGCTAGTCACATGCACTCACATTGAACTGCCTTGCCATTGAGACTTACATTAGAGATTCTGCTCTCAGTCTCATCATGATGTAACATCTGGACCTTCTCTACGTTGCAAGTAGTGTGGGACTTTAGTTATTGAATAAATATCCTATCTTCCCTCCGATGTGAGACCCAAGGCAGTGTACTGACAGATTAAAACAAAATAGAGCTAAAACCTCATGATAGAGTACAAAAGATTTTTTTTAAAAAATCAAAACCCCAATCAAATAAAAAACATTAAAACACCTTTAATACCACTCGAAACATGATCATGAAGATGAAGTACACTACACCCCATTAAGTGACCCTTCTGTTAACAATCAAAGGCCTGTGTAAACAGGATTTTGCATGCTGGCAGAAGGAGAGCAGAGAAGGGGTCAACCAAGTCTCCTGTGGGAGGGAGCCACCAAGAAGCTCTCTCCCACATCTGTACTAAACATGTCTTTGATGATGGTGGGACTGAGAAAAAGCCATCCCTTGAGGATCTCAACACCCAGGCAGATTCACAGTTATATAGGGCTTTAGAGATCATAACCCAGCATTTTGATTTGTGCCAAGGAACAGACCAGTAGCCAGTGAAGCTTTTGCAACAGAGGACTTGTGTTCCCTGTAACCAACCCTGGCTAGCAATGTGGCAGCAGCATATTGGACCACTGAAGTTTCCAAACAAAGGCAGCCTCATGTCGACTGTCCTGCAGTAATCCAAACAATTTTTATCAATTGTGCAGCACAATCCTATGCATGTTTCTTCTCGTGCAAGCCCCACTGTGTTATGATGAGGCTTTTCCAAGTAAGTGCACATAGAACTGCAGCTCTTCTTCCCTCTATCTATCTATCTATCTATCTATCTATCTATCTATCATTCTCTTGGGTATATTGCCTTTCCCAGTGTGCTGATTGGCAGATCAGGAAACACACCCAACCCACACGCAACCAATCACCACCCATATGGAAATTTCCTCTCCACCTCACAATCTACTCCTTTTACTCAGTCTGTGGCCCAGATTCCTGCCACTGAATCTGTGGTCCAGATTGGGATCCAGATAGTCAACTGACAGCAGTGATGGGCTGCTTGCAATGGGACCCAGGCATTAAACTGGTGATGGCTGCAGTGGCAGGATGACGCTGCAGACGCTGCAATGGAACCCAGGCAGTCAATTGGTGGCAGTGGCAGCAGCAGGGCAACAGAGCGAGTCACCCTCCGCAAGTCTGGGGAAAGTGTGGAATGCTGAGAAGGGGGAGGAGGGATTTAAATCCACTGGCCTACCTTACAGGGTTGTCATAAGGTCTACCGGGCATTCTTGGGGGAGTTTTTTTTACGGTGTATGGTATGCTGGGTCCAGCTAGTTTTAAATAAAGGTCTCTCAAACTACTGACAATAAATTGCCACAGTGGTTTCAACAGCAGTGAACAGGTGGGGTGAGTACAAGTGTGGACACCAAGGATGAAAGCAATCAGGTCACCAAAGGTTTCTGTATGAATTGGTCATTGGAATGAGGTGGTGCAATGAATGTTACAAATGGTGCAACATATAAATATGGAGCCATTAATAATCACTTTTTAAAAGCCATGGCAGCTGGCGTTTTGCCAGAGATCCTTTTTACCACTGAACACTAATTTCTAATAGCCTAAGTCCTACTTCTACCAAAGTGGAAACCTGGAATGCAGCAGCAGGAAGATCTGCTTAAGGGTCTTTTTTTCTGTGGCAGACATACAAATTTCTCTGTATCCCAGGTATCTTCAGGTCAGATAATCAGAGTCCCTGGAAATACATCCTCTTCTGTCTCCTTATCTGGAAATCTTTTCTCTACAAATTGTAGCATCTACCTCTTTCACCTACTTTCCTATTGAGGGGCTGAATTAATGGATGATGAAATTCTTTCATCATTTTTGCTCAGAAGCCCAATTGTTTAAAGTACAGTTGTCCCTCCATATCCATGGATTTGGTATCCATGGATTTAAGTATTCATGGCTTGAAAATATTTTTTTAAAAAATAATAACCCAAAAAACAAACCTTGATTTTGCCATCTTATATAAGGGACACCATTTTGCTATGCCATTGCATATAATGGGAGTTGAATATTCATAGATTTTGGTATCCATGGGGGGTCCTGGAACCAAACCCCAGCAAATATGAAGGAACAATTGTACAGCCATTCCCTAGTGCGCTAGTAGAAATGTTTCTTTCTTGTTTTCCCCTGTCCCTATTAGGACAGTATTCCTTTCTGTCTCCCTAAAACCTCTAGTAGAATTTGATGGGACAGAAACGGTTCCATGGAAAGATATGGAAGAAAACATAGAGAACTAGGAACAGGCACGTGAGACTTCTGTGTGTGCATGTGTAAGGAAAGAAGTAATTCTAACAGTTTTACCCACTCCTTTTGCCATGAAGCTTCCACATGAGCTTGTCATTCTGCTTTAATGTGTTTGGAATCAAATCACTACAGAAAAGATTTTTTCTTTATGTCCTACAGCTTTCTTCTCCCTGACCTCATTCTCTTAGAACTCCAATTTGATTATCTCCAACACTCCAGCAGCATCCCTATTACTCAACTAATGATGAGCACACATGATCAAAGTGTGTTTTTTTAAAAAAAACCTAATAGCACTTGAGTTAACACCAAACACACTCCTATAGTCTCCTTCTTTGGAGGTTTTTAAGCAGAGGCTGGATGGCTATCTGTCAGGAATGTTTTGATTGGATATTCCTGCATGGCAGGGGGTTGGACTGGATGGCCCTTGTGGTCTCTTCCAGTTCTGTGATTCTATGATTCTATAGCTAACTCCTTTATAAAAGAGTCCTGGTCATGGATCTGTATGAGGTCCATTTGCTCTTCTGCCTTAGATATTTAATGTGGTGGGGATTGTCTGTTACTGATGAGTCCATGTTAGAAGTCATACATAAATTCTTGTGCGTACAGTACTTTGTTATTTCTAACAAGCTCATTCTGAGCATGGTGCAGTGGTTTGAACATTGGACTATGACTCTGGAGACCAGGGCTTGAATTCCCAGCTCAGCTATGGAAACCCTCTGGGTGACATTGGGCAAGTCACACTCTCTCAGCCTCAAATGAAGAGGAAGGCAAATCTTGCCAAGAAAACCTCATGAAAGGTAGACCTTAGGTTGCCATAAGTCAGAAACTACTTGAAGGCACAACAACTACTCCCAAAGTGATCTTTTGTTCATTTTATTCTGTGTATTCCTTGCCCAAATCACATTTGGAATAGAGTTTGTGTAAATGCATGCCATTGGCACAAATCTGCTGACAAGCACTACTGTCAGTGTTAGAAGATCCTTTCTGGCACATGTCTCAGCTTCTCTGCCATCAATTTGAGGAAGGTGTTGTGTTATTTATATGTTTGATGAAGTGGTGTTTAAAAATCTTTTTGATCTGCTGAATCCAAACCTGTTTGCAGCAAGCAATACACTTTAGCTTAGAAATGAAATTCAAGCCTAGCAGCTGAGATTTTTTTATTTACAGTTGGACCCCATATTTTTAGAAACGAGATTTTCAGACTACCCTGTTATAGTGTTACTATTCCACTTTAACTGTTCTGGCTTCCTCCTGTGGAATTCTGGGGTTTGTAGTTTAGTGAGGCCTAAGATCTCTCTGGCTGAGGGTTCTAAATGCCCCTCCCTAAACTGCAAATCCCAGGATTCAACAGGAGGCAGCCATAGCAAATAAAGTGGAATAGTAACACTGTAACAGTGTTGTCTGAAAATCTCCAATATCTGTTATTTCAGTTATCCATGGCTGAAAAAAAATAGGGACACATACCATAGAGTTGCACTGGAAAATGCATGGAGATGTCCTCTCTAGGCATCTTCTAGGTCATCCAATGCAACTCTATGGTATGTTTGTACCAGAAGTCCTTTATTTTAATAGGGTTTGCTATTATCAAGGGTTTCTGGTATCTGTAGTAAGTCCAGGAACTGAACTCCTGTGGATATGGGCATCTGACTGTAGAAAGTTCACTTTTAGACCACCTGATAACCAGCATTCTGGCTGAAGTGGACTTCTGGCAAGAGATGGATTGCACCTCACAGCAGTCGGTAGGAATGTTTTTGCGAAGAGTCTGAAAGATCTCATCAGGAGGGCTTTAAACTGAGTTGTATGGGGGAGGGAGGCAGTACTCTTGAAGGCAGGAGTTCACCGAGTGCTAGAGAAAATAGCTCAAATGTTATACAGAGAACAAGGCAAGTAACACAACAGCCCAACAATGGGAGGAATAAAAGGCAGATAGGGGAAATGGCCCATGGTCTCAGATGTCGCTATACTAATGCACAGAGCATGGGAAATAAACAGGATGAACTTGAACTCTTAGTACAGCAAAACAAATATAATAGGCATCACTGAAACCTGGTGGGATGAGTCCCATGATTGGAATGTACTAGTATAGACTATTTCAGAAAAATAGACCTAACAGGAAGGGTGTTGGAGTAGCATTATATGTTGATGTGTACACCTGTGAACAGATCCATGACTTAAATCCTGGGAGCCAGGTTGAGAGCATCTGGGTAAAAATTAGGGGAGAGAGAAACAACAAGGATGTCATTGTGGGGGTCTACTATAGGCCTCCAAGCCAAACCGAGGACTTGGATGATGCCTTCCTGGAACAGATGACTGCACATTCAGAAAGGAGAGATGTAGTAGTAATGGGGGGTTTCAACTATCCTGATATTTGTTGGAAGTCCAGCTCTTCCAAGAATGTAAGATCCAACAAATTCCTCAATTGCCTTGCAGACAATTTCATTGTCCAGAAGGTGGAAGAGGCAACAAGGGGATAAGCTATTTTAGATCTGATTCTAACCAATGGGGATGAACTGTTAATGGTGTTAATGGTGTGAAAGTGGTGGGATCCCTAGGGGGAGTGACCATGTTCTCCTAGAGTTTGTTATACAGAGGAAAGGGGAAGCCAAGCATAGTCAGACATGCATTCTAGACTTTAAGAAAACTGGTTTCAGAAAACTTAGGGAATTACTGGGGGTGATCCTATGGTCAGAAATACTAAAAGATAAAGGAGTTCATGAAGGATGGGAGTTTCTAAAAACTGAAGGCACAATTTCAAATAGTTCCAATGAGGAGGAAAACTGGTAGGTGTATAAAGAAACCAGGATGGATGTCGAAAGAACTCTCAACTGAGCTAAAACTTAAAAATGACATGTATAAGAAATGGAAAAAGGGAGAAATCACCAAAGAAGAATTCAGACAAATAGCCAGCTCATGTAGGGGGAAAGTCATAAAAGCCAAAGCTCAGCTGGAGCTCAGGCTTGCTAGAGACGTTAAAACAATAGAAAGGGCCTTTGGGAGTATGTCCGTAGCAAAAGGAAGAACGAGGAAATGGTAGGGCTGCTGCGTGGAGAAGATGGTGAAAGGCTAACAGGACAGAGAAAAGGCAGAACTTCTTAACATCTTCTTTGCTTCAGTCTTCCCAGAAAAGGTGAACAGTGCTCAACCTGGGGAAGATGGAGCACATGATGCAGTAGGGGAAATACAGCACAGAATTGGTAAAGAGGTAGTTCAGGAATACCTGGCCAGTATAAATGAGTTCAAGACTCCAGGGCCAGATGAACTTCATCCAAGGGTATTAAAAGAACTGGCAGAAGTAATCTCAGAACCACTGTCAATAATCTTTGAGAATTCCAAAGGGTAGTGACCAATGGCTCCTCTTCATCCTGGAGAGAAGTGACTAGTGGGGTGCCACAGGGTTCTGTCCTGGGCCTAGTGCTATTTAACATCTTTATCAATGACTTGGATAAGGGAATAAAGGATATGCTTATCAAGTTTGCAGATGACACTAAATTAGGAGGGGTAGCTAATACCCCAGAAGACAGGATCAGAATCCAAAATGACCTGAACAGATTAGAAAGCTGGGCCAATATTAACAAAATGAATTTTAACAGGGAGAAATGTAGGATACTACACTTGGGCAGTAAAAATGAATGCACAGATACAGGATGGGTGACACATGGCTTGAGGGCAGTACATGCAAAAGGGATCTAGGAGTCTTAGTGGACCATAAGCTAAACATGAGTCAGCCGTGTGATGCAGCAGTTAAAACAGCCAATGCGATTCTAGGCTGCATTAATAGGAGTATAGTGTCTAGATCAAGGGAAGTAATAGTGCCACTCTATTCTGATTTGGTCAGACCTCACCTGGAATACTGTGTGCAGTTCTGGGCACCACAATTGAGGAAGAATATTGACAAGCTGGAACGTGTCCAGAAGAGGGCGACTAGGATGGTGGGAGGTCTGGAAGCCATGCCCTATGAGGAGCAGCTTAGGGAGCTGGGCATGTTTAGTCTGGAGAAGAGAAGGTTGAGAGGTGACATGCCAGCCATGTTTAAATAGGATGCCATACTGAGCATGGAGCAGGCTAGTTTTCTGCTGCTCCAGAGACTAGGACACGGAGCAATGGGCTCAAACCCAGGAAAAGAGATTTCACCTAAACATTAGGAAGAACTTTCTGACAGTAAGAACTGTCGGAAGTGAAATACACTGCCTGTAATATGGTGGAGTCTACTTCTTTGGAGGTTTTTAAACAGAGGCTGGATGGCCATCTGTTGGGAATGATTTGTGTATTCCTGCATGGCAGGGGGTTGGACTGGATGGCCCTTGAGGTCCCTTCCAACGCTATGATTCTATGTTTCTTTTTTATTATTTTCTTTATTAAAATTTTATAACAAGACAAAAGGAAAACATAAGACAAAATACAGCACCATAAAAGTACAATGCAAACAATACAATACCAACACAGAAAAATAAAATAACACTCACAAGTATTACAATACATTTAACAATAAGTTAAAAACAAACAAAAAAACCCATAAATCTATAAAAAAACATCTACTTACTTCCTTACCATTCTGGATCAAGAACTTGCTACTACCGCTTATATAACCTTTCTTTAATACATATATGATTCTATGTTTCTATGATGTCAACTCCTTACCTTAGGGCAATACAAAAACAACAGGAACCTCAAGCAAACAAATTTCCCTCAAATACTTTAAAATGTGGGAAATCACCCTTACTGTTAATTGAAGAGAATGTAGGCAAGGGGAAAACATCAAGTTTTGGTTCATGGTCCTCTAGAAGCATATGGTGTACCCAAATTATTTCACAGGAAATGCATTAATCCTTCAGCAGACCTTGGAGCATGGACTGGGTAAGATATGAAGAGGCTCACTTTGATTTTCTCTTTGCCTGGCAAATTCTGAGTGCCTAAGAGTGGAAAATAGGGGATTTACTCACCTAATTCTCACTCTTCTCTGTGTCATTCTCCACATTTTAATCCAAACTCCCGAATTTACCAACAGAATACCTGGTGTGCCTGTGTGATTCTTTAATAAATCTTGATTGGTTAAGTCAAGACATTCAAAATAAGAGACAAGATAGGCAAACACCTGCACTTGTTACTGTAACAAATCTAGTTTTAATCCCATTCCTTGCTTGTCACAGGCAGCTTCTTTGGTCCATTTCATTTTAATTCAAATTTGCGAGCACTTGCTTTTTGTGTGATACCAGTTGACAGTGGATTTTATTAGAGAAGCCTCTAAAAACATTCTTTTGGCACCATATTTTACACCGATTTTCTGCCAGCAAAAGAATCCAAAATATCAAATGTTATCATGATTGCATGAAAAAGAAGCCTCATACTTTTGTGTTCACTGCTGAGTATGATCTCAGCGGTTCTCGCAAGAAGATGTGAGCATGCTTAAAAGTGTTAAAACAGCTAAATTAAAAAACAAAACATACACACAAGCACTGAAATACACTTAATAACTTGCCTGCAACAAGGGGAGGTTCATAAAAAGATGGCTAGTTTTTGCATTTTCATCTAGAAGTGTTCTGACAGGGACTGCCCATTGAGGCTAGAATTGCACCAGCAGAATGGGGTGCGGTTTCACACACTTGCAATCACAGCGAAAAAAGCCACAACCAATCTATTGATGTCTTGTCCCGACAATAAAAAAAGATACCTTATTTACAATACATGATTGTGAAACACTTCATCATCTGGTATTTATGCCCTTTTGTGTTCATTAGGCATCATTATGACACCATATTTGCCACATCTGATAAAGTCCAGTGTTTCTTTGTATCACTTTTCACTCTGTTGTGATATTCAATGGTTTGGGGTGGTGGTGGTTTGTTTTTGTTTTTTGGTAAGGAAGGCAATTTGGGTTAGTCAAAGAATTTTCTGGGGATTCACTGTGCCACAATATATAAAGTATAATAGAAAAGAATAAACAAACATCTACTTGAAGGGGTAATATACTCAGTGTTGTGTAATATAATGGAGTAATATAATATGTTACATAATATTACCTTTTGTTTTCCAAAGTAACGTAGCATGCTACTTTTTTGTAGCCAGTAATAATATTACTATTACTCCCATCCCCGCCGAACTGCTCGTTATTTATTACAGTTGGCCCTCCACGCTTGTGAATTCAGTATTCACGAATTTGATTATTTGCAGTTTATTTTATTTTAAAACCTACTTCCGGCGGTCATTTTTAATAAGTGTATAATGCATAAGCTTCTCTGCAGTAAGTCTATGCAAGATCCTATTAGGAGCAAGATCCTATTAAAAATAGGCATCATGGTTTCTCTGTAGAGAAGATGATGCATTATGTCTTTATTAAAAATGGCCACTGCTGCTCCACTTCCACCAAAAGGTCATAGAATCATTCTGGAGGACCTAGAGATTCCTAAAGAAGTGTTCTCAGGTAAGAAAAATAGCGTTTGTGAAAATGGCATTTATGATTTTTATTTTAGTCCCTTTACTTTCTGGGCTACTTGGAAACAAAGGGCCCCCTTTTGGGGGATGGCTCCAGGCAGTGTGTTTTGAAAAACTTCTGTTAATGAGATATGACAAACATTTTTATAAACATTTTTTTCTTAGTCAGTGAGTGTATGAAACTAGGCAGTGAGTTTCTGTCAGTGACTAAATGAGCATCTAAAACTCACTCAGTGAGTGTCCAAAAAGGGAAAATAAAACATGAAAATAGTTTTCTATTTGATTTATTTGTATTTATTTTTATGACATATAAATAATGCAACACATGTAGAATCATATTTAATTACATTTCTCTCTCTCTCTCTCTCTCTCTCTCTCTCTGGCTTTTCTTCACAAATGAAGATTCAGGAAGGACTCATCCTGAGTTTTCTGCAAGCGTGCTGATGACTAAAAAGGCCAATCCGAGATAGACAAGTCCGGTTGCAGAAAGCACAGCAGAAGGTTTCCTCGGGTGATGTTACCGGGTTGTGATTCTTTCTGCGTTGCCATTTCTCTTCAAGACTTGTTTGGCGTGAGTTCTCAAATAAGGCTGCAGCATTGTGGATAGTGTGTCTCCATGCCTCCCAATGTGAGGCCAGGGCGGACCATTGTTGGTGATCAATTTGGCCAAGCCTGAGATGTTGTTTCAGGGAGTCCTTGTATCGCTTTTTGGAGCTCCCCTCTTACGCTGACCCGTGGCGAGTTCACCGTAGAGTACTATTTTTGGGAGGCGATGGTTCTCCATCCTAGACACATGCCCTGCCCAGCGCAGCTGTGTTCTCAATATCATGGCCTCAATGCTGGTGATCCCTGCTTGCTCAAGGACAGCAACATTCGTCACATAGTCAGTCCAGTGTATATTTAGGATTGTGCGTAAACAGCACTGGTGGAAGTGTTCGAGGAGTCTTAAGTGGTGGCGATAGGTGACCAATGTTTCAGATCCATAAAGGAGAATAGACAGTACAATGGCTCTATACACACTGATTTTTGTGTTTTGCCTCAGGTGTTTATTACTCCAGACTCTTTTGTAAAGTCTTCCAAATGCACTATGTGCCTTTGCTAACCTGTGATCGATCTCTTTGTCAATCTTGGCATCTGAGGAGATGATGCTTCCCAGGTAGGTGAACTGCTGAATGGACTTAAGCACAGAATTGCAGACAGCAATGTGGGGATGGTGGTGTTCGTCCTGTGGTGCAGGCTGATAAAGAACTTCTGTTTTCTTCAGGTTGACTTCCAGCCCAAAGAGCTTTGCAGCTGTTGCGAAGCAGGATGTTAGGTGCTGCAGAGCTGCTTCTGTGTGGGCAACAAGGGCAGCATCATCAGCAAAGAGCAGCTCATGGACTAGATAGTTTAGAGTCTTAGTGAGAGCCCTCAGACGGCTTAAGTTAAACAAGCTACCATCAGTACGGTAACGTATATAGATGCCGTCGTCCTCTTCGAGCTCTGCCGTAGCCCTTTGGAGCATCATGCTGAAGAAGATTGTAAATAAAGTTGGTGCAAGAACACAACCTTGCTTCACTCCATTAGTTATTAGAAAGGGCTCTGAAAGAGCATCGCCATATCTGACATGTCCACGCTGGCCCTCGTGTAGCAAGATAATAATTTTAAGGAATTTGGGGGGACATCCTAGTCTTTCCAGGATCTGGCACAGACCTTTCCTACTCATGGTGTCGAAGGCTTTGGTGAGGTCAACAAATGTTACATAGAGACCCTTGTTCTGCTCTCTACATTTCTCTTGCAGTTGTCTAAGGGCAAACACCATATCTGTAGTACTCCTATTGGCTCTGAAGCCACATTGGCTTTCAGGAAGAAGTTCTTCGGCAATGGCAGGAACTAATCTGTTCAGGAGTATCCTTGCAAGGATTTTTCCAGCAATAGAGAGCAGTGTTATGCCTTGATAGTTTGAGCATTCGGATTTTGCTCCTTTTTTCTTGTACATGGTGATGATGACTGCATCTCGGAGATCTGATGGCAGTTCCCCTTTTTCCCAACAATTCACAAGGAGTTCGTGGAATTTAACATGGAGTACATGACCTCCGTGTTTCCAAACTTCAGGTGGGATTCCATCAATCCCAGCTGCCTTGCCGTTTTTCAACTGCTGTATGGCCTTAAGGGTCTCTTCCAAAGTGGGAGCTATGTCTAATTCATTTTTCATCAGTTTTTGTATCATATGTTGGATAGCTGAGTCTTGGACTACTCAGTTGGCACTAAAGAGACTTTGAAAGTGTTCAGCCCATCGATTCAGGATGGAGGCTTTATCAGTAATTAATGTTTGACCATCTGTACTGTATAAGGAGCTTTGGACCTGATAAGTAGGTCCAAACACTGCCTTAAGAGCTTCATAGAATCCTCTAGAATCACCCAGATCTGCACAGCGTTGTGTCTTTTCTGCTATATTGATCCACAACTTGTTCTGCATGTCTCGTAGTTTTTGTTGAAGTTTACTACATATGAGACGGAAAGCTGCTTTTCTTACGTGGCAAATTGGCTGGGCAAGGTATGCCTGGTGAGCAGTTCTCTTCTTTGCCAACAGCTCCTGGATCTCTTGGTTGTTTTCATCAAACCAGTCTTAGTTTTTCTTGTGGGAGAACCTGAGGGATTCTTCCGCAGACTGGAGGATACTGTTTTTGATATGTTGCCAAAGCACTGTAGGAGAAGGATCTGTAGGATGGTCTTCAAGTTTCGTTTGTAGATTTGCCTGGAAGTTGTCTCTCATGGTAGCTTGTTGAAGTTTGTTGACTTGGAGTCTCTTTTTAAGATGCCACCCCTCTTAGGTTTGAACTTAAGATGAAGATTTAGTTTACATCTGACGAGGTGATGATCTGTTTGGCATTCTGCACTGGGCATCACTCGGGTATGACGGACATGACGAATGTCTCTCTGACGGACTAGAACATAGTCAATGAGGTGCCAATGTTTGGATTGGGGATGCATCCAGGTTGTCTTCAAGCTATCTTTCTGCTGAAAGATAGTGTTTGTAATAGTCAGCTGTTGTTCTGCACAGAACTCTAGCAGGAGGCGTCCGTTATCATTGCAATTTCCAACACCAAGCTTGCCTAAGATACCTTTCCAGGCTTTGGAGTTCTTTCCTACTCTGGCATTGAAGTCACCAAAGATAATAATTTTATCTTCTACAGGGACTTTTTGTATGTGGTGGCGTAGGTCTGTGTAGAATTTTTCTTTCTCTACAGGGTCGGCTTGCATAGTTGGGGCATATATACTAAAGAGAACAACATGTGGGAGGCGTAAGGAAATAATGTGATCAGAGTGTCCTGTTGGCAAGGTTTCGAGTTTGGAGGCAATGGAGTTTTTAATCATGAAGCCTACCCCTGAAAGATGTTTTTTGGTTTTCGGTTTGCCAGACCAGTAAAGTGTGTAGCCGGCGCCGTGTTCTTTAAGGCTGCCTTGCTCATGGAGACGAACTTCACTGAGAGCAGCGATGTCAATATTAAGCCGTGATAGTTCATGGGCAATTAGAGCAGAACGACGCTCAGGCCGTCTACTATTTTCAGAGTCTCGTATGGTTCTGATGTTCCAGCATGCAAGTGTCAGTTTATTCACACCTTTGGAGGCCGGTGTGCCTTTGTTTCTTTGCCTTTGTTTGACTGCATCAGACGATGCTTGTTGGCTGCAGCTAGCCAACCAGGTAGATGGGGATGAGCTTTCATTAGGCCACCTTTTCTAGGCCCCTGTCCATATGGAGCAAGCAGTGCTCTCCTTAAAAAAGGCTGCTTGGTCATTCAGGATGCTGCCGAACAAGACTGTCATCTTCCGGGTCAGTCTCGAGCGACCAAAGTCCTGAACCGCCTGCATGCAGGCTTGGGTCTGCGGCTTCCAGTGCATCTTTACACCTGCTGGTTTCATCCCTCGCCTATCACTACAGGGCTTTTTTTTTTTTTTTTGGAATTGGATTTGTCCTTTGAGCCTGTGCAATGGATTTTTCTGGTGGAGCGCAGCGTGCACAGAACTGGCCTCACCCTTTAAACCAGAGGTTCATCTGCCGTGGCCTTGCAAGCATGGACGTAGCAGCGAGGTCCTCGGGCCGTAGGTTTGATTAGAGTTTCCTTCTCTTAGACGGTTGACCTTACAGGGTTGGACGAGCACCATCTGCCCAGGTTTGGGATTAGAGTTTTCCTTCTCCTAGGATGGCTGCCATAAGGCTAGAGAGCCCATCCTGCCCTTTGACGCTCTTTGTCAGACCCTTCGGTTTTGACCTGTCTGGCATGGGAGACCCTACCAGTGGCTATTATGCCACCGCCAGCATAGCTCAAAACATCATTAGGGTACGCAAGCCTCTCTCCCACGACAAGGGGGCGTCAATGGAGAGGTAATTACATTTAGTAGAAGTGCAATCAGTACAACCGTGGGTTTACATGTAGTTATATTAAAGTGCCTCCACAAAAAGTATTTTTATTAACTGTAAATGATAGGTGAGTGTGGATAATTTCACTGACACTAGAACATTAATGACAATCTGGCAGCTTTAATGCAGAAGGAATATTTAATAAACAATGTAATACAGTAATATATTGTATTACTTATTACATTTTGAGGCAAGCAATAAGCAATATACCGATGTTACTCCCCCCAAGCAATATGTAATAAGTAATATATTACTTTTCAAAGTAATATTTTACAACAGTGACTGTACTTCTATGCAAATACGTTTGCATAGGACTTTGTGTGTATTTCCACTTAAAGCACCAACAAACGGACTAACAGAAATAATTTTAATACTTTCAGTCTAAATTCAATTGTTAGCCCCTCCTGAAGTAAACTCATTGAATTAATGGTATTTATATAGGTGACGGCTTACCAAGTTTCCATTACTTTAGTGGGACTAATAGTTTGATTTAGCTTTTATTCTTTATGTGCTTGTAGTTCACGAAAGTATTTTGTGAGGATTTCCTGTTATGCCAAGAAGTCTGTCCTGAAAATAGAGCACAAAAAAGGGACTTCAATGAATGGCAACCTTTCTTAGAAACCATTCTCCTACTTCTTTTCTTTAGGTTGATTTTCAGAGGACATGAGATCCTTTTCTCACGCTTCTATCTGGTTTTCATAGTCAGAAAAATCTGTCCTGAGGCTACTTTTGCGGAGTACATGCTTTTGGGTAGCTTGTAGCTCTTGAGACACAGGTCAGCAAGTCCAGCACAGGCTGTTCTTCAACCCAGTCTTGTGTTACTGGACTTTGTTGCTCACATTGCATGGTAATTTGCTGTTGGGCATGTTTCTTTAAACAGACTTTATCTATCTGTTGAATGCATTCCATCACCACCTACAGTCAGCCTTCCCATGGTGGCTACAAAAGAAAAGAGTTCATAATATCATCAGTAAACTTTAAATCCACTATAAAATTGAACAAAATCAGCATATGTAATAAAAGTAATTCAACCGGAAGTTAATAGAACAAGTTGGCTGTTCTGTTAGGTATTCCTGTTTGGAATCCTTGTTTCCTGACCTGCCTTTCAAATGACTAGGATAACCTTTAACTTATCTGAATTAAGCTTCAATTTGTTTACTCCTCATCCAGTGGATTAATGACATCAGGTAATGATTTTGAATCATAACAGCTTCAGATGAAAAGGAGAAACCGAGTTGGGTGTCATCAGAACACTGATGGTACCAGAGCCAAAACTCCAGTCAGTGATTCCTAGCTGTTTCACATACAGGATTTGGACAAGACCAAACCCCACAGGGTTGAACAGGAGTGTCCCAGAACCACCTTCTGAATTCATCCTTCTAGGAACCACAGTAAACTGTGGATCCAGCAGTATGAACTCTACCTGCCCAGCTCCTGGCACAGATCATCCAACAAGGGGAGGAAATCCCTCTGTCTCATAGGCCTAACAATAGATTGAACTGAATCAATATAATCTGTCTCAGTTAGGGATCTCTGGAGCTGGGTGAGATGCTACCACACACTTTAAGCCCTGGTGGTGCAGTGGTTAAATGCTGGTACTGTAGTCACAATGTTGTGAGTTCGATAGTTGGGGGCAATTAGCCACTTAGTAAACCACTTAGACAGTGCTTAGCACTATAAAGCGGCATAGCAATGTAAATGCTATTGCTATTGCTTTTGAATACTTGGTCCAAAAATGGAATATTGGACACTGGCTGGCAGTTATCAATACAGTGGGTCTCAAAGAGTGCTTTCAAAGCATAGGTCTTAAAACATGGTCTTTTAGGCATATTGGAAACCTGCCTTACTTCACTGAGGCATTTACTGCTCTCGTAAAGAGCGGATGGTGGGTAAACCATTCAGCCAATCCCCCTCTGATCATTTTCTGAGCTGGGAAGTTCAAAGGTCTAGCACACAAGTGATGGCCCTTACCTCTTCAAGATTCTTGTCCCTAAATGAAGGGACATCCCTAAATGAAGGGACATCCCTAAATAAAGAAGAATCTCTTACCATTGGACAAGCCGGGGCCAAAGTTACACAACCAGGCCTGTACCAAGTACAGTGTCCAAATAAGAACAGATCCAAGTGATTGTATCTGTGAAGTGTTGTGTAAATTGTTCAGTTAGATTTGTTTGTGATAGTATTCTGCTAGTGTCTTACTTGTCTCATTGCTACCAGATGCCTAGAAAAACAAGGGCTGGTTTAGATCTTCTTCTTGTTGCTGTGTGCCTTCGAGTCATTTCTAATTTATGGTGACTCTAAGTTGTACCTGTCACAGGGTTTTCTTGGCACAATTTGTTCAGAGGGGGTTTACCTTTGCCTTCCTCTGAGGCTGAGAGAGTGTGATGTACTCAAGGCCACCCAGTGCATTTCCATGGTCAAACGGGGATTCGAACCCTGGTCTCCCAGTGTCTTAGTCCAACAACCAGACCACCACACCATGCTGGCTCTCTTGTCTATGGCAAACATGGCTCAATATTTATTTATCTGATGTACAGCCTATCGAGTGGTGAAGCATGCTACTTCTAGAAATGTCTGAAAGGTGATGGACCAATGTATACAGTACTTTCAAAAAATACCTAGCAAATATATGCAAAGGAACTCCCCCCACCCCCGTTCTTGACAACAAGCTGCCAATTCCTAGAGTGAGTTCTTTATTATAGTAGAATTCTGATGGAGATTAAGAAACACCCTCATAACAGTTGTTTAATTTCTAGATTAAGAGATGCCCATCTCTCGATGCAAGATTAGAGGATGGGTAAAAATAGAAAATTAGATCTACTTGGCTTTACCTCTCATGACCCCTTGCCCCACCACACCTAGTGGGCATGAGCTACTGCTTCACACATATGCTGATGGGGTTTGAGCAGGTATGACTGACCAGGAAAGGGATTTAGGAGTTCAACAAAAACATCAGCACAGTGCATGGTTACTGCAAAAAAGGCAAATTCCATGTTGGGGATCATTGGGAAGGGGGAATAAATCAAATGACCAGTCATAGATACAGATCTATAGTGTGATTGTACCTGAAACACTGGAGATTTTCACACTACACTGTTATAGTGTTACTATTCCACTTTAACTGCTCTGGCTTCTTCCTGTGGAACTCTGGGATTTGTAGTTTAGTGAAGCCTAAGAACTCTCTGGCTGAGAGTTGTAAATGCCCTTCCCTAAACTGCAAATCCCAGGATTCCACAGGAGGCAGCCATAGCAAATAAAGCGGAATAGTAACACTATAACAGTGTAGTGTGAAAATCTCCACTGTGTACAGATCTGAATGTCACACTCCCGAAAGGCTAACTAAATTATCACAGACTGGAGCAATTCTACTGTGAGGAAAGGTCACAATATTTAATTTCGGGGGAAAAAAGCTAGTAAGGGGGAATATAGATTATGTATGGTATGTAGGAAAGTAGGTAAACAGATGTTTCTCTCTTCCTTGCATAATTAATTTTAAAATGTAGAGATACACAATGAAGCTGAATGATGGAAGATTGAGTATAGACAAAAGAAGCAGTTATTGTTTTTTTCACAGGGGACATAATGTAAGATATGGAATTCACTTCCACTGAATGTGACAATAGTCACTAGTAAATGAGCTTATTACACCATGCCATTACGCAGCTCTACTCACAACGATAGCTGATTGCTGACAATGCGTATCGCATCCTTGTCACATTTGTGCTGTAATAGTGTGATACACACATTTTTTCCTCTGCACTATGCTGTTATCACCAGCCTGTTTCCTCTGCCTTGTGCTTTGTGATTGGTTTGCCTCATTTCCACCCCCAAAATATATAGGTGTAATAACATAATTACAGCATGATGTCATTATAACACAGCCCAAATCTCTCATTATGAGAGGTGGCATACACAGGAAGCAAAATGGACCAGCCCACCCCATACCATTTTTGATAACATTCTCCTGTGAGAAATAAAAATGCTTATCACACTAGCTAGTTGTTTCAGGTTGGCTGTTCAAAACTGCTTCACCCATACACATTAAGGCATAACACTACTGCAGCACAATGTCATTACAGCAGACCCATCACTGCCCAGACCTTGAATCACGAGAGATGATACAGGAAGGGAAAGGCCCTACATCAATCCCCATTTTCATCTCTTTCTCCTGTGAAAAACAAAAGTGCTTATCACACTGGTCAGTTGTTTCAGGTTGGGGGTTCAAAACCTGCTTTACTCATATTCTTTAATCTGTAATAATGCTATTATAGCATGACATCATAGTGCATTACACTATTACCTTTTAATGATGATGATGATGATGATGATATTTTTTTAAAAAAACCAGTAACCCTGTGATGCATGTTATTGCAGAAAAAACAGTGAAGAGATCTTTGGAAAACACTCCCTTGCAGTAAAGGGATCTGAATACTGACTGTAATTGTTAACAGGTCAAAAATGCACTGTTATTGCACTATAACAGAAAACTATTTATATTTTAAAAATTAGAAAAAGTCTGAAAAGGGTTTGAAGAGTATAAAGCACAGAAAGCACAGTTATTCTCTTTGGAAGTATTGTCCTCCCTGCCCAAGCATTAGTAGTCTGAGGTTTCCCTGCTGAAGATTTGTTTGGGAATCCCCAAGGGTGGGGCAACCAGACCACACCCACTAATTCATTGTTCTTGTAATGAAATGGAATGAGACATTTGCACTCAAAATTATTTACTGAATTGTAGCGAGAAAGGGGGAATCATTAATGGATTATTTCCAGCATGAAAAAAGCCACATTCCAAATGAATGTACAGTACAATAGCAGCAGGAGAGCCATGACAATAAAGCTGAGACAACAGCAGGGGCACACTGCTAGAATGGTATAACGATGCAGTGTGGTAAGGTTCAAAGATTGTTTCAAAAGATTAGTCAAATTCATACAGGGTGAGACTATCAATGGCTACTAAGGGTGGTTGTATTTGGCTTCCAGGACCAGAGGAATGCCAGTTGCTGGACACCAGCAGAGTGAACAAGGCTGTTACTTTCATGTTCTGCTTGTGGGGGGCCCTGGTTGGCCACTATGGGAAACAGGATGCTGGACAAAATAGGCTTTTGGTCTGATCTAGCAAGACTCTTCTTATGTTAAGATAACCAGGTGAGAGTGAAGCAGGAGAAGTACACCTTAGTCTGCAGTGCTAATGATAGGCCCACACACTAAAACAGGAATGGTCAGTTGTTCTGGGAGAAGCCTTCACTTCTTCTTCCCATCTCAGCTCTTTGCCTTTGAAAAGGTATGGTTGCTATCACAGTTGAGTGCGATGAATGACACAAAGAAAAACACTGAATTTTCCTCACTTTATGAAAGCTACAACCACATATGGGTCAAACTGCAGAATCAGGTCATTACTGAATGAGCACATAAACCATCCACAACTTCATATGAATGACAGATTTCCTAGGTAAACTTAATTTCTGCTATGTTACAGTATACAGTCTATTAATTTTGCTTCTCGCCCTTTTGGCTAAGATAAAATGTAGTAAATTAATTTAAAACTTACTTCGACTATACTGTATTATCACAACATCTAACACACACTAGGTGTGGTGAATACCCTTTTGCAAGATACACATGTCAGAGTGTATGGATATTCCTGTTTGGATGGTGTTGTGTTGAAATCATGGTAACATGTGTGGTCAAATTTCTACCTAACAAGTCCAACTCTTTGCTGCCTCATACCGCAGGTGTATGCTATTGTTACAACACCCACCTGAATGGGTGTGTCTTCTACCTGAAGGTGTGTGCTTGTTTGTAAGGATACTTTTGCATCCTGACTTCTGCATTAGTATTCATGTGATTTTCTTTCAAGTGCATGGCTTGTGGCAATATAGTCAAGGGGGGATGGCTGCTGATTGTGTCAGCTGCACACTATTACATTTGTGCTTGGTTTTGAAATTATTTGAAGAAAGTTGGTAATCTAATTGTTTCTATGATGTGATAAGCGCAGAGTTGTTACACTGGAGTCAGTTGTCACCTATGAGTTAGGGAGTTAGTAACCTGAATGACCTTTAACACATTTTTAAAAATGTTGTCAGGGATGATTCAAAGGGAGAGGACAGAGCTATAATTTTCAGTGACAGATATGACTGACAAAATCTTCTTAAGATCCCTGAGGCAGTACTGTAATCTCATTTACACTGTACTACACTACAACAGGAGTGGGTGAAGTATGGTCTAAGGATCTAAGCCCTTTCCCCAGGATTATTTTTCTAACAAGGCATGACAGTTTATGGCTGAAATGTAGTGGCAAACTGCTAAATGAACTATTGTCAATGTGAAAAGGAAATAAATGCACTGGAGTCAATGGAATAATCAATATCACAGTTAATTTAGTTACTTTTAGTTCATTATCGTAGTCAATATCATTAAAGTCAATTTGAAACTATCTAAGGCTTTTGTTGTCGTGTACTTTCAAGTCATTTCTGACTTATGGGGTGACCGTATCACAGGGGTTTCTTGGCAAGATTTATTCATAGGGGTCTGCCATTGTCGTCCTCTAAGGTTGAGAGAGTATGACTTGCGCAAGGTCACCCAGTGGGTTTCTACAGGTGAGCGGGATTTGAACTTTGGTCTCCAGAGTCCTAGCAGAGCACTCAAACCACTATGCCCCACTGGCTCTCATTTAAGGCTTACTTCAACCTAAATATGCCTAAAGGCACCAGATCCCGTCTGATCTTGAAAGCTCAGCAGTGTCAGCCCTGGTTAGGACTTGGATGGAAGACCACCAATGAATGCCAGAAGCTGTAGGCTGTATTTCAGAGGAAGAAACTGTCAAAACCATCTCTGAATATTCCTTGCCTAAGAAAACCCTGTAAAATTCATGTTGTTGCCGTAAGTCAACAAGCAACTTGAAGGCACATGCAAACAAAAGGCTTACTTAAATAGAACTTTAAGAGTTATTTAATGGGATTAATACATTTCAGTCAATTCTTAATCTATTTTACATATATAACTAATGTTTATGTATGTAACTTTTAACAACAGCCACAAATTCACAAAAACAAAAAGTACCACCCTTGAGCAACTGGCACCCTGAAAAATATCCCCAATCCCTCAGCAACTGTCCACTGTTGCCTTAGAAAATTCAGATCAGTTTTGGAATTTATATTTTAGTTGCATCTTGTATTACACTCTGTAATACACACTGTGATCACATTTAAATATATATATATATATAAAAATTCTGGGGAGCATTGGGGTCTGCAGAAAATAAGTTGGGGGTACACATGGATTGCATTTTACCCACTTTTATGCTAAGTAAGGGCAGAATGAGAGCCAGCATGGTGTAATGGTTTGGGTCTTGGATGAGGACTCTGGGAGACCAGGGTTCAAATCCCCGCTTGGCTATAGAAAGCCACTGGGTGATCTTGGATAATTCATACCCTCTCAGCCTCAGAGAAAGGCAATGTCAAACCTCCTCTGAACAAATCTTGCCAAGAAGACCCTGTGATAAGTTTGCCTTAGGGTCACCATAAGTCGGAAGCAACTTCAAGGCACACAACAACAAAGCACTAGCTTTTGCTTAATGAAGCTGAATTTTTTAAGATCTGTGCACTGGAGTCTAATAGAGGCATGCACTATGTCAACTCAGAAATGATTTGAAGGCATACGACAACAACAATAACAAGGGTGCAATGGTGGCAAAATAGACTCCTACCCACTGCCACTCTTGATCCATCCAGAATGGATCCAAGAACATCCTAAACCCATGAAGCTGGTTTTCAGAAGGGAGTATAACAGCACAAAAATAGGTTGGCAGCCTACTTCTTGATCATCATTCACTATGAATAATATTTCCATCTTGTCTGAACTTAACCTGCTTGCCACATCCAGTCTGAAATATATTCCAACATACCAGGTTAGAATGTTCACATCTTCCCTAGGATCAGAAGATGGAGGTAGAACTGGGTAACATCAGAGATGGTTGCTATGAGATAGAACTGGATGTCATCAGCTTACTGGTAACACACGGTTCTCATCTCTGAATGACTGATCTCACACAGCAATTTAATGAAGATACTAAATACCACACTGTAATCCAAAGAACTCAGTCCAGAGGTGTAGACTCCCAATATCATCACACCACAGTAGAGCATCTCTTAGCCTGATCCTGACAATCCACAGTATCTTATAATTAATATTTTTTAAAAAAAAAAACCTCACAGAGAACCAGGTTGACTATTGAGACTTCCTCACAATATATTTGAAATATCCCTTCCTGAAGTTAAAGGTAATGCTAAAATTCCTGCTTGACTGGATTTAGAGGTGAACTGTGTTCTGCATTATGGCAGAGAAACAGAAAAATCACACAGCTGAAATTTTCTTCAACTAAGGAAGTACAGAGCTATAGTTACATGAAAGTAAACTTATAAGAATTAATAGGACCAACAATCACAGAATAAATCATATTATGCAAGTGAGCCTTAGACATTTCTACAATTTCAGAAACTGTGGTTTGCCATTATATTCAAACCAACAAACTATGGTTGCCCTTTCAAACTATAAACCACCTTTGCAGTGTAAATTTTGATATAACAGAAAACTATGGTTTCCATGAAATAGGAAGTAATTGGACTGGATAATGCAAGAGGATGAAGGAGGAAAGCACATGAGCCCTAAGGTCATAGCTCTGGTTTGAACTGAGCTAGTAAGAACTTGATGAGAGGGCTTTTGATTCTGAAGAGCTACCTAAAAGTCAAAGTGAAGAAAACCAGTGTTTCAGCACTCCATATCCCACCCAACTAGGTCACAACTAGAAGTTATGACACAAAGGGAGGAAGCTGCATCTTTTGTTCGTAAATATAATGAAAGATCATTCCTGGATGAGTTACATTCTCTTTCCTATCCAGTAAATTGGTGTGAATTGTGTGGCCCTTAAGATAACTCCAAACATTTCTTGCTATTGGCTATGCTGCCTAGGGCTGCTGGGAACTGAAATCCAACACTATCAGGAAGGCTGGACTATACCTATATGTGTTCCAAAGGATTAATTACTTACTCACTTTTTAAAAGGGGACATTGTTGGAAAACCTAAAGTGGATTTCGGGGAGGGAGTGAAGCAGCACATCCTGTCCTGTTCCCAGAGTTTTACTAGGCTGTGAGTTACAGGGCGCAGCTTTGCCAGGCTTTTTCATTTTGATAAATCTGCATAAATGGTACCCTTGGGGCAATGCCCTGCTATATCCACTTGAGCTCATCACTGCTCACAGAGGGTCCCACCACCACATCCTAAACTTTCCTGGATCCAAGAGGGGTGTGATTGCTCTACTAAAACCTCTCTGCTAGTTGGGGTGTTAGCTACAATTAATACATTCAGAACTAAGGTTGGTATTTTTTCACTTAAAGCTCTATCTGAATAAAAGCTATGTTTCTGTCTCTTTATTACCACATCACATGAAAGTTAAATTGATTTTAAGGAAATGTAGAGTGTAAGTTTGAGATGGTTTGACTTAAAATGCCGGCTATGTGGCATACACAGAATTGGGAGGGGGGGGGCTATAGGCCACTCCAAATATTTTTCATTCATATAGAGTGATGTGCTTTGTGGCCAACTGTGAGCAGTGTGCTCTCTCAAGGGCAACTGAGACTGGTGTGCACTATGAGGACATTTAAGCACCCAAAGAGAAATGGAGTCATCCTCCAGAGCAGCTCAAACTGGACATCTCAACTGATGTTGGTTAATGATTCTCCTGAGCAATGCTGGGTACTACAGCTAGTAAGATAAGCAAAGGCTCTTCATGTAATCCACTTATAGACTTATACAGTAAATATGTTGTACAATCTCTGGAAACATCCACCATATTTATCTAATACCTCTACTTAACTATGATTAAACCAGAAATAATGGGATTTCTGGTTTAAAATACCATAGAGTTGCCTTGGAGGACTTAGAAAATGCCTAGAGAGGACACAATTTCTAGGAAGACTCTATGGTAGGTGTGTTGTTTTGTGTCCCATGGATAACTGAATCAGTGGATAATGAATCAGTGGATACGGGGTTCCTACTGTACAATAGATTTTGTCACACATTAGATTGTCAGATACCCTCAACATAAAGGTCATTTTCAACCTAGACAATTATACCATTTTGATACTACTTCAAGGGTCATGGTTTCATTCTATGGAATTGTAGCATTTGTAGTTTTCTGTTAAACAGGATTCTCTGTAACAGAATCTAGTGCCTCACCAAACTACAAATCCTAGGATTCTGTAGAATAAACCCATGCCAATTAAATTTGTATCAAAGTGCTATAACTGTGTAATGTGAAAGAGACTTGTGGTCTTACAGGATATTTTTCTCCAGTGTTGATACAGGTTGATGCAGCCAATCCTGTAAAGCAAGAAGAATACGTACTTGTGAGTTATTCAGTGATTATAATCATGGGGAAATATGGAAAGTTTTGCAAGCTCAAGTCATCCTGGAAAACAGACAAAAGAAAGTGATAGAGCACAGATTTAAGGCAAATTTCCAGTGGAAGTGAAAATTTTAGTGAATTGCTTTTTATTAAATCACAGATCTGGAAGATCATTCAGCCAGGTCTCCCCCATCCTAGATTTATGCTTTTCATTTTTCTGCACTTAAGGCGGAAAAACGAAAAGCATAGATATAGGATGGGGGAGACCTGGCTGAACGAGACTACATGTGAAAGGGATCTAGGAGTCCTAGTAGACCACAAGTTGAACATGAGTCAACAGTGTAATGCGGCAGTTAAAAAGGCCAATGTGATTTTGGGCTGCATCAATTGACGTATAGTGTCTTGATCAAGGGAAGTAATAGTGCCACTCAATTCTGCCTTGGTCAGGTCTCACCTAGAATACTGTGTCCAGTTCTGGGCTACCACAATTCAAAAAGGATATTGACAAATTGGAGTGTCTCCAGAGGAGGGCAACTAAAATAGTGAAAGGTCTGGAAACCATGCCTTATGAGGAAAGACTTAAGGAGCTGGGTATGCTTAGCCTAGAAAAAAAGACGGTTAAGGGGTGATATGGTAGCCCTGTTTAAGTATTTGAAGGGGTGTCACATTGAGGATGGAGCAAGCTTGTTTTCTGCTGCTCCAGAGACTAGAACACGGAACAATAGATGCAAGCTCCAGGAACAGAGATTCCACCTCAACATTAGGAGGAACTTTCTGACAGTAAGAGCTGTTTGGCAGTGGAACACACTTCCTCGGAGCATGGTAGGGTCTCCTTCCTTGGTGGTCTTTAAACAGAGGCTGGATGGCCATCTGTCAGGGATGGTTTGATCGTGATTTCTTGCATGGCAGGGGCCCTTGTGGTCTCTTCCAACTCTACAATTCTATGATTCTAAGGGATCACAATGGTCATCTAGACAAATCCCTGCCAGTGCAGAAATCCACAGCTAAAGTATGGTGGCCAATGAACCTACATTTGAAAACCTCCAATGAAGGAGTCTATCACCTCTCAAGGTGGTCTATTGCAAAGCTGAACGGCTCTTTCCATAAGGAAGTTCTTCCTGATATTTAGTTGGAATAACCTTAGTTAGCATCTCCTGTGCAGCGGGCTTGCCATATTTTCAGGCTCATGATCTACAGAGTGAACCCACCATCGATTCAAATGTACACAGTACATTGGAATCTGCGGTGGAGAGCATGCCAGCCACCTGCTTCTGACTCTGAGGCAGCTGGGTTCCTTTGCAAGGCAGAAGCGGTTGGTTGGCAGGGCCTCTGCAACTTCCCTATGCCATTTTTAAAAAGGACTTGAGCATGCATGCTTTTGGTATCTGTGTGTGTGTGTGTCTCCTGGAACCAATCCCTTGTGGCTATCAAGGGCCCACTGTAATTTGAACCCACTTGTTAAGGTCTAGTCCTCTGGAGCAGCAGAAAACAAATTCACTCACATCATCTACATAACCTTTCAGATATTTCATGAAGGCTATCAATCACTTCTCAGTCCTCTTTTCTCAAGGCTAAACATGCCCACTCAACCATTCCTCATAAGGCTTGGTTTTCAGATCCTCTACCATCATCCTCTCAACATGTTCATTTATTGATATCTTTCTTAAACAGTACTGCCCAGAACTGGACACAATATGCCAGTTGAGCAGAACAGAGTGGTCCTTTACTCCCCTTGAACTGGGCCCTGCACTACTGTTGATGCAGCCAGGAACTACATTACCTTTCTTGGCTAATGCATCACAGTACTGACTCATGTTTAGCCTGTGGTCTACTAACATCCCTAGATCCTTTCCATATGTACTGCCATCAAGAGAGCTGTCATTTCTCTCCAGGATGATGAAGAACCATTGGTGAGTACTCTTTGGCCCATCGACTAGCAAATCCACCTAACAAAGCACTATCTATCCCACAATTTACCAGTTTTTGTGAAATATCATGGGGACCTTGTCAAAGCTTTACCAAAATCAAGATACACTATGCCCACAGTATTCCCTTGGTCTCTCAAGCTTATCTCTATCCAAAACAGCCTGGCATTATTTGTTATGGAAAACCTCATGCTGGCTCTCAATAATTACAGTATTCTTTTCTAAGTGCTCACAAATTGATTGTTTAGAGCCTTTCTTGGTATTGAAATCAAGCTGATCTATAAGTAGCTGTCCAGATCCTCTCCCTTACCCCCTTTCCCCTTTTCAAAGTTTTTAAGAATAACATCCTAAATCCACATACTTTGATTTTCCTTTCACAGTTTAACCACACTTAGAGATGGCCTGAATTAGGGCAAATCTGGGGCAATCAAAGTGTTACAACCCAAAGTATCATTTTGCCAGTACAACTGAGGGCAGATTGGATTCCCCTTCTTCCTGTAACCCCTCATGTAAATTTATGTGCAACTCAATCTGCAAAGAAAGGAATGATGTGACAGGGCTTCAGAGGATACAAGGGGAAAATAAACTTGCATCAAACAAGCAGATGTCAACTCATACGGTGTTGAAATGTAGCAGCTCAAAAAGCTTTGCAGCACATTAAAAAATCTAGGGTACAATTACTTCTCATACAAAACCACAGAACAAACACATTTTTAGTGTCAACAGGTCCAAGATTTTAAATAAAATCAGAAAACATAGCAAATCCTATATCTGTATACTGTATATAGAAGATATTTTATCAGCATTATTTCCAAGTAACAGGATGATCCTGAAGAAAGTAAACTGGATTCCGAGAAGTGCTAGAAGAAGATAGACAGACTGGCCAGTTTAGAGGCATCCTTTTGGGCAGGCTGGCTGAACAGTTACTTGGTAGTCAGACATTTGCATGCTTCCATAGTTCCATAGGGGCTGCTCTCTTTATTCCATGGGGGAAGCATGTGTATAATCATTTTCGTCCCGGTGCTTTTCTCTTTTTTCTTGTCACTTTTCTCATGGCTGGCAGACTTCCATGCCTATCACCTTTTTCAGAACAAAATGGATTCTACAGCCAAGGTATCAGGATGATACCAATGAGAATACAATATATATGTATAGAAATCCAGAATATAAACTGTGGTGTTGAGAAAGTCTGAGGGGCTTATTCCACGAGAGAAGGGAAGTGGAAGTAAAGCCCAAGAGTAGTGTGGTCTGCCTTGCCTTATTGCACGACATTGGTGTGCTTCAGCTGTTCTTCCATTCTGATCCGTGGGAGATGGTGGTAAAGGAGAGTCTTTTTGCTAACAGATTTTTCCATTTAGCAAAAAGACTTGCATTTACCACCATCTTCTGTGGGACCGGAACAGGAAAACAGCTGAAGCATGCTGACATCATGCTTTAAGGCAAGGAAGAATGCACTACTCTTGGGGTTTACTTCTGCTTCCCTTCTCTTGAGCAATGGCTCTGTCAAACTGGATAAATGTAGGCACAACTCATGGTAATTTGACACAGGAAAGGGAACACTATTTAACTTGACTGAAAATTACCTTCATAAAAGAAAGAAATTCAAGCTAAAATGTATAGTTTGGAACATACTGTCACAAAGTATGAAGTCTGTATTTTGTAGTCTTTATAAGAGTAATTACCATTCCTTCAGCCAATTCAGAATAAGCTTCTAAAGGAACTTCTTGCACTCCTATCTGGGGTACACTCCCCACTGCTAAAGCTGAAAGTTGATCTTCTTTCTATCAAGGCAAGGATTTATAAAGCATCTATACTTGGTGGGGAAAAACTGATGGAAATATGTGAAAACGCTTTATGGAACAATGTACAAAAGGTACACGCACACATAATTGGTCAACACTGTCACATTCTTTCCCCAGGTGTGGGAAAATTGTGGGCTGTTACCCATCAGGTCCTGTTTTGTGACCTCAAGAACCCACTAAAAGGCAGAATTTCTGAGATAGCTCATGATAAAAATATACTTGTCAATCAACTTCAAGTGTTCTTGTAGTTGTCATGATGGACTGCCCAGCCATCATGGGGGGTTCATCAATAGTAAAGAGAAATTTTACAGTATTTTCAAGTTCTAATCACTGCTGCTCTCAGAAATGTGTGTATTGCCCCCTGTTTCCAAACAATGCCTCCCGTTTACTTAAAGGGAAAGTATAAAGGGATTCACTGTACACAGCAGTTCCGTTCTGGGGAGTGGAACATGTAATGCAAAATGTAGTGCATTATTTACTGTACTGTCCATTATATAATGATCCCAGGACTTGTTCTTGAGAAATAAAAGCAAGAAGTGGTTGGACTCTTGCTGATATTAATTAAGACTTGTTGGTAGACTATAATAAATCAAAAGACATAGCTATGTTAGTCTGGAATATCAGTAAGGAAGTGGATCTTCTAGCACCTAACTGTGAAACTAACTTAGAGAGAAAAAATTGTAGTACTGTATAAGCTTTCGTAGACTTAGTCTATTTCCTCCAGACTCCAGCATCTGAGGAAGTAGACTAAGTCTACAAAAGCTTATGCTACAATTTTCTCTCTCTCAGTTACTCTCAAAGGTGCTACAAGATCCCCTTGCTTATAGTAAATCCGTCATAATTACAGTAAAGGAGAAACCCTTGTAGTGCAGCCTGGAAGATAAACTTTAATTTTCCAAAAATGTTTGCAGCAGGCTGTAAAGGGGTTCAGTTGTTATAGTTTTCGTTGCCATTGTTAAAACTGACTTGCAGCAATGTACTAGCATTATTAGCTTTTGGTCCTATATTTTTATCTTCTGCCTTTCACATGTCTTTGTCTCAGTATTAGCAATAATTTAGGCATCCACTGATTTATTTCAGCAGGTATATTGCATCAATATACAGTGGGCCCTTGGTATCCTCTGAGGTTTGATTCCAGGAGCCCCCATGGATACCAAAACATGTGGATGTTCAAGTCTCATTATATTACAACGGCATAATAAAATGGTGTCCCTTATATAAATTGTCAAAAATCAAGGTTTACTTTTTGGGTTTTAAAAAAATCATTATTTTTTGGAATATTTTCAAGCCGTGAATAGTGGAATCCATGGCTACTGAATCTGTGGATACCGAATCTGTGGATATGGAAGACCAACTGTAGTATTCATTGTGCCACAGATAAATAAAACTAACCTGAATCTGATTTACATATGTATATATAAAAGGAATGCTTGAAGTATTTTGTGCCTTTTGGTTAGCTAGTAAGATCTGAAGCTACCAAATTTAATCACATCAGGGGAATCTTGAACCATAGGGATGATGGGCTGGGACTTATTCTCTGAGGCTTTCACCTCCAACTAAAGTAAAAAGAACAAATGAAATTGGTTATCACCAGCACATTTTACCTTTTACAGCACCTACGGTACATTTGTCTCCAGATGAGGTCAGTACAGAGGCTTCTCAAGAGACTCATTACTTAAAAGTAGCTTGCAGCCTAGGACAGGACTCATATGGGATAGATCTCAAAAGGAATTGCCCTTGTTTCTTACAATGAAGAATCTTGCTTTTGTGTCTAAATGCCTATACTTACAAGCAGAAGGGAGAACCACTACACAAGGGACATCATGATAGCTATATTAAAAAAAAAACAACCCTTATGTTTAGACCTATTACTGAGAAGCATTTACTTGTTAGACTGTAAGTAGAAATGGATGACTTTTTTTAAAAAAAAACCCACCTCCAATTCCAAGTATGTTTATGACTGTGTTGCTACAGGGATTTTTTTTTTTTAAAAATAAGTCCTTGTGAAGCGTGTCCTTCTCTTAACAGCATCCATCTGTCTTGACAATAGAGGTAATCTGCATGGTTTACAGCACAATCCTGCACACAAGTCTCTGTTTCCTTACCTGCCAGGTCAGTGTGTAGGACTGTAGCGATAAATAACAAACTACCTTCTTTTTTAAAAGAGCAAATTCTTCTTTCCTGCTAAATCCAAGGTTAGTTATTGATCTAATAATAATAATAATAATAATAATAGTTATTTATACCCTGCTCTTCAGCCACAAGGCTATCAGAGCAGTTTACAAACTGTTTTAAACAATAGCAATGTACACATCTACACTGCATTAAGCAGTTTCCAATGTGTGTTAGCTAATAGCCCCCACAAGCTGGGTACTCATTTTACAACCTACGAAAGGATGAAAGGCTGAGCGAACCTTGGAGCCCTCTGGAATTGAACTTGCAACGTGGTGACTCACAGTACTGGCATTTAACCACTGCAGCACCAGGGCTTCTACACCAATGTCCTGCAATCCCACACACACTTGAGAACAAACCTCATTGAAAGCCATGATTTTTTTTATTTATTTTATTTATTTATACCCTGCTCTTCAGCCACAAGGCTATCAGAGCGGCTTACAAATTGTTTTAAGCAATAGCTATTTACACATCTACACTGCATTAAGCAGTTTCCAGTGTGTGTTAGCTAATTGCCCCAAGCCGGGTACTCATTATACCGACCTACGAAAGGATGGAAGGCTGAGTGAACCTTGGAGCCCGCTGGGATCGAACTTGCAACGTGGTGACTTGCAGTACTGGCATTTAACCACTGCGCCACCAGGGCTTACTTCTCAGGAGGCCTAAAGTATACGATTGCCTGCCTACCTCTCCTTTACCTCTGAAGCTCTTCCACTTTTGCCAACCACGAGGCTTAACTCTATAACAAATTTTACTCCTGAGGAAGGAAACCAGGGTGCTGCATGGGACCCTTATGAACAAAAACCTGGACGAGATTTGGTTCCTCGCCATATTCTGGGGAACAAAACAGAATTTTCCTATTAGGCACTGTCTAAAGAGCAGTGTTATAGCGCTATTTATTCCACGTTGACTGCGCTGGCTGCCTCCTGTGGAATCCTGGGATTTGCAGTTTTAAGAGGGGTATTTAGCATCCTCAGCCAGAGAGCTTTTAGTCTTCCCTAAACTACAAACCCCAGAATTCCACTGGACACAACCAGAACAGTTAAATGGAATAATAGTGCTATAACAGTGTACAGTAGGACCCCTGTATCAGCTGATTCATTATCCACCAATTCAATTATCTGCAGTTTCTGTTTTGGCACAGCTACCATAGAGTCTTCCTAGGAAATGCATCCCCTCTAGCCATTTTCTAGACCCTCCAAGGCAACTCTATGGTATCTTAAACAGGAAGTCCCATTATTTTAATGGCATCCACTATTATCCGCAGTGGGACCCAGAACCAATCTCTGGCAGATAAGGGGGTCCTGCTGTAGTGTGATCTAGTTTCCATTTCTACCTTCAGAATAAAGGTGCAGGCACGGGTTACACAGCATTAGAGAGGATTTATTCACTGAGGATTCAACATTTCCACTCATGCCATTTGCACTCTTTCCTGGAGGAAGATAGATTTGATGAGGGCTATACAAACCTACATCCAATCCACCTCTGTAGGCTATACAGTAGGACCCCCATATCCACTAATTCATTACCCACTGTTTACATTTCCACAGACTGAAAATAGCCCACCTACCATAAAGTCTTCCTAGAAAATGTGTCCTCTCTAACCACTTTCTAGGTCCTCCAAGGCAGCTCTATGGTATTTTAAACCAGAAGTCCCATTATTTTCAATGGTGTTTGCTATTATCCAGTTTTTGGTATCCATCCCCCCCCCCCCCCCCCCCGCAAACCAATCCCCAGCAGATACGAGGGACCTATTGTACTGGGAATAATCAATAGCACACTGATCTCCTTCTTAACCCTCACAGCCCTTGAGAATATCACACTAAACTCTTATAGCGTTACTATTCCACTTTAATTGCTCTGGCTGCCTCCTTTGGAATTATGGGGTTTGTAGTTTAGGGAGGGGCATTGAGAACTCTCAGTCAGAGAGCGCTTAACCCTCACTAAACTACAAATCCCAGAATTCCATAGGAGGCATCCAGAGCAGTTAACAGCGTAGTGCGATAAAGTCCTCTGTGGAATAGAACGCAACTCCCCCGTAGGCGGAACTGAACAGAGCAGCCGAGTGATACGACGGGCCGAGCCTCCACTGCGTCATTACACCCGCGACCCTCAGGGGGGCGTTTCCGCTTGGCTCTCTCTCAATCCCACCCAGGGGCCGAGTCACCTCTTTCTTTCTTTCTTTCTTTCTCAGGACGCCTTAGCCGCGGCTTGTGGGAGGGAGCCGTGAGGAGAGGCTCCCTCGCTTGCCAATCAAAGGGCAGCCCCAATCAGGAGCGAGGCGCCTTTCTTTGACGCCTACCAATCAGGCCGTTGGGGTTTTTTCATCCTCCCCCCTCCGTGACGAAATTCAAACAGAAAGAGCGGTTCTTTCTCTCCTCCTGCGTCGGCGGAGAGACGCAAAAGGCGGGGGCAGGGAACGTTGGCGGTGAGTCCGGCCTCGGCCCCGTTTCGCAGAGGCCCCGCTGAGGCCAGCGAGAGAGAGAGGGCGGGCGAGCGTCTTCCCCAGTAAGCTCACGGGTAGCTCTGGCCCGGCCTTAGAACAACACCCGAGGGGGAGCGGAGGAGCGGCTGGGGCTGCTCGTCTCCCCTGAGCCCCCTTCCAAGCCTCTTCTGCTGGCCCCTTGGCTCTCCCTCGCCCTACTATTTCTGATTTATTACTCTTAGTATTCTTACTTATTCTTACTCATTCTTATTCTTATTCTGACTTCTTATTTAAGTATTCTTATTTATTTATTTTCTTATTTATTATTATTTCTCGCTATTATTATTATTCCTTATTTAGTATTCACATTTGTTACTCTTATTTCTTCTTATTATTTATTTATTGCTATTATTATTTTTTATTTAGTATTCACAATTATTCCTATTTATTATTTAGTATTATTCTCATTTATATTTTTATTTATTATTATTTATCGCTATTATTATCATTATTTCTTATTTAGTATTTTTATTTATTTATATTCTTATTTATTATTATTTCCCTGTATTACTATCATCATTATTGTTATTTCTTATTTAGTATTCTTATTTATTCTTATTTAGTATTCTTATTTATTTCTATTCTTATTTATTACTATTTTCCTCCATTATTATCATCATTATTGTTATTTCTTATTTAGTATTCTTATTTATTCTTATTTAGTATTCTTATTATTACTTATTTAGTATTCTTGTTTATTATTATTTAGTTTTCTTATTTATTTATATTCTTATTTATTATTGTTTCTTGCTATTATTATCATAATAATTATTATTTCTTATTTAGTATTCTTATTTATTCCTATTTATTATTCTTATTATTTTGTATTTAGTATTCTTACTTATATTCTTATTTATTATTATTTCTTGCTGTTATTATCCTTATTACAGTTGTCCCTCCTTATCCACAGATATGGTATCCACAGATTTAAGTATTCAGGCTTGAAAATATTCTTTAAAAAAAAAATTATAATCCAAAAAGCAAACCTTGATTTTGCCATCTTATATAAGGGGCACCATTTTGCTGTGCCATTGCATATACAGTTGTCCCTCCATATTCATGGATTTGACATTCACGAATTTGAGTATTCACGCTTGAAAATATTCTTTAAAAAATAATAATCCTAATAACAAACCTTGATTTTGCCATCTTATATAAGGGACACCAATTTGCTCTGCCATTGCATATAATTGGACTTGAGTATTCACGGATTTGGGTATTCACAGGGGGTCCTGGAACCAAACCCCAGCAAATGTGAAGGTCATAGAATTGTAAAGTTGGAAGAGACCACGAGGGCCATCCAGTCCAAATCCCTGCCACGCAGGAAATCACAATCAAAGCATCCCTGACAGATGGCCATCCAGCCTCTGTTTAAAGACCTCCAAGGAAGGAGACCCCAGGGAGTGTGTTCCACTGCCAAACAGCTCTTACTGTCAAAAAGTTCCTCCTAATGTTGAGGTGGAATCTCTGTTCCTGGAGCTTGCATCCATTGCTCCGTGTTCTAGTCTCTGGAGCAGCAGAAAACAAGCTTGCTCCATCCTCAACATGACACCCCTTCAGATACTTAAACAGGGTTATCATATTGCCCCTTAACCGTTCTTTTTCTAGGCTAAACATACCCAGCTCCTTAAGTCTTTCTTCATAAGGCAGGGTTTCCAGACCTTTTACCATTTTAGTCGCCCTCCTCTGGACACGCTCCAATTTGTCAATATCCTTTTTGAATTATTCATGGATTTTGGTATCCACAGAGGGTCCTGGAACTAAACCCCAGCAAATATGAAGGGACAACTGTATTATTATTTCTTACCCGCCTCTCCCTATAGATCCAGGTGGGGAACAGCACATTAACACATGGACACAACATTGGTTTAAAAGGACATATCAATTAAAAAGGTGTATCAGTTTAAAAGAAGTAAAACCAACACATTTTAAAATGGTCAACTACCGCTCCCAAAAGGAGAGAATCTGTATCAGTATTCACAATGGGAATAACGCCCCTCCCCGACTTCTCTTGGCAAGTAATTTGCGAGGGCGTGGGATGGATCATGATGTCACAGGAGAAGGTAATAATAATAATAATTTCTTACCTGCCTCTCCCTATGGATCGAGGCGGGAAACAACACATTAACACATAGACGTAACATTGGTTAAAACCCTATATCTTTATCAGTTTAAAAGAATAAGTAAAACCAAGACATTTTAAAACAATAAACAATTTAAAATTCACACTTTAAAATAATCTGGATAGGCCTGCTGGGAGAGGCTGGTCTTTAATGCTGCTTTGAATTTTGGCAGTGTATTCAGCTGTCATATGTCTTCCGGCAGGCTGTTCCAGAGTCTAAGGGCACCTGAAGAAAAATCCTCTGGGTAACTTTAGGGGTGCCTCCAGTTCCCCTCCTGGCACCATTTCTTCCCCTCCTTTCCTTTCACTCCACCTCCTGTCAGCCCCATTTTGTTTATTTTGTCCTCTTTTTTTTCTCCTCTGCCCTTTCTCCTCTGTTGCTTTCCTCCTCTTGCTTCTCCCAGATGTGTGTGTTTATGTGCCTTCCAGTTACCTGTTGACTTAGGGTGACCCTATGAATTTCATAGGGTTTTCTTAGGCAAGGAATCCTCAGACCTGGTATTGCCAGTTCTTTGCTCTGAAATATAAGCGGCACATGTGTATGTATGGAATGGGTGTTTTTTGGAAGTTATGTAACAAACACATTTGCTTTGTTTTTGGGTTTGTAGGATTGTAGTCCAAAGACGTGGCTCAAGTTGATATTAATCAGGAGAATTACACAACTATTGTGTATATAAAGTTGGAATGTATAGTATATATTTGTTGCTTGTGCCTCATGTTTGAAACCATTTTATTCCTCTATTAATCTACCTAAATAAGATTTTGTAACCTGGACCTAAACCCAGTTGTTACTTCCAGCTAGGGTACCTACTTGCTGAACGAATGGGACTTGCATAATACAGCACTGTATTATTATACCCATCCAAATACTAACCATGGCTGGCTGTGCTTAGCTTCTAAGATCAGACAAGAATGTAATGCCTTTTGGGTATTTGGGGCCGTCCTCCCAGAAGCTGGTTTTTCTTTTGGAAGGAGAGGGGGTTGCCTCCTTTCTTACAGCTCCTATGAGACTTTGTGGGCATAGCCAATCAGGAGCAGTTATGATTGGCTATGTCCAAAACAACTGGGAGGCCAGTGGCTGACTCACTACAGAATTAGAGGGAATGAGATAATTATAGATTTGAATGTGTGTGTCAATTCCGTGGTAGTTGACTTTCACCATTCTCCCACCATTTAGCTAGGTTCTAATATTCTGAGAGAGGGAAAAAACCTTCTTCATATCTATTGTTTCAACATCATATATATTTAATACACCTCTACTGTGTCTCTTGCAATTTTTTCTAAACTAAACATACCTAAATATATTTTTCCTCATAGAGTAGTTGCTCTGGTCCCTTCATCATTTTGGTTGCCTTTTTCCCTATCTTTTCCAGCTCTACAGTATCCATTTCCTAGATGCAGGGACCAGAAATGTACATGGTGTGAAGTCGAAGGCTTTCATGGCCAGCATCCATAGATTTTCCTTGTTTTTCTTCCAGGCTGTGAGGCCGTGTTCTGGAATAGTTTCTTTCTGACGTTTTGTCTGCATCTGTGGTTGGCATCTTCAGAGAATGGTTGGGTAGGTGTGCGTGTGGAGTTTATAACGAATTCTGCGAACAGATAGATGGGGTAGCCATGGGCAGCCCCCTGAGCCCAGTGATAGCAAACTTCTACATGGGACATTTTGAAAAGCAAGCCCTGGAAACAGCACCAAAAAAGCCCACAACATGGTTCCAATATGTTGATTACACTTTCACCATTTGGAACCACAGAGAAGAAGATTTGGTCTCATTCCTGAACCACCTGAACAGCATCCACCCAAATATCCAATTATATATATATTTATTACGATCGACTGATCAGAGATCAAATAAACAACAATCAACTATTATAGTAACACACAAATAAACATCATAGTAGATCATCCAATTATAAAAATATGTGATATTAATTAGAAATTCAGTTAGAAAATTAAATTAAAAATAGAATTTAACAATACAGATATAAATAAATGACTAAATTCATTGTAAAGTATACATTATATTATAAAATTATTTAAACAAACTAAAAATGTATTAAAATTTAAGATACCATCTTACGCCAGCATACCATTGCTGCTGCACAAAAACTGGCCACCCTTGTTGTTACTGATGGGCAGTGGTCCGCTAGCAAATAAGATACATAAAATTCATCTGTTCTTCCAAGGAAATGATTAAGAATTGGATAAATAAAAATTTGACAATAACCATTGTAGAAAGGACAATATAACAACACATGGCCTATAGTCTCCACTGAGCCCATTCCACAAGGACAAGTGCGTGCAGCATAGGGAATACTATTGTATCTCCCTTCCAATAGGGCTGAGGGTAGAACATTAAATTTTGCTAATGTGAATGCTATTCTGTATTTTGGAAGGGTTAGAAGACTCAAATAGTTAGCTAGCTTGAAGGCATTACCATTATCTCTAAAATCGGGAGATACAGAGGCTGCTTTTAGATGTTGTTGCATCTCATTATCTATAATCCGTTGATGTAAATATCCAATTCACAATGGAAAAAGAGAAGGAAGGAACACTGCCATTCTTGGATGTCCTAGTCATCCGTAAACCAAACCAAGGGTTAGGCCACAAGGTATACAGAAAACCCACATACACGGACAGATACCTACACAAGAACTCCAGTCATCACCCAGGACAAAAAAGAAGCACAATAAAAACATTGGTAGACTGTGCAAAAAGGATCTGTGAACCCCACTACATGGAGGACGAACTGAGGCACCTAAACTGGGCCCTACAGGCTAAGGGTTACTCCAGATCAGACATCACAAGAGCAGCCAGACCTAGAAAAAACCACAGGAATGAAGAAGAAAAACAGCCACTCAAAGGGAAAGTATTTTTACCTTACATCAAAGGAGTCATAGACAGAATAGGGAAACTGATGAGGAAACACAACCTCCAAACAATCTATAGACCAACCAAGAAAATCCAAGAAATGCTACGCTCAGCAAAGGACAAAAGACCCTCTCACAGCTGCAGGGGTTTACTGCATACCATGCAGCTGTGGACAAGTTTACATACAGACCACTAAACGCAGTGTGCAAACACGAATCAAGGAACATGAGAGACACTGCAGACTGGGCCAGCCAGAAAAACCAGAGTAGCAGAACATGTTATAAACCAACCTGGACACAAAATGCTATTTGAAAACACAGAAATTCTAGACCAGGCCAACAACTAGCATGTCAGAATGCACAGAGAAGCTATTGAAATCCACAAACACCTGGACAACTTCAACAGGAAAAAAGAAACCTTAAAAGTAAATAAAATCTGGCTCCCAGTTTTGAAATACAATAGAATCAAAACTCAACAGTTACAAAAGAATTCCACACAGGGACAGGGGGATTCCCAGCAGATAATGGTCCACCAACCAACCACTAGCCAAACAGACACTAACGAGCCTTGCATTTCTATACCCAGAAACTAACCATTCAATTACACAAATTTACATATTCTCCCCAACGGGTTCACAGCATATCAACTCCACACACACACCTACCCAACCATTCTCTGAAGATGCCAGCCACAGATGCAGGTGAAACGTCAGAAAGAAACTATCTCAGAACATGGCCTCACACTCTGGAAAAAAACCCCAAGGAAAATCAATGTACACGGTATTCCAGATGTGGTCACACCATGGATTTGTAGACAGTTTTATTTTCAATTCTGTTTCCAATGATGTCTAACATGGAATTCACTCTTTTTTTATATACAGTAACTGCAGAGTAGATCAGCATTTCCAGTTACGCTGACAACCTCAAGATCCCTTTCTGCCAACTCAGGATTTTTGGTTTTGATATACTTCAATATATACTTGCTCACACTAAATCCCATTTTCTGTTATAATGCTCATTCTTTCAATTTAAAGAGGTCATTTTGGAGCTCTTTACAGTCCATTTTTGTTCTTAACTAAATAATATAGTATCTTCAGCAGACTTAGTCACCTCACTGCTGACTCTACATCATTTAGGAATAAGTTAACAAATGCCAATTGCAATACAGATAGTTGAGAGATCTCATTGCTTTACATCTTTCCGTTGTGAGAACTGCTTATTTATTCCTAATCTCTGCTTCCTGTTGTTTAATCAGTTTCATTGTGTGGGATTTAAAAGCATGTCAGTACTAAATGACTTTTGGAACCTGGTATTTTTAGTGATTCTTTGGGGGAGTCAACCCCTTTTAAAACTCAGCACAATGTTCTCCCTAACAGAGAGCATCACCATTTCCATTATGCCCTTCCCTATCATTCCTATAAAGTTTGGCCTAAATTCAGTTGCTTTTCTTAACTAGATTAGACCTACTGAATCAATAAGAACTCGATAAACCCACCCTTCCATTGTCACCTGTACTCTCCAAACAGTGGACAGCCTCAGAGTCACAGACAAAGGCAATAGACAGCAACGTTTCTTGAATCAGGCGTAGTTTTAATCCAGAATACAGAGATACAAAAAATATTCCATGTTAACATGGAGGTGCCTACTCAGGGACAAAGAACTAATACTGCAAAGCCTACTTTTATAGGTCCCTCTCACGTCTACTGAGGGATCTTTGACAGTGATTTATCTTGAGTACTGATGATCTCTCCTTCATAGAATGGCTGCTACATTCCAGCAGTTACAGTCGCCCCTTCCCATTCATGGGGTTCAGGGGTGCAGGACCCCTGATAGTAAAAAAAAAAAGTGAATAAAAAGAATGTATGCAAAAAACAGGGAGACTCTCATGAAGGGGACTTTTCTCCTTTTTCTCCTGGTCTCCGCCGCTGAGATTTGAGGGCAGGGGAGTGCTATCCTCTCCCTATTTTCCTCCTTGTGAGGAGGCGAATCACCCAATCTTGATGTGGAGGTTCTGCCAGAGGCAGGCACTGCACAAGAGGAGCCACGGCGCATTGCCCGCCAGCTGCCGGACCAGACACAGTGGGCACTCCAGCTCTGGCTCCGCTCCTGGGGAGCCATCCTCGCCCTCGGCCATGGGAGGAGCTGGAGCGGGCCAGGATGGCGAGGAGGCTGACGAACCATAGCCTTCTCCAGGAGCCAGAGGGGCCGGCAGAGGGGCTTCCTCAGTGACCGCCGGGCCCGCCTTCACCCCGCCATCCTCCTCCGCTGGCATCAGGGAGGGCTTGGCTTGCCAGAGGGTGGCGACAGCGGAGACTCCAGCTTCAACTTGGCCCATCTCCGCCGGTGGAACCTGGCCCCTGACGAGGTGGTGGCGGCGGCTGAGAAGACGCTTTGGAAGTTGAGGAAGCCCTCCTCAGCTTCCAAAGCCTCCTCTTGGCCCCCGACGACATGGCAGTGGCCAAGAAGACACTTTAGAAGCTGAGGATGCCCTCCTCAGCTTCCAAAGCATCTTCTTGGCTGCTACCACCACCGCATTATCGGCAGTCAGGGTCCCCCGGTGGAGATGGGCCAAGGTCAAGCCAGAGCCTCCGCCGTCACTGCCAGCCCCAGAAGCCAAGCACTCCCCGGTGCTGGCGAAGGAGGAGGCCGGTGGGGCGAAGGTGGGCTAGGTGGTCACTGAGGAAAAGCCCCTCCACTGGCCCCACCATCCTCCCTGCCTCCCCCTTTGGCTACCTGGGAAGGTGATGGAAGGTGAGCCCTGGTGGCGCAGTGGTTAAATGCCAGTCCTGCAAGTTACCATGTTGCAAGTTCGATTCCAGCGGGCTCCAAGGTTCACTCAGCCTTCCATCCTTTCGTAGGTTGGTAAAATGAGTACCCAGCTTGTGGGGGGCAATTAGCTAACACACATTGGAAACTGCTTAATGCAGTGTAGACATGTAAATAGCTATTGCTTAAAAAACAATTTGTAAGCCGCTCTGATAGCCTTGAGGCTGAAGAGCGGGGTATAAATAAATAAATAAATAAATAAATCCTCCTCACCGTCCTGGCCTGCTTCTGCTCCAGCTCTGCCCATGGCTGAGGACGAGGAAGGCTCCCCAGGGCAGACCTTGGAGCTGGAGTGCCTGGTCCAGCAGCCAGTGGGCAATGCGCCGCAGCTCCTCTTGTGTCTGCAGCACCCATGCCGCGCCTGCGGCCACCCAGACAATTAAAGTGGATGGAGGGAGGTGCCAAGGTACATGTTGTTAATTAAAGTTGCCCCTTCCCATTCTTCCTTTTCCAACTCCACGAATACACAAAACCGTGAAAGGAAAATATGCAAATGGGAAGGGGCGACTGTATAGACCTCTGGCAATGTTCACCTCTCAAGAGAAAGGTGGGAGAGTGGGCTCACGGCAAGGATCTTCCTGGTATGAGGAATGTCTGCCTTTAGACACTCTAAGCGGCCATGCTCTCAAGATAAAGGCTATTGGTTAGTTTATTCTAGCTGGGAGTATAAATTAGATTTTGCTCTTTATGTTTTAAAATGATCATATCCTACTGTTTCTTTCTATTCTACAAGATTTCTGTTATGGCTATTATACTTTTGTTTTCCATTAAAACCGCTTCAGCTCCCATTTTCTCTCAGAGGCTTCTGGTATTAGCATAGAAACATCTATACATTGTTGTTGTTGTTGTTGTTGTTATTATTTCTTAGCCTGCTTCTCCCCATGGATTGAGGCAGAGAACAGCAACAGATTAAAATACGTGTGACATCAGTTAAAAACACATAATGTCAGTTTAAAAGAGCATATCAAATCAATACATATTAAAATAAACCCTACTTTAAAATTAATAATTCAAAAATCATCTGGATAGGTCTACCGGAAAAGACTGTTTTTTTTAATGCTGTTTTAAATTCAAACAGCATATTCAGCTGTCAAATCTCTTCTGACAGGTTGTTCCACAGTTTAGGGGCAGCTGAAGAAAAGGTCTCAGATGTTCCTAGAACATGCTAGAGCATGTCTTATCTGTGTTGTAGAAACAACAGTTATTTGAGTAGATCCACATCACAAGTATATAGCTAAGTTGTTTACTGTTTGAGCAGATGGTATGCTCTGATGGAACCTTGGGAAAAGCATTAAAAACTCTTCTGTTTTAATGATAAAACTTCTTATCTGAGTCTCAGAGGATGAAATAACTTCTCTCAGGCTTTTCTCAGAACAACATATCAGAGATTGGAGTGTATTTAGTCAGTTTCACCACATTATCTCCATTTGTTTCATTTGTATGTGATTGTCCAGAGTGCTTTTTTTCTTCCTTCCCTGC
The DNA here is from genome assembly GCA_030847615.1 of Gambelia wislizenii. Lineage (NCBI taxonomy): Eukaryota > Metazoa > Chordata > Lepidosauria > Squamata > Crotaphytidae > Gambelia > Gambelia wislizenii. The sequence goes on along the minus strand of JAUMIR010000001.1, from coordinate 161,093,048 downwards.
TAAATAGTATGAAAAGTAGGAGCTCTGAATGTAGGAGTGGAAGCTTCCCTCCCAGACTCTCTCACATCTAGAGACAGAATTCCTTGTATTGTTTTCAAGGAGTTATCCTTTTAAGATCAATACGTTGACTTGGTTAAGAAGAGAGAAACTCTTCAGCAGCAGAATTTCAAATGTTTGTGTTCCTTGTTCCCAAACAAACTTGGATAATGCTTGAGGCATACTGTTGAGGCAGCACAAAGCACGAATACGCAGATTTCCAATTGATCCCCCAAAGCTTAATTGGTTGATAGACTTGTGTAGCTGAGATAGACGGTAGTTTAATTTCATAAAGTACAGCTGCCATGTTGTCTTAGTGCTGCTCATACTTATTTTTTTTTACTGAGTCCCACTTATCCTAATGCGATTTTACTCCTAAGTAAAGATGGATCAAATAATATAAAGTTATTCTGGAGGCTATTTTGGCTGCAGTTCCTAAGCATATTTTGATTAAATTGAGTGGAATCCATTTCTGAGTAAGTATGCGTACGACAATAATGACAGTCTTTAATGATTGAAAACATTTTGTATAAAATTGAAGTTGATAAAAACAGCATTCCATGTGTATGGAAAACAAGTGGATTGTCCTTGTTTTGGATGCTAGAAGTTTTAAGTAGAACCAGGATAACATGGTCACTATTCTTATTGGTTATTTTTATGTGCCTTCAAGTTGACTCCCATCTATCATAGTGTTTTCTTGGCAAGATTTACTCAGAGAGAGTTTGCCATTGCCTTCCTCTTAAGCTGAGAGAGTGTGACTCTCTCTAGATTTCCCACTAGGTTTCCATGGCTGAGCAAGGATTTGAACCCTTGCTTTCCAGAATTGTAGTCCAACCATTATACCACATGGTCTCACCTGTTCTTATAGCATTTTTTTTTAAAAAAATACTCAGACTGAGCGATGTAGCTAGCTAAGGATTAAGTACTATTCTGCTTTCATTGATTTTCCTGACCCTTGAAAGTGTTCATAGGCAGCTGGGGTAGCTTTGTGGTATGGCTGTTTTTTCCAGTGCTATGTTTCCTTGAGCTGCAAAGAATATGGTACAACTCTTATGAGAGACTTGCCAGACTGGGATGGAATATTTCCAGCATTCTTTAGGTCAGGGTTCAGGATGTTGGTAATGCCCCAAATGGTTTGTGATGTCAGTTCTTCTACTCTAAAAAGGACATGACATTCATAGTTTCACCACAACAGGGAGGGAAAGGTGTTTCTTTGTGAATGAATACCACAGGCAGCATTATGCTCAGCTGATAACAGTGCAGTCATATATGCTATCACCATATGTGGGTGGGAGATAGGAATTAGGTCACCTGAAGAGGTAAACAGGTGACAGACTTAGACAGACCATTCGTTTCAGAGAATGAGGGTGTGACTGGCTGAAGAACACCTGTTCTTACACTGTTATGGGAGCTATGACCTTGGACAATGGTTGTCTTCTTCCGCCACCATCCTAGACAGAGGCAGAAGTGGAATGTTCACATTTGTGCCTCATAATGTGATCCCAAGGCATTGGTTTGTAGATTAGATAGGCTAGGTACAGAAGAAAGCTGCCTTTGCGAATTACTGGACACCTAATGCATAAATAAAATATATTCTATTCAGGTACATCTACTGACTGTAGTTTAAACAGGGATGGGTAGCCTCTTAGGGTCTGAGACCCACAGAGAGAGATGTGTTGGTGGCTACACATGCAATCCTGATCAGGATCAGTAGTGGAGGTGAGAGTAGTGGATTTTAGCTGTGGAACATTCAGCTATCTTAACTGGAATTTCTAGAAAGGAAGGGAGGGAAGTTAAAGACTTCTACTCCTGAGGATCTTGACTAGGAATGCTGATGAAAAGTCTAACTTTGGACAAAGAGGTACAGTGATATGATCGAATTAATATCAGTAACTTTTACTCCATATTCGAGTGGAATATATCTATAGATCCATAATGTCCTAAATAAGACAGTACTGTCAGGTTAGTGGTTTCCTTAGGACTGGTGTCTTGCAAATAAATGATGCATAACAGTAACATGAGACTTGATGGGGTGATTATAGCCAGACAGCCTACTGTAGAGCCACAGGTAATATCAGAAGGACAGAAATGAGGAATGTGTGGGCCTTCAAATGTTGTTGGACAAGTCACATTTTCCCCACATCTGTGATACTACAGTGGGTCCTTGGTATCCACTGGAGTTTAGTTCCAGGATCCCATGTGGATACCAAAATCTGTGGATGCTCAAGTCCCATTATATACAATGGCATAGTAAAATGGGGTCCCTTATATAAAATTGGAAAATCAAGGCTTGCTTCTTGGAATTTATTTTTTGGGGAATATTTTCAAGCTATGGAAGGTAGAATCCGTAGATACCAATCCGTGGATACAGAGGGCCAACTGTATGATGGTGCATGTGGGCAAAATAGAATTTTCTAAGTCATGGCAGCATATTGATAACCCTTCTCAAGTAAATGTATAGGAAAGTTCTTTTATGAGGTTTGGTAATTCTAATATTCTTCATTGGGATGTGACAGTAATGGACTGTAAAATGTTGTGTTGAATTGATCTGTCAGCCTCTTGCATGTCTTTCAAGATAATTGATTTCTCTTATTTGTCAATTCAATAATGGTAGAATTGTTTCTGTGGCAGTTAGTCATCAGATTTCCCAGCGGAGAGGGCTCCAGAGCATCCGTATGCTTGGGTTGTCCCTCCCACTTGCTCCTGGTATGCAGGTAACAGACTTTTATTTTGAAAAGACTGACCACCAGTGGTTTCCCCCAGGAGGGACGACCCCCCTGCTGGCCAGTCTGTTTCCTGCCTACGCTCCTGGTAGGACGTGTATTTTCCCTTGTCCTCTCTTATTTCCTCCTCCATGTGGCCGGGGCCATCTTGGACCCATTTGAAAATATTTAAAAATAAAATTAAAAAGAAAGAAAGAAAAAGGCCACGCAGGGAGCCAGGAGGATGAGTACTCCAAGAGGAAACAGATACTATTATTGCAAGTTCAGCTGCAGGAGCAGAGGTGCTTCTGAGGAAGGAAGCTGGAGCGAAGGCACCCGGTGCCCAGGGCAGCAGCAAGAAAGGACCTTCGCAAAGCGGCAGCGGCTAGAAGGGGTTGGACAAGGGGGAGAAGCCCCCCGACCCAGCCGTTGCTGTTCGCGCCCCGAGCCTGCTCCACCCATGGGGTTGAAGAGACGGCCGGGAAGAGGAGTCTGCCGGGCGCCCTCCCTGGGAAGAGGAGGTATGGACCGTCCCTGCAATGGGATGTGCTCCATGGCGCAGGTGACCCTGACCTCCCCCCCACAACAACGAAGGACCTGACGAGCTGAGGCGGCAGATGGTGGAGCCGTGAGTGGGGCTCAGGCCCCGGGGGACCGGGACTTCAGGGAAGGGGGGACTCTACTCGGCCCCTAAGTGGGTAAGGAGTCTGGTGGCCAGGGGGCAGCGAAATGTCTGGCTGCGAGCCTGATCCAGCCTAGCCTGAGGGAAGCCGGCGAGTTGATCCGGGGGGGAGTCCAGGCGATGCTGCCTGCGGTCCCAGCCCTTTACCCTACCCACCCACGGGGCCCTCATCGGCCTCCAAGCCATCGCAGGCACCCCGTAGAGGTGACAAGGGTGGAGGGGCCAGCACTGGGAAGGCAAGGAGGCCTGGACCCAGACTGCTACCGCGGGCGGTATGGGAGAACGCAAGTAGATTGCCGGCCCCAGCGGTATGTGCTCAAACCGTTCCAGCTAAACTTCCACTGCTAGCATACCCCTCGCCTGCTCCAAACAACCTTCTGCCTCAGCGAGAAGGTGCTGGAATCTGCTCAGGAGGAGGCAGCATCAAGCAAGTGCAAGTGGCAGGGGGGCCAGATCAGAGCTGCCACAACCAGAACGGCCTTCCTGCCCACACCAGCACCGCTGCAGTGGACGGCGGACGCCCTGAAAAGGGCACAGAGGTACCGGGTGGTGGTGTGGGGGCGGGAGAGACCGAACCACAGTTCCAGTCAAACCAAAAGAGGCAGGATTTGCCCAGACTGGGCCCCTTACCCTCCCTCACCCATAAGGAGAGCAGCTCCTGCTGAGTTTTTCCATTATTTTGGGCCTCATTCCCGCCTCTGCTGAGAAGAGTCAGAGGGCAACGTGGACCCACTGAAGATTCAGAATCTTAGGGGCGCATTGGTGGGGCCTGGAGTTCATGAAGGAGGAGGGAGTTGTACTTCTTCGCTTCGCGTTTTTCTGTATTTTCCCTTCACTCATCCCTCATGGCCCTGGCGGACAGAGGCAAGGGGAAGGAGAAAGCAGTGGAGAAGCACCGGGCTACCCAGTGCTGCTCAGGGAGCGCGGTAGGGTCACTGGAGGGCTGCTGTTCAAAGGGCCTCCTCTGACTTTATCCAGAGCTGCTCTGGGAGTGGACCAGGGGCACCCGAGGAGTCAATGAGGCTAGCGAGCACCCAGAGCTGCTCGGGGAACGAGCCGCGGGTAGCTGCTCAGAAGGCCTCTCTGGCATTTACCCAGTCCTGCTCCGGGCGCGTGACAGGGCCTTCAGCGCGGTGGCAAGGCTGAAGGAGGTGCTACACTAGTGCACCAATACAGCCGCTGCCACCATGGGGCCAGCTAGAATGCGACAACCGCCGCCACGGCGCCCAACCAGCACCAGAGCCTTGAGTGCTGACCTGGGAAACAGCACCCTTTTTGGGAGGCAGCGGGAGGGGGAAACATGGATCCAACCCCATGTCCACCACTGGGCCGGGTCCATTACGCCTCCCCCCCATTGATGGGTGGCGCCCTTACCGCAAGAATTTTCTCACCCCTCCATCCCCAGGCGTGGCAATTTAGGGAGATCTAGGAGGGGGTGGAAGCCAGCTACCCCAAGGATGGAAGCAAGAAGGCTTGGAACAGACCAAATGGGGACGAGGCGAGGCCATTAGGGCTGCTTTGCAATTGTTTTTTCTGCTCTTTTTGTTCCTCCAACAAAGGGGGATTGGGAACAGTGGACCCCATTAGTAGCCACTTGAAATCCAAGTATCTCAAATGGATCTTTTAATACTGATTTTTTCTTGACTCTAAGGGGAGCATCAGGGAATGCTGAGGTTTTTCCAATCACTTGGTATTGAGATATCTTTTCACCACAACAAGGGAGTCAAATGGGATGAGGGACCCCCCCCTTCCCATTTTCTTCGGGAGTGTCCCCTGAGGACTCAGCTGAGGAGAATCTCCTGGTGAATCTCTTGGCAGATGCCGTTACAGAACCGCGGGTCCTGGCAAACAAAGGGACAAAACAACGAGTTGAGAAAGGAGAGAGAGAATGTTCTGACTCTGATAAAACGGAACCAGGTTCTTCAGAAAGTCCTTTTCTCGACGAAGATTATGCCCCCTTACTGGGCAAGATTGCAGCAACGTTGGGCTTATATACACCAATGGTCCAACAGGGGATATCATCCTAGAGTTGCCTACTACACTAGGGATCCCCATAGGTGCCATGGCGTCGGTCTGTGACTTCTGGGATGTCCCAGAAGTTGTAGGCAGCAGGTCTCTCCACTGAAGGAATGAAAGACAAGTGCCTTTTCTCGGCTCCAAGAGTGTTCACGAAGATCAGGATAGTTCTGGTAACACCTGGGAGGTGATCAGGAGTTGCATCTCTATCCTTATTTGGACAATTTTTTGACAAGATCCTCATCCAAGCAGGGGGCAGAGAAGGAGGTACAGATTATGCTCAAATCCTTTCAAAGGCATGTTTTTTCCCCTGGTCAACCTTGGCAGAGCCCTGTTGCCTCTGTCTCACTGGATCCATGGGACCAGTCGTGGATTCAGAGAAGGGTCAGGTGTCTTGGCCTAGAGAGGAGGAGATCCATCCGTCGGATGATTTTTAGGGGGTTGAAAAAACCTTGAAGTCGGACATCAAGTATCTAACTCATCTATAACCGTTGGCGAGATTCCACTCCAGGGCACCGCAGTGGTTTATCCTTCCAGGCCAGCAGGATATAGCCCTCAGATGACATTGGAAAGTCAGACTCATGCAGGAGGCCCTGGCTTCGCTTCAGCGGTGGTGGTCGCCAGCGTTGTTTTTTCAGCGGCCGTCCCTGGTGGAAACCGGACAAGGGTTCAGATCACCAGAGAGGCCATCTTTCAAGGGTGGGAGGCCCAAGCCGGACCCCACTGGCCCAGGGCAAATGGACGACACCGGAGGCAAGCCCTGGTGGCGCAGTGGTTAAATGCCAGTACTACAAGTCACCACATTGCAAGTTCGATTCCAAAGGGCTCCAAGGTTCACTCAGTCTTCCATCCTTTCAACACACAGCATCAATTGGTTGGAACTCAGGACGGTCAGATTGGCTCCATTAGCCTTCAAGGGTCCTTCACGGTCCTTGTCTGAACCAACTATGTCACCACGAAGGCCCGCTTAAACTCCAAGGGGCATCGGATCTCATGCACTCATGGCAAAAACAACCTTACTGCTGAAATTTGGGCAGAGAAGAATCTTGTCTCGATAGAGACGTAACATCTTCAGTGTTTGCTCAACCTCAAGCCAGACTGGCTTAGCCATGCGGGCATTGATCAGGAAGAGTGGGGTGTCACCAGGAGGTCTCCGACAACATCATACAGAACTTGAGTCGTCTGCTAGTCGACCTGTTCGCATCTACAGCGATTGCCAAGCTCCTGCGCTTCTTTTCCTGCTACGCGACAGGAGGGGAGAGCTGTGGAGGCCCTATCGAGATGCTGACCACAGGCCCTACTAGTTTTTCCCCGCCACTTCAGCGGATTCCCTGGGCCCTCGACAAAGTCCGGGGGGTGAGAGCAGACATCATCCTAATAGCACAAGAGTGTTTTCTCGAAGGGCTCGGTTTCCAGACATTATCGATATGGTAGTAGCATCGGTTTTGCTTCCGAGCCGAACCAACCTCCTAACACAGGGACAGGTGCATCACCCAGGCCCAGCCTGGCTTCAGCTCTGTGCGTGCAAGTTGAACGGCAGATGTTGAAAGTAAACGGTTACTTTCAATTAGCAGTAGAGACCAGATTAGCATCTAACCGTGAGCCCGCTAAGCGGATATATGAGGGCACCGTCAGTCTTCAGATGATGGTGCAAACACAAAGGAAATTTTTTTTCTAGGGCTGTCAGTTCCCAAGGGGTGGAGCTATGCCTAAGATGGACCAAAGCTGGCCTCAGATCTAACACAATCAGGACGCAGGTAGCTGCTATCTTTTCGCTCTTGCCACTCGAGTTGGCATCGGAGATATCCACCCACGTTCACCCACGACAGGTTTCTTAGGGGCCTCGGTAATTTAGCCACACCGACGGCCCATCGTTTCCCATTGTGGGACCGGCACACTGAGAGAAGTACCTCTGAAGTCCCGGACCTAGAAGGCCCCCCTTTTTCTCTGGGAGCAATTTCCTCAGCTTGCAGAGCTTCTAAATTGGCGGCCACATCGGTGCGTAGTGACCCTTGCATTCTCCAACCTGATTCAGTAGTGCTCCGGTTGCGTCCGGAGTGGAGAGCAAAGCCAACTCAGTTTTCCATAGATCACAGGAAGGGGTACTGCTTTCCTTCTGCCCACACCCAAGGGGTGAGCTGGAAACATTCTGGCGGAAGTTGAAGGTGCGCAGAGCACTCCGTATTTACATTAAGAGAACCAGTTCCTTTGATTTGCGGAGGCCTTGTGCGTTTCTCCTTATACCAAGTATCTGGTGTGAAGGGTGTCCTGAGTCACTCTGGGCACCAGGTCCGAAATGGTATCACTATATGTTATGAGTCATTGAATCTCACAGCACCATAAGGAGGACTGGCATAAGGTCACATCCTTGGAGGAAATATGCAGGGTGGCAATGTGGACGTCACCTTCAACATTCGTGTGGCACTACAGGGTGGATAAAATGCAATCAGCGGAAGCCGCCTTTTTGGCAGACGAGTGTTGCAGAGGATTGTTCGGGTTTAGAATTCATGAATCTCGCCTTGCCCACCCTTGCTATGAAGCTTTGGTAGATCCCAAGCATACGGATGCTCTGGAGCCCTCTCCACTGGGAAAAGGAACGTTGCTCTTACCTGTGATACGTTGTTTTCCAGTGAAGAGGCGAACAGCATCTGGCCCACCCAGGGGCGACTATATTGGAAGGCTGCAGCAAGGAGAAAGAATCATTATTATGAACTACGGTCTACCTAAGACTTGAAGAATATGGATTACGGCCAGATACATCAGAATATGGCGTCACCAGGCTGTTGTATGGACTGGCCAGCAGAGGGGTTGTCCCTCCTGGAGGACACCACTGGTGGTCAGCCTTTTCAAAATAAAAGTCTCTGTTACCTGCCTACTGGGAGCAAGTGGGAGGGACAACCCAAGCATACAGATGCTCTTCGCCTCTTCACTGGAAAAGAACGTATGACAGGTAAGACCCAACGTTCCTTTCTGCATTTATCTGAGATTACTGCGAGCCATGTTGTTTGCTCATTATCTTATTCTTGGCATGTAAAAACCAAGTCTGACAGTGGGTTTCCATAGTGGAGCAGGGAGACAATGGTTCAAATCCCTGCTTGGCCATTAAACCCCCCTGGGTGACCTTAGACAAGTCACACTCTCAGCCTCAGAGGAAGACAAAGACAAATCCCCTCTGAAAAAAATATTGCCAAGAACCCTGTGATAGGTTCACCTTAGTGGCACCATAAATCAGAAGCAACTTGAAGGTATACAACAACTGTGATAACAGGATGTTTGATTAAGACCAACCCAATATGGCTGCTCTTGGGTTTGGTAGTGGGGGAATAAATAATAAGGCAGAAGGCCACAAAATGCAAGGTGTGTGGCCTGTGATATTTGGTCCACACAGTCCTGGAGATATTTCCATCACCTGTCCTTCAAGAAATGCTTCCACCACTGAAAACTGCCACCCAGTCAGTGTCACTTAAAAAAAATTCTTGATGGGCATTTCTGATACTATAACTATCAGTAGCCAATCACTTGTCTATTGGAAACCCACCAATAGGACATAAGCACAACTACAACTTCCATCTCAGATTCCTCAGCAAGTGATAAACAGAGGAGTATTGTCTCTGATACAAGAGGAAATATAAAGCCAATCTAACTCAAAGTGTTAGTCTTATTCTCTGTGGGAAATGATAGTCTTATTCTCTGTGATAGTCTTATTCTCTGTGGCAGCTGGAGGATCTGCTACTGTGGAGACAGCAAATCCACCCTGGATTTTTTAGCAGCTCCTTCAATTCTGCTTCAATAGAGGATCCCTGTGTCTATATTATGAGAGAGGAAGAAAAGCTCCCTATCTGCTTTCCTGCATCCATAATTTAATGCATTTCTATCACGTCTCCCCTTTCTCAATCTTTTTCTAAGCTAAAGAGCCTCAAAACTTTTCTTCATAGAGCAGTTGCTTCAATTCCTTGATCATTTTGGTTGTCTTTTACCCCTTTCCCAGCTCTACAATATCATCAGTATTCCTGATGGATCCCACAGCTGAGATCTCTACTGAGGGAGTTGTCCATTTATTCCTACTGCCTGCTTCCTACACTCTAATCTGTTTTCAGTTCATAAAGGGATTTCCCTTTATCCTGTGCTATACTAGCTGAGGAGTCTTTAGTATGGGACTTTATTAAGCATGGGGTAAGAATTATACAGTCTTCCAGATGTTGGTTTGCAGTTCCTGACAGCCCTAGCCACCATAGCCAATAACAAGGGATTCTGGGAATTGTAGTCCAATAACATCTGGAAGAGTGAGTAATTCTTACTTCTGAAGTTGAGAATGCCAGCTGGGTCACTCCTCTCTAAATATTTTACTGATACTTTCAAAGAACTCTAAAAGACTAGTGAGACAGGATATACCTTTGGAGAAGCTACGTTGATTCTTTCTCATCAGGGCTTATCTTTCTCTATGCTTGATGATTTTATCGGTAATAACACTTTTCATTAGTTTACTTGGAATAGAGAAAAAGCTAACTGGTGTCTCTATTGGATCACTTCTTAAAAATTAGTATTACATTGGACATGTCTAGTCCTGTGGAACAGAGGCTGGTCTTGGGGATATACCATGTACTGTATTTTGATTAAAAGATAACAATTTGATGAATTGCTGGTTTGTCTGTTTTTAATTTACCAATGAGGTCTCAAATGTCCAGATGAGGTCTCTTGGTACTACTGTTTGTATTAGTTCCACACCTTCTCTCCTGGAGACATTAGTTCAGCCATGAGAATTTGCCCTATATGTTTAGTAGCGAAGATAAATCAGCTTCTCTGCAGTCTCCTTCAGAATTCCTTTAATTTCATTGTTATTCAAATATTTAAATGCCTCTCAGGCTGACCTCCTGCTTTTTTTATTCTTAAAGAAATGTTTATTGTTTGATGCTGTTAGTGACAAGCTTCTCAAAATTCTGTTTCCAATTAGTTTGTGTTCTTTCGAGTTCACCATAATTGGGCAAGACTTCAGTTTCTGACAAACCTTCTAATTTTTTATAGTTTCATTCAAACTACTTGTTAGCAACTAGAAATATATACGTTATCTGCCAGCAGAATGCAATACTTCCTACACCTGTCAGATTGGGCTCTACTCCATGCAAGTTTATGTTATGGCATATCTGTGCTACAGGATTACTTACTGTTATTCTCAATTTTCTTATTCCAGAATGGTTACCATTCTGTAACAACTTGTTATCCCAGCACTTGTTGGGTTCCAAACTTTAGCAAGTCTGTATTTGTTCAAGATGCTTGTAACACTTGAAGGTGAGGGAGTGGTTTGTTTTGTTTTGTTTTGTTTAATTATCCAGTACAATCAGTGGAAAAAAACTGAGCAAAATCCTTGATTGCATATGGGAGAGGTTGTATAACTTTCTGATACTGTAATTGCAAACAATTGAGCGTTCCCCTTATCCTTACTCCAATAAAAAATTCCCTAAAAAAAAATTCCCACATGTGTGAGATTCAGGGCATTGGGTCTAGGTGTTGTTATAACAGTATGTTTCTTAATTCACCTTATGTGAGAGTGTGGGAGAACACTTAACTGGTATGGGTGAGTTTGTAAGTAGCTGGCTATCTGTAATCTTGCTCCTTTGGGATTAATTTGAAAATATTATTTAAGTCCCTTAGACTAGGATGGATTTTTAAAAATCTGTGGGTACATGTGCATCAATGTTGAAGTGTCAGTGTGGGAGCTTATCTCCAATTGTTCCATTTCAGGTTGCAGTGGAGATTCTCTTTATAGGATTGTGGTAAGCTTAATCTTTCCCAAGGCAGAACTAAAACAATTGAGACTACCTGTAGTACTTAAGCCATTTTATTAACATTCCTTCATAACTACCTTCCGCAAAATAATTTTTGGCTAAATCCTAGAATTCAAGAGAGATAAAAATTATCTCTATTATCTTCATTATTTAATGCAGATTGCTGAACTTGTGATCCACAAAGCTAAACTTAGTGAAAAGGGGACTTTATAAGCTACATGCCTAGGACTGGAAATCCTGAAGAGGGTTGTTAGGCATATGCCAGGAAGCTGCACAAGCCCAGTGTAACTTTTTTTTTCTTGAAAGGCTAATTATAGAGGTCCTTTAAAGAAATTCCACGCTCATGATTTTTACAACCATTACTTCTTGGTCTGTTTTCAGTTTGTTATATGAGTTGATTTTCACAGCCCTTTGACAATCAGATTCTAAATAGGTGCAATGGTGTCCTAAAATCTTGCTCTCCAGAGTGTGGGATCTGAACGAAATTACAATGATAATACTGCTTTAGGCATTCAGTCTTCTGTTGAAAAAACATCCACAGAAACATTTTAAAGAAAATTTCTTTGAACTCCTGCTTCTAAATATATTCCATATTAGCCTTTTGTTCCCACTAAAGATGAACCATAATCCATTACATGGGAGAGCATGTAAAGATCCTTACACTTGTATATAATGGAGGTTGTGAATGAAAGAAGGATCAGCAAATCAATCTAATCAAACACTGACCTTTAAAAAAAGAGTAAAACAGGACCTAAAATTATGCACAGTGAAAGATCAGTATAAATCAGCAGATTTCCCCAAATCTGACTGTTCTCATACAGCTTAGGTCCAAGTTACCTGAAGGACTGTATCTTCCAGTGTGAGCTTGACCAGGCTGTTTAGTCTTTGAGGGAGGCACTTCTCTTTGACTCACCACTTTCCCAGGTATGTTTGGTGGGTCTTCTTGGTGGCTGCTACCAGTCTTTGGAACTCCCTCACTTGGGAGGGAATTGGCAAGTGAAATCTTTTTGTTCTGACAGGCTTTTAGAAATTGATTGCTAGCAGTTTTAATTAAAAAAGTAAAAGAATGATAGAACAATTCCAGGAACAGTTGCCATTGCAAAAGTTCACTGTGGATTTTCTGCTGGGGAATAAGGAGTATGCCTATGTCTTGTCTGGTGTTAGGAAGAGGCTTTATTTGCCTCAGGAGGCAAGTGGGAAGAGGTCAAAACTTTCAAACCAACTACTTTCAAACAAAAACAAAAGACAAAATACACTTTATTGAACAACAATTTGCAAACACCTGTTACAATGCAACAGAAGTGTACTGTGCTGTTACTACATCCAGATGTATACTCTTTTCATCGGTTCTAATAAATACTGATTCCAGTTCTTAATGATGTTATAATCCTTGCGTTTTTGTTGATACTACTCTTACAGTTTTGTTCAGTTCTGCAATAAGTGTCAGTCAAGAGACCAATCCTTCTAGGCCTTTAATATGTTACTCAGTTTTGAAAGTATGTTGAGATATTTTGTGAATGAAGCAATACCTCTAGCTTTGCTTCAGATGCTCCCTTTTAGATAAAACTGTAATGCTGATGAGTTCCTGCCCTTTAGGGTATGCCTGCCTATAAATTACAGGCACACCCTGCCTGAAATACATTACCATCTACTCACAGGATTTGCTACAGAAACTCAGTTACTTGCTTATGGAGCTTTAGGAGATCTTGGCTTATTTTGCTGTTAAACCAGGAGCCAAAACCAATGCACACTTTCCATGTAAAATCTTCACTTTAGAAGTTATTTTCCTGATAACCTAGACTTACTTGGAGAAAAATAAATGGAAACTTAATTCTTTTAAAAAGTTTTTATTTAGTCTAGAGAAAAATCAACAATGTATGAATATTTAACTACAGTGTTTGTAGAGAAGGAATGTAAAAATACTATTTCAGCGCTCAAAAATAATGCCACACAACCTTTTTCATAGCTGAAGGGGAAAGACACAGTTTGCTAGTTGTCTGCAGGCTTCAAAGCTGTAAGGATAGGTGAGCAAGTTTGATATAGTTGATGTTTTTAGTATACACTGCTTGGACACATGTATTTAATGTAATATGAACCTAGTACCATGCACCTGAGTCTTCCCAGAGGAACAATGAGTGAGTGAAATCAGTTTGGTGCTTTCTGCAGCTTCTGGCTCTATTCTTGCAACAGGCGGGCTACTATTTGTCTGCTAGAGAATTGCATTTAAGTAAAAAAGAAAATTCATATGTTTTTGTGTATAAAATAATATTTTTCTAATTTAATATAAACTTAATACTTCAGAGTAAATGCACAGATCCTACTGATTTCAGATATTTCTCAGTATGTATGATTAGGTGTAATACACACATTCAATTAACAAAATGGGGTTTTGTTGGAGTAATCTGAACTGCATAGTATAAGCATAGCTCTGGTGTTAACAATTGGAAAGAATGGTATTAAGAAAATATGTTATTTCTTCTTTTTCAAAGCCTCTGGTTGCAGATTTATGATTTTGGATAGCTATTTTATACTTAATATTGACTCTTCTTTTTCTAGACATGCAGGAAGAAGATATAGGTGAAAAAGGTCTGTTTGTCGCTTCTATTATGAGTAGAGTTAGAGACCTAAAAAGTAAATATAAAAATGAGGACAATATTACAGATGAGCTTAATAAGATGCCAGCTGATACAACAGGTATGTAGTATTTTTCAACTAACTTAATGATAAGCTAAATAGTGAGAATTACTTTCCACAATAATTCATGTTTACCTTTTAATGTTAAGTAAATTTCTAGTCAGTATGCTTTTTTATAGTGAAACATCCTGAATTGGCTAAAATTTCAATGGAAAAGTATACATTTGCTCTTGTTTATTTTCTTAAATACATATATACCAAGTTATATATCACCTTATTTTAAATTATTTTACATACAGTATTTTGCCTTTTCCTCCCAGGAAGTTTCTGTTTCTTTTTGTATTGTGCCTCTTTCCTTCCATTTAACAGTTAGAAATGGAGAATTACTTTCATATTTTGTGTGGCCTCTTCCCCTCCCCCCAGCGCTAGCTAGCTCTATAAGTCATTTTGGCTGAGCTTGCTGTAGCAACCTCTTCTTGGCTCCTCTGCTGTGGCCCTGGTTGTGGGGACCTTTTAGATGTCTTGTGGTTCCTGTGTGTGAGAGACATCATTCCTATAATCCTTTCTCTGGACACTACCACTCTTAAATTACTGTTGCCACCACAGGCAGTAGTTGTGCCTGAACTCAGCCACTCAGCACTATTGTAGCATTGCTCAAAGGCACATGTATGTAATAGAAGGATAATTTATTGAACAGAAGCTCAAAATACAGTTAAAGATTGCTTGGTATACAGAAGCTTATAGTTACAGACTTAGTTTTTTTCCCTGTATTTAGCTCATGCAAATCCTGATTGACTCCTAAAACATCTCCCTAACTTTCCCCATCTCTTCATAATCTTAACTGAACCTAACTAACTGTCCTAACTAACCCCGAACACGAAGTCCTTCTTTTTCGCATTTCTTACTCCACTCTTCACTGTCACTTCTCTAATTCATATCTGACTGACTCATCTCTGCCTGCCTTTTAAAACATCCTTTCAGACAGTCAGACAGTTGCTTCCAACTTTCCATGCTTTCGCCCCCTCCAAAGCCTACTTGCCTTATTACTGATACTATACATCACATTCATAATAATATTTTACCTTAATTTCTCTAATAAATACATGTTTTTTTCCTAAAAAATGCAATGTAAGAGTAGAAAGATTGGGTTGTTTTAATTAATATATTTCATTTTAATTAAGACCAAGACAGAAAATCTCAAGAACCAACAGGTTTCGTAGCAAAATGCAACTAAGATTCATTGACTGACTAGAGGTATCTTCAAAGAAATAAATAAGTTGTAATAAAAGATGGTCTTCACAAAAATCACAGATATGCAGCCATTGAATTACTTAGAAATGTCAATCTAAAAATATTTTTTTAAATTCTTTAAGACTCCTTAATTGAATGCTGTGAGCTTATTATTTTTAGTGTTGAAAAGTGTATATTAATGCTATAGTTTATTCATAATACCTTTTCAGATTTTTCACTCATGGTTTCAGCTGGATATATCTTGGATTTCAATCACTTAGAAAGAGCATGGTTCAGGCTGCATTGCTCTCCCTATGTACTTTGGAATAAGCCCCACTGAACTCATGTGGACTAACTTTTTTACTCTTACTATGTATATTTTTATATCTTGTTGTCCACTTTACATCTTTGAGTATAGTGATACTTTCTTTGTAAACAAGCGTGTCACTTGACAGATTAAAAAGGTTTAGTTTGCTAATTTGTGGCTGGAGCAGATAGAATGGCAGTGTGCAGGCAAAGCCAGTAATTGCGTTGGCTCCTGTCACGTGGCCATTCGCCTGCTGGCAGGACGAGGCCAAGTAGCCTTCAAGCCTTTGCAGGCCCCCTGTGAGGACATCGTGGACCCCTGGGGGGCCCGGACCCCAGATTAAAAACCACTGAGTTAGAATGTTGAAACAAAGAAAATTTTCAAAATGTGGAGTTATCTGTGTTGCAACTGGCATGAAGAATGCCTGCTTATAGCTGTTCGTAGACTAATTCTCTAGTCTAAGGAAGCTTTTGCATCAGTTCTGGACTGAAATTTCTGTGTCTTGTTCTGTACAACAGAATTTTTTTTCCCCATTGTTTTTATTAGATAACTCTGGAACTGTTAATCAGATCATGATGACTGCAAATAATCCTGAAGACTGGATGAATTTTTTACTTAAATTGGAGAAAAAGGGCACTCCTCAGACTGACATCAGCTTATTGAATAGATTAATTGGTCGTTACAGCCAAGCGGTTGCATCGCTATCTGCAGAAAAATACAGCCAGAATGAAAGTTACGCTCACATTCTAGTTAGGTTTGCAGAATTAAAAGCGTAAGTACTAGAATTTTACAAAAACTTTCCAAGGTAATTATTTCCCACTTTCCTTTATAAGTGGGATACTTAGTTAACAGCTGCAGTTCTTCACCTGCTTCATTTTTATTTTAGTAGCTGTTTCCTTTTGATAACAGCCTCCTCTGTGGTTTGCCAGAATACATAACATGGTTGTTCAGAATGACATGGTCATCATCTGTTAATGTAGGGATTTCCTGTCTATTGCCATTCTTTGACATGGTAGTGGTCTATACATGGGGAATAGATGGTGGATGGACTGTAGGTAGATAGATTCAATGAAGGAAGCCACAAGCGCTAGTTTTTAAAAACCTGAGCAAGTGTTAATTACACGGTATCTCATTCATAGGGTCCCCATAAGTCAAAACCAAACTGATGACACATAGCCAAAGCAACAGTACATGGGGAAAATTAAGTTACATTGAAATGGTGGTTAATTGTATATTTAAAAAATTGTCTTATAGTTATGTATCATTTTATTAAAATGTGTCTACATCATATCTATAAGTTTGCTTTCTAAGTGTGCCTTTGTAATATTTAATACAGTGGTTTAGTGAGGCGGTAGAGGTCAGAATGATAGTTGTAGTGGAGTGCACTGCTTTCAGTGCTTTACCCCCTCCTCTATAGTATATAACACTGTGCTGAGTTCTTCAGCTTCTGCTGTGCTCTTACTTCTTTTTTAATTGACATACTTTCCTCCTGTATATATCAATGTTTCTTTTCAGTATTGAAGAACCAGAAGAGGGTCGTGATCAGTTCCATCTTGCTAGACTGAACTGCAAGACATTTGCTTTTGTCCACATAGCTTTTGCACAATTTGAACTCTCACAAGGTATGTAGACACACATTTACTTACCAATGATTTCTCCATTTTCACTGTAAAACCATGTTAATTTCAGGCCATTTTTACTTTCCTGGGATAGCAATTGTATTGGTTTGATAGATCTTAGAACACAAAGTATTGATCTCCAACAGTGGTCCTCCTGAACTTTTAAGCCTATAAATTCCATTAGCTGTAGGTGGCATAGCAACAGAGGAGGAATTAGGTGAGAGGCAGTCCAAAAACATTAGGGGGGCACAGTTGCCCACCCTTGTCTTAGTAGAAAGCTGAATATATGTCCAAGATATTTTTGTTCTTCCATTGATTCTAGGAATTTAATACATCATGTTCTTCTGTTATTTGGTCTAAGATTCAGCAGTATACTTACATATGCAATACTAAAAAAATCAGGAACATCTTCCCTCCCCCGGCACTTTTCTAGTATTAAAAAAAAGTTCCAAAAGTTTTCCCAGCTCTTTGGAGCAGGTATCTCTGGTGAAGGGGGAGGGGGGTTGCAAGAGATAAGAGGGTATTAGTCCGGCAGAAATAGTGGTATCCAGTAGAAGCACAATAATTAGATCCTGGCCCAGACCTTGCCTTATCTATCACAAGATAGACCAGTGCTGTGGTTTGATCTTTGTCTTAGAAGTAGATTTTAAATTTGATATAAATACAGTAGTTATGTCTGGCCTGTTGTCATAGAATATTACAAAATTCATACTTCATAGTAATATTCAATTGTATTTGCACCTGATTTGTTCTCAGTTTTTTCTTCCACAAGGCCAAGACCCAACAAAATACTAGTTCAGTTGGGGAAATATCTGACTTGAATGGCTAGCTGTTTATGTATGCACTCAGAAGCATTTTATTTTCTCTTTTGGGTGACAGAATGTTAAATCGACCTTTTCTGGGAACGGTCAGACTTAATTGCACCCAGCATATATGGCATCAAAGCAGATTGAGTGTGAGGAAAAAGTCAACTTTGTCACTTTTTTCCTATTCAGTCCCTTACCATCCTCCCCTCCCCCTGATTTTTCAGATAACTTCTTCCCAACTAGTAAATCATCTCACAGAATAAGAGAACAGAAGTACTGCATATTCCGGCGTATAAGATGACTGAGCGTATAAGACGACTGAGCGTATAAGATGACCCACGAATTTTTAAGTCAAAATATAGAGTTTAGGGTATACTAGCCGTATAAGATAACCCCCCCCCCCATAACCCGCCCTCCCCGAAGCTGCAATTGGGCTCCCCGTCATGGCTTCGGGGAGGGCAGGTGGTGGCTGGAAAGCTTCCCCACCCCCTCCACCCAGCCACCCTTCCTAAAGCCTTCCCGAAGCTGGCTGAGGAATCCCGGGGGATGGCTGCCTGGCTGGGGAGAGGCTCAGCCATCTCCCGGGATTCCCCAACCCGCGAGGAGGCTGGACAGCCTCCTCGCGGGTTGGGAAATCCCGGGGGATGGCTGCTTGGCTGCAGAGAGGCTCAGCCCCTCCCGCCCAGCAAGGCTTCCCCCCATGCAGCTTCGCTGGGCAGGAGGGGATCTTCTCCATGAATCAGAGTCATGGAGAAGACCCCCTCCCGCCCAGCTAGGCTCTCCCCCCCATGCAGCCGTGCTGGTGGTGGGGATCTTCTCCGTGACTCAGAGTCATGGAGAAGACCTCCTCCCGCCCAGAGAGGCTCCCCCCCCCGTGTAGCCACGCTGGGCAGGGGGGATAAGGTGGCTAGCAAGCTTCCCCCCCCCCCCCCAGCCAGCAACCTCCGTTGGCACAGCCCCATCTCGAACTTGTATCCAGCGTTTAAGATGGCCCCTGACTTTTCATTTGATTTTACAGGCTGAAAAAGTTGTCTTATACGCCGGAATATACAGTAGGCTGTAAGTTTTTAATCAGAAGAACAACAAGAGCTTTAGGTGAAAAGGAGCCAATTTTGAAATGACACGAGTAATCTTTTATTTGGACAGTTAAGTTTTTGTTTTTTAGATGGGAGATGTTCTTCACATGTGTACTAAAACAGGGAATGAAGAAAAGTAACATGGCCTACCTTACTAATGATCACTGGAGGATTTGTGTTGCATACTGGTGTTTGTATTCTATATTTCAGAGTATCTAATACTGTGTCTTTAAAAATATGCAGATGCTAAGCTTTAATATACTAGAGGCTACGTGCTTAATCAAATGAAAATCCTTTAATGAGTTGCTAGTTCAAGACTTGAGAAGTGTATCCAGTGTTATTTTTATTTACATAATTCTTAGAACTATAATTTATAAATGGAGAAGTAACAAGTGTAACAGATCCCCATCCAGCTGAACAATTGGTTGTGCAACTGTTTATATATGCTACTAGATTTTGCTCTTGGGATAAATTATGTACTTTGATCACCTAATTCTAGGCCTTCTAGTTTACTAGGTTTGTTTAAGCAGCCTCGACTCATGAATTTTCATGCCCACAATTAGTTTCTGTTTGGAAGAACAAAGTATGGACATACTCTGGAAAGCAATGCTCATAACTCTTATTTCACTAGGAAATGTAAAAAAGGCTAAACAGCTGCTTGAAAAAGCTGTGGAAAGTAGAGCAGTTCCAGTAGAGATGTTGGAAATTGCTCTAAGAAACTTAAGCTTACAAAAAAAGCTGCTGCTTTCTGTTGAAGACAAAGAAAATTTGACAGGTGAGTCATACAGTAAAGGAGAGTGTGATTTTTTAAAAGTGAAAATTGGGGAATTTAATTATAGTATTGCCACTTGGCTTTTGAGTTAAAGTTTAGTGTGTAAAAAATTTCAGTACTGCTGGGCAGGCATGTGTGCAGATTTTATGTCACAGTGAACACTAAACATTCCCTATAATTTGAAAAAAAGTTCTCATAAGCATCTTGACTATACTGGTTTAGAGAGAAGGTTCACAATTTTAATTGCTTCACAGAAGAATAATTTAAGTGACCCAAGCTCTCACTTTATTGTGTGTACAGCTTTGTTGCTTAAGCATATTGTCAAATATGTAAAAAGGAAACTGCAATAATAGAAGCTCAGCTAGAATGTATACTATCAGCCAGGGAGGGTAGTACATATTCCAAGAAGTCACCAATATGGTTAACAAATAGAGTCAAGGAAGACATTAGAGAAAAGACAGCCTCCCTTCTAAAATTGAAGTCTCCAAATGAGAACAAAAAGTGAAATAATTCTGCACAAAAGAAATGCAAGAAGACAATAAGGCATGCAAAAAAGGATTTAGAGGAGAATATTACCAGTTACATTCAGGCCAATTTTTTTTTTAATATATCAGAAGCCTGAAATCTGCTACTCTTTTGGAAACTGGGCCTTGATGGTATACACCTAACAATTGTTAAGAAGCTCAAATGTGACATGTCTTCCTAACAAAAATATGTACCGGAAAAGTGCATCTCTCTCAACTATCCTTAGTCTTTTTCTGGCCTCACAGACATGAAGATGGAGAAGTGGATTTTCCATGTATGCCATTCTTTTACCATACTCTTGTTCTTTTTAAGGAAAAAAGTTGGAAAGTGGAAAGCTGGCATCTTTTTTCCTTAAGAAGAACAAGTAGTCCTTTTCTAGAGAGGTTAAACTGGTGTCCCCCTTATTCTTCTGTAAGCAGGCGAAGGCCGATTGGGACAGGTGAATCAGAGCTTTGAGAACTGATTGTTCAGAGGGAAAGGTCCTTTCATAATATGCTGCATTTGTTTATGTTGGTGGGGTGGGGTTTAGTGGTCATGCTCTTAATTCTACTCATGGTTTAACTATAGTTTTCATTTCTGTATGTTGTGATATTTTAACTGTATTTGTTTTAGCTAGTGTAAGCCACCTTGAGTGTCACATTGGGGAAGAGGTGGCAGGAGGAGTAGATGATGATAATGATAAATTACTACTACTACTACTATATCAAATAATTATAACTCTGCATGTACAGTAGGCCCACATATTATGTGAGGGATCTGTTCTGGGACCCTTTGTGTAATACGATTTTTACGTATAATCTCGAACCCTCTTTTTTTCTTAACCTGAAATGAATGATAAAGTGTCCTCTCTAGAAATCTGTAGGTCCTCCAAAACAATTCTATGTTATGCTCCCACCAGAAGCTGATCACAGAGTCACACTGGAGGACCTAGAAAGGACACCTTTCTAGGCATTTTCTAGGTCCTCCAGCAGAAGTGTGGTCAACTTCTGGTGGAAGCATACCATAGAAATGCACTGGAGAATGGAATGGTTGCATGATAACTTGGCTCAAAGACTAATCTATAAACAATGTAATCTAGGAGCGATTAATAGGCATTAAGAACATATAGATCGAAATGCAGATTCCTTCAAATCCTTTGCTGGGTTTCTCCAGGAAGGATATAATTTCGAAACAATTAAGGGGAGAACGGAATGGTTTACTTTATCTTGAAATAAGACATGATCATAAGACTGCAATGGAAAATGGATCCTGTGAAACCAGCTCTTAAACAGTACAGAAGACTCTATGTTTGTAATTAATGAAAGACAATTACTTATTGTGTGTTCATTAAGCTTACTCAGCACAGACGAGTGGGAAGCAAATTTGTTTTAGAAATTTGGTGGAAAATGAAGATGTATATGTAAATGTGGTTGTAAAAATAATAATAATAATAATAAAAAAAGAAATGCACTGGAGGACCTAGAGATTCTTGGAGAGGATACTTTGTCATTCATTTCAGGTAAGAAAAAAGGGTTCCAGATAGTTTTTCTTCCATCGTGTATAAATGAAACTGTAGTATGAGCTTATGCAATATGCAGACCTACTGTACTGAGAGAAGCTAGATTCTGTATAAACTATGCAATCCTGATTGGTCATCTGCCTACCTCAGAAATGCTTTGCTAATCTGTTTAACTATTTCTCATCATGATACTCATGGGGAGAGGTAAGGACTTATGAATGGCACTGAAACCTTGCTCCAGCCACTGGATATTCAGTCTACATGGTGGCTTCTGGCAATGCCTGTGTGTTTCCAAGCTTGTTTCTGTAGCCAAAACACCTAGAAAAAAAAGCTGAACTTCTAAGGAAGCTGAATTCTGTGCTCTTTAGCACATAGAACATCTTTTTCTGTTGAATTTCCCCATACATAGAAAAATAGGAATAATAATCAACATTGTTGTTCTACTTTTAAAATAATCTATTTCTAGCACATTTATTGTGGATAAAATAGTATGTTTGTCTCCTAATTAATTATATATTTACAGCCCCAGGGTCTCAGAATATAGTTGGAAATGTCCTGAATAGAAAAAGTAATGTTGATTCTGAGGTTTCTGCCAGTATTTCCAGCTTTTGTCCTGGGTAAGTAACTTAAAACATTGCATAAATTTTTTATTTTGGTTTCAGCTGCCTTGGTACAAATGGAATGTTGAACTTTTCCTCTTTAGGCAGAAAAATCATTCCCCTCAAGAGGATGAATTGGTCCTGCATGGACGCAACCCTTTGAAGCAACTAAACAAATCTAACCAGGTAAATATCTGTTTATTACTGTTATGTATATTTGGCTGTGTCCAACATCCGGCTACTGGAGAAAGTACAAGAGTACAAAGGCAGTGTACAAAAGTACAAGGACAGTGTTTCTCTAGCAGTTACCCACATACTGAGAAAACAATGAGCAGAACTAGCACAATCGATACATAGCTAAATGAATTGTAGTGAGTTGTGCAATGCCGAGAGGTAGACTTGTAGAGCAGCTTGTAAAAAACCTTGAATACGTGGAATCAAAGTTTAGGATTTGACATTTTTGCAAAGACGAAAATGGTTTTCTCTGTGTGGTAGAAACATTAAACTTTGCACTAGGGAAATTACACCCTAGGATACAACTTACACTATCTGAATTGTAGCATCTAATGACTTCCATTATGTTTCAATGTTTAGATGTACACCTTTGGAAGAGTTCCTATCAAATTAATAAGTGACAGTGAGAGTGATGATACAGATGATTCTGTGCAGAAGGATATGCCTCATCTTACAAAAAGGTATAATTATATTAAGCTTACTAAATAGCAAGAGCCAGGCACCTTTTGTCTTCTCAAAAGCTACATTTACTTTGGGAAAAATTGTCGGGGACCAGGAACAAATTGTTGCTGCCAGGTGTTTGGACTTATGTGCTTGCTTACATTTACTTCCTAGTACTTACATCTGAAAAGATTGTAGCAAAATACAAACCTGATCACCATGAGCCATTATGGTCGTTCTGCCATTTCCACCATCAGGCATGATTATGTGCTCTTACACTGATTTGCATCCAAACCTCTGCCACCTGCCCTCAAGCCTGTTTTTATTACCCTCAGCTTCCTGGAATACTAGTGAGCAAAATGAGCACAAGACAACTGGACAAGGGTACTCATCACCCTTTTCTTTTTGCCATTTCAAAACAAGGCCAAGACCCAACAATATATATATTGTCTATATTAGTGCCCCCCCCCCCACATTACAAGTCACTGAAGAGTTTCACTAAGTTTCTTTGTTCATCGCTAGTGGATTATTCTGATTTGTCATGAGCTGTAACAATATCATGTGATATCAGCTTTTATAATATTGTGTCATATAAACTAGATTATCTTTTTAAAAAAAGGCTATGCAGTTGTATTTGGTTTGTTTTTCATACAAGTGAAATTGCTTCTACATTTGGAACTTTGTTTTAACCATTTATCAATGTTTTAATAAATAGGCCAATATCTGGTGCCAGTTTGAATCATTTGCCACTACATGAAACAAAATCAAATGGAAGTGAGTCATATATGCCACAGAACTTGAAGGTAATTTAAATTGTTAGACATTAATAGTTGTGAATTAGAAGATTCTAGGAGGGGAGCAGAGAAAAGGAATTAGATTTTGAAGTTTAGTTCCATGAAGAAATACTAGTGGGGCTTAAGTTTATAAAGTTATTGAATCTCTTCATATTCCTACAAATTATTGACTGTTCCCCACAGTTTAGCATTATATCAGAACTGGAACTAACTAGAGGGCCTGAATTCCTTAAAGGCACTAGATCCCATCTGATCTTGTAAGCTAAGCAAGTTCAGCTCTGGTTAGTACTTGGATGGGAGACTGCCAACAAATAACAGGTGCTGTATGTTTCAGAGGAAAAAGCTTGGCAAAACCAACTCTTGAGTATTCCTTGCCTAAGAAAACCCTATGAAATTCATGGGGTCACCATTAGTTGACAGACAGCTTGAAGGCGCGTGTACGTGTGCATGTGTGCACACACGTAGCTGGGATAGAAATTAATTATTATTATTATTATTATTATTATTATAGTTCATTGAAACAATCAGTTTTAAACTATAGTTAGTGAAGCTGTGTGTGTTTAAACACTAAGTGTTAGTATATCATCACAGAACTCCATGAGACAAAAATATCAATTACTTTAAAATTCCACTTGTAAAATCTCTTTGATTTTAAAATGCACTTATATGCTATTTCTGTCATAAAGTTTTTTGATAAAGAGTATCAAATGAGGTGAGTAAAGGAGAAAAATTATTACAGTAACTTGCAAAGCACAGCCTAAAGTGAAAAATCCATGAGCAGGTTAGTTTTCATCTTGTTTCTGCTAAATCAGGGCTGGGCAAAGTATGACCTGTGGGCCTTCCCTTGAGGACCTGAAAAAAAAAATGCCTCAAATGACCAGTAGGACCACCTCCAGCCTCTGGGGTGGGGTATTGACTATTTCATGGGGTCCCCCCATCTCTTTAAAGGCCTTTTTTTCAAAACAAAATGACTATCCAGAACAATTGCTGTCAAAAGTAGGAGTGACCAATTTTCATGCAAGCAAGAGAAAAGGGAAGAAAGAATGTGCAATCCCATAGCTGCTCTTTGAGTCCAGTCAGAATATTATGTCTAAAGAACAATGAAGATGTTTTAAAGCCAACTTTCTAGATCAAATCCACCCAGGATAACAGTTGAATGGATTGTGTATTTCAGTTTGTTACTTTAAATTCCTCCAGTATTCTTCCATTGTGGAAAAAACAATGTTGGAGTCAGTTGGTATCAATATTCCTCAGATTGAATTATATTTTCTCCATCTCCTTTTCAGCTTTTAATTTGGCTGTATGAAGTCCTACTTTTCTATTTCCAAAACAGAAAACCTGATTTAGGTGTCCCTGACCAATTTCTATATGCCATTGCTTCTTTTTTTATCTTTCTTTTCATTTCACTGCAGCCTGATTTAATTGATTTACACCAAGGGTTGGTAGGGAAAACATAGTCCATGACTTACAAGTAGTCCTCAGGGGCTTTTTATGGTCCTAACTCCTTAGCCTAAATGCCCTAAAGGCACCAGATCCAGTCTTCTCTTGGAGGCTAATCAGGATCAGCTCTGGTTGTACTTGGATCGGAGACCACCAACGAGTACCAGGTGCTTGTAGGCTATATTTCAGAGGAAGGAACTGACAAAGCCACCACAAAACACCCTGTGCGCCCAATATTTTTATTTGTTTTTAGGGGATTGTTTTGCCCAGAAACTAGAAATTGTAACTGGAAGTGTTTGGTATGGCCTGCCATGGGGCTGAAAACTGGCCCTTGCTACAGTTCCCTGCCTTAGACCTGTACTAATGAAGAATGCATCACTTCATCTCTCCCATTTCAGCACTCCCAATAAAATCATAACTTGCCCTTTTGGAAACTCCTGGCCTTTGCCTATTTTTCTAAACTTAATACTAGTAAAATGTGAAACACAGTTTCAGGCTCTGTATGCTTCCTGTTGTACCTACTTCTGAAAAATATTAGTCTTCATGAGTCTAAGATACTACAAAATGCATGTTAGATGTGTAATTTATGGCGTGTGGGTAACCATAAAACAAGTGATCCATGTAACTCAGTATGTGTAAAGTGTGCTCTTCTAGATGGTATTGGACTGCAATCCCAGCGTCCTTCACCATGGGCTATTGTGACCAAGGCTAATGAAGTTTGGATGGCTGAATCTTGCCTACACCTGATATAAGTTGTATCTGTCTGTGGCTTTACAGCCTTTTTATTTTGGTCCTTAAAGAAACTCTCTTCAATACAGATTTTAAAAACACCCCAAATGACATGTGTTTAACCTCATACTTTTTAATTATAATTAACATTTAAGAAAAAGAAATCATATTCAGAATTCTGAAATCTGAAGTCCCACGTTAATTATAATACGTTTCTCTGCTTGGGAGTCCAAAGCATTTTACATGATATTCTTGATGTTTACAGTACACTGACACATTTATTCTTGTATTGTTGCTGAACTTGTCAGATACTGGTTTATCTAAATACCACTTAGGGTAGAGTGGGGAAAATGTGGCTGTTCAGGTGTTGTTGAAGTGCAGTTCCCACCATTCCATTAGCTCTTAAGTGAGCTGCAGCCCACTGAATTGATTACATTTTGCAGCTAATGAACCACTTCTCAGATAATAGTAAGGAGATAAAATGGAGGTGGAGAAATTTTACAATCTGGGAATCATATTGCCATTCAAATTAATTTGTGTGCTGTACCCACACATGTTTTCAAAATGATAGTATGTACAGATTTACTGACAGAGCAGTGACTTCTCACATAAGTAGGCAATATCAAGGCCTCTTATCTTTCATTTCTGAAGCCAAAGGTGTACTTTTTCAGGATGTGAATACATTTGTAGATTGTGGCAGATAAATTAGACAGATAGGTCTAAGATAAAATCAAGACTATAGTGGTATTTCTTGAATCTGCCATTTAGAAGTGATGGCAATACACTTTATAAGGAGGTTGCAAACTTAAAGGGAAGATGATTTGAGCCATTAAACACATCTGGAGACTTACAGTTCTGATCCTAGCTTAGTCACTGAATTAGTTGCTTAATTCGCTATTTGTACAGTTTCCATGTGAGAAAAGTAGGTATAATAGTAACCTACATCAAAGTTGTTACAGGGAAAACTGCTGTTTGTCCTGAACCTTTATAGTAAGGCAAACTGGAAAAGTGCATGAATGTATATAAAATAATCAGCTAAATTAATCAGTGTTGATAATAAGCTAGGATTGTGTCTGGGATTTTTCTTGACCTTAATTTTTTCCCCTTCCTTTTTATTTAGTGTTTACCAAGCAGAGATCTTGTAAAACCACACCTGTCCGATGAAGAGAGCTTGGAAGCAGCTACCAGTTCATCTCTAACATTAAAAAATAAATATGATTTCGGTTACACCATTAAAAGAAAAGGTTTGTTTTAGCCTATGTAGGATTAGGCTATCAAAGATGCTCTCTAGTGGTCTTTTAAGCTGATGTTCATGGATTGCCTTTTGAAGTGGAGCATGGAAATAGTCACAGCATAATCAGCCTAGCCGGCAATGAGGTAAACCGGTGGAGCAACTGCCAGGAGCTGAGGACCACATTATCACCCCTTGGGATCCTATGGACTGCCCCCCATGATTTTGGCCTCTCAACCTTCCCAGTTTGGTGGTGAAATTTTTGCTGCTTTTTGCAGTCCCTCACCTTTTCCAGGCCCTGATGGGATTCCCCTTCAGGGGCTGGATGGTTTATTTGAGGAAAAATGTTGGAAGGGGTGCACATGGCACCCAAATATAGAGAAATACGGAGTAGCACCCACCAGAAGCTTTGGGTATGCTTTGGGTCATCTGGGATCCAATTTCTTTTGACTACCCCCTAAAATTGGGTAGTAGAATTTGTGGGGGCGGGGAGTGCAGGAACTTGGGGTGGACATAAAAATGGCCTTGACATGCACTTCCCTGTCCCTGAGGTAAACAGACAGGAAAGCATACAGGAATCATACAAAATGCAGACTTAAATCTGATTGTGATTCTCAAAAGTCTCATTGAATCAATTAATTTGACTTAATACCTATGGAAGTCCATTGAATCAATGACACTTCCATAGGTTTTGTCATAACATTCATTGAGTCTACCCTGGTCCAGCTTCTTCTTCCACTGATTGTCTTTCTGTGATATCCTACCAGGACCTCTACTATTTCCATGTTGATAACTAGAAAAAATTGTTTCAGAAATTGAAGAACAGCATGACAAGCCAAGGTTCATAGAATCAAACTGTTTAGAAAGGCACCTGCAGAATTCTGTTTCCAAGAGAAATGGCCAGAAGGAAAACGAAGAGTCCAGACTACACTGTCTTGCATCTAGAAATAAATGGTCTCATCCTGAAGCATTGCAGAAAAGAAACACAGAGGTGAACTTTAAAATCTTCTTCTTGTTCTTTGAACTTTTAGAACTTTTTTGTTATACTGTTGACATTATCAGTAGTAGTGAAATGTAAAATTCCATTTTAACCATCTGAGTTCCCCAGTAGATAAGCTTCAGAACATCCTCATTAGGCAATAGTGATATTCAAAGAACAATGAAAAGTATGTTCTTCAGGAACGGTAGGCAGGAAAGAACTAGGAGGATCCTACTAAAGCAGGGTGATGAACCTTCCACCATGGCAGACATGCCAGCCTAGCACTGTTTTGGGCCTCTGGCATGGCGAGCAGACCCTCTCTGAAGGAGAAGAGGCCAATACCACCTCCTCAGGCATATCCGCCTGCCATCATTACAATTGTCAAAGCAAGGGCCTTAGGTCCAGGGGTTGGCTCCGGTTGGAAACAGGATTGGTCCTCCAACACAGGGACTGCTGTCAGGGAGCAGCAGAACCATGGAACTCATTGAGGAGGGTGGAATGCATTCCGTCTACTCCTCCGATAATCCCGGAGGAGAGGATTACTGCCAGAGAAAAGGTGATGCAGCGGGTTCAGGGCCACCCCATAGGATCTCTTGCATCTGGCCCACTTGCAGGGCCTTAGGATTATCGCAATAGACTGCTCTGGGCTTGCTTTCACAGCTGGATTGGGTTCATTTTAGCCATCCTTTTTTATTTAAGTTTGACATTTCCTAGTATTATTTAGACAGTACTATGCATAATGACCTCATATAAATGCTAAGAGAGTACATACTTTTGAACAGATAAATATTAAGACTTCAGAAGACCAGTGTGCAATCTAGTAGTTAAGTGAAATCATCAGTCATCAATTTTCACTTTGATTTTCTTTACAAAGCATGGATTAATGGAAGTATGTATTATTGTATATGTTCATTTGCAACCAGCTGAAAAAATGTTTTTTCCCCATTTTGTAGGGGAAAAGTTCATGTTTGGAATGCCCAGCATTTCCAGTTTCTAAAAGATTATCACCGCCAGAGTTAACTTTGCAAAGATGTTCGCCACCAGAGATTGATTTAAAAAGAAAGAGCCAGGCATATGTTGGCACAACACCTAGCAACAAAACACTGCATGATTATATGAACTGGTAACTTGTGTGTGTGGTGTGTCATTTTAAAATTTTGATTTTACATGGAGGCTTCTGTTGAAAATGGTTCTTCTTGAGTTTTAACAAGTTAGCTATTTGTGTATTAGAAAAAGAGATTATGCATTTTAATAGTTGTGGGAAGTATGCTCCCTATTTTAAAAGAAGCTTGAAGGTTGATACATCTCAGAATGTTAACCTTAATGCTAAAATATATTCTTTAAAATTTTGAAATGAGATCAAATCAATAGTAAACATCCAGGATCTTTAACAAAAGATGTTATCTGGATGGTATGGAGGAGCAATTCACTTATATCTAGGTTTTCCCCCACATGTCAGCATACATTGCAGTTCTCCAGCTCAGAGTTTTTTTCAGTTACAACTGTCATCTTCTGTTCCTCTATATCAGTTTTAAAATTTCCCGCCAAGCCAGCCAGATCTGTTTTTAACTTCCACATGTAGGAAATGAGTAATCTTCAAAAATTAGAATGGAGAACACACAGAAACATAAAGAATAAATTGAGGAGGAATCTAAAAATGGCGAGCTGCTACTTCCATCAGAGAAGAAAAAAAGCAAACTGCGAAAGAGGTGGTGAGAGATTTGGCTTTGTTGTCTGCTGCCAAGCAGATTGTGGCAGTAATTAATGAAATAAATGAGAATCCTCAGATGGCCACGGCATGCCTCTGAAAATAAGGAAAACGTTTTGAAAATAATGTTTGTTAACAACCAGTGAAAGCAAATCAGAAGGGTCCTATCATGCACCTCTGAAAAAGCAGAAAAGGGCTAGTCATTAAGAAAAAGTGCAGAATGTTTAAAAACCACAATTTTAAAAGTTGCAAACTTTAAAAGTGACCTAAAATAGAAGAAATCTGACTTACCTGAGAGGAAAGGGTCAGAGTCTCTATCTAAACAAGCAGATAAATCATCAAGTGTCCTTTCAAGCTACCATGTTGACAATGAATGAATGTTCCTCAATGGGGCAAAGCTGAGCAGCACTGTGTTTCCAACCAACCAGAATGAGACGCTGAAACACAAGCACAAAATTCTTTTGAAAGCTCAGCTGTAACCAAGAAAAAGATACACAGTCTGAAACAGTGGAACAGAGGCAATGCAGAGAAAATCAGTCTGCTTTTTTTCAGGTAGTCAGCCCTCCACATTTGTGGGTATAACTTTTGTGGGTGTGATTATTCATAGATTATTTTCTGCCATCTCCACTGCTGCCCTATGGCATTTTTAATAGGGTCTGCAAGCCTTGCGAGACTGAAAGACTGTGAACATGCGGCGAGGCTTGTAAGTACCTAATAGCATAGGGCAGCAGCACAGGAGGTGGCAAGCCCCGCCAGCTGCCCGTGTCTGCCTTGCAAAGGAACCCTGCTGCCTTGAAGGCATCTACAGTGGGTTGAATCTGCAGATCTTATTTTTTTGTGTGTAAAATAAGATTTGCAGGGATGCTAGAGAGATTCATGGTTTTCTACTTTTGTGGGGGTTCTGTGCCCCTAAACACAGCAGATGTGAAGGGTATACTTACAAGAATTAATTACAGAAAAACCAGAATCAATTACTGTGACTCCACATACTGAGCAGCTGGTTTCTAGTTCATCAAAATACTCCAATGGAAATCTGTAGGATTTAATTAGAGTTGGTTAATGAGGAATTTATTAATATGGTGAATACATCTATATTGCCTCTTATAGGGAGGACTAATGAATGTTAACCATTGTAATTTAATGAACTGGTGCGATCAAATGAGTTTAATTTATTGCATAGATAAGTATTAAATTTAATGAATTTAATGCCTAATGATTCCAATGAATTAAATAATATAATTAATTGCAGGATTGTCAAAGATGGACAAAATACAGCGAAAGGGACAATTAAAAATAGACAAGGCAAGGAGAGAGAAGTATTAAGGAGAAAAATTGCAGGGAAAACGCATGTCTAAATCTAAGCATTTGGACAATAAACAGTTTTACATTCTGAGGAAGAATTAGAGAGAAAATTTCAGTAAATTAGATGACTCTGAAGAGAGTGACATGGAAAGGGAAATAACTTCTTCAAGGGGTGGAAAATTTTAAACATATACTAAAAAGCTATGTGCAAACATTAGATTTAAAGGATAGTCAATAAGAGTTGCACTATGACATAGGAAAAGGAAAAATGGCAGACTGCAACAGTCATGCAAAAACCAATGCCAAAAGGTGTTGAGTTGGCATTGCCAGATATGTTCAAGGTGCTAAAAGCTTTAGAGTAGGACTTTCCATTTAACAGTAAGAGACTATTACCAGGTGGCGAGAGGCTAAACACGTATAAAAGAGTGACATGGCGTACCTTTAAGTCCTATTGGTGGATGCCCCAATTTCAGTCTTAATTTCTCATGCTGTGGCCCCTAAGGAGGTGGATATAATTCTTAGGGGCATGGATGACTGTAGAATAGAGGCAGCATTAAAAAGGGCACATGAGGCCCCACCAGCCTGGTCACCCATTGCTGCTTCTGTGTTTGCTAGAGCAGCAGGATTATGGACACAGGAGATCCTAGATGTTGAAGACATTGAAGGTCAAAGTTTATCTTAAGCAGTGTAAATAATTCAGAAGGCTCTGCAGTTTTTAGCTGATGCAGGGCATGACTCAGCAGCATTTACCATTCATAGTATATCAGCAACAACAGTACCTAGGAGATCAATTTGGTTAAGGCATTGGGAAGCTGATCAGAAGTAGAGATTTAACCTGGCTTACATGCTTTTTACTGGCCAGGAAAAGGCTTTGGAGAAGAGCTTAATAGAAAACAAGGATAAAAAGCAAGTTATGCCTTCAGTACAAAAAAAGGAAATTGGATAAGAAGCAGATCAGGAGAGTATTCTCTTTCTTTCAAGGGGGTAGAAGTTTTGGAAGGTGGAAAGACTTCAGATATGGCAGATCACAATGGAATAGAAGAGATAGGCAAACCAACTCAATAAGAGATCTCCAGCAATACTGCAAGAAAGGTATTGCAGTGGGGTATGTTTCTGCACTTTGGACTTTGGTGGCTTGACATCATGTCAGACAGGTAAGTCATTCAAGTAGCGATTCAAGGGTGCAAGGTAGCCCCTTCCACAAAGCCGAAAAGCAGACACCTTCTCTCACCAGTACCAAGGAGAAAAGAGAAGCAAAGCATAACATGCAAGAAAATACAGCACCTTCTGCAGAGCAGAGCAGTTGAGGAGGGATATATTTGATTCTATTTTCTGAGCCCAAGATTTTAAATTAGATCTAAAATACTTGAATGGTTTTGTAAGTTATCAAATATGCAAAATGGAGACACTCCAACGTATGAGAGACATTTTAGAGATGAATGATTGGATGATGTAATAGATTTAAAAGAAGTGTACTTTAATATCCCTATGGCTCCAGTCTGCAGGAGATATTTAAGATCTTCGTGGTCTCTGTGAATCACACAGTTGGGTTTTATTCCTGCGCCTGCGCAGTGCATACGGAACCTTCTAGTATCGCTAGGCAGAATGTGCATAGATACATTTTTGGTGGTAGCTCCGCCCACAATAACGGTCCTCTTAAAAGGCTCTAAAGGAACTTTCATTCGCTTTCCACTATTTTCACTTTCGGTTTTTGACTCGGACTGATTTTTTGACCACGATTTCTCTGACTCCTTGGGGCTATTTTTGATTCTACATTTTGACCTGGCTTTCTGACTACAATTTGCGCGCCCCTTCTGCTCTGGTAACGCTCTCTGATTTTTCGGCTTGACTTGGACTGTTTGACTTCAATGACTCTCCCGCTCCTCTGGCTCTGGTAACGTTTTCTGATTTACGGCTTGACTCGGATTGATTGACTACCCCAAATTGAATATGGCCTCAAAAACTGGCTTCAAACGATGTGTGGTGTGCCAAGCCAAGCTCCCCAGTTCGGATGGCCACTCCTGTTGCCTGATATGTCTGGGTGAGACCCACAACGTGGATGCGTGTGTGCATTGTAGGGCCTTTACCCCTCAGGCGAGGAAGCACCGCTCTTCACGTCTGAAATCCTTTCTGTACGAGAAAGCCCTCATTCCATCTGCCACATCCACTCCGGCTGTGGGGCAGGGAGCCTCCCCTCAACACCGTGGGCGATCCCCTGTGTCGAAGTCCTCTCAGTCCCCACTGGCGAAGCGCCGCCGTTCTCCAAGTCCATCTCGGAGACGATCTGTGGTGTCCGATCCTGAGGCAGTGATGCATTCACACAAACATGCCTCCAAGCCGACCTTGACTGCGAGCCGAACTCCTTCGGGTTCGACTGTGGGTTCCAAGGATCAATCTCGGGACAGAACTGACCCCAAGGATGTGGGCAGGGACCGAGAGTCTTCGATCTCCTCGAAGGGCAAGGCCCATAAAAAGAAGGCCAAGCGCCCCCGTCTGGAGGAGAGACCACTACCCGCACCGCAGCCTCAGCAACTTCCATCAGCTGCCTCGGCTTCAGAGACCTCTGCGTCCCGATGTCATCTTTCTCCTCGGGATCGAGGAGTCCGGACCGAGGATCCACGCTCCAAGTCTCCAACCCCTATTCCATTGTTGGAGATTGTAGAGGTCAAGATAGGCTCTGCTGAAGAACCAGAGCTTCAGTCACGGATCCGTGGTCCCTCGTCGGCCTTACTTGTCTCCAGGTCGGAGCTGCTTCAGCAATCTTCGGCTGCAGCTTGGGAGACACTGGAGGAGCCCAGGCCTTCGACCTCCAAGCTTCAGGAGGACGAGCTGGCATACGGAGCATACGACCTGGCTGTAACAGCACTTGCGGCTCCATGGGCAGAACAGTCGACGGCCAGGTCCATTTCGGAGTTTGTCTTCCATCTAACCTCCGAGGCTGTGACTCTTCATTCCGTCTCTCTGCCCCCACCTCGGATTTCGTTCCACGGGACGGGACCAGCGTTGAGGGATGCATCCTGCCAGGCCTCACTGCTCCGGCCTTTACCTCCATTGCCTCTGCTGCGCCCGCCTTCGCCGCCACCATGGTCCACATCTCTCCTTGAGAAACGCCGCTCACCATCTCCCTCATCTGATTCCTCGTCTTCTTCCAAATCCTCCGAGGAATACCTACCATTTTTGCCATCTCCACAACCTGATCTCTTGGAAGACGACTCATCCTTGCCAACGGATGACGTTCGTTCCTTCGCCGAGCAATTCCTTATAATTTTTTTAAAAAATAATTATTTAAGTCCAGCAGATACTCATTTGGGAGCTCTGATAGCTGCAAAAGGGTTTCTCAGGAGAGGAGACAGAAAATAAGGTAGGAAATAAAAGTTCTGCTGTCTAAGACTTCAGTGGATTTGATGCAGTTGCCCCAAGGGATAGCACTTTTAATTTTGATAATGCAGCTATGTCCCATGGTCAAGATTGCATGCAAGAAGGCTGCAGGAACCTCTCAGACCACATCAGATGTCAGTTTCTCACAATCTTCACTAACTGGTGAAAATTCTATCAGTTGTGAAAGGATTTATAGTGGTGGATTTGGAGGAGCCACCCATTGAAGGGTGTGCCTTTCACACCTCAAGGGATGACTGTGGTAACTACAGATGCAAGTCTCGCCAGTTGGGGTGCACATTGCAGAGGTCAATCTGTCCATGTAGAAAGAATAGGGATGGACTTGGACCAAAATATAAATTTCTGGAGTTGGAAGCAGTTTGGTTGGTGCTACAAACTTTTGTACAAGTAGTAAAGCATCAAAATGTCCAGATATCAACAGACAATATCACAGTCAAGTCCTACATTTGCAGGCAAGGAGGATCCAGATCTGCACTGTTGATGGGAGAAGCAGATCGGATTCTGTGATTGGCAAAAAAAGACAAAAGTCCATAATAGCAGTTCATCTGAAGGGCTCATTGAATATAGAGGCCTATTATTTGAGCAGACACAAGATCCAGCATGGGGTATGGTCCCTACATCAGGAGGTATTCAACTACCTGAAAGACAACTTAGGGCATTTCAAATAGACTTGTTTGCTTGTGGAGTGAATTTCAGATTAAAAAGATACTTTTTCCTGATGGCAGCAGAGGTGCAGAAGTTCATGATATGTTGGGATTGACATGGCCTCAAGGAGTGCTTGTATGCCTTCCCACCCATGCCAATAATACAAAGAATGTTGGCCAAAATATGCAAATAGCTGGCCACAGTGGTATCAATAGCACCTTACTGGCTGAGATGTCCATGGTTTCCGCTGTTGGTCAGAATGTCCATAAAAGACTATTGTCATCTGCCAAGCCAGCCAGAACTGTTATACCAAGTCCCATTTTACATCATGACTCGAAATGGCCGAGACTGACTGCTTGGATATTGAGAGGAGACTTTTAAAACAACAGGGTTACTCATATTCAGTGGTGGAAACCATACTGGCATCCAGGATGCCATTTACTCAGAGAATCTATAGCATGACAAGGAATCTTTTTTCAAATTGTGTCAGTCAGATGGCATGGATATAAATCCAATTCAATTCATTTTTACAAGAAGGAGGTGAAAAAAGTTTTAAGACCAAATGCACTTAAAAGGCAGGTGGCAGCTTTAGCTACAATAATTAAACCAGAAGGTGATGCTCTGTCATTGCATCTTTGTGTTAAGAGGTTTTTAACGGGAGCAACCTTAAAAGCACCACCAAACTTGCATAGGACTTAGAACCTGAATTTGGTACTAAACAGATTGACAATGCTGCAGTTTGAGGTGATTAAAGAGACTTTGTTAAGATTATTACCTTTGAAAGTAGTCTTTTTAGTGGCCATTACTTCCACTAGAAGAGCATCAGAGTTGGCTGCTTTATCAACACATACAAGTCAATGCACTTGGGATCAAGGCAAGTTGACGTTGACACTTGATCCAACTGTTCATTTTGATTTTATGTCCATATTATTTGTATTAACTTGCACTTTTATAGTATTGTTTTAATCTTGTTATAGTAATATTTTATTAATTTTATAATTTTGTTTGTGGTTTTAGATTGTGAGCCGTAGACAGGTTTTTGTGTTTATTGTGGATTGTTTTTCTTTTTTGTAAAGCGCTATGTAAAGTTTATGGCGCTATATACTGTAAATAAATGTAATAATAATAATGAACAGAGACCCTATTTCATTTCCTTTAATCAGCTCAATCCACATTTGGGCATATTGTTCCACAGTCAGTTCTTATAAAGGCAGCCACCCCCACCCACCCCCGGTAGAGGGAGGCTTGGGTATAACCCAGATGTAAGTGGATTGCTCATCTGTGCCATCCAGAGAATGAGGGGTTGGTTACCATGAAGGTTCATTCTTGGATGGCCTGGACGAGCAATCTGCCCCGTCCTCATTTGTGGTTGCATGGACAAAGTACACAGAAATAGAAACATACATGACAAATTAACAAATCATAGGACTGTGGCAGGCTTTAGAATGAAAGCTTTAGAATGACATGGAGGTACAGGAGATGACAGTTGTAACTGACAAGAACTTTAAGCTTGAGAACTGCAGTGTATGCTGGCATGTGGAAATAACCCAGACATAAGTCGATTGCTCCTCCAGGCCATCCAAGAAAGAACCTTCACGGTAAGTACTAACCTTCATTCTAGAAACAGGTGTCTAACACTCCTGGTTTAGCAAAGTTAAGATTCTGTAAAATTAAGACTCCAGAGGTTGTATCACATAATAGCTTTGCCATAGTGGAAACCACCTCTGCTCACACAAGTCAAAGCACTGGAATTTCACTGGTCTTCTCTATGCACTTACACTGCCCTTCTACATGTAAAGTCACTGTTGGAACACTTCTGTTTTTCTGAACAGAAACAGTTATGATTCACAGGGCCGAGGTTAGGAAAGTGGAGTCTATGCCAGTTGAGTGCTCCAACTTGTCTTAGCAGAAACTTCAGTGCACATCCATTGTATGTATGCAATCCCATAAAATTGTACAGTGTTTGAGCAGTCTTTTAAAATTTTCAAATAAGGTTGGCTACCATTTTAGACAACAAGTTATAAAATATTTGAAGCAAGCTTTAAATTTCTACAATGAACTTTCATTGTTGTGCTTGGATGAAAACAAATATATCAGTACATATGGTAGCAGGAGTGTAGTACTGCCTGTGTGCAAAGATGGTAACAACTGATATTTCTGACAATTTCAGTACTCCAGTCGTAAGAAATAATTTCCTTTTCATGGGAAGTGCAACCACACCATACAACCAGTTTTCATATTTGCAGACTTGTACTCCAAAAACTCCTTTCCAAGTGGAGACTGCATTACAGGTAATAGTCTTCCAAAATAAATTGTTCTGAAAGTGTATGATGAGATAATGAAAAACAATTGTTTCATAAATAGATGTCATAACAGCTCATTATTTTTGAAAAGTAAGTACAGTTGCCCCTCCACATTTGCGAACTCAGCATTCGCGGTTTTAATTATTCGCGGTTTTGGGAGGGCCCCCCGGGCCCCCCCAAAACCGCGAAAAGGGGCCTCCGGAGGCCCCTTGAAAGCCCTGGGAAGGAGCGGGGAGGGCCGGGGAGGCGTTCACGGGGCCTTTGGAGACCCTCCAGAGGCCCAGGGGAGGGAGGGTGGAGGGTGGGGGGAGGCCTTCACGGAGCCTTCGAAGGCTCCGTGAAGGCCTGGGGAGGGTGGGAGGAGTCTGCGGGGGCCTTCACGGAGCCTTCGAAGGCTCCGTGAAGGCCCCAGGGAGGGAGGGGGAAGGATGGAGGGAGGCCTTCACGGAGCCTTGGAAGGCTCCGTGAAGGCCTGGGGAGGGTGGGGGGAGGCTGCGGGGGCCTTCACGGAGACTTGGAAGGCTACGTGAAGGCCCCGCGGAGGGAGGGGGAGGATGGGGGAGGCCTTCACGAAACCTTGGAAGGCTCCGTGAAGGCCCCGGGGAGGGAGGGGGGAGGATGGGGGGAGGCCTTCACGGAACCTTGGAAGGCTCTGTGAAGGCCTGGGGAGGGTGGGGGGAGGCCGCGGGGGCCTTCACGGAGCCTTGGAAGGCTCCGTGAAGGCCCCGGGGAGGGAGGGGGGGAGGATGGGGGGAGGCCCTGGGGAGGGAGGGGGGAGGATGGGGGAGGCCTTCACGGAGCCTTGGAAGGCTTTGTGAAGGCATGGGGAGGGTGGGGGGAGGCCGCGGGGGCCTTCACAGAGCCTTGGAAGGCTCCGTGAAGGCCCCGGGGAGGGAGGGGGGAGGTTGCAGAGGCCTTCACGGAGCCTTGGAAGGCTCCGTGAAGGCCTGGGGAGGGTGGGGGGAGGGCAATCAATATTCGCAGTTTTTTTACATTCGCGGGGGTCTGTGGAACCTAACCCCCGCGAATGTCAAGGGACAACTGTAGTTAAGAATTATCTAACAATTAGACTTGGATTTATCCTGTTTTCAGAACTGGTTTTAGCTTTTCATTGAGGATTAGTGTAACAGAAGCAAAAGGGATACTAGTGGTATGCTTGATTCAGCAATTGTGATAAGTAGAAAAAAACAACCTAGATTGCCATAGCTTAAGTTAATGGCAATCTGCTAGGAAGTGAAATATCTTAGCTAAGGAGTGGTGGTATGAGTCTTTTGCTATATTCAGTGGGGATTGTGTTTTCTGTTAGATATTAGCTACATCTGTGGTTTGTATTTGTTGTGCATCTTTGTTTATGGCTCCCGTCTATTCACAGAAGTGGTAGCACAGGGTCCTTCAATCCATCAGAAGCTCTCATGCATTTCTCCCACTCATCTTTAATCCCCTGTACCATCTCTTCCATTACCAAATGCTCAGAGCAACCTTTCTACTCATAGGATTGCATCTATTCTATTGCAATATATTTATCCCTCCGTATCCACAGATTTGGTATCTATGGATTTAAGTATTCACAGCTTGAAAATATTCTTTAAAAAATAATAATCCATAAACCAAACCTTGATTTTGCCATCTTATATATGGGACACCATTTTGCTATGCCATTGCATATAATGGGACTTAAGTATTCACAGATTTTGGTATCCACGGGGTGTCCTGGAACCAAACCCCAGTGAATATGAAGGGACAACTGTACTTCATATGTATACTAGGATTTCTCCATGTCACTGTTTTTTTAGCATTTTAGAGATGCACAACTTTTTCCCTTCCTATTCCAACACTGGCAATTGTGTTCAGTAAACTGAGATGGTGGGTATTGAAGTAAGTTTTCTTTTAACATGCAACATGTTGGGATTTATTTTTCCTATCAGGTATCGTTATTGTGCAAGATCATTTGATATTTTAACAAGCTTTTTTAACCTAGTGCTGTACATAATAGATAAGTAGAATTTCAGAAGTATTTGAATGAAACATTGAGGTAGTTTCAAGAAGGCACGTAACATATATTCTTTTTATTCAGAGTTCAGGTTCTGCACCGTCAAATGAATGCATTGCTGTTAAAGGAAAATGGTACTCTGTGTTGAAACAAATCGGCAGTGGAGGATCAAGCAAGGTAAAAATGTGTAAGCCTTTCTGATGTGGTCTGAGACAAGATGTGAAAGTAACATGCGCAGGCAGTTTAGACCTCAACAGCAGTAGTAATCACAGACATAAGACAAGGAGATGAATAAACTGAAGCTCAATTTAGTTAGGGCAAAGTTGATAATGGGCTGGTTAGAAAATTCTGGTTCTAGATAGGCTTACTCACTCCCTGTGGGAGCTGATTCTTAGTTTGGGGACTACTTCCAGACCTAATTCTAAATTTTCTGGCTGGGAAAAGGAAGTTGTTTTCGGGGAAGAAGCTGGAGGAACCCTAAATTCGCTTTTTTGGTGGGAAGGAAGGAGGGGGGAAGGGGCCCCTTTGGGTGTCAGGACTGTGAGGGGGGTTGGAGGGGGTCTCTAGGAGGGAGGGAGCCTTGGGAGGGTTAGGAAGGAAGCCCCTCTTCTCTCCTCTCCATGGTATCAGGATACTGGGGAGGGGTTCAAAGGGGAGACTGTCCTTGCTTGCCTAGTGTGTCTGTGTGTGTGTTTTGTGTGTTTGTGGGGGGAAGTGTCTTTGGCTCTGGTCCCGGCTTGGGGTCTTCATGAGGCATGTGGAGGGGTGGGGGACTATTATGGGAATGGGGTTGGACTAGATGGCCCCTGGGGTCCCTTCCAGCTCTGTGATTCTATGGAATACACTGCCTCAGAGTGTGGTGGAGTCTCCTTCGTTGGAGGTGTTTAAACAGAGGCTGGATGACCATCCGTTGTTGGGCTTTGCTTGGATTGTGTCTTCCTGCAGAGCAGAATGAGGTTGGACTAGATGGCCCTTGGGGGTCCCTTCCAACTCTTCTATGATTCTCTGAAACCATGGATTGAAGTGACAGGAAGAGAGATTCCACCTAACCATTAGGAAAGAACGTCTTTAGTTCCTTATAACTGCATGGCAGAATAGGGGTTCTTGCATGGCAGAATGGGGTTGGACTAGATGGCCCTTGGAGGTCCCTTCCAACTCTTCTGTGATTCTCTAATTCAAAGGCCAGGTTGCTTTTTTGTTTGTTTTTTAACTTGGGAAGTTCTATGTGGTCTTGATCTCTCCCATTTGGAACCATCAGGACTTTAAGGTCAGCTGATGTGGCTTTTCTCCATGTTTGTTTCCACAAGGAAGCAAGGCCTTTCCAGTTGTGGAATGTGCTCTCTCAAGAGATTAATTCGTTTTTTATCGCTTCTTTTCAGAGATACTCAAAACCATTTTTATTCAGGTAATCTTTCAGCAATTAACTGGAATCAAATGCAAAGATGTGTGCTTTACCTGTGGTCCAAATTTGCTTCAAATTTTGTTATACTAACTGAGCCTGGATGTCATGCTAAGCCAGAATTCTTGAGAATCCTGGTTTACAGTGTATAATGCAGTATGCAGAATATAGGCTACCAGAATCTTCCCACTGCAACCAGGAGAGAGACCTTCCTTCTGTTTGCCATCAATTTGCTTGTCTCCTCCCTGGCAAGCTAGAGAAATAAACCAAGAATCTGCCCTTGAGTTTATTCAAACCCTCTTGCTTGTTCATGAAGAGATCGGAGTGCTGGGTTTAAGTGACAATAAATGAACAGAAAGACCTGTGTTTGTTGAGTCTCTCTTACACTTGCAGCAGAAGCACCTGGGCAGCATACACCAGAACAATGCCCCATTCATGGTAGTCCAGAATCTTAGCTTATTGTGACATCTGAATGTGTTCACTATGCTGCTGCTTTGTGAGGAAGGGTGGAAAAAAAGCTATTAAACCTGTGAACTGTACTGGAAAAGTGTTGTTAAAAGGCAAATATATGAATTCTTGAAATTGTTATAACTGTTCAGAACCTCTTGGACAATGTTTGGTTGTGCTAGCACAGTGGTATTTAAAACTCAGAACAAACACGCGGATAGTACCACAGGATATAGAAAACAGGAAAAAGTATTTAAGCAAGTACATTGCCTATGAATTAGCTTTAAAGTTAAGTGTTCATACATTCCGTCAGAGTTGATTAATTCAATCTGCAGTCTTATGTATGCTTAGTTGGAGTATCCCCCTTTGGGAAAAAAAGTGAGACTTGCATCTGAGTAGATATGCATACTATTGTGATGTTAAACACTTTTTGTACTGTACTACTTTATCCTCTTTTCTGTTCCTGTCATCTGGCACTCATTCACTTAATGGTTCATTACACTGTGGCAAAGAAACTATGCTTACCTATGCTTTTATACAGTTGCTGCAGGAAAAATAGCGCTGAATAAATGTAGTGGATCCTTGGTATCTGGAGGGGTTTAATTCCAGGACCGCCCTTGGATACCAAAAAATGTACATGATCAAGTCCTTATTAATGAAACGATGGAGGGCAGGAACTGAAGCAGTGGTAAGCTGCGAGGCAAGCATTCTTTGGCCACCCTTGCCTCCAGTAATATAATAATAATAATAATAATAATAATAATAATAATAATACTGTACCTGAGATCTAGTGCAACCAGCCCAAGAAGTAGTCCCAAAGAAGCAGTGGCAGCAAGGCCCAGGCACCTGGTGCACATTCTTAGGCCTTGCAAAGCAGGCTGCTGGTGGGCTCTCCAGAGGCAAGGGAGAATGAAGAATGCTTGCCTTGCAGCATGCCTGCCAATCTGAGATTACCCCTTTCTTGAATCTTGAGAGCATTGTGTGCAGGAGGTTTTTGGACAGAGCACAAAGGCAACAGAACAGCCTGTGTGATGTTAAAGCAGGTGTGCCAGCATCAAGCTAGTGACTTCCATGTGCACAAGTCCCTTTTTGAACAGGGCAGAGAGTATAAAACAAAACAGTTGTGTATTTCACTGTATCATGTGGTACATAAACTGTATTTCAAAACTGATTCACTGATGTGCCAGTAGATTCTTTAAACTAAACATGAATTGGCTGTTTCAGTCTTAACATATTCATCTTCGAAATAATTCCTCAGCAACATGTGAATCATGTTTTAATGTGTTTTTTTCATTATCATTTACTTGTAGTGGTAATTACTGAGACTTCTTAAAGAGTTTGGGGTGGTGTATGCCTTCCCACTCCCATATGGGCAGATAGATTCAGAAATAACGACCAGCCAGTCACTACATCTAATACAAACTCAAGTCTGTCCCATTTCCAGCAGAGCACTCTACTCCACTACCTGGATTTTTCCTAAGTTTACTCAGAGAAATTGAGAGATTGACATCTTAGGGATCCCTGCTGAATAAATGTGTTCTGTCTCATCATGCCAGAACTAATTACAACAAGTTGTGTTTAGTAATGTTCTTCCTTAACCAAATGCTAAAAGCAGAATGTAAGGATCCATGTGTAGAAGAAGAAAAACCTGTCTTAATTATTCTTCACTCGTTTTTCATCTTCTGTTTTTTTTTTAATGAACATTTTCACAGAATAAGTCATGTCCATGGTTCTTAAACACTCACAGTGAAATCCTGTGCATGTTTATTCAGAAGTCACTCCTGCAGAGTTTAATGGGCTTCCCAACAAATAGGCTTGTGTAAGATTAAAATCCCGAGATGTATATTTTGATGTTGCTGTGTGCCACATTTTCCAAAACTATTCTATATTAATTTTATATAAATATTTCCATATCTGTTAAATAATTTAAAAAGAAAAAAATAACTTTGCACACCTGATGTGAAGGTTGTTCTTAAAAGAGACACTAAGCATCATATAAAGTATGTTTGCATTGTCTTCTTCCAAAGGACTGAACTTGGTGTATGATAATTGTTTACTGATTGATACATATCCTTCTCAGTCTAATTCAAATGAGAAGGAATTCCCAATGAGTTTGGTCTAGAGGCTTATTTTGAGATGTTAACTGTTGTAAACAAATTTGTTTAAAAAATTACAGCTTTATAGCTGTAATAACTTGTTTGTGGCTATTACATTTTAATTTTTAAATGAAAGTTGTAATATTCTTCCCTGTTCTCTCCCCCATCTCCCAGCAAATGTATCCAAAAGAGCTGCTCCTAGCACTACTAGTAAATTATATTTCTCATAGATTTTTGTTTATTCGCTGCAATTCTTGAGATAGGTTCTCAAAATGTATTGCTACCCTTCCTAAACCAATGACAAATGCACAAGATTCAACCATAATTACAAGCACACATTTAATGAGATAACGAATGAAATTAGGAGCATATGTAGGCAATCAAAAATATTCATATCTTGTAAGATTCTTAAAAGAGGAATTCCAAACAAGCTAAGTTGCTATTAGGCAGGGATTTTTTAGAAAGATCTGTCATCTGCTACAGGTCTAGGAAACCTATGGCTTTCAAAATGTTACAGCATTTCAATGACTATCATAGGAAGGTTGAGAAGTGAATCTGCAAAACATCCAAAAGGTCATAAGTTCTACAGGGTTGTCATTTAAAGGGTAACATGGAACATATGCATGTGCACTGTATTTTTAATGACAGAGGGAAGTCAGCAGTCTACTTGTCTGATTTAAGATGTATATGGACTTTTTCAGACGCTCTAAAAAAAACAACAAAACCCTGCAGAGGTTGAGAGGAGGACTCCACTGTTCCACTTCCAGAGGTCGCTTTTGCACGCCCTGTCCTCCTCCTGTCCTTCGTTTGTTCTCCCTCTGTGTTGAAGGGACAAAAAGGCTCCACTTTTTATTGACAGAAGTTTTCACCTATTTTACACTTTACAGTCCATAAAAGTATTTTATGTAAATATTGGAAATGCATTTAAAAGCAAATTAACATAGAGTGTCTTTAATCTGTCCCTCACCCCCAGGTATTCCAAGTACTTGATGAAAAGAAGCAGCTTTATGCCGTCAAATATGTGGATCTAAAAGAGGCAGATCAACAAACAATAGAAAGCTATAAAAATGAGATTGCATATTTAAATAAACTACAACAACATAGTGATAAGATAATTCGACTTTATGACTAGTGAGTAAATCTTTATATAAATCCATCTAATCACCCTATTGAATGAAATGAAATATAAATTCATTTTTCTAACAATCTT
This sequence comes from Gambelia wislizenii, assembly GCA_030847615.1. Classification (NCBI taxonomy): domain Eukaryota; kingdom Metazoa; phylum Chordata; class Lepidosauria; order Squamata; family Crotaphytidae; genus Gambelia; species Gambelia wislizenii. The sequence goes on along the minus strand of JAUMIR010000001.1, from coordinate 161,048,419 downwards.
GTTATAGTGAAGTTGGAGAGAAGAGTATCTATATGGTGATGGAGTGTGGAAATATTGATCTGAACAGCTGGCTTAAAAAGAAAAAGACAATTAATCCATGGGAGCGGAAGAGCTATTGGAAAAATATGTTAGAAGCTGTCCATACAATCCACCAACATGGTATTTATTAAAACTGATTTCATTGTTTTACTTGAAAGATTTCTATTCCACCTTTGTTCAGCATGGCTGCTCACAAGACCAATTCAGAAAGGATATAAGTAATTATTACAGTCACATAGTCAGACAACAATAAAGTTAAAAGCATAACATGGCAATAATTGAACAATACCAGGTTAACCAAAATTTTATGAATCTTAAGAGAATTCAGAAGTTCTTTTTTGCTGAAAAACAATAAGCATTGACCCCAAACAAGCCTCTTTGACAGAGGCATGGCAAAAGCTTTTCTCATCTCTGCCTAAGAACCAGTTAGGTTAAATTGCTATAATATTGCCATATTTGAAGAAAATCCTGGAAGCAAGCAGTGTATACATTTTGATCTCTACACCAATCAATATATTTTGTATGTTCAAAGGACTCTTAATAATACCATTTGAAAAGAAAAATACAATCTGTGGTGTGGCCAGTTTGGAGGCCCTGGTTATGCTTGTCTCTGGGTCTGTTCTCTTTCACTTATTCTTGTCACTTCAACTCATCTCTTGAGCTAATTCTAGTACTTCAGGGCACCAGCCTACATGTTTTTCTTTCTAATCATCTTTACAGTTTTATCTGCATGCTGGAGTCCAGCTTTACTTGCAAGAAAATTCAAATTTTTGAGATTAAAAAAAAAATGAATTCAAGAGTTCCTGGCCAATCTCAATAACACATGCAATGGTCAAGTAAAGTATAGGATGGCTTACATCAAAGTATATCTTAATCGGTTTTTTAAAATCTGTATTTACGTTTTCAGAGGATTCACAGCCATTGATGTGAAGTTTGAAGCATGTGTGTCTCCTTGCCAGTGCAAGATGCCTAAAGTTTTCTTAGCTGTAGATTATTTAAAAAATAACATAACCACAATTTCTCAACAGGTACATGGACTATTTCAGATATAGCATTTAGTTACATTTTGAAGCAAAAATGGTGCCTTATTATGTAAATGAACTATTTATTTTGTTCTAGCTCACTTTCACTTTTCATAAAGGGAGATGCTCATAACGGCTTAGAAAATTTCAAAAGCATAGAAGCAATCTTTAAAACACACTTAGAAGCAGAAATCAGCAGCAAAGGCAAAAGCACAAAGAACTAAAACTAGCAGTTAGTAAATAAAATAAACAAGAGAGGCAAAAGTTTCCTTAAATAAAAGCCTTCAGTTGGCACAGAACAGAAAGAGGAAGGCGATTAACCTCTTGGTGTTCAGGGGCATCACATATTGCCCTCAATCATACCTTTGAAGGCACTATAGCTAACCTTTTAAGGGTGAGCAAGTGGGGGGAGACAGGTAATGACCAGCACTTTAAATTGCTCTCAGAAATGAAGTGGCAACCAATGCAACTGATGCTATAAAAAGTCACAGGATTTTGCCTACTCTGTGTTTTAAAATGACTTTCAGAACAGTGCTGTTCCCTGGTATAGCACGTTTCAGTTATCCTCATGACAGTGTAATTGGTGTATGTAAGATTACAGTCATATGTGACCCTACAAAGAATGGGTGAAACTGAGGAGCCAGGAGAAGCTGGACAAGAGTATATAACCCAGAGGTGGAAAATAGTTCTAGCTTGATTCTGGTTACTGAAAATACAAATGCAAACAAACCAAAAAATACCCTTCTTTCATGGGAAGTAAATTGACTTCTTAGAGGAATATGAATGTACAGGCAGATTGCAGATCAGTATCAAGGCTGTAAAAATTGGGATTCCTAGCTACCTAGGTTGGTGGCATCAAGGATTTGGGATTTTCCCCTATCCTTTTGTATTAGTATGAGAGTGAATGAGAATAGAATAAAAAATGCATACTAGCAATTAAATTGTGAGTTTTGCATTTTTGATTTGGACTAATCACATTTTAATTTACAGGTATTGTTCATAGCGATCTCAAACCAGCAAACTTCCTGCTAGTGGATGGAATGCTAAAATTAATAGATTTTGGCATTGCAAACCAAATGCAGCCAGATGTGACTAGTATTGTTAAAGATTCACAGGTAAGTCCACTGGGAGAATATTTTGTATTAATTCAGCATTAGTAAAACAATACAGTTGTCTTAAGTGAGTTGGTTTCAGCATTTTCTTAAGGCAAAAAGGGAAGACCTTGTGTTTATCAAGAGGGGCCTCAAGAATTTTGCATGTTTGGGACACTTTGCCTTTTTATTGAAGGCTTGTTTTCATCTGTTGTCATCAGTTTTCCTCCAGTTAAAGGTTCATCCCCAAAAGACCATCTATTGCTATAGAGTTGTACAGACTATGTATTTATTATATATGGACTGTTGATTGGTTGATCTACTGTTACTTTTTAAACTTTTATTTATTACATGTACGTTCAGTTTACTTATTTATTTCCTGACTGTATGTATGTTTGCTGTTTACTAGTCTTGTGCGTCAGTACATATGCCTGGTTTTTGTTGTGCTTTCCAAAGTCTTCCCAGACAAAGTTCTATGTACTGAGTATTTTTAATGAACTATTTGGAATTATTCTTATTGTCTGCACTGTTGAAATCCATATATTTTAAAAACTAAGCTTGTAAAAAAAAATTGAGCAAGTCGGGCACAGTAATTGTCATTTCAATGTATTTAATCTTATGTTTAATGCTTTTAGGTTGGCACTGTAAATTATATGCCACCAGAGGCAATCAAAGATATGTCTTCCTGTGCAGAAAATGGCAAGTCAAGGTCAAAGGTAAGTATTCTCACTATGACTGAAAAAGAAAAATGATTTGAATTTTACTCAGCAATTGTGTCAAACCTGAGGTAGAATTGGTTGGCTTTGTTGAATGTATTGGTGAGAATAAAGCAGTTAGAAAGGCTAATATGGCCAAGGGTGAGAGAGTGGTGGTGAGGTGAGAGAAGATAAGCAACATCAAATATTGAAGCTGGGAGTGATGTATAGAGGCCTTTCCTGTATAGAATAAAGACATTTGATATAATGCACTATGTCCAATGCCAACACAACTGTGAACACATTTATATAAAGGGAATCCCCCTCAGTCCTTCACACTCCTGTGACTTAGAATCCTGTCATAGGGCTGGGACATCTCTGGAAAGGGGAGTAATATGAGGCAGGGAATGGTAGGGAACCACAGTAAGAAAGGGGAATGGGAGAAAGGCAGCTTGCAATGAAGAGGAAGAGGAGATGGCAGTTCCATTGTGCATGGATTCTTGGCTTGAGACACAACCTTGTGAAAATATATAGAAAGAAAGACTATACTGCAAAGTGACATTATTATGCTACTTAAAAACATTTAATGCAACCCTACCCCTCAACTTAATGCAGATTGTTGGGTTTCTGACAGATACTAAAATATGATTACATACGTATTTTGAACTATATGCAGTCAACAAAACAAAAACTCTTCAAACAGAACCTGAACATCATTCTTATTTTGATTAAGCTGTTTAGTTGTTATGCTAATTTTAAAAAGATGAATCTACCTGTGATCTGGCTTAAGTTAAATCTGAAGCTAATGAAGAAGAAACCTGTATTGATTTGGATTAGCTAAGAGGAGATAAAAAAAAGAATGTTCAACATGTGTGGCACTTTACATTCAAAGCTCTGTATATGCATTTCCTAAATGTTTCTTATAGCCACCTTATAAAGCAGACCAGTATTATCATACTCTGGATGGGGAACTAAGGCAAACCAAATATTTTTATTATTTTGGAAAGCCAGTTAAGACAAAGATACATGATTTCTTCCTTTTTATAACAAAGCTAATTCATGGCCCGAGGGTTGAATAACCAGGTGAAAACTTATCATCTTGTTTCTAGTTTTAACAAGGCCCATACTTATTAAAAGTTTGGCATAATGAATAGCATGTTTTTAATTATTTATTCTGTTATTCTTTTGACCTTATAAGTGTCTATCTAAAATATGAAATGTTTTACAAAAAAAGTGCTCTTGTTTCAGCTTTGGGAGGTTCTGCATAGAACAGGAACTCTGGTATGCAGACTGGCAAAGTTATAACAGGAATTATGTTATTTGACTGCTTATATTCTCTTTAAAATGTAACAAGGGGACAAAATAAAATATTTTCTGTACTGATACTAACAATGATGAATTAATTTTCTGAGTTCACTAACAATTAAAATAAATTCATTCATTAAGTGAATATTCCAACTTCTGGTTTTTGAAAATGAAAAAATAAAACAATTGTTTTCCCCAGGTAGCTTCTCAGTTAATTTCCTTTGGTGGGTTTTTATAGCAGCATATAAAAGGCTTAAACTCCTGCCAGCCCCTCCCATTCCTGTGAAACTAAACTGCCTTGATGGGCATAAGGGAAGGAAAAGAAGTGTCATAAATGGGGTTGGCTGTTTATTGTGGCTTTTTAAACTGGAAAAATGTATTTAATGATCTAATCACTAAAGATTTGTCTTTTTGCAAAAATATTAACCTGAGAATACAATACGACCCCCATATCCACAACGAATACATTCCCAGACTTACAGTGGATACTGAAAACTGTGGGTAATAACAAACCTTATTAAAATGAATGACTTCCAGCTCAAGTTCTACAGCTATAGGAGTTGTACTGTACAGTCTTTCTCAGTCTAGCGTTAACAGCCAGCATGAAAGTCTGTCTCACTTCCACCAAGGTAGTAAAACTCTCACTGGTCTAGCTTCAATATAAGTTCTGTAAGGAAATAGAGCATTTCTCTTTCCCTTCTCTTTCTCTCTTTCCACTGCCTTTCCATGTTGTTGTTTGTGAAGTTAACAATAGGGAGGGACAGTTGCTGCAATGTGAGACCTATTGCCCAGCTTCAGCAGACAGACCTCTAAAGAGGTTCATGGAGAGGTGAAGGCGGTCTGGAGGATATCGGGCATTGCTACCAAGAGCCTCAGTTGCTAGATTGGATGTACAGTCGTCCCTTCACATTCGTGGGGGTTACGGGGAACAAGACCGCTGTGAAAAAAAAAAACCCTGTGAATAAAAGCAGCCTCTGAGGGTTTAAGGAGAAGCCCTTAAGGAGGCATTTAAGGAGGAAAGCTTGCGTGCTCACAGTATGGGGCTGTGCTTTTCTTTCGGCCAGCAGGAAGTTTTCCTCTTTAAATGCCCAGAGGCTGGGTTGGTTGCTTGCTGGGATTTCAGATGCCACCCGCGCCTTCTCTGTATGTGAATATGTGTAGGAAAGGTTTGAAATGTGAGTTTTAAAGAAGCAGTTCAGTTTGTTGAGACACAGAGAGGGGGTGGCAAGCATGCGGCTGTGCTTTTCTTTGGGCCATGAGGAGACATGGGGCAAAATGTGAGTTTTAAAAGAAGCAAATCAGTTTGTAAAGACACAGAGAGGGGAGTGGCAAGGGGAGGACTTTGCTTGCGTGCTCACAGTGTGGGGCTGTGATTTTCTTTCGGCCTTAGACCCTCAGAGGCTGGTGGGGGGGATTGGTTGCTTACTGGGACCTTCCCTGTGTGTATATGTGTGCAGGAAGTTTTCCTCCTTAAATGCTCAGCGGCTGTGTTGGGGGAAGCAGGGGGGAGCAATTTCCGTGAATACATAAAACCACGAAAGTCAAAGCTGCAAATGTAAAGGGACAACGTATATTATAAAAAGAATATCCTATGACACAAGGCAAGCCACTACTCAGTTTTCTGAGTAATGACAAAGATACATCTGTAATGACCTGGTTAGTCAAAGGAAAACATGCTGTTAATGTTGCTTCCTATTCTAGTTCAGATTGAAGAATTACAAAGCTAATCCAGAGTGATAGGAACTGAAGTGAAAGCTCTAGAGCAGGGATGCATGTAGGGAGGTATGAGTCCAAAATTAAAAATGTATTAAAAATTCCAGGGATCTAGCCCTTTAAAAAAAAAAATAAAAATATCTTCTTTAAAAGTAAAAACCTTTTCTCAAATTCAGGCAGAGTAATGCATTGGAATGCAGACACAGCTCAATTAACATTTAAATGTGTGGTCTGATCACCCAATCAATTAGACTCATTAAAAACAACAAAGAAGTCAGTTTAAAAATGCATATCGAAAGTTTACTGAAGGTATATCAATCTTAATCTGCATATTAAAACAAACTTAAAAGGTCACTAGCTAACTAAGAGGATTTAGGGTAGGATAAGACTCACCCAGCCTTGAGCGGTATGGGCTACATGGTGACTTGAAAGGACTCAAAAAATAACAACATGGCTACAGCCGCATGGAGCCTTAACTTAAAAGGAACTTAAACAAAGTGTCATAATATTTAAATTAGGTCATGTGATGAATGACCCATTGCTCCAGTTGGCTGAAATTGCCTAGTGAAAAGTGAAGGGGAAATGGAAAAAAACTGATGCATGCAGGGAAAATTCCTAAACTGAGCTCAACATAGGATACACAAGATTGTATTGCATTACAATAATGATTTCCCCACATACTACAATGCAGAGTCTGTGCTACGCCAGATGTTACTGAGCTAAAATTCCAACATGCCTGACACTTGAGTATGCTGCTAGTATGGCTAGGAATTGATCTAGAAACCTCTGAAAGGTTTCCCTGCTCTAGAGAAAGCCTTTTCCCCACATTCAACCCATAAACCTGGGAATTATTCTAGGAGCATTCAGTTGAGTTTGCCCAGTCCCCTGGAGCCATGATTGCCTATGGCAAAGGGTGTGTGATCATGTGCAATTCTTCACCCAGCCTTAAATCCAAGGATGCCAGGCATAGGCAGATTCACAGGACAGGTTGCTTGAATGGGGAAGCTAATGGATCGGACTATCTTTGAGCAAGTAGGTTCTTCTAGATGGAAAATTTCTCATCTGACAAACAAATCCCGTAAGGAACTGGAGTTCTAAGGTGAAATGCAATAAACCCAGCCATCTATCACACCTTCTAAATGCAAGCTCTAGTGAGTCCTTTTTAGAAGTCTGAATCTTTGAGATGGTCTCCTCTTGCCAAATTTTCAGCATATGGATTACTAAGCCATCGTTGCAGGTCGTCTTGGCACCCTAAACTTTAACGTACCTCCCAATGTATTTGCATAAGGCTGTTCATGATTATTGTTCTGGTAGTTCTTGCAAAAGTTCCAGTTGGCCTCCTGCGACTCATGTACATGAAATTTTGAAACTACTGCATATTCATTATGACCATGTTAAGAGGCCTGTGATTCAGAAATTCTAAGAGCAGGAATACTGCTGAAGTTGATTCTGCTTAACAATGCTAAGGGACTAGACCGCTAGAATTACACAAACTTAAATGGAACACTCCAGTATAACTGGTTTGTGGTGCAAGCAAGGTGTTGTTTTTTAACACTGTCCTCCATGTCCCGTGTGATGCTTTTTTTGTGCATGAGGTTCTTAAAACAGATTTAAGAAATCAGTTATTCATAGTTGCAAATAATTTGCCTTTAAAGCAATGATCTGATGACATGTCACTAACATTCTCATGTTGTTGCATATTTCTCAGTGTGACCTAACTATGAGCACATTATTTGTTCTCACAGATAATGTCTTTAGCAACAGGCATAGTCACAAAGGGTTCAATTGATCAGGATGGTTTCTTTATTGCTTAATTTATTTTCTATTGCACCAGATAGATCATGTTGATAACAGCAAGAACATGAAAATCATAGCATTAATTGTGTGGAGTAATATTTTACGTGGCTTTCCTTTTCAGATCAGTCCAAAAAGTGATGTGTGGTCTTTAGGCTGCATTTTATATTGTATGACTTACGGAAGAACTCCATTTCAACACATAACAAATCAGATCACAAAACTTCACGCCATAATTGATCCTAATTATGAAATAGCATTTCCTGATATCACAGAAAAAGATCTCCAGGATGTCTTAAAGGTGACTTTGTATTCCTTTCTGACAATATCATTTACTTTGCTGCACTACATGTTAAATTTTTTATCTATGAAATTCTTTCTGACTTCTTAATATTTTTGGTAAGGAGGAACCATGAGCAGAAGGAAGTTGATAGAAAGGGACCTTTCCACCCACCTATTCACCCTCCAACTTCTGGACAGTCTTCCAAAAAGAGAGCTGGATGAAGCTCAGGCAGACTGCTGGGAAGGGCAGAAGCTGTCCAAATTCTGGGCAAGGGGACATTTCCCTGCAGAGCTGCTGCTGCTGCTGCTGCTGCTGCTGCTGCTGCTGCTGCTTCTGCTTCTTCTTCTTCTTCTTCTTCTTCTTCTTCTTCTTCTTCTTCTTCTTCTTTAAAGATCTGCAGTTTAATAGGTCTGTCTTCCATAAATTTCACTTATCACCTGGTCCTTGAGAGCCAACCTCATATACTTCTCCATGTGTTGAAGGGGTTGGCTACAGTTGGCTTTGATCTTGATCCTCACTGAAGTGGCAAACCTGCACTTTGGCTACAAATTCCAACTGCCAGTGGATTTTTTCAGGTTGCATTTTGGCATGATGTTTGATTTAGTGTTCTTCTTGGATTACAATTATATTGTCTTTACTTTTTTTAGTGAAATCTTAAAATCTAGGCCAGCTAATGGCCACAGCAAATATTAGATAGAATGCCTAGGATTTGGATTTAATCTAGCCAATCTGGACATACAGGAGCCCTACAATATGAGTCTTGGATAATGTCCCCCCCAACTCTTGAACTCTCCACTTTAATCACCATTCTGCAAGGAAGAAAAGATGATGAATAAGGAAAATTATTACTCTCATTTGAGGTTAAAGGAAAAGGGAGGGGGAAAGGGGAAGCAATCTATAGCTCCTTTTAAGACTAACTTATATTTCAACGTGAGCTTCTGTAGATATCAATCCACTTCCTTAGTCATTTCCTCTGAGGAAGTGGATTGATATCCAGAAGTGCTCATACTAAAATATAAATCAGTTAGTCTTAAAGGGAGTGCTAGATTCCTTTTTTTCCTCCCCCTCCATTGTTCCGCCTGCAGGACTACTACTTTCAGGACAGACGGTTCCATTTTCAAAAAGAAGTGGCATCTTCCATTTCTCCACCCCCAATCTCCGTCCTTCTTTCCTCCCTTATTTAAGGAAATTGCAAGGAAGAGGTGAGGTTGCCTTGAGTCAGGTCATGTTCATACCAGCCAAGCCCTTCTTTTTTTTCCCCTGGCATCTCAGTGAGGGAGGGGGAGGGAAGGATTCACCATTCCCCCCCCTTAAGTTTTGCACCTGGGGCGCAGCGCACACACACCACTCCCCTTTTTGGCTTGCCTCTTCATGGATGACAAAACTGCTATTGCAAGGGGTACAGTGGGCCTAACTGTACCTCTTTTTGCTAATATGGTTTATAAATGCAGTCATTTGGGAGGTAGAACTGCAATAGATACAATGGCCACAGTGGTGGTGTCCTGTGGTCTGGCTAAAACCATCAGAATGTTAGCAGCTCACATTCCAGATCACTTAGATGTAATCTCCCCTATGGACAATGCCTTAGATTAAAACATAACTGTTCTAATGAAAGTGACTTCAGAAATGAAGCCTATATATTGACCAAATCAGTTAATTGACAGAGGGTATCCACATGATGTAGTGGTCCAAGGTTTACATAAGGCATCTCAAAAACCATGTCTGAACTACTAAAAAAACACACCACCACCACCCCAAAACTCAAGATAGGCCACAATGCAAATGTCTCAATTACATTCTCACTTTGAATCATATCACCAACAGTTAAAGGGTTCCATCAAAAAATATTGGCACATAGTTTAACACATGCTAGGGGTCAAGAAAACCCCCAGATTTCATTTAAAAGAACCAAAAACATCAGAGATATTTTTTTAAATAGCAAACTCAGGGAACAAAAACAAACATTCAGGTATACAAATGTATGTATTATTAGGTAGTTATGAGTTGTTCTTTTTTAGGTTTAAACTTACGTTTATGTTTTTATGTAGCCCCTGAAAGATATAAAGGCCAAGAGGTGTTGAGCTTTTTCCAAAAATGTTTAGTTCAGATAATGATTAATTAGATTCATTCTTGTGTGACTCCAGCTTACATGAGGGACTGTAAAGGTCTATGAGCAAAAGAGCAAGAGTATCTTGTTTTAATGAGTTTAGGTACAATCATCTAAACAGAGCCAACTTGCTTGAAATAGCTTAATTCATTTAGTGTGCCAGCTGGGTCCTGTTGTGTGAAGGTTTACTGAATCTATTCTGTTTTAAAATTGTGGATGCAGTTTTTTACTATGAAGCATAACTGTAATTATATGTAAAATGTTAAATAAATCATCTGTAGTTAGTACATAATTCAGAAAAATGAAATTTCTAAGCTTTTATTTTCAGATTCATCCCAAGTTGCTTTTCTTTTTCCCCTCAGCGTTGTTTAGTAAGGAATCCTAAACAAAGAATATCAGTTGCAGAATTGTTGGTTCATCCTTATGTACATATCCAAGCCAGTTCACAATCAGGTAATTTTATATTGCATCTTATTGCTGCAATTACAACTGCATTATTGCACTTGATTTCAGCAGTTCTTTTATATAAAAATGACTTTTCTCTGTTCATACCCTGGATTTTCACAGTTTAGCAGAAAACACTGTCTGTACCTCTCAAAAATAATCAAATTGTAAATTCTTTTAGGGCATTCAGGTACAAAAGGAACAACAGAAGAAATGAAACGTATCCTTGGTCATCTTATTGGTTTGAACTCTCCTAATTCCATTTCTAGGGCTGCTAGAGTAAGTAATATTTTCAGCATTACTTCTCATAACCTGATGTTTGTGAATACTTAATACTAGGGAATATAGAAGTGGTGCCATTTCTTTTTGCTACCTGGCTTTAGGACAGGATATGGAGTTGAGACTGCCATGGTTGCTCTGGCTGACGACCTTCGCTTGGGGATCGACAGGGGTAGTGTGACCCTGTTGGTGCTCTTGGACCTCTCAGCGGCCTTTGATACAATAGATCATTCCATTCTCTTGGATCGCCTGAGGGGGTTAGGAATTGGAGGCACTGCCTTGCAGTGGTCCTGTTACTTCCTCTTGGGCAGATCCCAGAGGGTGAGACAGCTGTTCTACTAGAATAGAGCTTAATTATGGCATCCCTCAGGGCACCATCCTGTCCCTGATGCTATTTAACATCTATATGAAGCCGCTGGGAGAGATCATTCGGAGGCATGGAGTGTGGTGTCATCAGTATGCTGATGACACCCAGATATATTTCTCCATGTCTTGGTTGTCAGCTTCGACTTCAGATGGCACCTCTCCTCTCAATGATTGTCTTAGGGTAGTAATGGACTAGATGAGGAAAAACAAATTGAGACTGAATCCAGACAAAACGGAGGTACTAACAGTTACGGGCCTGAAACCAGGTCTGGGAATTCAACTTCCAATCCTGGATGGAACTATGCTCTCCTCCAAGGACGGTGTCCGCAGTCTGGGGGTGTTCCTGGACCTGTCGCTCCAGATGTCTAATCAGTTAAATGGGTCAGGAGTGCCTGTTATCAGCTTTGGCTGATATGCCAGCTGCGCCCTTTCCAAGAAATCAGGGACCTCGAAACTGTGGTACATGCGCTGGTAACCTCCCGTCTGGATTTCTGTAATGCACTCTACATGGAGCTACCCTTGTGCTTGACTTGGAAACTTCAACTAGTTCAGAACATGGCTGCCAGGTTGATTTCTGGCGTTTCCAGGAGAGAGCATATAACACCTGTGCTAAAAGCTCTCCACTGGCTGCCTATTAGGTTCCGGGCTCAGTACAAGGTGTTGGTTATGACCTTTAAAGCCCTACATGGCTTGGGTCCAACTTACCTCCGGGACCACCTCCTCCCGTACGACCCTCCCCGCGCACTTCGGTCCTCTGGGAGGAATCTGTTACAACCTGTGAAAACAAGGCTATCTGTGACCTCCCAGAGGACCTTCTCTGCTACCGCTTCCAGATTATGGAATGGCCTGCCGGACGAGATCTGTCTTACTACCACCTTAGATAGCTTCAAAAAAGCTGTCAAGACGGATCTTTTCCGGCAGGCCTTTCCCAAATAGCTATCCTGGCCAGAAGATTTGGCTGCCTTTTCCCTTAAGCGGCCACTGGATTATTCCATTTCCCCCCTCCTTTTAATTATTGTATGTTTTTAATCTTTTTAATTTAATATTGTTTCAAGGGGTGGGTTGGTTAGGGTACTAATGTAATTATGGGATTTTTATGCTGTAAGCTGCCCTGATTGCGTTGCAGAGGGGCGGGATAGAAATAAATTTTATTATGATGATTATTGTTATTGTTGTTGTTACCTAGTTTGGTCAAGAGAACTGTGTGGCTGCAGTTGGTATGGCAAATATGTAGTGAGGAATGGCATCGAAAATTGAGTGTGGGGGAATTGTGAAGAGTACAAAAAGTACTGGGTCAAGAAACACATTACTGAAAAAGTAATGGGTCTTAGCAGGCAGGGAAGGTTATACTGAAGGTCAAAGAAAGTTGCACAGTATAGGAGGGAAAAGATAAATGCTCAGAAAGTCTTCAAAGAAATAAGCGAGCAAATCAAATGAAAAAATTACATAATTTTAAATAAAGAATGCTCCAGTTTTCCCACTACATTAACTTAATCCACTACTCACTACCCTTGTAACCTGCAGAAACCCTATACCCATTTAAACAAATGAAGTTGTTCTGGTTATTTATTAGTGGTTTAAATACTGCCAAATTGGCAAATACCCTCAGTACATTTATCTCTTTGGAGAAGGTGCTGGGTCTTACTACAGAAAAGCTATGCCTTTTGTTCCCCAATAATATTTTTGCAGCTCTCATCCATCAGTGTTGTGTAGGTTAGCTGCTTCTAGGCACTTTTTTAAAAAAGAAGACACATGAAACTGCGGCATGGTTTCAATCTTGAGTCCGAGGGGAAAGAACTCTTGTTCATTGTAGTACATACTTTTGAGCTACAATATGTGAATATGAACAATATGCTGAAGCCCAAACCGTCATCTACTTATAGCAACTTTTGGTTTGCATCCAACTGCTAGTCCCAAATAGAGTATCTGTTGAATCAACAGGGTTTATATAAGTGTTGATACAGCAGTTGATTCAATGGGTTGGGACTAGCAATGGGATGTATATGCCACTTTTTTGTTAGTTTCTGACCTTAAGGAAGCTTGTTCAAAGGAACTCTCATCCTGAAGTAAAAATCCACAGATACTCTTGGGATTAAGAGAAGATAAAGTAAGCGAAAGTTAAGGAAGAATGCCTGTTGAAAAGCTGGGGGAACTTTGGCAGTAGTAGCTGGGGGAGCAGTATTCGTTATTGGCAATTCACAGTAAGTGTACAGATCTTGGTGTGAATAAAAATTCTGAGCGTAGATATACAACTAAAACATTCTTAGTTCTTGCCTGTATAAAGAAGCCCATGCTCAAGAGAAATATCTTAAATACAAAGATTTCTTGTCACACTTTGGGTTTGTGTATATTAAACAAGAATAATTTTTGCCTTATGTTGAGTTTAATCTTCATTATTGAAGGGGGTAATTGCAACAGGAGAGAAATCAGAAAAAATGGTCTCTGTTTAGGAAAGAGAAGAGTGAAGTGAGTGAAGAAATTTAGATAAATGTTTGTACTGGGACTTGGTTTCATCTGCAGATGAAAGCAAATCTGTTAAGTCAGAAGTCCCGTACAAACATAAAAAAAATTGAAAAGTGATTTGAAAGAGATTGCATCTGATATTTTGTTGTTTTAAATTTCAGACGTTATACGAGCAATGCAGCAATGGCGAAGGCTTAGATGTGTCTGCTTTTGCAAATTCTGACAGTCAGAAAACATGGAGTACAAAGTGATATGTAAACATCAGTTTAAAAATGTATTAATGAAAATATGGCATGCTGTTCTAGACAAAGATTGATTTCATTTAGTAAAGGTGTCTTGCCTTTTAAATATCAGCCTCACCATTTATTTTGCCAATATTTATGTCTAAGTCACATGGGCAATCAGGCTTGATTCCCAATTATACTGTTTGGCCACAAACATACTCATTCATAAATTCTTAAAAGATAAAAATGTGGAAGATCTTTTGTTGCTGTCTAAAAATGCTGTCATTTTGACTTTTTTCTAACCCAGGCTCTAGTTGGGAGCCATGTTTATCTTTAAGACTGAATGCATTATTTACTTTTTCCATCAGATATAATCAGCATATTGTTTTTCAGATACTGCTGGTGGGGGACACTATGTAAGAGTAGTGTAAGTCAGCCACTTTTGCTTATAAACAAACAAAGAAAAATCCTGTAAATAAAAATAAAATGGTTTACACTGTGTTAACTTTCTCATAGTTTTTTTTTTTTAAAAAAATAAGAACAATGTCCTTAACATTAAGTAGTTCTTTGATCTGGAAAAGTAAAATAACAATCCTGTACTTGAAATCTTGTCTTTAAATGTTTCTAGTTCTCTACATTGAATCCTCATTACTGTCAAGTTGAGAGAGGATATTTCCTATCTATAAGTGTAACTGTAAGCATACCATGTTGGCAAAGACTTGATGGCCTATTAAGCCTGCATTGTGGGTGAATAATTCCTCTCACAGGTTAAGACCTGTTCTTATTGCAGTCTCGGGAACAGCAACACTAATTCAATGTAGGCTGCACTTATTTGAGTTCAGTGTCACTGTATGTTTTTAATTGTGAGCCTAGTATGGTGACACATACCTTGATTACATCCTGTTCGAACTAAAGTAACACACTCTACTTTGGGCTGCTTTTAGAAACTATTCAGAAACTTCAACAGGTCCAAAATGGGGCCAATCACAGGGAGCAAATAATTGCCTTGTTGAAACAGCTTTGCTCTTTTTTTTTCCTGTGCACAATTCAAAATGCTGGTTGTGATCTATAAAGCCCTATGTTGCTTAGGTTCAGGCTATCTAAAAGATAGTCTCTCTATATGAATCTTCTAGACAGTGGTTCTTAACTTGTGGGCTGCGGACCCTAGGGGGACACAGTGTTCTCCCAGGGGTCTACGAAGGCTTGAGGAGCCAAGGCAAAGGCTGGCTGGGCCTGTACATTGCCATTCAATCCACTCCAGCCACAAACTTGCAGGAAGAAGCAGGAGAAAAGTATTCCCTCCCCTTCCAGGGCCTCTAAGGGATCCTCGAGAGTGAAACCTCTTTTTGGAGATATTCAGAACCCTATAGATGTACTTTGGACCCAGTCAGTGAATCTTTCAGTGAACTCTTTGCTTCTTAAACTACAAACTGATCTTCTCAGGATTCCATGTCCAAACAGCAGAAGGCATGGATAATCCACTTGATCTGGCTCCTTGTATGATGCTACATTCTGGCTCCCTTCACTCATTGTTATGGCCATGGTTGTCAGAAGCCATTGGCTCAGAAAACCCCGCTCTCTTTCCCAAGATACTTCATCTTCTCTTCCAGGACCCAGTGAACCACACAGACACAGGCTAGGCTCACCTAGCTTCCTGGCAGCTGAACAGGTCACACATCTTGACCAAGATGACCAAGACGGCAATAAAAAGCACTGGCATTTCCTCCAGAAAACAATGCACACAGATTTGCAAGACCATGTGGAACACCTACCTCAAATGGTGCAGGCATAGATGCATTGAGTATGGGCACACAGGGGTCAATAAACTACTACTTTTCTTCCAAGACGGCTGGGTTATGGACAGAAGTCAAATACTCTATGTAAACTTGAGCCAAACATTTCCTCACTGTTATTCAAGCTTGGGTGCTCTTCCCTGGGATCCTCCCACATAAATTGATTCATAAGAGGAGCAATCCTACTCAGTCCTCTGGAAGGGTTCTTCCAAACCTGCAAAGGACAGCTTTGATTAACATCAGCTATTTCACAGAACAGAATTGCTAGATTCTTCCCCCCCCCCACTTTGTGGTGCAATTAGATAATGCATAGGTGGAGTAAGGGGGCAATATTCCTACAGAACTGTCCCCTTTCCTTGTGCTGAGGGCAACAAAGTATAATTCATCAGCTGAAAGAGTGGAGGAAACAATGCCTATGGAAAGAGCATGCTTGGCAATTACCTGGAGAGTAGAGATTTATGTTTTGCCTTATTTCCTTGAGAAGATGGCATGGATTGTTCCTTTGCAATCATATTAGCTGAGACCTTGACTTTTTAATATCCAAGACATCTGTTAATTACTTCAGTTGTCACATGAATTTTGGGTGACTGTAAAAGATATGAGCTGCTGTTCAACTTTTGTATAAGATAATTTGGTAGAGATCCAGATGAATGATGGTAAAGAACTAATTAGAGAAAAGGAAAAGCTACATACTTTTAAGTTCTTCCTTCCAATTGGTTTGCTCTAACCTTTTTTTGAGACATTGTAATATACGTATTTCTCAAACGGAGGATGCCACATTGAGTATTTCAAACTGAGATTACCACTGATGGTTAAGATTTTTAATTGAGGGAAGAGACTTTGGTTTAATGGCAAGAACAACATCTTTTATGGGAAAAAGGACTCTTGTTTTGCTGTTTCATGTTCTAGATGAGTCTTGAGTTATGCTGGAGAATTTCGTCTCCTCCGCCCCGGCTCCCTGCCTATCCTGTTTGGATTTATTTCTCCCAAGTATCTTGAGATAAGTCAACTGGTCCTGGAACTAAACAGTTACCCTTCAAATTGAGGAGGGTAAAGTGAAATGCATGGTTTGACTCTGTCTTCTCTATGCCCAAAGTTTCTCTGTTGATGAGGAAAGTTGTAAGCTGCCCCGATTGTGTTTTGTAGAGGGGCAGGATATAAATAAATTTTATTATTATATTATTATTAAGAGATGCTTTTATATAGAATCATAGGAGTCGTCTATATGAGGGAGGGGGGAGAGGATTGTTCTGCAGTAATAGCAATTCACAGCAACTGCTAACTGTCTTAATGGTTTTACAGCCCCCATAAACTTTGCCTATTGAACTTAAAAAAAAACAAAACTTTACCATGGTATGTACAAGCAATATTTCACATTTACAAAAAGAGAGAGAGAGAGAAATCACTGTTTTATCGGCGTACCGATTCCTCACTAAGCTGAAAGTCCTACATGGCGGCAGCAGGCACTTGCCCTATTTGCAAGCCCCACCCCCTGTGCTCATCTGGCCAAT
Source organism: Gambelia wislizenii (assembly GCA_030847615.1). Taxonomy (NCBI): domain Eukaryota; kingdom Metazoa; phylum Chordata; class Lepidosauria; order Squamata; family Crotaphytidae; genus Gambelia; species Gambelia wislizenii. The sequence goes on along the minus strand of JAUMIR010000001.1, from coordinate 161,031,290 downwards.
CAGCTTGCACTGCCTCTCCTTTGGATAAGTGCAATGATGCGAATGCAGCTGTCTTAATGAGTGGAAATTAGCATCCCCTACAGAGCTTTTTAAAAACTCAGAAAAGCCACGAAGGCTCTCCGGCGTAGTTTTTGGTTTTTAGCTGCTGCCCCTCTTCGGAATACGATGCATTGATGCAAATTCCTGCTATTCTATGAGGACTATTTTGACGTTTAGATAGGACCATGGAGTTGGAAGAGACCGGGGGGGGGCATCCAGTCTCAGCCCCTGCCATGCAGGAATACAGATAGTAATTCATTATGCAGCTATTATTTTATAGACATAAACTCTCAATGTTACTTGTTTATTGTTTTAGTTACTTTCTCTTTAAAAAAAATATACTTTAAAATACATGGCCAAGCCGCACCCCAGCAACCTCCTCCAGCAGTATCTTAGAATTGATAAGTTATGTATTTCACTTGAAAAGGAATTGTTGTTACCAGCTGTTACATTCTGTCACAAAGATAACATTATTGCCCTCTTACTACCCTTGAAAGTAACATGTCATTACTTGTAATGGGTTTTTTCCAAGGTCTGCACAAAACAGCTGCAGGTGAAGCTGTAACCAGTCACAAAACGACTGTGTGATCTATCACAGCTTTATTACTGCAGCAAAACACCCATTTCACAAAAGCCAAACAGGTGAAAATAAAAGATAGGTAACTTGGCCCAAGAACTTAGGTAGAAGATAGATGTGGGGTCTGAATCTGGTAACATAAGACCAGTCCTCTGATCCCACCCTTTTTAGCTGTCAACTGAACATCCACCTCAAGCAATCAGTCAATTGAGAATAAAAAAAAAATGATTTTATGAAGGCCAATTAATTTCTCAGAAACCACTTCCAGATAAGTTCCTCTAAAATTAATCCACACAAAAGATAGGAACATCAATCCATACTAAATTTCCCCAGCTTATTAGCCCAAATTCATGCTCAGCCTACTCATTTTTCCTCCTTTTATCATTCTTTACTGCCCTGCGTCCTCTGTGACATCATTCATGTCATTGGCCACCACTACCTTTCCCTACTTTTCCATCTTCCCTCCGCTGATCTCGACCACTGCCACTCGTTTCTCCTGCTCTTTTTAAACTAGCTACTAACCAAGTCAAGGGCCTACAGTCATCGGATCAGAATGGAAGGGAGCATATGCAGCAAAAGAACAGCAAGCAGATGGAAAAAGGAGCAGCACGTGGAGGCCACTTTAAAAAACAACCAAAAAACAACACAATGGGATTTAGTATTAAAAGGCTGGCTAGTCTGATGGGCACCATGTCATGTCTCTGCTGGTGCCATTGTGGCCAAAAAGACTGACTACATTGGCAGGTAGAGCTCCAAATTAAATTAAGTTAAAAAGTACTTGGACTGACTGTGTAGTATGCTTCTAGACTTCTCTTCCAGCAGTATCACAGCAGAAAGTGCCCTAATTCTTAATAGGTGTAAGGAAAACCTTATTTCTTGTAATAACTCATGTAGATGCCATCGCGTTTGCTATATGGCATTTATTTCCAGGCATTTCTATACTCCTTTTTTAAAAAAACATCCAAAAGCAGCCCACATGCTCCAGGCATGCTAAATTCCATATGGAATGATTTCTATGCCTTCCACAGTGTAAAATCTCAATATGTATAGTTTTAGCAACAAAGTGGAACAGTCTGCTACAGTAGGACTCCTATATCTGTTGGGGATTGGTTCAGGGGGGAGCATGGATACCAAAAGCTGTGGACAATAGTGAACACCATTGAAAATAATGGGGCGTCCAGTTTAAAATACCATAGAGTTGCCTTGGAGGACCTAGAAAATGACTAAGATAGGACACATTTTCTAGGAAGACTCTGGTAGGTGTGCTGTTTTGTGTCCCGTGGATAATTGAATCAGTGGATATGTGGGTCCTACTGTACACTAGAACATTTTCCTGTGACAGTTACATCTCACTCTGAATTCACACAATACAATAGCAAAGTCCATGGCATTTCCATGGTTTCCATCTCTTATTCCATTACATATTTTGGACAAGATGTGATTTTTTAAATCTTGTGCATAACTGTTTACAGAATGGACATGTGACACATTTAGATGGTAGGAGTGGTTTTAGTCTGCAGAACTGGTTTGGTAGTTGTTTCACATCAGATCTGCTTTGGAAGTGGGGAGTTGCCGGTAGATAGGAAACAGGATTTTTTTCCCCTTAATTTCCTTAACCTGTCCAGAAGCTCACTCATTTAATCTCCTTCCCACCCCCATTGCTATTTCTGTTAAGCAGTTCAGTTATGAACAACTGTTGTAGAGAGCTTTATTAAATCTTCTGCAACCATGCCTCTGCATGGTTGTACACAGCATTATTGAAAATTTCCTTGATTTATATTAAATAATGTCTGGAGTAAGCAGCACAGACATCAGGTAAACTTGGGTCTTTTAGAGGAACAGAAGACACATAACGTTTATACACCCCTTTTCATTAAAAAAAAAAATCACAACTATAGTCAGCCCTCCATATCCATGGATTCTTTATCCACTAATTTCATCATCCATGGCTTGAAAACAATAATAAACAAACAAATCCAAAAAGCAAACTGATTTTGCCATGTTATAGAAGGGACACCATTTTACTACACCATTGTATATAATGAGACTTGAGCATCAATGGATTTTGATATCCACAGCAAGGTTTGTGTGTGTCCTGAAACAAAAACCTAATAGATACCAAGGGCCCACTGTACCACCACCCTGTGTTTTTTTTAACATCAGTGGCTTCAAGATGACAGTTCATGAAATGATGAGCCATGGTCACAAACATATTGCTACACAGTGTAACTGTAAAACAAGGTCTGTGTGACTGGAATGTTGGCACATTGTGAGTCACAACTCACATCTGGGAGCAACAAAAGTACTTGCCCGTGTTAAGAAGCACTCATAGGATACTTTATGAGATGCAGCATTCAGGTGAAAAACCACTACTGTGTATGTGCCTTCACGTTGCCAGTTGACTTATGGTGACCCCATGAGTTTCGTAGGGTTTTCTTAGGTAAAGAATACTCAGAGGTGGTTTTACCAGTTCCTTCCTCTGAAATTTAGCCTATACCACCTGGTATTCATTGGTGGCCTCCCATCCAAGTACTAACCAGATCTGACCCTCCTTAGCTTCCAAGATCAGATGGGATCTGGTACCTTTAGGATATTTAGGCCCACTGCTATTGTCATGAAAATAATAAGAAACCATAGAACCATAGAAGTATAGAATGTTAGAGTTGGAAGGGACCACATGGGTCATATAGTCCAACCCCCTGCCATGCAGGAATACACAGTTAAATCACTCCTGAAAGATGCTTGTCCAACCTCTGTTTAAAGACCTCCAAAGATGCAGAGTCCACCATCCTCCATAGCAATCAATTTCCCTGTTAAACAGCTCTTACAGTAAAAAAAAAAAAAATTCTTCATTATAAGCCCATAGCATTGTTCCAGAATGCTCTGAGGACTGTTGTAGTTGTGACATTTAGACATTACAGCTTGAGGGTTACCAGGGAACCCAAGAGCTCATTGCTAGTAACCTTCAGCATTATTTTGGGCTGCTGGGTGATTTTGTGTTCAGAATAGTGTACATTAGCAAAAAAAGTTTATAAGTAATGGTGGCAGGCAGTTAGCTGAATAGCTGCATGAATTTGGGGGGGGGGGCTATATGAATTTCTAGGTATTTATATTTTAAAAGAAAATTTTCCAGCCACCTTACAGGTGACTACTGGGGGGAACAGTTGGCCCATGACAAGGATGAGACGTTCACCAATAGTTCAGATAAATGTTATAAACACATGAAAGTCAAGGAAAGATGTTCCTGGTTGGACTTCAAGCCTTCACTGTTCGTTGCAGTGCTTGGAAGAGTTACTGGTTAGGACTACAGATCTCAGAATCCTTCAGCCTGCATGAGTGGTGGGCATGGTGACTGGGATTCTGGGTTTTGTACTCCAAAAAAAGAAAGGAAGTTTTCCCAACTCTGGTTTTACGTAATACCAGATACTGTGAATTAACTCCCTCGTTTGTTTAATGCAGCTGCTGCTTGAAGTTAGGAAGAGAGCCAATCTGGCCATGCAGAAACATGAAGGGGGCAAGAATTCATTTAGGGAGCATCCACACCGATTGAAATGTCTCAGATGTTGTTCCTGTTCTTTCCAATTTTATATTGGGATAAAATAAACCCTCCTGGGGAGCTTATATAAAAAGTCTCTGATCTTACTGTGAGCTGACAAAATATTCTGGGATAAATAAAATGTGTATAGATCTCCAAAATAAAATAGGAAAGAGCAGGAACAAAATCTTGGACTTCCTTGTCTTCTTAATCAGTCTGGATGCCTCCAATGCCCACAACACCACATGCCCTGCCCTGTTTCCCAGAGAAACCCCCTTTTTATTTGTTACATCTTGGTGTTACATCCCCCCCCCACCTCAATAGCAACAACCCTTGTTTTCTTAGCCACATCACCAAGGAGCCATTTTCTTTTTTTCTACAATCCACCCCACTTCAAAACCAACCAACCACCCAGTGCCCTGATTCTAAGTGATTAATTTCTTCCTTGGAATTCGCATCCAACTTCTTTTGAAAAACCCTTTGTAGAAGTCTTAACTGTTGAGAACTCCAAGTAGCATATGGAAATCCAATCTCATTTGGGAATATGACACCAGGACTCTTTTATAAACCCAGCCCTTAATCAGATTCACCACTCATCCCTCCAAAGTGTATGATGAGCTCAGAAAGCTTCTGTGATGACTGAACAGAAGAGACCCACTCCCTTCCCAAGGAATGGGCGTAGACTAGAGAACAGCAGGAACACACCTTCAGCTTTGAAGCAACCGATAGGAGAAGCCAGGAGGGGAGGGGTTGTGAAACTGGATAAGGATTTAGTTTGCAAGTGAGAGATTAGAGATTGACAAGACCAGTCTAGTCTATTGCATCTCTTCTAAGTGGGCCTAACCAAACACCTGCCTTGCCTTGCCTTGCCTTGCCCTAGCACTGCCCCTTAACCTGGGGGCATTCCCTTGTCATGTCTGCCACCTCTTGTTCGTATTTCTCATCAACAACCCTTGCTTGTTTCCATATCTCTACAGTAGCATTCTGTTACCTGTATGCCATCTTGTGTCTTCTTCCTGACAAATAAATACAGTTGTCCCTCCGTATCCATGGATTTAAGTATTCACGGCTTGAAAACATTCTTTAAAAAATAATAATCCAAAAAGCAAACCTTGATTTTGCCATCTTACATAAGGGACACCGCTTTGCTATGCCATTGCATATAATGGGACTTGAGTACTGTATTCACAGATTTTGGTATCCATGGGGGGTCCTGGAACCAAACCCTAGCAAATATGAAGGGACAACTGTAAATCTGAATAACTTTACACTGCCAAGTTGCTGATTTCTTTTCTAGATAGAGGATGTGTAATTCTAAATAGAGGAGCATCTGCACAGTGTAGTGGTTTGAGTGTGGACTGGGATACTCGGAGATCAGGGTCTGAATCCCTGCTTGGTCATAGAAACCCACTGGGTGATCTTAGGCAAGTCACACTCTCTCAGCCTCAGAGAAAAGCAAGGGTAAACCCCCTCTGAACAAATTCTGCCAAGAAAACCCCATGATAGGTTCACTTTAGGGTTGCCATAAATCAAAAATGATTTGATGACACACAACAACAACAATGGCTGATGTGAAGCAGGTTTAATTGTGCTCCACATTTGGGTAAGAGTCTGGCCTGTAGAGGTATTCTGCTCTGAGTTTACAAGATTACAAAGGTACAGCTCAGACCTGCAAAATATGGAACCCATCAAACATGACCAACACGTCATGTATGGTGATCTTCCAAGAGTTTGATTTCTTTGTGTTTCAGGAACTGGGATAGGAAACAAAAACAGTGATCAGTTCTCTGTTGAACCACCATACATGGTGTGTGGGCTTTACGTGTAATCTTAATTCATAAATGAGGATATGGCACAGCCCTGGAACTTATAAGCAAAGAGACATTGCCCTGGAATTCACTTAGCACTTCATGTAATTACTTGACATGTATGTAACAGTTTACTCCTTTGCATGTATGCTTGGAATTAAACTCTGCTAAATTCAATGTGATTTACACTCCAGCTGATGGTTGCAATCCCATGTATACTTACAGGTAGAAAAGAGCAATCAATATGATAAAGGGACTGGAGCAAAGTGATTGGGAAAAAAGCTAAGGAAATTCCTCATAGAAGTGTATAAAATTATACATAGGGCAGAAAGTAGAAAAGAATAAACTTTTCTCCATTTCTCATAAGAAAAAAAGGCCCTGGGGGTATCCATTGAACCTAAATTGTGGCTTCAGGATACATAAAAGGAGGCATCTTCTTCATAGTGCATAGTTAAACTGTGGAATTCATTGCCACAAGATGTAGAGATGGTTGCCAATCTGAATGGCTTTAAAATGGGATGGGTAAATTCATGGAGGATGGGAGTATCAATGGCTAATATGGTTACACATCAGTTGCAGTGCCAGAGGCAGCATGCCTCTGTCTTCAATTTCTGGGAAGCATTAAGTAGAGGGTAAAGTTGCACTTGTGTCCTGTTGGCAGCTTCCCATGGACACCAGGCTGATCACTGTGTGGACAGAGTGTTGAACTAGACAGGACAGACTTGACCCAGCATGGGCATTCTTACACCATTGAACTCAGTGGAGGTTATTACCAAATAAACATGCTTTGGATTGAGCTGTGAGAGTGCTATTGCAGCAAACACATTTATAGAGTATTTGCCACTTACTTTCAGAGCAATGCAGTTGGTGCTGGTTATTCCATACCCTCCATTTGTCCCGATTTGGCAGGGACAGTCCTGATTAATCTTCTGCCATCCTATTTTTTTAACTACTTTTAAAATGTCAGTTTCTCTCTCCCCTCCCTTTGTTCTCAGCTTACTTCTGTTGCTGCAGCTGAGCTCAAAGCACAAAAGTAGTTTGCATTCAATTAACACAGACGGGGGGAGAAGCAGAGGACAGGGTGGAATTTTGCATTTCTTAGTAGACTCAGGCAAAAGCAAACTGCTGCAGCCACTCCCAGCTTGAGTGTTATTCCTCACTTTTGCCCTCTTGACCACACTCTGCTCTTGCTTGGTCACACATGTTCTGGTTTACATCTGTGAAAGGTTAGAGGGTATGATATTCACATATATTTTCTGGTGAAGACAGATTCAGATCATGCACTGCATGAGACAGTGTAAACACATATACAGGTTGACTCCCATATCCACAGGACTGGTATGTGTGGCTTCGCTTATCCACATCTGAAAAAAACTAGGTCCTCTTTAGGCATTTTCTAGGTCCTCCAGTGTGATTCTATGGTATGCTTCTGCTGGAAATTGGACCAGAAGTCATTCAATTCAATAGGGTTTGCTATTATCCAGAGTTTCGCGTATCCATGGTAAGTCTGGGAATGTATCCCCTGTGGATACGGGAGACGACCTGTATACACATAAGCACACTCATATATCCTTTGTGGTAAATAAGTTGCTGTACACATCTATCTGACACAAAAAACATCTTGGTCATTTTTATTGCAATAAGGAGTGAGCAATATTTTCCTTCCTGTAACAGCAGCAGCAGTGGTGGTGGTGGTGGTGGCGGCAGCAGCAGCTTCCACCTCTAACTATGATAGTAGGGATGGGGAACATCTGGCCCCAGCTGCATTACAACTCTCAGCATCCTTCACCATTAACTATGTAGGCTAGGGCTGATGGGAACTGCAATGCACTGAAAAATGGAAGATCACACATTGACCACTTCTGCTTTATAGTGTACATGTAATACTCTGGAGGCCAGAGAGGAGTAAAATAAGCTTTCAAAGTGATTACTGGATTTTTGATTCTAGCACAGTCTGATTACATGTGTATGGGTGTGCACTGGTGCAATAATGATATGTGCTGGAAAACATGCTCACCCGGATAATTCAAAACAAGAAATTTGCTAGTGGATGAATATCACCAAGAGGCAAGTGCTGTGGTAGTTCTCCCCATGATTGTGGAGCCCCAGCTCAAATGCTAAGAAGGGACAAGGAGGAGAGTTTGAGTAGGTGTTCCCCTCTGTATGCTCTCCTGGGAATTACCAGAATCTATGATCAAATCTGACTCTTCACCTCAATTCCTCACTCTGACTGGCAGAGTACTCAGAATGGGGCAATCATGAGATGCCAACTCTAATCTGATGGATTGCTGAAATATGGGTGGCTCTTGTGATGGTGGAAGAGATGACTAATTGAGGAACGCTTAGGATCATATGCACACTTACCCAGGAGTAAGTACCGTTCAGCTTAGTGGCTTTGCTTCAGAGCAGAGATGAGTAGGATTATTAACATCTGTTATTTAAATTTATTTATTTGTTTATATGATTTATATCCCAGCTTTCCCCATACAGGATCCAAGGCAGCTATTTCAGCTCTTCATCCTTTGAATGTGATTGATTACTCACAAAAGAATGAGCACTAACTGCTCAGTGCTCTAAAAACAAAATAAACAAGGTATACAATAATACAGTATAATAGAATTATATATGTGTAGGTAAGATGTTAAATATAATGTTGTTGTTAACTGCCTTCCAAGTCAACTTTGATTCATGGCAACCCCATGAATGAGACACCTCCAAGAGTCCCCGTCCTCAACTGCTCTGCTCAGCTCCTGCAGGCTCAGGGCCATGGCCTCCTTGATTGAGTCTATCCATCTGGTGCGTGGCCTTCCTCTCTTTCTACTGCCCTCCACTTTTGTTAGCATTATTGTCTTTACTAGTGAGTCATGCCTTCTCATGATGTGGCCATAAAGTATGACAGCCTCAGTTTAGTCATCTTGGCTTCTAGGGTGAGTTCAGGCTTGATCTGTTACAGGACCCATTTGTCTTTTTGGCCGTCCATGGTATCCAGAGCACTCTTCTCCAGCACCACATCTCAAATGAGTTGATTTTCTTTCTATCAGCTTTCCTCACTGTCCAGATCTCACTTACACATGTGGTTATGGGAAATACGATGGCTTGGACAATCCTAACTTTAGTGTTCAGCTTTATATCTTTGCACTTTAGGATTTTGTCAAGCTCTATCATAGCTGCCCTTCCCATTCCTAGACTTCTGTTTTCTTGACTTCAGTCTCAGTTCTGATTAACGATTGATCCAAGGTTAAATATAATATAGCATAATATATGCATACCCACAGGCTTTTCTGTTTGAGCAGGTTTTTAATATTTTATTGCATGCAGTGATGTGTGCTTTACCTGAATGCCTTTTAATGATTTTATACTCTTTTAATTTTATTTTTATACACAGAAGTATTTTAAATTGCACAATATAAAATAGACTTTGTAATTTTATCAGTTCAAACAAGATACTGTACATTCTTCAGTCAAAACAATTAACCAAATCCCACAAAAATAAAAACCCCATTATCCATTTCCATTTTATACCTAATCTTTATCTTTAATGTTACATCCTGACTTCCAAAATGTCTTTGTCACTGATTTTACATTGTAATTATTTCAGGCTTTGTAACAAAGTATATTTATATCTTAAGTTCCCATCACCCTTCCTATCATCTAGAATCATCCATGTGATTCTCATCTTTGTTACTGTTTCTTCCGTTTAAAATTATTTTAAACAAAAACTACTCCTTATGTATTTAACAACAAAATCTTAATTTCTCAAAAAGTAATATTACTTTCTAGCTTCTTTTTAAACCCAGATTCCAAAGGGTGCTCAGCAGTGGCTCCTCTTCGTCTTGGAAAGATGTGACCAGTGGGGTGCCACAGGGTTCTGTCCTGGGCCCAGTGCTATTCAACGTCTTTATCAATGACTTGGATGATGGAATTAGGGGCATACTTATCAAATTTGCAGATGACACCAAATTAGGAGTAGCAGCTAATACCCTAGAGGACAGGATCAAAATTCAAAATGACCTGGATAGACTGGAATGCTGGGCCAAAGCTAACAAAATGAAATTCAATATGGAGAAATGGAAGGTACTGCACTTAGGGCGAAAAAATGAAATGCATAGATATAGGATGGGGGAGACCTGGCTGAATGAGATTACGTGTGAAAGGGATCTAGGTGTCCTAATAGACCACAAGTTGAACATGAGTCAACAGTGTGATGTGGCAGCTAAAAAGGCCAATGTGATTTTGGGCTGCATCAATGGAAGTATAGTGTCTAGATCTAGGGAAGTAATAGTGCCACTCTATTCTGCCTTGGTCAGACCTCACTTAGAATACTGTGTCCAGTTCTGGGCACCACAATTCAGAAAGGATATTGACAAATTGGAGCGTGTCCAGAGAAGGGCAACTAAAATGGTGAAAGGTCTGGAAACAATGCCTTATGAGGAGAGACTTAGGGAGCTGGGTATGTTTAGCCTGGAAAAAAGACGGTTAAGAGGCGATATGATAGCCCTGTTTAAGTATTTGAAGGGGTGTCACGTTGAGGATGGAGCAAGCTTGTTTTCTGCTACTCCAGAGACTGGAACACAGAGCAATGGATGCAAGCTCCAGGAACAGAGATTCCACCTCAACATTAGGAGGAACTTTTTGACAGTCAGAGCTGTTCGGCAGTGGAACACACTCCCTCGGAGGGTGGTGGGGTCTCTTTCCTTGGAGGTCTTTAAGTAGAGGCCGGATGGCCATCGGTCAGGGATGCTTTGATTGTGTATTCCTGCATGGCAGGGGGTTGGACTGGATGGCCCTCATGGTCTCTTCCAACTGTACAATTCTATAATTCTATGATTCTATGATCCAATATAGTGCAACTGGGGACCAGTATCTTTCTATTTGGTCTGTCATTTTTAAGTTCAACCAGGAAGTTAATTTATGTAATCCAATTATGTCTATAACCTTTAGTTTTCAATCTTCTATTTTTTTGGGGGGGGGTTACATGATTTTCTCATTCTTTTGCAATTGTTAGTCTTGCAGCTGAGATCAAATAAAGTATGATTATTTTTTTTGTACTTTGTCTGTATCCTTTTCTCTAACAAAGAAGCCATATGCAACAAACACAGTTCTGGGATCATTACAATTATTTTCATTTAGGATATACATAATTGTTTTATGTATGTTCTTCCAGAACCTTTTAATTATTGGACAATTCCATCAAATATGAAAAAAGGAGCCAACTTCAGTTCGACACTTCCAACATTAATTATCTCCAGTTTTGTATAGATTTTATGCTCTTTTAATGTGATGGTTTTTAGCTGTTTTTAAAAATTATTATTATTAGGTTTTGGTTGATACTTCTTGTGAGCCCCCTTGAGTCCCACTTCAGGACAAAAGCAGCATGTGAATGAATGAATGAATGAATGAATATTTATTTCATTTACACCTACACACCACCTTTCTGTAAAGCAGGAGTGAAAAAAAAACTCTTTCAACCTGAGGACTGAATTTAGTTTTAGCAAAGTTCTCAGGAGTCATATTGTGGGGCTGGAAGGGTCAAAGACATAATTTATGTCAACATTTTGTGTGTGTGTGCTTAAAGTTCTTACTTCCAGTAACCAGGGGCTCTTTAGTGCTATGAATCCACTTTACGTGGCATGGCACCATCTTGTGGAATCCTGGGATTTGTAGTTTGGTGAGGTGCTACAACTCTCTGGCTGTGATGTCTAAATATCCTGCAAATCCCAGATTTCCATAGGATGGAACCATGGCAACTAAAGTGGAACCATAGTGCTATAACTGTGTAGTGTGAAAGTGCAAAGTGCAAAGGTTATCTTGGGGGGGGGTGCCCTCTAAAATGATATTTTCCTTCAGTCCCCAAATTTATATCATCAAGGTATCCATGTATAATGAATCCTGAGCCAAAGCAGACCATTATGGAGACATTTGGGAATTGCTTGAAGTGAAGCAGGTGGCTTCTGAACTAGCCTGAATAGAGAAGTGGGATCTTTCTGAAACTTCATAGCCACTCTGGAGATTTGGAGACTAAACCATAAATCCTTCTGTGAGTCCTGACTGATTCACACTGGATCAATTAGATTTCCCTATGTGTTGACTTACCACTCTAAAAATTGATTCAATAAGTCTACTCTAGTTGGGACTAACAAAAAGGAGTCCAGCCTGTCTGTAGAAATTGTTATGTTTCCCCTCCATAAAATTGCAAATGGAGGGGAGAAAAGGGGGTGCATGTTTTTGTGACTGACAGCTCTAGCTTCCAATCAAAGAATACATTCACCTGGACTGTCTTTATCACTTCTAATGATGGGGCTGTGGAGGGATAGCTGTGTCTGTCTGTCTATTGCAACAAAACCGATGCAAAAATTTTGTGGCACCTTCAAAATTCACACATTATTTATAGCATATGGTTTTGTGTACCAGAGCCCGTTTCATCAGATACATCACATGTTGCCCTAATCCTGAATTGTCAGATGTAGATACAGATACATGGATGGAGAGATGGATGATTGGAGGGAGTGAGATCAAAGGAGAAAGGGATGAGTGAAATACAGATACAGTGATAATCAAGTTGCAGCATAGAAGTATGTAAAATAATGACTAAACCAGTATTCATAAACATCCTGGCACTGATAAGAAAGCACCTGCACTCTGACAACCCCCCCCCTATAATCTTGATTTGAGGCACAAGTGCTTCTGGGAAGAATACACAAAGAACTTATCAACTGGTCTCAAGTGAGCAGAAAACAAAACAAAACAAATCCTCAATGTTTTTCAATCACCATAGCTCTCCATCTCCTACACTTGTCTTTGGTGCTTCTAAGATGTATGCCGTTTGGGGACAAATTGCCACAAAATTAACCCTTTAAGACCTTGCATGATTGCTTACATGTGTACACAAAGACACCCTGCATCTATCTGTCTGAAATTTTGGAAACTGCTCACCTAGGTGTATGGCTACAATGTGTGCCATTTTCATACCAAGTAGCAGAGGAGAAGTGAATCCCTTTCCCAGCTCTGGGCTGTAGTTTGAACTTTAAACAAGCTATCCAAGGTTCTGAATCATGTGTGCAAAATAGGTTCAGCATCTTTGATAATTACTCCAAAGTTTATACAGTGGGCCTTCCGTATCAGCAGGCTCAATATCTACTGGTTTGCATATCCATGGTTTGCCACTGGACATCTGAAATGGCAGCACCCATATCTAAAATGGCACTGCTACATACCTAAAATAGGGGCACTCATACTTAAAATGACCGCACCCATTGATTAATATGGGACTCTACCATCCACAGGGGGTGGGGTTGCTGGAACCAAGCCCCTACAGACCACTGTACTAAAACCTGGAGCAGATTCACTGCCCCAATGACATCAGAGCCACGAACCTCCACTGCCTACTCTCAGTGTTCTCTCTTAGAAGGGTTATATGTACAGTAGTCCACACTATAACTTTATAGCACTTTGATACCACTGTAAACACAATAGCCTCATCCTACAGTATCCTGGGATCCATAGTTTGGTGAGACACTTGAGCTCTCTGGCAAAGAATTCTAAATACCTCATGAAATGACAAATCCCAGAATCCCATTGGATGAAGCCATGGCAATTAAGTGATATTTAAGTGCTATAGTTGTGTAGTATGAAAAGATCCAAGTGTGATTCAAAGACGAAGAACCATAAGAGAAGGAAGGGTCTTCAGGGAGCCTATCAACAGTGAGCTCCTGGACAGTAGACAGTCACAGCCTCCCCAGTATGGTGAAATGCATTGCCTTGCTGTTGAAATTATAATAATTTTAAAATTTGCATCAGTTGCTGAAATCCTGTGAGACTTGTTAGGTTACGTAACTTTACATATACTTAGCTACATAGCAGAGGTGCCAAGAAAGCCCTTTACTGAATTGTGAAGATGTGTAACAGGATACCGCCAAGAGTGCCTGGTGCACATTGGTGCCCAATGTGCATTGGGACTGAAGTGATGGGCAGCAGGACTGATGTGATTATCATCCTATTGTGCATCAGTCCTGCTGAGTATTGGTCCCTTTGCTGGTTCTGCTACATCGTAAAGTAACAGCATCCCTCTTAGGGCCCAATTCTAATTCCCACAGACATAAGTCCATTTGTGAAGACATAAGACCCCAACAGGATTCCAGCCCCTGCTTACAAATTAGCAAATGTAAATGTTGTGCAACCTCTGTCTTTTTCTTTAGTAATGGACAAATGGCCACCCCACTGTGACTCTTTTCCTTCCTAGGAATCCCAAGGAAGGACGAACTGGTGTGCACAGGACACTCCATTGGCTTTTTGCTTCCTTGAAAGAGGGGAGAGGATGAGGATGAACTGGCAGAAGTAATCTCAGAACCATTGTCAATAATCTTTGAAAATTCCTGGTGAACAGGAAAGGTCCCAGCAGACTGGAGGAGGGCAAATGTTGTCCCTATCTTTTTTTTAAAAAAAAAAGGGGGGGGGAAGAAGACCCAAATAATTACTACTCAGTCAGCCTGACATGAATACTAGGAAAGAGTCTAGAGCAGATCATTAAACAGAAAGTCTGTTACCACTTAGAAAGGAATGCTGTGATCACAAAATGTCAACATGGATTTCTCAAAAACAAGTCATGCCAGACTAATCTCATCTCTTTTTTTGATAGAGTTTCAAACTTGATAGATGAAGGGAACGCAGTGGAGGTAGTGTATCTTGATTTCAGTAAGGCTTTTGACAAGGTCCCCCATGATATTCTTGCAAAAACGTTAGTAACTTGTGGGCTAGACAATGCAACTGTTAAGTGGATTTGTAATTGGTTGACTGACCGAACCCAAAGGGTAGTCACCAATGGCTCCTCTTCATCCTGGAGAAATGTGACCAGTGGGGTGCCACAGGGTTCTGTCCTGGGCCCAGTGCTATTCAACATCTTTATCAATGACTTGGATGACAGAATAGAGGGTATGCTTATCAAGTTTGCAGATGACACCAAATTAGGAAGGGTAGCTAATACCCCAGAAGACAGGATCAGAATATTTATTTATATCCCGCCCCTCTGCAAAATGCAATTGGGGCAGTTTACAACATTAAAATCTACATACAACCCCTCCTTCCCACCCACCTTAAAATACAATTAAATAATTAAACATTTAAAACACAATAAATACTAAAAATACTCAAAACAACACAATAAAAAGCTGGATGGGATCGGACTAATTAAGATGGCCCAGTATCTATTCAGGAAAGGCCTGCCGGAAGAGATCCATCTTAAGAGCTTTTAAAAAGCTATTTAAGGTGGAAATGTGACGGATCTCATCCGGTAGGCCATTCCATAATCTGGGAGCAATAGCCGAAAAAGTCCTCTGGGAGGTTGATGAGAACCTAGTTTTTAAAGGTTGCAACAGATTCCTCCCAGAGGACTTGAGTGCATGGGGAGGATTATATGGAAGGAGGCGGTCCCGAAGATAGGTTGGACCCAAGCCATTTAGGGCTTTAAAGGTGATAACCAACATCTTGGGCCCGGAAACTAATGGGCAACCAGTGAAGTGATCTTAAGATTGGTGTTATATGGTCTCTTCTCGATGTACCGGAGACCAGTCTGGCTGCCATATCCTGTACTAGTTGAAGTTTCCGGACCAAGCACGAGGGTAGCCCCATGTAGAGTGCATTACAGAAATCAAGATGGGAGGTTACCAGAGCATGTACCACGGTCTCAAGGTCCCCGACTTCCAGGAAAGGGCGCAACTGGCAGATCAGACGAAGCTGATAACAGGTACTCCTGACCGTCACATTTACCTGATTTGTCATCTAGAGCGATGAGTCCAGGAGTACCCCAAACTGCAAATACAGTCCTTGGAGGAGAGTGTGGCTCCATCCAGGACTGGAGTTTGTATCCTAGTACCTGGGTTCGGGGGGCTGCTACTGTGAGAACCTCCATTTTGTCTGGATTCAGCTTCAATTTATTTTTCCTCATCCAGTCCATTGCTGCCCTAAGACAATCATTGAGAGAAGATGGGTGACAATGGCTTTTACATGCAAAAAGGATCTAGGAGTCTTAATGGACCACAAGCTGAACATGAGTCAGCAGTGTGATGCAGCAACTAAAAAAGCAAATGTGATTTTAGGCTGCATTAATAGGAGTACATTGTCTAGATCAAGGGAAGTAATAGTGCCACGCTATTCTGCTTTGGTCAGATCTTACCTAGAATATTGTGTCCAGTTCTGGGCACCACAATTCAGGAAGGATATTGAGAAGCTGGAACATGTGCAGAGGAGGGCGACCAAAATGGTAGGAGTTCTGGAAGCCATGTCCTATGAGTAGCGGCTTAGAAAGCTGGGCATGTTTAGTCTGGAGAAGAAAAGGTTGAGAGGTGACATGAGAGCCATGTTTAAATATTTGAAGGGATGTCATACTGAGGATGGAGCAGGCTTGTTTTTTGCTGCTCCAGAAACAAGGACATGAAACAATGGGTTCAAATTACAGGAAAAGAGATTCCACCTAAACATTAGGAAGAACTTCCTGACAGTAAGAGCTATTCAGAAGTGGAATACACTGCCTTGTAGCGTGGTGGAGGCTCCTTCTTTAGAGGTTTTTAAACAGAGGCTGGATGGCCATGTGTTGGGGATGCATTGATTGTGATTCCTGCGTGGCAGGGGGTTGGACTGGATGGTCCTTGTGGTCTCTTCCAACTCTATGATTCTATGATTCTATATACTGTATAGTCGTAGTATAATAGTGGTGGTGGTGGCAGCAGGAGCTGTAGTACTAGCAACAATATGGGTTGTGCACATCTTGGAACATGCACCTGGTCTGCCAAAGTATGGGACTGGGAAGATGATGGGGAAAGTACAGTAAGGAGAGGAAAGGGATTCTGCATCGAGTTGCACTGAAGCAGCGGTGAAGGAGAGATTTAAAATCTCTGATGATTAGGAGGCTCTACAAATATAGGCCAGAATCTTACATTAGCTACTTAGTTAGAGATGCTTAACCAAGTAGTCACTCCTGGCCTGATCCCCCACCCAACCTCTTTTACTAGGTAGCAGCTGTTCTGAGAGGAGGTCTGTTCCACTGGCAATCAGGGTGCAAAGAGGAGGATGTTTTGACCCCCCTCCCACCAGCAAGACAGGTTGCAACAACCAGAAGCAGAACCCCATTGTAGTTCCTTGTTGCAGCCTCACTCACTGGTGGGAAACATCATTCACCTATGCCCCAATCACTAACCGAACAGACCTTCTTTTCTTGGAGCAGCTGCTGCCCAGTACAGTAGGTTTGTGGGGCTGTTATAATTGTGGTAATAGTGCCACTATCATGATTATGTAGGGATCCTGAACAGGGAGAAGTTATGGATCCTTAACTCTATGTGAGACTATCACACTACATTGTTATAGTGCTATTATTCTACTTTAACTGCCATGGCTGTCTCTTGTGGAATCCTGGGATCTGCAGTTTAGGGACTCTCAGTCAGAGAGCTCTTAGGCCTCCCTAAACTACAAACCCCAGAATTCCACAGGAGGCACCCGTAGCAGTTAAAGTGGAATAGTAGTGTGATAAAGTCCTAGGTTACACATCTGTAACAGCAATAGTGAATGACAGCTGCAGGCTGTAAAACTGATAATTTGATCTTTTATTCCCCCCGCCTTTACTATCTATAATCCAGCAAATACTTTGCTTTATTCTGATTGTATATTGGCTTTTTGTTTGATACTAATCCCATTCTGGTGTGTGTCTAGCTGTAGCACTTGCCAGAACACATACAGGACTAAAAATGGGGAGTGGGATGTGGGTACACAGGTTATGTCCTGCTCCCAACATCACAGGGTGCGAGGGAATTAAGTAAGACTTTTGTGTGCTGGTTGCAAAGAGGGGCTTGTAACTGTACTTTTGAAGGTCTAATTTACTTTGGGGTGCATGTGTACACTGCAGTGTGGGGCTTATATGTCACCCACATCCTCACCCCCAGTTTTAGACCTAGCAAACAGCTAACCAAGCTGTCCATTTACTCATTAGCACCATTGTTTAGAAAGGATTTAAAAGGTCCAGCAACATCAGCCTAAATCTAATTGAATAGATGCGTGGAGTCAATGGATTTGCACAATTATTACCTTACATTCAACAATTGATTCATTGAGTCTAGTTGAGTCAGGACCAGTGAGTGGATTTAGCTTACTCTCCTTTTTCCCACTGTACTCAGGTTGGAGTCTTCCACCGTATCTTCTCCTTCTAGGAATTACTGAAATGACATTCCCTGAGCACCACTCTCCCAAACACATCTCAAAAAGGTGAGTGAAGCAGCATTCAGCACCACCTAGAGCAGTGTTTCTTAACCAGGGTTACCTGGAACCCTAGGGTTCCCTGAGGAGTCACTAGGGGTTCCCTGAGAGATATGATTTTTAAACATTTTTCTAAGTGTAGATATACCTGTAATAATTTTTAG
Source organism: Gambelia wislizenii (assembly GCA_030847615.1). NCBI lineage: Eukaryota > Metazoa > Chordata > Lepidosauria > Squamata > Crotaphytidae > Gambelia > Gambelia wislizenii. The sequence goes on along the minus strand of JAUMIR010000001.1, from coordinate 161,012,930 downwards.
GCAGGGGTTCCCTGTGACCTGAAAATTATTTCAAGGGTTCCTCCAGGGTAAAAATGTTGAGAAAGGCTGACCTAGAGCAGGGCTGGGCAAAATCCAGTCCTCCAAATGTTGGTAGGTCACATCTCTCATCAACTCTTGCCAGCATAACCTGTGGCAAGGAATGCTGGGAACTACAAAAGTGAGGTCCTCACTTTCCCCCTCCCTGACCTAATCATATAGAATAGGGGTGGGCAGAGTGTGGCCCATTGGCTCCAAACAGCTCTTTTTTTTTGAGGGGGAGGGGACAACTAATTTTTAGAAGTTTTGTGGGGGTTTTTTTGCCTGAACACCAGGCAAAATGCAGTAGTTTGCTTCCCCTAACTCCCCCAGAGCCCCCAACCCCATCCAAAAGAAAAAAAGATCACCCCCAAATCAGCCAAAACGATGCCTGGAAGTGATGTTGAGTCACTTTGGGCACTGTGAAACATGTTGGTCCAGCCTACTGGGGTGTGTGGAAGGGGAATGGCCTCACTCCCTGTGCAGTTACCACCCTTGATACTGAATGTTGAAGGTGAAAATCATACTTTAATTCTCCCCTGGGGCAGAAAGAGAAAGAAGCAGAACACACTATAAGTCAGTACCCTTGGCCTCCAAGCTTTCCTGGAGTTGGCATTAAATCCAGCAATGGACGTGTGGCACCAGGGTTGGTGGTGAAAATGATGAGTTGGTCTCTGTTGGCCTCTCTAGGCAGCAACAACTTGGAGATGAGCATGTCTTCTTGCAGTAGGTGCACTGGAGATGAGGAAGCCAGAGAAAGCAAGCACGTGGGAAAAGTTATTCCCTGTCTACACGGCTGAAGCTGACCTTCCTCCTTTACTCCAGAGATCTGGAGCTGGTGTCACTCCCCCCACCCATAGGGTGGCCACATGAAACAGCTGTGGTGTGTTTAATAACTGTGGAAAAGGGAATCTCAGCAGGTATAACTTGCATGGCAAGCTTCACCTACTGAAATTCCTTCTTCCACACAACTATCAAGGTGCAGGAGTGCTGTCCCCTTTTTCATGTAGCCACCCTTGGCTCTGGATGAGAGCCTCAATTATAACCCTCAGGGCTGAGGCCGTGAAAGTACGCGGGTTCTATAAAAACACTCAACAGTACTTTCTAACAGCAGAACAGGAAAATTGCTATTGAAAGTACATATCATTTCTGCTTACCACCTCCTTGTTAAAACTTTTAAAAATCCCACCATTTTACACTCTTGACCCTATTTTTTCTGCCTCCTCCCTTCTTTCATGTGCTATCTTTGTTGCTATAAAGTTGAGACATTTTTAACAGTGACTAATAGATCAAAATTTGCTTTGAAGTTGCCAACTGCAGGGCAAGCTAGTGCAGGGCAAGTAAGCTGTAAAGTAGGGCAAGTTGCATTCCTTTTAACTTGTCCTGGAAAGGAGAGGTAGAGAGAAAAAAAATCAGAAGTGGCTGAGAGGGCTCAGAAGTGTGTGTGTGTTGCGAGGGGGGGGCAGGTGGGGAGGACATGAGGTAACAGTGTTGACTGAAGAGGGGAGAGGGTGGGGAGGATTAGCTTCAGGGCAGTTGTCAGGGTGAAGTGTGGGGAAACCAGTTTAAAGTTGATATTCCAAATTGGGGGGGGGGCTTCCTAGAAGGAAAAAAAAAAAAAGGAGGCCTACCATAACTATTTGGGACCTAGTTTTTAAAAGAGCTAGAAAATGAGAGGGCTGAGGAACTGCTGAAGGTAGGGAAACAGGAGAGAGTTAAGGCACTTCTGCCAAGTTTTTTGAGGTTAAAAATAGGTGGCAAAATGAGAGAAGGTTCTCTGAGATACTGCTGGTAAGATCCTTGAGGTTAAAAAAAGGAGGGTGTGGAAAAACAGGCAGGCATCATGGTTCCCTTTTGGGATATTAGCATCAGACTTGGGAAGTTCAATACTTTAGTTGCTATGCAGATAAACCTGTCAGCTCAGGCAATTCTACATGCATTTTGATGATGCAGATAATGCCCACAAAAGTCTATGCCATGATAAAAGTGGCTCATTTTTTTAAGGTGCCACAAGACTGTTATTTTAGCCAGAATTTTGTAACCCAGATCTGACTTTAATCAATAATCTCTGTCAGCTCTACCATTAGGAAGAGTGCTTAGGCTGTAAATGTCGAGATTTGGATATCTGCCATCTGGCTTTTCCTACACCTCCTAAGCTGGAGTGTTTCCTCAAGGAGTAGCCAAGGCTGTTTTCCCATTTCCAATGCAGAAGAAAGATTCAGCCACAGTGAATTTGCTCTTTGGCACACATAGCAAAATGGCTTCAGTCAGCCTTGTGAATCATAAACATGAATACAGTCAGATGATTGTGCTGCTGAACAGAGTGCCATAAAAGAAAACACACTCTACGAAAAGCTTGATGAGAACAGAGACATAATGAATATTTGATTTTTGTGCAACCCCTCCCCCCACACTTTTTGGCTAAACAAACATTTCATTAAATATTACTGATGCAATTCTCCCCTCCCCAACTACAAGTCATCTCTCAATGGTGCAATTTTTTCCCCTGTGCATGTGAGAATGACATAAACCAAGATTTGCAGGATGCGAGGCACTGTGCTCAGTGTTGATGTTCATTAAAACTGTGTCGGGAATGTTGGCATCTCTTCATCCAGTCAAAGGTATTTCTGCCAATCATATACTCCTCAGAACAAGAAGCATGAGTGAAAGAATAATGAAACTTCAAAACATTCTGCATCCACCTGAGGGCACCCTTACACTACTTGTGACATTTCTAAGTCATCTCTAGAAACAAGTGTCTTTCTTTGAAGAAATATTCTGGGATCCCCTTTCAGTTCTGTGATTTCCGGGAATGCCTCAACTGTTCAATGCGGTTATTTAATTCCCAGCTCAACAGTATGATCTCACAACAACAAAACCATTATCAACTTTCAAAATCTACCACTTTTGCTTGTCTTTTGTCATTTTTAGTGATTCTATAATTCTTTACCCAGAATGGAGATTCTGACTGTGCATGGCTGATTTGCTTCAAGAGTTACTGTTCTCAGAAATTTTTGATTCTGAAATCCTTGCCCAACTATTCCAGAACATGGCCTCACAGCTCAAGAAGAAAAAAAAAACCCAAGGAAAATCTATGGATGCCAGCTGTGAAAGCCTTCGACTTCACCTTGCCCATTTGTTGTTGTTCTTATGGTTATTTGCCAAGTTCAACTTATGGCTTCAATATATGGTAACCTTGTGAATGAGGGACCTCCAAGAGACTGTTATTAATGGCCCTGCTCAGTCTTTCAAACTCAGGGCCTGTGACTTCCTCAGTTGAATCAATCCGTCTGTAATGTGGTCTCTATAGCCTGAATCCTATTGACATGCCATCTGTTCCTGGTAATTTATTTCTCCCAAATGCTTTGAGAGCAGTTTCTACTTAACTTTCTAAAATTGAAGATTCTCCTTTGTAGGTTCAAAATTCAAAACGTTGTAGATTCAAAAAGTTCTGCTTTGAGTGAACCTATCATTCTTTAATCTCTTTGTAGTTATTCAGATTACTGCTGCTTCCTTCAAATTTTTATTTTATCTTTCTCATATAATATGCTCCTGTTGGCCATTTGGCATCCCTACTCTTGGTTTAAATTTCCCTTTGGTTTTTGATTGTTGTGGCATAGGGTTCTTTCTTTCTTTCTTTTTTGACCTTCCTCTATATCTTTGCACTGGTTATTATAATAGTTTTGTTTATCCTAAGGGACAAGTTGCTGAGCAATCACATTCAGGATTCTGATCCTCTTTCTGTTACTTTTTACTTTCATTTCCCCTCTGCTCTCAACTGTTTAAATAATTCAATAAACTTTTCTTTTTTTGGCTACTGATAGAGTCTTTTTGCATTCTTCCTGGATAATGTCCCTGATTTTGGTCCACAGTCCTTCTGGTTCATAGCTGATCAGGTTTAGTGGACCAAATCTTTACATGGTCTTTAAATTTTAAGCATGACTATTTTGACACTACAGTTGATTTAATGTTCTTCCTTGGCTTTACTCTAATTTTTGATATTAACAGTTCATGATCTGTGCCACAATCCACTCCTGGTCTTCTTTTTGCAAACAGGATGGAGTGTCTCCATCTTTTACTTCCTAATATGTCTATTTGATTTCTATATTGGCCATCTAGTAATGTCCACATGTACAGTCATCTGTTTGGTTGTCTGAAGAATGTATTTGTAATGTGTTGGCTTCACAAAATTTGATAAGAATCCTGCTTCATCTCTTGATTCTAGGGGCTTGTCTACACTGACAAGAAAATCCAGCTTACCTTTGGGTTACTTTGGTCTACAGTGAACATGGGCTTGTCCACACAATCACCACACACACTGAGGTGAGTTTGGAAGCACTGTCCACACAGTTCTCCCTTCCGAACTCACCCCGGTCTGATAAACTGCAGTATGTACAGCCACACAGCCATGGCCAGTATGTGTCCCCCCCCATGCATGCAAATGTATGTATGTCTGCATCTCCTCTGCCTCTTTTCCCATGGCTCAGAGGGGCTATTAAGTAGAGGGTATGCACACCTAACAATATGGAAATACAGGTATGTACTTTTAGCCATATTTTTGATTGAGCAGAATCCCTCTATCTTATCTGGATTCATGTTCATTTTTTTCATCCTAATCCAGTCTATTATTGACTTGTTTAGCACCAAAACAGTTTGCTTGGAGTTAGGTGGGAAAGACAGAGTTGAGTGCCAACAGCATATTGGTGACACTGACTGTGCTTTTCCTATTTTTTTATTCTTTGTTGTTCCAAAAAAGGCCTAGGTTCAACTGTAACATGAAGGGAGAAATTTAAATGCACTTTTCTCTCACTTTTCTCCAGGCTGTCCCCAGATTAAACAGCAAGTGTGGACAAGGTCATGTCTCTTTTTCACATCCCATCTATTGGTGTTGCCAGTCATAGAATCATAGAATTGCAGAGTTGGAAGAGACCACGAGGGCCATCCAGTCCAACCCCCTGCCACGCAGGAAATCTTGATCAAAGCATCCCCGACAGATGGCAATCCAGCCTCTGTTTAAAGACCTCCAAGGAAGGAGACCCCACTATTTTTTTTATTTTTTTATTTTTTATTTTTATTTTATTTAGTTATTTATACCCTGCTCTTCAGCCACAAGGCTATCAGAGCGGCTTACAAATTGTTTTAAGCAATAGCTATTTACACATCTAACTGCATTAAACAGTTTCCAATGTGTGTTAGCTAATTGCCCCCCACAAGCTATGCTCCGAGGGAGTGCGTTCCACTGCCGAACAGCTCTGACTGTCAAAAAGTTCCTCCTCATGTTGAGGTGGAATCTCTGTTCCTGGAGCTTGCATCCATTGCTCTGTGTTCCAGTCTCTGGAGTAGCAGAAAACAAGCTTGCTCCATCCTCAACGTGACACCCCTTCAAATACTTAAACAGGGCTATCATATTGCCTCTTAACCGTCTTTTTTCCAGGCTAAACATACCCAGCTCCCTAAGTCTCTCCTCATAAGGCATCGTTTCCAGACCTTTCACCATTTTAGTTGCCCTTCTCTGGACACGCTCCAATTTGTCAATATCCTTTTTGAATTGTGGTGCCCAGAACTGGACACAGTATTCTAGGTGAGGTCTGACCAAGACAGAATAGAGTGGCACTATTACTTCCTTTGATCTAGACACTATACTTGTATTGATACAGCCCAAAATCGCATTGGCCTCTTTGCTTTTCCTCCTAGTAGGAACCAATTGCTGTTGGTAGTAGGATTTATAGGCTCTAAAATATATATAAGAGTCAAGTGTGGACACACACCCCTACTGCCAAGTCTCACTATTAATTTTAACCATGAGATTGCATGTACTGGATGAAAATTGCAGTGTCTGGCTGTGAGAGAAGGGTCTGGCGTTGCAAGTTTCTCACTGGCCATGCCCAGTTGAAGAATAGGCTCTGGTTCTGCAAACAAATTGGACTTGCCTGTGTACTTCAAAGTGGCTCTTTGGGGGCTGAGCATTTTACCTGCCTTCCCTCTCTCTGTTTTGTAAGTCCAACCAGAATTGCTTATGCTGTCACCTTCACTAGAAGCCAGACCTATCTGATTGCACTCCAGCTAAATATTAACTACTCCACATTGTCATATTATCTGTATCTCTTATCAGGTGTTTCCTAGCAGATATTTTGAATTACTTAAGTGTGGCAGTAAATCCATAAACTTCATAGATATGTGGTTCTGTGCCCTTGAATAGTTTACAGTTGGGGCAGTTCATTAGGTTCAGGCTTCGCACTTCAGAATTATAGTTCTTCATCCCCCCAAAGTCATTGCTGGAGGTGGGAAAGGGGAGTTGCCTGGCTAGATTTGTGCTTGGAAGGTTGTGAGATACCAACTCACATATTCTCTTATCATGTCCTTCATTGAATAGAGTGTATGCAGAGGAGGTGGCTCCCTGACTCATAAAATGTTGCAGGTGGCACTTTCCCTTCATTATTTTCATACTAAGGAAAGTTTTGTTTCCTATATTTCTGTGAAACAGAAATCTTGTTTGATTTCAGAAGCTAAACAGGCTTGGGCTTTGTTAGGCCACCAGGTAAAACCAGGGATATCTGAGTAGGAATAAGAAAGAATATCTGAAACCCTTGAGACCCATTATTTTCAGCCAAAGCTGACAAAACTGAGGTAAATGAAGCAATATTCTGACTCACTATAAGACAACTTCCTATGTGTCTTATATGCTTGTAAGGGCACAGGATAAGAATAAGAGCAGGAACAAAATGGTTGCTCTTTACCAGCAGAGATGGACCAAGGCTTTTGGTCCTTGAGGCAGAAAAAAAATCCTTTGTCTGTCTGTCTCTCCTCTACTAAGAAATTTTTAGGATAATTTTTTGGGTACCATGATGAAAGACCAACATATATTTTATCTGCCTTCTACAGAAGCCAACTGTGGGGTTGTCTAAACAGTCAAAATAATCCTCATAGAATTCACTTGGAAATTGATCTGTCTTAACAGAAATCTGCATTGATGCATTGTATTCAGAAGGGAGAGCAGCTAAAAACTCCAAAAACTGTGTTTGTGGCTTTTCTCTGAGTTTTCAAAAAGCTCCATAGGGGATGCGCATGTCCACTTGTTAAGACAGTCACATTCGCATCACTGCACTTTTCCATAGGAGAGGCAGCACTAGCTGATTGGCTGGACGAGCACAGGGGGCAGGGCTTGCAAACAGGGCAAGTGCCTGCTACCACCATGTTGGATTTTTGGCTTAGCGAGCGATTGGTAAGGTAATAAAATGGTGATCTTTTCCTCTCTTTTCTCTTTTTTTCTTTTGTAAATGTGAAATATCGCTTGTGTGCACCATGGTTAATTTTTTTTTTTTTAAAAAAAATTGGCGATGGCAGATTTAAAAATGTGAGTAATTCAATCGCAGCTGCCATCTTAGCTAGGGGGCATTCAAAGTTTATGGGGGCTGTAAAACCATTAAGACAGTTTGCAGCTGTTGCAAATTGCTATTACTGTGGAGCAATCCATTCCTCTGAGCCTTCCTAATGGCAGGGCTGGGCTGTTATTGAGCCTGGATTCTGGCCTTGTGTTTGATAAAGCCAGGCAGACAACTTGGCCATGGCCCCAAGCCTTCATTCTTACCCTGACTGACTAAGGAGAAAAAAGAGTTTTGGCATGATGACACTTGAACTTGGTTAAATTTGCCCCTTCCATCACAGCTTAGACAACTTCGACCAAGCCACTACCCTAGACGTCTACTTGTAGATTGGTTACTCAAAGCATGAAGCAGGATTCAAGCATATCCTAGGGAGAAGGTGCATGAGTTTTTGATCCAACCTCCTTCTCCCAGACTGTTTTGATACATGTCTTGACAAGAGCTTTAAAAAGTTACTTTTTGGATTATAACTCATAGATCCCTCAGCCAAGTTCAGGTGTCATTGCATCAGGGAGCCACTGGATGATGGGAGATAATTTTTCTAAACTCTAGTCTTGACATGACTAGGAATTTGGCATTTCTTCATTCTATTTTACATATTCTTCTGATTAAAGAGAGTTGGAGCTAGTGTCACCTGATCCTCAGCTGGAGATAGTGAATATGCTTTAAAGTACACTCAGGCTACAATCCTACTCTAGGAATCCTACAATCCTACGTACCTTTTCTGGGTATAAACCCTATGGAACTTGTGAAGACACACCCAACTAAAGATGGTGGCAGGTTTGGGTGTGCAATGCCAGTACCCTGGTGAGATCAAACTCTTTTAACCAAAAAGGCTCTGGTGCTGAATATAAAGTTCAAAAAAGGAGGAAGTTTATTTTAAAGAACAAAAGTAAAGGGCTTCTCATCCCCAGCTCTAAAAGCTTGAAATAAAACGTACTTTACAGTTTGAGTTTCAGCAGTCTTCAGGGTGTCATCTCTTGGTTTGATCTCCTCACTCAATAGAGCTGGTGCAGGGTCTTTCAGCTCCTGATTTCTGTGGCTTATTTGTTGTTGGTAACTAATTTGGCTAAATGGTGTAAGAAATGCCCTTCCCGGCTATCTGGGCCTGTTTGCCACTAATAAAACAGCTCCCTGCAAGCTCACAGCAAAGACTGAGAAAAAAAACCTAAAAAACTTCTAGCTACACAGAGTTTGCTGGGAAGGGACAAACCAAACCTGGAAAAATGCAGGGGAATTCTTCAGCTCCTCCCACAACTCTAATACAATGAAACATTCCTATGCTCAGACATACTAAGGCCTGAACTAAAATGAAGGAAAATGCAGGGGAGATTCAAATAGTCCTGGCTGGACATCACACTCCCAGCTCAAAATTTCAACGAAATTTTGCAATCTTATGACCTATCTTATCCATTTATACAGCAAACCCAAAATGTTTTATCTAACTCTGAACAGGGTGACTAAGTCTGTCAAAGGTCTTTGATACTTGATCACTTTGCCTTCGCTTATAGTTCCTACGGTTGCCTTTCGGATTTTTCCATCTGCACTTGAGTAAACTTCTTCCACAACTGCAGTAGGCCATTTATAGCGAGGGCTCTCACTTTCGTTAAGAAGGACAACATCTCCAATGTTTATATCAATTGGGGACTTTGCCACAGTTTCCTTTTTTGCAAGTGACAAAGGTATTCAGACTCTTACAAAACTCTGATGCCAGTGACTGAACTTGTTTCCATTGAATGGTATGAATTCCTTCTGGAACTAGAAGGCTGATATCTTTCCAGTCAGGTCTTTTAAAAGCCAAGATCATGGCTGGAGTCAGAATTTGAGCCCTTTCTGGATCTGTAGTAATGGGCACCAGCGGGCGGTTGTTGATGATAGTTACAACTTCTGCCATAAATGTAACCAAGATTTTATGTGTCAGGAACTTGCATTTTGCAAGCATTGCCTCTAGAATACGTCTACTGATGCATGTCATGCGCTCCCAAGCTCCCCCCATATGGGAAGCATGAGGCACGTTGAAAAACCATTGAATTTTCTCTTTGTTAGCAAAGTCCATTACAGTCTTGTCCTCTGCCAGTTTAGGTATGCAATTAAGCTCTTTAGTGGCTCCAATGAAGTTAGTGCCTCTGTCAGACCTGATAGTCTTTACTGGGCCCCTTATTGAAATGAATCTTTTCAGGGCATTAATAAAGGAAGAAGAGTCCATACTTTCCACAACTTCAATGTGTACTGCTCTGATCACTAGGCAAGTAAATAACACTGCCCATCTCTTGCTGTTAACTATTTCTCCTCTGGTTTTACGAGCACGTACCTCCCAGTGTCCAAAAATATCGAGACCAGTGTGCGTAAATGGAGGATCCATAGAGGTACGGTCTTCTGGAAGTTCAGCCATAAGCTGGCTTTCACACTTCCTGCTAAGTTTTCTACATGTCATACATTGAAAAATAAGTTTGTTGACTAATTTTCTGTAATTTATAATCCACAAGCCAGCATTTCTGACACTTGCTTCAGTCAGGGTACGCCCTTGATGATGCACTCTTTCATGGTAGTGTCTGACTACTAGAAGGGCTACATGGCTACTTGCAGGCAGAATGATAGGACTTTTCAAGCTGTTCTTGATTTTAGCTCTTTGAAGTCTACCTCCAACCGGATACAGATCTTTAAGGACACTGTGCCTAGGTAAATAATGTTACATTTCTATGCATCGGGAATCTTCCTTGAATTCAGATCTCTGTACAGACCTGTAGATCAGGGTTTCTGCTTTAACCATGTCTATAGTTGTTAGTGCTGCTTTATCTCTGAAAGTTATAAAATGGATGAGTCTAGCAAAAGCACGTTGAAGACTCAGCCACTGAGAGAACTTTGTGAACTTCCTGGCATCTAGATGAGGCAACCTTATGCTGGGCACATTTACCAAGTCTATTTTGCAGCTGCTGATCTCTGGCAGGCACTCAGGTAACTCAGAGCATGTTTTAGTTCTACTTCTGTTGTAATCAGGAACATCTAACTCCATCAGGAATTTTGGACCAATCAGCCAAGTGGATGACTGCACCTTTTGGGCTGAAGCTCCTCTTGTAGTAATATCAGCTGGATTTAACTCAGAAGGAACATATTTCCATTGACTTTGTTGAGTGTGAGAAAGAATTTTGTTCACTCTGTTGGCTATCTACATTTTAAATCTCTTTGTAGTATTTGTGAGGTATCCTAATACGACCATACTGTCAGTATACAATAATATTCTATGGAATTTTGTTTTCACCTCCGTACAAATGGTTTGAAGAAGTTGGGTAGCTAGCAAAGCAGCACACAGCTCTAACCTGGGTATTGTCTGTTTGGGTGCTACCTTTGCTTTGGCCATAATAAATCCTATATGCCTCTCAGTACTGCTCCTTGCTCTCAAATATGCTACTGCGGTAATTGCCTTTTCAGAGGCATCACAAAAAATGTGTAACTCATAAACGGTATTTGGTCCATGCTCTACAGGAACATACTGTCTGGGCACAGTAAAGTGTTTATTTTTTGATCTGAGATGCCCAGACCTTCCATGCTAAGTCCAGGGCTGGGGGCAGATTTTCATCCCAGTCTTTAACTTGGTTTATTACTTCTCTAAAGATTTTTTGGCCACTATAAGCACTGGTGCTGCAATACCCAAGGGTCATAAATACTATTAATTGAAGAGAGTACTTTCCTCCTTGTAGTCTGAAGTTCAAATTTTGGGATACTGATCGAAAGTCTATCAGTGAAGACATTCCACAAAATACCAAGGCTGATCTGTGTACGCCTGTCTTCAAAGATTGTTGTGACATCCTTTTCAACAAGATCTTGTTTAGGAAAAGTGTCCAAAATTTCTCTGCTGTTAGAGACTACTTTATGAAGCTTTATGTTAGCCAAGTTTAGCACAAACTGTACCTCTTTAACAACTCAGCTAGCTTCCTGTGCTGAGTCAAAGGAAATCAGTAAGTCATCCACGTAAAAGTTTGAGTTGATTGTTCGATAAGCCTCTGTACTACACTGATTTTTATAAGTTTCTGCAGTCCTTTTAAGACAGTAGTTAGCTACCGCTGGGCTAGGAGTATTTCTGAAAACATGTACTCTCATGCGGAACTCGGTGATATTTTCCAAGGTTTCCGTGTTTTGGAACCACAGGAACTTTAGGAAGCGGCAATGTTCTGGCTTAACCAGGAAGGCATAGAACATTTTGTGTATGTCTGCTGTCACCGCTATTCTCCTTTCTCTAAATTTCAGAAGTGCTCCTAGTAAGCTGTTAAGCAAGTCTGGACCTTTAAGAAGAACATCATTAAGTGAGATGGTTTGCACCTTTGCACTTGAGTCGAAAACTATTCTCACCTTTTCTGACTTTTGTGGGTGAGTTACCTTATGGTATGGCAGGAACCATTGTTCTTGGGATTCACTGCACAAAGGAACTCTTTCAGCATAGTTGCTTATAAACAAATCTTCAATGAACCTTTAAAGTGGGGTCTTTAAGCATTCTACTTCTCAAAGCAAAAAGTCTTTTCTCAGCAAGTTGACGGTTGTTAGGCAAAATTGGTTGATCTTCTCTAAAGGGAAGGGGTGCCATCCAGCTTCCTTCACTATTCTGGATTGTCTCTAGATTCATTATGTCTAGGAACTTTCTTTCCTCATGGGAAAAGGCTATGTCCTCATCTCTTGTTGAAGTTTCAAAAATGCCACTGTTGTCTGGGATAATACCAAGGCAACAGACTTTAATGTGGCTTAGGCAACTTTGTAGTTGTGTGGGTCGTGAATTCGGAAATTGGCTATTGCCTGTAAGATTGAACACTGCTTGTGGGCTTTTGCTATGGACGCACACAGGTCCAATTACTATCCATCCTAGTGGCAATTTCTGTGCAATTGGCGCACCTGGAGGTCCGTTTGCTTGCTTCAAGACCTGAAACAGCTCTGGGCAATCTGAGCCTATCAGGAGGGAAATTTCGGCATCTTTGTCTAATGCAGGAATTTCTTTTGCTATAGCCTTCAGGTGTGTGTGACTTTCAGCTGTAGCCTTGGTTGCTATTTGGTTCTTGCTTCTTGGGATAGAAGGGCACTCTATTAATGGAGGAAGTTTAATTCACCTTTTGCCATCGGTGAAATCATGAACTCAGTTGCCACTCTACCCTGCATTTGTTGTTGTCCAGTGCAGGTCTCTCTCTCTCTCTCTGGCTTTTCTTCGCAAACGAAGATTCAGGAAGGACTCATCCCACGCTTTCTGCAAGCGCGCTGATGACAAAAAAGCCAATCCGAGATAACCAAGTCCGGTTGCAAAAAGCACAGCAGAAGGTCTCCTTGGGTGATGTTTTTGGGTTGTGATTCTTTCTGCGTTGTCGTTTCTCTTCAAGACTTGTTCGTCGTGAGTTCTCAAATAAGGCTGCAGCATTGTGGATAGTGTGTCTCCATGCCTCCCGATGTGAGGCCAGGGCGGACCACTGTTGGTGATCAATTTGGCCGAGCCTGAGATGTTGTTTCAGGGAGTCGCAGGTAGATATGGTGTATTCAAGCCTCTTGGCTTTGACGGCAAAAGTATTGAAGAACGCTGGTGTGGCCAAGGATGCATCACTCTGTGAATCTAGGGCAATATAAAGTCTTTTTCTAAAGTGAGGTTTGTTCTCTGAGAAAACTTCAGCTAGACAAAACAGATGGCATATCCTAGTCTGTGTTGAGTCCTGGCATAGCTTTGTGCATGCTACAACTGCACAAAGTTGTAGCATGCACAAATTAGTTTAATTTAGTTTTAAGGCGTGGGAGGGTAGGATGGAGAAGGATTGTTTTAACTTGATGTTGGTTTAATCTTGCTGTACGCCGCCCCGGTTGCCGAGCAGAGGGGCGGGTTAAAAATAAAAATTTATTATTATTATTATAACTGACTCTGCTTCTGAAGTAGGTTTAACTGCCTTTTCTGCAGCCTCACTTTTAGGATTCTCTGTTTTCTTCTTGAGTTTAGGTGACACTGAAGGTGATTTAAAATGGTGCATTGCATTGCTGAACTGTGGGCTACCGCATTCTGCATATTTCACTTTTACTTTGCAGTTTTTAGCAAAGTGACTTCCGGAACTGCAGCACTGGAAGCAGACCTTTGCTTTAGCTGCTATTTCTAGCCTTTTGTCATAAGGCCTTTTTGAGAACTCTTTACAATCTGCAAGGCTATGTGGTTTATTATGAATGGGACATGGAATTTCTTTAGTCTCTGGCTTCTTATCTGGCTTAAACTGAGTGACCTCAGTAGATTTAACTACAACCGTGCTCTTCCCCATCTCTTTGATACGTTTTTTGTCCTCCTTTACAGTCTTCCCTGGATGCATACTCTGGTAAAGGGTTGGGAACCCAGTCTGTGGGTCATTTCTTTCCTATGCAGCTCTTGTCACAAAGGTCACAAGGTAACTAAAGGGTGGATATTGTTGCATGTTGAGTTCCTTATAAGAAAACACCTCTCTTCCCCATATCTCCTGGAGCTGAAAGGGTAGTTTTTGGAGCACCTGCCTCTGCGTGATGTACTGATCTAAACAGGCTAGACCAGGTAACTCTGGATTACATTTTGCAGACTGAAGTTCATCTAAAAGATCGCTTAAGTCCCAAAGTTGTCAGTAGTCCTTTGACTTGAGGATTGGGAACTTATAAAGCCGATTCAATAAAGATGCTTCGATTTCTCTTGATGCACCATATCACTCCTCTAATCTGTTCCATGCTGTCTGCAACGCCTTATCTGGGTCTGACACGTAGGCCGCGTAGATTCTCTGGACCTGAAGGAATGAGTTGGGGCCCAGCTATGCCATGAGCAAGGTGAGTTCCTCATCTGTTTGCAGCTTCAAATCTCTAATGACTCTCTGAAAAGTTACCTTCCATAAGATAAAGTCTTCAGAAAGGTCTGAGAATTTCTGGACTCCCTTGTCTCTAAGGTCCTTCCTGGGAGTTTTAAACATAAACGGTGAACAAGACTCCATGAAGGTGGGAATCATCTCTGCAGGCTGGAAGAAGTGTGGACTCCTTTTAGTCTGCAAATCAGCTTGACTGGCAGGCAGGTCCATAGATTCTCTAGGCCTCTAAGTCTTGGGAGCTTCAGCAGCCGGGGCTTGCTGGATGGTCATGCTAGCATGGCTTGGAATTTGGCTCCCCTCTATGGGTTTCTGGTCTCCAAAGGATTCATTGACTGGCATATTTATAGGTAGACAGTCACGACGAATGACCTTCTCTTTGCAGATAAGTTCCTCTGTAGGCTGAAGCCATGGAACGGCAAGCAATTGTGTCTTGCTAGCATCTAAATTAGGTGACTTGACCACTGGGTCTTGTGGGGAGCTCTCACCCACAAAGAACAAGGTAGACATCCTGTCTTTAGGCTCTTGTGTAGGGAGCTTCCTCAAGTTTTCTTCACTCAGATCATCTTGGAAGGTCTTGGCTAAAATCCTGGCCTTTATGGACAGTTTTGAAGCCTCCTTAGCCTTGAGTAGAAGTTTCTTCTCATTCTGAATAGCAAGTTCTTGCCTTTCTTGCTCTACCTTGAGGGCAGCTTCTTGCTTTTGTAAATCAACCTCTTGATGGGAGAAGGTTAGTTCTTCACTAGCCATTGCTGCTTCTGCTTCTGCATGCAATATTTCAGACTTCAATTTCATTCTTTCCACTTCTTTGAACTGCTGGGCTCCCATAGACGAACTCCAGCTAGCATCTATGGATGCTTTTCAGTATAACTTGAAGATATGGACAAACTGCTTCCAGATTTCAGGATGACCACATGCTTTTTTCTATAAGGTCACAATCTTTAATTTGATTAAGTGATATGGGAGTGGGCAAGGTTGGGTAATATATAGAGACTCTTTACTACAAAACCTTGGATAGTTAAGGATCTCAGTGGGTTACAAGTCAGGCTTGGTTTGGTTTGATCTGATCTGATTCACTAGTGTTCAGAGAAATTCCAGAGGAATCATCTATCAATCATATCATCATGCTGCCCCTACCAATAAACTTTACAGTAGCTTCAGGTGATTCAACCTCCACTCATAGTGCTTTCTTCTTTTCCGACTCCTTCTTCTGTCTTTTGTTCTTACTGTGGGGAATCTATTCAGCAGAAAATGATGAAAAGCTGCACAGGAGCATCTAATTGATAGTGAGAGAAGAGCCCATCATCTGGAAATAGCTTAAATCTTCTGATATTGCTACATGTGGCCTAGAAGGATGGGTTCCAGAAGACAAACGTTGACCTAGAGCCTTATTATGACCAATAAAATCTGCTTCCTGGACCTCTGGGTGTCTGCCAAACTGTAACCATGAAAAGGCCATGCAATTTAAGCTTTAACGCAAAGTTATGAGAGCATAAATAGGACTCAGTGGATTCCATGTGTGGAAAAGGGCAAATTCACAGCACTCTGCAATTTTATCCAGACAGTATATCTGTGTGAAACTGCTGTTAACTCTATACAGAGGAAAATCTGTTTAATATCCAAAATGCTTGTCTTCTAAGATCAGAGAAATGAGGGAACGTCTACAATACTGTGTAGGTAAGGGTGTAGCTACAGGGTATTGTGCTGCTGGTGGATTAAGGCATAGCCCCAGCCAGTAAGAATTCTGGCATCACAAATGAAATTTTCTTTCAGTCTCCAAATCTTTAGCAATGTAGCAACTTAAAACTTCCATTTGGCATTTAGAAATACAGTTTAGGCTTCCAAAGAAAAGGGGCAGGGAAAGCTTCCAAGGGAATGTGAACACAGCAGTGGTAAGGGTTCTAGGTGTGCATGATCTTCAGCATCATGCTCTCTGCAGTACTAGAAATTTGGGGAAATTTCAATGGGAGGGGGAAATAATTCTTATTTGGGTGGCAATGCCATCATTTTATTCTCTCTATGGCCACACTTTTGTTGGTACATAAACAATATTACAGGTTAGAACCACAGTTTTTATGTAAAGGGCTGTTCGATTTGCTGCTTCTTTTAAAACAAGGGTGGGGAAAGTGCAGCTTTCCAAGTGTTGTTGGACTGCAAGCCCCAGCATCCCTCTCCATTGGTTATGGTGCCCAGCCTACTGGAAATTGCAGTCCAATAGCATGTTGTTGTTTGATGTTGTGTGCCTTCAAGTTGTTTCTGACTTATGATGACTCTAAGGTGAAATTCAAAGTGGTAGAAATTCAGAGTACAATGCAGACACCAGAGTTCAACGTGTACTGTTTGGATATGAATCAGGGTCAGCCCTGCTGTTAGATAGCTGCCTTGACCAACCAATTTGGGGTGTCATGAAAGGGCAGGAAATTGACAGCTATTACATTTCTTGTTGGAATTATTACTGCCTAAAATGAGGAGATGTGTTAGTGGCATTTTCTCCCTTGTGTGACAAAATAACTTGGCTGTCTTGAGGTGCTACTATATGTACCTCTCACACTACACAAATATAGCTTTATGATTCCATTTTAACTCCGATGGCTGCCTCCTATGGAATCCTGGGGTTTGTCATTTGATGAGGCACTAAAACTCTCTGGCTGATAATAAATCTCTGTCTCTAAACTTCAAACACCAGGGGCTTGTCTATATGGAGGGAAAAAATGTGGATCGCTGTGGGGTAATGCCAACTTGCAGCAGCTTAGATTCATCTTAATGGTCTATTTGCAAGATTGCAGGCATGTGAAACAAACCGCATTTACTGTTCCCACAGGTATGCTTGTGAATCAAAATGGTGGGCACGAGTGAATCACTTGTGATTTTATTTTCCCACTACAACATGGCAAGATATAGGAGCTTTTCAGACGGAGGCAATAACCCCCGTGGAGATCGGGAGAGAAACGGGGCTGTTTCGCTGCCAGCTCTCCATTTTGCACACCCCCGCCCTTCTCTCAATCTCTATTTGTTCTCTCTTCCTCCCGATTTCATTTTCCTTCCGCTATTTTCTTACTAATGGAGAACTTCCATTAGTAAAAAAATAGCAGAAGGAAAATGACAGCACGACGGAGGGAGAACAAATCGGGAGAAGGACGGGGGTGTGAGAAACGGAGCATTGGCAGCAGAACAGCCCTGTTTCTCTCCCAATCTCCACAGGGGTTATTTCCCCCATCTGAAAATCTTCATAGTCTGTATGCATACATCTGTGCAAGCACAAAAACAATAGCTGAATATCTTAGAGCCTTATTGCACTACAGCATTGTAGCATTTTATTCCACTTTAACTGCTATGGCTGCCTCCTATAGAATTTTGGGATTTCTAGTTTAGTGAGGCCTAAGAACTTGCTAGCTGAGAATGCTGGATGCTCCTCCCTAAACTGCATATCCCAGGATTCCATAGGAGGCACCTATACCAGTTAAAGTGGAATAAGAGTACTATAACAGTATAGTGTGATAAGGCTCTTAATTCTCTGCTGTAATTGCAGCTGTTCTGTCCTCCCTGCCTGCAATAGAACTTTTTCAGGTAGTGAGTGGCCTTCTTTTTATAGGCTTTGGTGTACAAGTAATGAAACACCTGAAGGGTTGTTCTGACAGTACATTATGCAAATAAAATCACTCACATCTTTCTTTCTTTAATTTATATGCCACCTTTCTTCCAGAATGGGACCCAACTATTCCAACTTAGATGCAATAATTTTGAAGGAATCCAGTGTGGATGGAACTAGAGTACAGCCTGGTTACGTTTCTGTGGATGCTTTTCAGTATAACTTTTGAAGATATGGACAAACTGCTTCCAGATTTCAGGATGACCACATGCTTTTGATCCTTGCCTACTGAGAAATCTGCCAGGGCAGGGATGCAGAAATGGGCCTTGGAGGCCGTTAATGCTTCCCTGAAGAATAGCACAGTCCCTGCTGCCTTGAAAGAGACGGTGGTGAAATAAAGAAATGAAATATAGATTCACTGGATTGACTTGATTACTGCAACATGCTCTCCATGGGGCCACCTGTAAAGATATTTTGGAAGCATCAACTAGATGTATAGAAGTTGGCTGCCTGAGTACTGACAAATAGACTGTGTGGTGCCTATATTGTACCTGTTGTATTGAGTGTCAGGGTATTTCCAGGCCCAATTTAGAGTACTGATAATGGCCTTTAAAACCCTAGTCTTATTAGTGGGTGACTAATGGCCTTCCTGATGCTGTTGAACTACAACTCTCATCCCTAACCATTTGCTAAGGCTGGTGGGAGGGCTGGTGGCTAGGGCTGGTGGAAGTTGCAATCCAGTAGTATCTGGAGCTAAACAAATTGCCCAAGTCTGCAGTCAGAAGTTTGGATCCACCTGTTCACATTCTGACTTTAGCATTCAAAGCCCTCTCTCTAAAGCTGACAGTCTGGAGGATTAGGGCCTTCTCAGCAATGGCTCTCTGCTTTTCAAACTGTTTCGGTTGGATCCCATGCCAACATCTTCAGACAGGTCCTAAAGAGTTGCCAGCTTACCTTGGCCTATACTTGACTTAGGACTCTACGAGTCTCATACTAGGGCCATTGAATATATGAGGGTGTGCTTTTTTTGTTTTAATGGTCAAGTATTGATCTTCGGGTTTAACCATTACTTTATTATGCTTTGCAATTTTTGAGTTTTATTATATGCCATTTTAGTGGGGGCTTATCCTAAAATATAGCATGTAGATATTTTAATTAAATAAACGTGCTCAGAGTGGAAATGTACCTTTCTGAGGCAATGTACCCCTCAAACTAAACTACCCAGATTGCATGAAAAAAAAAATAGTGTGGCACACTACAAATATTGAGAGAAACACCTGGTTTGAAAACAGGCTCTGTGTCCAAGTTCTTCTGCCTCATAATGCAAATTAGGCTCTTGCCCAATTACTATTGAAACCACAGGTTGCAGGTTAGGTCCTCCCAAACCAGACACTTTTCCCACAGGACATGATGACTAATGCAGTATTCTGGTGTATAAGACGACTGGGCGTATAAGACGACCTCCCAATTTTGAAATTAAAATATAGAGTTTGGGATATACTCGCCGTATAAGACCCCCCTTCTCTTATATGGCGAGTATATCCCAAACTCCCCCCTCCAACCTCCCCCCTCCCTCCACCACCTGGGCCGGTTTATGGAATTTTGGGAGCCCCTGCAACACTTTATTTGGGGGGGGGCATATATTTATCTCAGGTCAGTGTAACCTAGCCTATTCACAGTACAGGATGTTCAGATTATTACATAATTTGCCACCAATAATTCAGTTAAAAACTATATTATAGGCACTAACATATTTTTGTTGTTGTTTATTAGCAATTAACATAATGGTGTAGTTTTCCTCAAAGAAAAGAAAGAGTGGAATACAAGCTGAACATGAGTCAGCAGTGTAATGCAGCAGCTAAAAAAGCCAATGCAATTCTAGGCTGCATCAATAGGAGTACACTGTCTAGATCCAGGGAAGTAATAGTGCAGTCATTTGGAAAAGAAAAAAAGTTAAAGTTTCTCACCGAAATGCCCACCCCCTTCTTCTCCTTCTCCCCAATCACATTTTTCCCAGCACATGCCTGTTAGCATCCCCAAAATTTCCATAAAAGCAGAATTTAACTTTAGCATGGCAAATCAAATGGGATAGTTGCAGAAAAGGTGGTCACTAAAGGATTTTTTCTGTTTGTTAAAAATGCTTTTTAAATGGTCTCCCATGCTACAACCATGGAATAGCGATTATGTCATGCAGGAGGCACCAGCTAAAGGTGTTATTATCCCAGGGCTATTGTGCTTTGGGGGCCTCATGTAATATGGCTCTAATTGGCGACCCCTTGCCAAAACCATGTTTGTTAGTAGCAGATGAAAGCAGAACACTCATTTTAAAGAGACTTTCACTGGAAATGCCAAAAGATGGAGGGCAACCCAGTATCTGCACATGACTCAGAAAACACCTGCAAAATTGCAGACAGATCAATTGGCATCGCTGTCAATGGAGATGTGAATGTTTATAAAATGAGGATTATGCTGGAACTTATAACCTTCAAGCCTTGCACCATATGTAAGATGTGCAATGAGGGAAGTGTCAAAAGCCAGCAGGCTTTGTATTTCCAAAGGAGATTACAGAATCAGGCCATAATCTGTATCAGTGCTAATGATCACTTGTTCAGTTTCATCCAGTATGATATTCTCAGTGGTGACCTTTATTCCGTACAGACTTGTACCCATGCTACTGATGTGTATAGATAATGTATGTACATACAGGGGGTACTCGTGCTCCATCCCCATATAAGCATAAACCACAAAATGTATGTAAGTTTATAGATGTGTATCTGTTTCTAATGCAATGTATACTGCTTCTAATGCAAACATACGCCCCTTCAATCATCATGGTTGTCCCCCCTCCTCCTCACCATCATCATCATATCACCGTCACATATCACAAGATTGTAATTATTACAAGCTGATTGGTCTGTAAGCCACCTATATGTAGGTTCTACTTCCTGCCCAGTGTCCACTGCTTCTCAGCCAACACAACACTGCAGTCTTACAGTCTTTTGTCATCTGTCATGACTGGACAAACCAACCTATTTATCTCAATAGTTCCATGTGTTCACAAAAGGCTATTGTTACCCTAAGCAGTGGGGGGTGCTTTAGAGACCCACCTATGATACCAAAATCTCTATTACTGCCTGTGGGAATTATTAGCTCAAATGGAAGCCTCTGAGAGGCAGGTAACTTTGGGATCTTTTCACCTATGTATACCAGTACTAACTGTAGAGAACACTCCAGTTTAAAGTGAAATAAGCATTTTTATTGGAAATAACACAAAATGAACTCACACACACAACACACATTTCTAAGAACCATACAAGGCTAGAGCAAGTCAGGTGGAAGGATTAGATAGAGGGAGAGATTCAAGAATATAGGGCCATAGTTACCAGTCTTGAAGAGTAGAGTTTTGTGCAGCAAAGATACTCAGACAGGCATTGGAAGGTGGTACATGAGGTTCCAATCTGGGGTGCACTGAGAAAGTGAGTTGGCTGGGTTTGTCCACCATAGCATACCTTTACTATTGTCAGGGAACTAATATTTATACCATATTTATTGTTTATACTCTGCTTAGGACAAAGCCTGGACATCTTTCCCATGCGATAGACAAAGAAAACTGAAACGCAACTGATTGCGTTAATAGCTGGAAGATAGTTTACGACAGCCTCACAAGGCTGGACAGGAGGGGGTATAGGAGAGATTTCCATAGGACTGGATTTGGAAATGGTCACTTAATTGTTTGATTGAATGAGTCATTGCTGAGGTGCCCAAGGCTGGAAGAAAGGATTGGCATATATCTCCTTAACGACTGTGTTTACTAAGGGTCTTCTGCTCAATCCTAATATGGCCTTCCTTGCCATAACATTTTTAACATACATCCAGGTCACTGTGACCTCCAACTGACCTTTTTGGACTGCCCCAGTCAAACCAACCCTGAAAAGTGTCCAATATTTCCAATTATGAGATATTGTGGGGAGGGGGTAGTAGGGCATACTAACACCATCACTCTTCTTTTCATTAGGGTGATCAAAGGCTACAGGCAATTTCTAATTGCAATTATAACCAGATCCAGAAAAAGTTTTTTTTTTCCAGGCCACAACCCTCTGCGAGCATTTGGATGAAGCTCCCAGAGGCACTTGTGTTTGCTTGCGTTTATTGTTGGTTTGCTATTGGTAACTGTAACTAAACAAAGATAAATTGTATCTGAATAGACTGAGGAAGCTGGTGACCTTGAAGCTTGAGTAGTAGGACAGAAGAAGGGTGAAATTAAAGTGTAAGAAAAGAAGAGATTCTTTATCCCTGACAGAAGGCACTGTGGAATCTAAGCTGTGGAATAGCCAGGGAGCCATAAATCTACTTACTTGGCTTTGTTTGGCAGGTGGGAATTGAAAGAGCAAACTGCTGAGGAACAGGAGAGGAAGGAGGAAGAGTGAGAAAAGAGGATAAGAGGAAAGAAAGAAGTTATGACTCATTTTTAAGAATCTGTGTTCCTAGCACAGCTGCAATGTCTACTATTACAGTTTTATAGTGCCCACACTTGCCATATTTTTGGCACACTTGTAATCAACACCACTTTGGGTATTTAACCTCTGTTCCTTTATACATGTTACCACTGTGTGTGCCATTGTTATTATTATGGAATGCTCACTCATTGGTTTCAAAAGTAAGATTTTTAGCCAGCTATTTGTTAGATCACAGAATAACTTTAGCTGTGTTCACTGAGACTTGGTTATCAATGGATGATTCTTTTCCTTTGGCTACTCTTAAAGCACATGGCTTTTCTTGTGTGCACTCTCCTCAAATGGTAAGCTGGGGAGGAGGGACTGCGATAATTTATAAGACATCATTGTCATGATGTCTTATAGATTATAAGCCCCTTGCCATCCACAGTGATACTTTATTAACATCTATTCAAGTGACAACACTGCAAATAAGTCATCCTCTATTGGCAATAGCTGGGATTTATATCTACTGGGGGTCCTGGAACCAAACAACAGTGGATACCAAGGGCCCATTATGTTGTTCAGGTTCCTGAATCTGTTTTGGTCCAATTCTATACCCACCCTCCCTCTCCCCCTCTTACTTTGGTCCCATCACCTGAACTGTTGCTTTGCTGGGATGGTGGAATCCCTGCCACAGCAGGATGCCATGACTGTGTTGAAAGGGGCACTCTGGATTACCTAAAAGGTGCTGTTCCCTGGGCTATTCAGTTGGTTCTCTTATCCCCATGAATTGGCACTGCTTCCTCCTCCCACTGTTCAAGTAATTAAGAAGAGTGATTTCTGGACATCGCAGTCAAGTCATTGTGAATGTGTGTCAATGTGAGCAAGAACAAGGAGGGAAAATATGCTGAGGGTCAAGGAAAGTACAGTATATACAGATTGACCCCCATATACATTGATTCAATATCCACAGTTTCACTTATCCACATCCAAAATATGTTCTCTCTAGGCATTTGTAGGTCCTCCAATATGATTCTATGATCAATTCCTGGCATTTGTTTCATTAAAAATAGGTTCCCTATTAACCACAGTTTCAGGTATCCACAGGGGTGTGTGTCTTGGAACATATCCCCTGAACATACAGGGGTCAACCTGTATTTTATCTTTCTTGTCTGTCTTTAGAGGAACATTCAGAAAGGAGAAGAGAAAAACATCATAGTTTGAATCCTAGTCTAAACTAGAATAGATTGACTGAATGGAATTTACAGAAGAGTTGACTAATCAAGTTGTCATCGATTCAGTGGGTCTACTGTAGTTGGGAATAACAATAGAATTTAAGCCAATATGATTCATGAGTGTGCTTTCCACTTTCTGAGCTGTGAATACCTAGCTTAGAATCTAGATAAAACAAATCTGTTACACCAACGAACACCAAACAATTCTTGCCAGATTTACTCATTGAAATCCCTCCATGGCCTTAACCTTTTTTTCTATATCATTCACTGAGCAGTCATAAAGTGATTAAATGTACCAGAAAATATGGTTAGGTGTTTATAACAGGAACCCCCTCTGCTACTGCAGCGATGCATGGAAAGTTAATACCAGTGATGATAAATGGGTGTTTTACACCAGATTTCCAGCAATGCCTCAGCGTCTCATGCCGCACACCCAGATGTGAAACGCAGGGCCTATGGGCTCTGGGGCATCAGCAACTATCCAAGAATGTCACCTGTGCTTATATTAGTCCTGGTTCAATGTTCCACATGTTACCTGGCCCTGCTGCACAAGGCATATCTGATTGAAGCACATGTCAAGAATGAAGTTCCTTCTAATATGATTAATTCATTTGCCCTGGTTTCCTGAGCAAAATTTCACTTGTCTCCCTTAAGAGGTAAAAGATCTGGTTGCAAGACTTGCTCATAGGACTAACATAATGGCAGGAAGTCATTCCTAAGAGTATGGGAAGGATGGCCTTTCAGGGTCTTCTCTGTATGCAAGAGCAGTCTGGCTCTGATCCCTGTTGATGCAAATTGCTAGCTCTAGAGCCAGCTAAGTATAGTAGGGAAAACACTCCATCTTGGGTTTTTTTAATGTGGTTTTTTTGGGGTGATTTTTAATGTTTTATTTCTTGAAAGCTGTCTCCTGTTAAGTTACAACCTGTGAAGTAATTAAGTTATACCACCATTGTCAAAATAATTAGTTGCAGGTAACTAGTTGTTTGCAATGGGTAAAGGTCAAGCTCTCATTTTCATCAGAGCATACAACCAGGTTTTGAATGCTCTTTCTCTTTCTCCATCTCTTTTTCTTTAGTTCCTTTAGCTTGTTTCAGCGGTGAGGATTGGTTTAGCCACACCCTGGTTGGCTATGAATGAAAACAGCCTGGAGCAAATAAAGGTCCAAGGTAACAACAACTGGGGTCACATTACTGCTCAGTTTACCATGTATAAAATGAACAGGAGGCTTATCTTGTTAGAAAAACATCAACAAAAGTAATTTGTACTTTACTGTTGTACTGCTGCATCAACCAGTTCCTAGAGCTGCAAGTGATTCCTGATCAAGGTTGCTTCCAGGAAGCTGCTATGGCTTTCCAAGGGCCATTTGAGAAGAGTGGAAAATATTGCAGCAACTCACCTTCTCCTACCAGCAACCTCTATGGAGTCCTTAACAAGGAACAGCGAGTGAGGACTCAATGGACCCATCAAGATTTCCCTCTTCCCCCTTTGTTTCCATCTACTGACTGCCCCTGTAAGGAGAACAGACGGGTCGTTCTGAAAACTCCTGACATCATCTGTCTTAGAGCTTCAAAAGTGCTTCTGAAAACAGTCACTTTTATAAAAAATTTGCCTTCATTTTTTCAGCTGCCTCCAGAAGACCAGCTCTTACTGATAGAACAGTATTGGGCACCTCTCTTCATATTGGGACTAGCTCAGGAACAAGTTGATTTTGAACTGGAAGAGATCTCAGTTCCTAGCTTGTTGAAAACGATCCTTCTTAACCAGACTCTGACAGATAATGAACAACTACATAATTATCTTTTGGGTGCACCATTGACAGAAGTTCAGAAGCTAAAAAACATCCTGGGGAAATTCTGGGATTCAGACATTTCTGCAAAAGAATACGCCTATCTCAAAGGAATTGTTCTTTTCAACCCTGGTAAGTCCCCATTAGTGCAACAGCTGCACTATTGTCCCCAATTCCTTGTGTTGAATCCCATTGGATTCAAAAGGACTTTCAGTTTCACATTTTGCTACTGGCCAGGTTGCACCCCAAGAATGCATAGTTTGGAGTAAGCCTAGAAATACATTGAGAGCTGTGTGAAAAAGCAACACCCTACCTCCATTTTAAGCTGAGTTCTAGATGTATTTTTAAATTCACATTTGACAATCTATGAATTCTATACTATACCTTGCTCTTTTGGGAGGCCGTGGATCTGCTTAAAATTGTTAGTCCTAACTATTCACTGAATCGATGGGAAGCTGGGAAGTGAACATTTATGTGAGCTCCATACATTCAGTGAGTCCACTCTAGTTGGGAGCAATGATTGGCTCAAGATGTTTGTATTTACAGCTCTTCAAATATCTTATGTAGGTGTTAAATTAGAGAAACACACACATGCTGGTACATGTTCGGAATGAATAAGGAACATGTATATTTATGCTTCAATTAAGATTTAAATTGTCTGTTGTAACAAAGGTGCTTGCAGGTGAGACATACATGTTGCACAGTTTATACTACACATAGGAACAATGTATACTGCACAGTTTATATGTAATGTTACTGCTCCAATGTAAGAACAGAATTCACTGTGAAAATTTGGAATAACAGACTCTTCAATAGTGGAGTCATTTGCAGAGCTTGGGGAAAAGGTCATGCTAGCTGGGGAATTCTGGGAATTACAATACAAAAAATCACACATACCCTCATGAAGTTGACTGAGTGGCCATGGCTTGATAGACTGACCTACTTAGTAAGATTTTCTGTAATGAAAGATATAGTATAAGTAACCTTCACAGGGTCCTTGAAGCACTATGAGAAGGAAATTAAAATTTGTCTGTGCAAATCATTCTTTTCAAAAAGGCACAATGTTGCTTATTGTAAAGAGGTCTTCATCTGCCATATCCAGAGCCCAACAACGACATTGCCTTGTTTCTTCATACTGTCCTGTCTTTAGGAAACAAGCACAGCAGCTACAAGAAAAAAAAAATCCTCTCTGTATTTCTAAATGTATAGATCTTAGTGATCTATAAATATAAATATAAAATAGTGTCATTCCTTTACAGACCTCCAGGACCTAAAATGCTGTACTTACATCCAGGCTCTTCAATGGGAAGCCAAGCGAACTCTGATGGAATTCACCTCAATGATTCATTCCAGAAACCTGAGGAGATACACTTGGCTGATGGAACTGCTTGGATTTCTGAGAAGCTTCCAACCAAATACTGTTGGAGAACTCTTTTTCAAGCCCTTCTTGGGAGATGTCAGTGTAAGCAGCTTACTTCTAGAAACTCTTTACAGCAAATAGGATTTTTTTTTTTTAGATGTGAGGGTCCATCACAGAATATGTATTATAATGGGAACATGGCTATCAATTTTTTTTAAAAGGCAGGGAAGGGAGTGAATTTTTGGTCTTTTTTCTCTGCAACCCAACTGCATTCCAAACACAAGTGAATCAGAAAGCATTACTGGGGTGGGAGAACAGAAACCATTGTACATGATCTGAGAGGCTGTTGGAGAAGACGTTTTCCCCTGAAATCTGGTGCAGTTCCACACCACCATTTTATAGTGTTGCATCAGGTACCCAAACCACCATAGGACTGAGTTACACAAGGCTCTTTCTTACAACGGGGATGTATATACATGTATGATTTTAGAAGCAAGTACACTGTGCTTTCTGCAACTGGACTTGTTTGTCTCCGATTGGCCTTTTTAGTCATCAGCGTGCTTGCAGAAAGAGCGGGACGAGTCCTTCCTGAATCTTCGTTTGTGAAGAAAAGCCAGAGAGAGAGAGACTATGGAAGCACACATTCCACATTTTGTTCCACACTTTGAACTGATGCAGGTTGTGTGTGTGTGTGTGTGTGTGTGTGTTTTTTTTAAAACCCAGATCAAGTTCAGGGAAAATGTCTCCTGGCTTCTAGTACTGCTTTTACTGAGGATGCATGTGTGCTCTTTGAGGAATGAAGCCAAAAAAGGGGAGAGCTCACCTGGAGCAGATGATCCCACACCTGCTTGTGGCTTCTCCCTGGCACAATCATGGTTTAACAGCACCAGGGCACATCTGCAGAGCCACTGAATGGCTGAGGAGTCACTGTCTGGCGGTAATATCTTAGCTTAATCTGTAGCCTGTAAACTACCACACATGAAGCCCTATTCATTTAGGTGTTTTGTAGTGCAATTAATGTAAAGAAGTGGGCACAGCACCCTCCCCTTCCTCTATTGTAGCTCTCCATGTATGAAGAGTGAAGGTCTCCACACAACTGCAACCCCCTGTGTGGTTAATTATCTTCTCTTCAATACGGTTACTATTCAGAGAACTATCACAGAGCTGGTGGGTCTAGCACATACCCCTTGTCTATGTACTTTAGCTATATTGCAGATTGGTCTAGAAGATGCAACATTATGGAAATAACCAGCTAGCCTGCTACACACCACAAAAATATCTATAGTTTTAAATATCCATCAACATTTCACAGAAGAAAATGAGGATGTCTGTGGCCAAGCAACATCAGAGTGGGGTCAAGATGGCAAAAGGTATTAAGGAGGAAGAACATACAAGCTAGGAGGGGTTGCAGTGGTTTGCTTTTGCCTGAGTCTACTGGGAAAGGTGATACTTCACTCCCTCCCCCCACTCTGCTGAGTTAACAGAGTGCAAACTACGTTTGCACTTTGAACTCATTTTGCAGCAACAGAACTCAGCTGAGAACAGTGGGGTAAAGCGGGAGGAAGAGAGAGAAACTAGAACATTTTAAAAGTAGGTGATAAATGGGATGACAGAGGATCAATCAAGTCTGTCCCCGCCAAATTGGGACAGTGGAGGGTATGGATACATACACATAACTCATATTCTGTTACAATTCCAGCATTTACAATCCTGGTGCTAGGTTATTGGCAAAAGGTTAATCAGAACTCTTGATTGATCTTGTCTTCCATCTTTGTGAACCCAGGTCTCAAAATCCTCATTAAGCAGCTTGACTCAGTCCCTCAAGGGCTAATTAACTGATGAGATGGTACCATATTCTGGGATTTGAGGTTTTAAAATAGAAGCTGCTGGTGATTTAGAATGAATTTAGTGCAACATGTGCTTTATTTCTGTATGTTCAATTATATCTTTACATGATTCATTTGCCTTTTATTTTTCACACAAATATCAATGCATACTTTTTCAGGTAACATTGCATTGTCTTCACTCATAAAAATATTTTAAAAATAATTTGCAGACTTGGAATGTTGCTGGCTGTTCTATTTCCACATGTTTTTAATGGAGGTAGGGTTGAAGTAAGCCTAATTTTTGGCATCAATCCACTGTATTCAGAAGGGGAGGGGCAAAACCGCCAACAACTCTGCAGGAAAAGCCTTCGTAGCTTTCTCTGTATTTTTTTATAAAGCTCCATTTCTGCTCATTGAGACGGCCGATTTGCTTTGATACACATTCCCAATGAGAGTGGAAGTGGAAAGCTGATTGGTTGGACATGCACAGGGGAGGAGCTTGGTAATAAGGCAAGTGCCTGGAACTGCTATGTTGGCTTTACGCTGTAGCGATCATTTGCTGAGGTGATGAAACAGCCTCCCCACCCCCGTTTTCTATTTATTTAGGCAGAATATTGCACTTTCACATCTTAGATATACTTTAAAAAATACTATTTGGTGGTGGCAACTGGTGATCAGGGCCGGTTTAACCTGTCTGCCAAATCAGCATTGGCGGGGGGCCTCAAGCTCAAGAGAGGGCCCCGTGCTAGCCTCCTTAATCTGACGAAGGAGACAGCCAGTAGTAGCCCCCTCCTTCTCCAAAAACCTGCTGGCTTTTTTAAAAAAACAGCTGTCTCCCAAACTAAAGAGAAAGCGAAAGAAACAGCAGCCCTCCGTGGCAGAAGCTGGAGGGAGTTTGCTGTTACCGTGGAGACGGTGAGTGTGTGTTTATGAGAGAGACAGGGAATTTGAGCGTTGTTTCGGAAAGGGCTTCTTTCCTTCCCTTCCCTTCCCTTCTCTTCCCTTCCCTTGCCAACTGAGTTCAGCCTGCATTTGTGTGTGTTTGCCTATGTGCTTTCAAGTCATTTCTGACTAAGGCAAACCTACCATGGGGTTTTCTAGGCAAGGTTTGTTCAAAGGGTGTGTGCCTTTGCCTTCCTTTAAGGCTGAGAGAGTGTGACTTGCCCAAGATCAGTGGGGTATTCATGGCTGAGTAAGGATTCAAACCCTGGTCTCCATAGTCATAGTGCAATGCTGAAACTTTTACAACACTCTTAACTCTTTTAACAGAAGAATACTGTATAAAGAATATAAATTAAAATTTGGAGTAATATTACTGGGAACAATGGTTTTATTGTTGTCACTAAAACACCGGTATCCCATTAGTGTTATGTGAGAGGCATTGGCCTAGAGCAGTGGATCTTAACCTTTTCTTTACCAGGGACCCCCTTTAAATATCTTTTGTTGCCCCAAGACTTAACTAAAGATTTAAAACCCTAATAATAATAGCTAACAACAACAACAATGCAATTACACCATCCATTAAACTTTCCCTCAGAGACACTCTTGCTTCTTCCTGCAAGTTTGTGGCTGGAGTGGATTGAATGGCAATGTGCAGGCCAAGCCAGCCAGCCTTTGCCTTGGTTCCTGTCACGTGACTAGTCCACTACAGGGAGAAGGTGGGCCAAGCAGCCTTCAAGCCTTTGTGGACCCCCTGTGAGAACATTGGGGACCCCAAGTTAAGCACCACTGGGCTAGAGAATGCTGGAAAAGGAACAATGCAACCAGATCTTGAGAAGGGTGCTGGCAGGGGGATTCTGGGAGGTGTAATCCAAGAGTAACTTTCCCAGGCTCTGAATGCAGCCTAGAATCATAGGGCTGGAAGGGACCCCAACAGCCATCCCATCCTATTGGCTTCTGCCCTGCAGGAACACACAATCCAAGCATTCCTGACAAATGCCCATCCAGCCTCTCCTTAAAAACCTCCAAAGAAGGTGAGTGCACCACACTCCAAGGCAGTGCATTTCACTTCTGAACAGCTCTTACTGTCAGGAACTTCTTCCTAATGTTTAGGTAGAATCTCTTTTCCTGTAGTTTGAGTCCATTGCTCCGTGTCCTAGTCTCTGGAGCAGCCGAAAACAAGCTTGCTCCTTCCTCAGTATGACACCCCTTCAAATAAACATGGTTATCATGTCCCCTCCTAACTTTCTCTTCTCTGGGCTAAACATGCCCAGCTCCCTAAGTCGTTCCTCATAGGGCATAATGGCTTCCAGACCTCCCAACATTCTTCTTGGTATCTTTCTTGAATTGTTGTCCTCAGAACTGGAAACAATATTCCAGGTGAGGTCTGACCAAAGCAGAATGGAATGATACTATTACTTCCCTTGATCTAGACACTATTAATGCAGCCTAGAATTGCATTGGCATTTTTTGCTGCTGCATCACACTGCTAACTCATGTTTAGCTTGTAGTCCACTCTTTCTTTTCTTTGAGGAAATCTACATCATTACATTAATTGCTAATAAACTAAAAATATTATGTTAGTGCCTATAATATAGTTTTTAAACTAAATTATTGGTGTCAAATTATGTAGTACAGTAGGCCCCTCTTATCCACTGGGGATTGGTTCAGGTGTGTGTGTGTGGATTCTGAAAACCATGAATAATAGTGAACGCCATTGAAAATAATGGGACTTCTGGTTTAAAATACCATAGAGTTGCCTTGGAGGGCCTAGAAAACCGCTAGGGAGGACACATTTTCTAGGAAGACTCTATGGTAGTTGTGCTGTTTTGTGTCCCATGGATAATGAATCCGTGGATACGGGGATCCTACTGTGATCTGAACATCCTGTACGGTGAATAGGTTAGGTTACATTGACCTGAGATAAACATATGGGGCCCCCAAAATAAAGCATTGCAGGGGCCCCCAAAATTCCTTAAACTGGCCCTGCTGGTGATAATAAAAATGTGAGTAATTCACTCATGTCTGCTATCTTGATTCACAGGCATTCCTGTTGGAACAGTGAAAACGGATAGCTTCGCATGCCTGCAATCTTGCCAAAAAAACAACATTAAGACAAATAGAAGCTGCTGCAAATTGGCGTTAGTGAGCATCAGTCCAAATTTCCCCCCTCATATAGACAAGCCCTGAGTAGTAGTAGTGAATTCAGTGGGACTTCCCACAGATATGTGTGCCTAGCACAGCAGCCACTGGCCAGAGTCCTATTGGCTCTGCCAGCAGAAGAGCAAGTGGCACAACAGCAAAGAAAAAGGTGCTGCAACAAGAAGGGGCAGGGTGGTGAAACCTCCCCCACCCATCAGAAGATAAAGCTCAGCTCTACTTAGCTTCCAAAAGCAGACAAGACTAGATGTGTTCTGGGCAATATGGTGCTATAGTATCCTTCTTTGATTAATTTTGAACCCCAGGCTTTCTCTCAAAACAAAACGTAAAGCACATGGACATAAATCTACCATTAAAAGAACCTGTTCCTCATCTGACCTCTATTTGCCTGAACAGTAAGATCTTGCAGCCATCTGGAAGATAACATTTCTTGGAGCTTCCACCACTTCAACTTTCTGCATCAAAAAGAAACATTTGACTGTACAGTATGAGAAGATGTAACAAAATAAGCGTTCTTTAAATTGTAAATAGTAAAGGAAGAAAACTCTTAGCATCTATTCACCATCAAGTTTATTTGACAGCTGGACTTCCGGTTGGCTATGGCGTCGCAGTTAAACTTTCACTAAGAAGCTCCTAGTGAAAGTTTGGCAGCACGAGGTTTGCAGTCTGATCACTGGCAATCAAGATCGGCAGAATCTCTATCCTGGCACGGAGAAAGCAGAGGGGCTCACGAAGATCCAGTGCCTGCTCAGTTTGTCCCTGATGGCTCTGACACTGTAAGGTAGATCGGGCAGGGCAATAGAGCAGAGGTGATCGGAGCAACCCACCGCCACGTGTCTGCAGCTGAGGGTTCTCGGCACAAGCGCCGCCACCAATTTTATGTAAGCACCATGTAAATAGTTTCACCTATGGGAAAATCCAGCTTTACTCGTGATCATTGAATGCCTGACTATTTAAGTTTCACAAGCAAGACAGATACAACTTGTTTGGACAATTAATATTGACTTTTAACTGAAAGTGATTACGTTATATGCACGATCTATTACAGCTATCTGTGAAGAATTTGAGTTGAGGGGGACTGTGCTTAAAGCACCTCTAATGGACACTGTTACTGTATTGCTGTTGTTGATTTACTGGACTGTCTCATAAGCAGTAGAAAACAACTAGAAGTCATGGGACATCATCTAAGATCTAAAATCTACTGCCTGGGATATAGTGAAACAGTGTTATACTTTGTATATTTTACACCAGAAGAGACAACTTGCGGGGTTTATTCTGAACGGATTACAGAACTGTGTTGGTGGATTTACATTGGATGTACATGGATTCATTGAGGGATTTATAAAGGACAAAGACGAAGCCAATATGGCAACATTTTGATTACTTATTATACAGCACTGAACAACAACAAAAAACTTACCGACGTGTCAAGAAGAGTGGAGGAGGACAAACGACATATCAGCGCAGACCAGCGGAGATGGGAAGAAGGAGATCAAGGAGAACTGAACTGATGGAAAGAACGGAATGGACTGGGCTGGGGGGGACTGGACTGAGCTGTACTAAACTGTATTGGGTCATTTAAAAGGGAAGTTACATAAATAAGAGGATATAAGAGAAGTGATTTTGGTTTTGGGAAAGGGAGGTCTTGACAACCAACGGGTAAAGGGGAGGAGGGAAGGACAATACAGGGGGATGGATATAAAGGAAGGGTGACTGTCGTAAGGGGATTGTGGGGAGACTTTGGAAGAAATCTGGGATTAAAACAAGAAAGGAGATGAAAAATTAAAGGTTTAGGTTTAGGTAAAGCCAAGATATTGGATTGGGAAAGAGGAATTAGGTATGTAAAGGAGGAAGGGGGAATTAAAATATAAGAGCACCAAACAAGGGAGGAGGGAAGCCGTAGAGGGATAGGATAGAAGTGAATCAGATTACAGAACTGTGTTGGTAAAGGGAGACAGGAGATAGAGAAAATGTGGGATGGACTGAGCGGAAGAGTAAGCGTGAGTGCTGTGTTTAAGAAGGATTGAAGTAAGTGCAGAAGGTGGGGGGAAGTGGTTTGTAGTTTGATTGTAGAAGAAGGGAGAAGACATGTAGATGACGCATTGTGTATTGGTGGGGAACAAATAAAGATAGACTCAGAAGGAGAGTGAAGATAGTGGCTGGCCTGAAAGGGTAGTAATCGGGAGGAAGGTAAACAAGCTAAGGCAGAGGACGGGGAAGCGTTAGAAGCTGTGAAGTTAAAGAGGGAGAAAGGAGTGGTTGAATAAGTGAGGAGAATGCAAAAGACGTGGACTGAAGTGATAGCTCTGTAAGAGTAGAAGTGTGACTTAACGGGAAGGAATTATTGTGGTGTGAAGTGTGTGTGGGGAATTTAGAACAATTGCTAAGATTTAAGTGAGAAGACAACTGTTATGGAAGGGAGGGGAAGAAAGGAGGAAGAGGGAGGGGAGGAGGGAAGGGAGAGGGGGAAGGGGAACAGTTAAATATATAGGTGAACACACAACTTAAGATTATATTTTATTGAAGATAATTTCTATTGAAGAAGGAGGGAAAGGAATTTTTTTCTTCTTCTTTTTTTTAGGATAAAAACAATTGAGTGGTTTCTGCCGAGTTAACGAATTATACAAGTGTGTGCTGAGAGGATCAATTTAATCTCAATAGGGTTTTCTTCTCTTTCCCTTCCCCCCCTCTCTTCCATCCTCTTTCATTTTTTTTATTATTCCAGCCTTTCTTCCATTCTCTTTCATTTTTTATTATCCCAGCTTTTATTTCATTATTCCAGCTTTTTCAGTTTTTGATTTTTCAAAAATTTTTTTTTCTCTTTCTTCCTTTCTTAAGTTTTTCTCTCTTTTTCTCTTTTTCCTCTGTTCCTATCTCTCTAGGGTGTCTTTTCTGTTTAGTGCTTTCTACTAATTTATTTGCCAAACAGCATTACTATTTTGGTATAACTGATTACTTAAACATATCTTAACCATATCTTAATCATATTAATAGATATTAGAAAATTTGGTTACTGCTGAAGAAGGAAGTTGGTTGTATTAGGTCATATAGATTGTGAGCTAAGGGCTGCAGTGCTCTCCCCTGTTTTCCCTGACACTGTGAAAGACTGAACTTTGATCTTTGAATTTATAAGTAATTAACTTATTAATTAATTAATCAACTGAGTATATATTACATTACAACACTGTCTAACATTTTATCTCTCTAGAGGATTACAGTAAAAATGTTAGAGTCGGGAGACAGATAAATTGAGATACAGAGAATTTATATAGGAAGGATAGAAAGTATATAGTATATATATATAGTATATATATATATATATATATATATAGTAATGGCAGCAAAAAGGACAATGCAAACAACAATACAAATGATGAGGAGGTCATCTGATCCAAACTTATCACCTATCTTGGAAGAATTGAAAATATTACGGACTGAAATAAGAGAAATGAAATCTGAACTTAAACAAGACATGAAGAAAGAATTAAAAGGAATAAAAGAATTAATCGAGAAGATTACAGTGGATTCAAAACAATTAAAGGAAAAGATGGGGGTATTAGAAAATAAAGTGGAACAACTAGAAACAAGAACAGATCTTTTAGAAAGAGCCCAAGGTCAAGAATTGGATGAATGAAGTCTGCAAGAATTAAAGTGGAGAGAGAATTGCATAAAGATAAGGGGGATAAAAGAACAGACAAATGAAGATTTATATAAATTCTTGATACCTAAGTTAGCTAAATTTGTGGGAAAAACAAAGACACAGTTTGAGTGGGAAATAGACAAGATTTACAGAATTTCTTCCAAAGTGGCACAACAAAGAAGTCTCCCAAGAGATATAGTGGTTTATTTTGTGCAGAAAAAAACAAGAGATATGATTTTACAACAAAACTACATTAACAAATTTCAAATAGAAGGATCAGATGTGACAATATATAAAGACATTCCAATGAGAATTCTGAAGAAAAGAAAGAACTATAATGCTTTGATAATCCAATTAAAACAACTGGGAATCCCCTACAGGTGGGAGAAATTGGAGGGAATCTCTTTTAAATTTAAACAAAAAATTTTCAGAATAGATACAGTAAAGAAAAATGGAAGAATTTTTGGAGAAATACATGAAAGAATTGAAACCTAAAGTAAAATACATGCAAGATTCGCAGGAGCAAGTGAATAGGAAACAGGAGGACAGGAAAGAGGGTGATAGTGGAGAACAGAACCCAGAAGGTGAAGAAGAAAGTGAAGAAAACCCGACAGAGGAAAAGGAAGAAGGAGACGAAGAGGAGGAAATCGAGGAAGACATAGGTGAATAAACAAAGTAAGAATAAAGCAAAATGACTTTTAGACTTATAACGTGGAATGTTAAAGAATTAAATTCGCCCGAAAAGAGAAATTTTTTCATTCATTGAGTAGGAAAAAATACGATGTAGCATGCCTCCAGGGAACGCACATAAAACAGGATGATGTAAAATTGTTAAAAAATAAAAAACTTAGTAAGGAATATGTATCTGCAAGCAAAGAAACAAAGAAAAAAGGTGTGGTGATTTATATAAATTAGAAAATACATGCGGAAGAACTCTTCAAGGATTTAAATGGTCATTACATTGGATTGGAGATATCCATACAAAATACAAAGACATTAGTAATTGGTCTTCATGCACCACTAGAAAACAAACGTAAGTTTTACGAAGAATTGATGTTGAAAATAATGTCCTATAATTATGATAGAATAATTCTGATGGGAAACTGGAACAGCGTGATTTCACCAATCCTTGACAGAAAATCATCGAAAAATAAAAATAAAACTACCACAGTCATTTGAGACCATGACAAAAAACTTAATGTTAACCGAAGCGTGGAGATTCTTATACAATGATGCGAGGGATTATACGTTTTATTCGGAAAGACACAAATCTTCCTCGAGAATTGATTTCTTTCTGCTAACTAATAATATGTGTAATCTGATACAAAAGGTGGAAATCCTCCCAAGAGTTTGCACTGACCATAATCCAGTGGTATTAGAAATAAAGGAAAGAAGAACAGAATATAACTGGAGATTAAGCGATAATTTATTAAATCATGGAGAAGTGCTTAAAAAAACGAAGCAGACCCTCAAATGGTATTTTGAGGAAAATTTAAATGGACAAACAAACATTTTTACTACATGGGAGGCATCAAAAGCAGTCATGCAAGGGTTTTTTATACAACAAGCTGCAGAATTGAAAAAGAAGAGAACGGAAAAAATATCTAAACTCAACAATAGTATAAGAGTTAAAGAAAAGGAATTACAATCAACTCCCCATAAGGAAGGTATACTAACAGAAATTAAAATCTTACAAGAACAGCTTTCGCTTGCAACATCAGAAGAAATAGGGAAAAAATTACAATACATCAAGCAATTTCATTTTGAGAACTCGAATAAACTGGGTAGATGGCTTGCTTTTAAATTAAGAAAAATGAAAGAAAGAAATCATATCGCTAAAGTAAAAGAAGGAAAACAAATATATACACAACAGGATAAAATCAAAACTGTATTCAGGAATTTTTTCGCATCTCTATATAAAAATCAAAGAACTCCAACGTGTAATATGGAATCCTTCTTAAAGGATGAACACCTACCAGAATTTACAGATGAACAGAGACGTAGTCTAAATCAACCTATAGAGGAAATTGAAATTTCAGAAGCAATAAGAAGGCTTAAGTTGGGGAAAGCTCCTGGCCATGATGGCTTTATATTAAAGTATTATCAATGTATGGAAGAGCTTATTATTAATCTTTTTAAGGAAATATTAGAAGAAATTAAAAAAGGAGTTATCCCTGAATCATGGAGAGAAGCAAATACCATTTTAATACATAAAGAAAATCGTGATCTCCAAGATCAAAAAAATTATTGGCCCATATCACTGTTAAATGTGGATTACAAAATTTTCATCTCCATATTGGCTCATAGACTGACAGAAATACTTAAAAGTTGGGTACAAGAAGATCAAAGAGGATTCCTTCCTGGCAGATTTCTAAAGGATAATGTACGTCATGTGCTTGACTTAATTGAGTATCATGATATCCACATTGACAAGAAGCTGGCTTTAATATTTTTGGACATTGAGAAAGCTTTTGACAATGTAAATTGGAAAATAATTATAGATATCTTGAACAAAATAAAGGCAGGGAAAGACTTTACAAATTGGAAATCTTGAGTAAAAGGATAAGAGAAGAAAAGAAAATAACAGGAATTAAGATTGGTAAATATAATTATAAACTAAAATTATACGTGGACAATATGATGATTTCATTGAGTGACCTGCTCGAAGAGATGAAAGTAATTATGTATATTCTAAAAGATTTTGAATGTCTAATGGGTCTGAAGGTTAATACAGACAAAACAGTTATAATTGCCAAAAATCTAACACAAGAGGAGATGAAAGAGATAACTTCAATATCTGGATATAAGGTAGTTTAAAAAGTTCGATATTTGGGAGTTAATATTACAAATAAAAACACAGAATTATTCCAAAACAATTATAAAAAAATATGGATTGATATCAAGAAGAACTTAAATAACTGGAAAAATTTGAAGTTGTCATTTCTGGGATGAATTTCAGCAATTAAGATGGACATTTTACCAAAAAAGTTGTTCCTTTTTCAAATGCTCCCGATTATCCATACCGCAAAGATTTTTACTGAGTGGCAGAGAGATATTACGAAATTTATTTGGCTAGAAAAAAAGCCAAGAGTAAAAATGAAAATTTTGCAGTACTCGAAGAAAAGAGGAGGGCTAGGAGTTCCCAATTTAAGATTATATTATGAGGCTTGTTGCTTGATTTGGATCAAAGAGTGGACATCTCTAGAGGACGAAAGATTACTGAAATTAGAAGGATTCAAAAATAGATATGGTTGGCATGCCTATATGTTTTATAATAAAGAGTCGGTAAATAAGAAATTCAGTTATCATTTCATATGGAAAAACTTACTTAAAATCTGGAACAAATATAAAAGACGGATGTGTCCCAAGTTGCCCTCATGGCTATCACCCCACGAAGTGCTTTTTGGCAAAGAAAAATTGCCTGGTCAAAAATGGATAACTTATAAAGATCTAATGATGTTGGAAGGAGGTCAGCAAAATATTAAATCTCAAGAAAAATTAGAAGAAGAAGGAATTAGATGTCATTGGTATCTATATAGACAAGTTTACGAAAGGTTTAAAATGGATGAGAAATTAGAAGGCATAGATTTATCTAAATCCACATGGGAAAGATTAACACAAATTGGAAACAAACAATTAATTTCTAGATTTTATCAACAGCTACACGAATGGGATACTGAAGATGAAACGGTTAAAGACAATATGTTAAAATGGGCCCAAAATGTTGGTCATTCAATTGAACTTAAAAAATGGGAACAAATGTGGTAATCTAAAATAAAATTAACTCTTTGCAGCAACATTAAAAAAATTGGTGTAAGATGTATTTTAGATGGTACCTCTCACCAGATAAGTTATCCAAAATGTACACAAATCTGAAAAACGAATGTTGGAAATGCAAACATATTCTGGTGGAGCTGTGAAAAGGCCAAAAAATTTTGGTCTCAAGTCCAGAGAATAATTAATGATAGACTAGAGAGTAACATCCCTTTAAGTCCAGAAATATTTCTATTAGGAATACATGAAGAAAAACTTGATCGGGGACAAGAGAAATTAATATTCTACCTGTTAGCAGCGGCAAGAATATCTTACGCTTCAATCTGGAAAACTCCAAACACCCCAACAGTAGACCAGTGGTTATTAAAGGCATATGATATGGTGGCAATGGATAAATTGACGTTATTACTTAAAGGTAAGTACGTTGAAGAGTATTGGGAAACATGGAACAGCTTTTCAAGTTATGTTGGGAGGAGATGGGGAAATTTTGCTGTAATCCCTAGGTAAATACAATGTTTATATTTAATAGGTTAAAACCAACTACAGTAAGATAAATTTTGTTAAATGTATAAGAGGCATGAGTACTTCAGTCCCTCAACAGTTTCAGCAAGATTCCAATGAAGTTTTACGGTTTTATGGTTTTATGATATACGGTGGTTAAATATATCAATAACAAGGTAAATAGCAGTCTAACAAGGGGAAATTTTTTCTATAGACAGTAACTTGTTGAAATTAAGAATATAAGATATATACAATGAATGGGATACAAAGATCTACATAAATAATCATGCATAGGCTGGAGAGGAAGTTGTATTTTAGTTTGATTGAGTGAAATGTAAGGTTGCGCGAGAGGATTTGATTGTATCAATTTGTTTGATAATATTATTTTATGGGTATATTTAATAAAAAAAGTTTATTTGACAGCTGAAAAACCCTAACAAATTAGTTGGGACTCTTGAGTATATTTGAAAACCAGCTCCTATATAATCCAGGGACCCTGAAATGGTTGTTGTTGTGTGTGTAGGGGGCTGAACACTGGCAAGCAGGTCATTGTTAATTTTGACTACGTGCAGATCTGTTTTTACAAAATAACGATGACTTAGGATATGTTGTATTAAAGTCGTTGTCATCATCATCATCATCATCGTCATCATCATCCAATTGAAGCTAGTAACAATCTGAATACCATGAAAGCAATAGCAAACTAATGGTAATTTAGTATGCTTTTGGTTGATAATTCCTAGCGGAGGCTCAACTACATAGCAATCTTGGTGGCCAATTTTTCCCTGTCATTATGGGGAGGGCCCAGCCTAGTCATGGAGGAGGGGCTTCAGTCCCCCTGCTCCTCCCCAAACATTCTGGGGTCCATAATTTCATCTATACTGTACTGGATTCTGCTGCTAATCTACTCACTGGGAGAAATACCTTGCTGATATATTTGCTCTTCTGTAGACTGCTTAGAAAACAACGTCTCTGCATCCTTTCTCCTGTCTTCCATTAAGAAATAATTATAAGAATTAGTATAATTAGATTCTAACAGTCTACAGTGTGAAAAGCAGAATGAGTCAAGACTTCTAATAGTGGAGAAACAAGCAATTAAAACAGTGGTGTTTGATTTAAACATTACTATCATGACAGACAAAAATGTTTGTCATGCTTTAAGGTTAAATAACAAGAATATAAACCCCACATGGGCTACATAGTTTGCAGAAAAATAAAGCTTCTAATATTTCAAATAAAGCTTCAAACAGTTCTCTGAAATTCTGCAGAGAACTGAAAGCAATAGATAAAATCAAATTAAAAATATATTTTGGGTCTTTACTTCAAAGGCACAGCTTCATCAGAGGGTATGGATTTGCAGCTTAGGTTTCTCCAGGTTAATTTTAAGTAAGGCTTTAAAACCATATGGTAAATCTGTATGTGCCAATGAGTGTGTGCACACAAACATACATACTAGTTTGAACTATTCACTGAAATGAAGGCAAACATCTAAAAACAAATGATTAAAATAGTTTCCAGAGTTCAAACTATATTAAAACTGTGCTCATCCATATCCGTTACAAGTTCTCCCACATGAAAATGTTATTTTCACTGGGAAGAAGTCTAGAAAGTCTTTATTGAACTCCAAAAGGAAAGAGTCTACCAAGAGGCCGTTTTGCTTAGAGACAGAACACATGGTGGACTGTGAAGGAGGCAGTTTCAAGATGGATAAAGCCAAAAACATTGAGACCCTTATTTGGGACCTTTTAACATTCAGGATTTGGTATTCATGGGGGAAACTGAAACCAAACCTAGAGGATACTGAGGGCCCACTCTGTACCACTTATATTAAAAAAAAACCCAGCATGGTGCACATCAATAAAATAGACACAGTACATGAAACACAACACGTAAATTATTTTTGAGGTCCAAGAAATAGATGGTGGATTAGACTCAACAGGAAAGGCTTGCTAAAATAAATAGGTTTTAATATACACTGAAACTAGGGATAGCTGGAACATGTTGAAATTTTGATGGAAGAGTGTTCTGTACAGTAGGTTCCACTACACTGAATGCCCTGCTCCAAAACTGTTGAGCAGACATCAAGAGCATGTAGCACCACCAGGACAGCTTCTCTAGATGACCTTTAAGAGTGAAAGGGTATAACAAGGGAGAAGATGGTGTTCTCTCAGGTAACCAGAATTCAATTGGCTTAAAGTCTCATTATTGGGTTATAATCCCTAAACAATCTGTATTCTAAACTTAACTCAATAACAAATAGTCAGCCAGTGCATTTTTCCCACAGAAGGGTTATGGGTCTGTAGGTTGGCCCACTCAGAGGCTCCATCTGTGCCAGCTGCAGTTTCCAGGCCAGCTTTAAGGGAAAGCTCCAAACATACTCGTATGTGGATCATTGTACAAAAGCTGTCCTTGTCCATGAATTGGCTACAGTTGGTGTGCTAGCTGAAGTTGACAAAAAGTACTCTGAGAACTCTGGTACTCTGATAAAAGATACTGTGATAAAATGTACTCCAAGAGTACCATCAGTCTACAAACTTAATATTTCAGAGGAAGTGCAACCCAATCCAGAACAGGCCGTCTACCTATTTCCCCAAACATGGGAACCATGCTCACACAAGGTCTCCATCTTGCCAGGATTCAGATTCATTGGCCCTCATCTAGTCCACCACTGAATTCAGTCAGTGGCTCAGAACATGCAGAGATGCCCCTGATTCATATATAACTGTCATGCCCCGTGAGCCTGATGAGGGCATAGAGTCAGAGGAGGAGGATGACATGGCAGGGAATGGGCCTAGGTACCCTGGCACAGGTTTATCTACACCTGTGCCAGCAGGGAACCCTACCAATCTAGAGGCTTGAGCTGAGGAAGAGCCTGGTCCAAGTGGGTTGGCATCAGTCCCAACAGAGAGTCCTACCAATTTAGATAAGGATGACGAAGAAGAGAAGGACTTACTTCCACCAGTGTATACCCAGCAGTGAGTTCAAAAGGAAGCTCAAAGGAAATCTCTGAGACTTTATGAGAAAAACCTGCTCATTAAGAAACACCTGACAAAGCCTTAACTGCTTTATATATGCTGGGACAGGAGATGGAGGCTTTGTCAGAGATCAACTGATCTTCCTGCTAACTTAAGTGCCTGGATCCCGGTTATCTTGAC
Source organism: Gambelia wislizenii (assembly GCA_030847615.1). Classification (NCBI taxonomy): domain Eukaryota; kingdom Metazoa; phylum Chordata; class Lepidosauria; order Squamata; family Crotaphytidae; genus Gambelia; species Gambelia wislizenii. Next base: position 160,970,284 of record JAUMIR010000001.1, on the reverse strand, counting down.
TTCTATTACCTTGTGCTTAGACCGTGGATTGTCCCTGACTACTCTGCTGCCTGTTCCTGTTGACCCTTGGACTGTTTTGGACTCATGCTGACTGACTGCCATAAGCCTCTGACCTTTTGGACTGTGTTACTGGACTAAATCTTTCTGTTTGCATTCTTGTGAGCTAATTAACAGTTGGCTATCTTCCCAGACTAGTGCTGTTTATACTTTGCTGGTAACTAGTTGCTTTCTGGACAATAACAGAGAAGTAGAATTGGATGACATCAACATAGTGATAAAACTTTGTTCCATATCACCTGAAGACCACTCCCCATGGCTTTGTGTATTTATTAAGCAGCACTGGGGATGACAACCTGCAATAGCCCATAGCACAGTTGCCAAGGTGATGAGAAACAACTTCCCAATGCTACTTTTTGGAATCTGCCCTGTAGGTAGGAGTGGAAGCACTGAAGTACCAGATACCTATATTTGATCCCACTGAGATGATCCAGGAGGTTATCATGGCCAATGGGGATAATAGCCACTGAAATATCAAGCAAGAGCAATAAGATTATAGTCCTTCCATTTCTGTCTCAACAAAGGCCATCTAACAGGGTGGCCAAGGCTGTTTAGCCCCAAACCAAGCCTCAACCCAGTTTGAAATGGATCCACATAACTGGTATAATCCAAACGTGTCTGCAGTTGCATCCCATAACTCTCTTGAGGACCTTTCTCAAAAGAGAGGTGTTTGCAACTGATCAGTAGTTGTCAAGGAAATAGCAAATGAACAGAACTAGGAAATAAATGAATTAAATGTATACAAAATAAATAAATAAATAAATATTTAAAAAATTACAGTGGATCTACCAAATAATCAAGAGTCCATATATAGTAAATACATGGTCCACACAGTTTTGTAGGGACAGATGTGATGGTCCAAATAGGAATGAATCTTTAACTGAAGGAAGATTGAAGATCAGAGATCTAAACAAACCTTCAGGCTGGATGGCCATCTGTCAGGAATGATATGATTGTGCATGGCAGGAGGTTGGACTGGATGGACCTTGAGGTCTCTTCCAACTCTATGATTCTATGAGTCAATAAAACAAAGGCCTGAGGCATTTCAACACTATTGTATTCTTCAGTGGCCAATTATTTTCATCTTCTAATTCTTCCCACCAGACTGAGCCAAACATGTCAGATTAATGTTACATTCACCTGGAGAGAACAGTTGCCTTGTGTACTCAAAGAAGATGGTTTACTACCCCTAGTAGAATCAACCGACCCCCAAATCCAAGTTCTACATGCATGAGAATGCAGTTTAATTTATGAGGCCACACAGTCACTCTGTAACTTCCATGTTACATTTGAGTACAGTACAACTAAGTCCTAGTATACTCAATAGGTGTTATTCCCAGCTAAGGTGTACATAGGATAGCAACCTTAAATACATTCCAATCCATATACCGTATATTCCGGCGTATAAGATGACTTTTGGCACTCAAAAGTGCCCTCCAAAATTGACAGTCGTCTTATACGCTGGATATACTTTGCTTCGCCTGCCTGCCTATCTCCTGCCTCTTCGCAAACTGAGTGAAGAGGCAGGAGATGGGGCAGGGGGGTGAAGCAAACTGTTTTGAAGTTCATTCGCCCCCCTCCTCTGCTTCTCCCCCTTTGGGAAGCAACGGAGACAGAGGAGGGGGGCGAATGTTGTGGTTTGCCGCGGCTGCCGCGAGATCGCCTCTGCAGCTGCCGAGGCAAACCGCTAGATTCGCCCTTTCCCCCCACCTTCCTTGAAGGTGGAGGAAAAGGGCGAAAATGCCCCGTTTTGCTCTGCGACCCCGATCCCTCCTTCTGGGCTCCCTTCCGAAGGAAGCCCAGGAGGAGGATGCGGGGCCGTGGAGCTAAACCCCGGGATTCGCCCCCTCCTCCCAGCCACCCGCCCACCTGCCGCCCATCCACCCCCCTTCCCCAAAGGCGCGGAATCGTGCCGTTGGGGAGGGGGGGTGGCTGGGAAGCCCACTCCTCCCTGACACCAGCCCACCCGCCGCCCATCCACCCCCCTTCCCCAAAGGCGTGGAATCGCGCCATTGGGTGGGTGGCGGCTGGGAAGCCCACTCCTCCCTGCCAACCGCCCACCCTCCGCCCAGCCACCCCCCTTCCACAAAGGTGCGGAATCGCGCCGTTGGGGAGGGGTGGTGGCTGGGAAGCCCCCTCCTCCCTGCCAACCGCCCACCCTCCGCCCAGCCACCCCCCTTCCCCAAAGGCGCGGAATCGTGCTGTTGGGGAGAGGGGTGGCTGGGAAGCCCCCTCCTCCCTGTCACCAGCCCACCCTCCGCCCATCCACCCCCCTTCCCCAAAGGCGCGGAATTGCGCCGTTGGGGAGGGGGGTTGCTGGGAAGCCCCCTCTTCCCCGTCACCAGCCCACCCTCTGCCCATCCACCCCCCTCGCTTTGGAGAGGGGGGCTGGGAAGCCCCCTCCTTCCAGCCATCCAGCCACCCTCCGCCCAGCTACCCCCCTTCCCCAAAGCCTTGCTTTGGGGAGGGGGGTGGCTGGGAAGCCCCCTCCTCCCAGCCACCCATCCACCCTCCGCCCAGTCACCCCCTTCCCCAAAGCCGTGCTTTGGAGAGGGGGTGGTGGCTGCGAAGCCCCCTCCCTCCACCCCCTCAGCCAGCTGGCCATCCCGCATTCCCCAACCCACCAGGAGACTGGGCAGCCTCCCGTGGGTTGGGGAATCGCGGGAGGAGGGAGCCCAGAAGGAGGGATCAGGGCTGTGGAGTTAAATCCCTAGATTCGCTCCCTCTCCCTTGACGTTGGGGAGAGGGGGCGAATCCCGGGGTTCGGCTCCACGCCCCGCGTCCTCCCTATGGAGCCAAACGGAGCATGTTCGCCCCTTCTCCCCACCTTCCTTGAAGGTGGGGAGAGGGGGAGAATCTAGGGGTTTGCCAGGCTGCCCCTGCTTCCCCCGCATTGGTCCCCTTCGGAAGAGCCAAGACGGAGGGAAGGGGGCTGCTGAGGCAAACTGGGCATTTTCGCCCCTTTCCTCCACCTTCGAGTCCAGTTTGACTGGAAGGTTGAAGAAAGGGGCGAATGTTGCCCTGCCAGCTGATCCTGTTCGCTTTCCCAACTCACGAGGAGATCCTCATGAGTTGGGAAACAAAGAGGATCAGCTGGCAAGGCTCCCCCAGCTAGCCAAATGGGGGGGGGGGTCTTATCTGGCGAATATATGCCTAAGCCTAGATTTTTGGCTGGAAATTGGGGTGGTGGTCTTATACTCCCAGTTGTCTTATACGCTGGAATATACGGTAGTCATCTGAGAAGAATACTGCACCTATCACCCAGAATAAGAATAAAAATGGCTCTTGCCTTCCTTGCTTGTCAAAGACCATGATGTCCAAAATGGGGTTCTTTAGGAATGACCACACCATTGCTACTTTAAGGGCAGCAGGAACCATTCCCTCACACAAAGAAGCACTCACTACAACCTGAACTAATATCCCTTTGGCTAGCTTTGATCAGCCATGGGGTGTAAGAATCAAGAGACATGTGACTGGATTCATTACTGCAAGCACATTGTCCAGTACCTCAGACCACATCAATTGAAACTGATCCTATACAGGGCTTTTGATTGGCCAACCCAAAGTCTCCCTCACAGCTTAGTCAGCTGGGTGGTAACATGGAAATCAGGCAGGCATTTGTTTTCTAGATTACTTTGGGGACAACTCCCTTCAGTCTAATCAAGATACGATGGCTCCTTTCCTTTAGCCCTATGGTGTCCTGGAGTCAGCTGCTGAGGCTGTGCCTTCTGGAACAAATGGATCCTTCAGTCAAGGTGTCAGGATAATGCAAAAAAAACAAAAAACACACTGCATACAATATAAGCAAACGTTGATCCATCAGGTCTGGAATTCCACTGTAACAAATGAAAGCATGGGAGAGAATAACCTTTTTTAGCATAATAAATACCCCCGCCCCCAATCCTTCAGTTTTAAGATAATTGGAAAGTCACTTACAAATGCACCAAAAAGCATGAAATTGCTCAATCAACCTTAACTTGATTCTAAAGTCTTGAGTATTTTGCCTGCCTGCAACTTATGTACCAAGAAAGACACAGCAGCATATCTCCTAAACATACACAAGCATGCAGCAGCAGCAGCAGCAGAAATTTCTCTTTCCTCCTCCTCCTCCTACCCTGCGCAAAGAGCATCACCTCCCGCTGTTTCTTGTAAGCTTGCTTGCTTTGACTGGCACACTTAATTTTACTTTCGAGAAGGAAGATTGTATAAGCCAATCAGCTGCACTGCATAAAAAGCATTGGTCAACATATCCCCCCTTCCATTTCTATTCTTGAAAATCTTTTCTTCATAGGTGTGGAATACATTTGCCCTTAGTTTATCTCCCATTAAGTACAGTGATTTTTAGCATTAGAAATACACAATAGTCCTTTTCCTGCCTCAACTAGTGAACAGAAGATCTGCCAAAAATTATCATAATTTTGACATAATCTAAACTGCCTCAAATTAAAACTGAAGACATGTGTCTTTTAGGAGCATAAACTCTCCTCACACTTCAGCACAATTTTTTAATTTATACCCAGTCATTCTTCAATGGCCAGATTATAGTTCTTTCCAAACAGATTTCTCAGCCACATTTGCCTGACTTCATGATGATTTGAATGGGTAAGAGTAGAACAATGATAAACCCTGTAATCTTAAATATGTCACCACTGCTCTATAATATGAAACATACAGAATGGATACCACTCCTTCCTGTCGACTTGAACTCTCAAAACAGCATGTGCTTTTGAGCAATGCTATTACTGCCAGTGGCACTTTATACATATCATCCAGTGCAAAATCTAGAGCAAAGCTAGTTTGTGATGCTGTTAAAGGACATTAATAATATTATATTAATAAAAATATGGTAGTACAGTTGTAGTTTCCATGGCAGATATAAAGAGTTATGGAAACTTGATTCACTTCATAAATTGTGTTATATTTATAAGCCCCCTGATGAGGAAATGAAACTAGAAACTTGACATGATGCTTTAGTGGGCACTAAGAGAGTAAGGGAGATAAAAGGCAAGCAGTCTACCTATTTACTATTCCTTGTTTTTCTATGCCATCTTCTGGTTCATCAGAGAACTGCAATGAAAATAATACACAGAACACAGCATGCAAATACTGTAGAGTGAAAATATCAACTGCATGCTGCATTCTAAACAGACTTTTTTAAAAACTAGAAAGAACAACTTTATACTTCCATTATGCTGTGTCTAGAGATATGCTGCTGCTGTACTGATGAAATAGCTATCATATCCAATGCACGCTCAGGCCCTCAGAGGGTAAAACAATTTGTTGTTGTTGGTACTGTTATGTGTCTTTAAGTCCATTCGGACTTATGGCAACTCTATTAGAGGAGGGATTTTTTTCTGTGTGGCAAAATTGATTCTGAGAAGGTTTGCCATTGTCCTCCTCTGAGGCGGAGAGAGTAGGACTTGGCCAAAGTCAACCAGTGGGTTTCCACGGCTAAGCAGGGATTTGAACCCTCATTTTCTGATATTATGCTGGCTCTGCAAAACTATTATACCGGCTTTGCAAAACTGCCTGCGTGCATGCGCACACACACATACACACAGAGATCTGCCTGCCCATATCTCCCCAAGCAACCTGTCAGACCCTCTCCTTCCTGCTGGCAGTTGTACCTATGGTCCCTATGTATCCTGAGAGAGTGAGAGGTCCATCCACCATATAGAACAGAAGAATAGTATCAAACCCCCTGACTCTGCCTCTCACAAGTATCCCATGTTGAGACCTGCTGAGGCATTTCCGGCAGGCCTTTCCTGAATAACTATCTCGGCCCAAGACTCGGCTGTCCTCCCTGAGCTGTAATCAGATTTTTTTTTAAACTATTGTATGTTTTAATCTTTTTTTCTAATTTATATATTTTTAATTATTGTATGTTTTAATCTTTTATAATTTAATATTATTTTAAGGGGTGGGTGGGCTAGGGTACTGGTACTATGGAGTTTTTATATTGTAAGCCGCCCCGATTGCATTGCAGAGGGGGCGGGATAGAAATAAAATATTATTATTATTATTATTATTATTTTGTTCTAGTATCAGGGAGGGGAGGAGTCCTATTCATTAACTCCACCAAAACTAGAGGTCAGTGGCACACTGAAAATCTTTAGTGAATAGCACAAAGGATGAGTGGGATTTTGCATAGAGAGACAAATATTTGAGGTTACCAACCTATTTGCAGTTTCCCATTTCAACTCCCCCTTGTGATTTATAACATGTATAGAGAGCTGTAGTTCCATGCTGTAAGTCCTAAGTTCTGGTCTATGGACTTTATATGCTGTTTGCTGCTGAATTACACTTTTTTTTGCGGGGGGGGGGGATGGTGACAATGTGGAAGGGATAGTTGTCAAAATAGGACATGCTTTCTAAAATTATTTTTTACCCACTCATTGAAATACACAGGAAGAAAAAAACCCTGCAGCATTCAGTTTACATCCAGGTATGGTGTAAAGTTGTGCTGTTGGTGGGAGCATGGCTGTGAATGGAAGGGGCAGTTATGTACAAGTACTGTACATGTCAGAGCATGGAAAACCTACTTTTTGGATTGCAACTGCCAGAATGATTCAGCCAACATGGCCAGCATGGTCCACTGTATCACTCAGCTCCAGGGTATCTGAAGGGCCATATCTTCCCACATGAAACTACCTAAGTTCCAAGATCCTCCACGGTTGGTTGGCTGGACCATGAGAGAGGGCCTTCTCCATAGCTGCTTTCAGACTCTGGAATTTCCTTCCTAGGGAGACTAGGGAGATTATCAGATGACCCCCTTTAAAACCATTTTTATACTGGCAAAAGAACACTCCCCACTGCACTTACCTTCCCTCCCATACAAAGGCTTCCCTGGCTATGAAGAGGAGTGAATGGAGCTCTGTTCACTTCCTCCTTTGGAGTCCTCACAAGACTTCATTGCACATGAAATTCAAAAAAAGAAAAGAAAAATAACACATAAAAAGTTGCACCAAACACATCTCTCTGGCTTTTCTTCGCAAATGAAGATTCAGGAAGGACTCATCCCGCACTTTCTGCAAGCGCGCTGATGACTAAAAAGGCCAATCCGAAATAAACAAGTCCGGCTGCAGAAAGCACAGCAGAAGGTCTCCTTGGGTGATGTTTCTGGATTGTGATTCTTTCTGCGTTGTCGTTTCTCTTCAAGACTTGTTCGGCATGAGTTCTCAAATAAGGCTGCAGCATTGTGGATACTGTGTCTCCATGCCTCCCGATGTGAGGCCAGGGCAGACCATTGTTGGTGATCAATTTGGCCAAGCCTGAAATGTTGTTTCAGGGAGTCCTTGTATCACTTTTTTGGAGCGCCCCTCTTACGCTGACCCGTGGCGAGTTCACCACAGAGTACTGTTTTTGGGGAGGCGATGGTCATCCATCCTAGAAATGTGCCCTGCCCAGTGCAGCTGTGTTCTCAATATCATGGCCTCAATGCTGGTGATCCTTGCTTGCTCACAGACAGCAACTTTTGTCACATAGTCAGTCCAGTGTATATTTAGGATTGTGCATAGACAGCGCTGATGAAAGCGTTCGAGGAGTTGTAAGTGGTGGCGATAGGTGACCCATGTTTCAGACCCGTAAAGGGGAATAGACAGTACAATGTCTTTTTGTGCTTCGCCCCAGGTGTTTATTAACACATACACAAACTTTACAAGTCCCAAATAACCCAGGGAGGGTCATAAAAAGAGCAAAACTTACCTGGATGTCCCAATCTCAACCGGAAGTGTTTGCGATGGACCAGACATTCTCGCTGCAGTCACAGGATTTAAATAGCCTGAGTTTTTGCATGCCAGCAATGCTGGCACCAAAACAAAATGGGGGGATCTATTGATTGCTTCAACCATCAACAGAAAGAAACAATACCATAAGGCCAGTGGAATGCAAAAAGACGACTTCATCTGATATTGACACCCATTCTGCTGTCATTCTGCTGGCGCCACATTTGCTGCATCTGATAATATCCTAGGATGGCTCTTTTCAGTGGCAGGTTTATTCATTTTTATTCCAGCAAGCTTTTGGGAACTGATTATTTTACCATAAAAAGGCTTCTTATGGTCCTGTATTGCTTTTATTCCTTCATTAAAAGTAATTTTAAATTATTTTAATTTTGTTATGAGTTTAATACTGTTTTAATCTCATTTTTTGTATGTTTTAACCATATGAGTTTTTATTGTATTTTTATTTTATTTTGTAAGCCACCTTGATTCTCTCTGTTTGGGGGAAAAGGCAGGGGGCATAAATAATGTGATGGATGGACATGGTGGCTGAGGATTCTGGGAGCTGAGGTCCAGAAAAATAATTTTCTTAAGTGCTGGTAAATATATGCTTCTACATCATGTTTTTAGGTTTTGACCCATCATGGGTATAATGGGGAAGTCCACTAATGTAATTGTTATGCTGGTTATATGGCTAGCATGGAAGCCCACCAGCTGATATAACTCCAAAACAGAATTGCACCATTATGCAGTTAGGCATGCTTCAATAATGATTGATGGGAAATGGGGAAAGGGTGTCTTGAGTTGATGACATCATTCATTCCTTTTCCTAGTTTATCTAAGCTGCTCCCGCAGCATGATAATCAAATTGAGTTATTGTTTGCTTTCCATATAGTAATTTCTTCCCTTGCATAATAATTCATTAATACCAGCCAACATTACAAGAAATTTCCAAGGGCTGTCAGCATTGTTAAGTAATATAAATTATTATTATGTACAGATGGTGATTTATACACCCACCAGAAAGAAATATGTGTAAGTGCACTCCCTTGAAATCAGTGGGCCTTATTTCTAAGAAAAGGAACAGCCAGGGTGCCAAAAGCCTGTCAACATTCTGAAGAGAAGATAGACTTATATTGTATAGTGAAATTAAGAATACAAATGATTTGACTCCAAGAATGCAAGTGACTTTGCAAAATATTATATTACTAATAATATGGAAATAATTACTATGTGTTTGTATATACAAATATAGGATCCTAAGCCAAAGGTCTAACCAAAATGTGGGCCTTGCATTATTAAGCAATTCCACACTGACTTTTCTGTCCATCTTGACTGATGCTAGAGTTTTGGTTTTTCTATCTTCCCTTCAGTTGTGTACTACGGATTCTGCATATAATTTTTTTTAACAGATACACATTTCCTGTTTTAAGTTTTTCTTCCTTAAGAAAGCTATACAAATGCAACTGCATTCAAAGACGCTGCTGCTTGTTTCTTAAGCAAAATAATTCTGCAACTTGTCACTCCCTACAGAAGGAGTCTACGGCTATAATTGTATTAGTGGCTTAAACTGGCATAACTTTCAATTACTCCAGAGGTTAATACTGGGGGTGATCCCATGGTCAGAAATACTAAAAGAGAAGGGACTTCAAGATGGATGGGACTTTCTCAAAAGGGAGATACTGAAGGCACAATTTCAAACAGTACCAATGAGGAAGAAAAATGGGAGGTGTCTCAAGAAACCAGGATGGATGACTAAAGAAATTTCAATGGAGCTAAGTTTTAAATGGAACATGTATAGGAAATGGAAAAAGGGGGAAATTGCCAAAGAAGAATTCAAACAGATAGCGAACACGTGTAGGAGTAAAGTCAGAAAAGCTAAAGCGCAGAATGAGCTCAGGCTCGCTAGAGAGGTTAAGAACAATAAAAAGGGTTTTTTGGGGTATGTCTGCAGAAGAAGGAAGTTTGGTTTTCCTACATTCTTTTATTCTGCTCTGTTTCCTGCTTTTGCATTCCAATCATCTATGATTAACAAGAAGTCTTGTTTTGGTGTGTGATCAGTTTCCTCCTGGGCTCCAGCAACAAATCTTTCAATTTCTTCTTCTTCTGCCTCTGTAGTTGGAACACAAACTTGGATTATGGTTAAATTGATAGGTTTTCCCTGAAGTCTTACTGATATGATTTGGTCAGACTTCGTATTATATCCTTTGACTGCTTTTGTTACATCTCTCCTTACTATTAATGCCATCCCATTTCTTCCTAGATTTTCATTTCCTGAGTAAGCACTGTGCAATTATCAGATTCAAAATGTCCCATTCAGCTCGCTCACCCCAAGTATTGCAATATTGATGTTCCATTTCTTGTTTTACAATGCCTAGCTTCCCCTGATTCATACTTCTCAGTTTCCATGTTCCTATAATATATGTTGTGCAGCTTTGAACTTTCCTTTCACCTCTGAGCACATCAACAGCTGAATGTTCTTTCAGCTTGCCTCATTAGCCACAGTGCTACTCACAGTTGTCCTCTGCTGTACCCCAGTAGCTGACTGAGCCCCATACGACGTGGGAGTTTCATCTTCTGGCACTATCACTTGTTTCATTTTAGATTGTCTCATCATAGGGTTTTCATGGTAAGACATTCAGAACTGGCTTACTACTGCCTTCTTCTGGACAGTAGTAACAAGAGTTAGCAATGGTGTCACTGCCATGGTCTCTGAGAGATCCTCCACCAGTGTCCCCCCCCCCCCACTAATGTGACTGCCCAGTAGTTGTTTGGCACATTTAGTCTGGTTCCTCAGTAAAAGCCTCTGGGACATGGGATGCTCTACCAATAGCCTGCTACCATCAGCAATAGACTCTTGCCTCACCGAACATGCAGTTCCACCACCATGGAATGGTAATGACATGATGGGTGTTTTGTACTACAAGTCATAAGGTTTTCATGGTAAAAGATATTCAAAAGTTTACCATGCCTCGTTCTGCTAACTACTAACAAGTGTTAGGTATGGTGCCACTGTTGTTGTCTTGTAGAGGTTCTGTGCCACTGTCGCTCCCACTACTACTGCTGCTGCCCAGTAGCCATTATTGGCACATTTAGTCAGGCTCCTCAGCAAAAAGCCTGTCTGACATGGGAGACCCTACCACCAGCAGCTCCTCATAGCAGCAACTTTGAGTGTGGCGTCCTGCAAAAGTTTAAACTACAACTCCTGTAACTCTTTACCTTTAACTCTTGGGCTGGTATGCCCTGTGGTTCAGAACATTTGGAGGGCCACAAGATCCCAACCTATTTGTAAGTAGTTAAATAAATAAATAAATAAATAAATAAAATCCACCGCCCTTGGGGAAAAAACACTGAAAGAAAGTTTTTTTTTTTTTTAAATTTACCATTTAGGCCACAGAAAGAATGGCACAAAAACAAACTAGGAAATCCTGTCTTTCAATAACTGAAATGTCAGTCTATCTTATTAGTCATCAGTCTATCTTATTAGTCGCCAGATTAAAAACAGCAAGACAGCTGGGATTGGTGGAATCCCACCTGAAGTTTGGAAACATGGAGGTCATGTACTCCACAATAAATTCCACGAACTCCTTGTGAATTGCTGGGAAAAGGGGGAACTGTCATCAGATCTCTGAGATGCAGTCATCATCACCCTGTACAAGAAAAAAGGAACAAAATCCAATTGCTCAAACTATCGAGGCATAACACTGCTCTCTATTGCTGGAAAAATCCTTGCAAGGATACTTGCAATGGCAGGAACAGATTAGTTCCTGCCATTGCAGAAGAACTTCTTCCTGGAAGCCAAGGTGGCTCCAGAGCCAATAGGAGTACTACAGATATGGTATTTGCCCTTAGACAACTGCAAGAGAAATGTAGAGAGCAGAACAAGGGTCTCTATGTAACATTTGTTGACCTCACCAAAGCCTTTGACACTGTGAGTAGAAAAGGTCTGTGGCAGATCCTGGAAAGACTAGGATATCCCCCCAAATTCCTTAAAATGATTATCATGCTACACGAGGGCCAGCGTGGTCAAGTCAGATATGGCGATGCGCTTTCAGAGCCGTTTCTAATAACTAATGGAGTGAAACAAGGTTGTGTTCTTGCTCCAACTTTATTTACAATCTTCTTTAGCACGATGCTCCAAAGGGCTATGGCACAGCTTGAAGAAGATGATGGCATCTATATACGTTACCATACTGATAGTAGCTTGTTTAACTTAAGCCGTCTGAGGGCTCGCACTAAGACTCTAAACTATCTAGTCCGTGAGCTTCTCTTTGCTGATGATGCTGCCCTTGTTGCCCACACAGAAGCAGCTCTGCAGCGTCTAACATCCTGCTTCGCAACAGCTGCAGAGCTGTTTGGGCTGGAAGTCAACCTGAAGAAAACAGAAGTTCTTTACCAGCCTGCACCACAGGACAAACATCATCATCCCCACGTTGCCATCGGCAAATCTGTGCTCAAATCCGTTCAGCAGTTCACCTACCTGGGAAGCATCATCTCCTCTGATGCCAAGATTGACAAAGAGATCGATCACAGATTAGCAAAGGCATATAGCGCATTTGGAAGACTTTACAAAAGAGTCTGGAGTAACAAACACCTGAGGAGAAGCACAAAAATCAGTGTGTATAGAGCCATTGTACTGTCTATTCTCCTTTATGGGTCAGAAACATGGGTCACCTATCGCCACCACTTACGACTCCTCGAACACTTTCATCAGCGCTGTCTACGCACAATCCTAAAAATACACTGGACTGACTATGTGACGAATGTTGCTGTCCTTGAGCAAGCATGGATCACCAGCATTGAGGCCATGATATTGAGAACGCAGCTGCGCTGGGCAGGGCACATTTCTAGGATGGAGGACCATCACCTCCCAAAAATACTACTCTACGGTGAACTCGCCACGGGTCAGCATAAGAGGGGCGCTCCCAAAAAGCGATATAAGGACCCCCTGAAACAACATCTCAGGCTAGGCCAAATTGATCACCAACAGTGGTCTGCCCTGGCCTCACATCAAGAGGCATGGAGATGCACTATCCACAATGCTGCAGCCTTATTTGAGAACTCACGCCGAACTAGTCTTGAAGAGAAACGACAACGCAGAAAGAATCACAACCCGGTAACATCACCCGAGGAAACCTTCTGCAGTGCTTTCTTCAACTGGACTTGTCTATCTCAGATTGGCCTTTTTAGTCATCATCGCGCTTGCAGAAAGCGTGGGATAAGTGCTTCCTTATAAGAATCTTCGTTTGCGAAGAAAAGCCAGAGAGAGAGAGGGGTTATTAGTCGCCTTATCACACTACACTGTTATCGCACTATTATTCCACTTTAACTGCTTTGGCTTCCTCCTGTGGAATTCTGGGGTTTGTAGTTTAGTGAGGCCTAAGAGCTCTCTGGCTGAGAGTTCTCAATACCCCTCCCTAAACTGCAAATCCCAGGATTCCACGGGAGGCAGCCAGAGCAGCTAAAGTGCAAGGACAGTGCTATAACAGTTTCCTTGACTTTCCTATATGCTCCTCCCAGCTTTTCCTCTTCGGTGCTTTTTACCTCACCAGCAAATCAACACTCTCCCTCGGCGCATGCGGGGTACAGCTCCCTCCTCCTTTCGGAGCCTCTCTCCACCTTTACGGAACCTATCCACCCTAGCAGGGAAGGATTCCGATTGGCCCCTTGGCCGCTCAAGCCCTGCCAATGAGAGTGCCCGAAGGGCATCCCCGCCTCTTTCCAACGTGCTCGCGCTCGGTGTCCTCCCACCTGGGCTGCGCGTGGGGCTGCTTCCTCCTCCTCCCCCAGGGGCCGACATGGCCGTTGCTGGTGGGCTCGCTCTGCGTCGGTTGGCGGCGGCGGCGGCGGTTTGTCACCCTCGCCTGCGGCTGGCTGCGGGGTCTCCGCCCCACAGACACGCGGCGCATTTCACTTTCCAGCCGGACCCAGAGCCCAGCCAGTATGGTGAGAGGTTCGGGTCGTCTTTACTCGGGCTCTTCGCAGGGAAAGAGAGGCGCCTCCTCACCGTCCCCGGATGGGCACCCGACCGACTGAGGCGAAAGGACTCTTGAAAGGCGGGGGGGGGGGAGATTGGGCCGCACCACTTCGCGCGCGCGGGGGGGGGAAATCGTTCATTTGAAAGATTCCCCCCCCCACTCTTTCCTGGCAGACGCAGGGGATGCGTTACAACTTTTCTCCCTACCGCGCTCGCTTTTTGCTTAACGAGGACACTTTAGTTGAATTTGAGGGAGGACTGGACATTTTGGCGTTCTTTTCTCCCCCACCCCTCCATTGGGCGAAGTGGTACAGCCCTTTCCCCTACCTGACTAATGGTTGGTGCAGAGAGGAAAGGCTGGAACTGTGATTGCTTTCACACGGCGCAGTTATATCGCTATGGTTCTGCTTTAACTGTCAGGGCAACAGCCTATGGAATCCCGGGATTTGCAATTTAGAGAGGGGGGCATTTTGAATTTATTATGTACCACTTGGAGATATTCTGAAAACCTTAGAAATCTTTCTGATAGGAAAATATTGATACCAGAAGGAAATATTGTGCTAAGTGCCCATGTCATGGTGAAATCCTATCAACCTTTGATAATGATAATAATAATAATAAATTTATTTTTGTACCCTGCCTTTTGCCTGTTAGGCCATCAAGGCGGTTCACAACAATTGGATATAAAAACAAATCCATAACAGTAGTAATAACTTAAAACAATTTGCCCCCCTTAAAATTACATATAATAGTGCATATACAGTATTTAAAATAACTGGCAAGTCTAATGCAGGAATTTGCAACTTAGAGTGGGGTGTTTTGAATCCTCAGCCAGTGCACTGGCTCCTAACCTTTTCTTTACCAGGGCATCCTTTAAATGGCTTTTGTTGCTGTGGACCCCCAATATACTTAACTCAAGATTTAAAACCTTAAGAACAACAACAACAGTAATACAATTGTACCATCCATTAAACCTTTCCTCTGGCACTGGAGGGGGAGGGAAGACTTTTCTCCTGCTTTTTCCTGCAACTTTGTGGCTGGAGCAGATTGAATGGCAATGCGCAGGCCCAGCCATCCTTTGCCTTGGCTCCTGTCATGCGGCTGCTCCATTGCAGGGATGAGGTGGGCCAAGCGGCTTTCAAGCTTTTGAGGACCCCTGTTGCAGCCTCCTGCGATCCACGGACTACTGGTTAAGAACCACTGTTTATCAGGATTGGTGATTTCTACAGCAGCTTAGACTGTTCTTTTTTTACTCTTCACACTGTTATCATCCACTTCTCACATCAGCTAAACTAAATTCTCACATTTCTGCTGCTGTTGTTTGATGGGGCAGTAATCCCTTTCTACCTGAGAAAATCAAAACAACAGATTTACTTAGGAAATTCCTTTCCCAGGATGACATTATATACATTATTGCTATGACGTTACTTCGTTCATTGGCGATATACACTAAAGTTGGGTACCAGGACTCTCAATAAGAATGGTCTTAGAGTTTACTGTGAAATCTCTTGCTACTTAGCTGGAAGTTCATCTGCCTGTGTACAAAACATATGCACACACATAAGTAAATAAATTTAAGATTCAGCAGGGGGATCTCTTTTGTGGACACCCATGATGAAAGTAGTAGTTCATCAACATTAGGAGGGCCACAGGTTTCCCATCTGTGGTTTCAGTTATTGGAGATTAGGAAAAATAAAATGTTGGACCACAGGTTAAGAACCACTGTCCTATGGGATCCCGGAATTTGCAATTTAGAGTGGGGTATTTTGAGTTCTCAGCCAGAAAGCTCTAGTGCCCATCAGACTACAAACTAATGTTTCATAGTATGTTGCTGTAACAGTTAAAGTGGGATCATAGAACTATAGCCATCTTGAATTCCATTGTGGGAGAAAAGTGGGATAGAAATTGAATGAGTGAGAAAGTCTGTAATATGAAAGGACTCTAGACATGTGTATGGCCTGGATTTGTGCCCTCTGGAACTCTCACCCACTTTGTCTTGTAGCCCACCACAGGGGCTGGGCTGGGCTGCCAGGGGAAAATACTATTCCTTGGCTTCTGTAATGGGAGAGGCAGAAGTACTTTCCCCAGATATGGACTCCAGGACTGCATAATATCTGAATTTATATTTTGAGCATGGCTATGGTCACATGAATAATGCAGACAGCCTTGGGCACTTTTATAATGGTTCTTCTGGAGGACATGGGACTTAGAATAATAGAATCTTCAAGTAGGAAGGGACCATAAGGGACATCTTGTCCAACCCACTGCCATGCAGGAATACACAGTTATAGCACTCCTAAAAGATGCCCATCCAATCTCTGCTTAAAGACCTCCAAAGATGGAGAGTCCACCACCCTCCGAGGCAGTCTATTCCACTGTTGAACAGTTCTACTCTCCTGAATAGGGGTAGCAGTTTTGACTCCTGTCCCCCAACTACATTCAAAGAAGAACGTAAAGGATACCTTTGTGCAGGAAAATGATTACACCGATTTTTCCATAAATTGTGGTAGTGATTTTTAATCTTGTTTATTTGCCTGCCCGTTTAGAATCCCTATTCAATGAATCTCATACTGAGGCTTGGGCCTAGTACTGTACTTGTCCCTGTGTGAATCATCTGTGTAGCACACGGTCTAGTCCACATTACACAAGTAATCCAGTTTCAAACTGGATTATTTGTCAAATGGCTCCTTCCTATGAAATCCTGAGGTTTGTAAAGACAAGGTCTTTAGCCTTCTGTAGTGCCCCACCAAACTACATATCCCATGATTCCATAGGAAGGAGAGATGGCAAATAATCCAGTTTCAAACTGGATTATTTGTGTAGTGTATATGCACCTGAGGCTAGATTAATTCTGATGGGGAAGTAGCCACTCCCTGTGCATAGTGAGTTGGATCCTCAAAATCCTCCCATGTGGAGAATGTCCATTTCCACTCATGGGAAGTTTTTGATCCCACAAAGCTTTTCTGTGGACTGAATAGGAAAAAAGCATCTCCTTCCCCTACATTTTCCTGTGTCACCTGAGAATTTGTTCATTGGGTCAGGAGATTCAAGAACAGTGGGGAAAGCAGGGATGCAGGATGCGCTGGGAGAGAGAATAAGTGAAAATTACCTTCTTTCTCATTTTATCCTTGGGAGCATGCTGGTGGTGATGCCCTTGCTGAATATAATGATATATAATTCAGGACAGAATTTAGTAAGTGAACAGATCTGGTCTGCATCTTTTACATGTCTTTAGTGATGTCTTCAGAGTGTTACCATTTCTTTATGGCAGATGAATCATAGCTGGATGGCTGTGTTTCACTCTTCACCTTAGTTATAGCAGCACAGGTCTCTTTTTGAGGCTGATATTGAAGTGGCCTCTAGAGGTCATGTTGTTGAATTTTTCAAAATTCCTATACAAATACTGGAACACTGCCTGTGTTTAGGAATATTGATGCCAAATGGTATACTTAGGTGTCTGAATGAGAATACTAAACTTGAACTTCGCAGAGATTATTTTTGTTCACTGTTTAAAATGTTAGCACATAGTATTCAGATACTTGAGAGCAGTAGCTTTTGAATTTGTAAACAGGTCAGATTGAAAATATTGATGATGGGTGAGCACTGGAGACTTAAAAGCCATACTATACTTGGTTTGTTTCTCTCCACAAACAGAATGGCTCCTTTTGTTAGTGGTGAAAACCAAGATCTAGTAGAGCACATTTTCCTATATTGTCTCAGGAGGTCCCAACACTTTTTTGGAAGACTGTGGGAAGTGGCACTTGAGGTTGCAGAGGGAAGGAAACAGTGGCAAAACTTGTTTCTTAATTGCCTTCTAATGCCAGGTTGAAGTCTGCTGAGTATAAAACTGGGTCCAACCCCATGTGGTTGCTTTGACCTTACTCTCTCAGAGTGATAGTTCTTAAGTATCAAGTGAATCTCGCTATTATCTTGTGGATACTTGGTGAGGTATAGACAATAACAGAAAGTTGTGAATAACTGAAGTTACTGTATTATAACAGACCCTTCAGATTTCCAAATGGACGATGCTAACGTGGGCTGGAAAGTATTGAAAGTATTTGATATTTAAGCTTCTTAAACAATTTGCTTTACCTACATCTTCTCTCTGTACAGGCCAGACACAGAAAATGAACCTTTTTCAATCAATAACAAGTGCCTTGGATAATGCCTTATCCAGAGATCCAACTGCAGGTATAATTTTATACTGTGATACCAATGCAGATGGTTTGCTTAGAAGTCTCATCTGTTGACTGCACACCCTTAAATGTGAAGATTCCTGATCTTTTTTCCTTTACCACAACTAGGGGACTGAAATGTGCAAGGGAGGCTTAAGTGGAACAATTCATTGGTATAAGTGCCTGGGTTAGTCAGGATGGGTAAAAGGCAGGTTTAAAACACCATTTGTGTTTGTAGAAGAGAAACATCTTCCTACATTAGATCTTGATGTAGAAAATTACTCGTGTTTGCTCTCTTACCAACATAAAAGAATTCTGCTGGATCAGAGCAGAGACCCCTCTGGTGCAACATTCTGTTTATGCAGCAGCCAACCAGATGTCTATAGGAAGTCCATGGTTGAGACAAAAGTGCATTAGCAGTATAAGCATGCAGTATGTAATCATGACAACTGGTATACATCCATATCTTTATCTTCCATGAATTTGTCTAATCTCTTTTAGACAAATCTCTTTTCAAAGATGTCCAAGTTTCAAAGATGTCCAAATTTCACAGATTCTATGTGCTTTCTGAAGTACAGTTGTCCCTTCATATTCACTGGGGTTTAGTTCCAGGACCCCCTGTGGATACCAAAATCCGTGAATACTCAAGTCCCATTATATGCAATGGCATAACAAAATAGTGTCCCTTATATAAGATGGCAAAATCAGAGTTTGCTTTTTGGATTTTTATTTTTTAAAGAATATTTTCAAGCCGTGAATACTTAAATCTGTGGATACCAAATCTGTGGATTCAGAGGGACAACTGTACTTCCTTTGTCTGTCCTGAATATCCCATTGTTCAGCTTCCTAAGATGACCTTAGACTATAGTATTATTTTTAATTATTTATTTAATTTATATTCCACCTCTCTCCTAGCACATGATCCAAGGTAGTATACAATATTTTAAAATCACAATACAATTAAAACCCTCTTAATACAAAAGTTTAAACACTATTGAACTAAATTTCTATTTAAAAAACAAAAGTTAAAACAAGTTTAAAACATAATTGAAAACAAGTTAAAATAGCATTAAAAGATGCTTAAAACATAATAAAATAAAAACATTACTCTCTGCCCCCATTAAAAGTCTCACTTGCTGCAACACAATAAAACCCAACAATAAAGAAAGAGAGCAGGGAAAGCGCTAACCGGACCAACTATAACTTGGGAGTAGCCACGGAGTAGGCGCTCTCTCTCTCTCTCTCTCTCTTTCTTTCTTTCATGTGTCCTCATGAGGTGTGCCTGTGATGGGGTGGTCATGAAAGTGGGAGGAAAAGGTCACTTTCTCCCCACCCTGCTTTATTTTAAACCATGTGTTTGTGGAGGTTTCAGTGCTTTGGGGGTGTACTTTGCAGAACATGACCCAAAAATATTAAATTGGGGAGGATATCTTCAAAGGCCACAATATGGCAAACTATGGGCCACATTTTACCCACTCCTGTTCTAAAAACTTACTATGTTCCTTTGTAAGCTGAAAAATCACCAATATTACTACCTTTCTTCAGGGAAACAACTCTGTGCACTCTATCATTTTTGTTACGCTGTTCTGCACTTTTGTTACACTGTTCTATAGTGTCTTTTTTTGAGATGTGGTGACCACAACTATATACAGTATTGCAAAGGGTGGTTGCACTATGGATTTTTATAAGGGCAGTATGATATTGGCAGTTTTATTTTCAGTTCGTTTCTCAGTGATCCCCGTCATTAATTTCTACAGTGTCATCAACTCCCCAACATGGAATTGGTCTTTTTTCACAAGTTCTGGTGGCACAGTGGTTAAATGTCAGCACTGCAGCCACAACATTGCAAGTTTGATCCCAAGGGCTCCAAGGTTCACTCAGCCTTCCATCTTTCATAGGTCAGTAAAACGAGTACCCAGTTTGTGGGGGCAATTAGCTAACACACATTGGAAACCACTTAGTGCCTAGCAGGCTATAAAAGCGGTGTAGATGTGTAAAGTGCTATTGCTTAACAATTTGTAAGCCACTCTGAGAGCCTTTGTGGCTGAAGAGTGGGGTATAAATACCTAAAATAAATAATAAAAATAAAATAAAGTACTGCACATTAGACTGAAATTTTCATTGTGTGGGCCTTATGATTTCTATTTGATTTAGCATGTATGCCCCCTGCCCAAATTTACATACTTTATACTTCCTTACATTGAACTGCACTTGCCATTCTGATGCTTATTCCCCCAGTTTCAAGAGATTCTTCTGGAGCTAGTCTAGTTTTGTTTTAAGTAGATTAAATAATTTGCTATCATTTTCCTTCCTACTGATAACAACAGTAAGAACCCAAAAAGAGTCTTGTTTGTAAACTATGCTAATATGTGCACATGGTATGGTGGTAAAGGAGGAAGACAGACATTTCTCCCTTTGACCAGTATATTTCTCCAGTGCCTTACTTTGTTCATGACTGCTGTGCCCCCAGCCTTCTCCTTCCTGCTACCACTCTTACATAGTTTCATTAGCCTAGTGCAGTAAAATCATAGAATCATAGAATTGTAGAGTTGGAAGAGACCACGAGGGCCATCCAGTCCAACCCCCTGTCATGCAGGAATACACAATCAAAGCATCCCTGACAGATGGCCATCCAGCCTCTGTTTAAAGATCTCCAAGGAAGGAGACCCCACCACGCTCCGAGGGAGTGTGTTCCACTGCCGAACAGTTCTTACTGTCAAAAAGTTCCTCCTAATCTTGAGGTGGAATCTCTGTTCCTGCAGCTTGCATCCATTGTTCCGTGTTCTAGTCTCTGGAGCAGCAGAAAACAAGCTTGCTCCATCCTCTCCCCGGCCTTCTGAAGCAGACACCGGGGCTTTGGAGGGACGGCAGCAGGCGGGCGGGTGGGGAGGAGGCTGCGCTGCCTCCCTCCGGCCTTCTGAAGAAGGCAGCGGGCAGGCGGCTGTCTTCCTCTCCCCAGCCTTCCTGAGTGGACTCCGGGGTTTAGAAGCCTTGGAGTCCCCTCAGGAAGGCCAGGGAAGGCAGCGAGCGGGCAGGGAGGAGGCTTTCTGAGCAGAAGAGGGAGGGAGGGAAGCTGCCCGGCCTCTTCCCAGCCTTCCTGAGGGGACTCCGGGTCTTAGAAGCCTCGGAGTCTCTTTAGGAAGGCCGGGAAAGGCGGAGGGAGGGAGGCTGCCCGCCCCACCCCCTGGCCTTCCTGAGCAGACTCCGGGGCTTTGAAGGTGCAGGCAGGAGGTTGCCCTGCCTTTCGGCAGCCTTCCCTAGGGCTGGGGCTAAACCGCGAATAATCAAAACTGCAAGTGTGAAAGCCGCGAATGTCGAGGGGCAACTGTATTTGCAAAGTAAAACAGTGACTTTTGAAGCCAGACAGAAATTATGATATTCAAATTAATCTTATTAAAGCTAATTCATTCAAACTTCAAAAATGTACATATTTTTTAAAGAATTTCACATACTACACCTGCAGTTAGTAACCTCCCATTACCTTATTGTATTTTTGTCACTTCACAGAATCCAATTTTCTGTTAGTATCTTTACAAGTAACAGACTGAGATGTAAGTTGCTCAATAATGGTATCAATTTGTTTCAGGGATTTTGTGCACGACCTCACATCCTCTAGTTGTTTAAATGAACAGTGATATGTCATAGTTTGTACATTTAGTTGAATGTTGCACTGAAAGGGTGTAGTGCAGGATTGGCATCAGTTGCTCTGCTTCAGCGCACACAGTCACTATTAGTTATGGCTCAATTTTCATGATTCTTTTCTCTATCCTGTTGTTCAGCCAGAGAAGTGACTCTTCTCTGTTTAGACTTATCATATGTTCATTTAGTAAGGCTGGTTCATACATTAAAGGCTGTTTGCGTCACTGTGAGCACTTGTGTCACACAATTGTTTATAGTTGTTTAATAATTTTTTATGGGGGAGGATGGGGGTGGGGGGTGTTTGGGGATTTTATCTGTATTGTACTTTAATTTTTGTAAGCCGCCCTGATTGTTTGACAGAGGGGCGGGGTATAAATATTATTATTATTATTATTATTATTACTACTCCACCGTTCTGTTTCATTGTTGAGACGCCGACTCCTTAATCTGTAACTTTCACAGTCCTGACGATACAATTGTTTCTTGTTGAAGCAGTCTGTGATTCTGGTGTCTTATAGTTAGAAAATTCACATAGCTATATTTTTCTTTGTGGTGTCTGTGCCTCACACAAATGGATTTTTGCACCTGTACGGAGACCCTACCAGAATGTTCCAGAGTCGAGTAGGTTGGCAAGCTACTCTGTTTACTGTGCATGTCCTAGCCTACCAAAGTTACTGTCCCCTCAGCTTCTGGCGGATTAGTGACTTCTATCAGAGCGTTCTGTCTTAAGTAGCTTCCTCTTTTCTTCCTATTTTTCTACCCTTTTTCTTTTTCTTGTTTGAGCTCTACTGCTAAAGAAAACCCCTTCCTCTTTACTTTGGGATTTCCCCCCTCCTATCATCCCTTTTATTATCCAGACCTCTACCTTCTCTGCCTTCTGTCACAGCCCTGGCTCCAGTCACAACACCTGCTTCTGTTACTTTGGTTATTTCATCAGTCCATATTGAACCAATATCTACTGTTACTCTAGCATTGACATTGTCCTCTGCTGCCACAGTTCTTCCAGCTGCATATGCTCCATCTTCTGGTCCACTTCTGCAAGACAATGTCTCACTTGGCTCCTCTGACACCAACTGTGACTCAGACTCTTCTTCTACCTGCATCAACATCTTTTCTTTCATCTTCCCCTTCTGCAGCTGTAGAGGACACCACTCCACACTCACCACCGGAAGATGCCAAGTTACTCAAAGATATAATTCTTTGTATGGCTAAATCTGTTGGGCTTGTGATTGTTCCTCCAGTGACTGTATCTGACCTTGTCTTCCAGATGTTTGACTCGCAAATGCCTACGCCAGACACAATTCCACTTCCACCACCTCTGCATAACCTCATTAAGAAATCTTGGGTCAAACCAGTGTCTCTGCCTCCAGCCTCCCACTGCCTAGATAATCTTTATATAACCCAACAAGAAGGGACTTCCATTCTTTTCACACAGACCCGTACCAAATTCCATCATGGTGGAGGCATCTCAGGCAATGGGTGGAAAGAAGTCTCATTCTGTGCTCTCAGATTGAGAGGGTAGGCATCTGAACATTTTTAGCAGGAGGTTCTATTCATGTGCAGCCCTTGCCATCAGAGTCACAAGCATGCAGGCTTGCATGTCAGCATATCTGTGTTTCTTATGGGAGAAGATGTTCTTTTTTATTCCATACATCCCAGATGAACAGAGGTACAGAGCTCTTCTTTACTAGCAATAGGGGCACTCCTTGGCAGTGAGGCAGATTCAGTGGGTTTACCACTTTGTCAACTGAGCTGTCAAGGTGATGTTAAGAGCAGTGGCACTACGTAGGTAAAATTCTGGTGTGCCAGAAGAGACATTCACCCATAGCCATCCATCTTGCAGCCATGGAGAACATCTTGGCAGACTCAGAGTGGTCTCTGTCACTCCATGCCTTTCAGATCATAACATCCACTTGGGGGACACCTCATGTAGACCTCTTTGCAATCTTAGCCAACAGGAAGTGTGCCTGCTTCTGCTCCAGGGCAGCGATAGGAGACAGCTTGATGGGGGATGGGTTTCTACTCAGTTGATTGTGTTGCCTGATGTACCTGTTCCCTCCCTTTCCGCTGCTGGGGAAAGACATGATGAATCTATGCAGGGACAGATCTGATGCAGTATTGTTACCAACCCAGATAACCCCCATCTTAGAATACCTAATAATTAGCTATATTTAATAATTTGGCTTAATGTGACCATCCACTTGGTTACAGGTAAACCAGGGACCCACAAATATCAAGGTGGAACTCATGTATTACCAAGGGAGGGGCCTTTGGAAATTCCCCAAAACCAAATACTCATGTCAGAACGTAACACCTAGAGGTGAGTCATTCACTAATCCACTCAATGTTAGCAGAGTCCTTAATGCTTGTAAAGTGGGCCCTTCCTTCCCTCATCCCCTTCCAATAAAAGACCTTGCCTGCTCTGTTCAATTCCAAATGCAGCACCCATTAATGATATTTAACTCTTCCGGAGTACCCATTGTCTAGCTCAGGGAAACTTAGAGAAACATTGTATTCCATTTAAAATCCTATCCCTATTGCTTCTGTTAATGTATGTCTTCTGACTTTGCGATCATCTCAGGCAGGAGAACTTATTGTCCTTCAGTGCAATGAACCTTTCCTCTCTTTTCATCGCGATAAGGTGGTCCTCCATCCCAATGATACTAAGGTAGTCTCTGAGTTTCACTTTAATTGGGACATTGTCTTACCTGCATTTCCTCTGCAACCGTCAACACTTTTGGATAAATCACTTCATTGTTTGGATGTCTGTCGAGTGTTAACCTTCTGTGTACAGTGTGGCTTCCTTTCGTTGCTCAAATTGATTCTTTGTCTGTTATGGTAGGCCTAAGAAGGGGCAGCAGGTATCCTTCCAGTGCCTTTCCAAGTGGGTGGTAGAGGCTATATGAGTTGCCTATGAACATGCAAGATAACCTGTTCTTCCTGGCTTTATGGTCCACTCTATCAGGGCTTTGGCTTCTATATCTCTGCTGTGTGGTGTCTCCTTACCTGAACTATGCAAAGCTGCAGTGTGATCTCAGCCATCTACATTCATTCAGCTGTACTGCAGAGGTAGAGCTGATGCTTTCATTCCTCCATTCTACAGTGACCTGATCCACCATCCTATGGTAAACTTTATAGTCACCCATTTGAGTGAGGCACAGAGACCACAAAGAAGAACAAGTTGCTTACCTGTAACTGTGGTTCTTCGAATGGACATCTGTGCCCTCACACAACCCTACCTCCCCTCTTTCAGGTCCCTGTTGTATTTCTCGATGGACTTCAAAACTGAGGGGACAGTAGCTTTGTTGGGCTAGAATGTGCATGATAGATAGGGGGGGCAGGATTCTTGCCAAACTCTATTCAGCTCTGGAACATTCAGGTAGGGTCTCCATGCTGGCATGAAAACCCATTTGTGTGAGAGCAGAGATGACAACTCAAAGAACCACAGTTACAGGTAAGCAACCTGTTCTTACCTTGGCTTCTGACAACTAAGATGTAAGAAGTCTTGTGCCATGGGAAGCCTGTAAGACTGAATTTGACATGCCTTTTTATTGTTAATCTTTAAAAATGATTTTAATTCTTATTGACTAACAATCCATATTTGAGCAAGTACTTATTTCATTCCTTATTGTATACATGCAGTAATATTTGGGGAAGACGTATCCTTTGGTGGAGTCTTCAGATGCACTGTTGGCTTGAGAGACAAATATGGTGAGTTATTGAGCCATCTGTCAGATTGCTATTATGGTCCCTCTTTTCCTACTTGCACCCCTCTGGCCCTCGAAAGAAGTATGATGAAACTTTTCTTAAGAGCTTATCCTTTACATTAAGTAGAGATCAAATGAAAACTATTTTGGTCTCTGAAACTGGGGTTCAAAAATGTACTATTCTGTTTTAGTCTTAGAACTACGCTTTTATTTGTTATGGATTTATGCTATTGAAGCAAAATAGAGATTGTTTCAGCATGGGCCTATGACAATAGCTCTGGGAATGATAAATATTCTCATGCCTGATAAACAAGTAGAACATTGTAAATATTGACATACTTATCTGAACTTGACAAAAATGAGTGTTCAAGTGTTGTGAGCTCCTCTGTTTTACACTTGTATTACATCATAAAGGAAAATTTGTGTACCTCTTCATTCTTTCACATGCCTTGGCATACTATAATGAATTGTGAGACAAGAATTATTAGTGTTGATGTTCTTTTTCTAAAGGTATGAGATCCTATAAGATCCTATCTGCTGATGCTGACGACCTTGTATTGTTTAAACATATCTCTAGCATTGTTGTTGTGTGCCTTCAAATTGTTTCAGATTTATGGTGATCCTAAGGTGTCCTTATCATGCTTTTTTTTTTTTAAGCAAGATTTGTTTGGAGTGGGTTTACATTTGCCTTCCTCTGGGGTTGAGAGGATGTGACTTGCCCTAAGTCACTCAGCGGGTTTTCATGGCCTAGCAGAGTTTCAAACCCAGGTCTCCAGAGTCATAGTCAAACTCCTAGACCACTACCCCACAGTGGCTCTCATCCCTAGCACTAGTTGTATTAACTGAATAAGATTGTGATACACATACCTTGACATTTTGTAACTATATTAAGTGATGTGCCAACATAAATACATCACAAGCTGGATTCAAACTTAGCCTACAATAAGCACAATTAAATCAGTTGAATTTTGTCATTGCTAATTTTATTTCCATTGATTTCACTGCGCTTACTATAAATATGACAAGGTTTGGGTCAAGCACAATAAATTTGTGTTTTTAAGTGAGTAAAGTACGCTTGGATTTGATAAGGTATTTACAATTGTATATATCTCATTTCCTTCAGATTTTAATTCTTTTAGTTCTTTTAATCTTTAATTTTCAAAGCTTTCTTTTCCCACTACAGTATTTCTAGCTTAGAAGTAATTCATATAACAGATACCACCTTGCAAGCCCTGTGTTTCATCATATACCATGTATTCAAAGGTATATTTTATGTTGTACAACATCTGTGGAGCCACCATAGAAACTTACTTTTTAAAATTTTATTTTAAAAAATCTAATTTTTGTAGGTAAAGACAGGGTTTTCAATACTCCCTTATGTGAACAAGGAATTGTAGGATTTGGCATTGGAATTGCTGTCACTGGTGCTACTGCCATCGCTGAAATCCAGTTTGCTGACTACATTTTCCCTGCCTTTGATCAGGTTAGTGTATATTTTAGGATGCTGAACATGAGAAAAATTTCAGTATTGTCAAGCTGTTTTCCTGTAAAGTAAAGAAAATGTTCATAGATGAGATTGAACATAGACAGCCATGAAACAGACTTCAGAAATGTGTAACTGTGATGGATGGAATTGCCAAAACTGGAGAATTCTGTATACTGCAGAAACACAAAAACTGTGTGTGTCTGTGTCTGTCTGTGTGTGTGTGTGTGTGTGTGAGAGAGAGAGAGAGAGAGAGAGAGAGAGAATGTGTGGATGCACTGATGCTTGTGATTGCTGCTACTGCTTCTAACATGCAAAAAAAATTACAGTCGCCCCTCCACATTCGCGAATCTGACATTCGCGGTTTGGATTATTCGCGGTTTTGGGAGGGCCCCCCGCCCCCCCCAAAACCGCGACACGGAGCCTCCGGAGGCCCCGTGAAAGCCCTGGGAGCGAGCGGGGAGGGCTGGGGAGACCTCCACGGGGACTTCGGAGACCCTCCGGACGCCCCGCGAAGGCCTTGGCAAGGAGGGTGGAGGGCAGGGGAGGCCTTCACGGGGCCCCCGGAGATGCTCCGGAGGCCCCATGAAGGCCCGGGGAGGGTGTGGGAAGGGCTGGGGAGGCGAACATGGGGCCTCCGGAGACGCTCCGGGGGCCCCATGAAGGCCTGGGAGGGAGCGGGGAGGACAGGGGAGGCCTCCATGGGGCCTCCAGAGACGCCCCTGAGGCCCCATGAAGGCCTGGGGGAGGGCTGGGTAGGCCTCCATGGGGCCTCCGGAGACGCTCCGGAGGCCCCACGAAGGCCCGGGGAGGGAGGGGGGAGGGCCGGGAGAGGCCTCCGCGGGGCCTCCGGAAACACTCCGGAGGCCCCACGAAGGCCTGGGGAGGGAGGGGGGAGGGCCGGGGAAGCCTCCATGGGGCCTCTGGAGACGCTCTGGAGGCCCCATGAAGACCCGGGGAGGGAGGGGGGAGGGCCGGGAGAGAACTCCGTGGGGCCTTGGGCCCCACGAAGGCCCGGGGAGGGGGTGGGGAGGGCCGGGGAGGCCTCCGTGGGGCCTCCGGAGACGCTCCGGAGGCCCCATGAAGGCCCGGGGAGGGAGGGGGGAGGGCTGGGAGAGGCCTCCATGGGGCCTCCGGAGACACTCTGGAAGCCCCATGAAGGCCTGGGGGAGGGCTGGGAGAGGCCTCCGCAGGGCCTCCGGAGACGCTCTGGAGGCCCCACGAAGGCCCGGGGAGGGAGGGGGGAGGGCTGGGGAGGCATCCACGGGGCCTCTGGAGGGTCTCCGGAGGCCCCGGGAAGGCCTAGGAAGGGAGTGGGGAGGCTGGGGAAAGGGACTATGGGGCCTCCGAGGCCCCATGGTCGCTATGGTGGGGGAGGGGGAGGGCAGTTGTTATTCGCGGATTTTTCACATTTGCGGGGGTCCGTGGAACGGAACCCCCGCAAATGTGAAGGGACGACTGTACACTTTCATGAACAAGATGATACAAGCTCAACAATGTATGAGTTCATGTTTATATACAGTTGTCCCTTCATAATGGCTGGGTTTGGTTCCAGGACCCCCCCCCCCGGTGAATACCAAAATCCGTGAATTATATGCAGTGACACAGCAAAATGGTGTCCCTTATATAGGATGGCAAAATCAAGGTTTGCTTTTTGTATTATTATTTTTTAAAGAATATTTTTAAGCCATGAATACTTAAATCTGTGGATACCAAATCCGTGGATACGGAGGGACAACTGTATTATGAAAAGTATTTTATGGTATTTTAAAGTTGTGGTTGCATTTGCTTTAATTGTTACTTCTAGGAATGTGAAAGTTCCCTTAGTGAAAAAATAATGAAAATTAGGCTAATACTGAATGAGGCTAGTACAGTTTTCTCTCTCTTTCTTGCTCTTTCACTCTCACTGTAGTACTTGAGTTCGGCACCTAAGTTCAGTTGTTGCATTATATTTAAAATGTTCTGTGTGAGAGAAAGAATAAACAATGGCATTTCAGGATTCAGGGTAATGTATAGTTTAGTCTGTATATGTACCTCTGGCTTGGTCATGTCAGCTTCCAAATTTGTGGACAGTGGTATAGTCTTAACATCAACGTTCCCATTAAGTAATCTTAAGTGTTGGGATTTCAAAATTTCAGACATGGCCTTGTAATAATTTTGGCTATTTATTTACATTATCAAAACTGTAACATATACAGTTGCCCCTCCACATTCGCGAACTCAGCATTCGCGGTTTTAATTATTCGCGGTTTTGGGAGGCCCCCCGCCCCCCCCAAAACCGCGAAAAGGGGCCTCCGGAGGCCCCTTGAAAGCCCTGGGAAGGAGCGGGGAGGGCCGGGGAGGCATTCATGGGGCCTTTGGAGACCCTCCAGAGGCCCCGTGAAGGCCTGGGGCGGGTGGGGGAAGGCCCCGGGGAGGGAGGGTGGAGGGTGGGGGGAGGCCTTCATGGAGCCTTGGAAGGCTCCGTGAAGGCCTGGGGAGGGTGGGGGGAGGCCCCGGGGAGGGAGGGTGGAGGGTGGGGGGAGGCCTTCACGGAGCCTTGGAAGGCACCGTGAAGGCCTGGGGAGGGTGGGGGGAGACCGCGGAGGCCTTCACGGAGCCTTCGAAGGCTCCGTGAAGGCCCTGGGGAGGGAGGGGTGAGGGTTGCAGAGGCCTTCACGGGGCCTTCGAAGGCTCCTTGAAGGCCTGGAGAGGGTGGGGGGAGTCTGTGGAGGCCTTCACGGAGCCTTCGAAGGCTCCGTGAAGGCCCCTGGGAGGGAGGGGGGAGGGTTGCAGAGGCCTTCACGGAGCCTTGAAAGGCTCTGTGAAGGCCCCGGGGAGGGAGGGTGGAGGGTCGGGGGAGGCCTTCACGGAGCCTTGGAAGGCTCCGTGAAGGCCTGGGGAGGGTGGGGGGAGTCCGTGGGGGCCTTCACGGAGCCTTGGAAGGCTCCGTGAAGGCCCCGGGGAGGGAGGGGGGAGGATGGGGGGGCCTTCACGGAGCCTTGGAAGGCTCCGTGAAGGCCTCGGGAGGGTGGGGGGAGGGCAATCAATATTCGCGGTTTTTTGACATTCGCGGGGGTCCGTGGAACCTAACCCCCGCGAATGTCAAGGGACAACTGTATTTCTACTCTTCTTGAGGAGGACCATAGATAGACATCTCAGTCTAGGTGCATTCTTATCTTAAACTTTACCTTGCATGTAAGTAATCAAACATCTTATACCATATTGGAACACCTCATTTATATTAGGAAATACCACTAAGAGGCAGCCATATAAACTTACATTGGGAAGGAATTAAACATTTTACACAGCCCTATAAGCATCTGTTGAGGAATTATACAGAAGTTTCATAAACGCTTTACATGTAAGGAATCATATTGTGTATTGAGGCATCCTAACCCATATTTCATCTGTGGGGGAAACCCACTGTGTACAGAGGCAACCTCTCTATTCATAGACTTTCTGTCAAAAATGGGAGGACTGCCAGGTTATCTTAAAATATCACATCCCCACCAATCAGATATGACTGTAACTGGGCTCTTGGTCTTAGCAGTTAGACAAGATTTGTAATAATCTGTTTAAGATCACCCATCATTCAGCTGGGAAATGAGATTTTATTGGACCTTTTTGTACAAGACTGTTACTCATCCAATCCCATAATACCTTAACTGGTCTTTTGACAGGCCACCAATCAGATACACATCTCTAACTGGTTACTGTTATTCTGGCTGCCGTTTGTCAGGAGACTGCATAATTAAAGACTATAGATTTAAATATGCGTTTTTAGATTTTTCTCTCTTGGACTGAATCTTGTTCTTTATCTTATATGCAGGCTTACTGTTGATACTTAGGTGGCTAAACTCCCAGAAGAGGTTTTATTATATCATGTTAACTCTACGAAGATACTAGTCACACTTAATTCCTTTTCATCTACCAATATATAGGTTTCAGGGCTTTATATTTTGGAAAATATACACAAAAACAGTGTCCAGCCTATAACAGTCATCTTAAGAAAGAAATTTTGACATTGCTTTCTTACAGAATATCAAGATACTAGGGGTGATGTCCAATGCTGTGTAAGTGGGAGGCAGGCTTACACTTACACAGCATAATGGATCATTCCCTCCTCCTCGCAGTCATTTGCATCTCCTGAAAACCCTTTTTACAGATGATTGAAGGGACCTGCTCAACATTGTGAGTTGGATCTTACAGTCTTGCAGTGTGTGTGTGTGTGTATGTGTCTGTATATGTGTATGTGTGTATGGGTAATTCTGTGTAAATCACCAGAATTATAAATGATGTATGAATGGTGCAAGAGTCTCCTACCCAGTTTCACACAATTCCTTCTTCCCAGTGTATAGTTTAAAAATATTATGCCTCTCATTTCCCCAATCCTCTGAGGAATGGGAAAGATCCATTATGCCAGATGTCTTTTTTCCACATAATGTTGGACATTACCTTTGTTCTTGCAATTTGGAGTGTTTTGTTTCTGCTTAATATTGTATCATGGAACATACATTATCTTAAAAGCCTAATATATACAGGGATAAGTGTCGAAAATATAACATATATTTTATTTTATTTTTCAAATTGTTTCTTTATATTGTATATATCTCTGTGTGTACATATTTATATGCACATGTTTACACACAAACACATTTTTTTTTTCAGATTGTTAATGAAGCAGCAAAGTATCGTTATCGTTCTGGGGATCTCTTTAATTGTGGAAGTTTGACAATAAGAGCCCCTTGGGGTTGCGTGGGCCATGGCGCTTTATATCATTCCCAAAGCCCTGAAGCCTTTTTTGCTCACTGTCCAGGACTAAAGGTACAGTGCAGATTTTGCCATAATGTTATGTGCTTTTACTTTTTTGGGAGCTATTTTTTTCATAGACAGTCCTCAGTGACTTAAGAGATTATTGCATTAAATTTATGCATAGATCTGGTGATGTATTGTGGTTGTACCCTGGTGACGCAGTGGTTAAATGTCGGTACTGCAGCAATAACGTTGTGAGTTTGATCCTACAGGGCTCTGAGATTGACTCAGCCTTCCATCCTTCCGAGGTTGGTAAAATGAGTACCCAGCTTGTTGTGGGCATTTAGCTATGACATTGTAAACTGCTTAGGGAGTGCTTTGCACTGATAAGCAGTATAGGAATATAAATGCTATTGCTATTACTATACTTGTGATTTCAGTTTTTAAAAGTTTTTTTACATAAATAAAACATCATCTGCATATGTGAGAGCAGGTAATTTTGAGGACCTCACTTCAAATGTTTAAGAATTTGAGTTTGGCTTTTATTTTCTTTGGAGCAGGAAAGATGCTCCATCGTACATGCATAAAGAAAAGTTGTAGCCCAGTTTGAAAGAACAGAGCAATTATCAATATATTTATTTATTTATAAATAGACTGCCTTTCAGTACCATTTCTGCTGGAATGTATCTCTTCAAGGAAAGGCTCATATCTTAGGTTAATTCCTTTCTAAACCTTTCTGTACACCACACACATTGCTCAGCACAGCATTCATATCTGGGAACTTCTTGCTAGTAAGGTTACTGGAGAATGATCTGCATAGTGCTCTAAAGCTCAAGGAGTCATGTGTATTGCCTTTAATAAACAGTATCAAAAACTAGTTGATCATGATCTAAAAGAAGTGTGATAATACAAAATGCTGCCATTCCAAAAATACTGATGTTAAAAAGTACATAAATTAATTTTCAGTTAATGCAGATATTCAGATAATGTCTTCCAGTAATGGCACAAATAATACAGAACATATGAGTACATCTTAGATGCAGAATACTGCTTTGAGCATTAAACTCAAAGCTGAAAGACCGTATTTCCCCATACGAACCAGCCAGAGTTCTGAGATCTACAGGGAAGGTTTTCTCTTGGACCTGCTACCATTACAGGCTTGCTTGATGAGGGAGAGCCTTCTCAGTGGCTGCTCCCACCTTTGGAACTCCCTTCTGTGGGAGGCTAGGGTTGGCCCCCTCCCTGCTTTCCTTTCACTAGTAGGCAAAACCTTTTAGGTTTAAGCAGGTTTTTAGTATATATGCAGGGATGCTTTTTACGGAGATGTTTTATCTGTCTTTTAAAACTTTGTATGTCTTTAAAATAAATTTATATTGTTTTATGTAACTTTAATTGTTTTTAAAATGTTATTGTTTAGGCTTTAATGGACTATTTCTGGGAGCTTACCTTGAGTACCCCCCTGTAAGAAATGAGGCATACAAATGAAATAAATAAATAAAAATAAATATCCTAAAATAATTTGTTTTGACAATTGATGTTACATAGTAGTAGAGTGATGTTCTGAGGAGCTGTTTCTGAAGATCTGTTTCTGTGTTAATCAAATCATGGTTTTAATTATTGGATTTATATCCCACCTTTCTCCCAAGATGGGATTCAAGGCACCTTTCAATAATTTAAAAAGATACAATTGAAACATTAATTACACAATTTTAAAAAAGAATTAAATATTACCATTATTAAAACATAATTATAACAGTTTTGTCAGCATAACTTTCTGCCACATTAATTTTCTTAGCTACTTAAGCAGGCCATATTTGAGTTGAAAAGGTAATTGACCCATTCATTATTGGAGAAAAACAGAAGAAACTGCCAGTTGCTTGTGTGCTTAACTTTGGATATACAGTTGTTCCTTTATATTTGCTGGGGTTTGGTTCCAGGACACCCCATGGATACCAAAATCCATGAATACTCAAGTCCCATTATATGCAATGGCATAGCAAAATGGTGTCCCTTATATAAGATGACAAAATCAAGATTTGCTTTTTGGATTATTATTTTGTAAAAATATTTTTTCAAGCCGTGAATACTTAAATCCTTGACTATCACATCTGTGGGGAGGGACAACTGTATTAAAGAATTACTCTGTGATGTTGTTGAGTATCAAAGAATGTGATTTCCAATATTTTGGCAGTTGTGTGCATTCTTAAGAAAAAAAATCTTTGGCTATACTAGTCCCAATGTAGAGTTGTGGGCTATGTCACATGTTTTTGAGCTAGTTTTGATGCTTTAATAATGGTGATTCTTAACATTTAAAATACAAGTATAAGAAGATTGCAGATGCGGTAGCTGCTTGATAAAGTTTGGCTTTGTACATTAATTCATTTTTTCCTCAGGTTGTTGTTCCAAGAGGTCCTATTGAAGCTAAAGGCCTTTTGCTATCCTGCATAGAAGACAAAAACCCTTGCATATTCTTTGAACCAAAGATTCTATACAGAGCTGCAGGTAAAATGCGTCCTCACACAATGTAAAATGTTCTGTGTTTGCATATAAAGGAGCATATTCTAATTTTGCAGACATTTCTTTCGCCTCTATTTATTGTTCAAAAAGAGTTTTTCCACTATTTGCTTTGATATTAGGAACTTTGTAATTTACCCCATAATCCTGTTTTTTTGGAATTAAGTCCATTGGGTTCAATGATGCTCCTGATGATCGGATTGGGTTGTGCTAATGCTCCCTTTGGGAGCAGTTTAGTTTGTTAAACTGGATGTTGCTTAACAGATTGGATACTAGGGGAGGAGGGGCAAGATGGCGACGGACTAACAACTTCTGAATTGTCCTCCCACTAACATCTGGCATTACCACCTACATATACCTCAAAAATCCCACCCAAAGGCAAGAAAAGAAATCGGACGAGCCCCAGCAACAACAATGACATCCAGAAATCCTCCAAAGCAGAAAAACAGATGAGGATTGATTCACTCTTCCCAGCGATAGAGACAACACAGTTTGTGAGTAACAGATCTGTAACAATAGCTCCTTCTTTACTCCCTAAGCCATCACAGACACTTGAACTAAACAAACCAGCCCCCTCAATTCCTCAAAGTGTAAGTATAAATTATGGGCCAGAGCAAGTTGATAACAAAGTCAAACTCCCGGAGCTTGGCAGCATTCCCTATAATAACAGTGCTCGGCTATTCTATGATTTCTGCGAACTGTCCATAGAAACATTGATTCTTATTTTGCAGAGACTAAATGGCATTACAAACAAGCTTTCCCAACAAGCTTTTCAAAGGCAAAACCCATATGGCAAACAGGGGGTTAAAATGTAGCAGATTTGGAGGAAGCGTGCCCTGCCATGTCACAGGATGCAGTTAATCACTGCCGAGTGTTACAGAAAAATCAGCTCCTGCTACAAATACATCACAATGTCCATATTTGGAACAGCTGCAAGTCAGTTGTGAGATATCTTTCCCAACTTTTAAACATGCACAGCAGAACAATTGATTTACTAGACTGCCACTTTTTACCCAGCTACTAAACCCAACTACTACTCAAGAGCTACTAAACGTATTTTTTTTACCTTTAACCAGGCAAATATTACTAACAGGCTGTTACGGAAAAAAAATTTCCTCTGGAATGCACATTATATAGAAATTATCAGAGTTTTTAAGGATGAGATAGTCTGTGACATCACAGGGAAAATAGCAACGATAACACAAAGAAGCAACAATTCTGCACACCAAGAGGGAGAACCTAGACACACCTCAAAGGAAGAAGCTCAGGCTATAAATCAAGAAGTAATTAAACTGAGAGAAAAACTCACAGAAATTTGGGAACACACTCCCACAATACTAACAGCAATCCAGCCCCATTGAAATCAGCCCCCTCCAGAAGGACTCATAGAAAGCTGCCAGTGCATTTTTTCTGATTTTTCTGACAATGAAAGCGAAAGTGATTACTCTCTACTAACAATCAAGGAAGCCTTGAAATCCCGAGTTGTAGCCAACACCCCTTCAAAAATGCAATATACTGCAGATGCACCCCCATCTACAATTAAATTCCAGGGATCTCAAACATCCCTATGCAAACCTAGTTCAAGGGAAAAACAGTCTTCACTGCCACTTATCTCATCTCCTAAGCCAAAGGATGCCCCCCTCACTAAAGAGATGGGATCATTGCTTGCTTGTGATCCTCATTTTGCTTCCCATGCTGCATTGGTTCTTCCAATCTCCCTTCCAGAACAGGGAGGGCAGGAAGAACAGGAATGTGATCCACTACTCCTCCATTCACAGAGGAGGACACAGCCACAGTCAACCCAGCCATTTAATCAACTGTCATCAGATGAATTACCCATCCAGCCTGTGCCCTGCAATGCAACTGCCTGACTTCCAACAGACCAGCACAAGATTACCCTTATGACCTGGAATATCGCTGGGTGGCTGACGGCCCACAGAGATCCTTGTCTTAGTGACTTCCTCACCCAATATGACATTATACTGATCCAGGAAACATGGACTAATAAGGATCTGCTTTTAAATGGCTTTCACTCATTCTCAATTCTGGCAGAGCCAGGGAAAAAGCATGGAAGAGCTAGAGGCAGCCTGGGTGTTCTGGTTTCCACCACCTATGTGCCATAACAAGGCCTCTTTCCACTTTTAAAACATATGCCATGGCAGTGCTAATTGAATTTAACCATTGCACCTTGCTGATAATAAATGTCTACATGCCTCCAGTGAAGAAGAAATCCCAAACCAGAGGCCTGTGGGCTGAATTGGAATCATACACTGCTAATCTCATGTTGCAGAACCCAAATGCATTTGTAATTTTGGGGGGTGATTTGAATGCCAGACTGGGCCCCAATGCACTCCTCATGATTTTGAAGATGATGGAACCCACCCCATCCGATGCTCAAAGGATAAGAAATAAAATTTTGCAGGACTTTGTCTGGATCAAACAGTATTCAGGCTGAACCTTCAAATCCTAAATAGTGCCCTGAAAAATGACTGTCCAGCTGAATTCACTTATCTCTCTGGGTCCAGAATGAGTGCCATAGATTACATAATCATTTCTAGGGACCTTCTTCCCTATGCCAAGTATTTAGAAGTTATGCCCAGATTTGAAAGTGATCATTTTCCAATTCGGCTACACCTTAGTGACTTCACTCAGGAGACACACACCAGGGAGCGCTATCACCTTTCTGTGACACCATCAGGAAGGACTTATCGCCGAGCTAAATGGACCCTCCAGCTAAACAAAACAATAGGTGAGGTATTGGCTTCAGACCAACTTCAGCGTCTTAGGACTGCCCTGATATCAGCTGAGTCCCCTGATGAAATCTTGGAAAATTACAATACACTTATCCAAGCTCTACACCAATATCTAATCCATCAAAATAGCGCACATCAGTGGAAACAACAGCACCACTCCAAACCATGGTTTGACAAGGAATGTGTTAATGCTAAACAAGCCCTCATTGTTACTTATCAGGGTTACCTATCTAATAACGGCTGCTCCAGCAGAAAAGAGACTACAAAGAGCTGCTGATGAACAAGAAAAAGGAAGCCATGAAAAATTGACTGGACACAACTTATCCAGGCAGTCAGATCCAATAACACAGCTCTATTCTGGCATATTACATCAAGTTCCCAGAGAAATGGGCCAGCCACAGTGGGCTGTCACATCCCTCCAGGGATATGGGAGGATCACTTTCAAGCACTTTATAAGGACAACTACATTGAAAGTGGATGCACTAGCCAAAATATAGAAAATATCCAAAGGTGGCCACCAGTGACAGCCTCTGAGATCAAGAACCTTGTAGCCCAGCTGAGAATGGGGAAGGCTCCAGGGGAAGAATTAATACCTTCAGAAGCCATTAAAAACAAATGGATTGGGGCCTTGCAATCATTGTCCCCATATATAAAAAAGGAAGCAAGGATGATATTGTCAACTACAGACCAATTAGTCTCCTCAGTACAATCAGCAAACTCTATGCAAGACACTTATAGTGGAAATTTCAGACCTGGTTGGAACAAGAAAACATACTTGCAGAAGAATAAGCTGGCTTCCACCATAGATCAGTGCCTTGTACTCCACCACCTTATTGAAAAATACTCCACCTGCAGCACAGTTTCTTTCTATGCTGCCTTCATAGACTTTAAAGCAGCATTTGACTCTCTATCCCGAACCAAACTGTGGTAAAAACTGGAGGTTTCTTCAATCGACCGACATTTACTCCATCTACTTCGCATGCTGCATGAAGGGACTTCATTAAAAGTAAGATGTAACCCCCAGGGACATCTCACCAATGACATTGTCACTGAGAAGGGTGTCAAGCAAGGCTGCATTCTAGCTCCACTCCTGTTTAACTTCTACATCAATGATTTGGTGGATCACCTCAACAACACTAACCTCCATCCCCCAAAATTAGAGGGAAGGCATATCTCAACGTTGCTTTATGCGGATGATGCAGCAGTACTTTCAAGAACTCCCATTGGCCTAAAAAGAGCACTAAGAGCACTAACACAATATTGCAGAGTGGAACAGCTAGAACTCAACTATCAAAAAACTAAAATCATGGCATTCGCTAAAAGGCCTAAGAACTACAACTGGAATATAGATGGCCACAAGATTGAGCAGGTCTCTTGCTTCAAATACCTGGGGGTAATTTTTCAAGCCACTGGTAGTAGAAAAGCGCATGGGGAGTATGCTGCTTGCAATGCACAGAGGAGTACAACAGCTATTCTCAAATTTCTTAAGACAAGGGGAGGCCACTATTTACCTGCAGCGCTCAAATTCTTTGAAGCCAAACCAGTAGCACAACTGCTTTATGGATCCCAATTGGGACCCTTCCCCAACCCTGCTCCATTAGAACTTGTCCAATCCAAATTTTTAAGAGCAGCTTTCCAAACTCCAAAATGTGTCTCTAACGCAGCTCTGAGACTGGAATCAGGATTTATGAAAGTGGAGGCTAGAGTGTGGGTGACCATACTCAGCTACTGGCTCAGACTATCCCTCTTTCCCACTGGCCTTGCTCCACTAACCTTAAGTGATGATTTCCAATCCAGCTGGAAACAGACAGTGATGACTAAAATTTCAACGCTGGGCCTTTCTCCAGATCTTTTGCTTAGCCTGGGATATGATAGGGCGAAAGTTACTATCAAACAACGGGTAGTAGATATAGAGCGACAACTGTATCTAGCCAGCACTCCAACCTTCATTGCTAGTGACTCCAACAGATATCTGGCCTCTCCTTTGGCATATTTAGCAACACTTGAAATACCTAAACATTGAAGGGCCTTTACTCTTGCATGGTGTCATTCCCTCCCTTCAGCTGTCCTTGAAGGCCGATACAAGAAGATCCCCTTCTCAGACAGACTGTGCCCCTGCAACTCAGGCCAAATAGAAACAACAGAGCATGTATTACTCCAGTGCTCATACTACAGGGACATATGTCTCAGCCTTATTTCACCCCTGTTGCATAAATACCAAGGGCACACTGGACAATTCTACATAAACTTGTTGCTTTCAGACACCAACCCAGGAACAACTTATAATGTTGCCAGATTCTGCGCAGCTGCGGTTAAAATTCGACAGACAATGACCTCCACAGTAGAATAGTATCAACTTAGTCTTGTTATACTGGAGCTATGGAATCTGAAGGAACATTTTAAATACTGCTTTTAGCCTGTTTTTATCCTGTGTTTTTACCTTTATTCTGTATCCCTTTTTACCTGTGCTGGTCTATGACCGTAATAAAGATTCTATTCTATTTTAGATTGGATGCCAGTCTTCTTAATTTTGTTATTGTGTGCATTCAAGTAATTTCTTACTTATGGCAAACCTAAGGCAGGATTTTCTTGACAAAATATGTTCAGAAGGGGTTTTCATTTGCTTTCCTCTGAGGCTGAAAAAGTGCCCAAGGTCACCCAGTGGATTTCGATGGCTCAGGAGGGATTCAAATCCTGGTCTCCATAGACCAATGCTCAAACCACATTATGACATTTGTTTTCAGTCTACTTAATTACTGAATAATAAAAGAGGAATAAAAAAATGCTACCCACAAATTTGTGGTTTCAGATTGGGAATTATTTCACTGTTTTATTTGGGAAGTTCTAATATTGGCCAAACATATTGGCAGTGGGAGGTTATGGAAGAGCTCAAGGAGGTTTTCGATTTTCCACTGTCTAGCTGGTTTTGATTCCATGATGCTTGGATAAAACAAATGTTAGCTACAATGAAAAATGTATCTTTCACACTGTTGAAATGCCATGGAAAGATGGTGTTCATTGTTTTCCAGTATTGAAAATGTTTCAGCCAAAACAGAGAGAAGGAAAAAGTGACAGGTTCTATTGTTAGTCTGTTAAAATTAGTTTTAATTAAGTTTTGAATGACTTGAGCCCCATGGATCTGCTGAGTCTGGCCCAAACTGAAGGTCTTTGTGCAGAATTGATGTTAATAGTAAAAATCTACTTGTGCACCCTTGAATTACAAAAGGGGTGGTAGTGGTTTTTGGGTGAGAGTTATGAATGTGGGAATAAGCAAAGTGGTTTATATTGTGATGTTTTTGAGAATGTAAATGTAGAATGCTGCTACTGTGGCTTTAGTCAAAAGAAACCTGCTTTCAAGAAAACATTCACATTTAAGTAGAGGCGTTTATTATTTTAAAATTGGTATTGTATTTGCTGTGTTAAAAACACATAGTGGCAATGTGAAGGAAAAAACAAGTCATCTTGACATTATCATGGTTTAAGTATCCCATGGAGAATCTATTCTTATGCTTTGTGACCTTTTCGGTTTCATTTAATTCCACCATATATAACATGAGTGGTGTAGATATAAATGACTTACATCATTGGTTGTTATAGTGACAT
This sequence comes from Gambelia wislizenii, assembly GCA_030847615.1. Taxonomy (NCBI): domain Eukaryota; kingdom Metazoa; phylum Chordata; class Lepidosauria; order Squamata; family Crotaphytidae; genus Gambelia; species Gambelia wislizenii. Next base: position 160,929,921 of record JAUMIR010000001.1, on the reverse strand, counting down.
GGCAGGTAAGATGGAAAAACTAGTTGTTTTTCACCAATGTTCAGATGTTAAAATGTTTTCCTACTGCAGTGGTAAATAAAATTCTTGTTCTGCAAAATGCATGAACATTTGTGAATGACCATAGAATCAGAGCTGGAAGAGGCCTAGCAGGCTGACTAGGCAATCTAGAGTTCTTTCATAGGCTGGTAAAATGAGTACCCGGTTTGTGGGGGCAATTAGCTAATACACATTGGAAGCTGCTTAATGCAGTGTAGATGTGTAAATCGCTATAGCTTAACAATTTGTAAGCTGCTCTGATAGCTTTTGTGTCTGAAGAGCAGGGTATAAATACCTAATTAAAAAAATAGAGTTCTAGCCTTCAGAAGAGATGGCTATATAGTGCCTGAAGAAGTCAACCATAAGAACCTATTCCTCCTCCGAGTAGTGGTTCTATTCACTAATTGCTCTTACTATTCAGTTTACATCTATACTCCTGTAACATTTTTTTTCCCCAAATTGAGTTGTGTCACTGAACTGGGATGTGAAGGAACTACTAGTTTTAACCCAGCCACAAAAATCCATGGATAAATAGTATGCAGATAACAGTGGGCTCTTGGTATTGACTGGGGTTTGGTTCCAGGACCTTCGTGAATGCTCGAGTCCCATTGTATACAGTGGTGTAGTAAAATGGCATCTCTTGTATAAAATGGTGAACAGCAGGATTGGCTTTTTGGAATTTTTTTACTTGAATATTTTTGAGCCTTGGTTGATTGAATCCATTGAGGCAGTGGATATGGAGGACCGACTGTACTTGTTTGTGGTGTAGAAAACTTTGGTTTACATCCTTCTGTTTGCATGGAATTAATTAGGTTGCATTTGTGAGTTCAGAATTTCTCAACCTATCTCACAAAATTCTTAAAGAGGTAAAATGTTGCTATTGACCTTTTTAGAAAGAACGATATTAAGTATAAGTAATAGAATGTGTGAGTAATGGGCAATGGTGAGGAACGATGAAGGAGATGCAGCCCTCCCAGTCCTTGTGGATGTGTGCAGCCTCTGGACCAAGCATTGTTGCCCATGTTAATCATTTGAGCATCATAATGATTACATATGGAAGGTAGAGCCTGCATGATGGTAACAGAATTTCTGATTTTGCCATCGGCTTATCCTTTCAAGGATATTAGGCCAGTGCTGCTAATTTGGAGCAGTTTATATCTTCTGGTTGCATGGCTATGATTTTGAAGCATCTGCAAAATATGAGGTTTTGAGGAACTAATGCACAGTCAAGGCTTGGTAGATGAAGGGAATGCTGCGGATGTAGCATAGTTAGATTTCAGTAAGGCCTTTGACAAGTGCCCCATGATATTCTTGCAATTAAGCTGGTAAAATGTGGGCTAGACAATGCTACTCTTAGGTTGATTTGTAATTAGATGACCGACTGAACCCAAATAGTGCTCACCAATGGCTCTCCTTGATCCTGGAGTTAAGTGACTAGTGGGGTGCCATGTGCTTCTGTCCTGGACCCAGTGCTATTCAACATCTTTATCAATGACTTGGATGATGAGAAGGTTGAGAGGTGACATAGCCATGTTTAAATACCTGAAAGAATATCATATTGAAGAGGAAGCAAGCTTGTTTTCTGCTGCTCCAGAGACTAGGACATGTAGCAGTAGACTCAAACTACAGTTGGCCTTAGCGCCATGAATTTTGGCCCCAAATTTAGGAATGCCCTCCTCGACATCCTCCCATTCACATGCCACGGTCCTTGTCAATGGCATTGATTCATCCCCATTTACACTATTTCGTGGCACTAGGCAAGGATGCCCACTTTCCCCATTGCTGTTTGCCATCATGATTGAGCCCCTTGCAATTATCATCTGCAACAACCAGGAGATCATGGGCCTTCGCATTAAGAATCACCACTATAAAATTGCCCTATATGCAGATGATATCTTACTTTCATTGACGCGTCCAGAAATGTCTTTTCCACCATTGAAAAATGTCATAGAATACTTTGGACAATTTTTCAAAATCAAACATGCTTTGTATCAGTGCTATGCCCCAGCAACAGACCACATGGCATCTTCTTACTGGCTTGCAAGTTAAACCATATGGCTTCAAATATTTAGGTATTATGCTCACCAAGGATTCACACCAGCTCATTCCAAGAAATTACAATCATATCACTAAGTGGATGACTACCAAGTTGAAGGCGTGGAAGTCCCTCAAACTCTCTCTTTTGGGTAGGATTGCCCTAATCAAGATGTTCCTGACACCACCTCTCTTTTTCCTCTTTCAAACCATCCCCATGTCTCCCTCCCCTTCTAGATTCAAAAGATAGCAAAATATGATTACTCAGTTTGTCTTTGAGGCAAAACGACCATGCTTCCCAAAATCTGCGAGGCCCAGGGACTCCAAGAAGGGCTGTCTAGCAATCCCTGACCTTACCTTATACTTGCATGCTTTTCAAATGGCCCAATTCACTCAATTACTCAAAGAAAACTTCCAAACGAGATGGGTTGAAATTGAACTTAAGGATTTATCACCCGAATGCTGCATATTCTGTTCCGCTGCATACACTTAAACCAATAACCCACCCTTTTCTTGCTGCCTCTCTTTCTATATGGCAAAAGTGGATGCCAGTCTTGGCCCCGAATCCATCCCCAATACAACCTTTTTTGCTACACCTGGGGCTTTATGGCCCCAGATAAATTCCTTCAGTATGAGGCCTGGAAACAGCATGGGATCCATCGCATGAGGGACCTATTTAAAGGTGGAAAACCTAAATCAACGCAAGACATTTTGGCCACGCTCTCTCCATTTTGTCCCAATTGGCTCCAGCTTCACCAAACCACTACATTTTTATCCTGCTTGGTCGCACAAGGAGAATACCCCCAATCCCTCACCTTTTACAAAGCCGCTTGTACTATCCCTAACTTCCTAAACAAAGGTTTGGCTGCAACTATATATAAGTCCATACTTGGTCATCAATATGGAGAAGGTGATCTCATGCGAACTGTCTGGCATACCTCAACACTATGCTTTCAGAATCTGAGTGGACACGTATATGGTCCTCTCCCCCTTACAAATCACATTCAGAAGCTGTTAGAGAAGGGACACTGAAAATTATTCATAAATGGTATCTTACCCCTCTGCAGCTCTCCAGAATGACCAAGTTCATGTCCCCTAATTGCTGGCGAGGTTGCAGTGTAATCGGCTCCTACTTGCATATGTGGGTAGAATGTCCATCAGTACAAAAATTTTGGAATAAGGTGTTATATTATCTCTCCTCCATCACACAACAATCTATCAACTTTTGTCCTGCTCTGTTGCTCTTGACAATTTATACTGGTGGAAAAAGTACCTTAAAGTACAGAAAAATATTGGGGTTCTTCTTAGCATCCGCCTGGACCGAGATAGCCAAGCACTGGAAAACTGGATTGTTTTCTATACAGGGATGGTGGGAAAGGGTTTGGTCCACTTGGCTCTCTGAGAAACTGGCCTATATGACCAAGCTATATAATGGTAACGTGCCAGCTACTACTTTTGAAGAGGACTGGTTTATTTTAATACAATATGTAAACAATACAAGCCAATGCCCAAGACCCCCAGGATCCCAGCTCCCGTTCTGGAAGGATGTGCTGTACAACTCTACTGTTCCCTCTGCAACTTCCACAATATCATCAACTGCTCTTACTTAGACTCATCTGTGAAAATGAAGAAATACAAAACATGTACCTGCTGTGCCCTGGACTATACAGGTTGTCCTTTCCTACTATTTGTAACCATCCTGACTATGTTTGTCATTGAATGTTCATTTGTTTGTGAGACATTATTGTTTCTATGTTGACTCATGAATTGATCCAAATAAAATCTTAAACAAACAAACAAAAACTACAGTTGGCCCTCTGTGTTCATGGAGTCTGTATCCATAGATTCTGTATCCACAGATTCAGCCTTCCACAGCTTGAAAATGTTTTTTTAAAAATCTAAAAAGAAAACCTTGATTTTGCCATTTTATATAAGGGACACCATTTTACTATGCCATTGTATATAGTGGGACTTGAGTATCTATGGATTTTGGTATCAATGGGGTGGTCGTCCTGGAATGAAACTCCAGCCAATACCAAGGGTCCACTGTACAAGAAAAGAGATTCCACCTAAATAGTAGGAAGAACTTCCTGATGCTAAGAGCAGTGGAACACGCTGCCTCAGAGTGTGGTGGACTCTCCTTCTTTGGCGGTTTTTAAATCGGCTGGATGGCCACCTTCCAGGAGTGCTTTGATTGTATATTCCTGCATTGCAGTGGGTTCGACTGTGTGATGAACCAGGTAACACACACACTGAATCAACACACATGTAGCAGCAACAGAGCTTATTGATCAAGGATATGCATACAGTTTCATTCCAAAGCCAGTTCTGACTGGCCCCAGTACAAAACAGACAGATAAGGTCATCAGATCCCCTGTATGCCTGGGAACTGTTAGGGAGGCTGAGGGAGGCAAGATAGATTCCAGACTCTGCAGCACAGCTGGTGACCTTGGGCTGCCAGGAGGAGATGTTTGTGGAGTTTAAGGTGGGCTGCCCTGGCTCCAGGAGTTAAGGTGTTCTGGGAATGTTCCCCAGAGAACCAGCCCCTGTCAGGGCCTACCTAAACCATGTCGGGGCCTACTCTGGATTACTGCAAATCCCAGCATCCAGAGTAGGGCACGACAGACTGGATAGCTCTCGTGGTCTCTTACAACTCTATGATTTTATTATTCTGACAGGAGATGTTGACAGTTATTTTCAGAATATTTCACTATATTGCAGTGTGGTGTTCTCTGGGTTGCTAGAGGGAGAAGAATTGCACATGGAAACTATAGTTGAAAATGTTGAGCCTGAAATAATTACTTCACCACTGTTAAACACAGGTGTCATTGATGATGATAAAGCAGTGAAAAATACAGATGATGGTATAAGTAAGCTATGATATATTCCGGTATTTTTCTGTTTCTGTGGTCCTTCAGAGAAACAGGCAACTTTGAAACTTTAACTAACAAATGGTTTCTAGAGAGGGGGAAAGTGCTTTCTGCTTGTTGTTAAATGTCCTACTCTTGGCAGTCCAATTGACACAAATGCTGGCTTCTTTGCTACCAAGTTAAAACATGGCTTTTTATTAAAGCCTTTAGGGCCTAATGATTTTGTCCAGTGTTTACATGCACATGCTGATTTTCTCTATTTCAATTTGTTTCACTTGTTAAATTGTTTAATTTGTTTTTAGCCTGCTTAAATTACTGCTACTGCTAACATTGAGTTGCTTAACTTGATTTTAATTGTATTCTGCCCTGAGAACCTATGACAAAAGTTGTGATATAAATATTATAATATATAAATGAAACAGATTAATGTATTCAAAACTGTTCTTTTCTACCCATGTGGCCTTTAGCATGTGGAATAACATAGGGTTCCATTCTATCTACTGAGAGCAGTGGGTACATTTAACCAAAAATTTGGGATGGGATGCAGTCAGTCTGGTATTGACACCCAGCCCTCACTTGGGGCAATAATGTTTTGAGATTATTTTTGGATGGCTGGTAATGAACAAACTGCAGATTTATGGGTAGATTTGGTTCACCCCCTCCCCCCATCACATTTTTACCTCTTAATTGGTTATGTGTATAATTTTAAATGCTAAGCTTCTATTAAAACTCGGTTAAATTATTTTATTTTAATTCATATCCAGCTTTTCTCTCAAGACTTAAGATGGTGAATATAATATACTCAGTCTAAACATTTGTACTGCAGCAGAAGGGGTGGTGCCATTAATTTCTGCTTTCCTCATTCTTTTTTGCTTCCTCATTCCTATACATTCTCCTCTTGAATCCTTCCTGCTTTCTTCCTTTCCAGCACAGCAGGGATCTGCCTTCTTGTCTTTCTCTTCTCTCTGTATCACAATAGAGGAGCATCTTCTATCTTATTGAAAGCATCTCTTCTATGCTGCTCATGTGACAGTGTAATCCGTATACAGGGACCAAGAATGTGGTGGTTTACAAGTCAGCTAAAGTTTGCCAGTAGTGTGGGGACTGAGATGAACTAAAGCCTCTGTCTGAAGTAGTGCTGTTTCAAGCTGAGGTTTTACTTGTTGTATTTTATATCACATCTACCTACTAAAGGTTGGCTAGATATCATTGCTTCATGATTTCAGATATCTGTTTTAAGTTTTACATTTAGAGAATCTAAATTACTTTGCTTGGCATTTGTTCAGTGGAGCAAGTCCCAGTGGAGCCATACTATATTCCACTTTCTCAAGCAGAAGTACTTCAGGACGGAAGTGATGTCACGCTGGTGGCTTGGGGTACTCAGGTTGGTAAGACGTGTGAGATAATGGTGGGTTTTGAAATAAATACTAAATGTTTTCTGGAAGTGTTCTTTTAAACAGCAGTGGTGGGAATTATGAATAAACTGTGGGAAAGTAAAACAGACAGGGGTGGACCCAGATTAAATTCCTTTCACTTGTGTTTCCATTGAAATCAGTGAGACTTGAAATGATTGAGATAATCCACTTTTCACAAATTAGTGGGTCTACTGTATTGATTCAGTGGGCCTACTGTATTTGGGGCTAGCAATTTGGTTTTGGTTTAGTGTTTAATGTTTCAGCAATAGTGGAAACCTTAAAATTAATTAATTAATTAATGTGTGTGTGTGTGTGTGTGTGTGTGTATGCATGCACATATGTACATATACGTTTTTCTGGCTTGAATTTAAATATGGCCCTGTAATGTAGCAATATACACTGATTCAGTTGGAGGTGCCCATTGAAACACATCTTCTGTGTGAAATGAAACAGTTTGCGGTAATTATTCATCTGAGAGATTTGATTCAACTTATGATTAAGTAAAGAATCATTAAAACAGTCCCAGGGTTAAAATATGATTGAAACAAAATACAGTACTATTAAAACCAACTAAGCAGGAGAAATGAATGAATGTAAGCTACACAGCAAAAAATACAATAGAAGAATATCAGCACTTAGAAAGTCTGTAACTAAAGTACGTATCAACAAACTTGTTAGCCAAGTATGGTGTCATCTCCTATTGAGCATCATGACTGGCCATCCATACAGAGCTGGACTGGGAAGCCCCACTGTCATTCTACTTTTCCTGCTCCTGAGCAGGAATGTTGAGAGGGCAGTACCTAGACACTTTGGGGACATTTCCAAAAAACCCCCACCAATGGCCAGAAGTTATGGGAGGGGAGGCCTATGATCTGATGGAGGCTTTTGGAGCTCTTTAAAATGCTGTCACTGAAGCAGCCACTCTCCCACTATTTTAGTGGGCTTTCTGAACTGGAAAAGCAAAGGGATGTGCTGAGCAGCATTGACTGTAGATACTTACAGCTTCTGTCCAGCCCATTGTACTTTTTCTATCCTTTTGTTAGGAAGGCTTTGGGGAGGGGCTTGTTTGGATGAGTGGAGTGGAGCTGGTGATTACAATTTTTGGCTTCGCCAGCGAAAACATGTAGATCCTTCTAGATAGTCGTAGGAATTCTGTGGCACAAAGGGTGTCAAGACCAATTCAGAATATTTTTCTCTGATAGGCTATTTGGATTCACACCCTTCCAGTATGTTGATGGAATTCAAAGCTTTGACAGTCAAATACATTAATATACTGTTGCATGTCCCCCTCCCCACAATATTTAGGTTCATGTTATCAAAGAGGTAGCAGTTATGGCTCAAGAGAAGCTTGGTGTATCCTGTGAAGTAATTGATTTGAAGACCATTCTTCCTTGGGATGCAGAGACTGTATGCAAGGTATGTACATGTAAATTCAGTGTATGCAGTTGTACTTGGCTTGATTATGTAGCATTAGTTTATATTTTTACAGTCAGGAATATGTAGAACGTACTCTGCACAAGACACTTTGCTATCTAAAACTTAATATTTAATGAACTCTAAGGAATAAATAAAGATGGCAAGAGGACAGGCCTCGGATATTCCTTGGGAAGGAGTTCCACATGCAAGGGACTGAAATATTCTGTTCCTGCTGACCTCCAGTTTGATCTTAATCAATGATTGTTCCAACTTTCACTCGGTCAGGAAGAAAAGTTACAGGAATTTTAGGAATAGAACAGGAGAAGTCTCAAATGTCCTCTTCAATAGCATTCTAGACCTTAAAATAAGTTCCTAGAAAGAAAGAAAGAAAGAGAGAGAGAGAGAGAGAGAGAGAGACTGACTTTGCTTTAAAACAAAAAGGTGTATACTCCAACAAGCAAGGAAATGTGAACCAGGTACTCCTTCCACCCTCCCCCCACAAAACTCTGAATGGACCCATTGCCGTATATACTTGTGTATAAGTAGAGGGTAGGTTTGGGGGCCAAAATTATGGATTTTTCTATGACCCATGGATAATTTGAAGGTAAAACTTCAGGGCTCAGCACAGTGCTCCTCAGATCCATTCTGTGCTGCCTCAGAGGGCCAGCCACCCCCTGGCTGTTGCCTCTGCCGCCATTTTCCCGTCCAGGCATTCGAAAAGGCCCTTCACCACTCTAAAAGAAACACTAACCACCTCTCCACTCTCCAACAGCCTTTTGCAATACCTGGGTGGAAAAATGAGTGATAGCAGTTCTTTGATACTCTCCTGCCATAGCAGAAAAGCAACCTCTCCACTGTGGTGGGAAGCCCCAAAATAGCTGCCAGAGATAGAGGAGGGGGCCATTGCTTCTGTCAGGCTCTCTCAGCATGGACTCTAAGCTCTCAGACTCTCGGGGCTTAGTCCATGCCAAGAGAGCCTGAAAGAAGCACCCACCCCTTCAGCTCTAACCACTGTGCTGGGAAAGCCCCCAAAGTGCCTGCTCTGTCTGCTCTGGCAGTGAGGCCCTGAAAGAGTCAACCCTGTTGCCATTTTTTTGAGCAGGCATTACAAAGGGCTGGAAGCGGTGGCATGGCAGACAGTAGCACCACATTGAGCCATGTAAAAGTCAACCTAGGTTTTTTGGGTCAAATTTTTGGCAGAATTTTTTTTTACTTACACATGAGTATATATGGTAACTTCCATCACAGGTGCACTGCAGCTTAATCCTGGCTGGGAAATTGCTGGCCTATATAGCAAAGGGACTTGGTCCAGCAAAGAGTTACTACTCACAGTGCAGAAACACCACTGAAGTAGCAGGCAGCAGCAAACTTGATATGAAACTCACCTTCCCATCACATCAGATATATTCTGGTAGTGCAAGGGATTGTTGTTGTGTGCCTTCAGGTCATTTCTGACTTACGGCAACTGTAAGGAGAACCTATCATGGGGTTTTCTTTGCAAGATTTGTTCAGATGGGGGTTGTCCCTGCCTTCCTCTGAGGCTGAGAGCATGTGACTTCTCCAAGGTCAACTAGTGGGTTTCCATGGCTGAGCAGAGTTGTAGTCCAATGCTCAAACCACTATACCATGCTGTCTCTCTTGCAAGGGCCTTTTGTGGGAGAGGAGAAAGACAACATGAAAAGGCTAAACTTGGAAAATGTGAGATTTCTGTGGAAGCTTGTCATCAGCTATAACTGTGAGATCACAAATGAAACCTATCCACTCACAAAAGAGGGGGGTGTCATGTTAACAATTTAAACCTGTCTTTCAAAGAGAGATGTCCCGTATACTAGAAGGTCCCCCACAATGTATTTTTATATATGGAATATTTATTGTTTAGTAGATCTATTGTCACTTTTTAATATTTGTATTCAAATTACAAGAAAAAAGATTCCACCTAAACATTAGGAAGAAATTCTTGACTGCAAGAACTGTTTTGATGGTGGAATAGACTGGTTCAGGTAGACTCTCTTCTTTGGAGATCTTTAAACAGAGGTTGGGTGGGCATCTTTCAAAGTGATGTCAGGAGTTAGAACTCCATTTTAAAATGCCCAAACAAACTGCAGAGTCATGCTGAGTTAAAATGGCTGACTCCATGAGTTGCCTAGTCTTCCTTAGCTACAGAAGGAGGGCTCTTATTGGTGTGTAAGATCATGTGATTGAGTAATCCAATGCCCTGTAGCTGTGTATATGGGAGGGCCCAGAGCAGAGCTCTCTCTTCTTCCTGTGAATGCTGAGGCCTGGTGAAGCAGTTTCTCCTTGGATTGTAAATATTTGTATATATTGCAACTGAGTTTGAAGATAAAAGTGCCTCCTGCTTATTTGGACGTCAAACACTCTGTGTGTGAGTATTCTTGGGAAAGGGTTGCTACAGAGTCTACTGAGACAGTTTTTTTGGGCTTCTGCTGGGGATTGAGTGGCCTATCATCCCCTGACAGTGGTTATGGGCCCAGCTGATTGATCTCTGATTAGATAAGGTGCACCCAGAAAACTTCCCAGAAACTCTTTTGTCTTGAGTGTTTTTTGGCTAGTTGACTGAGAAACAGTTAAGTTTCAACCAGGCCCTGTAATATCTTCCAGCAACCTTGAAGTGCTGCCAGCTGCCAACTGTTTGTATTTTCATAGCTGGAGAATTGTTGAATCAGTCAGCAGAGTGGCAGATAATAGTCTCGTCCACTTTGAAAAGCTGGCTGATGGAAATTATTCAGCATGGAGTTTATACATGGAGGCTTTATTAATTAAGGACAATTTGTGGCACATTTTGGAGAATGAAAGTGTGATCCCAGAGGGTTCAGAAGATGAAGTAGCAGCTTTCAGGCTAGCAGACCAGAAGGATAGAGCTGCAATTCTCTTTATCGCTCAGCCCCTCCCAGTTAATACATGCGGCCCCAGCAATGACAGCCTTTCAGCTTTGGATAGCTTTGAAAACAGTTCATCAGAATTCCTCCTGCCTCTCAAAGATGATATGGACTAAGAGACTTTAGAACACAAAGCTGTCTACTGGAGGCTGTGTGACAGCCCATTTGGAGGAAATGAGGCAGCTTTTTCAAGAGGTGGCAAGTAGAGGGGTGGACATTCCAGAAGCCCATAAGTGTTTTATTTTATTGGGCAGTTTGCCAAAGGAATGGGATTTCCTAATGTACAGTCTGCAGACCACAAGGGAGAGTGATTTGTCTGTAGACCTTGTAGCTAGGTGTATTCTGGAAGAGGTCTAACACAAGCAATTTGATTCCCGGATGGAGGGGAATAAACAGCCACAAATTACCAGACGCAATCAGAAGAGCACTGAAACAGAGCCACCTGTGGAGGAGAGAGCCTGCAGTTATATGAAACACTGTTTCAGATGCAAAAAGCCTGGACATTTTAAGAAGGACTGTAAAATGCCTGCACTGGATAAGAGGGGTGCATCCTCTCAGGCTGCAAGCCGTGCCTTTGTAGCACAGCACCATCCTGATGGTACTGAGGAAAGAATTTGGTTACTTGATAGTGGGGCCATACACAATATGGTTAATGATTTACAGTTGTTAAGCAATGTTAAAAATCCTTCAACAACGAATATTACCCTTGCAGAAGGTGCTCCTAGCAAGGTGCAGAAAATGGGCACTGCATATGTGCCCTCTTTTGGTATAGATTTTGAAAATATGTTTAACAAACTAGAGAATTGTATATTAAGTGTGTCGCAAATGACTACTGATGGTTATAAAGTGATATTTGAGGGGGAACACTACAGTAACAGAAAGGTACAACATGAATAATATTTGTGCAAAAGAGATAAGGAAACATGGGTTGTATTATATGTTGCCTAAAGGGAAGGTAGCAAATGTGAACCCTGCAGACAGTGTGCCCCTACATGATAAGTATGTTCATTACTACCACAGGCTAATGGGCCATGCTAGTTACAAAGGGTTAAAGAAGCTAGCAAAAGTGTGCCTGGTTTAAGCATGAAACACTGCCCAAGGTTCTTAGAATGTGCCGTGTGCAGGAAAGTTAAGGTGAAGGCTTTCCCTGTTGCCAAAAAGATCCAGTGTGTCACCAACAGACCCTTTGAGGTTGTCCATGCTGATTTGGCAGGCCCCTATAAGCCAACAGAAGGGGATAATCGTTATTTATTTGTAATTGTGGACAGACACACTAGGTACACCTACGTGTATTTACTGAAGGAGAAAAATTAGGCTGCCGATAGGTTCCGTGAGTGGGTGAACATGGTGGAACACGAATTTCCTTCTCATAAGGCTTCCAGTCTAGTGACTGATAGGGGAGGGGAATTTTTATACAACAGTCTGCAGACCTGGATGGGTAGGAGGGGCATTAGACACATGACCACAAACCCAGCGTCTCCAGGGGAGGATGGGCTTGCAGAAAGGAAAATTGGGATGTTGAAGTGCATGATGGAGTACATGATGGAAGATGCACAAGTCCCAGCTGGGCTGTGCAGGGAGGCAGTGAAGACTGCTGCTTACATTTAAATAGACTGAGGACATCTAGCATCAACCAGACCCCATATTGTCTACTTTGTATGGTAGAGCACCAAACCTCAAGCACCTGAGGGTTTTTGGACAATGTGCAAATGTACTGATTCACCCGAGCCTAAGGAAGCCTGGGCAGCCTAAAACCAGGAGGCTGCATTTCCTAGGCTATGAGGGTAATAAGTACGTGTTTTATGTCCATCCTGGAAAGGTTACATTCTCTTTGAAATGCACTCAGGATGAGAAAGATTACATTGCAATCAGGAGGTGTTTGTTCCATTGGGGAGGGATGTATCAACAACTCCTCAAAGTCCCACAAATGGAGGGATGGTAATGCCTGATAATGAAGGGGAGACACAGGAAGAAAAGCCTGACACTTCACATGCCACTCCAACACACACACCACCACAAACAAGCATTGAGCCTGACACAGGGAGAGATAGCAGCAGCAGTGCAAGTGAGGATGAGTCAGACAGAACTAGGGTGCTCATCCTCAGAAGGTCAACAAGGGTCAGAAAGGCTCCTGACAGATTTGTTGTTCAGGAAGCCAGGCTACGCAATGTCAAAGCAGAGGAGCCTGCAAGTTTTCAGGATCTCCTAAAACTTCCCCAGGAAGAGCAGGAGAAGTGGAACACAGCCATAGATTCTGAGTTCGAGTCACTAGTTGAGAGGAAAGTGTTCCAGGTAGTTGAGAGGCCCAAAGACCAAAAGGTTGTTGGTTGCAGGTGGATATACAAGCTTAAGGACCTGCCTGATGGGACACAAAAGTATAAGACATGCTTAGTTACGAAAGGCTTTTTGCAGGAGCGCTGCACCAGTTTTGACAAAACTTTTCACCCACAGCAAAGCCAGAAAGCCTTAGGTTAGTGTTAGCTATGGCAGCCAAGAGGCAGATGGTTGTGCAACACTTTGACATTGAAACAGCATACCTGAATGCTGCTCTTGAAGAGACAGTGTTCATGGAACAGGCCCCAGGGTATGACAGTGCAGGTGAGAGCAAGGTGTACTTGTTGTGCAAAGCGCTCTACAGCTTGAAACAAAGCGCACGTTGCTAGAACAAGTGCATACACCAAGTTTTGGTGTTACTAGGTTACAAAAGGAGTGTTGCAGACACCTGTGTGTACACCAAGGGGGCAGGTGATAGTGCTGCCATGCTAGTTATCTATGTGGACGACCTTTGTGTGGCGGCAAAGAGTGCCAGTGATGTCAAGAAAGTACAGGTGGAGTTAGAAAGCCAGTTCAAGTTGAAGGACTTAGGCAGCCTGAGATGTTATTTAGGCATAGAGGTAGAAAGAGCCGGTCTTGGAGAATTTTTCCTAAGCCAGAAGAAGATTGACAGTCTTGTGGCCAAGTGTGGGCTTAGTGAGGTTAAGGTGGTCAGGACACCAATGACCACTGATTTTGTGAACTTGGAGGCAGAACAGGAATTTAAAAGGCCTGATCTGTACCACTCAGTGGTAGGCAGTCTGTTGTTTATTGCAAACAGCACAAGGCCGGACATCAGTTTTACAGTTGGGGTGCTCAGCAGAAGAGTCTCCAAGCCAAGGAGGGCGGATTGGGAAACCCTGAAGAGGGTAGTTAGATTTCTCAAGGGGATCATGGACATGTGTTTGAAGCTGACAGGAAGTCAGGTGACCCTGGAGTGCTATGTGGACAGTTCTTTTGCTGCTGAGACTTCAGACAGGAAGTCAGTGACTGGGATGGTGGTCAGGTATGCAGAGAGCCCAATAGTGTGGAGATCAAGAAAGCAGAACTGTGTGGCCATTAGTACCACTAAAGCTGAATTTGCAGCCTTGTCTGAGATGGCAAGTGAGGTACAATTGGTTAGGCAGATGCTTGCAGACCTTGGGGAGCCATGCCAAGTGCCTGTTGAGGTGCATGAGGACTCACAAGCCTGCATAGCGATGGCAGAAGCAGAAAACCTGAAATGCAGGACCAAGTACATTGCGGTACGCTACCAAAATGTGATGCAGTTAATACAAGAAAGTGTCTTGTGTCTGAAGTACTGTCCATCTAAGGACAATGTTGCAGACCTGCTCACAAAAGCCCTTCCAGCAGCAAGCCATGAGGAGTTGGCAAAGAGGCTTGGCCTTGTCGCTAATGTGTAAAGTGAAAGGTGTCAAAAGGGAAGGTCATCCAACAGATGATAGATGTCCAACAATGTATGTTAATGATGTTATGTTGTGATAACATGTGTCCTGCACAGTAGTTTGACCATTTTGGAGGGGATTGTCAGGAGTTAGAACTCCATTTTAAAATGGCCAAGCAAACTGCAGAGTCATGCTGAGTTAAAATGTCTGACTTCATGAACTGCCTAGTTTTCCTTAGCTACAGAAGGAGGCTTCTTATTGGTGTGTAAGATCATGTGATTGAGTAAGCCAGTGCTCTGTAACTGTGTATATGGAAGGGCTCAGAGCAGAGTTCACTCTTCTTCCTGTGAATGCTGAGGCCTGGTGAAGCAGTTTCTCCTTGGACTGTAAATATTTGTATATAATGCAACTGTGTCTGAAGATAAAAGTGCCTCCTGCTTATTTGGACGTCAGACACTCTGTGTGTGAGTATTCTTGGAAAAGGGTTGCTACAGAGTCTAGTGAGACAGTTTTTTTGGGCTTTTGCTGGGGATTGAGTGGCCTATGATCCCCTGACAAGTGATGCATGTGTTTCTGCATAGAGGAGATTAGGCTAGAAGGTCCTTGCAGCCCCTTCAAACTCTTAAGATTCTATGATTCTGTTTGTTTACGACATATATCCTTATTTATTTTCTGGCTCTTGTTTGTTTGCTTTTGATTGAAAGGTAAAACTGCAGCTTCTATGAATAGTAGGTGTAATTATACCCAAAGTGGATTCTCCCCGCCAATCCATCATTCTTTTCTATAGAAACTTGTCATCAACCACAACTATGCAGTAACTAACACCATTGTAAAATGACATTTCTTGTGTCTGTGTATGACATGTGTCCTACACACATGAATCAAGTCGTATTTGTTACCCTAAAGATGTATTTACAGTAATTTCAGAATTTTACCTTCAGAATTAGGAACAATGAGTTGATGTCCTTAAATTTCTGCCATAGTAACTGATTGTGTATGTGCTGCTATTTTCCCCATAGCCTCAGGTGCTTCATATGCTAGACTAAAGTTCATACTCCCTGCAGCTAAAATGGCCAGTAGTTAGGGATTCTAAAAGTTGCAGTCCAAAACATCTAGAGAGGATAAGGTTGTTAATTCAGCCATAAGTAATAACCTTACTTAAAAAAAAATCCTCTATGTGTTTGGTACAAGTCATTTTGGAAACTACAAACTGGAATTTGGCTTTGATACATAAGCAACTTTTTGTCATGGAAACTTTCATGCACTGCCAGGATTATAACTCTTTGAAGCTGCTTCATTTGTATACTTCTAGGAGTTAACAGTAACTAATATCTTATTCAGCAGGTTTCAATATATACTTTCTCAGCTTACATGAGGAAAAAACTAAAAGGAAGAATACAACCAATATTAATATTAATGTTAATTTTGCAAAATTTGCAGGTGTTCATTTCCTAAACAACTCTCTCACTTGACTTCATTGCTGTAGCGTTTATATAGGACAAATGTTATCTTGAAGATAGGTGATTTCATCAGTGCAGGCAGCAATGAACACTATACTAGACTGGTCCTTGAAAACAGCTGACATGCAAATTGCTACCAAGAGCATACACAAAACCTTTAGCAGCTTGATAGAACTTGCCACCAGAGTCGTCTTTGCAGTATTATACAGTGGCAGGATAAGACTTTCCTTAGGGAAAACTATCAGTTGTAATTCCATTCTACATAGATAAGTTCACAGTCTAATATAGATCTAAATGTGTTCCATTGATTTCAAAAACAGCTTGCAAAACAAGTAATGTGATTGTTACTTGTCTGATAATCTGAACTTTCATGTGTAATTATCTTAATAATTCTTATACCATAAGTTACTACAGAATGACCACCACTAGAGGACACTAGCAGTTAAACTGAATTTTGGCTCTGCTGTACTGACTATTGTACTTTGAAGAGAAAGTCTTTATTTTTTTAAAAATGAGTATCTGCCAGCCTTCCCCAACTTTGTCTTCTTTAGGTGTTTCGGATTTCAATTTCTGTAAGTTCCTCCCAGCATGACCAGTGATCAAGAATAATAGAAGTTGTAGCCCAAAATATCTGGAGGGTGCTACGTTGGGGAATTCTGCTTTCTGTTCAGTAATTTGAACTTATTTTTAAAATGTTGTCATTTAGTTTTTGTAGTATTTGCTTCCCAAGATGATGATAGTGAGTAGGTGGCCTTGAGAATATGGCAGTATCAGTACAGTTATGGTTGTTTGCAGGCTATGTTCAGAGTATGGTCTTGAACAGAAAGCTCTCACCATTTTAAAAATTAAAAATTACATGTTTGTTTCTTCTTTTTTTACTTTAGGTGAATGAAACATCTTTACTAGAATTAGAATAAGTGGCTCCCTTGTAAATATGTAGGGTAACTTTATTTTTATTGCTTGTTCTGTTTATCTGTATCTTCATAGCTAAAAGGACAACCTTTTTTTTCCAGATACACAGTGCAATCCTAAACATGTCTCTGCAGAAGTATCTCCCACTGTTTTCACTGCTACTTACATGTCGGATAGATACATAGATGTTTAAAGGTCTAAATAAAGTATAATTTCTCTCAAATGCAGGGTCTCAGATAATAAATATGGACAGTGAGGTCTGAACAATTTTGAAATTTTGAATGAATCCTGTGAATTTTATACATTTTAGATTACTCTGTATGTGAAATTATTATATGATGAAATTATTAGTGTGTTGTATAGTTACAGCATGACTCCCTTATCCACGGACTCAATAACCATGATTTCACTTACCCATGTTTCAAAAATACTGCCCCCAGAAGTCTTTGTGGGCCTTTCTAGATTCTTCAGCTTGATTCTGTGGTATGATTCCAGCCCAACCATGCCACAGAATAGTACTGGATCCTCCTGGGTTTGTAACTGAAAAGCTTTTTTTTAGCCTCTTGGCATTTGTCATCCCATACCACTTTTGCTCTGTGGTTTTGGTTTGTCTCTTCCCCCACCCTCTTCTTTTTTCCTTCCTTTGTTTTCAGCAAGTTCGTAATGGGGAGGGCCACAGGATTCTGTGCTAATCCTGGAATGAAATTTCAGTAGAAATTTGCAACTTTGAGGAAATTTTGAACTTGCTCCCTAGGCTCCCACTTTACCACCCCTTTTACTTTACCTGGATCCATTCCAATCCTCTTGGTAGATATGCAGTATTCCAAATAATCAAGTTTTTTTGTGGTCGAACACACATTTGGACAGCTTTACATACAATTGGTTGTCAAGTAGTTTTTTTTCAAAACTTTGCACACTAACTGTACATGGGACTTGTAGCCCTGTGAGTAAATCAGTACATCATCCAAATGCACCCAAACCCCCTTGTACAGAAATTCATGAACATACCTCATCAAATTCATAAATACTCCTGGGACTCCCCCCAGTCTAAAAGGCACCACACTGAAAGGACCTTAAGGGACAGTTAAATGTAGTTTTAAACTCATCTCCCTTTTAGATTCTCACACAAAAGTACGCATCCTGCAAGTCCTGTTTAGTGAAAACCTTGCCGGTAGCTAACTGCCTCAACAAGTCCTTGATCAGAGGAATGGGGTACTTGTTGCTCATGCTTATAGCATTTAACCCTCTGTGGTCCATCACCAGTCTTAAACCTCCATCTTTCTTTTCCCTGAAAAAATACCAGGGGGCCCATCGGGGATGTGGTGGGTTCAATGAAACCGCGTTTCACGTTTTTGTCCACAAACTCTCTTAGTACCTCCATTTCTTTTGGCATCATAGCATATATTTTGGGTTTTGGCAACTTGGCTCCTGGGGTAATTTCTATGGCACAGTCTGTTGGTCTTGTGGGGGTGGGTCAGGAGAACATCACACTTCACCTCCGAGAAGTTTTCTCTTAGGTCGTGATACTCTATTGGGACCTGAACATCTCCCTGCTGTGGTTCCTGCTGACCTGGCTTAGGGCTGCCCCCTTTCTTTTCCTTTTCTTTTATCCCATAGCTACTGCTACATTCTCTGGGTTCTCCTTCTCCTTTTCAGGGATTTCCCCCTTCTGCTGGCACCAATCACAAATTTGCTCTTGGCATACATCGGAAGGGTTTGCCCTCCTCAGAGAGGTTGTGGGTAGATGCTGATCATGTTAAGGTTCCAAGGTTGTTACAGACATTTTATCAAAAATACCTGGACACACCCAAAGCACAGTGACAGAGAATGAGGGGGGGAAGTCTTTGGGGAGCTGGATGTCAGGACCAGCTCTCAAAGAGATCTGTTCCTACCATTTGCCTTTTCTGGCCACTTGCTTCTGCTCAAGATTTACATTTACATTTCTTTTGTAATGATCACAAGTTGGTGTGAGGGGATAGCAGGGCAGAGGATGAGCTTTGCAGGGAACAAATGGTTGGGAACTCAGAATAACAACAGTGGGGGATACTGGGTAGGAGAGTGTAAACATTTGAAATAGCCAGTGAATGAGTGACACAACAGGTTTGCCTGATTTGTAAATACTTTTTATATTACTGCTTTGCCTCTGGGCTTCATTCAAAGCAACAATTTTGTATAGTAAGCTCTTCAGACTTTCTGTCTGGTAATAAAGCTTACTGTTTAACTCTGAGGCTGCTGCTTACTGAGTCTAAAGATGACTGCACATGACACACAGAGACATTTGGGAACTGTAGGCCCCTGGTGTCAAGCAGTTTATTTACATTAGTTAGATGCCACCTTTCCACAGTGAAGTCAGAGTAAGCCTCCAAAGGTAGGTAAACTGTAGTTTTCTAGATTGAGACCAGCTTAACTGACAACATCATAATTTTCTAAATTAAGAGCATTAAGACAACAAAAACAACATCTTGACAAAATGTAGGCCTGCAACTCTAACATGGTTAATTTTTTTTTGCTTCTTCTACATGATTTCTAACACCTTTTGACTGATGAAGAAGCCAGTGCAGCTTTGAAAGCTTACAATGATGTCTTTTGTGCATGTTGGGTTAGCCCACTGTTTTGGGGATTTTGGATGTTTCTAAATTGTAGTATCTCAATTTAAAAGGATTTTGTCACAAACTATCCAAGAAAGGGAAAAAACAGTTCAATAGACAAATTGTAAATCCAATACAGTCAGTGAACTAATCTAGACTTAATACAAAAACAAAATGCAAGATCAACATTGACAAGATAAAACAAACAAAAAGCTAACCATCACTAGTCTAGTCTTGTGGTACTTCAAGAGGAGACACAGCAGCCTGGCTTAAATACAACTCAGAGGTGGCAGTCTTCTCACCAGATTAAACAGTTCACAACCATTTCTCTCCTTTTCTTTTCCAAAGTGGGCTGGAAATTTCAAAAAGGATATGCTAGGGAGTGGCAATGGTGCCTTTTTCCCTATTATCCTAGATGTTCCTGTTACTGCTGATGGTTTTATAGGTTTGTACACTGAAGACCTTATAGGAGGAGAATAGTCTTGGGAAATTGTTTTGTAGACATAAGGAAAAGAAAGATTGATACCCCCGGCTTGATGAACAAGGGAGGAAGGCATTATAGATGAGCGGTTTATATTTCTGTGTACAGTTCCTTTCCTGGTTAGGGTATGAAATAGTCAATTCAGCAGGTGTGCTATGAGACTTGATTGAGTTGTTATACTATAAATAAAAGTACTAAACATGTCATGTCCAGTGTGCAACTGATGTATACAGGCATTCATATTATGTACAAAAAGCCCCCAAAACATCATGGGCCTATGTGAGTGTTTTAAATAAACATTACAAGTGTCAGGTATTGCAGTAGGGATGAAACATATATTGGTAAAGAGAATCATGCTGTGGAAAAGCAAGTCAGCATTCTTTTTGCCTCGTTGTTTTTAATGAGTAGTGTTTATGGGTTTTCTGTACTCTCCCTGGTTCCACAGAATTCACCAAAACAGTTTTAATATTTCTGTTTGGAGAAAGAGCTAGCAAAGAGCACTGAACATTGCAAGTCTGCAATATATTACTTCAGCAGAGCTGTGGTAATACTATTCTCTGATTAGCAGCTATAGCTGACACTGTGATTAGAAGCTATAGCTAGCAAAAATTACCCCCCCCCCCGCTTTTCCTTCCCCTTCTCCCCCACCCTGGTGTTTTCCTTATACAGGGAACATAGGCAGAAGTGCATCACAGATAACAAAGTCTATGTTTCTGCATGCTTTCAAAACCAGATTTCTAGTCAGTCTTCAGGTGTGTTCAGATTCAGATTGAGTCTGCTTCAGAAGAGCCCTATTTTGATTTGGACATCTCCCAAATCAATCTGCCCATACTTAACGGCTTGAATATCCTAAAGGTACTAGATCCTGTCTGATTTTGGAAGCTAACCTGGTTAGTACTTGGTTGGGAGACCACCAACAAAGGCCAGGTGCTGTAGGCTATATTTCAGAGGAAGGAACTGGCAAAACCACTCTGAGCATTCCTTGCCTAGGAAAACCCTATGAAATTCATAGGGTTGCCACAAATCAATAGGTGACTTGAAGGCACAGAAGCACACACACACATACTTACGGGTGAAAAGTCTAATATGTCCCAGTGACTGAATAGAAAAGAAGGTATGGAGTGGTAATTATTTTCAGATTATTTAATATTTATTTTATACTTATTCAGTATTTAATTATTTAATATTATTTAATTTTTGGTACTGCAAACAGAACATCATATGTGTGCCATTGCAGTTCATGCACTGTTACCTTAACAATAGGTTTAGGAATTCACATGTGTTGCCTAAATAGCAGTATCATCTGTGTTGTGTTGTGGCTTGGCCAAAGAATGTTAAGTGGAAATTTATGTGAAGTCAGCCTATGTGAAATTTATGTGAAGGTGCTTAGTTCAGCCATGTTGAAAAAGATGGTGAGTCAACATGCACTTGCAATCAAGTTGTTGTCATTGATGGGTTTTTAAAAAAATGAGATTCATTTTCAAAACAAAACCTACTGTAATCCCCAGCAATGACAATACTTGAGTGCATTACAGTGCTAGGGTTCTGGATGATAGAAGTGCTGTAACTTGTGTTCACCTGAACATGGTACAGAGTTTCAACATGCAAAGGTCTGTGATGCTGCTCAGTGCATGGGGACATTTGGTGAAGTTTAGGTGCATGCCCACATTCCCACTGTGACTTGTCCATCCACACATTCAGGTGAAAGTCTGAACAGGGCTATATTTGCAGCAGTTGCCATGTTTGACATTGCTGTCAGTGTATAATTTATATTATTCTTATTTAATTAGCTAATTTACATGGCTCATTATGCTCTTCAGTAAGTCTCCTTGGGGCATATTATTTCTTCTTTCTAGTCTTCCTTCCCGATTAGTAGATTATTTTTTTCAGTACTGGAATTCCTGTAGCAAATGAAATCAAAACTGGTTGTTTTCATAGCAGTCCTGTTAAACATCATTCCTAATGGCTTGCTGGCAAATATGAAGAGAACTTGCTGAAAATTTAAGGTATGCCACCTATCAATGTCTGAACCAAAAAGCATGTGAAGAGAAAATTAACAAGCTAGCATCCTGCAGTAATATACAACAAGAAAGGCATAATGAAAAAGGACTGCAAAGAAATAATTCTCAAAAGTCTAACAAATGATTGGTGTAGTTCTCAATTCCCTTTATGTGAGTTTTCCACTTTGTACACATAATAGAAAATTACAAGTGGTGATGGATTTCAGCTGCATGTATATACACCAGAACAAATGTACATATATGTACATTATGCAGGGCAGAGGCTTCAATCCTGTATATTCTTAATAGGAAGGAAATACAATTGAACTTTATGGGTTTTAATTCTGATAAACATTTAATATAGGGCAGATTATTAATATATTGTTAATGTAATGCAGATTATTTTGGATGAAATGGCTTTCACCTATCAAAGTAATCCTCTGGAAATCATTTGTGCTTGATTGTAGTGCTGTGAGGATTGCTTTATATCCTCTAAATATCTATTCAGTCCTAAAAAAAAAGTTGGCTTGTGTTTATATTAATGATGTCACCTTAGTGCTTTTCTTTTGAAATAGAATCTAATCACATTATTTATAATTATCCTGTGAAGTGTAGCAAATCACCATGGTGCGTAAGTCAAATAAACCACCATGGTAAAAAATGCAAATGGGGTAGCTTTATTTTTTAGCCTCTTCTGATTTCTGCTATAAATGAACCATGGTTATTTTGACACAGTTAAAATTATTGCCCTAATTGTCTTTTTTGTCTATGAATTTGCGGTATGAAGATGGAACAGAGTGAGTAGGTAACAGGTACATCTTATACAGTGGCGGCACTGGGGGGTGGCACGGAGAGGCTGAACCGCACCAGGTTACACTGTTGGGGAAAGGGCTGACCCCAACTTTAGTGATGCCACAGATCTTATAGTTGATATATCTTATATGGTTGCTTGCTAAGGCTTCTGCGACTCCACAAAAAATGTGAGACTTTTGAATAATGTGATGCAAATCTCCATGGTACATTTGAGTAGATTTATTTTATAGACTCTGCTGGCTTCTACAGAAAAGGTGTATTACTGTTATGGATGTTTTGCTGCTTTCTGTGGGAGTCAACTTTATTTGTAGTCCCAGGATGTTAGGTTGTACCACTATACCTATTCATGTTGTGTTCCTTTAAACATTGGACATTTTGAGTGAAACCAGCACAACATACTCTATAGAATGGCACTTCTTTGCTGCAGAGAGATCATTTGCTTCTGAAGTAATAAAGTGTTGAATACACAACTATGATAGCCACAAATGAAATGTTGAATACAAAACTGTGATAGCCACAATCTTCTTTCAGTAATTTGAATAGTTTGACTTAATCACCAAATTGCTGGTGTTTTCGTCTAGATAAAATACTGCATGTGTAATTAAACAGCGGGGTATCTTGAGTGGATAAAGGTTTTCTACACTGTGTTCACTGTGCACACATAAAAAATAATTTTCTTCATCGAATAGTTCTTTGGTGAATTTTGAATATTGTGAAAAATCATTGTTCCCTGAGGGAAAAAGTTTAATGTGTTGGTGGGTTCTGTGTTGAGACAAGTAATTAGAGTTGAAGGGTTAATTGTAAAGTAAGATAAAGCTGTGTGTTTTATTTTGGACTTGTGGAAAGAGATGTTACAGTGTTTAAATGTCAGGATGGCAGTTAAGTGGTGTTTTGAAGGTTACGGTGAGCAAATGGCTGGCTTTATGAAAGAAAGATTTCTGCCTTTTCCAACGGAAAGAATTAAAGTACTATAATACATTCTGTTTGGGTGGACTGGGGATATTGCATAGCTTTCTGTTGGTCCTTTATTTTCAGCTATTGGGAGAATTATACACCGATAAAATGATTGATTGGACAGTGTTAAGTCCAGATTCTGCTCAGGGAGATTTATTGGTTAGTTGTGGTGGGGCATGTAGCCAAGAAGGCAGAAGGGGCGGGGGTAAATAGAAGAGACTATAGTTTAAATCGTGTAAGAGTCTGATGACTGTAGCCGAACTAGAAGCAAAGGCTGAAGGTCACTTGCAACAAGAAGTTGAGAAGTCTACTGCACGAGAAGAGGGAAATTCTTGAAGCAGCCTTCAAGTTAGAGCTATGACTAGAATGTCAGCAGTAGGCTGTGAGCTTGAGGCAGGAGTAGTTTTTGGACCAGAATGAAGACCAAAGAAGAACTCTGGTGAGAAGCCTTGTATATAGCCAAGTACACAGAAGCCCAGCTGGAAAGAAAACGGTAAACTAAGTCATCATAGCTAGTCATTGAGAAAACTTACAAGATAATTCACTAATAGTTGATTGGGAGAGGATTTAATATGCTTTAATATATAGCTGGATCTTCTTTGTGATCTCCGTGAATTCACACAGCTGGGTAATTCCTGTGGCTGCGCAGAGCACTCGGAACCTTCTAGAATCGCTAGGCAGATTTTTGGCGGTAGCCCCACTCACTCCAACGGTCACTCTGAGGAGATACCGCCTGTCCCCCTCATTTCTTTTTCATCTATCACATGAGCAGCACGCTAGGAACCCCACTCTTTTTTGGATCGTTGTACTTTTGGTTTCTCGGTTTTTGCTCAGTTTGGCTTGACTATGGTAGCTTCTTCTCGGCTTTTGGACTTGTTCTACTAGTTGGACTGATCTGTGCTTTGACTTTTAGACTGTTTGACGACTCTTTGCCTCATCCTCGGACTCTGTTTGCCATTGACTATTAACAAGCAGGACCGGACTCTGATGATTCTCTGAGTTACTATTAAAATGGCCTCTGAACCTGCAATGGTTAAATGCTGTTCTATATGCCAAGCCAAGTTGTCCAGTTTGTATTGCTATTCTAAGTGTTTTATTTGTTTGGGTGAATCCCATAATGTGGAGGCTTGCCAGCACTGCAAGGCTTTCATCCTGAAGGCCAGAAATCAACGGATGTCTCATCTCTGCTCCTTTTTGTATGAGAGGGCATTAGTGCCTTGCACAGCACTTTCAGTGACGGCATCTGTGGCCCCTACACCTTCTTCTGCTTCTGTGACCAATCCACTTCAGGTAGGAAGCGAGGCCGTTGGATCTTGAGGAGCCCAGCCAAGAGATGTAGGACTCAATCCATCAGTCCATTTGGTTGCCGCCTTGCAGTTTCAATCCATGAACCCGAGTCGTCGAAATCGACTGGTGTGGTACAAGACCAGATGGTTGCTGTTACCAGGACTACGGTTTTGACAGCACTGGAACGGACCGAGGTGCCTCCGAGGTGAGAGTTCAGCATTCAAGTGAAGCTCATAGGTCCTCCGATTCTGATAGAGGCCGATCTTCCTCGAAGCCGTCAGGCTCCAATAAGGACCGGGATTCTTCTGTGTCTTCTCGAGTAGAAAAGCAGCAGAAGAAAAAGAAAATGGTGAGACATACGTCTCTGAGGCTGTCAACTTCAAAGGATGTCTTGAGGGATAAGGCTTCAGCTCCAGTGCCCACCCCGAGCTCACGAAAGTGTGTTTCCCAGGATATGGAACCGTCTCCAACTCCGTCAGTTGAAGTTGTTAATATAGAAGTTGCCCAACTATCTTAAGGCAAAGTGATGTCGTTACCTCAGAGGAGAGTGCATTCTCCTTCTCTCGTTGTTACCAGAGAGGAGCTCTTGACAGCTGCAATGCTCGAGAAGGATCACCGGCTCAGCCAATAGTGTCATATTCACAGTCACGATCAGGATCGCCACTGACTACAAGGCCACCACCTACTCCCTCGCTTCGTGGGTTGGACACTGTTCGTACGTACGGAGCCTTCGATGTGGCCAGATCCATGTTGGTGGACTTTCCATCCTCTCCTTTCTGGATGCATGCTGCTACTTTTGAGCAGAGAAGGTCATTTGTTTTTCTGGATGTGAAGGAAAGGCACTACTATCGCTCGCCTCCCCATTTGTCCTACCACCTTACGGATCCGGTATCGACTTTTCATGCCCAGTCATCTACTAAGAAACCGGTCATGAAGGACAGTGGGAGCCAAGTCACGCCTCTGCATGGTCAGGTCCACGGGTTTCCTGAGGATGTTCGGCCTCCTGTCCATTGCCTCCAGTACTGGTGGATGTGTCTCCTCTACCCTCCTCCACACTGATTCTCTGCGACATTGGTCCTGTAGCCACTCTGGATCTTCCTCTTCATATTCTGCTCCATCCGGACCTCCTTCCGCGTTGTCTGGACCTCCTTATGATGCAGAAGGGCAAGGTTTGTCACCCAGATCTTCCAACATGGAAATTGACAGTGTGGAGAATCATACCGTAGGTCAAATTTCTGCCTTGCCTCCTGTGGTACAGTATGTAGTCGACGCTTATTCTCCATATGTCGACATGACACTCATACCACCACAAATGGAAAAGGTTCCAGGCTTTTCTTTTGGAAAGAAATTTTTCTGTCCAAAGTGCTACAGTTCCTTTTGTACTTGAATTTCTGCTGCACCTATCTTGACTTGAGACTTTCGTTTTCTTCACAGAAGTGCTGCTTGGCAGCAATTTCAGTTGAGTTTCAAATGCTGGGCCGTCCCTCTCCATTTTGGGACCCCTTGGTAGAGAAGTTCCTTCAAGGGCATATGAATTTCCATCCTCCAGTGACTGAACCAACGCCAGGATGGAGCCTCGAATTGGTGCTGTCCCAGCTTTCGAAGAGTCCCTTCGAACCCATAGCTTCAGCAGATCTTCATCTCTTATCATGGAAGACTGCCTTCTTGGTGGCTATCACATCAGCCAGACAGGCTGGTGAACTGTGTACGTTGTGGTCGGATTTTCTCTATCTTGTGTTTCACAAGCACAAGGTGGTCTTGAAATCTGAAATCTCCTTGTCCAAGGTTGTGTCAAGTTTTCACCTTAATCAACCTGTTGTGTTGCCGACATTGATGCAGAATCCTTCAGATGGGTTTGAAAGGACTCTTCACTGCCTCGATGTTCGTTGAGCCCTGGCATTCTATACGGACTGCTTGGCTTTATTCCAAAAGACACCTAAACTGTTGGTTGCATGTGCTCAAGGCAAGAAGGGTGCTCCAGTATCTCCGCAAAGACTCTCTAAGTGGGTCGTGTCAGCGATTACATTATCCTATGAACTGGCCAAAAAACCATTGCCCTTAAGGATCAGGGGACATTCTACCAGGGCAGTTGTGGCGTCAACTGCCTTTCTGTCAGGTGTTCCCCTTAAGACTGTGTGTAAAGCAGCAACTTGGTCTTCTCCCTTGACTTTTATCTTACATTACAGATTGGACAATAGGTGAAGTAGTGATGCTGCTTTTGGGAAAGCCGTTCTCCTTTCCACTATTCAGTAATAATTTATTACTGTTGCTATTTTGTGTAAGTTGCATACTATTTCTGGTTATGTGACATGTTCTGTTACTAAGAGGTTCAGATTTGTCACTTTAAGCTACCTTGTCTAATACAGGTTAATGTGGTTCAAGGCACTTATTTGTCAGTTTTATTTATTGATATTGCTGGGTTTGTGTTGTTAGCATGACATTTCCCACTCCTGTGGTTTAGCTTGCTAGTCTATGCAGCTGTGTGGATTCACAGATACCATGAAGAAAGATGGTCAGGTTGCTTACCTGTAACTAGATCTTTGAGTGGTTTTCTGTGAATTCACACAGACCCGCCCATCCTCCCCTCTATGTCCTGCTTTATGCTTAAATTCTCTGGTGCTGCTACTTGTGGTATCCTATATGGAACTGAGGGGAATAGGTGGTATTGCCTCAGAGCAACCATTGGAGTGGGTGGGGCTACTGCCAAAAATCTGCCTAGCAATTCTAGAAGGTTCCGAGTGCTCTGTTCAGGTGCAGGAATTACACAGCTGTGTAAATTCACAGAAGGCCACTCGAAGCTCTATGGTTACAGATAAGCAACCTGACCTTTCTTAAGGCAAAAGGAAAATCTGTATTGTATGTAAATAATTTCTTAAAACAATGGTTACTTTGGAACTCTACTCTCATAATAAGTCATTTATTTAATGAATTGTATCTTGTTATATTTATATGATTCAATTTGAAGTTAGCAATAGTTAGAGATCCAGCTCAAAGTTGTGGTGAGATCCTCTACAGTTACACAGTTCAACAATAGTGATCTAGTTTTACTAATAATTTTGCATTCAAACCTATATGTTTTGTGTATTCTAGTTGTAAAAAGTAGTGGTTTATTCTGTTTTATACTACTCACATGTAATATTTTAAATGTTTTGTCTTCCAGTCTGTGGCCAAAACAGGACGGTTGCTGATCAGTCATGAAGCCCCCATTACAGGAGGTTTTGCATCTGAAATTAGCTCCACAGTTCAGGTAATGTACAGTTTATGGTATTATTGGCCAAGATCCAATTGTGTATTTTTCCACCTGGTGCCACAGAGTCTAGCAGAAGTATGCCACTGAATTCTGACCATAATATGTTTGATTGCTTTCTAGAAGAGCATTTATTGTCTTAAGAATGGCATTTTCAAAAGTTGAATTGTAGTTTTCTGGATGTATCTGACTGTCTACCTGTTGACTGGGGGTTTGGAATGGTAAAACAAGTTTTGTAATTGTCTTGATACATTTTAGTAGTTAAGGGCCAGCATCCTGTTAGTGACATATGTGCATGTAAATGCTATTTTCACTCATGTATCTCTCTTTTTGGATGGTGCATAGAGGGCTATTCTTTTACTCCTACTTTCCATCCCCAAACCTCTCCTGCTGGCTGCTATCAAGCCTCAAGAGTGCCTGCTGCTTCCTATTGATGGGAGTTGGAGTCAGGGAGAGTCAATTCAGACCATGAAAAAAATGAGAGAAGGAAAAGGAGGGTACCCTCCATCCATATGTGCATCCTCATTTCTCTCCCCCCACCCAGCTAAGTCAAATTGCTACTTCATGGTCTGAGTCACCTCCCCCTCCCTCTCCTCCCCACTGGTAAGCAGTAAACAACAGCAGTGTCTCCCAGGGCTTGACAGCTTCTGTGAGAGGCAGGTGGAAAGGTATGGGACAGTACAAGTGGAGCTGTGCTATGATATAGGAACTTGGTGAGCGTGTGCTTAGTAACAGGGTCTTGCCAGAAATATGTAATTACAGGGTGACCTCTATATCCACAGATTTGGTATTCACAGTTTCATTTATCCACATCTGAAAAAAATTGTTCTCTCTAGGCATTTCTAGGTCCTCCAGTGCAAGTCTATGGTGAACATCTGGCATTTGTCTCATTGAAAATAATAGGGTTCCCTATTATCCACAGTTTCAGGTATCCATGAGGGGCCTTGGAACATAATCCCCTGTGGATATATGGGTTGACCTGTATAAGAAATTTACTCAGCATTGCTCAGATTGACGTAGATGCTTTCACTTACAGTTTGAATGAAACAAAAGTTTTAATAGTAGCACCTGTAGTTGTTAAAATTTGTTTCACATCAACTTTCATGCAGAATGGACTAAAAATAGCCATTTTCTGAAAGAGGCCATTTTGCCAGTTGGTCCTGAATTTGCACAGACATTTTTGTTAATGTCTACATAAAAATATCCTTTTAAGTGTATTGTTACACAGGGTGGATTACTGATAGCCATTTTACACATTGCCAAGTAGTTCCTGTGTGTCTATGTAGTGTGCCATGTAAAGTTTTAAAGAAATATGCATTTAAGAACACATGGTAGGTGCTCTGGGTGATCTAGAGATAACTGTGTTTGCTCATGTACCTCTCTTCAAAATGTCTGATTTTCACAACAATGCATGCAATAAATAGGGGTCTTGGTTCCCAGCCAGACCTTCAACACACTACTCCATTTGACTCTGTACTAAACATTGGAGATGCTTGGAAAGCAAAAAGGCCTTTTGCTTTTGTGAATGCCTCTGAAGCTTTGTCCAAGACCAGGGAGTGCCATTAACATTCTCCTGCATCCTGACTTCCTGAACTTTTGCTGAGTTTCTGTCACTGGTTTAAAATATGTGTTTGCCTTTGGCAAAGTGACAGATGCATTTCACTGGAAATAATTCCACATTACATTAGCGTGTCAGGTTTTGCGCTCCTAATTAGAACAGGGTAATTTTAGTTTTAGTTTTTAACTGAGAGTTTAAAACTGATGTCAGAAAGAAAACTGATCTGCAGTTATCTGAGTAGTTTATTGGCTTCTCAATTTTGGCAAAGTATGGTTTCCATAGCTATTGTTTATCCATATTCAACCCTTTCTGAATATCAGATTGGTTAACAAGCTTGCTTTCTGTGGAGTAGAATCACACCAGGGTTGGCATTCTGTTAGTGACATATACATTGGGGGTGGGGGTGAATTATTCGTCATAGTGGAACAGATGTACTCTGCTGACAGTAGTGGAAGAGAGGTTGTGCGTACATCAATGGTGTGCATTGTGGTTGTGCATTGTACATTTTGGTTGCACACTGCAGTTGTGCATTATGTATTGCACTTTGCAGTTGCACAACAACATCCCATCATTGACATGTGTTGTGCAATGTTGGTATTCTGCATAGGGGTTGTGCAGGACTGCATAGTGTACAGCATCTGCACATGCAGTTATTTATATTGTACTATGCTGAAGGGATGCTGGATTTCAGCCATCCTGCTTTTTTACTTAAGAAAGAAGGTTATGTTATTAAGCAAAATACATTGAAATAGGAAGGTGAAAAAAAATCTAGTTCTTTCTAACTTGCTTGACTGAAGAGGGAACAAGACAACTCTTCTCCCCCTGCCTTCTTGAAACAAAGCCAAGCGAATCTTGAGAGGAACCATGAATAGCGATATTAGCAATCCTAAGAGGAGAATTCTAGGTCAGAAAGAAGGTCAACGTAGATTGAGCAAGCAAAAGACTGCCTCGCAACTTGAATAGGTCTGTTTGTTGGCTCATAGCCATGTAAACACATGCATCTTGGGTATAAACTGAATTGCTTGTTTGTCACTTCCAATACATGATAGGGTGAGCTACTGAAATACCAAAATATTTGCATGAATATTTGCATGTAAAGCTGTGGTAAAGCTCTGTCTAAAGCTGTTAGCTCCAGTTTTATGCATAAACCAAAGTTGTCTATAATGTATAAATACTGTCAGGGGAATTAAATGTTAGCTTTTTATTTGACTTACAAGGCTCTGTCTTAAAGTCAGCATACTTGTATTTTATTTTTTTTACAATATATGGTCTTTCACAAATGGATTTTTATAAAGATTTTAAAATATAATATATTGTACTAATATTAAAATTATTCCTGAACTCTTCTATACGTTATGAAATAATAACTTTGTTTATATTTGAACACTATTCTGTACTAATAATTTTTGTGAAAACTTTATTCTGAAAATTACTTTTTCATGTTGCAGAATTATTGTTTCATATAACCTAACCCCCCTTACTTTGTGGTTTGATTTAGTGTACCCTTCTAGCAGATAATTATTGCTGTTACATTTCTATTCTATTCTACTATATAGCTTTAGGGAGTGAGTGATCTTTTGTTTCCTCTGAGAGTGGCAGAAGAACTGCAGAATGTTGTCATTCTCTTTCTATGTGGCAAAGGTTCTCCAGGTGCAGAGGTGGGAAATGCTCCCACTATGTAGAAGGCCACAGGAGCTTATGCTCATTCATGCCTTTGATATGTTTTACAACCAGGGCCATGAACTAAACCAGCGCAGTGATTTCAGTAAGAGTGGTTCCTGGAAGAAAGTGTGTTGGGGGACAAGTGGTAAAAGCCTCCCAAGTGGTAAAAGCCACTCACAGGAAATGACATCTTCCTTCACTCGTAGAGGATTGTCTTGCAAATCACCATTTGTGAAAGTTTTTTTGAATCCATTGCTTTAGCTAAGTCACTGTCACTTTTTATAAAATACAGATGTAGAATCAGATATAAAATGTGATTTATAAAATGTGGAAAGAATGTTGTTGTAGGCACACAAAAGATTCGGCTTCATTATGAATTTCTTACATACTCCCTTCGCTGTGCAAGTAAGGTTTCAGGGTTTGATATGTCTGTGCCATAAAAATGCACCTCCCCCCCAAAATCCATTTTTTGCTGGATGAAGTGCATAATGGGAATGCCAAAAATCTCAGGGACCTGAGCTGGCTTTTTACTTCTTGCACATGGAAGTAATAAAACTCAAATAAGAGGAGTCCAGTTGGAGTAGATGGAAAATTTCCATTTCCATATCGTTATTTCATTCTTAATGTGAGGTCTACATGTAACTGAGTAACAATGTAAAAAGGCTATTATAAGGGTGTTAGTGTTCTGCATCTTATAGCATCATACATATAAAGAAGTATGCAATCAGAGTAAATCTTTACTGAAACACACTTGACAAAGTTATTTGCAGAGCTACTTGGATGTCCCACTGAGTTCAGTAGGGCTTTCTCCCAGGTATAGGTTTCCAGCCTGTCATCAAACAGAACTTCTTTTTTTTAATTAAACATTTTTTATTCACATGATAAAATAAAACTATACATTGATCATAAGTCATACAGAGAAACAAAAGAGAATTATACATATTAATTTCCTTCTTACATTAAATTTAAATAAAAATCATACTCTCCCTTCCAAACATCCATAAACATCATACATCTTTCTTACATCTTTGTTTGTACCACATTTGTTACTTCCCATTAAGTTTCGCAACCTGTTTTGTTATTTGTCATACTTATTTCCTGTCTATATAACTTAGCTAATGTCATTACAACAGCTAACCATGGTGTCCAAATGCAATGGGAATAATCATCATTATATATTGACTTTTATATAAGAAACCCCAGATTAATCCAATTACCACATATTTCATTGAGGTAATCTTTAATCTCTTTCCAATCATCCACAAATGTATGCAAGCTATTTTCTTTTATATCCTGTGTTAATTTATCTAGATATACCAGTTCAATTACTTTGATAGACCACTCTTCTTTAATAGCGATACTCTCTAATTTCTAATGACGTGCATAAACAATTCTAGCAGTTAATATCAGATTAAACATATTTTTTTCTTGTTTTTCCCCAAATTTTCCATCAAATAAACATAACAGAAAAGTTTTTAGGCACATTTGGAATTGTAGTTTTGAAATCTTTTCTATTGTTATATGTATCATTGACCAGAATTTATATGCATATTTATAGAACCACCAACTATGATAGAAGGTTCCTACTTCTGTTTTACATTTCCAACACTTGTTGTTAGAATTTTAATAAATCCAAGCTGTTTTGTCTGGAGTCAGACAAAAGTGAAGAAAGGCTCTAAGTGACCCCAGAGAACTTCAAGCCTTTCTTTACTTTTGCATTGAGGTTACCTAAAGGGAGGAATTGAACAACAATTTTAAATATAGTGCTTAAAAGTATGACTTAAAATTGTGTGTTCATGGCTACTTCTTCCTGGGACTTCAACTATAGGATAAAGGAGAAGCAGAATAGTTCTCTTCTTGATGTAGCTTTATTTACTAGATGGGTTCTTGAGGTGATAAGAAAAAAGAATTCCACCTGCTATGTTAGATTAAGTTTCACTTCTTAGGTACTGTGTATGAATATAGGCAAATTGCCATACGTTCAACATTTATTGGAGTAAGCTCCAGGAGTATCTGGCAGGAGCTAATGGTGTGATTTGTGAAAATATGCTGAGCCTACCTTTTCTTGTTCGCTTGGGAGTTTTCCTCTGTCACAGTCTTTGTATGGTTTTAGCTTGGAGAGTTTTTTTTAAAAAAATATTTAATGAGACTCACTAAGCTACCACAGAAACAGAATTAGTGTGATTCCCATCTCAAGAACCCAAATTAGTGAACTGGTTTCTCTCCGTATCTCATCTTAAGTGGCAACACTGCCTCCCATCAACTTAGTTTTTCAGTTCCAAGAAAGAAGAGCCTCACCAGCTTTCCACCTAGATGAACCAATCCAAGCTGTTACTTCCACAAGGCGTTTTCTCAGACGTGGCAAATGCTCGTTGCCTCTCTGCACACCCGTCCCTGCTCTTTCTATCCTGCCGATATCATCTCCCATCAAAGTCATACTTATTTTCTCCCCCCAGGCTCCTGGTCACCAACCTCCTCCCCTGCTGCACGGATACACAACACTTGGCTGGGCTTAGGCTCTCAGGAGCAGCAGCAGCAGCAAGGAAGGTACACCTCCCCACATTTCAGAAGTCGGTGTTTGGCTTGGGCACATTGGCAGGAGAAGAGGAAGGGAAAGGAAGAGGGAGTGGAATGAGGAAATTTCTGCTTCAGCCAAACACTGGCTCCTGCTGTGTGAGGAGGTATAGCTTTGCTGCTGCTGCTGCTTCTGAAAACCTAAGTGTAGCTAATAGGCATGCAGGCAGTGAAACTCCTGAAACCCAGCCAATTTTATTTTATTTTCATCAGAATAGAATTTGGGGTAAGATAAATAAATAGCTTTGGTATGAGTAATGATTTTTTGTGATCTGCACCTAACCCTATTTTCCTCATAAGTCCTGTTATAGTGTGAATTATTATAACATGGACTTTTTAAGGAAAGCAGCTATCATGTTATTGTGGAACTTACAGTACTTATAGTAGAGTGGTAGTGATGGGAGATGACAGTTTGCCACATCATGACCTAGGGATAATTGTGGGGAAAATATTTACACTGGATATATGCAAGTACTTGTGAATACATTTAGTGACTATGGAAATAGTTTGGATTTTGTGGTATCAATATTTAATTAAAACAATGTGAAAGAAATAACATACCTTTTTCTTAACTGCCATGTTTTAAGTTGGCATAGGAACATCTTACATTTTCTAACATGATTAGTTCTCCTGTTCTGGTCATGTAAGAAGCAAGAGTGCATCATATTTTCTTGCAAAAGTCACAGTATGTCTAAAAGAGCTTTCAGTCAGAATATCATTTAAGGAGTATAAAGGAGTGTACAACAATAGTTGTCAATTCTTGATACATGGAATAGCTGACTATTGTGCATATTGGCTGGGTTCCTGTGAGGTACAAGTCCATCAGCCTTCTAAACACTGAAGTTTGGGAACCACTACTGTATAGTAGGTGAATTCTGACTGTTGTCTTTCAACTCACTCAACTCTTCAACTCTGTCATAACTTGTGATCAAGGTCTTGACTATTGAACAAACCCACGTTATTTATAGAGTATAGATTATGAATTAAAGTCATGCCATATTTACAGCTTTAATATTTAGGTCAACAATGCAAATTAAAGAAGGGAGACCATAGGGACTTGTTAGCAATTTTATTCCATTTAACCAGGGTGTTTGCTAAGGTCACATCTTGTTCCTACCAAAATTAATTATCATTAGGATCTTCTTCGTGGTCTCTGTGAATCACACAGTTGGGTTACTCCTGCGCCTGCGCAGAGCTTCGGAAACTTCTAGAATCGCTAGGCAGAATGTGCTTTGATACATTTTTGGCAGTAACTCCGCCCATCCTAACGGTCCCTTATAAGGGCTTCCCGCCTAAAATCCCCTCAGTTCCTTTCTTTCCGCCGCGTTAGCAGCTTAAGGAACTTCTGTGCGCTAGGTGTTTTTGAGATTCTTGGCATTTGACTTGGCTTGCTCTTTGGACGACGTTTTCTTCACTACCCCTAACGGCTTTGTTATCTGATCCTGGTATTTGGCTTTTGACCACTTCTTCTGGCTTTGACTACGATTTCTGCTCGCTCCTTCGGCTTGTCGCTACTTCTGCTCTCTGTTACGGACCTTGGACTGGCTTGACGACGATTCCTTCCTTGACGATTTGTGTGGTACTGTGATTTATGATGTCTTCTAAAGGGGCATTTAAGCGGTGCGTGATTTGCCAAGCGAAACTCCCGAGTGCGGATGGGCATTCCCGCTGTTTGATCTGTCTGGGCGAGTCTCACAATGTCGATGCTTGCGTCCATTGTAAAGCTTTCACCCCGCAGGCCAGGAAGCATAGGCTCTCACGCCTTAAATCTTTCTTATACAAAAAGGCCTTGCTCCCGGCCGCACCGCCTGCCTCTGCGTCGGCTCCTCCATCGGAGTCTCGGGGCCGTGAACGCTCCCGGTCCCCACCTTCATCTGGCCAGAAGCGCCGTCGGTCTCGAAGCCCTTCGAGGCGTCGTTCTACTGCGTCGGACCCCGAGGCTCTACACTCCACCCATCGACGTGTATCCTCGGATTCGACTCGAGACCGTTTGGTGAAACCTACCGAGCCAGCTCCTTCGACCTCTAAGCAGGCTTTGGGTGAAAAGGAGCCCTCTTCCACTGACCCTGTCTTGACCTCGGAACCGGCTAAGAAGAAGAAAAAGGAGAAGCATCTCTCCAAACATTCGGAGGGCAGGAAAGACAAAGACAAGAAAGCCAAGCAGGCGGAACGTGCGGTTCCACAAGTCCCTCCTCGGGATCCGAAGGGCTTGGACGAGGCGTTTCTTCGCCCTCCACCTCCACCCACCCCGGATGTGGCAGTCCGTGAGTTGCTTACCCCTCCTCGACCTTTGGATGTTGTGACTGTTGAGCTTTCCCCTGCCGTGGGTGTTGCGAAGCGGGCGGAATCATCACCAGCTCTAGTTGTGTCACGGGACCAACTTCTCCGACGTCACTCCTCGGACGTCGACGTGGAGATTGTCGAATCCGACGACCTGCCTTGGCCTCTCACTTCTTCCATCAGAGAGGATGTGCCTGCTTACTCTGCATATGACTTGGCCCGTTCCATCTGCAGAGCTCATCTGGGCTCTCCGTCGGGGTCACAGATCTTCAACCCCAGAGGAGATCTTATTGAGATACCGCAACCCTCGCTTCCGAGACCACGTTCTCGTTCGCCGGTAATTTTGGATGTTGCTTCACACCGAGACGCTACTGTTCAGGTTTCTCCACCTGAGCACCGTCCTCTGCCACGGACTCCACCAACCCCGCAGCCTCGCTCTCTGACGCCGATTCGGCCTAGAAGCCGTTCGCCTGACGCATCTTCATCGGAGTCAGTTGCTTCCTCGGACTTCTACAGGCCCTATTTACCATCCCCGAAGTCAGAGCTGATGGATGACGATTCCTCCTCCCCAACGGATGATGTCCGAGCCTTTGGGGAGCAGATGGTTAGGATGGCACACGCTCTGGACTTGAAATTCGAGGAGCGCCCAGCTGATCCTGTGGATCCCATCTTTCAAAGAATTCAATCAAAAGCTCCACCAGCTGCGGTTATACCAGTCCTGCCCTCATTGCTGAAGCTAGCCCAAGGGTCTTGGGAAAACCCTTCATCGATACAATCCACATCCAGAAAGATTGACAGGCTATATAGAGTGGGTGGAGAACATGTCGACTGGCTGCAAAACCACCCGAAACCGAACTCGGTGGTTGTAGAGGTGGCTCAAAACAAAAGGCAACGCCGGCCCCTATCTTCCCCTCCAGACCCTGAGGGTAGGAAGCTCGACATCGTCGGCAAAAAGATATACTCGGCGGCTGGGTTGAGCTTCCGTGTCGCTAACTACTCGGCTTGCATGGGAGCATACCAGCAAGTGCTATGGGAACGAATGAACCTCCTGATCAAAGATCTCCCTGAAGAACGGCGCAGAATGGCGGAGGCCATACAATCCGAGGCACAATCTCTCGCAGGCCTTCAGATGAACTCGGCCAGACACATGGCAGACTGCGCTGCAAAAGCCATCGCGGGTTCGGTAGCCCTGAGACGACATGCTTGGCTACGTTCTTCTGGCCTCACGCCCCAGGCGTCTGCAACAATTGAAGACCTCCCCTTTGACGAGTCGGGCTTGTTCAACGGTTCTACCGATGACAAGCTCGAATTCGTGCAAAAGATGAGAAATACGGCCAAGAAGTATGGTATGGGCTCCACCTCCACATACCAGTACCGGTCCAGAGGGAGGTTCCCATGGCAGGCTTCACCATTTGGCCAACAGCCCAGGCGGGGGTATCCGGGTCAGACCTACCGGCGTTCCCGTTATGTCCCTTCCACATCACCAGCCTCTTCGGTGAGGAGCCAGGGCTCGGGCTCCAGGCACCGACAACAGCCAAGGCAACGGCCCAGGGACCAGGGTCGAAGGAAATGCTAACCCTCCTGTCTGATGATCTCTTTGTTTCTCCTTAGACTCCTCTCTTCGGAGATCGACTGTCCAACTACCAAGCTGCCTGGTTCTCAGTGACTTCAGATCGATGGGTGCTCCAAATCGTCCAAACAGGCTATTGGATAGAGTTCGACACTCTGCCTCCGACGGGACGGGTTCGTTCAACACCGCCCTCCCCTCCCCTCCTCGAGGAGGTGGACACTCTGCTGCAGAAAGGGGCCATCGAACCCGTCGACCCCGCTCTCCATCACCTCTGCTTCTTCTCGAGGTACTTTCTGGTCGACAAGAAGGATGGCGGGCTCCGTCCAATTCTCGATCTTCACGGAGTGAACAAGTACATAACGCCAAGAAAGTTCAGGATGGTGACCTTAGCTTCGATCCTTCCACTTCTGCGGCGGGATGACTGGTTCGCATCCATAGACCTGAAGGACGCCTACTTTCACATCGGGATCCACCCAGCCCACAGGCGCTTCCTGGCGTTTCAGGTCGGGATCAACGTCTTCCAGTTCAGAGTTCTTCCCTTTGGTCTCTCCACCGCTCCTCGTGTCTTCATGAAATGTATGGCAGTAGTGGCGGCCTTTCTTCGCCAGCAGGGCGTAGAAGTTTTCCCTTACATCGACGACTGGCTGATTGTTGCGCAGACTCGTCATCAGCTCGAACTCGATATTGGCCTCTCCTTAGATGTCTTAGGCTACCTGGGACTTGTTGTCAACATCGAGAAATCCCAACTCTTGCCAACGCAGGTGATTCATTTCATTGGTGCATGTTTGAACTCTCTAACTGCGACAGCCTGCCTGCCGCGAGACCGCTTCGACACCCTACGCTCCCTGATCTACACCTGCCGTCGGTCAAGAAGGCTTCCGGCACACTCAGTCCAGGTGCTCCTCGGTCATATGGCCGCTACGACTTATGTGACTCGACTTGCCAGACTGCGATTCCGACCTCTCCAACATTGGTTCCTGCAGGTATTCGATCCTCTTCGCGACCTTCCAAACAAGATGCTCACGATGCCAAGAGCGGTCCTGAGGTCGCTGGATTGGTGGTTGGTTCCGGACAATGTCTTGGCGGGCATGCCCTTCGACCCCCCGCAACCGGACACCTCTCTGACAACGGACGCGTTGATGCAAGGCTGGGGAGCGCATCTCGACTCCTACGAGATCCGAGGCTCATGGAGCATGGAGGAGCAAACCCTCCACATCAACGTACTGGAGCTTCTTGCAGTTCAGAAAGCGTTGAGGGCCTTCGAGCCCCTGGTAAGGGGCAAGTCGGTACTGGTGCTGACGGACAACACGTCGGTTATGTACTACATAAACAAGCAGGGAGGCACGAGATCCCCGCAACTTCTCCAACTCACGCTGGACATATGGGAATGGTGTGTGACAAGAAAGGTGTTTCTCCAATCCATCCATCTCCCAGGGGAAGAAAACACTCTTGCCGACGGACTCAGCCGTTCGAGTCTCTCCATCCACGAGTGGCAGCTCCACACGTCGGTCACTCTAGACTTATTTCGGACATGGGGGTTCCCTCAAGTGGACCTTTTTGCTTCCCCCAAGAACGCCCAGTGTCCCCAATTCTGCTCGAGGTACCCAGCTCCGAACTCGAGAGGAGACGCGTTCCTGTTTCGATGTTCGGGACCGTTACTCTACCTGTTTCCCCCGTTCCCGTTGCTGACAAGAGTGATCTCCAAGCTGCGTCGGGACAAAACGAATGCTATCCTCATCGCACCATGGTGGCCTCGACAACCGTGGTTTGCAACCTTGCTTCGCTTGTCGAATCGCCGTTTCATACGCCTTCCATCCCGTCCAGATCTACTCACCCTTCAGGAGGGCAAGGTCAGACATCCCGACTTGGACACTCTAAACCTGACTGCCTGGAGGTTGACCCTGTGACT
Organism: Gambelia wislizenii; assembly: GCA_030847615.1. NCBI lineage: Eukaryota > Metazoa > Chordata > Lepidosauria > Squamata > Crotaphytidae > Gambelia > Gambelia wislizenii. The sequence goes on along the minus strand of JAUMIR010000001.1, from coordinate 160,890,260 downwards.
TTCCCCTCGGGTTCGGCCCCTTCGGGTTCATTTTCGGTACCGAGACAATCTGCGTCTCTACACCCAGACGTCCAAGCTGTCATCGATGCGGCGAGGAGGCCGTCCACCAGAAGATCTTACCGCTATAAGTGGAAGAAGTATGAACGTTTCTTGGCATCCCGGGATCCAGTTCCTGCCCAGTTCTCCATCCCGATAGTTCTCGAATTTCTTCTCCACCTGTCTTCTACGGGACTGTCACTGTCTTCAATCCGGTGCTACCTGGCGGCCATCTCTACTGAATTCCAGGCGAGAGGTCTCCCTTCCCCCTTCGTGGACGTCACGGTTAAGAGGTTCTTGAAGGGCTTTGCGAACCTCCATCCCCCGGTGATTGAGCCGACACCGCAGTGGAGCCTCGAACTGGTGCTCTCACAGCTTGTCCGCCGACCCTTCAAGCCGATGGCTTCCGCAGATCTTCGACTGCTTTCCTGGAAAACGGCGTTCCTTGTGGCCATCACTTCGGCGCGTCGGGCTAGTGAGCTCTGTGCCTTGAGGTCGGATCCTCCCTATACGGCTTTCCACAAGCACAAAGTGGTCATCCGTCCGGACATCTCCTTCTTACCGAAGGTGGTCTCTAGCTTTCATCTGAATCAAACCATTACTCTCCCCGCTCTGATGCAGGATCCGAAGGATGATTTTGAACGCACCATTCATCTGATGGACGTTCGGAGGGCTTTGGCTTTTTACATTCAACGGACTGCGTCCCACAGAAAGTCTCCCAAACTGTTTGTGTCGTATGCCGACTCGAAGCTGGGAGAGCCCATCTCTTCACAGAGACTATCCAAGTGGGTGACATCGACCATCGCCCTTTGCTACGAACTGGCCAAGAAACCCGTGCCTTCTCGAATTCGAGGACACTCTACGAGAGCTGTCTCTACCTCGACAGCTTTTCTCTCTGGAGTGCCTCTAGAGGACATTTGCAGAGCTGCGACTTGGTCGTCACCTTTGACTTTTATATCTCATTATAGACTCGATTCTCGCTCTAGGACTGACGCGGCCTTTGGGAAGGCTGTGTTGTTATCTTCCATACAATGAGTGAGTGTCTTGGTTGCCAAGTCATTGCTGTTACCTGTTTTATTCATTTCAATTAATAATGTGTTTTTAGTATTTTACTCTCAAGTGGTTGTTGGGTATGGTATATAGGTGCAGGACATACCCACCTCCTGAATGGAAGCTTGCCAGTCTACACCCAACTGTGTGATTCACAGAGACCACGAAGAAGATGGACAGGTTGCTTACCTGTAACCATAGATCTTCGAGTGGTCTTCTGTGAATTCACACAGACCCGTCCATCCTCCCCTCTATGTCCTATTACATCATATCAACATGCTTAATGTTCCTGATGCTGCATATTGCGGCGTCATTCAAGGAACTGAGGGGATTTTAGGCGGGAAGCCCTTATAAGGGACCGTTAGGATGGGCGGAGTTACCGCCAAAAATGTATCAAAGCACATTCTGCCTAGCGATTCTAGAAGTTTCCGAAGCTCTGCGCAGGCGCAGGAGTAACCCAACTGTGTGAATTCACAGAAGACCACTCGAAGATCTATGGTTACAGGTAAGCAACCTGTCCATCTCATGCTCCTGAACTGGATCAGGACAGAATCTCATGTTTGTTTTGACCAAGCAGTTCAGTCTCAGTTAGGGTTGATAAAGCTTCTGAAAACATTTGCCCAATATTGCAAATATGAAAAGCTATGCAGTAATCATGCAATGGGGAAAGGCCCTCCCTCCTGCCAATCCAAGTGTAAATATGAGTGAACTTGTAATAATGTTCTTGTGCGACTTGTTTAAATATCTGGGTATTAATTTTCAGGCACCATCTTGGGCATCTCATTATAATATTGCTGAAAATGTGGTCTAAATAAAGGGGAATAGCTTGTCCCAGTGGCTCTACATAGTTTTAAGGCCAAGACACTTTCTTAATTCTCTTTATGATTTAAGTTTGATCTAAAAGCTTTTGCCTTTGATAGATTTTTTTTTTAAATTAGTTTTTGAGTGCTCTCCTTGAAGTACCCACGTGTGTTCTTTTTGCAGCATTAGGTTTATTTTACCTCTGTTACTTGTGTGGCTTAGGAAATAATGTTAACGGTTTACTCTCCGTTGCTTTCTCTGATGGCAATGTTAGTCATAAAAGCCCGGCTGAGAAGCATACAGTGGGTATGATTCAAACTAGATGAATCCTGTTAATTTTAGGGTCTACTAGAGCCAAACTAAGCATTCACCAGTAATCTGATATAGAGAGACAGAATACCCTGATAGTATCACTGAGGAAATGTTTGCAGTTAAATTTTGGGTGATATCTTATTAATTCTAGATAACTTGTAAAGCTCAAAGCTCAATTAACTATTCAGGAGTACTTTTGTTGTGGCCTCGATTTGACATACTTCCTTCTCAGTGATCGAAGGCAGGTTTATGGATGTTCCATATCAGCAGAGACTTTGTCACTGTGGCTCAGGAGAAGTTTAACCCCTTTTCAAGTGTTCTAGGGTGCTTAGAGCCTCCCACATGTTGTTCTCTTTAGTATATATGCCCCAACTGTGCAAGCCGACCCTGTAGAGAAAGACAAATTCTACACAGACCTACGCCACCTCATGCAAAAAGTCCCTGTAGAAGACAAAATTAATATCCTTGATGACTTCAATGCCAGAGTAGGAAAGAACTCCAAAGCTTGGAAAGGTGTCTTAGGCAAACATGGTGTTGGAAATTGCAATGATACCGTTATCCTCCTGCTAGAGTTCTGTGCAGAGCAACAGATGACTATTACAAACACAATCTTTCAGCAGAAAGACAGCTTGAAGACAATCTGGATGCATCCCCAATCCAAACATTGGCACCTCATTGACTATGTTCTAGTCCGCCAGAGAGACGTTCGTGATGTCCGGCATACTCGATGCCCAGTGCAGAATGCCAGACAGATCATCGCCTCGTCAGATGTAAATTAAATCTTCATCTTAAGTTCAAACCTAAGAGGGGTGGCATCTTAAAGAAGAGACTCCAAGTCAACAATCTTCAACACGCTACCATGAGAGTCAACTTCCAGGCAAACCTGCAAACAAAACTTGAAGACCATCCTATAGATCCTTCTCCTACAGTGCTTTGGCAACATATCAAAAACAGTATCCTCCAGTCTGCGGAAGAATCCCTCAGGTTCTCCCACAAGAAAAACCAAGACTGGTTTGATGAAAACAACCAAGAGATCCAGGAGCTCCTGGCAAAGAAGAGAGCTGCTCACCAGGCATACCTTGCCCAGCCAACTTGCCATGTAAAAAAAAAACAGCTTTCCGTCTCACATGTAGTAAACTTCAACAAAAACTCCGAGACATGCAGAACAAATGGTGGATCAATATAGCAGAAAAGACACAATGCTGTGCAGATCTGGGGGACTCTAGAGGATTTTATGAAGCTCTTAAGGCAGTATTTGGACCTACTTATCAGGTCCAAACCTCCTTATACAGTACAGATGGTCAAACATTAATTACTGATAAAGCCTCCATCCTGAATCGATGGGCTGAACACTTTCAAAGTCTCCTTAGTGCCAACCGAGTAGTCCAAGGCTCAGCTATCCAACATATGATACAAAAATCAATGAAAAATGAATTGGACATAGCTCCCACTTTGGAAGAGACCCTTAAGGCCATACAGCAGTTGAAAAACGGCAAGGCAGCTGGGATTGATGGAATCCCACCTGAAGTTTGGAAACACGGAGGTCATGTACTCCACGATAAATTCCACGAACTCCTTGTGAATTGCTGGGAAAAGAGGGAACTGCCATCAGATCTCTGAGATGCAGTCATCATCACCCTGTATAAGAAAAAAGGAGCAAAATCTGATTGCTCAAACTATTGAGGCATAACACTGCTCTCTATTGCTGGAAAAATCCTTGCAAGGATACTCCTGAACAGATTAGTTCCTGCTATTGCAGAAAAACTTCTTCCTGAAAGCCAATGTGGCTTCAGAGCCAATAGGAGTACTACAGATATGGTATTTGCCCTTAGACAACTGCAAGAGAAATGTAGAGAGCAGAACAAGGGTCTCTATGTAACATTTGTCGACCTCACCAAAGCCTTTGACACAGTGAGTAGAAAAGGTCTGTGGCAGATCCTGGAAAGATTAGGATGTACCCCCAAATTCCTTAAAATGATTATCTTGCTACACGAGGGCCAGCTTGGTCAAATCAGATATGGCGATGCTCTTTCAGAGCCCTTTCTAATAACTAATAGAGTGAAGCAAGGTTGCGTTCTTGCACCAACTTTATTTACAATCTTCTTAAGCACGATGCTCCAAAGGGCTACGACAGAGGTTGAAGAAGAAGACGGCATCTATATACGTTACCGTACTGATGGTAGCTTGTTTAACTTAAGCTGTCTGAGGGCTCACGCTAAGACTCTAAACTATCTAGTCCGTGAGCTGCTCTTCGCTGCTGCTGCTGCCCTTGTTACCCACACAGAAGCAGCTCTGCAGCGCCTAACATCCTGCTTCGCAACAGCTGCAGAGCTGTTTGGGCTGGAAGTCAACCTGAAGAAAACGGAAGTTCTTTACCAGCCTGCACCACAGGACGAACACCACCATCCCCACATTGCCGTTGGCAAATCTGTGCTTAAGTCCGTTCAGCAGTTCACCTACCTGGGAAGCATCATCTCCTCAGATGCCAAGATTGACAAAGAGATTGATCACAGATTAGCAAGGGCATATTAGCACATTTGGAAGACTTTACAAAAGAGTCTGGAGTAACAAACACCTGAGGAGAAACACAAAAATCATTGTGTATGGAGCATGGAGCCATTGTACTGTCTATTCTCCTTTATGGGTCAGAAACATGTGTCACTTATCGCCACCACTTACGACTCCTCAAACGTTTTCATCAGCACTGTCTACGCACAATCCTAAATATACACTGGACTGACTATGTGACGAATGTTGCTATCCTTGAGCAAGCAGGGATCACCAGCATTGGGGCCATGATACGGAGAACACAGCTGAGCTGGGCAGGGCATGTTTCTAGGATGGAGGACCATCGCCTCCCAAAAATACTACTCTACGGTGAACTTGCCACAGGTCAGCGTAAGAGGGGCGCTCCAAAAAAGTGATACAAGGATTCCCTGAAACAACATCTCAGGCTCGGCCAAATTGATCACCAACAGTGGCCCGCCCTGGCCTCACATCGGGAGGCATGGAGACGCACTATCCACAATGCTGCAGCCTTATTTGAGAACTCATGCCGAACAAGTCTTGAAGAGAAACGACAACACAGAAAGAACCACAACCCGGAAACATCACCCGAGGAGACCCTCTGCTGTGCTTTCTGCAACCAGACTTGTCTATCTCAGATTGGCCTTTTTAGTCATCAGCGTGCTTGCAGAAAGCGCAGGATGAGTCCTTCCTGAATCTTCGTTTGCGAAGAAAAGCCAGAGAGAGAGAGGGGTTGTTAGTTGCCTTATCACACTACACTGTTATAGCACTATTATTCCACTTTAACTGCTATGGCTGCCTCCTGTGGAATTCTGGGGTTTGTAGTTTAGTGAGGCCTAAGAGCTCTCTGGCTGAGAGTTCTCAATACCCCTCCGTAAACTGCAAATCCCAGGATTCCATGGGAGGCAGCCATAGCAGCTAAAGAGCAAGGACAGTGCTGTAACAATTTCCTTGATTTTCCTATATGCTCCTCCCAGCTTTTCCTCTTCGGGGCTTTTTACCTCACCAGCAAATCAACGCTCTCCCTTGGCGCATGCGGGGTACAGCTCCCTCCTCCTCCTTTCGGAGCCTCTCTCCACCTTTACGCAACCTATCCACCCTAGCAGGGAAGGATTCCGATTGGCAGAAAATGTGGGATGAGTCCTTCCTGAATCTTTTTTTGCGAAGAAAAGCCAGAGAGAGCCAAACTACTTTCTGTTCTGCTTGGGTGGGTGGGAAAGTGTAGCCCTTTACAGAATCTGTCTTTCCTTCTGAAAACAATATTACTTTGAAAGCTGAATGTATGACAAGTTTTTGCAATTAGGATGATCACCTACCCCAATGTAGCAGTTTAGTCCAATTTTATCTTAATTTTAATCCTCTATATTGTGTTATACTGTTTCATACTGTTCAGTCTGATTGATTTTGATTATGACTGTGCATATTATATATGCTGTTTAAAGCTCTGTGACCAAAATTAATCTATATATTCATTCATTTATATTTGTTGAGAATATGCTTCTCTACAGTAGTTTTTCAGTTGCTATAGATGTCTTGATTTGCCTAGGGGAAAGAAATTATTATACCTGTGCATTTATGTTTGTTAATTAGTTGTAGTAATATATAGTAATTTCAAGAGGACCAAAAGTAAGTTCACCAAAGCTGAACTGCACTACATTTTGGTTTTTATTTTTAATCACTTTCCTTTTACTGGGTTTAGCACATGTCTCTGCCCTACCATTAAAATTCACTTTCTCTAAAATGTGTTTTGAGTTATACTTTCTCAATTGCATATAGTTGCAGCTGCAAAAATACAATTCTAATTCAAACCAATCTGGTTGGAAGTGTACATTTAAATACACAATCAACTTGGATAAATTAGAAGATGCTGGTTCAAAATGCTATCTCTTACAATACAACTGAGCAGTTTATAAGCTGCCATAGCTTCCTTTTTATTGCAAGAATACATCAGTGTTGGTAGCATCATCATTTTGAATAGTTATAAACACTTAACCTCAGAATGACATATGTATTTAAATTTAATGTACTTTTTTTAGTAATAGAGATCATACACTACAGTGTTAACTTTAACTTGTATTTCAATTCCAGTTTCGTAAAAGAAACAAACAAAATTAAGTCAGTTGGATTGGCTTCACACTTTCTATTATGAATTACTTTTACTTAACATGAGATTGACTGTGATTGCCTTTGCTGTGAAAAAGTTCTTAAAAAAAGTTTTAACAAAGTCCTTGTTCAAAAAACTTAATGCTCACAAGTGGATTATATTTTGTTTGGCATTGTTATTTAAATAGAAACATAGAATAGCTTTGAATAGCAAACTGAAGGAGTTACTATTAAACTTGCCAGTCTGGAAAGGCAACATTTGATAATATAGTCTGATGCCATAAAGAAAAATGATAGTTTCCTAGCAGAGTTCATAGAAAAGTCTAGTTGATTCTTGAAAAAAACATTTTTAGTAATTAGAGATTATTTTTTAGATGGAAGTGTGTTGCATAATTATATGCATAGCTCTGCATTTTTAGCAAGCTTGTTGATAAATGGTGCTACCAATACGTTTGCAAATGTTATCTTTATTTGTCACAATATCAGAGTTCCTTTGGAATACCCATAGATCCAAAAATATTATTTTTTAGTTATGTGTACCCTTCAGTCAAATAGTTGCAGTCTTTCTTGAGAGGCAAACCACTACATTTACCTTACCAAAATAAAAATGGATGGAGGATTAATATTAGAAGGGCTTGACTCACAGGAAAGTCTTTGTTCCAAAGTACGGTAGGTGCCAGATGTCAGTGGTGCAAAGACACATATACTATGAAAGTTATTTTTTATTATTATTATTTAAAGCACTCATAGATTTTGTGACTGTAATGGCATATCGGAGTGTGGAAAAGTTGACTGGTATAATTTCCGTAATTTGTAGTTCATGGGAAAGATGGATTTCACTCATTGACAAAGATTTATTTCATTTTGGCCAAGAGGAGTAATTAACTCCTCCTAGCCAAAATGTGAATAATAACCTTTCTCTTCAGTGAATCACTTAGATCTTAGCATGTATAGGATCTGTAACTAGTTAGAAACATATGAACGTACAGTTTGACGGGTTTAGCAGTTTGGATTATCAGGATACATTAGTTAACTCTGAAGGCATTAATAGAAGCTATTTCACATCACTTTCAAGGTTTGTTTGTTTTTGTTTTTTTTAAAAAAATAAGAGTGGATCTATTGCAACGATATTAGCATTACCCAAAAATAGAATATATTTAAATTTGATTACTTTTCATAGTTCTCTGCCCTGCTTACTGAATTGTTAGAGTTGCTCAGTATCATTGGTTTATTTATAAATAGAGTACAGGATCATTCGGTGTTGAAAAATGGTGATTCTGTGACAACAGAGGTCAGTGTATTCTTTAAAATGTGTTGACAGTGTTTCTGCTTATGTGTGTATCAAATGGCACACATGCGCACACGGAGGCTACAGTTCAGGTAGGGACAGCCACACGTGTAAGTGTATGGAGGTTGTATTCCTGTCCTCTCCGCACAGTGCCCAAAGCCCTCTTTCCAACCTATTTTACAGCCCCGAAGCTGTCTCATACAGACTTTCCATGCCCCAATGTGAACAGGCAGGAACAGAGAAGCATCTGGTAATCCCTTCTCTTCTCCCCCGCCCCTTTGCTGGAGGCAGGATGATTACAGAAGCCTGAGACCTTCTCTGATCTTGCTTGCTGATGTTGTAGCACATAATGTCTGGGTGAGACAGCTTTGGAACTTTAAAGGATTTACAGGGTCTATGAGTTAGCATAGGGTGAAATTGTTACAGAACGCTAAGGTCATAGTTTTATATATGATCATCCTTTTGGTCAACAGTCACAGTAATAATTTGACATAACCTGAAGATATTCTTCGTGGTCTCTGTGAATCACACAGTTGGGTTATTCCTGCGCCTGCGCAGAGCGTTCGGAACCTTCTGGAATTGCTAGGCAGAATGTGCATTGATACATTTTTGGCGGTAACTTCACCCACCCTAACGGTCCCTTTTAAGGTGCTCTTGCCTAATTCCCCTCTGTTCCTTTCTTTCTGCTTCATTAGGAGCTTGAAGGAAACTTCATTCGCTAGTTTTTTCTCTTTCACTTTTGACTTGATTAGATCTTGACTTGGCTTGGGTTTTTGACTACGATTTTTCCTCACTCCTCTGGATTTGGCATTCTATCTTGGAATTTGGTGTTGACTTGGATCGGTTTCCTTTATTCTTGACAGTTTTTCCCTTCGGATTTGGTGACTTTGTGAGTAAAATGTCTTTGAGAGCGGCCTTTAAAAGGTGTGCTAATTGTCAGGCTAAACTCCCAAGCACGGATGGCCATTCCTGCTGCTTGATTTGTCTTGGAGAGACCCATAATGTTGACTCTTGCATGCACTGTAGGGCCTTCACACCTCAGGCATGCAAGCACAGGATGTCCCGTTTGAAGTCCTTCTTATATGAGAGGGCTCTGATTCCAGCCTCTACTTCGACTCCGGCTTCTACTTTGGCATCTGCACCGCCTAAACGCAGCCGTTCGCCATCTCCGAAGACCAAGACCCAAAAATGTCAACGCTCCCGTAGCCCTTCCCGACGCTGTTCAGTTGCTTCAGATCCGGAGGCAGTGTGTGGTTCGCACAAACATGTTTCTTCCTTGGATTCAGCTTGGGATCGAGCACACTTGATGCCTTCAACTTCAGCATGGGACCAGGAACCCTCCACTTCAAAGGCTGTCCCTCGGGGCCGGCGCCTTCTGAAACCACCAGTCAGATTGGTGTTCCTGGAGAGGCCGCAAAGTCCTTAAAGAAGAAAAGGAAGGACAAACACTCTTCTCGGCATGATGACAGCTCTAAGTCTAAGAGCAAGCTGAAGGATACTTCAAAAAAGTCGAAGCCGGCGGCCATTCCACCTGCGGTTTCTACTGATAAGGCTGCAAGACCCGGCCATCCTCCCTCTGTGTCCTACTACATCATATAAATATGCTTAATGTTTCTGATGCTGCTGGTTGCGGCGTCATTCAAGGAACTGAGGGGAATTAGGTGGGAGCGCCTTATAAGGGACCGTTAGGACGGGCAGAGTTACCGCCAAAAATGTATCAAAGCACATTCTCCCTAGTGATTCCAGAAGGTTCCGATGCTCTGCGCAGACACAGGAGTAACCCAGCTGTGTGAATTCACTGAAGACCACTCGAAGATCTATGGTTACAGGTAAGCAACCTGTCCTTATCATCTCTCCTAATGATAATATTTGGTACCTCAGATACTCGTTTGTTCACTTCCTTGTGAAATATTATTGGTACTTTCATAGACACTGAACTAAGGTACCGTGGCATTGCCTGAGCAACCTTGGTAATTTCAGGGGTCGTAAAAATTAGCTTCTGCCTACCTGTTACGCTCTTTGAACTCCTGGCAACATGAGACAGTGGGTCATTCAGCATGGGAAGAGGGTATAACTTTAGACTTCCATTTGCGAGGTGTAATAATTCTATAGCCCATAAGAATGTGGTGGGGGCATTGACAGTTTCAGAAAAATGGCTGTTAATCTTGACCTGGATGCTTTAGCTACACTGGTAATGATGCAGTGTTGTTTTCCAAGCCAATGCCTTGTAGGGTGCAATAGCATTATTTTTAGTATGCTGTGGCAGTGAAGAGGCTTCTTTCATCAACCCCCCAAAAAGAAATAAATGTGCTGCTTTTCCAAACCATATATAGATGATACAAAGTGAGCATATGTACCACAGTACAAATATAATTTGTTTCTTTAAAAAATCAGGCACAATTTTTTGACATTGGCTTTAAAAGGTGAATATGAATATGGCAGACCTGTTTACTTAATTTTGTTTAAATCCTTGTTTTGTTTAAAGCCTATTATGTTTATGCAGTCTTGAGATGTAACAGACTTTTAAAGGCAGAAAGTTATTTGATATTATTAATCAGTAGAAAATGAAAATTTACCTTCCATGTTGGCTTTAACTGCAGAAAACCAGTTTAAATGAAAAACATATTCCTCTAGTACTTCTTAAATAAAATTATCTATCTTTCTAAAAGGAGGGAGAGAACCAAGAGACCTTAAGTCAGAGACCATTTTGTAAGATTCTGACAAGTAGATGATACGCTTGAAGTGGTTAGCCTGATGGCTGAGTAAGTATGTTAGGGTAGCTATCCACAGTCATTATCAATGCATTGGTAGGAACCTGAGTTTACTAATGATCCTCTGCTTCTCTTATCTGTTCCTACTCATATCTTCCTGGAACTGTAGTTATAAACTTAATTTATTTTCCTAAAAAATAGTGCATTCAGTTATAGTATTTTAAAATACATTGAACTGAATGAACATGTTTAAACCAAACCAAATTGATGAAGCACTTCGACTTTGCTAGGAACTGAGAAATTACAGTAGTGTAGAAGTTGAAACAAAGAAGCATTATTATTCTTGTTTATGCACATGCATGCTCTTGGGAGATTGTACATTTAGATGTGTGGTGTCTAGATACTTAAACACCAAGACAAATATTCAGTGTTAGGAGAGAAAAAAAGCAGTGTCTAAGCTGAGCTGTCCATGCTATGACGAAAATGTTGATTCTGTTAGAGTCCACATTATAGAAAGAGTCGTTAAGACTACCTTTGTGGGAACAGTAAGCCTAAACTAAATATAGAGTATAGTTGGAGTCCTGCTTAATATATTTTTTTGTTTTATAAATTAAATCTCATAAATAATTTTTCACATGATTTCTTTAAGACATGCAGAAGGAATATTATAGAGCTACATATTAAATATAATTTTTTTTCCTAAGTTGCTGAAGTGGCAGTTTCACCTCATAATTTTTATTTAGTTTTTAATGATGAATGTTATAGTTTGCTAAAGTAAATACACAACTTTCTTTTAAAAAGGTTTTATATTAAACTAGTATAGAGTATATGTGGAGTTGTTCTTTCTTTCTTTCTTTCTTTCTTTCTTTCTTTCTTTCTTTCTTTCATTATGGTTTTATCTCCCTTCTAGTCATGTAAATCCTTTTTTCACATAATATATTTAAGACATACGTGCATGGAATTGTAGACATACGTGCATACTTCAAATATGAAGATTTTTTTCTTCATCACTGAAGTAAAGTTTTTGTCTCACAATTTTTGTTTAGTCTTTAATGGTTAAGGTTTTACTTTGCTAAAGTATGTATACAACTTCCCTTTAAAAAGATGATTGATTTAAAATCAGATTCCGCCCCCCCCCCCATTACAGCATTTGAATCCTCTTTAATATGCATTCTTAAACACCTCGCTCTTAAGCACTTGGTACGTGATGTTTTTTCTATGTAGAATAGAAACCTATTTTGCAGTTGGTTTCAATCTTATAATAAACATCAAACTACTCAATACTTCCTTTGGTGAATCTATATCATTGTTTTGTTTTTGTTTTATATACTATTAAGGTCTGTTTTTATTTTGTAGTGAAAATTTGTGAGGAAAGAATTTTTCACTGTTAATTATTGCAAGATTTTTGAAAATTAAGATAAATTAAGTCTTGGTCATTTATAAACATGTTCACACTCATTTTGCAGACGTGAAATCTGCATCTTTATTTTAAATGATCATTTTTGATAATAACGCTAAGACGGATACATATAACTTAGGTAACATTAAACCATGCCAGTGAACTAGTGAAGAATGCCCTATGTTGCTACAAATTATTGAAAACTTATCAGTGGTAATGCAAAACAAGTTAAATAAGCAAATTTTTATGATCCTATATGTGCAGGCATGTTGTAAAGAGAAGTTTCAGCTGCACAACTGTTATTTTTGTATTTTGTTTCATATGAAGAACTTTTGGCGGCTGTGATTTTTCCAGCCTTATACATGGCAGTTTTTTGGCTCTGACTTGGTTAGCTCCTAAGTAGCTCCCTTTGAACTGTGTCATGCTGCATTAATATGCCATTGCTTGTTGATTTATTGCTTTGTCATAAATTTGGGATTATATGAACTATTGTACAATAATGCTCTGATCATTCTGTAGCTGTAAGATAACAATCCTGGTGTTATGGGCTAAATAACTGCACTGTTGATATGTTTTTCTGATTAACTATCCATTCTTAGCTAGTTTAATTTTCCTTGCTTTATTTTAACTTGTTACTATCTGAAACAGCTGTGGTTGTCATAGATTTCCTTTGGATAAAAAGATTACAACTGAATTACTGATTATATTGCTGCATATCTTTCTCAGTGTTGGAGTGAAAGGTTCTGTTGCCTCTGTGCTGTTGTAAAAAGATGATTGCAGTAACTGACATACTTGATTGTGGCTTCGGTACATCAACTTTGAAAGGAAGTTTCCAAAACCTTGGAAACTCTTTACAAAGCATTGTTTTGGTCATTTCAGAAAGCATTTCACATGACAATTAGGATATATTCAGACGGAATTCAGGCATGCAGTTCTGCATGTTTAGTTTGAATTGTGATGGAATGTGTATAATACAGGGAACAGATTCCAGCCAAGGATTTATTTATTTTTTAAATCATGAATTAAAGAAAAAGCAAATCCCTAGTTTCAACATGCTGAACAAATGTAAAATACAGTACTAATTGTTCATGCACAGGTTTTCCTAATTTCCTTACTTAATAATCAAATAATATTTCTTTCCTTTTCCTCTAGCACATTTTTCTGAAATTTACCTAATTGTTAAAAATACATCAACATCTAATTTGTAGGATATATGTACAGTAATTAACTGTTTACGTATGATAATAGCTAACTTATGTATTAATCACATAAATTAAATTAAAATTATATATTAACCACATAATTTTAATATTTAAAAAGTATTAGGATTTAAATACAGTGTGTTAGACATATTTAAATTAAATGCAATGTCAGATAAACATGATTAAGACAAGTATTTAGATATATTTAAATCAAATGTAATTAACCTAAACACAGTTGGCATTTTTTATTATTATTATTATTATTATTTTAAATTAGGTCTTTATACCCTGCTCTTCAGCCTCAAAGGCTATCAGAGTGGCTTACAATTTGTTTTAAGCAATAGCAATTTACACATCTACACTGTATTAAGCAGTTTCCAATGTGTGTTAGCTAATAGCTTAAGTAAATCCTAGTAATTGATTATTCTATGACGGTTTAAATTTTTTTTTCCTGTTTCTAAAACTTGGGAAATGATGCTCAAGCTGAGGAAGAACATAATTGTACATTTTAAAATGTGTTTGGATGGAAATTATTTAACTATGTTACTGAAAATTCAGTAAATTGATCACTGAAATCTCCCCCTTTTTTGCTTTTTTTCAGCAAATGAAAATTTCACCAGTGTATTGAGGAAAACGATACTGAACAAAAATATAGTTTGCATAAATCAATCTTTTGTTGTGAGAGAGTGAGATCTCATGGTTAAAGATCTTAAAGAAATTGATCCAATATTTTCTTTAAATATCTCAAAAAGCTTCTTAGCCTTGTTTTATTTGCACTTGCATATCGTATAAAATAACATATAAAATATATTATAGTATAAAATATAGTGTAGAAATCCATACAAATTCTTAACTAATATGTTAGGTATGAATAATTTTTAAATATTATCTTCATGAAATGAGGTGCACTTAACACAAAAAGAAATAAAATTTAACCAATGAAGTAAATAAATCAAGGACATGTACTTGTAGTTGATATGAGATCGGTTACAGCAAAGAATTCAAATATAACTGACATTTATTTTCATTGTTTCATTTTACTTTAAATGACATTAAGTAGAAAGTTTTATGATTCATTGCAGCAGGACAGCTGAAGTATAGCATCACTGTAGTCCAAAAGGTATACAAGAAACAGCTTGCATATATGAGTCCAAGGACAACTCAGATGGTGATCTTGAAAAAAAGAAAATAATTTGAGAGCTCAGTGCTTTTATTGGAAAACTGAAATGTATGAATCCTAAAGTATTTAAAGATTGGCCGCTCATCCAAATGCAGCCAAACTTTTACTGTTCAGCATTGTCACACAAAGGAGCTATCTACAAGCCCAAGTTTCTGCAATTAATTCCTGGAAGGCCCCTTGGGTGGCTAGCACTGAATGGTGTATTATTTAAAAAGAGGCTAGTATCACGTTTCATTTAACAAATGTGCATGTTACAATGCTATACGTCTGTTCATAAAAAAAGCTGGGTTTTCCTACAAATACTTTTGAGTTTAAAATGCATTTCAAAATATATAAAATCTTTGTGCTGCTTTCTGTGGGGTTATTTAAAGCAGACAAGCCTGTTATAGCATGTGTGCAAACCATCAAAAGATTTCACTGGAGAGATTGCTTATGGTTGATTACTCCTTCAACAGTTAATTGGATGAAAGTGGGATATAAACAGAACTTTCAGATGCATTAGAATGACAACTTATGAAAACATCTTTTGCTATTCTAGAATATTGTGGACCTGATTTTGTGCAGCATTTTATTCCTAACCTGTGTGTGTGTGTCCCATAGATTCTCTGAACACATACAGTATGTGAGAAGTTGGTATTGGTTATATTCAGGTTTGCTAACAGGAAGTCTTTATATTCAGGTTTGCTAACAGGAAGCGGAAATGCTAGGGAAGGCAGTTTTAACTTCTCCCACCTGCAGTCATGCCTCCTGAAAAGTTATCTAAATGTTAGGGACTCTCCAGGACACTGGGAATGAAAGTTGCTGCCCTCCCTTCAGCTTCTGGAAACCTCAGTTGGGTTGGAATCCTCTCTATGGAAGGGGCCTTTCTGTTCTGAAGGGCAGTTCTGGATCTAGCATGATTGGATGAGAGAGTTTTGAATATCATACCATCTTTAGCTAATGCAGTAGTAAACAATTTCTTCAATCACCCCTCACCTACATTTGTGTACTTTTAATACCAATAATCAAGAGAGCCAGCCACACATTTCCCCTAAAGCTAGAATAGCTGGGACTGTCTCTTTACCATTTTCACATTTCCATCCTACTGCACATTAAATCTGTTTCATCTGATCTGATCTGCTGTATTTTCTCTGAGAGTACTGTATTTTTTTCTGTTCTTCCTAGTGGAACAAGATGGAAGTCCTATAGGGCCAGGGAATCGTTTTTATGTGAAACTTTCTTCAGAGTGCATTGTTACTTCAGAGTACTTCAGAGTGCATGGTTTGTAAAATGTTACATCAACATCAAAAACATATTAATGTGTTGCAAGAATGTACAAAAATGTAATATAGTATATTATTGAAAGATGAAGTAGACGTAGCATTTCTACGAAATACTGAGAAGGAAGAAAAATGCTCTGCAATGGATCCTAAATGAGGGAAGGGCAATGATTCTGCATGTAATTCATTTAATTTTCATCATGTCATTTAAAATTCCAAGTACCGGTAGCAATTTTCTTTCTAATTCCATCTTACTTTGTCAGCTGAGTTCCAAACTGACACTCCTGATTAAAAGAAATAAAACCCCCAAAACATAAGCAGAAGAATAAAATCTTACTGAATAGATTTATTAACTGCAGAGAAAGTAATTGAAGGAAAATCTGGAACCAATAATATTACAAGTTGCTTTTATCTGTTTGAAAGGGCAAGTGTTGGTAAAAATAGCTTGTTTAAAGTATAATCCTAAATTAATCTGTGTTTGAAGCACTGGATTCAGGCTAAACATAAGAACATTTTATTAATGCACTAAGGCATTATCTTATATTGGAAGGCTGAAATCATATGTATGCATGGCACCATGACAGCTAGGAGACACCATTTGAAATTTCTCACTGTGTGTCAGAGTGATCAGCATAGTGTTAAAAAATTTAAATGGGGAATTCACAGCAACCCACTGTTGCCACCAGATAGACCTTGAGGTGACCTTGGTGGCAAGGGAGCCACCAGGTGACACTTTGCCAAGGGCCCATTTTATTCCTGGTGCTGAGGCAAAGAAAAATGTAAGCTTGTTGTTCATTCTTTAATGCTTTGACCTGAGCTCACTAGGGAAAAATTAAGTAGAGACAGAGCAACTGTTGAAGAAAGTTTTAAATCATTTGAAATCTTGCATTGTTACATCTGGAAGGCTACACGTTACCCACCCCTAACCCACATACTCTAGTATGTGCATACATTGCAGGCAGAAAAAGGCTTCACTAAGCAGAAGGTTTAGAATGGTAGCCCAAGTATTCTCATATAGCTTGTAGATATAGTCCATTGTTGTTATTTGTTGTTAACTGCCGTCAAGTCGACTTCAACTTCTGGAGACTGTACGAATGAGAGAACTCCAAGTCACCCTCTCATCAACAGCCCTGCTCAGGTCTTGCATGCTCAGGCCCGTGGCTTCTTTAATTGAGTCCATTCATCTGTAATGCAGTCTTCCTCTTTTCCTACTGCCTTCTACATTACCGAGCATTATTGTCTTTTCTAGTGAGTCAAGTCTTCTCATGATGTAGCCAAAGTATGACAGACTCAATTTAGTCATCTTGGCTTCTAGGGAGAGTTCAGGCTTGATTTGCTCTTGGACCCATTTAGAAGAAGTGTTCTCCTTTAGCTTTACTCTAATTTTTGATATCAGCAGGTCATGGTCTGTGCCACAATCTACACCTGGTCTTGTTTTAAGACACTCTGCCTCTTCAGCAGAGTGTCTTAAAATCTCTTTCAATGTTCAAATAGTTACAACTAGGAAATGCAAGCAACTAGCACTGAGCAGAAAGTGAAAGAAAAGGATGGGTTTCCTCTTGATTTGGCTCATTGAGGAATGGAGAGTATGTTCTCCTTCTGGTACATAATGGTAAGAAGGAGTGGTGGTTCAACTGCAGTGTGCACTAGTGCCCCCGTCCCCAGAAATGAGTTTACTGGATCTGTATAGGCACTGTGACTGACTGTAACGGAAGAAAGGAGGTGGCAGAATGTAATAAAATTTTGGGAGCTATCTAGTTACAGCCACATTTGTTTCATTGACTAATAATTGCTTGCGTTGAATCTGCTTAATTTAGGACAGATTTAGTGAAGATAACCTAGGCCTGTTCTAGGCTGCATGGGAACTATTTATCTATAAGTAGTTTCTGTGAAACATTCTCTCTGGCTTTTCTTCGCAAACGAAGATTCAGGAAGGACTCATCCCACACTTTCTGCAAGCGCGCTGATGACTAAAAAGGCCAATCCGAGATAAACAAGTCCGGTGCAAAAAGCACAGCAGAAGGTCTCCTTGGGTGATGTTTTTGGGTTGTGATTCTTTCTGCGTTGTCATTTCTCTTCAAGACTTGTTCGTCGTGAGTTCTCAAATAAGGCTGCAGCATTGTGGATAGCGCGTCTCCATGCCTCCCGATGTGAGGCCAGGGCGGACCACTGTTGGTGATCAATTTGGCCAAGCCTGAGATGTTGTTTCAGGGAGTCTGTATTGCTTTTACGCTGACCCGTGGCGAGTTCACCATAGAGTAGTATTTTTGGGAGGCGATGGTCCTCCATCCTAGAAACGTGCCCTGCCCAGCGCAGCTGTGTTCTCAATATCATGGCCTCAATGCTGGTGATCCCTGCTTGCTCAAGGACAGCAACATTCGTCACATAGTCAGTCCAGTGTATATTTAGGATTGTGCGTAGACAGCGCTGATGAAAGCGCTCGAGGAGTCGTAGGTGGTGGCGATAGGTGACCCATGTTTCAGATCCATAAAGGAGGATAGACAGTATGATGGCTCTATACACATTGATTTTTGTGCTTTGCCTCAGGTGTTTATTGCTCCAGACTCTTGTGAAGTCTTCCAAATGCACTATATGCCTTGGTTAATCTGTGATCGATCTCTTTGTCAATCTTGGCATCTGAGGAGATGATGCTTCCCAGGTAGGTGAACTGCTGAACGGACTTGAGCACAGATTTGCCGAAGGCAATGTGGGGATGGTGGTGTTCGTCCTGTGGTGCAGGCTGGTAAAGAACTTGTTTTCTTTAGGTTGACTTCTAGCCCAAACAGCTCTGCAGCTGTTGCAAAGCAGGACGTTAGGCGCTGCAGAGCTGCTTCTGTGTGGGCAACAAGGGCAGCATCATCGGTGAAGAGCAGCTCACGGACTAGATAGTTTAGAGTCTTAGTGTGAGCCCTCAGACGGCTTAAGTTAAACAAGCTACCATCAGTACGGTAGCGTATATAGATGCCGTCATCTTCTTCAAGCTCTGCCATAGCCCTTTGGAGCATTGTGCTAAAGAAGATTGTAAATAAAGTTGGTGCAAGAACACAACCTTGCTTCACTCCATTAGTTATTAGAAAGGGCTCTGAAAGAGCATCGCCATATCTGACTTGACCACGCTGTCCCTCGTGTAGCAAGATAATCATTTTAAGGAATTTGGGGGAACATCCTAGTCTTTCCAGGATCTGCCACAGACCTTTTCTACTTACAGTGTCAAAGGCTTTGGTGAGGTCGACAAATGTTACATAGAGAGCCTTGTTCTGCTCCCTACATTTTTCTTGCAGTTGCCTAAGGGCAAATACCATGTCTGTAGTACTCCTATTGGCTCTGAAGCCACATTGGCTTTCAGGGAGAAGTTCTTCTGCAATAGCAGGAACTAATCTGTTCAGGAGTATCCTTGCAAGGATTTTTCCAGCAATAGAGAGCAGTGTTATGCCTCAATAGTTTGAGCAATCGGATTTTGCTCCTTTTTTCTTGTACAGGGTGATGATGACTGCATCTCAGAGGTCTGATGGCAGTTCCCCTTTTCCCCAGCAATTCACAAGGAATTCGTGGAATTTTTCGTGGAGTGCATGACCTCCGTGTTTCCAAACTTCAGGTGGGATTCCATCAATCCCAGCTGCCTTGCCATTTTTCATCTGCTGTATGGCCTTAAGGGTCTCTTCCAAAGTGGGAGCTATGTACAAGTCATTTTTCATTGGTTTTTGTATCATATGTTGGATAGCTGAGCCTTGGACTACTCGGTTGGCGCTAAAGAGACTTTGAAAATGTTCAGCCCAACGATTTAGGATGGAGACTTTATCAGTAATTAATGTTTGACCATCTGTACTGTATAAGGAGCTTTGGAGCTGATAAGTAGGTCCAAACACTGCTTTAAGAGCTTCATAAAATCCTCTAGAGTCCCCCAGATCTGCACAGCGCTGTGTCTTTTCTGCTATATTGATCCACCACTTGTTCTGCATGTCTCAGAGTTTTTTTTGTTGTTTGCTGCATGTGAGGCGGAAAGCTGCTTTTCTTACATGACAGGTTGGCTGGGCGAGGTATGCCTGGTGAGCAGCTCTCTTCTTTGCCAACAGCTCCTGGATCTCTTGATTGTTTTCATCAAACCAGTCTTGATTTTTCTTGTGGGAGAACCTGAGGGATTCTTCTGCAGACTGGAAGATACTGTTTTTGATATGTTGCCAAAGCACTGTAGGAGAAGGATCTGTAGGATGGTCTTCAAGTTTCGTTTGTAGATTTGCCTGGAAGTTGTCTCTCATGGTAGCTTGTTGAAGATTGTTAACTTGGAGTCTCTTCTTTAAGATGCCACCCCTCTTAGGTTTGAACTTAAGATGAAGATTTAGTTTACATCTGACGAGGCGATGATCTGTTTGGCATTCTGCACTGGGCATCACTCGGGTATGACGGACATCACGAATGTCTCTCTGACGGACTAGAACGTAGTCAATGAGGTGCCAATGTTTGGATCAGGGATGCATCCAGGTTGTCTTCAAGCTATCTTTCTGCTGAAAGATTGTGTTTGTAATAGTCAGCTGTTGTTCTGCACAGAACTCTAGCAGGAGGCGTCCGTTATCATTGCAATTTCTAACACCATGCATGCCTAAGACACCTTTCCAGGCTTCGGAGTTCTTTCCTACTCTGGCATTGAAGTCACCAAGTATAATAATGTTATCTTCTACAGGGACTTTTTGTATGAGTTGGCATAGGTCTGTGTAGAATTTGTCTTTCTCTACAGGGTCGGCTTGCATAGTTGGGGCATATATACTAAAGAGAACAACATGTGGGAGGCGTAAGGAAATAATGCGATCAAAGTGTTCTGCTGGCAAGGTTTCGAGTTTGGAGGCAATGGAGTTTTTAATCATAAAGCCTACTCCTGAAAGATGTTTTTTGGTTTTGGCTTTGCCAGACCAGTAAAGTGTGTAGCCGGCGCCATGTTCTTTAAGGCTGCCTTCCTCATGGAAGCGAACTTCACTAAGAGCAGCGATGTCAATATTAAGCCGTGATAGTTCATGGGCTATTAGGGCAGAACGACGCTCAGGCCGTCCACTATCTTCAGAGTCTTGCATGGTTCTGATGTTCCAGCATGCAAGTGTCAGTTTATTTACACCTTTGGAGGCCAGTGTGTGCCTTTGTTTCTTTGCCTTGGTTTGACCGCATCCGAAGATTCCCGTTGGCTGCGGCTAGCCAACCAGGTAGTTGGGGATGAGCTTTCGTTAGGCCACCTTTTCTAGGCCCCTCTCCATATGGAGCAAGCAGTGCTCTCCTTTAAAAAGGCTGCTTGGTCATTCAGTGGCTGCCGAATAAGACTGTCATCTCCCGGGTCAGCCTCGAGCAACCAATGTCCTGAACCACCTGCATGCAGGGTTGGGGCTGCGGCTTCCAGTGCATCTTTACACCTGCCGGTTTTGTCCCTCGCCAGTCACTACAGGGCTTTTTTGGAAATGGATTTGTCCTTGGGGCCTGTGCAATGGATTTTTCTGGTGGAGCACAGCGTGCACAGAACTGGCCTCACCCTTTAAACCAGAGATTCATCTGCCGTGGCCTTGCAAGCATGGATGTGGCAGTGAGGTCCTCGGGCCGTAGGTTTGATTAGAGTTTCCTTCTCTTAGATGGTTGACCTTACAGGGTTGGACGAGCACCATCTGCCCGGGTTTGGGATTAGAGTTTTCCTTCTCCTAGGATGGTTGCCACAAGGCTAGAGAGCCCATCCTGCCCTTTGACGCTCTTTGTCAGACCCTTCGGTTTTGACCTGTCTGGTATGGGAGACCCTACCAGTGGCTATCATGCCACCGCCAGCATAGCTCAAAACTTCATTAGGGTACGCAAGCCTCTCTCCCACGACAAGGGGGCGTCAATGGAGAGGGTGAAACATTAATCACCTAGTTATATAGGTTGGGAGAGTACATGGGATTTTCCTCTAAATTTGATGCTGCCTCTCACAGAATAGCCTGAGGAATGTCTTAAACAGTACAATGGTGCTGGTTCATTTCTTTTTTTGTGTAATTTTTGCCCTACCTTTCTCCCAGTATGTGACCCAAGATGGCCAAGGTTAAAACAAAATAAAGCATTGCTTTTTACAATGTCCAGTACAGTTGTTCCTCCATATTTGGTATGCATGGATTTTAGTATTCATGGCTTGAAAATATTCTTTAAAAAATAACAATCCAAAAAGCAAACCTTGATTTTGCCATCTTATATAAGGGACACCATTTTGCTATGCCATTGCATATAATGGGACTTGAGTATTCACGGATTTTGGTATCCACGGGGGGGGGGGGGTGTCCTGGAACCAAACCCCAGCGAATATGAAGGGACAACTGTACTATGTTTTTCTGAGAGAGGGCTTTAGACTGAGTAGCACAAATACATAGCTAACTATCTAATTTGCTTTCATTGACTAGCAGATCCTCTGGAGTGCTCCATATAGATTGCGTTAGTATGACAAAGAAAGCTTAATTGATCATATCCTCATGTCCTTAGTTTTTTAAAGAAGCATTGCGTGGTTCTTTTTTTGTGTTTCCCAGCATGTTTTAATTGGTAATTATCTGTGCTATAGCATCTCTAGTTTTTTCTAATGCGACTAATACAAACACCCTACTAAAAATGTGCAGAAGTTATATGGTAGGCATGAAATCTGTTAGTTCAACATGCATTGGTTAGTTAGAGTGTTAAGATAGAATCTAAGGGACTGAATTAAAAGTATCAGGAAGGTCTTTATTTCTCTCCTTAGTTCTGTATCTTAATTATAGATTTATTCTCTCTTCTTTCTCTTGTGCTATTTCCTTGGCCAAACAGACCTATTATATACATCACTGATCCATGCTAATTCTCAGTGTCCACAGCGTCTGATTGCTACTTTTAATTCACTCCTAAAGCCCTCTCCTTCACTTCTTCCTTCATAACTTTCTGCTGATGATTTTCCAACTTTTTTCAATACTAAAATTGAAACCATCTGTTCTCTCCCAGTTCCTGAATCCTCCTCATTATCATATCATCTGCCCAGTTGTTCTAAATTCTCTTCTCCCCCCCCATCTCATTAGATTAATTATCTAAAATATTGACGTCTTCAAATCATTCTACCTGCTCTCTGGAATCTGTTCCTTCTCGCTTTTTAATTACTATTTACCCCTGCTAGTCTCCTTTTCTTTGTTGTATTATTAATTTCTCCCTTTCTTCTAGTTCATTTCCTTCTGAGTTTAAACATGCCACAGTCTCTCCAGTCCTCAAGAAGTCTTCACTTGACCCATCCTTTCTAATTATTGTCCTGTTTCACTGTTGCCTTTCCTCAAAAGTTGTGGAATGCGCTGTTTACGCATGGTGCCTCACTTTTCTTTCTCAGGCCTCTACATTGGATCCTTTTCAGTCTGGATTTTGCTCTTTACATTCTACAGAAACAGCTCTCACAAAAATAACAGATGATCTTCTCCAGGCCAAGTCCATCCTTATTCTCCTCAATCTTTCTGCAGCCTTTGATACAGTCGATCATGTTCTTCTATTAGGTTCACTTTGTGATTTAGGGTTCACTGACTGTTTTCAGTTGGTTTTCATCATCTCTCAGGCCGGTCGTTTAGCATGGTAGCTGGTGGTCATGTATTCCCCTCCTTTCCCCTTTTGGTTGGGGTTCCTCTGGGCCCCTTATTGTCATCTCGTTACACACTATCATTAGGTATTCTTTTGATCTCATAGGGGTTTCAGTATCATCTTTATGCTGATGATATTCAACTCTACCTCGCTACTCCCAAACTTTCTTCAGATTTTGAACATTTTACTACAGCATGTCTTTCTGGTATCTCAGCATGGATGCTTCATTACCACCTTAAACTCAATATGGCAAAGACAGGACTACTCATCTTTCCCCTGAAACCTTCTTTACATTATACATTTTCCATTACTGCTGATAATGTTCCCCTCCATCCTTTTGTCTTGGAGTCTTGGCTTTGTCTTTGACTCTTTGTTGTCCTTTGTTCCTCATATTGAGGCTGTAGCAAAGTTGTGTGAATTTTTCCTTTATAGCATCATTAAAATTAGACTTTTCCTCTCTGCTTCCTCTGCCAAGACTTTAGTTCATGCTTTAGTCATTTCCTGTCTCGATTACTGCTATCTTCTTTTGACTGGTATTCTATTATCTCATCTCAGTCCTTTGGTTTCCATTCTTCACTCTGCTGCTAAGATTATCTTTTTGACCTGTCATTTTGATCATGTTACCCCAATTTTGATATTGCTTCATTGGCTACCTATTCCCTCTAGGATTCAGTATAAGCTGCTTGTTCTGACATTCAAGGCCCTGCATAACCTAGCTCCTCCTTACCTTGCAAATCTTATATCTTTTTACCAGCCTGTTAGAAATCTTCGCTCTGTGAATTCTGGGCTTCTTACCCAGCCAAGAGTTTCTTCCTCCTTGGCTCGACTTACTCCTTTTTCTCTTGATGCCCCTTATTCCTGGAATAGACTTGCAGACTATTTCTTCCCTTGATGTTTTTAAATCCAAATTGAAAACTTTTTTGTTCTCTCAAACCTTTGGAATTTTGAATTAATGTTTATACCATTATTGTATTTGATTACCTGTACTGATTATTTTGTTTTATTCTGAATTATCTGTATATTTTTTCCTTTTCTTATTGTATTTTAGTGTTGTATTTTAGTATTTTATATCATTGGAATAATGATAATTGTTTTATTCTCGATCCTTTTGTAAAGCACCATGTACATTGATGGCACTATATAAATAAGCGATAATAATAATAAAGTTTTTTTTCCCTAATGAGTGCATTTTTGGTAAACCAGAACATACTCAGTGGCAAGGGATCAGGGTGACAGCATACTTAACAATTGGGCTCGAATAGGTATATACTACTTGGAAATTAACGTTTTCACAACCATATGATAAAACAGAGTTGGATACAAGGGTGTTTTGTATACATTTAGATTCTTAATAGCTGCTTTAGTTCTAGTTTACTTCCTAGTTTCTTAGTTAACTGTTTTCTTTCTATAGCCATTTCTACAATTACCCTGATTTATGTTATATTTTTTACAGTCATGTGCTTATTAAATATTTGGTTTGGTTTGTTCCTGACTGTTGCCCCTTTGTGTTATTTGGGTTTAGAAAACTGACACAACATACAGTTGTGAAAATGTTGAACTTCAAGTATTGGGTGATAAGTGTTTTTCTTCAGTGTAAATCAGAAAAAAGATTAAAACTAGATGATTGTATTCTGTAGTGCATTTGTGATCACAAGGAAAGAGGCAGGTTTAATTAAAAAATGAAATGTTGAGCTTTTTGTTAAGCCAGTTAATTGACTTACAAAGCATCAAATAATGAATCCTCCTTTCCGGGGGAGGGTATAGGTTGTTCATATCCCATAGTTTATCAAAAGTGTATGTGTTGGTCTGTATGTGCCTTCAAGCTGCATATTGACTTATGGCAACCTCAGGAATTTCATAAGGTTTTCTTAACCCTTTCAGAGAAAAAATGATTGGTACATATAACTTGAAAAATTTCTAGCAGCTGCTAGTCTTACTAAATGTGAATTCTGACTATGAATACTAGTGTCGTTTTCAAAAATAATCTTAAGAACATCCTGTTCATAGTTCCAAGATGTGATTACATTTGCATGCAATAATTCTCGCTCATATTACTTGCTTTGTTCTTTAAATGTATTATAAGAAATGTAAACTGTTTATTCCTGACATATTTGGCTGATTATTTGCTTGGCAATACTAAGTGAACTCTGTTGGAACAAGAATGTAAGAATTCCTTTTAAGTTATTTTAATAGATAAAATTCCTTTATCTATTGCCACACCCAGTTTCCTAGGAAAGTTATTTAAACATACTTAGGAAGCTTACAGGTAGAGTAGCAGCTGCCCCTCCTTTTCTTTCATTTGGTAATCAGAAATATATTAAATGATATTAACATTTGAAGGATGGCCTTTGAACCTGTTGATACTACTCACCTTCTCTCTTTCTTTTAATTAACAGGAAGAATGCTTCTTGAATCTCGAGGCTCCAATTTCACGAGTGTGTGGTTATGACACCCCATTTCCTCACATCTTTGAGCCATTCTATATTCCAGACAAATGGAAATGTTATGATGCACTTCGGAAAATGATTAATTATTGATTGTGAAGGTGAGGGGAGAAAAGTCCTGTCTTGGAATATGTTTTTAAAATCAAATCTTCCTTAAAATGGCAATATTAAACACTGTTTCTAAAGGTGTACATCCCAGTGAATCCAAGCAAGAATTACTATTTAGGAAAGATGCTTGGGATTTTTTTTTTTTAGTGCTAAACAAAGTCTTGTATGCTTTAACTTTCCATCAGGATTGAAGAAGAATGTTTAGTAGGAAAGTGGTTATAGAAAATACTTTGATTTTGAATTAAAGCCTAAATCATAAGGTTGAAAATGTCCTTGAGCCCATCAAAAGAATTTTTCTTCTATTACAATCCTGTTGATACCAGTTTTCATTTTAAAAAGTCCTTCTTGCAAGTTGTGAAGCCTTGACATGCAGTTCCTGTATTGTGTTGGTTTACTTATCAGTAAATAATTTGCAGTTTAAGAAGTCTTGCCATGGCATTTCTGTAGAGTTGTCACTGGGTTTATCTTGGGTGGACGCTGTTTGTTTCTTCCTGTCTTTGACAGAGCTAAATCATTCTTTATTAGAACAACTATACCTAAGTGACTCTGATTTTTCTTTTGCATGAATAGGGTATGGTAGTGCAAGTGTAATTAATCCTTGAACTAATCCAGTGTAAAGAGCAAATATCTTCTACCATCTGCTGTTGTAGCTGGAATTTTTTTTCTCAGTTGGAAATGCAGGGGAGGAATTTTATAATTGTCCTGAGTAAGTGGATTGGTTAAATCTATATAGTATGGAAGATAAATTGACAGATGCCCTGCATATACTTCAAGCCCATTTATTGCTAAGTTAGAAAACTTGCCACAATTTCGTAGTTTTCTGTTGTGAGATGGGACATCTTCAGTAGCTTTGTTTCACACAAATACTCATGCACTTACTTTCTAATTGGCACCATGCATCATCACTCCTCTCTGCCTTTTCCAGACTACTACTACATAGTTTTTTATTACCTGCCTCTCCCCTCAGGATCAGGGTGGAGTACAACATCACAATATATAGTTGTCCCTTCATATTCACTGGGGTTTGGTTCCAGGATCCCCTGTGGATACCAAAATCCATGAATACTCAAGTCCCATTATATGCAATGGCATAGCAAAATGGTGTCCCATATATAAGATGGCAAAATCAAGGTTTGCTTTTTGGATTATTATTTTTTAAAGAATATTTTCAAGCCATGAATACCAAATCCATGGATATGGAGGGATAGTGCAACACAATTCAATTGAATACAGTTCAATGCATACAATTCAAAAGCAAATTGGATTCAAAGCAGTTCAATACATACAATTCAAAGCAAATTATAGACAAGACAAACAATTATACAATGTAGATGCCAGTAGATGGCGCTGCTGGCATGTAATGATACTGCAGGAGTGACACTGCAGAAATGCATTGTACTAATAACGACAGCTGCTTCTTTTTTGGGGAAACTATGTTAACAGTTTTCACAGCATGTTGCCCCAGCTCTTTATTATGCTAGTCCTCATTTTACTGACCTATGGAAGGCTGAGTCAACCTTGGAGCCCTCTGGGATTGAATTTATAACCTTGTGGTTCTTAGTACTGGGATTTAATCACTGCACCACCAGGGCTTACATGGAGTTATCCTTTTCTAATCTTAACAGGAATCTAGAAGGAAAGAGTCACCAGTGGTTCTCAACTTATCATTTCTTATACTGTGCCATTCATTCTCGGTAGAAACAAAACCCCACTTTTTTTTCCAAGGAGGGCATTTATATATTTTATTATATTTATGATTAATGGTAAGTTTTAAGGATTTAAAACTATTAAATCCTTAAATAAGTAATTTTATTAGTAGTTGAAATCTAATAATGCAGCTGCAATAAGTGTAAAACATAACAATGACAAAGTCTTGGTAATTATTGTGAAAACCCTGTGTCCCATCTTGACAATTTCTACATCCCACTGGTGGTACATGTAGTACAATTTAAGAGTCACAGGATACACAGGATGTAAGATCAGCCAACAAGCTTCATTTGGAGCAGTGGCTTGAGTCTATCTACTATTTCCCATTGGCTTTCCATATGAGATTTCAGCATTCGCTAATCCAGTGTAGCTATAAAGATGCTTCAGAAATACTTTCCCCCTATTTTGTTATGGCTGTGCTTTCTAAAATGAAGTATACCATAATTCAGAGGGACATTTTGAACACATGTTCTTCCTCACATTTTCAGAACAGTGGGATTAAAAAGCATAGAACTTCTATATGCTGTGTTTAAAAGACATGATTTTCACATGAAGAACTTTTGAACTAGTATCTGTAAGAGTCTGTAAGGTTCTGCTGAGTTCATACATGACAAAAGTATTTGATCAATCTTCTGTGTTTCCTTTTTAGTATGCTTAAAAAAAGTCGTTTGTTCCAAGATGTACATAGTAGTTTGTTTCCAAAAAAAATCTTCTTGGATAATTTCTGATAAGAATTCTTGTGTGATTGCAGTATACCATACATAGGCAATTTTCTCTTGAAGGCATAAAAATCTCTCAAACATCCCTCACACAGCTTCTTGTTTTTCATAGATCTTCTTCGTGGTCTCTGTGAATCACACAGCTGGGTTACTCCTGTGCCTGCGCAGAGCATCGGAACCTTCTAGAAACGCTAGGCAGAATGTGCTTTGATACATTTTTGGCGGTAACTCCGCCCATCCCAACAGTCCCTTATAATGACTTCCCGCCTAAATCCCCTCAGTTCCTTTCTTTCCGCCACGCTAGCAGCTTGAAGGAACCTCTGTTCACTAGGTGCTTTTTCTCTCATCAATCTAATTTGACTTGGCTTTGGTTTTTTGACGACGATTTCTGCTCTACCCCTCTGGTTTTGGTATTTGGCTTCTGATCACTGTGTTTTTTGACCTGTTTCTGGCTTTTGACGACGATTTTGGCTTACTCCTTCAGCTTTGGCATTACCTCAGATATCGTTACTGACCCGGACTGTCCTTGACTATGGCTTTTTTCTTCTCTGTGATTATTGTTACTGTTATTGTGTGTAAAATGTCTGGGAAAGGAGCTTTTAAACGCTGCGTGATTTGTCAGGCGAAACTCCCGAGTACGGATGGTCATTCCCGCTGTTTGATATGCTTGGGAGAGACCCATAATGCTGACGCATGCGTTCACTGTAAGGCCTTTACGCTGCAGGCTCGCAAACATAGGCTTTCCTGCCTGAAGTCTTTCCTGTATGAGAAGGCCTTACTCCCTGGTACAACTCCGACCTCTATTTCTGCCTCAGCCCCAACTTCGACTCCTTCTTCTGAGCCCCGAGACCATGGACGTTCCTGGTCTCCTGCATCTAAAGGCCAAAAATGTCGTCGGTCCCGGAGCCCGTCTAGGTGCCGTTCCACTGCATCTGATCCGGAGGCTCTCCATACCTCCCTTCAACGTGTGTCCTTGGATTCGACTCGGGATCGATTGACAACGACACAGGAGCCGACTCCATCGACTTCGAAGGCTGCCCCTCGGGATCGGGCTCCTGCCACCTCTGAGGCCCGCCCGGGTACTGAGTCTGCTTCTTCACAGTCTTTAAAGAAGAAGAGGAAGGAGAAACATGTATTGAAGCATGATTCCAGTAAAACTAAGAGTAAGTCTAAGGAGGGTTTGAAGAAATCAAGACCCATGGATAGTGCGGCTCCAGCGATTCCTCTGCGCCAATCGGCAGATACTGAGGCCGCCTTTGTCCGGCCCTTGCCTGTTCCCACCACACCGGAACCCGAGGCTCGCTGGTCACGTACACCATCAGGATCGGTGGAGATTGTGGTGGTTAAGATCCCACCCGGTACTGACGCCGAGAGATCCCCTAAGCACCTTGAAGCATCTCCTGCTCTGGTCGTTTTGATGGCTCAGCTGTTGGAGCGCCACTCTTCAGACGTGGAGGTCGAGGTCGTCGAGTCCGAAGTCGTGCCTCAGAGCTGAACACCTGCTGCAATCCATGATGATATGCCGGCTTATACTGCCTATGATCTTGCCCGATCCATCTGCAGGGCAGGTTTTGTGTCTCCCATGGGTTCGCAGATCTTCACGCCAAGAGGTGACGTTCTTGGCACTTCCATTGCTGGCAGTTCGATTGCTCGATCCCCGTGTCTATCCGACCTTGATGTTGTGAAACCAGTGTCGAAGAAGGATGCTGTGATCCAGGTGTCTCCTTCTCCTGAATATCGCCCGCTGCCTCGGATCCCTCCAACTCCACAGCCCCGATCTCCCACACCGCCACGGGACCGTAGTCCTTCACCAGAGGGTCTGACTTCATCTTCCACCGCGTCATGGGACCTTTACCGACCATATTTGCCATCGGCTGGGACTGAGTTGATGGAGGATGATTCCTCATCCCCAACAGATGATGTTCGTGCTTTTGCAGAACAAATGGTCCGGATGTCCCATGCGTTGGATCTTAAGCTGGCGGAACGGGCGACTGATCTCATGGACCCGATTTTTCAGCGGATCCAGTCGAAGGCACCCCCGACAGCTTCCATCCCAGTGCTACCCTCATTTTTGAATATCGCACAGGGATCATGGGAGAATCCCTCATCTATTCAATCAACATCCAAGAAGATAGACCGTCTATACCGTGTGGGTGGCGAACATGTGGAGTGGCTCCAGAACCATCCAAGGCCGAATTCGGTAGTTGTCGAGGCAGCACAGGACAAAAAGCAGCGTCGGCCCTTGTCAACCCCACCGGACCCTGAGGGTCGGAAGTTGGATATTGTGGGAAAGAAAATTTACTCTGCAGCTGGATTAAGCTTCCGTGTGGCAAATTACTCAGCTTGCATGGGAGCTTACCAGCAAGTTCTATGGGAGTGTATGAATCAATTTATCAAAAAAAACCCTGAGGAGCGGCATAGGATGGCGGAGGCTATACAATCGGAGGCCCAGTCTCTTGTGGGACAACAGATGAATTTGACCAAAATAGATCATAGTAAGAAAGCAGTCACTGCTGAAAAAGTCTCACAAGTATATAAACATTCTAGCTAATATGTAATAAATGTCCACAATTCTGACATAAAAATGGTATGGTGGTGCTGGGAGTTGGGAACAGAAATAGAAATAAAAAAATTCCAAGGCATTATTTCCCTTTTTGTAGCAATGTTTTGTATAGTTTGTGCAGGTCTTTGTTACTGATTTTTTTAAAAAATAAGTACCACCTAGGTAGTCAACAAAGTGAGCCCCACAGTATCCCAACATTAAATATACCAGTCAAACTACTGTAGACATACTTGATACAATGAGTTTTTATAGATTCAGTGGTAATTTGTGTCTTAAGTATTTATTTAGCTGTTAAACCCCATGTCTATTTTCTGGGAGACTTAGTTTAAAAATACATAGAAAATACTGTATTCTGTAAAATCAGACCAAACAAAATAAGTACCCCCCCCCCGGTATTAAAAGCTTGTTCTTGGCTTCTGAAAGGCACTGCAAATAAAAAGGTTTAATAATGTTTCCAAAATATGCTAAAAAAGCTCATGTGAGAATCTAGGGAATTCAATACTTGTGGGAGGCTGTCAGGAATGGTTCATTGTTTGACTTTGCTGTTCATGCTTATCACATGGATAGAATGATCAAGATCTTTTTAGAGAGATCAGAGACTTCAGGACCACTTTGGATGTGAGACTTCCTACATGATACTGTGTGACAATAGAGGCAAATTATTTGCAGGTTGTGTGCTCTTCCCATTGCTTTGCTGTGTTATCTTGACCAGATAGTAGATTGATTTTAAGACTTACTGGGAAAAAAGTTATTAGTATTTTAGAATAATAGTGAGAAATAGTATGAGAACATGATACAGCCCTGTCAATATAAGATGGTAATTGGACTAAAGCTTGTCCAGATGGGAAATCTTTTCATATAGTGGCCAACTAATTGCATATGGGAAGCATGCAAACAGTGCACATATACAATAGCTCTTGTTTGCCAGAAACCAGTTAGACAGAGGCATACTGGGGGGAAATCCACACAGAAAGATAGTGATGTTTCAAAAGGCACTACTGTTTTCTTTCAATAAGTTTAAATTACCTTGGGTTGTTGCAATTCATTTTCTTTATGTGTTTTCAAATTTGCTGTATGACTTTGCTTCCATCCTGGGCATGGTGTTTTGGTGATGAAAAAAAGCAAGGTTATGTCCAGCTTCCCTAGCTCCTCCCCAGCTCCTCCCTCTGTCTTTCTCAAACTTCCCTGCCTCTCATGAGTTTGATTTCTGGTATTTAACAGGAAGCATTTAATCATTACATTGGAGCAAGTGACTGCATAACATGTACTAAGACTTCACATCAGTTTCACAAAATCCAAATCCAGAGCAGTATTTGGCACAAAGCATAGATTGCATATTTAAAAACTGATGGCAATATTTTTCCTTCTTTTTGGCCATGGTAGTATACCATCATGGTGACATTATGCAAAACAACAAGAACACACAAATGCAACACTCCCCTGTATTTTTTATGTATGTGTTATCCTCCTGTGGTCAATTTCCCAATTGTGGATGTGGCTTTCTAAATACTAGAAAAGGGTCATCGGGGTTGGGGCTACAACAGCAAGCCTGCAAAGCCATCACACATCACTTTCTACCTCCCTTCCTTCCCTCAGGATCCAGCCAGCAAAGCTTATCTAAGAAACACTAATATTCTCCTTTGCCCCTCCAATCGAGAAGTCCTAGGAGTTTGCAGGTTGTCTTAGAGCAAGATAATGTGTCCTTTAAAAGACACATGAATTATACCTATCCCCCCCTCCCTCCATGTTTTTGGTGCAGATACACTACTCGCTACAACACAGTGCTGTACGTACAGCCATGTTGCAGTAATTATTAAGAGGGGTATTTCAGTATTGTTTGGTGTGCAGTTCATTGGAAGCAGGCTTTGAAAGATTACACACAAGGCAGATGGATGTCTTCTGATTTCCCTCACAACAGTGAATAGAAAGCAGCTGTTCATCATGCACATGTGGGAAGGGGTATGTGGCAAAGGTGAGGATTTGTGACTCACAACAAAGAGGTAGGAAGTTGGAAGGGAGGTAGGACTGTTGGAACCCACAAAGGAACTAGGTGCAACCACATCAAAAATTAAAAGCAGATGATTGGTGGAGGGTATGAATTGTTGACAGAAGTAGATAGTGAAATCAAGGGGAACATTCAGAGAAGGTAGTCTGGTGGGAAAGGTACTATGAAATACAATGAAGCAGTAGAAATATAAAATATACATTTGAACACTGTGGAAGCTGATGTTTAAAACTCATCCTACTGGATTCCCCCACTGTTTCTGATACTGGAGGTAATACAGTCAGTCCTCCGTATCCGCAGATTCATTATCCATGGAGTCAACCATTCACAGCTTGAAAATACGTTTTAAAAATCCAAAAAGCAAACCTTGATTTTGCCATTTTGTATAAGTGACATCATTTTATTATGCATGTGTATATAATGAGACTTTAGCATCCATGGATTTTGGTACCCACGCAGGGTCCTGAAACCAAACCCCAGTGGATACTGAGGGCCCACTGTAAATAGGAGCTTTTATCTATCCTCTGTCACACTTAGCTTTGGTGGACAATGTTCGGTTCTGGTATTATGAGAGAGAGAGAAGAACTTCTCCCTGTCCACTGTCTCCACAACATGCGAAACTATATATCTCTTATCATGTCTCACCATTTTTGATAAGTTAAATTCTACCCTTTACCAGTGTTTTATTCATGCATTTAGTTGTATTTAATTCATATCTTGTATTGACTGAAATTGTACAAAGTATTGCAAGATTTGTACACTGGCAGTTTGATACAGGCATTTTTTTTTTAATCCCAATTACGCCTATGGTAGAACTTGCATTTTCATAGCATACATTGGTCAACATTTTTATCAAACTCTCACAAACCCATGGCACCTTTCTTGGTCAGTCACTCCCAGCTCAGATCCCATCTATGTGTTTCCTCATAGTTTCCCCCTCTGTAACCAGTAGGCCACCCCCCCCCCATATCCGTGGAGGGAATGTTCCTGGACTTACCATTTATAAGTGAAACTGTAGGTAATAGTGAATCCTATTAAAATAAAGGACATGCCATAGAGTTGTGTTGGAGGACCTAGCGATTCCTAGAGAGGATACCTCTCTAGGCATTTTCCAGCATGACTCTATGGTATGTGTCCCTATTTTTTCAGCCACAGATAACTGAAATGGTGAATATTGTGATTCCACAGATACAGGAGTGACCTGTACTTAGACTGTGTTCGCCACAATTCACTGGAGGGTTTGAATAGCTTCATTGACACTGCTTGTTAACTTGTTAAACCTGATCTCTTGGCCTTTGTATTACTTTTCCTTACCTCTGATATACCTGAGGTGCCTGAGGTGTTGCTGTTATGGCTTTGAATAACCTTGAACATTCTGAAGAAATTCAACCCTTTTGGCTTTGTCTTTCAACTTCCCCTATAAACCAGTTCCACATTTTAGAAAAAAATTCTGTTTTGAAGTCATATATGACTATGTTGGAGTTTCTTGTTACTCTTCTAATTACTGTACGTATAAGTTAACCTTGATAGCACTGTTGTCATAGTTTCCATTTGTTTGAGCAGCAGTCACATTTAATCAGTAGTGGGACACCAGAGGCAAGGCATGAGTCAGTGCCCACACCATTTGAAAACTCTACCAAAAGGCATATGAAAAGTATTGGGAAATAGTTTCACCCAGTTACACTCAGCTAGATCGCTTAGAAAAAATATGATAATTTCAATTATGGTTTTCTGCTTACTGGTCCAGGAGAACCAACAGGGACACACTGTTCCTGTCCTTGACATAGATCATCCTCCAAGGGATCCAGGACTTGTCAGCATCACAGAAATGTGCAAGAAACCAGATCAGAATCTAGATCATGCCTGCACAACATATGGCCTGTGGGCCGGAAGTGGCCTGTCAAAGGATTTTGTGCGGCCGACGAAGAGAGGATATAAATAGGCACATTTTGATTTCCTCTCCCACAGCTAATTGCTGTCCTCCACCCTTCCCCCTAGTTCACGAGGTGGGGGCCAGGGGTGGGGGCAGGGCCAGTTTAAGAGCCCTGTAGCACTTGCAGCCACAGGGGGCCCTGTCATTGGGAGGGGCCCTGTCGTAACCCTCTTCCTGCAGAGACATTATTAATAATAATCTGAATATCCTGTACTGTGAATAGGTTAGGTTAAGTTAGGTTACATTGATCTGAGAAAAACATATGCCCCCCCAAAAAAATTTAGGGTTGCAGCCCCCCCCCAATTCCTTAAATCAGCCCTGGGCAGGGGAGAGGAGAAGAACCTGCTTGCCTTTTCTGGTGCCACCAGTTAGGTTCTGATTGGTTGATGGTGGCCACCAATCTTACTATTGAAAAACAACAACCCCAGAACAGCCAATCAAAAAAAAAAAAAAAGCACATCACAAACTCGGAGCGGCTCTCCCGGATGCACCTGCTTGCCCCCCACACTGGTGGGTGAGAAGGTGCAGCTGGGTCGAGGCGTTGGAGGTGCTGGCTTCGGGTCATCGTATCACATGCTCTTCATACGAGTATACTGGGAAAGAACCTCTTCCCTTGAGGCAGCAGGAAGCTGCTTAGCCAACTCCTCTTCCCTCCTGCAGCAGCCTGATCAATTGCCGCCCAATGGCAGGTAAAGGGACCCCGGGAAAAGGCTCAGGTTTCCTCTGCACGCCTTTCCACCTGCCACCGTGTTTGCTCTGTTTGGTTCTTTCAGAAAGATTTGCCTGGAGGATGGGGGAAAGAAATCCATCTGTTTTCCCTTACTTTCTATCCAGGGGGCAAATTGCTTTGCTGCTGGAGGCTGTGGCATTGAGTTGGGAATCAAAGGCCTGGGAAGAGGGGAGCGTCTGTGGTGAATGATTCTCTGAGCATGTCCTGAGTGCTGAGGCTATTCTCTGGAATGGGTTGCATTTGCTCAACTTTCCCTGGCATTTGCTGTTGCTTGTATATCTGGCTCATGCTGTTCCTGCTCAAGTTTCCAGCGTAGCTTTGAAATAGAGTAAGATGTTCCTGTGGTGGCTTGTCCACACAGACTCTTGGGTTGCCACTTTATGGGGTTGCCTACTGACCAGGGGAAAAAATAACTGCTGGGATACCCTCATGTTTGCATTTAAGACCCTCCATGGGCTATAATGCTGGCTGCCTTTTCCTGGAAGGGAAAGGGGAAACATTCTCTCTTGCTGCTCTTCTGTACATAAAGCCAGCCAGCATTATAGCCACAGCTGCAGAGCCTATTGAAAAGCTGGCAACCATGCCTCTAAGGAAGCATTAACCCCTCTATCTTATTCTTACCTTTACTTGGAAAGTGAGCTGCTAAAAACCTATGTGTGACCCTTAGAAGTTTAGCCTATTTTAATTTCGGCCCCTACCTACTGCCAAGTTGTGCAGGTCTGATCTAGATAAACTGCACATTGGGTGGGTAGCTGGGTGGAATACTATTTGAAATATCAACTGTAAGATACACAAGTCAATCCTATGTGCAAGTACTCATCAGCAAATCCTACTGTATTCAGTGGGGCTTCCTCCTATTTCAGTGTGCATAGTAATCAAATCTAAATGTTGAGAGATGCATGTTGAAACTGTATCACATTGTGACATGTTTTCTTTTTGTTTTTACAAAAGGGAGAAGAACAGGAATACATTGAAGCTCCTCTCTACAGTTATTCACATTAAATTAGGACACGTTTTATTTTTGTAGCAAAGAACTACCTGAGATAATTTACTCAACGGCATTATATTCAACACTCATCATGGCTGTTCATCAAAGTTTCAAAATATTTGGCAGCTGTGGAATCAAGAATGGGCGGGTGATTACTAAAAAATGTTGGTTGTTAACCAACTTTCCCTTATGTACATAAAAAGACTGCTAAATATTTTACCATATAAATTAAGTCTTTGGTCATTCTCAACAAACTTACTGTGGTCAGTAGACTTTTGGGCTGGGTTTTGTTTTTTTTGCCTTAAATGTTGAAACTGTTTACAGTTATTTCATAATAGATCTTTTACATCAACTCTGTGATTGTATACTTTAAGACCCCTTTGTATAATTGGCAGTCATAAGTTGTTACTGTAAAAAAAATACAGTATTGTAAAACTGGGGCCATAAAGGAACCTATCAATCTATTTGCTATCATAAAATATTAAAAGGAACATGATTCTCAAACAGGTTTGCTGACTCAAGTCTGATTACATGAGGAATGATATGTCTAATGAGGACACTCACAAATTACAGACTTAATGGGTATACTTTAAAATGGTTACACAACCCCTCTCCCACCTTTTGTTGTTGTTGTTGCTATGGTGCACACTGATTAGAGAGCTGAACCCTGTTATAGTTCTGCTACTGCATATAAATTATTGCACTGAGAGTGTTCCGATCCTGTTTTGGTGATTAGCCCCATTCAGCTTTGACCACTTTGAAGGTAATTTGATCTGATTTAGGTCCAGATCAGACTATCACCTCAGGAAATTCGAAGCTTTGTGGTTACCCATTGAGCAGCATTGGTTAACATCAACAAAAAAGTTGTTAGGGTTTTCCTTGTTGTGAGAACTGGATTAAATTTGCAGGCATAATAGCCTCCTTTCTGAGGTAATGAGTACAATTTCCCACACAGAGGTGCAGGGTGCTTTGTGCAAGAGTGCCATTGCATTAGGAGGGAAGGTTTAAAAAAGAATTTGCTTCCTTACTTGTTTCTTATGGTAAATTTGAATGAAAGTGGACTACATTACAGAGGTGCCTTTAGGGGAAAAGCTTGCAGAATTTCTTGCAGATACATTTAGGGTGTTTTTGTGCTAGGTGCATTTAACATTGATTTTATAGGAAGGTCACTCTTTTAAAAAAACAAAAACTTAAAGCTACTTATTTTGACTCTTAAGAGGGATTTTCTTTCCCCCAGAATTTTATGGGCATTTTGTATACATATGTTGTAGAAATGTTCCTAGGTAGCACAAAATTTCAGAAGGACAGGTACAATAGGTAGGTAGATAATGATAAAAGAGATAAAGTTTGAGGCACCTAATGTGTGTTCAATAGTAGTTTTTGTGACCACTTTATACAAAACAGTGTGCATGACAGTGCCTCTTTCTCCCTCTGTGACAGAAAATACTACAATAGTCAAAGAGTAGAAACGCCCACAGTCCGCAGTCCATAGGGTGGTTTGAATAATGAAGCTGGGCTGAAACTGAGGACAGGGAATAAGATTATGATACTACCTATACATTATCACTATCAATGAACAACTAACTTTCTGGTCAAACAACAGCATGTATAGATAATAAGGAATGGATTTTAGAAAATCACAGTGACATAAAGGAAAAGATTTTAGGAAAGGACTGTTTGGAATAAGGAAAGAAACTGGGTTATGAATAAATGAAATATGAACTAGCAAGGAACACATGATGTAGACAACACAATTCTTTAAACATCCCTGTTGAGAAGGGGTAAGAAATGATAGATGAGAAGCAACTTGATACATGAATTCTGCATCCCTATGTTGGGTATAGAGAAGTTGCATGTGGCCAGCTTTGTCCTTCCTTTGCATAAACAAAACAGCATTCAGAACTTAACTGTAGCTTCCCTTAATGTGTGACCCTAAAAATATGGCTGAGTGCTTGCAGACAAGCTAGTATTTGTCACCCAAATTGAAACCCTATGGTTAAGTGGTATGGGTAAATGCTTACTCCTGACTTGTTCTTTTGGTTGCAAAAGGGAAGGATAAAATGGCAGAGTAAAGGAGCTGTATGCAAGTGCACACATAACCCCAAAATCAGTAAGCCATTATTTTTGGCTTTTATGTTCCATGCAGATACATCCAGCACATGTTAAAATCGTGATGATAAACTAGTAATTTGGGGAAATTATTCGTATGATGTTATCAGCAGAGTGTATATGGTTTGAAATGCTACTTATTCTGCTTTCTAGAGAAAAAGATTAATTCTGCTGCTCTAATTACACACAAATACCATCTGCCTTTATGTTGCAAAAATGTATTTATAGACATGTCTAATATTTTTTCTTTCACCTCCCTTTGCAACAGATGGACAACTGTGGCTTTTCATATATTGCTGAACTGTAAACCCCATCAGCTCAAGTCACTGGATTGTGGGAATTTATAGTCCAACAATATCTGGAAGGCCTCAGTTGCCTACCCCTGCTTTACAGGGTTTGTAAGTGTAATAGAAATACTTCTGTGAATCTGATATCTAATTAAATATTCATGTTCCTTATAATTTTGTGTTGAGCACACAGCTTTAAAGGTGTTTTGTATATTAGCTGTTTCTTTGAAGATTCTCCCCCCCAAATGGTTCTTCCCCCCTAAATGGCACTCCAGAACATTTAATTTTAGCTACTAATGTATAAGATAACCTTCTCCATTTTAATGTATTTTGAAATAACATTGCATTGCATTGATGATTGCAATTCCTTTTAAATTTCAGTGCTGCTCTCAAAACCTTGTCTAGATGGCAGTGTACACCTATTCAACCTGTATTTCTGGATTAAAAAAAACTTTTGAAATCTGTTTATCACAGAAAAAAATGATACTTGTGGACATGTACATTTTACATGCTTTTATCGAAAATGCAGCATATGACAATGACATCTTTGAGAGGAACTACAAGGAAAATATACCTTAATATTGCATACCTAGAGTGTCTTACCTTAAATATTTTGGGAGGTCACATTTACTGCAAATTGTTAATTCTGTTTTAACCTTCATTTTAAAAATGAAATATAAGATGATTGATCATGCAAGTGTGTGTGTTTTCATTTTAAAAACTGTATTACTTGTCTATTGATGAAAAATTAAAAAACGTTGTGAGTCTTCAAGCAGGGCCGGTTTAAGGAATTTTGGCCCTCCCTGCAATGCTTTATGTTGGGGCCCCCATATGTTTATCTCAGGTCAATGTAACCTAACCTATTCACCGTACAGGATGTTCAGATTACAGTAGGACCCCCGTATCCATGGATTCATTATCCATGGGCCACAAAACAGCACACCTACCATAGAGCCTTCCTAGAAAATGTGTCCTCCCTAGCCGTTTTGTAAGCCCTCCAAGGCAACTCTATGGTATTTTAAACCAGAAGTCCCATTATTTTCAATGGCATTCACTATTATTCATGGTTTTCAGAATCCACGCCCTCCCCCCCCCGAACCAATCCCCAGTGGATAAGAGGGGCCTACTGTATTACATAATTTGCCACCAATAATTTAGTTAAAAAACTATATTATAGGCACTAACATAATATTTTTTGTTTATTCGCAATTAACATAATGGTGTAGATTTCCTCAAAGAAAAGAAAAAGTGGACTACAAGCTGAACATGAGTTAGCAGTGTGATGCAGCAACAAAAAATGCCAATGCGATTCTAGGCTACATTAATAGGAGGAGTGTCTAGATCAAGGGAAGTAATAGTATCACTCCATTCTGCTTTGGTCAGACCTCACCTGGAATACTGTTTCCAGTTCTGGGGACAACAATTCAAGAAAGATACTGAGAAGGATGGTGGGAGGTCTGGAAGCCATTATGTCCTATTAGGCAGCTGGGCATGCTTAGCCTGGAAAAGAGAAGGTTGAGAGGGGACATGATAGCCATGTTTAAATATCTGAAGGGATGTCATACTGAGGAAGGAGCAAGCTTGTTTTCTGCTGCTCCAGAGAGTAGGACACAGAGCCATGAGTTCAAACTACAGGAAAAGAGATTCTACCTAAACGTTAGGAAGAACTTCCTGACAGTAAGAGCTGTTTGGAAGTGGAATATACTGTACTGCTGTCTTGGAGTATGGTGGAGTCTCCTTCTTTGGGATTTTTTAAACATAGGTTGGAAGGCCATCTGTCAGGAATGCTCGGATTGTGTGTCCTTGCAGGGCAGAAGCCGATCGGATGGGATGGCTGTTGGCAGGACCGGTTTAAGGAATTTTGGGGCCCCCTGCAATGCTTTACTTTGGGGGCCCCATATGTTTATCTCAGATCAATGTAACCTAACCTATTCACCGTACAGGATGTTCAGATTATAGTAGGACCCCCGTATCCCTGGATTCATTATCCATGGGACACAAAACAGCACACCTACCATAGAGTCTTCCTAGAAAATGTGTCTTCCCTAGCCCTTTTCTAGGCCTTCCAAGGCAACTCTATGGTATTTTAAACCAGAAATCCCATTATTTTCATATTAAGGAGGCCAACACGGGGCCCTCTCTTGACCTCGGGGCCCCCTCTTGACCTCGGGGCCCCCTGCCAATGCTGATTTGGCAGACAGGTTAAACCGGCCCTGGCTGTTGGGGTCCCTTCTTGCCCTATGATTCTAGGCTGCATTCAGAACCTGGGAAAGTTACTCTTGGATTACACCTCCCAGAATCCCCCTGCCAGCACCCTTCTCAAGGTCTGGTTGCATTGTTCCTTTTCCAGCATTCTCTAGCCCAGTGGTTCTTAACTTGGGGTCCACAATGTTCTCACAGGGGGTCCACAAAGGCTTGAAGGCTGCTTGGCCCACCTTCTCCCTGTAGTGGAGTAGCCACGTGACAGGAACCAAGGCAAGGGCTGGCTGGCTTGGCCTGCACATTGCCATTCAATCCACTCCAGCCACAAACTTGCAGGAAGAAGCAAGAGTGCCTCTGAGGGAAAGTTTAATGTATGGTGTAATTTTGTTGTTGTTGTTAGCTATTATTATTAGCTATTATTATTAGGGTTTTAAATCTTGAGTTAAGTCTTGGGGCAACAAAAGATATTTAAAGGGGGTCCCTGGTAAAGAAAAGGTTAAGATCCACTGCTCTAGGCCAATGCCTCTCACATAACACTAATGGGATACTGGTGTGCTTAGTGACAACAGTAAAACCATTGTTCCCAGTAATATCACTCCAAATTTTAATTTATATTCTTCTGTTAAAAGAGCTAGAGTGTTGTAGAAGTTTCAGCATTGAACTATGACTATGGAGACTAGGGTTTGAAAGCAAAGGCACACCCCCTTTGAACAAACCTTGCCTAGAAAACACCATGGTAGGTTTGCCTTAGTCAGCAATGACTTGAAGGCACATAGGCAAACAGACACACATTCCTTTTGCAGGTTGAACTCAGTTGGCAGCAAGGGGAGTAAGCTGAAGACCAAGGGGGAAAGGGTGGGGAGAGAAACCAAGGCATGTTAAAAGCAGCTGGAAAGACAGGCTTTCCAGATAACAACCCTGAGTAGCTTTAAAAAAGCACTAAAGACGGATCGCTTTCAGCAGGCCTTTCCTAATTAGATCCCGGCCTCAGGGGATCCTGGCTTCTTTTAGTCCGCTGGCCATTTATAGTACTTTATTGTATTTATTGTTTTTAATTGTGATTTTAGATCAGTTGGTTTTAATTTATAATTCTTTAATTTTTTTTATGGGGGAGGGTGGGGTGGGGGTGTTTGGGGATTTTATCTGTATTGTATTTTAATTTTTGTAAGCCACCCCAATTGTTTTAACAGAGGGGCGGGGTATAAATAAATTTTATTATTATTATTATTATTATTATTATTATTAGGCTGGAGGGAATCTATGTGGAAGGAAGGAAAGGGAAGAAAGAAAGAAAAGAAAGAAAGAAAGAAAGAAGCCCTTTCTGAGGAAGACAACCCTCAAATTCTCTCTCTCTCTCTCTCTCACACACACACACTCACCCTCTCTGAGGTGCCTGGTTGGTTTGCATTTTGCAGCAGTAAACTCCCTCCAGCTTCTGCCAGGGAGGGCTGCTGCTTCTTTCTCTTTCTCTTTCTCTTTCTCTTTCTCTTTCTCTTTCTCTTTCTGACACTTAAAAAAGCCAGCAGGAGGTTTTGGAGGAGGAGGGTAGGAGGGGGCTGCAAAACAGCAGCTCCTCCCGGCTGTCTCCTGGCTGTCTCCTTTGTCAGATAAGGAGGCCAGCATGGGGCCCTCTCTTGACCTCGGGGCCCCCTGCCAATGCTGATTTGGCAGACAGGTTAAACTGGCCCTGTCTTCAAGTCATTTCCAATTTACAGCGACCCTATTATGGGGTTTTCTTGGCAAGATTTGGAATGGTTCAGCACAGAACAATATATGAAACTAGATGTTTATTCTGAAATTAGCATTGGTCTGACTGAGTGTCTACTTTATGATATAAAGGCATTTTCTTTAGGTATCCTTTGCTTTTTACGTGTTTAGTATAAATTGAGGTGTTCATGAGGTTAATATATTCAGTATAGGCAAAGAGTTCTTCCATTTTACATGTGTGTGTGTGTGTGTGTGTGTATTTATTTATTGGAATCACTGATAAGTACTATACTTGATGGGAGCTTTTAAAGGTCTGCCAGCTTGTAAATAATTATGTAATCCCACTTAATGTTGTTTGTTTATTTAATGTGATTCCACTGTTAATGACATTAAAACCCATGCAGATGCATATGGGCACTATGACAAAATTCTATACACTTGTGGCTTCTCTCTCATCTCCATCCCCTCAACCTTCTGTGCAATTAGGCTGATCTGTGGAGGGAAGCCTCTACTTATGCAGTCTTCCTGCAAGACTGAGAATCCACATGCAATCATGGTTTCAAATTCATGTGGGTTTGCACAGGAAGCCTACATGAATACAA
This sequence comes from Gambelia wislizenii, assembly GCA_030847615.1. NCBI lineage: Eukaryota > Metazoa > Chordata > Lepidosauria > Squamata > Crotaphytidae > Gambelia > Gambelia wislizenii. The sequence goes on along the minus strand of JAUMIR010000001.1, from coordinate 160,846,711 downwards.
TGTAGGCTGCCTGCTACAAAAGTTGAGCCTGGATGCTTGCAGAGATAAATGATCAGGAGGATGATTTAGGACTGTGGTTCTCAACCTTTGGTCTTCCAGGTGTTTTGGACTTGAATTCACAGAATTCCTCAGCATTGGCCATACTGGCTGAGACTGCTGGAAGTTGAAGTCCAAAACATTTGAAGGACCAAAGGTTGAGAACCACTGACTTAGGAGGACAGGACCAACATGCAAGTCCCTACTTTCCTCATGTGTCTGGAATCACATGCAAGGGTTACTCTGGCTTTTTGAGTTCCTTAGCCAACCCAGTTGCTAACTAACAACTTGGTCCTTGAATTCAATCAATACCATAATAGAAAAAGCCAAATCCTCTTTGCCAGCATGAAATTCTGATAGCTATCAGCAGGCTGGCCCCAGCACACGAGAAGGAATGGGTGGATAGGAGGTATAACTGATGTTTGGTATTATCCTTCCATTTTCAGTTTTATCAAAAATCACTCTCATTCTCTTAGGGTGATGGAACACTGTTTACAGCTTCAAGTAGGGATGGAGAGGGTCAAGACTACCTTAACAGAAGCTCAGGCATCCTGAGTACTTATACATTAGGATCCCCATATGAACTGATTCATTATCCACTGATTCAGTTATCCACAGGACAATGAAACAGCACACCTACCATAGAGTCTTCCTAGAAAATGTGTCCTCTAGCCATTTTCTAGGTCCTCCAAGGCAACTCTATGGTTTTTAAAGCAGAGGTCCCATTATTTTCAATGGTGTTCGCTATTATCCACGGTTTTGGATATCCACGCGCCCCCCCCCGAACCAATCCCCAGTGGATATGGTGGTCCTGTAGTCACAGGCACTCAGTTAAGTAGAGACATAAACCTTATGCAACCAGTTAGGATCAGCCAAACGTACAATAAACATTCATGGCAGCAGTCTGGCTATACTAGTACCTCACTAGAAAGTTAGGGGCTACCCTTTCACTGGTAGAGAGCTGAGTTGCACAGGAGTGGGTGGCAGTGCCCTCTCCCAAAATGCCCCTGCAGGTTGCTTCCAGTATCTTCTTGATGACTGGCATAGATATATAAGACTGGCCTTTGCCCTGGGGAAAGGGGAAAGCAGTGCCAACTTAAGGAATGGGGACATTGAGACAAGTCATCTGTGTTTAGGGGACCCAATATGCATTCAGTTTCTTTCACCCTACACACCCATTGTACTTTGATAACACTGTGACAGCCATGGCTTCATCCTACAAAATGTTGAGATTTGTAGTTTGGTGAAGTAGTAGAGCTCTTGAACAGAACTCTAATTTCCTCATGAAACTACAAACTGAACCCTTGTGATGGGCCATGGGAGTTAAAGTGGTAGCAAAGTACTATAACTGTGTAGTGTGAAAGAAACCTGGCTTTTGAGGAAGAATGGCATCTATTGCCTGAAGGGACTATATATGCTTTCTTCTCCTGAGCCTTATTTCAAAAGAAGGAACAGGCAAAACCACCTACAAGTATTCTTTGGCTAAGCAAATCCTATGAAATTCATGGGGTTGCCATAAGTCAAAAGGTGACTTGAAGACACACACCCACGCCACAAACACCTGCTGCATATATTAATAAATCTTTTCTGTGTGTAGATTTAGTCTCAACTTGATCATTTGCAAATCTATTCCAGGGTGATGACCTTGATCCAAGACCTAATTCACAACAGCAGTCCAGGTGGGGAATCTTATCTCATGTTTCCAAACACTGCAGCACTGATTTATAGGGGTAAGACTCAATCACCAGCTAGTACTTGGTGCTGTTTATAGTCATTTAACCACTCCTGTATTTGGATTATGGTTAGGCCTGCTGTTTATGTTGAACCCCTGAGTCCCAAATAATTTCAACCCCCTACTCAAACAGTAAAAAAACCTGGAATATTATGACGTGTGTGTGTGTGTGTAGCAGATTTCCAACCTTTACAAGTGATCTTTCTTGCACTGACACTGGAGATGTCTCTTTTAATTTACTGAGTCAGTTTTACCAACTATCAATAAATGTATGTGTAAATTGATCTTGCAGTACTTTTAGCATCAGAGTTACCGATGCTTAAAATTCCAATTAATTGCAAAATGACTTGAGACTTGCCCTTTCTTCCTATTGAAGTGAAGGTTTTTCATTAAGCCTCTAGAACATGTATTCTTTGCAGTTAATTCCCTTGTTAATGCCTTAGATTTACAAGAGGAGTTATCTCTTGTAACAGGGTTTACTTTTGTATTGAAACAGGGTTTATTTTTTTCCTGTCAACAACTGGCATAATTTTACATATATACAAATGTTCTGAGGGATTTGCATTGAATGACCCTAGTGTAGTACTCAGTCATGAAAAATTGATTTGAAAATGTTTTCTATCTTTTGCGTAGGTTTGGACTGGATTTATGAACAGATGCTAATGAAGGTATGTTGTGCTTGATTATGTTTCACTAAAATGTACTCATCCCTTATAAACATTTAATGGAGAAATTGTGCATGTATAGTTTAAGCCGAATAGATTATTCTGTTTGATAGTGAGAAGACATTGTGTCTATCAAAAATGGCTGATGAAATTTAATGCTTACTGCCTCCTTTATGTGCCTTGCTTGGATGTGCCACTGAACATATTACTTATTAGTAGGTAATTCTGTTTTGGTGTTTCATTTGTTTTTTCTTCTGGTCTGTTTTTTCTTGTTTCTGTTTATGCTGCTCCACAGTCTTGTTGATTTGCTTGTTGAAAGGGTGGGTGTTCAATGGAATAAATTATTTCAGTGCATCAGATGTCCATTTTGATTTTTGTTCATTTTTGCTCAGAGATGACAATTTGGAACTACCATACGAAGTGTAATTCTTGCCTTACTCACTGAACACTTGAAACCATTGATCATGCCAGTTTAATACTGTTACAATTGTACTCTTGTTTCAGTCCATATAGCTGTAGAAGAACTAAGGTCAAAGAACTGTGAAAACTTTAGCTTGGATATCTAGCCCCCAGAGGCATATCATTCCTCTTCTTAAAGAGTTTAAACTCTGAGGTTAATCATAAATGCTTTTCACATTATGCGAGAAGACTACCTATAGTTGTAAGATCTGTGCATGATGTTTTCATGTTCTTACACAGTTTGAACAGAAGCTCACTTTTTTACTTCTGATCAGTTGGAAAAACAATTTGATCCCCAGACATTTTAAGAACTGTTTTTTATTACTTTTATGTCTTTGTATTCTTACCTTGTTGCTGCATTTAATTTGGTTTTATATGCTGAAATGTTTTAATTTCTTCTGCTAGTTGTATATTTGCCTTCTTTATTTATGGTTTTATTATGGTATTTTCTACTTTTATCAGTCTATACACTTCCCAGAGAAATTTGATAAGTGCAATAAATAAACAAATTGTCAGGTATCAGCATTCCCAAACTCACAGAGCACAAGCTTCAGGGTTCATCAGAAAGCTTTATTGCCAGCAATCCAGGAAGCATACAATACAAAGTCATTGCTGAGACTGAGAACCTAACAGATACACTCTACAGTAAGTTAAAAGCATTTTGCAATCAACAAAATCTAGCAGGCTGCATAACTATTGGTTGTCCATCATCCACTGACACAGGCATGCCTTAAACAGAAAGTTAACATCTTCCCAGCTTCTCTAGCCTTGAAACTAAAACCATTAATTGCAAATGTCTTGTTATCTCCTTTCCCAAGCAAAGTCCAAACAGTTACACATACATCATTTCACCCCTACACAAACTGCTGTGCACACTCTATACCAAGGTGACAGGGAAACAAATGAATATGGGAGGAGCAAAAGGGACCGATACTAACACAAATATATACATGAGGAACACTGTTGAGGACCTTCCTGTGTAACAGTGGGCATGATGCAGTTAAGACAAGCTCTTAAATTTCATTAGGTTGGATCCAGATGTAATATGCTCATAGCAGACTAATTGAAATTCATGACATAAGTAAGGCACAACTAACTTCTGTTTATTCCAGTGAGTCTACTTAGTAGGGATATTCATCCCATTCAAAAAAATCCTGAATCCACTGCCAAATTGGGTCCCCTTGAGCCCAGTGACTATATTTCTGAACTTATGGTGTGGCCCACATCGTACTATGGCTTTCCTACAGTGCCCCAGCCCCCTTGCCTTTTGCTGTTCTTGAATACACCCTCTAGCCAGCAGAACATGTGGTATGCTTTGGTTAGTCCTGGTGTAATTACTACATCAGTGTTTTGATTTTATACCCCCCCTACCCCGATGGTGCCACATGGTTGCAGGCATTATCAATCAATTCACATTAATTTTTTGTTTTTCTAGCCTTTTCCACTAGAAAACTAGTCCCCAGTCATTGACTTATCTTTCAAAAGCATGAGATGATCAATCCCATAGTGTGTCTGGTTAGTTGTCATCACCAAGTGGCCATGGACACAGGCCAAGATCCTGTATAAACCTGACAGAGTGTGAAGTTCTGCTGGTGTCCTCATGTTGAAAACGGAGCCAACCAGTCTAGCGGTGGCAAAGTGGGGGGGCAGTTTGTGGATGGGGAGATTGAATACCTCTTTTTGCAACCTTGTTAAAAATATAACTGGAGTAACCAGGAGTTAGGCCAGCATAGTGTCTCAACAGAAATCTATCTCATATTTCTGTTCACCTACTTCTAAGTCAGTGTATTGCCTGAGCTGGATTTCAAAAAGGTCTCTTGAAAAACTGGAGAATGATTTGTTGTTGTTGTCCTCCAGTTTCTTTTATATATTCTTCATGGTCTCTGTGAATCACACAGTTGGGTTATTCCTGCGCCTGCACAGAGCGTTTGGAACCTTCTGGAATCACTAGGCAGAATGTGCATTGATACATTTTTGGCACTAACTCCGCCCACCCTAACGGTCCCTTATAAGGCGCTCCCGCCTAATTCCCCTCAGTTCCTTTTTTTCCGCCACATTAGCAGCTTGAAGAAACCTTCGTTCGTTAGTTTTTTCCTCACCTTCGATTTGATTGGATTTTGACTTGGCTTGGATTTTTGACTACACTTTTTTTCTCACTCCTTTGGATTTGGCATTCTCTCCGTGAATTTGGTGTTGACTTGGATCGTTTCTCTCTACTCTTACTTTTTGCCCATCGGATTTGATGACCTTGTGAGTACAATGGCTTCGAGAGCTGCCTTTAAAAGATGTGCCATCTGCCAGGCCAAACTCCCGAGCGTGGATGGCCATTCCCGCTGCCTTATTTGTCTCGGCGAGTCCCATAATGTGGACTCTTGTGTGCACTTCAGGGCCTTTACACCTCAAGCACAGGATGTCCCTGCCTGAAATCGTTTTTATACAAAAAGGCTCTTATTCCAATGGCTGCCTCGACTCCGGCCTCTGCTCCGGCGCCCGCTCCACCAAAACAAGGCCACTCGCCGTCTCCGAAGTCAAAGTTCTAGAAAGGATGATGCCTTTCTAGAAGAGATGACCACACATGCAGAAAGGAGAGATGTAGTAGTGATGGGTGACTTCAACTATCCTGATATTTGCTGGCAATCTAATTCAACCAAAACTTCAAGGTCTAGCAAATTCCTTACTTGCCTGGAAGACAATTTCATGGTCCAAAAGGTGGAAGAGGCAATAAGGGAGTCAGCTATTTTAGATCTGATCCTAAGCAACAGGGAGGACCTGGTTAATGGGGTGCAAGTGGTGGGATCCTTAGGTGAGAGTGATCATGTTCTCCTGGAGTTTGTTATACAATGGAAAGGAGAAGCCAGGTATAGTCAGACATGCGTTCTCGACTTTAGGAGAGCTGATTTCAATAAACTCATGGGACTTTCTCAAAAGGGAGATACTGAAGGCACAATTTCAAACAGTACCATTGAGAAAGAAATATGGGAGGTGTCTCAAGAAACCAGGATGGATGACTAAAGAAATTTCAACGGAGTTAAGTTTTAAATGGAACATGTATAGGAAATGGAAAAAGGGGGAAATCACCAAAGAAGAATTCAAACAGATAGCGAACACGTGTAGGAGTAAAGACAGAAAAGCTAAAGTGCAGAATGAGCTCAGGCTTGCTAGAGAGGTTAAGAACAATAAAAAGGTTTTTTTGGGGTATGTCCGCAGCAAAAGGAGAAAGAAGGAAATGGTAGGGCCACTATGTGGAGAAGATGGCAAAATGCTAACGGGACAGAGAAAAGGCAGAATTACTCAACATCTTCTTTGCCTCAGTGTTTTCTGAAAAGGAAAAGGGTGACTAATCTGAGGATAAAGGAACAGATGACACAATAGGGGAAATCCAGCACAGAGTAAGCAAAGAGGTAGTACAGGAATACTTCTTAAACTAAATGAATTTAAATCTCCAGGACCAGATGAACTACATCCAAGAGTATTAACAGAGCTGGCAAATATAATCTCAGAACCATTGGCAATAATCTTTGAGAAGTCCTGGAGAACAGGAGAAGTCCCAGCAAACTGGAGGAGGGCAAACGTTGTCCCCATCTTCAAAAAGGGGGGAAAAGAGGATCCCAACAATTATCATCCAGTTAATCTGACATCAATACCAGGGAAGATTCTAGAGCAGATCATTAAACAGAGAGTCTGTGAACATTTAGAAGGCAATGCCATAATCACAAAAAGTCAACATGGGTGTCAGAGAAACACGTCATGCCAGATTAATCTGATATCTTTTTTTGATAAAATTACCCGCTTGGTAGATGAAGGGAATGCTGTGGATATCGTATACTTTCATTTCAGTAAGGCCTTTGACAAGGTTCCCCATGACATTCTTGCAAACAAGCTTGTAAAATGTGGGCTAGGCAAGTTAACTGTTCAATGGATTTGTAATTGGTTGACCGGCCGAACCCAAAGGGTGCTCAGCAGTGGCTCCTCTTCGTCTTGGAAAGATGTGATCAGTGGGATGCCACAAGGTTCGGTCCTGGGCCCAGTGCTATTCAACATCGTTATCAATGACTTGGATGAGGGAATTAGGGGCATACTTATCAAATTTGCAGATGACACCAAATTAGGAGGGGTAGCTAATGCCCTAGAGGACAGGATCAAAATTCAAAATGACCTAGATAGACTGGAGAGCTGGGCCAAAGCTAACAAAATGAAATTCAATACGGAGAAGTGTAAGGTACTGCACTTAGGGCGAAAAAATGAAATGCATAGATTATGCATTTATGGGGGATGGGGGAGACCTGGCTGAATGAGACTACATGCAAAAGGGATCTAGGAGTCCTAGTAGACCACAAGTTGAACATGAGTCAACAGTGTGATGCAGCAGCTAAAAAAGCCAATGCGATTTTGGGCTGCATCAATAGAAGTATAGTATCTAGGTCAAGGGAAGTAATAGTGCCGCTCTATTCTGCCTTGGTCAGACCTCACCTAGAATACTGTGTCCAGTTCTGGGCACCACAGTTCAAAAAGTATATGGACAAATTGGAGTGTGTCCAAAGAAGGGCGACTAAAATGGTAAAAGGTCTGGAAACGATGCCTTATGAGGAGAGACTTAGGGAGATGGGTATGTTTAGCCTGGAAAAAAGATGGTTAAGAGGCGATATGATAGCCCTGTTTAAGTATTTGAAGGGGTGTCACGTTGAGGATGGAGCAGACTTGTTTTCTGCTGCTCCAGAGACTGGAACATGGAGCAATGGATGCAAGCTCCAGGAACAGAGATTCCACCTCAACATTAGGAGAAACTTTTTGACAGTAAGAGCTGTTCGGCAGTGGAACACACTCCCTCGGAGTGTGGTGGGGTCTCCTGCCTTGGAGGTCTTTAAACAGAGGCTGGATTGCCATCTGTCGGGGATGCTTTGATCGTGATTTCCTGCATGGCAGGGGGTTGGACTGGATGGCCCTCGTGGTCTCTTCCAACTCTACAATTCTATGATTCTACATGTTCTAGAGGCAATCCATGCCTGCCGCCGATCCTGAAGACTTTTGGCCCATGCAGTCCACATTCTGCCTAGTGATTCCAGAAGATTCTGAATGCTCTGCGTAGTCATAGGAATAACCCAACTGTGTGAATTCACAGAAGACCACTGGAAGATCTATGGTTACAGGTAAGCAACCTGTCCTTCCTCTGGTTTAAAATCCTTGCCTGTCTGGATACCTGATTTGTATTTATAGTCGTAGATGACGGTATGATTGTGATTTGTGTGTGTACGACACTAAACATTTTCTCACACATAGTTTGGCTTTGTAAATTCTACCAGCAGAATTGGTTCCCACTCTCCCTGCGATCAAAATCCCTGATCTTGAACCTCCAAGTGTAAAAGTGCAGGCATTTACAACCACTGAGTAGTTTTGAGAAAGATTATTTAGGTGGAAGAATTCTATGAAGAGCCAAGCTTCCAAACTTTACTCTCTAGTGCTGGAATTTTCCTATGGCAAACTGGGGGCAGTTAAACATGTTTTTGGGACAAGATTTGGGATTGCTCTTGAAGATAGGTTTGGGGGGGGTCCCATATTATTGTTGTTGTTATATTCATTTATATCCCGTCTTTCTCCTGATAGTGGGACTCAAGGCGGCTAATGACATATTCAAAACAATACAGGTTAAAAACCTTACAAAAGTCAAAATAAAAGAGTATAAATATATATTTTTTAAAAAATTAAACAATTTATAATGTAAAACATTAAACATTAAAATATTAAAAATTAAGCATTAAAAACTAAGTACAAACCTTTTAAAAACCATAAAAGCAGCAATGCACAGCATTAAAAGTCCAACTCTCATCAGTCTGTAAAAGCATGGAAGCACAAAAATATTTTGACCCACTGCCAGAAGGAAAGCAAGGAGGGGGCTGTCTTGGCCTCTCTTGGGAGGGAGTTCCAAAAACTGGGAACAGACACCAAGAAGGCCCTCTCCTTTGTTCCCACCAAACAGGCTTGAGAAGGTGGTGGGATAGAGATAAGGCTTCCATTAAGATATATTTCCTTATCTTTGAGGGAGCATAGTTTGAAGGTTCTTCTAGGCTTAAATATTCTAATTTAAGTTGATTATGTTGGCATGGATGCAATGCTCTTGGCACTTATATACAGTTGTAGTGGTTTTGTCCACAGGATTCTGATATCATTGCAGAAATTAGCTTATTTACAGGGCAAATGTTCCATGGGTCACCAACAATTGCAATTATGTCATTGTTTATTAATGAATATTTGCAAGTACAGCATAAAAATTAATTAGTTATATGTGTGCAGCAGCATATTTAGAAATTGCTACAAATCAGGAAGAGAGTTGCTAACCTATTTTGTATAGTTAGAGAGGCAGGTTATGAAATTTTGCTCTAATGGAGAAATTAGCAGCTAAATCTAAAGTTTTGATGAATATATGAATTTTTAAAATAATGTTTGGTTTCCATTTATTGAATATGTTACTAAAAGCTCTGGTACTGTTTTAGTATCAGAGCTACAGAAAGCTTAATATTCCAATTAATTGCAAAATAACTTGAGACTTGCCCTGTCTTCCTACTGAAGTGAATCTTTTCCATTAAGCCTCTAGAACATGTATGTTTTGCAGTTAATTCCCTTGTTAATGCCTTAGATTTACAAGAGGAGTCATCTGTCTTGAAACAGGGTTCCCCCCCCCGTCAACAACTGGCATAATTTTACATATATACAGGTATTCTGAGGGATTTGCATTGAATGACCCAACTCCAGTACACAATCATGAAAAATTGATTTGAAGAAATGTTCTGCTTTTGCCTAGGTTTGGACTGGATTTATGAACAGATGCTAATGAAGATGTGTTGTGCTTGATTATGTTTCACTAAAATGTATTCATCCCTAATAAACATTTAATTGAGTTTTTCCTCCGAACTCACATGTAAACATGAAGTCAAAGGCTTTCACGGCTAGCATCCATAGAATTTCCTTGTTTTTTCCCCGGGCTGTGAGGCTGTGTTCTGGAAGAGTTTATTTCTGACGTTTCGCCTGTATCTGTGGCCTACATCTTCAGAGACTGGTTGGGTAGGAGTGTGTGTGGGATTTATATACTGTGAACATGTTATAAACCAACCTAGACATAAAATGTTATTTAAAAACACTAAAATTCTGGACCAGGCAAAACAACTATCATGTCAGAATGCACAGAGGAGCTATTGAAATCCACAAACACCTGGACAACTTCAACAGGAAAGAAGAAACCCTAAAAGTAAACAAAATCTGGCTGCCAGTCCTGAAAAACACTAAAATCAAAACTCAACACTTGTAAATGAATTCCACCCAGGGACAGGGGGATTTCCAGCGGATAATGGCCCATCAATCAACCATTAGCCAAAACAGACACTAAACTTCCTTGCATATCTCCACCCAGAAACTAGCCATTTAAATATACATATTTACATATCCTCCCCAACAGGGGTTCACAGTATATAAACCCCACACACACTCCTACTGAACCATTCTCTGAAGATGCCAGCCACATATGCAGGTGAAGCGTCAGAAATAAACTCTTCCAGAACACAGCCTCACAGCCTGGAAAAAAAACCAAGGAAAATCTTCACATGCAAACATTTGGAACAATGTGCTCTCCTCTTAATTTTGGATAATAGGTAGTTTATATAATTTCTTTGTTTTGATTTTCCTTTTGACTCAAGAGATTTCTTTTTGTTACTGTCATGTTTTTAATGCAATGTTATTTATCCCTTGTACAACTGTATTATCTAAACAAAAAATAACTTTCAAAAGTCTCTGATTTTATGGTGTGTTGACCTTTCTACCAACTGTTCCTCCATCCTGTCTCTGCACAGAACTCTGACACCTGTAATTTTTGAGACAGTACATCATGTGGAGAAGCACAAATCACCTTCTCTCTTTCAAACTACAAGTCCTAGTTTAAATACATCAACATAATCTTTCTGTTCCAGGAAGGAAGCAGGGCCAGTAACTTACTGTTCAGAATGTTCTACTCTAACATTGCTTCTGAGTGTTTCCAGAATGTTTTTACAGCATCTGGACAATAAGTGCTTAGATACAGTGAGATCCTGAGGTATGCTCTATTTATTTGTTTAAAATATTTGAATTTATCTTAAAAGGTGCAGAATCATCCTGAGGCAGATTCCAAAATAATATTTAAATAACAATAAACAGCAAATATTAATAGAAACAAACAAACAAACAACAACAATAACAACAAAATAAAGAGCTAAAATCCAATTAATAAATGCAGCTCAAACCATCAGTAATCCAGTAAAACACAACTGAAGAACATCGAAGAAAACAAAATGGTCTTATAGGGCTTTCTTAAAAGTCTATAAAGATGGGTATTGATAGACCCCTAACAGAGAATGCATTTCAGAGGCTTTGCTCTCAATGGAAGGCAAGATAGGAGAACCTCTGCTGCTAAACCTAAGGTGTGAGCAGGATGAAGGTGTGAGCAGGATGAAGGTCAGGTAATTTGGTCCCAAACCATTTAAGTCTTTAAAGGGCATAACCAGCACTTTAAAGTGGGCTGAGAAATGCACCAGCAAACAGTGGAGCTGGTTCAACAAAGAGGTTACACGAACTCAAATGACCATAGAATAGAATCTTTATTACGGTCGTAGACCAGCACAGGTAAAAAGGGATGCAGAATAAAGGTAAAAACACAGGATAAAAACAGGCTAAAAGCAGTATTTAAAATGTTCCTTCAGATTCCATAGCTCCAGTATAACAAGACTAAGTTGATACTATTCTACTGTGGAGGTCATTGTCTGTCGAATTTTAACCGCAGCTGCGCAGAATCTGGCAACATTATAAGTTGTTCCTGGGTTGGTGTCTGAAAGCAACAAGTTTATGTAGAATTGTCCAGTGTGCCCTTGGTATTTATGCAACAGGGGTGAAATAAGGCTGAGACGTATATCCCTGTAGTATGAGCACTGGAGTAATACATGCTCTGTTGTTTCTATTTGGCCTGAGTTGCAGGGGCACAGTGTGTCTGAGAAGGGGATCTTCTTGTATCGGCCTTCAAGGACAGCTGAAGGGAGGGAACGACACCATGCAAGAGTAAAGGCCCTTCAATGTTTAGGTATTTCAAGTGTTGCTAAATATGCCAAAGGAGAGGCCAGATATCTGTTGGAGTCACTAGCAATGAAGGTTGGAGTGCTGGCTAGATCCAGTTGTCACTCTATATCTACTACCCGTTGTTTGATAGTAACTTTCGCCCTATCATATCCCATGCTAAGCAAAAGATCTGGAGAAAGGCCCAGCGTTGAAATTTTAGTCATCACTGTCTGTTTCCAGCTGGATTGGAAATCATCACTTAAGGTTAGTGGAGCAAGGCCAGTGGGAAAGAGGGATAGTCTGAGCCAGTAGCTGAGTATGGTCACCCACACTCTGGCCTCCACTTTCATAAATCCTGACTCCAGTCTCAGAGCTGCATTAGAGACACCTTTTGGGAGTTTGGAAAGCTGCTCTTAAAAATTTGGATTGGACAAGTTCTAATGGAGCAGGGTTGGGGAAGGGTCCCAATTGGGATCCATAAAGCAGTTGTGCTACTGGTTTGGCTTCAAAGAGTTTGAGCGCTGCAGGTAAATAGTGGCCTCCTCTTGTCTTAAGAAATTTGAGAATGGCTGTTCTCGTCTGTGCATTGCAAGCAGCATACTCCCCATGTGCTTTCCTACTACCAGTGGCTTGAAAAATTACCCCCAGGTATTTGAAGCAAGAGACCTGCTCAATCTTGTGGCCATCTATATTCCAGTTGTAGTTCTTAGGCCTTTTAGTGAATACCATGATTTTAGTTTTTTGATAGTTGAGTTCTAGCTGTTCCACTCTACAATATTGTGTTAGTGCTCTTAGGGCTCTTTTTTAGGCCAATGGGAGTTCTTGAAAGTACTGCTGCATCTTCCGCATAAAGCAGCGTTGAGATATGCCTTCCCTCTAATTTTGGGGGATGGAAGTTAGTGTTGTTGAGGTGATCCACCAAATCATTGATGTAGAAGTTAAACAGGAGTGGAGCTAGAATGCAGCCTTGCTTGACACCCTTCTCAGTGACAATGTCATTGGCGAGATGTCTCTGGGGTTACATCTTACTTTTAATGAGGTCCCTTCATGCAGCATACAAATTAGATGGAGTAAACGTTGATCGATTGAAGAGGCCTCCAATTTTTTCCACAGTTTGGCTAGGGAAATAGAGTCAAAAGCTGCTTTAAAGTCTATGAAGGCAGCATAGAGAGAAACTGTGCTGCAGGTGGAGTATTTTTCAATAAGGTGGTGGAATACAAGGCACTGATCTATGGTGGAGCGGCCTTCCCTGAAGCCAGCTTGTTCTGCAAATACGTTTTCTTGTTCCAACCAGGTCTGAAATTTCCACTGTAAGTGTCTTGCATAGAGTTTGCTTATTGTACTGAGGAGACTAATTGGTCTGTAGTTGACAGGATCATCCTTGCTTCCTTTTTTATATATGGGGAAGATGACTGCAAGGCCCCAATCCTTGGGTGCTTGACCATATTTGTCAATACATGTGAAAAGTGAGACCAGGATAGGGGCCCAGAATTCAAGGTTGTTTTTAATGGCTTCTGCAGGTATTAGGTCTTCCCCTGGAGCCTTCCCCATTCTCAGCTGGGCTACAAGGTTCTTGATCTCTGTCACTGGTGGCCACCCTTGGATATTTTCTATATTTTGGCTAGTGCATCCACTTTCAATGTAGTTTAAAGTGACCATATTCTGTACTCAGTGAAGTTTCATCTTTAAAAGTAGACAATACTTTACAGTAGTCAAGGCTGAAAAGCACAAGTGCATGGATAATTGAACAAAATAAGATTTTTGTAGCTTGGACCACAGTTGGCAAACCATCATACACTGTTAAAAAGTACTTCTGTTTAGCTTCCGAAGCTGTTTCCCTGCATGGTGGTCGATCTCTGGGCTCCATTAGAGTGTCCCCCCCTTCTTCCTCCACTGGGCCTTGAGTGAAGGACAGGGACAGGAGGGAATATAGGTTTGGTGTCTTACTTTAGTCAACATTTTTTAAAAAGGCAAAGATGGACCTGCTTTATGTGTGTCTGTGTGTGTAATATTCAAAGATAAGGAATGTTTCATATATTCCATTATTTAAATTTGTTTGACTGTCCTTTTGCTGGTTAAGAGTGTTTGTAGTAAGTTTCCTGCCAGTTTCCAGGCCAGTTTCCTGCCAGGGAGAAGAAGGAGAGCAGCATCTGGACAGCCATTTTGACTGTTGGGAGAGGCTGCTTGTCACTGAGGGGGTGGAACTTCTGTGAGTCACACCTGTGAGTCACACCTGTGAGTCACACCTGTGAGTCACACCTGTGAGTCACACCTGTGAGTCACACCTGTGAGTCACACCTGTGAGTCACACCTGTGAGTCACACCTGTGAGTCACACCTGTGAGTCACACCTGTGAGTCACACCTGTGAGTCACACCTGTGAGTCACACCTGTGAGTCACACCTGTGAGTCACACCTGTGAGTCACACCTGTGAGTCACACCTGTGAGTCACTAGGGCGTGGAGCTGGGAGCCTAGCTGTATATAACACCTTGCAGAGGCTTTCCAGGCCAGTCTCCTGCCAGAGGGAAGAAAGAGAGCAGCTTCTGGACAGCTAGTTTCCTGCCAGTTTCCAGGCCAGTTTCCTGCCAGGGAGAAGAAGGAGAGCAGCTTCTAGACAGCCATTTTGACTGTTGGGAGAGGCTGCTTGTTGCTGAGGCGCAAGCCTAACGGCGCACGAATTTCAGTGACCAAACAAAAATACAGCATACCAAAAAGTACAGCTTAGTGTTCTCAGCATTACCTAAGAGTTTTTAGATTAACTAAAAGTTCTCACCATGGACACTGAGGGGGCTGTGGCAGTCACCTGCAACACTTGTGTGATGTTTGTCTTCTTGCCTACAGAAGAGAACTTCACATGCACCAAGTGCAAGCTGATAGCCCTCTTGGAGGAGAAAGTACAGCAGCTGGAGACACGGGTAGCTACACTTCAACAGATTCGGGAGCAAGAGGTTTTCCTGGACAGAACAGAACAAACAGTCTTGGATGCGGACCGCACAGAGGAAGTGGCTGCAGAGGAAAGGGTCACACTTCACAGACACAGGAAGTAGACAGCTGGAGGAATGTCACACATAGAACAAGAAAATCCAGGGATTCTTTGAGCAGCTTGCAGCTATAGAATCGATTCAAAGCCCTTTCCCTTATCAAGGACAACAGGGAAGAACAGCATGGACAGACTTCAGGGGTAGAGCAGGGGACCTTGAAAGTACCACTGCAAGGAACAGCAGCTGCGAAGCCTCAGCAGAGGCGTGTGGTGGTGGTGGGGGACTCCTTGCTGCGGGGTGCAGAAGCAGTGGTTTGTGGGCCTGACAAGATGACTCGGGAGGTGTGTTGTCTCCCTGGGGCAAAGATCCGTGATGTGACGTAGAGGCTGACAAGACTCGTCAAGCCTACGGATCATTACCCCTTCCTTTTGGTCCATGTGGGAACCAATGATACTGCAAGGCACAGCTTTCCCAAGATCAGAAGAGATTATGAGGCCCTGGGGAGGAAGCTGAAAGAAATGGACGCACAGGTTGTCATCTCGTCTCTTCTGCCAGTTGAAGGGCATGGTCCAGGAAGAGAGAGGAAAATAGCCGACGTAAACAACTGGCTCCGTAGATGGTATCGCCGAGAACAATTTGGATTCCTGGATCATGGACTGTGCTTCCATGAGGGGGGACTTCTGGCAAGAGATGGGGTGCATCTTACGACAGTTGGAAGAAATATTTTTGCCAACAGTTTCAAGAATTTGATCAGGAGGGCTTTAAACTGAGTCATATGGGGGAGGGAGACAGTAATCTGGAAGGCAAAGGGGCTGGAGAAAATAGTCAAACTGTCATAGAGGGAACAAGGCAAACAGTGCAAGGACCCAACAGTGGGAGGCAAAAAAACTTACACAGGCAGCAAGTAAAGGGAACACATGGTCTTAGATGTCTCTACACTAATGCACAGAGCATGGGAAATAAGCAAGATGAACTTGAACTCCTAGCACTACAAAGCAAGTATGATATAATAGGCATTACTGAAACCTGGTGGGATGAGTCTCATGACTGGAGTGAAGGAATAGAGGGGTATAACCTTTATAAGAGGAACAGGCCAAACAGGAAAGGAGGAGGAATAGCATTATATGTCAGGGATATTTACACCAGTGAAGAGATCCATGACATCAATACTGGAAGCCAGGTGGAGAGCATCTGGATAAATATTAAAGGGGAGGGAAACAACAGGGATGTTATTGTGGGACTCTAGTACAGACCCCCAAGTCAGACGGAGGAATTGGATGACACCTTTCTAGAACAGATGAACACACATGCAGAAAGGAGAGATGTAGTAGTGATGGGTGACTTCAACTATCCTGATATTTGCTGGAAATCTAACTCAACCAAAACTTCAAGGTCTAGCAAATTCCTTACTTGCCTGGAAGACAATTTCATGGTCCAAAAGGTGGAAGAGTCAACAAGGGGGTCAGCTATTTTAGATCTGAACCTAACCAACAGAGATGAACTGGTTAATGGGGTGCAAGTGGTGGGATCCTTAGGTGAGAGTGATCATGTTCTCCTGGAGTTTGTTATACAGTGGAAAGGAGAAGCCAGGCACAGTCAGACACACATTCTTGACTTTAGGAGAGCTGATTTCAATAAACTCAGGGAAATACTGGGGGTGATCCCATGGTCAGGAATACTAAAAGAGAAGAGACCTCAAGACGGATGGGACTTTCTCAAAAGGGAGATACTGAAGGCACAATTTCAAACAGTACCATTGAGGAAGAAAAATGGGAGGTGTCTCAAGAAACCAGGATGGATGACTAAAGAACTTTCAACGGAGCTAAGTTTTAAATGGAACATGTATAGGAAATGGAAAAAGGGGGATATCACCAAAGAAGAATTCAAACAGATAGCGAACACGTGTAGGAGTAAAGTCAGAAAATCTGAAGTGCAGAATGAGCTCAGGCTTGCTAGGGAGGTTAAGAACAATAAAAAGGGTTTTTTTTGGGTATGTCCGCAGCAAAAGGAGGAAGAAGGAAATGATAGGGCCACTATGTGGAGAAGATGGCGAAATGCTAACGGGACAGAGAGAAGGCAGAATTACTCAACACCTTCTTTGCCTCAGTGTTTTCCAAAAAGGAAAAGGGGGACCAACCTGAGGAGAATGGAACAGAGCACACAATAGGGGAAATCCAGCTCAGAATAAGCAAAGAGGTTGTACAGGAATACCTTCTTAATCTAATTGAATTTAAATCTCCAGGACCAGATGAACTGCATCCAAGAGTATTAAAAGAACTGGCAAATGTGATCTCAGAGCCATTGGCAATAATATTTGAGAATTCCTGGAGAACAGGAGAAGTCCCAGCAGACTGGAGGAGGGCAAACGTTGTCCCCATCTTCAAAAAGGGGAAAAAAGAGGATCCCAACAATTATTGTCCAGTTAGTCTGACATCAATACCAGGGAAGATTCTAGAGCAGATCATTAAACAGAGAGTCTGTGAACATTTAGAAGGCAATGCCATAATCACAAAAAGTCAACATGGGTTTCAGAGAAACAAGTCATGCCAGACTAATCTGATCTCTTTTTTTGATAAAGTTACCAGCTTGGTAGATGAAGAGAACGCTGTGGACATCACATACCTTGATTTCAGTAAGGCCTTTGACAAGGTTCCCCATGACATTCTTGCAAACAAGCTTGTAAAATGTGGGCTAGACAAGTTAACTGTTCAATGGATTTGTAATTGGTTGACCAGCCGAACCCAAAGGGTACTCAGCAGTGTCTCCTCTTCGTCTTGGAAAGATGTGACCAGTGGGGTACCACAGGATTCTGTCCTGGGCCCAGTGCTATTCAACATCGTTATCAATGACTTGGATGAGGGAATTAGGGGCATACTTATCAAATTTGCAGATGACACCAAATTAGGAGGAGTAGCTAGTACCCTAGAGGACAGGATCAAAATTCAGAATGACATGGATAGACTGGAGAGCTGGGCCTTAGCTAACAAAATGAAATTCAACACGGAGAAATGTAAGGTACTGCACTTAGGGCGGAAAAATGAAATGCATAGATATAGGATGGGAGAAACGTGGCTGAACGAGACTACGTGCGAAAGGTATCTAGGAGTCCTAGTAGACCACAAGTTGAACATGAGTCAACAGTGTGATGCGGCAGCTAAAAAGGCCAATGTGATTTTGGGCTGTATCAATAGAAGTATAGTATCTAGATCAAGGGAAGTAATAGTGCCGCTCTATTCTGCCTTGGTCAGACCTCACCTAGAATACTGTGTCCAGTTCTGGGCACCACAATTCAAAAAGGATATTGACAAATTGGAGCATGTCCAGAGAAGGGCAACTAAAATGGTGAAAGGTCTGGAAACGATGCCTTATGAGGAGAGACTTAGGGAGCTGGGTATGTTTAGCCTGGAAAAAAGACGGTTAAGAGGAGATATGATAGCCCTGTTTAAGTATTTGAAGGGGTGTCACGGTGAGGATGGAGCAAGCTTGTTTTCTGCTGCTCCAGAGACTGGAACACGGAGCAATGGATGCAAGCTCCAGGAACAGAGATTCCACCTCAACATTAGGAGGAACTTTTTGACAGTCAGAGCTGTTTGGCAGTGGAACACACTCCCTCGGAACGTGGTGGGGTCTCCTTCCTTGGAGGTCTTTAAACAGAGGCTGGATGGCCATCTGTCAGGGATGCTTTGATCGTGATTTCCTGCATGGCAGGGGGTTGGAGTGGATGGCCCTCATGGTCTCTTCCAACTCTACAATTCTATGATTCTATGACTCTATGATTAATCTTAGATGGTTCTGCCTGTTGCTCCGCAACAAGGAAGTAGCAAAATACAGACAATTTGTGACTCATTTTGAAAGTTCCCAATGATCAAATGGAGCTCCGATCGATCAGTTTCATGACTTGCAACATACAGTGTTTTATTCAGAAGAGAAGGAGAATTTAGGCATAACATTGGAGGTAATTTCTCAAATTATATACAATTTGATATAATTAAATGGTTATTTCCTAATACTACAATTTACTGTTTTGTTTTTTATGCCCCCAACTTTGATGTTCATCATAGATTTGAATGGTTTATTTCAGTGAAAGTGGGCCCATATTTTCAACGTGCAAATTGCAACTATCTTTTTTTTTTTTTTACCAGAAGCCATGCAAAATAGTGTTGGCTGTCAAGTCATTTACAGTCAGACAAATAAATAAATATCTGTTGTACTTAATACAGACATTGGCATGGCTAAGCAAGAGAGAAGAACCCAAGAGATACTATAAGTATGTAAAAACAAAAGCAGGGAAATAAATGAAAACCTGGCAGAGGGAGAAACCACAAAACACTTCACTGGAAATTTTTTTAAAAGACCACAACTTTAGCATAACAGCTTTATAGAACTGACTTGTCATGATGCAAACATCCAGTGATCAGATGTCTTGTTTAACATCCACCAACTCAGTAACCCATGATCTAACTGGCAGTGAATCACCACAGGGTGACAGCTGTCAAATCCACTTGGGTGCACCAGCACTGTGTGTTTTCCCTGACATCTGAGTGAGGCACCTGAGAGTGAGAGAAAGTAGGTGGAAAAGGCAGATCAAGCCTGAATGACGACAGGGGCATCAACACCCTAATGTATGCATACATATACATTAAAACAATACATAATCTGTATAAAAATAGAAAAAGGGGGAAAAGCAATAGAATAAGAAAAAGTTCAGAAAGAAGAAAAGAAAGAATGAAATGTTATCTTCCAACTGTTGTATAAATGGTTCTAGATAATCTATAGTTTTACTTCCCCTAAACATCCACCTTGGGTCTCATTTTGAGAGAAAGGCAGCGTACAAATATAATAAATAAATAAATAAATACTTCAATCTCTTGCTTATTTCTACTAATTTTCAAAACCAACTCTTAATATTTTATCATAGAATCATAGAATTGTAGAGTTGGAAGAGACCACGAGGGCCATCCAGTCCAACCCCCTGCCATGCAGGAATTCACAATCAAAGCACCCCTGACAGATGGCCATCCAGCCTCTGTTTAAAAACCTCCAAGGAAGGAGACCCCACCACGCTCCGAGGGAGTGTGTTCCACTGCCGAACAGCTATTACTGTCAGAAAGTTCCTCCTAATGTTGAGGTGGAATCTCTGTTCCTGGAGCTTGCATCCATTGCTCCGTGTTCCAGTCTCTGGAGCAGCAGAAAACAAGCTTGCTCCATCCTCAATGTAGCACCCCTTCAAATACTTAAACAGGGCTATCATATCACCCCTTAACCGTCGTTTTTCCAGGCTAAACATACCCAGCTCCCTAAGTCTTTCCTTACAAGGCATGGTTCAGACCCTTCACCATTGTAGTCACCCTTCTCTGGACAGGCTCCAATTTGTCAATATCCTTTTTGAATTGTGGTGCCCAGAACTGAACACAGTATTCCAGGTGAGGTCTGACCAAGGCAGAATAGAGCGGCACTATTACTTCCCTTGATCTTACTTCTATACTATACTTCTATCCTTCTGCTCCTGCAAAAAAGACTATTAAAGGTTCCCAGTTTTCCATAAAAGTACTTAAGGATGGATTTCCCTTGGGGTTTTTTCCGGGCCATAAGGCCGTGTTCTGGAATAGTTTCTTTCCAGCCTCATAGCCCGGAAAAAAAAAACAAGGGAAATGTATGGATGCTGGCTGTGAAAGCCTTCGACTTCATACTTAAGGATGTCTCCCTTATTAAAGTAGATAATTTATCCAACTCCACTAAGCCCACCAAATTTACTAGCCAGACATCTTGGGATGGAATCACTGTATTCTTCCATTTCTGTAATTTAGGCTTCTTGTGTGGATCTACTTTCCAAGCCTGCAAAAGCAGCGCACAGGCACCTGGGAAGAACCTCATGTGCTGTGCTCTCTGTCTGTCTGTCTGTCTGTCTGTCTGTCTGTCTGTCTCTGTGTGTGTGTGTGTGTGTGTGAGAGAGAGAGAGAGAGAGAGAGAGAGAGAGAGAGATTTAAAAGTAGGATTACAAATAAAGAAAAGAAAACGTGGGAAAGGAAAAGTACATAGGCTATGAATGTAGGCTAGGAATATACATTAGTACAACCTGGCTTTTTAAAAAAAAAATCTTGAAGTCTGTGTCTGTAAGATAGACCTTCACAAGTAGCTGAAGCACAGATATTTTGACAATTGAACAAAAGGTGGAAAACATTTATCTTTCTAGCCTTGCCGTAAAAGCCCTTTGAACGAATAAAAGCATGCATGATCCAGCTCTATTGACCATTTGTCTCAGGGATATAGTTTTAAAAAATATCTTTGTCAGAGAGCCAGTGTGGTGTAGTGGTTTGAGTGTTGGACTATGACTCTAGAGACCAGGGTTCGAATCTCCGCTCAGCCATGAAAGCCAAGTTACACTCTCTGAACCTCAGAGGAAGGTGACTCCCTCTGATCTTGCCAAGAAAACCCCGTGTGATAAATTTGCCTTAAGGCTGTCATAAGTTGGAAATGACTTTGAAGGTGCACAACAGCAACATTTATGTCTACAAATATCAAAGATTTTTCCTGCACAAAATTGATATAAGTCCAAACATAAAGGGGTAACCACTGAACATGCCCAAATCATATGACACAGGGAAGCATTATTAGTTTCAGTATTTCTGGAAAGAACCTGAGAGATGACATAAATCTTGAAATTTTTCCGTGATTCTATTGTCCTTGTCTGGATGTTCTATCAGTATTGATCAGAATGGTCTAATATTGTGTGAAAATGCTCTTTAAACATATCTTTAAAAAAGAAGAGCCAGCATAGAGTACTGGTTTGAATGTTGGATTAGGACTCCAGGGGACCAGGGTTTGAACAGCCATTGAAACCCACTAAGTAACCTTGGATAATTTTCTTAGCCTCAGAGGAATACAATGGCAAAACCCCTCTGAACAAATCTTGCCACGAAGACCCCATGATAGATTAGCCTTTGGGTAACCTTAAGTTAGAAACAACTTGAATGCACACAACAACAACACTCTCTGTCTTTTCTTCACAAACGAAGGTTCAGGAAGGACTCATCCAGCAACATTTGTCACATAGTCAGTCCAGTGTATATTTAGGATTGTGCGTATACAGCGCTGATGAAAGAGTTTGAGGAGTTGTAAGTGGTGGCGATAGGTGACCCATGTTTCAGACCCATACAGGAGAATAGACAGTACAATGGCTCTATACACACTGATTTTTGTGCTTTGCCTCAGGTGTTTGTTACTCCAGACTCTTTTGTAAAGTCTTCCAAATGCGCTATATGCCTTTGCTGATCTGTGATTGATCTCTTTGTCAATCTTGGCATCTGAGGAGATGATGCTTCCCAGTCATTTTAAGGAATTTGGGGGGACATCCTAATCTTTCCAGGATCTGCCACAGGCCTTTTCTACTCACAGTGTCGAAGGCTTTGGTGAGGCCAACAAATGTTACAGAGTCCCTTGTTCTGCTCCCTACATTTCTCTTGCAGTTGCCTAAGGGCAAATACCATGTCTGTAGTACTCCTACTGGCTCTGAAGCCACATGGGCTTTCAGGGAGAAGTTCTTCTGCAATAGCAGGAAGTAATCTGTTCAGGAGTATCCTTGCAAGGATTTTTCCAGCAATAGAGGGCAGTGTTATGCCTCGATAGTTTGAGCAATTGGATTTTGCTCCTTTTTTCTTGTAAGGCTGATGATGACTGCATCTCGGAGATTTGATGGCAGTTCCCCTTTTTCCCAGCAATTCACATGGAGTTCGTGGAATTTAATGTGGAGTACATGACCTCCTGTACTCTTAACTGCTGTATGGCGTTAAGGGTCTCTTCCAAAGTGGGAGCTATGTCTTATTCATTTTTCATTGGTTTTTGTATCATATGTTGGATAGCTGAGTCCAAGCAATTCACTCTGATCGCATTATTTCCTTACACTTCCCATATGTTGTTCTCTTCAGTATATATGCCCCAACTATACAAGCCAACCCTGTTGAGAAAGACAAATTCTACGCAGGCCTACGCCACCTCATTTAAAAAGTCCCTGTAGAAGATAAAATTATTATCCTTGGTGACTTCAATGCAAGAGTCGGAAAGAACTCTGAAGCGTGGAAAGGTGTCTTAGGCAAGCATGGTGTTGGAAATTGTAATGATAACAGACGCCTCTTGCTAGAGTTCTGTGCAGAACAACAGCTGACTATTACAAACACTATCTTTCAGCAGAAAGATAGCTTGAAGACAACCTGGATGCATCCCCGATCCAAACATTGGCACCTCATTGACTGTGTTCTAGTCCGCCAGAGAAACATTTGCGATGTCCGTCATACTCGAGTGATGCCCAGTGCAGAATGCCAAACAGATCATCACCTCGTCAGATGTAAACTAAATCTTCATCTTAAGTTCAAACCTAAGAGGGGTGGCATCTTAAAGAAGAAACTCCAAGTCAACAATCTTCAACAAGCTACCATGAGAGACAACTTCCAGGCAAATCTGCAAACAAAACTTGAAGACCATCCTACAGATCCTTCTCCTACAGTGCTTTGGCAACATATCAAAAACAGTATCCTCCAGTCTGCGGAAGAATCCCTCGGGTTCTCCCACAAGAAAAATCAAGACTGGTTTGATGAAAACAACCAAGAGATCCAGGAGCTGTTGGCAAAGAAGAGAACTGCTCACCAGGCATACCTCGCCCAGCCAACTTACCATGTAAGAAAAGCAGCTTTCCATGTCACATGTAGTAAACTTCAACAAAAACTACGAGACATGCAGAACAAATGGTGGATCAATATAGCAGAAAAGACACAATGCTGTGCAGATCTTGGTGAACTTAGAGGATTTTATGAAGCTCTTAAAGCAGCGTTTGGACCGACTTGTACAGTACAGCTCCTTATACAGTACTCCAAATCTCCTTATACAGTACGGATGGTCAAACATTAATTACTGATAAAGCCTCCATCCTGAATCGATGGGCTGAAAATTTTCAAAGTCTCTTTAGTGCTGGCCGAGTAGTCCAAGGCTCAGCTATCCAACATATGATACAAAAACCAATGAAGAATGAATTGGACATAGCTCCCACTTTGGAAGGGACTCTTAGGACCATAAAGCAGATGAAAAATGGCAAGGCAGCTGGGATTGATGGAATCCCACCTGAAGTTTGGAAACACGGAAGAAAATTCCAAGGTAAATTCCACGACCTCCTTGTGAAAAAACAACAACAACAACAACAAAGCAAAAGCAACTAGAAAACATTATTCATTATCCTGATAATGCCATCACTCCACTTGTTACATTGCTCTTGAAAAGTGACATGGCTAATCTTCATTAGCAAGAAAGTTAACTAATATCTGGTAACTACATTATTCAAAAGCAGTTACTTCCACACTCTGTACTGAATGAGTAGTCATCAGAATTGTGTGGCCAGCAGTTATATTGGTGGGAGAGGGAATCTAACAGATGCTGCCTGATTCTGAACACAGAGAATGACCCTTGCTGCTTGCTCCTATTGTCTATATCTGGATGTTCTATCAGTATTGATTAATGCCATAATTATCAGTAGAAACAAGAATAACTGTATAAAAGGATGATGCATGAAGCAACATGCTCTCGTGTTGTATCTAAACTCTCAATAATTTGAAGCACAGGTTGCCCCCTGTATGCACAGTACCAGTACCTGCAGTTTTAATTCTCTGTTGTCCAAAAAATATGGTCTCTCTAGGCATTTCCTAGGTTCTCCAGCACGACTCTATGGTAACTTCCACTGGACGTTATTATAGTCACGCTGGAGATGCCCAGAGAGGCAGCCTCTCCAGGCGTTTCCTAGATCCTCCAGTGCAATGTGCAGTCCTATTGGGTTCGCTATTACCTGTGATTTCAAGTATTTGCTGTAAGTCTGGGAAT
Source organism: Gambelia wislizenii (assembly GCA_030847615.1). Classification (NCBI taxonomy): domain Eukaryota; kingdom Metazoa; phylum Chordata; class Lepidosauria; order Squamata; family Crotaphytidae; genus Gambelia; species Gambelia wislizenii. The sequence goes on along the minus strand of JAUMIR010000001.1, from coordinate 160,821,907 downwards.
GTATCTCCTGCAGATACTGTGGGTGACCTCTATTGAGCTGAAATACAATGTGTCAATAGGGAAGCATTCATTTTATATTATTTTAATTCTTTGCCACAGCTTAATTAATTCAATTAATTTAAGTAATTTTTGATATTAAAGTTGCTCTACCCTCTCCTTGTTGATCACGGGCACCCCTGTTCTGATTTCAGCAGAAGCACTGGTGCTGCCCAGGCTCTCACAGGGAGCTGCTTGGCTGGTGAGGTAGCAGCGGTGGCAATGGCTCCAAAGAGGATCCATCTCCTTCCTGCACTGCTCAGCACAGGGTAAGGGAGGTGGTGCCACATTTGCATGTGGACAACTGGATCAGGCTGAATCGAACCTGATCCAGCTGTCCTGGAAACTCTGGAGTTTCCTGCAGTTTCTCTTAAACCAGATTAATGGCTTAATAAAGCAGATTTGCTGCACTTGTCATCTGGACACATCACACAGGGTCTGGGGTAAGTTCAGTTTATTTCCTTAGTGTAGACAAGCCCTGAGTATTCCTTGGCTAAGAAAACCCTATGAAATTCATGGGGTAACAATAAGTCGACAGGTGACTTGAAGGCACCTACACACAGAGAGAGATGCATCTGACAGTTTAAAATCTGGCAATATCCCTCTGGTTGTGTTCAAATCCAGTTTGAAGTAGTGGGCCTAGTTTGTGCAGCATTGCTTACATGAATTGACCACTGAATGTGCATCCTGGAAGATTGAGGGTTGGTTATCATTATTCCATTTTATCAAAAAGGGGACTGATGTGATCCTACCAATTAATGTCCGGTTAGTTGAAATGTTGTTAGTAACAACTCTCTCTCTCTCTGGCTTTTCTTTGCAAACGAAGATTCAGGAAAGACTCATCCCGCGCTTTCTGCAAGCTCACTGATGACTAAAAAGGCCAATCCAAGATAAACAAGTCCAGTTGCAGAAAGCACAACAGAAGGTCTCCTTGGATGATGTTTCCGGGTTGTGATTCTTTTTGCGTTGTTGTTTCTCTTCAAGACTTGTTTGGCGTGAGTTATCAAATAAGGCTGCAGCATTGTAGATAGTGCATCTCCATGCCTCCTGATGTGAGGCCAGGGCGGACCATTGTTGGTGATCAATTTGGCCAAGCCTGAGATGTTGTTTCAGAGAGTCCTTGTATCGCTTTTTTGGAGCGGCCCTCTTATGCTGACCCGTGGCGAGTTCACCGTAGAGTAGTATTTTTGGGAGGCGATGGTCCTCCATCCTAGAAACATGCCCTGCCCAGCGCAGCTGTGTTCTTAATATCATGGCCTCAGTGCTGGTGATCCCTGCTTGCTCAAGGACAGCAACATTCATCAGATAGTCAGTCCAGTGTATATTAAGGATTGTGCATATACAGCGCTGAGGAAAGCGTTCGAGGAGTTGTAAGTGGTGGCGATAGATGACCCATGTTTCAGACCCATAAAGGAGAATAGACAGTACAATGGCTCTATACACACTGGTTTTTGTTCTTCGCCTCAGGTGTCTATTTCTCCAGACTCTTTTGTAAAGTCTTCCAAATGCACTATATGCCTTTGCTAATCTGTGATCCATCTCTTTGTCAATCTTGGCATCGGAGGAGATGATGCTTCCCAGGTAGGTGAACTGCTGAACAGACTTAAACACAACTGTATGCAAGACATTTAAACAGTGAATGAGTTAGAATGGGGAAATATCTTATGGCATGTACAGGCAGAGTTTAGAAAGGGACAATCAACAGTAGATCAGGGTCTCATTATGTAGCATCTTGCAGAAAAATAGGCCTACCTGGCTGGTGGAGCACTTTACATGGATTTTTATTTATGTTAAGTCAGCATTTGATCTTATTCCTCTAAGACAGACTATGGAATGAACTTGAGACCACTAATTTTGATAGCCACCATTTAATATTTAATTTGATGCCTGTATGAAAACGCATGTGCATAATTGTGCAGGGCATCTGACTCCACCTTCATTGGAGTCCAACAGGAAAACATTTAAGCTCCAGGTCAATTTTTAAATCAATTTGATAGTTAAATTTTTAACTAATTGCATCCTTCAGCCTCCTTAACTGGCCACTAGATTGCTTTCAATCCTCCTCTGTAGTAATGATGCAGCACTGTTATTGTAGAACAATGCTGCCTTTAGGGTAGGAATTGTGAAGTCCTCCAGATGTTGTTGGACTGCAAGTTCCAGCATCCCTCAGCACTGGCTATGTTGGTTTAAGTTTTAGCGCTTGCTGTCCAGCAAAATCTGAAGGGCTTCATGATCCCCACCCCTGGTTAAGGACTTCTAAAGTCATTTTCCATTTAGTGTAACAACAAAGATTTGTTACAGTATTAATTATTGCAGGACTGGAGTCTTGGCTTTTAGTGGAAGGAAGAGCAAGTGTAGAGTGGGACTTCTGTCAAGAAGGTAAGTATCTGGGAGCATATTTTACTTCTCTGGATCTTGGAGTACCTGAGTAAACTATGTGAGAGGATTCTCAGCGGATTCTCAGTTTTGTTTTAGGGGGTTTTTTTAACACAAAAAGAGGACAACATATTCCCTCAGTCATTCAAGTACTTGTAGCCAAGACTGTAGCACAGATGCTGTACAGATCCCAGTTATATAGTAAAGAGAGTTTGGGATCATTTGAAACTCTACAATATAAATTCTGCAGCTATATTTGTTGTCCCCTACTGTGTCTCTAAGTGTAGACTTGTGCCTTGAAGTAGGGTTAATGTCTATCAAGGCTGCTGTGTGGCCATAATGTGAACAACTTTCTTTTATTCTCCTGTCAGACTGGAACTGCTAACAGATATTTATCAAAGTAGAGAAGGTGGTAGATTGAGAAACTACAGACTTATGGGTCTAAAAGCCCTCAAATTACCCAAAGCTGAAACCATAATTAAACAAAGAATGTGGGACACTGAACTATGACAACATACAATACCCATTTTTTTTTAGGATGAGGTATTTGCAAATTACTTGGTTAACATAACAGTTCCCAAATTCTGAAAGGCTTTTAAGTTAGCTCAATTTAACATCCTTTCTTCTGTGTTTTTGCAGGGAAGATATTATAGAGTTCTGTATCAGGAGCATGCATGCCTTTGTAATGGCGGGTTTATGCTGTATTGTTCCTATCATTGTAATATTTGTCATAGTCTCATTGTTTTTTTTTAATCACAGTAGATCTGATTAATTTTATCATTTCTCATGTCTCGACCATGATTCCAAGATTATAGATAAACTGGGCAGAGTGCAGCTGCTATTGTCATAAGTTCCTTGATAATTGGGTAACTCATTTGAATCTATGAGTCAAAGTGTTGATTATAACTGTAATATATTCTGTATTTTATGTGCTAGTGTTTGACTATAATCAAATTTTTACTTATTAGCAATACTTCACAGAGACTCACTGAAATAGCCAGGAATTTAGTTAGTCCTTTGAGTGGTTCACAAAGCTTTTAATAAGAAAAAATACCAAATAGACTTTGAAAGAGCATTAATTCTGAGTATATCAAAGTCTGGATCCAACGTATTGTATCCCACATGAAATATAGATCTATATATTAATAACAATCTCAGTTCTTTGAGTACTGGTTATTATGCAGCCAGAATGGCACCATCTGCATAATAATAGATGGGAAATGCCAGTAGGCCTGGGCTGCTGCCATACTGCAGAAATAATGCCGTTTGACACCGCTTTAACTGCCATGGCTCAATGCTATGGAATTCTGGGATTTGCAGTCTTGTGAGAGATTTAGCCTTCTCTGTCAAAGAGCTCTGGTGCTCCAACAAACTACATATCCTAGGATTCCATTGGACGGGAACCATAGGGTTGTCTAAACAATGAAAATAGCCCTCATAGAATTTGCAGGGAATACCTGTTATTCCAATGAGCTGCACTGGAGATTCAGTGTTGTCAGAGGGAGGGGGACAAAAAACTCTGTTTACTGTGCATTAGGGAACTTCGTGGTTTTCTGCAAAAATTTTTTACAATGCAGTGCTGTACGTTACCAGTTATCAGTCTGAACAACCAATTCACAGCGCAGTGCCATCGCCTCCCCAAAATAGTACTCTACTGTGAACTTGCCACAGGTCAGCGTAAGAGGGGCGCTCCAAAAAAGCGATACAAGGACTCCCTGAAACAACATCTCAGGCTTGACCAAATTGATCACCAACAATGGTCCGCCCTGGCTTCACATGGGGAGGCATGGAGACGCACTATCCACAATGCTGCAGCCTTATTTGAGAACTCACGACGAACAAGTCTTGAAGAGAAACGACAACACAGAAAGAATCACAGCCCGGAAACATCACCCAAGGAGACCTTCTGCTATGCTTTTTGCAACTGGACTTGTTTATCTCAGATTGGCCTTTTTAGTCATCAGCGTGCTTGCGGAAAGCGCGGGATGAGTCCTTCCTGAATTTTCATTTGTGAAGAAAAGCCAGAGAGAGAGAGAGAGCATTCAGAGCCCAGAGGAAGTTGAAAGGCAATTGGTCCATGGTGCAAGCAGGGACGGGCTATCTTCTTACAGTCAGGAAGTGCTATTTTGGCCTTCCGGAGGACCAAAGGTTTGCCTAGAGCTCAAGTGCGCACTGTATGACAGTGCAGGGGTGGGGGAAATATTTCTTTCAAGTGGAAGGTCTCCTTTCCACCCCTTTAATGAAAGAGTTAAAAAAGTGCAGCAATTATTTTTTTTGGGGGGGGGAGAATAGCAGCCCGTACTTGCCATCTTGATTCATGGGGAGGGGTCTTAACTTTGCCATTCATCTTTTGCTGGAAACCTTTTTTTAAAAAAAAAACTGTAGAGACCACGTGGAGCTGTTGTGAATTGTAGGTACTGTAATACGTGTCCCATCATGGTATTTCCTCCCATCTAGCTGAGCCCCATGATAGTTAAAGTGATGTCAAACTGCATTATTTCTGCAGTGTGGCAGCAGCCCAAGATTCAATCTATTCCAAGGCTTACAAAGCTATTTCTAAAAGAAACATCACACCACTGCCACCAATATGACCAAATACAATTAAGGGGAAATGCTCCTCCCTTTAAAGCAAAACAGCCCTCGAAGAACTGAAGATGCTCAGCAGGAATGGAATGTTGACTGTGATCCAGAGATTGGAAAACCACAGGTAAGGAAGGAATGAAATGGAGTAGCCAGTAAGAGGACAGGTCTGAACCAGAGTACTCTGCACAACAACATTTTGATGCCAGTTTAGCTTTTATAATTATATTTTTAAGAGTAACCAAATAATAATAATTTAAAGATTAGTTGTATGTTAGAATATAGTGACAAAAACCCAACCTACTCCCCACTCCTCCGCCCCAATCTTCCTATTTGGAATAGGTTGAAAAATTTTATAACTTTATAGCAAATATGATGTAAAGAGACTCTGGTGGTGTTATAGTAGGGTTTAATATTTAATTATGGGTTGTGGTGTTCCCTCTCTTGTGAAGTCGAAGGCTGGCATCCACAGGTTTTCTGTGTTTTTTTTCTGGTCTGTGAGGCCGTGTTCTGGAAGCATTTATTCCTGACGTTTCTCCTGTATCTGTGGCTGGCATCTTCAGAGAATGGTTGGGTAGGAGTGTGTGTATGGGGGGTTATATACTGTGAGCCCCTGTTGGAGAGGATATGTAAATTTGTATATTTGAATGGGTAGTTCCTGGGGGGAGATACACAAGGAGGATTACATATCCTCTCCAATAGGGCTCACAGTATATAAACTCCCCACACACTCCTACCCAACCATTCTATGAAGATGCCAGCCACAGATGTAGGCGAAATGTCAGGAATAAACTCTTCCAGAACAAAGCCTGAAAAAACCCCCACAGAAAACCTATGTTCCCTCTCTTTTTGGAGAAGATGTGTGTGTGTAATGTTCTATTTTGATTTCCTTTTTGGAGCATATAATTAGGACTGGAAACAAACAGGACATTCTGGGCAAAGGAAATTTCAACAGAACATCTCACATAAGAAAAACAGAGCTTTGAAGCTTCATTTGTCAAACATTTTTGATGCTTCAATCCCAGAATTCATACATAACAGATAATGCAGAGATGGTGTGGTACATTTGGGGAGTGGTGAGCAGGTTCAGGTTTTTCCTGCTATGTTAAAAAAATCGATCCAAACAACAACAACAACAACTGTAACACACTCTGTGCAGGGCTGCCTTTGTAAACTATTCAGAAACTTCAGAGTCTATAATGTTATGGAACTGTTTTAACAAGGGAGTTATATCCTTCCTAAAACTGGCCCTGGTCAGTAGACCAGGGCCAGTTTTAGGAAGGATATAACTCCCTTGTTAAAACAGTTCCATTGACTACTGTTTCATTTCTGACACAATTCAAAGTGCTGGTCATGATCTATAAAGCCCTATATGGTTTGGGTCCAGACTATTTGAAAGACTGTATCTCCTGATATGAATCTGCCAGAACTTTAAGATTATCAGGGGAAGGCTTTCTCTTGGTCCTGCCGCCATTACAGGCTCTCTTGTTGAGGACTTGAGAGAGAGAGAGAGAGAGAGAGAGAGAGAGAGAGCTTCCACCTCTGAAACTCCTTTGTTCGGAATGTTTTGGGGATTAGGAATTTTTTATTGGAATAAGACCATTCTACGGAAAAATACACCCAACTGCAAAACGCCATAACAATAACATAAAACTAATAATAATTGTTTTCCTCTTTTCTTATTAATACAAAAATAAAACTATCTATCCTAACACTAATACATTTTTCCTCTTAATCTAAACGCACTATAATGACATTATATTTACACATTACAATTATACCTATTTGGAAAAGAAAAAATCAATACAAGATTAATAAAAAATAATACAATAATACAACAATAATAATAAAATATTTATTTAAAATATCCTTTTATGTTATTGCTGGGGTTGTCTCACTAAACCATGACCAAAACTTTTTCCAACGATGGTTTGGCAATTTGTCTTTTTTACTCAGAACTAAATTTTCAATTACGTTCTTCACATAATAATAGGCAGTGCCTTTTACATCCTGCAGATTTTGACTTTTCACCTCCCTTTGTCTTTGGAAAACTAACCCCAACATCACATAGAGGTTTACTACAGGCTTGTAGACAGCTTGTTCCATTAGGGTTGGATGATCTCTCAGATTGTCTTTCATTGGCTAGTGAAGATGTTTTGTTTTATTATATATTGGCAAGTTTTTAATTTGACAAGTTGAAGGAATTTTATGGAAGACAGATTTTATCTGCCATGCCCTTTTAAAAAACCACTTCTGATTTTAGCTCTCATGATTCTAATTATTGTAAGCCCCCTTAAGTAATGCATATGTGTACAGAAAGCTGAGGCATAAATCTTTATAAGAAGTAGTTGTTGGTTGCTGTGTGCCTTCAAGTCATTTCCTACTTGTGGTGACCCTAAGGCCCCTATCATGTTTTTTTTCCTCCAAGATATTGTTCAGAGGGGTTTTTGCCTTTGCCTTCCTCTGAGGCTGAGAGAGTGTGACTTGCCCAAGGACACCCAGTGAGTTTCCATGACTGAGTGGGCAGTCGAACCCTGGTAAAGTACATAAGGATATTTGACAGGACAATGTACCTTTTTAAAAAAGGGGTTTTATTGAACATTTAAAAATACATTAGGAATTACAGAATTACAGAAAAAAGAAATAGAAAATAGAAAATAAAAACCTAAGGTACAATAATATGAAAATGTAAAAGTGCAGCACAAAAATAAAAAGAAAAGAAAAGAAAAGAGAGAGATGGCTAGTCTAGATGAGAGGATATAATGCTCAATCTTGCGCATTATTGCAAATTTGCAGCAGTGTCCTTTTGTCTTCGCTGTCTTTCAGCAAAAACGATAGGCTGAGAAGCTATCTGCATTTGAAGTTCACATGCCTGTGAATCAAAATGGCGGCCATAAATTAGCGTGTTATATGCTGCCACCACTGCACATTATTTTTAAACTTTAAAGCAAAGTTGCACAAGTGCGACCTTGTGGTTTAAATTGGGGGAGGGTGCCTTGGTGCAGCAAAAAACTGCACAATCACTGATGCGAAAATCCAACAGGATGTTTCTGGGCTCTGTCTTGCCAGAAAGCCTGCCCCTCTCACGCATCAGATCAATCCAGTCTCCAGTTCTGCTTTCTCTGATAATGTGCAGCAAAGCGAATTGATTGTCCTAATGAGCACTAATGCACATTTCCTTGCATTATTTTTTAAAATTTGGGGAAAACAACAAAGGCTTTTCCAGCGCCATAAATGGAGTTTTTTGCCCCCCCTCCTTCCGAATAAGGTGAATCACCATGGGATCTCATTGGGACAAAAGATATTCTCAAATTCTGTAAGGAGTACTTTCACCATCTAGACAAGCCCAGAGAGAAAGACAGAGAAACAGAGAGACACAGAGAGACTTCCGATTTTCCTTTCAGTGGTTACATATACATATAATTATCCATTCCCCCCTCTCTCTGAAATTACAACATGTTCCCTTCTTTCAATAGCCTATATTTTCTAATCACCAGAACCCAAAATTACCAAATCATAGTCTTTTCCCACCCACAAAAAAGTCTATAAGGGGTTTCCAGTCTTTGAAAAAAATGTCACTAATGATCTTTTTCTAGTCAAACCAGACAGTTTATCCATTTCTGCTAAATCTGGCAGCTTCCACATCCATTCCCCCATGGCTGGTAATGTTGGGCTCTTCCATCTCTATGCATACAACAAGCTTTACTGCTTTAGTCACGCATTAAAATAATCTTCCATAACACTTTTCCAGCTGTGCATTCATCAGTCCCAAAAGAAAAAGTCAATTTCTCTGACATGTACAATGATACATTATTTTATAAAAATTCTCTTTAAAATCATAATATAAATTTCAACTCCTTAAGCCACACCTTTGATCCAACTGATATTATAAAGAAAATTCTTAACCCATTTTATCATCCTTTGCTTAACTTGTTCTTCTATTTCAAATTTCAACAAAAATTTATTCATTTTAGAAATTACATGCAGTATTTATCATCTATACACAATTGCATCTCTGATTCTGACTTTTTAATGTTCAAACCCATACGTCTTTTTATCTATTTTAGATCTTTCCAATAACTATAAGTAAAGAAAACCATTGAAAACTATATCCCTTTCTTGATTTTATATTCCTCTTAACAAATCTCCTGGATTGATACCTTAACTATCATTCTTTACCACCCAAACCAAACAGCAGGGTTCAGATAAGCCAATTCCTCTTTCCCTTGCATCTTGCCTTACTTTGAATTAGACTCGTGTTTGTTTTTGTTTTGTTTTTTGCTTTGGCATACAAACTTAGATACCGTATATCTTTTTGCCATTACTTACATGGTACATTTATTGTCAAAACAGATATTGTCTGAGATAAAAACATCATTCTAAACAAAACATTAATTTTACCACAATAATTCTCCCCACAGTAACAAAATTAATTTCTCCCATCTTAACATATCCTTCTTAATCTCCTTCCATTTCTTCACATAATTATTTTGAAACAACATACAGTTCACATTTGTCATAACACTTAAGTATTTAACTTTCTTCTGAGTTTTAAAATCGGTTTTGTCCATCAGCTCAACTTGATCTTCTATATCTATATCATCTTCATCTCCAATCTTTTGAGTAATACTATCATCAGGGTCTTCCAAAATCACTCCAAATGCCAAACAAAATTCCCCCTCTCTCAATATCAGCAATGGCAGATTGTTCAGATCTTTTCCCATCTCTTCATCTATAACCTCAGCTTTATGCTCCAGAGTATCCTCTTTGTCATCAACTTATTTCACATCCTCAAACAACTTCTCCAATTTGTTTAACCTCTTTTTTTATATTTTCCTTCAATTCCCTTTTACCATATCATTTCTCATAAGTCTAATCTCTTCAAAAAGCTTCTGTAAAATTTCTTCTTCAGTTGCTTTTGTCATTTTTCTAGTGGATGTCATATTCAGTAAATTCAAAGTAGAAATCCACCAATTCCTTTGCTTCCTAGCTGGCAATTTTGCTGCCAAAGCTTTCCCTGTTGCGGAGCATCTCACAGTCAACCCACCATTATTCTTCACCTGGAAGTCTAATAATGTAGCTGAAAAAAGAAAAAAAAATGGGAGGGCATGTTTCAAACTGGAATATCTGCACACAGGAGGAGGGGAAGGTGGTGGAGGAGAAGGAGGACCATCCATTGACCACCAGGTTTGTTTCTTTGGCAGTGAAAGTAAGGGATAGAAAGGTGCTTTTCAGATGTTTTGTAGGTAGAGCCAAAAGATATTTCCAGCATGCAATCTATATTGGATTTTCTAATGTTGAACCAGAATCTAAAGGTGCTCTTTTATCAGTGGAAGGGCTTCTCTATGTGCAGAAGGCTTTCATCAAATACCAGTGTGGGAAAAGAGAACAGAAAACCAAAGGTTTTTTCAGTTTTAGTTGTGCAAAACCTTACTGAACATCATCTTAAGAGGCATGTTAGCCCTAGGCAATGTAAAGCCTTATACAGTTTATAACACACTAATTGCCCATCTAACACAGTGTTATCTATAATAAGTAGCATCAGCTTCTTAGGGTCAAGGGTAGAAGACTTTCACACCAGCTGCTTCTAATAGGAGATGTCATGGGTTGAACTTGGAGTTATCTACCACTAAGCAATGCCCCCTCATCCAGGGGAAGAATATGATATAGCTCCAGTAGCCCTCTAGCTCATTCCTGCCTGTTAGTGAGCAAGAAGAAGAGCCTGTTTGGAGAACAGATCTCTCTCTGTCTCCATGTTTGAATCCATTGAGTAGAAGACGTGAACTGCTTGTCACTTTGGGGTAGTGTGTATTGCATGTACACAATGCCACCAGCATCTTGGCACAAGTGTTTGAGATGCAAACATTCATTGTAATGTCAACCGTTGCAGGATGATCTGCTGCCAGTACTTTGAATCTGATGTAAAAGTGTTTGTTCCACATGAAGAAAAGGGGTCAACCAGATTTGAAAACAGTTTAAACAAATCAGGTGATTTGAGAGTGAGCTTCTGTATTGGGGCAGCTAGTGGCTGCCAGGGTGCAATGAAACTCTTCTAGGTTCAGTCCCACTTTAGATGACTATCCAAGGTCCTGCACTCTATCCACAAAATAGACTAATCCCTCAGTACCATAGATAGCTCACTGGAAGTTCAGACTAAAATCACCAACTGGCAATGTTCTGTTTTTTGTGTGCCCCCCCCCCGGCAACAGCTAGGATGAACTGTTTGGGTCATCAAAACCACTGATGAGCCACACCTTTCAGAAACTTCCTGTATATACTGTTTGCTGAAGTGCATGTTGCTAAAGAATTTCCAGCATTTTTTGCATCACTTTTCCTCTGCAGATACTACTCAGGTTGCTTTTGTTGAATCAATTGCAGCATGCCAACCTGTTGGAGTGTGGTTGACCCCACCAAGCTGCCTATGTGAGTTTGGCTGATAACCTGGAAGGGAAGCATTTGAACCTTATCGGTCTTAAAGCAATTGCTTTCTGAGTAATGCCACTTATTCACTGAGTCTGGGTGTTGACATCTCAGATTCCAGGGGCTAACACATTTCCTTGTGGATCCATTACCAATGTATTGTTGCTAAAAAAAACTGGTAGAAATCCTAAAGGACATAATCTTGTTTCATGATAAGCTTGAAGAACTATAACCAAAGGCGATTTGAGATCTTTATATTTGGAAGTTGTAGGTACGCTTAAATTTATTGGATGGTGGTTTTACAAACTCATGTTGTGTGTCTTCCTCATATTCCAAAAAAAGTAAAAGGCCTTGTTGTATTTTATACTGATTCAGTGCCCAGATATTATAAAAACAACCCTGACTCATCCTTCTTGTCTCAGTTTCCCTTCCATGGGAGGTTAGCCTGCCCACCCCCTCTCCTTTCACTGGCATGCAAAGGCCTCTTGGTTTAAGCAGACTTTTAATGTGTAACTAACCACAGGGAGGCTTCTTCTGGGAGTGCGTGCTTTATTTTTAATGATCGTATGTCTTTTCATGCTTTTATACTATTTTAATGTGGTGATTTTTAATTGTCTTTAAAATTTTCTTGCTAGGTTTTAGTTGATTCTTTTTTGTGCGCTGCCTTGGGTCCCACTCAGGTGGCATGTAAGTGAAATAAAAGCATAAGTAAAGTAAATAGTAAATACTAAAGTAAATATAAATTAATAGATTATTGAATTAAAATGTATTTTTCATTCTAGAACCCTTACACGTGAAACAGTTATAGTGCTTGATTCCACTTTACTGCCATGGTTCCATCCTATGGAATTGTGGGACTTCCAGTTTATGGAAAGCTATTTAGGATTATCATCCAGAGAGCTTTAATGCATCAACCAAACTACAAAGCCCAGGATTCCAGAGGATGCAGCCATGGCAGTTAAAGTCAAATATAGCACTCTAATTGTGTAGTTTGAAAAGGATCCTAGATTCCTGATGCCTTAGTTTTTTCTTTATTTTTTAGTATTACTGGATCATCCTCCTGCAAGATTACATTCTCCAAATTAGGCTGTGAAAAGAATGATGAGTGCTAATATAGGAAGAAAGTCCAAAGGCAACATGTTTCGATCTTATCTTACTAGGAACTCATTTAAAAAAAAAATCCATATGCAGGAATGGCTATAGAATTACATAATTATAATTCCAGGAGTGTGATAATAGTGTATCGTCTCCCAGAATTCTCTTTGAGAAATCACGTATCTCATATTTGTATCTGAGAGCTTTACAACTTTATAAAAACATACAACTCTGGCTATTTCTCTGTGCATTCTCTTTGTTTTTTGTGGGTGTAAATCAAGGCAGTGGAGGAATTAGTGAGAGAAGCTCTGTGCTTTATGTGGCTTGTATCATTTCTATGTTGCACAAACACTCATCCTTAAGCCTCTCTGTCTATCTTGTGGGGCCACAATCAAACTCCCAGACATGTGTACATCCTTTTTTTTTTATGAAACAGAAGTTGCATATCACTATGGATAAGTGATATATGGAATCATATAGCATATAAATAAAGAATTGGCCTTGGGCGTTGTTTTCCATGAGTAGAAGATTTCTTTTCATCCAGAGCAGTGTTTTTCAACGTTTGGCCCTCTAGATGTTTTAGAGTTCTGCTCCTTGAAGTTCCAAAGACAGCACAGCCAATGGTAAGGGATTGTGGGAGTTAGTCTAAAACATCTGGAAGCCCAGATGCTGAGAACCACTAATCCCAAGTAGGAATCTCACTGGTGGAAGTGGGGCAGAGATGATGGTTTGCCAATTTTTCCTTCGCTCTACAGCTCCTCTGAAATTTTGTTCTGGAGTGTTTCCCATCCTTATGAAGCAGACTTTTGGAGGATCCAAGTAGGCACAGAGAGAGGAGAACCTACCAGAAGTGACTTTCCATTTTCCATGAGTAGAAATATGATGGTCCAGCTGCCCAAAAGTCTGGTTCCAAACCAATGTTTTCAATAATGTACATGTAACTAAACTGAGGCTGATGAACTTTGGAGATATCATACGATTATGTTACTCATTATTAAAGTGGAAAGCAGTAGGAAAAGAGGAAGACCACACTACAAGTCAATTAATTCAATAAGGGAAGCCACAACCCCGAGTTTGCAGGACCTTAGCAGGATTGTAAATAGTAGGGTATCTTGAAAGTCTTTCATTTTGTAGGGTTGCCTAGATAAATTCAAGCCAACTTGACACAAAATAAGGACAACAAAATATATACCATAATATAATAATGGTTTTAAAATGTCTTCTAAAGTGTGTAGAGGAGGGCTCAGATCTAAAAGCTGCTTTAAAAAAGAAGTATATATTAATTATAAGAGCATAAAAAGGACCAGACACATGACCCATTTCAGTAGATCCTGTGGAAACTTTCCTCAAAAGGCAATATAAATATATTTTGAAGAATGAATGAATGAATCTTAACAAAACCCAGCTTCAGCACAACCAATATAAGATAAAATAACAATATAAGTTCTACAATTGAATTCTGACTAAAGTTGAATCAGTTCTTGGAGGTTCCAAAGGCAGATTTTGTGGTAAAAAGCTTTCTAAGTCAGAGCGTGACACTGGAAAGCTTCCTCAAGGGAAAATTCTTGCAGTTTCTCACATATATGTTTTACACAGCCTTGGGTATCAATAATTGCTTTCTCAGGGCAGCAACATTTTGGTGGCTTTTATCCTTGAGTGTTACTTCTAGAAGTTTGTGCCTTCTGTTTCTTTGTTCATTCAAGATAACCACCTTTCCATTTGTGTATAGTATTTTAAAACTACTCTTTATTAACTCATGAAATACTGGCTGAACACCAGAGAACCCACAGCAAAGATGCATAAAGTGTGTACAAATTCTATATTTGCATTTGATCTAATACCACATTCAATTAATCTATGTAATGATTTAGGGCTAGTCTAGATGAGAGGATATAAGGCTCATTCCTGTGCATTATAGCAAATTCGCAGCGGCATTCTTTTGTCTACGTGGTCTTTCAGCAAAAACAATACTCTGAGAAGGTATCAATGTTTGAAGTTTACACTCCTGTGAATCAAGATGGTGGCCCCAAATTAGTGTGTTATACGCTGCCGATCTCCAGTTCTGCCCTCTCTGAGAATGCGCAGCAAAGTCAATTGGTTGACCTAGTGAGTGCTAATGCACATCCCCTTGCATTATTTAAAAGGATTCAGGAAAAGCCACAAAGGCCTTTCCCACACAGTAAATGGAGTTTTTCACCCCCTTCCTTCCAAATAAGGTGAATCACCACGGGATCCCATTGGGACAAAAGCTATTCTATTCTATTCTATTCTATTCTATTCTATTCTATTCTATTCTATTCTATGGACATTATCAGATGGAGCCAAAATGCCCCATTACTGCCCCACCACCTCCTCTCCCGTTCCTGCAATGGAATGGACATAAATGTTTGCACACTTACCTCCACTCCGCTGCAGGAATGGGCTCCCTGCATCCTTGCCAGCCAGCCGTAAGTCTGCCTTTACTACTGGCTGGCTGAAATCCCGCTCGTTCTCACGAGAGAATGAGCGGGAGGGAAATTCAAACATAACCCCCCCAGCTGTCAAAATACAACACAAAATGAAAAAATAAATTAAAAAACAAACAAACAAGGAACCCGGGGGGGGGGAGGGTGGCACTTACCTGGCGGTTCCATTGGTGGCTGGAAGTGCTTGGCACAGAGCTCTTCCCCTGTGCTTGTTATCTTGGAACAGGGACAGGGCACCTTTTCCCACGTCCCTGATTATGTGACAGACATGGAAGAAAACGTAAGAGGTGTTCTGTTCACGATGTTTCATTGTGAATAGAATACCCTGGGAGCAGCATGGGGTAGGACAGGAGCAGGACAGAGGGGGGGGACATCATCCAAAAGGGAGCCCCTTTCTTGCCCTTGTTCCATTCCTGCTCCAGTATATTTGCCCCATCTGATACTCTCCTATGAGGAGTATTTTCATAATCTAGACATGCCCTTACTCTTCTGTCATTTATAAGCTATTTGCACTCTCATTCTGTGGTGATGGATTGTGTGCTCCTGTGAAGCAAAAGGCTATGCTGATGGTAGCAGTGTGGCTAGGAGAGTCTCCCATGACAGACAGGCTTCTGCCAAGGAGCCAGACTAAATGTGCCAGACAACTACTGGGCAGCAGCAGTAGTGGTTCGGTGGGTGTGACCAATTGGAGGAGGATCTCTCAGAGGCAGTGGCAGTGGCACCATAGCTAACACTTAGTACTTTCCTGATGAGGCAACCCAAAATGAAACAAGAGGTAGTGTCAGAAGATGACACTCCTAGGCCAAAAGGCAATCAATGAGCTACTGGGGAAGAGCAAAGGACAACTATGAGTGGTGCTGTAGGCTAAATATGCAACTGGACGCAAGCCAAAAGGACATTCAGCTTCTGACATGCTCACAGATGAAAGGAAAGTCTGAAGCTGCACAACATGTATTATAGGGACATGGAATGTGAGAAGCATGAATGAGCAGAAGCTAGACTTAGCAAAAGAAGAAATGGAATTCAATACTTGGGTGAGTGAGCTAAAGTGGACAGGAATGGGACATTTTGAGTCTGATAATTACATGGTACTTTGCTCAAGAAATGAAAATCTAAGAAGAAATGGGGTGGCATTAATAGTGAGGAGAGATGTAGCAAAACAGTCTAAAGATATAATGCAAAGTCTGACTGAATAATATCAATAAAACTTCAGGGAAAACTGAACAATACAATCCAAGCTTATGCTCCAATTACAAAAGAAAAATAAGAAATTGAGAGATTCTGTGTTGGAGTCTGGGAGGAAACTGATCATACACGAAAGCAGGACTTGTCATAGGCAATTGGAATGCAAAAATAGGAAAAAGAGCAGAATAAAAGATTGCAGGAAAATTTGGCCTAGGATCATGAAATGAAGCAGAAGAATGATTGATTGAATTTTGCAAGGACTCAGGGCTGGTTTAAGGGCCCTGTAGCACCTGCAGCCGCAGGGGACTCCATCATTTTTTTTGGGGGGGGGTATTAACCCTCCTCCTGCAAAAACATGATTAGTAATAATCTGAATATCCTGTACTGTGAATAGGTTAGGTTAGGTTACATTGACCTGAGATAAACATATGGGGCCCTCAAAATAAAGGATTGTAGGGCCCCCCAAATTCCTGAAACCGGCCATGCAAGGCCTAGTTTGTTATTGCAAGAACATTCTTCAAGCAAGTAAAGAGGACATCATCACCTGATGACCAATATAGAAATCAAATAGACTAGATAAGTGGAAGCTCTATTCTCTTTGCAAAAAGAAGACCAGGAACAGATTTTGGTACAGACCATGAATTGCTAATATCAAAAGTCAGATTAAACCTAAAGAATAAAACTAAACCAACCATCTTGCCAAAATACAACCTGAAGAACATCCCTCTAGAATTTAAAAATAATGTAAAAATAGATTTGCACTATTAAGCCTAATTGTCTGTGAGCCAGAAGAACACTGGACTGAAGCCAAGGTCATTTGTCAGGGAGGGATGCAAAAAACACTATCTGCAGTGAAAAAAGAAAGAAGCCTCCATGGGCAGCAGATGAAACTCTTCAAGCAGTTAGGGACATACAAAAAGAAAAAGTACAAGGGGTCAAAAACAGGAACAGAACCCTGAATGCAACTGTTCAACAACTTATGTGCAGGCACAAGGAAAACTACTATAATAGTCAATGTAGAGAAACAAAAACAGAAGATGATAACAGAATATGATAACAAAAAAGAAAGAACAAGAGACCTCTTCTACAAGATCTGAGAAATCAAAAGGAAATTTAAACCAAGAGTTTGGATGCTATCTGACCATGAGGGGAACACATTATATGACCAAGTGGAAATAAAAAGATAATGAAAACAATACACTAAGGAGATTTTCACCTGGGCTATATATCCCGTGGCAGGAACAGAACAGGGTCGGGAAAGATTTTCCCTTTCGGACGACGTTGACCCCGTTCTGTCCTGCATCTATCCTGCTCCTGTGACTGTTCTGGAACAATGTCATGATGATTTTTCTTCATGAATAGACCTCCCATTCCGTTGCTATCATGCAATCACGGGTGTGCGGACAGGAGCCCTGTTCCTATTCCAAAATGACAGCAGCGGGGGGGGGGAGGTCCGTTCTGAGCACTTCCTGGTATGATCTGGACATCCAGGTAAGTGGCACCCTTTATTTTACCCTCCATGGTTTGATTGTGTGATTTAAAGTGTGTTTTTGTGCGTGGTGAACTGATTTTATGTTTGGGGGAGTTTTATTTTTTTAAATTTACCACCCAGCCGTTATCACGCAGTAACGTGATAACGTTTCAGATGGCCGGTCGTAAAAGCAGCCTTACGACAGCTGCATTTATGGCCGGCCAGCGAGGGGAGGGGGAGCCCATTCCTGCCGTGGAATTAAGGTAAATGTGTGAAAGATTTATATTATTCCGTGGCAGGAACGGGAGAGGAGGTGGCGGGGCAATAACGGGGCATTTTGGCCCTGTGTGAAAATCTCCTAAAAAATTATATAAAATAAATGAAAGGATGACAGATTTATTCAAGGAAGAACCTTTTGAAGATGAACTCACAATTTTAGAAAGTGAAGTGGAAGCTACACTTACAGCACTTGGGAGAAATAAATCACCAGGAACAAATGGCATACCCATAGAACTGCTTCAAGCTACAAAGACAGAATCTACTCCAGTTCTAACTAAAACCTGTCAACAAATATGGAAAATAAAACAATGGCCCACAGATTGGAAATGCTCAAGATACATTCCAGCCCCCAAGAAATGGGACCCAAGGGATTGCAGTAAATACAAGACCATTGCATTAATTTCCCATGCAAGTAAATTTTGATGCTAAATATTCAAGATTTTTACCATATATGGAGCAAGAAATGCCAGATATCCAAACAGGGTTCATGAAAGGAAGAGGCACTAGGGATCATATTGCAATCGCACCAATGACTTTCAGAAGAAAATCAGCCTGTGCTTTGTAGATTATAGCAAAGCCTTTGATGGTGTAGATCATGCAAAACTATGGATCATTCTTAAAGAAATGAGTGTGACAAAACATAGGATTGTTCTGATCAGTAACCTGTACTCAGGACAAGAGGTTACCATCAAGACAGAATATGGAGAAATGGAATGATTTCCAATTGGCATGGGGGTCAGGCAAGGGTGCATTTTATCACCCTATCTTTTTAACTTGTATGCTGAACAGATCATATGTAAAGCAGGATTAGACTTGGAAGAAGGAGGCATGAAAACTGGAGGAAGGAACATCAACAATTAAAGATATGCAGATGACACCATAATACTAGCAGAAAGTAGCAAAGACATGGAACAATTATTGAAGAAATTAAAGGAAGGAAGTGTAAAGACAAATTTTACAGTTGAACATTAAGAAAACAAACATAATGAGCACAGATGATTTGCATAACTTTATAGCAGACAATATTTAGGTTTTTGCGTATACAGCGCTGATGAAAGCATTCGAGGAGTTGTAAGTGTTGGCGATAGGTGACCCATGTTTCAGACCCGTAAAGGAGAATAGACAGTACAATGGCTCTATACACACTGGTTTTTGTGCTTCGCCTCAGGTGTTTATTACTCCAGGCTCTTTTGTAAAGTCTTCCAAATGCAATATATGCCTTTGCTAATCTGTGATCGATCTCTTTGTCAGTCTTGGCATCTGAGGAGATTATGCTTCCCAGGTAGGTGAACTGCTGAACAGACTTAAACACAACTGTATGCAAGACATTTAAACAGTGAATGAGTTAGAATGGGGAAATATCTTATGGCATGTACAGGCAGAGTTTAGAAAGGGACAATCAACAGTAGATCAGGGTCTCATTATGTAGCATCTTGCAGAAAAATAGGCCTACCTGGCTGGTGGAGCACTTTACATGGATTTTTATTTATGTTAAGTGCTTATGTTATGATGCTTCCCAGGTAGGTGAACTGCTGAATGGACTTAAGCACAGATTTGCCGACGGCAATGTGGGGATGGTGGTGTTCGTCCTGTGGTGCAGGTTGGTAAAGAACTTCCGTTTTCTTCATGTTGACTTCCAGCCCAAACAGCTCTGCAGCTGTTGCAAAGCAGGATGTTAGGCACTGCAGAGCTGCTTCTGTGTGGGCAACAAGGGCAGCATCATCACTGGACTGACTATGTGACGAATGTTGCTGTCCTTGAGCGAACAGGGATCACCAGCATTGAGGCCATGATACTGAGAACACAGTTGCGCTGGGCAGGGCATGTTCCTAGGAAGGAGGACCATCGCCTCCCAAAACTAGTACTCTATGGTGAACTCGCCACAAG
Organism: Gambelia wislizenii; assembly: GCA_030847615.1. Lineage (NCBI taxonomy): Eukaryota > Metazoa > Chordata > Lepidosauria > Squamata > Crotaphytidae > Gambelia > Gambelia wislizenii. The sequence continues at coordinate 160,802,113 of JAUMIR010000001.1, read as the reverse complement.
TCAGTGTAAGAGGGGTGCTCCAAAAAAGTGATACAAGGACTCCCTGAAACAACATCTCAGGCTTGGCCAAATTGATCACCAACAATGGTCTGCCCTGGCCCCTCATTGGGAGGCATGGAGACACACTATCCACAATGCTGCAGCCTTATTTGAGAACTCATGCTGAACAAGTCTTGAAGAGAAACGACAACGCAGAAAGAATCACAACCCAGAAACATCACCCAAGGAGACCTTCTGCTGTGCTTTCTGCAACCGGGCTTGTTTATCTCGGATTGGCCTTTTAGTCATCAGCGCGTTTGCAGAAAGTGCGGGATGAGTCCTTCCTGAAACTTCGTTTGCGAAGAAAAGCCAGAGAGAGATAGTAGACAATGAAGACATTGAAATAGTTCAAGATTTTCCTTGCTTGGCTCAGTCATTAATCAGAATGGAGACTGCAGTCAAGAAATTAGAAGGTGAATAGGAGTTGGAAGGGCAGCTATGAAGGAACTAGACAAGATCCTGAAGTGTAAAGGTATATAATTGAATACTAAAGTTAGGATTGTCCATGCCATTGTATTTCCAGTTACTTTGTATGATTGTGAAAGCTGGACAGTGAAGAAAGCCGGAAGAAGAAAATAACTCATTTGTAATCTGGTGCTGGAGAAGACTTTTATGGATACTGTGGGCTGCTAAAAAGACAAATAAATGGGCTCTAGAACAAATCCAACCTGATTTCCCCTAGAAACCAAGATGACTAAACTGGCATATCATGGGAATACATGACTCACTGGAAAAGACAGTAATGCTTAGTAAGTTAGCAGGCAGCAGGAAAACCACATTCCAGATGGATAGATGCAATCAAGGAAGCTATGGCCCTGAATCTGTAAGAGCTGAGCAGGGCTGTTGCTGATAGGTTGACTAAGAACTTTATCAGGCCATGCAAATACAGCATCATAAAGATGCCTAACGATTGTGAAAGGGCACACGTACCAGACGATGTTGCCCTTTCATGATCAAGTCCCAAACCGTTCTATTTTATTGATGGCTCAAGCTGTCAATTGATCCCCATGGCAATTTTGTGCTGGCATTGTTGGTGTTTGAATCAACAATGCAGCGTCAACGGCCAGTCTGACCAGAACACTTCCAGGTGAGATTGCAGCATCTAAGTAGGTGACACTCTTTATGCCCCCCCCCCCGCTATACTTGGAAGTTTTTAAGTGTGCTTGTGTGCTTTTGAAAACTTTTGAAGTATTACTTTTGGGATTTTTTGAATTTACCACACTAGGTATTTTTGCAAGAATCGGCAGGATTTCAGACGAGGAAGTGAACAGAGCTCCCAGCTCATTGCTGGGGAAGCTTTTTGCTGGGGTGCAAGGTAAGTGAGATATGGGGCGTTCTTTTGCTGGCATAAAAATGGCATAAATTATGCCAGCAAAAGAACGTTTTGGGAGGGTGGTTTGATAAAGTACTTAGAGGTCTCTCATTCATAGGGCCACCATAAGCTGAAGTCAACCTGATGGCATTTAACAGCAACAACAATATATACAAGTGATCAACAAAAATGGCAACTTTGTGGAAAAGGATTAGTATGATTTATTTTTAGAATAGTATTTTCTTAGCTTTTCCAGTCAAAGTAATATGGTCCTTGCAAATTGTTAGTGTCTTCCTCTTCCAAAAGGTAGGCCAGACAACAGAGATGTTTATCTGTCCAAATGTATGCCTGGCTGTAAACAGGAAGGAAGAGTGAGACTTGGTATTTATGTCTTGGCTGTTGTTGTCTGTAGCCCACTTTAAATGAAGAACCACAAACAGTACTGTAGTAGGAAGATGATTGAATGGTTTCTTTAGCTGCTTGATAAACTTAAATGTTGTGGCAGAAAAAAGGTTTATAATAACTTGTGTTTCTTCCCTGCAAGTAGCACTACTAGTAGCAAGTTCCATGAAAAATAAGGAAGGAATTTCACATAGTTTGTAATAAAATTAGTGCTGAGCTAAAAGGGCAAGTACTGTATCTTCATTAACATTTTTAGCAGCCATGGAAATGCTTTCCCTTTACAGACAAATGCTTGTGTGTGTGTTTATGTTCCTGTGAAATGGGAGGAGATTATCAGACGGGAACAAAAGACGTGTTCCTGTCCCGCAATCTCCTCTCCCGCCCTTGTCGTGGCACAGTTACCAAACTTTTCAAACCTTATTGCCATCTTCATGGCTGCCCAGGAGTGAAAGGAGCTCCTGGATTGAAGACAAGAGTGCGGGAAATTCAAAAAGAAAAACCCCCAAATGTAAAACCAAGCACAAAAACACACTTAAAACATTACAAGTAACCCAGGGAGGGTACAAAAAAGTGTGTCACTTACCTGGATGTCCTGCTCTCACCAGGAAGTGTTCTGGCATGGACTTCTCATTGATGATAGGATTGCGCCCACAAAACAGGCACCTTTTCACTCGCTGTCAATTCCGTGACAGAAATGGAACGGGGGATCCATTGACGGCTTAGCCCATCAATAAAAAGCAGTGCTGGCATAACAACAGCCAAATGGGAGCATTACAAGAGGGGAACAACGTCACCTGAAAGGGAAGCCCTTTAGCGATCTCCTGGAGTCGTGATAACGCCATATTTAGAGCATCTCATAATCTGCAGAGAAATATGTCCAGATAGAATGAGAATGCTGTCAACCCAGCAGCCCCTGCCTTCACAGTCATTTGATTTCATCACGTTCTTGTATATCAAAGTGTGATTGACTAGCTCAGTGGTGGAAAAAGTGCAGCTCATAAGCTATATGAGGTCCTCCGGGGTCATGTTTGTGTCTCCCAGAGCCCAAAATATTTTTGACACAAGAACTGTTAATATTCATTTTTTCCAAATACCCTCTAGGGGACCTGTGGGCTATTTCATTATGTTTTGGTGCTATTGGACCATTTTAGGCCCAAAGGAGGCCTTTTCTAACAGGAAACAACCCAGAAGTTGCCTTCTGAATCACTTCCTGTTTGAAGAAATGCCTTTCCTAGCCCTAAAAAGTCCCTGAGGAAGCTCCAAAACATGGGGAGATTGCCCTCCCATGCCTCCAAGAGACTGTTTGAAGGCATCTGGGGGCAAAAAACAAAACAAAACAAAAAACAACAACAACCCTGTTCTTTTCAGCAAGGTGTGTTGTGGGGTGTGTGGCTCTCCAGGTTCCCCTGGAAGGATCAATATGGCTTCTGAATCCTTGATAGTTGCTGACCCATGGACTAGATAAAGTAATGATGCCATCACACTCATTTAGCTGTACCCCATTTAGCTGTACCCCATTTCCTAGAAAAATGAAGAAAAAAACATTATGAAACAACAGCAGATCAGACTGTGAACAAGAAAGAAAATCATTGAGCAAAGGTATGTGGGATATCTCCTCTCAAGAAAAGGAAATACTAATTGTGTTCTTAATGAAAATACCCGAATAAAGGTATTTTCCCTCTAGGTTTCTCTCACCTTACTCTAATATCATAGCTTGGTAGCTTCCAAGTTGGACTAGTATAATATGCTCTATGCTAAAGTAAGCAACTGTGGCTGTCTAGATGCTTTTTGCCTAGAATTCCCATAAACCCTAACCAGTATAATCAGTGGTGAGTGTTTGTGGGTGTTGCAGTCCAAAAACATCTGTTGAACTACCGCTGCTCTACGCAGAGTTGCCATGGAGGACTGTACACAAACTGTGGTAGGAGTCTGTTAAAGGCAGCTGGCAAGAAGATGCTCATAGCACTTCTGCTGATAGATTGACATTGGCCCATAATTGGTTTGAAGGCACAATAAAAAGTTGTAAACACATTGGATCCAGGATATCTCAGAGAATGCCTCCTACCATATAAAACTCATCCTGCATATAGGGTTGTGAATAAGGATATGAGTATGAGCCTTGTCAGGTGTTAGGTAGGCTGACACAAGTAAGTCCTTATTAGTGGTAGAATCTCTGTGGTGCAGCTTTCTTCCTAGTGAGTGGAACCTAACATCTAGCCCCTCCACCTGGTGCCTGAAAGCACATGCAAGGCTGGTGGACATACAAAGGAATGCCTGCCTGCAGAGCCAGAGAGAGATTCCCTGGGAGTAGAAGGCTTCTCATCAGGAAGGGCCTCATAGGACTTTATCAGATACATCAAATATAGCATCATAATGATGCCACATACCCATGAAGGGGCACATATATCAGACATTACCCTTTTGCGATTATGTCCCTGCCAAAATCCGTACTTTTTGATTTATGGCTTAAGTCGTCAATTGATCCCCCCTGCCATCTTTTTTACTGGCATAGCTGGCATGTGAAACCTTGCATCCTCCCCCCCCCCCCCGTACTTACCTCGTCAGTGGCCGGTCCAGTGCGAACACTTCTGAGTGAGATTGCAACATCCAGGTAAGTGACACACTTTTTATGACCCTCCCCAGGTTACTTGTAAGTTTTAAATTGTGTTTTCATGGTTCTTAAAACTTTTTTTAGTGTCATTTTTTTGTTTTTTAAAAAAATTCCCATGCGATGAAGTCTCGCAATATTTCGCGGGATTTCAAAGGAGGAAGTGAATGGAGATCCGTTCACTTCCTCTTTCATTGCTGGAGCTGCCTTAGCCTGGATTAGAGGTAAGTGCAAGCTCAGTCTGCACGTGTGGGGGGGGGGAGCATTCTTTTGCTGGCATAAAAATTGATTTTTTTATGCCAGCAAAATGATGGTTGATAGTTAAATGGTTAAAATGACAGTTGATAAAGTCCATAATGAGTTGCATTTCTGCCTGAGGGCTTTCAAGGATGACGGCAGGGGTAGGGAGATCTCTGAGTTCATGATTATAAGGGTCCAGGCAACAGTCTGGAAATTTGAAGAAAAAAGAGTTGCTGTAAAAAAAGTCCCTATACCTTTTTATAGACTGAGCTTGCAATCCCATTCTGTGCCCCTTGCTCTCTTGGACTTTCACACATTAGATTCTGGACTGACTTGGATCTCTGCTTTGGAATTGGTGCTTGCCTGGATACTTGCTCCTTGCTTGGACCCTGCTAGCTTAGATCCTTGGAGTGCCTTGATCCTGCTTCCAGAGCCCATCTAGCTCTGGCATTGTGTGACTCAAGGCACGAGCATTGAATGGATTTCTCCCTTCCCTTGAGAGGGGTTTTATTAGAACCTGCTGCTATAAATGGGCTTGTGGTTATTATTTATGCTGCTTTTTAATTTTAAAGATTTTTTTAAAAAAAAAACCTTGTGGATTTTAAAAGAAGGTGTAGTAGGATATCATTGCCTCAGCAGTTTACTTTTATGTTTACTGTGAGGAAAAAAAATCTTGCAAAACCAAATTATGTTTCCTCTTTAATTCCACTGGTGAAATTCCCATTAAAGGTACACGAGCCCTCTCCAGTTTTCAGTCTGGCAACCCTAAATGGTAGGAACTGCATCCAAACCCCATGGAGATTAAAGGTATCCCACCCCCTACCTTAAACCTACTACACAACATGGACTGGATGGATTCAAATCACACACACACACACACATCCATGTTAGGAAGAGGGTGGTAGACTCTCCTTCTTCAAAGGTCTTAAAGCAGAGGTTGGATGGTCATTTTTTGGGAGTGCTGAAATTATGTATTCCTCCATGGCAAAGGGCTGGACTAGATGTCTCTTGTGGTGCCCTCCAGCTGTAAGATTTTACTAGGATTCTCCTCCTCACTGGAAGTGATTAAACAGAGGCTGTCATTTCTCTGGAGTGCTTTTAGCTGTGAATTCATTCATGGCTGTGGCTTGGATTCAATGGTGCTTGAGGTCTCTTCTGACTCTGTAATTCTATAATCCTTTGATTTTATGACTGCTGCATCTTTCACCTCCCACTGAAAACTCATCTGCAAAGCTTCGCTGCTAGTTGCTTTATTTTTCAATATGCTTACAACCTCATACACATAGATATCCCCAGGCTTGATGTGGCCACCAATGGGGGACTCTTCCCTGGTACATGCTGCTCAGCTATTCATGTTTGCTTTAACGTTCCAAAGTATAATTGTAAGAGGATTGCCCTGGTTACATCTATTGACATTTATAGATGTTAATGTTCTTTTCTGTCCTGCTGCCTTCACTGTATAGCAGTGGCCCATAAAGCCTCAGCTTGCCGGAGATACAGCTACATGGTTGTTGTAAACCCTGTGCTTTTGCAAAGGAAATGGTTTTGCACAGGGGGTGCATGCTACATTGACTAATTCAAATTGCCTTTGGATACAGACATTCTAATGAGGAGTTGCTGATGGGTATCCTGGTTATACAATTAGCACTTCTCTTGCAACAAAGCTCTGTAGGCAGTCAAAGGGAAATGTCTAATTATCTTGCTAAGCATTCAACAGACACCCACACCCAACATTTATACTAATGAGCACCTTCTCCACATTTATCCATTATACTGTTTGTTCCAATTAAAGGTTAAAGAACCCCCAGAGGGCCATTAGCAAAAGATAAAAGATGAAACTGATGAAAAACTGCTTTACTCACACCAATGCAAAATGTGAGAATTATGTGAGTGGCTGTGTAGCACATCAATTGAATAGACAGAATATTTGTCCTGGATGGTCAATGGTGCTGGGTATACTTTGTGGTGAGAAGGGGGTTCTGAGGGGAAGGCAGAGAAATGGTGTTGCAGAGGTAGAAGAGGGATACTCAGAACTGAAGGGGGTGTGGAGAAACTAGACTGAGAGGGCAGGTATTTTTGGAGTACAAATCCCAGGAGCCTTGATTGTTGGCAATGCTGACTGGGGTTTCTGAAGTCAAACAACATCTGGAGACCCATTGCTACGGTTGAATGGCTTGGCAAGAGGGGTTTGAAGTGGAATGGTCTGATCAATTTGCTGTTTCAAGAGCATTGCGGACCTCCTCATGTTCTGGCGATACATCTGGGAGGGAATGACCCAGGCCTGTTGAAAGGCAGAGCCTTGACCCTCCAGGCAATCACAGATATGCAACGGATCAAGGCGGCATGGCCGCACGTTTCCCTGATTTGATCAGACATCATTCTACAACAGACTTACCCTGGTGAGGGGGACACCAAGCAGTTGGACATAGCCTGGAAGAAGGTGAACAACGCTGTTCACCGGGCAATGGGTGAAGGCCTTGGCCATTTCATCCGGTACTCAGGAATTTCATACAAATGCCCGAAATTTTACAGGGTTGACAGGGTCCACTTATCTGACAGGGGGATCCAGTTATTTCTGGAGGGTATGCAAACAGCGGTGAGGGCTGTGTTGGCCTCCCTTGTGGGGGATAGGGGTTAAGTAGACACTTGCCCCTTATCTGTGGCAGGGAGTGGGGAGACAAGGATCTGGCATTCACCTATGGCAACCTCAAATTGAGTGGAAGGATGGACCTTACTGAACTCTACTGGCATCTTAACGGATGGAGTGTAGCAAGGTAGGCTATCCTTGGGGCCAGCATCGGGTTGCAGTCCTCTTCAGAAGCGGCATGGCTTTAGGATTTGCGACCTGGTGCCGGGCCTTCCAGCAGATGGCGCCCGAAGGGAACCCCAGGCACCGGGATCCCCTTCAGGGCTCAGGTGAGTCATCCAGGGAAGCTGGGGGATAGGTCACACGTGACCATCTGCTCCAGCTGCCCCCGCATTGGGTCTCCCCCTATTGGTTCACATACCCTAAGAAATAAACAAATAAATAGGTAAAACAACAATAAAGTGGCCCGTATTTCAACCCAATCTTCTGTGTCTTGTCTTGTTATTCCATGCGTCGGTTATTAAATGGTGTTGCAGAGATAGAAGAGGGATACTTAGAACTGAAGGGGGTGTGGAGAAACTAGATTGAGAGGGCAGGTATTTTTGGAGTACAAATCCCAGGAGCCTTGATTGTTGGCCATGCTGACTGGGGTTTCTGAAGTCAAACAAGATCTGGAGACCCAGGTGCCGTTTACATGATGGAAAAGTAGTGGGAGGAATACGTGTTGAGCACTGGCTTACATGTACATCATGTCGGGCACAGGATTTTGGGAAAGGGGGGCACCTTTTATCATGCAACCCACAGGACTTTCAGTCCCACGGTTTGTCTAGTTTTTTCAAAAAGGAACGGGAGGATTCGGAAAATCGTATGTCTGAACACGCCGGGACAAGGTATCTTGCTCCTAGGAGATGACCGGAAATTAGTGTGGGCATGGGTGAGCACTGGCCAGTAAGGGGGTGGGCTACCTGCCCCCCTTTTTTTAAGCATCCCAAATTTCAGAGTGGATCCTCCATTTTTATCCTCTGCCCTTCACCTATGTTGTCTCAGAGATGGAAGCTGAAACTGCTCCCTGCCCCAGGAAAGGCAGCCGTGGCATCTCCTGGTCCTTCCCTGAGACCGTAGACCTTTTGGCAATATGGGGTGAGGAAAAGGTGCAGGAGCAGCTGAAGGGGTCTCATAGAAATATCGACCTTTTCGAAAAAATTGTGGCTGAAATAAAAAGAAAAGGGCATGATCGGATCGCAGAGGAATGCAGGACAAAACTGATGCGTAAACGTTATCGTCAGATCACTGACCACAACTCCAGAAGTGGCAACGATGCAACAACGATTCCCTTCTACAAAGAGCTCCATGCTACCCTCAGCGGCGATGCCAACTACCACCTGAAGTGCCTGGGTTCCACCACCGAAATCGTCTGTGTTATCCATGGGTCTGCTACTCCACATCATGCTCCACTACCCTAGGAAGAAGTGGAAATTGCCCCGCCATCCTAGGAGAACATGCAGGGATACTTAGAGGAACTCTTCTCCACTCCTCTAGGTAAGGGGAAACATTAATTAAAAAAAATAAAATTTGTGGTTTGTGAAAACTTGAATAAGTAAGGAACCGGTTTCCAACCTTAGAGCAATTGTAAGTGGTATTCTGTTTAATTATTTTCCAAGGGCCATACTCTGCCTACTACGTTTTTTCAAACACTATTATATAGCCTTTTTAAATTCATTTTTTAATTGCTTTTACATAATTTAACTTATGCCTTGCTTGGTTTGTTTGTGAGAACTCGAATATTTACTGTTCCGTTTTCCATACAGCAATTTTTAAAATAATTTATTTATACTGTGTTATTCCCTTCTCCCTGGCATTTAATCAATGGTGATATGATCCAAGGGTATTATTATTTCTTTAAATTCCTTGCCTAGAAAATGTTTATGTTAGCTCTCAATGCTCCTTTGGTATGCAAATGATGGCAGTTAAGACCAAATGATGCTTTTCTTTGTTTGTGTTTGGAAGGTTTAAATGTGTATGTGACTCTCGGCACCGAAAAGATGGTGGCTCCACCCAAAAAATAAAATTAGGTGTTACTTTATAAAAAGCCCACCACCCATCCCATTGTATTCTGTTTGGGAGGTTACTAACATGTATTTGAAAGTGGCATTGCAGTGCTATCATTAATAGAGATTGTGTTTTCTTTTATATTTCTCAGAGAATACGGGAACCCAGGCTTCTGATGAAGCAGGCATTACTTTAACCTTAACAGATGTACTGACTGGAAGCTTTGTGATAACAGATGCTGAGGAAGTCACACCGGATGTGGTTGCTGAAATTGATACTGTTTGGGCAACAACACCAGCTCAAAATGGTAATGATGACTGCAGTACATGCACATTTTTAATGCCATTTCTCCCTCCTAGTTAATATTCTGATTTTCTAATCACAATGCTCCTGCTTTTTGGTTTCAGTGGCTGGACTCAGCAACCCGACGGCTACACTTTTCCCTGAGGAGAGATTATTAGCCATGTTCAGGAGGAAGAAGCGCTCAGCTGAAACTGCAGAACTGATGGCAAACTCCAGATCCATTGCAGAACTGTTTGTTACAAACATGAATAGAAATGCAGATTGACAGGATCAAAGGGTGATTGCATTACAGGGATATATAGAAACATTCTTTGAACATGAGGCTTTAGAATCTGAAAAAAATTTTAAGGAAGTACAGAGGCAAAATGATTTATTTACAGAATTAATGACACACATTAAGTCTTTGGATAATAATCAGAAATGTGTAGTAGTTAGAAGGGTTGCCAAGTCTACAGTTTCTGAGGAAGCAGATAAGGAAAACTCATAGGAATCCCAACAGAATGTACCTTCAACTAGTTATGCACCTGTTAAGGTAGGGTCTTAGTAGGCTGTCCAGAACTGTGAAAAAATGTGTGCCTCTGACATTATAAGGTATTTATAAAGCAACCACTATAAGTTTTGGTATTACTTGCAATGTAAACAATTATATGTAATCCCACAATGTAAATTTGTATCAGTATACCTGGACTATATTTCAATTTTCCATTCTATAAACTGAGCAGTCAGTATTGTGGAATTTAGATGAAATGTAATAAGTACATAAGACTGTTTCTTCAATAAAGAAAATATTTACATAAATATTTTTATATTTACATATTTATATTGTTGATTATTGTGATTATAATTAATTTTTTTAAATAAAGTATTTTCATTACAGTAAAAAAAATTAGACAACATATTTCAACAGGAAGCAATCAGACAATAACATAGTTAACGCAACACATAAATTTTAAGAAAAAGTATACTGTCTTTTAAACAATATAAAACATGACTCAATAAATATCACATAGAAAAAATAAATACTTTATATTAAATCCATTATAAAAACCACAGAAAATAAATTATAAATAGTTACTACACATAAAACAAAAGTATGTTACACCCCCTTCCCAAGCCTTTCCTCAATAGCCCCGACCAACACAGCCAGTTCTGCAATGGATGCTTGTAAAGTCCTCCCTGAAAATAAAATAAAAACATTAGTTTAGCTTTAAAGTTCCTTGCCATCAATAGTACATTTCCCCTTTTAGACACTAATTAATAAAAGTATTTTACCAAGCTCCTCAATCCTGGCTATAATATTCAGCCCAGCAAACTGGGCTGCAGCTTCTTGGGCGGCTGCTGGAGCAGTCTCAGGAACAGCAGCAGGACCTTTTAGAATATAAATGTAAAGGGGAAACTTTAATACCTACACTTATAACAATCATAGCGTTTAGAACTAGGGACAGGATGCAAAGCCTTTTTTTTTTAAATGCACTTTACCTGGCTGCTGTGCTGCAGGTGCCGGGCCGGGCTGGGCTGATTCCCTCTCTCTTCATCAGAAGATTCAGAGACAGTCTGCCCTGCCTCCTGTCTCTGAATCTGGATTGCTAATACAATAAAAACAGACTAGTAAGATAATGCCCCCAACCATGCAAGCGCACACACAGTCACACATACACTCTCATGCCTGGTGTTTGACATACCAGCGGCATCACTTACCTCATGGCAGCCTGTCTCGCCAGCTTGGCCACCCTGCATGGACCCAAAGATCATGCAGGATGGCATAAAAAGGTGGCCGCCTTTTGGGGGCTGCCGTTACTGGCGTCCAATGCCGTGAAGAACCTGCCTTTCAGGTTCTTAAACTTTGATTGGCATTGGAGACCAGTCCGCATGTACCCCCTCAACCAGAGGAACTGCACTGCCTCAATGTAGAAGTTGCAGTTCTTCCAGTTGGAGGATCGCATCAGCTGGTCTGCTGCACCCTCCTGCTGGCCCAGGAATTCCAACATGAGGTTGGTCTCCCTGGTGCCCCAGTAGGCGATGCACCAACCTGGCCCGACACATCATCTCCCCGCTTCAGCCATTGTAATGCCATGTGGCAGGATGCAGAAACACAAGTTTATAAGTTTTCAAGTTGACCGTTTCAATTTAAAATAAGCCTATGGTGTTTACAGTAGGCATGATTTTCAATCTTTTAAAGTGGTCATTGTAATCTATTGGATGACAAGTGGAGGAACCTCTTTTAGAGAATTAGGCATTGTCTGGAACCTTTTCCAAGAAGGTTAATCCCTGCAAAAAGACCGCCAATTACACCAACCGCCAAAACCAAAACATTGTGGATTTTGCCCACTTTTAGAACTTAGTATGTAAACATTTTAACCTCTTTGTTAGAGCATGGATAATGGCACAATTGCAGATATGATACAGTGATAGTATTATGGCCCCAGGTAAATGGTTAAAGATTTGACTACAAAACTGTTTTAAAAAAAGGTACCCTGTTGAGTTTATTTTATATAAGCGGATTTTGTTGTATCAGAAATGCTTCACACTAGTTGCACTTAGATGATAAAGCTGATATAGAAATTACCCTTCTCCCCCGTGGGTGATTTATCCTCCAAAAATATTCTTTTAATGTGTTGCACATCGCTTCACCCCGTGCTTTCTCAGCTGCATCGTTATTCACCATTGGTGCTCCAAGCGTGTCCATTTCAAATCTCTGTACATGCTGGTTTGGATCATCAAGAATACTACCTTTTGTTTCACATATATTATGACATGTACATATCACAGAACATACATTCTCCTCAGCAACCCCTATACAATATCTTAATGCCCTCCAGTGCACTTTGAGGCGACCGAAACACCTCTCCACTATTGATTGAATCTTGTTATGGTACCTATTGTACAGTCTCTGCTTTGCATTAGTTGTCCCTCTATAAGGTGTCAGTAGCCAATTCCTAATTAGATATGCCCCATCAACCAGGGTGAGTGGAACAATTTGCCGACCCATGATAGTAATGGTTGGATTTCCAGGTACAAATATCCCTGCCTCCATTGTCTCAACCCCCCCCCCCAGAGTTCCTAAGCATCCGAGCATTGTGATTCTTGCCGCTCCAACCGATCTCCGAGTCAATAAAAACAACCCTGTGATCACAGGTATCTTGAAGAGGGACACTGTACCTATTCTTCCTATTAATAAATTCATCTCCTTGTTGCACGGGGGGAATAATGTTGACATGACACCCATCAAGGCATGCGATCACTTGAGGGTAACCAAGGGCAATGAAGCCATCCATTACCTGTAGAAAAACAATTGGGAATAAAGTCATAATCTATAGCATAGAGATCATGCAAACACAATTATCTGATTACACACATCAATACGCTGATAGCATATTAAATACAGTGAATTTGAGTGTTAACTTATCTTTTAATGCCCTAATGTTTCATGCATTTTTTTGGAAAACAGAACTTTACAAGGAGGTAAAGCGCAGCAATACTGTTGAATATATGCAAGTACACGTATTTTCACAATATAGATAGATAGATAGATAGATACCTTTCTATGGATCCCCAGGAAAACAGTCCGCTTCAGAAGTAACTTCTCCATTGCGAGGACAACCTCCACAAAGATCTTACATACCATGGCTCTTCTGACACCAAACAGCTGGGAGACAGGCCCATAAGAGCATCGGTGGGCAAGGAGGAAAACTGCTATGGCAAACCTCTTCTCAAAAGGAATGGCTTTCCTCATATTAGTGTCAGCCTTGGCTATCTATGGATGGAAGATTTCCACAAGCCTCATGAAAAGGAAGTGCGGCATTTTGAAGTACATTATCCATCACTCATCTGACCAGATACTCATTACAAATTTTTCCCACCAGTCGTCCATGGTAGGGTACACCCACCACCTCCGCAACCGGGGATATGGATGAAGATGCACTCATACCCCAGGGGACTCAATGGCTGCAAAGTGAATACACTCTGGATGAAAATTAAATGTGGAAATCAAATCTGAATGAAATAGGAGATGAAATAATAACATTCTTCTTCTTCTGTGTCTCTGACTAAGCCATCTCTTCAAAGCAGCAAGAGATAGTCTCAAGCGGGCAGCGGAAGCCAAAACGGTTGCAGTGGCCATTTCTATGCTCCAAGGAATGGCGTAATGGAGAGACAAAGCATTTAAAAAAAACCTATGATGATGCCCTTCTTTGTCCCTTAGGTAGCCAATTTCAGCATCCATGGTGGGAAGCTGCACCGGAAACACGTAGATCAGAATGTGAAAAGACAAGTAATTGCATCTTGACTGACAGCCAAATAAATAAATAAATCCCAGAACGCAAAATGTGTGTAAACAGAAAAAACACAGGATATAAGGTTGTAGGATTAGGAAATAAACACGGGACCAGATGCTGTGTAAATATCAGTCTCGGGATCTTCCGGGATTTCAGAAAGAGGGACAAAAATCTTGTAAATAGTGTGAGATGAAAACAGGATCTAGAAGTCCCGTAATGCACTGCAACATTTATAAGCATCTAAATGGCACCCCACTAACACCACCCTGAGCCTTTACAAGTCTTACAGGACAGGGGTGACAGCATCCTAGTCTCCCTTCCTCCAGAGACACCACGTGGATTGGTTTTACTGCTGCTGAGATGCCTCAGGACTGATTTAGTTAAGCTAATGATCATATATATGTACAGTCTGTTCTCTGTATCCACAGATTTGGTATCCATGTCTTCCATCATTCACGGTTCGAAAATATTCCTTAAAAAAAAATTCACAAGAAGCAAACCTTGATTTTGGCATTTTATATAAGGGATGACATTTTACTATGCCATTGTATATAATGGGACTTGAGCATCCATGGATTTTGGTATCCATGGTGGGGTGTGTCCTGGAACCAAATCCCAGTGGATACCAAGGGCTTATATATATATATATATATATATATATATATATATATATATATATATGCACACACACACACACACACACACTCACACACATGTGCTTTCTGAATAAAATGTAAAGTTAAGCAAACGTGATTATTTTATTTGCTTCAGATTGTGCCATTCAGCTTTGTTTCTGAGTTGGGTTGATCTGATCTGATCGGAAGATGGTACCAGTTTGCCTGAACTGGTCCAATTCACATCAAGATTCAGCTGAATCAGTTTCATAGCACTAGCTGATTTTTCCTGAAGCAATAAGAAATTAGGGGGAATTGCAGATGTTTAAATTCATGGGGCTCACTATAATTCATGGGGCTCACTTGAAGGCGCAGACACACAGCTGGATGGTATGCAGACCCAATTGCCAGGTATGCTGGAACCAGGTGCAGGATTGGCTGGTGGACCCGCTACTGTGTGGGTGGGGCAGCGAATTCACTCTTGGTTGTACTGCTTTTCCTCTCACTGCTACTTTGAGTTGTACAGGAGCTATCCTTTTAGGGAGGTTTGGTCCATCAGAGCTCCTGTACAACGTGGAGCAGCTGCAAAAGAAATGGCAATAAAACCAACACTGAACTCAGTGCTTCCATGGTAGCAGATCCACTGGCCACTCCTGGCCCAAAGTACACCCAGTCAGATGTCAAAGATGGTTTGTGGATATTTTCCCACAATAACTCATTATCTTGCTAGAGGATTGCACTGGGGCATGACGGGAAATTAAAACTGAGGAGAAGCCCACCAGGTGGAATGCTGCAAAGGAACCCATCAAGCCTGGACCCAGCTATGTCTGTAATGTACTTTCAAGTTCTGGTTGCTCTAGTGTTGCTCACTAGCTTATGGCAGCACACTGGGGACGACAATATGTCACAAAGCATCCATACTATTCTCTGCAGTTGAGCAAAGGTATTTTGGCAAATGTCAATGCATGGAATAGGATATCTAAATCCTGTAGGCCATTTGGTTTTTGAGCGGCAATGGCCAAGTTTCGTTTGTGAATTGTATGTGGCTTCCAAGTAATTTTTTTTATTTTAGAAATTAAGACAATATTTGAAACATTTTAAATTGCTATTTTTTAAAAATAAGTCCCAACTACTGTTGACTGATTTCATCAATCAGATTTATACAGTATCACCCCCGCATCTGCTGACTTGCCATCCACTGATTTAATTATCCGTGGATGGTGACAACGTTGGGGGGGGGTGGATAGGGAAAGAGGGGATGGCTCTGGAATGGCTCTGGTGGCAGTGGCGGGGTGCGCGGTGGCAGAGGAGGAGGCCTGGGAGGTGGTGGCTGGAGTGATGAGGGTGGCAGTGATGGTGGTGGAGGTGGCCAGGCAGCAGTGGGGGTGATGGTTGGGTGGCAGCGGACGAGAAGGAGGCCGGGCTGTGGTGGGGGTGATGACAGTGGTGGAGGCCGGGAGGTGGCAGGGATGATGGTGGTGGTGGCGGCAGAGGAGGTTGGGTGGTGGCATGGGTGATGCTGGTGGCAGCAGTGGTGGTGGAGGAGACCAGGCGGTGGCAGGAGTGATGGTGGTGGCAGCAGTGGTGGTGGAGGAGGAGACCAGGCAGTGCCAGGGGTGGTGGTGACAGTGCAGGAGGAGGAGGAGGCTGGGTGGCAGCAGGGGTGATGGCAGTGGTGGAGGCCAGGAGTTGGCAGGGGTTATGGTGGTGGTGGTGGAGGAGGAGGAGGAGTATGGGTGGCAGCAGGGGTGGTGGTGGGGCACATGGCAGTGGCAGAAGCTGAAGAGGAGGCTGGGCAGTGGCAGGGGTGATGTTGGTGATGGTGGTGGTGGTGGTGGCAGTGTGGAGGAGGCTGGGAGGCCATGGCCTAGGTGGACCGGCTTGTGGTAGCGGTGGCAGTGGCCTGGGCCACAAGCCTCCATCCCTCCCTCCCTCCTCCTCCTCCTCCTCCTCCTCCTCCTCCTCCTCCTCCTCCAGGGCATTCGCTATTATCTGCGGAATTCACCATCCTTGGGGGGCCCTGGAACCAATCCCCCATGGTTGTGGGGGTGCTACTGTAGAAGTCTTCTTGCTGTATGCCTTCAAGTCATATCCGACTAATGGCAGCCTTAGGGTGAATCTGTCATGGGTGTTCTTGGCAAGATTTGTTCAGAGGCTGGCTTGCTTCACTGAGACCTGGCTGGGAGAGGATAGCACCATAACTTGGGTGCAGGCCCTCCCAGCTGGGTACTCTGTCACTGAGCAGGTAAGGGGAAGTGGGTGAGGGGGTGGGGTGGCTCTGGTTCATAAAAATAACCTTATCTTGACTAGTATACCTGTCTAGAAAACTGTCCACTTTGGGTGTATGTACCTGAGCCTGAAGACCAGGGATAGTTTAGGGATTCTGTTAGTATACTGTTCACCCCGCTGTCTAACAGACTGCCTAACCAAGCTGACACAAATGGTATCAGAGTTGTTGTTGGAGTCGCCCAGACTGTTAGTTCTGGGTGACTTCAACATCCTACTTGAGACCAGCTTGTCAAACCTATCAGGTGAAGCTCAGGAGTTCATGGAATCCATGACAAACATGGGCCTATCCCAATTGGTCGACTCATTGTGCAGTCATACCCTCGATGCGGTCTTTAGTACGGAACAGGAATATCTGTGGGCAGAGGTGACTAAAACCACCACATTGTCATGGATCGATCATTTCTTGATCAAGGCTGAACTCAGAGCCACTGTCCATCCCATCGGGGGTGGAGGACCTATTAGAATGCTCTGACTGCAAAGGCTAATGGAACCAATGGGATTCCAGAAAGCCTTAGAGGGTTTATTGGTTGGTAATGCTGGTGATTCTGTCAAAGCCTTGGTCAATACCTGGAACACCAACCTTACCAAGGCTATTGACACGATCGCGCCCAAGTGTCCTCTCCAACCCACTTCAAATAGCCAACCATGGTATACTGAAGAACTTAGGAAGTTGAAGCAGGTTGGACAATGACTAGAGTGTGTCTGGCGAAAAACGCAGCTCTTGTCTGACAGGACTTGTAATAGGAAATTTCTTCGTTCCTATAGAGAGGCAATACATGCAGCGAGGAAATCCTTCTCTTCTGCACGTATTTGCATTTGCAGAGTCTCACCCGGCAGAGCTGTTTAGGGTTGTGAGAGAACTGACACAGGTTCCATCTGTGCAGAACTCATTACTAAACCTGACAATGGCATGCTGTGATGCATTTAACAACTTCTTTGCAGATAAAATCTCTCAGATAAGAGCCGATTTGGATGCCAGGGTTGTAGCAGATTCAATTGACGAGGTGTCCAGTAACTCCGTTGATGAGGTTACACTGGATCAGTTTCAATCTGTAAGTACTGATGACATGGACAAGCTCCTTGGTAGAGTGAGGAAGACTACCTGCCCTGTTGACCCTTGTGCTTCGTGGCTGGCTGTCCAGGGGGGTGATGCCTTGAGGATGTTCCTCAGGGACATTATCAAAGCATCCCTTAGGAAAGGTAATGGTCCATCTTACTTGAAGGAAGCAGTGGTTAAACTGCTCCTAAAAAGACCTTCCCTTGACCCTCTGGATATGAAGAACTATAGGCCAGTCTCCTTATTACCTTTTTTGAGCAAGGTGATCAAGAGGGTGGTTGCTCTTGAACTCCAAGCTGTCTTGGAAGAAACTGATTATCTAGACCCATTTCAAACTGGCTTTAGGATGGGATTTGGAGTTGAGATGGCCATGGCTGCCTTAGCTGATGACCTACGCCTGAGTATTGATAGGGGTAATGTGACTCTGTTGGTGCTACTGGATCTCTCAGCGGCTTTTGACACACTAGATCATGACATCCTCTTGGATCGCCTGAGAAGGTTAGGAATCAGAGGCACTGCATTGCAGTGGTTCTGCTCCTTCCTCTCAGGCAGATTCCAGAAGGTGATGCTCGGGGACAGTTGCTCTGCAAGGAAAGAGCTTAATTGTGGTATCCCACAAGGTGCCATCTTGTCCCCGATGCTAATGAACATATATATGAAGCTGCTGGGAGAGATCATCTGTAGGCATGGGGCAGGGTGTTATCAGTATGCTGATGATACCCAGATATATTTCTCCATGTCTTTGGCTCTGACTTAAGATGGTGTCTCTTCTCTCAATTATTGTCTTAGGGCAGCAATGGACTGGATGAGGGAAAACAAATTGAAGCTGAATCTAGACAAAATGAAGGTTCTCACAGTAGCAGTCCTGAACCCAGGTACTAGGATACCACCTCCAGTTCTGGATGGGGCCACATTCTCAGGGACATTCTCCAAGGACTGTGTTCGCAGTTTGGGGGTACTCCTGGATTCATCGCTCCAGATGACGAATCAGGTAAATGCGATGGTCAGGAGTGCCTGTTATCAGCTTCGGCTGATCCGCCAGCTGCGCCCTTTCCTGGAAGTCGGGGACCTTGAGACCGTGGTACATGCTCTGGTAACCTCCCATCTTGATTTCTGTAATGCACTCTACATGGGGCTACCCTTGGGCTTGGTCTGGAAACTTCAACTAGTACAGAATATGGCAGCCAGACTGGGCTCAGGTACATCTAGAAGAGACCATATAACACCAATCTTAAGATCACTTCACTGGCTGCCCACTAGTTTCCGGGCCCAGTACAAGGTGTTGGTTATCACCTTTAAAGCCCTAAATGGCTTGGGTCCAACCTATCTTCAGGACCGCTTCCTTCCATATAATCCTCCCCGTGCACTCAGGTCCTCTGGGAGGAATTTGCTACAACCTTTAAAAACTAGGCTCTCTTTGACCTCCCAGAGGACCTTTTCAGCTATTGCTCCCAGATTATGGAACGGCCTGCTGGATGACATCCATCATATTACCACCCTAAATAGCTTTTAAAAAGCTCTTAAGATGGATCTCTTCCGGCAGGCCTTTCCTGAATAGATAACTGGCCACGAGAAAGACAAATCTAATTTAGCTCAACCCCAATACAGCCATTGTTTATTGTTTATTTTTAGTTTTTATTACGTATGTTTTATAATTTTGGAATTATTTATTCTATTTTAAAGGAGGGTGGGATGGAGGGTCTTCAATATATATTTTAAATGTTGTAAGCCACCCCGATTGCGTTTTGTAGAGGGGCAGGATACAAATAATTTTTATTATTATTATTATTATTATTATTATTATATTATCATTTCTGGCTTTTCTTCGCAAATGAAGATTCAGGAAGGACTCATCCTGTTTTCTGCAAGTGCGCTGATGACTAAAAAGGCCAATCCGAGGTAAACAAGTCCCGTTACAGAAAGCACAGCAGAAGGTTTCCTTGGGTGATGTTACCGGGTTGTGATTCTTTCTGCATTGCCGTTTCTCTTCAAGACTTCTTCGGCGTGAGTTCTCAAATAAGGCTGCAGCATTGTGGATAGTGTGTCTCCATGCCTCCCGATGTGAGGCCAGGGCGGACCATTGTTGGTGATCAATTTGGCCAAGCCTGAGATGTTGTTTCAGGCAGTCCTTGTATCGCTTTATTTGAGCGCCCCTCTTATGCTGACCCGTGGCGAGTTCACCATAGAGTACTATTTTTGGGAGGTGATGATCCTCCATCCTAGACACATGCCCTGCCCAGCGCAGCTGTGTTCTCAATATCATGGCCTCAATGCTGGTGATCAGCAAGAACAGCAACATTTGTCACATAGTCAGTCCAGTGTATATTTAGGATTGTGTGTAAACAGCGCTGGTGGAAGCGTTCGAGGAGTCGTAAGTGGTGGCGATAGGTGACCCATGTTTCAGACCCATAAAGGAGAATAGACAGTACAATGGCTCTATACACACTGATTTTTGTGTTTCGCCTCAGGTGTTTATTACTCCAGACTCTTTTGTAAAGTCTTCCAAATGCACTATGTGCCTTTGCTAATCTGTGATCGATCTCCTTGTCAATCTTGGCATCTGAGGAGATATAGGTGCCGTCGTCTTCTTCAAGCTCTGCCATAGCCCTTTGGAGCATCATGCTGAAGAAGATTGTAAATAAAGTTGGCGCAAGAACACAACCTTGCTTCACTGCATTAGTTATTAGAAAGGGCTCTGAAAGAGCATCACCATATCTGACTTGACCACGCTGGCCCTTATGTAGCAAGATAATCATTTTAAGGAATTTGGGGGGACATCCTAGTCTTTCCAGGATCTGCCACAGACCTTTCCTACTCACTGTGTCGAAGGCTTTGGTGAGGTCAACAAATGTTACATAGAGATCCTTGTTCTGCTCTCTACATTTCTCTTGCAATTGTCTAAGGGCAAATACCATATCTGTAGTACTCCTATTGGCTCTGAAGCCACATTGGCTTTCAGGAAGAAGTTCTTCAGCAATGGCAGGAACTAATCTGTTCAGGAGTATCCTTGCAAGGATTTTTCCAGCAATATTGAGCAGTGTTATGCCTCAAAAGCTTGAGCAATCGGATTTTGCTCCTTTTTTCTTGTACAGGGTGATGATGACTGCATCTCGGAGATCTGATGGCAGTTCCCCTTTTTCCCAGCAATTCACCAGGAGTTCGTGCAATTTATCATGGAGTACATGACCTCTGTGTTTCCAAACTTCAGGTGGGATTCCATCAATCCCTGCTGCCTTGCCGTTTTTCAACTGCTGTATGGCCTTAAGGGTCTCTTCCAAAGTGGGAGCTATGTCCAATTCATTTTTCATTGTTTTTTGTATCATATGTTGGATAGCTGAGTCTTGGACTACTCAGTTGGCACTAAAGAGACTTTGACAGTGTTCAGCCCATCGATTCAGGATGGAGGCTTTATCAGTAATTAATGTTTGACCATCTGTACTGTATAAGGAGCATGGGACCTGATAAGTAGGTCCAAACACTGCTTTAAGAGCTTCATAGAATCCTCTAGAATCACCCAGATCTGCACAGCGTTGTGTCTTTTCTGCTATATTGATCCACCACTTGTTCTGCATGTCTCAGAGTTTTTGTTGAAGTTTACTACATGTGAGACGGAAAGCTGCTTTTCTTACGTGGCAAGTTGGCTGGGGAAGGTATGCTTGGTGAGCAGTTCTCTTATTTGCCAACAGCTCCTGGATCTCTTGGTTGTTTTCATCAAACCAGTCTTGGTTTTTGTTGTGGGAGAACCCGAGGGATTCTTCTGCAGACTGTAGGATACTGTTTTTGATATGTTGCCAAAGCACTGTAGGAGAAGGATCTGTAGGATGGTCTTCAAGTTTTGTTTGCAGGTTTGCCTGGAAGTTGTCTCTCATGGTGGCTTGTTGAAGATTGTTGACTTGGAGTCTCCTCTTTAAGATGCCACCCCTCTTAGGTTTGAACTTAAGATGAAGATTTAGTTTACATCTGATGAGGCGATGATCTGTCTGGCATTCTGCACTGGGCATCACTCGAGTATGACGGACATCGTGAAAGTCTCTCTGGTGGACTAGAACATAGTCAATGAGGTGCCAATGTTTGGATCGGGGATGCATCCAGGTTGTCTTCAAGCTGTCTTTCTGCTGAAAGATAGTGTTTGTCATAGTCAGCTGTTGTTCTGCACAGAACTCTAGCAGGAGGCGTCCATTATCATTGCAATTTCCATCACCATGCTTGCCTAAGACACCTTTCTAGGCTTCAGAGTTCTTTCCTACTCTGGCATTGAAGTCACCAAGGATAATAATTTTATCTTCTACAGGGACTTTTTGTATGAGGTAGTGTAAGTCTGTGTAAAATTTTTCTTTCTCTACAGGGTCAGCTTGCATAGTTGGGGCAAATATACTAAAGAGAACAACATGTGGGAGATGTAAGGAAACAATGCGATCAGAGTGTCCTGTTGGCAAGGTTTCGAGTTTGGAGGCAATGGAGTTTTTAATCATGAAGCCTACCCCTGAAAGATGTTTTTCGGTTTTGGGTTTGCCAGACCAGTAAAGTGTGTAGCTGGTGCCGTGTTCTTTAAGGCTGCCTTCCTCATGGAGATGAACTTCACTAAGAGCAGCGATGTCAATATTAAGCCATGATAGTTCATGGGCTATTAGAGCAGAATGACGCTCAGGCCGTCTACTATTTTCAGAGTCTCGCATGGTTCTGATGTTTCAGCATGCAAGCGTCAGTTTATTTACACCTTTGGAGGTCGGTGTGCGCCTTTGTTTCTTTGCCTTGGTTTGACTGCATCAGAAGATTCTCGTTGGCCGCGGCTAGCCAACCAGGTAGTTGGGGATGAGCTTTCGTTAGGCCACCTTTTCTAGGCCCCTCTCCATATGGAGCAAGCAGTGCTCTCCTTAAAAAAGGCTGCTTGGTCATTCAGGATGCTGCTGAACAAGACTGTCATCTCCCAGGTCAGCCTCGAGTGACCAAAGTCCTGAAATGCCTGCATGCAGGGTTGGGTCTGCGGCTTCCAGTGCATCTTTACACCTGCCGGTTTCGTCCCTCGCCTATCGCTACAGGGCTTTTTTTTTTTTGCTTTTTTTTTTGGGAATTGGATTTGTCCTTTGAGCCTATGCAATTGATTTTTCTGGTGGAGCACAGCATGCACAGAACTGGCCTCACCCTTTAAACCAGAGGTTCATCTGCTGTGGCCTTGCAAGCATGGACGTAGCAGCGAGGTCCTCGGGCCGTAGGTTTGATTAGAGTTTCCTTCTCTTAGACGGTTGACCTTACATGGTTGGACGAGCACCATCTGCCCTGGTTTGGGATTAGAGTTTTCCTTCTCCTAGGATGGTTGCCATAAGGCTAGAGAGCCCATCCTGCCCTTTGACGCTCTTTGTCAGACCCTTCGGTTTTGACCTGTCTGGCATGGGAGACCCTACCAGTGGCTATTATGCCACCGCCAGCATAGCTCAAAACATCATTAGGGTATGCAAGCCTCTCTCCCACGACAAGGGGGCGTCAATGGAGAAGATTATTATTATTATTGGGGGGTTTACCTTTGCCTTCCTCTGAGGCTGACAGAATGTGACTTGCCTAATGTAGGTTTCCATAGTGAGCAGAGATTTGAGCCCTGCTCTCCAGAGTTGTAGTCCAATGCTCAAACCACTACACCACACTATCTCTCTTATACAAGTCTTATTCATTAATTGAGTCTGTGGGACCATTCTAGCTAGGATTAACAATTTATATAGTACACTAGCAGGGAACTCATTACCCTACACATTATTGGTCTACACTTTCCACCATTTCTGATCACTGGCCGTGCTGGCTGGGACTGATAGATGTTGGATTCTAATAACATGCAGAGGACGATAGCTTCCCACCTGTACATGTTGTTTCCTCAAAACACCCAGGACACAGTCATTCAAGAAAATGTAATGAAGACTTGTATAGATTTAGAAAATAACCTAAATAACGTAATGGCACCCGCTCTTGTCTGATCTTGGAAACTAAGCAGGGTCAGTCTTGGTTAGTACTTGGATGGGAGACCACCAATGAATACCAGGTGCTGTAGGCTATATTTCAGAGGAAGAAACTGGCAAAACCACCTCTTGAGTATTCCTTGCCTAAGAATACTCTACAAAATTAATGGGGTCACCATAAGTCAACAGGCAACTTGAAGGTGCACATGCACATGTGTACACACACATGCACACAGATTTAGAATGACTACCGTCTGGGAACGTAATCTCTCTGGCTTTTCTTCGCAAACGAAGATTCAGGAAGGACTCATCCCGCGCTTTCTGCAAGCGCGTAATACAGTGTTGTTAAAATGTATAATATTTTGCATTTTAGGGACCAGACACTTGTTTTAGGGACCATGCTTATCCTCTATAAAACAGGATAACAGAAAACAAGGAGAGGTAAACACACATATACCCAATGGGGAATGGGATGGCAGGGGAGTCTGGTGAAGCCTATGGTGCAAAATTATAGTTGCTTTGATATTGATATTAGGGAATTCCTGATATTCCCTTGATATTAGGGAAGCAAGGAAATAAAGAAACATAATGGTAGAGCTGTGTGTATCTCAGGCTTTTGGGCTCCTAGGAGATTTCATTGTTCATCTGATAGACGTTGAAACATGCACTCTTACTTTCAAAACAGCCCCCCAACCCCAGCCTGGTGTTCTCCAGATATCTTGGAACAAAACTACAACCCTCACTGTCCGGCACTCCTGATGGTCATGCTGGCTGGGGATGATGGGGATTGTATTCTGACATCTTTGGAGGGCGCCAGGTTAAGGAAGGCTGTTTTAGAAGACTGCATGTCATTATAGGGAAGTGGATTAGATGACTCACCCCTCATCTAGTACTGTTCTCTTTCTCTCCTCCCCTTTTTAAATTCCTTTCATTTACTTAGATTTTTAACACCCAAGGGCTCATTGCAGGTTACACCGCAGTGACTGAATAAAGACTCTCAGGCCTGTTAATGGAGTCCATTCATCCTACAGAGCAGCAGCCTTGCATTTGAGACACCATGGGGGAAGGTACAACCAGTTCTTTCCCGTGGAAACTGCGTGTGGCAAAGCTGTCTAGCAAAGTGCTTTGCCTGGCTATCACCGAGAAGCGCCTTTGGAAAAATCACTCCTGCTGCTTTGGCTGCTCCAGTGGTCACGCTGATGTCATCAGGAAAGAAGTTTACATTTCAAACCTAGCTGTGACAGCAGTAAAAGGCCTATAAATATATTTAAGGTTTTACTGGGCTGGCTGGTTTTGAAATCTCTTCTGAGGAATTTCACAAACACTTGCAATTGTTTGATATACCCTGGGCATGGTAGTGTCAGGGACCAGGGACGGAGCACAAAAAGTAGGCTACTGTAAAGTAACTTCACAGGCACAGCACAAAGGAGTCTGTTTTCATGTGACCTCATAAACAGTAATCAGTGGAATGCATTTATGAGCAGAGGGATATGTAAAGGGTAATAAAGTGACTAAATGTTTATATAAAGGAAAGGAAAATGAAGCAGGTTACTGTTAAATAAACCAGATGGTGTCATAAAAAATGTATTCAGAAATAATAATTGGTATATTTACAAAAAAATAAAAAAATAAAATAGAGAGCCTATCAGATACAAACCAAGTAACATATTGTATTTGATCATATCTATGTTTAACACTGGGATGTGGAAGGAATGGCCCTCCAGATGTAGTTGGACTGCAATTCCCAGCAGCCATAGCCAGCAGAGCTGATGGTGCAAGATGATGGGAGTTATGGTCCAACAACATCTGGAGGGCTATACGATTTAAAAGGAGGCATATAAGGCTCTCACTGTATGTTTCACACATACTTTTGCTGCTGTTTTTAATTGGAAATGACATTTGATTGAATATAATTTCTTATCTCCCCTCCTCCAACATGAAGTGTGATGTGTTCTGAAGTGCACAGGAATGATGGAAACTGCCCAAGGGAGGTGGGATTTGGAGTCAGGAAGCCAAAGTTGGAGAAAAAGTTAAGAGCTGTGCTGGCTAGGCGCAATGGGGATTGTAGTCCAACACACCTGAAAGCTAAAACTACAACTATGTTTTCCTGCTCCAGTTTCTCTTCTCTCTAACTGTAGCTGTCTTGAAACAATAATAGGAGAAGGAGAAGGAAAGCACAGCTTTAAAATATCTATTTGTACATAATTACAAATAGGCAGATCTTCCTGAAGATAAAACTGTTCATTTAAAATACAGTATTTAAAATATTGCTTTTTTAAAAAATGAAACAATATGCAGTAGGTCAGTGGTTCTCAAAAATTGGTCTTTCGGATGTTTTTGATAATAGAATCATAGAATTGTAGAGTTGGAAGAGATCACAAGGGCCATCCAGTCCAACCTCCTGCCATGCAGGAAATCACAATCAAAGCATCCCTGACAGATGGCCATCCAGCCTCTGTTTAAAGACCTCCAAGGAAGGAGACCCCACCATGCTCCAAGGGAGTGTGTTCCACTGCCAAACAGCTCTTACTGTCAGAAAGTTCCTCCTAATGTTGAGGTGGAATCTCTGTTCCTCCATCCTCAATGTAACACCCCTTAAAATACTTAAACAGGGCTATCATATCACCCCTTAACCGTCTTTTTTCCAGGCTAAACATACCCAGCTCCCTAAGTCTTTCCTCATAAGCATGGTTTCCAGATCTTTCACCATTTTAGTCACCCTACTCTGGACACGCTCTAATTTGTCAATATCCTTTTTGAATTGTGGTGCCCAGAACAGGACACAGTATTCTAGGTGAGGCCTGACCAAGGTTGCAGAGAGTGGCACTATTACTTCCCTTGATCTAGACACTATACTTCTATTGATGCAGCCCAAAATTGCATTGGCCTTTTTAGCTGCCGCATCACACTGTTGACTCATGTTCAACTTGTGGTTTACTAGGATTCCTAGATCCCTTTTGCATGTAGTCTCATTCAGCCAGGTCTCTCCCATCCTATATCTATGCATTTCATCTTTCTGCCCTAAGTGCAGTACCTTACATTTCTCCATATTGAATTTCATTTTGTTAGCTTTTGCCCAGCTCTCCAGTCTATCCAGGTCATTTTGAATTTTGATCCTGTCCTCTAGAATATTAGCTACTCCTCCTAATTTGGTGTCATCTGCAAATTTGATAAGTATGCCCCTAATTCTGTCATCCAAGTCATTGATAAAGTTGTTGAATAGCACTGGGCCCATGACAGAACCCTGTGGCATCCCACTGTTCACATCTTTCCAAGATGAAGAGGAGCCACTGCTAAGCACCCTTTGGGTTTGGCTGGCCAACCAATTACAAATCCATTGAACAGTTAACTCGTCTAGCCCACATTTTACAAGCTTGTTTGCAAGAATGTCATGGGGAACCTTGTCAAAGGCCTTACTGAAATCAAGGTATGCGACATCCACAGCGTTCCCTTCATCTACCAAGCTGGTAATTTTATCAAAAAAAGAGATCAGATTAGTCTGGCATGACTTGTTTCTCTGAAACCATGTTGACTTTTTGTGATTATAGCATTGCCTTCTAAATGTTCACAGACTCTGTTTAATGATCTGCTCTAGAATCTTCCCTGGTATTGATGTCAGACTAACTGGATGATAATTATTGGGATCCTCTTTTTCCCCCCTTTTTGAAGATGGGGACAACGTTTGCCCTCCTCCAGTCTGCTGGGACTTCTCCTGTTCTCCAGGAGTTCTCAAATGTTATTGCCAATGGCTCTGAGATTACATTTGCCAGCTCTTTTAATACCCTTGGATGTAATTCTTCTGGTCCTGGAGATTTAAATTCATTTAGATTAAGAAGGTATTCCTGTACTACCTCTTTACTTATTCTGTGTTGGATTTCCCCTATTGTGTCCTCTGTTCCATTATCTTCAGGTTGATCACCCTTTTCCTTTTCTGAAAACACTGAGGCAAAGAAGGTGTTGAATAATTCTGCCTTTTCTCTGTCCCTGTTAGCATTTTGCCATCTTCTTCCTTTTGCTGCAGACATACCAAAAATCCCCTTTTTATTGTTCTTAACCTCTCTAGCGAGCCTGAGCTCATTCTGCTCGTTAGCTTTTCTGTCTTTACTCCTACATGTGTTCGCTGTTTGAACTCTTCTTTGGTGATTTCCCCCTTTGTCCATTTCCTACACATGTTCTGTTTAAAACCTAGTTCCATTGAAAGTTCTTCAGTCATCCATCCTGGTTTCTTGAGACACCTCCCATTTTTCTTCCTCATCGGTACTGTTTGAAGTTGTGCCTTCAGTATCTCCCTTTTGAAAAAGTCCGATCCATCTTGAAGTCCCTTCTCTTTTAGTATTCCTGACCAAGGGATCACCCCCCCGTATTTCCCTTAATTTATTGAAATCAGCTCTCCTAAAGTCTAGAATGTGTGTCTGACCATGCCTGGGTTCTCCTTTCCATTGTATAACAAACTCCAGGAGAACATGATCACTCTCACCGAAGGAGCCCCCCACTTGCACCCCATTAATCAGGTCATCCCTGCTGGTTAGCATCAGATCTAAAATAGCTGACTCCCTTGTTGCCTCTTCCACCTTTTGGACCATGAAATTGTCTTCCAGGCAAGTAAGAAATTTGTTAGACCTTGACGTTTTGGTTGAGTTAGATTGCCAGCAAATATCAGGATAGTTGAAGCCACCCATCACTACTACATCTCTCCTTTCTGCATGTGTGGTCATCTGTTCTAGAAAGGCATAATCCATTCCTCCTTCTGACGTAGTAGTGTCCTACAACAACACCCCTGTTGTTTCCCTCTCCTTTAATTTTTATCTAGACGCTCTCCACCTGGCTTCCAGTATTGATGTCATGGATCTCTTCACTGGTGTAAATATCCCTGACATATAATGCTATTCCTCCTCCTTTCCTGTTTGGCCTGTTTCTCTTAAAAAGGTTATACCCCTCTATTCCTACATTCCAATAATGACTCATCCCACCAGGTTTCAGTAATGCCTATTATATCATATTTGCTTTGTTTTGCTAGGAGTTCGAGTTCATCTTGCTTATTTCCCATGCTCTGTGCATTAGTGTAGAGACATCTAAGACCATGTGTTCCCTTTACTTGCTGCCTGTATAAGTTTTTTTTGCCTCCCACTGTTGGGTCCTTGCACTGTTTGCCTTGTTCCCTCTATGACAGTTTGACTATTTTCTCCAGCCCTTTTGCCTTCCAGAATACTGTCTCCCTCCCCCATATGACTCAGTTTAAAGCCCTGCTGATCAAATTCTTGAGACTGTTGGCAAAAACATTTCTGCCAACTGGTGTGAGATGCACCCCATCCCTTGCCAGAAGTCCCCCCTCATTGAACCGCAACCCATGATCCAAGAATCCAAATCATTCTCGGCAACAGCATCTATGGAACTAGTTGTTTACATTGGCTATTTTCCTCTCCCTTCCTGGACCATGCCCTTCAACTGGCAGAAGAGACAAGATGACAACTTGTGTATCCATTTCTTTCAGCTTCCTCCCCAGAGTCTTGTAATCTCTTCAGATATCCAGAAAGTTGTGCCTTGCAGTATCATTGGTTCCCACATAGACCAAAAGGAAGGGGTAATGATCAGTAGGCTTGACGAGTCTTGTCAGCCTCTCCGTCACATCACAGATCTTTGCCCCAGGGAGACAACACACCTCCCGTGACATCTTGTCAGGCCCACAAATCACTGCTTCTATACCCCTCAGCAAGGAGTCCCCCACAACCACACGCCTCCCCCGAGGCTTAGCAGCGGTTCTTCCTTGTGGTGGTACTCTCAGGGTCCCCTGCTCTGCCCCTGAAGTCTGTCCATGCTGCTCTTCCTCATTGTCCTTGATAAGGGAGAGAGCTTCAAGCCAATTCTGTAGCTGCAAGCTGCCAGAACAATCCCTGTTTTTCTTACTTCTCTGTGTGACATTCCTCCCACCATCTACCTCCTAGTGTATGTGAAGTGACCTTCTCCTCTCCAGCAACTTCCTCTGTGTGGTCCCCGTCCAAGACTGTTCATTCTGTTCTGTCCAGGAAAACCTCTTGCTCACAAATATGATGCAGTGTAGCTACCCGGGTCTCCAGCTGCTGGACTTTCTCCTCCAAGAGGACTACCAACTTGCACTTTGTGCATGTGAAGTTCCCCACATCTGTAGACAAGAAGACAAACATCCCACAAGTGTTGCAGGTGATTGCAGCAGTTCCCCCAGTGTCCATGCTGAGAAGTCTTAAGTAATTTCAGCCCCCAGAATCCTTGACCATTGTCAAAGCTGGCTGGAGCATCTGGGAGTGATCTTCAAAATGTCTGGAGGACCAAAGTCAGAACCACTGCAGCAGGTAATAAATAATAGCCAGTATTCTGCATCAGTTACTTAGCATGCAAAGGAATCTTGTAGCACCTTTGAGTCTAAGGACTTTTTCAGACAAGCCTTACCGCACAAAAAGACTCTGGGAGAGATTCGGTGCTCTCGTGCGACAGGGGTCCTTTTCGGATGCTGCCGTCCCTCTCGTGGCATCATCCGTGACAGTTCCGGGTCCCATCTACAGCAATTGCACCATTTTTTACTCATGGACAATGATTACTCTCACCTAAATGGGACAACCATGAGTAAAAAATGGTGCGGTTGCTGTAGATGGGCCCCGGAACTGTCATGGACGATGCCACAAGAGGGACAGCTGCATCCAAAAAGGACCCCCTGCCACGCGACATCGCCGTACCTCTCCTGGAGTCTTCGTGCTTGGTAAGGCTTGTCTGAAAAAGTCCTGAGAGAAAGAAGTTGTAGCATGAACTTTCACAGATTTAGGACTTTATCAGACTAGTGCCTAAAATGCTGTAATTCCATGAATGAGGATATTGGAAACATCATGGCATTATTACACTTACTATCACACATTGCTGTAATCACCACAGAATCATCGCACAACGACCACTAGCACTGTAAGAATGGGAGTTTACTTCCGCAATTTTGCATGGGCAAGATTTTGGCAGTTCTTGTGAGAAGACACGAGTGCATTTAAAAGCCCCCAAACACCTTAACTAACAAAGTAAATGAACTCACAAGCACTGAAACAAACCCCAAAACATTGAAACTAAATGGCACAGATAATAAAAAGAGCATCTTGTGCTTTGTTTTCGTGTTCTCACCCAGAAGTTTTCTCACTGAGGAACGCCCATTCACGCTGTAATCTCACGATTGCAACAGGATATGGTTTCGCATGTTATCAATACCGTGAAAAAGTGCTATTGATGATCTATTGATGGGTTAACCCATGAATTAAAAGCAATGGTGTTTTTTTTTTTTTTGGTTTTTTTTTGTGGCTGGAGCATGAAGCAACGATGATGTCATGTGATAGTGGGGCCCATTCGCACTACCATGACATCGTAATCCTATGATTTTTGCTATGTCTATCAGATGTGGTCTACTTCCTCAAATGCATGGAGTGAACTATCACCTCCATGGCACAAATAAGTTAGAAACAAGAGTGAGATACTGATGCCATCCACTTATTTTCAGGGCTGAGTGAAAATAACAGTATTTTGATCTGATTTTCTATGATCCTAGTCAGCTATATACTTTGTTTCAGTGTCAGGTTCAGACCCCCCACCTCTGGCTTATACCTGGCCTCTTGGGCATGCTCCATGTCTTGTTTTTGTTGTGTGCTTTCAAGTCATTTCAGACTTATGGCAATTCTTAAGGTGAACCTATCACAGGGATTTCTTGGCAGGATTAATTCAGAGGGGGTTTGCCCTTGCCTTCCTATGAGGCTGAGAGAGTGTGACTTACCCAAGATCACCCAGTAGGTTTCCATGGCCAAGCAGGGATTCGAACCCTGGTCTCCTAGTTCCCTAGTCCAACATTCAAACCAGTACACCACCCTGGCTCTTTTATAGATGGGCAATTCTCATTTTGTGATTAGCCATGCTCTCCCCACCACACTGATGGCAATCATTTGGTGAAGCCCATTCCCCTCATAGCAGCCACTTTTGTGACAGCACCTGTGACACATCTGAAAAGTCTAAATGAGCCCCCCCCCAAGGCTATGGACCAAGATCTAATAGAAGTTCCTTTCTCCCCTCATCTGGGTAACTACTAGAAGCTTTATCCCAGCTGCAAACCCAGGAGCTTGAAGAAAGTTTACACCGGTGTCTTGCAAACACACTGAAAAACAAGTGTTTTTAACCAATGACAAAACAAAATAGAATGGATCATTTTGGCTCAGCTGTAGAGTGGATTTACATTGCAGACCTAGAGTGTATCTACTCTAGTGCTGTAGTTCAGAAGAGTACTAGAGTCATCTAGCAGATAAATTCTAAAAACCTCACCAATCTGAAGGTGTAGCTATAGATGGATCGCTGGCAGGTCAAATGGTATCAGGCTGCTATAACTAGTAATGGTGTGGTTAATGGGGAAATATGTGAGCTTATACATGTATGTCACTTTCAGAATGGATGTGACTTATTTTTGTATAAGGGCATAGTTTTGTTAAACATGGGCTTTGGAAGAATAGCTCATAGAAACCAAAATTCAGCATGTAGACCCATGGAATCTACTGTTGAATGACAAATCCCATTGATTCAGTGGGTCTACTCTAGCTGGGACTACCAATAGAATTCAGGTCTTAGTTCCAAGCATATTCCATTATTTAAATTATTTACTGTATATCTTTGAGGTATTTTTTCCAGTTTGAACTAAATTCAAAACATTAAAGTGCAATAAAAGAAACATATGTCCTATCAATCTTGTGTCCAAACCCCTAGAGGTCCGGTGTTCCATAGACATTCATGGGGAAGTAAATGAATCATAATAATGATGATTCCAGTTCCATGGAATGATGAAAAAACAATGGCAAGCACTGTGTATTAATCTCTGGGGCTAATTTATACTAGCCTTGTAGACAGTGCCATTATGAAGTGTCCCATTGTCATCAGGTGGCACTGAACTTAGTGGTATCTGGGGCTAGTTTTGTGAGATATTTAGCCTTCTCTGTCAGAGAGCTCTGGTGCCATAGCAAACTACAAATCCCAGGATTCCATACGATGGAGCCATTATAGTTAAAGTGGTGTCAAACTGCATTATTTCTGCACTATGTCAGCGGCTTGGGTGGAGTCAAAGGTTTCCTGTAGCTGTTCTTGTTGGAGGGGCAGACAATAAAGTTTTTGTCTAGCGTTTCCTGACTGGTGTTTCCTGTAAGCCTACTATGACACTAGTTAATATATACCCACATAAAAATACAGGCATATTCTGTCATTTTTCCAGCTTGTTTTTCTTAAGAGTAATGCGTTTATACTAGTTATTTTGGTGCCATTTCAGACCAAAATACTAGCAGAAAATGTTTTTGTGGTCCATACCACAGTGAGCTTTAAATCTTTTGGAGTCACTGCTACAGTCTTCTCTTGAAAAAATAAAGTAAAATGAAGTGTTTTCTGTTTTCTCTCTCTCCAAAAAAGCCCATTCTGGGTGTGGGTAGTGCTAGAGGAGTCTGTTCAGACTATACTTTTGTGAGGAGCTTGAAATTAAAATCCTTTATATAAACATCTACTTAACTCATAACCTTTCCATGTCATAATTACATGCCACTACTTGTATTCATTTTATTTTGTTTTGCTTTTATGACAGTACTGTAGAAGCATGCTCTAATATGAATATTAAACCCAAGGGAACTTAACAAAGCAGTCTCCTAATAGGCTTATCCTGTTTAATTCTACAAAAACAGTGATTTTGGGGGAAATGGCCTTTGCACTTCCAGAACCTCTGCATTAATCACTGTCTAGGGCATTGCTCTACAATGGCTGCCATTTTGAACCACAGAAATGACAAGTCACTTGCTGTTCTAAGCAGTGAAATAAGTGACAAAATATTTGGAATACTTTGTAAGCCTTTGCTCGTACCGTAAAGCACAGCCTGTGCCAATACGTAGCACTATGATTTCATCTTAGGTTGTTTTCACATGCTGAATGATACTCCTTTCTCTAGACCAGTTCCATTAAAAAAAACCAAACCAAAAAAAAAACAAAAACAAAACAACAAAAAAAAAACAAAAAAAAAACCAAAAAAAACCCAACAACAACAACAAAAAAAAAAACACCCAGCCTGAATCATCTTGGCATTTGAGCCAGAAAGTCCAAATGGTGTTCCTGCACTTTAGTTGGTAGTAAAAATGAAATATACTACTAATGCTGCCCTTAAATCTGCCACCTGTAGCAGGTCTCATTATTTGGGCTTTTAAGACTTCCTTTACTGATTACAAGCTGTTTTTCCTTCCTGAGCAAAGCCTAAAGGACTAACAAACCATGGTTGGCCTTATTTTTTTAAACGGCCATATTATTTGATTATTGGAACATTGGAAGCTGTCTTAGGACTTTGTCAGTCCACCCCCACCCCTTAACGTTCTTTTGCCAGCATAAATTGTTTTGTTTTTATGCCAGCAAAAGACACCCCCCCCAACCTATCTTTTCCAGTGTCAATGAGGCTTCCTCAGCAGTAATGGAGCACAAATGGAACTCCGTTTACTTCTGGGGTTGAAATCTTACTGATTCTCATGAGAAGATGCTAGTGTGGGAAATTCAAAAATAAAAACAAAATAAAGACACAAAAAGTACAGCAAAGCACTAAAACACACTTTAAAAGTCCCAAGTACACAGGGTGTGTGTGTGTGTCATAAAAAAAAAAGCATCTCCTACCTGGCTGTTGTGATTTCACTCAGTTTGCCCACTGATGCTGCTGCATTCACGTGAGTACAAAGGCACGAGGATTCAAATGCTGGCAATGCTGGCAGAAAAGCAGAATGGGAGATCTATTGATGGCTTGGCCCATATCAATAAAAAAGTATGCCTCATTTACAGTATATGACCGGGAAAGGATGATGTCGTCTGGTACCCTTTCATGATCATTAGGCATCTTTATGATGCCATATTTGCCTGGTCTGATAAAGTCCTTATAGGGTCAAACTAGTCCACATGCCGGGCCCGTAGTTAGAAAAAGTGCTCCTTTGTGTGGTGAAAATCACTGAATCCAAAAGACACATTATTACTCTCTGCCCCCAACTATGTATCTAACATTTCTTGTTATTTGTTTCTGTTAGGGTTTCAGATGTGTAGCCCCTTGAAATTCATGTCATAAAGAGATACTATATATTCTATTTATGTGTAGAGGACAAAGCTGAAGGCTAGACAGCTGATGTTTTTCTGCCCAATTATCTCAGTATGGCTAAGAGAAGGGAGAAAACATGCTAGGGATGATGTCAGATGATGTCACCAGTCACCAATTAGATGAAGGGGAGTTGTTAGAAATTGCTAGAACAGCTAGGAAACCCTATAAAAGTCATAGTGCAAGGCAGCCCACTTCACCTTACTTCTTTGACTGATTGCTAACTCTAAGCTTAGTTATTAGAGCAATGATTTTGTTTGTAGTCTAGGATGTAAACAATAAGGACTATTAGTTTTTAGACACTAAGTGTGTCCATCTACTGTCTTATCGCTACTCTTGATAGCTTCAAGAAAGCGCTAAAGACGGATCTCTTCCAGCAGGCCTTTCTGGAATAACTTCCCAGCTCAAGTGGAGCTGATTGCTTACCTGCCCCCTTGCCGCCGTTGCCATTATTTATTTATTTGTTTGTTTGTTGTATTTTATCTTTGTTTTAATTTTCCATTAGTTTAATTTAGTTTTAAGGGGTGGGAGGGTTAGGATTGGGAAGGATTGTTTTAACTTGCTGTTGTTTTAATCTTGCTGTACGCTGCCCCGGTTGCCGAGCAGAGGGGCGGGTTAAAAATATATTATTATTATTATTATTATTATTATTATTATTATCTACTCATTGAACACTGAATATGCTGGAAGCATCTGGAGCAAGCTTTTGCTACTCTGCTAACCTGATTGCTGGCTGGACTCTTGAGCATAGACAGACACTAGCAGGCTGTAGCGCAATAGCTTCAGCTGTACAATCCTGGAATTCCACCTCTCCGCTTCTTATCGTAGAGACAAATAATGGAATATACAGCTTCTGCTCCCCCAACTCCACCACTACTGCTAGTGTGTGTGAGAGAAAGCTTTTTTTTCTGACCAAAAAACCCTTCATTCCTAGAGTGGATGTGTGGCAGCTACAGAGCCACTTTAACTTGCCCAGCATGTGGGAAGGGCTACATTTTGAGAGATACAGGATTTGGGATGGTAGGGGTAACTGGTGAATCAGACATCATTGCCCCCAAATCATGATGCTGTAGATAATAGCCACACAGTGTACAGCTACAGATGATCTAAAGATAAGGCCCATTTTTCCCTGTAAACCCCACTTGCCAAGGTTTAACAACTGGTTGGCTCTTTCCCCTCACAGAACAACCACACCATGTGCTACTCTGTGGTTTTCCTTCACCAAAGGCATGGACAGTAAGGAGTAGCAGAAAGGAACAGTAAGGATGAATAGATGTCCTGAAGAGTTTTGCACCTGAATATGTACAGAATTCCATGTTACAAACAATTTCTACCACTCTAAAATAATTATTTCTCCCGAGAGACAAATAACAAATTAGTGTAAAATTTCTGTATTCATGCCTCCATATGTGGATTTTGTGTTTGCCCTAAAAGTGGAGTAGGGCAGGAACCTTACATAGATTTTGATTTTCTGTTACCTACATTCAGTCCTCCTCTGTGGAAAGAAAAATGGGTAGATTTTAGGAAATAAACATCCCTCCAACTTGTCTTATTTGGTGGATTGGGAAAGGACCGTAAGCAAATATTAGTTCCCCATACTCTTGCCCCATATTGTCTGGTAGATTATTCCGTTAAAATGCAAACCAGAAGACAACCCTGCCCCCCTGCATTCCCACTTGTTTTCTTCTTAACTTCATTTAGAGAAAAACAACATGGTGAAATACCTTTATTTCTTCCTTCCTGTCAAAAAGAGAAGCATATAACACAGCCCATATCTGTTCATCTGAGGTTGTATTTACCTAATTTTAAGACCTGCTAAGGAACAGATGATTGTTATTATGTCCTGATATGTAAAACCATAGAATTCAAAGAGGGTGTATTTTCTTTTTCACATGACTGTACCAGTAGTGATCTCAACTGCTTCACCATCCATGCACAAAAAGAGAGAATGACAGACTTCAAGATTTTGTAGACGTTCAGGTTGAGTCTCCTTTATCCAGAATTCCAAAATCCAAAATATTCCAAAATCCAAAATTGTCCACACGGGTGACTGAGATAATGGCACCTTTGTTTTCTGATAGTTCAGTGTATACAAACCTTGTTTCATGCAGAAAATTATTTAAAATATTATGTATTAAATTACCTTCAGGCCATGTGTATAAGGTGTTTATGAAACATAAATGAATTTCGTGTTTAGACTTGGGTCCCATCTCCAACATATCTCATTATGTATATGCAGGTTTTCCAAAAAACTGAAATATTCCCAAATCCCAAGCATTTTGGATAAAGGAGACTCAACCTGTACAATATAAATCAAAACCAAGCATAAAAAAATCCTTTACCCTGCCATCCTGAGGGGTGTTTTGGGCTTAAAACAAAGTGTAGATGGGTTTCCCACAGTTAAACAAAGGAAACTACAACTCTGCTGATTGCTGTTAATGGCTGAGATATTGGGATTGATGGGTTTATGACACTCTCTGTACTGTGGGATAGGAAAGGTGTAAAGGTATATTTCCTGGGGATAATTGTTGTTTTGGCCACTTGTTTATGATATGACTCATTGCTAAGAGTGCCCAAGAGGGGATTAGCACATACGTCCATAATGGCATTGTTTACTAGGGGCTTCTCTTAATCCTATCTTGGGTGTGTCTGCTGGTAGTTTTCCATAAAACTTTCTTTACGTCTTGGTGACCTCCATCTGACCTAATTTTTGGCCCGCTTTTGGTCCACACTTCTCCTAGACCCAGTGAAGTGTCCCAATATTGCCAATTATGAAATATTATAGGGAGGGGGTGTAAGGCATGGCAACAGAGCTCTCAAGAAGAGCTTTTAATGCTCTAGGCAGAAGTTTGAATGGCCCACCAGCCCACTCGCCCCCACACAATATCTAGCAGAGAAAAGATTCAGTCTTCTTCATAAAAGTAGTCTTATATAAAAGTAGTTTTACTCACAATACTTGTGCATAATCAAACAGGTTCATCTTCTTGAGGAAGGTAATGAAAAGATAAGAGTATCACATGGTATCAGGAACATTGGAGCATCTCATGGAGGGAGAGCTTATCACCACATGCTTCATGGTAAACAGGTAGGGAGGGAGAGCAAGTGAGGTGTGAGCAGAGAGTGGGTGTAAACATCAAACAAACAGGAAGTTACCATAAATGTGATTTGCCTAAACTTTAACTTTAACACAAGAATTTCTGATTTGCAATTAGCAACAGCAAGAAGAAGAAAAATACTTCCTCCCTCCCACTGTTAAGTTGCTGACCTAAAGACAACACCAGAAGTGATCAGATTTGTGTGTGTGAAAAAAATATCTGCCATTCACCCCTAAGATTCTCTTGTTTCCTCTCAGCAAAGACTTTGGGATAGGTTAGTCTTGACAGTGGAATTAAAGCTCATTAACTTTTCAAAATACCTGTTTCTGCCTGAGATGAAGACTGCAAGAGCTAGTTTGTTGATATAGATTGACATAACAGCCTACATTTGGAAGCAAGGCTACACCGACTTCCTGGTCCTTGCCTACACTTCACATTTTTTTTCAAAACCACTAGTGCTAGACTCCTGATCTCAGAATGGCTTTGATATCCATAAACCTCTTTCTCACACCACTTCTTACCTAGAACAAGATAGCCGTGTTTTACTTTTCTATTACAGGATAACTATGCTTACTTCTGTCGCTGTATAGTAGACCTCTGTGTGTTAATTGTCAGAAAGGACAATAGTGAGAGCTGAGCAAACATTAATAAAATCAGTTTTACTTTAGTCAGTGTTGAAAGTGCAGTTGGAGTGCTTTGCACATGTGTGTGCACTCTCTCTCTCTCTCTCTCTCTCACACACACACATATACACAGTGACCTCTTTTTGCTTAGGGAGGCAGATCTTTCAGTTTGGGAATCAGGCTTGGCTCCAATTTTAATTTTTTTATGTCTCCAACCCAAGCAGTCTTGCTTTCCTTCCTTGGGTTTTCCATTTGCCACATCTGTATTTTCGGTGAAACCCTTTCCCCTGATCTGTTCGTATTTATTTCCATGTACCCAGCCTACTTTTGTTCTGGTGTTTGAAATTCCCGCATCCTTTTCATTAGTTTAATCCAACACAAACATCTCCTTTTCAACACACTCAGGACCTTGCTATTTGTTTAAGATTGAAACAAGGCAAGGAAGTTATTGTTTCTCATCTACTTTAGTGCACATCAAAATCTGTGGCATGTTGAGATGGATTGGTCATCAACAAAAGACATTGCCATTGTGCTATTTATCACAAAAATCAAATTGGTCTAATCAGGGTAACATTTTAAGACTATATAACAGCAACTTTAATAAAGGAATCTTGACCACAATCACAAACAACCTCAAAAACGTTACAATAAAGTATTTGCAAAATGCTTTTTTATTTAGTCTGAATTTACTGTTCTTGGCACTCAGCTTTTTTCCCCATTCAAGGAAGAAAATGAGGTCCAGCCAAGAGTAAGAAAAAGCAAGGGTGGTTGGAAGTATTAACCTTTTGCTTGAAATGATAATTTTAAGCTCTCTGCTATCAGTTGCCTCCTATGCCACTCAAAATGAATTTCTTAGGGTAGAATAAGAGGAGTGTTGAACAGTACAGCTAATTTTAAATGCTGGACTTGGTTGAGTTTGAAATTATAAAAGACCACTCTTTCGCGTGGTGATATTTATTTTACTTCACTTATTTCAAAATATGGTAACCCATCTCTGTTGTGTTTGGGGGTCTGCCTGCTAATTTTTCAGTGTGTACCTCTGGATGTCTACCCCCTACCTGCAAAATGCCCTAATAACACCAAAGGCAACTTCACATGAAGCTAGCTGTCTCTTAAAGTCAGGAGTCAAATGACCAACACATATAAGCGAATCAGCCTTACTGTCTAATCACTCTTTGTAGCATCAGGTGATAACCTTGCATTTGTCATCCCATTATCCCAGTTTAATCACTTGAAAGGGAACCTTCAGATTAGATAGCTTTACTTCTGGCACAATACCATCAGTAAAGACAGTTCATACATCTGACTGAGATCACTTTACTACCCTGAACTAGGGATGGAAAGAATAGTCAAAGATTTGGAAAAACAGGCTTCTTGATGTTGGAAAAGCCCAATGAGGTGAGCATGAATCCTTCCAAGTCTTCAAATAGACATAGAAGATTATTCCAGTGCCCTCATTCACTGCTTTCTTGCCCGTTGACATGGCCATGTAGTGACTGGGGGAAGAATGGAGGACTGCTGAGGATCAGGATCAGGCTATCAGTGCATGGTGACTACATCATTCTCTGGGACCTCTTGAGGATCCCCCAGGAGATCCTAAAGGAGGTGATCATTGTTATGCACTGGCTATTGGAATATAGCAGGACAGCGGCCCTCACTTGTCCCCTCCCTTGCCTCAGCCACTACATGTCTGTGTTGGGTAAGGTGCAGGAAAATGAAGACTGTGGAGGGAGACTTACTATCCCTGTGAGAACTTCTTCAAAGACTGCACAGGTTAAGTATTTCTTCTTCCCTACAGAAATGAATAGCAGTCAGAAATACATCTCTACTCTGAATACATCAAATTTTGTCTGACTTCAGAAGGCTCAACCCAAATTAGTACTTGGATAGGTGACCACCAGGGAACAGTAGGAACCTTCAGATGGAGCTAGAAAAGAATCCTGCCTGGATCACCAGAGGATTTGGGAATACTGGGCTAGCTGACTAAGGCAGTTTCCTGTGTTCCTAATTAGCGAGTGATAACACAGATGTATGTATTATTTGATGGTGAGCCATAATTTAAACCCTAGGATGGGAAATTAACAAGAACAAATTAGTTTGAGGTTGGCAATATCCCATCCTCAATATTGTACAAAATACCTAAAGCAGTGGGTTCTTGGTTTGGTTCCAGGATCCCCAGTGGATACGAAAATATATGGATGCTCAGGTCCCATTATATACAATGGTGTAGTAAAATGGCATCCCTTATATAAAATGGCAAAATCAAGGTTTGCTTTTTGCATTTCTTTATTTTTTGTGAGGGGGGGGGGGATATTTTCAAGCTGTGGATGGTGGAATCAGTGGATGCAAAATCTGTGGCTACAGAGGGCTGACTGTATGATTCTTTAACCACTCTGGCCCAATAGATTTGAACAGAAGTTTCAGATAATGAATCTTTTAAATTTCAGTTCTAAATTGTTAATAGATACATTGTTTTAATGGTTAAATAGTAGAAACTCGTTTTTCCGTACTTCAAAATTGGGTTTTCTAAATAAACCGTTGATTTAATAACTCATTAACTGACAATGATTTCTGCAGAATTCTGAAGAAGAACTTTCTTTACTTTGTGATTCAGGGTTAATATTGATGAGCTCTCATAATAAATACAATTATTAAGTTGTAACTGAAGCACTGTGTAAACTTAGCTTTCCTGGGTTGCATTTACATGGGCAAATATTCCCCGAAATATACCGCTAAGATTGCTCATTGTTCCCACGGATTGTGCCACAGTATTGCCTCATTCAGAAGGGGGGAAGGTAAAAAACCCAAATATAGCATCTCAGGGGATCTCACTACTTTTGCCAGCTTATTTGAAAAGTAGCGTGACTTAGTGCATTGATTGTGTAAACAACCGTTTCACTAAGGGCTGTATGAATTACCAGCAATCTTCCCGATACAGTTGCAGCAGAGCTGCACTGTGATTGGTTCTTATGATAAAGGGGTGGGCTGGCAAGATGGTGGAGTCAGGAGGGAGACTCAGTAGCGATCAGGATATCTTAAAATCCTTCGTGTCTACTGCTTGCTTTGGTACTAAGGGACGTCTGTACAGGGAGCTGTAGGGGGGAGGCAATGGCTCAGTGTCGATCAGCTGTTACCCAAGGAGAAATAAAAACCTTCATGTCTGCATTTTGATTTGGGGCCAGGGAGCTACAGGGGGGAGGCAATGGC
Source organism: Gambelia wislizenii (assembly GCA_030847615.1). Taxonomy (NCBI): domain Eukaryota; kingdom Metazoa; phylum Chordata; class Lepidosauria; order Squamata; family Crotaphytidae; genus Gambelia; species Gambelia wislizenii. The sequence goes on along the minus strand of JAUMIR010000001.1, from coordinate 160,760,332 downwards.
TCAGTGTCGATCAGCTGTTACCCATGGAGGAAAAAACCTTTGCATCTGCATTTTGATTTGGGGCCAGGGAGCTGCAGGGGGGAGGCAATGGCTCAGTGTCAATCAGCTGTTACCCATGGAGAAAAAAACCTTCATGTCTGCATTTTGATTTGGGGCCAGGGAGCTACAGGGGGGAGGCAGTGGCTCAGTGTTGATCAGCTGTTAACCATGGATTTGGGGCCAGGGCAGACATTTCTATTGCATTCTTCTCTCCAATGCTTGGCCACGTCCCCCCACATTTGCCTGTCTGAATCACAAAGCGGAAAAAAAAGAGCAACAAAATACAACTGTTTCCTCCATACACCGTGTAAACTACACACCACTGGTGCGAAAAAGTACTAAAGTGCAATTTATCGCTATAAAACCTGCCATGTAATTGCAACCCTGGTCATATTTCACAGCTCACAAGCTAGATAATACAGTATATCTCCCACTGGTGCAGCTCAGCCTAATGGAGTCATCACAAATAACCTGTTTTCTCTCAAAATTTAATTTAATTACTGATTGTCAGGTGTGAACAAGGGGGGAGAACTGAAGAGTGCCATTGCTGGGCAACAAAGTTATAATTAATGGTAACTGTGTATCTGTCAGCTGAAATGGCTCAGCCACTATTTATCACCAATGCCTGGCAAGACTTCCTTGTGTGAGTGTTTTCCCCAGAGTTTCATTTCCTGCTTTCCAGAACAGAGCATGGTTAGTCAATCCTAATCACTCTAATGGGAGCAGGAAAAGTACTAAAGAGCAAGTGATATAACAAGCACATCAGAGGTGTTGGCTGGAATCCTGTACAGCAGTTGCAAATGCGTAACCTGGACTTACACACTTGTGACTGTTACATATTCATGGTCTCTAAATAGCTCCTAGACTAGGGGCTATTTTGAGACCATGAAAGTCCCCCAATTTGCACTTATTGGGCAGCAGCTGCTATGGCTGATGTTCCCACCCCTTGCATGAGCAGTCTTCGGTTTGAGGGGAAAGTGTGACAGGGACCCTGCTTCTGTCTGTTGCAATGGGAATCGCTCACAAGAGGGGATAGAAACAGCAGACAGCTGCTTCCCGAATGAGAGGGGTATAGAGCTCTGTCAATGGCAGTGGCTGCTGCCTGGTAAGTGGGATTGGGTGGGCGGTCAAGCCAGAATTTACTGTGTAGCAGCATAGCTACAGTGTTTACGCATACATAAAGACCATACAGGATTCTGGCCATTATGGTTGTGTTGTGGCAGTGATAACCAATGTAATGTGAGAAACAGGATTACTCTGGCTAACTTGATTGCTACATTAAAATCTCTGTATTCCTTCTGGCTATTGAAGAGGTATGGGAAATCATTGTGAAAGCTGATAACTGATAAATAGGTAACCCTTAAATATTTTATGGCTACATATCCCTCACCTTTGGGAGGACATGCTGAGTGAAACCTGTGCATCATTCATTAAGTCAAATGCCTTCCTGCTTCCAAGTAGATGGGAACTAATTCTGATTTTCATGATGATGTCCTTTCTCTGCACTGTAGTCCACATCTTTGTTTAAGGTTGGAACTAGATATTCTAGGCGAATTATGTGATCAAAAAAACAGGACCAAGTAAAGAAGGGGGCAGGATTAAAATTAAGTGGAGAGTTTCTAGGACAGAGGGGGCTCTCCTCTTCAGAAAATCTTCACATGAGCAGAGTGATGGAAACTGGAGATGAAGAGAATGGGGTTAGATGAAGGGAATGGGGGAACTGGAGATGAAGGGACTGTGCTTACTGAAGCCACTTTGAGAATTCTTAGATAGGGCTATAGCAAATTTTACTTCTGCCAGCATGCCCATAGTTCTCAAAAGAAACATTTGAGTCAACACATATCACCTGTCTAGCTCAGTATTGTCTACATTGCCTGGCAGTGGTTCTTCTGAGTTTTTTTCAGGCTTATCTAGAGACACCAGATACAGAACCTGGGATTATCTGCATCTGAAAACACTCAGCTATGGCTTTTCCATTGCCAGATCCTGCCACCCTTGCTGGACCATATTCTTCAACTGTCCTGATTTGGAATGGACTAATTAATCCTCTGTCACCCCACTTTTAATTAATTAATTAATTAATTAATTATCTGATTAATTACTCCTCCCACTTCCCCCTTTTATTCTCAATTTACTTCAGTTGCTTCAAAACTGCATTCATAATGAGAGGAAAGGGCAGAGTCTTGGGCATCCCAGTAGGCTCAGACAAAAGCAAGCTGCTGCACCCTCTTCTAGCTTGTGTGTTCTTCCTCTCAATAACTTTTGCTATCTGGACTGCATTCTAATGTTGCTTAGCCACATGTGTCCTGGTTTTCATCTGTGAAATGTTGGAGGAGATGTCAGCCTTGCTTAAAACATTCTTTATGGCTCTTTGACCCAGTGGTACTGACATTCTTCTTTCTGTGTTTGATACATCAGTTGCAGGATACATTTCTTTCTCCATCAGCTAGTAATCTTTGGGGGGTTTATTGAGCAGACATAGGTCTTTAAAAGTATTAATGGTCTTTTCTGGGTGGGCAGCATGGAGAAAATGGCAGAAGAGAACTGATGAGGGGGGAAAGTGTTTGAGAAGAAGAACAGTAAATAAGAAAATATCAAGGCACTAATGCTTGTATATGAGATTTATGATAACTTTATTGTTTATTTCATAATCTGTAATCCACCCCTACCCCCGAAAAAGGGTATTCTGTTTGCAAAATGGCAGTGCAAGGTTCTAAAGAAGTTTATCTCATTTTGGATTTGGATTCCTGTAGTCCTTAGGCTTCTCTGCCAAAGTGTTCACCATTAGCCCTATTAAAGCTGCATCAAGGACTATGCCCATAACTTTAGAATGCACATTTTAAAAAGTTCTGTAAAGTTTTGTCTTGTTTTGTTTTTATGGCTTGAGGTTGCTTTACCACAAATTGATGCAAGCATAATATTGTATGCAAAGTTCAATATTTCCACATCTGTTTCTGTATCAAAGTCAGATGTCTTCAAGTTGGTATAGCACCACAGAAATTTCATCCGCTGACAGCATGATTGTGCTGTGCCATCATATTAGAATTAGTCTTGCTCTGACATAACATAATATCCCATTCGTTGGAGACAGTGTTTTCAAATCTTGTTATTTACACAGCAATTTGGAACGTATTTTGGTAATGATGTCGATTTTATGAAGACCATAACATGGATGATTCATGCAAAACATAATTTTATTTTTCATTTTGGGAAAAATGCATGGCAGAATTTCCAAAACTCTAGCCACTAATATAACGTAATTGACAAGGGGAAACTTTTCTATTTCTAGAGGTAACTGTATTTGAAATGGTATGTGTGTGGAGGAGGGGGAGTGGAACTGTGTAGACTAGCCAAATTATGTTTCATTTCTTTTTTTTTTTTACTTTACATATTTTTTATCATTGCTTCCAGACAGCTTTGACCTTTCATGTATTTATGATAATGTACAGTATATAAATGACCTTCGAAAACCTCCTCATATCTACATGATAGCAGGCTCTTTGGGGGAAAATAATAAAGAAGCCCACTTTTAATAGCCTTCTCCTAGAGATTGGAGAGACTTGGCAAATGAAAGAAAAGAAGTAATCATTTCCTTTGCATGCCATATAAATGTCAAATCTACATTTGTAATTGCTTTGTGTACCCCCCCCCCTTCCTGGTGCATAAAGCAAACTTTCTCCTGAAGCTCATTTTCCTCAACACCCACATATGCTTATAGTGCTGATTGAAATCTGAAAAGATTTGGAACAGATACATACTTTGCTATCAGAGAGACGTGTGTGCGTGTGCATGTGTGTGATCACGTGTAGCCAAATGTGTAAAAAGAAAGAAATTTGAGAAAAATATGTCCCCAGAAAAATATGAACTAGGAAGAAAAAGAAGGAATGAAAAGTAAACCAGCTCTAGGCAACCAACATTTCACAGATGAAAAAAAGGGAGACATGTTGCCAAGCAACCTCAGAATGTGGTCAGGATGGCAAAAGCTGTTAATGAAGAAGAAAGCACAAGCTAGAGGTGGGTGCAGCAGTTTCCTTTTGCATGAGCCTTCTGGGAAGGGCAAGAACCCCCTCCCCCTTCTGAATTAATTGAATATAAATGACTTGGGCACGTTGAACTCAGTTTGCAGCAAGTGGAATAATTGCTGAGGAGAAAGGGGGAAAGTGGAAGAAAGCAATTAAAGCAGACATTTTAAAAACAGCTGAACAACTGGGATGACAGAGGAGTAATGGTGATTGTGCCTTCCCAATTGGGACAGTTGGCGGTATGAATATGGCATACAGGTAAGAGCAGGAAACACAAGCAGGACCTGAAACAAAATACTGCAGTGTGGAGTGCGGAGTCCAACCAGCCAGCCATGTCTTCTGGCAGGAGATCCAACAGCTGGTCAACCTTCTGTGGCTACTGAACAAGCCTAGAACTTTATCAGATGCGGCAAAAACTACGTCATTAGGATTCAACAATAGCACAAAGGGCTGAAATTATCAGACAACATAGTTGCATACCCATTCCCACTACATCACACTGGTGTTAATGAGATGTCACTTTTTATTGATGGCTTAGCCCATCAATAAAAAGCAATGCCTCATTCACACCAGTGCAACACAGCGGGAATCGGTAAACAACAAGGACATCTGATAATTTTGCTTTTTGTGCTATTGGCACATCCTAAATGACACTTTTTTGACAGAGAGAGAGATTTGGCTTGTCTGATAAAGTCCTTAGTCTTCATTAACCTGTTTTGAGTTTTTCATTAAGTTCTTGTCCTCGATACTTTGACTATTTTGTGTACTTCTACAAACCCTGAGATCACTCCTTACCTACTTCTCTCCTTTGTGGGTGGTGCTGTTTGGGCTGCAAAAGAACAGGCACATAGTGAATTAGTTTTCTGTTAGTACACAGAGAAATGTATCAGGAAAGGATGCCAAGTTTTAGGCCATAGGGTTTGGGATTAGAATTCAGTCAAAGAATTGATCCATCTTAACAATAGCTATCACAGTTTTATAATAGTGTTTATACAAGTGAGAATCAGCAACAAAGTGTTGTGGTTTATTGATTGATTGTATTTCTATATTGCCTCCCAGCCCACAAAGTCTCCTGTGGCAATGAACAAATAAAAACCAATTAAAACAATACAAAGATAAAAACATTTAAAAATCACAATAAAATAGTCTTTAGAAACGCCTGAAAGCAGTCTAAAAACAATTGTAGAATCCAGTGTAGATACAGTTAAAACAGCCATTTCAAACATTGAACACCATGCAGTGGTTGAACGCCCTAAGTGGTTGCGCAAGGGTGGCGTCCTATTCAGAACTCTGCATGTCCTGTGATTCTGAGGTAAGTTGTTCCACAAATCTAGGAGTGCAGCCTAGGAGGTTGTCCTTAGTTAAACTGATTATTATGTAACAGGAGAGTATGCCTATACTGCCTGTTGCAAGACCGGTTGTATAACAGTATGATCCATTACTACAGTGCAGTTATATGTGCATAATTTTATGCCAAGGGTGGACATAGTGCAGACTGCAGGCCACATGTGGTCCCTGAGCCCCACTTTTGTGACCTCTAACAGTTCCCCAAAGCTCCCCAAATTTCAGGCATTTTTTGCCCCCAAACCACACAGAAAACCCTCCAAATGTGTACAAACTGTAAAAATTCTCCCATTCTACTCCCCTGTGGCATTACTAAGGCAGTATCATCTCTCCCTCCAATGGTGTCATCTGGCGCAGTTTGGCCTCTCTGCACCCCGTAGTGTCACCACTGCTACCCCTAAAGCACCTCAGCACTTCGGAGTGCCCCTAAATACACCCCAGAAACCCATACTAACCTGATCTATCTTTGTTGCCTCTTAAAATGGCAACAGTAACCATATCTTTTTTGTTATTTGGAGGAGCAGATTATGTATTAGACATGCAAATATAAATAATGAATATATCTATAATTAAGAGTCAGATATGATAAATAAATAATAGAGGGACAATGAGGAAATCAAACAAGAAATATTCCATTCCGAGATGTAGATAGGAGGAAGTCAATATAAAATTGTCTGTTTTGAGTGTTTGCATAAATGTGAAGTGCAAAGAGTGGATATTAATTGAAGGTCTGGAAAGTGTGAAGGTATGAGTAAGTTGAAAATAGAGGCTAGGATGGGGAGGAAGTTGTGGAGGAGCTATAGAGAAAGAAGGTAGAAGGACGAAAGAAGGAGAAGGAGAGAGGAAAAGATATGGAGTAACAGGAAGAAGGAAAGAAGGAGAGAGGAGGAGAGAGAAATAGGAGTAGTATAAGCATCATATCTATATCTATGCAGGATATCATAAGTACGTTAGTATACAATTTGTAATATAAAGCAAAGATACTTATGTATGTTGTATGTTAGTTTATTGTAAGAATGTCTATTCTGTGTACATATTCTATGTATGTATGTATATTTGTATATTTGCAAAGTTAAAAATATAAATTAAAAAAATGGCAACAGTAAATGACATCACTTAAAGTGCTGAAGATGACCTATAAAGCTTTATATGGTTCTGGTCCAGGTTATTTGAAGGACTATACTCTCCCATATGAACCTCTCCATGTTTTTATATATTTGGGGAGAGGGGCCTGGTCTCTGTCCCTCCTCCCTCACAGGTACATTTGGTGTGAACACAGGAGTGGGTGTTCCCAATAGCTCCTCCTGGGCTCCCTTCCCAGAAATGCTAGACTGGCACCCTCCTTACTGTCTTTCCACAAGCAGGTCAAAGCTTTTTTATTCTGGCAGGCCTTTGAGAACTGATTTTGCAGGGGAAACAGGCCTTGTATAATGTGCTGGACTTAAATAAATAAATAAATAAATAATGATAAAATTTATTTATATCCCGCCCCTCTGTGAACAATCAGGGCGGCTTACAACAGTAAAATAGTACATAGTATAAAACAACTCAAAATCCCTTCCCCCCCCTTAAAACATTATTAAATCAATACAAATTAAAATCAGCATATAATACAATTTATTAAAAACCCTTTTGAGCGAGCAGCATCAGTTAGGAGCACCAGAATCAACCTCCAGAGGGGGTTCCTGAGGCTGGGGTTAACTATTCCGGAAAAGCCTGCCTGAAGAGAACCATCTTGACAGCCTTTTTAAAGCTGTCTAATGATGTCAATAGGCGGATTTCATCCGGCAGGCCGTTCCACAATTTGGGGGCGACAGCCGAGAAAGCCCTCTGGGAGGTGGTCGCCAGCCTAGGTCTTTGTGGCTGCAACAAATTCCTCCCAGAGGACCAGAGAGTGTGGGGAGGATTATAAGGGAGAAGGTGGTCCCTGAGATAGCTTGGGCCTGAGCCATTTAGGGCTTTAAAGGTGATAACCAACACCTTCTACTGGGTCCGGAAGCTGATAGGCAGCCAGTGGGGGGACCTCAGAACCGGAGTAATGTGGTCCCTCCTAGATGTTCCAGAAACTAGCCTGGCTGCCATATTTTGTACGAGCTGTAATTTCCAAACTAAGCACAAGGGTAGCCCCATGTAAAGTGCATTACAGAAATCAAGACGTGAGGTTACCAGTGCGTGCACAACAGTCTCAAGATCCCTTACTTCCAGAAAAGGGCGCAGCTGGCGTATCAGCCGAAGCTGATAACAAGCGCTCCTGACTGTCGCATTTACCTGATTTGTCATCAGGAGCGACGAGTCAAGGAGCACCCCTAGACAGCGAACACAGTCACTGGAGGAGAGTGTGACCCCATCCAGTACTGGAGATTGCAACCCAATTCTTGGCTTTGGGGCCGCTACCATGAGCACCTCCGTCTTGTCTGGATTCAGTCTCAATCTGTTTTTCCTCATCCAGCCCATGACTGCCCGAAGACATTCATTGAGAGAAGAGATGCCGTCAGAATTCGAGACCGACAAATGAGATACGGAGAAATAGATCTGAGTGTCATCAGCGTACTGATAACACCCAGCTCCATAACTCTCGATAATCTCACCCAGCGGCTTCATATAGATGTTAAATAACATCGGGGACAGAATAGCACCCTGTGGTACTCCACAGGTAAGCTCCCTTTTACTGGAGCTACTGTCCCCGAGCAGCACTTTCTGGGTCCTGCCTGAGAGGAAGGATCAGAACCACTGCAAAGCAGTGCCTCCGATGCCTAACTCCCTCAGGCGATCCAGAAGAATGCTGTGATCTATTTATTAAAAGCCACTGAGAGGTCTAGGAGCACCAACAGGGTCACACTACCCCTGTCGATGCTCAGACGCAGATCGTTGGTCAAAGCAACCATGACAGTCTCAACCCCAAAGCCTGTCCTAAAGCCAGTTTGAAATGGGTCTAGGTAATCGGTTTCATCCAAGACAGCTTGGAGTTGAAGAGCAATCACCCTCTTGATCACCTTGCTCAAAAATGGTAATAAAGAGACTGGCCCATAATTATTCATAGCCAGGGGGTCCAGGGAAGTTTTTTTTCAAAATAGGCTTAACAGCTGCCTCCTTTAGACATGATGGAATATATCCTTCCCTGAAGGCTGCATTGATGATGCTCACAAGGAACTTCCGCAATGTGTCCCCTCCCTGGATGGCCAGCCAAGATGGGCAAGGGTTGAGGGGGCAGGTTGTCTTCCTCACACTACCAAGGAGCTTGTCCACGTCATTGGTACTCACAGATTGAAGCTTATCCAGTATAATTACATCGGCAGAGTCGTTGGACACCTCGTCCATTGTTTCTATTACAATAGTGGCATCTAAGTCGGCTCTTATCTGAGAGATTTTATCTGCAGAAAAGTTATTAAATGTGTCATAGCAGGCAGTCGTCGGGTTAAGCAGGGGATTTGGCGCAGGGGACACCTGCGTCAGCTCCCTCACCACCCTAAACAGCTCTGCTGGACGGGACTCTGCAGACGCAATATGTGCAGAGGAGAAGGATCTCTGCGCTGCATGCATTGCCTCCCGATAGGACCAAAGAAAGGTCCTATGGCGAGTTCTGTCAGATAAGAGTCGAGTCTTCCGCCACCTTCACTCTAGTCGTTGTCCAAACCGCTTTATTTCCCTAAGCTCAGGCGTATACCATGGCCTACGGTTAGAAGTGGATTGGCAAGGACGCTTGGGAGCAATTGTGTCGATAGCTTTGGTAAGGTCAGTGTTCCAGGTATTAACCAGAGCATCGACAGGATCACCGGCATTTCCAACCATTAAACCCTCTAAGGCTTTCTGGAAACCCATAGGTTCCATTAGCCTTTGAGGGTGGACCATTTTAATGGGTCCACCACCTCCGGTGGGGCAGATGTAGGCTCTAAGTTCCATCTTGACCAGGAAATGATCCATCCATGACAAAGCGGAGGTACTAATTACCTCTGCCCACGGATATGCCTGATCTGAACTAAAGTCATACCGCATTGAGTGTATGACCTGCACAATGCGTGGGCCCGTTGACCAATTGGGATTGGCCCATGTTTGTCATGGTCTCCATTAACTCCCGAGCCACACCTGTTAAGCTGGTCTCGAGCGGGATGTTGAAGTCCCCCAAAACCAAAAGTCTGGGGGACTCCAGCAGCAGCTCTGAGACCAGCTGTGTCACCTCGGTTAGGGAGTCTGCTAGACAACGGGGTGGCTGGTAGACTAGCAGAATCCTCAAGCTGTCCCTGGTCTTCAGGCTTAGGTACATACACTCAAAGTGGGCTGTGTTCCGGACAGGTATCCTGGTCAAGGTCAGGTGGTTCTTATGGACTAGAGCCACTCCGCTCCCCCACCCACTTCCCCTCACCTGCTCGCTAACAGAGTACTTGGCTGGGAGGGCCTGCGCCCATGTGACAGCGCTATCCTCTCCCAGCCAGGTCTCCGTGAAGCAAGCCAGGTCGGTGTCCTCATCCAAGAGAAGATCCTTGCTGCTATTGTAATTTAACTAGTTTCAAATTTTTTAACTTTTGTATGCTGATAATTTTAAACTATGGGTTGACCCCTGTATCCATGGAAATGGTATCCACAATGTCACTTATCCACATCTGAAAAAATATGTCCTCTCTAGGCATTTTCAAGTCATCCAGTGCAATTCTATGGTATGCTTCCACTGGAAGTTGGGCCAGATGCCATTCATTTCAATAGCTCTCACTATTATCCATGGTTTCACATATCCACGGTAAGTCTGGGGATGTGTGTGTGGCCTGTATGCCTGTTTTAACTATTATAAGCCACCTAGAGCCCCAAACTGGGGGGGGGATGCAGGATAACAGTAATAATAATATTAATGGTCAGAATTCTATATGGGAGATACATATATGTGAGCACCATAGTTATGGTGCTATGCAGTGAATCCTGCCCCCCCCCATTCCTACTTACTGGGCAACAGCAGTTTTGTTCGACAGGAGTCTGTTCCCCTCTTGCTTGGGAAACAGCTAAGTGATGGTCCCACTCCCTCCCATGTGTGATCTCTGATGCAATAGGCAGAAACAGGGTCCCTGTCTTAATTCCCTTTTCTGTTGGAGGTCGTTTGTGTGTGGGGTGGGTGGGAACCTCAGTCAGCTGCTTGCTGAGAGACAGGGGAACTGACCCTTGTAAATCTCAGCAGCTGCTGACTGATAAGTGGAGATTGGGGTTCCTTCACGGTCCCTATGCATCCCTTAAACTATGGGCTATGTAGGGATCATGAATATGTAACAGTCCACAGTGAGTAACTCTAGGTTATGCATTTGTAACTGCCTTTGAGGGTTCTGGCCAACAATAACACTAACAAGGGACTGCAGAGGAAAACAGAGGTATTGGGGCTTGCTGTGTGTGTGGGCACAACCTATGGGAGGGTACCTGGGGCCTGCTTTATGGTATGCAACTGGTAAATGGTATTTTGTCCCCTGTGTTCATTTTGGTGCTCTTTACCAGACTTATCTGTCACTAAAATGCCTTTTATTAAAAACCCAAGAAGCAACACCCAGCACTGTGTGAGCAGACTTCCATTCATGCTGTAGAATTTCTCTTGCTTCTCTTCTACTGCATGTGCTGCCTATCTCAGAGGGACCCCCAACCTCCTAGAGCAGACTGGAGGAGGGACACAATGGAGGTTGCAGGGAAGAAGGGAGGGAGCTGTTCTTCCAGTAATTTCTGTTCTTTTGTAAAAGAGTCACAGTTGATAGATACTGCCTAAGCTTTATCAGACTACCCTCCAGAAAAGGCAGACTACCCTCCAGAAATTCTTTTGCTAGCATAAATTGTGGCATTTTTATGCAGGTAAAAGAATCCCTCACCACACTTACCTTGAACAGCATCCATGAAACTTCCCCGGCAGTAATGGAGCACAAATGGAGCTCCGTTTACTTCCGGGGTTGAAATCTCCCAGATTCTCGTGAGAAGATGCTAGTGCAGGAATTTCAAAAAACCAAAACAAAATAAAGACACAAAACGTTAAGAAAAGCATCAAAACACACTTTAAGTACACGTGTGTGTGTGTCATAAAAAGAGCATCCCCTACCTGGCTGTCACAATCTCACCCGGAAGTGTTTGCCTATTGACACTGCGTTCACGTGAGTACAATGGTGCATGGATTCAAACACCGGCAATGCTGACACAAAAGCACAATGGGGCATCAATTGAGAGCTTGAGCCATCAATAAAAAAGTACAGCTTTTTAACAATATATGATCGCAAAAGGACCATGTCATCTGGTATGCACGCCCTTTCACAATCATTAGGCATCTTTATGACACCATATTTGACTGGTCTGATAAAGTCCTAAGAATATATTCTTTTTTCTAAACTCAAAATTATTTTTATTAATATACAAAGGATTACAATAGAGCAAAAAAAAAATAAAAAGCAAACAAAACACAGCTAAAAAGGGTATATGAGGGTGTCTAACAGATACTGCCAGTATATTCTTCTCCGTTTGCATTAAGTTTGCTGACTACCGTAAATGAAAGCAAAGCAATTAAAACAACTACCACCACAATCCCACACAAAACAATAAGGAGAAGACCACCAAATCATTCATTCAGATCAAAAATGACAAGCTTTTTTCTGACTAATCACAAACACATAACCTTTGTCTCATTCATCATTTACTTTCTGAGTCATGTCTAAAGTAAGGGTGTAACCTCTGTGGGGCAGAAGTCATATATTTTTACATGACTAGATGTCCATTCATGCATTTATACCCACACATTAGCCTAAATCCTATTTTAGTCCTGACTAGAGCAGACTCATTGAATTCATTGTCTTTATGTGTTGCCTTATCATTGAACAATTGATCGGAGGGGTCTACTCCTTGCAACGAACCAAAAGGATGCTAACCATTGTATGTGAACTGCTATTTGGATCATAATCTCTAGCAGTGATGACTTATTTCATGCCTGTAGTTTTGATAAGCAGAAAGAGAGATAAGAGCCAAAATGTGGTGTAGTGTTTTTACAACACAAGCATTATTTTTATTGGATGTTTATCTCCAGGAAGCTTAGTGAGTTTGATATTTATCAGTTTGGACTGCATGTGTTTATGGCATTAGTTCCAGGTCAGAGTTTGGCATCCAATGGTGATTAACATTTTTGCATTCCTTTTACATGACTTAATTGCCTTTTTATCCAAATGCATACAGCTGAAATCAAGAGATTAATAATTATATAGACTAGCAACATGGCAAATATCTTCTGAAATCAAGCAGGATAAAGAAATATCTACCAAGAATGTATTTTTAATGACAGAGAAAAATGTGATGACTCACACATTCTGAGTTCATATTTTGGCTGGTGATGATTTTACTGAAATAATTTTCTCCTAAACATGAATATGCAAGAGACATATGAATATGTAAGAGACGTTGCAGACTAAACTATTAAAATATATGTACACTATTGAAACATTTTGAAAATAAATAGAAATGAGGGCTGATTCACCTATGCACATGCATCATTTAATTATTCCATACTTAATGTATCTCCAGTGGATGGGTAAACTATGTCACTTGGAAAGCATTGCATCTGAGCTAGCACCCAATGCTAATGAAACATTTTCCTTGTATAACTGATCTGCAAGGGCTCATTCACACATGCAAATACTCCGTTATTGCTACAATCACTGAGTGATGCACATGCAAGGACAGCAAACAACATGCTTATATTCAACATGCTTCCAGGGATTCCTGGAAGAATGTGGATAATATTATTAAAAAAATTCTTATCATCCTTTTCCCATCTCCGTATTGCAGATGAAGGAAGCCAGTGGCTTCTGTGTTGGTGGGGCAGTGAATCCAGGTTTTAGATAAAACTTTAAAGGAGTTACCAGTAGTCAAGGGGCTGGGTTCAGCACCTTGGATAGCTACGGTACTCTAAAATTAAGATAAAAGTTAAGACCCTGTTATTGGCCTGGACAAGCCACCCTCTGGCCTGGAGTATGCTACCCTCTGGCCTGGACAAGCTGCTCCTGCCCCTCCAACACACACACAAACACACACACACACACACACACACACACACACACACCTCCCCCTCAACAGAGAGGGGAAAAATAGTGGGTTGTTTTTCCCCTCAAAGAGCAAAGCCAGCAAAGCTTTTCAATTTCAAAGGCACAGAATGCTTGAACAATATAAGTCATTCCTCACACACACACACACACACACCCGCTTACCCCACTTCCTTCTCTGACAGGGACAGGCAAGACAGAGGCTGAGAGAAGCTGTTTTCCTATCTCTTAACACTTGTGCAGTTTGTCACAGCACCACATGCCACCATGTTGTAGCTAAACTGAGGCTCTCTCACCTTGGAACCCCCAGATTAGCGTCCCTCTAAGGGTAACCCTGAGTAGCGTCACTCAAGAGTGCCCCTTAGAGGCCAAAATCACTGCCACCACCAAATGAAGTCTTTACAGCCAGCCCATTGGGAGACTGGAATCCAGGGGGACTACCCATCACTGTGAACTAACCAACTCTTCCCTCCTATCCCCAGAGAGACAGAGAAATGTAGCAAAACCAAGAGACATAGGCACATGCAGCATCAGTGTATAGGAAGATTAAGAAGACTTTTTATTCAAGCAAGTTCAAGTAACATCAATCCTCCATGAGGCAGGCTCTTCCGTGCCCCAGGTGCACTTTAAAGTTACAGAAATAACAAAGCATTAAAGCATTCAGTTATTCTAAGTTACATTCAGTTACTAAATTTAGCCACATTCAACCCAAAGTGGAATAAATTAACATAATTTCCTAACATGACCCTAAACAGGCCTTAAAGGTTCTACTCACTACTTTGCAGTCTGTTGGCTTCAGATGGAATCAAGGAAAGTGGGAGCAAAGCCAGGTGGCTCTGCTCTACCAACATTCCCAGCCCTTGGCTCTCACATGCTGAAATATCAAGAACCTTCTTTGTCTGTTCAAGGCCGCATGGTCTGACTCTCTCTAATGGCCGCACACAAAAGCAGTTATATCTTCTTTGGGATTCCCAGGTCAAGAGCTGTGATTGGCCATTTCAGGTTTGGTGATGTGATATTATTGATGATGTCAGCTCATTAGCTTCTGTGAAGGTGGTGTTTTAGACCCCTCCCTTCCAGTTAACCCTTTCCTTACCTGATGCCATGTTGGAAAGGCAATACTGTTTGTAAATAAAGAGAAATGTAGTTCTCTGGCAGAATTATGGGAGTTGCAATCAACCTCGAGGCAACATGATGGAAACTCCATCATGACAGACCCAAACCCAAATGCCTCTAGTTCAATTCTTCTCATTCTTCAGATCACATACTTATATAATTCTGTTTGCAAACAACAAAAAGTATATTAATATTCATTAGTAAAGAGTCCAGATAGAAAACTGACTGTTATTTCTTGATCATATATCATCCTGTTCATATATCATCCTGCTCTTGCTGTTCCTATGTGTCTTTCTTTCTGTAGAGCTAATAGCACTCTGTCAGCATGATACAGGGTTTTGGGACTTGCTACCTTCTCTCTGGCTTTTCTTCTCAAATGAAGATTCAGGAAGGACTCATCCTGTGCTTTCTGCAAGCGCGCTGATGACTGAAAAGGCCAATCCAAGATAAACATGTCTGGTTACAGAAAGCACAGCCGAAGGTCTCCTTGGGTGATGTTTCTGGGTTGTGATTCTTTCTGCGTTGTCATTTCTCTTCAAGACTTGTTCGGCGTGAGTTCTCAAATAAGGCTGCAGCATTGTGGATAGTACATCTCCATGCCTCCTGATGTGAGCCCAGGGTGGACCATTGTTGGTGATCAATTTGGCCAAGCCTGAGATGTTGTTTCCTTGTATCGCTTTTTTGGAGCGCCCCTCTTACGCTGACCCATGGCGAGTTCACCGTAGAGTACTATTTTTGGGAGGCAATGTTCCTCCATCCTAGAAACGTGCCCTGCCCAGCGCAGCTGTGTTCTCAATATCATGGCCTCAATGCTAGCGATCTCTGCTTGCTCAAGGACAGCAACATTCGTCACATAGTCAGTCCAGTGTATATTTAGGATTGTGCATAAACAGCGCTGATGAAAGTGTTCCAGGAGTCGGAAGTGGTGGCGATAGGTGACCCATGTTTCAGACCCGTAAAGGAGAATAGACAGTACAATGGCTCTATACACACTGATTTTTATGCTTCGCCTCAGGTGTTTGTTACTCCAGACTCTTTTGTAAAGTCTTCCAAATGTGCTATATGCCTTTGCTAATCTGTGATCAATCTCTTTGTTAATCTTGGCATCTGAGGAGATGATGCTTCCCAGATAGGTGAACTGCTGAATGGACTTAAGCACAGATTTGCCAATGGCAATGTGTGGATGATGGTGTTCATACTGTGGTGCAGGCTGCTAGAGAACTTCCATTTTCTTCAGATTGACTTCCAGCCCAAACAGCTCTGCAGCTGTTGTGAAGCAGGATGTTAGGCATTGCAGAGCTGCTTCTGTGTGGGCAACAAGGGCAGCATCATCAGTGAAGAGCAGCTCATGGACTAGATAGTTTAGAGTCTTACTAGATTTTCAGACAACACTGTTATAGTGTTACTATTCCACTTTATTTGTTCTGGTTGCCTCCTCTTGAATCTTGGGATTTGCACTTTAGGGAAGGGCATTTAGAACTCTTAGCCAGAGAATTCTTAGGCCTCACTAAACTACAAACCCCAGAATTCCACAGCAGGAAGCCAGAGCAATTAAAGTGGAAAAGTAACACTATAACAGTGTAGTCTGAAAATCTCCTTAGTGCGAGCCCTCGGACAGCTTAAGTTAAACAAGCTACCATCAGTAAGGTAACATATATAGATGCCATCTTCTTCTTCAAGCTCTGCCGTAGCCCTTTGAAGCATCATGCTGAAGAAGATTGTAAATAAAGTTGGAGCAAGAACACAACCTTGCTTCACTCCATTAGTTATTAGAAAGGGCTCTGAAAGAGATTGCCATTTCTGACTTGACCATGCTGGCCCTCATGTAGCAAGATAATCAATTTAAGGAATTTGGGAGGACATCCTAGTCTTTCCAGGATCTGTCACAGACCTTTTCTACTCACAGTGTTGAAGGTTTTGGTGAGGTCGAGAAATGTTACATAAAGTCCCTTGTTCTGCTTTCTACATTTCTCTTGCAGTTGTCTAAGGGCAAATATCATATCTGTAGTACTCCTATTGGCTCTGAATCCACATTGGCTTTCAGGAAGAAGTTCTTCTGCAATAGCAGGAACTAATCTGTTCAGGAGTATCCTTGCAAGGATTTTTCCAGCAATAGAAAGCAGTGTTATACCTGGAAAGGTGCTACCTTCTAAATAACTACAAATCTGAGGAATCCTAAACCATTACGGTTAAAGTGGCAGGAAACTTGTATAACTGTATAGTGCAGATGTGACTATAATTTCTGCTGTTTGCAACAATTTATTTTATTTATTGAAATGATACCTTGTCTTTCTCCTGGAGTGGAATGGAGGTGCTTCTCACAGCATTTACCATTGAATTGGGCTTTCTTCCATTTCCCATTCCTCTGCAATCAAAATCTTAATAACTATTGTTGAAATGTCTAACAACAATTTTAGATCTTCTGCTGCTGCCATGTCCTTTAAGCTATGTCTCTTTCTATGCAAATTCTGTTGCAGACTATTGGGTTCTGTATAGAAACAGTGCTTGGAGAACTGGGTCTTAAAGATTTGAGCTCTAAAATGTCAGTGGCTAACCAAACAGAGTGTGATGGGGTTTGTTTGACTCTGTTATCTTGTAATTAATAGCCCCGGCATGCCAATCATACAGCCCAAATGTCACCTGCACTCTTTTAACTCAGTGTCCCAAACAGGGAATCATTTGTGTACAAAGTTACCAGTGGTTTTACATCTATAAACCTCACTAAAATGTCTTCCAAAAACAACAGTATCCGAGATCCGTTTTGAGACAGAATTTTGGATGAACACTAAGTGACTTTTCATCAGCATGAATCTCTGAGAAGAAATGTTTTGAAGAACATTTCTTTGCACAGACGTTTCCAGGCACCCGGACAACTGGGCTGGTGGTTTAGACCCACAGCGCATTCATAAATGAGATGATGTTTGAGAAAAGATACTGAAAACATTTTTCTAAGGCAATGGTGAAAGCAATTAAAAAGGAAGAAACAGGATTCTGAATTCCACATGAAGACTCAAGAGTTTTTCATCATTTCTGACTTTAGCTAGGAGATGAAAGTCCACTGTGTATTTATAAGCTGTGCCCTCAGAGCTATGGAAAACAATATTCTCCTGGGAAAACTCACTGCCTCTTGCTGCTACTTTAATGGAAGCAATATATGTTTTGTTCAGGGTCAGGTGTTTTGATCTGAGTGAGGCCATTTTGGAACAGAGTAAACAACAAAGACTATTGTTAACCTGCCGTACTTGTCCTCTCTTTGATGAGTTTGGAAGCATTCACTTTAGTCTTTGAAAACTTAAGGAGATTTTCACACTGGGGAAATAACCCCCATGGAGATCAGGAGCAAAATGAGGCTGTTCTGGTTCCAGCACTCCATTTTGCATACCGCCTTCCTTCTCCTGATCTCCTGTCGTCCTCCCTTTGTCCTGCTTCCATTTTCCTCCCGCTATGTTCTGCTATTTTTTTTTTACTAATGAAGAACTTTCGTTAGTAAAAAGTATCGGAAGGAAAATGGAAGCAGGACGGTGGGAGGATGGTGGGAGATCTGGAGAAGAAATGGGGCGTGCGAAATGGAGCACTGGAACCGGAACAGCCCCATTTCTCTCCCGATCTCCGTGGGGTCCCCCCCCATGTGAAAATCTCCTTAGAGTTGAATCCTGGCAAACCTCACGTTATGAAGTTGCATTTTAAACAAACCATAGTTAAAATTAAGCACAATTTAGGGTTAACACAACACACTAGAATGTAATTCATTTAACGTGAAGGTGGAGCCTTCCAACCTACTTGTGGCTGTGCCAGAAAGGGAGCAATAGAAGTGGTAGAACTTTGAAGATGTCATACCCTGCTTCCAGAACTTGGAAGTGGACTCTGACTCAGAGAATGAAGTAGTGGACATGCTAGGACCTGCTGAACCAGAGCAGGAGGATGTTCTGAAGCCACAGACCTCAGATACAGACAATAATGCAGGTTTATCAGTACCATCTCTGGCAGAGGGTCCTGCCCATTCAGCTATGGAGGACAACTTACTTGTACCTACCTTCACAGCATGTAGACAACAAAAGGAGGGCTTGAGGCAATCTCAGCATATTTATACAAAGCAGCAGTTAGTTAAGCAGCAGCCGCATTAGCTGCTGATCTATAAATATGCAGCACTGCCCTCCAGGGTTGCAAAGATTATCTGACATACCTGATTATCCATTGTGTTCTTGATCTCTGTGTTGGACCTGGACTGTGTTTGTTGTTTGTTTACTCTGGACTCTGTTTGCCTGACCTGGGTTCTGTTGGACTGACCTAGAATCTGTTTGCCAGACCTGAACTTTGTTTATTGGATTTTGCTTCTGGACTTGTGTTTATGCTTGCTAGTAAAGTAAGTGACTGACTCCATTATGCCTTGATTCCTTTGCCCAGTAATTAGTCTGACTGTGCTGTGCCTTTGCTTATCAGCTGTATAGTAACACGCCTTTGGCTGGTTGTCCAGATGTTGTTTGGACAGAAGATCAGGCAGAGGCATCTCCTATGAGTGGAGTTTCACTAATGGAAATGCCTCAGGCTGATTGTCAGAAATTCCTCTTTTCTTCTCCCTGCCTCACCCACCTCACAGTCTGCTCCATTCTGCATGTTCCTCATTTCTCTGAGCAGCATTTTGGCAGCTCTTGCACCTCTCTCTTCTTGGACTTAAAATGACCCAGGGATGGCAAAATTTCCACTCACAAGCTTAGGGCATGTTTGAGGGCATTTTTTTGGGGTGGGGGAAAATTTCATTTTTTTCCCAATGTGGAGGACTAGCCCCCCCCCAAACCAGCACACGGGCCACACTTTCCCCACCTCTGTTTTAGATTAATTTGGTTGAAGGTGGAAGAATTTCTTAGCTGGCAGCATCTTGTCATATATGGTCCTTCCCAAACACCTAGGATATAGTGCAGTGTTATGATTACAGTATTGGGCTAGGACTTGGAAGGACTTGGTTCAAACCTCTGCTTCACCAATCACCATCTCTCAGCCATATCTACCTAAAGGATTGGTGTGAAGATAAAATGAGAACTATGGATGACAAAGTCCTCTCATACAATGGAATATTTTATTTAGTTTATTTATGTCATCTTTCTTCTGGAGTGGGACCCAAGGCAGCTCACAAATAAATTAGTTACAAACAAATACAATTTAAAGCAATTAAAACCACAGTATAATATTCTGTAAAAAAGATACAAAATTAAGAACATAAATAAACACAGTACGCACTTCAGTAAAAATCCTTCCTGAAAATAAATACATATTAAAATCCTGCTTGAACAGAAACATCTTTGCCTGACAGTGAAAGGAAAGGGGGGCAGCCTATCCTCCCATGCGAGGGAGTTTCAGAGGGTGGGAGCAGCCACTGAGAAGGCTCTCTCTTGTGTCCTCACCAAGCAGGCGTGTGATGGTGGTGAGACCAAGAGAAAGCCTCCCCCTAATGATCTTAAACCGCTGGCAGATGCATATCAGCAGATATGGTCTTTCAGATAGTCCGGATTCAAACTGTATAGGGCTTTATAGGTCATGACCAGCACTTTGATTTGTGCTTGGATACGAAATGATAGCGAGCGAAGCTGTTTTAACAAGGGAGTTATATGCTTCCTATAGCTGGCACCAGTCAGTATTCAGGCTGCAGCATTTTGAACCCACTGGTTTCTAAACAGTTTCTAAAGGCAGCCCCACTTAGAGTGCATTAAAGTAGTCCAAAAGGGATGTAATTGAGGCGTGTGTCCCTGTAGCAAGGTCTGACATCTCAAGCAATGGGCGCAACTGGCGCACTAGTTTTAACTGTGCAAATGCGCTCCTGGCCACTGCTGAAACCTGGGCATCCTGGCTCAGGGTTGTGTCCAGGAGAACATCCAAGCTGCAGGCCTGAGATTTCAGGGGGAGTGTAACCCCCATCCAGCACAGGCAGAGTCCCTGTTCCTTGGTCTGCCTTCTCTTTTTCTTCTCTGTAAACCTACAAAATCTACTTTGGAGGATCGGCCAATCCCTCCCCCTGTCAAATTTTGAGATCAATTGGAGGAGGAAGGCTGCAAGACGGAATTGCCACCTCCCAGTTCCACTAATGGGAAGCTGCTCTGTCAGGGTGAAGCTATAATTGGATAGAACCCATATATGCCTCCCTAGCCTTCAGAAAGGAAGAGTGGGATGAAAATGTAATCAGTATATGCACTGCATGACAGGCAGTGTACCGTATGTCATTTTAATAATTACATTTATTCCCTTATGTACTTTCATGGTACCTGGCATTAATTTCCATTGTTGCTGGTAGTGGGAATAAAATTACTGCTTTGCAATGGTTGTACAGTTGTAACAATTTGTCATAAATAATATAATATTTATAAAACTGATGAAGCCTCTGTCATTATTTATAAACTGCAATTTATATTTTTCAAATAGCAGTACAACATGATGGATGTTGGCCCCTTACTTGAGCAGTGGGATCAAATAAATAACGAATCCAATGAAACTTAATAGAGGGTATAAGAAGCAGCATTTTTGAGAGGATACTAACCATAACTTTGGTATCTGTGCTGCATAACAAAGTCATGGGGCCCTGGTGGCGCAGTAGGCTAATGCAGCTAAAACTGTAGCCAAAACTCATGTAGATCTTGAGTTCATAAGTTTGATTCCAGGGCCCCCCAAGTTGGTAAAATGAGTACCAGCATAATAAAAGAGCTGGGGTGACATGCTGTGGAAGCTGTTAATTCAATTTCTTAAAAAAGTAGCAGTTGTTATTAGTGTACAATGCATTCTGCAGTGTCACTCTTGCAGCATAGTTTGTATGCCAGCAGCACCATCTACTGGCACTCACATTGTACAATTGTCTATACTGAATGTACTGCAATCTGAAATGTATTGTATTAAAAATTGCATTGTAATGTATTGTACTGTATTTACTGTGTGATGTTGTACCCCGCCCCAATTCTTAGGAGAGAGGCGGGTAATAATAACTAAGTATTATTATTTATTATTATTATTATTATTATTATCGTTTACATGCATGGTGATCTGGGAATGAAGATGTATTATTCTCCTGCCATGTATAATAAACAAGGATCAGGCTTTTTTCTTTTTTTAAACAATGTGACAGACAACTAGTGAGCCAGTTGGACCCGCATACTCCAGGAGCCAATCCTCTGTGAGGCAGTGGAAGGAGGAGGGGCTTCTGGAGGAGATAAAGGGGGACTGAGTGAGTTTAAGTCAGAGGAGATTTTCAGACAGGCAAAAATCGCCCCTTGCCGCGCGAGCAGCCTCCCGAAACTGCTGCGCGGCAAGGGTCTTTTTCGGACGACGCGGTGCCTCTAGCGAAGCCGTCCGTGTCACTTCCGTGAAGCTTGGGACGGCTCCGCGTCATATTTCAATCACGGGCTTGAAATATGACGCGGAGCCGTCCCAAGCTTCACGGAAGTGACACGGACGGCTTCGCTAGAGGCACAGCGTCGTCCGAAAAAGACCCTTGCCGCGCAGCAGTTTCGGGAGGCTGCTCGCGCGGCAAGGGGCGATTTTTGCCTGTCTGAAAATCTCCAGAGTTTAAGTTGAGTTTCAGTTTTAGAGAGTTAAGATGAGGCTTTGAGTGATCCAAGACAGTTAGAGGCTTAGATAAAGAGTGAATGTTTGTGAAGGCCCAATAACTTGATTATAAAGTTACATGTTTTATTTGTTTGACAACAAATGTTCTTTTGTTAATGAAAGAACAAAAGAAGATCTAGCCTGGCAGAGTGATTCTCTGGCAAGGAGACACAGCCAGTACTACACAGCCACACCTGAGTGCTTATGCTATACCACTGGGATACGTAGTTTGGCTGTGACATGGAGGTTGGGCATCACTAGTGGTGACAGGGCGGGAGGTGGAAATCCCCCCTGGTGTCACAAAGTGGTGGCAGCGGTGGGATAGGGAAGGCCCCGTGCCTCTAGGAGGATGCCCTTCGTCACAAGGAACTGCTAACTTTATTTGTAATTACGGAGCACAGTTGGACCCCCGTATCTGTGGAACCATTATCTGCGGTTTCAGTTATCCATGACTGAAAAAACTAGGGACATATAACCATAGAGTTTTACAGGAAAATGCCTAGAGAGACATCCTCTCTAGGCATCTTCTAGGTCCTCTAACACAATTCTATAGTATGTTTGTACCAGAAGTTCTTTGTTTTAATAGGGTTTGCTGTTATCCATGATCTGTGGTAAGTCTGAGAACCCCTGCAGATACATACCTATACAGGTTGGCCCCCATATCCATGGATTTGGTATCCATGGTTTCACTTATCCACGTCTGAAAAAAAACAAACTCTAGGCCTTTCTAGGTCCTCCAATGAGATTCTATGGTCAATGTCTGGTGTTTATCACATTGAAAATAATAGAATTTCAGGTATCCACAGGGAGTCTTGGAACATATCCCCCATGGATACAGGGGTTGACTTGCATTTAAAATGTACACAAATTTACTAATGCATGGAATATAATACAAAAAAACTGATATTTGTATCAGGCCAAAAAAGTATTGTACTTATTCATTTACTTTCTTTTATTTAATATTTTTATGCTGCTTTTCATTTTTGATAAAAAAAACAAAACAACCCAGATTGGTTTTCAATATAAACACCAAGAAAATGCAATAAAACTGGAGGCGGGGAATGATAGCTAAGATAACATGAAACTGATAAAATGACAAAATATTTAAATGAGGGGTCACTGACAAAGCTAAAGATCAGGATGACACCTTGGCAAATACAAGTTGGCAGGGGAAACAGCCCACTAACCCTCCTTGCTATTAATGGTGCGATTATTCCAGGTAGTGGGTGCCATAGTAGCGAAGGCTCTCCTCCACACTATGGAGATTATCAGACAGGAACAAAAAAAGCATTCCTGTCCCACAATCTCCACTCCTGCCCCTGTCCCATCCCAGTCCTGCCACAATCACCCTCCCCACAGCACTTACATCCTCTCTGGTTGACAAGGCAGCCCAGAAGTGAAAGGAGCTCTAACGGAGCTCCGTTCACTTCCTGGATAGAAATGCTGTGGATTCTCATGAGAAGACACGAGTGCAGAAAATTCAAATGTAAAAACAAAAATACACACCAAAACGTTTTGAAAAGCACATACACACACTAAGAAATTTATAAGTAATCTGGGGAGGGTTAAAAAAAAAAGAGGGTAGCTTACCTGGATGTCCCGATCTCACCTGGAAGTGTTCTAGCAGGGACCTCCCATTGACGCTGGGATATTGCCAGCATAACGGGGCACTTTGTTGCACACTGGCAAATCTGGAACACAAATGGAATGGGGGATCTATTGACGGCTTCTCGTATCAATAAAAAATAGCGCCAGCAGAATGGGTGCATAATGGGGGGGGGGAATGGTGTCGTCTGAAAAGGGAGCCCTTTTGCGATCTCCTGGCATTGCTGTAACATCACTTTAGATGTGTCTGATAATCTCCTGTGACAAAATGAGCCTGTATTCAAGGATTCATTCAAAGAGACAGCTGTGTTAGTGTGTTTCGGCATAAAAAATATAAAAGCATCCAGTAGCACCTTTCAGACTAAGTGAGAAAAAGAAATATCTAGCATAAGCTTTTATAGACTCCAGAGTACGCTATCAGTTGCATCTGATGAAATAGATTGTAATTCATGGAATCTTATGCTATATATTTCTTTTTCTCAGTAAGTTGCAAAGATGCTACAGGATTCCTTTCTATCTCACTAGAGATTTGTCTACACTGGCCAAAATATGCCACTTTCTGGCTGGAGTATTCTTCCCTTTGTTTACATTGATGAGAACCACCTGAAGACAAATGTTTCTATTATCCAGATGGCATCTTCAAAGGGGATTTTTCCTATTAAAAAGCCTCAAATTCTCAGTTTGTTGGTCAGATCCCACTTTCCTCCCAAACCCACATCACTCCATCCCTCAACCCCCTCCGTGCCTCCTCTTGAATCCCACTAATGCCTCCCCGACCCCTTGCCAGCTTCCACCCAACCCAGGAGCTTCCTTCCTACTTCTATAACATTAACTCCCCTTCCTAAATTCCACCCACCCCACTTTCTGTGCAAATGCTGCTGCTATTCGAGAGTACCTCCACTTTTCATGAGGAGAACCTAGCTTCAGGATCAGGTGCAGTATCAGGCCCAAGCCTTAATCTAAACCCACTTCTAACGCATTCCTGCTTTACTTGAATAGTCTTGTTTGGTTGATTAAATGAAGTGTGTGCATGTGTGTATGTCTTTTAAGTCAGTTCAATAAAGTTTCACCAGTTATTTGTATTCCTGATTCTGTGTTTATTTCTGTCTCCACTGGTATATACAGGGTTAAAGATTCCAAATGTTACACTGCCGTTACACTATTGCACTGCCATTTGAGTTACTTTAATTCCCCAATATAAGACCAGTGCATGAGTGGACATTTCCATGGACACAAGAGTTTTGTGTAATATCTCCACAGGTTATATTGGAAATCTCTACTGGCTGGATTAAGCTTGTGGGCTGGAGTTCACAATCCTTGAATTAGAGTGTGACCATTTTTTCTTGTTATCTGCAGAGCACACACCTGTGGATACATAATTTTTTTTTTATCTTACAGATTGTACAGCTGACATGTTTTGCTTGTGGTCTACTAAAACCCCTGTCGTCCCACTACATGTACTGCTGTCAAGCCAAGTGTCACTCAACCCATATTTATGCATCTGTTCTTTTGCTGCTTTAATGTAGAACATAATTAGTTTTATCTTTGTTGAATTCTGTTGCTCTTATTACATGCAAATACTAAATATGTCATATTGTAAAACGTAGGGTAGATTATGAACTCATTAGGATTTAGGAGATTTTCACACCATGGCTAAAAGCCCCGGTTCTGTTCCACCACCTCCTCTCCCATTCTTCCAATGGAATGGAGGTAAATGTTTGCATGCTTACCTCCATTCCGCTCCAGGAACGGGCGTCCTCCCTCCTTGCCCGGTGGGTCGTAAATGCAGCCGTCGTAAGGCTGCTTTTACGACTGGCCAGGGGAAATCCTGCTCGTTCTCACGAGAGAATGAGTGGGAGGGAAATTCAAATTAACCCCCCAGCTGTCAAATAAAAGAATAAAAAAAAAATACAAGTAACCTGGGAGGGGGGTGGGAAGGGTGGCACTTACCTGGATGTCCTGATCTTTGTAGGAAGTGCTCACCATGGAGCTCCTCCCCCGTCCCTGTCATTCTAGAACAGGGACGGGATCCAATTCGCACACCCGTGTTCCGTTACAGAATTGGAACTGGGTGCTTAATAACGACTTCTCCCTGTGAATACTATATCATGGGGAGAAAACAGAATGATGACAATTAGGGAACGGGACAGGGTCAATGTCGTCCAAAAGGGAAAACCTTTCCCGACCCTGTTCTGTTCCTGCCATGGGATATATAGCCCATGTGAAAATGTCCTTAGTCATTTAGTATATATATTTACCACTCTGGCTAGAGTTGTGGGTCACTTTCTCTGTTTTAAAGGGACTTGATTTTTTTTTTTAAAAAAAACTCCAAACAATGAACACAATGAAAAAGTCTTGGATTAAGCACCTTATGATGACTTATGACTCATCCTGCCCACAGCTATGTGGGCTTCCTGAAAAATTTATTAGACTTGACAACTGAACTAAGGATGTGGGCATTCACAAAGAATTACTTGTTGGATGGTTTTCCATTCTTAGTAGGTTGCATTTTAACAGAATGCATTTGTGTGGATCCACAGCTAATATGTTGGGGAATACTGGGGGAACAGAAGGATTAAAA
Organism: Gambelia wislizenii; assembly: GCA_030847615.1. NCBI lineage: Eukaryota > Metazoa > Chordata > Lepidosauria > Squamata > Crotaphytidae > Gambelia > Gambelia wislizenii. Next base: position 160,734,005 of record JAUMIR010000001.1, on the reverse strand, counting down.
TCCTACTAATACATGCAAGTTCACCAAAACTGGGTATGGCATAAAGAAGGGCAGACCATAGCCAAATAGTTACTGATAGTTATGTGCATCATGTGAACTGCAAATTTAAATACGGGAACACCACTATCCTATTAGGCAGAGATACCATACATTTCTCTCTGTTTGGATTCCCCTCATACTGGTATTTGTGTCTGATGAGGAGAAATGTTAGCATTGGGTCATCTACATCATCCTTTTTCTTTTAATACTGTGGCTGAGATACTACACTGTGGTTGTGTAGCATGTGGAGTTGTCTATTAATTGTGCTTCTATTAATACACAGTCTTTGTGTTGAATAGCAATGTTGCACAACTGAACCAAGACAGCAAATGTACAACCAAATGTGCATGCACATTTATGTAAAAGTGCATCTGTTCACAGCATGCATCCATGCACAATGCACAATAAACACCCCACACAATGCACATCCATGTGTGTTGTCACTGCATGTGCAAATTCTCTTCTTCAACCTTGAAATGAATGCAGGCCAAAATGTCTAATCACTTCTGCAGAGGAGCATAGACATTAAGAAGAGACTAACAGGATTCTGCTCAGTGTCTCATACAATTTTTGTTTTGCTTCCTATGCATTTGTAAAGCACAGATTCTACACTACACATTTGTAGCAGTTGGATAGCACCTAAACTGCAATGGTTCCGTCTATGGAAAGCTGGAATTTGGAGTTTGGTGAGGTACTTAAAATTTTCTGTGAGAGATGTGGTGTACTCCTATGAATTAACTTTACCACACTACACTGTTATAGTGCTATTATTCCACTTTTACTACTATAGCTGCCTCCTATGGATTTCTGGGGTTTGTAGTTTACTGAGGCCTAAGAGCTCTCTGTCTGAGAATTCTAAATGCCCCTCCCTAAACTGCAAATCCCAGGATTCCATAGGAGGCAGCCAGAGCAGTTAAAGTGGAATAACAATGTAAGAGTGTAGCGTGATAAAGTCATGGACACCAATTCCTTCAGGAAAGTCTGAAAGCCCCTGGCCCTATTTCCCCACCCCCCCACAATGGTTTTATTAAAAATATCTATTTTTCTTGTTTAATTAAGGGTTTCAGGGATCCAAAGAATTGTCACTTTGAATTCCTTTAATACAATCCAAAGCAAACAGAGTTTGAAGCATTTTTATACATATGAATCTATTTTCTACACATTATTTACTTATCAAATAGATTCCTGGCTTTACTTACAGACAGAAATGCATCCGCTTTGCCAATAATTCTGCAAGTTACAATACTCCCTAAGAACTCTTTCATTTCAGCAGTCTGATATCAGCACTGCAGCATTACTTTGGGAGTAAAACTAACCTGAATATTTCAGTTCAGTTCAAGTGATCTGTTTAAAACCAGAGGTCATTACAAAGGAGAGGAAGCAGAAACTGGGGTGCATCCCATGAAATCTGCAGAAGAAACTGGACTGAATGCTCAAAATGCTGTGAATTACAGAGGAGAAAAACCAAGTGTGTGTGTGCATGTGTGTTTGAGGGTACCATGAGAGTAAAGCATGACAGTTTAAAACAAGTGGTTGCCAAAACATGATACCACATTTTGTGGCACATGCTTCTAATATCTGATCATTTTTTTTACATTGCAGATAGACTTGGGTCAGTTTCAGCTAAAGGCGGTTGAGATCCATCATATTACCACCCTAAATAGCTTTAAAAAAGCTCTTAAGACGGATCTCTTCCAGCAGGTTTTTCCTGATAGATACCTGGCCAGCAGAAAGAAAAATCTAATTTAGCCCGATCCCACTAAAGCCACTGTTTATTGTTTATTTTTAGTATTTTTTAAAGTATGTTTTAATTTTTTGGAATTATCTAATTGTTTTTTAAGGGGTGGGTGGGATGGAGGGTCTTGAATGCATATTTTAAATGTTGTAAGCCACACCAACTGCGTTTTGTAGAGGGGCAGGATATTATTATTATAATTATATTATTATTATTATTATTATTATTAATAATAATAATAATATACTGTCTGAAGCAGAACTGTATATGGTGCCACTCTTTACTCACCTAAGTCAAGGTGCATAGTACCCAAAGCCAGCCAAGTTTGTTTGGCACATGAGGCAGAAAGTCTCACAAACACCTTTCCTCAGTCCTGGGAGGAACAATACAATTGTAACAAATGGGCTTACCATACTCCGAAGTAAAGCAGGAGTGCAGCAGGAAGGTTCCATCTTCCGTGCTGCTTTATTGCATGTTGTCATCATTCTTACAGTGTTCTACCATTCCAGTGTTCCTGTGGGAGACTGAGATAAAACCATGTCTTTTTGCGAACAGGTTTTTCCTGTCTCCCACGGGACTGGAATGGCAGAACAGTGGACGAACAACAATGTCATGTAGTAAGGCAGCATGGAAGATGGAACCTTCCTACTGAACTGCCACTTTACTTCAGAATGCGGTATGCCCCAAACAAATTTGCTGTCCTTTCATGACAACAAATATCAGCTGCATGAAGTAGCACTCTGCCTAATGATAGGGCCAGTCCTGTATTGGGTGCAGTCAGAAATCAAAAGGTAGCATCAACCTTCCTCAGTGAGCAGAATCTCCTATCAAGAAGATAATTTTCCAGACTGTGCTTGTATTTCATGGAACAGGTCCTCTATAAAAATTGTCTGTTACAAACTTACTCCATATCTGATTGATTTGACACCAATGTCTTTTAACCCGTTCCTGATTTGTTCCTTGGCTGCACCATAATATATGTGTCTTAGTTCATCTCAAGCCAGCCCATACTTGAATTCACAGTCCTTGTTCCATTATTTGGTGCAATAAAAACATTAGTTGTGTATATCAGTGAAAGGAAAATATTTGTTTTCTCAGCTCAAATTTTAATTTACACCATATGTGTTCATGTATCCGTCAAATTCAGTGTGCTCTGTAAATATGCCTTTCATTGCTGCTGAACATATCCTTTCTTTTGGTTCAAAGGCAAAGATGACTGATGCACAGGAGAAGAGAGAAACATAAGAGACATATTTATGAACTGGGGCTCTAATCCAGGGATGAGACTCATATGGTCTTCCAGATGTTGTTGGGCCACAGCTCCCACCATTTCTCACTATTGGCTATGTTGTCCAGGGCTGATAGGGTTTGAGGTCCAACAACATCTGACAGGCTACATGTTATCCTTCCTGGGTATAATTCTATGCACATTTACCTGAGAGTAAGTTCCAATGAAACCAGTGGTGCTCAGACATGTATAGTGCTATGCTGTAAATGGTAATGATTGATGGGGATGTTGGATCTTGCAGTACTAATTTTGTACAGATTTATGGCTGAGGGATTTTGATACAATGAACAATTCCAGAGATTAACAATACAGAATAGAGAAGAAGCAACATATGAATATGGTGATAGACCTTTTATATTCTTATTATTTAATTAGTTATTTTATATAGTGCTAGCTTGCCTTTTCCCAATTATTTTTTTTTAAAAAAACCTAGAACAAACTCCAGATTGAGAATGGTATCTGATTAGTTATTTATTTTTTTACATTGCAGATAGACTTGGGTTGAGAACTCACGCCGAACAAATTTTGAAGAGAAACGACAACGCAGAAAGAATCACAACCTGGAAACATCACCCAAGGAGACCTTCTGCTGTGCTTTCTGCACTGGACTTGTTTATCTCAGACTGGCCTTTTTAGTCATCAGTGCGCTTGCAGAAAGCATGGGATGAGTCCTTCCTGAATCTTCGTTTGCTAAGAAAAGCCAGAGAGAGAGAGAGAGAGAGAGAGAGAATCCAATATTCCAATATTCCATTGTAAGTATTCTTTTTCTCTCTGTTTGTAGAAGAACATTTCTTCACCTTTGAAAGAATGATCCACCCCCAGCACTATGTAGTGTTGTGTGAGGGGAGGTGCTTTGACAACCTCAAATGAAAAGAGGCATATGACTGGACCATGGATCACACCATGGAAGGGAGGATGCAGGGGTGGATCCTGCTATATTTACCTCTCCTTTTGGCCAATAGAGGCAAGGGCTTGTTACTGCTTTTACCATCTGCCTGTTTGTATATTGATTTTTTTTTAAAATAGCTACTGCTTTGTATGCTCAAAAAAGAAAGGATGTGTTTGCCAGAGGAGGTGGGGTGTGCAGATTTAGGGAGCAGCCATTGGAGTCATACAGGGCAGAGGGAGATACTGTGGGAGGAGACAGTTACAATATCATGGAAGAGAGGAGCGTAACAGGGTGCCTGGGTGCATGGATAACATTAGTGACAGTCTCCCTAGGTTGAAAATGCTGCGGTTAAATGCTGGATTGGTGAATGGAAAAACAAAAGCCATTCAAAATTTGATTCTGGATGAGCATGCCAATCTGGACCTGTATTACAGAGACCTGACTTGATGAGGAGGCAGCGGAGGTGGGGCGGGGGGATCTCTCCCAGCCCTGGCTGCCAAGTTTTTTCTGTGCAGCTGTAGGTGAGACCTGAGTGGGTGGGGAAGTGGAGTTACAGTGGTTTATCATGACTCCATCCCCCTGACCAGGTGCCCTCTCCCACAGTCTGCAGGTTTTGAGTGTGTCTAACTAAAGGTGGGTAGCTGTAACAGAATAGAAACTATGTTGGTGTACCGCCCACCCTGTTGTTCATCAGTCTCCCTTCCTGTGCTAGCCGGGGTGGTCTCAAGGTTGGTGTTGGAGTTTCTGCAGCTAGTAGTGCTGTGGGACTTCAATATCCATGCTGAGACTGACCTATTGGAAACTCCATGGCTTCTATGACAACCATGGGTCTGTCTCAAGTGATATCTGGCCCAAGTGAATGTGCTGCTGGGCACATTCTGGACCTTGTTTTTTATGTTGGGCTAGGTGACGATGATATTGGTGTAGAGGAACTCTCTGCAGTTTTGTTGTCCTGGGCAGATCATAAGCTGGTCAGGTTTAGCCTCACTGGGACTCTGCAGGGGTGGGGAACTGATGAGGAGAGTCCACCCAAGGAGGCTGATTGATCTGGATGGATTCTGGTTGGTCTTGGTGATTTTCCTGTCACCTCAGCAGGGGATTCTGTTGAAGCTCTGGCTAACCTCTAGAATGGGGAAACGGCCATGGTGGTGGATACAATTGCTTCTGAGTGTTCCTTCTTATGGAGCGGAGCCAAATCAGCCCTCTGGTTTTTCAGGAAGTTGGCAGTAATGAAGCGAGTGAGATGGAGACTAGAGTGACATTGGCAGAAGACTCAGCAAATCTCTGAACACGGGCTAGAGCCTGTTTGAAGACCTCCATGGCAGTGTGGGCAACAAAGAAATTATTTTTTTGCTACTACCATTGCATCCTCAAGGTGCCATCTGGCAAAGCTGTTTCAAAAGATCAGAGGACTATTACATACTGGTCCTAAAGCAGAAAATGCAGACCACTTATCAACCTGCTGCAAAGAATTTGCACAGAACTTTGCAAATAAAATTGGTCAGAACTGCTCCAACTTGGATGCTATAGTTGATACAGTATCAGTGTATGTAACCTTGGCTCTTGTTTGTCCAATGTTTTTGGATACTTTTCAGTGTGTGCAGCCTGAGGTGTGCACAGGATATTTGGAGAGAAGGGAGCCACCACATGTGTGCTAGACCCTTGCTCTTGCTGGCTTTCCAAATAGGCCTGAGGTAGACTGGCTAAGCGGGTGAAGGGAGTAGTCAATGCCTATCAACAGCAAGACAGAGTTCCACCTTGCCTAAAGGAGACAGTTGTGAGGTCTTTGTTGAAAAAAACCCACCCCTGGATCCCTCTATAATGGATAATTATTGGCCAGTGTCCAACGTGCCATTTTTGGACAAGGTATTAGGTGTGGTGGTTTCCCAACTCCAGAGGTTTCTGGATGAAATTGATTATCTAGATTCATTTCAAGCTGGTCTCAGGCCTGGCTATGGGACAAAGACATCTTTGGTCAACTTGGTAGATGACCTATACAGGGAACTGAACAGAGGCAGAGTATCCCTGTTGGGTCTGCTGGACATTTTGGTGGCTTTCAATGCCATCATCCATGGTATTCTTCTGGGGTGGAAATTGGAGGAAATTTACAGAGGCTCTGTTCCTTCCTGGAGGGGCAAACCCAGAAAGTGGCACTGGGGAACTTCTGTTTGTCCCCTTGACCATTGGCTTGTGGTGTCCCTCAGGATTCTGTTTTTTCCCCCATGCTATTGAACATGAAACCACTGGGAATGGTCCAGAGTTTTTGGGTATGCTTTCCATCCCTATTTTTTCATCTTTTTAACTGTATTTTATTCTTTTAACTTGAGGTGTTTATTGTTTCAATACTGTAAGTAGAAAATGGGGCTAGGGGCTGTTAGGGCTAGTAATCTACCTGCTCGTTGGTTTGAATAAAGCAGTTCTTCCTCTTAAGCCCACTATCAGTCATTTTTATTGGATGATGATGCCTTCTAGTGTGGTGAAGGAAATACATTCAAATGCAGTTGTCCCTCCATATCTCTAGAGGATTGGTTCCAGGATCCCCCACAGATACTGAAAACACAGATGCTCAAGTCCCTTATATAAAGGGACTTTTTATAAGGCTCAGGCACCACCTGATCCCTTCCACCCCCCTGCAACCCTGAAGGCAACTGTAATGTGCAAATGTGAGTCCCAGCCTCCCCTTCCCACCCCACCCCACCCTGACAACCTGTTCCCTCTATCCCTCCCTCTTGCTCTCCCCCCCCAGCTTCACCTCAGTGGCTTCTTCACCGTCAGCAGGGGAGCACCACACAACAGCTTCCCCCCCACACCCTGTCCACTTGTGAGGCCACTGAGGAGGGCAGGGGAGAGATGAGATGTCCTGCACTAGTTTTTTTAAATATTGTTTTTAATACTGTATATCTTGAATTTTTTATTTTTTTAAAAAATATTTTACAATTATTTTTGATCCATGGTTGGTTGAATCTGCAGGTCCAGGGCCCGTAGACACAGAGGGCTCACTGTAAGGGCCAGAATTCAGGATCAGACTTATGGATACGTAACCTGGAGTTATGCATCTGTAGTGGATCTGTATTTATAGTCCCTCCATAGTCACGTGACACTATTGCCATGATCATAATTGTCCTCCCAAACCTACTTTACTGGACATCACCCACATGGAAAGAAGGAGGCCCATTCTGCTGGTCACTGGGACATGAGTAGATGACCTTTTCACTCTCTCCCACAGTACAGTGCAACAGTACAACACATGGTGGGACATGCTGTCCTTGTGCAATGATAGCACAAGGAGAAGGGGGAAGCAGTCCCCAACAGGATCATGGGACACTGGGAATCGAGAACAGAGGGCAGTGGAAAGTCATGGGTGTCTTGTTCCTGGCCTGAAAAATGCCTGCACCATTCTCACTGCCCTCTTCTGTGGTGGGAGCCCCTGCTGTACAAGGGGACATCTTGCATGGTGCCGTGTTAAGTAGTAGGAGCTCCCATTTTGCAACAGGACATCACTGCAATTGTCCAGCATGGTTCTATATTGTGGCAGTGATGTAGATCCATTGTTCTAATGTTACACATTGCAGGAAACAAATTTTGATTTTGGAACCCTCTAGATCAGTGGCTCTTAACCTTTTCTTTACCAGGGACTCGTACCATCCATTAAACCTTTGCTCAGAGGCACTGGAGTGGGAGGGAAGACTTTTCTCTGCTTTGTCCTGCAAGTTTGTGGCTGGAGCAGATTGAATGGCAATGTGCAGGCCAAGCCAGCAAGCCAGCCTTTGCCTTGGCTCCTGTTATGTGGCTACTCCACAGCAGGCAGGCAGGCGGGCGGGTCAAGCAGCCTTCAAGCCTTCATGGACCCCCTGTGAGGACATCATGGACACCTGGATCAATGTTTCCCAAAATCTGGTCTTCCAGGTGTTTTGGACTTCAGCTCTCAGAATCCCTGATCATTGGCCAAGGTGGCTGGGCTTCTGGGAATTGATGTCCAAAACACCTGGAGGACTAGAGTCTGGGAATCACTGCTCTAGATGCACCAGGCATACTCGAGCAGTGAGCTCTATGGTCCTTTCCTTGGCTGCACTTGGAATTCTAAATATGGATAAGCCATACCTCTATAAAGTTCCATCATGACAATGTCTGTTTTATTTTCAACTGCCTTGCAATAATTATGTTATTGGTAGTTTTAAAAATTATGCTTCAGCATGTTTCATCTGATAACTCCGGTGAGCTTTTTGTTACAGCCCCAGTAACTCTTTCCCATGTAATTCCAACATATAGTTTAGTCCCCATCAGGTCATCTGTGATCTGGATGATTTTATCCAAATGTGCAGGATTTCATTTTCCTTCATTTTAAATCTTCTACAGACTCTTTCCCTGGCAAGCAATATGCCTCAAAAACACACCCAAACACACTGCAAACATGAACTAGGCTTTTAGAAAAAAGGATTGGATGATAGTGAACAAATTGAAGACTAATCCAGACAAGATAGAGGTTCTTTTGATCAGTTGGGTGGATTTTGAAATGGAGATTCATCTTATCCTGAATTTGATTATACTCCTGCTGAGGAGCAGAAATGGAAATGATATTTGAAGGTTTTTTTTGTTTGTTTTTTTTAAAGTCAAAAAGTGTCTTAATTGTCAAGAAACTCTGATGATGAGACTCCTGGAATAGTGAGAACCTGCAGAATTAGTATTTTCTACACAGAAAATCTGATTGGCACCCTGTTCAGTGTTGACTAGACCAGACTTATGATCTCAAAACTTTTGGGATGCATGTTTACAGTATCTTAAACCAGGCCGTGACCCAACCAATGGGCTTCCAAAGTGCTGCGGATTGGGGTGTTGGGAAGTGATGACTGCAGGGCTCTCCAATTTGTTGGACACATTAAGGCAAGCAGCTGTGGCAGGGCCCTTTCCAGTTGCCCCTCTCAATGTTCCCCATGACTAGGGGGTACATCTACACTATAGAAAGAATGCAGTTTGACATAAGTGCTATAGCTCCATCCTATGGAATCCTGGGATTTGTAGTTTTACAAGGTCTTTAGCTTTCTCTACCAAAGAATGCTGGTGCCTCCCAAAACTACAAACCCCAGGATTCTGTAGGATGGAGTTGTGACAGTTAGAGTGGTGTCAAACTGCATTATTTCTACAGTGTAGATGCACAAGAGCACTGGTGTCCTAATTTCCCAGTGCCTCAATCTGCAGTGCCCCAGAAACTCTTTGGTTGGGGTGCTTGTGTGGATAAACAGGTAGTGTAGCAATGCAAGGGTGGTCTTGGGGTGTCTGCCACTGCCAGCCTCATGTGTCCTAACCTTAATCACTGGGGCACCATCCATGCTGTGAGAAGTTTTGCCTGCACTGCCTGAGGGGGTGGACAAAACTGACTGCCATGACAACGCACTTGTTGAAAGGGCAGTGGAAGGAGGGGCTAGAGAGGGTAGCGGGGATTTAAACAGGGAGAAAGCATAGGTGTGGGGAGAGACAACAGAGGAATAGAAAGGTTCTGGGATAGAGCATGAAGGAAGGAAGGAAGGAACAGAAGCAACACAAGCAGCTTAAGAGGTTGAGAGAGAAGAGGGAAAGGTGAACATTATAAGCTGGAGAGAGAGTTGGGGCAGAGGAGCAGATGAAGCAGACATGGCAAGGGAACATGTAGAGTGAAGCAGTGGCGTCACTAGTGGGATGCGATGGGTGTGGACTGCACTGGGTGACATCATCAGAGGGGGTGACACCAATCCTAGTGATGCCACCAGCAGCTGCCACCACTGGCACCACTGGGAGGCAGGCAAGTCCATCCCTGGTTGCCTCCTGTTGCTTCTTCTGACCTAGCTGTCTCCACTGCTCAGACAAGTCCACCCAAAGACCCAGGCCAAAGGCTAGCAAAATGGCTATTCCACCTTTCTCTCAAGATGGGATTCGAGGCAGCTGTTACCTGGTTGCATGACAAGCAGCACCTGCTGAAATACCCTCTCCTACACAGTCTTTAAAAGGACAAGAAGTCTGGAAAGGAAGCCCTATGAGGAACAGCTTAGGAGGTAGGGGTATTTCACTCGGGGATGATTTGAGAGGTGACATGAGAACCCTTTTTAAATACAGTTGTCCCTCTGTATCCATGGATTTGGTATCCACGGATTTTCACGTCTTGAAAATATTCTTAAAAAATAATAATCCAAAAAGTAAACTTTGATTTTGCCATCTTATATAAGGGAGACCATATTGTTATGCCACTGCATATAATGGGACTTGAGTATTCATGGATTTTGGTATCTACAGGGGGGTCCTGGAACCAAACCCCAGTAAATATGAAGGGACAACTGTTTACCTGTTGTTATGTACCTTCAACTTGATTATGGCTTAGGAGGAATCTTATCCTAGGTTTTCTTGGCAAGATTTGTTCAGTGGAGGCCTGCCATTCCCTTCCTCTAAGGCTCAGAGCATGACTTACCCAAAGCTACCCAATGGGTTTCTATGGCCAAGCAAGGGTTTGAACCCAGGTCTCCCACAGTCTTAGCACAACACTCAGGAAATTATCAGATGCAGCAAATGTGGTGCGATAATGATGCCAAAGGAACGCAAAAGGCTGCTAATATCAAATGACATCTTCCTTTTGTGTTCTGCTGGCATCACTATAGCATCACTATAGCGTTTCTTCTCATTGGACATTTTCAGATGGGCTTTTTATTCCATGACGCGATGCCAGTCATGGGGGGGAGGTCTGTGCTGAACACTTCCAGTGAATATCGAGACGAGGAGGTGACACCCTTCCCCCCCCCTCCCCAGGTTACTTGTAAACTTTTTAGAGTGTTTTGGGGCTTGGGTTTTTTTTTTTAATGTTTATTTTTTACTTTTATTTTTAAATTTCCTGCATGACCGTTCTCTCACAAGAATGGGCAGGATAATAATAATAATAATAATAATAATAATAATTTATTTTTAACCCGCCCCTCTGCTTGGCAACTGGGGCGGTGTACAACAAGATTAAAACAACAGCAAGTTAAAACAATCCTTCCCAATCCTAGCCCTCCCACCCCTTAAAACTAAATTAAGATTAAATAAAGGATTTGCTTTCTGGGACGTGAATGCAGCTTTATGGCAGCTGCATTCACTCTCGGCCAGCTGAGGGGAGGGGGAGGATGTTCCTGTTGCAGAAAAAGGTAGGTGTCTGAATTTTTTTTTAATTCTGTGGCAGGGATGGTAGTGGGGAGGAATGTCCACTGATGGGCTGAGCCATCAATAGATTCCCCCATTCCGTTTTGGTGCAGGCATTGTTGGCATCTGAAACCTTTTGCCATTGTCCCCCATGGATGCAATGTAAATGGGTGGTCCTGCCAGAACACTTCTGGGTGAGATCGCAAAAACTAGGTAGGCTACAGTCTCTTTATTATGAACTTCCCCAGGTTACTTGTACTGTGTAAAGTGTGTTTCTGTGCTTGCGTGTACTTTTTTGTTTTTATTTTTGTTTTAAATTTGTCACACTCGCATCTTCTTGCGAGAATTGGCAAGATTTCAAACCAGGAAGTGAACGGAGCTCTGTTAGAGCTCTGTTCATGCCTGGGCTGCCTGTCAACTCAAGGTAGGTCTGATAATTTTAGTTATTGTGCCATGACAGAGACGGTGTTTTTTTGTTTGTTTGTTTTTTGTTTTTGTAGTGGGACAGGAACATTTGTGTATTCCTATCTGATCATCTCCTTGGATACCTATACCACATGGACTCCTCAAATACTACAAATGACCACACTTCAAACTGAAAGCCAGGCCTCACACTACAAACTACTTAGGCTTCAAATTACAGTGGTCCTTGGTATCCACTGAGGGGTAGTTCCAGGACCCCCCCGTGGATACCAAAATCCATGAAAGGCCATCTTTTCCTATAGAAGCCTGCCTAAGCTTTGAAATCTTCAGGGTTGGCCCTTCCTATAGTCACATTGTTCTCACAAGCAGAACTGGTGGGAATGTGTGAGAGAGCCTCTTGGTGGCTGTTCCTATGTTTTCAAACTTCCTTCTTCCTTCCTTGCTCTCCTTCTATTGGAAAATGAAGGGTTTTTTTTTCATGCTATTGATACTAAAATTACATTTTAGCAATAATGTTTTGTATGTTCTTACCAATATGTGTTTTTATCTGTGTTGCTGTTGTGTGCGTTCAATTCGTTTCTGACTTATGGTGACCCTAAGGTGAACCTATCATGGGCTTTTCTTGGCAAGATTTGTTCAGAGGGGGCTTTGCCTCTGCTTTCCTCTAAGGTTGAGAGAGTGTGACTTGCCCAAGGTCACCCAGTGGGTTTCCCAGTAGCCAAGCAGGGATTCAAACCCTGGTCTCCAGAATTGTAGTCCAATGCACAAACCACTACACCATGCTGGGTCTCTGTATCTGTTTTAATTTTTGTATGTTGCCTTGAGTCCAAATTTTGGGTGAAAGGCAGGATATCAATCAGTCCACCAATCACTGATTCAATACTATTCCCTGTTCTTCCAATGTGGAGAGACTTATTTCAGAAACTAGTGTCCTATGCTGCACTATGTGGCTGCCTTGTGCGTAAGGTCAAAATCAATGTAAGTTAGAGAGATAAGCCAGAAACAACCTATTTAATTAGAGCTAATGTGATGAAAACAGTTAAATGGTGTTAAAATACCAGACATAAAGGAGGTATGCACTTTTCTACTGCATATTTTACAATGTTAAAATCCACAAATCTCACAAGACTTTCATTTTAGCTGCCTGTAGCAAAATTGCTTTGAAACTGAGCTTTTCAATATTACTGCTTGCATATTTTCAATGTAATTTTGTACTTTAAAAAACTTCAACAATATAAAGATCTGCGAACGGAACAGTGGTGTTATTCACATGGCGTGGTGGTTTGTTTCCAGTGCCTGCAGACATAGTTTAAATGGTTACATACGCTTATAGCTTTCCTATTCATCAGCAGGACTGGAAGCTCTCTTGCCTTCAACTCCCTGTTAGAGCTGCCATGTTAAATTTAGTCCTGAGCTCTGTAAAGGGAGCAGATTACCACCACCGCCAGGTAAACACAGGAAACAGCAATATTGACTCAAGACTTTTACAGGACAATTAAACAAGTAATGAAAGAACTGCAGTTCCTGGAGCCGCAATGAGCAGGGAAGTCAGACAGAGAACCTCATTCTGGCACGTGTCTCATTCCTGCTTAGGAGTGCGACCCTTTCACATTAGCAGTTCTGTGGTAACTGATACTGGGAACAGGGCTTGTATTGAGGCATTTGTACGGAGTGAGATATATCTCATTTTAAGATGCTGCAATGCAAGACTTGGAAGCCTGAGCTTTTTGCACAAAATCCCCAGTCTCCCAGCCAGCATGGCCGCTGGCTCTACTACAGTAGCATCTGGCCAATGGTTCTTTTTGTAGAACATGAGATGTCAAGGTTCATATCACTCTGAAAACAATATCATTTGATATCAAACCCTTTACTCCTGGAGAATGGGGACTTTATCAGACTATCCCTTTAAAGTGTTCTGTTGCTGGCATAAAAAAAGTTCCTTTTTTTTTTTGCCAGCAAAAGAACTCTCCCCCCTCCGCACTTTACCTCTAATCCCAGTAAAGGCAGCTCCAGCAATGAAAGAAATTCTTTGAAATTCTGCAAAATATCATGAGACTTCATCGTGTGGGAAATTAAAAAAACACAAAAAACACTTAAAAAGTTTCAAAAAGCACAAAAACACACTTTAAAACTTACAAGTAACCTGGGGAGGTTCATAAAAAGTGTGTCACTTACCTGGATGTCTCGATCTCATCCAGATGTGTTCATGCCAAACTGGTCACTCACAGAGTAAGTACAGTAAAAAAAGACCCGAGGTTTCACATGCTGGGGGGGGGGGATCAATTGATAGCTTAAGCTGTCAATTAAAAAGTGCGGGTTTGGGCAGGGACATAACCACAAAAGGGTGATGTCATCAGATATGCACCCCCTTTTGCGGTTATGTGGAGTCGTTATGACACCATATTTGATGCGTCTGATAAAGTCCTGGGAATACTTTCTAGTCATTTATTGGTGAGAGAAAAACAGCCAGGAGCCTGAATTCACTCCAGGACACTCTAATCAACTATGACTAAATGTTGGAAACAGAAACCAAGGCTGAGTTACCAAATGAAAGCTTTGATGTAATGTATAAATCTAGCGAGTGTAGCTAAATTATGACATCACATTGTTACTAAAAACACAGGTACTGGGGTGGCTGGAAGAATGCATGCCAGGGGAGCGGCAAATCTGCTCTAGGTTTTCTTCCAGGCATTACAGGTGCTATCCAATATCCTGAAACTATTTTGGGAGATATCTAATGTTCTGAACCTTGTTTCTTTAAAGGTTAGGGTAAGACCTAGAGCAGATTCATAGCATCCTAATGTGGATGCTAGTTGAAAAATTGGCTACCTGCTGATAACACATAGGGATGAGTCGTATGTCCTCCTCCTCCAACACCATTTTTAATATGTGCTGGGCCTCTCAGCCGATCCTTCTGATGCAAGCTGAATCCTTTGTTGCTGTGATTGTTCAGCACACTTCTTAATAATTCTTCTAGATATGGAAGATAGCTGCTGGTTTAATTTTCAAAAAATGTTACTATCCCCCATCGCCACCCCCAGTGTGTGTGTGTCTGTGCCTGTGTTTGCTTGAACACAGAAGCTGTAATGATCACTGCTCTTCCTGGAACTCCTAGGGATTCTGAGGAGACGAAGTGATCAGTATCAGATGCCTGGCCACAGTAATAAGGGGTGGGATTGGCTACGGGAGCTGGGCTTTGCCCTTGGGATCACTGGAAGCTATAGGAAGAAAAGCTCCTAGGAAGAAAAAGGCCAGACACATTAAAGCTCAAGTCACCATAGTCTCTGAAATAACAAGGGGACTGATTGGGAAATGTGGAAATGTTGCTACCTCTCCCTTTTAGTGCCCAAGGCTAAGGTTTGAGTTGATATGAAAGGATGGACAATAAAGAAATAACTTGTATCTTAGGATACACGCTTCATAAGAATGCAGGTTCCCTGGAAGTCAAGGTTTTTTCACACTACACAGTAACATTTTGATACCACCTTAATGGTCAGAGTTAAATCCTACAGAATGCTGGGATTCACAGTTTGGTCAGGCACCAGAAGTCTCTAGCAGAGACTTCTAAGTACACTTCCCCAAACTAAGAATCCCTAGATTCTATAGGATGCAGCCATGGCAGTTGTACTGATATCAAAATGTGATAACTGTGCATTATGAAAGAGACTAATGTTTTATTTGAGCTCCTTTTGCCAAGGAAGGGGTAGCTCCACCACCACTCCCTCATAGGAGGCATGTAGGAGTGTATGTGCACTTCTCACAACTTTGAGCCAGTTCCAGGGCATCTCCTACCATTGCTGAGGCTGAGCAAATTCTGCCCTGGGATCACATGTGGCCTTCAAAGCTGTTTTTGTAGTCACAGGGTTTGTCTATGTGTGGGGCAAAAACACCAAATGCAGTTCTTTCCACATGCCCCTGCATTTGCCCTGAAGCTCTGTGCCTTATTATTCTCCGCAGAGATGTGGGGTACCTCATCTTCACTATTCCTGGGGAGTTTCGTCCTCCACTACCACCACCATCACCACTGCCACTGCAACCATAATTTAAAGCTCCAGAGGCAGTTCCTGCCAGTTCCCATTCACCCATCGCAGGAAGAGGTGCTTGAAGAAACTTACAGAAGCACTTCAAGGAAGCGATGGGTAAGCAGAGAGCGGGCAGATGCAGTGCCGCTGAGCCAGGGGAAGAGAAAAAACATCTCCCTTCAGCCAAGAACTGACTCCTGAGCTTTAAAATGGTTGCAGTGGTGGCGGCTGTGGTGGTGGTGGCAGCTGTTGTGGCAGCTGCAGCGGTGGATGAAAATGCAAAGAAAACCCAGAATCCAACATACTCTGCATCTAGGTAAAATACCCCAGAACGCCCCGAATCTGGGCCATGCACTGTGTGGCCTGATCACCCCAGATTTGGGGGAAAGGCTGTACATTTTGTTGCCTGATTGCTGCAGTTTTGGGGGAATTCTCAGGGGGAATTGGGGTTTTTAATAGTGTAGACAAGCCCACAGACTCCTTGGACCACTCTTTCTCTGAAAGAAAAAATGTGAATAGCCTTTCCGGGCAGCCTTCAGGTATGGCCATTCACCTTTTAACAAGTACCCCCTGCACTGTTTAATACCAAAAATCACCAGTTTTGATAAACCAAGAATGGACTTCTGGCCATGTCCTATTTCATTCCTCCTCCCACCAGTTTTGCCTTCTGTGATGCCTATGGAAGCTTTCAAATTAAAAAGGTGACCCATCAAATCTCCCATCTCTGCTTTAGGATGTCACTGGTTTAAAGCCTACTGAGTAGACCTATTGAATCATGGGGATTTACCTAGATGGTGATTCACTATTCAGTAATTGATTCAGTGGGTCTTCTCTACAGGATTCTAGCCATTATATATTTTTTTCTTCTTAAAAATAACATTCCAAGCTCTACTTTCACCTGCAAAAGAGCACTATGGATGCACAGAGGTTGGGCCTGTCAGGCCTGGATAGGGCTTTGTCTCAAGAAAGAGAGAATGAATCTGTGGTATACCTTTTAGTCTGTCTGTCTGTCAGCCCTCTCTCAGCCCCCTGTCAAACTAGTTGTCTCTCTCTCATCTTTCTATTTTATTTATCTATTGCCTCTCAGATGATATGAAATGGATAGAAACATTTAAAACATTAAATATATGAATAAAAACAATTCAACATTCAAAACAGAAAACAACTCAAAATAGTTTTAAGACCACAGGCTGTTGAAACAGCAAGAACAGCCACCCCCTGGCTGTAAGGACCAATGACCATGCAAAGCAACACAGTCCTATTTACCTGCTTGGAACTCAGAGTGGGTGGAGACAGCCTGACTCCTTTTGCAAGGGAGTTTCACAGTCGGGGTGCTGCTAGAGAGCCCTGCCAGGTGTACCCTTTAGCCTTAGCCTCACAGGTGGTGAGACACGCAACAGGGCCCATACTGAGGATCCAAATTTTGGAGCAGGTTCATATAGAAGGAGGCAGTCTTTCAAATATCCTGGCCCCAGGTTGTTTAGGGCTATGTAGGTCAAAAGAAACACCTTGAATTGCGCTTACCATGGGTGTTTCCTTCTCCCTTTTGACCAAGACCCAGGCAGTCACTTCTGCCATTTGAGTGTTTGTTTGACACCTTTATGAGTTGCCCCTCTGCCTACTGGGTACCCAGGGTGATATGCAACAGAGGGGCGATAAAACAGCAGTAACTAAGAGGAAAAGGGACAGAGCTTTGCAGTCAGTGTCATGGATCAACTTTTCCATCTCTGAACTCTTAGCTCTTTAAAGCTGTGACCAAAGAGAAGGACAACTACAGATAGTAATCTGCTCTGTTGGGAAAGCTGTTTCCACATCTTGAAGTGTTCAGCAGACTTTCCCTTTAAATTCCTTACAAAAAAAAAGGCACACACGCCTAGTTCACAAGCGGTCTCCTACATTTGTCTTGACATGTATTTTGAGTAGCTTTCCCTATCCCTGCTGGTTTTATATGAGAAGGCAAAGTGTGTTTTGTCTTCTGTTTTTATGGCTTTGGAATTTCCAGGTTATGACTTGCTGCCAAAGTACACAGGAGCCATCATTGGTGTTGGCTTAAGGAGTTGTCCAAACCCTTTTGCCTGGCATTATAAGACTAACAATTCCCCCAAAAAGGGTTTGAGCATGTTTGATATTCACTTTTATTTCTAGGTAAGATGGTGTGCCCTGGCATTTTGGCTCAAGGCATCAAGACAGAATATTTTTAGCTGGGCTCCTTTCCTTGTGCTTGTTTCTCTTTGGTTTGAATCCATGGGTATGTCTGCATATTGTTTATTTTGGTGCTGGGATGGGCCTTCCACCACAGGAGTAGTCTCAAACTTGCATGGATTGCCATGATTATGGCAGTGAGAAAACTTGTTGCCATCACTGCAGAAATCACATCCAGCACTGTACAGTCATACAGACATAGGAAGCTGACTGGTAGTGGCTCAGGTCATTGTTAGAGAAGACAGACCGTGAGAGATTGTTATTGGAAATGAAAGGCTTATTAGAGCCTTTTCCTCCATTCACAGCAGAGGCGCCCATCTTAGGATGGTGAGTTTGAAGGAACCAAATTGCAGGCAGAAAAAATAAGTTTAGAATCCTCAACTGGAGGAACATTTATAAAGGAAATAATTCTTGGATAGCACTAGCCTAATCTTTTCTAAACTAATCTAAAAGAGAAAAGGATGGGAAGGAGACATATTGCGGCCGGTCCTCCCTCACTGAAGAGCAGAGAAGCTGAAGGGTTCAGGCTGGCATGGTTCTTTTTCTTTTACAACAGAGGGCAGTCACTTAGGGCTTATCTATATGAGGCAATAAAATGTGAATTGGTGCACAATAATGCCAATTTGCATAGCTTTCATTTGTCTCCAAGTTGTTTTTTCCAAGATCGCAGGTATCTGAAGCTATCCAAGTCTGATGTTCAAATGGGCATGCCTGGGAATCAAGATGGCAGGCACGAGTGAATTACTCACATTTTTATTCTCACCAGTTGCTGCTGCTAACAGCATTTTTTTAAAAGGCAAATCCAAACTGTAGAAGTGCAACCTTCTGCTTAAATAAACAACAACAGCAACAAAAGGCTGTTTTGTTGCCTCAGTCCATGATAGCTAGGGCAAAAATCCAACATGGTGGTTCTGGGTGCTGCCTTGCTGGCAAGCTCCACCCCCTGTGCACGTCCGACCAATCAGCTTTCCACTTCCGCTCTTATTGGGAAAGTGCAGCAAAGTGAATTGATTATCCCAAAGAGCAGAAATGCACATTTCTACCACAGTTTTAAAAAAAACTTCAGGGAAAGCTGCAAAGGCTTTTCCTGAAGAGTATGTTGCATTATATGGGAAACTGAAGATTGTAGAGTTGCCACTCCTCAACCACATTTCCCCCCTTATGTTTAATAGGCACATAGCAGACAGGTATAGCATAATCTTCTCCATGCTGTCTACATAATTGTTTTTTATTAATTTGAATTAATTAATCTTTTTCGTACTGGAAATAGTGCTACATAATTCGATTTGGTTAATGGAGATGGTTGAAAATTTTGTTCCAATAATTTCCCCTATAAGAACTTCCCCAACTAAATTTCCAAAGCTGGGAGAAATTTAAAGTTTCAAGTTTGGGAGGAGGAAAAAAGACCTGAGAGATTTGTCCCCCCTCCTCCCCCCCCGTCCATCTAGACCACTTTTGTCTGTTGTGATTGGAAGCAATTTTCTGCTAGAGCCCTTTCTCAGCTCCTCCAGCCTTTTCATTTGTATTTTGTGCTGAAGACATAAGGAATTTAACATGGGAACCTTCTGCATGCAAAGCTTGCTCTCTTGGCTGGACCTATAGTCCCTTCCCAATCCACACTTTTTCTTCCTGAAATGGCGCACACACACATTACCAAGGAGAACTCGAAAGCACTGCTTATGTAAAGAGAACATCCGCCATGACTGGTTACCACCCATTAGCACAGCTGTGGAGACAACTGAGCAACCAACATAAACAGGTTTCCTACAGTCTGTGCAATAACCTCTTGGACAAAAGGTCCCGGGTTTTTTTCTCCCCCAAGCAAGCTACCCTGTGCTGTGTGTTAAACCAGGATTGTAACTGGCAATTGTGAGGCCATGGTCTATGATTCAAGCTGGAAAAATAATTTACCTAGGCCAACTTTTTTCTTGTACTGGTTGCAGCTTCTGTTTGCAGTCCTTAAGATTGCAACTGTGTACATTGTGTTAACAATTGGGAGTTGTCTAAATGGCAAAAATACTCCTCACAGACTCTGACCTGTCTCAATGGGATTCCACATCACTCCACTGTATTTGGAAGAAGGGGTGCCAAAAACACCAAAGAGCCTTCACAGCTTTTCACAACAACAACAACAACAATAATAATAAACCAGCATAGGAAATGTGAAATGTGCATTCCGGCTCATAGGGACAAGCATCTGAATTGATTCACTTGAGCAGAAGTCAAAAGTTTATTGTTTGGATGTGTGTGTGTGGGGGGATGGAGCTTGCTAATGAGGCAAGCACCTGAAGCTGCCATGTTGGATTTTTGCCTTAGCAACCGGGTGCTAAGGTGATAAAATGGCTTTTTCTGTTTTATTTTTTTGTTAAAGCAAAAGATCACTCTTTTGTACCTTGGATATGGTTTTTTAAAAAAATCTGTCCGGTGGTGGCAAATTGAGGTAAGACTCTCTCCCCCCCTCTCTCTGGCTTTTCTTCGCAAACGAAGATTCAGGAAGGACTCATCCCGCGCTTTCTGCAAGCACACTGATGACTAAAAAGGCCAATCCGAGATAAACAAGTCAGCTTGCAGAAAGCACAGCAGAAGGTCTCCTTGGGTGATGTTTTTGGGTTGTGATTCTTTCTGCGTTGTCGTTTCTCTTCAAGACTTGTTCGGCGTGAGTTCTCAAATAAGGCTGCAGCATTGTGGATAGTGCGTCTCCATGCCTCCCGATGTGAGGCCAGGGCGAACCATTGTTGGTGATCAATTTGGCCAAGCCTGAGATGTTGTTTCAGGGAGTCTTTGTATCACTTTTTTGGAGCGCCCCTTGTACGCTGACCCATGGCAAGTTCACCATAGAGTAGTATTTTTGGGAGGCGATGGTCCTCCATCCTAGAAACGTGCCCTGCCCAGCACAGCTGTGTTCTCAGTATCATGGCCTCAATGCTGGTGATCCCTGCTTGCTCAAGGACAGCAACATTCATCACATAGTCAGTCCAGTGTATATTTAGGATTGTGCATAGACAGCGCTGATGAAAGCGTTCGAGGAGTCGTAGGTGGTGGCGATAGGTGACCCATGTTTCAGATCCTTAAAGGAGAATAGACAGTACAATGGCTCTATACACACTGATTTTTATGCTTTGCCTCAGGTGTTTATTGCTCCAGACTCTTTTGTGAAGTCTTCCAAATGCACTAAATGCCTTTGCTAATCTGTGTTCAATCTCTTTGTCAATCTTGGCATCTGAGGAGATGATGCTTCCCATGTAGGCGAACTGCTGACAGACTTGAGTACAGATTTGCCGACGGCAATGTGGGGATGGTGGTGTTCGTCCTGTGGTGCAGGCTGGTAAAGAACTTCCGTTTTCTTCAGGTTGACTTCCAGCCCAAACAGCTCTGCAGCTGTTGCGAAGCAGGATGTTAGGTGCTACAGAGCTGCTTCTGAGTGTGAAACAAGGGCAGCATCATCAGCGAAGAGCAGCTCACAGACTAGATAGTTTAGAGCCTTACTGGGAGCCCTCAGACAGCTTAAGTTAAACAAGCTACCATCAGTATGGTAATGTATATAGATGCCGTCGTCTTCTTCAAGCTCTGCCATAGCCCTTTGGAGCATCATGCTGAAGAAGATTGCAAATAAAGTTAGTGCAAGAACACAACCTTGCTTCATTAGTTATTAGAAAGGGCTCTGAAAGAGCATCGCCATATCTGACTTGACTGTGCTGGCCCTCGTGTAGCAAGATAATCATTTTAAGGAATTTGGGGGGACATCCTAGTCTTTCCAGGATCTGCCACAGACCTTTTCTACTCACAGTGCCGAAGGCTTTGGTGAGGTAGACAAATGTTACATAGAGACCCTTGTTCTGCTCCCTACATTTTTCTTGCAGTTGTCTAAGGGCAAATACCATATCTGTAGTACTCCTATTGGCTCTGAAGCCACATTGGCTTTCAGGGAGATGTTCTTCTGCAATAGCAGGAACTAATCTGTTCAGGAGTATCCTTGCAAGGATTTTTCCAGCAACAGAGAGCAGTGTTATGCCTCAATAGTTTGAGCAATCGGATTTTGCTCCTTTTTTCTTGTACAGGGTGATGATGACTGCATCTCGGAGATTTGATGGTAGTTCCCCCTTTTCCCAGCAATTCACAAGGAATTTGTGGCATTTATCATGGAGTGCATGACCTCCGTTTTTCCAAACTTCAGGTGGGATTCCATCAATCCCAGCTGCCTTGCTGTTTTTCATCTGCTGTATGGCCTTAAGGGTCTCTTCCAAAGTGGGAGCTATGTACAAGTCATTTTTCATCGGTTTTTATAACAAATGTTGGATAGCTGAGCCTTGGACTACTCGGTTGGCACTAAAGAGACTTTGAAAATGTTCAGCCCATTGATTCAGGATGGAGGCTTTATCAGTAATTAATGTTTGACCATCTGTACTGTATAAGGAGCTTTGGACCTGATAAGTAGGTCCAAACACTGCTTTAAGGGCTTCATAAAATCCTCTATGATCACCCAGATCTGCACAGCATTGCGTCTTTTCTGCTATATTGATCCACCACTTGTTCTGCATGTCTCAGAGTTTTTGTTGAAGTTTACTACATGTGAGGCGGAAAGGTGCTTTTCTTACATGGCAGGTTGGCTGGGTGAGGTATGCCTGGTGAGCAGTTCTCTTCTTTGCCAAAAGCTCCTGGATCTCTTGGTTGTTTTCATCAAACCAGTCTTGATTTTTCTTGTGGGAGAACCCGAGGGATTCTTCTGCAGACTGCAGGATACTGTTTTTGATATGTTGCCAAAGCACTGTGGGAGAAGGATCTGTAGGATGGTCTTCAAGTTTTGTTTGCAAATTTGCCTGGAAGTTGTCTCTCATGGTAGCTTGTTGAAGATTGTTGACTTGGAGTCTCTTCTTTAAGATGCCACCCCTCTTAGGTTTGAACTTAAGATGAAGATTTAGTTTACATCTTACGAGGCGAGGATCTGTTTGGCATTCTGCACTGGGCATCAGTCGGGTATGACAGACATCACAAATGTTTCTCTGGCAGACTAGAACATAGTCAATGAGGTGCCAATGTTTGGATCAGGGATGCATCCAGGTTGTCTTCAAGCTATCTTTCTGCTGAAATATTGTGTTTGTAATAGTCAGCTGCTGTTCTGCACAGAACTCTAGCAGGAGGCGTCCGTTATCATTGCAATTTCCAACACCATGCTTGCCTAAGACACCTTTCCAGGCTTCGGAGTTCTTTCCTACTCTGGCATTGAAGTCACCAAGGATAATAATTTTATCTTCTACAGGGACTTTTTGTATGAGTTGGCGTAGGTCTGTGTAGAATTTGTCTTTCTCTACAGAGTCGGCTTGCATAGTTGGGGCATATATACTAAAGAGAACAACATGTGGGAGGTGTAAGGAAATAATGCAGTCAGAGTGTCCTGTTGGCAAGGTTTCGAGTTTGGAGGCAATTGAGTTTTTAATCATAAAGCCTACTGCTGAAAGATGTTTTTCGGTTTTGGGTTTGCCAGACCAGTAAAGTGTGTAGCCGCCGCCATGTTCTTTAAGGCTGCATTCCTCATGGAGGCAGACTTCACTAAGAGCAGCGATGTCAATATTAAGTCGTGATAGTTCATGGGCTATTAGAGGAGAATGACGCTCAGGCCGTCCACTGTCTTCAGAGTCTTGCATGGTTCTGATGTTCCAGCATGCAAGTGTCAGTTTATTTACACCTTTGGAGGCCGGTGTGTGCCTTTGTTTCTTTGCCTTGGTTTGACCGCCTCAGAAGATGCCCATTGGCCACGGCTAGCCAACCAGTTAGATGGGGATGAGCTTTCGTTAGGCCACCTTTTCTAGGCCCCTCTCCATATGGAGCAAGCAGTGCTCTCCTTAAAAAAGGCTGCTTGGTCATTCAGGATGCTGCCGAACAAGACTGTCATCTCCCGGGTCAGCCTCGAGCGACCAATGTCCTGAACCGCCTGCATGCAGGGTTGGGTCTGCAGCTTCCAGTGCATCTTTACACCTGCCGTTTCGTCCCTTGCCTATCGCTACAGGGCTTTTTTGGAACTGGATTTGTCCTTCGAGCCTGTGCAATGGACTTTTCTGGTGGAGCACAGCATGCACAGAACTGGCCTCACCCTTTAAACCAAAGGTTCATCTGCCGTGGCCTTGCAAGTATGGACGTAGCAGCGAGGTCCTCAGGTCGTAGGTTTGATTAGAGTTTCCTTCTCTTAGATGGTTGACCTTACAGGGTTGGACGAGCACCATCTGCCCGGGTTTGGGATTAGAGTTTTCCTTCTCCTAGGACGGTTGCCACAAGGCTAGAGAGCCCATCCTGCCCTTTGACGCTCTTTGTCAGACCCTTCAGTTTTGACCTGTCTGGCATGGGAGATCCTACCGGTGGCTTTATGCCACTGCCAGCATAGCTCAAAACAACATCAGGGTACGTAAGCCTCTCTCCCACAACAAGGAAGCATCAATGGAGAGGTGAGGTAAGTAAAAATGGGAGTAATTCACTAGTGGCCACCATCTTGATTTGAAGGCATGCCCTCTTGCACAGCAAATGCGAATTCCTTTGCGTGTCTGCAATCTGCCAAAAACCCATTAGGACAAATAGCAGCTGATGTGAACTGCCGTTACTGCAGAGCAATCCACATTTTTTTTTTTTTGCCTCATATAGACAAGCCCTTGGTTTCCTCCGAAGAGTGGAGCATATTCTCTGAAAGAAACACTTTGTCCCATGTAACACTTAACAAATGATCAGAGATAGGATGTTAGTTTTGGGATGATAACTAGTTGAATGCCCACCCAGCATTTCTAGTGGCCATGCTGGCTGTGGTATTCTGAGAGTTGTTATTCAGAAAAAGTAAACTTTTCCATCTCTGTGTATGAGACACAATGCAGTTTTGGAGAACATGAAACAGATTTTTTTTTTGTCAGGAGGGAATATATGTCTCCAAATATGTATGCAAGAATGATTTAAACCCAGGAGTATTTCAAAATACAGGTCAACCCCCATATCCACAGGACTTGTATCCGCAGTTGCACTTATCCATGACTGAAAAAATAAGTCCCCCCTAGGAATTTTCTAGGTCCTTCAGTGTGATTCTATGGTGTGCTTCCACTGGACGTTGGGCCAGAAGTTATTCATTTCACTAGGGTTCACTATTATCCATGGTTTCCCAGGAACATATCCCCCATGGATATTGGGGGTGACCTGTACATACATTCATTTGCTAACAGTTCAAATCCTAGCTATATTTACTTAGAAGTAAGTCTGATTGATTGATACTTTATTTGGAGGTACATATACTTAAAGCTGTGGGCCTTATACAGAAATCTGTTGCAGCCAAACCTTTATGAAATTTATGAATTTAAAACAGCATTGTATAATTTACTCCCTTGATTCTCTGTAACATAGTGCTATTATATATCCCAGAGGACCACCTTCTATATGAACTTTGTTTTAAAGAAACTATCTGGTTGAAAGATAAAGAAGGAAGGACCAGGGGGCTGAAGTTCCCTGCACTCGGATAGGAGGCTGAGCAGGAATACTGGTCTGGAAAAACAAAGACTTTTGGTCTTTTAGTGGAAACCATGACACTAGTCATTGGATTTCAAATAATAGCCTGAATCCTTTTGGTTAGTCACAATTAGAGTAGACCCACTGTTGACTGGTGAGTCAACATATAGGCAAATCCTATTGATTCAAAGGGTCTAAGCTAGCTGGGACTAAACATAGGATTTAGGCCAATATTTGTTCAAATGATTGGGTGGTGCAATAATGAGGCTCTTCCATTATAGGGGAAATGCAGCCAAGCAGGTAAACAAAGGGTTAAGGATGTATTAGATTAAATCCCAGTATTATGGGGGTCAGCATCAGGAGATATCTGACCAATGAGATGACCACCTGGAGGGAGCCTTGAGATACTTCTGTGAAAAGGTGATAAATACTTCCTCAGGACCATGAGACAGAGAGAACAAAGAGAGGCCTGAGCCAGCAGGACTCTTGTACCAGCGATGTGGGTGCTTGGTAGAGGCTGAGCCAAAAGGCCTAGACACCCAGCCCCCATGAACATCCAGTACATCTGGACAGCACTCCTCATGAATAGATGAGGTACCGCTTAGCTTAGTCACATCTGGGCTTATGTTTATTTCATAAACATGGTTGGAATGACAGACTTATCTGTAGCTTTGCAAGTCTTAACTGTGCCTGAAAGAAGGTGCCTTTATGTGAGAGGACTACCCTTTACTCTATAGTTCTGCTTAGAATAAAAGTGCCTTTTTTTTAACATTCTCCCTTCTGCACACTTCTTTTTTACGTCCTTTGCTCGGCTCTCATCCCACATGGCGGGTGGGGGGAAGGTAAAGCTCTGCAGAGTCAGAGTGAAAGTACGAATTGAACCCTGTAACTTCCCAATGGTTACACTGAAAGGGTTAAAGTCAATAGCTGGTGGCACTAGTATAAGTGGTCTCTGGAGGGCCAGTTCTGCTCAGCAGAAGTGGGAGGAAGGGACCCACCACATGAGAGAACAGTCACAGGGGAGAGCCAGGCATTTGCAGTAAGGCCATCATTTTCCTGCCCTCCAGTTCCTTGTATAGCTATTTGGGATTGTCTGACAGCTGGACAGTTGCTGACCATTTGCCTTTCCTTGATAGCCTGAGTTATTGGCAAATCGTGAGATTACCCATTCCCTGTTAAAATCAGGAAGACTAATTCCCTAGTCTCCCTGTGTTCTGAGCAAGCTGATTTTCGAGTTTTCTTGAGTTTAAAGAAAGAGCATATTATCCATTATGTCTGTCATATAATGTTCTCACCAGAATGAAAAGGCTAAATAGCTAAAAATGAAATAAAAGATGGATAGACTTTATAGGTAGGACTGCTCCCTCAACTTCATTTCCCCCCCCCCCCCCGTTCTAAGACTAAGCAGAAGATTTTGCGGTGTTTTAACATTATGGTTTCTCAGACAGACCGAAAGCCTTCATATATCATTTGTACAAGTTCAGATTGCTATTCAGCATAGTGTCACTATACTTCTTACCTTCATTCTTCACAGGTTCTTTTTTTTAGAGGACTCAGTCAATTCATACACCTGTTGATGGGAAAGGGAAGCAGCTGCCACTGCTGCCATTCTTTGAAGAAATATTTGGTAGAGGAAAAAAAATTCTTTGTGACAAAGAAATGGAGTGTGCTGTAACTGACAAAACCCACTTTGCCCAGGGTGTGTCCAGATGGAGGGCTATTATTTTTTCTTTAGCAGATTTTCTGCTAAAAAGATAGATAGGAGGAATAAAGGGAAAGGGCTGTAAAATAAAGAGAAAGGCCAGGATCTTGTGTCCCTTTTGTTACAGTAAAAATGACAAAAATATATTGTGCAAAGTGTCACAGATCAGCTGGGACAGCCATGCTTAACCATTTGCATTCCTGGTTTCTCAGTGGATGGTAAAAGGTCCTGCTTCCCCTTCGGCCACGGTGGGCCTGTCTTAACAGTGAAAATAATCCTCATAGAATCCACATAGAATCCTACATGTCCTAATGGGATCCTGCATAATTCCATCATATGTAGAAGGAGGAGGTCCAAATCCACAGCAAACTCTCCAGGGTTTTCCCCATAGTTTTTGAAAAACACCGTAGTCAATATGCATTGTCAATCATTAGGACAGACGATCACATTCATGCACATAGTCCAAGAAAAGTGGAAGTAAAAAGCTAATTGGCTGGAAGGGAGAAGGGGTGGGGCTTGTTTAGAAGGCAAGTGTCACAGAACTGCCATCTTGGATTTTTTCTTTAGCGAGGGAGTGTTCATGCAATGAAACAGCCTTTTTCTTTTCTTTTTAAAATTTACTTAGGCGGAATATTACACTATCACACTTTTGCACCTTCAATATGGTCTTTTTTTAAAAAAAAACACCATTTGGTGATGGCGACTCTCAAAAATAAAAATACGAGTTGTGGCTGCCATCTTGAATACAGGCATGCCCGTTGGGACAGTAAAAATGGATAGCCTTGGATGCTTGCGATTTTGCCAAACCACCATTAAGACAGGTCGATCCTGCTTTGAATATGCATGAGTTTGCGTGAATCCACATTTTCCCCCTTGTATAGATGGGCCCACTTGTTTTTGTTGTTATTACTTGCCACCAATCACTGCACACTGGTACTTGCAGCTACCCTCCCTCCTCAGTGATAGCCACACCTCTACACCCTCTTCATCACAGAAGGAAGAGAGGAGAAGGAGAAATGCAGCAGCAGCAGCTCTAGCATTCATTCCTGGTACAGTGGGCCCTTGGTATTGCTGGGGTGTGAACGCAAGTCCCTCCTGAACATGTGCAGAGGGCCAAGCTACACTATACTTGTAGGCACATGCGGCCTGCATAAGGCTGCTAATAAAGCACTCAGACACAGCGTGCATCTATACTACTAGTCTTTACTAGAGCATTGCAGAATATATACAGAGGTTTCCATGAGGATCCATGCGTACAAGATGGCAAAAAGACTAGAGAGGGAGGGACAAAGGATTGCACTGCTATTTATACATAACATGATGGATTTTACAGTCATACCCATGTAGCTGATTCCCAAGCTCCTAGTTTGCACAATCCTTTCCCATAGAGATATGAGTTGTATAGTCAGTACTGTGGAAACTCCAACACATCCAGCTCTGAGCACACAATAACAGTAAACACCACCTGTGCTCATGGTCCTCTCTACTGGCCATAGCTCCTTTTACTATAAAATTTCCACACATGAATTTAACAACCCTTGACAGAAATCCACTGGGGTTGGGTTCCAGACCCCCCTGTCCCATGGATACCAAAATCTGTGAATGCTCAAGTCTCATTATATACAACAGTGTAGTAAAATGGTATCCCTTATATAAAATGGCAAAATCAAGGCTTGCTTTTTGGATTTTTTTCTTTTTGGGAATATTTTCAAGCTGTGGATGGTTGAATCCAGGGATTCAGAACCCATGGATACAGAGGGCCAACTCTATTACTGCTGCTTCATTTCACCAGCCTTCTCAGCTTTTCCTACCCTGCAGGTGGAGATAGATGGTCACCCACACATTGCCCAGAAAAAAACAAGAAAAAGAAGGTCTGGAGGGGAAAAAAAAGCAAAGCAGAACAAATGGCCTTCTCTGCCTCTGCAGTATAGTAGAGAAAGTGCTTACTCTCTACTTGCTGTTTCCTTCCTTCCCTCTCCTACTGCCACTGCCTCCAAACCAAGAAGTTGGAGGCTTCTTGAAGTCTTGGGTGTTCAGCAGCAGGCTGTTTGGAAGGGGAATTGGGTGATTTCTCTAGTTGTGAGGGTGTGTCTCTTCAAGTTGCCTGTTGACTTACAGTGACCCCATGAATTTCATAGGGCTTTTATAGGCAAGGAATACTCAGAGGTGGTTTTGCCAGTTTCTTCCTTTGAGATATATCCTACAACACCTAGTAAACATTGGTGGTCTCCCATCCAAGTACTAATCCGAGCTGACACTGCTTAGCTTCTGAGATCAGACAGGATCTGGTGCCTGTTGGGTATTTAGGCCTTATTACTCCTTTTCTTTTCTCACAAAGCCTTCTGTGAGGACCCATCCTGGAAGATGCTGACTCTATAGAGTGGGAGACTGCAATGGTTACTCTTTGACTTTGGAGGCAGCAGCAGTGGAAGGAGTGGGCTGGATGTTGACTGAGCACTCATTCTGTCTCAGTTTTCATCTGGGAAATTTTGGAGGGCATGCAAAGAGCTGTAGTGCCTTAAAGACTAACATGTATAGTGACAATAGCTTCCTGTCCCTCTACAGGGTTAATTTATCCTGTTCTACTATACTTAGCATCATCAGGATGATTGTTTTATCAGCACTTCTGCTGTGAAGGGTCATGATACATACTGTAAGGATCCAGTCAGAACTTCAACTCACTCAGACAATAGTCACTGGTTGCAGAGGTAAAGAAGTGAACAGATCCGAGGATATTGGCAGAATTAGTTCACAGAAAGAAAGTGTAGGGTTTAAAATGAGGCTTGACCCATTCTCCCCTCTCGTTCCCAAGCGCCTGGCCAGATGTGACCTTGGAGATGAGAGACTAGCCCGCCAGGCCCCTGGGAACCTCAGTGTACTCACATTCCAGCCCCCTCCCATCCATAAACAATCCATTGCCCTACAGTGCATAACAGGAAACTGGCTGGGGCCAGGCTAAGCAAGGCCTGGTCAAAGTCAGGATCCTGACACATACATTTAAGCTCAGATTGAATTATCATAGTCTGTTCTTGTAGCATTCCTTTATCATTTAACTTGAATCTCTACATTTCCTCTTCCTTCTACCTAGACAGTGCTTGGAAAGTTGCTTTTTAAAAAGTGCTTAGTTTCCATTCTCTTTCCACCCGCTCCCAAGTATTTAATTACTGTTATAGTTTAAAAAGTAATTCTTTGTTACCCTCAACACTCAGGGGTCTTAAGGGCACTCAAAATATCAATATTAATTTGGGGAATTAATATACTCAGGTTGGCTATGTGAGGGGGAGCAACAGATAGCAGGATCTTGTAACCTTTGTTTACTGGTACTCAGGAGGAGATGTTAGCTAGATAGTAGAATAATTGGTCTTTATTTGAGAAAACAATAACATTCACACACACATTCAGGCTTCAAGCATTCATGCAAGACTAGAAAATAAGGTAGGAAGTATTGGGATAGAGGAATAGTGAAGGGAGTTGTTTGTGGGAGATACGACACCTGTCCTGTAGAGCAGAAGTTCCTGCATCAACAGAATCTCAGAGTGAGCTGTGAGGGTCATTCAGCAAACTGGCAGCATGGACGTAGGAGGATGAGATGAACTGAAGACAGTTTGGTGTTGTTTTGAAGGGGTTTTTATAGTCAATATCTGCCTTCAGGGGATGGAACTTAGAAAGAAAGGCAATGGTTCTTGGAGTTGCTGAAGGTGAGACCAAGGCACTCCGGATACGTTGATGGCTTCTTAATGTGTGGATACTTTGCGATTGAATGGAGGAAGCGACTTCCTTTGTTTGGGGGAAGGACAAAGGTATGAGGATCATTTACAAGTTGGGGTATCCCAGCTTTAGCTGATAGGATTAGCCAGGTGTTTGGATCTTCAGTTGCCTTGCAAATTAACATCTCTTTGGAATTTGGGCTGGCTCCTCTTTAAGTTCATAACTGACTGAGCAATGTTTGTCTTTGGGATTCCTAGTTGTGGAATTTCCCAGGTTTTTAATGGCCACACTATGACGAAGGCCACATTTGAACTATTTTTTTCAAGTTGCCCCTCCACATTCGCGAACTTAGCATTTGCGGTTTTGAATATTCACGGGTTTTGGGAGGGCACCGCCCTCCCAAAAGCAGTGACACGGGGCCTCTGGAGGCCCCGTTAAGGCCTTGGGCAGGAGGGGGGAGGGCTGGGGAGGCCTTCACAGGACCTCCGGAGACGCTCCGGAGGCCCCATGAAGGCCTGGGAAGGGGTGGGGAGGGCTGGGGAGGCCTTCAAGGGGCCTCTGGAGATGCTCCAGAGGCCCCATGAAGGCCTGGGGAGGAGGTGGGGAGGGCTGGGGAGGCCTTCATGGGACCTCCGGAGATGCTCCGGAGGCCCCATGAAGGCCTGGGGAGGGGTGGAGAGGGCCGTGGAGGCGATCATGGGGCCTCCGGAGCATCTCCGGAGGCCCCATGGAGGCCGTGGGAGGGAGAGGGGAGGCGGGGGGAAAGCGACTATAGGGCCTCCGGAGGCCCCGTGGTCACTTTGGTGGGGGAGGGGGAGGGCAGTTGATATTCGCGGATTTTTCGCATTCGCAGAGGTCTGGGAAACTTACCCCTGCGAATGTGAAGGGATGACTGTATTGTCAATTTATTATAGATAGATATGGGGCAGGGGGTATCAGGGTAGGTAACGTCTTTACTTATTTGCTTCTCACAAGTAACAAAAACAATTCCTTTTTAAAAATCTGTAAACCACTGGTCTCTGGCATGAACCATGTTTTCCTCCTATCTATCTTCTCCTCATCTCAGTACATGCAGCTGAGCATCAGGTGGATGAGCTTGTGCCAGAACTATTTGATATTCTGCCTTTAGCCTTTAGTGAGGCTAGACTTCCATACCCATAGATGTACAGTGGGTCCTTGGTATCTGCTGGGATGTGGTTCCAGGGCTCCCCATGGATACCAAAATCCATGCATACTCAAGTCCCATTATATACAATGGTGTAGTAAAATGGTGCTCCTTGTATAAAATGGCAAAATCAAAGTTTACTTTTTGGAATTTTATTATTTGGACTATTTTTAAGCTATGGATACAGAGGGCCAATTGTAACTGAGAGCCACAGCTACACTACAAAAGGAGTGGAATTACCACTCAAGTTACAATTATAATATAACTCAGTTGTTTTTTCATTGCTGGAAGAAGAAATACATTACAAGTAACTAATTATTTATCACTAGTCTGAATACAGCAGATACCTTACAACCCCTATGGCATATTTAAGTAATTTAGAATTGCCCAAACATCATAGTGTCTTTACTTTGGCATGATGTCCTGCTCTTCCTTCAGCTGTCCTTGAAGGACTTGATAGGAAAATTCCTTATTTGGAGAGATGCTGCCCATGTGACTGGCCAAGTTGAATCTGTAGAGCATGTGCTTCTTCAGTGCTTGTTCTATAGAGACTTACGATCTGATCTCATCTTGCCAATACTGCAAATATCCTGGATGCTCTGAGCAGTTCTATGCTGCCTTGCTACTCTCTGACACTAATCCTACTATAACATATAAGGTAGCTAAATTTTGCACAGCAGCAATCAAAATAAGATGAGCAATGATCAGCGCCATGGATTAGTATATTATGGATTGATTTTCTGATGTTTAACACCTATCAGATATGTAACAAGCAATTTTATTCTGTTTTACTTTATTTTGCTTATGACTTTTATATGTTTTAAATATTTTTAAAAGTATATTATGGATTGTTTTTTTTTTATATTTAAATACCAACCAGATATGTAATATGCAATTTTATTCTGTTTTATTTTACCTTGCTTATGACTTTTAAATGTTTTTAAATGTTTGTATTTGCATATTACTGGTTCTTGATTACTGGTCTTGGACCATAAATAAATATTTACTTACGTACTTATCACTAGCCATTTCCAAGCTCTGCATAAGGCACACTGGCACTGATTACAGGAAACACCCTTAAAGGACTCAGATTAGCAAAGGCATATACTGTAGTGCATTTACAAAGACTTTACAAAAGAGTCTGGAGTAATAAACACCTGAGGCGAAGCACAAAAATCAATGTGTATAGAGCCATTGTACTGTCTATTCTCCTGTATGGGTCTGAAACATGGGTCACTATCGCCACCACTTATGACTCCTCGAACGCTTTCATCAGCGCTGTATACGCACAATCCTAAATATACACTGGACTGACTATGTGACGAATGTTGCTGTCCTTGAGCAGGCAGGGATCACCAACATTGAGGCCATGATATTGAGAACATAGCTGTGCTGGGCATGGCACGTTTCTAGGATGGAGGACCATCGCCTCCCAAAAATACTACTCTACGGTGAACTTGCCACGGGTCAGCGTAAGAGGGGCGCTTCAAAAAAGTGATACAAGGACTCTCTGAAACAACATCTCAGGCTTGGCCAAATTGATCACCAACAATGGTCCGCCCTGGCCTCACATCAGGAGGCATGGAGACGCACTATCCACAATGCTGCAGCCTTATTTGAGAACTCATGCCGAACAAGTCTTGAAGAGAAACGACAATGCAGAAAGAACCACAACCCAGAGACATCACTCAAGGAGACCCTCTGCTATGCTTTCTGCAACCGGACTTGTTTATTTTGGATTGGCCTTTTTAGTCATCAGCGTGCTTGCAGAAAGTGTGGGATGAGTTCTTCCTGAATCTTCGTTTGTAAAGAAAAGCCAGAGGAGAGAGCGAAGGATTCAGAGAAATACTTGGTTGTTGTGGGACTGAAATCAGACTGACTCCCCCGGTCCTTTCACATGATTAAAGTAGTGCATTACTAATGAAACATGCTGCTTCCCCCAGTTCCCAGGTAGAGCTGAATGACTGGGACTGGGACTATTGAAGCATCAGTGTTTATGGTACTTGTGGGGACATGCTACTCATAGATTACTTGACTGCCTGACTTCTACTTTGTCAGTTCAAATATTCTCTAATAGATTTGCCTGACAACTGAGGATCTCACTCCATTCCTCTAATGAAGTGGACTCTTGTCCATAGAAGCTTATGCTACAATAGAATTGGTTAGTCTTTAAGGTGCAATAAGGCTCTTTGTGGCCATTTTTTCTATTACTCAGACGGCAAGTTGCGTACATTCCATCTTTCTATATATATACCTGGATGACAGTCTTTCAACACTACAGACATATTACTGAGTTTCACAGAGTAATAAAGGCATGAAGGACTGGTGCATAATGTATAATTTGTAATGGATGCAGGAACTGTTCAAGTAAGTCTCCCCCCCTTATTTTTTTTTAATTCTTCATGTGGTAAAATGTGTATTCCAAATTAAAACATGAGCTGGTGTGTATGAAATGCCAAATACAGCATAAGACATGTTTTCACTGTCTTTTCCACTAATAACATCCCCCCGTTGAAAGGTAAGGTATGCCAAGTATGCCCTGCATGGACACTGTGTTTTTCTTTAATGAAAAAAAAAAGAGAGATCCCTATATTGTTTAAACCAATACAGATTTTCCACTGAGAAGTGCAGGGTAGAGAGTGGATTAATGTTTGCATTGGTTGAGGTTTAACTCAAACACACATTGCTAGAGCAAAGCCAAGGCAGCAGCTAAATGGAAAGGCAGGAAAAGGAGAGAGAGGGAGAGAGAGAGTTTACAAGGGAGGTTTCCTAAAACAAAATTACAGTTGATATAAAAATACTTGATTGTTATTTGTAGCAAACAGGGGAAAAAAAAACAATAACCAGAGTCTTCAGCTAATGTAAATGTACTTCATAACATGGCATATAGATGTATTGCTTAATGAAAATATTTTAGGAACCTTGGTCCTACTAAAGCAAAGAGTGTGTATGCCAGTTTAGTCTCTGGAAATACTTGCCAACCAGACTGGGAGCATGAAAAGCAGAGGTCAAATGAGGCCATAACTTTATTGACTGGACTCCTCTCAGACAAATTAAACAAACCTGGCAAGTTAGCTCAGGCTAAAATTCAGACTGTGGAAAAGTTACTTTTTTGGACTATAGCTCCCAGAATTGCCCAAGCAGCTCTAGTCCAGTGCTACTTATTTTCAGGATTGGTCTCTGGAGTGACCTGTTCCTACCATTTTCAGTGTTCTCTTGTAACCTTGCTGTTAATTGTGTTTCCACATCTTTGTGCTTGTTGATGAGTGTTCTGTGGCAGTGGTGAAGTGGTTGCTAATGGGAATGGAGAGATAAGGCTGCAGCTGCAGAATCAGCTTGGGAAAAATGGGATGGATGTTGTATGGTAAGAGGAGATCAGAGACTGATGGATAACCAATATATTGAAGCCCACCAGATTTCATAGGTTGCAATATGCTTTTAGTACACTGTTTGTCTTCTAAGTTTCAGTTCTGAGCAACAACTTTGTATGATATGCTTCTTAGATTTCTGTGCCAATAAAGTTTACTAATTAACTCTGAAACTGCTCGTCACTACATCTTGGAATAAAAGTACAAGACACTTATAATGGGAGCCCGTGGACTAGTGCTGGTTCATGAGCCATTGCCTATCAGTCACTGGGACATTTCTAGGAAAGAAACACTTGTAACCAATGGATACAAATATGATACTGACTCCTGGCACATTGGAGAGAAAAATGGCTGGTTCCCTCTATCAGATAGTGTGAGATGCACTGCTCTAGTCTAAATGTAACTTTTACCAAGTTTTGCAATTTTAGAAAAAAAATAACAACTCTCTCCCACTTCTTAGAGTGGTAAGACATTTAAGGATTGAGGTTCGGTTCCTTTGGGAGAAGTGGTCACTGGGGGCTCCCCCCCCATATATTTATTTATTTGACCTTTGGTACAACATATAACTTGAACAATACAAAGTTAATTACAGCTTATTGGAACATTGTGTCTCATTACACCAATAACTCCAACAACAAAGATTTGCCACAAAGGCAAAAACGTACATCCCAATTACTTTTCTTTTTCCTTCTTTTTATCTTTTTCTTGACCTCCTCATATTTACTTATCCAAAGATTTTCTTTTAAAATTATAAGTTCCATACCATATTTTGCTCCTTAATACCTTAAGTCCTTTCTCTATATCCATAATATCCTATCAACTGATGCTTATTGTATCACACGTAGTTTGCCCTTTCACTATATATTATATTCCCCAAAATTTCCGTCACTCTAGAAACCTACCGATTTAACCTTCTTACCCAAAACTGATTTTAAATATCCCAGAGTTTATTCAAATAATCTGTTATTGGCTTCCATTCTTTATTAATCTCATCTATGTTCCCTTTATTTATTATTCGGGTCAATTTATCATTATGTTTCATCTCTAACAACTTATTTATCCACTCTTCAATTTTTTCATTTTCCACTTAGCAGCTATCTTAAGTCTAGCTGCTGAAACTAAATATAATAACACCCTCCAATGTTCCTTTTCCACACCGATGTTATGTTTAGCAAATATAGTTTAGTTTCGGGCCCATAATGAAGCTTATTCCCAGCATCTTTTGTGTTAATTTATGTACTTTCCCCCCCAAATTTTTTATAACTGGGCAACCCCACCACATGTGATTCATTGACCTGACCTCTTTTTTGCATCTCCAACACTTCTTATTTTCTAGTTTATCGATCTTACTTAATCTTGCGGGTGTAAGTTACCATCTGTTAGCGGTCTTTAAATAATTTTCTTTCAGGTCTTGATTTGCGGTGAAGCAATCTGTTCTACACCAAGCATTCTCCCATTCACCCAAATTTATAGAATCTCCAATAGCCTTTGCCCATCTTACTATCAATTCTTTTATCAATTCTTTCTCCAAATCCCTTTCCAACAAAAGACTATAAAATTTTGTGATTTTTTTTCTTGCCTGTGTCCCGAACAATATTATCTATTTCATTCTGTTCTTTCTCAAAGTCATATTTCTCTTTGTCCTCTTTAAATATGTCCTTTAAGATAGAATTGTTTTTTTATTTTTTTGCCAAATTCTTATGAGAGATTTTCTTATTATGTGATTCTCAAAGTCTTCATTTACCTGTTGCTTTCCATATCCTAAATAAGCATGCCAACCGAATCTAATAGAATAACCTTCTAATGATAGAATTCTGGTGTTCTCAAATTTAATCCAATCTGAGAGCCAATTAAGTCCACATGCTACATAATATATTTTCAAGTTGGCTTGCAAGGCTTCTCCTGCTTTCTTGTCCACTGTTAAAGTTGTCCATTTAATCCTCACTTTCTTCCCACCCCATATACATTTGTTTAATTCAAATATCCATTGTTGCAGTGTTTTTTCATTATGTAGTATCGGCAAATTTTGAAATAGGAAAAGGCATTTCGGCAGAACATTCATCTTAATATTATTTATTTTACCTAGTAGAGATGAATCCAATTTGCTTCATCTTAATATTATTTATTTTACCTAGTAGAGATAAATCCAATTTGCTCCATCACATTAATTCTGCTTTAATTTCATACCATAATTTTTTATAGTTGCTCTCATATAAGTCGATATTCCTTTTGTTCATCTAAACTCCTAGATATTTTACCTTTTCCCCAATTTTACATCCTGATTTTCCTTTTATTGATCTTCGTCTTTTGCTGACAGATTTTTTTGTTATTATTACCATCTTCTCTTTGTTGATTTTAAGTCCTGCCAATTTTCCATATTTTTTTAATTAGGTCAAATAGATTCTCAATATTCTCCACCGGGTCTTCTAGAGTTAGAGCGATGTCATCTGCGAAAGCTTTAATCTTGTATTCTTGATTTTGGATCTCTCCCCAAGAGGCTTTCTTAGGAAGATGGGAAAGTTTGGAAAATTGGTTAAAGTATGGGGATCTGATCAATCAAGAGGAGATGATACAATCATGTATACAAGGGAAGAATTGGAAATGAAAGGAATCGCCATGAACTGGTTTAAATTTGTACAAATTAAAAACAGATTTCAAGAAGACAAAGACACTTATGAATTTGAGAAGTTGCAAATAGAATTGGATAAAGTAATATGGGGAGAGAAGGACAAAAAAAATTCACAATACTATAAATTATTATTAGATAGAGAACTTGAAATGGAAAAGATCTCAGAGGCAATGGGCTTAAGATCTCAGAGAAATAATAACATTGGAAGAATGGGAAAAGGCATGAAAAGAAACTAATGAATTCACTGCATGTCTAGCCCTGAAAGAGAATCACCTTAAAGTAGTAAATAGATGGTATTTAACACCCTCAAGAATAGGTAAAATTTACAAAATCAGAGACAATAAATGCTGGCATTGTGAAAAAGATATTGGCACATTGTATCATATGTGGTGGGGCTGTCCAATAATACAAAAATTGTGGCTTAAAATTCATAGAACAATTAAAAAAATATTCAAGGTACAATTTGCAATGGATCCCAAGCTGTATCTGTTAAATATAACATCAAATCTTGAACAGAAATTTACACGGCAATACTGGAGAGTATTATTATACTCAGTACCAGCGGCGAGACTAATAATAGCAGCCAATTGGGGGGAAAAATCCCTCCAATCGATGAATGGGTTCTTAAACTTAATGAGATGTTAGAAAATGACAGACTGACATATATTATAAATACGATAAAGACTACGATGGAAGAAGAGTGGCTCCCAGTCTGTGAATATTGGAAAAGGAGATGGAATATTAAAGGAAATATGTAAAGTACTAAGGAGGAAAGAACAGTCCTAATAGATATAAAACTGAAAAAGTGGAAAGAGTCTGAAAGACTAAAAGAACACTGAATTGAGGAAACAAACATATATAAAAAATAAAAAACAGACATATAAGTTAGAGTAGGTTTAAAGGAAATGACATGGACTGTAAAGAAAGATAAAGGAGGACAACTCTTAGGAGAGATGAGGAAAAAGGGAGATAAAAATAAAAACTATACACAAGAATAGCTGTTCTCAAACGGGTGAGAACCAAGGGGAGACAGACATTTGAATGATGGTATAGAAGAAAGTAGAAGTATGTGAGAAAGTTGAGAGTAAGTGTGGAAGGAATTTAATGGAAGGTAGGATGTATGTAGATCAAGAAATGATATGGGAAAGTAGAATGGTAGAATGTACACAAAGTCAGGAAGTGGTGGGAATGTGTTGGAATGTATGGGAAAGTATATTGGAATATATTGGAATATGAACACCGATATGTCTCTCTCTGGCTTTTCTTCGCAAATGAAGATTCAGGAAGGACTCATCCTGCACTTTCTGCATGTGCACTGATGACTAAAAAGCCAATCTGAGATAAACAAGTCCGGTTGCAGAAAGCACAGCAGAAAGTCTCCTTGGGTGATGTTTCCGGGTTGTGATTCTTTCTGCGTTGTCGTTTCTCTTCAAGACTTGTTCGACATGAGTTCTCAAATAAGGCTGCAGCATTGTGGATAGTGCATCTCCATGCCTCCCAATGTGAGGCCAGGGCGGACCATTGTTGGTGATCAATTTGGCTGAGCCTGAGATGTTGTTTCAGGGAGTCCTTGTATCACTTTTTTGGA
The DNA here is from genome assembly GCA_030847615.1 of Gambelia wislizenii. Taxonomy (NCBI): domain Eukaryota; kingdom Metazoa; phylum Chordata; class Lepidosauria; order Squamata; family Crotaphytidae; genus Gambelia; species Gambelia wislizenii. The sequence continues at coordinate 160,694,634 of JAUMIR010000001.1, read as the reverse complement.
GTGCACCTCTTACGCTGACCTGTGGTGAGGTCACCATAGAGTACTATTCTTGGGAGGCGATGGTCCTCCATCCTAGAAACGTGCCATGCCCAGCACAGCTGTGTTCTCAATATCATGGCCTCAATGCTGGTGATCCCTGCTTGCTCAAGGACAGCAACATTCGTCACATAGTCAGTCCAGTGTATATTTAGGATTGTGCGTAGACTGCGCTGATGAAAGCATTCGAGGAGTCGTAAGTGGTGGTGATAGGTGACCCATGTTTCAGACCCATACAGGAGAATAGACAGTACAATGGCTCTATACACATTGATTTTTGTGCTTCGCCTCAGGTGTTTATTACTCCAGACTCTTTTGTAAAGTCTTTGTAAATGCGCTATATGCCTTTGCTAATCTGTGATCGATCTCTTTGTCAATCTTGGCATCTGAGGAGATGATGCTTCCCAGGTAGGTGAACTGCTGAATGGACGTAAGCACAGATTTGCCGACAGCAATGTGGGAATGGTGGTGGATATGTATATGTATATGTAAATGCATTGGGAAGTTCCAATAAAAAATAATAAAAAAATTAAAAATGAATCTGTCCTTTAGTTGGTAATATGTAAACCATTTTATTTCGTATCCCTGTTTTTGCATCTCCTCTCTCGTATACAAGCTGTAATCATTCCTGTCCTTCCATTTTATCAGCTCTTTATACTTCATGGGAGAAGTGGTCACTGGGGACTTTAAATTGTTGGTTGTATTTGAATTTGTACAAAAAACATAAGGCTGAGCAGAGATGGAAGCAGGCAATTTAAACACTTGAAAAGGTAAATTACTCCCTCCCCCCCACAAAAAATCTAGGTAAGCATTCCTATAAACTCTGTTTGAATCTCTAGGCATTTTCCAGAACAACTCTATGGTATGTGTTCCTATTTTTTCAGGATAACTGAAACTGCAGATACCAGTTCTGCGGCTATGAGGGTCCTACTCTATAGATATATCTGCAGTGATTTACTACTAGAACCATATTAGAAGGCATTGTGGTTGTTATCACCATCATCCCTGGCTGAAATTCAACATGGGCTACTTTTTTACGTTTGCGTAAGTAGTGTCTCCTGGCCTAACACCCCCCAACCTACTTTATCAGGCATCAGCTGCTCTGAGATAAGGAGGTTCATCCTGCTGGCAATCAGGGAGCAGGATATTTCCACACACACCCCACCCCCAGCTAGCAAGGCTGCAACACAGACTTGTAACAGGATTACTGCTTCTGACCGTCACAGCCTTGTCTGTTGGAGGGGTGTGTGGGTGGAAGCATCATCTACCCACACCCAAATCACAAGAAGAACAGGCATCCTTCTTTTAGTGCAGCTGATGCCTAGTAAAGTAGGTAAGGGGCGGCCAGTACAATAGTGGCAATAGCTGTTACTGTGTAGGTGTTTTGAATACAGATCAGTTATGGATGTATCACTCCAGGTTATGCATCCATAAGTGTGATTCTGAATTCTGGCCACTATCTTTCTATCCCACCATTCCCCCCAAACTGGGATTCCTGGCAGCTTAGAATTTAAAACAAGTACAGTACAGCTAAAATCATACAAAAGGTGAACATTAAAATAGAATTAAATATTCACAATATTAAAACAATGTAAAGCATACATTTCAAATATGAAAATTAATTAAAAACAGTTAAGTTTAGAACAATACAGTCTCCTCTTAAAAGCTGGTTCTTTAAGAAGCTTCTGTTCTAAAAGCCTGTTGATGGACTGCCATGAACTGTCTTCTAAGGACTCATAGGCAAGAGCTTCAGGTTTAAACAAAGTAAGCTTTATGACAGAGTTTCTACAGAGTTACTAGCTCAAGGTTGTTGCTTAGAATGAGAAACAAAGGAAATACAGAGATATAACAGTATTTACAAACAGGCAACCCTGGAGTGGCTTTCATTTATTGGTCAGTTTAAACCTTTTACAATTTTTACTCACCCGTTTCCCCACTGTTTGTTATTCTGAATTCTCACCACATGGCTTTCCCCATAGTATCAGCTTTTCCTGGCTTCGCCAGGCACTTTCTTTTTTTACCATTACAAAGGGAAGCCAGATGATCCCAACATGCATGTAGCTAATAGCAGATACTTGAGCAATGCAATCCTACACCACATGTATGAAATGGCGGGAATGTGGACATCAAGATGTTAGCATGCCCTACTACCCCTCCCCACAAAAATCTGTAACTGGACATATTAGACACTTTTTAGGGTCAAATTGGCTTAGGCAAACTGGTGGTCAGTCGAAGGTCACAATGACCTGAGATGTGTCTAGAAATATAATGGTGTGAAAGCCCAAATTAGGATTGAGCAAAAAGCTACAATAATGGGTTTATGCTAACAATCCAATTGTTAAGGGGGTATGTGCCAATCCTTTCTTCCAGCCCTTGGCATTTCCAGCAATAATTCAATCAAGCACTCAAGTGACAATTCCTCATTCCATACCCTACAGAAATCGCTCCGCATATCCCCTCCTGTCCAACCTTACAAGGTTGTTGCAAGCCCATCACTGTTCTATCTCCCTGCAATTAAAGCAAAATCAATTGCATTTTGATTTCTTTTGTCTATTCCCTGGGAAAGCCATGCAGGCTTTGTTATAACCAGCACACGCCTCAAAGGCATGGAATAAAGTATAAATATCATAGCCTCACCATAGCAATGTGTACTACGGTGTATGGCCACAGCCATTCTTTTTCTTTGTGTACCATGGATCTGAACCTGCTGTGCCAACCTCAGATGCCTGTCTGAGTATCTTTGCTTCTCTTCAATACTGGTAACTATCACCCTATCTTCCTGGGCCTCTGTTTCTCTCCCCAAACTTTCTGCCCTACTCTGTTATAGCCTTGAATGGTTCTTAAGAACGTGTGTTGCGCACGTTAGTTTACTTTACCAATAAAATATGTTTAATTTTAACTGGAGCCTCCTCTACAGTTAGTACTGGTATACATAGGTGAAAAAATCCCCAAAGTTACCCTCCTCTCATAGGCTTCCTATTTGAGCTAATAATTCTCCCAAATATTAAAGGAGATTTTGGCTTCACAGTGGGGGCTCTACCCCCCCCTCCACATCTTAGGGTAACACCTACATTAGTTAGGACAATACTTGTTAAGCAGTTTTCATTTGTACAGTTATATTTGTCTATTTTGAAGTATGTCTTATTTAGTTTATTGGGATGTATGCTACTAGGTAAATCTGGAAAGTAGCAGGGATTGGGAATGTGTACTCTCTCAGCTATGGTGAGACTGCAAATCTCATTAACCCTATCTAGCGTATGAAGACATAGCTGTATTAGTCTGGAATATCAGTATGCAAAGGAATATCAATATACCATCTCAAAGAAATATCAGCATGCCTTCTAAAAGGCTCTTGGTGGCAGGCCTTTACTTGCCTACAGACAGGCTGCCAACCTCAAACAGTTACTTACCTACAGAAGGACATACAACACAGATGGGGAGATGGGTACAAGACCTTGCCACAAACCCAGATGCTGACTGCCCACACAAATATTCAGGAAATGTCACCACAGGACCTAATCACATCACCAACAATATTAGAAGTATGTTCACTTGCTCATTCCCCGATGTGATATATGCCATCCTTTGTCAACAATGCTCTTCAGCACTCTACATTGGGCAAACAGACCAGTCTCTACACCAGAGGATAAACTGACATAAATCAGACATTAGGCATGGGAATACACAAAAACATGTTGCATAATACTTCAATCTTCCTGGGCATTCATCTCTGACCTCAGAACAACTGTCCTTAAACAAAAAATTTACAAAGGAAGATTGGAAAGAGAAACAGCTGAATTGAAATATATCCACAAACTCCAGTCCATCAACAGTGGGTTGAACAGAGACAATGGTTTCCTGGCACACTAGACATATTCTCTCTCTCTCTTTCTCTCTCTCTAGTACTTAACACCCCAGCCTCGTGAGGGCACTCTTGGCCAGTTTATCACACCTCCTTTCTGTTTCCCAGCCAGCATCACACTATATTCCAATAACTCCCTCCACCATGCATATGGTCATCCATCCACCCTGGCCTTAGGCAACATCTGTCTTCCTGTTTGTCCCTCAATGACCACTGATAAAACTGAACTTGTCACTTCATCACCATACCCACAAGTTTTGCATTTCTGTGGCTATTCATACAGTCTGCTCATAAAGGTACATTCCTAGGTACTAGTTCACTCTGCGGAAGTAGAGGGGTAGACACAGGACTTTTTCAGATGAGGAAGTAGACACAGGACTTTTTCAGATGAGGGAACCCCCTGCCCAGGAGGTCGGGAGAAGAATGGGGCTGTTGTACTTACAGAGCCCATTTCAGATGACACCGTCCTCCTCCCAACCTTCCCCTGTGCTGTGGGCACCACTTTTTATTGATGGAAAACCTCTGTCAATAAAAAGTGGTGCCCGCAGCGCGTGGGAAGGTCAGGAGGAGGAAGGAGGAGAACGGGGCTGTCTGAAACAGGGCTCTGTAAGCACATCAGCCCCATTCTTCTCCTGACCTCCTCAGATTCCCCCCCCCATCTGAAAAAGTCCTAAGTCTACAAAAGCTTATGCTACAACTTTTTTCTTTATCCGTTAGTCTCAAAGGTGCTGCAAGATCTCTTTACATACTTAGCTAGCATAGGTGTGGATCATGGTAGCTTCCGTGCAACAACATCTTCAGGGAAACACATGCCCCGTCCATGGTGTATAGGACAGCAGCCTTAGTCTCATTTTGAAGGAGAGAAACACTGGCATAATAAAAAATAATATAACCTGCAATTTACTTCAGTATGTTGTTGACAGACTATATTAAATCCTCCCACTGATGGAATGGCTTCTGAGAGTAGAATATCAAAATCTTCTGTAAAAAATTGCAGGGATCCTTTGAAATCTATTTTGTGGAGTTTCAGAAGAGAGAAAAGTAAAATCCTATTGTGTAAATTGAAATATGCTTGGAAAATGTTGGATTCTGCCCACTATTTGTTTTCTAAAAGTTGCTTAAGGACTTCCTATACAGACATCATCTCCAAATAAGAAAAAAAAATGTATATATAAAGAGAGAATGCATAGCCTTGTTGGTGGAGAATATTTACATGGGCAGCATTCATTTTAGTCTTCTGCCTAGTCTACCTTGGAATGCAGGTAGGGACAGGCTGTTTGAATGCTTCAAGAACTCTATGTACCTGGAAAAGGCTGAGTTTTCAAAGCATTTCAACATATGTGCTATTCCTTACCTGCTCTCTGAAGGGGTAGAATCCCAAGAGGATTTCAGCATGGGCCTTTGCTGAACATTGGCTCTTATGGATGTTAGATGAAGAATGTGGATAACTTCAGAAATAACTTGTTTTTAAATCTGGCATGTTGCTCAGGCCAGAGAAAACATGAACAGAGAGGGGAAGGAAGCAGAAAATTGAAATAGGAGAGATTTTCACTTATATTTTCACAAGTTCCCTCTGTTCATGAGGCTTCCCCCATTCCAGGATTTTGTTAGGAGAACTGAACTGTTTTTAAAAGCCTATGGACAAAATAAAAAGTACAAAGTAGCTGACATTTATATAAATCAGGAAATTATTAAAGGGTTTTGTGAGAGGTCAATAGGATAAGTATATGAAAATAGACTGGTTTAATGAGGGAATGACATGAGGTCTTGGGAAACATTGTTTCTGTGTTCCATTAATTGTCAAAAATGTCTTCTAAGGGAGACATTGCCAAGGCAGAAAACCTTGGAATAGAGATGCATCATATCTTCCTTATGGTTTCAGCAGGGACCTGCCATGCATGTCCCCCCCACCAATGTTATCTCAGGATGACCTGGGGTTTGGAGAAACAATAAATTTTGTACCCCAGCTTGTTTTTCAAGTGTTCAGAAACAGATTGGTAAAAGAAATTGTAAGCAGAATGTATATTAGACGTTTGCTGGCATAATATTATTGTCTCCTACCTCCACAGTTAACAAGACATGCCAAGGCCAAGCTGTTTGAGAAAAATAAATGGAAGAATAAATAGAAGCACTGAGCTCTAAGTCCAGTGGTGGGGTTCGTTTATTCCCTAGTGCTGTCCTGCTCTGGTATAGAGTGCTGCTCTTCATTATTAATATTTGTCATTTGCAAATTCATAGCCTGGCACTGAAGCAGGTTCTGGGGCTCATGTAAACTATAGCTCAGATTAAGTGCAACCCAAGGTATTTTATGTGCAATAAAGCAGCTCCTTGAGAAAGCTTTTCCATATAGGGAACATTCAAACCCTGAAGCTTGACAGAACAAGCATGTCTCTTGGAATTCTTGCAAGCAGGGTCAGGGAAAGCAAAGCAAACTCTTACCAGTTCTGTAATTCCTACTCATATACCCTCTGACATTTTGCAGATGAAAACAGGGACACATGTGGCTAAGCAACATCAGAGAGTGGGCAAGATGGCAAAAGTTATTAATGAGGAAGAACAGACAGGCTAGGAGAGGCTGCAGCAGTTTGCTTTTGCCTGAGTCTACTGGAAAGGGCAAGATTCTGTCCCTTCTTCTTCTCTCCGCTCCCATCCCCTCCACTGACTGCAATTGACTGCAATTAAGTTTGCACTTTGAACTCAGTTTGCAGCAGTTGAAATAAGCTGATGGCAAAGGGAGGAAGGGAGAGAAACTGGGACATCTTGAAAGGAGCTGAAAGAAATGGGACAACTGAGGATTGGTCAGGACTGTCCCCATCAAAACCAGGACACAGCTAGAGGATATGGCTACCCTGTTGGCTCCTTGCCCTGCCTGTCAAAGGCCCCAGACAACTTTCATGGTGTAAGGCAGAGCAAGGGAATGTGTGGGTTGCACAACCTAATTGTATTGTTCATACTGGGGCTCCTAGGATCAGTAGTCCCCATCACTTTTCTGTCAGGGAAAAGATGCTTATGGAGTACTGGCTACTGCCTTTCACTGGTTTGGGGGCCTGCCCTATCATCATCATCATCATCATTATCATCATCATCTCCTTTCCTTTCTCCCAAAATTGGGGACCAGCAAAACCCCATACTCATCCCTTATTTGAGGCACAGTTGCCACATAATGTTTTTGATGATATGCATTTTCACCAGGGTTTTTGCAGAAAACTCCAGATCTATAAGATTCATGGTTTGCTCTGCATTTGAGGGGAAAACCCAGATTATAGGCTGTGTGGAATCTGAGGACTGGCTTTGATGTGAAACCAAGGAAGGACTTCTGGGGGACGGGACTCCATTCTGGCGCTTTTAAAATTATTTTTTAAATTTTTCTATTGTGCGCATATCTGGATGAGTGTATCTCTGCTTATACAGTAATACAGTACTCTGGAAAAATGTATATTCACATGCACTGTTAAACAGAAAAAAAAAATAACAATGGAACAGCCCGTGTATTTCGTGTGGCCAGAAACAGTACAATGTATAGGGTGTGTGGTTAGTATAGGCCTGACCTTTTACTCTGATGTAACTAACAAATTGGTGGGATACTCCAATCAACAACCAGAGAAGCCTAGTGAACGTGGCATCCAAAACATTCCCCGCAGCTATGAGGTAGGTGTGGGGTTTTCTGCCAGTGTAAACAAGCCCCAATCCAATTTTAAAAGAATAGTACAACTAAAAACATACAAAAGTGAACATTAAAATGAAATTAAACTAGGGTGCTTCTACACTGTAGTAATTAATGCAGTTTGAGGGCATTAAGTGCTTTAGTACCATCCTATGAATCCTGGGATTTGTAGTTTTACAAGATCGTTAGCCTTCTCTGCCAAAGTGTGCTGTTGCCTCACAAAACTACAAATCCCAGGATTCTGTAGGATGGTGTCAAACTGCATTATTTCTACAGTGCAGATGCATCCCTAAACACAGCATTTTAAAAGTTACTTAATAAAATACAATTTAAATACAATTTAAAAGATTTTTTAAAACCCTATTATTAGGTAGAGTGAGGCTGGTGTTTCAGGCAGTGGATGCTGGAAGGGCACAATGGGTAGACCTCCATTTTGTGTCTCCATTTTGTCCCCCATTGTTGGAGGACACATCTGGTATGCTCAGTAGTCCCCACCTCTGTCCCAGCTAGCTTGCTAGGTGGAATGCAGGAAACTCTCCTGTCACCAGTGTTGACATAAGGTTCAGTTGTCAGTCTGGCCTCTTCCCTCTCTATCTCTGTGTCTCTTGTCCCTTATCTCAGGTATAAAATTACCTTTGGTTGGCCCTTATGGCTGTGTCCTATGCCAGGAGATCTTTCTGGGCCCTTATGTGGCAGGCTTTGTGAGTATTCATGTATTCTTTCTTTTCTTTTCTTTTTTCCATCCAAATGTTCACATGGAGCACTAGAAAAAACTGTTTCGGACATTGTTTGCTTTGAATTCTGGCCTCTCACACCTCCACCAACATCCCCAGTTCCCCATGTCCCTGGCCATTGTGATTAGCATTTAGGCCAGACAGTGACTCTCTTGGCTTTGCCTGATGGGGTCTTAGAAAAGGCCTGATGCTTAGAAAATTCTGATTCTTCAACAACAAAATGAACCATGTGTGCTGATTGACAGCATATGTCTGGAAACCAAGCTGTGTCTAATGCTAGGAGTAAGAGACTGGAAAAGAGAAAAGCCTTTTCTCCTCCTCTTGAAATGGAAAATATGCATGAGACATATAGATTTTGTGGGGCCATACAAAATATTGTCATGGAATGTTAATCATACATGCTCACGCATCATGCCAGCCCCTTTCCTATTTCAAATGGCTTCGCAAGTCTAATTATTTCCAGTCATTTTCCATTACTAATATTCCCACCTACCCTCCATTCCACAAGCCCTAATCCAGCCATTATATCTGAGTATCAGGGAGAGAGCTTTTTAAGTCAAAACAATAAAGCCAGCACAGTAGGATAAGTACACTTCTCATGTCTATTGTTTTTTTACGTTTCTTTCTTTTCTTTTCTTTTTAAAAAATTGGGGTTTATAAATTAGTCTTTAATTCTTTCATAGCTTTATGTACTGTATGTATTTTTTAAAAAAATATCATGCCTTCTGTTGCTTGATTGTGCTAGATATGAATATTAAAAAATAGACTTGGCAGTGAACCTGACCTATGGGGTATTTCACTTCTTCACTGTTAGGTGCTGGTTAATTGCTGCTCCATCTCCCTTGTATTCTCCATTTCCCTTCTCTCTCTCTCTCTCTCTCTTTTGGCTTTGCTGAGCAATTGGATTGACATAAGGAAGGATTAAAACAATCCTTTTGTCACCCTGGGCTTTTCAATCAGGTTGAGTGAAACTGAGAAAAGGGATGAGGGGGAAGAGTACTGTTGAAGCTACAACTTTTAGATGATGCATATTGAAGTGATCAGTCTATAATGCAGGGCCAGCCAGGAGGATCACAGTGCTAAAATGTAGGGGGCGTATGAGTCACTTTGTGACAAAAAGTCCAAAAAGCTACTGTAGAAAAGCTTTGCTTTGTGGCCTCCAGTGGTGCCAATGGAATCTCCACATTGTAGAGATGTTCAATGTGAAGTTGAAGGCTTTGACAGCTGGCATCCATAGATTTTCCTTGGTTTTTTTCTGGGCTGTGAGGCTGTGTTCTGAAGATACCAGCCACAGACACAGGTGAAACATCAGAAGTAAACTCTTCCAGAACATGGCCTCAAAGCCTGGAAAAAAACCCAAGGAAAATCTATGAATCCCCACACCCTTTTCGGCCCTTCGTGTGGGGATGAGGGTAAAGGTGAATTTAAGGTGGAAAGCCATCTGGTTAGTGGGAAGGGTTAAATCTCTACTGCCTACATGTGGTAGACTCACTCCAGAGCAGGACGCACATACTTACTTGTAAATAAAAATGAAATTAAGGCTTCCTTGTACATTATGCATTTAGTTTAGTGTGCAGTTCAATTTCAATGAGAGAAATGCGTAAGTCATCAATTGAACAGGGTCTTCAGAGAGGACACTGTGATACCTTTGGATTCAGCACCTTCATGAACAAACCAGCCTTCCAGGGGGGACAAGTCTTAGGACTTTATCAGATGAGCCAAATCTCACCAACAAAACTGTGTCATTTAGGAGGTGACAATAGCAGAAAAGGGAAAATTATCAGAGGTCCTTGTCATTTACCCATTCTTGCTGCATTGTGCTGATGCGAATGAGACATCACTTTTTATTGATGGGCTAAGCTGTCAGCAAAAAGTGATGCATAATTCACACCAGTGCAATGCAGCGGGAATGGGTAAGTAACAATGTTGTCTGATAATTTCAGCCCTTTCTGCTATCGTTGCATCCTAATGACACTGTTTTTGCTGCATCTGATAAAGCCCTTACTGAACTTCAATCAATGGTTTCCATTGGGAGAAAAGCTGTGTGCCTTTTTCTTTCAAAACTGTACCTTATCCAAGGAAGGAAATATTGACTTCCTCAGGTGGGGATGGCTTAGTGATGAATAAGAGTAGAACAGGTTGGGAAAAGGAAGAATAAGCTACCGTAGCTAAGCTCTTTCCTCTCTTCCCCTCACTACCTCTTTTTGTAAGTGATCTAAGATCATAGCTGCATACTGTATTTATGTATTGTTACTCAGCTTCTTCTGTCCAGAACGTAAAGTGGAAGATAGTCAAAAAGGCATGCATAAGAAATGGGGCACAGATGTGAAACCACTCAAGGCTGTTGGCTCACCTCTGAGAACAGAACATTTTCAATGTGGTTGATGCTGCTGACCTACAGATGCCAAAGAAGGTTGATGTAAAAGGCAACCTATGTACAAATCCACATCATGAAAATCCTAAAACCAGCACATTTGCAGTGTTCTAGCACTTTGGCAGGTGGTGAGCAAGGATCAGATTGCATTCTTAATAGTGGAGATGAAGAAAAAGAAGAGGAGGATTCATGCTAAACATTATATGGGCATGAAAGACTGAAATTAAGACTGAGGAATAAACTTAACAGTTCAGATGAGGGTTTTTAAGCTAACCTGGCTTTGGATAAGGAAGCTGGGGGCTACTTACCAGCAGTGGGCAAGGACATCCACACCCTCGCCTCTGGTAAGCATGCAGTCCTGATGTTCATGCACAGAACCAATTCACACATATACCCATCTCACACACACACGCACACACACACTCTAAACATACCTACAATGCATCTGCCATACACATTTTTTTTTGCAAATTGTTTATTACAAAAAGTTGCTTCTGCTTACACACTCATTCTTTTATACATACAAACAAAACATGAATACATACATATACATACATAATATAAATACTTACATAGTATGCCTACTTATCTAACAAAAGTAAAAGAAGAGAAAACTATACATTTTCATTTTCAGTATATATTGCTTAATGTTATGTTCCTGTTTCTAAACTCTCTTCTTGTCTTATCTATATTCTAATTTCCTTTTTACAGTCTTCTCTTGTCTCTCTCATCGAATTCCTTTCGTACAACTTTCTTACTCTCTTTCCTTCTCTTTCCTTCTTGATTCCTTCAATCACTTACTCATACCCTCTCATCACATACTGTGCCCTCCGTGTAACTTGTATCATCCTTCTTCCACATATTCCACTATTTATCTTCTCGCAACCTCCTTTCCCTCCTACCACATCAACAATTGACTTCCTATTTACATTCATCTCTGGTTGGATCGTTGGATGTGAGGGTGATCTGGCTGTGACATCTGTCACCCCATTGATCGCCTGGGTTGATTCGACTGATCTGGCTGGCTAGGTGGGTGTCCCCTTCCTCCCTCACTGCTCCATGTGCATCCCTCCCGAAGCTGCGCGCTCGGTGGAAGAGGACGACCATCCCAGATAGAAGGAGTGTATCATTCTTCGGTCAAGGGTATACGATAGCTGCGCTCCCCTGCTAGAACCTCCAAACAAGCTGCCATACACATTTTCAGCAGCACACACATATGAAGCCTGCAGAGCTATGGATTACAAGGACATTCACTTGAACAGGCTGGATGGGAAAGGCTGGTGGGTGAAACTGGGTTTCCCATTGCCACAGATATTGTCCCTCACAGTCTTTTCACGTTACAGTAGGACTCCCATATCCACTGATTCATTATCCACTGATTCAATTATCCACAGGACACAAAACACAACACCTGCCATAGAGTCTTCCTAGAAAATGTGCCCTCTCTAGTCATTTTCTAGGTCCTCCAAAGCAACTCTATGGTATTTTAAAGCAGAAGTCCTCTTATTTTCAATGGTGTTTGCTAGCATCCACAGTGTTTGGTATCCAAGCCCCCCCCCCGAACCAATCCCCAGTGGCCTGCTATAAAGTGGCACAGCAGAAAAATGATACTTTTATTTTCCTACCACTCCCCAAAGAGAAGAAACTATGCCTGGATGGCCACTGTCTTGACATTAGCAGCAGCTGGAGCAACCTTTAACGAGCCAGTCGATACTTCTGATGGGTAGTTCCCCAGGGAGCTCAACTACACAGGAGTTTTGGTACTCCTGATCCTTGGTGGCTGATCAATTCGGGAGAGCTAAACTGCATAGATTAGTGGGGGGGGGCACTCAATCCCTCAATCTCTACCCCTGTTTTGAGGTCCATGTGTGTGGGATTTGTGAATTTGTCAGAAAGAAAGGGACCACATCTTCCCATACATGCCTGTCCAAGCTTTAAGATCTACTGGGGAGACACTTTTCTCTATCTTACCACCCTCACAGGTATGGTTGGTGGGAATGTGAGTGAAGGCCTTCTCTGTGGCTGCTCCCTCCCTAGGGAAATTAGGATAGCTCCTTCTTTGTTGACCTTTCCATGGCAGGTTAAGGCCTTTCATTTCCAGTAAGCCTTTGGAAACTGGTTTTTAAACAAAGGGATTTTTATGTTTTAAAGTAAGTTTTAAAATGGCTTTAATTCTGTTGTTGTTTAATACTGTTTTAATTTTAATTGTGTATGTTTTTAACTACAGACATTATCAGATGTGGCAGAAATAGTAGGATTACGATGCCACAGTAGTGCGAACGGGTCCTGCTATCGTACGACATCATTGTCTTTGCATGGTTACCGTGCGCTCCAGCCGTGAAAAAGGCATTTCTTCTAATTCATGGGACAAGCTGTGAATAGATCTTCATTATCCCTTTTTTTCATGGTATTGATGGCATGCGAAACCATGTACCATTGTAATCATGAGATTACAGTGTGAATGGGCAGTCATCCACGAGAAAACTTCCAGGTGAGAACGTGAAAAGAAAGCACAGGATGCTCTTTTTATGAATGTTCCCATTTAGTTTGCACGTTTTAGGTTTGTTTCAGTGCTTGTGTGTTCATTTACTTTGTTTATTAAGGTGTTTTTGTAGTTTTAAGTGTGCTTGCGTCTTCTTGCAAGAACCCCTGAAATCTCACTCATGCTAAATCACAGAAGTAAACTCCCATTCTCAAAGTACTAGTTGCCAGCATACAATAATTCCATGGCAATCCTTTCATGTGATTACAGCAACATGTGGTAATAAATGTAATAATGCCATGATGTTTCAGCTATCCTCATTTGCAGAATATGTGTTTTTATTGTACTTTATGCCATTTTGTAAGCTGCCTTGAGTCCCAATCTGGTAGAAAGGTGAAGTACAAATAAAGGAGGGAGGGAGGGAGGGAGGGAGGAGAGGCAGGGAGTGATGAAGGTAGAAAGACAGAATACAGGATTTAAAAAAGGTTCATACCAGTTTGCATTAAAGAACATTGTGTTCTCTTCTCTCAAATCCAGATCACCCAAAGCATGGAAAGATGTGGGCTTAATGTTATGTGGTATGAATAAATACATTTGTAATGTGATTGTATGGCTTTAAATAGTAAATGCTATAATAATATAGTATTACCATATATTACATACTGCATGCTCTCAAATACATGAGGCTGGAGATCCACCCAGGGTGGAGAATGTGAAAGATGGGTAGTGTAGAGAGGTTTTCAAGGGAAATAACACACGTCTGTGACCCTCAGTTTATCAGAGACCACAAGTCACAAAACCAAATGCTTCCTCTCATGTCATCAAGTGAAATGGATGGCTTCATATTTATGGACTGTAATGGATTTCTGTTAAGACATAAAGTGGATTGTGGGATACGTTTCTGTTGTCTTTAGGGTTTATATGTTAATTATATACCATCTATGGAAACCCTTTCTTGTTTATTTTTTCTCAAGGATTTCCTTTGAGGAAAAAATCTTTAGAAGCCTGGTGACAATAGAAAAGGATTATACTTACCCTTGAAGGAGTATGTATCTAGGGACATTATCAGACTAGCCCCTCAAAATGTTCTTTTGCCAGCATTAAAAAACACACAACAACAACCAATGTTTTTATGCCGGCAAAAGAACATCCCCCTGCACTTACCTTCCTTTCCCAGCAAAGGCAGCCCCAGCAATGTAGAGGAAGTGAACGGAACCTCATTCACTTCCCCGTTCGAAATCCTGTGAGACTTTGTCACATGGGAAATTTAAAAATAAAAACAAAAATAAAGCATAACAAGTTTTAAAAAGCACACACACACACTTTAAAAGTCCCAAGTAACCTGGGGAGGATCATAAAAAGAGTGAAATGTACCTGGATGTCCCAATCTCACCCCAAAGAGTTTGTGCCGGACTAGCCATTCTCGTTGCAGTCACAAGAGTTAAATGGCCTGAGGTTTCACATGCTGCAATGCCAGCACTAAAGCGCCATGGTGGATCTTCAGCTGTCAATAAAAAGGCACAGGTTTTGGGCTGATTTTAACAGCAAAAGGGTGACATCATCTGATCTGCGTGCCTTTTCACGGTTATGTGGCATTGCTATGATGCCTTATTTCATGTCTGATAAAATCCTATATCTATATACACCAGGGCTGGACAACATGCAGCCTATAAGCCACCTAACACATTTTGTCCATTTTTGCAGCCCTCAGGGCCTTCATCACCAAACTATAGTGCACAGAAAACATAAAACAAGGCATGTGGTTACTATACATCTTGTTTTAGGGAGGAATCAGCACAATTCTCCTTTCAAACAAAGCACATGTTGTCCCCACATTTTAGTTTATGTGAAAAATCCAGTTTATGGAGGGCGGAATGGAAGTAGGAACAATTTTTTACTGCATGGTAGAAGGAGATGTGTGGCTGATAACAGGATTGGGATGTGGGTCAGGAACTCTGAGATTGCCCCTTGGACATGGCAGAGCTGTCTATTCTTATATGTGTGTGCTTGTGCACCCACAGAGAAATACTAACTCTTAATTTATCTTCTTTTTTGACTCAGGACCATCCAACATTAATACATCCTGAGTCAGACTGTAAATGTAAGTTCAGGCAAGAGTACCTCCTCAACTGGTCCCTTCTGTGTTTGTTGCTGTTGTGTGCCTTCAAGTTGTTTCTGACTTATGGTGACCCTAAGGTGAAGCTATCTTGGTAAGATTTGTTCAGAGAGGGTTTGCCTTTGCCTTCCTCTGAGTCTGAGAGAGTGTGACTTGCCCAAGGTCACCTAGTATCAGGTCTGAATAGCAGTGTCTCAAATAGACTTTTGTGGTGGTTTTTCACACATCTCCAAGACCAAACCTTCCCCACTCTGCCCCCTCCAAATACAGTAACATTTCATTCACCTTGAATGACTGGGGTAAAGTAAAGAGGGGAGTTTTCCAAGTCAGTCTGTAATAGGATTGTCTTGTCAGTAGCATTCCATTGCCTGAGATTTCAGGGTCAAAACAGGAGACCAAGGAGTAGGCCCTTGTAATGTCACAGAGATGCAAGCAAGAGTTGGAGGGGAGATAGAATTGTATCTGTTGAAGGTAGAAACAGGCATTAAGGGAAATATGGATTAATGATAAAACTTTGCTAAGCAGATAATTGGCAATCCAGAGACAGGGCTGGGAGAACCTTTTTTTTGGGGGGGGGATTGGGCAGGTGGTAAAAAGCACCTAGCAGTTGCAGCAGTTGACACCATCATGCTAGAATTAAAAACCTAGGACCTGTAGTTTGGTGATATACTTAGAATTCTCTGTAGACAAGTACTAGAGCTCTCTAGCAAGGAATTCTAAGTATTTTGCCAAATTACAAACCCCAGGATATGATAGTTAAAATTGTATAAAAGTGATATACTGTAAGTGGTAGCCACCTTGAGTCCCAATTTTGGGAGAACGGCAAGATAACAACAAGAACAACAACAATGATGGTGGTGGTGGTGTGCAGGGAGATTTTTACATAAGAAAATGCTGCATTGATTAACCCAGATACATGACCATGGAGTGGGGGAGCTTGTCAATTCTATGGTTAATAAGTAAGAAATTATCTAATTAGAAAATAGTAAGTCACCTTGAATCCTGTGTCAGGAGAACAGAAGGTTATAAATTAAACAAACAAACAAACAAACAAACAAACAAACTGTACAGCTATTTATGTATTTCACCATTAGTGCTTACAGCCAGAGTTCACTCTGTGTTGAAGGGGATCTTGGCAAATGGGACTACCTGGTGGGTCACCCAGATAGCTAGTAGGCTCCTCAACTCTGATATTCCCTGTGGGCTTATTGGCAGGTATTGAGGAGCAACATTGGTTCACTGCAAAGTCAAATAAGGCCAAGGAATGTTGGTCAGGCAGGCCCTGTGAGCTACATAAAGGCATCAGTATTTGCTGTCTGAGGCTACACAGTGCATTGTACCCTGATCACTGGGACTGGACCAGCCTATAGGGTTTTTTGGTTACTGCCTGTTGCAACACAGTTCCAAGTGGTCAGAAGTTAAGATCCATGAGTATGAGTGAGCAGGAACCTGTTCCAGCATATACACCTTTCCTGAAAAATCCTTCTGAATTTTGCATACTGAAACATTAGTTTGCCCATGTATGCTTGCACAGCAGTTCTAGAGCACAACTAGGCAGTTGGTGGACCTTATGGTAAATCCACTTTTGGTCAGAGGAACAGCAATAAAGCCCCAGTAAAGTAAGGGCCTAAATACCTTAAAAGCACCAGTTCCCATCTGATCTTGGAAGCTAAGCAGGGTCAGTCCTGGTTAATATTTGCATGGGAGACCGCCAACAAATACCAGATGGTATAGGCTATATTTCAGAAGAAGGAACTGGAAAAACCAGCTCTGAGTATTTCTTGCCTAAGAAAATCCTATGAAATTCATGGGGTTGCCATAATTTGACAGATGTGCCATATGTAAACACACACAAAAGTGACCACATTGTCTGTGTTGTTGTTGTTGTTGTTGTTGTGTGTTTCTGACTTATGACATCCCTAAGTTGAACCTATCACGTGGTTTTCTTGGCAAGATTTGTTCATAGGAGGTTTGCCTTTGCCTTCCTCTAAGCCTAAGAGTGTGTGATATGCCCAGTTTCAACCAGTGAGTTTCCAAGGGTGAGTGGGGATTCAAATCCTGGCCTCCAGAATTGTAGTCCAGTGCTCAAACAACTACATCACACTGGCTCTCACATTGTCTATGCTTTCCCTTTAGTTGTCACTGGCCAAAAGCCCTCCTGGATCAGACCAAGGACCTATCTAGTTCAGCATTCTTTTCACACAGCAGCCAAGCAAAAGATTGTGTGAAACCCACTGGTAGGGGATAAGCACAATAGCATTCTTGGTCCTTTTAATGCCTCGGGTCCTTGAGGTAATACACAGCCATTATGACTAGCGGACACTGCATACTCTCCAATTGTCCCAATTTGGCAGGGACAGGCTGATTAATCCTCCGTCACCCCACATTTCCAGCAGCTCTCTCTCTCTCTGCCTTCCACTTTCCTCCTTTGTCCTCAGTTTACTTCAGTTGCTGCAAACAGCATTCCAAGTGCAAAAGTTGCTTGTGCTCAATTCATTCAGAAAGAGGGAAAGGAGGGGAGGAATAGTTTCCTTCACAGTAGAGTCCGGTAAAAGCAAACCACTGCAGCCTTTCCTAGCTGGTGTGTCCTTCATCATTCATAAGTTTTGCCACCTCAGCCACACCCTGATGTTGCTTGGCCACATGCATCCTAGTTTTCATCTCTGAAGTGTTGGTGGGTGTGCCACCGAGAGTCTCATTTTCTCAATTTACCCAATTCCTTTTGAACATTCATCAAATTGGAGGCCATCATTTTGGGTTGATTATGGCAATTAGCCTTCAGATGAAACAAATATCAGTGTTATGATGACCCCACAAAACAGTACTGTATTCAGCATGTGACTTGGATGCTTTTGGAAAAATGAAAATACACATCTCATCCTTGCTGGAGGCACCCTCAACAATGAAAGTAAAGCATTTCTTTGGTAGCAGATGCAAATGCAACACCATGACCTGAGAAAATTTTCTTTGGAGGTAATCCTCCCTTCCCCACCATTCCAGCCATTGTGAGCTAAATTTGGGGTTTCACGAAGGAAAAACGTCACATTGGAATCACTCTGTGAAAAGATGCTTCATTTGCTCAATAATTGTATGAAATATGGAAATGTTCTCCGGGTGATTCTGCAAAACCATAAAACAGATGTTTAAATAATGATTACTAAGTGTCCTGTGCTCTCATACATTTGGAAACAGCTGCCTCACCTGCTCAAACTAGATTAATGTGAGAAAAGCTTCCCCCATCATGTAAAAAGTGCTACTTGGTGACATATGGTTGGATCCTAGGAGGTGCCATTCTGGGAAATAAACATGTAGGATGAGACACAGAGGATTTTGCAGCAGAACAACCAAAGAGTGCACATGGCTGCAAGGCAAGGCGAGCTGCTTTACTCTGAGTGGAGCTTCCAGTGCCACTGTGTTGGGCAGAGCCATGATGATCAATGATGCTTAACTATGATTTACAAAACAGGGATGTGAATGGCAGGACTGGGGTATAAGGGTTTTAAAATTGCCCCTGTATCAGCTACAAAGAAGCCTGCTAAATCAGCTCAGCTTCAAATGTCCAGAGTCACAGAGTTGTAAGGAATCAAAAGGAAATCTAATCAATCCCTGGCTGAGAAGGAAGGGCTAACCACTGACTAGCCCTCAGTTGATTTATTTTTGCAGTCTAGGGGCTGTCTACATGAAGGAAAAAAAGGACTGCTCCACAGTAATAGCAAATTGCAGAGGTTGCTACCTGTCTTAATGGTTTTACAACCCCCATAAATTTTGCATGCCTGTAGTCAGGCTCGGCCAAATTGATCACCAACAACAGCCCTGGCCTTACATCGGGAGGCATGGAGACACACTATCCACAATGCTGCAGCCTTATTTGAGAACTCACGCGGAACAACTCTTGAAGAGAAACGACAATGCAGAAAGCATCACAACCCAGAAACATCACCCAAGGAGACCTTCTGCTGTGCTTTCTGTAGCCGGACTTGTTTATCTCGGATTGGCCTTTTTAGACATCAGTGCACTTGCAGAAACCGTGGGATGAGTCCTTCCTGAATCTTAATCTTTGTTTGTGAAGAAAAGGCAGAGAGAGAGAGAGAGCGCGAGAGAGAGAGAGAGCGCGAGAGAGCGAAAGCTGAGTCAGGCTGTGAGTGGATTACTTGCATTTTTAAATCTGCCACCGTGGAACCTTGTTTTTTTTTTTTAAAAAACCCCCTATTTCTATGGTGCGCACAAGCGATATTCCACCTTTCCAAAAAAGAGAGGGAAAGAAACTATAGCACAAATCCTTGTTTATCGTCAGTGAAAATCTAACATGGCGGCAGCAGGAACTTGCCCTATAACCCAGCCCCACCCCGTGCACTCATCCAGCCAATGAGGTTTGACCTGTAACCAATCCCACCCCCAGTGCTCATCCAGCCAAACAGGTTTGCACTTTGTCATGCATTAGGAAATGATTCATGTCTAATAGCTTGGGGCTTGTCTTAATGAGCAAAAATGTACATATCACTGGAGCTTTTTAAAAAAGTTGGGAAAAGCCATGAATACTTTTCACTTCTAGTTTTTCCTCTTCCCCCCCCTCCCTCACAATATGATGAGACGTGGGATCTCATTAAGACAGCTTGTTTTCTGAGCGAATTCTGTGAGTATTTTTGCCGCATAGACACCCCCTAGGTTAAAAGTGTGTTTCTGAAGCAGAAATTAAAACAGGAGAGTCAAGAAACCCAGAAGAAATTAAGCACATTCTAGAAGTAGGGGGAAACTGGAGGACATGTTTTGATCGACAATCATAGTTAGAGCACTGTGTGTGTGTGTGTGTGTGTGTGTGTGAAATCCTTCGTTACTTCAGTTTCTGAAAGTGTGCAAAGTCAATTGACCACCAATTTTTGCATGGATCTATCTGGGAAGTTGTGAATGGGAGGAACCTCACAGTTTAAGGGAACACATGTGGGAGCTACCTTTCCTTATTGCTATGAGCAAAATAATCAGTTTCACTTTCTCTCAATTCACATTTTGCACCTTTAGGTAAATTGTGATTTAAAAGTAAAGTGAAATGAAACTGTTGTCCCTTCTTATTACTATTCCATGAGACTGTAGTGCATATGTGAATGGCACAGCCACATAGGTAGAGGATGTGGCACATAGGAAGAGTTGATCATGTGAGTTCTCTTACCCGATCACTATTTTTTAGGAGAAGAAGCTGTAAGTAACTGGCTACAAAATATCTGCAATGTTCAACATTCTGTATTTTGTTATGGCAGACTCCTAATAGCCAAGAGAGTAGGTATATGCCATCTCCTGGGATCCATTATGGAGTACTTACTTTAGTTCTGAGGGATAAGAAGGGAAGATCATCCTGGAAGTAGAACACAACAGGGAGGTGTCTATGGAGGAGGCCATTACCCATACACAGGAAATGAACACTTGGAGGAATGTGACACAGAGAAGTAGAAAGGCCAGGGATCCTTTGGCCAGCTTGAAGCTACAGAATTGATTTGAAGTTCTCTCTCTTTCCAAAGAAGAAGAGGAAGAGCAACAGTGCCAGGCCTCAGGGAACATACAGAAAACCTTGGTAGATCCAGGACATGAAGTGGCCTCTGTCAAGACTCGAAGGAAGAGGAGGGTGGTGGTGGCAGGGGAACAGAAGCAGAAGTTGCGAGGAACAGAAGCAGAAGTATGCAGGCCTGACAAAATGTCTCGGGAGGTATGCTGTCTACCTGGGGCAAAAATTCAAGATGTAACAGAGAGGCTGACAAGACTTATCAAGCCTTCAGACCATTATCCCTTCATTTTGGTCTATGTGGAAACCAATGATACTGCAAGGCATAGCCTCCAGATCACAAGGGATTATGAGGCTTTGGGTAGGAAGCTGAAGAACCTTGGATGCACAGATAGTCATTTCGTCTGTCCTTCCAGTGGAAGGGCATGGCCCAGGAAGGGAGAGAATAGTGGAGGCGAACAACTGGCTACACAAATGGTGCCGCTGTGAATAATTTGGCTTCCTGGACCATGGGATGCGGTTTCAGGGAAGTAGAGTTCTGGCAAGAGATGGGCTGCACCTTACAGCAGTTGGTAGGAATGTTTTTGTGAAGCATCTGAAAGATCTGATCAGCAGGGCTTTAAATTGAGTTGTATGGGGGAAGGAGACAATACTCTTGAAAGCAAGAGTTCATTGAGTGCTAGAGATAATAGCCCAAATGTTATACAGAGAACAAGGCAAATAAAACAACAACCCAACAATGGGAGGAATAAACCCTTTAAAAGGCAAATAAGGGAAATGGTACATGGTTTCAGATGTCTCTATACGATTGCACAGAGCATGGGAAATAAACAGGATGAACTTGAACTCTTAGCACAGCAAAGCAAATATGATATCATAGGCATCACTGAAACCTGGTGGGATGAGTCTCATGATTGGAATGTATGAATAGAGGGGTATAGCCTATTTAAGAAGAATAGACCAAACAGAAAAGATGGTGGAGTAGCACTATATGTTAAGGAGGTGTACACCTGTGCACAGATCCATGACTTAAATCCTGGGAGCCAGGTTGAGAGCATCTGGGTAAAAATTATGGGAGAGAAAAATAGCAGGGATATCATTCTGGGGATCTACTACAGGCCTCCAAGCCAAACCAAGGACTTGGATGATGCCTTCCTGGAACAGATGACTGCACATTCAGAAAGGAGAGATGTAGTAGTGCTGGGGGATTTGAACTATCCTGATATTTGTTGGAAGTCCAACTCTGCCAAGAATTTAAGGTCCAACAAATTCCTCAATTGCCTTGCAGACAATTTCATTATCCAGAAGGTGGAAGAGGAAACAGGGGGATCATCTATTTTAGATCTGATCCTAACCAATGGGGATGACCTGGTTAATGGTGTGGAAGTGGCAGGATCCCTAGGGGGGAGTGACCATGTCTTCCTAGAGTTTGTTATACAGAGGAAAGGGGAAGCCAAGCATAGTCAGACATGCATTCTAGACTTTAAGAAAGCTGATTTCAGAAAACTTAGGGAATTACTGGGGGTGATGCCATGGTCAGAAATACTAAAAGAAAAAAGGAGTTCATGAAGGATGGGAGTTTATAAAAAGTGAGATATAGAAGGCACAACTTGAAACAGTTCCAATGAGGAGGAAAAATGGTAGGTGTATAAAGAAACCAGGATGGACGTCGAAAGTACTCTCAACTGAGCTAAAACATAAAAAGGACATGTACAAGAAATGGAAAAAGGGAGAAATCACCAAAGGAGAATTCAAACAAATAGCCAGCTCATGTAGGGGGAATGTCAGAAAAGCCAAAGCTCACATGGAGCTCAGGCTTGCTAGAGAGGTTAAAAACAATAAAAAGGGCTTTTTTGGTTATGTCTGTAGCAAAAGGAAGAACAAGAAAATGGTACGGCTGCTGCGGGGAGAAGATAGCGAAATGCTAACAGGGGACAGAGAAAAGGTAGAACTACTTAATTCCTTCTTTGCTTCAGTCTTCTCCCAAAGGGGGAACAGTGCTCAACCTGGGGAAGATGGAGCAGATGATGCATTAGGGGAAATACAGCACAGAATTGTAAAGAGGTAGTTCAGGAATACCTGGCCAGTATAAATGAGTTCAAGTCTCCAGGGCCAGATGAACTTCATCCAAGGGTATTTAAAGAACTGGCAGAAGTAATCTCAGAACCACTGTCAATAATCTTTGAGAATTCCTGGAGAACAGGAGAGGTCCCAGCAGACTGGGAGATGGCAAATGTTGTCCCCATCTTTTAAAAGGGGAAAAAAGAAGACCCAAATAATTACTGCCCAGTCAGCTTGACATCAATACTAGGAAAGATTCTAGAGCAGATCATTAAACAGACAGTCTGTAACCACTTAGAAAGGAATGCCATGATCAAAAAAGTCAACATGGATTTCTCAAAAAGAAGTCATGCCAGACTAATCTCATCTCTTTTTTTTCCATAGAGTTACAAACTAGATAGCTCAAGGGAACACAGTGGATGTAGTGTATCTTGATTTCAGTAAGGCTTTTGACAAGGTACCCCATGATATGCTTGCAAAAAAGTTAGTAACCTGTGGGCTAGACAATGCAACTGTTAGGTGGATTTGTAATTCGTTGACTGACCGTACCTAAATGGTAGTCACCTATGGCTCCTCTTCATCCTGGAGAGAAGTGAACAGTGGGGTACCACGGAGTTCTGTCCTGGGCCCAGCGGTATTCAACATCTTTATCAATGACTTGGGTGAGGGAATAGAGGGCATGCTTATCAAGTTTGTAGATGACACCAAATTAGGAGGGGTAGCTAATATCCCAGAGGACAGGATCAGAATTCAAAATGACCTCAACCCATTAGAAAGCTGGGCCAATATTAACAAAATGAATTTCAACAGGGAGAAATATAGAATACTAGACTTGGGCAGTAAAAATGAAATGCACAAATATAGGATGGGTGACACATGGCTTGGGGGCAGTACATGGGAAAAAGATCTAGGAATCTCGGTGGACCACAAGCTGAACATGAGTCAGCAGTGTGATGCAGCAGCTAAAAAAGCCAATGTGATTCTGGGCTGCATTAATAGGAGTACAGTGTCTAGATCAAGGGAAGTAATAGTGCCACTGTATTCTGCTCTGGTCAGACCTCACCTGGAATACTGAGGACTTTTTCAGACATGAACTTACCGTGCAAGAAGGCTCGTAACAGGTGCGGGCAACTTATTCACGGGAAACTTCCATGAGTAAAAAATGGCCAAATATGGCCTGGCTGCCTCCAGTCTCTCGTGGAACTGACACAGCTGATTTTGGCAGGGGGACGGCGTCGTACAAAAGAGCCCCCCTGCCGTGCAGCAGCGTCGTGCCTGTTACGAGCCTTCTTGTGCGGTAAGTTCATGTCTGAAAAAGTCCTGAGTCCAGTTCTGGGCACCACAATTCAAGAAGGATATTGAGAAGGTGGAACGTGTCCAGAGGAGGGTGACTAAAATGGTGAAAGATCTGGAAACCATGACATATGAGGAGCGGCTTAGGGAGCTGGGCATGTTTAATCTGGAGGAGAGAAGGTTGAGAGGTGACATGATAGCCATGTTTAAATATTTGAAGGGATGTCATACTGAGGATGGAGCAGGCTTGTTTTCTGCTGCTCCAGAGACTAGGACATGGAACAATGGGTTCAAACTACAGGAAAAGAGATTCCACCTAAACATTAGGAAGAACTTCCTGACAGTAAGAGCTGTTCGGAAGTGGAATACACTGCCTTGTAATGTGGTGGAGTCTCCTTCTTTGGAGATTTTTAAACAGAGGCTGGATGGCCATCTGTCGGGAACGATTTGATCGTGTATTCCTGCATGGCAGGTTGGGCTGGATGGCCCTTGAGGTCTCTTCCAACTCTATGATTCTATGTAAGTCTTCACTATGGACTTTATCAGACTCCCCCCTCGCCCCAAACCCATTCTATTGCTGGCATAATTTCTGCCTTTTTTATGCCTGCAAAAGAACTCTCCATAGCACATTTACCTTGCATCCAGAGAAAAGGCTTCCCCAGTAATGATTGAGGAGTGAACGGAGCTATGTTCACTTCCATTACTGAAATCCCGTGGATTCTCACAAGAATACATCATGCAGGAAATTCAAAAATAAAGACAAAAATAACAAAGTAAATTTTTAAAAAGCACATTAACACACTATAAAGTCCCAAGTAAACTGGGGATGGTCATAAAGTGCATCACCTACCCAGATGCAGCAATCTCACCTGGAAGTGTTTTGGCCAGACCAGCCATTGACCCTGGAATGACGAGAGGACATTGGCATGAGGTTTCATATGCCAGCAATGCTGGCAAAATATTGCCATGGCTTATCTGTTGATGGCTTGGGCTGCTTATGGCCAGTATATAATTGTGAAAGGGTGACATCATCTGATATGTGTGCCCTTTTGCATTGATGTGGCATCATTATGACGCCATTTTTCATGTGTCTGATAAAGTCCTAAGTTTCTTCTTGAAGATAGCAATGAGTAGTTTCAGCAGTTTTCTTCCTGCTGTGAGAAAGTCTTTGAAAAACCATGCAATTTTTGAAGGCTGTTTGCAAATCAGGACTTAATGTGTGCAAAATCTGCATAGCGATATTTCATGCAGGAAACAGCATTTCCTGTGTAGAAAATAATCTTGTAACACAGAAATATTAATATTAATTTCTATGCAAAGAATGCTGTTTTCTGCACAGAAAATGCTATTTTTTATGCAAATCATCCATGTGTGATTTTTTTTACATAGAATAACCCCCCCCCCATTACAGCATTTTCTGCATAGCAATTTATATTTTTGCATGGAAATATTATTCTCTGTGTAGAAACTGCTGTTTCCTATGCAGCACAAAACAACCACATGTAAATTTTTTGCACAGAATAAGTTCTGCACTGCAAAGATTCTCATTTGTCCAGGAATCTTCTTGTCAGGGTTTCTCAACACTCAAAAAATGTGTTTTTTGACATTTTTTGGGGAATATTTTTGAATAGTCTTTCCATCCCTAGGGGTAAGTACTGCATACACGGCGTCCAGTTATTATATCATTATTACTGGGACTAAAACCACTGTAAACCATACAAAAATCAGAAACTGCCACTGTCTTCTGAATCCAATGTGTTTTAAGTGGACTTCCTTCTTAGGGTTGGAAAAAAAAAAGAGGCTCCCTTCACTTTTCCAGGTAGCTGAAATATCAAGAGTGGAACTCTATTCATAGAGTGCTCCTGCTAGTGACAGTAAACTCTAGATCAAACCCTCTGATTTTTTCATTAACCAACCATAGTGAACTCTTGGCACCCATCTATCTGAGCCCCCACCCCAAAATGGAGTGCCCCACAGTAAGTGCCCCACAGTAATGGCATTTCACAGCAGCTGCAACTTGTCTTAATGTTTTTTTTTGCCCCCCCCCAAAGCTTTGCAAGCCCGCAGCAGCCATGAGTGAATTACTCACATTTTCACCTACCATAATCTGCTGCTGCTAAACTTTTTTTTTAAAACCTATTTGCACTGTGTGCTGGAGTGATATTTTGGCTTTGCAATAAAAAGGTAAAGAAACAACACTCCGTTTTCTTGCCTTAGCGCTCGCTTGCTAAGATGAAAAATCAACATGGCGATGCCAGATGCTTGCCTGCTAGCAAACCCCACCCCTGTGCTCATCCAGCCAATCAGCTTTGCATTTCCTCTGTTATAGGAAAGTGATTCATATTGAATCACTTGTCCCAACGAGGGGGACTGTGCATACCCCTGCAGTTTTAAAAACCACAAAGGCTTTTCCCATGTATATTTTTTACATTTTGGGCCCCCCTCCTTCACAAAATGATAAAATGCTGTGGCTTGCCATTTAGACAGGTAGGGTTTTTGTTAACCATTAAGACAACCCCTTGGTATTTATTTTCCATACCTGGCACTGAGACCAGAGGCTTACTTTCTCTCTGACAGTGTCCAGTGATGGCTCATGACCAATTCATGTAACAATAACAACAAGAACAAGTGCAATTAATATTACTAGTGCTCAGATAAGAATGTAAATAGTGTTTTTAGGTAAAGATGCTTCTTAAATACTATCCTGTAATTCTTAGAGCAATCATGCAAATTACTCTTCAGAGACCTAACATTTTGTATAACATACCATGAATCTGATGAAATCAGTTACAGTCCACAAAAGCTCATCCTATATTTGTCAATTTTTAAGGTGCCATAGGACTGTTTGTTCTTTTTCTTAAAGATTGGCCTGGGACAACTATCTCTATACTGCAGGTGTGGGATTAAACTCAGTGTGGTTTGTCCAAAGTGAACTGGTAGCCAAGGTGAGACTCATAGCTGAGTTTCTTAGCTGTTGCATGACTTCATCATCTTGCCAGGTAAGTCCTGGGCAATTTAAGTCTAGGTTATGAATTTCTAATTGCAGTACTGAATGCCAGCCAATGTTTCTAGTTCCAAATTGGAACTGGTTAATTAAATTACAACAATAACATGTATGGCTTGCATATTTTCAACCCCAGCCTCTAATCTGTGGTTTAATGTATCTGCAATGTGGTTACTCTGGGGCTAGCTGTTCTGTATGTAGTTTGGAATTTCACACATTCTGTTAACAATGCATCTGTAGTCTTCATTCACAAAAATCCATCTCAATGGGCCACTGAGCTCTGCCTCCTATACTGTAGTTCTTCAATATGCCCCTTCATTTTTCTGTACAGTGCCATGGTTTATAGCATGTCACTGTTGGGGGCAAAACAAATAGTATCTAGAAAATCCCTCTTTCTCTCTGGCTTTTCTTTGCAAATGAAGATTCAGTAAGGACTCATCCCACGCTTTCTGCAAGCACGCTGATGACTGAAAAGGCCATTGCAGGCTATGAGCACCAATTTATACAATAATCAAGGCCAATTTATGCTAATTGAATTGTTGTTGTTGTTGTTGTTGTTGTTGTACCAATCAATCCAATCAGTGTACCCAAGCAGTGGCAACACCCAAACAGGAACCCCTAAGGCCAATGTTTATTTTACTTTATTTTATTTTATTTTATTTTTTATTTTTTATAAAACAATTATTATTATTATTATTATTATTATTATTATATCCTAAACACAAGTGGACAGCCCAAAATGTCCACCAAGTTCAGCTTATCCCAGAGTGCTCACAAAATGGCCCCTAAGAGCAGTGAGTAAAGGGAACCCCTGGTGGCTTGCCTAACCATTCAGTAAGGGGGACCCCTGGTGGCCCGCCTAAATCTTGCAAGCAACGGCCACAAGGAGCTCAGTCCCTGAGTAAGGCCTAGAACGCCCCCTGGTGGCTCGCCAGAAACGCCACAGGGATCAAATAATCCCCATCAACAGCCCCTGGTGGCCCGCCTAAAAAGGGGATTAACCTAAAGGCAACTCCCCCCAATCTAAGTCAGTAATTTTAACAAGCCTGCCAGGCCCAGCTATATGCACCTAGTCAGCCCTTAGTCGTCCCCGCACCTCGTCCACCCCACCCCAATACTCCTATGAAGTGAAGGACGACGGTCCTACAAAAACCCCCACAAGCCACAACTGTCGAAATGGAGCACGCAACGGCACTGCCACTGATCGCAGCCGCGACCAGCCCTCAGATGTGAATGGCTAAATAACCCCACTGGCCACAGCTGCGACCAGCCTGCAGCACAAGCTGCTGTGTAGGGCCGGTAGTCCACCCGCTCCTTCCCCCAATCGCAGCCGCGACCGGCAGTGGTGGAGGCCCACGCCCCCCCCACCCAAACCAACAACTAGCCCGGGCGAGCGGCAAGACGCCAGCAACTTGCTGTCCGCTGAATGAATTAACGAGGAACTCGTATCCAAGGCACTCCTCTCCCAACTGCCAAACGCTGAAGCAGCGATCTTTACGATCGCCGAATAGAGAAGAGGCTGAGGAGAGGGACAGGCTGCCCTTTATGCATTCCAGCCCCGCCCCTCTCCTCGCGTCGCTGGCGCTTGCCGGCACCCAATCAGGGTGGTCTCTCTCTCCTTGCTATGCGCAAGGAGCGCTCCCTGGCCGCAGGCTCCGCGAGCGGCCTGAGAAGCCGTAATTCGAGATAAACATGTCTGGTTGCAGCAAGCATAGCAGAAGGTCTCCTTGGGTGATGTTTCCGGGTTGTGATTCTTTCTGCGTTGTCGTTTCTCTTCAAGACTTGTTTGACATGAGTTCTCAAATAAGGCTGTAGCATTGTAAATAGTGCGTCTCTATGCCTCCTGATGTGAGGCCAGGGCAGACCATTGTTGGTGATCAATTTGGCCGAGCCTGAGATGTTGCTTCAGGGAGTCCTTGTATCGGTTTTTAGGAGCGCCCCTCTTACGCTGACCCATGGCGAGTTCACTGTAGAGTACTATTTTTGATAGGCAATGGTCCTCCATCCTAGAAACGTGCCCTGCCCAGCGCAGCTGTGTTCTCAATATCATGGCGTCAATGCTGGTGATCCCTGCTTGCTCAAGGACAGCAACATTCATCATATAGTCAGTCCAGTGTATGTTTAGGATAGTGCGTACCTTCTCCTTAAAAAGTGGGCAGGTTGGCCAAGATTCTCCATAGCTTCAGAGTAGTATAAATATCTGCAGGCAGAGTTACATTTGATGCAATCCCCATACTGAATAGCAACATAGTACAATGTATGTGGATCAATGGTCAATGAGCACATCTGACAATTGGTTGAGCAGTTGAAATGCACAGTGGATACAGGCTATGTGCATTCTCCCACTACTTTGTGAATTTTAATGCATTACTGCATGTGCAATGGTGTCACATGCAAAACTGTGCTTGCACCACAGTCAATGGGATACAACTGTTGTGCATTGTCCTAAAATATTACATGTATAGCACAATGTATACCAGTGTATGTCACTAATAAGATGCTACCTATATGTCATATCTAGACCTTAGCATGTTCAGTTCCTGACTCTACACTTTCTTACTTGAAAAGAAATAAAAAGCTTTTATTTTTAATTTAATGGTGTAAAAATGTTGGGGGTGTGTGTTGTTTTTTGGGGTGTTTTTTCTCTTTATGCTCTGCTCCCCCTCCACCCAATGCTGCTAGTACAGTGCTTCGTGTCTTCAGGGCGTATAAGCACCTTGTTAAAACACGATAAACTTAGTTCCCAGCCAACCTTTTCTAAACAATTTGCATTGAATCAGTTATGATGACGTAAATCAAAATATTTCCTGACCAGGAGGGTTATCATACAACCAAAACATTATATTTCAAACTAAGGTCAATTGCATGGTTAATTAATTTGAATGTGCCCCCCCCCCAAACAGTCTGCAGTGCTGTTTTCTCAACAGTTTAAGGAAGTTCACTACAAGGTCATATTGGATTACTATCTTATACTCACTTTTAATTAACATTTGGAGGAAATCAGATAACAACGGAAGAAAAAGCTACCTTGCTATGAACTGCTGAGCTGTGCTCCCCCTCCCTCTGTGGAAAGCGATAGACACAATTTTCTTGGTGTAAAATTGAAAGAAAGATAATTTCCCCTTTGATGAAATGTGAACAAATTCAATATTCATAAAAGTGTGGGCATTTATGAAGTTTTCTTCCCCTCCCCCCCAAAAACATCTAAAAACAAAAATGGGTGAACTTAAAAGAAACTTTAAGCCAAATAAACAAGTTTCTCTCTAATAGATTATGAGATAGGAACACAAAAAGCAAAAAGCATTCCTGTCACACAGTCTCCAATCCCGCCCCTGCCCCGGCACAATAACCCTTCCCACCACACTTACCTTCTCTCCAGTGGAAAACACAGCCCAGGAATGAATGGAGCTCTGTTGGAGCTCTGTTCACTTCCTGGACTGAAATCCTGCCCATTCTTGTGAGAAGACATGAGCACAGGATAAAAATAAAAATAAAAAATAAAAATAAAAATAAAGATAAAGGAGTGACTTTTTAATTCTTTGTGATTCCAGCAATTATTTTAATGTGCTAAAAGAACATGAAGCCATGGTATTCAAGGGAAGCAAACATGACATTGTAGAGGTATTCTACTGAATCACCCTTCCCTTCTACCACCAAAACAGGGCACACCTATTACATGTTGGATCTATTGTGTATGTCATCAAATGTCCCCATCCCACCCAAGTATCCTACGTATATTCTCCAGATTTATGCCTTCCCTCCAGGGAAAGATGCCATTCTTTTACTCATCACTGAGATGGTCAAGCTAGCTTTCTTTTCTTCTTCAGTCTTCCACTGGTAACTATTCTGACTCGAAGAGCCTATCGGTGGGTTTCTGAGGGAAGGTCATGACCAATCAGCACCCAGCTACTGCTGACATCAATATGAGCTTCAGTGGCTCAAATGCATCCCTACTGTAAAACATCGTGTGCATGGATAAGCTGAGTGAAATGCCTGTCTGCTCTGTTTACACCACTGTCACCAACAATGTGAATTGATTTCTACTGTGGTGTTATTCTGGTGTCAAGATGGTGAGCTGTCCCAACTGAACATGCTTGTATCATTCTTAATATAGATGATCAAATAAATTCAGATGGTAATTTTGAGATTTGTGTTTTAAAAAAGAGTGGATGTACACTTAAAAAACAGCACCCAGTTGGAGCGGCTACATCAGTATAGATTTTAAAGTCTGCCTTTATCATACTACACCGTTATAGGACATTATCTGACTAGTGTCTAAAAATGCTGTAAGTCCACGAATGAAGATAGTGGGAACATTGCAGCATTATATATATATATATATAGTTCAATGGATTTGTAATTGGTTGACCGGCCGAACCCAAAGGGTGCTCAGCAGTGGCTCCTCTTTGTCTTGGAAAGATGTGACCAGTGGGGTGCCACAGGGTTCTGTGATTCACAGGGTTCATAGCATTCTATGATTCTATGATTCTATGATTATAACACATATTATTGGATGTACCTGTAATCACATGAAAAAAAACACCATGGAATTATTGCTCGATGACCACTAGCGCTTCAAGAACAGGAGTTTACTTCTGCGATTTGGCATGGGCAAGATTTTGGTGGCTCTTGCGGGAAGACGAGAGCACCCTTAAAACTCCAAAAAAACCCCCCTTAATTAACAAAGTAATTGAACACACAAGCACTGAAACAAACCTAAAAATGTGCAAACTAAATGGGACAGTTCATAAAATGAGCATCCTCTGCTTCATTTTTGCATTCTCACCTTTAGGTTTTCATACTGAGGACCACCCATTCACACTGTAATCTTGTGATTACAACAGGACATGTTTTCAGACATAGTCAATAGTGTGAAAAGAGCACTATTGACTATCTATTGATGGCTTGTCCCATGAATGATAAAGAATGTCTTTTTCATGGCTGGAGCATGGAGTAATAACACAAGCACAATGACACTGTGTGATAGTGGGGCACATTTGCGTTACCTTGACATTGTAAATCCCATTATTTTTGCCACGTCTGATAATGTCCATAGTGTTATATTCCACTTTAACTTTTCATCCTGTAGAATCCTGGGATTTGAAGTTTAGGGAGGGGCATTTAGAATTCTCAGCCAGATGGTTCTTGGGCCTCACTAAACTACAAACTCCAGAATTCCACAGAATATTGCCATGGCAGTCAAGTAGAATAATAGTGCTATAATAGTGCAATGGTCATAGGACCAGGAGATGCATCCAGTAAATGCAATAAGCAGGGGTTTTTTTTAAAAAGGATTTCTATTGATTTAATTTAAAAGTCCATTTTCTTAATTTACAAGCCTAAAATAAAGGCAAGCAAAACAATGTTCTTCATTTAATGTTCTTCATTTGTGAAAGGACCCTGAACATGGCAGCACTGTATGTCTGTTCAGAAGAAAGTCCCAACAAGGTCAGTGGGCTTCCTCCCAGGCAAATATGCATAGTACTGCATGTTAAATCTCCTTGCAGAGGAAGTTACACTGACTCTTGGAGAGACATAGAGATTTTCACACGGGCTATATATCCCGTGGCAGTAATGGAACAGGGTCGGGAAAAGTTTTCCCTTTCGGATGACGTCCACCCTGTTCCATTCCTACGTTGTGCCTGTTCTGTTTTCTCCCCGTGATATAGTATTCATGGGGAGGAGTCGTTAATAAGCACCCGGTTCCGTTACTGTTATGGAATCACAGGTGTGTGAATCGGATCCCGTCCCTGTTCTGGAATGACAGGGACGGGGGAGAAGCTCCATGGCAGGCACTTCCTGCCACGATCTGGACAGCCAGGTAAGTGCCACCCTTCCCACCCCCCTTCCTGGGTTACTTGTATTTTTTAATTTTTAAAATTTTTATTCTTTCTTTTGACAGCTGGGGGGTTTTAATTTGAATTTCCCTCCCGTTTGTTCTCTTGTAAGAATGAGCAGGAGTTCCCCTGGCCGGTTGTAAATGCAGCATTACGACAGCTACATTTACAGCCGGCTGGGCAAGGAGGGAGGAGGACTGTTCCTGTTCTGGAATGGAGGTAAGTGTGTGAACATTTACCTCCATTCCATTGCAGGAACGGGAGAAGAGGTGGTGGGACAGAATCGGGGCTTTTAGCCCCTGTGTGAAAATCTCCATAATATCCCAAGTCTTGGAAAAGTTACTTTTTTGGTTCACAGCTACCAGAATCTGCTACCTTTAGGCCATGCTGACTGGGGAATTCTGGGACCTGCAGTCCCTAGAGTAACTTTCCGAAGCACTGCAACGTCAAGTCTGAATGGTAGAACAGTTGCTTTCTGGGCATTGGGATGCTCTTCTTTCCCCCAAATGCCTGGTGTGATTGGAAAAATGTGTAAAGCATGCATAACTTTCAAATGATGCATATGAATGAAGTGCTAAAGGAGGGTTCTGCTTTACTCTGGCTAGTTATTCCCTTAGAGGTGCCAGAAGGAGCTAGGAGCTCATATTTGAGTAAGCTGGAAAGAAAAAATCCCATCCAAGACAAGTATACCTCACTTTTTTATTTATTATTTCCCTATGCTAGTCCACCTCTTTAGTCAACATATAATAGCCAAGTCTAACAAGGACAGTCTGCATTTTGACATATTTGCAGGGAAGACTGGCAGCAGATCCAACTCTGCTATCTCTTTACTGTAAGATGGGAGCAAACAAAATATTAATCAAATGCTGCCTCATATAAGGGTGAAAGCCATCATTTTTATCTGGAAATGGGAGAGAAGGTCAAGAGTCTTAGATTTTTTTTTTTCCTCCCTAGAAAAGTCTGCTCAGGTTTCCAGGCAAATGAATAACACATAATTCGCACCTGAATTTATGGCCTTGTATACAGTGGGGGGATTGAACTAAGTTCTTGTATAAATTCAGGACATCTTGTCCCAAACCTATTCAATAAAAACCATGTTTATGCCAGGGGTCGCCAAAATTCATAAATTTGAGAGCCTACATTCAAAAAGCCTTATGGGCATGGCCATGGTCCAGCCAGTCATAGTTAGACACTTTTAAGTCCCATTTAGTTCAGTAGGAAAGATATAAACTCTCCTGTTGAAATTAATGGGGCTTAAATAGGTACAGCTTTGGCTTGGTCATTGCCTACATGTCCCAGGATTTAGAAACAATGCTCTAATCACCATTCCTCTCCCTTCCTCCTTTACATCAGTGGTGGGAATTACACAATTTCCAATATTATCTACTACTGACAATGCTTAAGGCTGCTGGAATTTGCAATGCAACGGCCTCTGGAAATCTACATGATTTCCATCTCTTTCCTGACTGTTTCTTCTGGTTTAGACTTATGGCAGCAGGTCGTGTGTGTGTGCACACCTGCACGTTACCTGTTGACTTATGGCAAACCCATGAATTTCATAGGCAAGGAATACTCAGAGGTGATTTTGACAGTTCCTTCCTCTGAAAAATAACTGACAGCACCTGCTATTCATTGTTGGTCTCCCATCCAAGTCCCAACCAGGGCTGACCCTGCTTAACTTCCAAGATCAGATGGGACCTGGTGCCTCCAGGGCATTTAGGTAAAACAGCAAGGAATACTGGGCTGCAAACATATAAAAATAAGTATTTTAGAGAAACCTTAAGGTATCTATTTAGACTATGCTCTTCTTAATCTCAGAGTTCAGTCTAGCTAATCTAGTTTAATGCTATGGGAGAATACTGTTTTCTCCCTCACCCCACCCCAATTTCCTTGTTCATTTTAGACCAAAAGTCAGATTGTACATTTCATGTAGGTTCCAGTTGCTAGGGCAAACCTATGTTTTGTGCAATCCCTGGTAAATTCCCAGTGTTGGGTGTCTATTTGGATGTGATGTGGA
Organism: Gambelia wislizenii; assembly: GCA_030847615.1. Lineage (NCBI taxonomy): Eukaryota > Metazoa > Chordata > Lepidosauria > Squamata > Crotaphytidae > Gambelia > Gambelia wislizenii. The sequence continues at coordinate 160,659,663 of JAUMIR010000001.1, read as the reverse complement.
TCTGCTTGAACCAATGGAATAATGCCTGAAGGCTTATGAATTTGGGCATACACTTTCTTGATAAAAAATATCTCTAAATATTAGATTGCCAAATTGCAACAGACAGGAATTGGAACATGCTAGGTTTTTTTTTTTTTTTTAATGCACACTTACCAACCAATGCTCATCATTTTAGATGTCAGCATTCTGGTTTGTCCCATTCAGGTGGATTTTATATTTGTATGCTGAGTTTGGAAAAAATTACAGTTGTGAACCATAGCGCTCAGATTCCCACAGCCCATGATTTGTGGGAGGGGTGCCAATGCTTCCCACTCTAATTTTGTTCCCAAGTAGATACTGTCTTAAAATTGGAACATGGTTGTGCAACCCAGTTTTCTCTATTCAACTAGCTGCATCTTGCTTCAGATAGGTATGGATAAAACTGCATCTTTATTATATTTCTGTTAGTGTTACCGTTCTGTAAATTAAAACATTTAAATTGCCCTATCCAATTTGTTTTCTTGTTATTATCCATGCCATATTAAAGTGTAGAATCCCACCACCCTGGTTCTAGATTTCATTTTCTCCATTTTTTCTTTATCTGCATATCTTCAATACCTATTACTGAACACATAAGACTTTATCAGATGGGGCTGTAATCACAGAATTACAGTGTGACAGTACCATAAATGGGTTCCCACTATTGCATGACATCATTGTCCTCCTATGGTCAATGTGTGTTCCACCCGTTAATTGCTTGTCTCTTTTCATTGACAGAAAATCCACAAATAGTCCTCAATATCGCTCCTTTGCAGTATTGATGAGCGTGTGAAATCATGACCTGCAGTAATCATGTGATTACAGCATGAATGAGTGGTCTTTTTGCCCCCTCGCTTTTCCCAATGAGAACACAGGATGCACAGGACACTCTTTTAATGAACTGTCACCTTTTCTTCGTATATTTTTATCTTTGTTCAAGTGTTTAATTTCTTTCAATTTTTATGTGTTTTGGTGTGTTTAAACAAAGTCGTTTCTTCTTGTTTAAAGCAGCTAACATCTTGCCCATACAAAATTACGGAAGTAAAATCTGCTAGTGGTAGTTGTGCGATAATTCCATGGTGATAGTATTGCATGATTATGGTGATGTGTGATAGTTACTGTAATCATGCCACTATGTTTCTGCTTTCCTCAACAGGGGAATTGCAGCATTTTTAGTTGCTGGTCTGATAAAGTTCTAAGATACTGCATGCAAATCTATCAACGTTTTTCACATATGAAGAAGTTACAACTGTCTGGGAAATATGTTCACCATTCTGGAAATCTTATTGGCTATATGAATAAAAGGTGCCAAACAGCGACTGCCAGCAGTAGTAGTGGCGTGGGGGTGGTACTGGTGGGGTTGGGGTTTTCACAGAGACAATGGCAGTGGCACCATAGCTAACACTTGTTAATACTATGCAGAGGAGGGCATGGTAAACTCCTTTTGAATGTTTCTTACCACAAAAAACCTACAATGAGGCAATTCAAAATGGAAAAAGAGATAGTGCCAGAAGATGAAATTCTCTGGTCGGGTGGCACTCAATGAGCTACTGGGATACAGCAGAGGACAACTAGGAGTAGGGGTGTGGCTATGATGCAATTGGACTCAAGCCTAAAGGATTTTCAGCTGTTGACATGCTCAGCAGTGAAACGAAAGTCTGAAGCTGCACAACACATATTATAGGAACATGGAATGTCCTAAGCATGAATGAGGGGAAGCTAGACATTGTAAAACAAGAGATGGAAAATATAAACATTGCAATACTTGGGGTGAGTGAGCTAAAGTGGACAGAAATGGGGACATCTTCAGTCAGATAGTTACACAGTGTTTTACTCAGGAAATAAAAATCCAAGGTCTTTATCAGACATGGCAAAAACCACATCAGAAGAACATGACAAGAACAGAAACAGGAGACATTATAAGATAACATTGCCATTCAGCCATTCTGGGGGCGTAGTGCAGGCATGAATAAAGTGTCCCTTTTTATTGACGGCTTAGCCCGTCAATAAAAAAGTGACACCTTGTCCATGCCAGCACCACACCCTGGGAACTGCTGAGGATGTGGGCATTTGATAATGTCACTCGTTTCTGTTCTCGTCGCATTCTTCTGATGCAGCTTGGGATACATTTTTTGCCGTGTTTCCCCATGTCTGATAAAGTCCTAAGAAGAAATGGGGTGGCATTAACAATGAGGGGAGAGGTAGCAAAAGAAGTCAAAGGATATAATGCAAAGTCTTGCTAAATAACATCAATAAGGCTTCAGGGAAAGCCCATCAATATAACCACAATCCAAGTTTATGCTCCAACTACAGAAGCAGCAGCAGAAAAAGAAACTTGAGATTCTATGCTGGAGTGCAGGAGGAAACTGATCACACACTGAAACAGAACTTGTTAATCATAAGTGATTGGTATATAAAAGTAAGAAACAGAGCAAAATCAAAGATTGTAGGAAAACTTGGCCTAGGGTCAAGAAATAGCCATAGCAATAGCATTTATATTTCTATACTGCTTATCAGTGCAAAGCACTCCCTAAGTGGTTTACAATGTGTTGACTAATTGCCTCCAACAAGATGGGTGCTCATATTACTGACCTACAAAAGGATGGAAGGCTGACTCAAACTAGAGCCCTGTACGATAGAACGTACAACATTGTGACTGCAGTATCAGCATTCAATCACTGCGCCACCAGGGCTCCTGGTGAAGCAGAAGAGTGACTAACTGAAGTTTGTAAGGCCAACAGTGTGGTCTTGACAAACACATTCTTCAAGCAACCAAAGAGGTTTCTGTATACATGGACATCACCTGATGGTCAATATAGAAATCAAATAGACTACATAAGTAGAAGCAGAAGATGGAGAAGCTCCATTTTCTCTGCAAAAACAAGACTATGAGCAGAATGTGGCACAGACCATGAACTGCTGATATAAAAAAATTAGAGTAAAGCTAAGGAAGAATACTAAACCAATCCTCATGCCAGAATACAACCTGAAGAACATCCCTGTAAAATTTAAAGATAATGTAAAAATAGATTTGCACTATTAAGCCTAATTGACTGGAAGCCAGAAGAACTCTGGACTGAAACCAAGGACATTGTTAGAGAGGAATGCAAAAAGATACTATCTGTAGTCAGAAAGAAAAAGAAGCCTCACTGGAGCCAGTCAAAAAGAAAAAGAAGCCTCACTCTTTGAGCAGTTAAGGAAACAAAAGTAAAAGATGTCAGAAATAGAATCAGAACCCTGAATGCAACTGTTGAATGACTTGTGTGCAGGGACAAGGACAACTACTATAATAATAAATGCAGAGAAACTGAAGATGACAACAAAAAAAGGAAGAACAAGAGACCTCTTCTACAAGATCCAAGTTATCAAAGGTATATTTAAATTAAGAGTGGGATGCTCTACAACCAACAGGGGAACACATTACATGACCAAGTAGAAATAAAAAGCTGATGAAAACAATACACTGAAGAACTATATAAAAGAGATGAAAGAGTTCATTCAAAGAAGAACCATTTGAAGATGAACATACAGTTTTAGAAAGTGAAGTGGAAAGCTGCACTCAAAGCACTTGGGAAAAATAAATAACCAGGAACAGATGGCATACCAATAGAGCTGCTTCGAGCTACAGAGATAGAATCTAAACTAGTTCTAACCAGAATCTGTCAACAAATATGAAAAACAAAACAGTGGTCCGCAGATTGAAAATGCTCAATATTCCTTACATTCCAATCCCCAAGAACTGCAATAACTACAGGACCATTGCATTAATTTCCCATGCAAGGAAAGTGATACTCAAAATTTTAAAACAAAAACTTTTACCATCTATGAAGTGAGAAATGCCATATGTCCAAGCTGGGTTCAGGAAAGGAAGAGGCATGGAAAACTATAGATCACTTTTAAAGATATGGCTGTGCCACAACATTTGATTGTCCTGCTGTGTAACCTGTGCTCAGGAGAGGAGGCTACCATCAGGACCGAATATGGAGAAACAGAACGGTTTCCAATTGGTAAGCGAGTCAAGCAAGGATGCATTTTTATCACCCTATCTTTCTAATTTGTATGCTGAACATGTCATACATAAAGCAGGATTAGACTCTGAGGAAGGAGGCATGAAATTGGAGGAAGGAATATCAACAATTTAAGATAATGCAGATGACACCATACTACTAGCCGAAAATAGCAAACACTTGGAACAGTTACTGAAGAAAGTCAAGGAAGAAAGTGCAAAGGCAGATTTTATAGTTAAACATTGAGTAAACAGTTATGAAGGGACTAGACAAGGTCCCAAAGTGTAAAGATATATCATTGAATACTAAAGTTAGGATTGTTCATGCCATCGTATTTACAATTTCTGTGTATGGTGGTGAAAGCTGGACAGTGAAGAAAGCCAATAGAAAGAAAATCAACTAATTGAGATGCGGTGCTGGAGAAGAGTTCTACAGATACTGTGGATTGCTGAAAAGACAAATTAATGGGTCCTAGAGCAAATCAAGCTTGAACTTTTCCTAGAAGTCAAGATGACTAAACAGAGACTATTGTACTTTGGAAGATCATGAGAAGACAGGACTCACTGGAAAAGACAATAGTGCTTGGTAACGTAGAAAGCAGTAGGAAAAGATTGCATTACAGATGGATAGACTCAGTAAAGGAAGTCATGGCCCTTGCAAGACCTGAGCAGAAATGATGATAGGGTTACTCGGGACTTTTTCAGATGCTCTAAAAAAACAACAACCCATGGAGGTCGGGAGGAGGACGCTGCTGTCCTGCTTCCAGAGGTCACTTCTGCACACCCTGTCTTCCTCCTGTCCTTTGTTCCTTCCCCAACCGTGCTTGAATGACAGAAAAAGTGGTGCCTTTTTTATCCCTTCAGCACAGACAGAGAACAAATGAAGGATGGGAGGAGGATTGGACATGCAGAAGTGACCGCCCGAAGTGGGACAGCGGCATCCTCCTCCCGACCTCCACTTTTTTTTTTTTTAAAGAGAGTCTGAAAAAGTCCTTGGAGGCCTCTCATTCATAGGGTTGCCATAAGTTAAAGCTGACTTGATGGCAATTAACAAAAGCAATAAAAATTAATCAGAGCTTGAAAATGTTCCATTTTTATACCTCATCTGGGAACTTTAAAAATTGTGGTCCAAAAAGTAACTTTTCCAAGCTCTGAAATAAATGTCACACCCACCTAGAAGTGCTTTTGGGACTTTACTAAGAGAAAGTGTAATTGATGAAATGCCAAGCTGCATTTCCAGTAAACATCAAAATTAACTTGGGCTATACCCTGAATAGGTAATCAATAAGACATTCCCTCCAGCCCTTATGGGAACAGTTCTATTGGCTTTACTGTAGTAAGTGATGTCTGGTAGCTGAAATGAACACATCTTCACCCCCAGTTAATACGACATTGCTGAAAAGACAAATCAATGGGCAGCTGCTTTGCTTGTATCTCTTTATAATCTCTCCTCATCCCCACATGAAAAAAAATCAGCAGACAGTCTAATACAATTCTAAATGATTAATTTCTGATCTTGAGCTGTAACAGGAAGGAGGCTGAAGAGGAGAAGGATTGTGTCCATGTGTGGGTGGAGGAACAGATTGAGCACCTGTCCAGGCAATGACTTTTAAATCAACACAACATTCATCTTGCTGCCATGACTATAATGCAACTTAATAAATGAAATAACACTTGGTAGTATTAGCATGATCAATACAGGAATGAACAATGGCTGGGATCTGCTATGCACCTGCAGTGGGTTGTATGACCTTCCTCTCAAATGCCAAAGAGGCAGTTCTGTCACTGCTTCTAGAGTTGCATTATGGCAGGTTAAAAGATGCACTTGCATAATGCTGTGTTTGTAAATTAATATTAGATCAAACCCACTGCCAACAACAAAATGATAACAAACCATACTCCTGTTAATAAGCAAATGTCAGAATGATTCACTGTAATTTTGGAAACAATTTGCGTGATGTAGGGTTTTGGGTTATTTTGGAATTAGCCTTTTGAGCAGAACACTCAAAGCTATTAAAATTGGTCATATGTGTAAATCCTTGACTTCAGTCTGGACTGTGCTAGAATAGCACACGAATAAATGCATTCTTGATAAAAAAAAAAACAATCCTATCGTTAAGAAGATTATCAGACGTGTCCAAAAGGTATAAGAGCAGCATGCCAGGATGACATTACTGTCTTGCGATCCGAACCCAGTTTCAGATGTCTTCGTCCTCATCATGTTTTGCTCCTGTGCTGCAGTTGTGAGTAAGGCATCACTTTTCATTGACAGGGAGATCCTTTTAATGAAAAGTGATGCCTTACTAACAGCTGCAGCACAGAAGCAGCATGCAATGATGATGTTGTTATCTGAAACCGAGTCCCATTCATGGGACAGTAACGTCATCCTGGCATGCTGCTCTTGTACTTTTTGCTGCATCTGATAATCTCCTAAGCCTCTTGGTTTCTGTAGTCTGGCAGAGACATATATGGATATAAACACAAAAATTGATGCCCAGGCAGGAATGGGATTAATAAAACACTTTATTCTAACATCTACTTGTTAATTCCAAAGACAGCTGTGTGGCCAAGGACCAAATTACACCCACATTTCTAGCATTTACTTTTAAAAGACGACCAGCAAGAATGTATACTATCCAGTTATTTGTCAGTAAATCTCCAGCCTTTGGCTGATGAACCAGATTCATTTTCCAGCTTTCAGCAACAAAGGATTATATGTACACCCCTGTTCCTCCCTATGTAGTTGTAATGATCCATGCAGGGCTAACCAAGCCATTTTGCAGCTTGAGGCAAAGTACAAGATGGCACTCCATCTTCCATATACATAAACTGACCAGACTGTCTGTTCAATCTTACTTGAGCAGAGAACCTATCCCAATGGCAGTTGAAGGAATATTCAAATTACCATCCATCTATCTTCTGTATATGGAATAGGAAGGGAAGGGTGATGTCACCTTGTGAATATAAGCCTGGAGAATTGTGATTTTTCTTCATTTATCTTTTCCCTGGCAACCCCCTGTGTCACCTTCCATCTGTTGTGAAGAGACTCCTAATCATTTAGAGCAGGACATTGAGGGAATGCAATAGTTGTGTGTGTTCAGGACAAACGAGGAGTTGAGACTCAAGAGTTCCTATTGCATGAATGGAATTTCACTTGTAGAATCATAGGGCCTCTCTAAACAGTGAAAACAATCATCATAGAAATCACATGGAAGGTGATCTGTCTAAATCGACATTCGCATCAACATGTTTTATTTGGAATGGGGGGAGCCAAATGCAAAGTTTATGGAGGCTCTATTAACCATTAAGACAGGTCCCAGCACTGCAAATTGCGATTTCTTCAGAGCAGATCACATTTCCCTCCCTCGTATAAATGGCGCCATAGAATTGAAATGGACTACAAGTGCCATCTAGTCCAACCCCCTGCCATGAAGGGATACACAATGAATGCAGTCCTGAAAGATCACCGTCCACCCTCTGTTTATGGACCTCCAAAGAAGGAGACTCTACCACCTTCTGAGGCAGCCCATTCCCCTGTTGGGGGTGGCTCTTGCAGTCAAAAAGTTATTTCTGATGTTTAGGTGGGACCTCTTTTCTTGTAATTTGAAGCCATTGTAATTTGAATGCATCACAGAACTCTGGATCCAACACATGAAAAAGGTCCAAAACTACGAATAGTAGCAAAAAATATAAATCTCTCTCTCTCTCTCTCTGACTTTTCTTCGCAAACGAAGATTCAGGAAGGACTCATCCTGCGCTTTCTGCAAGCGCGCTGATGACTAAAAAGGCCAATCCAAGATAAACAAGTCAGGTTGCAGAAAGCACAGCAGAAGGTCTCCTTGGGTGATGTTTCTGGGTTGTGATTCTTTCTGCGTTGTCATTTCTCTTCGAGACTTGTTCAGCGTGAGTTCTCAAATAAGGGGGTCAGCTATTTTAGATCTGATCCTAACCAACAGAGACAACCTTGTTAATGGGGTGCAAGTGGTGGGATCCTTAGGTGAGAGTGATCATGTTCTCCTGGAGTTTGTTATACAATGGAAAGGAGAAGCCAGGCATAGTCAGACACGCATTCTTGACTTTAGGAGAGCTGATTTCAATAAACTCAGGGAAATACTGGGGATGATCCCATGGTCAAGAATACTAAAAGAGAAGGGACCTCAAGACGGATGGGACTTTCTCAAAAGGGAGATACTGAAGGCACAATTTCAAACAGTACCATTGAGGAAGAAAAATGGGAGGTGTCTCAAGAAACCAGGATGGATGACTAAAGAACTTTCAATGGAGCTAAGTTTTAAACGGAACATGTATAGGAAATGGAAAAGGGGGGAAATCACCAAAGAAGAATTCAAACAGATAGCGAACACGTGTAGGAGTAAAGTCAGAAAAGCTAAAGTGCAGAATGAGCTCAGGCTTGCTAGGGAGGTTAAGAACAATAAAAAGGGTTTTTTTGGGTATGTCCGCAGCAAAAGGAGGAAGAAGGAAATGATAGGGCCACTACGTGGAGAAGATGGCAAAATGCTAACAGGGGACAGAGAAAAGGCAGAATTACTCAACACCTTCTTTGCCTCAGTGTTTTCAGAAAAGGAAAAGGAGGACCAACCTGAGGAAAATGGAACAGAGGACACAATAGGGGAAATCCAGCTGAAAATAAGTAAAGAGGTAGTACAGGAATACCTTCTTAATCTAAATGAATTTAAATCTCCAGGACCAGATGAACTACATCCAAGAGTATTAAAAGAGCTGGCAAATATAATCTCAGAGCCATTGGCAATAATATTTGAGAACTCCTGGAGAACAGGAGAAGTCCCAGCAGACTGGAGGAGGGCAAACGTTGTTCCCATCTTCAAAAAGGGGAAAAGAGAGGATCCCAACAACTATCGTCCAGTTAGTCTGACATCAATACCAGGGAAGATTCTAGAACAGATCATTAAACAGAGAGTCTGTGAACATTTAGAAGGCAATGCCATAATCACAAAAACTCAGCATGGGTTTCAGAGAAACAAGTCATGCCAGACTAATCTGATCTCTTTTTTTGATAAAGTTACCAGCTTGGTAGATGAAGGGAATGCTGTGGACATTGCATACCTTGATTTCAGTAAGGCCTTTGACAAGGTTCCCCATGACATTCTTGCAAACAAGCTTGTAGAATGTGGGCTAGACAAGTTAACTGTTCAATGGATTTGTAATTGGTTGACCGGCCGAACCCAAAGGGTGCTCAGCAGTGGCTCCTCTTCGTCTTGGAAAGATGTGACCAGTGGCGTGCCACAGGGTTCTGTCCTGGGCCCAGTGCTATTCAACATCTTTATCAATGACTTAGATGAGGGAATTAGGGGCATACTTATCAAATTTGCAGATGACACCAAATTGGGAGGAGTAGCTAATACCCTAGAGGACAGGATCAAAATTCAGAATGACCTGGATAGACTGGAGAGCTGGGCCAAAGCTAACAAAATGAAATTCAATACGGAGAAATGTAAAGTACTGCATTTAGGGCGGAAAAATGAAATGCATAAATATAGGATGGGAGAGACCTGGCTGAATGAGACTATGTGCGAAAGGGATCTAGGAGTCCTAGTAGACCACAAGTTGAACATGAGCCAACAGTGTGATGCGGCAGCTAAAAAGGCCAATGCAATTTTGGGCTGTATCAATAGAAGTATAGTGTCTAGATCAAGGGAAGTAATAGTGCCACTCTATTCTGCCTTGGTCAGACCTCACTTAGAATACTGTGTCCAGTTCTGGGCACCACAATTCAGAAAGGATATTGACAAATTGGAGCGTGTCCAGAGAAGGGCAACTAAAATGGTGAAAGGTCTGGAAACAATGCCTTATGAGGAGAGACTTAGGGAGCTGGGTATGTTTAGCCTGGAAAAAAGACGGTTTAGAGGCGATATGATAGCCCTGTTTAAGTATTTGAAGGGATGTCACGCTGAGGATGGAGCAGGCTTGTTTTCTGCTGCTCCAGAGACTGGAACACGGAGCAATGGGTGCAAGCTCCAGGAACAGAGATTCCACCTCAACATGAGGAAGAACTTTTTGACAGTAAGAGCTGTTCGGCAGTGGAACACACTCCCTCGGAGCGTGGTGGGGTCTCCTTCCTTGGAGGTCTTTAAACAGAGGCTGGATGGCCATCTGTCGGGGATGCTTTGATTGTGATTTCCTGCGTGGCAGGGGGTTGGACTGGATGGCCCTCGTGGTCTCTTCCAACTCTGCAATTCTATGATTCTATGATTCTATGATAAGGCTGCAGCATTGTGGATAGTGCGTCTCCATGCCTCCTGATGTGAGGTCAGGGTGGACCATTGTTGGTGATCAATTTGGCCAAGCCTGAGATGTTGTTTCAGGGAGTCCTTGTGTCGTGTTTTTGGAGTGCCCCTCTTATGTTGGCCTGTGGCGAGTTCACCGTAGAGTAGTATTTTTGGGAGGCAATGGTCCTCCATCCTAGAAACGTGCCCTGCCCAGCGCAGCTGTGTTCTCAATATCATGGCCTCAATGCTGGTGATCCCTGCTTGCTCAAGGACAGCAACATTCGTCACATAGTCAGTCTAGTGTATATTTAGGATTGTGCATAGACAGTGCTGATGAAAGCATTCGAGGAGTCGTAGGTGGTGGCGATAGGTGACCCATGTTTCAGACCCATAAAGGAGAATAGACAGTACAATGGCTCTATACACACTGCTTTTCTTACATGGCAGGTTGGCTGGGCAAGGTATGCCTGGTGAGCAGTTCTCTTCTTTGCCAACAGCTCCTGGATCTCTTGGTTGTTTTCATCAAACCAGTCTTGATTTTTCTTGTGGAAGAACCCGAGGGATTCTTTCGCAGACTGGAGGATACTGTTTTTGATATGTTGCCAGAGCACTGTGGGAGAAGGATCTGTAGGATGGTCTTCAAGTTTTGTTTCCAGGTTTGCCTGGAAGTTGTCTCTCATGGTAGCTTGTTAAAGATTGTTGACTTGGAGTCTCTTCTTTAAGATGTCACCCCTCTTAGGTTTGAACTTAAGATGAAGATTTAGTTTACATCTGACGAGGTGATGATCTGTTTGGCATTCTGCACTGGGCATCACTCGGGTATGATGGACATCGTGAATGTTTCTCTGGCAAACTAGAACATAGTCAATGAGGTGCCAATGTTTGGATTGGGGATGCATCCAGGTTGTTTTCAAGCTATCTTTCTGCTGAAAGATAGTGTTTGTAATAGTCAGCTGTTGTTCTGCACAGAACTCTAGCAGGAGGCGTCCATTATCATTGCAATTTCCATCACCATGCTTGCCTAAATTGGCCCATGTGAACCAAGGAATTGTTCACCTATGCTTTAAAAGCAAGGTAAATCTTATGCAAACCTTTCAAAAGACAGCGGGAGGAGGACTATTCTTGGAGGGTGTTCCACAGCTTTGGAGGAGTCACCATAAATGTTCTGTTCTAATCTGTAACTCTTCAGACTAGCACAGAGCTGGTGCAGGGAGCAATGTCCTCTTGGCTAGATATCAATAGGTGAGCGTAATGTATACATTATGACCCCCGTATCTGCAGGGGGTATTTACTTACTTACTTATTTACTTATTTATTTTAGATATTTATACCCCACTTTTCAGCCACAAAGGACTTTTTCAGACAATCCAAAAATAACGCTAGCAGCGTCGCCAGGTTGCGACGCTGCAGCGCTAGAGGGCGTCAGTTTCGCATGATGCTCCTTCCCAGTGGTACTGTTGCAGTACCGCTGGGACGATCGACGTGAGTAAAATATAATGGTAAAATCAAAAATATCACGGTCAAATGTCCCAGCGGTACTGCAACAGTACCGCTGGGAAGGAGCATCATGCGAAACTGACGCCCTCTAGCGCTGCAGCATCGCAACCTGGCGACACTGCTAGCGTTATTTTTGGATTGTCCGAAAAAGTCCAAAATCTCTCAGAATGGCTTAGAAATTGTTAAGCAATAGCACTTTACATATCTACACCACATTAAGCAGTTTCCAATGCATGTTAGCTAATTGCCCCTACAAGCCGGGTACTCATTTTACCAACCTATGAAAGGATGGAAGGCTGAGTGAACCTTGGAGCCCTTGGGATTGAACTTGCAATGTTGTGGCTGCAGTGCTGACATTTAACCACTGTGCTACCAGTGCTTCTGGACTCCCCATGATACCAGAGACCATGGATAATATTGAACCCCATTATTGTAAAATGAGTGACTTCCAGCCCAAGCATACCACAGAGTCACAGTGGAACACCTAGAGATTCCTAGAGATATCTCTCCAAGAATCTCTAGGTCCTTCAGCATAACTCTATGGTCAACATCTGGCAGAAGCATACCATAGAATCATGCTGGAGGACCTAGAAAATGCATAGAGATACCATCTTTTTGATGTGGATATGGGGGTCATACTGTATATGTTGACAAGGTAATGTATATCCCTTTAAGCAGACATAGGCAGCAACTAGTAAAAATCAATTAAGTAAGCAATCAAGTTGGGATGTTTTAAACTTAAAGGAGCAACTCTATTTTAAAATTTAATTGGTTCACTTAAGTTGGACTTTTAGCTTTGATCTAATCCCAGAATTAGGTTATTTAATTAAATCAGAGAGAGAGTGTGTTAAAGAGCCAAAAACTTTTACACTTCCCAGCTGGTTCTGGGAAGTAATAGAATGCTCTGCCTGCACTTCCCTCAAATATCCATACAAAGAGACACTTTTTTTTTGTCAGAGCTTAAATCAGCCTCCCTCAACTCACACTCTCTCAGATAGGTTGACATGCTGGTTGAGGATGATGGAAGATGCAGTCCAATACAAAGGGCAGGCACCAGGTTACGGGAGGCTGGCTTAGAAGTTTTTTTCCACTGACAAGAGCTTTCCTGACATCTGCCTCCATTTCTCCATCAAGCATTCATGATGAAAAACTGCTTCCTACAGAGTATCCATTAGCTACCAATGCCGAGGTTAATAAGCAAACTATGAGTGCACTAGGTAGCAAATTGAAATGAGTCACAAAATACATTGAACATGCCTTTCCTGTTGGTGTTGGTGCGTCATTGGGAAAGTGCTTGTTCCTTAACAACAAGTATATAAAGATCAGAAACACAGCCTTATTTATTTATTTAAACTTGCAATGGCCAACAGAACCTCGGCTGATGAAGCTAAGTAACTGGCTTCTTGTTAAAGGCTTAATCTCAGTACAGTCATTCCAAACATTAATTTTAGTCGACAGTGTTTTGAAATGTACAGTTAAAAACTGAAATGTGTAAATGCAACAAAACAAGCATTGTTCATATAATTGTCACTGTCTCTATTTTTTGCATTTAATCTACCTCGGACCTTGCTGTCTACAGTCCCTCTCTTAACACTGCTTATACCAGAACCTTCTGGATAAGACTCCATGCATCTGATTAAGCAGGCTGTAGCCCAGAAAAGCACATGTTATAATAAATATGTTTTGCCTACATCCTATTTGTTTGCCCCTACTAGAGTAAATCAACTGAATCAATTATTGAATGGTAAATCAACACTTGGGGAAACCCCAAGGGTTCAGTGGGTTTACACTAGTTGGGCCTAACAATAAGATGTAGGCCTTAGTCTTTCGGGTGCCACAAGATTCTTAACTGTTACGATTGGCTGTGGTTTTCTGCTGAGTACAAATTCAGTAGTAAACCTGGAGACATAGCTTTGCAATATATACAATAATCTTAAGGTTGTGGTCCAAGCATACTACCTAGAAGAAAGTACAGTATCCATGGATTTGGCATCCACGGATCCCCCCATCTCCCCATATTAAAGAAAAATAAATTCTAAGAAGCAAACTTTGATTTTGCCATTTTATATAAAGGGCACTGTTTTACTATTCTATTGTATAGAATGGGACTTGAGCACCCACAGCTTTTGATATCCATGGGAGGTCCTGGAACCAAACCCCAGCAGATACCAAGGGGCCACTGTAACTGGGTCATTTGAAATGCACCTGGGTTGTGAGTAAAAAGCAACATAAATTAATACTGGCTACAAATATGTTCCAGGCTTGGCTTTAACTCCTTATTTGTAACCTTGGTGAAAAAGTTATTTAAAATTAAAAGCACAACATCCCTGTCTTAGGAGTTGTCTAGACAGTGAAAAAAACTCCTCATAGAATTTGTGGAGAATACTTTTTGTCCCAATGGGATCTCATAGTGATTTGCTGTATGGTCCCCCCTCCACATTCATGGCCTCCACACTTGCGGTTCTGCATATTCGTGGTTTGCTGCTCTGGGGAGGGTGGGGGGAGTGGTGACGGGGCCTCTGAAGGCCCTTTGCCACTTTCTGGGGTGGCGGGGGGCTTTTATTATTCGTGGACTTTTCACATTTGCAGGGGTCTTCTTAACCTAACTCCCGCAAATGTGAAGGGATGACTGTATTCAGAAGGAATGGGGCCCAAACCACAGAAAGCTACATGGGAAAAGCCTTTGTGGCTTCTCCTGAGATTTATTTTTTTTTAAATGTGAGGAAATGCACGTCCCTGCTTGCATCTGACCAAACTGTATCACAGCGTATTCCCGGATAAGAATGGAAGTGGAAAGCTGATTGGTTGGATGTGCACAGGGGGTGGGCTTGTTGGCGATGAAGTGGCCAGAAGCACCATTTTGGTGTTTCGTGGTCATGATTGTGTACTTTTTTGCTGTGATGAGGTGACTAAACAGCTTTTTAAACACAAGGTCACACTTGTGCACCTTAGACTTACAGTAAAATAATAATAATACTGTGCAGTGCTGGCAACTTGTTGAAAATAATAACCTGAGCAATTCACTCCCGGCCACCATCTTGATTCACAGGCATGACTCCATGTGAACATCAAACACATAGAGCTTCACTTGCCAGTGATTTTGCAAAAAACTGTGGAGACAAATGAATGCTGCTGCGAATTTGTGTTAATGCGCAGCAATCAGCATTATATCTTCTCATCTAGACAAGCCCTTAAATTAATTCCAGATCACACTCCTTGCACCTTGCTACAGAGCAGCTTCTTAAATGTGCCCTCTGGCAATCCAGCTAGACACAGAAAACCTATTGCCTTATGCAAATGGACACTCATTCACTAGACTAAGGTGCCCAGGGGCAACCTATTCTATGTAAAGCTCTTTCTATTTAAAGCTCTTTAGAATTCATATACTCAGCTCCCAATTTAAAGTCATGCAGATTTTACTGTTATATAAGAATACACATTTTCTGGTTATATGGAAATAAGTCCGGATGGCTATATTGGAGTTGATTTCAGGTTACATATATTTAGGACTGTAGCCTTAACACACTTTCTGTCTTCTTATCTATGTATCTCTAAGAAGCATTAACACCCTTTTTTACTTCCTGCGATCCAGGCAACATAGTGATTTATCACAGTTAAGACAGTGCACTGTGGTGTTTGCTCTTTTATTTTTACACCATGTTGATTGCACAGGAAACTGGTGCAAAGCACATTTGCCTCCTTTTATCACAGCAGTGGCTAGGTAGAGCCTCTTAATATTCAACAAGGAACAGATGGGAGAAGCAAAATGTTCTGATTAGTATCTCATGGAAAAGAAGATTTGTGCGCATTCAGGAAGCAAAACAATGCTGCTGTATGCCATCTGTATGATCTCAATTTGCAGTAAGTCGTGAGCGCTAAGAAAATGAGGCATTTTCCCATGAATAAAACCGGAGTACTCATCAAATTTTCAACAACTGTTGTAATCAACAGAAAGAATGGTACAATGAACAAAATCCAACCAGTTTCCCATAGTCAATGGGACAGGGAGATGTGGAACCACCAGGGAATCCTCCCCCATCCTTAAATTGCAGTGCCCAGAAATGAAGACACTATTCTAGGGGGGATACCACCAATGCAGAATAGAGTGAGACCAAGTACTTCTCACGATGGACCAACAGTGGGCAGCTCTGGCCCTCCAGGTGTTTTTTTGGCCTATACAGTTCTTACTGGCCCTCATTAGTGTAGCCAACTGTGGGGAATCATGAAAGTGGCAATCCAAAAACCTCTGGAGGGACACAGTTGGTCTACACCAGGGTGAAAATTGTGGCCTTGTCTACACTAGCAAACCAAACCAAAATGTACTCACTTTGTATTTGCAACGCAGTTCCCACACAACATTTGTGATGATTCACAGCTTCATTGTTTTTTCCCCCAGGAAAATCTGGGTCTAAAAGATTCATGGTTAGCTCTGCATTTCATGGGAAAACCTGGATTACTGGCAATGTGGTGGCCATGGATTGGCTTCAGTGAGAAGCTGGGACTGGGGCTTCCAGTGGATGGATCTCCATTCCGCCAGCGTACAGGTGCCTTAAATTTTGTTTCAATTGTGTACATAACTGTATAAGCGTATCTCTGCTTATCCAGTAATATAGTACTCTGGAAAGGCATATATTTGCAGGCACGAGTGAACAAGGTGAAAGGGAAGGAAAAAAATGGAGCCACCCTGGCCATGTGACCATAAATAATGCAATGAATAGGACATATGATCAGTGTAGGACCACCCTTTTACACTGACACAAGTTCACCTATGATTACAGTGTGGCAGGATACTCCAATCTCCCATCAGACAAGACCTAGTGAGTATGACATTTATGGGGTCGCTTCAGATTAAAAACATCTACAGCAGCTACGATGTGGGTTTATGGTTTCCTACCAGTGTTGACAAGCCCTAAGTGCCCATACCAATATTTTTTGAACTGCACCTCTTAGCATTTCTCACCATTGGTTCTGCTGGCTTGTGCTGCTGAGACTTCCAGTCCAACAATATCTAGAGGGGCAAACACTTCCTGCCCTTTGTTTAGACACTACATTCCTATTGATGCAGGCCCTGCTGACTCATGTTTAGTTTGCAAATGACTGAGAACCTTAAATCCTTTCCACATATACTGCCCTCAAGCCAGGCATCATCTACCCCATATTTGTGTACCTGATTTTTCTGACATGAATGAAGAAGTTTACATTTTTATATTTCTTGTAATTAATGTTGCTAGTTCAGGGCCAACATGTGTCCTTATTTCTGTATTTCTTTATTAAATTTATACTCTACTCCACCCCCTCCCCATATTCAAGACACCGCTTATAATAAAATGAAAAAATAAACAGATGCTGAAACATTTTGAAAGAAAGAAGCAACTTTTAGAAAAATATTAGAAAAATTAAAAATAGCAACTGTGCAGATTAAAAGCCACTTTTGCAAAACCTACCTACCTACCATAGGCTTGCCGGGGGAAAAAATGCCCTTGCCTGTCAGATGTGGGACAAGAGATAGAGTGCTAGCCTTGCATCCCTTCAAGGGGAGTTCTAAAGACCAAGAGCTTTCTAGATAATCTTTTCAAAATAATATTGAGTTTTATTTTTGTCTTCTAATGTGTTAATTAACCCTACTTACAATGTCATCTTCATACAGTATCTGATGAATATTATCTCCGCTTCTTTGTCTGGTTTGTAAAGATCTTGAATGATAAATCCACAAAAGAACCATAAGGAAGTTGTGGAATGAGCAAGTGTGTTGCCCTCTTCGCCACCATTTCAAAGGGAAGTCTCCTTCCTGCCTGGCCTATGAACAGCAACTGGAGTGAACCTTGTGCTGCTCCCCACTTGGCACATCTCTCCCAACTGTCCATGGCCACAATAACAATAATATCATTGAGTTCCTAGTCACCGGGAGTTCTGTCCATATACTTTGACAGGATTTCTCTGCCTTAGATATTTTTACTTACATAGATGCTCATTATACTTTTGGTTGTTTTCTAATTCAGACATATAGCCATATTTGAGAATAATCATGAAAAAATCCAACTGTATCTTTGGCACCCAAACACTCAGAAACATGAGATTTTTTTTTCAAAAAAACCCCCTCACCAAACATTCTTTATTCTTATAAACTTTTGTTCTAAAGGAAGAATCAGGTTTGATCCTGTTTTAGCTAACATGTATTCATCTCACCCAGATGGCTACAGTGGGAACTTGCCAGGGATTTTCAGGAAAGACTTCGTCTACAGTGGGGCCCGTTTCTAACCAACATTCATATGCTTCTGTTTTCAGCTTCTTGGTCAAGCCAGGTCACTGGGCAAGATGATGAAGTTGGCTGAAACTTTCTGGGAGGTATTCTGCTACTGCCTTCTTTGTATCTGAGTTCATAATCAACAACTCTTGCAACACTGTGAACAGGGTTTCCAAATGGGAGCAGCATTAGAGTTAAATATTGCAGGCAGCTATGTTAAATATATTTTACAGTTCAATGGAGATTAATTCTAATATATATTCAACACAGTTTATTTTTTGAAAAAAAAATGCTATGCTGCTTTCAGAAGAAGGGTTTTTTTGGAGGGGGTAAGTTTCCAAGTGAAGCATCTTTCAGAGCTGAAGTGATGTGTAATACAGCTCGAGTCCCATTATCACATGTTGTCACCAAGAAATCCCTCTGCATCAATCTTAAGATGATCAAGGACTTTATAAAACTATCCCTTTAAAGCATTATTTTGCTGGCATAAAAAAATCTTCTATCGAAGAATGCTCCCCCCGCACTTACCTCTAATCCCGGCAAAGGCAGCTCTGGCAATGAAAGAGGAAGCGAATGGAGCTCTGTTCATTTCCTTCTTTGAAATCCCGCAAAATATCGTGAGACTTCATCACGTGGGAAATTCAAAAACCAAAACAAAAAATAACATTTAAAAAGTTTCAAAAAGCACAAAAACATACTTTAAAACTTACAAGTAACCTAGGGAAGGTCATAAAAAGTGCATCACTTACCTGGATGTTGTGATCTCACCTGGATGTGTTCGCACTGGACTGGCCACTGATGGGGTAAGTACAGTAAAAAAAAAAGAAAAAAAAAAGACACAAGGTTTCACATGGCAGCTATGTTGGCAAAAAACTGGCAGGGGGGGCAATTGAGGGCTTAAGCTGTCAACTAAAAATTACGGATTTTGGCAGGGACATAACTGCAAAAAGCAATGCCGTCTGATATGTGTGCTCTTTTGTGGTTATGTGGTGTCTGTTATGATGCCGTATTTGATGCATCTGATAAAGTCCCAACAGATGGTAAGGCTAATTAATATCCATGGTGGGGAACATTGAGCTCTCCACAAGATTTGGACTTCAACCCCCAGAAGCCCCATCCAGAATGGCCAATAGTAAAGGATTGTGGTATTGTAGTCCAAACATCAGAAAGGCAAACAATTTTGCGCTCCTCCTCAAGATGATACTATCAACTGATTTTAAAAATCATAGTGCAACATAGGAGTGGAAGTGGTATTTGGGGCTTTGGATCTGTTGGGAAATAGGAGAGATATTATTGGATCACTCAAACAAAGTATCAAATTGGCAAGACGGAAGCTGAACAACCTCCAATCCCATCAAGGTATAGATGAAAAAGAAGCTTAGTCATTTTTGCAAAACAAAATGGTCTAGAGAAGGAGAGGGAGGGAAGAAATCAAAATGGATGCATGTTCCTGCTCAGGAATTTGTACCCAGTTATTTGTGTCTTGGTTGTGAACAACTCTACAAGGATGTAATGGGGACCCAGCTGATGAAGCATCTTAAATTCAATTATAAAATTGCAAGGTTAGAAAAAAATAAGGCAGACAAATGACTTAATAACCCATGCAGGGAGAAAGGAAATGCAACCAGTGAGTCAAATTTATAGAAAATCAAATAGGTTTATAGTAAATCAGAGCTGCTCATTCCCAAATGGGCTCTAAGTAAGGAGATCATCACACAGGGCTTTATTCTGGAATTACACAAAGGTATTCGCAAATTTGGCCAGTACTTATCACACGACGTTGTCTCTATTCCGTTGCTGATTTGCATTCCAGGCATTTCTGTAGTGTACCTCTTCATTGATGGGAAAAACCTGTCCATGACTCTTAATACCACTGCCATGCCAGTATTTCCCTTCATGCTATCAGTCCCTTCCATGGCAGTAGTGGTATGATGGAAGTCACGTGGCATGAGGGGGCTTGATCCCCTTGCTCTCTTCCTCTCCCTCCTTTCCTCCTCACTATTCCAAAACTGATGAAGATTTTTTTCTTCATGCCTGTCGTTATTTTCTTTTTCTTTTTGCTGTGATTGCACAACTACAGGGATATGATAAAATATATAAAAATTATAATTTCTCCATAAATGTGCAATTGTGGAACAATTCTTTTTTTAAAAAAGAAGGGCACGCATGTGCTGAGGGCATGGTTACAGAACTGGTGTGGAAGGACAGATGATTGGCAAAGCACCATGACTGCAGTGCACTCCTGTGATTGAATAGACAGTGTGATCGAGAATTATTTCAAACAGATATGTTCCCATTTGCTTCACTAACGTGATTGTTGAAAGAAAGAGGCTGGTGTGATAAAGTCCTAAATCCTCTCTTCAATCCTTGAAAGGGAAGGAAGAAAGGAAAGAGGATGAGGCCAGGGGTGGCAGGACCTTAAATAAGGTGAGCTCCGCCCCTGCCTTCTCCCAGCCCTGGCATGGCACACCATGGCCAATGAAATGTCTCGCCATCATGTGTGTTCATTAAAACACCTCCCCTCCTCCAAAAATGCATAGTGCTTGGGGGGCTGTTCTACTCAGTGCAGCTTGATGCAGTTCAGTAGCTGAGCTATGCATACACACCATTTAAAACAAGGTTCTCCTAACCCAACTGGCTTGTTGCATCAGCAGATGGAGAAAGCTAACCAGTGCTATAAAAATGAGATATGAGCACAAGGAATAGCTCCAGCTGACAAAACATCTCAGTCCCGGTGATGAAGCATCAAGGCCATGAGAAATGAAACAGACAAGTGAATGAAGCATCTCTGAAGAGGGAATTTGAGGAGGTGTTGCTTGTTACCAGCTTTCATGATAAGCAGCACCTGCTGAAATTTCCTCATCTATACAACCACTAATGGGACAGAAGGCCTTACACATTTTCACTTGGCAACCCCATATCAATTTGCTCAATGAATAGTCTCTGACCACAGTAGTGGAATGGTTGCTCCAACACTGAAACCAGACAACATAGAAGAATACCATGGCTGGTGCTATGAAAGCAACTGAGAAGTTCAAGAAAACCTAAAGGGTCACACACAGTCTCTTTATTTGTCATCAGACGATGCCCCACAGAGAAACTGGGGTGCTTCCTGTTCCAAAACCAGGCCTGAAGACTGACTGAAGTAATTTATAATACTCAAGGGACTATTTGGATAACAATGTGGTAGAATTATGAAATTGTGCTTCCAGTGTCTTACATCCTGATGTGGTTTGGGAATGAGAGTTGTCTTGGAGATGATTAATGAAATATGGATTTTAAATAATCTTTTAGTGGCTTCACACAGACTTAAAACACATTTTCCTTGGAAGAGAGACACAGAGGCAGGTGTAATAATGTTGACTGGGGCCTTTTTTTTTTTAAAAAAAAATCCTATCGAAGCTCATTAAACAGAGATGAGCAGGCAAACAGCAGTGTTGTTGAAAAAGAAAAATGCTCTGCTTGTTAAAAGAACAAAAAATGACAGTTAATAAACCCACATTAAACAGCAGGTTCTGTTCCAACAGCTCTCAGCGTTCGGTCAGCTACATTAAAAAAAAAATCAATTCCTGATCTCTATTGAAAAAAGGTACGAGTGCTTCTTTGAAGTGAGGATTATACAAGATTCAACTTGTTTGTTAATTACTTTTCCCCAGCTAACTGCAGAAATTCATTGATAGAGAACTATTAGTCAGCTAGGACCACAGACCATTAAGAACAGATTAAATTTGGATTTTAAACCTCTCTAATTCTAATTCCCTTCCCCACTCATACTGAAGGTTATTGACTTACAAAAGCAATTTTTAAAAAAAGGCATTATTCTCTTCCTGTAGCTAGTGTACAAGAAGAGTATTTTGGGTCCCTGGTTCTTTATGATAAAATGATGGATAAAATGTTTAAAGAAATGATATGAAGCACAAATGAAAATGACATGAAGTGCAGTACTATTGCATTGACTTTGATCTATGACCCTGAATTAAACAAAACTGGCTTGCATCTGTTTTTTGAGCCACTATTATTACTGTATAATTTAATTGAGAGATTTCAAAGAAAGGGAACCTTTGGACCACAATATGGAACCCACTGAAATATTAATAGCAGTCTATTCATTGAAAATTAATATGATTAGGAGGTAAAGCTCCAGCCTGGAACAAAAATGAGGTGATTTTCAATCATAATTTTTCCATGGGCCTTCTAGTTTTGCGAACATGCTAACAATGCAGGCTTATCACCAGGCTTGCTAGCAAGTCGGCTTAGTGTATGAAGTATGTATTGCAATGTTATACCTTTGTTCTTACTAAGGCAGTATAGGTATATCTTAGGGGTGGGGATCGTGCAGCCATCCACTTATGGTTGAATTTGCATACTCCAGAATTCCTCACCATTGCTATGTTGGTAAGAGCTAATAGGATTTACCCTCCAACAATAACTGGTGGGCCACACAGTTTCCCTGTTGTAGCTCTGTCTGGGATATAAAACTGTGAAGATGGAAGACTTATGAGACTGGGTGTTCTTTCATATAAGATAAATCCCTGCACATAGAATGCTAGCATGTGAGGGAGGAGCCTAGACTAGAACTCTTGTCCTTGAAGTTTTGTTTATGAAAGGTGTGTTTTGTAAGGAGGAATGATGTAAACTCCATCAATCCAGGTGTATCACGTCAGCAAGAGCTAGGCTTACATTTCTTGCTATTATGTTGTAGGCAGCATAAAAATCAGCAGCAACAACAACAATAATAATAATATTTATTTATACCCCGCCCCTCTGTTAAAACAATCAGGGCAGCTTAAAAAATTAAAATACAAATACAGATTAAAATCCCTAAACACCATCCACCCCCACCCTCCCCCATAAAAAGATATTAAACCAATATAAATTAAAAACAACTAATCTAAAATCACATTAACAAAAATAATAAATAGCCAGCAGACTAAAAGAGGCCAGGAGCTCCTGAGGCCGGGATCTGATTAGGAAAGGCCTGCTGAAAGAGATCCGTCTTTAGTGCTTTTTTAAAAGCTACTCAGGCTCGTCATCTGACAGATCTTGTTCCGTAAATAGGATTCGGGCCTAAAATGTTTTGACCATTAGCTTTAAATAGTGTATGTTTGACATCATGTTTCCAGTCTTCAGCACATCATGGAGAATCATCAGGCTGATTTGGATGTCCAGAAACGTGCATCAACACAGAAGATGGAAGAGTAAGAATCTGTATTCAAACTTGTCTTTTGTTACTCCTTGGACTAAAACTCCCATAATGTTCCAGCCATTTTTTCCCCCTGCACAGAAACTTCAGGGCAGAGCTGGGCAACTTCCTTTCTACACAGGAGCTGCATTGACTTCAGTGCAACTCTTCAGCAGCCACATTCTTCTTCACACAGCTGCAGCAGCTCCATGGTGCAGCAGGAAGTCTGAGGGCTGGTTTACACGGCAGGTTTTATTGCATTAAGTTGCGCTTTAGTGCTTTCCCGCATCAGTGGTGGGTAGTTTACATGGTAATTGTTTACACAGCTATATTTTGTGGCTCTTTGATTTTTTTCGTTTTGAGGTTCACACAGCCAAAAGTGCTGGGGGCATGGCCAAGCATTGGAGAGGGAAAGGAATGCCATAGGAATGTCTGCCCTGGCCCCAACTCCGTGCTGAACAGCTTAGAAGGTTTTCTTCCTTGCTTGAAACAGCATTTTCTGCCAAATAGAGAAAGAGAGGAGGGGGTGGAAATAACAGCTTAGAGGCAGTCCCCCTCCCCCCCACTCCCTTTCCACAATTCAAACAGAAGGTGTTCCTCCTTGCGAGAGAGAGAGAGAGAGAGGGAGGGAAAATAGCAGTTCAGCTTGCTACAGCCCTTTGTGAAATGGTTTCTCTCCCTCCCCCATGCACAGGAAAAAAGTTGACGAACTGAGCTTTTACATACTTTCAAAACAGCAGAGAGGATGAGAAGCAATTCTCCCTGAATGAAAATTGTTGGGAATCCTTTTTGTTTGCAAACTGGCTTGCAAAATAGCAGACAGGATTTTTGCTAAGTTTCCTCTAATCGCTACTATCTTTCCCTCCCTCCTTGCCCCTCTTTTAAGCCCACCCCTGCATCATCAACCAATCACAATGCAGCTCCTTAGCGGAATGCTAGTTCACACTGCCAATAATGCACTACATTGCAAATATACCGGCAAAAATAGCGACATCCCCTGGCACGCTATATTTGGGTGTTTTACCTTCCCCCTTTCTGAATGAGGCGATGCTGTGCTGTGATCCGTGGGAACTATGAGCTATCTTAGCGGTATATTTAGAGGAATATTTGCCCGTGTAAACGACCCCTGAGTGTCCTCCCTGATCACAGATCAAACAGGGCTTTTCTGAGTTTTTAACAACATTTTAAGGAGCTGTGCTATTCCTTGGTCTGGCTGTGATTTTGGTGGTGTTACTTCTGGTGGCAGCCAATTTAGTGGTGGAGGTGGGGCTGTAGGAAAAGGGTTTCAATGAAACATGTGGCCCATAGACCAAATGTTGTCCAGGCCTGTTTTAGGATAAGGCAGAAGACAAGAAGAGCAGAAAAAAAAACATCTAGACTCTTGAAAACCTTGAAATCAACAGAACATAAATACCTGCAACTATTCTGTTCTAATGGGGCTTACAACACAATGTCTATTTGTGCACAATTCAATGTCCATTGAATTCAGTGGGGCTTACTCCCAGGTAACTAGTTTAAAGGATTGCAGCTTTAGTAAGACAAACATTAGTTGGATTAGGACAACAGTGATTTTTGACAAATTAAGCACATACAAGAGAAGAAAATTTTTAAGAACTATTCTAGAGATTTTCCTAGTTAATATTTCCTGATGTTTCCACATGACTTTTCTATAGACTTAACATTTGTATACGGAAAAAAATACTTTACCTCTAATAAACGAATGCAGTCACTTCATTTTTTGTTAAATTTTCTTGGCAGCAGTTGTAGAGTGTGTAAAACATTCAGGAAGAAAGAAGAAAAAAGAGAAAAGTTGACATTCAGGGCAAGCTTCTCCCTTTTAAGCAAATACGTAATTAATTGAAACATTTGAAATTGAGCCAAAGGATTTTTAGTTTCTGTGGTTTTGAAGGAAATGATGATGAAGTTTATTCTGATTATCCATGGTAAGAAATTAATTATGGGTTTCCTTGCCTTACCTTAATGGTAATTTCACTGTGTGCCTCTGCCTTGGTTACTGATATCCGGTTACTAGAGGAGGTTTCAGGTAGGTATAACATTAATTTTGTTCACAAAGGGTTGAACAGAAGCCTACAAAGATGACAATTTCATCATCAGTTCTACAGCTTTTTACACATTTTACTCTGCAGCTGCAACTGCCATGATTAACTCTCAGGTTATTCAGGTAAACCCCTCCCATGCGTGTAAATAAAATGTGAAGGGGGGAGCAGGATTGCATCCACAGACTCTCTCTCTCTCTCTCTCTCTCTTTGGCTTTTCTTCGCAAACGAAGATTCAGGAAGGACTCAACCCATGCTTTCTGCATGCGCACTGATGACTAAAAAGGCCAATCTGCGATAAACAAGTCCGGTTGCAGAAAGCACAGCAGAAGGTCTTCTTGGGTGATGTGTCCGGGTTGTGATTCTTTCTGCGTTGTCATTTCTCTTCAAGACTTGTTCAGCGTGAGTTCTCAAATAAGGCTGCAGCATTGTGGATAGTGCGTTTCCATGCCTCCCGATGTGAGGCCAGGGTGGACCACTGTTGGTGATCAATTTGGCCGAGCCTGAGATGTTGTTTCAGAGAGTCCTTGTATCACTTTTTTGGAGTGCCCCTCTTACACTGACCCATGGCGAGTTCACCGTAGGGTACTATCCACAGACTATAGACTTTTTCAAATAGGGAACCCTTCCACAGAAGGTTTGAAGGAGGACAGCGCTGTCCCACTTACAGTGCTCCATTTCAGATTACTCTGTCCTCCTTCTGACCTCCTCCCATGCTTCCTCCATGCTGCAGGCACAAGAAACATGCCACTTTTTATTGACTGGGGTTCTCCATTAATAAAAGCAGTGCATTTCTCATGCCTGCAGCACGGGAGAAGGTTGGGGGGAGGTTGGGAGGAGGACGACATCGTCTGAAACAGAGTGCTGTAAGCGGGACAGTGCCGTCCTCCTCCCGACCTCGGCGGGTTATTTCTCCCTGTTTGAAAAAGTCCTTTGACTTCTCAATGCCAACATGCTTACTGGCCATTCCTCTTGATCTCCATGCATTTGCTGTCAGTGTGAAAAGGAATTGGCCCACATACATACATGGCCCTCAAGGTTCCCCATCCCAAGATGGAGATATAGTTGCATACATCTTATATGTGTGTAGGTCCAGGTCTGGTGGTGTCACCAAGGCTTGTGCCACCTCACCTCCTGACAGTGTCACTTGGTGTGGTTCAGCCTCTCTGTACCCGCTCATGCCACCACTATCCAGGGCCATCCCTTCCATTAAGCAGTGTGGGGCCAGCAGGCGGGTACAACATTATAGGCCATATTCCTGTTCTGGTGTCCCTAAATTAGCCTGCTGCTTCAGATGCAGTGGAGGATGCTTTCATTTCATCACTGTTGAAGATTCAACTGCTAGTCCAGTCAGCTTCTCTACATGGAATAGGGCACATGCCATCTTGTCCTTTACTACAGATATAGAAAGGTTTCATGCTGAAGGCAAACATGTGGTCACTGGCCCCATGGCCTATATGGGCAAGATCTTGGACTTTATCAGATGTGGCAAAAATCACAGGATTATGACATCATGGTAGTGTTAATGGGTCCTGCTATTGCATGACGTCGTCATCTCCGTGTTGTTTTTCCATGCTCCAGCTGCGAAAAACCAATTGCTTCTAGCCAATAGATCGTCAATAGCACTTTTTTCACAGTATTGGCTGTATTTGAAACCATATATCATTGTAATTGTGAGATTACAGCATGAGTGGGTAGTCCCCAGTGAGAAAATGTCTGGGGGAGAATGTGAAAATGAAGCACAGGACACTCTTTTTATGAACTCTCTTGGTAGGTTTGCACATTTTTAGGTTTGTTTAACTGTTCGTCTGTTCATTTAGTTTGTACATTAAGGTTTTGTTTTTTTTTTTACTGTTTTTAAGCACACTCACATCTTCTCACAAGAACCACCGAAATCTCACCCATGCTAAAGCCAGGAACTAAACTCCCATTCTTAAAGCACTAGTGGTCATCATGCAATAATTCCGTGGTGGGTCTTTTTTGTGATTACAGTGACATGTGATAGTAAGTGTAATAATGCCACAATGTTTCCACTATCCACATTCATGACGTTACAGTGTTTTTAGACACAAGTCTGATAAAGTCCTTAGTTTTTGATCCTCATGATTGTCAGTGTGCAGGGGTATTTATCTGAGCAGTTCTATTCTCCATTCCATTTGGCAGAATGGTGCAGACAGCCAAACTATGTGATAGTGAGAGAACTGACTGAGAATGATGATGTTTGATGATGATAATTACATATGGTCTGAAAGAATGAAAGGAGACCTTCTGCTGTGCTTTCTGCAACCGGACTTGTTTATCTCGGATTGGCCTTTTTAGTCATCAGCGCACTTGCAGAAAGCACGTGATGAGTCCCTCCTGAATATTCATTTGTGAAGAAAAGCCAGAGAGAGAGAGAGAGAGACAGAGAGACGGAGAGAAAAAGAATGTAAATTTAGTATTTCATACTATCTTTGGAAGTGAATTCATACACTTACTGCAATGCACCTTCGACAAGTGATATGGAAAAATGAATGAACATAAGTGCCTGTCGCTAACATAATGTGCCCTGTGAACTGTATAAGTACATGATTTTGTGGAGAAGGAGGGAATGATAGCATAAACAGCAGTCACTGCACAATCTCTTTTAAATATAACTTGGTTTGTGAGTACTTCACACTTCTCTATTGCACATCCTGGCTTGTATGGAAATGGACCTTAGTCCAAATACATCTCATGGATTTATAGCTATCAGTTTTGTTGTTGTGGCTTTAAAAGAGAGATAGTATGGCAACAAATCCCTGTCTTGCTGTGTATCCATCCTTCAGGCTCAAAACAGCTAGGGTTTTTTTGAGTTTCTTCCTCAGAGTCAGTTGTGGGAAGAGGTCCCTCGGAGATCATCTATCTCATTGCATAGACAGTCTCCCTGGGCACCAAGCCCACAACAGCCTGCGTCTGAGGACCATCAGAACAATTTTTTCTTTCTTATTAAAACTTATAAATATGCATGTATAGTAGCCCCCTTGAAAATCTAGACAGAATGCCTTCAGAAACCATGCCCACATGTCTGCACCTGTTAGCTGAGCTGGACATTTGCAATTCATCTGCATCCATACCTTCTAACATTCCATAGATGGAAACCAGGACAATTGTGGCTATGCAATATCAAGCAGGAATGGAAAGAATATTTTTAAACATTCAAAAAATGGTTGAAAAACATGATTTTTTAAGTGTTGAGAAACTGTGATGAGAAGAATCCTGGACTGAGATGAATCTTCACAGTTCAGAACTTATTCCGCACAAAATCCACACATGGTTCTTTTCTATAGAAAACAGCATTTTATTGCACATGAATTAATATTTCTGCATAGAAGTATTATTTTCTGTGCAGAAAATGATGTTTTAATGAAGAAAATGCTATTTTCTGTGCAAAATAACCACACATGAATTTTGTGCAGAATAAGTCCTCAATTACGAATAGACTCTAAACTATGTGTTTTTTGAAGACTTTCTTGAAATTACTTGTTGCTACCTTCAAGAAGAAATTTAGTGAACAATTACATCCCTAACATGAAGATGGCAAAAGTTTTAAATGAGGAAAAACACACAAGCTAGGAGAGGCTGCAGCAATATGCTTTTGCCTGAGACTCCTGAGGAGAACAAGATTCTTCTTTTCATCTCTTTCCTGTTAAGTTAATTAAGTACAAACTACTCTTGCATTTTAAACTCTGTTTGAAGCAACTGAAGTAAGTTGAGGGCAAAGGGGGAAATGGTAATAGAAGAGAGAAACTGACATTTTAGAAGCAGCTGAAAAAGTGGGGTGCCAGAAGATTAATAGGGACTGTACCTGCAAAATTGGGATAATTGGAGGCTATGCTACAACACTGTAAAAGATAGTTGTCTTCTGCTCTTCTTTGTTTTTAATTAAGACTCTATAGAATCTTCTGTTAAAATTCTATATTTTGACAAGCTATCTGGAAGGAAGCAATTATGTTATCTCCTAATTTGAGCCCCCCCCCCGAGAATATTTGAATGGTAGACTTAAAGAAGCCTTGAAGGAATGAAATAAAAATAAAAATAGCACCTATATTTTTTCTAACACACTCAATTACATCTTTGCAAATCAGAAAGTTCAATGATGCCAAAGAGGCAATTATATTAGAGCTATGACTCAAATCCCCAAATACTAATAGCTGTTCATGCCCATCAAAGAAAACATAACCTAGGAACCTGTTGGCTTTCCAAATATTTTTTATAATATCAGACACAAGTATAACATTTATAGTATGACCAAACAAGTCCTTCATAATGAGTGAAGTCAATTACCATTTCATATTTTCCTCCTGCAAAAATTGGCATAGTTGCAAATAGAAAATCAGACGTGGTACAAAAGTTATTCCACATCCTGAAACTTTCTGGCAGCATGCACATTTCCCTACATGGGGCTGACTACATTGCAAAGGTGTGAATCATCATTGTTTCAGGTTCTCTTTTCAAAAGGGACACAGAGATTTTTTTAAAACCAGCACTACCTAAATCCATCCTCTCATTGTGTCGTTCTTGCTGACCCAATACAATGCATTGGTATCACTCCAATACATTGGAACAGTTTAATTGAGGCCTATATAGCATTTTCCTTCAAGATGTTCAAACTGCATACCTACCAACTACTAAGTACAGTTGGAGTGCAAAAGTTATAAAAGTGTCTGGGTATTTATTCAGCTGGTGGGAAACTGAAAACAGAACTCTGTGATTACTCTCATAAGCATTAGAATGATAGGTGGTGGAATAAACGGTAATTTGAAATAAATAGCTTGAAATAACTCAGGCTGGAGAATAGTTGATTTCTGTGGACTTTATCAGAAAAGTCAAATACTGCGTCATAAGGATGCCTAATGATCGCGAATGGGCACACATAGCAGACAACATTGCCCTTTTGCAATCATGTAAAGTAGAAAACAACAACAACACCCTACCTTTTTATTGACAGCCCAAGCTGTCAATTGATCTCCCACAGTGATTTTTGGCCAACATTGCCTGCATTTGAATCTGTGCGCCACTGTACTCACATGAATGCAGTGTTAATGGGCAAATACTTCCAGGTGTGATCAGGACAGCCAGGTAGGGTACACTCTTTTTATGACACCCCCCACCCCATGTACTTGGAACTTTTAAAGTGTGTGTCTGTGCTTTCTTTAACTTTTGGTGTCTTCGTTTTGTTTTTTAAAATTCTTGCGCAAGTGTCTTCTCATGAGAATCAGGGAGATTTCAAACCAAGAAATAAACGGAGCTCCGTTTGAGCCCTCTTACTGCTGGGGAAGCTTTTTAACACCAGTAAACTTAGGTCTGGTACGGGGGTTCTTTTCTGGTATAAAAGTGCCACAATTTATGCCGGCAAAAGAACATTAAAGTCAGGTGGTCTGATAAAGTCCTCTGTCTGTTACTATTTTTGCTTTTATGGGTGAAAATAATTGGCAAGCCATGCAGTCATAGATTTTCCTTGGGTTTTTCCTGGGTTGTGAGGCTGTGTTCTGGAAGAGTTTCTTTCTGATGTTTGCCCTGCATTTGTGGCTGGCATCCTCAGAGAAGCCATGCAGTCCTTGTGAGAGCATATATTGTGTGAGGACATGGGAGAGGGTCTTCTTTGCTGTACCACAACAGTTGTGGGAAGCCCACCTATTGGAGGCCTAATTGACACGGGGTTCTCTCAGGCATCAAGTTAATACATGGCTTTGTATTAAAGCAAATGAAGCCAAATCAGTTTTAAACCATGTATGTACATGGCTTAAAACTTTTCTAACTTGTTAAAATGCTTAATATGCTTTTACTCTGTTTACAGTTTCTTTTACTATTTTAAATTTTTAATTGTTCAATTACTTTTTTTTTTGTATGCTGCCCTGTGATATAAGGCAGGTTATACAGTAAATATGTTAAAGAGTCAGTGGGGTGTTGTGCTTTGAGTATTGCACTAGGACTCCAGGAGACCAGGGTTCAAATCCCTGCCTGGCCATGGAAGCCCACTGGGTGGCCTTGAGCAAAAATAGTAGGAATCCCATACCTGCAGGGCATTGGTTCTGCCCCCCCCCTGCGGATACTGAAAACCATGGGTAACAGCAAACACCATTGAAAATGATGGGACTTCCAGTTTAAAATACCATAGAGTTTGGCTTGGAGGATCCAGAAAATGTCTAAAGAGGATGCCTCTCCAGGCATTTTCTAGGAAGACCCTATAGTAGGTGTGCTGTTTTGTGTCCCGAGGATAACTGAATCAGTGGATAATGATGCAGTGGATACAGGGATCCTACTGTACATTCTTTCAGCCTCAGAGGAAGACAAATGCAATCCCCCTCTGAACAAAGCTTGCTAAGGAAACCCCATGAAAGGTCCACCTTAGACTCATCATAAGTTGGGAACAGCATGAAGGCAAATTAAGTGGTAAGACCCTATTAGGTTGTGCATCAGGTAGACCCCATAGACTATGAAGTTCAGCTAACTGATTGTTGGTGCTCAATTCAAGCATTTCATGTTAATTCAGGACCAGTTTCAGGAATTTTGGGGCCCCTTGCAACACTTTATTTTGGGGCCCCCCATATGTTTATCTCAGGTCAATGTAACCTAACCTGACCTAACCTATTCACAGTACAGGATATTCAGATTATTACTAATAATGTTTTTGCAGGAGGAGGGTTACGATGCCCCCCATGATGCCCCCCCCGAGGCTGCAGGTGCTGTCGGGCCCTTAAACTGGCCCTGTGTTACTTGTTAAAAGAATGGCTGGAAAGAGAGGCCCTTTTTGCAGATATAGAAGAGACTGAGGAGGAAAATCTCAGGACAGAAGCTCATCCTGACCCCAATATCCAGTGCTATCCTTAGAGGAGAACCTGACCCATTCTCAGTTAAGGCAGGAACAAGATCTTGAACATTGTCATACATCTTGAACATACCCAGATGATTTTTCATATGTCTAGGGCAAACCACAGTCCTGACAGATGCCTATTAAAATTGCAAATGGATAAAATGATTGTGAGCAAAATAGGCAAAAATACATCCATTTCTTTTGAGAGAGATAGCTTTGTTCAAACAACTGCAAACACATTTGGGGCTGATTTTTATGTCTGATTTATGAATTCCATTTTAAGGTCACAAATGGGGAAAAATAATAATGTCAAAATGATAAAATGGACACTGGGGACTGTTCAGCTGACCGGACTTGCATCTTGATCCTAAACATTTGTGCTTGTAGATGATTAGTACTGGCACCAGGCATGGTGCATTCCACCATAAGCACCAACTTACAGGATCAAAACTGAGCTGTAAAAAAGCTGACCTCTCCCTTTCTCCCCTCTTGCCAAAGATGAGGGCTGAGTAATTTCCCTTTGCACAGCCTTTCTGAAATTAGAAACCATCAATCCTTTCCTCTTGAATGGATTGGCTTCACCTCAGATTTCTCTTTTCTGTTATAGAGTTCTCTCTCTATAATTGATCTGATTCTAGGAGGGGAAGGGATTTCTCTTCCATCTTCTTTCTTTCTTTCTTTCTTTCTTTCTTTCTTTCTTTTTTTGGGGGGGGGGGGTAAGAAGAAGAATGAACTCCCTCACTTTCCATCACTTAACAAGCAACATCATTAGTACTGGGCCAAATCACAGCACTTTACAATTGATTAGTATTTAGATTTATTAGACATTTTCTAAACCAGGTTCTCTAGGTATTGGGGTAATGGTGTCAGCAGGATCTCTGTCTGCTGGAAGATAGCTGGCCTTGGCTGTGAGCTTTGAAGCAGCCACTTGTGAGATCATTTTTCCAGTGTTTTTGAGTTTCCAGACAAGTGCTCTCTCCAACTCCATTCCTAATGTCATCATTGTATCCTTCTGAGATTCAAGGTTCAGGTGGAGGACACACTGGTAAATATTCTGAAGGGAATATTTGTGTTTAACAAACACAGATTGTGTCATCAGTTTGTATCTTGAAAGAAGGATGATGATGATGATGATGATGACAGCTCTTTTTGATGTTTCTCTTTCTGAATGGGAGGCTGAAGCAATTGACTAGTGTTCTTTCTAAGTGCAAGTATAAATATACCTGATGTGTCATGTCTCATCCTTCCCAGAATATATAACAACAAATTAGTAGGTGTTTCTAAAGGCTGGGTGGAATGTCAAGTGTGTATCTTAAGGGAGGACTTAGAAGGAAATGGCAATGGGATGCCTTTGGCAGAGGGAAGATGGCAAATAGCCCTTTATTCTTCCTCCATCCTCCCCCACACACTGGCAGCTATTGTTTTTACAGTCCTAAGGGAAAGC
This sequence comes from Gambelia wislizenii, assembly GCA_030847615.1. Classification (NCBI taxonomy): domain Eukaryota; kingdom Metazoa; phylum Chordata; class Lepidosauria; order Squamata; family Crotaphytidae; genus Gambelia; species Gambelia wislizenii. The sequence continues at coordinate 160,626,132 of JAUMIR010000001.1, read as the reverse complement.
TTCTTGAGGTGATGGATAGCATGGCTGAGATCTCCGGTGTATTTAACAAACAAAACACAATGAACTGTGTTTACATCAGGAGGAAATGTCAGCAACCATGCTGTTCCCTTTATTCTGAATGGTGTGATCTGCAGACAGAGCAATCCTATGGAAATTCTGTTTGTGTGAATGAGAAGCAGCTGTGGTGCTGCTTCTGGCCTTTTTGAATATCTGGGCAGGAAAATGGCAGTGGCACTTTGGCACTTCTCCTCAAAGGAGCACTGAGAGAGTAGAGGGGATCAGTGCTTCTTTTAGGTTCTCCCAGGACAGACTAAACTCTTGCCTTTGCCACTCTACAGTTGTCCCTCCACATTTTCTGGTTAAATATTCATGGATTTGGTCCTGGTCATACATGCATTTACTTGCTTGCTCACTCAATTGGGCAGGATGGGGGAAGGAGATGGGATGAGGGAGCAAAAGGAGGGAGGACAGGTGGTGGATGGGCCTCTGGGGATGATGGGGGGGGAGGAAGAAGAGAGAGCTGGATGAGTAGACAGTATGGCAGCAAGAGCAGTGTGAAGGGGCTGCATTGCAAGGGAGGAGGAAAACAACACACACACACATACACAAACAGATCCATGAGTGGTGGGACAAGGGAGGTACCTATGAGAGACACAGAGAGACACAAAGAGAGGCTTCAGGGGAGGGAGGAGGTGGAGGTGACTGGGCTGCATGGCTCCATTTGGGAACCCTGTAGGGACCTTTTCGACCATCACCTCCCCATCTCCCAAAAAGAAAGAGAATGGAGCATGGGGGGGGGTTGTAGAGCTGTGAAAAAAGAGGTAGAATCAACACCCCCAATAAGAAAGGCGGGTGCGTTTGGCGGGTTTTTGAAATGGGGACGTGATGGTTTATCAAATGAAAGCATGGTATGGTGAAAGTGGTAAGATGTTTTTTCTTTCTCCTCTCTCCCCCCCCCCACTCAATCTGCACTTTCATAATGCCAGAATTGAGGGTCACTGAAGAAATGAATTGAGAGGAACCCCCTGTTCTACACCAGCAAGGCTGCCCTGAGTTGGGAGGCCTGCTGGGTCTTGGAGGGATGTGAGGCAGACAGAAATAACCATGCATCAGTTTTGGTCTTGTATAGGATACTTTATTGAAGACAGCAGATAGATAGGCAAACAGGCATTGTATTGGTTATCAATATAGAAAAAGACAAAAGCAAGAAAAATGTACCCACTCTTCAGAGCTGCACACTGAAAAGGAGAGCGTGTGTCTCAAACCCAACCCTCCCTTATATGGATTATTTCTTACAAGCAGTGTGAGGAGAAACGAAACTCATGGGACCGAGCTCATTAGTGGAGAAAAATGTTCCCAAGCCAATTAGCTGGAACCAGGTGCTATTGGACCCAAACAGCCTTATCTTATAGGTCACACTGCCTCTCTCATTTCCAGGAGAAACCTCTCTTTGACCTACTCACAGGCAAACAAGGCCTAGTGCATTCTCATGAATCCTGAACCAAACTTTTTGGGGCTAACACTGCACCCCCAGAATGGTCATGGAATGGCGAAGAGAGTAGAGGAGGTTGGCACTTCTTTTAGGTTTTCCTGGGATGGACTAAGACAGAGCTTCGTTGCCTATCATAAAAGAAGCACCACCCCCTCTGCAATTCCTGCTGTGTCAGGGAACTGCCAAAGAGCTGCCATGGAAATGAGGAGAGTGGAGGGGATCAGTGCTTTGTTAGGTTCTCCCCAGGTAGACTACAGCAAGAGCTTTACTCTGTCCAGGGAAAACTTATCATAAAAGAAGCACCAACCTTCTCTGCTTTGCCCACCACAACAGGGAATCACCAAACAGCTGCCGCTACCATTTTTTGGAGCAGGCATTACAGAAGGCCAGAAGCAACTCCACAGCAGACAGATGTACCACATTGACCTGGCCCAGTTTTTTGGGGTCAATTTTTTTGGCATATTTTTTTCAACTTATACACAACTATATACAGTATACAGATATGGATCTCAACATGACAAATGGTACATAGATGAGTGTGTGAGTGGGTAAATAAACCTCTCCAATCCTCATTAGCTTTGCATAAGTACATGTTATTGTGATTGTGTGTGGGCCTGATGTTGATTGCCTTGTTCTGAACCATATTGTCCCAGAAGAAGCCAACAAGTACTAGCAATAACATTTACTATGATGCAAATAGTGCTTTTCAACTTCAAGAGACTTGTATTATCTCCCTTGCTGAAGCTCACAAGATAAATCTTGTAACATTTCTCAAAATAGATTAGACTTGAGTCTTTTGATGAGGCATACTTACTTGAGACATTTTGGCTCAAGGATTCTTGTATGTGTGTGGCTGCAGCCAAGAAATTTTAAGTTCTGTTTCCTGTCTGTAGCCCCTGTCTGACATAATGCATCATGCAAATGGGAAACTTCTCACCTTGTATTACAAGGCAGTCTGTGTGTGAAAAATTATTTCAGCATTAAGAATTGTCCTTGCTGAATTACAATCTATTCAGGCAGCTGCAGAAGGAACCAGGACATTTAAAACATTGCTTTTGCTTACTTACTGTTTTATACTTCTTGCATTGTAGACCCTAAAGATTGGAAAGATACAAGATTTCTTTTTTAAGAAAAGAAAGAATTGAAAATACCAGAAAACAGAACTACTAGATCCTTCTCAGTTGCTAAATTCATTTAAAATTGTATGCTTGTTTTATTATATTTTATTTAGCTAAGTAAAGTTGCAATGATTTAAAAAGAGGCTTAAACTAACAACAAAATAAGAACAATGTTGAGTTACTGGCCAAAAGTCATTTGGAAAGAGGATGAAACATGAAGTTGCACAACCCATCCTATAATACATCACAGTGCACTGAAATCAGTTAACAGGGCCATGAAAATGTCAGAAGCAAGAACAAGTGTTCTTGTGAGATTTTCAGGGGACTGTTTCCTGTAACTGAAGAATCTGCAATTTGATTTGTAGACATCATGCAGGAGTTCTTTGGGGAACTTTCCCCTCTCATCCCATGACCTAACACTATAACCCTCCTTACACAGGGACCAGGGGGGACAGTAGGAAAGTGTGTGTTTTTGTGGAGTCTTCATTCCCCACTCCAAACAGGCTGCTGAGCTCTGATCACCAGAGGGGAGGGTAAGGAAGAGAAGGAGGTTGGAGTGTCTTGAGGTATCCAGGCACCCTTTCTCATCAAAGATGAGCAAATTTGCAAATATACTTTATATTCTTAGATCCAATCTTGTAGAAAACTGAGAAGAAGCCTCCTTAACTCCATAGACAGGGATGGAATTGTGCCGACAGAGACTTGTATACATAAACGTTTTTTTGTTGCTTATGAGGTAAAGTTCTGCATAATTGTAATAGGAAAAATCTATGTCACTAAAAGCAACCAGGTATTTCTAGTCTACAGTTTCCATATTCCCTGCCCACTGGCCAGACCAGGAGTGGCCTAGGGGAGTTGTCATCCAAAACAGCTGGAGGCCACCAGGTTGTCTACTGGAATAATTTATATTTGTTGTCACACTTGGGAAACATTGCTCTTTGAAGATTTTCTTGCCTTCAGTTAATATTCAGAAGCATTTATTAGTAGTTAAGAAGATGACACTCACCCAGTTGTGGGCAAATAGCTAAACCAGCAATATAAGAAAAAGGTTTGGTTTAATGTGATCTTTTGTTTACATTTTGTACCTTTATATAACTTTTGTTTACATTTTATATTATGATCATATTTGTTTTATGGTGGACTATCAGATGCCAGTTTCAGACTGTCTTTCATTCAGAATATTATGAAAATTTTGCAAACTCCCTTTGAAAAATGTGATTAAATAACCTTGAGGTATGAAGAAAAAGGCCTCTTAAAACCAGTTCACACCAATGGAAATATTTTTATTTTTGAATCAGCTTCCAGTGGTGGAGTGAAGCCAGAGTTTGCACTATCAAAGCACAAGGTTTTTTTTTAATCACCTGCTTCATGTCCCCCTCCCCACTTTTAGTTTAACTACAAGCCTCACAGGAAGTGGGACAAGCATGGACACCCTGAAAAATAATGTATTATCATGCATGATCCTAGTTCTAATGCAGAACATCTTAGAGTGGCTTGGTTTTGAATGTGGGAAAAAGAAAAGCTTTATTTATTTATTTATTTATTTATAACACAAATCTCCTGGTCCTTGTGGAAATGAAAACTTGTAAAAATGCATCAGATTCTACACTGGCTACTTAGTTATGGCTTACTTAGGGGTCAGTTACACCGCAGAATAAAGTGCGCAAAATTCTGGCTTACTGTCCTTTCGCACCAGTGCTACATAGTTTACATGATTTAGTGCAAAATTGGTTGATCCAGTGAGTTTTTGGCTGTGTAGTTCACACAGATAAGGTGGGGGGGAAGCGTGGCCTGCTGAGCACAGGGCGGTTGTCTGACTGTCATTAAAGGCCATCTCTCTGCTGCCTTGTGCTCTCCCATTCCCCGATTGCTGGCTGCAGGGGAGGGAAGGGCTCCATTACCGTTCACCTGAGTTCTGGCCAGAGAACAGCAGAGAGGAGGAAGGAGGCAGAGGAGAGGAAGGTGAAGCTCAAAGGGGAGAGAGTGGGGTGGGAAGGCCATTCTTCTCTCCCTCCTTCCCTCCGTCCAGCCATCCCTCCATCCAGGCACAGCTCTGAACCATTGGTGACCCCCAGAAAGGAGGCATGACTGGCTGCTGCTTCTTCTTCCTTCTCCTGTGATCCTAAGTTTTTTGGTGAAGATAGAGGGAGGGAAGGAACAGCAGGGCCACCCCGACTGCTGGCTGGATCTTTTAGTTTGAGGCTCCTCTCATCTCTTGCAAGTCCACCTCCTTGGTAGTCAGTCCAACCATAGGATAGGCGATCGGATTACAACAAATGAGGACACAATTCAAAAATCTCTATATATAATTCTCTGGGTATGTTGCCTTTTCTAGTGCGCTGATTGGCAGCTCAGGAAACACACCCAACCCACATCCAACCAATCACCACCTCCATGCAAATTCCCTCTCCACATCACAATCAACTCAATCTGCATCATGGCTCAGCTCTGCTGTGGCTGATTCAGGAAGATTGCTGATCGTTCCCACAGCCTTTTGCGCATTGGTAGTTCACATAACCGATTGTGTGCATTTTCACGAACTTTATCTAAAAAGTTGGGGGAAATAGCGAAAGCTGATACTGTGTATCTTATGGGTGTTTTTGCCCCCCTCCTTCTGAATACGGTGACTTTGATCCGAAAAACATGGGAACTATTAGGACTCTTTGTGAAGTCTTTGTGGATTTATTTTGCCGTGTAACTGACTCCTTAGTTATACCTGTGTAACTAAGTCTAGTCTCCTGGTCTGACTCACCCAAGGCTTTACTAGACAGCCACTAGATTGGGCAAAGGAGATCTATTCAGGCGGTGACTGGGATGCAGGAGGATGAGGCTTCCACCCCATCCCAGAGAGGTTGCAATAATCAGAAGTATGACCCTGTCTCAAGCCCTCATCACAGCCTTGCTTGCTAAAGGGGAAGGGGGTGGAAGCATCTTCCTCCTTCTCCCGATTGGCAGCAGAACAGACCTCCTTCACCTGATCTGGCAGCTGCCTGGTAAACCACGTTTGAGAAGGTATTAATGATCATGGCTGTAAAGGAGTGATCATGACTATATAGTGTTCATGATTATGGATCAGTTACTGATCTGTAACTCAAAGTTATATGTCCATAACTGCGAAACTGAATTCATGCATGCTGGTTAGGACTTATATTTAGACATTTTCTCATCTTTTATGGTTTGTTAATATTGAGCACCACAATTGCTTGGGCTGTTTTTGAGGGGGTTATGGGGACTGTCATCATGAGTACCTGTTTTTTTTTTTTTTAATTTACCACTCTATCCTTGTCTGGAACTACTTAAAGAGGCCTGTGCCCCTTCCTGGTTTCTTTCCCAGTCCTCTTTCTGAGGCACAGAAGCTCTGTCAATCTGTTAGGCAAACATTTACGTTGGTCTCCATGATTCAAAATTACTTCTAGGAAGTAATAATTTAAGAATCCCAGTGTATTGTAAATATGGCACCTTGGGTCCTGTACTGGGAGAAAGCTGGGTTATTAAATGAATGAATGAATAAATAAATAAATAAATCTGCAACTGCCCACCACATCTAGATTGACCACCTCTATAGTGTTGACCCAATTCAAGAAGAGGGACTACTCTCCCCTTCCACTTTCTTCTCATTCTATTGTCCATTGAATTGGTGTGTGATTGAATTATGAGCAGAAGTCTTTATATTTCAACCCCCCACCCTAATAGAAAAAAAGGAAAGAAAGAAAGACACCCCACCATGAAAGGAGGCCATTATTTTTGTTCTTCTGAGCACAAATGAATAAGTGTACTTGAATATTAATGGTGCATATTTGAAAGTCAGTGTTCTTCACAGGTTGTTCTTTTATCTTTTGGGTTTGGTTTAGGTTTACAGAGATATCTTGAAGAGATGAATGAAATGTAACAGAAACTGAGCGGTAACCAGATATTTAATGGAGCATCTCCCTGCCCCCATTTCTCTCAAGAACTGCATTTATAGAATCATAGAATCATAGAGTTGGAAGAGACCACAAGGGCCATCCAGTCCAACCCCCTGCCATGTAGAAATACACAATCAAATCATTCCTGACAGATGGCCATGCAGGCTCTGCTTAAAAAACTCCGAAGAAGGAGACTCTACCACACTACATGCAGTGTATTCTGAACAGCTCTTATGACATTTTCAGACATTCTTACTGTGCAAGAAGACTTCGGGAGAGGTATGTGGATATCCCGCAGCGGGGGGTCCTTTTCGGACACTGCCGTCCCTCTCGTGGAATCGTCTGTGACAGTTCCGGGTCACATCTACAGCAAATGCACCATTTTTTAATCACAGACAACTTCCGTGAGTAAAAAATGGCAAGGTTGCTGTAGATGGGACCTGGAACTGTCACAGACAATGCCACAAGAGGGATGGCGGCATATGAAAAGGACCCCCTGCCGTGGGATAGCTGCATACCTCTCCCGGAGTCTTCTTGTGTGGTAAGACGTGTCTGAAAATGTCCTTACTGTCAGGCAGTTCTTCCTAATGCTTAGGTGGAATCTCTTTTCCTGGAGTTTGAGTCTATTGCTCTCTGTCCTAGGACATTTTCAGACGGCCCTTACTGCACAAGCAGCCTCCGGAACAGTAAAGAGGCTGCTGCACAGCAGGGGGTCCTTTTCGGATGCCAGCGTCCTTCTTCCGTGACCATTCGTGGCACGTACATGAAGCTTTGGAAGTGGCTGCATCATATTTCCATCATGGGCAACTTCCGTGATTGAAATATAATGCAGCCGCTTCCAAAGCTTCAAGTACGTGCCACGAATGGTCACGGAAGAGGGACGGCGGTGTCCAAAAAGGACCCCCTGCCACGCAGCAGCCTCATTACTGCTCCGGAGGCTGCTTGAGTGGTAAGGGCGGTCTGAAAATGTCCCTAGTCTCTGGAGCAGCAGAAAACAAGCTTGCTCTATCCTCAGTGTGACATCCCTTCAAATATTTAAATATGGCTATAATGTCACCTCTCAGCCTTCTCGTCTCCAGACTAAACATGCCCAGCTCCTTAAGCCACTCCTCATAGGACATGGCTTCCAGACCTCCCACCATCTTGGTTGCTCTCCTCTGGACACATTGCAACCTTTCAATATCCTTTCTTTTTGAAAATAATTTGTTGCCTACTTTCCTTTCAAAAAGGTGCCCCAAGTGATGAAAAAAGCATAATTCAAAAATCAGTAAAATAATATTGAGTAAAATAATATTAAATCTTTAACTATTTTATCCACAGTTATGGGAACACATAGAGTAATTTCTTTGTGGTGAGGAGAAAATGAATATTCTGCCGCAGTATTCTCCCTGTATTTAGGCACCTTGAACTGTTGTGGAGGGATTATTCTATGGAGAAAAACACATGGGTTTCTTTGCACAAAAAAACCCTGTGTGTTTTTCTCTGCAATAGTCCATAGTACTTCAGGATGTCAAAGCAAATGGCACAAAATTCTTACTGGTCTATTATTCTTCCCTATGGGCTTCCCTGACTGTCAGAAAACCCATTTTTGAACCTGGGAATGCATAATTATGAATATTCTTTCCCTTTCTAATTGACATTCATAGTTCCACTACTACATGTTAAAGGTTTCAGGGGAACTCACACTTTTGTAAATCCTTGTGGGTCCCCCTGCTTTTGTTGTCATATTACCCATAAGGCACACAAAATTATTTCTATGCACTCACAGTAGTGGGAGACCCCAGTCTAAGGAGATTATCAGACACACATAATATGGCATTCCAGAAATGCCAGGAGATCGCCAAAGGGCTTACCTTTCAGATGACATTGTCCTCATCCTGTTATGTTCCCATGCTGGTCCTGTTTCGCCCTTGTTTCTTCTTATCCACAGCTTAAGCTGTGAATAGATTGCCCATTCCGTTCCTTTTACAGAATGATGGGTGAGTGAAAAGGTGCCCCGTTATGCTGGTGTGATGCCAGCCACAGTGGGAGGTCCGTTCCAGAACACTTCTGGGTGTGATCGGGGCATGCAGGAAAGTGACGCCCTTCCCCCCCACCTCCCTGGCTTACTTGGGGTTTTTTAAGTGTGTTTTTCTTCTTGCTGTCATTTTTAAAAGTGTATTTTTCTTTTTAAGTTTGAATTTCCTGTGGGCTCATCTCCTTGCAAGAACAGCCTGGGATTTGAAACCAGGAAGTTAAGACAGATCCAGAGAGCTGCATTCACTGTGTGGCTGCCAAGGGGGAGGGAAGGTGCATGATTAAAAGTAAGTGCAAAACTTTTCGTTCTTGTGCTGGGTGGGGGTTGAGAGGGGGGACTTTTTTGGATGAGTCTTTTAAAGCGCAAGCAGTCTCGTCGCATTGCGAGGCTGCTGCGTTACACGAAAGTTGATCGTGATTAGAAAACCGCCGAATATAACACTGCAGTGTCCCCGCAGTAACGCAACAGTACCAGCAGTGGAGAGCGTCATCCGAAAGGGACGCCCTGCAGTGCAGCAGCCTCGCAATGGGGATGAGGCTGCTTGCACTGTAAAAGACTCATCCAAAAAAGTCCGGGGTCGGGAGAGGAGATAGCAAGATGGGGACACTATTTTTTATACCCATCTAATAGTCTCCTAAGAAACACTGCATGAAGTCACAGAAACATGAAAGTATATGATAGCCTTTAGCAGGACTAGGCAATTTCAGCAAGTCCGTGGCCTTCAGAACCTGCCATAGTTTGCATGCCTCCATAGCTGGTGTGGCACTATATCCATTTGAAAGCAAACAAGAAAAGCTTTGACTAGCAATCAGCAGCAAGCTGTGGAAAACCCCCTTAAAACAAGGTTTCCCTGTTTGTTGTAAAGGGTTTCCCCCAAACCATTGGTGTAGGTTGTGGATGAAATTCAGCCATGTGGTGATAGTGGTGAAGGAGCACTTAGGGCCACAAAAGCAGCCTTCTGGGCCCACGGTCTATATATTGGCCTATTAGGATATTGCTTTATTACAGTTTTCCCTTTCTCCCAGATCATCGTAACCCACATTCTATTTGCTTTTGGTCTTGGTGTTATTTTCCTCCTTTCTTTGCAAAGGTCACTGAAAGCCTGTAGGCTGATAGTGAGATAAGTTCAGACATTTTACTCTTTAAAATGTGCGTAGGAAGATTCTGCAGTGTGCTGTATGTTTTAGAAGGCAAAACAAAAGACTGTGTGTTTTGACTGAGTCATAATTATATTAGCAGAGGCATGACAGCAGGCACAGGTAATATATTCCATTAGTACATTCACTCACCTATTTCACTATCTGAAAACAAAAAGCATTAGTCATTATATTATAATAACCTTTCCTGTGTTACTGCTTATTTTTTTATAAAAAAGATGTAATGAAAACCCCATCATTTTATTGTTATTATAGCACAGAGATAATTATATATTATATTAATTTCAGTTCAAAGAATCAAAACAAAACAAGTGCTTAATTGATAGCTAAATAACAATTATCTCCCTCTGCCTTTCTCAGCGATGTAACAACTTGTTACATTTTCTCTAGCATGAGGTAAGACACAAGCATGTTTCTTCCTCTTCTTGCTTCAGGTATTTTAACTAGCAATGCCACCCCATTTCTCTATGTTGAAGCTCTGATGCAAGCGTCAAAGCTCATAAAAATTTTCCCTGAATGGAAAGGTGAGTTTTTAGAGCCACCAAATTCCACCAAATTGCAACACTAGTTGGAGACAAATCCCGGGTCCCCTGCCCTTGCAGACACTCCAACTCCAGATGGCTGAAAAAAGCAAAGGGAGGAAAGGGTTAAAAGGATCAGGGATGGGGGCTGGCTATGTGGTTAGAATCTCTGAATTTGGATTGACTCCAAAACCAATGTATTTACATGTGTGGGTAACTCAGATATTTCCAAACCATAAAACTTTCAGTTGAGATGCCTCAGATGTATCGTCACTGAACTACAACCTGACTTGGGCAATAATGCTGCCCTTTCAAAGGATCTTGTTGGCAGACTTATACTTGTCTACAGACAGCCTCCCAATCTCAAATGGTTACTTACTTACAGGAGGGGATGCACAACACAGATAGGGAGATGGGTACAAGACCTTGCCACAAACCCAGATGCCAGTTCTGCCTACACATCTACTTGGGAAATGTCATCACAGGACCCACAATATTAGAGGGAATTTCACTTGTTCATCCTCTAACGTGATATATGCCATCCTCTGTCAACAATGCCCTGCAGCACTCTACATTGGGCAAACAGGCCAGTCTCTATACCAGAGGATAAAAGGACATAAATCAGACATTAGGGAACCAGGTGTAGAACACTTTGCATACTCATTCTCACATCTGAGAACGTATAATACAGTAAACTACAAGTCCCACAATTCCTTAGGACAGAAAAGCATGGCAGTTAAAGTGGAATCATAATGCTATAGTTGTGTAATGTGAAAGGGGTCCTATTGTGCAATCATTTGTGAAATGGTGGAATCCATTGCCAACAATGTATTTATGTTGGCCTATATTTATGCTACACTAAAATTATATAGGGTTTTGGTTTTCAAGTGCCCATTCTCAATGGAAGGGGTATCTCTCCTGTGAACCTTTTTAAAAATAAGCTATATAACAGTTCCACATTTGTAGGAGACTAGCTTGAAACATCTGATGATCTTTCCTATGTTCCTGGAATCAAAATGGTGGTTCAGGGCCATATTCTTTTAATGCAAGAAGATAGTTGTGTACTAATTGCAGAAACAGTGTGACATATAAACAGAGTGTTAATGGGTTCTGGCCATCTCTCTTCATGCATCTCCAGATGATACCATTCCAATTGTTGTTCCTTTGACTGCAAAACCCAAACACCCTCCAACCTTCTCCTCATAACTTGGCTAGTACTATGGCAGGCAATACAGATTTCATCTCACTCACCCTGGCAAAGCCCAAATGTGTTTTGCCTCTGCTATACAATTAGGAGAACATGTCTTTTGCTCTCCAAAGCAGTTTTTTAAACAATGTCTTTTGATCTGAACTCTCAAATCAGCTTCAGTGATTTATGACCCATTCTTCACTTTAATGAAACCTTCTGTATTTTAAAGTCCAGGAAAGTTAAGTCTTCCATGGTTGCTATAAATTATGTAAAACTTCAAAGAAATGCTAGAGAAAAGAAAGCATGATATTGTGGTTATAAGGCAACAGGGACAGGCCTCAGAAGACCAAAGCCTTACATTTGGCTCTCTCACATACCACTCAGTCTTTGGCAAGTTGTTTAAACTCTTTACTATTATTTCACATATCAATAAAACAGAGGGAAAATACGTTCTACCTCACATGGTGTTGAAAGGCTAAGACTACAAATCTAAAAGTCAGAAGCAGTCCTCAAAATCAGAAGTAATCCTCAAAAACGTTTTTCTCTAAGGTAGTCATAAAGAAATCAGTAGGGCTTTCCCAGTGAGCTGCTTTTATGATTTTCTTGATTATAATTTTAATTTCGTATTAAATGTATTTATGGTGAAGATTTTTCCTTACCTTCTTGTGTCTTGATGTGGTAATATTCTGAGTAAGAATAGCTTCTATTTTGTGTGCTGCTTGGATCCAGATTTGCACTGAGTATATTATTACTTGTGATATTACTCTAAATTCTGTGTTAAGAAAAAAAAGGGGAACCACTTTAATTGCATCTGATCATTAACTGCTTCATTTTTTGTTTTCTTTTGGTCTCTTGTTAAAAATAGTAACAATGGAAATTAAGCTGTGCAGATGATGAAAGGGCAAAGGAAAGATTGCTGAATACCCTCCATGAACAGTGAATGAGCTGACATGAATCCCAGTAAAATCTGTGGTATTTCCCCCAATGTAGTCAGTTGCTTTTTGCATCACAAACTCAGTCACTCCCTTAAACTATAAAGGTTTATAGATCCAATTCCCTCCACCAACAGGGAGCATAAGTATCTGTTTATACAACTTTCATACTTTTCATATATTTTAATTTTGCAGTCTGCTGATACTTGGCACCACTATTAAAATTAGTTCAAGATGTAATTTTTAATCTAGGTCTGATTACTGCTGACAACTCTCTCTCTCTCTCTCTCTCTCTCAAAAAAAAAAAAAAAAAAACCTTTACCAGATGGGGGACCTTGGGTTGTACAATATATTGTGTGTGTATGTGCCTTCAAGTCGATGGTCAACTTATGGCAGCCCTATGAAATTCATTGGGTTTTCTTAGGCAAGGAATACATTTATAGGTCATTTATTTATTCCATGGAGACGCTGGCTGAAGTGGAGGTAAAGTACTTGGTCATGCTGCATGGCCTCTTTATAAGAAGGAACAAAGGTGTCACCAGACCCAGTTAAAGCAAAGAAAACAGTTCAGACTTGAAATAAGAGGGAGATTCATAACAGAGGGTAATTAGCTGCTGAGATCGTATAACGGGGGCCATGGTGGGTTTTCCATTCCTTGAACTCATTATAGAGCATATTTTCTTCTAATATACCCCTAAAACCCTGGATTTGATTCAAGAGTAGTTGGTAATTGACATGCTTGGGCATGTTTGCATGAAATGGTTTCTATATTTTTTAAAAGAACTTCTAAAAAACTTCTGTGCTGGTCCAGTACAATTTCCACAGTCCACATTGCACTTCTTTAGCTTAGAATAACAATAAAATTTCTTAGCAGGCCAAGGTCTACAAGGAACTCTGGGACATGTAGTTAAAAGAATTCCAGTTGTTCTTGGAAAGAAATGTACTAAACCCTATGACTTGTTTAGTCTGAAGGATGAGTGAAGGATGCAGAAAAGGTGAGGGTATGGCCCAAAACATTTTGCTGCCTGAGGTACCCTCATTTCAGATCAAAGTACCTGGAACCAAGAAAATTATTTTCTCACAAGATGCAGAAAATCCCCCTCCTATGATAGTAAAATTACAGCAATAACAAACTAAGTCATGGCTGAGATTATGTATTTGGGGACTATGTGCTTGTCTACACTGGCCAGAATACTCTAGATTCTGGCCAGAGTATTCCACCCCTGGGCCTGTGGTATTTCCCTCCCTCTTTATATGCCCTTCCACTGCAGCAATGGAGGGGTGTCTGCACACCTGTGGCCAGCACACAAACTGGTGCTTCTTTTCCCTGCTCTGGTCGCATCTTCCAAGGCCAGGAAAGAGGCACCTGGCCGTGGTAACATGGCTGAGCACCTTGTGGTGACCTCAGCAGATGCAATGCACTTGACTCAACCAGGAAAGGGCTGCACAGGCCACCTCACGGGCCACGTGTGTGGACATCCCCCCTTGTGGTAATGGAAATCACAATTTTCTCCAGAAGAACCAAAGAAAATGGTGATGTTTTTACCACGTGTCCACTCCATATTAAGGGGTATTTGCCCCAGATTTTCATCAGAACTGCCAGGATGTCGTCTAGACAGTTCAGACTAGAAATGGGGTCAAATCCCTGGGTCATCTTGACAGCTAGGCACAGGAACGCGGGGGGGGGGGCTGTTTCATTTGACGCATGTATGCATGGCTTATGTCTGGGATTTTGTTTTGGCTCTGTAGCTATGCTTCCTTGTCCTAACCTCCCCAAACCCACTGTTTGAGTGATTTGGACCCCCACCCAACACAGTTGTTTCCATGTTGTTGGAGAGGGAGGAATCACCAGAACTATTTTCACTAATTGCAGGCCATCCATCCATTTCTTTCCTTTTCATGACAACTAAAATCTGCTGCCTGAGGTAGTTGTTTCCTTTTTCCTAATGGCAGGACTGATCCACAAAAAGGAGGAGAAAGGGGAAACCTTCTCTATAGAATTAAGTTCACGGAAGATGTCAGCATATGACAAACAGAAACTATAGTTTATCATTATTATTTATTAACTTTATTCATAACCTGCCTCTCTCCCAGAGTTAGGATCCAGAAGATGTACAGAAGATCTAATAGAGTCCATCCTAGGAATGTAATTTTTCAAAAAAATTTCTCAGTGGAAGCAATGGGTAGCAAAGTCTTCAAAAACTGTAGTTGTTGAAGCCTATTCACGTTTCAGGACTTTTTCTGTCCCAAATTCACAAATGGTTGTTTTGCAAAAATAATAATAATAATAATATTTCTGTACAGAAATAGTGTTTTAGGTATAGAAAATGCTCTCTGCAGAAAACTAGCATGTGCAAATCTTGCACATAGTAAGTCCCAAAGTGCAAAGATTCTCATCAGTTCAGGATTCTTCTGATCCAGGTTTCTCAACACTCCAGGAAATATTTTTTCATCATTTTTTAATATTTTCAAATATGGATGTGAGGATGACCTGGCTGCAACATCTGTCATCCCATTGATCACCAGGGTTGATTCGGCTGATGTGGCTGGCTTAGCAGGTGTCCCTTTCCTCCCTCACCACTCCATGTGTGTCCCTCCCAAAGCTGTGCACTCAGTGGAAGAGGATGACCATCCCAGATAGGAGGAGTGTACCGTTCTTCGGTCAAGAGTATACAATAGCTGTGCTCCCATGCTAGAACCTCCAAATATTCTTTCCATTTCTTGTCAACCCACAGGTTGCAAGTAAATAGTTATAAAATAAATAGTTCATTTCCCCAGTAACTAAGATATAACAAAATTACAATATGATTGGAATATAATGAGGGATAACAAATGACTTTATATGTTAGTTCTACAGTTTAAGTGATGGAGGATGACTCTCATATGGCTCAAGTGCTAGCTCATGCTGTGCCTTATGTTCTGTTGTCAGTGTTGAAGAGACAACAGGTGGGAGGAGACTGTATTTTATACTATAAGGCCAGTGGTTTGTAGCATTCAAATGTTTAGTTACCTTTGAGAAATGGAAATGGAAACATAAACAGTTTTGAGGTCCCTCCACTGGCTGCCTATCAGATTCCGGGCCCAGTACAAGGTGTTGGTTATCACCTTTAAAGCCCTAAATGGCTTGGGCCCAAGCTATCTCAGGGACCGCCTTCTCCCTTATAATCCTCCCCACGCTCTCCGGTCCTCTGGGAGTAATTTGTTGCAGCCACAAAGATCTAGGCTGGCGACCACCTCCTAGAGGGCTTTCTCGGCTGTCGCCCCCAAATTGTGGAACGGCCTGCCGGATGAGATCCGCCTACTGACATCGTTAGACAGCTTTAAAAAGGCTGTCAAGATGGATCTCTTCTGGCAGGCTTTTCCGGAATAGCTAATCCTGGCCTCAGGAACCCCCTTTGGAAGTTGATTCTGGAGCTCCTAACTGTTGCTGTTCGCTAGGAAGGGTTTTTAATAACAATTGTATTATATGTTGATTTTAATTTGTATTGATTTACTAATGTTTTAAGGGGGGAAGAGATTTTGAGTTGTTTTATATTATGTATTATTTTACTGTTGTAAGCTGCCCCGATTGTTCGCAGAGGGGCGGGATATAAATACATTTTATTATGATTATTATGATTATTATAAAATTACTTTTATAACTTAGCTATAATTATAATTAATTATTTCTTTTGGTTTTGAGGTTATGAGTAGGCACTAACAGCAGGTTTCCACTCAAGGAAGAACAGAATCCAGTAAAAGAGGGAGGGGGTGATTAATTTCTCCCACCCCCATGCATCACCTTTGCACTCTGAAAACATGATCCAGAAGCCTAAGGGCTTATCTACATAGGCCTGTTTTGCCCCCATATCCTGTTTTGCCCCCATTTTAGAGCCCTGCAGTCCTGACCACCCTCAGGGGAAAGATGGAGCTAAGATGGGGGGAGGACATGGGAGGACCATTACAACATTTTTAAAATACCTGTTTTAATCTGTTACCACTGGCAAAAAAAAAAAAAAAAAGGATTGGTCCCCACGTGTCCGCAGGAGCCTGTCCCATTGCTGCACCTGCCAGTTTGCCATCACTCTGCAGCAGCAGGAAGGAGTCCTGCAGCATGTGACCAAGGGTGGTAACATGCAGGGGGCCTTGGTCACATGGTGCAGGCTGGCTTCCTACCTCACAGGAGGGTGAGGAAGGTGGCTATAGTGGCTGCAACGATGGGCCAGCATGCCCATCTGAACTTCCTCCCATTTGGAGACAGTAACAGGGGAGGAATTGGCCTGATTTTCAGGGAGCTGGCATATCCTGGCTCATGTAGAAAAGTCCTTGGAAATCTTCCAAAGCTGGTTTTGGGGCAGCTCTGAGGGCTGCAAACAGGAGAAGAAGTGAGGGAAGTTCTGTTGCATTGGCAATACAATGTTAGCACAACGTGGCATTTAGGACTCAAAGTGTAATAAATTATTTTGTAAAGGTAACTTTCTAGGACCTAAGTAAATCACACAGTAAAAAGATAGAAAAGAAATTTCTGCTGCTTTTGACTTTTGTTTTATCTCCACTTTCGCAAGTGCTTGGCCTTTGTAGTGCCATTCTCATCTCCAATGACTACATGCTTGGTTATGTAGATGTATTTTCCTGCTGAATATTCACATTTTCCAGCTATTGCCAAAGCAGCTGTGAACAGAGACTGAAAGCACTTTAATATAACTTTTGTTTGAAAATACTTTGTCATCTTTTTAATCTATAGCAGGTGACTCTTTAATCCCGAACAAGTATTTCTTGAGCCTTAATTCTTAAAACTGGACTCTGCCACCATTAGCAGTACTCATGTCCTAAGAAATAAATTGCTTTGGTTAAGACGACGATTGAGATTCTAAAAGCTTACAAATCTCATTACAACTCAAACTATTCAACCCAAACATTTGAAGAATCTTAATAAGTGCTTGATTTCAAAATACAGTAAAACCTGCAAATATTGAACTTGCAGATTTAATGCTGACCCACTCTTAGTGTGCTCTCTGTCTGTCTCTGTCTCTCTCCATGTGTACAGTTAGGGGTTTTGGGGTCCCATACTTAACAGTCAGTGTTCTTCTGAAAGCAAATATTGTGATTCAGAGGCAGGTTATCTTGTCCTATTGAAAATCAACTTTTGATTTGATATCTAATTATCTACGTATGCCTGGCATTCTGTATTGCCGTTATAGATTTGTAACCTAGAGCTATGGATCCGTAACGGCTCCATATTCGATAACTCTGAGTAGTCACAATTGAGGCACTATTGCCACAATTGTAAATGCCCTGCCAAAACTACTTACCATGCAGAAGCTGCACTGAGAGACAGAGGTCTGTTCAGCTGACTGTATGGTAGGGAGTGTTTGGAGCAACCACCCTGTATGCAAGTTCCTTTTCTGTTTCCTGCTTGAGGGTGTTTCGTTTTTTTTAACCCTCTTATGTTATGAATGACGGCTTTTGCTTCCCTTCCCCTTCTCTTCCCTTTTCTTTTTGCATAGACGAACGTCAACAAAAACCCCACAACTATATTCTGATGTCTCTCTAACAGAAATCATGCCAAAGGGCAGAGTAATAAAAAGGACAAGATGCAGCAGCAATCAAAACTAAAAGCATAAAATGTATTGCTATTGAACTAAAGGCTGATTTTGTAATCTGAAGTAGTATTATATGATCAGCAGATGCCTTAACTTTGAAGAGAATGAACCAACAAGTACATGTATCTATGACCATTGATATTAATTTGCTTATGGAGATTGCTGCCTGGTGTGGAATTTCAAGGTAGGCAAGCATGTCTTGTCTTGTTTTTATGAGCCTCTCTAAAATGATAGTTACAAATTCAACCACTTCAGCTTTTCCAGGAATGTAATGAAGGACATTTTCAGATGCCCCTTACCGCACAAGCAGCCTCCGGAGCAGTAACAAGGCTGCTGCTCAGCAGGGGGTCCATTTTGGATGACACCATCCCTCTTTCAGCATTGTCCGTGACTGTTCTGGCTAGCATTGAAGGTGGCCACACTATTTTTTACTCACAGACAACTTCCATGAGTGAAAAATAGTGTGGCTGCCTTCAATGCTAGCCAGAACAGTCACTTTGGGAGGTGTCATCCAAAGTGGACCCCCTGCTGCGCAGCAGCCTAGTTACTGCTCCGGAGGCTCCTTGCGTGGTACGGGGCGTCTGAAAATGTCCGAAGACTCTATTTCTCTTACATATACCCACAATATTTATTAAGTAGTATAGGAAAACAAAACAGAATGGCTTGCTGTGTGGGTTGATACAGAATAAAAAAACGAAGGAAGATAGTACAGTAAAATAACATACTTAATATCAATGTATCAAAGATCAGATGGCTCCTTAAGAGGTGCCTTTTTAAAAATGAATAAATAATGACAATCAACTAATTTAATAAAGAAGAAATAACATGAAGATTCAACTCCAAGCCTGGCTATACTAGGAACTATGATTGCATTTGTACAGTTAAGGCTAGTGTAGAAACAGTGCCCATTCCTGGAGATGGCTGATCTAGCAATGATCAGTCATGCCTTAATTACATCCCATTTGGATTACTGTAACACATTCTTCATGGGGCTGCCTTTGAAAAGTGTTCAGAAACTTCAGCTACCCAAATGCTGCAGCCAGAGCTGGTTACATGGAGCAAATGTTACAACAACTCCATTTGTGGCTGGTCTGTTTCAGGGCACAATTTGAGTGCTGGTTATGATTATAAAGCTCTATATAGTTTGTGTCCAGTCTTGTCTGAAGGACCGTATTCTTTCATATTCATCAGCCCAGGCTTTGAGAACATCAGAGGTGGCGCTTTACTTGATCCCATCCTGATTGACAGGTATAAAGTCACATAATCATAGATTTGGAAAGGGCCATATGAGCTCTCTCTCATGCAGGAACACACAGCTAACACACTCCTGTAAGATGGCCATCCAACCTTTGCCTTAAAATTGCCAATGAAGGAGTGTCCGCCACCCTCTGAGGCAGTCTATTCTACTGTCAAACAGCTCTTTGTATGAGGATATTCTTCCTAATATTTCTGTTGAATGTTTTGTCTTGTACTTTGACTCCATTGGGTCATGTCCTCGTCACTGGAGCAGCAGAAAACAAGCTTGCTCCATCTTCTACATGACACCCCTTAAGATATTTAAAGTTGACTATCATGTAACATTCTTTTCTCCAAGCTAAACAGATTCACCTCCCTAAGGCTAAATCCACACCAGGGCTATAACTCAGCTCCAGTACATAATATCCTGCCCCCATGTAACCCTGCTAATGTCACACGCACCCATTATAATCCAAAGGCAATTTGGTATCGACAGCCACACATTTCCCCACATCAGTATAAAAGGATGTTTTCTACCATGTTCATGTGTTCACTGTATTGGATTATTTTAGGTCACATGACAGCAGCAGCTGTGTTTTTCTTCTTCCTGGCATGCATGTGGATATAGATATTTCTGCATAAATCTATCAACCAATAGCCTTTCTTCTTTTTCTGTCAATCTTACCACCCACCTGCATTGGATGACTCCCCTGTCCCATTCTTTTCCCCCTTCCCGCCCCATTGATAGAGTGGTGGCTCTCTCCTTGTCCCCTCACCCCCATTCTGCTCCCTCCATCTGCTCTGGAGACCTGTGTTTTCAACTGGCTAAAAAGCTCATACCCATTTAGTCAATAAGAAGCTGCAGCGGTCTATATTAGAGCTAACAATTCATAGGTGTAGTGCACCTGAATGTAAGATTTTCAGAAGATTCTCAGAAGGTAAGCTTAAAAAAAACCCTCTTTGTTTAAATGAGAAGATATGTGGATGGCTGCACATTAATGCAAATTTGCAGCAGTGTTCATTTGTCTTCTTTGGCAAAATCACTGGTATGCAAAGCTATCTGTTTGAGGTGCATATGCAGCCATGCCTGTGAATCAAGATGGTGGCCGAGAATGAATTACTTGTGTTATTATTCTCCATAAGTTGTCACTGCTGCACAGTATTTTATTTTAACTGTAAATCAAAGATGCCCAAGTGCTTAAAAAAGCTGTTCGTTTGCCTGAGCGCAACAACAACAACAACAACAACAAAAAGCACATGGTTGATAGTGCAAAACTCCAAAATGGCACTTTCAACCACGTTGTTGCAGCAAGCCTGCCCCTCCTACACACACCCAACCAATCAGCTTTCCACTTCCAACCTTGCTGAGAATGCACTGTGCTGTGAATCGGATGGCCAAACGAGCGGGAATACGCATTTCCACAGATTATTTTAAAAACATTGGGAAAAGCTGCAAAGGCTTTCCCCCTACAGTTTTTGGCTGTAGTGGGATCTCATTGGGACAAAAGGTATTCTCTGCTAATTCTATCAGGATTATTTTCACAGTCTAGACAATTCCTTAGTTTAGGAGTGGAAATTGTGTGGCCCTTCTGGTACTCTTGGGCTGCAACACCAAACAGCCCTAACCAGTGTAGCCCATAGTGAGGAATGGTGGGAGCTGCAGTTCAACAACTTCTGAAGATTCCCATTGTTATCTTCCTAGGATCTACCAATCAACAGCTTCCATGGAACTGCAGTTGCATGGGCAGCTGCTTACTTTTTACCACAAAATGGAGAGCTTTCTGTCCATTATATAGAATTGGGGCCTATACTTCCTATAGCTTGGAAAAGAAGCTTTTTTTCTGGACTACAACTCCGAGAATTGAGAAGCACCCATTAAAACTCAGCTTTGCTTCACATTTCTGCACAAAACAGGGACACAGAGAGAAGGACTAGTGAAAGAAGACTGAGAAAAGAACACAAAGATTTCCAATCCAGCCTGAATGAAAGAAACTTCTTTTGGAAATAGTTTGTATTATGATCCCAGAATGGACACTATTTCAATAAGAGGAGAAGAGGTGTCATTGGGTGTGAGGTGAGGACAGATTACAATAGGGTTCAAAGCCTGCTCTTGGAGATATTAAAAATTATATGGCAAAACTCAGTGCATTTTAAGAGCACGTCTTCTTGTTGTTTTCTTGTTATATCCCATAACCATAGCAATGTTATTGACAAAGAGCAGAGTGTCTTTGTTGTTGTTGTTGTTGTTGTTGCTGCTGCTGTTCTTGAAATAGAGGGATTTGTGCCTTTGGCATGCATATACAATGCACAAAAATTCCTTATAACAATAGTCACTTAGTGAGTAGATCCAGTGAGGTGGCTACAGATACTTATTCTCCTAAGAAATATTCACTTGTGGTCTGAAATGTTGTGTGTGTACATGTGTGCCTGTGTGCGTGTGTGCAGAGAGAACAATATCTCCTTCTCGTTTCCAAAATGTCTCTCTTGGACATTTAGATGTGTAAGCATGTCAGTCCAGGTCTTGTTTTTAGGAATGAGGGGAAGCTCTGCTGATTCTATAGAAGCTTATGAGTGTTAGAAAGCCATTACTTCTTAAATCTACCACCTATCATGTGTTTTTTTCTCAAGAAATGTATTTTTCTTTTCAAGTAATGAAGTTGGCTGTCTATCAGATTCTGGAATCTGTTTTTCTAGGCGTGTAGTTGTACTTTGGAAGGCTGTGCCACCACCACTGTCCAGTAAATCACCATATATCATAGTTTAATTTTAAATTATTTTCAAGAGGCATATTTCTAATGTAATTCTAGCTCTCTTTCACTAGCATAATCCCCTTCAGCTACATCAGTGAAAATGAAACTGAAGATTTTTTCCATAGTGTGAACTCTATCCACCAGATCCTTGAGGTAACAACAGCAATAGATGAGGTTTCTTTACAGGTTTTTCCAGTATAGATGGCCCTCCATATCCACAGATTCTGCATCCATGGATTCAACCATCCACGGTTCAAGAATATTTTTTTAAAAGCCGAAAAGCAAACCTTGATTTTGCCATTTTATATAAGGGACACCATTTTATTACACCATTGTATATAATGGGACTTGAGCTTCCACAGATTTTCATATTCATGGGGGGTCCTGGAACTGAACATGAGCAGATATCAAGGGCCCATTGTAAAAAGAGGATACATAGTTGAACAAACTTACTTTAGATGAGAGGAAGAACAATTAAAGAAAAATAAACTTTCTCTGTAGGAGAGAATGAAGAATATGTTTTCCAACTTTGTTTCTATTCACTGTTGAAAACTATGGGTCTGGGTATAGTATGTTGGGGGGAAAGGGTAGAGCGAAAGGCAGTTAAACAATCAAATATACAACCCATATAGATTAAAATGTACGTACATAGATTAATGTGAGACTTTACTCTCTGTCTTCCTGACAATAAATTGGAATAATGTGCATTCAGGGCTTCTCTGCACTATTAAAAACCCCAAATCCCCCTGTGAATTCCCCTGAATATGTGGCGATCAGGCCACATGACATATGGACTTTCCCCCAAATCTGGGGTGATCAGGTCACATGTCGCATGGAACAGATTCAGGGCATTCTGGGGTATTTTACCTAGTTTTGAGAATTCAGGGTTTTCTCTGCATTTTTGGCTGCTGCCACCACCACCACCACTGTCGCTATCCCTGTCACCACTGTGGTGACCATTTTAAAGCTCAGGAGGCAATTCCCTACTGAAGGAAGGTGTTCTCTCCCTTCCCCTGGCTTGGCACCACTGCCTCCATCCACTCTGCGCTTGCCCATCACTTCCTTGGAGTGCTTCTTTCGCTTTCTTCAAGCACCTCTTCCTGTGACGGGCAAGTGGGAGAGTGGGCAGAGGCAGCACTGCCAAGGCAAGGGAAGGGAGAAAACCTCCCCCTTTGGCCCAGAACTGCCTCCTGAGCCTTAAATTGGTGGTGGTGGTGGTGGCAGTGGCAGATGAAACTTCACAGGGACAATGAAGAAAAGGTACCCCAATGTCCCTGTGGAGAATAATACTGCACAGGGCTTCAGAGCGAATGTGGGGACATGTGGACAGAACTCCATTCAGAGTTTTTGCCCCACATATAGAGAGGCCTTCATCCGTTAAACCTCTGCTAACCTATTTTTTTTTGTTTTCTTTCTTGTACTGTTCAGCTCCCTCCTTCCCTCCCTCCCTCCCTCCTTCCCCCCTCCCTCCCTCCTTCCCCCCCTCCCATTATGCTCTTTCTGTTTAATCCCATTTTATAAATGAAAAGTACTGTGGTGGAGACTCTGCAAGTCAGGATAAAGACTCTGTTTCCAGCACAATTTGGGGGCTTGCTATTGAATAATGCTGACAATAACATCAGCAGTGTCCCAGGAGATTATGAGACAGGGATGAAAAAACTTGTCCCTGTGTCGCTATGTCTGTTCCCACCCTACTCCCGTTTCTATAACTGATTGAAAGAAAAATGATCAGACACCTACTTTGCTGTGCAATTAAAAGTCCTCCCTTCCCCCCTGACAGCCCAAGAGTGAATGGAGCTCAAGCAGAGCCTCATTCACTTCCTGGAAAGCAAATCCTGGCTGTTCTTGTGAGAGGACGATTGCGTGGGGAATTCAAAAATAAAACTTAAAATAAAAGGTTAAAAATTACACCAAGCACATACACACATTTAAAAAAACTACAAGTAACCCAGGAATGGGAAAAATGTGACACACTTACCTGGATGTCCCGATCTCACCCCAAGTGTTTGGCAGGGACCTCCCACTGCAGCTGGCATTGCACCAGCAGAATGGGGCACCCCGGAATGGAAGGGGCATGGGGCATAATGCCAGAGGGATGTTGTCGTCTGATATTTAAGCCCTTTGGCGATGTCTTGTTGCCCTGTGGTGGGATATATAGTGTGTTTGATAATTTCCCAAGCCCCTCATTCATCTCATAATTTACAGCTCTCTTTACCTTTGTCTTCTTCCAAATCTGCAAAGTGCAACAATGGTGGCAGGTGCTGGTTAGGGCAGGCTTATTTCAGGGCCTGTGATTACTCTTTGGTGCTAATAGTTTTATTTACCTTCTCTCTCCCCTCCCCCAACATGTGCATACTTTATTCAGACCTGCCTTCTAGACTTGCAGAAAGGGGATTGTTTTTTATTTAGTTCTGGAAAGAAATAAAAGGCACATGATCAGTGGTTTAAAAAACTTGTTTGTACTGGAAATGAAGAAGAAAATAATTAGAAATTATTTGTTAGTTTGTCCCTTCCGTTGTTCTAAGGTTTAGAAAAAGAAGGTTAATTATAAATTAGCTACAGCTGATATCTTTACATATGGGAAGTGGAATGGTTTGAATTAATGAGCTAAGAGATGATGTTTATATATTAAATGTTATATGTCAAGGAAAGGAGGGAAAGATAGGTAAGGAAGGGTGGGGTAAGAATTCGGCCCAATATTGTGTGTAAAATCAGTATGATTTTTTGTTTTTTCATGTTTGTTCATATGTATGTATGTATGTATGCCTATGTTTGAAACTATAATAATTTTTTTTTAAAAAAAACAACCTTGTTTGTGAAGCTGCTGTATTCCATTATTCCTATACACATTTATCTGGTAGGAAATCCTGGTGATCTCACTTAAAACTAATATTTGAGTAGACCTCAGAATTAGGAGATTTTCAGATGCCTCTTTCAGCCTCTTGCTGCGCAAGCAGCCTCCGGAGCAGTAACGAGGCTGCTGCGCGGCAAGGGGTCCATTTTGGATAACACCGTTTCTCTCTCAGCGTCGTCTGTGACTGTTGCGGCTAGCATTGGAGGTGGCCGCGCTGTTTTTTACTCGTGGGCAACTTCTGATGAGGACCACCCATCTGCACTGTAATGATGTGATTACAGCAGGACGCGATTTTGCACACACATCAATACTGCAAGAATAGTCAAGGGCTATTCACGGGTTTTGTCCATCAATTAAAAGTTATACGTAATTAATGGCTGGAGCACACACAGACCATGGGAGGATGATGACGTCATGTGATAATAGGAACCCATTCATGCTACTACCCTGTTGTATTCTCACAATTTCAGCCTCATGTGACAAAGTCCTTAACCAAGTGAGCAAACACTTGACAGTGAGACTTCATGTTTTCTGATGTAATACATATATTTTGCTTCAACCTGAGTTCACATATGATAGAGGTATGATATAAATGAGTGGTAGAGTGGGCATAGGCCTTCCTTTATAAAGCACAGTTGACTGTTTGAAGGCACCTTCCATCTGAAGAGCTGTCTAGCTCAAGTGTGGTTTCAAGATACAAAGCCCTAAGAAGACTGTGAGCCTCTCCAGACAAGAAAAAGGTCTCTGGAAATCCCAGGTTTTGTTCCTGTACAAACCAATTTTTTATTTTGGACTTTTCTTCATTCTGAAGTATTTCTAGGGAAATACTTTATCAAGGACTTTTCATTCCTACTTCCCAGGTCAGTATTTTCTTAAATGAAATGTATCTCTTCTTGGCAGTCTGTTTGTATCATTCCAGAAATAGCTAAGATGGCTGCCACCAGTAAAACACTTCTATTACTTCCAGGATGTAGATTCAGCAGAGATCAAGTGAGAAAAAGAAGAATTTTTGCACCAAAACAAAATGATTCTAATGTTTAACTAGTGTAATATTAGTAAAGCACTTTGGCACTTTAACTATGGACATTTTCAGACGGCCCTTACCGCACAAGCAACTTCCGTGATTGAGATATGATGCAGCCACTTTCAAAGCTTCACGTACGTGCCACGAATGGTCATAGAAGAGGGACAGCGGCGTCCAAAAAGGCTCCCCTGCCACACAGCAGCCTCGTTACTGCTCCAGAGGCTGCTTGCATGGTAAGGGCCATCTGAAATGTCCTATAACTCCTGAATAATAATAAAGAAGACTCAGTGGAAATTGGTGAAAATCAGTGTCTAAAATGTCGCATGAGTATAGATGTGGCACATGACCAATGGGACGGGGGAAAGGAAGAACCCAAGGGAGGGGGAAGCGAGAGAAACCTGAGATATTTGAAGAAAACATTTGGATGAAAACATGGGAATATGCAGATAAAATCAAAACAAAAAGAAAAGAAAAGTCTTGATTCTTCCAAAGACTCTTTTACTTTCCGGGTGAGCCCAAAGCAGTGGCATCTGGCTCAACAAGCACATAGGCCACCTTGTTGCAGTCTTCTTCCCCATCATGGTGAGTTGGGTTATTTTTCTACTTAAATTACAACAATAATAATCAAATCTGGAGTTATACATATGCAAATTTTATGTAAGTTTGTCTTCCCTTTGTCCCTATGTAAATTTTATGTGATTCTGTCTCCTCTTTGGTCTTCCTTTGTAGCCTGTGGTGTACATGGGTCCCAGGGTCAGTTGGCACCCCCTCCCAAATTGTGCCTCTAAATTGTGGTAGAAATTGAACTTTCCTCTTTAAAACAAGCAGAACATTCTTGTTTTAAGAAGATTTTTGTAGTTTGCCACTGAAATTCAGTAACAATCCATAACATTCTTCTTAAAAGAAACATTTCCCAGCTATTTTAGAGTGGTATTTCCAGCTTGAATTCTGATGGCAGTGATGCAGGCCATAGTAGGTTCCAGATAGGAGATCCCCCCAGATGAAGTTGCCCAGGCTTTGTCTAGAGAGCTAAGAGGTGTTTTGCAGTTTTACCTCACAAGGGAAGCTCCAAGCCAGATGCTCTTTGGCTTTCCAAATTCTCTACTGTTGTGTCAAGATTTCCTTCTGGCTGCAGGAGTTGTAGCCAGGATACCATCTGTCTTATACCACATCATGGCAAGATGGTCTGTCTGCCAGTAGTCTTGCCAGATGCTGGAACCATCTCTGGAAATACATCTCTGATCAAACATGACCCTGCCTTAAGTAAGATCAAGTCCAAGGAATAAAAGTGAACAAGCTAGAGATTTGATTTTAACTCTCTTTTGCAATTTCTCCCTGAAGTTTTGTGCTCTTTCTCAAAACTAAATTGCTTTTTAAAAAATTGTTAAAGATTCCAACAAAGAGCAGCTGTGGATTTATGCATTGTCTAGTGAACTGTGGAAACCTTATAGCGAGCTGCAAATGAGCATTAGCTGACTAATCCGGAATGTATTTTGGCATGAATCAGAGTTTTAGTGGCATTTATTTGCTATCACTATTCAATGGATTCATTTATGGTATACTGGGAATTCTCTGTTCTTTTTTAAACTGTGGGGCCATCACTGTTCCTGGGAAGCATGGGACACTGGAAAAGATGAATGCAAGGTACCAGCACTGAAAAGGTTTGGATGAACAATCTCTCTCTCTCTCTCTCTCTCTCTCTCTCTCTCTCTCTTTCTAGAGAGATTGAGAAAGGAGATTTTCAGATGGGGACAAAAATAGCATCCCCATCTTGCTATCTCCTTTCCCGACCCCACCCGCCCCCATCCTGGCACAATGACGAATGGTTTTACACTTATCTTAATTGCATGATGCTCCCTCCCCCTCGGCAGCCCAGGAATGAAACTTCCTGGTTTCAAATCCCAGGCCATGCTCACGAGAGAATAAGTGCGTGGGGAATAAAAAAATAAAAAGTAAAATACAAGGTAAAAAAGGACAGCAAACACAAAAACATAGTTAAAAAATGCCAAGTAATCTGGGGAGGGTACAGAAAGGGTTTTACTTATCTGGATGTTCCGATCACACCCAGAAGTGTTCTGGAATGGACCTCCCACTAATGCTGGCATCCCACCAGCATAACGGGGCACCTTTTCACTCGCCTGTCATTCCAAACGGAACAGGTGATCTATTCATGGCTTAAGCCTTGAATAAAAAGCAACGAGGGTGAAACGGGACCAGCACAGGAGCATAACAAAATGGGGATGATGTCTGAAATTCAAGCCCTTTTGCGATCTCTTACCATTTGTGTAACACCATATTTAGGTCATCTGATAATCTCCAGAGAGAGCGAGAGAGAGAGAGAGAGCACATGAGAGTGAGCTGGCCACTTTGAGAACAAAATTATGTTCTGCTCTAACATAGTTGCCAACCTTGACCAAAATAAGAAAAGCTGGGCTGGAGTAGTCCAGGATTTTATTCCCAACAAGTTTTTTTTTTAAACTTATTGATTTATATACCACCCCACTAGTTGCTTTTTTCAAGGATGAAGGGGGAGCAATTGGTCAGTGCCCTTTGGGTTTGGTCCATTAACCAACTGCAAATCCACCTAACAGTAGCATTGTCCAGCCCACATTTTACTAGCTTTTTTGCAAGAATATCATGGGGGACCTTGTCAAAGGCCATACTGAAATAAAAATATGCTACCTCCAGAGCATTTTCTTCATCAAACAAGCTTGTAATTCTATTAAAAGAAAAGAGATAAAATTAGTCTGGCATGACTTGTTTTTGAGAAACCCATGTTGACTTTTAGTGATCACGGCATCCCTTTCTAAGTGCTTATAGACTGTCTGTTTAATGATCCGCTCCAGACTCTTCCCTGGTATTTTTTTTGTTAGAATCTTTACTGGTATTGATGCCAGGTTGAAAGGGTGGTAATTATTTGGGTCCTATTCCCCTCCCCCTTTGAAGATGAGGACAACATTTGCCCTGCTCCAGTCTGCTGAGACTTCTCTTGTTCTCCAGGATAAAGATTATTGCCAGATACCTTTTGGACATCTTCCTTTCATTCCAGTTGGGCTTGTTCAGTAGAACTAAACTGTAGCCAAATAATGTCAGGGTCATTTGAAGGTTGGAGCACCGTTTATCTGAATATTTTAACTCCTCAAACTCCTCATACATTGGCATCTATTATATGGAGGTTCCTCCCCTTATGAAAAGCATATGTAGCACACGTAATGGAGCCATGATTAATAATTTTAAGTCAAAGCTATTCATTAATCTGAGTTCTAAAGTAGATTTAAATCAGAGTACAACATAATAAATATACTGTATATTGATTTCTGATGTATAGATTAATTCCTTTCCAATTGCCCACAAAAAATGTGTTGGGGCTTCCCAGGTCCCTTGTATTACAGGCTAAAAAGAGAGCATGAATCACAGTTTTTGTATATAATTAGATATTATGTCAGAATGGAGAAAGATTGTGCAAAAAAAAGGCCTTTGGTTATTTTTGTCAGACTCATCTTAACGTCCATCTTTTAGTTCAGCAGAACTAGCATTTATGATCATTCTTCATTTTACTGTCATCATTCTTGATCATATGGAACATTCTTCATTTTACTGTCATCCTAGATTGTTCATCGCTTTGTGGTGTATCAAGATCCCATCCCAGCCCATACTGTACTGTTCATCATTAGGGCACATCTAATGGTATTTTAGGATGCCTCTGAATTGTAGTTGCTGGAGGGCTATGATGTCCCAATCCCATCTACACCTTGGATTCCATGTTAGAAGAAAACAAGGGAATTAAGTAAGTAAGTCATGTCTGTGGGTCTTCCACAGGCTTCTGGTTGACCAGTGTGGAAAACAGGTTAGACTAGGGATCTAAGGAATGTTCTTGCTCTCAAGCAAGAAACGGTGTCTCAAAATAATTGTCAATTGCTGAGTTTTCTTCATCCCTGTGCAAGAATGAAACAACCAACACTGTTCCCCGCCACCACATTTTTCATTTTGGTTGTGTTTTTGCACCTTCTTGAACTTTTCACAAAAGCAGTCTCAAAATGTGAAAAATTATCAGAAATGGCACAAAACCTCTCAGTAATCTTAATAAGTGAGAAGAAAACATATTTTGAAATATTTGATCCTCACATGTGAGAATGAAATAAGTGAAGATGTACATCCTTATGCTGGATTAGACAGGTGCTGGTTTGATCAACATTGGTCTTGTTATGTTCATTCCAGAGAAAAGGTGGGAATAGACTGAGGACTACCCACAAGTGTATCAGTGAATCCTCTTTGTTGAAATGCTGTGTAAAGACTGATAAGAAGAATTTGCCATATTATTTCCTCCTACTCATTAGGATAAATATTATTTTTACAATGTTTTTCCTCTCTGCCTGCTTTACTATATTTGACTGGAATGAAATTTGTTAATATTATTTTCTTTAAACTTGATTTGTCATGCTGCTCTTTTCAAATAATTGGCACACTGAATCAATTCTGAAGATTTTTTCCATAGTGTGAACTCCATCCACCAGATCCTTGAGGTAACAACAGCAATAGATGAGGTTTCTGTACAGGTTTTTCCAGTACAGATGGCCCTCCATATCCATGGATTCCGCATCCATGGATTCAACCATCCGCGGACTAGCATTTTCTCAAGCTAGGAATTTCTTGTGATTAGTTCAAACGCTCCTACAGAGCTAAAATTTGATCGCATCATTGTTACCCAAATCATGTCTGGCTTGTGGGAACCCACTCGTGTCACTCAAATTAAGTTATTAATATGGGGAATCAAATTAGGCTGCAAGATGCCGGATAAGTACAGGGCCTTTGCAACTGTGTATACTGGTACTCACTGATGAGACTCCAAGCGAGGAGGTAAATAAAAATGTTCTTATTGAAAAATAATCACAGAACCATTCACATGTGCACTCATGCTTCAAGCAATCACACAAGACTAATGAATCAGCAGGAGGAAGTATTTGGATAGAGGAACAGGTTTCGGAATGATGGACTATACTTTACCTGTCTGACAAGCAGAGGTTCATGCAGCAAGGAAGTATGATTATGAGTGCCAGGTGACATAGCAAACCAGCAGAGTAATGGTGCCTGGAAGACTGCACACACTTTGGCTGTGTTTTGGGATGAGATTTATATCCCATATTGCACCCTTAAGGGGTATTTTGAGTGAACCTCCCAGAGTGAAACAATGAAAGCACCAGCTTCATTAATTACTGTTAATGGTTGGATGATTAAGACTGATGGGTCTGAGACAACCTTCTATTGTTGGATAGGAAAGGTGTGAAGGGAGACCTCTGCAGAGTAATAGGTGTTCTGATCACTGGTTTGTGTTGGAGTGTGACTCATTGTCAGCTGCATCCAGGGTGGATTAGCACATTCCTCCCTAACAACTCATCTAAGGGGGCTTCACATACCAGTCCTGGACATGTCTGTATTTGGGGAAATTTTCCAAGACAACTTTGTTTAGGTCTCTCATGACCTTCTATGGATGGTCTAGTCTAACAGGACCTACATGAACTGTTGATTAATGTCAATCTTATGAATTATTGCCAATTAATAAATTATTTTGTGGGAGGGGCTGTGAGGGCATGTAACATCACCTCATGAGTAACACTATGAATTATGAAATAAAACCAGACATGGAACAGAATGCCCACTGTGTGAAACTTCCCTGGTAGAATGCTTGAAAATTGTTTAATTATGTAACGTACGCAGATACATTTGTGTTTATATTTAAAAACTGGAAACTATGTTACTGTTAAAAAAAACCTATTCTGGCTGGAAGAACATGGCCATAAAACAATTAATAATACATAACAATCTTTAAATCAGGCCCATATGCACATAGTTGTGTAGCGGACTTTATGGCACATCTGGTACATAGCACTATGACCTTCTTAAGGAATATTTTCCCAGATGTTTGTGGTTTGTTAATTGTGGATTTTGTGAGATGATAGATGAAGCTTCTATCAGCTCCTCTTTGAAACAGATGGCTGCTAGTACTAATCCTTCTGAAATATATGCTCCTGCTCCAGAGAGCCTTTTCGTAATAAAGAGATGATTAAATGGATTCTTATTCTCAACACTAACTTGAGTCAATAGGTTGTACTGCATCAGTGCTCAGAACTCAAAATATTTTAGGTTTTCAGCCCTCAGTTTCAGATTTGTCCATGGTAATGCTATTTCACAGCTTAATCACTAGAGTACCTAAGTCCAATGTCACATATTTGGGGTTGGAAATAACCTGGGGGCTTCTCTACATGGGCAATAAAACCTGTACTCACCCCATATTCACAGCACAGTTGACAAACACTGTTTTTGATGATGCACATTTTCACCAGGGTTTCTGCAGAAAACTCTGGATCTGTAAGATTCATGGTTTGCTCCAGATCTGAATGGAAAACCTGTGTTTTTGGCTGTGTGGCGGCCAAGGATTGTCTTTGGAACAAAGCTGGAACAGCACCTCCAGTGAATGGGACTCCATTGTGCCACTTTATTTTATTTTATTTTTCAATTCTATGTATATCTAGATAAGTGTATATCTGTTTATCCAGTAATAAAGTACTCTGAGATGACATATATTCACTTATTCGCATGCACAAGCAA
Source organism: Gambelia wislizenii (assembly GCA_030847615.1). Lineage (NCBI taxonomy): Eukaryota > Metazoa > Chordata > Lepidosauria > Squamata > Crotaphytidae > Gambelia > Gambelia wislizenii. The sequence continues at coordinate 160,593,749 of JAUMIR010000001.1, read as the reverse complement.
ACAGAAAAAACAAACAACAGAGCAGTCCTGGTCGTGTGGCCAGAAATAGTACAATGTATAGGACATGTGATCAGTGTAGGACTGGCCTTTTACTCTGATGAAGATTACAGTGTGGCAGGATATTCCTATTTACAATTGGAGAAGCTCAGTGAGTGTGGCGTTAACAGGGCTGCTGCAGATCTAAGAAGTCCACTGTGGCTACAAGGGAGGTGCAGGGTTTCCCGCCAGTGTAGACAAGCCCTTAGTCAAGAGTAAACTATCTTAAATCCCATTGATTTCAATAGGTGATAGCTGATAAAGTAAGTATCACTATGTCTGGATCCCATCCCAACTATTTAAAAACTATAAACTTGGCAGCTTCATCAGACCTTCGTGGCATTATGGTTTCTCCTCTTATGAAAAATGAAAATCTTGGTATCGAAAAATCTGGCTAGGGATACATGGCAAATATAATTAGAGATAACAGAAAGGTAAGTGCCATCGGTTTTATTTATTTATTAAAATTATTTTTAGACTACATTTAGGATGGAACTCTTCCATGGTAGCCTATATAATTAAATCCAGATCACTATGTATGGATCTGAGGAGACTGTGTACAGTAGTCATGCTGCACAACCAATATGAGGATAGTTTGCACAGCTCCTGACTTAATACAAGGGCTTCTTTGTGGCTACTTGCAGGCTCTGGTACTCCTTTCCAATAGAGACTAGCCTGGCCCCACCCTGCTGTCCTTCCATTTGCAGGCAAATAACTTTTTACTTGGGTGAACTTTAGGCAACTGACAGGTTGTTGAGGAAGCAGCTTTTAGATGGTAGATGCTGTACTTTTTTCACTGATAGGTTTTCAAATTGATTTCTATTCAGATTCTATTATAATAGTTTATCTAATTGTGTTCTATTACTATTTTAAAAAACTTGTTGTGAACCCTGCTTGGTACCAATTTTCAGAGAAAGGTGAGAGCTAAATCAAAGAAAAATAATGAAAGAACAATTTTACTTGTGGGCATCTAGCTGGAAGGTGCGCAGGAAGAGCTTATTACAGGGCAGAGTGTCATTATTTCCTTGTCCCTGCTCTTCAGCAATAGTTTGCAGATGAAACAAGTTCCTGCATGGAGATTCATGGCCAGACAGGTGGATGAAGATTCTTCTTCCTCTTGGATACTCCACTTCCCACACCCCTGTTTTTCACTGTGCAGTTTTCTTTTACTTGACATCATCTTGTATTTGACAAGTGCTAGTCATGGCCTATAAAGCCTTACATAGCTTAGGTCCAGACTATCTGAAAGATTGTATCTCCCTCTATGGATCTGCAAGGGTTTTAAGATCTTTCTCTTGGTTCCACTATCATCACAGGTCCATTTGGTGAAGACATGAGAGAGAGCCTTCTCAGTGGCTGCTCCCACCCTCCCATGGCAGGCTAGGCTGCCCCCTCCCTGTTTTCATTTCACTGGAAGGCAAAAACGTTTTTGTTCAAGCAGGCCTTTGAACTGTACCCGTGCGGCTTTTATCGGGTTGTGTTTTTAATGTTTTTCTTGGTTTTTTAAAACTCTGTATGTTCTTAATTGGTTTTAATTGCATTTAACTGTGATTTTAATTGTTCTGTGAGCTGCCTTGGGTCTCGCTTCAGGAGAAAGGCAGCATATAAATTGCACAAATAAATAAATAAATAAATTTTAGCTCTTCCTGTTTTGGACACGGAACTTAAAAGAGCTGAAGTTAAAAAATTAAAATTCAACTTCAGTAAATGCTGTCTGTGTTAGGCAAAAGGAGTAGGAAGATACAGATTTATTTATTTTTTGTAAAAAGATCCAATCAGGTTATTTAAATTCCTTGTGTTTTGAAAGGTCAGAATGTTGTAAATTTTACATGTTGTATCTCCCTGCCTCCAACTTTTTAGCTGGAGTGGTTCCTAATTAGAGAAACACATTCTTTTCCTTGAAGTTGTATTTTTCCCTTTGTTTATTTTCCCTCCAGTGACAATATTACTGTGCATTTATCCATTGATCCATATTTCTGTTCTGTTAAGGGTAGATTTTTGTTATCGCCAGGAAACCTCTGGCCAAAGATGGGCTACGCCTTCCCATAGAAATGGAGGAAAACTTTGTTTTTGAAATGATAAAGTTTCATGTATTTATTTAGGTTGCTGATCAATGCCCTCCTTCCTTCCAAACTTTGGTGCCTAATTCAAGGAAGGTTTCCTTCTCACTTCCCTTTGGTGAGATTTTCTGTTCTTGTCTGCAGGCTTGGCTGAGGATTTGCTGTTTTGTTGCCAAGGTATTTCTCTGCAATGTTTGAGGAACTTGGAATAAAAGCTTCTTTCAGGCAACTCTGAGAGAGTTGAGTCAGATTTTTACAGCTCAAAAGCTGCCATTTTGGAAAAGATGAAACTTCTATACAAAGGCAAATCATCCCTACAGGAAAACATACCTCTCACACTGAACCTTTTTTTAAGTTGAGAGGAGGAATTGTGGCATTCCTTGGGCAGCTAATTGCCCCATTTCATGTAGCTACTGACACTACGGACTGTATCAGACACATTAATATGGAGTCATAATGATGCCACATAAATGTGAAAGGGTGCACAGATCAGATGACATCACCCTTTGCAGTTATGTCCTGTCAAAATCCCGTCCCTTTTTATTGATGGCTGAAGCTGTCAACAGATCCCTCATGGTGCTTTAGTGTTGGCATTGCTGGCGTATGAAACCTCGGGCCATTTAAATCTTGTCACTGCAGCAAGAATGGATGGTCTGGTGTGAACACTTCCGGGTGAGATCAGGACATCCAGGTAAGTTTTGCTCTTTTTATGACTCTCCCTGTGTTACTTGGGACTGCTAAAGTGTGTTTAAGTGCTTTAAAAAAACTTTTAATGTGTTAGTTTTGTTTTCATTTTTAAATTTTAATTTCGAATGAGGAAATGAATGGGGCTCTGTTCACTTCTTCTTTATTGCCAGGGCTGCCTATGCCTGGAGAGGAAGGTAAGTGTGTGTGTGTGTGTGTGAGAGAGAGTTCGTTTGCCAACATGAAAATGTTTTTTTTTTTAAATGCTGGCAAAAGAATGTTTAAAGGGGCTTGTCTGATAAAGTCCTGTTCCACCAGTTCTAGCTCCATCCCTCTCCCTGTCCTTAGGAGAGATATTGAATATATTCAAGATTAACTAAGAGTCAAAGCTTCCCAGATAGCTTATGGGGTCTGTGGCAGAGCAGATGTGTTATTGGAGGATTGACCCATCTCTCTGGAACAGGGGTGAAAATTGTGCAGCCTGAAGCCTACATGTGACCCCAAAAGCCTTTTTGTGCTCCTCAGAATTTCCCAGATCCACTGAAAATTCCTGGATTGCCCTCAAAATTTAGAAGAAAAGGTAAGAGTGAAAAAAACATCCCCAAATGGTAAAACACCTCTTCTGAAGGCCTCAAGAAATGATGGTTTCACTTGAAACAGCACCCAACCTCCTCAAGCAAAAAACAGCACCCAAAAGCACCTGGAAGTGAATTCCAGTATATATTTTTAAAAAACTTAAAATAAACTGCAGATGGTGTGATGCTACCCACCTTGAGGTAAAAAATTAGCTCTTTGACCCACTACAACTGCCTATATAACAAGGTCCGCTTTGCGTGGGGGTTCTCATGAGGAAACTGAAGTTGCTGGGGCATGGATCAGCACCACACAGAGGGAAGTCTTGGAAGGGTAGAACCTCTGTCAATCACGGTGGCTGCTTCCTGGTAAGTGGGTATGAGGGGGTCAGTCTGGGATTCACTGCATAACACTGTAACTACAGTGCTTACATAAACGTATCTTCCATACAGGATTCTGGCCAATTTTTATTATAGAAACCATTTTATTTTTCACAATATACTGTGTTATCTGCAAAAATATTGAGGATTTTTATACAAAACCCAAGGTATTTTGTGCAAATTTTTGATTAAAAAGTCCCCAAATGCACAAAACTCTCAAAATCTCATGCTGTTGTACGCGAACTTCTGAAATAATTCATTTTTGCAAACAAGATAAGTGAAGGTTTACATGTGTCATCTGAATGCACAGATGGCCATAATTCCAAAGCTAAGGAAAGGAGACCCCCTAAGAATTCTGTGTCCTGGAGTTTCATTCTGGAAGAAGGTGTGGGGGAGGTTAATTATAGTACCGTATATTCCTGCATACAAGACTACTTTTTAACACTTGAAAATCTCCTCAAAAGTGGGGTGGTGGTGGTCTTATACCCCAGTAATCATACTCCCCTGCTGTGAGAATGATTGAAGTGTAAAATGGCCTGGGCAGTTTTCCCAGTAGATCCTTCCTCCTGCTGTGAGAATAACTGCTTTGCCTTTGAAGAGTTAAATGGCCATCCATTTAGCTCAGGAGAGTCAAAATGATGTTTCTTTTCAGGACAAGTTAGCCTAAAATTAGAATTTCTGGATTCAGACTTATCATTCTGCATCAAGTTTTGTCTATGGTGAAATTCTCTTGTCTACCACTGTGGCTCTAAAATCATTAATGTGCTCATTCATTAATGTGCTCATTCTAAAATTTGGGATTTGATAGCTTCATATTAACCAACTTACAGTATTAATGCAACCTTACTTTCCAAAGATTGAACACCACAGAGATTTTTCAAAGTACCCCATGCTTTTTTAGCTGTTCTCAGCCCTTTGATTTCACAGACTATTCCATCATCTACAGCCACTGAGCTGGCTGGCTGGTGGGGGACAGGCTTTCCAGCCAGGTGGCTGGCATGGGGGGGGGCAAACTCTATATTTTAACTTAAAAATTGGGGGGTTGTCTTATGCGCCCAGTCGTCTTATACGCCAGAATATACGGTAATTCAAGAATAATAAACTAATGAGTATTTATAGCTATGGTATTCATGTTTTGACAGAACTCTTTTTCCCCCTTCCTGTGAAATCCTACATTCTTAATTTTTAATCATAGCATTTTTTTCCCTGTTAATATAAATCCCTTGGGTTGGAGCACATATAAATATAAACCATGGGTTAATTCAAATATGGCATTGATTTATTAGATGCTGTTCCACTGTGCTGAAAAAAACTTGGAACACTAAAAGTAGGCATATGGAGGTATGCCTGTTTTCATTGTTTATTGTCAGCTTCAAGTAATGTGTCCTTCAGGGATGCAAAAAATGTGAAAATCTGCATATCATTATGCTGCTCTCAGCAACATCCATGCCTTTATGCTCAAGTTCCTCTTTATGTTAGGCAATAAGCAATTCAGGCATGTGAAACACCGGAGAGGCATTCCTGACCCCATAAAGGTCAGTGGGAATTTCGCCGCTGACAATAGCAAAATCAGGATTTTGTACGGTGGCCATAGTCTAGCAAGGAGAATTCTGCTCATGCGTTACTCCCAGGTGAACTTTCTCATAGAGCACTGATCACGCAAAACACTTTGAGCGATAAATTTTGAAGGAAGCTGATGCTATTTGACTGCCTCAATCTCTATGGGACATTAAAATGTAAGAACATAAGAACTTTTTTGTTTGTTTGTCTGATCAGAACATACCCCTACCAGCCCAACATTCTTTTTACCACTCAGAGGCAAAACAGATTCCTCTGGGAAGCCCCAAAAGACATAATAAAAACCAATAACCTTTTCTTCCATAGTTCCCTAGCACCTGGTATTCAGAAGCAGGCTGACTGTCATCATAGCAGTAGCCTATAGTCATCATAACTAGTCGCTATAATCCATTATGTCCATGAATTTGTCTCCTCCCTCTTCTAAGGCCATGGTGGCCACCACCACCTTGTGGCAATAAGTCCCATAGTGTAACAAATGCTTTGTAAAATACCTTTTATCTGTTCTTAATCTTCTATCATTTATTTTCATGGGTGTCCCTCAGTTTCTAGTATTATGAGAAAAGGTGGTGGTGGTGGGAATCTCCCTACCTAATTTTTCCATACAACATGTAATTTTTTTACACATCTTTTTCTGCTCCTCTTGATCAACATTTTCCTAAGTTTAAAAATCCCCAAATCATGCATCCTTTCCTCATAGGGAAGTTGCTGGAGGCCCTTTTTGTACTGTGCAATATCATTTCTGCAATGCAGTGACCAGCACTGTACACACTGTGATTGCATAATAGATTCATAGGGCACTATTTCTGGTGCAAAAGGTTGGTGTGAGTGAAAAATAACCCCCATTGTCCATTTTTTGTATCCATTTTAAAATCATATTTACATCATTGAAGAGGACATTCTATGCTTCCATGTTTAATTATGTTCAAAGTGTATTGGGAAAGAAGCTCTTAAGGTTTTCATCCTTCAGCAATGTCTGGTCTTGAGGTAGGATGTGTGATACATCCTTCCCAAGAAATATCATTAAACTTATCAAATATTTCTTCAGAATTACTCACTTTTTTAACTGTGGAAGACTCTCCAAACCCACATTGAATTGTGTGCCATGCAAAATTGCTGACAATGGGGAAAGTCTTTCATAAGACAGAGAGAATTTTGCAGACTCCCTGCTGCAAAATTTTCAGTGATCTTATTAAAATTCTCCATCAGAGTTCCTAAATGTTTTTCCTGAACAGGGAGCTTGAAGGGCACCTCAAATTGTAGCAACAGATCAAGCATTCATTTGGTGATGATGGCGGAGAAGCAGATGTCTGACTAATGACTATGCATACATTTGTATGGACTGAAACAATAACTTTGTGACTGGTAGACATTTCAGTTGTGATAATACTTCTAATGCCTTGAATAGGGATGCAATTCTTTTCTAATATAGTTCTCAAAGGAAGCAACAAGTAATTATCTCATAGCCATTTTCTTCCTGCTGCAAGAAAGTCAAAAACTACAGTTTTTGACGAATATTAGCAGTTTGAAAACTATTTTGTGCAAAATTCCCAATTTTCAGACAATATTGTTTCCTGCACAGAAAATGCTGTTTTTTGAGCAACCCTCTCTCATGCACACAATTTGTAGCGAATAAGTCCTGAAGAGTGATGATTTCCATCAGTGCAGAATTCTCCTTGTCAGAGTTTCCTGATACTCAAGAAACAAGTAAACAAATGGTTTTGACCATTTTTTCCCAAGTATTGTTTACATTACTAGCATTGAATAATGCATTTCCAAGGCTGTGGATGCAATGCCTATTTAATGATAGGGCAAAATGTGGTGTGAGTAAAGTTTTGTCCACACAAGATTTTGTCCTTGTTCTTTCCCCTCACCCCGAAGCCCCTGATATAGCCCTGCATCTGAGTGAACAGTTTCTTGCAGTCACAGACTGACAGCAATAATGCAACCAAGGTGATCAAACACAATATAAGAAGCTAATATATAAATAAAATCACAGAGAAGTTAGGATATCTTGCCTTTCAGTACTACAGGTAGACTTATCCTTTTAATAGAAAGATGCCAGAATTTCACAGGGTCTTTTGAAATAAAATTTCAGGAAAGTGAGAATCGTCCTCTTGTTCGACCCCCTATGCAAAATATGGCATAAACACTCCAGGTGTGCTCTGGGTGCACAAGATCAAAGACATTTAAGTGAAATCCTGTTTGCAAAGGAGACCAGTGCATTAAAGCAAACATGCATAAATGTTCTCCTTTATTTGAAAACAGTTAATGCATTCTAGCATGGGGCTGAAGGCAATTTCATAATTTCAAAGGTTACTTAAGGATAGTAGAGGGCAATATGTTGTAACTGTAGATCCTTTAACCTCTGTATAAAAGAGAGACAAGCCTTCTTTAGAACATGTAATCAGCCCTCCATATCCACAGGTTCTGCACCCATGGATTCAACCAGCCATGGCTTGAAAATATTCAGGAAAAAAAAATCCCAAAAGCAAACTTTGCTCTTTGCCATTTTATATAAGAGATGCCATTTTACGGCACCACTGTATATAATGGGACTCAAGCATCCACAGATTTTGATATTCATGGGGCAGGGATCCTGGAACCAAACCTCAGCAGATACTGAATGCCCATTGTATTTATCTCAAAACTCAAGGAGAAACCCAGCCTAAGAATCTTCTTTTCCATAAGCAACACCCACCAGCTAACAAAGGAATCAGAGAGAGCAATAAGCAAGTAATAGAAGGAGCAGTAGAGAATAGCTAACATAACCACCATTTTGGGGAAGTTATTCAAATTTTACATTCAACTGATTGCAAACCCAATTCCACTTATATAGACATGTTCCCCACAGAAGAGTGATAAACCCAAAGTCTTTCTCAGGAGTCTTGGCTGGGTGCTTTTCAACTGAGAGTGAAATCCAAATGTGAATACCAATGCTAATCTGGGCCAAAGACACTGCTATATAACAGAGATGGATAATAGGGTTCCCAGTGTGGTCATGACTGTGCTGTAGGAACCCCCCTTTTCCAATATCTATTTAAGTAATAGTTATATATTATAACCTCTCCATTGACGCCCCCTTGTCGTGGGAGAGAGGCTTGCGTACCCTAATGATGTTTTGAGCTATGCTGGCGGTGGCATAATAGCCACTGGTAGGGTCTCCCATGCCAGACAGGTCAAAACCGAAGGGTCTGACAAAGAGCGTCAAAGGGCAGGATGGGCTCTCTAGCCTTGTGGCAACCGTCCTAGGAGAAGGAAAACTCCAATCCCAAACCCGGGCAGATGGTGCTCGTCCAACCCTGTAAGGTCAACCATCTAAGAGAAGGAAACTCTAATCAAACCTACGGCCCGAGGACCTCACTGCCACGTCCATGCTTGCAAGGCCACGGCAGATGAATCTCTGGTTTAAAGGGTGAGGCCAGTTCTGTGCACGCTGCGCTCCACCAGAAAAATCCATTGCACAGGCTCAAAGGACAAATCCATTTCCAAAAAAGCCCTGTAGCGACTGGCGAGGGACGAAACCGGCAGGTGTAAAGATGCACTGGAAGCCGCAGCCCCAACCCTGCATGCAGGCGGTTCAGGACATTGGTCGCTCAAGCCTGACCCGGGAGATGACAGTCTTGTTCGGCAGCATCTTGAACGACCAAGCAGCCTTTTTTAAGGAGAGCACTGCTTGCTCCATATGGAGAGGGGCCTAGAAAAGGTGGCCTAAAGAAAGCTCATCCCCAACTACCTGGTTGGCTAGCCGCGGCCAACGGGAATCTTCTGATGCGGTCAAACCAAGGCAAAGAAACAAAGGCACACACCGGCCTCCAAAGGTGTAAATAAACTGACACTTGCATGCTGGAACATCAGAACCATGCAAGACTCTGAAGATAGTGGACGGCCTGAGCGTCGTTCTGCCCTAATAGCCCTTGAACTATCACGGCTTAATATTGACATCGCTGCTCTTAGTGAAGTTCGCTTCCATGAGGAAGGCAGCCTTAAAGAACATGGCGCCGGCTACACACTTTACTGGTCTGGCAAACCCAAAACCGAAAAACATCTGTCAGGAGTAGGCTTTATGATTAAAAACTCCATTGCCTCCAAACTCGAAACCTTGCCAACAGGACACTCTGATCGCATTATTTCCTTACGCCTCCCACATGTTGTCCTCTTTAGTATATATGCCCCAACTATGCAAGCCGACCCTGTAGAGAAAGACAAATTCTACACAGACCTACGCCAACTCATACAAAAAGTCCCTGTAGAAGATAAAATTATTATCTTTGGTGACTTCAATGCCAGAGTAGGAAAGAACTCCGAAGCCTGGAAAGGTGTCTTAGGCAAGCATGGTGTTGGAAATTGCAATGATAACGGACGCCTCCTGCTAGAGTTCTGTGCAGAACAACAGCTGACTATTACAAACACAATCTTTCAGCAGAAAGATAGCTTGAAGACAACCTGGATGCATCCCCGATCCAAACATTGGCACCTCATTGACTACGTTCTAGTCCGTCAGAGAGACATTCGTGATGTCCGTCATACCCGAGTGATGCCCAGTGCAGAATGCCAAACAGATCATCGCCTTGTCAGATGTAAACTAAATCTTCATCTTAAGTTCAAACCTAAGAGGGGTGGCATCTTAAAGAAGAGACTCCAAGTCAACAATCTTCAACAAGCTACCATGAGAGACAACTTCCAGGCAAATCTACAAACGAAACTTGAAGACCATCCTACAGATCCTTCTCCTACAGTGCTTTGGCAACATATCAAAAACAGCATCCTCCAGTCTGCAGAAGAATCCCTTGGCTTCTCCCACAAGAAAAATCAAGACTGGTTTGATGAAAACAACCAAGAGATCCAGGAGCTGTTGGCAAGGAAGAGAGCTGCTCACCAGGCATACCTCGCCCAGCCAACCTGTCATGTAAGAAAAGCAGCTTTCCGCCTCACATGTAGCAAACTACAACAAAAACTCCGAGATATGCAGAACAAGTGGTGGATCAATATAGCAGAAAAGACACAACGCTGTGCAGATCTGGGTGATCATAGAGGATTTTATGAAGCTCTTAAAGCAGTGTTTGGACCTACTTATCAGGTCCAAAGCTCCTTATACAGTACAGATGGTCAAACATTAATTACTGATAAAGCCTCCATCCTAAATCGTTGGGCTGAACATTTTCAAAGTCTCTTTAGCGCCAACCGAGTAGTCCAAGCCTCAGCTATCCAATATATGATACAAAAACCAATGAAAAATGAATTGGACATAGCTCCCACTTTGGAAGAGACCCTTAAGGCCATACAGCAGATGAAAAACGGCAAGGCAGCTGGGATTGATGGAATCCCACCTGAAGTTTGGAAACACGGAGGTCATGCACTCCACGAAAAATTCCACGAATTCCTTGTGAATTGCTGGGAAAAAGGGGAACTGCCATCAGACCTCCGAGATGCAGTCATCATCACCCTGTACAAGAAAAAAGGAGCAAAATCCGATTGCTCAAACTATCGAGGCATAACACTGCTCTCTATTGCTGGAAAAATCCTTGCAAGGATACTCCTGAACAGGTTAGTTTCTGCTATTGCAGAAGAACTTCTCCCTGAAAGCCAATGTGGCTTCAGAGCCAATAGGAGTACTACAGACATGGTATTTGCCCTTAGGCAACTGCAAGAAAAATGTAGGGAGTAGAACAAGGGTATCTATGTAACATGTGTCGACCTCACCAAAGCCTTTGACACTGTAAGTAGAAAAGGTCTGTGGCAGATCCTGGAAAGACTAGGATGTCCCCCCAAATTCCTTAAAATGATTAGCTTGCTACACGAGGGCCAGCGTGGTCAAGTCAGATATGGCGATGCTCTTTCAGAACCCTTTCTAATAACTAATGGAGTGAAGCAAGGTTGTGTTCTTGCACCAACTTTATTTACAATCTTCTTTAGCATGATGCTCCAAAGGGCTATGGCAGAGCTTGAAGAAGACGACGGCATCTATATACGCTACCGTACTGATGGTAGCTTGTTTAACTTAAGCCGTCTGAGGGCTCACACTAAGACTCTAAACTATCTAGTCCGTGAGCTGCTCTTCGCCGATGATGCTGCCCTTGTTGCCCACACAGAAGCAGCTCTGCAGCGCCTAACATCCTGCTTTGCAACAGCTGCAGAGCTGTTTGGGCTAGAAGTCAACCTGAAGAAAACAGAAGTTCTTTACCAGCCTGCACCACAGGACGAACACCACCATCCCCACATTGCCGTCGGCAAATCAGTTCTCAAGTCCGTTCAGCAGTTCACCTACCTGGGAAGCATCATCTCCTCAGATGCCAAGATTGACAAAGAGATCGATCACAGATTAGCAAAGGCATATAGTGCATTTGGAAGACTTCACAAAAGAGTCTGGAGCAATAAACACCTGAGGCAAAGCACAAAAATCAGTGTGTATAGAGCCATCGTACTGTCTATCCTCCTTTATGGATCTGAAACATGGGTCACCTATCGCCACCACCTACGACTCCTCGAGCGCTTTCATCAGCGCTGTCTACGCACAATCCTAAATATACACTGGACTGACTATGTGACGAATGTTGCTGTCCTTGAGCAAGCAGGGATCACCAGCATTGAGGCCATGATATTGAGAACACAGCTGCGTTGGGCAGGGCACGTTTCTAGGATGGAGGACCATCGTCTCCCAAAAATACTACTCTACGGTGAACTCGCCACGGGTCAGCGTAAGAGGGGCGCTCCAAAAAAGCGATACAAAGACTCCCTGAAACAACATCTCAGGCATGGCCAAATTGATCACCAACAGTGGTCCGCCCTGGCCTCACATCGGGAGGCATGGAGACGCACTATCCACAATGCTGCAGCCTTATTTGAGAACTCACGACGAACAAGTCTTGAAGAGAAACGACAACGCAGAAAGAATCACAACCCAAAAACATCACCCAAGGAGACCTTCTGCTGTACTTTTTGCAACCGGACTTGTTTATCTCGGATTGGCCTTTTTAGTCATCAGCGCGCTTGCAGAAAGCGCGGGATGAGTCCTTCCTGAATCTTCGTTTGCGAAGAAAAGCCAGAGAGATATATTATAAATAGGTCATCTAAATAAACAAAGTATAACTTGTAGGAACCCCTTTTGATGGAGCAGTGGGAGGCCTGTAACTTTGCCTCAGTGCCTGTGCCATTGCCAGGAGAGCCGAGGGCAGGGCTAGAGGGGATTTAAGCCCGGCTGCCCTCTGCTTCCTCCTTTTCATTGTTTGATCAGCCTACCGTCCTGCCTCTGAATCAGTGTGAATGAATCAAGGTTCAGGGCTGGGTAGGAATTCTCCCCTCTTTCCGGCAGTCTTTTTGCCTACCCTGTACTGTATGTGAACTTGACAATTGGCTTAGGGTGGTGTCTGAAATAGGTGGTCAATTGGCAGGTAGAGGGGGACATTTGGTAGTTTTGTGAGCACCTTTGACCTCCTCCTTTTAGAGGTGAAGGGGGGAGCTGGAACTGCCCCTTTACTTCCTGTGAACTGAGGGGTGGGGAAAGTGACCTCCTTTGGTGCTGGCCTGAGGGATAAACCATCTCTTTAAGTCCTGTGATTTGGAGGAGGGAATTTTGGGTTGGCCTTCCAGATGTGGACTGATTGGTGAGCAACCCAACTTATGGGTTCTCCCTAGGGTTCAGGTGTTTTTGCCCAAGGGAGGTTGGGGAGGGTTTTTTGGTATTGGCCTCATGCCCCAACTATTCCCACACTAGATTGCACCCCCATTGCAGATCTCTCAGAAAGAGGTTAAATATGTTATAGCTAAATAAAAGTGACCCTTTATATCCCAGCTATATGTGTGGTCTCTTTATTTGTGTCTGGTCTCCTTATTCCTGCCTCTACCATCAAAGGGTAAGATTCCATGGAACGTTCAACCCACTGACCCTCAGCACCAAAATAAATAAATGAAAATCAACATAAACATCACCATGGGATGGCCTCCTGATTGCAATTGTGAGCAAAACCAATTGCATAAGTGTTTTGTTCAGTTTCATTTCCCTTTAAGAACCTTTGTACCTCTTGCAGCCTTTCGTATCTTGGACTTAGTATAATTTATAATCAAGTGGTTCTTAAGAACAATGGGCCTGAAATCAAGTAAGTAGTTTACAGAATCACAGAATCAATTATAGAGTTGGAAGAGACCACAAGGGCCATCTAGTCCAACCCCATCTGTCCTGCAGGAATAGACCTATTGTAACCAACAAAAGTAGTATAGTAACACCAGTATACTACAACAGTCTCATCAATGACACTCTTAGGGAGCAGGATTCAGCAGTCTAAGGATCAGAAGCCAGATCCTTAAGAAATACACGAAAACGCTGAAGCCAAAATAAAACTCAGTTTGATACTTCTCATGGCAAAACATGATTGTGAGACTTCAACTGCTGCCCACATCTAGTCCGGTTAGAAGCCTGATTATATAAACATCTAATGAAGAATAGGGATAGATTAGGTTAATTGCTGGCAGATGAAAGTGATTAATCTGCCAATGATTAATCTACTCTGCTCAGTCAGGAACTCCTTTGGCCCAGATCACTGGCAAGCAAAGGGCACCCAAGCAACACCTAAAACCCACCCACTGACTACCCAAAATTAGGATTAAAGCAGAATTGATTTATTGCACAGCAAATGCTAGCACCACAGATGTGGCAAAGGAGGCCATTCATGGAGGTTTTGTGTTAATGAAAAGAAAGGGCTGGTTTACATGGAAGGTTTTATTGAGTTAAGTTGTGCTGTAGTGCTTTCACGCATCAGTGGTGGGTAATTTATATGGTAATTGTTTACACAGCTATATTTTGTGGCGTTCCCACAGCCAAATGTGGTGGGGGCATGGCCAAGCATTGCAGAGGGAAAGGAATGCCATAGGAATGCCTGCCCTGGCCCCAACTCCATGCTGAACAGCTTAGAAAGTTTTCTTCCTTGCTTGAAACAGCATTTTCTTCCAAATACAGGAAAGCCAGAGAGAGAGGGGGGGGGGAGAGCAGTTCAGCTTGCTACAGCCCTTCGTGAAATCGTTTCTCTCCCTCCCCCATGCACAGGAAAAAAGTTGACAACTGAGGTTTTACATACTTTTGAAACAGCAGAGAAGGTGAGAAGGAATGCTCCATGAATGAAAATTGTTGGGAATCCTTTTTGTTTGAAAACTGGCTTGCAAAATAGCAGACAGGAGTTTTGCAAGTTTCCTCTAAACGCTACAGTCTTTCCTCCCTCCCTCCCCCTCTTTTAAGCCCACCCCTGCATCATCAACAATGCAGCTCTGCTTTAACCCTTAGCGGAATGCTAGTTTACACTGCAAATAAAGCACTACATTGCAAATATACCGGCAAAAATAGCGACATGCCCTGCCACGCTATATTTGGGTGTTTCACCTTCCCCCCTTCTGAATGAGGCGATGCTGTGCTGTGATCCGTGGGAACTATGAGCTATCTTAGCGGTATATTTAGAGGAATATTTGCCCATGTAAACCACCCCAAACACTTGCCAAACAGTCTCCCACTGAAACAACAGGAGAAAAGAAGTGACATCATGTGATAAGTACTGGCCAAATATGCTAATATCTTGCTGTAATTGCAAAATACCAAGCTGGTGTGATAAAGTCCTAATATACTTTTGATACTTAGACTACAGTAAACCCTGTTCTCTCAGGATTAACCCAAAAGCTGTTTTAAGATCAGTGAATACAGAGACAAGCATACCAAATGGAACTGAAGTACATTTCTCTGCCAGGTGAACTAATATGCAGCAATGATCAAAGTGACAGAGCTACCTTCTCTATCTGCTCTATCTAGTCTGGGGCTACAATTTCTACTCATTCTTACAGATAATATTTCCAATAGACTACAAATTCAGCCAAGGGCTACCTCTTCAGCCTAGGAGTGTTCCCAGATTTGTGCCACCCATAAGAACATAAGAAGAGCCATACTGGATAAGTCCAAAGGCCTATCTAGTCCAACATTCTGTTCACACAGGAGCCAATCAATTGTCTAGAGAAAGCCCACCAACAGAACATGAATACAACTATCTCCAGCTTATCAGAAACTAATACACTATGGCATGCCCCCTCTGATACTGGAGGAGATATATAGCCTTCTGACTAGTAGCCAGTGATGACTTCATCCTCATGAATTTATCCACTCCCCTTTCAAATCTATCCAACATGGTAGCCATAACTGCATCTGGTAGTAGTGACTCCCACTGTCTAACTATTCACACTGTGAAGAAAATACAGGTGCCCCTCCCCCCCTGTATCCATGGAACCAATACCTACAGTTTCAGTTATCCATGCCTGAAAAATAGAGACACATACCATAGAGTTGTGCTGGAAAATGCCTAGAGAGGTGTCCTCTCTAGGAATTGCTAGGTCCTCCAATGCAATTCTATGGTAGGTTTGTAGCGGAAGTCCTTTATTTTAATAGGGTTTGCTATTATCTACAGTTTCACTTATAAATGGTAAGTCCAGGAATGTATCTCTCACAGATACATGTGTGTGTGTGTATGACCTGTACTTTCTTTTATCCACCCTGTATCTCCCATTGTTTAGTTCCAGTGGACGGCCCTGGGTTTTAGTATTATAAAAGAGGGAGAAAGGATCTTCCTATCTACTTTCTCCAACCCATGCATCATTTTATATCTCTCTATTACCTCTCCTCTTGCTTCCTTTTCTTCTAAGTGAAACAGCCCCAAATTTGGTAGCTTTTCCTCATAAGGTGCTTAATCAAACACCTGCAGGGCTGTATACAAGTCCCAGGGTTGACCCTAGTCCCAGTCTTCTTGTTTGCCTCTCACTGGCCAAGGAGCCCTGCAGGAGCCCTGGGTCTTTGTTGCAGCATTATGAAATAAAGCCTAGGAATGAATTTCAAGCGGAAAGGCACCAATTAAAGTGAGTGGTGCCTCATTCATTTAATTTTTCTTGCTTTGCAAGCTGTTGCTGATTTTAAGAAAAGAAAAGAAAAGAAAAGAAAAGAAAAGAAAAGAAAAGAAATACAGAACAGTTTCTTGATTTATGGCTTCTCTAAGTATACCCTGGTAATTTTTGGCACCAGGAAAAACATTGATCTAATCTTGGCAGAGGCTAAGTCATTCATTGCTTTCCTGCCGCCTATCACTTTCTCTCACCATGGAGAATAAAGCTAGCCAAGGAACTCCTTGTCTCTGAGCCTCTGCAAAATTGTCTCTGAACCAGGCCTCTTTTCTTCTTACTGGCTTGTTTGTTTCTGGCACCTTTTCTCAACACACGTACATGCTCATGCATGCAAACACCCACCCACACATCCCTGCTTTCTCTTCCATCCCCAACACTCCCCCCTCCAACCATGATTGCATTCCTGTGTACAAGGCTGAGAACCTGCATTCATAATATGATCAAAGGGGTATCTCCTCTGCTATCATAAGCAAAGTGGTGTATCAAATAGTTCTTCAGGATGCCAAAAATTCACAAAATAATCTTGATGGTATCCAGCCACATTAATCTCTTGGCAAATACACAGGTTCAGTTGTCTATAAGTACTGAAAACTCATACAGAGCTCCAGAGAACTCTTTAAAATCATCATCTTGATTATTTTATTTATTCTTTATTAATTAATTTTTAGCATAGTGTAGATGGCCAGTATTCTACATCAGCTACTCAGTTAACTACTTAACTAAGTAAACTTTCCTGGCCCAACCCCAACCCCCCCCCCAAAAAAAACCCTTAAAGAAACATTATTCATCTATGCTCCAATCACCAGCAAAATGGACCTCCTTCTCCCCATGCAGCTGGTGAATGGTAAAGTAGGTTGATAGTGAGTTACAATCATGGCCCTAGGGTCACAGTCCTGACTAAGTAGCAATTGTGAATGCAGAACAGTTACCTAGATTTACTCATCTATAACTGTTTCATATTTACAACCCCTACTTAGATCTTGTCTGCACTGCCCAGATTCGTCCATATTCTGCCCAGAGTATTCTGGCCCCGGAGCTGCCCTGGATTCCCCACCTCCCCCATTACCTTGCATTCCATGGCAAGAGTGAGCAGCTGTCTACACATGCACACTGCACTGTATCGGTGGGCACCTCTGCCCCTACTGCTGCTGTCACACATCACACTTTCTGAGGTTGGAAATGAGGTGCCCAGTTTTGATCACATGCTGGGGGTCTCATTGTGATCTCAGAGAGTGTGACATGCAGCACTAGCAGTAGTGGCAGAGGTACCTGCCAATACAGTGCAGCATGGGTGTACAGACAGATCCCTATTCCCTCCATGGGATGCTCCAGTTTTCCCCGCAGGAACTTGGTTTCCCCAGGTATTTTCTTAAGCCCTTTTAAGTGTCCCCTCCCCAACTGCTTTCTAGCTGGAACTGCCTGGATGTGATCCAGATAGTTCAGAAAAGAATTGGGGCCAAATTCCTGCATTGTCTGTACAGCTGGGTGCAGGAATGGGGGGAAGCCATTTCATTTGGCCTGTGCAGACAAGGCCTTAGTCACAATTGCGACACTATTGCCACAGTCGTAACTCCATCCCCAACCTACTTTACTGGGCATCAGCTGCAATGAGCTCAATGAGGTCCGTTCTGCTGGTGATTGGAGCATGGGTGAATGACGTTTCCAGCAGGTTTTGGAAGGGTGAGGCCAGGAGATATTACTTAGTTCAATATACTTAAATATGTAGTTGATGTAGGATGCCAGCTGAAACTTTGTGTCACTCTAATGTGACTATGAGATAAAACAGAAACAGTAGGATGTGAAAATGCAACAAAAACTATTGACCAGTGTTAAAATAAAATGAAAAAGCTGCAGAGAAAACTTTTAAAATTGTCTTCCAAAATCTGTATTTCAAAGCTGTTCTTGACATATAGCCAATAAAAAGAAAGGTAGATAGGATCTAACTCACAAAAGCAACAGAGACTAAACAGCATCAGGATATAAAATATATAAGCACTGTATGTAACAAATATTATTGCAATAATAATAAAGCTATTAAATATTCCATTGTTAAATATTAAAAACCAACCAAAGTTATAAATAGCATTAAGGTTGAAGGTCCAGAAGGCACAAATCAATAGTTGAAAGAAAGTAAATGGCCAAAGGTTTTGGGCAAGTCTTCATTAAATCAGAGGCCAGTGGTCTTTGACTGTGGCAAATGGAGTTCTTCCTCAGACAAAGGCTGAAATGTGGGCAAAAACCCTAACACATCATTATAAATTCTTACAGAATAAAAATGCCTCTTCTCCTTCACTACCCAGAACCTGATAATAATAATAATAATAATAATAATAATAATTTATAAATGTATTTATATTCTGCCTTTTCCCTAGGGAATCAAGGTGGAGCACAATATAATTATAACAATAAAATATTATAACAATAAAAGCTCAAAGTTAAAAAACAATCCCATATCCCATCTCTCCCCCCAATCATAAAGACAACAAAGAACAATAAAATAGAAATTAAACAGCAGAATATATTAAAATTACAAATACAAATTCAATAAAATTGTGGTTCGGTTTGTTTTTGTTTTGATCTGGAAGGCTAATCTGGAAAGGCCTGCCAGTAGAGATCAGTTTTAACAGCCTTTTTAAAGGCTTCTAGAACTCACGCCGAACAAGTCTTGAAGAGAAATGACAACACAGAAAGAATCACAACCCAGAAACATCACCCAAGGAGACCCTCTGCTGTGCTTTCTGCAACCGGACTTGTTTATCTCGGATTGGCCTTTTTAGTCATCAGTGTGCTTGCAGAAAGCGTGGGATGAGTCCTTCCTGAATGTTCATTTGCGAAGAAAAGCCAGAGAGAGAGAGAGAGAGAGGGAGGTAATATGATGGATCTTGTCCAGCAGGTTGCTCCATAGCCTGGGAGCAGCAGATGAAAAGGTATTCTGGGTCACCGCAGCCAATCTGGTCTTCTTTGGCTGCAACAGGTTCTTCCCAGAGGACCTAAGTTTGCGGGGTGGATTATATGGAGGAAGGCACTCCTGCAAGTAGCCTGGACCCAGGCCTTGTAGGGCTTTAAAGGTTATCAAATTTTAATAGTTTTTATTGGTGTGTGTGTGTGTATACACACACACACACACACACACACACACACACATATAAAACAACAAGGCATAAACCCCCCCAGAAAGAATTATCACAATTATGCAATTGAAGCAAATATTTGAAAAAAACAAAAACAAAACATAACAGCAAAAATACAACCATTTGACAATAAAACTAATTATTTATAATCCCCCAACTCCATAATTTCTGTATATACAAATTTTATATACATCTGCTTAACACTTATACTCTAAAAAGACTTCCCACCTACACACCAAATATTTTGTTAAGCTATTGCGTACCTATTCATCCTCTATATTACTAATATCTCACACGCCCCCTTGTCGTGGGAGAGAGGCTTGCGTACCCTAATGATGTTTTGAGCTATGCTGGCGATGGCATAATAGCCACTGGTAGGGTCTCCCATGCCAGACAGGTCAAAACCGAAGGGTCTGACAAAGAGCGTCAAAGGGCAGGATGGGCTCTCTAGCCTTGTGGCAACCGTCCTAGGAGAAGGAAAACTCCAATCCCAAACCCGGGCAGATGGTGCTCGTCCAACCCTGTAAGGTCAACCATCTAAGAGAAGGAAACTCTAATCAAACCTACGGCCCGAGGACCTCACTGCCACGTCCATGCTTGCAAGGCCACGGCAGATGAATCTCTGGTTTAAAGGGTGAGGCCAGTTCTGTGCACGCTGCGCTCCACCAGAAAAATCCATTGCACAGGCTCAAAGGACAAATCCATTTCCAAAAAAGCCCTGTAGCGACTGGCGAGGGACGAAACCGGCAGGTGTAAAGATGCACTGGAAGCCGCAGCCCCAACCCTGCATGCAGGCGGTTCAGGACATTGGTCGCTCAAGCCTGACCCGGGAGATGACAGTCTTGTTCGGCAGCATCCTGAATGACCAAGCAGCCTTTTTTAAGGAGAGCACTGCTTGCTCCATATGGAGAGGGGCCTAGAAAAGGTGGCCTAAAGAAAGCTCATCCCCAACTACCTGGTTGGCTAGCCGCGGCCAACGGGAATCTTCTGATGCGGTCAAACCAAGGCAAAGAAACAAAGGCACACACCGGCCTCCAAAGGTGTAAATAAACTGACACTTGCATGCTGGAACATCAGAACCATGCAAGACTCTGAAGATAGTGGACGGCCTGAGCGTCGTTCTGCCCTAATAGCCCTTGAACTATCACGGCTTAATATTGACATCGCTGCTCTTAGTGAAGTTCGCTTCCATGAGGAAGGCAGCCTTAAAGAACATGGCGCCGGCTACACACTTTACTGGTCTGGCAAACCCAAAACCGAAAAACATCTGTCAGGAGTAGGCTTTATGATTAAAAACTCCATTGCCTCCAAACTCGAAACCTTGCCAACAGGACACTCTGATCGCATTATTTCCTTATGCCTCCCACATGTTGTTCTCTTTAGTATATATGCCCCAACTATGCAAGCCGACCCTGTAGAGAAAGACAAATTCTACACAGACCTACGCCAACTCATACAAAAAGTCCCTGTAGAAGATAAAATTATTATCCTTGGTGACTTCAGTGCCAGAGTAGGAAAGAACTCCGAAGCCTGGAAAGGTGTCTTAGGCAAGCATGGTGTTGGAAATTGCAATGATAACGGACGCCTCCTGCTAGAGTTCTGTGCAGAACAACAGCTGACTATTACAAACACTGTCTTTCAGCAGAAAGATAGCTTGAAGACAACCTGGATGCATCCCCAATCCAAACATTGGCACCTCATTGACTACATTCTAGTCCGTCAGAGAGACATTCGTGATGTCCGTCATACCCGAGTGCTGCCCAGTGCAGAATGCCAAACAGATCATCGCCTCGTCAGATGTAAACTAAATCTTCATCTTAAGTTCAAACCTAAGAGGGGTGGCATCTTAAAGAAGAGACTCCAAGTCAACAATCTTCAACAAGCTACCATGAGAGACAACTTCCAGGCAAATCTACAAACGAAACTTGAAGATCATCCTACAGATCCTTCTCCTACAGTGCTTTGGCAACATATCAAAAACAGTATCTTCCAGTCTGCAGAAGAATCCCTTGGCTTCTCCCACAAGAAAAATCAAGACTGGTTTGATGAAAACAACCAAGAGATCCAGGAGCTGTGGGCAAGGAAGAGAGCTGCTCACCAGGCATACCTCGCCCAGCCAACCTGTCATGTAAGAAAAGCAGCTTTCCGCCTCACATGTAGCAAACTACAACAAAAACTCCGAGACATGCAGAACAAGTGGTGGATCAATATAGCAGAAAAGACACAGCGCTGTGCAGATCTGGGTGATCATAGAGGATTTTATGAAGCTCTTAAAGCAGTGTTTGGACCTACTTATCAGGTCCAAAGCTCCTTATACAGTACAGATGGTCAAACATTAATTACTGATAAAGCCTCCATCCTAAATCGTTGGGCTGAACATTTTCAAAGTCTCTTTAGCACCAACCGAGTAGTCCAAGCCTCAGCTATCCAATATACGATACAAAAACAAATGAAAAATGAATTGGACATAGCTCCCACTTTGGAAGAGACCCTTAAGGCCATACAGCAGATGAAAAACGGCAAGGCAACTGGGATTGATGGAATCCCACCTGAAGTTTGGAAACACGGAGGTCATGCACTCCACGAAAAATTCCACGAATTCCTTGTGAATTGCTGGGAAAAAGGGGAACTGCCATCAGACCTCCGAGATGCAGTCATCATCACCCTGTACAAGAAAAAAGGAGCAAAATCCGATTGCTCAAACTATCGAGGCATAACACTGCTCTCTATTGCTGGAAAAATCCTTGCAAGGATACTCCTGAACAGGTTAGTTCCTGCTATTGCAGAAGAACTTCTCCCTGAAAGCCAATGTGGCTTCAGAGCCAATAGGAGTACTACAGACATGGTATTTGCCCTTAGGCAACTGCAAGAAAAATGTAGGGAGCAGAACAAGGGTCTCTATGTAACATTTGTCGACCTCACCAAAGCCTTTGACACTGTAAGTAGAAAAGGTCTGTGGCAGATCCTGGAAAGACTAGGATGTCGCCCCAAATTCCTTAAAATGATTATCTTGCTACACGAGGGACAGCGTGGTCAAGTCAGATATGGCGATGCTCTTTCAGAACCCTTTCTAATAACTAATGGAGTGAAGCAAGGTTGTGTTCTTGCACCAACTTTATTTACAATCTTCTTTAGCACGATGCTCCAAAGGGCTATGGCACAGCTTGAAGAAGACGACGGCATCTATATACGCTACCGTACTGATGGTAGCTTGTTTAACTTAAGCCGTCTGAGGGCTCACACTAAGACTCTAAACTATCTAGTCCGTGAGCTGCTCTTCGCCGACGATGCTGCCCTTGTTGCCCACACAGAAGCAGCTCTGCAGCGCCTAACATCCTGCTTTGCAACAGCTGCAGAGCTGTTTGGGCTAGAAGTCAACCTGAAGAAAACAGAAGTTCTTTACCAGCCTGCAACACAGGACGAACACCACCATCCCCACATTGCCGTCCGCAAATCAGTGCTCAAGTCCGTTCAGCAGTTCACCTACCTGGGAAGCATCATCTCCTCAGATGCCAAGATTGACAAAGAGATCGATCACAGATTAGCAAAGGCATATAGTGCATTTGGAAGACTTCACAAAAGAGTCTGGAGCAATAAACACCTGAGGCAAAGCACAAAAATCAGTGTGTATAGAGCCATTGTACTGTCTATCCTCCTTTATGGATCTGAAACATGGGTCACCTATCGCCACCACCTACGACTCCTCGAGCGCTTTCATCAGCGCTGTCTACACACAATCCTAAATATACACTGGACTGACTATGTGACGAATGTTGCTGTCCTTGAGCAAGCAGGGATCACCAGCATTGAGGCCATGATATTGAGAACACAGCTGCGCTGGGCAGGGCACGTTTCTAGGATGGAGGACCATCGCCTCCCAAAAATACTACTCTACGGTGAACTCGCCACGGGTCAGCGTAAGAGGGGCGCTCCAAAAAAGCGATACAAAGACTCCCTGAAACAACATCTCAGGCTCGGCCAAATTGATCACCAACAGTGGTCCGCCCTGGCCTCACATCGGGAGGCATGGAGACGCACTATCCACAATGCTGCAGCCTTATTTGAGAACTCACGACGAACAAGTCTTGAAGAGAAACGACAACGCAGAAAGAATCACAACCCAAAAACATCACCCAAGGAGACCTTCTGCTGTGCTTTTTGAAACCGGACTTGTTTATCTCGGATTGGCCTTTTTAGTCATCAGCGCGCTTGCAGAAAGAGCGGGATGAGTCCTTCCTGAATCTTCGTTTGCGAAGAAAAGCCAGAGATTATCTATAACTGTTAACCTAATTCTTACTATTATATATAAAACATTTCCACGTATTATTATTACATATTCCTATCAATATTCTTATAAAAAAAATTAATTACTAAATCTTTAATATTTATTTTATTAATTTTTAACTTATTACTAATTGTTTTCAACATTACACCTTTTAATTCTTAAATCCTACTACATACACATTACCCCTTAGTTTTTTTCATATACATCTTATAAACGGTTCCCAATTATTCATAAATTCCTCTACTGGCTTTCCTTTCACTAACTTTGTCAGTTTATCCATTTGTGTCATATCTGACACTTTTTCTATCCAATCTATAATTGTAGGAATACCTTTAGATTTCCCTTGCCTCATGAAGACCAATCGAGCTGCAGTAACTAAATAACTTATTAATGATCTATGTTGTATTTCTTTTGTGTTTCCTAAATCAATCATGTTTAATAAAAATAATTCTGGACACATGGAAATTTTAAATCCTAAAATTTTTGATATCTCTCTATTTATTTTAGACCAGTACCTCTGAGTTTTCTTACACTTCCACCAGGAATTATAAAAGGTTCCTTTCTGCCGTCTGCACTTCCAGCAGATATCAGAGGAATTTTTATATATCTTAGCTAGCATATCTGGGGATAAATAGGGCTTTAAAGGTTATAACCAACACTGTGAACCTTGCCTGGAAACTAATTGGCAGCCAATGAAGGGATTTTAAGACAGGTGTTATGTGGTTGGCTTTAGATGTACCCGCGACCAACCTGGCTGCCATGTTTTGTACCAATTGAAGTTTGTGAACTTGGCATGAGGGTAGTCCCATCTAGAGCGCATTGCAGAAGTCAAGCCGAGAGGTTACTAGCACGTGTACCACTATTTCTAGGTCATCCTGCTCCAGAAAAGGTCACAGCTGACGTATCAGCCAAAGCTGATAACAGGCACTCCTGACCATCATATCTATCTGGGCTGTCAGCTGGAGAGTTGAGTCAAGGAGCACCCCCAAGCTGCGAACACAGTCCTTCAGGGGAAGTGTGACCCCATGCAGGACTGGTGGGCATATTTCCATTCCTGGGTTGGGGGTCCCAATAGCAAGTATTTCCATCTTATCTGGATCCAGCTTGAGTTTGTTTTCCCTCATCCAATCCATTACCACCTTAAGACAGTCTGTCAGAGGAGAGATGCCATCCTTAGGCACTGCAGCAGTCCGAGACTGCTATTCATTACCTTTAGATGGCTATACTGGTCCACTAGCATGGAGCCCTGAAAGTGCATTAACATTTCTTTTAGGTAGAACCAATGAAAATATCCAAAAGGAGTGACAATGGGGTTGTTTAGATGACCCCCCCCCCCAAAAAAAATCCACAAGGAATGCAGGCACAATACCTTTTGTTTAGATGAGCTCCTGCTGAGACTCACCATACTGGGAAGGAGGTGGGCTGAAAACTCCAAATAGATTGCGTTAACAGCATTTGCTGTTTCTTGTGATCTTTTTAAAAAATTGCATGGAAATGCACGTAACAGGTTGTCTGAACAATCAATTTGAATAGGGGCACATAGAAGAACTCAAATGTGATTGGTTGGACCTCAGCAGGGGTGGGCTTACAAAGGATGAAGCAGCTGGAGCAGCCATTGTTTTTGTTTATATTTTGCCATCTGAATGATCATGTGCATGATTGTTCAAGTAGCAGAGCAAAAAAAGAGTTTTTTTAAAGCAGAAAACAGCTCTTCTGCATCTGTTATCTAAGGGAAAAAAGTGGGGGAGAATGGAGGGAGATTTTTGACAGGCAACCATCACTCACGGGCACCATCTTTTTTTCAGGCACATGCTCTGTGTAAACTGCAAATTAGGCCAAGTGTCCATGCCTGAAATCTTGCGAATGAGTCGTGGGCACAAATGAACACTGCTGTGATAGGGAGGTAAGGTGCTATTTTTCGGTATTAATTCTCCCATCTAGCTGTGCCTAATGTTTTGATTTCCTGAAAGTTCTTCCCTGACTTTCATTGGGAAAGTGAGGTGATGATATGCAGGGAGAAAACAATATTGCCAAGCAAGATGAAGAGAACAATGAGCCTGGGGACCATTCACAGTAGACAATTATTGCACTACGATTCTACTTTGCCTGCCATGACTCTGTCCTATGGCATCCTGGGAGTTGCAGTTTAGAGAAGGACGCTTAGAATTCTCAGCCAAATAATAATGCTATAATTTCCCAGTGTGAATTGCCCTATGGTCTGAAAACCGTAATAGCACAGAATGGTGGAGGCCTAAAAATACAACTCTATACAGTTTTTTTTTTTTTTAAGATCAGTTTCCACAATGTGCCGCAATAACTATTTCTTTAACACCAAAGAAAGATCTTAGGATTTCACTGGAATCCTGTTGTGGTTTTTCACAGGTACAAATGCCATTATGCAAGCGGTTGGTCTGTTTTGAATATTGTTGCAAAAGGGTGGCATCCTACTCAGGGATGTGTAAGCCCTGTGATGTGGTTGTGGGAGCTTAGGAATGCTGCCTAACAGGTTTAGTGTAGTCTTTTGTGGTGGATGGGGAGCTAGAGCAACTGCTGGGCAAAGGAAGAGTTAAAGGTTGTACAGCCCTCTGTGCAATTGGTTGCACAATGGTGAGATCCAGCACTACAGTGTATTAATCCTTTTCTAATCAGGGCAATCTTCATCTGTGTCAGGTGTGATTTCAATGATTTACCTGAATGTGTGAATGAAGATGGATTGCACCATAACTCTCACACATCAAAAACATGTAGTCGTTCCCTCTCCCCACCCCCACATCATATAGTCCCTCCCCATACATACAGCACAAACATCTGCAAGGGAGAAAGACTTCCCTCTATCTACAGCTGAACGCAAGGAAGATTCAGCATAGAACGGGAGCTCCATCAACACAAGTTTCCAGCTCCCATGGAAGCCTGTTAGCATACAACCATATGAAGCTCATTGTTCAAGTTAGGTTAATGCCTCACCCAACCACTTTGTGGGGAGGTTGTCTCTTTGGTCAGATCATGCACCATCCCTGCAAACAGCTGTATGCAGGGAAACTTGTACACATGGAAATGTCCCACCTGCAGATTTTTGTGCTATACATCTGGTGCCCTGGTAGCACAGTGGTTAAATGCTGGTACTGCAGCCACAATGTTGTGAGTTCGATCCTGCAAGGCTCCAGGCTAATCAGCCTTCCATCCTTTCTCATGAGTATCCACCTTGTTGGGGGTGATTAGCTAACACATTGTAAAACTGCTTAGTGAGTGCTTGCACTATAAAGCGGTATAGAAATGTAAGTGCTATTGCTAACAATTTGTAAGCCACTCTGAGAGGCTTGGTGGCTAAAGGGCAGGGTATAAATATTCTAAATAAAATAATAATAATATACTTAGAGGGAGGATAATGGACAGGTGTGACATTGTTCATGCATTCAAGTTACTTGTTTAAATATTGCTCACACAGGGCTATAGTTATCCAGGGTGGCTTTACTATACATGCCGTGATATGTGCCATGTTGCCTAAAGAAACATGCTTTCCAGGCTTCTGGCTCTCTGGAATGCTTCTGTGGGAGCATTCAGGAGGAAGGCTATATACACAGCCCTCCAAAAGAAACCCCACTGCCCTCCTCCACCACACACGCTTTAATGAAGAGAGGTCAGAGTTCATGATGGGAGGTTAGTTGAGATCGTAATAGAGGCTGGGAAGGATAGGTTTCACAAGTTTCCATGTTCTCAGTGGCACCATTAAGTCCTCTGTTTCAGAGTGGATGGTGGTGTTTTTATTCTTTTATTTATTACTTTATTGGTTCTCTGTTTTATTACAATTGTGATTATCAGCCTGTTTTATGGCACATCACCTAAAGAATGATTGCTATTGAGTAACTGATAAATGAAATAAACAAGAACGTGACAGGATTTCAAGATTCAGAAACAGGCATACAAAAAGCAGTTATTTCCAAAATTTGGGGGGAATGGTAGCATAACAAAACAAGGATGTTGCCGTCGTGCATATCATCATCATCATCATCATCATCATCACTGTACGTGGTGCTTTAAAAGTATAAGAACAACACAACAGATCCAGGCTAATTAAAATGTGATACAAAAGGAAAAGAGAATGGCAGTGTGGGAAAGGGATTTAGAGGCTTATCACATGCTGAATTAAAGTGGCAGGGCAGCTGGAAGGTTCCACTTTCCATGCTACCCTACCACATGACGTCATCGTTCTCCTGGTGTTCTGCCACTTAGGTCCCATGGGAGACCAAGGTAAAACTGTGACTTTTTGCTAACAGATTTTTCTGATTAGTAAAAGGACAGTTTTAACTCAGTGTTCAATGGGGCCTGAACGGAAGAATGATGATGTCATGCAGTAAGGCAGCATGGAACTTCCTGGCTGCCCTGCTGCTTTAATTTGGTATGCGACAAGCCTCCAAGTCCATCAGATACTGCCTCCTCTTCTCTCCCTCCACAGCCAGGGCAGTGGCAGTTGGGATGGAGGGAGAGCCTTTCATCTGCTTCTGGGCCTAGGCATGACGGAGCTGTGCCTGCCTCTTCTTCTCTCCCTCTGAGGCCATGGCAGTGGCAGATGGGATGGAGGGATGGAGAGAGGGCCTTTCCTCTGCTTCTGGGCCTAGGCATGATGAGACTGTGCCATATTACTGACTAGTATGTCTTCATTGCCTTGTTGCTATGAGCACATGCCAACCCATGACATCACAGTGCAACGTTTCAATGCCAGCACTCCATTTGGAAAGGTTGTCATTTAGAAATGGCCATGAATCATAATGTTCCAATCGTTTTATTATCTGTCTGAACTTTCTTTAAAATGTATGCATGTGTGTGTGTGTGCATACAGACATCATGCTTTCATTGTGGATGGATCAGCCTCTGAAATCTTTCCTGCTCTTGATTTACTTGAAGAATAAAGGCTCCCTGCCCCCACACTTTCTCTTAAAGTCAACTTCTCAAAGGAAAGGAATAAAAGGTATTTAGAAATGGTCTTTTAATGCTCCTGACCACTCTAGCTTACTGTGCACGTCTCTTTTGAAATCAAAGGGTATTGTTCCTTAGCACTCTGTAAGTGTTCCGTGAATGTTAACAGTCAGATAAAGAAAATGCAACAGAAAAATAAAATGAGTATTTAATTTACATTTCTTTGTTGAATCTGGATGTTGGCCATTTTGGAAAAGCTTGAAAAGGAGCTAGGACTGCCGTAACAAGCTACATATTTTGTGAATTATTGAAGAATATTTTTTTGGATGAGGGGTAATCAGAAATTTCATGGTATAATCTAATGGAAACTCAGTGAGGGGAAAACAGAATCTATGGTCACTGTAAATGTGGAGCATGAAGTGTCTATTCCTTATGTATGCAGAACAGAGTTTAGCATTTTACGTAAGAGAACTACTAAGTCTCAGAGCTTGGAAAAGTTACTTTTTAGACTACACATCCCAGCATACCTCAGTCTGCTTTACCAATCTCTCCTAAGTCTCTTAGAAACTTTGTAGCATCTTTTTTCAAAAACAATTAGTATAAAAGGAGGGTTAGGACTTTATCAGACCACCCACCATAAACTTTCTTTTGCTGGCATATTTTAAACCATATTTTTGCGGCAAAAGAACCCCCTTTATCAGACCTACCTTGAGCAGCATTAAAGAGGCAGCCCCAGTATAAATGGAGCACGACTTTTAGATATTTATTTATTTGTTTATTTAATTTATATCCCACTTTACACCCATATGGGATATAAAACGGCTTACGCTGTATGTTTAAAACAAATTAGCCAAAACAATCTGAATACTAAAATTAAACAAGCATTAAACAACAATCCACTTAGAAACATTTAGAACAGTTGAAAAATATTAAAACTAGTACATCCATTGCACTGCCCCAACCAGTTAAACATTAAAGACCTTTTAAAATAAGAAGGTATCTGCCTGCTGGTGAAAGGAGAAAGGTGAGGGGGGCAATCAAGCCTCTTTCAGAAGAGAATTCCAATATCTTGTCCCCAATCTTTTAAGGGCTTTCTAGGTCCAAGCCAGTATTTTGAACTGACTTTGGAAGTTTGAAGGTGATTGAAAGGCAGTGCAATTGGTACAAGACCACTGATATGTGGTTTTTGAAGTGCACACCTTACAAACAGTATGGCTGACACACTTTGCACTAATGGTGCACTAATGTACTAGCTTTTGAATGCTTTTCAAGGGCAGCTCCACATAGAGTACATTGTGTGTGTGTGTGTGTGTGTGCCTTCAATCCCTTGTTGACCCCATAAATTGCATAGGGTTTTCTTAAGTAAGGAATACTCAGAGGTGGTTTTGCCAGTGCCTTCATCTGAAATATAGCCAACACCACCTGATACTTGTTGGCAGGCAGTCTCCCATCCAAGTACTAACTAGAGCTGACCCTGCTTAGCTTCCAAGATCAGATGATATCTTGTGCCTTTAGGGTATTTAGATCCTATAGCGTGCATTACAGTAGTCTAAATGGGAAATTGACCAGATTCACTTGCCTTGGTAGATACTCCATGCCAAATTTTATACTGACAGAACAATTATGGTGATTTTTCAGGCAGGACAGAACATTGGAAAATACCAGCTGTCATTCTTAAGGCAGCTGTAACTTCACTTATTCTATTGTGCCACTTGTTTGTTCAGACTATGACAAAGTGTTGGAATGAGAAGGGTTAGTAGAGGAAGCTCCTGTCACATTCCTAGTTTATGCTGTCATCATTGTTCAACTGAGCTAAAAGTGTACTCACCTGGATAATCCTGAGGGAGTGATCCATGTAGGATGATTTTGCCTGTTCTAATATAAAACTTTGCCATACAAATCTCTGTGGGGTTTATCTGGTGGCCCTTTGGGCATCTGGAAGACTGAGAAAATTCTAATAATGAATCATTCAAATTATTTCCCAGAGCATTTAGTAGGGCAACATCATCCTTACCAATCCTGGCATTAAAGTCCCCTGCTAAAAGGACTTCAGCATAACAAAATTCAGTTTCAAGGGCCAGCAAATATTTGTTTAAAATCTCCCATTGGATCAATAATTTTTCTTTATTAGTTTGTGGTGGTAAATAAACATTAATTAATAAACATTAATTTTTTTAGCTCAGTTAGAGGAAGCAGTGTCATCAATTATGCTATTGTTTCACCTCATTTGAGAGGTTTAGTCTCTAATTTTCAGGTGGAGGAATGAATAGAAAGTGACCATTTCCCTCTGATTATTACAGTAGATCAAGTGGATCCCTCTAGTAATACCTCTCGGTACTCAAATAGCACTTCTGGGAAGGTACTTTGTTATAAAAGACCTAAATGGATGCAAAAGGTAGAAGATGACGTAAACTGGTGGATGAACTCCTCTCCCACTATTAATCTAAAACAAAAATTGTGAACAGCAAAATCTATGATGGAAGCTATTTTGTATTATGACAGCATGATCTCTGGGGCTAACAGTACTCTTTACCAGTTGATCACTGGAGTCAGATATAAGCAATTTAGAAAGAAATCCAACCAATGGTTTGATAGTGACTATCTTTTATTGAAAAATCAGATATAAGCTTGGTACACATTTTAACAGAGAAAGCAATAAAATGAGATACCAAGCCAGTATTATGAGCTTTAAAAGCAGTATAAACATGTTATAGCTCATAAGAAGCATATGTGTCAAAAAGAGAGGTGGGATTTACTGATAAATACAGCCATATCAAATAACAGCAAATAATTTTGGAGCCTAGTTACCGGAGCTTTGGCCAATAAGAGGGGTCCCGTGGAAAGCACCATTCCAGCACAGACGCGGATGGAACACTTTTCCAACATACTTTATGACCCTCATGCCTCTGACTGTGACCTTACCTATGCCATCTCAGTAAATTTACCAATCTGGCCCCTGTGGATCCTCAGGTAATTAAAAACTTAATTGACAAATTAAAATTGGGAAAAGCACCTGGCCAGGATAGAATCCCCTCAGAGATCCTTAAAAAGCATTTGGAATGGTGGACCCTGCCCCTGTCCACCCTCTTTACTTTGATAGACAAAACTGGGAGAATACTTGTGGCTTGGACCAAAGCAATAATTGTGCTGATTTTTTAAAAAAGGAGACCCACATATACCAGGAAATTACTGTCCTATTAGTCTTCTATCTATTATAGGTAAACTTTCTGCAAGGTATTTAGCTGATAAATTGATAAATTGGATGGAATCACAAGGTTCAACTTATTGAAATCAATAGACTTGAGGGCACTTAACTGCATGCCAAATTGAGTAGGACTGCTAGAGGCTAGTGTCCGATTAGTGCAAGCCAGAGGAATGGTAATCAAATAATAGGTTCAAATTAGACCTTCTGAGAGGGAGGAAAATGCTCTTCTGTCTGTACAAGGCAAGTTGTGTTATTCAGCTCCTGTTTCTGCTGCCTCT
Organism: Gambelia wislizenii; assembly: GCA_030847615.1. Taxonomy (NCBI): domain Eukaryota; kingdom Metazoa; phylum Chordata; class Lepidosauria; order Squamata; family Crotaphytidae; genus Gambelia; species Gambelia wislizenii. Next base: position 160,561,705 of record JAUMIR010000001.1, on the reverse strand, counting down.
TCAGTGACTGTCTTCTCCTGGGGCCCATTGGCCAGCTTCCTGTTGACTCATGGCAGATTCAGGCCCAGGTACTGCCCTCCCACACCCAGCTGTGGTTTTTTTTTGGGGGGGGTGCTGGGCCGGTTTAACCAGTCTGCCAAATCAGCATTGGTGGGGGGGGCACGAAATCAAGAGGGACCCCTAGAGGAGATAGAGAATGGATTTGCTCTTGGTACTGACTAAGTTGTAATTTGGAGACAGTCCCCGCATTGCTGTGAGGCAGGACAAGGAGGAAGGGTGGGGAGAGAAGCTGGTTGTGTGGGTGAGTGACTGTGACTACTAGGGCTGGCTTCTCAGGGACCCACAGGGGGGGGATCTGGGGGGGGTGCCATGCACGGTGGAGTGGTTATTTTACTTTTTAACTTGTTGGTGGAGTCAGAGACTCAGTGGCTGCTTCTGGACTCCTCCCTGCAGCGTTGTGTTGCTAGCAGAGAGAGGCTTGGTACTAAGTTAGAGGGGGGAGCACTGAGAAGGTGCCTGCCTAATACTGATACTGTAATTTGGAGACGGTCCCTGCATGAGCTGGGAGGGGGAAGAGAGAGAGAGAGCATTTTCTCTGAGACACAGAGAATGAGAAATGGGAGATAAAACTCACTGGGATTTTTGTGTGTGTGCACATGTGCTTTCAAGTTGCCTTTTGACTTATGGTAAGCCCATGTACTCCAAAAATAAAAATGAGTTGTGGGTGTTTATTCAGGACGCTAACTGCATTGAGAAGTAGTGGTGATATAATTCCTCCATAAGTGGTTATGTTCCGCTGCTTAATTAGACAGTGGCTAGTTTGATTCATGAGCTACCTTATGTATTCTTAGTTTTAGCATAAACCTAATACCTAAAGCAAAATCAGCTGCACTAAATAGCATTGTAGCATGAAGTGTACATCTTCTAGACTGTTCTGCAAAGTTGAAAAATGAACACAGAACTCACACACATCATATTCTTTAGGTAAAGGCTGTAAATGTTTCAGTTTCTCTTACCATGGCAGCACCTTTTCATTGCATCAGACTCAGTGCATTTTGATTATATTTCTTATTTACTATATGTTCAGATAATCAGAAATATTTTTCTCTCTGCACACATGGAGATGTAATTATTACAGTGGCAAAACACTCATATTGTGGTTACTTAATTTTTGTCCTCCTCATCCTTTCCATCCTATAAATCACAGAGTTAGAAGAGACCTCAAGAGCCCCCCAGTCTAACCCCCTGCCATGGAGGAAGACACAATCAAATCATTCCTGACAGATAGCCATCCGGCCTCTCCTTTAAAACCTCCAAAGAAGGAGACTCCACCACTCTCCCAGGCAGCACTGTATTCCACTGCTGGACAGCTCTTACTGTCAGGAAGTTCTTCCTAATGTTTAGGTGGAATCTCTTTTCCTGTAGTTTGAACCCATTGCTCCATGTACTAGACTCTGGAGCAGCAAAAAACAAGCTTGCTCCATCCTCAGTATGATATCCCTTCAAATATTTAATCATGGCTATCATGTCCCCTCTCAACCTCCTCTTCTCCAGACTAAACATGTCCAGCTCCCTAAGCCACGCCTCATAGGGCCTAATGGCTTCCAGACCTCTCACCATCCTGGTCACACACCCTTCTCTGGACACATTCCAGCTTCTCCATGTCCTTCCTGAATTGTGGTGCTCAGAGCTGGACACAGTACTCCAGGTGAGGTCTGACCAAAGCAGAATACAGTTGTCCCTTCACAGTCGCTGGGGTTTGGTTCCAGGACTCCCCCGTGAATACCCAAATCCGTGAATACTCAAGTCCCATTATATGCAATGGCATAGCAAAATAGTGTCCCTTATATAAGATGGCAAATTCAAGGTTTTCTTTTTGGATTATTTTTTAAAGAATATTTTCAAGCCATGAATACTTAAATCTGTGAATGCCAAATCCGTGAACATGGAGGGACAACTGTACAGTGGCACTATTACTTCCCTTGATCTAATGATGAGTCAATTTGTTATTTAGTTTTCTTATCTACCCTGACACCCCCAGCCCCATATCTATAGTAACATCTATAATAATAATTGGCAATATTTAATAATTTGGTCAATGTGTGGCCTTACATGCAGTGTGGCCATTAATAAAAACTGGGAAATTACTCATCTAGCAAACCCAAAGACAAGCACAACAGGGGCCCTTTGTGGCTATGGGTGCTGGGGGTGCCTTGGGTTTCTAAATGGCACTAAAACCTCATTCTGCTTGTGTGTGTGTGTGCGCGTGCGCGTTTGCCTTTCAATAATTATTAAGGTGCAGAGGGGGCCCTTTATTTATAAAGGGGCAGGTTTGCAATTTGCAGAAGGAACGTCACACCCTTCCTGCAACCTGGCTAAAAGAGGAGCATATCTTTCTTCTGAAGTACTACTTACCTCATGAAAATAATTTAGCAGCAATTTATTTTTTTAAAAAAATGCAGAGTGGCTGATGGGAAGGGGGTCTGGTATATAGCTTTCTCTGACACTGGGATAAACATAGGGGGCTCCCAAAACAAACCATTGCAGGGGCCCCTGAAATTCCTTAAACCGGCCCTGGCTGGGGGTATAAAACCCAGGTCTGTACTGGCTCAACACCTTTCTGAATGACATTCAGTCTTTTTTGGCTAATTCAGGCCTGGAATTTGTTTTTGCGTTTTCTCTGTCATTGCCATCTTGGGTGTTGGGGTATGAAACCTTGCTAGAATTGGTGTAATTCCCTCTGTGAGGCAAATTCTGGATTTGTCTTCTCTTAGATATCTGAGAACTAGACTTTATCATCAGTAGACTCAGTGTTACTCATTTTTCTTTGTAATCTCACTTTTCCTCTTCTGATATGGCTCCTGCCTCTTCTATTTCTCCTAATTTGATACCTATCAGCTGCCTTCCTTCTTCTCAGCTTCTTTATTTTGCTTTCTATGTCTCACAATTGCTCCCCAAGCCACTGCTGTTCATGATCTCTTTTTCTCTAGTCATCTTACCTTCATGCTCTTACTGAAGCCTGGCAGGGGCCCATGATACTGCCACTTCAGCTGCCCTCTCATTTGGAGGACTCTCCTTTTCCCATACTAGTTGCCATGTGGGTAGGGGCGGTGTGGTGGGATGGGTCTTCTGTTATCCAGCTTGTGCCAGTTTCAACTTTTCTCTTTTCCACCAACTCATTGTTTCTCTTCATTTGAGGCTCATACTGTGAGACTCTTTCTGCCTCTCCACCTGTGGGTCGCAATCATTTATCATCCACCTGGCCATTTTTCAACTTTTATTTCAGATTTTGATTCTTGGTTGACTTTTTTCTCTCTCAGATGATATTCCCATTCTTATTATGGGTGATTTTAATATTCATGTGGATGACTCCAATGACCCCCTCTGTCTCACGTTTTCTTTCCTTATTGTCTTCCTTTGGACTCCAGCTTTGCTCTGACTCATCCACTCATTCTCTTGGACATTGCCTTGATCTTGTTCTTATTAAAAATTGCTCTACCTCTTGCGTTTCAATTACTGAATTCCCTTTGTCTGATCACCATCTTGTTTCATTTGTGCTTGCTCATAACCCACCTTCTTGTCATCCTATTACCCGCTCCTTTTGAGATCTTCACTCCATTAATCCTGAAGCCTTTTCTCAGGCTTTGGTCTCATCGCTGCCTCCCTTTAATTCTGTTGGTTCTCTAGATTCAGCTGTTTCTTTGCTCAACTCAGCTTTATCCTCAACTCTTGGTAGCTTTGCCCCTTTGTCAATGCGCACGGTCCCTCCTTCTATGCCTCAGCCATGGCTTACTCCCACTATTCAGTATCTTCGTCCCTGCTCTCACATAGCTGAGCATCTGTGGAGGAAGACCAGAGAGTGGGCAAATTATATTCATTACAAATGTATTCTTTCTTCTTTCTCTTGTGCCCTTTCTCTGGTCAAACAGACATATTATACATCACTGATCCATGCAAATTCTTGGTGTCAACAGCGTCTCGTCTCTACTTTTAATTCTCTCCTAAAGTCCTCTCCTTCACTTCTTCCTCCATCACTTTCTGCTGATGATTTTGCAATTTTTTATAGTACTAAAATTGAAACCATCTGTTCTTCTCTCCCTGTTCCTGAATCCTCCTCATTATCATATCAACTGCCCGGCTCTTCTAAATTCTCTTCTTTCCCCCCTTTCTCATCAAATGAATTATTTAAAATATTGAAATCTTCAAATCCTTCTACCTGATCTCTGGATCCTGTTCCTTCTCACTTTTTAATCACTATTTCCCCTGCTATTCTCCCTTTCCTTTGTCATATTTTCATCTGTCCCTTTCTTCTGGCTCATTTCCTTCATAGTTTAAACATTTCACTGTCTCTCCAATCCTCAAGAAGTCTTCACTTGACCCATTCTCTTTCTCTAATTATCGTCCTATTTCACTATTGCCTTTCCTCTGAAAAGTTGTGGAACACACTGTTTACGCAGTGCCTCACCTTTCTTTCTCATGCCCCTACATTGGATCCTTTTCAGTCTGGATTTCACCCTTTACATTCTATAGAGACAGCTCTCACAAAAATAACAGATGACCTCCTCTGGGCCAAGTCAAAAGGCCTATACCCAACCTTATTCTCCTCTATCTTTCTGCAGCCTTTGAAACAGTCGATCATGTTCTTCTGTTAGATTAACTTCGTGATTTAGGGTTCACTGACTCTGTTCTCAGTTGGTTTTCATCGTATCTCTCAGGCTGGTCATTTAGCATGGTAGCTGGTGGTCACGAATCCCCCTCCTTTCCCCTTTCGATTGCGGTTCCTTAGGGCTCCATTCTGGGCCCCTTATTCTCTCTTTACACACTATCTTTAGATAATCTTATCAGCTCATACAGGTTTAATATCGCCTTTATGCTGATGATACTCAACTCTACCTTTCTACTCCCGAACTCTCTTCAGATTTTGAACATCTCACTACAGCATGTCTTTCCAGCATCTCAGCATGGATGCCTTAACTTATCATGGCAAAGACAGAATTACTCATATTTCCTCCAAAACCTTCTTTACATTATACATTTTCCATTACTGCTGATAAAGTTCCCGTCCATCCTGTGAACAGAGCATGGAGTCTTGGCTTTGTCTTTGACTCCTCATTGTCCTTTGTTCCTCATATTGAGGCTGTAGCAAAGTTGTGTTGATTTTTCCTTTATAACATCACTAAAATTAGACCTTTCCTCTCTGTTTCCTCTGTCAAGACTTTACTTCATGCTTTAGTCATTTCCCATCTCGGTTACTGGTCTTCCATTATCTCATCTTAGTCCTTTGGTTTCCATTTTTCATTCTGCTGCTAAGATTATCTTTTTGGCCCATCGTTTTGATCATGTTACCCCACCTTTGATATACCTTCACTGATTACCTATTCCATCTAGGATTCAGTATAAGCTGCTTGATCTGACATTCAAGGCCCTGTATGACCTAGCTCCTCCTTACCTTGCAACTCTTTTTCTTTCTACCAGCGTATTATAAATCTTTGCTCTGTGAATTCTGGGTTTCTTACCCAGCCAAGAGTTTCTTCCTCCTTGGTTCGACTTCATCCTTTTTCTCTTTCCACCCCTTATTCCTGGAATTGCCTCCCAGTAAACTTGCAAACTATTTCTAACCTTGCTATTTTAAAATTGAAATTTAACTTTTTTCTCTTTCAAACTTTCAGAATTTTGGATGAATGTTTATATTTTTATTGTATTTTATTACCTGTACAGTAGCACCCCCATACCTGCTGATTTGCCAACTGCAGATTCAATTATCTGCAGTTGTCTGGGACGGGAAGGGAGGGATGAGGAGATCACTGCAGCAGTGATCATGAGGGGGAAGGGGGAAGGGGAGGAGGTGATATCACCTCCTCCCCTTCCCCCTTTGCCCCCATAATCACCACCATGGTGAAAGGAGCCCTCCCAGGGGAAGGGATAGAGCGATCTTGCCCCTTCCCCTTTTCCTTCCGCAATTGCTGCCATGGTGGGGCCTTGGTGGGGGTGAAGGGGTGAAGGGGGGAGCAAACTTGCCCCCCTTTCCCCAGGATTACCCCAGGATGGCATTCGCTATTATCTGAGGAATTCACTATCCGTGCGAGGCCCCAGAACCAATCCCCCATGGATACAGGAGTGCTACTGTACTGATTGTTTTGTTTTATCCTGAATTATCTGTATATCTTTTTTTCTTTTCTTACTGGATTTTAGTATTGTATTTTAGTATCTTATATTACTGGAATAGTGATAATTGTTATATTCTGTAACCTTTTGTAAAGCACCAAGTACATCAATGGCACTATATATATAAACGATGATAATAATAGTAATAATAATAACATGGAAAGTTCAAGGCAGCCCTACAAATTGTTGCACTGTGAGGTACATGTTGCCCCCCCCCATCCCTGTGACCAGTATCTGTGGTTTCAGTTATCCATTGCTGAAAAAATAGGGACACATTCCATAGAGTCATGCTGGAAAATGGAATCGTTAGGACATCCAACACAACTCTATGGTATGTTTGTACCAGAAGTCCTTTATTTTAATAGGGTTTGCTATTCTCTGCGGTTTCACTTATAAATGGTAGGTCCAAGAACCTGTTCCTCTTCAGGGTTCCATCCAAGTATGCTTCTCCCCTTCTGGGTTACTCCATCCCATCACCCTCTCCTGTCCCCCAGTTTTCTGCCCCATCCACCCACTCAAGTGTCCTTGCTCTATGAACATGCTCATTCCCCATTGAGTTGTTGAGGAGTTCTCTCTTTTATTATTTTCCCCCTTTATGATTTCCCCCCTGTTTATGTATGCATACTTTGGCTTTTTCCCAGGTTTGACAACACTGGCCTCTTGCACAGGTATGCTGTCATTTGGGTATTCTCTATGTGCCCTTGGAGAATGATTTTTTTTATTGGTGTAGGATTAAATGCTAAGAAACTCAATGGGCTTTGAGCTTTAGTAGCTCATAATTGGGGGAAAGCTATAGCAGATTATTCTTAGTGATATTATTTTTAATAAGACTTAGGGCTCATCCAGACTGGTAAAAAGCCTCAGGATTTGGCAAGAATTGTTCCCATAGGGATTGGAGATTTTTTTGAATATCCAAACAATGTGCCTCCTGTCCCAGTCTCTTTCTAGTTTACTCCTGAGACCAGCCAATACTTTTGAAACCTAGGACAGCAGCTCTTTTGTTTAAGCTTGAGAGAATCTGATACATGTGGGGTTGCCTTTCTAGTGAGGATACTTTGCCTCTGTTCCTGCAGTACCTCTGAAATTGTTTTTTTATCCCTAATTGTAAGCCCCAAACATCCAGATGGCTACAATTGCCCACCACTGTTTTCAAAGCCCCCATATGTACTATGCTCAAGCTCTTAAAGTGTAAATGTATAGTGTATATGTTCATTAATTTTTAAAAGATGGCTCTCTAAGTATTAGGCAAATACACAGATAAATGCATGTAGTGTTAAGGAAAATGCAACATGGGACATACAGTGAAAGAAATAAAATATGTATGTGAAAGTCACAATGACTAAGCAAGAGCAATTATTGGGCTACACAGGTGAAACTGCTAATGTAATCTAGAAGGCCTGAGAGCCAAGGACAGAGGTACTGAATGCAGATTGGAAACACCTGAGAATCATTAAGTGTACAAGGTGAAATGTTGAAATACATGGGTTGGTCTTAAGTATGGGTGGAACTACATGGACCAATCAGAATGGAAATACACACCCACTGGGTGGAAACTAACTAGTGGGTGGTGATAAACAATGGCTATGAAATTGCAATGTTTGCCAATGTATTGTGTTGAGTAGAGGTGGTGTAGTTTGGAGATATTGTGGAGTAGTGTGTAGAGATTGTGATTTGTTGACCATATAGTATATTTGTATAGAAGAATAAAGTAGGTTTTATATAAAACTACTGAGTTGCCTGAGTGAATCCTGGAGACGTTTTGGAGACACCTGGAGAAGAGTGAGAAGGCTTGGAGAGTTTGTCAGGATCTTCAGCCTATTCTCTGAAACTCTGCTGCTTTGGAGGAAAGCATTAACCACTGATCTAAGCTGGTCGGCTCTGCTGCATAATAAGGTGGTGAGTTTGAGCCAGAGGTGAAGAGCTACAACTCCCATCATCCCTGACATGTAGATGCAGCGATTACATGTTTTGCACATAAATGGTGCAAACTCACCCATGTTATGTATGCATTGATCAAGCAGCATTCTCATGCATGCAATTAAATAAGTCCCTCTATTGAGGGAGGTGGAGTTTGAGGTTGGCTGAGAAGGGATACACAGAATGAGATTTTCTGTGTATTGGCCTGATTGCAGGGAGTAGATTCATGCATCTCTTCTTAAGAGATTATTAGACGTGGCAAAAACTGTGTCAGAAGAACACGACGAGAACAGAAATGGGAGACATTATCAGATGGCATCATCCTTCAGCATTCCAGGGGTATAGCACAGGCTTGAATAAGGCATCCATTTTTATTGATGGCTTGGCCCCACCAATAAAAAAAAAGTGAAGCCTCGACCACAGCAGCACTACATCATGGGAACGGCTGAGGATGTGGGCATCTGAAAATGTTGCCCTTTTTTGTTATCATTGTGTTCTTCTGATGTGGTTTGGGATGCATTTTTGCCATGTTTCCCCAATCTTATAATATCCTTAGACTTCCCAGCAGCTCTGGCAAGCATAGCCAATGGTGAGGCATTATGGGGGGTGGTGTCCAAAATCAACTTTGAGGGCCACAGTTGCCCACACCTGTTTTAAAGTTTAGTTATTTTGTATGCAAATGTATCTCTTTCTATGCTTTTTAAAATTCTTTGAACACCCTCTCCTTGACCTGGCATTTTCCAGATATAGAGGTGAACTATATCATTCCTTTGCAGACACCCAGCCCTGTGTCTCTGTACCTCTCTGGATTACTCACCAAGCCTGGGAAGGACCTGGAGTCATTTCAGAGTAATTTGGAAGACTTTTGCTTGCTTTGGCCATGTTCAGAATCTGTCTAAAACTGCCCAGTTCAGCTCAGGATTTTGAATTTGTCATCCCTTGTTTTGCAGAATAATTCCATTGCCAAATCAAAATGTTCTCCTCCCAGTGTTGCCACTCTCTTCAGAAGCTGCAAAACCTGAAGATTTTTTTAAATGCGCATTTTGGGAAGGGAGGCTATGAATATGGGTGTGATCATGCTGCCATTGCTAAAAAGATTCAACAATAAAGATGGGAACTAGTTTTAATAAAGTTTATTCTGTACCTCTGATTTATCAGATCTCAGCCCTGATGTTGCAGTTCATGAGGTCTGACACAATCTACTGATCCAAGAATGGATACACAAGATAGGCTAAGGGAGAAACAAGGTTATTATTTGAATCACTGATATGATCTTCAGATGAACTGAATTGAGAATCTGGATCTAATGAGCCATACCAGTATGTAGATCATCATATCTTCTCTGAATCATGATCAAAAAAGTGTGATAGAAAATATTAAAAACATGATCTGTGGAAACTTAAATATGTATTTCATTCTCTGCTGAAATTAATGGGGAGATTAGTGGTTCCTGACCTATTATTATTATTAAAACATCCAAAATAATGAAAAACACTTTTTCTTTAGCTTAGCACTTGCATAAATGTTTTAGTTTGGATAGTGTAATTAAATCTTCTACACTGACTGAGGTCCTGTCTATAAGGGGGGGGGGATACGAACAAGTCCAAAAAGGCAGGCATTTGCAAGGATGCAAACTGCCTACATGGTTTGTAAGTCCCCCCTAAACTCCGCATGACCCCTAGCCAAGCTGCCGAGTGTGCTGCCGTGCCGGCTGGGGATTCTGCAGGGTGTCCTCCCTGCAAAAGTCCAAAGAGTCCAACAACACATTGGGCAACCCCACACCACCCATTCCTGACTCTTTCCACCCACCCAGCCCAGTCACTTTCCCTGGCGGCCACCCCAGAGGAGGGGGGGTAGGACCTGAGGGACTGACCTGAGGGTCCGGAGCTAAGCTGCTGAGAGCAGCGCGTGCCCCATGACACCCTTGGTCATTGGAGCTTCCTCCAACAGCACTTCCTCCTTCCTCCTCCTCTTCTTAGCAGCTGAATTGCCAGCCTGGGCAGCAGACTGACTGCTGGGACCTGCAGTCAGGAGGGTGACCTTTGGTCCAGCAGATCAGCTTGCCTCTTAAGGAAAGAGCAGTTTCCTGAGCCAAGGAGGCAGCAGCACTGAGAGGGGTGAAAGGAGAGGAGGCCTGGCTTGGCTGCAACATCTGGGGGAGGAAATTTAGGAAAGGCTGCTGCTGCTCCTCTCAGGTAGGACTGGCATCTGAAGACAAGGCGGGTGAAAACCTGCACGCATACCTTTAAAAAAAATGGTGGCCACTGCTGATTCCTCTCTCTGCTAGCCCCGCCCCCTGTACACATTCAGCCAATCATAACGCTGCCTGTTTGTATCTGTGTGACCATGGGTGTACAAACAGTCACACATTCAAACGGCGACATGGATTTTTTAAAAAAATCCATACAAAGCCCTGGACGTGCCACAAATGGATTTTACAGTGAGTTTTGCCACCCACCCCAAATGACTCGTATTTGTGAAATTGGCCGTATGGATCGCTGATATTTCGCACACTATATATATATATATATGCCGTGTAGATGGCCCCTGAGCACTCCTACTTCTCTATATCAGTTTTGGTTAATTGTTGTGACAAAAATGATCTGACTGTCAAAATAGTTTACCAGATTGTCCAAGTGCAAAAATCTATGGAAATGAGTCCTAGCAGGTTTGTTAGAATCCGTGATGCCCCAGTAGGTTATTAACATCCATGAAACAACATTTGCAATAGATCTTTGTACCCCTGATCTTGCAATTACCACCAGCAGCATTTAAGTTGAATGGTTCAATGTTGTTGTTGTGTGCCTCCAAGTCATTTCCAACTTATGGCAAACGTATCACAGGGTTTTCTTGGCACGATTTGTTCAGAGGAGGTTTGCCATTGCCTTCCTCTGCAGCTAAGAGAGTGTGACTTGCCCAAAGGTCACCCAGTAGATTTTCATGTCTTAGCATGTTATACAGTACTCCAGCGCTCAAACCACTATACCAGATTGGCTCTCTGAATGAGTCAATAGGATATATAATTCACACGACCTGTTGTGACCATGCTAAGATATCAAGTTCTGAATTTTGTTAGAAAAATACAAAAGATCATATATGCTGGTGTGGGTGGTATTTGTCTCAATCATCAAGGCAGTCCTTTCACTCATATTTACTCAGAGGCTGGTCCCACTCAGTCCAATGGAACTTCATTTCTAACATGTACTTTAGGACTTTAAACTCAAGGGAGAAATGATTGGAGACCATGGTGAAATGACTTGTAAATTTATCACAGGGCCACTTTAACTGTGTTGGGAAGTTTGCTTTGCAGTAGGTCCTGACCTTGTGAAAATTAAAATTTTGGATGATATTTAGAGAGCTGTAGTCAAAAAAGGTAATTCTAGGTAGGTCCAGTGCTGTTTCATCAAGCTGGCTAAGGAACCTCTTGGAATCAGCTGGATGATTGTGAGGCAAGAGGTTACAGAAAGCCAACTTCCCAGGGCAGGTATCATGCCATAAACAGTTGAATGACAACTGCATGATTCCTGGCCATCTGTTTCCACTCCAGATTCTAAGCAGCAACCCAGAGTGCCAATTCATGGGGCGGGGGACCCACCATGCAGCATGATTTATTGTTATTGAGAACACAGCAAATACTTTCCTCATATGGATGTACTAATCTTCCCTATTTTATTAACCCAGATGCTGTTTAGTAACCTCAGTTGCCATTGGCAAGCATTCACTAAAGCTTCCTAAGCAAATACTGTACAACAATTAAATATTGTACTGATTTAATAGGTAGACAGTGCCAAAATATTTTGGCTCTCCCCCTCCCCCTTAACGTGTGGTAGCCTCCATTGCTTCATGTTTTTATTTTGTTAGTAGTATATGAAACTTAAGCTAGTTTAAAAAAACTTGTTTTTCACAATGCTTGGAAAATATTTTTTAAAACAAAGCCTTAGTGCTGTGCTTATACCCTGAGGGGAAAATATATTAGATCAGTTTTTATTCCTTACAGATAAAAGGGAATATGTCTTCATGCAGCACATATTTGAGCTGCGGAATTCACCACCGCAAGATGCAGTGGTAGCCACTGACTTGGCTGGCTTTAAAAGCAGGGAGATATTCCATGGAGCGTAAGAGAACTCTGGTGATTGGGTGGTCAAAATATGGAATAAATAAATAAAAAGTTATCAATGGCTATAATATATGTTGGCCATGTTTTAATTCCAAGGTCAGAGACAGTGTATCTCTGCAGTTACTGGGCAATAGAAGCAGGAAGGTACTATTGGATTCATCTGCTGTGGACGTCCTAAAGCAGGCTGGACTATATAGATCCAACCATATGCTTCATTTGGTCTTAAGTTCTCTTCATACAGTTAGAAAAGTAAGATTGTTTTTAAAACTATACGATCCTGAATGCATGAACTAGGGAGCAAGCCTGATTGAACACCATAGGACTTAGGGCTGTCTATACTGCAGAAATACAGCAGTTTGACACCACTTTATTCACCATAGTTCTATCCTAAGGGATTCTGGTGTTTGTAGTTTGGTAAGGCACCAGAGTTGTCTGATAGAAAAGGCTAAATACCTCACAAAACTACAAATACCAGGATTCCATAGGATAGACCTATGTCGGATTAAAGTGGTGACCAAATGGTTGGATTTCTCCAGTGTAGATAGGCCCTTAGTAATCAGGCACAGGATTGAACTTTCCCAAGGATATGTGCATAGGATTTCTGTATAGGATTGCAGCTATTCCTTTGGTGTATTGTAAAAAATGTCAGTGATCCTCTGAAAATTCCTTTTTTTAAAGGTCAGACTGTTATCCTATGCAATTTTAACCAAATTACTGGATCCATTGAACTCAAACTCGTGCTAAGCAACTTGTACAGTTGCTACAGGGAACACACAGCTCCTTTGTTGCAACAGCTCCACTGGCTGTCAGTCCATTTCTGAGCACAATTCAAAGTGCTGGTTTTCACCTATACAGCTCAGGTTCAGGTTATCTGAAGGACCTTATACTCTCTTACGAATCTGCCCATGCTTTGAGATCAGCTGGGAAGGCCTTCCTCTCTGTTCCACCACCCTCACAGGTACATCTGGTGGGAACACAGTGGAGGGTCTTCTCAGTGGCTGCCCCCAGGCTCTGGAACTCCCTTCCCAGAGAAGTTAGACTGCCATCCTCCCTACTTCCTTTTCACAGAGAAATAAAGTCTTTTCTGTTTTGACAAGCATTTGTTGTTTGATAGTATAAGGCCTGTCTCAACTAAACAATATGCTGGATCTTGCGATTTGTTATGCTGTCTGTGCATGCGCACACGTGCATATTTAATGATGTATATTTTAATTTGGTTTTAATTATTTGTTTAATCTCTTGTTAACTTTTGTATTTTGTGAATTTTCAACTGTGTTTTTAATTTTTTTGTTAGCTGCTTTGAGTCTGAACTGGGAAAAAGCCAGGATAGAAATAATGAGGAGGAGGAGGAGGAAGCACATTAGAGGCAAATCCTGTTACCTTCCTTCAGGAATGGAGGACAGACATGAGGGAAAACAGACAAGAACAATGCCAACTGATGTGGAATCGAAAGGAACTGAATTATGATTTATCACTATGTTGTTTTAAATCCCCCAGTCCTGCTTTACCAGGCACCATCTGCTATGAGCAGTGGAGGTCTATTCTCCTATTGACTGAGCCTCAGCATACTGATGTTTCCACTATCATGTTCACTGCTAAGAAACTGTGACAGCTTGAATGTTTTGACACACTGCTGTAGTACAAATCCTTTCCATTTTGTAAACAGAGAAACTGAAAGGTAAGGAAGACATCAGCCTTCATGGTTAAAGTTTTGAAGGACGTTTGTTTTCCTGAATTTCTGCACTCTGTTTTTTCTGCCATGGAATTCCCCTTCTCTGCCAGCTTTGTGTCAGTCTTGTTAAGGGCAATGTAGAGTGCCTTTTCAAATATAATTATATTTGAACTCATTCAGTTTGAACTGTTGGCAGAAATAAATGGAGTGGCATTATTATATTTGAATAATAATAAAAATAAATAATAAATTTTATTTATACCCCGCCCCTCTGTTAAAACAATCGGGGCAGCTTACAAAAATTAAAATACAATACAGATAAAATTCCCTAAACACCCCCACCCCCTCCCTCCCCCATAAAAAATATTAAAAAATATAAATTAAAACAACTATCTAAAATCACCTTTAAAAACAATAAATACAGAAATGCTCCTGGTCAGTCAAAAGGCAGATCAGGAAATAGGAATTCAGCTTGTGTTGAATGGGGTTACACTCCCACTGAAATCTCTGGTTTACAGTTTGGGCTTACTCCTGGCTCAAGAGCTAGGATGCCCAGATTTTTTTGTGGCAGTCAGGAGTGGATTTACAACAGTTAAAGCTAGTGTGCCAGGTGCACTCATTCCTAGAGATATCAGCTCTGACAACAGGCTTGTCTACACTGGCCAAAATACTTCACATTCTGGCCAGAGTATTCCAGCCACAGGCTCATGGTATTTCTCTCCTGTTACCTGCCCTCCTGTCACAGCAACTGAGGGGTGTCCACATACCCACAGCCCACACGTGAACTAGCACTTCTCTTCACCATGCTGGTTGCATCTTCTGAGGCCAGGGATGAGGGGCACCTGGCCATGGTCACATGGCTGGGCACCTCGTGGTGGACCTCAGCAGACATGATGAACATGACCCAACTGGGAAATGGCCGTGCCAGACACTGTACAGTCTATATGTGCGGACACCACCCATTAAAGTAATAGAACTCACTGTTTTCTCCTGAAGATCTGCAGCAAATGGTGAGGGTTTGTTTTTTTTTACCATGTGTCTGCTCCGTTTTAAGAAGTATTTGCCCTGGATTCTTGTCAGAACTGTCCAGATGTCATCTGGACAGTTCAGACTAGGATCGGGGCAAAATCCCTGTGTCGTCTGGATTGCTGGGCACAGGAACAAGAGGAGGCCATTTCATTTGGCCCCTGTCTGTAGAAGAAAACCATTGATAACACATGCCTTGATTATTTGGATTGCTGTAATGCACTCTATATGGAGCTGCTTTGGAAGCACATTGAGTCCAAAATGTTGCAGGTAGACTGTTAACCCAAAATGTTTGTAGGGATCATATATTGGCCTTGCTGAAATTTCTTTACTGGCTAATGGTCATTTCCAGGCACAATCCAAAGTGCTGGTTATGACCTATAAAGCCCTATAAGGCTTGGGTCCAGACCATCTGAAATATTGTTATCTCCCTATATGAGCCTGCCTGAGTCTTAAGAGATTCAGGGGAGGGCTTCTGCCTCATTGCCTACACAGGTACAGTTGGTAAGGACATGGGGGAGAGCCTTCTTGGTGGCTGCCCAGGGGAACTCCTTCCCACAGGAACTCCTTCCCACAGGAGGCTACCTTGGTCCCCTCTATGATCTCTTTTCATCAACAGTCAAAGGCCTTTTTACTCAAACAGGCCTTTGATTTTTAATTGGGTGTGCTAGAAAGAGTTTTTTTTAATGAGATGCACTGTACTCTTATCTTTATTATGTTTTGAAGGTATTTTAACAATTTAAATGTTTTAATAGGAATCAATAGTGTAATAAAATTGCATAACTTAGAGTTACACAATCATGACTGTTACATATCCCTAATCCCTATGTAGCCCTAGGGGCTACATAGGGACTATGAAAGTCCCCCAGTTCCCACTTACCAGGCATCTGCTGCAATCGGTAGGGGTCTGTTCCCCTGGTCAGTCAGGAAGTAGCTAGCTGCTGTTTCCACACACATTCCTTGTGTGAGTGATCTTTGATGTGAGGGGGAGTAGCAATAGAGTACAATGCTTTTGCTAGTTGCACTAGAGATAGCTTACAGGAGGGGGTGGAAACAGCAGCAAACTGCTTCTTGATCATCAGGGGAACAGATCCCCATTGATCACAGTGGCAGCTGCCTCCCAGTAAGTGGGGACTGTAGGAATCGGGATGGGATTCACTGAGTAGGACTGTAACTACAGTACTTTATGTATACATAACTCCCATACAGGATTCTGGCCAACATTGTAAAAACTGTCCTTTGTTTTATCTTACATTGTAAGTCACTATGGGTTCTGTATTGGAAGATAAATAAATAAATAAATAGCATGTATCTGATCCCCAGAACACAAGTTATTCAGGGGGATTCAGGTTTGGAGTTGGTTCACTTTGGAGAAATCCCACTTTGTTATTTCGACACTTCCCAGCTCTATATAGAATCATAGAATCATAGAATCATAGAATTGCAGAGTTGGAAGAGACCACGAGGGCCATCCAGTCCAACCCCCCTGCCACACAGGAAATCACAATCAAAGCATCCCCGACAGATGGCCATCCAGCCTCTGTTTAAAGACCTCCAAGGAAGGAGACCCCACCACGCTCCGAGGGAGTGTGTTCCACTGCCGAACAGCTCTTACTGTCAAAAAGTTCCTCCTCATGTTGAGGTGGAATCTCTGTTCCTGGAGCTTGCACCCATTGCTCCGTGTTCCAGTCTCTGGAGCAGCAGAAAACAAGCCTGCTCCATCCTCAGCGTGACATCCCTTCAAATACTTAAACAGGGCTATCATATCGCCTCTAAACCGTCTTTTTTCCAGGCTAAACATACCCAGCTCCCTAAGTCTCTCCTCATAAGGCATTGTTTCCAGACCTTTCACCATTTTAGTTGCCCTTCTCTGGACACGCTCCAATTTGTCAATATCCTTTCTGAATTGTGGTGCCCAGAACTGGACACAGTATTCTAAGTGAGGTCTGACCAAGGCAGAATAGAGTGGCACTATTACTTCCCTTGATCTAGACACTATACTTCTATTGATACAGCCCAAAATTGCATTGGCCTTTTTAGCTGCCGCATCACACTGTTGGCTCATGTTCAACTTGTGGTCTACTAGGACTCCTAGATCCCTTTCGCACGTAGTCTCATTCAGCCAGGTCTCTCCCATCCTATATCTATGCATTTCATTTTTCCGCCCTAAATGCAGTACTTTACATTTCTCTGTATTGAATTTCATTTTGTTAGCTTTGGCCCAGCTCTCCAGTCTATCCAGGTCATTCTGAATTTTGATCCTGTCCTCTAGGGTATTAGCTACTCCTCTCAATTTGGTGTCATCTGCAAATTTGATAAGTATGCCCCTAATTCCCTCATCTAAGTCATTGATAAAGATGTTGAATAGCACTGGGCCCAGGACAGAACCCTGTGGCACCCCACTGGTCACATCTTTCCAAGACGAAGAGGAGCCACTGCTGAGCACCCTTTGGGTTCGGCCGGTCAACCAATTACAAATCCATTGAACAGTTAACTTGTCTAGCCCACATTCTACAAGCTTGTTTGCAAGAATGTCATGGGGAACCTTGTCAAAGGCCTTACTGAAATCAAGGTATGCAATGTCCACAGCATTCCCTTCATCTACCAAGCTGGTAACTTTATCAAAAAAAGAGATCAGATTAGTCTGGCATGACTTGTTTTTCTGAAACCCATGTTGACTTTTTGTGATTATGGCATTGCCTTCTAAATGTTCACAGACTCTGTTTAATGATCTGTTCTAGAATCTTCCCTGGTATTGATGTCAGACTAACTGGACGATAGTTGTTGGGATCCTCTTTTTTCCCCTTTTTGAAGATGGGAACAACGTTTGCCCTCCTCCAGTCTGCTGGGACTTCTCCTGTTCTCCAGGAGTTCTCAAATATTATTGCCAATGGCTCTGAGATTATATTTGCCAGCTCTTTTAATACTCTTGGATGTAGTTCATCTGGTCCTGGAGATTTAAATTCATTTAGATTAAGAAGGTATTCCTGTACTACCTCTTTACTTATTTTGAGCTGGATTTCCCCTATTGTGTCCTCTGTTCCATTCTCCTCAGGTTGGTCCTCCTTTTCCTTTTCTGAAAACACTGAGGCAAAGAAGGTGTTGAGTAATTCTGCCTTTTCTCTGTCCCCTGTTAGCATTTTGCCATCTTCTCCACGTAGCGGCCCTATCATTTCCTTCTTCCTCCTTTTGCTGCGGACATACCCAAAAAACCCCTTTTTATTGTTCTTAACCTCCCTAGCAAGCCTGAGCTCATTCTGCGCTTTAGCTTTTCTGACTTTACTCCTACACATGTTCGCTATCTGTTTGAATTCTTCTTTGGTGATTTCCCCCCTTTTCCATTTCCTATACATGTTCCGTTTAAAACTTAGCTCCCTTGAAAGTTCTTTAGTCATCCATCCTGGTTTCTTGAGACACCTCCCATTTTTCTTCCTCAATGGTACTGTTTGAAATTGTGCCTTCAGTATCTCCCTTTTGAGAAAGTCCCATCCGTCTTGAGGTCCCTTCTCTTTTAGTATTCTTGACCATGGGATCATCCCCAGTATTTCCCTGAGTTTATTGAAATCAGCTCTCCTAAAGTCAAGAATGCGTGTCTGACTATGCCTGGCTTCTCCTTTCCATTGTATAACAAACTCCAGGAGAACATGATCACTCTCACCTAAGGATCCCCCCACTTGCACCCCATTAACAAGGTCGTCTCTGTTGGTTAGGATCAGATCTAAAATAGCTGACCCCCTTGTTGCCTCTTCCACCTTTTGGACCACGAAAAGATGAATCAGCCCAGTTTGGTTCAGGATTCATCTGAATGCTAAGCACATGCCTTGTGTCCACATTAACTGAGCCAATGCAGTATTGAGTGTTGGTGCTAGGTAGATTTTATAACTGTTCTCTGACTCATCGAAACCTGATGAAAAGACCACGTCCATTTCTTGGAAAGGGGAGATGAAGTAGAACTGCAACATGGTGACAGATGTATTTCTCTTCAGGCTGTGCCACACATTTTATGACATATAACAAACAGGAAACAGTGCATCATTCATCAATTTGTGCTGAGATTAAATTGGCAGAAAGCAATCTATTTTTAGTGTAAGGTGCTACCTCTATGACTATGGATATATGAAAGATGCACAAACAGGTATCAGGGGAGCTTAGTCAGGGTTTACATACATCACTGAGAACGTTGTAAGCATCAATAGTTTCCATTGCCTCACAGCCTTCCATTGCGTATTATTTGCTTTGTCCCTTACTTACTCAGCATTAACTATGGACACAGCAGAAAAGCAGGAGAGATATAAGAACAGAAGGCTTAGGGAAGTAGCTGTGACAGATAGACACAATAACGGGCGGGGAGAGTTTGAAATAAATTAAGTTCCTAATTGTGGTCTGTAGTAGTCATACAGTCTAGATCTCTGGGAAATTAGGAGACTCTTATAATACGGCAACAGTTATAGGATGTAGCACACCCCAAATACAGAAGAATTACATTAGTAACAAATTAGAAAAGCTCTGGATTAATTTAGAGCCCACTTAAAAAAAAAAAAAGCAGCTTCCTCAGTCTTGTTCCAATTTAGAAGCAGGCAATCCAGTGACATCCAGATATTTTTGTCTATAGCTTTCACAGCTTTGACCATTGGCTATGCTGGCAGGGGCTTCTGGAAATTGTAGTCCAATGCATCAGAAGGATATCATTTTCCCTATTCTGATATAACAGATTATATTGTTTTTTTAAAAAGGGTAAGTGGCTTTGTAGGTCAGTTGTGTTGAATTGAAAGAGTACGTTCACCCACGTACATGCCTACCAATCTGAAGACATGTGATATCTAATATTGAGTGATATATTATTATTTATTTCCCTAAAGACTAAGCAACATCTTTTAGTTGTCTAGAACCCACAGGATATGGGGTGTTACCCAAAGAGGTGGGGGAGGTCCATGGGAGCCCACCCATGATACCAAAATCTCAGTTATTAATTGGGGGAATTATTAGCTCAAATGGATGTCTGCAAGAGGTCGGGTAACTTTTTGGGACCTTGTGCACCTATGTATTGGTAATCACTACTGAGAACTCCAGTAAAGTAAAATAATTTTTTTTTTTTTTTTTTTTGTGGAAAATAACATGGAAGAGTTCACATATGCACTCATGCTCACAAGGACCACACAAGGCTAATGAAGAGTTAAAGGCTGAAAGGTTGGATAGAGGAATAGATTTGGGAGACAGGGATGATAGTTACCAGTCATGAAGATAGAGAAGTGAACAACTCAGACCAAAATCTGAGGATTCCGATCTGGGGGTGTGCTGACAGAATGTCTGGGTATAGTCACAGTGGCACACCTTGCTATTGTTTGGGTATTAAAATTTATACTGTGTTTGGTGTCCGGGAGGGTTGTTTGGGCTTAGGACAAAGCTGCAAGAGGTTTTCCACCGTTAAACAAAGGAAAGTGAAACTTTACTGACTGTTGTTAATGGCTGAGAAATGGGAATTGATGGGTTTATGACAACCCTTGTT
Source organism: Gambelia wislizenii (assembly GCA_030847615.1). Classification (NCBI taxonomy): domain Eukaryota; kingdom Metazoa; phylum Chordata; class Lepidosauria; order Squamata; family Crotaphytidae; genus Gambelia; species Gambelia wislizenii. Next base: position 160,541,302 of record JAUMIR010000001.1, on the reverse strand, counting down.
TTGTGGGATAGGAAAGCTGTGAAGGGCTATTTCCTGGGGATGAGGGGTCACTTGTGCAGTGTGACTCATCACCAAGGGTGCCAAGAGCAGGTTAGCACACACCACCTTAATGGCTCTGTTTACTAGGGGCTTTGCTTAATCCTATGTTGGATGTGTCTGCTAGTATTTTTCCATGGCACTTTCCTCTGGTCCTGTTGACCTCCATCTGACCTCCCTTATGGTCCACTCTGGTCTTCTAGACCCCGTGAAGTCTCTTAATATTACCAATTATGAGATATTATAGGGAGGGGGGTGTAAGGCATGGTAACAGAGCAGGGTTACTAAAGGATGCAATAGCATTCATTCTCATAAAAAAACATTCATTCTCACAAAAAGAACTGAGAAGTGGGTACTGAGACTAGGAATTGCAATGATCAGCTACTGTAAATTATCTTACATAAAAGTCTTCCCATTACATAGTTTTAGAAATAATTTTGGGGGAGTAAATATATGTTCAGTTCCATGCTAGCTGGGGGATTCTGCGAGTTGTAATCCAAAATAATTACTTTTCTACCCTCTGGCCAAAACTGTATTTTCAAGGCCTTCAAAAGCAGAGATTAAGTAATATTAGCAGAGATCAGTACTGTTAGGAGCATTATAGAATGTAATCTCTTTAGCTGAGTTGCTTGCAAAATATTAATATGCTCAGGCATGGTTTGGGATGTGGGCAGAGTAATATAGTGAAGGCTATACAATCAGAAGGTATAACAGTGAATTATTTATTGCTTCCTTAAATAAATGCTTTATGGTGACAACACAGGTTTTTCAGAGTGTTGCTCTGGAATGCACACAGCAAAGCAAGTTATTAGTATAGTCTATTTGTAGTAAATTATATTTGGACTTCAAAGGGTCCCAAACTCCCATTTTTGTTGGGTAACACAGACGGGAAACTTCTGTTAAAGCTTATAGGAATGAATAAAGCTTTAATGTTTTTGGCCACTGAAATCTACAGGGCCAGGTCTGGGGAGGAACAACTCATTATCCATACAAATAAATTGAACACACACACATATGTACATGTGCAAACTAGACATTTCTATTTCAGAGTTCAAAGCTTCCCTAGCTGAAGACAGAAAAAAGGAAAAGAACCCTGGACCCAACATTTCAGATGAAAGACTTCAAATGAAGATGATTTATAACAGTGAAGATGATTCAAAAGGTGACTATGAGTTTACTGTCAGGTAAAAAGCTTAGTAAAACTTGTATTGCCTCTGGAATTTCTGTTAGGATTCCAAGATAGTTTTAATGATTTGTGTTACCATCTCAACAGCCCCTGGGAAATATGAAAGGGCGCTCTTCTTGCAACATAATTATCTGTAACAGCTATATTTCTGGCCAGAAGAAAAACTTCCAAAGATGTTTAAATTAGCTGTAGCACAAAAACATCATGAAGATTGTTAAGCTTTAATATAATAATTTCATAAAACATGAATTCTGCATGGAGACATGCAGTTAGAATGCTGTTAAGCTGATAGTCTACATTCTGAATTTAATAACTTGTAAATTGATAGATGAAGCAATAAATAATTCATCTGAGATAAATTAAGACTGAGATGCCCCAAATGAGATGTGTGTGTACTAGGCATGTAAAATTTTCAGCTATTTCATCTGAAGAAACTTGTTTTGACTTATTGTGGAAGTTGTCTCATGGACCCATTTCCTATATGTAGAAAAAAGCAAGAAAACTGTAATAAAACTCACCAAGGACACCTTCAAGGCAGCAGGGTACTATCCAACTCTGTCCAGGCAACCAGCCAAAGGCTGATTACTGCAGAGGCACAGCACAACCAAGCTAAGGAATCAAGGGAGCATGAAGTCAGATACTTATTTTACTAGCAAGTAAATACGAGTTCATAAGCAAAATCCAAATAAGTAGCTGTAGGTCCAGCAAACAGAATTCAGAGTAGTCCAGTAGAATCCAAGTCAGGCAAACAGAGTTCGAGGTAACAAACATAGTCCAGGTCAAACACAGCAAGCAGGAACATAATGGGTCACCAGGTAGGTCAGATAATTTCCGACAATGCTTGGAAGCCAGGCTGCCTATTTATAGCTCAGCAGATAATGCAGCTGCTGCTTAGCTAATTGCTGCTTGCTCTAAATATGCTGAAACCACCTCAAGCCCTCCTTTTTAAAATCTCCATGCTGAGAAGGTGGCTATGGGTAAGTTTTCCTATGTATCTGAAGTGGTAGAACCCTCTGCCAGAGCTGATACTGCACTATTGTCTGTCTCTGAGGCCTGTGGCTCTGAAACATCCTCCTGCTCTGGTTTAGCAGGTCCTGGCATGTCTACTGCTTCAGTTTTTGAGCCATAGGAGATTATCAGACACATACAATATGGCATTACACGAATGCCAGGAGATCGCTAAAGGGTTTCCCTTTCAGACAACATTGTTCCCATGTCATCATGCTCCCATTCGGCTGTTATTATGCTGGTGCTTCTTTTTATTCACAGGCTAAGCCAGTAGGGAAGGGAGTGAGTTACAGTTGGGCTCCATGTCTTCTCCATTTCCCAGAAACTTCAGCAACACTGCTTGGCTGTGTTGGGACCTCCAGCAGGGAAGGGAGTGAGTTTCCAATAGAGGTCCGTGCCCCTCCCTCCCTCCAGAAGCCTTAAGAACTGGAAACTCTTCTGTCTAAGGGACAAGAATATGTGGCCAAGCATGATCTGGGAGCGAGAATTGAGGTACAGCAGGGGAACGGAAGGTATGGCGGGAACAGAGTGAAAGTCTGTCACAAAGGAAGGTGGGATAAATGTTTAAAAGCTATTCTGCTTTCAATTCACCCCATTTCTTGAAATGGATTGGAGAGCAGACCAACCATACCACAGAACCTTACCTTGCTCCTTTGCAATGCCAGGTCGGTAAAAAAACAAGACCCATATTATCTATGATCTTCTCTTGGAAGAAGATGCTGACCTGGCCTGCTTCACTGAAACCTGGCTGGGAGAGGATAGCACCATAACTTGGGCACAGGCCCTCCCAGCTGGGTACTCTGTTAGTGAGCAGGTAAGAGGAAGTGGGCGAGGGGGCAGAGTGGCTCTGGTTCATAAAATTAACCTGACCTTGACCAGGATACCTGTCCAGAAAACAGTCCACATCAAGTCTATGTACCTGAGTCTGAAGACTAGGGAGAATCCAGGGATTCTGTTAGTATACCATCCACCCCGTTGTCTAACAGACTCCCTAACCTAGCTGAAACAACTGGTCTCAGAGTTGCTGTTGGAGTCACCCAGACTGTTAGTTCTGGGTGACTTCAACATCCCACTTGAGACCAGTTTGTCAAATCTGTCAGGTGTGGCTCAGGAGTTCATGGAGTCTATGACAAATATGGGCCTATCCCAATTGGTTGACGGGCCCATTCATTGTGCGGGTCATACCCTCGATGCGGTCTTTACTACAGAACAGGAATATCCATGGGTGGAGGTGACTGAAACCACTGCATTGTCATGGATGGATCACTTCCTGATCAAGGCTGAACTCAGAGCCACTGTCCATCCCATTGGGAGTGGAGGACCTATTAGAATGGTCCACCCTCGAAGGCTAATGGAACAAATTGGACTCCAGAAAGCCTTAGAGGCTTCATTGTTTGGCAATGCCGGTGATTCTGTCGAAACCTTGGTTAATATCTGGCACACCGACCTTACCAAGGCTATCGACATGATCGCTGCTATGTGTCCTCTCCAACCCACTTCAAATCACCAACCATGGTATACTGAAGAACTTAGGAAGTTGAAGTGGGTTGGACAACAACTAGAGTGCATCTAGTGAAAAACTCGGCTCTTGTCTGACAGGACTCATCATGGGAAATGTCTTCGTTTCTATAGAGAGACAATATGTGCAGCAAGGAAATCTTTTTCTTCTGCACATGTTGTGTCAGCAGAGTCTCGCCTGGCAGAGCTGTTTAGGGTGGTGAGAGAACTGACACAGGTTCCATCTGTGCAGAACTCATTACTTAACCCGACAACGGCTTGCTGTGATGCATTTAACAGCTTTGCAGATAAACTCTCTCAGATAAGAGCCAGCTTAGACACCGGGGTTGTAGCAGATTTGGTTGACGAGGTGTCCAGTAACTCCCTTGATGAGGTTATACTGGATCAATTTCAATCTGTAAGTACTGATGACATGGACAAGCTCCTTGGTAGAGTGACAAAGACTACCTGCCCTCTTGACCCTTGACCTTTGTGGCTGGCCGTCCAGGGGGGTGATGCCTCGAGGCTGTTCCTTAGGGACATCATCATTGTATCCCTTAGGGAAGGTCATGGTCCATTTTGCTTGAAGGAAGCAGAGGTTAGATTGCTTCTAAAAAGACCTTCCCTTGACCCTCTGGATATGAAGAATTATAGGCCAGTCTCCTTACTACTTTTTTTGAGCAAGGTGATCAATAGGGCAGTTGCTCTTCAACTCCAAGCTGTCTTGGAAGAAACCGATTATTTAGATCCATTTCAAACTGGCTTTAGGATGGGATTTGGAGTTGAGACTGCCATGGTTTCCCTGGCTGACAACATTTGCCTGAGCATTGACAGGGGAAGTGTGACCCTGTTGGTGCTACTGGAACTCTCAGTGGCTTTTGACACACTAGATCATGACATCATCTTGGATCGCCTGAGAAGGTTAGGAATTGGAGGCACTGCGTGCAGTGGTTCCATTCCTTCCTCTCGGGCAGATTCCAGAGGGTGATGCTTGGGGACAGTTGCTCTGCAAGGAAAGAGCTTAATTGTGGTATCCCACAAGGCACCGTCCTGTCCCCGATGCTATTCAATATATACATGAAACCTCTGGGAGAGATCATCTGGAGGCATGGAGCGGGGTGTTATCAGTACACTGATTACACCTAGATATATTTCTCCATGCCTCGGTCTTCAGCTCTGACTTCAGATGGTATCTCTTCTCTTAATGATTGTCTTAGGACAGTAATGACTGGATGAGGGAAAACAAATTGAAGCTGAATCCAGAAAAAAATGGAGGTACTCACGGTAGCAGCCCCGAACCCAGCCATTGGGATACAATCTCCAGTCCTGGATGGGGTCATGCTCTCCTCCAAGGACTGCTCTCCTTTACAGTCTGGGGGTGTTCCCGGACCCGTCGCTCCAGATGACAAATCAGGTAAATGTGATGGTCAGGAGTGTCTGTTATCAGCTTCGGCTGATAAGCCAGTTGCGGCCTTTCTGGGAAGTCAGGGATCTTGAGATTGTGATACATGCTCTGGTAACCTCCCATCTTGATTTCTGTAATGCACTCTACATGGGGCTACTCTCATGCTTGGTCCGGAAACTTCAACTAGTACAGAATATGGCAGCCAGACTGGTCTCGGGTACATCCAGAAGAGACCATATAACACCGATCTTAAGATCAGTCCACTGGCTGCCCATTAGTTTCCAGGCCCAGTACAAGGTGTTGGTTATCACTTTTAAAGCCCTAAATGGCTTGGGTCCAATCTATCTTCAGGACCACCTCCTTCCACATAATCCTCCCCATGCATTCAGGTCCTCTGGGAGGAATTTGTTACAACCTTTAAAAACTAGGGTTTTTTTTTTTACTTCCCAGAGGACCTTTTCAGCTATTGCTCCCAGATTATGGAACGGCCTGCCGGATGAGATCCATCATATCACCAACCTAAATATCTTTAAAAAAGCTCTTAAGACAGATCTCTTCCAGCAGGCCTTTCCTGAATAGATACTTGGCCATTAAAAAAGAAAAGAAAATCTAGCTTGTCCTGGCCTCACTACAGCCACTGTCCATTGTTTATTTTTATTTTTTGTATTTTGTTTTAAAGTATGTTTTAATTCCTGTATTATTTAATTGTATTTTAAGGGGGGGTGGGATTGAGGGTCCAGGATGCATATTTTAATTGTAAGCTGCCCCGATTGCGTTTTGTAGAGTGGCGAGATATAAACAACAACAACAACAATAATAATAATTAGCAGCCGTGAATAGATCCCCATTCCATTTCTTTAATGGAATCTTGTGCAAGTGAAAAGGTGCCCATTTTGCTGGCACGATACCAGCATCAGTGGGAGGTCTGTGTAGAACACTTCTGGGTGAGATCGGGACATCAACGTAAGTGACACATTTTTTTATGACCCTCCCCGGGTTACTTGTAAAGTTTTAAGTGTGTTTCGGTGCTTATTGTAATTTTTTTTGTCTTCTATTTTGCTTTTACAGTTTGAATTTCCTGCACTCTCTTCTTGTGAGAGCAGCCAGGATTTCAATCCAGCAAGTGAAAGGAGCTCCGTTCAAGCTCCTTTCACTCCTGGACTGCCCTGCCAAGGTAATGAGGTGCAGAAAAAGTAGGTCTGAAAAGTTTTCCTTTCTTCGCCTGACAGGGATGGGAGGGGATGGGAGAGGAGATTTTGAGACAGGAACTCTCTTTTTGTTCCTGTCTGAAAATCTCCAGAGTCTGTTTTCAGATTATAGAAGCAGGGCATGACACGTTCCTTTGCAAGGCAGAAGCAAGTGGATGGAGGAGATTGCCACTGCCTCCACTGCTGCCCTATGCCATTTTTAATAGGGATTTATAAGCCTCACCATGTGTTTTGCAGTCTTTTCTCAATCTCATGTGGCTTGCAGTCCCTATTACAAATGGCATAGGGCAGCAGCAGAGGTGGCAGCAAATAATCCATGAATAATCAAATTCACAAAAGTCAAACTTGCAAATGTGGAAGGCCGACTGTACTTTACCCCAGTACCCTCTGTGGCTACAATACTGTTCGTAATTGGTTAAATTGGCTTTGAAATGAAAATGAAACTTCTAAAAAGCCTATTTCATCCTTGCATGCAATGATGAATAATTTCAAGAGTTTTCTTCCTCTTGCAGGAGAAATTGAAAATTTCTATGCAACATTTTTCTGGTATTCAAAGTTACAAACTGTTAGGGGGTATTATTCTGTGCAGAAATACAAGTGATTTTTCTGCACAAAACCCACTTTTTGAACCTAAGATGTCTTTTGAGTACCGGAAACATTGTTTACTGCACAAAATGCACCATTTCCTGTGCTGCAAATATATTTTCTGTGCACAATAATAACATGCATTTCTGCAGAGGACAATTCGTACAGAATGTCTCACAAAGTGTGACTACCACAGGAAAACTCTGCAAAAATCTTGCTGCTGTTTTATTCTTTCTAATAGTCTTTCCTGAGAATGCAGAAAATCCTTTCACAGCCAGGAAGTGAACAAAAATGAATATTCTTTTCATCCCCAGAGTGTACAAATAAGGTTTGTTGTTGTTGTTGTTGTTGTTGTTGCTGTTGTTGTTGCTGTTCTTGTTGTTACTGCTTGCCTTCAAGTTGTTTCTGACTTAAGGCATCCCTAAGGCAACCCTATCACAGGGCATGCAAGATTTGTTCAAAGAATGTGACTTACAAAAGGTCTACCAGTGGGTTTCTATGACTGAGTGGGGATTTGAACTGTGGTCTCCAGTGATAGTCCAACACTCAAACCACTACATTATGCTGGCTTTCTCAAAGAAGGCTACTGAAAGGTCTGAAAAATTAAAGCTGCTGACACACTGCATAAATAATGCAGTTTAACACCACTTTAACTAGCAGGGCTCCATCCTATGGAATCATGGGATTTGTCATTTTTGTGGCACCAGAGCTCTCCAACAGAGAAGGCTAAATATCTCACAAAACTACAAATCCCAGAATTCCATAGCATTCAGCCATGGCAGTTAAAGCAGTGTCAAACTTCATTATTTCTGCAGTGTGTCAACAGACAAACAGAGCTACTGAAAACATAGTCCCAAAAGATGTTTATCTGAAACTTTTTCACTATGTAAGCAAGTCACACACACTTAGCCACATAAAACCTTATTATAGGTTCACCATAGGGTCTCCATCAGTTGGAAACAACTTGAAGGAAAATAACAACAACATGACTTAAACTGATCTTACTATCTTCCTTTGCATTAGATTCGTAAGTCTTCTCTGTAAGGTACTAAACAAATGTTAAATAGTAAGAATAACATGGGCATTTTCCAAGAAAATGCAAAATACTACTAGCAGTTGAGTCATAACAAGTCTAGATTTTGCTTCAGTGAAAAAGAAATGGCAAGTCTGCTTTATAGAAGCTTACAGGGACTGGCCAAGTAGCAAGAGAAATGAACTTCAGTGAAAACTCTTGAATATTGTATATTTATCTTGGAACAAAAAGAATGAATGTAAAGACATTAGCCTCACATTAGTAGGTCAGGTACTTCCTTAAGTAGCTTGGAAAAACTGTAATACGTTCAAAAACAGACAATATTTTTTTTTGCAGGGAGAATATGGGACATTTTCAGGAGCACGTAAAGTAGAAACCTGAACAAATCTGCATAGGAAAATAATATTATACATATACAGAGAGACTTTTATGCTTCGTTCTCAAGCACTTTTGCAAATGTTCAGTAATCCTCTCAGTGGCTCAGGAAAGCAACCATAGAAATATAATAGTGCTGAGAAATGAAGCTATTTGTCAGGGGTTATGGTCAGTCAGGGTAAATGAGGGCACCTACGACTTTTCTTGACTCTGACGTGTTGATATGCTTGAACTTAAAAAAACTGCAACACACCAGCTTTAATTAATGTATGTACAAGATATGATTATGAAATGTTTCGTCTCCTGAGATGGGAAGAGATCAAATTTACTGAAAGAAATAAGAAAAGGGTACCCTTGCCATGTTTACTTCCACAAAGTTAATCTCTAACTCAGGACAGGAGAGGGACAGCCTGGATCTCAAGGGAAGTTACTTTTTGGCGTTTGTTTTCTGGAGTTCAAATGTTATTACCTGTCTCTTATTGCCCTTTGTCCCCAGTCCCCACATGCCCAAAAAGGGGAGTGGCCCCTGCCTTACTGAGATCCCTCCATACCATCTTTACTGACAACAGAAGTAATATCTGAGACAAAATGTAGGCCTGTGAGTCTGGGGTTGCCATAATTCTCTTCCACAAAACCGGGACAAAAGTATATGGGACTGGATTGAGTGGATTATCGGCAAACTGCCCTCACCTCAACAAACCAGATTTTGACATTTAATATTGTGAAGTCAAAGGCTTTCACGGCTGGCATCCATAGATTTTCCTTGGTTTTTTTCCGGGCTGTGCAGCCATGTTCTGGAATAGTTCCTTTCTGACGTTTTGCCTGCATCTGTGGCTGGCATCCTCAGAGAGAAAGACAGCAATGGTTTTCAAAAAGTATTAAAATGAAATCCATGGACATGGCCTGGAACCATATACTTTTTTATGGGATTGTATGCCCCACAGAACTCAGTGGCAATTATTTCTGAATCAATGTTTCTAGGATCAATCTGCAGTTGATCTGAAGATGCTTCATATATGTTTAAAAACACCAAGGAGGCAGAAGATGCTGCAGCTTCTCCAGTCCTTTCCAGATATTCTTCTAGTTTCTCCTCCAGCTCAACCTGTAAGTGTAGAAAGATGCTGGGCAAAGAAACTGGAGTTTGGGGTAGAGTGTGGTGGGTGTGCATTGGCTTTCATTTGTGCATTTCACATGGGGTATTGTTTGGTTAAGCAATTCTAAGAACTTTATCAGATGTGGCAAATATGGCATCATAAAGATGCCTAATGATCATGAAAGTGTATGTATACCAGACGCTGCTGCCTTTCGCGATCATGTAAAGTCCAAAAGCTGTTCTTTTTTATTGACAGCTCAAGCCATCACTAGATCTGCCATGGCGCTTTTTTGCCAGCATTGCCAGTGTTTGAATCCTCGTGCCATTGTGCTCAGTGAATACAGCATCAATTGGCAGAACACTTCCAGGTGAGATCAGGACAGCCAGGTAGGGGATGGTCTTTTTTTTTTTTTACCTCCCCAGTTTACTTGTAATTTTAAAAGTGTGTTTATGTGCTTGTGTGTATGTTTTATGTCTTTGGATTTCTTTAACTTTTAATTTTGTTGCGCTCACGTCTTCTCGTGAGAATCGGTGAGATCTCAACCCTGGAAATGAGCAGAGCTCTGTTCATGCTGCATTACTGCTGGGGATGCCACATTGACACTAGTAAAGGTATGTCTGGTAGGGGGGTATCTTTTGCTGGCGTAAGAACAACACAAAATATGCTGGCAAAAAAATATTTAGGGGGAATAATCTGATAAAGTCCTAACTGAAAATTTGTGAGAATGAATAATAAGTGTCCAAAGGCTATCTCTCATGTATTCCTTTGCACTTAGCTGTTGCATTTATCATATGTGTTTCACCTGGTGGGACTAACTATGAAACTGTGACTTGTGGATTCATTTGGAGGGAGGGGGTGATTATTAGATATGTGCACAGTAGCTTATTAGACTCCTTCCCCATTTTAAAAAATACATACAGGCACAGGAAGCTCCTATGAAATTTCTGCCCTGTGCTGTGCTTAAATTATTTTCTCATTTACATATAAATGGGAAGAAATCGGGCACACAGCTCTGTGTCTTTTTAGTCATAAGTTCCATTGAAGTTAGTGTGACTCATGCCCACACAACTGAGCATATGATGGCACCCTTAGTTTGGTTCTTTATATACCTTTATATATAATTGCAGTGCTTTGTGAAAGGAAGAGGAAAGGAAAGAAAATAGAAAGAAAAGGAACATGCTGGCAAGGACATTGTTACCTGCCAGCTTTCATAAGGCAAAAGACTAGAAAGAAATAATAGAGACAGAAGAATTTTATAGGCATTTTGGCTTTACTAAATGAATTATAAAAATGGAACTTTGTCAGCCCATGGTTTCTGGTAGGGAGGGACAAATTGTATTCAGGTGTTTTTAATCTCAACATCCAGTTCATGATGATACTTGTGAATTCTTGGAAAATTCTTTGAAAAAGAATAGAATTATATTTTTGTCTATCTTTGTCAGCCAAATTCAGTAGGTATAGCTATTCCAAGCATGTGGAGGACCAAGCTGTACCTACTGATAGTGGTGGTGGGGATCATGGATTTGCACTTCCATGTGGAAATATTCATTTTGTATCCTCTAAGACATGCAACAGAATGGAGTGTATTTTGTGATAGAAAACATGTTGGGTGGCTTGCAATATATTTTGGGGGTAAAACACACAGAAAACCGTGGGTACATTGTAAACATGCATGTAAATAAAAATAAGGTGTGCAGAAGCATGCTTTATACGATGGAGAAATGCATACCATTTGGGGTAATGTGTGTGAAATAAAATGCAAACATTTCTATGTGGGAAGGAGATAAAATTACATAACCTGATATAGAACCAGGAGGGAATGGAAATGCCAGCTGGATACTGGGATATGCAATGAAAATGGGACTGATGGATTTTGACACTAGGAGCAGGAGAACATTGGGCTCCTTCTATTAATTCTCTGTATTATTCACCTACTGGTGTTCTTTTATTCTGATCCTGTGGGGGACCAAGGTCAAACCATGTCTTTTTGCTAATGAGTTTTTCACAGTGAGTAAAAAAACACAGTTTTACCTTGGTCTCCCATAGGACTGGGACAAAAGAATGACATCATGCAGTAAGGCAGCACAGAAGATGGAGTATTCCTGCTGCACTGTTGCTTTTCTTTGCAGTGTGGTAAGCCCCTTAGAGTTACATATTTGTGACTGATTTCATGATCCCTATGTATTCATTGCTTTGGGGAATATGTGGGGGCTGTGAAAATGCCCCAGTCCCTATTTACCAGGGAACAGCTGCTGCAGTCAATGGAGGTCTATTCTCCTGTTGATTGGAAAGTGGCTGACTGATGTTTCCAATGCCCAACTCCAAGTGATCTCTGGTATAAGGGGAAACTGCAACGGGGACCCTGCTTCTGCCTGTTGCACTGGAGATTGCTCATGGGAGTGGGTGAGAATGTCAGTCAGCTTGCATCTCATTCGACAGGGGAACATATCCCTGTTGCTTGCAGCAACTGCTGCCAGGTAAGTGTGGATGGAAAGTTTGAGATGGACGACACTACTTAGTTAAATAACTAAAGTGATTATGTAGCTAATCAGCTGATAAAGAATTTCAGTCATTCTCAATGACAAGATGTACTATTTCCTTTTTAATGACTATTTGTTCTAGTCCCCTTTGGTGTACTTAGAGACATTCCTTTTGGCATATGTACTGCTTTGGGTGACAATTCCCTCTTAAGTATGGCTGGACACTCACACCTACATCTGTTAAAAGCTGAAATGTTTTACATCAGCAGTCCTGACTTAGTGAAGCAACAAGGCAGCAGTTATATGGAATGACTTCCCATCTTTCTCTTTGAATGGGCTATAATTGGAACCACACTTCAGACCTACTTAGAACTGTCAGAGCAGTGACTCTTGCATAGTTATATAACTGTCTTCCTAAAACTGACAGAGGAATATAATTCCAAAAAGATGGAACACATGTAAATGATTTGTAGGCCACAAGGGATTTGGACTTGTCACATGTGGGGTGGTGGTGGTGGTGAAGTATGTCATAAGACCTTATTAAATGAGCTTGAAGATGTTGGCTTTGGAAGTGAAACCAGATATAATCTGCTGTGTGCAGAGATGTGTGGGATTGGAGGTAGAGGGTCATATGGAAAATGAAAGAGGGAGAGACCCCACTTTTAACTTGGCCTAAATCACTTTCAAATGAAATGGTAGCCTTATATTCCTGGTTAATAACTTGTTTTGCTTGGAGGGACATTTTGAAAAGGGCTAAGGATGAGGAGCTATTCCATATTCTGCTACCTGATCTGCTGGCATTCCTTATAGTGCTGCCATTCCCATTTCACTTTTTCTCAAAGTGCTGTTGGTTGTGGGGATCAGGCAGCATCCCCTTAGAAGCCAGATGAGGCCCAGAGACCAAGGCTTGCTGAGATGTAATTTGCAAGAGTCAACATGGAAAAGAGTGGTTGGCTGTCATGAAGATGTCATGAGGATAAAACCAGCAGATGCTTTGGAAAATGCACCTTAATCCATAGAAGCATGGCTTGAGATATGCTATGCATGCACAGAGTTGCATTCTTGCTGGAAAATAGTACATGGTGTAGGGGGGTGTAGGTATACCACTAAGGCTTATATATGCTAAATGCACCAGAACCTGTCTGAGCTTGGAAGCTAGACAGGGTCAGCCATGGTTAGTACTTGGATGGGAGACCACCAATGAATACCAGGTGCTGTAGACTATATTTCAGAGGATGGAACTGGCAAAACTACCTCAGAGTATTCCTTGCCTAAGAAAGCCCTATGAAATTCATGGAGTCACCATAAATTGACAGGTGACTTGAACGCACGCATGCACAGACGCACGCACACACACACACACACACACACGAGATTATCAGACAGGAATGAAAAAAACATTCCTGTCCCACAGTCTCCACTCCTGCCTCATCCCGTCCCAGTCCCGGAACACAAATGAAATGGGGGATCTATTGATGGCTTCTCGCATCAATAAAAACCAGCGCTGGCAGAATGGGTGCAGAACGAGTGCATAACAAGGGGGGAATGACATTGTCTGATAAGGGAGCACTTTTGCAGTCTCCTGGCTTTGCTGTAACACCACTTTTGATGCATCTGATAATCTCCACACACAGTATGCCATTTGGAGTTTCTTCCACACAGGGTATTATGGAAGCAGATGTGCTACTTACAACCAAACAGTACATGCATATTTGAGTTAACAAATACTCTGACAGAGAAGATCCTTTCTACAAAGGCTTTTAATGTCCCCTCCTCAGGTCCATTTTTCCTCCTTGTCCTTTGTCTAGCTGGATGTTTTAGCAGCATCAGCATTGGGAGGATAGTGAAGAAGCGCTGGGGAAACAGTGTTGGGATGAAGTGTGTCTGCAGTAAGCTGGGAAAGAAAGGAAAGGGATTCCACTCTAGCTAATCCTACCGTAGCTGTGTGTGCCTGCCTTCAGAATCCCTTTCTGAGGAGATTTTCAGACAGCGTTTTAGAGAGTCTACCGCGGGATGAGGTCCCGGGAGAGGAACGGTGGTCTTGCGCAGCAGGGGGTCGTTTTCGGACACTGCCGTCCCTCTCCCGAAATCATCAGTGTCACTTCCGTGAAGCTTCAGAAGCGGCCGCGCCATATTTTAAGCACGGAAGTTGCCCGTGCTTAAAATATGGCTCTGCGGCTTCCGAAGCTTCACGGAAGTGACACTGATGATTTCGGGAGAGGGACGGCAGCATCCGAAAATGACCCCCTGCTGCGCAAGACCGCCGTTCCTCTCCCGGGACCTCATCCTGCAGTAGGTTCTCTAAAACGCTGTCTGAAAATCTCCTGAGTGTGTGTGAATAGCAAAATGGAGAGAAAAGGCTAAAGTTGATTAGTCCGCCTCACCAGCTCCCCTCACCATGTTAACAGTCTATGGAGCTATATGTCTGGCTACCAAAATGGAAATCATAAGAAAAGTGGTGGTTGGTGAAAAAAAGAAAAAAATAATAATTCCTGGATGAATTTTTGAAGGCGCTCTCAGCTAGAAGATTTTTGTTTGTTTGATTACTTACACAAGGTGTACCTGACCTGGGTTTTTAACTTCACAAGTGTATATTGTTTGTTTTAAATTAAAGATTTGGTGAAATATGTTGAGCTGCTCTTTTATTTTGTAGTATAGGAACTTATCCCTATTCCTTCCTTATGATTTCTGCCTCTGGTATCAAATTTTCTGTCAAGGAAGTAATGCCCAGAAACACACCCACTTCATTATCTGAGATATACCTGTATTTTTCAGATGGAGCTTCCTTTAGCAACAGTTTTAAAAACTGAAGTTGGTTGAAAAGGTTGCTGCTTCATTGCTGCTGGGAGCAGGATGCCCAGCACACATAATTCTGATTCTACACCAATGATATCTTGCTGATCAGTTCATCCTTTATGGGGTTTATCAGAAGTGCCTGGACAGTGTAGCACCAGGTTATCCCACAAAGCCACCTCCACCAATATGAAGCTGCTGACACACTGCAGAAATCATACAGTTTCACTCTGCATTATCTGCACAAGAGACAGCCTTCTCAGTGGCTGCTTTGGTCCTCTGGAACTCCCTCCTGTGGGAAGGTAGGCTGCCCCCTCCCTGCTTTCATTTTGCCAGCAGGCAAAAAACATTTTTATTCAAGCAGGCCTTTGATATATAACTGCACCCATGGGGCTTTTATTGCGGTGTATTTTCTATGTTGTTTTTATTTGTTTCTATTTTTTGTTTTTACTTTGTATGTTTTTTTAAAAATTAATTTTAATTGCTTTTAAATCTGGACTTTATCAGATGCACTAAATACACCATCATAACAATGCCACATAAATGCAAAAGGGCACGGATATCAGATGACATTGCCCTTTCACGTTTATGTCTTGTCCTTAAGCCGTTCTATTTTATTGATGGCCCGAGCCATCAAGAGATCAGCTGTGCCATTTTTTGCCACCATAGCTGGTATATGTAACCTCACGTGTTTTTTTCAGGTACTTACCTCATGAATGGCCAGATTGGCCAGAACACTTCCCGGTGAGATCATGACATCCAGGTTGGTGACACACTTTTTTAAACCTTCCCTGGTTTACTTGGAAGTTTTTAAGTGTGTTTTTGTGCTTTGTCTTTTGTTTTTGGCTTTATGTTTGAACTTCCCACACAATGAAGTCTTGCAGGATTTCAAAGGAGGAAGTGAATGTCGCTTCATTCACTTATACCTTCATCACTGGGGAAGCCTTTGCCAGGAGAGAAGGTAACTGTGTGGGGGGGCATTCTTTTGCAGGCATAAACATTGTTTTTATTTTTTATGCTAGCAAAAGAACTTTTTAAGGGCCTTGACTGATAAAGTCCTGTGATTTTAATGGTTTTGTGAGCCACCTTGGGTCCTGTTTTGAGAGAAAAGTGGCATATAAATGGCATAAAGAAATTAAATTAAATTAAATTAAATAACTATCATGGCTCCGTTGTATGGAATCCTGGGATTTGTAGTTTGTTGTGGCGCCAGAGAAGGTTAAATATCTCACAAAACTACAGATCTCAGAATTCCATAGCATTGAGCCATGGCAGTTAAAGCAGAATCAAACGGCTACTTCTGCAGTGTGTCAGAAGCCTGAGGCTTTACTCTATGGTCTGTGATTGGCAGACACTGGGGGTAGGGACTGTTTTGTAGTAGTACCATAGCTGTGATTTTTTTAAATCTGGGGAGATCGACCAAGTTTTACATTTTTGAATTGTTAGATGAACTTCCAACGCTTTTTTCTTCTACCATGAACCTTTTTATAATCTGTTTCTCTTTTTGAGGCTGCTTTAAAAAGAACCATGAACCTTTTTATAATCTGTTTCTCTTTTTGAGGCTGCATTTCTTTTTAATTGTTATTTAATTGTGCTTTACCTCTTCATTTCATTGTTTTTTTAATTAAGTGAGATGTAAATAATTAGAAAAGCAGTAATAATTAGGAAAAACAGTAAAATAAATGAATTCTTGGCTATTAGGCAGGGCAAACTGGTGTCGTGAAAAAATTATTGGGAAGATTTGGGTGTTCAGTACTTCTCTTTAGTGTCATAAATGTGACGAGGCTAAGGGTTCATCTACACCAGTGAAAACCCCTGAATCTCCCCAACAAATCTGGCCCAATAATGCCACACAACATGCAGCATATCCCTGGTGTGATAGTGCCCTTATCTGGCTGCCCATTCTGGCTTCAGAGAGAGCAACTACTGCTGGGGTTTTGCTTTTCTCAGAGCTCAGAGTCAAGTGTAACAGTTTTGAATGAAAGACAAGTAAAAACCCAAATGCAGATTCAGGCTTTGGCAGGTGTGACACTTAAATCTGGGCCACGGTAGTCTTGATTTCATGCACATCATCTCTGGGCCAAAGTAGTTTGAATGTCATCTGGATTTTTACCCCACTCCACCCGCCACCTGCGTGTAGTCAAGGCCTAGGAGATGTCATCACACAGGATATTCATACAAAATATTCAAGGAACTGATTTTATTTAGTTATGCATCATATTTGACACTGAACCTCCTTCAAAGTATTCATGATGCTGCTTCAGTGGAGGCAGTCATACAAGGTTTTCTTGAAGGAACCGTTCAGTGTAAGCTCTCTAATACTGCTGCTTGTCTGGTCTCTTTAAAGTTATGTTGGATTTCTTTGATTTCAGTTAACGTGTCTCTTAACACTTTTCAAGACTATGGTCCTTCCAAGGCAGCCTATAATAAAAAAACTGTCCCATTCAAAAACAAAATGATTTTTTTCTTTTGAGTGCAGGCAGTTCTTCAACTCACCTAGATCTGATGGTCTAGAACTTTCAAGGTCAAAATGGAATAGGGCCTGGAAACATATTGGCAATCAATACAGCTGATACAGAATTGGAGTAATAGGATCTGCCCATCTAGACCCAAGAAGGATGTGAATGGTTGTATTCTATGTTAGCTGAGGTTTCTGAGTTATCTTCAATGGCAGTCCCATGTAGATTGCACTATAGTAATCTATTATGGATGTAACTATGTAGTATAAATAACTGAAATAAGATGTGCTTTTCCTGAATAGGATAGCAGCTGACCTATCACCTGACACTGATAAAAGACACTCCTGGATACTTCTGTCACTAGTATTTCTACAGTTGGCAGCAAGTCCAAAAATAACCACAAACTATGCACTTGGTCCTGCGGGAGGAATGCATCCTTGCCCTATAATAATTTGAATCCCTGTAGTCAGATAAACTTATTCCCCACCCCATGAACATTCTTCTGTCTTGTCCAGACCAGGTTGCTTGGCCAGATTCCCTGCTAGTAGGATATGGGGAAAACAAAGGTAGCTTTGCATATCATACACATATATTGGTCATAATGTACAAGATGGAAATTTACAGGACACATTCTGAGGCCAAACAGGCAGGTAGGATCAGATCTAGTGAAACATGATGCTACCTTTTAATAATGGGAGAGATAGCACCATTATCTGCCAGCACAGCATTCAGGTAATGAAGGGTTAACTAGGGTCTGGAGTAAGGCTATACTTTATTGGGATCAGCATCATCCCAGATGTCACAGGTCAGCAGATACAAATGACCAATAAAAACTTAAAGAGTGGCCATCTTCCAGAAACTTCCAGGACAAGGTAATAAATACTGCTGTGGGGCCATGAGGCAGGCAGAACAAGAGAAAAACAAAGGAATCCTGAGATGGGGGAAACCTCATCTCAGGTAGAGTAGTCCTGAGATATCTTGAGAAGAACAAAGAGAGTCCTCGTGTGGGGGAACCTCTTGGCAGCTGGGGGGAAGGCTGTTTGAGATGGGCCTGAAGGCTGTGACTCACAGTCTCCCTTGAATTCAACAGACTGGACTTCATACTAGTGAGTAGACTAGAGGACTGTGCAGTTAGTCACATCAGGGAATTATGTTTATTTTTAACTTGGCTGAAGGACTACTCTATCTGTAACTTCAAATGAATGTACCTGGGAGGGAGGAGCCTTCCATGAGAGATACCCTTATGTTGTGAACGCTGCTTAGAATAAAGAAGCTTTTCTAACCTTTCTTCCAGCTGATGCTTACACATACCTATTTGCTTGGATGTTCCCCTCTCTTCAGGACAAAGGGCAGGGGCAAGGTAAATCTTTGCAGTGGCATGGAGTAGAGTAGTAAACCCAGCAGTCTCCCCTTGGACTGTGCACCAAGGGTTAAGATTCAAGGGGTGGTAGCATCTAGTTAAAAAGGGGGCAATTAAAAGGGGTTTCCAGTGCAGAGGGACCCTGAGATTGCATCTCATAGGGGCAGTGGAGTCTTCAGAGGTATGCGTGTGAGCGCAGATTGAGGCTAGGGCTCTGTCAAACACTTAAACCCAACCTAACCAGGTAGTCCAGTTTATGAATACCAGTTTATGGCGCCAAAGCCAGTGAAAGATCTAGGAGAACCAATAAAATAATAATATCCCTGTCTAGAGTCTGTCATCCACTAGGGAGCCCTGGTGATGCAGTGGTTAAATGCTGGTACTGCAGCCACAATGTTGTGAGTTTGATCCTACAGGGCTCCAAGGTTCACTCAGCCTTCCATTCTTTTGTAGGTCAGTAAAATGAGTACCAAGCTTGTGGGGGCAATTAGCTAACATATTATAAACTGCTCTGAGAGTGCCTAGTGTGCTATAAAGCACTGTAGACGTGTAAGTGCTATTGCTAAACAATTTGTAAGCCACTCTGAGAGTCTTTGTGGCTGAAGAGTGGGGTATAAATACTCTAATAAATAAATAAAATAAATAAAAAGGGTCACCAAAGTTAACGGTCAACTCAGATATTATTGTATCCCCAAAATTATTTAATATCTATATCTATATAATATCTATACAATGATGGTTGAGAGCAATCATCAGGACCAATGTCTGAATTCAGTGGCTGAGTGGCTGAGGGCTAGTAAACTGAGGCTGAATAAGAGGCTGGTAAGATGGAGGCCTTGTAGGTGAGTTATTCCTATGGTCAGGAGACAGGTAGACTGTCTGTTTTGGATGGGGTTACATTCTCTCTGAAAGAGCAAGTGTGCAACCTGCAGTGACTTCTAGATCCATCTTCTTTGATGGACCAAAATTCAGCTGTAATGAGTCTATTCCACGATATAAAAATTAAAGCTGGATCAAAATAAACAAAAGCAATTTCAACCGGGTATAAGGCATTACATCTTGGCAGGAAAAATGAAATGTGCAAATAAAGGATGGATAGTTTCTGATTTGATATGTGAAAAAAAATTGCCTTAGTAAACCATGAGCTAAACATGTTGTATTGTAATATGTTGTCAGTAACATGTTGTGTTGGCCAAAAAAGCCAGTGCAATTCTGCACTGAAACAACAGGAGGCATAGAGTGTCCTGATTGAGGGAAGTAATTATACCACTAACATCAAGATGTTCAAGAAGGATATTGACAAGCTGGGGACTTCCAGGCAATGTTTATGGCTGACTGATGCTCCTCCTTCAGGCTCTGTGAGAGGGGAAGCTTTGGTGATGATAATCACAGGCATGGAGGCAAGTTCCGGTTGGTAACTAACTCCTTGGATAAAGGGGAGATTGGGAGATCACCCACAAGTACTCAGAAACCCCAACACCTGCACAGCAACCACGGAATTTTGAGCATCCAGGCCCGATTGGAGGGATGGGAGAACCATGCTCACACTGCTAAAAGTAAGTCCACAAGAACAAAAAGTTTGCCGCCTTGCTTTCTTTAATCAATTTTTCATCTAACGTCTCGGATTTATGGATTATAATTAAAGGGATCTTTGATTCTGCAGTGACATCATTACTTCTGTGAGTTGCCATTCTGGATTAAGAAGAGAGACTGTAAACATTGTTTTTAAGAATGTATCATATATGCAAAAAGCTTAATTGGATGGTGGAGTAACTACTTAATTGAATGAAAGGTACAGTAATATGAAAATTGGGAGTTTGAAATTTTTCTTCTTTTTGATGGGGGTATGTTGGATTATACTTAAAGTGTCAGTGTTCTTATGGGAAAGAATCAGAGTTGGAAGAGACCTCAAGGGCCATCCAGTCCAACCCCCTGCCATGCAGGAATACACAATCAAAGCACTCCCAACAGATGGTCATCCAGCCTCTGTTTAAAAGCCTCCAAAGAAGGAGACTCCACCACACTCCCAGGCAGTGCATTCCACTTCCAAACAGCTCTTACTGTCAGGAAGTTCTTCCTAAAGTTTAGGTGGAATCTCTTTTCCTGGAGTTTGAACCCATTGCTCTGTGTCCTAGTCTCTGGAGCAGCAAAAAACAAGCTTGCTCCATCCTTAGTGTGACATCCCTTCAAATATTTAAACATGGCTATCATGTCCCCTCTTAACCTTATCTTCTCCAGACTAAACATGCCCAGTTCCCTAACCCACTCTTCACAGGACATAGCTTCCAGACCTCCCACCATACTGGTCACCCTCCTCTGAATATGTTCCAGCTTCTCAATATCCTTCCTGAATTGTGGTGCCCAGAAATGGACTCAGTATTCCAGGCGACTGACTAAAGCAGAATACAGTGGCACTATTACTTCCCTTGATCTAGACACCATACACCTATTCATGCAGCCTAGAATCGCATTGGTTTTTTTAGCTGCTGCGTCACACTGCTGACTCATATTCAGCTTGTGGTCCACTAAGACTCCTAGATCCTTTTTGCATGTACTGCCCTCAAGCCATGTGTCACCCATCCTATATCTGTGCATTTCATTTTTTACTGCCCAAGTAGTATCCTACATTTCTCCCTGTTGAAATTCATTTCGTTAATATTGGCCCAGCTTTCTAATCTGTTGAGGTCATTTTGGATTCTGATCCTATCCTCTGGGGTATTAGCTATCCCTCCTAATCTGGTGTCATCTGCAAATTTGATAAGCATACCCTCTATTCCTTCATCCAAGTCATTAATAAAGATGTTGAACAGCACTGGGCCCAGGACAGAACCCTACGGCACCCCACTAGTCACTTATCTCCAGGATGAAGAGGAGCCATTGGTGACTATCCTTTGGGTTCGATCAGTCAACTAATTATAAATCCACCTAACAGTCGCATTGTCTAGCACATAAAAGAACATTGTTTTGACAAAGGGATACACTGTGTTTATTGGTATAACAAAACAATAGGCTGGCAGCTCAGCACTGCTACTGGGTTTACAGAAAGATAATCAAATCTAACGTCTTGACTATATAAAAGAGTTTACTGGATGGTAAAGATGACAATGTCTAAAGAAAATGAGAGACATTTGGAGGGAGATTTGGAACATCCAGATGACCAAGCAATCTTTGATGAAGCACTGTATATAAAGAAGTGAAAACATTGAGAGAGGAGTTAGAGCAGAAGATGACCCAAAAAAATTAAATAAATAAATAAATAATGGAGGGGAATCTTTGGAGAAACTGGGGTTTACATGGTCAGAGAATCTATCCGGATGGATGAAGAAAATGTGGACGTTCAAGCTGGAATAATAGTTTTTGAGATGGCCAGAGATGGCTCTGTACTTTCAGAGAAAGAAATTGGAAGTTGGAAAAGGATCTGGAGAAACCTGCTGAGATCAAGGGACTTATTATTAGAGAGAAGAAGGTAGAGGACTCTGTTGAGATCAAAGTCTTTCATGTTAGAAAAGACATGATGATCTCAGAGGTTAGAGGAACTATGAAAGAAGCATGGAGAAGCGGGGCATGTTGCCCAGACAGCCGAAGTGGATTTGGAAGAAAATAGAGCGTCCAGATCAAAATGAACAACGTTTATGGGTAATGTACTCATCTCAATATTGTTTGTTTTTTAGATGTGTTTTGTCCAATTTTTACAAATAGCTGAGATTTAGAAAACCTCACGTTAAATATAAATATGTATAAGTGATAAATTTAAAGGGTTGGTTTTATCTGGTTTAGGGATAACATGCATGTTATTTTGCTACCTGATCTGGAACATTTTATAAAAAATAAATGTCTGTATAAGGATGATTGTGTGTTATATTACATTTAAAGAGAAGGTTTGGAAAATGATAGATAGATAGATTAGATATAAGTCATATATATATATATATATATATATATATGAATGGAGATTACTGGTTTTCAGATATAAATTTGATGGGGATTTATATTGGAGACATAGAGCCTTACCACACTCTGAAGAAGAGCAGTAAGGGAGCAGGAATATTCCGTCTTTTGTGCTGCCTTACTGCAAGACATCAACGTCCTTCCAGTGGCCTTTCATTCTCGTCCCATGGGAGATCAAGGGGCAACTGCATCTTTTTGCAAATGGGTCTTCTGGTTAGCAAAAAGACGCGGTTTTATCTTGGTCTCCCATGGGACCAGAACAGAAAAGTGATGATGGCATGTGGTACAGCAGCGTGGAAAACAAAACATCCCTGCTCCACTGCCACTCTTCTTCGGAGTGTGGTATGGCCTATAGATATATAGAAGAGGTATTATTTGAAAGGAGATATATTTGGAATGTGTTGGAAGAGAAGGAGGCATTGTTATAAAAGATAGGAAGGCTGCCTCACTATAAAGACAATAGAATTTATTATTTGAGATTAAGTTTATGATGGATTATTTGTTAAAATAGATTGATTTAGAGTGGTACGATAATCCTTTGATTAACTGTGAACTGATAAAGATTAACAAGACTAATAATGTTATTTGGTGAAATTACTAACCCTTTATTGACTTTTTGTAGAAAATACGTATATGTTTTGGTAAGATTAGAGTTTATTGGTAGGTTGATTTTATAGAGAGGAGGATAGAAGCACTAATAGATGAGAGGTATAAACTGATTATATGTTTAAATAACTGCTGAAAAGAAGATGGGAAATCACTTTTATCTTTCAATATCTTTTCTTTTCTTAGTCTTCTCTTGGTGTTTTTTTTTAGTTTTCTCTTTATTTTTTCCTTTTTCTTATTAGGTGTTGGAATTGTTCTATTTTATGTATTATGAAAATCTTGAAGAAAATATAAAGAAATAATGAGGATATTGAGAAGGTGGAATGTATTCAGAGAAGGCTAAATGAGGTGATAGAAGTTTGGAAAACCAAGCTTATAAGTAATGGCTTAGATAATATTTTACCTGAAGGAGAGAAGAATGAGAGGGGACATGATAGACACCATTAAATATCTTAGGGGATGTCATGTAGAAGACGAAGCAAATTTGTTTTTAGCTGCCCCAGAAACTAGGACACAAACCAGTGGTTTCAAATTGTAATAAAAAGAGTTTCCACCTAAACATTAGGAAGAACATCCTGATGACAAGAGTGGAATGGACTCTAAGAAGGTGGCAGATTTGCTCAATTGAGGTTGTTACACAAAGTCTGGGGGTCCATCTCTCAGGAGTGCTCTAACTAGGTATTCTTGCATGGCAAGGGGAAGGACTAGATGGTCCTTGGAGTCTATGATTCTACAATTCTATGCAGACACCTAGAACTAGGTGTGTGTGAAAATTAGAGGTGTGTATTGTGCGAGCCCATTTTCCTGCTATAGTCCTGAACAGCCAATCCTAAGCACACTCATAAATTCAATGGGCCCTGTTCCTTATTAAGCATGCTCAGGTATGTCTCCTTAAACTACAAAGGGGCAGTGTCTCTCAGCCCTTGAAATCTGAAAAAATAAATAAATAAACCCATCAGATGCAATGGCAGTTCAGAGGAGGTAGAGTCAAAGTACAGAGTTAGAATTCAGGAACACATTTCACTTTCTCTGAGTGCATAATCAACCATGGAATTTGTTCCAGTACTGGAACTGAATTTGCAGTGCTTTCACACACAAATCTGCACTTGGTTTTCCCCTTCAACCCTTTCTCAATTTCAACATCCTAATCAGACCATCATTTTGCTATTGTTAGACAATCCAAATCAAGAAAACATGGCCAGTTTCTTACAAATCCAAGATAGTGGTCTATTTTCTTCCACTCCTGATTTATAATGTCTATCTTACACTGATTCAGATTCTGGGGATTCACCTAGTGTGGTACTGTCTATTCTGGTAGGGGAAGGTTGTAGCTCAGTAGCAGAGCAGAGCACATGTGCTATATGAAAATTGTCCCAGGTTCAAACCCTGACATCTCCAAGTAGGACTACCTGAAACCTGGAACAGCCACAGCTGGTCAGTAGAGACAATACTGAGCTACTTGAACCAAAGTATAAGGCAGTCCCCTATGGGAGGAATCTGACTAGTTTCCCTCTGTCAGCAGAAAGCTTCTGTGGCAAAAGAAGCAGAACATCAAGAATTTCAACAATCCATACTCTTTTGTCTTGCCCATGTCATTCTCCAAATCTGCTCCAGAGCTCCCAGCCTCCTTCCTTTAAAGAAGATTAAATAAAATAGCATGTTGAATCCACCCAAAACTATCTGTAATGGGATGAAGCCCTAGGGTTCATATTTCTGGTTTTTACACAAAGGTTGGATGGCCCTGGTTTTCATATTTCTGGTGCTATGGGACTTTTTCGGATGCATTAAATATACCACAAGCAGCCTTGTCGTGGTGCGAGGCTGCTGCACTGCAGAGCGTCCGTTTCGTATGACGCTCGCCCCTGGCGGTACTGTTGCAGTACCATGGGGAGAGTTGAGCATCATATTTCCTCGATTTTTAAGAACGAAAGTTGATTGTTCTTAAAAATCGAGGAAATATGACGCTCAACTCTCCCCACGGTATCGCAACAGTACCGCCAGGGGCGAGCATCATACGAAACGGGCATTCTGCAGAGCAGCAGCCTCACAACACGACGAGGCTGCTTGCGGTATATTTCATACATCTGAAAAAGTCCCTAGTATTTATATTAGAGCTTGTGGCCATGCTAGCTGGCATATTCTGGAAGATTTTCAGACAAGGCCAAATACCCCGTTCCTGCCCCGCCACCTCCATTCCTGTTCCTGCCACAGAATAGAAGAAAAATGTTTGTATACTTACCTTCATTCCATGGCAGAAACATCCCCCCTCCCCTCACTGGCTGGTCATAAATGCAGCCATTGTAAGGCTGCATTTACGACTGGCAAATGAAGTTGTGCCCGTTCTTGCGTGAGAATGGGCACGTGGCAAATTTAAAAATTTTAAATCCCTCAAATCAAAAACACAGAAAAAAATTACAAGTAACCTGGGGAGGCGGGGGAAGGGTTCCACTTACCTGGATGTCCTGATTGTGCCCCGAAGTGCTGGGAACAGACCTCCTCCCCTGCAACTGTCATCTCGGAACAGGAATGGGTCTCCTGTTCACACACCCCTAATTCCACGACAGACACGGAATGGGTGTTCTATTCATGATGTTTCATCATAAATAGAATACTCCAGGAGCAGGATGGGGGCAGGACGGGAGCAGGACAGAATGGGTCGACGGCATCTGAAAGGGAGCCCCTTTCTTGACCCTGTTCTGTGCCTGCCACAGAATATTGACCCCATCTGAAAATCTTCATAGTCCAAGAAAGCAATATTTTCAAGCTCTGTCTCCACAGAGCAGTTTTTTTTGGGGGGGTGGGGGGCTGGAGGGAGGAGGGGAGATCTCTGAAATTTGTATTTCCCTATTTCTATTGATGAAATCCCTCTCTTGGTGAAGGGAAACTAGATCGGTCCTGCCGTGTGTCCAGGAGCCTAAATCCATTTGTTTGTCCCAACTAAAATAGATCCATTGAATCAATGGGAACTTGGTAAGTCAACATTTATATACATTCCATTGATTCAAAGGGTCTATTCTAGTTGGAACTAATGATTGGACCCAGGCTAGTCTTTCAGGCAGAAATCATGCTAAAGACAGAATGTGAGGGGGGAGGGCTTTTCCATGAAAACGTGTGCTGTAACATCCAGCTATCCATCTCTCGCTACTTTTGCTAGCCCCATCATTTGTCTAAGCTCATGATGCTGCCTTTTGGGACATTCAACGTGGTATTACACACGTACTGGCATTTAATATGAATCTTATAACATTTTCTCACCATCCCTCACAACCTAATGACCAACTTGTGAGCCAATCTATTTTATGAGAAAAAAGGAGTGTTATTGTGACAGGTGCCT
This sequence comes from Gambelia wislizenii, assembly GCA_030847615.1. NCBI lineage: Eukaryota > Metazoa > Chordata > Lepidosauria > Squamata > Crotaphytidae > Gambelia > Gambelia wislizenii. Next base: position 160,514,895 of record JAUMIR010000001.1, on the reverse strand, counting down.
AAAGAAAGCAGCCAATAGCTAGTGCTAATTACCTGTATATTGCCTGTGTCAACAGAGAGAGAGAGAGAGAGATGAAAACTTTGAAAAATGCAAAGAAGCACACATTTTTTCATGTTTTTTTTTCTTTAAAATTATACTCTCATCTAAGAGAACACAAATAGCTGAATCAGATCCAGTCGATCTATGCCACGTTTGGTAAATATTCAGCTATGAACCATTTACTGTAAAATGTTCATCCTCAGAGTATTTTGTATAAATAAGTTGATGGTAGCCTGTGTTCCATAAACATTTGTCCACTCTCCTCTGTATCACGCAGCCATCAGCATCTGTTCTTGTCCTGAAGCCAACACCTAATTAAATAGGTACTAGACAGTGAAGTAGAATGAGAACATGAACAATTAATTAGGATGCAAAAGAAACAGTAATTAATTAACGAAAGCTTGGCAGTTATCTATAGTCCCTTTAGGTTTTGATTCACTCCAGAAGTTTCTGCATCATACATAAATAAATGTATGCTTATTTTCACAGATGTACTTTCGTTGTGATCGTGCACGTTTCTTGGACTTTTGGAGCAGCCAGGAAATAGTTAGTCAAATGGCCTCTTCGTCTAAGCTGCAGATTTACAAAGGAGAGACAGCCTTTCAATACGAAGGCTGCTGTATCTTTCATAGTTAAAAAGATGATGGAGAAAGCTCACACTTTAGGGAAGAGAGGCATCACATATTCATTAATCAAGAGATATCGAAGTTTCTAGCAAAATAAATGGGATATATCTCAAATCTGCTGCTTTTGAGAAACCCTGATCATAAGTGTTTTGAGTTTCCAAAGATGCAGACATTGGTACTTTTGTTTCATACAGCGACAATTAACACAGGGGCTAAAGAATCAAAAACAAGATACAAGTCACTTGAGCAGTTAAAAAGTCCCTTTATATATTTGAATATATACAAGGCAATTTTCAGTGCAATCAGATTACTTGTTCAACACAAACAGCATAAATCAACAGGAGTTTGAGACTTTAGCAAAGTGGAACAACTCTCCCGAGGCTTGTTTACATGTGCGTATATGAGGGTACTGGGATATTAACACAAGCCTTTAAATGAATTAAAAAGCCCAGCTAATTGACTAAGAAGACCTTTAATTACACAATTTACTGGATTTTAGCAGAAAAAACAACTTCAATATTTCAGGCTAATATACATGCATTATTGTGTTGATTTAATTCTCTCTTTCTCTTTGGTCACACATTTTGGGAAAAGAATGAGGTAAATGAAATTGATGACATTCAAAACAGACAAAATATAAACAGAAGGCTGATTCTTTGCTTGCCTAATATCATTGCTCAGACATCTGAGTGAGAAAAAGGAAAGCGTGTTAGCAATATAACAAGTCTAGAAGAATTTCCTGGCTACTGTTTACTCAGCCAACATGGTGCTTGTTTTTTTTTTTTTAAGTTACATTTTAAGCCAGTAAGGAGAGACAACCTGATCTTTGGTGATTATATTATACCTTGACTTTATAACCTTGAATTATGCCAAGGAAAAACTGCCATTGTTGATTCTTTCTTCTCATTACAACACCATGATCTAGGCAATTTTATTAGGAGTCTGTTTTCACTCCACAACCCAAATGCCAAATTCATTTAAAAGTAAATTCCATTGAAATGATAAAGGAGATTTTTCAGACCTGCCAAAATGCCGTTTTGCCGCACGAGCAGCCTCCCGAAACTGCTGCGCGGCAAGGGTCTACTTCGGACGACGCTGTGCCTCTCGCGAAACCGTCCGTGTCACTTCCGTGAAGCTTGGGACGGCTCAGCGCCATATTTCAATCACGGAGATTGCCCGTGATTGAAATATGGCGCTGAGCCGTCCCAAGCTTCACGGAAGTGACACGGACGGTTTCGCGAGAGGCACAGCGTCGTCCGAAGTAGACCCTTGCCGCGCAGCAGTTTCGGGAGGCTGCTCGCGCGGCAAAACGGCATTTTGGCAGGTCTGAAAATCTCCTAAGAATGATTCACAGTAAATAGGTAACCTGTGGAATACACTGTCACCAATGTGAGGTGCTGGCTAATAGCTTAAATGGCTTCAAAAGGGAAATTAATAAAATAATAGAGGGCAATATCAGTGGCTCCTAGAACTTTATCAGATGAGCCCCTTAAAACATTCTTTTGCTGGCATTAAAAAATCCATTTTTATGCCAGCAAAAGAATGTCCCCCACCACAGTTGCCTTCTCTCGGGCCAAAAGCCTCCCTGGTAATGAAAGAGAAAGTGAACGGAGGTCTGCTCACTTCCTTGTTCAAAATCCTGCTGATTCTCATGAGAAGATGCTCACATGGGAAACTGAAAACTAATAAACAAAAAGAACACAGAAAAAGTTACACAAAACACAGGAACACACTTTAAAAGTCCTAGGTAACATGGGAAGGGTAATAAAAAGTGTGTCACTTACCTGGATGACACGATCTCACCTGGAAGCAGTCACATCAGACTGGACACTGACGCTAGGTTTCACATGCCAGCATTAAAGTGTATGGCAGATCAATTGACAGCTTCAGATTTCAATTAAAAAGTACGGGGTTTGGCCTGGACATAAATGCGAAAGGGCAATGTTGTTTGGTATGCACACCCTTTCATGTTTATGTGGTGCTGTTATGACACCACAATTAGTGCATCTGATAAAGTTCCTAGATGTGATGGTTCAGTGCAGAGCTTAGGGCCCTGATCGAAGGGAGCCTGCTTCTGTATACCTATTGTTGGGGACCAACATAGGAGAAGCTATTGTGGCCAGTTTCTGCTCATGGACTTCCAAAAAGCATCTGTTTGGAGATTCTGAGGAAACAGGAAGTTGGAGCTAGATAGCATAAGGGGGAGGGTGAAAGGAATCTAGCAGCACCTTTAAGACTAACTAGTTTATTTTAGTATCAGCTTTTGTAGAATTCCATGCACTCCCTCAGATAGGTTATTGATCTACTCCAGAAATATGCTTATGTTCTTAGTTGTAAGTGCTTACAGGACTGCAGAGTGATACAAGCAAGTCCACATTACATCTCACCACATTCTTATATGGCTTCCTCCCCACCAGCTGCATTTTGATGAAAGGCCACCATTCTATGGACTTTATCAGATGTGGCAAAAACTGCATCATTAGGATGTGATGATAACACAAAGGGCTGAAATTATCAGACATCGTCGTCATTTACTGGTTCCCACTGTGTCGTGCTGGCATGAATGAGGCGTCACTTTTTATTGACAGCTTTGTGACACAGCGGGAATGGGTGAACGATGAGGAAGTCTGATAATTTTGCACTTTGTGCTATTGTCGCATACTAAATGATACTTTTTTGGGGAATATTTGCCTCATCTGATAAAGCCGTGTGCACTGGACATATAACTTTTTTTAAAAAAATTAACAGGAGTGAATTACTCTTAACAGTCATTATTGAAAGTTCACTGGAGTGATTCTTTTGTGGAATGGACAGTTATATTAAATGTAAGTCAACTTAACCTACAGTTCCATTTCCTTGCTGGTAATTTTTATTGCCACACTGCAAAAATAATCCGGTTTGAGCCCACTTTAACTGCCATGGCTCAATGGCTGTGTTTTAACTTGCTGTATTTTAATCTTGTTGTACGCCGTCCCGGTTGCCGAGCAGAGGGGTTAACAATATATTATTATTATTATTATTATTATTATTATGCTATGGAATTCTGGGATCTGTAGTTTTGTGAGATATTTAGCCTTTTCTGTCAGAGAGCTCTGGTGCCACAACAAACAACAGATCCCAGGATTCCATAGGATGAAGCCATGATAGTTAAAGCGATGTCAAACTGCATTATTTCTGCAGTGTGGCAGCAACCTATGTCACTTAAAACTATCTTAATGAATGCATATAATATTTTCAAATGACTTCTTGGCTGACGCTTGGTTTGTAAAACTAGCTGAAGCAGTTACACTCATTGAAATGGACCTGGAAAATAAACAGAAAGCAGCAACACCCTCTTTGTCAAATAAGGTGCACATTTTTCAGTGACTCCTCAGGATGCAGTTACACTGCAGAAATAAAGCAGTTTGACACCACTTTAAGTGCTGTAGCTCCATCCTATGGAGTCTTTAGCCTTCTCTGCTAAAGAGTGCTGGTGCCTCACAAAAGTACAAATCCCAGGATTCTGTAGGCTGCAGCCATGGCAGTTAAAGTGGTGTCAAACTATTTACAGTGTAGATGCACTGCTTTCTCCTTTTTTTTACAATGATGTATGCCCATTTCCCTGAAGTTTTTATTGGATGGAAGGACACAACCATTATATTCCCAGAAATAAGAGAGCGAGAGTAAGTTGTCTACAGGGGGATTGATTCGCTGCATCAGGATTTTGCTTTGGCACAAAGCCCTACATATGCCTGTATGTAGAGTATATCTAGAGTGTCTTTCACACTACACAGTTATAACACTATTTTATAGCACTGTTGTAGCTCCATTTTAACGGCCATGGATGTATCCTATGGATTCCTAGGATTTGTAGTTTGGTGAGCACTAAAGATCTCTGGCTGAGCATTCTAAATAGCATCCCCCAACAAATCTAAGTCCCAGGAATCCATAGGATGGAGTCATGGCAGCCAAAGTAAACTCACAGTACTATAACTGTGTAGTGTGAAAGGGCCCTAGATATCTTGTTTACATGTGTTGCTGTTGTTTTTGTTCTTTGTTTGGAACCAGCATATTTAAAAACAATATTAATATGTCATTTCCTGAATTGTTTTGAGCATGGAATTGATAAGTATATTACATCTGTTTAATGTACTATCTCTCCATATATCTGTATCCTCTATCTATATCATTTATACACCCATCATCGACCTTGAAATTACACACATACATCTTACAAAGCTTTAAGAAGGCAATTTGCATCTGAAGCAAAACAGTGGAAAGGGTTCAATTTCTCTAACTGTATTCTGTGCTCTTGCTACTTGGCCCTCTAGCAGCTGCTATTTACTTTTTTAAAATTTTAATTGCATCCATATAGCAAATGTCACATCTTGTTTCATTTAGAGATGAGTAACAGACCATCTGTAGATGACCTCTTCCAGTCCCATCTCTACACATATCATTCATTAGTTTCATCATAACAGTATTATGGTTACAAGACTGAGCCTTGCAGAAACATTTTATAAGAATCTATCCCCCTACCCTATTATCTCATAAATAATTCACAAGTATAAGACAAAACAATACATTGATTGCAGCTCCCAGCATTCCTTACCATTGGCTATGCTGCCTAGGGCTGCTGGGACTTGCAATCCAAAAATATTTGGAGGGTCACAGGTTCTCCACCTCTGTTCTTAAATTATTGGGTTCTCCAGGCCCAGCTGTTTGCACTATTTTGCTCCTAAGCGTGTTTCAGAGAGGATGATTATTTATTATTATTCTATTGATCCTAATATTGTAGATTTTACTTTTCTTTACCAAGATGGATGTAAAGTGGTTCCTATGCCATGAGTATATGAAATTTTATGCAAATAAGCATACTGTTTTGTACTCTTTTTAGGTGATAGCCATTTTGCTTTTTGGTGTTGGGTATGTGGTATGTAAAAGTCATAAGAAGGGTTTTAAGCAGCAGAGTTGAAAGAAGTTCAGGCAGCAGCATCAGTTCTATCGAAAGCTCTATTAAAAGACTTCTTAAGAAGTATTCATAAAAAACATCCATTGTGGGTGCAAAATCATTCCAGGGACAGCATCTGCTAATGATCAAGGTTTACATATGGATATAAAGCTGGCAACATCTGGAAGAGTGCATCTGACTTTGCAGAAAATGGAATTGGCACCATTCAAACTGGTGATGACACTAAGGAGATTTTTTACACGGGGGCTAAAAGTCCTGATTCTGTCCTGCCACCTCCTCTCCCATTCCTGCAAAGGAATGGAGGTAAATGTTTGCACACTTACCTCCATTCTGGAACAGGAACGGTCTTCCTCCCTCCTTGCCCAGCCGGCCATAAATACAGCTGTCGTAAAGCTGCTTTTATGTCCAGTCAGGGGAACTCCCACTCGTTCTCACGAGAGAATGAATGGGAGGAAAATTAAAATTAAAAACCACCCAGCTGTCAAAAGAAAGAATAAAAATCAATTTTAAAAAAATACAAGTAACCCGGGAAGAGGGGGTGGGAAGGGTGGCACTTACCTGGCTGTCCAGATCGTGGCAGGAAGTGCCTGCCACGGAGCTCCTCCCCCATCCCTGTCATTCCAGAACAGGGACGGGATCCAATTTGCACATCCATGATTCTGCAACAGTAACAGAGCCGGGTGCCTATTAATGACTTTTCCCCGTGATTACTATATCACGGGGAGAAAACAGAACAGGCATAATGTGGGAACAGAACAGGGTGGACGTCATCTGAAAGGGAAAACTTTTCCCGACCCTGTTCCATTCCAGACATGGGATATATAGCCCGTGTAAAAAAATCTCCTAAATGTTCTGGATACAGAGTATCTACAGATTGAGTGTCCCTTGTCTAAAATGCTAGGACCAGAAGTGTTTTGAATTTCAGATTTATTTATTTATTTGAATGTTGGAATACAAGGAGTGGGGTATGTACTGTATTTGTAAGGCTGAAGAGAGACTGAGAATCTGTGAAACAGCAGGACTCCAAGTGTAGTACTCAGTGGTAATCCAAACCTCCCACTATTTCACAGATCCTTGCTTCATTTCTCTCCAGACTCGCATCTCTTGCACCTCTTTCTAGCCCTGTACAGGAGACCTCTGCAAAGTCTGCCACCCACCTGTTTCCACCTTGCAAATGAATGCACAGCAGCGCTGTAGCAGAAGGGCAGCCAGCACCTTGAAGGCAGAACTGAGTGGCTGGCAGGCTCCCTGGAGGAGGAGAAGCCTGAAGAATGTGCTCCTGGCAGATGGGGCTTGCTACTACCTCCACTGCTGCCTGACACTATTTTATAAATGCATTTTTAAAGTTTTTTGGATTTGGGATTTGGATTTGGGAGCATTTTGAATTTATAGGCTAGTCTATACAAGGCAAAAAATGTGGATTGCTCTGCAGTAATGGCAATTCGCAGCAGCTGCCAATTGTCTTAACGTTTTTGGGGGCAGATAGCAGTCATGCAAAGCTATCTGGATTTGCTGTGCAAATGGGCATGCCTGTGAATCAAGATGGTGGTCTTGAGTGAATTACTCGCATTTTTATTTACCTCAAATTGCCATCACTGGACAGTATTTTTAAAAACCCTATCCAAGGTGTGAAAGAGTGACCTTTTGCTTTAACAAAAAGAACACACCAACACCTCCCCCCCCTCAATTTCATTGCCTTAGTGCTTGCTTGCTAAGGGAAAAAAATCCAACATTGTCTTGTTAGCAAGCTCCGCCCCCCCATCTGCCCAATCAACTTCCATTTGGGTAGGGAAAGCAAATCAGTTCGGTCTTTTGTCCCAACGAGTAGGGATGCACGTTTCCCCCTGCTGTTTTAAAAGCCATTAAGTCTTTCCCAGCATACTTTTTGGTTTTTTTGGCCCCCTTTTTTCTGAATACAGTGGAGTGATGTGGAATTCCATTAAGACAGATGGTATTCTCCTTGCATTCTGTGAAAAGTGTTTTCACCATTTAGACAACACCTTGGATTTCCAGATTAGGAATGCTCAACCTGTATCAGCTATCGACACCTTGTAGCAGTTTAAAGATCAGTTGCAAGGCTGTATCTGCACAGCCTGGGGTACTTTTGGTTCATTTCTTTAGGTATGTATAGGGCATGATGAATGCATGCTGGGAAATTGTAGGTATTCATCTCACTAACATCTAGAAGCTAGTGATGGAGATGACAGATAAGGGTCCCTGTCTTACACTGGTGGGGACAAGCATGGGATGAAGCCTCCATAAGTATTGTGAATTCCTCAGCTTAGTTCTTGTTAAGCTCATCCTTAACATGAAATTAGTAAGCACAATAGAATTTCTCCCATTGCTTTCTTTCTCCTCTTGACTGTTCTGCCCTGAGTTCCAATTCCCCATTATATAGGTAATTTCAGATATTAATTCCAGAATGGAGGCACGCACAGTCTGCTTCATGTCATGGCAGCATCAGGTGGTGACTATTTCATCTGAAAGCACCCTCCTGTGGCTCAGGCTGGTATTTATAGTATGAGGAAGAAAGATTTCTGCTTGATGCAATAAATTAAACAGTAGTTTTCATGACATCAACATTTATTCAAATGAAATGTTTCCCACATGAATCTGTGAGAAGATCACATTGTAATAACTTTATTTACAAAAGACAGATTGAATGCTTAACCATCTCTCTCTGGCTTTTCTTCGCAAACGAAGATTCAGGAAGGACTCATCCCGCGCTTTCTGCAAGCGCGCTGATGACTAAAAAGGCCAATCCGAGATAAACAAGTCCGGTTGCAAAAAGCACAGCAGAAGGTCTCCTTGGGTGATGTTTTTGGGTTGTGATTCTTTCTGCGTTGTCGTTTCTCTTCAAGACTTGTTCGTCGTGAGTTCTCAAATAAGGCTGCAGCATTGTGGATAGTGCGTCTCCATGCCTCCCGATGTGAGGCCAGGGCGGACCACTGTTGGTGATCAATTTGGCCAAGCCTGAGATGTTGTTTCAGGGAGTCTTTGTATCGCTTTTTTGGAGCGCCCCTCTTACGCTGACCCGTGGTGAGTTCACCATAGAGTAGTATTTTTGGGAGGCGATGGTCCTCCATCCTAGAAACGTGCCCTGCCCAGCGCAGCTGTGTTCTCAATATCATGGCCTCAATGCTGGTGATGCCTGCTTGCTCAAGGACAGCAACATTCGTCACATAGTCAGTCCAGTGTATATTTAGGATTGTGCGTAGACAGCGCTGATGAAAGCGCTCGAGGAGTCGTAGGTGGTGGCGATAGGTGACCCATGTTTCAGATCCATAAAGGAGGATAGACAGTACGATGGCTCTATACACACTGATTTTTGTGCTTTGCCTCAGGTGTTTATTGCTCCAGACTCTTTTGTGAAGTCTTCCAAATGCACTATATGCCTTTGCTAATCTGTGATCGATCTCTTTGTCAATCTTGGCATCTGAGGAGATGATGCTTCCCAGGTAGGTGAACTGCTGAACGGACTTGAGCACTGATTTGCCGACGGCAATGTGGGGATGGTGGTGTTCGTCCTGTGGTGCAGGCTGGTAAAGAACTTCTGTTTTCTTCAGGTTGACTTCTAGCCCAAACAGCTCTGCAGCTGTTGCAAAGCAGACTGGGATGTTTTTTTTTTTTTAAAGTTTCCTTATTTAATTTGAATTTGCATATATTAGACTTCTGATTATACCACAGATAACTAAAGTTTCCTTGTCTGAGACACTGACAGTTAATTTTTAACTACCTTCTAAAATATGTGACTGAGTGACACCCTAAAGCCCTTTATAAATATCACAGTGGATTTCCAGGTTCCAGAGAAATGGTTCTTTGACTAAACTTAATTTAAAAGCATGGCACTTTTACCCAAGCAACACAATATGGTGGATGCTTTTTGGCATTCAAGACCTAAATCCAGTCGCTAGTCCCAGGTAGAGCTGGGATTGAATAATTGCTCAGTGTTAACACCTATGTCAATTCCATTGATTCAATGGGTCTACTCTAGTGTAGTGTTAGTTTTTGTTTTAATTTGTTCTTCTGACTTCAGAATCTGAGTATCTCTTCATAGAGGCAGCCCTGCACTGTTTCTAGAGACCTGTGTTACCATTCTAAACCTAAGTACTATGGAACAAGACACACTATATGCATAGAAACATAGAGTAGGAAGTGACTGCAGGATAAGGGTCCCTGTAAACCCCCTGCCATGCAAACTACACAGTCAGACCACTCCCAAAAGATGGCTCTTTAGGCTCTGTTTAAAGACTTCCAAAGAAGGAGAGACCAGCACCCTTTGAAGTAATCTGTGCTACTGTTGAACAGTTCATAAAGTCAAGGGGTTCTTCCTAATGTTTTTGGTAGAATCTCTTTTCATGGGATTTCAATCCATTGGTATGTGTTCTAGTCTCTGAAGCAGCAGAAAATGAGTTGACTCCATCTTCTACATGACATTCCTTCAGATATTTAAAGATGGCTGCCATATCAGATTTCAATCTTCTCTTCTACAGGCTGAACCTACCCAGCTCGCTAAGCCATTCCTCATAGGGCTTCGTTTCCAAATCTTTTACCATCTTGTTTGCCTTCTTGTCAATATCTTCTTGAACTGCCATGCCCAGAACTGGAGATTTTTTTTTTTTTTTGAGTAAACATGCTTAGGACTATGCTATAAAGTGTCACTTAGATCCAAAGTGGTATATGTGTGAGATCATGTGCCTGTGGGCTGCATTCTCAAAGTACCCCAAGAGCCCTTTGAGGAGCTTCACTGATGACTCAAAAGCTCTTCTCATTTTTGTAGCCAAAATAATGTTTTTGGCCAAAAATTAAATGAGCGACCCCCTATTTTGCAGGGCTATTAGCATGTTGTTGGTGGTTGTGGTAAGGGACTCTGAAACAGCCAGCCTCCCTCCATGTAGCTTGAAAGGTGATGGAAAGTATTGTGTCATCACTTCTGGTAATCCAAAATGGTGGTGGTGACAATATGCTGTGGTCCTCTGGAACTCCGGAGAAGCCAAAAATTGAGTGCTCTGGTTCTCTGGGATCCAGAGCATGCTCACCTCTTTCCACAGGTGTCTTGCATGTGCAGAATGGAACTTCTGTTTGTCCAAGGTAGCTTCCCATCCCCAAATTATTCCAGAACCTAAATTTATCTCATCCTTTCCATACTATTTCAGGGGGCCCAACAACCCTCAGAAACAGTGTCGGTGATATGTCTACAGGAACATGAAAAGGTATATTGCACATGGAGCTCTATGGTTCAAAGTTCTTGTATTTCTGCAGATCCAACCTTGTATGCTTAGAACAGAATGTTCTTAGAACAGAATGTTCTAAGAGATTAAGAGATTAAGCAAGGGTTAAAACCAAGTTAACATCACCTTGAAAATCACTGTAACTGTCCCAAGAGATGGAGAGGAGGAATGAGGAGGGAAGTGAATGAACAAACAGAGTGCCCTGGAGTCCCTTGAAACTTTGGAATGCACACAGGACATAGCAAGCTTTAAGGTAATGGTGCACTGTATGGAAACTCACTAGATTGAGATTATACTCTGATTGATTTGGATAGATTGGAGGCAGCAAATACAGAGGATGTGAGCACTGCTTCAAATTGATTCAGAACCAGGTGGTAACCAAGATAGCAGCATTTGTACTTGATAAGTAGTCCCTTTCATAGATGCAGGCCATGACAACTGAGAGACCCAGGTGATTTTTTGTGCTAGCCAAGGTTAAAACAATGAATAACCAAAGGAGGGCAGAAGAGGATAGGAAGTGTGCTGCAATAGGGAATCATTGACCTTCCAGTTGTTTTGGATTCCCAGAAGCCATCATGGCCAATGGCAGGGAATCATGGGAATTGTATTTCAACATATCCAGAGGGCCACTGGTTTCCCACCCCAGCATATTGGGATATATATCCAGGAGGACCTACCAAATTTTGAATGTTTGTTTAATAATCAAATCTTTCTCTATCAGACACTGCTTCTGAAACTTTGAAAGTTATGTAAGGCTATTTAATTGTTGATTCTATTTATCATTTTAATGTTAACAATCATTTTGAAAGATTTTTTTAAAAAGTCAATCTTAATTTAAGACATTAAGAACACATGGCCTAAGCACATGCTCTGCTGGACTAGCTAAGTGGTTTACAGGAACTGAGTGCTAATCCAACTCATGGCAACTGGCCTCATTTTTTTTGTTTGTTAAGCAAAGTTGTTGCAATGTGTATATCTTTTTGTTCCAGCTATATAAGACTGAAAATGGGATGTGCCAAATAGAACTTATTGATGAGCACTGATGTGTGGTCATGTGTAGGCCAAATGTCTTGGAGTTGTTTGAAGATTTTCCTCATCTGTGTTTAATTGAGGACTAGTCAAACCACACATACCCATAAGCATTTATTATAATTCTGATTCTTACCTCTTCCATAGATTGTACAAATCTGAGGCATGATCTAGACAAGAGTTCAGCACATTGATTCCAGTGGGAAACAAGTAAGCATATCCTTAATCTGCCAACTGACATCAACAGGACTTTAAAGTGGCATCTTAAAATTATATTCCATATAAATTTTGATTATGTTACATGCTTCAGTTTCATATATATGTTTCACTCACACACACACCTTTGCCTGGAAGTATATTGTTATTTTTTGAAAAAACAGATGGAATGGAATGATAGTGCCTACTTTATTTTTAGCAGTTTGCTGACTCTAGTCTTTTCTGGGTTTTTTGGATGTAAATCTTATAGAAAGCAGATAGGCTTCTTTGTAGGCTCATCTGTAGAATAACTATTTCCCCCCAATCACATGCCAATTCCTATTGTCTCGTGACAGATGTTTTCTGGTGTAGAGTTAATTAGATTCTGCTGTCCCATTGTATAAAAGCAGGGTGACATTCCTTCCTTAATAGCAAGGATCTAATATATAAACACGTGTGATATTCAGTCTGCTTTCCTCTGTCAGTTGGTGAGCTTGCCAATAACCACAGCAGATAATAAGATACTACTTCAGCTAGTAATACAGTCCACATTATGGCATTTAACTAGCTCGTACCCAAGCCCTAGTTATGAAGTCAATTTGAATCATTTTGTATAAAACATTTTGGGTGGAATCCTGTTAGCTAGTCCCAACTAATGGAGAACCAGGGGTTGTCTACACAGGGAGTAAAAATCCAGATGAAATTCAGACTACTTTGGCCTGGATTTAAGTGCCATACCTTGCCAGTCAAAGCCCAAATCTGCATTTGGATTGTTACCCAAGTGAAGCTGCAAGTCTTTTGCCACTGCTAGCCAGCCATCTCTGTGGCACCACTGCCACTGTCGTGATCCAGAAAAGCAACAGGGCTCTGCCTTTCTAGTGCATAATTGCCTGCTCTGAGGTCAGAATGACCAGCCAGCCCCACCATTGCGAGACTGGCTGCCCATTCTGACTTCAGAGAGAGCGACTAGCGATGGAGCTCTGCTTTTTGGTGTATGATCGCCTGCTCTGAGCTCCATGAAAGCACAGCCCTGGTGCTAGTTGTTCTCTCTGAAGTCAGAACAGGCAGCAAGCTTTGCAATGGCAGGATGGGCCAGTTGTTCTGATTTTGGAGAAAGGGACTAGTGCCAAGACTCTGTCTTTGGAATGAGGGTGTGGTGTCAAAGAAGGGGGAAATGGCAGTGCCTCAGGTAGCACTTGTTTTTCCTCCCTTTCCCCACCCTCCAATCCAGTGTGGATGTATTGTTCAGACTATATTTTTCTCCAGAGTTTCAAGCAAACTTGGGAAAAATCTGCAAGTTTTCTAAAACCTGGGTTAAGGTGGTATTCCCCAAATCTGGTGCAGATAGAGCCATACACCATGTGGCATTATTGCACCAGAGTCAGGGAAAAGGCAGTATGTCATGTGGCATTATTGAGCTAGATTCAGGGGTGATTGGGGGTTTTCATTAGTGTAGATAAGCCCCCATTGATCAACTATGAATGGTAAGTCAGTGCATAGGTAGATCCATTGGGTTTAGACAAACAATAAGATTTAATATCTTTGTATGAGAAAAACATATGGAATTCACCATAGTTGCATAGTTATGAATGCACAACCTAGAATTACATATTTGTGACTGGTCAGTAATCATAATCTCTACATATTGAATAGTATAAGGAATATATAGTGATCATAAATGTCCCCTACTCCTGATGTACTGGGCAGCTGCTGCTGTGAGTGACTAGGGTATGTTCTCCTTTTGATAGGGATACAGCAGATTAACATTTCTGCCTCTGTCCCATAAGCAATTTCTGATGCGACAGTCAGAAGCAGGATCCCTGCCACAGTTCCTCCTTGCACTGGAGATAACTCATGGATGTATATGTATATGTGGATAAGAGAGTGGCCCTCTCTTATTAAATTCTATTGAAACCTACATATAAATGGATACCTTCCTGTATCTATGAATGACAGCAGAGTCTCACCCTAACACTGAGACATGGAATCTCAGGTACACACTTATAGACAGAGGGGGACTACTTGAGTGGGTTTCTACTATCACATAAACAAAGGGACACCTGTGTACTATGTATTTATTTCTAAGAAGTCTGCCATTCAAAGTATGAGTGGAAGAGGCAACTTTGGTGCAAGAGATGGAAGGCCATGGAGGAAGCAAATCATTGAGAACTTCCTAAGGTCCAAGAAGGAGAGAGAAAGGAGCATGGCAAGGGGCCGAGGGAAAGAGAGCCACTAAAGCATCCCAGTACATAAGGCAGCCTCCCCCAATCTGGTGCTCTCCAGTGGCCATATTAGCTGGGGTAATGGAGGCTGAAGTTCAACAGATCTGGAGGTAGGAGAAGGCTGGTATAAAGCACCTCTGCATGTCTCTACTTAGTAATCACACATGTCTTTCCCCCTCATGTGGCCGGAACTGGAATGGCCCCAAAGGAGAGGTCTTGGAAACTGCCCCAATGAATGAATATTTCCCAAGAAACCCTTTCCTATTGGACCACATGACCTCACCAGGCCAATCCATGGGGGTGGGGACAGCTGGGAAAGGGGCATAGGAATGGCCCCTGTGGGGCCATTCCATTTTCAGCCATGTGGATACCGCACCTACAGGTGGGGACTTCTGGTAGGGGGCTGGACACCCGGCATGGGAGGGACTTCTGGGGGAGGGAGGGATATCCAGCAAGGGTGGGACTGCCAGGGGAGGCACTTCTGGAAAAGGTGGGACTTCCAGGGTGGGGCACCTGTCAAGTGGCAGGGTGTAGGAGTTTGAGAGAGGTGTCACCTGTAACTACTAATGTAAGTTGATTGAACTGGTGCTGATCAACATAAATATGTTGTTTTCTAATATCACCTCTAAAAACGATATGTTGAAGAAGAAATGCCAGGATTGCAAAGTACTTAAAGCTGTTTATAATTCCCTGACCTATGAAGTGACAATAACAACTGACTCTATGAAGGGAACTTTTCCTCTCTTGTTTGACCTATAGCTTCTGGAACACAACAGAACCAAATTGCTTTTCCAGAACTATCTTTTCCTTCCTTTTTTAGACCAGTAAAAATCAAGCCCTTTTATTAAATAGCTCTAGTAGATAAAATTTATTGATATATAAAAAAACATATTATTGGAAATTAGAAGAAAAGGAGAAAGGAAAAAAGAGGAAATTGGCTGTAATGAATTCCTGATGTTTTATAATGGCAGCTTATAATGGAACTATATAAAGCCGGCCGCCAGAACTTACCGGCTGGCTGCATTTGCGGCCGGTGTCCCCCCGGCCCCCGAGCGAGCGCATGGCGGCATGGGCGCCGCCATGTTGGCCCTCTTCTTCCCAGCCTGCTTTGGCAGGCAGGGAAGAGGATAGTAGAATAACCAATCAGGTGGGGGGCTCCCCCACCTGATTGGCTAGAATTGCCTCTCCTGGGCCAATCAGGGACCGCGCTCAGCGCGGCCGCTGATTGGCCGGGAGGCGGGGCTAGTCCTCTCTCGGGTCCGCCAGCCGGGTATTTATTCCCGGCCGGCTCCCGGCTCCATCAGTTGGCTCTTGCGAGCCGAAGAGGAAGGAGCTCTCCTAGGAGCTCCAGAAGAGAGAAGAAGAGCCGGGAGCCGCGAAGAGGAGCCGCGGAGAAGAGCCGGGAGCCGCAAAGAGGAGCTGGAAGCCGAGGCCACCGGGTAGAGCTGACCGGTCGGCCTCGGCGAGAAGAAGGGAGCAGAGGCTTCGGAGGAGGCCGAAGAGCGGCGGCGGCTCGGCGGGCAGCGGCGGCGGGCGGCGGCGGCTAGCGACGAAGAAAGGCAGCCGGGCAGGCGGCGGCAGCTTGCGGTGGCCGAAGCAGCTGGGACTGCCCAGCAGGGGCCGCGGCCATGGGCAGCATTAGGGCCGGTTATAGGCCCTGTCGGGGCAGGCCTGACCAGAGGCCCGGGTACCCGCGGAGGCGGAGCCCGGCGGCCAGCGAGCGGGGGCAGGGAGGACCCAACGCCTGGGGTGCCCGCGGGGGTGGATCCGGCAGGCAGTAGGGTGGGCCTCGGCCCCCTGCCCGGCGAGACCCAGTGCACGGCAGGCACTGGGGGGTAGGACCCTGGGTCCACAAGGGGGCAGCTATAGGGGCCGGCAGGGGGCAGCCCCTATAGCGAGCCCAGAGGGAGGCTCGCGGGCTCATTGGCCCGAGCCTGGTGGGGTAGGGTCACGGGGGCCCTACCCAGGGCAGGTCTACGGGTGGCCTGCGGGGGCGGACAAGCCATATAAAACTGCCCACGGGGGACAGTGGGGTGGGCACCCGCCTCCCCAGTATACAGGGCGGACAAGCCAGAGTGCAATCTACAGGTACCCAGCGCTTAGCAGGTACCTTAAGGGGCGGACAAGCCAGGTAGAAGCGCCCAGCAGGGCAGTAAGGGGGAGCACCCCCTAGCAGGTGCGGACAAGCCCAGTGAGGCGGACAAGCCAGAAGAGGCTACAAGCCCAGGGGGGGGCTGTAGCAGATAACAGGGCGGACAAGCCAAGAGAGACCACAAAATCCAATTAGCTCACAGAGCGGTTCTGCGAGCCATCTACTCAGAGCTGAAATCACTATCTCATGCCTAGAATGCCACCAAAAAAGAAGCCTACTCCCAGTAGGCCCACGACTCGGGCGCAGTCCGGCCGTACGCCCAAATCCTGGGCATCCCTGGCACCTCGTGCTTGGAAGGCCAACCCCCCTAGGGGGGCGACTGCTGGCTCTGAGGCCGTGGAGCACCTCCTCAGAGGCACTACAACTCCCAATCTCCAAGAGCTGACACGTGCGGTCACACTCCTCGCGGAGCAGGTGGGGGAGTTGAGGTCCGGCAGGGGATCGGAGGTGGGTGCAGTGGCGCCAACCCCGGAGCCTGCTGGAAACCTAGACACCGCAGCCTCCTCTTCCACCACGGAGCAGGCCACACAGCAGTCGGCAAGGACAGCGGGACGGCGAGGAAGACGCAGGACGCCTTCACCCGATGAAATTAGTGTGGTATCCTCTGTCGACTCTTCCCCGGCACGGGAGAAGAGAGCTCCAGGAGGAAGGGACCGAGGGAAGGAGAAGGAAGGTGGAAAAAAGCGGGCAAAACGTAAGAAGAGGGACTCAGACAGCGAGGGATCATCAGGTGAGTCCTGTGATGAGGATTGGGATCGGGCCGGGTATTGGTCTACGTCAGCGCTGATCCCGGGGTTGCCGTCTTGGGCCATTAAGGCCAGGGCTGCCACGGGGTCGGGCTCTACCAGACCATCCAGGGCATGGCGGGGTGGGGTGGCCTCTGCTGGGCCCCCCACGCCCAGCCTTTTTCTGGACCATGAGGATCCCCCTGGGATTCACCTGGACAGAAAAACCCGCAACAATATCCTGAAGGGATATTACGTGGATGTTTTTCACTCCTAAAACCAGAGGGAGAGGTGGGCTGCACCCCTAAATCAGAGAAATCATCCGATAAGGAGAAACCAGAACCGGTGGAACGCTCTTTCTCCAACTGGTTGGCAGGGTTCACAGTTTACATGGGGGTGGTGGACATGGCCTACCCTGATAGAGGGTGGCACTTGGCCAACCACTTGAGCAACGTGCTCAAGGCCAAGTCACTGGCGGGGGAGTCGGCAGCCATCCAGTATGACTCCGCCTTCCGCAAGAGGGCTTCCCGGAACCCCAGGGCCAGGTGGGATCTCATCAATGACAAGCTCTGGCTTGTCATTGTGGGTTCTCACATTAAAGGGAAACCCGAAGCGGGTAAGCCTTGCAAGAGGGATGACCGCCGGCTGGTTTGCTGGGAATTCAACGCGGGAAAATGCCAGCGATCTCGTTGCATGTTCGAGCATTACTGCGAGAACTGCTATGGGTCGCATCCCAGGACCAACTGTCCTCGACCCGGGGCTTCTGCTCAGCCCTTTCGCTCAGGACGCCCTGGTTCCTCCGGCGCCAAGAGGGATCCAGGGTCGGGCAGCAGCGCCGGGCAAGGAAGTGGAAAGTAATAGCAGCATGCCAGGTAAAGGCCGTATGGCCTTCACTCCTGTCAAGCTCCAGGCGCTCCTTCCACTTTTGGCTTTATATCCTGACAGGCAAGCAGCCTCGTACCTCAGGGATGGCTTCGCCGAGGGGTTTAGAATCCCGGCCTTTGGCCCCAGGGTAGCATTAGATTCAGGCAACCTTAAGTCTGCATCCGAGCTACCTGAGGTTGTGGCAGCTAAGATCGCCAAGGAGTGTGCTGCAGGGAGGGTGGCTGGCCCCTTCCCCGCACCACCTTTCAGGAACCTCAGGGTGTCCCCCTTGGGTGTTGTTCCTAAGAAAACCCCAGGGGAATTTCGACTTATTCACCACCTCTCCTACCCCAAGGGGGCATCCGTAAATGACGCCATACCGCCTGAACTCTGCTCAGTACGATATGCGTCATTTGATCATGCTGTGAGGCTAGTCAGGTCCTGCGGCCCGGGCACCCTTATGGCAAAATGCGACATTCAGTCTGCATTCCGGCTGCTTCCAGTACACCCCGAGGACCACTGCTTGCTGGGGTTTAAGTTCCAGGGCCAATGGTACTATGATATGGCTCTGCCTATGGGGTGCTCTATTAGCTGCTTTGCCTTCGAGGCATTCAGCACCTTCCTTGAGTGGGCCCTCAAACGCAGGACCGGCTCGGCCCTGGTCACACACTACCTCGATGATTTCCTTATGATTGGGGCGGCCGGGGGGCCGGAATGCGGGCTTTTGCTTGAGTCTTTTCAGGAGTTGGCACTGGAGCTTGGCGTCCCCTTGGCCCCGGAAAAGACCATTGGCCCAGCCAGCAGCATCACCTACTTGGGGATTTCTTTAGACTCGGTTGCGGGGGTTTCACGTCTACCCGAAGATAAGCTGGAGGGGTTAAAACGGCTTCTGCTTTCCCTTCTGGAACAGAAGAAAGCATCATTGAAGGAAGTTCAATCCTTGTTAGGCCACCTCAAATTTGCCTGTAGGGTGGTGGCCCCGGGCAGGGCTTTCTGTAACAGATTGGCTCGCATCACCTCCGGTGTGAAGTCCCCTCACCAACGCATCCGGCTCACAAAGGGGGTTAAGGAGGATCTCAGGGTGTGGCTCAGATTCCTGGAATCCTACAACGGGGTGACGTTTTGGCAGGGGGAGGCGGCCCTTGGGGAGGGGTTACAGGTTCACTCTGATGCGGCGGGGGGTGCAGGGTTTGGGATTTTCTTTAATGGTCACTGGTGTGCTCAGCCTTGGCCCTCCGCCTGGAGGGAGTCCGAGGTCATTCGGGATTTAACATTTCTTGAGTTTTTCCCCATTCTAGTGGCTGTCTATCTGTGGAGGGACGAGTTCCACAACAAACGAGTTTGTTTCTGGTGTGACAACCAGGCGGTGGTCCGCATTATTAACTCCCAATCTTCCAAGTCTGACCGGGTCATGCGACTCGTCAGAGAGTTCGTCCTGGTCTGCCTCTCAGCCAATATTTCCTTCTCTGCGCGCCACGTTCCAGGGGTAAATAACGAAATAGCGGATGCTTTATCTCGATTCCAGGATGGCAGATTTCGGGAGCTGGCCCCGGACGCAGATCATTCTCCGGTCTCCTTCCCGGTCGAACTCTGGCACCTTGGGAAGGAACGGTGCTCCGGGGAGTCCTCAACTCTCTGGCACGTTCCACCCGGGCCAGTTATTCCCGGGCAGCCCGGCAGTTTGACTGCTTCAGGAGACGTCATGGATACGGGTGCTCCTGGCCTCCCACGGAACGAGAAGTACTCCACTTCATCGGGACCCTTAGGGACGATGGCCTCGCCTCTAGGACCATTTCCCTCCATTTAGCGGCCATCTCCTTCTTCAGCAAGGCCGCCGGACAGGCTGACTCATGTGACTCTTTCCTGATTCGCAAAGCCGTGGAGGGATGGCGTCGCTTGGATGGAAACAGACAGGACACACGCAGACCAGTCTCATTTGAACTCTTATGCAACCTCATCGCAGCCCTTTCGACCATCTGCCGTTCCAGGTATGAAACTCTTTTGTTTCGTTCTGCCTTCTCGGTCGCTTTCTTCGCAGCCCTGCGCATCGGGGAGGTGGTCTGCGGAGCCAAGGTGTCTGGGACTGGGCATGCTATCCTGCGTTCAGATGTCGACCTGGGAGACGGGACCCTCCACCTGCGGCTCCGGAAGGCCAAGAATGACCAGCGTGGCCGGGGGACCGTCATACGTCTTCAAGCCCTCAAAGGTTCACCGGCATGCCCTGTTAATTTGGTTCGGCGCTACCTCGAGCAGCGTGCTGACGTCCCCGGCCCTCTCTTCATCCATAAAGACCTATCTTACTTAACGCGTTTCCAGTTTGTAAGCGTTCTTCGGGACTCCCGCCTGGCGACTTCAGCGGTCATTCCTTTTGGATTGGTGCAGCCACCACCGCAGCAGCAGAAGGCATGCCATCGGCGGACATCCAGCACCTGGGAAGGTGGAGGTCCAAGGTCTTCTCCACTTACATCCGCCCGGAACTCGTCCTCCACAGTTAGGGCCGGCGGCAGACCCCTCCAGGCGGTGGGCCTTTTCTCTTTGGTGATAGCTGTCAGGGTTGGCGGAAGCCAAGCGGGCCCCGCTCGGCTTTGTTGGCGGTGGGCATGAGTTTGGTCACCCATCTGGGGGTGTGTGGGTGTTGCAGGCTGGTGGCCAGGTCATGGGCCTGGTCCTCCATTGGGCAACCACCTCCCCCAGGGGAGGGTTAGGTATGGGCACGTGGGCTTATCACGTGATCCATCACGTGGTTTCACCTCTTCCGGACACGTGACCAGCACGTGGCATGGTCTTGCGGCCAGGCACGTGTTTGATCACGTGATCCCCCACGTGAGTCCGAAGTCCGCCTCGCTGGGCGGACTGGGGTCCCCAGGCAGGTTGAGGGCCCTCTTCCTGCCTAGGTTGACTCATGCCCAGTCCAACCGCTAACATCTATCACCAAGCTGAAAGTTGTGGCCTT
Source organism: Gambelia wislizenii (assembly GCA_030847615.1). Taxonomy (NCBI): domain Eukaryota; kingdom Metazoa; phylum Chordata; class Lepidosauria; order Squamata; family Crotaphytidae; genus Gambelia; species Gambelia wislizenii. The sequence goes on along the minus strand of JAUMIR010000001.1, from coordinate 160,493,908 downwards.
TCCGCCAATTACCCTTTTCTTCTGTACAATAAACCTTTTGTGCATGTTACTCGGGTGTGTGTATCCTTGTGGGCAAGCGAAGGGGCGGGGGGGCCCTCGACACTCGGTCGCAAACAATGTATTTTGCCAATTCCAAGCTACTTGCAATATGTTCAGCTGGAAGGATAGTGAAGCCTATAAGAGTGCCTGAAAGCATACAAAGCAAAAGGAAGCCAAAAAATCTAAAAGGGATGATAATGAAAGCAATGTTTTGAAGCTACTTCTGATAGATTTTTATATTTCTCTTTTGTTACAAATGAGAAGTAATGGGGATTCAAGGCAAGGAATATTTACCCATAAGAAATAAAGTAATGTTACCCTAAATGCCAGGGATTCTTAAGGCCCTCTAAAAGTGGATATTAATTTGGGGAATTAATATACTTAGCAATATGAGAGGAGGGCAACAAGGCAGGACCTTTTGACCTATGTATACTAGTAATTAGGTGGAGACGTTAAGCTAGATAGTACAATTATTAATTTTTATTGAGAAAGCAATAATAACCTTCATGTACACACTCAGGCTTCAATCAGTCATGCAAGACTAGCAGAGAATGTAGGAAGGATTGGGATAGAGGAATAAAGGGTTGTTTTGGGGTGATACTGTACCAATCAGAGGAGATGAGGTACGGAGAAAACCGGCAGAGTGCGGTTCCCAAAGCAAGAATGCCTACATAGTCTGAAGTGGGGTCAAGAGGACGATGAACTGTGCACACTTGAGTGGGGTTTTGAAAGGGCTTTTATACCCAATAATTCCTTTCAGGGGGTGAGATTTAGAGCGAAATGCAATGCTTCTTGGAGGTTCAAAAGATAATACAATGGACACTCTGGATATGTTAACGACCCTTAATGCAACTTTGGATTTGAATGGAGGAAGCAATCCTCTTTGTTTGGGGGAAGGTAGAGACAAGATAGCTCTTTACAAACTGTGAGTATCTCAGCTTAGGCTGATGGGATTAGCCAGATGTTTCGGCAAAAAGTTACCCTGTGGTTACTTTTCTTTGGAATTTAGGCTGGCTCTTCCTTAGGGCATACCTAACTGAGTCTCAGCACTAGTCTTTGGGATTCCTGGTTCTTGGGATTTCCCAGTTTACTGGCCACACTTCTTGGAAGGCCATAGTTGACCAAATTATTAAATATTGCCAATTATTAAAGATAAGGGGCAAGGGGGTGTCAGGGCAGGTAACAGGAAGGTGCCTCATACAGAGTCAGATCATTGGTCCATTTAGCTCAGCACTGCCTGCAGTGTAGATTGTCCATGGAGCTGCAAAGGCTCTTTGGGAGATAGAGAGCTTCTGGGAAATCCTGGGGCCTGAACCTGGGGACTCCTGCTTACAAAACATGTGCTTGAACACTAGCATGGAAAAGAAAGTTCAGTGGCATCAATAGTCTCAGCAAAAGCATTTTTATATCTCCTGAAACTTGCTGAGAAGAAATGTGCATCTCACCTTGAGATATCTCACTTCTCTGAGGCTCACAGGACATTTTGAAGCAACAAAATGCACACAAAACAGTCTGCATGTTTGAAAATATGAATAGATAAAATTGCGTAATTTTTAAAAATACACAAAACATCTTAGTCATTGGGGAAAAGTTGTGCAAATGATGCCCACTGCATAAAATAAAGACACATTAGGAGAAAGAGTATTACAATATATGTGAATTTCAGCATGCAAAGAAAAAACAGTCTTACAACAACATAATATAAAACAAGGACAGGAAGAAAATGCAGCTGGGATTCAGATAAGCTGAATGACATTGAAATGGAGAGATTTTCACATCTTAAGTTCTCCCCCCTTGAAGAAAACTTCAGCTCTGATTGAGAGCCGCAAGTTTGCTCTGATGTACACACTGAGGACTTGAGCATGCAGGGCTCTGCCTTCATTTCAATGGAGGGAGGTCTTTATCGTGTATGTGACATGTGCACATTCGATTGCATTCCTTTGAAATGAATGTGAACACCTTGCATATTTGCCTCAATGGAACATTGTGCAGAAGAACATAGAAAGCTGGCTTATATTAAATCAGACCATTTAAGCCTGTATTGTCAACTCTGAGCAGTAGAGGTTTTCTGGAGCTTTTGGCAGGAGATGCTGCAGGTTGAACCTGAGATTTTCTGCATGCAAAGATGAGCAATGACCACTCCCCATATGCATGTGCACAAATGAGGAAAATCAACAAATGAGGGCAATGAATTAACTGTAAGGGCTTCAATGGAAGCCCAACATATTATCAACCCAAAATATACTGGATATATAAAATGTGGTCTTCCTGATGTGGCACATGATGCAGGTGCAGCTGTGCAACCATCTGTTCTCCACCGAACATTATGGATGTATTTTTTTTTTTATTTTTGCAGATGAGGAAGGAAGCACATTTAAAAAATGTATCAGACCTGGATGGAGGCCAGTTGTTACTCTGGCTTATCAGTCATGAACTACAGGTCCATATTCTACAGCTATCCCCTTTTGCTTCTCCATAGCATGACTAACCAAAAACAAACAAGGGAGAAAATGCTTCCCATTATGTCCACGATGATGTCCATGTCTACATTGCTGGTTTTTTTTTAAATTTGTTTCCCATTCTGAGTTTCTTAGGGAAGTAAGAAGTCATGGTCTAGGTTTGCACAGGATGGGAAGATTTTGTTATTTGTCATAAAGTGGGCATCAGTTTATGGTAATCATGTGTGTAAGAGACCTCCAAGACACTGTTATTTACAGCCCTGCTAAGATTTTGCAGACTCAGGGCCATGGCTCACTTGATTGAACCTATCCACCTGGAATGTGATTTTCCTCTTTCTTGACTTCCTCCAAGTTTACCAAGTATTATCTTCTTTCCCAATGAGTCATCTCATCTCATGATGTATCCAAAGTTCAATCAAAGATTTTTCTTCCACATTAATTCTCAAATGAATGGGCAGTGTATACCAGCCCACTGCCCATGAGCAATAAGTAAGAATTGTCAGCAATTCAGGATTGACATTACACCCAAACATAGCCATTGTGTTTCACCTGTTCAAATTTGCTTGCTAATTATCAAGGACTGGCCAAGACAAAAAACAAAACAAAAACAACAAGCCAAAGTAACCAACCAAACTCTTGGGAAACTGTTCTCTTAATACAGTTTGCCAAGAGTAAGGTCAGTTGCCTCAGCCTTTTTGTTAATATATTTTTTCTCTTGGCCTGTCCTTGCACTAGTCCCCTGCTTGCTGGGAAAAATTGACAAGGAGGCATAAGAGAGAGAGACAGAGATGGTTTTGAGTTTTATGTATCCACTGCACTTAAATTTCACCTTATTTATTTAATTTATATATTGCCTTTTCTCCAATATGGGACTCACAATTTGAGTCAAAACCAAATATAGCTAAAACATTTTTTAAAAAAAATAAGCATTAATTTACAAGTTTTTTTTAAAAGGCAGCCAAAATATAATAGCAATGATAAAAGTACAAATATGAACAATACCGCCCCTCCCACAAAATTAAAAGACCTTCTGTACCACCAGACAACTAACATTCAAAGGCCTAGATAAACAGAAAGGTCTTTGCCTGGTGGTGGAAAGAGAGCAGAGGGGGCTCTACTGTCCCATAAATTGGAATTTTGCAGTCTGGGAGCAGCCTCTGAGAAGCTCTCTCCTGTGTCCTCACCAAACATTCCTGCGAAGGTGGTGGGACTGAGAGAAAGCCCTCCTCATAAAATTTGGGCAGGCTCATATTGGGTGATAGGTACTTTCAGATAGGCCACGTCCAAGCCACATGGGTTTGATAAGTCATAACTTGCACTTAGTACTGTGATTGGGAATGAACCAGTGAAGCTATTTCACAAGAGGCATATGCAATTTACCTTGTCTTGTCCCCATCTTGGAGCCCTGCAGTCCTGATGATGCAGTGTTTTTGCCCCATTTTGCTGCCTGGCATTTTTCATGCATCCCTGGGCAAAGATGAGGCTAAGAAAGGGGGAAGAAAGGGTAGGCCCCAATAAATTTGTTACAACCAAAATAAGATGGATTGGACTCCGCGTGACCACAGGAGCTCATTCTGGCACACCAACCTATGTGCTGTGGGCCTCCTGCCTGGATGGCAGTGGTGGTGCAGGGCTGGCCGGCATGCCCATCTGGACTTTGGCCAATTTTGTCCAGGTAACGGAGCAGGAACAGGACTGATCCATAAGCAGGATATGCCAGTGGGGAGCTGGTGTATCCTGGCCCATGTAGGTGAGCCCAAGGGAGTTATGTGCTTGCTATAATTTCCTCTAATATGCTCAAAGTGGCAGACATGGGTTTCCTTCACTCCACCTTGTCCTTACAAAACCTCTGTGAGGTGGGTCAGGCTGAGAGAGAATGACTGACCCAAAATTTTAAAAAGGATTCTTCTGGGGCTAAAACAGCCAGACTGGCATTCTTAGTTTTTTTTCAAAAAAAAAAAATGGATGGTATGTTGGCACATGTGATCCTTGAGTTACCACAGGGGTTTAACCCTAACCCTAACCCATTCCCTGGCAGTTGCCCACACATTTATTATATAATATTACCAGACAACATCATTTGTGGGAACATATCAGAATTTTTTTAAGGGAGCTATGCAAGGATTTTGATACTTTTTGCTCACAGTTCAAAAATTGGAACATTATAAATAATACAAGCACCACTGAGGGCTTGGTATCCAGAATATTCATGAAAATAATTCAAAAATAATAGTATTAGAACTGTATGAGCATCATCTGTGGCTTTGAGAAGCAAGAAATATATCTATACTGGCCCTTAGCACTGAACAAATTGCCAGTCCTAAGTTAAAGTTGCTCCCAGGGTACACATTGGAAGAATAAAGCTTAATTATCAAGATGGTTGTGGTTGTATTTTCTGAATGCAGAGAAATATTGTTAAATAATTTGCAGGATCCACTTCCAGTTGAAAACCTCACATTCAGACTACAAATGTCTTAAACCTACCAATGACACATGGTGAACAGAGAACATTGAACTTTCAATTTGAGCTGTATTTCAGCTTCAGACAAGAGATGTCTGGGAAGTGTATGGAGTTAAACAAGGACAAGGTTTCAAATCACAGGTAAATAAAATATAATTTAAATGCAGCAAACAACAACAACAACAAAACCAACACATTGACAGAATCAAAAAGTCACTTCAAAATAAGAGGAAGAGAATAACATGCTACAATACTACAATTAAAGAACAAAAGGTTTGTCTAGAAAGGCTATTTAAATTGTCTTGCTCCCATCTTGGAGCCCTAAAGTCCAAACAATGCAGGGCTCTTGCCCTATGTTGCCCCCAGGCAGTCCTGACAATACCGGGGCAAAGACATGGTAAAGCCTGCTAAGCCATTTTATTTTAACATCTGGGAAAACCTACCTCATTTGGGAAAAAAAACCTAGAGTGAGCTATGCAGGAATGCAGGAGTCCGTACTTGCATGTCGGCCCACATCTGCAGCTGCTGCTGCCGCCGCTGCTGCCACTATCTCTATCTGAAGCCAGGAAGGAGACCCTCAGCATATGATCAAGACCCCCTGCATGTGACCAGACTTGATCATATGCAAGGGCCTCCTTCCCAGCTTCAAAGAAGACACCAGTGGAGGTGGCAGCTGCAGATATGTGCCGGCGTGCAGGAATGGATTCAATTCCATTTCATGTAGATAATGAGATGGTGGGGGGGAACGGCCCTGATCTGGGGCTAGAATATGCCAGCAGGAAGCTGGCATATTCTGGCAGGTCTAGACAAGCTGAAAGAAACAGCACAGAACTAGAACAAACTGCAGCATAATAAAATATTATGGGCCAGCATGTAAGTATGGACTCTTGCACTCCCATATGGCCCAATCCAGTTTTTTTTCTCCAAATGAGGCAGGTTTTCTATGACAGTAAGAGCTGTTTGGCAGAAGAAAGCACTGCCTTGGAGTGTGGTGGGGTCTCCTTCTTTGGAGGTTTTTAAGCAGGGTCTGGATGGCCATCTGCCAGGAGTGCTTTGATTATGTTTCCTGCAAGGCAGGGGGTTGGACTGGGTTGTCCTTGTGATCTCTTCAAACTCTGTGATTCTATGATTCTATGAAAAGCTTAAATGCCTTGGATATTTTTAAAACATCTTGCCAGATGCACAAAAAAGGATAAAAATAGCCTGGAGGGGGCATTCTCAACCAAGGGGTCATTGAAAGGTCTATGAAAAGATTGAAAGGAAGGTGGCAGTCTAACCTTTCTAGAAAGAAAGTTCCAGAGTTTGGGAGCAGCCACTGAGAAGGTCCTTTCCTGTGTTTCCCACTGTGAGGGTGGTATGTCAGGTATGCCTCCGTGGATGATCTCAGAACATGTGCAGGCTCATACAGGCAGATACCATCCTTCAGATAACCTGAACCTGAGCCCTATAGGGCTTTGTAGGGCATAACCAGCACTTTGAATTATGCCTGGAAACAAAGTGGTATCCACTGAAGCTCTTTCAATAACGGAATTGTCCGGTCCTCATAGCCAGCCTCAGTGAATAATCAGGCTGCAGCTCTTTGGACCAGATGCAGTTTCTAAGCATTCGTCAAAGAAAGCCCTGCATAAGGCATGTTGTGCATTCCAGTACTGCTTAAACTACCTGATATGGTGGACCAAAAAGATTTTATTTATTTATTTTACCAGGGACTGACACTATATTTGTGCTCACTGGCTACAACTTTTTTTTTTAATCTGGGAAACTTGCTGCAGATTGGCAGCCAACCAAGGATCGCCATTTTGACTGGCACTGGTGTGTGCCTCACAATCTGCCCTTGACTCGCAAAACTAGCCTGTTGCCTCAGATATGATTGGAGAGTGTTATTCCATTGCCAGTGTTAGAGTAAGGACCCCTTCACACCACATAATTATAGCACTGTGATTCTCTTTTAACTGCTATGATTCCGTCTTATGGAATCCTGGGATTTATAATTTAGGGAGGGGTACTTAGAATTCTAAACCAGAGAGCTCTAGCATCTCCCCAAACACCTATTCCTTCCTTAGGATTATTATTTTATTTTATTTGTATCCCGCTTTTCTCCCAATATAGGGACTCAAGGCAGTTAACAATGAGTTTAAAACAGTCCAAGTTAAAAGCAATAAAAATTATTAAAAGCATAAATATTAAGTTTAAAAACAAATTAAACAATTTACACAGTTAAAACCACAAACATTAAAATATTAACATATACAACACTTTAAAATACAAATCACATAGCATTTAAAAGTCTAGCCCACATCAGAGTGCAAATGCCTGCCAACACAGAAATGTTTTTACCTGTTTACTGAAAGAAAGGAGAGATGGGGCCATCCTGGCTTTGGGGGGGGGGGAGTTCCATAGTCTGGGAGCAGCCACTGAGGATTATGCTGACCAGAGTGCATAACTTGGGCTAGATAATGGTGACCAATGTCAGACAAAGTGACCAATGTCAGATAATGGTGACCAATGTCACATCAGCTATATATATGTATGCTGGTTTTGAAATTGTCCTCATTTTAAGAAGTAAGACAGGGACTTCAAATAAATGCAGTTGTCCTCATTGACTAATTTATGGCTTTCTAAGCTAAAGCAATTCCCTAGCTGAAAGGACACTTGAGAGTTAAGCACTACCACATCTGCTGCTTGGCATATGCCTCTTGTACACCTGCCATTCTCAATGTCATTATCACTCCTTTTCTAGAGAAGAGTTGTCAGCTAGAACAAGCTGAAATTCTGTCAAGCAGCATATATCCTGTGTGTGTGTGTGTGTGTGTGTGTGTGTGGAGGGTTGTCCCTTGCCATATAATACAGTGGCCCATAAAGTGGGTATTACAACTGAAGTCTGAGGATTTTTAGTCCCAATTCACACTTAAGATGATTGGACAGCTTGGTCTGTCCTAGGGATGTAGTAATCTGTCATTTTCACTTTCTCTCTCAGCTGATTTTTTTTAAAAAGCGCAAGTTGTTTCCATCTCAGAGTTAAAGAAATCTGCCAGTTTTGGAAAATTCTCTCCCTCCTTCCCTCCCTTCCTTGCTTTTTCTTGGTAAATTCTTTCAAAATTGAACTGAAATGACTATCTGCCCACATTTGCATTGGCCGAATTCCAGAGCATGGAAAGTTAACTTTCAAAAGTAATTTCTTCCATTATTTATTACAGTGTTTTAAAAGTAACCTTTTCCTGGTACTCATTATGGTGATTTTAAAAAAGTTAAACCACAATGTGACTTGTTTGTAGTGCTGCTTGATACTTCCTGTTTTTGAAGGGGGGAAGCCTTCGGATGGATAAGAGAATGATATAAAACTTGAAAACTCACCTCTCGTAAAAATGTCCTTAATGTTAACTTTTAATATTAAAGTTCTTTTTTTCAAATAACTAATATTAACTTTTCAAATAATACTATTAACTTTTCAAATAACTCAAAACTTACATGCCAAATCAACAAAGTAACTTTGCTTTCAAATGTTACATTGCATTTGAAACATAACTCAACACCATCACTATTCCATAAAAAGGAACAAGAGATTCCCTCAGGTATGAATAAATACTTCCAAAAAGAAACTACATGTTGACCCCCATATCTGCCATGGATAATAGGGAACCCTATTATTTTCCATGAGATGAATGCCAGAAGTTGACCATAGAATCACATTGGAAGACCTAGCTACAGAGGCATTAAGAGCCTCTCAGAAAGGAAGAGGTGGCAATCTACTATAAATTCAGCACCTAAATACCGGGACTGAAATGCAAGCTTGTAAGAGTTAAACACTTAAAGCTGTGGGCCAAGATGGATTAATTTACCAGGTTTGGTTCTCCCACATTTGCTTTTTTTTTTAAAAAATCAACTTCTTTCTATCCTGAATATGAAGATGTGTGCATTTAGGTAAATTCTCACCATTTTCTAATTGAAGAGTTCACCCGTCCCTCTTCTTTGGACCCAGTATCACAAGCTGGATGGTGGGGAGGAGACATAGGCAGTAGCAATCTTATTCCAGGTTCTTGAATTATATAATACTTACCAAGTATTATTATTTGTAAGAACAGAACTTTTAAGAAGCTTATGCAAGAATGTTGACACTTGCTGCTCTGAATTCATTTATTACTGAATAACTCCAGTGTGTGCCCCCTTTAATGCTTGGTATCCTGCATATTTCTAAAAACCATTCAAAAAGAATACTTTTAAGAAATGTATGTCCATCATCTGTGGCTTTAGAAAAGCATGATATGTATCCATTTTAGCCCCTAGAACTGAATATGTTACCAGCCTTAAGCTAATGTCATTCCTAGGGTGCACATTCAGGGAATACAGCTTAATCATCAATATAATGATATTTTCATTTTCTAAATGGGGAAAAAATCTTTGTTATATAATTTGCAGTGCCCACTTATAGCTGAAAACTTCATACTGCAGATTTCTGCTAAGGATTGTGTTGGGCAAAGTGCATAAACTCAGCTGGATGATCATGCCTAATGTCATTTCAGTGAAATATGTTTATGCTGTGGCTTGAATGTTTTGAAACTGCCTTGATTTCAAGAAGCAAGGCAGAGGTTTCAAATAAAGGCAATTGACCTTATTTACTAAATTATGGTGTTCTCAGCTGAAACAATTCCCCAGTGGAAATGACTCTTGAGAGTTATACCCTACTGCTTTGGCTGCTTAGCATATGCCTCTTAATGCACCTGCTCCCTTTTAGATTGCTATGGAACATAAATATTTATTGTTTTATTTTGCTCCAACTATCTATTCAACATCTGTGAAGACTCTAAGGACAAAGTGGGGGAAGCTATTCCATGGCTCAGGTACAACCAAACCAAATCAAATCAATTTCCCTTCTAAATTGTGACAGTTTGAGAACAACCAAGAACAAAAACTTTTGATAAGGACAACTGTTAAAGAAAATGTAGAATATAATTAGCCTTATTCTAACCATCAAGACTATATTATAAAGTTTGGCTTCCACAGACATAATCCATCATCTCCCACTGGAGCAACTCAGGCCCTGTCTATATGAGGCAAAAAACCCAGAGGGCCTTGCAGTAATGGTATGTCACAGCAGCTGTGACTTGTCTTAATGTGTGTGTGTGGGGGGGAGGGGTGTTTGCCTCCATAAGCTTCCCATGCCTGCTAGTGAAGATGGCGGCTGTGAATGATTTACTCACATTTGTACTTACCTCAATTTGCTGCCACCGAGCTTTAAAAAAAAAACCCTGATGTCCAAGATACGATAGAGCAATTTTTTGATTTAACAGAAAAGAAAAAAAAAATCCCATTTTATCACTTTAGTGCTTGCTCGCTGAGGCAAAAAGCCAACATGGCGGCAGTGAGCACTTGCCTTGTTAGCGAGCCCTACCACCCATGTTTGCCCAGCCCATTAGTTTTGCACTTTTGCTTGTATGGGAAAGCAAATCAAAGCAAATCGCTTGTCCCAATGAGCAGGAATACACATTCCCATCACTGTTTTTTTTAAAAAAAAACTCTGGGAAAAGCCACAAAGCCTTTTCCTGCTGAGTTTTTGAAGTTTTGGGTCCCCCTCCTTCCCAATATGGTGAAACGATGCGGGATGCCATTAAGACAGGTCATATCCTCTTCACATTCAGTGAGTAGCATTTTCACTGTTTAGACAACCCCTATCTATCCCTACTGAGGTCTTCCCCTTCCTGCCTCTCCTTTCTCTGTGAGCATGTTATCTCCTGCTAGGAATCCTTATGAGATGTCTGAATTTCCTCACAGATTTTTTGAAAATTACCTAATCTTGTTTGTAGATCCCTATCAATGCATTTTAGCTATTTAATGTTTTTCTTCTCTTTATTTCCAGATGTTCTTCAAATAGCTGCACATATGCAGTTTGCTTCCATTTCCAGTTTTCACCTTTTTATTTCTCAGTAGGTTGAAAGCATGCACATTGGTGCAGAATATACATATGCTACCCTACAGAGGTATTCCCCCCTGCTTTGGAGATTATCAGACAGGAATGAAAAAAGCGTTCCTGTCCCACAATCTCCTCTCCAGCCCCTGTCCCATCTCTGTCATGCCACAATCACCCTCCCCATACCTCCTCTCCTATCGTTCCAGCAGGCCAGGAGTGAAGGGAACTCTAACAGAGCTCCCTTCACTTCCTGGATCAAAATCCCATGGATTCTCATGGGAAGATGTGAGCACTGGAAAGTCAAAAATAAAAAGAAAAAGAACATGAAAAAAATGACAGCAAGCACAAAAACACACTTTAAAATGTTCAAGTAACCTTGCGAGGGTCATAAAAAGTGTGTCCCTTACCTGGATGTCCCGATCTCACCCAGAAGTGTTCTGGCAGGGACTGCCCATTGACGCTGGGATCTCACCAGCATAACGGGGCACCTTGTCACACGCAGGAACACCCATGACAGGAACGGAATGGGAGATTGATTGATGGCTTCTCCTGTCAATAAAAAGCAGTGCTGGAGGAACGGCAGCAGAACGGGTGCATAACGAGGGGGGAAAGACGTCATTTGAAAATGGAGCCCTTTTGCAATCTCCTGGCATTCCTGTAATGCCACTTTTAATGCATCTGATAATCTCCTTTGACTTTTCCATGTGTGTGTGTGTGTGTGTGTGTGTGTGTGTGTTACAATGTGGAACTGAAATGGATTTAATTGGCTTTGTTACCACTTGATGTATACAAGATGCACAACACTGTGAAGGTGCAAATATTTTTATTGTGTCACCAAAACCAAACTGGTACTTGCTGGTTGCAGAGGTATTCACCCCTGGTAGAGGGTGAAGTCAACTGCTATACTTGGCCAAGTCAACTGCTTGGTAGAGTCAACTCTTGGGTAAGTCTCTATCAGTTTTGTGCATCTGGATCCTGCAATTTTTGTCTGTTTTCTTTTGGCAAAATGGCTCCAGCTCTGTCAAGTTGGATGTGGACCATTGATGAACAACAATTTTCAAGTCTTGTCACCGATTTTCAGTTGAGGTTTAGGCTTTGATTAGCCTATTGTAAGGCATTCAGATTTCTGTTCCAAAACCATTACAGTGTTACTTTGGCTGTATGTAAGGTCATTCTCTTGCTGGAAGATGAACCTCCACCCCACTCCCAGGCCCCTTGCAGATTGAAACAGGTTTTCCTCTAGATTTGTATATGGCTCCATCCCCTTTTGGTCTCAATCCTGACCAATTTACTAGTCCCTGCCAAGGAAAAGCATCCCTGCAACATGAGGCTGCCACCACTGTGCTTCACTATGGGGATACCTTTCTGAGGACAATGAGCACTGTTGATTTTGTGCCACCCCTAGTACTTTGTGGCAAGGCCAAAAAATTCAGAGAACCTTCTTCAACATGTTTGCTATGTTTCCCACACATGCCAAGCAGGCTTTGAAATCTGTTTCTTTCAAACATGGATTTTTCTCACCATTCTTCCATAAATCCCAGCTTTGTGAAGCACTTAGGTGGGAGTTATCCCATGCATGGGTACATCCCTCTCAGCTGTAGATCTCTCTAACTCCTACATAGTTACCACTGTCCTCTTGATTGCTTCTTGACTAATGCCCTACTCACTCAGGGTTGTCTACACTGGGGGTAAAAATCCAGATGAAATTCAACTACTTTGACCTGGAGCTCTGGTGCATGAAATTCAGACTACTCTAGCCCAGATTTCAGTGCCAGACCTTACCTGCATTTGGATTTTTACCCCCAGTGAAGTGCAGGTCCACCACTACAGCTGGCCAGCTACCTCCATGGCACCACTGCTGCTGGTGTGGGTTGGAAGAGTGACAGGGATCTGCCTTCCTGGTACAGGGATCTGCCTTCATGGTCTCTTCCAACTCTACAATTCTATGATTCTATGATTCTATAATTGCCTGGTCTGAGGTCAGAATGGGTGGCCAGCCTTGCCATCATGAGGCTGGCTGCCCATTCTGACTTCAGAGAGAGTGACCAGCACTGGGGTTCTGCTTTTCCAGTGCACAATTGCCTACTCTGAGCTCTGTGAAAGCAGAGCCCCAGTGCTAGACATTCTCTGTGAGGTCAGAAGGAGTGGACAGCTTCATGACGGCAGGGCTGGCTGGTTGTTCTGACCTCAGAGAGAGCCACCAGTGCTGTGGCTCTGCCTTTGAAATGAGGAAGTGGCACAAGGAGGGGGAAAGTAGCAGTGCTTCAGGCAGCTTGTCCTTCCTCTCTTTCCCCACCCTGCAAATTCAGTGAGGATGCATTTTTCACACTACAGTTTTCTCCGGAGTTTCAAGCAAACTGTGGATAAAACAGCAAGTTTTCTAAAACCCAGATTAAGGTGGTATTCTCTGAGGACTTTATCAGACCAGGCAAATATGGCGTCATAAGGACACTTAATGATCGCAAAAGGGTGCACATACCAGATGATGTTGTCCTTTTGCGATAATCTATAGTCCAAATCTGTTCATATTTCATGATGGGCCAAGTCATCAATTGATCTCCTGTGGTGATTTTTTGCTTGCATTATTGGTGTTTGAATCCGTGCGCCGTTGTACTCATGTGAATGCAGCATGAATGGGCAAACACTTCAGAGTGAGATTGGGAGAGGGGGTAGGGGACACTCTTTTTATGAAACCCCCCCCATTTACTTGGGACTTTTAAAGTGTGTTTCTGTGCTTTGCTGTACTTTTTCTGTGGTTTTTTGGCTTTTGTTTTTAATAAAAGTATTTCCCATGCTAGCGTCTTCTCGTGAGAATCAGTGAGATTTTAAACCAGGGTCATGGTCAGATGGGAACAAAAAAGCATCCCCATCTCACTATATTCTCTCCCACCCCCTCCCATCCCCATTCTGGCATGATAACCCCAAGTTTCACACCTTCTTTTTCGTGTGACCTCCCCTCCCCTTGGCAGCCCAGGAGTGAATAGAGCTTGAGCAGTGTCCCATTCACTTCCTGGTTTGAGTTCCCAGCTGTTCTCACAAGAGAACGAGCGCACAGGAAATTCAAAAATAAAAAGCAAAAGAAACTTGAAAAACTTACACCAAGCACAAAAACAGAGTTAAAAAATACAAGTAACCCGGGGAGGGTACAAAAAAAGTGTGTCACTTACCTCCTTGTCCTGATTGCACCTGGAAGTGTTTGGCACGGACCTCCCACTGCAGCTGGCATTGCGCCAGCATAACGGGGCACCTTTTTGCTTGCCCGTTGTTCCGTGACAGGAATGGAACGGGTGATTTATTCATGGCTTAAGCCATGAATAAGAAGAAATGAGGGGAGTATGGAATTAGCACAGGTGCATAACGGGATGAGGACAGCATTGTCTGAAAGGTAAGCCCTTTGGCGATCTCCTGGCGTTTGTGTAACACCATATTAAGGGCATCTGATAATCTCCCAGGAAGTGAAGAGTTCTGTTCACTCTCCGTTAGTGCCTGGGCTGCCTCAAATGCAAGTAAGTGGGGGTGGGGAGTTCTTTGGCGGCTTAAAAATGCCATAGTTTATGCTGACAAAATGACTTTTGAGGAGGGTGGTCTGATAAAGTCCTGAGTCTGGTGCGGATAGGGCTGTACATTGTGTGGCATTATCACAACAGTTTCGGGGAAAAGGCCACACATTGTGTGGCATTATTGAACCAGATTCAGGGGGCTGGGATTTTATGTTTTTCACTAGTGTAGACAAGGCCTCAGTCAGTGAATTTTGGACTTCTGGTGAGTTTCAATTCCAGATTGTAACACAATAAAATGTGGAAAATTCAAAGAAGGGTGATTATGTCTTCACAGTACTATAAATTCTACAAAGTTATACACAGCTCTGGGGGTCCAGGGGTCCCTTTTTCTAGCCCCAGGACCCTCTGAGGGCTGTGCCAACCCTTCAGAACTGAAGTGGGATGTCCAGAAGCTATCTATGGGTCACAGCCCAGGGAGTCACATAATTGCCTCCGTTATCTAGTTGCTTTGTATCAAACAACACCTGCCCTTAGCTCTTACTAAGAAGGGAGGTATATAACTCAAACAAATACATAAACATGTTGACATTGCACACTGAATGTGCATCTACACTGTATGCATGCATGCATACTCATTCAGATGGGCTCCATTCCAGCACTGAAAAAACAAAACAACAAACAAACAAAACTAAAAACATGGTGGGGTGGTGGGGATGCCTACACCAGCCTCACCTCTTCCACCACCTTAATGATAGGAACAGGCTGCAGTAACACTGTGAAATGCATTCAGCTGACCATGATGACAATGTTTTGCATGAATGGAGTTGTTTATTGTGCAGATTTGGATGGTCTGTACATTCATATAGTCACCACAAGAACTGGGAGGAAGCTAACTAAGTCAGTACATGCACCCCCTGGAGAGTCTTTTGAAGCTGCAGCAACAAACAAATGAAGACTTGGGCCCCGTTTACATGGCAAAATAAGTCGTGTAATAATTCGGCAAGACTCCTGATAGTTCCCACGTGTTTCAACACAGTATCGCCCTTTTCAGAAGGAGGGGGTGAAAAAAACCTGTAAGTGGCGCAACTTTTGACAGCGCTGATTTACCGCTCTTTTTTAAAAAGTTCCGCAGTATTGCGCATTATCGATGTTGTGAACTATCCGGCATCTACTTTCGCTACTTTTTCAACAACCGGAAATTAGGCGGATCCTGGGAGTGGCCCACTATAGCATCCCTCCCACCAAACAAAAACATCTGTAAAGATTGCTTTATCGCTTTTTGTAATGGTGGAGCAGAGAACAAAGAAGGGTAGAAGGGGCATTGCATGGAGCCATGCAGAGACTGTTGATTTGCTGGATCTTTGGGGGGAAGAAAAAGTACAAGAACAGCTTAGAACATGTCATAGAAATATCATTCTTGTTCTATGAAGGATCGCAGCTGCCTACATCTATTCCTTCTTCTAATAAACCTTCTGCATCAAAAAAACCTGCATGCATCCTGAAATGCAGAAATTGTGGCTATGATCCTGAACATCAACAAGAAACAGCAAGAAATAGTTGCAAGAGTCTCAATCTTTAAATAGATTAGCTAGGGATAACCTATCGATGGTGGGTGAACAATGAGGTGCAGCAGGTATAGGTGTGCCCAATCAGATTTCTCGGAGTGGGAAAGTTTAATAGAAGCTGTCAACCAATAGGATTAAGAGTGATGGGAGCACAAAAAGGAAGTTAAGCTTTAAGTAGTGACGTATGCCGCTGATTGACAGCTACGGTAATAGGTAAAATGCGAAATGTCGATACTGTGGAAACTAAAAAAACCCCAAAATCGAAAAATTCGTAACTTATTTAATTGCGCAGAAGTACATCATGTGAACTCTGTTTGCGGAGTACTACAAAAAGTAAACAAAAATCGTGTACACTATTCAACGCTAAATCGAAAGTGCGATATTGCGATACATTGCGGAGAAAATAGTACCGTGTAACCGGCCCCTTGGAAATTGTAGCAAACTGCTGCTATACTAGCTGAGCTGGAGATTTCACACAGCTCTTTCCTCTCACCCACCAAAACTGGAGAATTTGCATCTTCATCTCCTACCTGGAGATACCCCATGAAAACTGGAGTCAGGGCCAGGTCCTGAGACCCTATTCTGTATGTACATAAGTGTGCACTTTAAAATATGTCCATGTACTGTCTGACTGTTATGTGAGAAATCCCTAAATTCTATTACATTAGAGTACTAGGATAGTGTGTTTCTTATTAAAAGGGCTACCCCATTCTGCACCAGAAACAAGAAACATTCTACAGACATTCTTCAAGGTATGACATTTACTACATGGCATTGAATTAACAAAGTCATGAATGAGCCACATCTGCTAGTCTCACCCACTACGGATCTTAGTTGAAAGGTAACTACCACTGCTTGAGAGCAAAGTCCCTTTAAAAAATATAATATAAAGAAAACCACACAAACAGCCCTCCCACCTTCTTCCTGTTTTTTGTCTGTAAAAAACTGTCTCTAGCATCTATTTCTCCTAGCAACCTAAACCATTTTACATGAGTCTCTAAGCTGTGCTTTTTTGGTACTGTCAGAGGGGTGATTCACTTCTGGATGTGAACCAGGAAAGCAGGCTGAGCCATCTCTCCTGCTAAGAGAGAAGAAAGAAAACAAAGAAAAATGAAAGGGTTTGATAGAGAGCTCCATATGTTCCAACTGTATTTATGTGTCTGCTCCCCTCTAAAATGGGAAGAATCACTGTAGGACTGGATTGCTAGGTTTCAGACCACAGAATTTGAAATGCCAGGGATGTTTTCAATAAACAGTGTGGATATTTGGCTCAGAGCATGTTCAGACTGTGCATCTTAGTCTGCAAGCTACGGAAATCTGTCTCCACAACATATGTCAGCAACCTGAACAATCTTTTCAGTTACTAGGTCAAGTTCAGTTCTGCTCTTCCTCTTCTCCTCCTCCTTTCTCCTTTTTGTGGCTGGTATCATCTAACTTTCCTGAGTGAGATCACAGAGAAGTGTGTATACTTGTGAGTGTTAAGGTACATCTATAGGTATAAATATTGATATTTTCTAGGACCTTATCTTGAGTAAAGAAATTAAAATTCCCAAGCTTTTAACCAATCAAGTGATGGAAATTTGAAGACATTTTCATTCAAGTTTTCATTCAAAATTTTAGACTAACACAGAAAGAGAGGAGCTTGTATAGCCAGATACCTATATCTATGAAACTAATATCCATGATTTTAGTTATCAGCAGGGAAAAAAAATAGGGGACACAAACCATAGAGTCAAGCTGGAAAATGCCTACAGAGGCATCCTCTCTAGGCATCTTCTAGGTCCTCCAACACCACTCTATGGTATGTTTGTACTGGGAATCCTTTATTTCAATAGGGTTCACTGTTACCCATGATTTTGGGAATCCACAATTAGGACTTTTTCAGACGGCCCTTACCGCACAAGCTGCCTCCGGAGCAGTAACGAGGCTGCCGCGTAGCAGAGGGTCATTTTCGGATGCTGCCATCCCTCTTCTGTGACCATTCGTAGCATGTACATGAAGCTTTGGAAGTGGCCGCATCATATTTCAACCACGGGCGAATTCTGTGATTGAAATATGGCGCGGCGGCTTCCAAAGCTTCATGTATGTGCTACGAATGGTCACGAAAGAGGGATGGCATCTGAAAACGACCCCCTGCCATGCGGCAGGCTCATTACTGCTCCGAAGGCTGCTTGCATGGTAAGGGCTGTCTGAAAAAGTCCTTAGTCTGGGAACCAAAGCCCTATGGATATGGTTGTCCAACTGCATTTGGGGACATATGACATGCCCTTTGTGAATCATTGATACTCCATTATTTCCCAAAGAGAGAGTAAGCATACATACAACTCACTCTTACACTATAATCCTATCCATATTTGTAACCTGATGCTATGCAGTAGGGTCAAGCAATCTAAGCTTAATGCCATGTACCGCATAGGCTAATTTTGAAAGTTTTCAGGAAGTAATCTGATCAGAAACCTGAAAACCATGCTCTGTTCCTCTTACATTAATGCAATAGGTACAGAAGAAGTGTGGCAGAGAAGTGACTATTAGAAAGAGACGCAGGAAGAGAAGTGGAAAGGGGGGTGACAGGGAGAGAGAATGGCTCCACTGATTTTTGGCTCTGACCTCTCCACTACTTGCTTCAGCCTTACCTAACCTGGATATCCGCCCCTGATAAATTAGGCCTAAAGGAATGAAGACTTCAATTGGAAAAGATGTTATCTACCCCTAATATGCTGAGAGTGGCACATCTTTAGATCTTATGCACCATAAAAGGTCTAACTGATATTACAAGTTATGCAGGGAAGGAAATTGAGGAGGGATGCTAGGAACTGAGTGTGCTGAACTCAGGCCCCCAAATAAGCTTTTGCAGTTGGCAATAGTCATCAAAAGAGTTTAGCATTACAAGCCAAAGGATTCTCTGCCCCTCAGATTAAATTCAGGCATCAAAAAGATAAGATGGTCCCCTATGTGGGATAGAATTTTGGTTCCCACACTTACTCATATTGTTAGGAGGAGCAGCCCTTTAAGAAACTCCATAGACAAAACAAAGGAGAACTGCCTCTGTTGTTTTGCCCACAAAGCTATTTTGAAAGGTTGCCCTCCCAGGAAGTCTGGGCTTGGGGACAAAAATATTACCCTGTGAGGAGGTATGCTTTTAAAACTCACTTCCACATTTCTTGTGGACAGATCTTCAAATCATAAAGCACCTGCATTGCTTCACTTACAGAACACTTTCAAAGGGCTGCCATCCAGACATGTGGGAGTGGTGGTGGGGAAATTAACTTTGTCCCTTTACCTTTTAAAATAACATGTTTCAGTATAACCATCTTTACACCTATGAAACATCTTAGGCTTAACATGACCAGTGAAACTGAGAATGCAGATGATATGGGAGTCTGTGCAAAACAGGAGTACTCGTGCACTTTTCTGCACAAGATAGTGCTGATCCTCCTCCCTCCCCCCCTTGTCTCTGTGTGCAGGCATGTTTGTGTGCATGCATAAGATGGCTCTTGCATGGACCCATGGTAGCAGCCTTCAAAACGTCCATGTCCTGTCACTCAAAAGGGCAAGTGACATTTGAGATCCCATTTTGAATGTGACAGCACAGGCAGGCTTTCTATCCACCTGGAACAGTAAGGGGGCTTGCCGCTGGCCGGCGGGCCTGTTCGCGGCCCGGCTGGCAGCCCCGGAAAGCAGCCATCCCAGCTTTGCCTCCTCCCCTCCCCCGTGCGCCGGGTGCTGTCCTGGGCAGGTGGGGGGGGAGGAGGAGGAGGGGAGGGGCCGTCCGCATGGCATGCCATGTGCGCCGCCATCTTCCCTTTCTTCTCCCCAGCATCCTCAGCGGTGGGGAGGGGAAAGGGAGAGCGGACCAATCAGGGGCGAGTACGCTCGCCCCTGATTGGTCCAGGGATCTGAGATAAAGGGCCGCTCACGCGCGGCACCCCCCCCCAGATCCGAGGTGACGACAGAGGCAGCAGGAGAGCCCTCTGCCGCGCCAAAAAACAGAGACTCCGTCACCCCCACCACCCCAGCAGGTACGGGCCGGCGGGCAGGCCCTTCAAAGAGGGCTCCCTAGCGGGCGGCTCCGCAGCAGCAGCAGGAGCCGGGAGGGGGGGCGCCACCCAGCGCCATTGGGGACGGCTCCCCGGAGGGCGCAGGAGCTGGGGAGGAAGGGCGGCCACCTGGCGGCATTCGCAGCCTCGATGGGGAGGCCTAGACCAGGGTGGGGGTTCCTTCGGTTGGCGGTCCGGCTCCTCAACAGGTCGTGGGGAGCCGGGTAGAAGGGGGGCGTCCACCCAGCGCCATTCGCGGCCGGGCGGGGGAGCTTCCATGCCGCGACGCTGCCACCCCGGCAGCAAAGGGGTGGCGCACCCCATGGGGGTGGGTGGCCTGCCCCTGGGGTCCCCAGGCTCCAGGCAGCCGATTGGGGGGATCCCCCACCCCCACCCCGGGAGAGCGGGATCTGGGGGAGGATTGGTTGGCCTCTTGGTGCCACTCGCGGCCAGGCCGGGGGAGACTTGGGGGGCACCGCAGCATGACCACCATGCCGGCAGGCGGGTGGCGGCACCCCGTGAGGTTGAGGGTGGCTGGCCTCCTGGGTCCGGGTTGGCGGCCTGGCTGCGGGGCCCACAGAGGGAAAGTGAGGCACCGGCGGTCGGATGGATGGCACTCAGGTGGGCTAACCCCCCCTCCAGGCACGGGACTGGCTTGGCGAGCGGGCCTTGGGGCCTACAGCAGGGGCAGGCAAGGGGGGCAGGCAGTCCTCCTTCCCATCGGTGGAGAGGGGCTCCCCTGTGGGGCTTGTCCCACTCACCACCACCACCCCTTCATCGGGTGCAGCAGCGAGCATTTGGCTCACATGGGGGGTACACACACAAGCTCGCACAGGCAAGCTGCAAGCTATGGCGAGGTTTTTTTCCCTTACAGGTCTCGGGCCGCAGGGCTGCGGTCGGCGTTCAATAAAAAATAAAAAAAAAATAAAATAAACACTGAGCAGTCACTAAGCACTCATTCAGACGCACAGCAAGGCCACGCCATGCATCACCGCTCCCACGAACCAGGGCCACAGGCATCATGGGGCCTAAGAGGGTACGAGGCGCCGCCAGAGCTCAGGTCCAGGGCCACTGCAGCCGGAGGGAGCCACCTCGGCGAGCGCCGGGGCGGGTGCGCAAGGGCAAGGGAGCGACAGTGGTGTCACCTCGGCGCAGGCCCCTCGCCCTCCTGTGGAAGCCTTTGGCCGGCCAGCTCCCACATTGGCTGATGTCATGGGGGCTCTGTCAGTGGTCTTGCAAAAAATGGACGAAGGGGCCGCTGCTGGCACCGCACCAGATCAGGCGGTCCCGCAGGCGATTGAGGCCACCGAAGATGCAGTGTCCAGTACTTCCTCCAGTTTAGGTGCTCCAAGCCGTGGCGGGCAGCGCAGACGTTCCAGATCAAAGGAGAGGAGCAGCTGTAGGGAATCCAGGCGGTTGGGCTCGAGGGGGTCTTCATCACGGCGGCGTAGCAGGTCCGACAGGAGGCGCAGCCCCCACAGGAAGCGTCGCCGATCCTGCTCCGGATCCTCTTCAGGTGAGTCCTCCGATGAGGACAAATACAGGTATTGGGAAAAGGGAGCGTTCAAACCTGGTTTGCCAGCATGGGCCCTCAAACTGCGCAGGGCCCGGGAAAAAGCCGGGGCTGACAGGAAGGCGGAGGGGAAACACCCGCAGGGGGAGGAACTGCGGGAAGCCAAGTCCAAGGAGGATCCCCCAGGGGGGCACTTGGATCACAAGGTGCATTCCAAGATCTTGCAAGGCTATTACGTGGACATCTTCACTCTGGCCCCGCCCCCTGGGGCTGAGGCCAGGGTGCACAAGAGCAATAAGAAAGACAGTGGCAAGGCTACCGTTGAGGCCTTGGAGCACACCTTTGCCAACTGGCTCAATGGGTATGCAGTTTACATGGGGGGAGTGGCTTTGGTATTTCCTGAGTTGGCTTGGTACCTGATCAATCACCTCTGCCAGGTTTTGCTGGTACGGGCCCAGGCAGGGGACTCCAACGCAATACTGTACGACATTGAGTGCAGGAAGAAAGCATCTCGGTCTCCCATGCACAGATGGGAGACCATTGACTACCCCAATTGGCTGCAGGCTACAGGGCTGGGCAGGCGGGAGAGGGGGGAAGCCCCAAAGGCGGCACACAAAAAAGAAGGGAAGAAGCCGGTGTGCTGGGAGTTCAATGGGGGCAAGTGCTCCAGATACAAGTGCAGATTTGAGCACGCCTGCGACAGCTGCAGTGGGGGGCATCCAAAGGTCAATTGTTCACCTCAGGGCAGCAGTGGCCAGTCCTTTTGGAATAGTCAGCCTGCCGCATCTGGCAGCAGGAAAGAGAGCGGCCCCAGCGGGACCACCACAAACAGCAACTCAAAATGAACCAGGGGTGGGGGTTGGGAGGCCCATGGCGTTCCCTCCACTGAGAGTGGAGGCCATGTGGCCTCTCTTGGCAGCCTACCCCAAAAAAGAGGCAGCCAATTATTTGGCGGAGGGGTTCAAATTCGGGTTCTGCATACCTTTTCAGGGCCCAAGGGAAGCCACCATGTCAGGCAACCTCAAGTCTGCAACACAGCTGCCTGAGGTTCTGGCTCACAAGATCAAAAAGGAGGTTGAGGCTGGGCGCATAGCAGGGCCCTTTGAACAACGACCCATGCCCAACCTGAGGGTCTCCCCATTGGGGGTGGTGCCCAAGAAGGCCCCGGGCGAGTACCGGCTCATTCATCACCTCTCCTACCCAAAAGGGCGTCAGTCAATGACGCTATCCCACCGGAGCTTTGCACGGTGAGGTATGCCTCATTGGACTACGCGGTTCGCCTACTGCAGAATTGTGGGCAGGGGGCGCTGATGGCAAAATGTGACATCCAGTCGGCCTTCCGGCTCCTGCCGGTGCACCCTGACGATCACTGTCTTTTGGGCTTCAAGTTCCAGGAAAAATGTACTATGACATGGTGTTGCCCATGGGCTGTTCCATCAACTGCTCCGCCTTCGAAACGTTCAGCACATTTTTGGAATGGGCCTTGCAGCGGCAAACTGGTTCCCCATTTGTCACACACTATTTGGA
Source organism: Gambelia wislizenii (assembly GCA_030847615.1). Lineage (NCBI taxonomy): Eukaryota > Metazoa > Chordata > Lepidosauria > Squamata > Crotaphytidae > Gambelia > Gambelia wislizenii. The sequence continues at coordinate 160,470,902 of JAUMIR010000001.1, read as the reverse complement.
TGACTTCCTAATGATGGGTCCAGCTGGGGGAAAGAATGTGGGTTTCTGCTTTCCTCTTTCCAGGCTTTGGCAGCGTAGCTGGGGGTACCGTTGGCACCCGACAAGACGGTTGGTCCAGCGACGTCCCTGGTGTACCTGGGCATACAGCTTGATTCCGTTAAGGGGATATCCAGATTGCCAGATGATAAGATTCACAGCCTGAGGGTGTTGATGGCCGACCTGCTGAGGAAAGAAAAAGCCACACTCAAGTGCAGTCGCTATTGGGGCACCTGAACCTTGCCTGCAGGGTGGTGTCCCCGGGGAGGGCATTCTGCATGCTCATTGCAAGACTCACCGGGGGGGGGGGGGCGCAGGCGCAGCACCACCACATCCGCCTCACAAGGGGGGTGAAGGAGGACATCAGGTTGTGGCTATCTTTCCTTGAGACTTACAATGGGGTGACCACATGGCAGGGCTGCATGGAGCTGGGCAACAGTCTGCAGGTTCACTCTGACGCGGCGGGCAGCCTGGGTTTTGGGGTCTATTATGATGGGCACTGGTGTGCTCAGCCCTGGCCAGATGACAGGGCAGAAAGGGGCATCACCAGGGACCTCACTTTTCTGGAGTTTTTTCCCATAGTGGTGGCCATCACGTTGTGGGGTGGGTAATTCAGAGACAAAAAAGTTTGCTTCTGGTGTGACAATCAGGCAGTGGTGAGGATCATCAACAGGCAGTCCTCCAGGTCTGACAGGGTCATGAGGCTGGTGTGCAAGTTTGTGCTTACCTGCCTGGGGGCCAACATCAGCTTTCATGCACGGCACATTCCCGGCGTGGATAATGAGATCGCAGATGCCTTGTCTCGGTTTCAGACGGACCGGTTCCGCATGCTGGCGCCGGATGCGGACGAGAAGGAGACCCAGTTTCCGGCAGACCTCTGGAGCCTTGGGAGCGAACCGTGCTCCAGGGCATAGCGGACTCATTGGCCCCTCCACCCAGGCCAGCTATCAGAGGGCGGCGACGCAGTTCGCACAATTCAGGCAACAGCAAGGCTATGGGTGTGCCAGCCCAGCAACGGAGAGGGAAGTCCTGCACTATCTGGCTTCCTTGAAGGACAGAGGGTTGGCGCCACAGACAATAGCCGGTCAGGCGGCAGGCATTTTTTTCGTCAGCAAGGCAGCAGGATACGGGGACTCTTGTGACTCCTTCATGGTAAGGAAAGCATTGGAGGGCTGGAGGAGGATGGCACCGAGGGCGTGCGATGCGCGGCGCCCCCTATCCTATGCAACGCTAGCGCAGCTGGTGGATTATCTGCCTGCTATATGCCACTCCAGCTACGAAGCGCTGCTCTTCGGGACAGCATACACAATCGCCTTTTTCGGGGCCCTAAGGGTGGGGGAGGTGGTGTGCTCCTCCAAGACGGACTCTTCGGGCATGGCACTGCAAATCGGCGATGTCTCGCTAGGGGATCATGGCTTGTCCATTCGCATCAGGCGCTCAAAGGCAGATCAGCGAGGCCGTGGGGCCACCCTGCATCTTCGGAGGGTCGAGAGTTCTTCTCTGTGTCCCGTGGCGAGCATGAAGAAGTTTTTGGACGTGCGGGGGCCGGGGCACGGCCCCTTGTTCAAGCACAGGGATGGGATACCTCTCACTAGATTCCAGTTTGTGAGTGTTTTTAAAATGGCCATTAGAGGTTTGGGTCTGCCAGTCGAGGACTTCACCAGCCATTCCTTCCGGATTGGGGTGGCGACCATGGCGGCGGAAGCCGGCATGTCGTCAGAATCAATCATGCGCCTGGGAAGGTGGCGCTCCAGGGCCTATGTGGCCTACATTAAACCAGGACGGGCGCTGCCCACTGGGGCTGCAGCCTATGGGGACCAGTAGGCCTGCCTGTTGATGGGGCAATGGTTGGCGGAAGGCGGTTCCATGGAAATGCCTTTGTGGCGGATGTATTGGGTCGTGAGTAGTTGTAACAATTCAGGGGTCTCCGTCAAGTGCAAGTTCAAGTTCAAAGCCAAGTTCAAGTTCAAGGGAGACCCCTGTTAGCTGCTAACTTATGCTTGTTTACAGGGAAGGAGAGAATGTCGAGCAGGCAGCTCGGCCAGTGCCTCTCTCCTTCACGCAAAGGAGCCGGGATGGACCGGTTCCGACGCCATCCACATGTGTGGGAAGCGTGGTGCTCACGACCCATACATTGCCGCCAACCATTAGCTGGCAAAATTGCGGCCAATTATTGCCAACATATATATCATTTTATCTACCTCAATGTATGTATATTACTAACCTGTACCTAACCATGTTTTCTGAAGTTTTATATTTGTAATCAATACAAAGTTAATCGAATCTGAGTGTCTGTGTTCATTCAGGATGGGGGGCTGTGGGGGGCTGTCCGGTCTGGGTCCGCAAATCAAATTGTTAGGCCCAACTAAAGAAGACCCACTGAATCTATGGGATTTAAACAAGTGTTGACTTAACAAGGCTGATTTATTCAGTGGATTTATTTAGCCTGCCTAGACAGAGATATAGATCTCCACACAGCATTTTTCTTTTCCCCTCCCTTCCCCTCCCTCCCCTTTCTATTAAAAAACAGCTCTTGGACCACCTTGAAAGCACTTTTTAAAATACGAATTTCATCTGGATTTATTGTTGAAAAGGAGATTCCTACATCGATGTGGAAGTGGAATGGAATGGATATAATAATGAACATGTGCTAAAGTGACACAAATTGGAACTAGACTAATCAAGCTCTAGCCTTCATTCCAAACAATAAACATCCCTGACCTTCTCCATTTCATGTTGGGAGACTGTACAGTTGCCTTGTGTACCTCTTGGGTCAGAAAGAAAACCTTTTTTTAAAAAAGATCAACAAGTGGATTTAGGGTTGGCAAGTGATTAGCTGAGGGGGTCATTTTTAATCAAATCACAAAACTTGAACTGTTTCATGTCCTGTTTGCAGGAGGTTTCCTCAGACATGGAAGGAAAGAAGGACTCAAAGTCAGAGAAGGCTGGTAGCCTTGCACTAGAAACAGAACCTGGACCATTCAATGTAGACCCCGTAAGAGGGACTTAGAAGTTGACCCACTTCATCCTTTGTAGACTGAAATGGCAGCAACAAAGGCACAGGGAAGGCCTTGGTCTGCATTAAAAGGGAAACACTGAGGTACATGGGCCCTCTGTATCTGCAGGCTTGATATCTGCGGATTTGAGCAACCATGATTGAAATGAAGAATGCCCAATGTTGTTGTTGTTGTTGTTGTTTTAAATTACATCTGATTGCTTGTTTGCTGTGCTGCAATTGGTGGTGGCAGCAGACATTGGCTTCTTTAAGAACATGGTGATTGGTGGTGGGGGCAGGCACTCTTGCTTATTCATTTGTGAGCGAGAGTACTACCACCGCCATTTGTCATATCCTGCAAAAGCAGCTTGCTGTGTTGTGATTGGTGGCAGCAGTGAGTGACTTCTTCAGGAACATGGTGATTGGCAGCAGGGGTAGGCACTCCTGCTCATTCATTCATGCATTCATGAGTGAGTGAGAGCTGCTCTGAAGTCTTTCCACAGTAGCCTCCACTGCTGGCCTGGAACCCCCTTTTGGACTGGCTGCAGTTGATGTCAGGTAGTAATTTTAAATTTTAAATATTGATTTGTGCATCCATTTTTTTTTGTATCCATGGGGGGGGGGACTGGAACCAAACCCCAGTGGACACCAAGGGCGCACTGTAATTAGGCCAGCTGTGCTGACTTACAGCTCCTGATAAATGAGTACAGACAAGGCTGTTTCTTTGCCACAAAGCAATAGGTCCACAGTTTCCATTTGGCCTTGTATAACATTCCCTATGATCTTGTTTCCTGAACTTTGGCTTGTTCTTTGGACAAGCAAGTCTTAGGTGTCTCTATGACTGGCATCTGACCCTGTTCAGACTGCCATTAATGCTTAGACCCTGGACTGCTTTGATCACAAATCTACTGTTATAGACTCTCTGAACTTCCTTGATTTCTCTATTATTTGCTTACTCAGACCATACGTTCATTTACCCAGTTTGCCCCACCTTGAAAGAGGACAATTTGCTTAAAAAAAATATTGAATCAGTTCAATTTATCAGTTAACATTCTTTGCCACCACTTCCTGGATATCACTAGAAGCAAATACATGAAATAAACATTAAGTATGAGCAACTGATCTGCAGGCTTGCTTCTTAGCAGTCATTTCCACGATGGCAGTAGAATATCTTTTGTCTGTGATGGAAAACACTGCTTGTAGGAGGCCATAGGTATATCAGGGGAGAGAATGAGTCACATCAATACAAATGTCTTCCCACGAATAATGAGAAAAATGTTCAGGCCCTACAACAGTCTGTGGTCTACTGGAGCATTTGATAGGGCAGTCTGCAGCCTACAACAACAACAACAACAATAATAATATTTATTTATACCCCGCCCCTCTGTTAAAACAATAGGGGCAGCTTACAATAATTAAAATACAATACAGATAAAAACCCCAAAACACCACCCACCCCTCCCTCCCCCATAAAAAGATATTAAACAAATATAAATTAAAAGCAACTATCTAAAATCACATTTAAAAACAATAAATACAATAAATAGCCAGCAGACTAAAAAAGGCCAGGAGCCCCTGAGGCCAGGATCTAATTAGGAAAGGCCTGCCGAAAGAGATCCATCTTCAGTGCTTTTTTAAAGCTACTCAGGCTTGTCATCTGATGGATCTCGTTTGGCAGAGCATATGTTGTGCAGCTTTGGATGTTCCTTTCACCACTGAACATATCAGCAATGGAGCTTTAGTCAGATCTAGTCCAGCTATGTTCTTAGGCATAGCACAACTTGTTCTCTTTTCTCCCCCAGTAGCTGGTTAAATGTCTTCCAGCCTAGGAGTCTTGTTGTCAAACACTATCTTTTTTTCCATTTTGGATTTTTTCATCATAGGGTGTTTGAGGTAAAAGGCATCCATGGCCTTTCCTCTACATAATACTAATGCCTTTACAGGTATCTAAAGCACTATTGCTGTGTCTCTGAGGACTTTATCAGATGAGCCCCTTAAAACGTTCTTTTGCTGACATAAAAAATCCATTTTTATGCCAGCAAAAGAAAGCCGCCACCACATTACCTTGTCTCCTGGCAAAGGCTTCCCCGGCAATGAAGAAGATAGTGAACAAAGCCCCATTCACTTCCTTGTTTGAAATCCCATGAGACTTCATTGCACGGGAAATTTAAACATTAAACAAAATATAAAACAAATATGAAAAGTTACATAAAGCAATAAAACACACTTTAAAAATTCCAAGTAAACCAGGGAAGGTTTAAAAAAGTGTGCCACCTACCTGGATGTCATGATCTCACTCAGAAGTGTTCTGGCTGGGTTGGCCATTCATGAGGTAAGTAAATAAATAAATAAAAAAGGTGTGAGGTTACACACGCTAGCTATACCAGCAAAAAAATGGCACAGCTGATCTGTTGACAGCTTGGGCTGTCAATAAAATAGATCGACTTAAGGACAAGACGTAAACACAAAAGGATGACATTGTCTGATATGTGTGTCCTTTCGCATTTATGTGGCATCGTTATGACACTGTATTTAGTGCATCTGATAAAGTCCTGAAAGATCCTATGCCAGTATCATCTCCCACTATTGTTGCTGCTCAATGTAGCTGTTTGGTCTGGCTTGTCAGCAAAAGCCTGTCTAACTTTGGAAGATCCTACCAGTAGCAATGCTACTTTAATCATACCCTCATTTCACCGAAAGGTAGTGCCAACATGGGTTGACAGGGTCCACAGGAAGCCTGATATGTCTTATGTTATGTCTTACCTGGAGAAGACCTCCTCAGACAACGAAGAAGAAAGTCAGGATGACAAGCTTGAGGAAGCTGGCAGTCCTGTCCTGGAACTGGGAGGAATAGAGCCCTGACGGTCTCATGTAGCTCCTGAATATCACAAAGTAAATACAGAGACATTTCATCCTGTGGAGTGTCATAGACTAAAAAGCCAGTTGGAATGGAACAGGAAAGCCATGATTTCCCTTAAAATGAAAATGCTGAGCTAATTAGACCAGCTAATTACAAGTAGTTATAAATTAGCACAGCCAAAACCATTCCTTTGCTGAATGCAACAACTCCAATATTCCCTTGTCTGATGCTTCTCACTCTGTGGATTTCTGGACTTTAGTGTATACCTTGAAATCCCTGACTGGCATTGAATGCCCAAGCCTCTCCATTAAAATCAATTTCAGCTAAAATATGTGAACATTGTTTTAAAATGATTTATCAAAGGCAGTTATATAAATAAGCAAATGTGTGCCAAACACTGGAAAAACTGCAGTGCTGTAGGTACTTTCTTTCACATGTAGTGGTGCTGTCCAAAAGTCCGAAGATTTCCAATGAAATAAAAACAGTAACAAATTGGAAAATGGCATTTTTGCCTGCACTGGGTTTATTTTCTTTGTTTACAGAAGAAAACAAAAATCTCAGTATTATTATTATATTTATTTCTATCCTGCCTTTTCCACAGACTGGGACTCAAAGCTGCTTACAACATTTTTTTTTTTTTTTTGGCCTAGTAACTCATGTGGTGATTCCTTAACAATGGAAAGGCTCATTTGACTTTGGACTGTTGGTATGAGAAGTTGTAGTTTCTTGCTCTCCTGGAAAAACTAACACAACAGGTTTGGAACTCAAGAAGTGAACTCTATGATGGCTCCTTTATTATGGGTGATTTCCTTTTATTTCTTCTGATAATAGAAACAGAAGTAATCTTGATCCACCCAGTTGTTGTTATATCAGTCTTTCAAATGACATCTTACCATGAAGGCTGGGGGAGCGAGTGTGTGTACACATGTTTTGCTAAGAAATGCTGTCAGTTGTAAATTTTGCTATGTTCCATATAAGTTTGCTAAGTTTGTGTATATAGGAAGTCTCTGAAGATGCCAGCCACAGATGCAGGTGAAACATCAGAAAGAAACTATTCCAGAACACGGCCTCACAGCCCAGAAAAAAACTAAGGAAAATCTCTCTCTCTCTCTCTCTCTCTCTCTCTCTCTGGCTTTTCTTCACAAACAAAGATTCAGGAAGGACTCATCCTGCGTTTTCTGCACGTGCTGGTGACTAAAAAGGCCAATCCAAGATAGACAAGTCCGGTTGCAGAAAGCACAGCAGAAGGTTTCCTCGGGTGATGTTACCGGGTTGTGATTCTTTCTGTGTTGCTGTTTCTCTTCAAGACTTGTTCGGCGTGAATTCTCAAGTAAGGCTGCAGCATTGTGGATAGTGTGTCTCTATGCCTCCCGATGTGAGGCCAGGGCAGACCATTGTTGGTGATCAATTTGGCCAAGCCTGAGATGTTTCAGGGAGTCCTTGTATCGCTTTTTTGGAGCGCCCCTCTTACGCTGACCCGTGGTGAGTTCACCGTAGAGTACTATTTTGGGGAGGCGATGGTTCTCCATCCTAGACACATGCCCTGCCCAGTGCAGCTGTGTTCTCAATATCATGGTCTCAATGCTAGTGATCCCTGAATAAAAGTTTTGAAAAAGACTGCTTTTCATGTTTAGGTCACAGACTGCCTTGACCACATTCTTTCTTTCACTGACACTTTCTGTATGACCCTGGACTAGCTTGGTTTCTCCAACATCTATTCACGTGGATTATAGGTAGACTCACCTGGGCATTTGCCATCCTTAAACAGGACAACTTGCCCAACTTCTCATCCATCACACACTGCCATATGTGTCTCTAGCAGAGTCTTGTAGCTGCCAGATTTCGCTGTGTTCACCTTATGTTGTTGGTAGCAGAATGGACCATTGTGATTGCACGAGCCCACTTGCAAGTGTAAAAGGAAGGGGGCTGAAGTAGTATTGATACCAGAATGGGTAGCTGGTACTAGAGTGAAAATCAAGGGCATCCTTCCCAGCTTCAATAAGATACAAGTACCTTAAACGTTTGAAATGGGTCAAGTCCTTTTTGGAGTCATATCCAGGTAGTTAATTTTGGAGATTATCAGATGTGGCAAATATGGCATGAAAACGATGCCAAAAGAATGCAAAAGGGTGCCCATGTCGCACGATGTCATGCTATGGCATTATGTCGTTGTTAATAAGGTGTTCTTTTTTACTGATGGTCCAAAGCCGTCAATCCATCTGCCATGGTGTTTTTGTCATGGAATTGCACACGTCTGAAACTGCAAACTGTTCTGCACTTGTGAATACATCAATGGGCGGTCCCCACCAGAACACGTCTGGATGAGAACGCAAAAAGTAGGTATAGGACGCTATTTTTATGAACCTCCCTATTTTGTGGGCAAGTTTTTAAGTGTGTTTCAGTGCTTGTGTGTCCCTTTTGTTTTTTAATGTAGCTGTTTTTTTCTTTTACTTTTAAGCCCCCTAGTGTGTTCTCACAAGAACCACCAAGATCACGCGCTTTGGTGAACGCGGAAGGAAACAGTGCTAGTGTTCATGTTCTGATAATGCTGGGGCTGCTCTTTCTTGTTATTACAGTGACATGTGATAAAAAGGTTTATTGTGCCACGACACTTAAACTTTAAAATATAGTGGGACAGGAATGTTTTTAGAGGCTTGTCTGATAATCTCCTTAGTTTCCTAATCACTTTCATAAAGTTCATGGAAATGATCCCATAGCTGATAGAATAATCTCAGTTGTGAGTCACCTCTTTACCACTTTTCATAAACTGACTTAGGAAATGTAAGAAGTGCAAACTGTGAATGTTGGGGCTTCTTGATCTTTTTCTGTTTGCATCATTGTCATCACATTTTTATACAGACAGATGGATTCTCACCAATACATCTGTGATAAGAGGACAGTATTGTACAGGGAAAACATGACTTAAGGAATCAACATGATTCCAGCATTTCTAACAAACAAACAAGCCAAGGAGAGCTTTGTTATGAAAAGAGAGATGAGTTACTGTAAAAAGGAAGTTAACTAAGTTGTGAAGAAAAGTTTGACTGATGAAAAAGAAGTAAAGAATCTGCCCATTTTTCATGCTGTGATAGTATCTGAAGAATAATGCCTAAATTGTATGTTAGAGTAGAATCTACTAAAGTAGATTTCCTAAACCAATGGGAAGTTGGTAAGACCATGTCTGTTTAAATTATGTGTATTTAAAAATATGCAACTAGTTTGCTAAAGTGCTGAGCATGCAGGACTTGAACAGGACTGCTGATGACAAAGGGTCTCTATCATCTACCAAAAGCTGTCTCCTTACAGGAATACTTTGAAAACTGATGTTGACAGAAAGGCAAAAATGTTGTTCAGAAAGAATACAAGTGAGCACACCGAGGAAAGATACTGGTGGAGAGGCAGAAGGGGAAATGTTCACTCAATTTTAGACCAACATGAACACTATTCCTCAAGTAGTCTTCTTCTGTAAATTGAGTCAATCTCTACCTGGCTCCATCCAGATATTACAGATTATATTTCCTATCATTTCTAGCCATCATGAACAGTGGCCTGAGAGGTACAATCCAAAACTTCTGGCAGTCATCAGGAAAAGAAGACCTTGTTCGGAAAAGGCAGCTTGGGGGTCCTTTAGTGAGGAGTATATATAAAGAACATGAAGGCTTTTACACAGCCCTGGCTCTCAAAGTTTGTTTACTCCCTCTTTTATAATGCTGTAAAGAATCTCTCTCTGGCTTTTTTTCGCAAAGGAAGATTCAGGAAGGACTCAACTTGCACTTTCTGCAAGTGTGCTGATGACTAAAAAGGCCAATCTGAGATAAACAAGTCCGGTTGCAGAAAGCACAGCAAAAGGTCTCCTTGGGTGATGTTTCCAGGTTGTGATTCTTTCTGCATTGTCGTTTCTCTTCAAGACTTGTTCAGCATGAGCTCTCAAACGGAGCTCTGTACATGCATTCATCATTGTCGGGGGTGCCTTTGGACAGAATGGAAGGTAACTGTGGTAGAGGGGGTTCTTTTGTCAGCCTAACATTATCACAAATCATGCCGGCAAAAGTACAGAAAGGGTGGTGGTTTGATAAAGTCGTATGTGTTGGATTAAAAAATAATACAGGAGGTCTGTTTGAGAGTCACAAATAGGTTCAGTGGCATTAATTTTGTTGTACTTAGATGCTACTTTATGTTCTAGAGTATAAGACGACTTTTAAACCCTGGAAAATCTCCTCAAAAGTCAGGGGTTGTCTTATACATCGGGGATATGGACCCGTGATGGGGCTGCCAGCACCATCTTGGAGTCGGGAAGGATGGGAGGTGGCTAGCAAGCTTCCCCTGCCAGCCAGCCATCCCTCTGCCTTTCCTGAATCTGAGATGGGGCTACCAGCCCCATCTCAAACTCAGGAAGGGCGGGAGGTGGCTAGCAGTCTTCCCCCCCCCAGCCAGCCACACACCTGCCTTTCCCAAGTCTGAGATGGGGCTGCCAGCTGGGGCGGAAACTTGCTAGCCACCTCCCGCCCTTCCTGAGTCTGAGATGGGGCTGACAGCCCCATCTCGGGTTTGGGAAAGGCAGAAGGGTGGCTGGCTGGGGGGGGGGAGAGGCTGGCCAGCCACCTCCAGTGCCACACCAACCTGCACTTCCCCTGGCCAGCCCATCGCATGTTGGGGAGGCACTGGAGGTGGCTGGCCAGCCTCTCCCCATCCACCCAGCCAAACCTCCACGCTTCCCCTGGCCATCCCCATAGTGAGTTGGGGAGGCACTGGAGGTGGCTGGCAAGCCTCTCTCCAGCCAGCCAGCCAGCCAGCCAGCCAGCCAGCCAAACATCTGTGCTTCCCCTGGTCATCCCCATTGCGAGTTGGGAAAGTGTGGAGGTTTTGCTGGCTGGGTGGGGAGAGGCTTGCCAGCCACCCCCATTGCCTCCCAAACCCGCGATGGGGCTGGCCAGGGGAAGTGCAGTTTGGGGAGCCACTGGAGGTGTCTGGCCAGCCTCCCCCCCCCAGCCAGCCACCCCTCCACCTTTCCTGACCCCGAGATGGGGCTGCCAGGACTCAGGAAGGGCGGAAGGTGGCTAGCAAGCTCCCTCCCATCTGCAGCCCCATCTCGGGTTCAGGAAAGGCAGAGGGGTGGCTGGCAGGGGGGGAAGACTGCTAGCCACCTCCCGCCCTTCCTGAGTTTCAGATGGGGCTGGCAGCTTCCCCTGGCCATCCTCATCGCAGGTTGGAGAGGTGGGGGATGTGGCTGGCAAGCCTCTCCCCACCAAACCAGCCAACCCTCCACACTTCTCCATCTTGTGATGGGGCTGGCTAGCATCATCGTGGGTTGGAGAGGCACAGCAGGTGGATGGCAAGCATCTCTCTACCCAGCCAGCCAACGCCCCGCACTTCTCCAACACATGATGGGGCTGGCTAGCCGCATTGCAGGTTGGAGAGGTGTGGGAAGTTGCTGGCAAGCCTCTCCCCACCAAGCCAGCCAACCCTCCGCGCTTCTCCAACTCACAATGGGGCTGGCTAGCCTCATCACAGGTTGGTGAGGCGCAGGTGTTGGCTGGCAAGCCTCTCCCCACCCAGCCAGCCAACCCTCCCAAGCACGGGGGGTTGGCTGGGTGGGTGGGTGAGGCTTGCCAGCCACCTCCCGCACCTCCCCAACCCTTGATGGGGCTGGCCGGCTGGCTGGGGGTAGTCTTATACGGCAAGTATATTCCAAATTATATATTTTAACTTGAAAAGTTGGGTGCCGTCTTATACGCCGGAAAATACGCTGCTTGGATTCTAAGGCTTCAATCCCGTGCAGATTAATTTGGGAAGAAGCCCATGTGAACTCCCTGTAAAGATGTATGGGATTTCACCATAAGAGTGTCAACCTTAAGAGAATGAACATGCCATTATCTAATGGAATCAAACATGATTACAGTTGTCCCTTCATATTCACTGGTGTTTGGTTCCAGGACCCACTGTGGATACCAAAATCCATGAATACTCAAGTCTCATTATATGCAATGGCATAGCAAAATGTGTGTCCCTTATGTAAGATGGCAAAATCAAGGTTTGCTTTTTGGATTATTATTTTTAAAGAATATTTTCAAGCTGTGAATACTTAAATCCATGGATACCAAATCCGTGGATACAGAAGGACAACTGCACTTCTGTAAGTGATATTAAATGCCACTCTTCAATAGCTCCAGGGATATAGGGTATTTCCCCCAAAGCATAACTTCTTCCTAATTATATTCATGGTTCTGCCTGCATTAGTTTTTTGTGAATGAGGATGTGAGGGACTGAATTATGTGGATGGGGAGGAAGAGTATTTCCCTACTGGAAAATTGTAAGGATTTGCTTCAAAAAGAATTCTGATTGGCTGCTACCAGTTAGCTGAATGACCTGATGCACCCTAGATTTTCCAGCTGTTTCTAATCCCTCCAGACTAGTAACAGGCTAGCTGTAGGGGGGGGGGAAGCTTCAGTACTTTGTTCTTATAGCCTAGAAGATCTCAGATCCTACCAAATCCTGTGAACCAGTCTTGAGTTTGGCTTTTGGGGGAAAAGTGGGATATTAATGATGGTGGTGGTGATGATGATGGTGATGGTGATGCTGATGCTAATATACTTGGAACTGGGGATTTTGTCATTGTTACCTATCCTGACAGCCCCCATCTTGGAATATTGCATAATTGGCAATGTTTAATAATTTGGCTCAATATGGCCTTCCACGTGGTGAGCAAGTAAACCAGGGACCTTCAGATACCAAGGCCAGAGTAATGTATAACCCAGGGAGGGTCTTTGGAAATTCCCCAAACAGATCATACCCCAGTCAAAGTTAACACCTGGAGATGAGTCATTCACTAATCCACTTAACAATAGCAGAGTCCTCTACGGTTGAAACATGGGTTTTTCCCTTTCCCTTCCTTCCCCAACAATAAATATTGCCTTCCCCAGTTCCAAATATATTGTCCATTAACAGTCGTTAACTCTTCCAGAGAACCCTTTTGTCTGGTCTTGGGAAACTCTGAGAAACATTGTATTCCATTTTAAATCCCATCCCTTCAGGGGAATCATCACGAATCTCTGCTCCTCTCATAGGCATCATATCTCCTGAGAACCCCCTTACTCTATTTCTCTATCCAAATTCTTCCTACTATATTTGATAGATCTATTTGATATATTTGCCAGGAAGAAGAAGGAGAGAAGCTTCTGGAGAGCCATTTTGAGTGGCTTAGAGTTCTGAGCATTAACTAAGAGTTCTAAAAGCTCTCACCATGGACACTGAGGGGGCTGCTGCGGTCACCTGCAACACTTGTGGGATGTTTGTCTTCTTGTCTACAGATGTGGGGAACTTCACATGCACCAAGTGCAAGTTGGTAGCCCTCTTGGAGGAGAAAGTCCAGCAGTTGGAGACAAGGTTAGCTACACTTCAACAGATTTGGGAGCAAGAGGTTTTCCTGGACAGAACAGTCTTAGGCGGGGACCACACAGAGAAACTGGCTGGGGAGGAGAGTGTCACTCCACAGACACAGGAGGTTGATAGCTGGAGGAATGTCACACACAGAACAAGAACATCCAGGGATTCTTCGAACAGCTTGCAGCTACAGAATCGATTCGAAGCCCTCTCCCTTATCAAGGACAATGAGGAAGAACAGCACGGACAGACTTCAGGGGCAGAGCAGGGGACCTTGAGAGTACCACCGCAAGGAACAGCAGCTGCGAAGCCTCGGCAGAGGCATGTGGTGGTGGTGGTGGGACTCCTTGCTGCGGGGTACAGAAGTAGTGGTTTGTGGGCCTGACAAGATGTCTCAGGAGGTGTGTTGTCTCCCTGGGGCAAAGATTTGTGATGTGACAGAGAGGCTGACAAGACTCGTCAAACCTACAGATCATTACCCCTTCCTTTTGTTCCATGTGGGAACCAACAATACTGCAAGGCACAGCTTTCCAAAGATCAGAAGAGATTATGAGGCTCTGGGGAGGAAGCTGAAAGAAATGGATGCACAGGTTGTCATCTCGTCTCTTCTGCCAGTTGAAGGGCAAGGTCCAGGAAGGGAGAGGAAAATAGCTGATGTAAACAACTGGCTCTGTAGATGGTGTCACCGAGAACGATTTGGATTCTTGGATCATGGACTGTGCTTCCATGAGGGGGGACTTCTGGCAAGAGATGGGGTGCATCTCACAACAGTTGGCAGAAACATTTTTGCCTACAGTCTCAAGAATTTGAATAGGAGGGCTTTAAACTGAGTCATATGGGGGAGGGACACAGAAGTCTGGAAGGCAAAAGGGCTGGAGAAAATAGTCAAACTGTCATAGAGGGAACAAGGCAAACAGCGCAAGGACCCAACAGTGGGAGGCAAAAAACCTTGCATAGGCAGCAAGTAAAGGGAACACATGGTCTTAGATGTCTCTACACTAATGCACAGAGCATGGGAAATAAGCAAGATGAACTTGAACTTCTAGCACTACAAAGCAAGTATGATATAATAGGCATTACTGAAACCTGGTGGGATGAGTCTCATGATTGGAATGTAGGATTAGAGGGGTATAACCTTTATAAGAGAAACAGGCCAAACAGGAAAGGAGGAGAAATAGCATTATATGTCAAGGATATTTACACCAGTGAAGAACTCCATGACATCAATACTGGAAGCCAGGTGGAGAGCATCTGGATAAAAATTAAAGGGGAGGGAAACAACAGGGATGTTACTGTGGGACTCTACTACAGACCCCCAAGTCAGATGGAGGAATTGGATGATGCCTTTCTAGAACAGATGAACACACATGCAGAAAGGAGAGATGTAGTAGTGATGGGTGACTTCAGCTATCCTGATATTTGCTGGCAATCTAACTCAACCAAAACTTCAAGGTCTAGCAAATTCCTTACTTGCCTGGAAGACAATTTCATGGTCCAAAAGGTGGAAGAGGCAACAAGGGGGTCAGCTATTTTAGATCGGATCCTAACCAACAGGGAGGACCTGGTTAATGGGGTGCAAGTGGTGGGATCCTTAGGTGAGAGTGATCATGTTCTCCTGGAGTTTGTTATACAATGGAAAGGAGAAGCCAGGCATAGTCAGACATGCATTCTCGACTCAGGGAAATACTGGGGGTGATCCCATGGTCAGGAATACTAAAAGAGAAGACACCTCAAGATGGATGGAACTTTCTCAAAAGGGAGATACTGAAGGCACAATTTCAAACAGTACCAATGAGGAAGAAAAATGGGAGGTGTCTCAAGAAACCAGGATGGATGACTAAAGAAATTTTAACGGAGCTAAGTTTTAAACGGAACATGTATAGGAAATGGAAAAAGGGGGAAATCACCAAAGAAGAATTCAAACAGATAGCAAACACGTGTAGGAGTATAGTCAGAAAAGCTAAAGTGCAGAATGAGCTCAGGCTTGCTAGAGAGGTTAAGAACAATAAAAAGGTTTTTTTTGGGTATGTCCACAGCAAAAGGAGGAAGAAGGAAATGATAGGGCCACTACGTGGAGAAGATGGCAAAATGCTAACAGGGGACAGAGAGAAGGCAGAATTACTCAACACCTTCGTTGCCTCAGTGTTTTCAGAAAAGGAAAAGGGGGACCAACCTGAGGATAAAGGAACAGAGGACACAATAGGGGAAATCCAGCACAGAATAAGCAAAGAGGTAGTACAGGAAAACCTTCTTAAACTAAATGAATTTAAATCTCCAGGACCAGATGAACTACATCCAAGGGTATTAAAAGAGCTGGCAAATGTAATCTCAGAGCCATTGGCAATAATCTTTGAGAAGTCCTGGAGAACAGGAGAAGTCCCAGCAGACTGTAGGAGGGCAAATGTTGTCCCCATTTTCAAAAAGGGGAAAAAAGAGGATCCCAACAATTATTGTCCAGTTAGTCTGACATCAATACCAGGGAAGATTCTAGAGCAGATCATTAAACAGAGAGTCTGTGAACATTTAGAAGGCAATACCATAATGCCATATAGACAAGCCCTAAGAAAAACCCACAAAATCCATGGGGTCCTCATAAGTTGATAAGTGACTTGAAGGCACACACACACACCTTTTTGGGATTCAAGGTAGAGGATGGTTTTTGGGGTGTTTTTTTTTTTTTTTTTTGGCTAGGATTTTTTTTTAACTTTTTTCCAGAATCCCACATTGTAGAAACCTGTATTTTTTGGAAAATGTATTTTTCACTGAAAAGACCCCCCCCCCCAATAATCAAAAATGCACAAAATTTTATACTGTAGAGGGAATTTCTGAAATTACTGTTTTTTGTATACAAGAACAACAACAAAAAAGGAGTGAACACTCTGTGGATGAAGAATGTAATATATGGATAGTCAGAACAATGACAGCTATCCAACTTTTCCTATCGCACAAGGTCTCAAGAATAAACAAAGGTTGTACTTAGCTACTGGAATGAAACAGAATATTTTAGAGCAGAACAAAAGTTTGGTAAGGAAATGGCACAATATCAGGGTGGAATTAATGATGGGGCATTGAGAAAGTTTAGTTTTAGAGAGTGGGGAAAGTATCAAGGAACTTGCTTAATATAAGCTTGACTATCAAGGTAATCCTCAGGGGAGCACACATAGAATATAATGTTACTGTACAAATGAAAAGAGAGGTTTGAAGAGACTGAAAGTAATAATTAATTTGTACCTCATATAACGGAATGACTTTGAAAGTAAAATAATTGCCTTGTTTTCGCTAAACAGATTTCCCACTGATTAATCTTTTTATGGAATTTTGATTGAGGGGTTGAATTCATAACTGTCTTTCTCCAATTATAATGTTTTTGTTAAAAGAACTACGTATTTAATAAAGGCTCACTAACCACTTTAGTAGGATTTTCATTCATTCTCATTATGATGAATTTGAATTTACTGCTCATTAGTAGTCTGAACTTAACAGAGCTATCTAAGGTGCTGGAATTATTTGGTGGTTCAGCACAGTAGGTAGTTTGGACTAACCTGGTTTAAAGTTTGGATTACAATCTGGAGCAGGTTTCATTGACATAGAAGCCACAGGCACTGCTGCTTTTATCTTCCAACTTTTCAAAAATGCTTCTCCACTACACACTTAATAGAATTAACGCATCAAGGTTCAAAGCCTGAATCCAAGTCCTTGAGCAGTAGATAGTAGAGATGGGGGAACCTCACATTTTTGCTTTCTTGTGAATTAGATTTTTTAAAAATAAACAAATCTCAAGTTCTGTTCATCACAAATATGCAATATGAACATTTTGGTAAATTGTTCAAAAACAAATGGGACAAAAAAAATCTTCATTATCTTCACTGGCCAAACACAGTATGGAAAGAAATATGTTGCATCTCTCTGCCCTGTAAGTGTTAAAGATGTGGAGCCTCTCATGAAAAATGAAAAAAAGTGGCAACCCGAATTCATTACTCATATGATTAAATGCATGGGAATTCAAGCCCAGACTTTGAGGTTGTCTAAACAGTGAAAATAACGCTCATGGAATTCACTGGAAATATGATCTGTCTAAATGGGACCCTGCATCAATCCACTGTATTTGGAAGGAGGGGGACCAAAATGGCAAAAACACCACAGGAAAAGCCTTTGCAGCTCTTCCCGGAGTTTTTTTTAAAACAGTGAGGGGATGCACATTCCTGCTTGTTGGGACATGCAATTCAATATGAATTGCTTTCCCATAGGAGAGGAAGCACAATGTGGATTGGCCAGGTGAGTGCAGGGCCTGGGGCTTCCTAACAGGGCAAGTGCCCATTGCCATCATGTTGGATTTTCACCTTAGCAAGTGATCACTAAGGTGACAAAACAGGGTGGGGTTGCTTTCCTGTTTATTTGAAAAATCACTCTAGCGCACTTTAGATATCTTTTTTTTTAAAGGTTCAGCAGTGGCAATTAAGGTAATTTCAAATGCAAGTAAATAACTTGTGGCTGCCATCTTACATGCAAAGCTTATATGGGCAAAAACACCATTAAGACAAGTCACTGATGCTGTGAAATGCCATTACTGTGAGGCACTCCAAGAGTCCTTGCCTCATATAGATGGGCCCTTTGAGAGCGAAGCACTCAAATCCTGAGACCTGGATGGAGAAATCTGTCACTTTTGGTTTCTCCATATTCATTTTAAAAAACCGCAAATGCTCAAGTTCTTGTTCTCTCACAAGGGGTGTAACTATGGGGTGGGGATGGGGGCAT
The DNA here is from genome assembly GCA_030847615.1 of Gambelia wislizenii. Classification (NCBI taxonomy): domain Eukaryota; kingdom Metazoa; phylum Chordata; class Lepidosauria; order Squamata; family Crotaphytidae; genus Gambelia; species Gambelia wislizenii. The sequence goes on along the minus strand of JAUMIR010000001.1, from coordinate 160,452,876 downwards.
TATTCCTGCAAATATGAATTCTGTCCGCCAAATGAAAATTTCACTTCCATCCCCAAATTTCTAGCATTGAAAATAAAAAAAGGAGTGAGGGGAGACACTGAAAATTGTTCACATGTGGAACTCTTGTATTTGCCATGTTTGAATTCCCATGGTAACTTTGTCAGCCCTTTCTCTTTGGATGCCTAAACTCTGTTTCTAAATGCTCACCTTTTCATTTTTAGTGATGCTTACCATTTGGGGCCTGAATTCAGGGTGGGGTGTGTTCTTATTTATGTACCCCCCATAGTGACACCCCTTTGCACGTTTGAGGGTGTGTTTTTTTAATCAATAACATTTTCACTCTTTCCAGAGGAAGATTTTATAGTGGTAGGGAGGAGGAATCTCTTTTCTCCTTTGTCAAACCTAACTCTTACTGTGAAGCTCAAAGAGCACCACAAAATGTATTTATTAATTTATATATTTCTTTAATTTATATCCCACCTTTTCTCTCAGCACAGGTTCTCAAAGCACAGAAATTTACTGTTCTTTTCTGGCTGAATCTGTAAATAGGGATGCATCCCTGTCAGGGGTTGGTAATAACAACAAAATTTTGTAGTAGGCTTTTTCTTCTCAATTTTGAAATATCAGTCCATTTTTTGTAGTCTGCTGTGCTAGTCCTAAATCTATTTTATTTTATGTATGTTGCATTGTTTAAAGAGAGTCCTTTCCAGTCCTAAAATAAGTTCTGCATCAGTCACATCCGAAACGTCTAATCTAGTTAACAAATAACAATCCCCCAAAATAAAAGTTCTAAAAATACCAACATTTCTAACAAATATCCAAACAAGCAGTGTAGCTTCCAGAGAAACAGAGAAATGTTTAGGCTGTAAAGAAAGCCAAAAATACCACAACTATTGTATAATTAAGCTGCAATTACTATTCAGGAATTTGCTGCTGTTACCCAATGTTTAGGTCTGGAGCATTTCACCTTTGCTAAATATTTCTGTTCATTTGTAATATGAAAGAAAAGACTCATTTTTTAAAATGTGTCTGAGTTGTGTATCATGAAGAAGAAGACACAGAGTGAATGTACTTTTATTTCCCCTTCACTAAGCAGCAAAACACTCCAGTGTTTAGTACCAGAGGAGAGGGCCACTTTGTATATATCAGCTTGGAGACAAGACGAAACACCAGCTGGCAATATTGCTGCATTGACTCTGCCAGAGCGGGAGTACCCAACATTCCTGAGATTCTCTGACACTGGTTGTGAACTTGAATGACCCTGCATAATCATCCTTGCTTGCTCAGAGGTATGGCGAAGCAGCATCCTGCCACTCCAGAAATAAAATAAAATAAAACAGTGTTTTTGTAGTCATGGTTTGGCACACAGAAGTGGGGAAATCTGACACTTTCGCTTTCTTTTGCATTTGAATATTTTGAAACCTTGAGTTCTTTCCACCCCAAATTTGAAGAAATTGGTGAAAGAAGGTAAATTCTTCAAACAAATGGAAACAAACTGACTTCCCATTTCCCCTTTCCAAATGCCATAAATACAGATATTCTCAGCATGGATAGGATTATGTTATACCTGTCTGACACATAGGTGTTAAAGATGAGGAATAAGAGGGATGTGGCAATCCTAATTTGGTACTAACATGTGTTTGAGTAAACAGAGATTCAAACCTAGACTTTTAGGAGTTCAACACTGAAACTTCTGACCTACAAGGACAAATCTAACCATTTCAACAAGGAAAGAAGTACAGCCTTAACAGAAAGTGATAGGGTGAACTAGTAGGTACACTCAATCCTAAACTTCATAAGTAAAAAGGAAGGCAATGATATTATTTTGGAAAATAATATAATGACTACTAAACTTGCATTAAAGTTTGGGGGAAACAAGTAACTTTCACTTCAAAAAGTTATTGGGATGGTGATTTTGGGAAATTTGGGGCATATTCTGACATTTTTCGTGAGTAGTTATTTATATTCATTAGCAAACTCCTCTTTCTTTTAAAAAAACCTTAAACTTATGTGCTAACTCTTACAAGAATGTTATCTAGCTCTGCCTGGTCCTAAAAACTACTCTGGAAGCAGCTAATACTGTACATTTCAGAGATGCAGAAAGCAGAGCTATAGAGCATAATTTTAAACTGGTGTTGCAAGTGTGTTACTCTGCAAGACATAAAGGCAGGCTTGTGGAAGTCTTGAATATGTATTTTCCCTGCTTTCAAAGGGAAAAATACTTTATATGGGAGAAAAAGATTTCCAACAGCTATGCACTGAAAAGAATCCCTAGACATTTCCCCCCTCCAAATATCACTGTTAGCAGAAACCATTACAGAGAAACAAACCAAACAGCCACTTTGTATGCTTAATAGTAAGCTGCTGCCAAGCCAGGTTCCCTTGATATATGAAACCATTGTTTTGAAATAACTGGGAGATCAGGTGGATGGGAGGGGGGAGGGCCGGGGAGGCCTTCACGGAGCCTCCAAAGGCTCCGTGCAGGCCCTGGGGAAGGGCGAGGGCCGGCGAGGGAGGGGGAGGGCCAGGGAGGCCTCCACGGGGCCTCGGGAGCGTCCCCTGAGGCCCCGTGAAGGCCTAGGAAGGACTGGGGAGTCCGGAGAAAGCGACTATGGGGCCTCCGGAGGCCCCATGGTCACTTTGGCAGGGGAGGGGGAGGGCAATCATTATTCATGGATTTTTCACATTCGCGGGGGTCTGGGGAACCTAACACCCGCAAATGTGAAGGGACGACTGTATTTGATCTTTCCGCGTTGGCAATTAGATGGGCCTTTTAGTTCATAGTAAATTGCCTTAATCCATGCTATAAAATTTTCTCCAAACCCTATAGATTCTAGTTGTAATAAGAAAGTCCCATCTCACATTGTCAAATGCTTTCTCCACGTCCAGAAAAGCAACACTCCTCCTTTATCTATATGATAGTCTAAGTATTCAATAATATCCAAAGTAGTTCTTACGTTGTCTCTCATCTCTCTGCCAGGTAGAAAACCCATTTGGTCCTCACCTATATATTGAGGTAGCACCTTTTTAAACCTTTGTGTGAGAATAGAGGTAACAATTTTATAGTTTTCGTTGAGGAGTGATATTGGTCAAAAATCTTTCACTGCTAACTGATCACCCTCACTTTTTGGAATCAAGACTACATTTGATTCATTCCAACTTTCTGGTAGTTGTTTTGTATCTTTAATAACATTTATAGTTTCTTGTCTTCCATATAACTTTTGGTAGTAGTTGTATAAAATCTTTTGTATTTCTTTTCCTTTAACAATATGTCTTGACCCCTCTACCAATCCACTAATCATGTGTTTTCTCTTTTCTTTATGCACCTTATACGCAAGCCACCACCCTGGTTTATTTGTGTTCTCAAAATGATTTCTCTTAACAAATTTCAACTTGGTGCTTATTTCTTCTACCGTTACGGATGACAACTGGTTTTGTAATAGTTTCACCTCATTTACATATCTTTTATTATTTGGTTCGCGTTTAAGCATCTGTTCCTTTTCTCTTATTTTTTCAATAATCTCCTCCATCTTCTTCTTTCTCTTTTTCCACTCACTTGTTTTCTTGATAAGGATGCCTCTCATAACCACCTTTGAGATATCCCATACCGTTTGCATTGTGACCCCCTTGTTTACGTTATTAATAAAAAAATCCTCAATTTCTTTTTTACAATAGGAGATCACTTCTTCTTGGTTTAACACATAGTCATTCAATTTCCAGTTGCTCCATCCCGCTTTTTTCCCCAATTGTATCTTAATTGCATTATGATCACTGAAGGATTTGGGCAAAATTTCTTAAGATTTGAACATATGAAATAGAGAACCCGACAACCACACCATGTCTATCCTTGACCAAGAACAATGATGGTCTGAGTAAAATGTAAAATCTTTTTCTTTCAGATGCTGAGTTCTCCAAATGTCCTTCAGTTGGTATTCCTCAATCAAATGAGAGCATTCTTAGAAAGGCGACCTGTAATCTTGCTCCTAATTTGTGAGTATTTCCTGTCTATATTTTTATCCACTACTTCATTAAAGTCCTCTAGTAAACACACATGTTCATAAGAGTATTTTACAAGATGTTTTCTTAAGTCAGCATAGCATTTTTTGTTTCCATTACATGGGACATAGATACCAATCAACAAAATGTGCTGGTCATACAGATTAATATCAACTCCCAAAAATCTGCCTTCTTCATCCCTAAAAATCATTTTAGGAGATAAATTGGGTTTAATAATAAATATAACCCCTCTCTTTTTTTCTTTGGCCGAAGCACAAAATATTTCTCCCATCTTTGGAAATCTTAAAAGATTCTTATCTTTCTCTCTAATATGGGATTCCTGGAGACAACTAATGTCTGGATTAATTTTCTTTAACCAATGTACAATTTTATTTCATTTAACCAGTGAGTTCATTCACATTCTAAGAAACAAGCGTATACATTGTTATTTTTTATTACTTAAGATGGCCAATTCGTTTATATCCAAATCCAACAAACTCACATCCAGATTAATCCTTTTTTCTTTCTTCTCATTTGGTTTCTCCTTCTCCTTACTTTCCCCCATTGATTTTCCTAGGGCCTCTAATTCGTTCCTTGGTTTCTCCTCTTTCTTAGTCTTTGTAGCCATATCTGACTTAGGTGTAGATTGCCTCTCCCCTCTTAGAATTGGCCCAAACCTCATCAGAAAATCTCTTGCTTTTTCAATTGAATTTAGACGGAATCTTTGTTGTTGAAAGTTAAAGATTACGCCCTCCAAATTATCCCATCTAAAAAGGATATTATTGGCTTTCAATTTGGAGACCAAAAAATCATATTCTTTTCTTTTTTTAAGGATTCTTATGAGAATTTCTCTCATAACTGATAATTGTTTCCCATCTACCACAACTGGCGATCTATTATGTTCCTCTAGTATTCTTTCTTTAGTTGATTTTTTTTTGCAAATTGCACCACTACTTCTCTAGGAAGTTTTTTATGTTTCGCTATAGCCGATTGAACTCTGTACGCCACATCAATCTCACTTTCCATAACTTCACCTTCCACCTCCATAAACTCTGCCAAAATAGTCACAATTTTCTCCTTTATACTTTCCTCTTTATCCTCTTCCAATCCTCTAATGCTTACCCAAGAATCCATTTGCTTCTGCTCTATCAAAGCCAATTTATCTAGTCGTTTTTCCACCTCTTCAGAGGACCTAAGTGATTTTTGTTTAAGATCTAAAATTTCTTTTTTTTTAACTTCGATATCCTTCTTATTGATCTCCATTTCTTTCTTAACCTGTTCCAATGATTCCTTCATCTCTCCTACTTGGGATTTTAGTTCACCTATGACTTGTTTAATTTCTCTCATGAACACTCTCATCTCCTCCATAAATTTCTTATGATAATCTGGAGGTTCCTCCCATGAATCCCTTCTTTGTTGACCCAGTTGATCCATACCCCGCACTTTCCCCGTCCTCAACTTTGACATACTTAAACAATAATATCAGTTATTTTTCACTATACTTCGGGCTTTTTTCTCCTTATTGGGTTTCCACTTAAGTGTAACGTAATTAAATCAATCAATTATGTAAGCCAATATCTTTGAATCCCCCAAATATTCCCAAATTCATTCAGTTCCCCATATACTTGATTCAATCAGATAGTCCCAAATTCATTCAATAAGTTCAATTTTCTATTAATTATCTATTAATTTATCAATTATTTATCAATTATATGTCAATTAATTAATAATTAATAAGAATCATCACATTCTCTACAATACATCTATTATATCTACTTATCTATTGATGACCTTCCAATTAATTAACAATCAATTGAAAATTAATAACCCATTGACAATTGATACTCGAAGGTTAACCATTACTTGTATAATTAATTAAATTTAATTATTTTAAAAAATATTTAATTTTTTAAAAAATAATTGATTAAACAAATTAAATAACTTAATGTACTCAATGTACTCCAAACGTTACTAAAATATCTATATCCATAAGTTTGTCCAATTCATCCACCTAATAATCAAATCAGTAATTAATTCTTTAAATTCCCTCTTCACTATTCCTATAACCAATTACTGTATTTCTTCCCTTATAAAGTTCAACAATATCTTCACTTCAATATTTTCACCGCCTTTACCTTCCAATTCTCCTTCTTTAGAGTTAATCCTCAATTACATACAAACCAATTTCTTTCTTTCAAAACAAAAGAAAAAAAATCCTTTCTCTCTTTCAAATACTCCTCCACCCCTTCCCTTTTATCCTTTCGATTTTATAAAAGCTGTAACTCCGTTTCCCTCCAACCAATCTCCCAACAGATTTTTTATCAAAGTCCTTCCTTATTTTTTCTTTCTGTTTCTATTTCTTTCCTCCTCTTGAACTCTCCAATCTCCTTCTCTTTCTCCACCTTCTTCCTTCCTTCCTTCCTTCCTTCCTTCTCTTTTCTAGAACAAACAAACCTCCTCAGGTTGAAGTTCCACAGGATCCTATAGGGTAGGGTCTCTACCTTTCCTTCCTGTAGAGTACCCTAACAAAAAAAAATGGTCTTTCCACCGATGCAAACCAGTCCCAAAGGTTTGAAAACTAATCCTTTAACTCAAACAAGGTGGAGGGAAAAAGTACCACCCGCGAAGCTGCTTCTCTCAAGGTAAACTAACTGCGGTTCAAACAGAGATCTTTTTGTTCTTCTTCTTGGTGCCTCAGTTCGTAGCTTATGTCTTTCCCCAAAGTCTCCTTGAGCCACCTCAAACAAACAAACAAAACCTGTCAACCAAAGAAATTCAGTGGCTTGGATCAACGGTAGGGCGGTGCCCTTCCCCCACTCGCTACAATGAGTGTGATGTATTGGCTGGCATCCTTTCGCCCTACTCCGCTCTGTTGACCCACACTTTCTAGTCAGCAGAGCTGGAGCCTGGGCATATTCTCCAGCTTTTTCTTCCGGCTTTCCTCCCCTCTTCAGAGGCCAAGACAAACCGCTTCTCAGTTAGAATTTACAAGCGGTAACTCACTGTAGCGGCAAACCCCCAGCAGAGTGTTGGAGGTTTGTGACTCCCTCGCTCACGTCCTGAACCAGAAGTCCTATGTGGCATCATTATGATGCCATATTGGGTGTGTCTAATAATGTAAGTAAGTAAGTAAGTAAATGATGTGCTACTGTAAACTCACATATACAAACATAAGGACCACCTTGTTGGGTCAGGCTAAAGGACCTGTGTGGTTTGCGCTTTCCCAAGGCTGGTATCCTCTAGATATGTTGGAATATAATTTCCCTGCTGTAGTGCCTTGGTTGTGGCGTATAAGACAACTGGGTGTATAAGATGACCCCCAACTTTTCAAGTTAAAATATAGGGTTTGGGATATACTCGCTGTATAAGACGACCCCCGGGCAGCCGGGCAGCCCCATTGTGGGTTGGGGAGGCATGGGAGGTGGCTGGCAAGCCTCTCCCCACCCAACCTGCCAACCCTACAAGCCTCCCTCCACCCACCCAGCCAACCCTCAGCTCTTGGGAGGGTTGGCTGGCTGGGTGGGGAAAGGCTTGCCAACCACCTCCCATGCCTCTCCAACCTGTGATGAGGCTAGCCAGCCCCATTGCATGTTGGAAAAGCATGGAGGGTTGGTGGCTGGGTGGGAAGAGGCTTGCCAGCCACTTCCTGTGCCTCTCCAGCCCACGATGAGGCTAGCCAGCCCCATTGCGAGCTGGAGAAATGTAGAGTGTTGGCTGGCTGGCTGGGGAGAGGCTTGCCAGCCACCTCCTGCACCTCTCCAACCCGTGATGAGGATGGCCAGGGGATATGCAGGTCGGGGAGGCACTGGAGCTTCCCCAACTTGCGGTGGGGATGGCCAGGGAAAGCATGGAGGTTTGGCTGGCTGGGTGGGGAGAGGCTTGCCAGCCACCTCCAGTGCCTATGGGGATGGCCAGGGGAAGCACGGTTGGAGAGGCACTGGAGGTGGCTGGCCAACCTCTCCCCAGCCAGCCAGCCAAACCTCCGCACTTCCCCTGGCCATATTCAGCATGATTTGGGAAAGAGGCTGGCCAGCCACCTCCAGTGCCTCCCCAACCCACGATGGGGCTGGCCAGGAGAAGCACGGGTTGGGGAGGCACTGGAGGTGGCTGGCCAGCCTCCCCCCCCAGCCAGCCACCCCTCCACCTTTCCCGACTCCGAGATGGGGCTGGCAGCCTCATCTCAGGTTCAGGAAGGCAGAGGTGTGGCTGGCTGGGGGGGGAAAGCTTGCTAGCCACCTCCCATCCTTCCCAAGTCTGAGATGGGGCTGGCTAGCCCCATCGTGGGTCCGTATACCTGGCATATAAGATGACCCCTGACTTTTGAGGAGATTTTCCAGGGTTAAAAAGTCATCTTATACACCGGAACATATGGTACTCCTCTTCTTAGAGGGCCAATGGTGCCAAACTGCTGTCAGAATAGCACCAAGTGAAGCCACAGATTTTTATTGAAGCCTTTGGGGTCTAATTAATTTTACAGAAATGGGCACACATGCATGGTCTTAAATTGTTTTAAACAATTTTAGCTGGTTTGAAAAATGTCTTCTTTTAACTTGTCACACTGTTTAACGTGTTTTTAGCCTGTTTAAATTATTAATTACAGGTTGAGAATCCCTTACCCAGAATTTTGAAATCGGAAATACTTCAAAATACAAACTTGTCCACATGGGGTGCTGAGATAGTAACATGTTTGCTTTCTAATGATTCGGTGTACACAAAGTTTGTTTCATGCACAAAATTATTAAAAAATATTGTGTATAAAATTACCTTCAGGCTAAGGATATTATCTCACTACACTGTTATAGGATTTGCAGTTTAGGGAGGGGCATTCAGAACTCTGAGCCAGAGAGCTCTTAGGCCTCACTAAACTACAAATCCCAGGATTCCACAGGAGAAACCATAGCAGTTAAAGTGGAATAATTGCACTATAACAGTGTAGTGTGACAAAGTCCATAATATATGTGTATAAGGTACATATGAAACATAATTGCATTTTGTGTTTAGACTTGGGTCTTATCTCCAAAGTATTTTATTATGTATGTGCTAGTATTCCAAAATCCAAAACAATCTGAAATACAGAACACATCTGGTCCCAAGCATTTTGGATTAGGGATACTCAGCCTGTACTGTGTTAAACTGTTTTCAGTTGGTCAAGCTGACTTTATTGCATGTCACCCTGAGATCTTTCAATGTAGGGCAAGATTATAAATATTTTAATAAAATAGATAATAAATAAACTCCCATCATCCCCAAGAAGCACCGCCAATCTAGTTCAGCTTCCTGATTTTGACAGCAGCCAGCCAGATGCCTCAGGAAGCTATTTCTCACAGTTTTTATGACCACTTTTTAAGGCATATGAATCAATGCAAAAAGACTGATAGGCTCCAAGTCCGATGCTGACTCCAGCCCAATGCAATCCAATATATTGAACTCACAAGTCAACCCCACTGAGTTCAGCTGAATTACAGTACTCCTAAGTCATGCTTTCAATGTGAATCCAGAAGCTGCCACATCATTTTGGCAAATAAATTGGAATAAATCCAATTTCTAACCACAGTAGACCTCCACTGATTCTCTGACAGTACAGAGAGTTTGCTTTTGGTCCTCCTGTATTTTGGAGGTCTGTTGGTTGAAACTGCCTCACTTTTAGTCCATTCTGTTTCAGTGAAAACCTTACAGTTTACATGAGAGAGGAAGCAGATAACATTTCTGTTTTCTCCAGCCTTTTGTTCTCTGCTGTGTGCTCACCAAATGTGAAGAACAATATTTCAAGTAAATCATCTCTTCCTGGCTTGAACTGCATTCATTTAGAGGCAGTCTGTGTCAAGGAAATGTTATTCTCTATTAAGACTGCAGGAAAAGGTCACTCTATCTGAATTTACATCTGAATCTGAAGGCATAGGAACATTCAGAAAGTGCTCTGATTCACAATTCCAATTAAATCCCCTAATATAGACCAATAATAAGCTGCCAAATTCTGAATGCAATGTCTCATCTGAATCTCTTGGGATGCTTTCAGGCAGCTGAAGTCAGGGCAACATGGCTCATATAGTTATAGCATGCTGAGGAGACAGGCAGCAGCTGTTGTTGTGTGCCTTTAAGTCATTTCCAACTTATAGCAACCCAAAGGTTTCCTTGGCAAGATTTATTCACAAGGGGCTGCCACTGCCTTCCTCTGAGGTGGAGAGAGTGTGACTTGCCCAGGACACCTAGTTGGTTTCCATGGCTGTGTTGAACCCTGGTCTCACTGAGTCCCAGTCCAATACTCAAACAACCACACCAAACTAGCTTTCACAGCACACTGGGCAGCAGCTGCCTATCATCAAATTCACTGGTCCCATTGATTTAAATTGTTGGGGCTGTTATGTACTTTCAAGTTGACTCAGATTTATGGTGATCCTATCACAGTAGAACCAGCATGATGTAATGGTTAGAACATTGCACTACAACTCTGGAGACCAGGGTTTGAGTTCTCCACTCAGCTATGGAAACCCACTGGGTGACCTTAAGCAAGTCACACACTCTCAGCCTCATGAGAGAATAGATGTGGGGACAGAGTTGGCATCTTACACAGCCCTTTGGAAATTTAGCACACGAGTCATAGTCCAAATCCACACTACACAAATAATCCAGTTGGGGAATAATCCAATTTGAATCCTGGGAAATCCTAGTATTTGTAGTTTGGTGAGGTAGTAGCACTCCTTGGCAGAGAAGGCTAAAGACCTTGTAAAACTACAAAATCCAGGATTCCATAGGAAGAAGCCATGGCAAATAATCCACTTTCAAACTGGATTATTTGTGTAGTGTGGATTTGGCCATGGTTTGCATCTTTCTGGATCCTAGTCCACTTTGTCCCACTCCCACAACGGAATAAATATGCTTTATGCCTGAGGCCTTAATACTACTCAGTACTGCATCCAAAGAAGTGGGTTTATACACAAGCCAGCCCATGCAAAAATTAAAAACTAGTTCGTCTTAAAGGCGCTGCCACATTTTCCTCCTCTCCTTTCCTTACTCCTTGTTATGCTGCAAGAGATTAACATGGCTACTTCTTTGAAATCTACCATCACCATAAGCTAGAATCAGCTCAAAGGTATAGCAGCAATGGTATTGAGAATGTAGGACCCTGAAGATTTTGTTTAACAGTCCCAACCAGTATGTCCAACAGTAAAACCTAACTGCAGTTGTACTACAACTTCTGAAGGCCACATGCTCCCCACACATACTGTAGATCAGCCTCTTTTTAAAAGACAAGAAGGGCTTGTCTACACGAAAGGAATAAAAATGGACTGCTCCACAGTAATTGCAAATCACAGCAGCTGCAACTGAGAAGGCGTGTGCTAGTGGATTACTTGCATTTTAAAATCTGCCGCTGCTCAACTATTTCTGTGGTGCACACAAATGATATTCCACCTTTCAAAGCGAGAGAGAGCACAAATCCCCATTTTATCTCCTTAGCAATCACTTGCTAAGGTGAAAATCCAACATGGTGGCAGTGGGTGCTTGCCCTGTAACCAAGCCCTTCCCACTGTGCTCATCCAGTCAATCAGGTTTCCACTTTGTCTTGTATGGGGAAGCGATCCATGTCGAAATGATTGTCTTAACAAGTGAAAATTGTAGTATGTGGGGAAATCATCATTCTAATGTAATACAATCTTGTGTATATCCATGCAAAGTTCAGTCTAGGCATTTACCCTGCATGCTTCAGTTCTTCCAACTCCCCTTTCTCTTATTTCACTAGGCAATTTCAGCCAACTGGAGCAATGAGTCATTCAACACATGACCTAATTTAAATATTATTACTATTTGTTTAAGTTCCCTTTTAAGTTAAAGTCTCCATGCGGCTGAAGCCATGATGTTGTTGGTGATTATTGCAGTTGTTTGTTTTCAAGTCACCATGTAGTCCACTCCGCTCAAAGGCTAGGTGAGTCTCATTCTACCCTAAATGCTCATAGTTAGTTAGGAACCTTTTAAAGTTTCTTTTAATATGTAGATTAAGATTGATATACCTTCAGTAAACTTTTGATATGCATTTTTAAGCTGACTTCTTTGTTTTTAATGAGTCTAATTGATTGGGTGATCAGACCACACATTTAAATGTTAATTGAGCTGTTTCTGCATTCCTAATGTGTCACTCTGTCTGAATTTGAAAGAAAAGGGTTTTTTTACTTTTTAAAGAAGATTTTTTTTAAAAGGGCTAGATCCCTGGAATTTTTTAATACATTTTTAATTTTAGACTCATACCTCCCTACAAAAATGTGCATCACTGGAGCTTTTTAAAAAAAGTTGGTAAAAGCCGCAAATGATTTTCTCATGTAGTTTTTCCTCTTTTTGGCCCCCTCCTTCACAATACAATGAGACAATGCAGGATCCCATTAAGACAGCTCATTTTCTGAGCTAATTCTGTGAGGAGTATTTTCACTGTATAGACAACCCCAGCAAGTGTCATGTTCAGACACTACTCAGATGTTACAGAACAGCTGTATCCAAAAGTGATGAAGCACTGCTTCTTTCCATTTAGGTGTTCTTATTGTAACCCTTGTCATGCCTTCTCCTCATAGCTGCCTAGTTTATATCCCAGTGTGATATTTCAGAATGTGGAAAAAAGAGGGTCTCTTCAAAGCTTTGTTTGCATGCTTGAAAACATAGTCTAGAATCCAAACAAGACTTAAATGAACCGAAATCAATGGGCTTGAACTCACCAAGTCCTTTCTTGGGTCATGGCCTGTATAGGCTTTAAAACACCACTATACTAAAATTTCATCCTGGTGGAATAAGATAAGAACCTTTCCTGCTGCCAGGCAGAATTACAGTGCAGCAGCAGAGGTCAGCTTTTATGACCATACAGCACTTCCCTGGCTTCCATACCCGGACTGGGTCAGAAGGCAAGGCATGCCAATTGTGATGCGGGCTAGACAGTGGCCTGACCTGAAATTGCTAGCCATTCACATAGACCTATAAGAATCCATGCCAGTAAACAGAGACTGTCTCTGTAAGTCCTCTTTTATTTGAAACATTTTTTTTAAAAAAATTGAAAGATTCTTATCATATCCCTTTAGGAGTCAAAGAAATAAAAATAAAAGCCATGCCAGCACAAAACATCTGAATCAAAATGCATTTTTTTTAAAAAAAGACAGGATAAATATATAGCATGCTCTCAAAGCACATGGTTAAAAACCTCACAGTTTCTGGTTTTATTTTTAAATACCTGTAAGTTGAGAACAAAGATATTCTTAGACAGAAAGGAATTAGAAACAAGTTACAATCCCATATGAGGAAAAAAAAAATCACACCCACATGAGATTCATTGCTCATATCACAAACTACATTTTCAGCAGAATTCTATGCATGTTTACTCAAAAGTAAGATGTAATATCTCCTCATTCCCAGAAAAGTAAACACAGAATTGCTGTTTCAAAGGAGCAGGAATTGTGCTGATGAAAATTCAAAAATACATACTGTTTGGTTATCTAGATGGAAGTCTTTTGACTAGTTCAGTAGAGACAGCAGGATCCTTGGAGAGGTGAGACCCACCAGATGTGTGCTAGACCTTTGCCCTTCCTGGCTTATCAAATAGGCCAGAGGCTGAGTGAGTGAAGGTGGTCATCAATGTCTCCTTACAAGAAGGCAGAATTTCAACTTGCCTAAAGGAGGCAGTTGTGAGGCCTTTGTTGAAAAGGCCATCCCTGAAGCCCTCTATAATGGATAATTATCAGTGAGTGTCCAACGTACCTTAGAATGTGTGGTGCCCTCCCAGCTCCAAGGGTTTGTTTCTGGATGACATGGATTATCTAGATCCATTTCAGTCTGGTTTGAGCAGATTGGGACAGAGCTATGGGACAGAGACAGCTTTGGTTGCCTTGGTGGATGGCCAACACAGGGAACTGGACAGGGGTGTGTGTGTTCCTGTTAGTTCTGCTAGACCTCTCAGCAGCTTTCGATACCATTGACCATGGTATCCTTCTTGTCTGCCTTGCTAGGATGGGATTTGGAGGCATTGTTTTATAGTTTTATACAGGGGCAACCTGTATACATATTATATTCCCTCCAACTAAAACTGGGAATGAATTAATCACCCTGTGATATGGAAGCTACCACTGTTTTCTCTACCAGGCTAGTAGGTAGGGTGGTGGTGGAAGAAACCATGTGGTTCAAAAAATAGCTATGTAGCAGTGGGGAGAAGCAGGGGAGAAGATCAACCATGTTACAAAATTCTGGTAGGAGTTAATAGCTGTATAGCAAATACTTTACACAAGACCAATCATTCTCCTAAGGCCCACCAGAGGCCTGGGGTTCACATTAATTACAGTATTTCACAATGCTGTTAAGCAGGGACCCCCATCATTTTGAACCTGTAACACAAAATTTATCTTCTTTGAAGCCTTTGTATATCTGGGGACCAAATACTGTGTCTTTCACTGGAGCTATTAAACTAGAGCTGCTAATGTGTCCAACAAAGAGTAGAATCATTTTAAAAGGTCCCCTTAGCCCTTTGAAAGGATAATGACTTTCCAGTCTATGCTGCAGTCTTGCCAAAGTGGCATATCCCTTCTTCTCTTACCTAAGCAACATTATAGGCAATGTTTAAATGGCCAGTTAATGAGCGTTGCTTCCTTAATGTCACCCCCGAGGCATAAACATTGGACCATTTAGACCAAAGAACCCAGGACTTTTCTGATCCTTCTAAAGCCATGAAAGAAAGCTCAGTGCCTCAGATTAATATTACAGTAGTCCTGTCTGATTTTCCTCCTAGATAGCCAACAGCCTTCAAAAGTATTTGAGTGTTTGGCAAGCTGTCCCTGTTTGCTAGGCTAGCAAACAAAAAGTCATCTCCAAAACAAAGAACTTTATTTTTTAAAAAATCTGTTTTTCCCATTTATGCAACCTAAAGGACATTCAAAGATCAAAATGTGGTTCTTGAAATGAAACACCTCACTGGCAACCACTTCTCTGCCTGTATGCCTCTTCAAATGGAAACACCAGTTCAAAAGTAAACCCTCTTTGGACACCTGAACTTTGAGAACTTTTAAAAAATCGACATGAACATTTGTGCACATTTCTCCTAAAACACGTATTTTTGTAGGTAATTTTACACAAGATATATATATTTTTGCAAGGAATTTTCCTAACCTAATACATTTTAAGCATTATTTTCCCAATATGTGTATGTGTGTATATGGGCTTCCCCTAATAGACACATTTTTGTAAACATTTTTGAATGAGGAATTGAATTGCAAAATTACAAGAGAGGCAAACTTCAAAGAATAACTTAGCTTCAGTTCACCTTTCAGTTCCAAAGTTTGAAATTAGGTACATTCTAATTTTAAATGATCCAAACAGGTTTCTCCCCCAATTCTAGTGATCTTTATGAGCAGAGATTCAGTATGCTGAGGCTAATATGTATGATCGCAATGTTCCCCAAGCATAAATAGGGCTATTTGTACAGACTCTGTTACCATAGGTTTAAATTTTGCACTCAGGTTCTGTAAGAACGAGTACTATGACACTGAATGAAAACATGGTATATTCAGACATTATGGGCACTCCGACCCATTAAATGCATTGTTTTTATCCTTGAGGAATCATATAGGTTTAGACCCTGATCTTGAAATATCATGCTCAGGTCCCTTTGAAATCAATGAGGCTAAAATTTTCCATGACATATATATCTTAATGATACCAACTGGACTTTAGGATCAATAATTTCTCTGGTTTCAAGTCTTGATCAACGTTGTTATGAAAACTGCTAACTTAGTGGGGAATGTGAATTAAATGAACTGTCTTTTTCCTCAGGCAATTGGTAGAAAGTCTAATTAATTTTGATGGCAATTGCTTCCAAGAAAAAAAAATATCTAAAGTTGCCAAGCCAAAATTGAGTCGAGGCAGTGTTTAAAAGAGCCCAGCATTTGCAGCATGTTAATAATTGTCTTAATTGAATCTAAATTTCATTAATGTGACAATTCACAAACCAGTAAAGTTATAGCATGCTTCATTCTGGCACCTGTAGTCTAATTTCCCTTTTTGAGAGTGACCTGTTCAGAAAGCATTTAGTTTTTAAATGAGTACTACAACAGGCTGCTACAGATAGTTGTAATGATGTTCCTAGTGAGGAGGGAAATAAGCAGTATTGGTCAAAGTAAGCCAATATCTCTTGTTCAGGCCATTGTTTCTGGTGTTCTGCTGTTACTCGCTTTACCTGCTTTAATTTAGGGTATCTTTTGAAGGTATTGCTTTTTTCTTTTTGGGTTTTTTTTTTTTTTGGCAAATACGTTGGCTCCAGGGGCACATTTTCTGCTCTTGAGATTCTGTGGACTCCCCAAAATACCCCTCCCCCCAAAAAAACTAGAAAAAAATCAGAAATCACCAGAAGTTCACTATGATTTTGAAAACAAAATGTTATTTTTGATGTTCAGTAGTATGATATGTGGGGGTATGTCAATTTCCTGACGGGTTGAATCTGGAGTTCCCAGCTTCTAGAGAAACTTAGCCAGGAAGAAAAATACCCCGCTCCCTTTTGTTCCAAGAGTGACATAAACTGCCTAGTTTTTGAAAACCATGCATGAGTTTGAGAAACATCACAGCTTTGCAGTCAAAACCTACTCTCACAGTCTTTTTTGCTATGTACCAATATAGATATAGATATAGATATAGATATAGATATAGATATAGATATATAAAAATGCAAAGCTTCTTGAGGGAAAAAAATACCTCCATCTGCTTTCATTGTTTTTCTCTATACCATCGCTATTGCAACCTATTTTAAAAGTGAATTGCTATTCCTTGAGTTTCCCAGGAGAGTCAATTCACCCTTGGGTGGGTGCAGAGGAGAAAAAGGATGGTCTATGGAATCTGAAGGGGTGGAGGGCCTCAAAAATAGTCTGGAGAGGAGGTGAATACAGCTCTTGATCTACACTTTGCCCACCCCTGTGAAGGAGTTGTGTAATGACGAGTTAAAGATTTATATACCTTAGTACCTTGGTCATCAAGAGCCATGGTGATTCTGTGGCTAGGAGAAATATCAAGCAATATATCTGACTCTAAGGAGGGAATTTAGGAGATTATAAGATGCATCAAAAATACCATTAAGACAACACCATGAGACAACAAAGGGGCTTCCTTATCAGATGAACATCATTCATTTTCTTCTCCCAACTGTTCTGCTGCCATTATGGGGGCATTCTTTTTTATTGATGGGAAGAAGCCAGCAATTGATCTCCCGTGGTGTTTCCATTATGGATTTGCCTGTGTGTGACAATGTGCCCCATTTTGCTGGCGAGATTCCAGAGTCAATGGGTGTTCCTGCCAGAAAACTTCCAGGTGAGAACAGGACATCCAGGTAAGCTACCCCTTTTTTTGTACCCTCCCTGGGTTACTTGTAATGTCTAAGTCTGTTTAGGTGCTTGGTGTCACTTTTTTCTGATTACTTTTATTTTTGAATTTCCTGTACTCACGCCTTCTCATGAGAACAAGTGGGATTTCACTTCAGGAAGTGAACGGAGCTCTGTTAGAGCTTTGTTCATTCCTGGGCTGCCTGACAATGAGAGACAAGGTAAGTGCAGTGGGGAGGGTTATTGTTTCAGGACAGGGGCAGGATTGCAGATTGTGGGACAGGAACACTCTTTGCATTCCTGTCTGATAATTTCCTTAGTCTAGTTCCAGGGAATATGGTACAAGGATATTAGCATGACCCCTGGGATAGAGCCATCACTATGAACTCATTACCATATGTAGTGTTTTAAGAGAGAGAATAATGTTTGCAAAAGTACCTGGTATTATGGTGAAATGTGACAACAAATGCCAGCTTGGTGCTGGTAACATCATGTCATATTTCCCTTCCTCTGCCACAACATGCACCTTCCTCACCATGGCTCTTTATGGTGGTCTGCTGAGGTGGAGAAGGTGAATGTTCAGCTAGCCAAGGTTCAGCGTATGGGCTAGCTCCTTTAATGTTGAGCCTAAAGCCCCAAACAGATTCACTGCTTCACTGACATGGAAGCCACCTCTGTACTTTCATGCTCATCTGTCTTCCTGTGTTTGACTTTCAATAACATATTGTAGTCCAAGATATGACAATCCTATATGGCTGAGGTTTGTAGGCCTTTTGGCAAAGTGGCTGCCACGTGGCCATAGTTATGTCTAAAGGGCACCTACACTTGTGTTCTCTCCTTAAACTTTTAAGATGTTTGTCAAATGCTGAATCATTGCTACCTCCTGCGTCAATAGGTTATGTTAGCCCAAAGTAAAATTGGATTGTTTGGTTAGCAGGGATGCTTGAGATGGCAAACAAGAGTAATTGTCCTTTATCCATTGTCCAAAAGAGGCTGCAAAACAGATTAAAGAGCAAGTTTTAAGGAAACAAAGGATTATGCAACTGAGCAAACAAGGAAGAAGAACTTTACACACTACTTCCATTATATATTAATGGTAGAATTAATTTGGCAAAACATAACATTTTACAAAGCACAATCATGGAACACACCTAACCTGCCTTAATGTGCAAATAAAGTAAATCTCAAGAGCTTACAGGTGAAATAAAATGTCCTGGCTCACATATAAACTTCCAAATGCACAGCACTCATAGAATTAATGGATTTCCATCAAATATTTATTCTACTGTTTTATTGGCATGATTCTGGCATGAACTGGTTGTGGTATCAGACACAGAAAGTAGACATTCTCATTTGTCATATTTGCCATATGCATGCCTCCTTGGCCTTGGCCCCTTCAAATGTTTGGTTTTCATCTTACCACCCCATCTTAGCTATCCATCCTTCTTCTACAAAATGTTCCCTAGTGCCATAATTTCTTTCCATTCTTAAAATGACATCAACAACAATAACGCCTAAAGTCCTCCCTTGATCCATTCTGCTGCTATAGTTACTGCTCCACCTCTTGTCTTGCAGTTCCAGGAATTTGTCCAAGGGTCAAATTAGATGTGACAGAAATAGGTATATTTGGTCATTCATGTCTATGTTCCATTCATATGTGAAATGGGAGCAAAGCAACAGATTTTGAGAGGATAAGGGAAGTGGAGCCCTCAGATACTCCTTCTGTCAGAGTCAAACTTGGAGATAAATGTCAAAGATGTGGAGGTGTGGGGGCGGCATATTACTGAGGTGGAGAGGCTATAGGTGCATGCTATGAAAATGAGGGGCCCCTTCCCCCAAACTCTCCTTGTTATACAGGTCAAAAGAGGAAAATACCATGGCTGCCATCTAGTTTGATGCTTAGTCTGTCTTTAAGATAGTTGCTGATGGCCAAATTTTGCTATATAACACAAAATCCCTTTAGAATGCAACTTTCATCATATCTTTCTTCCTCTTATTGTGCACCACTTGAGGCATTGCCAGCTGCTTACATTTTAATTTGCTTAATTGGAAATCTCCTCACCTGGTCTTTCTGAGGGGCTTATCAGACGGGAATGAAAAATGTGTTCCCGTCCCACAATCTCCTCTCCCACCCCTCTCCCACAACAATAGTAAAACTTTTCAGACCTACCTTATTATCAGCTCGTTGCCTCAGAAGGGCAGCCCAGGAGTGAACAGAGCTCTAATGGAGCTCCCTTCAGTTCCTAGAGTCAAATCCCACCCTTCTTGCAAGAAGACAAGAGCGTGGAAAATCAAACATATAAAGAAAAATAAACCAAAAAAAGTAACACCAAGCACAAAAACACATTCAAAACATTACAAGTAACCCGGGGAGGGTACAAAAAAGTGTGTCACTTACCTTGATGTCCCAATCTCACCCAGAAGTGTTCTGGCATGGACCTCCCATTGATGCTGGCATTTTGCCAGCACAATGGGGCACCTTTTCACTCGCAGGACAGAAACAGAACGAGGGATGACAGAAACAGAACGAGGGATATATTGATGGGTTCTTCCATCAATAAAAAGCAGCACCAGTGGAATGGCAGCCAAACAGGAGCATTATGAGAGGGGAGCAAAGTCATCTGAAAAGCAAACCCTTTAGTGGTCTGCAGGCATCGTGATAATCTCCTGTTTAGAGCATCTAGCTGAAAATCTGATTGTCAAGAAGAGGAAACTGCCTTTCTGTATGTTTCTTTGTTGATGGATGTTCTGGGTACTAAGCTTAATTGGTACACATCAACTGAAAATATTTCAGTTATTGTGGCTGTCACCCTCACCATATATTCAATGTACTGAAGTCCATATTTTATTCCTTTTTCTTTTTTCTTTTGGAGCACTGAATATATATTTTTGGTAACATCTCAGCCATGTATTGTTGCAAGTCCTGAAAGAAAGAAGGAAGATAATGCACCTTGATGTTTTTTTGCCCCAGTATGGATTTTCTTCAAATATGGGAGAACTGCAAGTTAATGCAGAACTTTGAGGATAAACATGACTAGTGCATTGCAGGTATGAGTATTTTGAAAAATTAAATTTACTATTCCTGGGGACACAAAACAATAACAGGGTTTTTATAATAGCAATAACAGTTTTTTTATTTTATTTTTTTTTAATTTAGTTATTTATACCCCGCTCTTCAGCCACAAGGCTATCAGAGCAGCTTACAAATTGTTTTAAGCAATAGCTATTTACACATCTACACTGCATTAAACAATGTCCAATGTGTGTTAGCTAATTGCCCCCACAAGCTGGTACTCAATTTACCGACCTACGAAAGGATGGAAGGCTGAGTGAACCTTGGAACCTGCTGGAATCGAACTTGCAACGTGGTGGCTTGCAGTACTATACAGTGCAGTGGAGGCTATACGTGGATAGCTCATTGTCAGAAAAGTTTAAGGATATTTTCAGTAGATGAATGCACCATGAAGACTGTTTATGTCTTATAAGGTCAAAACTGACAGTGATTGCAAAGATTTGAGAAGGTCTGGATAGCAGCAATAGTGTATGTATGTGCCTTCAAGTTGCCTGTCAATTTATGATGACCCCTTGAATTTCGTAGGGTTTTCTTAGGCAAGGAATACTCTGATACATGGTTTTACTAGTTCCTTCCTCTGAAATATAGGCTACAGCACATGCCATTTGTTGGTGGTTTCCCATCTAAGTAGTAATAAGGATTGAACCTGCTTAGCTGTCCAAGATCAGACAAGATCAAAAATACTTTTAAAAATCTGCAGTCTCATTCTGTATATGTTTCTAGTATTTAATGCTATACATTTTATTCCAGATGGACATCTTCATAGGACTTTATTGCTAGAATGTTATTTCAGGTGCCTTGAGGTATTTTAACTTGTGTTTTTCCCCTTTATGTAATAAATTGTTCCTTTTCAGGAAGTTTTTTGTAGTTTACACTTTTCTGAAATAAAAAAATACAGTTGTCCCTCCATATCCATGAATTTGGTATCCACAAATTTAAGTATTCACAGCTTGAAAATATTCTTTAAAAAAGTAATAATCCAAAAAGCAAACCTTGATTTTGCCATCTTATATAAGGGACACCATTTTGCTATGCCACTGCATATAATGGGACTTGAGTATCCATGGATTTTGGTACCCACGGGGTGTCATGAAACCAAACCCCAGCGAATATGAAGGGACAACTGTATAAATACATATTGTTCAGTTAACTAAGGGCATACTGTTATTTAAACAACATGCTCTGAAATGAATAAATTTCATTAGGGTCAGCACCAGTTCTTTAATATTCAGACTAAAACCCAGACCAGATTCACCACCCCACTAAATGAAAGCCACTGGTTCTCACTGCTGCCTCTGATACCCAGAAAAGTAATAAGTACAGTACCTCTCTTAGCTCTGCATGTCAAAAGAAGTGAAGAGAAAAGTCTGGCTATATAATTATTCTTGGTTCTGTACAGCCACAGCAATGAAAATGTTTTTCAACTAACAGGCTCCTCCTGCTTTCATTACTCTCTCTTTGCACAGGTTCCTCATTTCTGATGCAATGAGAAGTACATTAGACCTTGGACTTTTTCAGGCACATCAGATATGGTGTCATACGATGCCACATAAATGCGAAAGGGCGTGCATACCAGACAGCGTCATCCATTTGCATTTATCTTGTCCAAACACCATTCTATTTTATTGATGGGACAAGTAATAGATGTACAGCAAAGACATCACCTTGAGGGACCTCCAGAGGATCCTGAGGAGGTCCTGGAGGATGCCTGTAACTGTGCAGCAAGATATAGGAAAATAGGAAAATAGCTGGATGCCTCTTTGCCACTTCTCCCATTCTCTACCATCCAGGAAATAGGCATATTGTAAGGGCTGAAGCAGAGAAAAAGTGGGGTTTGGAAGGAGTTGGATATAGCATAGTTAAGCATGTTTGATACATCTCCCAATCTAGGATCCTGGCTTATATCACTAATGTTGAAGGGCACAGTGGCAAAGATTGCACCCTCCCTAAAAAGGTACTGTCTCTCTGGCTTCTCTTCGCAAACGAAGATTCAGGAAGGACTCATCCCACGCTTTCTGCAAGCGCGCTGATGACTAAAAAGGCCAATCCAAGATAGACAAGTCCGGTTGCAAAAAGCACAGCATTAGGTCTCCTTGGGTGATGTTTCCGGGTTGTGATTTTTAGTGCGTTGTCGTTTCTCTTCAAGACTTTTTCGTCGTGAGTTCTCAAATAAGGCTGCAGCATTGTGGATAGTGTGTCTCCATGCTTCCCGATGTGAGGCCAGGGTGGACCATTGTTGGTGATCAATTTGGCCAAGCCTGAGGTGTTGTTTCAGGGAGTCCTTGTATCGCTTTTTTGGAGCACCCCTCTTACGCTGACCCATGGCGAGTTCACCGTAGAGTACTATTTTGGGGAGGTGATGGTCCTCCATCCTAGAAATGTGCCCTGCCCAGCGCAGCTGTGTTCTCAATATCATGGCCTCTATGCTGGTAATCCCTGCTTGCTCAAGGACAGCAACATTCGTCACATAGTCAGTCCAGTGTATATTTAGGACTGTGCATAAACAGCGCTGATGGAAGCGTTGGAGGAGTCGTAAGTGGTGGCGATAGGTGACCCATGTTTCAGACCCATAAAGGAGAATAGACAGTACAATGGCTCTATACACACTGATTTTTGTGTTTCGCCTCAGGTGTTTATTACTCCAGACTCTTTTGTAAAGTCTTCCAAATGCGCTATATGCCTTTGCTAATCTGTGATTGATCTCTTGGTCAATCTTGGCATCTGAGGAGATGATGCTTCCCAGGTAGGTGAACTGCTGAATGGACTTAAGCACAGATTTGCCTACGGCAATGTGAGGATGGTGGTGTTCGTCAAGTGGTGCAGGCTGGTAAAGAACTTCTGTTTTCTTCAGGTTGACTTCCAGCCCAAACAGCTCTGCAGGTGTTGCAAAGCAGGATGTTAGGCGCTTCAGAGCTGCTTCTGTGTGGGCAACAAGGGCAGCATCATCAGCGAAGAGAAGCTCACGGACTAGATAGTTTAGAGTCTTAGTGCGAGCCCTCAGACGGCTTAAGTTAAACAAGCTACTATCAGTACAGTAACGTATATAGATGCCATCGTCTTCTTTGAGCTCTGTTGTAGCCCTTTGGAGCATCATGCTGAAGAAGATTGTAAATAAAGTTGGAGCAAGAACACAACCTTGCTTCACTCCATTAGTTATTAGAAAGGACTCTGAAAGAGCATCACCATATCTGACTTGACCGCGCTGGCCCTCATGTAGCAAGATAATCATTTTAAGGAATTTGGGGGGACATCCTAGTCTTTCCAGGGTCTGCCACAGACCTTTCCTACTCACGGTGTTGAAGGCTTTGGTGAGGTCAACAAATGTTACATAGTGACCCTTGTTCTGCTCTCTACATTTCTCTTGCAGTTGTCTAAGGGCAAATACCATATCTGTAGAACTCCTATTGGCTCTGAAGCCACTTTGGCTTTCAGGAAGAAGTTCTTCTGCAATAGCAGGAACTAATCTGTTCAGGAGTATCCTTGCAAGGATTTTTCCAGCAATAAAGAGCAGTGTTATGCCTCGATAGTTTAAGCAATTGGATTTTGCTCCTTTTTTCTTGTACATGGTAATGATGACTGCATCTCGGAGATCTGATGGCAGTTCCCCCTTTTCCCAGCAATTCACAAGGAGTTCGTGGAATTTATCATGGAGTACATGACCTCCGTGTTTCCAAACTTCAGGTAGGATTCCATCAATCCCAGCTGCCTTGCCGATTTTCAACTGCTGTATGGCCTTAAGGGCCTCTTCCAAAGTGGGAGCTATGTCCAAGTCATTTTTCATTGGTTTTTGTATCATATGTTGGATAGCTGAGCCTTGGACTACTCGGTTGACACTAAAGAGACTTTGAAAGTGTTCAGCCCATCGATTCAGGATGGAGGCTTTATCAGTAATTAATGTTTGACCATCTGTACTTTATAAGGAGCTTTGTACCTGATAAGTAGGTCCAAACACTGCCTTAAGAGCTTCATAAAATCCTCTAGAATCCCCCAGATCTGCACAGCATTGTGTCTTTTCTGCTATATTGATCCACCACTTGTTCTGCATGTCTCAGAGTTTTTGTTGAAGTTTACTGCATGTGAGACGGAAAGCTGCTTTTCTTACATGGCAAGTTGGCTGGGCGAGGTATGCCTGGTGAGCAGTTCTCTTCTTTGCCAACAGCTCCTGGATCTCTTGTTTGTTTTCATCAAACCAGTCTTGATTTTTCTTGTGGGAGAACCCGAGGGATTCTTCTGCAGACTGGAGGATACTGGTTTTGATATGTTGCCAGTACAGTACTGTGATCAAATAATGTTTGTGTGTGGGAGGATTGGGGGACTCTGATAGAGAAGAAGCAGACTTCCAGTAATGGCTATGACTCTTGAAGTAAACACATTACCCCATTGTCACTTTCCGGTATAGGCATTTTTTCCTCATACCACTGCGTGACCCAGAAGCACAGGGTTGTATGCCCCACTAGTTTATGGAGGTCCGCAGGTACATGTGGGCCTGAATCTTATTGGTTAGTCCCAATTAGGGTAGACCCATTGAATCAATTATTGAATGGTAAGTCAACACATAGGTAAATCCTGTTGATTGTAATTGTCTAGTTGGGACTAAAAGTAGGACTGAGGCTATAGGATGTGTGTGTGTGTGTGTGTGTGTGTGTGAGAGAGAGAGAGAGAGATATGTAACTGCTGACAGTAAGTGAGCACCTGGACACTGCACTGCCTCTGCCTAGTCCTTAGCATTCCCATGCAGGACATGTCTGGAATGGTTATCAGACGATTTCAAGAGCTCTCAGGTCATACATTGTCTTGGAGGGGCTCCCTCCTGACCATTCTTGGTTTTCACCCCCCCTTCCCCCAATGATTGATTCAGGGATGAAGGGAAAGCTCAGTTTTCCAATCATTCTCAATCGGTTTGAGGGAGAAAGCTTTCCAGAAGTCAAATTCTTCCATTGCAGTCCCTCCATACTGTCCAATAATTGATTCATGGAGCAAATAAGACATAAACACTTTGCCACATTTCATTTCCCCTCACTTCCTTTTAGATTTCTATAATGCTATGACCCACAAAGCCCAATAACATTTGAGTCCAGCCTATCTGAATGATTGTATTCTTCCCTACATGTTTGCCTGGCTGCTAACATTTTGGGGAGGAGGCCCTTCTATCACTCTCACTACCCTTAGAGACCTGAGAGAGGGCTCTGGCACTATTGGCGGTTGATGTTTTCCATGTTAGTGAAGTGGCAAATCAATTCCAGGCATTATCAAAACTTTGAAGGAGCTATCCAAGGTGCTGAACTCTACCCCAAAATAGGTTCTGTGTCTTGGCTAGCTCTTTCAAAATTCAGGCTAAAACTTGAAGCAGAGTTATCACACACCATTGACCTGAAATCTAACAAATGTTTGTAACTAGAACTACCTACCAAGGATATATAGTCTGGCTTCCTCCTTGTTTTCCTTCTGCAGGTTAAATTCTCATTTATTGTGGTAAGCTTTTGGCACTCTTATTGCTGAGGAAAGGGACTTTTGTGGTACAGTTGGCCCTTCGTATCCACGGATTCTGCATCCATGGATTCAACCATCCATGGCTTGAAAATATTTTTTAAAAATCCAAAAAGCAAACCTTGATTTTGCCATTTTATATAAGGGACACCATTTCACTACCCCATTGTATATAATTGGACATGACCGTCCATGGATTTTGGTATCCATGGGTGGTCCTGGAACCAAACCCCAAAGGATACTAAGGGTCCACTGCATGAGTGCTTTATTCTTCCTTATTGCTGTGTTTTGAAAATTGTTAACCTTTTTAAAAAAAAATCTGTCTTTAATTATATTTCAGCATTTGTTCTTCTGCATTCTACTTCTATGTTTAAGTCTATGTTACTGTAAACTGCCTTGTTGTTGTTGTTATTGTTGACTTATGGAAACCTTAAGACAACTCAATTGCAGAGATTTCTTGGCAAGATTCATTCAGAGGAGGTTTGCCATTGCTTTCCTCTGACACTGAGAAAGCCTGACTTGCCCAAGTGTACCCATTGGACTTTCATGGCTGAACAGAATTCGAACTCTGGTTTCCCAGAGTCCTAGTCCAGCACTCAAGCCACTACACCACACAGCCATAAGTCCTATTTTGGGGGGTGGGGTGGGGGAAAAAGAGAATTCCAATAATTAAATAAATAAAATGTTAATCAATGTAAAATAAGTGTAATCTTTTCAGATCTTTTATCACCAGAAGAAGAATAAGAAATATTCATTTTTTCCCCTCTTGTAGCTATTGAGAGATGAAGGTTTAAATATAACAAATATGGTTCTTCCTCCATCCCTGACAGAGATGTGGCCTATGAAAGCATTTTATCATTTGTAGCTCTAACCTGACAAACGAATATGGGATCAATGGCACTTTTAACATGGTATAAAAGAACCATCTAGGCTAATATGATGGAAGAGGATACAGCAAATCCTTTGCATAAAAGAGGCAATTAGTAGAGTGGAAACATGAGGAACACTACTGTCAGCCTACTTCTGTCTGGAGTAATTATAAATGAAATCTGTATATGTTAGCTTTTAAAACTCTGAATATACATGCCTCAGAATTTGTTGCTGGCAGTACGTTTCTTTCTCCTACATGCTGCTTCCTGACAGTGGTAAGTACTGAAATCATATAATGAAATAGTCACATCCTGCTCAGCTTAGCAATTGGGCAACTCTGAATTTTCAAGTCGTTTCTGAGGATAAGCCTCCACCTGCCTTTGGAGCTTCATGTTGATGAGGAGAGTGGGAAAGAGCCCAGAATAAGGTTATTTCACAATTCTGTAATTTTCCCCTAGTGAATTTTACATTTGAACGTCTATTAAGCTCTGTTAAGATGAGATGTGATTCACTGTTCAGATCAATATGTCATCAACCTTAGGACCAATATTTCAGTCTCATGAAGGCTTGTTCATAATAACACACTTAGAAGCAACAGTAAGAATAACTTAGGGATAGCATGTCCTTTGCTCTTTAATTTTATTTTTCAAGTCAGAATGCAACATGTAGGGTGACACAAGGCTACCACCAAAAATGGCATCTCCACATTTTGAGTTCTCATCCCTCTCTTGTAATTGTTCTGGTAGACCTATCCATGATGTATGATGACTTTTTGTGTTCTTCACCTCCACACCATCAGCTACTACTGCTGACATTTCAGAAACAAAAAGAAACTTCTGATAAGTCTGCCTAAACATTACCAAGAGAAGAAGAATTCAACGCACCATAGCTGTGGCCATTTCTGTGTAGTGCCATGCAGGGTTTGGAAAGTTACCTGTTTGGACTACAACTCCTGACATGGCCACTGCCTATACTACTTGGGAGATTGTAGTTGTGGTAAAACAACTACAATAAGAAGAAGAACACATTTCCACATCCTGGAACCATGTAAAATGCCATGCCTGGTTCTACCCTCAGAACTGCATACCATACAACTTTATACAGCTTTGCACAGTACAGTAACTGAAATAGGAATACATACTTCAGGAATTTGTACATTCTGATAGGCATCTACCTCATACCTCACAGACTAATGTGTAGATCAAAATATAGATCCTTCCGATATCACACTTTTGTGCAATTTAAATAAAAGTTCTCTCTCTATATATACACAAACACACACACACACACACAATGTGTATCTTAGAATAAAATGGATTTAGACATGCATAGTTTGTAAACAAAATGTTTAAAATATCTATTTCAAATCATCAATAGCTGAATACAATGTATTTCTATACAGCTTTTCTTCTTGTAGTTGCAGATTAATGCAAAACCAGGATGGCTTACACTTACAGTGAATAAATACAAGACTGAACCCAGCTGAAAATAGATTGACCCCCCCCCCACACACACACCTTCTGTATCTTCAGTATTCTTCACATTTGTTAAAAAGTCAAAGTCTTTGAAAATATTGTGCTTTGAATGGCATTGAGTGATACAAATTCCCTGTCTGCTGGCTTATTGACAAATAAAACCACTCCTTGATGTTATAGCCAACAACAAAATGTTGGCATGCAATACACTCACACTGGCATTGTACCTTCTTCTCTGGGAATGTATCTCCTAGTTCAGTACAAATGTGCTAAACCAGAAACTAGGAAGCAATGATGGAATGACACCCTAGGAAAATGAGAAGGAGGAGAAGGAGAATAATGTTGCGTACACAAAGGGGTGGAAAACTATTTTGTAAAACAGGCATTTAGTCAGGGATGTGTGAATCCTACCCATGATTCTACCCAGATTCAGTATTGGGCACAGAAAGAATCCAGCATGCCATAAATTACATCTCTCTTTCTCTTTCTCTCATTTAATAATGAAGCTCTGTCTTAAGAGCAGTGAAGACAGGCTCCAAAATGTGTGAGAAGTCTGCAGTAAAATCTTCAAAGCCAAGCAGACTGTGATGCCATCAGCGCAAAACTTTGGAGAAGATGACCAAGTCCCTACTCAGCTGAATAAACAGGAAGGCCTCCAAACAGGAAGGGCCAGCTAAGTACATTTAGAAGCAACAGGAGCAATCTACTGTATATCACAAGTAACACAGAAGGTTTGGAAAATCCAATCCATCTAAAGAGGTAGAGTGTCCAGAGTTTTAAATCACCTAAATGTAAAACGGCAAACAAGCAGTTTCCTTTCCTTTCCTCAGCTGTGCCTGTTTTAAGTTTGTAGGCCTCACAGGAGTGTTACCTGAATTTTGAGGGGTCCACGAGGATCCTACTAGTGCTAAACCATAATCTGAATTCTTAATATGGGAAATATTTAATTAGCTCAAAATGGCAGCAAGAGACTGAGGAGATTATCACACGGGACCCTAGAAACTGTCCTGGTCCCACTACACCCCCCCCACCGCTACACTTCCACCCCACTCTGTCCCTGTAACAAAAGAATTTTTTTCCAAACGCTTCCCTTGCCGCACGATCTGGAGCACTCCCCCTCCCTTCAGCAGTCTGGGCGTGAATGTAGCTGTCTCAAAGCTCCATTCGCATACTGGAAAGCAAATCCCACCTGTTCTTGTGAGAGAACGGTCAGCAGGAAATTTAAAAAGTAAAAAGTAAAAGAAAAGAAAACAGGTGACAGCAAGCAGGAAAACACACTAAACACTTAAAAAGGAACCTGGGAGGGGGGAGGTTGACACTTACTTGGATGTCCTGATCATACCCGGAAGTGTTCTGGTATGGACCTCCCGGTGACATCACATGATGCTGGCATTGCACCAGCAGAATGGGTCATCTTTTCACTCGTCCATGATTCCGTTTCTGTAATGCAATGGGCTCCTTATTCACAGATTTGGTGGTGTTTTAGGGTGATATATATTTTTGATAATTCCCCTGAAGGGATGATATTTAGAGTGGAATACAATGTCTCTCGGAGTTTCCCAGGACTAGACAAAGGGTTCTCCGGTAGAGTTAACAATCATTAATGGGTGATATATTTGGAATTAAATAGGATCAGGTAACTTCTATTGTTGAGGAGAGGAGAAGAGGAAAAACCCATTTTGCAACCATCAAGGACTCTGGTATTTTTGAGTGGATTAGTGGATGACTCATCTCCAGGTGTTCTTCAGGAAGAATGCTGACCTGGGTATGGCCTGTTTGAGGAATTTCCAAAGGACCCTTCCTAGGCTCCTTCCAGCCTTGGTATCTGGGTGTCCCTGGTTTACTTGCCAACCACTTGGAAGACCACAACAAGCCAAATTATTAAATATTGCCAATTATGCAAATACTCCAAGGTGGGGGCTGTCAGGGTAGGTAACAAGATTACCAAGCAATGGTCTAAACTCAATTGACCACTGGTGGAGTGAAAGTCATCACCAACACTGTTATACTGGATTTCTGGAAGTACTCATGTGGCCTGCCAATCATTTTCTTAATTCATCAGGTTTGGGGTCAAGGTGCTAAGAACCTTGCATCACCATACCACCACCAGTCTGACCTTACTTCCACCTCTGTGTCCTCCAGCAGCTGCAGAAGATGGTGCTGGCAGAACAATAAGCTGCAGTACTTGTTCCGATTCGCAGTGACCATACTAGGGAAAACTAAGCAGCCTCAAAATTAAGATTTGGGATGGATAGACCTCCTCACCTCTGCTGTTCCAGTTTCCCAACCATTGCCCTGAGCAATAAAAGAGAGATGAAGTAAGGGTAGATGCATATGTAGTCGCTATCAAATGACCACACAAATGGAGATGGGATGGGAAGAAGTAAACATCCAGGAACAATCCAATCCAATTTGCATGTAACACTGCCTGGCAACAGTACAAATAGTACCAGCAGCTTCCTCCTTACCCTGCTGGCTTGTATCACTTCCAAATGGTATCTGTCAACAGTGCTTGGCCATCTGGCCCTTGCTCATAATGGGCTAATGCTACAGAGTGGAAGTCCTGGGGTCTATCTACATTGCACAACTGTAAGAGTTTGATATCACTTCAGTTGCCAGGACTCCATTCCATGAAGTCATGTGAATTAGAGAGCTCTCATCTACTCTTTTGAATGACAGCATTAAAGATGTTTGGCAGAAAAGCCTAGGCACCTCATGAAACTGTAAATTCCAGGATTCCATAGCTTGGAGTCCTCACAGTTAAACTGGTGTCAGAGGGTTAATGTCATGTAGGACATTATCAGACCATGCAAATACGGTATCATAAGGACATCTAATGATCATGAAAGGGCGCGCATACCAGAAAATGTCGTCCCACTCCACCGGGGCTAGAAGGCTGCAGAGGGCCCTGAGGACTTCCAGGAGCAGGGCAGGAGTGAGAGAGGATGTGGCTAAGAGTAGCTGGTGTTATAAGCCACTCCCACACCCCGCAGGGACACCAGCTTGCCAGCCAGGAAGACCCAAGCCTGTAGAAGCCTCTTTTCCCCCATTCCACCGGGGCTAGAAGGCTGCAGAGGGCCCTGAGGACTTCCAGGAGCAGGGCAGTAGTGAGACGGGGCATGGCCAGGAGTGGCTGGTGATATAAGACACTCCCACACCCCTGAGGAACACCAGCTTGCCAGCCAGGAAAACCCAAGCCTAAAGCAGCTTCTTTTTCCCCCAGTCCACTGGGTTAGAAAGCTGCAGAAGGAACTCTTTAACATCTTAACACCGATGAGAGCCTTGAAAGGACGGTCCGCTAGCTAGCCTGACCACCAGCAACAGCGGTAGCGTCATTTTGAATTGGATGGAGTCAGCTGAGACCAGGAATGGAGTGGGGTGGAAATTGGAGTTGTGCTGGGGAAAGGGAGGTATGGTCAGAACGGAGTGAACAGATGTGACAAAAGAAGGCAGGATCTCTGTTTGTTAGCTATCCCACCTTCAGTTCACCCTGTTTCCTGGAATGGATTGGAGAGCGTACCAGCCATTCCACAGAACCTTAGTTTGCTCCTCTACAATGCCAGGTCGGTTTTTAAAAAAGCACACATTATTTACGATCTTCTTTGGATGAGGATGATGACCTGGCTTGCTTCACAGAAACCTGGCTGGGAGAGGATAGCACTGTCATGTCGACGCAGGCCCTCCCAGCCGGGTATTCTGTCAGTGAGCAGTTGAGGGGAAGTGGGTGGGGGGAGCGGAGTGGCTCTGGTTTACAAGAATAATCTGACTTTGACCAGGATAACTGTCTGGAACACAGTCCACTTTGAGTGTATGTACCTTAGCGTGAGGAGCAGGGATAGTTTGGGGATTCTGCTAGTATACTGACCACCCCGTTGTCTAGCAGACTCCCTAACCGAGCTGATACAGCTGGTCTTAGAGTTGCTGTTGGAGTCGCCCAGACTTTTAGTTTTGGGTGACTTCAACATTTCACTCGAGACCAGCTTGACAAATCTGACTAGTGTGGCTCGGGAGTTCATGGAAACCATGACAAACATGGGCCTTTCCCAATTGGTCATCGGGCCCACACATTGTGCGGGTCATACCTTTGATGCAGTCTTTAGTACGGAACAGGAATATCCGTGGGCGGAGGTTATTAAAACCACCGCATTGTCATGGACGGATCATTTCCTGCTCAAGACTGAACTAAGAGTCTCTTCCCGCCCCACTGGGGGGGGTGGACCCATTAGAATGGTCCACCCCTGAAGATTAATGGAACCAATAGGATTCCAGAGAGCCTTGGAGGGTTTAATGGTTGGTAACGCCGGTGATCCTGTCGAAGCTTTGGTTAATACCTGAAACACCAACCTTATACCAAGGCTATCGACATGATCTCTCTCAAGAGTCCTTTCCAACTCACTCCAAACCATAAGCCATGGTATATATCAGAACGTAGGAAAATGAAGCGGGTTGGACAATGACTAGAGTGCAACTGGTGGAAAACTCGACTCTTATCTGACAGGACTCGTCATAAGAACTTTCTTTGGTCCTATCGGGAGGCAATACGTGCAGCGCAGAGGTTCTTCTCCTCTGCACGTATTGTGCCTGCAGAGTCCCATCCAGCAGAGCTGTTTAGGGTGGTAAGGGAGATGACACAGGTTATACCTGTGCAGAACCCGTTGCTTAACCCAACAACGGCCTGCTGTGATGCGTTTAACAACTTCTTTGCAGATAAAATCTCTTGGATAAAAGCCGACTTAGATGCCAGTATTTTGACAGAAACACTTGACGAGGTGTCCAGCAACTCCATTGAGTTTACTGGATTATTTTCAATCCATGAGTACCGAGGACATGGACAAGCTACTTGGTATAGTGAGGAAGATGACCTGCCCTCTTGATCCTTGCCCTTCATGGCTGGCCATCCAGGGGGGGCTGCCTTGATGGTGTTCCTTAAGGGCATCATCTATGCATCCCTCAGGGAAGGGTGTGTTCCATCCTGTTTAAAGGAAGCGGTGGTTAGGCCGCTCCTGAAAAAACCTTCTCTGGACCCCCTGGACATGAACAACTATAGGCCGGTTTCTATGTTACCATTCTTGAGCAAAGTGATAGAGAGGGTGGTTGCTCTTCAACTCCAAGTGGTCTTGGATGAAACCGATTATCTAGACCCATTTCAAACTGGCTTTAGGATGGAATTTGGAGTTCAGACTGCTATGTTTGCCTTGACCGACGACCTGTGTCTAAGCATTGACGGGGTAGTGTGACCCTGTTGGTGCTTCTAGACCTCTCGGTGGCTTTCGATACAATAGATCATAGCATCCTCTTGGATCACCTGAGTGGGTTAGGAATCGGAGGGACTGTGCTCCAGTGGTCCTGGTCCTTCCTCTCAAGCAGATCCCAGAGGGTGCTGCTCAGGGACAGCTGCTCCAGTAGAAAGGAGCTTACTTGTGGCATTCTGCAAGGCCATCCTGCCCCCGATGCTGTGTAACATCTATATGACGCCGCTGGGTGAGATTATTAGGAGTTATGGGGCTGGGTGTTATCAGTACGCTGATGACACCCAGATCTATTTCTCCTTGTCTCGATCGTCGGCCTTGAATTCTGATGGCGTCTCTCCTCTACATTAAAGCAGTAATGGGCTGGATGAGGAAAAATAGATTGCGATTAAATCCAGACAAAACGGAGGTGCTCACAGTAGTGGCCCTGAAACCAGGAGTTGGGTTGCAACCTCCAGTCCTGGACAGGTCACGCTCTCCGTTAAGGACTGTGTTTGCAGTATAGGGGTGATCCTTGATTCATTGCTTCAGATGACTAGTCAGGTGAATGCAACGGTCAGGAGTGCCTGTTATCAGCTTCAGCTGATACGCCAGCTGCACCCTTTCCTGGAAGTAAGGGAGCTCGAGACTGTGGTACACACGCTGGTAACCTCTCGTCTAGATTTCTGCAATGTGCTCTACATGGGGCTACCCTCGTGCTTGGTTCAGAAACTTCAGTTGTTACAAAATATGGCAGCCAGAGTGGTCTCGGGAACATCTCGGAGAGACCATATAACTCCAGTATTAAAATCTCTCCACTGGCTGCCTATCAGTTTCCAGGCCCAGTATAAGGTATTGGTTATTACCTATAAAGCCCTACATGGCTTGGATCCTACTTGTCTTCGGAACCGCCTCCTCCCATACAATCCTCTCCACGCACTCTGGTCCTCTGGGAGGAATTTGCTTCAGCCACAAAAATCTAGGCTGTCTGCAACCTCCCAGAGGGCCTTTTTGGTAATCACCCCCAAATTATGGAATGGCCTGCCGAACGAGATCCGCTAGATGACGAGCTTGAGTAGCTTTAAAAAAGCACTAAAGACGGATCTCTTTCAACAGGCCTTTCCTGATTAGATGCCAGCCTCATGAGCTGCATCTTCTGGCCTCTTTTAGTCTTGCTGGCTGTTGATTTTTCTATTTGTTTATTTATGTGATTTTAGTTTAGGTGGATTTTAATTTGATACTAGTTCAATATCTTTTATGGGGGAGGATGGGGGAGGGTGGGGGGTGGGTGAGGCTTAGGGATTTTAGTCAGTATTGTTGTATTTTAACTCTTATAAGCCACCCCGATTGTTTTTAACAGAGGGGTGGGGTAATTATAATTATTATTATTATTATTTAAAGTCCAAAGGCCATCATATTTTATTGACAGCCCAAGCTGTCAATTGATCCTCCATGGTGCTTTTGTGCCAGCATTGCCAGTGTTTGAATCCATGCGCCATTGTATTCACGTGAATGCAGCGTCAATGGACAAACACTTCCGGGTGCAATCAGGACAGCCAGGAAGGGGACACTCTTTTTATGTCTCCCCCCATGTACTTGGGACTTTAAATGTGTGTTTTGTGCTTTGCTGTACTTTTTGTGTGGTTTTTTTAAGCTTTATTTTTAAAATTTCCCGCACTAGCATCTTCTCCTCAGAGTCCATGAGATCTCAACCCTGGAAGTAAATGGAGCTTACCCTGGAAATAAATGGGGAAGCTTCATTGATGCAGTTAAGATAAGTTCTGGCATGGGGAGTTCTTTTGCTGGCATAAAAATGACACAATTTATGCTGGCAAAAGAACATTAAAGTGGGGTGGTCTGATAAAGGCCGTAGCCTGGATATAGCCTACCCTTTCATGCTCTTGCAAGAAGAAGATCTGATTCTACTCTCCACTCTGTAATGTAAACCCTGGACAGCAGCAGGATTAAGTTGATCAGGAAAGGGAGGTCATGGCCTCATTCTCCCTTCCTCTTTTCCCCACAAGAAGAATCAGAGCCCAGCAAACCATACCTGTACATAAACCTGCTTGCTAATTTGGAATTCTCCTGCTTTGGATGATGAAAAACCCCATAGGGAGTTGCCCAGCTGGCCTTGACACAAGCCTGAAGGAGTTTGGCCGAATTGAGCTCTCACCTCTTAAATGGAGCTCAATAAATACCTTTACATACTCTCCTTGGAATCTTGTTCAGTCAACTCCATTCAGTTCAATTGGTACAGACGTCCCTCACAGGGGACCAGTCAATCAGTCAGGGGACAAAATTGTAGCAAAGGCTGAAATCCAATGCTTACTTACCTCTGAGGAAATGTCATTGAGCTTTGCAAGACTTACTTCTGAGTGGAGATGTATAGGAATGCCTAGTAATATACTATAAAAATATCAGGTTTGTCAATTATATTTTGTAAATGCCTCAGTGCTCCTGGAATATTTATATAATAAATAAGAGGAAATACATTTGAAAGAGTTCAGCCACTGTACGTGAGAGGAGAAGATGTGGTTGACAATTTAAAGCAGCCATTCTTCCTGAAATAAACCTTCAATCATAGCCTTTCAAACTTCCCCTGTTTGGAAAAGACTGGGCTGTTTCTATTTCATTCTCCTGCCCACGCACCTCAGAGGAGCTCTCAATCTGGGTGGCAATTAGTCTGATT
Source organism: Gambelia wislizenii (assembly GCA_030847615.1). Lineage (NCBI taxonomy): Eukaryota > Metazoa > Chordata > Lepidosauria > Squamata > Crotaphytidae > Gambelia > Gambelia wislizenii. Next base: position 160,416,733 of record JAUMIR010000001.1, on the reverse strand, counting down.
TTACCTCTGGAAAAAGACCACAGTTCAAGCAATCACATATGCTTCCTTTGTTTACGTAGAAATATCTGAGCCTGTAGCTAAAGTGAAAAGGACAATCCTGTCTAATAACAGAAAATCACTCCAGCTGTACTACTACACATGAAACCCCCGCGTTTGAAACAAACGGAGTCATTCAGGACTTGGGATATTTTCAGACAGGGCCTTTTGCCCCATTCCCCCCTCGCTATCCCCAGTCCTGTTCCTGCCATGGAATGAAAGAAAATGTTTCAGACACTTACCTTGATCCCGCAGCAGGTACATCCTCCCCCTCCCCTCGCTGGCTGGGAGTAAATGCAGATGTCGTAAGGCTGCATTTACAACCCAAAAATGAAATCCCACTTGTTCTTGCGAGAGAACGATGACACAGGAAATTTAAATATAAAAACTAAACAAAACATCAAAATAAAAAACCAAGCCCCAAAACAAATTAAAAAAACAACACAACAAACAAGTAATCTGGGGAGGGGGAAAAAAGGGTGCCAGTTACCTCTTCATCACGATCTCCACCAGAAGTGTTCTGAACGGACCTCCCCCCCCCCGCGTCTGGCGTCATGGGAAAGGAACGGAGGTCCTTTTCCCACACCTGTGATTCCATGACAGAGATGGAATGGGTGTTCTATTCACAATGTTTCATTGTGAATATTATATTCCAGGAGCAGAACAGGGGCAGCACGGGACGGGTCGATGTCATCTGAAATGGAGACTCTTTTCAATCCTGTTCTGTGCCTGTCATGGAATATACAGCCCATTTGAAAATCTCCTTGGACCTCAGTTAAGAATCACACTGATGGTTTATTCAATTATTCAACCGCAATGATGCAGCACTGGAGCCAAGATCCAGCAAAAGGATTGTGTAGCGTAAATCTTCACACGTGAAGTTACACATTGATTGTGCTACACAACCCTCAGGTCAACTGACAGATTTGTGGGACTGAAGGCAGAACCGACTATGTGTGCACACGTGCATCTCTTGCACATGCCCGCACATCACATTTGCATTGCATGTACACACATGTGCATATACAACCACAGTACACACACAACTCTGTTTCCATAAACTTTAACCAGATACAGGAGATTATCAGACTCATCCAAAAACCACAAGAGCAGCATGCGATGACGTTACTGTCCCACGAACAGGACCTAGTTTCAGACATCCTCATCATTGTTGTGCTGCAGATGTGAGTAAGGCGCCATTTTTCATTGATGGGAGGTCAATGCTGCTCTTGTGGTTTTTGACGTGTCTGATAATGTAAAGGAGCAAGCTTGTCTTCTGCTGCTCCAGAGACTAGAACACAGAGCAATGGATGCAAGCTCCAGGAACAAAGATTCCATCTCAAGATTAGGAGGAACTTTCTGGCAGTAAGAGCTGTTCAGCAGTGGAACACACTCCCTCGGATCATGGTAGATCTTTAAACAGAGGCTGGATGGCCATTTGTCAGGAATGCTTTGATCATGATTTCCTGCATGGCAGAAGGTTGGCCTGGATGGCCCTTGTGGTCTCTTCCAACTCTACAATTCTATGATTCTACATCTGACAAAAATATCTAGCTGCTTCCATAGGCAATCTTATGCATGTGTAAGACACCAATGTGCTTCTGCCTTGAGTTTTATTGACTTTCTGATCATTCTGTTCTTTCACAATGTAGTTGATGTCCTAGAGGCTCTTTTTAAGTGAAAGATGGTATGGCCAGAATCCTTTTATGCAGTTATGAATGCATACCCTAGGTTTACACTCATGACTATTCCGTAGTCACAGTCCCTACGTAGCCCCTCATTTAAGGGTTATGAGTTGATGTGTGCCTTCAAGTAATTTTTGACTTATGGCAAACCTATCACAGGGTTTTATGCAGACTGAGAGTGTGTGACTTGCCCAAGGTTACCCAGTGGGTTTTCATGGCCAAGCAGAGATTTGAACCTTGGTCTCCAGAATTGTAGTCCAACATTCAAACTACTATGCCATGCTGGCTCCTCTTAAGGGTGAGTAAGGACTGTGAAAGTCCCCCAATCACCATGTGCTGGGAAGCAGCCACTGTGATCAATGGGTATCTGTTCCCCTGTCATTCAGGAAGCGCTGACTGGTGTTCCCACCCCACCCCCCTAGTGTGAATGATCTATGGTGCAAAGGAGAATTAAAAATGTTTCTGCCTGTCACATGGGAAATCACTCATGGGAAGGGGTGGGACTGTAAGTCAGATGCTTCTGAGCAACAGGGAAACAGACCCCTGCCGATTGCAGGGGTTGCTTCCAGATAGGTGGGGATGGGGAGGCTGGGATGGGATTTACTGCACAGAACCATAACTATGGTGTTTACATATATGCAAATCTACAACAGGATTCCAGTAATATATTGTACTTATTTTAAATAAACAAAATAAATACAAATGTTCTTGCAATGCCAGTGTTCCAGGTCAGTTTTGTATGGAACTCCCCCGCTTCCATATTTACATTTGTTGACACACCAGAAATGGTGTGATGTTCTATATGCAAGCTGCAGCTGCAGAGATTTTTTACCTTAACAGTAAGCCATTCTACAACATGGAAGTGGCAACTGCTGCAGCATGATTCACTCATTGTTAATTAGTTTAAAAATAAAGCAGTATTGATTTACTTTCAAGTTATGAAAAGGAACAGAACAGCTGCCATCTCTACCTGTGAATGTTGCAGCGGGTTTGTTGCTAGCATGCCCTACTACTGCCTCCCCACAATATCTCATAATTGGAAATATTGGATAATTTTCAGGGTCAGGTTGGCTGCGGAAAACAAACAAACAACAACAACAACAACAACAAAAGGAAGTGGAAGCCACAATGACCTGGGATGTGTCTTAGAAATATTTTGGCAAACAAGCCCATATTAGGATTGTGCGGAAGACCCTTAATAAACTTATTCGTTAAGAAGGTGCATACTAATCCTTTCTTGGGCACTTCAGCAGTGAGTCAATCAATCAAACAATTAAGTGACAATTCCCAAATCTATTCCTACAGAAATCTCTCCTATACTCCCGACCTGACCAACCATTAAGAAGTTGCTGCAGAACCATCAATGGTTTGTCTTGCTGGAACCAAATCAATCAGTTGAGTTTCATTCCTTTTGTCTATCCCTTGGCAAAGCCATCCAGGCATTGTCATAACCATAGTACCCCTTCAGGATATGAAATAGGGTACAAATATCCCAGCCCAGACACCCAGTTAGGTGTGTCACAGACAGACACCAACACTCTGCTGGATTCTCTATGCCACCTTGAGGCACTAGTCTGAGCATCTTTGCTGCACAGAACTCTTCACTTTAGGATTGGTGACTATAAACCTCTCTTCTTGGACTTCTCTCTATCCAGTCTCCCTGTCTTTCTTGCCAATAGCTATGTATGGTTCTTAGGAGTGTATGTTTGGCATGCTAGTTATTTCCAATAAAAAATATTTTATTTTACTTTAACTGGAATAATAGCCCTTGTGTTATTTCCAATAAAAAATATTTTATTTCACTTTAACTGGAATGGTCTCTAGAGTTGGTACTGGTATACATAGGTGAAAAGATCCCCAAAGTTACTCTCCTTTTTCAGGCTTCTGTTTGAGCTAATATTTTCCCCAAATAATAATAGAGATTTTGGCATCACAGGTAGGGCTTAAAGCACCTCCCCAGCTTTGGGGTAGGAAAGAGAAACACCCCACAATATAGTAATCAGACATGCAGGATGTGTAGAAGTCAAAATGAATATCACTAAGAATTCTCATAGGAAAAATTGGTGAGGTTGCTATGTTAAGATAACTACAGTGCTCCAACAGAACTGCTTCTTTTATTGTGTGAAATTAACCATATCCCTGCAATATCTCACCTCAAGCATTCTCCACACATGATGGAATGGAGAGCTGGGTGAATATGCACCCTTCTTAAGTTAGATCAAGCAGCTAACACGGTCCTAAGTGCCCTGAAGGCACCAGATCCCATCTGATCTTGCAAGATAAGCAGGACCAGGTCTGGTTAGGATCTGGAAGGGAGACTGCCAGGTAATACCAGGTGGTATAGCCTTTATCCAGAGGCCAGCAAGGGCAAACCATCTCTCAGCATTCCATGTTTTAAGAAAACCCTTTGAAATTAATGGGGTCATCATGATTCCACAGGTGACCTGAAGGCACATATTCTACTTTCAGTTTTTTAAAAGCTCATGTTAAGCTTCCTTTTACAATTCCACAACTCTTCAGCTCATTGCTTCCTGACAAACCAAAACGAAAACCAAATCCTGCCCTCCTAAAAAAAATCATTTGCAAATAAACCCCTCTTATTCCTTGAATTTTCTCCAGGAGGTATTGTTTACTGTACTGCACTGGAACACATTCTTTATGTAAAACTAGACTACTGAGTTGATTTGGTCATAAGGATAAGTGGATTACCCCCCTCCCCATCCCATTCCTCTAGTTCATTGTGCTGTGTATTCTGCATCTCCCAAATTCTAAGTTGGAGAATTTCTGCTCTAGGAGAACTGGAGCTTGCACAGTTTGCCAGTTTTCAGTTTCTTCAGTTGACTTGCACCTCTTCCACTATAACAATTTTTATTACAAGATCTTGCCACACTTTATATCTCTCATAGTTAAGAACTGAGGGAGAGAGGGCAGTGGAAATGCACAGTCTGGCTCCTCCTTTATAGGGTCACCCTTTCGCTTCCCTACATTGTCAGAGTACTGCACAAAAACCAGATAAGAAAGCTGCAGTGATAAGATTGCTGCCTATGAAGAACTATATCAATGCATTTTATGTGCTGTTTTATTAATACAAACACAAGTGCACTGAAACTCTCATGAAACACCACACAAAAGCATAATCATAATGCTATATGTATGCAGAGTCATATAGAATCATAGAGCTGGAAGACACCACAAGGGCCATCTAAGTCCAACCCCCTGCCATGCAGAAATAAACAATCAAAACATTCCCATCCAACCTCTGTTTAAAAACCTCCAAAGAAGGAGACTCCAGCACACTCTGAGCAAGTGTATTCCACTTCCAAACAGTTCTTACTGTCAGGAAGTTCTTCCTAATGTTTAAGTGGAATCTCTGTTCCTGTAGTTTAAACCCATTTTAATTCCTGCTATGAAATTAATATTCAGTCTATTAGTCTACTAATATTAGTCCTAGTCTCTGGAGCAGAAAAAAAATAAAAAATAAAAATAAAAATAAAAATAAAAATAAAAATAAAAATAAAAATAAAAATAAAAATAAAAATAAAAATAAAAATAAAAAAAATATTGCTTCCTCTTCAATATTACATCCTTTCAAGTATTTAAACATGGCTGTCATGTCACATCTCAACCTTCTCTTCCCCAGGCTAAACATACCCAGCTTCCTAAGCTGCTCCTCATAGGGCATGGCTTCCAGACCTCCCACCATTTTGGTCACCCTCCTCTGGACATGTTCCAGTTTCTCAATATCCTTCCTGAATTGTGGTGCCCAGAACTGGACACAGTATTCCAGGTGAGATCTGACCAAATCAGACCTCTGTGCTGCAGGTGTGAGAAACAAGCCACTTTTATTAACGGAAAACCTCTGTCAATAAAAAGCGGTGCATTTCTCATGCCTGCAGCACGGAGGAAGCATGGGGGAAGGTCGGGAGGAGGATGGCATCATCTGAAATGGAGCACTGTAAGTGGGACAGTGCCGTCCTCCTCCCGATCTCTGCGGGGTCCCCCCCGTTTGAAAAAGTCCTAAGACTTCTATATCGCTTTTGCATGTACTGCCATCAAGCTTGCTTTGTTGCCCTGTTTTGCATGGAGAGATGGAAGGGGAAAACAGGAAAGAATGAAAAGCACAGTAACTGTGTCTGTACAAAATCTGGATTAAAAAAAACCCAGAACAATTGAGAATTCCTAATGTACCAACTTCTCATCAAAAACACAGCATATAATTTTAATAAATAGCTCAGAATTTGGAATTCAAAAATCTAGGTCAACATTCAAATGAGGAAAATGTCAACCACACCCCTGCCTGGCCACTGCTTCTATTTTATTTCCTATGGTTAATTTAGGGCAATGAAATCTTTAACTCGTTATCTTCTTCCCTGAAGTCTTAGATGCAGGAGCAGAAAAAAGAAAGAAAAAATTCAGGAACTCATGCTGCTGTATTGTTTGTATGAGTCCATTCTTCTAAGCAGGGCTTAATCACAGATGCTTTTCATTTTGAAACTAATTTCAAAACTCTTTTGATAGGAGAGTGAGAAGAGAACTGATGTGCTGCCTCTGTTAATAATTTTCATAAAAATGAATGTTTTCTCTGTATGTAAGAGGGAAATGGATGGCATGATATTTCTGGATTAATTGCAGAACCATGGAAATGGTTCCATTGTTAAGAGGGTGTTGCATTCTTGTTAAAAACCACAACAATTCTATTCTTTATAATATCAAGATGGTCTGTTTCCTACCATATCTGATGCAGAGAACCCCATTCATAAGGAATTATTACCATGTGCAATACTTGGTAATACATATGTATGGAAATAAGCCCATATACACACATGAATGTTATGAGTTTGGACTTTTAACTAATAGACTGAATATTAGTAGATTGAATATTAGTAGACTAATAGACTGAATATTGATTCCATAGCAGGAATTAAAATTCTTTATTTTTTAAATAAATATTTTCATTATTATAATTCCATATAGACATATATAGTAACATCCCTGTGTCCACTGATTCAGTATCCACTGATTCAGTTACCCGCAGTTGGCGGCTGGGGTCTCTGGAGGCCTGGGAGGCAGTGGCGCACGGTGGTGGCAGTGGTGATGGTGGTGGTGCAGGAGGCCTGGGAGGCTGTAGCAGTGCATGGTGGTGGTAGTGGTAGAGGAGAAGGTCTGGAGGCAGTGGAGCATGGCAGCAGTGGTTGTGGTGGAGAAGGCCCGGGAGGCGGTGACAGCCTAGGTGGGCTGGGTTGCAGTGGCAGTGGCCTGGGCCACGAATCTCCCTTCCTTCCTTCCTTCCTTCCTTCCTTCCTTCCTTCCTTCCTCCTCTAGGGAGTTCACTATTATCCATGGATTTCAGTATCTGCAGGGCCTCACAGAACCAATTCTCCGGGGATACAGGTGTTCCACTGTATCAACAAAAATACACAATAGATCTTGATTAAACATATAACATATAACATGAAGCACAACACAAACAATACAATATATAATTTCATTTCCCACCCCTCCCTTCCATTCCCTCCCTTCCCTTCCCCCGCTTACATATATATAATACAAACAAAATACACAATATCTCTATTGAAGTAATTTAGTTACTACTCAAAATAAAGCACATCATGTACATCAAGGTATCAGCTATATTCTAAATTACTAATAACTTTCCTTTATCTTCTTTAAAAGAGTAAAGAAAGGGAACTAAAAAGGAATATCCTTATTTATTACTCTTTATTTAAATTCCCCCCTCTTCTTGACTCCTTTAAACTTTCCTCATCTGTCAGTGCTATCTCCCCATGAATAGATAGCCCTAAATTTTAGACTTTAAATCCCAAAATCATCGTTTCTCCAAATTCCCATAATTTTTCCCAGTGTTTTACAAATTTGCTATTAGGTTTCTCCTCTAGCATATATGTAAGTTTGTCCATTCCAGCAATTTCTACGATTTTGCCCATCCATTCATCTTCAGTAGGCACGTCACAAGATTTCCAATATTTAGCAAGGAGGATTTGAGCGGCAGTTCTCATATGTCAGTAGATCCTGCCAATCTCTTTTTCTATGTCTTTTCCAAAGGGGGGAATCCCCAAAAGGAAGAATTCTGGCTTTAATTCAATTTTTTTCTGCAAGATTTTTTGAATCTATTAGACACTTCTACCACATATGGAAAAAAACTTCCTATTGCCTTCTCACACTTCCAACAAAATTTATTAATTTTTTAAACATATCTTGGCAAGTCTAACAGGAAATAAATACCACCTGTACATTATCTTTAAAAAGTTTTATTTCATATTATTGCATCTCATATTTGTCTTATTTTTATCGCCACAGTTTTCCCCAATAATCCAGAGTTATATTCTGGGCAAGATCTTTAGTCTATTTTAACATACATTATTTGATTGTTTCCTCTTCTAAACTGAGTTTTAATAATATCCTATATATATTAACGAGTAGATGTTTTCCCCTTTTTGTAAATACCGTATATTCTGGTGTATAAGATGACTTTTTAACCCTGGAAAATCTCCTCAAAAGTTGGGAGTCGTCTTATATGCCAGGTATACAGACCCGCGATGGAGCTGCCAGCCCCATCTCAGACTTGGGAAGGATGGGAGGTGGCTAGGAAGCTTCCCCCCCAGCCAGCCAGCCCTCTGCCTTTCCCGAACCTGAGATGGGGCTGCCAGCCCCATCTTGGACTCAGGAAGGATGGGAGGTGGCTAGCAAGCTTCTCCCCCAGCCAGCCACCCCTCTGCCTTTCCCGAACCTGAGATGGGGCTGCCAGCCCCTTCTTGGATTTGGGAAGGATGGGAGGTGGCTAGCAAGTTTCCCTCCCAGCCAGGCACCCCTCCACCTTTCCAGAGTCTGAGATGGGGCTGCTAGCTGGGGGTAAAGCTTGCTAGCCACCTTCCGCCCTTCCTGAGATGGAGCTGGCAGCCCCATCTCAGGTTCGGGAAAGGCGGAGGGTTGGCTGCCTGGGGGGGGGGAGGCTGGCCAGCCACCTCCAGTGCCTCCCCAACCCATGCTTCCCCTGGCCAGCCCCATCATGGGTTGGGGAGGCACTGGAGGTGGCTGGCCAACCTCTCCCCACCCACCCAGCCAAACCTCCACACTTTCCCAACTTGCAATGGGGATGGCCAGGGGAAGCACGGGGTTTGGCTGGCTGGCTGGGGAGAGGCTGGCCAACCACTTCCAGTGCCTTCCCAACCTGCACTTCCCCTGGCCATCCTCATCGCAGGTTGGAGAGGTGTGGGAGGTGGCTGGCAAGCCTCTCCCCACTTTGCCAGCCAACTCTCCATGCTTCTCCAACTCACGATGGGGCTGGCTTGCCTCATCGTGGGTTGGAGAGGCACCACAGCTGGCTGGCCAGCCTCTCCCCACCCAGTCAGCCAACCCTCCCAAGCGTGGAGGGTTGGCTGGCTGGGTGTAGGGAAGCATGGAAGGTTGGCTGGCTGGATGGGGAGAGGCTTGCCAGCCACCTCTCTCGCCTCCCCAACCCATGATGGGTCTCTGTCTGGCTGGATGGGGGTAGTCTTATATGGTGAGTATATCCCAAACTCTATATTTTAACTTGAAAAGTTGGGGGTTGTCTTATACACCTATTTGTTTTGTACGTCAGAAAATACGGCAGCTAATTTGTCCATTTTGCATAATATCATATCATATAATTTCAGCAGCCAATCTTCTACTGTTGGGATGGTGTCTTGTTTCCATTTCTGAGCATTTAACAGTCTCACTGCTGTAGTCATGTATCTTATTATTTGCCCATGTCCTCTTCTTTCTAAATCCTCTTCCATAAGTCCCAGTAAAAACAGTTCTGGTATAAATTGAAGTTCAATTTTTTTGAAAGAGTGTGTCCATTTTTTGACTATACCCAGAACTTCATGACACGTAATGATGAAAGACAAGGTATGCTTTTGCAAAATATTAATTTGATTCAAAAGGCCTTTGTTGTGAATAGAGACATTTTCACTCATGTTTTCTTATTCTATTCAAGGTTGGTATCCTTATGGTAGAAACCTTCCAGGGCTGAGGGAGTCATCCCAGGGCCTTGGAAAGCTATACCTACCCTGAACTTATCATTTTTATCCCTCTGTGGTCTCATCCACCCTAGAAGGCGGCCTCCCCATTTAGAGCCTCTTTCCAGACCAAGGAGATTATCAGATGTGGCAAATATGGTGTGATAACGACAACAGGATACCATGAAAGGGCTCCCCTATTGCACACCTCTGTTCTCCAAGCGTCCCGCTGCCGTGAACAATGCATTATTTTTTATTAATGGGCCAAGCCTTCAATTGATTGCCAATAGCAGTTGTTTTGCAGTATTACAAGCATCTGAAACTGCGTCCCATTCTGCTCTCGTGAATACAGCGTCAATGGGTGGTCCCTGCCAGAACTCTTCTGGGTGAGTATGTGAAAACTAGGTATGGGACACTCTTTTTATGAACCTCTTCATTTTGCTGGCAAATTTTAAAGTGTGTTTCCATGCTTGTGTGTTCATTATCTTTGTTAATTACGGTGTTTTTAGACTTTTAAACATGCTTGAATCTTCTCGCGAGAACTTCTGAAGTCTCACCCATGTGAAAACACAAAAGTCAACAGCACTAGTGGTCATGCTGCAATAATTCAGGGGCAGCTCTATCTTGTTATTACAGCAACATTTTATATTAAGTGTTATTATGCCAGGACTCTACAGTGAACTCGCCACAGGTCAGCATAAGAGGGGCATTCCAAAAACACAATACAAGGACTCCCTGAAACAGCATCTCAGGCTTGGCCAAATTGATCAGCAACAATGGTCCGCCCTGGCCTCACATCGGGAGGCATGGAGATGCACTATCCATAATGCTGCAGCCTTATTCAAGAACTTACGCTGAACAAGTCTTGAAGGGAAATGACAATGCAGAAAAAATCACAACCCGGAAACATCACCCAAGGAGACCTTCTGCTGTGTTTTCTGCAACCGGACTTGTTTATCTCGGATTGGCCTTTTTAAGTCATCAGTGTGCATACAGAAAGCGCGGGATGAGTCGTTCCCGAATCTCTGTTTACGAAGAAAAGCCAGAGATGCCAGGACACGTACGCTTTAAAGTATAGTGGGACAAAAATGTTTTTAGATACTCATCTGATAATCTCCCAGGACTGATCTACCCTCAAAATAACCTGAAATGCTTTCTTGGTTTTCTTTCTCAGCATGGGGCATGGGTAGGCCAGGTCTGGGAAGGGCTTGTGCAGCCCACAAACCACAAATGGCACACTCCTTCCTTAGAACCACATTGCAAACATTTTGGAGGGTCTTCTGTCTTTTACCACAGAATTCTGGACAGGTTGATTCACTGTGTTCAATAAGAGTTGTTATTAACTGTAGTCAAGTTGGCCTTGACTTATGGCAGTCCTATGAATGAGAGACCTCCATTCTCTCTTCCTGCTTCCTTCTAAAGTGTGTTGAAGGATTCAGACTTAGGAGTGGACTTGGGCAATGCATGGGTTGCAGCAGGAACAAAGATGTAGGAAAGTCCCCTTGCATTTTTGAAACCATAACCTTGTGGTTCATTCAAACCAACCCATTTAAAGTTATATTCTTAAAATAACCTTTGAATATTAGTCAAAGAATACACAAAAGGCCCAGAAAGCCAAAATAAGTAAGCATTAGACTGTTTGTTGTGGTATATATTAACTTCATGATGCAGAATTATTTCTTTCTTACTGCCTAGTGGAAGCTATAACATGTGGATTACTTTGGAGAGGGAAGGGATGAAGTGAACATTCCTAAATAAATGTTTAAAAAAGCTGAAAAGAAACTTCTTAGAACTGCCACATCCAATAGGGAAATGAAAATTTCAAGGTTCTTTAAATGGCATTTAACCAGATTATGCTCCCAATTACACTAGAGAAATGAGGTTTGTTTAGAGGATCAGGGTATAAGAGTAGCAATAGGATATGATACTTCTCTGAAAAATTAAAACCAGAGATTGGTGCCGAGAATGATACTGCTGTTGTAGTTGCCAAGGGAAGCTTACAACTAAATCGTTTCATACCTTCTGCGGAGCTCTGAGGATCCCAACTGAATCATGTTTATTCTGATGATTCAGACAGGCCCTGAAAGAAGGTCTGTCTTTGAATGGAATAGCATTTCCTTGGCTTATAAAAATATGAGCCTATGGTATGGTGTATCTGTGTATCTGTGTGTGTGTGTGTGTGTGCATGCACACATTTGAATATACAGTTAATTTTATAGAAGATGTTCTGTTAGACATTTATCTTTATTTAATACAGCATTGTAAAAATGGAGCTGTGAGTACATTTTGTACTTTTGTTGCTGAGCAGGGTGTGTGGGATTTATTCCTTTGTGGCTGTTTCCTTATTACCTCCCCCTCTTTTTTTTTTTTTTAAATCATCCATTTCAGTAACAGATGCTATGGTCAAATTTCACTGGAAGGAATCCCTCCCTCATAGGAGAGGGATGGGAGACAGAGCAGACTGGCATATTATGAGTGGTCAGTCAGAGAGTAATATATAAAGAGCCTCAGGAAACCTGATTACTGAAGGGCACAGTGTTTGACATTCCTCCCCTCTATTTGCACTCTAGACTCAATTCCTGACTGGGTTTATTTTTCTGTTTATCTCACGGGAGCCAGACAGTTGCTGGAAACACCCGTAGTCTGCTGTAACCCATGGGAAAAATATTTTGATGAAACTGATACAGTGCAATCTGATAAAGTTGAATGCTCAGTAAAGATAACAAGTAACAGGGTTGTTTAAAACCCCCCAAAAAAGGTAAAATCAATCCACCAAATTTGCAGGTACTTTTGAAAATTTTATGCATACATTTGTCCCCTAGACAGAAGCCCTGAACAAGCCCCAGTTGCCATTTTAAAGCTGCTTAAACTTTAATGACTTGTTTAAAGCCAAAAAGCAAAGTTTGCTCAAACTGTCACATACCATTTCAGAAAGGGAGAAAACATTCCCCAAGTGTTAGCTTAATGGTTTAGGAACAATGGAAGAGATCTCCACAGATGGGCTGACTAGGAATCCAGGCTTCAGTGCTGTTATGACATCACTAGCCTGAAGACTAATCACATCCTCCCCAGCACTAATAGCCAAATAAACTGAATTGGACAGGTTGCCAAACAACTGAATGACCCAAACTTCATCCTGTCTCCTTGGTCAAAGGCCAAGGGCTAGTTCTACAGCTGCTAGAGGTAGACTCAAAAGTTTTATAGTTGTGGCTACTTAACACAAGGAAATACATTGTCAAAAACAAAACAAAACCCACCAGTGTAAACTTAGAAATAATGGAAACTATTAAGACAGAAATACAACACAACTTGCCTTTATGGGGCCAGGGCTCCATTCACACTACAGAATTATAGCACTATTGTTCCACTTTAACTGCTGTGGTCCCATCCTATGGAATCCTGGGACTGGTAGTCTGGTGAGGCACTAGAGTGTTCTGGATGAGAATTCTAAATGGCCCTCCCTAAACTGCCAATCCCAGGATTAATCAGAGAATCATAGAATTGCAGAGTTGGAAGAGACCACGAGGGACATCCAGTCCAAACCCCTGCCATGCAGGAAATCATGATCAAAGCATCCCTGACAGATGGCCATCCAGCCTCTGTTTGAAGACCTCCAAGGAAGGAGACCCCACCACGCTCTGAGGGAGCGTGTTCCACTGCCGAACAGCTCTTACTGTCAAAAAGTTCCTCCTAATGTTGAGGTGGAATCTCTGTTCCTGGAGCTTGCATCCATTGCTCCATGTTCCAGTCTCAGGAGCAGCAGAAAACAAATCTGCTCCATCCTCAACATGACACCCCCTTCAAATACTTAAACAGGGCTATCGTATTGCCTCTTATCCATCTTTTTTCCAGGCTGAACATACCCAGCTCCCTAAGTCTCTCCTCATAAGGCATCGTTTCCAGACCTTTCACCATTTTAGTCGCCCTTCTCTGGACATGCTCCAATTTGTCAATATCCTTTTTGAATTGTGGTGCCCAGAACTGGACATAGTATTCTAGGTGAGGTCTGACCAAGGCAGAAATAGAGCAGCACTATTACTGCCCTTGATCTAGACACTATACTTCTATTGATGCCGCCCAAAATCACATTGGCCTTTTTAGCTGCCGCATCACATAGGGATTCCATAGGGTGGAATAAGGGCCATTAAAGTTGAATCACCATGGTATAATTCTATAGTGTGAATGTTCCCCTGGGCTCAGGCTGCTGTCCAGTAGCTAAGTGTTCATGGCCCCTCCTCTCTTTCCTTACTGTTCATTCATCTGTCATTGTTTTCTGTGTATGTGTGTTTTAAACCAGTCTTGGACTGGTCAGCCCTTCAAACAGAGGATGCCTTCAAATACAGGATTATCTTCTGGTAACCCTTCAGATTGACATATGGGGACACTAATTACAGTGGGGTCCTAACAGGAAAGACTTTGCATGAGCCAGGGACAGAGAAGAGGAGCCAGGACCATGCTGGGGAAGAGGGGGGAGGACCACAGCAGAGGACCAAGGCAAAGGAAATGGGAATACATGATGGAAGAGGGAATGGGAGGTTGGCAGGGACAAAAGGCAAAGGAAGATGAGCACGCCAAAGGGAAGAAAGTTTGGCAAATTTAAGGTGTCAAAGATTGTCAAATACAGGTCAACCCCCATGTCTGTTAATAGATACAGAAGGTGTTTTATAGCAGAGAAAAACATTCAAATGTCCTTCAGCTGAGAGGAAGCCAAACTACTCTTGCAGCTCATTATAGACTTCATCCTCAAAATCCCACCAGACCCCCACCCCTTGGCTGGCAGACTACCAAGGCTGGGATAGTATGTGTTTGCCACCTAGATCAAGACTGAAACAATAGCCTAAGGCTTGTGCATAAGCTACACACAAAGAAACCTCTTACTACACAAGTGCAAGCACATTCCAGGAGCTGGAGAAACAGCAGAAAGCTGGCAACTAGAAGAAAATTCACTTTCCACTCTCTTTTTGTCTAGGCCAAAGCCAAGAACATATGGTCTCTGATGTTGTCACAAACAAGCAGATGATTTCATGCCCTTGTCTCTTGTGATAAACTGCCAGGCCTAGCTATGTTACCGGTAAGTATAAAACAACTCTTTTATGTCTCTTGAAGCTGTGTACCACTGTCTGGGCACAGCAGGCCATTTCCCCTGGTGGTCACCACCATTCACTACAATACTGCTCAGAAGCAAGTAATAGAAGACAGGAAAAGTGCCATCATCCATCAGTGAACAGCAAGGAGCACTCCTTTCCCCCAAATACTTTAATTTCAAGGAGGTGGTGGAAACAGTGAATAGGTATCTGGGGACAGTTGGGGGTGAAGAATAAAAAGCCGCAGATTAATTATAACAAGATAGAAATGTTGTGGGGTTGTTCCTTGCTCACTCTTATGGTCTCGGTCAATGGCAGTGCCTCTCCTGCCCCACCCCACCAATGGCTGGGCAGAAGGCAACCACGGCACAGATTAGCTGCTGTGAGGGCAAGTGTGGAGTGACCCCATTGGCCACTGCCTGTACCCAGCCCAGAGAGAATGAAAAAGACGGGGGGAGAGGATATTCTCCCCCCCCCACTTCCTGGCTATGGTGGCTGAGTGAAGCACCAGTTGATGGCATGGCTAGATCCACTTGGACTTCTTCCTCCTTTCCTGGCTACAAGGGCTACTTTGCCAAAAGGGCAGAAAGTGTGCTTGGATGCTTCCCCATCTGTCTGCTTTTTACAGGGGCTGTGTGTAAGTGGAGCTGCAGGAACTGGAGTCCGCATGTCCTTCCCCCTCCTCTCTTTCCCCCATCAGATTTCTGATGGTGGTGAAGCAAGGGCTCTGTGAGGAAAAACTCAGTGGGCACTGGGTGTGTAACTAACCCCTGTTCCCTAAAAGCAGAAGTGGGTGGCTGGCAGCAAAAAGTTTCAGATTTTGGAATATTTCAGATTTTGGAATTCTGAATAAGAGAGATTCAACCTGTACTTGTCTGCTCAGAAGTAAATTCTAATGAATGCTGTAGGGCTTCCTTCTATATAAGCAAATTTAGAATTTCAGTCTTATATTATTTCTCAGTTAGGTAACCCTGTGAGACAGTGTTATCCTAAGAGGTGTGTGTGTGTGTGTGTGTGTGTGTGTGTGTGTGTTTTAGATACACCTGTAATATCAAAGTCTAGATGGGGAAATTATTATTAGCTCAAATGGAAGGCTGCGAGAGGCAGGTAACTTTGGGATCTTTTCACCTATGCATATGAGCACTAACTGCACGGAACTCTGGGTTAAGTGAAATAAAATGGTTTTATTGGAAATAACACAAAAAGTATTCACACACACAGGGGCGGTTTAAGGAATTTTGGGGGGCCCTGCAATGCTTTACTTTGGGGCCCCCATATGTTTATCTCAGATCAATGTAACCTAACCTATTCACCGTACAGGATGTTCAGATTATAGTAGGATCCCTGTATCCATGGATTCATTATCCATGGAACACAAAACAGCATACCTACCACAGAGTCTTCCTAGAAAATGTGTCTTCCCTAGCCCTTTTCTAGGCCCTCCAAGGCAACTCTATGGTATTTTAAACCAGAAGTCCCATTATTTTCAATGGTGTTCACTATTATTCATGGTTTTCAGAATCCATGCCCCCCCCAAACCAATCCCCAGTGGATAAGAGGGGCCTACTATATTACATAATTTGCTACCAATAATTTAGTTTAAAAACTATATTATAGGCACTAACATAATATTTTTTTGTTTATTAGCAATTAATGTAATGGTGTAGATTTCCTCAAAGAAAATAAAGAGTAGACTACAAGCTAAACATGAGTTAGCAGTGTGATGCAGCAGCAAAAAATGCCAATGCGATTCTAGGCTGCATTAATAGAAATAGTGTCTAGATTAAAGGAAGTAACAGTATCACTCCATTCTGCTTTGGTCAGACCTCACCTGGAATACTGTTTCCTATTCTGGGCACAAGAAAGATACTGAGAAGGATGGTGCGAGGTCTGGAAGCCATTACGCCCTATGAGGAACGGCTTAGGGAGCTGGGTATGCTTAGCCTAGAGAAGAGAAGGTTGAGAGGTGATGTGATAGCCATGTTTAAATATTTGAAGGGATGTCATATTGAGGAAGGAGCAAGCTTGTTTTCTGCTGCTCCAGAGACTAGGGAGATTTTCAGACACGTAAAAATCGTCCCTTGCCGCGCGAGCAGCCTCCCGAAACTGCTGCGCGGCAAGGGTCTTTTTCGGACCGCGCTGTGCCTGTTGCGAAGCCGTCCGTGTCACTTCCGTGAAGTTTGGGACGGCTCCGCGTCATATTTCAAGCACGGAGGCTGCCCGTGATTGAAATATGACGCGGAGCCGTCCCAAGCTTCACGGAAGTGACACGGACGGCTTCGCAACAGGCACAGCGCGGTCCGAAAAAGACCCTTGCCGCGCAGCAGTTTCGGGAGGCTGCTCGCGCGGCAAGGGACGATTTTTACGTGTCTGAAAATCTCCTAGGACACGGAGCCATGGGTTCAAACTACAGGAAAAGAGATTCCACCTGAATATTGGGAAGAACCTCCTGACAGTAAGAGCTGTTTGGAAGTGGAATACACTGCCTTGGAGTGTGGTGGAGTCTCCTTCTTTTGGTTTTTTTAAAACACAGGTTGGATGGCTGAAGAAGACCAAGGGGGAAAGGGAGGGGAGAGGAACCAAGACATGTTAAAAGCAGCTGGAAAGATGGGCTGAAGGGGATCTATGTGCAAGGAAGGAAAGGGAAGAAAGAAAGAAAGAAAGAAAGAAAGAAAGAAAGAAAGAAAGAAGCCCTTTCTGAGGGAGACAACCCTCTCTCACACACACACTCACCCTCTCCGACATGCCTCTCCCTCCAGCTTCTGCCATGAAGGGCTGCTGTTTCTTTCTCTTTAGTTTTGGAGAGGCTGTTTTGTTTGTTTTTTAAAAAAAACCAGCAGGAGGTTTTTGGAGGAGGAGGGTAAGAGGGGGCTCCTCCCGGCTGTCTCCTAGCTGTCTCCTTCGTCAGATTAAGGAGGCCAACACGGGGCCCTCTCTTGACCTCGGGGCCCCCTGCCAATGCTGATTTGGCAGACAGGTTAAACCAGCCCTGCACACACACAACATGCTCACAAAAATCACAAAAGGCTATTGAAGGATTAGGCAGAAAGGTTGGATAGAGGGACACATTTGGGAAATAGGTCAATAATTACCTGTCCTGAAGAGTTGGGTCATGAAGTACTCAGACAAAAGGCTGAGGGTGGCACTGGAAGTTCTGATCTGGGGGCGTGCTGAGAAAGAGAGTGATCAGTTTTGTCCACGGTAGCACACTTTTCTTTTCTTGAAGGACTAATATTTGCTTGCTAAAATATTTCTAAGACACCTTCCCAGGTCCTTGTGACCTCAACCTGACCCCATTTTGGATCATCCCAGTCTACCTGACCCCTTTGAAGTGTCCACTATTTCCAATTATGAGATATTACAGGGAGAGGGTAGCAGGGCATGCTAATAACAGTGGCCAGTATCCTGTTAGTAACAAATGCAAGCATAGACCCACCTTATCCTTGTGTATGTCCTTTTTTATTTTTGTCATTGCAGAGATTAGTATTCTCTTCTTTCTGCCACAAGTGAAGTCTCCCCAGGGCCTTTGCTGAGACAGCCCCCACAGAATAACTATTCCATGGCTGCTGTTGGTGGGGTGATTGGAAAAGTACCTAGCTAAGCTCCATAGCCAAGTGCAGACCAATAGCACAATTCACTGAGACCCCAGCAGATCTCAATGGATGATGAAATCATTTTGCATTTGGCTATGAGGACATAGCCAACACTTCTATCCCCCGCCATCCATGGAATGGTCACAACACAATCATGAATCCTGGAGTGATGAGTCCCCATGATGAGTCTCTTATATAAACAGAGGGAGAAAGGGAGGAGCAGCAGAACTCACTCATCTGACTCCTAAACACAGGTTTTGTGGACCTGTGGGAATAAAATAGCATTCCCAACCATGTCACAAGATCGCTACAAGAACAGAAAGGGCGATCTTACCAGAAGTCTGCATACTTCTGCTGCTCCAGGGGTGTAGTGCTGCTGCAGACAAGGCTTCCCTTTTGCTTTGACAGGGAGAAGCCGCTAATAAAAAGGGATGTCTTACTGGTGCCTGCGCCACACCCCCAGAATGGTGGAGGACGACATCGTCTGGTAAGGTCACCCCTTCCTGTTCTTCTAGTGATCTTCTGACATGGTTTTACCATGTTGGATGATCTCCCTGGTGTTCCTTCCTTGTATTTTCCACACAAAGAAGTAAACTACATTCAGCTAGCACTTTGGGAGTCCCAACACACTGGCTGAATGTGTCAAGCTTCAGCCCCCCTTCTTACCACCACCCTCCATGTAGTCTTGAAACTGTGGCTCAGTCACTCTCCTGCTCCTTCCTTCCCTTTTAGAGGGGGTGTTTGATTCTAAAAGAGTCAGGAATAAGAATGGAGGGCTGCCTTTTCTCAAATAAAAGCAAATAAAAGAAAAGGGAGAAGTAGATTTTGGGGAATGCACATAATGCATATAAGTGGCTTTGTAGTGCTGATTGTAGAAGAATGAACATTATTTTGCATATTATTTTTCCAGACAAAATCTGCTACCAAGCAAAAAAAATCAGGAAAAAGTCCTCTATTGATGACAGAGTGGACAAGAGGACCTGATCTGCTGAAATACATGGGTAGGTTATGTTTCATTTGTATTGAATTGTGAATTGAACTTGGTGGGTTAGTTCTGAGGCTGACAAGACCTATCAAGCCCACTGACCATTACCTCTTCATTTTGGTCCATGTAGGAACCAAAGACACTGCAAGGCATAGCCTTCAGGATATCGCAAGGGATTATGATGCTCTGGGTAGGAAGCTTCAAGATCTTGATGCACAGGTTGTCATTCTATCTCTCTTCCTGGTTGAAGGACATGGCCCAGGAAGGGAGAGAAGAATAGTGAAGGTGAACAACTGGCTCAGCAGATAGTGGTGCTGGGAATTATTTGGCTTCTTGGACCATGGGCTTCTAGCAAAGTTTGGGTTGCACATCATAGCAGTTTGCAGGAATGT
Source organism: Gambelia wislizenii (assembly GCA_030847615.1). Classification (NCBI taxonomy): domain Eukaryota; kingdom Metazoa; phylum Chordata; class Lepidosauria; order Squamata; family Crotaphytidae; genus Gambelia; species Gambelia wislizenii. The sequence continues at coordinate 160,396,961 of JAUMIR010000001.1, read as the reverse complement.
TTTTGCTAAAAGTCTCACACACCTGATCAGGAGGGCTTTAAATTGAGTTATGTGGGGTGGGAGATAGCATTCATGAGGACAGGAGAGCATCAAGTGCTGGAGAAAATAGCCCAACTGTTTAGACAGAACTGGCCAAATAGTACAAGAACCCAACAGTGGGAGGGGAAAAAACCCACCTTACATAAGCATCTAAGAGGAATGGGCCATCGTATTAGATACAGCAGAGAAATAAACAAGAGCAAATTCATCTTAACCCACAAAGCAAATATAAGAGGTATCACTGACACCTGGTGAGTTGAGTCTCATGATTGGAATGTAGTAATAGAGGGATATAACCTATTACAGAGAAATAAACCAAATAGGAAAGGAGGAGGAATAGCATTATATGTCAAGGGTGTTTACACCTGTGAAGAGATCCATGACCTAAATGCTGGAAGCCAGGCTGAGAGCATCTGAGTAAAAATTTAGGGGGTGAGAAACAACAGGGATGCCATTGTGGGGATCTACTACAGACCCACAAGACAGACTGGGGACCTGGATGATGCCTTCCTGGAATATATGGCCAGGCATTTAGAAAGGAGAGATGTAGTAGTAATGGGAAATTTCAACTATCCTGATATTTGTTGGAGGTCAAACTCTGCCAAGAATATAAGGTCCAAAAAATTCCTCACTTGCCTTGCAGACATTTTCATTCTCTGGAAGGGGCAACAAGGGGATCAGCTATTTTAGATCACATCCTACCTGAAAGTGATCACCTGGTTAGTGGGGTAGAAGTGGCAGGATCCTGAGGAAGAAGTGACCATCTTATCCTGGAGTTGTTATATAGGGGAAGCCAAGTATATTCAGACATGCATTCAAGACTTCAAGAAAGCTGATTTCAGTAAATTTAGGGAAATGCAGGGTGTGATCCTATGGTCAGGAATACTAAAAGAGGATGGAGTTCATGATAGACAAGAATTTCTTAAAAGTGAGATATTGAAGGCATAACTTCAAACAGTTACAATGAGGAGGACAAATGAAAGGTCTCTAAAGAACCAGAATATATGTCTAAGGGATTTTCAACTGAGCTAAGATGTAAAAGGGCCGTGTACAAGAAATGGAAAAAGGGGGAAATCACCAAAGACAAATTTGGATGAATAGCCAGCATATGTATAGAGAAAGTCAGAAAAGCTAAAATGCAGAATGACTCAGGCTTACTAAACAGGTTAAAAACAATTAAAAAGGCCTTTTTTTTTGTTATGTCCACATTAAAAGGAATAACAGGCAAATGGCAGGGCTGCTACATGGAGAAGATAGTGAAAGGCTAACAGGGGACAGAGAAAAAGCAGAATTACTCAACACCTTCTTTTCCTTGGTGTTCTCCCCAAAGGAAAACAGTGTTCAACCTCACGAAAATGGAGCAGATGATACAGTAAATGCAGCACAGAATAGGAAAAAAGGCAGTACAGGGATAGGATACCTGGCAACTCTAAACTAATTCAAGTATTCAGGGCCAGATAAACTATGCCCAAGAGTATTATAAAAGAGCTGGCAGAAGTAATCTCAGAACCACTGGCAATAATCTTTGAGAATTTCTGGAGAACAGGAGAAGTCTCAGCAGACTGGAGGAGGGCAAATGTTGTCCCCATCTTCAAAAGGGGGAAAAAGAGGACCCCAAAAAGAGAACTGCTCAGTCAGCCTAACATCAATACCAGGAAAGATTCTAGAGCAGACCATAAAAGAGACAGTCTGTAAGCACTTAGAAAGGAATACCGTGATCACTAAAAATCAACATGTGTTCCTCAAAAACATGTCATGCCAAATTAATTTTATTTCTTTTTTAATAGAGAGTTATAAGCTTGGTAGGTGAAGGGAATGCTATGAATGTAGCATATCTTTATTTCAGTAAGGCCTTTGACAAAGCCCCCCATGATAGCTGTTCGGCAGTGGAATGTACTGCCTTGGAATGTGGTGGAATCTCCTTCTTTGGAGGTTTTTAAACAGAGGCTGGTTGGCCATCTGTCAGGAGTGCTTTGACTGTGTATTCCTGCATGGCAGGGAGTTGGACTGGATGGCCCTTGTGGCCTCTTCCAATTCTATGATTTTAATTTTTGTATAATAAGATTTTGGCTGTAGTTTGTTTTATTTTTTTCCTAAGCCATCCTGAGTCCCATGTTGAGTGAAAGGTAGGATATAAAATAAATTAATAAGATAAATAAAATCAGTTTGCACTCTTCCCTAGAAGATTCAGTGTAGGAAAAGCATAGATAAGCCTGTTTTGTATTACAATTACTATGAAATATAGAGACTCCTCCCTCACTTCCTCAGCTTCTGCCTAGCAGCAACATTGCACAAATGCAAATTTCTCTCATAACTTCAAGCTAATGGGAGGGTTATAATCATGCCCTAAATTTTTATGCCATCAGTGTTGTGGTATGGGGGGTTATGGGGGGAATCAACTTCAGTAGCTCTGAGAAGGGCAGCCATAAATCATGGTTAGCTGGAGATTTGGCTATTTCAGAGGGGTAGTTCATTAGGAAGATTAAAAAAAACGCCAGCAGAAACAAGAACCTGTCACACTTTCTCCTAATGAGTTGTGAACAATAGTTATAATAGACAGTAAAAGTCTCATTGATGAGCAAAGTCCCTCCCTCCCTCCCTCCCTCCCTTTGAGGTCTCTATAGCACTGCAGATGACATTTGTTTTTCAGAGAACCTTAAATAATAATAATAATCACAATCATAATCATAATCAACTGTTTGATTTATAGGTGTATGGCTGTGTTTACAAAATGATGTGCCTGATGTTCACAAGGAATCCCTGCAAAGCAGTGTTGGATGTTAAAGTGTTCACGTGGCCTGGGAGCCAGAATTAAATAAGGCATTTCGAAGACATGTTTTCTTATCATCAGAAACCAATGCCAAATGTACTGTTTCATAAGGCTTGTGTTCTTAAATGGACTTTTTGTATCTTGAATCAAAATTCAACTCAACATACATACAGATCTTTTGTTTTATCAACAACAGAAGGAGGGAAAGCTTACATTCTGTTTGCATGACATACCACTTGGACGGTAACTGTGTCTGCTTCCTTTTCATTCCCCAACCCCCACATCAGACAACAGATATACTGTACACAAACATGAACATTTCCTTTCACATAACTGTTCGCGTGTGTGCATGGAATACATACTCTGGCAGGGTCATTTCTCAGACCAAGATAGCTTCAGGTGCCAGACAAGGAGAAACAAGTGAAATAGCCCTTCCTTACTTCACATACTACGAACCAAAAATGCCTGGCAACTATGTTTGGCCAAGATTGCTAAATTCAGCCAGGCAGCTGGACTCTTATAGTTTCCATTACATAATTAGTACAAAACTCTGACTCTTCTCAGGATATTCAACTGCTGGAGTGTAAGTGGCTGGAGCCAGACTCAGTCATAGTGAGTTAATTTCAGTAAGTCTGCTCTAAGTATGACTATGGCCAAATCTACACAACACACACAATCCAGTTCGAAACTCGATTATTTGCCATGGCTCCTTCCTATGGAACCTTGGGATTTGTCATGTGGTGAGGCACTAGCATTCTTTGGCAGAGAAATTAAAGACCTTGTAAAACTACAAATCCCAGGATTCCATAGGAAGGAGCCATGGCAAATAATCCAGTATCAAACTGGATTATTTGTGTAGTGTGGATTTGGCCTAAATATAAACCCAATCTCAATATGACTAAGGACATTATCAGACAAAGCAAATAAGGCATCGTAAGGATGCCTAATGATCATGAAAGGGCATGCATACCAGGCGATTTCACCCTTTCGCAATCATGTATTGTTTAAAACCCATACTTTTTTTATTGACAGTCCAAGCTGTCAATTGATCCCCATGGTGATTTGTTGCTGGCATTGCTGACATTTGAATCCGCATGCCATTGTACTCATGTGAATACAGTGTCAATGGCTGGACTGACCAGATCAAGACATCAGGTAGGGAATGCTCTTTTTATGACACCTCCCCATTTGCTTGGGACTTTTAAAGTATGTTTTGGTGCTTTGGTGTACTTTTTGTGTCTTTGTTTTGTTTGTTTGTTTAATTTCCCACGCTAGCATCTTCTCACAAGATTCAGTGAGATTTTAAGCCAGGAAGTGAATGGAGCTCTGTTCACTCCCTGTTAGTGCCTGGGAAGCCTCTTTAATGGGAGAAAGGTAAGGTCTGATGGGGGGAGTTCTTTTCCTGGCATAAAAATGCCACAATTTATGCTGGCAAAAGAACTTTTGAGGAGGGTGGTCTGCTAAGATCCTAAGTGTTATATTTGATCTGAGTTTGCGGAGATTTTCAGACGTGATTTTCGGGTCTATATATTCCAAAACAGCTCCGTTGCTGCCACGCGGCAGGGGAGCAGTTTTGGACGATGCCATTCCTCTACCGAACCCCTCCGTTTCACTTCTGTGACAGAATGGAGGAAGTCACGTCTTATTTCACTCATGGGCAACAATCGTGAGTGAAATATGATGCAGCTTCCTCCATTCTGTCACGGAAGTGACACGGAGGGGTTCGGCAGAGGAACGGCATTGTCCAAAACTGCTCCTGTGCCGCACAGCAGAAACGGAGCTGTTTTGGAATATATAGACCTGAAAAATGTGTCTGAAAATCTCCTGCATCAAACACACACACAGGGAGAGTTAGAAAAGAGGAAGTGGCCTTATATTGAGTCAGATCAATGGTCCAGCTAGCTCAGTATTGTTTACATGGACTGGAAAGGGCTCTTCAGGATTTCAGAATGATTTTCCAAGCACTGCTTGGAGATACAAGGGACTGAACATGGGATTTTTTTTTTCCATATGAGGCATCGCTCTATCATAGAGCTATGGCTTTTGCTTTTCCTCATCTGATGCTCAAGTTATCCTTCCATTGAAACATTTATATTAAGTCTCCAGGACAAATGTTAATTCTGTGAGTGAAGCACAAGAAATCCCCAAAGGCTAGAAATGGCATCCCACAAAATAGATGAATAGTACTGTTGGCATGCGAGACAAAACTGGAGAGCAGAAAGTGAGATAGGATAGACAGAACATTGGATTGTGGGGAAAATCTTGAAAAGCAAAAAAAAAAAAAGTGCTTCTACTTTTTGTACAATAGTGATTTCTATGAAATGTAAAGGAGCAGGAAAGTGAAATATGGAGCCTAAAGTAAAGAAAGTTTAAGCCAATACGTGTAGTGTCCATCCACACTTTGGCTGAATAAAACTCCCTGACATGCTGGAGAGAGGTTTTGTGGGCCCATGGTAGAGCAGAGTGATGGGGCATCATGTTTTGGCATGTCAGTTGGGTTTCTCTTTTCCAGAAGCCCACATAGTTTGGGTGGAAGGCTTTATTCCAGTTGAGTAAGGGGGTACATTTTAAGGCTCCTGATTGCTCTAGCCTTATTTGGCTTTGATAGCATTTGAGGGGTAGGTGGATTCATCATTATGACATCCTTTTCAGGGTAGACACATTATATAGACAAGATGGGGTACAGCTGTCAGAGTGGGACCAGGGCACAAGGTTTTATGCATACATTATGAGGTATGGTGTTGTTGCAGCGGCATTAGCTTTGGTGGAAGGTGAGGAAAGCTGCCCTTCCTCCCCTTTTGTGGTAGTTTGGGCATGGGATCCAGATCTGGGAAGAAGGTGACTACCCAGAAGAATGATAGTGGGGGAGAGGTCCCCTTATGCAACCCTGGGAGTGAGGGGGAAAGGTCTCATCCAGCACATGATGGGTATTTGGGCTTGCCCTGCTCCCAGGGGCAAAGAAACCATGCAGTGGCATCCACCCATGTGGAATCCCACATTTGCCATTCTAGAATAATGTTCTTTGAGAAGGTTGGGTATCTTGACCAGTAGGTGGGATAGTTGATGCTTGGATCAGGACCCATGTAGGTGCCAAGCCTATTAGCACCTTTAACCAATAAAAGTTGTGGCCTGTTCCATCCAACATAATTGGTTGTGTGTGTTCTTTACAAGTAGAGTGGGATTCACCACTAGACATGCAATTCATGGAAGGCAAGGATAAAACTAGCTGATGTGATTATATTTTCCCCTTCATATCTTTGGTCTTTAATGCACTTTGCGTATACTTTTAATGGTTTTTATTGTGTTTTGACATTTTACAAATTCCCCAGAACATTTCAATTTAAGGGTGGGATGGGAATCCATGTATTGTAATAAATAAGCACATTAACATGAACTATGTGAAAAAGACGGTGGGAATTGTGGAGCTCACATAAATTGTAGTTGTCATTTAAAGTAATGGTTGATTGCAGCATTATAAAAAGCTAAAACTTACAATCTCACTTGCACATTTCAGCCTTTCCCACAAATACACATTAAGCATGCTTTTACACTGATGAAAAGTTTTAGAATAATGGAGTATAGTATAATGCTATACATTATAGGAGAAATATGAACCATAGAGTTACCAAGTAATATCACAATCCTATGCATTAAGTTCAGTCCTACTGAGCTTAATGGAATTTACTCCTATGTAAGCATGGCTGGGGTGCAGCCTTTATGCATATGACTACAAGCTGTGTAGTTGAGAAATAACCTTAGTTGCTACAGAATGTAGCAGAAGGGTTATTAATTAGATCTGCTAATCAAACCATGTAAGCCACTCACAGAGTGGACTCAGGTTCCCCCCCCCCCAGGTTTACTCCAAAGTGTTAGTGAAGACCTTTAAAGGTCTTCATGGTTTGAGACTAAGCTATCCAAAGGTGTGCTGTGTAGGAAGGCAAATCTAGCTAATTTTGTTCTTGCATGTGAAAATATTTTTGTAAAGGATCTCTGTCTGTTGTGCAAGATATAAGAGGTTTTGTTCATTGTTCCATGATTTTTCACACTTCAGGCCTTTTTTTTAATGGAAATTTTGTTCCCACAAAACTTTCCCTTCACAAAATGCAAAATTCAAATGGGGGGACACACCGCTTGCTGTTCTTTTCCCTCTCATTCAGCTGTAAAAAGTCTCACAGCAATTTACATTTTTTCCAATGATGTTTCACTGACATGTTGAAACATTCTTCTCATTGGGGGAGGAAATAGTTCACAAATATTCTTTACTTTCTTATTATGACATGAACCTTCCCATTTGCTAAATTAATCAGACCCCATTAAGTTCTCCATCAAGCCTGATGGTCCACCTTGTGGGGATTAGGAAGAGATCTTCCTGGTAGTGGAACCTCCGGTTTTCAACACTGTCTTCCAGACAGCCTGTCTTGCCCCCTGTTTAATGCCCATCTGCTGTATGGTGACAAACACCTTTATTTTACAAAGGCATTCTGATATATGCTGCATGCCTCACCAGGAGGTTGGGGCTGCTGGGCACCCACCAAGGCCCATACCACAGAAAGGGTCCCATTGTCAATTCGCAGAGCCTCAAGATCTTAGCCTCCCTTTTCCTAGCTGTTGCTGACTTGATTATCTACTTGAGTATTTATCAGCCCACTCTGAATTACTAAGCAGTGACAGAAGAACAGATGATCCCAGTGGAAGAGACAAGGGGCCTGTTTACGTGGCAAAAATGTCTTGGGGTGAACTTGTGATGAACCCTGGTTGTTCACACGTTCATCGTGACAATCTCGTTCTTTTCAGCAGGGGGGCACCATATATCCTCCAAGGAGCATGACATTCTGTCCCTCAGTTTGTCCTGTGTTTTAAAAAAAAGTCTTGGGAAGTTGCGGGACAAATATGTAAACAGGTCGGGACAAAATATCTCGGGAGTAGGTGATGGCCGGAAATTGAAGTGGGCAGGGGCGGGTAGAGAGTTCAGAGAAGGAGGGGTCAGTGAAAGCGAAGCAAGTGTGTGTGTGCGCCTCAGTCACCCTTTTCAATGGATTTTTAGATTGCCAACCTCTCAGCTCCAAGGAAAGACTGTTCTTTTCCCCTCCCCTTCTCCCCTCTCAGGTCAAAGCAAAGCAGGTGTGTGTGTGTGTGTGTGCCTTCAAGCTGCCTAGGTGGCTTTGCAAGTTCCTTCCTCTGAAATATAGCCTATAGCTCCTGGTATTCAACAGTGATTCTTGTGGGTTCTTAAAGACAAACAAGTTTTATTTTGCATTAACCTCTGTAGATCTCTCTGGCTTTTCTTCGCAAACGAAGATTCAGAAAGGACTCATCCCGCGCTTTCTGCAAGCGCGCTGATGACTAAAAAGGCCAATCCGAGATAAACAAGTCCGGTTGCAAAAAGCACAGCAGAAGGTCTCCTTGGGTGATGTTTTTGGGTTGTGATTCTTTCTGCATTGTCGTTTCTCTTCAAGACTTGTTCGTCGTGAGTTCTCAAATAAGGCTGCAGCATTGTGGATAGTGCGTCTCCATGCCTCCCGATGTGAGGCCAGGGCGGACCACTGTTGGTGATCAATTTGGCCAAGCCTGAGATGTTGTTTCAGGGAGTCTTTGTATCGCTTTTTTGGAGCGCCCCTCTTACGCTGACCCATGGCGAGTTCACCGTAGAGGACTATTTTTGGGAGGCGATGGTCCTCCATCCTAGAAACGTGCCCTGCCCAGTGCAGCTGCGTTCTCAATATCATGGCCTCAATGCTGGTGATCCCTGCTTGCTCAAGGACAGCAACATTCATCACATAGTCAGTCCAGTGTATATTTAGGATTGTGCGTAGACAGCGCTGATGAAAGCGCTCGAGGAGTCGTAGGTGGTGGCCCATGTTTCAGGTGGCCATGTTTCAGATCCATAAAGGTGACCCATGTTTCAGATCCATAAAGGAGGATAAACAGTACGATTTTTGTGCTTTGCCTCAGGTGTTTATTGCTCCAGACTCTTTTGTGAAGTCTTCCAAATGCACTATATGCCTTTGCTAATCTGTGATCGATCTCTTGGTCAATCTTGGCATCTGAGGAGATGATGCTTCCCAGGTAGGTGAACTGCTGAACGGACTTGAGCACAGATTTGCCAACGGCAATGTGGGGATGGTGGTGTTCATCCTGTGGTGCAGGCTGGTAAAGAACTTCTGTTTTCTTCAGGTTGACTTCTAGCCCAAACAGCTCTGCAGCTGTTGCAAAGCAGGATGTTAGGCGCTGCAGAGCTGCTTCTGTGTGGGCAACAAGGGCAGCATCATCGGCGAAGAGCAGCTCACGGACTAGATAGTTTAGAGTCTTAGTGTGAGCCCTCAGACGGCTTAAGTTAAACAAGCTACCATCAGTACGGTAGCGTATATAGATGCCGTCGTCTTCTTCAAGCTCTGCCATAGCCCTTTGGAGCATCGTGCTAAAAAAGATTGTAAATAAAGTTGGTGCAAGAACACAACCTTGCTTCACTCCATTAGTTATTAGAAAGGGCTCTGAAAGAGCATCGCCATATCTGACTTGACCATGCTGTCCCTCGTGTAGGAAGATAATCATTTTAAGGAATTTGGGGGGACATCCTAGTCTTTCCAGGATCTGCCACAGACCTTTTCTACTTACAGTATCAAAGGCTTTGGTGAGGTCGACAAATGTTACATAGAGACCCTTGTTCTGCTCCCTACATTTTTCTTGCAGTTGCCTAAGGGCAAATACTATGTCTGTAGTACTCCTATTGGCTCTGAAGCCACATTGGCTTTCAGGAAGAAGTTCTTCTGCAATAGCAGGAACTAATCTGTTCAGGAGTATCCTTGCAAGGATTTTTCCAGCAATAGAGAGCAGTGTTATGCCTTGATAGTTTGAGCAATCGGATTTTGCTCCTTTTTTCTTGTACAGGGTGATGATGACTGCATCTCGGAGGTCTGATGGCAGTTCCCCTTTTTCCCAGCAATTCACAAGGAATTCGTGGAAATTTTTGTGGAGTGCATGACCTCCGTGTTTCCAAACTTCAGGTGGGATTCCATCAATCCCAGCTGCCTTGCCATTTTTCATCTGCTGTATGGCCTTAAGGGTCTCTTCCAAAGTGGGAGCTATGTCCAATTCATTTTTCATTGGTTTTTGTATCATATGTTGGATAGCTGAGGCTTGGACTACTCGGTTGGCGCTAAAGAGACTTTGAAAATGTTCAGCTCAACAATTTAGGATGGAGGCTTTATCAGTAATTAATGTTTGACCATCTGTACTGTATAAGGAGCTTTGGACCTGATAAGTAGGTCCAAACACTGCTTTAAGAGCTTCATAAAATCCTCTATGATCACCCAGATCTGCACAGCGTTGTGTCTTTTCTGCTATATTGATCCACCACTTGTTCTGCATGTCTCAGAGTTTTTGTTGTAGTTTGCTACATGTGAGGAAGAAAGCTGCTTTTCTTACATGGCAAGTTGGCTGGGCGAGGTATGCCTGGTGAGCAGCTCTCTACTTTGCCAACAGCTCCTGGATCTCTTGGTTGTTTTCATCAAACCAGTCTTGATTTTTCTTGTGGGAGAACCCGAGGGATTCTTCTGCAGACTGGAGGATACTGTTTTTGATATGTTGCCAAAGCACTGTAGGAGAAGGATCTGTAGGATGGTCTTCAAGTTTCGTTTCTAGATTTGCCTGGAAGTTGTCTCTCATGGTAGCTTGTTGAAGATTGTTGACTTGGAGTCTCTTCTTTAGGATTCCACCCCTCTTAGGTTTGAACTTAAGTTGAAGATTTAGTTTACATCTGACGAGGCGATGATCTGTTTGGCATTCTGCACTGGGCATCACTCGGGTATGATGGACATCACAAATGTCTCTCTGACGGAGTAGAACGTAGTCAATGAGGTGCCAATGTTTGGATCGGGGATGCATCCAGGTTGTCTTCAAGCTATCTTTCTGCTGAAAGATTGTGTTTGTAATAGTCAGCTGTTGTTCTGCACAGAACTCTAGCAGGAGGTGTCCGTTATCATTGCAATTTCCAACACCATGCTTGCCTAAGACACCTTTCCAGGCTTCGGAGTTCTTTCCTACTCTGGCATTGAAGTCACCAAAGATAATAATTTTATCTTCTACAGGGACTTTTTGTATGAGTTGGCGTAGGTCTGTGTAGAATTTGTCTTTCTCTACAGGGTCGGCTTGCATAGTTGGGGCATATATACTAAAGAGAACAACATGTGGGAGGCGTAAGGAAATAATGCGATCAGAGTGTCCTGTTGGCAAGGTTTCGAGTTTGGAGGCAATGGAGTTTTTAATCATAAAGCCTACTCCTGAAAGATGTTTTTTGGTTTTGGGTTTCCAGACCAGTAAAGTGTGTAGCTGGCGCCATGTTCTTTAAGGCTGCCTTCCTCATGGAAGCGAACTTCACTAAGAGCAGCGATGTCAATATTAAGCCGTGATAGTTCAAGGGCTATTAGGGCAGAACGACGCTCAGGCCGTCCACTATCTTCAGAGTCTTGCATGGTTCTGATGTTCCAGCATGCAAGTGTCAGTTTATTTACACCTTTGGAGGCCGGTGTGTGCCTTTGTTTCTTTGCCTTGGTTTGACCGCATCAGAAGATTCCCGTTGGCCACGGCTAGCCAACCAGGTAGTTGGGGATGAGCTTTCGTTAGGCCACCTTTTCTAGGCCCCTCTCCATATGGAGCAAGCAGTGCTCTCCTTAAAAAAGGCTGCTTGGTCGTTCAGGATGCTGCCGAACAAGACTGTCATCTCCCGGGTCAGCCTCAAGCGACCAATGTCCTGAACTGCCTGCATGCAGGGTTGGGGCTGCGGCTTCCAGTGCATCTTTACACCTGCCGGTTTCGTCCCTCGCCAGTCGCTACAGGGCTTTTTTGGAATTGGATTTGTCCTTCGAGCCTGTGCAATGGATTTTTCTGGTGGAGCGCAGCGTGCACAGAACTGGCCTCACCCTTTAAACCAGAGATTCATCTGCCGTGGCCTTGCAAGCATGGACGTGGCAGCGAGGTCCTCGGGCCGTAGGTTTGATTAGAGCTTCCTTCTCTTAGATGGTTGACCTTACAGGGTTGGACGAGCACCATCTGCCCGGGTTTGGGATTAGAGTTTTCCTTCTCCTAGGACGGTTGCCAAAAGGCTAGAGAGCCCATCCTGCCCTTTGACGCTCTTTGTCAGACCCTTCGGTTTTGACCTGTCTGGCATGGGAGACCCTACCAGTGGCTATTATGCCACCGCCAGCATAGCTCAAAACATCATTATGGTACGCAAGCCTCTCTCCCACGACAAGGGGGCGTCAATGGAGAGGTCTGTAGATCTACAGCCATGTAAACAGAGCTGGAGACCCTAAGGCAAGCCCATCGGGATCTTTTTTAAAGGAATTGTGCAGAGGGGGTTGCCTTCGCCTTCCTTCTCTGACCAATGGAGAAGCTTGAGCAAACATTTGTGGCAGCCAATAGCATTGCTCGTGGCGGGAAACTCCACAGGAAATATGTCACCGAGATTGTGAAAAAATGAGTAATCGCATCCTTGACTGACAGCTAAAAAAATAAATAAATCCTGGAACCTTTTCCTGTGTAAACAACAACAACAACAAAAACATGGAATACTATGTCTTGGGATCTTGCTTTTGTCATGGAAAAGGTTGTCATGTAAACAACAATCCCAGGATATTGTTCATCCAGCGACAAATTGTGTAAACAATAAGAGATGAACTCGGGATGAGGATATCTCACTTCTCCCCATGATAAAAACTGTCATGTAACTGAGCCCAAGGAAATGATTGGCTGCAACTGTGAAAAGGGGGAAGCACAAAGGAGAGGAACTTGTGAGATCATCATGCCCAAAGGCTCTACAATACATGGGACCTGTCATGTGTCTCAGCCTTGTTTTAGTGCTGTCTCTTACTGGTGCTGGTGTTCCTCCATTTGCTTCTCCTTTTATGAAATATACTTTTTGTAAATTTGCAGGAGGTCTGTTTTCCTGTTCTGATTTAGTTTCAGTGCTGAAACATGATAAAAATTATTATATGCTGAGACACCTTGAAATACCTTTGAAAAAGGCAGTATCCATTTGAAATAAAGCCCTAATGACAGGGAAATGCTCTCATCACACTAGGGAGCATTGATACCAAATTCTCAGCTCTAAGAACTATAATTTGCATACCAGCAGTGTGGTCTGTCCAAGAAAGAAACTCTGCCTGTTATTCATCAGTGTGTAACACATTTTGGGGAATTGCTCGTTTGGGAATATTTATCTAGCAGGGATCACAAGTGAGAAAATGACTTCTCTAAGATGAATTGAATTAATTCATTGTTCAAGGAAGCAGAGACTTGTGTTAATGTAGCTGAAAAGCCAGTCTCTGCCTTGCAGGATCCTTTGCTGTCTTTATCATCTGGTGCACATTTCCAAAGTAACATGAACTAGAAATATCATGGGATTTAGTTAAACAGGGTAACCTGGTTTTTCCCCTTTCCCATCACACACATTTGTGTAATTCCCTCCTTTTCTTTTCTTCATGTTTTTCTTTCCCCTTTCTATGTCTGCTACAGCCCAGAGGAAGATAAGCAACTGAGTCTAGAATCCAAATGCAAAGATCTAAACTGTGAGTTTGATTTCACAAATATTAGATTCTAAAAATAAATGTTCTGAATGTTTATGCATTGTTGTTGTTTTTTTCTGGGCTGTGATGCCATGTTCTGGAACTCTTCCAGAACACGGCCTCAGAGCCTGGGGAAAAAAAAAAACCTAGGAAAATCTATGGATGTTGGCCGTGAAAGCCTTCAACTTCACTTTATGCACTGTCTTAACTGGATGGTTTAAACTCTGATACATTTTAATAAAAATGTACTATTAAACAGCAATGTGCATTCTAAAAACCATAGATGACAATACAGTATTCCAAAGAACAGTCAAAAATACTATGTAAGTGTTTTTACTGAAGAAAAAAACACTACCAGAAATCATTTCAAGGCCATCTACCTGCTAGAACAAGGGTTGGTAAACAGGGGTTTAAAAAAAAGTTTTTTTGTTAAAAAGAGAGTGTTTACGCCAAAATGTCCAAAAATGATCTGTACAGGGTGTGAGGGGCATTTCCACCACATCTGGAGCTTCCCTGGACTTCTTAAGTAGTCAAAGCATTTATTTAAAGTGCCACAAAATACCTTCAGGGGTCCAGGAAGACTCAAAGACATGTCTCCATGTCCCCTAGAAGGCATTTGGGGGCAAATATCTGGAGGACCAATGTTTGATATCCACTGCTGTAAAGCATCATGCTGATTGCACTATATAAATCATTGTATATTAGGCCCACTCTGTGGACTGATAGAAAGAGAAGTGGGTGGAATCATGGTTGCTGCCCTTTCCTTTTAGAAAATAGATATTACAGAGATATTATACTTCTTAGGATAAAGTGGCGGACAGGTTCTTCAAGTGGCTGTCCTCTCCAGTCCCTGCAAACTGGAGTAGTGCTTAGACAGATTTCATGTTGAAAGATCCAAATTAAAATAGGAGTGTGGGTTAAAGTTAAAATATCAGTTTAGGCCTCTGTTTACAGGGACCACAGTCTACAACCACATAGAGAACCCATCCACCATTTTGATATACTATCTTTTATGGACCCGAGGTCCATAAAGTACTTTTTCCCAAACTCCAGCTGCTAGCATTAGGGATGTCACAAATTAAAAAGGAGCACCCAAAAGAGTAAGCTGCTCATTTTAATACTAACCAATGGGTTTGAATACTTGAGATGCTGCAGGTCATGTTCATAGCCTGCTATAAGCAGAGCCTGACTTTGCCCCAAACTTGAGTACTCTGTACAATGCCTATAGATGCCTCTTTCCCCTACCAGCAGAACAGCCCATCCATTTGAAGGAGGATAAAGCAATATCAGAGATGATGGTAAGTCCAGGTTTGTGCTGCTGCTTTCCAGAGGTTTCCTTCCCACTGAGCAGTGCATTTGGACTATGAACTCTAGTATTCCTAGTGAATAAGTAAGATTGGGTTGTGGTCTTCATGAAATTATCTTCTGCCAGAATGCAATTATTTGGGGGGAATTGTTAGAAGATGTCCTAGTGAGCCCATGTTCTGCATCTATTGAGCTTGGGAACACATCTCTAGTAGCTTTTCCCTGTATGGTAGGAACCACACAGCAAAGTACAGCACCGTCAACAGACTGTGTGGCTGGGGAAGAGCCTGAGAACTTGTTGGGGAGTACTGTATGGAGTAAGAATGAATCCTAAGCAACCCACCTCTTTTTGACACAATGTCCCCAGAAATGGAAAGAACTTTCCTAGGAGGATTCGAGACTTTCTAGCCCAAATCACATAGCATATAGGGCAGGAGGCCAACAGCTGAATCCAAGCTGTAAGCACTTTTTGGGTCAGGGAGGAGCCAATGTTGCAGAAAGAAAAGTGCAACCAATAAGGAGTTGCTGGAGACTGCTTACTGGCTTAAAAGTTAATAACACTGAGCCTCTCTGCTGGTAAACCCTTTCCAGCTTATGGGCCTAGCATGGATCAACCTAACAGTAAGAAGCAAACCCCTCCAGGTGTTCTGAGTCCAGGTAGGTCACCATAACAGGGTCTTAAAGTCCAGAGTTAAAGGCAATAAAGCCACCCAGAGCCAGCACACAGATCAGTCAAGGATAACACACAGAGGCCAGGGCAATGAATAAGACACCTGGATCAAAACAGAATCTTACTACATTTAGATAAATCAACTGGGAATGATGAAAAGCCAAAGTCAAATAACTATTCAGGATCTAACCAGCCCATCCCCTGAAAGCAAACATACAGGGATAGTCAAAGTGGTACAGTCCAATGTAAAGCATCAATAGTACAGTCACAGCAATAGTTACAAATTACAAGCACTGCAAAACCACTGGGGTTGTCTAGATGGTGAAAATACCCCTAATAGAAATCACAGAGAAATCCTTTTGTCCCAGTGAGCTGAGCAGGGGATTCACCATATTTGGAGGGAGGGAGGCAAGAAATCCCATTTAACAAGTGTTTTAGGGGACTTCGCAGTTTTCTGCAAAGTTTTTTTTTACACTGCACCGGGTTCCACAGTATTGGCCATCTGAACGATCAATTTACAGGGCTGTGCATTCTGGGCCAGAAGGAAGTTGGCAGTTCATTTGCCAATCATGCAAGCGGGGGTGGGCTTTCCTGTAACTCAGTCCGGAAGCACCATTTTGGCCTTCCAGAAGACTGAGTGTGTACTGCTTTGCAGTGCAGAGGTGAAAAAAAGTTGTTGTTTTTTTCAAGTGGATGGTCACTCTTCCACCTATTTAAAGATAGATTTTTTTAAAAAAAAATCTGTAGTGGTGATGGGAGTGTGGGGACTAATAGCACCCATAGTAATGGCCGCCATTTTGATTTGCAAAATGGCTCCCTGTGTGAATGTGACTGCACATCATTGAAGAGACAGTCCCCCCCCCAAAAAAAATCATGAAGACCACCGGGAACTGCTGCTAATGAGCACCCCACCACAATAATTGCTCCTGTCTAGTCAATTCCACTTTCTAGCATTAGGTTGTGGATCTCAGCAACTTAAATGAGGTAGTTCATACTTAAAGCTGGGAAGCTTGCATGGTTCAATTGCCACACCCAATACTCAGCTGCAGATACTCCTGCCTTAAGTTTTTCTGAGAAGATGGCCCTATAGTTGAGGTGACCTCTTACTCACAAGGAGTATTCTGAAACAAGAGATACACACACACACACACCCTTAGCTGAGAACCAAGTCTATGGCTTCACATGGCATTACTCCTGCAGAACAGGAGGAGGCCCAATACCCTGTTGACTAAGGACTTTACCAGAAGTGCAAAAACCACATCATAAGGATGCGACCATAACACAAAATGGAAATTATCAGACAACATTGTCGTTCAGTCATTCTGGAGACATAGTGCAGGCATGAATAAAGTGGGCTTAGCCCATCAATAAAAAAGTGACACCTCATCCACACCTGTGCTGTGCCTCGGGAATGGCTGAATGATGAGGGCATCTGATAATTTCATCCTTTCTGTTATCGTTGCATCCAAAATGACATGGGTTTTTTGCACAAGTCACCTGGTCTGATAAAGTCCTTAGAGGACATATCTTCTAACATTTCACAGATGAAAACTGGGACTTTTGTGGTCAAACAATATCAGAGTGTGGTCAAGATGGCAAAAGTTATTAATAAGAAACAACATATAAGGCAGGAGAGGCTGCAGTAGCTTGCTTTCACCTGAGCCTCACCACACACTCCTGCTGAGTTAACTAAGTGCAAACTACTTTTGAATGTTGAACTTAGTTTGCAGCAATTGAAGTAAGCTGAGGACAAATGGGGAAAGTGACTAGGACATTTTAAAAAGCAGATGAAAACATAGGATTATTTGAGATAGTTGGCAGGTATGAGAGTAGAGTTCAGCCTCCTTGTCCATCTCTGGGGTTAATTGTCTTCTCTTTAGGGATATAGACTATTGTACCCCCAAAAGTCCTAGGTCCACAGGGCCAGCTAGTTCCTCACTATCCTCAGACTTGCTGTAATCCTCACTGAATAAGTCCTCCTGCAAGGGCATGATATGAGGGAATTCAGTTCTGTGGAACAATGAGGCCTATGGTGTCTCCTTGCCCTTTCTGTAGGTTGTAAACTTTTGAGTGATGTCAAATGAGACCCATTTGACATATAGTTTAGTGGTAATAATGCTAAACTGGGACTTGGGAGATCAGATTTAATCCTCACTGAGCCATGAAACTCATTGGATGACTTAATGCCTGTCTACATTGCAGAAATACAGCAGTTTAAAGCCACTTTATCTGGTTATTTGTAGTTTTGTGAGGTATTTAGCCTTTTCTATCAGAGAACTCTGGTGCTTCACCAAACTACAAATACCAGGATTCCATAGGATAGAACTATGGTGGATAAAGAGGTGTCAAACTGCCGTATATCTGGAGTGAAGAAAGACCCTTAATTTAGCCTCTCACTCTTTCACTCAGAGCCTGGCCTTCTTCACAAGGTAAACATGAAGAGGAGGACAGCCATGTATGCTGGTAAAAGAAAGGCAGGAAGTAAAGGTAACAGAAACAAATAATAACAATAAATATGTGGGATGGTAGACCTCTGGAACTGACACAAGGGCAGTTGGTGGGATGAAATTAGTTTCCAATGAGCAAAACTCAGATGTTCAAGGTCCTGTAGATCTTGGAAGAGACAGTGGCATGGACCCCTTCTTGAGTTACTATTTCTGGGGGGTAGGCCATTTAAGCATGACCTTCTTTTTTATGACTTTATCAGACCACCCTCCAGAAAAATTCTTTTGCCAAAATAAACTGTGGCATTTTTATGCTGGCAAAAGAACTCCCCCCACCAGACCTTACCTTGATCATGCAAAAGAGGTTTCCCAGGCATTAACGGGGAGTGAATGGAGCCCCGTTCACTTCCTGGTTTAAGATCTCCACGAATTTCACAAGAAGACACTCGCGTGGGAAATGTAAAAGTAAAAGAAAGACACAAAAAGTTAACACAAGCACATACACACCTTTAAAAAGTCCCAAGTACCTGGGGGGGGGTGTACCATAAAAAGAGTGTATCCTACCTGGCTGTCACAATCTCGACTGGAAATGTTTGTCTGTTGAAACTGCATTCATGTGAGTACAATGGTGCGCAGATTCAAATGCCAGCAACACTGGCAACAAATTGATAAGGGAGATCTATTGACAGCTTGGGCTGTCAATAAAAAGGAACAGGTTTTAAGTAGATATGATCACAAAAGGGCGATGTTGTCTGGTATGTGCGCCCTTTTGTGGTCGTTAGGCCTCCTTATGACTGTGCCTGATAAAGTCCTTAGTTGCTACTTTTAGGCTGCAATCCTATACTCATTTAGGTGGGGGGAGGGGAGTAAGCTGGACTGAATTGAAAGGGATCTAGAGATATAGAGGATTGTGCTGTCAATAGTTGTCTTGTCAGATTGCTCAGGTAATGATTTTTGCCTTGGAAAATGAATCCTGCTATCAACCCCAGTTCTTTCAGCCATGTCATTATCTTCCTGAGAGACAGGCAAGATGAGGCCTATTTTTGGAGACCTCCCCTCTCCCTGAAGCCCTGACTGCAGAGATAGAGTTTGCTTTTTCCCCTCTGAAATTTGCCCTAAATGTGCATATATGCATATATATTAGCATATGGAAATGTATGCCCTATGGGCCTGTCCTCTAAATCTTTTAAGTACCTAGCAATGCCACTGGGAGAAGATATATCACCTCATTAAAGGTACTGCAGCATATTTCAAAGAGGAAAGAAATTCCAGCTAAAGAGTTTTGGTGTGTTCAGATATGGGAAGCTCTAATAATGGGGGAAGCTTGTCACTGTGAAAGAAAGCTCAACTTTCATGCTAGATGACATTTACTCTCTGCCTATTTAGAAAACCATACTTTGAAAGCAAAACATGAGGTCCAAAATATGTTGTAGCTGTTGTCTGCCTTCAACTGTTTCTGACTTATGGCGACTCTAAGGCAATCTATAACGGTGTTTTCTTGGCAAGATTTGTTTAGTTTGCCATTGTATTCCTCTGAGGCTGAGAGTGTGTGACTTGCCAAAGGTCACTCAGCGGGTTTCTGTGACTTGAGTGGAGATTCAAACCCTGGTCCTGTGGAGTCCTAGTCCAGTGTTCAAACCATTACATCAAGCTGGCTTTCAAAGTCCAAAATACATGGAGAAAATAGCAAACTATGTGAAAGAGAAATCTCTGACCTGTATAAAAAGCTTTAAAATATAATAGAAAATATTAGGAAGGAATTTATTGTACCTTCATTCATCTGCACTTTACAAAAAAAACCCCAAAACATATTCAGTGCAGTGTTACATTTTCAAGGCTGTTTGCTGACACATGTATCTCTGACACAACCTTACTATGACAGGGAAGACATGGTAAATCACAGGGGAGTACATATTTTCCTTAATGTCTAGTTTGACCCCTTAAAAAAACCTGAATTGGCAGTACTGTATCCTCTGATTCCATACTGATCATATTCTGCTCCATCCTTTTCTTTCTTTCTTCATCTTTGTCTTCTTCTGAACAACATTGCGTGCTTGGCCTATAGGAATCTTTTCAGTGAGATAATGGCACAAACCATTGTTTTATCCAAAACAGCATATTATTTATGGTGTTGTTACATTCTTATATTGGAAGGTCACAAAATCAGGTATTAGCAAGTTTGCAAATGTATATTTTCATATTACTGGTAACAATCTGTTCTATTAAAATATTGGGTTGAATTTCCACACTAAAAAATAAATAAATCTATGTATTGAATGGCTAAGATAGCTGTCCAGGTCTGTTACTCATATCATTACACCATTTAAAACAAAAACAAATTCAAAAAAGTTGGCATTTGAATGTTCTTGAAAAAAGACAGCTTAATGGACTTACATAAAAAGAATCACAAAAGGAGCAGACCTGCTGTCAAGAGAGCTACATTATTCTCAGGAGGAAGCTGATGCCCCAACTAAAGAGGGCACAAAACAGGAGGTTCCATTGTTTAAAAGTCTAAGCTAAGTAAGCCAGTATGTTTAGTAAGTGCTGGGTGGCAACCAGTAGAGAAAGGCTACTGAAGAGACTTATGCTTGCTGTGCCATGGAAAATTAGTTTCAGCATTTGCCTGCTTCTGTTATAGCTTTAGGTCAAGGAAGGGTGAAGCTTGCTTACTAGTGGCTCCTTCTTGTTAAAAGTCCCATACTCCTTCACTTCTCCCACCCTCAACTGACAGTTACCAGGCACCTTAAGCATATTGACACCATTTAGGACATTATCAGACTAGCATCTAAAAATGCTGTAATTCTGCAAATGAAGATATCATGGCATTATTATACTTATTATCACACGTAGCTGTAATCACGTGAAAGAAACACCATGGAATTATTGCACGACAATCAGTACTGCTTTAAAAATGGGAGTTTACTTCCACGATTCGGCATGGGCAAGATTTCAGTGGTTCTTGCGAGATGACATGAGCACACTTAAAACTCCAAAAATTCTTTAATTAACAAACTAAATGAACACACAAACACTGAAACAAACCTAAAAACTTGCAAACTAAAGGGGACAGTTCATAAAAAGAGCATCCTGTGCTTTGTTTTCAAGTTCTCACCTAGTTGTTTTTTCACTGAGGACTATCTCTCTCTCTCTGGCTTTTCTTCGCAAACGAAGATTCAGGAAGGACTCATCCCGCGCTTTCTGCAAGCGCGCTGATGACTAAAAAGGCCAATCCAAGATAAACAAGTCCGGTTGCAAAAAGCACAGCAGAAGGTCTCCTTGGGTGATGTTTTTGGGTTGTGATTCTTTCTGCGTTGTCATTTCTCTTCAAGACTTGTTCGTCGTGAGTTCTCAAATAAGGCTGCAGCACTGTGGATAGTGCGTCTCCATGCCTCCCGATGTGAGGCCAGGGCGGACCACTGTTGGTGATCAATTTGGCCAAGCCTGAGATGTTGTTTCAGGGAGTCTTTGTATCGCTTTTTTGGAGCGCCCCTCTTACGCTGACCCGTGGCGAGTTCACCGTAGAGTAGTATTTTTGGGAGGCGATGGTCCTCCATCCTAGAAACGTGCCCTGCCCAGCGCAGCTGCGTTCTCAATATCATGGCCTCAATGCTGGTGATCCCTGCTTGCTCAAGGACAGCAACATTCGTCACATAGTCAGTCCACTGAGGACTACCTCTGTAATATTCCGATTACAACGGGATGTGTTTTTGCATGCAGTCAATAGTGCAAAAAAAAAAAAAGCGCTGTTGATGATCTGTTGATGATTTCTCCCATCAATTAGAACTGATGCCTTCTTTGCAGCTGTAGCATGGAGTAATAACTCAAAAGATTATGTTGCGCAATAGCAGGGCCCATTCATGCTACCCTAGTGTCGTAATCCCGTGATTGTTGCCACGTTTGATAATGTCCTTAGTCTGTCTAGGTTCCTGGAGAATTTCTAGGCCTCCTTCTAAGGATCTGGCCCTTCAGACCAGTCCTAGGGTGGTGTGGGGGGAAGAGGCAAGGAAGAAGGCAGGTGATTCAGTGGTTCGGATTTATTTGTCCAAGTCCAGAAAATAGAAAACTTTGACCAACCCTTGAAATGTCCCTTTCAAAACCCCTTCAAAAACAGTTCATTGGAAGATTCAGATAAAAAAAAGGAATTGAAAGTGAGGGCAGAAGGGGAGAAAGAGGAAGATCAAAGCATCTAATTTTTATGCATTTATAAAATGCATAAGACATTTATGCATCTAAATAAGGGATAAAAATCAATCATGTCAATTCAACGTTGCTACCTGCTTGAGCCTAATTGTGGGTTTCTGAGCATTTACAGAGTTTGGAGGATGTTTCTTGTCTTTTGTTTTGTGACTGATGAACTGGTTTTACCAGGAGGACAAAGACTGTAATAAATCTCATAGATACATGGAAATTTGATACTAGTTTTTTTAAAACCAAAACCAAAACCTTCCCTCTTTGTAGAGATGGGGCATGGTATTGTCCACTGGTTCCATAAACTGTATTTATGATGTCAGTAATCTAGCCTTTTCCCAATCTACTTTTCCCAATAATTCTGATCATACACATCATAAGGTCTGTTACAGCTAGGGCTGGAAAAGATATCTGTAGCCTAGATCCTACATCTCTGCATACCTCTGCACATGCAGTTCTATGTTCTCTCACAACCCAGCAGCTGTCAAACCATGGGAGGTACCCCTAACTGCTATCTCTTACAAGTGGGGAAGGAGTGAGGGAGGAGGCAGAGATGGCTCACAGTATGGAGAAGCTGCTGCTGTCAGCTCTGTCAGGGAAGGGAAGAAATGAGGGTGTGCCCTCAAATGGAGTCTCCATTTGAAGGGGTCAGAGAAGCCAGATCTTCATGTCCTAAATCACCCCCCTCTCTCTTCCCCACCAGTGTCCTTCCTGGGGTTTGACAGCTGCTACAGACAGAGATAGGATTTTTGACAGAGTTCAAGGGCAAGAGAACAGCTCACTGCACCCCATCCAAAATGAGACTTAAGCTGCACTTATATACACCAAAGTCACTAACAGGATTCTGGCTGGTATTAATTATTTTTAAATCAATGCATTGAATTCATTATCTGTCAAACTATGAGAAAGATCATGCACACCCTTTCTTTTCCCATCAGTGGGAAGAAACAGATTTGGGCTTTCCCTTGTTTCTTTGCTTTTAATTGTACCCCAGTAAATATGCACAGCTCAAAATGTATCAAAACATTCTTTAGTGAATGGGAAAATATGGATATTGAGAAAAATGCATTAAATTTATGTACATTAGGAAAAGTGCAAAGCAAAATATAAATACATTTTCCGTGAGGAACGCCCCCACACACACACATATTGTCCAGCCTGATCCAAAAGACGGGTGTTAAATAATATGCAGGTGGGAGTTGGAGAAACACAATGAAACAGAGATAATTTCATATCCTTCATTTTTACAAGCTGGAGAATTATGAAAAAGGGCGTAGCTTCTGGGGGTGTGTTGGGGAGGAAAAGACAAGATTCTGTCTTTTGATAACCTCCCCAGGGGGTGATTAAAATACAGATGCTCTAGGTGGCAGTGTTGCTCAGTTGGCTGAGCTAGAAAAAGACGTTTACTTAAAACATCAGTCCTATCCCACAATACAGCTCTATAAATGTCCCCCAGAGGACTTTACAATTTAACAGGGAAAAATTACATTAAAATTCAAAAACACTTTTGAAGCTGAACACAGTAAGTAGGCAGTATCAGATATATTGTAAGTGTTCTTCATTCAAATATTGTAGTCTTAAACAATAAAGTTTTATAGGTAAGTGCCAACATTTTGACTTATGCCCATTAAAGAATTTGGAGTGAGTGCATGTGGAATAGAATTGGAGTAAAATGAGCATTCTAAATGCCAAGTGGCTGCAAAATGCTGACTGGCTGTTGAGAGAGTAGTAACAGAAAATTGAAATTTGCGAAGGAATGGGATAGCCAGAAAGATAATATGGCTGGCTAGCTGGAAGCCTAAACAGGATTACTCCATATTGACAGAGATGCATGCTGAATTTGGATAAAAGGGAAGAAGAGAATCACTTCCCCGTCATAGGTGCAACCAATGCACTTATAATTTTCAAACATGAATGGTTCCTTGGGCCACATGTATGCTGCCTATCATTTCTAGAACCATGGAGCTGCAGATTTCTTCCAAATATGCCTAAGGAATTTCAGTGCTTGTGAGATACTCACAATTTCACACCTACTAGTGAGGACAAGGAGATTCCTTGTAAGACAAAGCACATACTGCCTCAGAAATTTGCCCATTGATGAGACTTGTGCTTCATTTCATACTAATGAAACTGTGAATGCATTTCAAAAATGTAATAGTGCATATGGCTTCAAGCTATGTACAAATACAGGTTGCCTCGCCCTCCGTATTTGTGGGGGATATGTTCCTGGAGTTACTATGAATATTCGAAACTGTGAAGAATAGAGAAACCTATTGAAATGAATGACTTTCAGCAGAAGCATACCATAGAATAGCATGGGAGGACCTAGAAAGTGCCTAGAGAGGACTTATTTTACTAGGGGTCAACCTGTATGTGAAAATCCTGTGAAATTCATGAGGTTGCCATAAGTCAACAAGCAACTTGAAGGCACATGCAAACACAAATGTTCACATTATGAAAAGTGTGTAAATTTCATACAATGTGTACAGGAAATGATTCCAAATTTTGATGCAGGAAGAAAAGAAACAAACATAAAAGCTCCACCCACTGGACAGCATCTGTACTTGTATGTTTTTCCTTTGAAAACTGCCAGGAAAATGGACACATAGTTTGTTCATTATATTTTATCTTATCTTTTAGTGCAACCTGTGGTCTTCAGACATTGTTGGACACTGGCTCCCATCAGCCAAATAGCATGGACAATGATCAAGAATGGTGAGAACGCTAATTATATCTGCAGGTCATAGGTTCATCTTTCCTGTTTTAGTGGATAATGCTATTCTAAAGTTTATTTTGTTTCAAGTGGGGAGGTTTTTTTTAAAAAAAGAATAAATATAAATATATTATGCATAACTGGATTTGGAATGGGTTGCGCAGAGGACTAACATAAAATTTAGTTAATTTCCTCCAACTGAAAAGATAATGAACTGGAATGATAAATTAGGCAACATATGATATCTAGGCATTAAAAAGTGCTGTAAACCTAGCAAAATATATTGTAGGCATCTTTACTGCAAGAAGCCTGCTTTGTTAGCAAGCACAGAAAAGGATGTTTAAAATAGAAACACAACTCTATCGAATGCTGAGCTCTACCCAAGCATGACACTTTCTGCATTGTGGGCTATTGTAAAAAGTTGCTGAACACTCATCTGATTTAATCCACTGCTGAGTGTATCACCATACCCTGAGTGAGCAGTATGCTGTGAATACTGAGGGCATTCTCGATGGAATTCCATTACCTCAGCACGATTCAGTAGCAGGCTGTTGCTTTTCCCTGTTGGGAATTTGCATCTTGCATCACAAGTGTTTTAAATGCATAGTCTAAAGAACAGACCATAACATGAAGTTCTTTTTCTTTTTTAAGAATAACGTCATTCCTGTTAGGTGCTTTTTTAAAAATACCCCCTTGGACATAAAAGGTGAACACTGAATAAACTAACGGATGCCAATCTTGACCAGGTGTAGGCAATTAGGGAAAGTCTGGGAGCCTTCCAAAACAGAATGGAAATGTCCATCAGTCCAATTCCATTTCTGAAAAATGTTGGTTATTTTTTGATGCTAAACAGTGAAGCAATTGGGGCTTGTAACTTATTAAAAGGGAATTGCCACACCTGCCAGTTTCCAAGACAGATGGTTACTCCCTTCTCCTCCTTTTTTGGCCAGAAAAAGAGCAACCTAGGCAGCCTGAAGGATACAAAGATGGTCATGGGGGGCTGCATGGGAAGCCAGGACTGTACTTTGTCTACCTCTGATATATACTATTGATCTAAAGTCTCAATGTTGCCACAGTATGGCTTTTGAGAAGCCACCATCTTGTCTTGAACTTGACATGTGTAAGCTGAGAAGAATAGTGATCTAGCTTAGAGATAAAACCTAGGGAATGTGAGAATTTCCTTTGGTTCACTGAGAAAAAGCCAAACTGACAAATTCATTCATCCAGGAAGAGGCTTTTGTGTGCTTAGTTCCTTTAGCTTTGATTCCTTGTGTATACAGCTAAGTTTGTGGTGCTGAATTAGGGTTGCTACCACCACCATCTGCACCAAACAGGCTTCTCATGTATAAGAGCTGCATATCAGTTGGGTCCAGCATGTTCCTCTCCATGGATGCTGGGAACAAAAATGCCTGTTGAATTTGGCTAGAAGGATGAATAATGCTCTGGTTGAGGAGGGCACCTCTGGCACCCACAGGCACATTAGTTCTGCAATCTTGCCAAGTTGTACTATTATTATTATCATTAGTAGTAGAAGTAGTATTTGCCATGCTTACAGTAGTTGACAATTTTGCCTCAAAGAAAGCTCTCTTCTGCTGTTTTTATCTAGCAAAAGTTACACCAATCAAGAAACTGCAAAAGGAACATATTTTAAAGGTGACTGAGTGATGTTCCTTTTTACACGAAGATCACTTTTGTAGTTAGTAAGCATAGGTCAGTCTTTTGAGTAAAATGAGAATAACAGTGATCTACCTTGGAGGTAAAATCTAGGGATGGTGAGAATTTCCTATTAGAAAAACAGGGCAACCTAAGGGCAACTTAAAGACCAGCAAATTTATTGTAGAATATGCTTTTGTGGACTACAGCACTCTTCATCACACCTATGAAGTGCTACTGGGAATTTCAGGTATACAGACAGTGCAAATTTTTGAGGGGGGCATTGTTGACACTGAGGTCAGTAGGAAATTAAGTGTACAAAACCCTGACAATTATATTAATGACAATTACTTTATTAACAAATACAAAACTGTTGGCAATAACACAGCATCCTGGGAATATATAATCTAATTAACAAAATTAGTATGAGAAGAAGCCTCCCACAAGATTCAGGCCTCTGGTGATAGGCCTCTTGAATTTTCTAATGACAATTTTCTAATTACAATGACTTGTAATTCAAAAGTTTTTCTTTCCAATCTCCCCATGAAATTTTGTTTCTCCATTGCGGCCCCTTTAAGGTCAGTGACAGAATGTCCTGAAAGGTAGCTGTAAAACTCTGTGGGGTTTTTTTTTTTTGGTATTGCCATTTCTGATGACAGATTTGTGTCCACTTATTTTTTGTTAATCTGATTCCCAGAGGATGAAATTCTGGAAGCCATGCCCTATGAAGTATGGCTTAGGGAGCTGGGTATGTTTAGCCTGGGGAAGAGAAGGTTCAGAGGGAACATGATAGATATGTTTAAATACTTGAAAAGATGTCATACTGAGGATGGAGCAAGCTTGTTTTCTGCTGCTCCATAGATTAGGGAGATTTTCAGACTAGACTGTTATAGTGTTATTATTCCACTTTAACTGCTCTAGCTCCCTCCTGTAGAATTCTGGGATTTGTAGTTTAGTGAGGCCTAAGATCTCTCTGGCTGAGAGTTGTAAATGCCCCTCCCTAAACTGCAAATCCCAGGATTCAAGAGGCAGCCATAGCAAATAAAGTGGAATAGTAACACTATAATAGCGTTGTCTGAAAATCTCCTAGGACATGGAGCAAAGGATTCATGGGAGTCCTGGTGGCGCAGTGGTTAAATGCCAGTACTGCAAGTCACCACGTTGCAAGTACGATTCCAGCAGGCTCCAAGGTTCACTCAGCCTTCCATCCTTTCATAGGTCGGTAAAATGAGTACCCGGCTTGTGGGGGCAATTAGCTAACACACAGTGGAAACTGTTTAATGCAGTGTAGATGTGTAAATAGCTATTGCTTAAAATAATTTGTAAGCCGCTTTGATAGCCTTATGGCTGAAGAGCGGGGTATAAATAAATAAATAAATAAAAAATAAATTCAAACTACAGAAAAAGAGATTCTGCCTAAATGTTAGGAAGAACTTCCTGATAGTAAGAGCTGTCCAAGAGTAGAACACACTGCTTTGGAGTGTAGTTGAGGCTTTGGAGGTTTTTAAACAGAGGCTTTTAGATTCCTGCATGGCAGGTGGTTGGACTGGAAGGCTCTTATAGTCTCGTCTAACTCTATGATTCTATGCAGCAGAGCTTGACCAGGTTCAGTTTTAACTGCCATTTCCCAGAAAAATAAAGAAATAGGCATAGACCATGGGCATCCTCTGCATAAGGAATCAAATCAACCAATCTCAGTTATTGGTTTGACACAAATTGCTTATCATTGAGGCCTGTATCAGAAATAGAAATAAATATCACAAGAAAAATGATTTACTATGGTGTTTCATGATGACACCTTCAGTAGAATGTAACAAATAACAATATTGTAGCCCCAGAGCATTTCTCTCTCTCTCTCTCTCCATCACCTCTTGGGAGGCAGACCTCTCCCCTGGGATCTCCTATATTTTGTCCATAGCACACAATTGCCCAGCATGTTGGGGCGATAGAGAAGGAACCAGGAAAGGAGAAAAATCTCTCCTGTCCCCATGGATTGCTTCTGCTGCTCAGACCCACCACTGCTTGATGGGGAAAAGGATGGTAGGGTTGCTTTAGTGAATGGTGAAGGTTGGTGGAGTTGCTTGAAGTTAGGGCACAGGGAGGGACAGGAAATTGTTCTGTGGCCCAGATTTTGATCCGATTTGTGGAAGAATTAAGGGCTTTACAAGTTTATACTTTCTTTGAGGTGATCTTTGAGGTTATAGACAAATCAGCCTGGCATAGAAGTTTTGTTTTGTTTTGTTTTTTGCTCCCTGCTACTATTATACAAGTACTGTGTACAATATACAACATGCCGGGAAAACTGGAATGCACATCATAAAGATTTATAATAGTTTACCCATAGTAAGCAGTGTTGACGTATTTGTGAACAACTGGCCATCTTGTTACTCATTCTTTGTCTGGCTAGATAAACTAAGTATGACCTGAGAATGAATGGAGAAAAATATAAAAAGTTGTTTTATGTTAGTATTATGTTTTGGAGAACTTAGCAGAAACATCTTCAGGCCTTTCCAGATCTAAAATCATGTTATCTTAGAGTAGATACAGGACACAGAAGCAAGCTGTTGATTAAAATCTCCAGCATTCAGCTGCTAAGATTATGAACATATTTCCATACAGTTTATTGCTTTATGCTTGACAGATAGCATTTAACTGTAACAACAGATGTTAATGAAAAGTATTGAAGAATATATTTTTTTTTAAAAAAAAACCAATACACATAGTTTATATATTTCAAACTATATGAAGAGTGGGAAATGCAAAAGTTGGAGATATTAAAACTTGAAAACAAATGAATAGTTTAGAAACGAAATGCCAGTCTTTCTCCAATTATTTTCAGTTAAGCTTTCCTTGGCAACATGCCCTGGGAAATCAACTCTGGAACAAATTCCACTGGGTATTGTCTTTTATGAATGTGAAACATAAGTACTTAAATGGTACATTTTATTGTCATGTTCTACACATGAATAAAACAATTTTATGTTATGTATGTCTGGAAAAAATTGCCTCCAACGATGAGCCACCTTGATATTCCACCATTACATTCAGATTATTTTATTTTGGGTAGAGAAGATATTCCATAATATATGAGTTGTAGATGTTTCTTTTTTGCACAATTGGTAGCTCATCTATGTGTGCACTTTTAAAAAATGTAATGCATCAAAATTCAACTTTAAAAAAGTTTTCCTATTTAATTTCTCACTTTTGAAAATCCAAAAGGATAGAGGCATCCATCTTAAAATCAAGCTAATTATTAAGAACACATGCAGGAATCTGTTTTCAAAACATTTGATAAGTTTCATAACCTGGGAATATTTCATTTTCTTTATTTAGCCTATGTTATGCCTCACCATTTAAAAGGCCAGGCTACAAAGCATGGAATATTAAAGCTACATCTGTTAGGGTTAACACTTGATCACAAGTCTCAAAAAGACACATTGGCCATCATCCAGAATCTTCCCTTTGAATTCTTGTTTTTGAAATTCTTGAGTTTCAAAAATGACTTGCTGTCTACTGCGTTCAAAAGGAAGTGCGGGGGGAGTTCATAATCTTTTCTGAGCAATCAGTCCTGTTCTTTCAATTCTTGCCATAATGAAATTAGCTATGATTTAGTCTATCTATTCATACCACTTAGTTTAACTTTCTCTTGATCACATGCTAACTAGATACACATTTATTTGGAAATAAGTCCTATTGGTTTCATTAAATCTTGCTTCCAAATAAATATGTTAAGCACGATATATTTCTCTTTACTTGGGGCCAAACTGGACAATATATTCAGTGCATATACATACTTATTGCATCTACTAGGGGTGGAACAATTATTTGAAAAAATGGATGAAAAACAGGTTTCTTGAATGTCAGGAAACCTTGACGAGGAGAATCCTGGGTGGCTGAGAATGTTCACACTTTGGAACTTATTCTGCATGAAAAATGCACAAGAGGGTTTGTGTGTGTGTGTGTGTGTAAGAAAATGCTATCGCTTTCTCATTTTCTGTGCAGAAGATGTCATTTTCTGTCCCCTATTTTTTTTAAAAAAAATAGAATAAATCCTGAAATGCAACTAGCTGTGCAATTTTTAATGACTTTTTTGCAGCAAAGAGAAAGCTGTCATATTTCCCTGCTAGAATGAAATCTACAAAGATTTACTCCCTGGTTATCTATTACATTTGAATAGACAAAGAGAGAGGTTAGGCAATGATCAGTATCAGGACCAATCTGCACTGTAAAGAAGGTCATAACCCCTTGCCTTGCAAAATGATTCTGCTGAAAATTTCACCCGTGTCCAGCAGCTACAGTCAGGTCTCTGTATCCACAGATTCTTTATCCATGGATCCAACCATTGCAAATATTCCAGTTCCCCTCCCAAAAGCAAACCTTGCTGTCTGCCATTTTAGACAAGGGACACCATTTTACTATCCCATTGCATATAATGGGACTTGAGCATCCACAGATTTTGGTATCCACACAGGGTCCTGGAACCAAACCCCAGTGGATACCAAGGGCTCACTTTATTAGCCCTAGGAGAGAACCTTCAATTACCTGAGAGAGAGGCTTAAATCCAGTTGGTAGTTCCAACTGAAAAAGTCTTGCTACTTGATAAGGAGATTTTCAGACAGGCAAAAATCGCCCCTTGCCGCGCGAGCAGCCTCCCGAAACTGCTGCGCGGCAAGGGTCTTTTTCGGACGACGCTGTGCCTCTAGCGAAGCCGTCCGTGTCACTTCCGTGAAGCTTGGGACGGCTCCGCGTCATATTTCAATCACGGGCAGCCTCCGTGCTTGAAATATGGCGCGGAGCCGTCCCAAGCTTCACGGAAGTGACACGGACGGCTTCGCTAGAGGCACAGCGTCGTCCGAAAAAGACCCTTGCCGCGCAGCAGTTTCGGGAGGCTGCTCGCGCGGCAAGGGGCGATTTTTGCCTGTCTGAAAATCTCCTTAGTCAACACTGATGTAAACTCCATTTAGTCCGCTGGCATTTTGTTCAATTCTAACAGAGCCATCAATTGACTTTAGGCCACCCATCAGACCTGTAGAGCCTGAGATATCACATTATTTATAAACCTTCTACAGCTAGTTACAAAATTGTTCTCCATTGTGAACTTTGAGGACATTAAGAATGCCTTCCTATCATAATCTGAGGTTGTTGAGCATCCTGTGTTTGATCTTCTTGCAGGTCTTATCTCTGGCTTTTCTTCGCAAACGAAGATTCAGGAAGGATTCATCCCGCACTTTCTGCAAGCACACTGATGACTAAAAAGGCCAATCCGAGATAAACAAGTCCGGTTGCAGAAAACACAGCAGAAGGTCTCCTTGGGTGATGATTCCAGGTTGTGATTCTTTCTGCGTTGTCGTTTCTCTTCAAGACTTGTTCAGCGTGAGTTCTCAAATAAGGCTGCAGAATTGTGGATAGTGCATCTCCATGCCTCCCGATGTGAGGCCAGGGCGGACCATTGTTGGTGATCAACTTGGCTGAGCCTGAGATGTTGTTTCAGGGAGTCCTTGTATCGCTTTTTTGGAACACCCCTCTTACGTTGACCCATGGCGAGTTCACCGTAGAGTACTATTTTGGGGAGGCGATGGTCCTCCATCCTACAAATGTGCCCTGCCCAGTGCAGCTGTGTTCTCAATATCATGGCCTCAATGCTGGTGATCCCTGCTTGCTCAAGGACAGCAACATTCGTCTCATAGTCAGTCCAGTGTATTTTTAGGATTGTGCATATACAGCGCTGATGAAAGCATTCAAGGAGTCGTAAGTGGTGGCGATAGGTGACCCATGTTTCAGACACGTAAAGGAGAATAGACAGTACAATGGCTCTATACACACTGATTTTTGTGCTTTGCCTCAGGTGTTAATTACTCTAGACTCTTTTGTGAAGTCTTCCAAATGCACTATATGCCTTTGCTAATCTGTGATCGATCTCTTTGTCAATCTTGGCATCTGAGGAGAAGATGCTTCCCAGGTAGGTGAACTGCTGAATGGACTTAAGCACAGAATTGCCGACGGCAATGTGGGGATGGTGGTGTTCATCCTGTGGTGCAGGCTGGTAAAGAACTTCTGTTTTCTTCAGGTTGACTTCTAGCCCAAACAGCTCTGCAGGTGTTGCAAAGCAGGATGTTAGGCGCTGCAGAGCTGCTTCTGTGTGGGCAACAAGGTCAGCATCATCGGCGAAGAGCAGCTCACGGACTAGATAGTTTAGAGTCTTAGTGTGAGCCCTCAGACGGCTTAAGTTAAACAAGCTACCATCAGTACGGTAATGTATATAGATGCCGTCTTCTTCTTCAAGCTCTGCCGTATCCCTCTCGAGCATCATGCTGAAGAAGATTGCAAATAAAGTTGGAGCAAGAACACAACCTTGCTTCACTCCATTAGTTATTAGAAAGGGCTCTGAAAGAGCATTGCCATATCTGATCTGACCGCACTGGCCCTCGTGTAGCAAGATAATCATTTTAAAGAATTTGGGGGGACATCCTAGTCTTTCCAGGATCTTCCACAGACCTTTTCTACTCACAGTGTTGAAGGCTTTGGTGAGGTCAACAAATGTTACATAGAGACCCTTGTTCTGGTCTCTACATTTCTCTTGCAGTTGTCTAAGGGCAAATGCCATGTCTGAAGTACTGCTATTGCTCTGAAGCCAGTTCAGGATTATCCTTGGAAGGATTTTTCCAGCAATACAGATCAGTGTTATGCCTCAATAGTTTGAGCAATTGGATTTTGCTCCTTTTTTCTTGTACAGGGTGATGATGACTGCATCTCGAAGATCTGATGGCAGTTCCCCTTTTTCCCAGAAATTCACAAGGAGTTCGTGGAATTTATCGTGGAGTGCATGACCTCTGTGTTTCCAAACTTCAGGTGGGATTCCATCAATCCCAGCTGCCTTGCCGTTTTTCATCTGCTGTATGGCCTTAAGGATCTCTTCCAAAGTGGGAGCTATGTCCAATTCATTTTTCATCAGTTTTTGTATCATATGTTGGATACCTGAGCCCTGGACTACTCGGTTGGCACTAAGGAGACTTTGAAAATGTTCAGCCCATCGATTCAGGATGGAGACTTTATCAGTAATTAATGTTTGCCCATCTGTACTGTATAAGGAGCTTTGGACCTGATAAGTAGGTCCGAACACTGCTTTAAGAGCTTCATAAAATCCTGTATGATCACCCAGATCTGCACAGCATTGTGTCTTTTCTGCTACATTGATCCACCACTTGTTCTGCATGTCTCAGAGTTTTTGTTGAAGTTTACTACATGTGAGAGGAAAGCTGCTTTTCTTACATGGCAAGTTGGCTGGGTGGGGTATGTCTGGTGAGCAGTTCTCTACTTTGCCAACAGCTCCTGAATCTCTTGGTTGTTTTCGTCAAACCAGTCTTGATTTTTCTTGTGGGAGAACCTGACGGATTCTTCCGCAGACTGGAGGATACTGGTTTTGATAGTGTTGCCAAAGCACTGTGGGAGAAGGAACTGTAGGATGGTCTTCAAGTTTGGTTTGCAGATTTGCCTGGAAGTTGTCTCTCATGGTAGCTTGTTGAAGATTGTTGACTTAGAGTCTCTTCTTTAAGATGCCGCCCCTCTTAGGTTTGAACTTAAGTTGAAAATCTTAAGTTGAAGATTTAGTTTACATTTTACGAGGCGATGATCTGTTTGGCATTCTGCACTGGGCATCAGTCGAGTATGACGGACATCGCGAATGTTTCTCTGGTGGACTAGAACATAGTCAATGAAGTGACAATGTTTGGATTGGGGATACATCCAGGTTGTCTTCAAGCTATTTTTCTGCTGAAATATAGTGTTTGTAATAGTCAGCTGTTGTTCTGCACAGAACTCTAGCAGGAGGCGTCCGTTATCATTGCAATTTCCAACACCATGCTTGCCCAAGATACCTTTACAGGCTTTGGAGTTCTTTCCTACTCTGGCAAGTACTCTGGCAAGTCACCAAGGCTAATAATTTTATCTTCTACAGGGACTTTTTGTATGAGTTGGCGTAGGTCTGTGTAGAATTTGTCCTTCTCTACAGGGTCGGCTTGCATAGTTGGGGCATATATATTGAAGAGAACAACATGTGGGAGGTGTAAGGAAATAATGCAGTCAGAGTGTCCTGTTGGCAAGGTTTCGAGTTTGGAGGCAATGGAGTTTTTAATCATAAAGCCTACTCCTGAAATATGTTTTTCGGTTTTGGGTTTGCCAGACCAGTAAAGTGTGTAGCCAGCGCCGTGTTCTTTAAGGCTGCCTTCCTCATGGAGATGAACTTCACTAAGAGCAGCGATGTCAATATTAAGTCATGATAGTTCATGGGCTATTAGAAGAGAACAACACTCAGGCCGTCCACTATCTGCAGAGTCTTGCATGGTTCTGATGTTCCAGCATGCAAGCGTCAGTTTACCTACACCTTTGGAGGCTGGTGTGTGCCTTTGTTTCTTTGCCTTGGTTTGACCACATCAGAAGATGCCCGTTGGCCGTGGCAAGCCAACCAGGTAGATGGGGATGAGTTTTCGTTAGGCCACCTTTGCTAGGCCCCTCTCCATATGGAGCAAGCTGTGCTCTCCTTAAAAAAGACTGCTTGGTCATTCAGGATGCTGCTGAACAGCACTGTCATCTCCCGGTTCAGCCTCGAGCGACCAAAGTCCTGAACTGCCTGAATGCAAGGTTGGGTCTGCAGCTTCCAGTGCATCTTTACACCTGCCATTTTGTCCCTCGCCTATCGCTACAGGGCTTTTTCGGAATTGGATTTGTCCTTCGAGCCTGTGCAATGGTGGAGCGCAGCATGCACAGAACTGGCCTCAGCCTTTAAACCAAAGGCTCATCTGCTGTGGCCTTGCAAGCATGGATGGTTGCAGCAAGGTCCTCGGGTCATAGGTTTGATTAGAGTTTCCTTCTCTTAGATGGTTAACCTTACAGGGTTGGACAAGCACCATCTGCCCTGGTTTGGGATTAGAGTTTTCCTTCTCCTAGGATGGTTGCCATAAGGCTAGAGAGCCTATCCTGCCCTTTGACACTCTTTGTCAGACCCTTCAGTTTTGATCTGTCTGGCATGGGAGACCCTACCGGTGGCTATTATGCCACCGCCAGCATAGCTCAAAACATCATTAGCGTACGCAAGCCTCTCTCCCATGACAAGGGGGCATCAATGGAGAGGTCTTATACTGTCTTCACAAAATGCACAGTTTAATTGCTAAGCTTCCCTACCAGAGTAAGTATACAAAAGCAGTTTGACAAATGTATATACAGCAGCAAAAATATCCCCTTAACATTAGATATGATCCAGTAGATATTTGCATCTTACTGTACTTATAAGTGCTAATGCATTAGCATTACACTGCTAAAGAAAATACATTTGTTGATGTAAAAACTTTACGAAAAACTTATTCAACTAATTGTGTTCGCTGTTAACAAAATTATTAATCACTGAATTACTAACCACTAAATGGCCAAAAATGCCCCCATAATCACTCCAAACCATAACAAATTAAAAGAATAAAAAAGTTATTTGTTACTCAATTTTTTTATAGTAATGAATAATAATAAAATAATACTAATGAATAAGCATCCAGTTATTAAGATATTGTATTTTAAGTTACTTGTAGAAAATTTTAAATTGGTATTTTTTAACAAATTATTTCTAAGCTCTGTAAATGTAGGTAACTACCATAAAACCTTGGCAATGAAACAGTGTGTGCCACTTGTATGAAAAAGCAGGGTATAACACAAAACACTTGCTACTCAATAGGAAATGGTAGGATGGAACACTGGTATGCCAGGTAACAGATTTGTAACTGTTTGGGGGCAAAGCTGTGCAAACAAATTTCCACATTCAAGGAGTGGCTTGGGCTTACAGCCTCAAATTAAACTGCAACTACATTTTCTGAAACTAGTGGGTTTGTGTGTGTGTATTCATGTGTGTGTGTGCTAGCTTAAATATCTGCAACCAATCTTCATATCCTATGGTTTGTTCAAAAATAGGGTTGAAGATCTGAATTGTTTCAAATATTTGCTTTGAGCATTCCATCCTACCTTGAAAGGAATCCAAAAGCTTGCTTTCTCCCACCCAACCATGTTTCTGAACTAACAAACTGTCTCTTCTTCTTGTGTCACATTACTTCACACAAAATTACTCCCAGCCACTCCACAAAAGTCTCCTGACACATATAATTTGAAGATCTTGGCGACTGAATGATCCTGCCATATGACTAAGATGTTCAACTTGAAGAAACATTTGGTGTCTATATCAGGCCAAATGCAGCATAGCCAGTACAATATAAGCTTGTGGTAGAAAACAAGAGTAAATATTCAGGATACTCTTTTGTAATGTACAGGCTGACTTCACTTAAAAACATCAGCTTCCAGTAGGTTTCAGGAAAGTTTTATTTAAAAAATAAAGATCACTGTACAAATGCATTGCCAAGACTGAAGATTTCCAGTTACGTAGTATACTTAAAACACAAAGCAATACAGGCAGGTTTTCCCGGGCTTCCATCCCATTCGTCAATTAACCAAAAACAACCTGGCCTTCAAGGCAGACCCCTCTTTCCCTTCCATAACTGGGCTTTCCCATAGATATGACATCTGCTCATTAATCCAAGCCAAGAAAGATAAATAACCCCTTTCCACCCCATTGGTATTGTATAACCCATCATCCAGCTTAATGGAATACAAACATAAGAAAAAAAATGCTAAACAACCATGGCAGGACTTAAGGCTTAAGATCCTAACATCTTGTAGAGTTAAGAAAAAGGAAAACTTACATTTATTGTTTCATGAAATCCATATTGTTAAAAGAAAGGAGACAGACAAAAGATTACCTGCATTTCAGTGGAATTGCTCCTAAAAGCTGGCTCTCACATGTGAATGTAAGCCATCCTGAGGCAGGAGCCTCATTGTAGCTCCCTTCCCAGACAAAGGGAGAAAAAGGACTACCTAACTTTTGGGAAGAATTATGGTTGGCAATGGCACTGCAGAACTGTAACCATTAATGAAGCTGTTGGGGGATGCATACCAAGCATGGTGAAGTGTTGCTCCAGGGACATTTGGGACTGACAGAAATCGCCTCCCTGGCGGAGGTATGTTTCTCACTCCTGGCTCCCCAGTAAGTCCTTAGACTGAACCGGGACATGGGTGGAGTGGAGGGGACCATGTGCTAACAGCTACCTGTGACAGTACAAACACTGCCACCAACTATTTAAAAAAATACTCTAAAATCAATGCATAAATAAGGAATCCTCCCAGCTGTTTGAAATATGTTACTTCCATACTTACAATTCTACAACATTGGTATCTTGGGACTTTAGAGAGTGAGTAAAAAATAACTTTATGTGGGTAGAATTTAAAAGTGCTGCACAATTTTTTAAAGGGAAGAAAAAAAGAGACTTTGAAAAATAATTTGAGATTTTAACTCCCTGCAAGAAAATTTTAAGTAAGTCTGGGAAGAATGGAACAATTAATGGGACCCTGAGGAAAAGACTCATATTTACCTTCATTGTTCATAAGGACAAGGACATTTGTTTTGATGGAGAAAAGAGAAAGTGATTTGTTGTTCAACTCTTTATGAACTGTATGTAACCTTCTTGCAATACATCTGATGGGCTAGAGAGTGAAAGTGGAAGGGAAGACTCTACAGTGACTTCTAGTGTTCAAGAAGAATTATTGTAAGGAAAAGCTTTTTTTTTTTTAATTGACAGCTGTCAGTTTGGCTTCTGCCACAAGGAAAGCAACTGCACAAACTCAAAGAAGACATCTGTACACCAAGTTATGAAAATGCCAGATTAAAATTTGGCAATTTTTGATGGGAACAGGAAGATAAGGCAGGGCATAAAACAAGATATGAAAGAGATGAGGGCTGACATCAAAAAGGATTTAAAATCAGAATTAAAAGATATTAAACAATCAATTGAGAATTTGACTATGGAAATGACTCAAGTTAACAGTAAATTAGTGAACTTAGAGGATAAGGACTTTATCAGACATAGCAAAAATCATAAGATTACAATGTCATGGCAAACGGGTCTCGTTATTGTACAATGCTGTCATCCTCACGTGGTCAATCTGTGCTCTAGCCATGAATAAGGCATTACTTTTCATTGATGAGACAAGCTGTATTGCTTTTTTCACAGCATTGAAGAGCGTGTGAAATCACATCCCACTGTAATCACGAGATTACAGCATGAATGGCTGGTTCTCCCCAACCCCTGTTCCCAGCAAGAAAACCTCCAGGTGAGAATGTGAAAACTATCCACAGGACACTTTTTTATGAACTGTCCCATTTTATTTGCACATTTTTAGGTTTATTTAAGTGCTTGTATGTTCAATTACTTTGTAAATTCAAAGGGTTTGGGAGTTTTTTAAGTGCACTCACGTCTTCTTGCAAGAACCACTGAAATCTTGCCCGTGTTAAATCACAGAGGTAAAATCCCATTCTTAAAGTGCTAGTGGTGGTTGTGTGATAATTCTGTGGTGGTTGTATCATGCAATTACTGCAATGTGTGATAATAAATGTAATAATGCCACTATGTTTCCACTTTCCTCAATAAGGGAATTACAGCATTTTTAGCCGCTAGTCTGATAAAGTCTAAAAACCCAAAAGTTGGAGGAGATGGCTGAGAAATTGACATTTGAACATGAAGAAGAATTGGATGCAACGGCACTTCTGGAACTGAAGGGATGAGAAAGAGGTTTAATGTTCAGAGATCTACTAGAACAGTATAAAGAAGACTTACATGAATATTTAATCCCTGCACTGACTGAATTTCATGGGGGTGGGGAAATAAAGAACAATGTTAATGAGAAGCTGATAAAATTTTTAGACTTGATTCCAGAGTGGCAAGACAAAAGAATTTACCAAGGGATATTATAATTTTTATTTTATTTTATTTTATATTCTTTATTAGTTATTTATTTCATTCAACATTTTACATTTGTTTCTTGCATCT
Source organism: Gambelia wislizenii (assembly GCA_030847615.1). Lineage (NCBI taxonomy): Eukaryota > Metazoa > Chordata > Lepidosauria > Squamata > Crotaphytidae > Gambelia > Gambelia wislizenii. The sequence continues at coordinate 160,357,703 of JAUMIR010000001.1, read as the reverse complement.
CTTCATTCCTTTCTATGTATTAAGTAATAAATAAATACAACTCATCCAACACAATTATATTCCCGTATTTATAGTCTGTAACAATGTTTCTATATCCATAAAACAGAAAACATAACTTTACTATTTCCTGCCTTTTTAGCATTACCTCTTTATGTTTCCTTTCCATTCTTTGTCTTCCTTCCTATTTAACCTCCATTGGTTTATTTCTTTTACTAATTTAATTTCCATTCCTTTTCCCTTTTCCTTTTCCTTTCACTTATATAAATTCTGGGCAAGTTGTTTATTTTCCACCCTTCTGATATCTGCATCCATCCTCCTGTCTTACAAAGCCTTCTTTTCTATTGTCTACAACCGGCCTACTTGTCACTTTTAAAGGGTCCCTTTCTATTTGGCCTTGTCCCTTATGTCTTCTTATTATTTAGTTTCCTGAAATTGGCCTCTTGCTTATTTGCCAGACCCACATTCTTTTGTGCTCCATTTCTAATTAAGACCAAAAAAGATGCCTCTCAGTTATTTCCCATTCTTTTTCAGTCTTTCTCACTGATCCTCTCCTCATAATTGTTGTTAACTTATCTGATTCCCACATATCATACATTTTCTTGGCCCATTCCTCTATTGTTGGGATTTCCTTCTTTTTCCATACTTTTGCATATATTATTCTGGCACTTGTTATCATATATAACAAAATCCTCCATTTTTTCTTCATGTCTTTTCCTTTTACACTATCAATCATATTTAACAAATAGATTTCCAGAGTTGACGAGTAGTCTAGCTCTAGAATCTCTTTAATTTTTATGTGTACTTTTTTCCAAAATTTCTTAGCTTTTTGACAATTCCACCATAAGTGAATTAAAGTTCCTGTATCTTGCTCACACTTCCAACACTTTATCACTCCTGTCTTATATATTTTATTCAACTTAACTGGAGTTAGATACCATCTAAAAATCATTTTTATGAAATTCTCTTTATTTATTATATTATTATTATTATTATTATTATTTAATTTATTTTATGAGAAGGCAAACAAGAGATTTGATTTTATAAGAACAGTATCTACATAGATCCAAGAGTGAAGATAAGGAAGTTTTGATTTCCAAAGATATAGCACCAAGACTACTCAGAAAAAGGAGAAACTACACCTTCTTAACAGCCCAACTAAAACACCATAGGATATCGTTTGGGTGGGAAAAGTTAGAAGGCACCACTACTTTTCCTGTTGACACTAGAAATCTTAATGGGAAAATAAGAGAAGGGGCTGAAATAAAATCCATAATCTTTAAGGGCCATAGTTTTAAACTGAGAGAATATGATGATTTGGTGATCTCATTAGCAGATCCATTGGGAATCTCTGAATCACTGATGGATTGCTGAAAGAATATGGAGACATTGCTGGTTTTAGAGTTAACAAAGTGAAAACTATTCTGTTAACTAAAAATATGACAAAAGATGATGAAGAAGTAGAATTCAGGTTTCAGAATTGTGAAAACTGAAACACTTAGGGTGACTATCTCTAAAAAGAATTCTGAACTCTTTCAGAATAATTATACGAGAGATTGGAATGAAATAAAAAATGGTCTACAGAACTGGGATAAAGTTATTGCTTTGGGGAAGGACTTCTGTTGGAAAAATGAATGTATTACCTAAAATGTTATTTTTATTTCAAACTATTCACATTATGACAAATGACACCCCTTTTAAACAATGGCAAAAAGATATTTCAACATTTGTTTGGAAGGTAAAAAACCAAGAGTTAGATTTAAGGTTTTACAAGATGCAAATGAAAGAGGTTATTTAGGCCTGTAAAATTTGAAAGTATATTTTTATGTGTGTTGTTTAGTTTAGCTGAAGGGATTGATAATACTGAAGAAATGAAGATTGCTATATTTCATGGGTTTTGATTTAAGATTTGGATGGCATGGTTTTCTTTGTTATGATAAAGTTAAAGTGAATAAGGACTGTAAGGATCCTTATATAAGAACTTTGTTGAGAATTTGGGCAAGATATACGTTGAAGTTTTACCCTAAAATAACTTCATATAATTCACAAAATGAGGCCTTCCATAAACAAGAAATAATACTGAAAGATGGATGGATAACTTACAGAGACTTGTTAGTATTGCAAAATGGCCAGTATATAATTAAAACAATAGAATAATTAAAATCTGAAGGGTATAATTGTCACTGACATGTGGATAGACAACTTAATTAATGCCTGAAGATGGAAAAGAGGTTAGAATGTATTGAATTAACAAAATCAGAGTTTGGAATACAGTTGTGTTCTAATGATGATCGTTTAATTACTAAGATGTATAAAATGTTGCTGAAAATAGAGATGGAAGAAGAGCAAGTAAAAGAATGTATGGTTAAATGGGCACAAAATGTTGGCCATGAGATACAATTAGAGCAATGGAGAGAAATGTGAACTAAAAGGTTTGAAATGTTTTACAAGATGATGTATAGATGGTAGTCAATGCCTAAGAGACTGTTAAATGTATACAGGATCTAAGAATAAGTGCTAAGATTGGGACATTTGACCATATGTGATGGTCTTGTGAAAAGGAAACAAGATATTGGGTTCAAATCAATAAAATGTTGAAGGATATTTTGAAAGTTAAGATACAATTGAAGTCTGCATTTTTTTTTTGTTAGGAATGTTAAATAAGTATTGGGCAGGACATGGAAGAATTCTACAGTATATGGTGACTGCGGCAAGACTTTTGTATGCTCAGAAATGGAAGGATGCTATGATACCTATACAAGAAGAATGGCTGGTGTAAATGTATGACCTTGCAGAAATGGACAAGCTGACAAAATTGATCAAAAATTGATCATTGAGAAGTTTTAAGGAAGACTGGGAGGCAGTGATAACATATATGAGACAATTGTGAGCAGGGCCGGTTTAAGGAATTTTGGGGGCCCCTGCAATGCTTTACTTTGGGGCCCCCATATGACTTGAAGGCACATGGGCAAGAAAGAAAGAAAGAACGAAAGAAGCCCTTTCTGAGGGAGACAACCCTCAAATTCCCCCCCTCTCTCTCTCACACACACTCATCCTCTCCGATGTGCCTCTCCCTCCAGCTTCTGCCACGGAGGGCTGCTGTTTCTTTCTCTTTCTCTTTCTCTTTAGTTTTGGAGAGGCTGTTTTGTTTGTTTTTTTAAAAAAAGCCAGCAGGAGGTTTTTGGAGGAGGAGGGTAAGAGGGGGCTCCTCCTGGCTGTCTCCTGGCTGTTCCTTCGTCAGATTAAGGAGGCCAACACGGGGCCCTCTCTTGACCTTGGGGCCCCCTCTTGACCTCGGGGCCCCCTGCCAATGCTGATTTGGCAGACAGGTTAAACTGGCCCTGATTGTGAGGGGATTCAGCAGTGTTAGGCTTTGAAAACTAGTAAAATTTCATAAATAGTAGAAGAACATAGAAGATAAAATGAATGAGAAAGTCAGATTAATTATACAAGTATAACCAACAACTGGGAGATAGGAACAATTGAGTAAATGTTATAGGTATTATTTTAATATAATGTTTCTTTAGTTTTTGTCTGTTTTTGTAATCTGTGTTTGTGTTAATATTTTTTATTGAAAAAAGGACTAACTTCTGGAAGAAGAGAAAAAAGACCTCTGTAGGCAGGAAGAAAGCAAAAAGGCTTGAGTGTATAGATCAAATAAAGAAGCAGAGGTGAAACAAAAGTGCAGACATACTTTCTAGAGCTCCCTCTTACTAATCACTTCATCCAAGCACTGATGCCTCTTTGCTTCCAACATAACAGACCATAATGCCTTTGCAATCCTCCGTCTCTGGTTACATGATGATGGTGGTGATGAAGTTGATGAAGGTGGTGATAATTAGGGGTGTGTGTGTGTCAGAACTGCCAAGATCTTTAGGCCACCTCTCCCTTTAAAAAGGTCAAAATATGAGTACTATAGATAGCTAAAGATATCAATGTATTTGTCTTTGGGGACAGATGAGGACACAGAGGAGAACAGATAATTTATTTTCAGGGTTCATGGTCTTCATTTTTAAAATGCATGGGGATGAGCATCTTCCCATCGCAACTGATCAACCTGATCCAAAGTATGGAAACTGAGAATAGGTATGGATGGACTTTACAGCTTATTGCCAATAGCATCAGGTATTTGCCAAAAAGCTATCCATATTTTCTATGGCTACATTAAATTGCATTTATATGGCACATACTACTATGAACTCTTTTTGTTTACTTCTACTATTTCAAACATGACCACAGGACAAAACCAGCTCTTCCATTAGCATGGTGAAATGTTTGTTTGTGGAAGCAGATGTTGGGAGGTTTTAGCAAGGTATTGGGGGAGAGACAGTATGCTAAATGGACTGCCCTGCACCTCCTAAGTCACTGGAAGATGAGGCACAGGATACTGTCCACAGTCTCTTCACCACTGTTAATGAACATTTCAACTGTCAAACCCATCAACTTGGTGCATGGAACAGAAAGGGGTACCACCTTGTGCTTCACTTTAGGCAACAAAATATCCTGGGCTGGCTCTTCCACAGGGCTTTCTAGATCTTCCAAGGTTGTTGCTGTTTACTGAAGTTGCTGACTAGCCTAGAAAAGGTGGTGGAAATCTTTGGTTTTGCTTCATCTACCCCCCACCCTTTTTAAACATTGGGACCTCCAGTTTTTAAACTGGGACCTCCATGGCCCAAGTTTGAAAAACTAAGTGTGCAGGATAGTTTACGATACCTTAATAGTTAAGGCATAATTGATTAAAAACAAGTACAGATCCTTGCTGAAAAACAATTGTTATATCGGATAAAAGTTCTCCAAATCTAATCTTCTTTGCAAGAATCCCAGCAACCAGCATGCCCTTGGTGGCCTACCAAAAATTGGCCAGTGTCCCAACAGTCAACCACGAGCTACTTTCTCCTCACCCTAGCCTAAAGAACACCCAGCTTCAGCCAGTGATGGGAAGCCTTTTGTGGCTTCTGAAAGTATCCTCCATCTCACAATGGAAATAACACAGTATCAGCCCTTCCTGGTCCTTTTGCTAATTTTTTACAGCTGTTGATTTATTTCAAACAGCTGGCTCCAGACCAGTTCCACAGCTCTCCTAATTCCCATAACATCTCATCATTCCCAAAGATGTCCTCATATAACCTCATTCACATATGTTTTCTGTGCTGGAGTTGAACCCCACATAATTGTAGTGGGGAGTAACACAGCGGTGTCCCTTTAAGTAGTATATCAATGCTCTAATGCAGCTCATTTTGCTGACAATTCAAAAGAACAAGTGCAAGCCTTTGACAGATGACCATGTATAAACTGTGACTGTACCTATCACAATGTTTACACCTTAATCAAGTGAGAGAGATTCATGAACAAAAGCAGTTTTCAACAGGCAGATTCCCCTTATGGACTGAAATTCCATTTGCAAATCAAATGTAGATAATGTGTCTGGACGCAAGGAATGCAATGCAGTTTATACCTGTAATTGACAATCTGGATAGAGAAGTGTTTCCCAAAAGCCTTGTATAATGCTGATAGGCATAAGGATGGAGGGATTACTCAGTCTATGGCCCAAGTCATTTCTGGATGGTTTCATTCATAGCTCTCTTTAGTCCCACTTCCCCATTAAAATGTGATCTTTTTTACACAATTTGAATTTGGACTGAAATTTGTATGTACAATGTATTTAACCCTTATGCGCTGAGATGGGACATTTTAACCCCCCCCCCATCTGTTTGGATTGTTACCAAATCCACAAAGAAGTACAGTTGTCCCTTCACATTTGCGGGGGTTAGGGGTGGAGCACCACTGCAAAAGTGAAAAAAACACAAATAAGGTAAGCCTCGCCCTCAACATGCATACTACACTACAGTATTGTAGACTCCTCTCCCATCAACAGGACTGCCAATACCTGCCACCATGGTAACAACACCTGCCCCTAGCACACAAACTATGGCCTTCACCTACACTTGCCTCCCCACCAGCTCTCCCTCTCTCTGCCCTGCCAAACAACACAACTCCATCTTGCTTTCTTACCTTGCACCAAAACAGCACTGCCCATTTAAAACAGTAAGGTTTAAAGTAATGGACAGTGCTGATTTGGTGCAAGGTAAAAAATCAAGATGGAGTGTTTTGTTGCCAGGACAAAGGGGGGGAATGCTGGAGGGGAGGGGAGTGTGGATGAGGGGTTTGATTTGTACATCTGGGGGGGGGCAAGTGTTACTGTGGTTGCAACTTTCAGCTTCGGTTTGAGAAAGGAGCGACCTTACAATTTTAAACAGGCAGTGCTGTTTTGGTGCAAGGTAAGAAATCAAGATGGAGTTGTGTTGTTGGCTGGACAGGAGGAGAGGGAAAGAGGATGGATTCTTGGAGTTTGAGCTAGTAGTGCAGCAGCTACAAACCACAAATATGCAAAACCGCAAAGGTGAAACACGCGAATGTGAAGGGACAACTGTAGATGTACTGTGTAGGTACTATGACATCACTTGCACAGTTATAAACAGGGTCCCCAAATTGCAGCCACTTGCCATGTACTCCCCCCCCCCCCACATTTTGTGTTTTTATCTAAATCTACACATTTTTAAATACTTTAGAAATGTTGTTGTTTTAAAAAAGATCTGAACTGTCTTGCAAAATTTGAAAAGTGAGGAATCATAGAATGGTAGAGTTGGAAGAGACCCCATGGGCCATTGAGTTCAGTGCAGGATCCCCATCTAAAGGACCCCAGCAGGTAGCTGTCCAGCCTGTTTTTTGTGTTTTTTTGGAAATGTCCAGAGAAAAAGACCCCACCACCTCTCTAGTTAGTTGGTTCTATTGCCTAACCACTCTTACTGTCAAGACATTTCCTTCTATAATAATGTTATGATCCACACGTTAGTCTGGAACATGTGAGTGAAGTCAGTTCATATTAGAATTCACAGAGATCAGATTGACCAAACATCCTTAGAAAGAAGCATCTCCATCCACTGCATGGGTCATTGATTCATACAATATCTTATTGCCCACAACAATATCCAGATCAAGACCTCAGAATTTGCAAGGTGAAGTTGCAAATGAAGACGAATTTTCCAGATTCTTTTGTGTTTTGAGAAAGTATAGACTTTTCAACTGAGAGTTAGATATATGTGGCTATCTAAAATAAAAGAAATTAAGATTTATAGTAAAGTCAAGTTAAAAGAGTGGATATTAGCATTTTGCAACCACTTTGGCTGAATCCTTAATAATGAAGTGAATTGGGCTGATTTGGACCAACTCTGGACTGATTTGTATTGGATTGGCCTAATTTGGTTCAAGAGCAGAATGACACAGTTCAAAGCACTTTGGTTGATCTGGAGATCCTGATATCAAAAACGAGCAGAAAAAAAGAGAGGCAATGTGTCTCCAACATAATGATATAAGGAAGACACCAAAGTGGTGTGACGAGAAAATGAATTAGGGGATCTTGGCTTTGCTCATTCACAGTTCTGTCATGTAGTAGGCATGAAGCTCACCAGCACTCTCCAATCACAGAGTTTCTGGAAAGGAACTGTTTAAGGCCATTTAAGTTATATAATATTTTTCCTCCAGTGTCTCTTTATTATGTATTAGTACAATATCATGAAAGAACTGTGGGGTGGTGCTGACTCTCATTTCAATGACTCTTACTGGGCCTTTTAATTCACTTTCTTTTTGTTGAATAACCTTGTTTAATCTTGTTTTCTTTTTCTTAATTTGTCTGTTCAATGAGTGTGAGTGTGTTTTAGGTACAAAACATACTCTCCCCACCTTCACCCCCATCTTAACTGCCCCAATTGTTATTATTAGTTGGATTTTAAATGGAAGTCAGGTGGTCTGAGTCATCGCATAAAAGGCAGTGCATTGTCTGGGACCACTTTAGTATAGGAGAAGTTTCCTAGGATTGTTACCTGTCTTCACTATGGGCAGAAACTGAGCCAGAGTAAACAATATTACAGCAGTAATACCTTGTTGCAACACTTTAGGAAGCAATAGCAAATAGTCTTGCTTAGGACAGAAGCAGACAAAAGTCAAAGCAGCCTGTTAGCAGGGTCAAGGTCTATAAGATAGGTACAAAGGGTGATGGTGGCAACAGCTGTCAAATTTCCCTTGCCCTCAAGAGATATAGGCATGTAAGAGATAGGCACCCTTGTGAACAATATATAAATCCTTTAAATAATTAAATAAATATTTGTACGGATGGTAAATGAGACTCCCATATGGCTATAAGCTGAATGGGAACACAGGCATTAAAACAAGTCAATAAAGTTTGGCTTCTCCAGTTGAGATTACAAAGCACCTCTTTTAAGAACTGTATTTGATGAAGATGCAGGAGATAGATAGATTGATAGCTAGATAGATAGATAGATAGAGCTAGGCAAGCCTGTGTATGCTTGAAAGTTAGCATGGTGCATGTTTTGCCTTTGGTTGACCCAATACAGTTATTGCCACAGGATGAATTTTGGATTTTTTTAAAAAATTTATTTTTGTTTAATGGCCAAAACAGCTACCCATACCATCCAACATTTCACAGATGAAAACTGAGACATGTGTGGCCAAGCAACATCAGAGTGTGGTCAGGATGGCAGAAGTTACTAAGGAGATGTTCACACTACACTCTTATAGTGCTATTATTCCACTTTAACTGCTCTGGCTGCCTCCTGTGGAATCCTGGGGTTTGTAGTTCAGTGAGGCCTAAGAGCTCTCTGGCTGAGAGTTGTAAATGCCCTTCCCTAAACTGCAAATCCCAGGATTCCACAGGAGGCAGCCATAGCAAATAAAGTGGAATAGTAACACTATAACAGTGTAGTGTGAAAATCTCCTAATGAGGAAGAACACAGAAGCTCTGGAGAGGCTGCAGCAGTTTGTGTTTACCTGAACCTACTGGGAAAGGCAAGATTAAACCTCCTCCTCCTCCTCCTGTCCTCTCCTTCCCACTTAATTAACTGAATCCAAACTACTTTTGCACTTTGAATTCAGTTTACAACATTTGAGGACAAAAGGAGAAAGTAGGTGGAGGACAAAACTGGGATATTTTAAAAGCAACTGAAAAAGCGGTATGACAGAGGACTGTCCCTGTCAAATTGAGACAGTTGGGAAGTATGCTATCCCTGCAAATGCCAATTTTATGGTTGGCAGCACAAAATGAGTGCATGCAGAATGGAACATAAGAAGTCCATAGGATTAAATGGGCTGGCAAATGGCATTTTAAATAATACCTACAGGCATCTTATACTATTATTCAAGAAAAGCATATGCTAGGCCTGATCCCAGAATCTAACCTCTCTTTCACACAACAAAATTATTGTACTTTGATACTACTTTAGTATCAAATATGTTGCTACTTTAGTATCAAAGGCCATGGCTATGTCCTGTAGAATCCTGGGATTAGTAGTTTGGTGAGGCACTAGAACTCTCTGGCAGAGAAGACTAAATATCCCTCTCTAAATTGCAAATTCCAGGATTCCATAGCATGCAACCATGGCAATTAAAGTAGAATCATGCAGTACTATAGCTGTGTGGTCTGAATGAGACCTAATACACAAACTATTTATTAAAGGATGCTGTACAAATGAAAATTAGGCTGCCAAATCTAAACTCAGAATAGTCTGGGGTCCAGAAAAACAATATCTGACAAACTGATTGAGATAATTTATCACTACTATAATTCATCAATTTCTTACCCATCCTAGTTTGAATCAACAAACACTGACCTCAAACTGGCCTTTCCTATTTTGCAGAATTCCAGTCCATTCCACTGAACTGTTTTGAGAGTACAAACAGTGGAACTTACTGCAACATTAAATAATTAGTATAGAAAAGAAGATATGAGAAGCAAATGTAATGTGGAGAAACAATGGAAACTCTCCATTTTCTTTCAGATTACTATGGTGTGGAGTCTTGTGAAAGTTTGGCAAACTTTGATATGTTGTTACAGCTTTTAAAACAAGATTCTGTGTTTTGGAAACTGCAGTCTTAAATCTACATTGTGTTTCTGGCAAGTTGCAGCTGCAGCTCTGGTAATGACTTGGGGCCTCTTAAAAGTCCTGTTCTATAGACCTTATTTTAAAATTTTGTAACCTTGGCTGGCAGTAGGGACCAGGGCACGATTATGGTATGATAATGGTATGACTATGGTGACTTTGGTTCTGGGGAATCCAAGTTCACAGGGTACCTTAAAAGTCTGCAAAAGATGAGTTCCAGGAATGTATTAAACCTGTAAGCAGAATATGACCTTCCTATGAAATTCAGTTGATTTTAGTTCATAACTGGCTTGAGGGTTCTGACAAAAATGTTGGGGAAAACGGTTGGAAAATATAAATTCAGATTTTACAAGGTCCTTTAGGACTATCAGCTGCTTAGTAGATAGTGCCACATATTTAAACATATTCACCATACTTTTTTTAAAAAAACAAATAAAATAAAATAGTTTTTTAGGTTCCTAGTTGCTAGAAACTGATGTACTGACTTGCTTGATTTTTCTGGACTCCCCAAGGTACTAATCAGAGTGACTTCTTCCTGAATTAAAATCAAGTAGAATTATACCACATTTCCTGGGAAGCATTCCTTGTCAGGGCTACATCTGCAGTACACAGTTATATCAGTTTAGCACCATTTTTAACTGCTGTGTCTCCATCCCATGGAATCCTGGGCTTTGTAGTTTAGTGGGGAACTTACCGGTATAAATCTATGCTACAGAGCTCTAGTGCTGCAGCTCAACAAAGGGTCAGTCTAGACGAGGGAATAAAATGTAAATTGGGGTGCAGAAATGCCAATTCACAGCAGCTGTCATCTGTCTCAATGATTTTTGGCAAGATTTCTGGTATGCTCCTGTTCGCACAGAGGCATGCCAGTGAATCAAGATGGCGGTCACAAATGAATTACTCACAGTTTTGTACTCCAAACTTGCTCCTGCCAAACAATATTAAAAGAAAAAACACCTAACCCCAAGGTGTGGAAGAGCGATCTTCTGCTTAAATAATAAAAAAAAAAGGAAAGAAAGCCGATTTCCTTGCCTCAGTGCATGATCACTATGGTGACAATCCAACATGTTGGTTCCGCGATCTGCTGTCTTACAAAGCTCCTCTCCCTACACACATCCGTCCAATCAGCTGTCCTCTTAACCAATGAAATGCAATATGATTCAATTGTCCTAACAGGCAAGGGTGTGCATTTCTGTCAGGGATTTAAAAAAAAACTCTGGAAAAGTCCCAGAGGCCTCTGCCATGGACTTTCCCCGACTTTTGTTCCCCCTCCCTCTGAAAAGGACAGAACGTTGTGGGATCCCATCTGGACACATGAGATTCCATGGGGATTCCATGAGGATTTACTTCACCTTCTGGACTTACACCAGAGTCTAAAGCGTTCTAGCAGAGAATTCTAAATTCCTCATCAATGGCCCTTTCATACTACACAGTTATAGCACTATGATTCTAATTTAACTGCTTTGATTCCATTTTTTGGAATGTTGGGATTTGCAGTTTAGAGAGGGGTGTTTACAATTCTTAACTAGAGAGCTCTAGTACCTCATTATACTACAAACCATAGGACTGCATACGATGCAGCTGTTGCAGGTAAAGTAGAATCATAGTGCTATAATTGTGTTGTGTGAAGTGCCCCTGCAGGTAATGCTGCTGATGTCATTGTACACTGGCTACAATGTTTATGAATGCTGTAAATTTCTTCAGAGCCTGGAATATCTGATCCAAGCAGATATCTGATTCAAGTAGAATATAATAATAATGATGATGATGATAATAATAATAATAATAATAACAATAATAATAATGATAATAATAAGGTTTATTTATATCCCGCCTCTCCCATGAGGATCAGGGCGGCAAACATCATTTAAAACATTGTCCATAATCTACAAATATTAAAATAATATCATTAAAACCACTATACAATGGTACATAATTCAAATTTTGCTTATAAAAACACTATTAAAATAATTTAAATAAGAAAAGACATAAAACAATATTTAAAAATGACAGAATAGTAGACCAGAAAGTGACAGCCAGGCATCTAATCTAATCTGGAAAGGCCTGCTGGAAGAGATCCATCTTAATAGCCCTCTTAAACATCCCCAGATTGTCAATGTGTCAGATCTCCTCTGGTAGGCCATTCCACAGTCTGGGAGTGGTAGCGGAAGTCACCTGAAGTAAGTTTTAGTTTTAGACTGTTTTAGACTAAAGCCTAGTTTTAGTCACCTGAAGTAAGTTTTTCCCAGAGGATTTAAGGGTATGGGGCGGATTGTATGGGAGATTATAAATTTATTCGGTATCAAAGAAGTACTTAGACTGAATCCCAGAATCTTCACTGGCATCCTGACTGAAAGAGCTTGAGTTCTGATATAAATTGGGTTGAAACTGTGCTAGAATCAGACCTAATACAATAGATCTGCCAGGGAAACTTTCATAAGAAATTCTAAACATTACAAACAGGAGACTTACTAGATTTTCAGACAACACTGTTATAGTGTTACTATTCCACTATATTTGCTATGGCTGCCTCCTGTTGAATCCTGGGATTTGCAGTTTAGGAAGGGGAATTTGCAACTCTCAGCCAGAGAGCTCTTAGGCCTCACTAAACTAAAAATCCCAGGATTCCACAGGAGGCAGCCAGAGCAGTTAAAGTGGAATAGTAACACTATAACAGTGTAGTCTGAAAATCTCCTTACTCACCAGAATGTAAACTATCTTTAGTATAAACCAGGAATGATATAGTTGCTTTCAGATCATACTTTTAGCAATGGCAAGCTTTATTAGATTTTGAATTTAATTAGAGAGAGATTTTTAATAATTACAGCTAACTGTGAGCTAAAGGAAACCACAATTGTTCTTGCTCCTGGAACGGAAGAATTATGTATAAATATTCCTAGACTGATGCATAATATTATTTTGTTACATTACATTTTTTGTTCATCCTAATAAATCCAGCTTCATGGTCATGGTGAGGAAATGCAGTTTTGAAGAATGAAGTGGGTTTTCTGAATATGCTTATTATATTTTCATTATTATATTCATTTTAAGGGCATTACCAAAGACACGCAGTCTTTCTTTTCTAGTTAATCTGCAAGAATTGGTGGCAGTATATAATATATATTTATTGGGTAGGTTTCTGTTATCCAGTTCTTCAAATACGCACCCAACCCTGTAAAAACAGAAACAGAAAACAAAACAAAACAAAATCACTAAGGCAACATTGGAGACAGAAAATGAAAATAACAATCCAAGCCCAGGATAATGCAGCATAAACCAGTGCTACTATACTGTACTAATTTGCTTCAAGGTTCTCTGGAGTAGAGTTCATCAAGCAGTGAGAAAAGTACAAGGAGACACAAATAGCAACCCAGATGGTTTTATCCCTGTTGTAGACATTTGGGAGTCTGGGTAAGGAAGTTCTTGGCATACAGTTGGCCCTCTGTATCCACAGGTTCTGCAGCGATGGGTTCAACAATCCACACCTTGAAAATATTTTTTAAAAATCCAAGAAGCAAACCTTGATTTTGACATTTTATATAAGAGACATAATTTTAATACACAAGTCCTGTCTATAACAGGACTTCAGCATCCATGGATTTTGTTATCCACAGGGGTTCTGGGACCAAGCCCCAGTGGATACCAAGGTCTCACTGTATTTTTTAGCAAGGGCAGGGAACCAATTTCTGCCTGAGGGCCAAACTTCACTTTCAGAGAATTGAATTTGGACTCCATGCCAGTGGTGGGTGGGGCTTAACACAAAATGGTGGGGCAAAAACATATTTTAGCTTAAAAAACTAAGCCTTAGGAGATACATTTCAGCTTTTCAGAATGGGGAAAAACACACACACACACAAAAGCTGGAAAACCTTCAAACAATAGTGGCCAGGAGTAGTGGCGGCACTAGGGGGATGAAGAAATGACAAGCTGCACCAGATGACACTGTCAGGGGGAGGAATGACACCAGCCTTGGTGATGCCACGGGCCTGGAGAAGGGGATGTGGCCATCTGGGGAAGCCCAGTGGGCTGAATGAGGATCTGCTATGACTACAGGGCCTGCGGTTCTCCATGCCTGCTTTGTAGAGTGATGTAGTGGTTTGAGCATTGGACTAGGACCCTGGAGATCAGGGTTCAAACACCTGTTTGGTCATGGAAACCTCATTGGGTGACCTTTAAGAAGTCACACTCTCTCAGCTTCAGAGGAAGGCAAAGGCAACCTCTGAACAAACTCTGCCAAGAAAACCCTGTGATCACATCACCATACATTGAAAATGACTGAAAGGCACACAACAAAGTTGTGGTGGTAAAAAATAATCAGGAAGCACTTCAAAAACTCAATAATGCTTTATATTGTTATCATTTCAAAGAATAAAATGGGGAGCATTCCCTTCTATGTTTAGCTGCTATTACTAGCACTTTGGAATTTATATTTTCTCATCATATAATGGAGTGATGACTCATATGTCACCAAACTAAATGATAAGTTCAGTTTCTGCCTGTCATCTGAATTGCTCATGACGATTTTGCACATCATCCATTTGGCTGGATATATATAAATAATTATATAATAATTATATAAATAAATAAGTAAATAAATAAATATTTGGGGGGAAGAGCTATAAAGACCCTAAAAGCACCAGATCCCATCTGATGTTTGAATTTAAGGAGGTTAAATCTGGTTAGTACTTGGAGACTACCAATGAATACCAGGTGCTGTAGGCTACATTTCAGAAGAAGGAACTGGCAAAACCACCTCTGAGTATTCCTTGCTCAAGAAAACCCTGTGAAATTCACGGGGCCACCATAAGACAATAGGTGACTTGAAGGCACACACATGTGCACACACACAATTTTTGCATTTATAAGTATACTGATATTATTGTTCTTATTCTTAACTTTTAATATTTTCATGAGATTTATTCAGACTTTTTAAAAAGAAAGATACACCCAATAAATTGAACAAACTCACCATCACCACCATCAGACAAAGCTATCTGTGCAGAGCAATCTGGATTTAGCAATCTGGATTCAGAACTATAAGCCAGTTTAGAAGTATTTTTTTGTTAGGCAGACAAAATCCATATTTCTTAATGTCCATAATCATTTTCTAGCACTAGAAACATGGTGGGGAGCATTGTTATGAACATATGATTCTGTTACAGAGCAGCTTGAGCTTACCAAGAAAATGGAAGCAATCAAACAGAAAGTCTTTCCAGGCATGTTAAAAAAAAAAGCCAGGTCAAATATACAATAACTGGGCAAAGTCCAGCTAAGGTGAACCTCTCTGAATAGGAGCCAGGACCTAAGGCAACTCCTAGTCAGCTCTTTTGTGCTCAGCTCTGGAGGAATGCTGTCTCAGCAAAGAAATGAGCCTGTTGGAAACTTTGTTTTGGTTGTTGAGATCTTGTATCCTGAGGAGCCACCTCTTGGTTGCAGTTGGCTGTGCTACTTTAAAGGGTGCTTGTCTGATATTGCAAGTGCTGGCTTCTGTGATACCTGGGGGTGTTGGCTCTCTTTTATGTCTTGCAAGGCATGCAGTGACAAATACAAAAAAATAGGCCCAGTAGAGAAGCCAACTATCAGTGCTGTCTGAGGTGCTTGTTCTCAACAGTAGCTATTACAGAAGCGTGTGGAAGCACAGAACCCTTTAACAGTGTTTGGCAATATGGCACTGACCAACCTTGAAATGATGCACAGACACAGTTGGCTTCTTCCAAAGTCCTTGGAGGCTCTTTCTCTTTTGTTGCAAGATATATCACCAACATACAATGTCTGAAGTAATGCAAAATATTCACAATAGTCAACCCACTTGGGTTGGCCTTTTCTCCTCAGTGTTTTTGGAATCTGGACATTGGCAAACTGTCCAAACACTCTTAGGTACTTTAGGCAAGGTTCTCTCCCATACAACATAAAGTAATGTGTCTGGTTAACACTAGAACTTCAGACCCTGTTAATTACATGGTTAGCACAAACCACTGCTTCACAGCACAAATTACTGGGTGCTTGGGCATGAACCAGCATGCAGTCCTTCATTGATTACAATGTTCAGCTGGGCTATATGGGTTAGTTGTTTTATGTTGAATGCCCTTTGACCTTAACTAATTTTGAAATGTATTCCCAAGAAATTCCCCACCTCTGTCAGAAATGAATGTTATGACTTTAAAGGGAAATTTTATTTCAACCATAGCCACCCATTCCTTAAACTTGGTAAATGCCTGGTCTTTCATTTTTAACAAATACACAAACCTATATCTAGTAAAGTGGTCAAACAAAACAAAGATATATCATGCACCTCCCACACTTCCCTTAAATGGCCTTGAAAGGTCATCATAAACTTCTTGGAAGGGCTATTCTGTTACCCTCTTGTTTTCCTTGGCTATGGGAAAAACCTTAACCCTCTTGCAGACAGTCCAGTCCAGGAATTTTTGGCATGGTTTGACTGTAAACTCTGGACAAACTTTAGCCAACTGTGCCAATGAAGCAAAACTGGCATGTCCAAGTACTCTATGCAGATATTGCACACACTGATTGTGCAAGGGAACATTGATCATTGTCCCATTGGCTAAGTTTGGTTTGTCTGCTTGTGGGTGCAAATAATATAGTCTTTTAACACCCTTGGCACAGACCTTACCTTCCTTGGAAATAATACAATGATTTTTCTCAAATACCACCTTATACCCATCACCAGTCAAGGTAGATACACTTAAGAAACAGTTCTTTAAACTGGGAGCAAACAAAACTTGTGAGACTTGTCTCCCTAAGCAGGGAATAAATGCAGTTCCGATCTTCTCCACCTTCCTTGGAGCACCATCTGCCAAGTCCACTTTGGAAACTGTTGAAGACCTCACATTCTGTAACAGCTCCAAACAGTTCACCATATGGTGTGTGGCTACAGAGGCACTTTACATCCTCACCATCTCTCAGCTTGGTGTTGTACAGTCTGCATGTTAATATCATCTTGAACACATAGGAGTCTCTCTGGTAAACATTCTGCAAGCTCTGCCAGCAATCCAACACAGTCATCGTGTTGGTTATGTAGACAATTTGGTCAGAATCTAAACACAAAATAATAGTAGTTCTTGGTTTCTGGATAGCAAGTGTTTGCTCATTATCCCATGGTCTGGGCAGTGGGCTGGTTATGTAGTTGACCAGGTTCTCTCTAACAAGCAAACTTTGTACCATCACAGACCACGTGGAATAATTGATTCCATCTAATTTAGCAAAGTTCATTGTTCCAGTAACTCCAGCCATATCAGCAGGCTATTTACAAAACAAGTCACACAGAAAGGAAAACAAACTCTTTGTTCTGTGGGTTGTTTCTTCCAGTCAGGCACAAACAAAAAAGCCAAATGCTCACTGCTAATTGCTTGCAAAAACACATAGGAAAAACAAAATGCAAACTGCAAATGCTGTTCTACTGTGGCACAGTTTCCTCCTTCAGCCTACCAGCAGCACGAAACAGTCTGGGAATCACAGGCTTAGCACAGGAACAAAAAACTGTTTGCAAGCACTGGTTCAAACAGGGTTCAAAAGTAACAGGTACAGGCAGTTACAGACTAGCACAGCTGGGCCCATAACCCCTTGTTGGCTCTCTTTTATGTCCTGCAAGGCATGCAGTGACATATTACAAGAACTAGGCCCAGTAGAGAAGCCAACTATCAGTACTGTCTGAGGTGCTTGTCCTCAACAGTAGCTATTACAGAACCCTTTAGCAGTATTTGGCAATATGGCACTGACCAACCTTGAAATGATGCACAGACACAGTTGGCTTCTTCCAAAGTCCTTGGAGGCTCTTTCTCTTTTGTTGCAAGATATATCACCAACATACAATGTCTGAAGTAATATAAAATACTCACAATAGTCAACCCACCTCTCTCAGCAAACTTAGGACATTTTCAGACAGCACTAAACAGAGCTTATCGCAGGATGAGCTCCCGGGAGAGGAATGGCGCTCTTGCATGGCAGGGGGTCATTTTTGGACGCTGCCGTCCCTCTTCTGAGATCATCAGTGTCACTTCTGTTAAGCTTTGGAAGTGGCCGCGCCATATTTTAAGCACGGAAATTGCCTGTGCTTAAAATATGGTGCGGCCGCTTCCAAAGCTTAACGGAAGTGACACTGATGATCTTGGAAGAGGGACGGCGGCGTCCAAAAACGACCCTCCGCCACTCAAGAGCGCTGTTCCTCTCCCGGGAGCTCATCCTGCGATAAGCTCCGTTTAGCGCTGTCTGAAAATGTCCTTTCACAGCAACTACTCTGACCCACCACAATCCACTCACTACAAGTCAAACCTGCTCTGGGTATTAGCTCACTCATATACTTTGGTGATGATTGGTGGTTTACACCTGGTGTTACAAACCCTTTATAGCCATACAAAATATTTTACCTTGTCTTAAAGGAACATTGTTCCCA
This sequence comes from Gambelia wislizenii, assembly GCA_030847615.1. Lineage (NCBI taxonomy): Eukaryota > Metazoa > Chordata > Lepidosauria > Squamata > Crotaphytidae > Gambelia > Gambelia wislizenii. Next base: position 160,339,343 of record JAUMIR010000001.1, on the reverse strand, counting down.
ACAAAGGAGGGTGGAATATTAATCTGGATGGAGCTCAGCTTCTGAATCTGAAGAACAGAATGTGTCTTCAGTTCAAGAGAGATGTTGAGAGTTCTCCCTGAGAGGGGATGCTTATTTACTCATCACTGGTCACTTCCTTGGTGTGTGTGATGGGATAAGTTCAAGTGCAGCAGAGGAAACAATATTCAAAAATATTTTTTTTTTAAATGAAAGATTAACAATGTGTTTCTTGAGTCTTCGGGAATCCTAATGAGAAGAATCCTTGACTGATGAGAATTTTCACAGTTTGGGACTCATTCTATACAAAATCCACATGTAGCTGTTTGTACAGATATCAGTATTTTCTGCACAGAAAACAGCATTTTCTGCACAGCAAATACAGTCAGCCCTCTGTATCCATGGGTTTTGCATCCAAAGATTCAACCAACCACAGCTTGGAAATATTTGGATGAACCTCGTTGTTCACCATTTTATATAAGGGACACCATTTTACTCTGCCATTGTATATAATGGGACTTGAACATCCACAGATTTCGATATCCATGGGGGTCCTGGAACCACACCCCAGAGATACCAAGGGCCCACTGTAATGATAAATTAATAATCAGAAAATGGTGTTGCTTGTACAAAAAGCTAGCGACATGCAACTTTTGCACAGCATATGTCCTAAAGTGCAAATAGGTTTCAAAATTGCAGTTTTTGAAGATTTTCTTGCAGCAGGGAGAAAATTGCTAAAATTGCATGTTTTAATGAAATTACATCCTTATTCAAAAGTCATGACACATCCACAGAAGATCTACATAAAGTATGTGTCATATAAAGGTCGCATTAGTCTTTGTATGAAATTAACTAAGAGGGTTTACAACATTTCTGTAACTGATCTAAAGCAATGGCAATAGTAGTCAGATAATTAGATATTTGGATAAATGAATGTACCCATACTATATTGAACTTCTTCATTGGTCCTCCACATTCACAATATGAACGTGAATATCTAGGAACTAGTTTCTTAAATGCCCTTAAGACATCCAATCCTTTCAGACCTTGGAAGCTAAGCATGGTCAAGCCTGGTGATTACTTGGAGCTTGTCTATATGAGGCAATAACTTGTGGATTGATGTGCACTAATGGCAATGCACAGCACCTTTCATGTGTCTTAATGGTTTTCTGGCAAGATCATACGCATGTGAAGCTATCTGTGTTCATTATTCAAACGGGCATGCATGTGAATCAAGATGGCAGGCCTGAGTGAATTACTTCAGTTTTTACTGTTGTCAGTTGCCATTGCCGAACAGTATTTTTTTAAAAAAGCATAGCCAAGGTGCAGAGATGTGATATTCCACTTAAATAAACAGAAAAAAAGAGAGAAAAGGCTGTTTCATTGCCTGAGTGCACGATCACTATGGTGAACATTCAACATGGAGGATTTGGGCACTTGCCTTGTTAGCAAGCTCTGCCCCCTGCACACATCTGGCCAATCAGCTTTCCACTTCCACTCTTATCAGGAATGCACACCAAAGTGAATAGATTGTCCCAACAAGCAGGAATGCACAATCCCCATGGAGCTTTTTCAAAAGTACTGAGAAAGCCGCAAAAGCTTTCCTTACAAAGTTTTTGGGGTTTTTTGCCCCCCTCCTTCTGAGTATGGCAGATTGATGCATGATCTCATTAAGACAAATCATATTCTCCTCAAATTCTATGAGGAGTATTTTCGCCATATAGACTACCGCTTGGAGAACAGATTTTCAGGAAATACTAGGTTAAACATGAGAAGAAAGCAATGGCTAAGCTCCTTTAAATAAATCATGCCAAGAAATCATTGTGTTAGAGTCACCATAAATTAGAATCAATTTAGAGGAACATAACAACAAATCTAGCAACTAGGATAACTGGGGAAAGTTTGGACCAAAAAAATGAAAAGAAAAGAAAAGAAAAGAAAAGAAAAGAAGAAAAGATGGGTTGACTTTAAAAATCCAGTTTATACCAGAAGTTGAAATACGTATTAGGAAATTGTTTTGCTATTTGTACTAGCTCTTCTCCTTATTTTTGTCTATTCTGCTACTATATTTGCAGTTTTTATTGCTTGTCTTAAGCTTTCTGACATTTTGAAAACTGTGAAAATATTAAAAATAGTTTCCTATATCCCGTGCCACTCCTAATAGTATTTCATTTCTGTGTCAGATGCTAATTAAGACCATCTTCTTTTATATTACATTTAGAAGCATATAAATCTATTTTAGAAATGCATTCCTTTATTACTATTTATATTATTTTGGCAAAGCAAGCTTTTTTCCCCTTGAGTGGGAATATGTAGGTTTTTCTAAGCTAAGCACTGACTAAGACCAGTTCAAATTTAGCATGAGGTGACAGCCATTTGCTTTATTTACTTGACCTACAAGCATCCTTTTAAGATGTATCTTAATTATAACTTAGTATCTACCAAAAATAATATAGAAGACTATCATCAGAGAAAACATGAAGATACATCTTTCCCTCCTTATGAAGCTGGCACCCTGAACATAACTGCATTTATTTAAAAGGAAATCTCATTTAATTTCATCAAAACAATCTCAAGATGACTGTATTTTATCAGTCCATGCACTTGGACGACTTGATGTTTAGGTACCCAGTTTAGGGACCAACATATATTCCCATTAATTTTAATAGGACTGTGCATAGTCAGATCTTAGGATGTTGTACAGGTGGCCAGAGTAGACTGCTATCATGAAGTAACTGGGACAGTACTATCATTTGGGCATATTTCACCACTTAACAGCTTAAGAAATAACATGACTATGAAAGTCTGAGGGTGGACTTAAAACTATTATTGATTGAGTGATTGAATTTATAGTTCACCTTTCTCCTAAGATGGGATCCAAGGAAGCTTACAATATTTTTTTTAAAAAAATAAACTAAAACATTAGTTTACAAAAGTTAAAAAAGTATCAAATAATATTATTTAAAAAGACAATTAAAAATAATTAAAAACACTTAAAACATACAGGCACCCCACACACATACATATTTAATGGGTTAGCGATTGTAAAGATTTTCAGATACAGACCATATATAGCATCCCTGTCTCACTAGCTATTTCCTGCCCCACTCCCATCCCTGTAGCACTTAAAAAAAATTTTTTTTTACAGACCCTACCTTTCTAGTGAGACAGAAATGGCTCCCTCCCCTCCAGCAGTCCAGGAAGTGAATGGAGCTGTTGGTGAGCCCCATTCACTTCCTTATTTGAAATCCCGGGCCGTTCTCATGAGAGAAAGAGAGTGCGGGGGGGGGGGATTTTTTAGAAAAGCTTTTCAAATGACAGCAAGCAGAAAAATAAAGTAAAAAAAAAAATTCCAAGTAACCTGGGGAGGGGGTGGAAATGTTGTCACTTACCTGGATGTCCCAATCGCACCCAGAAGTGTTCGGCATGGACCTCCCACCTCAGCTGGCATCACACCAGCAGAATGGGACACAATTTCAGACACCCATGATTCCATGACAGAAACAGTACAGGCGACCTATTGATGGCTTAAGCCATCAATAAAAAAGAATGAGGGCGAAACTGAAGAGGCATGGGACGAGGACGACATCATCTGAAAAACTGGCCCTTTGGAGATCTTCTGGCATTCCTGGAATGCCATATTAAGGGTGTCTGATAACCTCTTAGGTCACTGTTAATTAGTGGAAATGGTTGAATAGCAGGTCTTTTTTAGCTTGCAAATGCAAGACTGAACACTAGATGGCGCTAAGCTGACTGAAAGAGAAAAAAACGGTGTACTGAGTAGACTGAAAAGGCAGCACATAGTCAAAAGAGTGAACCAGGGGTCGAAAGTGCAGCACACAGCTATAATTTAGATCTGTTGAAACAGTGGAACTTTGAAAAATAAGTCATCAAAAAGCGAGGGATGCCTGTATTTAGAACATAATTTTCAGTAAAAGATTAAAAATACAGCTCATCACTTTACATGTACACATGTTGTTGTTGTGAATCTATGATAGGATTTTCTTGGCAAGATATGTTCAGAATGGGTTTGCCTTTGCCTTTCTCTGAAGCAGAGAGAATGTGACTTACCACAGAATGAGAGTGTAAGCGTCACACAGTGGGTTTCCATGGCTGAGTGTGGATTTGAACCCTGCTCTTCAGAGTTGTAAATCTATGCTCACATCACTACACCACACTAGATCTCTTTACACACACACACACTACTGCTCCATTATTAAAATTCAAAGGCCTGCCTGAATAAACATGACTTCACCTGCCAGCAGAAAGAGGTGGGGGCCAATTAAAACGCCCATGGAAGAGAGTCTCCTCGGAGCAGCCATGGAGAAGTCTCTGTTCCAAGTCCTCACCAAATGCTCCTGTGAAAGTGGTCAGAATGAGAGAAAGCCCACCACTGAAGATCCTAAAGCTCCTTGTATGGTCTTTCAGACAGTCTAGACCCAAGCCAGATAGGGCTTTAAAGGTCATAACTAACACTTTGAATTCTGATTGGAAATGGATCAGTAGCCAGTGGAGCTGTTTCAACAGGGGAGTCATATGGTCCTGGTAACCATCCCCGGTCAACAGGATTTGTTAGCTGCAGGATTTTGGCTGCAGGATTTTGGATTCGTCAAAGTTTCCAAACAGTTTCCAAAGGCAGCCCCACATAGAGTACATTACAGTAGTCCAAATGGGATGCAATCAAGGCATGTGTGATGTAGCTAGATCTGACTTCTCAAGGAACAGTCTGAATAAATACAAAACAAAAATATTTTGTTTAAATATTTATATCCAAGGATCACTGGGCTGTGTTCAATAAAACAAATTTGACAATTTTAAATACAATTTTAAATAAGAATAATTTAAAGGTGAAAACAAAATTAAACCCTTTAATCCACAAAAGAAGACAGATTAAAAGCAGTTAAAACTATTCAAAAAACATTCACATGTAAAAAGGTGGGCAAGATCACAATCATGCTCCCAAAGCTTTAATAACAGCCATGTTTTTTGAGGTAGGACCCCAAGGGGTCTCTTCAGCTGCCTGTTCTCAGTGTTTCCCATAAGCAAGAGAGCACTGCAGATGAATTCCCCAGTGCACCAATCAGTATCCAGGGTTTGGAGGGGATGGCATTGTCAGATGTAGCTATGATGATGAAGCTCTGTCATCATACTTAAATCTGATGATGCACAATCTCAGCCATTCTGTGTGTGTGTACATTTTAAAAGAGAGCTAAGGCAAGACCTTGGGCAAGTCAAACACTTTCAGCCTCAGAAAATCCCATGATAGGTTTGCCTTAGGGTCTCCATAAGTTGGAAACAACTTGAAGGCACCCAACAATAACAATGATAAACTCTCAGTGAGCCTCCAACATAGCTGCTCCTTGGCAACACATACTGTGTGCTGGCATGACATGTGTGTATGTGCCTTCAAGTCACCTGTTCACTTATTGTGACCCCAGGGTTTCTTAGGCAAGGGATACTTAGAGGTGGTTTTACCAGTTCCTTCCTGTGAAATGTAGTCTATAGGACCTGGTATTCATTGGCGGTCTCCTATGACAAGGGTGGGCACAGTGCAGCTCCTGGGCTGCATGTGGCTTTTGGAACACCCAGGTGTGGCCCCTGAACTGCCAAAGAAGCCCCCCAAAATCCCCCAAACCCATTATTTTATTTCTAGAGCCTTTTGGTGATATTTTGCTCAAAAACTATCCCAAAGCTACCAAAACTACCTGAAAGTGCAGTAGTATCCTTGCCCTAATCACCTAGAACTCCTAAACCATAAATTGGCAGAAATGGTGGCTGGAAATGACATTGCATCACTTCAGGTGCACCAAAATGCACCAGTATGGCTCCTAGATGGGTGCAAGGGAAAAACAGCTCTCCCACCCCCTGCATAGTTGCCCACCTGACCTATGCGGATTATAGTCAAAGATACCTGTAAGTTGCCAGATGCTTGGAAAGTAGTTACTCTGTACTCTTCAGTGGCTCATGTTTCTCCATCTATCAGCTACCACTACTCAAAAGAGAGCCAGTGTGGTATAGTGGAAGAAGAAAAAGGTGAAGAAAGAAACAAAAGGATGGAGCAGAATATGATCAATATGGAATCAGAGCATACCATCAATTCAATGTTTTTTAGGGGTCAAACGAGACATTAAGGAAAATGTGTACTCCCCTGTGATTTACCATGTCTTCCCTGTCATAGTAAGGTTGTCTCAGAGATACATGTGTCAGCAAACAACCGTGAAAATTTAATACTGCATGGAATGTGTGTTTTTTTAAATGCAGATAAATGAAGGTACAATAAATTCCTTCCTAATATTTTCTATTATGTTATATTTTAAAGCTTTTTATACAGATCAGAGATTTCTCTTTCACATAGTTTGCTATTTTCTCCATGTATTTTGGACTTTGAAAGCCAGCTTAGTGTAATGGTTTGAAGTGCTGGACTAAGATTCCAGGGGACCAGGGTTCGAATCCCCACTCAGTCACAGAAACCCGCTGAGTGACCTTGGGCAAGTCACACTCTCTCAGCCTCAGAGGAAGGCAAAGGCAAATCCCCTCTGAACAAATCTTGCCAAGAAAACTCCATGATAGGTTTGCCTTAGGTTTTCCTCCATAAGTTGGAAATAACTTGATGGTACACAACAACAAATCAAACTCTCAGTTCCAGGCATTCACTTGTGAGCAGATCACATTAAATCCAAGGGCTTTTGCCTGCATGCTGATCAGACCCATGGGTTTATGGCTGAGTGTCTGAACACTTGATGCTGGGAGAGTGTCTCTGGAGTCTTTGTTTATATAAGACACTAAACTCTGATCTAATCTGTTAAGACTCCACCCAAGACACCATACACCTAAAGTATCCAAGAGTGTGCACATATCCATGTGAGTGTGCGCATTGTCCCAAAATAAACAGCTAAGCAGAATTTCTTGTGCCCTATCGAGAGACATTTTTCTAGACAGATCCCTGTGGCCCAAGTAAACTGGCTCAGGATTAAAGCTTTTAAATGCAACCTATGTACCATTATATCTTTAGTCCTGGTGAAGTTCTAGACCTACTGTTTAAAGCAGATCTGTGTAAGGAACTCTTTGGCTCCTGACTCAAAATAAGCATGACCTTCTACACTGGCACATATGTGACTTAAATGGAATTAGGCCAGTGCCAGATGAGCATTTAAGGATTCAGCTTTAGGTGCTTTGGCAAACACTAAGGGCTTGTCTATACGAGCCCCCCAAAATAGAGTCCCTCGTAGTAATGACATTTCGCAGCAGCTGCAACCTATCCTAACAGTTTTCTGCCCCCTTAAGCTCGGCATACCTGCTAGGAAATATGGTGTCCACAAGTGATTTACTCACGATTCACTTACCTGAATTTGCCACTGCTGACCATTAAAAAAAAAAAACACTATTGAAGGTGCGATTGAGCAATTTTTCACTTTAACAGAAAAACAGAAAAAGGAAAAAAAAATCCTGTTTTCTTGCCTTAGCGCTTGTCAGCTAAGGTGAAAATCCAACATGGTGGCAGCGGGCTCTTGCCTTGCTAGCAAGCCCCACCCCCTGTGCTCATCTGGCCAATTAGATTTGCACTTCCTCTTGTTTGGGCAAGTGTATCAGATTGACTTGCTTGTCCTAATAAGCGGAAATGCACACCCTTGCTGGGTGTTTTTTTTAAAGACAGGAAAAGCTGCAAAGGCTTTTCTGACAAGGTTTTTGCTGGTTTTGTTTCCGCCCTTTCACAATATGGTGAAATCAAGCAGAATGCCGTTAAGACAGGTAGGATTCTCCTTGTATTCTGAGAGGAGTTTTTTCACCATTTGATGAAACCCCTAAGCATAGGCTAAAATATCTAGCATACACATTTTCCTTGTGAAATCGGTGAATGTGTTTTAAACAGAAAGTAATCTTCGTTTTTTTAACTTTGGCAAAGTCAAAGGAGGGTGTTTGTTGGACACACATTTCAATGTAAACTTTAAAACATGTAATTTTTGCCAAGCATTAGCCTGATTTGCAACATTTCATTAGTTGACATTAAACATAGTGCAAGAAGGGAGTCCCAGTGCCATGTCCCCTGAGGAAGACTCACTCATCGGTGTTGCTGGGATAACTGCTAAAATGGTTTTGTGTATTCCATGCAGTCCTTAATCTGGCAAAGTCTACAAAGAACTTCTGTCCACTGTAACCCTGGATCCTTCACTAGGTTGTGCACAAATCTGAAAACAATCAAGCAAAATTATCATAGTTTTACTTTAATCATCATCATCCCTGTAGAGACAACTAGATTTCTAGAAGAAATAGTTTGGCCTAGCATTTCCCATGAAGGCTTTTTCATTATCAGCCTTAATCAAACTGAGCTGATATAGGTCATTTCTAGTGGATGTATTCTAAAATCATAGAGTACTCCAATGGAAGGGAAGCTATGGCTTTCCAAATGGCTTTGGACTTCAACCGTCATCAGCCCCAAGTATCATTTATTTATTTATTTGATTTATATCCCACCTTTCTCACAAGGTGAGATTCAAGGTGGGTTACAGTGGTTAAAAAGATGCAACTAAAATCTTACAAATTACATAAGTTAAAAAAAAGAATTAAATTAAATTTCCATTGTTAAAATAGAATTAAAAGAAGGAAGGACTCTGACAACTAAATATGTTTATTGATAACAAATGTTTTTTAAAATGTGCTTGAACATGAAGACACAGGATTCTGCACAACCATTTATATTTGAAGAGCCATTTAAAATTGTTGAAAATGTATTCTATTATTGAGCTTATCCAGAAAGGGGGAAAGTCTCTTGAAGTACTGAGAGTTTCCAGGTCTTTTTCTTTTAAAAAGAAATCATTTTACAAGAATATTTCCATGTTTGTATCCAAACACTTTTCTGAAATGTCTCATTTCCCACACTTTCTCTTCCCTTGTATTCTTCCTCCTCCCACTCCCACAGATCACATGTCCCATCTAGACTCATGCAACATTTCAGAAACTGATTTTCACCAATTTCCTCTAAGCCTTCTTTATTATTCAGGAGTTGTGGTCAAAGTGCTAGAGTGCTTTACTCTTTCCCATGCTTGATCTCTGTTGAATCTGTAGGCTGCAAACAATAGATATTTTAACTGATGGAAACCATCTTAGCTAGTTCAAGGATAATACAAACAGCAGCTAAGTAGAGATACATTTCATTTCACAAAATACTGTGTTAATTTAAACTGACCTGAAAAGTAGAAGTGAAAATTGCTTGGCAATGCCAGGAATTTCCAGGAAATTCGGATGAAAAACACATCATGTGAATCTCAAAAATAAAATCAGCTTGCATACAAAGCAAAAGACCCTTGTTTTGTTTTGTTTTTTGCTCATCTGGAAGGGTTTATTGATATTTTTTTTCTTTCCTGGAATAAATTAAGTTCATTTGTGTTTCCTTATTATGTCTCAGTTTTGTTAATTGTACAGTATATCTGGATCTAGATATTAGTTCAGGTTGGTGTAGTTAGTTTTTGTTTGTTTGTTGTTGTTTTTTTAAACCAGTTTCCGAGCACTCATGTTACCTGAATTGTGAGGGGTCCATGAGGGGTCTGAATATTAATATGGGAATATTTAATTAGCTCAAAATGGCAGCAAGAGGTTGGGTAATGGTAGGATCTTTTGACCTATGTATACTGGTAATCGCTGAGGAGACTCCAAGCCAGAATGTACAGTTAGTCTGATAGAGTGAGGGTTCTCAGGTGATGCAATACCTATGAGAGGAGCAGAGATTTGTGCAACAGAAGATTCTCAGAGATGCATTCTGAGGGTCTCACAGCAAGCTGGCAGCATAGATGTCAGAAGAGAAACGGGATTATTTTTGGTGTTTTAGGGTGATATTTATATGTGATAATTCCCCTGAATGGGTGGGATTAAGAGTGGAATACAATGTCTCTCAGACTTACCCAGGACAAGACAAAGGGTGATACAGAAGAGTTAACAATTGTTAATGGGAAATGTATTTGGAATTAGCTAATTTGGAATTAGTATTTTAAATAGGAACAGGCCATTTCGATTGGGGCGGAAGGGAAGAGCAAAAACCCATTTTGCAATCATTGAGGACTCTGCTGTTGTTAATGGATTAGTGGATGACTCATCTCCACATGACCTGAGTATTACTCATTTGGGAAATTTTCAAAGCCACCTCCCTTGGTTATGCATGACTCCAGCATTGGTATCTGGGGTCCCTGGTTTACCTGCTAACCACATGGAAGGCCACAGCAAGCCAAATTATTAAATATTGCCAATTATGTGATATTCCAAGATGGGGGGGTTGTCAGGGTAGATAACACTTATATAAAATATGTAGTATCTGAATTTTCCAAGGTTTCATGTTTAGCTGCTTATTTATTTCCCTCTCAGTCACAGTTGTAGAGGTAGGAAGAATGAAAAGCAGTATTAGCACAAGAATGATGATCAATGAAAATACCAAGAACTTTGTTTTAAAAAAATTCTTTTTAGAATTTTGTCACTTGTCAAGTTCTGTTTTTCATTCCTCATCTTCCAAATACACTTGACTATTCACCCTGGTTCAAAAAAAGGCTTTTTCACCTTGACTAATAAAGACTGGCTGCCTTAGGCTAGGCGTGTAGCTTCTCCTGCCCCTACAAAAGCAGTACTATTTAGTCAGGGGAGTAAAAAGATGGTTAAGAGTATTTCAACTAAAAGCTCAATTCAGTTCTTTCTTCAATCTGCTTATGTAACTTAAATATTTTTAGTGCCCAGGACTTCAAAGCTGTGAAAGTGTTGTGTTTCTGACTAACAAACAGAACACTCCAGAAAAGCAATGAAATATTTTTCTAAGAAATGGAGAAATTCATGCAACTCTGAGTGGAACTGAATATTGCCTCCAATATTTTGTGACTTGTACAGAGAGGCCTGAATGATTCATTGTGCCTCTGTTTTTTGCTCATCAGTAGCTACAAAGTTAGGTGTAATGACAGAAAGTAGCAGCCAGCAAAACAGAAGCAGTTCTCAGTCTGAAACACACCTACCACCAAGCCATGGGAATCATACATTCCTTCATCTGATTTATTGGTGTCATTAAACTGAAAGGATTGCCAGACACTATCCCTATTTAGCATTCTAATGGTTTTCTATCTAGGTTTGGATCCTCATCATGGAATTTTTGCTTGGAAGTTGCACAATGGAAAAAGGAGGTGAAAGTATCCTGGAATGGAGATCATTTTATGAAGTTGAGGCTAGGAGATTTCTGACATTAATAGGGGAAAAATGTCTTAAAATTAGAACACTGGATGCAAAAGCAGTTTGCATCTATTAAAGATTCAAGGGATCTAGCCCTTTTAAAAATAAAAATATCTTCTTTAAAAGCAGGCCTTTCCTAATTAGATCCCGGCCTCAGGGGATCCTGGCTTCTTTTAGTCCGCTGGCCATTTATTGTATTTTATTGTATTGTTTTTAATTGTGATTTTAGATCAGTTTGTTTTAATCTATAATGGTTTAATATTTTTTTATGGGGGAGGGTGGGGGTGGAGGGGTGATTGGGGATTTTATCTGTATTGTATTTTAATTTTTGTAAGCCGCCCCGATTGTTTTAACAGAGGGGCGGGGTATAAATAAATATTATTATTATTATTATATTAAAAAAAAAACCTTTATTTCAAAGTAAGCAGAGTAAAGGCATTGGAATGCAGATACAGCCCAATTAACATTTAAGTGTGTGGTCTGATCACCCAGTCAATTAGACTCATTAAACAACAAAGATGTCAGTTTAAAAATGCATATCAAAAGTTTAGTGAAGGTATATCAATCTTAATCTACATATTAAAACAAATTTAAAGATCCTTAACTAACTAAGAGAATTAGGGTAGGAAAAAACTCACCCAGCCTTAAGCAATGAGGGCTACATGGTGAAAAGGGTGAAAAGTAAAAGCAAGACTAAAGAAAAGATGGCTACAGCCACATGGAGACAAACTTAAAAAGAACTTAAACACAGCATAATAAAATATTTAAATTAGAAGGTCATGTGATGAATGACCCTTTGCTCCAGTTGGCTGAAATTGCCTAGGGAAAGAAGAAGGGGGAGTGGAAAACTCACGCATGCAGGGAAATTCCTAAACTGAACTTAACATGGGATACACAAGATTGTATTGCATTATAATAATAATAATTTCCCCACATACTGCAGCATCTCTCTTTCCTGCCACCACATACCAAGTCATCAATATGTGCAGAAGTCATTTTTTTTCCTCCTATAATATGTGAATTACTGATTTCAGCATAGCAGGGAACTGATAGGTACATTATGGTGGGATGCAATTTAAATGTTCCAGATAATGGGGCATGCTAGAATTGCTTCTTCATAGTGATGCCACAGCACAACCCAGCAATAGTAAATCACGAAAGCAGTTTTTTAAAAAAAAGCTTAGAGAGAACAAAACAATGCAAACATTCAGCTGGTCATTTCTTAGGAAACCAGTTGCTGAACTAGTTGGTCCTCTGGAATTGAGTTTCAGAGCTCTTCATATTTTCTTATCTTCTGTTACAATGCTTGTATAAAATTCACTGCACAGTACACCTGCATTATGCAACAGTTCCATGCCAGCATTGGGTATTAATGCCAATGTGTGATGCTGTGATCATAGAATCATAGAGTTGGAAGAGAGCACAAGGGACATCTAGTCCAACCCCCTGTCTATGTAGTAAAGGTGATCTGGTCAGCTTAGGACTTTATCAGACACAGGGAAACGTGACCAAAAAATGTGTCCCAAATCACATCATAAGGATGGAACAATAACAGAAAGGGCAACATTGGAGATTATCGGATGAGCATCTAAAAATGTTCTTTTGGTACTATATTTTAACAGCCAAAGTATCCTGGTATAATAATATTTCTTTTCGCACACTGCTGTAATCATGAGACATAGATGCCTCTGAATTATGGTGATATGACCACTTGCACTGCTTATTTCTGCATTTTTGCATGGATGAGATTTTGGTGGTTCTCACAAGAAGACACAAGTGTGCTTAGAAGTCCCAAAACACCTAAATTACCAAACAAAATGAACACACAAACACTGAAACACACTTGAAAATGTTCAAGTAAGATGAGGAGGTTCATAAAAAGAGCATACTGTACCTAGATTTCCCATTCTCACCTGGAATTGGTCTGGTGGGCACCACCAATTGACACTGGAAACACGCCAACAAAATGGGGCATGGTTTCCCACACAAGCACTTCCATGACAAAAAACACCATGGGAGATCAATTGGCGGCTTCTCCCCACTAATAAAAAAGAATGCCCTCTTGACAGCAGCAGAAAACATGCAGAACACTGTGGCATGACATCATGTGATAGGGAAGCCCTTTTGTGGTCTTGTTTCAACGTTATAATAACATATTTGCCACGTTTGATAATCTCCATGATCAGACACCTGCATCCTCAGCCATTTCCAGGGTGTAGTACTGGCACAGATGAGGCACCACTTTTTTATTGATGAGCTAAGCCGTCAATAAAAAGGGACACCTTATTCACGCCTGCCCTACACTCCTGGAATGGCTGAAGGATGACGTCTGATAATGTTGCCCATTTCTGTTACCATTGTGTCCTTCTGACATGTTTGTCTGATAAAGTCCTTGGATGAGTAACATGATTCATCGAGAGCACCAGTTTGCAAATGAAGAAAGGAAAGGTGACATGCTCCAGGCACTGGGGCTGTTTCTCCTTCCCAGAAGCCCACATGGTTTTCCCAGATTCTGGTATGAGTGGGAACAGCAGCCAATCAGGGGTAGTCTGGTCAGCTGGCATGGGGTAGGGCTCAGGAGCAAGTGAAGGCTTCACACAGGTTCAATCATGGCTCATATAAGCAACTTCCCCACCAAGCCAACAGTCTTTGATTGTTGTACGAGCAACATCAAGGAGGGGAAGACAAGTGGTAGAAAGGGCAACAGGGCTGAGAGGAATGAGGAGGCAATGATCAAGGCCACAAGGAAGGGGGTGAAACAGCAGCAGCACACAAAATGCCATCAGTGACTGAAGTGGAAGCAGTGGTGGTTCCCAAAGTAGCAGTGCCAGAAAGTGTTCCTGACCCATGGCGAGTCACTCAGACAAGTGTTATAATGAACATACAAACTTAAAGAAGCGGCCCAGTGGATTAGACCAAAAGGGCCATCCAGTTTTCAACAGCAGCTGGCCAAAGACATCTGGCACCAGACCTGCTCCATGGCTTGTTGGTCCCTTATATCCACTACCATACAAAATCATGCTGTCTCTGAACTTGAGCATGGGATTAATTTTTTACTAATGGGTACCCTACAACAAAATCATGAAGTTCTTCCCCTTAGGATTCCAGCCACTCCATTCCATTCTGCCCAATTTCTCACTTGGTTTACTCCAGCAGTCAGTCATACCATACACGTAGTAAGCATATTGTGTTGCCCTGCCCTCATATTTGGGGATTGGGGAGTGTGGGAGTCAACAGTTTTAGATCACAGCCTGTCCCTCTGGAAGATCAGATCTGTAGCTTGTGCGGTGTTCTTGGACCCAGCGTTGTCCTTGGAAAGCCAGGTTGCTGCACTGACCAGGAGTGCCTTTGCCCAGCTTCAGCTGGTGCGCCAGATGTGCCCTTTCTTGGGAGAAGGCAGATCTGTCCACTTGGTTAATGCCTTAGTTACTTCTCATTTAGACTACGGTTAACATGTTACATAGGGATCCCTTTTAAAAGTGTTTGGAAGCTGCAGCTAGTGCAAAATGCAGCAGCCAGAATGGTGTCAGGTGTTCATTTTAGAGACTATATAACACAGGTCCTGCAAAAACTGCTTCCAATTCGCTCCTGAGTTCAAATCAAGGTGCTGGTGTTAATCTCCAAAGCCCTAAACTAGTTGTGGCCAAGATATCTAAAAGACTGCCTGAAAGACCCTGTTTAAGTATTTGAAGGGGTGTCACATTGAGGATGGAGCAAGCTTGTTTTCTGCTGCTCCAGAGACTAGAACACGGAACAATGGATGCAAGCTCCAGGAACAGAGATTCCACCTCAACATTAGGAGGAACTTTCTGACAGTCAGGAGATTTTCAGACAGGCAAAAATCTCCCCTTGCCGCGCGAGCAGCCTCCCGAAACTGCTGCGCGGCAAGGGTCTTTTTCGGACCGCGCTGTGCCTGTGGCGAAACCGTCCGTGTCACTTCCGTGAAGCTTGGGACGGCTCCGCGTCATATTTCAAGCACGGGCAGCCTCCGTGATTGAAATATGGCGCGGAGCCGTCCCAAGCTTCACGGAAGTGACACGGACGGTTTCGCCACAGGCACAGCGCGGTCCGAAAAAGACCCTTGCCGCGCAGCAGTTTCGGGAGGCTGCTCGCGCGGCAAGGGGAGATTTTTGCCTGTCTGAAAATCTCCTCAGAGCTGTTCAGCAGTGGAACACACTCCCTTCGAGTGTGGTGGGGTCTCCTTCCTTGGAGGTCTTTAAACAGAGGCTAAATGGCCATCTGTCAGGAATGATTTGATTGTGTATTCCTGCATGGCAGGGGGTTGGACTGGATGGCCCTCGTGGTCTCTTCCAACTCTACAATTCTATGATTCCTCCTGTATGAGCCTGCCAGAAATTTGAGATCTTCAGAGAAAGCCCTGTTGTGTGTCCCAACACTTTGTGAACTGATGTGGTGGGTAAATGTAACTGTGGCAGCACCTCAATTATTGAACTCCACACCAAGGAAGTTAGGCTGGCCCCACCTCTTTTAAGCTTTTGGTGGGGAGCCATAACAGTGCTGTTCCGTATGCATTCAATGTTTGAAGTTGCTGTTTTAACTGTTTAAAACTGGATTCTAGGATTGTTTTTATATGGCTTTTAGGAGTTTTTAAAGAGCATTTTAAAGTGTTTTAAAACTGTTTTATCTTTGTATTGTTTTAATTGTTGTTTATTTGTTCATTGCCTTTATAGCCCTTGTGGGTTAGGAGGTGATACAGAAATACTTACTAAAATAAAATAAACTAGCTGTACCCAACGTAACATATGCCGGTGGTGCGTTATGGGTGAGTTGCTCTGTTGCCCTGCCCCCATTGCTGCTGCCACCACTTGACTGCTTGGGTCTTGTCACAGGGGCGGTGGGGTGATGGGGTGATGATGCGATTCATTGGGTGCCCAGGTGATATCAAAACCCATATCAAAATTTTGTCTAGTTCTATAACTGACTAAACAATGTATACGATTGGAAAAATCCAATTAATTAATTGGAGGTCCACCTTCACTGACACATTTCTTACAAAATAAACCATCTCTCTCTTTCTCTCTCTAAGGCTTGGGTATATTTCCTTTCCCAGTGTGCTAATTGATGGCTTAGGAAGTATACCCAATCAATCCCCTCACTCCCTCAGCCAGTCACCACCCACATGTAAAAAATTGCAATATTTCTTTCCTAAAATAATACCATGTAGCTGAACCATGTGAAAGGAACACTGCCACACCAAGCTCTATGCTGCAACCACCGCTTGAAACTCCCAGCATGGCACATACTAACACTACTACTACTACGACTAATAATAATAAAGTTACGCCAGTGGCTTTTTACCTTTTCTTTACCAGAGACCCCCTTTAAATAACTTTTGTTGCCATGGGCCCCCAAGATTTACGTCAAGATTTAAAACCCTAACAACAATAGTAACAATAATACCTGATAACAACAGCAATAATACAATTACAGCAATGCTTCTTAACCTTTTCTTTACCAGTGGCCCCTTTAAATATCTTTTGTTGCCATGGTCCCACAAGACTTTAGAGTTAAAAAAACAACAACACCAACAATGACAAGGATAATACAATTATGCCATTCATGAACTCTTCCCTCAGAGGCACTGGAGTGGGAGGGAAGACTTTTCTCCTGCTTCTTCATGCAAGTTTGTGGTTGGAGTGGATTGAATGGCAATGCACAGGCCAAGCCACCCAGCCTTTGCCTTGGCTCCTGTCACATGGCCGCCCCCCTACAGACAAGATGTGGTCTGAGCAGACTTCAAGCCTTTGCAGACCCCCAGTGAAGACATTGGGGACCCCTGGGGGTCCCTGGACCCCAAGTTAAAAACCACTGGTCTAGATATTTGGTGAAAGTAGCATGCAAAAGCTCTGCCTCATTTAGAGAAGAGAGGGTCTAGGGACCCTTGCCTACTGCTTGTTAAAATAAAAATGAATAGAAAAGAGAGTGAAGGGGTCTCTCCAGCAAGGGGCGGAATGGTCACTTCTAACTTTTTCATTTGCCTTTGGGCTCGCCTTTGCCCCACCCAAAGACTGCAGAGCCTCAGCCTTCTGCTCTGACGCTAGCTGCCCTTTGAGGGCAGTATGCTGGATTCCCATTGGGGGGAGGCTGGTGGCCAATGAGAGCCCACTTTGCTCCATTCTATTCCCCTCCCTCACCGGCTTTGGCTTCTCCCACCAGGTAGATGGGTTTTTTAGACAGGCGGCAGCCCATCCAGTCCAGCATTTGCAAAGAAAGCATTTCTCCCCATGGGAAACAGAGCCAGGGACTGCCAGAGGACTGCAAGGAGTCCCCTATGGAGGAAAAAGAGGGCCTGGAAACCCTTCCCACCCCTTTCCAGGTTGTTTTTTTTTTCAAACTGTAAGTTCCTTGGGGTAGAAGATGTCCACTCAGTATAGGCTCATTGAGAGCACCTGGCACAGCCTGGGGACAAACTAACCCAGGAGTAGCCAAAACAGCATAACCTCATAGCAGAAAGAGCACAAAAACAAAGGCTTCAGCTAACAGCTGTTCCAAAGCTCTGACCCACTTTCACACACACACAAACCTTACAGACAGTGAGGTTAATCCAAAAATATTTGGAGGTCTTTATCTTCAGTTTCAGTATAAACAAATACAGTATATACACAAAAAACCTCATTAACAAACTCAACACAATTTCTCCAATGTCCATTAACACTCCTCTTTCTCTATGACACCAACCCACACACAATGCATCATGTGCTTTGGCTATATAGGAATGTTTGTTAGTCATCCCTCTGCCTAGCCACAGCTGTGAACAAACCCACTTCAGCTGTGCTAGTCTGTGGTCTGTTGCTCCAACATTTTTCCTTTTGCACTTAAAGCAATGTTACCCTGACAGAAGGAGGGCGGAAAAGGCTCATGCTTTTGGGTACAGAGGGGGAGAAGAGCAGAGGAAGGGGGAAATCTACCCTGCAAGGTAGGACAGAAGGAAAAAGAAGAAAGAAGAGGGTGGGGGATGCATAGAAGGCAACATTATTCTCCCCCCCCCCTCATGGATGCTTATTAAGACAACAAGGGGAGCTGGCTGAGTATTTAGTTACTGGAGCTCAACGGGCAAAGATGTGGCTGTAGGCCAAGAAGGTGGTGCTGAAAAACACCTCAAGCTGCTGATTGGCTGGCCAGTGGAGCACTACGATTGGTTGGGTATGTTTCCTAAGCAGCCTATCAGCACACTGGGAATGGCAACATACCCAAGAGAATTATATATATAGAGAGAATTATATATATAGATATTTGTGTCCAATAACAGCTACAGTAAAAAAAGGTAATTTCATCTGCTATCTTATAGGCAGCTCTTTCTTCTGTCACTTATGATGAATATTGTTAAATACAATTGTCAATAGAAACAGAGAAGTAGAAAATGAGCTTTCTAGATAATAATTTGGTTCACTTTACACTTTTTAGATCTATGTGTTTCTTCCTTCCTTCTCCTTCATTTCCATTTCATTCCACCTTTTACCTGGTTGTCAATCCCCAAGGCCCCCAACTTGGTGAGCCATCATTCTTCCCACTGAGTTCTTATGGGCTACTTGAGTTTTATTCTCCCTTAGATTTTTCTTCTGATTTTTTGGAGGGCTCTGAACACTCGTGTAGAGCCCTCTCTCCTTCTACTGTACCAAAACAAATGTTCATCACAAAACAAGTGACTGATAATAATTCTCCCTTTCTTGGGACTGCTCTACTTATCCCCACACAACAGACTAGGATTGGAAATACATTTCTCTGCACAAACTGGCCCCTCCATGAAGAACAAGGTTTCATAATAAAGTTGGCACAGTCTAGCAGCAAGGGCTTCCAGTTACAGTTTCTGATACAGTTTCTGGAATAGCTCTCTAAACAAATAAATGCATGTATATAGTCATGCATGTTGCTTACAAAATCCAAAAGATAGAGGTTACATGAATGCAAAGACTATATTTATTTCTTGCAAATTGAATATCAGTATGTTTTTTTCTTCTTTTTCTATATTTTTTCTATGGTTCTACTTATGAGGGAGACTGTGAAACTTTATTGTCCCTTGATTAAAAGCGGGGGGGGGGGCTCTGGGAACATCACAGAATTGCCTTGGGAGCTAGAGCCAGCAACTGGGCCGCCAGTTGGCCATGCCTGCATTTGAGGGTTACATAAGCTCACAGTGAGACATAGAAAGCAGGATTCCCAAGGAGCAGACACAAATACTATATTCTCAACCACACTGTGAATACTGTTATATGTTCTCAGCTGTTATTTGACTTACTGAGGAATGGCCAATATGCAGGCTCTTGCCAGCTATTACTCAGGTTGGACTAAAGTAAAATTTCCCAACCCTTGAAGAGCATACAAGAGCCAGAGAGCTCTGGTCCAGCATTAACTCCTCCTGTTCTGTTCTATTCCACAACCTCTGGTCATTGCATTGTTAATGTAGCTTAAATAATCTACTCCAGATCTACATGTGTGCCTCTGTATGATTAGGCTGTGCCTAAATAATGAGAGAATGCACAAAAGAGAATACCCTATATTCCAACCCAATACACCAGTGCAGCAATTAGTCAAACAATAGTCCACAGCAAACCAATTGTCACCCTTTTCTTCTGTGTAAGACTGTTGCTACTTGTCTGTTAGTGATTAAGACAAGGAACAGTGTCATAACCATTTTCAAATTTATGTGCTGTCCTAGCACCTAGGAGCCAGTGCTAGCCAAAGGGAGCCTGAATCACCACAAAATACACATAGACCCAGGTTTGGAAGGAAATTGGCCACAACTTTAATGTAGTGACAGCTGCATGTGTGGTTAGGTATGAGGTGTGGATCCAGTACCTAAAACCCAGCACCAAATGACCAAATTAGGAGTAATCCAGCCTCAGGTTCCAAAGCAGGAAGCAGCTGAAGTTGATAAGCTACTTGGGCACACAACCACTGTCTGGTTCTCTGCCATCTGAGGGTGAGGAAGGTCCTGCACCCAAGTAGGGCATTGTCCAGTATTGCTCTATACCCAAAATCCCTTAAGGGCATGGGAATGATGAGTTCAAAGTCCAGTTTTGAACTGGGTGGATCTAGCCCCATGCTACACCATGTGATAAAGTTGTGACAAAGTACGAAAATTAACCAATGAATCAGACAACATCTAATGCAAACATTAACACCCATATCAAAACTGAATTAGAAGTGCAGGGTCACAAGGCAGGAAGGCAGTTGAAACTGAACTGCCAAGCAGAATGAAGGGCCGCTAGATTTATATTCAGATGGACTGGAGTGAAGCCTGAGAAGCACCCACCCCCTGGCTGCTGATTGGCTCCTTGTCCCAGGCCCACAAAAATGCAAAGAAGCCTGAGAAAAAGAAGCTAGAGGGGAGGGGAATGGTGGCTCCAAGCAACTTGCCTGGCACCACAGCCAACAACCTCTTCTGTTACCCAAAGAGCTCTTGAATATTCCAAGAAAATATTGACTTTCTAATGTGTTGGGGAAATTAGCAGCAACTCAACCTTAGCATTGTGAAAGGGGGCAACAGAGAGGGGATTTTTACACCAACTATACCCCTACTGACTCTGAACACACAAAGACACAAAATGAAAAATTAACAAAGTTTATTAAAGATTTAAAATTAATAACACCAAGCATGCACACATTCATACAAGAAGCATTCATACAAGACCACTAGGAATGGAAGAAGAAAGGTTGCCAGAGGGATAGATAGGGAGATTGCTGTGGTGATACAACACCTGTCTTGTAGTCTGAAGTCATTGAGCAAACCAGCAGTATGGATGGATGAATCTGGAGTGGCTAACACAGAGAGGGATGTAGTGTCCCCAGGCAAAGGTTCTGTGCGCAATGAGGCATGATTTGTGACTGGTATTTATACCAAAAATATGCCCTGAGGTGAGGAAATTCCATGAGTTGAAACAATAGATTCCAAAAACTGCACAATGAGTTTTAGGAAGACACCTGGTCTTGACAATAGATGTTAATGTGTTGCAACTGCCTTAAATGTTCTGATGATTGGATTCACAAAGGTTGAGCTGTCTCTTTTGATGGTTAGGTGATTAGGGGAGGGAAGCTCGATACCTTCAAACAAAGGAATACTTCACCCATCTATAATAGGATCAATTGTCAGTCACCTGGGTACGTGGTGGAGGCAATGTCCTTTTGACCTCGTACTTCCTCATATCTTGGAATTTGTCAGTAGTTCTTCCTTTGGGTGATGCATGGCTTAAAACATGCTTATTGGGACCTGTACAATGAGTCCCTGAAACCTTACTGCTCTTCCCAGTGGAAGACCACACTAATAAGCCAAATTATTAATAAGACAATTTTTGGGGTTTCTGGAGGTGGGGCTCATTAGGAATTGGGGGGGATTAGAAATTTTTTATTGGAATAAGACCATTCTACTGAAAAATACACCCAACCGCAAAAGGTCGTAACAATAATGCAAAAAATAATAATTGTTTTCCTCTTTTCTTACTAATACAAAAATAAAACTATATATCCTAACACTAATACTAAACGCACTATAATCACATTATATTTACACATTACAATTATACCTATCTGGAAAAGAAAAAAATCAATAAAAGATTAATAAAAAACTAATACACTAATACAAAATTACAATAATAATAATAAAATATTTATTTAAAATATCCTTTTATGTTATTGCTGGGGTTGTCTCACTAAACCACGGCCAAAACTTTTTCCAACGATGGTTTGGCAATTTCTCTTTTTCACTCAGAGCTAAATTTTCAATTACATTCTTCACATAATAAGCAGTGCCTATTACATCCTGCAGATTTTGACTTTTCACCTCCCTTTCTCTTTGGAAAAATAACCCTAACATCACATAAAGGTTTACCAGGTGCACCGTGGACCAGGGTACTGTCCAAAAACTCTCAGCCATGGAACCAGAGTCCTTGCTCTTCCTCTTTTGGCCCACTGACTTTCTGGGTCCCCTGACACCCTCTGGAGGTGCGGTCCCTGAAAGCACTGTTTCCCAAACCTGTTGTGCCAAATCTGGCCAATCCAGGACCCGGGCCACCTCCTCCTATGTTTCCCGGGCACTTGGGCAGTGCTTGACAAAATATCTGATCATCTCCTTTTGTGCCACGCCACTCAAGATCTCAGCCTTTATACATTTCAGATGAGGACAAGTCTGCTCATCCTCTGTGGTCCACGGTCTCCTGCCCCTCAGATTAAGAACTTGATGGTAGAGTCTCCACCTCAAGTCCCACAACTTTTGGGGGACCCTTTTGTCCATGAAATACTCAATTGGGTTAGTCTGGTGATTTAGGTACTCTGATAAATCTAGTTTGGCCTGATGTTT
Organism: Gambelia wislizenii; assembly: GCA_030847615.1. Taxonomy (NCBI): domain Eukaryota; kingdom Metazoa; phylum Chordata; class Lepidosauria; order Squamata; family Crotaphytidae; genus Gambelia; species Gambelia wislizenii. The sequence continues at coordinate 160,316,836 of JAUMIR010000001.1, read as the reverse complement.
TTGCAAACATGGGTTAACATAAATCTCCTCTACTATTTTCCTGTACAAACCTCTCTTGATGCTCTTGATGCTCTGACCTGGTCTGTCTTCCCCCTTCAACTCCTCAGCATGAATTCTATATTTCTTTATTTCTTTTATTTATTAGGGGCACTAACACTTCCTCTCTGATGAGTCTGAGAGGCCCCTCTGTTATAACCTTCACTGCCTACCAGTTTGAGCCAGGGCCCATTTCAAACTTTGGGTTCTTGTATTTATAGCTCTGCACTCTAATCTCCCAGTGGTTGACTACACGGGGGGGGGGGAGGTGAAGAATTCAGGAAGAATCTCATTGGTCCTCACATACTGTTGCCCACACTCGTGCTATTCGTAAGGGTGGAAAGCAAAAAAACTCAAAAATCTGTGACTTTCTATTCCTCTATTTTCGATGGTGTTTTTTTTTAAAAGTGCAGAAAAAGCTGCACTATTGGTTGTCTGATCAATCAGCAACTAGCTTGGAAAAAGGGCACACAGCAGAGCTGAATTGTGATTAATTGGACTTCAGAGGGGGAGGGCTTTCAAAGGACGCCTTGCAATTGAGGATCTGCCATTGTTGAATGGCCCTGTGTCGGGTCTACTGCCACCTCCAAAGCCCAGAGCCAGGCTCCTCTCCCTCCTCCCCCTCCCCCCCTCCTCCTCCTGCTGCTTCTAACCCAGGCTGGGAAATCCCAGTGCTCTTCCTATCCCTGAACCAGCCCGTCCCGCTCAGCGCTCCAGCCCTCGGCAGCTGCTGCAGCTGAGGGCTCTGCCTCTGTGACTGTCAGTCATGGAGGAAGAGCCCTAGGCTGCAGCAGCCTGTCCCACTTGGTGGCAGCTGCAGCTGCTGGCTCTGCCTCCATGACTGTTAGACATGGAGGAAGAGGTCTAGGGCACAGCAGCCCATCCTGCCCGGGACGGGCGAGGGCTGAGAGGGGCAGACCCAGTTCACACAACACAGATCACCCTCCCCGGAAAGCCACCACCACTGGAGAAATGAAAGGATGGGAGCTGAAGGGCTGCCACCTAAGGGCTCCCCCCCCCCAGCCCAGCTGACAAGCAGCCTCTGCTCCATCACAGATCAGAAGGGCTAGGCCAAGGAAGTGAGCAAGCAAGGGCTTGCCCTTCATGACTCACTGTCAGACAGGGGGTGGGTCTATCAGGGGGCTGTGTGTCAGGGAGGTCCCCCCGACTGCTCTCTCACTCGCTGGCTGTCATTTGGCTGATAGATCACTCGCCTGGCCTTCAACAACCTCCCACCCCACCCCCCATAGGTGGCCATGTGGACTGCAAACTTGGTATTTTGACAGTCACCAATTATGCAACTGCATCGTGGGTACAACGTGGGACTGGACTGAAATGGAGGTAACATGAATTTCCCCGTATTTAATTCTGCCATGTAGCTGAGCCCCCACAGTACCTGGCAACTCAGCTAGTATGGTATACACCATCTAGAAATTTAAGCTCTACAGATAAAGGATAATCATTTATTTCACCAAGACACAGAGCTCTGTCCAGGCTGCAAGCCTTTCAAGATCTGGCTCCACAAAGGATTAGTCTTCCTTTGGACCTCTGGCTGGAGGATGATTTCACCTGTTTTCATAAGGGGTTGACGACCTTTCTCTCTGATTCACCAGATTAAGCTGCTGAGTTGTGCCTGAGGTTGCTGGGATGGGTAGTGGCTGGTGGGATGTTGCGGGTTTTATGTTTATTAATAGTGTTTTGTTTTATTGTCTTTGTCTGTATATGTTTGATGTTCTGCCTTTTGGTGGAAAGGGCATTATAAACATTGTTATTTGGACTTTGTTCTAATTACTTTTTCAGTGATTTTAATCATTGGTAATTTTGGAAGAAAGGATAAAACACAGAAATAAGTAATACATCAAGTATTTCCTTAACTCAGCAGCTTCTAAAAAAATTGCAATGTTCCTGGTTTTTCCAAGAGTAATATAGCACAGTAAAGACTGTTGCTCCTAGGTTGCTGAGAGAAAAGATATTTTATATCAAAATGGGGAATACTGTCTTCATGTCTGAAATGAGTCTGAAGTATATTCAAGAAGATAATGGGGCAAATCATGCACAATTCCTATTCCACAGGGACATAATTATCCTTCCTAAATAATATTACAAGCTCTGTCTACAAGCTCATGGATGCCTTAAGAAAATGAAAGCTCTTTTAAGTCCTTGCCAATTTAATAGTTCCAGGTACATTTGAGAGGATATATGGACTCTCAAATAAGAGGAACAAGGATAGATTTTATTCATCTAGGTAACTGCAAGACCATTTTGATAATTTCTACTTCTACTCTCATTTGAGCTAAGAAGACATCCTTTCTCAAAAGATGATTGTTCCTTCTCCTTCCTCCCATCCCACTTCATACCCTGTCACATAATTTGTTGCAGCACCACAGAAACGAACCTTCTGGAACTAGGCAATCTTAAGAACGGAATCCATTGTTCTTATAATAAACACAGTAGGGGAAGACAGTGATCACATCTATTAGCAGCCCATTACAAGTCTTTGGATTTCAAAAACTGGAGAAAATTCACCTGATTCTGTTGTCAAGAGACAGGAAGCACCCAGTGACATAGTGAAATGATTTCCTGATTTAACAGTTTTTTTGAACCTTTTCCTAGTGTTTCAGACATTTTCAGTCAGAAGTTCCAGTGCTTTGTAAAGTGGGAGCAAAAAGGGGAAACCACTAAGAAGATCGGAGAATCAATTTGGGTTCTCCTGCCAGTGCCTCCCTCAGCCCCTTTCCTTCTCAAGTCTAACCCCAGTGACTTTTCAACCTAGAAGTTCCTGAAAACAGGTCTGGGTCAGGCAGCAAGTGGAACTCTGGAGATCAACACAACAAAGAAAGTAGACTATGAGGTGCAGCACACACTATTTTAATTAATTAATTAATTAATTGACTAAAATGTAAAAAATTTATTTCTCCCCTAAAATGTTTATTTTTAAAGTTAAACGTCCTCACAGGATTACTGCCCATGATCAACATAAAATACAAATAAACATCAAAAGTTGTAAATAACACATTAACTGCAAAAAAAATATTAGCCTTTATTAAGAACCAGCAATAAGAACAAAAGCATCAATCACAGTAAAGACTATAGAAATAAAATATTTATAAAACCGTTATCTATTAATGTTCTAATGTGACAGTGACCTTTTGGGCTCAAGTGTATGGAGATTATCAGATGAAAAAAAACAGGGAGGTAAGGAGGAAGACCTCCTACAGGCTGGCGATACTGCACAACACTGTCCTCCTCTCGTCCTTTATTTGTTCTCCCTCTGTGCTGTAGGGATGAAAAAGGTGCCACTTTTTATTGATAGAAACTTCCGTCAATGAACAGTGGCACCTTTTTCATCCCTCCAGCACAGAGGAAGCATGGAGGGAGGAGGAGGGGGTGTGCAGTATCGACTGCCAGAAACGGGACAATGGTGTCCTCCTGCCAACCTCCCTGGGTTGTTTTTTTTAAAAGAGCATTTGATAAAGTCCTAAGTTTGCTGTTTTCATTGTGGTAGCTGGAATCATCTTGAACCAAAACAGAGTAAGTAAGGTGTGTGCTCAGTGTATTATCTGGGAATGTGTATGTTATGTTTGATCCTCTGATTTATATTTGTTCTGTCTCTTGGGAACTCCTGTGCTCACCCCTTTGCCCAGAGCAGCTTTCTCTTTCATTCTAATGGAGGTAGCCAGTCTGTCCACAAGTTGTTTGCACAGGTGGTTCTCTTTCCACCATTGAAATGAATGGGTTCCCCTGAATGATAAGTATGTGACCTCTAAATGTGCATGAGCGTGGACATCAGAGTAGGTTGGGCGTATGTATGTTTAAATGCTACCTTGCACTTCTGATTAGGCCATAGTGAATATTGCTGGAAGCATCTGCTTTTTTAATTTTAATATTATTAATAATAATAAAATTTATTTTTATCCCACCCCTCTGTTAAAAACAATTGGGGTGGCTTACAACAATTAAAATACAACAATGTTGACTAAAATCCCTAAGCACCACCCACCCCCATCCTCCCCATAAAAAGATATTAAACTAGTATAAAATTAAAAACAACCTAAACTAAAATCACATTAAAAAACAAATACAAACATCAACAGCCAGCAAGACTAAAAGAGGCCAGGAGACGCAGCTCTTGAGGCCAGGATCTAATCAGGAAAGGCCTGCCGAAAGAGATCCGTCTTTAGTGCTCTTTTTAAAGCTACTCAAGCTTGTCATCTGACGGATCTCATTAGGCAGGCTATTCCATAATTTGGGGGTGATTGCAAAAGGCTCTCTGGGAGGTTGCAGATACCTAGATTTTTAATTTTAATTTTTAATTTTAATATTTTAATATTGCCTTGTTTGTATTATTATTTTTATTTTATAAACAACATATTATTTTTATTTTATTATTATTATCATATATTTAATTTAAATATTTTAATATTGCCTTGATTATTCAAGAGAACACAGAGTTCTTGTTTACAATGTATTATGTTACAGACTGCATATGCCAGACAACTGCTCAGACTTCCCTCTCAGTTTTCTGACTGATACCTTAGAACTAAAAGTCCATTTCAATAATGCACAGACTAAATGAGTTATCTGTTGCAGCTTGTTTTCTGAATGGAAGACTAAGGGCTTGTCTAGATGGTGAGAATATCCTAATAGAAATCACAGAGAATGCCTTTTGTCCCAATGAGATCCCGCAGTGATTCACCTAATTCAGAAGGAGGGAGGCAAAAACTCCAAAAACTGGGTGGAAGCCTTTTGTGGCTTTTTAAAATAATGCCTGGAAATGTGCATTACCACTTGTTTGGACAAACAATTCACAGCACAGCACATTCTCAGCAAGGGAAAGCTGATTGGCTGGACATGTACAGGGGGTAGGCTTGCCAGCAATGAAGTTGCTCCATTTGGGAGTTTTGTGTTGCCAATCATGAACTTTTTTGCTGCACTGAGGTGACCAGACAGCTTTTTAAAGTGGAAGGTTGGACTTGTGAACCCTTGATTTGTAGTTTAAAAAAAAATATTGTGCAGCAGCAACAACTTGTTGAGAATAATAACGAGAGTAATTGACTCTATACCACCATGTTGATTTGCAGGCATGGCTGCGTTTGAAGTTCAAACATGGATAGCTTTGCATACCAGCAATTTTGCCAAAGGACTGGGGAGACAAATGAACGCTGCTGTGATTTTGCATTAATGCACAGCAAACAGCATTGTATCTTTTCGTCTAGACAACATCTAACACAACCGTAAGAAAGAAATGATACCAGTGCACCTATCATATGCAATCGAATAAACTAATCCTACCTCATTGCATCTGTACATTCATTAATAACTAGAGGATTTCAGCTTGCACATACAACTAGCTCTGTACATTTTGAAAATATGTGATCTTTTATACAACAGCAGCAGCAAAGGATCATTTCAATACCCCACCTCCAAACGCACACACACTTAAAATAAAAATAAATCCAGATGGAAGTTCCGATATCTGATTTATAATGGAAGATGGGGGAAGGAGAGGAAATGGAACAAAAAGAAACAAATGTGCTTTGTTTATATGCTTTTCACTCATAGCATGCTTTAAAACAATACCAGAAAAATGGCTATGTGAGATATACTAGAGTATGCAGTGGGCAAAACAAATGAATGCAAGATGTGTTCTCTGTTTCTTACAGAGCCACTGCAGGATAGAATTTTTAGAGACTTAAATTATTTCACTCAGACAAATGCTAGAATTTTCATCCAAACTTCTGAGAATTTCTCTCTCTCTCTAACTGGCTGGGTTGCTTCATGTCAGTGTTATTGTGTGAATACACACCATTTCCATTTATGCACAGTGCCTTCTTTACCCAGTATCTTTTTTCTTCTTCTCATGTTCTCATTCAGTAGATTTAATCCAGATCGGGCTAATTTACAAACCCTATTCAGGCATTCAGCTCCTCATTTTACTATTGAATTATTTGCAATTCTTTAAACCACTCTTTAAAGAAAACGGCAAGTGGTATACAGAATGAGTGTGTGTGTGTGTGTATTTAAAAAAATGTGGCTAGTAATTTAGTCTGGAGATACTTGTTTGAATAAAAATATTTAGCAGATGCCACAACTAAAAGAACATAGGCATATGTCTGACATCAGCTGTCAGGAAATTCCACACAATGTGAAGTAGTGTGCTAAAAGCTCTAGTCCAAGTGATCTTCAAATCAGAATCTGGAAATAATTCATTGAAAATTGATGTGTTACCTATTGTTTATTATAATCTTTAGAAATGATTTTTTAAAAATCACAATTGTAAACATTTTAACATCAACACTTGTAATGGTCTAAGCAATGATTAATAATCTATGATATTTTAATTCCCCACTTTTAAATGTAAAGTAATGGCAGGAGTTGGTGATTTTTGAACATTTTTTTAAAATTTAACAATTAACACAGTATATTTATTTTAGCCAATTAACATTCATCTTCAAGTTAAAAGTAATACTGTCATGTTATCATTAAAGTGAATGCTCCCTAGCTTCACTCCAAATAAACTTAAGGCTCACACAAAATTGGAGAACTAACTAAACTGACGTTTGAGGTCTGGTTTGGGTCAGTCTTAAAAGAAGGCACAAATAAAGGACGTTGCAGCAATCCAAGATTATTAACAGTGGGAGGTTACTGTAGTGTACTGCATAACAAGACTTGAACCAATACATAGAGGATTGTAATATACACTTGGTGTGCCTGATGTAACATACGCCGGTGGTGCATTAAGAGTGAGTTGCTCTGTTGCCGTGCCCCTGCTGCTACTGCCACAAGTTGACTGCTTAGATTCTGTCACAGCAGCAGCAGCAGGGGTGGTAGGTAGATGATGTGACCCCCTGGGCAATATCAAAACCCATATCAAAAGTTGGTCTAGTTCTGTAACAGACTAAATAATGTCTACTATTCCAAAAATCCAATTCATTACTTGGGAGATCCATCTTCACTGACTCAATACTTACCAAATACAGCCGTCCCTCTACATTTGCAGGGGTTAGGGTTGCAAGACCCCCACCACCTCCCACCACATGCCTGCAACCCCCTCCACACTTCCAAAGTGGCGATGGGGCTTTTCAACCCCATTTGCTGCTTTGGGAAGCACAGGAGGGGGGTGGCTGGCAAGCTTCCTCCTTACCCAGCCAGCCACTCCTCTGTACTTTCTGAAGCATGATGGGTGCCATCACGGCTTCAGGAAGTGTGGAGGTGTGGCTGGCTGGACAGGGAAAGGCTTGCCAGCCATTACCCCATGCTTCCTGAAGCTGCAATGGGGATGGGGAGCCCCATCGTGGCTTGGGGAAGCATGGGGGTGGGTGGGTAGCTGGATGGGGGAAGGCTTGCCAGCCACCCCTCTGCACTTCTCAAAGCCGCAATAGGGCTGGGGAGCCCCATTGTGGCTTGGGGAAGTGTGGAGGGGTGGCTGGCTGGAGGGGGGAAGGCTTGCCAGCCATTCCCCTTGCTTTCCAAACCCACGATGGGGCTGGGGAGCCCCATCACGGCTTGGGAATGTGTGGAGGGGTGGCTGACCACGAATAATCAGAGCAATGAATGTGTAAACCATACACACACACACACACAGAGAGAGAGATACCCAACCAATCCCCTCACTCCCTCAGCCAATCACAGCCCACATGCAAATTCCCTCTCCACCTCACTATCCACTCCTGTCACTCAATCTACATCTACACCCCCAGCCTCACAAGGGCCCCTCCCTCCTCTCACTCCCTCAGCCAATCACCACTCACATGCAAAAAGTGCAATATTTCCCCCCTAAAATGATACCATATAGCTGAATTGTGTGAAAGGAACACTGCCACTCCAAGCTCCAAGCTGTAACCAGCTCCTGAAATCCTAGCAGGGCACATAAAGGTGTATGTCATGCCGGGCACACCTATACTAATACTAATACTATTATGCCAGTGGCTGTCAACCTTTTCTTTACCTGGACCCCCTTTAAATACCTTTTGTTCACATGGGCCCCCAAGACTTTAGATTTAAAATCATGATGATGATGATGATGATGATACAGATACAATTACACAATCCATGAAATCTTCCCTCAGAGGCACTGGAGTGGGATGGGAAGACTTTTCTCCTGCTTCTTCCTGCAAGTTTGTGGCTAGAGTGGATTGAATGACAATGCGCAGGCCAAGCCAGCCAGCCTTTGCCTTGCCTCCTGTCACATGGCCACTCCTGTGCAAGCAGGATGTGGTCTGAGCAGGCTTCAAGCCTTTGAGTACCCCTGGGGGTCCCCAAGCCCCAGGATAAAGAACCACTGGTCTTGATATTTGGTGAAAATAGCATGCAAAAGCTCTGCCTTGTTCAGAGAAGAGGGGGTCCAGGGACCCTTGTCTACCACTTGCTAAAATAGAAATGAATAGAAAAGGGAGTGAAGGAGTCTCTCCAGCAAGGGGAGTAATGGTCACTTCTAACTCTTTCATTTGCCTTTGGGCTTGCCTTTGCCCCATCCACAGACTGCAGAGCCTCAGCCTTCTGCTCTGACGATAACTGCCCTTTGAGGGCAGTATGCTGGATTCCCATTGGGGGAAGGCTGGTGGCCAATGAGAGCCCACTTTGCTCCATTCTATTCCCCCTCCCTCACCGGCTTTGGTTCCTCCCACCAGGCAGAGGGTTTTTTTGTGGGAGTAATGAGTCTACAAATAAAAATGTATTAAAATTCCAGGATCTAGTCCTTTTAAAAAACAATAAAAATATTTTCTTTAAAAAGAGTTAAAAATCATTTACTTTTAAAGACATGCAGAGTGCCACTTAAGAATGGAGACTAAGCTCAATTAACATTTAAAAGTGTATTCAGAGGTCTGTGGTCTGTTCTGATTACCCATTGAATTAGACTCATTGCAAAAACAAAGGAGTCAGTTTAAAATGCAAATCAAAAGTTTACTGACGGTGTATCAATCTCAATCTACACACTAAAACAAACTTTAAAAAGAGTGTTCCTAACTAACTAGGAGGATTTAGGGTAGAAAGACTCAACCAGCCTTTTAGCGCTAGAGGCTATATGGTGAACATCATGGCATAGCATCATAGCAGCAGCATGGGTAAGAAAAGATAGAGATGGCTACAGCCACATGAAGACTCTAACTTAAAAGAGAACTTGCAAAGAGCAATAAAATTTAAATTAGGTCATGTGTTAAATGACCCAGCACTCCAGCCCAGTGAAATAAGAGAAAGGGAGTTTGGGATAAACAGAAGCATGCAGGGAAAAACCCTAGACTTATCTTAAGATGTGAATGAGGTACACAAGATTGCTTTTACATTACAATTAATTATTTCCCCACATACTGCATTATTTAGCAGGTGGCAGCCTGTCCAGTGCAGTATTTGCAAAGAAAGCCTTTTTCCCCATGGGAAGCAGATTCAGGGGTGGTCAGAGGACTCCAAGGCGTCCCTCAAGAAGGAAAAAGAGAGCCTTTTTTTTTTTTTGGCAGCCTATACCTTCCCCAGGGCAGGAGTGTCCACTCAGTGTAGGCTCACTGAGAGGCACCTGGGAAAGCCTGGGGACAAACTAACCTGTGAGTAGCCAAATAGTAGAACTGTTCAGCAGAAAGGGCACAAAAACAAAGGCTTCAGCTAGGAGCCATTTCACTGCTCTGACCCACCTTCACACATAAATAGACTTACAAGCAGAAAGGTTCATCCAAACATACCTGGAGATCTTTTATCTTCAGTTGCAGTATAAACACAGAATATACACAGAAAACCTAGTTATCCATCTCAACAGCAATATCTCCAACATCCACCAACACTCCTCAGAATGAGAGGGTCTGTCTGTATTGATTTCCCAAAAGTTTGTTATATTGCGTCTGTAGAGTAAAAGACCTAGTCTGCCAAAATATGTCTGTGTCAGAGAAAGCTGAGAGATGTAACTGTACTTGTTCCAGCTTGACCAAAAGCCCAGAAACAGACATAGTATGGTTTGTCTTGTTTATTAGAATCAGAAACAATGGGTCATTCAGCTTAGAAAGTGTTATCTTCTTCTGGGCGCATTGCCCAGTTCAGCTGTCTATGTCTAAGGTATCAAAATAGAAACATATAAAGCTGACAAATGATTTCTGTTCCTTAAAAAAAAGGTCTTCCTGGTAACCACTATAATACACATGCACAGTGCCTTAGATTTTAGGTTTTGTTTCTCTGTAATATAAAAAGATATGTGTGCCTTGTTTCGAAGAACACAGCATGGCGGTTTATGCCCTGTTTGTTACTCTTTGCTAGCAAAGAATACAAGTTGTCTGAATACAATAGAACCTTGACTTTGAGATTTCCTTATGATTACCCAGATAGACCTTAACATTTTGGTGCATTGGCCAGGAATCTCAGGGTCAGGGATATTTCCCCTGTCCCACATTTGTTCCTGGCGGTTCCTGGATCGCTTCATCACCCACGATGGGGGAGCTCCTTCAGCGTTTGGCTGATGCCCAGGTTTGGCTGCAGGAGTGATTAGGGAACGGCCAGGCCAACAAAAGGGAAAGAGGTTCTGTTCAGATTGCTTTCTTCACCAGCGCTGGAAGATTTTTTGTGGCCTAACCAGTTCAGGCAAGTATAGTGGGGCTCTGAGTCTTTCACTGTACTATACATCTGTCTACCTGTATAGCTGTAAATCTGCTAGGTCCATTGAGCTAAAGGGAAAGCCGATCACTTTCCAGTTCTCTTTCTCTGTCCGGAGGGGAAAAGGGGGGGTTCCTGTTGTGTGTGAATGAATCCCTCTTGTGTCAGCAGACTGGTCTCCCCCAATTACCATGGCTGGTCTGTTTCCCTGTCACCCTCCCTCACTTGTCTGTCCACTATACTTTTAGAAATCAGTTAGTACAGGCAGGAGGATGGGGGGAGGCTCTTTAAAGCCTCTAAACACCATGCATTTCTCTGAAGATTTTGACACCTCCCAATGCAATGTTACTGACACGAAGACCAAAAGGCACCCACCTGAGAGGACCTTTTTATAGCCTGTCTCTGGAATGCAGTAATTGTGAGAGCAATCCTGAGAACCCTGAAAGATTTACCATATACTGCAAGGTGAAAAAAGATTCCTGATGATGCATCCCCCCTCCTTGAGCCAGCCCAAGATGCCTGATTGTTCACTCACCAGAACAAAAGCCTGTTTGTTAACCTGTTCTGAAGAGAAGTACTACCCAGCCTAGGAGATTACTGTCCAGCCCAGAAGAAGAGCCACCACCTGATGTTTGTCACCCAAGGCAACTACCCTCTCCATCCCTGATGTCACCAGCCAGTATCCCCTACCACCCCTGGGGAACCAGAGATGTCAGTATGTTTGTCCTTGGAGAATTTTGCAGATAAAGAAGAAAAGTGCCCTGTTCCTGAATTTAAAGCCCAGGAAGCAAGTCCCTGAACATCCAACTGTTTAATAGAAAAACAACAACAGAAAAATAAAAGCTACCGTAAGTCCAGTAACAACAAAGCTCCTTTGGCTGGCTTCAAGCCATTACATTCCAAGCTGTTGTCTGTCTGAACAGTACCAGCCACAGTCCCAGCCCTCTGCAAGGGCTGCAAGGCCAGATTTGATGATCCTTGTTAATATTTGCACCCAACACCCTTCAGCATCTCTGACTTGTTAAACTGGAAGACACATGGCCCTCTTAAGAAGAGGAACCAAAGAGAATTTTAAATATGGTGTCTGCCATAGTTGCTGCACAAATTCCTACTTGGGGCATATCCAACAGTTAATGGCCAGATGAAAGAAAAGGCCAGTCTGCTGGCTGCAGCTTTACAGCAAAAAAAACCCAGTGTGGGGGACTTCCCACGGGAGAGCAGAGGGGACGGAGGTCTTGAGCAATTAATGCTCTGGACACTCCACCAATCGCCACAAATCCAGGGGAAAATAAGGGAATTTTTTCCTTTCTGGACAGTAGTTTGGATCAGGAAGATCGGAACTCTGTGGGGCCAGCGCGATCTTGACTGAAGGGACTCTCGCCGCAGGGGGATGGAGGTCTTGATGAGGGGAAAGTCCTCAGCAAGAAGACAGTGGCAGCCATTGTGGTGAAATGCAATCTTTGGATCCATCCCTCAAGCTCGCTCGCTACTAAGCAATATTAACTTTTTGAGAGTTGTGAACTGAGTTTGTGTGCCCTGAATTTAGAGCGCGGGTAGGATCTCCATGCATTTCAGTGCTCTAAAGACAGCGACAAGAGAGATGAGCACATGGAGCATGAGGAATATGGCGACAGAGCTTATATAATGGAGCCAGAGTAAGACGAGTAACAAGGTATGGAATTCTAATATATGGAGGAGAAGGTCGTAACAGAGTTCAGAAATTAAAGAGAGGGAAGGGAAAGAAAGAAGAAGTATAAAGAAAATATAGAGTCTTAAGGGGAAAGGGGAACAGAGTGGAGCAGAGCGGAGCTGAGAGACAGACGCTGGAAGAAGCAACCCCCCCCCCCTTAGAGTGACTGAAAATAGACTGGAAATAGATATGAGAGAGTAGAAGAGGATAGAAGAGGACAAAAGAGGACAGAAGTGGACAGAAGAGGACGGGGTTCACTGAGATGGATTAGTCTGATCCATATAATCATAAGGATTAGACCATACAAGCAGTTGAAGTGTTGACAGTTGAAAGCAATTGGATTAGGCTGATCAAGAGGCTGAAGAATAAACACCTTATGCAGTTGGATACTTTTGATAACATTGTTATCCTTTTCAATTTCATCTCTTCCCACTAGTAACAATTTAACAATTTGAACTGCTAAACCAAATTGCTAAACTGCTAAACAAAGTAAAGAAGAAACGAGAAGTGGAGAGAATGGTGATAGGGACATTTTAAGCTAAAGCGAACTGAGTTTAAAGGGAAAGAGGAAAGAAAGCTGGAGCGATACTGCCACCTTGTGGAAGAAAAAGAGAATTGGTTGTGACATAAGAATATAAACGGTATAAATAGGTATATATATAGGTTGTACATGAATATACAATATAAATCTCTGGGGGAAATTCTAACCTTAATTAACCACTGGAAAAAATCTTAAATTCATTTAATAGTAATTAATTAAAACAAGGCTTTGAGTAATCTATATTGTGACTATACCCATAGGGAATTAATTAGAGAATTATTAAGCATTAGAGAATATTAATTCATTTCTCATATTAAGAATCCCTTACTTCTTTACAGTTAAAATTTATTAGTATATTAATATATTAATATATTAATTGAACTTACAATTAAGAATAATATTGAATGTTGATACTGACTATTGATTATTGAGTACTGAATATCGAAAATTGACTTATGGATATAATTAAGTGAATTTTTGATTACTGATTAGTAAATTGAATTAGATCGATCTAAGTATATAAGGTCAAATAGTGGGTGTATATTTTATATTTTATATTTGAAGGAACTTCAATTTGAAAAATTGTGTGGAAATATTGACAAAGAATTTTATACAAGGGTCAATACTGGGGAGGAAAAAAACTGATCTAAGGATTTAATAAACTGGAATTTATAGACAAAAGAGATAAGAATTATGGCAGCAAGTACAAGAGCTAAAGTGGCTGGCACTCAAGCACAGACACAACTATTATTCACAAGAAGAAACTCATCAGAGAATCCAACTAAACAAACAGATAAACAAACTGATATTGGCTTACAAATATTGGATGAACTCAAAAATTTTAAGAAAGAGATAAAGGAGGAGCTTAAAATTGTTAAACGGGAAGTGAGATCAAATATGGAGAAATTAGAAAATAAACTAGACAATTTATCATTTGAAATGACAAACATTACAACAAAGGTGAATGGTATAGAAAAGAGAACAGAGAAACTTGAGAAACAAGTGGGTGAAACACAAGATGAACAAATGAGAGAAAGGAACATGATCTTAATGCAGGAAATGAGATATAGAGAAAAATGCCTAAAATTGAGGGGAATAGCGGAAAGTTTAAAAGAAGATATATGGGGAAAGATGATTCCTAATCTGGCAAACTTTATTGAAACAAAGGAGGAAGACCTAGAATTGGCTATAGATAAGATGTTTAGGGTGAACTCATCAATGGCATGAGAGAAAAAGACACCAAGAGATGTGATAATTTGCTTTAATCAAATGAAAATAAAGGATAAAATAATTGAAATAAGCTATCAGAGAAATCTTAATATAGAAGGAAATGAGGTTAAAATATTTAAAGACATACCGGCAGGAATTCTGAAAAGAAGACAAGATTATCAACTGCTGACACAAAAATTGATAAAATTAGTGATAGCATAGAGATGGGAACGAATTGAAGGAATAGCCTTTATTTATCATCAAAAAAGACAAAAAGTAAACACTGTAGAAAAGGTGGAGCAATTTCTTAAACTACTGGAAGTGGAAGAAAATAAAAGAACAGAGAAAAGAAGCCAAAGACAAAAGACAGAAGAAGATGTCACAAAGAAATAACGATAGGAGAAAATTATCTAACATAAAACAAGTAGATAAGCGAGAAAAAGAGCAGAAAGGAAGAGAAAAAAGACATGACAAAGAAGAGGAAGAGGATATAGGAGAAATAGAAGATGAGGAAGATGAAGTTGAAGAAGATCTGGAAGAGAGGGAAGAACTACGCTGTGAAGAGGAAGACTCAGACAAGGGTGAATTGGAAAACTCAGAAGAGGAAGAAATATAAAAGACGGATTATAGAAATAAAAGAATAAAATGACAATATAAATCAGACCTTGGAACGTAAAAGGACTAAACAAACCTAAAAAGAGAAATCAAATCTTCCACGTATTAGAACGAAACAATTTGGACATTATTTGCATACAAGAAAGAAATATAAGAGAAAAAGATAACAAATTAATGCATCGAGCTAAACTTGGGCAAGGTTTCTAACTCAAATGCAACAAAAAGGAAAAAAGGAGTAGCGATTAAAAGGAAAAAAGTAGCGAATAAACAATTATTTATAGTGATATATATAAAAAACAAATATGAAGCTAAAGAAATTTTGAATGACAAAGAAGGTCACTATGTCGGAGTAGAAATAAATTTGATAAGTATGAAAGTTATTTTGATTGGTATTTATACCCCAATAGAAGGAAAAGAAAAATTTATAAGAGACTGTATCATAGAATTGAAGAATTGAATAATCAAAATGTCTTCATAATAGGAGACTTTAATGGCGCGATAGAAGCAAGAAGAGATAGATCTGCACTACTAAGCAAAGCAGCAAGAGGAGAATTGCCAAAAGTAGGTAAAAATATTTTGACAGATATTAACTTGTCTGATGTTTGGACTGAAAAATATGAAAAGAAAAAAGGTTTTACCTTCTTCTCAGAGATGTATCAGTCAATGTCTAGAATAGATATGTGCTGGATGACTACAGGAATGCTTACAAAAGTAAAAGATATGGAAATTGCTGAACGAATACTATCAGACCATAAGCCAATAGAAGTTAAATTAATCAATCCAATAAGACAATATACTTGGAAATTGAAAGAAGGAATGTTAAATGACGGAAATTTGTGGAGAAGGTAAAAAAAGAAATTCAAGAATTCTTTAAGAATAATAATAATAATTAATAATAAACCAGAAGGAAGGTGGAGCATCCCTACCAGATTTGAAAGCATACTATATAGCATGTGGGTTCAATTGGTTAATAGATTGGATTAAGTTAGAAAATACAAGAATTCTAACAATAGAAAGTTATGCTATGAGATTCGGATGGCATGTTTATTTGGGGTATGATAAGCAGCAAATAAATAAAGAATTTGAAAATCACATCATCAGAAATGCTCTAATTAAAATATGGCATAAACTAAAAAACCAATTCTATTATAGACTGCCTATGTGGATCTCTTCTCAAGAGGCCTTTTTCGGAAGATGGGAAAATACTGTGGATTGGATAAGATATAAGGATTTGATAAACTTTGAAAACATTAAAAAGGAGGGAATAACGGCAATGCACGAGAGACGAATTAGAAAAAAAAGGAATCAACATGAATTGGTTTAAATATCTTCAAATTAAAAACAAATATCAAGAGGATAAAACAAAGTTTGAATTTGAAATTTCTGAAATGGAACTGGACGGGATAATTTGGAAAGAAAAAGACAAACTAATATCAAAGTGTTATAAACTTCTTCTGGAAAGGAAAACTGAAGTGGGTAAAATATCAGAAGCAATGACGAGATGGGCTCAAGACCTCAGAGAATCAATAACCACAGACGAATGGGAGAGAGCTTGGAGAGAAACATATAACTTTACAGCTTGCATATCTCTCAAAGAAAACCATTTTAAAGTAGTGAATAGGTGATATCTATCACCACTACGACTTAGCAAAATGTATAAGACAAAAGAGAAAAAATGCTGGTACTGTGAAAAGGACATTGGCACATTATTTCATATGTGGTGGGGATGCCCCAAGATACAAAAATATTGGTGTAAAGTCCACAAGAAAATACAAAAGATATTTAAAATATAATTTGCAATGGACCTGAAATTATATCTATTAAATATAACATCAAACTTTGAAGCAAATTTTATAAAACAATATGGAAAAGTGCTATTATACTCAATAGCAGCGGCAAGAATAATTATTGCAGCAAACTGGGGGAAAAAAGACCTACCTCCAATAAATGAATGGACAATAAAACTAAGAGAGATCTTTGAGAATGATAAATTGACATATATCACTTACAAGAAAAAGATGCAAAAATGGGAAGAAGAGTGGAAACCAGTTTGTGAATATTGGAAAATGGAATGGGATATAGAAGCAAATATATAAATAGCCAGAAAACAACATATGTAGATTGAAAGATAAAAGGACGAAGGAAATGGAAAAATCAAGAGCACGGAATGGAGTATCTAAGGATTACGATGAAAATATGTAAGAGAAACTGAAATATCTTATATTAAGAGATAAATAAGAAAAGTGAATAGATAATTGAGGACAATTGCTATAGGATGTATATAAACTGAGGATAAGAATATAAAAGACATAAGGATGATTGTAATAAGACATATTGGGACAAAAACGTGAATGGAAATGAGGTAGGGAGAGGAAATATATAAATACAAGAGACACTTAGCTCGAACAAGGGATTACAAGGGAAGTCGAGATGTATGAGAGGGAAATTAGAATGAAGAAGGAAAAAAAGAGTATGTGAAGAAGGAAGAGAGAGAAGGGAGAGAGAGAAGAGTGATAGGAAGAGTGGGAGGGAAAAAAAGGGGATGGAAGAAGAAGATTGAGAGATGTGTAAGGAATGGTTATATGTATATAGGGTTATGTGTATGTGTTAAGTATGTGTTAAGTTGTAAGCTGTAAAAATATAAATAAAAAAACCCCAGTGTGATGCATAAATAACACACTCACATTAACTCAACAAGTATCCCTTATTGAACAAGACACTGCATTCTGATAACATGCAAAAAGCCAGAACTAAAGCTCCCATAACCACAGCCAACAGATAAGCCCTCTAGTGTAAGAACGATATGCAGGGGGGAGGAAGAAGTTAGATGCGCCCAGGTGGCGCGCAGCCTTGAAGCCCCAAAAAGAGAAAAACATTCCCAGACTAGAAGGCTACTGGCTGAATTCCAGGAACTGAGAGGCCAAGCAGGGAACCAGGCCAGGAACCTTGTGTCAGGGCCTACCATAAATTTTACTCTAATACCCAGAATTCAGGACAGGGCACGACACCCCAACCCCAACAACAACCACATTAACATCCTGGGGTTGCCACTGATTCCTACCACCAGTCCCTGTTGAG
The DNA here is from genome assembly GCA_030847615.1 of Gambelia wislizenii. Classification (NCBI taxonomy): domain Eukaryota; kingdom Metazoa; phylum Chordata; class Lepidosauria; order Squamata; family Crotaphytidae; genus Gambelia; species Gambelia wislizenii. The sequence goes on along the minus strand of JAUMIR010000001.1, from coordinate 160,299,095 downwards.
ACAGAACCAAGGTGCTTACTGCAAACAAGAAGGTCACTGGAAGGATCAACGTCCTGAAAAGCAACCGCCCCTGACGGCTTTGTGGAAGAGGATGAGAGGGTTTCCAAGGGCACAGATGTGGGCGGAGCCAGGGAGCCAGACTCTTTCCCTCCTGTGCCAGGAGACCTTCCCCCGAAGATGCCATTCAACCCACAGGTGCAGCATTTCAGCCTGACCACACGTTCCAACCTGACCAGACTGCCCAAGCCATGGCCTTGCATGGCCTTCGTGCAGGAGCACGAAGACATCAGAGAGACCAAGGTTCAACATGAATTCGCTTTCTTGCCCTCCTGTCCCTGACTGGAAGAAACCTCCTGTGCAAAGTGTGTGTCATCTTGTCCTTTCATCCTGATAGATCAGTAACTGCTACTGCTGGGAATCAGCTCTTGACCCTTACCTGTCCTGTACAAAAAGCCTGTATAAGAAGCTTGGAGAATCAGCCCTGACCTGGGGCTCTGTGTCCTCTGTTGGTTCAACACTTTCCTGAATCCTGAAGCCTCACGGAATCCTGAAGCTTCACAAGTCATTAAGTAAGTTCCTGGTGTGTGGTCTGAAGATAATCCTGGAGGCTTGACATGAAATGTTGAACCTATCTGAACTCAACTAAAGCCTGAAGTCTGCTTAGATATATGAACCAATCCCAGTATCCCATTCCAGCAGTTGCTAGAGCCTCAATGCAGACACACATTGACAAACTGATTTAACTGAAGATCCCTATTCCCACTGTCTCCCCACAAAATACATCTCTGCTGCTTGTAAAGAAACCTAGCCTTGGTTTGAATAATCCACCTGTAACAAGTCTTGAGACAGTTAAAACAAGCCTTGACCAGTCCACCAGCCTCGAGTCTGTCAGACATCTTCCAGTTGTTCATAGATGACGGCCAAGGAATGGCAGTTGGAGTCCTGACCCAGAAATTTGGAACCTGGAACAGACCTGTACCCTACCTCAGTAAAAACATGGATCCTGTGAGCCAAGGATGATGTTTTCCTCCTTAAGAAAAGTACAGAGCACACCCAAACAATGTCCTCCAGTGAGAGTGGTGATAAACGGGATAAAAGCTCAGAGTTAAAAGAAAGGGCCGAAGAAAAATCAGAAGGCTAAGCCAGTGGTTGACAGAAAAAAGCCTCAAAGAAAGTTGAGAAAAAAAGCAGCTGCAGAGCCAGTATCAGCATCTAACCAGTTTTAGAGAGAAAAGAAGAAAGAGAAACCTGATGATACAGGAATAGATGATTGAAAAGCTATGGTCAGTGATGAAGAGAGAGAGAAAGAGAGAAAACCTGTTCATATTAAAGTCAAGGAGTAAAAGGATGAGGATGAAGATGGAGAAGGTGAGGGAAATAAAGATGAGAAGACTTCAGATGGAAGAAAAACAGAATCTCAAGCTACTGGCTATAGAAAAAAACTGAATAAGAAAAAGTTCTGATTCAGAATATGATTCAGATGATTACCCTAAATCCTGCTGCTCTTATGCCTGTTCCGAAAGCTCCTCTACATGACTGTAAAAAAATCATGACAACTGTCCCCTCAAAATGACCTGATTTAAGAGATGTGCCCATTCCTGAAAAAAAAAGAAAAATTATACTGTCCACTGATGGCAACATTTTTGTCAGCAAACGCCAAGCAAGCTATATTGTTGTTACTGAAGATAAAGTTCTGATGACCAAACCCCTACCAGTGAAAACCTCAGCTTAGAAAACAAAATTAGTTGTGCTAATCAAAGCCCTGCAATGGAACAAAGGAAGAGCCACCATTTGTACTGTTTTCAGATATGCCTTTCTAACTGTGCAAGTATATAAAGCCCTGTACAAGAAATGTGGGTTCCTGTCTGCAGAAAAGAAAAAAGAGATAGCACATATCCAAGAAATCCAACTGCTGTTACCTCAGATCTGAACCCTGAGAAAATAGCTATCATCCACTGTTCAGCCCACACTGGAAAGTCAAACTCTATTGCCTGAGAAAAAAGTCTGCACTGACTGAGCCGCTAAAGGAGCAGCTCAACAGTCTCTACCTGAATCTGAAATCCTGATGGTTGTACCTGTGCCTGATTACAGTAACTCTAAATATTCCTGGAACAAACCTGAAAAAGTAACTTGTCAGGGCTATTACAAGCACCATGGGTGATGTAGTCTCCCAGACAACTGTATATGGATTCCTATAGCTCTGAGACTTTCTGTGATACAACACATGCCTGACTCAGACAAAGAAGCCTTAAGGACATCTGATAGAAAAAACTTTCTGTGTCAATAAGTTGTCCTCCTGTGTACAGAAGTGTCCTGAATCTGTGTTACCTGTGCCTGATCCAACCCCAGAAAGAGACTGACTTCCCACATCAGATCAATGTAGATAATAAAACAGCTTTTACTGCAGAAGCCACTGCCAGATTAAATTGTGCTCTGGGCTTAAAACTGGAAATACTATTGTGCTTGGAGATTTCAAAATAGCAAAGAGTAAAATGTATCAACCAAACTATCAAGCTGCATGTGCCATGAGGTCTGTGCCAAATAGACTTTAATGCTGCATGTTGTACCTTTACACATGAGATGTACCCCTGGACCATGGCCTAATGCCCTATAAGCTGATATACAGAAGACTGTCACCCCTCCCTGTGATTGGGAAAGTTCTGGAACTAAGGGGGGGAGATTTCCCTCAAACAACAGCTCAGAGAGTCAAAAGATGCAGTCCTGGAAGTTGGCCAGTATACCAAGCAAGCCCCCTTGGAACTTACTACACCTAATCATGCTTTCTGCCCTGGTGATGCAGTTTGGACCAGGAGTCATAAAGAAGATACATCAAAAAGACATGAGAAACACATTTCATTGCCTTGTTAACCATTTCTACTGTCTTAAAGAATGAAGAAAGTCCTGCCTAGATCCATTTGTTATAGAGGACATCCCAGTGCCTAGCATCCTGGTCAGTTGCCTGCCAGCACAGCATTTAAATGACCCTGAGGGAAAGATTCCCCCAGTAATCATCCATCGAAGCCTCCTCGAGTACTGGTGCTTGAGAGACATCGGACACAACGGGAGAAGCCTTCTCGGGACCGGCAATCGAGTGAGCGAAGCTCTGGAGGGCGCTGCAACCTCTCCCAACCTGGAAAGAGGAGTTGGTCACTGCCCGAAGATGAGAAAATCTGTCCTGAGTTGGCTTGTCTGCCTTGCCTTAAAACATAACATTTGTTTATAATGTTCTTACTGGGTATAATCATAATGTTGCTTTTGTCCCCCACACACTATAAAACCAAATTCACCAGAGACCCCTATAAAAGTTGCATCAAAACAGTTAAAGGCAGGGAACAAAATTGGCGAAACCCTAGTTTATCAAAGTAGCTATGCTTGTCTGGGATCCAAAAAGACCTACACATTCAAAACATTACTAATTTGGCCTGCCAGGAGATAAAAACAACTGTCTGTTACAATCCTAAAAAACAAACAAACAAACAAACAAACAAACACTGTCCAGAGACATTTTCAGATACATCACGTACACTCTGGAGGGATCCTGATGTCATGAGTTCAAATGAACTCACCCAACCAGAAGACATTCCTCACCCTAGAATCCTGTTATGTGCCCAGCTAGCTCAGTTGGTAGAGCATGAGGCTCTCACCATTGTCCTGAATAATATTGTGTGCTGTGAGCTATTTGAGAGTCTCAGTCCCATGATCCTGGTTGGTCCAGTAAATCAGCTACTGGTCAGACTGCCACCCTGACCAAAGTTCCTGTTCTACATGTACAGCAAAACATGACATGAGCCTTAATTTGGTATTGGTATCAATGGCAGGGACAGCGATTCCCTAGGGTTGTTCTGCCTTAAAATTGTTAGATACACTGAAAAGACCCACACACTCCAACACACTGTCTTTTCTAAATCATGGACAAAAATGTCAACCCCCTTTCATGTTCCTGAGCTTACAAGAAATCTGTTTGTCACATTTGCTGAAAAGATAGCTGAAGCTCTGCATGTTAATAACCATTATATCTGTGTGACACCTAAATTAGGGACCAATGGCCCTGGGAGGTGACCGAGTTAAATGTCAGTGAATTTTACCAAAACAAAACAGATGTTGTTTCACCCCATAGTCAGTAGATGCTCAAAACCACCATTGTCAACAGAAGGTGTGTCCAGAAAATTAACCTGTCTGCCTCAGAAATAGGACAGGTCCCTTTTGATATCATGACAAAGAGAGATCCCAGGTTTGCTCAGTCAAGCTGGCCTAACTAGTCTATAATCCTATAATCCTGTAACCTGTGGCCAGATGCTGTAGTTCAACCTGAGTATCAGTCATGATATATACCTGAACCTGATGGGCTGTACTGAATTTGTGGTCAGTATGCTCATTCTGAATTCCTGAATCCTGACACAGGGACCTGTACCTTAAATTAAAACCAGCTGTCCTTTTCCTGATTCCCTTGACAAACAGTGAGCATTTGAGAGACCTAGTTCACAACTGAAAAAATAAATAAAACATCCATCATAATCGGGAACTGAAAAAAATCACTGACAAAATAGTTAAACTGACACATGTAAAGGTTTGAGATTTTGTTTACATCTGGTGAAACTGAAAAAAAAATTGGTTTCTACTGATAAATGAGACTCCATCCTTCCTTCAGGAAAATGAAGTCTCAAAGGGGGGAATGAGAGGGTCTGTCTGTATTGATTTCCCAAAAGTTTGTTATATTGAGTCTGTAGAGTAAAAGACCTAGGAGATTTTCAGACGACTAAAATCAGCCTCTTGCTGCGCAAGCAGCCTCCGGAGCAGTAACGAGGCTGCTGCGCAGCAAGGGTCCATTTTGGACGACGCTGTTTCTCTCTCGGCATCGTCCGTGAGTGTTGCGGCTAGCATTGGAGGCAGCCGCGCTGTTTTTTACTCACTGACAACTTCCGTGAGTGAAAAACAGCGCGGCCGCCTCCAATACTAGCCTCAACACTCACGGACGATGCTCAGAGAGAAACGGCATCGTCCAAAATGGACCCTTGCTGCGCAGCAGCCTCATTACTGGTCCGGAGGCTGCTTGCACGGCAAGAGGCTGATTTTAGCCGTCTGAAAATCTCCCTAGTCTGCCAAAATATGTCTGTGTCAGAGAAAGCTGAGAGATGTAACTGTACTTGTTCCAGCTTGACCAAAAGCCCAGAAACAGACATAGTATGGTTTGTCTTGTTTATTAGAATCAGAAACAATGGGTCATTCAGCTTAGAAAGTGTTATCTTCTTCTGGGCGCATTGCCCAGTTCAGCTGTCTATGTCTAAGGTATCAAAATAGAAACATATAAAGCTGACAAATGATTTCTGTTCCTTAAAAAAAAGGTCTTCCTGGTAACCACTATAATACACATGCACAGTGCCTTAGATTTTAGGTTTTGTTTCTCTGTAATATAAAAAGATATGTGTGCCTTGTTTCGAAGAACACAGCATGGCGGTTTATGCCCTGTTACTCTTTGCTAGCAAAGAATAAAAGTCATCTGAATACAATAGAACCTTGACTTTGAGATTTCCTTATGATTACCCAGATAGACCTTAACAAGAACACCAACAAACGCATAATGCATCTTCTGGTTCAGCTATATAGGAGTGTTTGCTAGGCATCCCTCTGCCTAGCCACAGTTGTGATCAAACCCACTTCAGCTGTGCTTGTCTGTGGTCTGTTGCTCCAACATTTTTCCTTTTCCACTTAAAGCAATATTACACTGATAGAAGGAGGGGGGAAAGGGCTCAAGTTTTTGGGTGCAGAAGGGGTGGAGAGCAGAGGAAGGGAAAAAAACCTACCCTGCAAGGTAGGACAGGAGGAAAAAGAAGAAAGAGGGTAGGGGACACATAGAAAGCAACATTATTTTCCCCATGCATGTATATTAAGACTGCAAGGGAAGTTGGCTGAGTATTTAGTTACTGCAGCTCAACGGGCAAAGATGTGGCTGTAGGCCAGGAATGTGGTACGGAAAAACACCCTCAAGCTGCTGATTGGCCAGCCAATGGAGCACTATGATTGGTTGGGTATGTTTCCTAAGCGGCCAATCAGCACATCTGAAATGGCAACATACCCAAGAGAATTATATATACAGTTGTCCCTTCACATTCGCTGGGGTTTGGTTCCAGGACTCCCTGTGAATACCCAAATCTGTGAATACTCAAGTCCCATTATATGCAATGGCATAGCAAAATGGTGTCCCTTATATAAGATGGCAAAATCAAGGTTTGCTTTTTGGATTATTATTTTTTTAAGAATATTTTCAAGCCGTGAATACTTAAAACCTTGAATGCCAAATCTGTGAATGTGGAGGGACAACTGTATAGATATTCTAACATAATAAGGGGGATATAAATGATTCTAAATTAATTGCATTATTATATCATGCTAGTCTGAACTCACAAATTGGGCTTCAAGTTCTTTTCCATTTGCTGTATGAGTCTTTGGAGATTATCACACTCCACTTTTATAGTGCTTTTTTAATAGTGCTATTATTCCACTTTAACTGCTACGGTTGTCTCCCGTGGAATTCTGGGATTTGCAGTTTAGGGAGGGACATTTAGAACTGTCAGCTAGAGAGCTCTTAGGCTTCACTAAACTACACACCCCAGAATTCCACAGGAGGCAGTCAGAACAGTTAAAGTGGAATAATAGTACTATAACAGTGTAGTGTGGTCTAGTTTTGGAAACCATTTCTACCTTCAGAATACAGGTGTGTGCATGGGTTATACAGCATTAGAGAGTGATTTATTCACTGAGGACATTCACTAGTTTCCACTAATGGAGACTAAAGAGAAGGACATGTTTCTTAGCAGAACTAACACTGTTATTTCTTTTTTTAAAATGGAATACCAGGATTTGCAGTTTCCAGCTTAGTCTTTTATATTGCTCAAAGTGCTCACAAATAATAACATTGTGGCAGATATGGAGGCAAATAAATGAAAGCCAGGCTGACCTTCATTTTATTGAATAAACAAGGGAGAAACATATACTGTAGTCATGTGAACAGAGATACTTTTGATAAATTTTGTTTATAGTAAATAAACTTTTTTAAAAATAGGAGCACTACAATTATATATTATTAGAGATTATTGCAATTACATATTTCTGCATGTATAAGTTACATCACTATTATGCCATGTTATAAATCTCTTCAAACACTCAAAACAACTGTATGTTGCATATACTAGAAATGTGCTGTATCAAAAGGGACAAGAAAGAAAACATAAAAGAAATTGAATACATTTCATTTTTAACTGAAAGATTAAACTTCATTCCTATATTTATTTGTCTTTGTCTGTAAAATCAGGATGTCTGATTGTCACTGGCTTCATAATGCTTGCATAGTTTTCTGACTGAGCAAAAGGATTGTAATTATTTCAAATTAAGCAGGTAGTTGCTAATCTAGAGGTATACCACTTTGGTGGTCTGGAGACTAGATTTCTGCCACTGGGGCTTTTGTGTGTGTGTGTGGGGGGGGGGGTTTCAAAGACTGCCATAATGACTCCCAACAGTCCACTTCTAGTTTGTTTGTTTTTAATGGGTGTGTGTATGAGCCATTTAAAAGGTAATTTCTGTTCCTGGGGCATCCAGGAAAGGCAATTTATCCCTGTTTCTAGCCAGAAAAAAGGCTGTTGGGAGAGATCAAAATGGCCATACAAACCGACTGTGTGATGGGCTGCAGGTGGCCCGAGGCTGCCTTTTGCCCACCCCTGAATGAACAGCAAGTTAACTCATAAATATGAGTGATCTTTATTCTGGACAAATGTCCAACATTGTCCACATTTCATTTAAGCCATTTGGATTATTGTAATGGCTTTGCCTTGTCAAAATCACAGAGAGAAAGTGTGGGCAACTGTGTGGAGGCAGTTCCCTCCTGAACCTCCCGTTGGCCACACACAGCCTCCTGCCTGCCGAAATACCTCAGTTTTTCTTCTGAGTGCCTCTCTAAATCATGACCAGACATGACAGTCACATCACTCCCTGCTTCCATTTTGAGAAGGGGTTCAATGAAGAAGTATTTGGATTCTGAGGGGTGGGTGGGAAGGGGTGCTTTTGCACTTTGAAGGGGGTTTCTGTGCTGTTTTCTGTCAAAAATCACCCCCAATATCATACTGTTTGGGGGAAGTTGGGGACCGGCAGGGAGCTTTGCCATAAAAATTGAGTCCAGGGGCATCATGAAGCTGACTGTGCTTTCTCCACCTCAACATGTAGAGAAATATTACTGGTTTCCTATACAGACATCTTTTGTCACAAAAAAATTCACACAGTACCTCTGCCCTCAGAATCCTTTGTTGCACTCAAGGCTTTTCCACTCCTGCACAGAAGCACAGAAATGTATGTTTACTGTTACACCTGTCAATGTATGTGGAAGAAAGTGAATATCCCACAGGCAAGTAACTTAAATGTAGGATTTTTTTCACACCTCAAAGCAGACTTAAGCAATGTTTTCTGAACAGAAGTGGTAAAACATTGTGAATCACAACATGAGAGAATATGAGTAACATTTTGTTCAAGAAGTAGAAGAAATGAGAAGTGTGAGTCACTTGCCCTTGCAGTGAATTAGATAGGGCTCTTTCCAGCCCTTCTTGGAGGTGATGGTAATTGAAGCTGAGAGCTTCTGAGTGCATTCTTCCACTCAATAGAGGCCTTCCCAAGAGGTTCCGTGGCTTTTTTAGAACCTTCTCTGGTATGGAGGGTCTCTCTTCTAGTAATATAAAAGTGGTGGGAGATTGTGGTTACTCAGAGGAAAGGGAAAGAGCACTCCTCTCCACCCATGCTCAGAACCTCTCTCTACTTTGCAGTTGTTTCACAATGGACCTACAGTGACTCTTTCTCAAGTTGCCATGGCCTTTCATAGCTTCTCAAGTTGTTGCACATCAAGCAACCCACAGCCCTTGAGCCACAGGTTTTCAGTTAACCTTCTAGGTTATTCAAAAGATAGCCATGTTAGTCTGTTTCAGTATAAAAAGGTAAAGGGGGAAGGAAAGGAGAAGAGAAAGAAAGGGAAAACTAGCAGTACCTTTAAGACTGATTTATTTTTGATCACATTATAATGGCATACAAAAAGATGCAAATTGTGACAGTGGCCATAAATCTTCAAAGGAGGCTTTTAGATGCAGGAGCTGAGAAATCATTGTTTCAGATCTGTCATAAAGATATTTGCATACTGTGGTGCTATGCTAGTCCCCATAGAGCTGTCATTGGAACATTTGAATGTATATATTATTCCCAAAGATGATGTAATTATGAATACAAAGTGACCAAGTCAGGTGGCTAGTGTGCTCTAGAATGGTATTCAGAATGGTATTTTTGATGGCTTGTAGTCCATCCTTATGTGGGAAGTCACTGTAGACTCTAGAGTGATTCTATAGGCATACTGGCTAGAATGATGCTCCCTAAGAACTTCTGAATAGACTGAGAGCTCAGTCATACAGGAGATTTAATTGCAGAAAATAGCACATTATCTCACTATCGAAGCAGTGTTCATTTGCCCCCATGATCCATTTGTAAGGTTACTGGCATGGGAAGCTATCCGAATTTGAAGTTCACATCGAGCATGCCAATGAGTCAATTACCTGCCTTATTATTCAACCAAAAGCTCCCTCCCTCCCCCATTTTTTGCCTTGCTAAATGAGAGAAGCAGAAGAGTGGTTGTCTGCTTAAAAACCCTTTTCTTCTCTGCTGTTGAAAAAAGCACTCAATCTTTTCCTTGGAAAAAAATGATGACACCCGACCGTTGTTGGTAAGCCCGCCCCTGTGCATGTCTGACCAATCATGTTTGACTTCCTGGATGTGCCCTGATTCGAATTGATTGTTCAGACGATGGTTATGCACATTTCCACATATTTTTTTGAAAAAGTTTGCAAGAAACAGTGAAAGCCTGCATTCTGTCTGCATTCTTTTAGGATTTTTTTTTTCATCATCTAAACAACCCTGAATTTTCCTTAGAAATTTTCCTTAGCAAGTTGTATTTCCTCATCAAGCTTGGAGTATTGGTGGCACAATGTCTAAGGACTGAGTCGATATATCCAGGTGCCCTGACAGTAAGGATCCCAAGGTACCATCCAGGAATACCTGGGTTGTGTACTTGCGGTAGTAGGTAGAAAATGTAAGGTTGAGGTTCTGGGAGTATGTCCATGTGGATTTAGTTTTGTATATCTGTCTGGAAAGCTTTGACTAATTTCTGTAGTTTCTTTTGCTATTTATCAGTAGCATCTACAGATAGGGGATCTATAAAATGTGGTGTTTGACAACTGTCTTTCAAACACCTGTATGTTGTCCATCTTATTCTTTTATAAAGCCATTTCTTCCTTTTTCTACCTTGGGTAGGAATAGGTGACAATTTGCAGTAAGAACTCATTGAATTTTGAACATTTTTTCACAGAGGGAATGAAAAGTGTTTGACCTTTTTAAGAAAATAAAACATGGAAGAAAACAAAACTGATACTTTTTCATTCAGACCATTCTAAGTATTAAGTACTTAGAAGGCACAATATGAATCCAGTGTATTTCATTGAATCATAGAGTGGAAGAGACCACAAAGGCCATCCGTTCCAACCCCCTGCCATGCAGGAACAGCCAATCAAAGCACTCCCAACAATGGCCATCCAGCCTCTGTTTAAAAGCATCCAAAGAAGGAGGCTCCACCACACTGCCAGGCAGTGCATTCCAGTGCATTAACTGTGTTAGTGATGAATTAGGATTTCCGTCTCATTTTTATTTCCTGAGAGTGTCCTCATCTAACACGAACAGCTTCATGGTGTTCACATACAGCATAGTCTTATTGAATTTAGCTGTGCCTATGGAATTGGTTAGGGCAGCTGGTTCAGAATTTCATTGTCAGATAAAAATTTACCCAAGTCCACATGCTTCTTCATATTTGGGATGAAAAGACGTATAAAAGAATGAAAGAGTGACAGCAAAACTGAGGTCTATCCATTTGCAAACTTTGGATATGGGGCTTGGGTAAGATAGGTTTAAGCCATTTGCCCCTTCCTTCAACAACATTTGACTTCCCATTTTAAGATTGAGATCCTGCATCACCAAGCATCTTGTAGAAGTTCCACAGGCAGAACTGTGCTACAGCTCCCCTCTCATCACTCCCAGGACTCACTGTTTTGCTGCAAAGCCTCCCCAATCCCATGGGCATTATGTGACAAGTGTAGAGTAGGCAGGACAAGAGAAGCATCTGGCTATGTCCCCATAGCCAGATGCAGAATAGTGATCTCATCTGTAAAGATCCACCACCTTGGGATGTATCAGTGGATGATGCAATCATTTTGCATCTGGCTATGGGGACATAGCCAAATCCTTTTCCAGTCCTTTCTCCACCCTCCACCAACCACTGAAAGGGCATAGAAGGGACTATTGCAGTGAAACAGTAAGTCCTGGGGATGGGGGGATTGGTCACTGTGGAGAGAGGAAGAGAACATCAACCTCCATGGTGACTGAAAAAGACATATGCAGGCATATTTTGAACTTTACACTTGCACATGTCACTAACAGGAAACTGGCCTAAGTATGGTGCAAGAAATTTTTCCATGTAATAAATAATCTAAAAAGTTGTCTTTGCTGTCTCTATGTACATTTAACATATTCAACAGCTTATCTAATTCCATTCAGAGCAGTATGAACAGTTGGCAGGTGGGTCAGGATGACATGAAAAATGTCATTGGAATCAGTTTATCAAATAATAAGCAGTTATGTGTCACCTCATCGGTACACTCTCCTCTGGTGAAACTGACAAGAGGAGATTTCTCTACCCCTTCATCAGGCATACCAGCAGGTTAGCATGACTCTGACTTAACTGCATCAGTGATTCTTTGATCTGCCATATGTTTAGATTTCTTGATGCAAAGCTGGTGTAATTATACTTTTTCTGGGGCATAGTGTTCTTTCTTCACTTAGACTGGTGATAACAAAATTGCATTTGTGTGGCACCAGGAGCAGAACCCAGTAGGAATATGTATGATGATTGGCAGCAGAGCTATTTCACGATGTAAGACCCCTTTTGACAGGGGTTCTGAGAGTTCACCCTGGCATTTCTACAGGCACCACCAATTGTGTAGAGGGCTTTTTCATAACCACAGTTGTTATTGACAGTTGGTCAAAAATCAAATTAGAAGCAAATCTGAGAATTCCTACACAGCTGAAACATTTCAGAAAAGTTTGATGGAAGTTGGGGGTTCTGTAAAACATTTCTCAGTTGAGTTTCTCATGTATCCCTTTTCATAACTCAATGCTCAAAAACAATATTACTGTCAATAATGAAAGGACAAAGAGACCTAAGAACTTCCATCCTGTGGTTGTGTAGTTTGCCCATTCCGTGTAAGCATTCAGGGGTATAACAAACACCTTTCACTTTAAAGGTACCTTCAGCGGAAGTTGCAGTTGACCTCTGTGGTCAAAGTTTCTTTGCAATGAATTCTCACACTTGCTACTGTGGCAGTTATGGCTTGAATAAGCTGGTCTTTAAAAGGATTTATGTATTCAAAGCCCCAGAACGTATATCTGACTGAAGAATCAAGTCCATAATATTCCTTTGTAGGATATGCATAATGCATATATCCACCTACAAAGGATATAGAAGCTCAGTAGTGAAAGAAAGAGAAAATGTCTATTGGAATGTCATCTGTTTAAATATTGATTGCTTGATAGACAGAGGAGGTTAATAAGACCCAGGTGTCCATTTGCCTTGCCCTTCACTGTGGCCACCATAACTGACAGTGAGGATTGTTTTTCTTTGGCAATTGGGCAGAAGGCTTGTTGTATGTCTGTGGATATCCATAGCATGCTGCCGTGGATACGGTGCTTTGGATCTAGGCCTACAGAACAATGTCATTCTCCCTTAGGGTTGCCAGGTCAGAAGCAACCCAGACACTGAGATTTCAGGGTCCCAGTTCTGAGACCTAAGGGTATCCTCTGGTGATGTAACAAGATGAGGGCCCCAGTAATGTTTTAAGGATTGGTCTCTGATGATGCCATTAAGTATCAACCATAGTAACACAAAAGATGTCATTGAGGTAAAAAAAGAAAAACAAAGTCTAACAAATGAGAAAACATTTCTAAATCAGAAATTACATTTTCCAAAGTCTGCTTTGAATAGCAGGGGCCAGGGGGGGAGGGACTTCCAAGCAAAGGAAAGTTTTCCAAACTCTGCTTTTAATGGATTTCCCCCATTAACCAATGCCCCTCACTGGATACTTTTTCTTTTTCTCCCCCCCCCTTTTTTTTTTTACATTTATGGAATTCTCTCTTATCCCCAAAATAATAAGCATCAAAATCATAATGCTAATAATCATCAGAATAATAAAATATTGTGGGGATGGGCAATGATGATGATAATGACAGGAGACCAACAGGGAAGCAGAATACAACAGGGCTATACTGTACTATCTCTGAAGCAAGACCTATTGAATTGAATGGGACTTAAAGCTTTAAAATGCTGAGAATTCTGTATATCCCAGTCATGGGTTCAAGGCAAAGGAGGAAAAGCAAGAGAGAAGAAGGATGGGGAATGATGCATGTAGCTGGGAGAAGTGGGATAGAAGGAGAAAGGATGAGAGAGAGAAAGAGAAAAAGAGAAAAGCAGTGAGAAACTGGGAATATTGGGAAAGGGAAGAAAAGCAGAAGAAAGAGGAAAAAGAGAGGGACAGAAGGCAAAGGAAAGATGGAGAAGATGAATACAACTAGGAGGTATGCGAAGGGGAAGAAAAAGGGGGGGGCGGGAAGAGATGTTTAGCCAGGAGTTTGTAGGAGGAGAGAATAACAGTAGGCAGGAGTTTGGGGAAGAGGAAGAGGAAGAGGAAGAGAAAAAGAACGTGAGTTGGAGACGGAATGGAAGGAAAGGATATGTAGAAACTGGGGAGGGGGAAGAGAAGTGAAATAATGAATTAAAAGATAAAACAATCAAATACTAAATAAATCTAAATAAGAAAGACATTCATACCACCTTTTCTGTTAACAGTGGTACAGTGTAAATGAATGTCACAGGGAAGAAAATTGTGCTGTGGCTTCAACCATTTAGGAGGAGGCGGAGAAGGTGGGAACAGATCCTTGAAAGTTAATAATAAGAGATGAAGAGTGTCAAAGAATCAGTCCTGTAGTACCTTGTTCAGTGAATCCTAAGGCACCAAATCCTTAGGTAGGCCATTATTTCTTCATGCGAATTTCTCCCTTCTGCTGAGCCTCAATGCAAGATTCAGTTTAAGAAACTTTTGGCTTGTCTATACGAGGCAGTAAAATGTGGATTGGTGCCCAGTATGCCAATTCACAGCAGCTTTCATTTGTCTCCATGGTTTTTTGGCAAGGTTCCAGGCATGCAAAGCTATCTGCATTTGCTGTTCAAACAGGCATACTGTAAAAATATAGATGGCAGATGCGAGTGAATTACTCACTTTTTTATTCTCCCCAAGTTGCTGCTACCAGACAGTATTTTTTTTTTTTAAAAAAAACTAAATCCAAAGTATGGAAGTGCAATCTTACACTTAAACAAACACCCCCCCCCCGACTTTCATCGCCTCAGCACACTGTCGCTTTGGTGAAAATCCAACATGGTGGCTCCAGGCACTGCCTTACTGACAAGGTCTGCCCCCAGCACATATCCAACCAATCAGCTATCCCCTTTGGGAATGTGATGTGATGTGATTTGGTTGTCCTAATGAGCGGGAGTGTGCATTTCCCCTGCAGTTTTTTAAAAACTTGGGGAAAGTCCTGAAGTCTTTTGTAGTGTAGTTTTTGCAGGTTTTGTTCCCCCCCCTTTCTGAATACAGTAGAACCCCCATATAAACTGATTCAGTTATCCACAGGACACAAAACAGCACACCTACCATAGAGTCTTCCTAGAAAATCCTCTCTAGTGATTTTCTAAGTCCTCCAAGGCAACTCTATGGTATTTTAAACCAGAAGTCCCATTATTTTCAATGGTGTTTACTATTATCCATGGTTTTCAGTATCAATGCCCCCCCCCCAGAACCAATCCCCTATGGATATGGGGGTCCTACTGTATCATGATTCAGTGCGGGATCTCATTAGGGCAAATGGAATTATCCTCAATTTACATGAGCAATATTTTTGCCATTTAAACAAGTCCTTTGTGAGGGAGAGGTTGAAGGGGCCACAGGTGTTAGGAGTCCTCTCCCTTTACCAGAAAGTCTATAGTAGCTGCTTGGAAGCAACCCACATCAATGGAGGCAAGCAGCACACAGTAAAACAACAAGAACACCCTCCCAACTTTATTTTTCTCACCCTGAGATTTCTTCGCTCATCTTCAGATTTGGAAGAGAGGGGACAGTCCCTGAGACCTGGGAACTCTATCACTTCAGGGGGCATTTTGCCCAGTTTCAGAGACAGTTTCTGCAACTGTAAGCAAGGGAATTGCCATTGGCATTAAACTTCTCAGTTGGGCCAATTCCGTTCTGTGAAAATCTCCCTGTGGTGAAAATAATGGTTTCTCACTTATAGTTTCCAAAGAAGCAACATGCAGAAGACTCAAACAATAGGCCCAATCATTTCCTTCTCATTAAACCCTTTTGCCTTGCACGCAATCCACTAATTAATCAATGTTCCCCTAAGGGAGCTACATAGGAGCTGAAGAAGCTGCCAGAAGCTTGGCCTACTTGAAAGGCCAAAGTCACTTGGGAGAAAGTGATGTATTTACTGTAGGACAAGTTGAGCAATGTTAATGTGTGATGTGGAGAAGTTCCTTCTTGCCAGCTGATAATTTGGGCTGGTCTTCAGTAAACCACAGAAATACACATAAACCTCTTGACATACTTTTTGAAATTGGTCACAGGTTTGACTCACGCTTCTTCTTCCCCACCATATTTGAATTATTATTTAGTGGAACAATATACACTTCTGTTTTCAAATATTTTCCACAGCTGTAGCTGGCATATTTCTACTATCTGTTTTTCATTTATTTAATTTTATTGTACTGTTTCATTTATTTACTCTCCTGCCTTTCCAGTAGAAATAGTGCTGAACCCCACTAGTAACAAAATACATATAAAATGCAGAATAATTCAGACAAAAAGCATGCCATTTAAAAACATCCATCTACAGAGCGGTCCCAAAGCCAGGTCAATGCTATCAAAGGCTGAAGCACTCCTAAACTCCACTATCAGTGTGCAAATGCTGGAAGAGCAACAGTTGTTGGTTTACTCTTGCTTATTCATTTGATTTAATGTTTCCCTTTCACTGTAAGCAATGGGAAGGCAGCAATCTGGGTCAAAATTATGTCATCATCCTGTGCTAGGAATGTTGATGGAAGGCCCTTGGATCTACATACCTACATACTGTAAATCCTGAGCCTTTCATGTTCTGCACATGCCATAATCCCAATACACCCACATTTTTCCTTTTCAAATGCAACAGCACCGACAGCAGTGATGGAGATGGATAGTTCTGTAGAGCAAGGGGGAAACGAGAAGGGATCTTCTCAACTGAGGTGAAAACTCTGTCTTTCTGCTCAGAGAAGGAATTCCAGTTTGTCCTATGGCCCCTGGAAAGGTACCCAAGGACCATAGCTTTGTAGCCTAAAACTGATTTTCTCAATGCTTCTCCTTGTCACAGGGCATGTGGCGACATGAAGCTGGAAAGATCCCCCAGGGACCTGCTGCAGCTCTTTGTCTCAATGTGCCTGTGAATCCCAAAAGTTACATGGTCCTAAGTCTGGCTTATGATCTCATAAATATTGAACAGGATACCAGTCATGAAAAAAAATATTTTCTTCACAGGAAGCCCATTTTCTATGCAGAAAATTGGGGTGGGGGTTGTTAGTGAAAAAAGCCACATGCTTTTGGAATAATCTTCCAAAAGCAATTTAAGGCATGTGAATACAAGTAGATAATTGAGCAAAATTCACACAGGTCTATTATTCTTCCTCACAGGGTTTCCCAACTGGTGGCAAACTTGTTTTTCAAACTTGGAATTAATAATTCCTAGGATCTATAATACCTTAAAGGCATCATATTCTGTCTGATCTTGGAAGCTAAGCAGGGTCAACCCTGGTTAGAACTTGTGCCGGAGATGACCAATGAATACCAGGAGTTGTAGGCTACATTTCAGAGGAAGGAACTGGCAAAACCACCTCTTGGGTATTCCTTGCTTAAGAGAACCCTATAAAATTCATGGGGTCTAAAATTTAAAATGGCCAGAAGCTCAAGTAGATCAAGAATTAGATCGAGTATACTGCCTGAACTCATTTTTTGCAAAAAAAAAAAAAAAAAGAAAAGAAAAGAAAGAAAGCTCCCTAGAGACATAATTATTCAGTGTACAAGAAAAATTACAAGAGACTATATCTTAGAAGTACACTATAACAAAGGGATCATAAATGAAGGAAAACCCCTGATTATTATGAATGAAATACCAATGAGGATATTAAGGAGAAGAAAAGAATACAACTTCCTTGTTGAAATTCTCAAAAGAGAGAAAATCATATTTAGCTGGGATAAACTGGAAGGTGTTAGCTTCACATACAAAAAAGAAAGATATAAAATTGACTCAATAGAAAAAGCTAAAGATTTCATCAAAAATAACAAGAAAGATTTTGGAATGGCACGAGAAAAGAAAGAGGAGAAAGACAGCCATACAGCCTCTTCACAAGTGGTAGAAGACAGCAAGGAAGAAGAAGAAAATATATTGAGACAGAGAAGAGAAGAAAAGAAAAGATAGAAAAGTAAAAATAAAGGAGAACAAAGTCTGTTGAACTTGAGTATTTCAGAATAGAAAAGAAGAAGTAACAAAACCTCAAGAAGGGGAGGGGGGAAGGAGGAAGGGAGAAGAGGGGGGAGGGAGGAGGAGAGGAAAACAGAGGAGAGGGAATTCAGAGAATAGTAATGTCTGAGAAAAGAATCCTCACCTGGAATGTAAAAGGATTAAACTCTGAGAAGAAAAGGAAATTGATTTTCCATTTTCTTAAAAAAGAAAATTTGGATGTTATATGCCTACAGGAAATTTGCATAAAAAACAATCAAGCGAAATTAATTAAGCAACAAAAACTGGGGAAATAATTTACAGCCCTAAATCAAAAAAAGAAAAATGGGGTGGTGTTGTCCATTAAAGATAACTTAAAACCAAATCTGATCCTGACAGACGATAAGGGGCAATTCATATTAGTGGAGGTGGAGTTAAATAGCAGGAAAATGATAATAATAGGTATCTACGCACCAGTTAATGAGAAATACACTTTTTATAGAGAATTAAGAAACATTATAACAAAATTGAATTATGATAATTGGCTTATACTGGGAGATTTTAATGGAGTTGTAGAACCATATATTGACAGATGCGCAGGTACAAAAAAAATTAAGAAGAACCAGGGTAAATTAACCAAAGAATTTTTTGATATTGTGGAAGAATTACAATTAATTGATACCTGGAGATATAAGGAAGCAAACAGAAAAGAATATACATTTTATTCGGATTCACATAACTCAATGTTTAGGATCAATATGATTTGGGTATCAAAAAACAGTGCGAAAAATGTTAAAAATGTAGAAATATTAACAAAGCCCATATCTGATCATAATCCAGTATTATTAACTATGAAAAACACAAAATATGAAAGAAATTGGAGATTGAATGAATTGCTATTGGACAGAGAGGAAGTAATAACAGAAGGGGAAAATGTACTACAAGAATACTTTGAAATAAAAAGTAATGATGCTGTTCCAAATAATATGGTATGGGATGCCAGTAAGGTAGTGATTAGGGGGATGTTTATTAAAATAAATAAATTATGGATGAAAAAAAGAACAGAAATGATAAAGAAACTTTTGGAGGAAATTAAGCAAAAAGAAATAAAACTAATAGACTCCCCCAGATTTAAAAAAATTAGGAACCAAATTATACTATTACAAAAACTCTTAGAAATGGTAATGACAGATTAAAAGAAAATTGGATTATATGAAACAAAAAAAAAACTTTGAACATGCAAATAAACTGGGAAGATGGTTAGCCTATAGGTTAAGAAAATAAAGAGTAAAAAAAGATGGTATTAAAATTAAAGGTGGGAAATAGAGAAATAACTGAGGAAAAAGAAATTCAAAAAATTTTAAGAATTATTTAGAATCAATTTATCAAAAGCAAAATATACCTCAAGAGTCAATGAAAGATTATATTAAAAAATGTAAAATAAACAAAATAACGGAAACTCAAAGAGAAAATGTAAATAAAAATATTTCAGAAGAGGAAATAGTAGAGGCAATTAAAAAATTGGAAAGAGGAAAAACTCTGGGACCTGATGGTCTAATAGCCATATATAGTATAAAAAAATTATGGAAGAATTATTAAAACCATTACAAAAAAGATGAATGATATCTTACAGAAGAAACAGATCCCCAATAGTTGGAAAGAAGCAATAGTGTTATTACCTAAAGAAAATAAGGATCCAAATTTAATGGAAAATTATAGGCCGATTTCACTATTAAATGAAGATTACAAAATATTTGCACTGATATTGTGAAATAGACTAAAAGTGGTACTACAAGATTATGTACACAAAGACCAAAATGGCTTCCTCCCCAAAAGACAAATCAGAGATAATATTAGAACAGTTATAAATGCAATAGACTACCTAAATTACCATAATGAAATAAAAGGTGCACTAATCTTCTTGGACACCAAAAAGGCATTTGATAAATTAAATTGGCAATTTTTATTGGAAATATTCCAAACCATGCCAATTAATATTTCTAATGAAACATTTACTAAATGGCAAAAGGAAATAACTAAATTCATATGGAATGGGAAAAAACCAAGGATTAAAATGAAATTACTAATGGACACAAGAGCAAGGGGTGGGTTAGGTTTACCGGATTTAAAAATATATTATGAGGTGACAGGCTTAACATGGGTGAAACAGTGGATAGAATTAAAAGATAAAAGAAACTTAGATTTGGAAGGCCATGAATTAAAAATGGATTGGCATGGATACTTTTGGTACAGGAAGATTAAAATAAATGCGGAATTTAAAAATCATGTCATCAGAAAATCGTTAATAAGAATATGGAAGAAGCATAAAAAGAGACTGAGTCCCAAAGTGCCTGGGTGGCTATCCCCACAGGAAGCTTTTTGCAAACGTGAATTAAGGACAGAAAATTGGATAAGATATAGAGATATTTTAGAACTAATAGAGGGAGTGTGGAAAATTAAAGAAAGAGAGAAATTAGAAGAAGAGGGATCTAAAATGCATTGGTTGAGTTATTATCAATTAGAGGTTAGAACAACAGAGGATTTAAATTTGCTTCAATATGAAGGTGAAAAATCAGAGTTTGAAAATATATTATGCTCTGATGAATCCCATGAGATTAGTAGAATATATGGACTACTATTAAGATATAATTTGGAACAAGAACAAATAGAACAATGTATGGTAGGGTGGGCACAAAATTTGGTATATCAAATACATATGGACCAATGGGAGGCAGTTCGGAATCAAGGTCTGAAATTCACATGTTCATACAACCTGAAAGAAAACTTCTATAAAATGATGTTTAAATGGTATCTATCCCCATCAAGACTGGCTAAAATATATAAAGGTGTATCAAGCCTATGTTGCAAATGCCAAAATCAAATAGGTTCCTTTTTCCACATGTGGTGGAAATGTAAAAGGCCAAAGGGATTTTGGTTTAAAATCAATAGATGGATAGGAAAAATATTGGGGGCTAAATTAAATAAAATACCAGAATTATACCTATTAAATATGGTTAATCTAAATGATAAAATAGAAAAAAAAATAGAAATTTAATTTGTTACTTAATCACTGCAGCAAGGATAGTTTATGCAAAAAAAGTGAAAAACCAAAGAAATACCATCATTTCAGGACTGGATACAGAAGGTTATCGAATTTTCATCCCTGTATAAACTCTCAAATTTAGTGAGGAATAAAACAATTGATATCTACAGGAAAACATGGGAGCCGGTTATAGAATATGTTAAAAAAGAAAATGGAGAGATAACCATTATGGGATTTAATAGCTAATTTAAGATATTAGATATAACTTAGATAAATACTTAGATATTTGACTATTGTATTCTAATTAATGTTATTAGATGAGATTATTATATTATCTTATGCTATATCTTATTATATAATAATATGTGATTGAAGAGAGACGTTTGAAAAAGTTGACGATATAAATGTGAAAAATGGGAAGTATATTGATAATTCAAATGAAAATAAATGAAAAATAATGATGTAAATAATGAGAGATATGGTAAGGGAGGAGATATATAATTATGAATTAGGAAAAAATACAGAGAATAGTGGGGAGTCAATTTTAGGGGGATGGGCCGGTAAGGATGATATATGTTTTAGTACAATGTTTGATGCTTGATGTTAGTCTTTTTCCTTTTTCTTTTTACTTTCTTCTGTTTCGTCTTTTGTTTTGTTTCTATGTTAGCTAGTAGATGTCTATATATGTCACTAGTTTTGTCTTTGTTCTTTTATACATGCAAAATTAGTAAAGATAATTTATTAATAAAATTCATGGGGTCACCTTAAGTCAACAGGTGACTTGAAGGCAGGCATATGTCCATGCACGCACACACATATACACAATGAATGACTACAAATATTTCCATCTCTATTGCAGGTTTCATGACACAGGCTCATGGCAGAGGGATGTACGTGGGTACATATGGCTTAGGGTAACCTCAGAAAAATCTAGAGAGATATGAGATAACATTTATTTTACAGAGATAACTGGAAGTTGATTAACTGAGGATTAACTTTTCTCCCCTACATACTACGAGTTTCATCAATAGTCATCTCCTTTAGCATTGTAATCAATCCTCCCCTGGGATGAAAATATGGGGAATGGCTCATTTTGGGATTTATATGAGAAAGCAGATGAGAATGGATTTATTGACTTTATTTACTCCTCAAGAGATTCAGATAGATGGTCTTCCAAAAGTACACTCAGCTTCACCATGTAAGACCTGTGATTCTTGTTGCTACAAATCATGTGTAAAACATCACATGTAAATATCTCATCTAATGAGTTTGAACTTTAGATGTAGAAACCCACTATTCAATAGGACTCTGAAATCTTTCAGTCATGTAGCTATTAAGCTGCACTCATAAATACACATATTATGTTGCCCTTATGAAGGTACCTCTGGTATAACTTGGTTTAACTTAATTTCGCTTGAATAAGCCTTCTATAAATAGGTTTAACCTCAGGGGGCTTTTGATCAAGGTGTTAAAAAAGTAAAGAATTGTAGTTTTTACACTTAGGAAAGGTGAGAGAAGAAATGGAAACCATAAAATGTGTTAACTAGTTTATTTAACTTTAGCATAACCATTATCCTTAGTTTTTCAGACCTCAAGAACAGGGGAAAGAAAACATGACCTTTTCTTCCATTAGTTTTACAAAATGTTTGTAAGCCATGAACTTCATCAAATGAATGGTGTGTAAGCCTTGGAGTGACAGGGTGTGTTTTGCTTTGTTTTGGTTTTCAAACAGCCTTCCATTTAAAGTGTTCCCAGAAAGGTGATAAAGGGTGTCAGATGACGAATACTAAGTGTTTATGGCTTAGCAAACATCCTGAGCAAATGTCACAGACCTGGGGGAGAACTGTATTTGTTAAAAGAACTTTCTCTGGATGCGGAAGACAGATAACCATACTGACACTTCAGTGATATCTGTATGGCACAATACTGCCAAACGGTGATGTGACCAAGCACTGATGTGACCAAGCACTAAATAGAAATGAAATTTGCTGTAGATACCAGTGTGGGCAGTTAGATGTCCCCTGGGTTTACTACCCATCTGAGGCATCAGTGTAAACAAACATCGTTCAAAGAAGCTCAATGACCTGGTATGTCTGCCATAATGTGAAGCTGTGCCTATTCTGCAGCTGATAACTATTTTGGAAAGTATTCAGTTTAAGCTCTCTGATGCTTCAACAAACCTCTGTCTGTTTTATTGCCTGAGATCTGTCTTCAAGTTTTCACAGTCCAGATATTTCAAAATAAAAGTAGCACTTGATGGATTGCAGAGCTTGGAAACATTTCTTTTTTCTTTTTCCTTCAGAATCCTGCAGGCAACCTGCCCCTAAGCCATGCTGGCAGGTGGTTTCTGGGACTTGTAGTCCACAAAGTAATATTTCTGAGCTCTAGATAATCATCTTATATAATATCTTTATCACAGCATCAGTGAAGAGTCCCTGGGGTTCACACTATAGTGTGTTGTGGGGACAGGAGGTGCACTGACAACACAAACAACAACATCCTTCTTACCACATAAGCAATTTTTGGAAAACTGAACTAGTGGGACAAAAAGCTGCACGCCTATTTCCTCTCAGGAGCTTTTTTATCCCTACAGGATTGCCTTCTCCTGCCCAATCCGCCCCATACCCTTCAGTCTTCTGGGGAAAATTTACTTCAGGTGATGAGAACTAGGCTGACCATGTTGGCCCAGAGGACCTTTTCTACCACTGCTCCCAGACTGTGGAATGGCTTGCCAGAGGAGATCCGGCACCTTGAAGATCTGGGTGCTTTTAAGGAAGCTGTTAAGACGGATCTCTTCTGGCATGCCTTTCCAGATTAGGTTGGATGCCCAGCTATTACTTTGATACTCTCCACCTTGTTACATTTAATGCCTTTTCATTTTAAGTGTATATCGGTATTTTATATTTAAACATAATTGATTTACTACTGTAGAAATGTTTTAGTGATGTAATGTTTTAACATATGTGTCATTTTAACACTTGTGTCATTTTAACATTTGTGTTGTTTTTAACATTATGTTGGATTGTTGTCCAACGTTTTATGATGTTTGCCACCCTGATCCTGATGGGAGAAGTGGGATACAAATAAACTTTATTATTATTAATTCATATTCCCATATTTTCCCCATCTCTACAAATGTTCATGTAGATATTCTTTGACAAGTTGCCAGTGTACTGAAATTAAGACATATAGATTTCCCTGCCATAATTCAGTATCATTATAAGCACATGCTTGTATAATTCAAGGCTTTTAGGTCACCAGAATATACTGTGGAAGGTTAAAAGGTTACATGAGGTAGTGTATGTCTGGCCTTCTGCCAAGTGTGGTGTTACAGACAAAACAGAACAAGCTGCCAAGTGTGTGGGTGTTGGAGGTCCTGACATACTGGACTGGAATAATGCCAAAATGTCATATGTGTATCTGTGTATGCATGTGTGTGTATGTGTGTGTGTGTGTGTGTGTGAGAGAGAGAGAGAGAGAGAGAGAGAGAGAGCGCTTGAGAGAGAGCGCTTCTCCTCAGGTTGTTTAAAAATCTGAAGCATGGAAGGGTTTTGGTGTTTTCCTTTTTTAAAAGAAATATTCTCCTCAAACAAAATGTGTCAGTAGGCCATGCTGACACAAGGAAATAACAGGACCCATGAAAAACCTTCAAGGAGAAACTGAGGTGAAAGCAATTGAGTTGAAAGTACCTTTTTATTTTATTTTGGATTTTTATCCCTCTCTTTCTGCTCTGAAAAAAAAATAGTACTCATGGCAACTAACACAGGACATTTTCAGACAGCGCTAAACGGAGCTTATCGTAGGATGAGCTCCTGGGAGAGGAAGGGCACTCTTGCGCGGCGGAGAGTCATTTTCGGACGCCGCCGTCCCTCTTCCGAGATCATCAGTGTCACTTCCGTTAAGCTTTGAAAGCAGCCGCGCCATATTTTAAGCACGGAAGTTGCCCGTGCTTAAAATATGGCGCGGCTGCTTCCAAAGCTTAACGGAAGTGACACTGATGACCTCAGAAGAGGGACGGCATCGTCTGAAGACGCCCCCCCCCACTGTGCAAGAGCGCCATTCCTCTCCTGGGAGCTCATCCCGCGATAAGCTCCGTTTAGCGCTGTCTGAAAATGTCCACACTCCATCAAAAACAAATTAGGCAGTACAATTATTGTCATCACAACAATCAATAGACATTAAAAAACAGTTTTAGAGGTCAGAAAATATGTCTTGACAGCCCAGTAAAAAGTACTGAGAATGAGAACTGGTCACATCTGTGAAGAGAGGGTTTACCACAACCTGGAAGCAAGTCTGGATGAAAATGTCTCCTGCATGCTCATCACCTCAGCCTCTGCAAGTGATATATTCTCAGCAGCACCTCTCCTGAAGATACTGGCAATGATCCCACACTGATATGGTGCAGTGCAGAGCTCTAGCCCATGTTTTCCACCAACCCTGCTCTAGTTACCATTTCACTTGTTTCATTGTTGCCAGCACCTTTGGAAACTAGGGAGCTAAATTAGCTCTACTCCATGTGAAAGATACTAAACAGTGATCTATCAGCTTCCTGAGGTGGACCATTTTAATCAGTCTTCTCTCACAGAGGCTTGTGAGTTCCAGCAAATCTAAACCCCACCAGGTAGTGTTCTGTCCATGACAATGGAACCATAGAAAGTTTCTCCATTCCTAGATAGCATTATCCTGTACAGGATAGAAAGCAAGTTCCCAAGCATGTCGAACAGCATGAGCAGGGCCAGATGCTATTTGGGACAGATCCATGGTTATCATGGTGACCATAAACTCCTGGGCAATTCACAAAAGGGCAGCCTCAGCACTGATGTTGTCCATAAGTTGAGGGAACTCCAACACCACTCCCTAACCCAAATAGCTCAGGAAGGGATATTGTTGAGCAGTGGGGTGGGGTGGGGTGGGGTGGATACACTAACAGATTCCCTAATCTGTCTCAGCCACCCATTTTTAGACACACTCACTGACAGCCTGCAGATTGTGGGATAGAACTCCTGGCCAGGGGGACAAAATCTTGAATGACCATTATGACTACTCCTCCCCATTCTGCTGGTGGTTGTATCCCCCAGTCCAGTTAGCAGGCATAATATAACTGGGAAACTTGCTGAAGACAGTTGGCAGGGCCCCAGTTTTGCATTCTCATATAGCTGAAGGAGTTCTGGAGTGAAACGAGACATAGAAAGTCCCCCCCCCCAACCTCTCTACAGGGATGCTGTAGGAGCAGGAGCCCACCAAAGTCTGACTAATATCCCCCAGGCCAGCAACAATTTACATGTAAACAAATCAGTGGTGGGTCCCATCTATGGAGAAAAGGAGAGCACAGCAAGAGGGGAATGGAATGAGATCCTCAGAGGATATCGACTACAAGAGTTGCTAGGTCAGCAGCATCTTAGGATATGAGATTTTGGGGTTGGTTCTTGGTGAAGTCACAGGAAGTGACCCCTCAATGATGCCATTAGATCAAATTTTTCCCAATATCCACTTTAGACACACACACTGTGGTTGGAATCCTGTGTGGCATAGCATAGTGTAATAATTCCACCTGCAGAACCACACTATAGCTAGCCATTCAACACCCCCTGGAATAATTGTTAGCCACTGAAGCCCCCATGGCTATTCCATGGTTGCTGGACAGAACCAGAAAGATTCGTTGAGTCCACCACCCTGCTCATTTTCCCTTTCTAGAGATCAACCAGGGTTGCAAAAGAATCATCTGTTGGGGTGGAGGAAAATGTAGTGGCTGGCGGAGAGCAGGTGACCAAAGAAGTGTCTGGCTATATCCCCATAGCCAAATATGAATTGATTACATCATCCACTGAGACCTCTAGAGGACCCAGCAATCTCAGCAGATGAAGCAGATTGTGCATCTGGCTACAGGGACAAAGTCAAATGCTTCCCCCCTCCACCAGTCATGGAATTGCCATGAGGGATTTCAGTGGTAAACTGGAGGGGAATGAGGCTTTGGTTGTTGCAGAGAAAGGGAATGCCAACCTCTGCAATGATCAAGAAAACACATATATGAACATGTGGGTTTACATGTGCATATGCCACTAACAGGATACCAGCCAGAATGCCCCAAGTTATCGTTTAGCACATGGCATGGGATGATGGGATTTATAATGCAAGAAATGAAACTTTTCCAAACCTTATATAGCCCAATATGTCATGCATGTGGTGTAGCTCCAACCTCTCCATAGACAGATCTGGTTCCCATGTTTTACTGGCAATGTTTGATTAAGAGAAGCACATGAGATGTAGGAAACATGTTGCAAATCCACATGAAAACTCCAATGGCTCATGCGATTCTATCATTTAATCATTATTGGTGTTATGTAGGATTCAAGATAGAAGAAGAAATCATACCATGCAGTTATAATCATCCATTAGGTATTTCAATATTTTTGTTAAGAGGTCCCAGTGAGGTAGGACAGTTATATCATTTGTTAAAAATTTCATAACTTTAAAATTGGCATAATTATCCTATGCAGTGGAAACACCTTGACTCATACAAAGAAAGCAACCCTGTATGGAAAGAATCCAATAGTCTTTCTGAATTCTAATGATTTAAGTTTGCTTCAAAAGGTATATATCTGCATGAGAAATGCATATACATATGTTCACATATTAAATGCTGCATAGCAACAGACTTTCTACAACTGTGCATGTCTCTCTCTCTGGCTTTTCTTCGCAAATGAAGATTCAGGAAGGACTCATCCTGTGCTTTCTGCAAGCACGCTGATGACTAAAAAGGCCAATCTGAGATAAACAAGTCCGGTTGCAGAAAGCACAGCAGAAGGTCTCCTTGGGTGATGTTTCTGGGTTGTGATTCTTTCTGCGTTGTCGTTTCTCTTCAAGACTTGTTCGGCGTGAGTTCTCAAATAAGGCTGCAGCATTGTGGATAGTGTGTCTCCATGCCTCCATGCCTCCATGTGATGCCAGGGCGGACCATTGTTGGTGATCAATTTGGCCGAGCCTGAGATGTTTCAGGGAGTCCTTGTATCGCTTTTTTGGAGCGCCCCTCTTACGCTGACCTGTGGTGAGTTCACCATAGAGTACTATTTTTGGGAGGCAATGGTCCTCCATCATAGAAACGGGCCTGGCCCAGCACAGTATGTTCATTGTAAAAAGGATTGTAAAAATGTTCAAGATTGAATTACTAGAGCCATCATCCAATTACACAAATGAAAGCTGCTTAATCATTTTTAATCCTTTATATCTTGCTTGCCTTCCAGTGAGTTCAAGATAGTACACACAGCTTCTCTTCTTCTCTTTATATTTGCAACAATTGTGTGGAGTACATAAGGCTGAGAGATACTGGGCAAGGGAAAACCAGTCCCTACCCACAACTTTTAGAAGCAAGCACAGGAATTCATGGGATCCAGAGGCCCAGAATCTAGGGGCCTGTCTACACTGCAGAAATACAGCAGTTTGACACCACTTTATCCACCACAGTTCTGTCCTATGGAATCCTTGTATTTGGTGAGGCACCAGAGTTATCTGATAGAAAAGGCTGAATACCTTACAAAACTACAAATACCATTCTATAGGATAGAACTATGGTGGATATAGTGGTGTCAAACTGCTGTATTTTTGCAATGTAGATAAACCCTCAGGTTCTCATTTACTGTGTGTGCATGCATGCATGCACGTGCGCGCATGCACACACACACACACACACACTGAATTCCACTCTTTCCTAAGAGATCATTCTTTGCTCCTTTTCCATACTTCTTGGGTTGCTTAATCTTCAGAATGCAAATACAAGCAAATAAAACATGCTGGCATGGATAATATGGTGGGTGGGTTTCATACTGTTTTAGGATGGACTTCTCCCTTCTCCTGCCACTTTGCTTTCAAAAGAAGAAAAAAGGCTCAGTTTCAGTACAATGAACAACAAATACTAACTGCAGCTGAAAGGGAGATTCCCTCTCAACCCATCCACTAATACAAACATCTTCCATAAAATTACTGTGAGATTCAGACCTGCTTTGCAATGCTACATACTGCTAGCTGATACTCAGGAGGAATATTTCCAGCTGTTTGGAAGTGAGAGAGCTTTATCACCAGCTAAATCACCAGATCAAATGCAAACCACTGAGATTTCTTTCTGATGACCTGTTTGAAAACAAGGTGGCAGAGCACACGAACCCTCACCCTTCCAGCTCCGCTTTTACTTCTGGGAAGTGGAGAGGAGAGCAAAGTCCCACCCCAGACAATCTTCAACCCAGTATGCCTGGATGGAGCTTCCTGACTTCACCTGTGGCCCAGAGCTGTGATTCTTGGAGGCTTTGGGAGATGCCCAAGGATCTTGCAACCCTGTTTACCATACAGGATCTCCAATAACTCCACAAGAACTATATGTCTCTATTGGGACTCTATGGACTTTATCAGACAAGGAAAATACAACATCATAAGGATGCCACATAGCCATGAAAGGGTGCGCGGATCAGACAATGTCGCCCTTTCACAGTTATAAAGAGGCAAAATCATGTACTTTTTAAATGACAGCTTAGGCCGTCAATAGATCCCCCTGTCACTTTTTTTACCGGCATTGTCAGCATGCGATACCAAGGGCCATTCAAATCACATACTTACCCTGACAATGGCTGCTCCGGCACGAACACTTCCGGATGAGATTGGAACATCCATGTAAGTTTTGTTCTTTTTATGACCTTCCCTGGGTTACTTGGGACTTTTACAGTGTGTTTGGGTGCTTAGTGAAACTTTTAGATGATTATTTTTGTTTTTAAGTTTGAATTTCCTGCACGATGAAATTGCGCAAGATTTCAAACAAGGAAGTGAACGGAGCTCCATTCACTTCCTCTTTATTGCCAGGAGCCTTTGCCATGATTACAAGGTAAATGTGGAGGGTTGAACGTCCTTTGCCGGCATAAAAATGCTTTTTTTATACTGACAAAAGAATGTCTAAAGAGGCTGCATCTGATAAAGTCCTATGTATGATTCCAAAATATCCTAATAATCAACCTTCTTTAGCTGTTGGCAGTAAAGCATACATTGAAATGAGGCAAGAATTGTGAAGTTTTCAGTCCACAGTAGAAAGAGGGAGTATTTTGTTTTTTCAGTTGCCAAGCTTGTTCTGACAATGGTCCACACTTAACTGAAAAACTCCCTCCCTCCACACCATTTCACAGAAATGTATGTATTTATTTTTGCATTTTTCATGAATGTACACAGTGTTGGTGCATTCTTCAAAAGTACGTATTTGAACGTATTTTGCATTATTCAAAAGTACGTATTCTTCAAAAGTATGTATTAGCAAGAATATGTTTCTGTGCAACATTTCAAATATCTGCATCCTTGAATGCATTCCTTTGTGGTTAGAATCACCATGTATGGATGTCTGACCACAGATTCTGATTGGGTCTGTGTTTGATTTCAGGATGTGTGAATTGGGTAATCTTACATTAGATTATGAACCCAATGAACATCTCAACCATAGATTTCCTTGGGTTTTTTCCAGGCTCTGAGACCGTGTTCTGGAAGAGTTTATTTCTGATGTTTCGCCTGCATCTGTGGCTAGCATCTTCAGAGAGTGGTTGGGTAGGAGTGTTTGTGGGGTTTTATATACTGTGAATATAATGTTGGGAAGGATATGTAAATTTGTGTAATTGAATGGCTAGTTTCTGGGTGGAGATATTCAAGGAGGATTACTGTCTGTTTGGCTAATGATTGGTTAATGGTCCATTATCTGCTGGAAATCCCCCTGTCCCTGGGTGGAGTTCATTTGCAAGTGTTGAGTTCTGATTTTAGTGTTTTTCAGGACCGGCAGCCAGATTTTGTTTACTTTTAGGGTGTCTTCTTTCCTGTTGAAGTTGTCCATGTGTTTGTGGATTTCAATAGCTTCTCTGTGCATTCTGACATGATAGTTGTTAGCCTGGTCCAGAATTTCGGTGTTTTCAAATAGTAATTTGTGTCCAGGTTGGTTTATAACATGTTCTGCATATCTCCACCCAGAAACTAGCCATTCAAATATAAAAATTTACATATCCTCCCCAACGGGGGTTCACAGTATATACCCCCCCACACACATACACACACTCCTACCCAACCATTCTCTGAAGATGCCAGCCACAGATGCAGGGAAAACATCAGAAATAAACTCTTACAGAACACGGCCTCATGGTCTGGAAAAAAACCAAGGAAAATCTATGGATGCCGGCCGTGAAAGCCTCCTTTTTCACATTGAACATCTCAACCATCCTGACACTCTTTCAAGTACACTTACATTTGGATATCTGTATGGCCAGAACTGAAGGAATCATGGAACTAGCTCTGTGAGACCAAGGATCCTTTACAGCAGTGGTTTCCAACCTGTGGCCCTCCAAGTATTTTGGACTCCAACTCCCAGAAGCTGAGCCAGCTGGTGCAATGGTCAGAAATCTGGGAGCTGTAGTCCAAAACACCTGGAGGGCCAAAGATTGGACACCACTGCCTAGATGAACCCTTGTGGATGAGGGATTCTAATAAGAAGCCTTGGAATTAGTGGGAAGATGGAAACTTTAGAGCAAGATTGGGAATCTTGTGGTCTTCCACATGTGGTTAGACTGCAATTCCTAGAAGTTCTCAGCAGCATAATTGATGGTGAGGAGTGTTGAGAGTTGAAGTTCAGGAACATATGCCCCTCATTCTGAACGGCAAATTGCCTTTGAAAGTGAGAAAAGTTTTTAAAATCATTTATGATACGTCTTGAGGATTGGCTGTTCAAAGTGAGGGGAGTCAAAAATTCCACTGGACATGAACCTAAAATAGCTGTTTGGACTTTAGCCATTGTTTTCTGAACTAAGTCAAGTAAGCCAAAGAATATAAAGACTGATTCAAAGTTCCAGTGCTACATGGAAAGGAATTAGCCTGTTTAACTCAAGGCAGATATTCTCCCATTTCCGGAATCTATTGTCTTTGGTGAGCTAGAACTTTTTTAGTCAGTTGGTTATTTTTCTTGTCTTTAGTCCCATTCTACTTTTGAAGGTCTCATTCTGTCAGAATTATATGCAGAGGCTGTGTAGATGCATTTGGTTATTGAGAAAAAGGTGTATAAGGATGTCTGCTCAATGTAACAAGGTACCTGCTCTTTCCACTCCACCCATTTTCCTTGTTGCTTGATTACTGATGTATGCACTTTTGTTTTATGTCTGAGGAAGATATTCCAACATTTATATCAACTGAATGTTTCTCCATATTTTGTTGTTCCAAATTGCTTAGTCAAAGTTTCTCAAGGAAAAGGAATGCATTAGAAATTGTTGTGAGAGAATGTTGGGCATACATTCTCTGTGCTCTAAATTTGAGTCCTCCTGACTTTATGTGCATGGGGGAATTTTATAAAATTAATTTCATGTGAACTTTGTAACCCTGAACCTTTAAAACTAAGCCAGCAGAGTTGAAACTCTGGCAGGATCTACCAAGTTGGTTAGGCCTCAAGTATGACCTTGGCAGTGGACTGCATGTCTGCTTTCTGAGATCCAGTCAAACTGAGTACAGAAAGCATGTCACTGGCAGGCTGGCCACTAACTAATGAATCAGCTACAGTGACTATGAACACAATGACGGTTTGAAATAGTTGGGATCGGCATGGCTGGAGGGATTACCTGCACCAGTGAGATCACGGATCTTCAACATATTAAGAGAAACTTTAGGATTGGGGAATGCCCCATTTCCCACAACTCATTTGCATCTTTTTTTCCTCACCCTCTATACTACTGATTTGCTCACATGGATTGATAAAAACACTGCGAGAAAGCAGTTGGTATGATAGTTTTATTGATATACCTGCACATTAGGTTGGCACACACTTTAATAGAGTGCCCCTGACACTGGCAAATAGAGGGAATGCAGCACCAAAAAAGAGGATAAGAGATGATACCTATATGTATAATTTTGCAATGCCAATTTATGGGGATGGATGTAAATTTAGAAAAATTGAAATACTGGTACATCTCACCATTCTGACCAAGTGACCTGAGCGCCTACTCAGTCCACTGGCCAGGTGCGCATTGTTGAAGGGCACCTTCAGGCTCCAGATCTCCCTCCCATCTTATGATCCTTTATCATATCTATCCTGTATTATATCTCAATTTAAATTAATTGTTATTTAAACTGGATTTGGATGGATGAGCCATTCAAACAGCACACCTCCAAACAGAAGAATGTCCACATAAAGTAGGACATATGGACACCCTACTCATTATTTTCATCATGTTTTGATTATTTCACTCTGCTCCACATGAGGATGCTGGAAACCAAACCCAGGACCAAATGTGGTAGCCAGGCTACTAATAGAAACCACTTACTGGGAAGATATTGATATCATGTTGAAACAACAAAACTGGATTCAAATTCACTTTCTAGTTATCGTACTGATAATGGCCTTTAAAGGACTTTGGAGCTTGTATCCCATCCATCCATCCATTTATAGACTTTCCCCAAACTGGGAATCAAGGCAGCTTTACAAAATAGAGAGAATACATTGTTTTAGGAAATCTGTAGCACCACATTCCTCTATATGTGTCTGCCTTCCTACTGATAACATCTCCAGGAAGTACATCTAGTTGTGTAGAAGAAAAAAGGCTTCTGTTGTCTGCACAGTCGTCCTTGAGGACCTAGAACTCTCTCCTGATTCCCTCATGGATAGCTTTCTGGCATGCTGTGAAAATCTTCCTTTTTAAAAAAGGAACTTTTAAAGGAGTTCTGGAGGAACTTTTTCATGCACTTTGGGCCATGAGTGTTTCAAGTTTTACTAAATAGCTATAATTTTCCAGAAACTGGAATTGAATTGGTTTTTAGTATTCCTTCCAACTGTCCCAATTTGGCATGGACAGTGCCAATTAATAATCTGCCATCCCTGTTTTAAAGTTCCTTTTGAAGTGTCCCAGTTTCTCTCTCCTTGTCCCACTTTCATCCTTTTGTCCTTAGTTTACTTCAGTTGCTGCAAACTGGTTTCAGAATGCAAAAGTAGTTTATATTCAATTAACTCAGTGGGTCAAAAGGACAGAAGTTGGCAGAATCTTGCTTTTCCCAATAGGCTCAGGTGAAAGCAAACTGCTGCAAGCTCTCCTAGCTTGCATGTTGCTCCTTATTAATAATGTTTGCCATCATGACCACAGACTGATGTTGCTTGGCCACATATGTCCTGGATTTCATACGTGGGAGGGTATATTTTAGTATAGTACTGCTTTCTTTACTCTGCTGTTTTTAAATCTTACCTTTTTTTTGTATTTTGTTGACTTAAATTTCACTGATGTTTGCCCCTGTCACCTCTGTCAAGGAAAGTTGATATGTAAATCTAATAGATGACAGATAGAGAGGCTTGCTGTAAAGGACAATGTGGTTGTTTCAAGGTTATTTCTGTTGAGTGTATGTCAGTATACATGTGCACACTGGTAAATGCTATAGAAAAAAAGTATTTACAGTGCCCCCACCCCCATATGCATGTGTGTACTGGGATTGCTGGAAGGGGGATTGAAGACACAAATGGGTTGAAAGTTGTGAGAAATTGTGTATGTGGCAATTCAGGAATTAATGCTAGGATTTCTGCTGATTAAACTAGAATTCAGGAAGACTTGAGCCCTTTTCAGGGATCTGAAAAATGTGTAGGCTCCAGGCATGAGGAGTAGGAGCATGCTAGTTTCACACCTCCACCCTATTGCTGTTGCTGTGCTTGGGATCTCCATGTCTGCTCTGTTTATGGAGATTCTCCTTGAGTTTTAGAACTGTACTGTGTAAAATAGCACCAATGGTGGCAGCAGAACTTTTCAAATGCCTTCATGGGGTTGGAGAGTTCATGCAATTAGAATCCAATCCAATCCAATCCCAATACAGGAATGGCATATAAGGAAACAAAGCAACCTTAGTGCTGAATGCTCCAGTAGTAGATTTCCTGCACTGGTAGGAGTTGGACTTGGTGATCTTTAAGGTACCTTCCAAGTCTATGAATGTATCCATGTAACGTTGTCCAAGGACTATCACATGATAGCATCATTGCACAATTGCCACTGTTTCATTCCATGTGTAAGCTTTCCTGATCACACGACATGGTTGCTGTCCTATTGCTGCATTGCATTTCCCTCATTGTTGGATCACATCTTTTCACTGATGGGCAAAACTCGTTAATAGAGGCAAACATAGCTGCTATTTGGCTATTGTTTCTGGTGCAATTGTTTCATTGTACTGCAGCTCTGATATTCTGGCAGTCATGTGGTGTAAGTGAGTGTGTTTCACCTTTTCTCTCCCTATCCCCAAGCAGGGTGAAGTCACTCCACTTCCAGTGGAGCAAAGGGAAGATCCACCATGAGAGGTTTCCTAGCAACTTTGCAAGCACTTTGGACTGAACTTGATGCTCCACTGCCTTCGCTGCCTCCCCTCCCCCTCTTCTTCTAGCAGCCAGGCATCACACTCACATTTCCTCTTCTCCACAGTGTGTGACTGTGAGTGTGTGCATGTGTGTGTGTGTGTCAAAGACATTGAGAGATAGTATGTGTGTAAGAGAGATGGGATAGCAAGTTCCTTGCACAACCAGCTGCACTTGAGCACGGTGTTGGGGGGGGGAGGCTTTTACAAACAATCACAATTTTGTCTCTCATCTGGCATGGTGGTACAGTGCTGAGAAAAACTACTGACTCTTGTCGCACCTTTGCAACTCTGTACTCTGTCTCAATTAAACAAACAATCCGCCAATCATTTTGGACATATGCAATTTTTTTAACACCCTTTCCTTCATCTTCTTTTTCTCCTCCTATAGCTTTTACTATGTTCCCTGGTATTTTATTTTTAAAAAATTTGTTTGGCTGTAATTGCACAATTACGGCAGAATAAAAGAAATTACTGCAGAAGTGCTGAAACAGTACAATTTTGCACATTTGCAAGTTTGCAATTGCAGAAAAAATATAATAAAAAATAAACACTGAGCATGCGCTATGTAGGGCAGACAGAGAGGAAGGTAGGGTCAGTGAGGGAGTGCAGAAAACTGATTGTGGGAATGTGCAGCACCACATTGCTATTGCAGAGAAGGTGTGATAGTGATTGTTTCCATATTGGTGTGTTTCCATTTGCTTAAACAGCACAATTGTTGTGAGACAACAAGCTGATGTGATAAAGTCGCAAGTTGCATTTACTTTTTGGAATTTGCCCAGTGTCAGAGTAATAAAAGGGTATGTCTTTTTTAAAAAAAATATCTTAGTCTAAACCTTAATTTAAAACTTAAACTAAATCAAATGCAAGATTTAAGTAATTTTGAGAATAGGCAGAGATGGGGGGCAGAAAGGGAGATTCTGCTATTTTTAAAAATTCAAATATTAAATGCATGTGAAGATTATGGATCTACTGCAGTATATGAAAGAAAAACAGAAACAAGCTCACCTTTCCTTCATCCTCACCACTCTGATAAAGCTTAGTCAGTGAAGTGTAAACCTCGCCTTAGAAATCCTGCACCACAAATGTATACAAAACATGTCCTCTGGTGTTTTGTTTTTTAATGTCATAAAATAATACGCTGCATTATACATCATATCCCTTCCCTGTCCCCTCTCCCTCTGCCCACTTATATAAGACAAAAGCCATTTCCATTACAAGGGCTAGATCACACAGTTACCAATGCTATTTTGCAGTAATCACCTGGTTAAAGAGGCATTTAGCCATGAGTAACACCTTAATGTTTCACTAAAATTATGTCAGGGAAAATATCGCCCATATGGCAGCTTACATTCGTAGCCTTGTACAAATAGCAGGCTTAAAAACATTCATTACAGCCTTCTGTGTTACTAAGGACAGCTCTGGAACTGCAGAGTATTAAGAAATAGCAGAGTATAATCTGAGGAAAGTGCCTGTGGAAATCAGCAAATAAATTAGCCCCATTTGCTTGCCTTCCCCCACCACTCTCTTCTCTGGAGGTTACAAGCATTCCTCTTCTAAAGGTTATGGTTATTCTAAATCTTTCTTATGTTTTTAAAATACACACCACAGAATAAGTATAGGTGCTCCTGTTTATAAAATCAAAGCTTGGAAGTATCTCTTTACAATTAGTGATGTTACCTATAACATGTTAGTTTTTGATTACCATCATTGTTATTTTTAATAACATAACTATTTTTTTATAATCATTATTTGAAAAAATATTGCAAGACTGTTAATTGTTTTTCTGTGTGCACAGTGGTGCATGCATGTGTAACTCATCCAACTCTTCTTTACAGGGTTTTGTGGAGTTTAAATGGGTCGAGGGGAAACATGTAAAACAGTCGTACATATTGTTAATGCAGTACAGCTTATAACTGGAGTACATGACCTCTGTGTTTCCAAACTTCAGGTGGGATTCCATCAATCCCAGCTGCCTTGCCATTTTTCATCTGCTATATGGCCTTAAGGGTCTCTTCCCAAGTGGGAGCTATGTCCAGTTCATTTTTCATCGGTTTTTTTATCATATGTTGGATGGCTGAGCCTTGGACTTCTCAGTTGGCACTGAAGAGACTTTGAAAATGTTCAGCCCATCGGTTCAGGATGGAGGCTTTATCAGTAATTAGTGTTTGACCATCTGTACTGTATAAGGAGCTTTGGACCTGATAAGTAGGTCCAAAAACTGCTTTAAGAGCTTTGTAAAATCCTCTAAGAGGCAATACGTGCAGCACAAAGATCTTTCTCCTCTGCACGTATTGTGTCTGCAGAGTCTCGTCCAGCAGAGCTGTTTCGGGTGGTGAGGGAGCTGACACAGGTACCCTCTGAGCCAAATCCCTTACTTAACCTGAGAACAGCCTGCTGTGATGCGTTTAACAACTTTTTTGCAGATAAAATCTCTCAGATAAGAGCCGACTTAGACACCAATGTTTTAACAGAAACCTAGGAGAGTTATCCAGCGATTCTGTCGATGAAGTTATTCTGGATCAGCTCCAATCTGTGAGTACCGTTGATGTGGACAAGCCGCTTGGTAAGGTGAGGAAAACAACTTGCCCTCTCAATCCTTGCCCATCATGGCTGGCCGTCCAGGGGGAGGAAGCATTGAGGAGATTCCTCATGGATATCATCAATGCATTCTTCAGGGAAGGACATGTTCCATCTTGTCTGAAGGAAGCAGCTGTTAGGCCGCTTCTGAAAAAACCTTCCCTGGACCCCTGGATATGAGTAACTACAGGCCTGTTTCTTTATTGCCATTTCTGAGCAAGGTGATCGAGAGGGCGGTTGCTCTTCAACTCCAAGCTGTCTTGGATGAAACTGATTATCTAGACCCATTTCAAACCGGCTTCAGGACAGGCTTTGGGGTTGAGACTGCTATGGTTGCCTTGACCGACGATCTGCATCTGAGCATCGACAGGGTTAGCGTGACCCTGTTGGTGCTCTTATACCTCTCAGCAGCTTTTGACACGATAGATCATGGCATCGTCTTGGACCTCCTGAAGGGGTTAGGTATCGGGGGCACTGCATTGCAGTGGTTCCGGTCCTTCCTCTCGGGCAGGTCCCAGAGGGTGCTGCTTGGGAACAGTTGTTCGAGCAAAAGAAAGCTCACCTGGGGAGTTCCACAGGGAGCTATCCTGGCCCTGATGTTATTTAACATCTATATGAAGCCGCTGGGTGAGATTATTTGGAGTTATGGAGCTGGGTGTTATCAGTATGCTGATGACACTCAGATCTATTTCTCTGTATCTCGTTCGTTGGCCTCAAATTCCAATGACATCTCTTCTCTCAATTAATGTCTTCGGGCGGTAATGGGCTGGATTAGGAAAAACAGATTGAAACCGAATCTGGACAAGACGGAGGTGCTCATGGTAGCGGCCCTGAAACCAAGAATTGGGTTGCAACCTCCAGTCCTGGATGGGGTCACACTCTCCTCCAGGGACTGTGTTCGCAGTCTGGGGGTGCTCCTTGACACATCGCTCCTGATGATAAATGAGGTAAATACGACAGTCAGGAGCGCCTGTTATCAGCTTCGGCTGATACGCCAGCTGCGCCCTTTTCTGGAAGCAAGGGACCTCGAGACTGTCGTTCACGTGCTGTTAACCTCATGCCTAGACTTCTGTAATGCGCTATACATTGGGCTACCCTTGTGCTTGGTTCAGAAACTACAGTTAGTACAAAATATGGTGGCCAGTCTTGTTTCAGGAACATCTAGGAGGAACCACATCACTCCGGTTTTGAGGTCCCTCCACTGGCTGCCTATTTGTTTCCGGGCCCAGTACAAGGTGTTGGTTATCACCTTAAAGCCCTAAATGACTTGGCTCCAAGCTATCTCAGGGACTGCCTCCTGCCCTATAATCCTCTCCGCGCACTCTGGTCCTCTGGGAGGAATTTGCTGCAGCCTCAAAAGTTGAGGCTTTTGGCTACCTCCCACGTGGCTTTTTCTGTTGTCGCCCCCAGACTATGGAATGGCCTGCCAGATGAGATCCGTCAATTTATATCTTTGGACAGCTTCAAAAAGGCTGTCAAGATGGATCTCTTCTGGCAGGCCTTTCCAGAATAGATTATTCTGGCCTCGGGAACCCTCCCCTCCTTCAGGAGAGTCCCCACAGCCTCCTTTGTTAACGGAACTGAATATCGCTGAGGATCTACTATTAATGTTAAATGTATGTATGTGTTTTATTAAGTGTTTTAAATGTTGTTTTAATTTGTAATTTGATTTAATAACTTTTTAAGGGGATGAAGGGAGTATACTGTTTTACTTTGTATGGTGTTTTAATGTTGTTAACTGCCCTGATTGGGTTACCAATGGGCAGTATATAAATAAATTGTATGATGATGATGATGATGATCACCCAGATCTGCACAGCATTGTGTCTTTTCTGCTATATTGATCCACCACTTGTTCTGTATGTCTCAGAGTTTTTGTTGAAGTTTACTACATGTGAAGCAAGGTTGTGTTCTTGCTCTAACTTTATTTACAATCTTCTTCAGTATGATGCTCCAAAGGGCTACTGCAGAGCTTGAAGAAGAAGACGGAATCTATATATGGTACTGTATTGATGGTAGCTTGTTTAACTTAAGCCGTCTGAGTACTCGCACTAAGACTCTAAACTATCTAGTCCGTGAGCTGCTCTTCACTGATGATGCTGCCCTTGTTGCCCACACAGAAGCAGCTCTGCAGCGCCTAACATCCTGCTTTGCAACCGCTGAAGAGCTATTTGGGCTGGAAGTCAAAATGAAGAAAACGGAAGTTCTCTACCAGCCTGCACCACAGGACGAACACCACCATCTCCACATTGCTGTAGGCAAAACTGTGCTTAAGTCCATTCAGCAGTTCACTTACCTGGAAAGCGTCATCTCCTCAGATGCCAAGGTTGACAGAGAGATTGATCACAGATTAGCTAAGGCATATAGCACATTTGGAAGACTCTACAAAAGAGTCTGGAGTTACAAAAACCTGAGGCGAAGCACAAAAATCAGTGTGTATAGAGCCATGGTACGGTCTATTCTCCTTTACGGGTCTGAAACATGGGTCAGCTATTGCCAACACTTACGACTCCTCAAATGTTTCATCAGCGCTGTATACGTACAATCCTAAATATACACTGGACTGACTATGTGACGAATGTTGCTGTCCTTGAGCAAGCAGGGATCACCAGCATTGAGGTCATGTTATTGAGAACACAGCTGCGCTGGGCAGGGCACATTTCTAGGATGGAGGATCATCGCCTCCTAAAAATAGTACTCTACGGTGAACTCGCCATGGGTCACTGTAAGAGGGGCACTCCAAAAAAGCTATACAAGAATTCCCTGAAACAACATCTCAGGCTTGGCCAAATTGATCACAACAATGGTCCACCCTAGCTTCACATTGGGAGGCATGGAGACGCACTATCCACAATGCTGCAGCTTTATTTGAGACCTCATTCCAAACAAGTCTTGAAGAGAAATGACAATGCAGAAAGAATCACAACCCGGAAACATCATCCAAGGAGACCCTCTGCTGTGCTTTCTGCAACCTGACTTGTTTATCTCAGATTGGCCTTTTTAGTTATCAGCGCACTTGCAGAAAGCGCAGGATGAGTCCTTCCTGAATCTTCGTTTGCAAAGAAGAAGCCAGAGACAGAGAGAGAGACATGATAACTACTACAGGTTGAGTCTCCCTTATCTGGAATTCCAAAAATCAAAATATTCCAAAATCCAAAATTGTCCACAAGAGTGGCTGAGATTAGTGATACAATTGCTTACTAATGATTCAATGCACACAAACTTTGTTCCATGCACAACATTATTAAAATATTGTGTATAAAATTACCCCCAGGTTACGTGTATAAGGTGTACATGAAACATAAAGGAATTTCCTGTTTAGACTTAGGTCCCATCTCCAAGATACCTCATTATGTATATGCAAGTATTTCAAAATCTAAAATATTCCCAAATCAAAAGTACATCTGGTTCAAGCATTTTGGATAAGGGAGGCTCAGCCTGTACTACAACAACATTTTGTAAGGCACTGAGGGGTGTGAGGTTCCCACCAGTAGCACTTTAGTTTTTAAAAACTTAAAAAAAAAACAAATAAAAATACAACAGGATACAATCAACATAAAACAAACAACAGTAGATCCATCCACCCAGACTTGCATCAGCTAGCAACTTGACCACCTACCACAGTCCTTAAGTGGAATTCTGGGTGAGATGTTGGAAACCTGGATGGCAATGTGATGCACTGCTGATGCAGTCAACAAAGAGAATCCACCTATCATTGAAAGAGTTTTGTATGATATTTCCTTTTACTATTTTTGAAGTGATCCAAAAACATACATATCTGTAAGAATACCACATTCAATAGATACATCTCTTTAAGAACAGGGAAACTCTATACTTTCATCTGATTCACAGGAAAAATGCATAAGAAAATGAGGAAAGAGATACAGATTGAATAATTATTTTAAACTTGGGCTTGTCTACACTGGTGTGAAACCCCGCACCTAACTCATAGCCACAGCAGATTTCTTAGATCTACAGCTGCCCTCTTAAACACCACATGCACTGGGCTTGGCTGATTGCACTGTAGATCAGAGTATCCCACCACACTGTAATCCTTGTTGGAGTAAAAGGGCAGTCCTACACTGATTATATGTCCTATATACTGTACTATTTCTGCTTAAATGGCTGGGACTTCTCTGCACCCCCTCTCCATTTGCTTATGCATTTGAATAAGTGAATGTACATGGACCCAGAGTATCCAGATATGCACACAATATAAAATATAATAAAATAATTGCCAGAAAAGAGTCCTATCCCAGAAGTCTCACCCCAGCTGTAAATCCTTGGCCACCACATGGTAAAAAATCTGGGTTTCCCCTTCAAATGTGGAGCAAACTGTGAATCTTACAGATCTGGAGTTTCCTGCAGAAACCCTGGTGAAAATGTGCATCTTTGAAAATGTTGTGTGTTAACTTTAAAATATTCTATCTTTCTGTGTGCTATTTAATTTTTCATTGCAATAATGTTAAACTATTAATTTATGCTAGGATATTTGTAATACAACCAAATCTCTGTTTGCAAATTACTACAGTTAAGACAGTGATCAATGATTGTTTTATTTATTTTTTTAAATTCATAACACTGACTACTCCCTCCCATTTAGGTATGCATTTAATAACCTGCCAAATGAGGCAACACTCCATGAATTTGATGAAGTGGGTTTTAATCTAAGAACAGGCTAAGAACATAAAGTGTATTAATCCTCAAAGTGCCACAAGATGCTTTATAATAGACTAGCATGGTTATGTTCCTGAAATATATGAAAGGTGTTCCACTGTGTAAGAAAATATACACATTTCAAAACAACTATCAGTCTAATGTGATAGACATTTTACCTCTCTAACATCATGTCCAATACTTTACTTCCTCATGTCTCAATATGTCTTATGTCTCCCCTTCTACACTCCCATACTGCTACCCTGTAGGTGCTGTTCTGTTTCTCTGCCATGGCTTACACTGAGGTAAGAAGGAGATGGGTTCTTAATAAACACAAATGTATTCCTTGTTAAAGCTGTATTTATAAATGTATTCATTACACATCTACTGTATCATTTGAACAAGTTACTTCATGACTGTGTTCCATAGTTTACTAGTTTTAGAAAATATTGAAACAAAATGCCATATACAATAGTTGTGGTTCCTGGTCCAGTGTTAAGCCTGGAATGTAATATAGGTATAGGTTCCATGTTTCCAGAAAGGTGTCTTTTGCTATTTCTCCTTCCTTTGATTCTTCCCAAATTTGTTATGTTACAACCTGGAATTGAAACTGACATTGTTACCACTTGATGTACACTCACCAACAGTTTTGTGAAGATTCAAAATTGTTTTATTGGGGTACAAAAGCTGAGTAAACAGAAATGAACTAGCATTTGTCAGATGCATAATTATTTACTTTCTTTGCTTGTTTCTCACAAAACTATGGGACTGTATGTTTTCCCTCCGTATCTCATCTTCTAGAATGGCCAGAGACTTAGGATTTTATCAGACAAGGCAAAAATTGCGTCATTACAATGTGATAATAACGTAACGTGCCAAAATTATCAGATGATGTCATTGTCCTCCCATGGTCAGTGTGTGCGTCAGCCACAAAGAAGACTTTTTTTAAATTAACAGCTTAACCCGTCAATTGATCTTCAATATAGCTGTTTGAGCGGTATTGAAGGCATGCAAAAACAGGTCCCGTGTATTCATGAGAACACAGCATGAATGGGCCGTCCTCTTTCCTATGCCCCCGTTGCCAGGGAGAAAACCTCTGGGTGGCAATGTGAAAATGATTGACAGGATGCTCTTTTTAGGAACTTTCCTGTTTTGCTGGCAAGTGCTTAGGTTTGTTTCAGTGATTGGCTGTTGATTTACTTTGTTATTTAAGGTGTTTTTGGAGTTTTAACCATGCTCATATCTTCTCATGAGAACCGCCAAGATCACACACCCCAGCTAAAGTGGAAATAAACTCCCATTCTTAAAGTCCTAGTGCTCATCATGTGATAATTCTAGCAATTCCTTTGCATGATTACTGTGGCATGCAAAAGTAAGTGTTACAATGCCACTATGTTTCTGCTTTCCTCACTCATGGGATAACAGCATTTTTACACATTAGTCTGATAAAGTCTTTATGCTGCAGTCTTGCATTGGGAGATACAGATATAAGGTGTAGCTACAATAGTCTTCTATTCAACCATCTCCCTAAACCCACCTTTTCTCAGCTGCAACCCCCCCTACCCTGTCATTTCCTGGTTCTTGCACAGTGACAGACATCTGCAGTCCTACAGATGATGTGATTGCTCTGCCTCCAGCTATAGGGAAATTTCTGGGCATTTGTCTGCCACTTCTCCTGCTCTCCACTGGTCAGGAAATATTCAGGTTTTGGGGACTGTAGCTGAGAATTGTAGGTTTCAGGCGAAGACTTTGATCATTGTACCGTTGGTAGAGAATTTCAATCTCCTCCTCCTCCTCAAAAACAACAACAATAACACCACCACCACCACCACCTAAGTGGAACAAAGTTTGAGTTTTGACATCATCATTCACCAACAGGATGCTAGCCCTGGAATCCAGGCTGACTCAGTGATCAAAATGGCCAGGAGCATGTTCTAGACTCCTGTAGTTTTCCTACTTTTAATTCTAGGTTTAGTCCTACTCCTCCTTTTTTGACAGGTATTTTACTCCTTGATTTAACCCTGTTCTGTTTACTTCTCCTTGTATTACTGTTGTTATTTTAGATTTCTAATTTATTCTTACATCACTCAGATAACACTGGTTATTGGGCAGCCTAAATTTTTAAAGAAA
This sequence comes from Gambelia wislizenii, assembly GCA_030847615.1. NCBI lineage: Eukaryota > Metazoa > Chordata > Lepidosauria > Squamata > Crotaphytidae > Gambelia > Gambelia wislizenii. The sequence continues at coordinate 160,254,619 of JAUMIR010000001.1, read as the reverse complement.
TAAACCAATGAATACAAACAATGGCTGGAATGTTATGTCACAGTTACAAATGCATAACCTGGAGATATATACTCATGACTGTTCCATATTCAAAGTTTAGGGGCTATATAGGGACCATGAAAGTCCCCCAATCTGCACTTAACTGGCAAGCAGCCACTGTGATTGATGGGGGTCTGTTCCCCGTCACTTGGGAAGCAGCTAGCTGCCGCTCCCATCCCACCTCATGTGAGCGATCTCCAGTGCAAGGGAGAGTTGTGATGGGGTCCTTCTTCTGTCTGTTGCACAAGAGATTACTTATGGAAGGAGAAGGAAACAGCAGTCAGTTGCTTCCTGATCAACGGGGACAGACCCCCATGGATTGCAGCAGCTGCTGCTTGGTAAGTGGAGATTGAGGAGGGTCATGTTGGGATTCAGTGCATAGCTGAACTGAATAGTGTAGCCATAACTACCTTGCTTATGCATATGTCAGTCCCCAACAGGATTCCAGCCATACGTAGCTACATATCTCATTTCATTCTGTGTCATCACATCATTATTACAGCTTTTGAACAGAATAGGTGAGTGGTTGTACAGGGCAGTTTTCATCATACCAAATCAGGCCCACAGAAGCCATACTCCACTAAGGCAGAAGCAGCCAAGTATTGACCCCTGCTTGATTCTGGCTGTTTTTGCTTTATTGGGCACCCAACAAAAAAGAACCTTTCTAGATCCCTAGATGGTACCACATGTGGCTGGTAAACTCTTTGAGTCACACATTGTACTGGCTTAATCCAAACTTTTTGAAGAATTAGGATGAATGAGCGACATGAAAAGAAAGCCTGAGTGCTCTGACTCTTTGATTACTCATGTTATACAATGACATACTTCTGTAGGCAAAAAAAAAATTGAACTGGGAAAGTAATTTCCCAAAAGGAATTAGTTACTCCAAAGTGGTTAGGTGTTTTACAGTTTTTAAAAATAACCCTTTTACTTTAGCATTTCTCAAAAGCAATTAAAACAGCTACTTTTGGCTCCTTTAAACAAAACTTTTGACAAGTATAAACTACTAGCCTGTGGCACAAAAAACACTCTTCTTCCATCTGCCTCTTCCTATAAAAGTAACTATCAATTTCTTTTATGCTGAAAAAGGGTGAAGTTGTCCCTTATCAAGTTTTAATTATAACGTAATTCAGCAATGCCTTAGTTATTGAAGATGGAATGATTGACAACTAGTTGTGTTCAGCCAAATTTGTAACCAGTTACCTCCAAGTTCTCATTAAAAAAAATGGCAAAACTTAACAATAGAACATTGAAACCACACCTTTTATTTCTCAAATGAAGGTATACTTCTAGGTGCCGTTTACATGATGATAAAGTAGTCATCATGAGGGCCATTAGCTAATACACATTGGAAACTGCCTAATGCAGTGTAGATGTGTAAATTTCTATTGTTTAAAACAATTTTTAAGCCACTCTGATAACCATTGTGCCTGAAGGGTGGGGTATAAATACTAAATTAAATTAAATTAAATACCCTGGTTGTTTACACGTACATCAGGTCGGACATGTGATTTTCAAAAGGGGGGGCACCTTTTATCCCACAACCTGTGGGACTTCCAGTCCTGCGGTTTGTGGCGTTTTTTTAAAAAGTCACAGAAGGATTCGGAAAATCGGAAATGTAAACAGCTGGAGACAAGATATCTCGGTACTAGGTGATGACTGGAAATGGTAACTGGGGTGTGGGCTGAGAGTTCAGAGACCAGAAAAGAAGGGGTCAGTCACCCGTTCAATAGATCCAGCCTCACCAGCTGAAAACAAAGGCATCCCTTCCAGCTGCACTTAGGTTTGTGTATGTGTGTGTGTGTGTGTGTGTGTGTGTCTGCACTACATCACCCTGTTTAATGGATTTCTACACTGCAAAACCTTCAGCTTTAACCTGTCCCTCCCCTGCATGCTGGGTTTAAATTTTAAAGAGATAGTAAATTATAAAGAGATAGTGGGCGGATGATCGCCCATTCATCCCCTGCCTGCACCCCCCTCCATGGGTTTAAAGGCACAGTAAAAAATGCTAGCATCTGAGCGGATGATCACACATTCATCCACCCACCCACCCCGCCAAGGCACAGTAAAAAATGCCAGCATCTGGGCACCGAAGTTTGTCTTTTAAAATGCCTTGTGTGTCCTCCCCTTATGATCCCCTGCACTGGCTTGAAAATTTCACTCCACAGCTGCCTCTGCTTAAGGGGTTAACATTTTAAAGAGGAAAAACAACTGCATGCCTCTGGGCCCCTGCACTCGGCTTCCTGGCTGAAAGCATACTGGCTTGGGCTTGTGTGCGTGTTTGCTTGCTGGGGCTCCAGTCCGCTCTGCTTTTGACCTCTCTCATATTCCCCAGCACCAACTTATCACTCCTTCCTCCCCAGTTTAGCTTGCTTTAAATGGTGTTCTTTCAATTCAAAAGGACGCACAGGGTTTAGCCACTTATCGCTCCTTCCTCCCCATGTTAGGTCACGGATCGCTCATTCCTCCCCTCATCGCCTCATCCCCAATGCAACACTCATTCATCCCCTCATCCCCAATGCAGAAGCTTGAACAAACATTTGAGCCAGCCAATAGCATCGCTCATGGCGCAGAACTCTAAAGGAAGTACGTCACTCAGGTTGTGAAAAAAAATGAATAATCACATCCTTGACTGAAAACTAAAAAAAAAATAATCCCGGGACCGTAAACTCGTGTAAACAAAAAACCACGGTGTAGTATATAGTGGGAGAAGATACATATCATGGGATGGGATGCCATGTAAACAATGATCCCGGGATCTCCCAAGATATCCAGTTCAGAGACAAAAATCGTGTAAATAGGGAGGGAAGAATACGGGATGAAGAAGTCTCGGGATGCCCTGTGACAAAAACTACCATCTAACTGGCACCCTAGTCTTTTCCTTGCAGCAAAATCAAACAAGGTATAATGTTTTCTTCCTTCCTTTATCACTGAATGCAGAATTGATAGCAGTGCTAACACATGTGTGCTCACACACACATACTTTTGAAAAAGCTACCTGTAGCTTATTGTCAGTGTTTGGTTTCTTCTGAAATGCTCAGTAGCTTTATTTTGCTAGCAGTCCCAGGTGGCCTATAAGCTTTTATCTTCTTCTTCCTTCCCTGAAGGTTTGACTGCTTGATATTTTAATGAACTATCGGTTATCATCAGTGTTGCCTGCAGCCTCAAACTTCCTTTAAACAAGTTTATAAGTTTAAAGGGATCTTATTGAGAATGCAGGTGCTGTTCCATCTCGCTCAGAATGCTGACTGCAAAGCCCTCTCATAACACTTCACTAGCTTAGGGAAGAGAGAGAGAGAGAATGAGACCTCAAATGAAACCTCAAAGCAGCTAGCAAAATTAGTCTAGAAGGATAAAGTGAGTGGTACCAGATCCTGTCTGATCTTGGAGGGTAAGCAGGATCATCCCTGGTTAGTAATTGCATGGGAGACCACCAACAAATGCCAGGTGCTGTAGGCTATATTTCAGAAGAAGGTACTGGCAAAACCACATCTGAGTATTCCTTACTTATGAAATTCATGGGGTCACCATAAGTCAACAGGCAACTTGAAGGCACATGAACAGAGAGAGAGAGAGAGAGAAAGGGAGAAAGAGAGGATTTTACCTCTCAGAAGCCTATTTCTGGGGAAATGTTAGGGTAGCAAACAGTGTGCATAGGTCTTTTCTCTAGTGCATTTTGTTTTCGTTCTGTGAAAAGTGATTGTCAAATCCATATACAGTGGTGGTGGTGGTGGAATGACAAGGCAATTTAGTCTTGATTTAGGTGAATATTTGGGAAGGCAGGCAATATCAGCTCTGGGATTGTGTACACAATAGTACAGCCATTACTGACATCAAATTCTCGCAGGCATTCCTACTCCATGTCCTAGTAATTTATCTCTGCTGTATTCAGGCTATGAGCTATGAGCATTAGAATATGCTCATCCATCTTCTTATTCTAGGGCCCATAACTGTAAGTAAGTTCCTGTAAACAGGGATAGGCAAATCCAGCAGTTTTGTTTCTCTTACATTCAATTTTTGAAAAATAACTCAAGGTCTATTCATTCTAAACATGATAAAATTTGCAGATTACTTGTCCCAAACCATGATGGCTGTGATTCTGCATCGGGAGACAAACATGTATTACATAGCTACATCTCCATTGCTATGTCTTCTCTCCAATTTGGCTTCTTAGCAGCACAGGCCCCCAACATGGCCATTCCAGTGTTGTCAGAGATTGGCAGTGGATGATTGGAACAAGTTTGGCTATTTTTTTTAATAACAGGATGCATTCTCATCAACATATGTGGGGTTAATCCAAGCTCTCTGCACATGACATCCTTATAGCACATCCAGCTACAAAAAAATAGCTGGCTGCATCCCCACACTGTCCAACAGCATGGAAATGGCTGTGTTCTAAGGAGGGGGATGTGCTGTTTCAAAAAATGAGTTGGGGGGATTTGGATTGTTGTAAGGCTGGAACAGGATTCCGATCTGCACACTATTATAAAAGTGAGTTGTGATGGCATAAGTCCTACTTGCACCTTTGGAATTCACTAGCAGGATGCTAGACATTATTGACCAAGACACCAAGGCACCCTGCTTGCACAAATCAATAGATTTATGGGTATTCTTTTTTAGCCTCACTTACAAGGCCAAATGCTCCACAGCAAATGGTTGAAAGTGGGTAAAGTGGTTACAACAGCAAAAGTGTCAATGAATGCCTACATTATAGATCTAGTTCTCTGTGTGGATTCTACCACAAATGTGACTTATGGGTGGAGGCTAAATGACCAGTCCTCATTAGGAGTGGAAAGATCATCAGCCATTTTTCCCATCCAAATGAGAAAGAGTTCCTTGACACTGAGATACCCTGTTGCACAATCGGAACCTGCCATGATATTTGTTTATTTAACTTGCTGAGTGAAAGTGAGACGATAAGTGCTTTGTTCCTCCTGTCAAGGTTTCTACATGTTGAATACATTTTTAAAATAGTACATAACAATGAAAAACAATCAGACCTTGTTTTATAAAGAGCAAAGGCCACACACAAAAGTACTGCCTTAGTGGCCTGCCAGACATGCAGAAGAGGGACACAGCCAGCCTGACATTCCTTGGGAAGGAGTTGCAAGGCTGGGGTGCCACTTCAGAGAAAGTCTTGTCTTCCTGTCAATTGAAAGTGATGCCTTGTTTGCATTTGCAGCACAGACTAAGCATGGAAGGATGATGATAACATCTGAAACTGGCACCTGTTCCCAGTACAGTAACGTGGTCCTCGCGTGCTTTTCTAGGGCTTTTTGACCATGTCTGATAATCTCCAAAGAAAGAAAGAAAGTGTATTCCAGTTATTTATCACCACACAGCCACACAACAGTGGTCCTTTGCAGACATTCTTTCAGCATCTTTCAGCATATTCACTCAACCAAATGGCATAGACTATAAGTGCAAACTAGTGTGGGGCAAGGAGGAAGGAATCCAAACAAAGCAATCATTTAAAGGTACATTTCTTTAAGGCCAACAGCTTCTAAGTATTCAAAGTACATCTTTCATTGAAACTATGGACTTTATCAGATGGGGCTGTAATTACAAAATTACAGTGTGACAGTACCACAAATTGGTTCCCATTAATGCACAACATCATTGTTCTCCCATGGTCAATGTGTGCTCCACCCATTAATGTCTCATCACTTTTTATTGATGGGAAAATCTGTGAATAGCCCTCAATATCGCTCTTTTTGTTGTACTGACGAGTGTGTGAAATCAGATCCTGCTGTAATCATGTGATTATAGCATGAATGGGTGGTGCTTCCCCCCTTTTCCAACAAGAACACAGAATGCACCTGGATGATGTTTTAATGAACTGTCACCTTTTCTTGGTACTTTTTAATGTTTAAGTATTAATTTAATGTTTAAGTTAATTTCTTTACTTATTTATGTGTTTCTGGTGTTTTTAAACAAAGTTGCGTCTTCTTGTCAGAACAGCCAAAATCTCACCCATACAAAATCATGGAAGCAAAATCTCATCCTAAAACTGCTAGTTGTGGTCCTGTGATGATTCTGTAGTGGTAATATCACGTGATTACGGCATAAGCATTGTGCCATTATGGCAACATGTAAGCTATATATATGTAATCTTAGGTATGTTGCCTTCCCTAGTATGCTGGTTGGCTGCTCAGGATACACACCCAACCCACAGCCAAGCAATCACCACCCCATGTGCAAATTCCCTCTCCACCTCTCAATGCACTCCTGTCACTCAGTCTGTGGCCCAGATTGTGATCCAGGCAGTCAACTGGCAGCAGTGATGGGCTGCCTGCAATGGGACCCGGGCAGTCAGCTGGCAGTGGTGGGACGATGATGCTGTCACTGCAACGGGACCCAGGCAGTCAACTTGTGGTGGTGGCGGCAGCGGCGGCAGGACAGCAGAGCAAGTCACCCTCAGCAATTCTGGGAAAAGTGTGGAACACTGAGAAGGGGGAGGAGGAATTTAAATGAGGTCTACTGGGCATTGGGGGGGGGGTTATGGCATATGGTACGCCAAGTCCAGCTAGTAATTACTGTAATCATGCCACTATGTTTCGGCTTTCCTTAATAGTGGAATTACAGAACTTTTAGACACTAGTCTGATAAAGTCTTATTCCGGAAGGTGGAGGATGTTTGAATGTTCAAAAGAATGCAGGAAGACTAGCAGAGAAGAAATTGTTGCTGTTGCAGCTGGGAGAAGTGATGGGGAGGTGGAAAACTGGAGACAAGATGACTTGGGGAGACTGGGATCCTCTGAGTGGCAGTGTCCTCATAGCTCATACAGAGGAATTGCCACAGTGTGTCATTTGCCCTGAAATTTGTTTCCTTGCCAAGAACCCCGCAGAACTAAAGCAATTCTCTGAAACTTCAGCCATTCTCTGAGATTGGCTCACCCAATTTAAATAGCTATTTGGACATCAAAATGGTAGACTTAACAGACTGCATCAATTTCTGGGGTGGAGGTGGGAGAGAATCATTAATTTAATTCAGGTACTCATCTGGATGAATGTATGCACAAATACTGTTTTTAGGCCTCATGATTCATCCTCCAGATCCATAATTTATGAGATGGATCATAATTCATGTAGTAGTTGTTTCTTGTGAGCAGTGTTTCACATAAAACATAAACTGACTCATGAAACTTATAAATCAGCAAGAACACTCAAAATTGTGTTATATTTGTGTCTATTAGTGGACAGATCCCAGTTCACAGGGCAGTATGTAAGCTTAATTTATTTCAAATGTCATTTTTTTAAACTTCTAATACACCACCATGATCACAGTGCCCGCTAGGAGGATTTTTACCTGCTGAAAATCACTTGAAAGAGTACAACCCAATGGCAATGGTTTACCAGAGAATGGGCTTTCCTCAGTGTTAGATCACCACTTATTAACAACACTGTAAAAGCATTAAAATAAGTCAAAGTTTTGAGATAAGGGAACACTTGATGCTAAAAGTACACCATTGGCTGAACAAAACATAGTATGGTTTGCCATATGCATAATGTTTCTCTTACGTAAGTATGGATATGGCCCAAGTCTCTGACCCTGATCTTATTGTTGTTTAAGAAATGGAAAATTAAACAGCCAAGCTTAAGGCCACAGCCTTGCAAATATTTACACACATGCTTAACCTTAACTCTGGCAGAGTCCTGAGGCAATCCCATAAACTTCTATCACAGAAGGGGATTGTTTGTTAGAGATTATGTCAGCAAAAGAGCCAGTCAGCCAAATGTAATGTATGCTTCCATCCAAAAAAAGATTATCAGGCTTATGTCTTTAAAAAAAATATCAATGGCTTAAGTTCTTTATAATTTTAGTAAACATATTAAGGGTCATCAGGAATTTACTCTGAAATGTATGTTTTAGTTGGCTTTGTGACCTTAAGGGCATAAGAAGAACTGTGCTGGATCAAACCGAAATACCAAAGATCTGTCTTGTGTAGCATCCTGTTTCCCACAGTGTTCAAACAGAACAACTAATAAGATAGGAAGGCCTTCTGATGTTTGTCACAATTTCACCACTGACTTCCTAATTTGTCCTCTTGTATTAAGAAGAACCATAAAATGTTCTGTTCTACTTCAGGGTGGTAGATTTAGTGTAGAAAATATGAATTTAGCCACAAAATAAAGATATTTCTTTCCTACATATTTCTCTCCATCCTCAGAAATCAAGATTCCACTACAGTTTAGCATTCCCTTGCACATACAAGAGGTGTGAGCCTAAAACATCTGTTCAGGTGACTGACATGATCACCCCATTCACCTGACTTGAAAGGCGAATCCACATGTTTGCCTTCCTATAAGTGGAGTTGCCCTTCCAGTGAAGTGAAAGGAGGATCCTTGCAACATGTGAGTTTTACACATGTGGTACATCATGCACAGCAGTCTGAACTGTTGGTAATTGTGTTGTGTCAAGCTACAGGCCAAATCATGTGTGTGTGTGTGATTTCTTTTCCTTAGCCATTGCTATTCATAGGTCAATTCATAGGTCTCTTCTTTGATAAAAGTAATTGATTCCATTGCTATGAGCAGAAAATTCATCTTAGGCTGCTGACACACTGCAGAGATAATGCCATTTGACACCACTTTAATTGCCATGGCTCAATGCTATGGATCACTGGGAATTGTAGTTTTGAGAGATATTTAGCCTTCTCTGTCAGAGAGCTCTGGTGCCACAAAAAACTACAAATCCCAGGATCACCCCCAGAATTCTTACTGGGGGTAATGCCCTCATTTTGTCCCCCCTTCTCCATAGCTACACATCTCTGGTTAACTTCATTCTGTCATGCAAAAATAAATAATTCTTGAAGTTTCTCCCTGCTGTAGAGGAGTACAAGGGTTTCTGAACAATTTTTTTATCACTATTTGCATCTCGGGACTTGGGAAAATTGACTTCTGCAAAAATATGTATGGTTTTTTTTGTACATAAAACCTATTTTGGTGCAGGAAACTGTATTTTGTGCAATTGGTGTTCTTTCCTGTGGAAAATATTGTCTTTTAGCAAAAAAAAGAAAAAGAAAAGAAAAAAGTTTTCTGCATTGACAAAAGCACATGTATTTTTTACACACATTAATCCTCCCCAATAGTCAGAGCAGTAACTATTAGGTAGCTGCTTATGCCAGCTATCAGATCAGTGTTACAGAGGGACAAGGAGGCTTCTATTTAGCATGAAGGGTGGGAAGACAGGATGAGATCCATTTGCAGCTAACTAATGTCACTGAGGTTGTAGGTAGGTTCAATCTGAGCAGTACTTAAGAGTTGAATAAGCAGAGTTATTTCCAATTTGAAAGATGGGGGTTACTTGGTTGGCTGAATCCAATTATGAATCAAACTGGAGGTCCGAGGGCTAGCTGAGGATGCCCATGGAAAAATGTTGACTGTTGATCCTACTCCCAACAACACCCGCTATGTTTCCATTAAAATTAAAGCACTTTAAAAAACATTTCCATTCCCCCATCTGTCCCTCCTGAGAATCAGCTTTCAGCAACAGTCAAGTTCTTGTTCAATGCACTGGACGTCATCTCTGGCTTTTCTTTGCAAACGAAGATTCAGGAAGGACTCATCCCGCGCTTTCTGCAATCCGAGATAAACAAGTCCAGTTGCAGAAAGCACAGCAGAAGGTCTCCTTGGGTGATGTTTCTGGGTTGTGATTCTTTCTGTGTTGTCGTTTCTCTTCAAGACTTGTTTGGCATGAGCTCTCAAATAAGGCTGCAGCATTGTGGATAGTGCGTCTCCATTCCTCCTGATGTGAGGTCAGGGCGGACCATTGTTGGTGATCAATTTGGCCGAGCCTGAGATGTTGTTTCAGGGAGTCCTTGTATTGCTTTTTTACATGGTGAGGAGGGGATATAGTTGCCCCCATCTTTTGGTCACCATGTCATTTTGACAAGAATCTAGGGTCTGATGCACCATTTGTGCTGAAGGAAGAGAATGGGTGTTGATTGCCTCTGGTTTTCTTTTCCACATTGCAAACACCAGTTTTCATGCCATATGTTTTCATGCCACATGTCTTAATTTGGTTCACTCAGGCACAATGCACCCAGGAGTTAACCACATGGCTTCACAAATGGTCAATGCCACAGAATAAGGAGATTATCAGATGCGGCTAATGTGGTGCCAAAACAATGCTAGCAGAACACAAAAGGACACCAATATCACACAACATTGTCCTTTTGCATTCCACTGTCATTATTCTGGTATTTATTTTTATTGATGGGCCAGAGCTGTAAATGGACTGCCCATCATATTTTGGTGCCAGCATTGCCAGCATCTGAAACCTTGCACCATTTTTTACTTGTAAATATAGCGTCAATGGGCGGTCCTGCCAAAAAACTTCTGGGTGGGATCTCAAGAACCAAGTTCGCTACGCTCTTTTTTGTACCCTCCCTGGAGTACTTGTTATTTTTTTGGTATGTGTATGTGCTTTTGTGACCTTTTTTTGTGCATTTTTCATTTTCTTTTTCAATTTCCCACACGCGCATCTTCTCATGAGAGGGGGAAGGATTTCAGTCCAGAAAGTGAACAGAGCTCTCTAAGAGCTCTGTTCATGCCTGGGTTGCCTGTGGATGCAAGAGAAGGGAAGTTTGATGGGGAACACTTTTGCATTCCTGTCTGATAATCTCCTAAACTACTGTTGTAAAATAAGATTTTATAAATTATGTTTTTGATTTATGGATGCTCATAATGGTTTACAGAAGGAGACAGTTATTACAATTTAATCTGTTTCAGAGGTTCAAAATGCAACAGATGCACCCCAAGCACTCATGTTCTCAGTAATGTTGGGCCCCACTGCCATCTCAACATCACAGCACTGACAGTTTAAGCAGAGTAGCCACAGTAGAATACCCCTACCAACTCCTGTGCTCTGGAAACTGATGTGTGTGTGTGTGTGTGTGTAAAATAGTCTAATTAAAATTTACAGTTTTGCTGGGAACTAATCTCTGGAATGCTTAGTTGCAGGGTGAAGAGTTTAGCCCTGACTATAGTTGGTACTACAGTGCTACTACAGACAATAATGTAACTACAGGATAGAAGTGGAAAGTGGGAATCACAGAAAATTGCTACTCTGTTCCTTTCCACCCTTGCCAGGAGAGGAGATTCCAACATCCTTTTCAGCCACAAGAAGTACAGTTGTCCCTTCATATTCACTGGGGTTTGGTTCCAGGACTCCCGTGGATACCAAAATCCATTAATACTCAAGTCCCATTATATGCAATAGCATAGCAAAATGGTGTCCCTTATATAAGATGGCAAAATCAAGGTTTGCTTTTTGGATTATTATTTTTTTAAGAATATTTTCAAGCCGTGAATACTTAAATCCATGGATAACAACTGTAATTCTTCTACTTTATCCTGCACAGTTATCTTGTGAAGTACTGCATCCAATTCTGGGTACTTCAAGAAAGATATAAACTTCTCTTTCTTTCTTTCTTTCTTTCTTTCTTTCTTTCTTTCTTTTTCTTTTATTTTTTGCAAAATTCATTGTCTCCTGTTCAAAAATGTAACTTTTTGTGCAAAAACGTTTTCTGAGATATTTTTAAAAATCATGTTCTCTGTGCAAGAAAGCGTGTGTTTCTTGTGTAAATTATTTGGGAGGGGGGGAGTCCTAAAGTATAAATTACCATTGAAAATCCTTGTATTCTCATACAGCTGGGAGAAAACTGTTGAAATAAATGAAGATTTACATCCCTGTTTTATAAGGGAAGTTGAAAGAACTGGACATGTTTTGCCTAGAGAAGCAAAGACCAAGATCAGTCTACAATTTATTGAAAGACTGCTGCATACAAGAGGGAAGAACTAGATATAATTGGGCTAAATTATAGAAAGACATAATTTGGTCAAACATGAGGAGAATGTCCTGGATCATATACCTGAGGACCTAATATCACTCTGTACTGCATCTGAAGAATGGATTTAGCTCATTAAAAACAAACAAACAAACAAATAAACAAACAAGCAGGCAAACAGTTAGGACATGTCTACACTGGCCAAAAAAATAAAAAAAAAAAAAAAATGCAGACTCACCCCGAATCTAGTGCTGCAGTCCAGATGACATATGGCTACTTCTGGGGAGGAACCACAATTTTTTGTCCTTAACCTGACTTTGCTCCAAACTAAGAAAAGTTGGAGAAAATTTTGGGGTTTCCGGGAAACTGGAGTGACCTCACCTTTTGCTCTCTGGGCAGCTGAACTTGGTTTGATTTGGTCCAATCTAGTTGTCCACATGCAAATGTGGCACGACCTCCCTCTCTCCACCAGAGTTGCTGTGAGAGCCTGGCTGGTGGCCTCACTTCTGCTGAGATGAGAACAGGGCACTCCTGTGAGCAATGAGGATAGAGCGACCCCCTCCTACTTGATCACATATCTGGACACCCTGTTCTGACCTCAGCAGAAGCAGTAGTGCTGGCCAGACTCTCACAGGAAGCTGCTTGGCTGTCAAGGTGGCAGCAATGGTGGCTCTGAAAACAGGAACAGGCCAGTAGGACTGATGCAATGTCAGCCCAGCTGGTCACACCAGATTCAGCCTAGTGCATGTGGCTGCCTTAATTCTAGGGCCAGTCCAGAGCATTATACTCCGGACTGTCCCTGGATGTAAGCATTCAGTGTAGATGAGCCCTGAATCTTTAAGGGGATGTTGCCTTCCTTTCCCCCTCCTCCTTTTTATGTTGCAAGAGACTAACATGCCTATTTCTTTGAAAACTGGACCACAGAAGTAATTCACCAATGGAACTAGTTGCTTGAAGGGTTTCTGGGCTTTTTCTTCAAGCAGAAACTGGACAGCTCTCCATTGGGGATGTTCATACTATAGACATTTACCTTTGACAGGGGAGTTGGAATAGATAGCAAGGGTGGGAATCCTGTTTCAGGGCTGAGGGTTGTATTATGTGGGGAAATAATCATTGTAATGTAAAAGCAATCTTGTGTACCTCATTCACATCCTTAAATAAGTCTAGGGTTTTTCCCTGCATGCCTTTTGTTCTCCCAAGTTCCCTTTCTCTTATTTCACGGGGCACTTCCAGCCAACTGGAGTGCTAGGTCATTCCACACATGACCTAATTTAAATTTTATTGCTGTGTGTAAGTTCTTCTTTAAGTTTGAGTCTCCATGAGCCTGGAGCCATCTTTAGCCATCTTGAGCCACCTTGGACATCTTAAGCCTTCCTGAAACCATGCCATGATGCATCGCAACCCAGCCTTCTACCGCTGTAGGCTGAGTGAGTTTTTTCCTACCCTAAATACCATTAGTTAGGAACCTCTTTTTAAAGTTTGTTTTAGTATGTAGATTGAGATTGATATACCTTCAGTAAACTTTGATTTGCATTTTAATCTGACTCCTTTGTTTTGTAATGAGTCTAATTTAACTGGGTGATCCCAGACCTCTGAATACACTTTTCTTTTAAATGTTAATTGAGCTTAAGTCAGCCTTCTTAAGTTGCACTCTGCATGAAGTTAAAAGTAAATGAATGATTTTAACTCTTTTTAAATGAAGATATTTCTTGTTGTTTTTAAAAGGACTAGATCCTGGAATTTTTAATAGGGTAACATTTGGTTTCAAATTGGTTTCTTTCAAAGATACTCTTTCAAGGAAATGCAGCTTCAAAGATGTTCTTGGGATCTTAATTCCATTGGTGGACACACACTCTCTGGCGTTTCTTTGCAAACGAAGATTCAGGAAGGACTCATCCCACGCTTTCTGCAAGCACACTGATGACAAAGCCAAAGACAAAAACATGAGACTAAGATATCAGCATATTTTAGCATAAAGCCCTAGCTGCCATGAACTAAGCCATGGGAGAGGCATTTCAGCCATTTGAAATGGGTTTTAAAGAAGCTGGGGAAGACTAGGGGGTTGTCTATACGGTGAAAATACTTCTTATAGAATGTGAGGAGAATACCTTTTGTCCCAATGAGATTCCGTGGTGATTCACCTGATTCAGAAGGAGGGTGGCCAAAAATTCCAAAAACTGTAGTGGGAAATCCTTTGTGTTTTTTTCCTGAGGTTTTTAAAATAATGCATAGAAATGTGCATTACCACTCGTTTGGACAACCTATTTGCCTAGCAGTGCATTATCAGCGAAGGTGAAAATGGAAAGTTGATTGGTCCAATGTGTGCAAGGGGAGGACTTACTGGCAATAAAGTGGCCATAAGTGCATTTTGGAGTTTCACGTTGCCAATCGTGCACTTTTTTGCTGCACTGGGGTGACCATACAGCTTTTTAAAGTGGAAGATCACACTTGTGCACCATGGCTTTGCAGTTAAAAAAAATACTACACAGTGGCGACAATTTGTGGAGACAAATAATGCGGGTAATTCCCTCTTGGCCACCATCTTGATTCACAGGCATGGTTGCATGTATACTTAAAACACAGATAGCTACGCATACCAGTGATTTTGCCAAAGGACCATGGAAACAAATGAATGCTGCTGTAATTTCGAGTTAATGTGCAGCAATCAGCATTATATCTTTTTATCTAGACAAGCCCTAGGATCATCAGAAAGGTATCTTGGGCTGCTGGGGAACCTCAGATGGCCTGATTGGGGCCTCAGTCTTGGATCAGAGGTTCCTTACCCTAGCCCTCAAGGTATGCTCTGACTCTGATTCTATGATTATTTATCTTCTATATTTATAAATTGCTTTGACTTCATTTGATTTGATTTGTATCCCACCTTCCTCCCAGAATTGAGAAAATCTTGTTGTTGTTGCTGTTTTCAAGTTGTTTCTGACTTATGGCGACCCTAAGGTGAAACTACAAGGTGTTTTTCTGAGGCTGAGAGTGTGTGACTTGCCCAAGGTCACCCAGTGGGTTTTCATGGCTGAGTGGAGATTTGAACCCTAGTCTTCAGAGTAGTAGTCCAACATTCAAGCCACTACGCTATGCTGGCTCTGGAAGAAGCTTAACACATAATTAAAGAAACAAGTACTATACTAATAGCAACACAATTAAACTAATTAAAATAGTAAAGCACAAATTGAGCTCAAATAGTTTTAAACCACTATTCCATAATACTAATAAAAATTAAAAGTGAAAACACAAAGATTCAGCATGTCAATTAAAACCCTTGCCTGTAGCAATCCAGCCGTTGTTGAAGGCCCCCCTGAGTAGAGAGGTCTCTGCCTGCCAGCAGAAGGACAATCATTAACTGAATGGTTCTGGTTGTTATACATCATTGACTGGTGAATTTGGACATTTTGTACGATGTTTTGAAACTTCACACTATAATAGAAAACATCAGTCAAGCTGCAGAGAAGCTAGAAACATATGTCTGCCATAGTGTATTGCTTTAGTTTGTTAAATATTGAATCAAAGAGAAGGATTTCCACAATCTGACATGTTATGGGGATGAAAAGAATTTGCTGTGATTCCTCATTATTAATAAACAGCACCTTAAAAAAACTTCTGTGGAAAGGCATGATACTCTCTTGTCTGCTTACTAAAGAAGCAAATGAATAGCATCTTTCCAGAATATATATGTATTTTCCCCGCATACTAGGATAAGTTTCCCCCTCTACTAAGATGAAAACCCTTAGGGAAAGTGGGGGCTGTCAAGCTACTTTCTAGCTATACTAATCACCTCTGACTCATGCTGAATAAAAATGGGGAGACTGCAGCTTCAGATGCAGATTGGCAATATAACAGAGAGCTAGAAGTGTTAGTATGAATGTTCATCACACCAACCTGTGATTCGAGATGACTTTTTTTTCTGCAGTCAGTTTGAAACAAAAATCCTCAGTAGTAGATCTAGTGCAAATAAAAAAGCTGCCTGAAAAATTTATTGCATGAGCTAGAGTCCAATCTATGACATAACTGATTTGGTGCCTTAAAATGAAGTATCCCCTTTCTCACCACAGTTTATAAGGCAGCTAATATATTTCTATTGTTCTGTTCACTGAGCTGAAGGCAGACTTAGGACTTTTTTGGACAAGTATAATGCAGCGTAAGCAGCCTCGCCACGGTGCGAGGCTGCAGCGCTGCAGGGCGTCCCTTTTGGATGACGCCCGTCCCTGCCGGTACTGTTGTGGTACCGCAGGGACATTTGAGTAAAAATCAGCAAAATATTCCACTCAAATGTCCCTGCGGTACCACAACAGTATCGGCAGGGACGGGCGTCATCCGAAAGGGACGCCCTGCAGCGCTGCAGCCTCGAAACGTGGCGAGGCTGCTTGCGC
Source organism: Gambelia wislizenii (assembly GCA_030847615.1). Taxonomy (NCBI): domain Eukaryota; kingdom Metazoa; phylum Chordata; class Lepidosauria; order Squamata; family Crotaphytidae; genus Gambelia; species Gambelia wislizenii. The sequence goes on along the minus strand of JAUMIR010000001.1, from coordinate 160,238,407 downwards.
TGCATTATACTTGTCCGAAAAAGTCCTTAGTCATGCTTAGAGCAGAGCCACTGTAATCAACAGAATAGAGCAAACTGAAATGATGAACTGAAATCCCATTGATATCATTGGACCTACTCTAAGGATGACTAAGTTGAGACTTCAGATCCAACCTTTTACTTTCCTGTGACCCAGAAGGACCCAAAGGTCTGTACAACTGGGCTGTTGCTTCCATGTCCATTCTGTAGATACACAAATCTTTGCCTATTTCATTCTTGCATGGGATAATAAATAATTTCAAATGAATCCTCTCGACTAGATAAGATTACAAGAGTTTTTGCACATGCAGGATGATTGTGATTGCAAGGTGGGATGTTATTGCCAAATAATATTGCACAAGGCATTTTTGCCAAGAAAACAGAAAGTTTGGGGCAAAACCCATTGTTTTCTGCTAAAAATGTTGGGGTTTTGTGCAATAATTTTAATTTTTTCACCCCTGAGTCCTGAAATGGGACAAGTCTTGTATCAGTTTACCATTTTCTTGATGAGTCTGTTGATACCTTGAAACACACTTTATTGTTGAAGAAAATGAAATTTGCTACTTTCTTCATGTCCCTACTTTTACACCGGTTTCAGTTCAGTTTATTTTCTGGCCAGCATGCCCTGCTGTTGCCTCTGGAGTTGGCATCTTCCTGTCAGCAGAAAAAAGGGGAATCAGTCTTTGACAATTCCCCCTCTTGATGCAGTTCTAGCAACACCACTTGTTCTTCCACTTTTCTGCACCGTTTTCCACCCCTCCAGAACAGATTTCTGTGGATAATAAGGGGCTGGGAAAGTAGGATGTCTGCATTATCAGAAGCTTTTCATGTATGAAAGGAGCTGTTCCATCCATGAAAAGAAGACCCTAGATCCCAGCCACAGTTGCAGGCAGTCTAGTCCACGTGGAACAGCATTACCCACTTGAATTGTTTATCTAGGCCAGGGATGGGTCAAGTGGGGCCCATGGACTGCATGAAGCCCTCTGACCTCATTTTTGTATCCATTGAATTAAGCAACAGTCTCTCAAAGCCTCTTAAAACCCAACTGGAATGATTGCCTCAATTTGGGAAAAATCTTTTGCTTCCAAACCACCCAGGAAACTTCCCAAAGGCATGAGAACACACAAAAATACCCACCACCACAAGCATCCCAGAACCCCCTACCCCCCCCCCCCAAACACCGCTGATTTTCTCTGTAGTGTCTATCAAAATAACATCACTTCCTAGGCAGATCTGGCCTGGAATAAGGCAGGTTCCAATGTTCAGATCCCTGGCTTTCTCTGTCTTATATAGTATAGAGTAACTCCAGTTCCAGTTTGGCTGGAAATGAACTCTTCTGGGACCCTGAAAAGCAGCTTCCAGGAGACACTAATGGCATCACTGACCTAGGTCTATACTTCTAATTTAACTCAGACCAGTGTCTAGAGAACAGGATTAAGGTCTATGGTTTCATCTCTTCAAGTTCTATATATTATAAGGCTTTGCTATTAATGAGGGTAATACAAAACTACATCTGTAGACAGGTGAACCGGTTCAAATACAAGTGAACCAAAACACATACACACACACACCAAAAAATAACAACAAAAAGACGGAAGAGAATATGGGAATTTCCCTGTTGCAGGCAGAGTTTAAAGAATTCCTTTCAAGAAGGAAGTAACCTTTAAAAAATGAACTTTTAACAAACTTAATGAACATAACAGATTGCCAAGGGTGTTTTTTTTTTCTTTTTTAAGACTAAAGTACAACTTTAAAAAACCTAGGTGCACAGAATCAGGACAGGCATGTAGTAATAAGCTGGAAGATGAGCTGGAAGAGATATGAATAAAAGGAATGCTTGCCAGTACTGGATTGAACAACAAATTACTTTCAGATATGTTCATCCATAAGTCTGTTCCATCTCATTATGGCACACACCAGCATTTTTTTAAAAAACCACTATGATAATTAGAACTTAAATATGGATGTAAAAACAAGGACAAGGATCCAGTGCTGGATTTCAAATGACAGAAATGCAGCTGGAGTGATCTCAGAAGTGATGTCAATCTCCCCAAAACTTATTGTTTTGGGGGAATTTTAACATCTATGCTGAGGCACCCTCATCAGGGCCAGTTCAGGATTTTATGGCTTCCATGGCCATGAGCCTGTCTCAATTAATATCTGGCCCTACACATGTAGCAAGCCACACTCTTGATCTGGTTTTTGCTGGTCAGGATGATGGTGATCTGTGGGTAGGGGAGTTTGGAAGACCCTAATTGTCATGGACAGATCACTACCTGATAGGCTTTAGATTTGCTTGAATGCCTAACCTCTGCAGGGGTGGCGGGCCTGTTAAAATGGTCTACCTCCAGAGATTAATGAATCCAAAAGGATTCCTGAATACTCTGAAGGATTTTCTAGCTGCTAGAGTTGACGATTCTGTTGATTCCCTGGTTGATCTGTGAAATAGGGAGATAACCAGGGCAATTGACACCATTGCTCCCAAATGTCCTTTACCTGGAAGCAGAGCATGGGGTCCTTGGTTTTCTGAATTGGTCAGGGCAATGTGACACTTGGGTAGACAACCAGAGAGATTACAGAGCACAGGTTAAGGCCCATTTTAGAACCTACTTTGCAAGAGTGAGGGCCTCTATTACATCAGCTCAATCTTATCAGCTCAAGCATAGCTGTTGCAGGTAGTTAAAGGGTTGTTAGATCCTAGACCTCAGACTGCTGAGGAGGAGTCCTCAGATAAGTGCTGTGATGAATTTGCTAAATACTTTGCAGAGAAAATTGCTTAGATTTATTTTGACCTGGATTTCACAATGAAAGTAGAGTTGCAGGCAGTAACTGAGGCATGTACTTGTCCAGTTTTGACGGATGAGTTACAGGTGTTTCAACAAGTTGAACAAGTTGCTCAGAGAGGTGAGGCAAACCACTTGTCTGCTAGATCCATGTCCATCCTACTAATTAAAGCTGCCAGAAGAGGACTGGACAATTGGGAGTGACAGTTGTAAATGCTTCTTTGAAAGAAGGGCTATGTTCCAACCTCTCTAAAAGAAGCAATAGGAAAATCTTTTTTGTTTTGTTTTTACAAACAACTCCAGGCTTTCTTGGATGAAATGAATTGCCTGGACCCATTCCAATCTGGGTTCAGGCCTGGCTGTGGGACACAAATAGCCTTGGTCACCTTGATGGATGACCTACACCAGGTGCTTGACAGGGGGAGACCTATTTCTCCTTCTGAATATTTCAGTGGCATTTGATACCATCAGCCTTCTGGGTGGTCTGGTTGATACGGGGCTTGGAGGCAGTGTCTTCCAGTGGTTCCAGTCTTTCTTGGCTGAATGTTCCCAGAGGGTGGGACTTTTGTTCAGCCTTTTGGCCATTAAGCCTGTGGGGCTCCACAGTGCTCAATACTGTCCCCTATGCTTTTCAAGATCTTTTCAAAATGGCCATCTGTTGAGAGTGCTTTGATTGCGTATTCCTGCAGGGCAGAGGGACTAGATGGGACTAACACTAGGATTCTATGATTCTAAGATCTACATGAAACTGCTGGGAGAGATCACCTGGAGCTTTGGGTCTGGGTGTCATCAGTATGCTGATGATACCCAACTCAAGCTCTCCTTACAACTGATGCCAGAGAGTCTGTGGTAGTTCTGAATCATCTGAATGTAGTAAAGGACTGGATGTGGATGAATAAACTGAGACTTAGTCCAGACAAGATGGAAGTGCTGATGGTCAACCAGAAAACCAGCCTGGGATTGGAATCACAGCCTGTTCTGAATGGGGTTGTTCTCCCTCTGGAAGATCAGGTTCATAGACTGGGGCTCTCTTGGACCCAGCACTGCTCCTGGAAAGCCAGGTTGCTGCTGTGGCCAGGGATGCCTTTACCCAGCTTTAGCTGGTAAACCAGCTGTGCCCTTCCTTGGGGGAGGCAGATCTTACCTCTCAATTAGACAACTATACTGTGCTCTACGTGGAGCTGTCTCTGAAAAGGAACCTGCAGCTAGTGTAAAATGCAGTAGCCAGACTGGTGCCTGGTGCACATTTTAGAGATCATAGAACATTGGTCCTGAAAGAATTATACTGGCTTCCAATTTGGTTCTGAGCTCAGTTCAAGGTGCTGGTGTTAACCTACAAAGCCCTAAACTACTTGGGGCCAAGACATCTGAAAGACCACTTCCTCCCAAAGCCTGTCAGAAATTTGAGGTCTTCAGAGGAAGTTCGGCTGTGTGTCCCAACACCTTGTGAAGTTAGGTTGGTGGATACATGTAACAACGCTTTCTCTGTAGCAGTGCTTTGACTTTGGAACTCTCTATCCAAGGAAGTTAGGCTGGCCCCATCTCTTTTAAGCTTCTGGCAAACATCCCAAACAGTGCTGTTCTGCATGGCACTCAGTGTTTGAAATTGCTGTTTTAACTCTTTCAAAACTGGATTCTAAGATTGTTTTTGACTGCTTTTGGGAGTTTTTAAATTGTATTTTATTTTATTTTTTATTTTTGCATTGTTTTAATTGGATTTTATTTGTTCATTGCCTCTAGAGCCCTTGTGGACCGGGAGGCAATACAGAAATGCTATAAATAGTATAGTATAGTATAGTATAGTATAGTATACTATGCTTGCAAGGCCACAGCAGATGAACCTTTGGTTTAAAGGGTGAGGCTAGTTCTGTGCACGCTGCGCTCCACTAGAAAATATTATTATTATTATTATTATTATTATTATTATTATCACTAGAAAAATCCATTGCACAGGCTCAAAGGACAAATCGAATTTGCTCTTTCAGAGCCCTTTCTAATAACTAATGGAGTGAAGCAAGGTTGTGTTCTTGCTCCAAATTTATTTACAATCTTCTTCAGCATGATGCTCCAAAGGGCTATGGCAGAGCTTGAAGAAGAAGATGGCATCCATATACGTTACCGTACTGGTGGTAGTTTGTTTAACTTAAGCCGTCTGAGGGCTCGCACTAAAACTCTAAACTATCTAGTATGTGAGCTGCTCTTCACTGACGATGCTGCCCTTGTTGCCCACACAGAAGCAGCTCTGCAGCGCCTAACATCCTGCTGTTTGGGCTGGAAGTCAACCTGAAGAAGTTATTTACCAGCCTGCACCACAGGACAAACACCACCATCCCCACATTGCCATTGGCAAATCTTTGCTCAAGTCTGTTCATCAGTTCACCTACCTGGGAAGCGTCATCTCCTCAGATGCCAAAATTAACAAAGAGATCGATCACAGATTAGCAAAGGCATATAGCGCATTTGGAAGACTTTACAAAAGAGTCTGGAGTAACAAACACCTGAGGCGAAGCACAAAAATCAGTGTGCATAGAGCCATTGTACTGTCTATTCTCCTTTACGGGTCTGAAACATGGGTCACCTATCGCCACCACTTATGACTCCTCGAACGCTTTCATCAGCGCTGTATATGCACAATCCTAAATATACACTGGACTGACTATGTGATGACTGTTGCTGTCCTTGAGCAAGCAGGGATCACCAGCATTGAGGCCATGATATTGAGAACACAGCTGCGCTGGGCAGGGCACATTTCTAGGATGGAGGACCATCGCCTCCCAAAAATAGTACTCTACGGTGAACTCGCCATGGGTCAGCATAAGAGAGGCGCTCCAAAAAAGCTATACAAGGACTTCCTGAAACAACATCTCAGGCTCAGCCAAATTGATCACCATCAATGATCCGCCCTGGCCTCAAATCGGGAGGCATGGAGACACACTATCCACAATGCTGCAGCCTTATTTGAGAACTCACGCCGAACAAGTCTGGAAGAGAAATGACATCGCAGAAAGAATCACAACCCGGAAGCATCACCCAAGGAGACCTTCTGCTGTGCTTTCTGCAACCAGACTTGTCTATCTCGGATTGGCCATTTTAGTCATCAGCACATTTGTAGAAAGCGTGGGATGAGTCCTTCCTGAATCTTTGTTTGCGAAGTAATGCCAGAGAGGGAGAGATAGTATAGTATAGTATAGTATAGTATAGTATAGTATAGTATAGTGTGGAAGCAGGACAGGAATAATGTTTTTCTCACTTAAGCCCATTGGAAGCCTGGGCAACCCTCTGGAGCTGTGTTTTTTTAGAGGAGGCAGGTTTACAGTTTAACATTAAGGAAAACAAAATAATGGCCATAGATGATTTATATAACTTTAAAAGAGACATTGAAATAGTTCAAGATTTTTCCGTACCTTGGCTCAGTCATTAATCAGAATGGGGACTGGAGTCAAGAAATCAGAAGAAGACTTAAACTTGAAAGGGCAGCTATGAAGGAATTAGACAAGATCCTAAAGTGGAAATACTCGTATATCATTGAATACTTAAGTTAGGATTGTCCATGCAATCATATTTCCAATTTCTATGTATGGTTGTGAAAGCTGGACAGTGAAGAAAGCTGATAGGAAGAAAATCACCTCATTTGAAATGTGGTGCTGGAGAAGGGTTCTATAGATCCCATGGACTGCTAAAAGAGAAATCAATGGGCCCTGGAGCAAATCAAGCCTGACCTCTCCCTAGAAGCCAAGATGACTAAACTGAGACTGTCATATTTTGGACACATCATTAGAAGGCATGACTCACTAGAAAAACATTAATGCTTGTTAGGATAGAAGGCAGTAAGAAAAGAGGAAGACTGCAAAACAGATGGATGGGCTCAAACAAAGAAGCCACAGCCCTGATTCTGCAAGACTTGAGCAGGGCTTTTGATGATAGGGTGACTTGGAGGTCTCTCACTCATAGGGTCACCATCAGTCGAAGTCAACTTGATAGCAGTTAACAACAAATCATGTAACCTCTCTATTTTCTCTTTTCCAAGCTGAATGTACCCAGCTTTCTACGCCATTCTTCAGGTAGATGGTTTTCCAGACTTTTTACAAGCTTGGTCCCCCTCCTTTGGACATGTTCCAGCGTGTCAATATCCTTCTAGAATTGTGGTGCCCAGAATTGGACACAGTATTTCAGATGAAGTCTGACCAAAGCAAAATAGGGTGGCATTACTACTTCATTCAGTCTGAACACCATATTCCTGCTGGTTCAGCCCAGAATTTCATTGGCATTTTTGGCTGCTCCATCACATTGTTGACTCATGCTTAGCTTGTGGTCTACTAAGTCCCCTAGATTTTTTTCACATGTTGTCTTGTCAAATCAGATACTATATTACTTCACTAGTCTCACCTCATCCAATATCATTTCATACAATTTCATTTGCCAAGCCAAGAATCCTATACTTGTGCATTTCGTTTTCCTGACCAAATGTAGTACCTTATACCTATCCCTATTGAAATTAATTTTGATAGTTTTGGACCAGCTCTCCAAACTATTTAGATCATTTTGAATCTTGATCTCTGGGTATTAGTTATCCCTGAAGTATTAGCTATCTTTCCTAATTTGGTGTCATCTGAAAACTGGGTAAGCATGCCCCCTGTTCCATCATCCAAATAAGTCATAAAGAGGATGAACAACACCTGGCCTAGGATAAAACCCACTAGTGCTTTTGTCCAGGATGAAGAAGAGCCATTGGTGAGTACTCTTTGTCATAACCTCAGTGCTGAACATAAGTAAAATGTGATTCAATGAAAGAAGCAGAGAAGGGAGGGGGAAGAAAGAAAAGAGATAAATCTCCTGGAGGTGAAATGGAATTCCATATTGTTGAAGTAAGTTAAAGAGATACTGTTAAGGATCAGCTAACCATATATGATATTCTTATGCCTTTCATCAGTGCTTCAAATTCATCAGTACATACACTCACTTGTTTATTAAAGCTGAAAGAGACTGCGAATAAAAACAAACACCCCCCCCATGAATTTGGAAGAAACAATAGCAGCAACAGAAGATCCCTAAAAGTACATTTTAAAAAATGAGTACTGAAGCTAAGGAATGTTAAAGCACTTAGGTGAGACTAGTGAAGTAATGGCTATTGTGAAATAAAATGAAGCTTAGCAGAAGAGACAAAGTTAACAACAAAATTGCAAAATAGTAGAAATAAAAAGGAAAAAAATACATGAGTAGCTGTTCCTTTATTAAAACGAAGTTTCCCTATTTAATAGAAAATTGGGGAAAGAATTAAAAATGGCCATTCATATTAAGAAAAAAATGGAAGTGTGTGTGTTGCATTATGTATGATATTCTGTTCAGTCTCTACTATTTCTTCTTCACGCAGTGCAGTCAAACAATAGAATTTTCTATCACAACATGTAGTGATAGGCACTAACTTGAATGACTTTAAACGGGTTAGCCTTAAATGGCAATAAAACGATCCGTGGCCTGATGGCTGTGTATTACTTTTCGTATCAGAGGCAAATGCCTCTAAATACCAGATGTTGGGAAAAACAAGCAGGAGAGTGCTTGTGGGCCTCCCATAGAGTTATTCCTGACCACTATATAGGTTGACTATATAGGTTGGATCTGGCACAATTTGTCTATTCATTCTTTCCTCAGTTACTTTTCCTGACTGCTGTCTTGAGCTGTGAGCTCTCCTTACCTTTGCCTTGAGAAACATCTACCTTCAACCCTCTACAGTATTGCTCGCTTAGAATGTAACCTTTTACCTAGCACTTGCTTCACTCCTTGGGTTTTTTTTTTGGGGGGTGCTCTGGTTCCTCTCCTCCAGCCCATGTAGCTGTAGTATTGCCCTTCAGATCACCCAGAGGCCTTTTTTGTTGGTGGCCCCCAGACTGTGGAATGACCTGCCAAAAGAGATTTGACAGCTAAATATGCTGTCAGAATTTAAAACAGCACTAAACATATCTCTTCCAGCAGACCTATCCAGTTGATTTTAACCTATGAATTTTAAATTTGTATGGATGATTTTAATGTACTGTTTGTTTTAATCCTACATGTTTTTAGCTGTTTGTTTTAATGAATTTATGTTATGTATTGTATTTTAATTCATATTGTACCCTGCTTCTAGCCTTGGGAAGAGGCAGGTAAGAAATAAAAAATATTATTATATTATACTGTTATCATCTAGCAATATGTGAATTGGAACCCAAATGCAGCCTCTCTAGCAGCAGACCAAAGCCTGGTAGGCTGTAGCTATAGCTCAGTGGCACCACACCTGCACAACACACAAAGGGTTCCCAGGTTCTCTAGAAAAGCTCAGGTAGCAGGAGCTAGAAATTAACTCTCTATTGAACTGCTGAAAATTTGAGGGGTGAGCCTGGAAAAGTAAGGGTATTTGTACTGGAGCTCTCAGAATCCCCTCTGCAGCATGGAGCTCAAACAAATAGCTAAGTTGCTAAATTATGTTACAGCCTTAGTTTGAGGAAACTGTACTTAGACAAAGTACAAAAACCCTGACATTATATAAGGCATATCCCTGTGATTTGTAGAGAGAAGATTTAAAAAATGCCAGATTCTCTAATTAGATATTTATTCAGTTATTCATACATGATAAATTATATACTTTACAAGATTTGAATAGTCCCCATTTATAAATGTTTTTATTTAGCAATCTCATTTTTAAAACTCCCCCCCCCAAAAAAAACCCTATGTAATGTGCTATATATCATGATATAGTCAAAATCTAGAGCCTCTTGAAGGATAAAAGAAAACCTTGGGAAAGTTTCTTTTTGGGCTATAACTCCCAGTAGCCAGGCGAGGGGATTCTGAAAGTTGTAATCAAAATAATAATTTCTTTAGCTTTGAGCAGACGGTATGGAGATGAGTTTCTGATTTGACATTAAACCTAACATTCCACAAAACTTATCTTCCTATATTAACAAAATCTTGGAAGCTATGCAAAATATAAAAAAATGTTAGGGTTACCACAAAAAGAAAGCAAGCTCAAAGTACATATGGGTTCAGATGAAGAGCAGAAACACTCTTGCAAGAATTCTGTGAAAAACAAAACAAACTCAGAAGTCCTGAAAGTGGCAAAAACTGCCCTGGTAGCAACAGTGAAACTAATACATCCTGTGGGTCATAGTTAACATTTTGCAATGGTTCACAGAACCCGCAGATACAAAGAAATGAAGCCTTGCAAAAAAAGGAAGGCAATGAAAACATGCCACCTTTACATGAAGCAGAACTGCTAGAAGAACAGCACAAACACCAATTGACTCGGCCAGATCAGAGCAGATGTATTAGTCCCACTGAGGAAGAAAAATATAACTCAAGAGATATGCTTATGTTGATTATTTTTACTGTGTGATGGGCTCACAAACATCTATGGTAAAAATTAAAAACAAACAGGCAGCCTTCTCCCCTTGTTAACTTTTTAAGGAAAGGACTGTTTCATTAGCTGTGGTATAAGAATCTTTCTTTCTTTCTCACTCCAACTTCATAATATGTAATTTACACACATATTGACTGACTAGCTTCATTTTCTTTTCAACTCAGGTACCAGCTGCATTTTAACATTTGTCACCCTGAGCGCCAAACTAACTTGACAGGCTGATGATATGCATTGACCTATTCCTTATCATTCCATGGTGTAGGCTGAAACACTGTGTTCTTTTGTTTAATAAAATCATTGATAGATGTGTTAGCATCTGATCCATACTTAGAAGCTGGTTTTCTCTCTTTCTCTCCCAGAACACATCTGTAAAGTAGCTTCCCACAGTGATGATTTGTTGTTGTTGTTGTTGTTGTTGTTGTGTGCCTTCAAGTCATTTCTGACTTATGGCGACCCTAAGGTGAACCTACCACTGGGGTGCCGTTTACACGATGAAAATGTTCTGGGATGAATTCATGTCGAACCCTGGCTGTTTACATGTACATGGAGTCGGACATGTGTTTTTCAGAAGGGGGGCCACCATTTGTCTCTCAATCCATGGGACTTTCAATCCTGTGGGTTGTGCCAGTTTTTAAAAAAGTCACTGGAGGATTCAGAAAATTGGAAATGTAAATAGCCCAGGACAAGATAGCACGGACTCAGGAGATGACCGGAAATTGTCTTGACCATGGGCGGGTTCTGGCCAGTAAGTGGGAGGTCTACCTGCCCCTTTTTTCACCATCCCAATTTTAAGATACATCTCCATTGTTCTGGCTGTTTACCTGTGCAGTAACAGAGATGGATGCTGAAACTGCACCTCACCCCAGGAAAGGCGGCCGTGGGATCTCCTGGTCCTACAATGAGACCATAGACCTTTTGGCGATATGGGGTGAGGAGAAGGTGCAGGAATAGCTGAGGAGGTTCCATAGAAATATCGACCTCTTTGAAAAAAATTGCTGCTGAAATGAAATCCAAAGGCATGACCGCACGGCCGAGGAGTGCAGGACGAAGGTGAAACTGATGTGTAAAAATTACTGCCAGGTCAACGACCACAACTCTAAAAGTGCCAACAACGCGGCCACGATGCCCTTTTATAAAGAACTCCATGCAATTCTCAGCGGCGATGCCAACTACCATCCGAAGCGGCTGGGGAGCACAACCAATATTGTGTGTGTTCTGCATGGGTCAGTGACTCCCCATCATGCTCCCCTCCCTGAAGAAGACATGGGATTCCCTCCCTCATCCCAGGAGATGCTGCAGGGATACTCTGAGGAATTGTTCTCAAATCCCCTAGGTAAGGTTGAATTTTTTTAAAAAAAAATTATGTGAAAACTCGATTACCTACGTACTTGGATTTCAAAATCTGGCCAATTGAGTTCGGTGCTGAGTTTTGTAATGTGTTTATGGCAATTTAATGCATGCTATGTATTTCAGTTGTGCAGGCTATTACATTTATAATTTATTAGTTTTCATTTCATTCTAAAAAAAAAGGCATTAATGTGAAAACTCGAATGTTTAAAAATCCGTTTTCCCTACTTCAAAACCTCTTTTTTTTAAAATGGGATTATAATGTGTTACATCCTATCCCTATGCATTGAACCTCTGTAGCTAGGTGGAAATGATCATTTCACCAGATTTGCCTATATGGCTACGGAATGTGCTACTGTGTTCCATGTGTTCTCCTTTGGTATGCAAATTATGGCAGTTAAAGCCAAATGGTGCTATTCTCTGTATGTGTCCTAGGGATTTAAAATTGTGCATGCATGCTGGCACATTTACTATGGCGTCTCCTGCCGCAGCCACAAACAGTTAGGGCAGTTCTTTATATACCTCTGCCCCCAGCACTGCGATATGTTTAACTAATGATTATCTATGTGAGCTTTACTTTTCCTTTTAACAAATATGGCTCATTTTCTTTATAACTGTATTTCCCCCAGATGTTTTGGAGACCCAGCATTCTGATGAAACAGCAGTTACTGTAACCTTAACAGGGGAGTCCATGGAAAGCTTGGCAATTAATAATGCTGAGGAAAACACCACGGTTGTAGTCACTGAGATTGATACTCTATGGGCAACTACTCCAGCTCGTAATGGTATTTTTCACCTCATTATATGCTTCTATCTGTTGTGTTACTTTGTAATTATTGTAATAACTAAATAATGTCACTAAATTATCATTTTATTCTTTTTCCAGTTGCATCTTTGAGCAATCCGACTGCCACTTTATCCCCCGCTGAGAGATTGGCCATGTTTCGCAGGAAAAAATGGTCTTCTGATGTAAATGAATTAATGGCAAACTCTAGATCAATTGCTGAATTGTTTGTTTCTAACATGACAAAAATTGCAGACAGGCAGGATCAAAAGGCCTTGTCTTTGCAAGGGCATCTTGAGAAATTCTATGAACATTCGGTGGAGGAATCTCAGCAAATGCTCAAAGAAATACAATGGCAAAATGATCTCTTTGGAGACCTTGTGACACACATTAAGTCTTTGGATAATTCCAAGAAACATGTGGTCAAGAGAGTGTGCAAGTCTAAACATTCTGGGGAAGAAAATAAAGAAAACTCACAAGAAACACAACAATGTACACCATCCACAAGTTTCTGTGGAGGTACTGTTGCTGCCAGTAGGCCAACTAGAACAGTAAAAAAAAAGGGTACTCCTTACATTATAGGTTCTTTTACACCAGAAAAGCATTCCTTGGTTAATAAGAAAATAATTGCACAATACAGTGTAATAAAGCTTTTAAAAGGGTATTAAATAAATACAGTATTAAACATATTAATCATACTTAATAAATGTACTACTGTTTGCACAGAACATAAGATCAATATGCTTTAATGGAAAATAAACAAGGACTAAAATGAAATGCATAATTATTTTGTTTTATTTTGGAAACTTTTTCCAGTATTTACATATTTACAAGTTTAACTTAAAAAAAGGAAATAGATTTTTAAATAAAGGTTTTCACATAGAACACAAGAAGTAGATACAAAACTACATTCAATATCAAAATGAAGGTATGCGGCACAAACATTACGAATACAGAAAATGACATACAATTAAAATTAATAAATCAATATTTGTTGATACACAGGTATTGAAGAAAAATAAGTGACGTGAAAATTAAAATAAACCATTTGTACAAAAAACTATTGACAGAACTTAGATGTTTGGGATATTTACAATATATACAGTATTTATATACAGAAGATATAAAAATTTGTATATTATTTATAAGGCAAGACTCTCTTCAATGGCTTGCACCCTCCTGGCCAGGTCCCTTATTTCTGCTTGCAGTGTCCTCCCTGTAATGAGCAAAAAGAAAAAAGAAAGAAAGAAAGAAAGAAAGAAAGCATTATTTCACAATATATCATGAGATGTGCAAACTCTTGGCCCTTGGCATCCAGCCAGCTGTCAATAAAGGAGATTTTCCCAGATAACCCCCCCCCACCCATCCAAAGTCTTGTGACATAAAGGGAAAACATGCACCAGGCTGGTCCCAAGGGTAGTTTCCTTTCTAATCCCCTGGCCCCTGTGTCCCACAAAAACCAATCTGAAGATGTCCCTTTCACCAAATTTGGGCTTAGGAGTGCTCATCATCACTGCCCCTTCCATTTCTACCTCACCTACCTGCCAGTAACTGCCACACCCAGTGGCATATAGATGACGTGCAAGATGTGGGGGGGAGGGAGAGAAATAAATCCTGGAAAGTGTGGAGAAAATTCCTGTACAGCTCCAAAAGGCAATAAGCAATGCCTGCACTGCCTGAACAGTGGGTAGATGGGCCAAGCAAAGACAACAATAGGAGAGTTTGAGGCAGAGCAGGCCTATAAGTAGGCAGGCTCTCCCTCCCCCTCCCTGTGTTTTGTGTCCCCGCTCACGAGCACACCAACAGTTTTTAAATCCATTCTGGTGTCTCTTCCTAGAGGCAAGTAAAAGTGTCTCTGTCTTCTCCCACAGTTGTACTTCATTGTGCCAGAATATTGTGTGAGGCCAGAATATGCAAAAAGGAAAAAAGGCAAGGTCTAGAAACCACCTTACACAGTCTTGTAAACAGGGAGTGAACCAGTAAAGAGGACTGATATGCGACATCAGAGGGAGGAAAACATGGGCCCATCAGATGTTGATGAATGACTGTTTCCATCATTATGTTCCCTTTTGACATACTGTCTAGAGCTATTGGGAAATGGAATTTCTGTGACATCTGGAGGACCACACTACTTGACCACACTGCAGCACTATATGAATATGGATTTTGGCATTTGGAGGCAACAAAACAACCCATGTTATTGTCTAAGAGAGATATAGGCAAAGTTTTAAAATGTCTGAAATGGCTTCATGTTCTAGATTAGCAGAGGTAGCAAATCAAGGGGCTCAGTTACATGGCAGTTTTTATTGTGATAATTTGTGCTTTAGCGCTTTTTCGCACCAGTGCTGGGTAGTTTACATGATTTATTGGGAAATTGGTTGCTCTGTTTATTTTTTCACTTTCTGGTTCAGACAGGCAAAGGTGGGGGCGTGGCCTCCCAAGCACATCTGGGGAAAGATGAGACAGAGTGAGAGAAAGAGAGAGAGAGAGAGAGAGAGAGTGCTCAGATCTTTCCCTGCTCTGAGGAATGCCTGCTAGTTTTCATGCCTCTTCTTCCAAAAGCAAGAAGGGTGGAAGGAAGGAGGCAGACTTTCAGCCACAGAGGAGCTATTCCCCCCTGTCAAGCCTCCTTTCCCCTCACCCACTCTCCCTGTCTTTCTTCCCCCTCTCTCACACACAAATGCTATCAGAGGAGTGCGAGTGAGCAAACAGCTAGAGGAGCCAATTGCTACTCAATCTCCCTCTCCCTCCCTTTCCCTCTCTCCCCCCCCCATCTCACACACACAAACACACAGCCAAGCAAGCTGCAGACAGCTTGCTGGATTTTTTCCGTGGCTGAAAACAACAGGGGCTGGATCTTTTCATTTCAGGCTCCTCCATCTCTTGCAAGCCCACCCCCTCCTTGGACAGCCCAACCAATCACAGCTCTGCTGTGACTGTATCAGGAAGATTGCTGATAGTTCACATAGCCCTTAGCGAAATGGTAGTTCACACAATCGATAATGCGCTAAGTCACGCTACTTTTCAAAAAAAAGTCGGGAAAAGTAGCAAAAGCCCTTATTACGCTACTTTCGAGTTTTTGAGCTACCCCCTTCTGAATGAGGTGATATTGTGGCGTGATGTGTGTGATCTATTAGGAATCTGAGCAAATTCTTCATGGACTTATTTTGCCATATAAATGGGCCCTAAGCTTCATACAAGTCCTACATCAAATATCCATAACTAGGGTTGTGTGTTTTGCATGCTTTAAAATAATTAATATTCTCCACTCATGCAAACCCAGTTCTTCACCAAGAAAATGTGTGAATGACAGAAATAGATCCAATTTTTGAAAAATGATGGTAGGTTGCATAATTTTGCCACATCTGAGATAGGGAAATTACAATCCTGTCCTCAGCCATTATGGATGGGCAAATCTATCAATTTTGGTTTTCCTCGTTTCTCTTACTTCTGATCAGAAGTTTATTCCAAACAGGGAGAATTTTTCCAGTCTTGTTTTATTCATCCTGAATACTGATTTTTTTAAAGAAATAATAAGAACACCCTTCTCCAGTGTCTTTTTGCTAAGATATATATACAGTACTTTTTATATTTTCCTATTATGCATTTTTAATGTGATTTCCCAGAATATTAGTATGTATTTTTCCCAGTAATAGTTCTCTGTGTGTCTGTCTTTATTTTTCCTGCATTTCCCATTAATGCACACATTTTTTGTATCAATTTTTACTGGAAACTTCCATTGCAAAATTTGGAGAAGAGTTAATGTTAAAGGTAACCCAGATTCCGTTCACATATTTGTTCAGAAATGCAAAATTAGAGGAGTTAAAAACAACAATTAGAACATAAAGAGAAATCACAGAGTCTCAAAAAGCTGTTACTCTCCTACTATGCACTCTCTGTGTTTCCTCCGTACTTCTAAAAAATAAAATTAAAAAACATGACCTCAAAAGAAAAGCCTCCCTCAAACTAGAGATGCCTTTCTTTGCCCATCATTCATAACTATTGACAATTTGGAGGTGGGGTTGGGGTTGATGGAACATGAGTTATGACAACATTCTAAAGGGCTACATGTTATCTAATCCTTTGTGCAAAGAAATGGAACATAAATGCCTTTTGTGGTAGTACAGTATGTGAATATAAAAATTCATGGGTATTTTTAGCAGTATTACCCTTTGTGAGCCCATGGTATTTTCCACAAAATTGTGGTGTTGGTGGAGTTGTCAGCTGGCGATATTGTCTGATATTCTATATGAAAAACTTATTTAAACAGCTCTATAGTTCCAAAACAGAAAATTCAATACTAGCAGAGGTGGGAATTCCCTCAGCTGCGGATGCAGATGGTATAGATTTCTGTGAGTGGAAGAAAGGAAATGTGCCGCAGCGCCATGTGAATGTTCTGAGTATGTGTTTACAATAAAGCCTGCCAAAGGCTTTATTAGGAGTGAAATGGAAGATTAATAAACTCCCAAAAAAGTAGCAGGCAGCTGATCCTTCTGTTACGCAAGAGCTCCCAGGTACTTGAATCTGAAGCTGAAGTTATTTGCCTCTTGTTGGTACATTCATCATTTCTGTGTGTTGCTTGACAGCTACATCAAATGCAATTCAAGAACCAGAAAACAAATTCTCATATCCTTTAAAGAGAAACTTCATAGACATACAGCTGCTTGGTTGGGGTTGGGGTGCTACTAATATTCAACTCAGCCTGGTAGTCCCAGTTTTAAATTAACCACTAGCCTCTCTGGTTTGTTTGCAGTGCTCACTCTTGGTCCAATGAGCATCTTTTATTGTATTGCTTGCTTGGAGCTCAGAAAATAATTTTTCAAAAGGAATTAGCTATGGTCTCAAGCCCAAAAGGTAGCAAGGTACCACTCACATTACAGTTTTTGAAAAGCTATTCTACTCTCATGGTAACTAAGGAGATTATCAGATGCAGCAAAGAGGGTGTTATTACATCAGAATGAGAACGCAAAAGGGCTTCCCTATCACACGACATCATGCTCCAGCATTCTGTAAGCGTTCTGCTGCTAAGAAGGCATTATTTTGTATTAGCAGGGAGAATCCACCAATTGATTTTCCATGGCATTTTTTTGCGGCATTGCTTGTGTGTGAAACTGTGCCCCATTCTACTGGCATGAATAGCATCAATGGGTGGTCCCCACCAGAGCACCTCCAGATGAGAATGGGAAAATTAGGTACAGGATGCTCTTTCTATGAACCTCCCCATTTTGCTGGCAAGTTTCCAAGTGTGTTTCAATGCTTGTGTGTTCATTTTGTTTTTTGTTTTTTCTTCTGTTTTTTAAAGGTGTAATTAGCCTTTTAAGCATGCTCACATCTTCTTGCAAGAACCATCAAAATCTCACCCATATGAAAATACAGAAGTGAGCAGCACGAGGGGTCTTGTTGCAATACTTAAGGGGCATCTATATCTTGTGATTATAGCAGTGTGCAAAAAGAAGTGTTATTATGCCAGGATACTTATGCTGTAAAATATAGTGCCAAAGAACATTTTTAGACAATGTCTGAAACTTCCTGTCAGGATGGTCCATAAAAGCGGCACTCCTGCCAACAAGTTTCAAAATGTAGGAAGTTATTTTTGATCTTTCATGTTTGAACTGTCTGCTGTTTTCACATTCTTTGCAAATGAAACAATTTGGTGGCTGAGAACAGCCATGGGCGCATAGAGCCTATCTGGTAAATGGACAAAGCAGCCTTGCACCTGCAGATTGTTTTGGGAATCAATAGGTGGAGTTACAACTGGGTGAGAACAGGGCAGGTGGATGATGGGCAACCAATGGTTCATGTGCCTGACAGATTTTGACTGATTGTGAATACTTTTTAAAATGTTAGTGTATTTCCTATGAGCTTCATTTGAAGCAACAATTTTGTAGTCTTCTTGACTAGTTTTTCTGTGGCAATAAAGCTTACTATTTAACCCTGAAGCTACTGTCCAGCAACTTGGAAGAGGCAGATACATGACAGTTTGCTTCAGATCCCAATTCTACTATTTTGGAAGCCCATCGACCATGGCTAGCAAGTCTGGGGCAAAAGGAGTTATGCAGGATGTGGTGTCCCTCAACTGGAGTACCAAGCTACCTCAGGACACATGGGACAAGCCTGTGACAAGGAGAGACAAGATGACTGAAGTAGCTGCCAAATGGCATGACCTGACAGGTGCCAAACCCTGGGTAGGGACAAGCCAGAGTGAACCGGGGACACTGGCTGGAGTACCAACTGAGGAAGATCGCTGGTGGCACAGTGGTTAAATGCCAGTACTGCAGCCACAACATTGCAAGTTCGATCCTACAGGCCTCCAAGGTTCACTCAGCCTTCCATAGCTCAATAAATCCAACTTGTTGGGGGAAATTAGCTAACACCTTATAAACTGCTTAGGGAGTACTTAGCACTGATAAGTGGTACAGAAATAGAAGTGCTATTGCTAACAGGATGAGACCTAGACTCTGCAAGAGAACAGGTGATTATGGAGGGAAGTGAAAACTGTTGTTGGAACATTGTTAGCAAGGGACTGATAAGACGGAGGCTGGAGCGACAGGAGTCCACACACTGTGTCCAGCTAAGTCCCCTCAGCCTGGAGGCCCTGGGGAGCTGGATAGTGGAGTTCCATGGCCAGGAGGCAGTGGGCACCAACCGCAGGATGTGGGTGAACAGATGCTGAGGGTGAGTTTTGATGAGAACCCTGATGAGCTCCTCTACTTAATAACCCAAGTTCAGGGATTTATGGTAGATTGATGTCCCATGTTCCTCAATGACATGGCCACCATGAGGTGCATCACTGGGACATTGAAAGGTAAGATGGCCAAGTGGGTTGTGGAGCTCCATGACAGCTGAGCCATGGAGCTCCAGGACCTTGGTGCCTTTATGGGAGCCCTGTGGGATAGGTTTGATGATCTACTGAGACAAGAACATGCCCAGGAGAAACTGTTGAATATCAGTCATGAGCCTCAAAGCATCAGTGAGTATACTAGTGAATCCAGAAGTTTGGCTGCTCAAGGGTGGGGTTGGACTGAGGAGATGCAGGCTCAGCAGTTTCAAAGGGGGCTCTTAATAAAGATTTTGGATTGACACATGACACTTCCCATGGTAACAGCTCTCTCTTTAGCCCTCTACACCAAGAGTACTTTTACCTCTCTGTAGACCAGGGGAGAGCAACCAGTTGGTCCAAAGGGCAATATCTGCCCTGGGACCCACTGTGGATTCATGGACAGCCCCAAAGTGAGGTAAACAGAAGAAATAAAACCAGGCTCTAGCAGCATACTTCTTTTATGGAAAATATCTTGCATACTGCCTCAAGAGAACAGAGTGCAGAATGCGTTCTGTTCTCTCTTGCACATCTCAGTGCATCTGCTCAAACAAAATTGTGTACAAGGTCTCAAGGTTGATATTTGTGTTCTACCTCATTGCTCACTCTTGTGCAGCAGTTTCCAGTGTGAGTATGTCTGAATCCAAAACACTGTTTATGCTAGTGGAGTATATCACCCCCCCCCACACACACACTCAAATGGTCCCCTTTACCCAGAAAATCAGCTTTCATTTTGAAATCTGCCTGTGTCCACTTGTGTTTTGGCTCACCTTTGGAAATAAGTATGAAATGTTAATGAAATTTCCCTTCCAGAATTCAGCCAGTTACGAATTCTAGCTGCAATACTGTGACTAATTCAATTATGCAAATTAAAAACATCAGTAGTCATTCTGAGCTTCCCCTACATGAATGTCTAAATTAATAGCAAGAAGAGGTTCACTGAAAACCCCCTAATCTCAGTATATATTTAAGTTTAATTAAGGTGTTTCAGACAACTGGCTCCTGTTTATTTAAATCAGTACAACAAGACCTTTACAGAAAAAGAACACTACAAAGATACTGATGCCCAGCAAAGCATTAGGAGATCACATTTATTTCAGTAATAAGAAAACTGTTTATACACAAACTATATGGACTGAAAATGTAAAATAAAAAGTCTTGTGGGTCCATGGCAACAAAAGATATTTAAAGGGGCCACTGGTAAATAAAAAGTTAAGAGGCATTGTTGTAATTGTATTATTGTTGTTGTTATCAGGTATTATTGTTATTATTGTTAGGTTTTAAATCTTGAGTTAAATCTTGGGGGCCCATGGCAACAAAAGATATTTAAAGGGGGTTTCTGGTTAAGAGCCACTGGTGTAATTATGTTGTTGTTGTTGTTAAGTCTTGGGGGCCCATGGGAACAAAAGATATTTAAAGGGGTCCCTGGTAAAGGAAAGGTTAAGAGCCACTGGCATAATTGTATTAGTATTAGTATTAGTTTTGGTGTGCCCTGCTGTGGTTTCAAGTGGTAGCTGCAGCTTGGAGTGGCAGTGTTCCTTTCACATGGTTCAGCTACATGGTATTATTTTAGAGAAAAATATTTTTTTTATATATGTGGTTGGTGGTTGGCTGAGGGAGTGAGAGGAGGAAGGGGCCCTTGGTTTATTTTGTAAGAACTGAATTAGTGAAGATGGACCTCCCAACTAATTAACTGGATTTTTGGAATAGTAGACATTATTTACTCTGTTATAAAACTAGACCAACTTTTGATATGGGTTTTGCTATCGTCTGGGCGCCCAGGGGGTCACATCATAGACCCGCCATCCTTGCTGCCGCTGCGACGGAACCCAGACAGCAACTGGTAAGGGGGTGGCAGTGGGGACAGGGCAACATAGCAATTCACTCATAATGCACCAGCGGTGTATGTTATGTTGGATACAGCTAGTTTTTTCATATTTGTATTTGGTACATTTAGTGAAAAATGAAGATTTATATGGCCTGAAGAGAAACCAGATAATGGTACGCCCAGACCCCTGTCTCATGGAACCAATATCTGTGGTTTCAGTTATCCACTGTTGAAAAAATAGGGACACATACCATAGAGTCATGCTGAAGAATGCAAAGAGACGTATCCTCTCTAGGCATCTTCTAGGCCCTCCAACACAATTCTATGGTATGTTTATACTGAAAGTCCTGTATGTTAATAAGATTCACTATTGATTTCCAGTATCTGTGGTAAGTCTGGGAACCAAACCCCCATGGATACGGGGTCTGACTGTATAAACAAGTATGGGAAATCCTTCTAAACTGTGTTACCTATGCTCAAAGAATTACAAATACTAGGTTTCTATGTACCATTCTATTTCATTTTATTATCCACTTCATAGATACTAAATTCAAAGATAGGATTAAAAACAAACAAACAGTGTTATTTGATGGAACAATCACCTTAACTTCAATCTTTTCTGGGTGGTTTTGTATGTATAAAAATTATCATTAAATATACAACCTCCAGATGGGCCTGTCTTGCTTTCCCTAAGCTTAGGCAAGCCTTCATGGCTATCCAGGGATGAAAACACATTTCAAGTCTGGTAGCAAAATTCTCTATTAGCATCTCCTCAGACTCACTCCTAAACAAAGTATGCCTTGCCTAGAATTCCATTGATTTATAATGCTTGTGGTACCTCTCGGAGAAATAAACTATGCACAAAGCCAGGTGTATATTTTTTTAAAATTGGATGCCTAAAAATGCCTGCATTCAAAAAAACATACACACATCCATTCTGGTGAATGGGAAAAATGTGTATATTAAGGGAAATGTGGAAATTGTACTTCATGGGAAAGACATATGGAAAATATGTATGATTTTCCATGTGAAAGAAAAGAATAATGTCTTGCAACCAGGAAAGAATAAAAGATGGGATAGGAATATGAGTTATTATCCAGAGGAATGCAAGGAAATAGAAACAGAGTCATTGACATGCCTAAGCTTATCGCTTTTCAGACAATGCCACAACTGATGGTTCATCTCTTCTAAGAAGCCTCTGGCCCAGCGTTAGAGATGCAGAGTATTCTCAATTTTTTTCCTCATTAAGAAAGCATGTCTCGACACAACAAAGCACCTCATCAGATGAATGATCAAACAATCCAAGATTTTATTTTATTTTCTGTATTTTGAGACTTTGGGCAAAAATTTCATTTTCAGAAAAAAACAGATTTGCCCCCAAACACCCAACATCAAAATATGGAAAACCTCTTGGAAATTTGCCAGAAAGAAAGAAAACATTTGAAATGCTCCTTTCTTGCATACCAGGGAGGGAAGGGGGGGGGAGAACAACAATTTACAGTCTGACCTAGCATGGAAGCCATAGCTGAACTGAGACAGTGGATGTTCTCTGATATAATATTGCCTTAGGCTATTGACATACTGAAGAAATAATGCAGTTTGACACCACTTTACCTATCATGGCTCCATCCTATGAAATCCTGGGATTTGTAGTTTGCTGTGGCACCAGAGCTCTCTGACAGAAGGCTAAATGTCTCACAAAACTACAAATCTCAGAATTCCAGAGCATTGAGCCTTAGCAGTTAAAGTGGTGTCAAACTGCATTATTTCTGCAGTGTGGCAGTAGCCTTAGAATACATTTCAATTTTTTATTTTTTTTTTAGAAACTTTAAATTCTCCCCTCCCACCACCAAGGCATGCTGTCGCTTGTCAAATGTTGATTTGGGTGTGGGGGCATTTCTGACTTACAACTCTTCTCTTTTTTACCCGCTACACTTGGAGGTCTTAAAGCCACTCAAAATATTGGCATTAATTTGGGGAATTAATGTACTCAGCTTAGCTATGCAAGAGGGGGCAACAGATAGCAGAATCGTTGGACCTTTGTTTACTGGTACTCAAGAGGAGATGTTAGCTAGATAGTATAATAAGTTGGTCTTTATTTGAGAAAACAATAATAACATTCACACACACATTCAGGCTTCAAGCATTTATGCAAGACTAGCAAATAAAGTGGGAAATATTGGGATTTTTTTTGCTGCAATAGTTGTCCTGCCCTTTTGTTTACTATGTTTCATACACATCATTTTAGTAATTAAATTTGCACATTTGTATCAGAAATTTTTGAGTTTGTTTGGATTTTTTCAAAAGTCTTTAGACCATAAGCAATAAAAACTCAACTGGTATTTGATATTGGAAGTGTGGAAAACTTTGTTTTAAGCTCCATAGTAAACAGACTGGTTTGCCATTCAGAAACTTGCTAAAATGTAAAGCCATTTAGGTTAGGGTTGTTGTTGGGTTTTGGTGTTTGTTTGTTTTTTTGGTGTTTTTTTTTTTTTTTTGGTTGGTTTCTCCCTTGATTGTCATAGAGTGGGTTTGTCAGACACTTAAATTATTTATCCTGAAAAACAATAGCAGAACTTTGGAAAGTAACATTATTTTCTTCCCTCCTCCCAATCTGACCCTAGGTTTCTGTCAACAAAGATTTATGAGTTTCCGTAGCATGTTGTGAGTAATTCCACAAAAATCCCTAAAGATATACACCATATTGCTTGGCGAGTTTACAATGAACAACAACAATAAATCAAAATGTTTTTGCTTGAAAGTTGTCAGCTACAATATATTCACATCCCAAGGCAAGAAACAGTTAACTGTAACCCAAAATAGTAACTTCTAGGAGATGTAACATTGTTTAAATGACTTTGATTTTTTTATTTTAAAAAACCCTATTTATTGCACTTGAGGATAGTTCAAAATGCTTTTTTAAAAACAAAATGCTACACTTTCATTCTCTTCCTTCATCAAGTTCTCTATTATTTAAGCTACCAAAGGAAATGTGTAATACAGCCAGTCACACCTAATGCAGAGTTTCTTTTTATGAATGCAATGAGATAAATAAATCAAAAGAAACCATAGAGGGTACATTTGACAAACAGTACACAACTTTAACACTTCTCAGTCTGCTTCTTGTATCAACACTGAGACATCAATTTAAACCCACTGAAGTCAAGGGTCCTAAGTGGTTTCAGAAAATAGAAATAGCTTCGACAAAGCCCAACATAAAAACTAATAAATCTCCAAGGAACTTTGTAATAAAGCTTTGAACTACTTCTGTTCATTTACAAGCACTGTGAGCAAGGGCATCGCAGATGAGATGTTCACACTTAAATAAGGCAGTTGCTGTGCACCATTCTCCCTTAGAACTCAACTAAACACTTGCAGTCATCTTTTGTTCAGCACAGTGTCCCTGAGAAAAAGGGTACCACATTACACAAGGTTGATCCCCAAGGGTTTTTAGAAATCCCAGTTTGAAAATGTGCAGTAGCCAGGCTTCTGTCATGTGCACAGGAAGCTGGGGTTTGCCGTTAAACTAGAAATTGAATACTATTTTTTAAAACAATATTTCTTGAAGCTGTGATTCTCCTTACTCAAATCTCCCTCTTCTCCTTCTTTTGATCTTTGGGAGGGTTTCAAATGAAGCCCACAGATGGAGCAACAGTAATAGGTTTACACTGGCTTTCTCTTTGGGGGACCTCTCATGGATAGAACTGATTTGAAAATAGGATTTTTATCATTATATACGGAAAAAGGCATAACTCGTAAGTACAGCACTCTGCTATGTGGTGTATAGACCCTATGGTTGGAATCCTATAAGTGATACAGACAGTGGTGCAAGAGGAAAAGGATCTAACCCTGTGAAGAAATGGGCACTGCAGAAATAGGCTGCTCCAAATCAGCAGATAATGTCCAAGATTCTACATGGAGAAGGTGGAACATAACTCTATCCTTATTGAGATATGTGGTGGTGGTGGTGCAAGTCACCCCATTAACAAATTGTGAAATTGTGCAAATGTATATGCACATCTGCATGTGTAATGTGCATCTATGCATAATGCACACAAAGAGAGACATATGTATGTGTGTGCGTATGCACGTGTGTGTGTGTATGAGGGAGTGCTGAAAAGTTCTCAGCCTTACCAAGAAAGAAATTACAGAGCCATGAAAATTTTATAACTGTTCCATATATTCATCCTGAAGCTTGACTCACTTGGCACATTATTTCTAAAGGGTTTTTTTTAACCCAATAAATAAATAAATAAATAAATAAATCTCAGCATGGAGGTTTTGAGACCAAAGCTGCAGCAAGGTCTGGGAGACCTTCAACAGTGTTAACTCCTTAAATTGCTGAATGTGTTCATGACCTGATTTTGGCAGATCTGGGAATCTCAGTTAAAACAGTTGCTGAGATAATAGAGATACCCTGGAAGGCATTGGGTTTATAATTCATGAGCTGTTGGCTATATAGAAACTATCAGCCAAGTGAATGCTGAAATGTTTGAATGCTGAAACAAAACTGAGTGGATACCTGCAAGTTGATTTTGCAGCATTTTGAGCAATCTAGTGATAATTTTTTTGGAACAACTCATCACTGTTCCAAAAAACAGTGAAACCTGTTGGCACACCATGTCTTCACAGTTGAATATGACAGGCCCTTGTCACTCAATGTTTGCATCATACACTCATGGATATCCTTTGGCATTTTCTTCTGCAGGGATAGGAACTTTGTCACTGCCCAGGGTTTGGCATTTGAAAATTCCACACTCTTCGTTGACATGGTTCTATCAATGATCTGAGAAAATTCAGAAATTAGAGCTACGATCCTACAAATTGGCAATTAACAAAAGAACAAACTTTCAAGCTCTGGTGACAAAATTATGCTCAAATTTTTGGAAGTGGATTGGGTCAAGAACTTTTCCACACCCCCTTGCATGCAGTATGCATGGATATAATGTGCATGTGAATTCATGCACAATGTGCAACCATGCATAGTTCTGTTTCTACACTTTTGAAATGATTGTAGTCACTCATCATTAGGGATGGAAAAATATTCAAAATATGACTAAAACATGATTTTTGAATATGAAGAAAGCCTGACTGGAAGGATCCTGGAACTGATGAGCATCTCTGTAGTTCTGAACTTATTCTGCATAAAATGTGCTCATGGTTGTTTTGTACAGAAAACAACATTTTCTTCCTGTTGCTGTTTCCTGCACAAAAAATGCTGGTTTTTTTTTTTTTTTGGTCAAAACAACCACATGCAAATTTTGTGCCGAAAAAGTCCCAAATTGTGAATAGGTTTGTGATAATGGGCTCTCCCCTATTATCTGGCCAGCACAGCCAATCAGGTAAACAAAGAGTTAACTAGGTGTTGAGAATAAGGTTACAGTTTATTGGGGGGGGGGTCAGTGTCATGAAGGAGTAACAGGTCTTGAGGGATAGCTGACCAATGAAGATGTCCAGCAGAAGCAACCTTCGAGATGCTTCTGAGAAGAGATAATAATTACTGCCTTGGGGCCATGAGGCAGAGAGAAGAATAAAGGAGAACAACAAAGAGAGGCCTGAACCCGAAGGACTTTCTGCCAGCTATGGGGGGATGCTTGGTAGTGACTCAGCTGGAAGGCATAGGTTCCCAGTCCCCATGAACATCAGCATATCTGGACTGCATGCTTGTAAATAGATTAGGGACTGTCTAGTTTAGTCATGTTAGGGCTTATGTTTATCTTAAAAACTTGGCTGGAATGCTTAGACTTATCTGTAACTTCCAAGTGTACCTGGAAGAAAGGAGTCTTCTATGGAAGAGATACGTTTCCTTGCTGTATAATTCTGCTTAGAATAAACTTCCTTTAGAACTTTCCTTTCTGCACACTCTTTCCATGCACTTTACTTGGCTTTTCCTTCCCTAGGGATGGGGGGGGGGGAGGCGAAACTCTGCAGAGTCAGAAGCACATTTTGAACCCAGTAATGTCCCACTGGGTTACAGTGAAAGGGTTAAAGTCAATGGGTAGTGGCAGCTAGTATAGATGGTCTCTAGAGGCCCTCTTTTGCTCAGCAGAAGCAGGGGAAGGTACCAACCACATAAGATAAGCATCACAGGCTTTGAAAATTCTATGGCTTTCAAATTCTTTCTTGAAACAGGAAGAAAATACTAAAATTACTCTTTGCTTGCTTTGAGGAAAAAAAATTAGTGGTAAATGACATCCCTTTTGTCAGCATTAGACAAAAATGCCCAACCACTTCCATAGGGGAACACATAAGACACTAACAAAACCCCAGCCTTTTTCTGCCTTACCTGCTTCTTGACTCTAAAAATAAGTGTATCTGCTGGTGGGGTGCACCAATAGGATTCTGGTACATATTTTACTTCTGCTCCCATCCAACTATGAAAAAGCAGAACCTCAGCAGTGCTGCAGAGTTCTATGCAGTAGGGCCCGCTATACACTGATTCATTATCCACTGATTCAGTTATCCAAGGAACACAAAACAGCACACCTACCACAGAGTCCTCCTAGAAAATGTCTAGAGAGGCATCCTCTCTAAATGTTTTCTAGGTGCTCCAAGGCAACTCTATGGTATTTTAACCTGGAAGTCCCATTATTTTCAATGGCATTTGTTGTTATCCATGGTTTTTGGTATCTGTGAGGGCCCCCAGAACCAATCCCCCATGGATACGGGGGTCCTACTAGGATACTTTACAGCAGTGGCCTTGTAAATCTCTTTCATCTGGTAGCTATATAACAGATGCTTGAGTGAGCATCACTCTTTGCCTCTATCTCTCTTAAAAACAACAGCAGCAGCAGCAACAACAACAACAACAATTTGCATTTAACAGAGGCCTGGCAACAATTTCTTTTACCAGGCTTGGTGAAATGGATTTGAACAATACATATATATACACATATACATATATATATATATAAATTCTTTTCTGGTTTTCTTTTTCTTTTCTAATTTTCCTTCAAGGCATTTCCAAAAGTTCCTTGAAACACAAATACATGGTGATGCCTTTTTGCTTGAATTTCAAGCAAATGGTAGCCTTGAGTGGGGAAGTTTGTCACAAACTATGGCATAATTGTCAGAATGCTCTAAACAGCATATTTGGGGTAATGCCCACAATCTTCTTTAGGAAATCTGTTCCCCCCTCCCACACACTTTTTAAGGATGTTATGTTTATGCCAAAAATAGTATTTTAAAAAGAGTGTTTTGGCACCAGTCTTGACAAGATGAATTCTCATGGAAAATTCAATTTACAAATGCAGGCAAAATACCAACAAAAGTGTTTTAGACATAGTTGTTTATTGCATTGGACATCAATAGATTCACTGTATGCTGTCGTTGAATATATAGTTTTCAAACTATATAATTCCCAGGGAAAAGTAACATGTTAATGTTTCTACTGCAGGAAAAAAACAACTTTATATTCAAGACAGGAACCAGGCAATGTAATCTGCAGACTATGGACATTTTTCTTCCCTGTAGAGAACACTTTCCAAATGGAAGGATGTTGTTTTTGTTGGGAGTACAACAACGCTTAGCACTCAAGAGTCAAGAATGCCTCAGGGTGGGCAGTAGGATTAGACAGTTTGAGTGATCCACAGTCCTCCCTGCTTGTCTACCAATCCTGCTCCCTCTGTGATGTAAACTGATACTCTTAGGGCTGTTTCCACCTCTTCTCCTACCCAGAACTATCCCAGCTCTGCCTAGAGATGTAGCTAGTTTAGGAGAACACCCTGAGTAACTTTCCTATCTTAGAATGGAGTTCCTATAATAAAGCCTTAGTTTGTTTCTCTAAGGCCATTGGTGTGTCTTTGCTCCTCAAATTGGGATCTCTAACTGACCACTGCATGTGCAGACTCTCTATCAGTTTTTAGTATCTAAAGGAAATGATGTGAGGTCGAGGTGTCAGCACTGAGGAATTATACCACGGGGGATCCAGAGGATAGGAAGGGCTGAATCACTTTGCCTGGAAGTGTTCCAGCTTTGCCAAGTACTGTGGAAGAAACAATGTTTTTCAGATCTTTCACTAAACTAGGTTGCATCTACAATGTAGAAATAATGCAGTTGGACACCACTTTAACTCTCATGGCTCCATCCTACTATTGCCTGGCCTTACACCCCTCCCTCTAATAATTCATAATTTGGCATATTAGATACTTCATGAGGTCTGGCAGACCAGGGCTGACCAAAGATAGGGCCAAATGGAGGTCAATAGGATCTACGAAGACATTGTGGAAATTCCCCAACAAGCACACCCAGGACAAGATTAATGTGAAACCCTTTAGTCAGAATTGTTAAGGAGGAATGTGCTAGTCTTCCCTGGATACTCCTGTCAGTTAGTCATACTCCAAAACAAACAGTGACCAGAATACCCAGTATCCACAAAATATTTTCCCTCACACCTTTTCCTCTCCACAATACAGAGGCTGCCATAAACCCATCAACCTTAATGGCGCAACCATTAGTGGCAATCAATGAAGCTGGCGTTCCCTTTGTTTAACTATGGGAAACCCATCTAAGCATTGTTTTACACTCAAAACATCCTTTAACGGTATGATATCGAGTATAAACATTACCCGCAATATTATCCTATTAAGCCATGTGGGCTGCAGCTGGACACCATCACTCTGCCAGACTTCTGTACCACCCTCAGATTCAAATCTGACTCTTCCTGCTGCACGAACCTCTGCTCTTCAGGACTGGTAAATATAGCCCATAGCTCCTCAAATCTATTCCTCTATCCGAATATTTCTGCCTTGACACTTTGGAGGTTTTAAGACGCCTCTTTCAGCGTCTTGCCGTGCAAGCAGCCTCCAGAGCAGTAACGAGGCTGCTGCGCGGCAAAGGGTCCATTTTGGATGACACCGTTTCTCTCTCGGCATTGTCCGTGAGTGTTGCGGCTAGCCGCAAAAGTCACAGACAATGCTGAGAGAGAAATGGCGGTGTCCAAAATGGACCCCTTGCCGCGCAGCAGCCTCGTTACTGCTCTGGAGGCTGCTTGCGCAGCAAGACGCTGAAAGAGGTGTCTGAAAATCTCCATAGTTAGCCTTGTGAGCGTGAGTGCATGTGTGAATGATTCTCTGATTACTTTCTAATAAAAACTATTTTTATTTCATTTTTGGCTTGGAGTCTCATCAGTGAGTACTGGTATACACAGGTATACCCATAAGTTACCCAGCCTCTCGCAGCCATACCTTTGAGCTAATTAAAAATTCTCAACTTAATATCATAATTTTAGTAGCATTAGTGGGTCCCCATGGACACCAGCAATTTGGGTAACATTACAGAATCCTGGGGTTTGTAGTTTTGTGAGGCATCAGCAGTCTTTGGCAGAAAAGGCTAAAGACTTTGTAAAACTACAAATCCCAGGATTCCATAGGATGTCACTACAGCACTTAAACTGGTTTCAAACTGCATTCTTTCTACAGTGTAGCTGCACCCTAGAGTATGCCTTTGGGAGCTGAATAAAATAGTACATGGCTGTGGAAATTAAACTTTGGGGAAACATTTCTAGCTTTCTGTAAATTTTCATTGTCGCACAGCATTTATACCAGAATTTGAACCTCTAAAACAGGGAAGAAGAAAATGCAATACTGGACCACATTGCCCAAATAATATACCCAAACTCCTGGGGATTGTCTAGGCAGTGAAAATACTCCTCACAGAATTTGGGGATAATACCTTTTGCCCCAGTGAGATCCTGCAGTGATTTGCCATATTCAGATGGAGGAGGCCCCAAAACTTCAAAAGCTATGTGGGAAAAGCCTTCACAGCTTTTCCCAAGGTTTTTTTAAAAAAACACACACACAGAAAAGTGCATTACCACTTGTTTAGACAACTGATTTGCATTGCTGTGCAGGTTAGAAGTGGAAACCTGATTGGTCAGACATGCATGTGGGGTGTTTTTTTTGCTGGCAATGAAGTAGCCAGAAGTGCCATTTTGGAGTTTCACATTAGCGATCATGCAATTTTTCACTGTGTTGAGGTGACCAAACAGCTTTTTTAGTTGGAAGGTTGCACCTGTGCCCCTTAGATTTACATTTTTAAAAACAGCAACAGCCTGTGCAGTGGTGACAAGTTGTAGAGAATAATGACATAAGTGATTCACTTCCAGCCACCATCTTGATTCACAGGCATGGCTGTTTGTGAACTCCAAACAATGGATAGCTTTACATGCCAGTGATTTTGCAAAAGAACCATGGAAACAAAAGAATGCTGCTGTGATTTTGCTTTAATGCACAGGAATCAGCATTACAGTTGTCCCTTCCCATTCGCGTCTTTCATTTGCGGTTTTGTATATTCGCGGTTTGTAGCTACTGCTGGTATATATAAACATTACTGTTATTGTAAGACCTCCTCCTCTTTCTCCTCTGCTTCCTCCTGTCTGGAAAAACCACAACCTCTGTACCACCATCATTCTGCAAGATTTGCAAAGTCTTCGCCTCCTGGGAAGACTGGCTCCGCCCCCACACCCACCCATCCTTGTCCTCTCCCTTCTCTTCCTCCACTCCAGCCAACAACATTGCCTTCCCCATGTTTGAATGACAATGGAGTTTTAAGGTGGTGTAGCAATGTTATCTCCAGATCATGGTACACAATTCATACCAGTTTGGATTCCAGGTGAGCATGAAATGTGGGGTGTTGTTGCTGGCTGGGCAGAGGGGGTGAGGGGAGCGAGGGTGGGAAAGTTTTGTGTGCCTGAGGAACTGTTGCCAAGGCAGAGACTGTGCTTTTTGCTTCAGTTTTGGGGGAGATTGGGTGGAATAAATTTGTTAAGGTGGTGCACTTTTAGAAATCAGCACATTTCTGGATGTGAAAAGAATGCACCTGGGGAAAAAAAGCACATTGTGTGAAAAGCACACATAAGAACATCTGCATGTTCCAAAATTGTGCAAAGCAAAGAACACTTTAGATCAGGAGTGGCAATCATGTGCTCCCTAGATATTGGACTGTAGTTCCCACCATTCTCTACCATGGGCTATGATGGCTAGGGCTGCTAATAGTTGAAGTGTAACAATACCCATATGATTTTCACCCTTGCTTTGGGAAGTTCACGTATTTCTGAATGATTTCTTTTGTTCCTTTTCACAAAAACCTGGGATTAGATTATTTCAAAATGTGCTGCACAACAACAGTAAATTACTGTATGAATCACCTTTCTGATGCAAAAGTGCTTACTACAAGTGCAGCCTTGGACTCTTCCTTGACACATAAGTGAATGACTGTTGCAGACAATATACTGCAGAGATGACTCAGAGTTTCTTGATGTGGAACCAATGCTATTGTCTGATAACGATGAATATTTGAAATGTCTCATTGAAAAAATATAATGAGAAAAACAGCACTGCTGGTCTAGTTCCTTCTGCTACCACTCTGCTACCTCTTTTCCCTGAAGTGTCCTTTTGTGGTGTGCAGGTATAATTCCAGTAATAATTAAGAGA
The DNA here is from genome assembly GCA_030847615.1 of Gambelia wislizenii. Taxonomy (NCBI): domain Eukaryota; kingdom Metazoa; phylum Chordata; class Lepidosauria; order Squamata; family Crotaphytidae; genus Gambelia; species Gambelia wislizenii. The sequence goes on along the minus strand of JAUMIR010000001.1, from coordinate 160,206,012 downwards.
AGTAGAAAAGCATTTTAAATGTTATTTTTAATGTATTTTCCATATAGTGCTCTAATCACATGGATTGTTTTCATGAATATTATTCCAGGCTGTTTCTGTAAGAGTCCATACTTCACTGGTGTTGCTTCACACTAAAATGCATGTTACTTTTCCACCAAGCAAGTTGAGAGACTTTTTTTGAAGCACCTTTCATTAATCTATGCATTTGTGAACATAATATTCACTAATGTAGGCACTGAGAGCCAGCATGATGTTGTTGGTTGAGTGTTGGACTAAGATTCTGAGGACCAGTGTTCGCATTTTCACTCAGCCACAGAAACCCACTGAGTGAGCTTAAACAAGTCATACTCTCTCACAAATTAGACATTAGAAATGGGAATATCCTAAAACCAACTGCAGATACTTCAGTCTTCTTGGACATTCTATCTCAGTCCCCCAAGCAACAGTCCTTTGACAACAACAACAAAAGACTGCCTCAGAGTGTGTCGGAGTCTCCTCCTTCTTTGGAGGTTTTTAAGCAGAGGGTGGAGGCCCATCTGTCTGGCGTTCTTTGTTTGTTCTTGCAGGGCTAGTCAAACTTATCTTTTACTGTTATAAATTGTTTTAAAAATGGTAAGTTTGATGTTATGGTATGTCAGCCTGCAGTCTTTTGGATTGGATTGCCCTAGTGGTCTCTTCCAACTCTATGATTCTATAGACTTTATTAGACCACCCTCTTGAAACGTTCTTTTGCTGGCATATTATGAAGTGTTTTTATGCTGGCAAAAGAAACCCCTTTACCAGACCTACCTGTAATAGCATCAAAAAGGCATCCCCTTTAGTAACGGAGCACAAACAGAGCTCCATTTACTTCCAGGTTCCAAATCTCTCCAATTCTTGTGAGAAGATGTGAGCATGGCAAATTCAAAAATTAAAGCATTATCAAGATATAAAATGTACACACAACCACAGAAACACACTTTAAAAGTCCCAAGTACACCAGGGGGGAGAGGGTTTAATAAAAAGAACCTGCCCTACCTGGCTGTCACAATCTCACTTGGAAGTGTTCTGCCCATTGATGCTGTATTCCTGTGAGCGCAATGGTGTGGAGTTTCAAATGCTGGCAATGCCAGCAAAAATGCACCACAGGAGATCAATTGACAGCTTGGCCCCTCAATAAAAAGGAATGAGTTTTGGACATGACATGATCGCTAAAGGACAATGTCATTTGATTTCCGCTCCCTTTCACATTCATTAGGTGACATTATGACACCATATTTGCCTGGTCTGATAAAGTCCTATGATTCTGGTTTGAACAGAGATAATGGTTTGTTGTCACACTACATATAGTAAAGCATCCCAATTAATAGGTAGGGTTCCCATAAATGCTTTATTGCAACACTTTATTCATCCTGTACTCATATCAGTGAGCCGCATGGTGTAGTAGTTTGTTTGTTTTTAATTTTTTTTTATTCAGAGTTTCAAACGTAAAATAAAACAACATACAAACATTCATTAAGACAAATCCAATACATCCAAATATAAATACGTCCAAATGTACATCCTATTAAAATACACATAACATATTCTCTCTTTCATACTCCATTTCTCTTTACATCTTCTCTATATTCCACTCATACAACATTACTTCCTTATCTCTTTGCTCTCCATTTTGCATTTTCTATACTCATTTCCCCCCTTTTTCCTTTATCTTCTATCTCGTTTCTCTGCTTTCTTTTTCTTTCTTTTATCCTTTTTTTTACTTTTTATACTTTATTATAATTTGATTGCTTTATTATAATTTGATATATATATGGCAATCAAATTATAACAAAGTATAAAAAGTAAAAAAAGGATAAAAGAAAGAAAAAGAAAGCAGAGAAACAAGATAGAAGATAAAGGAAAAAGGGGGGAAATGAGTATAGATATGAGTATATATATTTGAGTATATATATACTCCAGATTTTGTTTAAATAAAACGTCATTAAACACAATTCAAACACAGTCTACTTTTACGCTGGCTTCTTCTCCCCATTTACCTTTCCATAATGGGTTTAATATCTCCCATATATTTAAGTTTTTTAATGTTTTGTTTTCATCCATTAAGACAGTTAATCGTTCCATCTCATACATATCGAAAAGTTTTAGTGACCATTCCTCAATTGAGGGTATTTTATGTTTTTTCCAATATTTTGCAAAGGTTATTCTCGCAGCTATCATCATATAGGACAACACCTTCCAATACTTTTTTTGAATTTGAAGATCTAGCATTTCAAACATATTTAAGAGGTAGATCTCCGGAGCGTTTGGATAGTTTGTATCTAGCAATTTTGTGATTGTTTTGTGGATTTCCCCCCAATATCTTACTGCTTTTTCGCATTTCCACTAGATGTGGTAATAGGTGCCCGAAGCCTTCTGACACTTCCAGCATTGGTCAGACCTATTCTTATATATCTTCACTAATCTGTCCGGTGTGACATACCACCTAGTCATCATTTTGTAAATATTTACTCTAATATTACTATTCCTTGTAAAAGATAGGTTTTTACCCCATAGTCTTTCCCATTGCTCTAGTGGTATTTCATAACCAAAATTCCTTGCCCACAATAACATATATGGTTTGATGACTTCCTGTTCTTGGCTTAGTTTTAATAATATTTTGTATATTTTTGATAATATCTTTTTCCTGGTGTAGTAGTTTGGTTGGAGTTTCACAGTATCAATCATGCCCTTTTTTGGTGCACTGAGGCGACCAATAGACTTTTTTAACAAGAAGGTCACACTTGCACACCTTAGATTTACAGTTAAAAAAAATAAATACTGTGCAGCAGAAGCAACTTATGGAGAATAAAAATGCAAGTAATTCACTCCCGGCCACCATCTTGATTCTCAGGCATGGCTGCATGTGAACTTCAAACACAGATAGCTTTGCATACCAGTAATTTTGCCCAAAAAAATCCCATGGAGACAAATGAATGCTGCTGCAAATTTGCATTAATGCACAACAATCAATGCTATATCCTGTTGTCTAGACAAGCCCATGGTTTCTGGCAGGAGAATTTAGAATTTCCCCTTCCTCCCTGCCTCTCTCCTTCTCTCCCCCCCCCACCTTGTATGCCACCTTTCCCTTATATGGGACTTAAGGCAACTTACACTATGAGTTCAAACAAAAGAGAAGTAAAATCAAATATCATACTAAGAAACTATTAAAATAAATTCTGCTATATTTTTCTAAAAGCACTACATTAAAAACAATTTAAAAGCATTTAAAATACAATATATGAGGGGAAAGAACAGGAGCCTTCATAAAAACAAGTTTTTCTGCATCAGCCAAGGGCAAAATAAATGAATAAAAAGGCCTTTCCTTGCTGAAGAAGGGAGAACAGAAAAGGGACTAGCGTCACCTCCTGTGAGAGGGAGTTTAAAAACCTGAGATCAGCCAGTATCAAATACCTCCCTTAACCTAATCTGTCTGCAAAGGAGATGGGACTAAGAGAAAGCCTTCCTCTAAACATCTCAGTCCTGGTCAAATTCATATGAGGAGACATTGCACCCAAGCCATAGAGAGCAGCTCAATTTGAATTGTTCCCAAAAACAGACTAGTAACCAATGGAGCTGTTGTAACAGCTGATTGGTTCTCTATCACCACTACCACCCAACAAAGTGCAGTATCTTGAATCAGCTGAGGTTTCTGAATCCTGGTCAAAGGCAGCCCCACATAGAGTGGGTTACAGTATTCCAAACAGGAAGTAAATCAGGGATGTGTCCCTGTGGCCAGATCTAACATTTCCAGGAATGGGCGCAGATGATTAACTGTGCAAATGCATTCCTGGCCACCATTGAAACCAGCTACTCAGCATTCTTTAACCCAAGAGTGGAAAAAGTCTGGCCTGTGAGCTGCCTGAACCCCATAAGCCACCACAGAATACCCCAAAGTCCCCAGTCCTCTTCTTATGAGCTGACTTTCTTGTCCCCAAATGGCTAAAACCACCCACAGGGCACCCAAAAACAACATGATTTGCTTCTTTCTTTGTGCACAGTCATCCAAAATCCACCGAAGTTGAAAGAGGCAGAAAAATCAAATGAAAGCCCAGTTCCATAATGTCATTTCCAGTCTGGCAGGAATGCAGCAGTGCAGTCTGCTAGGTGGTTTTGCAGAGAAAAAAATGCTTCCCCACCCTTGTGCAATTGCCCATCTTGCTTTAACCAGAGACCCAGGAGGGAGAACATTTTACCCTGTCAGTTGATCACAAATTCCATTAGTTAATATGGTGAACCTCAAAGGCAGTCTTCTAATCTTGGAGGCTGTGACAGAAGTAGTTACCCATGATTTTGGTGAACACAAGTCATCTGCCAAAAGGCTAGGTAATGACTTCTGTCACCACCTCCAAGATTAGAAGACTGTCTGAGATAAGGGGAAGCCATTGCCTCATGTCACACTGACAATAGTCAGTGACAATGCTGCTATTGATTCTTCTACCAGGTTTATTTCTTTTCTTTTTTTAAAGGACTTCAATCTTTCAGTATCATCAGGTTTCAATTAAACTTTCAAAATCCAGAGATGACGCATTCATACTGGATCATTCACACAAAAAGTAATATTTATTGCCATGCATTAATTAGCTCAATTTTTAAAAACCCTTTGCCAATGAGAAAGTATTAAGAACCGTCAGTTCCAAATGGAGAGGGGTGCTGAACAATTCCAAAGAATTGGTAATGGAATTAGGACTTTTCAGTACATGATCATGAATGCAAGTCTGGCCTGACTTGCTGACGATTGAAAGATATTATTGCCTTTTACAGATGTTTGGTTGTCATAGTGAACAAAGTTAATATTTGCAAGTCCAGTTCCTAGCAAGCAGAAGTCCGCATGTCAGAAAGATTCATTATAAATGGAACTAACTCATGTCATCTCTCTGGCCAAATTTGAATGACATGGAGAACATGAAGGGGAAGAAGAAAAACATGGTCTTGAGTGCCTTGCTAGATATTCAAAATCAGACTGGCACCTTATTGCTATTGGGTGCACTCTAACCAAATGCTAATGTACATCTTATATTTTTGACTAATCAGAAAAAAAATATTAATTTATTTGATGTATATGCCACCTTTCTCTCAGAATGGGACCCAAGGCAGTTCACAACACATAAAATACTAGATACAAATTAAAAATATGACAATTAAAAGTTAAAAACAATTAAAATAATGATAAATTAAAATTATATAAAACATATAAAAGTAAAAATAAATAAAAAAAATAAAAATGCACCCCAATAAAAAGCCTCTATGCATGCAACTACAAATTAAAAGCCTGCTAGAATAAGTATGTATTTGTCTGCTAGCTAAAAGAAAGCAGGGAGGGGGCCAGCCTAGCCTCCCGTGGAAGGGCATTCCAGAGGGTGGGAAGAGCCACCGAGAATCTATCTCTCACATCCTCACCAAATGAGCCTGTGATGATGGCAGGACTGAGAGAAAGCATTCCCCTGATGATCTTAAAATTCTGGCAGGTTTGTATCAGACGATATGGTCTTTCAAATAGTTTGGACCTAAGCCGTATAGGGCTTTATAGGTCATGACCAGCACTTTGAATTTGCTTGGAAAACAAATTCCTGCTTGGTTTTTTTTTTTTAAATTAATCAACATAGTTTACAAAGCACAAGCAGGCAAATAATTCTCTAGTACTGATTCATAATAAATAGTTGGTTCTAGAAAATGTCTCTATATTTAGACATTATGACGGAGATCCTGCATCAGAGGCTCTGATGTATAACTTTACAGTGATGTAACCATGTCAATGAAATGACATACAACCATGATAGTGGATTGCATTGATGTCCAATGATGTCCAAGATGTCCCTTTGCATAACAGGGGCTTCCAATGCAGAATGGAACACAATGTGTACCAGGACACATTGTGCATTGGAACATGTTGCACACTGGAACTATTGTGCAATGGCCATGCTACTAGTTTCTCTTGCAAACTAGTCCAAATAGTGTACCTATGTCTCTGTTCCTCCTCCTCTGAGGATAGAAACATTGCACAATAGCAAAATGCAACCTTATATGATCATAAGTCTATTTATGATAGCATAACTTCTCAAAAGGATCCCAGCCTAGAATGGAAGTGTTAACAATATATAGAACACCATGGGTATTTAAACATTCCACTTATTTCAATGGGGAAATTTAAGCACTTGTTTCTTTTTTTAATATATATACATATTTATTAAGAATTCTCTTCCAAGTAATCTCTAATTGCAGAACATACATATGAGAGTTTTTCATTCTTAAAAAAAATGGCACCAAAAATTATTTTCGTACTTATCCATTTACATTATGTGTATCCAAAACCAAAACCTTTCTTCTGATTCTGCTTCAGTATTTACAATAATAGTATCTTACTTCCCATGTCTTCCCTTCCCAAACCAGAGTATTATTGTTTGATATTGTATTATCAATAATACAATTGATTTTGTATTATTATAAATCCTGTTTCCCATTCTAAACATATTTCCTGTTCTCCTAATTATTCCCTTCCTAAACATTGTCATATTTGACTGCCTTTAGCATTTTATATTAAGTATTATATAATATCTAGTATTTGGATATTAATATATATGAATATATATTTACCCTTAAAAGTCAAATTTATCTAAGTCTCTCCATCTCTCTTTCCAGAAATTTTTTATTGGTTTCCATCCTTCTTTAATGTCGTCAATCATCTTCCCCTTTATTGTGGTAGTTAAAATATCCATGTCCATCATCTCTTGGAGTTTAATTACCCAGTCCTCCAGAGAGGGGTTCTCTTTAGTTTTCCATTTCGGTGCATACAATAACGTTGCCGCAGAGATCATATATAATATGATTTTCCATTTTAAATTAGTATTTTTCTCTTTAATCTTGTCTATCATGTTTAGCAATAGATTTCAGGATTCATAGAGAATCTTATTCCTAATATCTCCGTAATAGCAAAATGATTTTTTTTTCCAAAATGATCTCGCAGATTGACAGTTCCACCATAAATGGAATAAAGTGCCTCTCACCTGTCTACATTTCCAGCATTGACTGTTTCCTTTGTTATACATATTATTCAGTTTTACAGGTGTTAAATACCACTTGTGAAACATCTTCAAAAAAATTTCTTTTAGACTTTGAGATAGCGTAAATTTCTGTCTAAAACCCCAGGCTTTCTCCCATCTATCTAATTCGATCTCATAACCCAAATCCTGCACTCATTTTATCATTGGTTCCTTTATGTATTCCATCTCTAATTTTCTTTCTAACAAAATATTGTAATATTTGGCTATGTGTTGTTCCTTATTGTCCCAAATTATTCCATCTATTTGGTTTTTATCTCTGTCAAAACTTTCCTGATGACTTTTTAGTCATCAGCACGCTTGCGGAGAGCACGGGATGAGTCCTTCCTGAATCTTTCTTTGTGAAGAAAAGCCAGAGAGAGAGAGAGATGTCAAAACTTTCCAGTTTATAATCCATTTTATAGCGCTTGTATAGCTGTTTATATAGGAAACAATTTATAGTGAACCCCCCTCTCTCTAATTCTTCTCTAGTTTTAATCCTAAAGTCCTCAGAAGTATATCCTTATATCTTATACAAAATTCATCCTTACTTTTAGTCCTACCAAAAAAGGCTTCCTCTGAAGAGATCCAAACAGGAATTTTTCTATATAAATTTTTCTTTAAGCTCATCCAAACTTTTAAAAGTGCTTTCCTAATATAGTGGTTGTTAAAATCTCTATTTTCTTTTACCTTTCCTTACCATAGGTATGTGTGCCACCCAATCTAATACCTGATCTAATACCTGAGCACTTGTTTCAAATATTTTCCACTGAGATACAAAAACAGAGTCACAAAGTGAAAGCTTTCAATGGTATCTTTTTCTTTTTTGACCATGTCACCTCATTGTCATTTCTTGAAAGATATGTCAGGAGTGCCTGTTATCAACTTCGGCTGATACGCCAGCTGCACCCTTTCCTGGAAACCAGGGACCTCAAAACTGTGGTACATGCACTGGTAACCTCCCGTCTTGATTTCTGTAATGCGCTCTGCTTGGGGCTACCCTTGTGCTTGACTCGGAAACTTCAACTTCTTCAGAACATGGCAGCCAGGTTGATTTCTGGTGTTTCCAGAAGAGAGCATATAACACCTGTGCTAAAAGCTCTCCACTGGCTGCCTATTAGTTTCCAGGCACAGTACAAGGTGTTGGTTATGACCTTTAAAGCCCTACATGGCTTGGGTCCAACTTACCTCCGGTACCGCCTCCTCCCGTATGACCCTCCCCATGTACTTTGGTCCTCTGGGAGGAACCTGTTACAACCTATGAAAACAAGGCTGTCAGTGACCTCCCAGAGGGCCTTTTCTGCTACTGCTCCCAGATTATGGAATGGCCTGTCGGACGAGATCCATCTTATTACCACCTTAGACAGTTTTTAAAAAGCTGTCAAGACAGATCTTTTCCAGCAGGCCTTTCCTGAATAGCTATCCCGGCCCAATACTCGGCTGTCCTTCCCTCTGAGCTGCAATTGGATTTTTTTTCATTTCTATTTTTATTTTCTAATTTAATATATTTTTTAATTATTGTATGTTTTTAATCCTTTATAATTTAATATTATTTTTAGGGGTGGGTGGGCGGGCTAGGGTACTGTAATTATGGAGTTCTTATATTGTAAGCCGTCCCGATTACATTGCAGAGGGGCGGGATAGAAATAAATTTTATTATTATTATTATTATTATTATTATTATTATGTACCTAAGTATCCTAATCAACCAGATTTATTTTAGGTCTGCTCATTTAAGCTGATTGAAAGCACTGGAAAATGACATAATCTTGCAATGATTTTTTTTTTCATATAATGCAAGTCTGTTTTTATGTTTTCTCTTCTCTCCCCAGCCCATCAAAGTTTATTTTATGATAACATTAAAACTAGAGGTAACCAAAAAAGGAGAACATATTTAACAATATATGATCACTAAAGCAATAAAATGCTGGTTATACTGTCTATGGATCAGAGACAGAGATGTGCAAAATGCTCTTAACCAATTTGTCTAGGCTTATCAAAATTCTTTTCTACTTCCTTTAAAATGTCTCAGATATTTCATTTCATCTGAAACTATCTTGTAGCAATCAAAATTTCACAACAGGCAAAGATCAAAGGCATCCACTTTGGATGCTAGTTAATTAGTTTATTTTCTCAGCAACTAACTTTCGTTATTAAAAAAAATGACGGAAGATACTGGCAGAGAAATGGAAGCAGCACAGAGTGAGGACGACGTCAGATCGGGAGAAGGAAAGGGGTGTGCGAAATGGAGCTCTGCTCCCGGAAGAGCCCCATTTCTCTCCCGATCTCTCAGGGGAATAATTTCCCCATGTGAAAATCTCCTACGACATACATAAATTCCAGGAAGAGTGTATTGCCACCCCTTCTGAGGTGCCTGAAATGGTGTTCAGTTACTTGTATCCTTGCAAGTGTGTCACCTCACAAAATGGTGGAGGAAGAATAACATGATTGAAGTGCTGGCTCTTGCTGTGCCTCATGCTGTGTTGCTGCCTTCACATTTTTCCTAAGTGAAATCCATGTATGTGGCACAGCACACTTTTAGAGCTTCTTCAAAGTGTGTCAACCCTGCCAAAAATGTTTAATCTTCTTTGCATTGGTGATTTTTTTTTGCCTGCTCTCCATCCCAAAAATGGCTCAAACATTTGCAAAACATGGCAGTCCCCCCTTCCCGAATACCCCTACCCCTAAGTAGTTTAAAACCTTACCTTCCAAAACTGACTGTGGACAAAACCAGAAGTAATGTGGCATTACATTTGGTTGTGCAACACCTGACATTGTATTCTCTGGCAGATGCAAACTGGATTATTTGTGTAGTATGGATTTGGCCTAAGAGTGGGGTGATAAAGCATGGTATAGGCACACCAAAAAAAGGGGGGGAGAAAAGAAAAGGTGTTTGTGTGAGGCAAAGTAGCATTGCATGAAGAAGGTGCATTGTAAAAGGTTAAATGTTCTGGTGTATGAATGCAACAGCCAAATGAAGTGATACAAAATGCTACAAATACGGTTGCCATAATTCTCTGCCACAAAGCTGGGACAGAGTACCCATGGTGGGGGAGCCCTCTTCTCTCCCCCCATCCCCATGAGGAAGGAACCCAGAGCATCCGTGGGGGGGGGGAAGAGGAGCCCTCTTCTCTCCCCCCATCCCACGTGAAGGGCACCCTTCCCAGCCCAGGTCTGTGGGCACTCACCCACCCTGGGAATGGGGGGGGGAATCGGCCATGCTGCTGCCTTCCTGGACTTGCCTGCTCACTGGGTGCCTCTTCTAGGCTCCACCTGGTCCTCCCTCCTGCTTCCCGCAGGCTGGGGAGACTAGCAGCACATCCCCACAGGATGCTCATTTCACCATGGCACACCAGGGTGTCAAGGAGGGGGAATGCTGTCTTCAGCAGAGGAAGCTGGACTGGAATCCAAGATCAGCTGCTTCACGCAGCCCAGCTAGATGGGACAATTTTCTGTCCTTCCAATCTGGGATTTTCCTGGATTTCTTGGACGTATGGCAACCCTAACTACAAAACATTCTGGAAAGATCCCAACAACTGCATTAAAACAGTACTTCTGGATTTCTCCCAGTGACTAAAAAAGCAACAATTTATTTACATTAAAAAATGGGAAAAGCAAAGAGTAACATTTTTTTGATGGGCTCAGAAATATTGCAAATGAACTACTTTTAAAAAGTAACTTCCCAAGCTCTGCCACCTCCAGGTAAATGAATCTTGGCCCAGAGAGATAACTCACAGACTCATCCTTCAGCTCACTCCTCAAGAAGCAGGAACAGAGGGTAAAGTGCCAGAAGCAATCAAGCAAGTTGAGGAGCCAATCAGATCCTGGCAAATTCCATCTGACAATTCAGATAGGCCAATTCAGATGAATACTGTCTCTATATTGATTTGAATTTACTCCTCACTTAATGACAGCAATTGATCAATGAAGGCTTTTAGGCCAGCTGTTTACCAAGTGAGATGGAACATATAAGGGCAAAGCAGGAGTGCTAGAGTCAGAGAAGAGCCCCCACTTTCTCTACACTCTAAGCCAGGTGAGAATCTTGCAGAACATGCTGTTCTCATAAAGTTTCACTGCCATCATTATAAGTCCAGGTTATGCATTTCAGAGGTCAGAATTCTCCTTCCATGTGTTTCTTAAATGTAAGGCAGTTCTGTTGGCATTTAGACTATATAGCAGTTAGAGCAATAGCAGTGTTATTTCTGTACTGCTTATCAGTGCAAAGCACTCCCTAAGCAGTTAACAACATGTTAGCTAATTGCCCCCAACAAGCTGGGTACTCATTTTACTGACCTGCGGAAAGAGAGAAGGCTGAATCGACCTTGGAGCCCTGTAGGAATCAGCTCACAACGTTGTGGCTGCAGTACCAGCATTTAACCGCTGTGCCACCAGAGCTCCTGTAGACCTTTCAAATCTGTTCCTTTTCACTCCATGCATTAAGTCCTGAGACTTCCCAAATCCATTTCTTTTTTTCCCTCATGAACCTTTCTGTCCTTTAGACCAGTGTTTCTCAAATAACCTGATACAGGGAACAAGCTTTTTTTTTTCCTAATGTACCAGAGATTGGCATCATATTTGTAGCTATAATTCCTTCTTTTTCCCTGGAAACTCACCAAGAATTGGCATCCAATGGTTTGGGGAACAGCACCTATCTATCCATGGACCACCACTTTGAGTAGCAGACTAGTTTTATCTGTGGCATCTGCTTACTTCTATTCTATATCTCCAACACCAACTGTTTCACCAGTTCCTTATTTTCAGCCTATTGGCTGTTGCATCCTTTTCCTTTTAGCCACATTATTAATAAGCCTCTCTAACATTCATCAGCCCCCCCTCCCCACCTTGACCTATTAAGGCCTTGTCTATCTGAGATCACTTTCTTGGGAGTACCACCTTGCCTCATAGAATAATAGAATCATAGAATTGTAGAGTTGGAAGAGACCACGAGGGCCATCCAGTCCAACCCCCTGACATGCAGGAAATCACGATCAAAGCATCCCTGACAGTTGACCATCCAGCATCTGTTTAAAGACCTCCAAGGAAGGAAACCCCACCACGCTTTGAGGGAGTGTGTTCCACTGCTGAACAGCTCTTACTATCAAAAATTCCTCCTAATGTTGAGGTGGAATCTCTATTCCTGGAGCTTGCATCCATTGGTCCGTGTTCCAGTCTCTGGAGCAGCAGAAAACAAGCCTGCTCCATCCTCAACGTGACACCCCTTCAAATACTTAAACAGGGCTATCCTATCACCTCTTAACCGTCTTTTTTCCAGGCTAAACATACCCAGCTCCCTAAGTCTCTCCTCATAAGGCATCGTTTCCAGACCTTTCACCATTTTAGTTGCCCTTCTCTGGACACGCTCCAATTTGTCAATATCCTTTTTGAATTGTGGTGCCCAGAACTGGACACAGTATTCTAGGTGAGGTCTGACCAAGGCAGAATAGAGTGGCACTATTACTTCCCTTGATCTAGACACTATAGTTCTATTGATACAACCCAAAATCGCATTGGCCTTTTTAGCTGCCGCATCACATTGTTGACTCATGTTCAACTTGTGGTCTACTAGGACTCCTAGATCCCTTTCGCACGTAGTCTCATTCAGCCAGGTCTCCCCCATCCTATATCTATGCATTTCATTTTTCCACCCTAAGTGCAGTACCTTACATTTCTCTGTATTGAATTTCATTTTGTTAGCTTTGGTCCAGCTCTCCAGTCTATCCAGGTCATTTGGAATTTTGATCCTGTCCTCTAGGGTATTAGCTACTCCTCCTAATTTAGTGTCATCTGCAAATTTGATAAGTATGCCCCTAATTCCCTCATCCAAGTCATTGATAAAGATGTTGAATAGCACTGGGCCCAAGACAGAACCCTGTGGCACCCCCTGGTCACATCTTTCCAAGATGAAGAGGAGCCATTGCTGAGCACCCTTTGGGTTCGGCCGGTCAACCAATTACAAATCCATTGAACTGTTAACTTGTCTAGCCCACATTTTACAAGCTTGTTTGCAAGAATGCCATGGGGAACCTTATCAAAGGCCTTACTGAAATCAACATATGTGATATCCACAGCATTCCCTTCATTTACCAAGCTGGTAACTTTATATATATAAAAAAGAGATCAGATTAGTCTGGTATGACTTGTTTCTCTGAAACCCATGTTGACTGCTTGTGATTATGGCATTGCCTTCTAAATGTTCACAGACTCTCTGTTTAATGATCTGCTCCAGAATGTTCCCTGGTATTGATGTCAGACTAACTGGACAATAATTGTTGGGATCCTCTTTTTTCCCTTTTTGAAGATGGGGACAACGTTTGCCCTCCTCCAGTCTGCTGGGACTTCTCCTGTTCTCCAGGACTTCTCAAAGATTATTGCCAATGGCTCTGAGATTACATTTGCCAGCTCTTTTAATACTCTTGGATGTAGTTCATCTGGTCATGGAGATTTAAATTCATTTAGATTAAAAAGGTATTCATGTACTACCTCTTTGCTTATTCTTTGCTGGATTTCCCCTATTGTGTCTTCTGTTCCATATCCTCAGGTTGGTCACCCTTTTCCTTTTCTGAAAACACTGAGGCAAAGAAGGTGTTGAGTAATTCTGCCTTTTCTCTGTCCCCTGTTAGCATTTTGCCATCTTCTCCACGTAGTGGCCCTACCATTTCCTTCTTCCTCCTTTTGCTGCGGACATACCCCAAAAAACCCTTTTTATTGTTTTTAACCTCTCTAGCAAGCCTGAGATCATTCTGCGCTTTAGCTTTTCTGACTTTACTCCTACACATGTTCGCTGTCTGTCTGAATTGTTCTTTGGCGATTTCCCCCTTTTTCCATGTTCTATACATGTTCCATTTAAAACTTAGCTCAGTTGAAAGTTCTTTAGTCATGCATCCTGGTTTCTTGAGACACCTCCCATTTTTCTTCCTCATTGGTACTGTTCGAAATTGTGCCTTCAGTATCTCCCTTTTGAGAAAGTCCCAGCTGTCTTGAGGTCTCTTCTCTTTTAATATTCCTGACCATGGGATCACCCCCAGTGTTTCCCTGAGTTTATTGAAATCAGCTCTCCTAAAGTCTAGAATGCGTGTCTGACTATGCCTGGCTTCTCCTTTCCATTGTATATCAAACTCCAGAAGAACATGCTCACTCTCACCTAAGGATCCCACAACTTGTACCCCATTAACTAGGTCATCCCTGTTGGTTAGGATCAGATCTAAAATAGCCCCTGGTTGCCTCTTCCACCTTTTGGACCATTCCTGCCAGGGAGAAGGAGAGCAGTTTCTGGACAGCCATTTTGAGTGGGTTTGAATTATTTATTTATTTATTTATTCCCTTTTCTTGCAAGCCTCCATCACTTTCAGCACTCCTTCATTCAAGTATTGCTTATCAGATTAGGGAAGGCTCCAGTGCGAGGCCTTCAGTTCACTGGCCAGAATGTATTTAAAGTAATTAGTTGTAGTTATACTTCCAAGCTCCTCCAAAGTAGTTACTGCCATTTTTGAGAAAGTAACTCCCATTTCACAAAACTAACTACCATATATATATATATATATATATATATATGCTTTAAAGACACACAAGTCTGAGTACTGCAAGCTGCTCATCTGTAGTTCAAACCATTCTTCTCCCATCCACGTTGTTGTCTCCTGGAACACCCACAACAGAGCACAAAGCATGAGTGCAAGGCATAGCACAAGCCAGCACTCAAATAGTGTAATATTTATCCTCCCCCATTCAGTGATGCCATATCTCCCTACATAAAAGTAACAAAAATGCAGTTAAAGTGCCATAGGAGCAAGTTCTCCCTCGTCCAGTTACAAAAAGGCTGTCACCCTTTTCATGTATTACAGATATTTTTTTAAACACAGAAAATTTCATAGTATAAAACAACATATAAGGAGCAACTACAAAGACAAGATAAAACAGACTAACACCTATTAGCTAACAAACACAATGGAATTACATATGACTTCCAACTTGCCAGTTTATGGTTATAATAATCAAATAATTCTACTTTATCTACAAAAATGTAATACCCTTTGAACTTATTACTGAATATATTCATAAACTTCACTTATACTTCTTGTTGATTCTACTGTTCTTCAAATTCTAAAACTATTGATTTCCCCCAGTTCATTCTCATAAATTCATATCCAAATTCCATTCCACATTAAATTAATCTACTGGCTTTTCTGTTATTAGATTTGTCCATTTGTCCATTTCAGCTGAATCATAAGGTTTCAACCACCAGTCCATCTATGAAGGTAATCCCACATTTTTCTATTTCTATGCATATAATAATCTTGCTAGTATTATCATATACTACATATCCATATAAACTAATCTCTGTTTGATAGTTTAATAAGCTAATCTCTGTTTGATAGCTGCATATAAATTAATCTCCTTTTAATTAATTACATAAGAAACAGCAAATTTTCAAATTTTCAGTCCAGTTATTTCAAAACCATATTTATCCAATGTCATTTCTTTATCAATATAGCTATTGATACTTTACATAATGTCTTTTATAGAAATTTCTACCATTGTACAAAATGAATGTTGTTACTGTTATGTGCCTTCAAGTCATTACCAATTTATGGCAACCCTATCACAGGGTTTTTTGAGGACTGAGAGTGTGTGACTTGCCCAAGGTCACCCAGTGGGTTTTCATGGCTGACTGAGGATTCAAACCCTGGTCTCCAGAGTGGTAGTCCAACATTCAGACCACTATGCCATACTGGTTCCGATACAATCCCATTTTTGTTAAACAATGTCTCTCTCTCATTGTCCCTTCTTCATCTAGAACCTAATTCTCTCCTCTGTCTTCTTTTCATAGACATTATTCTGTTGAGTTGCAAAATTTCTTGTATGTCATGCTTGGAGAAAAATGATAACATCCACTGGCAGATCTCTCTGTTTTATAACCAAGGGGCTCACTTCATGAGCATCATCGCCATTCATGCAAAGATCCTCCTTCTGTCTCTCCATCATTTTTCTTTCATTACAGTCCATCAGTATCACAGCTTCCATACCTGTAGGTGTCTGAACCAATACTTTTGCTATATCTTCCGTTGCAATTTTTAATTCTTCTTCCATCACTTCTTTCAAATTCTTCTTAATATCATTCCTCAAATCCATACTCATCTGGATAATTTCTTCTCTTAGTTGGTGTCTCATATGTCTTAGAATAATAGAATCATAGAATTGTAGAGTTGGAAGAGACCACAAGGGTCATCCAGTCCATACTCATCTGGATAATTTCTTCTCTTAGTTGGTGTCTCATATGTCTTAGAATAATAGAATCATAGAATTGTAGAGTTGGAAGAGACCACAAGGGTCATCCAGTCCATACTCATCTGGATAATTTCTTCTCTTAGTTGGTGTCTCATCTGTCTTAGAATAATAGAATCATAGAATTGTAGAGTTGGAAGAGACCACGAGGGCCATCCAGCCTCCAGCCATGCAGGAAATCATGATCAAAGTATCTCTGACAGATTGTCATCCAGCCTCTGTTTAAAGACCTCGAAGGAAGGAGACCCCTCACACACACACACTCCGAGGGAGTGTGTTCCACTGCTGAACAGCTCTTACTGTCAGGAATCTCCTCTTAATGTTGAGGTGGAATCTCTGTTCCTGGAGCTTGCATCCATTGTTCTGTGTTCTAGTCTCTGGAGCAGCAGAAAACAAGCTTGCTCCATCCTCAATGTGACCTCCCTTCAAATACTTAAACAGGGCTATCATAATCACCCCTTAACCTTTTTTCCAGGCTAAACATACCCAGCTCCCTAAGTCTTTCCTCATAAGGCACGGTTTCCAGACCTTTCACCATTTCAGTTGCCCTCCTTTGGACACGTTCCAGTTTGTCAATATCCTTTTTGAATTGTGGTGCCCAGAACTGGACACAGTATTCTAGGTGAGGTCTGACCAAGGCAGAATACAGCGGCATTATCACTTCCCTTGATCTAGACACTATACTTCTATTGAAGTATATTTCTTCCAAGATCAGCTGATTTAGCCCTGTCATCTTCATTGGTTTTTACTGTCAAACTGTAGGCAAAAGATTGCAGCTAATCCTCTTGACAACTAGATGCCATTGTTTCTTTCAGTCTCTCTCTCTATAGACTGAACTCTATGTACTTTGAATTGGAATTAACTCTCCTCCATTCATTTCCTCTTCAGCTGCCATGCTGAAGTTGATGATGACCTTATTTAGTCCATTAAGCAGGTAAATAAAGTGGGTTTTTTTCCTCCCAATTCAGACTGGATAAATTTAACCCCTTCATAACTGACCATCTAGCATTGTTTGGGATTATTTTAAAAACTGTAAAATTTTGAATTTAAGTCAGGGGTTTAGCAGAGTCTGAGTAGGACAGTGAGTGCTCACCATATCACTAATTTTATGGATGGCAATTGTGACAGATGGCTGGATGAGCAAATAGGAGAAGTGTCTTCTAGGAGACAATCCTATGGCAGGGAAACTGAAAGTAAAGGTGAGAGAAACAGAGGCTAAGCCACAAGGTAAAATGAGGCTGGCGTTTTGAAGTTTGCTCTCAACCACCTTGACCTTGTCATGCTCATATAAAGTGGCTGGAGAGATCTGTCCTAATCAACCTCCACAATCAGTGTCTGATCAGCCGCAGCTACTGACTTCCTTGCCAGTGGGGCAAAGAAGCTGCTCTGGGTTTTAGAGGAGTTGCCCAAGATGCTGAATCAATGTACATGACACTAATGATTTGTTTTGAAAGTGTGGTAAGTGTCCTTTCTTTCTCTGCCAAGAAATGACCACGGTACTTTGTAGTTAATATCTATTTGGCAAATATGTACAGCTCCCAGAGTCTGGGGGAAAAAAAATCTGTACTAGAGCTTCTAGAAACTCCCAACCAGCGTGGCTGGTAGATCCTAAGAGATAAAGTCCAGACAAACGTAGTCCAGATACAGTCCAGAAAAATAACTTTCCCAAGCTCTGCTGATGATGTGTTATTCCAGCGCTTCAATATGAGCCTCCTCAAGGCATAGCAGGCATTGTGAATTTCCATCCTGACCTAGGATTTTTGCATTGCAAACAGTACACCTCTTGAATGATTTTGAAGACATTGAGCTGAATCTGAATGTAAAGTATTGATGAGGGCAATCCTGAGATGAATCTGAAGACGAATGCAGGTTTTCAGCTACTGATTTAATCAATCCAAAAACACCAGAGAGCTAAGGAGAACCTTCTGGATGGAAAAGAACTGAGGGGATTTTGGCAGGCATGGTATTTATATGCTTCAGGGAGGTGGGTGGAGCTACCACCAAAGCTCTATCTAACAGCTTTAGAATGTTCCAAATGATGTTTCTCTGCAGGTGAAATACTCACTTGTGTGATTCACAGACACCACAATGAAGAAAATTAACTTTCCCAAGTTCTGCTGCTAATGTGTTATTCCAGCCCTTCAAGCAGTGTTCAAAGATACTGCTCAAAGGCTTCTTTCCTTTTCTTATGGAACATTTCAACTGCTTAGGCTATGGAAGTGGGCCAAGACTGGGCTAAACTTGGGCAGGGTTAGGGGTGGTACTTTGGGGGTTTTAGTCCTGTCCCCTGAATGTGCATGCATGCACATGCATGTCTACATGCACACACATAGACAAACATTTTCTTTCTTAATTTGAGCAGTGCCATCCATCTTCAAATGGCATTCATTGAGGTGGGAGCAATGTTTTGAGTACTTTAGCTTCATGCTAGTACAAGCAGCCATCCTTTGCTTTGCCTTTCTTAATGCACATTCTCCCTTCACTTTATGAAAGTTCACAAATCATGACTTCAAACAGTTACATATTTTACTTTGTTTCAATTTTTGTCTTCATCCCAGTGAAGTTTTCCCATGTATACCTACTTCTTTGTTTCCATTCAAAAGCCATGTATTTCCTCAGAGACCGAATGTGAAGAAAGAAGGTTTAGATAACAAATCCTAGATATAAACATGATTTATGCATCAAAAGAGATCCATGAGTTATAATTCTGCAAGTCTAAACAACTCAATGCAGACTAGCCAGGGTTCTGTCACTAGGAAACTTTTCAGCAACTAGAGAATGTTTTTTTAAAAAAATGTTGTCTAAAATGGTGTATGCTAAGTAGCATACGCCAGCTATGAGTGGTCTCTAGAGAATTTATATTTGATGAAGCATTTTGATGGTATTACGAATCTAGAATTTCTCTTACTAAAATAGATAAACTGTTCATGCAAGCAGAGATTATCTCAGTTTCCAGGGGACCTTCATTTTTCTCTCATTCCCTTGTAATAATTTCTAGAAATAGGAGTGCTGTTTGAAGTTGTTAGATCATTTGAATAACAATATAATGAGCTGTATCTAACTTATGTTTAGGCAAGCCTTTTTGACTCAGCAGAGGGGAGAGGGGAGGTGATTTTTGCAGATTCAACTTTTATTCTGCAGCCCCTGTACCCTTCTCCCATATCTGTTCCAGAAGCAGGAAGAATCCTCTATAATGAGGTGGGAGGTGATTCGAGGAGTACAGAGGCATGGGGAGGAAATTCAGTTCCCTTCTCCTTCCATTAATGGAGACTTCAATGGATCATGCAGGATGTGATGCAGTTGTATTCAAACCAAAGCTTTGGATTCAGAACTGAGTCACACCTAGAGCAAACTGATTAAAGTCAATGGGAACTTAAATTAGTCATGACTCGTCCCATTGATCTCAGTGTGTCAGCTCCAAGCATGAGTACCAACTCAGTGAATACAAAATTTGTATTAATTCATTATTACTGTATTTATGGAATATTAACAATACAATATGCTGGCTTATTCCAGGCCATATACTGTTGGTTCATATAGCTAGCATTTCTACTCTGAATGGCAATGGTCCTCCAGAGTCTCAGGCAGAGGCTTGTCCCAATATCTTTTCATCTGGAGAGGCTAGTGATGAAAATAGGACCTTCTGTAAGCAAACAGATTTTTGCTTGTTGAATTCCATGTTTGTATGGAAGAACTGGGGCCACAAGAAGATAGAAGTTCTGGCCCAGTGCTTAGTATTCTTTGGTACTGAGATAGACATAATCAATCAGCTGTGCAGGCTTCCATTAGGAAAGACCCAGGATATCTCGTGGAAGGTGGCTGGGTTCCTGATGTGTAAGAAAGCTACGTTTAGGGAGTTTTAGGAGCTCATCAGCCACCTGAACTTCACTTTCAGGTTGATTGTGCCAGGCCTAGCCTTCATGAGGTACCTTTGCAACACTATCTGCAGAATTACTAGGCCACATCATAGAGTCAGAATTATGCTAGGTATTAGGGAGGGCCTCAGGGTATGACAGGATTTTCTAAATGAGTGTAATGAATTTCATTTTGGAGGAAGGAGGTAAACCTTAGGAATGCACTGCAAGTATCATCCAACATAGTAGGCTCACTGGGCATTGGGGTTTCTCCAGGATTTTTTGGTGTGCTCAGTTTTGGCACTCTGACTGGACTGAAGCAGGGTTCATTGCTGATTGACTTTTCTTGAGTTTTTTCCAATCCAAGTTTCAGTTAAGCTATGGGCCGATGGGCTAACCAACTCATTGTTACATTTCTGGTGTGATAAAATGGCCACAGTGCAGGTGATTAATCCTCTGTCTTCAAAATTATCCTGAGTTACAAAGTCATGATGGAGTTTACACAGCATTGCTTGACCAATAATATTCTCTTTGTGGTGCTCCACAATGTGAATTGGACAATGGCTTAGCTGATGCTCTCTCCTGCATGCAGATGAAACACTTCAGACAGCTGGTGGTGGGCACTGCGGTCAGGCCAGACCTGGTGCCAGTGGACATCTGGAGCCTTGGAACTGTGAGGTAGTCAGGGCCATCAGTATGTACCTGGCACCTAGCACTAGAAAGACATATGTCAGGGCTGTTAAAAGAATTATTTGAATTTGGAAAATAAGATAATTTGTGAGATATATTTCCAGTACTGGACCCACACTTACTCCAGGATTGTGTGTCCTTGAAGGGCAGAGGGTTGTGTCCACAGTTCATAAGGGCTCAGTTGTCCTCCTTGGCCTTCTGGAGTAAGGCCCAGGGTTTCATGGACACAATAGGGGATTTTTGTATTCAGAAGGCCCTGGAAGGATGGACTAGTGAGAGGGGTAGGGTGGTGGATGACAGAGATCCTCTTTCCCCAACAATCCTCAAGGATTTTCCTTGGGTTTTTTTCTGGCTGTGAGGCCGTGTTCTGGGATAGTTTCTTTCTGACGTTTCGCCTGCATCTATGGCTGGCATCTTTCTCTGAAGATGCCAGCCACAGATGCAGGCGAAACATCAGAAACTATTCCAGAACACGGCCTCACAGCCTGGAAAAAAACCAAGGAAAATCTATGGATGCCGTCCGCGAAAGCCATCAACTTCACAATCCTCAAGGGTTCAGGGGGGTTATGGCCTGGTATCTGTGTGTCAACTTACAAAATTCTTCATGTCGCTTCTTTACTGCCTTTTTTGAAGCCCTATGTACTTGTAAACTTGTACTTCAGTCCAAGGGAGACAGGTCTGGTAAGGCCTTTAGAGAACACTTATGGCACCCTTTTGGTGAAGGATAGGTCTCCAGAACTACCCTTACATGCCATGAGACCCGGGACATGGAGAATGAGGCTGTTCTTGGGGATGGGCCCTTGCAACTTGGGAGTTTCATCCTCAGGTTGATTTTCCAGTAGATGCTCAGCTGTTTTGACTGGGGCAAGATGAGGAGGTAGGTCATGAGGAGACCACCTGCTCCAGCTGCTCCCTCACTAGGTGTCTCTCCCCTTCTTGCACATCCGAGGGAATAAGATCTAAAAAGATAATAGATTAAATAAAGTGGCCCATATTTCAATCAGTGTCTCATTTGTGGTCTCGTTATTTCCTGGATGGGTCATCAAATGGCATGCTGTGCTGTTTGTGGTTTGTAAATAGAGTTTCGATAGGAGATGGGCAAAGTATAGCCCGCAGGCTGCATGGGGCTCCATAGGGCCTTTTTTGTGCTCCCCCACTCCTCCAGGGAGAAAAAAGCATTGCAATTCTTTTTTTAAAAAATTCCAAAATACCCCCTGAAGCCTTCTAGGGGGTGTGGAGGGCATTTCCACCATGTTTTGATCCCCCCTCGTCCCCATGGGTCAAACAAAACTTTTACAAAAAAATTGCCAAGTGTTTTAATTTTTGTCATCCCCAAATGCCCTCTAAGGAGTGGGGGGGGGCATTTTTACCACATTCTGGGTCCCCCAGATTAGGCCCAAGAAAATACTTTTTTGAAATAGGAAGTGAACTGGAAGTGACTTTGCTCTTTATGAAAGGTCTGGAAACTATGCCTTATGAGGAGACACTTAGGGAGCTGGGTATGTTTAGCCTGGAAAAAAGACAGTTAAGAGGCAATATGATAGCCCTGTTTAAGTATTTGAAGGGGTGTCACATTGAGGATGGAGCAAGCTTGTTTCCTGCTGCTCCAGAGACTGGAACACGGAGCAATGGATGCAAGCTCCAGGAACAGAGATTCCACCTCAACATTAGGAGGAACTTTTTGACAGTAAGAGCCATTTGGCAGTGGAACACACTCTCTCGGAGCGTGGTGGGATCTCCTTCCTTGGAGGTCTTTAAACAGAGGCTGGATGGTCATCTGTCGGGAATGCTTTGATTGTGATTTCCTGCATGTCAGGGGGTTGGACTGGATGGCCCTCGTGGTCTCTTCCAATTCTACAATTCTATGATTCTATGATCCTGTTCCTTTACTTCCTATTCTAAAAAAAAGATTTATCCAGGAAGGCCCTAAAATATGGTGATAGCTCCCCCTTTGTCCCTTAGAGGGCATTTGGTGGCAGAAAAGGTTGGGTTTTGTTTCTTTGTGGGAGTGGGAGTAGCAGAGGAGGCCTTCAAGCTCTCATTGGGGGCTAATTCAGCCTACCCTACCCTTCCACAGTTGCCCACTCCTGATTTTAATTAATCTTAACAGTTTTAATTTTATAAATTGATTAATTGAATTTTAAGTGACTTTATACTTTTTAATGATGTTTTTGTATAGGTTTAATCTGTTGTGTAGCTGCCTTGAATCCCATTATTGAGGAAAAAAGCAGGACATAAATGAATGATAAATCAATGCTGGGAGAAAATATTGACAAACTGGAAGAAAATGGGAAAGAAAACCAGGTTACCTATCTAGATATTCTGTATTTTACTGTTAAAGTGCCAGTCTCACATGCTTTTTGATTCAAATTCTGGCAATGCTTGCATACAAAGCCCATAAGCATACTTAAAGGGTATGTGGGGGGGATAGAATATGCTGACAAAGATATGAGTGTTTTGGGAAAATATATAAAAAAACAAAAATATTTTCACTTCATAACAGTGACAGCCAAGAACCCTAGCTTTTTTTTGCCTCCTGGCAAGGTTAAGCTGAGCTCTTAGAAAACAGACTCATAACAATAACTGGTTTCAAATTGGAATGGAACATGGAATCAGACCTGATATGGAATAGGCACTTAAGTGAAAATGTTGAACAGCACCAATACTGCAAATATCTAAAGAATGGTTATTGTTAAGCATTCAGCACTTGGAGTTTGCAGTTCAGAAGACTACAAGCAGAAGAGAAACTTAATTGAATGAAACAGATGTGTGTATATGAAACAGATCAGGGTGCTCCTCAATTTCCAATGTGTAGCCATTTTGAGCAGAGAAAATTGGTGCACACCCTACAGAAAACTATTCCTGGATAGTGATCTGAATTGGCTTTACAAAGGCTTTGGTTCCGCTATAGAAAAAAAAATCTTGGTTTTTGTCTGTGAAAACAAGCCAATGTGAACTTTGAACTCACATGTGTTCTTTAGCTTTTCCTCCTCCTTTACAAACAGAAGGAGATGCAAACTTCCACTTTTGATTTGAAATTAGCCAAATTATCAAAGATATTGTTACACAAAACCCTCATGTCTGTGAAAATCCACTCAAGAAACTGATCTTACAAAGGGGGATTAATAGCGACTCAAATGGCAATACAAGAGGTTGCATAATTTACAAAATCTTAAAACCCTATATATGTGGGTGGAGCTTAGGAAGGACATGGGAGTCGTATGTCCAAAAATAACAGATGCAACTTTATTGAGCCAAGTAAGGCATTCACACATGGCACACATTCATCTAAACAAGCAAGGAAGAATACCAGAGTAAGGCAAGAGATAGTTTAAAACTGAATTAGGTTAAGACTTTGGAGAGGATACTGCACCTGATCCTGCATCTGGGCTCTCTTCAGGAGAAGCAATGTTACTCTCAGGTAGCAGCAACAGAAAGTGGGGCAGGCAGAACTTAGGAAGGGAAGGTTAGGATTAGGAAAGCTGGGAATGGAGCACCTAACTCGGAATGGATGCTGGCCAGGAATCCAGGGATGCAATATTGGGAGCAAGGGGTTTCAGTGAGGGGAAAAGTAAGAACTGGGACAGAGAGATGTGGATTTGGGAGGAGAACTCAAGTTTTCCAGGGCTTTTATAGGGAAAATCCCTTTGAAGTTGTGCTTTGGATGAAAAGAACATTTGTCTTCAAATAGCTCTCAATGGCATAATCAAAGGAATTCTGAACCAGCCAGGAATTGGGGAAATAGAGGTGATCTGCTATTAAATGATTGACAGGCAAGTTTTCTTTGATTAGAGGATGTCTGTGATTTGCAAGGTAATGAATTCTCCCAACTCTGCAGGTAGCTGTCCATCAAGTCCTGCATGTTTCAGGAAGAATCTCCTTGTTTCACAATGGAATGCTGTATTATTGTCATTAAGGTATGTATATTTGGATAATTTATCAGGCCCATTTCCTTGGCATGGTACATGACTGAACTTTATTTGACTCCTATTTCCCAGAGCCCCTTTGTTTTCTGCCAGTCTGTGGAAGGCCCGGTTACCAGCTGAATTATATCAGAACACTGTTGCCAATTAAATATTGATCCAATATCAGGATGATGGGATATATGTTTTGGGGTTACAATATCCCAAGTCAGGGAGCTGTGTTTTGCTTCAACAATGGTTAGTGAGAGTAATCGATGATTCAGATATTGACTTGTTCTTAACCCACAGTTTAAAACATGGGTAGGCAAGCTGGCCAACTTCAAATGTTTTCTAGAATAATTCCTATTATCCTCAACAACTGGGTATGATGACTGGGGCTTATGGTAGTTGATAGACAAAAATATGTAGTGGTTACTAGACTGTTTGGTTCTGTTTTAAACAAATCACACTTCCTGAGATTGTCAATATTACAAGGAACTATGATTAAAGTGAAACTTCCATTATGGGAGCAAAAGAGAACAGGAGCGATGAAGTGCCTCAGTCCAAGGCTTACTACAACTGTGATGTTGCAGGAGCATAATGTGGAATATAGCACTGTGAGCATACTTATGGGGATTCCATTCTGCTCCCCTCAGCACTTGTGACTACCATCACAGCCATTTAGGGGAAGTGGAGGCACCCAGGTAGGGTCCAGTTGCTTCTCAGCAGCTGATAGAAAAGAACAGCCACCACCCTGCCGGATCTCCACTGGAGTTTTGGGAAAGAAATGTCTTCCTTTTTCTCCCAGCTGCAGAACTGTAGTCGGACACTGCCTAGACACTTCACTCTCCTACAGCCACTAAATGGCTGAGGGTGCATGTGCCAGTGCTGGGAATCAGCCTTCTGCAGGGGTATTCAGGGGGTGGGAGAGGAGATGTGTAGAGAATTTAAATACCTACTGTCTGTGCTTGCACAACATGAGGATTCCAGCCAACAACTCCTTCTTGTAGCAAGAAACCATGGTCTAAACTGAGTCATTATCTCATAGGTTCAGTTGTGCCCATAATAACTTTTTATCAATTACATCTGATAATTACAAACTGGTATAGCATAAAAACAAGGAGACTGAGCTATGAATCAGGAAGCCCCTGGCTTGAATTTTGACTCTGTCATGAACTCACTAGATGGCCTAAGGCAAGTATTCCCCCTCAGCCTCAGTCTCACTTGCTCCCACCTACCACACTGCAGGAGATAATAAATAATTTTCACTAATAGGAATGTTGTACCGATTACACTAGATAATACACACTTGTGAAATGCTTTGGGTACTTGAAAGCACTGTGAAAATGTTACATTTGACATATATGCCCTATATAAATGAGAGAAGGGAATTTGGTGTTTTAATATATCTGAGCTTCAACCTGATATGTTGCTTAAACATCTATGGTCTGTGACATAGGAGATTTTCAGACAGGCAAAAATCGCCCCTTGCCGCGCGAGCAGCCTCCCGAAACTGCTGCGCGGCAAGGGTCTTTTTTGGACGATGCTGTGCCTCTAGCGAAGCCGTCCGTGTCACTTCCGTGAAGCTTGGGACGGCTCCGCGTCATATTTCAATCACGGGCAGCCTCCGTGCTTGAAATATGGCGCGGAGCCGTCCCAAGCTTCACGGAAGTGACACGGACGGCT
This sequence comes from Gambelia wislizenii, assembly GCA_030847615.1. NCBI lineage: Eukaryota > Metazoa > Chordata > Lepidosauria > Squamata > Crotaphytidae > Gambelia > Gambelia wislizenii. The sequence goes on along the minus strand of JAUMIR010000001.1, from coordinate 160,179,546 downwards.
TCGCTAGAGGCACAGCGTCGTCCGAAAAAGACCCTTGCCGCGCAGCAGTTTCAGGAGGCTGCTCACGCGGCAAGGGGCGATTTTTGCCTGTCTGAAAATCTCCATAGTCTTACCCCATTCCAGGACCGATAGCTTTAGCCCAATGGAATATGTGATTTCAGCAGTTTTGATAGCCAGGTTGGTTTTTACAGTCACCAGCTAGCTCTGAAAACAGCTCACAGGCAATTCTAGCCATTTGGTGACATACAAAAATAGTCACAGTAATGATTCTGAATATCATTCATTGCCTGATGATCATAAGAAATAGGATATAGTAATAGGCTATAGGTATTTATAGTGACGAATTAGTAATGTAGAGGAAACAAACAGAAAACTATGATGTTAAAAAGTATATGGCGGGAAGGTTGGAAATCTATTTTAGCACATTTGTATGTATGTGTGTATGCAGGTATTTTTGTAAGTATATATATCTGTGTGTGTGTGTGTGTGTATATGTATATATATAGTGTGTGTGTGTGTGTGTGTGATGACTGTAGTGGCTGTGTTACTGTCTTAATGTATTCAATGTTTTTATTGCATGTTAACTAATAAAAAATATTAAAAAGAAAAAGAAAATTGTTTCAGGCAAAATAATCTGCTGCCCTAAAGCAGGAAATGAAAACAAAATGCAGATGGAAAAGAAGATCAATATATAAGTTTTGTTGAAAAAAAAAATACTTTTACAAAGATAAAGAATGGATTTAGGAATGCTCACACTCTTTAATGCATTATGACTAAACCATTTGCTAACATTCCAGTCGAGATCCCATCAATTCCAATAGAAAGTACAGCCAAAAGAAGTGTACTCATGACTGTGGTCTAAGCATTGCATTCCTGTTTTAAACTGGCACAAAGTCCCAGGGGACTGGGAGATGGATCCTGCTAGATCAGTGACTGCCCCTACCCTCATGCAATGCTTGGGGTACCCTGGGAAGAGATGGAAGACTATCTCTCCTTGTCCTACAATATTCCCCCATCATGGAGTCTCAGGATTATGAAGAGTAATTCTGAATATCAGCAATCTCATAGCTAACATTTTAGAATATTTTGCTTTGAGGTTTTTAATTTACATCTTTGTCGGGGGGATACTGCATTTAAAGCTTGTGTCACTGTTTCTTCTCAAATATAATATGTACACCTATCCCGATGTTTTTGTTAAGAAGCCTGACAGCAAGCTCCCATCATACAAAGCCATTACCTCCTTTCCCCTTCCAGTATAGATAGAACTATTATTGCCCTGTTATTTTTAGAAGCCCTTGCATTTCTACACTTTCCTGTGGTGGAGACATTTGAGGTGGTTCAGCTTTCCTCAGCAAGGTTTCATGCAGTATTAAGGATATTTGCATCATACAGCTGGATTCTACAGTTGTAATATAACGTAATGTAACTGCAAGTCTAATCCTCCCACCACCCCAATGCGAAAAGCAAAGGCAATAAGAAGTGAGACTGAAGAGCTGTTCCTTTGACCCATCAGTGTTTCTTAATAAATTGCCCTCAAGTTGCTAGAGTCCCATTGTGGAGCATTCATGGGTAAAATGTAATGGTATGGAGCTTGGGTTTGGCTGAAAGAACCATCACAGCATCTGGATTGCTGCCTGAAATCAATTCTTGCCTAAAGTTTGGGACTTGGAAGTGACACTTTGCTAATGCTTCCCTTGCCCTTCATGTTCCCCAAAGTATCATGAGTAGTATGAGGGATAGAGTAGCTTCTTCTTTGATTCTGCTCCACTGTTTCACCTACATTTCCATGCCATGTGACATTGGCAACTAGTGATACCAATATCATTGGGTTGTGGAATCTGTTCCTGGCTTTAGTCTGACCTTTAAATAAGTTATCCAAGGTAGTGAACCCTATTCCCCAAATAGGTCCAGGACAGCTCTTTTAAAGTTCAGACTAAAATCCAGAGCCTTGCTGACATTGGAGCCACTAGCCACCACTGCTAGGTGGTGAGTGGGAGAGCCCCCTTTCAACCCCATAGTGATCTGGGGCCCATTCATGCTATACAATAATAGTGCTGTGTTTCCTAGGATTGGCAGTTTAGGGAGGAGCCTTTAGAATTCTCAGCCAGAGGTCTCCTTTACTTATTCTCCAAACTGCAAACCCCAGGAATCCATAAGATAGAACATGACAGCCAAAGTGGAATATAGTGCTATAATTGTATAGTATAAATGGGCCCCTGGTCAAGATTCTCTCTATTTTCTGTTCAGATCATAATGTTCCTGTGCTGTGTAGTGCAGATGGAAGCTCCCTTCTCAATATGCATCACAAAGTGTGTGTGTGTTGGGGGGGGAGAATGTGTGTAGGACATATTTTGACCCTACTCACTTTTAACCAGTACCCAGTTACCTATATGCAGTCCCCAACCATCTTCCCCAATAGAATATGGCCTTTTGGGAGAAAAAAAGTTCCCCATTTCTACTTCGAAGTTATATCTTATACTTACAGAGTCTCAACATGGGCCTTTTCACACTACAAAATTATAGCACTATGATTTCACTTTAACTGCCATGGCAACATGCTCTGAAGTCCTGGAGTTTGTAGTTTGGTCAAAAGCACTAGAACTCTCTTGCAGAGAATTCTAAAGGCCCTTCATTAAACTGCAAAGCTGAAGATTCCATAGAAAAATCACAGCCATAACACACTAAGGCAGTTGCTAATACATAAGCACCTTAGTTCCATAGCTACATAGTGACTCCTGGCTAGACTTCCTCCCCATCCTCACTTATTAGGCAGCAGCCAATGTGATTGACAGGGGTCTATTCCCCTGTCAAATGACTGATGTGCCCCCCCCTCCCATGAGTCATCTCCATTGTGACAGGCAGACGCAGGGTCTCTATTACAATCCACCTTCCCATTGGAGATCACTCCCACAAGGGAGATTTGGGAACATCAGTCTTCTGCTTCCTGACTGACAGGAGAACAAACTCCCATTGATCATAGTGCCCAATAAGTGGAGACTGGGGGACTTTTAAGGTTTTTACATATCCCCTAAACTAGGAATGTGTAGGGATCAGGAATAAAAACCAGTCACAAATGTGTAGCTCTAGGGTACGCATCCAAATCTGAGATGTCACTCAAGGTAATGCATTCATTAGTGAATTTTAGCCAATATCCTTTAGTAAACCAAATACCTCCTAACTTGGATTTGGGACTATAGGTAACTTCTTCACTAACCCGATGAGGTCATTGATATTGCTCATCAGGATTATTAAAATTGTCCCCAATGGAAACTGTTCAAAACAATGAAAGCCACTAGGTCAAGTGAGGGCAAAGCAAACTGGCAATGTACAAAAAGAACAAGACATATGCTTTCATTTCTGAGAGTTCAAGACAACATAAACACAGATGCAAGTAATTCACTTTCACTGCAGCTGCTTTCAATCACTCTTTCTCCCAGTTCCAGCACTACCTTTATTCTACAGAGTCTCTCGCTGCCTTCATCTACCAATTCTGTAAAGCAGCATGAATTGAAACCAATGGAGTATTTCCAAAGAGTTTAATGGCAGAGGGATAAAGAATCCATATGTACCGAACACTTTAACTTGCAAGGCTTACAAATGGGATGTTAACAATCTCTTCCATGGCCCATTCATGTCCTTACATGAGGAGAGCATCAGCAGAATGCAAACTCTTTGTTCTTTCCACTGAGGGAAAAAATCAGGATGGTTCCAATTCCAAGTACCATATGTCATCTGGTTATAAGTTCAAAACCATGCTAGAGATTACAACAATTAAAAAACAAAACAAAAAAGGCCAATAATTGCAAACTTCTCCTGAAATGATTGTCTAGGAGTGTTCTAGGAAATGGAGTGGAGTAGAATTATTTAGTGGAAGCAGCCACATTTGGGTTCAATGATACTGCAGACTTAAAGCCTAATTACAAAGACTAGAATCCCATTGCTGACATATCTTTTATGGTCAATGAAGATGAAGATACCAGTACCTTTATCTGCAGTGATGTTCTGCCCACAACACTTTCAGATAGCAGTCTCTGTTTCTTTCTTTGATTTATGTACTCAAGCCTTTTTGCTTCCTTCCTGCCTGCAGACGTCACTTCCCCATTCTTCCAAAACTTAGGGGTTGTTTACACGGCAAAATAAATCCACAAAGAATGCGACAAGAAGCCTGATAGTTCCCATGCATTTTGAAGCAACAGTGCCCTTTTCAGAAGGAGGGGGTGCAAAAAAACCCATAAGTTAAGCAGTATCAGCTTTCGCTAGTTTTCCGCACTTTTTGATTAAGTTCACGAAAATGCGCATAATTTATCGTGGGAACTAATGATCGTGTAAACTGGCATCTGCCTTTTCGAATTACTGTGAGCAGAGCTGAATCCTGATTGGTTGGAGTGACCATTCTGCTTTATCCGAATAGACTGAGGGGTTGAAGAGAAGAAATTCAGCCTCCTTCTGCTTGCAACCCACTTTGGAAAATTGAGCCCTTCCTGTCTGTCTTTGGGAAGTGGGTGGGAAAATGCTTCGCTGCTTCGCTGGTGTTAGTGTGTGTGTGTGTGCGCATTCGTGTGTGCTGGGAAACAGCTGATCGCATGTTTGTTCTTTTGTTTGTTTGTCCTTCCATTCACTTCCTTTATTCAAGGCTTCAGAGGGAGGGAAAACAATTAGGAGCCCTAGTTCTGTGGTGTGTGTGCATGCATGAAGGGAAGGGAGGGAGATCGCTCCACCATGCTTTTGCCTGTTCGTGCTTTCATTGACTTCTTTCTTTATAGAAGCCTTTTGGGGCTGGGGAAGACGGGGGGACTTTGACAGATCGCTCTTTCGATTGCTTGCTTGTTTGTCCTTTTTCTTTCCTCTCATTATTTATGGTCTCCATAACCCCCTCCTTGCTCCTTCCCCGCCTCCTGCCTGGCTTTAATCTTCTGGAGGCGATTCCCCCGCCCCCAGCTTTGCCTGTGTAAACTAAGGGAAACAGAAAGTGGCTGGTGCTGGCTTCATCTTCCGAAAATGCAAGGAGTCATGTGATTTATGCGCTCCTGATGTGAAAGAACGATAATCTGGAATCTTGCGAACTTTTTCCTGTCGTGGAACCGGCCCCTTAGTTTGTCTCCCTTTCTCTGGGAAGGGAGCTACAATGAGGCTCCTGCCTCAGGGTGGCTTACATTCAACATGTGAGAGCCAGCCTTAGGAACTCTTCTACTGAAATGTCGGTTATTGTCTTTTGTCTATCTCCTTTTCTATCCCAAGATGAATTTTGTGAAACAGTAAGTATAACTTTTCTCCTTTTATTTTTTTTTTCTTACAAGAGCATCCTGATTATTTTCTCCTGTTTCCTACCACAAGCTTATACTGTACTGGCTACACTACACTCTGCTTGAAGTAAGAGATTATCAGATGTGGTAAAAATCATGTCCAAACATTGCGATGTGAACAGGAAGGGGTGAGATTATCAGATGTCCTCCAGCGTTGCAGGGGTGTAGCGTGGCCATGAGTAAGGTGTCCCTTTTTGTTAGCAGTTTGTCCCCATCAATAAGAAAGGGAAGCCTCGTCTGTGGCAGTGCTATGTCCCTGGAACAGCGGAAGGATGCAGGCATCTGATAAGGTCACCCTTTCTGTTCTTGTTGCGATCTTGTGACACAGTTGGGAACATGATTTTTTTTGGCACATTTTCCTGCATCTGATAATCTCCATAGATACCAAATATTCCTCTAGTGGGTGTCAGATGGCCCATGCAGAGATAATGGAACAGAACAGAACTATGCCTGGCAGATGCAGGATCACAGCTGACATGCCTAGTATTGGCATAGGTTTCACACAAGCAGTAATGTGCTGAATTTTCTGCATTTGACAGAATTAGGATCACCTTGGTGATCTTTAAGCAGTTGCATGAAACAATGGCCATAGGAATCATAAGTACATATGTATGTACTAATGTGGATTCCTGTGATTGTCGTAGCTTCATAAAGTACTGAAAGAGTTCAAAGCCCCTCTTTCATACATACACCACAGTACATATCTGGCACAGGGTTATTTTACATTTTATTTTAATGGTTTTCATCTCAGGGCATGTATCTTCTTCTTTTTCCCTTTCAGTGGAGGTTCCACAGAGCTCTGTTCTGGTCCCTTGATTGTTTTATCTTTATCTACTATCTTAACAGTTCTTATCCATTCATATGGTTTTCAGTATCATCCTTTAGCTGATGACACACAGCTGTACTTCTCCACTCCAAAACTTTCTTCTGACATTGAACATTGTATTACAGCATGTATTTCAGATATTTCAGCATGGATGCTTCATCATTGCCTAAAATGTAATGTGGGAAAGAGACTACTTATTTTTCCTCCAAACCTGCTTTATAACATACATTCTCCATCACTGTTGATAATGTTACCATTTATAATGTGAAGGAAACATGGAGTCTTGCCTTTATTTTTTAACTCTTTTTGTCTTTTGTTCTTCACATTGAGGTTGTAGCAAAGTCATGTCATTTTTTTTCTTTATAACATTGCCGATATCATACCTTTTCATTCTGCTTTCTCTGCTGAAACCTTAGTTCATGCATTAGTCATTTCCTGCCTTGATTATTATAAACTTCTTTTGACTGGTCTCCCATTGTCTCACCTAAATCCTCTGGTTTCCATTCAACATTCTGCTGCTAGGATTATCATTTTAGCTTATTGTTTTGATCATATTACCCCAGTTTTGATATCTCTTCATTGGTTACCCATAGAATGATAGAATCATAGAGCTGGAAGAGACTACAAGGACCATCCAGTCCAACCCCCTGCCCTGCATGAACACACAACCAAAGCACTCCTGACAGATGGTCATCCAGCCTCTGCTTAACCCCCCCCCAAAGAAGGAGATGCCACCACACTCTGAGGCAGCATATTCCACTGTTAAATAACTACCCATACCTTCTAGGATTCAGTATTAGCTTTTGGGGGTGACGGTGGTTGCATTTTGTCTGTATAATGTGTTTTGCAATTATATTGTATAGGTTTATATTATATTTTATTATTCATTCATTCCCTTTGTATACGCATACACATATCTTTTAGATTGTACAACTTTGGAAGGACCAACTTTTTTGTTGTTGTTATATTATAAAGCACCATGTACATTGATGGCACTGTATAAATTATGATGGTGGTGGTGGTGGTTTATTTAAAAAACAAACAAGCAAGCAAGACTAACAACATAAATGACCATCACTTCTATTTCTGTCTTAACTCTCCAAAAACTTGCACTTAACCCAATGAGAGACAAGTTCTAGATTGTTAGGAATGTAAAGAGCTCCCTAGCCCTGGTTTTCTTTCTTAATTCTACTCTGGCTTTCTAATCCACTCCCAAAATTAATTTTGAGAGCCAGATGAATAGACTGGGACCACACCAATGCTGAGTTAATGCCGAATATATGGACAAATTCCCAGTAAATTGAATTTTGTTACTGGGAAATGCCAAATAAATGGAACTACAGTGTAGGTCATAATTAGGTCAACTTCCTATGCAACAGAATATTCAACATACTGGTTAGTTGTTCCACACACATTAATGAAATAATAGAGTTCCATGCAATGGCCTTAAATAAGACTTTAGTCCAAAGTCCCAGATGAAGAACAAAGATAGGCAAATACAAGAAGACTTTAGGATATATTTTTCTTATTCACCAGGAGGGTAATAAAAATAAATTTAATCCAGCCTTGGTTAACTATGAGAGGATTCACTTTGTTGGAAAGGCTCCAGTGATTAATTCCTGAAATTATACGTATTGTCTGTAAATAGATGAAAAATAAATATTGCCAACATTTTTCTCTCTGTCAATTCTCTTTCCATTATTTAACCCCCTTCTTGCCATCCTTGTCAGATGGATGCCCACTGTTGCACAGGACAAGGGAAGGGGATGTTGTGGCATTTCAATGTTCTATAGACAAAAGTTCACTGTTCAGTGGGTTTTGCATCTTCCACAACATTCTCAGAATGAATGAAGGCGCAAGGCACAATCCTTTGTACATTGTTGTTATACTACATCCATTCCTTTCAATGGGAGAATCATTGTGGTTGGAAGCTTACAGGAGAAAGACTGTCACAATTCAGGTAGGAGAGCTGTATGAACATCAGCAACAGTTTAAGCTCCTCAGATCTGACTATGGCTCCTTCTATCCAATAATGACAAACTTTGTGTCTGCTACAGTTGATCAGTTCTAGACTAGCTATATAACAGTGGGCCATGGCCAGTTTTAAAGTTGACAATGAAGACATTGAAATAGTTCAAGATTTTCCTTATCTTGGCTCAGTTATTAATCAGAAGACTAGGGAGATTTTCAGATGGCTAAAATCAACCTCTTGCCACGCAAGCAGCCTCCGGAGCAGTAACGAGGCTGCTGCACGGCAAGGGTCCATGTTGGACGATGCCATTTCTCTCTCAGCATCGTCCGTGACTCTTGCAGCCAGCATTGGAGGCGGCCACGCTGTTTTTCACTCACGGAAGTCAATTGAGAAGCAGCTGACAGATGGTTCCAGTTCCTCTCTTGAGCGATCTCCATTGCAAAAGGTAAACATGGGGTCTCTGTCACAATCCCTGCTTGCACCACAGATTGCTCATGCAAGGGGTGTGTGGGAACATCAGTCAGCTGCTTCCCAATCAACAGGAGAACAGACTTCTGTTGATCACACAGCTGCTGCCTGGTAAGTGGGGATTGGGGGATTTTCATGGTCCTTACATATTCCCTAAACCTGGGCATATGTAGAGATCATGAATATGAACCAGTCACAAATGCATAGCTTTAGCTTATGCATTTGCAACTACCTTAGTGAATTCCAGCCAATATAATCGGAGTAGAAATAAAATATATGCCACCATAGTGAATGGGAGGGGTAGGGTACTGTGACTCAGTGACTTGTGTACTTGGTCAGTATATAGTGGATATGCCAACTATTTATGATACTAACTCAAGGTCCTTCCTACCCCTTCTTTGTTTTAACCAGTCTAAGGGTGCATAGCTTTCCAAGCAAAGGGTATCTTCAGAGACCATCTTCTGACAACCCTTCCAACAGAGCAATGCCCTCTGTAAAGTAGGACACATGGATCTTATTAGATACAATCTCTCTCTTTTTTAGCTTTAAAAATATATTTATTAATACAAAAACATCATAGTATAAAATAACACTAAAAATCAACTACAAAAACATACAAATATATGCAAACTAACATCTACTAACAAACAAACAATAGTAAAAATAAAAACAAACAAACACATTCAATCAGTTTAATTTCCTCCCCTTCTCAAAGTTGGTTTCAAATGTCCTTTTACTATTACATTTCATTATCATCTCACTTTTAGGGGCTGAATGCACAATGAAGTAAAGCAGCAGTGCAAAAGGAAGGTTCTGTTGTTGTTCTTTTGTTCCAGTCCTGTGGGGGACTGAGGTAAAACCACATCTTTTTGCTACCCCCCCCCCCAAAAAAAATTAGCAAAAGGATGCGGTTTTACCTTGATCCCCCATGGGACCAGAACAAAAGAACACCAGAAGAATGATGACGTCGTGCAGTAAAGCAGCACGGAAGATGGAACCTTCCTGTTCCCCTGCCACTTTACTTTGGAGTGCAGTAAGTTTCTCTCAGTCTTTCATTTTGTGTAGACTGGCTTGGTGTGAGGCTGAATTTGAGTTGGTGTGCTTCAAATAAAAGTGACTAATGTCCGTGCATAAAAGAATAACAAGTCTAAATATATTTGCATTTTAGTGAAGCTGTGTTATTAGTGTATTTGACTGTATATTTTGCAGATAAATTTGGTAAAGGATTGAGCTTTTTGGCTCCCCATTCAGGTTTCTTCAGGGTTGTTTTTTTTTTTTTAGCATTATGGTATTTTGTATCATTTCTCTGGATTTTGTAAAGGAAGGAAATACAAACAGAAAAAGAGGAGGAGGAGGAAGAGAGAGGGTGTGTGGTTCCCCATGGCTACACCATAGCATCAAGAAAAGCATCTCCTTGGCATGGCATTTGCTACCGATCTATCTGAGCAAGAAATTCTACATGGCCCCAAGCTCAATATCTTAAACACCCCATCAAAATCAAAGGAAGCATTGTACATTTTTTTAAAAAGAAACTTTTATCTTCACATTGCTTTTCTTGCTGATTTTCCCCTGCCCCACATTTCTCTTGTAAAACTTCTGTGGCTCATTCATAGATAGGTTGACATGGTTCATAGTATTTTTGGAGGTCATGCTAGGCCTCTTGTTACTTCTGAAAGCTCCTCAGATAAAATAACACAAGCCAGATAGCTATTGATTGTCCTCACTTGCTAACAAACATCAGTTCAATAAAACTGTTGCATTTTAATGTTTTGAACTTCAGTCTGGAAACAATAGGAAATGAACATCATTTAACACTGATTTTCCTTAATCTTCCACCTCTATGTGTTTATGAATGACTTAAATTCTTTTCAAATTTGAAGCATTGGAAAGAAAAATAATCAAAGAGACAATTTTCCATTAGATCACCTTGAGGGAACACATCCAATTATACCAAAAGGATCTAAATGAAATGCGCTTTGTGTGAGGAACAGGAAATGCACTCATTAGAATTAATTCCATTTCATTCCTCCTGCCTTACCTTCTTGAGCAGCAATCAATCAGCCTCTAACATGCACTCTTTAGTCAGTCATTTTGGAGTACAAATACAAAGAAATTGTTTTTAACTTCTGGCTTATTGGCTTTCCCTAATTGGTTGTAGGATTAGTTAAGGAACCTGTTGAGGAAAGTCAAGTAAAAAAGTCCAAGGATAAAGATATTGAAATAAAAATTTACAGTAACTTGGCTCAGTCATTAATCAAAATGGAGACTACGTAGTTTAGAAATCAGAAGAAGGCTAAGACTTGAAATGGTCACTTTGAAAGAACTAGATAAGATTCTCAAGAGCAAAGATACATCATGAATAACAAAGTCTGGATCATCCATGTGATATTATTTCTAATTTCTATCTAGTTGTGAAAGCTGGACAGTGAAGAAAACTGCCAAGAAGAGAATCAGCTCACTTGAAATGTGATGCTGGTAGAGATGCCGAAAAGACAAATAAATAGGTCTGCAAGGAAATCAAGCCCGAACTCTCCCTAGAAGCCAAAATGACTAAATTGAGGCTATTGTACTTTAGACATACCATGACACATTAGAAAGCCAATAATGCTTTATAAAGTTGAAGGAATAGGAAAAGAGGAAGATGACATTACAGATGGCTAGACTCAACCAAGGAAGCCACTGTTAATAACAGGCCCCTTTCTTAGGTAGAAAACATTGAATTTCTCAAGAAACCTTTGTACTGCTACATCTGGAAAAACATTTAGGTGCTGTATGGGCAAAACTTGCCAATTACACTCCAAATGAAAAAGTTTTACCTTTGTGGGATGTAGAAACCTCAGAGTTAAGTCTCAGTCCCTTGCTCCTTCTTGTTTAGGATTCCTGTATTGTGGCTACATTCAGTATCTTTAAATTCAGGAAACATATTCAGGGGTAGTCATGTTGACCATGCGGCAAAATACCTACACACACACCACAAAACAATGATACTTTTTTGGGGGGGGAGGGGGGCAACTGAAAAGCACCTAAAAGTTTTTCCAGATATAGGCATACACACAGACTTCTCAAGAAATTCAGTGTTCTCTGCTTAAGAAAGAAGCCAGTGGCTTTGCAAAGGGCAGAGACAGACTGGATCCCAAGAGAAGTTACGTTGCTGCTGCTCATGGAATTTATATTTTACTAGTCTTTGTCTCAGTCCTCACATGGCAAAAGGGGGGAATGACCTCTGCTTGCATTGAGATACCTCCAGAGCAACATAACTACAACAGAATCAACATCTGATACAAAATATTGACTAGAATTGTCAATTTTCTTCTTCTGTATGATTTTTAAAAGCATATTTTGCCTGATGAAGAAGCCAGTGGAGCTTTGAAAGTTTGCATGATACATTTTGTGCTTTTTAGGACTTTTTCAGATGTGGTTTTATAACGCTAGCAGCCTCGTCCCCGTTGCGAGGCTGCTGCGCTGCAGGGCGTCCCTTTCGGATGACGCTCTCCCCTGCCGATACTGTTGCATAACCGCGGGGACGCTGCAGCGTTATATTTGGCAGTTTTCTAATCATGAAAGTAGATCATGATTAGAAAACTGCCAAATATAACACTGCAACGTCCCCGTGGCAGATCGGCAGAGGATCAGGAGGGGAGAGCGTCGTCCGAAAGAGACACCCTGCAGCGCAGCAGCCTCGCAACGGGGACGAGGCTGCTAGCGTTATAAAACCCCATCCGAAAAAGTCCTTAGTTGATCTCTACCCTAGCTGTTTTGTGGATTTTAGATTTTGTTGTATTTTGCAGGAAATGGAATGAGAGCCTCAGCTTCAGAAATTTCAAATCACCCCGATGAACACCATAAAAATATTTAAAAGGCCAAAATGCTTTGGGCTTTTTCTGTAGTAAAGCACCCATCTACCAAGCACATGAGACATGCCTCCAGTTTTTCCTGTGCATCCTATGTAAGAACAACAAGAGATCATAGCTGGCATCAAAGCACCTGAGTTAACCAATATTCTCCTTCATGAGGTTGCCTGACAATCAGGACTTTATCAGGTGTGGCAAATATGGTGTCATAAGGATGCCTAATGATTGTGAAAGGGTGTGCAGACCAGATGACATCATCCTTTCGGGATCATATCTTGTTAAAAATCCGTCCTGTTTTATTGATGGGCCAAGCCATCCATTGATCCCCCATGGTGCTTTGTTGCTGGCATTGCCAGCATTTGATCGTGACAGCCAGGTAGGGGATGCTCTTTTTATGACCCCCCCCCATGTACCTGGGAGTTTTAAAGTGTGTTTTTGTGCTTTGTTGTACTTTTTGTGTGGGATTTTTGCTTTAATTTTGAAATTTCCCACGCTAGTGTCTTCTCACAATAATGTGCAAGATCTCAACCCTGGAAGTAAATGGAGCCCTGTTTGTGCTCCATTACTACTGGGGAAGCCTCACTGAGGTTGCTCAAGGTAAGTGTGGTGGAGGGGTTCTTTTGCCAGCATAAAAATGCCATAATTTATGCCAGCAAAGAACATCAATGTGGGGTGATCTGATAAAGTCCTCAGTCAAAGCAGTAGGGCTTAAGGAACTGAGACAAGGTATAATGTAGGCATAAATATAAATCAGGATTGTAAGGCATCAGAAAGTCTTCAGCAGAGCTTGGAATGCTCTGGAAGCTGTTAACCCAAAATGTTAACTTTTCCAAGTTCTGGTCTTTGGGAATCCTTCAGTTAACAAACATCATATTTTAACTTTGGCCAATGTAAGACAGGTTTATATTGTCTTCCTGGTTGCCAGACAGTGGAAGGATGTCCATTATATTCAGGTTTAATCCCAGTTCAATCTAGCTAACAGTAAAAGCTGGGCAGATGATACTCCTCCCCCTCCCCCTGTCCATTAGCAGAACCCATCATTCTCCTGCTCTCCTCTGCAGCCTTATGTTCAGAAGAGTCAGGCAGCACCCCACTACATTCCTACATCTGGACACACAATGACAACACCATCCTCCTGGACCTCTGGAGGACCCCTGGGAGATCATGGAGAATGCTTTCTTCATTGTGTGTCCAGCTTTAGAAACATGGGCAGACATTTTCTGGCCTCCCCCACCCTCCCTCAGACACTAAATGACCATGCAGAGGGGTGACAGCAGAGAGGTGGGTTCTGTGGGAAGGGGGCCATTGAGCAAAGGAGGTAATGGATACCTCCTTCCATAATGACCACTAAAGCAATGCTTCTTAATTATCCAGTGTGGGGTATTGGTAGAGTATTTACCCCCAAAGAGATTGGTAACATGTTTGTACCCATAGAGTACAATTCTTTCTTTCTTTCTTGGAAGTCCTCCAAGAATTAGCAGCAGATGGCTCAGGGACTGTCATGAGTCCACAGACCACCATTTTCAGCAGAACTGCAGTAAAGGACATGTAATTTATATTTAAGGCATAATTTGACATTATGGCTGCATAACTCATCCTCAGGATTCCAGACAGTATCTTAACCCTCATATTACTAGTCTATTAGATACAGCACTCTTAAACAAAAATGCATTTTTGTTGTTAGGAGCCAATCAGTATGTGACATCTCTCTCTCTCTGGCTTTTCTTCGCAAATGAAGATTCAGGAAGGACTCATCCCGTGCTTTCTGCAAGCGCGCTGATGACTAAAAAGGCCAATCCAAGATAAACAAGTCCGGTTGCAGAAAGCACAACAGAAGGTCTCCTTGGGTGATGTTTCTGGGTTGTGAGTCTTTCTGTGTTGTCATTTCTCTTCAAGACTTGTTCGGCGTGAGTTCTCAAATAAGGCTGCAGCATTGTGGACAGTGCGTCTCCATGCCTCCCAATGTGAGGCCAGGGTGGACCATTTTTGGTGATCAATTTGACCGAGCCTGAGATGTTGTTTCAGGGAGTCGCTTTTTTGTACTAGGCTACTAAATATGCTTGGTAACTAGCATTAGACAGAAAGATAGCTTTTAGTGTTCCTGGTTATAATATATGTTTCTAAAGCCATTTGAATGGTTATCTATTTAATTAAACAATGTTTATTGACTTCTAAGAGTAATAGGTAGCTTTTCTCCCTGAAAATTAAAAAATATTCAGCAAATGTGGTTGTTAATATATTGCTAAAAGCTTTGAGCTAAGAGAAAAAAAAGTACTTTAAATGCTGTGAATGTACAATGATTAAGAAGCTTCAAAAGGTCTCTTATGAGAATGAAGGGGACTCCCAAAACTAGTGCCTTGGCAAGCATATAATATTTGCAGTATTTAATCAAGTGAAGTTCAAGTTCTCTGTGGATTTTTTAAAAATTGTAATCTGCTGCCTTCTTTTGAAGATAAACTAAAACATGGAGCTACTTATTAGACCTCTTGAATTTCCAGCAAGTAGAATCAAAGCTGTGTTCATTCTGTCCATGGCACTGGCCGAAGAAAATACAATATACCTTTTACATCTCCAGCAACTTTCATCCTTGTTATGTAACGCCACACGTAAGAACACCAGGAAGAGGAAAATGGGTCTGTTCCAAAGCTAGAGCAGGATTAAAAGAAGGGAGGATTGTACACCAAGACCCAAGGCATATCCTTAATTATGCAACAACAACAAATGATCAAAAGGTTAGAGCACCTTCTCTGGGACAGAAAACCATTGGGTGATCTTTTTCATTTAAGGGAGGGGAAAATGATTGAAGAAGGTTATAGTACTCATTTATAAAATTATTTTGTGGACAAAGCAGATAGCCATTTTAAAAATCTCACTTTGCCATAGCATTAAAATAAGAGGTCACCTGGTGAAGTTGTGCTGTGGATTGAACTACAAAACATAAAATGTACAACAGTAAATATCACCTGAGTCACCTCCTCTGATTACCTATGATGCTACTTACTAATTCATCAAAACTTTTGGCTAAACCTGAAAGCAGAATCAAAAGCTCCAGAGCTTAGAGAGCCTAACTTCCTCTGGTATGATTCTTGCATAGGTTGTTGGGGTGCAATTTTATTTCATTTTATTTTTGCTCCTTCCTGACAGTGTCCTATTCATCTGCACATGTTCCTGTCTTCTAAGAAAATAAACATGGATAGTTGACAGCATTTGTCAGATGGAAGTAAAGTAACACAGCAAAGGGTGTCCAAGCGGAAGAAAGAAATGGGAATTTAAGGTAACTGTCATGTTAACAAAGAGGAAAGGACCCTGGACTTTATAGGCACCCAGGGCTTAAAATGCATCTTACTTGTACAAAATCATGAGTGGGAGTGGGTCTGTGGGACAACATTTTGTCAAAAGAATCATTTCCACATGAAAAGGGATAGTCTTTTATCCTAGCTCCATGTTTATTCCTGTATCTTGGGTTGAGCTCATTTGAAAAGTCTGTCAGTGCATCCCAGCATGGCAATCCACCCGAAAGAGAATACTTTTCTCATTAATTTTTCTCAAAGAAGGGGTTACTTTTTAGACTAGAACAGTTCTTAACAAATATGTCTATATTTATTCAATCATCCATATTTAACCAGGTAATAAAGCAAAAGGTTCATCAGGAAGCTTCCATTTGTTTTTCAGAGGCTCGAGTGACACCAGAACTTGGTGGATTAAGCCCATGCTAACCAACTGAGAGTGTGCAGTCCTTTACATGTCTACTCAGAGGTAAGTCCAACTGCATTCAATGAGATTTGCTCCCAGGTAAGACTTCACCAGAACCCTTGCAACGGTGGCAGTTGGGAGCTTCCATGTTAGGAGGTGATGACTGTACTTTGGTTTTTTGTTTTGTTTTATTGATTGTTTGTTTTTGCCCAGACTTCAGTTAGCTACAGGACTGAATCTATTTGACAATAGGGCTCAACACATTTGATAGCTCCTTTAAATTTCAGACAAAAATCTTAGCAGATTTACTACCCCATTGACATGGAGGCCACCAGCTGTCCTTGCCCTTTCTGCACACAAAGAATCCATGGGAAGGTACACAGGGATGAGCAGGTTAGCCTTTCTTGCCACCAGAGCTCTGTGCTTGTTCTTCCTTTCATTGATGAACATTTATCAGGTATTTTTGAGGAGGAGTTCTAGCAGGTGTAAAAACAGAGTGTCTGTGCAGGAATAGGCCTTTGCCCTATCAGGATGTCATGCTGCATGCAGGAGTTCTCCACATGTAAATCTGTACATATGAAGAATTGCCGCCCCGATTGTTTAACAGAGGGGCTGGGTATAAATAAATTTAATTATTATTTATTATAACTCTTTCTCCCACTCTCCAGTGAATGTGACACACAATTGGATGGTGCTAGCTAGTGTACATACACACACAACCTCCTCCATCATGTGCATACTGACTATAGACAGTTTCACATGAAGACCCTAGTTGGCACTGGGAGCTACGTTGGCAAGGAGGTGATGGCTTGTCTTTCTTCCTTTCTATCCCAGTTAAGACTTCCTATGCTGAACTAGCAGTTTGATGGTTGCTTTGATGCAATTAGTGGAGAGAGCTTATGGTACCAGCACAGTGGTCAAAGATTATCTTAAACCAGTGTTGGGACAATTCTATGCTCTATTGGCTCTTTGCAGAAGAACACAAGATCCAACTCATGTTCATATACCTGGAGTTCATGCTGCCAGAAACCTTCACAAAATGGCATCTGGGAGCAAACTGGGTTTCTGACAATTTCACAGCCAGCTAGGCTGCAGGAATAACTGCAGAACCACTAAGTTTGTGTGCAGCATAGTAGTTGTGTGTATGGCCATTTGAAGTGGAAGGTTTAACCCTTTCTGCTGAATCTGTTTGACAAGCTTGCCCTGGCTGTTCACCTGCCAGCAGGCCTGTACTCTTCCAAAAGCAAGCATGTGGATATTGCCATTTATATAAACCAACCCTCCAGTTTTGCTTTTCAGTCTGAATTAGTCACACACAGATCACATAGAGCCATCTCACTGACCTTTACATTATGAAATATTCTCTTCACGTATATCCACCAATACAAGATCTACTACAGTCATTCAGTTTGCTGAATATATTTCAATAGACTGTATGATTGCCATGTTTATTATTAGTCTTATTCAAAGCCAAGGATGACTTTGAGAGAAAAGTACAATAACATTTATATTTAGCTTTTCTTGTGGTACCATGTCAGGCAATGGAACTTTTACATGAGATGATCTCCATTGGCATAAACACATTTTAAATACTTCCCAACTTATAAAAAGACTGCATATACTTCAACCACTATTTGGAAATATTATCTTGAAAAAACAGCCCTCACTTTATCTTTCAATAAAGTTCTGAAGAGATTTATTTATTATTACTTGGATAGAAGCAGAAAAACCATATAACAATAGGGAAGTGGAGATAGGAGTCACTAAAGTTACAGATGCTTTGACATTAAATAAGCAGCTGATTATTCAGACTTGATATATTTGACCAGAATATGCAATGGAATGATTATCCCATGGCAGGCCTTTTCAAGAAAGTTATTTGCATGTCCAGGCCAGATGTTCTCCCCCTGCCCTTCTTCCCCAAATAATGACAGGCACATTATATATTTGGAAAGATATATTGTTACATGATGATATATACGGTATATTGACAATAAAGGCCACAACTTTATTGATAACAGCTGCAATGGTTGGCTCAAATGACATGGGTCTGGATCCGGACATCGACATCGACCAACCCAAATGCTGGTCGATGATACCACTGTCAGATAACTACCGACACCACCACTGATGAAAGGGGAGGAGTCCTGGGCAGGCCCCACATGCCTGATGATCCCTGCCCCTCCCCCTTCCCACTAACTGCTGTAAAAAGGTGGGGTCCTGAAGAACTACTGGCCAATCCAGTGCAGTGACCGAGTATATATAACCGGCCGCTGAGCCATAAAGCAGCTGTAAAGCAACCGTTATAAAGCTGCTGCAAACTGCTGCAAAACTGTCACAAAATTGCTAGAAAACTGTTGCAAAGGGCAGCAGTGCCTACATTGCTTCTGAGCAACCAATCAGGGCAGGAGGAGGCCTGCCCTAATTGGTACCCGCTTTTGCACCCCTTCCTGGACCGCAGAGCAAGCCGGGAAGGGAAAGACCTCTATGGCGGCCCCCATGCTGGCTTCTACATGGGCTGAAAGAGTGAGAGGGACCAGACCGGACCAGAGCCGCCGGGGGGGGGGGAAGGTTAAATCCAGCATCACTATTACTCTCCAATGATCCAATTGTTCATTATAAACAATAACCTAGCTCTGGCATAATTTTTATTCATTCAGTGCCCTGCACTAGTCATAACACAAAGTGAGGTTTAAGTAAAGTATAAGGATTAAACCAAGAATACCATTCTTATTTCATTACTTCATTCACAGGAAGTAATGTTAAGATTAGGGACAAACACACTATGCTGTTATGGCACTATTATTCCACTTTAACTGCTATGGCTGCCTCCTGTGGAATCCTGGGATTTGCAGTTTAGGAAGGGGCATTTAGCATTCTCAGCCAGAGAGCTCTTAGGTTTCACTAAGCCCCAGAATTCCACAGGAGGCAGCCATAGCAGTTAAAATAGAATAATAGTGCTATAACAGCATAATGTGATATTGTCCTGAAATCCTCTTGGCAACTTGAAAGCATAAGTACTTCTTTAAACATTGAATAAGGAGGTATCCTCTCCAGTACCTACCTGCATAATTGTCATGAACCCCCTGGCTGAGGAATCGGAGGAGGAGGAGGAGGAGGAAGCAGAGAATATAGATGAGGCAGAGGAGGAAAATATAGCTAAGTCTGAAGAAGAAGAGACTGCTCCAGCTCCCTCTGAGAGGCCAGCCAAACCAGAGAAAGAAAACAAGCCTCCCTCTGAAGAACAAATAGTCTGCCAGCTGGTGATAGATGATACAGACCACATATTGCCTCCCTTCTCTGTAGCCAAACCACCACATCCATCTGCATTTAAAAACCAAACCTATTTCCTCTCTAATCAGCTCCACCTGACCTTGGAACTCTAGCTATAAATGTAGAAGCAGTTCTTCCTTCAAGCCAGTGCTGACAACTGCTTATATTAAGCTGTTGCATTCCTTCTGGATTCTTGCTTGCCTTGACTTCAAATTGACTTCTGGACTGCTGCTTTAACCAATTGTTGATCACAGACTGGGGCCAAGGACCTGACTCTACTGAATTCTGGACTGCCTTTTGACTTCCCTGGCATCTGGTATGGACAATTGGTAATCAAATTCTGGACTATCTTTTGACTACTCTTGCATACTGTATGGACTATGGGTGAGTGACTTCTGGACTAGCTCTTCACTTCTCCTGCTTCTATTGTGGACAATTGGCAACAGGCTAAAACAGCACCCCTTACCTTGTTGTTTTTGTATTCCTCCCCTGTTGATCCTCAAGCACTTGCCACAGTGAGTTTAGGACAATGATGCTTTCCCCCCAGCTACACAATAACAACTGGCAGTGCATGGGGGCAGTTCCCCTTGAATCAAATGGCTACTGATTGGCCACAGGGGTGAGGCCAGGAACTATCTGGCTGCCATTACACTGCTTGGGGATCTTATCCGTTGATTGCACTCACTTGGTCAGATTCATAAAGTAATATCCTCTGACTTTTAATTATGCTTTCATCTGCTGGTTGTTTAGAGAACATTTGTAATTTTAATATTTGCAAACCATATTTCAGATGAAAAGGAATAATTTGCTAGACAATACAGGAAATCACAGTGCACTGGAAATCTTATTTTTTAAAAATGAGATATCCATTTTATTTGGGAAATACCAAATTTGAATACTTAAGCAGTGCCCCAAAAATTTCTAAATTGGCCCATTTTGTGACATAGCTCTTCTGACTCTAGTGAATTGGACAGAATTTAGGTGCATCTTATCATCTTTCAGCTTCTAAGTCATTTGGGTGTGGAGGTAATCTAAGTTTTCACACACAGCCAATCATTGCATTATTTCACAGAAGAATGATGAAGAGAGTGCAATAAATGGATCAGAGAATATTTAAACAGGAAATGTCTTCTTTGCAGAATCTGGAAACTGCTTTCACTATTTGTTCACAAAGTCCAAATAGCTTTCTCAGACCCCAGCTGAAATTCTCACAAGAGTTTATTGTTTGAAAACAATGATTGAGTGTGTTGGTAGAAATCGCTCCAAACAAAAAGAATGCTGCTTAAATCCATGTTGCTCCACTGACTTGGACTGTTGTAAAGTATGGGCAATGGATGATAGTAATTCACTCTCAGAGCTTTTTGGAGTGGGCAGTTTAGAAACAAAGAAAGCAGTTTAGAAACATAAGTCATTTCTGACTTATGGAAGCCCTAAGCTGAACCTATTGCTGTGTTTTCTTGGCAAGATTTGTTCAGCAAGGGTTTGCCTTTACCTTCCTGAGGCTGAAAGTGTGTGACATGCCCAGGGCCACCCAGTAAGTTTCCATGGGTGGGTGGGGATTCAAACCCTGGCCTCCAGAGTCTTAATCCAATGCTCAAACCATAGGACCATGCTGGCTGTCAAAGAGCAACTACAGGCACTAAAAAAGAATGAAGGAGTATCCCCAGTGGAATCTGTCCATCAATAGAAGATCTCCCTCCATTCCCTGCATCTCCAGCAATCCATCCAGATATTAATTGGGAGGACTAGGGGAACCTCTGGAACAGATATGGGGTGCCGTGGGAAATGGGAGAACCTATGATGCAATCATGTTATGTTGAATGTAGCTCCTTAACACTATTCTATGCAGGGGCATACAGGCCACAAGCCCCTTTCCCTAGTAATTTTTTAAAACTTTAAGATGCATATATATGGGTCCCTTACATTATTTAATATCTTCACCTTTGAAGTGCTATCAGTCTCATTTCCTTTGAATTAGGGGAGTCATTTTAGTCTACTTTTGTTTGATGCCATGTAGCAAAATACTGATGATGTTGGATACAGCCTGTGGTGGGATTGGTCTTTGGGCCTAACAAAGTTGCCCACCTCTATTCAAGAGCATTGATCTCTGGTAAGTTCCTCAATAGAAGCAAGTAAAGAGCTGACCCCAGGGAGTGTGTTGGATCCTCTGCCATGGTGGGGAGGGCAATGCACTCTTGGGGCCTTGTCACACTACACAGTTATAGCACATTTATTCCATTTTAACTGCTGTGGCTGCCTCCTGTGGAATCCTGGGATTTGCAGTTTAGGGAGGAAGGGACATTTAGAACTCTCATCCAGAGAGCTCTTAGGCCTCACTAAACTACAAACCTCAGAATTCCACAGGAGGCAGCCAGAGCAGTTAAAGTGGAATAATAGTGCTATAGCAGTGTAGTGCGATAAGGATATCTGTCAGAGAAAGCTGATATCATAATAAACACATTACTCTTTAAGGTGACATAAAATTCTCTATTGTTAAATAGTCAAAAAAGACTTAAATTGGATGAGTGAATTAAAGTATTTTCGCCTAAGAGTTACATGACAGCAAAGTTAATAATGGCTTAGTTCCCTGGGGAGGGTTTTCCATAATACATGAAGAGAATTTCTTTAGACCCTCCCAGCTTGAGATAGTTTTGTCTAAATAGCCCTCAGTTTAGTGTGGGAGAATGTCAGGAATGTAGGCCCGCCGCTTTGCCATGGCCAGACCCACAGGTCCAAACACAGCCTCATCCTTTATAACTGCTTGCAGATGCCTGTTACATATGTTGTATATATTCTTGATTTGTTAGAGAGGGAAAACAGTGCCTCCCTCAAACAGTTTGTCAACTCTGTCTTTTTGTTGTTGTTGTTTTTTTTAAAAAAAGAACCTCATCTTTACATTTTAAACTCACTGAAATAATAACACCATCAGAACACGAGGAACCAAAAAAAACTGCTTGGATCCTAAACACGTTAGAGTCTAAATTCAATAGATAGGACTTTATCAGACCACCACCCAAAAGCCCATTCTTTTGCCGGCATAACGTTTCCATTTTTATGTCAGCAAAAGAACTTCACATGCTGCTCATACCTTGCCTCCTGTCCAAAAGCTTCCCAGTAATGAAAGAGGAAGTGAATGGAGGTCCATTTACTTCCTGGTTCAAAATCCCATGGATTCTCATGCGAAGATGCTTGCATGGGAAATGTTTTTAAAAAAACAACCAAAACAACACACAAAAAGTTTTAAAAAGGCACATACACACACTTTAAAACTTACAAGCAACCTGGGGAGGATCATAAAAAGTGTGTCACTTACCTGGATGTTATGATCTCACCCAGAAGTGTTTACACCAGACCGGCCATTCAACCTGCATTCTCATGAGTAAATTAGGCACAAAGTTTCAAACTGGCGCGAAGCTTAAGCCATCAATAAAAAAGTATGGGTTTTGGCCAGTACATAAATGTGAAAAGGCAATGTCATCTGATGTGTCCTCCCTTTTGTGTTTATGTGGCATCCTTATGATGCCATATTTGGTGTGTCTGATAATGTCCTTAGTCCCAACTAGCATAGAGCCATTGATTCAGAGAGAATTTGGTAATTCAACAGTAATACAAGTTCCACTGATTCAGTGGTATTAGTCTGCTTGAAATTAACAATTGGATGTAGGCCATTTACTTGTGAACAAGCAGTATTTTGTTACAGACAAATATTGTATATATTTAAGGCAAGTGTGAGAAATTTCCAGAAGGGTGTGAAGGCCATTTTTGTCATGTTTCTCATCTTTCTTTTTTATGAAGAATCATCTTTTCCTGTATAAGCCTTCTCAGAATTTGATTTTTTTTTAAAAAAAAAATCCTTTTAACCCTTATGTTCCACCAGCCCTACGGTAGCAATGGAGTGGGGGGAAATGAGGCCATTGTCCTCCCCCATTAAGAATTCTCTCCAGCCATGAAATTTTCCTTCAGTTCCCAAGTTTCTAGCATTGCAGCTGATAGTTTAGAAATACAATGGATCCAAGAAAAGGATATGGTAGAATTGTGCAAAACCCTAACACTAACACTTCATTAACTTACCAAAACATGACATGCACAGAAAGAAATCTTTCCATACATGTACACTTTGTATGCTGTAGGACTTACCTTGGGCACCTACAGCTATGTGTGAAAATTCATACTCAGCTTTGACATATCTGCTGATAGCATACAGGTGTTCAATGTTCCATCAGAGATAAGCTATTTTAATAATCTTGGCTTTTGGAAATAACATATTTGAAGGAATTTCAACTGGAAAATTACTCCTCAAGTTTGCAGAGATATCACAGCACAGTAGACCTCATTAACAGGTCAAATTATTATGATAGGATAACTTGCACAATGTACAATACAATATCCACTATTATTCAGTTAACACAACTGTTTTGCATGTGAAAAATATTGTGTTTTAAATTAACCTTTTTTGGAAGCTCCACAATATGCTTTCTAATTAAACTGTATTAATTAGGTGTCATTTTAGTCATTACCTGTGAATCTTTTCTCCACAGAAACCTCTTTTATAGTAACGGGTTCCCAAATACTTCTGCCAACCCCCACCTAGCTTTTTATCTCTGTACTGCTCAGGGAAGATTGTGTCACTAAATCCCTGCACCAGCCCAACAGGCCATGTTGCTCTGTACAAAGGACAGGGATTTCCCTTCAGTTGTGGAACTACCACCTAAGAGAAGTCAGTCTAGTTCCGTCCCCTTTGAGCTGCTGGAGGCTTCTGTAACCAAGACTGCACAGTTTTGTATGGCCTTTTGTCCTTTTGCACAAATTTTCCTCATAGGATCTCAAAGTGCAAAGAAACTCATGCTGTTCTCCTTTTCCTCAGCAAGATATCTTAAGTGCTGAGACACTCCTCTTCTGTTACTGATGTCAATATTAACAAGGGGCATTGTCTAAATTGGGGGCATTGTCTAAAACGTTTAATTGGGGGCATTGTCTAAAACGTTGTTGTTGTTGTTGTTGTTGTAAATGTTCATTTTGTTAATGTTTTTATCTGTTGTACATTCAGGGCTTCTAGCAGGATGAGAGCTCGTAAAGAATTTTTGAAAATTAATAAATAAAATTAAAATAAATGATTCTAGCTTTTCCTCATAGATTTATTGGCTGTTGGGGGAATGCCACTGCTGCCACATAAGTAACTCTGAGTCTGATCCATGAGGGGGTAGATGACCAGATGAAGGACATTTAATTTGCAAACAAATATTTGGCCCAAGTAAGCCATCACATGTTCCTTGTTTGGAGAAAGGTGGGACATGAATTAAGCCAATAAAAAAATATAAATACCTAAAGAAATTGTTAGTCAAGATTGAATAGTGTGACTTGGGGCCTGGGCATTGTCAAAACTTGAGAAAATGGTCACACCACTGCATCCATCTGGGTCACCCACTGACAGAGCATGGCTATAGGATCAGATCTGATAAAATAACGTTTGATAAAAGAATTCTAACAACCTGAACTGTGGTTCCTTACACAAGCATGAATCCAGCTATTTAAAGAATTAGTAAAGACTAAGGCTGCTGACACACTGCAGAAATAATACCATTTGAAACCACTTTAACTATCATGGCTCCATTCTATGGAAACCTGGGATTTGTTGTTTGTTGTGGCACCCAAGCTCTCTGACAGAATATTATCACACTACATCATTATAGTGCTATTATTCCACTTTAACTGCTATGAATCCTTATATGTGCATTTTAGGGAGAGGCATTTAGAATTTTCAGCCAGGGAGCTCTTTTCTAGTGCCTCTGATCAAACTACAAACCCCAAGATTCCACAGGAGGCAGCCATAGCAGTTAAAGTGGAATGAGAAATAAAATGTAGTGTAATAAAATCCTAGTGAGAAGGCTAAATATCTAACAAAACTACAAATCCCAGAATTCCATAGCATTGAGCCATGGAAGTTAAAGCAGTGCCAAACTATATTATTTCTGCAGTGTGGCAACAGCCTAAGTTCATTTGTGCCTGCATAAATGAAAAGCAAAAAGTTTGGGGCAGATTTTAGTTATGCATTTACATCTTGCTTAATCCTCTAGTCCTCTTCATCACTATAACTAAGGGTGTGTTACAGTTTAAACAGTAATTGATGTGTTAGGTTTTTTTTAAAAAATGGTCCAGCTGTTTTCCGTATGTCTAGATATTTCCCTTGGCTGCAGCTATTTAGAAATCAATTCTGCCTGGTAGAGCATGTTAGCAACTTTTTCATTCTTTGGGAAATGAATATATGGGATTATAGATTGTGATGAACACTTCATTTATCAATGTGGTAGATTTACAGGCATCAGAAGTGTTTGTGTCTTTGCTCCCTCAGGCTGAACCCCTTACCAAAGCAAGCCCAAAAACATCTGCTTTCCTCTGTGGCCCCTCTTAAAATGGTACCAGGAAGTGATGTCACATCACTTTCTGTTGACATTTTGAGAGGGGCCGCAGAGGAAAATGGAGGCATTTTGAGGTAATACAGGTATACCTCTGTTAACACAACTGACAAGGGAAGCTCCTTTTACACTGTCTTCTTACAGCCACATTCTTCTCCTGACCACCTCTGGGTTTTTTTTACTCCGTTTGAAAAAGTCCTCAGTCATGGGTTGCAGTGCCATGTCTATAGTAAACAAGGCAATAAAACTTGACCTGGGAAAGAATGGGATTCTACTCTAGGCGATCACACTGTAACTGTGTGAGCTTATGTCCAGCATGTCCGGCATGTAAGGTAAGAAAACACTTCCAGAATCACTTACTAAGGAGATTTTCACACTACACTCTTATAGTTTTACTATTCCACTTTATTTTCTATGGCTGCCTCCTGTGGAATCCTGGGATTTGCAGTTTAGGGAGGGGCATTAACAACTCTCAGCCAGAGAGCTCTTAGGCCTCCCTAAACTACAAACCCCAGAATTCCACAGGAGGAAGCCAGAGCAGTTAAAGTGGAATAGTAACACTGTAACAGTGTAGTGTGAAAATCTCCTTAGTGTGTGTGAAGAGCAAAACAGGAAGAAAAAAAGGGGGGAAGCAGATTAGCCTGCCTCATCAGCTACCCTGGCATGTTAAAAAAAAGTATGGATCTAGAATTTTCACTGCTGAAATGGAAATCATAAGAAAAGTGGAGACTTTTAAAAGAAAAAAACATCATCCTGGGATGTGTTTTGGAAGAAGCTTTCAAATGTTCTCTAGAAGATTCATTTTTTTTTAACATACTTCTGCAAGGCTTACCTAATTGGGTTGTTTCATTTCACATGTGCATAATGTTTAGTTTTGAAGAAAAAGTTTGCTGAAAATTGTTGAACTGCTGTTTTTGTTTTCTGTTTTAGTTTTGTGGGACTAAATACCCTAAACGCATCAGATGCCACCTGATCTTGGAAGCTAAGCAGGGTCAGCACTGGAATATAGCCTACAGCACCTGATATTCACTGGCTGTCTTCTATCCAAGTACCTGGATGGGAGACCACCAGTACATATCAGGTGCTGTAGGATATATTTCAGCGGAATGAACTGGCAAAACCATCTCTGAGTATACCTAGCCTATGAAAGCCTTGCGAAATTCATGGGGTCACCAGAAGCCAACAGACAACTTGAAGGCACATGCATACACACATGGAAACCTCTCCCTATTCTTCCCATGCTATTTCTACCTCTGATACTAAAGCTTCTGTTAAAGAAATAAAGCCCACTAACATGTTTGCTTCATTGACTGAGGAATACCTGTATGGAGTTCTGGGAATAGGCTGGTGATATTTTCTATGGACTTTTTTGGATGGCAATTTGTAATGCAAGAAGGCTCATCCCTCTTGCGAGGCTACTGCACAGCAGGGGGACCGTTTTGGATGACGCCATTCCCCTGCTGATTCTGTTCCAGAAGAGCTGGGAGGCTGCAGTGCCATATTTGGCCATTTCCTGATCACGGAAGTTGACTGTGATTAGGAAATGGCCAAATATGGTGCTGCAGCCTCCCAGCTTTTCCGGGACAGAATTGGCAGGGGGACGGCGTCATCTGAAATGGTCCCCATGCCACGCAGCAGCCTCGCAAGAGGGATGAGCCTTCTTGCATTACAAATCGCCATCCGAAAAAGTCCTATGTCTTCCCATGTTTTGTGGGAGCTTTCTGCATGGTTTGGGGGCAAAAAGTGACCAAAAATTACAGTAATTTTTTAATGGGGGTGTTGGGGAGCTTTGTGGCACTAGTGCAGGGTTTCAGGGGGCACAAAGGCAGGGTTCAGCATCATGCTATGCCCGCCCCAATCTAACAGATAATTTCTATACATGTCATGTCAGAAGTCAGTCCTTTTGAGTTCAGTAGAACTTAGTCCTATATAAATAAGATTGCAGCTTAAGTGTACTTTTCAGACAGCGTATTGATGAAGAAATAAGTATCTTCCTTTAAAAAAAAAACCCTCAACTTTTACTAGCTTTTCCCCCAGGATAGATAATTATTCAACTCTTAAAAACTATAAGTGATTTAAAGAATTTTAAAATTGAACACCTCTCCCACCCAGCACAGCGTAGCATTGTGTGAGGGGAGGTGCTTCGATGGCCTTACATGATCAGAGATCTTTAATTTGATCATGGCACCTTGTGCCATGACGTAGGAGGTTTGGGGTGGATTTGAGGTAATTTAACAGAGCCCACCCTCCCTCTTCTTCTTTTGCTTCAATTCAACTGACCCTCCCGCCTCTGTCAGAGTGTGAGTTTACTGGATGCTTATGGGCTGGGTAGGATTTCCCCCCCCTTTTCCACTGGATTTTTTGCCTACCCCACACTGTTGCAAAGGAATTGTAAATTTGACCTTCAGGTAGCGTTATAAATAGGTAGTCACCTGGAAGGTTGTGGGGGAGATGGGGTGTTCAGTGTACACCAATGACACCCCTTTTGGGTGAAGGATGGCTCTATCAAACTACCCTTGCAGATCATGCGACTGGGGGATGGAGAGTAGACTATCCTTGAGGCCTTCCCAAGGGCTGAGCCCTTGCCAGAAGTCATGTGACTTGAGGTGTCTTGTCATGGAGTTCTGCCTTTCAGCAGATGGTGCCTGGGGGGGAGTAGCCCAATTGATGAGAAACACCCTAGGGCTCAGGTGTTTTGCCCAGGGAAGCTGAGAGGTAGGTCTGGGTGAGACCATCGGCTCCAGCTTTTTCCGCATTGGGTCTCCCCCCCTAGTTTGCATATCCCAAGGAATAAAGATTAAATAGATGATAGAATAAATAAAGTGGCCCCTGCAATTCTATGATTCTATGATTCTATGTGTCTGGCTTCGTTATTTTGTGTGTTGGTCATCAAATGTCTTGATTGTTATATTTTAATTTGTGCCCTTTCAGCCATGTAATATTTAATATTGCATTGGATTAGTGAAAACAAATCTTGTGATAGCAAAGCCAGGGGGGATCCCTTGAACTTAAGACCTTAAAATATTTGTAATCCTTTATAATAATAATAAAGATATATAAACATGGTTAACCGCCAGACAGTGCTGAGTCTAAGAAGAGGCTGGGTCTAAGAAGAGGAGGAAAGAAAGATTGTTTATCTCTTAATGGATATCAAAGAAATGGCTGAAATGTGCATACTGTGGCAGGCAGGAGAGTATTGCCTATATTAACAACAAGAGGAAGAACAGAAAGTCCAGTTGGAAGAAGATTACTTGATCTTCATATAACTGAGATCAATGGATCCAGAATTCAATCCCTTCCTGCTTCATTTGTGTAATCTGGAAAATGAACAGGCCCATTCCAAAACTGCTTTTTGAGAACCAACCATAACACCAGACAAGTATCTGAAATAAGACAGCTCTCTCGGAAGGTAGTAAGGGCTGACAGGCAAATCCCATTTTGTCATCAGCCTGACAGTTCCTTTTCTGAAGTCTAATGATTTGATTCAAGCAAAGTGGGAGGGATCCCTTTTCCAAGGCTTAGTTCCTTTCCCATACATGAATCAGGATAAATTGCCTTGGAGTGGAAAAGAGATTTTTTTAAAAAATTAAGGTGGAATGTAAAAAGGATTTTCTCTGGAGCTGATCTACTGATATCAGCTACAGATGGTAGCTTTCATGATCAGAAAAATGAAGCAGGGGAGGGAATCCTCAGCAGATGTGCTGATGGAGCACATGCCAGATTTATTGGGCCTTACATTTGTGAAAGGAGTAAGAGAGCTTTTGTCTGCACTGATTGCTAATTGACATGAATTAGATTACAAGCTAGCTGTCTGTAAAAAAATAAAACCCTCTGGCACAAAGAAAAATACCACCAGAGAATGCCAGCTGTACACTAGACACCACTGGAGGAACATAGCAAAGAATGAAGATAGTTCTCTAAATGTAGAAAGAGTTACTTTGCTTCAGCATTGACTTGCTTAAAGAGTGGTGTAAATTGGGGCACAAAATGGAAAGGACAGGCGTACAAACTGCAGGTGATTTAGTTATTACATTAGAAAATCCTTTAAACAATATAAAAACATTGATGGAAATAATTCATGACTTTAGCAAATTTTCTGGATTCAAAATCAATAAAGATAAAACAGGGATAATAACAAAAAATATTACTAAGACAGAGGAAGAGCAAATCAAAAGCAAAACAGGATGCAGAATAGAAAAAAAGAATAAAATATCTGGGAGTATGGATCAGTAAAAGGAATATAAATCTGTTCGAAAATAATTATAAGAAGCTATGGGTAATGGTGAGGAAAGATCTGGAAAGATGGGGAACAATGAACATCTCCTTGCTAGGTAGAGTGGAATCTATAAAAATGACTGTATTACTCAAATTCATATTCCTCTTCCAGAATCTTCCAATTTTGACTATGGAAAAACTCTCACAGATTGGAACATGGACTTTAAAAAACTTTATATGGAGAGGAAGAAAGGCTAGAATTAAATGGACGATGTTACTGGACCAGAGGATCAGTGGCAGAATAGATATGGCAGACATTTAAAAAAAACTATTATAAGGTGTGTGCTCTTGGATTCAGGAGTGAATTAAACTGGAAAACCCAGACTCCTAAACTTAGAGAATGCACATACTAGATTCGGCATACATGCATACTTATGGTACGACAAAGCAAAAGTGAACAAGGATTTTGAAAACCATTATCTAAGGAAAGCGCTATTAAGAATATGGCAACAAATAAAACAAAAAAATTTATATACAAATGCCGTTGTGGGTATTCCTAGGAAGTGTTCCTAGGAAGATGGAAAGCAGAAGGAGAATGGATAAGATATAAACACCTGCTTGCAACAAAGTGAGGGACCAACACCGATACTAGAATCCAGAGAAGAGTTAGAAGAAACTGTTAATAAGGTGCACTGGTTCACATATCATCAGCTGAGCAACAGATACAAAGAAGACGTGAAAAAATACAACTTTGTAGCAAAAGAAAATGAGCTAGAGTCTATATTCTGGGGACAAAATAAAAAGAAAATAACAAAATTCTACAAGCTTCTCCTATCAAGAGAACTAGAGATGGAAACAATCAAAGATATGATGATATGATGGGCCAATGATATTGGAGAGAATACAGCATTAGAAGAATGGGATAATGCATGGGGGAAAAACCAACTCATTTACAGCATCACAGGACTTAAAGGAAAATCATTTCAAGATTGTGAACAGATGGTATCTCACTCCGCTCAGAAAGAGTAGAATATTTAAACTAAAAGAGAACAAATGTTGGAGGTGTAAAGAAGAGATGGGGTTGAGGTACCAAATGTGGTCTAACTGTGTGATAATTAAAAAGTTTTTGACCAGAATTTTTCCTTTTAGGAATTTCTCCTTTTGAAAGGAATGCGGGAAAAGAAATAGAGAGAAAATATTGGTATATGATAACTGCAGCAAGAATACTTCTTGCTAAATATTGGTGATCTGATAAGGTGGCAAAAAAAGACGAATGGATTGAGGAAATAATAGAATTAGCAGAGATGGATAAAAATACACATAAATTGTAGGGTAAACCAAGCAAAAGGTTTGTCTCTCTGGCTTTTCTTCACAAACAAAGATTCAGGAAGGACTCATCCCATGCTTTCTGCAAGTGTGCTGATTACTGAAAAGGCCAATCCAAGATAAACAAGTCCGGTTGCAGAAAACACAGCAGAGGGTTTCCTTGGGTGACGTTTCTGGATTGTGATTCTTTCTGCATTGATGTTTCTCTTCAAGACTTGTTCAGCCTGAGTTCTCAAATAAAGCTGCAGCATTGTGGATAGTGCGTCTCCATGCCTCCCGATGTGAAGCCAGGGCGGACCATTGTTGGTGATCAATTTGGCCGAGCCTGAGATGTTGTTTCAGGGAATCCTTGTATCACTTTTTTGGAGCACCGCTCTTACGCCGACCCGTGGTGAGTTCACCGTAGAGTACTATTTTGTGGAGGCAATGGTCCTCCGTCCTAGAAATGTGCCCTGCCCAGCGCAGCTGTGTTTTCAATATCATGGCCTCAGTGCTGGTGATCCCTGCTTGCTCAAGGACAGCAAACATTTGTCACATAGTCCAGTGTATATTTAGGATTGTACATATACAGCGCTGATGAAAACGTTTGAGGAGTCGTAAGTGGTGGTGATAGGTGACCCATATTTCAGACCCGTAAAGGAGACTAGACAGTACAATGGCTCTATACACACTGATTTTTGTGCTTTCCCTCAGGTGTCTGTTACTCTAGACTCTTTTGTAAAGTCTTCCAAATATGCTATATGCCTTTGCTAATCTGTGATCAATCTCTTTGTCAATCTTGGCATCTGAGGAGAAGATGCTTCCCAGGTAGGTGAACTGCTGAATGGACTTAAGCCCAGAGTTGCCAACAGCAATGTGGGGATGGTGGTGTTCGTCCTGTGGTGCAGGCTGGTAAAGAACTTCTGTTTTCTTCAGGTTGACTTCCAGCCCAAACAGCTCTGCAGCTGTTGCGAAGCAGGATGTTAGATGCTGCAAAGCTGCTTCTGTGTGGGCAACAAGGGCAGCAGCATCAACGAAGAGCAGCTCACGGACTAGATAGTTTAAAGTCTTAGTGCGAGCCCTCAGACGGCTTAAGTTAAACATGCTACCATCAGTACGGTAACGTATATAGATGCCATCTTCTTCTTCGAGCTCTGCCAGAGCCCTTTGGAGCAGATTGAAGAAAATTGTAAATATAGTTGGAGCAAGAACACAACCTTGCTTCACTCCATTAGTTATTAGAAAGGGCTCTGAAAGAGCATCGCCATATCTGACTTGACCGCGCTGGCCCTCGTGTAGCAAGATAATCATTTTAAGGAATTTGGGGGGACATCCTAGTCTTTCCAGGATCTGCCACAGACCTTTTCTACTCACAGTGTCAAAGCCTTTGGTGAGGTTGCCAAATGTTACGTAGAGTTCCTTGTTCTGCTCTCTACATTTCTCTTGCAGTTATAAAATACTGGGAATCACTATGGAAATATTTATTTACTAATTATGGGGAAAATATGACTTTTGGATTTAAATTCTAAAAATTTATTTAGATTATTCATATGAATTATGGTACACAGTGACTGAAAAAAAACCCCTAAAAGATGGAAGAAGAAAATGAGGAAGACTTGCTTTCTCTGTTAAGTTAAGATAACAAAGGTTATTGGGGTTGAGTTAGAAGCTGAAACCTTTATTCACAGGAAGAACTTATGTACAAACAAGATGACTTAAAATATTTGTTTAAAAGGAGGAGGGAGGGAATATGGGAGAGAGGGAAAAGTACTATATATATATTTTCTAAATACGTGCTCTGTAAGTCATGTAATGTGATTATTATATTTATGAGCAATTGACAATAGATGGTGTATGTAATTATAGTAATAATAAAAATATTTTTTTAAAAAAGTTTTGGATTAAAGTGCATAAAGTAATGAAGAAAATCTTTATTATTGAATACCCATTGGACCCTAAGTTGTATGTATTAAACATGACGGCAATATTAAAAAAGAAAGATGAAAAGAAATATTGGCGGATAATATTATATGAAGTTACTTCAGCAAGGATCAAAGTTGCAGTGAAATGGAAAGCTGCAGAAGCACCATCAATTGAGGACTGGTTAAACAAACTGATGGAAATGTTGGATAATGATAAACTGACACATATGATAAACAAGAGGCATGTGGAACATGTGGAAGGTGATTGGTCACCAGCAATTAATTACTGGAAAAATAGATAAGAAAGAAAAAGATGGAAAGGGTCAATAGAGAAGGAGAATAACTAGAATAGCACAAAGGAGAGGTATTGGAAGGAGACAACTGAAAGGTGAAGAAAAATGACTAGAAAGAGTAGAAGGATATAGATTATACAAAGAATGTGATATTGGATATGTAGAAACAGAAATCGAATATATAACAGTTGAAAATCCTAGAGGTTTTCATTTTAACAGAGGAAGTCAAGATGGAAGGAATGGGGTGGGCTGGAAATAAACACAGAATAAATCTTATACAGGCACACGGTGGTACAGTCAAATGGAAATGTAATGTAGGTTAATAATGTGAGTATCATTATGTGAATGTTCTTGTTACTGATGTCTATTGATGATTATAACTACTGGAAAAATGAATAAAATATATATTGGTAAAGACTGGTATAAATGAAGAGCACACCCAACAAATCTGAGGAATAAGGTCATATGTATACAGTAAATATATGGCTTAGGTCCAGACTATTTGAAGTACAGTATCACCCTTTATGAGCCCCATTAGAGCTTTAAGGTCTTCTGAAGAGGCCCTACTGTCTGTCCCACTACCTTCTCAAGCTCATTTGGTGGGAACAAGGAGAAAGGTCTTTCAGTGGCTGATCCCAGTCTTTGGAACTCCCTCCCTAGAGAGGCCAGGATGGCCCCATCCTTGCTCTCCTTCTGCCAGCAAGTGAAAACATTCTTATGCCATCAGGCTCTTATACATTGATTGAGATGGATTTTCATGTTTTTAACTTTATACGTTGTGTAATTGCCTTTTAAATAACTGATATATTTATACATTTTTACTGAACTGTTTGTATAGTTTTTAATCTGTATTGATTATTAATAATCCCAAGCCACCTTGGGCCATTATTTAGAAAAAGGCAGAATGTGGTGGTGGTGGTGGTGATGGTGATGGTGATGGTGATGGTATTGATATTGTCTGAAATCCTGTTGGGGAGTTATGAATGCATAACTCCAGGTAACTGTAACTGTGTGATATTCACAATCCCTATTTAGTGTGACATGCATGAATCTGGATGAATATCTCATGTGAGCATGAGGGAATATCTCATGTGAGATGTGAGCAGGAGGGAACCAATCCCAGATCAGGAGACTGTAATGGGAGGGGTTTCTGCATGATTGAAGGTATGCATGTCAGTTAGGATAGTCAGTTTGTGAGTTTGTCAGTTTGTGTTTAGAATTAGTGTGTGTTTCAGGTTAAGTCTGTGTGAAGTCTGAGTGAGGTTTGAATTCAAGAAAACTGTGTGCAGTGGTTGGAAGTCTGAATCTGGAGTCTGAATAAACAAAGGGTGAATGAATCTGGGATAAAACTCAAAGCGTTAGTATAACCAAAAGTTTCATCTGTGAACTAGTATATTTATGATTGGTCACTGCATAGTGATATCCTGCAACGTAATTCCAACACATTTATGAACATCAGACTGCTACACTGTTACTTCATCTTTATGCTTGAATAAATCAATCCTTTGTTATTTGTTCAGAACATCCAGATTCCTCATGATTCATTCATTATACAGGCAGGCAAAGGCATGCTTACCAGAGAAACACCACACATCACAACACCAGAGAAACAGAGAAACACAACACCAGTGAAACACCATACATCATTGACATATTTGGTTAAGAAGGTTCAACATTTTACTGAAGGTTCCCTTTGAGTAAAAAGGGAACCAAAAAGAAACTATAAAGAAGGTGGCAGGAATAGAGGGTGGAGGCGGCCAGGTTAAACAGTTCGGTAAAGTTAGCTGATGAGTTTTGTAGGTTGCCTTGGGTTTCACGTCACATTTAGCACCTAGTTTAGGGACATGTAGGGACCTTGAAAATCTCCCAGTCCCCTCTTACCAGGAATCCGATGCTGTGACCAACAGGGGTTCATCCCTCTGTCAGTCAGGAAGCAGTTTCCTGACATCCCCACTCTCTCCTCATGCAAGCAATCTCTGACATGAGGGGGAATTGTGACAGGGACCCCACTTTGTCCTGTTGCACTGGAGATCATTCATGGAAGGGGAGTATGGGAATGCTTCCTGAGCAATAGGGGAATGGACCCCCATCAATCATAGTGGCGGCTTCCTGATAACTGGAGGTTGGGGGGGTTGTAGCTCCATAACAACAGTAGTTTTGAATTCGTAGCTGTCCAACAGGATTCTGGCTATAATCTCTAGATTTATGTTTATAAGTGGCACCTGGTATAGCCTCTCTATCAGGCCACTTCTTTAGTTGAGCTTATCACCAGGACAAGACATTTTGCTGCCTGAGGCAGAGTAGCAGTAGGCAAATGATACCTGATGTCACCCTTCCTAATCAAAGTGCACATAAATAACCAAAGCTAGACAAGGTACTTTGACACCAAAAACAGACAGACCCACAGATCCCTCGTTCTTGACCTAGCAAAGGATAATACAGCAATAAAAAATTATTTAATTAACCATTTGTTGCTCTCCCATGGCACACAAAATATGCTGGCAGGGTGGTTGTCTTATTCTATCTAATGGTATGGCCAGCCCTGTTCACTTGCAATCATAACATGAATACCTGTTTGCCATAAGGTGCTTTCTGCCCATTTGTGAAAGTTCATACTTTGGTAAACTTTAATGAAGCAGAACATCCTGGTGGAGCCACTTAGAAAAGCACATACACGTGCCATTGGTAAGACACAAATGGAAAGAGACTGGAAAGGGCATGAAAGGTAGGCCATCCTAGCCACATCATTAAGGACTTTAACAGATCACATCCCAGAAAAGTTATTTTGCCAGCATAAATTGTGATGTTTTCATGCTAGCAAAAGACCCCCCCACTTGCTACACTTAGCTTGAGAAGCATCCATGAGGCTTCCTTGGCAGTAATAGAGCACAAATGGAGCTTTGTTTACTTCTGGGTTTGAAAACTCCCGGATTCTCGCAAGAAGATGCTAGTGTGGGAATTTCAAAAAATAAAATAATGACACAAAACATTAAGAAAAGCACCAAAACACACGTTAAAAGTTCCAATTACATAGGGAGGTCATAAAAAGAACATCCCCTATCTGGCTGTCATGATCTTACCCAGAAGCGTTTGCCCATTGACACTGCATTCACGTGAGTACAATTGCACACAGATTCAAAAACTGACAATGCGGCAGAAAATCACCACAGGAGATCAATTGACAGCTTCGGCTGTCAACAAAAAAGTATGGCTGATTAATAATATATGATCATGAAAGGGCAATGTCGTCTGGTACATGTGCCCTTTTGCAATCATTAGGCATCCTTATGTCACTATATTTGACTGGTCTGATAAAGTCCGAGAACTAAAGCTGCCAAGACAACAAGCTATTAACATTAACTCAAATATTTAGCATTACAGCCACAAAACACGCAGAATGCTGAGCAGGAAGATAACAATTTTTTAAACAGAAGTGAGTTTCATAATTGGTAGAGCCAGTTAGTGAGACTGAACTTCTCCCGCGCACTCCCCCTCTCTCCTCTTTTTGCCTTTCTCTCCATAGCCTTCCTTTGTAGTCCTGATGGTTTTATCAAAAGCAAGACTGGATCTGAGGCAGAACAGCAAATGGTTCTTCTTCCTTCCCAAATCAAGTGCATTGTACCTTGAGGTAGCAAAGTTTGCCACCTGTGAAAGAAAATCTCTCACACACCCTCTCTTCTCTGGTAGTAGTAAAAATTTAACCATAATAATTGAATAATTAACAATTTACTGCCTTTTCATGATATCCCCCACCCCATTCTAGCCAAAGCTGCCACCTGAGGCAGTCTCCTCACTGAAATTATTGGCAGGACTCAGTATTGGCAGGACTCAGGACCCATGCGGCATTACTGGGGACAAACCCTCATCTATCACCAAACCATGTCTCCCTTACCCAGAAAGATGGAAAACTGAATTTTGGACTGCAGTTCCCAGAATCTCCTGGCCAGCATGGCTACACTCTGCTCCTTCCACATTTCACAAATGACATGGAGTTAGAATGTCCCAAGTATATTTACCAATCTTAGCCCTGTTTCATTGGCTGCCACTTTCAGGTGGTGGGGAAAGGCAATAGTGCCTCATAGAGCCTCTTCTCTCCCTTTCAGCTGTAACATATCATCAGAGAGATCTGGTGAGAAGCACAGTTTGGCAGCAATATCCTTGACTCATCTGAGAGTCTATGAACTTTATTAGGCATAGGTTATTTGTTTTAAAACTTTTAAAAGATAGATTTCCCCTCAAACATAATAAAAAGAAAAACTAGCTCAGGTGCAATCAAACATTTCTCTGGCCTTGTCTAAATGAGGCAATATAATGTGGATTGCTGTGCATTAACACAAAACCACATCAGCATTCATTTGATTCCATGGGCTGTTGGTTTTTGGCAAAATCGCTGTTATGTGAAATTATCCATGTTTGAAGTTCACACGCAGTCATATCTGTGAATCAAGATGGTGGCCAGGAGTGAATTACTTGCATTAATATTCTCACAAGTTGCCACTGCTGCACAGTATGTTTTTTTAAAAAACTTTAAATCTAAGGTGTGCAAGTGCAACCTTCCATTTAAAAAAGCTGTTTGGTTGCCTCAGCACTACAAAAACACACACACACACACACACTTGCTACCACAAAATCTAAAGTGGCACTTCTGGAACTTAATTGCCAAAAAGCCCCCCTGCGCATGTCTGCCCAATCAGCTTTCCACTTAATGAATGCACTGCACTGTGAATCGATAGGCCAAACAGGCGGTAATGCACATTTCCATTATTTTTTAAAAAAAAAATATTGGGAAAAGCCACAAAATCTTTTCTCATGCAGTTTTTGCCTCCCACCCCCTTTCAAAAACAGTGAATCACCATGGGATCTCGTTGGGACGGAAAGTATTTTCCTCAAATTCTGTGAGGAGTTTTTTCACCATCTAGATAACCACCCAGTCTCTTTTCAGCCATTTTGGACAATTGAAATTTTCAAGGAAAATGTCCATCTGCTTTGTTGTCAATGTACGGTAACTGCTGACTGAACTACTTATCTTTCCTACTAACACAACTGCTTTTCTATTGACCTAATTACTGGGAGTTGACTATTTTAATGTACTTTGATTTGCAAGTCCCTTTGTTGTAATAAGCAGGAAAAGTATAGAAGGCATTTCAAGTGATGCTACCCGTGTTGAATCAATAAATATGGAGTTGGTTAGTCTCAAAAGGTGAGGTTAAGGAACTTCTAAATTGGATTTCTATTTTGTAGGTGCTTTTCAAGATCATATAACTCCAAGGCTGAACTAGTATTTACAAGATGTACCACAGAGCAGTGCTATACTGACCATTGAATTCATGATTAATGTTTTTGAGGTTTCTTCTCCCTTCACACCAGAAATCAATCCCCCTGCATAGGATAACATTTCCAGCAACAAATGGAATACAGTTATCCCTGGGATCATTTGGCAGAGTTGGTTTTGGCATCTCAGTGTAAGCGAAGGAATGAATACAAGTATTTCATCTATTTTGGGACCTGTGTTGTGCTAAACTTCCATTTAAAACCATGGTTTAGCCAAAGCTGCACCCATAGAACACTTCTCTTTTGTAATATTAACATGAAGTCATAATCCCTCTATTCATCATCAACGAATAGAGGGCAGAAGTGGAAGCTTCAAGTCTGACTTGTTTTAGTGTGGAATAATATTAGTTGATTATCTCGAGACAAAGATGGGTAACGGAGAAACATCAGTTCAATGAGTTACAGTGAAGAAGGAAGAAGAACAAAACACTTGAAGGTTACCACTCTGCCTATAGCTGAATCCATTGTGTAAATCTTTAAAAAATGTCATGACTGATGAATGTTCAGAACTTTTATTTCAGTGGAAAAGCAAACCATCATACTTGTCACCCCACTGCACATAAATAGTGAAGAAAGCTAAGGGTAAACCATACACCATTGTTCTGAACCTCTTGCATGCAGTTCCCCCAGCCTTCCTCTTTCTCCACCTTCTCATCCTGGATTGTATCATGACCCAGGGCAATGCTACAAGGCTATTCCAAGCCCCCATATGGTTACTTAATCTGCTATACTGTGTCAACAGAAAAACTCCGGGAAGGTAAAAGGGCTCAGAAGAAGTTCAAAAGGCAGGGATATGATAAAGCAGAGATGACATGTGGCACAAAAATTTTGATGGAGTCATACTAGATTTTCAGACAACACTGTTATAGTGTTACTATTCCACTATATTTGCTGTGGCTGCCTCCTGCTGAATCCTGGGATTTGCAGTTTAGGGAGAGGCATTTGCAACTCTCAGCCAGAGAGCTCTTAGGCCTCACTAAACTACAAACCCCAGAATTCCACAGCAGGAAGCCAGAGCAATTAAAGTGGAATAGTAACACTATAACAGTGTAGTCTGAAAATCTCCATAGAATCATAGACTGTTGGAGTTGATGGAGACTGCAAAGGCCATCTAATCCAACCCACTGTCATGCAGGAATACACAACTAAAGCCCTCTTGAAGGATGCCCATGCAACCTCTGCTTAAAGACCTCCAAAGATGGAGAGTCTGCCACCCTTTGAGACAGTCCATTCTACTGTTACATTCTTACAGTAAATAAGTTCTTCCTAATGTATGTTATTCCTAATGTTTAGGTGGAATCTCTTTTCTTGTAATTTGAATTCATTGGTTCTCTGGAGCAGCAGTAAACAAGCTTGTTCCATCGTCTACATGACATCCCTTCAGATATTCAAAGATAGATAGAGCATGTCACTTGGCAATCTTCTCTTCTCCAAGCTGAACATACACAGCTCCTTAAGGTGTTCCTCATAAGTCTTGGTTTCTATACCTTTGATCATCTCAGCCACCCTTCTCTGAACATATTCAGCTTGTGGATATCTTTCTTGAACTGTAGTGACCAGAACTAGACACAGTATTCCAGGTGAGGTCTGACCAAAATAGAATAGCGTGGGACTACTACTTCCTTTGATCTGGATGTATACACTTGTTGATGCAGTCTAGAATTGCATTGGCTTCTTTTGGCTGCTGCATAGGTGACTGGGGGTGAGAAATATGTGCAGGGAATGGTGGAGTTGGATTTATGTGAAATGAGAAAGTGCTGAGGAAGGCAAAGCTCAAAGGTGCCCTCCTTGCCATTCACCACAGGAAGCTACTGTTTCCCAGTTGTGCAAGAAGAAGTACAAAAGCTAAATGGTAATTTAATAAGTTGTCCAGGGCTATAACTGTCAGACACTCTTCCAAAAAGCAGCAATAATATGAACATTAACCAGATTAATTCTAGGGATAATTCTTCTCTAAACTGGGCTCTTTTTTTTTACCTTCAGCAATTACATATTTTTATTGTAGATATCAGGCAATCCAGCCAATGTAAATATGAAGCCCTGAAAATGATATTACACAATTTCTCAACACTTCTGCCAAATAAAATAGGAGTGTGAACATTTCATTCCCTGCTGATTAGACTCATCTATGTTGCCAGAACTTTATATCTCCCCTTAAGCCATTCCTTTGAAACCGGCTCCTCCTGCCAACCCAGCACTTATATGCTGACTATGGCTGCTGCTGTCTGAAGACTGAAGGCCACTGTGATTACAGAGTGTCATTGATTTCAATTGGGAAGCATTGCTCTCTGCACTTCTCTAGAGAGGGTCCTTCATTGACAGAACCTTTTGTCCTTCAACAGACCACTCATCTGTTTCAAATGTTCTACGGTATGGTTTTAAGTATTTCTGCAGGGCAAAAATCAGGAGGCTATAAGATCTTAACAACATGTCGCAATAACAGCTGTCATCATTTAAGCTAGAATCATTTGTAATAATCAGGGATCACCTACAGAAATATGCTTCCATAAACCGCAATCTCTTTTCAGCTACCAATCTCATTAGAAAATGAGAGAGAGGGACTGTTAGAGAATATTAACTGTGCAGTTAATATTCAATAGCTTGCAAATTTTTTCTCACCAAAAAATAATAATGGAAAATCTGTTTTTATTAAAGCACATAGCCAGATGCTGGTTTTCCAACTGATGCTGCTACTAAGGCTAAAGAGCCAACATGGTGTAGTGATTTGAGCATTGGATTACGGAGATTATCAGACAAACCTCTAAAAATGTTTTTGTCCCACTATATTTAAAAGCATAAGTGTCCTGACATAATAACCCTTTTTATCACATGTTGCTGTAATAATGAGAAGGATCAGCCCCAACATTATAGAAGCATGGCTGCTAGTGCTGTTTACTTCCACATTTGGCAGGGCATGTGATATTGGCAGTTCTCGCAAGAAGATGCAAGTGCACTTAAATGTGTAAAAACACCAAAATTAACAAGGAAGATGAACACACAAGCACTGAAACACACTTTAAAATTTGCCAGCAGAACAGGGAGGTTCATAAAAAGAGCATCCCATACCTAGTTTTCTCATTCCCACTTAGAAGTGTTCTGGCAGGGACCGCCCATTGACACTGTATTCATGAGAGCATAATGGGATGCAGTTTCAGATACTGGCAATACCATGAAAAAAATGCCATCAGCAATCAACTGACAGCTTGGCCCATTAATAAAAAAGAACACCTTTTTCATAGGAGCTGAGTACTTGGAGGATGCAAGGAGACGATGTCATGTGATAGGGGAGCCCTTTCGCAGTATCATGTCATTGTTATCACATCATATTTGCCATGTCTGACAATCTCCTATGACTCTGGAGACCCGGGTTCCAAACTTGGCCATGGAAACCCACTGACCAACCTTGGGCAAGTCACATTCTCTCAGTCTCAGAGGAAGGCAAAAACAAAACCCCCTCTGAATAAATATTACCAAGAAAACCCCATGATAGGTTCACCTCAGGTGCATTTCACACTTTGAAATAAATACAGGAACTGAAATAGTTACCCTTCAAAATCCACACTTGTCCCCATTTTGCAGTTGAGTTCTGTAACGAGAAAATGCGTGGCAAATGTGTATATTAGGCAAAAGTACCCCTCAGAATTCTATACAATCATGAAAATTATCAGTAAAATTATAATAATGAAAGAGAATATCTCTGTGTCTGTGGCAGCCATATCTCAGGAAATCATGCTGCCTTCTTTCTTCTCACACTGGCCTCTTGCACTACCCCCATTCCTACAGCCCTGCTTTTCTCTTGCAGATTAAGCTCCAGGTCTCCATCAGGACTGAGAGGGAGGCCAACAGGGTGGCCATTTCCTGGACCCCTCCTTGTGGACACATCATTAACCCCTCCACGTCCAGCATCTCTGTAGAAGCTATGAGGGGTACCATTAAGGAAGAAAAAGAACTGCTGCAAAGACTGGAAGGGTACTGATAATTACTTATGCTGATTTGTGCTACCTGGTTCAGGGATATGCCCAATAAGTAATGGGTGCCACCTACAAATCTTTATGGTAAAGCCTCTTTATTCTTACGAGGCTTACAAAGGAAACAGAGGGGCCAGTCACAGCCCTGCAATGAGCAGCAACTGCCCTTGCTTGTGCTTACAAAGTCTTGCAGTAATAGTGATGGACAGCTCTGGAGGAGCCTGGTGTCAGCCATTTAATCATTTCACATGCTATTACAGGCTTCAGACACATTTGAATCAATGAGAGACAACAAAACCCTTTTTAAAACAAGAGACCCCTGAGAGGAACACCCTCAGAATTTCCTTTGTCTCTGAGCATGTTTCAGGTATCTAGGTTTCACAGTCTTGGAGAGGTGGCGGAGACACACACACTGGTCTTCCTTCATTACTTACTACCTTCCCATACTTATTCACATGACTTTTTCTTAGGAAGTGTTAAATCTATATGCTTTTCAAGAGCTCAGTCATCTGTACTAGTTCACTACACAATATGGCTTAGGTTCAGCCGAAGTGAAAAACCTTCATAAGAGGACCTTCTCTTGGTCCAGATGTCACTGGTGGGGCCTGAGAGAGGGTCTTCTTAGTGGTCATGCCCAGATTCTGGAACTCTGAGCCAAGTGAGGCTAGGTTTGTATCTCCCTGCCCAGGATTTAAGGTCTCCAAA
The DNA here is from genome assembly GCA_030847615.1 of Gambelia wislizenii. Lineage (NCBI taxonomy): Eukaryota > Metazoa > Chordata > Lepidosauria > Squamata > Crotaphytidae > Gambelia > Gambelia wislizenii. The sequence goes on along the minus strand of JAUMIR010000001.1, from coordinate 160,136,008 downwards.
GGATTGATTTCTCTTAGTCCCACCGCCATTACATGTATGGTTGGTGAGGACACAGAAGGGAGCCTTCTCAGAGGATCTCCCAGGCTATGGAGTTCCCTCCCATGGGAGGCTGGGTTGCCCTCCCCTCTTCCCTCACTTTCTGCTGGAGGCAAGGACCTTCCCAGACTGCTAACTGGCTGTTGCAGAAGGACTCTTAATTTTGTGTGTGTGTGTGGGGGGGTTGCTATATTTTTATCACAGGGCCTAAATGCCCTGAAGGCACCAAATCTCTTCTGATCTTGGAAGCTAAAACAGGTAAACCCTGACTAGTGCTTTGTAACAGGCCCAGAAACATTTTTGAAGCCCAGATGGAAGGTGGGGTAGAGATAGTGCCAATGAACACTGGGTGCTTTGGGCTATAGTTTAGAAGAAGGAAGTGGCAAAACCACCTCTGAATATTTCCTGCCTAAGAAAACCCTATGAAATTCATAGGGTCAGCATAATCTGACAGGCAGCTTGAAGGCACGTGCGCACACACACACACACACATTTTTATCATTATGATGTGTTAACTTCATTTTTAGCAGTTCTAAATTAATGTTTTTAATGTGGCTGTTTACTGAATTGCTTTTTAACATTAGCCCTTGTTTGAACTGTATGTAATTTTAACTGATATTGTGAGCCACCTTGGGTCTCATACGAGGAGAAAAACGGAAATATCAGTTAATTAATTAATTATGTTGCTTGTTGCTTGTTAAGTGAATGAAACCACTTCCAATATGCACACAGAGACCACCCCAATAAAACTTTAATTAAAACAATGGTTGTGCTGCAGCAGCTATGATTACACATGCCTCCCATATAATGTATTTGTTAAAACAAATAAACACACAAACACATGAAATGCCTGTTTACATGATTGGCAGTCTGCCTTTGGGAGCTAACCAAACAACTTTATTTGTGTATTTATTTAACATATACCCCACCTTTCCACAAAAAAGCAGGTGATCAAGGCAGCTAGCAATAATACAGAGTAAAAACAAAATCAAAACAAATTCTCAATTAAAAATATAACTTACAAATAAAATACAGTTAAAACCACAGCAGTGGCAACAAAGCAAAGCTAACCTCCCGCCATTTAGATCCCCATTAACAACAAACAACCGAGATGCCAAAAGGCCTGCTTCAATACAAATATCTTTGCCTGCCAGCAAGAAAAGAGGGAGCAAACCTAGGACTTTTTCAGATGGGTTATAAAGTCCATGGCAGGCATGGAACAGGGTTGCTGAAATATTTCCCTTTCAGACGACATCATCCCCCTTCCATGCTGCTTCTGTGCTGCTCCAGTAATTTTTTCTTCATGATGAAAAGTCGTGAATAGACCACCCATTCCATTTCTGTACCAGAATCACAGGCGGTATGAAAGGTGCCATTCCTTTCCCGTTATGCTGGCGCAATGCCAGCTGCGGGGGGAGGTCCATACCAGACACTTCCGGTGAAGATAGGGACAGGGAGGTAAGTGACACCCTTTTTTCCCCCTCCCCAGGTTACTTGTAAACTTTTTACAGTGTTTTGGGACTTGTTTATTTATGTTTATTTTTAAATTTCCCACACCACTGTTCTCTCACGAGAACAAGTGGGATTTCATTTATGGGACATGAATGCAGCTTTACGACAGCTGCATTCACTCATGGCCAGCCAGGGGAGGGGGAAGACGTTCCTGTTGCGGACAAAGGTAGGTTGCAAAAATTTTACTTTTATTCCATGGCAGGGATGGGAGTGGAACAGGAGGGTTTTAGAAAGGCAGGAACAGGGTAAAAGTCCCCATCTGAAAAAGTCCCTAGCCTCTCTTGGGTCAGAGTACCAGAATCTGGGCATGGCCACTAAGAAGACCCTCTCTCAAGCCCCACCAGTAACACCAGGACCAAGATAAGGTCCTCTTATGAAGGCCTTCAAACTTATACTAGGGGCTAGTCTACACTGACAGGAAAACCCAGCTTACCTTCAGGTTATCCAGGTCTGCAGTGATCATGGGATTATCCACGTGATCACAACACACTGAGGCAAGTTTGGGAGTACAGTCCACACAGTTCTCCCTTTTGAGCTCACCCTGGTCTGATAAATCGTAGTATGTGTGGTCGTATAGCCATGGCTGCCCTGTTTTTTTTTTGCCTTCCCCAATGCATGCAAATGTACATATGTACAACACTGGCATCAATCACTTTCCTTGTTCCACCCATCTGCATTCCCATTGAACGGCTCACAGAACTGGGCAAGAATCCTAATATTCAATTTTGCCTGCACGGTTGTTCCACTGCCCTGCCTGCTCATCATCATGTACAGTGACAGATTAGTGCATCACTGACATAGGGCACCCTCCAATGATCTCTGTGGCAGTGTCCCTTGTAGTGCAATTCACTGTTTGTTCACAGATCAACAAAGGGTCAAATCAACAAAGTACAAGGCGGTGGATGGAACTGGACTATTTGCTTTCCTCCTATAAAATTCCCTCATTTTCCCAACTCTCTCCATCCCACCTTCAAAAACGTTTCTGGGCATGTTACAAAGGAAACTGTGCCAATGCTCCCTGATGTGTTGTTTTTGCTCCATGGGGTCAGAGCAGCATAGTGTGGCAATATAGGAGTACCTCATTTTTTTAAGGTAACTCATGAGCGAGGATATGCCAACTTTCCATCAGCATATCCTGGCAGTGGCTCTAGACTGTTGTTCTCCTGTTCCCTCCATGGAATGGGAAGAAGTCCTGATGGGCATGCTGGTCCATTGCTGCAGCTGCTGCTGCCACCATTTTCCTCACTGACTCAGAAGACAGAAAGGGGTCCAAAACATGCGACCAAGGGCCCCTGTATGTGACTAGCCTTGGTCATTTGCTGTGGGACTCCTTCCTATTTTCTGGGAGTGCAGGGAAACCACAATAGCAGTGAATACTGGCTTGTAGGGCTTGATTCATTTTTTTTGCTGCAGTAATGGCCTAAACCAGGTATTTTTTTTAAAAAAACAAATAAAATAAAAGTCTATCAGACCTTCCCACACCTCACCCCTGTCTCCGCCATGTATCTGATCCTGGGTGATGAGGAGTGCTCAGGGGAAGAACGAAGCAAATGTCCTGCATCGTATGGATTGCAGGGCTCTGAGATAGGGGCAAGACAGTGTAAATCTAAAAACTAAATAAAATAAATACATGTTTTGTCCATCTAGACAAGCCCTCAGTCTACTTTGATACAGAACAGCAGTGCAATTTCACCACTGTGAAGCACAACAGGGTGTGTTCATCTAGTGGCCTGGTGTTCCAAATGAACACAGGTTCATTTACTTCCAATGATATCACCAATTATTGGCTATGAACCATCATGAAGACACTGTGTCCACTGTATCATCATCATCATCCTGACTTTTCCCCAGTTTGGGATTCAAGGTGGCTTATAACACTTAAACAAACATAGTTTAAAATTAACAGCATACAGAAGTTAAAAAGCAATTAAACCATCATAAGATCTGAAACCTGTTAAAACAAATTAAAACAACAACAACTATGAGATATAGCACAGTCCAGTAATTCCTCATTGGCTGGGAACATGCTGGTTGGCTGGTCAGGAGGCAAGGATATGGTGTGCTAAAAAAACAAAAGTATTGGAGGAGTACTGTGGCTGTAAATGGACACCAAAATGTGAGGGAAAGGCTGGTTGATTCCTATCAAAAATTGCTCACTTGAAATGCCCTTTTTGACTGTCTCCAGATTTTCTATCAGGAATAAAAGGCACAATCCTATTTTATCACAAAAAAAATCACATGCCATCATAAACTGAGAGCTTCATCTCCAGACTGTATTTAACTTTGACCAGTGGCCACCTATGTCCTTTTTATAGTAAGAGAAACAGGTATGGTTGCTATTAGATATGCCTTGCTCATCTCCACATTCGATTGCTGTAGGACATTCTCTAGGGGACTGGCTTGGAAAAAAATCAAAACCTACCAAGAATGCACTGGGTTAAAAAAAAATGTTTGAGAACCTGTTTCAGTGTTTCCTATAAAAGGGTTTATTAGCTTTCTTATTAACCATTTTTAGCTGGGCTATAGAGACTCATTGGTTCACCACGTTTTCAGTACATTTAATTCCTACCACACTCTGAACTTTTATTTAAATGTTTTATTGTACTATATTTTTCAATATTTGGTTTTTACCATTAAACATTAAAAATATTTTTGCAGTTTTTAAATTGATTTTATAAATTAACACAAAAATGTATAAATTAATATATTAATATATTCAAGAAAACATGTGGCCTATGTCTGGTTCTTATGTAATTGTCAGTACGGATGGCCCAGCTTATAAAAAAGAAGAAGAAGAAGGTGTGTTGGAAGGGTTGGGGTGAGGGAGTACTTGAGTTACACCAGTTCCATATGTCCCTTAACTCAGCCACAGTGCTGGCAGAAAAATAGGCCAAGGTAAGGGTAGTCTTAAATCATTTCTATCACTTCTTGAAAGGGTTTGGTTAAGTACAGCTTCAGCTGGCCTAATGGCTCCCCACCTTCAGCCATCTTAGACAGGATTACACTCCTAGCTGGCAATGGAAGAGAAAGCCCTGTTGAATTCAGTGGCACTTATCTCCAAAGAATGGGATAGGATTCAGTTGCAAGCTGCCCCAAGTTGTGAGGGCAAAGGGAGGTGGGTGAAAAATACCAAAGAGAAACGAAATAGGGCATAGAGTTCCTTTGGCTTCAGTGACTATTTGCAAATATTTGTTTTTCTCATCTTGAGGCCTCAGGTCTGTTTGACTTCAGGCACTGAAGGAGTAATCAGTCTATCCAGGAGCAAACCGTTATGTTGAATAAACAGCTTAATAGAACGGAATCTTAAGAAGTGGCTGTATTGCACCACACTCTGTGTGGTACGGGCAAATTCTTATTTAATTAGTATAATTAACTTGTCATGTCACTCAAAGGGCCTTGTTGACATATTTTCACAAAACTGAATCAATGACTACTTGTAAACTCATTTATGATGAATAAAAACAGAGCAACAATGCCGAGTAGCATAGTGAGAATGTGAGTGAAGGCGAACATGGAAAGACATTTATACAGTATGAATACTGTCAGTTCTGCAATCATGTGGGTGCTGGCTGTATTTACATAAGAACCATTTGTGCTACAAAGATGCTACTAATGTGCCATATGTTCTTTGTGTGCCTAGCTTTTAAGTAAGCAAATGCCTTTTGGAAGTAGAAACAGTCATGTTTACACACAATACTTTGGCATGCAAAGTTTGGGTTGGCACATTTTTCACGGACACTTGAAAAACATGGTCCAAGTATGTTAGCCATATGTGCAGTGGATAAAAATGAGGAAAGCAGAACTGCATCAAAGGTTACTTTAATGTGATTATGGGCACATCACTAGCTATGACCCATGGTGTTTTAGAGTGAAATTTCAGCAGTGCTGCCAAATTGTCCCAATATGATGACACATGTCAAGTATTTGAGTTTGAAGAAGGGACCCAATCATCATTTAGTGTAAGGAAATACAACTCCGTCTCCTAACTTTCCATAATGCATTTATTTACTAAGTTGTAAAATAACAAAGAGTTCTGTGGAATCTTACAGGCAAACATATTTATTATGGCATAAAGCATATGTCTGTGCATTAAATGGTGCTAATGCAGTCTTCTCCAATAAATGCATGGTGTTCACCTCCAAGCTTGCAAATTTATGTACAAGTGCCTAGAGTAGAATCATAGAGTTGGAAGAGACCACAAGGGCCATCCCTTCCAACTCATGCCATGCAGTGGGACAATCAAAGCACTCCTGTCCGATTGCCATCCAGCCTGTGTTTAAAAACCTCCAAAGATGGAGACACCACCACACTTTGAGGCATTCCATTCCACTGTCAAACAGCTCTTATTGTCAGAAAGTTCTTCCTAATGTTTAGGTGGAAACTCTTTTCCTGTAGCTTGAATCCATTGTTCCATGTTCTAGTCTCTGGAGCAGCAGAAAACAAGCTTGTTCCATCCTCAATATGTCATCCCTTCAAATATTTGAACATGGGTATCATGTACCTTCTTAACCTTCTGTTCTGCAGGCTAAACATACCCAGCTCCCTAAGCCACTCCTCATAGGACATGGCTTCCAGTAGATAATAACTACTGAAGTCAAAGTGAACTGAAATATGCAGAAAGTATGGACAGAAATAGGTATCTTAACAGAGGATGTTCATAAACTATTAGGTGATAAGCAGAGTTTGGAACAAACAAATTATAGATATACAGTTACTTGCAATTAATCCCTTTCTCCAATAGCAAATTTATAAGCAGGGATTGTGTGTGGTCTAAGCAGGGAGACACCTTATCTCTTCTCAGACCTCAAACCAGGAGTAGATACAACTGCATTGCATTATGACTGTTAATAAATTAGGGTGAATGTCACTGCTTTTATGGTATAACTATAACATTAGTTACTTTTCTAGTAACAGGAGTGTGCCTGCACTAAATGTTGAAAAAGAAATAATACATGCTTCAAGTGGTGACTTCCTGGTCCTGCCTCATGATTCTTCATGGTCTCTTGTGAATATCGAGGGTATGATGAGATGAATGGGAGAAGATTGTGTTTTGTTTTACAAGCCAGAAAGTTATAAGATGGAGGTGCCTTTTTGAAAAGTAACTACCTTAATTACTTTGGGCAATAAGAACATTAACCATTACTTTTAGAACTTATAATTGCAATGACCCTTAAAGATTTGAGGAAGGGGCTTTGGGCTATAATTATAATTAATTATTTTAATAGGAACGTTCTGATCTCTGTATATTCCTGTTGGGGATGGCCTAAATGACAGTGCCTGCATTATCGTCCAGTTTTCCTGCATTACCATTGTTGAAGGGATAGGAAAGAGTTTTCTTCTCAGGAAGAAATAGTGGTCTTCTCCCCCACCCCATCCAGAAGAACATTTGGTGAAGAGAAAATAAGTGCCTCCCCCTTCAGTTACTGTGGTTGGTGAATTGACTATAGTTGGCCTAGAAGATATCCTAGAAGTAATCAGCAACCACTTTCCAAAAATCCACCCCCTTGTTTGATCCATTTGCACAAAATGGTGAATCCATGTTTTGGTCTGACGTTTCTCAGAGTATCAAGGTTCTGAACCTTATGTCAGATATGGAGCCCAGCATCTTGAGTAGCTCTTTTAAGTTTGAACTAAAACCTGGAGTTGATTTACTGCCATGTTGCATGGGATCCACTAGCCATCAAAATTGGAAGGAAGTATGGGTGTGTCAGGATCAGTCCTGAATGTGACCTTCTCATGCCAAAAGACATTGTAATGCAGTGTGTTTCTATTTCAGAGTTGCCATTTCATGTTTGCAATTTTATTATGTTTGTAACAAGTTTGAGCTATAGGGGAAAACAAGGGAGGATGGTATGTGTCTGGAAATTGGTTGAGTGGCCTTGTACCTGCAGGGGCTGTGATAACAGGAGGTGGTGCCCGCTGTCAGTGAGAAAGATGGCAAATGACTGTACAGCTTGCCAGATTCTATAGATTGTAAATACTTTTTATTCTACTGCTTTGTAAATAGTTTCCATTTGAAGAACAGTTTTGTATGGTTCTCTCTTTAGATTTCTGTAGCAATAAAGCTTACTGTTTAATTCTGAAGCTGCTGGTTACTGAGTCTGAGGAAGCCAGTACATGACAGGGTGTTATCTAGCTTTTTGGGTCCCATTCCTGGTCCCACATAGAAAGATAGTTTTACTGATCTGTTTTGGATACTGGGTGCCATGCATTGGTGAGAAAATTCTGACATTTCACCCCAAAATATTTCAGCGCCTAATTCAAAGGGCTAGCCCCATTTCCTTCTTCATTTTTTCCAACAAAATATGCCAAATCTAGATGTACCACATTCAAACATGTAACCCCTCTTCCCACTATCACAATTACATAACGCTTTATTTTAGCGCTCCTTTTTTTCCTGGAAATGTTTATTTTAGTATTCATACCAAGTTTTTGCAGCATGTGAAATCAGCTCAATATGTTTCCAACAGGGTTTGGCAAAACCTTTGCCAGAGAAACTAGATAAAGTAGTACTGAAAATCAAGCACAGATTGTTGAGTAATGAACATCAATCACTGCTCCCATTCTTGCTGAATAATCTACTCCATATTATCAGTAATAACTTTGCTTTTAAAAGCTATAGTGGTTTTGGTTAAAGCATGCCTTGAGCAGCAAAAAGCTAGTTGGTGGTCTTAGATTTTAACAAACTATTCCTATAACAAAGTCAAACAGTACAAATTTCCAGTGATTTATCACAAGCCTGTGTGTTATTCCTTCAGCAAAAATGCCATAAATTTGGGATCGAGGCCATTGAAGCTGCACTAAACATATGTTTATTTTCAACTAGGTTTTTGCCTGCTAATCAACAGCCGACAGTTCATCTTTGTATGTTATCTTTTACACCTATTACAGGTCATACTCCTAATTATTCATCACAAGCCACAGTGGACAATAAGAAACAGCCAACACTGCTTCCCCATTAAAAATAGCTTTTTCACTACTATGTTTATGAAGGAAAGTGAAGAGAATACCCTATCTCCCTAGAGAAGGCAACCTTTGGGCGGAGGGGTTTCTCTTGGTTCCACCACCATCACAATCACATTTGGTGAGGATACAGGAAAGAGCCATCTCAGCAGCTGCTCCCACGTTGTGGAACTCCCTTCTGCAAGAGGTCCAGTTGGCCCCCTTTCTGCTCTCTTTCCACCATCAGGCAAAGACCTTTTTAGATGGGGAGAGCTTTGGTTCTTAAATCATATGGCAGAAAGTTTTTGAAAGTGGTGTCCTGTGTTGTTATTTGTATCTTCTATCTTTTCCAGTTATATTTTAAATGTGTTTTAAACTGTTTTAACCATGTACTTTTAGTAGAATTTCTTGCCAATTGTTTTTTTTAACTTCTTTTAAAAATTGAATGAATGCCATCTAGGAGAAAGATGAGATATAAATCCAATGAATGAATGAATGAATGAATGAATTTCGTTTTACATTATTGTAAGACACTTTGGTTCCTGTGCCAGCATAAAAGCTGGGTAAAAATTAAATAAAAAAATAACATCATCATCATCATCAATAACAACAACAACATAAAAAGCAAAGGCTCCAGTGGCCAAAGAAAGAATATTCCACAGAAAAGGTCTTTACCTCCTTTAGAGCAATGTGCACCAGGGAAGGGAAGTCTTGCAACAGGCATAACTTCTTGGACACTACAGATGTAAGAAGCAGTATCATATGGGTTATAGTGCTATTGTGAGATATTGGCAAGAGTTGAGAAGCTGGGCTCTTTAAAATGTTTCCCTGTTCTAGATCAGTCTGAAGCTTTTCAAAGCAGCTTACAACCAAACATTAGAAACCTAGAACTTTATCAGACTAGCATCTAAAAACACTGTAATACCATTATTGAGGAAAGCGGAAACATAGTGGCATGATTACAGTAATTCTCACATGTTGCTGTAATAGAGTGATACTACGCCGTAAATGCGCAGTGCTATTGCCACAGAATCATCACATGACCCCAACTAATGGTTCAAGGATGGGTTTTACTTCCATGATTTTGTATGGGTGAGAGTTTGGCTGTTCTCGCAAGAAGATGTGACTTTGTTTAAACACACCAAAAGCACATAAATAATGAACGAAATTAACAAATAAACACTTAAACAAAGATTTTAAAAGTACCAAGAAAAGATGACAGTTCATTAAAAGAGCATCCTGTGTGTCCTGTGTTCTCAGTGGGAAAGGGGAGGAGAGAAAAGGACCACTCATTCATGCTGTAATTGCATGATTATGGGGGTTCTGATTTCACACACTCATCACTACAACAAAAAGAGCAATATTGAAGGCTATTCATCAATTCTCCTGTCAATAAAAAGTGATGAGCCATAAATGGGTGGAACACACATTGACCGTGGGAGGAGAACAACATTACGTGATCATGGACACCCACTAGTGGTGTTGTCTTGCTGTATTTTAGCAATCACAGGCCCATCTGATAAAGTCCCATAAACAAACAAATTTTACAAAACAGTTTATAAAAATTACCATAATTTTTTTAAAATCCAAAAAAGAACAGGGTGATTCCAGGCAGCAAAAGAGCAATGGGGTGGCAAAGACCAACATTAGGGAAAAAGCAATTAATCAAGGCTAGAACATTTGGGCCTAAATCCAATTGTTAGTCCCAAGGAGAATAGAGCCATTGAATCAATTGAATTTATTTACATCTTGTCTCACCATTCAACAGTTCAATGGGTCTAACTCTATCTGGGATTCACCAACAGGGTTCTAGCCTAAGTATGCTGAAAATGGGAGGTAATAGAAAATATATGAGGAAATACCCTAGAGTGTCCCTCAAAGTGGCGATACAACACACACACACCAGCCAAAGGGAAGGAAGGAACAAGGGAGGGGGTTAAGAAGATATATAACATTTAATTTTGAGGGGCTATCTATATATACTTGAAATTTAGAAATAATGGCTATAATGTAAATAGTAACACAACCATTTCACCAGAAAGGGGAAGACTGTAATGAGGAAATCTGCGTGTCCCCTCAGTCTGTTGTCCAGCTGCTGGCTGGGAATCAGCAACTTTAATCCCCTTCCTCTTACTTTTTATGGTTGTCCATCTCTAGGCCACATGTGTGGAGTAGGCAGCCCTGAAAGAGAAGACATCTTCACTTAAAGGACAGCCCTCTAAAAGCTTTCAGAAAGAGGACTCCACTCTGCAAGGTAAAACATAGGGATGCCCTAGTTATCTTTCACTATCCTTGGAAGCCAGTCTTGGAAACAAAGAAGAGCAAAACATGTGATCAGACACAAATCTATTACCAGCAAGGCCAGAAGCCCGGAATAAGAAGAATCGGGCAGGTTCCAAAGGTTTCCATTGTAGCAGACAAGAGGACTTCCCTGAGAAGTCTGTAAACATCCTTTATCTTTGTGCCTTTGTCAGATTTCAGCAACACTGGGGTCTGTGGCTAAGATCTACATCATGTCAGCATCGCCTAAAAATCCACCATGTAGTGTATACCATCATAGTGCAATATGGGAGAAACTGTGAATGTATGTAGCTGTCACTTCATTGTACATTGCATAGACACACTGCACTAGATGCATTAATGTGCATCTGCAATGGTTCTGCATGTGGTACTCTGCTCTTCGCCCATTCAGCGGGATATGTCCACTCCACACTTCCAAAAAAGTCACTCAGCATGATAGTGCAACTCACACCTGCGTAGTTCACCAGTAGGATTCTGGACTGTGTCAGAGACCGACCAGTGCCTTTGCATCATATCCAAGCTAGATTGGTCTAAGCCCGTCTTCTTCAACCCAATGTCCTGCAGATGTGTTGGACTATGATTCTATCATCCACAGCTAGAACAACACCCAGTTGGGGGGATGGGAGTACTAGTCACTTCACAAGTGTGCTGGAATGAAGAGGACTGGATGGTGATGGCTTATATGAGCTTTTGAACATACTTTCAGGGTTTTCTTAAAAAAAAAAAAAACCTGCAGTTAAAACCTGTATTTAATGAATTCATCCATTTCTTATGGATCAATATATTCAACTGAACTCCAGCCCCAGGCAAAATGTATAATAAGCTAGTATTTAAAAAGGTTAATCTAAAAGGTTCAGAAAAGGTATTGTTTATCCTATTGATACAAACTCCAGGCAGAACCCTTAATGCCGGCATTGCATTTGTGTCTTTACACAGTTCATTAAACCTGCTGTACTGATGTAAAAACCCATTAGCTGCTCCCCCTTCTTTCTATGGACGAAATGAAAGATATTGAGTGAGCAGAAAACTAAAACATCAGCAGAGTGGTAAAGCAAATCAATGGAACACCCCTCCCCAAGGGATGGTATTTTCAGCATTTCTCCCATCACTCTCTCCCACACAGGTTTTTACTCAACTTTAGGCAGTCAGAAAAGCTGCTTTTTGAACTGCAACTCCCAGAATTCCCTAGCCATGTTAGGAGAGTCAGGAACTATAGTGCAAAACTAATGTTTCAGACTTTGGCTCTAAGGCCCCGTTTAGCTAATTCCCATCACGAACACATGAGTTCTTCCGATTCTCAGGAACTATGGACTCTAGCCCAATGCCCCCTTGGTTCCCCAAAAGGAGACACCTAGGGCTTATCTACACTGGACAGAATACTCTGCCTTCTGGCCCCAGAGCTAGCCGAGATTCCCGCCCCTGCTTTTACCATGGTGAAACAGGCAGAAGTCCTCATGCACATGCCACCCAGTATTGGTGGGTACCTCTGCTGCTGTCATACGTCACAATCTCTGAAGCTGGGAAAGAGACTCTCAGCATGTGATCAAGGCTGTTCACATGCAGAAAGACTTGATCCTGTGCCGGGGGCCTCTTTTCCAGCTTCAGAGCTACACCAGCAGTGGCAGTTGCTTCAGTGGCTACACCAGCATCCTCTGATACCACCTGGCATGCAGGTACAGACTCCAGCGTTTCCATGCCAGACCCATCCGGGTTTACTTGCATGATGCGGGTTTTCCTGGGGGTTATTTTGAAACATTTTTAAAGGGTTCACCTCAGTTCCCCCCTCCCCAGCTTTGACTCAGACATCATCAGGACTGTCCAGAGGTGAACTCGAGCAAGAGCCCTGCATTGTTTGGACTGCAGGGCTCTAAAGTGGTGTTGGGGAGCTGGGGTAAATTGCCCATCCAGACAAGCCCCTAGTGTCATTTTATTTTTATTGGTTGTCTTTTTCATGGATATGCTTTAGAATAGTTTTAAGCCTACAGATGAATTATTATATATATTTTAACAATGACTTTTTGTTTGTTTTACCTATATGTTTTTAAATCAGTTATACTGCTTTTAATGTCTGTAATCTACCTTGACTACCATTTGTGGGTACAGAGAGGGAAGCAAGCAAACAAACAAATGATGGTCTGTGAGGAGGCCCATTGGCATCTAAGCCAGAGGTTTATTTTAGCTTTATCTTATTTTATTTTTTTAGGGTGATGAATCAAGAGTTAGTGAAGGAGAGTGGGGTCCAGCACAGGATTTGGACCCAGTCCTGTTCTAGTCCCAAAGGGTTAGCACTGAAAGGCACTAAGCAGGAAAAATGCAAATTTTACCTGAGGCATGTTTATTTAAAATGGTGCAGCCCTACTAATCATGTTGATTAGGTCAAGTGAGAAGAAGCATGCTTATCATCTAAAAAGAAAATGATATCTCCATGACACTCAAGCATTCAATGTGAAGTCAAAGGCTTTCGTGGCCAGCATCCATAGATTTTCCTTGAGTTTTTTTTCCCCCGGGCTGTGAGGCAGTGTTCTGGAATAGTTTCTTTCTGACGTTTCACCTGCATCTGTGGCTGGCATCTTCAGAGAATGGTTGGGTAGGTGTGTGTTTAGAGTTTATATGCTGTGGACGCCTGTTAGGGAGTATATGTAAATTTGTGTAATTGGATGGTTAGCTTCTGGGTATAGAAATGCAAGGCTCGTTAGTGTCTGTTTGGCTAATGGTTGGTTGATGGGCCATTATCTGCTTAGGAATCCCCCTGTCCTTGGGTGGAATTCCTTTGTAAGTGTAGAGTTTTGATTCTATTGTTACACCCTGAGGACAGGGGGATTCCTCAGCAGATAATGGCCAATCAACCAACCATTAGCCAAACAGACACAAACGAGCCTTGCATTTCTATACTCAGAAACTGACCATTCAATTACACAAATTTACATATACTCCCCAACAGGCGTTCACAGCATATAAACTTTACACACACACCTACCCAACCATTCTGTGAGGATATCAGCCACAGATGCAGGTGAAACGTCAGAAAGAAACTATTCCAGAACATGGCCTCACAGCCCGGGGGGGGGGGGAAGGAAAATCTACTCAAGCATTCAGTTTGAACTAGTTTCAGAACAGGGCCAAATCTTTAACTTCTCACTAGGGATGGAAAGAATATTGGAAAATATTTGAAAACTGATAGAAAAAGATATTTTTCAAGTATCCAAAAACCCTGACAAGAAGACTCTTGGATTGATAAAAATCATCACAGTTCAGGACATATTCTGGGCAAAATTTGCACATAGTTGTTTTGCACAGATAACAGTATTTTCCACCCAGAAAACAGCATTTTGTGCATAGAAAATTATGTTTCTGTGTGGAAATATTATTTTCTGCACAGAAAAAAACCCCATTTCCTGCATAGAAAATGCTCTAATTGGTAACATTCCATGCAAAATTTGCATATAGCTGATTTGCACTGAAAACACTTGCTTTTCTGCACAGAAAATAATATTTCTGTTCAGAAAAATTATTTTCTGTGCAGAAAAAGTGGTTTGCTCTGCAGAAAATGCTTCTTTCTGTGCAAAACAACCATGTGCAAATTTTGTGTAGAATAAGTCCTGAATTGTGAATAGGCTTTGAAAACTTTATGGTTTTGAAGTCTTTCTTAGAGTGGGAAGAAAATTGCTAAAAATTACTTGCTGCTTCCTTTGAAAGAAAGACAGTGATGAATTACACCCCTATTGGTGGCACCATGCTTTATTATCTAAACCAAGAGACATTCTGAAAAAAAGCTTTTGTGAAGCTCCTTGTTTGCTATTGTCATGAGACAATTTACAGAACTAGATGACCCCAAAATACCCAGAATGGCAGTTCTTACAGTCTGCTGATCTGCTTGGAAATCTGCCATATGGATATCAGAATCATCTGGTGAATCAGCTTCCTCTTTTGCTTCATTTGTGGGCATCATGTATAGGACCTCTCCCACTAAAAAGAAAACTCTCCCTCCCTATTAAAAAAATAGTGTGTTGAGGAAAAAGCTAGGCCAAATGTTTCTTTTTAGCACTTAACTACTTTTAACTACTTTTATATGTGCATTATTGTTTTCTTAAGTGGGGAAGCATACAGTCATGCAATCTTTTCTCTATAGTGACAAGTGGTACACTTTGGAAAAGGTTTTGGCATATAATTCTGCTGAATATAATTTTAAAAAGTAGGCATTCAACCAAGGCAAATAAACTTAAACAGGAATGTCCATCTGAGTTTCTTGGACTTCTGTACATTTACTTCCAAGTAAATATGTTGAGGTTTGAGATATAGTGGTGTGCTTTGTAGAAGAGAGAATCAAAGCAAAGGGAGGTTCTATATCTTGATAATTGTATTGGAAAAACTAAGCTGGTCATACAAGAAAGAGGAAGAAAGTGCTATTCTCATCTGTGATCCATATGATACTGATAAGTTTCCAGAGCTGTCTGAAATGATTTTTAATAGAAAAGAATGAATTGGCCCACCATGCTGTAGAATTAGCTGCTGAACACTTCAAAGATTTTTCTTTTTCCCCCCTGAACTCCAGGAACCAATGTTTAAGGGTCTACTACAAACAGAAGAAATATAAGTATTTTTCCCCCCAGAGTTCTGCTTTGGGTGGTCATAAAATCGCAATAATCCAGCAAATAGATTCTTGTTTTCTCAACCTGAGATAGTTATTCCTAATCACTGTACTAGTAGATTGAATTAACAATGTTTTTTAAAGGCTGTAGAAGGGAGTGTTATTATAGGCTTCTACATCTCCTCTGGCTGTATTAGTCTGGAAATGAAACATGGTCCCCAGTCCAAAAACTCCTGCTATATGCCGAAATCTAGTTGTGCACATTCACTGAACATATTAATGTAGTTGTGTCTATTGAGAGGACTGTTAGCAATTTACGTACATCAGAGATGGGCAACTGTGCACAGGAAAGGAGTTAGTTTTCCACCACCGATAAACTCTGTGGGCCAACGGCCATCTGAGCATGCCAAAATGCTTTCTTTTCACTCCACTATCCCTTCAAAATGGTGACCAGAAGTGAGAAGTGATTGCATCACTTCCTCTCTTTAAAGGAGAAATGGAAGGATAAGAAAGTATTTGAGAGGAGAGTTTTGATGTGGGGGATTGAGGGAAACTGGATGCTCACATGCCTTTGCTGTAATTATGGGACAATTTTCTCCCCCAAATTACCACTTTAAAAAAAATTGGAGGGACTAAAGGGGCTTTGGGAGAGTGGAAGGGGACTTCAGGAACCACCAAAATGGGATCCAGATGCTGTTTGTGGCCTGCAGATTACACATTCCCCACCCCTGATTCATATCCAGTAGTAAGAATTTTGTCAGAGGTTCCCAGTCTAACAGAGATTATGGTAACAGAGGTCTTATTTCCCACACAGAAGACACTCTGAATCAGGGTGTTTCTTCACATATTTTGGTGAGACATCAAGTAGTCTAAGATGCACCAGAGACAGGATACAGGTTTACCATTAGACAGAATGAGACAACCAGACAGCAGGTGGTTGGCAGTAGTTCTGATAGCCTCCCAGCTTTTCCTCTTGAAATGTATCCGTTTCCATCCTTTGGTAGATAGGCCTCTATAAGTGACACAACCTGCCCCCTTCCTTAAACCAGACAGCTCCTCCATGTATGATGGAGTTTGGAGGACAAATGCTGTAGTTAAAGGATGATTCCATTTCCAGTTTAGCCAGCTTCTGTACATGATCTGGGGAAGGGGTGCCATTATTTCTATCACCATTTCGGGCTGGCCCTGGTAACAGAAACACGAGAAGTTCAAATTGCACACTATTTGTGCATTTAGCCCAGCATCGTCTACTCCAAAAGCTGCAAAATTCACTTTTGGGGTGACTACAATTCACCAAACCCTCTGGCCAGGATGTCCAAAGCAGAAGACTTTCACAAGACTTCTACCTAATTCTTAAAGCTGGTTATATCAGGGGCTGGACCAGGCAAAGCTTGAAAACATTAAAGTTAGTACTAAAGTATCAGTGTTAAATTGTAAAAGCAAACAAAGTTGTTAGTGTTAAACCTTTAACAAGATTGTGCACAATTAATCAATAACATTAATAATTAATCTGAAAACCTTTAATCAAACTTTAAATAAAAAATCATCTAAAGTTTTTCAAAAGTCTAATCCCCCATTACCTCCCAAACCAAGGAATTAAAATAATGTGAAATTTTAATCATTATTCAAAAGCTTAATGTCATTGGCATTTAATGATTAAAATATTTTAAAAATAAATGTTAACAAATTAGGAGTAACAACTTTTTAATTTTTAATAGTTCCCCCCCCCAAAGTTCAGGGGGGGCAGGGATTATCTGCAAATAAAGAAGGCACATTACTGAACTACAGGCTCATGTGGAATGTGATCTCCCTCTTTACTACTGCTGTCTATCTTACCAAGCATTATTGTTTCGTGTGTGTGTCTGTGTGTGTGTGTGTGTGTATGTGTGTTAGTGAGTCATGTCTTCTCATGATATGTCCAAACTAAAACACACTCAATTTAGTCATATTGGCTTCTAGGGAGAGTTCAAGCTTGATTTGCTCTAGGACCCATTTCTTTGTCCTTTTAGCAGCCCATGGTATTTATAGAAGTAATGGTGTCACTAGGGGGTTCAGGGGGTGTGTATCACACCAGGTGATACCATCAGAGGGGGTGACATCAAAATGACTGTCTATAAATTTTTTGTACAGTGTTTCAACAGAAATTCATGATTTTTTATAAAAATATCCCTGGCACCATGTCAAAACAGGCAAGCTTTCCTTCCTGTTCCTCTTCCACATGTAGGTTTTTGGTGACCCTCAAAGTCGTGCAGAGATTGCATAGACTGCTGGGATTACTAAGGTTTCTGTATGGTCTCGTACAGGAGGAGATCCATGGGGGTGACACCATGAGTTACCTACCGCACTGGGTGACACCAACCCTAGGGATGCCATTGCGTAGAACTCTTCTCTAGCCACCACATTTCAAATGAGTTGATTTTCTTCCTATCAGCTTTCTTCACTGTCTAATCTTTCACAATCATGCATAGAAATGGAAAATACAATGGCGCGGACAATCCTAACTTTAGTATTCAATTATTTATCTTTACACTTTAGTTCCTTCATAGCTATCCTTCCAAGTCCTAGCCTTCTTCTGATTTCTTGACTGCAGTCTCCACTCAGATTAAGGACTGATCCATGGGATGGAAAATCTTGAACTACTTCAACATCTTCATCACCTACTTTAAAGTTATGTAAATCATCTGTGGGCATTATTTTTGTTTTCTTAATGTTCAACTGTAAAATTTGCCTTTGCACTTTCTTCCTCAACTTTCTTTGGTAACAGTTCCACATCTTTGCTATTTTAGGCTAGTAATATGGTGTCATCTGCATATCTTAAATTGTTGATGTTCCTTCCTCCAATTTTCATGCCTTCTTCTTCCAAGTCTAATCCTGCTCTATGTATGATACTTTCAGCGCACAAGTTAACCAGATAGGCTGATAAAATGCAGCATTGCTTGACCCTCTTGCCAGTTGGAAACCTGTTCTGTATGAGTTTTAAACTCATGAAGGAAAAGGTTCAGTGCACTACAATAATTGATATTCAGCCCTCAAAAAAAAGCATACAACAATATGCAGCTTTTCCATATTCAATATTACTATTAAAGTCAGAGGACATTTTCAGACAGCGCTAAACGGAGCTTAACGAGGGATGAGCTCCCAGGAGAGGAACGGCACTCTTGCGCGGGGGGGGGTTGTTTTTGGACGACAACGTCCCTCTTCCAAGATCATCAGTATCACTTCTGTTAAGCTTTGGAAGCGGCCATGCCATATTTTAAGCACGGGCAACTTCCGATCGTGACTCAACGATTGTGAGTAAAAATCTCCAAAATATTCCAGTCAAATGTCCCTGCGGTACTGCAACAGTACCGCTAGGGACGGGCGTCATCCGAAAGGGACACCCTGCAGCACTGCAGCCTCGCAACATAGCGAGGCTGCTAGCGCTACAATTAGCTTGTCCGAAAAAGTCCTAAAACATGCATGTTGGGGAATAAAATTGAGAAAACATTGCATTGAGAGAGGCTGCTAGCATATGTAGTAAAATGTGCATGTTAGAGAAAATGTGCACAGAATGGAATACAAATTTTTATGCAGAAAATAGGAAAGTGAATAAAACTGAAACTGAAACTTGGAATTAAGTCCTCTCTCCCTCTTCCTCTCCCTCAATCTGATTTTTCATGGTTCTGTTTTAGAATTCAAAAGAAGTTTTACATTTCAAACAAGCAAACAAAAATACTAGCATTTGCTAAGTGTTAATATTTTCCAATAATAGGTCTGTATTTTATGATACACGTCCCCCATTTGTTCTCAAATAGGATCCTTCTTTAGCAAAGTGGTGATGTGGAATATAATCTGAACCATGCTCAAATTTAGCCTTTCAGACACTCAAACAGATAAATAATTTATCTGTATACAACAGAGATTGGCGCAGGGGTGGGGATAGCTCTGGAAGTTCCCCAAAGCTCCCAGGCACTGTATTTTTTGCTGATTTTTATCAGACTCAAAATGGCCCCAAACATTTCAAATGCTGCAAAACATTACCATTTGGGTCCCACAACCTCCCAAGACCCCCTACAATGCTTAGCTGCCTCTATCCCCATCCTCCACATATTGGCCAAAAATGAAACTGCAAGTGACATGATGTCATTTCTCATCCCATTGGAAGCACAGGTGTGCCTTCTAAAGAGAATGAAAAATGGTACCCAGCCCCATCAGTTGCTCGCCCTGATGTACAGATCAATGTGGATCAGCATAGAACAGGGTGGTGAACATATGATCATCTAGATGTGGTTCGACTCCAGCAAGAGGGCTCTTTGCTGTGTCCTCACCTAACCAGTCCTCCTGTGTGGCTGGTGAGACCAAGAGAAAGCCCTCCACCCCAAAGATTGTAAGACTCAAGCAAAACTCCAAACAACCTCTCCCAGTGATTTCATGGCCAAGATATTGAACAGACATCTCCATCACTACCTTATGAGTGTGCTTCTCTAGGAAGGAACAGAATCACTGTAGAACATCCCCCCCCACCAAGAAGGAGACCATGGTTAATGGTATCAAAAGCCATTTTGAAGTCCAGAAGAACCAACAGGGACACAATCCCCCACCCCCAGTTCTCAGCATAGGCCATCCACGAAGTCTAATAAAGCTACCTTCCACCCTATAGCCAGGCCTGAAGGCACACCGAAATGAATCTAGATAATCCAATTTCATCCAAGATTCCCTGGATGCAGAGTACATTTCAGTAAAGCTACCTCCATCCAAAAAAAAAGAAAAATAAAACTTGCTAAAGGATGTAATTGGTTAATTTACTTGCCAGGTTAGTGTAGTCTTGGCATTAATTGTAAATTGGTCTCTGCAACGACTCACAAATGAATTAGTAACAAGACGTTAACTTTTCCACTTGAACTACCTCTTTGCAAAACCTCTTTGTGTTTTGATGTGAGCCTTAAGAAAAGCTGAGCCTGTTCTCACTTACACCAATGTAGCCAACTGTATTACGTCAGGGTGGGACTGATGTAAGAGGAAACTCTACTCCTTGTGGACTTTATTTGAACTGCATGGAAATTAAATCTTTGTATGAATGTGAGGGTGTGTTTTTTCCCTTCGAAGCAAAACAAACAACAAGCCTCCCATCACAAACATTTTATTGCAGATTATTCCTGATAAATGTCTGAGGTGGTTTCTTGCGTTAATGACAAATTATGCGAGGAAGAGCCTAGCAGTTGGAACCCTTTATCAATAATGTGATTGGGCTCCCTAACAGAATTTCCATGGTATTCTCATTTTACAGAATACCTAAGGAATTCTCATCAATGGCACCATATTTTGTGAAATTATTTGCACAGTGATTATTTAACTCAGGCACTTCCAAACCATTTATATTCTTTATCCACTATAAAACACAATGGAAAAGGAAGGACCATACTAGATGTCCAAGGCAGCTAACAAAAATAAAACCATAAATTATAGCAATCTATGCTATAACATTCTTTCTCTCTCTCTCCTTCCTCCCTCTGTGTGTGTGTGTGTGTGCATGCATGTGTGCACGCACACATTTTGCACGCATATGTGCATGCACACATGTTTGCATGTGTGCCAAAAAGCCAACAGTGAGGAAAAGGGAATGGGAAGAGAAATGGTGGGTGAACATACACACATGCCATTTGAATAAAATCTGGGAGTGGGGCCTTCTTTTTGTACAAGTCCTGGCAGCACCAGTGAAGCCTTAGTGTGTGTGTGTGGGGGGGGGGAATCCCACCAGCAGCATAGGGTCTGGAAAAAATCCCTACAATTCATGTGGGATATGATCCTAGAAAGAATGGTAACAACTGCTGTAGCAATAGAGTGTGGTGTTTTCTGCACAAAATGTACCAAATACTGCACAATGAACCCATTATTTTTTGCACAAAGCAAGTTTTGTGAGCAAACAAATTTTGTACAAAGAAGTCTCAAAATGTGGAAAATCTCAGAGCAGTTGATCATCTTCTCAACAGAATATCGATGTGTCTTTCTTGTTAAGAATGAGATGTGAGCATTCTTTGCATTGGTAATGTTGACAAGTAGAATATGACTGCAAATGCTTGCATTTCTAACACCCTTTTTGAATAGCATGAGATGTTTCACAAGTGTATGTATATGCCTTGATAATCGTCATGCTTGATAACTAGAAAGTATGTGTGTGAACTGAATGCATAAAAACATTTGATTGTTGAGATGAGATGAGATGAAAATTCTACACATGGCAATAAATTGGTAGTGACCTATTGAGACCAATAAGCCCAGGCAACCTTTGGAAAGAATCTCCAAGCAGGCATAGCCCAATACTTCAGAACCAGACATTTTGGCTGCATATGCACTGCAGAAATAATCCAGTTCAACATCAATTTAACTTCCATGGCTCAACACTGTGGATTTCTGGAATTTGTAGTTTTGTGAGATATTTTGCCTTTGCTGTCAGAGAGCTCTGGTGCCACAACAAACTACAAATCCCAGAATCTCATAGGATGGAGCCATGGCAGTTAAAGTGGTGTCAAACTCGATTATTTATGCAGTTCAGATATAGCCATCGTCTGTATTAGTTCTCTGTGGAACACAGAAAAATATGGAGGAAAAACGTGTTGCTACTGCCTGAAGGGTACACATACCACAACAGAAGATGCAAAATCTGTTCTGCTCATTATTGGAAATATTCTCTGAAATTGTCAAGGTAGAGAGGAAGAAATTCCATGGATTTACCAAGATGCTTCTGGACCTGAAAGTTTATACCAAAAATGTAGATAGCAGATAATTTGGAAGCTGATTCTTGGGCTGGAAGAGGAAAGCTGTCTAATATTACATGGGGAATTCAAAGTCACAAACATTTGGCTGCCAACAGGTATTTCTATTTTTCTTTAGTTTCTTTGGCATAGCAAGATTCCTTGCTGTATTCTTACTTTACTGTAAAGCATATTGTAATGTCAAGAAGTTTGGTTAGTCATAATCAAATCAGGTGACAGCCAAGGCAGAATATCAAGTAACCTATTTAATAATGATTTGTTCTCCTCTCATGTCTGCATCCTAAATGTCATACAAGCATTCTTGGGTAACTACAGTCCATTGTGGTATGAGCAAAAGCAACCTGCACTTGTGCCTTGCAAAGGTCTGGCCCGGCCTGCAAGGAATAATTGGTAAGTGTTAATTGGTGATACTTTCAAGTTCTTTACCATGATTCTGTGGGAAAGCAAATTAAGGTAATTAATCTGCCACAGCTGTCACTAAGGATGCAGCTACACTGTAGAAGTAATGCAGTTTGATACCATTTTAACTGCCATAGCTCAATCCTACAGAATCCTGGGATTTGTAGTTTTGTGGGGCACCAGCTCTCTTTGACAGAGAAGGCTAAAGACCTAAATTCCAGGATTCCATAGGATGGAGCTACAGCATGTAAAGTGGTATCAAACCGCATTATTTCTACATGTAGATGCACTCAAAGTATTGTCCCTGAAATTTGGATTGGAAAGATTTCCGATTTATTTTTTTTTGATAAATCCCACTGAATTAGTTAGGTTTGTAGAGATGAACATCCTTAAATTGCCATAATTCCACTAACTTGAAGCAAAAGCAGAAGTGAATTTGAAAGCCTGATGGAAGAAAGTTTCCCCAAAATGGGGATTAAAGGAGCCATAGCTCTGGCCAACACTAGACTGAGAACTTGTGAGTCGGATAGCTTTTACACTGCATAACACCTATAAATAAACAACTGCAAACAAGCAGGATCAAAGAGAATGTGGGCAAAAATCACACCCTTATCCTATGGTAGTGGAATTTTTGCAGTAAGGTGCCTTTAATACTTCCACAGTATTTGTGAAATTAAACTTAGGTTTGCTCATATTTCCAATCTTAAAATGAACATTCGTTGAAATGTTTAAGTTTGCATGAAAATTCACATGCCTCATTGTGCATACTTCTCTTGTTATATATTTTATATATAATTTTTGCAAGCTTTTTTACCTAGTTCATTTTACCTAGTTCAAAGTATGTCATTTTCACAAATACATACTGTTTTGTGTGCACTTTAATTCAAACACAATTTATACACATTTTAATTGTACAACTCCACTGCAATATTCAAAGAGGTGAGAATTTCAGAGGGGTTTCAGTTAGTATATTGAGCTGAAACTGTGAAATTGGGTAAAATCATATTCATATGTAAATCAGAGGAATTTCATATCCACTCCTGTTTACTTCACATTCTACTTCATGATCTGCAAGTTAAAAGTTCAGACTGAATTATATAGTCAGATTTTATTTTGTTTTCACAAGTGATACTCAGGAGTCTCTTTAACTGAAAACATATCACATTCATATACTAATGTGGAACAGAAAAAAAATAGAGCCAGTTTTAAATATAAAGTCTATTCAATGTGTGTGTTTAATGTGCAACTGTGGAAAACTAAAATACCAGTATTTAAAGAAAATGACCTTAGGTGGCATAATAGGAAATACAATGTGGGAACTTCCTCCATTCCTAGTTGCTTTAACTCACAACCTATTCATTTGGAATTAATTCCATTGTATTCAATGGAACCTACACTCCAGAGTATATGGTCTTTTCAATACATCCTCAATCATTTAAGACACATTTGTGTCACTAGAAAGTCTGTTGAAGTATCACCATTCTTAATACAGAGAGAGAAATAGCTATATTGAGCAATGATCCATTCTGTTCCTAATAACATAAGGAAATAAGAAGCCTCCTTCATCAGACCTGTCCATACCACCATTCTTATCCCATATGAGTCAACCAAGTGCCTATGGATTGGGAAGCCTACGTGCAAAAGATGAATACAATAATAAATGGCCCTATTTGGTAGAAGGCAACACACACACACATATACACACACACTTTCTTTTAAACAGAAGCGTTTACAAAGTTTGACTACATTTTTACAAAGGGTAAATTTGATAACTGTCCTTCATATGAACATGTAAAGCAGCCCTGTGATGTGGTCCCTCCTTCCTCTCTGTGTATTTATACCATCACAGAGAGGGGAAGGAAGGCTCATGTGCTTGTACAATCTAAGACACACTCTCAGAGGTTCCTGTAACCTAGAAATCCCTTGAAACTATGTCTCTCTTCGGTAGCCGCCACCCCCCTCTGCTCTTCACATAAAACCCAGTTCAGTGGGAAACTGGGACAGTTCTCTGGTTAACCAGTGAACTACTCACTCTGTTAAGGATTCCCAAATGCCTTAGAGATGAGACAAGGTAGCTGTGACCATACAAGGCACGTGAATGCAGACTTGTGTCAAAAGAGAGAAAGGTTTATTTCTAATTCAAGCAATTAAACAGTTAGCAGAAATAGAATCATGGAGAGGAAGCATTCCTTCCAGGTCCCCAACTTAAAAGTTACATAGAATAGCATTCAGTCGGAGGATTAAAGTAAATCACTAAAGCTAATACATTTCTAGCTAAACACATTCTCCTAAGCTAAGAAGATGTTAACTTACATTTATGAGGTCCATGGTATCAGTCTGTGTCCCAACTGGGATTGGGCTAGGCTGCATGATTATCAAAAGCCGGCCTAGCTGTCTCTGATGATGGAATTCAGATCATTTGAGAAGTCTGCTCCCTGAGACTTCATGGTATCATGAGGTGTTCTTTGATCACTCCTCAGCCATATGTCTGGTCTGCTTCTTCAGAACGTCTCCAACCATGTGTCCTTCGATGATCCTTAAGCCATGTGTCTTGCAGACAAAAGACTGCAGAAACTCAAAACTCCATTAGCCAAATCTGATTGGCTCTGCATTGCCAAATCTGATTGGCTCTCCAGTCAGGTGATGTGATGTCATGTTTAGGAAATGAGGGTCCCACCCCCTGTATTACCTTTTGTCAGGAAAGCAGATGATGGGAAATGTAATTCTAGCAGATGTAGTTCTGGTTCCATGATGGGAGTTGTAGTCACTCTATCATGACAAGCCCATAAAGAAAAAAGGGGCCACACAACTTCCTTTAAAGAGAGCAGTTCACTTTTCAGGAGCAAATGTTCTTCAGCAGAATGGTGACTGATATTTACTTCAAAACCTCTGTTTGCAAATACTCTATCAATTCTTACCACAATATGCACTGAGGACTATTTCCTCAGGAAAAGAAACAGATAGGTGTAGTAAACAACTGCAATACAAGGGCCAGATGTAGAGAGAATTGAAGCAATAGTGTAGCATGTTTTTCTGCACATTATAGTATTGTGTGGAGCCATCACCACCACACCGAAATGTACCTGATAAACAAGCTCCCCCTATGTTGAAGGTCTGTTTGAGGATTACCGGTATGTCTCTTTTGGCAGAGTTTTCCACAGCAAGAACTGCAGCATTACTAAGGCTGGTGTCACCCCTCCCTCTGATGGTATCTCCTGGTACAGTTTGGCCTCTCCTCGCCCTCTAGTACCACCACTGAGTGGGAGGAACACACTGGAAATATCTATATCCTCTCCATATTACAATTACTAATTTGGGAACAGTAATTAGGGTTTCCAATCAACAGAACTAGTGGAACTTGCTAGGAGTGGGTGTGGAGGATGAGGAGAGGTGCTGTTGCTCAGTGTTGTTCTTTAAAAAATGCACATGGGATTACACCAGATGAAATGCATGTGCCTGTGGTCCTTTGGGTACACTTACGGTATATATGTCTTCCTTTCTAATAGCTGATTTATAGTTCACTTATCTCTCCTATCTTTCAAGCACAGACTTCAAGATCAGCGCATAAGGGATAGCAGCTGCTGCACTGGCATTATCACTGAATCATGGCATAGAGGAAATTTTTCATTCCAGAGAATAGCCTTGAATTTGCATGTTCATTGTGAGTCACAGAAAAGCCATACCTCTATTGCTCTTCAATATCTGCTGGAGCTGTAAATGAAAGCCCACAGAGCAACTGTGTGTGGTACTATATGCCATGTGTGGACAGCAGGGTATGTAGAGGGCTTTCCCTGAAAGTTATTTCCTTGCTTTGAAGCTTTAGAGTTAGTTGGGTGTGTGCAGCCTGGTACCACCTCAGCTGGTGCTATAAATAAACTGCCCATATGCTTATATTGCCATAAAGCTTTGCGGGCTTTCATTACTGTATTTTGATTGGCATTGAACTGAATACAGTATTTCAGTTCCACAAGCAACATTTGCATTTTCAGACTGTCTGACAAACCTTCAGATTCATATCTCACCCTTTAGGTAACTACCGTCCACCCACCCAAGTGTCCATTGCATAATTATTACCCCTGCAGCAGTTTTCTGTCTGGTAAATGACTGGACCACATGTAACTATCAAATGGTGCACTTAAAAATGCAGCATGTTTTAATGGCCTTTTATCTGCTTTCTTTTCCTTCCTATTCCAGAGCCAATCCAATTTAACAAGCAATATAGGCCTGCCTAGAGGTGTCAGAATTGAAGATAGACAAGGTTAACTCTGAAAATCCCAATGACACACCATTTCACCTATTTCCCCAACTCCCACAACTACCTCCCAGTTGTGGTCCCTGCTCCCCATTTTGTACAGTTCTGGAAGCTGAATTGGATGAATTGATGGCCTACCATTACCCTGAATGATACCAGTGGCCTTAACTTCAGCTTCCTAAGTGCATGACTTGAATACACCTCAGCAAGTTTAGAAACTCAAAAACCATCCTGGGGCTTATACAGTAGGAACCCTGTATCCACGGGAGATTTGTTCTGGGGTGGGGGGGCAGATACCAAAAAACAGCTAATGTCATTGAAAATAATGGGACTTCTGTTTTAAAATGCCATAGAGTTGCCTTGGAGGACCTAGAAAATGTCTAGAGACAATACCTCTCTAGGCATATTCTAGGAAGACTCTATGATAGGGGTGCTGTTTTGTGTTCCGCAGATAACTGAAACCACAGATATTGGTTCCGCAGATATGGGGGTCCTACTGTATGTATATCTCTCAGCACTTGTGCATACTAACAACTGTGGAGAATGCTATAGATGCAGTACAAGTATTTTAAGAGAGAACATTGGCCTCTCTGAAGCATTTGCTTGAATGTCTGGAAAACTAAATAGTTGGTAGGGATGCACGTAAATCCTGCTCCCAATCTCCCTGTGCACCTGGTGGTTTCCCTGTGTAATTACATATGAAGGGTTGCATAGGGCTCTTTATCATATTTTGATAAACCAGGTATTACAGTTCACAATCATGAGAGCTCTGTAATTGTGTCCTATGCATACCTTTACACTCAAAGCATGAAGGTATGGGAACCTACTGAGTACACAGCAACATTTGGGGTTGTGGGTTACATGTGCACCCACATCCCTGTCCTCAGTTTTGCTCAACGCACAAGGAGACAAATGCCTTTATAAGGCTAGTGAAATTTACTACCTCACAACCTAAATGTGTAGACAGCTTGTAGAACGTGTTTGCTTACTAAGTCCAGAAGGACCATGCTAATATACGTCTTTTCTTTTCATGGGCTTTTTGATCATTACTGTTTCACAGCCAGGTCCATAGAGACCTTATCATCCAGTTATAGTAGAAGGAGAAGGAGAAGTAGGCCTGAGGCCTGACATGGTCTTTTATTGCCAGTGCATGTGAAAACAAATAATTTCTTTACCGGCAGCAGCAACAACACCAACACAGACACCTGCTTTTACTTCTTGTAATAATGGTTTATATTCTCAAATTGTTTGGGAGCATTCCTCTTTTCCAGAACTGGTTCCCTAGTCCCAAAGTGTGACAGCTGCCAGGCAGACCTAACACATGCTTTGTACGGTACAAAGAAATAGAGAAAAGCAGTTTGTGCTTTTCCAAAAACATGTGTGAGTATGTGTGTCTGTGTCTCTGTGTATGTGCATGCACATGCATTTACAGATGTCTATTATATTTTGAGGTTAGCTTGGATCTATAAAGGTTAATTTTTGCAAGCTGGCAAGCAAGCTTCTAAGTTTGTCCAATTCTCTGTACTCTGAAGCATTTGACATTTGTGGGACAAAGTGATTGTGACATCCTGAACGCTTATTTGGCAGGTGCCAACAGTTCCATAGTCACTGGAAACTTGGTAAGAAATTCAAACCTTATATAAACATCATCAAATAACACACTTGTCTTCTGCCTGCAGTAGCATTCAGAGGATCTTTTTCACTGCTTTCTGCTATAAAAAGAAGTAGAGACAATTCTTCATCATCTTTGTCAGGAGACGGAAAGATGGGATGGTACAAAGTGATGAAAGCCGAATTACTCTTCTCCTACTCTGGCCTGGAAATTCCTTTTTTAACCATTCTCATTTTCAAAAGGAATCTTGGAAAGTGTGCTGAATGGGTATCAATTTGTTTTTCCTGTGACATAAAGGCATCTGCTTTGTAATGGCTATTGCATATTAGGAAGAAAGACCTGGAAAAAGCTGATTCTGCCTTTTACAAACTCTGATTTGCCAATATCCAACTGCTTTCAGCTGCTATCATCACAAATGTTAAGATGAATCCTCATAACATTCCTTGCTGTCTTTTACCACAAGGTCCATAGTTTTAATACATTCATATCCACATAAAATCAATATTTGTCCTCCTTCACAAGCAGAATATGAAAACTTTGCAATTCACCCTTCTGAACACCATCATTTTAATCCTACCCATCTAAAATTCTTTTATCTTTATTGCAAACTACTCATTGTAAAACATTCCTAAAATGCTAAAAATCTAAGCTTTCATTGCTTACAAAGTATATTTCTAGACCTTAATATTATTGGTATAAGGGTTGTTGCTGTTGTTGTTCTAACACTGCAATCCTGTATTCATTTACCTAATTCAGCAGGACTTACATTTGAATAGAGATGTACAGGATTGTACTGCAAAAGTCCAAGTAACTGACTGTATTTTATAGGAGATTATCAGACACCCTTAATATGGCATGACAATGACACCAGGAGATCGCAAAGGGACTTGAATTTCAGACAATGTAGTTCCCGTTTTGCTATGCTCCGATGCTGGTCCTGTTCTGCCATCCTTTCTTTTAATTCACAGGCGAAACCATGAATAGATTGCCCATTCCATTTCTATGACGGAATGATGGCCGAGTGAAAAGGTGCCCCGTTATGCTGGAGTGATGCCAGCAAAAGTGGGAGGTCCATGCCAAACACTTCCAGATGCGATCGGGACAACAACGTAAGTGACACACTTGTTTGTACCCTCCCCAGGTTACCTGTATTTTTTAAAGTGTGTTTGGCTGTTTGATTTTATTTTTGTGTGTGTATTTTTAAAAAAACTTTGAATTTCCTGCATGCTCGTCCTCTCGCAAGAATGGCCTGGGATTTCAACCAGGAAGTGAATGAAGCTCCGCACAAGCTGCATTCACTCCTGGGCTGCTGAGGAGAGGAGGAAGATGCAGAACATATAGGCATGAAAACTTTTTGTTACTGTGCTGGGACCGGGTCGGGAGAGGAGATAGCGAGACAGGGACACTATTTTTGTCCCTGTCTGATAATCTCCAAAGCCTCATCAGACTACAGTATAGGAATGGGCAACTTTCCCCCTTTACCTGCCCCTCTGAATCCATTGGGGGCTGGCCTGCCATTGCCACAGACAAGCTCATCACCATTTCAGCTATGTTACCACTATGGTCACAGCCATGAGCACAGCAATTCCTCTAGGAAATATAGTACTGATGGACTATATAACCTTTTTCCAAGCGTGGATTATCAATGGTGCAGTTGGTACAAATTTTACAGGATTGTCCACACACATCTGTGTGTGGATCATCATTTTATTCATTTCTATCACATCTTTTCTCCAGTACTAGGACACAGGGCAGCTTACAAAATATTAAAACCAATGCAGATTAAAAGCATCCAAAACATTTGTAAAAATATAGAAAAGTTGTTTTAAAACACAGTTAAAAAATTAAAAACAATTTAAAAATTCATTTAAAGATAGGATATTGCAAGGAGCCAACAAAACAACACACCATTATAAGCCATTTCAGTCACTTCCTAAAAGAATGTTGGAACAGGTAAGTTTCACTTGCTAGCAGAAGGAGAGCAAAGAGGGAGCCATGCTGGCCTCCCTAGGGAGGGAGTTCCAAAGTCTGGGAGCAGCCATTGAGAAGGCCCTCTCCCTGGTTTCCATGAAACAAGCCTGAGAAGGTGGTGGAACTGAGAGAAAGGCCTTCCCCCAAAGAGCTCAAAAATGCTCATATGCTGAAAGAAATATCCTGGGGAAAAGCAGCCTGTAGATACCTTTGCTTCTCTGCCCGCCTCAAGAATTGATAACATTTACTGTCTACCATAGCCCTGCTCCCAAGTGAGACATAAATGTAGAGGCAAGTGGTGCATTGGTGTTCCTGCCTTTGAGGCTCTGGCCTCAGTCATGCCAGCTCAGACCAGGGCCAATTTAAGGTATTTGGGAGCCCCCTGCAATGCTTTATTTTGGGGGGCCCATATGTTTATCTCAGGTCAATGTAACCTAACCTAGCACCCCCTTATCCACTGATTCTGGGCGGTTGCATGTCTGCATGGCTGGTTCCATCTGCAGAGCCTGCCTGGAAGTGCCATGTCATGTGGGTGGCATTGATTCGAAACAACAACAACACTACTACCCAGGGAGAGGGAGTGTTGTTTGACATCACAGTCACTTAGCAACTAACACCCCCCCCCCAAATCCCTGTGTTTTGCTTTTTATTCCCTCCTTCCCAGTAGCCAAGGAACTATTTCTCTGTTTTTGTAGGTGTTTTCCAACAGAAGCTTAGATTGTGGATCCCTGCAGAGCAGAAGCAGGTTGGACTTGATGGCCTTTGGGGATGCCTTCCAATTCATGCTGTTTGGCAGTGGAATACGCTGCTGCCTGAGAGTGCAGTGGTCTGCATCTTTGGAGGTTTTAAAACAGAGGCTGGATGGAGGGCTTTGATTGTGTAGTATTCCTGCATGGCAGAATGGGGTTGGACTAGATGGCCCTTGGGGTCCCTTCCAGCTCTGTGATTCTATGAAATACACTGCCTCAGAGTGTGGTGGAGTCTCCTTCTTTGGAGGTGTTTAAACAGAGGCTGGATGGCCATCCATTGTTGGGCTGTGCTTGGGTTGTATTTTCCTGCAGAGCAGAATGGGGTTGGACTAGATGGCCCTTGGAGGTCTCTTCTAACTCTTCTATGATTCTCTGAAACCATGGATTGAAATTACAGGAAAAGAGATTCCGCCTAAACATTAGAAAAGAATGTCTTTAGTTCCTTAATTGCATGGCAGAATGGGGTTCTTGAATGGCAGAATAGGGTTGGACTAGGTGGCCCTTGGGGGTCCCTTCCAGCCCTAAGATTATATGAAACTGGGCTTTGCAGTATTCTAAGAGCTGCTGGACAGTGGTGTTGTCTTTTCCTTCTTTGGTGGTCTTTAAACAGAAGCTAGATGGCCATCTGTCTGGCTGTACTTGCATTGTTTATTCCTGCAGGGCAGAAGGGAGTTGGACTGGATGGCCCTTGGAGGTCCCTTCCAACTCTAGGATTCTATTTTTCCAGGTTGTTTCTTGCAGTACTTCAACATTATAGAATCATTGCAGTGTGATATATTGCTTTTAACAGCCATGGCTCTGTCTTACAGGGTCCTGGGATTTGTAGTTTTGGTGAGGCGCCAGCACTCCTTTTCGGCAAAGAAGGCCAAAAACTTTATGAATCCCAGGGTTCCATAGGATGCAGCTGTGGGACTTAATTAGTTAGTTATACCCCGCTCTTCAGCCATAAGACTATCAGAGCAGCTTACAAATTGCTTTAAGCAATAGCAGTTTACACATCTACACTGCAATAAATAGCTTCCAATGTGTGTTAGCTAATTTGACTTTAAGTTGTGTCAAAGAGAGGCTAGATGGCCATCTGTCAGGGTTTCTTGGATTGTGTCTTCCTGCAGGGTGGAAGTGGGTTGGACTAGATGGCCTTTGGGATCTCTTCCAACTCCATGATAACAGTAATCAAAATCTTAAACAACAGCATTGTAAGGACAGTGGTGGAGTCTCCTTTGGAGGCCTTTAAACAGAGGCTGGGTAGCCATCTGTTGGATGGGCTTTGATTGGGTATTCCTGCAGGGCAGAATTGGGGTTGGGCTAGATGGCCCTTGGGGAGTCTCTTCCAACTTTTCTATGAAACTGAAACTGCCATCCGTAGATTCAATTATCCATGGTTGGCAATGGGCAGGGGGGGGGCAAAATCATAGAATCCTAGAGCTGGAAGAGATCCCAAGTGCCATCTAGTCCAACCCCCTTCTACCCTGCAGGAATATGCATGACAGAATCATAGAATCATAGAGTTGGAAGAGACCCCAAGGGCCATTATAGTTGGAAGGGATCCCAAAGGCCATCTAGTCCACCCCCCATCTGCCCTGCAGGAATACACATAGAATCATAGAATCATAGAATTGCAGAGTTGGAAGAGACCACGAGGGCCATCCAGTCCAACCCCCTGCCATGCAGGAAATCACGATCAAAGCATCCCCAACAGATGGCCATCCAGCCTCTGTTTAAAGACCTCCAAGGAAGGAGACCCCACCACGCTTGGAGGGAGTGCATTCCACTGCCGAACAGCTCTTACTGTCAAAAAGTTCCTCCTAATGTTGAGGTGGAATCTCTGTTCCTGAAGCCTGCATCCATTGCTCAGTGTTCCAGTCCCGGGAGCAGCAGAAAACAAATCTGCTCCATCCTCAATGTGACACCCCTTCAAATACTTAAACAGGGCTATCATATCGCTGTGTCTAGACCACAGTCAAACCCTCTTAGTTCTTTAAAAAGCCCAACACCTCTTGATAGCCTTTCTTTAGCTTACTGATCCACTTGCCATTTTTTCTCTCCCCGCCCACGCAGGAGTGGGGGGTTTGCATGGAAGTAAATTCACCCCACAGGCAAAGACAAAATGATGCAACACACAAACACAACAGAACAAAAACCCTGTGCAATTAAGAAACTCAACACCAGCTCAACCTCGGAAATTCTGGGTGTGGGTGTGGGTGTGGGAAGGTGTTTGTTTGTTTGTTTGTTTGTTTGTTTTACTTATGGGAACCCTTTAGACCTGCAGAATGCAATGGTTTATTTCCCTCCCCTGCCTCCTCCTTTTCTACAATACACACATACCCCGTGTGCTCCCAGGTCATGATGCAACAAGCCAAGCAGGCAGCAGCCACATCCCCAGCTTTTTCTCACTGAAGTCTCTCTTCACAACTTGAAAGAGGTTCTGCAATCACTAGTGTGCGCCCCGCTCTTTCTCCATTGGCTCCCACAATGGCCCTAGGGATGCACGCATTTCTTCCTGGAAACAAGGTATGCGCTCCCCTACATGCTGTGTTTCCCAGAAGAATCCCTGGGATTCTGGTGGCAGCAGAACCTTCAGCAGATGTGGGAGTGAGGTGGAGGACTAGAAATTTTGTAGTGATGCATTCTTGTAATGTATGCAGTTAGTTTCTCTCCAGTGAACCCACGGATCTGATGGAAACTCCCAGGACGGAATAGCAAGGGAAGGACATTCACCAGCACTTCACCATTCAACCATGTAGCTCTCTGCTTCCATACCTGTCCTGGAAAGTTGACCCAATAGAAGAGAATGAGAAATCGTGCTAGAGTTACAGGGGAGGAGGAGGTATCATCTCCATTTCACTGACTGAAGAAACCTCTTCTGCATAAAAGATTGCATAGATCTAAGAGACACCCCGTGGTTACCTAATCCACCCCATAATTTTCAAGGGTGACATTTGATATTACAGGCTGACATACGAAAGTTAATGATATGGAAGACTCAGTACAGGACATGACTACCACCTGTGGACTATGCACACAGATTGTATGACAAATGTAGCTATGAATAAAACAGCCCAGACATTTGCGTTAATTTGGAAATAAATCCTGGTGTGTTTAGTGAGGCTTACTCCCAAGTAAGAGCATGTTGAACTCCAGCCAGGGTTGGAAACTGAATAAAGCACATTAGGTATGGACTTTCATATAATTATACATTTCCACAATTACCTATGGAGCTTTAAAAATTGCATAGTTCTTGCTACCTTAAGGTATATCTTATATACACATACACAAACGCATAGTGTGCATGTGTGTCTGACTGTCTGTCTGTTCAGTATGTTTTATTTTCTGTCTTTATAGCTCATCCAATACCAAAAGCTGTTAAGGTGCTTGCAAAGAAAAAACTAAAACAATAACATACAAAAATCCAACACCCAACTCCAAAACAGAATAAAGAGCAACAGGAAAAAAAATCAGAATTAAGTAAAGAAAGGTTTTATGTTGGTTTGTAGCTAACTAATCTTTAACTAAGTGGATGCACATATGCAGAACTCAAAACATTTTCTTTTTCAGAGCCTAAAGACAGCAGGTGATAGTTTCAATTAATTTAAAATGTAGTGAGAATTCATTCTTTGAGCTGATTTATTTTTTAAAAAAACTATCTTGTTTTCTTCTTTATATGAACCTTTGTGAGAGTGTAATATCAAAAGTCCTTACTGAATTGCTATAGCCCATGTTGGCTAATTCAGTAAAAAAACAAGGATTTTCACAATGAATTACCTTCTTTACAATAATAGTGCAACCAGTAAGGCTTGGAAGTTAACCAAAATCCAACAGTACTAAAGATTATCTAGACTTAAAAGTCATATTGACATGGATTTCAGAGGAGTATTCTCCTTTGGCTGCTTATTTATTATTACAAGAGAAATCATATCTATTACCATGAAATAAACCCATCAGCCAGCTTTTGATACAAAACAGGGAAGAAAAAGCATTGCAACAGCAGTTCTGTATTGTTTCATAATACTTCATCCATTTCTTCTCAAACTCTTGCCTGTCCTTTCTACACTGTCACAGACCCTTCAAAGCCATCAGATCTTTTCACTTTAAATAAAACCTGTCAAACTGAAGGGGAAGGGAGGACAGGCTAATAAGGTAAAAGCTAACTTGATTTTATAAGATACAGTATTATAGTTTTCTGTGCTCATTGTTAACTCCACAAATAACTCAGGGCTTATATATATCTCTCTCAAGCTTTTCTTCGCAAAAGAAGATTCAGGAAGGACTCATCCCGCGCTTTCTGCAAGCGCGCTGATGACTAAAAAGGCCAATCCGAGATAAACAGGTCCGGTTGCAGAAAGCACAGCAGAAGGTCTCCTTGGGTGATGTTTTTGGGTTGTGATTCTTTCTGCGTTGTCGTTTCTCTTCAAGACTTGTTCGGCGTGAGTTCTCAAATAAGGCTGCAGCATTGTGGATAGTGCGTCTCCATGCCTCTCGATGTGAGGCCAGGGCAGACCACTGTTGGTGATCAATTTGGCCGAGCCTGAGGTGTTGTTTCAGGGAGTCCTTGTATCGCTTTTTTGGAGCACCCCTCTTACACTGACCCGTGGCAAGTTCACCGTAGAGTACTATCTATGAGGCAATAAAATATGGATTGGTGCACTGTACAGTAATGCCAATTTGCAGCAGCGTCCATTTGTCTCCACAGTTTGTTTGTTTTTGCAAGATCACAGGTATGCAAAACTATCCATGTTTGATGTTTACATGGGCATGCCTGAGAATCAAGATGGTGGGTGCAAATGAATTACTCACATTTTTATTCTCCTCAAGTTGCTGCCAACAAAGAGTAATTTTTAAAAGTAAAGCCAAGGTGTTGAAGTGTGACACAAGCTTTAAAAAAAAAAATCATTGCCTCCATGCATGATCGCTACTGCGAACATTCAACATGGTGCTTCCAGCCACTTCGTTGCCAGCAAGCTCCACCCCTGTGCACATCGAACCAATCAGCAATCCACTTCCGTCCTCTTCAAGAATGCACTGCAATTTGAATCGGTTGTCCCAACTAGCAGAAATGTGCATTTCCCTTGCAGTTTTTTTAAAACTTAAGGGAAAGCCCCAAAAGCTTTTCCTGTGCAGTACATATATGGCATTTTGGGGGGCCCTCCTTCCGAATACAGTGAATCACCATGGGATCCCATTTAGACAAAAGGTATTCTCCTCAAATTTTTGAAGAGTATTTTCACCATTTAGACCACCCTTCAGTTTCTGATAGGATGTGGGTGTTGCTGTGGGAGGGAAGTGAGGGCATTGTTCCCCAATAAGAATTCTGCTCCCTAATGAATTTTT
This sequence comes from Gambelia wislizenii, assembly GCA_030847615.1. Taxonomy (NCBI): domain Eukaryota; kingdom Metazoa; phylum Chordata; class Lepidosauria; order Squamata; family Crotaphytidae; genus Gambelia; species Gambelia wislizenii. The sequence goes on along the minus strand of JAUMIR010000001.1, from coordinate 160,099,566 downwards.
CCTTCAGTCACCAATTTTTTACCATTCCATTGGGTAAGATATTGAAAATCAATTGTTCACACCTAGGACTCTTATATTTTCTGTGTTCAGGTTTCCTTGGTAACCTTACCTGCCTCTGTTCTTTGGATACCTAGACTGTATTTCTAAATGCTTAACCAAAATTTTAAGTTATGTGCAGAAAATGCTTCTTCCTTCCAAAAAATTACTGTTTTCTGGGCAATACTATGTGAATTTTTTATGCACAAATAAGTCTTAAACTATGAATAGTTTTCAAAAACTACACAGTTTTTGAAAACTTTCTTGCAATATGAAGAAAATTGCTGAAATTACTCAATGCTTCCCTTTCAAAGAAAATTAGCAAAAAGTTACATCTGGTTCCTCTTGGGGCCATTTCATCTAGTCAGGAGGTTGCTTAATATATTCTGGATGCATGACCTGGTCCTCATGAAGCAGTATCTGAAACATGGTGTTATCCATTTTTAGGAATCACTGCCAGTAAGGCCAACCTGTCCCTGTGGAGAGTCTTATTAGTTCTATTAGTTCAATTCAAGCATATGATGTCATGTCACTCTCTTATCAATCTTATCCAATTTTAGAGACAGAGCAGGGTTGGGTCTGGTTAGTACATAAGTGGAGACCACCAAAGATTACCAGGTAGGACTAGGAAAGAATCATCATCAACAAAAACACATGCCAACATGTTTTCTTATGAAATTAGCAGAGTTTTAGTTCTATGTAAAAAGTATTTTAGATTTGAAAACTATACTAATAGAAGACCAAAGCCAGAACCATGGGCTGTCACATGGCTACTGAGGTATCTGCTGAACTGGTAGAAGTATGATAACAATGTTGTCTGTATTTGGAGAGGGAGGGAACATGATCTATTTTTTTCCTGATTCGGTAAATTCATTGAATGAACATACTCAGATGTGCATTATAATGCTGTAATGATTAAATGTTATTTAATTATCAGGAAGTTAATAACTTGAATCCTGCCATCTACAGAAACACATCTGTTAGAAACACTAAGGCTTGTCTAGATGGGTTATGACCCTGACTTTCCCCCCATCTTGGAGCCCTGCAGTCCAGACGATGCAGGTCTCTTGCCCCGTTTCACTTTTAGATGACACCAAAGCAGGGGGGGAACTAGGGGAAACCCATTTGAAATGTATTGATTATGTATGAGTATCCAAAGTTCATTCATTCCTTTCATTAATGTTCTATATGGCACAGCCCTGAGAGAAATGAAGGGGTATAGCTTATTATTCTATTTTGTTTTTCTTTCCAGCATGTTGTCCCTAGATGGTTGTGATTGTGGTGATAGCAATGATGATGATTTAAGAAGTTTTAACCACAACCTGCAGTTTTTTGGAGCCTCCACCTCTGATGTTAGATGTATATCTCACTTCATTTTAAGGCACCAAATTTCTGTGCATTTGAGAGATGCCACCAGCAATTCCTTGACAGTACAGCAGCTGCATTCACTGACTTGTCAAAGTAGTCAATTATGCACCTATCTGCTCTCAACAATCTGACAGGTGTGTTGATTTGCAACAGATCAGCAAGATTTCTATCATTCAATGTGTTAGAAACCATATTGATAGAAGCATGTGGAGACTGAAAAGAAAGAGGAAGTATGTGCTTTTTGAGGCCATCATCAAGTGGCAGACAAGCGCGGAGATTGTGGGTATGATAGAGAGAAAGCGTTCTGATTGACAGCTTTTGTTATAACACCTGGAACCCATTCAAATAGGAATGAGAAGTTGTTAAATGCAGGAGAATGGATCTGAGTAGAATTCATCTGTTGAATATCTTGTGTATGACAGCACAGGACTTGAACAGTCACTTCTTTGTGAGTCATTCTTCACCTTTTTGGATAGATGCTCAACAGAAAGGCTAAATAGACAGTGCCTCAGAATGCCAGAATTTGTCACCATGGAGGATCAGCTCTAGGCATACCCCCAAGCCCTGCCATTGTATTCTAGGGGGGTGGGAAAGAGGACTCTGTGTTAGGAGAAAGAGGTTAACACAGTGAGGCAACGGCTTGTATTCCAAAACTCTAATTCAGTTACATTCACATTGAAAGAGAAGTTTCAACAATTAAATTCATTTTAAATTGCTGTTTCCATTTATGTTATATTAATCTGTATAGTGTAAGCCTGATCAGAAATAATGTTACAATCCCCACCCAGGATTTTATTCTTCCTCGTTAACCCTTTTCTCAGCTTTGGAAAGGAGGAAACATCTATGTACATTTTTGGAACTCAATTTTTCACCTTTCCCAAAAATCTTTCTCCCTCCATTGTAATTGCATCTCCCTACACTTTTCCTTTTAAATGTGTTGCCTTTACATCAATCCCAGCAGAAGTCCCAGAGTTAAGAGCTTCAAAATTCAGTTTTCCAGAGCTTCAACATTCTTGTGAGAAGATGCTCGTGCGGGAAATTAAAAAAACTAAAACAAAAACAACACACAAAAATTTACACAAAGCACATACACACACTTAAAATTTTAAAAGTAACCTGGAGAGGGTCATAAAAAGTGTGCCACTTACCTGGATGTCATGCTCTCACCTGGAAGTGTTCTGGCTGGACTGGCCATTGACGTTGCATCCACATGAGTTAAATGGCACAAGGTTTCAAACACCGGCAATGCCAGCACTAAAGTGCCACGGCCAATCTATTGACAGTTCAAGCTGTCAATAAAAAAGTATGATATTTTGACAAGACATAAATGCGACATCGTCTTGTATGCGTGTCTTTCACATTTATATAGTGTCACTATGACACCATATTTAGTGCCTCTGATAAAGTCTGAGACTATATGGGGGAGGGTGGGGCTTGGTGGGACTTAGGGGTTTTAGTCTGTATTGCTGTATTTTAACTGTTGTAAGCTGCCCCAATTGTTTTTAACAGAGGGGCGGGGTAAAAATAAATTATATTATTATTATTATTATTATTATTACTACTACTTTGTGGCTGAAGAGTGGGGTATAAATACTCAAATAAATAATAATAATAAAAACTCCAGGTTATGCATTTGTAACTACCATAGAGAATTCCAGCCACAGTTATTAAGCATATAGAAGAACAGGTGTTGCTGAAGAAGATTCACTTTCTTCTGTTATGATAAATCCTGCTTCACTAACCTACTAGACTTCTTTGATAGTGTCAATAAGCATTTAGATACAGTAATTGACATGTTGTATATTTGGAAAGTTTAGGGGTGACATAGGGATCATGAAAGTCCCCCAATCCCCACTTACTCAAATTTGTGTCTCCCCCGCCCCACCATAGACATATGGTTGGTCATGATGGAAAACAGAATGATGGACTTGGGGCTTTGAGCTAATCTGGCTGGGCTGGGCCTGTGTTCCTATTTCTAGTAGGAAATGGATCATGGATTCATATATTCTGTCACTTTTAAAATGCCCTTCAGTGGAAACTAATTTACAATCTGGTATTTCAAGGCAAGATGAGCTAAGAGATATGAATGTATACCTGTACATCACTTTGACAGAAGCTCCATTATATCTGGAATGCTCAATGGCAAGCTGAGTCAACAGCACACATCTTGAAATATTACAAATATCTTACAAAATGATTGAATTGCTTTGGCATTCAAGTCAACCCAGCTCTCCCAACAGTGAGTCACAGCTGAGACAAATTTAAAGATTCAGTAAGGGAACCTTCGATAAATCCAAAGGGAAGGCATTATGCCATGTGTTTTGGATGCCAAGGGTAGGATTCTATATTATGTTACTTCTAAGGGTTGTCAATAATCTCAGATCCAAATGGCTCTGAACTTCTTTTAGGGAATAATGAGCTGGTGACAGGAGACTTTGGAATAGCTTTGCTGTATGTACTTAGTCTCTACTTAATATAATTTTCATTCCCTCTTCTACCCCTGCCCTGGACTGGTAAAAAAAAAAAATTGCTGGAATTATTATAGAATCCTGTAACTTTCCCCAATAATTAATGCCTGTCTAAAAAACAGAACTGCCAGCATGGGGACCAAGATTTGGATAGCCATCGATACATACTTGTGCAACTAAGAGCCTGTCCATATAAATAAATTGATGATGGTGGTAAAGAGAAGCCATCACATTGTTTGTTGTGGCAATAGATTTCAGGGATGGAAAGAATATTAACAGTATTCCTTTCCTAGACCACTAAAAAAAAAAAATGTTTCCTACTAGTTGAGAAATGCAGTTAGGAAAGATAAGACAGAGGAGAAAATTTTCCAATTTTTTCTAGCATACTGTATATACACATCCCAAAATGTGTTATTACATGTAATTTTTCATACAAAAATCATGATTTTTGTGCATACACTCCCCCAGTTTTTATGCAAACCCCCCCCATTGTTTTGGTATAGCCACATATTTTTGTGCAAAATCCTTGGTTTGTACCAAAAAACAAACAAACAAACCTTGAACAGCCCCAAAAAACTGGGTTTCTAGACAGTGAGTTGCATGAAAGATGCATTTTCACTCATAAAATACTAATTTCATGCCATTTGGGGGGAAAACTCATATTTTTCTGCAACCCCTCTCCTCCCACATACACTGATTTTGGACCAAAAACCCCATGTGGGTTTCTTGAAAGTGTTTGTGTGTGTGTGAAAAATGGAGAGGGCACACAAAAAGCACATTTTTCATGAAGAAAGCATTTTCCAGAAACCCAAACTTTTAAAGTGTAATTTTGCATACATAAAAAGTTCAGTGAGTATTTGGAAGACATTTTGTGCTTTAAACAATCCAAACATAATCATGCATATTCCTGCACAGAATAATTTCATGAAAAACTACAGGTTGTGTGAAGAACTGCATATAAATATTTGTTTTCTCCCATAGGAGGATAAAACTGCTGACATCATTCGTCCTCACATGTGAGGATGAAATAAAGAAATATTGACATCCCCAATAGTTTCTACAAAGTGTCCAGTAGATTTCTGACCCTTCCCAAGATAACAGTTTGCTCTATCTTGAAAAACATTTGGAATAGAAATTGATACCTAGTAATGTTAACGTAACAGAGTGCCACAATTTTGTCACTCTTTCAAAGTCATTTCCATGTCATTATAACAAACATGCTTTTAGTTCATTGTGTTTAATGAACAAACACATTCATCACAGCTTCCCATTATTTAGTCTAGTTTATTATTTATATCCTGTTTTTAAATGAGAAATTTAATCAAAGTAGTTCTGGGTAAAGAAAACTAGTCTAGTAATGTAAAACAACAAAATTTTAAAGCAAACAACTGCAGTAAAATAGCAGCAGTTAAAAATTAAATGTTTTACATAACATTGCCATCAGTTTGTAAAGGAAACTGCCTAGAAATTTTGGCTATTCTTCACTGACATTTTAAATATATGGCTGTTGTGATGCGGATGGAAGAGCTGCATTTCTCAAAAAAAAAAAAAATTCAAAGATTAGAGGGCCTTATCGCACTCCACTGTTATAGTGCTATTATTCCACTTTAACTGCTATGGCTGCCTCCTGTGGAATCCTGGGATTTGCAGTTTAGGGAGGGGCATTTAAAACTCTCAGCCAGAGAGCTCTTAGGCCTCCCTAAACTACAAACCTAAGAGTTCCACAGGAGGAAGCCAGAGCAGTTAAAGTGGAATAGTAACACTATAATAGTGTAGTGTGAAAATCTCTGGAGCACCAAACATTATTCCCTCCAGGCAAAGAGAACTGTGAGCTGTTTAGCATAGGGTGCTAGTACTGTAGATCAGAACCATCCTGTCCTAGAAATCAACCTGAGGAGCCAATCCCACGACACTGCCCACTAACTACAATGCTCCAAAATCAGTTTTATTCTCTTAGCTCTATGCAGCCAGTCTGTTCACCCTCCCTTGCTCCTGGTCCTCATTGCTGACTTGGAAGGCAGTCCCTCTGTGTTTAGTGCAACCTACAGTACTACAGCCTGAAGCTTGGAAAAGTTGTCTTTCTGGGCCTACAGCTCCCAGAATCCCACATTATTATTTGAAAATCGTGGTCAAGACGAATTGTTGGCTAGATGATTCTGATAACTACAGTGACTTTAAATATTTAGATAAGCAGAAGGACAATGTATACATTCTAAAGAAATCTGTAAAATGATGGTCTTTATTTTTTTTAAAAAAAACTTTAAAAACACACTTTTATTAACATTTATAAAGGCCTAAATATTTCACTTAACATAACTAAAGTACATTTTAAACTATAATATTTGAATCATTAAGTTAACATGAAATGGTGAGGGATTTGACAGCTACAGCCATTCCTGTTGATGTGATGTATTGGAGACTGTAGAGTGTCCATTCAGCATCAGAAAATGCAGAACACCTTTGCATTTATTGCATCCAGATTTTCTGGGGGCAAAAATCCATGAAGGATATTTTTACCTCGTGACAGATATAAACTTGGATCATAAATCTAAACTTGGAGAGCTGCTAACAATCTAGGGCAAAAATCACAAGCCAAGACATCGTCATACAAACACCATTAATGAGCTTCATGTGTTAATTTTTTCATGTTTTCCTTTTTATTTTTTGCCATATTGATTTAAGCTATTGGCAAAACATAATGGCAGCAGTGTTGACTCCTTTAGCTAGAATGTCAGGAGTGTTCCCCCTCCACCCCCAAAATCCATAAAGTACCAACTATTATTTCACTTGTCAAGTTGTGAGAAAATACATAGCCGCTGTGAAAAATAACATCAAATATAAATTTAAAAGGGGGAAACAAGAAACAATTACACCAAGCTTTCTTGCATTTTCTCCAAGGTTTCTTACAGATGTAAAGGCCAATTTTCTAACAGCATCCTTGGACTACTTATTTATTGAACAAAATTCCTGGAATTGCAGCACAAGCCTTCTGCCAGTTTACTTTAAAGTATGTTCCTCACACTAGTAAGTGTGCACAGGATTGTCCTGCTAGACCTATGTTTCTTTGCTTGCTAATCCCCACTTTCTTTAGTTGGATCTACTCTTGTTTTATGTAAATGTGTATACCACTGTATCCTCTACTGCTTCTTATTTCCCACCACAAGACTGAAGACTTTATCAGACACACAGAAAATGGCATCATAACAACGCCGCATAAACATGAAAGGGTGCACATATCAGATGATGTCACCCTTTTGCATTTATGTCCTGCCAATAAACCAATCTATTTTATTGACGGGGCAAGCTGTCGATAGATCAGCTGTGACTTTTTTTGCTGGCATAGCCAGCATATGAAACCTCACGTATTTTTTCTCTCATACTTACTCCATCAATGGCCGGACTGGCCAGAATACTTCCGGATGAGATCACAACATCCAGGTAGGTGACATACTTTTTAAAACTTTCCCTGGTTTACTTGGAAGTTTTTAAGTGTGTTTTTGAACTTTGAGTCATTTTCAATGTTTTATTTTTTTTTCTTTTTGAATTTATTTGAATGAAGTCTCACGGGATTTCAAACGAGGAAGTGAACAGGGCATCATTCACTTCCTCCTTCATTGCCAGGGAAGCCTTCAGCCAGGAGAGAAGGTAAGTGTGGTGGGGGGCATTCTTTTGCCTGCATAAAAATGGATTTTTTTAATGCCAGCAATGGATCATTTAAAGGGGCTCGTCTCATAAAGTCCTTCATCTTGTACGATCATTTTGTCTATATGGCAACAACATTGGAGATTTAAGGGTGAAGCCCAAAGAACCAAACAACTAGCTTGATAAGGTCCAATTGCCCCCCTCCCTGTTGTCTTTTCACCAGCAGGTAAATACTTTTTTTTATTTACACAGGAATGTGGTTTTTAGCATGTTGCAGCTGACAGAGCTTTGAACAGGGGTTGTAATATTTTTTAAAAAAATCATTTAGTTTAATTGTATTTTAACTTTTGTATTAAGAAGTTTTAAAATTGCACTGTGTTTTTTAAAGATGATGTATACTGTCTTGAATCCCAATATAGGAGAAAGGTGGGATATTAAACAATCAAACAAATATTGAGCTAATGCTTCTCAAGCAGCAGCAGTTCCCAAGCCATATGCTAAGTTTTTGTTATGCCTGAAAAGAATTTCAGTTGCATTTGAGGGATGTATAATGAGGATCTCTTGTACAAAGGAAGGGGTGTGTGCGTAGGTGGGCATCAAAAATCCAAATGGGCATCCCCAGAGTTTCTCTAATATACCTATTTACTCAGAAACATACAAGTTGTACGAATATGTTTATTTAGAAATATCCATTGAGCTGGAGGGAACAGGCCAGCACCAAAGTAGACAACACTGATTGTGAAAATTATCTGACACTTCTGCAAACAATAGCATGTCCTGCATTTTTCCAAAGATGCATCTTGCTAATTTTTTTAATAGTGTACCTTTTATTTCCTCAGGTCTTTCTGTATGTTTATGTATGCATGAATTAAGCAAAATTAATTTGCATGTCCTTTGTTGCAACAGACTGAGAGGAATACCACATGTGGGTATATTTGAGTGATAGTACCACGATGTAATGAAGCGAAAGTATTGTGGGATAGAACCCTTGCATACTGCATAGTGCCCCCCATTCCATTTCTGCAATGGAACGACACATTTTCAAAGTGCTGCAAACACACCACACACAATATGATAACCACGCCTCCCCACGATCTCCCCCTCTTCTCCTTTTCCTCCATCTTTATAATATGATTTCCTCTAGTTTGTATGTGCATGTGCCTCTTTTAAATCCATCTATTGCATCATCTGCAAATCCTGCATTTGGCTTACATGGAATTCTCCTCAGTCAGCTTATATTAGCCACTGTGGCAAAGCAAGGGATGTCTCTGTTTTATAACCATAAGGTTGTCAGTTCAAGCCTCACCTGAGGCAAATTTCTCTTTTAGCATTTCAACATTTCCTTCCCTATCCTCTCTCCCCCCTGCCTGCCCCCAAAGACTTATGTTTGTTATTTAAGGTACTAAACTAAGAAGCTGATAAAGGATTCTGGACCAGACATTTTAAAAGTCTACTTCCTGTTTCAAGGTGGCATTTTTCTAAGTGATCATACATTGCATTCAACTACTTGCCTTTTCCCCCCTTACCCACCAGCATTCACCCTTTGGGAGAAAAAATGGATTTTAATTGCATTGCCAAGGAAGAAAAGAAGGGGGCACAAAATGCTAAAAGTCTAAAAATGATAAATGGAGAAATTATTTTTTTTCTAAAGCCAGGCTACAACTGGTGATGTTCTGAATGCAAAACCAATTTCTTGCTTACTGTGCTACCTCAGCCTATGTAGGTTAGGGAAGCAAAAATCTATCTGAGCTGAAAGAAGGATTTACAACATGATGCTCCTGTTTCTTTGTAACATTTTAGCAAAAGAGGTCTCTGTTTCTTTAAATGCCCAGAGCCTCCCAATTTGCTTAAGTTGATAGCAGACCCCTGATGGGAAGGGAGCAAGTTTTTCAAAGCACAAGGGGAAGAATATGTGTATTTTAAATGGGAAGGAAACATTATATTAAATGCATTAAATGCAAGTATTGCTAAATGACTGCATTGGTAAATTTAGCTACTGCTAAATTTCGCAAATTTAGGGTTTAAAACTTATTGGATAACTCAGGAATGAAGTTATTAGCCTGTGAGTTTGACTTCAGGGAGTGACCAACAGAAGTTGAATGCCAGGGAAGCAGGAGGAACAAAACATTGGGGAGCTTTGGGCAGAGCAGGCATGCCCACTCCACCGATGTCCAGTCACAGTTGCAATGAGGTGCTACTGCACAGTAAAATGAAGTGGTTTTGAATCAGAAGGGCTGTTATTTATGAACAGTGCCCGTGAAGAAAAATAAATGCTTCTGGGACACGTTGCACATGGAAGGACCACTGAAGGGGGGCAATGTCATCTGGTGAGAACAGTTTCAAAAGTGATACTGTTACTGAGGCATTGCGCTAGAAAGGCTTGTGTGGTATTCCTCTACCTCACATCCAGGCAATAGAAGGACTGCTTTGTCCCACTCCTTTTGACAAGTTCCTATCTGAGCAAGAATTTGGGTTACTCAAACGGACTGCTGATGCAATTAGATCAACACATTCCGTACTGAACATGCACAGTCCCTCCCTAAGTTCAAGGTGAAGGTGGCAATATCTTTTATGTTCCATATCCAATATCTCTTGGATATATCCAATATCCATATCCATATCTCTTGGGCTCCCCAGGCGGCACCAGGTGCCTTCCAACCAAGGACTATGCTTTCTAAATTAAAATACACTCTTCTAAAATCTCTTGTGAGCAGAAAGTGTTAAACACTGGAAAGCAGAAAGGGAGAAACAGTTACAATAATGCTGTTGCGTTCCAGAGCAAACCATACATGAATCTTAATGAATAATATACTATAGATTTTCTTACAGTAACCCTGACCATAGCCTTGTTTTAGGGACTGTTAATCTTTGTAGCTTAACAATATTAGACATCATCTAACTCTGTTTACTTAAATAATGAGCAACAACAGCATTAGAATGAACATCCTGTGCTTTTTTGGAAGAGTTTAATGGAATGTTGGAAAAGACATCTTTTATAAATCTGCTCAATGGAAATAAAATCTATGCAGTATGTTTTATCTCAGTCTCAGAAATTAAACATCCAAAGGGTGTTTTTGGAAGGGTAGGTAGGCAAATTACTCCCCCTGTATATTTATCTTGAAGATGCAAATATAGCTATTATAAATATTCCAATTATAAAGTATCCTGTTTGCAAAACGTAATTGTTCTATATGTCTTTTCTGTTGCAATCTTTATTTGACAGTGAATAAAATACAATGTATTTTCAGATGGATTGTATCAACATTAATGTCTTGGCTAGTCCCACGGAGTTCAAGAGGATTTACTTCCTCTATAGGATAAGTGTCAGTCTTGCTTGGTAACAATTCAACTCCTTCCTTATATATCTTTGGTGTATCAGACACATGACACAGCCAAGAAAAATAACAACAAAATTAAAGTAGGGGAAACAAGAGGAGAAGTAGTACAGGAGTGTTTGTATTTCTCTGAAACATTCAATGATGCCAATGTATCTACATCCACATTCTGCTTATCTGTTTTTCTCAATGAATATCTGCTGCTCTCTTGTTGCAGCCAAAGTCTGCAGTCCTTTGAACAACAGCTGAATCAATGAGGGACTGGCAGATTTCCAGAGGCATAGAAAGGCTCCTTTGGCTATCCCTCTTAAAATGAAAGCTTTTTGCAAGGATTGCAAATGTGCCCAAACTCTTGTGGGAAGCCAAACCTATCATCAGCAGGTGGGAATTCATAGATCATCCAGTGCTTAATCTGATGATATACTCAAATAGCCTGTCTGAAAAGGAGTCTGCTTGTTTGTTTGTTTGTTTGTAGCTCTGTAATAGGACAAAGGGACAACAAAGAGAGACAACAGGCCTGGTGTGTGTGTGTCTGTCCCATCTAAATCAGATGCTTGGTAAGACTGGGCTGAAGCACCCAGCTCCCAACCCCATGAACATCCAGACTCAAAACTACATCTCTCCATGAGTAGAATAGGTAGTGTATCTAGGGGGATGTGTTAGCCCATCAATAAAAAAGTGACATCGCATTCACACCAGCACAACGCAGTGGGAATGGGTAAGCAATGACGATGTCTGATAATTTGTGCTATCGTTGCATCCTAAAAGATGCAGTTTTGGGCAGTATTTACGTCATCTGATAAAGTCCTCTGTCAGAGAGCTCTGGGGCCACAAGCCCTATGAGGAACAGTTAAGAAAGTTAGATATGTTTGGCATGGAGAGGGATGTGATATTACATAATAGCTATCTTTAAGTATCTAAAGAGATACCAGGTGGAAGATGGAGTTAGTGTCTTTTGTGCAGTTTCAGATTATAAGACTCGAACTAATGGACTCAAATTACAAGAAAGAGATTTTGACTAATCATTTGAAAAACTTCCTGTTGGTAAGAGCTGTGTGACAATAGAGTTAGACTGTCTTGGAAACTGGTAAGCTCTCTGTCATTAGAAATTGGATCCAACTGAGGCTGGATGATGACCACTCAGGGATACTTTTGTGATGGATTCTTCCACTAGCAGCAGTTTGGACTAGATGGACCTTTGGCTTCCTTCCTACTCTAATAAGAATGGATAGGTTTTCAGCTGTACTCTGTTTCAGGCCACACTGGGATGAAAGTGGGTTATAAAATAAAACAGTCAATCAATAAATTGTGCAATAAATAAAATGTTTAAAACTGTGCAACACATTGCAAATACAATCATTAAAAAGAAGCAAATGGTGCAAGATCAAAATAGGAATCCACTATCCCCCTTCATCATCCCAAATTTAGTTACAGTTTGGTATATCCTGTGTTATGGAGCATGTGCCAGATTCCCATTGGAAGGGGGACCTCATGGAGAAGATTCTAGGTGCTACAGGGAGAGAAGGTGAAAGGAAAGTTGTGTTGCATGAGTAGAAGTACATACTATATATGCAAGATTGGATGTCAACCAACGTGTCTTTCTAAAAAGCCCTGTTATTACCACACAACATTTTCAAATCTTGAATAACCTGTATTAATCATAGGCTAATATGCATGTGTTCAACTAAAAAAGAAAAAGAAAACTTCCCCAATGGACTGAATTTTGGCAATGACAGGGATGCTGGGAGTGTTTTTGCCCTCATTAAGGAATGATCAGTTGTCAAAATCATTTGCAGATTTTCAAAACCATCTTTCAACAATGTTCAAGACTGAGGATTTTGTCCTGTTTTAAATAACCCTCTCTACTAAACTATGATGACAGGGTTGCTGGCATTTTTGGGTGTGTGTGTGTGTGTGACTACCAGCACAAGACACTTGAGCCTGATTTGGTTTCAGGTGCCAAGCAAGTGTAAAGCTAGAGGAAGTCTGGATCAAAACATCTGGACTCTCAGTCTCTCCATTTTTTGACCAAAAAAAAAAAATGCTGGATGGTGATAAAGCAAACAAAACGCTTGGATTAAGTTATTATGAAGTAAAGAAACATAAGTGCTATTGTAAGCAAGAAAAGTTGCCAACTCGAGGAAGCTGCCACGTGGAAGTGTATATTTTACAGACCTTGATGATTCAAAATCTTCAAAAAATAAGATCCGGATGATTTTTCTGATGACTCCTGGGAATATATCTGTCATTCATATTGTGTGCCTTTAAGTCATTTCCAACTTATGGCAACCCTAAAGTGAGCCTATCACAGGGTTTTCTTGGCAAAAAAAATCTTTAAAAAATCAGATACCATTTGCCATTGCTTTCCTCTGAGTCTGAAAGAGTGTGACCTGCCCAATTTCACCCAGTGGATTTTCATGGCTGAGCATGGATTTGAAATGTAGGGGTTGTTTAGACGATGAAAAAAAATCTTTAAGGAATGCATGCAGAATACCTTTTGTCCAGATGAGCTCCTGCTGGGATTCACCATATTCAGAAGGAGGGGCGCTGAAAATTCCAAATAGATCATGATAACAGCTTTCGCTGTTTCTCGCAATCTTTTTTTTTAAAGTGTGCAAAAATGTGCATAATTGGTCATCTGTACAACCAATTCAAAAAGGGACACACAGCAGGACTGAAACCTGATTGGCCAGATCTCGGAAGAGGACGGGCTTGCAAGGGAGGGCTTGCAATGCCAGAACTGCCATTGTTGTTGTTTTTGCCAGCAAAAGCATTCAAGCGGCAGAGCAAATGAACAAAGGTTTATTTCAGGGAAAACAGCTCTTTTGCATCTGTTTTTTTTTTTTAAAGGGGTGTGTGGGACGATACTCACTTGTGGCCACCATTTTATTTATTTATTTATTTATTTATTTATTGTGCTGCTCCATATAAACTATAAAATCGCTACTTCTTCTCTTACACCAAGCTTTTAAATCAGTTGTGGGCACAAATGGGCACTGCAGTGAAAGGGAGGTAAGTCACTATTTTTCGCTACCAATTCTCCCATGTAGCTGACTCCCAAGGAGTTTGCAATTACAGTTTTGCTGTTTCTTGCAATCTTTTTTTTAAAAAAAAATATGTGAAAATATGCATAACAGCCCATTTGAACAACCAATTCGAATAGGGACACATCCAGGAAGTAAAAACATAATCAGTTGGATGTGAAAGGGGACAGGCTTGCTGGGTGACAAAGTGGCCGAAGCCACCATTATTGTTTTTCGCAGACACGATTGAGCACAATTTTTGAGCTGCAGAACAAAACAAATGTTTTTAAGCAGAAGATTGCTACTCTGCATCTCCCATTTAACAAGGCAAAAAAAGAGAGGGAAATGGAGGGAGATTTGGGGGAATAATAAGGCAGGAAATTCCCTCACAGCCACCATCTTTTCTCGTGGGCATGCTCCGTGTGAACTTCAAACTCAGATAGCTTTCCATGCCAGTGATCTTGCAAATGAATTGTGGGGAAAGATGAACACTGCTGCAATAGTGAGGTAGTGTGTGTTTTCCACAATTAATTCTCCCGTCTGACTGAGCCCCTGGTCTCCTAGTGTCCTAGTCCAACACTCAAACCACTACATTACACTGGCTCTTGTTTCTGTCATATCATGAGGCAATTCCTTCAAAGCCCTGATTGACCTGGTTGGAATAGAGAAAAAGCCCAGGCTGTGGACATTTCTCCTGAGTATTGCTCTCCAAATGGAATGGAGCCAAATGAGCTTCCTGGTTTTCTAAGATGGCTAGCACAATGTTGGTAAAGAATATGGAACAAGCCTGACAGAAAGAAAGGTAGAACTCATTTCAAGGCTTACTTGATGGAAGTGCTGACTGAAGATCATGTTCTCCCTACTGCCCTTACATTTGTAGGGAGACATGCAGTGGAACTTTTTCAGGTGATCAAAATGTACAGGCATACCTCAATTAACTAAGGATTGCAGATATAATGCAGTTTGACACCGCTTTAATTGCCATGACCCAATGCTATGGAATTCTGGGATTAACAAACTACAAATCCCAGGATTTCATGGGATGGAGCCATGATAGTTAAAGTGGTGTCCAACTGCATTATTTCTGCAGTGTGGCAGCAGCCTAAGGCTCTGACAGTGAAGCTCCCTTTTTTCAAAATGATTTATGCTCTCCAGGTCCCCCTTTTCCTCTTTATCTTCTGTCTAGCTGGATTTTTTTTAAGTAGCATCAGCCCTGGAAGATGATGAAGAAAAACCAGAGAAACAGACTTCTGAGGTCAGGTTGCAGCAGTGTGTCTGGAGTAAACAATGCAATAAAGCTTGAGTTGGAAAAGAGTAGGATTCTATTTTAGCTGATCTTGCAGCAACAGTCAGTCTTGTATCAGCAGTCAGTTTTTACCTTTCCCTACAACAGGAATGGTAAAAAGGAGCTGCATCCTTTATTGAGCATCAGAATGAAAAGAGGAGAGCAGATAAATCTGCCTCACCAGCATGTTTTTAAAAAAGAAAAGCATAGATCTAAAAGTTGGCCACCCAGGTGGAAAATTTGAAAATACTGGAGGATGGTGAAAGAAATAAAAAAAATAATCTGTGGATGAAGCTTTTGGAAGAAGCTTTCAAGTGGTCTCTAGAAGGTTCAAAATGATTCCTTACCTGACCTGGTTGTTTCATTTCATATGAACATTTTGTTAGTTTTGGATTAAAGATTTGCTGAAACATATTGAACTGCTCTTCTCAGGAGCCTGTCCCTATTCTTTCAATGTGCATTTAACTTTCTGTTTCTTTGCCTGTGTTCAAATTAGACACTCATGGAGAAGTTAGAAAAATATTAATGGAGGACTTTCCACAATGAAATCATTCTAAACCTGGTTTCCCAAACCTGGAGTGTTCCTGGCCCATCTTCTCCAGTTTAAGTAGAATGGTCATTGGAGGATTTGGAACATAGGACTTTATCAGACCAGGCAAATACGGTGTCATAATGATGCTAAATTAATGCAAAGGGGCACACATATCAAATAGTGTCATCCTTTCATGTTAATGTCCTGTCCAAAACCCATTCCTTTTTATTGATGGGCCAAGCCATCAAAAGCTGTGGTGCTTTTTTTTTTTTTTTTGCCAGCATTGCTGGTGTTTTATACCCCATGCCATGTGCTCAGTGAATACTCAGCAAGGGCCCACTATATAGGAGTCTCAGTGTTCCAACCACGATGACTGATTATTGTTGATATTAGTGTTCTGAACTTATGCTGCCTACATGACTAAGCATTTAAACTCTTCCAGTTCTACTCATGTCCTGAAAGTAGTCAGTTTCACTTAGAACCTCTTCTTTCTGTAAGAAATGTATGTATTTCTCACGCTCCTGATTTACTGTTTTCCAAAGCAACCATTGTAGCATAAATGCTTCAAGCAACTAATCACATTTGATGAAACAGCCACATGGGTTAGCATCCATCCTTTATCCAATGTTTCTTTCTCACTCATTTCACAACAGCTAGTTGCTGAAGCCTCCTCCACAGTTCAATATGACTATGTTCACAGTAAGGACATTCATATCAAAACCACTCCCTCCAGCTCTGGAATACTGTAGTTCCAGTGAGTCACTTTGTTGAGACACATACACACTGATTCATGGACACACCACAAGTTCTTGAAAGATGGAAGAACTTTCATTCAAGACATAACTGAAGAATTCATAGTTTGATATGCAAATTAAAATTTCTGTGGATAGCAAGCTCACACATCCTTAATGTTAATATCACCAACAGAAAAAAAAAAGAAGAGAAAAGAAAGCGTACTGTAATGGTACACCCAGCATGCTCCTTTTGGCATGTTCCTACAATGCTGAACATGGATAAATGAAAGAAAAGCTGCTGGTCAGCAGAGACCATGGTGATTATCAGACACCCTAAATATACCAGCACAGGGACTCCAGGAGGGTCGCAAAAGGGCTTCCCTTTCAGATGATATTGTTAATAGGTCATCATGCCCCCGTGCTGCCCCCATTCTGCCAGTGGTTCTTTTTATTGATGGACTAAACTGTCAATAGATCGCCTGTTCCATTTCTGTAACGGAATCATGGGCGAGTGAAAAGGTGCCCCATTATGCTGGTGCGATGCCAGCATCACTGGGACATCCATGCCAAAACACTTCCAGGTGTGATCAGGACAAGGAGATAAGTGACACACTTTTTTGTACCCTCCCTGGGTTACTTGTATTTTTTAAAGTGTGTTTTTCTGCTTGGTTTCAGTTTTTGAAGTCTATTTTTCTTTTTCTCTTTTGAATTTCCTGCGTGATTGTTCTCTTGCGAGAAAGGCCAGGATTTGCATTCAAGGAAGTGAATGGGGCTCTGTGAGAGCTCCATTCACTCCTGGACTGCTGAGGGGAGGGGGTGGATGCAGAGAAGGTAGGTCTGAAAAGTTTTGTACTTGTAGCGTTACAGGGACGAGAGAGGGTGGATTACAATGTAGCGAGATGGGGATGCTATTTTTGTCCCTGTCCAATAATGCCCCATAAGCAACAGAGAATTGTTCCCATGGAAACCACACCTAAAGAAACCAGAGATTGTGCAATGATAATGCCTGGTGGATTGTGCATTCCAAGTGCGCTAGAGAAATGTTAACAATTAATCATGGATTCAAGTGCAAGCATTATAAACCCAGTGGTGAAGGGGAAAGACTCAACAGCTGGAAGACAGATGAGATGAAGCAGACCAAAAGATATGAGAGAGAGAGAGAGAGAGAGAGAGAGAGAAAGCTAAGTCATGAGAAAGCAAAGCATGTGGAGGGTAGAGTGCAGTAAGATCATGATTGCACAATTTCATCAAAAAGAAAGGATAGTTTATACTACACACACTATACATTGCCTCATGTATTAAACTGCTAACAGCTAAGTTAATTACTTTTGCAAGTGATTTATTAAGGAAGTGGCATGAGTAATGTCAACCATGGGTCTTTCTTTTGTTTTCTTTTTTTAAAAAGAAGCTCTGGTTATTCTGAGTAAAGACTGCAGGACTGGGCAGCTGCCTATGGTTGGTGGACTATGTTGTCTTCATTCCCTGCAGTATCTTCTATCCCCAGACCTCTGTAGGTATAGGGGAAATTCTGCCACATTCGGGAACCCCTGGGTTGTTTAGGCCCAGCAAAGACATATATTAAACCAGGAAGTAAAACAAAAATTTGGGGGGATGAGGAGCTGGTGGGAAGTTCTGGGGGCTTCAGAAACAGATTTGAAGGCTCTGTACAGTTCATGGGCTGCACTTTGTTAGCCCTGCTTTAATAGGAGAAATGCTCTGATCTAAGGATCCTGTGCAGGGACTGAAGACATAAATTACCCAAAAAAGATTGATTAAAGTAGCCACGTGTCATTTTTATGCATCATTTGTTTGCATTAAACTGTATTGGAGCAGCTTGGGAAATACTTCCCAGCGGTCAAGGAGCAACAATACAGTCTACAATACATATCTATAAGAAGCAACAAAACAGTTCATCTGGAAGGCTCACTTACTCTACACACAATCAGCAATCTTTCTGTTGGGCCAGAATGTCATGTTAATAAGAATTAAATTGTTTGGGCAATCCACCATATAGTTTGCTGACCAATTGCGGGAAATAACGAGACTACACACATGAAATGGGATGAAATAAAGGGTTTTTATTTAGCCCTATCTATTTAATAACCCTCTAAGGTCTTCAGTAGGGGGAGGCAACCTAGTGACGGAGCAGCTGCAGTAGTAGGTCTATCCAAGACCACACACCCCAGCTTCTCCAGGCAAACACCTGGGTCCTGGAGATGAACCCCAGTGAATGGGGTTGCTCCACAGCCGGCCCGCATCTGGAAGGTCAACCCGAAAGTCCCTCACCCAAGCCACATGGATTAAGGTGAGGTATTATCCTTCAGGTCAACCCCAAGGTGGGTCTCTTTCTGTCCCCTTAGGCCACACAACCTTAAATGGCCCTTCCAAAGACTCTGCCTTCACCAGAATTGGTGCCAAGGTGCCCACCAAATCTACATCTCCCTCTTTCTCGCCATAAAAAGGGGAAAGCATCCGCTTAGTCCCTTTCCCCCACTAGCCTGTCCAAAAGGTAGCTCACCCCCTGCTGAAGATCACAAAAAAAATTAAGTGCCCTGCAACCGAGAAGTGGACCCCATCTTTTCTGTAAAGCTTGGGCCTCTCGAACACAATGTCAAGGTGAGGCAGATAAAGCCCAAGCCCCCTATTCATGGCATTCCTAATTTCCCTATAGGCCCTGTGTTAAGCCTTATCAATCTGTCAAGAGTCCCCATCCCCTCACCACAGCCTTCTGGGCAATATGGCTAACCACATGATGGTAACTGCAGGCCTCCGAGACCTGATTACCTCCATATCATGGATCACCTGCAAAACAAGTGCCTTTCCTTTTAAAAGGCCCAAGTCATTCCTGTCCAAGTGGAAAATGAGGATATCTGGCAGAGGCAGGCCCGTGATGCTCTCCAAAGAGCAATGGCATAAGACCATGTCAGCAAAGACCCCTCCACCCCAACCATTCAACTGTTATCCCCTCCCCCAGACTCAGGTGAGGCCCAAAGTGGCACAACCAGGCTTACCACACTGCCCAGTAAACCAACATCTGTAAGACAAAAGGGGAAGATAGCAAGTTAATAACAGAGTGGTCGGACATAGTGCTGATAGGAGGAGCACCTCCAATGGCCAATCTTCCAGATCATTGCAGCCGGCATTCCCAGTGCTGAAGCCATAGAGGTGGCCCCAATACGAAAGGAATGTGTTGCAAACCTTACCCCATTCAAACCCAGCTTACCCATGGGTTTGGCCATCACTGTCAAGAACTGGTATTTGGTTAAAGGAGAAAAATCAGCATGCACAAATAATGGACCCTGCCATGGTCCATGAGCCCCCAAATAGCACCTTAGGGCTGTTACAGGACAGAGGCCTTGATCACTGCACATTAGCAGCTTGCAGTGAATTCTCAACCCCTGTTGGTCAGTCTTGGAGAAATGCAGCATTAAAGTGACCTGGCGATCCTCCAAGGTAACATCGCTAAACTCTAAAGCCCTATTAGACACATCTAACTTGGATGATAAGACTAATTCACTAATGTGCAATGTGCCAAAAAAGGCCGTAAGGGCTACTGCATGAAATAGCACTTCAAAGGGGGATATACAAATATCTGCCCAAACCCCAAATAAACCGTTAAGGATGGCTGGGGAAAGCGGAGCCCTAGTGTCAGCTCTCCTACCCCGTTTCCTAGCCCAACCCTCCAGGGCCTTCCTAATACAAAAGTCATTTGTGTTATCTATCACTCCCTGAGCCTTAAGCCAGAAAGTGATGGCCGATAACCCGACCCTAATGGACTGATGGGCAGACCCCTCCTATAAAGAAAAATGCAGAATTGCAAAAGCTGCTCCACAGGCACTAGCACACCTTGCTGGAAACCTGTCTGCTCCCTAAAATGGAAGGCCCATGAGTAACCTCTCTTAGTACTGGGGGCTATGGACATACCTAAAGCCCTCACGACGTCAGCCTCCCAAGCCTCCATGGGCTTGCTGGCATCTGGTCGCCCATGGGTACCACGTCTGCTGAAGCACTCCATCTGCATGCGTGAAAGAGCGTCAGCAATTCCATTAACACCTGCCACATGTTGAGCGACAAACAGAATGTTGTGTTTCAGACATTGCGGAGTAAAGGCCCTGATGAGCACCATCACCCAAGGGATTTGGAAGTCAAGGAGTTTATTACCTGGACTGTTGCCAAAATGTCACACCAAAAGTACACAGATGAACTGGACAACTCTTCATCCCAAATGGTGGCTGCTACCAAGATTGGAAAAAAATCCTAAAATGTCAAATCTGACACAACATTAGAAATGGCCCAATCAGAAGGCCGCCTACTAGCGCACCAGCGGCCACCAAAATAAACTCCAAATCCAATTGATCCAGCAGCATCTGAAACTATCTGGAATACACCCTGAAGCTTCCTTTTGTCCCACAAGAAGGAGATGCCATTAAACTGAGCCAAAAACTCATGCCACACAAATAAGTTATCACACATGTCCTTCATAATGTGAATTTTAAAATGGGGCAAACCTGCCCCTTTAATGGTGTCACACAACCAGTGGAGGAAAGCCCTTCCCAGTGCCACCACCTTACAGGCAAAATTCAGATGTCCTATAAGGACCTCAACTTCCCTTAAGGTGGCCTTGTGTCTAACAATAAATAGAGTAACCCTATCCTGGAGGTAACTGACCTTGGCTTGTGATAATCTGTACTGCTGATTGACGGTATCAATCTCTATACCTAAAAAGATTAACTGTTGGGCAGGGCCTTCAGTTTTCACAGGAGCCAGAGGAACCCTGAGTTCCTCCACCAACAACTCAAATTGATGCAATAAGGGCCCACATTGGTCAGTTTGATAAGGCCCAATAAACAAAAAGTCATCTAAATAATGCACAACACCGTGCAACCCCATCCTAGTCTTCAGGCCCCATTCTAAAAAGGCACTGAAGGTCTCAAATGCATTGCATGAGACCAAACAGCCCATGGGGAGAGCCCAGTCCATTATAAAACTGCCCATCAAACAGCAATTCAAAATCATTCAGATGAACTGGCAAAAGGCGAAACACTGATTTGATATCACATTTGCCCAGCTCAGCCTCTATACTCTGGACTTTTTCGGACATTTAAAAACAACGCAAGCAGACTCGTCAGCTTGCGAGGCTGCTGTGCTGCAAAGTGTCAGTTTCGGATGACGCTGCCCTCTAGCGGTACTGTTGCGGTACCGCGGGGAGAGTTGAGCATCATATTTGCTTCATTTTTACTCACGATCAACTTTCGTGAGGAAAAAATCAAGCAAATATGACGCTCAACTCTCCCCGCGGTACCACAACAGTACCGCCAGGGGGCAGCGTCATCTGAAACTGACACTTTGCAGCCCAGCAGCCTCGCAAGCTGACGAGTCTGCTTGCATTGCTTTTTAAACATCCGAAAAAGTCCTCTGTCGTCTAACTTCCCTCACAGTGGCATCAAATGACATATACCTCACTGTGCAGAGCTCAGGGGAGATAGAGTAAATCATTGAATCTCCTTTGGGTTATGACAAATGGTGAATGAGTCTGAACTCCCCCGGGGCCTTTTTGGGCACAACACCCAGAGGGGAAACCCTCAAATGATGCACTGGGGGACTAGAAAATGGGCTCCATACCCGACCCTCTAGGACCTCTTTTCAAATCTTATCCTGGACCACATGTTCCATGGCCTTAACTGGCAATAAATTGCCTGCTGAAAAAGGCTGCCTAACCCCCTGAAAAGGAATCCTAAAACTGAACTGAAACCCTTCAGACAAGTAGGTGGCGGTCGTACTATCACGATAGACCTTCTAGTATTTCCCTATTAATTGCAATGGGGCCCTTTTGGAGGTTGAGTAGCAGTACCACCACCCTGACCACCTCTCTGGGTCCCTCTACCTCCCTGGAACTGCCCTTTACCTCTGTTGCAGTTCCGAAAGGAGTGCCCTGCCCTGCAAATAGAGCACTCATGGCTGAATCTGCAGGGCTTGTAGTTACAGGACCCCTGGGATCTAAATTCCCAGCACACCTGTTTTAGTGTCTGGGTGGCACTAGCAGGTGCACCAGAGGAGTTACTGGAAGACCCTCTAACTAAATGGCCACTATGAGACCTTTCGCCCTGTAGTGGGCAAGCTGGGGTCACGGGTTGCATCCACAATTGAGGGTGCAATATGTCCCAACATAGGGAGGGATAAATCACCACCCTCATACAGAAGGCCTCATCATAGAGGAGCCACACAGGCCTGGCGAAATCCCCATACAACCTGTGAATTATATCAAGGTACTGAAATAAGGCTGCTGCCCGATGTGGCTGGGCCTTGGCTATCACCCAAGCATAAATTAGGAAACCGGAAAGCCAATTGGTCCAGTTCCTCTCCACCTTCCTCTTTTTAATCTTCTCTCTATCCTTATCCTCTAGCTCTTCCTTATCTTTTTTCTCAAGCTCCTGATAAAGGAACAAGAATAGATCCACATATTCACCCTTCAAAATCTTATCCCATGTGGCCTGTAACAAGTTATTGCTGAGAGGAAAGGACATTTAACCAAAGGAATGGTGGAGTAGGCCAGTGCCTCATAGCTAGTCCCTTGCAAAGCCCCTGGCAAGCTCTGACCCATTGCATGGGCATCCAAAAACTGCCCCAAGTGTGTGAAGCAACCATGGAGACCACTGGGGAGGGGTGTTGTATGCAGGTGGGGGCCACTGCCATATCCAGAGACAGATCTTGACTGATGGTCAGAGGCGAACAAATCCTGGTAACATCACCCAGAGGCTTTGACTCTGAGGCCCCATCTGGCTGCACACTCCTCTCCAGGGCATCTAAATGAGCAAGAATCTCATTAGAAAGTTTCCTTCATTTGCCCTGATGGCAAGGCCTGTGCATTCCCAAGTCAGGAACCCCTTGGACCATTTCCAAATACTTAATTCTTTCCAAAATGGCCTGCCATGGCATCTGGTCCTCCTCCTCACTAGAGGACAAAGGATCAGGACCTGATGGCCACTTAGGTAGCTGTTTGTCTGCCGGCCCCTTACCTTTCCACCACCCCCTTTCCTTTCTTAGGGGCCATATGGATTAAAGACCAAGCCAAAGTTGACAACTAATTCAAAATGACAATGGCAATATCCCAGCAATTATAGGACATTTTCAGACAATCCTTGCAGTGCAAGGATCGAGCGGGAGAGGTTCATAGCAGCAGCACGGCAGGGGGTTCATTTCAGACGATGCCGTCCCTGCTGCAAAATCGTCCGTCTCTCTTCCGTTTAGGGTTGGAGCCTGCCATGCCATATTCAGCCAGATTTTATTCATGGACAACCTCCAACCCTAAACGGAAGAGAGACGGACGATTTCGCTGCAGGGATGGCGTTGTCTGAAATCGACCCCCTGCTGCGCTGCTGCTATGAACCTCTCCCACTCGATTCTTGTGCTGCAAGGATCGTCTGAAAATGTCCATACCAATATTATTATTATTATTATTATTATTGCCTCAGAAAAAAATCTTATTGTTGTTGGCTTGCAATTATTATTGTTATTATTGGTAGTCTCTAAGCGTGCAGGCCCAACCTGACACACATGTATCTAGACTGGAACCCAGGCACTGTTACACTGCCAAAATATGGCCAGAAAAGTGGGAGGAAAACAAATAGGAACAACAGAGGTTACCCACCCATGGTGCACTGCAGGTCCTCACCAAGCTGATAAAAACAAGGCCAACTGGGCCTGAGAAGCCTGGCCCCCAGTAGGGTGCACCAGGGGCAGCCAACCAATTGTGCCACCTAGTAGTCCATCAAAACCTGCAACTAGGCCCCAGTAATGGCCCCATGGTGGCCTGCCAAACCTCCCACTGCCAGGCCCAGTGACAGCCCAAATTAGGACACTGGGTCGCTAGGCGTTTCCAGCCACCAGATGCGATCCGCCACCAGGCCGCACCACAGATGGCAGAGCCATCGCCCCAACAGGGGACCAAAGGCCCCTTTGCAAGCCTGCAGAAGGCATATCCTCAGCTTGTCTGTGTAAGATGCGGTGAAGCTGAACCTCCCAAGGCCCTATAGGGGCACTCGGGATCACCGGACACCCTCGGGATTGCCATCCGCCATGGTCTAAAAAAAAAAGAGGGGAAGGGTGTCACACACTGGCAACACCGGCCTGATTGATCAACCAGCCCCCCGGGCCAACTACCGACCAAACAGCCGGGCTTCACATCACAGCCTCTCCCCAAACCCTGTACTCCCTGTGGTAAGGACTGCTTGAGGGATCCGCTTCTTCCAGGACTGCTTCCAAATTTGCCATGTCATCAGTGTCCCCCAACCAGGGAAGCAACCACTTGGCCTGTCAGTTGCCAGCTCTGCCTGCTGCTGGCTCCATCCCCTCGCCAACCGCTCCACCTGCCAGGCCACTCTCTTTTACTCGATTCAACCACCTCAACATTCTGAGCGAAAGAGAGGGAAACAAGGGGTGGCAGGGCCCTATATAGCCTCTGGCCCCAACCCTCGCTTCCCGTCACAGGCGCTGACACCTTGTGACTGTATTATGGTATGTTCCTCCTTTATGGCCGCAAATATGACTCTCCCCGGCAATTGCTCCGCCGATCCAGGGATGAGCCGGCTTCTCCTCTACCCTTGGGAAATGGCTGGATGTTGCCTTGAATGGAGCTAATGTTCAGCTGAATTAACGTAATGCATAAAACACACACACACACACACACGGGTTCTCACATACCCTGGCCACGGATCAGGCTCATTGTTCCCCAATTACCTGTACAATATGGAATGCACACCGGCTCCATCTCTGCAGCTGCCACTGCCATCTTCCGTGCTCTCCTGGCATCGATGAAGCCAACAGCAACATGTGACCAAAGCATGTGATCAGCCTTGGTCACATGCTGTGGGACTCCCTCCTGCCTTCCGGGAGAACCAGGGAGACCATAGCAGCAGTGAGGGCCGGCCTGTTGGGACAGGTTCTTGCAGACATGTGGGGTCCAATCTTTTTTTTTTTTTTTTTTTTGCTGAGGATAACGGAGTAAACTGGGTATTTTTTAAAAAAATCATTACATCAGGTCCCACCCCACCTTCCCCCTGTCATAGCCCCGTATCTTTCCTGGGGGTAGTGAGGACGGCCCAGAGGCAGAAAGGGGCAAAAGCCCTGCATCATCAGGACTGCAAGTGTCTAAGATGCGGGCAAGAGGGGACATATTGTCTGTGTAGACAAGTCCAGAAAGAGGAGATGTATGCTGGAATCTTGTGGTTTAGATTTCTTAACTTTGCATAAGAAAGCATCCACTACTAGGCTAAATTCTAATTGTTGGAGGTTTCCCAGTAATCTCTTTCCTGATGCAAAGATTAAGGTGTTTGGTTTCCTGATGCAACCAGACATTCTCCAACACAGCCAACACATTTGCAACACAGCAAAAGTATTTTCACTTCAATGTGAAAACCCCTCCAAATGACTCCACTGTGGGGGCAGTATGTACTACATGCCCACTACACATTGAATGCAACCTGAACTATTAAGACCCAACCAGATGGGAGCAAAATGAAATATTTTATTTTGTTGTGAGAACTTCAGAGGTAGCAAGGCACATACAATCATGGGGTGTGGTGGGGGCGATTAGAGCTAATACGTTTCCCTTCTGCATGTTGGCGCCATAGGAAAAAATTGTATAGAATACACATGGGTACTAATTACTCCTTTTCTTTAAGGTAAAAATATAAGCACCATTTTATCACACTATATTTAAACATTTTAATAGGTCCTGTAGGAGGTAGCTTCATTTGTTCCAAGGCTGTCTCACACAGATTGCTCACCCTTGCCATGAGGACTGGAGGAGCCAAGCTCTGAGAGCTGAGAACACTGTAACTGTGCTGGGCAAGGGATTCTGGGAGATGCAGTCCAAAAAAGTCACATTTCCAAGTTCTGGACTTACTAGATGTTCAAGCAGAACATTGGGGTACATTCATTGGTGGAGTAAATACTGGATCCAACCCATTGTCATTACAGTGTGGTGTGATTTTTTATACTATATATTTTCTATACTCCGAAAGCACCAAATCCTGTCTGATGTTAGAAGCTAGGCATGGTCAGGCTTGATTAGTATTTGGAAGAGAAACCACAATGAAATACCATGTGCTGTCGGCTATACTCAGAGGGAGGCAATGGTAAACCTCTGCTGAACAAGTCTTGCCAAGGAGAGTACACTTGAAGGGACACCACCACCACTACCACAATTTTTACTCAGAAAAATAAAATCCTCTTCAGATATATCCTCTAGTACAGATTGCTTGCATTGCATAATAATAAATAGAGTAAGATAAACTTTAAAATGTCACAGAGGAAAGCATCCCTTGCCCCCAAATTGTTTATCTCTGCAACTAAACCCCACTGATTTCTTTCTTCAGCACTTGCCATTTTCATTTGACCTATGTGTTTGAACAGCATCCCAACTTAATAGTTATCACCCAAACAGGCATGAGATAATTGAATATCTTGTTTCTTGGGCTTCTCCTACTCTGGTGTGTAATCAATATAAAAGCCAGTGACGGTGGGAGAGGGTGGTCTCCTTCCCTCCCCACCTCTCTCTCTTCCTTCTGGCAAACTCATTTAGAATATATGAGTCAGGCCACTAAGGGATCCATAAAAGTACACTTATCTTGCCAATTCTTTTAAAAACAACAACACTAATCCTCATTTTTGAAACTTCTTGCCTAGAAAAAGTAGGAAGAGATTTCGCAGCAGCAGCAGCGGAAAAGCCCACCGGATTTTGAAGGTGGGAGGTTAATTCCAAAGGGAAGATATAATAAAGCTATGTTGTTCTGAACTTTTCAATAACTGTGTCAGGTCATCTTCAGAAAGTCATTGCAAAAATTTAAGAAAAAAAGTCTAATGAATAAATTGTTGTGTGTGTTGTACTAAATATATAAAAGACACCTTGTTTACATTAATCCCACTTAAAGTTGATGACATTCTTACCGGCTTATACGTTATCCCAATGCTGAGGGAAAGGTTTTCCCAACTTTCCTGAGCTCCTTTGAGAAAGGATGGGGTATAAACTGATAACATCAACAGCACCAAAAACATCAACAATATTCCCAGTATTAAGTTAATGTTAAAATAAAAAGAGACTGAACAGACTTCTCAATTTTGAATTCTCCAGCCAGCCAGCCAGCCAGCCACATTTTCCTCTTACCTTCAGGCATTGTTGTGTACCTTCAGGTCATTTCCAATTTATTGCAACCCTAAGGCGACCCTATCACAGGATTGTCTTGGCATAATTTGTTCAGAGGGGGATTACCCTTGCCTTCCTCTGAGGCTGAGAGACCATGACTTGCCCAAGGTTACCCAGTGGGTTTCCATGACTAAGCAGGGATTCGAACTTTGGTCTCCCAGCATCTTAGCCCAGCGCTCAAGCCACCATACCACACTGGCTCTCAAATCCTTTTCCCCAAGACTAGGGACTTTATCAGACGTTCCCTTTAGAACGTTCTTTTGCCGGCATTAAAAAATCAGTTTTTATGCCCACAAAAGAATGCCCCCCACACACTTACCTCCTTTCCTGGCAAAGGCAGCTCCAGCAATAAAGATGAAATGAATGGAGCTCCGTTCACTTCCTCTTTTGAAATTCAAAAATGAAACAGAAAATAAGACATAAAAAGTCACACCAAGCACATACACACAATCAAAAACCTCCAAGTAAACTGGGGAGGGTAAAAAAAATTTTGTCACTTACCTGGATGTCCCGATCTCACCTGGACGTGTTTTGCCCGATTGGGCCATTGACTCTGCATTGATGAGAGTTAAATGACCCAAGCCTTTGCACACAGCAGGGGGATCTATTGATAGCTTAAGCCATCAATTAAAAGGTATGGGTTTGGGACATGACATAACCACAAAGGGCAATGTTGTCTGATCTGTGTACCCTTTCAGGGTTATGTACCGTTGTTATGACACCAGATTTAGTGTATCTGATAAAGTCCTAGGACTCAAAGAGACTTAAGCATTAAAAAGTTTACAATTAAAATATGCACAAAGTCACATTAAAACTTAATTAAACTAAGAACCATATTAAAAACATAGGAGATTTTCAGACACCTCTTTCAGCCTCTTGCCGCGCAAGCAGCCTCTGGTGCAGTAACGAGGCTGCCGCACAGCAAGGGGTCCATTTCGGATGATGCCGTTTCTCTCTCAGCGTCATCCATTACTGTTGTGGCTAGCATTGGAGGCGGCCACATTGTTTTTCACTCACGGAAGTTGTCCGTGAGTAAAAAACAGTGTGGCTGCCTCTAATGCTAGCCGCAACAGTCACGGATGACGCCAAGAGAGAAACGCCGTTGTCCGAAATGGACCCCTTGCCGCGCAGCAGCCTCGTTACTGCACCGGAGGATGCTTGCGTGGCAAGAGGCTGAAAGAGGCGTCTGAAAATCTCCTTACTCTCTAAAAGATTTTGAAAACAATAAACAATAAAATTACAACAATACTGCACTTTTTCAATTCTAAAAGCCTATCTGAATTAAAAAAAAAAAGTTTTCGCCTGCAAACAGAAGGACAGCAAAGAGAAAAGCCATTCTAGCCTCCTTAGAGAGGGAGTTCCAAAAGGTAGGGGCAGCCATTGAGAAGGCCCTCTCTTGTGTTCACAGGATGCTGACATTAGAAGGTTCCCCGACTAGGATTTGCAAGTTTCTGACAGCACCTCTGATCAAAAATATTATCAGTGTGTTCATCAGATACATACAAGCTAAGTTTCTCCATTTGTAGTCTTCAGGGCTGATTTCCAGATCACTGAGAAGAAAGACAATTAAGAAATTCCTTGTAATTTAAAACAATCTCAGAAGTGAACATGGACCAAAATTGGTTTTGGAGGCAAAAAACCACTTAGGACTTACTCAGACCACCCTCCATAAACATTCTTTTGCCAGCATATTTTGAAGTGTTTTCATGCTGGCAAAAGAACCCTCTTGATCAGACCTACCTTTAGCAGCATTAAAGAGGCAGACCCAGCATAAACAGAGCATGAACTGAGCTCCATTTACTCCCAGGTTTGAGATCTCGATGATTCTCACGAGAAGACATGAGCGCAGCAAATTTTTTTTAAAAAGCAAAATAAACACACAAAACATAGACACAAGCACAGAAACACACTTAAAAAAACACACAAGTAAACTGGGGAGGTTCATAAAAAGAGTGTCCCTTACCTGGCTGTCACAATCTCACATGGAAGTGTTCTGGCAATTAAAGCTGTATTCCCGTGAGCGCAATGGCATGAAGTTTCAAACACCAGCAATGCGGGCAAAAAAGCACCATGGCAGATCAATTGACAGCTTGGCCAGTCAATAAAAAGGAATGGCTTTTTGACAAGACATGATCACAAAAGGACAACATCATATGATATGTGTGCCGTTTTGCATTCATTAGCCTGGCCTAATAAAGATCTTCATTAAAGATGAAGGAAATTGTGGTGTATTGGGGCTTGTCTACACTGGCCAAATAAGATGATCTCACCTCGTTTCCACAGCAAGCTATCCAGACGATGAACACAGTTTTTTTCAGAGCCTCAGGCTTTAATCCTGACCAAAAAAAGTTGGGATTTACTCTGGATTTGAGCAGAAAATCCAGATATTTTCATGTGTATGTGGACTGCACTCCATAGCAATGTTGGTGTGGAGCCGTGGGGAGGAGTTTCGGCAAGAGGGCAGAAGAAGTTGGGAGGAGGCATCCTGGGCCTCTTTCCCTGTTTCAATGTTACTTGTTAGTGGCTCCTTCCTCACCATTTATTTTTCATATGTGACAGTTGTTTGGATAAGCACATGCCAGCATGCTACCATACCCATATCAATCAGCACATGGACATACGTACATTTGCATACATGTAGGGAGGGAAAAATGAAGTGGCCATAGCCGTGTGGCCACACATACTGTGATTTATCTGACCAAGCTGAGGTTTAAGGGGAGAACTGTGTGGACGGTGCTCCCAAACTCACCTCAGTGGACTAGCCCGATTTCTGCAGACCAGGGAAACTTGAAGGTATGTCAAGCCTTGGTTCTTATAGATTGCCAGAGATATGGAAGTTAGTCTACAAGAGTTAATACATGTACTTATTCATTAATAAGCATTTTAAAAAAGTCTGTCCCTGTTTTGAACTTGTTAGAGAATTAAACAGCTGCAAATATTTTTGAAAACCCTATCTACCCTCCTGTAACTTAAAACCATTAGACCTGGTCCTACCCTCTAGGGCAGCAGAGAACACACCTGCACCCTCCTCTCTGTGTCAGCCCTTTAGATATTTAAAGAGTGCAGTCATGTCACCCCTCAATCTTCTCTTCACCAGACTGAACAGGAACTCACAAAATGAAGTCAGTCACTTTGTGTAAAATACCAAGAACCATATTCAAGAAGTGAACAAGTAGGAAAGATACATGGAACAAGTAGGAAAGATGTGGCCAAGAAGGGCCAATGTATGATAGTAGTGGCCTGGTAGTCCATACTGTCTGTCAGGTAGCTCACAAGGAAACAGCAAAAGCACTACAAGAAACTGCCACCTAGACTCTTGAGTCTGGTAAACTGGATGCTTTGATTTGAGAATAATGTTTTGATCCTCAAAGAATTAAATATGTCAGCTGTTTATTATTAGCATGGTGTGCAAATAATCAACAGATTTAAAGAGAGTCTTCCAGTAGAATATAAATCAAATTCATCTCCATTCCATTTTGTTGCATACATGTTGTACATTGCTTAATGGGAGAATATTGGTGTCCAAAAAGCTTGATACCAGCCAGCAAAGCATATATAAACAGCAAATACCTCAAAAAGTGGCCAGCTTTTAATGAGCACACCAGAATGCAAACACAGTCCAGAAAGTCAAAGGCTTACAACAGGCAGCATGGGTCTAAACCAGTCCGTGAGTCAGTAGGAAACAGGGAGCAGAGTAATCAGGAACAGTGCAGGGTCAAGGCATGAGTTAAAACAGCAAGGATCAAGGCAATGAAATCAGCAGGAAGCTTTCTCCAGGAAGATCAGTTGAGCTCTGACAAAGCCTCCATCGCCTCTCCCAGCATATATAAAGCAATTAAGGCTTTGTCAGGTGTTTCTTAAGAGCAGGTTTTTCTCATAAAATTTCAGAGATCTCCTTTGAACTTCCTTTTGAGATCACTGCTGGGTATACGATAGTGGAGGTAAGTCCCTCTCTTCTTCATCATCCTTATCTGAATTGGCAGGACTCTCTGCTGGGACTGATGCCAACCCACTCAGACCCGGTTCTTCCTCTGCTTGAGCCTCTAGGCACAGGTGTAGATAAACACTTGCTGGCACTAGTGTAGATAAACCTGTGCCAGGGTTCCCTGCAGGACACAGGTGTAGATAAACCTGCACCAGGGTCCCTAGGGCTGTTCCCTGCCATGTCCTCCTCCTCTGATTCCATACCCTCAACAGGCTCACAGGGCATGACAGTTGGATTGATTCATCCTCACACACTGGAGAAATTAAGCAGACTTTTAAAAGAATAAATTTGTCATGGTTTCACTGGTGGAATTTTTTAAAAAAGAGTAACAAATCCCATCCTGAGGAATGGTATTGCTAGCATGGTTATTTTCTACATCATCCAGGAAAAACCATGTGGAAAGAGGGATTCAAACATTCTTGCAGTAATGGGGAGCTCCAACCATAAAAAAATATTTTTAACACCAGCCAAACCATTAAAAAGAACATTTGTGTTGGACCTACAAATCTCCCCGCTAATGTCTGTTTATAGCTACGTGTATAATTCATTTATTTTCATGGCAGCTATTCTCCATGGTACATCCTAATTATTGCAAGGGTGATGTTTGGTTGCTTGAAAACAAGGGGAGAGCAGCCTGATGCAAAGTCTACTTTAGCCCCTCTGTTGCATAAATTGGCCAAATAACAACCCATGATCCAAACAGATGTTTTGTTGGTTTACTCAGTGAGTGTTTATCCTTTAAGAGAAAAATATCTAGAGTTCACTTAGGCTCAGGATCCAACCTTTTTGGAACTGGACTGCCTCATGTAGCTGGAGCAAAACTTGGTAATGATATGAAGTGATCCTTTGAAACTGGAAAGCAAGAATTACGCCATGTGGACATCACATTGTTTCAGGGGTGACTTTTTCAGCAACTCAGATTTTTCCAAAGAAATTATTTATGTGAAACATCATCACTTTTTGACAATCAATTCTCCCTTCAATAAATCATGGACATGTTCCTATATTATATCACTAGATATGTGATTTTTACTCAGTACAGATGAATATTTGAGCAAAAACTGATCTGGGAAGAATATTTAATTTTTCCCAGCTTTTGGAGAAAGGAGCAATATGAATAAAACCATAATCATAATTGGCATTATCATCACCATTGGCATCATCATCATCTGTATTAGGCATGGGGTTAAGTGTGCTAAAGCTCTAGAGATTGGTAAACAACTAGAAAATGCATCAACTAGGTCAAAATGCCAAGAGTACTAATGTCTTTTGCATTTTAAAAAATGTTGAGTGTTTGATTGGTGCTGATAATGTTGTAATAGATACTAAGAGCCAAATATCTATATCTATAGATATATTATCTATAGCTATATCTATATGCATGATTGTAAAAGCAAAAATACTGTCTTTGATCAAAAAAATACTGTCTTTGATCTACCACTTGCTCTCACAAAATGGGATGTATGGATAGGAGAATTTTCCTGGTGTTTTTTTATTGTTATTATCATTATCATTATCATTATCATTATTATTATTATTATTATTATCTGGAGGGGGCAAGGACCACTATTGTGATACATTCCTGCACTTCCCCAAAAATTCAGGTCAAGTCTATGGATCTAAGCAATACCTCTAGTGGATTCCAAAATGCATGGAAATGGGAATATTGGTTGTGGGGATGCTCTTGTTAGTTCTAGAACATCTAGAACAATTTTTTGTTTTTGCTGCTGTTCAGGCTTTCTACATAAACAACAAAAAATGCATGTTAATTGCATTCATATGAACTGTTTTATTGCTCTTTTTCTTGTAAATCACCATGTATGTTGATGGTGCTATAGAAATAAAAGATGATAATTATTAATAAATATGATGATGATGTAATTAATGTCACATCAAAGCTCTCCACCTTCATTTGGTATCACTAAGGAAACACCTAGTCTCACAGAGCTCTGGGAAATTTTTAAAGGGACTGTGTGCTTTCAAGCATGCAAAGTTAAAGTATAAGTAAAGGATGAGTGTTCAATATACACTACATGGGTAACTGTTACAATCTAAATCAGCAAACTTAAATTTTGTACATTTTTATAGATTATATTAACAGCTTATTTAGTTAAAACTGGGGGGGATCCATTTTAAACTGAAAGATCAGAAAAGATTTTATCAAACTTGACATTATCAAATGATATTAATGTTTTCTCAAATACAACAGTTTTCATTAGAAGGGAAGTTCAAAAGCAATGACTTGAATCTGGGCAGGACTACCACACTTCTTATAGCACAAAACCACCAAGTAAGTAAGCTAAAGCAGAGCAAGTGCCAAAAATAAACCAAATTAGTCTCTTCTGAGAACCAACCCAGCTGTATTTGAGAACATCAAGATAATGGGCAATTCCAAAGGTCGGAAGACCTTGACATTAGCCTACTTACGTCAGGTCTTCGTTCATAAGTGCATCCTCAGTTGACTCCCATCCACTGCAGCCTTACACAGAGTTAAGCCTAAACCACAGTCTGATCTGTTGCTATGGTGGCTTAAAGGGTTTTTTGTTTTGTTTTTGTTTTTTGTTTGTTTTTTACAGGGAAATTTTTTATCTGATTTCCATTGTATAAATTATCCTCCATTTGGAGCAAAGGAAGGAATATAGTTCTGTAGCTTAATTACCATGAACTAATTTAGATCAAATGCTTCAACTGGCAACAGCATTCCAAGGCTATCATAAATGTGGACTAGATCATTGATACTCAATGCAATGCAGTAAGAGTAATTTCTAAACATCACAGAAAGGTATGTGAAAGCATGCCCCACCAGTAACATTTTTGGTGGCATCCCCCTAGCAAATATGCCATGTAATCCAGTTTTTGACACACACACACCATTCATTATCATACAATTCCTCAAAAACATACAATATGAAGTGAGTGATATAATTCACAGAATGTTTTCAAGGAGATATTATTCTGTTTCAGCAAAAGAATGAAAGGGGGGACTCTAGTCGCACGTCTGAGATTAATCAA
This sequence comes from Gambelia wislizenii, assembly GCA_030847615.1. Classification (NCBI taxonomy): domain Eukaryota; kingdom Metazoa; phylum Chordata; class Lepidosauria; order Squamata; family Crotaphytidae; genus Gambelia; species Gambelia wislizenii. The sequence goes on along the minus strand of JAUMIR010000001.1, from coordinate 160,064,943 downwards.
TACATCTCCAGGAAACACTTTCTAATAAAGTGGACTGGAGTCCCCAAATGCTTATGCTGAAATATGTCAAATAGTCAGAAGAGTGGTTCTAGATCCCTATCCTCCCCCACTTTTCTTCTTATTCAGAGAAAGGTCATTCAGATTGATAGGTGATAGAGGTGATCTCTATCAAGCATCATTCAGTAAACAATTTTAATTAAGATTAAAGATTAAACCAAAAACATCAGTTCAGTATCCCCTTTCTCTTTTCATTTGCTTGTATCCAGTACCAGAATATTTTTGCTTCCTGAGGTGCTTCTAATGATACAGGCCTACTCTCCTCACTTGTGGAAGTCAGATTTCAGTTCACTGCAGCTGTACCACTTCAGATGGCTGATGACATCTCAGGGTATGGCCTGCTGTCTCATATGTGAAAACAAATGTCTCCCATATAGAAAATTTAACATAGGAAACCCATGGGGATAAAAGCATTCTCCCTCTGGCATTTGCTTTTCTATGTCAAAAGGTGTTGTTTTGTTTTAAACAGAGGAAATTTCTATCAAATAAACCATGCCCAGACTCTGAAGTGGCACAGCCCAGATAACACTTCATTGGGAACTAGGCTATCATGTAAAGAGCCAAATTATAGTACATGCAGATATCTATAATAGAAACAGCTCAGCATCCCCTTTTAACAGGAAAGTACTCTTTGGAAGGTACTGCCTAACCCTTTCACCACTTAGCATTTCATCTCTCTAAATAACTCCCACTTTCTTCTACCAACTGACTTTTGTCCTGCAAGGTTCCTTCCAGTTACATATGTGCCTTCTTCTCACCCTTTCTCTGATCCCACTCAGCTGGTCCTGAAGTTGCTTTTCCTGCTTAGAGAGAGAGAGAGAGATTGTCCAACAACCACTACAAGCAACTTGTGATGACTAGCTTGGTCCAAGACTTAAGGTACATCATTCCCTTATTTTAAATAACCAACAAATATCAATACATGATTTCGTAAGCTTGAATCTATCCACACATACTTTTCATTTCAACCAGAAGGTCTTTCATACCATGGATACATACTGTAGTGAGCATTGTATTGAATTGCATTGAATATTCATAAAACTGTTACCCTAAATGCTCAGAGGCTTAAAGACCCTCAAAATATCGATATTGATTCAGGGAATTAATATACTCAGCTTGGCAATATGAGAGGAGGGCAACAAAGGACCCCTTAACCTATGTATACCGGTACTCAAGAGGAGACATAAGCTAGATAATACAATTAATTAATCTTTTTTTTCAGGAAATAATAATAACACCATTCACACATATACTCAGACTTCAAGCATTCATGCAAGGCTAGTGAATAAAGTAGGAAGGGATGGAATAGAGGAATAGAGAAAGGGGTTGTTTTGGGGTGATACTGTACCAATCAGAGGAACTGAGGTTGTGGAGAAAACCAGCAGAGTGGGGTCCCGAAGCAGAAACAGCTACACAATCTGACGTGGTGTCTAGAAGCAAGAGAACTATGTGCATTTGAGTGGAGGGTTTTTTATATCCAGTAATTCCCTTCAGGGGATGGGATTTAGTGTAAAAGACAATGCTTCTCGGATGTTCTCAGGATAAGACAATAGATGTTCTGTATATGTTAATGACCCTTAATGTGTTGATACTTTGTAACTTAATAGAGGGAGCAACCCTCTTCGTTTGTGGGGAGGCACTGGTAGAGGTAAGATAGCAATTTACAAACCTTGCGTATCTCAGCTATGGTTGATAGGATTACCCAGATGTTCAGGCAAGAAGCTGCCTTGCTGATTATCTTTCTCTGGAATTTGTAATAGCCCCTCCCTAGTGTCTATGTGACAAAGAACTTAAATAATACAAACGGCATACAAACAGAAGGCGATCCATTCATGCAGACATTCGCACAAATACGTGTCATTCAGAAAGGAGGCAGCCAAATCCACCACAAAGTCCACCCAGGGCTTCGTACAGATTTTTTAAAAAGCTCCTTATGACATGCGAATGTGCGGTCATTTGGACACTCACACTATAAACAGGCGGCGTAATCTGATTAGCTGGACGAGAATGGGGGTATGGCTAGCAAACAGGTAAAGTGCTTGCAAGCTACCATATTGGATTTTTGGCTAAGCAGGGGACCAATAAGTTGATCAAATGGTGATCTTAATACTCTTTTTTTCTTAATACAAGCTATCGCTTGTGTGCACCATAGGAAACTGTATTTTTAAAAAATTGGCAGATGTAAAATCATGAGTAAATCACTCACAGCTGCCATCCTGGCTAGGGGTCATGTGGAGTTCAGGGGGGCTCTTTTGGTGGTGAAGACAGGTTGCATTGTTATGAATGGCTGCTTTTTCGGACATGTTCATATTTTCCCCCATTCGTATAGATAAGACCTTCGTCTCAGTGCTAGTCCTTGGAAATTCCTGGTTTTGGGAGTTCCTGTTTTACTTGTTACACTCTTGGAGGACTGCCACTTGGCCAAATTATTAAATATTGCCAATTATTAAATATAAGGGACGGGGGGGGTCAAGGCAGCTAACAACACCTGGGTTAAATGGAAAGTGATACTTTTATTGTCTTTCTCTTTTTTTAAAAAAAAATCCCCTTTGGCCCAGAGTGATTGATGGAATTACCATTGTTAGACTGATTTTCAAAAACGAAGCTATGCAAACAAGGTGAATATGCTTCTTGGTGTAAAACAACCAACACTCATCAAGCCCACAGAGCACTGGTTGTATGTCCTTGGAGAAGGTTTGGATGGGAATGGGGCAAGAGATCTTTTTACTTTTTGAGCCAGGAATATTAAATTGAATATACCGTACCATTAATTAACTTGGATCTTTGTTCAATTTAATTGTTTTGGAGCAGCATGGCTCATTTTAACCATCTGTCTATTTTTGCAGCCAGAGCTGTATCTGTCCTCTGCAACCATTCAAAACCTTTCCTATGCAGAAAGCTGTTAAATCCCATTTATATAGCATCTGGTATGCAAATAAGCCCATTAAAGTAATGTGTTTACCCATAATCACTTCCTAGCACAGATTGTTCTAAAACTCTACTATCACTTATGTACATGAAGGTACCTAACATCTAAATTCATCAGCAGTAGAGGCTCATCTACATGGGCCCAAATATGCTATCTTCCCACCGGCATATTCTGCCTGTAGATCAGGCCCTTTGCTCCCCTGTTACCAGCACAAAATGGGATGGAGCCCAGACCACCATGCCAACCTGTTACTGCAGCCACTGCTGCCTGCATCCCACTCTCCAAAGCCAGGAAACATGTGAGCAAGGCCCCCTGCATGTGACCAGCCTGGTCACATGCTGCGGGCCTACTTCCTAACTTCCGAAGAGCAATAGCAGACAGCAAATGCAGCAACAGACCAGCATGGTGGAGTGGGCTCCTGCAGTCACATGGGGCCCAATCCATTATTTACTAGCTGAAGCAGTTTTTCCTAGATATTCTTTTAAAGTGGTGTAACAGGCTTTATCCCATTTTGGCTCCTGTCTTTGTTCCTGGGATCATGCAGCCTGCCCGGGGTGGGGGGAATGGGGAAAATGCCCTTCATTGCCTGACTTCAGAGCTCCAAGACAGGGCCAAGATGGGGTAAATATCCCTTCTAGATAAAGCCTAGGCTATCATCTGTCTATGTTCATCAAAAAACTCTGAAAATGTCTTAACCTGTTTGTACCATTAACTAATTATGAAGACCATGTGTGAACTGGATGAAACTGGAGACTGCCCGTCCCTTTTTGAAATGCCGGCCTTTACCCAATGCAAGGCAAGCCCAGATCCTTCCAAATTTTAGAGGAGTTTTCTTGCCTCTCATTGGAGTTTCACCCATCACCACCACCACCATTTCCTTTCTCCCTAACCACTTTCCTCTCTTTCTCTCAAACTTGCCTGGCAGTTGAGCAGGGCCAACAACTCTCCCCTTCCCTTTCTCTGGAAGGCTTTTGTTTCCCTTCTCCCCTCCCCTTCTTCATATTGGAATGTTGTACCTTCCATACTACAATAGCAGCATGCAATGTTCAAAGGCAACTGCGATATGAAGTCCTTAGGGACTGCTCAATCCACAGATTAACTCAGGAGCCTTAGTAGGTTAATATTCTAAAACCAGTTGTTGGTTTGGCCATTGAGCTCATAAAAATGAAATGACTCCAGCTGAATTTGCTAGGTATGAATGTTTTATACTCTGTTGTGGCCCTCATCCTGAAAACTAAAGTCAGGTGGCATAACAGGAGCTGTAGTCCCCATGAGTCCAAGCTCCTCTTGATATACTATAAGCGGCAGTGTAGCATCCAAGAAAAAGCCTGCAGCCTTCAAAACAGAAATTAGAGCTTCTTGGCAATATTTTATGCCAATTTTGTCATATTGAGCCAGAGGTCAGAGGTCTGGTCCTAGAATATTATGGTTTCATTGCATTAGGTCTCGAAGCAGACAAAACTCTGGAACAAAATCTTGGATATTTGGGGGATAGCAATGAAATGCATCTTGTTGCCCCAAATTCTTTATACGTGGAATTTGAAAGGGGAATGTGGCTTTTTACTTGAACAGCAAAAGCCACTGGCCATGGCAATTTGAAATTGCCATTCTTAAGCAAAGTAAGAGTTACCCTCCCCTTTGGAGAGATCATTTGGTTTAGTACAGGGGTGGGAAAACTCTCATCTATGGGCTGTATGCAACAGTTACTCCCTTTTTTGCAGCTGTCCCAAAGGCCCAAGACTCCCCATACTTTGTGCTCAAACACAAAACCCCATTCCAGTCCTCACTGTCCCTTAAAATGTATTTATTTATACAATTTATATCCCACCATTCTGCTGACATGGGACCTCCCCATATATGCAATTAATTTACACTCATATGAAAACAAAAACCAGCATGTAAGAGCACAGAAATTACAGATCTGGGGTAAAGGAAACACACTGACCAACATGGATGTAGGGATTAGGAAAGTAGATGTGCATTCAAAATCTGGGAAATGAGATGTTTTCTGATATCTACCATTTCCTTTGATAGAAGTCTTCACAGCTCACAAAGAAACAATGTGCTCTGTTTACTCTATGTAAGACACCCACTGGGTGACCTTGGGTAAGTCACATTCTCTCAGCCTCAGCAGAAGGCAAAGGCAAACTCCTTCTGAACAAATCTTGCCAAGAAAATTCTTTGATAGGTTTGTCTTAAGTTGGAAATGACTTGAAGGCATATAACAGCCACAAAGACACATCCATGTTGTGATCATCCCGCTCACCATCTCTTTCCCATAATTTCTATTACTCCATTTTAGCCTAATCAACAACCACCCACTTGTACAGCTGGATAATTACTTGTTCAAGTATGTTGAGCTTGGCTGATGAGAGAGAACTGGGGGCGCCTGCATTAGGAAAAGTATGAATTAAGTTGTATGGTTGAACTTAAAGATACCTCTGTTATGCCTAGCAGATTTATCATTTCCTCCCAAATCCCATGCTATCCACATGTATCCCCCTCCTTCAGAGCTATCTGCATATGCTATGGTAGCCAAACCAAATGGTACATATTGCAAGTTAAAATTAGATGGTACATTTTCAGCATATATAGCAGGTGCTCTCACTGTTTGTTTGTTTGTTGGAAAGTATTTATGGGCGGCTATTAGTCTGAAAGATAACTAGTAAGCAAAAGGATTGCTTTGCTCTTTCCTTTCCAACCATTTTCTCACTTCACCTGCCCTACCACAGATCTACATATATTCAGTACCGATGAGGAGGAAATTGAAAGAGTTGAAAATTTTCCATAGCTTGGCTCAATCATTGATCAGAACAGAGATTACAGTCAATAAATCAGAAGAAGACTAGGAATGGGAAGGGCAAGTATGACAGAACTAGACAAAATCCTAAAGTGCAAAGGGAGCCTTGGTGGCACAGTGGTTAATTGCTGGTACTGCAGCCAAAATGTTGTGAGATCAATCCCAAGGGCTCCAAAATTGACTTAGCCTTCCATCCTTTTGTAAGTTGGTAGATAGTGCCTAGCATGCTATAAAGCAGTGTAGATGTGTAAGTGAAGATGTCCCACGGTTTGTGCCGGTTTTTAAAAAAGTCACTGGAGGATTCGGAAAATTGGAAATGTAAACAGCCTGGGACAAAATATCTCGGTACTAGGGGATGACCGGAAATGGTGACTGGGGGAGGGCTCAGAAATAATCAGTGACCAGAAAAGGAGGGGTCAGTCACCCGTTCAACAGATCCAGCTTCACCAGCTGAAAACAAAGGCATCCCTTCCAGCTGCACGAAGGTTTGTGTGTGTGTGTGTGCATGTGTACTAAATCACCCTTTTAAATGGATTTCTACACTGCAAACCCTTCAGCTTTAACCTCTTCCTCAACTGCATGTTACAAAGAGATCGTGGTGGGCAGAGGGTCGCCCATTCATCCCCTGCCTTGATCACCTCCCTGGTCTGAACGGGCACAGTAAAATATTCCAGCCTCTGAGTGAATGAACACCCTTTAATTTCCCCTCTCTGTGTCTGTGTCTTTCAAAATGCCTGTCTGTCACTGGCTTGAAATAATTCAATCAGCAAGTCCACACTGCTGCTATATATAACTGAACACTAAAGTTAGGATTGTCCAGGCCATCATATTTCCCATCACCATGTACAAAAGTGATCTCTGAACAATGAAGAAAGCTGATAGAAAGAAAATCAACTCATTTGAGATGTTGGACTGGAGAAGAGTGCTACAGATACTGTGGACTGCCAAAAAGTCTAATAAATGAGTCGTAGACCAAATCAAACCTGAGCTATCCCTAGAAGCCAAGATGACAAAACGGAGACTGGCGTACTTTGGCCATATCATGAGAAGGCATGGCTCACTAGAAAAGACAATAATGCTGGGTTAGGTAGAAGGCAGTAGGAAAAGAGGAAGGCCACATACTATGAGTAATTAGATAGACTCAATCAAGGAAGTCAGGGCCCTGAACCTGCAGGACCTGAGCAGAGCAGTTGAGCATAGGGGGTCTTGGAGATGTCTCATTCATAGGGTCACCATGAATTGAAGTCGACTCAAGGGCAGTTAACAACAACAACAACTGTGGTGGGAGGTGGGAGAGAGGCAGGGAGTCTGGGTGAGAAATATTGAGTGGAAAAGCCAAACGCTAGTCAGAGTTTGACCACGTCTGCATTTCAATACAAGCTTTGAAACAAGGGGAGGGAGAGAAGAAAACCAGCACATAACTTTGGAAAGGAAACAGCTATACATAAATATATCATGCTTACTACAGCTGAGAGATAATTTGGACTGAGATGAGAGAAGGAAATGGTGAAGAAGAAGAAAAGGCAATTATAGGAAACGTGTATAAATCTCCTGGGAATGATTAGGAGGAAGAACAGGAAGCATTTATATGTTTAAAGAAGAGTTGTAAAAACCCTGGTCATTGATCATGGCAATTTCAATTACACTGACATTTACTGAGGCAAAATAATAAGCCACATTTCTGAATGTACACAAGACACTTATCACACAAAGTTTCCTGTCAAGTGCACCACATAAGGGCATTAAAAAAATACTCTTGGCTCTGGGATACTGTGTAACTTAATTGGAACATTATAAATGCCATGGATGAACAGATACACAGACAGCTAGAAAGAGCCACTGCACAACTTGACAGCTACCCTACCAAACAGCACAATAAGACGTAACAAAAATTGGCAATACATTAGTAAGCATGCATATTGCCATGGATGTGCAAAGGATTGAAGATCAGTCCTCTTGCTGAACCCAACAACCATTAGAAACAAATACACTGTCTTGTTGAATGAGATGGAAGATTCATGTCACACTGCAGAATTTCAGGCCACCTTCTGTACTCAGAAAAGTATTGAGTACTTGGAGCTATATTACTTCTGACAACGGAAGCTCATAACTGTAAGAATGATACAATCTCATCTCCTTTGTGAAATCCACCATGTGGAATAATCTCCCCACTGAGATCAGGCTGTTTTCCAAAGCAGGGTATTTATGCCGACCACCAAATGTTGACTTTTTTGTTCATTCAGCCCCTTTTCTGATCACAATCAGGCCTTTTCCTGATTGCTAATAGAGTCAGGTACCTATAGTGATTTTTACCAATTATAATGCAATATTTCCCTCTTTGGTCACTGTTTTATTACTTGGTTTTATTGTATTTGCTGTTTCCTACTGTTAAAATATTGAAAACAACTTTGGATTTGTTTGGGATAATTAAATAAACAAGCAAAAAATAATTCTTATATAACAGTATATCCTAGGGGCTGTCTAAACTGTGAAAATACTCCTCATAGAATTTGAGGGGAATACCTGTTGTCTAAATGGGATCCTGTGGCAATTCACCATATTTGGAAGGAGGGGAGCCAAAAATGTCATATACTGCACGGGAAAAGCCTTTGTAGCTTTTCCCTAAGCTTTTTAAAAATTGTGAGGGAAATGCCCATTCCTACTCATTGGGACAACCAATTTGGATTGCAGCGCATTCTCAGCAAGGACAGATTGCTAATTGTTCAGATGTGCTGGCAACAAAGTGGCCAGAATCACCATGTTGAATGTTTGTGGTAGCGATTGTGTGCTGGGGCGATGAAATGTTGTTGTTTTTTAAAGCTTGTTTAAGTGGAAGGTCTCACTTCCTCACCTTGGCTTTACTTTCTTAAAAAAATAAATATTATTCAGCACTGGCAACTTGGGGAGAATAAAAACGCGAGTAATTCACTGACTCCTGCCATCTTGATTCGCAGGCATGTCTATGTGAACATCAAACATGAATAGCTTTGAATACTTACGATCTTGCCAAACAAAACCCTGGAGACAAATGGATGCTGCTGCAAATTGGCATTACTATGCACCAATCCACATTTTATTACCTCATATAGATAATGTCATTGTGATGGGATATACAACCTAGAAATTTATACTGTAAATAGCAAGTCTGATATGTTATAGCCTGCGGGGGCAAGTTATGAGAAGACTAAATGCAGCTGGCTAGCATATCTTGATTAGGCCTGGGAAGCTAGCCTGGGCAGTGAGAAGGCCAAATTACTTATCTCTGTGAGAGAATGTGTATGAGAACCACTGTCTCTATATTATTGAGTCGGATTATGCTCTGAGATTATATAGTTCTGTCTAGGATGTACAGTGACAGGGCTGCACTGTACATTGTGCTGTGATATGTAGTCTGTATGATAGGAGTCTTGGACTCATTGTAAATATCACTATATTATGCTCTCGTAAGGGAAAGTAGTTTAGACACAAGCCTGTGTCTGTGTGCTCATTTCTTCGCCGGATGAATGCAACTCTGCTACAACAACTTTTGCTGCCTGGTCCTCTTGATATGCTCAGAGGTACCAGTGTGCTACCATGTCAGATAAGCCCCTACACCTGAACTCATGATTTTTATTAATGATTTTTATTAATTCACTGAGTCATGGAATTAGAAGAGATCACAAGGGCCATCTAGTCCATCCCACTGCAATGCAGGACTATTTTTTTTTTAAAAAGTCAGCTTAACAAAAAATCAGCTTGAAACTCTTTGGGTTGTTAAAACTTGGATCACTTTAGATAATATTAACCAGGTTAAAAAAAAAATCAATATAGCTAAGTAAAAAAAAAAAAATCCAGATAACTTTGGGTGATTTTTGTTCTCTGGATATTTCTATCTATTTCTTTACAAGAAAAAAGAAAAAAAAATCTGCCAAGCCTTCCTTCCTTGATAATAAAGGAAAAGAAGGACACAAGGGTGTCAGTTACATGGCAGTTTTTGTCACGGGGCGTATCGGGACTTCCTGATCCCGTATTCGTCCCACGCTGTTTTTTTATTATTATTATTTTATTTATACCCCGCTCTTCAGCCACAAGGCTATCAGAGCAGCTTACAAATTGTTTTAAGCAATAGCTATTTACACATCCACACTGCATTAAACAGTTTCCAATGTGTGTTAGCTAATTGCCCCCACAAGCTGGATACTCAGTTTACTGACCTACGAAAGGATGGAAGGCTGAGTGAACCTTGGAGCCCGCTGGAATCGAACTTGCAATGTGGTGACTTGCAGTACTGACATTTAACCACTGCGCCACCAGGGCTCACCAGGGTTTAAACGATTTTTGTCCCTCTTATGGAATTTCCGGAAGATCCCATGATTCATATTTACACGGCATCAGGTCTGGTATTTTTTCATTTATCCCGCACTCTTATATCCCGTGCTTTTGCTGTTTACACATGTTTAGTGTACCAGGATTTATTTATTTATTTTTGCTGTCAATCAAGGATACGATTACTCATGTTTTCACAGCCTCGGTGACGTACTTCCTTTAGAGTTCCGCGCCACGAGCGATGCTAATGGCTGGCTTGGGGGGGGGAGGAGATCAGGGGGTAGAGATAGCTTAACAAATAGGTTAAGGGACACACCTAAAAAGAAATCAATGGAAAAATGGTTACCGATGATGAAATATTGGAAGGACAATGGAGAAGCGGAAGGGGTAAAAAATATGTTGCTATTATAATTTAACATAATATTATAGGAAAAAAAGAGGAGACGACAGGAATTGGAAATTGATAGGAATGATCGTAAAGAGTTATAATTAAAAGCATGGAGTCTTGAAGATAAGAGAGGAAAAGAGAATAAGATGGATATGTGATAATTTGAACTGAGAGGGAATAAGAAAGGTGTAAGAAGAGGTAACGACAGAGGTATATAAGAAGTCTATAAGAGGTATAAGGGGAAAAAACTTGCTTACTTAGGATTGTATGTAAGGAAGTCAAAGAATGAGGATGTATAGAAGAATAGCTGAGATATAGAGTATAAAGTAAGTAAAAAGTAAAATGGATCGAGATCAGGGGGTAGAGGCTTGCGTATGTCCTATCTCTTTAAAATGTTAACCCTTTAAGCAGAGGCAGCTGTGGAGTGAGGTTTCAAGCCAGTGACACACAAGGCATTTTGAAAGACCCAGATGCTGGGCATTTTTTAATTTTTTACTGTGCCTTGAGGGAGTGGGATGAATGAATGTGTGTTTCACTCAGATGCTGGCACAAACCTTTGTGCAGCTGGAAGGAGGCAGGAATGATCAGGGTTAAACCCTGTGCTTTCCTTTTGAAATCAAGCCAAGTGCGGGGGGAGGAGAGGTTTGCGATTACCCTTGTCTCTTTAAAATGTTAACCCTTAAAGCAGAGGCAGCTGTGGAGTGAAGGTTTCAAGCCAGTGCAGGTGATCATACAGGGACGACACACAAGGCATTTTAAAAGACCCAGACACTGGCATTTTTTTATTGTGCCTTGTGGGGGGGGATGAATGAAAGTGTGTTCATTTGCTCAGATGCTGGCATTTTTTACTTTGCCTTGGGGGGGGTGATGAATGTTTGATTATCCGTTCAGACCCAGGGAGGTGATCAAGGCAGGGGATGAATGGGTGACCCTCTGCCCACCACGATCTCTTTGTAACATGCAGTTGAGGAACAGGTTAAAGCTGAAGGGTTTGCAGTGTAGAAATCCATTTAAAAGGGTGATTTAGTACACACACACACACACACACACAAACCTTCGTGCAGCTGGAAGGGATGCCTTTGTTTTCAGCTGGTGAAGCTGGATCTGTTGAACGGGTGACTGACCCCTCCTTTTCTGGTCACTGATTATTTCTGAGCCCGCCCCCAGTCACCATTTCCGGTCATCCCCTAGTACCGAAATAGCTTGTCCTGGACTGCTTACATTTCCGATTTTCCAAATCCTCCAGTGATTTTTTTAAAAACCGCCACAAACCGCGGGACTAGAAGTCCCGCAGGTTGAAGGATAAAAGGTGGCCCCCCTTCCGAAAATCACGTGCCCGACCCGATGTACATGTAAACAACCAGGGTTCGACACGAATTCTTCCTACTACATTTTCATCGTGTAAACGCCATCAAGGCAGCTGAGAAATCTTAATAAAACACTGAAAGATGAACACTGGAGAAAAAGTGACAGTTGGAAGGAAACTTTGCCATGGGACCTTTTGTCCCTCTATGGAAGAGTGTGTGGTGGGGATTTTTCTTCTTTTGAACAAAACAAAACAGAAGTAATCAATAGCCCATCAAATTTCTGTCCAACAGAAAGGTCTGGTGGGATCAACATCCACGAACACATCCTGGTTTCAGACATTGTCATCATCCTCACATGCTGACTCTGCACTGCAGCCATGAATGAGGCATCACTTTTTATTGATGTGGAGGTCCCATCAATGAAAACTGATGCCTTACTCGTTGCTGCAGCATGTGAGGATGAGGATGAGGATGATCCCATCTGAAACTGGGACCCATTCACAGGACAGTAATGTTGTCCTCGCATGCTCATCTTGTGTTTTTTGCCAATCTGATAATCTCCTTAGCGTGAAGCCATATATTGTCCTCATCTACCCATCCACATTTCAGAACAGTCCCATTGAGTTTAATGTTGCTTAATCTTAGATCATTGGGAGTTGCTGCATTAAAACCCTTTGTTATTCTTTAGAAATGGTTTTCTGTTGAATAATAAATTCACCTGGACCTTTCTGACTGTTAAGGCTATAGTATAAAGCCAGCATGCTTGTGAGCTGAATCCAAGTGATGAGATCTCCCTTTATATCAGATGATCACACTGTTCCCAGATTGTTAAAAAAAAAAAAACCTTATTTTTCTAGCAGTTGCACAGCAATTATGTCAGTTCCTGTAGAGTAAAGAATACTGAACTCCCTTAATCCTTTAACCTTTCCCAAAACATTTCTTTTCTAACAAAAGATGGATATCAGGATCATAAACTATAAGTAGGCTGTGCAGGCCATACTCCAAAGTGCCTCTTTCAATTGATGTGTGAGAAGATTTCATTTTCATTCTGCAGGAAAAGACATACAGTATTAAAAGGGCAATGAACAGAAATAGGTGGAACTGAGACAACCCCTGGTTTCTTCACAATTTCTCCTAAAAAGATTTTTCTCACCCTTTCCAAGCCCTACAGGATTGGGCATAACTTGGAAATCCTCTTTCTTTGTAAACTAGAATGGCTAGAATTCCTGAGCCAGCAGGGACAAGCTATGTTTTCTTACCAACAGGAGTACCAGGAAGTGCAAAGGGCAACTAGAGGCAAAGGAAGGAACAAATTCCTGTTAAGTCGAATTCCTGCCCAAATTCAGGCCTGACCCCAAATGCTCTTTTACAGGATTCACAGCCTCATTTATACAGTGCTGTGATGTTATGGGCCAAAAAAAGAGAGACAGCCCTAATGAGCATCTGATCCAGGTGTCCAGACAGCAAAAGACCCCAAGGGCACTCTGGAGTTTCTGGGAAACCCTGAGGTGTTCCCCACTTCGGGTGCGGCTATACAATCATAAAAAAATCTGTATGGGGGGCAAAAAATACGAACAGCCTGTTGTTCGTATGCATACAAACCGGCTATACGATTTTTAAGCCCCCTAAGCTCCGTATGACTCCCTCTTCCCGAAGCTGGCTGCAGCGAGCAAGCCAAGTGGCAGTTTTAAATCTCCCACCACTTTTTTTTTTAAAAAAAGGTTCCTGGTTTGCAGACAATCGGTTTTCCGTATTTACAATATAAAATAAAAATAAATAAACATATAAATTCACGGACTTACTGGACACTCACTAGCCAGGAAACCAACATGGCGGCCGCTCCCAATTCCCCTCTGTGCTAGCCCCGCCCCCTCTACTCGGCCAGCCAATCAGATTACCCTGCCTGTTCGTATGTGTGCGAACAGACCGTACAGACCCATCAGCCATCCGAACGGCGTACGGATTTCTCTTCACGATCCGCTTTCCCTCCCGAATGCCGCGTGTGTGTATTTCAGGGTGGAAAACCGGGGCCCCCCTCTTTTGTATTCGTGTGCATCCGAACGGCCGTTTGTACCGAAGTGCGAACTTCCGCACGCCGTACGTATTATTTAAATCGTGTAGACGGGACCTTCGCTTAGTTGGAAGAAAAGTCGGGTTAAGGCACCAAAAAAAAAAAAAAAAAAAAGGATCCTCTCCAGAAGTAGCTGTACATCATCTGGACTGCCAGCACCAGATTCAGGGTGAGTTCACATATTTTTGCCTGTGTAGACAAGCCCTACTCACCATTAATTTTAATATGATGTGAATCCCATCTTGGGAGAAGTTTGAGACATACATTCAATAAATAAATAAATAAATAAATAAATTGGCAGCTGCCATGAAGAGCATGACACATCAGTGAATTTTGTCTCCCATTCCAGTCTCAACCCATCCCCTGATTTCTTCCATCTACACTACTTCATAAGAATATCTTGGCATAGCCAGACCAAAGGCTTAGCTAATCCAACATTGTGTAAACACCCACATGCCTATGGGAAATACACAAGCAGAACATGGGATTAATAGATCCTTTCTGCTCATGGTCTTATTCATTTATTAATTTTATTTATCACCTTTCAGCCAAAAAAAATATAGAAGTCAAGACAACACATCATATTAACATTCAAATAAAATATATGAAATTCAAATATCAAAGCAAGTCAAAAACAGAATTAAAAGTACGTACACCTTTTAAAAAAGAAAAGAAAAGAAAAGAAAGAAATAACAGCATCCAACCAGTTACAAACTATTCAACAGGAACCCAGCTTAAACTCCAAAAGACCAGGCTTGATGACAGATAGATAGATAGATAGATAGATAGATCACTGTTACTGGTGGTAACATCTAGCTATTGGAAGCTGTATCCTTTAGAAATCAAAACAGACACACACTTACATACAGATACATGACTCCAAAGTTTGATTAATTTTCTCCTTTGACAACATTTGGGCCTGTTTTGGCGTTGACATTAAATCCCACTTTAGCTTTGGAATGAAACATTTTAGACAACCTCTGTTTTCCAACCTATTGGACACAGAGCTGGAAAGAATACTGTCAGATGTTCTTATTGTGATTGAGGAAGAATGTTGACACAAGGAGATACTCCATCCAGAAAGTGAGATTTTTTGCATTTTGGATTTTATTTTTGTGTGCGGGGGGGAAATTGTGCAAGAAAAATACATTGCTGTCTATGTGAGAACAACATAGGGGATAGGAATAGGGTGATAGGGATAGGAATCGCCTCTCTTTCTTTTCTGCTGGTGGAATGGCTCCTGACTGTAGATTTTACTTTGTAGGTGAAGGAACATACTCAGTGGTCACTGTGGTACCATCCACATTTCATTTCCATGTATTCCTAAAAGAATTAGCATAGATAGAAAAAGATAAGTATATAATAACTCTTCCACTTTGCACCATGCAGCATGCAGCGTCATTTTTTAAAGGGTCAGGACTGTTCCCTTTATATTTATTTATGCCTAACATGTCTATTCTCTTTCATAAAGCATGTTGTTGTTGGTTGTTTTGCTTTGTTTTGAGAGGGGGATAGGATAGGATTCCTTGACTGGTTTTATCTGGTTCTGACAATTATTATGAAAAGAATGTGATCTCTTTTCAAGGTACTGTTAACTGAGCCTCTTTCTAAAGGCAAAAGATGGGATACAAATGCTTCATAATTTTTTGTTCTTATTTGTTGTTGAGTTGGCTTTGACTCACTTCAACTCTTATGACTGGGAGAGCTCCATGAGCCCCATAAGTGCTCCTTAACTACTTCACAATATTTATTTATGGCATGTATATACTGCTGAACATATAGAATCTCTATCCACTTTACACACAAACACACATACATAAATATACACACACACATATATACATTTACACACAGTACAATATTTAAAGACAGTACAAAATATTTTAAATGTTTTAAAATAATAAGTGATTAAAAACACACCAGTCGACATAGGAGATTATCAGATGTATAAAAAGTGGCATTACAGCAATGCCAGGAGATCATAAAAGGGCTCTCTTATCAGACATTGTTGTTCCCCCCTCGTTATGCACCCATTCTGCTGCTGTTTCACCTGCACTGCTTTTTATTGATGTGAGAAACTGTCAATAGATCCCTGTTCCGTTCTTGTCATGGATTTTCCTGTGTGCGACAAGGTGCCCCATTATGCTAGCAAGATCCCAGCATCAATGGGAGGTCCCTGCCAGAACACTTCCACATGGGATTGCAAGAACCAGGTAGGCTACCCTCTTTTTTATACCCTCCCCAGGTTACTTGTACATTTCTTAGTGTGTGTATGTGCTTTTCAAAACGTTTTGGTGTGTATTTTTGTTTTTACTTTTGAATTTTCCGCACTCGCATCTTCTCGCAAGAATCCACGGGATTTCAATCCAGGAAGTAAACGGAGCTCCATTAGAGCTCCTTTCACTCCTGGGCTGCCCTGTCAACAGGACAGAAGGTAAGTGCAGTTTGGAGGGTGATTGTGATGGGTCAGGGACGGGACAGGGGCAGGAGTGGAGATTGTGGGACAGGAACACTTTTTTTTTGTTCCTGTCTAATAATCTCCATAGTGTGAAGGAAATAATCATTACAAGGCAGGGTCTTCATAAATAAACACATTGCTGTAGAAGTATACTTTTTTTTTTTTTAACAGATCATCATTTTGCAGATGGGATGCTGAGACTGAGATATAATGGCTTTCATATGTTCAGCCTGTGATGTCATTGCTCAGGCGAGATTTGAACTAGGGACTTCCCACACCATTTCCAATATACAAAGAGCTTGTATTTAGCTAATTACTAATTAAGTACAAAGGAATGTACATAAATAATGAATAAATAATCCTCTTGCTAGAGCAGACATGATGCCTTGAATATCTAACACCATATCCATAAAAACATTATTTGTAGAGGGTGATTTTTTTTAAATGAATAAAAAAAATATTTTAAATGGCATTTTCAATGGCATTTGCAGCAATGGAAATAGTATTGCAAAGGGAAAGTTCCCAATTCAGATTTCCCCAGGAGAGGTAGATGGCTCCAAAATCAATGGGGGAGGGAGCAATGGATCCACTTTGTGTTTTAGTCTGAACTTTAAAGGAGCTAGCCAATTGCTGAAGCTATTTAGGGGGAAATATTAGCTAGTTCCTTTAAGTGTCATGCTACAATCAAGAGGAGATTCACAACTTCATGGACATCAGAGCCACCCACTTCTCCTGATATTTCCTGAGCCATGGAAAAACCATTATGGCTCATTGTTAGCATTCCATCTGCAAAATAATCACAACAGCAATTACACTGGCTTGTTTTAGAGAGCTGTTGCATGGATTGTTGGGAAAATGCACACAAAGTCCCTTGCCCACAAGGATGTGCACTATAAAAGCACTAAGTGTTCTTGGAAGACTGAAGCAACAGATGCTCCTTCTGGAGGTGAGGTGGAGAAACCAGAAAGCCAAAGATAGAGGTCTAGAACCAGAAATCTAATTAACTGCTAAATTCACATTTTTACATATTATGGAACCCAGAGTTGAGTTTCAGCAGTGCAGTGCAGTCCATGTCCAAGATGACATGCCATAGAGGATTCTTGTCTTGAATGATCCAAGGACAACAAAATAACCTACCCA
Organism: Gambelia wislizenii; assembly: GCA_030847615.1. Taxonomy (NCBI): domain Eukaryota; kingdom Metazoa; phylum Chordata; class Lepidosauria; order Squamata; family Crotaphytidae; genus Gambelia; species Gambelia wislizenii. Next base: position 160,047,488 of record JAUMIR010000001.1, on the reverse strand, counting down.
CCCCACCCGCCACAAAAAGTTGAAAATGTGAGTCTAAACTTTGGTTGACAACCTCATTCAAGGAAAGCTTTAACTATCCCATTTGACAGAGGGATGTGTGTGGGAGGGTGGTGGCAGAAAAGTTACTTTGGGACTACAACTCAGACTTCCCCAGCCGGCATGTAGTCCCAAATGTAACTTTTCAATGCTTTGGGCAGGGAGTGCTCAATTGAAGCGGGGGACTGGACTGCTCGTAGAGGGTTTGTGTTGCAGTATAACTGAAGGCTGTGTTTCTTAAAAGAGTGGAAAATGTGAAAAATCAGATGGGGGCAGGGAAGATAAATAGTACAAACAGCTAAGACAGCTGGCTGAGTTCCCTTTGAACTCTGGTCATAAACAATGTCTGGGAATGGCCAGAGGCTTCCTTTGGCACAGAATCATTGTTCTGTAGATGGGAGTCTGAAGTTTCCAAGGCATGTTTTGCATGAATTAGTGGAAAGTCGGACCAAACAAACCTATGTAATTCAAAGGGCTAAAGGGGAAGACAGAGTGGAAATGCCTATATTTAACTTCCAAATCTCTTATGGATTTTAAAGATCATATGGAGTAAACCATTTTGTGTGTGTGCGTTTGTTTTAAAATAAACACCATTGTGGGTATGTGGGTGATAACAAGAAATTCTTGAATGATAAAACATACATGTTTTAGCTGCCAGAATCCCACAGCTAGCAAAGCCAGTTGTAATCCCGAAAAGGAACTTTTCCAAGCCCTGTGCTAGAGTAAGTATCATGATTAGACTCCAATTTTCAATACAGCTAAGTGTCATCTGTATTTTTTTAGCTGTTATCTGTGGGTGAATTCACATGCAGATATATAAAGCTCATGGTTGTAAATTTTCCCATTTTTTAAATTATTTGTGCTGCATTTTTTTCATTCTAAACAAGTGGTTCCCAAACTTTGGTCATCCAGATCGTTGGACTTCATCTCCCAGAATTCCTGACTGATGGCCAAGGTAGCTTCTGGGAGATGAAGTCCAAAACACTTAGAGGACCAAAGTTTGGGAATCACTATTCTAAACTATTGTAGCAATTGGAAGGATTTCAGGGATAAAAATTAATCTCCTACATAGAATGATGTTTTATTTCATACAATACTAATTTTGATGAATGATATACCATTTCACAATGGCAGAAAGACTTGTCTAAGGTCATATGTTCTTGTTGTGTGCCACCAAGTTGTTTCCAACTTATTGTGGGTCTAGGACGTTTCGGTGCGGCCACTTCAGAGCGGTAATTTCAGTGTGGCCATTTGAGTGCAGCACAGTTCTACTTGCATATCGATTGATAATTTTGTCAAGCAAATGCAATCAAAACCTTTTCTATTTCATAGAATGATAGAGTTGGAAGAGACCACAAGGGCCATCCAGTCCAACCCCCTGCCATGCAAGAATACACAATCAAATCATTCCCAACAGATAGCCATCCAGCCTCTGCTGAGCAGAGAGGCAGGTTAAAAATAAACATTTATTATTTATTATATTATTATTACTTAAAAACCTCTAAAGAAGGAGCCTCCACCACACTCCAAGGCAGTATATTCCACTTTTGAACAGCTCTTACTGTCAGGAAGTTCTTCCTAATAAGGTTTAGGTGGAATCTCTTTTCCTGTAGTTTGAACCCATTGCTCCGTGTCCTAGTCTCTGGAGCAGCAGAAAACAAGCTTGCCCCCTCAGTATGACATCCCTTCAAATATTTAAACATGGCTATCATATCACCCCTTAACCTTCTCTTCTCCAGGCTACATATACACAGCTTCCTAAGTTGTTCCTCATAGGGCATGGCTTCCAGACCTCCCATCATCCTGGTCGCCCTCCTCTGGGCACGTTCCAGCTTCTCAATATCCTTCCTGAGTTGTGGTGCCCAGAACTGGATACAGTATTCCAGGTGAGGTCTGACCATAGAATCATAGAATCATAGAGCTGGAAGAGACCTCAAGGGCCATCCAGTCCAACACCCCGCCATGCAGGAATACCAAAGCAGAATAGAGTGGCACTATTACTTCCCTTGATCTAGACACTATACTCCTATTGATGAAGCCTAGAATCGCATTGGCTTTTTTAGCTGCTGCATCACATTGCTGACTCATGTTCAGCTAGTGGTCCACTAAGGCTCCTAGATCCCTTTCACATATACTGTCATCAAGCCAACTTGATAAGCATACCCTCTATTCCACAGGAGGCAACCATAGCAGTTAAAGTGGAGTAATAGTGCTATAACAGTATAGTGTGATAATCACTGTGTCACATTCACTCCATGTGAATTCACCCTGTGCCAACAGTGAGAGGACAGTCCTTGAGGAAGATTAGGGGTGCAGTCTCAGGGTTTTGTGTCATGAAGAAAGGGAAATGAGCAGGTTCCAAATTAATTGGTGAGCAAAAAAACAAACACACTTCATTCCAATCCTGTGGGGACATGCCATTGCCTGTTAACAGTAAAATTAAGATTTGAAGAGCATTGATAGCAACCCAAAATACCTAATCACTGCTAATATTAGGTTGCTGACACATTGCAGAAATAATGCAGTTTGATACCACTTACCACTTTAACTATCATGGTTCCATCTTATGGAATTCTGGGATTTGTAGTTTGTTGTGGCACCAGAGCTCTCTGACAGAGAAAGCAAAATATCTCACAAAACTACAAATCCCAGAATTCTATAGCACTGAGCCATGGCAGTTAAAGCAGTGTCAAACTGGATTATTTCTGCACTTTATCAGCAGCTTAAGAATGAAGAAAATGTGCTTCCTATTACACTACAACCTCTGGTGAGAAATTAATTCCTTGAAAGCTATTGCTCAGAATATAGTTTTTGTAAACACATTGTGTTAGAATCTATAGCACCAATCTTCCCTACTTCATGTGCTAATCTTGATTATGGGAATCCCCCTGCCAGCACCCTGCTCAAGCTCTGGTTGCATTGTTCCTTTTCCAGCATTCTCTAGCCCAGTGGTCTTTAAACAGAGGCTGGATGGCCATCTGTCAGAGATGCTTTGATCGTGATTTCCTGCATGGCAGGAGGTTGGACTGGATGGCCCTCTTGGTCTCTTCCAACTCTACAATTCTATGATTCTATGGAAAGACGGTTGGGAAATCATGTAGTTGGTAATCTGGTAGCACTTTGGAGTAAGATGCAGAGTTGCTTTTTCTTTCTATCTAAAGGCCTTATCACACTGTATTTTATAGTACTGTACTATTCATCAGCGCGCTTGCAGAAAGCGCGGGATGAGTCCTTCCTGAATCTTCGTTTGCGAAGAAAAGCCAGAGAGACTATTATCTATGGCTGCCTCCTGTGGAATTCTGGGTTTTGTAGTGAGGCCTAAGAGCCCTCTGGCTGAGAATGTCCCTCCCTAAACTGAAAATCTCAGGATTCCACAGGAGGTAGCCATAGGAGTTAAAGTGGAGTAATAGTGCTATAACAATACAGTATAGCACAATAAGGCCTTTAGAGAGAAAAAGAGAGACAGACTCTGGACTTTTTCAAATGGTTGAAAAAAATCCCAAGGAGGTCAGGGGAAGAATAGGGCTGTTGTGCTTACATAGCCCCGTTTCAGACAGCCCTGTCCTCCTCCTGACATCCTCCCGACCTTACCCCATGCTGCAGGCACTCCTTTTTACTGACGGAGCTTTTCTGTCAATAAAAAGATTCTCCAGCAGCACAGGGGAAGGTAAGGAGGAGGATGGAGGCAGATGGGACTGTGTAAGCGCAACAGCCCCATACTTCTCCCGACCTCCTCGGCGGGGGGGGGCGTCAACCGTTTGAACAAGTCCTTTGGAGATTATCAGACATTCTAAATATAGTGTTATCACAATGCCAGGAGATTGCTAAAGGGCTTCCCTTTCAGATGAAGTCATTCCCCTCTCGTAATGCTCCCATTCTTCTGCCATTCCGCCAGTGCTATTTTTTATTACCGAGCTAAGCCATGAATGGATCCCCCATTCCGTTTCTGTGACGGAATTGACAGCAAGTGAAAAGGTGCTCGTTTCACTGACACGATCCCAGTGTCAATGGGAGGTCCATGCCAGAACACTTCCTGGTGAGATTGGGACAGCCAGGTAAGTGACACACTTTTTTGAACTCTCTGCAGGGTACTTTTAAAGTTTTACGTGTGTTTAGGTGCTTAGTTTAACTTTTTGACATGTATTTTGCTTTTTACTTTTGATTCCCCACACTCTCATCTTCTTGTGAGAACAGCCGGGATTTCAATCCAGGAAGTGAAAGGACCTCTTTTAGATCTCTGTTCACTCCTGGGCAGCCCAGCAAGTGCAAGCAAGGTAGGTCTGAAAGTTTTCATTATTATTCCATGACAAGGATGGGAGAGGGGCAAGAGAGGAGATTGTGGGATGGGAATGCTTTTTTCCCCCCTGTGATAATCTCCTTTATCTCCAACCAGTTACCCTGACCTACCAGTCTGGGGGCAAGTGCCACTTCCTAGGGTGGAAAAAGGCCAGTGCTTGGATTCTTGGATATTCTTGGAATTATAGTCTTTAAAATTAACTTTTCCAAGCTTTTATACATTCATTCTGGATTCAAGTGTTAAGGTAGTTCAGTTATATTGTATTCTTTGGAGAGGACAAATTAAAAATGATTGATGGGAAAAAAAATCAGTTCATACAGCCATGAAACTGAAAACGTGCTTGTTTTCAATCTAAGGAGATTTTCAGATGGGGACAAAAAAAGCACATCCCCATCTCACTATGTCTCTCCCATCCCACTCCCATCCCATTCCCGTCCCTTTAACTGATTAAAATAAAAATTTTCAGATCCCCCTTTATGGTGGAACAGAAACTGCTCCCCTCCCATCCGCAGTCAAGGAAGTGAATGGAGCTCTCACCGAACCCCATTCACTTCCTGGAAAGCAAATCCCAGCCATTCTCATGAGAGAATAATCACACAGGAAATTCAAAGTTAAAAGCAAAAATAAACACAAAAAAGTGAAACAAGGCAGCTAAACACATTTTTAAAACCCCAAGTAACCTGGGGAGATGGGAAAAAGTGTGACACTTACCTTGATATCCTGATATTGACTGGAAGTATTCGGCAGGGACCTCCCACTGTGGCAGGCATTGCACCTGCAGAACCGGACACGGGTTCAGATGCCCATGATTGCGTAACAGAAACAGGACGGGAGATGTATTGACAGCTTAGGCCGTCAATAAAAAGGAACGCAGACAGACCAAAGGGGGCACAGGAGCAGGACGAGACAGGGACAACATTGTCTGATAGGTGAGTCCTTTGATGATCTCCTGTCTTCCCTGTAGGATTTTTAGGTCGTCTGATAATATCCTAAATTACAAATGAGATCATGGTGAACTGATCTTGTGAATGGTCAATTGTGAGCAGGCAGCATGATCTTAGAAATCTTTTTCTTCTATGTGGTGCTCTGGGCAAATGTTGCTGTAGTAAGGGGTTTAGGATTCAAATTTAAAAAAAACACACACATGTGGGCTTGCTGTGAGTGAAAACAGTACTTTGTACCACTTATAAGTGGTAGATGTGTGTCTGAAGACTGGTTTTCCATTTTCTTGCCACCTCTTTTATTCATTTCTGTTCACATTCATTCAACCTCAGTAACGTTGGATCTGGCCCTTGCATATTTCCAAAGCATGTTGTCTTGGGACACCATATGTTAGAAATGAATAGTTTCTTGGATTTCTTGTTTATGACTAAGAGGACCAATCCAGTGTATGTCCTTTGATATGAGGAATGTTGGTGTACTGTTCTCTTGAGCTGCTGTTAAAAAAAAGAAGGGATTGGAGGACAAAGTGAATATTCTCTTGATCTAAGCCAAGTAGAATTTGACTTTTTTTTTTCATGAGGTGAAGCTGGAACAGAGATTGTGCCTCAGGAAAAGGCAGTCAAACTAATATGGCTCCCATTTTAGGCCTCTTTTGATTTAAAAAGTTATACCTGTAAAGTTATAAAAGTTACACTGCCATTCTTGTCTCATTTATTATATGTTAATTGTTCCAGATAATTAAATTGAAACCCAGTTGGGTTAGGTTTTGTAAAATAAAACTGCAGGAATTTCCAATAAGTAAATCTTTGCTCCCTTTCACGTATTGTGGTATTTATCAATTTGCTGCAGAGATTGGGAGTCTTCCAAGAAATCACTAGTCGAAACTAGTTTTTATCACCAGACAGAACTGGGCTTCCTACCAGTGAAAACATCCAAGCTTACTTGCCAGAGAGCAGTCTGGAGGAGGAAACTGACAACAATGAAGTGACTGCTAGTTCTGCAGGCAATTCTCTTCAAACACACAAGCGCACACACTATCCCCTATGTTCTAAGAAACTTGATAACTTAAAAAGAAATACTCCCAGAGAACTCATTAATACAACTGCTTCCTGAGAAATGATCTGCCAAAACCTGTCATTTCAGAAAACACACACACACACACACACACACACATATATATATGAGGACAGTCACGTGATTTTTCACTCATCAAAAATATGGCAAAGGTGGCCTTCACACAGAGTCATATCATCCATTTAATCAGGTGAGACAAGTCACACAGCAGGAGAATTCCAGTGGGCTTCCAGCTCAAAATGAACTGTGCAGACCTGATACAGAGAGCACTCAGAAAAAGACATCTGCCTCTAATCTGGGCATGCATCCTCATGTCTTGTAACATTTTCAGAAGGTGGTTCATCAAGAAGATTACATAGCTTCATGACAGGCAAAGTACTTTAAGGGCCCCAGCATCAAGCCAGTGAGCCCAGACTCATACCCATCAGAGCATGAAATGAAATTAGATACTGTACTAGGTAGTTAGCTTGGTGACAGTGATGCCAATTTGTCACATGCATTTATAAAAATAAATAAACTAACCAGTTTCTCAACACTGTCCCTGTTCTAAAATGGTTATGCAATGCTCTGTTTGGTAGGATGGGTGGATGGATGGAGGTAGATTGATCTATCGATAGATAGACAGATAGAGATAGACACACACAGAGGCATGCGAATGCAGTGCTGTTAAACATATCCTGTATCCACTCTCCCTTGTTAACACCATGATTTCAGCAGCCTTCACTTCATACTGGGCAAAGAAATAAGAATTGCCTTGCCAGATCAGACTAAAGTTCTATCTAGATCACCATCCAAATTGATGAGCTGGATACTTCCGGAAATTTCCACATACAGTATGGAAGTGATGGCCACTCCGTGATGTTGATTCTGTCCCGAGACTATTTTCAGGTGGACAAGTATGGAAGACATCCCTTGACCCCATGAGAAGAAAAGGAAGACTATTCAGTTAAAATAATTGAAGTACCCACAAAGAAATATATCATATCCCTGCAAAGCATCTACAAATATTTTAGATATTTAAATCTAATATGGATATCACTGGGAAGACAGATGGTGCTTAGATGTAGCTTTGCCTCTTTCTTTGTTGCCAACTATATGGTGTCAAGTGCCAAAGTCTAAATGCTAGCAAGGTTCACCCATCAATGGCTTGGAAGTCAGCAATGAGGACCAGGAGCAAGGGAGGGTGAACAGACTGGCTGCATAGAGCTAAGAGAATAAAACTGATTTTGGAGCATTGTAGTTAGTGGGCAGTGTCGTGGGATTGGCTCCTCAGGTTGATTTCTAGGACAGGATGGTTCTGATCTACAGTGCTAGCACCCTATGCTAAACAGCTCACAGTTCTCTTTGCCTGGAGGGAATAATGTTTGGTGCTCCAGAGATTTTCACACTACACTATTATAGTGTTACTATTCCACTTTAACTGCTCTGGCTTCCTCCTGTGGAACTCTGAGGTTTGTAGTTTAGGGAGGCCTAAGAGTTCCCTGGCTGAGAGTTATAAATGCCCCTCCCTAAACTGCAAATCCCAGGATTCCACAGGAGGCAGCCATAGCAAATAAAGTGGAATAGTAACACTATAACAGTGTAGTGTGAAAATCTCCTTTGGCTATGTTAGCTAGTATGGCTGCTGAGAACTGAAATCCAATACCAGGAGGGTTCCATTTTGCCCTCCTCTAATCTCAACAGTTGTGGTGGCTGAGTCTGAGGCCTGCTGTGCCTGATACATGGTTGTTGGCAGGCTGGAGATCAAGGCACAGAAAGGGTTGTGTAGAGTCATTTGTGTGTGAGGAAATAATATTATGGCAGTAGCATTTTTTTTTCATGGCTGCCATCCTAACAAGGCACAACTTCAATATGCATACAGTTTTATTGTTGTTGCTTTTTATTTTTTTGTATTCAATTTGTACTCACTGGGAGTTTAATCCAGTTTAGTGTTTAATGGTTTCACGTTTTGCAACCTGCCCAAAAGATTTCTGTTTAATGGACAGAAGCGGAAAGAAGCGTGGAAGATAAATACAATAAATAGAGGAGAGTTGTCTGGCCTAGGTGATGTTGAGTTTCCTGGTGCCTCAGCATGTATTTAAGACAAACAATTGGGAATAAATGATAGGGGTGGAAGGAGGGTTGTCTGTACGTCTGGGCAAAACGAAGCAAAGTTTTGCATTTTTTAGAACAGGGTTGAAGTTTAAATGTTGCAGATATTTGTTTGTGTTTTCAGGGAACACAGGTGAAACTGTAGTCCCAGGTGATCAAGTCATGCCTATGGCTGTTTCTAAAGAACTACCAAGGACTCATGCATTGCTCTGTGCTTTACAAAAGAAGCTAAAAAAAAAAAAATTCAGTGAGTCACTGATGGAGAATGAAAATGTAAAACGTGCACCGACTTTTTAGGAATACAGTCACCGAGCTTTAAACAGAAACAGCTGATGCTTTAGTCTAGAGTCTAGAAACAACCCACTTGTATTACATACAGGGATATTTTTGAACTTTTCACAGGGAGAAGATGACTTTTTTGTCATTTCCTCCCCCTCCCCCTTTTGCCTTCTTCACTCACACATGCCCATCTGCCTGCCACCCACAGAGCCACAAAAATGCAAAACAAATCCAGCTAGCTGAATTATTCTGCATCTGTCCCCTGCCCACACTTTCTTTTTCTGCACTCTTCAAAAATAACTTCCCTGGCATGTTTGTGTCTCAGTTTATGACAAAATAAACCATGGGGGATACAGTACTGGACCATCTTCTCTCATAATCACAGTAAGTGAAGGCCATTTCACATAGGCACACTCATCACTTATGGGGGGATGTAGCATCGAGTGATGGCACTTGATGCTACGCTTAAGTTGTGCATAAGTGATCACAATCTAATAAACACAAATGGCACTTTAAGGCACTTTTCAGTGGGAACAGTGTAGATGTTTGGCTGAGAGTCGTCATATGATATGTCATCCAGTGATCAACACAGAGAGTTTGGAAAAAGGGGGACTGATTTGTTTGCTAAGCCCTTAAGCAACCATGGCTCTCAGAGGCTGTTTTGTCAGGCACTTTGGGCATAATTCCCCCTTCCTCCCACCCCAAACACAGCTCTTGACACTTGTGCCTTTTGGGTACATATCTGTTGCAACTCTGTTCTCTTCTCTTCTCTATTGATTTTATTCTGGTTTCTATTGTGCCTTATTGTATAATATATAATATTATATATTATTTACAGGAACCTCTTTACTGTGTTCATTGGTGCTCAGACATGTCAGACACTATATCACACTAGACTGTTATAGTGCTATTATTCCACTTTAACTGCTCTGGCTGCCTCCTGTGGAATCCTGGGATTTGCAGTTTCAGGAGGGGTATTTAGAATTCTCAGCCAGAGAATTCTTAGCCCTCATTAAACTACATCCCAGACTTCCACAGGAGGCAGCCAGAGCAGTTAAAGTGGAATAATAGCACTATAGGAGTGTAGTGTGGTAAAGATAATTAAATGAAAATTATTCTCCACTCCACCCACACCATCTTCCTCTCTTAGCTACTCTGACTCCCCCCGTCATTCTGCTTTCCCTGATTCAGTGGCCCCACACTTTGAGGGGTTTAATAAGGTTTAAGCTACTTTTTTGCAGCAAAAAAATTAATTTAGCTCATGCCTGCACCACATCTACACAGAATTAAATCCCATTGAATTATTTTGTAACCCTTTAGTAATACAATACAAACAGTACTGGACAGTTGGTTAAATAAGAGGGAATGTTTTCTCTCTTTTCTTTTCCACTTTCTCTCTCCACACCCTCACCATTTTTCACCCATCTCCTTCTTTAGTGGGTCCTACACTTTTGCAGGGTTTGATGAGATTAAGGTTTAGAGTCAAACGATAAAGCTAACCAAAAGTTTACCTTCCTGTCACTACCTATATCTTGCTTTTTAAAAAATCTACTCAGAAATATATCTCATTGTATTAAATGAGCCATATACGCACCCTAATAATAATAGTCTTTGCACACCACTCTTCTTGATAGAGATTGATAGGGTGCCATTTTAGCATAAGAACTGATATGACTTGAGAATCCTGTAAAGATATATTTGGTGTTCAGTCCCTGGAACAACTTATATTTCAGAGGAGTGATGTATTCAATTCCCTGTCCTGTCTCATCTGCCTTCATCCCCCGTTTGGGGGGAAAGGCAGGATATAAAACAAAACTAACTAGCTAATTAACAAGCTATGGGCTTGTCTACATGGGCAAAATGCCCTGTCTTGTCCCTATCTCAGAGCCCTGCAGTCCATATGATGCAAGACATTTGCCCCAGTTTCTCATCTGTTATATGTTCATGGGTGGAAAACTGTATCTAGATGACTTCCCTATAATAGATGAAATGGATTTTAGATTGAAGAAGTGGCTTCTATATCACACTGTTTATTGTGGCGTCCTAACTATTCCCCTGCAGTTTAAAGTAGAAAGAAGTTGAGTATCCCCAAGGAAACCACAGAGTGGGACCTCCATTGAGTTTACAACTACATTATAAAGCCTGAACACCTGGGTGGTTAAATGCTTAGGTTAAAATGTAGCATTGATTTATTCCAGACACAATAATGTGACTTTTTTGATCAGGTACACCAATGTCATGTTTAAAAATAGATTACCTGTTGATTCTATGGTACAAACCCAGAATTCAAATGTCTCTGAACATGAAAATAATTCTACCCAAAGAACTGCCAAATAGATCACTACAGAAACTGCAACAAAACACAGTTTTCAATAATAAAACATTGCTAGCTGTTGTTACCTGCCCTGACACTCCCCAACCCTTCCAATAATATAACAATTGGCTGTATTTCATAATCGGCTCATTTACTGATGGTTCACAAGGTTAGCAGTAAACCTGCACTTCCCTAGAAATAAGGAGTGACTGAAGGTTTGCTCAAAATCTAACAAAGCAGTCTTTCCAAATTCCCAAAAGCCATGTCCAAGTAGTAATTATGTGGAACCCCCTTGCACAGTGAGTTAGGGTACAAATGTGCTAATTCCCCTGGATGTACCTAGAAGTGAGTCATTATCTAATTCAATCAAGTGGCTAGAAAATTCATTATTCTGCAAACTGGTTTTCCTTCACACCCCTCTCCTCAGCAATAGAGGCTTGCCTGATGCCCAGCAGTTTTAATGTCTCAGCCATTAGTGATTGTTAGCATAGCTGGAGCTTCTATTGTTCAACTGTGTAAAACTCCATCTAACATTGTGTTCCATTCATAACATTCTTTCAGGGGGAATATCAAATATAAATACTGCCAAAGTGTGCTCAGTTTCCCAGAGGCCGTCACTGTGTTGGTTTGCTGTGTCACATAGCTGTACTTCTTCTCTGCACAAATCTCTTCTCTTTGGACAGGTATAGTACAGCCCATCATCCTAAACTCTATTCCTCTATCCCAATACTCCTTCCTATTTTTCACTAGCCTTGTGCAATTGCTTGACGCTTAAGAGTGTGTGTGTGTCTGTGATCCTATGATTATTTTTCAATAAAACCCATTTTATTCTATTTCCTGGCTGTGAATCATGTCAGTTAGTACCAGTATACATAGGTCAAAAGATCCCACAGTTACCCAGCCTCTCCCTGTCATACTGAGATTTCAAATTCACCATATTAATATCTGATGCATGTGGGGTTCCCACGAACACCCAGTTATTTGGGTAACTCTGTCACCATTTCATCTTCATGGAAAGATATCAAGGCACATCAAAGGATGGTAAATAGCACTAAAAGGATGGTAAATAGCAATAAAACATCTGTACTGATATATTAAAAGTAATAATTTTGATAAATGCAATATAAAACTGATGACTGCTGCCATAAATATTGATGAAACACTTGCATCACCAATGAACTTTAAGAGTACCTTTCTCAAACCAAGAAGGCTATGAAAGCAAAAAAAAAAAGACTATGAAAGCAAGAAAACTGAAGTGACAGCAAGACCTATAAGGATCTTTTAAAATGGTCTGTGGAGTAAATATTTCAGACTATGGATATGGCATAACAGAAAGAAAAGGTCACACGTTTATGTTATGTCACTCTATTTCTGTTAAAAGAAAAGGAAACTAACTTGGCCTGGATGCTATGATGTGATTGCACTCTTCTGTTTACACCAGGGATGGATAAAGTGCAGCCCTGGGTGCCAGTTAGACGGTAGTTTTTGTCGTGGGGCATCCTGGGACTTCTTGATCCCATATTCATCCCTCCCTGTTTACATGATTTTTGTCTCTGAACTGGATATCCCAGGAGATCCCGGGATCATTGTTTACATGGCATCACATCCCATGATATGTACCTTCTCCCACTATATACTACCCCGGGTTTTGTTTTGTTTACACGAATTTACAGTCCCAGGATTTATTTATTTTTTTAGCTGTCAGTCAAGGATACGATTACTCGTTTTTTCACAACCTCAGTGACGTACTTCCTTTAGAGTTCTGCGCCACGAGCAATGCTATTGGCTGGCTCATATGTTTGTTCAGGCTTCTGGTTGGGGATGAGGGGATGAATGAGTGTTGCATTGGGGATGAGGGGATGAGGGGAGGAATCCGGGGAGGAAGGAAGAAACCCTGTGCTTTCCTTTAGAAATGAAAGAACACCATTTAAAGCAAGCTAAACTGGGGGGGGGGAGGAGCGATCAGTTGGTGCTGGGGAGTGTGAGAGAGATCAAAAGCACAGTGGACTGGAGCACACGCACACACACAAGCCCAAGCCAGTATGCTTTCAGCCAGGAAGCTGAGTGCAGGGGGCCAGAGCCTTTGCGGTTGTCCTGTCTCTTTAAAATGTTAACCCTTTAAGCAGAGGCAGCTGTGGAGTGAAAGTTTCATCCAAGTGCACGGGATCATAAGAGGAGGACACATAAGGCATTTTGAAAGACCCAGATGCTGGCATTTTTTACTGTGTCTTGTGGGTGTGTGTGAATGTTTGATTATCCATTCAGACCAAGGGAGGGAATGCAGGCAGGGGATGAATGGTCGATCATCTGCCCACGATCTCTTTATAATTTACTTTCTCTTTAAAATTTAAACCCAGCATGCAGGAGAGGAACAGGTTAAAGCTGAAGGGTTTGCAGTGTAGAAATCCATTGAACAGGGTAATTTAGTACGCGCACACACATACAAACCTTCGTGCAGCTGGAAGGGGTGCCTTTGTTTTCAGCTGGTGAAACTGAATCTGTTGAATGGGTGACTGACCCCTCCTTATCTGATCGCTGATCTCTGAGCCCGACCCCAATCACCATTTCCAGTCATCACCTAGTACCGGGATAGCTTGTCCTGGGCTGTTTACATTTCCAATTTTCCGAATCCTCCAGTGACTTTTTAAAAAACCGCCACAATCCGCAGGACTAGAAGTCCCGCAGGTTGTGGGATAAAAGGTGCCCCCCCTTCCGAAAATCACGTGCCCGGCCCGATGTACGTGTAAACAACCAGGGTTGGACACAAATTCTTCCCGCTACATTTTCATCGTGTATACAGCACCCTGGAGTTACATGTGGCCCCCAGTCCCACAGACTGCCCATGTTTCTAGCATAAAAAGAATGAATTGTTGGTACTGTTTGTCACATTTAAGAGTGCTTGAAGAAAATATTTAAAGATAAACTTTCTGTTCATTTGGCTCAAGTGTTAGCAACAGTACAGCTATTTCTCCATTCTTTTTTGCTTAAGAAAGGGGTAATTGTAAAGCTTGTGTTTTCACACGCCTTTAATGCTGCTAAAACAGTGATATTGAAGACAAATTGATGGGTTAAGCCATTAATTAAAAAAAAGATGCCTTAATTGCAGCTGGTGCACAGGCTGGCCATGGGAAGACAATTGCATTGTCTGATAATTTCAGCCCTTTATGTTATTATTGCATCATAATGATGCAATTTTTGCCTTGTCTGATAAAGTCCTTATAAAATTGTCAACATTATACTGTTGCTATTTTTGTAAAAAGCTGTTCTTCTGTAGTTCATACCTTGACACACAGAGAAAGAAAATACAAACAATTCCAGATAGCTGATATTTTGTTATGTTAAATATTTTAACAGCAGTCAAGATGGTCTTCATCAGACACATTAAATATGGCATCATAATGATGCCACATAACTGCAAAAGGGTGCGCATATCAGACGATGTCACCCTTTCACAGTTTTGACCCTGCCAAAACCCATACTTTTTAATTGATGGCTTAAGCTGTCAGTTGATCCCCCCTGTCCCCCTTTTTTTTTGCTGGCATAGCCAGCGTGTGAAACTTTGTGTCTGTGTGGGGTTTTTTTGTTTTTTTTTTTACTGTATTTACTCCGTCAGTGGCCGGTCCGGTGCAAACACTTCCAGGTGAGATCACGACATCCAGATAAGTGACACACTTTTTATGACCCTCCCCAGGTTACTTATAAGTTTTAAATTGTGTTTTTGTGCTTTTAAAAACTTTTTTAGTAGTTTTTTTTTTAATTTTCCACATGATGAAGTCTTGCAATATTTTGCAGGATTTCAAAGGAGGAAGCGGATGGAGCTCCGTTCACTTCCTCTTTCATTGCTGGAGCTGCCTTTGCCAGGATTTTTTAATGGATTTTTTTATGCCAGCAAAAGAACGCTTTAAAGTGATTGTCTGATAAAGTCCTTTGTGTAAGCTATGAATACTATGAAAGGAGCTACTCTAGTCATGGTCTGGAGTATTAATGTAAATAGATAATGGGGGTTACACACCAAAAGTAACACAGAAAATTTAATTATTACAGCCAAAGCATACAGCACTTACACTCTTCAGGGACACCAAGGCCAAGCAGGGTTTAAGAGGCTCTTGCTCTTCTAACCTCAGATCTTCCCTTTTTAAGAATTTAAGATCACCCCCCTTCCTCCAGAAAGAAGAGGTTGTAATGGAAGGTTCCATACCAAATGAGCTTTTAATAATGCCATCTCTGATACAACAGCAAAATTAACAGCAAAGAATTATGAACAGAAACAGAAAAGACCATTTTACAGACTTGGGGAAATTATCTCCGTATCTTTCATCTCTTGAGGTCTAACTGGTCAGATATGCAAAACAGACAGGTGAGCATCAGCTAAAGCCTCTGAGCTGGGCTCAGAAAACCTCTCATAATGTGCAGCTTGGGTTTAGTCCTGGAGTATGTATTTGTTTATTACTTATTTAATTTCTATCCCAACTTTCTCCTTGTACAAGGATCACCTGATGATAGAAAGGCAGCAAGGAGGGAGCCAGCCTAGCCTCCCAAGGAAGTGAATTCCAGAGACTAGGGCCTTGTCCAGATGGGCTATTTATCCTGTCTTTCCCCCATTTTGGCACCCTTCAGCCCAAACAATACAGACAGAGCTTTTGCCCCATTTTGCTCCCAGGCAGTCCTCACAACCCCTGGGGCAAAGACAGGGCTAAGGCAGGGGGAAGACAAGGTAAAGCCCAATAAAACATTTTAGCAAAATGCCCAGGAAAAACTGTCTTGCAAAGAAAAAATGGATCAGGCCTCTCTTGACTGCAGAAGCCCATATTGGCACATCAGCCTGTCAAGCAGCTGCCATCTGCGTCACTTTCTCCAAAGCCAGGAAGGAGTCCAGCAGCATGTGACCAAGGCTGGACACACGCAGGGAACCTTGATCACGTGCTGTGGGCCAGCTTCCTGGCTTCGGAGAGAGCAACGCAGATGTAAACAGCTGCGGCTGCTGAGACAAGCTAGCATGGCAGTGTGGACTCCGTTCTGTTTTGTTCAGGTAACGGGAGAGGAATGGGTCAGATTCATGGCCAGAATACACCAGCAGGGAGCCAGTGCATTCTGGCCCATGTAGATGAGCCCTACGATTAGCCACAATAAAGGCTCTTTCCCACCAAATGTGCAACCTGTGAGGGTGGTGGAATTGAGAGATGCGTCTCCCCTGAAGAGCTCAGAGTTTAGGAAGGCTCATATGGAATGACATTGTCCTTCACATAGCCTGCACCTGAGCTCTTGAAAAAAAGTAGCATTTTCCCACCTCCCTGAGACTTGTGGTGGCATAAGACAAACCATAAGACAAAACATTCAAGAAGCTGATCAGACATTTCTGAACAATCAAGTGTATACAAAACAATGTGTCTATTTTACTAGGCAAATGGCCTGTTTGGGAGCCCTGGTGGTGCAGTGATTAAATACTGGTACTGCAGCCACAACGTTGTGAGTTTGATCCAACAGGGTTCTAGGTTGACTCAACCTTCGATCCTTCCAAGATCAGTAAAATGAGTACCCAGCTTGTTGGGGGCAATTAGCTAACACATTGTAAACTGCTTAGGGACTGCTTTGCACTGATAAGCAGTATAGAAATATAAATGCTAAATGGCTAAAATGGATATAATTGAAAAACACTGAAAAACATGCTTTAGTCATTGTAGAACAGTTGCGTAAATTAAGTAAATTCCACAAATAAATATGCAGGGAAAAAAGCATTTTAAAATTAGCTTGAATTTCAATACCAAAAGAAAATAAATCACAAAGGGGTCATCCACACCAGCCAGGATATGCCAGCTCCCTGAGCTGGCCTGTCCTTCCCCCATTACCTGAAGAAAATAGGCTGGAATCCATACAAGAACACTGGCCTGTTGCTGCTGCAGCTGCTGGTGCTGCCACCATTTTCTCAGCTGATGCAGAAGCCAGGAAAGGGACTCACAACATTTGACTGCAGGCCCCCTGCATATGACCAGCCTTGGTCTCATGTTGAGGAACCCCTGCCTGGCTTCTGGAAGAGCCAGGGAACTGGTAGCTGCAGCAAGTGATGGCGTTCTGGGACAGGCTCCTTTGGACACATGGGGCCCGATCTGGCAATACTGGATTAAACTGGATATTATCTTAAAACATGGTAAAGGGCCCTATCCCAGCTTGCCCCCGTTCCAGCCCCATATCTACCCCAGGGGTGATGAGGACTACCCAGTGGCAGATTGGGGTAAAAGCCCTGTGTCATCTGGACTGCAGGGCCATAGAACAGGGGCAAGCTGGGGTATTTGGACAGTGTAAGACAAGCTCAAAGTCTCCTTACCCAGAATGAAAAAAAGGACAGGAGAAAAGATTCTAATGGGTTCTGGAGAAACTCAATTAAATTAAATTAAGACTGAAAAAATCAACATTCCTAACTTTGGCTACAAAAGAATCCATGCTCAGAAAGAAAATTAAAGATTAGGTCACCAGGATATGGTTCTTAGCTTCAATTCAAAACGTTAAAAGGTACACACATATCCCTCCCAATTACAGAGCTACAGACATTTTATTCATCATTTTTTTTAAAAAAAGAATACATATATTTCTCTTTCTTCCACACTACCCCCCTCCCCTGTTTTGACACAAAGATGCTTAAAAAATCACTTATCATAGAATTGGGAAGGACGTTAGAAAGCAAAACAAAATCTGCTGCATTGGTTTACTGATTTACTTTATTTTGAGACATCTGGGTAATGGAGTCTGCTTGTCAAATGTAATATACATAAACACTGCTTAGAAGTACTGCTAGATAAAAGAAAAGGGATTCAGAGTTTTAACTTAATAAATAACTGATCAGATGTATATACAAGTTTTGATGACAGTTTGATAGTCCAGTTAGGCATTTGTCATGTTACCTAACACTGCATCCTTCATAACCATCTCTCTCTCTCTCTCTCTCTCTCTCTCTCACACACACACACACACACAATTAGACCTCGAGTAGGAATTCCACAGTTTAGTCCCAGATGGTTTAGCTTACCACAAAGGCAGGTGCCAACTGCCAAGACTGGACCAAAACCAAGTCTTAATTCTGTTCATACCCTGATAAATTATTTTTGTTTGTTTATGTAAACCTAGAGGAAGGAAAACAGCTATTCAGCTAATAGCACACAGGTTTTACACAGAACATTAGCTTAGGGCTCCTTCAGACTGCCCATTACATCCAGGAAATGTTGGAGCATTCTCTATAGAGTTGTCATGCCTTGCAATAATTTTTCCACTCCCACATACAGTCATCCCCACAACTTATTGAGTTTTTGGCCTTCATTTGTTGCTGGTTGTAGCACTGTCCCAAATCTTCATGTTTCTTTTCAACCATACTTTTCCCTCCCTTGAGGTATGGTATGGGCATGGTTCTCTGCCATTCCCACTTTCCCCTCCATGGGGTCATGGAACATGCCTCTCTCTGTATGCTCCTCTGCCAGAATCCATCTTCAACATTTCACATATTGTTTCTATTCCTATTTCTATTTTTCCAGGGTTGTTTTTTGTCATAATGCTCAAAGGATAGGACATACTACTTCCGCTAAGGAAAAGCAGCACCTTTTTCATCACTTCAGCATGGAGGGAGGACGGAGCAAGCATGCCAGGAGGACGACGTGTGCAATACCAGGAACCCTTCCCAGTACAGGGACGTCATTCTCACAAGTTCCTTTGGGGCTTTTTTCAAGCATCTGATAATCTCCAATGTCCAATGTTTGTTTTAACTATTGGAAGTTACTTTGAGTCCCAGTGAATGAAGGGAAAGGCAGGATATAAATATAAAATGAAATGAAATGAAATAGACATGTATCATAGTTCAGACCATAGCTAATGTAGGCCTTTATAAGGTAGTCCTAAGAGTCACCATTGGATACAATAAAGCAATAATCAAAGGCAGTAGATGCAAGGAGTGGGGGCACAATCTCCTGGCTGTTCCTCCTGCGCCCCCTGGTCTTTCCTCTGTCTTGGAAAACAGAGAGCCTGTCTAAATGGTGAAAATCATCCTCTTAGAATTCACTTAGAATCCTACCTGTCCTACTGGGATCCCACATAATTCCACCATATTCAGGAGGAGATGATCCAAATCCACCATAAACCCCAAAGGAAAAGCCTTTGGGGATTTCCCCAATGTTTTTTTTAAACTCCATGGGGAATGTGCATGATCGACCATTAGGACAAGTGATTGAAATTATTTACATAGCCCAAGAAAAGTAGAAGTAGAAAGCTGATTGGCTGGATGGGAGCAGGGGGTGGGGCTTGTTAAGAAGGCAAGAACCCTGGAACCTCCATCTTGGATTTTCACCTTAGCAATAGTGTGCTGAAACAACGAAATAGCCCTTTTCTCGTATTTTTTATTTTATTTAGATGGAATAAAGAACTTTCACCCCTTAAAAAAAGATACCGTTTGGCGGCAGCAACTGACAAAATAAAAATATGAGTTGCAGCAGCCATTTTGAATCGCAGGCATGCCCGTTGGGACAGCAAAAGCGGCAAGCCTTGCATTCCTGCGATTTTGCCAAACACCGTTAGACAAGTCAATCCTGCTTTAAATTTGCATGAGTATTAATCAATTCTCATTTTCCGCCCTCATGTAGATGGGCCCAGAGACTCATACGCCACATGCCCTTCCCTATGTCCTTTAAGACAGACTTTTGGCCTCAGGTGCTGAGGGAAGCATTGTTCTGTTGCTGGTACTGAAGCAACATTCACCTGCTAGTCCATTTAGCTTCTCAGAATTGAATGGCGAGAGAAGGCTGTCATTGTTCAGGCAGTCACATATCTTTAGCAGGCCCTGATCTTGCATCTTGGCCCCTTTGCTGTGGTTCACTTGTCTGTTTGCTATTGTTGGTTATCTTCTGCTCCTGGCCTCTGGTAGTGTATATTTAGGAAAGCTCCCTGCACTTAAACACCTGAGATGGGAAAAGCCAGTGGAATGAAACAGCCTCTTTTCTACCCCTCAAACCCAGTTTCCAACCTTTTACAGACTTGGAGCCAGGCATGGCTTGTGCATCCAATTACCTCACTTTGAGCAGTGCTGTCACTTTCAGTCTTAACCACCCACCTGTGTAATGTCTTGTTAATTTTTTCCAGGCAGTTAAGGAGGAGGTGATGGTAGCAATAGTATTTACAGTGGGTAGAGGACAATCAGACAGGCAAGCTGGCAGGTCAACGTGGACATACCAGAATTCAGTGTGCTGGTATGCACTTCTGCTCATTCAGCCTTAAAACTGGTTGGAAGGGGCTGTGACTCCTCTTTCTATATTGCTTATTTAATGGTAGTGCTTCCTCCTAGCCATCATTTACTTAAGCACAGTTTATAAGGACTAATAAAATGCTTTGGTTCACATGTGCCTAGCTTTTCCACATTGATTTGCCAATTAAAAATCCAGGCCTTCTGGGTAGGGAAGTAACCCATACGTACAACAAGCTGAATTTGCCTTTTGCTTTTGCATTTAATGCACAAGACAAAACTCCTGTATGAAAGAAAGAAAGAAAGAAAGAAAGAAAGAAAGAAAGAAAGAAAGAAAGAAAGAAAGAAAGACTCTTCTTTTGGAGTTACCAGCCCTTGCTGTATTTTTTATGTCTGACAGCCTACCCTCCCTCCCTCCCTTCCTATCCGGAAAAGCTTGAAACCAGCCAGCAAAGTATATATAAACAGCAAATATCTCAGAAGGTGGCCAGCTTTTAATGAGCACACTGGAATGAAAACACAGTCCAGAAAGTCAAAGGCTGACAGGCAGCGTGGGTCTAAATCAGTCTGTGAGTAGTAGAAAACAGACAGCAGAGTAATCAGGAACAATCCAAGGTTGAGGCACAAGTTCAATAGCAGCAGAGTAATCAGGAACAGTCTGGGGTCAAAGCATGAGTCAAAGCAGCAAGGATCAAGGCAATGAAGTCAGCAGGAAGCTTTCTCAAGGAAGATCAGTTGATCTCTGACAAAGATCAACACCATTGCCTTTTCTAGCCTATATAAAGCAACTAAGGCTTTGCCAGGTGTTTCTTAATGAGCAAATTCTTTTTATAAATTCTCAGAGACCTTGTTTGAGCCTCCTTTTGAGCTCGCTGCTGGGTATGCGATTGTGGAGGTAAGTCCCTCTCCTCTTCATCCTTATCTGAGTGGGCAGGACTCTCTGCTGGGACTGATGCCAACCCACTCAGACCAGGCTCTTCCTCCGTTCGAGCCTCTAGATTGGCAGGGTTCCCTGCTGGCACAGGTGTAGATAAACCTGTGTCAGGGTCATAGGGCCATTCTCTGCCATGTCCTCCTCCTCCTCTGATTCCATACCTTCATCAGCCTCATGGAGCATGACAGTCCCTCCCTTCCTCCCTCCTTTCTACTAATGAAATGAAACTTCTGTTCCCTATGTATTTATACCAGCCAAAAAGAAATTAGATTCAGACAGCTATACATATATACTGTCAAAAATGCCATATTTACTCCCAAACACATATACATGAGCTCTTTCCATTTTTAATTATTATAGAAAAATAAGAGTATTTAAAAAAACAAAAACAAAAAAAAAACCAGCAGCAGATGCCAGCACAGTGAGGTTAAATATAACTTATTTCTCTCATTTAAAAAAGCATGTATAAAATATAATATATTATTTCCTGGGTAATGAATCTATATAATATTTGGAAACATTATTTTAATTATATGTGAGAGAAAAGGGTGAAGGGCAGGGAGACTCATGTATTGCACTCCTGAGTATTATAAGAGAATAATATCTTGGGTTGATAGTTTGTCAATTAAGACATTTCCATGCTGATCATGAGTTGCCTCCTCTGTGGTTCAAGTTATTGATCCTTAATTTATTATTATGCTCCCACAATAGTTCCCAACCTTTTCCCCCTCCTGGATGTTTTGGATATTAACTTAATTCCCAGAATCCCTTGTCATCATCCATGCTGGCTGGGGCTTGTGGGAGTTGAAGTTGAAAAGATCTGTAGGGTCATAGATCAAGAGTCACTGTGCTAGCACCTCTGACTAAGGAGATTATCATATGTGGCTAATGTGCCACCATAATGATACCAAAGGAAGGCAAAAGGACACCAATATCAGATGATGATGTCCTTTTGCATTCTTCTGGTTTCCTTATGGCATTTCTTTTTATTGACGGGCTGAGTCATCAATAGCTCCCC
This sequence comes from Gambelia wislizenii, assembly GCA_030847615.1. NCBI lineage: Eukaryota > Metazoa > Chordata > Lepidosauria > Squamata > Crotaphytidae > Gambelia > Gambelia wislizenii. The sequence goes on along the minus strand of JAUMIR010000001.1, from coordinate 160,025,289 downwards.
CATTGTGATTTGGTGCCAGCGTTGCTGGTGTGTGAAACCTCGGGCCATTTAACTCTCATGAATGCCGTGACAATGGGAGGTTCTGCCAGAACACTTCCGTGTGAGATTGGGACATCCAAGTAAGTGACAGTTTTTTAAAACTTCCCTGGTTTACTTGGAAGTTTTAACATGTGTTTTTGTGCTTGGCATAACTTTTTTTGTTATTTAACATTTTATTTTTGAATTCCCCACACTTGTATCTTCTCACGAGAATGGGTGGGATTTCAATCCAGGAAGTGAACAGAGCTCCATTAGAGCTCTGTTCATTCCTGGGCTGCCTGTTGATGGGAGAGAAGGTAAATGTGGTGGGGAGGGTTATTGTGCCGGGACAGGGATGGGATTGGAGATTGTGGGACAGGAATGCTTTTTGTGTTCCTGTCTGATAATCTCCTAACTGACCTACATTATCCAGTGTGTAGCTTCCACTAAGTGGGAGTATTTTTATGTCAGGCTTTCATTAACCCACCAACACAATCTATAAAACTGAACAAAAAGTCAGGGAAAGCAACCTGGCATTCTCTTGCAAATGGTAGATTAGAGCGGTCACCTTCTGACCATTGCATCTTAGCTTAATAGCAGGTAAAGGGAACTTCCAACCTCCAGATACTAACCCATTTTACAGAGGTCCCAATTCTTCCTACAAAGAGCATGGGGGATATGTTCTGTACAAATCTCTCTCTGTTCTAGAAGCCCCAACTCTAAGCAAGGTGACATAGCAGGATGGGACCCTCTGTTACTTCCAGTCTCAGATCAGAGATTTCATAGCAATTCTCTTCCCACCATGCTCATGTTCCTAATGACAAAGGCAAGCAGAAGCGGGGGAAATCCTGCTGTCATCTCAGAGACAACCATTGGATTTACCCAGCCCTACTCACCTTCCCCAAAGGGAACCTGTGCCAGGTGGACACCCATCATTATGTTCAATGCCTGATTGAAGATAACAGTGGACTTGAGTCCCCGTACCTGTGCAGCTGAAGGGTGCTGCGGGGGAGGGGATGTTTGATGGCCTCCCCAAAGAGAGACCAGTTGCTGCTGTGCTTTTGTGCCAAGCCAATCATGTGGCAGAAGGTGGAGACAGAGCTCCCTCTCCCCCTCATGTGGGGTTCACCTTCCTCCCATCTTGCTCATGTTCCTAATGGGGAATGAGGAAGGAGATTGGAGATAAAAGTTACCATATAATAATAAGGGATGCATAAAAAGGGCTTTCTCCAAGTAGAAGGAAGCATGCAATTCCATGTCTCTTTCTGCGTAAAGAAAATAATAATGGGGGACTGAGGAAGAGGTTTGGCCAAATGGCATCATAAAAGAGGAAGGGCTTTATGCAGAGGAAGTATGAATCAGCTTTCATAATCTCAGTTATGAACAAACCTTGTGTTCCTGTACACAAGGCATACTTTGGGTGCATTAGGCAAAGTTCAGTTTTGACACACTTAAAACTAAGTTGACGATATTAATTCTTGAACAGCACTGAAAAGATTTTTGCAGCCTCCCCACTCCACAGCTGCCTTCTGTCCCCCTTCTTGACACTCACTCACCCATTATTTTTTGTTTCTTGCATTTAAAAGATATCCCAATTTATACCTCTGTAAGCAACTTCCCATTGCATTTATATCCTATTGGTATCAGTTGAAGGGGGGGCAAGAAACTGCCCTTCCTACCCCAAAGGTGTTGACAAGAAGCCTTTTGGGAGTTTTGTTTGCTTCCCCACAAACATAACCTGGAGACTGATGAAAGACAGGCGGGACTCTGTGTGTGTGCGTGTGTGTGTGTACATGTGTGTACATGCACACATGAGCCTTCAAGTCACCTGCCAGCTTATGGCAACCCATTGAATTTCACAGGGTTTTCTTAGCCAAGGAATACTCAGAGGTGGTTTGGCCAGTTCTTTCCTCTGAAATATGGCCTATAGCACCTGGTATTCCTTGGTAGTCTCCCATCCAAGTACTAACCAGAGCTGACCCTGCTCAGCTTCCAAGATCAGGCAGGATCTAATGGCCTAATGAGAGATTGATGGGAATGCATACCTCCCCCCTCCATTAGCTTCTTCCTTTCTGTCACATGATCCTGTACCTTGGCCAGAAGGAGATGTGGCAGCACTATAAGAGAAAAGCTGCAGTGCTATGTTCTTCCTGTGTTCCTGGGTTGCCTCTCAAAAAGCCATGTATCCTCCCTCTTCTTCTTCACTTGTCTCCCTTGTTTACCCTTCTGTCCACCTTGTTGGTTGCTAGTTGTATACAGAAAATGTCTCCCTGTATAGTTGGTACTGGAAGTAATTGTGTCCCTTGCCTACTCCTGATTGTGAGCCTGTCTGCATACAACTGCTTCATTCCTCCCTTTGCATGAAATTTGAACCAACTAGGAATATGTCACTTCCTACAGTTTCCACTCCTAATGTAAGTGAATGTATAGCTTGACTTCATATTCATATCCTGACTTATTTAAACTGAGATATGGTTTTCCAAATGTGGGCATTGGCTCTTCTTGGTAGGTTCTTCAAAGAATGTATAATTGTTGGGTTGATATAGGACATTTGCTGATCTTCTGCCTGGCTTTGGGCCTCTTTGCAAGTCTTGGTACTCAACCCTGGCCTTTTCAGACATGTGAAACTGGACCAATGGTGATCCAGACCTTCAGCTTAAATGGGAGAAATGAACATAATGCCAGCAGACAGCACAAATTATGCAGGTAATATTTTTATGTCTACATATAGGATCTGATTAATTGGCCAGCTGAGTCAAGGCAAATACATCAGGTCATTGCTGGACATTCACATTGCATATAAGCCAAACTCTGTAATATTTCTTGAACAGTGTGATTTATTATGTTCCATAACTGTATGTCTCTCACACACTGTTAAATTCCCACAGTGGGCTGCAATTTCAGTTACAAATTGATTGGCTCCTGAGATATTAAAGTTGGCTTGGACCTGTTAACACATATTGTGCAATTGGTTTTTGAAAAAGCGATAACATCCCACACTTTTCATATATTTTATTGTTCACATCAGAAAAAATTACTTTCTGGTTAGAATTCCAGAGAAGCAAAATATAATTTATCAAAAAAAAATATAGTCGGAAAATTTGCCAATTGCAAATCACACTCTTCAATGAACTCTTGGAGGTTTTCAGCTCCAAACCCATAAAAATTCCCATGGTAAGTATATAAATGAATCCCAAATATATTATAAAATTTTCAGTACCAATAAAACAGAGCAGGAATAGTTCAAAGTATGACTAAACCAATACTCTCAACCAGCCAATGTTTCCTTTATTTCTCATTTAAAATAGAATACCCAAAGTCTAAAACTGAGGACATAATTTCTGTTATTACATGTTTCAATGATATATTTAATAGAGTTTTTAATATATAAAAAATAATTGATTTTGACATTAGGGATAAGGATCTCATGGACTTCGTGTCTTATGATTCTGGCACATCAGTAATAGTAGCATTTATTATTTATTCCATTATGCTTGTGCCTAGTTTAGCAGTCACCAGATAAACCAACCTAGGATTGGGACTGCAACCTGTTCTGAATACATACCTTTTCTCCCTTAAAATAAATATATACAACCTGTTCTGGGTGGAGTTTCACTCCCTTTGAAAGATCAGGGTGAACCTTGGGGTTGCTTCTGCATCCAGCATGACTCATAGATTCTAAGGTGGCTGCTGTAGCCACTAATACTTTGGCCCTGCTTCAACTGGTATATCAGTTGTGCCTCATCCTGGGCAGATGTGGTCCCAGTGGTCCATGTCTTAATTGTTTCCTTTCTAGAATACTAGGGCTCAGCCAAATGGGACAATTAATTGCAGAAAATAACACATTAACTCACCATCACAACAGCATTCAATTGTCTCCATGATGCATTCACCAGACCACTGACATAGGAAGCTATTCATATTTGTAGTTCACGTGGAGCGTGCCTGTGAGTAAAGATGGTGGCCATGAGTGAATTACCTTAGTTATTATTCCCCAAAAGTTCCCTCTGTTTCCCTTTTTCCACCTTGTTAAATCAGAGATATGGAAGAACAATCTTCTGCTTTAAAAAAATATTATTATTATTTTGCTCTGCTGCTCAAAAATAGTGCACAATTGCTCCCGTGAAATCAACAATGGCAGCTCCTGGAACCTTCATTATTAAAAATGATGGAAGATACCGGGAGGGAACTGGAAGCTGCACAGAACAAAGACGACGCAAGATCGAGAGAAGGTAGGGGGCGTGTGAAACGGGGTGCTGCTTTAGGAACAGCCCCGTTTCTGCCCAGATCTCTCCTTGAAATATATTACCCATGTGAAAATCTCCTAAGTTTCCAAGCTTTGGTATTAGCTGATAGGGAGAATGGCAAATAGTTTACAGACTGCTTCGGAAGCCTTGTTGTGGATCCCACCATGAAGTGTGGCTGATTTGGTGGGAACAGTGGACAGGTTTTCTCTGTAGCAACACACTAGTTGTGGAATTTCTTCATCTTTGGTGCTGCTGGCTCCATCTTTACTCACTTACATGCAGGCAGTGAAGATGTCTTTTTGTTCAGCTCTTAATTATTTGAATGTAAGGTCAACTTCTGCTAAGATTTTAATGATAGCTAAGCTATCAATCTAGTTTATTGCCAGTTTACTGCTAGTTGCTAGTTTACTGCTTTTACTATTGTATACTACCTTGGGGGCTTTGTGTGGCCTGAAAGATGGGCTATAAATGCTTAAATAATAATAATAATAATAATAATAATTATTATTATTATTATTATTATTATTACCCCGCCCCTCTGTTAAAAACAATCAGGGCAGCTTACAACAATTAAAATACAAATGCAGATTAAAATCCCTAAACACCACCACACCCACCCTCCCCCATAAAAAGGTATTAAACCAGTATAAATTTTTTAAAAAAGCTAATCTAAAATCACATTAAAAAAAAAATTGCCAATATTGACTCAGTAATCAGTGTCTGATAAACATAATGCTTCATGGTAAACTCTTTGTTTGGTATTACAGGAGGCCCTTCATATCAGCAGGCTCCCAATCCACAGTTATGATGAAGTGTGTGCATTCACACTGGCATCATTGAATATTATGGGGCTTGACCATCTGCATTTTTTGGCATCCACAGGGGGTCCCGGAATTGACCCCCCCCCCGTGGTTCTGGAGGGCCCACTATACATTGCCAGTTTAATGAAGTTAGGGAGGGACTTCACTCCTATTTTAGTCAAAAAGGTCAGGTAACAGATCATAGGGGAACCCTACAAGATTAGTCCAAAGGACTCTCAAGTCCAGCATCCTCTTTCCCACAGTGGCCAAACACATGCACAGCGGAAAGCACAAGTAAAAGACAAGGGCAACATCCCTCTCCAGCTCATGTTGCCTAGCAACCAGTATTCACATGTAATACAGAACCACCATGATTAGTAGCCAGCCACTGACATGACAGCCTTATCCTGCATGCATTTGTCTGATCCTGTTTTAAAGCTGTCTAAGCTGGTGATCATCATCAGCACATGTATAAGAAAATAAATATATTGCTAGGCAGAACCAATAGATTTGAGATAGATGGACAAATACTTTGAGAAGAACTGAAAAAGCTACATAAAGCTTGAAGATTCTGGGTAAGGTAGTCTGAAAACATAACTTTTCAAAACTCTTGAGTTTGCCCTGGCAGAAGGTGTGTTCTTATGTTTATGTTATGTTCCCCTAATAAATACTAAATTTGAAAAATTATCATGCCTCATGGAACCCTGGTGTTAGTAATTTTGTGAAGCACTAGAGCTCTCTGGTAGAGAATTCTAAAAACCCTTTCCTAAACTGCAGGAGAGGGATCCAGCCTGTAACTGGAAAGTCAACAGCTTTACTACCACCTCTGTTTATGGAATTAAACCCAATTAAAATGAATGTGCTTCATATACAGAAGTGGTAATTGCTGCTCTGTCTTATAACAGGGAGCATGGGGCAGGGGGAGGCATAATCCATTTTGGACCACTAGCTTCTGGTAGGTAAACACTGAATGTACTAATGACAATGGTGGGAATGAAGTATGCTTAACCGTGCTCTTTCACTCTACACAGTTATAGCTCTATGACACCACTTATAGCTCTATGACACCACTCTATGGCAACATCCAATGGAATCCTGGGATTTGCAGTTTAGGGAAGGGTATTTAGAACTCTCAGTAAGAGAACTCCATTGCCTCACCAAACTACAGATCCCAGGAATCTAGACAATGCAGCCATTAAAGTGGAATCATAGTGCTATAATAAAGTAGTGTGAACCTGTTCAACCCCTGATGTCCCCAACATCCTCAAAATTTTTTCTTCCAGTGGTAAAACATGTGTCCTGAAGCTGCTTAGGGTGTGCGAGTGGCATAGGGATGCAATTTGCCACTATGGTTCAGCCCTGATGCCATTTACATAGTATACATGTATTGGAAAGCTCCAGTATAGTGTTTTAAAGTGCTAGACTGGGAAAAGGGAAGCTGAGATTCAAATCCCTGCCCAGTCACAAAGCTTACAATGTCATTGGCTTGTCACTGCTTCTCTGCCAAACCTACATTACAAGGTTTCTGTGAGAATAAATGGGGAGGGAGAACAGATAAGGCAATAGCAATAGCATTGATATTTCTATACCACTTATCAGTGCCAAAGCACTCCCTAAGCAGTTTAAAATTTTGTTAGCTAATTGCCCCCAACAAACTGGGTACTCATTTTACTGACCTATGGAAGGAACACTGAGTCAGCCTTGGAGCCCTCTGGGATCAAACTCATAACCTTGTGGCTTGTGGTACTAGCATTTAACCACTGCACCACCAAGGCTCCCTGTATATTGCTGGTGTATTACAGATTGCTGTTGATGATGATATTGCTATTTTGTCACACACACACATGTTTCCAGTGGTCTCATTTTAGTTTTTTGTCATCTTTTTTTAATAGATGGCAAAAACTTACATAGCTATGAAAACACCGCATGGCAGCACCACAAATGACACATTGTTCACTGATCAGCAGGAAGAAATGCAGAATAAAGTGAGGGCAACTGCATGAGCAGGGGTCTTCATATCTTCTGGCAGGGTGAGGCAACTGCTTCAGATAGCACAATGCCAGGAAATGATGAATGCCACTGTTCACGTCACTGAGAGGGTCCCACTATTGCTACCTCAACACACCCTCTTCCCAGTCTTCTCTGCCTCCATCTCATGATCAGTCATAAACTGAGGTGTGGGGAGCTGCTGTCTTCCTTGCTGAGTCCTCTACCTCCTGTTCACCTGTGCATCAATAGTGTTTCTCCTTGTGACCTTACCTATACTGCTCCTTCTTGCTGCCCCCTCCACCTCCTTGCCACTTTCGCCTGGTAGGAGCAGGACAGCATTTTTTGAACAAACAGGGAAACAAAGAGTTGGGGCAACCAAGCAACTCAAACATAGAGTCATAGAGTCATAGACTTAGAAGGGGCATCATGGGTAATTGAGTCCAATCTTCTGTTCAATGCAGGATCTCCATCTAAAGCATCTCCAGCAGATAGCTGTCCAACCTCTATTTGAAGTTGTCCAGAGAAGGTGACCCCATCAGCTCCCTGGGCAATTGGTTCCATTGCAAAACCACTCTTACCAAAACACTCATAAGTTCCTTCTAATATTCAATTGAAATCTACTTTCCTGTTACTTCAAACCATTTGACCTGGTCCTATGTTCTGGGCAGCAGAGAACAGGCCAGCTCCCTCCTCTCTCTGACAGCCCTTGGGGTATTTAAAGAGTGCGGCCATGTACCCCTTAGTCTTCTCTTCATCAAGCTCTTTCAACTTTCCCTCATATGTTTTGTTCTTCATATTTCTTATCATCCTCATTGCCTTTCTCTGAACCTGCTCCAACTTGTCTGTATCCTTAAAATGAGGCACATAGAACTGAATGTAGTATTTCAAATGAGGCCTGACCAGTGCAGAATATAGTGGGACTATTACTTCCCTTGACTTGGAAACCACATTTCTATTAATGCAGGCTAAGATAGTGTCCATCTTCTATCTTCAGTATCATATTGATGGCTCATGTTCAACTTATGATCAACAATAACTCCAGGGTCATATTCACATGTACAGTAGGACCCCCGTATCTGCTGATTCACCATCCACTGATTCAGTTATCCATGGTTGGTGATGGGCAAAGGGTGAACAGGAAAGGGAGAGGAGCAGGAGATAACTTGCCACCCTTCTCCCATCCCTATGAGGGCAGTCAATCAATCAACCTTTATTATGGTCACTGACCAGAATAATCAAAAACAACAAGTTTTACCATTAGATACATGAAATATGTGTACAGATAAAAACACTATAAATCACTATGAAGTACAGCAGATACAGCATTTAAAAACTTGAATATTTAAGATACTTCAGCATTTAAAAACTGGAATGTTTAAGATACTTTAGCATTTAAAATATTAAAATATTAAAATATTAAAATTTAATTGTAATGATAATAATGCTAATACTAGTCAAAGTAATTCCACATATAGGCTAGTACATTATCTAAATCCATATATTAGCCCTACTTCGTTTTGGCTCCCTCGGCCGATTGGGTCTGTGCTGTCTTATGCTACTACTTGTTGTCATCTGTCTGCGGATCATAATGGCAGATGCAAGGAATCTAGCAACTTTATTTGTAATGTGTGTTTCCTGGTCTGCAAGGAGGTAAGCACTATAAAATTATTCTGATCAACCAGGAATACTCTGTATAATCGATGTAATTAATGCAAGACACATCCCTTGGTAAAAAGGACAGTATAAAAGTACGTGCTTGAGAGATTCTATTGCCCCATTATCACAAGGGCATATGTGTTCATGATATGGGGATTTCTTATATCTTGTTTCAAATACAGCAGATGGAAGAGCATCAAGCCATGCCAGTGTAAAGATCTTCCTATACTTGGGAATTGTTAAGTTAGTAAGATAATTAGGGTGAGTAAAGGGTTTTGCAGCAATTTCTAAGGTAGGGTATTTAATGGTTAGGCTCAGATGATTTTGTAGCTCTATGTCCCTTATACACTGTTTGATGGCAATTTTGGCATCACTAAACCCAAGGCTTATCAGAACATTCGGAGTAAACCCATATGTTAAAAGCCTCTTATGTAACTCTTGTTTCCATGTGGATTGAAATCCATCTCCTAATGTTAAAGGAGCCAGCCCAAGAAGGCAGAAAATAAGTTTTAGACAGTAATTGATCCTTAGGATCCAGGCAAGAGTGTCAATGGGGATCAAGCCTGCCTCAAGGCGCAACTCTATATTAGAGACATAACAAGGAGAAGCAAATATGCTTCTGAGAAATTTCGTTTGTGCAACATTATATTTGATGTTGTCTTCTTGTTCACCAAAGTCCCCATAATGGACACCATGGCACTCATACAACAAATATTTCCTGAGGACGTCACAGCCTTGTTCAAACACTGCCTCACCACAAGCTACTTCCAGTGGGATAACAACTTGTATGTACAGATAGATGGGGTAGCCATGGCAGTCCCCTGAGCCCAGTGATAGCAAACTTTTACATGGAACATCTTGAAAAGCAAGCCCTGGAAACAGCACCAAAAAAGCCCACAACATGGTTCCAATGTGTGGATGACACTTTCACTATTTGGAACCAACGGAGAAGAAGATTTGGTCTCATTCCTGAATCACCTGAACAGCATCCACCCAAATATCCAATTCACAATGGGGGGGGGGGAGGAAGGAACACTGCCATTCTTGGATGTCCTAGTCATCCGCAAACCAAACAAACAGTTAGGCCACAAGGTATACAGAAAACCCACACACATGGACAGATACCTACACAAGAACTCCAGTCATCATACAGGATAAAAAGAAGCACAATAAAAACATTGGTAGACCACGCAAAAAGGATCTGTGAACACCACTACCTGGAGGACAAACTGAGGCACCTAAACTGGGCCCTACAGGCTAATGGTTACTCCAGATCAGACATCACAAGAGCAGCCAGACCCAGAAAAAAACACAGGAATGAAGAAGAAAAACAGCCACCCAAAGGGAAGGTATTTTTACCATACATCAAAGGAGTCACAGACAGAATAGGGAAACTGATGAGGAAACACAGCCTCCAAACAATCTACAGACCAACCAAGAAAGTCCAAGAAATGCTATGCTCAGAGAAGGACAAAAGAGACCCTCTCACAGCTGCAGGAATTTACCACATACCATGCAGCTGTGGACAAGTTTACATAGGGACCACTAAACGCAGTGTGCAAACTCGAATCAAGGAACATGAGAGTCACTGAAGAGTGGGCCAGCCAGCCAGAAAAATCAGCAGTAGCAGAACATGTTATAAACCAACCTGGACACAAAATGCTATTTAAAAACACAGAAAGCCAACAACTATCATGTCAGAAAGCACAGAGAAGCTATTAAAATCCACAAACAGCTGGACAACTTCAGCAGGAAAGAAGAAACCTTAAAAGTAAACAAAATCTGGCTCCCAGTTTTGAAAAACAATAGAATCAAAACTCAAACTTACAAAAGAATTCCACCCAGGGACAGGGGGATTGCCAGCAGATAATGGCCCATCAACCAACCATTAGCCAAACAGACACTAACGAGCCTTGCATTTCTATACCCAGAAACTAACCATTCAGTTACACAAATTCACATATACTTCCCAACAGGGGTTCATAGCATATAAACTCCACACACACTCCTACCGAAACATTATCTGAAGATGCCATTCACAGATGCAGGTGAAATGTCAGAAAGAAACTATTCCAGAACACGGTCTCACAGCCCGGAAAAAAACCCAAAGAAAATCTATGGATGCAGCCGTGAAAGCCTTCAACTTCATTTCATTTGTACTGTTTCAAATGATTCAAAGTTTTTATAGGTACACAATTGTGACCCATAGAGTATTTGTGATAACACCTTGGCTGTAAACACTTAGGTGACAGAAGGGATGTGCTTCCCCCCTTGTGAATAGAAAAATCTCAGCAGAGCTAACGTTGTCCTCTGGGCTTTCTCTACTGCTCTTTCCTTCTGGATTTTCCATGTCCCAGAAGACTGAAAAACTACCCCAAGGTACTTGTAATTTGTGATGTGTTCAATAGGAGTTCCATTTATTTGCCATTTGTGGGTGGTCTTCCTGGTGAATACCATCACCTTTGTTTTATCATGATTTATAGTTAAAAATTCATTATTACAACAATTGGCAAGTTCTTTCAGGAGTCTCTTTAGACCAGCTGCTGAAAATGATAAGAGCACAGCATCATCTGCATATAGGAGGACTGATAAGGGCCGCTTATCCAATTTAGGGGGATGAAAACTAGTACCTGCTAAGCTTTTAATCAGTGAGTTAATATAAAAGTTAAATAGTGTAGGTGCTAAGATGCAACCCTGCTTGACTCCCCTGAAGGTAGGGACTAGATTTGAAAGGTGCCCTAAGTGGTTGCATCTTACCCGGAGATGGGTATTTTCGTATAGGCCACACATAAGAGTGATCAGCCTTTTATCGATGGTGGTGTCTTGTAATTTCTTCCATAACCTTTCCCTGGGGATTAAATCAAAGGCTGGCTTGAAATCAATAAAGGCTGCATAGAGAGACACACACAGCCCAGGTGGAGATGCATATTTTTTCAACAACTGATGGAGAATAAGCCCCTGATCTTTTGTCGAGTATCCTTGTCTAAAACCAGCTTGTTCCTCATCCAATACATTCTCCTAGTCTAACCAGTCTAGCAGTTTTGAGTGCAGGTGGCTTGCTTACAATTTGCTGGTTACACTTAGCAAACTAATTGATCTGTAATTTGCCAGGTCTGAATGGTTACTTTTTTTATAAATTGGAATAATAATTGACAGCCCCCAGTCTGCAAGAAAAATTGCTGAATGATCAATCCAAGAGAAAAGCTGGGCTAAAACAGGAGTCCACAAGGCTGAGTTTCTTTTAAGGAGTTCTGGAGGTATGTTGTCACTCCCTGGAGCTTTTTCTGGCTTTAACAGTGAGATTAATTTAGACACCTCAGCTTCAGTGACTGGTGGCCATTCTGGTAAATTACTAACACCACTGTGAGGGCAGTGAAAGTGGCAGGGGTGAACAGGGAAGGGAGAGGAGGAGCAGAGAACTCACCTGCCCCCTCCTCCAGCCCGGTCCCCATCCCCTCCTGTCTGCCTTACCCTGTGGCACCGGGCCTGCTGGTTGAGGGTTTGAGTGAGGCCAGGAAGGCACTGGGCCCAGACACCTCACCCCAACACCCCCAGGCCTGCCTCCAGACTGGGAGCCCCAGTGGGCTGAGCCCATGTGCTGGAGAAAGGACACCCAGAGCCTGGCCAGGCCAGACCCCACTTGGTTCAATGGAGGCAGTGCATCCCCTGCCCGGCTGCACCACAAGCCATGGGCGAACTGGAGGAAACCAGGCCGAGATGATGATGAGTAAGGTGGCAAGGCAGTGAAAAGCAGCACCAGTGCCGCCCAGCCCAGCTCTGGTTCTGGCTCCATGGTCCTCTCTTTCATTTCTTTTTATCTTTTTAATTATTGTACGTTTTTAATCTGTTTAATTTAATATCATTTTAAGGGGGGTTAGGGTATTAATGTAATTATGGGATTTTTATGATGTAAGCCGCCCCGATTGCATTGCAGAGGGGCGGGATAGAAATAAATAAATATTATTGTTGTTATTATTATTATTATCATCATCATCATCATCTCTTTGTGGCAGGAACCCACTGGGCTATTTTGCTCTCTTGCTGCCTTCCTCTTCCTCTTCCTGCCTTTCTGCCTTCCTGCCTCCCTTCTCCTCTTCCATAACTTCCTAACCCCCATCACAGGGCATTTGCTACTATCTGTGGTTGTCAGTATCCACGGGGACCCCCAGAACCAATCCCCTGTGGATACGGGGGTGCTACTGTAGTAGTGTTGAGCCAAGTATCCCCATCCTGTACCTGTGTGTTTGGTTTTTATGGCCTAAATCTGGAATTTTGCATTTACCTTTGTTGAATTTCATTTTATTAATTTCAGCCCAGCTCTAATTTATCAAGGTCCTTTTGAATTCTGTCCCTATCTTTCAATGTATTAGCTACCCCTCTCAGTTTTGTATCAGCTGAAAATTTGGTAAGGGTTACCTCCACTCTGTCATCTAAATCATTGACAAAAAAATGTTGAAGAGTGTCAATCCCAGGATAAAAACCTGAAGCACTTCACTTGAGACCTCCTTCCAATTTGAAGCACATCCACTGATGACAACACTTTGAGCACAGTTTCCCAACCAATTATGGATGGTGTTTCTATCCATACCATATTTGGTCCATTTGCTAACCAAAATATTATGGAGGACCTTATCAAATGCATTGCTAAAATCCAGATAAATGACATCCACAGAGTTTCCACCATCTACTAAACTAGTGACCTGGTCAAAAAAAGATATGATTAGTTTGTCAGGATTTGTTCTTCACAAACGCATGCTGGCTCCTACTAAGCACTGCATTGTCATCAAAGTACTTGCAGACAGACTCCTGTATAATCCATTCTAATATTTTTCCTGGTATTGAGGATAAGCTGACTGGTCTTGTAGTGTCCTGGATCTTCTCCCCCCCCCCCCTTTTTTTTTTTTTTAAGGGAGATACAATGTTTGCCCTTCTCTGGTCCTTAGAACATCACGTGTTCTCCAAGATTCCTCAAAAATGATTATGGCAAATGGTTCAGAGAGTATATCAGCAAGTTCCTTCAGGATGGCATCATATGGCATCATAACTACACCTAATGAATGCAAAAGGGCGCCCATAGTACATGACATTGTCCTTTAGCATTCTGCTGCTGTTAATAAGGCATTCTTTTTTATAGATGGGCCAAGCCATCAATAGATCTGCCATGGTGTTTTTGTACTGGTATTGCCAGCAATTGAAACCGTGCACCATTTTTCTCTCATGAATACAGCATCACTGGGCGGTCCCACCAGAACACTTCTGGGTGAGAACGTGAAAGCTAGGTATGGGACACTCTTTTTTTGAACCTCCCCAGTTTACTTGGAAATTTGTAAGTGTGTTTCTGTGCTTGTGTATACATTTTGTGTTTCAATTTTTCTGTTTTTTTAATTTTAACTGTGCTTGCATCTTCTCTCGAGAACCACCAGGATCACGAACACAGAAGTAAACAGTGCTAGCATTCATGCTCTGGTAATGCTGGGGCTGCTTTTTGTCACTATTACAGGAACATATGATAAAAAGGATTATTGTGTGCAGGAACAATTATGTTTGAAAATATGGTGGGACAGAAATGTTTTTGGAGGTTCGTCTGATAAAGTCCAAAGTCTCTGCTGCTGCATGGAAGCACACAGTTCTCTTTTTTTTGGGGGGAGGGGGGGGCGGAACTGAAGCAAAATAGGTATTCAGTACTTCTGCCTTTTCACACGGATTTGTTAGCATTTTTCCATCCTTTTTGAACAGTGGCCCCACTGCCTCCTTGATCATCCTCTTTCCTCAAATGTATCTGAAAAAAAATCCTTTTTGTAGCTCCTTGCTTACCTAGCCAGTCGCACTTTATTCTGAGCTTTAGCTTTTCTTATACTATTCCTGCAAGCTTGGGCTACACATCTGTGCCCTTCCTTGGTGACTTATCCTTCCTTCCAGTCTATATACATACACCTTTTTTTTTACTTCCTCCTGAGTTTGCTGTGCAGCCACATTGTCTTTTTGAGATGTTTCACATTTTTCTTCTTCCATGGGATTGTTTGTAATTGTACTTTTTGGACTCCTTCTTCAAGAACTCCCATCCTGCTGCTACAGACAAATATGGCTACATCCCTGGAAAGTCTGAAATGTATTCCTTTGTGCAAGAAAAAAAATATGGTATAGCCACCAACTGTGTGCCCACAAAACAGCATTATCACAAAACATGGTGTTCTTCTTGCTTCTCTTCAGACTGTCAGGGCTTTATGGTACACAATAGTGTCATGGCAGCTTCCTCCACCATTTAAAGTATAGGAAAGTGCCAGGGCATCTTCTTGAGCCATAGAGTGATGCTGCAGTTGTTGCCGTTTCAGCAGGAACCTCATGGCAGTGGCAGGTTCCAAAAAATCCAGTGGAGACTTCTGACTTCAGGAAGTGATCACTTTTGACTTAGGATCTCTGTTCCTTCTAAATTTGTGGTTCTTTCCCATGCTGTGAAGCAAACAGCATAAAGGGCTGCCCTTTAAACACTGCAATAGGCTAACAGTACTGAACTCCTTATAAACGCTATAATAGGAGTGGGCGACGTTGGTGGGTCCAGAGCTCAGTTTTCTGCCCCAGAATCTTTCAAGGGTTCTGAAGGCTGCCTAAATAAATAAATAAATAACTCCAGAAGTTTCCTATTGTTTTTTTAAAATGGATTTTTCTTTACATTGAACAGTGGGGGGGGGATCTTTCAACCTATTTAAAAGGCAAAGTGCTACAACTGGAGGCTTCCAGGAGAGGAAGTTCAAAGGAGTCTTGGCAATTGGGAGCTTTAAAAATGCCATAAGAGGTTACATGCAGCTCCAAAATCACATTTTCCTCCCCGCTGCACTATAATCAACAATGACAAAACAACTGTCCATATGCTGCCTGAGAGAAAGAAATATGGATGTAATTCTTCACTAAGTTTCTTCTCAAAGAAAGTAACAAGTAATTTTAGTAAATTTCTTCCTGCTGCATAATCCTTTGAAAACCATAACAAAATACAAAATCTACAAGCAGCGATACCTTCATTGGGCCAACTCCAAAGCATAAAACCATATTTTTTGAAGCCTATTCACAATTCAGAACTTATTCTGCACAAAATTCACACACAGTTGTTTTATGCAGAAAACAACATTTTCTGCACAGGAAACTACATTTCCTGTGGTTGAAAGTAATTGTTACTTTCAGCCTGTTTCCTGTGTGGAAAATGTAGATTCTTATGCAGAGAATACTGCCTGCTATGCAATTCACCCGTATGAGAATTTTGTGCAGAGTAAGTCCCCAATTACATTTTCTGTGCAGGGCAAGCATGTGCAAGTTTTGCATAGTGTAAGTTCCAAACTGTGAAGATTCTTGATAGTCCAGGACCCTTCTCATCAGGGTTTCTCAACACTAAAAAAACCACACCAAAAACCTGTTTTTTGATGATTCTTTGAATATTTTATATTTATTTATTTATTTATACCCCACTCTTCAGCCACAAGGCTATCAGAGCGGCTTACAAATTGTTTTAAGCAATAGCTATTTACACATCTACACTGCATTAAACAGTTTCCAATGTGTGCTAGCTAATTGCCCCCCACAAGCTGAAAACAAGAATTTTCAAATATTCTTTCCATCTTTAGAAAGAAAGAAAGTGCTATCTATATGCTAAATTTGGAATGTATTGGTCTGCATTGTGTTGCTAATCCCAACTAAAGTAGATACATTGAATCAATGCGATTTAGTGATGTGATGACTCATCATTCAACAACTGAGTCAATGAATCTATTCTAGTTGGAACAGACCAATAGGGATCAGACCATCAGGCACAGCATCTTTTTAGCTCTGAAACACAGAAGGTCATAGGTCCCCTGCCTTCATGTCTGGAGTAACTCCCATGACAGAAATGTAAGGTGAGGAGCAGAGGCCCCCAGATGAACATTCTGACACTTTGGCAACTTTGTTGTACTTTGGCAAGTGTGTTGTACTCGGCAAGAGTGTTGTATTCTCTCTCAGCCTATTTTGTTTTTATAACTGGAGAAAAATTGGTTTGAACCCCCAGTGATACACTGCTTGGAGGCATAATGTCAGCACAGCATGTTAGGAGTACAATTCTCCCTCCTGAAGTGTGCAACTAATATTTACAGCCCTGTTCCCAAATTAGTAGGCAGACTATAATGGATAAAGCTGCTCCACCCTAATATTTTCAAAGTCATCTGGAAAAGATAGGAGAGATTTATATCTCTTGAACCCAGTGCCATTTGGCTCTTCCTGTCAGAACTCAACTCCTCTTAGGATTGACAGGTTACGGCAGCTGTGTTTCAAACTGATGGACTTGCCATGCTTTGTTTTTGTTGTTGTTTTGTTGGCTAGGCCAGTTTCTAAAAACCTGACTACAAGATGCTTCACTTTGGAGAGTGCATGTTCTGCTGGTCTGTCTCCTTGTCTGGGAATACATGAAATCAGCAAGCTGGAACAGCCAAAAATTCACATGATCATTACCTAATTCAATGAAATGTGGTTTAAATGTGTGACATAAAGTTAAAATGCAAGCACATGCCAGATTTTTCCTCCCTTCCCCCCCCCCAATCAGTCCAAGATGTGGTTACTCTGGGTGCATGTATTTTTAATGTCTGAATCATACTCTTTTTCAAATCATTTTTCAATCCATGTGCACTCTAAATGGTCAAATATTAAAATAACTCCAGTTTCTTTGATCTTGGAAAAGTATAAACCTTTGCAAAGTGGGCTCTTAAGGGCTGAAGGATTAGTCTTCAGGGAGTGTTTGTGCTGGGATATGAGATATTAGTTTTGTGCTGGCAAATTGTTATATGTCCATTAAGGAATTCTGACAATAAAGGAGGAAGCAAGCAGTAATAACCAAACAGTACTTTTTCACCTCATATGGAAAAATAGCAAGGCTGACCTTACCAATTTTATTCCTGACAATTCTAGATAAATAAGGCTTACCCAGTTCTAACCATAAGGGAGAGGATTATTAATTATTTTAGGTCAAGATATAAAGGACTGAGATAGTTTTTGGAGATCATCAGATGCAGGCAAAAAGCCCAGAAGGATGATGTCATCATACTGCGCGGTTTTGCACATGTCATCATCCTCTCATGCTGCCTCCGTGCAGACTCTGTGCTACAGTGAACAAGCCATCACTTTTCATTGGTGGAAACATCAATCAATAAAAAGTGATGGCTTATTCTCCACTGCAGCACAGAGTCTGCAAAGAGGCAGCATGCAAGGATAATAATGTCATGTGAAACTGGGACCTGTTCCCAGTACAGTGACACCATCCTCACGTGTTCATGTTGGGCTTTTGGAAGTGTCTGATAATCTCCTTCATTGTTACATATCTGTTCGGCGTGTAACAGCCCAGCTATATCCAAGACCAAATATATCCTCATAGTCGAAGCCCAGTGCTAGATGGCCATCTGAACATTTATGAGGTGATTGGATTGTGAGGCAATTTTTTAAAAAAATGTGGCAATACTTTTGGCACTTTAATAATTGTCAAAAGTACAGAACAGTATTTTTAAGACATGGAGATATTTTCACTCACCTCATTCCTGGGATTACAGGTACATTGTCTTGTCAACACCACAACATATTCCTAACCATTTACAATGCTGAAGTTCTCTGTGTGGGCTGATACTGTACAATCTATGGAGATTATCAGATGCATTAAAAGTGGTGTTTCACGAACAACAGAAGATCGCAAATGGGCTCCTTTTTTGGACAACATCATCCCCCCCCCTTGTTATGCACCCGTTCTGCTGTTGTTCTGCCGGCACTGCTTTTTATTGACAGGAGAGCCATTAATAGATCCCCCGTTCTGTTTCTGTCATGGATATTCCTGCCAGCAAAAAGGTGCCCATTATGCTGGTAAGATCCCAGCGTCAATGGGAGGTCCCTGCCAGAATACTTCCTGGTGAGATCAGGACATCCAGGTAAGTGACACACTTTTTATTACCCTACCCGGGTTACTTCTACCTTTTAAAATATGTTTTTGTGCTTGCTGTCATTTTTTGTGTTCTTTTTATTTTCATTTTTGAATTTCCTATGCTTGTGTCTTCTCACAAGAATCCATGGGATTTTGAACCAGGAAGTAAAGGGAGATGTTAGAGCTCTGTTCACTCCTGGACTGCTGGACTGGTGGGGAGGGTGATTGTGGCATAACAGGGACGGGAGTGGAGATTGTAGGACAGGAATGCTTTTTTCATTCCTGTCTGATAATCTCCATGCCAAGTATGTTCTCTAAAATGTTTCTTGAACATTGCCCCCTTGCCAACCAACAACTCTGCAAAACCTCAAAACTACAGAATTAGAAAGATAAAATAGCACAGATTTGGTTTTTGGACAAGCATTACAGATTATCATTTCTGCATATGTCTCAAACTGAGATTAAATCCCTAAAGGGATTACATAAGATTTTCAGATGAAAACGTTTCTCTGCCAAACAGCAACTTAATTCAAGTATGAATACTGGTTTACCAGCTGTGTGCCAACCTTCAGTTCCAGCCATAAAAGAAAATGATTCTTACCCAATACCCCCAAATCTAAGCAATGTACACTGAAATTATTTTGCCATGACATATAATTCAATAGAAAAGAAGACAAAAGTCTGTAGAATGAAGGGCATCCAGTCAAACTTAAGTTTTGAAAAGTCCTTTCTATATTGTGGAGAGATATGAGGTACAGATCAGCTGAGACTGGTGGCTCTGGTGTCAATGGGATGGTGGACTTGCTCTGAGTCTCAGTACAAATTTCAAAGCAGCCATCCAAGATGGTGAGCCTATTTTTTGCTTAATGTTCATCATTTTGGACAGGTTCTTTAAAGTTCAGACTAAATCCTGAAGTGGATTCACTGCCCCATTGACACTGGAGCCAACCGCCTCCACAGGGAGTAGGGTTGCCAGACTGAAAAGTGGAGAAATTCTCTCTTCTGCACTACTATAAAAAGGACAGCATTCCTCTCCAGTTTTCACTTCAGCAACACTGACTGGAATAGATAATTACCTATAAAATAACAGTGGCATGTATAAACTAAAGAAGCTGATTTGATTCTAGATCAGAATTTAAAATATTATATGCCTCTATTTAAAGATTATATAAATATAATTTAGGTGCTTTACCAGTATTAGATCAGGAGAAGAATATAATATATTTGTGTGGCATAAATGTACGCATTGCAGGAAGAAATCCCATTTTGGTCCAGAGATGGTAACTGCAGCTATGTGAAAGAACTCACCTGTTCTGCTGTTCTACAAAGTCTGGAGTCCTTAGTGTTAAACAAATGCTTTAAAAAAGTTAAAAACAGAATGTAGTCCCTTCTTTATGTTCCAATAGAATAAAGTTTAGACAAAATGCTTGCATGGGATTTAATAATCATAGGTTATCCTAAAATATATTATTCAAGTTTATCCAGCTTCACTGATATCTTTGGGTTCTAATTTCAGACCATCTCTGTTATGAGCTAGAAGAGAAATATATATATTTCATTATGACATATTTCCAAGACCAAATATTCATTCTCAGACAAGATGCAACCCATTACTGTCATAAAGCAAGAAGCCATGACTCCCCCAAAAAGTTATTAAAACATTGAGGGACTGGAAAAATATTTTCTTTTGAATCCTTCCATTCTACTCAGTAGTATCACCTCCCTTTTTACAGAAACCTGTCAGCACGGTTCAGTTCCTATGAATGCATACTGTATATTTCACACATGCTGGAAGTTCCAGCTACATTCACATAAGAAATGCTTCTTTTAAAAAGATTGGTGTGTTGTTTTTACAAGATGCAAGCAGGAAAGTCCTAGATATTTTATTACTTTAAAAATCTGTACATGCATTTCATGTCTCTGATTTATATATTTATCTATCTACTGCCAGGAAGAAAATGTCAGTCCTTGCAATATATATATATATATATATATATATATATATATATATATATACACACACACACACACACATAACACTTGATTCTATTCAATAATAGCTCATAACAGAAACAAATCACCATTTTGCTGGCATTCATGGATGTTTCTAAAAACTTCAAATTATTGGATTAACATATGGGAGTCAAGAATAAAAGGTTATGAATTGTTGCTATGAAAGACAGATGTGAAGTCGAAGGCTTTCACAGCCGGCATCCATAGATTTTCCTTGGGTTTTTTTCCCAGCTGTGAGACTGTGTTTTGGAATAGTTTCTTTCTGACATTTCGCCTGCATCTGTGGCTGGCATCTTCAGAGAATGGTTGGGAGATGCCAGCCACAGATACAGGTGAAACGTCAGAAAGAAACTATTCCAGAACACGGTCTCACAGCCCAGAAAAAAACCAAGGAAAATCTAAAGACAGATGAGTTACATGCACTCCTCCTGTTTTAATATCCCTGCTAAGAAGATCAGTGAAAAATGTAAGCCTTCCACTTTCTTGATGATCAAAAATTAAAATATAATGTTGTTGCCAAGATTTCCTCCAGTAACTATGAATTGCACACTTCTCCCTTTGACCCCTTGACTTGCAACCTCTTTTTCAATTTCTGGTGATCTGCTCAGGTGTTATAATGAAGCTTTTCAGCTCAAGGTGTTGCTTTGACAGCAGCTGGATTAGCTCCTGTAATGTCAAGGGACTGGGATGGCTTATGCTAGGCAGGGTTTATGTTGCCTTTTTAGATCTTACAGCTTGATTTCCTATATCCTTGAGCAATTTATGTTAAATTGAGCTGCTCCACGGTTTTCTTTAAAGCAACGTGTATACAGCTTTTTGAGACCCAGCATGATGTAATGATTTGACTGTTGCACTCAACATGGCAGCCCACTGGCTGACCTTGGGGAAGTCACACACTCTCAGTCTTAGAGGAAGGCAATATCAAACTTCACCGGAAGAAATCTTGCCAAGAACACCCTATGAGAGAATCACCATAAGTCTGAATCTACTTGAAAGCATATAACAAGAAATATAGCATGGTAGGATTATTGTGGTCAGAATGTTTGGCATATATTTTCTGGCTCTATTCCTTATAAAAACACTATGCTACAGTTTTCTATTTTGTTGTTATGTGCTGTCAAGTGAGGTTTGACATACACAGAATGAGAGATGAATAAGAGACCTCCAAGAGACTAGTCATTAACCCAGCTCAGCTCTTGTAAGTGCAGAGCTGTGACTTCCTTGACTTGAGTTCAGTATTCTTATCTCTGTGTTGCAGATGGGGACTTAGGCTAAGGGAGAATGACTCGCCTGAAGCCAATTTGTGTGTCTTTAGCAGGATGGGGGTTAAGAATGCCATCACATAACTTCCATTAACATGTAAGTGGACCATGGGGACATGCAGGTTAGCCCTCCCCTCCCTAGAAATGACGTTTAGTGCCTATAAGAAGAGAAATTATATATACACACACACATACATACACACACACACACCACTGGCTACAAATACAACCTTGTCACATAGATGGGATCCAGGCTGGCTTACTATGTGAAGGAAGTCTACATTGGTGGTACACAGGCCTCTTCTTCATGAACACCAAAGGTATAAACCAGGGGTGGGCAAATAACCTAATATCTCAACACACACCTCTCACTGGAGGATGGCACACTATGAACTTCATCCCTGGATTTTAATTTTTTAATTTCCCCCCTCAAAATAATCTCCACTCTATCTAGGGATATGGTGGAAATGTTGCCCTGTCCCCACATGGAGAGGCCTCTTTTGAACAAGGAAGTAAACAAAGAATCATAACTAAGAGCAGTTGAAACACTTAGGGGCTTACCGCATGCTGAAGTAAAGTGGCAGTGCAGCCAGAAGTTTCCATCTTCTAGGCTGCCTTATTGCATGATGTCATTGTTCTTTCATTCTGGTCCTGTGGGAGACCCAGGTAAAACCATTTCTTTTCGCTAACCAGAAAAATCCATTTGCAAAAAGATATGGTTTCACCCCAGTCTCCCATGGGACCAGAATGGCAGAATACCAGAAGAATGACAATATCATAAAGTAAGGCAGCATGGAAAGTGGAACGTTCTGGCTGCCTTACCGTTTTACTTCAGTGTGCAATAAGCCTCTTTAATGGCATACAGTGATCCATAAAGGGAAACTCTACAGTTTTTCAGGTCAGTTTATTCTAAGTTATCAAGACATCTATCATATAACCAGGAGTTGTATCTGTTATGGTATCCTTTTTGCTCTTGATTGTCTTGTTCTAAGCAGGGCTCCTTAGTTACATCAGCCCAGTGTCTTACAGTGGAAAACACACTGGTATTAAATGAAATGTACCAATTCACTTTGAACATGACTTTTCTACCACACATTTCCCAGTTTCCACCACTGTTCCAGCATAACGTCAAATGATAATCTTTGCAAAGTCTTTTATTTTTGTCTAGAACCCTAACTTTTCCTTCTTCCTTTGATCTTCCCTTTTCTTTTTAGCCCTGTGAACCCAGGATTGTTGCCTGTTCTAAGCAAGTGGCACAGCCAATATTCATTCTGTGGAAGAGCCAGTTTATCCTCCACAAAGTCATTATTTTAAATGCTAAAATTTATTTTATGTCATTTAAAAGCCATCTGAGCAATTTTAAATTGATGACTAAAAACATTCAAGAAGTCTTCCTGGAAATGTTTTTCACTTTTCCTTCAGATAATCAGATTATCTGGCTTCCCCTGCTCACTTTTTCACATTTTTAGTTTATTGCACTTTAGCAGTCAATTAATGAGATTTTTCAGCACATTGGTTCTTTTCCATTTACTGATGTGTACAATACTTATCTCTCTTCTTTTTCAAAATACTTGCTTCACCTATTTCCACCCCCCCCAAAAAAATAAGCTGATTTCATACAAATTTATTCTTCTCAGACAGCCTTCCTGTATTAGAGAAATGCTGGTTGAAAAATAATAAAGATAGGGTATCTCTATTCTGAACTATTTCAGTTACAAATTACTGATCCTCTCTCGTATATCATTCAGAACAAATCATTGCTTTCAGAATGTCAAAGGACTTTATCATAACAACCTCCCAAAATGTTCTTTTGCCGGCATAATTTGTGCCATTTTATGCCAGCAAAAGAACTCCCCATACCACACTTACCTGTAATCCCAGCAAAAGGCAGCCCTGTCAGACCTCTGTTCACTTCCTCGTCTGAAATCTCGCAGATTCTTGTGAGAATACCGAGAGTGAGATTTTTTTAAAAAATACCAAAAATAACACTCAAAAGGTTACAAAAAGCACACAAACACACTGAAAAACTTACAAGTAAACTGGGGAGGGTCGTAAAAAGAGTGTCACCTACCTGGATGTTGTGATCTCACCTGGAAGTATTCTGGCCAGTCTGGGCATTCACATTGTAATAACATGAAAAAAAGTGCAAGGTTTCAAATGTCAGCAATGCCGGCAAAAAATCGCCACAGCCAATCTATTGACAGCTTGGGCTGTCAATAAAATAGAACGGCTTATGGACACGACATAAACGTGAAAGGGTGGCATCATCTGGTATGCGTGCCCTTTCGCATTTATGTGGCGTTGTTAAGATGTTGTATTTCATGTGTTTGACAAAGTCCAAAAACAAAAGAAGAGGAATAGAGGAATTGGAAAGTTTGCATTCCGATACATAATTGTTGTTATGTGCCTTCAAGCCAAATCCAACTTATGGCAACCCTCTCATAAGGTTTACTTGGAAAGTCTACTGCAGAAGAGGATTGCCAGTGCCTTCCTCTGAAGGTGAGGGTGTGTGATTTGCACAAGATCACCCAGTGTGCTTCCATGGCTCCATAGAGTTTCAAAGCTTGGTCTCCCAATGTCCTAGCCCAACACTCAAACCACACTGGCTTACAATCACCTGTGGGTAAACTCCATTGAAAACAATTATACTACTTTAGAATATACATCTATGGAACTGCACACCAAATCCTCAGAATACTTGAAGATACCTGCATTTCTTCAAGGTTACTTGGCTGGATAGCAACCACTGTAATGTGCTACAGTTGAGATGCCCATTGGTGTTACCACTGGCCTTGATGGCTGGGAGACTCTGAGAATTTTAGTTCAGAAAGCTAACTTTTACAAGGTCTGGTAATACTTATGAAATTAAACCAAAATCATTTTCTAGGAAAGGGCCTACCATTCTGTTTAGCACCTTTAAAATCTGTAAATCTAAGCAGATTGTTCTGTTTTTCAGCTGTTCTTATTTTTTTAGGAAAAGTGTCCAATTATTTGACCTATATTTCCTTTTCTGAAATCTAGTCCAAATCTTGATGATTGATTTGTTCTTTATCCTCACTTGGCATGCTAAAACTGTTCTTTTTACCACCCTCATTCAATATTTGAAAAAGCCAAATCTTCTCACCCCTCTCTTATGTTTATCTAACAATGTTTTAACCCATACTTCCACTTTTCTTCATTTCCTCTGATTCCCCTTGCCAAATTTTAGATTATAAGTCCTTCAGAGGTGAGACCTGTCATCATGTATTCACACACATCAACATAATCATTGCAGTCTTCCTCCTCCTCCTCTGCCCCAATAGTGGGGAAATGTGGTGGAAATGCCTCCAAGTAGTGGGGGAAATGCTTCCAAGTGTTTGGGACTATAGTTCCCATGTTCCCTTACTATTGGCCACGTTAGCCAAGGCCTCTAGGAGTAGAACTCCAAAACATCTGTAGAGTTAACATCGCCCCCCCCCCATTCTTCCTTCTGCCTGTTTTATATGCTTTACCATATTAATTGCTTTCTGGGATCCACCCCACTCCAGTCAAAGCTTTAGCTATGCTAAACAAAGATAATGAGGACTTGAAATGAGACAGAATTCAGCAGGAATGAGCCCACACACACACACACAACCTACAAAAATATTTTAAATGTCAGGATAGAGTCTTCAAATACACTGAAGATGATATGGATAAACTAGTTCTTGTCTTGCACAGTCACATGAAGCTCCCCAGTGTAGATATAGATCTTCAGGATTTGGCTTCTTCAAGGTATGTTTCCCATTCTTTCAGCTGTATCATTTAAAAGAAACCAACAAGTGACTCAAAATGATCACATCATGAAGTGCCAATGCCATACCAAGTCTCCTCCTCACTACCAAGGCTTCAAAGAGTAACAGAAACAGCCTTTTGCAGGAACAGAACTCTGTATGCACAGTTCTCAGACTTTTGTAAAGGAACCATTAGCTAATACCTAAAACGGATTCATTTCTAATGTATGCCTATATGATGTCACAAATAATTTCATTTCCCATCTTATTTATCACTGCAGACCCCTACCCCTCTGGACTCAAGTGTAAAGGATTAAATGCATAAAACACATCAGCACCTACCTAAGTTTCTTTTTAAAGAATAGGGTCTTTCAAGTGGTCATAAATTAACTTGCCTCATTGGCAAAGATTTTTTTTTAATTGCCTGTTCTTATTTTTGGATGAATTTCAACCAACTTTTTTCATGAAGCTGAACTATTTCTTTTAGGTTTGCTTTCATAGTTTGTTTTAACACACATTTTAAAGGCTTTTAAAATGATTTATTTTAATTTTTCTTTTTTAATTTCCTTTAGGAGCAAGATCTCCTATTGTGAAAGCTTTGGAACCAAGGCCAGGAATAAGTACAAGTGCTTATTTTCATTTGCATTAACTTGGAAAGAAAATGGAAGGTAATACACATAAGCTACTCCTGGCATGGATTATAGAAATACTAAGAGCTTCAGTCCCTGAAGTCGTTATTAGCTGCGGCAAAAACTTTGTCAGAAGATTGCTAGAAGAACAGGAAGGGGTGATCTTACCAGACGACATCATCCTCCAGTGTCCTGGGGGTGTCTTGCGCCCATCAGTAAGGCATTCCTTTTGATTAGTGGCTTCTCCCTGTCAATGAAAAAGGGAAGCCGTAGTGGCAGTGGTGCTGTGCCCCCAGAACGGCTGAAGGATGTGGCATCTGGTAAGGTGTCCTTTTCTGTTCTTGTCGTGATCTTCAGATGTGGTTGGGAACACAATTTTTGGCGTGTTTCCCCGCGTCTGATAATCTCCTAAAACATGGTTAGGAGCTTCTTGAATTTAGTATATACTATTTTCCTATAGATCTGGTTTAACGCCATAGTATTAACCACAGTGCTGGTGAAAAGTTACATTTATGAATGCTCCTCCATAGCATGTGAAACAAAGTACATAGAAAACCAGCATGGTGTGATGAACATTAGTTTGAATATGATAGTCTTCTACGTATGTGGAATTTTGTTTTTCTTCAAGGAGGGAACCATTCCAATGTATGTTCTCCTACTAGCATTCTAATGTTAACCTTCCAACCAAATTGTACTACGTGCTTTCCCCTGGCATCAGTTTCTTCTTTTGTGGGAGGATCAGACATCTAGTTCCTTGCCTGTATTTCAGAGTGATACACTACTATGCTGCTATGATAGTTGTACTGCATTTTCTGAACATGTGGACCGACATTTATTAACCATTTGAGTCTGTTTAATTTCTTACTACAGGACCTGCTTTTACTTGCAACACTTGCCCTTTGTTGTTAATCCAGTTCTTTCACCCTGTCGTAAACATGTGCCTATCACTGTCACCAACAGAGGTTATCAGATCAAGGTGCAAGTACAAACAATGCCATCTGAAAGCTTGCAAGAGCAGTGGACATACAAGAAAATCCCTATTGGGCTTGTCTGTGCTTCTTCTACTATTTATTAAAAGCTGTGAATAAGGACTAACATTGGGGCTTACTGCATTCTGAAGAAAAGTGGCAAAGCAGCAGAAACGTTCCATCTTCCCTGCCGCCTTACTGCATGACATTGGCATTCTCTCATTCCGGTCCTGTAGGGGACCGAGGTAAAACTACATCTTTTTGCTAACTGGAAAAGCCTATTAGGACAGGAATGAGATAATGCCAGAAGAATGCTGACATCATGTGGTAAGGCAGCAGGAAAGATGGAACATTCCTGCTGTTTTGCCACTCTTCTTCAGAGTGTAGTAAGCCCAATTTCCAGGGGAGGAAAACTTGTGACCAACACCCACCATCCCAGCTAGAATGGCTATGGTAAGGGTGATGGGAGTTACAGACCAACAATATCTAGAGGTTGCCCACCACAGTAATTCATGTCTTCCATAGAAAAGTGAAAGAGATTACACTATCAAAATAAGCAATGGCAATGTGTCTCACTTGTGTTTCACATTAGCATTTTGTAGACAACAAAGCAACATAACTTTATGAGCCAGTGTCTGGCAATGGAGTAGTCACTGCGATTAATTCTGATGCCTAATCTGCAAAGAAACATGTAGTTCTCTATCCCCAACCACATAGTCATCTATAATTACAGAACTTGTTGTGTTTGTTCCAGATTATTTCATCATGCCCAAATACTGGTGTTTCTTTTATGTTTGTTGCAGTGCCAGATTCTGATCTAAATTGTGCCAGTTGGCTCCCATTGTGACTGTAGAAGCATCCCTCCCTTGCCCACATACAGCTCTGCCATCTACCAAGATGTCAGCATGATGGGTTCTTGACTCAAGCCAGATAAGACAAGAAGTGTTCTATGCCAGGAAAAAAAAATGCATTTATTGGAGGAACTAACCAGATTCCAAACTGTACTACATCAATACAGGGCACATGTGAGAGCCTGTTGGAATGTAAAGGAGCTTCCAAAATTCTTTTCATCCAAATTCTATCCCAGCTTGTAGAGTTCTGGACTATCTGGCCTTGTATCTGGAGTGGAATTCATACTTCAAGTATCCTCCATTTAAAAAATAAAATCTGGATTCTGTATAGAACAGCATGCATGCACAATATTTCAGTTTCTTCAATTTATTTATGTCTTTCCTCCATCTCAGCATCACGTCACTGGTGAACAAATACCCATGGATAAAATGCATTGCAAAAAGTAACAGTCATATCATTATTCTTTTTGTTTGCTTTACCAGTATGCAGAAAGGCATGGGCACATTGGTATAACCCCCACACTAAAAGAGACTCAAAGACAATCTTATATAAATCCTATTGGCACACATTTTTTTTCAGTGTTCTATTTAATGGACATATCTCATCTGAGGAGAGACAGGGACATACAAACAACTTGAAGAAACTGACAACAGCTGCAGCTGCCCTGCATATGTCTGGAATTTTAATGCTTAAACTTCTCCCAATTAAACTGGAAATCAGGAGGTACGCAAATTGTCTTGAACAAGAAGATGACTGAACAGAGGAGCTAGTTCATCCAGTTTATAACTAGAAGGGATACTACTAGTTTCCCCATTTATAACTAGAAAGGATTTCAGTCCTTTTAAAAAATAATAATGGAAAATACTTTTGTGGGGCATACTCTGTACAAAATGTTAACTTTCACTCTGAATGCCTCGTAATCAGAACCTTTATATATCTATCATATCTTATATAACACCTGTTTACTATGTTATATAAGATTTTGATTTGATTAGGCATTCCCCTCTGAGAGTGCTGCTAGTTGCTGTGCTTTGGCTCAAGAGTTCTCCAACTTCCCTGGCATGTGATATTTGTGTGTGTGTGTGTGTAGGAGACAGTGAGAGAGTGTGTGTGTGCACTGTTAATGAGTGATATTTAAGACTGCTAGTTGGTTTCACAGAAGAACTAAGTGGTAGGGTTTAGTTTTGCCTGAAGCTAAACTGACTTTTGCGTAGTTCAATCAAGCATTAGGTGCCAAGTGCATGTATTCGTTTTGCAGCATTTTGCAGAGGGCACGGTTTTTAGCTGACAGCTTTCATTATGACTAATATACAGCTTTTTCTTATTTTAACATACAAATTTGCATGCATAAATGTTCTTAGCCTGGTTGTTTAGAGACAGATTAGAGAGTCATAAACTTAATCCAAATCTTCCTGAGCCCTTGGGCTTTCAGTATAAAGCATTATAACAAACCTGTCACCAAAAACTCAAACAGCTACATTTCCCCCAACTTATATTAAACACAACATGCAGTGCTACGAATGGTTTGTGTTATATGCCATAATTATTAAATTAAGACAATACAGTGACTGCTGTGTGTGAGTTTATAACAACCTTGAACTTGTGGTGACTTTCCCTGTTGACCTTTGAAGTGGGTTTTAAAAGATGGTGGTTAAAAAATAGTCAGGTTACAAATTATATAGCACAGCCACATTTGCAGGGACATAATCGCTCTCAAATGGAGCGTGTTTCACTGTAGGAAAGGTTACCAGTCAATGCTACAGTGCATATGTTGTATGTAGAAGACTGAGGATCCACCCCAGCATCTCCTATTTAAAGGACCAAATAGCAGTTAAAGTGAAAAACCTTTATCTATGCAGAAAAACTGGAGAACTACTTCCCATTAGAGCAGACAGTACTGAGTTATATTGACATATATTCTGCATCTATCTACCATTATATTTATACCCTGTCCTTCAAATATGTTATACACTCTCGTAAGTGTCTCAGAACAAATAATTACAAATGCCATAAAATAAATAATGTTACAGTAAAACAAAGAGCGGAAATATATGTGTCAAAGCTCAGTTATCAATGTTGAACTTCCAAGGTGAATTGTTAGAGTGTAGTCGAAGGCTTCCACAGTAGGCATCCACAGATTTATTTTCTTTGGGTTTTTTTTTTTCGGGCTGTGAGGCCGTGTTCTGGAATAGTTTCTTTCTGACATTTCACCTGCATCTATGGCTGGCATCTTCTCAAGATCCACAAGGATTCCATTCCACTCCGACCCATAGTGAGCGCCATTGGATCCCCCACATATGACTTGGCCAAGTTTCTGGCCACACAATTACAAACCCACATAGGACAAACCCCTCACTACATCAAAGACTCAGCTCACTTCATAGAAAAAATCAACAACATCGAACTGAAACCTGGAGACAGACTGATCAGTTTTGATGTTGTCTCCTTGTTCACCAAAGTCCCCATAATGGACACCATAGTATTCATCCAACAAATATTTCCTGAGAACATCACAGCCTTCTTCAAATACTGCCTCACCACAAGCTACAGTGGGATAACAAATTTTACGGAGAGATAGATGGGGTAGCCATGCAGCCCCCTGAGCCCAGTGATAGCAAACTTTTACATGGAACATCTTGAAAAGCAAGCCCTGGAAACAGCACCAAAAAAGCCCGCAACATGGTTCTGATATGTGGGTGACACTTTCACTATTTGGAACCACAGAGAAAAAGATTTGGTCTCATTCCTGAACCACCTGAACACCATCCACCAAATATCCAATTCACGTTGGAAAAAGAAAAGGAAGGAACACTGCCATTCTTGGATGTCCTAGTTATCCGCAAACCAAACCAACGGTTAGGCCACAAGGTATACAGAAAACCCACACACATGGACAGATACCTACACAAGAACTCCAATCATCACCCAGGACAAAAAAGAAGCACAATAAAAACATTGGTAGACCACGCAAAAAGGATCTGTGAACACCACTACCTGGAGGACGAACTGAGACACCTAAACTGGGCCTTACAGGCTAATGGTTACTCCAGATCAGACATCACAAGAGCAGCCAGACCCAGAAAAAAACCACAGGAATGAAGAAGAAAAACAGCCACCCAAAGGGAAGGTATTTTTACCATACAACAAAGGAATCACAGACAGAATAGGGAAAATGATGAGGAAACACAACCTCCAAACAATCTACAGACCAACCAAGAAAGTCCAAGAAATGCTATGCTCAGCAAAGGACAAAAGAGACCCTCTCACAGCTGCAGGAGTTTACCTCATACCATGAAGCTGTGGACAAGTTTACATAGGGACCACTAAACGCGGTGTGCAAACACAAATCAAGGAACATGAGAGACACTGCAGACTGGGCCAGCCAGAAAAATCAGCAGTAGCAGAACATGTGATAAACCAACCCGGACACAAAATGTTATTTAAAAACACAGAAATTCTGTACCAGGCCAACAACTATCATATCAGAATGCACAGGGAAGCTATTGAAATCCACAAACACCTGGACAACTTCGACAGGAAAGAAGAAAACCTAAAAGTAAACAAAATCTGGCTCCCAGTTTTGAAAAACAACAGAATCAAAACTCAACATTTACAAAGGAATTCCACCCAGGGAGAAACTGATTTCCAGCAGATAATGGCCCATCAACCAACCATTAGCCAAACAGACACTAATCAGCCTTGCATTTCTATACCCAGAAACTAACCATTCAATTACACAAATTTACATATACTCCCCAACAGGGGTTCACAGCATATAAACTCCACACACACTCCTACCGAAACATTATCTGAAGATGCCAGCCACAGATGCAAGCAAAACATCAGAAAGAAACTATTTCAGAACATGGACTCACAGCCCGGAAAAAAAACCCAAAGAAAATCTATGTCAGAGTGTAATTTACACAATTACTTCATTGCAAGACCAATTAGTAATATGTTGGTAGCATTTTTTTGTTTCTTAAAAAATATTTTGATTTGAAAATATAAATTTAATTTAATTTTTAAAAACTCAAGTCTGAAACTGTTTGCTGATTTCAACTGCTGAACTGTAACATTTATATAAACCCCAAAAATTCAATGAGTCTGTTTTCGTTGGGACTAGTCATAAATTTATGCCCAGGCAAAATTAATCAAAATAGTCCAATATGGCCAACCCGCACAACCCTAAACAGAATTCCCCTTCTAAAAAAGTAACCCATTAAGATAACAGAAACTGTTAATTGTTACTCAATCTAGAATAATTTAAATAAAAACTTTTTAAAATAGTGTTTTAAAATGTGGGAACAGATTGATTTTAATTGTTCTTATATATATAAAAACCGCAGCCAAATGAAACAAGTCAATAAACACTGAATAAAGTATCTGGGGAGATAAAAAGTTGTTTGCCAGGCACTGGAAAGCCATGGGAGTGGGCATCAATGAGCCTCTCTGAGGAGAGTGTCCCAAAGCCAACATACATCCTTTTAAAATGTTTTGCCCCAATAGCTACTTGCCACATCCCAAATTACAAGGCATTCTAGCGAAGGATCGTTATGGCTTGACCTGTACTCTTGTCACATTGAGCTTTATTTTACTTTGAATCCACAGATGGTCCTGACAATAACCTTTGTGTGTTTCACATACAACCATGGCAACTTTATGTTTCCTTTATAGACTGAAACAAGGAACAAGCTTGGGTCTGTATTAGAGTAGCTTGATATAGTAGAAGTGCTTTAAAACCAATCATTTTTTTAATACACTGAACATTATTATTATTATTATTATTATTATTATTATTTAGTTATTTATACCCCACTCTTCAGCCACAAGGCTATCAGAGCAGCTTACAAATTGTTTTAAGCAATAGCAATTTTACACATCTACACTGTGATAAGCAGTTTCCAATGTGTGTTAGCTAATTGCCCACACAAGCTGGTACTCATTTTACTGGCCTACAAAAGGATGGAAGGCTGAACGAGCCTTGAAGGCCTCTGGAATGGAACTTGCAACGTGGTGACTTGCAGTACTGGCATTAACCACTGCACCACCAGGGCTCCCTACATGAAATTCAAGCATCCCTATACAATCTAGTAAATTTGATAAAGGGCTCATTATAGCTGACTTGGGGGAAGAAAGACATCTTGAGATAAAATTGTGAAGTGGTTGTTTTTAAGGATTCAGTAAGGAAGGAGAAAGGGCAGGGCGGTGATGGTAAACAGGAACCGGATAATGTTTCCTTTACTCACTATCAGAGATGATGTTATAAGGCTTTAATCATTAATGCATACAAGCCTTAAAGTGAAAAACTCAGGATGTCATGATGTAAACAATGATGGATGAAGACTTTGGGCTTGTCTACATGGACGAAATGAAACAATCGCACCTCATTTTCACAGCGAGCCAACCAGACAACATATGGCTATAATCTGGGTCTTTTCAGCATCACAGGGTTTTAATCCAGACCAAAAAGTGTTAGGATTTACTCCAGATTTGAGCAGAAAATCTGGATATTCGTGTGTGTGTGTGTGTGTGTGTGTGTGTGTGGACTGTGCTCTATAGTGATTTCAGTATGGGAGCTGGGGGAAGGAGTTTTGGCAGGTGTGCAGAAGAGGTTGGGAGGAGGCTCCCTGGGACAGGCAATCAGCTGTCCTTTCCCACCAGGAAATGCCTCTTTCCCTGTTTTAATTTTGCTTTTTAGCAATTCCTTTGTCACCATTTCTTTTGCATACACAGCAGTTGTTCAGAGAAGTGCATACCAGCATACCCATATTGTTAGCTGCATGTACCTCTGCTTAATAGATAGCCAAAGCCCTCCAAGCCATGGGAAAAGAGGCAGAAGCAATGTGGACATGCGTACATTTGCATGCATAGTGGGAGGGGGGGAAAGGAAGTGACCATGGCTGTTTGGTCATGCATTCTGTGATTTACCAGATTGGGGTGAGTTTGGAAGGGAGAATTGTGTGGACAGTGCTTCTTTACTTGCCTCAATGTATGTTGCAATCATGTAGACAATTCCATGGTCACTGCAGACCAGAGTAACCTGAAAGAAAGCTGGATTTTCCTGTCAGTGTAGATAAAATCTTTGCTACCATCTCATACAACGTTGCAGTCTGGACCAAATAATGTTGAATATTATATTTCAATACTCTTCCATTTATTTTCTGTGAAAGAATTGTGTGGCCTGATTCATAGATAGGTACCTGGGTGGGGTAAGAACCCAATTGGTGTTCCTGCTTCACATGCTGTCTGATAGTGAGTAAAGGAAACAATGGTAGCATTGTTATGCCAGAGGACATTATCAGACAGGAACACAAAAAGCGTTCCTGTCCCACAATCTCCAGACCCGTCCCTGCCCCAACACAATAACACTCCCCATCACACTTACCTTCTCTTGTGTCTAAAGGCAGCCCAGGAATGAACGGAACTCTAATGGAGCTCCATTCATTTCTGGACAGAAATCCCGCCTGTTCTTACAAGAAGATGCAAGTGCAGGAAATTCAAAAAGAAAAAGAAAAATACACAAAAAAAAGGTCACAAAAGCACATACACACACTAAAAAAATAACAAGTAACCCAGGGAGGGTGCAAAAAAGAAGGTAGCCTACCTGGTTCTCACAATCCCACCCGGACGTGTTCTGGCAGAACTGCCCATTGATCACGCTAGCAGAACGGGACACATTTTTGCACACATGAAAATCCAGAACACAAACACTACGGGAGATCAATTTCTGACTTCTCCATGACAATAAAAAAGAACTTCCTTATAACAATAGCAGAACACTTGCAGAATGCTGGGGCACAATGTCAACTGATAAGGAAGCCCTTTTGTGATCTCATGGTGTTGTTATAATGCCATTTGTGATGCGTCTGATCATCTCCAAGGACAGGAAAGTTAGGGGATTGTTTTTAATTGGCACTATATTGTGTTTGCACTAAAAAAAAAATACCTTAAAGTTAATTGTGATTATGATGAAAAGGGGATTTTTAAATGGGACATTATGACACAAATATGTATGCATGTATGTATGTTGGAACAAAGTTGGAAAATCCTATCCATGATTTTATTCCTTCCCTTTTGTTCCTGTTTTGAGTTTGGGAAAGAAAGACAGAGCTGCACAAATTTATGAAAACCCCATTTCTCATCAGCACACCTTATGAAAGAGAATAAGAGGAATTAAAAATAAGTGTACAAAAATGCAAAAAGGTATTGGGCTTCCTGTCTCCTTGCTTCCCCTCCTCCCCACAACCCCTATTTTTCTATTTGGTATAAGATTTTTCTGTTAGAAAAAAAGTAGGGAATAGGTCAACATAGACCTGAAATAGAATTTTTATCATTCACCAAAGTATCTTCATTATCTTCTTCGTGGTCTCTGTGAATACACACAGTGGGTTACTCCTGCGCCTGCGCAGAGCGTTCGGAACTCTCTAGAATCGCTAGGCAGAACTAAGTTCGCAACATTTTGGCGGTAACTCCGCCCACCCTAACGGTCCCTATATAGGCGCTCCCGCCTAAATCCCCTCAGTTCCTTTCGTCCGCCGCGTGAGCAGCTAGTAGGGAACTTTCTGCGCTAGTGCTTGATTTTTTCCTCACTCCTGTTTGACTCGGACTGTTTTTTGGCTTTGGATTTTGGTTTTCGGACTGGTTTGACGCATTCTATTTTCGACCTCACGGCTTTGACGACGATTTGGCTTGGCTAACGACTTCTCTTCAGTCTTCGTGGCTCTTTGATCAGCTCCCTCCTTGATTTCAGGCCTGACTTCGCGACCGCCTCCGACCTGTGGTGATGGCTTCTAAATTCGCGGGCTTCAAACGCTGTTCTGTCTGTCAGGCTAAGCTGCCAGCTTCTGATGGCCACTCTAAGTGCCTGATCTGTCTGGGCGAAGCCCACAACGTGGACGCCTGCTCCCACTGTCGCAACTTCACCCCGCAGGCCCGTAAGCAGCAGGGAACAGGTGAAGGAGCAGTAAAAACTCACATGAATTATGAGATTTTGTTTATTTTAATTTGATTTTGATTTGATGCTTGGGTTTTGTCATGAAAAAATGCATTTATTAATACAATTGCACAGCCTCATAGATTCCTAGAGAATACTATCTTCCATTTAGAAAAACCAAGTGCAGAATTAAGGCCCTTGATAATAGTAACAGTTCATTGCTAAAACAGAGAGAAGAGATGTGAATATAGTTTGTTTCTCAGATCTGACCTCTTGTCTCTGTGAGGATTTCCAAAGTGAAGTAAAGAAGGCACAATGGACCTTTTTAAAAAGAGGTTATGTACAGCCAGTGTTTTTTGCCTCATGCTCTGTGATTAACAACAAACCCGTTCTGAACTTTTCATCCTCAGTATGAAGCATGCAGCAGAAAGAATACAAGTAGAATTTTAAAAGCTGTTACTCCTATATATTGACTCCAGGGTCCAAGAGCAATGCAATACTAAGCTGGAAGCCAGCTATAAGAGTGTAGCTCCTGCACCTACCTACCTGCCTGTCTGTATCCATCACAAACATGTTCAGTTATTGATGAAGAGATTGCTTTTAAATTATTGTATTTCCAGAACTTGATGTGCATCTATAAACAACATAGCAGCGATGCTGCAAAAGTATTGAACCTATCTGTACGTGGCTAATTAGCACTCTATTGTTAGAAATGGTACCTTTTACAAGTGGTTAAGGGGAATACTAATGAGTGTGTGTGCATTTGCTAAGAGTTCATAACATGGTAATTAGCTTACCTGTTCTCTAACAATGCTATTCCTTTCCTTTCACCCTACATATTCTCTACAGAGCCATCAAAATGCAAATCTAGCACCCATCACAAACAAAAATTAGTTACCCTGGGATAATTCAAAACTAGAAAACTCCAGTTTTGGATTATTCCTGGAATGGAGGAGGAGTATAAGAGCTGACAATAGTTGCAGATAGTAATATATTAATTATCAGCTTAACAACATTTTTCTTCTTCTAATTCTGTATGTTTATTACATTTCCAATTATTATTATTATTTTTAAATGTAGGTCTGTGTATGGTGCCTTCAAGTCACCTATCAACTTATGGCAGCCCAACTGAATTTCATAGGGTTTTCCTAGGCAAGGAATATTCAGAGGTGGTTTTGCCAGTTCCTTCCTCTGAAATAAAGCCTACAGCACCTGGTATCTGTGGGTGATCCCCCATCCAAGTACTAACCAGGGCTGACCCTGCTTAGTTTCCAAGAACAGACATGATCTGATGCTTTTGTTTTCTACAAAGCCACTGCACCCCTTTTAAAACTGCTAATTATTTGAAAGGTTTCTGGTTGCTTATTTTTGTTGTGTCGTCAATGATCCAAAATTAAAGCCTAAACCCTTCAAATATCCACAGACTTTATTAACAGATAATTCAAAATTAAAGACTAAAATCCGCTATAGACTAAATCTATTTTAAAATCCCACTTACAATCAACCCACTAAATCAATTGCTCAATGGTAAGTCAACACTGAGGTGAATTCAATTGATTCCTTGGATCTACTCTGGTTGGAACAAGCACTTAGGTTCAGATACAGGAGTAAAATCCAACCTTATAAGACTTCCATGCATGCCGTGGGATTTGCTCCTCCTCTCCTCCTGTTCCTTACAGTATACTCACATTCAAAAGATCTGCTCTATACGATTCCCAGTCCTCTAGAGCAAATTCTGGGGATATAGGAGTGCAAGAAGGAGTTCCAGTGACAGCTGCCATTTTGGAGGCATTAAATAGATGCTCTCCTAGCATTCTGAGCCTAAACGCTTATGGCAGCTCCAGAGATTTAAACTGCTTCAGAAAATATAATGTGGTTGTTATACACATGTATACCTGGATCTTTAATACTTGGATCTTTAATCCCGGCTCCAAGCCAAATTGAAGAGGCTGCCTGTACCTTTTTTTTCACCAAGGCAACAGTTGAGGCAAGGGACTGAGGGTGGGGCTAAGGCGGAGGCTTTATTTTCCCTGTGTCCTCCTTACCATCACCCAGCTCCAAGCCAAACTGAAAAGGCTGCCTGTGCCTTTTTTCCACCAAGGCAACAGTTGAGGTCAAGGGACTTGGACTGAGGGTGGGGCTAAGGCTTTGAGGCTTTATTTTGCCTGTGTCCTCCTTACCATCACCCAGCTCCAAACCAAACTGAAGAGGCTGTCTGGACCTTTTCTTACCAATTTGACTTATAATTTGGCTACTATTTAAGGAGTCTTGATAGATTGGCCTTCTGCCATTTAAGGGAATTATAAGGTATTGGTGGGATGGAGGGTCTCGAGTTACATCAAGACATATGTCCATTAATCAACGGTTCTGGGAAGAAGTTGGATGTTTTCATCGGAGCAGCAATTCAAGTTGTGCGGGGCAATGGAAGATATGGTGTTAGCAGGGCGAAAGGTCATTACAGAGGAAGACGTGATAGATGCTTGATATGCATCTCACATTCCATTCACCCTGCTACCCTAAAAGATCAGGTGCACATGCCTAACCAGCCACTGAACCTTTCTCTGCTCCTATGTAATGCCAGGTCAGTGAAGAATAAGTCCCTATTATCTATGACTTACTGATAGATCATAGTGCTGACCTGGCATGTATCACGGAGACCTGGCTGGGAGCAGATAGCATTGTAAGCTGGGCTCAGGCCCTTCCAGCTAGGTACTCCGTCAATGAGCAGGTAAGGGAAAGTGGGTGAGGGGGGGTGTAGCCATGGTCCATAAAAGCAACCTTGCCTTAGCCAGGATACCTATCTGTGCATTAGACCACACTGAGTGCATTTGCCTTAGCTTGAAGACCAGGGAGAGTCTGGGGATTCTGTTGGTTTACTGTCCACCCCGTAACTTAACAGACTCCCTAGCCAAGCTGATACAACTAGTCCCAGAGCTGGTGTTGGAGTCCCCTAGCTATTAGTTCTGTGTGACCTCAGCATCCCCCTCGAGGCTGGTTTGACTAATCTTACTAGTGCAGCTCGTGAGTTCATGCCAACTACAGCTTGCTGTGATGCTTTTAATGATTATTTCACAGATAAAATATCTCGGATAAGAGTTGATTTGGATGCCAACTTTAAGTCAGTAGCAACTAAAGAGGTATCCACCGCCTCCGCCATTACTTTTAGACTGGATCAATTTGAGTCGGTAAGTATTGAGGACATGGACAAGCTCCTTAGTCATTTGAAAACTGCCCTCTCAACCCTTACCCAACTTGGCTGGCAGTCCAGGGGGGTGATACTATCAAGCTGATGCTGGAAAATGTAATTAATGCATCCTTCAGGGAGGGGTCCCTGTCCTCTTGTCTTAAGGAGGCAGCGGTTAGACCACTCTTTAAAAAAGCCCTCCCTGGACCCCCTGGACAGAAATAAATATAGACCTGTTTCACTGCTTCCATTTTTGAGCAAGGCAGTCACCAATCAACTACAAGTTGTCTAGGAGGAAACCGATTTTCTGGATCCATTTCAAACTGGATTCAGGATGAGATACGTAGTTGAGACTGCCATGGTTGTCTTAGTCGATGATCTCCATCTGAGCATTGACAGGGGAAGTGTGACCTTGTTGGTGCTCTTGGACCTCTCAGCGGCCTTCAATACCATCGATCATGGTATCCTTCTCAAATGCCTGAGAGAGCTGGATATTGGTGGCACTGCTTTGTAATGGTTCTGATCCTACCACTCGGGTAGGTTCCAGATGGTGTCACTTGGGACAGTTGTTCGGCCAAGAGGGAGCTCAATTCGGGCATCACTCAAGGTGCAATTCTGTCCCAAATGCTATTCAACATTTCCATGAAGCCACTGGGCAAGATCATCCGGAGGCAGGGTGTTATCAGGTACACTGATGACACCCAAATATATTTCTCTTTGTCTCGGACTGATGCAGTGACTAAGGATGGCATCTCTCCTCTGAATGCCTATCTTGGGGTGGTAATTGGCTGAATGAGGGAAAACGGACTCAGGCTAAATCCAGGTAAGATGGAGGTACTTGTCATATGAAACCTGAACCTGGGAATGGAGTTATGTCAGCCAGTCCTGGATGGGGTCACACTTCCCTTGAAGGACTCTGTCCACAGCTTGGGGGTGCTCTTTGACTTGTCACTTCACTTGACAGCTCAGGTGGATGTGACAATCAGGAGCTCCTGTTATCAGCTTCAGCTGATATGCCAGCTGCACCCCTTTCTGGAGCAGGGAGACCTTGAAACTGTAGTACATGCACTGGTAACCTCTCGATTAGA
Source organism: Gambelia wislizenii (assembly GCA_030847615.1). Taxonomy (NCBI): domain Eukaryota; kingdom Metazoa; phylum Chordata; class Lepidosauria; order Squamata; family Crotaphytidae; genus Gambelia; species Gambelia wislizenii. The sequence goes on along the minus strand of JAUMIR010000001.1, from coordinate 159,984,976 downwards.
CTTCTGTAATGCACTCTACATGGGGCTACCCTTGTGCCAAGTTCAGAAACTTCAGCTTGTATAAAATATGGCAGCCAGGTTGATTACTGGTACTTCCCGTAATGACCATGTAACACCAGTCCTGAAGTCCCTTCACTGGCTGCCAATTAGTTTTCAGGAAAGGTACAAGGTGTTCGTTATTACCTTTAAAGCCCTACATGGCTTGGGACCAGAATACTTAAAGGATCACCTTCGTCCATATTGTCTGTCCTGCACACTAAGGTCCTCGGGGAAGAACCTACTTCAGCCAAAAAATCTAGGTGAACATCGGTGAGCCAGAGGGCCTTCTCCATTGCTGCTCCAAGTCTGTGAAATGACCTGCCGGAGGAGATTTGTCACATCTCTACTCTTACAGCCTTTAAAAAGGCTCTTAAGATGGATCTCTTCTAGCAGGCCTTCCCAACTTAACTCCTCTCCCCGCACAAGGTGATCTACGTCACTCTGTCCACCAATTATCTCCTTTTTAAACGTTTGTATTCTTGTTTTTAAACTGTGTTTATTTAATTGTAATTTTAGTATTGGGTTGGGGGGGTTGGGAAGGGACTAATTTTGAATTTTATTGTGTTCCATGTGTTTTTATTGTTGTAACGCACCCAGATTCCTTGTGATTGGTGGGCTATAAATAAATAATTTAATAATAATAATAATGATAATGATAATGATAATAATAATATGTAGACAAGCAGGAGCACATATTGAAAATCTTGATTCAGATATGAGTATAGTGTGCACATCAGTATAATGTTCACATATTACATCCACTGGTGTTAACACCCCTGTTTTGTGAAGTGGTCATAATATATACTTATTCTGCCACTAATGTCCAAGAAGAGGGTAATGAAAACATTTAGTATGGCAAATGAAGTGGTAGTTCCACTTTGGGGGGTGGGTGAGATAAGAGGTACAAAAGTGTGCTGTCAGCCTTCGTATTGTGCCAGAATTGTGTTTCATTTGATGTGACCTCTTTCTCTCTCTGCCTCGAGCTTGATTTTATTATAGAAAGGTTGTTGTGCTCGCATGTATGTGTGTGTATGCCTAACTGACTTATACAGTGTCAGTTTCTGATGTTATTGTAACATAACTGTTACTATGGTTTCTTTCACATAAGGATTTATTTGCTCATTCAAGTTCGGGTCACAAATATAGCGCTATTCATTCATAGAACACTGAGTTTTGTTGTAAAATTACTGCACCAACAGCTATTTGGTGCAAAGACACTTTATTTATCTAATTTATTTTATCTAACTTTTATGTATTTCTTCATATCCCCAATTATAGGGTTTAATTTCCTAGTTAATTTTATATATGAGTTTTAGACATGATCTAATTCATTTTTGTATGTATATTCAGATACCGTACTTTGTATTGTATTGTATTCTACTGTTGATATGGTCAGTTGACTAATCAATAAATTTGTTATTGTTGTTGCTGGTGCAAAGACTTTGAACACATCAGCAAAAATGTGGAGACGTTCATTCGGTGCCAATATACTGAATTCAAAACAGAAATAATTAGGATTGTTGCAATAGAACTAATATAACAGAATGCAACAGAAAAAGAATCCTCCCAACCAAATCCTGTCACCTAGAAAATGTGTGAGAGGAAAGCATTTTGAGGGTTTAATGTAAAGCCCACAAAGATTTGAAAAAAAAAAAAAAGAACACTTAAATTTAAGTCACTGGCAAAGGACATTGTCAACTATGTATTCCTCTGTCAAAGAGACATTCCACCTTTCACAGCCCAGACCTTAATGATGGGACGGGGGCGGGAGGTGCGGTGGCAGATAGAATGTGATCCCTAGGAGCTTCATTTCCATAAATGCACACTGTTTTAAACAAAATATCATTTCCCTCTTTTTTAATGTGAGGAAAACGACCAGCTATCATAGCTGTTAAAAATAAGGAGTTTATGAACATTTTAAAAAACTGCCATTGTCTTATTCTTATAAGATTATTAATGTATTGTTCAATTTCAGCAAACTGAACATTAGATATTCATTTGACTGGAACCTTTACAAGCAGAGATATGACAAGTGGATTGCATTGCCCACATCTTTGTATCTTTTGCAGACACATTTGCTTTGCCATAAATTCTGTCAAATGTGCTAGTGAAAAGATTTTCTGCATGTAACGAAATGAGAATCAGGTTATCACCATACTGCCTGCTAAAAACTGACAATGCCCTTTAATTCTACGGCATGCAAAATTCACCATGACTTTGGAGGTCCTGTTATTGTTAGGGCACTATATGAAATGTTGACATCCAGAATGACTTAGTGGCATCCTATCCCTGCCTGAGCATGCGAACTAAGGAAATATCACATGGGACTGTTGATATCCTTAACTCAGTTCACTGTTCATGGTTCAAATCCTTTCCAAGGCATCATTCCACAGCCCTTGATTTCACAGACCTGTCAACACAGGCCATGGCAGCCCTCATCATATCAATACAGAGATAATGTGCTCCATTCAAAATCCAGGGTGACACATTGATTCTGCAGTCTGTTGTGATATTTGGTGGGTTAAAATTATTTTGAGATTCTCCAAAAAAAATCGACACTGCAGTTAAAATTTTGGGCTACTATTCTTTAATGTTGCACAGAGGTGTTCATTTTTCCTTTTAGTGTGTTATTTTTTTTAAAAAAAATGTGGTGACAAAGCTAGAAATGTAAGAGAGTCTTTTAAAAAATGCACAGAACTGCCCTGCTAAATATAAAAAAAGTGGTACAGACAGAAGGCATGAGAATGGGGAATGGAGTAAGAGACTGTAAAAATGTGCAGCTCAGCCATAGCTGTGAAAGTCCATCATCAGTTTCTCCAGACACCTTTGCACAATGTTGGTAACAGGTGGCAATTGACTTAAAGAGATCTAATAGATTGTTTTGCCAGTGAAGTCCTGGAGATGAGTTTAAAGATTTGCTCCCAGCAAAACACATGGGAATCAAATTATATTCACAGAATGCTGATACACATTTATGTGCTGAAGAAAAGACCCAGGTGCCTGCTTCAGCAGCGCCATTCTTGACTACAAAACTGTACCTCAAATAACCTTAAACCAGTACATAAATTCGGTGTTTTATTAATCAGAAGAATGTTGCATCTGACTATAAATAAATTCCAGATCTGCCCATCATAAATCACGTCTGGATACTAGAGAAGAATTCTGCTTTATGCATAAGGAACCATCAAACCTGAAGTACCTGAGATCAACTTTAACGGCTAAAGTTTAGTATTAGCGGCTTTTTCAGAGGAAAAGTGATATTGCAGTTCACAATTTACGAATGCAAATAAAATGCTACTGCTGGGAGTGTGTGTGTGGAATACACATATCAAAATTCACAAAATCCCCATGAAAAGAAGAGGGGAAGTCTTCTTCTAACCAGAAAGTTAATGTGGAAAAGACATTAGATTTTGTCACAATCTGAACTGAAGCCCGATATCTTTACCATTGTATAATGTGGAAAAACACTGACATCATGGGTAAAAAAATAACATCTATAAGAACAGCCTGGCATTTTATTTCAGTTCTTCAGAATGTCAAGCTTTGGGTACCCAAGGTAAGTGAAAAAAAATGGAAAATGCACATTGGGAAGCCTTCTCTTAAAGTCTGTGGGCAATATCTGTATATGTTTCAATTTCACAATCAGAAAAGAATAGAGAAAATAAAATAAAAAAATTCTGTATCTAATCTAATTATGGAGGATGATGGGGGCAAGGCAGTTCTGTTATCTGAGATGTGGATTCTAAAGGAAAGATACTTCATTTTAATTAGTTTAGAACCAATGTGCTTCATATAGATAGATATGTTTACATTTGATCTGCCCCAGTTGTCTAGGGATGTCATTTCAAAACAAAGGCAGAAACCTTTGTATTCATGTGTGCTTTTGGTAATGGATTTGCTGCTGAGACTCTGGCTTAGACTAAGTGTTTGTTTCACTTTTTGCTGCTTCATTAAAAAAAAACATTCAGTAGTGTTTTAAAATTATAACTAATTTAATTGTGCTTTTACAGTATCACTTTTTGTGTTTTGTAGCCCTTTAAAATGTTATTGTGATCTCTCTTGAGTTCCACTTTGGGATAAAGGCAGGATACAAATCAAATAAATAGGAAAAAATATCAAGCTTCGATCCACTTGTTCCCTGTGCTGTTTGAAAAATGAAGAATTGGAAGATTTTCAAGGGGAAAAAAACACACCCAAGACAAAACTGACACCTCCTTTCAATAAATAATCCACACAAAAAATTCTTCCTGTCTACCATCCACACCTGCTAGGACTTTTTCAGATGGAGGGAAAAAACCCCGAGGAGATCAGGAGACAAACAGGGCTGTCGTGCTTACAGAGCCCCATTTCAGACAGCCCCGTCCTCCTCCATCCTCCTCCCAACCTTCCCCCATGCTGCGGGTGCTGCTTTTTATTGACAGAGGTTTTCCATCAATAAAAAGTGGCACCCGCAGCACAGGGGAAGGTCAGGAGGAGGTTGGGAGGAGGACGGAGGAGGATGGCATCATTTGAAATGGGGCTCTGTAAGCGCAACAACCCGTTCTTCTCCCGACCTCCTCGGGGGCGGGGGTTCCCCCTGTCTGAGGAAGTCCCCTAGTCACTGTCTCCAGTGAATGTGAAACCCACATTCCTTGGGGTATAAGGAAAATGAGACTGGTTTGCTTACTTTTTTCCTTCAGTTTACCAGAACCAGATCACACACTGGCCCCTATTCTATTTATCATCTTTAGACATGTATGCTTTGTTCCCCCAATGAGTTCAAAATAGCATGCCTGCCTCTTCTCTCTACCTTCTCCTCACAATGCCCCTATGATGTAGGTCAGACTGAGAGAGAGTGACTGGTCTAGGGTCACTCAGTTTCATGGAGACTTTAACTTGAGGTTCTGAAGGCCCAGGGCACCATGTCAACCACTATATCACAATGGTGTGGGTTTTTTTAATTCACAACCATACAAATATATATATAAAGTATTACGTATTCACAATGCTACATATTCATAAAAATCATACACACATTAAATCAGTCACACTTGTTTTAAGTCTAATCATCAGCACCGAATTGTAGTCATGACTAATGATCATTCAAACATTTTTGCTTTGTCACTGTCCATTCAATCTTTATATCAGCATTATTATGGTGAATTTAAATAATCTATCATGAGATATTTTTTCCACTCATACATTTTATCACAGGCCTCCAGTTTTTACAAATGTATTCACAGATGTCTTTTTCTTTCTGACATGCAGTTACAGTAATTTAGCAAATGTTACTAAATAGAAACACTAACTATTCCCTTTCAAGGAAGTTATATTAGGATTTCCAGAAACTTGCAAATATTGTTCTGTTGTTATAAAATAAATAATATAATTTTGCATGTTTTCAGGTTTTATTATCACATTCTACTTTCCTGAGCCTTCAGTGTTGAAAAGGCAGGAAGAAGGGAAAGTGGTAATAGCCTTTCTTGGAAAGAGGGAAGAACGTTTTAGCATTTCTTATATTGTCACAAACTGAAATTCTGAAAAATTTAGAGCAGAGGTATAGCAATGAGGAAGAGAATCGCGGCATTTCCTCTGTGTCAGATTCTTCCCCATATGACATTTTCCTTCCGTTCCAAAATTTCTTGCATTTCAGTAACTTAAAACTTCAGTTTTACATTTATAGCTACAGTTTAGGCACCAAAATAAAGGATATGGTAGAACCCTGCAAACCCCAACACTAACAATTCTCAAATGTACTGAAACATTGTGCATGTACAAGGAAGTACACTCACGTACACTCTATATGCTGCCTTTGGTGCATCTACAGCTGTGTGTGAAAAATGATTCTTGACTTTGACACATGTGCTGACACCACAGAGACACTCAATACTTCATCAGAAAACAATTAATTTAGTAATCTTGCCTTTTGAAAGCAATGTATTTGAAGGAATTTCAAGTGGACAGTTTCTCTGCTAATCTCCAAAGGAATTACAGCACATTAGACTTTATTAACAGTGCAAACCATTATTTACAGTGACTTCCACAAGATGTACACATTTCCTTTCCAACTATTTTGTACTTCAAAAATATATTTTAAATTGATTTGCTTCTTTGGAAGCTTCGTAACCTCCAGCTTCTAATTAAAATGAATAGGGATTATTTTTTCATTAACTAGGAAAACTTTTTTCTACATAAATTTCTTTTATAGTGACCAATGCCCAAATCCTTCTGTTCCCCATTTTTTGTATCTGCCTCCCAGTGAAAATTGTGTTGTTATATCCCTGCCTTTGAGTGATCATCAAAGTAAAAATATAAAGGATTGCATAGTCAAAGTCAATTTTTTCAGACGTGCTTAGGGAAATTAATGCCTCCATTGTACCTTATCTTAGGAGTGGATTAGAAGATATGCATGTGCAGGGACTGTATATGTGCTCTTTCATGTTCTCCTGAATAAGGATGGGGAAATCTGTCAGTTTCACTTTCATGCATATTCATTTAAAAAACCCAAAAAACTCCAGTCTATTTTCTCCTAAATATGAGATTTGCAACTTTTAGAAAATTCTTCAAAAACAAACTGAAATTCTCCCTCCCTCATTTCCACTGGCCAAATTCAACAGGTACCTCTATTGCTGGTATGGAGAGAAATAAGTTGTAACCACTTGCCATATCCATTTCAAAGATGAGGCGCTCCTAAAGGGAAAAAAAGGATGATACTAATTTAGTACCAACATTGATAAAGGTGTTCAAATACAGATTTTTAGTAGCTAAGCCCTCCAAGCCCTAGGTCTAGATGGATAATGTCTATCCCATTAAGTTCCTTCACATTTGAATCTTATTCATCTCATGTTCTTGCCATCCCAAATATGAATAAATTTGTGAACTTTGGTCAATTGTTATAAAAAATGAGCCAAAACTGAATTGGCATGGATTATTCTCTGACTAAATTCTCATTCATTTCTAATTCTGGAGTGTGTTTGTTTGTTTGTTTTTGGTCTTCTTATACTGTCTCTCCAATATTTCAGAGGAATCCTCCTATGTCTACACATTTGCTTACTATTTCTTATACTTCAGTTAAGTGAGGCTATTAAATCAGTAATCCAAACTCATCATTTAATAGAATACTGTCATGGACTATGATTCTTTTTAAAAACAAACAAACCAACATACTGGACCCACAGCAAATAACACAGAACATGAACTAGACATCTATATTTCCTATAAATAAATAGAATAAATAAATAAATAAATAAAGCTTCACTATAGAGCAGAGTTGAGTAACAGGTGAGTGTCCAAACATTATTACATTCTATCTCCCATCAGACTCAACCAGCATGAACAGTTTTCTGGAACTATGGGAACTGTGGTCCAATGTCTGGAGGGACCAAGGTTGTCCACTATTAGAGTAGAGGCAATGGTTGTGCACTTAGTGCAACTGATCCTGAGAATAGTAATTGGGTTAATTAGATATGGCAAAAACTGTTTAAAAGATATGTGGACAAACCTTCCTCACTAGAATGTAGAAAAAAATACTGTTTCTTATCCTGTACTATTTCTACAAATACAATTCACTTTATATCTATCACTATATATGGATTTCAAACTTTAGATGTAAATCACATACACACATCCATTTATGCTATTCTTGTTAAACTTCTGCGTGACAAAACTGCTTGCCAAAGCCCGCTCCAAATCTACTGTCTTCATTAAATCACTTGCTCTTTTAATGTCTGGATTTCAAATCAGCCTTTTCTCTTATTCTTGGCACAAGGCAAAGCTTAGCTCTGTGACTATCTACACGTGTAGGATCTTTGGCCAGAAGCCCTGCTTACAGCCAGGTTTTTCACTTGGATCAATGGATTAAACATGAGAATTTATATAAAGGATTGACTACGGGGATGCAGGTGTGGACCTCCATTGAGGGTAGGTTAAATGAACCACATTCTATCATTATAACCAGAAACGGAGGTTGGAGGGAGTAGATTCTGTAGCTTCCACCCAGAAAATAGGTCAACAGATTAAGCTGCAAATTAGTTTTGTGTAGGAGGGAGGTTTGAGAATGTCCATGATGTTTTTGATGTGAAGAGTAAGAAATGGCTTATTTTTATGAGCTCTTTGAAAAACCTAGCTGTTGATAGCTTAATTTTATAGGTAACTTAGGGTGCATCTACACTGTAGAAATAATGCACTTTGACACCAGTTTATCTGCCATGATTCCATCCTACAGAATCCTGGGATTTGTAGTTTCGTGAGGGACCAGCACTCTTTGGCAGAGAAGTCTAAAGACCTTGTAAAACTATAAACCCCAGGATTCCATACAATGGAGCCACAGCACTTAAAGTGGTGTCAAACTGCATTATTTCTACAGTGTAGATGTACCCTTAATTTGATATTCATAGCTATTCTGTTGTCCTTACAGACTTTGCTGAGGTGAACATTTAGCTGCTGAAGGATAATTCCATTTGTTCACTTTCTTTCAAGAAACTGCTTGCTGTTTTAGATCAAGTCTAGTATGTGTTTTGCCACAGTAATAGTGTGACATCATAACTGCTCTAATTTAAAATGTGATGGGACCATTGTAGACTATGGGCTCAGAGTGCATAAGGTTCTTTCCTGGGCATGCCTAGGAAATTTGAAATATTTGGTCTGACAAAGTTGTCTCCCTCAAAGCAGCTCCATGAGTTTAGTACCACAGGGGCAAAGAAGCCTGAACAATGTAATGCATTAATAGGGATGGAAATAATATTGGATAATACAGTTGTCCCTCCACATTTGCAGGGGTTAGGGGCACAAGAACCCTGCAAATGTGAAAAAAAGTGAATAAAATACACATATTCCCCCCACCCACCTGCAACCCCCGACCCGCCCTTCCAAAGTGGTGAGGGGGCTTTTGAAGCCTCATAGCCACTTCTCAAGCACCACACCCGCCCTCCCAAAGCTACTCTCCAAACAGAGCCAAGCCCCCAGAGAGCAGGGAGATCGGGTCTAAATCGCTCCCCTCCTTGCTCTCGTGGGGCTTTGGCTCTCCAGTTCAAATGGAGGCAAGCCCCAGGAGAGTGAATAGAAGGAGAAACTGTGAGTAGTCAAAACCGCAAAAGTCAAAGCCGCGAATGTGGAGGGACGACTGTACTTGAAAAATGGCTGGAAAAAAATGTTTATCAAATGCCAAGAAACCATGATGAGAATAATCTTAGACTGATGAGAATCTAAGCAGTTTGGGGATCCATATTGTACATGGGGCGGGGGGAGGTTGCACAAAAAAACAGCATTTTCCACATGGAAAATATTATTTTCTGTGCAGAAAAGGCTATTTTTTGAGCAAAAAAACAAAACAAAAAAAAAACCATATGAATTTGTACAGATTTATTCCCCAACTACATCATTATGTGTGCAGGAAACAGCATTTTTGGGCAGAAAATAATAATTCTGTGCATAAGTAATACTCTCTGCACAGAAAATGCTTTCTCCTGCATTAAAAAAAATCATGTGCAAATATTGTGCACAATGTCCCGATCTGCAAATATTCTTCAGAAACTGTTTGGTTTTCAAAGATTTTCATATAACAAGTAGAAAATTTCTCATATTAAATGTTGTTTCCTCAGAGAATGAAATTAGTGAAGCATTACTTCTCTTTGTGTAACTGGAGTAAGCCAGCTAATTGTTAAAATAAATTTTAAGTAAGGCTAGAAATACAAGCAAGAAGTACAAATAATAAGATAAGCAATAAATTACAGAGTAGAATCAATGTCAATGTGCATAAACTCTATCTTATATATAGAAAATAAAAAAGTCTTCTGGAATTATCATTTACTTTTTCCAAATGTATTGTTCCAAATGTTTCTGTGAGTTGTAGGAGCTTGTTTCGTAGAATCACAGAATTGTAGAATTGGAAGAGACCACAAGGGCCATCCAGTCCAACCCCCTGCCATGCAGGAATACACAATCAAAGCATCCCTGCCAGATAGTCATCCAGCCTCTGTTTAAAGAACTTCAAGGAAGGAGACCCCAGCATACTCCGAGGGAGTGTGTTCCACTGCCAAACAGCTCTTGCTGTCAGAAAGTTCCTCCTAATGTTGAGGTGGTATTCTGTTCCTGGAGCTTGCATCCATTGTTCCGTGTTCTAGTCTCTGGAGCAGCAGAAAACAAGCTTGATCCATCCTCAACATGACACCCCTTCAAATACTTAAACAGGGCTATCATATCGACCCTTAACCGTCTTTTTTCCAGGCTAAGAATACCCAGCTCGCTAAGTCTTTCCTCATAAGTCATAGTTTCCAGACCTTTCACTATTTTAGACACCCTTCTCTGGACACGCTCCAATTTGTCAATGTCCTTTTTGAATTGTGGTGCCCAGAACTGGACACAGTATTCTAGGTGAGGCCTCACCAAGGCAGAATAGAGTGGCACTATTACTTCCCTTGATCTAGACACTATACTTCTATTGATGCAGCGCAAAATCGCATTGGCCCTTTTAGCTGCCGCATCACACTGTTGACTCATGTTCAACTTGTGGTCTACTAGGACTCCTAGATCCCTTTTGCACATAGTCTTGTTCAGCCAGGTCTCCCCCATCCTATATCTATGCATTTCGTTTTTCTGCCCTAAGTGCAGTACCTTACATTTCTCTGTATTGAATTTCATTTTGTTACCGTTGGCCAGCTTTCTAGTCTATTCAAGTCATTTTGAATTTTGATCCTGTCCTCTAGGGTATTAGTTACTCCTCCTAATTTGGTGTCATCCTCAAATTTGATAAGTATGCCCCTAATTCCATCAACCAAGTCATTCATAAAGATGTTGAATAGCACTGGGCGTAGGACAGAACCCTGTGCACCCCACTGGTCACATCTTTCCAAGATAAAGAGTCTTGTGTGTCCCTGTGATGATTGCTATTAGTTAATGAAACCACATTTCTGTACTTATCTATGGCTGTGTCTCCAACTGGTTTTAGCCAGTTAGGGCAAAGTACAACCTTCCCCCCACAAAAAAAAAAAAAAAAAAACCTTCCCTACTCAGCTCTTCCTATTAGCAATTCTTTTCAACTGTAGACAGAATTGTATACGCCATTGAAGAGGGGGGCCTTTCACACTGTACAATTGTAACGCTATATGATTCCAATTTAACTGCCATGGCACTTCTCTGTGGAATCCAATGAGTTGCAGTTTTGGGGAGTGTATTTAGAATTCTCAGCCAGAGACCTCTGCTGCCATACCAAGCTACAAATCCTAGGATTCCCTAGGATGCTATCATGATAGTTAAAGCGGAATCATAGAATCATAGTGCTATACCTGTGTAATTTGAAAGGGTCTTCACTCTTCTGCTGCTGGCATCTGAATGGTTTAGGTGATTCAGTCCCTAAACTAGACAGCCGTGGTTCAGCTGTTTAGTTCAAAGGCTTTGAAAGTTGCCACCTCAAGACTTGAAATGATTGAGGCCCACCAATCACAAAATGGGAAGTCCAGTGACAATGCCAGTCATAAAATGGTGACAGACAGAGTTAAGGCATCTTCACACTTGGCCCTGTCCTGCTAGAGAAGGAAGGTTTATACACTTATTTGGCTACTGAAGCATGTTATCTTTCACATTTCAGTTTTCATTCCCATGACACAGAGATCATTTGTGTGTTAGATTGCCCACACTGGGAGACTTTTGGGATGCCTGCTCAGTACTTCTCTATTACCACCCTGACACATATCTCTGCTCCTCATCTGTATTTGACTATAGCCTTTCTCATCCCACATTTCTACACACTATTTTTATGGCATTATCACCATCGTGAAATCATACTCTGGCAGCAAAGGAAAAATGTAATAATGCAATCAAATTCCTTCAGTGAAGACTTGCCTCTATCTTCTGTTCTTTCTCCCTCCTTGCCCCCGCATCTGTTGATATGGACCCCTTCTCTTCCCCCCCCCCCTTGCTCCCTTATCCTTCTCATCTGCCTCTTTCCTTCCCTCTTAGATCTCTCAATTGCATTCTCTCCCACACACACACATCTCTCCACTCCCCCCATCCCTCTATTGCCAGGACTGGAATCCTATTCCTATGCAACCACACTTTCCTATTACAGAAAAAAGACTTTTAAAACAATGTAAGTGTGTAATTGGGTTCCCTATTCTAGGTAAAACATTTTTAAAACAATAACAGCAAGAGTGTTATAGGCATAGACTTTTTTTAAAGTACATGGGGGAGGGAGTCTGAAAGGTCAGAAAATCCTCAAATAGTCTTCTTTGCTGCTATGCTGCAATTACAGCAAAGCACAAGCTAAGCGAGGGAGAAAAGGGGAGCCCTAGGAAGTCTCCTGAGAAGGCTTTGTCTAGGATGGCCGGGGGGGGGGTCTTTTTGGGAGCAAAGAAACATCAATGCTTGTTTAGAGTAATTGGAGACTAAATTGGAGACTAAAATGGTGAAAGGTCTGGAAACCATGCCTTATGAGGAAAGACTTAGGGAGCTGGGTATGCTTAGCCTGGAAAAAAGATGGTTAAGGGTCGATATGATAACCCTGTTTAAGTATTTGAAGGGTGTCACGTTGAGGATGGAGAAAGCTTGTTTTCTGCTGCTCCAGAGACTGGAACACAGAGCAATGGATGCAAGCTCCAGGAACAGAATACCACCTCAACATTAGGAGGAACTTTTTGACAGTAAGAGCTGTTCGGCAGTGGAACACACTCCCTCGGAGCGTGGTGGGGTCTCCTTCCTTGGAGGTCTTTAAACAGAGGCTGGATGGCCATCTGTCAGGGATGCTTTGATTGTGTATTCCTGCATGGCAGGAGGTTGAACTGGATGGCCCTTGTGGTCTCTTGCAATTCTATAATTCTATGAGACAGAGGGAAACTCTAGAGGTGCATGCTTACCCATTTGATCCATCTCTGTGCTGCATTGTTCTGTGTACTCAAGGCTTTTACTTCGTACTTGCATGTAGAGGGCACTTTCCTCCTTCTACCAAGAAGTTTTAGTCTTTAACAACTCTTTGTCCAAGAAGCCAGTGACATGAGGCAGCTCAGCCCGTAGATGCCTTCCCTGAATGATAAGAGTCTGCTTTTAGGGACTCTTCTACCAAAGTTAGATACCGTAACTCTCTTCTGTCTATTTTCCTATCTCAGATGTATTCTGTGCCACAATAAATGTACGTTTTGCTTTTTAACCTTATTAGAGCATCTTGCATATTTCTATCCTGTTTTATACCACAAGTTCGTATTATACTGGGTCTATGCTTCACTCTACATCCACCTGACCCCCAAAGTGAGGATACTTGCAAAAGGGAACTTTCACACCAGGACAAAGAAACAAAACAGTACTGTGTTTGGGACTCACATGTATTATTATTATGTTTTAATAAAAGCACCTAGAATTACAGAGGAGGAAAAAGAATAGCAACAATGCCATGTGACACCACCACCACCCCCATTCGATGCTATCCAACCATCATCCCATGTTAAAAGCCTCACATGAAAAAGATGTTAGAGTTTGGTATAATCAGTTGGCAAATACTAAAATGATTTTAATATTGATACATAATCCCTCTTTGAAAATTGCTGGAGAAATGGAGAACTGAAAATTCTTTCCACAGGGAAGAGTTCCACTGTTCAGCTTTCAACAAGTCCTATGTGAATTCCTATCTGTTGACATGGTATGTGATTTCTTTCTTATTAACTGTGATATCATTTCCTTACTTTTTTAAAAAATTGAGTTCCTCATATTCAGTTTTAAATTTTCCTGATCAGAATGTTATAGGCATAGTCTTCTTTAAAGGTAATCAAATTCCCACACAACTCTATCAATCTATGTGCAGCATTGGTTGCCACTTGAGATCTTGTTACATGGAAAGATAACCTCAGTGTATTGATACCTTTGCTTTATTTGTCTGTTCCAGTGAACAGACAAACCAGGGACTTGTCCAAAAGTGACAGCCATCCAGTTCTACAGCAGCAATGAAACTGAAACTAAAGTATAGCATAGGATACCATTCCATGTTGCTTCGATAACACACTTGGGGCCCACCTACATTGTAGAAATACAGCAGTTTGACACCACTTTATCCATAGTTCTATTCTTTGGAATCCTGGTCTTTGTAGTTTGATGAGGCACCAGAAGTCTCTAATAGAAAAGGCTAAAAACCTCAAAAAAACTACAACCACCAAGATTCCATAGGATAGAACTATGCTGGATAAAGTGGTGTCAAAGGACTTTATCAGATGGACTAAATACAACGTCATAATGATGCCACATAAACATGAAAGGCTGCACATATCAGATGTCGCCCTTTCACATTTATGTCTTTGTCCTTAAGCTGATCTATTTTATTGATGGCCCAAGCCGTCAATACATTGGGTGTGTCAGGGGGTTTTGCCAGCATAGCCAGCATGTGTAACCTCATGAATGGCCAGATCAACATCCAGGTAGGTGACACACTTTTTAAAACCTTCTCTAATTTACTTGGAAGTTTTTAAGTGTGTTTTTGTGCTTTGTGTAACTTTTTGTGTTTTATTTTTTTGTTTTATGTTTGAATTTCCCATGCAATGAAGTCTCATGGGATTTCAAGCAAGGAAGTGAACGGGGCTTTGTTCACTTCGGACTTTTTCGGATGAAGAAAAATAACGCAAGCAGCCTCTCCAGCTTGCGAGGCTGCTGCACTGCAAAGCGCCCCTTTCGTATGACGCTCACCCCTGCTGGTACTGTTGCGGTACCGCAGGGAGAGCTGAGCATCATATTTCGTTGATTTTTTACTCACGAAAGTCTGCAGTGTAGACAGGTCCTTGATAAGGACCTTAACTTTATTTTATTTATTTATTTATACCCCATTCTTCAGCCACAAGGCTATCAGAGCGGCTTACAAATTGTTTTAAGCAATAGCAATTTACAGATCTACACTACATTAAGCAGTTTCCAATGTGTGTTAGCTAATTGCCCCCACAAGCTGGGTACTCATTTTACCAGCCTACAAAACCTACCAACAACTGTAAGGTTTCCAACATTTCAGGGCCTGAGAGAACATGGAAAGCCAACAACACACCATGCTAAATGGAAATGATTTTTGTTATTGTTGTCAGGTTACAGAGATTCATGAAACCTGAAATGGAGGGAAACAATGACTCACAGGTCAGCCATTTGTTACAGCATATTTATGACAAATGTCATCTTTTTCACCTTAGAAAAAGTATTCCCTGAAATGTGCTGGTCATGTGGATATTTTGCTGCAATTGCATTGTTACTTCCAGTGTTAAACTGGAAGGGGTTATTCACCTATCTGTTTAAAAACGATTTAAGCTCTTGCATAAAGTGTGAACCAGAGGTATGTATTGAGTTATGAAATTAATTGTAAATACAATCACTTGGGGTTAGGGTGAGGAAAAGTGTTTGTGTGTCTGTGTATCTTGTGTATGTGTAATATAAGACAGTGTAAAGATTGCACAGGTGACAACATTAGCCTGCATGTTGTTTACCTGAAAATGGTTGCATTCTGCTGTGATGCTTGTTTCTGCTGATCTTGATTTTCTGATGTCATTTGGGAAAAGAGAGCAGATGCTTTCAATTTGTGTTCAGATGGAACTGTTTGATTTCAGTGGAGATAAAGCTTTCTCTGTTCCTTTAAATGTTCCGTTCATCACCTCCTGTCCCTACTAGTTCCTGATTAACGCTGCTCTTTCCCCTGCATTTGTTGGAGATCTAATTTGAAGTGTCAGGACCTTCCTGTTGTGACTATAATAAAGGAGAAGACAATCCAGGGTGTGACTAGTGTTAACTTGACATTCCCCTCCCCCTGAAAAAAACAGATTTTTAAACTGGTGCCTTTATGAATTAATGTTATTCCACCCAGTGGGAAAACATTGTTGGGAGAGGAGACACTAATTGTCTGGGTCAGACTGGTTGCATGGTTTCCACTTTGAATCATTTGGAAGTAAAATACTGGCTACACATGTGGGTCCATTTTTCAAAAACACTAACATGTTATCCATTCCTGTACAGAATTAAGCACCTTCCCAGTTATCAGTACAGGTATATTGGAAACTGAAGAACCAACACTTTAGCAGATAACCTGTACCAATATATAGGGGGAGGGAGGAGGAGGTAAATAGCTCTAGGTCTTTTCACCTCTAGTCTTTTCTAGGTTTATGTGTTGATTGCTATGCTTAGGTTTTATTTTTTTCTTCCCTTCTCCATGCCTGAATTCTTCCCTTCATCTAGAAAGAGAGAGGCAGCACATAACATTTCAGTCATAGTTGCCTAACAGATTGGCGCACATAGAAACCATGGACTTTTTCAGACTGGGCCAAATGCCCCATTCCTGCCATGTAAGCCCCAATCCCATTCCTGCCACAGAATAAAGGAAAAATGTTCAAACACTTACCTTAATTCTGTGGCAGAAATGCCCTCCCTCTCCCCTCGCTGGCCGGTTGTAAATACAGCCATCATAAGGCTGCTTTTATGACTGGCAACTGAAATCCCACTCATTCTCACGAGAGAACGGCCACACAGGAATTTTAAAAATTAGCCCCTCCAACTGTCGAAATAGCACAAGCACCAAAAAACATTTTTATAAAAGTAACCCGGGGGGGGGGGGGAAGGGTGCCACTTACCTGGGTGTCCTGATCCATGCCCGGAACTGTCCAGAATGGACCTTCCCCCCACACAGCTGTCATCACAGGAGAGGAATGGGACACCTTTCAGACCACCCTGATTCCATCACAGAAACGGAACAGGTGGTCCAAAAATGATGTTTCCCCATGATTAAAATATCACGGGGAGATCCAAAATGAGGATGGGGGAGGCACAGGAAAGAGTTGACTTCTTCTGAAAGGAAGACATTTTCCCGACTCTCTTCTGTGTCTCCAAGGGAATAAAAGGCCCATCTAAAATGTCCTATATTTGAAGGATTCTGCATAACCTCCAATATTTCACAGATGAAAACCACAACCTGTGTAGCCAAGCAACATCAGTGTGTGTTCAAGATGACAAAAGTTATTAATGAGGAAGAACACACACGTTAGGAGAAGCTGCAGCAGTTTGCTTTTGCCTGAGGGTACAGGGAACGGTAAGATTCTTTCCACTCACCCCTTTCCCTTGCTGAGTTAATGGAGTGCAACTACTTTTGTACTTTGAAGTTCATTTAGAGCAATGGAAGTAAGTTGAAAACAAAGCGGGGGGGGGGAGAGAAGGAGAAACTGGGTTATTTAAAAAAGCAGCTGGAAAAAATGGGAGGATTAATCAGGACTGTCCTTGCAAAATAAAGACAATTTGCTTCTGTGCTTCTGTGACCAGTTTCGAGGTGCTGCACACTATCTTTGATGGATTTCCTGAAACAATAGAATATATTTCTCTTCCTTTTTATTTTACTAGGAGTATCTAGAGTGCTCATTTCATAACATACGCTCACAGCATGGGCCCACTTCTCTCTGTAAGCACAAATACCAAATACAGTTGCCCCTCCATATTCGCGAACTCAGCATTTGCGGTTTTGGATATTCGCAGTTTTGGGAGAGCCCCCCCGCCGCCCTCCCAAAACCGTGACACGGGACCTCCGGAGGCCCCGTGAAGGCCCGGGGAGGGAGTGGGGAGAGCTGGGGAGGCCCCATGAAGGCCCTGGGAGGGAGCAGGGAGGCCTCCACGGGGCCTTCGGAAACCCTCCGGAGGCCCCATGAAGGCCCTGGGTGGGAGGGGGGAGGGACAGGGAGGCCTCCACGGAGCCTCCGAAGGCTCTGTGAAGGTGCTGGGAGGGAGGGGGAGGGCCCAGGAGGCATCCACGGAGCCTTCGGAGGCTCCATGAAGGCACTGGGAGGGAGGGGGAGGGCCGGGGAGGCATCCACGGGGCCTTGGGAGGGTCTCCTGAGGCCCCGTGAAGGCCTAGGAAGGGACTGGGGAGTCCGGAGAAAGCGACTGTGGGGCCTCCGGAAGCCCCATGGTCGCTTTGGCGTGGGAGGGGGAGGGCAATCATTATTCACGGATTTTCCTTAACATTTTCCACATTCACGGGGGTCTTGGGAATCTAAAGGGAATCTGAAGGGACGACTGTATTGTTACAGGATCGGCCAAGATGACAACAGTGGAATAGATGGAACGCAGCTGATTTTTTTTCAATTATCTGAGCCAGCTTTAGGTTTGAGCCAGTCCTGGGTGAAGTATCTTCAAATGGGCTGCCTCTTCTTCAAGGGATACTCTCGAGTGGCAATGCTTCGAGCAGTGGGGGGGGGTGTCTGAGATTCCCCACCCATTATATTTTTCACATTGCACCTAGGCCTGCCCAAAGGGCCAGGGCAGAAACAAATTAAGGCATGCGAGACAGAGAAAAGGACAGGCAGCAGCAAGAGAACCGCTCTGAGCACTGCCAGTTACCTCAGGATGCCAGATGCTGCTAAGAGTCAGTGCCAATCAATCATAGGAAGAGAGTGAATCACTTCTGAGAGGGTTTGCATGGTTCATGTACTCCAAAGTGATCCAAGAGGTATAGCAAAAGTAAATTGGTGCACGTATAATCTGGCACCCATGATAGAGACATTTAAAGTGTTGTGAACAATCTCTGCATGCCTGACATCTTTAGAAAGGAGAGGGGGAAATGTTCCTGAGAGCAGGAAAAAAATTAAGCAGTTGTATACAAAATGACATCCAGATTAGTGTTGCCAGATCTCAGGGCCTGGCCCTGAATCTCCATATTTAATGTGTCATCCCCAGGGAGGAGGGGAGAGGATGGTGCAAATTCTCCAGTTTTGGTGAGCACAGCTCTGAGCCAGAGGAAAAAGGCTGTGTGCAAATCTCCAGCTCAAGTAGCAGAACAACAGCTTGCTACATTTTGAAAGGATTAATTGATTTGTTGCAGCAACTTGCGGGAGGGGTTCTATGTATTTGCATGGTTAGCTTCCTCCTTTCCTAACCATTATGGTGCCAGGGCCCACTCTCTGCTTTTTGTAAACCTTCCGGCTTGACAAGCTCTGAGCAACTGTAGTTGATACTTAATCCATAATGCTAAAGAACATCACTAGGGGCAATCCCTAAGTCTCAGGTTGTGGCTCATAAACAATAGGGGCTGGATTGATCCTGACTTTGTAAACACAATCCAGATAGACATTAGCTGTAGAGAGACCTGCTGTAGCATAGCTGTTAGGAGATAAAGGGCCAAACTAGACATTAATGGAAATATGCATTCCCTGCAAGAAACTCCATATACCCATTTTCCTTCCCCAAACATACTTTACTTTATTACTTTATTACGGTCAAAGACCAGCATAAAAGAAATAAAAAAACTTTAAAATTTAAAAGATTAAATTAAAATAACAAAATAAAATTAAAATAATGCATAAATAGTAATGCATTAATATTACATTAACAAGCAATACAATAAAAAAGTGCATACATAGGATAGTTTATACAACTAAGTGCTTTGTTTTTAAATCACAGTGCCCCATGGATCTAAGAGTATCTGGCGGAAGACCCATGTTTTATAATTTTGTAGTTGATTTTTTTTCCATTTAGATTGGAAGGTGTCCATCAGAGTTAATGGCACAAGACCCATAGGCAAAAAAAGTCAATTTTAACCAAAGATTTACTGTCATTATCAAAATTCGGGCCTCCATAGAAATTTGTCAATTTCCAGACGAAGTATTACATTTGGGACACAGGTCAGGACTCCTGTAATAGCTCTTAGGAATTTAGTAAGTACAACTTCAAAAGGCTTGTAGTCCTCATTTGCATAAATCTGACAGCCATACAGCATTTGTGATATTACTCTACTGATGAAAACTTGAATTGCTGCAAGGATGTATTGGCTGCCTTTGGTATAATAAAAGGAAAGAAGTGCTTTAGTACTTCTTTGCACGGTTGCAATGATGTGCTTCGTTTGCAGAATCCAAGAACCTGTTGACTGGAATATTAGACCTAGATATTTGTATGAGTTAACCTGTTCTATTGGTTGGCCATCTATCTGCCATTTGTGCTTAATCTTTTTCTTGTTAAATATCATTATCTTTGTTTTACTATAGTTTATTGTCAACAGCTCCCCTTTGCAGTAACAGGCTAGCGCACTTAGAAGACGTCTCAGGCCTATTCTTGTTTGAGATAAGAGTACTGCATCATCTGTGTATAATAGCACAGAAATTGGTCTGTCAGCTAACCGGGGGAGATGAGAGTTTATCGAGTTCAGATGTTGAACCAAGGAGTTGATGTAGAAATTGAATAAGATAGGGGCTAGAATACAGCCCTGTCTTACACCAACATGAGTAGGTATTCTCCTTGTTAGATGACCCACAGAACTGCATCTGACTTTCAAGGAAGTATTTTCATATAGTTTCCTTATAAGTAACACCAATCTCTTGTTGATGTTATAAGATTCAAATTTTATCCAAAGTTTTTCCCTGGAGATTGAGTCAAAAGCTTGCTTAAAGTCGATAAATGCAGCATGAAGACCTTCATTGACTGGTGCATATTTTTCAGCCAGATGTTGAAGGATAAGTCCTTGGTCAACTGTACTTCCGACCTGTTCTGAAACCGGCTTCCTCGTCTGCAAGAATGTTTTCTTGATCTATCCAATCAATCAGTTTTTCATGGAGATATGAAGCATATTATTTGCTTATTATGCACAGAAGACTAATGGGTCTGTAATTGGCTGGGTCTGATTTTTCTCCCTTTTTGAAAATAGGAATAATAATGGCTAATCCCCAATCCTCAGGAATATATGCCATGTGGTCAATCCAGGTAAACAAATTTGGAAGAACAGTTGCCCACCAGTCTATTTCCCCAAACAGCATTTCTTCAGAGATTCCCTTCTCAGCAATGATACTTGTCTATAAAACGCATGTTTATCTTTTTGAGGGAGCGCCTACTCTGAATACATGCTAAATATACCACAGTTTAGTTTGACCCTCAACTATGAAGGAAGTCCTAGATTTTATTTTTTTCTGAGCTACAGGTTCACTGACATTCAGGACCACTGAACAAGTAGTCTTAGGAGATAATCAGATGTGCTAAATATGGTGTTATCACAACGCCAGGAGATCACTAAAGCTCTTCCTTTTCAGATGACATCGTTCCCATCTCGTCACGCACCCGTGCTGCTGCCGTTCCACTGGTGCTGCTTTTTATTGATGGGCTAATAGATCCCCCATTCCATTTCTGTAATGGAATGTCCTGCACCTGAAAAGGTGCCCTTTTATGCTGGTGCGATGTCAGCGGCAATGGGAGGTCCCTGCCAGAACACTTCCAGGTGAGATCGGGACATCAATGTAAGTGATACACTTTTTGTACCCTCCCTGGGTTACTTGTTATGTTTTAAGTTTGTTTAGGTGCTTGGTGTAACTTTTTGTCTTTTATTTTACTTTTTATTTTGAATTTCCTGTGCTCTCTTCTCACAAGAATGGCCAGGATTTGAAACCAGGAAATGAAAGGAGCTCCATTTGAGCTCCATTCCCTCCTGGGTGCCCCGCCAAGGGACCAACACATGATTAAGGTAGGTCTGAAACCATTTTTTCCCCATTA
Source organism: Gambelia wislizenii (assembly GCA_030847615.1). Taxonomy (NCBI): domain Eukaryota; kingdom Metazoa; phylum Chordata; class Lepidosauria; order Squamata; family Crotaphytidae; genus Gambelia; species Gambelia wislizenii. The sequence continues at coordinate 159,963,502 of JAUMIR010000001.1, read as the reverse complement.
CAAGGGACAGGAGAGGGGCGGGAGAGGAGATTGTGAGACGGGAATGCTTTTTTTTTTTTTCCTGTGTGATAATCTCCTTAGGCAAGGGTCATTCTTCTTTCTCAGATTTGCTTCCAGGGCTTTGGAAGGACTGAGTTATCGGAAAGACCACCTTCACTTGTATCAACTTGCCAGAGTTTAAAGATTAGCTTCTCAGGTTCTACTCTTTTATTCATCTAAAAGAGATGTAAAATTGATTGGTATGAAAGGCCGGGCTTTTCTAGGAGTTGCATCATGTCTGTGGAATTATCTCCCCCCCTAATACGTAGTCCATTGGTGGCTATTTTGATTTTTTTTAAAAAATATATAGAAAATCAATCTGTGTTTTATCAACTGTGCTATGTAATAAATGGAAAAAGCTCATTTTTTAAAATATGCAATGTAGTTTTAAGCTTGTACAGTTGGACTCCCATATCCAGAAGGGTTTGGTTTCCGGACTTCTCACGGATACCAGAAACTGTGGATAACAATGAAAACCACTGAAAATAATGTGACTTCTGGTTTAAAATACCACAGAGTTGCCTTGGAGGACCTAGAAAATATCTAGAGAAGATGCCTCTCTACGAATTTTCTAGGAAGACTATGGTATGTGTTCCTGTTTTTGTGTCCCATAGATAACTGAAACCATGAAGATTGGTTTGACGAATATGGGGGTCCAACTATATATCTTAATGTGTCATTTTGTTTTGCTTAAGAAATTTGTGTGCCACCTTGTGAGGGCAATATGCCTTGAAAGACTGTTCAGAATCATTGTTAGGTATTGGGGGGGGGACTTGAGGATTATGAAGAAAAGAGACATTATATGTCATTTCAGCAATCAAGGGATGATGTGGAAGCTGGTGGACCCAAAGAGAGTCATTTTAGTTCGAGTTCATTTTTTTAATATGTCAAAATGTTCCAAAGTCTACCTCCAGCAATATGAATTACATTTTGGTGACATTTCTCAATGTGTGTGTATGTTTGTGTTTATGTGGGTTTTGGAGTTCTGTTGCTATTCTTGGTCTTAAAGTATAGCAGAATTTCTAAACCTAAAATCTCTTCTTTATGAGTTTGGGAATTACAGCAATTATTTCTGAATTGGCATCTATACATACAATTTCTTCCTTTCATTCATTCTATTTCTCTTCCTTCCTTCCTTCCTTCCTTCCTTTCCTTCTTTCAGACCATTGTGTACTGTTTTCATTTAAAAAAAAATCTTGAAGCTGTTTAGAATAAAAATACATACAATGAAATATAAATTAGCCTATGCAGCCCTTATGTAAATCTCTGTCTTTTTTCCCCTGCTCTTTGATGTGGTGATGTTTTAGTGAACTCCTTAATTCCAGCCTTACATGATACAGTGAAGGAAATGGGAGACCTATAATGCTGTGACAGAGGAACTGCACTGTCACCTCCCTGTATTGAAGGACTATTAGCTGTATAAGGCAAGTGTCTACACCTATCAGATTTTCACCCGCCCCCAATCCTTGGCTAGCCCTACCATTATACAGAGTGAGATGTCTCCCCACAATGGCAAATGGTAAGGGGCAGCAGTAACAATCTTCTGGCTGTTTCTCCTGACCTTTTCTGGTCTTCTGCAGCTATTAGTCTGGACTACTGCTCTCCTATATGGTTGAAAATATTTGCCTACCACAAGCACTGAAATTAGATTCAGCTGGCAATCAAGCCACCTGTTAAACTATGGAGAGGACTTCACCTCAAGGAATAAAACATTTTGGGATCGCCCTGGTTTTTTACATTCCTCCCTGACTCACAGACATCCTCTGTTTGGACTTGAAAGGCAATCCATTATTGAACCTCTCTTCAGTCCAGTGAAGTATCAGTTTAAAAGAAAAATAATCTGAGCCTTCCAGCTTCTTCATCTAATTACAGTGGACTCTTGGTATCTGCTGGGTTTTGGTTCCAGGGCCTCCTGTGGGTACCAAAATCTTTGGATGTTCAAGTACCATTATAGACAATGCCATAGTAAAATGGTGTCCCTTATATAAAATGGCAAACAGCAAGGTTTGCTGTTTGGAATTTTTATTTTTGGAATATTTTCAAACAGTGGATGGTGGAATCCATGGATGCAGAACCCATGGATACAGACGGCTGACTATACCACAAACTCTGGCACAGCACAATTCTCTCTCTGGCTTTTCTTCGCAAACGAAGATTTAGGAAGGACTCATCCCATGCTTTCTCCAAGCACGCTGATGACTAAAAAGGCCAATCCAAGATAAACAAGTCTGGTTGCAGAAAGCACAGCAGAAGGTCTCCTTGGGTGATGTTTCTGGGTTGTGATTCTTTCTGCGTTGTGATTCTTTCTGCGTTGTCATTTCTCTTCAAGACTTGTTTGGCATGAGTTCTCAAATAAGGCTGCAGCATTGTGGATAGTGTGTCTCCATGCCTCCCGATGTGAGCTCAGGGCGGACCATTGTTGGTGATCAATTTGGCCGAGCCTGAGATGTTGTTTCAGGGAGTCCTTGTATCATTTTTTTTGGAGCACCCCTCTTACGCTGACTCGTGGTGAGTTCACCGTAGAGTACTATTTTTGGGAGGCGATGGTCCTCCATCCTAGAAACGTGCCCTGCCCAGCGCAGCTGCTTTCTCAATATCATGGCCTCGATGCTGGTGATCCATGCTTGCTCAAGGACAGCAACATTCGTCACATAGTCCAGTGTATATTTAGGATTGTGCGTATACAGCGCTGATGAAAGCGTTCGAGGAGTCGTAGGTGGTGGCGGTAGGTGACCCATGTTTCAGATCCATAAAGGAGAATAGACAGTACAATGGCTCTATACACACTGATTTTTGTGCTTTGCCTCAGGTGTTTTTTGCTCCAGACTCTTTTGTGGAGTCTTCCAAATGCACTATATGCCTTTGCTAATCTGTGATCGATCTCTTTGTCAATCTTGGCGTCTGAGGAGATGATGCTTCCCAGGTAGGTGAACTGCTGAACGGACTTGAGCACAGATTTGTCGACGGCAATGTGGGGATGGTGGTGTTCATCCTGTGGTGCAGGCTGGTAAAGAACTTCTGTTTTCTTCAGGTTGACTTCCAGCCCAAACAGCTCTGCAGCTGTTGCAAAGCAGGATGTTAGGCACTGCAGAGCTGCTTCTGTGTGGGCAACAAAGGCCCAATTATTTCATTCTTAAATGAGCATATATCTCCACTGTACAGTTACAGCCATTTGATAACGGCTCCATCCTATGGACTTCTGGGGTTTGTACTTTGGTGAAATAGGTAAGACTTCTCTGCTAGGGATCTCTAGTGCAATGGTTCAGCAGCCCTTGCACACTACACAGTTAGAGCACTATGATTCTACTTTAGCTCCCAAACTACAAATCTTGGGATTTGTAGTTTGTTGCAGTACTAGAGCTATCTGACTGGGAATTCTCAGTCTCCCTTCCTAAACTGCAGATCCCACAATTTCACAGAATGTTGCCATTGCAGTCAAAGTAGAATATAGCACTGCAATTATACTGTGTGAAAGGGTTCTAGTGGAAACCCAAGATTCCACATGATGGAGCCAAATCACTTAAAGTGGTATGAAAATGCTGCAACTATGCAGTGTAGATACAGAGTGGACTCCTGCTGCTGTACTATATTAGTGGAACCTCCTTTTTCAGGGCCATAGAGCAATGGCAAGGGAAGGCATACAAAATCTGCCATGTACAAGCAGCCCCATTTTTCTTATGCTTTACTTCATTTATGGCTGTTATAACTGTGGCCTTTTCCCCTCTATTTGCCATCATCTATGCCAGTGTAGTTACACTAATACTGTATAGTGCACTAAAATGATCCCAGCCACAAACTCCACAAAATGGAGGGGACTAAGCAGATGCCCATCCATCAGCACAACCTTCATTATGTAAGTTAAGAAGAAAATTGGCAAAAACAACCATATATGTGAGGATTTATGATCAGCTTAAACATTTGTATGCCACTCATCTATGAATGATTTAATAGCTAAGAGTCTCATGGCTTGTAAGAGAAAGGGCCCATTTACACAGCAAAATAAGTCCGTGAAGAATTTGCTAAGATTCCTAATAGTTCACACACACTGCATCACAATATTGCCTAATTCAGAAGGGGGGGGGCTTAAAAACTCAAAAGTAGTGTAATAAGGGCTTTTGCTACTTTTCCCAACTTTTTTGAAAAGTAGAACAACTTAGCACACTATCGATTGTGTGAACTACCATTTCGCAAAAGTCTGTGTGAATTACTAGCAATCTTCCCGAAACAACAAGAGCAGAGCTCAGCCATGATTGGTTGGACTGACCAGGAAGGGGGTGAATTTGTGAGAGATGGAGGAGCCTCAAATGAAAAGATCCAGCCACTGTTGTTTCCAGCCATGGAAAAGATCCAGCCAGTGCTATCTCCATCCCAGTCGCCCAGCTGTCTGCCTCCTGGCTTGCTTGGCTGCTGGGGCTGAGGAATCCCCAGTTAGCCTGTTCCCCTGCGTGTGTGTGTGTGTGAGAGAGAGAGTGTGTGTGTGAGAGAGTGAGTAGCGATCTCTCTCCAGGTTTGCTCCCTTGCCTTGCTGTGATCGTGTGTGTGAGGGAGAGAAGGAGGGAGGGAGAGTGGGTGAAGGGAAGGGGGGCTTGATGAGGGATGGGTCCTCAGTGGCTGAAAGGCTGCCTCCTTCCTCCCACCCTTCTCGCTTTGGGAAGAAGAGGGAGCACTCCCTGCTAAGGGATGAAAACTAGGCATTCCTCTGGTAATCAGAGGAGAGAAATGTGCCAGCACTTTCTCTCTCTCTCTCTCTCTCTCTCTCTTTCCCTCCCTCCATCTCATCTTCCCCCAGATTTGCTTGGAAGGCCACGCCCCCCACCTTTGTCTGTGTGAACTACAAAGCAGAAAACTAAACAGATCAACCGATTCCGCACTAAATCATGTAAACTATGCAGCGCTGGTGCAAAAATGCGCTAAAGCGCAAACTATTGCAATAAAAACTGCCATGTAACTGAGCCCCAAGATAAAGGACTTTTTCGGACAACAGTTTACAATGCTAGCAGCCTCGTCCCCGTTGCGAGGCTGCAGCGCTGCAGAGCGTCCCTTTCGGATGACGCTCTGCCCTGCTGTCCCTCTTGCGGTACTGTTGCGTAACCGCGGGGACACAGCAGCGTTATATTTGGCATTTTTCTACTCACGAAAGTTGATCGTAAGTAGAGAAATGCCAAATATAACACTGCTGCATCCCCGCGGTTATGCAACAGTACCGCAAGAGGGACAGCAGGGCAGAGCGTCATCCGAAAGGGACGCTCTGCAGCGCTGCAGCCTCGCAACGGGGACGAGGCTGCTAGCATTGTAAACTGTTGTCCGAAAAAGTCCAAAGAAACACTGAAACACACTGAAGTTTTACACTACTTAGTAATTAAACAGGTTAATGGATTTGTATGGTTGCAAGTAATTTGAAAGTGAGAGCCAGCATGGTGTAGTGATTTGCACTGGGATTCCAGGATACAAGGGTTTGAATTCCCCACGGCCACTTTCCCCTAGTTCTTTTCGCTAGATTTGATGTTTTAGTGGTTTGAGTGCTCTATTAGGATGCTAGGAGATCAAGGTTCAAATCCCTGCTCAGCCACAGAAACCCACTGCCAACCTTAGGCAAGTCACACTCTCTTATTCTTAGAGAAAGGCCATGACAAACTTCCTCTAAATAAACCTTGCCAAGAAAACCTTGGATGGGGTCACCATAAATTAGAGTTGACTTGAAGGCACAGGACAGCAAACAACAACACATTTGACAATGTACCATCAAATCAAACCCCAGTAGTTTTTGCCTCATCTCTCTGTCCATTTTGAGTACACTTCCCCCACCCCAGTACTCTGAGCCCAGTGTTTTTCTGCTGATGGTCACACCACTGCTGTTTTGCCTTTAGGCAAGCCATCATAGTTTGAGTGTTTGAGTAAAATTCTGGGCAACATGGTGCTGGCAATGTATACAATTAATGCAAGTGCTGATTAGTATACTCATAACTGAATGTTTGGATTCCACTCTGCCTGCCCATCCCCTGGGATATATATATATATATATTTTTTTTGTCCCAGATTGTAATTTTAGCAAATCCTTCAGCTTTGAACTTCAAGTCAAGCCCTGAACTAACTGTCTTCACTCCAAGGAAGTATTTTATCAAATTATCCTATCAGCTGCCATAATAAGGGATTTTAGACCATCATAGATCAAGCTAAGCTGTAACTTTATACTTCATAAGTAACATTATTTGGATAACTTTAAAAGGTTCTTTCGGAATCTGGAAGAATTAAACTTTAACTTGTGCTTGAAGAGCAGATGAGGAGGTTATGAGAGACTCCACTGGCTATTTCCCAATAAAGTCCAATCATTTTCAATTTGGAATGGAGCCTAAAATAGGTTGATGATTTGTACTGTAATTCTTCAAGACATTGTTTTTATAGCTGCAAAATATGCTTAACAAATTGTTTCTCCTGAAATCCACAACCACATTTAGAGACTAATTAACTACCACTCTGAACAAGTTCTTAAGTTTCTCATTTTATTACAGGTTTTTGTATGAAGTTGCGGAGATGCAGATCAGATTTCTACAAATGCAGAACTCAATATCCTCAAGAGGCATAATTATATTTTATGAAGGGTTTCATCTCTTGCAAATTTAGAAGATCTCACACATACTGCTAAGGCATAATGCGTTCTGCAATATGTTAGCCCAAAGAAGGGGGCATAAAGAGAAATTGAAATTTTAGTAGTGAACATATTGTCTTTTGTGGATGCAAACCACACAAAGACTCACCAAATATCAAAGCTTGTGGAATTCTTAGACCTAGCAGTAAATTCTCTAAAATAGGGATTTTAGGGTGGAAACAGCAACCCCTTAGCCAGCAGAGAATGGTTCTTGTGGGTGCCACAACCATTTAAAGATTCTGACTGGAGATTTACATTATTTTATTAAATTACCAATAAGGTTATTATTAGAACACCACTGAACTCATTGCTTGCAGTGCGATACTCTGAGTAACCCCACTTTGTTAAACAGTTTTCCTATAAATGTTAGGATTTTCAAAACATTGTAACTGGATATATGTTAAAAGAGACAATGCCCAAGGAATAAATCTGTGTCCTGACATAATTGTTTCCTGCTGTCAGTTTAATGCTGAGAGGCAGGTTTTGAAATATTGGCTTTGTTTTGATGCTTGTGGGCTGAATATTCCAAAGATTCTGTGCGGCTTTGCTGAGCATTTGCAGTATTCAGTTCCTCACTGCCATAACTAGTAATTTCAACATCCAGATTAGATTTTTTAGTTTATTGCTCCCACCTTGGGCCTGTAACATTTTCAAAAGCATCTTCTATCTTCTAGAATGTTATATGTGCATAATAAGATCGCCTAAAAAGTAAAGCCCATATGATAGCTAAAGTGGATAAACTCCAATTAATGGAGTCGGGAAATCATTGTCTTGATCAAGCCAAAACAAATAAATTCAAACTTCTTGAGAATTTCGTGATCATTCTAAATCCAGGAAATTCCTGCTAGAATCTTATTTCCTTTTTGTAATTCTTTTGTTCTTTAAAAAGGCAACTTTCACACACACACACACACACACACACAAGCAGATAGGCATTGTTGATAGTTAACAACTGTCAGTTTAATTCTGAGAGGTGGATTTTGCAATGTTGGCTTCATTTTGATGCTTGTGGGCTGAGTATTCCAAAGATTCTGTGTGGTTGATAGTTGACAGCATACAGGAGGACCTCCGTATCTGTGGGGAATTGGTTCTGGGCCCCGCCATGGATAATGACATCTGCAGATAATAGCAAATGCCGGACTTCCCTTGCCACCGCCACCGGAAGCCCCGCGGAAAAGGAAGAAAGGAGGCAAGCTCTCCTCCTCCTCCTCCCCTTCCCTGTCCAACCCCCTGCCAGTTCTGCTGCTCCACCAGAAGCCCCATGGAGAAGGGAGAAGGAGGCAAGCTCTCCTCCTACCCTTCCTCCTCCATCCACCCCCCCCCCTGCATTGCCATCCACTGATAATTGAATCAGCAGATGGAGAATCTGCTGATACAGAGGTGCGACTGTAAATCTAGGTGGATGGGGATCTTGTCCTGTCAACTTAGGATAATACTTCATGCATTATGCTTTCAAGTCCATGAAGGGTTCTGCTATAAACTATCTGCAGTACAACCTCCATATTCATAGGACCTACATTCCTGGACTTATTTTGGAAACACACAACTGTAGATAATAGCAAAGCCTATTGAGATGAATGGCTTTCATCCCAAACATACCATAGAGTTGCACTAGAGGACCTAGAGATATCTGGAGAGAATATCTCTCTAGGCATTGTCTAAGTCCTCCAGCATGGCTCTATGGTCAACTTCTGGCTGAAGCATACTATAATGCTCTGGAGGACCTAGAAAATGCCTAGAGAGAATATATTTTTCAGACATGGGCAAGGGAAACTGCAGGTATGAGTCCTGCAGATACAGGGATCCATGGTTACTGTATTTGTTGGCAGTCATATGCATAGTTACCTGGAATTAATTCCATTCCACATTCATTTCTGGGGACACATGATTAGGATTAGGCTGTTAGTTTTTAAAGTGCACAAGTCTGTTTTTTTTTTTTTTAATTAAAACCAATCAACACATCTACCTCTCGAGAAGTTATAAAATGGAAAAGATTAATGGATTGGTGCCTCTGGGCTTTCCCTCTACTGCTCTCTAGTGCACTGCTCTCTAGTGCCTGTGCAGAAATGGTGGTCCAAGAAACCAGGCAGATGCTTCTGTCCAATCAAATGAAGCAGACCACCACAACTTGCATGCCTCTAATTCTTGTTCCTGTGCTAGCAACTATCTAAAGCCCATGCTGGACCCCAGCCACATAATCGGCAAGCCACATGAATTATCTCTTGATGGATCATATTGCTCCATGGGGAATTGTTTATTTTAATGTACATCTGTAACAATCTGAAGTCCCTTCCTACTTCTGCCTGATTAGCTTGGGAACCCCAGAGCTTATCAATCTGAGCTGCCACCACCCATTGAAATTAAACCCCCATCTCAGTAACCCAATGGGAGGTTACTGGAGAAAACTTGCACTTTCCACCCCTGTATCTGTAGGGGCAATGCACAGACGCACCAAACTAAATGGTACATGAAACAGCAGGGAAGAAAGGAGAAGTTTAAAGAAAGTTTTATTGTAAGAAGAATGCACTGCCTCAGAGTGTGGTGGAGTCTTCTTCTTGGAGGTTTTTAAACAGAGGCTGGATGGCCATATGTTGGGAATACTTTAATTGTGTATTCCTGCAGGGCAGGGGGTTGGACTAGATGGTCCTATGATACATAGCAAAAGGGTATCTCTTTACATGAAAGGCACCTCAGCTTTTAGCACACTTAAGAGTCACAAGTAACAGGATAGTCTAGGTCATATTCAGCCCAGATTGCAAAATAAGCATAATTCCTTAACATGACTAGCTAGAGGCATTGTCCTATTTTACTCATGCTACAAATGGGATTCAGAGTCCTGGATGTTCATGGAAGAAACTGGGAGTATGGATGTTTTTGTCCAGCCTCAACCAGCTTCCTTAGGTGGGACAGGAAGTCCCCGCTCCCAAAGCGTCCTTTTTTCTTCTCTTTGTTATTCTGTCAGCCTGAGGCTTTTACAACTTTCTCAACTGCTCAACATCTCAACTGCTGAACATCTCAAACTGCTGCCAGCTGGCCATCTTCATTGGTCAGCTATCTCTCCTGGTATCTGCTGTTCTCCTGACATTGACCCCCATAAAAAGGTAACTTAATTTTAACACATCATCAACCCTTTGCTTCCCTTCTTGGTTTATGTTGCCCTGATAATAGGAGTGTCCCATTATCACAACATCCATATCATGAGAAGAGTGAATCCCTGTTTGTTAAAAACTAGCATGTCAGGGATCAATCTGAAGCCCCTCATGCAGCTCTGCAAAACAGAGAAGGGGCTGCACTGTTCAGAAAATGACAGGGATGACATCTTCAAAATGTGTGTGTGTATATGTATGGGTTCGGGTTTGGGTGTATAAACACATGTGCACACACACAGAGGGGTTTTCACAGTATGTTCTTGATGGATGCCAAAGATTAAGGACAAAACTAATCTAATTGCAGAGGAGCCATTTACATACACAGAACTCAGCCAACTGATTTTTGTGATTGAGAAACTGAAATGCATAAAACATCTGGAGTTTTTGAGACATAGTTCCTTGGCCAAATATATATCGTACACAATATGCAAAAATCATTTCACAGTAGGGAATGACACTGAACCAAGAAAAATGGAGCAATTAAAATCTTAGGAATTTGCAGCACAGTCCAATACGTATATCTACTTAGAAGTTAGTCCCTTTAAGTTCAGTGGCTTTCTTCCAGACCTAGGAGATTTTCACACGGGCTATATATCCCATGGCAGGAACAGAACAGGGTCGGGAAAGGTTTTCCCTTTCAGACGACATTGACCCCATTCTGTCCTGCATCCATCCTACTCCCGTGACTGTTCCAGAACAATGTAATCACGATTTTTCATCGTGAATAGACCTCCCGTTCCGTCACTATAACGCAATCACAGGTGTGTGAACAGGAGCCCCGTTCCTGTTCCGAAATGATAGCCACGGAGGGGAGATCCATTCCAAGCACTTCCTGGTATGATCTGGACATCCAGGTAAGTGGCACCCTTTATTTTACCCTCCCTGTTTTGATTATGTGATTTAAAGAGTGTTTTGTGCTTGGTGAACTGATTTTATGTTTGGGGGAGTTTTATTTTTTAAATTTACCGTCCGGCGTTATCACGTGATAACGTTTCAGACGGCTGGTCGTAAAAACAGCCTTACGACGGCTGCATTTATGGCCGGCCAGCAAGGGGAGGGGGAGCCCATTCCTGCTGTGGAATTAAGGTGAGTGTGTGAAAGATTTATGTTATTCCGTGGCAGGAACGGGAGAGGAGGTAGCGGGGCAGTAATGGGGCATTTTGGCCCTGTGTGAAAATCTCCCTAGATAACTGTGTAAAACAGGGGACAGTTTGTTATTGAACTCTAACTCACAGGACTCCTCTTCATAGGCTAAAATTATTAAGTTGTGGAATCCAACATCATCTTATTTTTATTTAGTTAGTTAGTTAGTTATACCCCGTTCTTCAGCCACAAGGCTATCAGAGCGGCTTACAAATTGTTTTAAGCAATAGCTATTTACACATCTACACTGCATTAAACAGTTTCCAATGTGTGTTAGCTAATTGCCCCCACAAGCTGGGTACTCAATTTACCAACCTATGAAAGGATGGAAGGCTGAGTGAACCTTGGAGCCTGCTGGAATCAAACTTGCAACGTGGTGGCTTGTAGTACTGGCATTAAACCACTGCACCACCAGGACTCTCTGGAGGGCTATGATCCCCACCCATGATGTAAAGCAAGCATAGGGGGTTTGTTTCACTCTGTATGTTACTGTACTACACCATCTACCATCCTGTACATGGGCCGTGCTGGCTGAGGCTGATGGGAATTGGAGTCCATCAGTTCTCAAAAGGCCACCTGTTCCCAAGCTTGGTGTGAAAGACTGCAGCTTTAATTATTTAAGTAGTGGATCTTAAACTACTTTTTCTGAAGTAGACCCACCAAACTGAAATGGACGATTTGAAATACAGTTAGTAAACATTTGCTGCCTGGGTTAGGCATTTTTCCCTGCATCCCAACTCTGCCTTGTATAAAGATATATAAACAAGCAATAAAGTGTCATGGTCGACTTCAGGCATTTTATAAAGCCTCTGTGCTAGGAGGTTAGTTTCAGCCATGAAATGTTAATATGGCTTATAGTACTCATGCTGCACATCTGAAGATTAACAAACTGTAAGTAGCACAGCTTCTGAAATCTGACATGCTTCTCAGAGTCTATAAAGTGCTGTTGCGAGTCTTATCCTACAATCTTCAAAAGTGGTTATAGCCAAATGTATTGAATTTTACTAAATGAGAAACCCTGCACTTTTGGCAGTTTTATGCCATCAGCGGATCCACCAGAAACATTTGGCACCAAAGATAGGTACACTGTGTACAGGAAAATCAATCTATAGCTTGCATAGGAGATCCTGGAGAGAACATTCCATTGCTTTGGTTTCTGAAATGGTGTTCCCCACAAAACTCATATCCCAAAGGCTACATGTCACCACACTTTTCGCATGGCTCAGCAAAAGTTTCAGTTGCAGAAATTTTTAAAACTGTACAAATAGGCTGATCTTTTTGAAGCATTTCATCATCTTAATGCAATGGTTGAAGCAGGAGCTTCCATATCTCTTTGTACCCAGCAAGCTTATCAGAACACAAGTTATTATGGGACTGGCAGTTCATAAAGCCAGTGAGGAAAAGGAGAATAGGGATGGAAAAAATATTTGAAAATATTAGAAAAATAGGTTTTAAAAAAACAAGCACCAACATGTTTCTCAAGTGTCCAGAAACTTTAATGAGAAGGATCCTGGGCTGATGGTAATCTACAACTAGTCTTTATTCTATGCAAAATTTGCATGTGGTTGTTTTGCACAGAAACATACCTTTTTTGTGCAGGAAAGAACATTTTCTATACAAAAATATTATTTTCTGCATAGAAAATGCAGTTACCTGTGCAGAAAATGCTCTTTCCACACAGAACAACAACCTGCAAATTTTGCACAGAATATGTCACCAACTACAGCATTTTCTGTGCTGGAAAAAGAATGTTTGTGCAGAAAACAATATTTCTACACAGGGGGAAAGGTGTGTTTCTTCTAAGAAAGTGTATCTCTGCATGAGAACTGTTTTCTGTACAGAAAATGTGTAGGGAATAAAAGATGTATTTCTCCTATCTGTGTAGGGGGGAAAGATGTATTTCTCTTTGGACAAATATTTCTCAAAACAAGAACAGCAATTTGTAATTGCTCAGATATCTTCGTATTTTCATCTAGCCAAGGAAATACGGCCAGAATTATTCATTCTTGCATATGAAGACAAAACTCACAAAGATGTACAGTTGTCCCTTCACATTCGCATGTTTCATATTCGTGGTTTTGCGTATTCACAATTTGTAGCTGCTCCTCAACTAGCTCAAACTCTAAGACCCCACCGTCCTCCTCCTCTTCCCTTCTCTTCCTGTCCTGGCAACAAAACACTCCAGCTTGCCTTCTTACCTAACACTAAAACAGCACTGTCCATTTAAAACACTCAATAAGGTTGTCTTGTTGGTAGGGCAGAGGGAGGGAGAGCTGGAGCGGGAGGTGAGTGTGGGTGAGAGGTGTGATTTGTGCATCCAGGGTGTTGCTACCACAGTGGCAGGTATCGGCAGTCCTTTTGGCAGGAGAGGAGTCTACAGTACTTTAGTGTAGTATGTATGTTGGGGCAGGGTTTAACTTATTCACAGTTTTTTCACTTTCACAGCCATTCTCCACCCCCAACCCCAGTGAATGTGAAGGGACAACTATATATCTCTAGTTCTGAGACAGAACTGTTCCTGTTGTCATCTTCATATTCTCATGGGGAAAGAGAATGGGCTCACACCTCCTGGATTTGCCCAGACTTTGCCCATTTGGCCTCCTCCACACATTCAAACAGAAAGTTAGGACGGTTAAGGCCTGAACACATAATCAGGAACTTTGGCAGGATCAAGGTTCCTGATCATGAGTGTAGACCAGAGCTTGGGCATGATGGGCTTACTCCAAGGGCTAGTGCCAACTATAATAATTCCATTCAGACTTAAATCAGTATTGACTCAGCCACTGCTCTACCCTAGTTGGCACTAGCAATTAAATTTATCCCAATAATTTGCAAGTAGCACAGAACATAATGAAGTTGTATTTCAAAAGTAACATTATAAGTGGGAACAACATTACTTTTTCGGTGTATTGAGTAATATTTTCTAGTTAATTTTGAAGCTATACTTTGGAACCCTTCGAGTGGAATTTTTCAAGTTGTGTGCCATGTTCTTTTCAATCCTAAGGCTATTTTTTTTTAAAAGTCATGTAAGTGTAACAAACATAATGAAAAGTAATGCAATACTGTAAGTATTGAGAGCCAGCCTGGCATAGTGGTTTGAGCCTCAGACTATGATTCTGGAGACCAGGGTTTGAATCCCCGCTTAGCCATGGAAACCCAGTGGGCAACCTTGGGTAAATCACACTCTCTCAGCTTCAGAGGGAGGCAACAGCAAACTTCCTCTGAACAAAACTTAGTGAAGAAAACCCATTATAGACTTGCCCTATGGTCACCATAAGTCGGAAACAACTTGAAAGCACACAACAACAAACAACAATGAAATAAGTTACTAAATGTTTTGCAACAGTAACAGTAAACAAAGCACCTCGGGGGTAGGGCATAGTGAGTTATATAGGGCATTGGTCTGTCTTTTTAAAGGTAATTTTCCAGTTTCTGGTAAGACCTGGCACAGAGACGAACCACTCTCAGTTTGAAGTCGAAGGCTTTCACGGATGGCATCCATAGATTTTCCTTGGGTTTCTTCTGGGCTGAGAGGCTGTGTTCTGATTTCCCCAAGGAAAATCACTCTCAATTTCTTTTGAGCATATAGTAGGCTGGCTGGGTTGTGGTGGATGTAATTCCACACCCGCTCCCCATAATCATTCTTCCTAAACACAGCTTGTAAGGGTTCTGAAAAGACAGGTCTGTTCTTTCCTGCCTGCTTTGTTGTTCTCCCACACCATTCACTGTGCCCAACCCATCTCCCCCATTCCCATTCATATGTTTTAAATTCTACAGACATGGGGACAGAATTAATTCAGTGCCACATTCCATGATATATGAGGTGTATGTTCATTTTCTGTGGGTTATATATTGGCTTTGGTTAACTTTTCTTTAAGAAAAATAGTAAGAAAACAGATGTAAGTTGTCACTCACAATGAAGAATGCTTGAGAGTTCTGAAGAAGGATAGCATTCATTCATCTCCCATAGTCTTGTCTTAGCCTTTTTACACAGTAGAAAGAAAATTTTTCACAACATCCCATAAAATCCTTAAGTTAAAAATTGAATCTGTGTTATGGTTGTTTCACAACACACATGTAATACTGTACTGGGTGATTGACTACTAAATATAACATGGGTGCATAATGTATGAATTAGAAACAACACTAGTGCGCATAATCTGCAGCCTTTTCAAATTACATATGATCTGGGAAATGCATGTGAATCCAGCAGAGAACTGGGTCCTAGAAGATGTATATTTGATGGACTGATCAACCTGACTGCCCTTTGTCACTGACGCTACAGTTGTGAATTTAATACTGATTAACCTGTTCCTAGGTAAAACACAGTATCTTAGGGAGTGACCTTTAGCACATGTTGCTCATCTATTCGAACTCTGTCTTTCTGTGTACCAGAATATTAAGGCTGAGCTCCTACATGGATGTAAAAGGACATAAATGGGCCTTAAGGAGGGACCTGTTGCTGTTGTGTGCCTTCAGGTTGTTTCCAACTTATGGTGAGTTTTTCTGCCACCTCTAAACCCTTCAAAGCTGTAGTATTCCCCCCTCCCCCCCAAAAAAATATACTGAGAGGCTGAAAACCATTCAGAATTTGTAAATCATAATTCCTGAAGGCCTTCAGGAGCAGTAGGAAGCTTACATACACCCCATGCTATTCCAAAGAAAACATGCTGGGGGAAAACAAAAATGGAATCCAAAACTTTCAGGTTGTGGGGGCTGTACAATGGAGGTGGGTGATTTGGCCCTCTGCAGGAGAGTGGGGGCTAAACTGGCCCTTGTAACCTTCACAGTTGTCCATTCCTATTTTAGAGACTACTATAAGCAAATTGCCAGAGGTTTAAAAAAATAGAGGGAGAGGAGCATTTGAAATACAGTTGTCCCTTCATATTTGCTGGGGTTTGGTCCCAGGACCCCCCCGCCCACCTCCATGGATACCAAAATCTGTGAATACTCGTCCCATTATATGCAATGGCATAGCAAAATGGTGTCCCTTATATAAGATGGCAAAATCAAGGTTTGCTTTTTGGATTATTATTTTTTAAAGAATATTTTCAAGTCATAAATACTTAAATCTGTGGATACCAAATCCATGGATACAGAAGGACGTCTGTATATCCATTTGTATTTTGTTGCATGTCAAGATTATTTGTCAGCCAGGTACTCATTGTTCTGGAATGTTATCTTTCATTGTAATATATAGGTGTAAAATGAAGTTGATCTAAAATAGGCCTAGAATGTTTGAAAGAAAAAGAAAAAGACCATTTATTCCAATAGTCCCCTCTCCAGACTATGATCATGTTGGGTCTTCTTGTACTTCACTGACTTTGAAATGCATCAAATAAGACTAAAGTTTAAAAAAATCCTACCTGAATTTATACAAGTAATTTAAAAATCAAGGGGAAATGAAAAATGAAAACAGAACTCACTGTCTGAAGTGGCTACCACACTGTACCTGATGATAGAGTCCTGACAAGAAGAAACATCATTTAAAAAAAACAAGTATGATATCCTTATTATGATTTATTTCAATCAGAAGTCTGAACATTTATGCACCTGGTAAATAATAAACATAATTATTTTAACAAATGGTATCTAGAGGACTTAAGCCATCAAAACTCTTAAATATAATAGGTGAAACCCAACCAAAGCTAAGCATATCAAGCTGCCATTTATTTCAGAAAAGAAGCTCCATGCTAAAAGTTACATGACTGAGGAGGGAGCAACATCTTAACACATGTTTGAGAGCAGAGATACAGCTATGCCTTACCAAGCTGCATAAGATTTTGTTGCTAATCCTGTGAGCAAGAACCTCTGTTAGTTTCGACATGCAGAAAGCACGGCAGTGGATTTGCGTGCCTGTTTTCCACCATACAGCAAGAACCTATAACAGATTATATGAGGAACATCTGTTCCCTGAGTGCATCCAAACTGGATGCAGAAGACCCTCACCAGATTGATGAGGTCTCTGAACCCCAACATTATCTGAAGAGGAGCACCAAGAAAAAAAACTGTGGGTTTTCCAGGAGAAGTTTTTCTCCACTTCTTTTTAAATATTTGAAAACAACATTCACATATGCAGAAATATTTAGTGAACACTTTTACTTGAGTGCTGTGCATTCTTACAGTTCTAATTTATTAATGCTATTTGAATATCATTTGAAGAAAGCCACAAACATTTACCTACAGTCAAATTTTCATGGCCACGTTGCCAGATTTTTACAGGTTCATACTGTCTTTCCTTTTCACTTTTCCAAACACTTTCCCTCTCCTAACAATTGAATACAAAATGTTCCTCATTTTATCAATGCCCAAAGAACTTAGTTTTCCCTAAAACAAAAACAACTACCACCACCTCCTGGAACTTCAAGATCGGGGATTTTATTTTTATTTTTTTGCCAGTGTTCAGAACAGTTTCTTTTTTAAAATATTACTGGCCATGCTGGGTGGGGGATTCTGGAAACTGTAACCCCAAAAGTAACCTTTCCAAGCTCTCTGGTTGTTGTTTTTTTAAAGTGGACAGATCATGTTCATCTATTTGAGAGTTTAAAACAACACCAAATCAAGTCCTCATGTTACCCTAAGAGGCGGTGGGTGTTGACCCATCTGTGATACCAAAAATCTAGATGGGGGGATTATTAGCTCAAACAGTATGCCTGCAAGAGGAGGGTAACTGCAGGGATCTTTTCACCTAGACTAACCAGTACTAACTGCAGAGAAATTCAGGTTAAAGTGAAATAAATTGTCTTTATTGGAAATAACTCAAAAAGCATTCACACACACAACACATATTCCTCAGAATCACATAAGGCCATCGAGGCGTAAGGCAGAAAGACTGGATAGAGGGAGAGATTCAGGGGAAATAGGGTGATAGTTACCAGTCTTGAAGAGCTAAGTACTCAGACAGGAGTCTTAGTGTAGCACTGGAGGTTCCAATACAATGGTGCGCTGAGAAAGAGAGTGGATGGGTTCATCCACAGTGGAACACAGTTCTATTGTTAGAGGACTAATATTTATACCCTGCTTCATATCCTGAAGGGTACTTTGATTAGAACAAAGCTTAGATGGGCTTCCTACTGAATAGACAAAGGAACCCAAAAGTTAACTGATTGTTATTCATGGCTGGGAGATGGGAATTGATGGGTGTACGACATTGCAGGACAGGAGGGGGTTCCAAGGGATATCTCCCAGGGATTTGGGTTGGAAAGGTCACTTGATTGTTTAGGTTGTGTGACTTACTGCTGAGGGGCCCAAGAAGGAATTAGCACATGCCTCCTTAATGGTTTTGTTTACTAAGGGACTTTCACTTAATCCTAGTTTGGGCTTGCTTGCTAAAATATTTCTAAGACACCTCCCCAGGTCAATGTGACCTCCACCTGACCTCTTTTTGGATCACCCCAATCTACTTGATCCTTTTAAAGTGTCCAATACATCCAATCATGATATTATAGGGAGGGGTAGTAGGGCACAATAACACTTATTTACTCGTAAAATGAAATGTTCATTTAATAGTATAGATATGTGAAACTGTAGTATACCAAACCACCAATTTGTTACTCTATGCCACTGTAAGTTCTTCAAAGCTTCACGCCGGATTCTTTTTCTTTGGTGGAGGGCACCAATTCCGGAATCCATGTTTCCTACTTTAGGACTATCCCCTATTTCAGGGGTGGGAATTCTGAGGCCTTCTACATGGTGGACTGTAAGTACCACCTTTCCTCACATTGACTATATTGGCTATGACTACTAGGATTTGCATTCCAATGATATTTGGAGAGTTACATGATTTCGACCCTTTGTTATTTGAATGAGTGTCAAAGAGCAGACCTTTGTTAGGCGAAGTCCTTAATCTGAAGGGCTGTGTAGTCCTACTTTGTTTTAAGAGCCTTAAGAAAGGAGGGCAGGGGCCTTCAAGTTTCCCATCAGCCATCAGGACAGAAAACTGAACAGGCACATGTAGATTACCTGCCCACAGTGTTGGTCATTATGGTGAAATATATTAAGTTTCTACATACTTGATAGTAATTATTTCTAAATGTCCATCCCTAAATTAGCAAAAGCAATTTGTTCTCTTTTGTAGATTTTTGGCAATATATAAGTGACCACCCTGTTCTCCACTCTGATCTTTTAGCAGGAGGTGCTTGGTACTTACATCTGGAACCCAGAGCCTGTAAAATCTACTTTGTCGGACCACAACTCCCAGAACCCACCTCCCAGACAGCATGGCCAGTGAGAATTCCAGGAATGGTAGTCCATAAGATTGCAGCATATATTGGATGTTTATTACTCAAATTAATTTTAACGTGAAGAAAATTTCAGGAAAAGGAGGAAATCTTGAAGTACACAAAAAAAAATGTTGTTGTTGTTGTTAAGCCTAACACACATTGGACATGGTCCATTATTCCCTAAAGTAGGGATGTAAATATTTGACATATTCATATGAAGATTAATAATTTTCATAGTTTTCTTCCAGCTGAACAGAAATATATATTTCTGCAGGGTTTTTTTTCCTGGTAGTCACACATCTGAAAATGTTTTGAGATAAATATTTTTCACAGATATACCCCTAGATTTTACATGAAAATAGCTGTTTTTGTACAAAAATCATATTTCAACACAAAAAAAGTTTCCAAAAATACATTTTGGGGGGGGGATTTAGTAAAACCCACCAATTTTGCACAAAATTGCCATGTATTTCTGGAAACAATTTTTGTGCCAAAATTTTTTACCTCATTTTGTGCCACCTCCACTCACCCACCCACCCATGTTTTGTACACATTCTTTAAAAAAAATTAAAACAATAAACAAAACAAACCCTGACATATGTTTCTGGAAACTGGATGGGTTTTCTTACCAAAAAATGTTTTTGCACAAACTCCATGATTTTCATGCAATAAATAAATAAATAAATAAATAATCCCATGTGTAATTCTACACAGAACAATTTCCTGAAACATTTCAGGTTGTGTTAATAATTAAGTGAAAACTGTGCAGAATTCTCGTCTCTGCACTTCAACCCAGGACTTCCGCATAACCTTTGTGTGCACCCATATTGAGAGATTTAGTATAAAAGCATTATATGATGTATGCTAAAGAAAATGTTATGACTCAAAATAATTCAGATTTATGAAGTATTTTACATTAACATTGGTTTTCATTCTGCATGTGTGGATCCTTTGTTTGAAGGTATTGACTTGTGCACCTGTTTTGTCAGTTTTTAAATCCCACCCTTTTCCCATTTAGATGGCCAATTCAGATGACCACTTTCTTCCCAACATATCATAAGATCCACATGGGGGGGGGGAGTCTCACAAATGGATCAGCATATTTTCCAGCAATTGTTGCTAAGGTTCTGAGTGAACCATGGAGGTATGCATGACATAACCATTCACAACATCACTCTCCATGCAGCATTCACACCAAAGTGCTTGCAAAAAAACAAAAACAAAAAAACACCTCATCTTATACTGAGAAACAAGTCAATGCTCTGTTCACCCAGGATGTGTAACATCTTTCTCCTTGAAATCAGTGCCCCTTGTCAAGGATTAAAAATACGCACTAAAGTGCCTGAATTACTTTATTATTATTATTTAGTTATTTATACCCTGCTCTTCAGCCACAAGGCTATCAGAGTGGCTTACAAATTGTTTTTAAGCAATAGCTATTTACACATCTACACTGCATTAAACAGTTTCCAATGTGTGTTAGCTAATTACCCCCCACAAGCTGGGTACTCAATTTACCGACCTACGAAAGGATGGAAGGCTGAGTGAACCTTGGAGCCCACTGGAATCGAACTTGCAACGTGGTGGCTTGCAGTACTGGCATTTAACCACTGCGCCACCAGGGCTCCCATTATTCCTGATGATTCAACACCACCAACAAACAAAAATGGGATCCACTAACTTATATCCCACTAATGTGGATACCCACTGATGTCAGTATACCTAAGGCTGGATGCACCCCTAAGCATGCTGATTTTGATGCTCTGCCTTTTGAGAGACTTGCAAGTCAATGGGATTTTGATATTGAAGTTTAGTCAAATGTTCCGGCTATCAGCTGTCTGGGTTGATATGTTACTGATAAAACACAGTCAAAATCCTCCATGGTTTTCAGATTTATATTGTCCTCAGTCAAAGAGTCACGTCTCAGAAATGTACTACCTTTGTTCTTTCTAATGAAAGTGGTGCAAAAAAAAAAAACAGCTAGAGTTGCTTTCAACATTGAAAAGATCTGACACACATAAATAGAAAAAATAACATTTTTATTTACAAAAAAAATCCAAATATTGGATGCTGTAAACAAAATTCACAATCTGTTCCCTCTAGCACAGAAGCAAATGCTTTTGTTGGTTAAAAGTGTCTGTTTTCCATCTGCTCTTTGTTTTAACCACCAATAGAACCCAGAGTCTGAAAGGTCCAAAAAGAGCAGTCAAGGCAGCAGTTTGGTGCAACAGGATGTCTCTCTGAAGACAACAGTCGTGTGGAATTTAAAGGAAAACAAAATCAGCATCACTTCCCACAGACTACAAGAATGTGTGGCGCTATGTCCAACCCAGTTCTGAAATCTGTAGGCTTTTCTGATATTTAACTAGTTGCAAAAATAGCAAACAGCAAAACCTGTACATGGATTTTGGATTTTCTCCATTGCAGTGAAAACAGAAAGCCATACCAAAAATGAAAAAGTAAAAAGTGCTGGATATGTCATTAGATAGATAGATATTCCTCTTCCTTCTCTCCATAATTCTTTTTCTTTCCATAAACCACTTAAAGCTTTCTCTTAATTGATAAGAATCTTCAAAATAATACAACTTGCATATAAAGCATTTTACAACAGGCATTTATAAGCTGTGCATGAAACTTTGTGCAATACCTAGCAGCAAATAAGTTTTAAAGCATTTAAATAAAGAGTTATGGAAACAAGAATCCTGCTAGCATTTTCCCCTCATCTCCCATTTTGTTTGCTTCCTTTGAAAGACTTTTCTTGCTTATTTTTATTATTTGTTTTGCATATTGCATATTATACATACATACATATATATATCAATTATATCATACCACTCAATTTATCTGAACTGAATGATTCAGGGCAGAAAATGTTTTGATAAATGAGAGTGATATTTACATGGGTGTAAAGAGGGTAAGCAATCATTTGGGATCCACACAGGAAACATAGAAAAATGAGAACTTCAGAATAACCAACATTAAAATGATTGTGAATCCAGTTGTACTGTAAAAAACAAACAAACAACTGGTATCCTTTTCCTCTTCCCCACAACTCCAATTGTTATCAGAACAAATGCAGATACTTCTTGATTCACGATTCATCCAGCATAAACAGAAATCATGGGATTGTAACTGAGACATCTTACATTAGCTTAGCACTGGAAAAGGTGGCCTTGTTTCTTCAAAGCATGATTTATTCTAAAATTCTGCTGAATAAAAAGTGCAGGGTTCTACAGAGTACCAACCCTTTCCTTCTTGTGAAAGTACTAGTTTGTTACAACTGAAGGGGATGTATGCTCAGTAGGGAAGAGACCAACAAGTTTTGAGGGAGTATTCTTTTTTTCATTCTGAGCTGGAATCATGGCTTTTCCCCATCACTAATCACCAAGCCACCTTTCCTTAAAGCAACCAGCCATTTAAAACAAAGATTCCCATAAGTTTTAGCGCAAGAACATATGACCAGACCACGACAAAGAAAATTATTGGACCCTTAAAACAGAGAGAGAGAAAAAAATCTCTATTTGATCAAGTGAACCAAGCCCTAAAGCATTCAGTATAAAACATTTGCTGCTTTCCCCCCTCAAATGCAACTAAAATTTTAAGGGAAAAAAAGGTAGTGGGGGGACTGTAATCCCAAACTAACAATATAAATTATTTGTTTTTGTTTTTTTTAAAAAAAAAAAAAACCCAAAAAGATGGGAAAGGCTGCAGCACAAGAGATTCCCAAACCCATTTCAAATAGTGGATGACTCATTTATTTGCAACAAAATAGCTGTGGTGAGAAAGGACATACCACATTACCAGCTGAACCTATTTCCCCAGCCTTTTCAGTTTGGCCTCCACCAAAATCCCTCCAAACAACTAGAGGCTAAACTCTTGTTTTTGACAAAGCACAATCTTCCTTTTGGCTTTGCTGCTGTGATAGAACTAGGCTGCCAGGAACAAACATTTCATTTTCACAATCGAGCACTAGTCAAAGTGTGCACGTGCAGGATACACGCACAAAGAGAGAGAATGATATATACTTGTGTGTGTATGTGTGTGTGCGCGCGTGCATTTGCAGGCCATAGATAGCAAGCATCAAGAGGATGCAGTGGAAAAGTGATGACACAATTACGGACATATTCCTGACAAATTCACATAGGAGAGGGTTGAGTAAACAATTGGAGATCCTGTTAAACTTCACTTCAAATATAATTTAAAATGAGCAAAAGGAAAAACTATTGCCAGAGCTTTACTGGGACAAAGGGACGCTAAACTGCCTGTTTAGCAATTTACTAATCCCTCCACTTTATATATTTTATGCTGCTTTTAACATTTTGCTGCCTGGGCTGCATAAACAATACTGCTTCATTTGATTCTACAGTGATAGGTGGCATGGTTAATTTTATCTGTTCAGTGCTATAGCCATTAGTTCTTTTCTTACCATGAAGAAAACAACAGGTGGGCCACAATTTGGCCCATTTCAGAGCCTTTGGCCTCATAGATTTTCTCTTCATGGACTTAAGGGCTCTTAGCCCTGTGCTTCAGTGCTTCTGAGGTGTTCCATTAGGTTTTGTTAGCTCTGAAAAGGGCATTGGCTGTAGAATTAAACAATTCTGTATGATAAATCACTACACTGGATGAAGAAACACTCCCACAACAGTAATTTCCCTGATCTTTGACTCCTGAGAGAAAGGAAATTAAATCTGATTATTTGTTCCAATGCAAAATTGATTCATTTTGAATAAGGTAAAGTACTAAGCTGGAAAATGCAGGGAGATAACCAGATCGAAGTGAATTGTTGCATAATATATAATATACCTTTTAAACATCTATCCAATGCTCTTTGTAAAGCTTAATTTCACATTTACTCACTTCTAGTGGCCTTGGAATGCACAGTGCATTCTGCTAGTTTAAAATATTTATTAATAAGGAGTATTCAGATCAGTGGCTAAAGCTAAACTCTTTAGCTGTCGGGGTAGCTGTCTGTTTGAGCCACATTGCAATAGGTGTCTAACATGTCATAGAGGTATGCAGTCACAGAATTAAGTGAGTTAAATGTCAAAACCATATTACAGTACAAGATTAGAGAAGTGAAATGTTTGAACAGACATAAAACTGCTGTACCTCACAAGTCACTCAATAAATTAATATTAATATCTGTTCTTGCAACCAAAGGTATAATTTGAATCCAAATCCATGTATGACTTAGTTTGTTTACCTCAGTTTTCTGATGTAGGGTAATGACTCTCTCTGCAAAGTGCCCTTGGTATTCTGATATCCTGTTGCAGACTGGAAAACACACTTTATTTTCAGTAAAACATTCCTTAAAGTTGCTACATTTTCCTAGACCATATTTAAAATGTGTGTGTATATACACACAACATGTTACTTACACACACATACACACATGACAAATAAACATGCACATACACACACGTACCTGTGATAATAGCACACCGACAATATAAACTTTATATAGGTATTTGCCAGGGGGAAAAAATAGGCTTTCCTCCACCATTTATTCACAAGCTTATTTTTAGTTTCTTGTGTCCCTGATTAAAAAAACACACGCACACAAATGCAAGGGTAAACCACAAAACTATATTTTTCTCACTTCAAATTTTCCGAAGGCATCAGGCACTTTTGTTTAACATTTGTGTGTACAAATATAGTAATCTCTCTCTATCTATCTATCTTGGTAATAGTCTACTGTGTTCTCTTTGCTTAGGTAACTTAATCTGTGAAATCTTTGGTCCTGAAGCATATGTTGCTTGCTACAGCTGTTTTTGTTTTTGTTTTTTGCTTTTCCACATTTTTAAAAAAAATGTGAAGCATGCATACAGCTGGAAATAATGAAATTTGCTATCATCCTGCATGCTGCCGTCCTTATTATTATTATTATTTTAATAACAGTACCCATCTACTGTTCTTCCTTTGGATCAAGTTGTTTCTCTTAAAGCATTCTATTCAAGCAAGCTATACATTCTGTGGGATCATTCCACCTGACAGCACTTTAATGCATGGCCAAAAGGCAGTAATTCCAAAATATACCTTATTCCAACACACCTCTTGTGTCAGGCCATTAATTTAAAATTCCTGAACACAGGTTCAGCTCCCTCCCTGTGCTCATCTTCTTCCCCATTCCCTCTCTTTTGTTGTTTTTTAAGATCCTGTTTTTTTAAAAAAAAAAGGCTTCCCAGCTTTCACTATTCCATAGCTATGGGAGCAGGTGTTGCTTACCCATATTGTCATCAAGCACTCCTCCCTGGTTTATTTCAAGGAGGAACCTATTTGCTTTTCATGACAGGCCTTGTGCTTTGGGGTGGAATCCAATAAGTTTTTGGTTCTTTTCTAAATCATGCTCCATTGCATTAAATAGAAGAACCAACAGCTTCCACTCCAGCTCAGAAGCCAGAGCAGACCCACCACTGCACGGAAACCACCCCATTTTCAAAAGGGGAGTGGGACCCTCCCCCCTTAATTGGCTTGAGAGAAAACACGTTCCCCACCAAATCCATTAAAAGCTATTAATTACAGGGCAACCAAGTCGAGTACGTGTGCTGCTGACACGGAAACATTGGCTGAACCTGGGCGATGTAGTAATTGCTGAAGTTGGCATCTGCTACATATGGGGCTGGCTGGTAGTAGCAAGTGACATTGGCCACATTGGGGATGATGTTTTGTTCAGCCAGAACCCGGATGGCTAGCATGGTGATCAGATTTAAAGTCTGTCTCCTCTCATGTCCCATCAGGCACACTGTGCTTTCGTTCACCACACCATGAAGGGTCATGAGATAGTCATACTTGCGGTCCTCCAGTCCCACAAAGTGGTTCTGCAAGTACGACTCCAGCTTCCGTTGCTGCTCCCCGATGTCAGAGAAGTCAATGAAAAACCTAGAACACATGTATCTCTGAAGAGACTTAATCTCTGCTTCAGAGGCAGCCCTGAAGCCCCTTACGAGGAGATTGCAGTACTTAAGGAGACCACCTCCCCTGATCTCTTCTGGATTTCTGGTGGCAATGATCTTGTTGCAAAGGTGATCAAAGGCTTTTTGGAAATCCCCATAGACACTCTCCCCAATGATAGTCGGGTGAAAAGTTTCAGTCATTGGGTTTTCAGAACATTCGTAGAACAAGAGGAGAGAGTCTAGCTTGATCTGGAAAGAATCAACGCTGAACTCGAACTGCCTCCTCAGAGAGTCCACAAATTTCAGCTCCACATTTTTGCCACTGTTGTTGGACAAGGAGATAAGACTCCATCGGTCTGAATCGTTGCACACTTTCACCATTTTCTGCACATAGGCCTCCTACAATTTGAAACACATGAAGAACAGAGACACAGAGGGAGAAAGAAGGAAAGAAGCAGATGAGGCAACTGGAAAAGCACCTCCTCTTCAGAGCCCTCATTTGCATTTGAGCCCAGTTCCACCCTGCCCCACGCTTCCAGCCCATCCATTTACAGAGCCCAGGCATAAGAAAGAGACACTGTAGACAGATTTAGTATGTGGTTTTGCAGACATGCAGCTGCAGAGCTCCAAAGGGAGAGGGAGTGTGCATGGCATGGCAACGACACAAAGGACATATTCTGTAAGGATTTTAATAACATTTTTCTTCTAAAGATATGGAATTGGCATATCCACATGTTCAGATGAAGCACCAAAGAAGGGACTCTTCTTTGCCAGATTACAATTAAAAATCTGGCATAGATGCAAAAGTGACCACTGCCAAATTCTGAGATTTGTATTGTTAAAAATCAATAATTGCTTCCCAGTTAGAAAGGGAAGGTAATGCACATATATTCTGGGAATGATCTTAGCACCGTATGTTCCTCTCTCTCCAAACTACAACCACTCCTGCAGATTAGAACCTCAACTCAACCAAAGGTCTCGATGGAGCCTTGCTGAAGTTGATGGGGCAAAAAACAGCAATCCCATGAAAAGTGCTGCTTAATTTCAAGATGATTTGGTTTCCCTAAAGTTAATGAAGTGCAGTGTTGTACAAGCGCCAGCCCCCCCCCCCACCTGGCACCCTCGGAACACCAGCTGGACTACAAGATCCATCATTCTCAGGCAGCATAGCCACAGACAATGCTGGCTGAGGTTGACCGGAATTGTAGTCCAACACCTCTGGGAGGAAATCAGGATAGGGAAAGGCCAGCTGAAACATACAGCAGTGAGGGCAGTATGCAAAAGCACTGGGAAGAAAAATTTGTGGAAACCAAGGAATGTGCACAAGGCTTTCGAGATATTAAACTAGATGGCGGAGACAGAGTTCTTTCAGAAGGATGAATCCAACCTTTGCATTCCATTCGTAGGAGAAATTAAATAAAGGCAGACAAGGGAGCACCGTTTCCCTCTAGTGGCCCCTTGGCGCAACCCAGTCAAACGCAAGCTGCCTGCAGTGAAGACGACTGAAGTCTAAGAAGAAACCAGCAGAACTACTTAACAGCTTAGATCCCGACACTTGGGGGTTTATCTGATCAGGCTGCATATTTGCATATGGACAAATATGATCTATGATATGCATGAAGCTGTTTATTAACACATATATACCCCCTTCTCCTTCTCCATGAATCGTTTAAAAGTGTCACTCCAAGCTTAAGGAGGAAAGTTTCCTGTCATTAATCCTGTTCATTAACAGCAATGGGGAGGGGAGGGGGGAATACGAAAGGGAAATCCTTTCTGCATTTTATTTTAAGTTTTTGCTGCAAGCCAAAATAAGGGCTAGCTCTCCTAGGAGTCATATCCTCTCCCTTCTTGGATCACTTGGAATCCTACTGGTAGTCGACTAAAGGAAAGCGAGGAATCAAATCAAGAGTTGTGTAAACGCCACTGAATCAACAGGTCTACTCTAGGATCGAGACCACTGGCTGTCTTTTTTTTGGGGGGGGGGAGTGGCAGCAGGGAAAGGAAGGGAGCTCCCCTCCTCCTCAGCCGGTCTGCGAATGTTACCTTCAGGGTCAGCGGGGTGATCTTCTCCTTGTTAACTCCTTCGGGTAAGAAATCCAAGAGGCAGTCCAAGACGACGTCCTTGACGGTCTGGAACTCGGCTTCGCCTTTGAGGTCGGCGCAGAAGATGAGGTCCAAGTCCTTGTAACCCAGGCCACTGTCCTGGTGCAAGACGTGGCTGGCGGCCGAGCCGTTGAGGCGCACGTCCCGCACCCCGATCCGCTGCTCCTCCAGCCGGCGCCGCACCACCTTGACGATCTGCCGGGGCTGCACCTCCAAGGTGGGGAAGTTGCCCCGGCCGTGGATCGGGATGGTCTCGCTCAGGATGCGGTCCAGGCGCTGCACTTGTTCCCAGCTCAGCACGTTGCAGCGGCTGCTCTCGCAGCAGCAGGGCTCGGGAAGGGGCCCCGGGACGCCGACGCCGCCGGCGGTGCTCGCGTTTTCCTCCTCTGCCATGATCCAGCGCCGGGGGCGATGTGTCTGACTCTTAGTTTAAAAAATTAAAAATAAAAAAATTAAAATTAAAACCGGTCCCTTCCTTCCCGCGATGTCTTCCTCCTTCACTCCTAGCGGCAGAGGGGAGAAAAGAGAAGGGGAAAGCGATCAGCGCAGGGAAAGAGATGACAGGCCACGCGATCCCTCCAAGCCGCTTCCCCCTCGGAACCGACAAACGCCTTTGAGATCGCAGCCGCCTTTCGGCGCTAACCCCTCCCTCCCTGACTACTGCTGTTGCTGGCCGGTGGTTTTCTTTCGCCTCGGCCAGGGAACCCCCGCCTGGCTTTGGGGGTGGCGGGATCTCTCATCAGGAGTCCAGCTTGCAAAGGTTCAAACCCCTCCCCCGTCCCGATCCGCCTACACACCCGGGGTCGATCCGGATCCCCTGAGGATCGGGTGAGCCAAGGAGGAAGGGAGCGGAGCGGGGCTGCCTTTCGGACCGCAGGGGAAAGGCTGAGGAGCAGAGCCCGGAGGAGGACT
Organism: Gambelia wislizenii; assembly: GCA_030847615.1. Taxonomy (NCBI): domain Eukaryota; kingdom Metazoa; phylum Chordata; class Lepidosauria; order Squamata; family Crotaphytidae; genus Gambelia; species Gambelia wislizenii. The sequence continues at coordinate 159,934,395 of JAUMIR010000001.1, read as the reverse complement.
TATGGAGCCGCGGCTGCCCGGGCCGGGCTTCCCCTTCCCTCCGCCCCGCCGCCGAGCAAGCCTTGGTGGCGCTCCTGCCGCCTTTCCTTCTTTCTGCCGGGGAAACCTGCTCCGTAGAGTTTGTTATATGGGGCTTCCTCGCTCTTCCGGGGACCCGCCAGCCCCCTCCTGCTGCCACGCCCCCTCATCTGCATAGGGGCGGGGCTTAGCTGCTCCACCCTCTTCCACACGCCCACTCATTTGCATAAACAGCTGGTTTCCAGGCTTTTCACAACTGCTCTCTCCCCCCCTCCTCCTCCTTTTCTTCATCCCTAGCCAAAGGCGGGGGCGGGGGGGGGAAGCTCCCTTCTGAAGGTGAAAGTTTGGACCGATCTGGATCGTGCTAGAACTTCCTGGAGAGAACTGGGGGGTGGGCGAGGTTCAGGGAAAACCTGCCTCGTAACCAAAAGGGCTGCATTATTTATTTATTTATTTATTTATTTATTTATTGAGAAGGCAGAGGGGGTGGCGGTGGGGAGGGGGGATTATGTCAGCAACATGTGGAACATTCTTTGGCTCTCGCTGCTGACTGTGTGTTGAGCCAAAAGGGGGAGGAGGGTTGCCTTCACACTCCCCACCTGCCTTCCATCAAGAACGAATTAATTGCCGTGGGGCTCATAAAGCACGCGTTTGGTGTTGGGAAAGGGAGAGAGCCGCCTTTGCCCATTTTAGGGGCGGGTGAGGGGAGACGAGAAGCCCTTTCTAGATTACTAGAAAGCCTAGAATCATGCTCTCTGCTCTCTCTCTCTAATTAACGGGGGCATCCACGCTAGAGAAATAATCCAGGTTGAAACTGGATGATTTGCATGGCTCCTTCCTATGGAATCCTGGGATTTGTAGTGTGGTGAGGCACCCACACTTTGGCAAGCAAGGCTAAAGCCCTTGTAAAACTACAAATCCCAGGACTCCATAGGCAGGCGCTATGCAAATTGTTCAGTTTCAAACTGGATTATTTGTGTCGTGTGGATTATTAGTGGTCAAAACTCTCCCTTTGCACAAACGCTCCATATATTAGCAAAATTCAGATTTCCAAATCTGATTTTAAAAAAAAAGAAAAAAAAAGAAAAGGTGGTCAAATTCTTGCGGATATTCATGAAACTCGACCAATAACACAGACACGCACACACACAGCCAAAAAAAGGAAAAGGAATGGGTCGTGGCGTAGTTGCTACTTTTGGAGCGAGAACCCACGGGAGACGACTTTCACTTTCTTTAGGGAGAGCGAGGAAAAGATCCGGCTGCCAGCCAGGCCGGGCGAAAGCAGAAAAGGCTGGTTTGGAGCCGGATTGAGCGGAGGCGGGAGCGGGAGGCAGCGTAACCCAGAGGCCTTTGGACGGGCTCGGAAGAAATCGGGGCCCAGATGATCGGTTGCCTTCGAAAGAAAAGCCCTCCGCTGGTGCGCACACACACGTGCGCACATACGCACCGCTAAAAATGGAAGACTCCGCGAGCTCTTGGTGGGCTATAGGTGGTCCCGGTAGCCGAAAGACCATTGCTACATGCCACCCTCCGGAGCAGAGGCCAGGGGAGAAGTAAAAGGCGGAGTCCCCCTAAAAAGGAGGGGGTTACGCGAAGGCGTAAGACCTCTGGATGCACATGGAAGAAATTAGATTCCCCCCCCCCCATGTAGGAACTCTCAGGATTAGGGACTGAAAAGCAAGATGCCACCAGGCACTAGCTAGGCAGGAAGCCGGAGAGGATTCCCGCCTCTGCTGCCCCCCCTCCAACACACACACACACACCTGTTGCTGCAAAGGGGCAGAAGTCTGGACAGAAAGAGGGAGGGTGGCTATTCCCCGGCAAGAATTCGGGGCTTCCAACTGCGTAGTTGTGTGCCTCTCATCCCTTAATCGGAAGAAATTAGCCAAACGTTGAAAACGAATCACACAATCACCCGTGTCGCCCTTTCTTTTCTTTCTTTCTTTTTAGTATTTATTCTCTGGAGCCAACAGACCCTGGTGTCCCCGATCCAAAAACAACCCCAGAACTGTATCGTCTTCTCGCCGATGATTGCAAACTGCGATTGCAGCACGCAGGGCGAGAAAGAAAAGTGTACAAGGAAAAAAAAAGTCTCTCTCTTTCCAGGAGATCAGACCATAGGGAAGATATCTGCGCAATGCAAGGAAACAGCCGAAACCGAGTGAAGGCAAGATCTATTGGAAGAGCTATTCCCATCATCATCATCATCATTAATTGTATTTTCTCAAAAAAAAAACAAAACATTTTTTTAAGCAGGGGGAAAAGAGTACCCAGCTTGTGGGGGCAATTAGCTAACACACACATTGGAAACTGCTTAATGCAGTGTAGATGTGTAAATTGCTATTGCTTAAAACAGTTTGCAAGCTGCTCTTGTGGCTGAAGAGCGGGGTATAAATAAATAAATAAGAGTTAACAGCAACATTGGTTGACACGTTAGAAAAGTTGGGAATAATCAATGCATGCACAATCTAGAGAAGGGGGAAGAAATGAAAAGCGGAAAACTCACTCTTGTGTGTATATAGATCTCTCTCTCTATATATATCGATAGATATCTATATTTGGCCCCCTCTTCCAGCGTTAATTCTTCACTCCGTAACAGCCCAACCACTTGGCCGCCGAGCAATACACACGCAAAGGGGTCAGGCACGTTTTTTTAGCAGGGCTCCACTGGCGAGCTGAGTTCAAATCCTCTTTATATGTCGGTGCGCAGGGCTTGAGAGGCATGACCGACGAGAAAGCCCACGGTGGGTGGCTCTGAGGATGGGCACCGAGGAGGAAGAAGAAGGCTGCTTCCTACAGGAAGATGAAGGAGAGAGAGAGGGAGACGGTGAGGGGGGAAGGAAGGAAGGACCGGAGGGAAGGCGGGGGGGGGTCTGAGCGCAGCAGCAGCAGCAGCTGGAAGAGCCGTAATCCGAGCTGGGGAGAAAGACGTCACAAGGCAGTGACGTTCCAGCGAACAGCTGCAGGGCGATTCCAAAGAGCGGTGATGCGCGACCGGGCTCGGCCAATCACGAGGCACTCTCTTCTCTCAGGCCCCGCCCCCTCCGAGGGGGGGAGGTGAGAAAGAGCCAATCAGAGCGAGGGACGGAGCGGGCCCGTAAACGGGCCAGCTGCGAGTGAATGAGTTGTGTGCGCGCGACGGCGGCCCCTCTCAGGAGGCAGGGAAGGCGGGAGAAGGGGAGAGTAAACACGCCCACGCGCGAAAGGATTGCCTGTTCCTCACAGGCGCGAGGAGAGCTCCTGCGACTGAGGAGTCCCCGTGTGTTCCAGGGCAGGGAGGAGGAGAGAGGCAGAGACAGAGAGAGAGAAAAAGGAAATAAAAATAAATACATAAATACAGTACATAAATAGCATTTCTTTCCTCCTGATTCTAGTGGAGCCCATCATACCTTCAAGTTCTGGTGGGGAATGCTGAAGGGATGGCATTTTTAAAAATTATTTTATTTTATTTTATTTTATTGGCAGAGCACAAACTGAGGCCGCTGCTCGGCTCGGCGACCAAATTGAAGGCGCGGCTTGCCATCTCTGAGGGCCCTGGGTTGCGAACTGACACGGATGAGGTCCAGATCCAGAGCCCCTGCTGAGGGTCGACGCTTCCCGCGACCACACGCCCGGACCCGAAAGCAGGGGGCTCTTAAACTTTTCTTTCTCAGGGAACCCCCTTTAGATATCTTTGTTGCCGTGGTCCCCCAAGACTTAACTCAAGATTGAGAGCCTTAATCATAATAACAATTATTAATAACAACAATAATACAATTTCACCATCCATGAAACCTCCCGCAGAGGCACTGGAGTGGGAGGGAAGACTTTTCTCCTGCTGTTTCCTGCAAATTTGGTGCTGCAACGGATTGAATGGCAATGCGCAGGCCAAGCCAGCCAGCCAGCGCCTTGGCTCCTCCACGTGGGCTGAGCAGCTTTCAAACCTTCGTGGGGCCCCTGCGAGGACATTGTGGCCCCCTTGGAGGCCCCCGGGGCCCCAGGTTAAGAACCACTGGCCTACAGGCCCCTTCCCCTCGCAGCTTCCTCTCGTTTTAAAACCAGACTACCCGAGGAAATCTCCATCCAAAACAGAAGAGTAAACAAACACCCTTCCTAGCTCTCACCCCCAAACTCATGTGGAGCTCAGCATTGGTCAAAGTTGCCTTTTTTTAATTACAATAACCTCCCCTAAAAAACTCCGCCCGGCTGAGTGATTCTGGGACTTGTAATACCCCCCCCCAAAAAAAAGAGCAATTTTTTTTCCGAGCTCCAGAGGAAAACGAGGGCAGTCCTTGTTCCCAAGAGAGCCAGCGTGGTGGAATGCTTTGAGCGTTGGACTACGTCTTTTGAGAGACCAGGGTTCGAATCCCCGCTGGGCCATGAAAACCCACTGGGTAACCTTGGGCAAGTCACACTCTCTCAGCCCCGGAGGAAGACTATGGTGGCAAGCTCCCTCTGGAGAAATGTTGCTAAGAAAAAACCCTGATAGTGTCCGAGGCACGCGGGGACAACTTCCTATCATGAGGTAAAGGTGAATACTTCCCCCCTTTTTCGAAGGAGCCTAGAGGCTCCTCTTTTGGGCGGGACCTACTCCGGGAATTCCCAGCTGCCGTCCCTTTTTTAAATGAGCCCCCTGTGGAAGAACACCAGAAGGCGGACAGTACGTGTGAAAGAGGGAGAGGAAAGAGAGACACGATCCGTGAGGGCAGGACCGGTTTAAGGAATTTGGGGGGGCCCTGCAATGCTTTATTTTGGGGGGCCCATATGTTTCTCGCAGGTCAATGTAACATAACTTAACCTAAGCTATTCACAGTACAGGATATTCAGGTTATTGCTAATAATGTATTTGCAGGAGGAAGGTTACTAGGGAGCCCCACAATGATGGGCCCCCTGTGGATGCTGACCTCGCCGGTGCCTTAAACCGGCCCTGCATGGGGGAAGGGCAACGAAATCCAGAGGTGGGGAGGTTTTGTCAACACTTTAAGGATGTCTCTGTATGCGTGTGTATTAAAATGGCAAAAGCTTTCCCTTGGTCCTAAGACAGTCCCCCTCCCCACACACACACATTGACAAGAGAAGAAGAGGTACTTTTCGACCATCCTGGCAACACCTCCTTGGCAATGACGAGTGAATCCCCCCCCCCCGCCTCGCTTTTTCTGCTCCAGCGAAGGGTTGGGAGTTTGGGATTCAGGCGTGGCAATTGCGTCCCCTGCCGGCTACGAAGGAAGGTGCACCTGGCCGGCGGGTAAAGGGGCTTGGAGTGGAATGGAATCGCGCTGGAAACGACTGCGCTTGAGGAATAATGCTGAGTGAGACTGTACAGGACTTTTTCACCCTACACTGTTGTAGTGCTATTATTCCACTTTAACTGCTCTGGCTGCCTCCTGTGGAATTCTGGGGTTTGTAGGTTAGTGAGGCCTAAGAGCTCTCTGGCTGAGAGTTGTAAATGCCCCTCCCTAAACTGCAAATCCCAGGAGTCCACAGGAGGCAGCCAGAGCAGTTAAAGTGGAATAATAGTGCTATAACAGTGTAGTGTGATAATCTCCATCTGCATCCTATTTCTGAACTCATTTAAACAGGAAGAAGGAAGTCTAATAAATAAGTGCACAGGTGGGGATAAAAGCCCAAAAGGGTCATCCTGGATGGTGCTAGAGACTTTCCAAATATTGGGTGTGGACTACCTGATTGTCTAATCATGCATATGTTGAGGCAGAAATACTGTTTACCTGCATTCGAGTGGTCGCCCCAACAACTGGCAGACAAGTTGTAGGGAGAGGAGGAGAAAGCAATCTACACTGATTGATTCTCAGGTTTTTGAGGTGGAACTTCCAATGGGCCAAGCTACCATCAAATCACAAAAATATCCAAGGCAAAAATACTCCTCGTAGAATTCAAGGAGACTACATTTTATCCCAATGGTATCCTGCATCATTTTGCCATATTTGGAAGGTGGGGGGGACTCCAAATACTCAGCGGGAAAAGCCTTTGTGGCTTTTCCTGACTTAAAAAAAAACTCTGAAGGAAATGAGTGTTTCTGCTTGTTGGGGCAACCAATTTGCTTTGCTGCACTTTCCTGATAAGAGCGGAAATAGAAAGCTGATTGGTCGGACAAGCACGGGGGGAGGAGCTTGCTGGCAAGGAAGCACCCAGGACTGCCATGTTGGATTTTCACTGTAGCGATAGTGCATTGAGGCAATGAAAAAGCCTTTTTCTTTTCTTTTTCTGTTTATTTAAGCAGATCACATTTCCGCGACTTGGATTTGCTTTTTTTTTTTTTTTTAAATACAGTTCAGTGCTGGCAGCTCGTAACAATATAAGTGCAAGTAATTCACTCATGCCCGCCATCTTGATTCACAGGCATGTCTGTTTGAACAACAAACATGTATGGTTTTGCATGCCTGTTGATCGGGGGGGGGGGCATGGAGACAAATGAAAGCTGATGTGAATTGACATTACAGTGCAGCAATCCACATTTTATTGCCTCATATAGATGAGCCCCAGGTTTACCACATTCAGTTCTACTTTGATAGAAAACAACATGCACGCAATGCAGAGATCCAAGTTATTCTATTTGTACGGAATTCCCTCACCTTACATCCTCCTCCATACACAAATATACCATCAACTTAAATATCATCCATCTCCATGGCCTAAAACTCCTCATGCTTTTTGGCACCGCTGACACCCAAAAGCCAGTTAACACAGGACATAAACATTCATGGATTCTCATAGTTTTTATTATAAGCTCTCTGTCATCCTTCTTCACATCACTGCTACGTCATTCTACGTGTGCAGGGGACAACTCAACCAACATTTTGGGATGAGCCTCCTCTCCAGACCACTGGCAGTCTCTGCCAAAAATCATACCTATCTTAATTGTCCATCAAGTGCTTCATCATCATAATAAGAGCCAGTGCTTTGTGCCATTATTGTCAGGTATTGACCTAAATCCAACTGCTAGTCCCACCTACACTCATTAAATCAATGGAATTTATGTAAGTGTTGATGTGCCAAGTTAATTCAATGAGTCTGCCCTTGTTGCAACTAATAATTGAATTAAGGTTGGCAGTTTCAACACATTGTGGAGTCAGGTTCCTGCCAACACATCTGTCTAAGGTACAGATCCTCATGAGTTCTCACAGTTTTTATATATAATTCTACAAAGCTATATACAACCTAGCTATCCCCTATCTTTCTGCTCTCATTTCTTTATTACCAGCCTGTTCAAGATCTGCATTCTAGGAAGTCAAGGCTTTTCATCCAATCAAGGGTTTCTTCTTCACTGGCTTGGCATCATCCTTTCTCACTTGCTGCACTGTATTCTTGGAATTCCTTTACTGAACATTTGTGGACTGTTCCTTCGCTCAGTGTTTTTAAATCTCAATTGAAAATGTTTCTTTTTTTTTTTCTTCAAAGCTTTTGGAATTTTAGTTTGATACTGTTTTGTAATCTTGTATATTTTGATTACATGTATTGGCCAATTTGTGTTAAATATACATATATAATATGTATATACTGTATATATTGCTGTTTTATATTTGATCACATGTATTGGTCAGTTTGTTTTATTTTAATATTTTCTTCCTGTTTCATACTATACATTGTTGCTTTTTGTAGTTATCTGGATAATTGGTTTTGCAATTGTATTTTATAGTTTTATGTGTATTGTTACTTACTTATATTTATGTTTATGTATACACTTATTTTAGATTGTATGAGGTCTATCTATTAAATAACAAGACTGTTACAATAACCCATCTTTATTTATATGTGTTACAATTGTAATGCTTGTCCCCTCCAATATGCTCCCTGTTCACACTCACACACCGATGCAGTTTTGTTTTCCACTGGTCAAAGGCGTGGAGCAGATCAGTTTCTGTCAGCTGTGTCAGCACATCTGATGTTTTCTTCTTTACTGCATCAGTTGATTCAAAACGTGTTCTTTTAAGCACCAATTGCACTTTAGGAAAAAGAAAAAAGTTGCATGGTGCCAAATCTGGGGAATATGGAGGATGTTCAAGTGTAGTAATGTGTTTATCAGCCAAAAACTGCTTCACAGAAACTCTTGATGAAAAATGAAACCATTTTCCCACACTTCTGGCCTTTCCCCCCCTTGACTCTTTCTCTCAGCTTTGTCAAAACTTCCTTACAATAATGCTGGTTCACTGTTCTGCCTTCCAAAATTATGAAATTGTATGTTCTTGATGTCCAAAAAAACCAAACAAACCAATGAGTATGGTTGTTAAGGTGAAAGTTCTCCTGCCTCTCTGTGCCTTACTCTATCACAGAGAGGATAGGAAGGCTCCCAGCCTTTTTGTACAATCTGAAAACACACTTTCCCAGGGCTCCTGTAGCCTAGAAGTTCCTGGAGACCAATCCTTCGGTAGTCTGCCACCACCCACTGTTAGAAAGTTCTTGAACCCCAGTTCAGTGGGAAACTGGGACAGTTCTCTGGCTCACCAGCGAACAACTCACTTTGTTGGGGATTCCCAACCTCCCCCTTCTCTATTCCCCCAGAGAAGATACAAGATAGCTGACCGACAGGCACGTGAGGCAAGTTGGTAGAGAAAAAGAGAGTAAACTTTATTTTAGTTCCAAATGCTTAAGTCTTAGCATGGAGGGAAATCACTCCTCCAGGATCTCAGCTTAATCAATTTACAGGAAATACATTTAGTCATAGTATTAAAAATAAATCATAAAGCTAACACATGCTAACTAGACATGTCCCTAAGCTAAGAAAATAACTCACATTTATGATGTCCATGCAATCAATCCATGTCCCAATTGGGATGGGCTAGGCCCAGGCTTATCATAACAGGCCTAGCTAGTCTCTGAAGCTGGACTTCAGAGTCATTCAAATGGAAATCTCTTCCTTAGACTTCAAAGATATCATTTGGGCTCTTTGATGTTATAGAGCCATGATGGAGGTCGCTCCCCGAACCTCAGTTATCATGTCTGGTTTCAGCCATGTGGCTCAAGCATGAGGCCCAAGCATGGGTCCCAAGCATGTGGCATACAACATAGGAATCAGACACTTAAAAGTCTTTTGCTCAGATTTGATTGGTTCTGCCTTTTCAGGTTTGGATTGGCTCTTCAGTCAGATGATGTGATGTCATGTTTAGGAAATGAGGTTCCCACCCTCTTACCATACCTGTTACTATGGAAACCAGGGAGTGGAATTTTCTAATGCTGTGACCTGTAGATTTTGTAGATGAACTCACCATGATGGGCTGGTCAGTCCATCATGACAAAGGCTTTGAACGTGGGCTTGCTTTGACGTGCTTTTTTCATTCTTGGTGATGATAGTGTTTTCCAATGCATTGACTATCGTTTTGTCTCAGGATCATATTGGAAGATCCAGGCTTCATCACAAGGTTGTTTTTTTTAATGGTTTGGGTCTGTCTTGACTTGCTGCAGAATGTCAGTGCAAATTTTCTTGTGGCACTCTTTTTGCTATGGTGTGAGAACCCTAGGGACCACCTTGGCATAAACTTTTCTCATATTGAGATCCTCATGCAAAATTTTCCAACCAGTGTCTTTGTCAATGTTCACGGCTTCAGCTATCATTTGGACACTGAGTTGGCAGTCTTCTTGGGCAATCTGGCTGATTTTCCCCACAATTTCTTTGGTTCTTGAAGTGGAAGGGTCGTCCAGGGCATTCATTGTCTTCCACATTCTCATGTCCTTCTCTGAATCTTTTATGCCACTCAGACACACATGCATGAGACACGCAGTCTTCCCCATAGGCCTCAGTAAAGCATTTGAAAAGATTCCATTGGTGTTATGTTCAATTTTACTAAAAATTTAAAATTGACGTGTTGCTCGACTTTTGAACTTAGCATTTTCCTGGTACACAACAGACAACACAGCTGCTTTAAACAATGACTAACAATTAACTGAATGGCCGAGCGTGTTGATGTTTGTCATGCAGGTTCAGACATGTTCAAGGTCACCACTCAAGCATTCACAATCAATTCAACCTGATTTGTCTGAAAGGTAGAAACACAGTCCTGTTATTTAATAGACAGACCTTGTACACCTTTGACAGGACCCAATGTTGTTGTTTTTTGCTTGTTTTACTGTAAAGCATTCCTGGAGAAGTCAGATCTGGCTGTGATGGTACATGCTTTGGTTACATCCTGTTTGGATTACATAATGCGCTCTACATGGGGCTGTCTTTGGAAAGTGCTCAGAAACTTCAGTTGGTTCAAAGAGCTGCAGTCAGATTGTTAACTGGGGCTAGCTAGAGGGAGCACACATCTCCTTTGTTACAACAGCTCCATTGGCTGCTGGGTCCTTTCCTGGCACAAATTCAAAGTGATGGTTTTGGCTTGTAAAGCACTATATAGTTTGGGCCAGGTTATTTGAAGAACCATCTCCCTATATGAGCCCAGTAGAGCTTTAAGTTGTCTGAGGAAAGCCTTCTCTCTATTCCATCACTGTCTCAGGCTCATTTGGTGGGAACAAGGGAGAGGGCCTTCTTGATGGCTGCTCCCAGATTTTGGAACTCCCTCCCCACAGAAGCTAGGATGGCCCCATCCTTCCTTTCCTTCCAGCAGCAGGTAAAAACATTTTTATGCCACCAGGTTTTTATGAACTGACAAGGCCTGGGTTTGTAACACTGTGCAATATGGTTTTAAAATATTTTAGTGGTTTTCTATACAGTTTTTAGTGTATTTTAATACGTTAGTGCTTTTAACTTATAAATTGTTTAATTCTTTTTAAAATGTTATATTTATAGTGTAATTTTTACTTTTTTATTTTTTAGTTTGTATTGTTTTAAAGATGCTCTTAGCTGCCCTGGGTCCCATTGGTGGGAGAAAGGTAGTATAAAATGAATAAAATAACAACAATAATGACAGCAACGGTGTTATGTACATAGAGGGTGCTATACAAATAAATAAATTGATGAAGATGATGATGATGATGCAAAAACCACCATTAAGTTAGAGATTACATATTCGTCAGTGTCCTGAGCTCTAAAAATTACCAATCTAGTTTTTTATTTCTTGGCACAAAAACATGGAAATAAGACAAGCCTCATTAATCCAGCCTCGTTATTTTTTAATGGAGTCCCCACCTCTGCAAAAAATAAAATAAATCCTGACATATCAGTCCCCAACGTAAGAGTCACAGCTCTATAAACCTCTGGTGGGTAACACACCAGCTGCAGGTTACAGGTGCCTCTCCACTGGTCCCCACAGCTGCTGCCCTGAATTCAGTTTTGTGGTTGTAGCACAGAAGAGACACCATTTTTATTTTCAGCTAGTCAAGTGGGAAATGTACACTTGCTTTTGAAAGCTTCTGTAAATGTGACTTGATTTTAAAAGGAGGTGTGCACTCACCACCTGTTTTCAAGGGAAAATTGTGGGGGCCACTTCTGCTCCCGCCAGAGAAAATTTAGTAGTGGGGGAGAGTTGTAGGGTAACTGTCACAAGTAGGATCAGACTCAAAAATTGTCACTGGTGCCACTAGGATGCAACAAATCTCTCTGTTGTCATGCTAGTATACAAAAAGGATGAAACTCATCCTCATGCCCCCTCTCCTGAGGCTATGATCTGAAGGCTTAAAAATACACAGGGCTTTAAACTAAGGACTTTATCAGACAAGCCTCTAAAAATATTTCTGTCCCACCATATTTTATATTGTTAGTGTGCTGGCATAATAACCCTTTTTATCAAACATTGCCATAATAGCATGAAAAATCAGCCCCATACATAATAATAATAATAATAATGATAATAAATTTTTATTTTTAACCCGCCCCTCTGCTCGGCAACCGGGGCGGCTTACAGCAAGATTAAAACAACATCAAGTTACATCCGTGTTGGTGGGTGCATGCGATCTTAGCAATTCTCATGAGAAGACGCGAGCACCCTTAAAATCTAAAAACAGCTAAATTAAAAAACAAAATGAACACACAAGCACTGAAACACATTTAAAAACTTGCCTGCAAAATGGGGAGGTTCATAAAAAGAGCGTCCCATCCCTAGTTTTTGCATTCTCACATGGAAGTGTTCTGGCAGGGACTGCTCATTAATGCTGTAATCATCCCAGCATAACAGGGTGTGGTTTCAGAGCTAACAATTCCATGAAAAAAATGCCACAGCAGATCAATTGAACAGCTTGCCCCATCAATAAAAAAGTATGCCTTTTTCCCAGAAGTAGAATGCCATAGCACAACATTGTGTGAAATGGGCACACTTCTGCATTCTTTGGGTGTCGTTACGATGCCATATTTGCCACATCTGATCAAGTCCTAAGTGTTTTACAGCATGTGACATTTGACCCTGAAACCTTAAGGGTTTTTTTGTAAGTAATTGTTTAATTGTAGAAATCAAAAATCTGAGACAACCCAATGCATTCACTCACCCTTCCATCCTTTCGTAGGTTGGTAAAATGAGTACCCAGCTTGTGGGGGCAATTAGCTAACACACATTGGAAGCTGCTTAACGCAGTGTAGATGTGTAAATTGCTACTGCTTAAAACAATTTGTAAGCCGCTCTGATAGCCTTGTGGCTGAAGAGCAGGGTATAAATAAATAAATAAACTGCCTGAGACAAAAGGCCTTGTCTACACTAGTGAAAAACCCTGAATCTTCACGCCCCCCCGAATTTGGCCCGATAATGTCACACAATGCACACCCTTTCCCCAAAATCTGGTACAATAATGCTACACAATGTACAGCCTTATCTGCACCAGACTTGGGGAATACCCCCTTAATCTGGGTTTTAGGAAATTCAAAGTTTTCTCTAGAGTTTGCTTGAAACCCCAGAGACAACTGTAGTGTGAACAATCCATCCACCTAGATTCGGCGGGTGGGGAGGAGAGGAAGGGCAAACGCTACCTGAGTCACCACGATTTCCCCCCTCCTTGGCGCCACTTCCTCATTCCTAAGGCAGAGCCCTGGCACTAGTCCCTCTATTTGAAGTCAGAAAGACCACCCCGACCTGCCCTTGCAAAGCTATAGCAACTAGAGAGAGCAACTAGCGCTGGGGCTTTGCTTTCATGGAGCTCAGAGTCAAGTCCTAAGTGTGAGTAACAGCTTTGAATAGAAGCCAAGTGTTTTAAAATACACTTTAAAAACAAATCTTTCTATTTCACTAGGCGTTAAAATCCTAATGCAGATTTGGGCTTTGACAGGTGTGGTGCTTAAATCCGGGCCAGAGTAGTCTGAATTTCATGCGCTGCACCTCCTGGCCAAAGTAGTCTGAATTTCATCCAGATGTTTAACCCCCACCCTCGTGTAGTCAAGCCCAAAGGATATGGTTGTGTCCCCCTCCATTCCATGAACAGAAGCCAGATGGATTGTCACTTGAACCTTCCTTTAACACTAATAATGAGATAGAATCCTCACCTGCACCTGAGGGAAGCAAGCCAAATGAAGAGATCAGGACAGATGCATACAACTCTGTCCTCCAAGAGAGGGGAAAGCCATAGGGCTCAAGGGAAACAGCTTTGGGGCTGACCCTACTTCCCATCAGCTTTTGCACCTGGTGCGGTTGCCCCCCACACACACACACACTCTACTTAAGGGTAGGGCTGGCTGACCCTGTGAAAAATAAATCTTACTCTTGTTTAAAAGTATCCAGTAGTATATTATTTTCCTAATCTGGCCATCGAAGGAACGGCCAACCTCTGAGAAATTATTGTAAACAAAATACAACAGCAGATATTGAATCAGAACTCCTGGGGTTATTTTAATCTCTGAAGATGCCAGCCACAGATGCAGGTGAAATGTCAGAAAGAAACTATTCCAGAACACAGGCCTCACAGCCTGGGAAAAAACCAAGGAAAATCTATGGATGCTGGCCGTGAAAGCCTTTGACTTCACATCAAATGCCACAGCTTCAGAAGTGGGAGAAATAGAAAGTCTGGGATCAAAAACTTTGGTTTAACAGAATTTAAACCACCTAGCCACTTACAGATTCACTCATGTACTTGAAAGAATGGAAATTATACATTAAGGCATCATTTGAGGAAGGGGAGGTTGGAAGCAGAACCCAAAACATAATCACAATTGAGATATATTTGCCAACTACAGACTACAGTGATGAGACAATGCCCCCAAAATAATTATAAAGCAAAAGATCTGTTCAACATTCATCTCACTATCATTTATCACAGATTTAAGAATGTAAAAAGCAAGATAGCAGTTAAAGACATATAGTACCTATTAAAAGCAGAATAAACATGACAGAGGAATTTTATGAGAAGAATGGTAAGTTTGTCATTCAAAATGTATAAAAAATATGCATACATATGGAGTATGGGTCTATATGGATCTGAAATGTAGATAACAAGAAAGAAATGAAGCTATAATAGTTTGAAATTTGGGTGTCGTTTACATGATGAAAATGTCCCGGGAAGAATATGTGTCGATCCCTCGCAGTTTAAACGTACATCGGGTCGTAAACATTTTTTTTCGGAAGGGGGGCCACCATTTGTCTCTCGACCCGCGGGCCTTTCAATCCCGCGGGTTGTGACGGTTTTTTAAAAAGTCACGGGGGGATGTGGAAAATCGGAAATGTAAACAGCCCATGACAACATATCACGGGCACAGGAAATGCCTGGAAATTGCCCTGTCCGTGGGCGGGCTCCAGCCAGTAAGTAGGAGGTGTACCTGCCCCCTTTCTGGCCATCCCAAAATTTGAAGAAGATACCTCTCCATTGTTCTCCTGGCCGTTTACCTGAGCAGTTAAAGTGATAGATGCCAAAAGCGCACCTCGTCCCAGGAAAAGCGGCCGTGGGATCTCCTGGTCCTACAACGAACCATAGATCTTTTGGCCATATGGGGCGAGGAAAAGGTGCAGGAACAGCTGGGGGGATCCCACAGAAATATTGACCTGTTTGAAAAGATTGCTGCCGAAATGAAAACCAAAGGACATGATTGCACCACAGAAGAGTGCCATACGAAGATGAAACTGATGCGCAATAATTACCGCCAGGTAAACGACCACAACTCCAAAAGTGGCAACAATGCAGCAACCATGCCCTTTTATAAAGAACTGCATGCCATTCTGGGTGGTGATGCCAACTACCACCCGAAGCAGCTCGGAAGCACCACCGACATTGTGTGGGTTCCGTGAGGGTCAGCAGTTCCCCATCACGCCCCCCTCATCGAAGAAGAAGTGGGATTCCCTCCATCATCCCAAGAGATGCTGCAGGGGTTCTCTGAGGAATTATTCTCACAGCCCATAGGTAAGTGTTCCATTAATTTTTTAAAAAAATGTTAGAAGTATGTGAAAACTCGATTAATCCTGTTCTTGAATTTCAGTGTTTTGCCATTTTATTTTCTAAATGTTCAAGGCTAACCCATTGCTGATATGCATGCTGTGTGTCTTTACTGTTTACGCCACAAAAATTACAGCTTTAGCTGTTTGCTTCTGTTACTGGAAATGTTTGGCATCAAAGTGAAAACACGGATGTTTAATTTTCCGTTTTCACAACATCAAAATATAATCTTAAAATTCAATTGCTGAAGTGATTAATTGTTGCTATAGTGCTTAGAATTCTACCAATACAGACAAACTTCGCCATGTTTAAAAATATGCCCTGAAGTGGAGATGTCTTGGTATGTGGTTTTCCCTTTATTATGTTAATGACTGCTGTTAAAAACAAATGGCGTGCTTTTGTTTGTGTGCCCTGGGACTGTGAAGTG
Source organism: Gambelia wislizenii (assembly GCA_030847615.1). NCBI lineage: Eukaryota > Metazoa > Chordata > Lepidosauria > Squamata > Crotaphytidae > Gambelia > Gambelia wislizenii. The sequence goes on along the minus strand of JAUMIR010000001.1, from coordinate 159,918,737 downwards.
ATGCGTGCACCTTAGCACGTTTGCAATGGCGTCCCTGGAAGTAGCCATAAACAAGGAAGCCAATTACTTGTTTACCTCTTCCACAAGCGACGTGGGAGTGCTGCTGATTATTTAAAGTGCACTGATTTACTCTATTTACTGACTTTCCTATTTTCCTTTACTATTCTATTTTATCCAGATGTATCTGGCACCCAGGGATCTGATGAATCTACTGTGACTTTAACTGTAACTGGGGAGAATAATGAAACCTTGGTAGTCAATGAAACTGAGGGTACCAAAACCGTAGTGGTAAAAGAGATTGACACTGTGTGGTCAACCACACCAGCATGTAATGGTATGTACCTAACCTTTATAGGGCTGGGTATTCGTTATTCCTTGCTCAGTACTGTAAAAAACTATGTTACTTATTCTATTTATCCAATTTTCTCCAGTTGCAGATTTGAGTAATCCTACAGCCACATTGTCCCCCACTGAGAGATTGGCCTTATTGCATAGGAAGAAGCATTCTTCGGATGTGATGGAATTGATGGTTAATTCGAGATCAGTAGCTGATATGTTTGTGTCTAGAATTGAAAAAATATCTAAAGAACAAACAATGTCTTTGCAAGGGTACCTAGAAAAATTCTATGAGCATTCCGTGGATGAATCAGAGAGGATGCTGAAAGAAATACAATGACAAAATGATCTATTTGGGGACTTGGTTACTCATATTAAGTCCATGGGGCATGTTAAAAAACGTGCAGTGGAGAAAAGAAATTCTAACACTAACAATGTAAATGAGGAAGATAAGGAGAATTCACATGGTAATAATCAAACAACACCCACAAAAAGTTTACCTGGAAGTTCTTTAAATCCCAGGTGACCAGCAAGGTTAATTTAAAAAAAAAATGCCCCTGTCAATGTAGCTGTACTATAAATAGCAAGATTTAGCATTACTTATAGGGGTAACACAATGTTAACTTTTTTCATAGTTAATTTGTGTGTCTCTTACATTTATCTACCTCATGTCTGAACCCATTTAAAACACTTTTCTTTAAAGGATTTTTAAACTGCTTATAGAATGGATGTTCTGAAAGTTCTGGGGAAATAAACAGGCTTTTTGATGTTCAAACAAATAACACTTTATTTTTTTTAAATAATATGAAAGTAAACTTTTTACATTATATTACACATATATACATACTTTCAGAAATAGAATTTTTCATATTGACATATTTACAGGGAAACAATATTTACACTATTTATAATAATTACATGGTAAAGGAAACAACACAACAGAGATGGAATGCTTAGGACAAGGGAGAACAAAAAGTTTTGCATGGAGGGGATTTTATACAATCTTTACAATATTTACAAAGCAAAGCATACTAAAGTATAAACACAAAATTAACTATTTACAAAACAACATGATAAATATATACACTATTTACAAGGCAAGCCTTTCCTCTAAGGCTTGCACCCTCCTAGCAAGGTCCCTGATTTTTTCTCTGAGACTCCTCCATGTATTGGGAAAAAAAAGAAATTATAAATTAGATGCAACTGATCTATGTGCATAGCACGTTACCCTATTCTAAATTTTCTCTACTTAAAAATATTTACCTAGCTCCTCAATTCTTGCTATTATATTTAGCCCAGCCAGCTGGGCTGCGGCCTCCTGGGCATCATGGGGACCTTCAAGGGAATGAAGCATAACTTTAAGATGTCAGCAGTAAATTATACCATTTCTTATTCTATGGCCCCCATAACTATGAAAAAATATTACTTTAATGAAACTTACCTTGGGGGGGGTGCAGCTGGTGCCGGGCCTGCCTGACCCTCCTCATCTGAGGAGGAATCTGATACGGGCTCCCCAGCGGCCCGTCTCTGGATCCAGACCACTATAATAAAACATAGACGGAATAACATTAGCAGCATCCAGAGGAGGAAACACATACACACACTCACACAGGCACACATACAACTTGGTACCATAGATGCCTTGGCGGAGCCTACCTAGCTTGGCCATCCTGCACGGACCGACAGGTCGTGCAGGGCGGCATAAAAAGGCGGCCACCTCTGGGGGGGGGCTACAGTCACTGGCCTCCAATGCCGTGAAGAATTTGCCCTTCAGTGTCTTAAATTTGGAACGGCATTGGAGGCCAGTACGTATGTAGCCCCTTAACCGGAGGAACCGCGCTGCCTCCAGAAAGAAGTTGCGGTTCCTCCGGTTAGAGGACCGCATCAGCCGGTCCAGTGCACTGGCCTGCTGGGCCAGGGATTCCAACAGGAGGTTGGTCTCCCTGGTGCCCCAGTAGGCGATGCGCCGACCCAGCCGGACACGTCCTCTCCCCCCTTCGGCCATTGTAATGCCATGTGGTGGGATGCAAAAACTTGAGTTTATAAGTTTTCGCGTTGACCGTTTCATTCTTTAAAGAAGCCTATGGTGTTAGGAATAAGCAAAACTTTTCAAAATTTAAGTAGTTTTGGCTAATCAATTGGTTAATTAGTGGAGGATACTCTCCGAAGGAATTCGGCAGTGTCTGGATCCTTTACCAGAAAGAGTAATCCCTGGAAAAGCCTGCCAATTCCTTAAACCGCCCAAACTGCAACAATGTATCAGTTCTGGCTGCTTGCTTTAAAATGAACTTATATCCAGTCTGACCTACTTTCCAGGGTGCACTTCAACTGCCCTTAAAATGTATTGTATACATTCACAATTCTACAGTAAAAAGACAATGCTAGTGTACCCTTTGGAAAAGTTTGAATCGAATTAAGTTGGGGAAAGGAAATACAAACACCTTTAAGAATGCCAATATTTTATTAAGCAGACTTCCAAGTAATCCAAGAAATTGATAATAAGGCAAACCATTCATTACATTAGTCACCGTCTCCACGGTGATGTTCATGCCAAAAATATTCTTTTAAAGCATTGTGTATCGCCTCCCCACGCTCCTTCTCCGCAGCATCATTATTCACCATCGGTGCTCCCAGCATGTCCAGGACAAACCTCTGCACATGCCGGTGAGGATCATCAAGGATACTGCCTTTTGTTTCACAGATATTGTGTAGAATAACACATGCACATATTACAGAACATACATTCTCCTCAGCAACCTCAATACACTATTTTAATGCCCTCCACCTCGATTTCAAACGGCCGAAGTACCTCTCCACCGTCGATCGAATTTTGTTATGGTACCTATTGTACAGTCTCTGTTTGGGATTTGTTGTCCCCCTAAAAGGTGTCAGCAGCCAATTCCTTATTGGATATGCACCATCTACCAGAGTTAGAGGTACTACCTGCTTCCCCATAATTGTCAGTGTTGGATTACCAGGCACAAAGATGCCAGCCTCCATAGTCTCAAAAAAACAAGAGTTCCTTAACATTCGGGCATCGTGATTCTTCCTGCTCCAACCGATCTCCGCATCAATAAAAAAAACCCTGTGGTCACAAGTCCCTTGAAGAAGAATGCTTTATCTATTCTTCCTGTTGATAAATTCGTCCCCTTGGCGGATGGGGGGATTATATTAACATGGCATCCATCCAGGCAAGTGACCACTTGTGGGCATCCCATTGCTGCAAAGGAATCCATCACCTAAAAAATATCAAATGGAGAGAAAAGGGAACAATGAGAACATGGAAAGACGAGTTTTCGATTAAACATATATGTCCAAATATAAGTATTGCTATATCCTGTGGCATGATCTCCATGTCCTTAATAACAACATACGGGGAAGCTTAAATTGTTATCATTCTGGTATCATATAAGGGACAGCGTATTTCAATTTTTAAACACTTAGAAGTAGATGCGATTAGACGATTTTTCACAAGCATATAAAATTTAAGAAAAAAAAAAAAACACCTTTCTGTGATCTCCAAGGAAGATTGTCCGCTTAAGAAGTAACTTCCCCATAGCGAGGACAACTTCCACAAAAATCTTACACACAGTTGCTCTTCCTACATCAAACAATTGGGAAACTGCACCATATGAGCAGCGGTGGGTGAGAAGGAAAACTGCAATAGCGAATCTTTTCTCAACAGGGATGGCTTTCCTCATGTTCGTGTCTGACTTTGCAATCTCTGGACGGAGTAGCTCGGCAAGGCGCATGAACAGGAACCGTGGCATCCTGAAGTACAGTATCCACCGTTCGTCCGACCAGATGTTCATCACGAATTTCTCCCACCACCGTCGCTTCCTCCGGTCGGGGCGAACATGCCTCAGAACCTCCGGAGATTCAACGGCCGCAAAGTACATAACCTGTGGTCGTAAAATTGCTGATTCCATCACTTGGGAATGGAGAAGGAGAAGGAAAATGAGAAGCATCCTTCTCCTATGCCTGATTATTATCCACTTCTTAAGAGCTAAAAGAGATAATCACAAATGGGCAGCGGTGGCCAGAACAGCCGATGTGGCCACCTCCATGTTGCCATACAGAAGAACAAGAGGTGCATGAAAAGCACATGTGATGTCTTTCTTTGTTTAAACTGTGGCCAATCGCTGTATCTGTGGCGGGAAGAAGAACCGGAAACGCGCAGCCCAAAGTTTGAAAAAACGAGTAATCGCATTCTTGATTGACAGCCAAAAAAAAAAAATAACGGTACGCCTCACACGTGTAAACAATAAAATCATGGGATAAAGCATCACGGTACCAAAAATTAAAAACGGAACTTTGTACGTGTAAATATCAATCATGGGACCACCCGGGATATCCAGAGCAGTGACAAAAAATGTATAAACAGCAGGGGACGGATTCGGGGTCACAATGTCACGTTAAGCCCCGCAACAATTTTTGTCGTGTAACTGGCACCTTGGTGTTTGAGAAAAATGTCCTATTGGAGCGGGAGGGGGAACTGATGCAAAAATTGGATGAAGAGTTCTAAAATATCACTCATTTCATAGCTATAGCTGTCTGTTTTGGTCACTGCTGTATATTAATTTATAACTTTCTGCATAGATAATGTACTGTCTTGTGACTGGTGGGTAGTACTGAAGTTCAGGGACTCTTTCACACTACACAGTTATGCCTCTATGTACTTTATATTTTATCTACTTTATATACTTTATCTGCCAAGGCAATAAATATATCATGGAATCCTGGGTGTTGAAGTTTGGTGAAGCACTAGAGGAGTTCTCTGGCTGAGAATTCTAAACATCCCTCTAAATAGAACTTCACACCCCAGGATTCCCTAGGATGAAACCATGGTAATTGAAGCAAAACCATAGCACTATAATTGTATAAACTGTATCATGTAAAGGGGACCCCTTGCTGCAGGTGTGGTGAATCTATACTTGGTTTTATCACCATGACTCCCACAGCCACTATGACTGTACAAGAGTTCTCCTGGGGCTGGATCCTATCTGTTCAGACTTTCAGAACCAGCACAGCTCCCCTACATTCAAAGCAGCTGCACAAGGGACAGTGGTGGAACACTTTCACAGCGGGAGATCAACCATCTGCCTAGCAGAATTTCTAGGCATGCTGTGGGCATGCTGCTAAGTATTGCTACACTGGCATTTGTTTTAACAACTGGTAAAGTACTGTCTTTTGCTAATTATGGAGCCATAGGATTATGGCTTTGTTACACTGGCACCAGCCATGGCATAATAGTAATTTGATCAGGCTGCCTGTGAGTAAAATAAGTTTTTTGTTTGTGGTATTAAACTATTGAAATTTCATACTCTTGTCATTTTAGAACTTGGCATAAAGGTGCTTTAAAAACAGGATTAGTCTAGTCTTAAATGTCAACATGCTCCGTCTTTTGAAATACTTAATATCTCAAAAGAAATCTATTGTTCTTGTACACTGCTTCTTCCTTTACAGTTCTAGCTGCAATGTATGCAGGATGGCTTAGTGGAAATTGAACTATTTCAAGCTGTCTTAAGTTGCCAACCACAGTTCTCATGGGAGAACCAAATTTTGGGGTTTGTGGTAAGGAAGCACTTATAATCCTGCTCAGATCCACCTTTTCAAGCACAAAATAGACTAACAATCTGACATATAGTAATTGCTACACACATCTGTATGTATACTTATGCAAATCTGCCCACTTTCTACAGAACTGCTGTTTAGAATTCCCAAACTATTTATGGATTCCCCACACCATTCTTCTAAGATGCTTACCAGTCAGTTCTCAATAGACCTACAAGACATTTTTCATCATCCTCTAAGAAAGTATAGGAAAATGGTTTGCTCAAGATATTCTGCTCATATTTCTAAACATTTGGTAAAAAAGCTATTTCCCAAGAATAGTGCCTTCCCAACAAGAAGTATGAAAAGTAACACATCAACAAAATGATACCATATCAAAATGATACCACTGATGCCAAGAGAAGCACTGTGCGAGTAACTATATCTATACCAGGAGGGCCGGTTTAAGGAATTTTGGGGGCCCTTGCAATGCTTTATTTTGGGGACACCATATGTTTATCTCAGGTCACACCAACCATAGAGTCTTCCTAGAAAATATGTCCTCTCTAGCCATTTTCTACATCCTCCAAGGTAACTCTATGGTATTTTAAATCAGAAGTCCCATTATTTTCAATGGCATTCAGTATTATCCACAGTTTTCAGTATCCACCCCCCCCCCGAACCAATTTAGTTTAGCAATTAATGTAATGGTGTAGATTTCCTCAAAGAAGAGAAAGAGTGGACTACAAGCTGAACATAAGTTAGCAGCGTGATGCAGTAGCAAAAAAAGCCAATGCGATTCTAGGCTGTATTAATAGGAGTATAGTGTCTAGATCAAGGGAGGTAATAGTACCACTCCACTCTGCTTTGGTCAGACCTCACCTGGAGTCCTGTGTCCAGTTCTGGGCACAACAATTCAAGAAGGATATGGACAAGCTGAAATGTATCCAGAGGAGGGAGGCCAGGATGGTGGGAGGACATGGAGCAATGGGTTCAAATTACAGGAAAAGAGATTCCACGTAAACATTAGCAAGAACTTCCTGACAGTAAGAGCTGTTTGGCAGTGAAATAAACTGCCTTGGAGTGTGATTGAGTCTCCTTCTTTGGAGGTTTTTAAGCAGAGGCTGGATGGCCATCTGTCGTGAGGACTTTGATTGTGTATTCCTGCAGAGCAGAAGCTGATTGGATGGGGTGGCTGTTGGGGTCCCTTCCAGCCCTATCATTCTATGATTCTAGGCTGCATTCAGAGCCTGGGAAAGTTACTTTTGGATTACACCTCCCAGAATCCCCCTGCCAGCACCCTTCTCAATGTCTAGTTGCATTGTTCCTTTTCCAGCACACTCTAGCCCAGTGGTTCTTAACTGGGGTCCTCAATGTCCTCACAGGGGATCCACAAAGGCTTGAAGGCTGCTTGGCCCACCTCCTCCCTGTAGTGGAGCAGCCATGTGACAGGAACCAAGGCAAAGGCTGGCTGGCTTGGCCTGCACATTGCCATTCAATCCACTCCAGCCACAAACTTGCAGGAAGAAGCAAGAGTGCCTCTGAGGGAAAGTTTCATGGGTGGTGTAATTGTATTGTTGTTGTTGTTAGCTATTATTATTAGGGTTTCAAATCTTGAGTTAAGTCTTGGGACAACAAAAGGTCCCTGGTAAAGAAAAGGTTAAGAACCACTGCTCTACCCAAAGGCTCTCACATAACACTAATGGGATATTGGTGTGTTTTAGTGACAACAATAAAACCATTGTTCCCAGTAACATTACTCCAATTTTTAATTTATATTCTTTTATATTCTTCTGTTAAAAGAGCTAGAGTGTTGTAGAAGTTTCAGCATTGCACTATGACTGTGGAGACCCGGGTTTGAATCCTTACTCAGCCATGAATACCCACTGGGTGACCTTGGGCAAGTCACACTCTCTCAGCTTCAAAGGAAGGCAAAGGCACACCCCCTTTGAACAAACCTTGCCTAGAAAACCCCATGGTAGGTTCGCTTTAGTCAGAAATGACTTGAAGGCACATAGGCAAACACACACACATTCCTTTTGCAGGTTGAACTCAGTTGGCAGCAAGGGGAGTAAGCTGAAGACCAAGGGGGAAAGGGTGGGATGAGAGAGAAACCAGGACATTTTAAGAGCAGCTGGAAAGATGGGCTGGAGGGGATCTATGTGGAAGGAAGAAAAGGGATGAAAGAAAGAAAGAAAGAAAGGAAGAAAGAAAGAAAGAAAGAACCCTTTCTAAAGAGAGCGCAGGGGAGAAAGAGAAGGAAAGAGATGACCCTCACACTTCCCTCCCCCCCCCTCACATACATTCACCCCTCTCCTACACATGTCTGGCTGGTTTTGACAATCCTGGGAGGAGGGGGCAGCAAACTCCCTCCAGCTTCAGCCACAGGAAGGGCAGCAACTTCTTTCTCTTTCTCTTTCTAGTCTGGGGTACCATGTTTTTTTTTAAGCCAGCAGGAGGTTTTGGGAGGAGGGTTAGGAGGAGGGCAGTGCCCCCTGGCTGTGAAGCCCCCCGCAGATACTGATTTGGCAGTATTGTTAAACCGGCCCTGCATACCAGAGTAATGGTAATACAAAAACCAATTAAGACATTTTTAAAAGAGGGATTATTGTGTGTGTCTCTTTTAACTAATTCCTAATAGGTTTTCCACATTCTGTAGTTTTGACAATATGACATATTTCTTGGGTTCCCCCCTGTTCGAAGTCAGGCAGGAAGTGTGCACTTCAGGATGTCAATAACAGATAATATACATGCATTTAATAAATATACTTTTTAAAAGCTGGGAAAGCTCCCAAACACAATTTCCAGATTTAACAATAAATATAATATTTTTATGAAAAGTAATTGCAGAATTGTGTAATCTCCCTGGAAAAATAAATGTAAAGAATTGTGTATTCTTTTTTTAAAAAAATCTGCTAAACTGCAAAGCCTTTACCCAAAACTTTTTACAAAGAAAAGAAAAAATAGCTGGCTTTGGCTACCATGAATTTCACAGCTATCAACAGGGTAAGCTGATGCATTTTTGTGATTTTACAGCTTTGGTAAAATATTTGCTGAATGTAGATTTACTTAGATGAAAATTTGAAAGGAAAGCAGTTTGTGGAAGTACCTTTTATGAAAATGTAAGGTGCCCCCCAGTGATCTGTCCTGGGACCAGTGCTTCCTGACTTGTTCATATCAAAGTCAGAATCATCCATTTCACCATATTTCCTGTTTGTATGTATGGTTGTGATTCTGGACACTGAAAGGATGAAAATAAACTCATTTGAAAAGTGGTACAAGTGAGACAGTTCTACAGATACCATAGACTGCCAAAAATATAAATATAGGCCACGCCCCCCATCCATAGAACCAATATCCATGGTTTCAGTTATTCGTGGGACACAAAATAGGGAGACATACCAGAGAGGTGTCCTGGAAAATGCCTAGAAAGGCATCCTCACTAAGCATCTTCTAGGTCCTCCAATACAACTCTATGATATGTTTGTCCAGGAAGTCCTTTATTTTAATAGGGTTTGCTATTATCTGTAGTTAAAGAGGAAGACAACATTACAGATGGATTGACTTAATCAAGGAAGCCACAGCCTTGAGTTTGCAAGACCTGAGCAGGGCTGTTGATGACGGGTAGTCTTGGAGGTCTCTCATTCATAGCGTTGTCATAAGTCAAAGCCAATTTGATGGCAAATAGCAGATGCTCTGGAGTTAAGGGTGAGTAGTGAAGCGGCCAAGTTTGCAGATGACACCAAACTTATCACATAGAGAAGTGAGAACAAAAACAGAGTGCAAAGAACTAGTGGAATGGGCAGTAAAATAACAAATGCTATACACACTATAAATGCTATGAACACACACACTTCACATCTACACTGATGGGACACGGGCTGGCAGCAGCTAATCCAGAAACAGGTTTGGGGTTGTGCTAAATAGAGCTTGAGGAAAATGAATTCACAGTTTGTGGCTGCTGAAAAACAAACACCACTAAAAATTCCATGTTGGGCATTACCAAATGAAGTGAAAATAAAACTACTAACATTCCAATGTACTTGTAGAAATCAATGGCATGACCATATCTGGAATACTGTGTAGAGTTCTAGTGAGAACACCTAAAAAAGATTGCTGAGCAGCTGGGGGCGGGGGAAGAATGTAGAAAAGAACAATCAAAATGATCAAGGGACTGAAGCAATTGCCCTGTGAGGTGTTTAGCTTAGGGGGGAAAAGGAGACATGACTGAGGCATAGGTAATTCTGTATGGCAGTGGGAAAGCTGATAGGAAGAATCTTTTGGCCCTCTCTCATAATACTAGAACCCAGGGTCATCCACTGAATCTAAATGGAAGGGGAAGATTGAGGACAGATACGACTTCAGGACTTCCTTGTAAAAGGAGGCACAGTCAGACCCATGTATCTGCAGAACCAATATCTGTGGTTTCAATTATCCGCAGGACACAAAACAGGGACACATACCATAAAGCCATCCTAGAAAATGCTTAGAGAGGCACTGTCTCCAGACATCTTCTAAGTCCTCTAATGCAACTCTATGATATGTTTTTACCAGAACTCCATATTTTAATATAGTTCGCTGTCATCCATGATAAGTCCCAGAACCAAACCTCCATGGATACGGCAATCCAACTGTATGGAATTCACTGCAACAGGATGTAGTTACAGCTGTCAGCTTTAAAAGTGAATTAGATAAATTGATAGAGGATGTGCCCATGCATGACTCTTAGGATGCCTATATATCATCTCCAACATCAGCCACAATATACATCTATATATCAGTTGCTGGGGCGAATTAGTTGAGGGGGGATAGAGTTGTACACATCTCCTGCTAATGAGCTTCCATGGGTACTGTGTGAAAAAGACTATTATATTAACTAAGTTTGGTCTAATCTAGCATGGTTTTTTTAATGCTCTGATGTAACAAAAAATAATGCCCATGTAAACTTTTGGCTGTAAAGTTTGAGGAGCTGCATTTATAGGATCAGTGGATGTTGGTGGGTTCCCTGACAATGGAGCTATGGAATTGTTCTGGGTTGAAGTCCAGTCTTTAGCTATCCATGGTGCCTAAACTATTTTTGGGGAATAGGGTACACCACCTTGGAGAGCTCCTTTTAAGTTCAGGCTAAAACCTGGAGCAGATTCGCCTCCCCATGAAACAGAAACCAGCAGCTATAGAGACACTGAACCATACAACTGTAGAGTTACAATGAACACAAAGCCTCACCTAGTCCAAACTGTTCCAATGCAAGAACTCACAGAAAAAGCACCCCTGACATTTGGTCCCCGAAGGTCTGTTTAAAAACCTCCCATAAAGAAGAGGCCATCATCTTTTAAGGTAATGCATTCCACTTTCAAACAGCTCTTTCAGTCAGGAAGGTTTTTTTAATTCCAACCATTCATGTTACCCAATGCCCTCAATAAGCTGACATCTTGTAGCATAAGAATCAGTAATTTAAAATGAGAATTTTATTGCTAATGTGGTGGAAATATTTGCATAGGTTAAATAGGCCATCTTGGTTATATTTATATACCATTGCAGGCATCACTACATTAACTGAGTTCATGAACATATTCTGTATCATTACAATGCAGAATATACACATAGTTAAGCGAACAATTATTTCTTGAGTTCTAAAACCTTCATATGGCTGTATCAAAAGGGTTTTCATCCATATCCTAGAACAAGTGTTAGAAGATTATCAATCCTTGCCAGTCTTCAAATCACCCAGAAATCTATCTGTAAATCACCATTTTGTACTATAGATCTCTGGAACATTTGCAGTAGATCAGCAAGGAATTCTTATTCTAATTATTATTATTATTATTATTATTAAAAAAATAGCAGCAACATATTGAAAGAACTCTTTCTTTACTCTCTTTTTCAGATTATGTTGCTGAAATGAAGAAAGCTGAAGGAAACCTGGCACAGATTTTTATGTGAAAAGACTGTTCAGTTCTGTTACTCAAAAGAAACAAATTCTGCATCCTTTGGGCACAGGTGCTAGTTTTTCCAGGTTTCTTGTTTTTTGAAGTATATCTCAGAACCTGTCTATATAATCTGTGTAGAAGCTAGCACCAGTCCTAGTGTCACATGCTGTGTGGCCTGCCTAGTGTCAGGATCTGCCTCTCCTCATAGGACTAGGCCCCTGGCTGCAGAAGCAGACATTGCCTTTCTTTGCAGGACCAGGCCCTGGCTGTGGGAGACTTGGAAGGACCAGGAGCAAGTTGTCAGGCACAGCAGGCTGCACTCACGCAGCACACCTGGAGCAGCCAGGAGAACTGCTATTTAAGAGCAGCATTCTCCCCTTAGCTTTTGCTGCAGCAATATGGTCTTTTGTGCTGTCTGTAGGTGTTCCTTGCACTTTGGACTGTGATCCCTTATGACCTGCTACTGCTTTGTTGTGTTTGGACCATTGTTTGTTTCTTGGCTCTGCCTTTGCTTGTGGCTCCCTGGATTCCTAGTACATGTTCTGACTTTGGCTTATTTGGACTCTGTCTCCTGTGTTTCTGACGTGGTGTTCCTTTCCTGGACTGCCTTTGTCTCTGGTCTCCTGATATGTGTTTGACCTTGGATTGTTTTTGGACTTTGGCTTATCTTTGACCCCACCTAGACCTTGAACTCTGTCTCCTGTGCTCCTGACCTGGCACCTGCTTTCTAGACCTGCCTTGCCTCTGGCTCCTGGGGTTCTAATTCTCCACCTGCTTGCTTGACTTGGCATCTCTGCTGCAAGACCTTGCCACCCACACTCCAGATCCTGACACCTAGACAGCCAGCAAAAGCAGAAAGTATATCAAGTCTCTCATGGACTACCATATATGATGGGTCACATGTTTTGGTTTGGGAGTTACATATTTAAAAGCCTAGTCTATTTGATGTGCTTCTCATGTCACAAAAATATGTGTCAGGTAAACATCTCCAATTAGAACTTACATTTAAAAGGAAGCTTTCCTAATGGGCGAGGGGAAAGTAGTAGGTAGATTAATTATGGTTTTCATGTGGCACCTATGGCCAGAATCCTATTAGTCACACACACACATGCACGTACACACATGCACGTACACATGTAAGTGTGGCTTGTGTGAACATATATCTATTTTTGGCTGGGGTGCAGAGAGCCATTCTGTAGCCCTTTGTGCAGTGTCCAAAGACTCGCCACTCTGTCAGCATTGATGCCCTAGGAGGGGATGCTGCTGCTGCTTACTCTGTTTATGAACACACCACCTTATCCACCCAACACCAGACCAGTCTCATCTTCATCACAGAATTGCATTCTGTCTCCTTCTCCTTCCCACCATTAAGCAGTAGCAGTAGTAACCCCTACCAGGGTTTGGAAGGTGATTCAATGGGAAGAGGATGTAGAACTGCATGGGTAAAGCAAGACTCTGCCTGGTTGATGCAGGATCTTGGACTATGGCAAATAAATCAGGAGTAGCGGGCCTGAGTCTGCAAGACCTGAGCAGGGCTGTTGAGGATAGGGTGACTTGGAGGTCTCTCATTCATAAGAACACCATAAGTTGAAGTCAACTTCAAGGCAGTAACAACAAAACTTTCATTGTACTTCACTACTGAATGTATTAAACCACAAGGATTTGGGGGCAAATTATTTCCATTTAATTTCATTTAAAAGTTCAAAAAGATATGTTTATCTCAAATGTTTATTAAGACATAAGGATTGTATGTTCATGGGCAGCATATGGGTTGGGAAGACAAATTAGAGCCACCCACCTCATATGCAGAACCAATACAAATAGTAAAAGTAATGTACAAAATCAGTTTGTTAGAATGACTGGTGTTTGTCAACCTGGCCCCCATGGAAAGTACTTACGTTACCTTTAGACTAAGCAATGTGGCATCTATGATGACTCTGGGTACACAGAGAAACCCTATTAAGGCCAAAGAGAATAATTTTTGCAAAAAATGTAGTAATATACCATACAATGGCTTATCTGGACTTTAACATGATGAGTTAGTTTTGTGAGCATTGTAATATTATAAAAAGCTATAAATGGCATGTACTGGCTCAGCCTACACTAGAGTAGCAAATTGTGATCTGAATATGTGCCACAGTATTTCCCCCCACCCCAGTGTTGTTCAGCTGACGGAACTTCACACAGATCTGATGGTATGAGCCAGTCCTTATACCAAACACATCAATATGTCTTTAGTCATTAATCTGAGACTCTTGCACACTACGCCATTATAGCACTATGGTTCTACTTTACTTGTCAAGGATCCATCCTTTGGAATCCTGGGATTTGCAAGTTAGGGAGAAGCATTTAAATTTTCAACCATTAAGCTCCAGTACTTCACCAAACTATAAACTCCAGGACTCCATAGGGTGCTGCCATGGTAGTTAAAGTGCTATAATTTACCTAAGTGTGAAAGGGCCCCTGGTGTAGGTGGTCAAAAATGGCTTGGATGCATAGTTTGTTTCCACCGGTGGCAACAGCCCCTAAGCAGAGTTGCACTCAGAAATCTCTTGGCAGAGAAAAGAAGGAAGAGGTGACAATTTCACCAGTTTCCCTCTGCAGCCTTCAGCACCAATTCTTCCACTGTTTGGGAGGGTCCTCAAACCTTCCAGAACAGATTTCTGTTGGAGGTGGAGAACTTCATAGGGAGCTGTAAAGAGAAAGAAGCACTGAAAGAAATGTCCCCTTCTTTATTAGGCTGTTGGATCAAAATCTTCTGCATACAGAAAGATTCTTTGCATTCACTGGGAGCAAAATCTGGAGCCATCCCAACAGGCATGGAGAAGAGAATTTGCAGTGCATAGTTACACATGTGAACTCCATTTGGCTTCAATGGGATTTAAGCGATATAGTTGTGTGCTTGATTACAGCCCCAGTCAACTTGATTTATCATAAATGACTCCACCTCAACCCTAAACCTATTTGTTGGGATCCAAAGCAGCATGAGTAGAAGGAAAATAACACACCCAGTTACATATCATTCCACCCTGGTCCACCAAGGCTGAAGGCCTGTTGAAACAAGAAGGTCTTTGCCAGCAAAAAGACAAAGAGAGGGGTCAAATCAAACCTCTCTTGGGAGGGAGTTCCAAAGCCTAGGAGCAACCACTGAGAAGGTTTTCTCTTGTGTCCTCACCAAATGAGCCTCAGAGGATGGTGGGATGGAGAGAACAGACACACACCCCCGGATCTTGAAGAATGGTGGATCCGGGGGAGGTGTTTTAATGATGGGCATGGAGACGAGCACAGGGGTTGGCCGGGGCGTGGACATGCCCTGGTCAGAAGGAGACAGGGGCGGGGCTGAAGCAGGGCCTATTTTACCCCTTGCCGCCCCTGGCTTCCTCCTCTTTTCACTGGATCGAAAGAAGGAGGGACGTTCGGATGGTGAACTTGTTTAGCCACGAGGGATAGATAAGTTGGCTGTGCTGTGCTTGTGTGTGCAGCCCAGCAGTGTGATTGTAATTGTGTGATTGAGTTTTGGTTGTGTCCTTCTTTCAAGTCGGTTGAGTTATAGTATTGTTGAACTTTCTTTCTTTATTGCTAATACCTATATTTGCTAGTACCTTTTATTGCATTCCTATTGTTATATTTCGTTATATTGTTATATTTGTTACATATGCCTATTGTTATATTTTGTACTAGTTTGATTGCTTAATTTAGTTGGTTGATTAATTTAGTTGGTTGATTAATATTGAGTTTGTGTTAGTTTGTTTTAATTTCCGGTTCTTTAAAGGCCCGCCATGTGGCCATCCCTCTGGGGACTCGGGGGGACCCGTGCTCTCATGGCCACAGCGCTGGACTTTGGGGGGGGTATTTGGGAGCCGCTTGGCCTCAGCGCCTCCCTGTTCTTGCGATCCCCCTCCAGTAATTTTGCCCCCGTGCAGCCCAGCCCAGCGCCGTACTTTGGCCTTTTGCCGGCCGCCCCCCCCCCCTGCAGCCCAGCCCAGTGCTACGTTCGGGTGCTGAACTTTGGGGCCACTGAGCTCTGTGCTCGGCCACCTTTTGCCGCCCCCACAGCCCAGCCCAGTGCCGGATTTCGGGCACCGCCAAATGAGCCTCAGAGGATGGTGGGATGGAGAGAAAGCCCTCCCCCACCCAAACTGTAATGTTTGGCCAAGCTCATATGGGGAGGTACAGGCTTTCAAATAGTTTGGGCCTAAGTCATATTGGGCTTTATAGGTCAAAACCAGCATTTTGAATTGTGCATGGAAACTATTATCTACAACAAAGGTCATACACAATTGCTTGTGCAAGTATAATACATACCTAGCCCTATTTTCCATCCAACAGATATGATTAAGATCACACTCACTCATTCATTCTCCTACATAAAACGCTGCTACTTTCAGGGAATGCATAGTTTTTAAAAGATGTACCTGTACATTATCCTAAATTATCATAAGTCATTTTAAAAATCACTTAATTTGCCCCTCCCCCAGAAAAACCCACATCACAGGGTTGTGTTGATTTGAAATGGGAGTACTTTTTGTCTCTTTGTCTTATGCTGCAATTGTGTGAACTGAGGGACAAAAGCTATGTCAAAGATTACAAATGTTGCAAGTATAACCAAATACTCAGGGGTTCTCTAGATGATAAAAATACTCCTCATAGAATTTGAGGAGAAGACCTTTTGTCCCAACATGCTCTGAACAAGATTCATGGTACTTGGAAGGAGGGAGGATAAAAACTCCATCTACTGCAGGAAAAGCCTTTGTGGTTTTCCCAAAAAATTTTTGAATAATGTGCAGACTTGTACATTATTGCACATTTGGACAGTCAATTCAGGACACTGCACATTCTCAGCAAGCGTGGAAGTGGAGAGCAGATTGGTCAGATGTGTGTGTGCAGTGGGCTTGCCTGCAAGGAAGTGGCTGGAAGTGCCATTTTCCATTTTCACATTATCGAGTGTATACTTTGTTGCTGTGCTGAGGCAGCCAAAGAGGTTTTTATAAATGGAATGGTGCACTTGCACACTGCAGTGGCTACAACACAAGTGGAGAATGATAACGCTTGGCTGCCATCTTGATTCTCAGGCACGGCTGTGTGTGCCCTTCAAACATGGGTAGCTTCTTGTATCAGTGATTTTGCCAAAAGACCATGGAGACAAATGGGTGCTGCTGCGAATTTGCAATCATGCACATCAATCTGCATTATATCTTATCTAGACAAGCCCACAGAATGTTTTAAGAACTCAGGGTTGTTGTGTTTTTTTTAAACTGGTCTGCACAGAGAATAGTTGCTTTTCAAAAGCTCTTATTTTTGTCATCAAGAGAGGGAACACATTAACATGTAATTGCTTCCAGAAATATTTTTCCATGATTTAATGAAAAAAGAAAGACAACAGTCACAAGAGGATGGAGCAGAAAGGAGATGCTTAAGAACTGCATGTTGCATAC
Source organism: Gambelia wislizenii (assembly GCA_030847615.1). Classification (NCBI taxonomy): domain Eukaryota; kingdom Metazoa; phylum Chordata; class Lepidosauria; order Squamata; family Crotaphytidae; genus Gambelia; species Gambelia wislizenii. Next base: position 159,901,483 of record JAUMIR010000001.1, on the reverse strand, counting down.
AGTAGTTGGAGGGACTCTTGTACAGTATATGTGGAATGTATTTTGGTTTATAAGTTATTTACCCTGGCGGGGGGGGGTGCTATCCTTGAACTATTCTTATGAGGAAAATCATCATCATCACCACCACCACCCTTTAATATGATATAGTACAATATAGTAACACAAACCACAATATAATTTATATGTAGCATTGCAGAAGGTATGGTTATATACTCGTTAGCTTGGCTTATTCTTAAGGAAAAAGATGTTACCCTTAGGAAGTGTGAGGATTTTGAGGTGGGATCATCACAGATAGTGGTCAGAAGTAAAAACACCACAATGGTATCATTACACTTACCATGGACCCTTTTACACTATGGAACTAAAGCACTGCGATTCCACTTTAACTGCCATGGTTCCATCCTATGGAATCCAGGAATTCGTAGCTTAGGAATGAGTATTATCCAGTGTCTTACTACAATTGTCATAATGTCCAAACTCAGATAAAAAGGCAAATACTTTTAGTTATGACTTGATAAAACCATTCAATTTCAAAACTGGCTTGTTTTAGTAATCTGTAAGATTACCACAGTTTAAAGTAAGGCTAAACAGAAGTTAATCAAAATGGAACTTTCCAATCTCCTTACACCCATGCCAGACAAGGGCAGCATCCTGTGAGTCTGAAGCTTTCATGGGTTTATCTTCATAAAGGTAAACCACAGTTTACTGTTATGTGAAACAACAACATAGCCAGTATAAAGCATCCCCATGACAAGCAGAGAACAACCCTATATTTATCCCCAGCCTTCCATTTCTCTCTTTGTGTCACATTGGCTGATTATTAACAGCATGTTTTTCCTTATATTTTCAAAAGCAAAAGAACCAGGGACGACTCCTCCTTAAGGAAAGCTGTTGCTGAACATCCAATGAATAATATCCATATGGGAGGAAGGGTACATGGATACAGAAACGTCTTAGTTTATTTCTTCACCCATAGGACTGGAGTACATTTACACAAGGGAGGACCAGAGTTTGGAAACATTACTACTTGTACTACAAGCCTCAGAGTCTGTGGGAGTAACTTTTCTAAACTCTAGGACAGCCAACCAAAGGTTGCATATTATGAGATAACATTATAAACTGCCGAAATTCCCTGTACTATCACCATGAGATGAAACTGCTACTCTGGAACAGTGTCAGAATGGCTATAGCTTAAATAATGGGAGCTCCAGAATTCCCCCCGCCCCTACACACACACACCCTTCTTCTTGAGTTCCAAAGCAACTTTCGCTTCCTTTTCAGACACGGTTAATGTTTTTGAATAAATTCCAGCTGATAAATGTCCACATAATATTTTATCGCACTTAATTGCTATAAGAAAATGAATGTTGGTTGCTTCGAAGTAACACATGCCCAGAAAATGTTGCTAGGTTGTATATTGTTCTAGCATCTGTGTCAGATTATAGTATTCCTGTTAAGTAAAGCAGTAAAAAAAGAAATAATTTTAAAACCACCCAATCCCTTCCAGGCATATGGGATATGTTATTTCACTTAATTGTAGCATATGAATGTTAACCATTTACATTCCTCGATATCTTTAGTTTGGTGCTGAAGAACCACCACATACTGCAACCTCTTCAAATTGCTGAGATCAAGGGTGTGGGATTCATGCAGGCCGCAAAACCCATGCTGGCCTTTAGGGGGAGTTCCATTGTGCCCCTTTAGACCCTCACCATTCTCCCAAGGCCCAACCTATACACACACCCAAAAAAATTCAGCTGAAAATATACTTTCACAGGCCTCAAAAAGCTGCTGTGGAGCTTTAAAATGCTGTTGCTAGAGCTCCACTCCCTCAAATAGCCACACATTCCCCCCACAAAAAAGCCTGAAATGTGACCAGAAGTGATGCAACATCCTTTCTGATCACCCAAAATGGCAGTTGTGATGACGTGACGTGGATTCCCAGAGCTCTGGAAGAGCCAAGCATGGTGCTGTGCAGCCCTGCAGAGTCCAGAGTTTGTCCATCCCTTGCATAGATGGTTGAATGTACAGTTGTCCCTTCACATTTGCTGGGGTTTGGTTCCAGGACCCCCCGTGAATACCCAAATCCATGAATACTCAAGTCCCATTATATGCAATGGCACAGCAAAATGGTGTCCCTCATATAAGATGGCAAAATCAAGGTTTGCTTTTTAGATTATTATTTTTTAAAGAATATTTTCAAGCCGTGAATACTTAAAACCATGAATGCCAAATTCATGAATGTGGAGAGACAACTGTACTACTTTTTCTAAATGTACTAGGCTTCAGCCATTAATAAAGAGTGGAGACAAAATTAGAGGAACAGGTCAAATAGGCTGGGAATGATTAGTTGCTTGAAGTCTAATAAACCTTAAGCTCAAAGTGATTGGCTTTAAGAGGTCATGACCCTGATCCAAAAGCATACATGTGCCAGAGAGTGGCTATCCATTGTGTCCTGGTTCTATGTCATTCTGCTTTCCTAGAATCCTTAAACCTGATGATCCCATCTCATCCGCTATGAGCTTATTTGCGGTTTGTAAACTGAACAGGAACAGTAACCAAGCAAGGGAGAGTTTAAAGCAGGTGAAAGACTGTCTGGGATCTAGTTAGTTACAGGTACTTACATCCTAGAAAGTGCCCAAACAGATCTTACTACAAAGAATTTACTAGAGAAAATGTATCATATGAAATCAATATACATGAGATCAACAAACAGAACTTAACCAAATGAATTAGCAAAACATTTCAGTTTCTGCCTTCTCTTGTTGACCAAAGTAAATGACTTTTATTTTATAAATGACTGTGAAGTTAAGGGCCAGGATAAAGTTTCCACAAAGTGGAGCAGCAATGCAATCCTTTCTCTATCTACACAGGAAAGTAATTCATGTTGCATTAAGTGGGGCCTGCATCTTGGTGAGAGAGTATGTGTACTTCTTTTAACTGGAAACAAATCCCATTTAGTTCAGGGACTCACTTCTGTAAACAGACGTTGATCCTTTCACCTCCTATTTGCCCTCTCTGAGTTCAGATCATCTGCCTCTTCTTAAAAAGTCCAACTTAAAAGCATCCTCTGCCTCCTCCCAGGTTTGCTCCTTTCAAAATTCAGCTTTGGAAGATTTGCACGCCTGTGGGAAATTTGAAATGGTGGCAATGGTGTTCTCCTGCCCAGTTTTCCCACAGCTACCCTCTCTTTGGATTGTTTGCAGTTGCTGTTGACTGCCATCATGCCGACTTCAACTTATGGTGATCCTGTGAATGAGAGATCTCCAAGTCACCCTATCATCAACAGCCCTGTTCAGGTTTTGCAGACTCAGGGCTGTGGCTTCCTTGATTGAATCTATCCATCTGGAATGTGGTCTTCCTGTTTTCCTACTGCCTTCTACCTTACCAAGCATCATTGTCTTTTTTTGGTGAGTCATCTCTTTTCACAGTACATCCAAACTAAGACACTCTTCGTTTAGTCATCTTGGCTTCTAGGGAGAGTTCAGGCTTGATTTGCTGTAGGACCCATTGATTTGTCATTTTAGTAGTCCACAGTATCCATATAACTCTTCTCCAGCACCACATATCAAATTTATTGAATTTCTTCTTATCAGTTTTCTTCACTGCCCAGCTTTCACAACCATACATGTGAAATAAGATGGCGTGGGCATCCCTAACTTTAGTATTCAACTATATATCTTTTTACTTCAGGATCTTGTCTAGCTCCTTCATAGCTGCCCTTCCAAGTCCTAGCCGCCTTCTGATTTCTTGACTGAACTCCCCATTCTGATTAATGGCTGAGCCAAGGTATGAAAAATCCTGAGCTATCTTCATTGTCTACTTTAAAGTTATATAAATAATTTCTGGTCATTATTTTTGTTTTCTTAATGTTTAACTGTAATCTGGTCAACACACTACACTATTATAGCACTATTATTCCACTTTAACTGCTCTGGCTGCCTTTTGTGGAATTCTGGGGTTTGTAGTTTAGTGAGGCCTAAGATTTCTTTGGCTGAGAATTCTAAATGCCCCTCCCTAAACTGCAAATCCCAGAATTACACAGCAGTTAAAGTGGAATAATAGTGCTATAACAGTGTAGCGTGATAATCTAATAACCCTGCCTTTGCACTTTCTTCCTTGACTTTCTTCAGTAATTATTCCAAGTCTCTGCTATTTTCTGCTAGTAGTAAGGTGTCATTTGCATATATTAAATTGTTGATATTCTTTTGTCCAATTTTCATCCTCCTTTCTCCAAATCTAATCCTGTTTTATGTATATGTTCAGTATACAGATTAAACAGATAGAGTTATATAATGCAGCCTTCCCTGACCACTGACCAATTGGGAACCATTCTGTTTCTCTGTATTCTATCCTCTTGTCCTGAGTACAGGTTATGCATCAGGATAATTAAATGTTGTGGCATACCCATTTCTTTAAGAGTTATCCATAGTTTTTCATGATCTACACAATCAAGGCTTTGCTATAATTTAGAAAGCACAGGCTGATTTTCTTTTGAAATTCTTTGGTGTGCTCCATTATCCAACATATGTTTTCAATATGATCCCTAGTGTCTCTTCCTTTCCTGAACCCAGCTTGAACATCTGGCATTTGTCGCTCCATATATAGTAAAAGTCTTTGTTGTAGAATTTTGAGTACCACTCTGCTTGTATGGAAGATAAATGCAATGGTTCTGTGGTTACTGCAATCCCTGGTGTCCCCTTTCTTGGGACTGGGATGCATATTGATCATTTCCAATCTGTGGGCCATTGCTTTGTTTTCCATATTTGTTGACAGACTTCACTTGGGACTTAGATTCTTTCTGTTTAGCTTGAAGCAGCTTTATTGGTATGGCATCTGTTTCTGGTGATTTATTTCTCCCAAGTGCACTAAGAGCAGCTTCTTCTTCACTGTTTCAAATTGTACATTCATCTTCAAATGGGTCTTCCTTGAATGAATCTGACATCCTTTCTTCTTTTTTTATATATTTCTTCCGTGTGTTGTTTCCATCATCTTTTTATTTCTACTTGGTCATGCAATGTATTTCCCCGCGAGTTGTATAATATCCCTGCTTTGTGCTTAAATTTTCCTTTGATTTCTCAGATCTTATGGAAGAGGTCTCTTATTCTACCTTTTTGTTGTTATTTTCTATTTCTGTGCATTGATAATTATAGTAGTTCTCTTCATCCCTGTGCAGAGGTTGCTGGACAGTTGCATTCAGGATTCTGATCCTATTTCTGTTACCTTTTACTTTTGTTTCTCATCTGTCCCTAACTGTTTGAAGAGTTTCATCTGTCATCCATTGAAGCTTCTCTTTCTTTTTGGCTGCAGACAGTGTCTTTTTGCATTCCTCCCTGACAATGTCCCTGGCTTCGGTCCAGAGTTCTTCTGGCTCCTGGTCAATTAGGCTTAATATTGCAAATCTATTTTTTTGCGTTATCTTTAAATTCTATAGGTATGCTCTTCAGGTTGTATTTTGGCATGATGATTGGTTTAGTGTTCTTTTGTAGCTTTATTCTAATGTTTTCATATTAGCAGTTCATGGTCCATGCCACAATCTGTTCCTGGTCTTATTTTTGCAGCAAGAATGGAGCTTCTCCATTTTCTGCTTCCAATTATATGGTCAATTTCTATATTGTCCATCAGATGATGGCCATGTATACAGTCACCTATTGGGGAAAAGGTGGTGGAGAAATCAAATCAAATAGATAAATCAGTGAGTCAGCCTAGATCTCTTTCTGAAGTGAGTTTTGTGTTTTTGAAAGGGTTGCTATAGGTGTTTATGCCTATGACTGTATTGGATGTTGACAGGGATAAATGGGTTTGTACTGTGGAATTTTCTACCATGCAGGAGGCACTAATATGTAGAGTTCATTTTTTTACGTATCTGTTATTGTGCAAAAATATCTTCCTTAAATGTTTGTGTTTATGCACAAATGTTAGGCAGAGGTGTGTGGTGCTATGGACTTCTAGCTCCAGAACCTATAGTGTTGTTTAGGGGCTCTTGACATGAACCATAGCGTAACTCCTTTTGACTGCCTGCTTTCCTGCCCTTGGATGGATTTCCTGACACAATCAATGCAGGACTTTCCTTTTTACCTTATTAGAGAAACCTGAATAATTACTTCCATTTCTGCCATAAGTTCATATGACACTAGTCTTCCTACACTCTGTATAATATATTATGCAATCTATATATATAAAATTATCTTGGGTATGTTGCTGCTCCCAGTGTGCTGATTAGCCGCTTAGGAAACTTCCAACTAATCAAAGCTCTCTGTTGGCCAGCCAGTCAGCACACTGGGAGCGGAAATGTGTGGAATGCTTCCACTAGCTGCAGGCTCTGACCATGCTGCCAAACTGGTCTGCGGGGATTTACTCACTAGTAAAGGGTTTCTCCCCTCCCTCAGACTGTTCAGCTGAACCATGCACATATTGCTGGACTGGGTTTTTCACAGCTGCCTTGGGGTCCCGCACCATAATCCCAGTGGATTTACTTGGGAGTAAAGCCCAACTGGGCTTCCTTTTCCAAGGAAGTGGCAGAACCTGGTCTCCAACTCCCATGAAGCGTGTTAGAGGAGCAAGATAAGATAACAGTGTATGCTACGCCAGGTACAACTAGTATATACTAAATATTCCTACAAGAAATAAGAGCTGAGGTCATTGTAGGCTGGATCCTTCACTGAGAGACCAGCATGGCTCTGAAAGAGCCTCCTTGGAATGACTGGGCTCAAGGTTTGTCTTGAACATAGCTTGGAACCAACAAATTGCAAGTTTAACATGGCTGTGGGTCAGGCCTGTTGTTCCCCTGTTACCATCTCCAAACGGTTCAGAGTCCAGATGGGCACATCAGACCGTCGCTGCAGCCACCACTGTCATCTCCCTTACTGTCTCAGAAGGTAGGAAGCCAGCCCGCAACATGTGATCAAGGCCCTCTGCATGTGATCAGCCCTGATCACATGCTGCAGGATTCCTTCCTGCCTTCTAGAAGAGCCAGAGAGACTGGCAGCAGCAGTAGCAAGGGCCAGCCTGCTGGGACAGGCTCCTGCAGTCTCATGGGGCCTGATCCATTTCTTCCCGGCAGAAGCAGAGTAAAACAGGTATTATCTTATAATGGTGTATCAGGCCCTACCCTGCCTTCCCCACATCTGAGCCTCATATTTGCCCAGGGCATGGTGAGGACCATCCAGGGGCAGAATGGGGCAAATACCCTGTGTCATCAGGATGGAGGGCTGTAAGATGGGGCAAGACAGGGTATGTTGCCCATCTAGACATGGCGATAGTTACTCCTTGGTTTTGTAACAAGGGTTTAACAAAGTTACATTTCAAAGGTAATGTGATGACTGGAAACAGTATAACAAGTAATTTTGGTTAGTTTTTGCTTAGTTGCATTTTAGAGGCATTTTGAGCAGACTTAAATAAAAAGTTTAGATTTCAGGGCCTCAACGATCCTAAAAGGCTTATTTTTAAAAAGGAGTGAAAAAGTACTGGGCAACTCAATAAATTTGTAATGTGGCAATGAATTAGATTGGGGGGCAGAAATGCAATGAATTATGTGATTTATTACTTTCTAAAAGTAACTTTCCCAGCTCTAGTTTCAAAAACACACACCCCACATTGTAGAATGACAGTCAGTGCATCTGTATCAAGTTTTTGTTGTTGTTTTGCTTGAAGACAGCACCACTGTAGAAGCTACTTGCTTCCACCTCATGTTTCTAAACTTTCCCTGGATTCCCTCCCAAATTTCAGAATATACCCTTGGTCATCCACTGAACCAAACAGGGATCAGTGTAAAGAGGGGGAAAGCCCCATTAAGCTATAGAACTAGATTTTTACAGAATTTTACAATGAGGAATAAAATATACTGCTTTTAAAAGCATGGGATAAATGCATAAAAGGTAGATTTGGCTGTGGCTGCTTAACCACAATTATAAAGAGCATAATCTCCATGTTCAGAGATAGCATATCTCTGATTCCCATAGAGCAGCTGTACATATTTTCACCACCATGCCCTGCTTTTCACCTTCCCTATGGCAGAAGTCCAGTTCCTATCGAAGCCAGAATACTAAGCTAACAGGACCAGCGATGTGACGCAGTATGGTGTTTCTCCTGTATTTACAGAGCACTTACTGATACCCACTAAAAGAACAGAAAAGACTATTCATATCACTACCATGGTTACGACATTTATTTCTTTTTATTTATTGTATAACTTTAGTGCTGAGACATTCCAAACACAACAAGAAGCTTCCTTTCCAACACAGCATAAATAACACGACAAGGCACAATGTGGAGATGTAGCAGCAAGATGTCTGAGGGAACACCATGAAATGATAAGGGTGCCAACTTAGGCATCACAACAGCTTTGATTTTTAGCATTGTAAATTGTGTGCTTCCCTGGGAAATAAAACTCAGTGTCTAAATTCTCAGTGCATTACACATGTACAATTCTAAGAGGGGTGAAAAATATTTTGGTGCTTGGTAACACATGGACATTTTCAACTTCACTGGGACCTTGTTAAAAATAAAAGGAATTGATATAGTGAAAATCTGCATACTTGGGTGCTTCTTGGCTGATACTAAAATATCCCCAAGACTTCATTCCTTCCTAATAATAATAATAAAATAATAAAATTTTATTTCTATCCCGCCCCTCTGCAACGCAATTCCTTCTCCCATTTCCTAAGTAATTTTGCAACTCTTACTGCAAACAAACCTGCAGGGTTTATATTCCTCTGTGTGTGTATGTGTGTTTAAAAGCAAAAAAAAAAAAAAAAAGTTTACTATACATGCACAGTATAGCTTTAGAGATGTTCATGCAGGCAGGCAGCTAGCTTGAAAAGTAGTAGTAGGAAAAAGACTGAATAAGCATTCAGTCTATTAGTCAGAATATCTGCAATATAAATTTTGGAAAGAAAGGCCAAAAGTAAGCCAAGCTCATCTTGAGAATGGAGACTTTACTGTGAGTTCTCTCTCTCTCTCTCTCAATCTCTCTCTCTTTATGTATATCAGTTATCTACAGAAAGATGGAACAATGTTATTTATCTCGCATGGCTGAACAACAACACCACTAAGGAAGACTGTTCCATTGAGAAATATTTTTATTTACTACTACTTTGCCCACCTTCCTCCCCAGGAGCTCAAGTTAGCAAACTATGGCTTGAATCCTATTATTAGTTTCAACTAAAACAGGCCCACTGAATCAATGTTTTGACTCAACATTTGACTAGTAATTCAACCAATCTATTTGAATTGGGACTAGTCGGTAGATTTCAGGCTAATGTTGTATTACTTTCCCATTTCCAGTTTATCTTCACACAAGCAATGTGAGTGGCTTTCATGTCAGTGGAGCTGTAAATCTGCTCCAGGTTTTACTGTAATTTTAAAGAAGCTACTCAAAGTGTTGAATTTATTGTGGGGGGTGTTTGAGTGCAGCACCTTGAACAGCTCCCTTAAAGTACAATTGAAAACTCACAGTGGATTCACTGTCCCAATAAAATGTAAGGCACCATTGTACACTACCCTATGAGTGGAGATTAAGGGGAAAGATAGTAATTAACCCAAAATAATAAGCTTCATAGTTGAATAGGAATTTAATTTTGCATTAGTCAACTCCTAGTCTGGCACTCTAACTACTGTGCCACACTGGCATTTTGCTATGAGTCATTCTAATTATGTTGTCTGTATCACAACAGGTTTTTAAAAAATATGTGAAGTTTCAGTAGAAATGAAGGCTTTTTTGCACAGCAATCCAGTTCATATCTGTGTATCCCTACCCTGCCTGAGGCTTTGACTTCATAAATGAGAATATATTTTGGAATGGCAAACTATAGACCCCCAATTCATTTTGCTTCTCTTCTTTCCAGTCATATCACTGTGTGTGCTGGCTATCCATCACTATCCATGTCTTGAAAGGTTCCTTGGCAGTATAGTATGTCCAACTATAATCCCATTTACTGGAAGACTCTGAGATGCATTGGAATTGTATAGCAGAGATAAACAACTTGTGGACCTGAGACGATAAAACCCTAAACTGCCTATAAGTGATCTCAGTTCAGGTTTTGTAAGAGCAATTTCCCCCTTCTCCAGCAGTCTACTAGATATAGACTAGAGGAATATATAGAGGAAATAAGGCAAGGGTTGGTACAGAGTGAAATAGAAAAAGGAGAGGGGTGGGGGGAATGGCCTCATGTGCAGATCACAGAAAACCCCCTTGAGTGAATGTGCCTCCCATTTGGGGGGAGGAGGTTTTCCACCCCTGCTGTAGTCATGAAGCTGCGTGTGTGTGTGTATATGTGTGTGTGTGTGTGTGTATGTGTGTGTGTGTGTATGTGTATGTGTATGTGTATGTATGTATGTGTATATATATATCCAAGCATATTAAGAAAAAAAAACCCCTAGTGGATTAAATGGCAACTCTGGGCAATGCTTATGTCAAACCAAAGAGTCCCAAAGAGGCATATACCATTATCAATTACTGTAGTAATCTAGTGCCAAGTATCTATAAAGACTTCCCTTTAACGGAGAGAAGATAACAGGCTAGCAGCTCTTTAGCTAAATAGGATTAATTAGCAGGAAGCTGGCTGATTAGTTTGCTGCTGACCTGTAAAACCAAATAAAAATGAGGTTACTGGAAAATAATAGAGCTATTTAGAGTTTAGGTCAAAGTCAAGTAATAGATAACGTCAGTGAAAGATCAACTGATATCATCATGTTAAAGGGTAAGAAAAGATGTTGCCTGCTACACAAAGATTTCAGTCTTTTCAAATGGCATGTATTTTTCCTAAGTAGAATCACTTGTGTATTCCAAAACAAACAACAGTATTTAAATTTTCAAATATCAGTAGACATAATGCTTTCCCATTCACTGTGGCCAAGTTATTTGAGCTTTCCCCCTAACTTCATTATATAAACCCACCTTGTATGATCCCCAGGTCTGGACATTAAGTAGGATTTCATGAATCAAACTTCTACACTTTCATCAATGCTGATGGCAATGGCGATGGTGGTTGTTATTTGCTGTCAAATTGACTTTGGATATTGTCAGACTAGCCCCTTAAAATGTTCTTTTGCCAGCATAACCACCCCCCATTTTTTATGCCAGCAAAAGAATGCACCCCCGCACTTACCTTTCTTTCCCAGCAAAAGCAGCCCCAGCAATGAAGAGGAAGCGAATGGAGCCCTGTTCACTTCCTTGTTTGAAATCCCGCTATACAGTCCTCCTTCAACATTCGCGGCCTCCACACTCATGGTTCCGCATATTCGCGGTTTGTTGCAAGGGGAGGCCGAAGAAAGTGGAGCCCCGTCGCCACCTTCAGGAGGGAGGGGGAGGCAGGGGAAGCAACTACGGGGCCTCTGGAGGGTCTCCGCAGGCCGCATGGTTGCCTGGGGAGGGTGGGGGGAGGAGGGGGAAGCGACTACAGGGCCTCTGGAGGCCCCGTGGTAGCCTGGGGAGGGCAGGGAGGAAGCGACTATGGGGCCTCTGGAGGGCCTTGGAGGCCCCGTGGTGGCCTGGGGAGGGTGGAGGGAGGTGGGGGAAGTCACTACGGGGCCTCTGGAGGGTCTCCGCAGGCCGCATGGTTGCCTGGGGAGGGTGGGGGGAGGCAACTACAGGGCTTCTGGAGGGCCTCCGGAGGCCCCATGGTTGCCTGGGGAGGGCAGGAGAAGTGGGGAAAGCGACTACAGGGCCTCTGGAGGCCTCGTGGTGGCCTGGGGAGGGCGGGGGAGGTGAGGGAAGTGACTACGGGGCCTCTGGAGGGTCTCCGGAGGCTGCATGGTTGCCTGGGGAGGGCGGGGGGAGGCGGGGGAAGCGAATACAAGGCCTCTGGAGGGTCTCCGCAGGCCGCATGGTTGCCTGGGGAGGGCGGGGGGAGGCGACTACAGGGCTTCCGGAGGGCCTCTGGAGGCCCCCTGGTTGCCTGGGAAGGGCAGGGGGAGTGACTACGGGGTCTCTGGAGGGTCTCCAGAGGCCACATGGTCACCTGGGGAGGGCGGGGGGAGGTGACTACAGGGCTTCCGGAGGGCCTCCAGAGGCCCCGTGGTTGCCTGGAGAGGGTGGGGGGAGGCGGGGGAAGTGACTACGGGGTCTCTGGAGGCCCCATGGTTGCCTGGGGAGGGCAGGGGAGGCGGGGAAAGCAACTGCAGGGTCTCTGGAGGCCCTGTGGTCACCTGGGGAGGGTGGGGGGAAGTGACTACGGGTCCTCTGGAGGCCCCGTGGTCACTTCAGGAGGGAGGGGGAGGGCTGTCTTTATTCGCAGAATGTTCACATTTGCTAGGGTCTCTGGAACCTAACTCCTATGAATGTGAAGGGACGACTGTACTTTGTCACACGGGAAATTTAAAAATAAAAACAAAAATAAAGCATAAAAGGTTTATAAAAGCACAGACACACGCACACTTTGAAAGTCCCAAGTAACCCAGGGAGGGTCATAAAAAGAGTGAAACTTACCTGGATGTCCTGATCTCACCTGGAAGTGTTTGCATTGGAACGGCCATTCTTGCTGTAGTCGCAAGAGTAAATGGCCCGAGGTTTCACACACTGGCAATGCCGGCACAAAAGCAGCAAGGGGATCAATTGACAACTTAAGCCATCAATTAAAAACTATGGGTTTTGGTGGGAACATAACCGCAAAATGGTGATGCCTTATGATATGTGCACCCTTTCGCTGTTATTTTGCGTCATTATGACACCTTATTTTGTGGGTCTGATAAAGTCCTCTGACTTATGGCAACTCTATGAATGAGATACCTCCAAGATCTCTGGTCATCAGTTGTCTTGCTCAAGTCTAACAAATTCAGGCCTATGGCTTCCTTGATTGAATCTATGCACCTGTAGTATGGTTTCCTTCTTTTCCTACTGCCTTCCACTTTACCAAGCATTATAATGAGGCATGCCATCTCATGATATCTCCAAAGTACAACAGCCTTAGTTTTGTCATTTACATTTCTAGTGGGAAGTTCAGTTTTGATTTGCTCTTAGGAGATTTTCAGACAGGCAAAAATCGCTCCTTGCCGCGCGAGCAGCCTCCCGAAACTGCTGCGCGGCAAGGGTCTTCTTCGGACGACGCTGTGCCTCTGGCGAAACCGTCCGTGTCACTTCCGTGAAGCTTGGGACGGCTCCGCGTCATATTTCAATCACGGGCAGCCTCCGTGCTTGAAATATGACGCGGAGCCGTCCCAAGCTTCACGGAAGTGACACGGACGGTTTCGCCAGAGGCACAGCGTCGTCCGAAGAAGACCCTTGCCGCGCAGCAGTTTCGGGAGGCTGCTCGCGCGGCAAGGAGCGATTTTTGCCTGTCTGAAAATCTCCGTAGACTCATTTATTTGTCTTTCCGGCAGTACATGGCATACCGTATATTCCGGCGTATAAGATGACTGGGCGTATATGACGACCCCCCAATTTTTAAGTCAAAATATAGACTTTAGGTTATACTGGCCATATAAGATGACCCCCCATCACCCGCCCTCCCCATAGCCACGATAGGGCTCCCCTTCGTGGCTTTGGGGAGGGCGGATGGTGGCTGGAAAGCTTTTCCCCCTCTAGCTAGCCACCCTTACTGAAGCTGCCCGAAGCTGGCTGAGGAATCGCGGGGGATAGCTGGCCAACTGGGGATAGGTTCAGCCACCTCCTGCAATTCCCAATTCACGAGGAGTCTAGCCAGCCTCCTTGTGAGTTGGGGAATCATGGGGGATGGCTAGCCAGCTGGGCAGAGGTTCAACCTCCTCCCGCAATTCCCCAACCCACAAAGAGGCTGGCCAGCCTCCTCATGAGTTGGGGAATCGCGGAGGATGGCTAGCCAACTGGGAAGAGGTTTAACCTCCTCCCGCGATTCCCCAACCCGCGAGGAGGCTGGCGAGCCTCCTTGTGAGTTCGGGAATTGCGGGGGATGGCTAGCCAGCTGGGCAGAGGTTCAACCTCCTCCCATGATTCCCTAACCCACCAGGCGGCTGGCCATCCTCCTCGTGAGTTGGGGAATCGTGAGGGATGGCTAGCTGGCCAGGAAGAAGTTCAACCTCCTCCCGCAATTCCCGAACCCCCGAAGAGGCTGGCCAGCCTCCTTGTGAGTTGGGGAATCGTGAGGGATGGCTGGCTGGCTGGGGTGAGGCTCAGCCCCTCCCACCCAGCAAGGCTTCCCCCCCTGTGCAGCTGCACTGTGCAGCTGCACTGTGCAGGGGTGGAATAAGGTGGCTAGCAAGCTCCCCCCCCCCCAGCTAGCCACCTCCGTCCTTCCGAGATGGGGCTGGCACAGCCCCATCTTGGACTTGTATCTGGCATATAAGACGGCCCCTGACTTTACAGCTGATTTTACAGGCTGAAATAGTCTTCTTATATGCCGGAATATACGGTAAATTTTCCTTGGATTTTTTTCCGAGCTGTGAGACCGTGTTCTGGAATAGTTTCTTTCTGACATTTCGCCTGCATCTGTGGCTGGCATCTTCAGAGAATGGTTCACAGATGCAGGCGAAACACCAGAAAGAAACTGTTCCAGAACACAGTTTCACAGCCTGGAAATAACCCAAGGAAAATCTATGGATGCCGGCCATGAAAGCCTTTGACTTCACAGTACATGGTATCTTCAGAACTCTCCTCCAGCACTACATTTCAAATGAGAGAATTTTCTTCCTATCAGCTTTCTTCTCTTTCTAGCATTTATAATCATACTTAGAATGGTGATGATGGAGAAGTATTATACAGAGCCTTCAGTGTCATTGACATTGCTAACTGAATGTGCATATATATCATCATGTCCAGTGGTACTGCATGTGCTACTGAATATGACCTGAATATGGACCTTCCACAGCAGACAAAAGTGTTCACTCACATCCATAGGGGAAATTACACATTCATAAAATGGCAGCAGAAGTGATCCCTGACCCTGCACAGATTTCTTCCTTGGACTTCCGGGGTAGCAGAGAGGTACACTGCTTTTATAAAACTCTGCTTAATGCATCAACTAGGCTCTAAATAATAGCTGCCAGATTTTTGTGGGTTTTTTTTTCATGCATAAGGGCTAAGGTTTATGGAAGGGCTCATCTAGACAAGGCAATATAATGAGGATTGCTGTATTAATGCAAAATCGTATCAATTAATTCATCTCCACGTGGGTGGTTGTTACGGGGGTTTTTTTTGCAAGATCGTGGGTATGCGAAGTTATCCATGTTTGAAGTTCACACGCAACCATGCCTCTGAATCTAGATGGTGGCTGGGAGTGAATTATTCATGTTATTATTCTCCACAAGTTGCCGCTGCTGCAAAGGGTTTTTAAAAACTTTAAATCAAAGGTGCGCAAATGTAATCTTCAGCTTGAAAAAGCTGTTTGGTTGCCTCAGCACTGCAAAATGTGGGCGATCACTACCATGAAACTCCAAAATGGCACTTCCGCACACTTTGTTGCCAGCAAGCCCCATGCACATCCAACCAATTAGCTTTCCACTTCCAAAATGCACCACGCTGACAATCAGTTGTCCAAATGGGCACTAATGTGCATTTCCATGTATTTTTTTTTTAAAAAAAACTTCAGGAAAAGCTGCAAAGGCTTTCCTCATGCAGTCCCCCTCCCCTTCAGAAAACAGCGAATCACTGTGACAAATGTTTTTCTTGAATTCTATGAGGAATTTTCCCACCATCTAGACAACACAAAAATCTCTGCATGTAAAATGACACATTCATTGTGCTATGCAGCTCTTGTGTTGAATCACAATGTTGCAGAACTGAACCAAGACAACAAATTTACAGCTGGATGCTCAGCCAAATGTACACTGCTTGCAAACTGTATTTTAGTCAAATTCAACGTCTTGATTTTAAAACAACAACAACTTTTAAGCCCTGGACAGCTTAGGGCCTGGCTACCTAAGAAAACCCTCTATCCCTTTTCATTATGAACTTTCAAAAGAACAGAAGTTAGAGTCAGCAAATAAAGCTAACTGAGAACTCCCATCTTTGTTAACTTGTGGAATTTATTGCCTCAGGATATGATGGTGGCTACATGTACTTAGGTTGTTTTACTAGTATTTTCTCACTATTGGACAGATTCATTGCAGATAGTCTACTCGCTCTGATAACTAAATGGAACCTCCATGTACATATGGAGTCTATCTCTGATAATTTATGTGGTAGAACAAATATAGAAAGACATCAACAAGAACCACGTCTCAGAAGCATATGACTAGTCACTGTTGTAATGAAACAGAATCTTTGAATACACAGAACTCTTGGCTGTTATGAAAATTTTCATCATCTTGGTGTTCAGAGGAGCCAGACCCCATGAACAATCAGAATGCACCCTTCCCTGCATACATTTTTCTATCAATATATAGCAGTAACTGTATTAAAACATATAAACCCGTGATTAAAGTATCACATACTTGAATAATATTTATTTGTGTATCGAGGGTGAAGAAGGGTCTGCAAACCAAATCCTCTGAGGAACTGTTGTACAAGTTGGGTATATTTAGAATGGAGAGAAAGAACACTTATTGGACCCATGCCAGACATCTTCAAAAATCTGAAGTGCTATAAAGTAGGACCCCCATATCCACTGATTCATTATCCACTGATTCAATTATCCACGGGACACAAAACAGCACACCTACCATAGAGTCTTCCTAGAAAATGTGTCCTCTCTAGCCATTTTCTAGGTCCTCCAAGGCAACTCTATGGTATTGTAAACCAGAAGCCCCATTATTTTCAATGATGTTTTCTATTATCCACAGTTTTCAGTATCCACTCCCCCCAGAACCAATCCCCAGCAGATATGGGGGTCCTGCTGTAATGTAATCAACAGATGCTCCAGAGAACCAATTACTGGAAATTGCAGACCAAATCTGACATTTCGAGGTTGAACAGTAAGGGCTTGTCTGCACCAGTGCAAAACCCAAAATCACCTCCCTGATAATGCCACACAACATGTTGCCTTTCCCCAAATCTGGTGATAGTGATGCATGATCTACAGCTCTATTTGCGCCAGACTCAGGGAATGCCCTTTTAATCCAGGTTTTAGAAAAATTGCAGGTTTTTTTCCTGGAGAAATATCCCAATGCTTTGAGGTGTTTGACAGTGGAACAAAGGTCTCAGGAGCTGACGGACTCCCTTCAGTGGAGATGTTTAAGCAAAGCTGGACATACAATGCATCCTGCTTTGAAGATCCTATATACTGCATTGCAGATCCTATATACTGACCCGGGGGCCTCTAAGATCTGCAGATATTTTACTGGGCTAGGCAAACTCCAAAAAGTGTTCCATCTATAGAAATCTATGATTTTATGAAACAAGGTATCATGTTATAATTAAATAAGACTGATTTGTTTCTTACCTTTTAAAAAGGGTACTCCCTCAGTTCCTAGCAGCTTGTTACCACTAATACAGACATAGACACATTAATATCCCTTTTTAAGATATCATTTTTATAATGGGAAGAAATTACTTTTAAACACCTTATAAAACTGTAGTTATAAATTTCTGGAAGAAGAAACAATTACATAAAAAATGGAATTACAGGCATTTCCATTAATACAGCTTTTTTTCCCCTTTTAGTTAGGATGATACTTTGCCAAAAATATACTGTATATCAAACCTTAATTTATCATCTGGAGAAGTCAATTCACTTTCATATATTAGACTGATGAAAAATACAATACCACTCCAATACATACCACATTTTTAAAATTAATAAGATCTCTCCTGAAGCTTCCTATATGCAGAAAATGGATTCCATCCTCATTTTGCCCTGAAACAACATTATTGTGATTCTTCCTCCCCGCTTCCACCCCCATACACACACACACACAGAATAAGAGGGATGCCTATGATGTTATGGGAAATGTTGCTTGTTGTAGCCCATCCTCACAGCAACATCATGGCCTCCTTCAGACACTTGAGTCTGTGTTTAAGGAGTGTGCTGAAGACAAGGATGCAGTCTGTTACTGCCAAGTCAAACAGTGTTTGTTAATGGAGATGGATGAATTAATGGAGCAATTGCTTCAGGTAAACAAGAATGCTAGAGAAAGGGATGACCTTAAGTTTCCAGAGATAACACTGTTTGCTTACCTTGGCTCCATGTATGTTTGATCCACAAACATCTTAAGGTGGTTTGTTTGCCCTTAAGCTACCATTTACATCCTGATTATAAACACCTTTGGGTAGAGGTGAGTCTACTGAATTCAATAAAGCATTTTCCCCATTTAATTCCACTTAGGATTTTTAATCTTAATTCTGTTTGGGGAATGAGCTATTACAGTTACTTATAAAAGTGCATGCCATTTCATCTGTTCTACTGTGAATATTTACTAGAAAGTAAGATCATAAAATGAAAAGACTGGGCACTAAAGTCAGAATCATTCAAGCAATCATCTTTCCCATCACCATGCATGGATGTGAGAGCTGGACAGTGAAGAAAGCTGACAGAAGGAGAAACAACTCATTTGACATGTTGTGCTGGAGAAGAGGGCTGAAGATACCATGGATGGCCAAAAAGACAGACAAATGGGTCTTAGAACAGCTCAAGCCAGAGCTCTTACTAGAAGCCAAGATGACTAAATTGAGGCTTTCATGCTTCGGTCACATCATGAGAAGACATGGCTCACTGGAAAAGTCAATAATGCTAGGAAGGGTGGAGGAAAAAGAAACGAAAAGAAGGCTGCACACCAGACAGCTAGACTGATTCAGAGAGGCCAGGGGCCTGAACCTGCAAGACCTGAGCAGGGTGGTAGAGGACAGGGGATCTTGGAGATATCTCATTCATGGGGTCACCATGAGTCAGGGTTGATTCAAGGGCAGTTAACTACAATAAGCACCACTAGACCTATTCACAGGTTGCATGGGCAACCTGTGTTCTCCAGGCCTATGAGTGCTAATTGTCCATTGCAGAAGGTCTTTTAATTGGAAAGAGTTTATATATTTTTTTATAATTTAGTAGTCTTTAAAACTGTTTTAAATTAATGTTTGCTATCATTGTTTGTTGACTTGTTTTGTTTAAGAGGCTTACAGCACACCAAATTAAAGTGGCAGGGCAACCGTGTCACATAATGTCATTGTTCTTCCAGTGTTCTGCTGTTTCGGTCCCTTGGGAGACCAAGGTAAAGCCACATCTTTTTGGTAACAGATTTTTCTGGTTAGCAAAGCCTTGGTTTTACCTCAGCTTCCCACAGGACTGGAGTAGAAGACAGAACCTTCCAGCTGCCCTGCTGCTTTAATTCAGTGTGCAATAAGCCTCTTAGTTTTGTATGGTCCATTCTTTTAAGCTGCATTTTGTGTTCACTTTTATTGGGAGCTGTTTTGAGTCCCATGTTAGGAGAGAGGTGGGGTATAAATAAAATAAATAAATGTTGGACTCCAGTCCTGCATGTTCATTATGCTGATTGAGGTTGATGGGGCTTTAGAATCCCACAATATCGACAAGAGCACAAGGTGCACTCCCTCTGGAGGCAACCAGTCCTGGGTTTCATGAGACTTGATTCTGAGTAAAGATGTTTGGGTTTGGCCTGCAAAAGTCCAGTTTAATGAACTACAGTGAAAAGATAGTAATTCTTAACAGTGACTGCTAAAGTTTCAATGAAAGGCAGCTTTGGACTTCAACAGCTTAGGACAAATTAATGGAGGATAATGGCTACTAGGCACAATGGCTATATATTCCCTGCATAACCAGAGGCACTACTCCTCTCAGTATCAGTTAATGGGCAACATGATTGGGAAGGTGTTATTGCACTCAGGTCCTACCTATGGGCTTCCTACAAGCAATTGACTGACCGCTGTGTGAATACATTGCTGGGTTACAGATGCCTTTGGCCTGATATAGCAAGGCTCTTCTTACATTCTTGTTGGTAAAAAGCCACTTACATTTCAAACATTTTTGGTTGGAAAAACGATTAAGAAATCTCTTAATAACACCATATTGAGCTCGTATGAGGGTTTTTAATAAGGGCCTTATCACTTCAGTCTGAACCTAGAAAATCAGAAGCATCATTGATTTCTGCAGTTGAAAGTTGTTGGTTTTTTGTTTTTGTTTTTGCTAAGCTTGAACATTTGCCCACAGACAAACACTGGGTGGGAGGGAAATGATCTCATTGCCATTAACAGCTTGGGCAGCAAACACAGCAATCATGCAGAAATATAGTTTAGAACCGAAATATTTCAAAATCATGTTCAAGTCTCAAATATCAGGGGATTGACTTAAAAGTCCAGCATACGTAACTGCAAAATGTGTCATGGGTATTTGAATTTCAAGATTTATGTTCACCCCAATGCCACCACTTTTATACGGAACTGAGCCAAAGGGATGTGGCTTTTCCAAAAGTTTTTGCTATGCTACAGAGAACACATACCCTTTCAGTTATATGTCTTGGATCATTTTAAAATGTATTTGAAGTGACTTTAATTCAGAGTGAAGGCAATGCAGATCCAGGACCTTGAACTCACTCTGAATTGGCTTCATGATATCCCTCAGTAGCTGGGATACCTACTGCCAGGAGGGAGGGGGTAAATCCAGGAGGATAGAAATGAAGCCAGAAAATGAAGAGCCAATGACCAAGGAGAAAATGTTTCAGGAAATAGTGCCTATCCTTCTCTCAGAAGCTTTTAAAAAAAGAAATCTGAAAATGGCAACATTTGGCACATCTCTACTTTCATTTGATTTGTATAATCAGAAGTATATTAAAAGGTTACAGAGTGTCTTTGCATACATGAAGAACAAAAAAGCCCTTTGGATAAAGATCTTCAGGCATGATAGCTGAGGTTGTCTCACAAAACTGTTCTAAACTTTTCAAGGTATAAAAGTGCTCCAGTAAAGTGCAGAGATCTATGAAGACCTTACATACCATTTTTTGGGGGGGTATATATTCTTTTTTAAAAATTATTATATTTCTTCACGTAACAAAAATATAAGAAGAAATTCATACAAAAGTGTGTACTTCTCCAATTAATTTGTTGTAACTGTGCAATACAGTTCAATTGAGTTTTGTCTTTCTCCTGCCTAACCTTACAAGAAAGTAGTAGCAGCAATGCAGCTTATGCACTACTAGGTGCTAGTGCATCTGCAATACAAAGATTTTAGGCTAGGCCAAGGAAGACAAACCATGAGGTCAGGTGTTGGTTATTGCTACTATAATGAGTATCTACAGAGTAGGTTGGGCATATTTTGAGCAGATATGGTTAGTAGCCCAAAGAAC
This sequence comes from Gambelia wislizenii, assembly GCA_030847615.1. Lineage (NCBI taxonomy): Eukaryota > Metazoa > Chordata > Lepidosauria > Squamata > Crotaphytidae > Gambelia > Gambelia wislizenii. Next base: position 159,880,342 of record JAUMIR010000001.1, on the reverse strand, counting down.
TACTCTAAAGTTAAAAAACAAAGATGAGCTGAGGGTGAGCAGCCATGTTCCATTTCAAAGAAAGCTGCAGGAGACATCAGAATCAGGGCTGGTTTAAGGCACCAGCAGCGGGCTCAGCATCCCCAGGGGGCCCCATTATTGTGCCCCCCCATAGTTACCCTCCACCTGCAAAAACATTATTAGTAATAATCTGAATATCCTGTACTGTGAATAGTTTAGATTGAGTTAGGTTACATTGGCCTGAGATAAACATATGCCCCCCCCAAATAAAGCATTACAAGCCCCCCCAATTCCTTAAACCAGTCCTGATCAGAATATATTATATTATTATGTATTTATCTTCTGCCTTTATCCCAGGAGGGATGGGATAGGAAAGGGAGCTGAGGTTATTAACAGACTCATTTGTCTAAAAGCAAATGGCAGGAAGGGATGAAGGGATTCTAGTCACCTCAGGAACAATGTTTTCATTGGCTTTATGCTTCCCTTAGAAGCATATATGTCTTGCAGACAGCCACAGGAACCAATGACCTGCCTTGGGACTATGAAAAGTCTCAGAGATGCCTGCTAGATCAATCCAATAGCTGAGACTGTGAAATAGAAAGCCAGCACACATGTCTATCTAGAATGGGGTGGGCAACTCTGGTAGGCTGAGATCTTGGAGGGTTGTATTCTTCACCATAACCTTCCCCCTCACAAAAAAATGTCACTCCAAATGCCTTCTAGAGCTTTGTGAGGGGAGGTTCTCATGTTTTGGGGGTCATTTTAGGCCTGGGAGAGGACCTAATTTGCAACAGAAAATAAACAGAAGTCACTTCTTGTTCATTTCCTGTTTTAGAAAAAGGCTTTTTCCTGGGCCCATTTTTTGAACCCTGTGAGGTCCTGGGGACTACAAACATAGCCCCGAAAGGCTGCATGTGGCCCACATGTTTCATGTTGCCCACCGCTCATCTAAAATAATGTATAAAATGCCCTGCCTTCTCTTGTGGGTAAACTGTGGCAATCTGTGGATGAGCAGGGTGGTGCTTTACCCCAGAATGTTGGAGACAGGCATTTTCCTTGCTTTTTTTCATTTGCTTTTATGAGAGACCCAGGAGGTATGGGAAGATGCAGCAATGAGAAGGGAGACATTGAGCAGAGATAGAGACTGGGTGTGATTACTATACAAATATAGTTTTGTATTAGCCTCTCAAGACTTGCATCTCACCAGGCCAATAATCCCAGTACTTGAGAGATGTCATCTGTAAGTTAGACAAAATACGTTCCCACACTTGGTTTTCAGACGGTCATTGTGACTCACATTTCTTTCCAAATATTTTAACAGAAAGATTTTAAAAACTATTGCTTAATAAACTTGAAGAAGTGTTTAAAAACCATTTTACATGAAAATAAGTAAATAAATAAATAAATAGTGACTAACATCTTTGATCTTTCCCATGAAAAGTGTAACACACTTTACACTGATTGTTTCCATCCCAGGCCCAAATGGTAAACTGAATAATAGTTCCATATGTGTGACAAATCAAACACATGTTTAAGCAGCTTTTCTTTTGAGTTTCAGAAGACTTATTTGAAAGAAACTGGTTTTTACTTGTTAATATAGGGAGAGTTCATTTATTAATCTGCATAATACCTTGTGTATTTGAAAGTGCTTGGGACATAATATATATGCAACTCAGTGAACAGGCCAGGTCTCTGATCCCTTTAGACAAATGATTAGATGTTGCTGGGCTGCAGCTCCTATCAGTCCTAGAATGGTGAGACCTGCCAATTTAGGTGGAAAGTAAGGCAAAGTAGACTCAACAACAAAATTGAAGCCAAAGCACATAGGATGGAGCTGTTGGCATGAGCTAAAGTGCATTTCTATTTCTAATACCATTTTCCTTACTTAAATTCAAGATATTTCTTACTTAATATTTATTATAGTTATTTCTCCTTATCCAAGGGTTCTGCATCCAAGGATTCCACCATACACGGCTTGAAAATAGTCCCCCCTCCCAAAACAAAATCTAAAAGACAAACCTTGATGTTACCATTTTCTGTATGGGACACCATTTTACTGTGCCATTGTTTATAAGGGGTCTTGAGCATCCATGAATGTTGGTATCCGGTTTGGGGGAGGTGGAAGACCTGGTCCACAATCTTTTATACTGTTCTTTATTCAAGGATCCCAAAGGACATTTCCATGCCCAGGCCAGATGTGCTCCCCATCACCCTCTCCCCAAATAACAACAGACATGATATAAGTTTGAAAGCTATATTGATACATGATAATATGTGTATTGGCAATAAAGGCTACAACTTTATTTATAACAGCTGAAACGGTTGGCTCAAATCACATGCATCCGTATCCAGACACCGACCAACATGAATGCTGGTAGATGAGACTGCTGTTGGTCCACCACCAACACTCACTACTGATGAAGGGGGAGGAGTCCTGGACAGGCCCCAGCATGCCTGCCAATCCCTCTCCTCCCCCTTCCCACCAACCACTGGGGTAGGGTCTCTATGACCTTGATACTGAACTTGACCTTGACCGTGAACTTGACTGACTCTCCCTTATCGATGACCTTGGATCGGGACCCATGCCAACTGCCACAAAAGGTGGTCTCCAACCTGGGCCCGCCTTCCACCAACCACAGCAACTGTCAGCAATGAGGCCTTAACGTCCCCACTCTGAGTGAAGGAAGACCAGTCTCTCAGTCCTGCATTGGAATTGACAAATCAGGTCTTATGTATCCTGCAAAGGCCCCGGAACGCCATCTGCCCAGGCATTTGATCATCTCTGTAGGCAGGTCCCCTTTTGCCACCATGGTAGCTGCCCCAATCTGAAAGGAATGGCCCCCAAACTCCTCCGCTGGCAAGCCCAGCTGCCTCAGAGCAACCCCAGTATGCTGATGACCTGGTACCGCATCAGTGGAGACATGTCCTTGTGAATGAAAAGGACAGCTGATACTCCTGGGAGCTCATCTAGAAATTTGTGTATGAAGTCCACTGGGCATGGTGATACTTTTAACACCAGGACAGGCATTGGCCAATCCTTTGCGGCAGTCAGGAATATATACCCGACCATCACAAAGGGGTGCAAACTGTTGTAAAACAGCTGCAAAAGGCAACAGTGTCCTGCCTCCCAGCCAATTAGCAGTGAAGGCCCCAGGGAGGCCTCTGATTGGCCAGCAGCTAATTGAAACAACCAATTAGGGCAGGGCTGGCCCACCCTGATTGGTTCCCTTTACACACCCCTTCCTGGGAAGGAGAAGAACAGCATGGCGGCACCCATGCCACCCACCCATGTGGAGAGAGGTGCCAAGGGGGAGACTGGACCAGGCCTGCAAACTGGCCGGCGGCGACAAGGTGGGTGAGTCCAGCAGCTCTCTTCTTGGGCGAACTTTTGAAAGCAAGGGCAGGTTGCTTGCAGTATGACATTATTTGTGATCTGCTGGCAGATAATTCTAAATTTATTACTCTTAAGGTTGCTACTTTTGCTACAGCTGTTCAAAAGATCTGCTGTAGTTTTATAAAATCAACAGCAGTGAATTGCAAAGGGGACAAGATGGTGTTGATGGAATGTTATGATGATATGTTTTGTCACCAACCTCCTGTTGCCTGATCTACGAAGATTTTCTTTTTTCTTTTTATAAGTTGATAAGCTTTTTCTGTGAATTATTAGCAGATGTTATTTAGTGAAATGTACGGTTGTTGTTTGTAACATTTTGTAATGGTCATTGTGCCTTATACAAATAAACTGTTGTTGTTGTTGAATGTTGGTATCCATTGTGGGCCCTGGAACCAAGCCCCAACGGCCTACTGTAATTTCATTTTCAAAAATACATACATCTATTTCAACATGATTGATACAAACATCTTCTCCTTAACCACACTTTTGTGGGGTGAACTGTCAGACAGGCGAAGCAAGGAAGAGCATCTTGGCTCTGCACCTGGCTTGTGGTACAGACTGTTCTGAAGGGCAAGTGAGCTCTTGTGAGGGCCAATAATTCCATCCTTGAGAAATGTCAGGAGGCCAGATCTCACAAGACATTTCAGAAGCATTTTACAAGGACAAGATTTGTTGACCAAGCAGGGAAACTAACTCACCCCCTGGAGATGCAGGGTTTCCCAAGCCATATGCTAGTCATTTTTTAGGAAGTTGGAAGGACTTTTAACATCCATAGTAAATAGAGCAGTTGGCATGCTTTTCATTTTCCCTAGGATGCTGTATTTAAGTTTGTTAGTACATAATCCTATATAATAATCACAACTGTATAATCCTATGGTGAGACAGGTGCAAAATGGGACAGAGAGCAATTGAGCCCCATATGTTAACCAGGTAAATAATAAGCATGCTGGGAGCCACTGAGGAGCTACCCAGAACAATTTCAAAAACTGAAACTTCAATCCCACTTGATTAGGTGATATAGGAGGGGAGGCTCAGAGGTAATCCATGCAAACAGGGACTGAGCAGGTCACCAGCCCTGTGACCAAAACATTTTGTCCCAAACAGCAGCATCTACCTGCTCCTCAGGGGTGATCCTCTATACCTTCTCCTGGGACTAAAATCCATGAACACATTACAATTTGCTTCTAAATGTTCATAGGTATCCATCACATGTTAAGTATATATAAGGTGAATGAAAATTTCTTGGTATTTCCCAGTTTTGTTTTTTTTTATTTGGAAGCTAGGCAAGAGATGAACTCATTAATGTATACTAATACCTACACTACATTAATTCACTAATTCAGCCACAAATAAGCGGATCTGTTACTTCTAGAAATGGATTCAATATCATTGTACACTGGGAATGATTTTTTGGAGGGTTTCACCTCTCCAAGACCAGGTAAAGCAACCAGATTTGGCTTCAGTTGATAGACTTTGGGCTTGTCTACATGGGCGATTTACCCCATTTGCCCCTGTTTTGGAGCCCTGAAATCCTTCACAGTGCATGACTTTTGCTGTTTTGCCCCGGCAAGTCCTCATGACCCCTGGGGCAAAGATGGCTCTAAGATGGCAGAAAGCAGGGAGTAAGGCCCAATAAAACATTTTTAAAATATACCTGTTTAAAAGTGTTCCAGCCAGGAAAAAACAGATCAGGCCTTGTGTGACTTCAGGAGTCCATTCCAGCACACCAGCCCATTGCTGCTCTCTGCCTTGCTCTTCCATAGCCAGGAGGGGCCCCTGCAGCATGTGACTTAAGGCTGGTCATGTGCAAGGGACCTCGCTCACATGCTGCGGGCCTGCTTCCTGAAGTTAGCGAGTGGGATGCAGGTGGTGGCAGTGGTGGCTGCAGTGATGGGCTGGCATGCCCAGCTGGATGCTGGCCTGTTTCATGAAGGTAATGGGGGAGGAACAGCCTGATCTGTGAGCAGGATATTCCAGCGGGGAACCAGCACATCCTGGCCTATGTAGGTGAGCCATTTAACTAAAGTTATATGCATACCTGAGAATAACAGACTTCCCTGAGAGACCAAATATATTCTTCCACCACAAAGGTCTGTGACTTCATACTGTAATCAGTCGTTCTCAAGCCTTGGGCTTCAAGATAATATTGGACTTCAACTCCCAGACTCCCACATCGTTGGCCATGCTGATAAAGATTTCAGGGAATTGAAGTACAAAACAGATGGAGGATCAAAGAAACCCTGGTATAGATATAAATGCATTTCTCACTGCAGAGTGGGATGCTTTGTAACTTCAAAAGGAGAAGCCAAATTTTATTGCTGTTTTACTGCCTCTGTTTCTGCTCAGCTTCTGGTCATGGGGACTCACTTTTTGTCTACATACACAAAGTAGATGCTTTGACCACAACTTAAAAAGGAGGGAGAGAAGGAAAAAGGAATGTGGCAGCACCTTCAAGGCTGTTTTTTATTTTAGCATAAGCATTCCATGGATATAAACCCACTTCTTCAGATGCAGGACTGAGTGACATTAGAGCCTCAGGTTGTAAAGCATATTTATACAGTTGTGGGAGTGGGATCAAATGTAATAAGATCCAGAAAGATACAAATCATGCCCCTTGCTCTATATTTTCAAAGAGCTAGGTGAGATGATAGTGGTCTTTCAGATCTTTACAGTGGTCAGTTAATGTTGATGTGTGGAAGCAAAAAAATCTCCTTAGCGAAAGTCAGTTTCCCTGGGTTCAAAACTCTCTCTGAGAAGATCCTTTTGTTATACGTGCATTAAAGATCTGAAATACCTGCATCTCCTTGCACAGGCCTTTTAAAAGTCTCATGCTAAATTTAAGGCAATGTACATGATTTTCATCTTTCTTCAGGCCAACAGTCAGGGATTCTGGGAGCTGACGTTCAAAACATCTGGAGGGCCAAAGTTTGGGAAACACTGATCTAGAAAGTCTGGCAACTTCACTATAAGCAATATAGTCCAGAAGAATTCTAAAATATCCTCACCTCATTTTATTGACCATGATCTTCCCATATAGGAAAAATATCATTATATGTTTGTGTTCTAGATACACAAGTGTCTAATGCCAATGCTCCTGCCCTTAGTCCTGGCATGTGATGCCTCTGTCCCTTTTAATCTCATACTTACCTCGACAATGCCCTCTCCAGCAGGAATACTTCCAGGTCAGATCGGGACATCCAGGTAAGTGACTTTTTTTTTTAACCTTGTCTGTGTTACTTGAGACCTTTAAAATGTGTGCTTTATGCAGCTTTAAATGTAGTTTTCTTGGTTTTATTTTTGAATTTCCCCTTGTTAAAAATGCAAGAGATGAGTGAACTCAGACCAGTGACTCCTCCTTATTGCCAGGGAGCCTTTTGCTGGGAAAGGAGGTAAATGCAGGGGGAAAACGTTCTTTTGCTGAGTTTATCTATGCCGGCAAATGAATGTTTTAAAACTTGTAGTCTGATAAAGTCCTAAGACGTGAATCCCTACTCGGCCATGAAAAGCCACTGGGTGACTTTGGGCAACCTACACTCTCTCAGCCTCAGAGGAAGGCAATGGTAAACCTCTCTGGATAAATCTTGCCAAGAAAACCCCATGATAGGTTCATGGTGTGTGTGCGTGCTCCTGCCTTCAAGTCACCTGTTGACTTATGGTGACCCCATGAATGTCTTTGGGTTTTCCTGACAAGGAATAATCAGAGGTGTTTTTGCCAGGTTCTTCCTCTGAAATATAGCCTACAGTACCTGGTATTCATTGGCTGTCTCTAATTCAAGTGCTAACCAGGGCTGACTCTACTTAGCTTCCAGGATCTGGCGCTTTTAGGGAATTTAGTCACTTAGGGTCTTAGTTTAGTCACATAAACCAGAAATTATTTGAAGGGACTAAACAACACACAAAACAACTCAATTTGGCTCTTACTTGACGACTGAAAATATGTGGCACAGATGGCTGCACGTTATTCTCCCTTGGTGTTACATTGCCTTCTTAGTAATTCAACTGTCATTTTGTGTTCCATCATTTTAGAATGTTCCACTCACTCTTTCACTCTGTGTTTGGATGTCTCTAGACAAATGTTAGCTTTAGTGAGCAACATATTTATGCCAGATAAATATTAGCAAAAGCAAACAATGCTTCATCCCAAAGTGATCCATAAATAATAATATGAAAGCATATTTTTGCTCTCTATTTTTGTGACACTGTTTCTGTTGCTTGGTGTTGTTTTTCAGGGAGGAGAAAGAGGAACAGAATCCCAGAGAACCCTGTGGCCATCATACTGGTCTAACAAGTGCCTTGATTGTATCACTGTTTACTTCCTTCCCTTTTCTCTGAAAGAAGACTAAGTTTGGAGACAAAAACCCAAGACTGAACAGTTAGCATGAGACTTTTAAAATTCTGCCCACCTTTCTATCACTGCATTTTGCGGGTGGGGGGGGGGAACCAGTGAACTCTATGTTTTTAAAATAAATTTTATTTGAAAGCAAGGAAAAAGAACCCAATATCAATTTTAAAAGACCATTAACATAGATACAACTGACACTTTCCCTATGCAGGCATAACTCCCTTGCGCTGGCTGATTTCAGAGAACAGCCTTTTGAGAGATCAGCCGGTGAAAGGGCTGAGAGCAGCCAGCTGAAGAGGCTAAAAGCAGGTGGGGAAGGAGAAGAGCAGGGGAGGAGCTGAGTTATGCCACCTATAAATAATAATAATAATAATAATAATTATTATTATTATTATTATTATTATTTACCCCGCCCTTCTGTTAAAAACAATCGGGGCAGCTTACAACAATTAAAATACAACAATGCTGACTAAAATCCCTAAGCAACACCCACCCCCACCCTCCCCCATAAAAAGATATTAAACTAGTATAAAATTAAAAACCACCTAAACTAAAATCAGTTAAAAAAACAAATACAAAAATCAACAGCCAGCAAGACTAAAAGAGGCCAGGAGACGCAGCTCCTGAGGCCAGGATCTAATCAAGAAATCTCACTCAGGCCCAGAGACACAGGAGATTATCAGAGACCTTTTTATTCCACCACAGGGATGACAGGAGATCGCCAAGGGCTTCCTGTTCACACGACGTCATTCCTATGGTGTCAAGCATCCATGCCTCTTCTGTCCCCCCCCCCCGCTTTCTCTTATTCATGATTTAAGTCATGAATAAGTTGCCCATTCCACCTCTGTCACGGAATACTGGGCATTTGAAAGGGAGCCCCATTATGCTAGCACGATGCCAGCCATGGTGGAAGTCCCTGCCAAGCACTCCCAGTTGAAATCAGGACGAGGAGGTAAGTGAAACCCCCCCCCCATGTTCCTTTTTAAGTCTTGAGTGTGTTTTTGTGCTTGTTGTCACTTATTCTCTTTTTGTTTTAGAACGGGCGGAATTTGCTTCCTGGGACTTGAATGGAGCATTGTGACAGCTCCATTCATGCACAGACTGCCGAAAGGAAGGGGAGGATTCCTTATAGCATGGCAAGGTAAGTATATGAAAAAAAAAGTTTTGGGAGAGGGATGGGAGTGTAGCAGTGGGAGAGGTAGCAAGACAGGGATAGTTTCTAGGGTCCCATCTGTTAATATCCACAGTTAAACCAAGGTTACGGTCAACCTATGTAATTTCCAATACATGAAACCAATGGGAGCACCTCCGAAATAAAATTCTTGGGTCCCAGGACATCAGCTGGAGTCACTTGGAAGGACCAAGGTTTGGATACAGCACTGCTTCAGCTGGCTGTTGGCCCACTTGCTGAGTTAGGATTGCACTGTTAGTCTGTGAAGATCCTCACCAGACCAGCCTTTTCCTTGTCAGGGTTTCCCGACACTTCTTTTTCAAAGATTTTTTAATACTTTTAAATCTTGTTTGGACCCTTAATCTGCAAAAGGCTACAAAAATAGGGCAAGGCTCTCAGGCAGGTTTTTAAGGAAGGAGATGATTGCTGAGATATTCTCTTCCCAGGCTTGTTGCACCATTAAATTACACCTAGAGTTTGAAGATAACTAGATACAACTACTTAGCTACTTGTAATAAGATTCCTTTTCCTCATCTTAAAAAAATGTATAGCTATTTTATCATAGTAACTTGAGGAGGAAGGCCTTTTGTGGTATAACTTGAAAGGTTAAAATTATTTTTAAAGTTTATGAGGAGGCTCAGTAGTGGATGTGAGAATATCACCTGGCACAAGAGTTGGTTGTGCTAAATCTTGTATTGCTGTTGTGGTTCTGTAGCAGATATTGAGATAAGAAAGAAGTGCATGGGATGAGATTGTGTTTTATACTACAGGTCAGTGGCTTTTGGCATTCAGGTATTGATGGGGTTTTTTTAAGGAACCATAAGTAACTTTTAAAAGGTTTTGAACAACTTCTGGGGGCTTATGTACACCAGCCAAAATACACCGGCTCCCTGCCAGTACCTGAAAAGCTAGCCCATCCTTCCCCCCTTACCTGGAGGAAACAGGCTGGAGTCCACACAGGAACGCTGGCCCATCCCTGCAGTCACCACTGCCACCATTTTCTCTGCTGACTTGAAGCCAGGAATGGGCCCCCTGCATGTGACTGGAGGCCTCCTGCATGTGACCTGCCTTGGTCATATGCTGCAGGACCCCTGCCTGGCTTCCAGGAGAGCAAGGGAGCTGGCAGTGGCAGTGAGAGCTGGCATGCCAGATGGGCTCCAGTGGGCACGTGGGGCCTGATCTGGGTTTTGGCCAGCGGTAATGGGGGAAAAACTGGGTATTAATGTAATGGTTTATCAGGCCCTACTCTGGCTTGCTGCCATCTCAGTGCTGTATCTACCCTGGGGGTTATGAGGACTGCCCAGGAGCAGAACGGGCCACATGCCCTGTGTCATATGGACTGCAGGGCTCTGGAATGGGGGCAAGCCAGGGTATTTAGCCAATGTGGATAAGGCCTGGGATAGGAAACAATGCCCCAATCTAACAATCCCATTTCCTTTGGCAATATCAGGGGAGAGGTTCATGTGTAAGCCAGATAGGAATTAAGTGCAGCATTGGTTTTGGTTTACTAGGTCAGATCCCCAGATGCACTTAAGAAATCCATAGCCTACAACCTTTTCTGCTCTTTTCACTAATAAATAATGGGATTTTCTTTAAGACAGGTTATTAATTTGTTGAGGGCCTTCTTGGTGGCTGCTCCCAGGCTCTGGAACACCCTTCCTAGACTGGCCCTCTCCATGATGTCCTTCCAGTGGCAGGTGAAGACTTTTTGGTTTCAATGGGCCTCTAAGAACTGATCGTTTAGGGAAAAATGCTGTTAATAAAGTTAATTGTTCACATTTCTTGCTTCTGAATAGATAAATATTTTAATTGCTTTTAATTTTAATGTGAGCTATTATCTGTGTCTGTTTAATTTTTGTAAACTTCCTTGAATCTAGAGAAAACATGGGATATAAATAGTAGTAGTAGCAGTAGATCTTTCTCTTCATTTACAACTTGGAAGTCCTTCCCAAATCATATTCATAATAGCACTACTATTTGTTTTATGACTTTGCTAGCACTTTAGGTGTCCTGGTTTATAGCCTCCCATTCTGGCATCTCCTTATGAGACAGAGAAACCTACAGCATTGTGGTTAACTGCTGTCAAGTTGACTTCAACGTATTGCAGCCCTATAAATGAGAAACCTCCAAGTCACCCTATCATCATCAGCCCTGCTCAGCTCTTGCAGACTCAGGGCTGTGACTTCCTTGATTGAGGCTATCCATCTGGAATGCGGTCTTCTGTTTTTCCTACTGCCTCCTACGGACATTTTCACACGCCCCTTACCGCGCAAGCAGCCTCCGGAGCAGTAACGAGGCTGCTGCATGGCAGGGGGTCCTTTTCTGGATGCCGCCGTCCCTCTTCCGGGACCATTCGTGGCATGTACGTGAAGCTTTGGAAGTGGCCGCACCATATTTCAATCACAGAAGGAGAAATTGGGAGAAGGAGAATTTTTTAAAAAGCAGCTGAAAAAGTGGGACAACAGAGGATTAACTGGGACTCTCCCTGCCAAATTGAGACAGTGGGAGAGTAAGTCACTCTCTCTCTGGCTTTTCTTCACAAACAAGGATTCAGGAAGGACTCATCCTGCACTTTCTGCAAGCGCGCTGATGACTAAAAAGGCCAACCCGAGATAAACAAGTCCGGTTGCAGAAAGCACAGCAGAAGGTCTCCTTGGGTGATGTTTCTGGGTTGTGATTCTTTCTGCATTGTCATTTCTCTTCAAGACTTGTTTGGCGTGAGTTCTCAAATAAGGCTGCAGCATTGTGGATAGTGCATCTCCATGCCTCCCGATGTGAGGCCAGGGTGGACCACTGTTGGTGATCAATTTGGCCAAGCCTGAGATGTTGTTTCTGGGAGTCCTTGTATCGTTTTTTTGGAGTGCCCCTCTTACGCTGACCCATGGCGAGTTCACCGTAGAGTACTATTTTTGGGAGGCGATGGTCCTCCATCCTAGAAATGTGCCCTGCCCAGCACAGCTGTGTTCTCAATATCATGGCCTCAATGCTGGTGATCCCTGCTTGCTGAAGGACAGCAACATTTGTCACATAGTCAGTCCAGTGTTTATTTAGGATTGTGTGTATACAGCACTGATGAAAGAGTTCGAGGAGTCATAAGTGCTGGCGATAGATGACCCATGTTTCAGACCCGTAAAGAAGAATAGATAGTACAATGGCTCTATACACACTGATTTTTGTGCTTCGCCTCAGGTGTTTGTTACTCCAGACTCTTTTGTAAAGTCTTCCAAATGTGCTATATGCCTTTGCTATATAGCAAGCCCTCTGATGGTTTAAATTAAACAAGCTACCATCAATACAGTAACGTATATAGATGCCGTCGTCTTCTTCAAGCTCTGCCATAGCCCTTTGGAGCATCATGCTGAAGAAGATGGTAAATAAAGTTAGAGCAAGAACACAACTTGCTTCAGTCTATTAGTTATTAGAAAGGGCTCTGAAAGAGCATAGCCATATCTGACTTGATCGTGCTGGCCCTCGTGTAGCAAGATAATCATTTTGAGGAATTTGGGGGGATATCCAGGTCTTTCCAGGATCTGCCACAGACCTTTCCTACTCACAGTGTCAAAGGCTTTGGTGAGGTCGACAAATATTACATAGAGACCCTTGTTCTGCTCCCTACATTTTTCTTGCAGTTGTCTAAGGGCAAATACCATATCTGTAGTACTCCTATTGGCTCTGAAGCCACATTGGCTTTCAGGAAGAAGTTCTTCTGCAATAGCAGGAACTTATCTGTTCAGGAGTATCCTTGCAAGGATTTTTCCAGCAATAGACAGCAGTGTTATACCTTGATAGTTTGAGCAATCAGATTTTGCTCCTTTTTTCTTGTACAGGGTGATGATGAATGCATCTCGGAGGTCTGATGGCAATCCTCCCTTTTCCCAGCAATTCACAAGGAGTTCGTGGAATTTATCATGGAGTACATGACCTCCATGTTGCCAAACTTCAGGTGGGTTTTCATCAATCCCAGTTGCCTTCACATTTTTCATCTGCTGTATGGCCTTAAGGGTCTCTTCCAAAGTGGGAGGTATGTCCAATTCATTTTTCATCAGTATTTGTATCATATGTTGGATAGCTGAGCCTTGGACTACTTGGTTGGCACTGAAGAGACTTTGAAAATGTTCAGCCCATCAATTCAGGATGGAGGCTTTATCAGTAGTGTTTGACCATCTGTACTGTATAAGGAGCTTTGGACCTGATAAGTAGGTCCAAACACTGCTTTAATAGCTTTGTAAAATCCTCTAAGATCACCCAGATCTGCACAGTGTTTTTTCTTTTCTGCTATATTGATCCACCACTTGTTCTGCATGTCTCGGAATTTTTGTTGAAGTTTACTATATGTGAGACGGAAAGCTGCTTTTCTTACATGGCAGGTTGGCTGGGTGAGGTATGCCTGGTGAGCAGTTCTCTTCTTTGCCAACAGCTCCTGGATCGGTTGTTTTCATCAAACCAGTCTTGATTCTTCTTGTGGGAGAACCCGAGGGATTCTTCCGCAGACTGGAGGATACTGTTTTTGATATGTTGCCAAAGCACTGTAGGAGAAGGATGTTTGTTTCATTTACAGCTTAGTCCTAATACTGTATTGAGACTGATAGATTTAAGATTTGCATTTAATGAGTGAACTCTGATCAGTGACTCAGCAAACAGACTTTTTTCACTGTGCATCTCCTCAGAACTGAGAAGAGTCATCAGCTCATTTTCTTACTTTTCTGAAAGGATTAACCTCTCTCACCCACAAAATCTAGTAGGAATTTCAAAAGGATTTTGTCCACATTTATGAAGACCATATTCAAAATCCCTTATTGCTTTTCAAAGAGAAAAGAAAGGGGAGAAGCCTCCCCCGCCTTCTGTTCCATTTTCCTTTAAAAATGTACAGTATCTTGTCTGTCTCTGGTTATGGCACTCTGCAGTGTCTCTTTTTCTTTAAAGGCACAGTATGTACAAAGGAAACTCTGCTTCCACAATCTGGAAAATATAATACATAAATCAGCAAGGGATCCTGCAGAGGGTGATAACTGTGAAGGTTGCAGGGCCATGTTTCTTGCCTTCTGTCCCTTGGAGCTTTGAGAAAGACGTTGATAGGAAAATTTAATCTGGCTTTTAAGAAATGTATGTGAAAACAGCTAGAATCATGACCAAGACAGGGCATATGTGCTATGTTCTAGATCAGTGGTTCTTAAGCTGACCCCAGAGAGCCCCAAATATCATCACAGGTGGTCCGCAAAGGCATAAAGGCTGCTTGGCCCACCTCCTCCCCGCAGTGGAATGGCCACGTGATAGGAGCCAAGGCAATGGCTGGCTGGTTGGCTAGCTTGGCCTGCATATTATCATTCAATTCAGTCCAGCCACAAACTTGCAGGAAGAAGCAGGAGAAAAATCTTCCCTCCTCCTCCAGTGCCACTGAGGGAAGGTTTAATGGATAGTGTAATTGTATTGTTGTTGTTTTCGTTATTGTGGTATTAAATCCTGAGGGGTCTTAGGGCAACAAAATATATTTAAAGGGGGTCCTTGGTAAAGAAAAGGCTAAGAGCCGCTGTTCTAGATGGCATACTGTATACAGCAAGTTGAGTGGAACTGAACAGAGATTTCATTTAGTTCCCATTGAAACAAGAGAACTTCTAAATTGGCACACAGAGGATTGCGTTGTAAAACTATTTAACTTTGACAAGATTATACCCAAATCTAATTTGTACTTGTTAAATGTACCAATTGCAAATAAATAAAACTTGGGAACAATATATTGTATTGAAATAGGAGCTTTAAGGAAATGGTTACACAAGATGAATTAGTCATTAATAGGCTAATGATAAAATCCCATTATGTATTATGTTGAAAGGGAGGCATTTTAACAAATGAACTTGACATTTAAAGTTATATTACAATACAAATCAACCCCATATCCATGGGGATATGTTCCAAGACACACGCAGCTATGGATACCTGAAACCGTGGATAATAGGGAACCCTATTATTTTCAATGAGACAAATACCAGAAGTCAACCATAGAATCACATTGGAGGATCTAGAAGTTGACCATAGAATCACATTGGAGGATCTAGAAATGCCTGGGGAGAACATGTTTTTTCAGACATGGATAAGTGAAACCATGGATATCAAAACTCTGGATATGGGGGATGACAGCTGTGTTACTACACTAAAGATTTACCAGAATAAAGATTTTTAAAAAATAATCCATTATTTTAACAATAACTCCCAGGTTCCTCTTTTGAGCTTTGGTGAGAAGGAAACAGCTTCTTGAATTTTTGAAAATCCCATTTCTCAACCATCCCACCAAAACCCATTTCCATGTCTCTCTTCCTTACTTTACCATCTCATCCATCTCATCTCCTTACCTTACCTTTTTTTTTTTTAGCTTACCAAGTCCCACTTGGATCCCAGTAAAGAGCTTCAAAAATCAGTTTCCTGAGAGAGATAAGGAACCCATGAGCAGAACGACCATCTGGATGCAAATATCCTACCTACCTTCCATTCTACCCTTACTACTTTTGATTAAAATATTTTAAATTTCAAATTAACGGACCTATCATATCCTAATCATGAGCTAAAGCAAATAAAGATTGCAATTGCCATTTGCAATTACTGAAAGGGGTGATGGTGAAATGACTGATTAAAACATGTGTGTGTATGGTTTCTTAAGCGAATCTACAGTATTTTAATCCCTATTTGAATGCAGCTGTATTTGACTTTTTCTCTACACTAAAGTCCTCTGTCTGTTGCTTTATGAAAGAAAAAATATTTGGCAGAAAATACATAAATGTTTACTATGTTTACCCGGCTTGTTGGGAGCAATTAGCTAACACATTGTAAACTGCTTAGGGAGTGCTTTTCACTGATAAGTGGTGCAGAAATATAAATGCTTAATGCTATTGCTATTGCTACACAGTGAGTTTCATAGTTCTGTGAGGACTTGAACCTGGATCTTCCAAGTCAGAGTCCAATGTTCTAACCATGTTTTTCTTTTACACTGACTAAAAACATTTCACAATCAAATTTGCAACACATTTCAGGTTTTTTTAAATTCATAACCATCTGTCTTATGGTTTAATAAATAAGATCTGTGATAACTCTTCCTTTTACTTCAGTTTTGTAGTGTGACTAAAATTAACCAAATGCTCATAAAAACACATCTCAGTGACTATTTAGCTCAACTTTAATAAAACCTAAAACATTTTTCATATAGAATTTCTATTTAGCACAGAGAGTTCCAATTGATCCTCTGCCATCCTACTTTTTCACCCGCTTTTAAAATGCCTCAGTTTCTCTCCCTTCCTCCCACTTGCCTCCTTTGTCCTCAGCTTACTTCAGTTGCTGCAAACCGAGTTCAAAGTACAGAAGTAGTTTGTTATTAACTCAGCAGGGGAGAGAGGAAAAGAGGAGATGGAGGGATTTCCTAAACAGCAAAAATACTCCTCATAGAATTTGAGGTGAATATGGTTTGTCTAAATGCCATCCAGAATCAATCCACTATATTCAGAAAGGGGGGGTCAAATCCACCAAAAACTCCACAGGAAAAGCCTTTGCAACTTTCCCCAAAGTTTTTATAAAGCTCCGTGGGGAACGTGCATTCCCACTCATTGGGACAATCTGATTCACATTCATTTGCATTCCCAATAAGAGCGGAAGTGGACATTTGATGGGTCAGATGTGTGCAGGGGGCTAACAAGGCAACTGCCTGGAACTGCTATGTTGGATTTTCACTTAGTGATCATGTGGTGAGGTGACAAAACAGCTTTTTTTAAAATTTATTTAGGCAGAATATCATACTTTCGCACTTTAGATATGCTTTTTTTTTTTAAAAAAAAGCTGTTCAGTGGTGGCAACTGGTGACAATAAAAATGCGAGCAGTTCACTTGTGCCCACCATCTTGATTTGCAGGCATGCCCATTTGAACAACAAATGCATACGGTTTCGCATGCCTGCAATCTTGCAAAAATTCCATTAAGACAAATCAAAGCTGCTTCAAATTGGCATGAGTGCTCATCAATCCACATTTCCAGCCTCATATAGACAAGTCCAGACTTTTGCCCTTCCCAGTAGGCTCAGGCAAAAGCACAGTGCTACAGCATCTTGTTGCTTGCGTGTTCGCCGTAACTAATAACTTTTGCCATCTTGACCATACTCTGATGTTGCTTGGCCACACATGTCCTGGGTTTCATCTGTCGAATGTTGGAGCGTATGAGGGTTAGAGGACAGACTTAGCAAGCTTACACTGCTTTAGTTCTTTGGCACACAATTACTACTTTTCCAAACCAAACTTTACAGGTCCTTAGGCCATATGTGAGTTTTTCTTCTAGTCTTGCTTATCCTTATAGCTTCTTCTTTGTTCTGCTCGCTGCCTCCACACAATGCTGCTTTGTAACCCGCTGTCTCTCGGGACATGCTTAACTTTAAGCAGAGCTTGACTGGCTGGAGATTCTGGCCTTGTCTACACTGGCCAGAATATTTTGCCTTCTGGCTGGAGTATTCTGGCCCTAGAGCTAGCCCATCCCCCCCCCCATTACCGTGATGAAACAGGCAGAAATCTGCTCGTATAACACACAGAGACACACACATCAACCAGTATCGGCAGACACTTTTTCCCACTGTCGCACGTCACACTGTCTGAAGCCAGAAAGGAAGTCCTCGGCATGGTCAAGGCTGGTTATGCAGGGGGCCTTGATCACATGCTGGGGGCCTCCTTCCTGACTGCAGAGTGACTCCAGCAGTGGCAACATTCAGTGATACAGGCCGGCATGGAGGTACAGACCCTGCGTTCCCACACTGGACCCATTCGGGTTTTCCTGCATAATGCAGGGTTTTCCAGGTGTTAATTTAGAACGTTTTAAATGGTTTTACCCTGGCTTACCCAACCCCTGGCTTTGCCTTGGATGTCATCAGGACTGCAGGGCTCCAAGACGGGGAGAAGCTGGGGTAAATAGCCCATCTAGACAAACCCTCTGGGAGATGTGGCCCCCAAAGTAAATCTTTCCAAGTTCTGACAGCAGTCATTCTTAGGTTTTCCTTGGTTTTTTTTTTTCCAGGCTGTGAGGCCATGTTCTGGAAGAGTTTATTCCTGACATTTTGCCTGCATCTGTGGCTGGCATCTTCAGAAATGCAGGCGAAACAACTCTTCCAGAACACGGCCTCACAGCCTGGGAAAAAAAACAAACAAGGAAAATCTATGGATGCCAGCCGCAAAAGCCTTTGACTTCACAGCAATCATTCTATTTCTTGACCAGACTTCCTGGTTATTCTCTTTCGCTCTCTACTCACAGCATACAGCTCCTCCTGATGCTAAGCAAGGACAGCCACCTCTGATTAGCTTGTTTTCCTCAGCTCCCTGCCTTCTTTTTTAGTCTATTTCTTTTCATTTTATTTTGCATTACGTTTCTGCACTGCCAATATCTTATCTTAGCCTCCTCTTTCTCCAGTCCCACTCTGTAGGCTTCTTGCCTGTTTAAAGTCTCTGGCTCTTATATTATTGATGTTCTTCAGCTTTTTCTTAATATAACTGAAACCCACAACTCTTTCCCCACAGAAACAGACTACAAACAACTTAGTTCCTTGAACAACTGGACTTCCTTTGCCATCTCACAGGCTAAGCAAATCAGTTTCAGAGGTTCCACAAACATGGCAAAATAAATATTTAATGTATGGTACACACTTGAATTATAGCAGTAACTTCAGGTCCCAAGAAAGTACAATAGTTTCATGTATCTGATCTATATCATATTCTTAACTGTGCATTAGTGTAATCACAACATAAATCTAAGAAATTTTGCTGCATCACTTTCCAACATCACTGCATGCAGTATTGATCAATGGATATTAAAAGCATTCACGCATTTACAATGCCACATATTACTCAAATTTTCCATTTACAAAGCCTAACTATCTGTCAAATTATAAAATGACCTAGTATTTCCTTAAAATGACATTTTAAAAAAGTGGTTCCTTTTATAGAATCTTTATTACCATGTAATATAGTTAGGATTAATTTTTGAAATATTAAAGATAAACACTGTAAAATCCAGGGCTAAGACTTTGCTGAATGTGCTACTTGTACAGCTGTCACTATGGAGTCACCAAACATTTACAGCAAATAAATAAAAAAAACATTGTGGCAAACTTGTTTATGAGGATTCCAGCACTGAAACTATCCAAGTATACTAACAAACCCAAGTAACAGAGTGAAGGTAACTGCAACCCCCCTGGACTATAGCTACAGTCCACTTCCCAGTCAGTCTGGTATACCTCTGTTAACCTTCCTGAAAGTTAGTGTTATTCTATGATCCTACATTGGTCTTTAAAATGGCATTTTACCTTGAACCATTATAGTGTTATTAGATACAATGGCCGGAATCCTGTATGGGATTTATGTATGTATAAGCTTTGTAATAACAGTGCTATGCAGTGAATTTAGGCCCGACCCCCTGAAGTCCCTACTTATTGGTAAGTATCTACTGTGATTGACAGGGGTCTGTTCCCATCAATCGGGAACAATTTTCCTTGGTTTTTTTCCAGGCTGTGATGCTGTGTTCTGGAAGAGTTTCTTTCTGACGTTTCACCTGCATCTGTGGCTGGCATCTTCAGAGAATGGTTGGGTAGAAGTGTGTGTGTGTGTGGGGGGGGTTATATACTGTGAGCCCCTGTTGGAGAGGTTATGTAAATTTGTGTAATTGAATGGATAGTTCCTGGGGGAAGATATGCAAGGAGGATTAGTGTCTGTTTGGCTAATGGTTGGTTAATGGTCCATTATCTGCTGGAAATCCACCTGTCCCTGAGTGGAGTTCATATGCAAGTGTTGAGTTCTGATTTTAGTGTTCTTCAGGACTGGCAGCCAGATTTTGTTTACTTTTAGGGTTTCTTCTTTCCTGTTGAAGTTGTCCAGGTGTTTGTGGATTTCAATAGCTTCTCTGTGCATTCTGACATGATAGTTGTTGGCCTGGTCCAGAATTTCAGTGTTTTCAAATAACATTTTGTGTCTAGGTTGGTTTATAACATGTTCTGCTACTGCTGATTTTTCTGGCTGGCCCAGACTGCAGTGTCCCTCATGTTCCTTAAAACATGAAACAGCCCAGAAAATAACCAAAGGAAAATCTATGGATGCTGGACGTGAAAGCCTGTGACTTCACAAATTGGAAAGAAGTTGGTTGCCATTTTCACCCTTCCCATGAGTGATCTCCAGTGCAATAGGCAGATATAGGACCACAACTGTAATTCCCCCTTGTGCCAGAGATTGCTTTCATGGGTGGGGGGAGGTGGAAACAGCAACCAGCTGCTTCCTGATCAATGGGGGAACAGACCCCATCAATCACAGTGGCTGCTGCCCAGTTAGTGTGGATTGGGGGACTTTCACAGTCCCTACATAGCCCATAAATTAGGGGCTGTATAGAGACTGTGAATACATGTTAGTCACATGTTCTTAACTCTAAGTTGTGTATTCGTAACATCCATATTCTGGCCAATGTTTTGATATAGGGATGGTTTTTGCATATACTTCTTGTCTGGTATGCATCATGTTATCACCGTGTAGGTTTTTTCTTATTATTCTGTTATTTTTAAATTAACATTTAAACAAAAAGTTTGTGTTTCCCTCTGTGGGAATTGTCTCAGTGTCACTCTGTATCTCTAACCACTGAAGGCCAGCTAGGTCAATTTCATCCTGTTCCCTGGGATTTCAGGGCCAACACCTGAGACCAAAGGTCAGGTCCTTGAGATATCTATAGGGATTAGTCCTTGTGATGACACAGAGGTGGAGCATGTAAGGGTTAGGAGTTGGGCCAGAACTGCTGGATCAGCTGTTTGTTGAAAAGAGAATGAGAGCAATCTGGGTTTATGGGCCCAGAAAATGGGTAAAACCCAGTTAACCAGATAATATGGCTACCCAGAGTCAGGAACAACAACAATAAAGCATTTCTCAACAGCTAGGAAGCCAGCAAAATGTATCCAGTAGCTGCAGAAGTTACTGCCATTCCTAGAGCTCTTGTCCTACGTGGTGTTACCTACAGCATATATGACTCATGAAGAGGTTTTTGAGGCCCTATGGTACTGCTGGGGCTTGATCTAAAACAAAGACATAGGTAAGGTTTATGCTTGCCCATTTCAGCCCTAGGTAACACAGGCAGTTCATGATAAACCAGACATCTTCAACTAACTTCCTTTGGGGCCTCAAGCCAGGATACTTTGGTTACTTAGGCTGGAATAAGCCTAGATCTTAAACCATGACAAGAAGCTTGTTTAAGAGCCTGGCTTTTCCCACTTATAGCAACCATCATTGCCTCGTTCAGAAGTGAAAGTATCTTTAACAGCAGAATTCTGGGGTGTGTTGAACTGTATCAAGCAAGAAGAACAGGAGAGGTGTCTATAGGGACAAGGTGCATCTGTACCTTTGTTTATTTAACCCAGATATGTGCACCTGAACAAAGTCAGCATCTATACAGTACTTAGAAAGCCTTATATTTCTCATATCCTACCGTCAAAGGGATCCCATGATGTGCTGCCTTATGGGAAGTGTGTGCTTTTCATGTCACCTTGCATTTTGATGATGATGATGATGATGACTAATGAAACTGGTTCAGATTTAAAGGGCACACAGAGAGTGACCACATCCATGAATCAGCCAGTGCTAATATAAGCTTTGTATAAAATAAATAAATCATAAAATAACTGGCTCACGAATACTGAAAGATGGCATGAATAATATTAATTTGTAATCAAACTATATAAGCAGGGTTTAGTTAGCCTGGCTGGATTCTTTTATGCCAAACTGGGCAAGAAATATAATTTTATTGCTTTGAGGTTTTTTTTTCTTTTTGGTCCAAAGAGCCATATTTTGTCCAAGAATCAGAAGGCACAGCATGTGTTGGCTTTAGAGAAAAACATCTGTAAGGAGGATAATGGCAACATGAAGTTAACTTGGATCTCTGCATCTGTACCAAAATATTTTCACAGTTAGACTGCCTCTGCTTTGTAAATATATTGTGCACACCAGGGCTTCCTAATAAAAAAGGAATAGCAGAAACTCAATCCAGCTATGGTTTAATTACTTAAGGAAGTTATTTTTTAAAGTATAAAAATGCTTGTAAATCACAAATGGTAAAATAAAAAGATGTTCCCATTTGACAATCTCTTGTAGATACGGGGGTTCCCATGCATTCAGACCTCTGCACAATGCCAGGCTTCCAATTCTGTTCAGAGGGGTAGACAGGGCCATCATACATCCTATTGGATATTCCAACAAAATTTCCTGCTCCTTCTAAAGAATACCCTTGTGTAGAGTCTGATCTCCATGTCTTACTCCCTCTATTTGTTTCCTTTCTAAAATGTAAACCCTGCAATTTCAGTGACCAACAGCATTCCCAGTCACAGCATTGTTTAGCCTGTAAACAAAAAGGAAGAATAATATTACATCTAAAAAAATATGTTACTGTTATCATTAGGTGAATTCAAGTCAACTTCTACTTATGGCACCCCTATCTTAGGGTTTTCTTGACAAGATTTCTTCAAAGGAGGTTTGCCATGGCATTCCTCTGAGACTGGGGACTCAGCTACAAGGCAGTTTTTACTCCGAGATGTGAGAAATAGAGAACTCAATTCCATCACCCGTTGTACCCACAATTTGTTGCAGGGTAGAAAAGTGTCGGGTTTGTTGTTTACATGCCCGTACCTCGCACTTCCCCACCACCAGCTCTGCTTCCCTCCCAGCCTCTGTTCCTTCCTTCTCCAGTCTCCTCCATAACTGATACCTGGCAGGGAGGTGCGAGGTATGGATCCTTAGTTGCAGAAGCTGGCTGTCAGTCATGGGGGGAGAGCTTTTGGTTGCAGTGCCGGGGCACAGGGCAGGACTTGCTGTTGAGGCCAAGGACGCTCCATTCTGGCACTGTCAGTCATGGAGGGAGAGCCCTCGATTGCAGCAGCCCATCAGCCGGAATACCCATCAATAAAAAGTGATGCCTGCAGCACAGAGGAAGGACAGGGGAAGGTTGGGAGGAGGACGGGGCTGTCTAAAATGGGGCTCTGTAAGCACAACAGCTCCGTTCTTCTCCTGACCTCCTCTAGTTCCCCCCCCCATTTGAAAAAGTCCTAAGACTGTGGAATAGTTATAAACCCAAGTTGTGTTAAAAATGCCTTTATGGGTCTCAGCACAAAAAGCTGATTATAGAAAAGAAATAACAGGCAAAGAAAAATGGTTAACACACCAATATCTTTTCGAGAATTATCAAGGAAAATATAAAATTAAATAAAGTGAGCAGTTACTTGCAGAGAAATATAGTTTTCAATAGTTTTCTTATCTACTATTATTTGAAAGATTTAAGGTCTACAAAAAAAGTTTTGGACAAAATAAATCAGACTTTGAATTGCAATTCTGTACAGATGATGAATGTTTGATCAGTAAAACGTATTAACTTTTGCTAAAATTTGACATGCAGGAAGAACAAATGTAAGACTGTATAATAAAAATGGGCTAAGAATTTTGGATATAATATACAGATGGAACAATGGGAAAAGATGTGGTCAAAGGGGTTGAAATTTACATTATGTTATGATCTTAAAGAGAACTTTTATAAAATGATGTATCATTGATACATGACACCAGCAAAATTGTCCAGAATATGCAAATGTCTATTGAATGTACAATCAGTCCTCCATATCCACAGGGTCTGGATCCACGGATTCAACTAATGAGAGCTAGAAAATATTTGGAGAAAAAAAATCCAAAAAACAAACCTTTATGCTCACCATTTTATATAAGGGATACCATTTTACTATGCCATTGTATATAATGGGCCCAAAGCATCCATAGATTTTGGTATCCACAGGACATCCTGGAAACAAACCCCAGTGGGTTCTGTAGGTCCACTGTATGTTGGAAATGTGAACAACATGAAAGGATGTTTTACCATATGCAGTGGACATGTGAAAAGGCTAAAAAGTTCTTGGTTCAAATATATATTCTGCAGTTTCCCATTTGGAAAATGGCAGATATAGTTTTGATTCAGAAAGATGGGAAAGATAACAAAGAGATGAAAAATTATCAGCCCATATCATTGCTAAAGGTCGACTATATAATCTTTGCGACAATTTTGGCAGATAGACTAAAACTAGTATTACAAGAGATCATACACCTGGATCAAAACGGTTTTCTCCCAGGAAGAAAGATGGCAGACAACATTAGAACAGTGTTGAATATAGGAGAATACTATGAAAGAGTAAATGAAAAGAAAGCAGCCCTGATATTTGCAGACACCGAAAAGGTGTTTGACAATTTGTGATGGCCATTTATGACTGAGGTAGTGAAGGGAATGGAGATGGGAGAAACCCTCACCAAAAATATTGAACAAGTATATAAAAGACAAAAAGCCTTTATTATGATAAGTGGAGAAAAAAAAACCAAATTAATATACAGAAAGGAACGAGACAAGGGGGTCCTTTTTGCCCTTCTTATTTATATTGATGCTGGAGATTCTGAATAATAGAATAAGAAAGGAGGAGAAAATTCAGGGGACAAGATGGAAAGGCCAGGAATACAAATTGCAAGCATACGCAGATGATATGATAATTGTATTGGAAAACCCAACAGATAATATGGGAAGACTGCTAGAAACAATTAACAATTTTGGCAAGCATTCTGGTTTCAAAATTAATTTTAAAAAGACAGTAATAATAACAAAAAAACCTTACAAAGAAAGAAGACGATAAATTAAAAAATGAAACTGGGTGTAGAATTGAGAGGAAGACAAAATATCTTGATGTATAGATCAGTAAAAGAAACATAGACCTTTTTGAAAACAATTACAGAAGGTTGTGGTTGGACATTTTGTTATTAGGTAGAATAGAAACAGTAAAAATGAATGTTTTACCCAAACTTATATTCCTTTTTCAAAATTTACCAATTTTATCCTCAGAAAAATGGAATAAAATGGAATAACAAAATGGAATAAAGACTTAAGGAATTTTATATGGAGGGGAAGAAAAGCTAGAATTAAGTGGATGACTTTAATGGAGCAAAAGAAGAAAGGAGGAACGGCACTAGCTAACATAAAATTTTACTATAAAGCATATGCAATGTTTTGGATACAAGAATGGATTAAATTTAAAAATGACAGATTGAGAAATTTGGAGAGTGCCCACATTAGATTTGGAATGCACGCATATATCTGGTACAAGAAAGCAAAAGTAAATAGGCTTTGAAAATCACTACATTAGGAAATCATTGTTAAGGACCTGGGAACAAATTAAACAAAAAATTTACATTAAAATGCCGAAATGGATCTCACCCCAGGAAGCATTTATGGGGAGATGGAAGAAGGAAGAGAGATGGATAAGATATAACGATTTACTGGATCAAAATGACAACACTCAGAAAATAAAAACAAGAGAAGAATTGAAGGAAAATGGATATGAACTACATTGGTTTAGATATCATCAAAGAAAAGAAAGATTTAGGGAAGATGTAAAGAAATATGGTTTCGAGACTAAAGAAAATAATAATAATAATAATAATTTATTTCTACCCCGCCCTTCTGCAACGCAATCGGGGCAGCTTACAGAATAAAAATTCCATCATTACATTAGTACCCTAAACCACCCACCCCTTGAAACAATATTAAATTTAAAAGATTAAAAACATACAATAATTAAAAAGAGGAAAAAATGGAATAATTCAATGGCAACTTAAGGGAAAAGACAGCCGAATCTTCGGGCCAGGATAGCTATTCGGGAAAGGCCTGCCAGAAAAGATCCATCTAGACAGCTTTTTTGAAGCTATCTAAGGTGGTAATAAGACGGATCTCGTCCGGCAGGCCATTCCATAATCTAGGAGCGGCAGCAGAGAAGGCCTTCTGGGAGGTCACCGACAGCCTTGTTTTCATAGGTTGTAACAGTTTCCTCCCAGAAGACTGAAGTGCGCGGGGAGGGTCGTACGGGAGGAGGCGGTCCCGGAGGTAAGTTGGACCCAAGCCATGTAGGGCTTTAAAGGTCATAACCAACACCTTGTACTGTGCCCGGAAACTAATAGGCAGCCAGTGGAGAGCTTTTAACACAGGTATCATATGCTCTCTTCTGGAAACACCAGAAATCAACCTGGCTGCCATGTTCTGAACTAGTTGAAGTTTCCGAGTCAAGCACAAGGGTAGCCCCATGTAGAGCGCATTACAGAAGTCGAGATGAGAGGTTACCAGCACACCTACAACAGTTTCAAGGTCCCTGATTTCCAGGAAAGGGCGCAGCTGGTGTATCAGCCGAAGTTGATAACAGGCACTCCTGATTGTTGCATTTACCTGATTAGGCATCTGAAGTAACGGGTCCAGGAGCACCCCCAGACTGCGGACACAGTCCTTGGAGAAGAGTGTGATTCCATCCAGGATTGGAAGTTGTATTCCCAGATCTGGTTTCAGGCCCGTAACTGTTAACAGATCTGTTTTGTCTGGATTCAGTCTCAATTTGTTTTTCCTCATCCAGTCCATTACTGCCCTAAGACAATCATTAAGAAGAGAGATGCCATCTGAAGTCAAAGCTGACGACCAAGACATGGAGAAATATATCTGGGTGTCATTAGCATACTGATGGCACCACACTCCATGCCTCTGAATGATCTCTCCCAGCGGCTTCATATAGATGTTAAATAGCATCGGGGACAGGATGGCGTCCTGAGGGATGCCACAATTAAGCTCTATTCTGGTAGAGCAACTGTCCCCGAGCCTCACCCTCTGGGAACTGCCCGAGAGGAAGGAACGGAATCACTGCAAGGCAGTGCCTCCAATTCCTAACCCTCTCAGGTGATCCAAGAGGATGGAATGATCTACTGTATCAAAGGCCGCTGAGAGGTCCAAGAGCACCAACAGGGTCACACTACCCCTGTCGATCCCCAAGCGAAGGTCGTCAGCCAGAGCAACCATGGCAGTCTCAACTCCATATCCTGTCCTAAAGCCAGTTTGAAATGGATCTAGATAATCAGTTTCATCCAAGACAGCTTGGAGTTGGGAAGTGACCGCCCTCTCGGTCACCTTGCTTTAAAAAGGCAGCAAGGAGACTGGCCTATAGTTATTCCTGTCCAAGGGGTCCAGGGAAGGCTTTTTTAGGAGCGGCTTAACCACCGCTTCCTTCAGACAGTATGGAACGGATCCATCCCTGAAAGATGCATTGATAATGTCCCTAAGGAATACTCTCAATGCGTCACCCCCTTGGGTGGCCAGCCATGATGGACAAGGATCGAGTGGACAGGTTGTCTTCCTCACTCTACCAAGGAGCTTGTCCGCGTCATCGGTACTCACAAATTGAAGCTGATCCAATAAAATTTCATCAACGGAGTTGCTGGACACCTCCCCTATAGATTCTGTCATACTACTGGCATCTAAGTCGGCTCTTATCCAAGAGATTTTATCTGCAAAGCGGCTGCTGAATGCATCACAGCAGGCCATTGTCGGGTTAAGTAAGGGATTCTGTGCAGGTAGAATCTGCGTCAGCTCCCCCACCACCCTAAACAGTTCCGCTGGATGAGACTCTGCAGACGCAATACGTGCAGAGGAGAAAGACTTCTGCGCTGCACTTATTGCCTCTTGATAGGAATCAAGGAATTCCTATGACGAGTCTTATCGGATAAGAGTTGAGTCTTCCACCAGGTGCGCTCTAGTCATTGTCCAGCCCACTTCATCTTTCTAAGCTCCTCTGAATACCAGGGCTTATGGTTAGGAGCAGCTGGAAAGGATGTTTGGGAGCTATTATGTCGATAGCCATGGTGAGGTCGGTGTTCCAAAAATTAACCAAAGCTTCGGCAGAATCACCAGCATTACCAACTATTAAACCCTCCAATGCTTTCTGGAATCCTATTGGTTCCAACAGCCTTCGAGGGTGGGCCATTCTAATGGGTCCGCCACCCCCAGTGGGGCATACAATGGCTCTTAGTTCCCTCTTGACCAGGAAATGACCCGTCCATGACAAAACAGAGGTTTTAATAACCTCCACCCATGGATATTCCTGTTCCGTACTAAAGGCCGCATCGAGGGTATGGCCTGCACAGTGAGTAAGCCCAACAACCAATTGGGATAGGCCCATGTTTGTCATGGATTCCATGAACTCCCAAGCTGCACCAGTTAGATTTAGCAAGCTGGTCTTGAGTGGGATGTTGAAGTCACCCCCAAACTAAAAGTCTGGGCGAGCTGAGACCAGCTGTGTTAGCTCGGTTAGGGAGTCTGTTAGACAACAGGGTGGCCGGTATACTAACAGAATCGCTAAACTATCCCTGGTCCTCAGGCTTAGGTACATACACTTGATGTGGACTGTGTTCCGGATAGGCTTCCTGGTTAAGGTTAGATTGCTTTTATGAACCAGACCCACTCTGCCCCCCCCCCCGCCCACTTTTCCTTACCTACTCACTGAGTACCCGGCCAGGAGTGCTTGCACCCAAGTCGCAGCACTGGCCTCTCCCAGCCAGGTCTCTGTAAAGCATGCAAGGTCAGCAGCCTCATCCAATAAAAGGTCATGGATGATATAAGTCTTGTTTTTAACTGACCTGGCATTGCAAAGGAGCAGAGTAAGGGTCTGTGGAATGGTTGGTGTGGCCTCCAATTTATTCTGGGAAACAGAGTGAAATTACTAAGAATTGGTTAGTAGAAGACGTGTATGATGTAGTCTTAGAAAACAAGGTATAACTGTAAAAAATAAAGTCAGAAGCCACTGTTCTTTTTTCTATATTTCTTTTTATATCTGACTCCTCCTTGTTCTTTCTGTTTCTTTTTTCTTCTTCCTTTTTCTAAATATCTGTAATTTTTTTATTGTATTATGAAAAATTCTCAACAAAAATTATTTTAAAAAACATTCATGCACATAAGCCACACTTAGGTTCCTGAGTGTCACACATTATTAAGATGATTCCAGCGCATGCATTTCAGCTCTTGTGTGTCTGTGCTTGTGTCTGTACATGCATGTGCCTCTGTGCCCCCCCCCTTGTGCCCATTGTGGCATAATAGATTAGTTGCTGGCACTTTATGTAGCATCCAGGCTCATGAGATTTTAATTACACTGCCTAAAATGTGAACTGAGAAAAGGCAAGTGTCTCAATGATATAGAAATACAATGTTTTATTTCTGGCAAACCCCCCCCCCCCAAAAAAAGAGCAGTTTCTCTATGGTTCAAATGAAGTAAGAAAGAAATCCAAAAAGGATTGCTATGTAAATCTAGTGCATGTCAAATTGCACAGATACTTCCTTAGGGAGAACCAATCTTTTTGAGAACCAATCTTTTCGAGAACACCCTCAAAACTCACCTGGAGACCACCCCCTGACATGACCATTTGGTAGCTGGTAGAGATCAGAAGGGGCAGCAGAGAAGCATCCAGCTATGACTTTGGAGACAGATGCCCAATGATGATGTCATCCTCCAGAACCTCTGGCCATGTTTGGGGGACGCCTTACATTTCAAGAACCAATCTTTCTCACATAATAAACATTTTAAGGGATAGTATGGCATGTTGGGATTCCCCCCCCCTTTTTTTTTGCTTCAGTACTTTGATGGGTGCAGTTCCTCTGTGTGCTTGTTTGTTTGTTTTTTTCTCACAGGGTTGCCAGCATTTAAAATAACATATGTTAAGTGACATGGGTGGGGCCCAGAGGCAAAGGCTATTATCCTGTTAGTGACATGCGCCAGCATAATAACACCACAGTATGTCTTTTGATTGTTGTGGAGGGAGGAATTCCCCACCCCTCTCTTGCAGCAATGCCCACACCCTCAAAACTCACCTGGAGGCCACCCCCTGACATGACCATTTGGTAGCTGGTAGAGATCAGAAGGGGCAGCAGAGAAGCATCCAGCTATGACTTTGGAGACAGATGCCCAATGATGATGTCGTCCTCCAGAACCTCTGGCCATGTTTGGGGGACGCCTGCAGTAGGAAGGCGAATCTTGTGGGAGAGGAGGGAGGAGAAGGAGCAGGGTTGTGCCTGCTTGGAGCTTTATGCTCTGTTTCCTCTTGCAAGAGCTTGGTCAAAGTCTGAAGTCAAAGGCGGGCAAAACCCAAAGAAAGCTGTCTACTTGTCTCAAGTATACTGCATGGGCTGTCATGTCCTCTGCCACCAAACAACTTATCAGGGCAGCACCGAGTAACCCAACCCAGTTCAAACTATAGCTCAATGATGAGCAAAAAGCAACAATATAGCATGCATACCCAAATATAATTCAGACAGGTAAGCATAGCTACATGTTCTAGGGAGGAAATCCTTTCCATTTCACTTCCAACTTTTCATATATAAACACAATTAAGAAAACAAATAAGTTCCCACAATTCCATATAAAGACAATGATAACATAATAAACTAACTTTATTAACTATTAATAAGACCAGCTAAACAGCTAATCATTGTTATTTGCCATCATGTCAATTGCAAATTATGCTGATCCTATGAATGAGAAAGCTCCAAAAGCCCCAATCTCACAAGCTCAAGTCTGTGGCATCCTTGACCGGTTTATTTATTTTTTTATATGCCTCCTTTCTCCCAGAGTGGGACCTAAGGCAGCTCATAAAATTGGTTAAAATCAATACAATTTTAAAAATAATTAAAATCACAGTATAAAATTCTGTTTAAAAGGTTCAAAAGTTGAAAAAAAATAAAATAAACACCGCATGAACCTCAGTAAAAAGTGTCCCTTCAAATGATCACATATTGAAAGCCTGCTTGAACAGAAACGTTCCGGCAAAGCAGGGAGGGGGCCAGCCTAGCCTCGCCTCCCATGGAAGGGAGTTCCAGACAGTGGGAGCAGCCACTAAGAAGGATCTCTCTCTCTTAATCATAGAATCATAGAGTTGGAAGAGACCACAAGGGCCATCCAGTCCAACCCCCTGTCATGCAGGAATACACAATCAAAGCCATCCAGCCTCTGTTTAAAGACCTCCAAGGAAGGAGACCCCATCATGCTCCAAGGGAGTGTGTTCCACTGCTGAACAGCTCTTACTTTCAGAAAGTTCCTCCTAATGTTGAGGTACAATCTCTGTTCCTGGAGCTTGCACCCATTGCTCCGTGTTCCAGTCTCTGGAGCAGCAGAAAACAAGCCTGCTCCATCCTCAATGTGACACCCCTTCAAATACTTAAACAGGGCTATCATATCACCCCTTAACCGTCTTTTTTCCAGGCTAAATATACTCAGCTCCCTAAGTCTTTCCTTGATTTCCAGACCTTTTACCATTTTAGTCACCTCCTCTGGACATGCTCCAATTTGTCAATATCCTTTTTGAATTGTGGTGCCCAGAACTGAACACAGTATTCTAGGTGAGGCCTGACCAAGGCAGAATAGAGTGGCACTATTACTTCCTTTGATCTAGGCACTATACTTCTATTGATGCAGCCCAAAATCGCATTGGCCTTTTTAGCTGCCGCATCACACTATTGACTCATGTTCAACTTGTGGTCTACTTGGACTCCTAGATCCCTTTCGCACGTAGTCTCGTTCAGCCAGGTCTCCCCCATCCTGTATCTATGCATTTCGTTTTTCCACCCTAAGTGCAGTACTTTACATTTCTCTGTATTGATTTTCACTTTGTTAGCTTTTGGCCCAGCAATCCAGTCTATCCAGGTGTGATGTACCAAGAACACACGCTCACATTCACTCAATAAGAATTCTTTATTGGTAAGGAAACATGTATCAGGGACATAGAACAAAGCCGAAACTAAACACAGACTAGCACAACACCCAGATAAACCCTTACAGCGTGAGAATGGCATTTAGGGAGGAGAGTAAATAGCCCAGCCAGCACCTGGAGCTGCGACCTTGAGCTGCTCTGGAGAACAGCGTTCCCAGGCCAATAGGGCGGGCTGGCACCCCTCCAAAGGCAGGGAGGCCCAAGCAAAGAAAACAGGCCAAAGCCAGCCTCGTGTCAGGGTCTTCCATGAATTCCACTCTAAACCCCAGAATTCAGGGATGAGCCTGACATACCGCCCTCCCAAAGAGCAACTTCCCCCCTTCAGCCTGGCTTATCAGGAAAGCGAGCATGGAACTTTCGTAATAAGCGCGGAGCATTTACATGTTCAACATTAACCCATTCAGCATGGCCCAAAGGTAAATGTTTCCATTTCACCAGACACTGCAAACCCCCACCCCTGTGCACCCGAGAGTCCAACACATCAGAAATCTCAAAATGTTGATCTTTGTCCACCAGGATAGGACGGGGTGATGGTTCAGGATCTTGATGATGATGATCCGAAAGGCACGTCAGCTTGAGTAAGCTAGAATGAAACACAGGGTGGACATTACGGTACAGCTTGGGCAATGACAGTTCAAAAGCCACGGGATTAACTTCCCTAACAATAGGGAAAGGACCAATGTATTTTGGCCCCAACTTTTTTGAGGGTTGTGGGCTCTTTAGGAACTTGGTGGATAAGAACACCAAGTCCCCTATCGTGTATTTTGGGGTAGGTTCATGCTTCTGGTTGGCATGATGCTTATAACGGGTTTTTTCAAAGTGCAGGGACGATACAACTTTCGGCCATGCCTCTCTAATGACACTCTCTAATTACTCCATTGGGTAACCGAGACCAGGTCCTTTGAGGTCCCCTCCCCTAAAGGCAGAGGGTTAAAGTCCTGTCCTGAGACAATTTTAAAAGGGAAGAAGCCCGTGCTTTGGTGTGTGGCATTGTTATACGCTACCTACGCAAAAGGCAAAAGGTCCACCCAATCAGATTGCTGGAAGTTGACATAACACCTTCAATACTGTTCCAAAACCTGATTCACACGTTCACTTTGACTGCCACTCTGTGGATGATGGGAGCTGCTCAACCCCAATTCAACTCCCAGAAGTTTTGTGAACGCCTTCCAGAACTGGGAGGTGAATTGAGCTCCCTGATCTAAAACGATCTTAGCAGGAACCCCATGTAATCTGTAAATGTGCTGTAGAAACAACCTGGCCAGCTGGGGGGCTGTCAGGAGCTTCTTGCAGGCCACAAAGTATGCCTACTTGGAAAACAAGTCAGTCACAACCCAAATAATGGTCTTTTTCCTACTCTCTGGTAACTTGACAATGAAATCCATACTAATGACTTCCCAGGGCTTGGGGGGGTAGGCAAAGGTAGCAATAAGCCTTTCGGCTCCCCCCCTCTTTTTGCCATTGCACACATGGAACACCCTTTCACATACTCCTCCACCTCCCTCCTCATTTTGGACCACCAAAACTGTCATGTCAAATGTAATGTTTTCACATATCCAAAATGTCCTGCACTTTTCACATCATGGCACTGTTTAAGAATGGCAGATCTCATGGCCTCTGGAACATACAGGTGCTCCCCCTTCCAAGCCAGACCCTCCTGTAGAATTACCTCCCCTTGGTGGGCTAAAATCCATGGGTCCTTGGGGAAAGCTACCGCCATTTGGGCTCGCCACCCCCCCACATTGCCCCCGGAGGGGGGGAGAGAGCTCCAAGGAAGGCGGAGCCAATGCCATACTGGGGTCTGTGGGCCTTGCGGGTGGCTCAACAGTCCCTCCTGCCCCAGATTCCAGGCGTGGCCCCAAAGAGGGGTCTGCCTTAGTCTCCTGACGTTTGGCCTTACTGCGCGTGAGAACTGCCAACCCCAAATGGGAGGGGGAAGAAGACTGTGTCTATCACCTCCATTCGTTGACTGTCATGTTGAGGGAGCCTGGACAAAGTATCAGTTAAGAAATTCTTTTTTCCTGAGAGAAACTTTAGGGTGATATTGAACCGGTAAAAGAAACTGGCCAACCGAATCTATTTAGGGTTCAAACGCCTTTGGGTTCTCAAAGCCTCCAAGTTCTTGTGATCCGTCCAAACCTCAAAAGGTTTGGAAGATCCTTCCAGCAGGTGGCACCAGGTCTCTAAGGCCAATTTGATTGCACCCGCCTCCTTTTCCCACACAGGCCAATTTCGCTCAGTCAATTTTCTGGACAGATATGCACAAGGCCTAAGCTCCCCCTCTTCGTCCTGTTGTAACAACACCCCTCCCATCGCCACATCTGAAGCATCTACTTGAACCACAAAAGGTTGGGAGGGGTCGAGGTGCTTAAGAATAGGTTCAGAGGTGAAAAGCTTCTTCAGCTTGTCAAAGGCCCTTTGGCATTGGTCAGACCATACAATCTTTTGGGGAGGCTTTCCTACCTTCCCCTTCCCTGTCCATTTTTTTTACCCATCCCCTTGGTTTTCAGCAGGTCAGTCAGAGGAAGGGCTACCACAGCAAAGTCAGAGATGAAGGGCCGGTAAAAGTTAGCAAACCCTAGGAAGCTCTGCAGTTGCTTCCTGGTCCTGGGGGCCTCCCATGCAAGCACTCCCTTTACTTTCTCTGGGTCCATTTCCACCCCCTTGCTCAAGATGCGGTGCCCCAGGTAATCTAAGCTGCTTTGATGGAATTCACACTTTGGCATTTTGGCATACAAATGGTTCTCCCCCAACCTAGTAAGCACCTTTTTTAATCAATTTCACATGTGACGTATAGTCCTCAGAATAAATAAGTACATCATCCAAATATACCAGTACCCCTTGTACAAAAACTCTCTCAGTACATCATTAAGTTCTGGAAAATTCCTGGAGCTCCACTGAGTCCAAAAGGCATTACACAGAATTCAAAAGCCCCTAGCAGGCAATTAAAAGCAGTTTTCCATTCATCACCTTCTTTGATCCGCACCCTGTAACAGGCCTCCCGCAAGTCCAGTTTGGTAAATATCTTCCCTTTGGCTAAATGAGCCAGTATGTCTTTCATTAAGGGGAGGGGATACTGATTTGACATGCTGATAGCATTTAGTGATCTGTAGTCCTGGCAGAGACAAAGAGTCCCATCTTCCTTGCGCCTAAACAACACAGGGGCCCCCAAAGGGGAGGTCGTGGGTCTGATGAAACCCCGGGCCAAGTTTTTGTCTATGAACTCCAGAAGGGTGTCCATCTCAGCCGGCGTCATGGAATAGATCCTGGGTTTGGGCAGCTTGGTGTCAGACACTATCTCAATAGCACAGTCAAAGGGTTGGTGGGGTGGTAAAATGTCACATTCCTTCTCCTCAAATACATACTGCCACGGTTTATATTCCACCAGTAACCCTTTCAGCTCCCCTTGGACTAGAGCAGTTTTGCAGTCCCATGGTTTGGCATCTAGAGGGATCCCCCCCAAGGAGGCCTCAATCACCCGGTGCTCCTGCACACACACAGGATCTGCAAAAGTCACTGTCTCTTTCACCCAGTCTATAGTGGGGTTGTGGAATTTTAGCCAGTTTAAGCCCACCACTGCAGCAGGAACTAGGCCTGCGGCTATCCCAAATTGAAGCTCCTCCTGATGATTCCCCATCCTCATGTGTACTGGGCCAGTCATTCGCCTTGCAGGGCCCCCCTTCATCATCCCTCCGTCCATCTGAGACAGCCACACTGGCTTGTCCAGCTTGATGGTGCTAATTTCAAGTTCACTAACGAGGGAGGGGTGAATAAACACTTGGGTACATCTGCAATCAACCATTAACATTACTTTTTGGGTGACCCCACTGTTTGTAACCCCTATTTTGGTTTTTAGGAAAAAAGGGGTTTTTACACCACTCACCACAGCACTTGGGCACCCTTCGAGGTTAGCCCACCCTCGGGCGCTTAGTAGGGCGGGCTGGAACCGTTTCCCACCAGCTCCGTGTCGGAGGAGGAGGACCCGCTGTCATCTGGCTCCTCTGAAGATTCACCTGCCACGTGGCCTAGTACCAAGGCACGCACCGCTGCTTTGGACTTGGGCTTTAATGGTGTCTAGGGTGCCGTCGACTTCCCCTCTGCCCTCTTGGGCTTCTCTTCTGCCGCCGGTTCTCGGGGGCTCTTCTCTGGGCATTCGGCTATGCGGTGGCCACCCTATCCCGCAGTGCAGGAGCAGCCCTTTCCTCATCCTTCGCTCCCTCTCCGAGTCCCCCGCTGTGGCCCCAGCTGATCAGGCCACCTTACCTTTCTTCCCTGTGGACCCAGTGGACTTTCCCTCGGACCTCTACCGGTGCCGAGCCAGCTTGATGCTCTGCCTCAGTGTCTCTACCTCTCCAGCTAGCCACACCCACCCCAAAAGGGTGTCAGGATGTCTCGAGGATGTCTGCATTAAGGCCATCTTGAAAGTACTGTAACTTAATGGCATTGGTCCAGTCGGGGACATGGCTGGCCAGGCAGCGGAATTCGGAGGCGTACTCGGCCATGGATCTCGAACCTTGCCTCAGTTGCCGGAGTTCTGTGCGGGCCCGTCTTACACTCAGGGGGTCTTCAAATTGAGCCCGTATGGCCATCATGAAGTCCTGGAAACTCCCTAATTCTGGAGCCCCCATGTCATAGATCCCAACCAGCCAATGCGCCACCTCTCCCTCCAGCTGATTGGATACATACTGCACCTTCTCGGCCTCCATCTGGAATTCCTCATCCCACTGGGACATAAACCCAATCACCTGGGTTAGGAAGTATGGTAGCTTCGCAGCATCTCCACCAAAGGTGGCCTTTAGATCTCAGTGCTTTAGTCCCTGCGGTCTTTCCCATGGCTTGACTGGGCCAGCTCCCCCAGGGGATACTGGACCAGGAGCCTGCAGGCCAGGGCTGGCAACTGTGAGTCCTGGGGAGGTTGGCCTCCTCGCGGGGCAGCCGGTGGTTGAGGTAGTCTCTGCAGGATCTCTAGGAGGCTTGTCTGCATGATCTCCATCTGCTGCTTTAACTGCTGGACCTCAACTTCCAATTCTGCATGCTAATAACGTATCCCAGGCTCTCGGTAC
Organism: Gambelia wislizenii; assembly: GCA_030847615.1. NCBI lineage: Eukaryota > Metazoa > Chordata > Lepidosauria > Squamata > Crotaphytidae > Gambelia > Gambelia wislizenii. Next base: position 159,843,745 of record JAUMIR010000001.1, on the reverse strand, counting down.
CCCTCGGCTAGGGACTTATCCCACCGGCAGGACCTGCATTCCTCCCAGCCCCGTTCTTCTGGCCAGAGCCAACTGGCTCCTATGGCCGTTCCAGCCCCACACACTGGAGTCTCAGAGAAGGGTAGGCTGTCCCTCCACAGGGCTTGCCTGGCTCCCAGCTCCATCAGGTCAAGGGGATGTGTCAGCCTTCCAGCCCTCCGCTGGGCTCAGTTCCACTCTTCCTCAGGCACTCCTGTGCAATCCCCCGATGCGTCTGCACCATCTCCCGGTGTACCGGCTCCCTGGCCACCAGCTCCGGCCAGGTCTTTCTCTGTCTCGGTTCCAGCCTCCACGTTGTCTGACATCGCAGGTAGAACACCCAAAAGTAAGCAGGTTTTGTGAGTTTCGGCTTACTGTGATGTACCAAGAACACACACTCGCATTCACTCAATAAGAATTCTTTATTGGTAAGAAAACGTGTATCAGGGAGATAGAACAAAGCCAAAACTAAAAGCAGACTAGCACAACACCCAGATAAACCCTTACAGCGTGAGAATGGCATTTAGGGAGGAGAATAAACGGCCCAGCCAGCACCTGGAGCCGCAACCTTGTGCTACTCTGGCGAACAGCGTTCCAGGCTAACAGGGCAGGCTAGCACCCCTCCAAAGGCAGGGAGGCCCAAGCAAAGAAAATAGGCCAAAGCCAGCCTCATGTCAGGGTCCTCCATGAATTCCACTCTAAACCCCAGAATTCAGGGATGAGCCTGACACCAGGTCATTTTGAATTTTGATCCTGTCCTCTAGGGTATTAGCTACTTCTCCTAATTTGATGTCATCTGTAAATTTGATAAGTATGCCCCTAATTCCATCATCCAAGTCATTGATAAAGATGTTGAATAGCACTGGGCCCAGAACAGAACCCTGTGGCACCCCACTGGTCACATCTTTCCAAGACGAAGAGGAGCTACTGCAGAGCACCCTTTGGGTTCAGCCGGTCAACCAATTACAAATCCATTGAACAGTTAACTTGTCTAGCCCACATTTTACAAGCTTGTTTGCAAGAATGTCATGGGGAACCTTGTCAAAGGCCTTACTGAAATCAAGGTAGGCAATATCCACAGTGTTCCCTTCATCTACCAAGCTGGTAGTTTTATCAAAAAAAGAGATCAGATTAATCTGGCATGACTTGTTTCTCTGAAACCCATGTTGACTTTTTGTGATTATGCATTGCCTTCTAAATGTTCACAGACTCTTTGTTTAATGATCTGCTCTAGAATCTTCCCTGGTATTGATGTCAGACTAACTGGACGATAATTGTTGGGATCCTCTTTTTTCCCCTTTTTGAAGATGGGGACAACGTTTGCCCTCCTCCAGTCTGCTGGGACTTCTCCTGTTCTCCAGGAGTTCTCAAAGATTATTGCCAATGGCTCTGAGATTACATTTGCCAGCTCTTTTAGTACCCTTGGATGTAATTTGTCTGGTCCTGGAGATTTAAATTCATTTAAATTAAGAAGGTATTCCTATACTACCTCTTTACTTATTCTGTGCTGGATTTCCCCTATTGTGTTCTCTGTTCCATTATCCTCAGGCTGATCACCCTTTTCCTGTTCTGAAAACACTGAGGCAAAGAAGGTGTTGAGTAATTCTGCCTTTTCTCTGTCCCCTTTTAGCATTTTGCCATCTTCTCTGCATAGTGGCCCTACCATTTCCTTCTTCTTCCTTTTGCTGCGGACATACCCCCCAAAAACCTTTTTATTGTTCTTGACTTCTCTAGCAAGCCTGAACTCATTCTGTTCCTTAGCTTTTCTGACTTTACTCCTACACGTGTTCTCTATCTGTTTGAATTCTTCTTTGTTGATTTCTCCCTTTTTCCATTTCCCATACATGTTCCATTTAAAACTTAGCTCCGCTGAAAGTTCTTAGAGTCATCCATCCTGGTTTCTTCAGACACCTCCCATTTTTCTTCCTCATTGGTACTGTTTGAAATTCTGCCTTCAGTATCTCCCTTTTGAGAAAGTCCCATCCATCTTGAAGTCCCTTCTCTTTTAGTATTCCTGACCATGGGATCACCCCCAGTATTTCCCTGATTTTATTGAAATCAGCTAATTTTTATCCAGATGCTCTCCACCTGGCTTCCAGTATTGATGTCATGGATCTCTTCACTGGTGTAAATATCCTTGATATATAAAGCTATTCCTCCTCCTTTCCTGTTTGGCTTGTTTCTCCTATAAAGGTTATACCCCTCTATTCCTACATTCCAATCATGCGACTCATCCCAACAGGTTTCAGTAATGCCTATTATATCATATTTGCTTTGTTGTGCTAGGAGTTCATGTTCATCTTGCTTATTTTCCATGCTCTGAGCATTAGTATAGAGACATCTAAGACCATGTGTTCCTTTATTTGCTGCCTGTGCAAGTATTTTTGCCTCCCACTGTTGGGTCCTGTGTCCTCATCAAGCAGGCCTGTGATGGTGGTGGGTCTGAGATAAAGCTTTCCCCTGGTGATCTTAAAGTCTGGCAGGTTCATAGCAGGAGATACATTTTTTTTCAGATGGTCTGGACCCAAGCTTATAGGCATTATAGGTCACGACTAGCACTTTGAATTGTGCCTGGAAATGAACCAGTAGCCAGTGATGCTGTTTTAACAAGGGAGTTTTAGGCTCTCTATAGTTGGCCCAGGTCAGCATTCTGGCTGCAGCATTTTGAATCCCCCCCCCTCTCTCTCTGGCTCTTCTTCACAAACAAAGATTCAGGAAGGACTCATCCCACACTTTCTGCAAGAGTGCTGATGACTGAAAAGGCCAATCCAATATAAACATGTCTCCTTGGGTGATGTTTCTGGGTTGTGATTCTTTCTGTGTTGTTGTTACTCTTCAAGACTTGTTCAGCATGAGCTCTCAAATAAGGCAGCAGCATTGTGGATAGTGCGTCTCTATGCCTTCCTATGTGAGGCCATGGCAGACCATTGGTGGTGGTCAATTTGGCTGAGCCTGAGATGTTGTTTCAGAGAGTCCTTGTATTGTTTTTTTGGAGTGCCCCTCTTACGCTGACCCGTGGCGAGTTCACCATAGAGTACTATTTTTGGGATTCCAAAGGGAGCCCCACATTGAGTGTGCTACAGTAGTCTAAACAGGATGTAATCAAGGCATGTGTCACCGTAGCCAGGTCTAATATCTCAGGGAATAGGCGTAGCTAGCGCACTAGTTTTAACTGTGCAAATGAACTCCTGGCCACTGCTGAATCCTGGGTATCTAGGAGAACTCACAAGCTGAAGGCCTGAGATTTCAGGGAGAGTGTGTCCCCCTCCAGCATAAGTGGAGTCCTAATTCCCTGGTCTGCCTTTTGACTGACCAGGAGCACCTCTGTCTTGTGTGGATTCAGTTTCAATTTGTCTGCTATTATTCAGTCCATTACTGGCAACAGGCATTGGTTCATCACCAAGAGAGTTTCCTTGAAATCAGATGGGAAGGACAGATGGAGTCAGGTGTCATCAGCATACTGGTGATAGTGAACCTCAAAACACTGGATGACCTCTCCCAGTGGTTTCATGTAGATGTTAAACAGGATGGGGGGCAAAACAGATCCCTGAAGGCCCCCACAGGGCCAATGGCAAGGGCATCAAACAGGAGTCCCCCAGCACCACCTTCTGAATTTGCCCCTAGAAGAAGGACCAGAACCACTGCAAAACAGTGCCCCCCAAGTCCCATCCCAGAGAGACAGCCCAGAAGCATACAATGGGCTAGGGTATTGAAAGCTGCAGAGAGGTCCAGCAGAACCAACAAGGACACACTCCCCCTGTCCAGTTCCCTGTGTAGGTCATCCACCAAGGTGACCAAAGCTGTCTTTATCCCATAACCAGGCCTGAAGCCAGACTGAAATGGATCTAGATAATCAATTTCATCCAGAAACCCCTGGAGCTGGGAGGTCACCACATGCTCCAGAACCTTACCCCAAAATTGAATGACTGTCTTTCTCTTTTTCTACTCCTCTTCTAGCATTATCATTTCCAATAAGGCATATTGTCTCATGATATGTCCAAAGTATGATAGACTCATTTTAGACATTTTGACTTCTGACAAGCTTAATCTGGTCTAGGTACCCCTTAGCCAGGTCTAACATCTCAAGGAATGGGCCAATGGTTTCTGTAGAACAGCAGTACCTTTCCCCCAAGTCAGACAGGCTTTTGTTCAGAAGAAGAGACTCAATGTGCCCCAAACCTCTTCAGGTAGTAATGGGCATATGAGCAGAGGAAAACTGATAGATCAGATGGTGAGGGCAGCAAAGAAGCACCAGAAGAGAAGATACTGGCCAGTAGCAGTAGTGTGTGTGTGATGGGGTGGCATTGGTCCAGAATCTCCTAGAGTCAGTGGTACTTTAGCTAGCTCTTATTAGTACTGAACAATGGTAAACAACTTCTGAATGTCTTTTACCTTGAAAACCTTATGGTGAGATAAAGCATACCACTCAATAAAGTACAGTCATATCCATTTTGGCATCCAGGTACACAACATACTATTGAGGAAATGATCATTCAGAAGACATTTTAGAAAGTATCCATTTTTACAGAGTACACTGATACTCAATCTGCCTTTAGGCTTGAATTTAGCAGTGAAATTGCCTTTGCACTGATGGGTGATCATTTCTGTGAGAGAGACAAGAGGAATACATCTCTGATGATCCTCCAGGACTTCCCAGTCTCTTTTGATCAACCAAACTACCTCACTGGATTCACTCTTTGGGTAATTTGGGTAATTCAGGGTATGATAAAATAAGGACTCCACTCTTATCTGCAGGATCATTTCCAGAAAGGGGCAGTGGTGACTTCTGCTTAATCATGTGGCAGTTGCCCTTTAACAAGGGTGGGAATCATGCAGCCCTCCAGATGGACTGTCCCTGCAGCCCTCATCAACATCTGTTAAGGAATTAAAAAATTAGATCCCTTAACATAAACCTGACACAAGGGGTATGTGAACCCAGATAGCACTCCCTGTCAGCATCCTGACACCAGCTGTTTTTTTTTTAATCATCTTTAAAGCAGCCCCATGTAAAAGGCATTGTTGTTTAAAATCTTGAGTTAAGTCTTGATACTGAAAGTTACGTCTTGAAGGTCCATGGCAACAAAAGATATTTAAAAGGGATCCTTGATTAAAAAAAGGTTAAGATCCACTGGCCTTGTTCATGGCAGAAAACTTGAAAAATTCCTATCAAAATATACCAAAAATGCCCTTTAAAAGTAACCTTGAAAAGTGACTAGAAAATGTTGTTGTTGTTGTTGTTGTTGTTACCTTTATTCATATCCCACTTTTCCCCCAATGCTAGGACCCAAAGTGGCTCAGTTTTAAAAACAGACAGTTAAAACATACAAAAAGTGTACATTAAAACAAAATTAAACCAAATTATATTATTAAAACAACATCAAAATATTTAAAAGAATAAAATATACTTAAAAGTATTAAAAACTTTCTTTTTAAAAAGATAAAAAGCTAGCACCCACAGCCTGATCTTCAAAAAGCCTGCCTGAATAAAAAGGTTTTGGCCTGCCACCTGAAGGACAACGGGGGGGGGGGGTCCAGAGTCTAGGGGCAGCCACTGAAAAGGCCCTATCTCATGTCCCCACCAGCTGTACTTGAGATGGTGGTGGGAATGAGTGAAGGGCCTCTCCTGAAGATCTCAGGGCCTGGGTCGGTTCATAGAGGGAGATACGGTCTGCCAGATAGCCTGGACCTGATCCATACCCATGTTCATCATTATACTAAAAAATAAATTTTATTCCAACTCATTACATTATTTTTGAAATGTGGTTTTGTAATGCCTTTCTAGTTACAAAAAATTAAAAACAACTTATTACAAGTAACTGAATACTCAGATAATGGGGAGGGGGCAGCATCTGGTAACTAAGTTAGTTGTGACTTGTTACTTCCAGCTCCTGGCTATACATGGCAACAGTACTGTTTGATGTTTCATCTTTCTAGAAAGTATACATCTGTCATCTCCTGCAAAGCTGAATGGAAAAATGAATTATACAACAGTTCCCATATTACTAACAACCTGAAGCTAGCAATTTCTTTCTTTCAGTTCCCCTCTTTGGTTTTTCTTTGTGTGTGTGTGTATGTGGGGGTTGCTACTAGGCTGGTATCATTTGATACAAACAATAGTACAAGAGGAATAAATGCTGAAGGCTATCCTACACTTACAGGATGTTCCACTTGTATTCTCATAAAACTGCCCTTCTGGCCATTGACAGACCAAACAGCAGTGTAAAACTGTGAGGTAGAAAAGAAGAAATATTTCTTTCTCTGACACATACCTTAAACCACTGAGCTGGCTCTTATCATGGGCAGACCCAGAGAAACCTCAAAAAAATTCTTGATACTGAAAGTGAAAAACAGATGCCTCTAGTTTCTGCTTGGACCAAAAATACTTCAGTTGTGTTTCAGTTTCCATTTCCCAGCTTGATTGGGAACCTGCCAGAATAATCAAATGTCATCAAGTTTATGAATATTGACAAAGTTTTCATTCAGTTTTCAGTATATTTAGAAAGAAACAACATGCAGGTAATATTTTAGGATTGCCACTTTGCTCACAGAGCCTCACATAGTCTCTTGAGTTAAATATCCCTTGATTGTTTGTTTGGAATGTGGTCATCTTATCAATGCTAGAAAATATGAGCAGACAAAACAGGGAAAGCTGGACCTTCTTAATAAGTCAACTTATCATATAGGGTCTGGTAAACCATGCAAATAAACTGGGCTTCTCCTGTCTACTTTGTGAAATCTCAGAATTAAAAAGCATTGTCCAAAATTGGATATCAAACCAACAATCAATTATCAATCATCTTTTTTCAAAAAAAAAAAAAAAGAAAGAAAAGAAAGAAAAAAAGAAAAAGAAAAGGCAGCGGAATTAAACATTATTCCATTAATTTCAACTCTAACTACCAAACAAAAATCCAAATACACAAGAGAAAAAGAGTGTGGTGCATACTTTTAGAGGGCTTCCAGGAAAAAACAATTTGGAGCTGATACACTATCATCTTAATATATAATGTTCTTGGGTATGCTGGCATTTCCAGTGTGCTGATTGGCCACTTAGGAAACTGACCAACCAATCAAAGCTTGGTTGGGCAGCCAATCAGCACACTGGGGGTGGGACCATGTGGAAATTTCATTCCTTTCTAAACATGGTGGCAGCTGAGGGGGTGTGAGTAGCATGGGGGAAGTGGGGTGTGTATGTGTGTAACATGTTGTGTGCCTGAGCACAGGAGGGGGTCGGCAGGGGGTGTGAGCCTGATGGCAGAGGGATGAGAGCCTGGTGGGGGGAGTCTGGCAGGAGGGCGAGGGAAGGTGGGGCACAAGCTGGGCAATGGGGGGGGCGTGAGCCTGGCATCAGGGGGTGCAATCCTGGCAATGGGGAGCATGAGCCTGGTGGGGGGCAGCAGGGGGCTGGGGCGTGAGCCTGGTCGCAGAGGGGATGCAAGCCTGGTGGGGAGCAGAGGGAGGCAGGGGGCATGAGCCTGGTGGCAGTGCGTGGAGTTTGAAGGTGTATGTTACACCGAGTGTAGCTAGTACAGTTGTCCCTTCATATTCGCTGGGGTTTGGTTCCAAGACCCCCCGTGGATACCAAAATTCGTGAATACTCAAGTCCCATTATATGCAATGGCATCGCAAAATGGTGCCCCTTATGTAAGATGGCAAAATCAAGGTTTGCTTTTTGGATTATTCTTTTTTAATAATATTTTCAAGCTGTGAAATACTTAAATCCGTGGATACCAAATCCATGGATATGGAGGGACTTGTATTCAATGTTTCTGTAGCTGAAAAATATTTAGCTACATTATTGTGGTCCAGTACCCACTGAGATACATTTTAGCAGTTGGAGATGTCCTGGTACAGAAACACAAAATAAGAAACGACCAGGTGTAGCCATTTTCTGTGAGCAAAAATATGCTATCACCATGTGAAATACAGGCCACATTTTAGTTCTGAGGGCCAAGGGATGCTTTACCACATATCTATACCTTCTATTAGAACCAGAGGAACCTTAGCTATAATAAACAGCAGGACAGAAATTGGTCTGCTGACTTTAATTTGAAACTCTGTATAAATAAAAAAACGTTGCAGTCCCCATGAGTCCAGCAAGTAACAGTGCTACTACATTTAGTTAGTGGTAACAGGGTCCAGGAAAAAAAAAGTGTTTGTGTTCTAAAGTGGAAAACATAATTGTAAAATCTAATTTTAGGCAGGATGAGGGCTTTGAATCTAGCTTAAATTTCTGCCTGAACACATTCTTCCCTGGCTTTGAACTCTGGAAAAAGTAGGTTGATATATTCACAATGTATACTGTATATCCACTTTTGGTCAGATGTAGTTAGTGTCATTTACATATGTCATTGCTGGAAACTGTGACCCTATAGTACATTCTGAGTACATCTGGATAATTATTCCTTTCCTTTTCCTTTTGGTAGCAGGATTTGAGAAGATCAAGCCTTTATCCTTTACATCGGGGTGGAGGAAGGATGGCTCATGGGCCATATGTAGTCTCCAGGGATGTTTTGTGACTCCTAGGGCCCACTAGGGTAAAAAAAAAAAATTGAAAAGTTTTTCTCCAAAAATCTTTTTGCCCTCAAATGCCCCCTAGCAAGCCTGGGAGCAATTTGGCACATGAAAGGAGGACTGGAAAAATGATCTCATGTCCCCTAGCGTATGTTGAGGATGTTTAGGAAGCCACCCCTCTGCTGCTTTGCACACACACACACACACACACCACTAGCAGCAGCATGTGGCGATGTTTCTCCTGTGTTCCTACAGAGAAACTGTCATCCTCCCAGACATCCAGAGGGCCCCCCTGGAGGTTCCAGAGGATACCTTATTAATCTTGCATATGGATGTAGAAACATAACCAGATGCAGCCTCCATTATCTGAGTACTCAAATCAAAAGTTTCTATGTATGTGCACATGAACACATGCTGAATCATAGAATCAAAGAGTTGGAGGTGACCACAAGGGCCTCCTAGTCCAACCCCCTGCCATGTAGGAATACACCACTAAAGCATTTCTGAGCAACGGCCATCCAGTCACTGTTTAAACCCCCCCCCAAAGAGGGAGAATCCAACACCCTCCAAGGCAGGGTGCTAAATGGCGTTAGTACTGGTGGTTTTCAGAACCACCTCTTATACCTAGACATGTTGATTTCTGGGCACTAGTGCATGCATTGAATTTTGCACTCAGATTCCAGTGAGGTTTCACAAAGAACTTGTGAGAATGGCCACATAGTCAGTTAACCATTCCTAACCAGTGTGTTACATCCCTGAACCTGGCTTTAGCAATCCCAACAATAGATAAAGTGTGAAATGTGGTTCCCTGGCTATGCATAAACTACTTGGGTAATGCTTCCAACATCTTTGCCATGTGATGGGGGACACATTCCCCCTCTGTATACAGAGGTGGCCCCAAGAGTGCCCTTAAAGCAGAAATGGACAAATCTGGAAGGACCTATTATTTACCTTCAGGACTTTCTCAAGCTAAAAAATCTAAAAAAAAATAAAAATAAAAAAATCAAACCAGGTGTCCAGAAGCCCATTTCTTATTTTATTTTATTTTATTCAACATGTGGGGCTTTGGGAGCTCTCCGGAAAAAAAATTCAGGGCGGAGGTATAAGAGGGCTCTAAGGATGGTCTAAAAGCCACAAAATAAAGTTGAGGGGCCAGTGTGTCCAGCCTTCCTCTTCTTCCTTGTTTGAAGATCTTTAGAAGCTGCATATCCTACCACTTGAATATGAAGCATGTTCTCTATCTTTCGAAAACAAAAAACTGGATATGTACTAGAAAGTCTTCTCCATCTGTAATGATCTCCCATTTCTTGGACATGTTTTGTTTGGTTGTTTAAAAGTTCTTTTGGGGGGAGGGTTTCATGGCCCCATTTAAGTGCTGGAGTAGATATTACTCTAACCTCATTTACAAGGGGATGGGATAAAGTGCTACTGTCCTCAGAGTCTACTGAAGAGCTAGTACAAACCTAAGAAAAACAATGCAATGTCATTTCCCCCACCATTACTACCATCTACAAAGGCCTTAAACACTATTATTATGCAAGCAATAATTCTTAAATTTCCCAATGTCAGTGTCATTGATTATGAATTGTAAATGGTATTTTCTGTGCTCAACACATAGTTTGAGAGAGCTTTCACTAATTAATGCTTTCTTCCTCATTAACAGGCAGAGGAAGTTGAACGTGAAGCTTTGTCTTAGACAAGAATAAAAGGCAGACATTACTGCTAAAGATTAATTACTTGAGATCATAGTGGTCTCCCAATATCCAGCAGTGCACTGATTTCCTTTCTACTATCACCACTAACAAAAAAGAAACCCAGAGGGAATTACAAACAAGTTGCTGTAGAGGGGGGAAATGCTCATGATCAGCACAGCTGTCCTCAATGTAACTCCCAGTATCCACAACTAGCATGGCCCTCAGTGTGGGGATTCTGGGAGTCATCGCCCCCAAATGCCACATTTCCCAGCTCTGTCTTATATGAGTTAAATTAAGAAGATTTCCAACTAGAAAAGTGGAAAAGTGTGTAATTCTGGAAACAAAAAGGAAAGGGGAAAAGGACAATTAGACATGTATAAGTCTGAGGTTTCAGGGTCCGCTGTGTAAGTAAGCAGTTGCCATTTGTTTTTGGTTCTGGCCAATAAATGTTTAGACATTAGTTTGGCATTCCTGGTGCAGTCCAATTCCATTTCACCTGGGGCAAAATCAAATGTCACTTACAATTAGACTTGCCAACCAACTAGTAAAATTTTTGGGCCAGCCAATTGCCAGAAGTGTGTATGTCCAAGCCTGAATTTGAACTATTTGCCAGAAAAAATTGAGTAATGCTGGAATGTTCTGAAGAAGCTCAGCATTTTCACATACTTGAACTCTGTGACCCATATAGGAACAGAAAAGAGCCAGACTTTTGGAAGAGTGAACATTCCTTCCTACCATTTCACATGTTGTTGTATGAGAGGCTGTCAGGTGCATGCATAGGGTGTGTTCCTCTGCAGGGTCTAATCTTGCATAGCTAACCTCTGCCCACAAATACTGTAGAGTTGAGTTGAGGCGGGCAAAGTTTTAATGGCAGAACAATGTACAGTGTTATTGCTAAGAACACTCAGTTATGACAGTGAGATACAAAACCAGACCACCACTGAAGATCTCAAATTCTGGGCAGCCACACACAGGAGAATATGGTCTTTAACAGATGTTTTACAGTGATATGCCATAGTCACATCATGATCCCAATTTCCACTGGGGATCGTGTGATTAGAAGTTGATAATGTTTGCCTAATAGTGTAAGTCTACACAGAAAAGGAGGTGGTCATGGAGATATCATTGAATACAAAAGTCAGGGTTGTCCATGTCATCATATTTCTGATTTCTATGTATGCTTGTGAAAACTGGATGGTAAAGAAAGCTGACAGGAAGAGAATAAATTGTAGGTGAACAGCCAAATTCAAATGCATAATTCAGTCACAAGGACACGGGTTTTATTCTTTCTGTTTCAAATGTTGTGCTTGAGTAGAGTAGAGCTCTTTGGATTCCATGGACTGCAAAAAAGACAAATAAATGGTTTAAGAGCAAATCAAGTCTGAACTCATCCTAGAAGCCAAGATGACTAAACTGATTGTTGTACCTTGGACATAGCATGAGAAGACATGACTCACTAGAAAAGACAATGGTGCTTGGTAAGGTAGAAGGCAGTAGGAAAAGAGGAAGACCATATTATAGATGGATAGGCTATATTTCAGAGGAAAGAACTGGCAAAGCCACCTCTATTCAGGCCTAAGAAAAAAACCTTATGAAATTTATGGGGTCACCAAGGTGACTTGGAGTTCTCTCATTCATAGAGTCCCTATAAGTTGAAGTGAACTTGACGGCAATTAACTACACCTTGTATCCAATTTACAACCCTTATTTTGCTTTAAAGGGGTTTCAAAGGGCATTTTCCATTAGAAGCCATCCAAGTCTTATTTAAATATAAGAATAATCAGAAAGGACTTAAGAGGTTCAAAGCTGCTGATCAACAGTTAGCACATGGACAGACAGGAACACAGGGTCACCAACTCATAGTCTACCCTTTATAGAGAGATCATTGTGTTTATGTTGCAACCACACTCATTATTTCGCAGATTTATTTATTTATAGCTATTTATTTATTGAATTTATACCCAGTCTTTCTCCTGAGATGGTGTGGGGTTCAAGGCATCTGACAATAATTTTAAAAGATTAAGCTAAAACATTACAGTGGGGCTTCAGAATCCACGGGGGGGGGGGGTCGGGGACACCCCCTGTGGGTGACAAAAATGCAGATGATCACATACCATATTATTAAATGGCAGTAACATGCACATGGACACTTCAGCACATCTGCGTTTGTGCCACCACCATTTTAAGTATAGGTCACTCAAAATCATGGATCCAGAGCCCGCAAATCAGGAGGGTCCACTGCAGTTTACAAAAGTTTTAAAAGAATTAAACAACAATTTTATTTTAAAAATATGATTAAAAATAGTTAAAACATTTGAAACATATTTAAAACATAATTTCTAATAAAAGATTGAAAAATACAGCATACCACTTCGCGTACACACTGTGTGTATGTATGCTTTCAAGTCACCCATTGATTTATTGAGACTCCTTGAATTTCATAGGATTTTCTTAGGCAAGGAGTACTCAGAGGTGGCTTTGCCTCCTGCTTAAAAACCTCCAAAGGAGACTCCACCGCACTCCAAGGCAGTGCATTCCACTGCTGAACAGCTCTTACCATTTGTAAGTTCTTCCTAATGTTTAGGTGAAATCTCTTTTCCTGTAGTTTGAGTCCATTGCTCTGTGTCCTTGTCTCTGGAGCTGCAGAAAACAACCTTGCTACATTCTCAATATGACATCCCTTCAAATATTTAAACATGGCTATCATGTCCCCTCTTAACCTTCTCTTCCCCAAGCTAAACATACCCAGCTCCCTAAGCCGCTCCTCATAGGGCATGGTTTCCAGACCTCCCACCATTTTGGTTGCCATCCTCTGGACACGTCCCAGATTGTCAATATCCTTCCTGAATTGTGGTGCCCAGAACTGGGCACAGTATTCAAGGTGAGGTCTGACTAAAGCAGAATAGAGTGGCACTATTACTTCCCTTGATCTTGAGTAACTACAGGCCTGTTTCTTTATTGCCATTTCTGAGCAAGGTGATCGAGAGGGCAGTTGCTCTTCAACTCCAAGCTGTCTTGGATGAAACTGATTATCTAGACCCATTTCAAACCGACTTCAGGACAGGCTTTGGGGTTGAGACTGCCATGGTTGCCTTGACTGACTATCTGCATCTGAGCATCGACAGGGGTAGTGTGACCCTGTTGGTGCTCTTAGACTTCTCAGCAGCTTTTGCCACAATAGATCATAGCATCCTCTTGGACCGCCTGAAGGGGTTAGGTATCAGAGGCACTGCATTGCAGTGGTTCCGGTCCTTCCTCTCGGGCAGGTCCCAGAGGGCACTGCTCGGGGACAGTTGTTCAAGCAAAAGAGAGCTCACCTGGGAAGTTCCACAGGGAGCTATCCTGTCCCCAATGTTATTTAACATCTATATGAAGCTGCTGAGTGAGATTATTTGGAGTTATGGAGCTGGGTGTTATCAGTATGCTGATGACACTCAGATCTATTTCTCTGTATCTTGTTCATTGGCCTCAAATTCCAATGACATCTCTTCTCACAATGAATGTCTTTGGGCGGTAATGGGCTGGATGAAGAAAAACAGATTGAAATTGAATTTGGACAAGATGGAGGTGCTCACAGTAGCGGCCCCAAAACCAAGAATTGGGTTGCAACCTCCAGTCCTGGATGGGGTCACACTCTCCTCCAGTGACTGTGTTCACAGTCTGGGGGTGTTCCCTGACTCGTTGCTCCTGATGATAAATCAGGTAAATACAACAGTCAGGAGCACCTGTTATCAGCTTCGACTGATACGCCAGCTGCGCCCTTTTCTGGAAGCAAGGGACCTCGAGACCATCGTTCACATGCTGGTAACCTCACACCTAGACTTCTGTAATGCACTCTACATGGGGCTACCCTTGTGCTTGGTTCAGAAACTACAGTTAGTACAAAATATGGCAGCCAGGCTTGTTTCAGGAACATCTAGGAGGGACCACATCACTCCGGTTTTGAGGTCCCTCCACTGTCTGCCTATTGGTTTCTGGGCCCAGTACAAGGTGTTGGTTATCACCTTTAAATCCATAAATGGCTTGAGTCCAAGTTATCCCAGGGACCACCTTCCCCCCTATAATCCTCCCCACGCACTCCAGTCTTCTGGGAGGAATTTCCTGGCGCCTCAAAAGTCGAGGCTTTCGGCTACCTCCCAGAGGACTTTTTCTGTTGTCGCCCCCAGACTATGGAACGGCCTGCCAGATGAGATCCGTCAATTGACATCTTTGGACAGCTTCAAAAAGGCTGTCAGGACGGATCTCTTCCGGCAGGCCTTTCCAGAATAGATTATCCTGGCCTCGGGAACCCCCCCTCCTTCAGGAGAGTCCCCACAGCCTCTTTTGTTAACGGAACTGAATATCGCTGGGGATCTATTGCTATTGATAAATGTATGTATGTGTTTTATTAAGTGTTTTAATTGTTGTTTTAATTTGTAATTTGATTTAATAACTTTTTAAGGGGGGGAAGGGAGATACTGTTTTACTTTGTATGGCGTTTTAATGTTGTTAACCACCCTGATTGGGTTACCAATGGGTGGTATATAAATAAATTTTATTATTATTATTATTATTATTATTGATCTAGACACTATACTCCTATTAATTCAGCCTAGAATCACATTTGCTTTTTTTAGGTGCCGCGTCCCACTGCTGAATTATGTTCAGTTTGTGGTCCACTAAGACTCCTGGATCCCTTTTGTATGTACTCCCATCAAGCCAGGTGTTACCCATCCTATATCTGTGCTTTTCATTTTTACTGCCCAAGTGTAGTATTCTACATTTCTCCCTCTTGAAATTTATTTTGTTAGTTTTGGCCCCAGCTTTCTAATCTGTTGAGGTCATTTTGTATTCTAATCCTGTCCTCTATTAGCTATCCCTCCTAATTTAGTGAAAACTTGATAAGCATGCCCTCTATTACCTCATCCAAGTCATTGATAAAGATGTTGAATAACACTGGGCCCACGTCAGAATGCTGTGGCACCCTGCTGGTTACTTCTCTCCAGGATGAAGAGGAGCCATTGGTGACTACCCTTTGGATTCGGCCCATCAACCAGAGAGGGAGTGGAAGGAAATTATCATTGTGATTGTTAAACGTACAGTTGAGACTCCTAGCATTGCATTGAAAAAGGAAATGAAACATCAACTAGAATTAATCTCTGGAGGTTGGCGTCTGCAATGCACTCTGGAGAGTAATTGGAGCACGTGGCTTACCCCATCCATCACTGTACTATCTCATATTTGGACATCTTGTTTGAAAGAAGATACTTTTCCTGTCTAATTGGAATGATGAAAGGAAAATGACTGCATACAAGTGAATGTATTCCCAAACCCTGCAAATAAGTATTTATGGACATTGTGGACACTTTGGAATTTGCATCCCACATGTTCATGTACATAAGAACTTGATTATGTGTGTGTAAAAATTTATATGTACTTATTTATTAATTGCATGTGACACTTTGGTGTAATATATGCACTAAAACTAATTTGATTTGAATCACAATATACACTGGAGATTCATAGAAAATTAATTCTTTATTATTGAGTTCGAAGATAATACAGTAATATTTCATCTGTAACCATTTTGCACTGTTCACAGTGAAACCTCCCCTGTATTTTAGCCATCCTCAACATGACACCCCTTCAAATACTTAAACAGGCTATCATATCACCTCTTAACCATCTTTTTTCCAGGCTAAACATACCCAGCTCCCTAAGTCTCTCCTCATAAGGCATGGTTTCCAGACCTTTCACCATTTTAGTCGCCCTTCTCGGGACACGCTCCAATTTGTCAATATCCTTTTTGAATTGTGGTGCCCAGAACTGGACACAGTATTCTAGGTGAGGTCTGACCAAGGCAGAATAGAGTGGCACTATTACTTCCCTAGATCTAGACACTATACTTCTATTGATGCAGCCCAAAATTGCATTGGCCTTTTTAGCTGCTGCATCACACTGTTGACTCATGTTCAACATGTGGTCTACTAGGACTCCTAGATCCCTTTTGCACGTAGTCTCCTTCAGCCAGGTCTCCCCCATCCTATATCTATGCATTTCATTCTTCCACCCTAAGTGCAGTATCTTACATTTCTCCATATTGAATTTCATTTTGTTAGCTTTGGCCCCAGCTCTCCAGTCTATCCAGATCATTTTGAATTTTGATCCTGCCCTCTAGGGTAATAGCTACTCTCCTAATTTGGTGTCATCTGCAAATTTGATAAGCATGCCCCTAATTCCCTCATTCAAGTCATTGATAAAGATGTTGAATAGCACTGGGCCCAGGACAGAACCCTGTGGCACCCCACTGGTCACATCTTTCCAAGACGAAGAGGAGCCACTGCTGAGCACCCTTTGGGTTCGGCCAGTCAACCAATTACAAATCCATTGAACAGTTAACTTGTCTAGCCCACATTTTACAAGCTTGTTTGCAAGAATGTCATTGGGAACCTTGTCAAAGGCCTTACTGAAATAATTATTTGGGTCTTCTTTTTTTCCCTCTTTTAAAGATGGGGACAACATTTGCCCTCCTCCAATCTGCTCGGACCTCCTGTTCTCCAGGAGTTCTCAAAAATTTTTGACAGTGGCTCTGAGATTACTTCTGCCAGTTCTTTTAGTACCCTTGGATGAAGTTCATCTGGCCCTGGAGACTTGTACTCATTTATACTGGCCAGGTATTCCTGAACAACCTCTTTACCTAGTCTATGCTGCATTTCCCCTATTGCATCATCTGCTCCATTTTCTGCAGGTTGAGCACTGTTCTCCTTTTGGGAGAGGACCGAGGCAAAGAAGGTATTGAGTAGTTCTGCCTTTTTTCTGTCCCCTGTTAGCAATTAGCTACTTTCTCCGTGCAGTGGCCCTACAATTTCCTTGTTCTTTCTTTTGCTGCGGACATATCCATAAAAGTCCTTGTTATTGTTTTTAACCTGACTAGCAAACCTGAGCTCCATCTGTGCTTTTACTTTTCTGATTTCCACCCTACACAAGCTGGGTATTTGTTTGAATTCTTCTTTGATGATTTCTCCCCACTACTGGTCCATCATTAAAATTCAAGGGCTTTCTGAGTGAAAACATCTTCACCTGCTGGCAGAAAGAAAGAAAGAAGGGAGGAGACCCACTGGACCTTCTGTGGGAGATAGTTTCACAGCCTGGGAGCAGCCACTGAGAAGCCTCTTGCCTGAGTCCCCACCAAATGCGCTTGCAAAAGAGATGGGAATGAGAGGAAGCCCTCTCCTGAAGATCTTAAAACTTGAGCTGGCTTGTGTAAGAAGCTACGGTCTTTCAGTTTTATTAAGATAGGCACATTTTGTACAGATTTGTGTTTTCTTCTGTCTTTTTAAAAATAAAAAATGCTGCATTTCCTCTTTCTTTGGTATTTCACTACCTCTTTTCAGATGCTGCATAAGTGGTTGTCCCAAGAGAAAATCCTACCACAAATCCAGGAATTTAAGACACAGGGAGCAGAGCAGAAATAAAGGAAGGAAGACCAGGAATATAGTATTTTAGTCCTGAATTAAAACTGTATATAGGAAGGTGTAACAGTGTGAGGGAAATATACATAAAATGAAGTACAAAAGCAAAATGTCTTTTCTTAAGTACAAAAGACATTGGGAGCAAGGCACTGCTTTGGCTCCTGCTGGCCAAATTGTCACAATGAAGCCTGTTCCGTTTTCATTAAAAACGTATTAATCTAATTTAGTGTGGTGACTACAGTTGGTTATAATTATAGTGATTAGGTGCACATTTAGAATATCTAGGTTTTAGTCCCCAGTGAGTCGCAAAACTCTCTGGGATGTTACCCTCAGAGGTGGGGGGTATTAAAAGTCCCACCTATAATGCCAAAATCTCATTTAATATTCAGGGGGATTATTAACTAAAACAGGAGGCCTGTGAAAAGAGGGTGACTTTAGGAATCTTTTCACCTATTTATACCAGTACTAACTGTAGAGGAGGCTCCAGTTAAAGTAAATAAAATATTGTATTGGAATAATACAGAAAGTAAGCTAACATATACAACATACATTCTTATGAACCATCCAATGCTATAGTAAGGCAGAGAGGTTGGATAGAGGGGGAGCAGTCCAGGAAGATAGGGTGATAGTTAGCAGTCTCGAAGAGTAGCAAAGATACTCAGACAAGCATTGACAGTGGCACTGGAGGTTCTGATCCATGGCTTCCAAGAAAGAGAGTGGCCAGGTCCATCTACTTTATTCCATATTCCGTGCCTTGGATGGATGAGTTATTAATAACAAAACTTGGATGGTTCTCCCATGGAATAGACAAAAGAAACTGAAAGTCAACTGTTTGCTTTAACTGTGGAGACAGAGAAGCTTGATGGGCTTGTGACAAGCTTGTAAGGTTGGACAGGAAGGGGTATAAGGAGAGATTTCCGTAGGGTGTGGAATAAGGAATGGTCACTTAATTGCTTGATTAAATTATTTCTGGAAACACCCAGGGCTGGAAGTAAGGGTTAGCACATACCCCCTCAGTGACTGGATTGCTGGCATAAACTCATTATGGGGGCTTTCCGCTCAATCCTGACTTGGGCTTTCCCACCATCATATTTCTAAACACATCTCAGGTCATTGTGACCTTCAACTGACCTCCAGCCTGCCTAAGCCAATATGACCCCAAAAAGTGTCTAATACGTCTAGTTATGGGGTGCGGCTATACGATCTATAAAAAATCCATATGGGGGGCAAAAAATACGAACAGTCTGTCATTCGTATGCATACGAACCGGCTATACGATTTTTTAAACCCCCTAAACTCCGTATGACTCCCTCTTCCTGAAGCTGGCTGGAGCGAGCAAGCCAAGCGGCAGTTTTAAATCTCCCGCTGCTTTTTTTTTTAAAGGTTCCTGGTTTGCGGACAGTCAGTTTTCCGTATTTACAATATAAAATAAAAATGAATAAACATATAAATTCACGGACTTACCGGACGCTCGCTAGCTGGGAAACCAACATGGCGGCCACTCCCAATTCCCCTCCGTGCTAGCCCCACCCCCTCTACTCAGCCAGCCAATCAGATTACACAGCCTGTTCGTATGTGTGCGAACAGACCGTACAGACCCATCAGCCATCCGAACAGTGTACGGATTTCTCTTCGCGATCCACTTTCCCTCCCGAACGCCGCGTGTGCGTATTTCAGGGTGGAAAACCAGGGGCCCCCTCTTTTGCATTTGTGTGCATCCGAACGGCTGTTTGTACCGAAGTGCGAACTTTCGCACGCCGTACGTATTATTTAAATCGTATAGACAGGACCATGGAATCTCGTAGGAAGGGGTAGTAGGGCATGCTAACAGGGTAACTTAGGGCATGTCATTATCTCTCAGACTCACTTATCTCACAGTGTTGCTGGTATAAGGATAAAACAGGAAGGTGGAGAGTCATGTACTTTGTGCCAAACTCACTGGTGTCATAGTTGGAGGTAAATGTTAATATGTTTATTTATTTATGGACATATTTTTATCCTTCCTTATACATAAGACATCAGGGCAGGGTACAGTTCATAAAACAGCTATTGAATCCTTTAAAAATAATTCAGCATAAGCAAAGAACAGCGAACAAACAGAATAAAAGACAAAGGCCATAATGCATTAGGTACCTAAAGCTGGGGTGAACAACCAAGTTCAAATGCATAATATGCTAGCCATTTCAGTCATAAGGACTTAGGCCTTGTTCTTTCTGTTGGGTAATGTGAGATATACTAGTGCAACTCTCAAGCAGAGTACAGTCGTCCCTTCACATTCGCGGGGGTTCCGTTCCGCGGACCCCCGCGAATGTGAAAAAACCGCGAATAACGACACCCCTCCCCCTCCCTCCCCAGGCCTTCGCGGGGCCTTCCTAGGCCCCACGAAGGTCTCCCCGGCCAACCCTCCCTCCCTCCCCAAGCCTTCGTGGGGCCTTGCTAGGCCCCGCGGAGGTCTCCAAGGCCCTCCCTCCCTCCCTCCCCAGGCCTTCGCGGGGCCTTCCGAGGCCCCGCAGAGGCCTCCCCGGCCCTCCCTTCCTCCTTCCCCAGGCCTTTGCGGGGCCTTGCTAGGCCCCGCGGAGGTCTCCCCGGCCCTTCCTCCCTCCCTCCCCAGGCCTTCGCGGGGCCTTCCTAGGCCCCGCGGAGGCCTCCCCGGCCCTCCCTCCCCAGCCCTCCCCACCCCGTCCCCAAGCCTTCCTGGGGCCTCCGGAGCGTCTCCGGAGGCCCCAGGATCGCCTCCCCAGCCCTCCCCACCCCGTCCCCAGGCCTTCCTGGGGCCTCCGGAGCGTCTCCGGAGGCCCCAGGATCGCCTCCCCAGCCCTCCCCACCCCGTCCCCAGGCCTTTCTGGGGCCTCCGGAGATGCTCCAGAGGCCCCAGGATTGCCTCCCCAGCCCTCCCCACCCCCGTCCCCAAGCCTTCCTGGGGCCTCCGGAGCGTCTCCGGAGGCCCCAGGATCGCCTCCCCAGCCCTCCCCACCCCGTCCCCAGGCCTTTCTGGGGCCTCCGGAGATGCTCCGGAGGCCCCAGGATCGCCTCCCCAGCCCTCCCCACCGCGTCCCCAGGCCTTCCTGGGGCCTCCGGAGCGTCTCCGGAGGCCCCAGGATCGCCTCCCTAGCCCTCCCCACCCCATCCCCAGGCCTTTCTGGGGCCTCCGGAGATGCTCCGGAGGCCCCAGGATCGCCTCCCCAGCCCTCCCCACCCCGTCCCCAAGCCTTCCTGGGGCCTCCGGAGATGCTCCGGAGGCCCCAGGATCGCCTCCCCAGCCCTCCCCACCGCGTCCCCAGGCCTTCCTGGGGCCTCCGGAGCGTCTCCGGAGGCCCCACGATCGCCTCCCCAGCCCTCCCCACCCCGTCCCCAGGCCTTCCTGGGGCCTCCGGAGCGTCTCCGGAGGCCCCAGGATCACCTCCCCAGCCCTCCCCAGGCCTTCCTGGGGCCTCCGGAGCGTCTCCGGAGGCCCCAGGATCGCCTCCCCAGCCCTCCCCACCCCGTCCCCAAGCCTTCCTGGGGCCTCCGGAGATGCTCCGGAGGCCCCAGGATCGCCTCCCCAGCCCTCCCCACCCCGTCCCCAGGCCTTCCTGGGGCCTCCGGAGCGTCTCCGGAGGCCCCAGGATCGCCTCCCCAGCCCTCCCCACCGCATCCCCAGGCCTTCCTGGGGCCTCCGGAGCGTCTCCGGAGGCCCCAGGATCGCCTCCCCAGCCCTCCCCACCGCGTCCCCAGGCCTTTCTGGGGCCTCCGGAGATGCTCCGGAGGCCCCAGGATCGCCTCCCCACCCCTCCCCAGGCCTTCATGGGGCCTCCGGAGCGCCTCCAGGGGCCCCGTGGATGCCTCCCTGGGCCTCCCCGCTCCCTCTATGTCTTTCACGGGGCCTCTGGAGGCCCCGTGTCGCGGTTTTGGGGGGGGCCGGGGGGGCCCTCCCAAAACCGCGAATAACCGAAACCGCGAATGTCAAGTTCGCGAATGTGGAGGGACAACTGTAATCAGTTTGCTAGGCAGAAACTGAGCAATAACCAGTCCCTTGCCGACCCACCCCCACTAGCAGAGAAAAGAAATGAGCTCAGTCTTCTTAGTTAAACATGTAAAAGTAAGTTTAGGAATATTTGTCCATAATAAAACACATGGTGTAATGGAGGAGAGAGAGAAGAGGAAAAATGGCTGCAGATTAGAGAAGCAGCAGTATGAGACAGGGTGTGGAAAAGCAAACAAACTAGAAGTCAGCAAACATGTAAACTAGCAATTAGTGAGTGCAAGCATGCAAAGGTTGCTTACTATAACACTAACTGAGATATTAAACATGTCTGGGATGTACTATCAGTACTTCAGATGGAAGGTGGGGGCTTACATTATAAAAGGCTGATACCTAGGAGATTTTCACAATACATTTTTATAGTGTTACTATTCCACTTTAACTGCTCTGGCTTCCTCCTGTGGAACTCTGGGATTTGTAGTTTAGTGAGGCCTAAGAGCTTTCTGGCTGAGAGTTGTTAATGCCCCTCCTAAACTGCAAATCCCAGGATTCCACAGGAGGCAGCCATAGCAAATAAAGTGGAATAGTAACACTATAACAGCATAGTGTAAAAATCTCCCTAGTCTTCTGCATGGATAGATTTTTGTTTTATTATATTGTATATGAAAGCATTACATCAGTGGATTCACCCAACTGTAGACTAAGGCATTACAGCCCAGATAGGTCTTAGACAGGAATGTCAGAAAGAAAGATTTCAACAGAATAAGGAGGCTGTACTGAACCAAAATATATATTCTCTCCACTCCCACTTTTCACCAAGCTGTTTATCTTCAAAGACTGCCCTACAGTAGATATCATAGAATCATAGAGTTGAAAGAGACCACGAGGGCCATCCCTTCCAACCCATACCATGCAGGAATACACAATCAAAGCACTCTCGACAGATGGCCATCCAGCCTCTGTTTAAAACTCCCAAATGAGACTAGACCACACTCTGAGGCAGTTTATTCCACTGTTGCATAATTCTTAGGAGATTTTCAGACCGCATTTTACCATGGCTCATGTGGGAGGAGCTTCTGGGAGAGGGACGGCGGTCTTATGTGGCAGAGGGTCATTTTCGGACGCCGCTGTCCCTCTCCCGAAACCATCCGTGTCACTTCCATGAAGCTTCGGAAGCCGCAGAGCCATATTTTAATCACGGAGGTTGCCCGTGATTAAAATATGGCTCTGCGGCTTCCGAAGCTTCACGGAAGTGACACGGATGGTTTCAGGAGAGGGACGGCGGCGTCCGAAAACGACCCTCTGCCGCACAAGACCGCCATCCCTCTCCCGGAAGCTCCTCCCGCATGAGCCACGGTAAAATGCAGTCTGAAAATCTCCTTACTGTCAGGAAGTTCTACCTAATGTTTAGGTGGAATCTCTTTTCCTGTAGTTTGAGTCCATTGCTCTGTGTCCTAGGGATTGTCTACAGGGGCTAAATACCCCCTCTTGCCCCTGTCTCAGAGCCCTGTCTCAGAGCACTCCATATGATGCAGGGCATCTGCCCCATTCTGCTCCTGGGCAGTCCTCACCACACCCAGGGGATATACAGGCTGAGATGGGGGAAGACAGGGTAGGGCCTGATAAAGCCTTATAAGAAAATACCCAGTTTATTTCTGTTACCAGTGGCAAAAACCAAATCAGGCCCCACATGTCCGCAGGAGCCTGTCTGGCACATTGGCCCTCGCTGCCACCACTATCTCCCTGGCTCTCCCAGAAACCAGGAAGGAGTCCCTCAGCATGTGGCAAGACTGGTCACATGCAGGGGGTCTTCAGTCAAATATTGAGTGCCCCCTGCCTGCCTTCCAAGTCAGCAAAGAAAATGGCAGTGGCAGAAGCTTGCAGGGATGGGCCAACGTGCCTGTTGGGACTCTGGCCCATTTTGTTGAGGTAACAGGAAAAGAATGGGCCAGTTCCACAGCCAGGATATGTCAGTGGGGAGCTGGAGTATTCTGGTTTGTGTAGATGAGCTCCTAGTCTCTGGAGCAGCAGAAAACAAGCTTGCTCCATCTTCAATATGACATCCTTTCAACTATTTAAACATGGCTATCATGTCACCTCTTAACCTTTTCTTCTACAGGCTAAACATATCCAGTTCTCTAAGCTGCTCCTCATAGTGCATGGCTTCCAGACCTTTATCACTTTTAATGATGATTTCTTTCCTACCTGGCTCTAGCTTACCATTCATTGAAGGTGACATAGTACAATTCCTAGACAAAAATAAAGGATATAAAGTGTTAGCAAAGCCCTGTTTTTTATGTGGCTGTGACTCAATCTGGTTGAGTATGGTAAGTGTGTACCCATCTAGAGTTCAGATTTGCTTTGGACTTGTGTACACTCCAGAAATACAGCAGTTTGACACTACTTTATCCACTATGGTCCTATGGAATCCTAGTATTTGTAGTTCAGTGAGGAACCAGAGTTCCATGATAGAAAAGGCTAAATACCTCACAAAACTACAAATACCAGGGTTTTATAGAATAGAACTATGGTGGATAAAGTGGTGTCAAACTGCTGTATTTCTGCAGTGTAGGCAGGCCCCTTTGACACCTTCATGTGTAAACAAGTTCTGATTTGGTGAGAGTGTGCATGCGTTTTTCTTTTAGACACAATGATTTTTGAAATGTTGCATAGGGAGTATGAGCAAAGCTCTACATAGTTATGGCATGCATCAGTTCTTTATCTAACAATTACAGCACATTTGTTCTGGTTTTATGCTATATGGGGAAGATGGCTGAAGTTATGACAGGACAGGCATCACCACCCCATCAAGGAACTTGAAGCTTTAGCTGACCCACAGTTACTGGAAATGCTCTGCCTATATACCATAATAAGAGGGTATATATTCACTGCACGGTTCTGCAATTACACACTCTAGCAATTACAGCAAATGCAGCTACAGGCAACCAGTTTAGAAGGACAGAATACAAAGCCAAAGTGTCTCAAGGGAACCTGAACTGTCTTTCTTTAAAAACTAGTTTTCCCAGACACTAGCAGACTTCTCCTCCTGCCTACTCATTTTTAACCCCTAACACAGTGACAATCTTCTGGGTTTTATCTTTTGGTTTCTTTTTTAATCATGATTGTGGATGAAGACTAAAAAAGGAAACCTATTAACGTTCGGTCACAAAGCATCATAAGACGCTGTGCAGGAGTAGGCAATTTAAGACTCATAAGACACTTCAGTTTTATGGAGCCATATTGCAGAGTTTAAATGAGATGATCTTTCACTCAGTGTGGGAATTCTTATTG
The DNA here is from genome assembly GCA_030847615.1 of Gambelia wislizenii. Lineage (NCBI taxonomy): Eukaryota > Metazoa > Chordata > Lepidosauria > Squamata > Crotaphytidae > Gambelia > Gambelia wislizenii. The sequence goes on along the minus strand of JAUMIR010000001.1, from coordinate 159,818,819 downwards.
GGACAACTAGCAAAATTTAAGTGGAAATAACCTTTAACTCTCAGTGTAGGAATTCTCACTGGGACAAATAGAAAAAGAACAAGATGACCATTTCCACATATGCTTTCACCCAAAACAAAATATGGACTGGATGAATTCAGCACATTTTACAAGCTAAAATTCTTTGGAACACCAAAAACAAATAACAAAAAAACTAATGGACATGATGGTCTCTCCATGCAGTGAGTTGATGAATATATTGTTCTGATTTGTCTAGGATAAACTAAACGGTTGAAAAGATAAAGTCTAAAACAGTGCCAAAAATAAAGACCCATTTTAATAACCTTATAATATGCCTTGGTCCATTCTCTATGAAAAAAAATCTTATGCTCAACACATATTGGGAATTTTTCATGATTGCTTGACATCATTTCGAATGTGTGCTTTCAATTTTATATTTATCTCTTGGTACAGTGGGCCCTTGGTATCCACTGAGCTTTGGTTACAGGACCCCCCCCCATGGATACCAAAATCCATGGATGCTCAAGTCCCATTATATACAATGGCATAGTAAAATGGTGTCCCTTATATAAAATGGCAAAATCAAGGTTTGCTTCTTGGAATTTATTGTTTTGGTAATATTTTATAGCAGTGGATGATTGAATCTTTGGGCGCAGAATCTGTGGATACAGACGGCTGACTGTATCACCTTTTTATAGTGCATCATAAATTTGTACAACTATATGCTACAGATTGGCCTCAATGTCAATCTTTACTCGTTAGGCAAGTGATGAAATTATTCTAAGAAACATATATATGAGTCTAGTTTGGATCCAATGGGGTGAAATTAGAATCTTTAAAAATATACAAAAAAGAATAAATGAGGTGTTTCCCTCACTGTCTCACTGAATTCATTAAAAGGGAGGTTCTGATCTGGTTGTTCCATCCAAAGCCACTAAAGTTGCATCTAGATGGCTGCTTTTCCAACTTTCTACTTTCAATGTGATCACTAGTTTTTATGAGTCTGTTATATCAGTTTGATTTGGGGTTTTCTGTTTGAATAGTATTTGTTGTTTTGCAGTGACTCACTGCAGTTAGCATGAGAATTAGCCCAGTCCTTGCATGACCCTTCACTTTCAAGCATCCCAAAATTCAAGAGATAGGCTTGCTGTTAAATTGTGTCACATGGCCATTATGGAGAATGGGAATTTGAAAGTATTTGTTTATAGCTGGCATTGACAACTTCAGCAAATCTTCCTCTGTGGACCTGCAAAGAGCTGCAAAGACTAACAAGAATGCCCACCCCACCCCCTGCAAAAGTGGGGAAACAACACCAAAGGTGGGTGAAAGTCAACTTCTGGTTTTGAAAAACTAGTAACTTTTTTAAATGTTAAAAAAAGGTTCTGCAGACAATTTAAAAGGTGAGGCAATTCACACACATCCAAACACCTTAAAAAAAAACTAGAATAAAGATTCTCCAGTGGAGTCTGAAGGTCAAGGAGCAACAAAATAGCCTTACACGTGGCCCTCGGGCCATACCTTGTCCACCATGATTCCTAGAATAGTCTATTTCTCCTTTGTATGGAAGCTCACTTCCTTTTTTGCCAGGTTTTAATTCTGCCAAGCAGGAGCCAAGAGCAGCCTTGCTCTGGTTCCAGCAAAGACCTATTTCTGGATCACTATGATACACTATGTTTCCAAGGAACTATTAGACCTTGTGCTAAAAATGAGTTAAGACAAATATTGATGGGGTACTTAAGACATACTGAAACCTCAAGCAACAAGCTATTTTCTTCTGACTGTAAGAAAATTTTTGAAAAGTGCACTATTTCCAAAGACTATACTTAGGTACTATCTATATGAGGTAACAAAATGTGGACTGATGCTCACTAACGCCAATTTGCAGCAGCTTTCATTTGTCTTAAAGATTCTTTGGCAAGATTGCAGGCATGTGAAGCTATCCGCATTTGTTGTTCTAATGGACATGCCTGCGAATCAAGATGGCAGGCGCAAGTGAATTACTCATGTTTTTATTGTTGCCAGTTGCTGTTGCCAAACAGTATGTTTTTTTAAAAAATAAGCATATCCCAGGTGCCAGAGTGTGGTATTCATCTTTTAAAAGAGAGAGAGGGGAAAAAAGGCTGTTTGGTCACCTTTTTCACTATGGCAAAAATCCAACATGATGGTTTCGGGCGCTTGCCTTGTTAGCAAAATTTGCCCCCTGTACACATCTGGCCAATTAGCTTTCCACTTCTGCTCTTATTGGGAATGCACACCAAAGTGAATTGGTGGTCCCAACGAGTGAAAATGTGCATTCCCCATGGAGCTTTTAAAAAATCTTTGGGAGAAGTGAGGAGTAGCATGCTGGCCGGGCTCCTGTGAACACATGAAGCCCAATCTATTTTTTCCTATAAACCGGATATTTTTTTTCAAAACACTTTATCAGGCTCTATCTCAGCTTTCCCTTGTTCCAGCCTGTATTTGCCCCAGGGGTCATTTCAGAGGCGAATCCAGGTAAATACCCTGTGTCACTTGGACTGCAGGGCTCTGGAATTGGGGCAAGCTGGGGTATTTGGCTGGTGTAGACAAGCCCATAGTCAGGGCTTCCCCGCTCCCAAGAAATACATTTTTGACCATTTTTCAAACATTTTCAAATATTCTTTCCATCTCTAACCTCCAACCATTTGTCCAATCAAATAATTGCACTGGAAAAGAAAAACATCTCTTCCTGGGTATTTTTGGGGTAGAAACCAAATAGGATTTACAGTAAGTACTGTACATGCATTTCTAGCTTTGTTGGAGGCATCGTGATATACAAACCAGAGAAGTCTTAGTGATTTTCAACATGAGTTTGGAAAGACCCCACAATTGCCTCATCACTTTGAGGCCTCAGTTGGGGAAAAATGCCCCACACACCCTTTGACCTGACAGTCCAGGTTAGCTGGTTGCCTGGACTGAAGCTTAGAAGGTATTTCCCCCTGTTGAATCCAAATAGGCCCTGAGGAGAAACAGTGTTTTTTTTGTTTTTTTTTTGTTTTTTTTTTTTTTTTGCCTTTTCTACACTTCCATCCTCTTGAGCTGCTACACTTAGGCTTTCAGTTCAAGATAAATTCAAAGGTGGTTTTTATGAGGGGTTGCTCTTCAGAAGGGTCTAGTTTTGGATGACTCAGAATTTAGAAGATTAGCACTTATTATCACAGTTAATGAAGATAAAACAAATTGTTATGTTTGGGCTGTAAAAAGAAAAAAATAGATATACAAAGATATAGGGTTAAATCCAATGTTAGTTCCAACAAAGATATGTCCCTTGAAAGAGAGTTACGTAAGTGGCTTTGGTGACTACCAATCTAGTGGGGTCTGACATTGGATTAAACTCATAGATTAGGGCAGAGCCTCTGCAGCCCACAGCCTGCATGGCAGGCTTGTGTGGTTGTGGTCACACAAGGCCCTTGATATGCCCAGGGATCCATAGACTACGAAAGAATGAAATTCTTTTCAATCCTAAAATGTGGTGTTTTTTTTAATTTAGTTAGTTTGCAAGGCTATCAGAGTGGCTTACAAATTGTTTTAAGCAATAGCTATTTACACATCTACACTGCATTAAACAGTTTCCAATGTGTGTTAGCTAATTGCCCCCACAAGCTGGGTACTCAATTTACCGACCTATGAAAGGATGGAAGGCTGAGTGAACCTTGGAGCCCGCTGGAATCGAACTTGCAGCATGGTGGCTTGCAGTACTGGCATTTAACCACTGCACCACCAGGTCTAAAAGCCCTCTGGGGAATGATGTTCTGGCCCTAAAGTCTGCTTCCAGGGCCCCATCCTCAATCCCACCATCCCAGAGGCAGTAAAAACCATCTTGAAAGCAATTGGAAGTAATGTAGTTTCTGATTCCCCAGAATGTCACATGCAGTTGCTGCCAGAAGTAATATTGCAGCCTGCCGAAAGATCCGGGGGAGCCCAAATTGCTCCATGGACCCTCCCATCCCTGCTATGGATTCAATATTTAATAATTTGTGAAAACCTGTAAAACACCCCACCAAGGCTGTGACTAAAGACTTTATCAGACAGGGCTGTAATCACACAATTATGACAAGACGTTAGTAGGAACGGATTCCCATGATCACATTATGTCGTCCCACACCTGTGGCCACTCTGTGCTCCAGCTGCAAATAAAGCATTGTGTTTTAATTCACGGGTTTAAATCATCAATAGATCTTCAATACCACCTTTTTCGCAGTATTGAAAGAGTGTGAAACCACGTCCTGCTGTAATCACAAGATTATAGCATGAATGGGCAGTCCTCTTTCCCCTGTCCCCATTGCCACTGAGAAAACCTCCGGGTGACAATGTGAAGATGATCAATAGGATGCTCTTTTTATTCACTTTCCTATTTTTCTGGCAAGTTTTTATGTTTGTTTCAGTGCTTGTGTGTGTGTTTCATTTGTTTTTTTAAGTGTTTTCAGTGTTTTTACATGGACTCGTGTCTTCTTGCAAGAACTACCAAGATCTTGCGTTTCGGCTAACATGGATGTAAGTGGACATTACAGTGTTATTAGAAGGCAATGTGAAGACAAGTGCTACTGTAGCAGGACCTTTAATCCCATTCCTAAAACACTAGTGGTGGATGTTTGATAATTTCAGTTATAATGCCACAATGTTTCCGCTTTCCTCAATCTCACAAATACATCATTTTTATTTTATTTTTAATAATATTTTATTACTTTTATAATGAATGAAAGAAGAGTAATTAAAAGAAAATTTCAATTTACAGTTTTGAATCACAGTCAGTACATATAGAGGTAATTGTTGTATCTTCTTATATCGGCTTCCTTATGTTTATCCATAAAAACAAACCATGAACTAAAAATTTCTGGATTCCATGTTCTTCTGATAAAATCCAAATGTTCCACCTGCTTACTCCACTGTTTACAATTCAAATTTTACCTCAGAACTTTAATTGAAGCTGTCTCCCCTATCTCTTGAATCTTTAGTTATAACAACCAAACTTGATTCTAAAAAGATATTTCTTGAATATCCCAGTTTTCTTTCCAATGGTTGATTATCAATGGCCAATCATTTTGTAGTTTGTTTGTATATTTTGCTCTTAACTCATTTGTTAAGTTATCTAATTCAATCATATCAACTACAGTAATTTCAATAGCTACTCATTTATAGTTGGGATTTCCTTTGTTTTCCATTTTTGTGCCAGGATCAGTCTTGCAGCTGTAACCATATATAACAAGATTTTCCAATATCTGTTTTCATCTTTTTTGTTTAATATACTGGTCATATTGAGAAGGTACAATTCTGGTTTCATGGTAAATTTTGTTTTAAGCATCGAAAAAATCGTTTTGTGTATTTTAATCCAGACATTCTTTACATGTTCACATGTCCACCGCATATGATAGGATGTGCTTGGTGTTTCTTGACATTTCCAGCATCTATTGTTCTCTATGTTATCAACTTTTCTGGTTCTTGTTGGTGTGTAGTACCACTGTTAGCAATTTTGAAGTAGTTTTCTTTTAGGTTTTAGCTAGCCGTGAATTTATTTGTCTTCCTACGGGTCAAATACAGTGTTTTTAGATGCTAGTCTGATAATGTCCTAATTCTCTGGTTCCTTGCCTCAAAATGGTCTGCTAGAAAGAGTAACCCCACACAGCAAAATGATCAACAGGATAAGAGTCTGCTGCACAACAAAATTACCAACCAATGCTCGGCTTTGTTGGTGCTTATTAGTCTCTTGTCCCTGTCAAAGGCTGACAGGTTTCTCATTTCGAACTTTTTCCCTCTGCGGCAGCAGAAAGTAGAAAATCAATAAAACAGGAGCTGCTGCTGGTTGGGACTGTCATCTGCCCAGCCAGGAGGCTCTTTATTTATAGAAAAGCCTTTGAACAGACCACTGCAGTTTAGTGTAGTAATAACAAGTTACAGCAAATTCAGAGAGTGGTAGAGTGTAACACAGCCATGCATTACGCCCCATTCTAAATTATCTTTGAGGAAAAGCCTGTAATTTGGGGGGATACAAATGACAGAACCTGGGTCATTGTAACAGATACTTTCTCAGTTATTTTTATGGATAGGCAAAAACGCAAAATACCAGACTGAAGAAGTCAATCGGCATGGGTCCCTCATGCCATCTTGCTCAGCCATGACACCTCCTGAAATCCAGTCTCCCCTGACCAAATATTTGCCTTAATGGTATGTGAACCAAGACATAAATTTAAAGAGATGAATAATGACATTTGCACTTTTAGGGCAAAAAAGTGGAGGAGGTCTGCTGTTTCACCAAGCCCCACTCTGTGTGTGTGAGAGAAAGAGAGGGGGGGGGACATGTCCAAAGGTTTCTAATGCCATTTTGAAGAGGAAGCTATTGTATAGTCAGAATGGTTCTTAGAGGGAATAATATCAAATAGGTAAAGAAAGAAAAGCTCCTTGAATTTTCAGTTATAGAATGCACCATATTACTTGCAAAAAGAGCAAAAATTCAGTACAACTACTGATGAAAGAATAAAGAAGAAAGTGCAAAACCAGGGTTACAGCTAAATATTAAGAAAATGAAAATAATGGACACAGATTATTTGCATAAGTTTAAAATGGGTGATGAACAAGTCAAAATAGTTAGATTTTCTATACCTTGGCTCAGTCATAAATCAAAAGGAAGATTGTAGTCAAGAAATCAGAAGAAGGCTGAGACTTGGAAAGGCATATAAGAAGGAAGCAGGTAAGATCTTCAAGTGTAAAGATATATGATTGAATTCCAACCTCAGAAGCATCTAGTACTTCCAGTTTCTTTGCATGGATGTGAAAGCTGGACAGTGAAGAAAGCTGACAGGAAGAAAATCAATTCATTTGAAATACGATACTGGTGGACAGGTCTCTGGATTCCATGGATCACCAAAAAGACAAATGAATGGGTTCAAGAGAAAATCAGGCCTGAATTCTCCCTAGAAGTAAAAATGACTAAACTTAGGTTGTCGTACTTTGGACATATCATGAGGTAACATGACTCATAGGAAAATATTATAATGTCTGGTAATCCATCCACATTACAGATGGATGGATTCAATCAAGGAGGTCACAACCCACCGTGTGTAAGACTTGAGCAGAGCTGTTTATTACCATGGCTCTTGGAGGTTTCTCACTCATACAGTCATCATAAGCCAGAGCTGACCTGATTGGTCAGACACACATAGGGGTAGAGCTTTATGTTGTTGAGAATTGCCAGAAAATAGCACAGGCAGAAACCTCATTTGGATATTTATAAACCAAGCAAACCAAGAACTACAAGAGCAAATATGGCAACCTCCCAACACAATTGTTGTATCTGAAGACATCTTTTACATTCATTACATAACTTGATTTTAAGGGCTGAACTGAATTGTATGTGTAAAACACAGCATGCTTCTATTGTTTTACTTTAATTAATTATAGCCACGAAGGGGTGATTGTTTGTTTGTTTTTTATTAGATCATACAGGGTTTGTTATTGTGTGCCTTCAAAACATTTCTGACTTATGGTGGCCCTAAGGCTAACCTATTATGGGGTTTACTTGGCAAGATATATTCAGAGGAGGTTCATCTGAGGTTGAAAGAGTGTGACTTGCCCAAGGTCACCTAGTGAGTTCCCATGGCCAAGCAGAGATTTGAACCCTGGTCTCCCATGTCATAGTTCAATACTCAAACCACTACACCATGCTGGCTCTCTAGATCATACAGTTTCATAAGCCAAAGAAATTTTATTTTAAAATGAGTCTCTGGCTGGAATCCTGCAACAGGGATGTATGTCTGGCACATAGCTATGTCTCCCAATCGTAGCAGCCCCGATCTCACCCTTTAAGCAATGCAGACTTCCCCTGCCCAGTATGGCTATTTCTCTGTCTTTGGAGGGAAGGGGAATCAGCAGAGACCTGTCCAGCTATTTTCCTGTAGCTGGACATGCTACAATAGGCACCCACAGGGATCTGCAGATGTCCCCGGGAGGTCCTTGCCAATGACATCTTTGCAGGGCATCCATCTACAGGAAAACAGCTGGACACATCTCCAGTGATCCCCCTGCTCTCCAGCAACATGGAAATGGCCATGTTGCTTGGGGGGCTGCATCACATAAAAGATGGCTGGGGGGATTTTGGTTGTTGCAAAGAATTCCAACTGCAACAAACAAAAACAGGTCTGGTTAACATCAGTTGAATTTATGCTATGGTAACTCACTAACAGGGAGCTAGCCTCTGTCTTCATATTAAAAATGTTAAAAAGTAAAAAAATGGGGAAAATGGCCAAAGAAAGAAAAAGAAATACAGAATGAAGACGAACAAAGATGCTATACTTTCTATATAACAAATAAAGTATAGCAAACAAATCACCATTTTATATTGGTTTTTGCATTAATTTTGCAGAGACCAAAAAAAAGTAAGTTCTATTAAATCAATAAAACCCAAGTAACAGCTCAACAAATGTAGGCTAAGAACACAACTCGGAAAGGCTACTTTTCTGGATTACAACACCCAGAATCCCCCAGCCAGCAGGTGGGAATTGTAGTTCAAAAAAGTAACTTTTCCAAGCTCTGGCTAAAGATGCAGTCTTGATTCATATTTACAGGGAGTAAACACCTCCAATTCTGTGGAATTTATTTCTGAGGAAGTCTGTATGGGATCAAGCTGTTAGTGATTACAGTGACAAATGTAGAGATGTACATTGCAGCAGTGGGAGCAGAAGGGGAATAGAAGACAACAGGATGTAATTAAGCCACAGATCTTGCCATTGTGGGCTTCTTCAGCCAATAATGAAGTGCAACATGAATTACACACTCCACACTGAAAGCAAGGGTCTCTAGGTCAGTTGCATGCAACAGCCTATAATGAAGAGGTCTACTGGCTTTTGCAAATGCCTAAATCTTTTCCAGCAATAAACCCTAAATTAATAGTCTCACTGTCATGAGGTAATGTGGTTTCAAAGCAAAGTTTTACAGTACAAATGTTCCAGTTAACTTCTAGCATAAGATACCCGCCACTGGAAAGGCATTCCCATTGGCAAAATTTCATGTGCAGACAGTTTGCCTCAATACTGTATTCAGATAAATCTGTTAGGACCCCACTAAACACGTTCAAGCTTAATAATTTAAACTTGCACAACAACATTCTCCAGGGCATTGCAAAAGAAACATTTTCATTCTGCTGAGGTTTTTGTATTAGAAGCTTTATTCTTTTGGTTTTCCATTCAGTAGAACGACATCCATTCTGCTCAGATTTAAGCTTGTTGTTGTTGTTGTTGTTGTTGTTGTTTCCATGTGTTTATTTTACATGGGACAGGCCCAGGTAGACTTCTGGTGCTTCAAAATGTGTTGCTTCCCATTTCTGCTTGAAAAGCAGAATCTGAAAAGTTCAGATGCTTCTCCTTGATGGAAGCAAATGAAATTATTTTTAAAGACTCTGGGAATCCTTGAGCAAATCAAGCAAGACTTCTGCATTTGGAGATAAAGAAATATGTAGACTTCCAGCAGTTATCTAGCTAAGCTATGGGAAGGCTTTTTAACCCAGACTGAGTTTTTAAAATGTCATTATAGATCTTGCTAACTACTGTATGCTGTGCCCTGGTTTGCCTTAGGGCTGGGGAATGTCTGGCCCTTCAGAGTTTTGGGGGCTATGACTCCCATGATGATCCATAGGGACAGGCGGGTAAGAAATAAATTGTTGTTGTTGTTGTTGTTTATCCTTTACATTTACCATGTTTGGTGGTGGCACTAGGGGGTGCAGAGAGGCCACACTGCTCCAGGTGACACCATCATGGGGAGGGATGGCACCAGCCTTGGTGAAGCCATAGACCATGTTGACCGGGGGTTGTGAGAGTTAAGGTCTGAAACATATGGAGGGCCAAAAGTTTTCCTGCCCTGCTTTATTTATTCCTTTTACCTCTTTATCTGCACATTTATTTTATAAAAGTACACTTGTGCCTTTTTTTATAATTTCTTTTTATTTATGTATTTATACATTTTTTATTTATAATTTCTTTTTATTTATTCACTTGTGCCTTTAATAAATCCTCAAGATAGCTTTAGATTATGCTATTAAAAAGGATTAAGCTAGAAATACTTTCTCATGGATGCTTCAGGTCTTAATTTGCATAAAATACTCAAAGAAGACTTTTAGGCATACATTCATCTTCCCAGAAGCTTAAGGTATTTAATTAAAATTACTATTCAGATGTTGAATACCTAAGGCATCTTAGAGGAAGTCTATGTTAGAAACATTGAACCAGAGTCTTTACAAGGTCATCTCTCCCTTGCCTTCAATAGTTGGGACAGCTTAAATACACAAGAGAAAAGCAGTGTTCATAGATCAGGTTCCTGAGGAAAATATCAGGTTCCTGAGGATCCCTTTCAATCTGGTTTCAGGCCTGGCTATGGGACAGATATAACTTTGGTCTCCTTACTGGGTGGCCTTTGCAGGGGACAGGAGAAAGTGTGTCCCTGTTGGTTCTGCTGGATCTCTCAGCAGCTTTCAGTACCATTGAGTATGGTATCTTTTGTGTCACTTTGCTGGGATGGGAATTGGAAACACTATTTTATAGTGGCTCTCTTTCTTCCTGGAGGGCGAACCCAGAAGGTGGTGCCAAAGGACTCCTGTTCAACCCCCTGACCATTGGCTCTAAGGTCCCTCCAGGCTCTGTTTTGTCCCCAATGCTACTTAACATATAAATGAAACTGGTAGAAATCATCCAGAGTTTTGGGGTGTGGTGCCATCAATAGACCTTGCCTTGCAGATGACACCCAACTGTCTCCTTCCCACACCAATCCAAAGAGACTGGAGGTTGGTCCTAAACTGGTGCTTGTAATCCGTAATGCACTGGAGGAAGGCAAATAAATTGAAACCAGATAAGACAGAGGTGCTCCTGGCAGATCAGGGAATAGTGTTTCACCCTGTGCTAGATGAGGTTACACTCCCCCTTAAGACACAGATTCAAAATTTGGGTGTGCTCCTAGACTCAGCTTTGAACCTGGAAGCCCAGATTTCTGCAGTGGCCAGGAGTGCTTGTCTACCATCTGCACCCATTCCTTGAGATGTCAGATCTGGCCACAGTGGTACATGCCTTAAGTTATATCTCTTTCAGACTACTGTAGCATGCTGTACATAGGGCTGCCTTTGAAGAGTGTTTAGAAACTTCAGCTGATCCAAAGAACTGCAGCCAGACTGTTAATTGGGGCAGGTTACAGATACCATACTATGCCCCTGTTAAAACAACTCCATTAGCTGCCAGTTTGTTTCTGGACACAATTCAAAATGCTGATTATGACCTTTAACTGAATTATATTCTTTTAACTTGATACTGTGTTTTAATACTGTGAATAGTTTAGTTCTATTTTATTGTTCACCTTTTGTATGCTTTTAATGGTACTGTTCTTTTATATTGTAAGCTGCTTTGATTCCCATGGGGGGGGAGCGGATGAAAATAATAATGGTGATGATAATGAGAATGTTAATAATAATAATAATAATAATAATCCACTTCAACTTGCTTTATTTTTTACATATTCATACCAACTTGTTTTAATTTTCAGCTGCTGCATATATTCATGTACATTTTTTTTCATTTGTGTTTCAGCAAAAATATTTTCAGTGTTTCCCACACACTGAGAGAACTGAAGAACATGAAACCATTGCAGATAAAAGAATAGAAACTGAGCCTACAAAAGCAATATTGAAAGAATCAGTTCTCTCTTTGTGTGTGTGTCTGTGTGTCTGTGTGTTTTCAGATTACTGTTGTGAACATCGAACAATCTCCCAAATGGACTTTCTATGTACCATACCCAATATAAATTTCAAGCACAATCTTCTGTACTAGCTTATTAGCAACAGTAGGATTCTGACTAAAAGTTAGTTCAGTTAGGGCTGTGAAAACAGCTGTACTAACCCAGAGAGAATGTAGACACAGACAATAACATATTTTAAATTTAGCAACAGTATGGCAGCTAATTGTTTCAAACAGCTGTTTGAAGTCCAGTGGCATCATGCAGCTCGAAAGGGTAACCGTTAGGGCCAAACTTGCTGTAATGGCAGCAGTTTAAACAAGGGTCAGCTCCACTTATAGAGAAAGATAAGCAAGATTTAGTTTTGATAGCAGAGGGACTTCTTTCCTCTCAAGGCTACACTGAGTTCTCACACATGCACACCTTATGTCACTAGGACAGATCCAAATTTAAATGCCTGATCTCATAGTCTAGTATGGCCCTTACTTTTATGCAGCAAAACCATTTTTACCAAAGCCTGTGAGGTCATAAAAGCTACCACATTTATTATGCTATAGGTTTTTTTCTTCGGGGTAATCTATTCTGTAGCTCTCAGTGGTATCACAATGATGTTAAAGCAATGCACATATAAAAAAATCCCCACTCCCGTTCTCTACAAAGCAGTGCGTGCAAAGATTCTGTTTCATGACAAAATTCATATCAGCTGGTCCCAGATTGTTTTGTTCTGTAATTTTTCATAAAGCCAGTAAGCCAGTGTATCTCATCCATGTACTGACAGCCAAACAGAATAGATTTGACCATCCCTTTCTGTTCCTTCTGATGCATGTCAAGTTATATTTGTATTCATTCGTTTTTTCTTTATTCATTGTTCAGAAAACATGTGATCTGCTTCTCTCCCCAAAGTCTCTAAGAATTAAGCATTACTGAGTTAACAGAAGTGGTACAGTTCCCTACACACCAAAGAATGACCATGTGAAGGATAAGATTAGGATAAAATTCTCTCCTTGAAATATTTCTCCATAAACTGGGAAAGAATAGTATACACCACTCCTGTTGTTCTATGAGATTGTACCACGTGACATGGCTGAATGCATAATTAATCTTATTTATTTGCTATCAATATTATGTTAGGAAACCTCCATGGGAAAAAAAAATGCTTCAAGGCATTTTAGCTTACCATAGGAATGCTCCACAGCTCTTTAGCTTACTATAGGAAAAGAATTGGAAGTGATACCAAATAGATAAAATCAAAGCAGTAAAATGGTAGATCAATCCTAATATCTAGTTCTTTATCTTAATATATAAGTTTTTGAACATCCTTTGGATTACGCCTCTCCTCCTACAGTGTGCAATTTTAGAAATTCTAACAAGCCCAACATCTTATTGAGAAAAGATGGACATCCATTTTCCCAACCATGACATTTTCTTTTTTCTCTCTTCTGTCCGTACCTCACCACCACTTCATCCACAAGACAATGTAAGCCTTCTTTTTTATATACAGTACTATACATGCTTTGGTGGGTCACCAAGCCAGACCTGTCATTCTACAAACATGCTCCTAAATTACATGCAAGGAGCAATGGAAAACCTTAAATAGATCTATCCTTTAGCTAAGAACATTCCAGACACTTCAATGAGTCAAGGCTATAAGTCATTCACCAGCAAGACCTACTATTTTGTAACAACTTGATTACTCATCTGGCAGCCCCTTGCTTCAATCTAATCATGAACAGAACATGGAGGTCAGAGATCAAGAGAGCCAATGTCTGTCTCCTGTATTTGGATGCCTTTAAAGCCAGAAAGTTATTTCCAGAAGAGAAGAAAAAGCTATCATGAAAAATAAATTAACTAAGTATCAGCCCCTCACACTTTAAAAAGTGCTCTTAAGAGTACATGAGTCTTCCCCAATTTGACACAGACTTCTAAGGATAACTAGGCACGGATTCATTATTTGTGACTGAACTGATGGAAAACAGTTTCGGAATATACTCCAAAACTGGCTCTTAGATGTCAAGCAATGGACATCTGGCAAGACTGCAGACATTTAATGCTGCAGAGCAGTCTGGCAACCACACAATGACTGTGGTGCTGTAGCTACATTTCAGTGCCTGCCATTTGAAGGGGACTGGTTTGTATAAGTCTCTGTTACAAACAGCTAAGAATATATCCAGTGCGGTATTCAAGGGATATGGAGGGAAAGTAATATGAGATTTTCAAGCCACATGCCTTTGCTCTGTTTCTGTATCTTTTAAGCCCTGACTGAAGCAAATATTCATCTCTCTCCATCAACACTTTAAAAAGGACAGGATAGTGATGCTATTTCGTTTCATATCATCTTACCCAAAACTTTGAAATGAGCAAGATAATTTGAAAACTTCTGGAAAGGGACAAAATAAGAGCGCACATTCATAAATCTAATTCTTAGAAAATAATATCCTGATTTAAGGAACTTGTAGTGCCCAGAAAGTCATGGGGGCATGCGCTGAAGGTTTAGTTTGTTTAATGGGGACAGAAAGAAAGAAAGAAAAAGTTACAGCATTTTCATTGAGAAATGCATTATAATTTAGATGCACAAAATCTGGTTCTTTTTCATTCTCTTAACATATCCCTAATCCTAGAAATCCTGTAATTCATACTTACGCATTAAAGTAGAGCATTTCTTCTTTGCAAAAAAAGACTAAAATTCTGGCCAAGGATGCATCTACACTGTAAAAATAATGCAGCTTCACACCAATTTAAATGCTGTACCTCCATCCTACAGAATCCTGGGATTTGCAGTTTTACAAGGTCTTTAGCCTTCTCTGCCAAAGAGTGCTGGTGCTTCACAAAACTACAAATCCCAGGATTCTGTAGGATCAAGCCATGGTAGTTAAATTGGTGTCAAACTCCATTATTTCTAAAGTGTAGATATACCCCAGGCTGAAACATTCTGGAAAGGCCAATAATGTACTTTTACTGCAGCTAGTGTACATTTTATTAAAATAAAAAAGACCATCAGAGTTTCCAGGCATCTTAAAGGCTTTAAGGCCTTTATTTTTACAGACTGCCATCCTGTTATATCACACACCACATCCCTGAGAATTCAGTTCTCTCACTGAACTGTATTGTTTATTTTACAATAAAACAAAACATTTAACAGTTGTTCTTCCAAAGAATCTTTACTCAAGGCACTTCATTGTAGTGTATATACAAAAATTGTATAGTATCTATAAATAAATAAATAAATGCAATACCACAACACATGAATAACATAAGATTATTAAAACAGTTCACTTAAAGAAGTGCAGAATGAAACATTTTCTAATGAAAGCATGGAAGTGTTACTCTTTGGACCATGTCTGCTAGACATCCCAGCAATGGCCATACCAGCTAGATTTGTTCCATGTTCTGGTTCTAGAATAAAAATGTTTGTCAATCACCTGGGGAGAAAAAACAGCTGCAAGGAGTGTAGTACAGAAGTGGCTGTTGTAGCTTTCATCAACACTGGCAATGAGAAAGTAAGCTTCACCACAACTGAAGGCACAGGCTAAGGGCTTTACTACATGTAGTACAGGAAATCCCAAGCCTACCTTGTGGTCGCAGCGGATTTGTTCAATTTGCAGTGGTCCCGAAATGCCACACTCACTGGGATTCTCTGATTGCAGATTAGAGTATCCTGCCACATTTGTTAGTTGCATCAGAGTAAAAGGGCAGGCCTACGCTGATCACATGTCCTATACGTCATACTATTTCTGGCCACATGGCCGGGACTGCTCCAATGTTTTGGTTTTTTTCTGTTCACATATGCATGTAAATGAATGAATATATGTGGTCCCAGAGTACTGTACTACTGGATAAGCAGAGATACAGTTATCTAGATATCTGCGCAATAAAAAAAAAATATTTTAAAAGGTTTTTTTTTAAAGCATCAGAACAGAGTCCCATCCACCAGAAGTCCTGCCCCAGCTGTGCTCCAGAGCTAATCCTCAGCCATCACACAGCCAAAAATCCAGGTTTCCCCCTCAAATCTGAAGCTAACTCCTAACCTTATAGATCCAGGGTTTCCTGTTGAAACCCCAGTGAAAATGTGCATCATCAAAAATGTCATGTGTCAACTGTGCCATGAATATGGGGTGAGTACAGGTCTTATTGCCCTTGTAGACAAGCCCTAGCTTAGGAGGCATCACTTTCTCCTTTGATACCTTGCTGCCAGCTCCCAGCATCCACTGCCTGAGGGAACTCCCTCACTTTCCAGACCTACCTCTCCCTATGATGCAGCTCTTTAACCTTGATAAAACAGTTGCATACAATTCAACCATGTGTTTCACACGCTGTACACTTTGGCCCATTATAAGAAACTGTAGAGGTTTTTCCAGCATGTCTTCCAACCACAAAAAGGATGGTCCATCAAGAGACAATGAGACATTATAGAATCCAGATACAGTGGGAGATAGATCTGCTATGAACAGGATTGTATTAATGATATGGAGAGGAACTTGGACAATGTAGAATAAAAAACTATCCATAAATTAAAAGTTCCCAGAACGTTTGAAGAAGAAAGCAGTAGCATTTCTAGTATCCAGTTTTTTCATAGCTTTGTTAAGCCACTGCTGAACAGCCTTTCTGAAGCCAGTGTTCTTCAAATGTTTTAGAAAACAACTCCAATCATCCCCAAGAAACATGAGGAATGGTCAGTGATGATGGGAGTTGTCATCCAAAACATCTGAAGGGCATCTGGTTATAGCAGAAAAGCATTTACCTGAAAGAGCTTACCAAAATTAATAAAATAAAATAAAAATAAATAAAAGCCACCCCCATGTTTTCTGCTGCTCCAGAGACTAGAACACGGAGCAATGGATGCAAACTCCAGGAACAGAGATTCCACCTCAACATTAGGAGGAACTTTCTGACAGTAAGAGCTGTTCGGCAGTGGAACACACTCCCTCGGAGCGTGGTGGGGTCTCCTTCCTTGGAGGTCTTTAAACAGAGGCTGGATGGCCATCTGTCAGGGATGCTTTGATTGTGATTCCCGTGTAGCAGGGGGTTGGACTGGATGGCCCTTGTGGTCTCTTCCAACTCTACAATTCTATGGGTGTGGCTATACGATCATAAAAAAATCCGTATGGGGGGTAAAAAATACGAACAGCCTGTCGTTCGTATGCATACGAACCGGCTATACGATTCTTAAGCCCCCTAAGCTCCGTATGACTCCCTCTTCCCGAAGCTGGCTGGAGCGAGCAAGCCAAGCGGCAGTTTTAAATCTCCCGCCACTTTTTTTTTTAAAGGTTCCTGGTTTGTGGACATTCGGTTTTCCGTATTTACAATATAAAATAAAAATAAATAAACATATAAATTAACGGACTTACCAGACACTCGCTAGCCGGGAAACCAACATGGTGGCCACTCCCAATTCCCCTCTGTGCTAGCCCCGCCCCCTCTACTCAGCCAGCCAATCAGATTACCCTGCCTGTTCATATGTGTGCGAATGGACCGTACAGACCCGTCAGCCATCCGAACGGCGTACGGATTTCTCTTCGCGATCCGCTTTCCTTCCTGAATGCCGCATGTGCGTATTTCAGGGTGGAAAACCGCCCCCCCTCTTTTGCATTCGTGTGCATCCGAACGACCGTTTGTACGGAAGTGCGAACTTTCGCACGCCGTACGTATTATTTAAATCGTGTAGACGGGACCTATGATTCTATGATTCTAGGTCTGGAGGACGATTTATGTAGGTTTCTCCTCAGTGACCCCTCAGATACCATCAAACAGTACCTATGACAACCACATTTTTCAGTACTCAGTTAAGCAATCAGCTGAGACACTGGTGGGGTGGAGATTGAGTTTTCCCAGAAATAAAATATTTCCTCACAACAAAAGCATTTCCTTGGGAGAATTTATCTACATAACTTGTAACAAATTATTACATGGTCACTGCTCAGAACAGAAATCACCTGAAAAATCTGGACTATAAGAATTCTGTGACAGATAATGACATAGTTTTCTTTATTTCCCCACATATTATACAACAGTTTTCTGGTTGGAACTATGCCATTGTATAATGCAAAAGCAGAACTTCAGCCTAAAGCATAAAGCATAACTCCTTATGGTTGCCATTATAAAGAAAATAGTAATTCATCATATTACTTATTTACTCATTATTTTCCATTAGTTTTTGCTTCTTTTTTAAAAAAAATCTGAAAAGGCTTTTTTAATGGCTACACTTTGAAAAATAGTCCTTCAAAATGCCCCCAAAACACCCACCTCTGCCTCAGTAATAAGCAAAAGTAATATCAACTCACTTGGTGTGTTAAAACACTAATAGTGTTACTGATCATTTCATAATTTTGTAAATGCAATGACGGTATCTATATTGTACCGAAAGAAAAGCATTACAGGTAATGTTGCTACTTGTCATGAATAATGTCCAGTCTCTGGTGCAGATTGTGGTAGTGGTGTTGGTGGGATTGGTGTCCGTACAGAAGTCCCCTAAGCACCAAAGCTTGACCTTTACTTCCACCCACCCCCTTCTGAGCCCACCTCTTGTAATGAGATGTTGAAAAAGTACAAAGGATCTCCATGATGCTAAATATTGCATACTGTGTGCAATGGAGTACTTCATGTGTTTCACTGGTGGGTCAACCTGCGCTTGTTTCATCTTCACATCTATGGACTTCATCAGATGAGGAAAATAGGGTGTCATCACAATGCTACATAACCATGAAAGGGCATGCGGATCAGACGATGTTGCCCTTTCATGGTTATAAAGAACAAAAATCCCGTTGTTTTTAATTGACAGCTTAAGCTGTCAATAGATTTCCCTGCCACTTTTTTGCTGGCATTGCTGGCATGCGATACCTCAGGCTATTTAAATCTCTGACTTACCCCAACAATGGCTGCTCCGGTGCAAACACTTCCAGGTGAGATCGGGATGTCCAGGTAAGTTTCACTCTTTTTTCTTAACTCTCCCTGGGTTACTTGGGACTTTTACAGTGTGTTTGGGTGCTTGGTGTAACTAAAAATGCTTTATTTTTGCTTTCAAGTTTGAATTTCACACATGAGCTCCATTCACTTCCTCTTTATTGCTGGGAGAAGGTAAGTGCAGGGGGGAGCATTCTTTTGCTGGCATAAAAATGTCTGGTTTTTTATGCTGGCAAAAGAACATTTAAAGAGTCCTAAGAATGAGTAATTTCCAAATTTTTCTCCTTGGTGGGTCAGATCACAAGCATTCTTGGCAATGGTTTTGCACATTGTGAGCCCTTTTTTGTGAACAATTTGTTAGTAAAAAAAAAAAAAGCTCCCATTTTTGTCCCCAACACTATTTTTGTTCAGAAAACAATGTATTTTGTACAAAACCATGCATTTCTGAACACAAAGAATTCTTTAAAAAACAACAACAACCTTTTTGCACATTTTTTTTTAAATGTGAAAACCCTTGTGCCAGTTGATTGTTTTCTCATTTAAGGATAGGAAATCTGGCAAGCACTCTTTACATCCTTATTATATCCACACTATAGACCTGGACTGCAACAGAGTAAGTGCTCATACGAAGTAGCTTTCAGTTCCCCTTAAATAAGGACCTGCAACCCTGTTGGTTAGTCCCAATTAGAACAAACCCATTCAATGAATTATTGAATGGTAAGTCAACTCTTGGTAAATCCCATTGATTCAATGGCTCTATTTTAGGTAGGACCAGAAAAAGAATTCAGGCCAAGACCTTTAAACTTCCCACAATTCCTAGGCCTCCTCTAAGATGGCTGCTTATGCATCACCAAGTATTAACTGTTGATGGGGAACTTCAAGCCCTCCCCCAGAGAAGTCTGAGCCTCTGGGGTGTCCTTATCAAGCCAGATTTGTGAGCATTTAATAAAAATGTGTACTATTTCTGACAGAAAAAGCAGCAGTTCATGGTCTTTTGCCAGTACTACTGTCTAATCTTTACAGAGGAGGAGGAGGAGGAGAGGTTCTTGTTTTTAATTAGAATTCATTCACTCTAATTCTGGGAAGGCTCTCTGGTCAGCATAACACAAGCGACAATGTTCCTCTTATTGAAGGTTTTGGAAGCTGAGCCAATCCCTATCTCCAGACATCTGTAATCAGAGCAGCAATAACCTCTTGGAGCTTTCTCTAATCCGGGGAACACCCTTTTTAAATAGGCAGACTGCAGCAGCAATTTGCCTTCCGATAAGCCCTGGACAAGCTTCATTTGCTCTTTGCCAGCAGTGTTACACCGTTTCTCCCCACTGGATAGGATATTCAAACACAGGGCTTCCACACAGGATCTTGGTAGCCTCCTAGGCTCAGCAAGCACACCCTGTTAGTAAGTTTGAAGTGAGTCATTGATTACGTTGCCAACATCACCAAACAAAGTTTCCTTGGGGCATGGCCTGAGGGCAGAAAGAGTTCACTGAACGACAATGAACTTTGATATAGGTAGCTGGATTGACCAGCTGTATCAAAAAATAGAATATGGGGGAGAGGGAGAGAAGAAGATGTTCCAAAGTTGCAGCCAAGCGGAAAGGTCAGATTGAAATAATGTAATGAATTGCACACTCTAAACCCCTGAGGCGCTCTGCATGGTAAGCCTTTGTATACATGACCACACAACACCATCGTTAAGGAAATGACAATGAAGGTATTTGTTCTTATCTTACACACATGCTCCATACAGTTCAGTAGATTTCACAACTGTTTTGTGCTTGTCTCTGTGCGTGAGTGCTGGGGTAAATAGTGACAGAGATAATGCAGAGATTGTAGAGGGGCTTCTCTGGGTAGAAGCATCTGACTTCTTCAGATTCTCCTTGAAAGAATGAAAAGAAGGAAGTGTCACTGATTCATCCTTCCTGTTTTGATGCTTCCACATGCCTGGCAAAGCTGCCTTTTGAGAGAGAGCAGAAAAGGCTGCTGTATGATGATTAAAAAGTGATGGAATGGGTGCACGACATTAGCTGGAAGGACCTGGGAAGTTTACAGTTCAGGAAAGCAGCTTAGAAGACAATACATGAAACTGGCAATAGCGAATAATCAAGTAATTCTGCTTATAGTTTGCTATTCACACTTGTGTAACCTGCTTTGTAAGATTGCCAAGAAAAGAATGAGGATATAAAGCAGGTGATTTTAAAAATAAAAAGCCTTGCTGACAGGATATGCAGAGAATGGCAGACAGCTGAACTTCCCACCTCTTTATTAAGACGTGTCTCCCAAAATCGTATCATAACATTTCATTGTCAAGCACAGTATAAACTTAAGACTGATTTGTCCATCATGAATCTCCTTGAATGAATGGAATTTCCTAATAGGAAACAAAACCACTTCTTTCCCAAGTGACTTTACAGTTACATTTTCAAACACTTATAAAATCTTATTTTTAAATATACCGTATATTCCGGTGTATAAGACGACTGGGCGTATAAGACCCCCCCCCCAATTTCCAGCCAAAAATCTAGGCCTAGGCATATATTCGCTAGATAAGACCACCACCACCCCAATTTGGCTGGCTGGGGGAGCCTTGCCAGCTGATCCTCTTTGTTTCCCAACTCATGAGGATCTCCTCGTGAGTTGGGAAAGCGAACAGGATCAGCTGGCAGGGCAACATTCGCCCCTCTCTTCAACCTTCCAGTCAAACTGGACTCGAAGGTGGAGGAAAGGGGCGAAAATGCCCAGTTTGCCTCAGCAGCCCCCTTCCCTCCGTCTTGGCTCTTCTGAAGGGGACCAAGGCGGGGGAAGCGGGGGCGGCCGCAGCAAACCCCTAGATTCGCCCCCTCTCCCCACCTTCAAGGAAGGTGGGGAGAAGGGGCGAACATGCCCCGTTTGGCTCCATAGGGAGGATGCGGGGCCGTGGAGCCAAACCCCTGGAGCCAAACGCCGTGGAGCCAAATCGTCAAGGGAGAGGGGGCGAATCTAGGGATTTAACTCCACAGCCCCGATCCCTCCTTCTGGGCTCCCTCCTCTCGCGATTCCCCAACCCACAGGAGGCTGCACAGTCTCCTGGTGGGTTGGGGAATGCAGGATGGCCAGCTGGCTGGGGGATGGAGGGAGGGGGCTTCGCAGCCATCCCCCTCTCCAAAGCGTGGCTTTGGGGAAGGGGGGTGGCTGGGGGGAGGGGGCTTCGCAGCCACCCCCCCTCTCCAAAGCGTGGCTTTGGGGAAGGGGGGTGGCTGGGGGAGGGGGCTTCACAGCCACCCCCCCTCCAAAGCGAGGCTTTGGGGAAGAGGGGTGGCTGGGCGGAGGGTGGGTGGGTGGCTGGGGGGAGGGAGCTTCGCAGCCACCCCCCCTCTCCAAAGCGAGGCTCATGTACATTGGGAATTACCATGAGCCACACCAGTCCTCAATATGCAGCAGTTACCTGAAAAATCAAAACTAGAAATGGCTGGGGGTGGGGGTGGGTATATAAGAAAAATAGTAAGGAAAAATAACATAATGACTGGAATCCTGTTGATTACTCCTAACTAGGCTCATTGACTCAATAGTCAAATGGTAAGTCAAGCCATGGATCAATCCTTAAGAATGAAATAGAAGATAAATTTGGTAGTGCCTTTTCAAGCTTGTCTCCTTTTGCCTGATACAAATAAGGACAATGTTATCTGTGCACTTGAGAATTTGAGGGGCTTTGGAGAGCAATTATTCCAAACTCTTCACTCCTGGAGGCTCCCAGATGTATAAAATGAGATTTTCAGAAGCAGAAATGATGGCGGGGGGGGGGGTTGGGGAGTACACTCACACACAAAATAATTTGCCCTATGGATTACACTACTGTCTTACTTACACTGTGAGAAATATCTGTTGTTGACTTTTAGAAATTTGGTAGGTTTCCTAATTTTGGTCACTTTTTAACATTGTATTAATATACTGTACTGTAGTTTCACTTTCCTTTTTCTTTGTATTTGTGAATCATGCCCAGGCAGGAACCAAAAGAAGCCTTGCTTTGGTGCTAATAAAGTTCTCCATTCCTGTTCTATAATACCTGTTTGTGGAAATCTTATATGACCAGTTTACCTTGTGTGAAAGAGGTTCATTGAACTAGTTCCCTGACATCATGGTTCAGTATTTTCGGATTAATCTTAGTTTAAAAAGTGACATACTAACTGAAGCATCACCATTTAAAACATAGGAGATTATCAGAGGCAGTAAAAAAAAGTACCTGAGGAGAACACCAGGACAACGTTCCTGTCCCATGAATGGGACCCGTTTCCACATGTCCTCATGCTCGTCACATTTTGCTCCAGTGCTTCTGCAATTAGTAAGGTAGTGCTTTTCATTGACAGGGAGCAGTTCTCCCCCTTTGAATTCAGCACGGTCTGATAAATTGCAATCTGCATGGCCACACAGCCATGCCTGCTCCAGTTTTTCTCCCACCCTCCATGCATGTGAATGTACATATGTCCACACGCCGATTGATATGGGTATTCTGGTATATTGGTATGTACTTATCTAAACTGCCACATACGCAAAATAAATGGTGGTGAGGGAACTGCTAAAAAATAAATTGAAACAGGTTGAAAGGCATTTCCTAGAAGGAAAGGTCAGGGGGCCCAGGGAGTCTCCTCCCAACCTCTTCTGCCCACCCACCAAAACTACTCCCCTTGGCCCCACACTGATGTCACTATGGAAGTCAGTACACACACACACACACACACACACACCTGGATTTTCCACTCAAATCTGAATAAATCTCCACTCTTTGTGGTCCAGATTAAAGACCCGAGTTGCTGAAAAGACCTGGATTTGAGCAGCATGTTATCTGGACATCTTGCTGTGAAAACAAGGTGAGATTGTTTTATTTGGCCAGTGTTGATGACAGCTTTGAGTCTAATATTCTTGCCTTGGTAGTATTACTTAGATATTTGGGGTGTCAGACTTTTGGCAGCATTCTTCCACTAACTCTGAAATTGTTTTAGAAAGAGATGAAAAGCCAACTTGTGTAACATATTTAATTTGAGGTTTTGACACAAATGTTTGCTTTGAAATAGTAACCATAAGGGGCCCAATGGCAAATGGACCTAGGGCATGCGGGGATCCCAAAGGTGCTATTTAGCACTGGACAAAAGCTGCCATTGGTGTCAACATGAGTTTATTCCTGTGCCCCTCCCCCGCAAAAAAAATCAGCTTTCTGGATTGTGGTGATGCTCATCAGGACTATGGTAGGGAAGGAAGGCATTAAGTAGGCCATGCACTGTGGTCCTTATCCTAGCAGTGGCCATCATTTATTCCAAAAACAATTTTCACATGCTCTGGTATTGCAGTGCAAGGCTTGAGCGAGAGCTTTCTCTTGTCATGGGCTGGCTGCCCTGTAGATGTCTTAGCCTACCAGAAAGCCAGCTGCGTAACCAAGAGAATCAGTTGGTATCTGTAATACCATTGTATAACTAACATTGAGAAGTCTGTATAAAGGGGGAAGGATAGCTAATATAAAGAAACAATGCAAAAACATTACTTCTCTGTTTACTGTGTTGTTTCTTTTCTGCACCCACATCACACATGCTACATATACAGAACTATTGCTTCCTCTATTTTGCTATAATCTTCCATGCAACAAGAAGCAAAAAAGTTGGGGGGGAATCATGTATCATGAAGAAAACCTAATTGCAAAATCATAAACAATGGCACAGACATCTTGCAATAGCTGCATGAGGAAGCATATCTTTTAGTTATTTCTTCAAATGCATATGTATATTTCAACTCAAAAGTATCACTTTAAAGATATTGGCTGTCTGCAGAAAAATGCTTATCAAGGGAGGTGGTGTTGTTTCCTCTTATGTGTTCCTAAAGTAAATACTGGTTCAGTGTACAGTTGGTGAAATTCCAATGGACTCCTCCAAAGAGAAATGTCAGCATGTAGAGATGGCCTTTTAGCATGAGGGCAGAATGTCAGTTGTGATAAGAGCCTGGATTTGCCAGTTCCCTTCCTCTTTCTGGAAGAGACACACTTAATATTGAGTCTAAGAGATCTCTTTACATAAAGGTAACCACACTAGTGTCTGGTTTTGCTTAAGGGTTCTTTGGGCTGCACAGCCCCAGATTTCTTTCTGGTGCTCTCATGCAAACAGAAGCACTACTGTTCTCACTGATATTGAAAAGCACAAAGAGGAGGAGGAATCAGTCAATCATGTGAAGACCTTAACTGGAACTGAATCCCAGGACTTTAGATGCTACTGCATGTTCAGAAGCTCCATTTTATCCCCTTTGGAGATTATCAGACGTGGCAAAAATGGCGTCGGAAGGCTGGTAGGAGAACAAGAAGGGGCAACCTTGCCAGATGATGTCATCATCCAACGTTCCGGGGGCATAGTGTGGGCATGAGTAAGGCATCCCTTTTTATTGGTGGCTTGTCCACGTCAATGCAAAAGCAAAGCCTCATCTGTGGCAGTACTACACCTTAGGAATGGCTGAAGGATGCGGCGTTTGGTGAGGTTGCCCTTTCTGTTCTTCTAGTGATCTTTTGACAGGGTTGGGAACACTTTTTTGGTGCATTCCCCAACAACTGATAATCTCCTTGTTTCACATCCTCAAAGTACCCTTTAAACTCCTCCTACATCACAAGGCATTTGGAAGACACCAGTGCAATCACTCTGGATTGATTTAGCTGCTGCATCAATGCCTCCTAGTCCCCCACCCACTTTTTTGTTCAAAGTTGTGCACTGATAGAGTAGGGATCACTTAACTATTTTGAGAGGCAGACTAAAGGATAAAGTTAGAGTTTAGTAAAGTTTCCTTTCTTTAGACTAAAAATCCCAGAATTCTTCACCAGCAGGTGAAGAGAGAGAGGCCCTCAAGGGAGTTGTAGTAAAGAAAAATAACATCTCCAAGCTCTGCATAAGATCTATACTATCAGTGGGGCAAATGGCTCCTCTATGACAAAATTATCTGATTTTACAGATAGCTGAAATTATCAGATTTCACCATTATTATCTGACTTGATGTTGTGGTGATGTCATCTGGTTTAGAGGACTGGACAAGTTCATGGAAGATAAATTCATTAAAGGCCATTTGTCATGAAGGATTTCTTGAGCCTCCAAGCTCACTGTTGTAGTATGTGGGGAAATAATCAATGTAATGTAAAAGCAATCTTGTGTACCTCATTCACATCCTTAGGTAAGTCTAGGGTTTTTCCCTGCATGCATTTGTTCTCCCAAAATTCCCTTTCTCTTATTTCACTGGGCACTTCCAGCCAACTGGAGTGCTGGGTCATTCAACACATGACCTAATTTAAATTTTATTGCTATGTGTAAGTTCTCTTTTAAGTTTGAGTCTCCATGAGGCTGTAACCATCTTTAACCATCTTAAGCCATCTTAAGCTATACCATCTTTCCTGCAACCATGCCATGATGTTTTACCATCTAGCCTTCTACCGCTGTAGGCTGGTGAGTTTTCCTACCCTAAATATTCTTAGTCAGTTAGGAACCTCTTTTTTTTTAAGTTTGTTTTAGTATGTAGATTGAGATTGATATACCTTCAGTAAACTTTTGATTTGCATTTTAAACTGATTCCTTTGTTTTGTAATGAGTCTAATTTAACTGAGTGATCTCAGACCTCTGAACCCAATTTTCTTTTAAATGTTAATTGAGCTTAAGTCAGCATTCTTAAGTGCACTCTGCATGAAGTTAAAAGTAAATGAATGATTTTTAACTTTTTTTAATGAAGATAATTCTTGTTGCTTTTTAAAAGGACTAGATCCTGGATTTTTTTTTTTAATACAATTTTATTTTTAGACTCATTACTCCTCCAACTGTCAAGAGTGAATGCCAGTTGCTGGGAAAGAGCAGCAAGAGAGGCTGGTTCCTGCCTGTGAACATCTTAGAGTGCATCTATATACTATAGAAATAATGCTGTTTGACACTACTTTAAGTGCTATAGCGCCATCCTATGAAATCCTGGGATTTGTAGTTTTACAAGGTCTTTAACCTTCTCTGCCAAAGAGTGGTGGTGCCTTCCAAAACTACAAATCCCAGGGGTCTGTAGGATAGAGCTATGGCAATTAAAGTGGTGCCAAACTGCATTATTTCTACAGTGTAGATGCACCCTTAGAGGCATCTGTTTGGTCACTGTGAGAAACCTGCCTGGCTAATCTTGGACAGTGAAAATATATGTTTTCCTGGACGGAAGGGAGGATTATGCTATCCCCAAACAAAACTATGTTCCACAGCAAGGAAGAGGAAAAGTTAAGGATCTTTCTGTATCAAAAGGCAAGATAGAAATCAAATCAACAAGTAAAATCAGAAAAAGAAGAGGGACGTTGTATCCCTTTTCTGAGAGACAACATCAGACAACACCTAGCAGCCTGCAGCCTGTTGTTAGTCCTGACTACAGTGAACCCATTAAATCAATGGGATTTACCTACATGTTGACTTACTGTTCAACAACTGATGGAATGAGTCTACTCTATCTAACAAAGAAGATACCAGCCATTATTCTTGCTAGTGGGCTTCAGTTTCCAAGGCATACATTTTGTGGGAAAAGGATAGAGTTCATCAAGCACTGGCAAATCCCTCTTGTTTATTTTGAGGGGCAGCAACGTAATGATGAAATCACCATGGTGTTTTCTGGATCATTCACAACCTGTGAATTCTCCCTGAGGTTCCCATCTTAGCCGCCACACCTCTTGCCTGGAAGCAATCTACTTGCATGGATGAACAACACAGAAAACAAACATTTGCATCAGATGATCTGAAACAAATGTCAGCACAAATTGGATTTCAAAGGCCTTTTCTCAGGAAATTCTCTTTTGTTGTGCTAAGGGAACATGCCATTCCTTAGCAGAGAATGTTGGCACTATGAAGGACAAAATCTTTGCCTTCGAAAGAAATATACAGTCGGCCCTCTGTATCTACAGATTCTGTATCCACGGATGCAACTATCCAAGGCTTGAAAATATATATAATTTTAAATCTAAAAATCAAACCTTGATTTTGCCATTTTATATAAGGAATACCATTTTATTATGCCATTGTATATAATATGACTTGAGCATCCACAGATTTTGGTATCCACAAGGGGTTCTATAACCGAATTCCAGAGAGTACCAAGGAGCCATTGTATAAAATGCACTGATGTTCCACAGTCATAATTTTCTCCATAGAAGAAGTATTTCAGTATACCAAAATTAATATGGATCTGAAAGCTGAGCTGAGCTGAAACCAGAGGTGTAAATAGTGGGTGGACCTTGTAATCTGTAAGTGTGTTGTTGTTGTTGTTGTTGTTGTTGGAGCCATTCTTTATTACACTGCACTCTTATAGCACTATTATTCTACTTTAACTGCTCTGGCTGCCTCCTGTGGAATCCTGGGATTTGCAGTTCAGGGAAGGGCATTTAGCATTCTGAGCCAGAGAGCTCTTAGGCCTCACTAAACTACAAACCCCAGAATTCCACAGGAGGCAGCCATAGCAGTTAAAGTAGAATAATAGTGCTATAACAGTGTAGTGTGGTAAAGTCTTTAGCCACTATTAGAAAATACCTATGATTAAATTAAGTCCCCTTGATTTTAATGGATCAGCTCTAAAGATGACTAAGGGCTTGTCTACACAGGCTATAAAATGATCTCACCTCATTTTCACAGCAACCTGTCCAGATAATGTATGGTTCAAATCCAGGTCTTTTCAGAATCTCAGGGCTTTAATCTGGACCAAAAAAAAGTGGGGGTTTACTCTGAATTTGAGTGGAAAATCTGGATATTTGTGTGTGTGTGTACTGCACTTCATAACAATGTTAGTATGGGGCCAGGAGGAGGCGTTTCAGAGGGTGGGCAGAAGAGTTTGGGAGGAGGCTTCCTGGGCCAGGTGATCAGCGGAACTTTTCCACCAGAAAATGCCTCTTTCCCTTTTCCAATTTCACTTTTTAGCAGTTCCATCCTCACCATTTACTTTGTACATGCAGCAATTGTTCAGATAAGCGCATACCAGCATTCCCATATAGTTAGCTATACATACCATACCTCTGCTTAGTAGGATGTCTGAAGCCCCTCCAAGCCATGGGAAAAGAGGCAGAGGCAAGGTAGACATATGTACATTCACATGTTGGGGAGGAGGGGGAAAGGGGAGTGGCCATAGCTGTGTGACCTCACATACTGCAATTTATTGGACTCAGAAAGGAGAACTCTGTGGATAGTGCTCCCAAACTCACCCCAGTGTGTGTGGTGATCATATCAACCAGCCTGTGGTTGCTGCAAACCAGGGTAACCAGAAGGTAAACTCGATTTTCCTGTCAGTGTAAATGAGCCCTTAGTCTAGATCCAATTTATACATTTCTTTTCTATCCATATTAGAAGACTGTCCACACCAGACTGACTTCCAGTTAAAGAAATAATAGATAATAATATGAGTTGTAATCCATCTGCTATCTGAATGCATTGTCCACATGCAAATGTGGTGCTATTTCCCTTACCCTGTGCTAAGCAGTGCAGGGAAGGGGAGGGATCAACTTCAGAGCCACCTCCATTGCTGCCTCATTGGCCAAGCAGCTTCCTACAAGAGCCTGATTGGTGCTGTCACTTCCACTGAGGTCAGAATGGGATGCCCGCATGATCAGTGAGGAGGGGTAGAACTGCTTGGTTGATGAGGTGGTGGTGGTGGTGGCGGCAGCCCCAAAGAGAGGACAGAGCACTAGTGCCGATGCGCTGTCGGTCTGGCTGGCCGTCTAGACTGCAAGACAGCTTCATGTTGCTTTTGTGACAGTACATGTGGCACCATGTGGTGAATCTAGGGTGGCTCCAGACCAGAATAGTCCATGTGCATTTTTTGCCCCTGGTGTAGATGAGCCCTTGATTTTATTTCTGTGTGTAAAAAAGAGAGAATGCCTTTTCTAAGATAAATGCCAGTTAGCAGTTTGATATGTTGCCCATGCCCGATCTAGACTGACTGGCAACACATCTCCCAGATTCCAGCTGGAATTCTTCCCAGCTCTACTTGGAGATGCCAGGAATTGACTGGGGGACTTTTGGCATACAATGCAGACACTCTGTGGCCATTTCCCAGGCCCATATTGTAATTTTAGAAGTTTGTTCTTTCAAAAAGACATGTAGCTTATTGCATCAAAATATAGAAGTGTATTTTCATGCTTGATTGCTGTCCAAATGGACCTATTCATTAAATTCCATCTGATGAACTGGCATCATGGCCTAGTACTCAGGTAGGTAGGTAGGTAGGTAGGTAGACATTCAGTCTGTCTACCTACCTGGTCATTCAGCAAGTCCTCAACGAATTCCATAACTAATTCCAGTGGTTAGCTAGCTAAATCAAAATGTATTTGGCTTGGTGCATTGGGTTCTCAACCATTCTTTATCATTTTAACTAACCCAGCATGGCACAGGAGCAGGGCCGGTTTAACCTGTCTGCCAGATCCGCATTGGCGGGGGGCCTCGGGGGGTGAAGGGGGCCCCCTGGTGAGTGTTGCCCTTATCTGATGAAGGAGACAGCCAGGAGACAGCAGCCGGCTCCTCCGCTCCTTTGGAGCCCCTTCCCCCTCCCTCCTCAGGCAGGGCATGGCAATAGCACTGAGCTAGTGCGGGAGATAGAGAAAGGGTTTGCTCTTGGGAAGTTGTAATTTGGAGACAGTCCCTGGCTGCATTGCTGTGAAGGAGGAAAGGCAGAGCAGCTGGTCGTGTGAGTGAGGGACTGTCTTCAGGGGGCCGCGGGGATCTTGGGGGGGGGGCTGCCATGCACAGTGGGGTGGTTATTTTACTTTTTAACTTGTTGCTGGAGTCAAGACAGATGGCTATCCAGCCTCTGTTTAAAAACCTCTAAAGAAGGAGACTCCACCACATTCCCGCCCTCCTCCAAAAAAATGTCTCCAAAACTAAAGAGAAAGTGAAAGAAACAGCAGCCCTCTGTGGCAGAAGCTGGAGGGAGTTTGCTGCTACCGTGGAGACGGTGAGTGTGTGTTTATGAGAGAGACAGGGAATTTGAGGGTTGTCTCGGAAAGGGCTCCTTTCTTTCTTTCTTTCTTTCCCTTCCCTTCCCTTCCCTTCCCTTCCCTTCCCTTCCCTTCCCTTCCCTTCCCTTCCCTTGCCAACTGAGTTCAGCCTGCATTTGTGTGTGTTTGCCTATGTGCCTTCAAGTCATTTCTGGCTAAGGCAAACCTACCATGGGGGTTTCTAGGCAAGGTTTGTTCAAAGGGTGTGTGCCTTTGCCTTCCTTTGAGGCTGAGAGAGTGTGACTTGCCCAAGGTCAGCCAGTGGGGTATTCATGGCTGAGTAAGGATTCAAACCCTGGTCTCCATAGTCATAGTGCAATGCTGAAACTTTTACAACACTCTTAACTCTTTTAACAGAAGAATACTGTATAAAGAATATAAATTAAAATTTGGAGTAATATTACTGGGAACAATGGTTTTATTGTTGTCACTAAAACACCAATATCCAGTAGTGTTATGTGAGAGGCATTGGCCTAGAGCAGTGGATCTTAACCTTTTCTTTACCAGGGACCCCCTTTAAATATCTTTTGTTGCCCCAAGACTTAACTCAAGATTTAAAACCCTAATAATAATAGCTAACAACAACAACAATACAATTACATCATCCATTAAACTTTCCCTCAGAGACACTCTTGCTTCTTCCTGCAAGTTTGTGGCTGGAGTGGATTGAATGGCAATGTGCAGGCCAAGCCAGCCAGACTTTGCCTTGGTTCCTGTCACATGGCTACTCCACTACAGGGAGGAGGTGGGCCAAGCAGTCTTCAAGCCTTTGTGGACCCCCTGTGAGGACATTGCGGACCCCAAGTTAAGAACCACTGGGCTAGAGAATGCTGGAAAAGGAACAATGCAACCAGATCTTGAGAAGGGTGCTGGCAGGGGGATTCTGGGAGGTGTAATCCAAGAGTAACTTTCCCAGGCTCTGAATGCAGC
This sequence comes from Gambelia wislizenii, assembly GCA_030847615.1. Lineage (NCBI taxonomy): Eukaryota > Metazoa > Chordata > Lepidosauria > Squamata > Crotaphytidae > Gambelia > Gambelia wislizenii. The sequence goes on along the minus strand of JAUMIR010000001.1, from coordinate 159,787,288 downwards.
CTAGAATCATAGGGCTGGAAGGGACCCCAACAGCCATCCCATCCGATTGGCTTCTGCCCTGCAGGAACACACAATCCAAGCATTCCTGACAAATGCCCATCCAACCTCTCCTTAAAAACCTCCAAAGAAGGTGAGTGCACCACACTCCCAGGCAGCAGAGTATTCCACTGCCTTACAGCTCTTACTGTCAGGAACTTCTTCCTAATGTTTAGGTAGAATCTCTTTTCCTATAGTTTGAGTCCATTGCTCCGTGTCCTAGTCTCTGGAGCAGCAGAAAACAAGCTTGCTCCTTCCTCAGTATGACACCCCTTCAAATATTTAAACATGGCTATCATGTCCCCTCCTAACTTTCTCTTCTCTGGGCTAAACATGCCCAGCTCCCTAAGCCGTTCCTCATAGGGCATAATGGCTTCCAGACCTCCCAACATCCTTCTCGGTATCTTTCTTGAATTGTTGTGCCCAGAACTGGAAACAATATTCCAGGTGAGGTCTGACCAAAGCAGAATGGAGTGATACTATTACTTCCCTTGATCTAGACACTATTAATGCAGCCTAGAATTGCATTGGCATTTTTTGCTGCTGCATCACACTGCTAACTCATGTTTAGCTTGTAGTCCACTCTTTCTTTTCTTTGAGGAAATCTGCATCATTACATTAATTGCTAATAAACTAAAAATATTATGTTAGTGCCTATAATATAGTTTTTAAACTAAATTATTGGTGTCAAATTATGTAATACAGTAGGCCCCTCTTATCCACTGGGGATTGGTTCGGGGGGGGGGGGTGGATTCTGAAAACCATGAATAATAGTGAACACCATTGAAAAAAATGGTACTTCTGGTTTAAAATACCATAGAGTTGCCTTGGAGGGCCTAGAAAACCACTAGGGAGGACACATTTACTAGGAAGACTCTAAGGTAGGTGTGCTGTTCTGTGTCCCATGGATAATGAATCCATGGATACGGGGGCCCTACTGTGATCTGAACATCCTGTACGGTGAATAGGTTAGGTTACATTGACCTGAGATAAACATATGGGGGCCCCAAAATAAAGCACTGCAGGGGGCCCCAAAATTCCTTAAACCGGCCCTGCACAGGAGTTTCCACCATCCATTACACTGCATACGGTCAGGGGAAGGTTTTCTCTTGATCCTGCCATCATCCCAGGCTCGCTTGGTAAGGACACAAGAGAGAGCCTTCTCAGTGTCTGCTCCTACCCTCTGGAACACCCTTCCTCGGGAAGCTAGGCTGGCCCCCTCCCTGCTTTTTTTTTGCTGGCAGGCATAAACATTTTTTTCAGCAAGCTTTTAATTTGTAGCTGTGGACACAGAGGCTTTATTTGGGTGTGCTTTCATGTGTTTTTATTGTTTTAACTTGTATATATTTTTAAAAATGATTTTAATTGCTACTTTTAATTATTTTTTATTGTCTTATTTTATTTTATTTTATTTTATTTTTTTATATTGTAAACCACCTAGGGAGTGCTTTGGCACTGATAGGTAGTATAGAAATTCAATATAAATAAATAAATGGTTTTCACATACTTTTTTGTAAATAACCCAATGTCACATTTTATCATAGGACTAGTAGATTTAAAACTGCCTAGCCAACTTGAATATGAGTATTTGACCTTGGTGTTGATGGTGAAAATGTGACATTTAGAAAGAAACAGAAAATGGTTGGGCTTGCTGGGAAATATAACAAGAATGCAGCCCATCTGATGTAAAAGAGCAAAGTATAAAGGGTATGTAATTCTGATTAGGACTTGTTTCAGACATACATGGCTAGCAGGAGGTCACACTGAGGAGCCCCTTCTCTCCGTTACATTGATCTCAATGACTGGCTTGCTGATAGATTGGTTGTACTTTTCAACTGCCTGATAACAAAAGTTATCTGGGGAATGCATGAAACATTTTAAAATATATCATCCAAACAATAAACGATAACTGGAGACAGCACATCATGAAACCAAGATAAAACCAGCAGCAAACATAAAAACTCCACAGCATGTAAAACCAGTACCCAAGCAGAAGATCGCTGTGATCTAAAAGCACCAAAAAACAGGTCCTGAAATGCCTGTGGGAATAACACCAAGCAAGGCTCTCTGAGGACAGTATTCTGACTATGACATGAATATTCCAAGCAGAGGCCTGGCTACTTTTTACATGATACAATTATAACACTATGATTCCACTTTAATGGTCATAGCTATCACCTAAGGAATCCTGGGATTTTTACTTTGGTGAAGCACTAGAGCTCCCTGGCCGAGACTTCTAAATACCCTCCCCTCAATTGCAAATCCCAAAATTCCTGTGACTGATAATTTAATTTATAATAATTTACAATAATTCATGGCTACTTACTATGCAGCCAGTAAATGTATGTGTGTCATGTTACCTGAATTGGTAGAGATCCATGGGGAGCCCACTCATGATACCAAATCTATGTTATTAATTGGGGGAATTATTATGGCTCAAATGGGTGGCTGGGAAAGGTTGTGTAACTTCCAGGATCTTTACTCCTGGGCATACTGGTACGAACTGCAGAGACTCCGAGTTAAAGTGAAATAAAATGGTTTTTATTAGAAAATAACATGGAAGCATTCACACATGCGCACACACTCATAAGACTCACACTAGGCTAATGAGGAATTTAAAGCAGAAATGTAGAAGGACAGATTCAGAGGACAGGGTAATAATTACCAGTCCTGAAGAGCATAATTCCATGCAGTGAAGATATCAGGCCTGGAACTGAGGTTGGGACAGTGATCCAAAAGAGTGATGGTGTCCAACTGTAGCACACTTTGTTTATACTGTATTTCATGTCCTGGAAGGGTGTTTTGATCTTAGAACAAATCATAGATGGGTTTCCCAGTGTTAAACAATGGAAACTGAAACTTTGCTGATTGCTGTTAATGGGTGAGATATTGGAATTGATGGGTTTATGACAACCTCTGTATTATAGGACGGAGTGGCTCTGGTTTATAAGAATAATCTGACTTTGACCAGGATAACTGTCTGGAACACAGTCCACTTCGAGTGTATGTACCTTAGCCTGAGGACCAGGGATAGTTTGGGGATTCTGCTAGTATATTGACCACCCCGTTGTCTAGCAGACTCCCTAACCAAGCTGACACAGCTGGCCTCAGAGTTGCTGTTGGAGTTGCCCAGACTTTTAGTTTTGAGCGACTTTAACATTCCACTCGAGACCAGTTTGACAAATCTGACTGCTGTGCCTCGGGAGTTCACGGAAACCATGACAAACATGGGTGTATCCCAATTGGTCGTCAGGCCCACACATCGTGTGGGTCATACCCTCGATGCGGTCTTCAGTACAGAACAGGAATATCCGTGGGCGGAGGTTATTAAAACCACTGCATTGTCATGGATGGATCATTACCTGGTCAAGACTGAACTAAGAGTCTCTTCCCACCCCACTGGGGGTGGCGGACCCATTAGAATGGTCTGCCTCCGAAGGCTAATGGAAGCAATGGGATTCCAGAAAGCCTTGGAGGGTTTAATGGTTGGTAACGCAGGTAACCCTGTCGAAGCATTGGCCAATACCTGGAACACCGACCTTACGAAGGCTATCGACACAATCGCTCCCAATCGTCCTTTCCAGCCCACTCCAACACGTAAGCCATGGTATACATCAGAGCTTAGGAAAATGAAGTGGGTTGGACAATGACTAGAGAGCATCTGGTGGAAAACTTGACTCTTATCCGACAGGACTCGTCATAGGAACTTTCTTTGGTCCTATCAAGAGGCAATATGTGCAGTGCAGAGATCCTTCTCCTCTGCATGTATTGCATCTGCAGAGTCCTGTCCAGCAGAGCTGTTTAGAGTGGTAAGGGAGATGACGCAGGTTATACCTGTGCAGAACTCATTGCTTAACCCAACAACTGCCTGCTCTGATGAGTTTAACAACTTCTTTGCAGATAAAATATCTCGGATAAGAGCCGACTTAGATGCCAGTATTTTGACAGAAACAATTGACGAGGTGTCCAGCAACTCCGTTGATGTAAGTTTACTGGATCAATTTCAATCCGTGAGTACCGAGGATGTGGACAAGCTACTTCGTAAAGTGAGGAAGATGACCTGCCCTCTCAATCTTTACCCTTCACGGCTGGCCATCTGGGGGGTGCCTTGATGGTGATCCTTAAGGACATCATCAATGCATCCCTCAGGGAAGGGTGTGTTACATCCTGTTTAAAGGAAGCAATGGTTAGGCCACTCCTGAAAAACCCTTCCCTGGACCCCCTGGACATGAACAACTATAGGCTGGTTTCTATGTTAACATTCTTGAGCAAAGTGATCAAGAGGGCAGTTGCTCTTCAACTCCAAGTGGTTTTGGATGAAACCAATTATCTAGACTCATTTCAAACTGGTTCTGGGATGGGATTTGGAGTTGAGACTGCCATGGTTGCTTTGACCAACGACATGCGTCTAAGCATCAACAGGGGTAGTGTGACCCTGTTGGTGCTTCTAGACCTCCCAGCGGCTTTTGATACGATAGATTCTAGCATCCTCTTGGATCGCCTGAGCGGGTTAGGAATCAGAGGCACTGCACTCCAGTGGTTCTGGTCCTTCCTCTCAGGCAGGTCCAAGAGGGTGCTGCTCAGGGACAGCTGCTCCAGTAGAAAGGAGCTTACTTGTGGCATTTCACAAGGTGCCATCCTGTCCCCGATGCTGTTTAACATCTATATGAAGCCGCTGGGTGAGATTATTCGGAGTTGTGGGGCTGGGTGTTATCAGTACGCTGATGACACCCAGATCTATTTCTCCTTGTCTCGATCATTGGCCTCGAATTCTGATAGTGTCTCTCCTCTTAATGACTGTCTTAAAGCAGTAATGGGCTGGATGAGGAAAAACAGATTGAGATTAAATCCAGACAAAACGGAGGTGCTCACGGTAGCGGCCCCGAAACCAGGAGTTGGGTTGCAACCTCCAGTCCTGGATGGGGTCACGCTCTCCGTTAAGGACTGTGTTCGCAGTCTGGGAGTGCTCCTTGATTCATCGCTTCAGATGACTAGTCAGGTGAATGCAACGGTCAGGAGTGCCTGTTATCAGCTTTGGCTGATACGCCAGCTGCGCCCTTTCCTGGAAGTAAGGGACCTCGAGACTGTGGTGCACACACTGGTAACCTCTCGTCTAGATTTCTGCAATGTGCTCTACATGGGGCTACCCTCATTCTTGGTCCGGAAACTTCAGTTGGTACAAAATATGGCAGCCAGAGTGGTCTCAGGAAAATCTCGGAGAGACCGTTTAACTCCAGTATTAAAATCTTTCCACTGGCTGCCTATCAGTTTCCGGGCCCAGTATAAGGTGTTGGTTATTACCTTTAAAGCCCTAAATGGCTTGGGTCCAACTTATCTTCGGAACCACCTCCTCCCATACAATCCTCCCTGCGCACTCTGGCTCTTTGGGAGGAATTTGCTTCAGCCACAAAAATCTAGGCTGTCTGCAACCTCCCAGAGGGCCTTTTTGGTAATCGCCCTCAAATTATGGAATGGCCTGCTGAACGAGATCTGTCAGATGATGAGCTTGAGTAGCTTTTAAAAAGCACTAAAGACGGATCTCTTTTGGCAGGCCTTTCCTCAGGAGCTGTGTCTCCTGGCCTCTTTTTGTCTTGCTGTCTGTTGATTTTTCTATTTGTTTATTTATGTGATTTAAGTTTAGGTGGATTTTAATTTGATACTAGTTTAATATCTTTTTATGGGAGAGGGTTGGGTGGGTGGGGCTTAGGGATTTTAGTCACTATTGTTGTATTTTAACTGTTGTCAGCTGCCCCGATTGTTTTTAACAGAGGGGTGGGGTAAAATAATAATAATAATAATAATAATTATTATTATTATTATTATTATTGGATAAGAAGGTGCAAGGGGACATTTCCTGGAGGTAATGGGTGTGTAGGTCACTTGTTTGTGATATGACTCATTGCTAAGAGTGCCCAAGAGGGGATTACACATATCTCCATAATGGTGTTGTTTACTAGAGGCTTCACTTAATCCTATCTTGACTGTGTCTGTTGATAATTTTCCATGACACCTTCATCTGACCTCACTTTTGGTCCACACCAGTCTACTAGACATCGTGAAGTATCTCAGTATTGCCAATTATGAAATATTATAGGGAGGGGGTGTAAGGCATGGGAACAGCCAGTCCAGTCCTGGAGGTATGCCCAGTGAATTCACAGAAAGAAAGCATGGCAAGTTTTAGCATAGTACAAGTGGGATTTGAATTTGTATTCCTTTCACATTTTATTTTGCAGTCCCGGGCAAGTCTAACGCATTCAACAAAGTCACTTAACAAGTTAAGGAATTTATAGCCTGATCTTATACATGACATTCAGAACTCAGAAGCACTGAGTTCTAGGATCTAAACTCCACAGTCTGTATTCACAGATCTTATAACAATTGTAGCTCTGTGTTTTTGAGTTCTTGGTCATGTATAGGAAGGTTTACCTCCCCCCCCCCAACCTGCCACATCAGGTACAAACTCATCTTATGCGAGTGACTTGCATGTTGGGAAATACCACCTACCCCAAAGGTCACAAAAGTACACAAAGAGACTAGAGTACAGTGGGTCCTTGGTATTTGCTGGGGTTTGGTTCCAGCCCCCCGCCCCCTCCCCATGGATACCAAAATCTGTGGATGTGCAAATCCCATTATATACAATGGCATAGTAAAACTGTGTCCTTTTCATAAAATGACAAAAACAAGGTTTATGTTTTTATTTTATTTTTATTGGGTATATTTTCAAGGCATACATGATGGAATCCATTGATGCTGAATCTGTGGATATGGAGGGCCAACTGTATATCTGAAGAATAGAGTTTGAAAAAGTTACTCCAACTCCCAGAAACCTCCAGCACATATGGTGATCTTCCCTTTTAATATAGTCACTCTCCTTTTTTAATAAAAACTTACCATTTGACCAGTGAAATGATTTATTAAACAAAAGGAATCACTATTTGTGAAAAACAAAAAGAAAGAAAAGACTGTATTTGATTTTCCCCCTGTTTCCGTTTTCTTTTATCATAATATATTGATTGCAAAATAACTTTAAAATAAGTAACTTCATCCTTCAAGAGGAATTTCTTCTGCCAGCAACCCTAGGAAAAATTAGAAATCTATATTGATGAATCAAGGATCCATCTTGCACACCTTGTCTTACTATCGATCTTATTAACGACCACAATTATTAGTAACTGTGTCTTTCTGGATGCTGCTGAACTACAATTCCCACCAAGCCAGACTATTTACTAAACTTGCGAGGTGTGATGGGAGCTGATGCTTAACACAATCTGAAGTGTCACTCATGTCCCACCTCTGGCTTAAATTTTTGCCTATATTGATTAAAACCTATCAACAATTCAATCATATACTGTTACACTATACACAGAAGTAAATCCCTTCGCTTCAAAAGTAAGCTCCACTCTTTTCAACATTTCCAGGGATTTAGCATGCAATCCTAGTCAGTCAAGAGTACTCTCAGGAAAGAGGGAATTAATTGCTTAGTCAACCACTTAAACTAATTACACTTCCCAACTTTAATTATTACCCAGCATTTAATGGGTGAATTGGTCTTTTTGTGTTCTCATAAGCAGATAGTAGCCTTAAAATCCTCATTGTAACAGGAGTAGCTCATGCATACACTTAACAGCTGGAAGCATAACCTGATTTTTGACAAGCTGGTGCAGCACTTTGACATTTTAAGGTCTCTTGGCTCAAGAAGAGTTGGAGTTTACCTGAGGATAAAAGGGAGGCTATCTGCTGCCTCAGGCAAACATATGTCCGTTTACTGTTTTGGTATCCAAGAGGGAATAGTGCTCATCTGCCACCATGATTCATGATGGAATCATTCTAGAGGAGGCCAATAAAAGCTAATGATTTATTTACAACTGTTAGGACTCACTGTTCTCCCTCATCTGCTTTTACTTTGAAAGACCTGCCTATCTAGGAATTCTGCACAGTCTACCTCATACCTTCCAATACTTCACAAAGGAAAACTGGGACATGTGGGGCCAAACAACATTGGAGTATGGTCAAGATGGCAAAAGTTAGGGCCAATCTAGACAGTGAAATAAATCCTCTTAGAATCCGGTGGGAATCCCATGTGTCCAAATGGGATCCTGCAGCGGTCTGTCGTTTTCGGAGGGAGGGGGACGAAAATTCAGGAAAACTATGTAGGAAAAGCCTTTGTGGCTTTTCCTGAAGTCTTTAAAAAAAAAAACTGATGGAAATGTGCACCCCTGCCAATTGGGACAACTGATCAAATCACATTCCCAGATAAGAGCGCCACAGGAAGTATGTGACAACAGAGGTGGTCAATCACACATGAGCAAAGTTGATTGACAGTTTAAAAAAATAGAGTGAAGTGCACACCCCATGGGGACAGTAAATACAGCACAGTAATTTACCCTTTAACTCCATCTCGATTTGCATCGCACTCCATTTGGACAAGAAAAATGTGGGTTGCCTCAATTTCCCATAAGTGGTCCAAAATACCATTGAGACACTTGAGCTCTGCTATACATTTGCAATAATGTGCTTGGACCAGGAGTATAATCCCTCAGGTAGACCGGTCCTTATTAGTGAGGAAGAATATACAAGCTGGGAGAAGCAGTAGTTTGCTTTTGCTTTAAGCCTAATTGGGAAGGAGAAGATTCCATTCCATCCTCTCCTCTCTTCTCACCCTGCTGAGTTAATAAAGTGCAAACTACTTTTGCACTTTGAACTCACTTTGCAGAAATTGAAGTAACTGAGGACAAAAACAGAAAGTGGAAGGAGAGGGAAACTGGGGCATTTTATAAGCAGCTGAAAAGTGGGGGGGGGAAATTGGGGATTACCCATATATTCCGGCGTATAAGACGACCAGGCGTATAAGACCCCCCCCATTTTTAAGTTAAAATATAGAGTTTGGGATATATTCACCGTATAAGACTACCCCCCTCTTCCAACGCACCCTAAATAAAAATTTAAAAAACCATCATATACCGTATATGTTCCCTTTTGCTTTACTATAGATTCATTTAATTTTCACCTCTTCTTTTCACTCCAATTCAAATTTACTTCATTTATTTATATCACACCTTCGATTATTCACCTGTATTTTTATTTTTGTTCCCTCCTCTCTCTCCCTCTAATATTCCCTTGTCCCCTTCAATAACCACTCCACCCTCCGTTCCCAGTTTCCTTCGTTATTTCCCACTTACCACCCTCTCTGGAATGCTTTTTTTAAAAAAATATCCATTAGTGTTATTATAACTTCCCCAACCTACCCCTTACCCTCTTGATGTTCCAGTTCTTTTCCTTTATACTCCTGTCTATATCTTCAGTCCTCAGACTTCTTTCTGTTAATAGCTAGCTTGAATCTTGTACGATTTTTCTTCCCTTTCACCCCCTCGCTGCTTTTGCATTCAGTTCTCCCTCCGTAGCTTCTTTCACCTCCCGACTTCGTTCACCTCCCGCCTTCAACCTTATTCTTCCTCTAATCTTTAACCCCTTTTCCGCTGTTAATCCACCCCTGTCAGATCCAAGTATCCTTTCTGATCCCGGGTTTGGCCGCACAGCCTCCGCATCCCCCTCCTGCGCTCCCTTCCAGGAAGGAGCGCAGGAGGAAGATGCGGAGGCTGTGCACCCAAACGGGGCACGTTCGCCCCTTCTCCCCACCTTCCTTGAAAGTAGGGAGAGGGGGCGAATCGCGGGTTTGGCCACATAGCCTCCGCATCCCCCTCCTGCGCTCCCTTCCAGGAAGGAGCACAGGAGGAGGATGTGGAGGCTGTGCAGCCAAACGGGGCACGTTCTCCCCTTCTCCCCACCTTCCTTGAAGGTGGGGAGAGGGAGCGAATTGCGGGTTTGGCCGCAAAGCCTCCGCATCCCCCTCCTGCGCTCCCTTCCAGGAAGGAGCGCAGGAGGAGATTGCGGAGGCTGTGCACCCAAATGGGGCACGTTCGCCCCTTCTCCCCACCTTCCTTGAAAGTAGGGAGAGGGGGCAAATCGCGGGTTTGGCCGCATAGCCTCCACATCCCCCTCCTGCGCTCCCTTCCAGGAAGGAGCGCAGGAGGAGGATGCAGAGGCTGTGCAGCCAAACGGGGCACGTTCGCCCCTTCTCCCCACCTTCCTTGAAAGTGGGGAGAGGGGGAGAATCGTGGGTTTGGCCGCATAGCCTCCGCATCCCCCTCCTGCGCTCCCTTCCAGGAAGGAGCGCAGGAGGAGGATGCGGAGGCTGTGCAGCCAAATGGGGCCCATTTGCCCCCTCTCCCCACCTTCCTTGAAAGTGGGGAGAGGGGGCGAATTGCGGGTTTGGCCGCATAGCCCCCGCATCCCCCTTCTGTGCTCCCTTCCAGGAAGGAGCGCAGGAGGAGGATGCGGAGGCTGTGCAGCCAAACGGGGCACGTTCTCCCCTTCTCCCCACCTTCCTTGAAAGTGGGGAGAGGGGGAGAACCGCGAGTTTGGCCGCATAGCCTCCGCATCCCCCTCCTGCATTCCTTCCTTCCTTCAATTGCTGCAAACAGTTCAGAGTCCAAAATTGTGTGTTCTTCCTCATTAGTAACTTCTGTAATCTTGATGGCACTCTGATGTTACTGGGCCACACGTGCCTACATTTTCACCTGTGAAATGTTGGTGCGTATGGAACTGTGTATTGCAGGCCTCCTGCCCTGTACGCTTTATGTCCACCTTCTGCCCTCAGGTAAAGTGGATGATATGGTCCCATATCTGGCGGGAAGATTGAACTGCTGCTCCAGTCAGATTCCTTGAGTAGAATGCAGGTAGGGGCACCATCTTGTTTATTGCCTCAGGCAGATAATGCCTTACCTGAAAGGAAACTGGAAAGCAAATTTATTGATAATTGTATTAATTCTTCCTGGTGACCATTCAAAAACCGGTGTTGGATGATAATATAAACAGCACAGTTACCTTTTGAACTACAGTTCCCACAATCCCTCACCCAGCATGGTCAGTGGCTATGCTGAAATGAGAATTCTGAGAGATGTGAAAAGGAACTTTTCCAGGCTTTAGCCTGCCCATCCTGGAACTGGTACTCTGATTGATATGTGCAGTGTATTAATAATCTTCTGTCCTGATTCAGAAACTGTAAACTTGTAACTCAGCCATTAAATGCCAATAAGCCCACCCATCTCCTGCCAAGTGTTTGTGCCCTCAGAGTAATATACAGGTCAACCCCCGTATCCACAGTGGATATGTTCCAAGACCTCCCATGGATACCTGAAACTGTGGATAGTAGGGAACCCTATTATTTTCAATGAGACAAACACTAGAAGTTGACCACAGAATCACGTTGGAGGGCCTAGAAAGGCCTAGGGAGAACATATTTTTTTCAGACGTGGATACATGAAACTGCGGATACTGAATCTGTGAATAGGGGGGTTGACCTGCACATTATTATTATTATTATTATTATTTTGAACCACTACAACAACCATTTCCCCCTGCTATCAATACTGCAGAAATCCAGATTCTTGCTCCTGCAGAGCCCTGCCCAGCTCTTCTCTTTTTCTGATGCAGAAACCTTTCATTCTCTCTCAAGCATTGGTGCCTGCTAGTTGTCCTGTAAGTGAGGAAGTAGATCTGCTTTCATTTTGCATCTGACCTTTAAAGAACCTATCCAAGGTACTGAGCACTATCCTGAACTACAAGTTCAGCATCTTGCTCATCTTCTTTTAAGTTTGGACTGAAACAAATTGATTCAGCACCCTGATATCATGGAGGTCACTATCAGCTGCCATTGGTTTCACACTTGTTTTCACATCATTATTTTCAACTTCACTCTGACTACCTCTCCAGGCTGTTCATGTTGGCTTTGGCACAAGACACAAAGCCCTAAATCCAGTAAAGATTTAGGTAATGAAACTCATGCAAGTCTTTGAGGCCAGAATCTGACAATTATTGTCCTGGTTTATTATAACCAAAACTACAGTTTGGAACAAACCTTCCATTGGGTGTGCAATGTGTGCCTTAAAGTGTGATCAATCATGTAATCTTATACATTGCTTACCTATAAATCTCAGAAAAGCTGCCAGAGGTGATTGTGCTGGCCAGGACTGCATGGTCCTACCTAATGCCATTTCTGTTATTGCATATTTTATTAAACTGTTATTTTAAATGTAACTGATGCTTTCCATGTGTTCCATGGAAGTTGACAGCACCTGAGATTTCATGATGTGTATTTAGAGAAATATCTGCAGTATTTATGCAAGGCTTTCTTTCTTCTCTCAAGTTTCCAAATTCTGCTGCTGCTACCAGGGATGTAAATCTTTGCTTAGTTTGTTTTTACATACAAGAATGAAGAAATTTCCTATGTTTTCTTCCTACTGGAAGAGTTGCTGCATGTTTTCCAATTATCTGGGGAGGGGGCATTTTGGGATTTTTAAAATGTACATTTTGTTTGAGCATTAACTCATTTTTCTGTGGAGGAAAAAGCGGCTTGTGGCACAATGTTTTCTGTACAAACAAAATCTTCACAAAAAGGCTCAGAATGAGCAAAACCCTCATGGAATTTTGAGGGGGTTTTTTGAGAGAGAGTTACTCAATGTGTCAAAGCACTCTTTCTCAGTGAAGCCAAGAAAACTTTACATACCTACTATGGGTGGGTACCAATAGCAAGCTTTTCCCTTTATTTCATGTTTTTAATTGGGTTTTCAGTGTGTGTAAGTGTGTGAGCTAGTGTGTTCCTCTGCCATTTGATCTAGCTACTTACCAACTTTTAATGGAACACAATCAGGCTCTATAAGATATTCATGGAACAAAGTGGGGTAGGCAAATGTGGGGAATTATGAGGCCTCGGTGGCCCTCCAGGAGACCTTGGTAGGCCATTCCCTGCTGTTTTCCTGAAAGTTTAATATTTTTTACCATCCAAATGCCCTCCAAAGCCCCCAGAGAGCAATCCTGTCACATTTTGTGGCCTCTCTATGCCATTTTATGCTCAAGAGAAGGCTTTTTCCCAACAGGAAATGACCAAGAAATCGATCTATGAGTCACTTCCTTTTTGGGGGAAAAAACCCTCTCCTGGCTGTGAGGGGGCAAAAACATAGTGACATTGGCCTCCATGCCCCCTATGGTGTTTATTATAACTGTGGTATATGCCACAGTGTATACATTAATTCTTATATATGGTTAGCCAGATGAAATGATCTCATTGTTGGGCCAACAAAATTTCACAAATCCAGCTGTCAAGTCTCATTTTATTATTGATTGAAATCAGTGACTCCTTTTTCAGTTGCTATTATATTGCGTGCTGAGTAAAATAGTACCCCATCTTCCCTTCGCCCTACCACCCCCTAGTGAAAGACGACAATGCATATAAGTGCAAAGAAATATATTAGATACAGATAATAAATGTGATACAAGGTGAATAGAGATATTGGCAATCAGAGGCTCCCGAGGAGCAGCGCCTCTTATTGGTTGAGGGCAGTGTAAGCCAGCCAATCATGGCAGAGTAGCACTCTCCTGATTGGCGACAGGCATGGCAGTGCCCATGCCTGCCACGTGGTGGGCTCAGACCAGGGGGGACTTCACCAGCCCACAACTCAGGCCGCCAGGTGAGTCCTGGGCAGCCAAATTGCATGCTGAGTAAAATAGTACCCCCTTTCCCTTTGCCCTACCACCCCCTAGTGAAAGACGACAACGTGAATACATGCAAAGAAGTATATTAGATACAGATAATAAAGGTGATACAAGGTGAATAGAGTTATTGGAGAAAATTGGCCACAATTTTCTTTGGTGATAGTTGCCATGGTTGGTGTCTGGGCATGGGTTAAACCGGGCATCGGCCAAACCCGCCTGCTTGGCTGATGATGTATCTGTTAGCCCGCCTACTAACAGATCATGTGCCCTGGCCATGTGACCTGATAACGTGATCCGGTCATGTGATCAAATCATGTGATCTGATCACATGACCAGATCATGTGATCCGCTCCAAGAGAGGTGGGGTCTTTATGGTCATGAACTTGAACTTGAACTTGACATGACCTTGAACTGGACTTACCGGAGACCCCCCCGACCCTGAGATCAAATCAGAACCCATGTCCACCGCCACCAAAGATGAGCTCCTACCCTCCGAGCTCAACTTCCACCAACCCTGCAGCTATTGCGAAAGAAAATCACCTTCTGACTGGAGGGACCTGATGCCAGACCTAACCGAGGAGTAGATTGAGTTACAGTCAAATGTAAGAGGTGTAGGCTCTGGATCACCACCTGCCAAGTTGCTGGATTGCAGATACCGCCATGCCTCCTGCTACCGCTGTAGTTGCTGCCCCAATCTGAAAAGAGTATCCTCCGAACTCATCTGCTGGGCCACTGAGATGCCGTAAGGTGGTCCGTAACACACTTACGAACTGGAAGCGTGCCACTGGGGAAAGGTCATTGTGGATGAACAGGACCACAAGGCTGCCTGGACATTGCCTCAGGTGAAGCCGCATGAGTTGTACCGGGTAAGCTGATGACTTGTCGAGCTTCCTCAACCATATGTAGGCCCCTTTTCTGTCTTGGTCGTTCTAGGACCGTCAGATCTGCAACAGTAGGACCTCCTTTCCCAGTGATACATCCTTCCGCTGAAGTGCCCGTCCGGATCTGTCAGCCTTGGAGCTGCAAACCAGCTCCCTGACCCGTAATACTGCAAAGAAGGCAACAGCAAAGGCAGAGCAACAGAGCAGAGCTTTGTACCTGGATCGGCATACCTCGGGTAGAGACGTCATCATACTGTACAACAGTCCATAGGAAACCAGTCTGCGAGTGTCCTGCTTGCTGCCAGCCAAGCAACACCACCCTTTGACTGCCTTATGTACTAGGAACATAGTGCAGGGATCACCTTGCCCGGCCACCTTGCTGAAGAAGGAGATGGCTGCCAGTTGTAATGATATGGACCTATGAGCGAGGCCCTTTTCCTTCGAGGACACAATGTAGTGCAGAACCTCACATTCCAAAGATGGCCAGGAGCTCCCATAACCGTGCTGCCATCTGAAGCTGAAGAACTGCCATACCACCCTTGAGTAACTGGCCTGGGTGGAAGGTGCCAGAGATTTGAATACCCCCCGGATCACCGTTCCTTCCCAAGGTGCCAGAGCTCGACTGGAAAGGTCAACGGTGTCGGATCTGCTCCTGGAGCCAACTCCCAAAACCTGCCGTCCTAAAACCGAGACAACGCATCCGCAATTTCGTTATCCACACTCAGAACGTGCCATGCTGAGAAAGTGAGGTTTGCCGCCAAGCAAATCAGCACAAATTCCCTGATGAGTCACATGACTCTGTCAGACCTAGAAGACTGTTTGTTAATAACCCAGACCACCGCCTGGTTGTTGCACCAAAAACAGACTCATTTGTTCTGGAACTCATCTCTCCATAGATAGACTGCCACTAATATGGGAAAAAACTCAAGGAACTTTAAGTCACAAATAACATCAGATTCCCTCCACTCAGAAGGCCAAAGTTGTATGCACCAATGTCCATTGTAGTACACCCCAAACCCAACACCTCCCGCTGCATCAGACTGGACCTGCAGCCCAGCCTGAGTGCTGCCTCCCCCTGCCAGAATGTGACCCCATTGTACTCATCCAAGAACCATAGCCATACCCCCCAAAATCCTCTTTCACCCCCCAAGTAAGATGAATGTGGTGATGCGGGGACCAGACACCCATAGTGATACTGGCCAGCCTGCTGCAAAAGGCCCTGCTGGGGACCACCACTCTACATGCAAAGTTGAGATGGCCTAGCACCGACTGTACCTCCTTCAAGGTGGCCTTCTCTTTTGCCAAAAGGTGCCATAACTTCTGCTTGATCCCCTCCAGCTTATCTTCTGGGAGGCACGATACCTCTGCTACGGAGTCCACTGTGATACCCAAATAGATAATGCTGCTGAAAGGTCCCACTGTTTTTCAGGTGCCAAGGGGATTCCCAGCTCCCAAGCCAGCTCCTGGAAGGAATGAAGAAGAAACCCGCAATCCCCCCACTGCCCCAATCATAAGGAAATCATCCAGGTAATGAGTGACGAAGGAGGAACTGGTCCTGTGCCGCAAGGCCCACTCAAGGAAGGTGCTGAAGGCCTTGAAGGCAAAACAGCTAATAGAGCACCCTATTGGAGTGGCCATGTCATAGTACCACTGCCCCTGAAATTTGAAACCCAATAGGCAGTGGTCCTCTGGGTAAACCGGAAGTAACCGAAATGCTGACTGAATGTCATATTTTGCCATGAGGGCGCCGGGGCCACAAGTCCTAACCAGTTTGACAGCTTGATCGAATGACGCATATTGTACAGAACAAAGCTCTGGTGGTATTGCATCATTGACCAATGCCCCTTTTGGGTAGGACAGGCAATGGATGAGCCTGTACTTGCCTGGTGCCTTCTGAGGTACCACTTCTAGCAGGGAAACCCTAAGGTTGTCCATGGGAGAAGCTGGGAAGGGGCCTGCTACCCTCCCTGCTGCGCATTCTTTTGCAATTTTGGCCGCTACCACCTCAGGCAGGTCAGCGGCTGACTTGAGGTTTCTGGATTTGAAAGCCTGTCTGGGGCCCAAAGCAGGGATCCTAAAACCCTGACAGAACCCATCCAGTAGGTACGCGGCCACCTGCCTGTTGGAGTAGAGGGCCAAGAGGGTGAGCATGGCCTGGAGTTTGACGGGCGTGAAGGCCAACGGTGTGCCCCCTGCCCTTCCCTAGTTCTTGCTACTTCCCTGCCCAGCACTGTTTCCAGACCCTGCTTCCTTCTTAATGACAGAGAAAGCGTGGCATCCTGAACGAAAGGACTGGGAAGACATGCTAACGTGGGAGCAGTTGGTTCTGGGGTGGGATCCATAGCAGTTCTCACAGTTGTGCTCGAACTTACAGCGGGTCCAGAAACACTTGCCTACATTGTACTCCCAGCAAACCAAGTGCTAGGGGTCCCTTTTACAAAGTGGCTTGGTCACCTCTGTTTTCCCTTTTATGTGAGAGCACACAATGATGAGCCAAAGCTTGTCATTGATAAGATCCCATCTAGCCCTGGCATTGCAAGAGGCCCTTTTGTGGAAGGCGGTGTCATATTCAATGGCTGCCGTCTCGCCCGCAAGGGTCCTGGCTTTTAGCATATTGCCCAACTAGTTGGCCAGGTGCCATCACCTGTCTGGGTAAGCCAACTCTACTACACCCATAAACTCTACTACACCCAACTCTACTACACCCGGCCAACCAATTGAAGAAAGTGCGTTCAATGGGATCGGGCTTGCTTTTTTCTGTGGACTTGTCCTCTTTTGGAGTGCTACCCGCCTCCCCCTTGGGTTTGAGTAGAGAGAAGACATCCACATAATATCCTCTGAGGATATTATCCCAGGTCTTCTTGTCCAGGTGGATCCCAGGTGGGTTCTCGTGATCCTGGAACAAGCTGAAAGTAGGAGCCTCTGATGTTGCCGCCCCATCCCGCCAGGCCCTAGAGGGACAGACACATTTGGGGACTAGCCCCGGCCCTCAGCCAATCAGAGGCTCCTGAGGACCAGCGCCTCTCATTGGTTGAGGGCAGTGTAAGCCAGCCAAGCAGGACAGAGAGGCCCTCTCCTGATTGGCTTGTTTACGAAGCTCTTCCCAGCCTGCCCATGCCTGCCACGCGGTTGGCTCGAACCAGGGGGGGGGGACTTCACCAGCCCGCAACTCAGGCCGCCAGGTGAGTCCTGGGCAGCCAAATTATAAAATAATATTTTTCATCCTGGCTGTTTGATTGGATTTATATGGCAACCCATCAACAACTTTTCTCTGGATAAAAGATAAAAGTTGTTACCCTGATAGCCCCCATCTTGGAATATCTAATAGTTGGCTATATTTTATAATTTGGCTTAAGGTGGTCATACATATGGTTACAAGTAAATCAGGACCCCCAAATACCAAGGTATGGAGATTTTCAAACTGGGCCAAATGCCCCATTCCTGCTCCGCAAGCTGCAATCCCATTCCTGCCATGGAATAAAGGTAAAATGTTCAAACACTTACCTTAATCCCGCAGCAGGAACATCCCCCCTTTCCACTCGGCTTCACTGCTGTAAAAGCAGCTGCCGTAAAGCTGGTTTTACAGCAGTGAAGCCAAATCCCACTCGTTTCCGCAAGAGAACGGGCAGGAGGGAAATTCAAAAATAGCCCCCCCCAGCTCCACATCACACTGTGTAGCCACCCTATCGCCCAGACTTCCACGCTGTTTACTTTGCAATCTCAGCTCTGCAGGATCAGTACAGTATAACTGACCATCCCCTTACTCGATTCCTTTATCCAAATGCTTCCAGCTGCTTTTGATAGCCTTGTGTGAGTGCTCGAAGCCTGAGTGTTTGTGTTAATGCTGTTGATATTATTTCCAATAAAGATCTCTTAATTGTACCTTTTGGCTTAGAGTCTCCTCCCTTATTACGGGTATACAAGGTCCCGCAATTGCACGACCTCTTGAGTTGAGTTAGCTAAATTCCTCAATTTAATATTCGGACATCAGAGGGTCCCCACAGACCTCACACAATTTGGGTAACAAAGTTCAGTAGAGAAGTTCATATCCTTATTGCATCTTGTCCAGCATTTAGAAAGCTACAACTGAAACATGAAAAACTGCACATGTTGAAAATTATGAATTTTAAGTGTTAAATATGTGCCATATTTTGAACTTGGACGCCCCTCCTCTTCTAAAACTGAACAAACATGGATGGTAGGGTTGCCAGGGAAACTTGGCAAATGTAGATGTCTATTCACAGCAGGCCTCATCACACTTAACTGTTTCATATTACACAGATCAGGAGTTGTCCATTCATTCATCAGGGCTATTTCTTTATATCTTACTAGTCTTATAGCGGTGTCTCTCTCTGGCTTTTCTTTGCAAACGAAGATTCAGGAAGAACTCATCCCACACTTTCTGCAAGCACGCTGATGACTAAAAAGGCCAATTCGAGATAAACAAGTCTGGTGGTAGAAAGCACAATAGAAGGTCTCCTTGGGTGATGTTTCCGGGTTGTGATTCTTTCTGCGTTGTCATTTCTCTTCAAGACTTGTTTGGCGTGAGTTCTCAAATAAGGCTGCAGCATTGTAGATAGTGCGTCTCCATGCCTCCTGGTGGGACGCCAGGGCGGACCATTGTTAGTGATCAATTTGGCCGAGCCTGAGATGTTGTTTCAGGGAGTCCTTGTATCACTTTTTTGGAGTGCCCCTCTTAAGCTGACCCGTGGCAAGTTCACCGTAGAGTACTATTTTTGGGAGGCGATGGTCCTCCATCTAGAAACATGCCCTACCCAGTGCAGCTGTGTTCTCAATATCATGGCCTCAATGCCGGTGATCCCTGCTTGCTCAAGGACAGCAAAATTTATCACATTTGCCCTTAGACAACTGCAAGAAAAATGTAGAAAGCAGAGCAAGGGGCCGTTTACACGCTGAAAATGTCCTGGGAAAGAATTCGTGTTGATCCCTGGCAGTTTACACGTACATCGGGTCGGGTACGTGATTTATGGAAGGGGGGGCACCTTTTATCCCTCAACCTGCGGGACTTCCAGTCCCGTGGTTTGTGCCAGTTTTTTAAAAAGTCACGGGAGGATTCGGAAAATCAGAAATGTAAACAGCCTGGGACAAAATGTCTCGGTACTGGGATGACCGGAAATGGTGACTGGGGCAGGCTTAGAGCTCAGGGACCAGAAAAGGAGGGGTCAGTCACCGTTCAACAGATCCAGCCTCACCAGCCGAAAACAAAGGCATTCCTTCCAGCTGCACAAAGGTTGATGTGTGTGCGCGCGCATGTGTACTCAATCACCTTTTTAAATGGATTTCTACACTGCAAACCCTTCAGCTTTACCTTTTCCTCAATTGCATGTTACAGAGAGATCGTCGTAGCCCATTCATCCCCTGCCTTGGTCACCTCCCTGGCACATTAAAATATTCAAGCCTCTGAGCAAATTAGCACCCTTCAATTCCCCCTCTCTGTGTTTGTGTCTTTCAAAACGCCTGCCTATAGCCGGTTTGAAATCTCTGCTGCCTGCTGTAGGGGTTAATATTTTAAAGAGGCAAGGGGAAACCTAAGCGGCTTGATTTCAAAAGGAAAGCACTCAGCTTGATTTCAAAGCACTCAGCTTGATTTCAAAAGGAAAGCCCTGCGTCTGAGAAAGATCTGTCTGGATCTTTCAAAATGCTTTCTGCCTCTTCTGAAAGGGTTAAAATTTTAAAGAAGCAAGGGGGAATAACAAACCTCTGCCCCCCCTCTCTCCCTCCCCCAGCCAGCCAATAGCATCGCTCATGGCGTGGAACTCTAAAGGAAGTGCGTCACCAAGGTTGTGAAAACACGAGTAATCGCATCTTTGATTGACAGCCAAAAAAAAAAATTAAAACCTAAACAAAACCGGAACTATGGACGTGTAAATATCAGTCACGGGACCACCCGGGATATCCAGATCAGTGACAAATCGTATAAACAGCGAGGGGTGGATTCGTGATCACTATGTCACGGTAAGCACCGCGACAATTTCTGTCATGTAACTGGCACCCAAGGGTCTCTATGTAACATTTGTCTCTCTATGTATAGCAGTGTACTGATGAGAGAAAAGACACATCCGTTTTTCTCTCAGCAGGGTAGAAAAGAAATTATTCTACAGAGAACAGAAGTCAGAAAGTTATTCTGTAAAAGCAATTTGTTCCTGTTACTCATTATAGCGCTTAATGTTATCCTTAGGCTTTCATGGCTGGCATCCATAGGTTTTCTGTGGGGGGTTTTCAGGTCTGTGAGGCCATGTTCTGGAAGAGTTTATTCAAGAACACAGCCTCACAGCCCAGAAAAAAAAATGCAGAAAACCAATGTTATCCTTACTTTTTGCAATGGGAAGGAGGTGACATGTCCTATTCCTCGTGGCACTGTTTCTTACTTTATATTACAGTTGTCCCTCCACATTCACGGATTTGACATTCACGGATTTGAGTATTCACGGCTTGGAAAATATTCTTAAAAAAATAACAATCCTAATAGCAAACCTTGATTTTGCCATCTTATATAAGGGACACCATTTTGCTCTGCCATTGCATATAATGGGACTTGAGTATTCACGGATTTGGGTATTCACGGGGGGTCCTGGAACCAAACCCCAGTGAATGTGAAGGGACAACTGTACCTTTTTTTAAAAAAAACCACAAACATAAGATTGAACAGCATAAAATGTGAAAAATTCCTGGCAAAATGCCTCTAAAATGTAATTTCTTTTTAAAATAACATTTAAAAAGTAATCAGAAAATGTTGCTCATTACACAAAACAACTTGTGTAAATACCCCACTACTCAGTCAATAGTTTTGAGAGGTGTTTGGTTTTTTTTTTGTTTTTTTTTTTTAATCCTAGTTCATAAGAGTTAAATGCTAGAGGCAGAACTCTTCAGGACCCTGACTTATCCTGCAGTCCCATTCAACAGTTGGGAATATTAGCAATAGCACTTAACATTTCTATACCATTCTATAGTGCTAAGCACTCTCTAAGCAGTTTCTAATGTGTGTTAGCTAATTTCCCCCAACAAGCTGGGTACTCACTTTAGTATGGAAGGATGCAAGGCTGAGTCAACCTGGAGTCCTGCAGGATTGAACTCACAATGTTGTGGCTGCAATACCAGTATTTAACCACTGCACCACCAAGTCTCCAAATAAGCCCCACAGAACACAGAGTAAACCAAGCTAGGGTTAAATTGCACATCCTAGTGAAATTACTACAAATGAGGCAGGGCTGAGTCCTACTTCATTGTTCTCCATGGGGATAGTTTACAATGAACTTTTGCTGAACTGTTGCCAGAAGCATTAAAATAATTCACAGTGAGACTCTGCGGAAAGCCATAAAAATTGCTAAGTAAGATTTCATTTCCTCTCATATATGCCCAGCCCCTTTCCCTCCCATTTTCTCTCCTTCTCTCTGCCCACAGTCCTTAATTTCCATGAATAACCAGTGCCCACTGCATTGGAGAATCTTGACATTAAATACTCTGCTATTCATTTGCAAGACACCACCAATTTTTTTATTAAGTGTCTCTTGCTGCTTTATGTCACACAATCAAATTATCCATATTTATGGGCATCTGGGCATTCACTCGTTCCACTTAGGAGAAAGTATATTTCAAAATTGGTCAAATCATTCTTGAATTACACATCAAGTCAAAATGATTTAATGTGGCTGGTTCAATAAAGGGCTGTCAAAGCTGAGAAGGAATCATTCTTTGGCTCTCACTCAACACTAAAGAGTTTAGTCACTGTTCCACTTAATTGTATTGAACCCTTGGCTTAAAAAAAAAAGTTGCTGCTTTTAAGGAAAAAAAAAATGCTTGCATTGTGTGAAATGCAGAGTATTTCATCACCCAAGAATGCCAGTATATTGAGGGTTAGGCTTGCATGTAGGGTTAGGGTTTAACATATTGTGAAGGGTTAGGGTTTAATATCCAATGACAATTCTAGTTTCACTGTCCTCCCAATGCAAGAAATTTCAGTTTCCCCCAAATAGGTCCAACTTATTGACAACTAGCACATCTCATTCCTTTTTTACAGCAACATGGCTTGCCAGCAACTGGCAAGTGACTATTTTTGGCTGGGAGAGAGAAAAATACCTGATAGCCACCCCTCAATGGGAATAGATTTAATGAGGCTCTCTTTTTTTGGTCCCAGGTGATTTTTGTTTTAATTTTCGGTTTTGTTTTGTTTGTTTGTTTTAAAAAACCCTAAATATGGCAAGTTGCTGAAATCTGGAAAAACTTGTCTCTCCACATCCATGGATTTGGTATCCACAGAATTAAGTATTCATGGCTTGAAAATATTCTTTAAAAAATAATAATCCAAAAAGCAAACCTTGATTTTGCCATCTTATATAAGGGACACCATTTTGCTATGCCATTGCATATAATGGGACTTGAGTATTCATGGATTTTGGTATCCACGGGAGGTCCTGGAACCAAACCCCAGCGAATATGAAGGGACAACTCTAGTAACAGATAGGTATCTGGTAATGCTGCAAAATGCCTATATTGTCAATGTAAATTCTGTGTGGATTCTGTAGCAAAAATGCAATTGGGGTGGGTCCTGTCCCAGTGCATAAAAAGGCATATTCCTATTATTAATTTCATTATACTTTGATAGTAAACAAAAGTTCTCAACACTGTTTTGCCCACACACAAACAAAAGGTTCTATAGAGCCAAACAGCAGAATTGATAAAAGTTTAATCCAGGGTATATAAAATGCAGTTCAGGGTATATAAAATGCAGCCCTGGGACAGCATGCACTTCCCACAAGGATGTTTGGTTGGCCCTCTGTTCCTCCAAATCCCTCATAATTCCTATTTTCTGGCAACCAAAATAATTTCCTCTCCTAGAAGCCTCCAGGAGTAGCAATTCACCCTTTACTAAAGTTGTCAGATTTTAGGGTCTGTCCTTGAATCTCCAGTTTTCACAGGTCATCGCCAGGTGTAAGCTGTTGTTGTGTGCCTTCAAGTTGTTTCCAACTTTTGGCAACCCTAAGGCAAACGTATCATGTTATTTTCTTGGCAGAACTTGTTCAAAGGAGGTTTGCCCTTGCTTTCCTCTGGGGCTGAGAGAGGATAACTTGCCCAAGGTCACCTCATGACTAACTGGGGAGTCAAACCCTGGTCTCCAGAGTCATAAGACTTTATTAGACCAGGCAAATATGGCATTGTAAGAATGCCTAATGATCACAAAAGGGCACACGTACCAGATGGCATAGTCTTTTTGCAATCATGTAAAATCCAAAAGCCATAATTTTTTATTGACAGCCCAAGCCATCAATAGATCAGCCATGGCGATTTGTTGCTGGCCTTGCTGGCCTTTGAATCCATACACCATTCTACTCATGTGAATGCAGCATCAATGAGCAAACACTTCGGGTGAGATCACAGCATCCAGGTAGGGAATGCTATTTTTATGACACACACACCGTGTACTTGGGACTTTGTGTGTGTGTGTTTTTGTGCTTTGCTGTACTTTCTGTGTGTGTGTGTGTGTGTGTGTGTTTGCTTTATTTTTAACATTTCCCATGCTATCGTCTTCTCGTGAGAATCTGTGAGATCTCAACACCAGAAGTAAACGGAGCTCTGTTTATGCTCTGTTACTGCCAGGGAAGCTTCAACCCACTACAGGATGCTGGGGACAAGGGTACAAATTCTTGAGTTTTGGTAGACTCAGCTCCAGGCAAGAGGAAAGGGCTGTGTGAAAATTTCCAGCTCAGCTAGTAGAGCAGCAGCTTTCTACAATTGCCAAGGCTTAATTCATTTCTTGCTACTACTTGCAAAGACTCTCTATATTTACTTAGTTGGCTTCTTCGTTTCCTCTCAGTTGTTGTGGCACCAGGGCTCACCTCTGCTCTGCATCCACTTTCTGGCTAGAAGTAAGTAGGATAGGTGAAAAGACCCTTATCCCAACTCCCTAAGTAAATCAGCCAGAAAAATCCCCTCATTTTACCTTGATCTGGAACCATCACTAGGAGCTGTCCCTAGATCTCAGTTTTTGGTTCAGAAAACTCAGCGCCTATGACAATCCGGAACTAACAATCCTACTCTTTATACACACACAGAGAGAGTATAACATATTTTTTTAAAAAAAACAAAACCCCAAACCCTATTTTTTGACATCACAGGTAGACTCATGGGCACTTACAAAATTTGTGTTGTTTTATTTTGTTTGTATTTTTGGCAGCCCATGTGTACCACCACCACTACCCAGAGAAAATTGGCTCCTTGATCTGCCACAGTTGCCTGCTCCTGCAGTAGATGCTCTTTGTGTGCTATCCATAACATAAGATGTGCTAGGACAGAGCTGTTCCAGAATTATGCTTTTGACACTACCAGTGTCAGGGGGCTGGTTTACACAGCAGATTTATTGTGGCAACTTGCGCTTTAATTCTTTTCCGCATCTGTGCCAGTCAGTTTTTTTTCCTAACAAAGGCTGTATGGGGAAGGGCATAGACCCTCCTTTGAAGCCTTGCATTTCCGAGCTAAAGACTCACAGACTGCCAAAATAGCAGGGGGGAAGATCAAAGAAGTGGCTCTGTCTCTGTGTCTCTGTAAATCTGCCTGTAAATGAACCCACTCCCTGAAGCAGAGGGAAAGACCTTGCTGCCATGCCGTGGATCCTAAGGTGAACCTATCACAAGTTTTTCCAGCACGATTTGTTTAGTCAGGGTTCACAGACTTGCAAAATAGCAGAGGATTTTTGACTCTCCCTCCCTCAGTCCCCCCTCCCCCCCTCTCTCTCCCTCCCCCAAGCAGAGCTGACAGATGGGAACTTTATGACTGAAAGGTCTTGGGAATCCTTTTTTCTTGGCAGACCTTCTGCAAAATAGAAGAGAGGATTTTTCAAAGTTTCCTGATCACTACTGAATGCAGTCCCTCTCTTTTAAGCCCGCCCCTTACATCATAGCAACCAATCACAGTAAAAATCTGCGGAAGCTCTTAACGGAATGGTAGTTTACACTGCCAATAAAGCGCTACATTGCAAATATACCGGCAAAAGTAGCGACATCCCCTGGCACGCTATATTTGGGTGTTTTACCTTCCCCCCTTCTGAATGAGGCGATGCTGTGCTGCGATCCGTGGGAACTATGAGCTATCTTAGTGGTATATTTAGAGGAATATTTGCCCATGTAAATGACCCATGAGAGACCTTTTCACATGCTGATCAAAAGGCAAACTGTACTATTTTGCCTGCCTAAATCCCAGGATGAACACATCTTGATTAGTGAGTTGAAATTCACAGTTATAATGCTGCTGTGCATTTCATCAGCATGTCTTTGGTTTTGTCCTGCCCCTCTGGTGATGCAAGCAAAAAGGGAGTTAGGGAATATGGCTAGGGAGGAAATTTGTGAGCAGGGTGGGGGGAGCATATTTAGAAGAATCAGTTAGGAGGTACCTATTTGTAAAATTTCTGAAACTCTAATGCAGTGATGAGTCTTCCTTCTGAGGAGATGTGTTATAGGACTGTGGAAATGTCTCGGCATTTGCCTGGGTAATGTCAAAGGTTGGGGTTGTGCTCTCTGAGATTCTTCAGAAGGAAAGAAGGGAGGACTGAGCCTCCCCCGGAAGGAATAGTTGTAGCTTTGTGAGGTGCCAGCAACTTTTGGCAGGGAAGGTTAAAGACCTTGTAAAACTATAAATCCCAAGATTCCATAGGATGGAGCTACAGCACTTAAAGTAGTGTCAAATGGCATTATTTCTACAGTGTGGATGTCACTCAGCAACATCCATCATTTACCATATTTCCCTGTGTGCTTCATAGAGTTCCTCCAATCAAAGACATGGCTGCAGGATGCAACATGGCAACATACCAAAGGAATGACACTATACGGTTGTAGAGTCATAGCCATAGAAAGGTTCATAAGAACAGACTCTGAATGTGACCTATGAGATAATACAGTTACCCCTCCACATTTGCGGTTTTGATTATTTGCGGTTTAGCCCCAATCCCCCTCAGGAAGTCCGGCGAGAGGTGGGGCAACCTCCTGCCTATGCCTTCCCTGGCCTCCCAGAGGCGGCTCTGATGCTTCTAAGCCCCAGAGTCTGCTCAGGAAGGCCGGGCAGCCTCCCTCCCGCTGCCTTCCTCAGCCTTCCAGAGGTAGCTCTGAGGCTTCTAAGCCCCGGAGTCCCCTCAGGAAGGCCACGGAGAGGCAGGGCAGCTTCCCTCCCGCCTGCCCGCTGCCTTTCCAGGGCTTCCTAAGGGGGCTCAGGGGCTTCAAAGCACTGGAGTCTGCTCAGGAAGGCCATGGAGAGGCAGGGCAGCCACCCGCCCGCCCGCCTCCTGCCTTCCCCGGCCTTCCTAAAGGGGCTTCTAAGCCCCGGAGTCCCCTCAGGAATGCCGGGGAGAGGTTGGCCAGGCTGGCCAGACTCCCTCCCACCACCTCCCTCCTGCTGGGGGCGGGTCACGGGAGGAGCATTTTTTATTCATGTTTTTTCCATATTCGCGGGAGTCTCAAGACCCTAACCCACGCAAATATGGAGGGACGACTGTAATAAGAAAGTGAGTAAGGGGTAGGAATGTCAGGCATCGTAGAGTTGAAACTGGCATACAAAGCTGTGATGAGAACTGACTCTGGCTGCTCCAGAAAAAGCCAGAATGTACATAGCAGAGGTTCGATCATGATGATTCATCCTGCAGCACACACACACACACACACACACACAATTTCAAATGTGTTAATTTGCAGCAGGTTTTGCTGATGCAGGAATGGCCTCTTCAGCCAGCAAAGAAAATGTAATTTAAACTAATCACCCCTAGTTGTGCTGTAATGCTATTATCAAAGATGGATGGCTGCCATTAACAGGAGCGGGAAGGATAATGGAAATTAATGCTCCAGGTAAGGATGTTTGCCCATTCAGTTATGCAACTTTATACTGTCAGAACATCATTCTCTCTACATTCTAATTTTGCCACCCTCACCATATGTCTACTAATCCATGAGCGCACCAATAATAATAATAGAAATATAACAGGCATACATCTGCATTTTCATTGATGGTGCGGTCAAAGAAAACACAGTTTAAGCCTGATGTTTACATCATTTGGACAGATATTGAAACCCAGAACTATAATAATTATATACATTTATTTATTTATTTATTTATTTATTTATTACTTGCCTCTCCCCAAGGCTTGAGGCAGGATACAACATAAATTAAAATACAATATGCGACATAAAATAATTTAATACATAGGATTAAAACAAACATTAAAATCTTTCATAGACTTAAAATACCAATTTAAAGTTCATAGATTAAAATCAACTGGGTAGTCCTGCCAGAAGAGAGAGGTCTTTAGTGAAGTTTTAAATTCCGACAGCATATTAAGCTGTCAAATCTCTTTCGGCAGGTTATTCCACAGTCTGGGAGTAGCTGATGAAAAAGTCCTCTGGGTGACAGTTGCCAGTCTAGTCCAGGCTGTTTGAAGTAAATGTCCCCCAGAGGACCTCAGTGTATGGGGTGGATTGTATGGGAGAAGGTGGTCCTGAAGGTAACCTGGACCCAAACCGTTTAGGACTTTAAAGGGAATAAACAATACTTTTACCTTGTCCAGAAACTAATTGGCAGCCAGCGGAGTGATTTTAATATTGGTGTAATGTTCTCACTCCTGGCCGTATCTGTAACCAATCTGGCTGCCGTATTTTGAACTACAGTAATTGGAATTTCCAAACTTGGTACAGAGGTACAGCACATTGCAGATGTCCAACCTTGAGGTTATCAGCATGTGCACTACCGTCTTTAGGTCTGCCAGTTCTAGGAAGGGGCAAAGCTGGCATAACAGCTGAAGCTGATAGTAAGCACTCCTGACTGTGGCCTCTATCTGAGCTGACATTTGGAGAGATGGATCCAGGAGCACTCCCAGGCTGCAAACACATTCTTTCAGGGGGAATGTAACCCCATCCAGAACTAGTTGACATACCTTCATCACCAGATTAGGACCCCGGATAATAAGCACCTCTGTCTTGTCTTGAATCAGTTTCAATTTGTTTTTCTTCATCCAGCCCATTACCTCCTTCAAACATTCATTTAGAGGAGACACACTATCCTTAGCTAAAGCTAAATGCTTTAGAAGCAAAGGCATAATACTTCCAATGCAAAGGAGGTTGTCTGTGCTTCTAGAATGCTTACAGCCTAAATTACCTTTTCTTTTACAGCATCATGTTGAGTTGATAACCAAGTAGAAGATAAACATTAACCTTACAAATATGTCTTTTTAGGCCCTATATTTTTGAGATGCACAGCAGCATTATTAGGTCCTTTACGTAGCCACAGTATTTTGCCCTTGCCTGAAGAGGCTTCTTCTCATCAGCTGCTTTCTGCTTCTGCTGCATAATTTCAGAGTCTGTTTGCTTCCTCTGAGAAGCTGAGAGAGTATCCTCTTTTCTTTTGCCTTTATTTAGTTCTTGGGTTTTCTTCATGTTTTTCTGGTGGGCAAGTTCAGACCATGGCCTAGTGTCCCTTATTCAACATAGAACCACCCAAGTCTTCTACAATCAACATATTGCCCCATTTATAGATCACTCAACTGTGGAAAGCCACCACCTGTTAGCATAGGCAGTACATATCTGACAAGCAGCGGTCTGATCTGCCTCCCTTTCTCACTATACAGGTCGCCCTGCATATCTGCAGAACCAATATCCACAGTTTTGGTTATCCACAGCTGAAAAAACAGAGACACATATGTAGAGTCATGCTAGAAAATGCCTAGAGAGATTTTCCTCTCTAGGAATTGCTAGGTCCTCCAACTCAACTCTATGGTATGTTTGTACCCAAAGTCCTTTATTTTAATAGGGGAAATTCTCAGACATGGCAAATATGGCATTATAATGGTGAAACAAGAGTGCAAAAGGGCTTCCCTATCGCATGACATCATGCCCCAGCATTCTGCTGCTGTTAGGAAGGTGTTCTTTTATATTAGTGGGCAGAAGCCACCAATTGATCTCCCATGGCATTTTTGTTGTGGCATTGCTTGTGTGCGAAACTGCACCCCATTATGCTGGCATGATTCCAGCATCAATGGGCGGTCCCTGTCAGAACATTTGCAAGTGAGAACACAAAAACTAGGTATGAGACGCTCTTGTTATGAACCTCCCCATCTTGCTGGCAAGTTTCCAAGTGTGTTTCAGTGCTTGTGTGTTCATTTTGTTTGTTAATTTAGGTGTTTTTAGGCTTTTAAGTGTGCTCACGTCTTTTCGCAAGAACCACCGAAATCTCCCCCATGTGAAACTGTGGAAGTAAGCAGCATGAATGATCATATTACTAGAACTCAGGGGCATCTATGTATCATGATTAAGGCAGAGTGTGAAAAGAAATGTTATTATGCCAGGATACTTAGGCTGTAAAATATAGTGCCAAAAGAATGTTTTCAGATGCTCATGTGATGATCTCCAAATTATCTGGAATATCCATGGTTTCACTTATAAACTGTAAGGCCAGGAATATATCCCCCATGGATACAGGGGGCAACCTGTACAGCTATAACACTTTGACACCACCTTAACATTCATGGCTGCTGCCTGTGGAATTCTGAGATTTGTAATTTGGTGGAGCTCTCTAACAGAGAATCCTAAGGTCCTGTCTATACGAGGGGGGAAATACCAGCACATCTGAAAAAGCAGGCATTAGCAACAATGCGTCCTGTCTTCATGGTCAAAAGAGCCCCCTAAACTCCGCATGACTCCCTAGCCAAGATGGTGGCCATGAGTGATTTACTTGCAATTTTAAATTTTCTGGTGCCAATTAAAAAAAAACAAACTGTTTCCCGTACTGCATACATGCGATATTTTGTATTTAAAAAGAAAAAGAAAAAAGAGAGTATAAGATTGCCATTTCATCAACTTACCGGATCCTCGCTTAGCCCAAAAACCAACATGGTGGCAGCAGCCACTTTCCCTGTTTGCTAGCCCCACCCCCATGCTTGTCCAGCCAATTAGATTGGGCTGCCTGTTCATATCTGTGCAAATGAGACTGTCCAAATGATCGCACATTTGCATGTCATACCGAGATTGTTAGGAAGTCCAGACAAAGCCCCGGATGCTATGCACATAAACTTTGCAGTGGATTTGGCTGCAATGACACATATTTGTGCAAATGACACATATTTGTGCAAATGTCCATATGAATGGACCTCCTTCCATTCGCATCCTGTTTGTATTATTTCCACTGTTTAGAGAGGCCCTAAATATTACAAATCCCAACATTCCATAGGATGGAGCCATGGCAGTTTAAGTGGAATCACAGTGCTATAACAGTGTAATGGGAAACCTTGATATAAATCACCTTGTTATGTTTCTCTGCATGTGTGTTTGTGTGTGTGTGTGTGTGTGCGCGCGCGCGCATGTGCAGACACGTGTACAGACACAACCACAAATGCTGCGGAATTCCAACTTGCAACATTGCTCATTATTGGCTATGCTGACTAGGGAGTCGTTTACACGGGCAAATATTCCTCTAAATAAGTTAGCTCATACTTCCCATGGATCGCAGCACAGCATCGCCTCATTCAGAAGCGGGGAAGGTAAAACACCCATATATAGCGTGGCAAGGGATGTCGCTACTTTTGCTGGCATATTTGCAATGTAGAGCATTACTGGCAGTGTAAACAACCATTCTGCTAAGGGATACAGCAGAGCTGCATTGTGATTGGTTGATGATGCAGGGGTGGGCTTAAAAGAGGGGCAGGGAGGGAGGGAAAGACAGTAGCGATTAGAGGAAACTTTGAAAAATCCTCTCTGCTATTTTGCAAGCCAATTTGCAAACAAAAAGGATTCCCAACAATTTTCAGTCAGGGAGCATTCCTTTTCATTCTCTCTGCTGTTTTGCAATTATGCAAAGCTTGTCTCGTCAGCTGTGATCCTGTGCTTGGGGGAGGGAGAGAAACCATTTCACGAAGGGCTGCATCAGAGCTGCACTGCTATTTTCCCTCTCCCTCTCTCTGGCTTTCCTCTATTTGGCAGAAAATGCTGTTAAACAAGGAGGAAAACCTTCCGTTTGATTTGTGCGGGGGGGAGGGGGACTGCCTCTAAGCTGTTCAGCACGGAGTTGGGGCCAGGGCAGACATTCCTATGGCATTCCTTTCCCTCTCCAATGCTTGGCCATGCCCCCAGCACTTTTGGCTGTGTGAACCTCAAAGCAGAAAAAATCAAAGAGCCACAAAATATAGCTGTGTAAACATATACCGTGTAAACTACCCACCACTGATGTGGGAAAGCGCTAAAGCGCAACTTAACGCAATAAAACCTGCCGTGTAAACCAGCCCTAGGGTTTCTGGGAACTGTAGCCCAGCAACTTCTGGAAAGGTGAATGTACATATATAAGAAAAAGAACTAACAGAAACACACAAAGAGAAATGTGCATTACCTGGCTGGTGTTTCTTGATCCACCCCAAGGGTCCAGTTATATCCTTATTATTTTACCTCACAACAAGACTATATTTGAGTTGAGATACAGTGATGTGTCCAAGGTTATCTAGTGTCAAAAGGATTTAAATTTCCATAAATGTTATTCCTACTGGGAAGAAAAAATAGTTTTACCATATTTCTCCTTCCTATGAGAAAATTGTTGAAAACTGAGCAGTTTTCAAAAACTATTCACAGCCTTGGGATTTGCTTTTTGCAAGTACATGTGGACTTTTTGTGCAGAAAACAAGCTTCCTGCACAGAAATCAAGTTTCCTGAACAGTGGTGGTTTTGTGCAGAAAACTGTTTTCTGTGCAGAATGTTTTTCACACAGAAAATGCTGCTTTCTGCACAGGAAAGGCTGCTTTTTCCAAAGGTAACTTGGTTTCTGCACAGTAAATGTCATTTTCTGTGAAAAACATCTGGTTTTGAGCAGAATAAGTCCTAAATTGGGAACATTCACATCCACCTACGCTTCTCATCGGGATTTCCTGACATTCAAGAAACCATTTTAATCATTTTTTTCAAATATTTTTTAATACTCTATCCATCCCTAGCTATCATGCTTAACATGAGTTAAACATGGATCTCACATGAGAAAGTACCCTTGCAAAGCACTAATGACCACACATTATAAAATATATACAAAATATTTGTTTGTTTATTTATTTATTCATTCATTCATTTATTATTTGTGCAATTCCTATGCTGCATTTCTCCCAAAGTGGGACCCAAGGCAACTTACAGAACAATTAAAATCACAATTAAAACCAATTAAAACATACAAAGTAAAAAACAGATAAAAAAACATAAACATAAAAACAACATAAAAACACATTCCAATAAAAAGCCACAAGTATATGTCAAAGGCCTGCTTAAACAAGAATGTTTTTGCCTGGCAGAAAAATGACAACAGGGAGGGGGCTAGCCTAGCTTCTCACAGGATGGAGTTCCAGACAGTGGGAGCAGCCACTGAGAAGGCTCTCTCTTGTGTCCTCACCAAGCGAGCCTGTGATAGTGGTGGGACAAAGAGAAAGCCTTCCCCTGCAGATCTTAAAACCCTTGCAGGTTCATAGAGGGAGATACAATCTTTCAGATAGTCTGGACCTAAGCAATGTAGGGCTTTATAGGTCATGACCAGAACTTTGAATTGTGCCCAGAAATGAACCAGTAGCCAGTAGAGCTGTTTTAACATATGAGTTATATGTGCTCTATAACTGGCCCTGGTCAGCATTCTGGCCATAGCATTCTGGACCCACTGAAGTTTCCAAACAGTTTCCAAAGACAGCCCCATGTAGAGTGTGTTACAGTAGTCCAAATGGGATGTAATCAAGGCATGTGTCACCATAGTCTGATCTGATGTCTCAAGGAACAGGCACAGCTGGCATACTAATTTTAATTCTGCAAATGCACTCCTGCCTACTGCTCAAACCTGGGCATCTGGGCTCAGAGGTGAGTCCAGGAGAACACCCAAGCTGCAGGCCTGAGATTTCAGGTGGAGTGTAACCCCCGTCCAGCACAGGCAGGGTCCTTATTCCCTGTCTGGCCATTATACTGACCAGGCGCATATCTGTCTTGTCTGGATTAAGTTTCAATTTGTTTGCCCTCATCCAGTTCATTACTGAAAACAGGCATTGGCTAAGTACTGAGACAGCTTCCTTAGAATCAGATGGAAAGGAGAGATAGAGTTGGGTGTCATCAGCATATTGGTGACCCCGTACCCCAAAACTCCAGATGACCTCTTCCAGGGGTTTCGTATAGAGGTTAAATAGCATGGGGGACAGAATAGACCCCTGAGGAAGCCCACAGACCAATGATCAGGTCATTAAACAGGAATCCCCCAGCACCACCTTCTGAGTTCACCCCTCCAGGAAAGACCAGAACACTGCATAACAGTGCCTCCAAGTCCCATCCCAGAGAGGCAGCCCAGAAGGATACCATGGTCGATGGTATCAAAAGCTGCTGAGATGTCCAGCAGAACCAACAGGGACACACTCCTCCTGTCCAGTTCCCTGCAGATGTCATCTACCAAGAAGACCAAAACTGTCTCCATCCCATAGTCGGGCCCGAAGCCAGATTGAAATGGATCTAGATAATCAATTTCATCCAGAAGCCCCTGGAACTGGGAGGCCACCACACGCTCTAGAACCTTGCCCAAAAATGGAATGTTGGAGACTGGCTGATAATTATTCAGAGTGGTGGGATCCAGGGAGGTCTTTTTTAGTAACGGCCTCACCACAGCCAAGGCAGGATGGAAATTTTCCTTGCTCCAGTGAGGCATTCACCACTCCCCTCACCCACTTGGCCATTCCACCTCTGGTTGTTTTCAAGAGCCAGGAAGGGCAAGGATCCAGTATGCATGTGGTGGCTCTCATTTCTCCAAGGATCCTGTCCACATCCTCAGGCTGCACAAATGGAAACTTATCCAATAATACAGGACAAGCAAGCACCAAGGTTACATCCACTGGACCTGCCTCAACTACAGCATCCAAGTCAGAGCAAATCCAAGCAATTTTATCTGCAATGTGTCTTGCAAATTCTTCACAGCAAGCTGTCAAATGGTCTTTATTTTCTTCTTGTGGGCCAAAAGGCAAAAAGCCTCTGACCACTCAAGACAGCTCAGCTGAATGACACTGTGAAGATGCAATGGTGGCAGAGAAGTATAATCTCTTCATTGCCACCATTGCCATGGAGTAAGCCTTCCAATGAGCCTTAGCTTGTGTTTGGTCAGACTCACTCCAAGTCTTCCACCATCATTGCTCTAGTCTCTGTCCCACTCATTTCATCACTGCCAAGTCTGTAGTGAACCAGAGACCTTGCTTGGCTCCAGTACATAGGAGGGGATGCTTAGGGGCAATTGTGTCCACCTCCCTGGACATTTCCCTGTTCCAGAGATCAGCCAGGGCTTTGACAGGATCACCCACCAAGACAACAGAAAACTCCAAAAGAGCCATCTGTATCCATCAGCCTCCTGGGGCAGAGCATCTTAATCTGTCCCCCACCGCTGCAGAGGCACTGTGTTTCAGTGAGTCTAAACCCCACCAGGCAGTGATCAGTCCATGACAACAGAACTACAGACAACGGAACTATATACATGTCCCCTCACAAAGAGCAAAGGCTTACTCAGTGATCACTACCAGAAGGTCGAGAGTAGACTTGTGTTAAATCAGTGGGTCTCATGTAAGTGTTGACTTACTAAGTTCCTATTGATTCAATGGGTGTACTCTACCTAAAACAAACAAATGAATCTATACCCTCTCTCCATTTAGGCATAAAGGCAAGAAGGAGGTACACAGCACTGCACTGCTAACAGCCTTTCATAATTATGACATTCTCACACTTCAAAGAATCCTGCAACACTCATTATGCCTTCTGAAGTCTGAACAGATCTTCTTAGACTACGGTACTCAGTCTTAATTCTCTTTTTTTTTTCCTGGGGAATCACAGACATTCTCTATCACTCTAAAAATTAACTAACGAGTCTGTTCTTTTTACAGTCACTGTGTCTAGACATAAATGTCCAAACAAGCATCTTTCTCCTACTAAACCAGTAAGTAGGGGTTTTTGCTTTTTTCAGAGGTGGGGGGAAGGAATACAGAATCAAAAGGAGCGGATGAAAAATCTTTTTGACTTGTGGATGGCATTGGATGGCAAATTGTCTCGCTACTGTTTGTTTTGTTTATATGTGGTCTAAACATCTTTGTGATGATCCTTGGGTTTAAATACATACAATTTTTGAATAAAGATTAAAATCCAGGGCCTGCAGTGCCAATAGCAAATTACAGGGTGTTTCCTCCATCTACAAGATCACTAGCTTTCACTATTGGTTTTGGGGCCTGATTTATCCATACATACAAAAATGAACTGTCTCTTCTACCAGAAGCACATATAGCATGGCTGAGGGAAAGGGCATGAAAGGAATACACACTCTCTCATACTCACTCTTCATTCCATTACTTAGCTCAGAAAGTATAGGGTGATAATGGCTGAGGTTGCTCCAGAGCATAGAAACCTTTATGTGGCATCCCTTCATCCACAAAAAGAATGCAGAATCCATTTGATTCTGCTCATCTGTGGTGCATTTTATTTCTTTTGAAAACAGAGTGAAAGTCGGTGTGGCTATTTCTAAAAGACAAAATGAAATTCCCTTATCAGGGTTCATCCATCCTGGCAGAAAGCAGGATGGGTCCACGCTGAGCATAAAAAAACTCTGGCTAATACCAAAGCAAGTTCTTTTTCAGATACTACAAGTCAGTCAAAATGGTGGTATGTATATCCATATATAAACATACAATGACAAGAACTATAGCTGTTTTCTTCTGTGAACTCTGACAAAACAAACATCCTAAACCTAGACAACCAGAAGACTTCCAGACTACAAGTCACATAATTCCTGACTTGCAGACTGGGTCTAAGAAGAACTACAATCCAAAACCGCTGGAAGATACTATGTTACTAACCCTAGAGGAAATATAGTAGGCACCCCATGTCCGCGGGGGATTGGTTCCAGGGGGGACTGCATATAATGAAATCTGTGGATAATAGCAAATGCCCCCGTCACCATTTCCACCATGAGAGCAATCCTGGGGGGCAATCCCAAGGCCAAAGGGAGAAGGGAGGCGAGATCTACTCCTCCCCTCCCTTCGCCCCCACATCACCATTCCCTCAATAGGAGCGATCCCAGGGGGCAATCCTGGGGTTGAAGAAAGAAAGGAGGCAAGATCTACTCCTCCCCTCTCTTTGACCCCATTGCCATTCCTGCTATGGGAGCAATCCCGGGGGGCAATTCTGGGGGAGAAGGGAGAAAGGAGGCAAGATCTACTCCTCTCCTCCCTTCGCCCCATCACCATTCCTACCACAGGAGTTATCTCAGGGGCGATCCCAGGGGCAAAAGGAAAAGGGAGGCAAGATGTACTACTCCTCCCCTCCCTCGCCTGTCCACCTCCCCCCATCACCATCCATGGATAATTGAATCAGGAGATGGCAAATCAGCAGATGCAGGGGTGCTACTGTAGACACAAAAGACAATAGACCTCCTTTGCAAAAAGAAGAAGAAGAAGAAGAAGAAGAAGAGAAGAGAAAAGAAAATACATGCAACTTGTAGGATAAATGTTGACATTTCAGTAGGCGAAGTGTTTGGCAAGAGACAAGACACTCATTGTAATAAACTTTAGCACGTTAACAAGTAACGGTGGCTCCAAGCTAGCACACTATGCCATTTTTCATGGCATTATTATATTACTATGAGAGGCAGTGGTGGTTGGCATCCAGTGGGGCCGAGGTTGGGATCACCTTCCTGAAATGGTCGGTCCAGCCATTTGCATTGTAATAACATGGGGGGAAAGACGCAAAGTTTCAAATCCTGGCACTGCCAGCAAAAAATTGCCACAGCCAATCTCCTGGCGGCTTGGGCCATCAATAAAATAGAACGGCTTATGGACAGTACATAAATGCAAAAGGGCAACATCATCTGATATGAGTGCCCTTTCGTGTTTATGTGGCATTATTGTGAGACCGTATTTTGTGTGTTTGATAAAGTCCTTTAGCTCTAGAAAAACCCAGCCTTTAAAAAGCTGTTTGAATGAAGGGATGGAAGACAAGGGAAGGGAAGAGAGTTGTGGAGTAAGAAGGTTTGGAACAGCACACATGGTTCTGTGTTGTGTGAAAAAGTGTGTTATAGCACCATGACTTGCAATCAGTCCAATCTCCAGCTAGAAACATCAGTCCTTGATCAAGAACTTACAGCCCTGAAAAGAAAGGGAACATACACACAATAAAAAGCACTGCAGTGCAAAGCTGCAGTCCTTTCAACATTTATATTCTCTCTCTCTCTGGTTTTTCTTCGCGAATGAAGATTCAGGAAGGACTCATCCCACGCTTTCTGCAAGCGCGCTGATGACTAACAAGGCCAATCTGAGATAAACAAGTCCAGTTGCAGAAAGCACAGCAGAAGGCCTCCTTGGGTGATGTTTCTGGGTTGTGATTCTTTCTGCGTTGTCGTTTCTCTTCAAGACTTGTTCGGCGTGAGTTCTCAAACAAGGCTGCAGCATTGTGGATAGTGCGTCTCCATGCCTCCTGGTGGGACACCAGGGCGGACCATTGTTGGTGATCAATTTGGCCAAGCCTGAGATGTTGTTTCAGGGAGTCCTTGTATCGCTTTTTTGGAGCGCCCCTCTTACGCTGACCTGTGGCGAGTTCACCGTAGAGTACTATTGCACACTCACTAAACAAAGTGGGACTTCTTTCTGAGTGAAATACATGGGACTGTAAAATCTCCTAGAAAGGAATCCCAAAAAACAGCTCTGCAAGATCTGATGATATTCAGTCAATGGGCATGGAGAAGAGAAGTATAGAATACTGGGACATGTGGAGGGTTGGGTAAGAAAATTCATTCACCCAGAAAATGAAGGATATGTCTGTCTTGCAGCAACACTAAACAGAATTTGTGCTTCATGTAGTAATTTGCCCAGTGTTAAAAATGAAAATAAATTAAATGTATAAGATGAAACAAATGAAGCTCAAAAGCAAAGAAAACTCACTTCATAGAAGGCATGATTGTGTCAAGAATTTGGGTTTGATCTCAGCACTATACTAATGTACTCCATTGCAATCAAATTTGTCTGCTATTTGTTGTAGTAACACATTACACAGAAAAAGTAACAACAACCAATTGCTCAAAGTGAAATGTAAGCACAGTCAAGGCATGATCGTGCGTGCAAAGCAGTGAGAGGAGAAAAAAAGGGGGTGGAATCAGCACAGTATAACACCAAAACAATTCTCAGCCTCCAAAATGCACCTTTTTATGAAATTCTTATAAGCACCACTCTGCAATCACAATGCTTGCTCAGAAGTAATAGTGACAATCAGACTACATATACACATACACACACACACATACATACCTGCTCACAAATAGCAAAGGCTGGAGTACTCAGACATAAGCATGAACAACAAATACAAGGATTCAAAGTTAAACCTCTCCTTATAGTTTCTCTCTTCTCCATTCCTGCTAAGATGTAAAAGTACAATACTTTAGCACCCCCATATTTGTGGGAGATTGGTCCCCCCCCCACATACTGAAATCTGCAGATGATAGCGAATGCCACCCACCACCACCCCGCTGCCACCACAGGCCCCCTTCTGGGGGAAGGGAGAATGGAGGTGAGGTCTCCTCCTCTCCCTTCCCCTGCTGCCAGTGCTGCTGGGGGGGGGTGTCAGCAAAACGGAGGAAGCGGGAGAGGCAGAGGGCTTTCTCCCAGGCTGAGCCATGCTGCCGTTGCCACCACTGCTGCTGCCGGGCAATGGGTAAGGGAGAGCAGCCATTCCTCCATCAACACCGCCACCGCCACTGGAGTCCTCCTGGGAGAAGGAAGGGGGAGGTAAGATCTCTCCTCCC
Source organism: Gambelia wislizenii (assembly GCA_030847615.1). Taxonomy (NCBI): domain Eukaryota; kingdom Metazoa; phylum Chordata; class Lepidosauria; order Squamata; family Crotaphytidae; genus Gambelia; species Gambelia wislizenii. The sequence goes on along the minus strand of JAUMIR010000001.1, from coordinate 159,748,019 downwards.
CCTCCCTTTGCCCCTCCATCACCAAACGCAGATAATTGAATCAGTGGTTGGTGAATTAGTGGATACAGGGGTGGTACTGTACAACATCCTATGTATACAATCTATCTACAAGTGAGAAGACTCCTAAGTATTGGCAACAAGTTCTGATCATTCAAAAAATATCCCCATATTTGTTAATATTAACCAGAAAAAGCCATTCCAGCAGGTTCTGGGGAACCAGTGTTGGCCAAGAGGCAGAGCTTTGCCTCCCAAAGTAGCACCTCCATCCCAAGATCTCTGTCCGGAACATTATATGTATGTGAGAGCAACGTGAGCATGTGATATTTCTTTTTTAAAAGGAAGAGGATAAAGTGAAGACATGGAATCCTGGCTGAAGGGCAGCAAATATAGTAGTGCACCTGCCTAAATCCCTTGTCAATTGTGGAAGTTGGGAGTGAGAGTGGGAAGCCTCTCCCTATGTATCCAAATATGTGAACTGCCCCTAATGATAGCACCTGGTCAGAAGACAAGAACACAGCACCCGTTCCTCAGTGATAGCACCTGCTAGGCATAATAGGATAGAATGATGTTTCTGGAATTGACAGAGAAGTTCACAAGTAGTCTGTGGACTTTATCAGACTAGCATCTAAAAATACTGTAATTCCGTGGTTGAGGAAAGCAGAAACATAGTGGCATGATTACAGTAATTGTCACATGTCACATGTCACAGTAATCATGCAACACTACCGCCATGGTATTATCACATGACCACTACTAATGGTTTAAGAACAGGATTTCAGCTTGCACTAAAGTAACACTTGTGTTCGCATTGCCTTCTAATGACAAAATATTAATGCCTCCTGCTGGCCAGCGCATGTGCCTTTAAGATAAAATTCCTCTTACTTCCATGATTTTGCATGGGCAAGATTTCAGCTGTTCTTGCAAGAAGACGCAACTGCACTTTAAAACACTAAAAACAAATAAATAACCAAAGAAATGCACAAATAAACACTTAAACATAAAAGGGTACCAAGAAGATTTGGAGTCATGGATTCCCCCATCACTTTCTGCAGAGGTGAAAGAGCCATCTAGATGGCTCGTCCTTGGAGGCTAGTGGAGCCTATGTTGTTTTTGTGTGCCCCAAGGAATTTTCAGGCAACTCTACAACAATTTTGCTGCTGCCTTGGTTGACTTCTGGAATAAACTGCTGGACAAGACAGTTTATATGATTATGGATGCATCTACACTGTAGAAATAATGCCATTTGACACCACTTTTAAGTGTTATAGCACCATCCTATGGAATCCTGGGATTTGTAGTTTTACAAAGTATTTAGCCTTCTCTGTCAGAGAGTGATGGTGCCTCACAAAACTACAAATCCCAGATTCTGTAGGATGGAGCCATGACAGTTAAAGTGGCACTAAACTGCATTATTTCTACAGTGTAGATGCACCCTATATGATTTCTTCCATTGAAGTAGTATTCTGAGAAACTGCTAGAGAGGATGCAGCGGGAGGAAGAGTTAAAATAAATACAAGAGGACACATTTGATGGTCTAATTCCATGTTGCCACTGGCAGAAGAGAAGTTGCATTCAACTATTGAATTGTAGGGATCTACCTAGTGTTATTCATGACCTGATGACTTCCAAATCAGAATGCTCTAATGCATTTCACATGTAGCTGTCCTTAAAAACTATTTAGAAATGATACATTCCAACTGTCCCGATTTGGCAGAGACAGTCTGATTCATGGCACCAGCTATTTTCTTTGTGTTTTACAGTGTTATTGGTGCTGTCAGTAAGTTTCCATTCATAAGTCTAGGTTCTGGCTTTGACTTAGTTCTTGATACTGTGGATCCTGAATACCTCTTGGTGTATGTTATCCCATGTGCCCTAACCCAACCCTGCATAAGATCTGCTTATGAATTCCTGATGTGTGTACTTCCTTTTGGGGAATGCAAGATGAGCATTCACTAGGAGAATGGCCTTTTTAGTTGTTGCCCCATGTCCATAGGTCATGAAAATAAAGTTGCCTGAGTTTTATTTTCTTGATACTTACATGGTTACAAAGATATGTAAAAAGATTGTTGTGGTAGGTTAGGATAGACAAAGTGTGGCCCTCCAGATGTCACTAGACTGCAACTCCCAGTATTTCTTAATATTGACTGTACTGGGTAGGGTTGACGGGAGTTGCAGTCCAACAACCTCTGGAGGGTTGCAGTTTGACCACGTCTGTGTTACTTCTTTGAAAGCCAATTGTCTCTTTGCTGGGTTTGATTAAGGATTAATCTCACTACTTTTGGTCTGTTGAATGTTGAATTGTTTTAGACGTCATTGGTTTCATTGCTATTATGGATGGTGCTTTGTTTTTAATATTGTGAGCCACTTTGTAAATGGGATAACTGAAAAGTGCCATAAAAATATAATCCAAGATCCTGCATCACACACACTTCTGACAATATCACACTATACAGCTATAGCACTATTATTCTACTTCAACTGTTCTGGCTGCTTCTGTGGAATTCTGGGATTTGCAGTTTAGGGAGGGGGCATTGAGAACTCTCAGCCAGAGAGCTCTTAGGCCTCACTAAACAACAAACCCCAGAATTCCACAGGAGGCAGCCAGAGAAGTTAAAGTGGCATAACAACACTATAACAGTGTAGCATGATATCTCCAATCCAACCCCTGGAACCCACCTTAAAAGCCAGTTAGTGATTCCAAGTGACTGAGGTCAGTGGTGCTGGCAAGTTAACTGCTGTAGGATGATGTGATCAGCCTCCTGCCAGTGAGTGATTCTGTGAGGAGCAGAAGCAGATCCCCTGTGGAGTCCTGTCACAACTCTTCATAACAGCATCACTTGCTAGTGAGAAGGGTCTGGCTATGTCATCTTGCAGCATCCTGCTTGCCAGTCTCACAGACCTCTGTCACTTGGATCACTAACTGGCTTTTAAGATGGGTTTCGTAGCCATTTGCAGCCACAGCAATAGTGCCCCAATCACAAATGAGAATAGGAAGCATTTGTAATGTCTTAAGTCTCACTTATGACATCTTATCTAAAAGGATGCCAGTCATGGTAAATAAATAAATTGCTAGACTATGCCTTTATAATTCCTCAGACATTTATGGAGTTATTATTCTCATTGCTAACAAGACTTACATTTAGTGCCCTAGTGCTCTGCAGAAAATATCTGATGAACCTGCCATCTAGCACTCTATCCTCTAAGTTGTGTCTCTTATCTAAAAATTAGGTTGTGACAATCATAGCTACATTTAGCTGCTCAACTGACACTGAAGGATATGAAGGATATCCATGCTGGTGGGGGATTAGGGCAATCATAGACCTCATAATCGGCTTTTCCAAGATCTGATAACATTTTAGAAACACATAAATTTATGGCTTGGATCTTAATCTATGAATGGAAGTAACTCTTCTTGTTTCCAGAGATCAAGCATTGGTATCCCATAGGTCATGGTTTCTCAACCTTTGATCTTCCACTTGTTTCACACTTCAATTCCCAGAAATCTCTGTCAGCATGGCCGATGATGTTGGAGTTTGGAAGCTGAAGTCCAAAATATCTTGAAGCCCAAAGGTTGAGAACCACTGCCATAGGTAAACCTTCCCCCAATAATATCCACCAATTCCCCTTGCCTGCAGACATCTCCTCCTCCCAACATTTCTAAAGATCACCTCTAGAGGAAATTTTGAAGGCACAAGAGGCTGCCAAAAGAAGGAGGGGGTCTCTGAATGTCACCTGGTGGTGGGAACATCTGTGAGAGGAATTGCACTTAGCAAATATTCCCACCAGCAAGAAAAAAAAATCAGGATCCAAGCCAATATCTCTCAGGGACCATGTATATGAGGGGGAAAATGTGGATTGATCCGTACTCATGCAAATTTGAAGCAGGATTGACTTGTCTTAATTGTGTTTGGCAAAATCGCAGTCTTGTGAGGCTAGCCGCTTTTTCTGTCCCAACGGGCATGCCTACAATTCAAGATGGCGGCTGCGATTCATGTTTTTGTTTTTGCCAGCTGCTGCCGCTGAACAATATTTTTTAAAAAAGGCATAACTAAGGTGCAAAAGGGTGATAATGCAATATTCCACTTAGATAAACATTTTAAAAAGAAAAAAGGCTGTTTTGTTGCTTTAGCACACAATTGCTAAGGGAAAAATCAAGATGGTGGTTCCAGGGTGCTTTGTTAGGAAGCCCGACCCCTGCTCCCATCCAGCCAACCAGCTTTCTACTTCCACTTTTCTGGGGCTGTGCGAATAAATTCGATCACCTGTCCTAATGATCGATCATGCACATTCCCCTCAGAGATTTTTATAAACTTCAGAAAAGCCCCAAGGGCTTTCCCCTCATGGTTTATGGTGGTTTTGGCCCCACTCCTTCTAAATATGGCAGAATTATGTGCGATCCCATTGAGATAGGTAGGATTACAAGCAAATTCTAAAAGGATTATTTTCACCATCAAGATGGGCCCTTAATCTTCAGGGAACAATTTATTGACTTGCTATTGGAGTCAATGGACTTCTTCTTGGTGTTTCTGATACACTGAATAAGGTTATAAGGGATCTATTACAATGATTAAACAGAATTGAATGGCAGCATATAACCCTATAAAGTCATAACCATTCTATTTCAAGACACAAAAATATAGAGAAGGAAAATTATATTTAGTCCGTATGCCTGTGACAATTTCTAAAGGTTACAATTTATTACTGTCTGGTAAAATTCCCTTGAGCCTGTAAGAGTAACAGCAGGAATTAATTTAGCCTATTTTCTGTTAGGGTGTATTGGGCTACTGTGGATTATTTATAAGGAAGTCTGGGAAAGCGCCTTCTCAGTTATGTCAATAGACCCTTTAGCTTACTTTCTCATTTTGCAGAAATAATTTTCTGTTGTCATTTCACATTTAACTTCCTCATTACAGCCTAACACCTAAAATAGATAGTCAAAGCACCCCTGTAGCTTCCCCATACACATTAAATCTGCATTAAACAAGCCTCTGTTGACACATTCCAGAGCAAAACAGAAGCTGTCACGAATCAGAGGAGTGAAAGAGGTAAAATATGTGTCTGAAAAGGAACAGCCGCCATATGTCAGGTTTGATGTGCCAGATTCTACTTTATAGCAGATTGGATCATGGTTCTAACCACAGGCATCATCTCACAGTAACATAGAAAGCCCTGTCAGCATATCTGTATCAATAACCTTTTCTAGCCTGATAGATGAAAGTGTAATAGGCCTTACACCATGACTGGTTAGTAGGGGGAACTTGCTTTCTATTTGAAGGCAATTTTGAAATAGAAAATGGGCTCCATTTTCATAGGCTATTTCATCCTAGTCAGGAAGGAACCTCAACAGAAGCAAGAATGGGGGAACATGTTGTGTTGGTTTTAACCAATATGGCGTACGCTCTGATATTTCCCAGATGAAAAGTGGGACACCTGTGGCCAAGTAATTAATGAGGAAGAACAAATAGAGGCCTTGCCCAGATGGGCTATTTATCCCATCTTGGCCCCATCTTGGAGCCCTGCAGTCCTAATGAGGCAGGGCTTTTGCCTCATTTTACCCCCAGGCAGTCCTCACAATGCCCAGGGCAAAGACGAGACTAAGAAAGAGGAAGATGAGGTAAAGTCTGTTACACTGGTTTATTATAACACCTGTGAAAAATCACTTCAGCCCTAAAGAAAAAAACAGATTGATCCCTGCATGACCACAGAAGGCCATACTGCCACACTGGCCCATCACGGCAGCTGCCGTCTGCATCACTCTCTCCAAAGCCAGGAAGCAGGCCCGTAGCATGTTACCAGGGCTGGTCACATGCAGGGGGCCTTGATCATGTGCTGCAGGCCTCCTGCCTGGCATCAGAGAGTGCAATGCAGACAGAAGCAGCGGTGGCTGCAGAGACTGGCCAGTGTGCCCATCCATACTCCATCCTGTTCCATGCAGGTAATGGGGGAGCAACAGGCCTGACCCGGGGCCAGGATATGCTGACAGGAAGCCAGTGTATTCTGGCCAGTGTAGCCAAGGCCTTTCCTCTGCCACCTGCTGCATTAATTGAGTGTATAACTACTTTTACACTTTGGAATCAGGGACAGAATCCCCCACTGGGGAGTAGAAAGCCCTCTCACCCATTTATGATGGGGCCTCCACAAAGCAACAGTGTCCTCGACAGGGCTGCTCTTGCATATCTAACTAACTGAGCAGTTTCATAGTGAGAGAGATGGTACTTTAGATAGCCTGGTCCTAAGCTGTTTAGTGCCAATTAATCCTCTGCCATCCCACTTTTTCAGCTGCTGTTAAAATATCCCAGTTTCTCTCTCCTCTTCCCACTTTTTTCCTTTCTCCTCATCTTACTTCAGTTGCTGCAAACCTAACCACCTTCCTATTTCTAGGTAAGAGGGGAAATGCAGCCAGTTTTCCTGCTGCCATATTAACTTGCCCCTAGGAAATGAGGTCATCTTCTGAGAGTCTTCTCCAGGCTGTCTACCTTCTGAAATTAGATGGCTAGCTAGCAGAGAAGAGGCCCCTTTTCTCTGTCATGATGCCCACTCATAACTCTCCTTGAGTGTCCACTCAACCATCCTCATCTCTGTTTTATTTTAGGTCAGGTGTAGGAATCATGTGGTCCTTCAGATGCTGCTGGACAGCAGTTCCAGCATCCATCACCAGTACCTATGCTGGCTAGGGATGCTAGGACTCGCAGTACAAAAGCAACTGGAGAACTGCATGATCACCACTCCTGTTTTAGGTTCTGGGGGGGAGTACATCCTGTTTTTTAAAACCAAAAAGCAGGATATGTCAAGAGCTTGGAAATGTAATTTTTGAAAGTAATTCATGATAGCCTTAGGCCTAAATCAAAAAGTAATCCCAATTAGAATAGACCCATTGAAATAAATGGGAATTATACATCCCATTCATTTTCTCTAGCTGGAACTCACATTGAATTTATCCCATTGTTCCACAAGTAGTTAGTTGTCCTAATGTTAAGAAGAGGAAGAGGGAACAGAAAAGGCTATTGCCTCATTTCTCAATCTTATTGTAAAAAAAAAAAATGTGAATGCTGCAAGCCACTGCCATATTGTCTAAAAGACACACTCCTCCTGTCCAATTTCTTGTTACCTCAGCATCTACAACAGAGCAGGAGGTGGCAACATGAGGCATAGCATAAGCCAGCGCTCAATATATCTCCTCCACAGTTTAATGAGACTATGTTTCCATGACTATACTGTATAAGTAACCAAAAGTTACAGTTACATTGCAAAAGCACTGAACTTATCCCCCATAGTTACAATCATAATGTAATCAAGTGTGTACCCATGCTGTACAATTATAGTACTTTGATTCGACTTTAACTGCCATGGCTCCATCCTATGGAATCCTGAGATTTGTAGTTTCGTCAAGTACTCAGAATTCTCTTATAGAGAGCTTTAGGTTCTCAGCAAACTAGAAATTCCAGGATTCCAACGGATGCAGCTATGGCAGTTACAGTGGGATCAAAGTGCTATAATTGTGCAGTGTGGATACCACCAAAAATAGCTTTGTTAATGGAAAAATAATTAACTACTTCTAAACTCTGAACCTCTTTCTTACATAAGTATTTAGCATTTCAGGTATGCATAGGTATGTGTCCTTTCTTGCTTTTACAGAAAGGGGAAATTGACGGGCTAGCACAAGGGTGTGTGTGTGTGTGTTTGGTGAGGCAAAGGCAGCTCCCCAATACTGTACTCAGAAGAATTTTACACTGATACAGTGAAGGGTAATGTCCTCCTGTGTACCTGCAGGCAGCTTAAGGGCTACAGAACAGGCCACTTGACATGTAGAGTTTGTAGGTTGGTAAAATGAGTACCAAGCTTGTGGGGGCAATTACCGTATATTCCGGTGTATAAGACGACTGGGCGCAAAAGACGACCCCCCCAATTTTTAAGTTAAAATATAGAGTTTGCCCCCCCTTCCCCGTCCAGCCAGCCACCTGGCTGGAAAGCCTGTCCCCCACCAGCCAGCCAGCTCAGTGGCTATAGATGATGGAATAGTCTGTGAAATTAAAGGACTGAGAACAGCTAAAAAAGCATGGGATACTTTGAAAAATCTCTGTGGTGTTCAATCTTTGGAAAGTAAGGTTGCATTAATAAGTTGGTTAATATGAAGCTATCAAATCCCAAATTTTTGAATGAGCACATTAATAAATGAGCACATTAATGATTTTAGAGCCACATTGGCAGACAAGAGAATTTCACCATAGACAAAATTTGATACAGAATGATAAATCTGAATCCAGAAATTCTAATTTTAGGCTAACTTGTCCTGAAAAGAAACATTATTTTGACTCTCCTGAGCTAAAGGGGGGGGGCATTTAACTCTTCAAAGGCAAAGCAGTCATTCTCACAGCAGGAGGAAGGATCTGCTGGGAAAACTGCCCAGGCCATTTTACACTTCAATAATTCTCACAGCAGGGGAGTATGATTACTGGGGTATAAGACCCCCCCCCCACTTTTGAGGAGATTTTCAAGTGTTAAAAAGTAGTCTTGTATGCAGCAATATACGGTAGCTAATACACACTGGAAACTGCTTAATGTAGTGTAGATGTGTAAATTGCTATTGCTTAAAACAATTTGTAAGCCGCTCTGATAGCCTTTGTGGCTGAAGGGCAGGGTATAAGTACCTAATTAAATTAATTAAATTAAAAAGAGGAGGGCAGCCACCATGAGGAAGAGGGGAAGAGAGTAAGCCTCCTGCCATTTACCCATTCCACCAGTGGCGGCAGCCTCCATTTCCAACTACAATTAAAGGAATGGGAGGAGGACCTGGCCAGCCACTGGTTGCGGAGAAGGAAGCGGAGGGTGGCTCTTCACTGCTCCAGTTTCATCTCACCTTCCCCAACTGGGCTGCTCCTTCTCTCATGCCTGTCCCATACCCTCCAAAGCCCACTGACATCAAGTGTGGCATACAGGCATGAGAGAAGGTGCAGCCCAGCTGGGGAAGGCGAGATGAAGCCAGAGTGGTGAAGAGCTGCCCTCCTCTTCTTTCTCTGCAACCAGCAGCTGGCCAAGTGGCTCCTCCCATCCCTTTGCAGCTGGAATGGGAGGCCACTGTCACCACTGGGATGGGTAAAAGGAGGACAGCTCTCCTCTTCCTCATGGTGCCCCCCCTTCTCATTGTCTCTGGGCGCTGCTGGGTTCCCTTTGCTTTCCTCATCCCCCACTGCCCAAAACAATAACATGGCCACCATCTTGATTCACGGCCATATGAACATCACAGTGGACAGCTTCACATACAATCATTTTTGCCAAAATACCATGGAGACGTTCTTTTGTGCATTGTTTGTGCATTATTTCTTCTCGTATAGACAAGCCCCAGGTAACAATCCCCACTCAGCCATGGAAACCCACTGGATGACTTTGGGCAAGTCATACATTATCTCAGCCTCACAGGAAGGCAAGGGCAAACCTCCTCTGAACAAATCTTGCCAAGAAAATTCCATGATAGGTTTGCCTTAGGTTACCATAATGACTCCAATGATAAATGACTCAAACGCATACAGCCACAGCAATAGCTGTGTAAATTTGCTGAGGTTTGTTTAAACAAAAGAAAAAAGTTATCTAACAACTGTGGAAATGCCATTTCAAAGTGAGAAGGTTTGTTCTGATGGGTTATCATGCTAGAGTTTGACAAATAAGATTGCAGCACTCGCAGTCGCTTCTGTGGGTAGCAGCAACTGACACTTTTACTTACCCAACTCTGAGTGATCTTATCTGTAGCCCAAGTTTTGGAGGATGTTTATAAAGTGTGTGCTACAAAGACGTTATTTCATCACATTAAGAAATGGGAGGCACATATGAAGAAAGATAGATTCATGCTGTTGATGAGACCACTGCCTACCCTGTAAATGAATAGAAAAGCTTGTCTTTCTCTTGAACAAAGTGGCTGCAGGATTAGCCAATTTTCCATGAAGAAAAGATGTCATATTCTGTCCCTTTAAGGTTTGTCCAGAACATCCGCATCACACAATGCATTTCAATTTTTATTAATTATAAAGCAGTTGTTTAAGTCTCCCTTTTTAAACCTATATTTAACTCAGCCCACACAAACCTAGTGTCAGCTCCCCCACTTATTATTGTAAATTATTGTATCTCAGAAATGCTGAATCATAAAACTGAGGTTATTTCTGCCCCCACCCTACCCCCAAATCATGGTTACCTTTGCTGGGGGGGAAATCCCCCCTTTAAACATTTACCTAAACCACTGGGCATGTGGCTCTCAATGGTGCTAATATATTGATGAAATAAACTGTGAACCTTTCCCTCACAGGCCTCAAGAAATGATCTGAGGCCCATTATGTTGTTGTGATGTTTCTGAAACTGAGAAGGCTGGGGTTTGGTTTGTGCTTGGATAAATGACTGTCTCCTAACTCTTTTCATGAGCCCTTGAGTTTCATGGGTAGAAAAGAGTAATATAAATTTAAAAATAAATAACCTGTAAAGCCTTTCCCCCCATCTTATTAATGCTGATCATCTTGCCATTTTGTAGAGCATATGACAACCTTCCCCAATCTGGTGCCCACAGCTCCATCACCGAACTTGTGTTGCTTTGGACTAATGGGAGTTGTTGTAGACAGATTGTAGTACTTCTGCTGGGTACTAAGTGAGGAAGGATGGTGTATGGGGTTCTTAGTGAATGCAATAGATCTACAAAACCTCCTCCAACATCTAAATACAGCCCTTGCCACCCATTGAAGAAGTAGTTGAAACAGTTCCTTTCCTGTGCTTTTTGAAGAGACATCATTTGCATACCCTAGGACTTGAATAGAACTGAGAATGGTTATTCTCAGGTACCCTCCCAGTTTACCCCAGAATAAATGTGAGCTTCTGCTATTTCATAGGGCACGATCTTATATACTTATATAACCCATCATAGTTGTAGTAGATCTCAGAGTTAGGCAATATGCCCAATGGCCTTGAACTCACCTGTTTCATAGTAGACACTTAGCTCTCCACCCACCAAGTCAAAAGCAAGAGTAGGGATTCTGTGTGTCCTTGCAAAATATTTGGCTGCATGAGGAAACCCACTGATGCACCATCTGATGAAAGGCAAGTACTTGAGCAACTAGTTTTGCACTAGCACAGTGGCTCAGCAGGATTTTGCCCATGTTTGGCCATGAATCTACATCAGTGGTTATTAACCTTTTCTTTACCAGGAACCCCCTTTAAATATCTTTTGTTGCTTCATACCCCCAAGACTTAACTCAAGATTTAAAACAATGACAACAACACCTGAACACTGAACCATTAACAATTACACCATCTGTTAAACCTTCCCTAAGAGGCCCTTCTCCCACTTCCAGCTAGTTTGCAGCTGGTGTGGATTGAACAGCAATATGCAGACCTAGTCAGCCAGCCAGCCTTTGCCTTGGCTCCTGTCACGTGGCCACTGCTGTGGGAAGGAAGTGGGCTGAGCAGCTTTTAAGCCATCAAGCCTTCATGGACCCCCTGTGAGGACATCACAGTCTCCTGGGGGTCCAGGGACCACAGGTTAAGAACCACTGATCTACATGGGTTAGGCAGTCTCTTTGTTATATCTGTTCTAGGTTGGAGAACCTGCAACTAAATCTCCCCCACAATCTCTGGAAACTGAAATCCAAGCAACATTCAACAGCCCTGATCTATGTTCCCTGTTCACCACTATTTGCTGTCCTGTAATTAGATCTCCTTCACAGAGAGTTTCCTCTCTCCCTCTTTATAAAAAGTCCTTCCATATTTCTCTTCTCCTGCCTACAGCGGAGGTAGTCTGCCAAGGGATTAGTGTGTGGTCTGTCTGAACTTCCAAGTGGGTGGACAGGTCAGCAAATGGGTCAAGCCTGAAGGAAGGAACGTTTGCCTGTACATATTTGCATTCCATAAGTCTCTGATTTGAAGGCACATACACACACCAAGAGGAATCTGGAGGTCTGTGAAAGGGATATAGTGAGGTGATGATGTATTAATTGAATAGGTATGTAGATAGATTGACAGACAGACAGATGTTGGGAACACTTTCACCTGCTGTCTGTCCAGGAGTGTAGCTATAGCGGGCATTGCCCCCATAAATAAGAAGTCTACATCCCATGAAAGTTTCCATCCATCCCCAAATGTCTAGTATTGCAGTAATTTAAAACTTCAGTTGAGCATTTAAAAATACAGTTTAAGCATCCCAAGAAAAAGGGCAGGCAAAGTTATCAAAGGAATGTAAACATGGTATGTAAACAAAGTTCTAGATGTCAACTATTCTCAGTGTCTCACTGTCTGGAACACTAAAACTTTGGGAACTGATGAAAATTTCATTTGGAGACAGAATTCTTGCTTGGGGGACAATGCCCCCCCCCATAGTTACACCCTGGTGCCTATCTGTCATGGAGCTAGGAAAGGTATAGGAGCCTGTCTGGGACATATTGGTAAACAGCTCCATGGGGAAGGGGAATCCTGACCACTGCTAGTGTGGGATGGATCTTGTACCAATGGAGAACAAGGGCAGATTTGGGGCTCATCTACACTGACAGGAAAATCCAGCTTACCTTCAGGTTAACCTTGGTCCGCAGCGATCACAGACTAGTCCACATGATCCCCATACACACAAAGGTGAGTTTGGGAGCACTGTCCTCACACTTCTGTCTTCTGAATGCTTACAGACAGATAGGCAGGCAGTCCCTGGACTTAATGCAGACTTGAGGTTTGCAAGGGGGTGAGAGAGAAGAGTACATACCCCCAAATTTTCATAGACGAAAACTGGAACACATATGTCCCAGCATAATTAGAGTGTGGTCAAGATGGCAAAAGTTATTAATGAGGAAGAGCATGCAAGCTTGGAGAAGCTGAGGCAGTTTGCTTTTTCCTGAAACTACTGGGAAGAGCAAGATTCTGTCCCCTCCTGTCTTTTCCTCCCTGGTGGATTAATTGGGTAAAAACTACATTTGCACTTTGAACTCAGTTTGCAGCAATTGAAGTAAGTAGAAGACAAAAGGTAGAAGGGACAGAGAAACCGGGATATTTTAAAAGCGGCTGAAAAACTGAGCCAGGGGTTAATTGGGACTGTTCCTGCCAAATCAGAACAGTCAGAGAATATAAGAGTGGTCAATGAAGCCCATCTTTCCTACTCCAAATGCCCTTGGGACTGATGGTACATCATGGCATAGCATTGTTTCCATGGAGCACACTGCCAGGCTTCTTAGAGTAGTCAAGCTGCTGCTTGAAATGGCAGCAAAGCCAATTAACTTTTTTGATTTTATTTTTTTAATTATTTATTTAAATATTTGCGTTAATGTATAGCATACAATCTCATACTGAACAAAACATTACACAACATATATAACATTCTTCACTTATACATTCCATTACATTCTGTACCTAGCATACTTTCACCTATATCTCATTCCTTTATAATTTCAACCCTTCCTTTTACTTTCCACTTGTGCACCTTTCGTACAATCTCTTCCTACTACTTTCTTTCTTTCACTCTCCTTTAATACCTTCAATCACTTAAGACTTTTTCGGATGGCGATCTGTAACGGAAGCAGCCTCGTCCCCGTTGCGAGGCTGCTGCGTGGTAGGGGGTCAGTTTCGGATGACGCTGTCCCCCTACCGATACTGTTGCAGAAGAGCTGGGAGGCTGCAGCGCTATATTTAGCAATTTTCTAATCACGGTCAACTTCCATGATTAGAAAATCGTTAAATATAGCGCTGCAGCCTCCCAGCTCTTCTGCAACAGTATCAGTAGGAGGACAGCGTCATCCGAAATGGACCCCCTACCGTGCAGCAGCCTCGCAACGGGGATGAGGCTGCTTCCGTTACAGATCGCCATCCGAAAAAGTCCTTACACTTACACATACCCTCTCACAACATGCTTTTCCTTCTACTCATGTTTCCATCTTCTCATCTGTCTCGTCTCCTTTCCATCCTATGCTTCCTCTCACAATCACCTTTTTCCTCTCTCGTGACTTCCTACTTTTAATCATCTTGACTTGGATCATATTTTGCAGATAACCATGCTGCCTCCAACATTTAACCTATATCCAATCTTCTCATATATTAACATATAATTACCTGGTAGATTTTTTATATTGTTTTTCATAGTGATTCTTAACAAGCAGGTAAAAGGCAACAATAATTAACACACTTGTTATATGTAATGATATAATATTATGGTAATATAACGTATCCATTATACATGTGGCTTATTTGATCCTTTCCACGCTTTTGCTTCTCCTCAGCAGCTACCCTTCTTTCACTTTTTATTCATGTTACTTCCATTCCAGTTTCCTCGTTTATCCCCCTCCTCATCAAACAGGGCAGATTTACCTCATCATTTCATTTTTTAAAAAAATTTAATTACCAGAGTTTTTTATCCATACCCCATGTTTTCTTCCAGAATTCTTGTACGGGACTCCACTCCTCCTCGATTTTTGCATACCTAGTTTTATATAAAGTTCCAGTTAATTTGTCATTCTCCTGCATCTGTTGAATTTTTAACAGCCAGTCCACTATTTGTGGAGTTTCTTTATTCCTCCACTTCTTAGCATTCACTAACCTTGCTGCCATCACTAAGTATAGTATCGCCCTCCAGTACTGTTTTCTTGTTGCTTTATCAATTGACGTTAATATGTTTAGTAAGTACAATTTAGGGCTCATCTCATATTGGACATCAAATATTTCTCGTATTTTCTTATGAATTTTAACCCAGAATTTTTTAACAATTGGGCAAGTCCACCACGTGTGGTAAAGAGATCACACTTCTTTACCACATTTCCAACAGTAACATAGTTTTATAAATTCTACTTATTTTTGCTGGTGTCATATACCATCTATTTACCATCTTTAGGTGGTTCTCCTTCAACAGAAGGCATGCCGTGAATGCGTTAGTATTTCCCCAGGCTTTTTTCCATTCTTCCAGTTCTATTGTATCACCCACATCAATTGCCCATTTAGTCATTGCGTCTGTTACTGCTTCCTTTTCCACCTCTGGTTTCTCTTCAGATCGTATAAATCTTTCGCCTTTAACTTTTTTGATTTTAAAAAAGTGCGAAACCCCTCAGTCACCTTATCTTTAGAGGGAAATCCACAGTAACAGCAGCAGCAGCAGCAGCAGCAGCAACCCACAAAAATCACAGCTAACACACATTGGAAGCTGTTTAATGCAGTTAGATGTGTAAATAGCTATTGCTTAAAACAATTTGTAAGCTGCTCTGATAGCCTTGTGGCTGAAGAGCGGGGTATAAATAACTAACTAAAAAAAACTAAATCTCCTGCTGCCCTTGTGCACATACACACTCATGGAGGATGCGTAGTCCGAGAAAAGCAGTCTGGGGATATTTGGCCTAGTCTTGGGGTGGAGGGAAAGTACTAGGCTATGAAAATGTGTTTCCAACCTGCTTTCATGGTCTCGGGATGTGAAATGTTACCATGCTGTAATTTTGATTAAAGCACAACAGTGTATCAGTCCAACTTTTAGGAAGATCCCATATATATAATATGTTGATTGTGGGGGAACAGTGCCTGAAGGCAGTCATTTCCTGCTTTTGGTTACAGGAAGCTAAGTAATCAAAGAGGTATATAAATTTAATTGTCACTGTCTCGAGGTTATTCCTAAATAACAGTCACAAACCTGAGAATAAGTGAACATCCTCAGGCTACCTATCCAGACTAAACACAAAAGGGTATTTTTCAAGCTGTAATTTTGCACAAGGAAATGTCAAGCGAGCATTGTTCACAGAAAATTGTACATACCCATGGTAGTGCATATTCCTGATATCAAGGCAGAACTTATTTAAAAAATGTTATACCTCAATATACCCATTCTTTCTTCAAAGCAATTGTATATAATTGTTTTTGAGTGGTCTCTCATCAACACAAGTTCTGGGCCTAGACCGTCATAGCCATTGACCTCCATGATGGGCTTTCAAACAATTTTCTGAATCTTTCGGGAGAACTAAAATGGGATCCTTGAAGGTCACAGAGGGAAAGGTGTCTTGTGAGAAGTAGAGATGGGTGAAAATGTGGCTCAGTTTCTTGCTTGATAAGCATTCTCCTCTTTAAAAAAAATCACAGTGGGTACAAAGAGCATGAGAAAATTACCTTTGGACTGAAACTCCCAGAATCCTCCAACCACATTGGCCTCTGACAGATTCTGGGAGGGGTAATTTTCTGATGGAGACAGAAAGAACATGAGTTTAAAAATTGAGCCGGAGAGAAAGCAAGATCAATACATTTGTCCATCCAGGCAGAAAACTTTAAGTATAGAATCAACAGAATCATAGAGTTGGAAAGGACCCCAGGGCCATTTAATCTCACTTCCTGCCAGTGCAGGAATTCACCATTAAAGTACTCCTGAACTGCTGAACGGACTTAAGCTGAACGGACTGAACAGAATTATCAAATCATATCAAGTAATAATTCACGTCCTATTGCCAATAAGAAAAAAACTAAATATCTGTAATAATTCATATCTCTAACTATATAAATATCAATATTCACTTCCTTGTTCTTTACAAAGCTAGAATCGTATTCAGTATAACTTGACCTTCTCATTGAACAACATTAGCAGTAACTAGATTGCTCATTAAATTGATTATTAGCCTGCACCACAGGACGAACATCACCATCCCCACATTGCTGTCGGCAAATCTGTGCTCAAGTCAGTTCAGCAGTTCACCTACCTGGGAAGCATCATCTCCTCAGATGCCAAGATTGACAAAGAGATCGATCACAGATTAGCAAAGGCATATAGTGCATTTGGAAGACTTCACAAAAGAGTCTGGAGTAATAAACACCTGAGGCAAAGCACAAAAATCAGTGTGTATAGAGCCATTGTGCTATCTATTCTCCTTTATGTATCTGAAACATGGGTCACCTATCGCCACCACCTACGACTCCTCGAATGCTTTCATCAGCGCTTTCTACGCACAATCCTAAATATACACTGGACTGACTATGTGATGAATGTTGCTATCCTTGAGCAAGCAGGGATCACCAGCATTGAGGCCATGATATTGAGAACGCAGCTGCGCTGGGCAGGGCACGTCTGTAGGATGGAGGACAATTGCCTCCCCAAAATAGTACTCTACGGTGAACTCACCACGGGTCAGCGTAAGAGGGATGGGTCCAAAAAAACGATACAAGGACTCCCTGAAACAACATCTCAGGCTCGGCCAAATTGATCACCAACAATGGTCCACCCTGGCCTCACATCAGGAGGCATGGAGACACACTATCCACAATGCAGCAGCCTTATTTGAGAACTCATGGTGAACAAGTCTTGAAGAGAAATGACAATGTAGAAAGAATCACAACCCAGAAACATCACCCAAGGAGACCTTCTGCTGTGCTTTGTGCAACCGGACTTGTTTATCTTGGATTGGCCTTTTGTCATCAGCACGCTTGCAGAAAGCGTGGGATGAGTCCTTCCTGAATCTTCGTTTGCGAAGAAAAGCCAGAGAGAGAGAGAAATGTAATTGTATTGTTAGTGCAAAAATAAACCCTATTACTAGTAACGTAACTTGTTAATATCAAGTAACTTAATTTTTTTAAAAAAATAAAATAATATAGATTGTCAAATTAATGAAATTTAACTTCCCTCAGCTGAATTTCAAATGATTTCACAAATAATACCTTGATTCAGAAATAGCTGTACCTATTTGACGAGTACAGATGGATGAGAAATTTGGTCTGTTTGTTTAATTGATAAGAACTTAACAAAATTTGCAAATTTCCTCCTAGAGAGGATTGAAAGAAATTGAGCATAAAACAATTCAGAGGTGGGAGAGAGCAAAATGGATAGATCTATCCTTCCCTAGGAAGTGACCCACAAGAAGAGGTGTTATTTTCTGCTTTTTGTACTTCTAGTTTTACTCTGGTTTTAAGTGCTTTGTTATTTTTACTGCCTGCTACTGGTTTTATTATGTACTCTTTTTAATCATTGTTTTGAATTTTATGGTTTCAATTTTACCATTCAGAGAACTCCAGTTATTGGGTACTCTGAAAGTGCACTAAAATAAAAAGTAAATAAATGAGGACAATACAGTTCAAGGAGTCTACAGAGTCAGCAACACATGTAAAAGCATAGTTACATCTCCTTGTTAAGAGTACAGGCAGGTGGTGAAAGATAAATCTTGGTCCTGCCACAATGATCTCCAAGTTCTCTGGAATATTTCTAGGTCCGCAGGAAGAAGCAGTTGAGCTTTCTTAGCCCATTCAGGTTCCACAAAATCCACATGACTCCACATGCTATTTTGAACTGAACCTGCACTAGTCCTCATCCATCTCCTTGCACTGAAGAAGGGAGAAATAGAACAGTGAGATGAATAATACAGATCAGACTGTCTGCATTAAGAGCAATCCTGTATTAGGAATTATGGTACTCTTGCCCCCATGCCACTATGGTAGTGTAACAAGGCCTGGTTTTCCTGATGTCATGAATGTCAGGTCTTTTCAGCATGTTAGGCCCACAGAAGCCATTACAAATCAAGAGTATATATACATTACACAGTTGTAGCAGTTAGATACCACATGTCCGTGTCATGGTTCCATCCTTAGGAATCCTTGGTGCCAGTTAGACGGTAGTTTCTGTCACGGGACGTACTGGGACTTCTTGATCCCATATTCGTTCCGTGCTGTTTAAACTATTTTTGTCCCTCTTAAGTAAATTCCAGAAGATCCTGGATTCATATTTACACAACATCAAGTCCCGTTTTTTTTTTCTTTTATCCCGCACTCTTATATCCCGTGCTTTTACTGTTTACACATGTGTAGCATACCGGGAATTTTTATTTTATTTATTTATTTAATTATTTATTTGCTGTCAATCAAGGATGCAATTACTCGTTTTTTCACATTTTGAACTACGTGTTTCTGGTTGAGCTTCCCGCCACAGATGCAGCGATTGGCTACTTTTTGAATAAAGAAGGACATTATCATGTGGTTTTTAAGTACTTTTACTCCCCATCAAGCCATTTATGGAAACATGGAGGTGGGCACTGCTACAGCTCTGGCTACCGCTGCCCGCTTGAGGGGATCTCTTGCCACTCTGAAAAGATGAGTTCTCATCAAACACAGAAGAAGGATGCTTCTTATTTATCAGATCCTTTTTCATTCACAATTGCTTTCATCGACTTACTTTCGTCCAGAGTGTATGCACTTCACAGCCATTGATTCCCCCAAGGTACGGATGCATCTTCGCCCACATTGCTGGCTGCAGTGGTGGTGGGTGTACCCAACAACAGAGGAATGGTGGGAGAAATTTGTGATGAACATCTGGTTGGACGAACAATGGATACTGTACTTTAGGATGCTGTGGTACCTTTTCATGCGTCTTGTGGAAATACTCCATCCAGAGATTGCCAAGTCAGACACCAACATGTGGAAAGCCATCCCAATGGAGAAGAGATTTGCAAAAGCCGTTTTCTTTCTTGCCCACCATTGCTCCTATGGGGCTGTATCTCAGTTATTTGGTGTTGGAAGAGACACGGTGTGTAAGATTTTTGTGGAGGTCGTCCTCATGATGGAAAAGTTACTTCTGAAGCAGACAGTTTTCCTTGGAGACCATAGAAAGGTAATTTTTTTTACTGTTTTAGTGTGTGAAAATATGGGTAGTCGCATCTCTTTGTCAAAGTTTACTTCAAAAAACATTGAATGTAATGTCATTGTAATAAAATCTAAACCTCAACATATAGTATGCGATTGAAAACAAATAGCATGTATACACAACATTTGAAACTCTCATCATGTAGTGATATGTATAATTGAATACTCGTGTCTGCATGATCTGACATCTTTTTGGATTTTATTTCCTTTAACCTACAAGTGATGGATGGATTCACGGCCATGGGTTACCCACAAGGGATCGCTTGTTTAGATGGGTGCCATGTTAATATAATCCCCCCTGTTTGTCAGGGCGATGAGTTTATCAACAGGAAGAATAGGTACAGTGTTCTTCTGCAAGGAACTTGTGGTCACAGGGGAGTTTTTATTGACGCAGAGATTGGTTGGAGCAGCAAGAATCATGACGCTCAAATGTTAAGGAACTCTGGTTTTTTCGAGACTATGGAGGCGGGGATCTTTGTGCCAGGAAATCCCACCATAATAATTATGGGTCAGCAGATTGTTCCACTCACACTGGTAGATGTGCATATCCAATTAGGAATTGGCTGCTGACACCTTATAGAGGGACAACAAATGCTAAACAGATACTGTACAATAGGTACCATAACAGAATTCGTTCGATGATGGAGAGGTGCTTTGGTTGCTTGAAATCTCGCTGGAGGGCATTAAAATATTGTATTGAGGTTGCAGAGGAAAATGTATGTTCAGTGATATGTGCATGTGTTATTCTACACAATATCTGTGAAACCAAAGGTACTATCCTTGATTATCCAAACCGGCGTGTTCAGAGATTTGTCATTGACACACTGGAAGTTCCAATGGTTAATAATGATGCTGCAGAGAAAGCCCAAGGGGAGGCTGTGCGCAACACTTAAAAAAAATATTTCCAGCAGGTACATCACCAGAGGGGGGAATAACATTGGTACCTATACTTTTTAAATCATTTCATTATATTGATCCTTGTTTGTATAATAAAAGCCAGTTATTTTCCTTTGGTGTAATTCAGTTCCTGTGTTTGTTTGTTTTTTTTACCGTAATACAAACTGTCCCAGTTCCATTTTCCAATTCAACTTGTCCATAATAAAATCAATGTATCAAGTAATCTGTAGGGCCAATTGATATGTTTTCTCCACAGTAGGATAAAATGGTTACATATCTAGTTTAAAACAAGCAGCAACATCTGATACTATGTTGCGGTTTTGGCGGTTGAAGGAATTGTCCGGCTTTTCCTGGGGTTTATGCTTTCTGGTCAAGGTTCCAGACACCGCCAAATTCCTAAAGATAGGTTCCTCCGCTACTTAACCAATAGATTATGGTACTCAATTTAAAACTTTGAAAATCAAGCGTATTCCAAGCATCATAGGCTTGTTTTAAAATGGAACAGTCAACTCAAAAACTAATAAACTCAAGTTTCCGCATCCTGCCACATGGCGTTACGATGGCTGAAGGGGGAAGAGGACATGTCAGGCTGGGTCGGCGCATCACCTACTGGGGCACTAGGGAGACCAACCTCATGTTGGAATCCCTGGCCCAGCAGGCAGGTGCACTGGACCGGCTGATGCAGTCCTCTAACTGGAGGAACCGCAACTTCTACTTAGAAGCAGCGTGGTTCCTCCAGTTGAGGGGCTATGTTCGTACTGGCCTCCAATGCCGCTCCAAGTTTAAGAACCTGAAAGGGAAGTTCTTCGCTGCATTGGAGGCCAGTAACAGCAGCCCCCCCGAAGGCGGCCACCTTTTTATGCCATCCTGAACTACCTGTGGGTCCGTGCAGGGTGGCCAAGCTGGAGAGACCGGCTGCTAAGAGGTAAGTTATGGCACTGCTTTGTACAGGTCTTTGCTATGCTAGTGAGTCACTGTGTGTGTGTGTGTGTGTGCGTGCGCGCATGTGCACATGAGGCAGACCGATCTAAACAATTTCGTTGTTTCTATTATAGCGGTTTGGATCCAGAGATGGGCGGCAGGCCAGCCAGTCTCTGAGTCCTCTGATGACAATGATGCTGAAGAGGCCGGGCCGGCTCCAGCAGCACTGCAGCCAGGTATATTTTTTAATTCAATTACTGCACTAATCCTAAAATAATAAGTAATTGTTAGGATTAAATGTTTTATTAAAGTTCTCCCTATGCATTACTGTTTTTAAAGGTCCAGAAGCTGCCCAGGAGGCTGCAGCCCAGCTTGCAGGGCTTAAAATTATTGCAAGGATAGAGGAGCTTGGTAAATTAATATTATAGTCATTTATATAAGGTGCCAAATTTGCCTATCAGGTGCTATATTGTTAACATATACCTTACTTTCCTCATTACGAGGAGGACTTTACAAGCCTCTATTGAAGACCCAAGTAGGAGGGTGGCTGCAATTGAGCAGATGCTGGGAATGTCAATAATGTACATATCTGGCTTTTTTGTAAATACTGATTTGTACTTATTATGTTTCAAGGGTTTATTTATGATGATGCATCCCTTTATTTATGTTTGTACATATACTTGTTCTAAATGTGTTATTATTTATTATGTGCCTTATATGTAAGTATGTTGGTGAATTTTCATTGTAAAGTATTCTTTCCTATACTTGTGTTTGTTTATTGCTGTATTTTTTTGCTATATATGAATATAAAGAATTTTTTTACATACCTTTATTTATTCATGTTGTATATATGTACATATGTAAATAAAAAAGAACTATTTTTTAAATAAAACACAAATGTTATTTACTGAAGAAGTTGTCCTTGCTTATATTCTCTTTGTTCATTAGAAAGTGTAAATCTATTAAAAAATATATATTTACAATTGAAATATCATTCTTTTTACTCTCTGGCTTTTCTTTTCTTTTTTTCTTCGCAAACGAAGTTTCAGGAAGGACTCATCCCGCGCTTTCCGCAAGCGCGCTGATGACTAAAAAGGCCAATCCGAGATAAATAAGTCCAGTTGCAGAAAGCACAGCACAAGGTCTCTGGGTTGTGATTCTTTCTGTGTTGTCGTTTCTCTTCAAAACTTGTTCGGCGTGAGTTCTCAAATAAGTCTTTGATTCTCAAATAATGCTGGTGATCCCTGCTCGCTCAAGGACAGCAACATTCATCACATAGTCAGTCCAGTGGATATTTAGGAATGTGAGTATACAGTGCTGATGAAAGCGTTCGAGGAGTCGTAAGTGTTGGCGATAGGTGACCCATGTTTCAGACCCATAAAGGAGAATAGACAGTACAATGGCTCTATACACACTGATTTTTGTGCTTTGCCTCAGGTGTTTATTACTCCAGACTCTTTTGTGAAGTCTTCCAAATGCACTATATGCCTTTGCCAATCTGTGATCGATCTCTTTGTCAATCTTGGAATCTGAGGATATGATGCTTCCCAGGTAGGTGAACTGCTGAATGGACTTGAGCACAGATTTGCCGACGGCAATGTGGGGATGGTGGTGTTCATCCTGTGGTTCAGGCTTGTATAGAACTTCTGTTTTCTTCAGGTTGACTTCCAGCCCAAATAGCTCTGCAGCTGTTGCAAAGCAGGATGTTAGGCACTTCAGAGCTGCTTCTGTGTGGGCAACAAGGGCAGCAGCATCAGCGAAGAGCAGCTCACGGACTAGATAGTTTAGAGTCTTAGTGTGAGTCCTCAGATGGCTTAAGTTTAACAAGCTACCATCAGTACGGTAACGTATATAGATGCCGTCGTCTTCTTCAAGCTCTGCCATAGCCCTTTGGAACATCATGCTGAAGAAGAATGTAAATAAAGTTAGAGCAAGAACACAACCTCCCTTCACTCCATTAGCTATTAGCAAGGGCTCTGAAAGAGCATCGCCATATCTGACTTGACCACGCTGGCCCTCGTGTAGCAAGATAATTATTTTAAGGGATTTGGGGGGTCATCCTAGTCTTTCCAGGATCTGCCACAGACCTTTTCTACTCACAGTGTCAAAGGCTTTGGTGAGGTCAACAAATGTTACATAGAGACCCTTGTTCTGCTCCCTACATTTTTCTTGCAGTTGTCTAAGGGCAAATACCATATCTGCAGTGCTCCTATTGGCTATGAAGCCACATTGGCTTTCAGAGAGAAGTTCTTCTGCAATACCAGGGACTAATCTGCTCAGGAGTATCCTTGTAAGGATTTTTCCAGCAGTAGAGAGCAGTGTTATGCCTCGATAGTTTGAGCAATTGAATTTTGCTCCTTTTTTCTTGTACAGGGAGATGATGACTGCATCTCGGAGATCTGATGGCAGTTCCCCTTTTTCCCAGCAATTCACAAGGAATTCGTGGAATTTTTCATGGAGTGCATGACCTCCGTGTTTCCAAACTTCAGGTGGGTTTCCATCAATCCCAGTTGCCTTGCCATTTTTCATCTGCTGTATGGCCTTAAGGGTCTCTTCCAAAGTGGGAGCTATGTCCAATTCATTTTTCATCAGTTTTTGTATCATATGTTGGATACCTGAGCCTTGGACTACTCAGTTGTCACTAAAGAGACTTTGAAAATGTTCAGCCCATTGATTCAGGATGGAGGATTAATCAGTAATTAACGTTTGACCATCTGTACTGTATAAGGAGCTTTGGACCTGATAAGTAGGTCCAAACACTGCTTTAAGATCTTCATAAAATCCTCTGTGATCACCCAGATCTGCACAGCGTTGTGTCTTTTCTGCTATATTGATCCACCACTTGTTCTGCATGTCTCAGAGTTTTTGTTGAAGTTTACTACATGTGAGGCGGAAAGCTGCTTTTCTTACATGGCAGGTTGGCTGGGCAAGGTATGCCTGGTGAGCAGTTCTCTTTTTTGCCAACAGCTCCTGGATCTCTTGGTTGTTTTCATCAAACCAGTCTTGATTTTTCTTGTGGGAGAACCTGATGGATTCTTCTGCAGACTGGAGGATACTGTTTTTGATATGTTGCCAAAGCACTGTGGGAGAAGGATCTGTAGGATTGTCTTCAAGTTTTCTTTGCAGATTTGCCTGGAAGTTTTACTAGAACATACATAAAATGCCCTTCAAGTAGTAGCATTACAAAATACAGTTAAATTTCATAATTATAAAAAAGGAGGAATGTTTTTGTTTCTCCAATTAGCTATAATGTGAGGGGAACACTTTTTTTACTGTTCTAGTTGGCCTACTGGCAACAACATTACCAGTACCAGAACTAGTGGGTGGTAAACATTGTTGTGATTCCTGAGAGTTTTCTTTATCTGCTTCCCCAGAATTGTTTGGCTTGGACACTCTCTTAACCACAACACGTTTCTTTGCGTTATTCAAAGACTTAATGTGTGTTACAAGGTCTCCAAAAATATCATTTTGCCTTTTTATTTCTTTGAGCATTTCCTGAGATTCTTCTATTGAATGCTCATAGAATTTTTCAAGATACCTGTGTAAAGCTATGGCCCTTTGCTCCTGCCTGTCAGCTGTTTTTGTCATATTTGAAACAAACAGCTCTGCTATGGATCTGGAGTTACTCATAAATTCAATAACATCAGAATAATGCTTTTTTCTGCGAAACATGCCCAACCTCTTAGCAGGAGATAATGTGGCAGTCACGTTGCTCAAGGAGGCCACTGAAAATGGAAGAAAGGAATTTTGTGTTATGATATTTATTAATTAAAATTAGAAGCAGTTAAGTCAATAAAAATGTGATAACATGGTGGGATCAATACCATTGAGAGTTGGAGTTGCTGCCCACACAGTATCAATTTCTGTGACAACAACTGAAGTGTTTTCTTCAGCATCATCTTCAGCATTGTTGAGTGCCAAGCTTCCTCCAGTTTTCTCTGTTAAGGTAAAGGCAACTGCTGTTTCATCAGAACCCTGGGTCCCTGAACCATCTGGGGGGGGGGGATTACATAAGGATAGAACCCTTAATGGTGAAACAGAGATGTGAAATACACAGCCATTTCATTCACTTCTAAAACAGATCACAGTGCTGTGGGCAGAGCTTTATAGAGGACTGTAAAATGTGGTTATGGCTGCTGCAGGAGATGCCATACTTAAGGTGCCAAGATGCACGCACACCTTTAAAACTTCAGGAAACAAACAGAGAAAAGTGCCATTTGGTGTTAACTGCCATCATTTGCATACCAAAGGAGCATGGAGGAAACACATGTACACAGTCCCTTGGCATATAGGCTAATCAAGTAAACAGATCCTTTCCACATACCACCAGTGGTTAAATGCATGGGAAAAGGGAATTACACTTTAGAATCAATTTTTTAAAAAATAGTCTGCTTTAGAGAAATGGAATATTAAAAATTCTAGGTTTCACATAACAAATAGGTAATCCTTTTTTGGGTAAATGAAATGAAACATGAATAATAATATCTTATTTATGGGCTCAAGATAAAAACATTAAATGCTGTATATTGCCATGAGAATATTTTAAAAGGCAACCCCTATTTCCATTGGTCTAACCTTGAAAACCGAGTAATTACTTAATCGAGTTTTCACATAATGCGAACTGTATTTTTTAAAAATAAAAGATAAAAGCTTACCTGGAGGACTTGAGAAAAGTTCCTCAGATATCCCTGCAGCATCTCCTGGGATGACGGGGGCAATCCCACATCTTCTTCGAGGAGGGGAGCATGATGGGGATTCACTGACCCATGCGGAACATGAACAATGTCAGTTGTGCTCCCCAGCTGCTTCGGGTGGTAGTTGGCATCGCCGCCGGGCATTGCATGGAGTTCTTTATAGAAGGGCATCGTGGCCGCATCGTTGCCACTTTTAGAGTTGTGGTTGTTGACCTGGCGATAATTCTTACTCATCAGTTTCGGCTTCGTCCTGCACTCCTCAGCGGTCCAATCATGCCCTTTGCTTCTCATTTCGGCAGCAATTTTTTCGAAGAGGTTGATATTTCTATGGGACCCCTTCAGCTGTTCCTGCACCTTTTCCTCGCCCCATATCGCCAAAAGGTCTAGGGTCTCATTGTAGGACCAATGGGGTGAGGAACGGTTTCGGCATCCATCTCTGTAATCGCACAGGTGAAGGGCAAGAGAACAATGTAGATTTGCATCTAAAATTTGGGATGTTGAAAGAAAGGGGCAGGTAGACCTCCCACTTACTGGACAGTGCCCACCCATGGACAAGACAATTTCCGGTCATCTCCTGGAACCGTGATATATTATCCCAGGCTGTTTACATTTTCGATTTTCCGAATCCTCCCGTGACTTTTTTAAAAACCGGCACAAACCCCGCGGATCGAGGGATAAATGGTGCCCCCCCTTCCAAAAAACACATGTCTGACACGATGCCCACTACATTTTCATCGTGTAAATGGCACCCTTGTATTTGTAGTTTGGCATGAGCTTTAGAATCCTCTGCTAGAGAATTCTAGCACTGCAGTTCAAAACAATGCACCTGGGAATTTATAAGTACGCTGACAAACTATGGATCTCAGGGTTGACTGATGACAGTTAACATGGCATCAAACTGGCATAGATGTGTAATGTAGATACACTTTCATCCAGAAAGAGTGCTTCTTGTCCAACTGTGCACAATAACCAGAGATCAGTTGCCATGCATTAGTGCTGATTATGGTTTTTCTATTAAAAAAAACAAACACCTTAGACTAGAACATAAAGCAATTTCCCCCCAGAGAATGAAATTTAATGGAATTTAGAGTGCATTTTCCAAGGAACAAAGGAGTAAGGGTGCAGTAGATACATTGTTTCCCCTATTCCCCACCCTCCCTCCCTGCCTCACTTGCCATCCCTTGCAGTGATTTGCAGTCTGTGGTAGATAGCTGTGCAAAGGATGGGACAGCCAAAAGCAAAAGGGAGGGTGAAGCAGGAAGAAGAATTGCATGGTGCACTGCCTTGTAATACAGCATGTGCCCGTGGGAAAAAAGGATGTTGTAAAGCATTGCATGAGAGAGTTTAGTAGATGCAGATAAAAGAGTAAAAGAGGAGAGAGGGAGTAGTGCTTTGGGCATGGATAGGGAGAGGGAGAAAAGAGGGGGATGAGGGGGAGTTATTGTTGTTGTTGTTGCTGTCTAGGAAGAGAAAATTAGACACAGAGGACAAAGAAAAATGGAACTCTGAAGTTCCAGAACAATGTATAATCATGGAAGAAGAGAGGAATGCATGACGATGACACACAGCCATAGAGCTACTAAAAGGAGGGTAGAGAAGTGGATGGAAGAAACAGGACACCAGATATAGATATCAATAACGATGACACAGGTATTGTTGAAAAAGTGGGAGAGGAAGAAGACTATTTTAAAAAACATGAGCTGGAGAGAAAGAGGAGAAAGGGAGTGAGTGTCAGGATTTCTGTGTACATCACAGTGAGCAAACTTGGTTTTGTCCAGAAATAAACAGTACAGATCACACACACCATTGATTTTCCTTGGTTTTTTTCCAGGCTGTGAGGCCATGTTCTGGAAGAGTTTCGTCTGCATCTGTGGCTGGCATCTTCAGAGAGTGGTTCAGTAGGAGTGTGTGCGGGGGTTATATACTGTGAACCCCTGTTGGAGAGGATATGTAAATTTGTGTATTTGAATGGCTAGTTTCCGGGTGGAGATATGCAAGGAGGATTAGTGTCTGTTTGGCTAACGGTTGGCTAATGGTCCTTTGTCTGCTGGAAATCCCCCTTTCCCTGGATGGAGTTCATTTGCAAGTGCTGAGTTTTGATTTCAGTGTTTTTCAGGACTGGCAGCCAGATTTTGTTTACTTTTAGGGTTTCTTCTTTCCTGTTGAAGTTGTCCAGGTGTTTGTGGATTTCAATAGCTTCTCTGTGCATTCTGACATGCTAGTTGTTGGCCTGGTCCAGAATTTCGGTGTTTTAAATAACATTTGTGACAAATTTACATATCCTCTCCAACAGGGGTTCACAGTATATAAACCCCACACACCGTCCTACCCAACCATTTTCTGAAGATGCCAGCCACAGATGCAGGAGAAACATCAGGAATAAACTCTTCCAGAATGTGGCCTCACAGCCCAGAAAACAAACAAACAAACAAGGAAAATCTATGGATGCCGGCCATGAAAGCCTTCAACTTCACACCCACCATTTATGTGGGATGGATACCCGTGGTTTCACTTGCCCGCGATCAGGGGAAAAGGTCTCTCTAGGCATCTGGAGGACCATAGAGAACCACCAGAAATTGACCATAGGGTCATGCCAGATACCTAGAGAGGAGTCATCTGTTGTCATTTTCTAGGCCCTCCAGCACAATTCTATGGTGGTTCACTAATATATACAGTTTCACCTATCTGAGGTAAGCCCAGGAGTGTAACCCCCGTGTAAACTGGGGAGGAGGGCAATAGTTCATTTAAAAGGTTTTTTTAATAATTCCAAATAGATATCCCTGACTTTGAAGTCCTAAAAAATACTTTTTTCCTAAGAAATACAACTGAAACTATTATTAAATTATGTTTTTGTAGCCATCAAGGAATATCTCAGAGTAGTCTTAATTATTCCAAATATAGCCCATTCACTCTGTCCAAATAGGGGATCAAAAATACTACAGACCCAGTTAAGAAATTATATGTGCATGTGTATATAATATGGTTATTAATTTTGACATCAAGTGTTTTAATAAGTGCAGATGAATATAATTATCTTTGTTTCTTTTATATGTGACTAAATGACCATGATTGTTTATAATGTTTAGAAATAAGTGGATTTAGATAGAAAAATTAACTGGCGTATCTTTCTTCGTACAGGTATTGCTGCTGCTGGGCTATTTTGAATCCAGGCATCAAGCAAGATGTGACAAGGCCACCAAAACACAAACTTGGCTTGAATTATGTGGCACCCTGGTACATGTATGAAATAGCAGTAAGTAACCAGGTGGGGGAAGATTTGCTCAAATTCAACTCTTGCCACTACCCAGCCATTTCTGTAAACAAAAATTTATAAGCCAGTGTGGAGCAACATATTAAAGTCATTCTCACAGGAGGGATCTCCCCCAGGTTGTTTCTGATTTTCATATAGGAATATAACAAAGAAGACTGTGGGCTTATCTACACGGGCAATTTACTACATCTTGCCCCAGTCCTAGAGCCCTGTAGTCCTGGGCTTTAGCCCTTTTCTGCCCCTGGGCAGCCTTCACGACCACTGGGTCAAAGGAGATTATCACACTACACTGTTAAAGTGCTATTATTCTACCTTAACTGCTCTGGGTGCCTCCTGTGGAATCCTGGGATTTGCAGTTTAGGGAAGGACAGTTTCTCAGCCAGAGAGCTCTTGGGCCTCACTAAACTACAAACCTCAGAATTGCACAGGAGGCAGCCATAGCAGTTACAGTGGAATAATACTGCTATAACAGAGTAGTGTGATAAAATCAGAAGATGTGGGGGGAGACAGGGTAGGGCCTGATAATTTTTTTTTAAAAAAAAATACCTGTTAAAATGCATTCTGGCCAAAATAAAATGTATCAGGCCCTACATGACTGCAGGAGCCCGTTCTGGCACGCTGGCCCATAGCTGTAGCTGCCGACTGCCTCACTCTTCCAGATCCAGGAAGGGGCCCCAAGCTGATCACATGCAGGGGACCTTGCTCACATGCTGCAGGCCTCCCGCCTGGATCTGGAGAGTGGGGTGCAGGAGGTGGCAGAGACTGCAGGGATGGCCTGGTGTGCCTGTCTGGACTCCTGCCCATTTCATCCAAGTAACAGGGGAGGAATGGGCCAGATCCACAGTCAGGATATGCTGATGGGGAGTTCTAAATGGATATTCTGGTCCATTTAGATGAGCCCTGTTTGCTGTTCTGAATGTGTTCTGAATGTGATCTGCCTTTCCATTTATCTCACAATTTCCTTTTGAGGGGGGGGGGCAGTCTTTTAAGTTGGTACAGTGGAGAAATGCCAGGAAATCATGGAAGTCATTGGAGGGAGTTACAGAAAAGGAGCTGAACAGCATGAGTATGATGGCCCCTCTGGGAAGCAGCAGGTGCTGAACAGTGCTACTATCATTGCTGATTTTTCTAAATTACCTGTCACTTCTCCTCCTTGCACTGCAGCTAGGGGCAGGAGGGAGCTGGCCACCTCATCCCAAAGCACAGCACTCAACAGTACCACAGATCTCCATTACTTGGATTATGACTATGCCAATAGTGCCATGCTGTGAAAATGTAGCATAGCTGAATCCATAACTGATATGCAGGATGCCGGCCTATATTTATCAATCTTATATACAAGACTCAGGTTTTTTTGTGTGGTGTAATGTTGATAGGAGTAGTGCAGATCTGGCTTTTATTTCATCTTTGCAGGTAAGTGTTTTTGTTTCCTGTGTTCTTAGGACATTATCAGATGTGGCAAAAGTCATGGAATTATGATGTCAGGGTAGTGTGAATGGACAACATCATCTTTGTGACCTTACTCTGTGCTCCAGCCATGAAAAAGGCATCAGTTCTTTCCCCCCACCCCATATTATTCTTTATTTACATAAGATTACAAGGAACAAAAAAATATTTCTCCTTCTTTAAGTACACAGATATTACAAAGAGAAATCAAAACTATTATCACATCATGATATTCATACAGTGCTCCCTTAAACACCTTTATCTGTTAACTTAAATACAGTACATTCATTAAATGTAGTAATAACTGTCAATCATTAAATACATACTCTAAACTCTAAACTCACACTTTATACTTTACTTTTACACTTTATACTTTACTTTTATTGCAGTACACTTTTTACTATGTGTTTATTCCGGCACGCTTATTATTCATTACAATTTCTCTTTTTACTTTTTCTCTTCTGCCCTCTACTTCTGACCTCCACTGCTTTATTGACCTAAAGCTTTTCTCCTCTTTTACAAATCTTTACTTTCCTCCTCTTCCTTAATACAATCTGTATTCTTCTACTTCCCTTCTCGTTTATGTAGTTGCTAAAATTTCACATGTACTTTTGCCATTCCTCTGTTGTTAACAATCTTTGGTTCCCCCATTCCCTCTTCTTTTCACTTTTTCCCCTTTCCCTTCTTTAGTTTTAATGACAATATATATTAGTCTCACATTACATTTATGTTACATTCGCATTAGGTATCTTATTTCCACGTTTCCGTAGATATTCCGATACCAACTTCCATTCATTATCCAATTCTGTTATTTTACCTTCATTTATCATTCGTGATAATTTATCATTATTTTTCATTTCTTCCAGTTTATCTAGCCAACCTTCAATCCCTGGAGCTTCTTTCCTTTTCCACTCAGCCGCTATTTTAAGTCTTGCCACCGTAACCAAATATAATAGGACCCTCCAGTGTTCTTTTTCCAGTTGCTTTTCTAATCCCGAAGTTATATTCAAAAGATACAACTTTGGGTCCATTCTTTAAAAAAAAAAAAAATTACATTAATAATTTTATTCAAAAAGTTTCAGACACAAATATAAACAGTAACACTTATAACAGACATACAAATCACATACAAAAACATACATCCACCCCCCTCCCCCTTTTAAAAATAGACTTCCCGTAACTCTCTAAATACTTTTCTAAGGAATTTTTTCTTAAGTATCCTCTCAACAATAATTCCTGCAATTATATTTATATTATCTATTGTTAGTCTAATTTCAATATACAAATCTTCCAAGTGTAATATTCATTAATTAATTTCAATCATTTCTCTTATTGTCACTAATTAATACATAACTGTTAAGTACAATACTAAAATTCACATTTTAAACCCCAAAATCTTATTATCTCCATAATTTTTGTTATAATACTCTATTAGCGGGTCCATTTTAGAATGGACTTTGGGTCCATTCTAAGATTTATTTTCAACATCTTCTGTATTGTCCTATGTATTTTTCCCCAGAATGCTTTTATGATTGGGCACCTCCACCACATATGATAAAATGATCCAATCTCCTTATCACATCTCCAGCACTTCTTATTTTCCAGTTTATAAATCTTACTCAACCTTACTGGTGTGAGGTACCATCTATTAGCCAATTTAAAGAAATTTTCTTTCAGGTCTTGACTAGCCGTAAACCGGTTTGACTTATTCCAAGTATTTTCCCACTCATCTAAATTAATTGATTCTCCGATGTCCTTTGCCCAGTTTATCATTGCGGACTTTATCAATTCTTTCTCTAACTCTCTTCACAGTAATATATTATAAAATTTTGCTATTTTACCCTTATCTGTGGCCCAGGCAATCTTATTGATTTCGTTTTGATCCTTTTCAAATCCATATTGTGAACTGTCTTCTCTAAATCTCTCATTTAATTGGAGATACCTAAACCATGTCATCTTATATCCTTGCCCTTGCAGCTCTTCCTTCGTAAAAATCCTATAATCTTTTTCATCTGTCCATACTATCAGATCTTTATATCTTATCCATTCTTCAGCTTTTGACCATCTCGCCTGAAAGGCTTCAACAGGAGACAACCATGTCGGTATACCTTTGTAAAATTTCTGTTTTATGTTTTCCCATATCTTTAACAGGGGACCTCTCACTGTGTGATTTCTAAATTCTTTATCTATTTTTGCCTTCCCGTACCACATATATGAATGAATACCAAATTTGAGATTACCACCTTCCAAGTTTAAGAGTCTTAAGTTTTTTAATTTAATCCAATCACCGATCCATTTTAAACCACAAGCCTCATAATATACCTTAAGATTGGGGAGCGCCATCCCACCCCTCTCTTTTGCGTCTAATAAAGTTGACCATTTTAGTCTTGGCTTGCGGCCATTCCAGATAAAATTATTTAAATATCTGGTCCATAATGCGAAAGGTTTCTCATTAGAGAGGATAACTAAGTTTTGGAACAAAAAAAATCATCTTTGGTAAAATATTCATTTTGACCACCGCAATCCTCCCAAGTAAAGATAAATTTATTTTCTGCCACCTATCTAAATCCTCTTTTATTTTCTGCCAAGCTCTTTTATAATTGTTTTCATATAGTTGTCTGTTTCTTTTACTAATCCATATACCTAAGTATTTTGCTTTACTTTCAATTTTACATCCTGAATTAGTTTCTATTTGTTTTTCTTCTTCCTTTGTTAAGTTCAAAGGAACTATAACTGTTTTGTCCTTATTGAGTTTGAAACCTGATAATTGACCAAATCTGTTAATTATCTCCAATAGATTTGTCATGTTATCTATCGGATCTTGTAATATTAACAATAAATCATCCGCATAAGTTAATGTCTTATATTCTTGTCCTTTAAGCTTTAATCCAGGAATTGTCTTATCATCTCTTATTTGGTTACTAAGTATTTCCATAGATAATATGAATAAAAGAGGTGACAATGGACAACCTTGTCGAGTGCCCTTTTGAATGTTAATCTCCTATGATCTCTCACCATTTATCACTATCTGTGCCTTTTGATTTTGATATATGTGTTTAATACCTTGTAGAAACTCCTGTCCAACTCCTATCTCTTCCAATACAGTTTTCATGAATGACCAATTCAAATTATCGAAGGCTTTTTCTGCATCCGCTGGTATTATTGCTGCCTTTTTCTCATTGTTCTTCCCAAAGTATTCCAGTATATTCAAGGCCATCCTGATGTTATAAGTCATTGTCCTTCCTGGAAGAAAACCATTCTGGTCCGGGTGGATAAACTCTACCAATATTTTTTTAAGCCTGTTTGCTAGAATTGACGCGTAGATCTTGTAATCGACATTTAATAGCGATATAGGTCAATAGTTCTTAACCTCTGTTGGATCTCTTCCTTCTTTCGGAATCACCACTATTTCCGCCTTCTTCCACGTTTCTGGAATGCCTTCACTCCTTATCTTATTTAACATCACATGCATATGTGGCACGATGTCTTCCTCGAAAACTTTGTAGTATTCCGCCGTAAAAAGGGCATCAGTTCTAATTGATGGGACAAGCCATCAATAGATCATCAATAGCACTTTTTTTGTGGTATTGATGGCATGTGAAACCATGTCCCATTGTAATCGCGAGATTACAGCATGAATGGGCAGTCCTCAGCAAGTAAACATCTGGGTGAGAATGTCAAAATGAAGCACAGGACACTCTTTTTATGAAATGTCCCCTTTAGTTTGCACATTTTTTTCAGTGCTTGTGTGTTCATTTACTTTGTTAATTAAGGAGTTCATGGAGTTCTAAGCATAATTTCATCTTCTCGTGGGAACCGCTGAAATCTCGCCCACTCCCATTCTTAAAGCAGTATTGGTGGTCATGCAATAATTCCATGGTGTTTCTTTTGAGTGGTTACAGCTACGTGCGATAATGTGTTATAATGCCACAATGTTTCCAGTATCTTCATTTGCACCATTACAGCATTTTTAGACACTCATCTAATAATGTCCTTACTGTATGTGTCTGTCTGTCTTCGGACTTTTTCGGATGTCTAAAATGTAACGGAAGCAGCCTCGCCACGTTGCAAGGCTGCTGCGCTGCAGGGCGTCCCTTTTGCATGATGCCCGTCCCTGCCGGGACTGTTGCGGTACCGCAGGAACATTTGAGTGTTATATTTCAGCAATTTTTACTCACGATCAACTTTTGTGAGTAAATATCACCGAAATATAACACTCAAATGTCCCTGCGGTACCGCAACACTACCGGCAGGGATGGGTGTCATGCGAAAGGGACGCCCTGCAGTGCAGCAGCCTCGCAACATGGCGAGGCTGCTTCCATTACATTTTAGACATCCGAAAAAGTCCTTCCTGGCCTTACTCATTCCCTTTCAGTGGGTTGGGTGAATGAGATTTACTGGGTTTACTGAAGTTCATCCAGATTTTTCCTTCTTTCTTGAGCTCAAAACTGGGATTGGGCTGGAGGTATGGAAGTGTGAAGCCATGGATGGGATTTTTCACCTGTATTCTAGTAAGACTTTTAGTTCAGCCAGATAGGCTCTACAGTAGGCAAAATATTAAGTGAAAAATTAGTCCATGTGAACATCATGTCAAAATCAAGAGAATTAAAATAAACATTTTCTCAATAAAAATGTAGTTGACCAAGGCTTTTTGTGTGTGTGTGTGTGTGGCACTTTTCCACTAATTGTTCTAGTTCCAACAATAGCTCAGCAGAAAAATTACACCATTAGTACAAACCTGAACAGGTATGTATTCTTCCTCCAAACAACATGTGTGCTGATGTCCTGTTCAAAACTATCACCCACCAGTTTTTCACTGAGCCAAGTATCCAGCTTTTCACCTGTTAAGACCAACAAACAATTCCACTCGTCTCTCTTTCCACCTTGCTCTGCACATTATAGTTGCCATACCACTTCACCCTTCAGACTTAGTTTTTGATGATCTACTTTGCAGAAAGCAAAACTGGAAAAAAGGGGTAATATTACTGAAGGCTATGATGCTGAGTTCAAGTTGGCAAGGGATAAGAAGAAGGTGCTCTGTTTATAGAGAGAACTCCTAAAGCTGAGAAAATGCTTTGAACATGAGGAAATGTTCATAGGCCTAACAAAGAGACAGGCCTCTTCCTGCCATAAGCTGTGAGAGGATTCATGTGCTACTGTTTATACAGCACACAGTGGCCAATTTTAGGTCAATTTTATCCATCCCCAGCACCACACACATCCTTTTCTTGACTGGCTAGCAGAAATATGATTCACTGAAAGTAGCAGCTGTGCTTCTGAGGAAAACAGTAGCAAATGTTTGCATATGAAAGCTCTACATCAGACAAAAAAATAGGAGAAAAATCAGTCAATGCACATTGAACTAGCTATCCTCAGCTTCATACCTTCCCCTCAATAAATAGGGAGAGCCATTTAATGGAGCCATTTCCCTTATCAGACAGCCGTATGGCCCTAAACAGGGCTGTGCCTGTTGCCTGCAAGTGATATGAAGAAAAGGTGTTGGTGGGAGATGCATGGTTTTCCTAACAATTGTTGCTGAAAAGGATGTCGTATGGTTCACATGGTTGGAATCTGGGGGTATACATTCTCATGCATCCTGCAAGCTGAATCTTGAATCTGTTGGAATAAATCTGCTTTTCATGATATCTTCATGTGAAATTGGAACAGTCAAATGAAGGCGATTTTTAATAGTATAGGATTCAAATCTCTAAGCCACACGTTCTCACTGGGAATTTATACCTTCTAAACCCAAATCTATTGATTTGGCTAATGGTTTTCCAGACCCCATTTATCAGATGACCAAAGCATTCTGTTCTTCATTACTGGTTCACACGTCTAAAACTTATTCATAGATTGCAAACAGATTCTAGACAAGGCCTAACTCTAAAAGGAGAAAGGGCAACTAAACTCTGCAGTTCTCTTGTTTTATACTTGCTTGTTTAGTTTGTGCCCCCCTCCAAAACACTTAATTATTCAAATTATTTATATTCTGCTTTTAAATCCCCCCCCAGGCAACTTACATTAGAAATTAAAAACAATAACATGTTACAGAATGATAACACAACAAATAAAAAACAGCAGTATTAAAATAAAACCCTGCAAAACTAATAAAAACAGCAGACATAGGCTGCATCTGCACTGCAGAAATAATCCAGTTTGATACCGCTTTAACTGTCATGGCTCCATCCTATGGGGTCT
Source organism: Gambelia wislizenii (assembly GCA_030847615.1). Lineage (NCBI taxonomy): Eukaryota > Metazoa > Chordata > Lepidosauria > Squamata > Crotaphytidae > Gambelia > Gambelia wislizenii. Next base: position 159,711,002 of record JAUMIR010000001.1, on the reverse strand, counting down.
TGGGATTTGTAGTTTGTTGTGGCACCAGAGCTCTCTGATAGGGAAAACTAAATATCTCACAAAACTACAGATCCCAGAATTCCATAGCAATATCAAATTGCATTATTTCTTCAGTGCAGATGCAGCTCCTGTCATAAAATACTTTCTGGAAAAAATGCATCTTTAAATTCTGTCTAAAAATTCTGAGAGATTTCACAGGAGAGAAAACCTCACAGCTGTTGTATCCACCACCAAGAAAGCCCTGTTTGTGGCACTAAACAATAGGCACAGAAGCTGATGATAGACCAGAGAGCACATGCTTTAATGCTGATTGGAGACTCTAGCAGGGTCATTTGGGTGAAGGCAGACTTTAAAATAACATAGAGCCAGATTTTTAAGCACTGGCCTTAATCCAATTGCTAGTCCCAACTGAAGTAGACACAATGAATCAATGAGAGTTGTGTAAGTGTTCATTTACCATTCAGTAATTGATTCCCTGGGTCTGCTCAAATTGGATTTATAATTGGATTTAGAACATTATTTCCAGCTATTTAAATTGAGCCTGTAAATGAATGTTAACCAATGCAATTGTTATACAATAGGTTTGATCTGATGAGGGGTAGCATGACAGGGAACCTAGGTCAAGAAAAAACCTAGGAGTTAAATAAGATCACATGTGGGAGAAAGCAAAATGAACAGATTCATCCTTTCATGGTAGAAGGCTCTGAGTGTTTTGCTCTTAAAAGTCTGGATTGGAAGCCTGTGTATTCAGCCATTTTTTAGGTGTTGAATTAGGGTCACTACACTCAGAAAGCAGCCATAAGGCCTAATTAATCAGTCATAATGAAGGAAACAGCTTGCTTAGGCATAGAAAATACTGCATTGTTAGCATGACCTACTACCCTCTCCCTATGATTTCTCATAATTGGAAATATTGAAGACTTTTGGGGTCACTTTGGCCAGGGTGAACCAAAAAGGTCAGGTGGGGGTCACAGTGACCTGGGATGTGTCTTAGAAACGATATGGCAAGGAAACCCATGTTAGGATTGTACGGAAGCCCCACAGTAAACATAGTCGGTAAGGAGGTATGTGCTAATCCTTTCTTGGGCACCTCACCAATGAGTCATCCAATGAAATAATTAAGTGACCATTCCCAAATCTACTCCTAAGGAAATCTCACCTCATACCTCCTCCTGCCCAGAATAAACCCATCAATTCCTATCTCACAGCCATTAACAGCAATCAGCTAAGTTTTAGTTTCCTTTGTTTATCGGGTGGGAAAATCATCCAGGCTTTGTCCTAGCCAGAGTACCCCTTCATGTTATGAAGCAGGGTATAAATATTAGTCCCACAACAATAGAAAGGTGTGCCACTGTGGACAAACCCAGCCACTCTCTTTCTCAGCAGACCTCCAGATCAGAACCTCCAGTGCCACCTTCAGACTTCTGGCTGAGTACTTTGTTCTTCAAGACTGGCAACTATCACCCTATTTTCCCTTTATCCAATCTTTCTGGCTTACTTCTCAACAGCCTTGTTTGGTTCTTGGGAACACGTGTTGCATGTGTGAATGCATTTTGTGTTATTTCTATTAAAGACATTTTATTTCACTTTAAACTGGAGTTCTCTGCAGGTAGTATTGGTATGCATCGGTGAAAAGGTCCCTGCAGTTACCCTCCTCTCGTAGGCATACTGTTTGAGCTAATAATTCCCCCATCTAGATTTTTTGTTTCTTAGGTGGGTCTCAAAGCACCGACCACCTGTTAGGGTAACAGTAGGTTCCTAGTGATTTCCATTTAAGTTACACATTCTGAGCCATATTCCAAAAACATCTTGGAATGTTCTACTGATATGGGAACAGCTAGAACACAGGAATAAGATACAAAGAACAAGTGTGATGTACTGTACATAGTTTGGGAATAGTTTTCTCCTTATTTGTGAGTTGTTTTTATGCCACATCCTTCTGTTTCTCAATTGCTACCACTTCATGTTTTTGGGAGAATGCTACTAAAGTTGGTTAAATTACTTGTTTGGCTCTCAAGCCAGAGTCCACCCAGCACTGCATCATTAAATATACTGCTAAATTCAATCTACTATCAGACTCCATTCATGAACCTTAAAGGGTTTTTTTTTAATCCCCTTCAGAGCCTAATTCAACAGCCTTATCACTTTTAGCAACTACTTTGAAGGCAGGTGTAAGGTTCCTGCCTGAACTTCAAGTCACTCAGACAACAATCACTATTCAAAAATGATTTATTGCAAAGGCATAGAAGTGAACAGGTTCCAAGTCATTGTCAGAACTAACACATAGGAAAATTGATACAGTTTAAACAGAGACTTGAGTTTCCTTCCCCCTGGCCTTGTGGCTATCCCACTGTTTCTCCCTTCAGTTCCCAGGCTCACACAGCTGCACAGCTTTGGAGCAAGGTGGTGATGACCCAGCCAGCCTGGGAACTGGTAGGTACTCACATTCCAATCCCCCTCCCAACTTGTCAACAATTTCAGACATCTCATACCCATGGCAGGACCTGGCAGGACATAGTACGGACAGGCTTCCTGACAGCATCTACCACATGGTCCTCTTCATGCTGAAAACTGCTAAACCTATTAAATCCAGCCCCTGCAAATGCATGAGAATTTTGTTCTGTTTGTTTTACCAAAATGTGCATTTTAAAAAAAAGATGCATTAAAAATAACAACAGGAAACAATTTAATTAAAAATTATCTGGAGGAAGTAAAAGTGATTTCTTTGGTAAACTCTAAATATGATCCTTCCACCCTGCTTTGACCAGCAACCTGGCGATTGTCACATCTTGAAATTGTGTCGGTTTCTTTTAACTTCAGGGCCTCAAACAGACAATGTACTTGTGTATATCAGGACTTTCCCCAATTTTTTTATATAAGGTACAAAGTTGCTTTTCTAAAAAAAAAAGGGGGCACTAACAAAAGCATAGGTGCTGAGTACAGCTCCATACATGACAATTTCCTTTATGGTGTTTCATCTCTGTGTAGCAAATTGTAATGCCTGAAGCTGCCCCTCAAGACCCAAATTCCATGCCAGATTCCAGATCCTACTGGGTCACATCATGTGCACGGATGTATGGAGTATACCCAACCCTGAGCATAACACAACAGGTGAACTGGATTCACCACTTCAAAGAATTCATTATCTCCTCTTCCGCCTCTTTGCCTTTGTTTCTAAATGTCCACCATCTGTTAGCAGTTATTGATTTTATTACTTTCAGAAACCTCTCAGCATTTGCTTTTCATCATCTCTTTTCTATGGAATGACATCCCACCCTCACTCATGCCAAGAGTTAATCAGATTCTTTTGGAATACATAAAGCAACCCACTTTTCTACTGGAATTGCTATTTAAATGAGTCGTTTAATCAGTTTATAATGGTGATTAAGATGGTATTGCAAGAAAACTCTTTTCTGAGGACAGTGCTATGATCGTTTTCTTCATGTCAGCAAGCATGAAGTAATTATATTAATTTTAAAATTCTCTCTCACATACACAGAGAGAGAGGGGGGGAGGTTCTCACATAAAAGTTACAACAATCTTTTGAAGCTATGTTGTATGATCCCCCTTTAATAGATGGGGCAGTCGGTTGACTTGTCCAACATAGGTCTTTGTGCATGAATGGTCTGCAATGCCAAAGTCAGTATTCTACTTAAGCCTGTCTCCAGCATGTAGAGTGCACAGAATATTTTGAAGGGCAGGAGGAGAAAAATACTACAAACTCCATTTTACATATTTCTTTGCTTAATGTAACATTTTTACACCTCCCTATCCACTATAAGTATACCAGGGTGATGTGCAAAAATACACACACACACAAATAAAAAATAAAAAAAATAGAATAAAATAAAATACAGCATTAAAGCAATATAATTCCTTTAAAAAGAGAGAACTGAGGTCAATGTCTCCTCAGTTCCTCACCCAGGACTCTTTCATATTACACAATTATTGCTGTATGGTTCAACTTGAACTGCCATCACTGCATCCTATGGAACTGTGTGGTTTGTAGCTTGGTAAGGCATTAGAGGAACTCTCTGACTGAAGATTCTAAATGCCCCTCCCTAAACTGCAAATCCCAGAATTCCATAGCACAGAAACATTGCCTTTCAAATGGAATTATAGTGCTATATTTATGTACTCCCACCAATGGCAGTACCTTTCTGCAGTGGTGGGATTGCATGCTCCTCTGAGGCAAGAGGCTATGCTGATGGTAGCAGTGCTGCTGAAAGGGTCTCCCATGTCAGACAGGCTTTTACTGGGGAGTCAGACTAATGGTGCCAAACAGCTACTGGGGCACCAGCATTTGTTGTAGGGGGGAGACAAGGGGAGAGGATCTTTCAGAGACAACAGTGGTGATACCATACATAATAGTACTGCACATAAGGAGGCACTGTTAAACCTCCCTTTCAATGTCTTTCACTATGAAAACCCTATGATGAAACATCCAAAATGAAACAAGGGATAAGATGAAACTCCCAGGTTGGATGGCACTCAGCAGAGGGCAACTATGAGTAGTGCTGTGACTAATGACACAACTGGACTCAAGCTGAAAGGACATTCAGCTGTTGACATGCTTAGAGGTGAAAGGAAAGTCTGAAAATCCATAACACATATTATACGAACATGGAATGTGAGAAGCATGAATAAGGGGAATCTAGACATAGTAAAACAAGAAATGGAACATATAAACATTGGAATACTTGGGTTGAGCGAGATAAAGTGAACAGGAATGGGAATGGGACATTTGACATAAAATTACACAGATGGACATGACCTGATGGCTAATATAGAAATCAAATATACTACATAATTAGAAGCATAAGATGGAGAAGCTCCATGCTCTCTGCAAAAACAAGACCAGGAGCATATTGTGGCATAGACCATGAACTGCTGATATCACAAATTAGAGTAAAGCTAAAGAAGAACACTAAACCAACCACCATGCCAAAATACAACCTGAAGAACATCCCTGTAGAATTTAAAGATAATGTAAAAAATTGATATGCAATATTAAGCCTAATTAACTGGGAGACAGAAGAACTCTGGACTGAAGCCAAGGACACTGTCAGGGAGGAATGCAAGAAAGACATTATCTATGGTCAAAAAGAAAGAGAAGCCTTAATGGGTGACAGCTGAAAACCTTCAAGCAGTTAAAGACAGACAAAAAGCAGAAGTGTGTCAGAAATAGGGTCAGAATCCTGAATGCCACTGTTGAATGACTTATCTGCAGGGACCAGGGGAACTACTGCAATAATCAATGCAGAGTAATAGATGATAAAAAAAGGAAGAACAAGAGACCTCTTCCACAAGATCCAAGAAATCAAAAGGGAAATTTAAATCATGAGTGGGGTGTTCTGCAACCAGCAGGAGAACATATTACATGACCAAGTAGAAAGAAAAAGATGATGGAAACACTACACTGAAGAAGTAGTTAAAATAGAAGAAAGGATAACAGATTCATGCAAGGAAGAACCACTTGAAGATGAACTTCCAGTTTTAGAAAGTAAAGTGGAAGGGGCATTCATAGCACTTGGGAGAAATAAATCACCAAGACAGATGGCATACCACCAGAGCTGCTTCAGGCTACAGAGACAGAATCTGCTCTAATTCTAACTAAAATCTATCTACAAATATGAAAATTAAAATGATGGTCGACAGATTGGAAATGCTCAAGATACATTCCATTCCCCAAAAATGGGGACAGTAGGGATTGCCGTAACCACAGAACCATTATACTAATTTCCTAGGCAAGCAAAGTTATGCTCAAAATTCTACAACAAAAACTTTTACCATATATGGAATGCCAGATGTCCAAGCTGGGTTCAGAAGAGGAAGAGGCACTAGGGATCATATGGAAACATATGTTGGATGATGAAGTGCACCACAGAATTTCAGGAGAAAATCACCTACGCTTTATAGATTATAGCAAAGTCTTTGATCGCCTAGATCATGAAAAACTATGGATCTCTCTTAAAGAAATGGGTGTGCCATAATATTTTATTGTTATGGCACACCCATAACAATAAAATTGATGCATAGCCTGTATTCAGGGCAAGAAGTTACTGTCAGGATAGAATACAAAGAAAGAGAATGTTTTCTAGGTTGTCAGGCAAGTCTGCATTTTATCACCTGAACTGTTTAACCTGTATGCCGAATGTATCATACCAAAAGCAGGATTAGACTGGGAGAAAAGAGACATGAAAATTGGAGGAGGGAACATCAACAATATAAGATATTCAGATGACATCATACTACTAGCAAAAAATAGCTAACACTTGGAATGATTACTGAAGAAAGTCAACAAAGAAAGTTCAATGGGAGGTTTATAACTGAACATTAAGAAAACAAAAATAATGACCACAGATGATTTACATAATATTAAAGTAGGGGCTGTCTAAATGGAGAAAATACTCCTCACAGAATGCGAGGAGATTCCTACCTGTCTTAATGTGATCCCACATAATTACACCGTATTCAGAAGGAGGCGGCCAAAAACGTCAAAAACTCTGAAAGAAAAGCCTTTGCAGCTTTTCTTGGAGTTTTTTAAAAACAGCGAGGGGAATGCGCATTCATGCTCATTGGACAAGTGATTCACTTTTAATCACTTTGCCATATGAGCAGATGTGGAAATCTGATTGGCCAGAAAAGTGCTGGGGGTGAGGCTTGTTAACAAGGCAAGCGTCCAGAGCTGCCATGTAGAGAATAAGTGCTAAGGCAATAAAACATTTTTTTTCTTTTTAGTAAAGGTGAAATATCACTCTATCACACATGGTAATTTTTTTATTATTTCTTTTATTCTTTTTTATCATTTATTTTTTTAAAAAAATGCTGGCGGCAAATTCAGGGAAGTTAAAATGCAAGTAATTCATTCATGGCCACCTTCTTGACTGGCAGGCATGTGAAGCTTTTTGGGGCCAAAAAACCACAAAGACAAATTGCAGCTGCTGTGATTTGCTGTTACTACAGAGAAATCAGGGGTGGGGTTTTTTGCCTCATTTAGACAGGCCCTTAGATGAGGAAAATATTGGAATAGTTCAAGATTTTCCATATCTTGGCTCAGTCATTAATCAGAGTAGAGACTACAATCAAGAAGAAGCCTAGGGCAGCTGTGAAGGAACTAGACAAGATCCTCAAGTGTAAAGATCTATCACTGAATACTATAGTCAGGATTTCCATGCCATTCATATTTCCAATTTCTATGTTTGGTTGTGAGAGCTGAACAGTGGAAAAAGCTGGTAGGGGAAAAAAAATCCACTCATTTGAGAGGTGGTGCTGGAGAAGAGTTCTACAAATACCATGGACTGCTAAAAAGACAAATAAATGGCTCCTAGTGCAAATTGAGCCTGAACTTTCCCTAGAAGACAGATGACTAAACTGAGAGTGTTGTACTTTTGACATATCATGAGAAGAATGATTCATTAGCAAAGACAATAATGCTGGGTAAGACAGAAGGTAAAGAGGAAGGCTGCATTACAGACAGATAGATAGACTCAATCAAGGAAACCACAGCCCTGAGTCTGCAGGACCTGAGCAGGATTACTGATGACAGGGTGACTTGGAGGTCTCTCAGTCATAGGGTCACCATAAGTCACAATCGGCTTTATGGCAGTTAACAACAACAACAAGAAATTTGTCAACTGTGAAAGGGCCCACTTTCAAGCTCTTATCCAAACTGAAGATGATGGACTTCAAGGAGGACTTTGTGTCTCCCTTGACAACAGCCCACAGCATCTTGGGTAACAAAATTGATGTCACTTTTGAGGAACAGGATCTATAACCACATCTCTCTCTCTGACTTTTCTTCACAAACGAAGATTCAGGAAGGACTCATCCCGCACTTTCTGCAAGCATGCTGATGACTAAAAAGGCCAATTCGAGATACACAAGTCTGGTTGCAGAAAGCACAGCAGAAGGTCTCCTTGGGTGATGTTTCCAGATTGTGATTCTTTCTGCGTTGTCATTTCTCTTCAAGACTTGTTCGGCTTGAGTTCTCAAATAAGGCTGCATGGATAGTGTGTCTCCATACCTCCTGATGTGAGGCCAGGGCGGATCATTGTTGGTGATCACCATTGTTGGTGATCAGTTTGGCTGAGCCTGAGATGTTGTTTCAAGGAGTCCTTGTATCCCGTTTTTGGAGCGCCCCTCTTACACTGACCCGTGGTGAGTTCACCGTGAAGTACTATTTTTGGTAGGCGATGGTCCTTCATCCTAGAAATGTGCCCTGCTCAGCGCAGCTGTGTTCTCAATATCATGGCCTCAATGCTGGTGATCCCTGCTTGCTCAAGGACAGCAACATTCATCACATAGTCAGTCCAGTGGATATTTAGGATTGTGAGTATACAGTGCTGATGAAAGCGTTCGAGGAGTCGTAAGTATTGGCGATAGGTGACCCATGTTTCAGACCCATAAAGGAGAATAGACAGTACAATGGCTCTATACACACTGATTTTTGTGCTTTGCCTCAGGTGTTTGTTACTCCAGACTCTTTTGTAAAGTCTTCCAAATGCGCTATATGCCTTTTCTATTCTGTGATCGATCTCTTTGTAGGTGAACTGCTGAATGGACTTAAGCACAGATTTGCTGACAGCAATGTGGGGATGGTGGTGTTCGTCCTGTGGTGGAGGCTGGTAAAGAACTTCCATTTTCTTCAGGTTGACTTCCAGCCCAAACAGCTCTGCAGCTGTTGCGAAGCAGGATGTTAGGCACTGCAGAGCTGCTTCTGTGTGGACAACAAGGGCAGCATCATCAGCGAAGAGCAGCTCACGGACTAGATAGTTTAGTCCACATCTAGGGCAGTGATTAAAAATATGGGCTATGAACCAAGAAGGAAGTTCAAATCACTATCCAGTAAGGGATGTAAATCTTCATTTATTTCATTCTTGTATTCAAGAAGAAAAAGATATCAATAGTCTCCTTCTAGTCAGAATTAGAAGCGTTTTTGAGTATTTTCCAATTACTTTTTGCATTTGGGGACTTTTGGGGGGAAATTCATAAGAGGGTTTTTTTCAAAAAAATGGAATTGTGCAGAATACAATTTCTGTATAAAATTGTATATTTTTCTGTAAAAAAAACCTTTTCAGAAGTAAAAAAACCCCATTTCAATAGATCAGTTGTTCTTAACCTGGGGTCCATGGACCCCCAGGGCTCCGCGATATCCTCACAGTGGGTCCGCAAAGGCTTTGAAAGTTGCTTGGTCCACCTCCTCCTTGCAGTGGAGTGGCCCATGACAGGAGCCAAGGCAAAGGCTGGCTGGCTGGCTTGGCCTGCGGGTTGCCATTTAATCCACTGCAGCCACAAACTTGCAGGAAGAAGCAGGAGAAAAGTCTTCCCTCACTCTCCAGTGCCACTGAAAGAAGGTTTAATGGATGGTGTAATTGTATTGTTCTTGTTGTTTGTTTAAAATCGTGAGCTAAATTGGGGGTCTGCAGCAACAAAAGATATTTAAAGGGGGTCCCTGATAAAGAAAAGGTTAAGAACCACTGCAGTTGATGTTTTCTCCTAGTTTACTATCTCAACAAAAATGAGAAATTTTGGAGAATAGTTTATTATTCCTTTCCATTCAGTCATGAGCCAGTGTTCACACAGGGTTTCACATGCCAAGACAATTAGTTTTATTTGATCTTACTTTTATTGCAAACCACCTTGGGATTTTTAAATAGAACGTGATATAAAACTCTGAATCAATCAATAAACATACATTGACCTAATGTAGCTGGCACAAGAAATCTTGCCATTATGTAAATAAGCCATGTATAACAAACTTTTAGCTTACGTTCACCCTTCTTCACCACTCCTCTTTCAAGGTTGTATGAAGTTTCTTAGAGCATTGGATACCCTCCAGAATTTCACAGGTGAAAATCAGGACCCATCTGGCCGAACGGCTCTTGCTGTCGGAGGTTCTTCCAAATGTTTGGGTGGAATCTCTTTTCCTGAAGTTTGAGCCCATTGCTCCGTGTCCTAGTCTCTGGAGTTTAGCCCTTTAATTGATGGTCACGGGGTACAGCAAAAATGGTAGTTTCTAATGGGGAAAATAGGCAACACACCAGCATTTAGTGTAATTATTTATGTAGTAGTACAAAAATAGCTAGCATAGATACAAGAGCACTATTCTGATAAGACCAGTTATTTGGTTACACCTACAAAAGAGAGAGAGTTTGAAGATGACAGGGTGAGAAGAAGGAACTTGCAAATATTATGAAAAGGTGTGAGGAAGAGGAGGTTAATAATAAATGAAGAGATAGGAGGGTGAAAGATGCCAGGTATATTTAGAAAAGAGTGAATTGGTTAGAATGTGGAGTTAGAATATTCAGGTGAAGTGCTTGCTTGGAAAGCTAGTGACTTGCTTTGGAAGTCAGAAATGAGACCACAGCATGAAAACATTGCCTATTCCAAGGTGAGAGGATAGAATAGACTGTGCCCATGTAAGTCCCTTTGAGCACTGTATGGAATGGAACTTTAAACGTGTTACCTAGGAGCTCAGTCTTGCTGCCCTTTTAAAATATCACCGTAGTAGCTTGACTCCAGATCTCAGTTTCACCCAGTGGGGCTAACCAAGCAGAGGCTTTGGGACAGTCTGGACTGCTGGTGACATTTAACTGCTGTAATCTTTAACTAAGCTGTTCCTCTTACCTGTCTTCCCAGTGCTTCTCTTTGTTCTCCATTTTTCTTATTTTTATATTTGGTTTAATAAGGGGTTCACCGGGAGTACAATTTTTACAATTCATTGTGGTCACAGCAGTTTCCAGAACAAAAACAATGACAATACATAGTAATATAACATTAGCAACTCAATTATAGGTCTTTTAAAACAAATCAAACTTTTAAATGAGCACAAGACATAGCAATAGGCCATTAACAATATCTAACCCCAACCATAATCAATATAATGCTCACATTAAGCAGTTCACTGCACAGTTCATGTGAAGACTCAGGGTCACAGCAGAGGGATAGTGGGTGGAATACAACAAAATAGTTGAACGGTATTTCAGACAGGTAACCCTGAAGCAAGACAGAGACACTCCTCTCATCAGGGATTAGGAAACGCAAGCACTAGCAGGCTGTGTGTTTCCTTGCTGTAGATGCAAAACTGAATATATAAATATTAAAAATGGCAACTAGGGTAACAGAAACATCTGAGGGAAAAGCTATCATATAAAAAGCTATCATATAAAAGCTATAATAAGGACTGAACACCTGTACTGGTTTGGAGAAGCTTCTTGAAGGATTGTTTCCCCATTGAATTGGTCTCTCTAAACAAAATTGTGGTTCCTGCATGGCAGGGGGTTGGACTGGATGGCCCTTGTGGTCTCTTCCAACTCTATGATTCAGTGAAAAAGCAAAATCAAGTGTGGCCAAAATGGCAAATGTTATTACTAAGGAAGAACACACAGGAGGGGCTTCAGCAATTTGGGCACCTGCTGAGTTAATTGGGTGCAAACTACATTTGTACTTTGAATTCAGTTGCAATTGAAAAGGAGGAAAATGACAGAAGTAGACAGCTGGGATATTTTTTAAACAGCTAGGAAAAATGGGACAGCAGAAGATTCATTGGGACTGTCTCTGCCAAACCTTGACAGTTGGAGGGTATGGCATTGTCATCTGGTCTTAAATAAATTGCTGTTATATTCAAACACAGGGAGCTACAGTTCATTTAAACTTTAATTCACGAATAACCCATGGCTGAAACTATTCTTTGATACTAACTTCTCGCTTACTAGGGGTTGTAGAGACAACAGTTCTCTAGGTTTTGACATCATAGAAAACTGTGAAAATTGGAATTGCATTATTCTGGTGCTTCATTCTTCCACACAAAAGAAGAAATTGTGAGATAAGGCAAGCAAGAGAGAGAGGCAGCTTGGAAAACTGCAGATTGAGTGGGTGTATGAGTAGCAGGAAGATGTAGCTTCCCATTATATCTGAAGAGAGACTGTCTGACCTGAAGCAAAATCTGAACCAGCAGGGCCTCCAGGCTCTTGGGCAGTGTGTTTTCTAGGTTGTTGGTGCACAGATTACTGCTATTATGAATGCCCCACACATAGAATGTGAGTGCATGTTTTGGCAACAGAAGAAATGATGTTATCAGTGGGGGGAAGACTGAAAATGCACCTCTGCATTCATAACACTTTGGTCATTAATATCACAACTCTTGGATTTCTTTCACACTCTACACCTAGCACATACATGAGTCTTTGAGGAAAGGATTTGTAGCCACAGGATTAATGTGCATGAGGGACACTGTGTCAGCATTCCTCATACCCAGAGTTCATGTTTTCATTTTGACTGCAAAACTAGCTTACAGTCAGAAAAAAATGTAGCCATATAGGAGATTATCAGACAGGAACAAAAAAATCGTTCCTGTCCCACAATCTCCTCTCCTACCCTTCTCCAGTCCCTGACCTGCCACAATAACCAAACTTTTCAGACCTACCTTAGTAGTGTCCACAGGGCAGCCCAGGAGTGAATGGAGCTCCATTCACTTCCTGGAGTGAAATCCCACCCGTTCTCGTGAGAAGACACAAGTATGGGAAATTCAAAGTTTAAAAGAAAAATAAAAGAGAAAAAGTTACACCAGAAACACACTTCCAAGTAAATCAGTGAAGTTTTTAAAAAGTGTGTCACTTACCTTGATGTCCCAATCTCACCAAGAAGTGTTCTGGCAGGGACCTCCCATTGACGCTGGGATTTCGTCAGCGAAACAGGACACCTTTTCAGTCGCAGGAACATCCATGACAGGAATGGAATGGGGGGTGTATTGTCAGCTTTTTCTGTCAATAAAAAGCAGCGCTGGCAGAACAGCAGCAGAATGGGTGTATTACAAGTGAGGAATGACATCATCTGAAAAGGAAGCCCTTTAGTGATCTCCTAGCATTATAACGCCGTTTTTAACGTGTCTGATAATCTCCATAGACATCCATCCAACTGGAGGGAAGTAAATGGATATGGATTAGGAGTAAAGATTAATACCCATGCCCCATATCTACTGTATCAGTTCTACATGATAATAATGTTTAATAAGAGCTTCTGATAGTCATTTATTCCTCCTGACATTCATTTATGGAGGGAGGTGGGAATCCCAAGCATTGTTCAACTACCGTAAATGTTCTGGCTGAATAACTAAGTGATTTGTAACCTCTCTCTCCATTTCTCTGTCCCTTATACTTCTGTAAACAAAAATAAATTCTTACAGAGAGCACGTTGCCATGGTTGCAAAGCTAACCACAGAAATATCAACTGGACAGAAATCGATGTAATAATGCATCCCAATATGTGTTGCTGAGCCCAGATTTCTCCCAGTCATTGCAGGGCTGCTTCACACACATTGTTTGTTTGATGTGTGAAACCCAAACACTTTCCATGTATGCATAAAACAGAAATATTTGCCACTGCTTTTGTTGTAGTTACAGGGCTCGTGTAAAATTATGTAGAAAAGGGGGAGGAGAAGCTTGCCTGAATATTGTCCCTAGTGGCTGCTTCCCTTCTCCCCAGCACCACCACAACCTGCCTCCTAAACTTCTCTGGTACTCATGAACTTCAGTAGCAACAGTTGACAACAATTTACAATCAAACTTGAACAGGACGTGTCCTGAACAATGTAGACTTAAGCACAGGGGGAAGACCAGCTGGGGATCAGTGAATTGCCTAATATTGGATTTGTATCCTAATATAAGTTAACTTAAAGAAGTTTAAAGAACGTTATCCATCCCTCCTCATCATGCTTCTTATGACTCATTCTACTGACAAGGGAATTCTGGATTTGAAGTCCAAAAATAACTTTTCCAAGCTGTTCCTATCTCACATAGTTCAAAATGGGGAGCCATCCATCTAGGGAATCCTTTCAAGGAGGAACAGTGAATCTTTGGTCCTAAGACTATATATCAATTAAATTATCAATGCAGGGGCATAAGAGAGACATTAAAAAAACTGTTTTTTTTAAATAAAAATATTACAATAGCAGGAGATGAAAACAGATTAGAAGCACTGAAGAATCTGTTTGTCACTCTTCTGAAACTCACAAGGTAAGAGTCAAGTGAGCCTTTTTCAAGAGAAAATTCCACATTCTAGGTATCACCATTGAGAAGACCAGCTCTTATGACCCCATCAAAAGTCATATCTGAAGGTGGCAAAACAAGGATATTGAGAAAAGCAAAACAAGGATAGTGCGTTAGGTTTCCCAGAACTCAGGGTCTTGACCCTCTCCTTGATTCCTTTCTCTTTTAATTCTTGATATCATTTCTGTCTCTTTCTTTTCCACATGCCCTACGACTTCTGGCCAAACATCTTCTCATTAACCCCCATCCTCTTTCTCCCCCTCAACTTCTGATTACACTAATCTATGCCCTCATTTCCTAGTCTGTGTGTCTTTGTCATCCTCTTTCTCTTCTGTTTCCCACAACTCCTGGCTAAACATTTTCTTATTTTCTTCTCTCTCTCTGCCTCTCTCTCTCTCTCTCTGTCCTGTCCTCTTTCTCCATCTTTACTCTCCCACCCATAATTTCTACCTACATTTCTTCCCTTCCCCTCTCTCTTTCTCCCTTATCCTTTGTCCTCACCCCTCATCTACATTCAATTCTTGGCTAAACATCCTTAGAGTGTCTGTGCTACCATTCCAGTCTAGGAGCAAAAGCAAGAGAAAGTAGATTAAGTTGCACAGTGTTTTGCCCTGGCTCTGGAATAAGTTATCCTTTACTGTATAGGTGCCTCAGGTTGCTTATAAGCCTCAGTTTAACACCTCCCTTACCCATAAAAATCTGCCTATGTCACTATGGCCGAAACACAACCACCCCCACCCCCAAATTTTATTCAGTTCCTTTGGACAACTGGCTAACACCATATTGCAGATACCAAGATGGTAGGCAGGGCTGCCATGCCAGGGGAAAAATGGAGAAGGGAGGAGGAGGAGGAGGAGGAGGAGGACTATTCCTACGTCTTTCTGTACAGATGCCTAACTCTACATTCCCAATCCTACAGAGTGGGAGAAAACTCATTCTCTTTCAGAAGTGGTGAGTTGGAGGAACAGCCTAGTGCTGAAAGATTCAAAAGTATTTTAGTCAAGATAACAAAAGTACATTTACAGCTTTCTAAAGCATAAACAGAATATCAATTGCTAAATTTGGCAGGTGCATAAACCATGAAGGAACCAATGCCATGTATTCGAACTGTTGTTTTGGTAAACCTTTTTGCTTCACAGTTCAATCCACTACAATAAAATGCATAGTACTTGATGTCAACCCTTGCTCAGAGGAAATAAGCCACATTTCAGTATCAGTTTTACATCTTAACGAACTTCTGCAGCAGCAATGTGTGGCATCCAAAAGGCCATAGTGATAGTATCGTTATTATCAGCCATCTACCAAACAAAATGCAAATTACCATTTCAGGACTTCATTTCCCATTCTCATAAGCAAGGAAGATAAGGATTCAAAAACATTTCCATCCAACAAGCAAAGTATTCTCAGCTTCTCAGATTTCCAAGGAAATCTACTGCTACAAGATTAACAGTTCTTTGTTTACACTGACTTCCACAATTTACAGCTTCTTTCAAGCAGGAAGGAACAAATGGCTTGGAATCATCACATGGCTTGGAAAATTTAGTCCCCAGATTTCTGTGAGTTGTACTGTATTTAAAAACAACAACAACAACAACAACAACAACCTTTTCCAAGCTTTGAGTCATAAGTGGGGTAGATCTGATCCTTTAACACCAAAAATGTCCTGAGTCAAGCTAGAAATTTGATATGTACTTGGGAAAGAAAGGATATGCCTTTTCTTTTCCAAAAAAGGATATCTATGTCCAGTGATGTGGACTTGAGTCAATTGATTATCAGATGCAGGCAAAAAGCCTGCGAGGATGATGTCACCATCCTGCATGGTTTTGCATGTGTTGTCATCCTCACGTGCTATCTCCGTGAAGACTCTGTGCTGCAGTGGAGAACAAGCCATCACTTTTCGTTGGCGGAAACTTCCATCAATGAAAAGTGATGGTTTATAATCCACTGTAGCACAGAGTCAGCACGGAGGCAGCACACAAGGATAATGACGTTGTGCAAAACCGGGAACTGTTCCCGGTACAGTGACGTCGTCCTCACATGCTCCTGTTGGACTTTTTGAAATGTCTGATAATCTCCTCAGAGTCAAGTCAGACTCAAGTCACTTCAGTGACTTGACTTGGACTCGGCTTAACAATCAATGACACATTGACTCAACTCGCAACTTGTATATTTTTAGCAACCGACTTGCAGGCCTTGGTTCAATAACATAACATATTCATCCAGAATGCATTTGAACAACACATTCCACAATCTCACTGCTTTTTGCCTACTGATCATGTGACATAAGCAGTAACAGAGGAACCCTGGTGGTGCAGTGGTTAAATGCTAGTACTGCAAGCCATAACATTATGAGTTCGATCCCAGAGGGCTCCAAGGTTGACTCAGCCTTCCATCCTTCCATAGGCTGGTAAAATGAGCACCCAGCTTGTTGGGGGAAATTAGCTAAGAAAATTGTAAACTGCTTATGGAGTGCTTTGGCACTGATCAGCAGTATAGAAATATTAATGCTATTGCTATTGCTAACAGCAAGTGCATTAGGCAATGGGCTTGAGGCATCAAGATCCTTCTAAAGCTTTTAAAAAGTTTTAGAAGACTCCTCCTATGTGCAGCAGGGACAGGCTGCTGAGCAGACCTCAACTCCTGCCTCAAGCTCATTGCCTAAGGCATTTGCTGTGTTCCCCTCCAAGAAACACATCCCATGCTCCAGGGGTGAGTCTTGCCTGCTGCGAAAGGATCTAGGAGTCTTAGTGGCCCACAAGCTGAACATGAGTCAGCAGGGTGATGCGGCAGCTTAAAAAGCCAATGTGATTCTAAGCTGCATCTATAGGAGCATAGTGTCTAGCCTGAGGGAAGCAATAATGCCACTCTGCTTTGGTCAGACCGCACCTGGAATACTGTGTCTGGTTCTGGGCACCACAATTCCAGAAAGATATTAACAAGCTGGAACATGTCCAGAGGAGGGAAACCAAAATGGTAGACGTTCTGGAAGCCATGCCCTATGAGGAGTGTCTTAGGGAGCTGGGTATGGTTAGCCTAGAGAAGAGAAGGTTACGAGGTGACATGATAGCCATGTTTAAATATTTGAAGGGATGCCATATTGAGGATCAAGCAAGCTTGTTTTCTGCTGCTTCAGAGTCCAGGGGGTCGTTTATACAGGCAAATATTCCTCTAAATATACCACTAAGATAGCTCATAGTTCCCACGGATCACAGCATAGCATCGCCTCATTCAGAAGGGGGAAAGGTAAAACACCCAAATATAGCGTGCCAGGGGATGTCGCTACTTTTGCCGGCATATTTGCAATGTAGCGCTTTATTGGCAGTGTAAACTAAGGGCTGTATCAGATCTGCATTGTGATTGGTAGCTATGATGTAAGGGGCGGGCTTAAAAGAGAGGTACTGCGTTCAGTAGTGATCAGGAAACTGAAAAATCCTCTCTGCTATTTTGCAGAAGGTCTGCCAAGAAAAAGGATTCCCAAGACCTTTCAGTCATAAAGTTCCCATCTCTCAGCTCTGCTTGGGGGAGGGAGAGAGAGAGAGAGAGAGAGAGAGAGAATGAGAGAGAGGGGGGAGGAGGGGGACTGAGGGAGGGAGAGTCAAAAATCCTCTGCTATTTTGCAAGTCTGTGAACCCTGACTAAACAAATCGTGCTGGAAAAACTTGTGATAGGTTCACCTTAGGATCCTCGGCATGGCAGCAAAGTCTTTCCCTCTGCTTCAGGGAGTGAGTTCATTTACAGGCAGATTTAGAGAAAAGACAGAGCCATTTCTTTGATCTTCCCCCCTGCTATTTTGGCAGTCTGTGAGTCTTTAGCTCGGAAATGCAAGGCTTCAAAGGAGGGTCTATGCCTTTCCCCATACAACCTTTGTCTGCTTGGGAGGCCACACCCCCAACAATTTTTCAAGTCTGAACGAAAAAGCGGCATAATTAGAAAAAAAAAACCTGACTGGCATAGATGCAGAAAGAATTAAAGCGCAAGTTGCCACAATAAATCTGCTGTGTAAACTATCCCTAGGAAACAGAGCAATAGACTCAAACTTCAGGGGAAAAGATTTCACCTAAATATTAGGAAGAACTTTCTGACGATAAGAGCTGTTTGGCAGTGGAACGTGCTGCCTCAGAGTGTGGTGGAGTCTCCTTATTTGGAGGTTTTTAAACACAGCCTGGATGGCCATCTGTCGGGAGTGCTTTGATTGTGTATTCCTTCAGGGCAGGGGATTGGACTAGATGGCCCTTGTGGTCTCTTCCAACTCTATGATTTTATGATTCTTAGGAAAAGAACTTTCACATGTGAAGGGAAGACTTCACATTAGGCAATGGGCTTGATGTGGGAGTTCAGGTCTGTTTGGCAGCCTGTCCCCACTGCAGTTTGGAGGAGCCTTCTAATTTCTTTGCTGCCACTATCACCACAGCATAGCCCTTCCAATGAGCTGTAGCCCATGTTTGGTCAGACTCACTCTAAGGAGATTATCAGATGCTCTTAAAAAAAAACCCGTAGTTGTCGGGAGGAGGATGTTGCTGTCCTGCTCCCAGAGGTTGCTTCTGCATGCCCTGTCTTCCCCTCCTTTGTTCGTTCTCCCTCGAGAAGAAGCGACAGAAAAGGCACCACTTTTTATAGATGGAAACTTCCATCAATAAAAAGTGGCACCTTTTTTGAGCCTCCAGCATGGAAGGAGAACGAATGAAGAACGGGAGGAGAACAAGGCATGCAGAAGCGACCGCTGGAAGCAGGACAGCAGCATCCTCCTCCCGACCTCCATGGGGGGCGGGAAGTGTCTAATAAGCTCCAAAGTCTTTTGCCATCCTTACTCTAATCTTTGCCCCACTGATTTCATCACCGTCAGCTCCCTAGAGAAACAAGGGGATCACTTGGCTCCACTCCATCGGAGGGGATGCTTTGGGGTGATCACGTCCACTGCCCTGGCCATTTCCCCGTTCTAGAGATCAATCAGGGCTTTGACAGGATCACCTACCAAGGGTGCCTGGTCAGGGGGATATTATCCCTATAGACCACTGCAACTTCACCTGCCCTCCCTCCAGGTCTTGCCCGCTGCTATACTGAGAATTCTGGTGGGCAAAACTGAGTGAGATTAACCCCCAGCCTCATCCAACCAGGTCTCTGTAATACATGCCAGATCAGCATGCTCATTCAAGTTCAGGTCCTGAATGGCAGCTGTTTTACCCTTCGCTGACTTGACATTAAGCAGCAACATTTTCAACCCACAAAGCTATCCAGATTGTTTGGGATGGGGGACAATTTGTGGGAGACTAAAACCGTATTGGAAACTGTACCCCCAGGATATGCAACCACCTCCCATTTCCATATCTCCCTCTACCCTGTATAACTTGAATAGCTGCTCTCTGAGTACCATTACATCCCTCCCTTTGTTGGCAACTCATCTCCCCTTCTCACAAAAATAGCCTGTTATTTATCCCAACATGGCTGTGTCTATAAGCAGGTCAGGTTTCCCCCCCCCCTGCAAACAGCAGCAGGGCTAGCCCTTGCCCTCATGCCACCCTTTGAAGTGGCTCCCCCAAAGGAGCGACCCTGCCAGCAGTGGACTCACCCCTGCTGGACCCTTGCTTTTATCTGCCAGCTTTCTCAATTCTACAAATGGGGTAGTAGAACTGGCTGCCAGAATCTGCTGAGTCACAGCTAGTGGTGGGCCTGAGTCTGCAAAGAGGTAGGAAAGGTGGCTCTCTCTCCCCCGGTCCCACAAGTAGAGCACAACCAGGCAGTGGCAGCTGTTAATTGCTGTTAATTGCGTTTTCATTTCTTTGTACTTGTTAGTCAGTGTTCTGTAGCAACTGTGGAAAGGGGAATATAACAGTTACTAATAAGAATGGTGAGATAAGCCTGCAGCTCCAGAATTAGCTTGGGGAAAATGGGTTGGACACTGTATGAGAAGAGGAGGTCAGGGGGATGATGGATAACTAAGAGTATTGAAGCCTGCCAGATTTCATAGATTACAATATGTTTTAGTATACTGTCTGCCTTCTAAGTTTCAGTTCTGAGCAACAACCTTGTAGGATATGCCTTCTGGATTTCTGTGCCAATAAAGTTTTCTGTCTCACTCTGAAACTGCTTGTCACAGCATCTGGGGATGCCAGTATACCACACTTGCCTTTTGCTTACTCTCCTGGACTGATCTTCCTAGGGCTTCCTCTCCTGGCAGAAAGTGCTGAATGTGGTGCTTAATAAAGAACGTTTGATTCCTTATTAAGAGATTTAATGTTGCTGTTTATCTTGTTGGATGGTCCACCCTAGTCATATTTGATAAAATACACATACTTTTGAAACATCACCCAACATGGACTACTATTTTTTTTATTGTGTCACTGTAATTAATTATACATTGCTAGTCACTCAGTGATCAGCCCATTCTCGTGACTGTTCTGTGAGACGTGCTATAATTTTACAAGATCTTTTGGTTGTGTTCTGTATTTGAAGAACGTTAAAAATCTGAATTTGTCTGCCTGTCTACAATCCTTCTTTGATATTTAAATAAAAACATGTGGTGATGGGGGGGGGGAGACACTAATTCTTTGCAGGTTCTAGAACTGTAGCAGAAACAATGCTATGCTGTTGTAAGTTCTAATCTAACACACTGTTCAGAACACATACTAGAAGAACAGAGCCTGTATCTTTGTGCCAGTTCCATCTAAAAGCACATCTCCAACTGTACATTTAAGCTATAGAGAAATGCAAGCTGTAGTGCTACCTTCCTTCCTGTTCTGCTCACCCCAGCCACCCAACAGTCATGTGATACTTTCTCCAAATAGCTCTGGGAGTTGCAGATGCACTTGGGGACTTTCATGTCAGTAGGACAGTAAATCTACTCCAGATCTTAGTCTGATCTTATCTTATTCAAGCTGCTCAACCTGTTTGGAGGATAGGGTTCATCTCCCTGGATAGCTCCTTTAAAATGTGGACTGAAACTCAAATTGGATTCACCATCCCACAGACATTGAAGCCATCAGCTGCCACTGAGGAATTGTAGTTTCAGAAGGACTCCTATTTTGAGGTTCCTCTTCTAGCCTTTTTAGAATATAAAATTGTGAGACCTCCTTCATCAGTTGGTTTATGTTATTTCATTATATCAATATGCCCTTTCCTCCAATAATCTCAAGGTGACAGATAGCCATGGTTGCAACCAAAGCTACCTTTATCCTCACAACAACCTCACAAATAACAAAATGGAGGCCCTTCCTCTATTCCAACTGCCATTGTTCTGGCCTCCAAGGGAGAGAAGAGCAGCCAAGTAGAGCTCCATTCTGCCTTGGCCCAGTGACTTTTGAGAACCCACACACACTCTATTCCATCTACCACTCCTGGACCTAACCCCTTCCCCACTGTAATTCTCCTTTCCTTATGTGCCCTGTCTTATTTTGATTTTTTTAAAAAGCAAACAAACAAAGTTGTCAGGCATATCAGGCTGAAAGAAAGTGACTGCTCAAGATCACCTGGAAGATTGATAGCTCAGTAGGGATTAAAACCTGGAACTCTCAAGTCCAAGGTGCCAGTTACACGACAGAAATTGTCACGGTGCTTACCGCGATTTTCTGATCACAAATCCACCCCTCGCTGTTTATACGATTTATGTCACTGATCTGGATATCCCAGGTGATCCCGTGACTGATATTTACACGTCCAAAGTTCCGGGGTTTTTTAGGTTGTAGGGGGTTTTTTTGGCTGTCAATCAAGTATGCGATTACTCGTGTTTTCACAACCTCGGTGACGCACTTCCTTCAAAGTTCTGTGCCAGGAGAGCTGCTATTGGCTGGCTGGGGGGCGGGGAGACAGGGGGGCAGAGGTTTGGTATTCCCCTCGCTTCTTTAAAAAAAGTTAACCCTTGAAACAGAGGCAGAAGGCACTTCTCAAAGACATCAGACAGAGGAACAATTAAACCATCTCCTTTCCTTTCGAAAGCAAGCTGAGTAGAGGCTTGCAATTTCTTTGAAAGACCAGACTGAGATCTTTCGCTCAGATGCAGGGAGATCAAGCCGAGTGAGGTGGGAGGGGGGGTTGGGTCTCCCCTTTAAAATGTTAACCATTACAGCAAACCAGCTATAGGCAGACAATTTTAAAGGCACAGGCACAGAGAGGGAATAAAGGGTGTTCATTCGCTCAGAGGCTGGAATACCAGGCAGTTGAGGAAAAGGTAAAGCTGAAGGATTTGCAGTGTAGAAATCCATTTAAAAAGGTGATTGAGTACACGTGCGCGCACACACACACATCAACCTTCATGCAGCTGGAAGGGATGTCTTTGTTTTCGGCTGGTGAGGCTAGATCAGTTGAATGGGTGACTGACCCCTCCTTTTCTGGTCGCTGATCTCTAAGCCCGCCCCCAGTCATCATTTCCGGTCATCCCAGTACCGGGACATTTTGTCCCACGCTGTTTACATTTCTGATTTTCCGAATCCTCCAGTGACTTTTTTAAAAACCGGCACAAACCGCGGGACTGGAAGTCCTGCAGGTTGAGTGATAAAAGGTGGCCCCCCTTCCGAAAATCACATACCCGACCCGATGTACGTGTAAACTGCCAGGGATCAACACGAATTCTTCCCAGGACATTTTCATCGTGTAAACGGCCCCCAACAGTCTAACCAAAGAATTATCATGGCAGTCTTTAGGTTTAGAAAGACTGATTATATTTCCAAGTGGCCAATGAGGTGATACATTGGTAGAATTTACAAGATACCACTATGAGGAAATTGAGGTCAAGAAGCTAGAGAGAAGGCACAGGCAACTCAGTCTCTTTCATACAAGCACATAATTGCTGACTAATAAATCACCCTTGTTGACATCAGCAAATCAGGCCAGAGTGACTAGACAACAGTGGTGGAGTGGTAAATGTCAAAGCTCAGACACTTCTCATGAGAGTCCCTGTAGCCACACACAAAAAGAGCAACAAGAAATATAGACACCTGAACCAGATATGCAGTTGTCCCTCCTTATCCACGGATTTGGTATCCACAGATTTAATAATAATAATAATAATAATAAAATTTATTTATACCCCGCCCCTCTGTTAAAACAATCGGGGCGGCTTACAAAATTTAAAATACAATACAAATAAAATCCCTAAACACCCCCACTCCCACCCTCCCCCATAAAAAAAACATTAAACAAATATAAATTAAAACAACTAATCTAAAATCACATTTAAAACTATAAATACAATAAAATATAATAAATGGCCAGCAGCCTAGAAAAGGCCAGGATCCCCTGAGGCCGGGATCTAATTAGGAAAGGCCTGCCGAAAGAGATCCGTCTTTAGTGCTTTTTTAAAGCCACTCAGGCTTGTTATCTGACGGATCTCATTCGGCAGGTCATTCCACAATTTGGGGGCGATTACCGAAAAGGCCCTCTGAGAGGTTGCAGACAGCCTAGATTTTTGTGGCTGAAGCAAATTCCTCCCAGAGGACTGGAGTGCGCGGGGAGGATTGTATGGGAGGAGGCGGTTCCGGAGATAAGTTGGACCCAAGCCATTTAGGGCTTTAAAGGTAATAACCAACACCTTATACTGGGCCCGGAAACTGATTGGCAGCCAGTGGAGAGATTGTAATACTGGAGTTATATGGTCTCTCCGAGATGTTCCTGAGACCACTCTGGCTGCCATATTTTGTACCAACTGAAGTTTCCGGACCAAGCATGAGGGCAGCCCCATGTAGAGCGCATTGCAGAAATCTAGACGGGAGGTTACCAGCGCGTGCACCACAGTCTCGAGGTCCCTTACTTCCAGGAAATGGTGCAGCTGGCGTATCAGCCGAAGCTGATAACAGGCGCTCCTGACTGATTTAAGTATTCATGGCTTGAAAATATTCTTTAAAAATAATAATCCAAAAAGCAAACCTTGATCTTGCCATCTTATATAAGGGACACAATTTTTTATGCCATTGCATATATAGTTGTCCCTTCATATTCGCTGGGGTTTGGTTCCAGGACCCCCAGTGGATACCAAAATCCGTGAATACTCAAGTCCCATTATATGCAATGGCATAGCAAAATGGTTTCCCTTACATAAGATGGCAAGATCAAGGTTTGCTTTTTGGATTATTTTTTAAAGAATATTTTGAAGCTGTGAATACTTAAAATCCATGGATACCAAATCTGTGGATATGGCGGGATAACTGTAATGGGACTTGAATATTCACAGATTTTGGGGTCCTGGAACCAAAGCCCAGTGAATATGAAGGGACAACTGTAACATGATTTTTCTTTGCTCCTTGGAGAGGCATGTAGATCAGTGCTAATATTTATTTTTCTCCCAATCCCCCTCTCTGTTTATCTTCATCTCATTTCCATGTCATAAATAGAGTTCACTGTTGAATATATGATTTTGTCATTTGTTCTTGTTGTGTGGTGACCCTAATGTGGACCCACCACTGGGATTTCTGAGGCTGAGAATGTGTGACTTGCCTGAGGTCACCCAGTGGGTTTTCATGGCCAAGCAGGGATTCAAACCCTGGTCTTTAGAGTTGTAGTCTGACACTCAAACCACTTGCCACACTTGAAAACACTGAAATCTCCTGCATGTTTCAGCCCTAATTTTGGTCTTCCATAAAAGATGCTATGGGGTGTAGGAAGTGAAGGAAAGGAAAAGAAAGAGAACGGGGAAGAAAATGGGTATGAGTATGGATCACAAATGGATAGATAGGGGTAGAGCAAAGCGCAGAGACTTGGCTCACACCCACACATCCTCATGGATGTTTCACAGGCCTTTTATGTATGTTGCTTAAATAAATGTCAAAGTATTATTACAGTTAAAGCTCGGCTTACTTAATACATTGAGCTTGTCTTGTCTACAAAAACTAACCACTAGGTTTCCTAATTAACTGACTCTTGGTTTAAGAGTCTTCCATTGTTTTGAACACAAAGGAAGTGGCCAACCCAGTGCTAGTAAATGTTGCAAAGAACAAAACAGTAAGTGCAAAAAAAAAGGGGGGTGGAGCCAAACAGTTGAGCAGAAGAGGTGACCTACAGGTTTTATAGAAACCAAATTGTGGTGCTGGTCTATAAGATGCCATTTTTAACAGTTGACAAGATACACAGAATATTTTTGCTATGTGCCTTAAAGTCATTTCCAACTTATGGCAGCCCTAAGGTGAATCTATCACAGGGTTTTCTTGGCAGAATTTATTCAGTGGGGGCTTGCCCTTGCCTTTTTCTGAGTCTGAGAGAATGTGACTTGCCCAGGGTCATCCTTGGCTAAGTAAAGATTCGAACCTTGGTTTCTCGGTGTCCTAGGCCAACACTCAAACACTACACCATCCTGGCTCTTAATTGATAAATGTTGGCTGGCATTGCAGTTATGGATCCATAACCAAGATTCATGGATCTGTAACTGCTCTGTATGCAGTTATGCTACATTGTCATGATCATGACACCACTGGGCACCACACTCTCTCAACGTCAGAGGGAGGCAAAGGCAAACCTCCCTCTGAACAGATCTTACCAAGAAAACTTCATGATAGATTCACCTTTGTTGTTGCTGTGTGCCTTCAAGTTGTTTCCATCTTATGGCGAACCTATCATGGGGTTGTCTTGGCAAGATCTGTTCAGAGTGGGGTTGCATTTGCCTTCCTCTGAGGCTAAGACAGTGTGACTTACCCAAGTCACCCAGCAGGTTTCCATGGCTGAGCAGGGATTCGAACTCTGGTCTCCAGAGTCGTAGTCCAATGCTCAAACTACTACACTATGCTGGCTCATGAAGAATATTACAGTTTACATATAATGCACATGGATGTAAATGAAAGCCATGTTTTCATTGTCTTACTGCATGAGCACACACTGCCCTACTAATTGAACTAATACAAAAAGCAATAATTATAAGAAAACTCAGCCTGAATGTAAGTTTGCCATTATGCAAGAAGGTAAGCATGTTATGCCACAGACTGCTGAAAATGTAGACAGACAATGAGTATATATTATGAAACGGTATCATTTCCTACCTTTGCTGTTCAGAATAGATGGTTCTAGAACTAGCAGGAAAATTTGTTCAGTTCATTTGTATACATGAAACAGAATACAATTCCACTGTAAAATCTGCAGTTTCAAAATTGTGCAATGTAGTTTTAAAGCATGTGTACAAGATATGAAGGAAGGAGGGGTAGGCAATGTGAACCCAAAAATGAGTATCTTAGGGGACAGCATCTATCCAAATGAATGATATTACAGAAAAACTATTACAGAAGGTACACAGAGTAAGAAAAGTACATAGAATGTATATATTGAGAGAAATGCATACAACAAATGCACAACCTAATGTGGAAATGGGCTGAAACAAACTGACAGACAGGAAAATGAGCAACTGAGCAAAAACAAAATTGACAGAGTCACCTTTCGCTGGTCATCACTTGTACCTCCACATTTAAACTGTTGCACCTAGATCTGCAAAAATAGCAGCAGCTCCTCATACTGAAAACTAAATGCTGTTTATTCAACGGTAAAGCGTTTATAATCTTGTTATCATGCAGGTGCCTCCACGTGGTGCTGATTTTTCTGCTGTGGGTGCATGTAACAAATTTGCATGGTTAAGCTAGAATGGGGAAGCCTCTTATCTCTTAATGGGGTCACGTGGGTGCCATCCTTTTAACAGAAGATGGAGAGTGACAGTGTGGAGCAATAATATTCCTTTTCCAGGAGGCAGCAAGTGTCCACCACCTGTCCTCTCACTTCTGCCAAAAAAAAGGAAGAGCAACACGCCTTTATTACAATAATCATTCTTTACAACAAAATTATAATATGCATCACTAGTTACATGTAATTGTAGTACACATTGTCATAGTATCAAAGAATCATAGACTCGTAGGGTTGGAAAGGACTACAAGGCTATCTAGTCCAACCCCCTGGAGCATAATGTTCCAGACTGGTCCCAGATTAAGGCTCCAGTTTGGATGAGTCCTGGGACATTTTAAAAGGAGCTAGAAAAGTCAGGTGACAGGGGATTAATTAGGACTGTCTCTACCAAATCGGGACAGTTGGGGTGTACTGATAGGTTCAAGCAAACACGGAAATCTGCCCAGTCTATCCCATGGGCAACACTCCCATTCCCCTGGCTGGGACACACTCTCCCCACAACCATGGTGAAGCTAATGGGAGAGACTGGGATTATATAGGCAGAACCAAACAAAGGAAACTGAAGTACATATGTGTGGGCCATCTCCCATTCTTATAGCTCCAGTATAAACAACTTGCTAACAGGAAAGTTTATTCCTCCAGTACATTCACAGCCTCAAATTGCCAGGCTAAAGTGAAACTATTTAGCAGGAAGGAACCACTAAACATAAAATAAACCTTTCAGTGCCTCTGGAAAATTCTTGACATTTGTCCATGGTGCTCTAGAACCCGTCTGCCTAGTGTTAGGGGCTATATTCCCTACAGGTGGCACTATACAGTCAGTCCCCCATGTCCATGGGAGTTTGGTTCCCAGACTTAGCATGGATACTGGGAACCATGAATAACAGCAAACCTTAATAAAATAAAGGACTTGCGATAAAAGCATATCATAGAGTTGCATTAGAGGACCTAGAAAATGCCTAGCAAGGATGCTTCTCTAGGCATTTTCCAGTGCAACCCTATGGTGTGAGTCCCTATTTTGTGTCCTGCAGATAACTGAAACTACAGATATTGGTTTTGTGGATACAGGGGTCCGACTATACCTTACTAAAAGCAGCCAACCTTGCATACAAGACCCTAATTATTTTTCTTCCGTGATAACATAATACTTCCAAAACCAAAACAGTTATTTTTAAGTGCATTCCGTTAATTGGTAATTAAAATTTAACTTCAGAAAGTAAGTGGTTTCCATAGAAATTAATGATCCAAAAATTTGATCAATTGACTGACTACTTAAAGTAGCTATATTCCACACCTTCTATTCCAAATAGGACTCTCAGAGTGACTGACAATCCAGTGAGTGCCATTCAATTACTTCTGCTTGTGCAACAGAATTTCCCCTCCCAATCCACTCCCTCTGCTTTGGAAGCTTCAGCAATCCTCCAGGAAAAACGGAAGGGGCAGCTACAGAGGAAGGGCTTTGTTGATTCTGCTTGTGGACAGATCCTGTTGGATTTCCTCCTATATAAAACCAGAAAGCAATAGAACATTTTTGAAAAAGCAAACAATATATCATGAGCAGCACCAAACTACAAAGCAGAGAGAGAGAGTTTTCTAACAAATACTTAAGTCCAAACATCACAGAACCCAAATGTCTCCAAATCATGGCTGTCTGGCATCCTGTCAGTGAGTTATGATAGTGTATGTCCAACTTTGTTGTTCTTCCTTACTGTGAAGTCAGCTCCCACGTAGGTCAACCCTATGAATGAAAAACCTCCAAGACCTCCAGTCATCAATACCCCTGCTCAGGTTTGGCACCTTCAGGGCTGTGGCTTCCAAACTCACTTTTTGGTCATTATGGAGGTCAGAATTCTATACTGACTGCACAAAAATCCAAATTTTCCCTCCCTCTGCAGCCACATTTTCTCTGCTGCAGCTCCCCCCCCCGCCCCGCCCACCAATACAACCACTTCCTGGCTGGTGGAATGCATGGAGAAGAGAGCAGCAAAGAGTCATCCAGCTATTTTCCTATACAGTAGTTGGATGCACAGTGAAAGGCATCCTTTAGGGCGGGGGTAGGCAAAGTATGGCCTGTGGATTCCCAAGGCCCCATCCCCCCCCAGAATTTTTTTTAAAATGCTCAAAAATACCATCTAGTGGGTATGGAGGTCATTTACACATCATTTGGAGGCCCCCAAGGGGTCAAACAATGTGTGTGTGCACACACACACATATATACACATATCTTCTCCAAATACCCTCTTGGATGTGTGAAGGGCCTTTCTACCACATATTAGGGCCCACCCTGGGCCAATTTATGCCCAAGCAAGGCCTTTTTGAAACAGTAAGTGACTTTGGCTCACTTCCTGTTATTTAAAAAAAGGTGTCTTCTCAACCTAAAATGGCCCAGAACCTGCTGTCCCAAAGCCCTGGAGACCATTTGGGGTCAAAAAATTATTATTTTTTCAAAAACAGGTGTTGCTGGGGTATGACCCTCCAGGTTCTCACAGGGGGGCTAATGTGCCACCAAAGCCTTCTGCAGTTGCCCGCTCCTGTCCCTGAGGTGGAATGATGTCACTGCTGGGCATCTGGCAATAAGAAAATAGCTGGATATTGCCATTCTCTGTACTCTCCACCAGCCAGGCGATGGCTGTGTTGGGAGGGGGGCTGCAGCAGAGAAGAGGTGGGATTCGGGGAGTCAGATGGAAGACGTCTTGTAGTTACACATGAGCAATATGTCTCCTGATCCAGGATCTCAGCTAAGTAATGATTGGGAAATACCAGTACTAGCAAAATAAGTCTTTCATATTTTATTTGCAGTGTTTGGTTAATGCACAACTAAGTAATACAGTTTAAGACACAGATTATAAAGTGCTCCTAAATTGTTTTGAAAATACAAGGAACATCTGTTGGAATAATATACTTCTCTTTCTTTCCCGTAATGCTACAGAGTCTTTTAAACTTAACATCACTTAGGAACTCAGTGTCTTAACTCTCTCTGGCTTTTCTTGACAAACGAAGATTCAGGAAGGACTCGTCCCACGCTTTCTGCAAGCGCACTGATTACTAAAAAGGCCAATCCGAGATAAACAAGTCCGATTGCAGAAAGCACAGCAGAAGGTCTCCTTGGCTGATGTTTTTGGGTTGTGATTCTTTCTGTGTTGTCGTTTCTCTTCAAGACTTGTTCGGCGTGAGCTCTCAAATAAGGCTGCAGCATTGTGGATAGTGCATCTCCATGCATCCTGATGTGAGGCCAGGGCAGACAACTTTTGGTGATCAATTTGGCTGAGCCTGAGATGTTGTTTCAGGGAGCCCTTGTGTCGCTTTTTTGGAGCGCCCCTCTTACGCTGACCCGTGGCGAGTTCACCATAGAGTACTATTTTTGGGAGGCGATGGTCCTCCATCCTAGAAACATGCCCTGCCCAGTGCAGCTGCGTTCTCAATATCATGGCCTCAATGCTGGTGATCCCTGCTTGCTCAAGGACAGCAACATTCGTCACATAGTCAGTCCAGTGTATATTTAAGATTGTGCGTAGAAAGCGCTGATGAAAGCGTTCGAGGAGTCGTAGGTGGTGGTGATAGGTGACCCATGTTTCAGATCCATAAAGGAGGATAGACAGTCTTAAAGCAATATATTAATTTAGTATCTAATTTAAAATGTGCAAAATGTTTTGAAACCGGAAGTTTGGACTCTCATCAATACAACTTTAGCTTTGAGTTTCAACTGGTGATGCAGCTCTCCCTGCCTGGCACAGTAGGTATCACTTTGTTCAATGGGCACAGAGTTTATCTGTAGGGAACAGTTGTCTATAACCTCTGGAGTTAAAAAAAGAAAAACAGGCAAGCATAGAACAACCAGTTCATTTCTCTAATCTTCAGAGAAGTGGAAATCTCTTTTGTTCTAAACTGTTCAAGAGATGCAGGAAGTACCCTGAACTGCTCTATTGAAGATAAAAGAATTGCCCATGTTTAGTGACAGACAGACTTCATGCATAAACCTTCCTATAATACACACACACACAAAGACATATAAAAGGCCAATATAAGTAACAGGTGGTCAATTCAGATGTGCTGTGTGAAGCACACACCCTCCCTGCCTTTGCACTCACCATTCCAGTCTGTTTAGAGCAAGGAGGGTGAAAGTCTCTTGCAGAATATTTTTCTCCCTTTCAGAGACTATGGTCTCACTCTACACAGTTATAAACTGATGCCACTTTAACTGCCATGGCTCTAAATGATAGAATCCTGGGATTTGTAGTTTCATGAAGTATTCAGAATTCTCTGCCAACGAGCTCTAGAGCCTCACCAAACTACAAATCCCAAGATTCCACAGGATGGGGCCACGGCAATCAAAGGACTTTTTCGGACGTCTAAAATGTAATGGAAACAGCCTCGCCACGTTGCGAGGCTGCTGCGCTGCAGGGCGTCCCTTTCGCATGATGCCCGTCCCTGCCGGTACTGTTGCGGTACCGCAGGGACATTTGAGTGTTATATTTCGGAGATTTTTACTCATGAAAGTTGATCGTGAGTAAAAATCACTGAAATATAACACTCAAATGTCCCTGCGGTACCGCAACAGTACCGGCAGGAATGGGCGTCATGCGAAAGGGATGCCCTGCAGCGCAGCAGCCTCGCAACGTGGTGAGGCTGCTTCCGTTACATTTTAGACGTCCGAAAAAGTCCAAAGTCAAATCAAAGTGCTACAACTGTGTGGTATGAAAAAAGCCAGTTTCTGAGATACCAATGAAATATGGCTGTCAACAGTAAGTGGTGAATTCAACTGGACAAGGAAAGATCTAGTTCTAGCATGATCTTAAAATAATTCCCAGTTATTTTCTGACAGCAAAGCACTCATTGAGAGCTCCTTCCAAGGGTGTGCTTCTAAGGCGGCTGCCACACTGCAGAAATAATGCAATTTGACACTACTTTAACTGTTGTGGCTCCATCCTATGGAGTCCTGGGATTTGTAGTTTGTTGTGGCACCAGAGTTCTCTGACAGAGAAGGCTAATATTTCACAAAAGTACAAATCCCATAGCATTGAGCCATGGTAGTTAAAGCGGTATCAGACTGTGTTATTTCTGCAGTGTGGCAGCAGCCTAAGAATACATATTTTTGCACTATCTGCCACACTACATCTATTGTTGCAACTTCCCTGTTGTTGCAGAGCAGAACAATTTCTGTCCAAACTGATGGTGGTGGTGGTGGTGGTGGCAGCGGCGGCGGCGGCAATGGCGGCTGAGGTGCTACAATGGCAGCTTAGTTCCAAGTGCATAACTAAGTATTGTCTCTCCAGGCCTGATCACCCAACCCTACCTTGACAGTCAACAGCCACTCCAAGTAAAGGAGGACTTCTCTATGGGTGATCAGGGTGCAGCAGGATGATATTTCCAGCCTTCTCCCACCAGAGATCTGTTGTGCAATGAGGAATTCCCACAGGGCTCTTGCTTCTGACTGCTCCACTGCAGCTCACAAGTGGGAGGGGGCTAGAAACATCCTGCTTCACCCCAATTGCCAGAAGAACAAACGTCCATCACTTGGAGTGGCTGGTATTTAAGGTGGGGTTTGGGGTGCATTTACAATCATGAATAAATAGCATAGATAAACACAGAGCAGTTTCAGATTTTTAACTGTAGGTTACAAATCCATAACTGCAATACAGGATGCCAGCCAGTAGTAAAAAAAAGAAGAGGAGGAGGAGCAAATGATAACAACAACAACAACAACAACGGTCCAGTAAACCCCTAGTGTCTCTTCATAAGAGCAGAATACAATACATAAATATGTTCTTCTGGGTTTCCTTCTCTGATTGTTGGACTAAAAATAGAACATAGACACAACTGGATTAGAAACAAAATTTTGTACAAAACTGTCAATGTTTGAGCATTAAAGGTAACATTCTGAGTTATAAATAATTTCAAAGTCCACCTTTGGCACTCAGTTTAGAGAGATAACTTTTTTAAAGGCTTAAACCTTAAGTCCTAAATCCATTTATTTATTTATTTACCCACCTTTCTCACAGCATAGAACCCAAAGCAGCTTACACGTTAAAACAAAGTGTAGCTAAAATCTTACTATACAAAGGTTAAGGAACAATTGAACACACAATTATATTAAAAGCACAACATTAGAACAGTTTAAAAGTCATATTTAAAACATCATCATAATAAAGATTACTATCTTTTACTAAGCACACACCCCATACAAGATCCTTCTGCCATACGAATTTAAAAGCCAAAAGCCTGTCTTTTTTAAAAAAAGTTATTTGTCTGCCAGCAAAAACTGAGCAGAGAAGGGGTCAACCAAACTTCACATGGGAGAGAGTTCCACAACCTGGGAGTAGCCAGTGAGAAGGCAATCCTCCATGTCTTCACCAAATATGCCTGTGAGGGTGGTGGGGCAGTTCAGGTGGTAACAATGTGCTCCGACTGTGTAGTGTGGATCCACCCTTAGGAAGATTTTAGGCATTGCATTAATTTTCAAGTCACACACTGGTCCCACTTAATGAAAGATTTGGTGTTAGCTTTAAAGTTCAGGGAATGCTAATGTAGCACTCAAATGATGAACAAGAAAGTAACAACTAATATGTAATTCTAACACAGACAGGGGTTGGTTCCAGAAATTGTGCTAACTTCCATCACTCAGGCACAGGTCAAGACAGAATGATGCTCCCCTCCTACTTGAACAACAGACTGCGAATACAGGAAAAAATATAGGAAAAAAAATACATACAGGAAAAAATTGGTATTGCAGCCATGGTACTCCAGTTGTGAAAAAGCTTCCCCTTGGTTAAACAGGCCTTCAGCTTTTAACTGTTTCTTAATATGTAATATGTTTTGATGACCAGAATCCTGTACAGGATTTATGTATGCGTAAGCACCGTAGTTATGGTACTATGCAGTAAATCCTGGCTTGACCCCAATCCCCACTTACCAGGCAGCAGCCGCTGTGATCAATGTGGGTCTGTTCCCCTGTTGCTCAGGAAGCTGCTGACTGCCATTTCCAGCCACTCCCATGAGTGATCTCTATTGCAACACAGGCAGAAACAAAGTCCCTGGGGTTGTCTATACGGCAAAAATACTCCTCACAGAATTTGAGGTGAATACGATTTGTCTTAATGACATCCCATGTCAATCTGCTGTATTCAGAAGTGGGGGTAAAAATACCAAATACTCCATGGGAAAAGCCTTCGTGGATTTAACAACACTCCAAAGGAAATGCTCATTTTCACTCATTGGGACAACTGATTTGCTTTGATGCACATTCCCAATAAGAGTGGAAGTAGAAAGCTAAATGGTCAGACATGCACAGGAGGCAGAACTTACTGGCAATGCAAGTGCCCCAAACTGCCATGTTGGATTTTCACCATAGTGATTGTGCGCTGGGGCAATGAAACAGCATTTTCTCTCTCTCTCTTTCTATTTATTTAAGTGAAATATTGCACTTCTGCACCTTGGATTGGCTTTAAAAAAATACTGTTTTGTGGCCGGCAACTGGTGACAAGAAAAACACAATTAATTCACTCACTCCTGCCATCTTGAGTTACAGGCATGCTCATTTGAACAATGAATGCAAATAGCTTTGCATGCCTGCAATCTCGCAAAAAAATAAATAAATCTTTAAGATAAATGAAAGCTGCTGCGAATTGGCATTAGTGAGTATCAATCCACATTTTATAGCTTCGTATAGACAACTCCCCCATCACAATTCCCCCTCGCACCAGAGATCACTCTTGAAAGGGGGGATAGTAATACCAGTTGTTGACAAAGGAACAGACCCCATCAATCACAGTGGCTGCTGCCTGATCAGTGGAGATTAGAGGACTAAGGACTTTATCAGACCACCACCCTTAATGTTCTTTTGCTGGCGTATTTTGTGGCATTTTTATGCTGGCAAAAGAACCCCACCACCACCAGACCTACCTTGAGCAGCGACAATGAGGCATCTTTGGCATAAACAGAGCACAAACAGAGTTCTGTTTACTTCCGGGGTTGAGATCTCACCAATTCTCAGGAGAAGATGCGAGCATGGCAAATTCAAAAAGTTAAGCAAAATAAACACATAAAACATTAACACAAGTACAGAAACACACTTTAAAAGTCCCAAGTACACTGGGGGGGGGTTTGCATAAAAAGAGAGTCCCCTACCTGCTGTCCCGATCTAACCTGGAAGTGGTCTACCAATTGACGCTGTAGTTACTGAGCACAATGGTGTGAAATTTCAAATGCCAACAATGCCGGCACAAAAGCACCACAGGAGATTTATTGACAGCTTAGCCATCAAGAAAAAGGAACAGATTTGGACAATGTATGATCACCAAAGGATGACATCATCTGGTATGCGCACCCTTTCGCGATCATTAGGCATGGTTATGATGCCATATTTGCCTGGTCTGATAAAGTCCTAAACTAAGGGCTACGTAAGGAATGTGAATACGTAACAGTCACAAATCTAGGATATGCATTTGTAACTACCGCATATTCCGGCGTATAAGTCGACTGGGCGCATAAGACGACCCCCCAATTTTTAAGTTAAAATATAGAGTTTGCCCCCCCCCAGCCAGCCACCTGGCTGGAAAGCCTTTCCCCCACCAGCCAGCCAGCTCAGTGGCTATAGATGATGGAATAGTCTGTGAAATAAATTAAAGGACTGAGAACAGCTAAAAAAGCATGGGATACTTTGAAAAATCTCTGTGGTGTTCAATCTTTGGAAAGTAAGGTTGCATTAATACTGTAAGTTGGTTAATATGAAGCTATCAAATCCCAAATTTTTGAATGAGCACATTAATGAATGAGCACATTAATGATTTTAGAGCCACAGTGGTAGACAAGAGAATTTCACCATAGACAAAACTTGATGCAAAATGATAAGTCTGAATCCAGAAATTCTAATTTTAGGCTAACTTGTCCTGAAAAGAAACATTATTTTGACTCTCCTGAGCTAAATGGATAGCCATTTAACTCTTCAAAGGCAAAGCAGTCATTCTCACAGCAGGAGGAAGGATCTGCTGGGAAAACTGCCCAGGCCATTTTACACTTCAATCATTCTCACAGCAGGGGAGTATGATTACTGGGGTATAAGACCACCCCTCCACTTTTGAGGAGATTTTCAAGTGTTAAAAAGTAGTCTTGTATGCAGCAATATACAGTACTATAGAGGATTCCAGCCAATGTGTTTTTAATTGTTCCAAATTAATATTTTTAAGTGGATTGTTGTTTAATTGCTCTTTTTTTCAAATTTGTGTATGACAGTTTTAGCTACTTTGTTTTAACATACAGGGTAAGCTGCTTTGGGTCCCATATGGGTGAAAAGCATGGCAATTAAATAAAGCAATAAACTAAGAGGATCTCTCAAGCCCGCATTTAGTCACTGAAGTTAGTCTCATCACAATCTTTCGGAAGAATATTGGCACAAAAGTAGATATGGGGAAGTATTTTCTTCAGTTTGCATTTTGAGGAGAACTTACCAGAGTTCACTTCCCAAATCAAAGGGAAATACATGCAAGCATAACACTGCTGTCCTTTTTATATTCAGACTTCTCAGAATTTTTGCAATGCACTTTTCTGCTCAAAACGGGAGAACAAAAATGCATCTATCAGCAAAGGGTGCAAATAAAGCATGTATTGGTGGAGAAACAAAGTAGCATGAATGTCTAAAGGGAATTGCTTCAAATATATATATGTTGGGCAAAATTGCGTACAAAAATATAGATAGCAGGAGAAATTTGCATGAAAATGCCTATATGTTTAATAGCGACAGTTTTAAAAAATCAGTTGCAACTGATGCAGAAGCATAACAGAACAAGGTACTGGGCAAATAAAAAACTAAAACTGACAAAATTAACCCATCCTTGCACATAAGTTCCATTTAGAATGTTACATATGACAAGGGTGTACTTCCTAAAAGTCACCTATATTAAGGATCAGGGATTTCCTCAGAAATAACACTGCAGGTTCAGGAGATATTACAATGGGGTAGAGTATAGTACTTGTGCACAGTCTGGGAGACAGAGGATGAAAGCAAGACTGTTCCAAGGAACAAAATAGTTTTACAAGGTTGAGCCACAGCTCTAAAGTCAGGAGTTGGGGAGGGAGGTGAAACTCCATATGCTCTTGCTATCCATTTATGGAAAGACCAATACCAGATGGAAAACAAATGAAAACAAGAAAAATTAGAACCGAGAGATCTTGAAGCAGGGGCAGAATCTACTGGTTTTTTTTTCCCCTATTCTATTTTTCTTTCGAAAGTAGAAGTGAGAAAAACTCGATGGAGGAATTGAGGTGTGATGCATATCCCCAGATTTGGGGCAACAGAGAGCTCCTCTAGTGCCTCAACCAGACTACATATCCCAGGATTCCAAGGTATGGCGCCAAGGCAGTTAAAGTGGAATCGTAGTGCTGTAACTGTGTAGTGTGAAAGGGCTCCTGGTGATTTTAAAAAGTCAGTCAGATTATGACAGTAACTTGTGGGAACTAAACTGATAGGTACTCCAGGTTGCCATAGAAAACATTTGAGATCAAATAGCAATGACAAGTTGATTCCCCACAAGCCAGCTATGATGGGATGAATGCATCAATTGTTCTAACCAGAAGCCCTGTTGATCTCCAAGTCTAGTTATTACTATACCATTTTGAAGACTGGCACATTCTTCCAGTTGCCCTTGGAATAGTAGAACATAAGTATTTATTACTATTAATGAGAAGTGTTTTATATGCAAGCAGTATTTTCATGATGAATCTTGGTGGGTTTATGCAGCTGGGAATTTAAGTTGGAGGTTTCATAAGCAGACCAGGAGGTGAAAACATTATTCTTCACACTTAAATTCTCATCCCCTCCTCCAAGCTTAAATGGTTTCACATATTTCATTTAAATGTTATATGTACATAATCACCTCTCTGTTGAAAACAGCCAAACTCAAATGGAATTCATTAGGGAAAACACCAAGTAGTAAAGCGGGGGAGAGGGACTGGAAAAATAGCTGGAACTCAAAGTTAACTGTAGTCAGCTTTGCCAGTGGCCATTATAACTCACTGAGAATTTATTTATTTATTTGAAGCCAACAGGCTGACTGAGTGAAGCATGGCTTCTTCCTGTAAAAAATTGGCCACTAGAAATTTTACTTTGGGTATGGTTTTCCAGTTCTTAGGAAAAACATCTTCCCCAGAACATTCTATCAACCCAATAAAACTATGGTTATTTGGATTAAAACCAGGTTTAAATTCAAATAAAATCAAATGCAACTGGC
The DNA here is from genome assembly GCA_030847615.1 of Gambelia wislizenii. Taxonomy (NCBI): domain Eukaryota; kingdom Metazoa; phylum Chordata; class Lepidosauria; order Squamata; family Crotaphytidae; genus Gambelia; species Gambelia wislizenii. Next base: position 159,673,150 of record JAUMIR010000001.1, on the reverse strand, counting down.
ATCTTTACTCTGTGGCTAATAGCTGCAGCCATGCAAGATATGACTTGTACAGCTACTGTGGTGTCTCTTTATAGATGATGAAGAGACTGTAGCCTTCTGAGACAGGAACGTCTGTTGCTTCTGTGTTGTATATGAAACAATTCTAAAGGCAAAGAGTTTTCTTTTCATGACACATTTGCTGAGGAAGGGGTTTTTAATTGGTGGGTGCTGAACTTTGTATTGCTTTAATTGTGGTATATAATTACAAATTATAAAATCTGTTTCAGTTTTTTTCCCCTCCTGGTTTTATGTATATCTCTTAATCTCCCTGTGAGCTATCTTGGGTCCCAATCTTGAGAAAATCCATCAGTCAACCAACAGCTGTAGCTGTGCTATATAGGAGATATTTGTCACCAACATGCTTCTTCACATGTGTAACCCTGAGCAGTGCAGCCCCCTGGTGGAAGGCTTAGTATCCAACCCTTGTTATGCCTGAAGAGCTGTGGCAGAGATAGGGAAGGAGGATTTTGAAGAGACTGTGAGGAGAGAAAATAAGAGAAGATAAGGGAGGAGAGTGGCAGAAGCAGTATTTTTCTGCCCTTCCACAATAACCAGGCAGCTGCTCCACTATTAAGTATCAGTGATCGAAGCCTACAACTGGTTCTGAACTCTGCAGTCAAGACGAAAGTTACCAGCACATTTCTGGATTGTATACTTGATGGACACCTCTACTTTATTATTTCGAGCCTTGCATTATAGTGTTTATTCATCTCATTGTTCCTTTTCTCTCCTTCTTACCACTAAATGAATCCTAGGGTGCATCGGCACTGTAGAAATAATGCAGTTTGACACCATTTTAAGTGCTGTAGCTCCATCCTATGGAATACTGGGGTTGATAGTTTTACAAAGGAGATTTTCAAACAAGGGCCAAAAGTCCCAGTTCTGTCCCGCTGCCTCCTCTCCTGTTCCTGCAATGGAATAGAGATAAATGTTCACACACCTACCTCCATTCCACTGCAGGAACAGGCCTCCTCCATCCTTGCCGACCAACCATAAATGCAACCGTTGTAAGGCTGCCTTTACAACCGGCCGGGGGAATCCCGCTCATTCTCACGAGAGAACGAGCAGGAGGGAAATTTAAAAACAACCCCCAGCTGTCAAAGAAAGAAAATAAATATAAAAATAAAACAAGGAACCCAGGGAGGTGGGGGGAGGCTGGCATTTACCTGGATGTCCTGATCATGGCAGGGAGTGCCTGCCACAGAGCTCCTTCCCTGTCCCTGTCATTCCAGAACAGGGACGGGGATCCAATTCACACACCTGTGTTTCGTTACAGAAATGGAACCGGGTGCTTAATATCGACTTCTCTCCATGAATACTATATCATGGGGAGAAAATAGAATAGTGACAATTTGGGCAATGAACAGGGTAAAGGTGTCTGAAAGGAAAATCTTTCAGCAACCCTGTTCCGTGCCAGTAATGGGACAAATTGCCTGTGTGAAAATCTCCAAAGTTTTCAGCCATCTCTGCCAAAGAATGCTGGTGCCTCACAAAACTACAAATCCCAGGGTTCTGTAGGATGGAGCCATGACAATTAAAGTGGTGTCAAACTGCATTATTTCTACAAGTGTAGATGCACCCCCAAATTTATGCTTTAATTCATATCCCAGCAAGTTGCTTTCCTCTTTCCCCTTCCAGGAAGTAGTGGGCCTGGTGGACTGGAAACAGCAGTGTATGCTGTTTCAGGGCCAACATGCGCCCACCCATGTTGGAAGTGAACAAATATCAACACTTGTTTACAGTAGTTGGGGACAGAGGGAGAGTCTAAAGTTGCATGCCTATCCCTTGTCTGATCTGTATTTGTCATTGTTCTGTGTTTTTCAAGGTTTTACTCTCTAGCTGCATGCAGAAGTCGCTCCCCCGCCCTACCTTGCTCCAAGAAGTTTTAGTGTTTTACAACTCTTTGGACTTTATCAGACACACTAAATACTGCATCATAACAATGCCACATAATCGCAAAAGGGTTCACATATCAGACGACTTTGCCCTTTTGCATTTATGTCCTGGGCAAAACCCATCCTATTTCATTGATGGCTTAAGCCATCAATAGATCGGTTGTGCTGTTTTTTTACTGGCATAGCTGGCATTTGAAACTTCGCACTAATGTACTCATGTGAATGCAGTGTGAATGGCAGTCCAGCGAAAACAGTTCTGGGTGAGATTGTGACATCCCGGTAAGTGACACACTTTTTATGATCCTCCCCGGGTTACTTGTAAGTTTCTACATGTGTGTGTGCTTTGTGTAACTTTTTTTGTGTTGGTTTTGTTTGTTTTTCTTAATTTTCCACACAATGAAGTCTCATAAGAATCTGCAAGATTTCATTCCAGAAAGTGAACGGGGCTCCGTTCACTTCCTCTTCATTGCCAGAGAAGCCTTTTGCCAGGAGACAAACGTAAGTCTGGTGGGAGACATTCTTTTGCTGGCATAAAAATTGATTAATTTTTTTGTGTGTCAGCAAAACAATGTTTTAAGGGGCTCATCTGATAAAGTCCTTTGTCTCAGAAGCCAGAAGCTAAGAAGCTAACAGTCATGAGACAGTTCTGCCTCAGGATGCCTTACATGCAGTCATGAGAATCAGCTTTATGGACTCTTCTACCCAAGGTAGATAATTCTATCTACCTATATTTCCTATCTCAGATGTATTCCCTGCCACAATAAACATAAGTTTTGCTTTTTTTATCTTTAATCTTTATTCATATTTACATAATTCATATATACATCTTATAGAGCAATAGCATGTGGTACTGACATTTGTTTAAAATAATTATTACTTACATATTACTTACTATAAAACGAAACACATTTTAAAGACTTCCCAAAAGTTTGGTATTATCGGAACAAATATTTTGCATAAGCCAGTCTTAACTAACTTCTTATATCCTTTTCCTTAATTAACAGAACTCTACATACTTACTGTTCTATTATTATGTATATCTTTCCCTTCATCATCTCCTCTTATCCCATTAAGTGTAAATTTTCCTCATCGTAGCTTAATCCTCTAGTTTCCCAATATTTTAGAATCCGTTTCCATTTTTCTTGTGATTTCCTCTTAGGTAAATTATGAATTCTAGCTGTCAGAATATCTAATTCCAACAGCTCTTGCGATTTCATGGACCATTCATCTATTGTGGGGGCCTTAGGTGATTTCCACTTCTGGGCTATTGTTATTCTTGCTGCCAAAATCAGATACAATATAATTTTCCAATTATTTGTCTCTGCTTCCTTTCCCAACCCCCCAGTCATATTTAGCAAGAGCAACTCATTTCTCATTTCGAATTGAATTTGCAGCATTTCTCCCAATATTTTGTGAATCTTTCCCCAAAATTTCTTCACCACCTTACAGCTCCACCACATATGTAGTAGAGAACCTATATTCTTTTGACACTTCCAACAAATGTTGCTAATGGATTTGTTAATTCTGTTCAATCTTACTGGAGTGTAGTACAAGTTTTGCTTTTTAACCCCACTGGAGCATTCTGCATGTTTCTATCCTGTTGTATACCAGAAGCTCATATTGCACTGGGGCTGGCACTTCGTTCTGCTTAATGTAAATACCAACAATTTCTTACATTCCCTGCCCCACTAAAGCAGAACATTAAGCTCCATGTTTTCACCCCCACATAGGAGTGCTGGGAAAGTAAGTACAGCTCCATTTATCTCATCAGAATTAAATCCCACTAAGCTTACTGCTGCTAACTCTGAAGTAAATGGGGATAGGATTGCAGCCATCATATCTTGTGTTTTTGATCTGTGTTTCTGTGAAGAGAGGGGCGGGGATGAAAGAAGCTGGCAGGACATAAGACTACCTTCATCACTGTGTGCACACACCCCACATTTCTTGTACCCCCCCCCCAACATTTCATAGATAAAAACCAAGACATGTTTGGCTAAGCAACTTCAGAGTGTGGTCAAGATGGCAAAAGTGAGGAAGAACACACAAGCTAAGAGATAATGCAGCAATTTCCTTTTGCCTGAGCCTATTGGGAAAGGCAAGTTTCTGCTCTCTCCTCTCCTCTCCCCTCTACTGAATTAATCAAGAACAAATTACTTTTTTGTCAGGACCTGCCTCTCCCTGCAGGACTTGGCCCCTGGCTGCTAAAGCCAGTGGTACCTCTCTGTGCAAGACTGGGCCCTGGTTGTGGAAAGTCTTGAAGGGACCAGGACCAAGGTGTCAGACACAGCCGGCTGCACTCCTGCGACACCCCTGGAGCAGCCAGTGGAATTGCTATTTAAGAGCAGCATTCTCCCCTCAGCTTTTGTCACAGCAACATGGTCTTCTGTAGGTGCTCCTTGCTCTTGGGCATTGATCCCTTGTCCTGCTACTTGTGTTTGGACCTTCACTTGCTTCTTGGACCTGTCTCTGCCCCCTGGATATCTGGTTTGTGTTTGACCTTGGCTTGTATTTGGACTCTGGCTTTTTTTGGACTCTGTCTCCCATGTACCTGACCCAGCACTCCCTTCTTGGACCTGCTTTTGCCTCTGGTCCTCTGGACTCCTGATGCATGTTTGACCTTGGCTTGTTTTTGGACTTTGGCTTGTCTTTGATCCTACCTGGACTTTGAACTGTGCCCCTGACCTGGTCCCTGCCTTCTGGATGTGCCTTGCCTCCAACCCTTGGGTTCTGGTTCTCTGTCTCCCTGCCTGCCTGGCATCTCCGTTCCAAGGTCCTGCCCTCCACACCCTGGATCCTGACATTTTTCACTGTAAACTCAGTTTGCAGCAATTGAAGTAAGCTGAGAACAAAGGGAGAAAGAGGAAGGAAGAGGGAAAAATCTGGGACATTTTAAAATCAGTTGGGAAGGTGGGACAACAGAGGGTTAATTGGGAATGTCCTTGCCAAATTGGGACAGTTAAAGATTATGGGATGGTCAGGTAAAGGCATCTTATCCAGGACTTAGATAGACTTATAGTCCTGAAGACAGAAAGAGGGCACTTGGGGATGGGAGATCCAAATGACCAGGGTGAGGAAAAATGGTGGAATAGGTGAGACTACAGTAGGTAGGCAACACATGACCCATAGGCCTCAGATAGCTCCCACCTAAAGTTGTAGGCCCAGAATCCACTAGAGGCTGCCCTGTACCTGCATATACTTTTTTTAAGGAAAAGAGAATTGCATTTCTGAAAGATACTTAGAAGTAAAATTCTCCTAAATACATTTTTTATATATAGAAAGGCAGGGATAGGAAACTGGAGGTGAACTTCCAGTCACTTAGATTTTGTGGGAGGTAACATAGCCAACAGCATCTCCTGGGGTAATTGACCCTGAACCTACAGAAATGGACCATCCCTGGGCTAGACAGTTGGGACAAGTCAGGCCAGCAAATCAGACACCAGGGTCTGTTACTGACAATGAAGTCATGTTCTAAAGGCTAAGCAAGATGGTCAATTCAACCCCTTGTGCTATGCAAATAAAAATAAACCAACTCTTAAACCTTTCAAATAAAAAAAAAATCACCCTCAATCTTCTTTTCACTGACATCTCATTACAATATAATGTTAAGTATGCTGTCAGTCTTTTCCTGCTGTCACATCACAGAGGTCAGGGTGAATTAATAATTTATATGGTTTTTTGCATAACTACTGTAGATTCAGTTTAAGTCAAGGGGTGAATCTGTATTCATAGGGGGGTTGCCATGTCTTCCTGTCTTGTGTGACATTGAGCAATACATGCTGTGATCACTAAAAGTCAACATGGATTTCTCAAAAACAAGTCATGCCAGACTAATCTTATCTCTCTTTTTTTATAGAGTTACAAACTTGATAGATGAAGGGAATGCTGTGGCTGTAGTGTATCTTGATTTCAGTGAGGCCTTTGACAAAGTCCCCCATGATATCCTTGCAAAAAAGTTAGTAACCCATGGGCTAGACAATGCAACTGTTAGGTAGATTTGTAAATGGTTGACTGACCAAACCCAAAGGGTGCTCACCAATGGCTCCTCTTCATCCTGGAAAGAAGTGACTAGTGGGGTAGCTAATGCGACAGACGACAGGATCAGAATCCAAAATGAACTCAACAGAATAGAAAGCTGGACCAAAACTAACAAAATGAATTTCAATGGGGAAAATGTAGGATACTACACTTTGGGAGTAAAGATGAAATGCACAGATATAGGATGGGTGACACCTGGCTTAATGGCAGTGCATGCGAAAGGGATCTAGGCGTCTTTGTGGACCACAAGCTGAACATGAATCAGCATTGTGATGCAGCAGCTAAAAAACAAATGCGATTCTGGGCTGCATTAATAGAAGTATAGTGTCTAGATCAAGGGAAGCAAAAGTGCCACTCTATTCTGCTTTGGTCAGACCTCAGCTGGAATACTGTGTCCAGTTCTGGGCACCACAATTTAGGAAGGATATTGAGAAGCTGGAATGTGTCAAGAGGAGGGTGACCAGGATGGTGGGAGGTCTGGAAGCCATGCCCTATGAGGAATGGCTTAGGGAGCTGGGCATGTTTAGTCTGGAGAAGAGAAGGTTGAGATGTGGCATGATAGCCATGTTTAAATATTTGAAAGGATGTCATAGAATCATAGAACCATAGAATTGTAGAGTCAGAAGAGACCACGAGGGCCATCCAGTCCAACCCCCTGACACGCAGGAAATCACAATCAAAGCATCCCCGACAGATGGCAATCCAGCCTCTGTTTAAAGACCTCCAAGGAAGGAGACCCCACCACACTCTGAGGGAGTGTGTTCCACTGCCAAACAGCTCTTACTATCAAAAAGTTCTGCCTAATTTTGAGGTGGAATCTCTGTTCCTGGAGCTTGCATCCATTGCTCCGTGTTCCAGTCTCTGGAGCAGCAGAAAACAAGCCTGCTCCATCCTCAGCGTGACATCCCTTCAAATACTTAAACAGGGCTATCATATCGCCTCTTAACCATCTTTTTTCCAGGCTAAACATACCCAGCTCCCTGAGTCTCTCCTCATAAGGCATGGTTTCCAGACCTTTCACCATTTTAGTTGCCCTTCTCTGGACATGCTCCAATTTGTCAATATCCTTTTTTAATTGTGGTGCCCAGAACTGGACACAGTATTCTAGGTGAGGTCTGACCAAGGCAGAATAGAGTGGCTCTATTACTTCCCTTGATCTAGACACTATACTTCTATTGATACAGCCCAAAATCGCATTAGCCTTATTAGCTGCCGCATCACACTGTTGACTCATGTTCAACTTGTGGTCTACTGGGACTCCTAGATCCCTTTTGCACGCAGTCTCGTTCAGCCAGGTCTCTCCCATCCTATATCTATACATTTCATTTTTTCGCCCTAAGTGCAGTACTTTACATTTCTCCGTATTGAATTTCATTTTGTTAGCTTTGGCCCCAGCTCTCCAGTCTATCCAGGTCATTCTGAATTTTGATCCTGTCCTCTAGGGTATTAGCTACTCCTCCTAATTTGGTGTCATCTGCAAATTTGATAAGTATGCCCCTAATTCCCTCATCCAAGTCATTGATAAAGATGTTGAATAGCACTGGGCCCAGGACAGAACCCTGTGGCACCTCACTGGTCACCTCTTTCCAAGACGAAGAGGAGCCACTGCTGAGCACCCTCTGGGTTCGGCCGGTCAACCAATTACAAATCCATTGAACAGTTAACTTGTCTAGCCCACATTTTACAAGCTTGTTTGCAAGAATGTCATGGGGAACCTTGTCAAAGGCCTTACTGAAATCAAGGTATGCGATGTCCACAGCATTCCCTTCATCTACCAAGCTGGTAACTTTATCAAAAAAAGAGATCAGATTAGTCTGGCATGACTTGTTTCTCTGAAACCCATGTTGACTTTTTGTGATTATGCATTGCCTTCTAAATGTCCACAGACTCTCTGTTTAATGATCTGCTCTAGAATCTTCCCTGGTATTGATGTCAGACTAACTGGACGATAATTGTTGGGATCTTCTTTTTTCCCCTTTTTGAAGATGGGGACAACGTTTGCCCTCCTCCAGTCTGCTGGGACTTCTCCTGTTCTCCAGGAGTTCTCAAAGATTATTGCCAATGGCTCTGAGATCACATTTGCCAGCTCTTTTAATACTCTTGGATGTAGTTCATCTGGTCCTGGAGAATTAAATTCATTTAGATTAAGAAGGTATTCCTGTACTACCTCTTTGATTATTCTGAGCTGGATTTCCCCTATTGTGTCCTCTGTTCCATTATCCTCAGGTTGGTCCCCCTTTTCCTTTTCTGAAAACACTGAGGCAAAGAAGGTGTTGAGTAATTCTGCCTTTTCTCTGTTAGCATTTTGCCATCTTCTCCACGTAGTGGCCCTATCATTTCCTTCTTCCTACTTTTGCTGTGGACATACCCACAAAAACCCTTTTTATTGTTCTTAACCTCCCTAGCAAGCCTGAGCTCATTCTGCACTTTAGCTTTTCTGACTTTGCTCCTACACGTGTTCGCTATCTGCTTGAATTCTTCTTTGGTGATTCCCCCCTTTTTCCATTTCCTATACATGTTCCATTTAAAACTTAGCTCCTTTGAAAGTTCTTTAGTCATCCATCCTGGTTTCTTGAGACACCTCCCATTTTTCTTCCTCAATGGTACTGTTTGAAATTGTGCCTTCAGTATCTCCCTTTTGAGAAAGTCCCATCCGTCTTGAGGTCTCTTCTCTTTTAGTATTCCTGACCATGGGACCACCCCCAGTATTTCCCTGAGTTTATTGAAATCAGCTCTCCTAAAGTCAAGAATGTGTGTCTGACTATGCCTGGCTTCTCCTTTCCATTGTATAACAAACTCCAGGAGAACATGTTCACTCTCACCTAAGGATCCCACCACTTGCACCCCATTAACCAGGTCATCTCTGTTGGTTAGGATCAGATCTAAAATAGCTGACCCCCTGTTACCTCTTCCAACTTTTGGACCATGAAATTGTCTTCCAGGCAAGTCAGGAATTTGCTAGACCTTGAAGTTTTGGTTGAGTTAGATTGCCAGCAAATATCAGGATAGTTGAAGTCACCCATCACTACTACATCTCTCCTTTCTGCATGTGTGTTCATCTGTTCTAGAAAGGCATCATACAATTCCTCCATCTGACTTGGGGGCCTGTAGTAGAGTCCCACAATAACATCCCTGTTGTTTCCCTCCCCTTTAATTTTTATCCGGATGCTCTCAACCTGGCTTCCAGTATTGATGTCATGGATCTCTTCACTGGTGTAAATATCCCTGACATATAATGCTATTCCTCCTCCTTTCCTGTTTGGCCTGTTTCTCCTATAAAGGTTGTACCCCTCTATTCCTACATTCCAATCATGTGACTCATCCCACCAGGTTTCAGTAATGCCTATTATATCATATTTGGTTTGTAGTGCTAGGAGTTCAAGTTCATCTTGCTTATTTCCCATGCTCTGTGCATTAGTGTAGAGACATCTAAGACCATGTGTTCCCTTTACTTGCTGCCTGTTTTTTTGCCTCCCACTGTTGGGTCCTTGCACTGTTTGCCTTGTTCCCTCTATGACAGTTTGACTATTTTCTCCAGCCCTTTTGCCTTCCAAAATACTGTCTCCCTCCCCCATTTGACTCAGTTTAAAGCCCTCCTGATCAAATTCTTGACACTGTTGGCAAAAATGTTTCTTCCAACTGTCGTAAGATGCACCCCATCTCTTGCCAGAAGTCCCCCCTCATGGAAGTGCAGCACATGATCCAAGCATCCAAATTGTTCTCGGTGACACCATCTGTGGAGCCAGTTGTTTACGTTGGCTATTTTCCTCTACCTTCCTGGATCATGCCCTTCAACTGGCAGAAGAGACAAGATGACAATCTGTGCATCCATTTCTTTCAGCTGCTCCAGAGACTAGGACACAGAGCAATGAGTTCAAACTACAGGAAAAGAGATTCCACCTAAACATTAGGAAGAACTTCCTGAGAGTAAGAGCTGTTTGGGAGTGGAATACACTACCTCGGTGTGTGGTGGAGTCTCCTTCTTTGGAAGTTTTTAAACAGAGGCTGGATGGCCATCTGTTGGGAATTATTTGATTGTGTATTCCTGCGTAGCAGTTAGACTGGATGGCCCTTCTGGTCTCTTCCAGCTCTATGATTCTATGTATGGAACACGTTGCTTTAACAATTCAACTTTAATGACAGCAAGTGTGCTTTAGAGCTTTTCCAAAGAGTTACACCATGAATTACTTTTAAAAGCAATTTTCAAAGCTCTGATATGAACCTTTCAAATCAAATTGAATGTATGGGGAGCAAGGAGAGATCCTTATTAGTGACAGTCACAAAATTATACAGACCAATATCATTATAGTGCTGATTCTGCTTTCAGGTCATTTGGAGACTTCAGATAGTAGCAGTTAGTTCTAAGACATTTTTTAAAAACTTGGGAAAAAAACTACAATTTGTTAGTGATGGAAGCGTGTTTGAAACAAATCATAGCTGCAACCTCTTTAAAGGTGAGAGAATAGGAGGATTTTCACACGGGGGAAATAACCCCTGGGGAGATCGGGAAAGAAATGGGGCTGTTCTGGTTGCAAAGCTCTGTTTCTCATGCCCCCTTCCTTCTTCTGATCTCCCGTTGTCCTCCCTCCATCCTGCTTCTATTTCCCTCCCACTATTTTTTACTAATGAAAGTTCTTCGTTAGTAAAAAATTGAGGAACATAGCGGAAGGGAAATGGAAGCAGGATGGATGGAGGACGATAGGAAATCGGGAGAAGGAAGGGGGCGCGAGAAATGGAGCGCTGCAACCAGAACAGCCCCGTTTCTCTCCTGATCTCCTCGGAGTTATTTCCCCCATGTGAAAATCTCCTAAGAGAAAATAATTTTTTATTGTGCTACAGTATCTGCAGGTAACAAAAGTGTTCATAAAATAGTCTTCAGTATGCATTCACATGCAGTCAATGTCTACACATAAAATATTTAAAAGCAAGCCAGCATTTGTGGAAGTGTAGTTTTGTTTTATTTTAAAAGTAATTTCAAGAAGTTCTGTGTATGCTTAACCTCTGCCCTTTGATAAGAATGACTTCTCTGTTTGGATAGAAACATGTTCTATTTTTAAAATAGGAAAGGTGATTACAAAAACTGTGCAGAGGGAAAGATTAGTTTGAGTTGGGGCATTGGTATTTATTTATATATATTTAATTTTGATGTTTTTTTCCCCAAAAATCTAAGTGAAGTGTCACTTTGCTTTTGTAGTTAAAAGAAATGCATGCTCCATTTTAACTGATTCCTTCCCCCCTTCATAATTTCTTGATCTTTTCACTTACAAAAAGATTACTCTCTGTGTTATGACCTTCGTCTGCTTAGCCTTCTCCACCCTATAGCTGAGGAAAATGATACAAAGTCATTTTGGTCTCTCTGGTTTCACATGTCTCTCAGGAATATAATTTCCTCAAGTAAAGGAGAAAACCTTCCCCTTCATATCAAAATCCACTCAGCTCCTTCTAATTTTAGCTGCCTCACCAAGCTCAATCATATAATTAAAAAACTGGCAGTTGAAAAAGAATATTATGGGTCCATCTCTAGCAAGGAACCTGAAAATGTTGTGTCTGTCAGTTTATCCAAAGTCTGATGTTACATGCGGAAATCATCTTGATAATGTTCAGAGACTGTGTAACTGTAAAGAGTAAAATGGCAACTATCAAATTTATCTTCTCAGTCTAAGCAATCTAATCTTGGGATTCTTCAGCGCTTTTAAATGCCTTGGCCTCTAATGGTTTTCTCTAAGGCTGAGCCTTAATGAAAATTTTCAATCGTATCAGAAACCAGTATTTTGTTCCGATGATCTGAGGGAGATTTTATTTCGAGGAACCTTTTTATAATACCTAGTTATAACACTATGATTCCACTTTAACTGCCATGGTTGCATCCTATGGACTCCTGGCATTGGAAAATGAGGGAGGGGCATTTAGAATTCTCAGGCAGAGAATTCTAAATGCCCCTTTAGCACTTCATCATCAAACTACAAATCCCAGGATTCCATTGGATGCAGCCATAGCAGTTAAAGTACAGTCACAGAACTAGGGGCATTATCAGACTAGTGTCTAAAAATGCTATAATTCTATGATTGAGGAAAGCAGAACCATAGTGGCATGATTGCAGTAATTATCACACATCACCATAATTGTGCGATACTACTGCCATGGAATTATTGCACAACCGCCACTAGTGGTTTAAGAATGGGATTTCAGCTCATGCTATAGTAACACTAGTCTTCGCATTGCCTTCTAATGACAGATTATTATTGCCTCCTGCTGGCCAGCGCATGCACCTTTAAGAAAAAATTTCTCTTACTTCTGTGATTTTGCATGGGTGAGATTTCAGCTGTTCTCGTGAGAAGATGTAACTTCGGTCTAAAACACTAAAAACAAATAAATAGCCAAATAACTTCACAAATAAATGCTTAAATGAATGTAAAAGGATAGCAAAAAAAAAAAAAAAAGCAACAGCTGATTAACAGGGCACACTGCAGGTCCCATTCATGTTCTCTCCAGTAAGTTTAATTATGTGTTCTTATTGGGAAAGGGGAGGCAGAGAAGAGAACTGTCCATTCATGCTGGAATTGCATGGTTACAGTGAGACATGATTGTCACACACTTGTCAATACCATGAAAAGAGTGATATTGATAGCTATTGAAGGCTTTTACCCATCAATGAAAAGTGGTGCCCAATTAGTGGGTGGAGTATGCATGGAGCATGGGAGGATGATGACGTCATGCAATAATGGGAACCCATTTGTGCTACTATCCCGTTGCAATCAAACAGTTTCAGCCTCGAGTGATAAAGTCCTATAATTGTGTAGTGTGAAAGGGCCCCTCAGGGGGAAAGAAGCCTGGGAAAAAATCATTATGGATGTTAACAGAGCTTTTGGAAAATATTAACCAACTCAAGAACTCTGATTCTACACCTGAAAAATCAAACAGAAGTGCATTCAGTGCATTGCATCATCTCCAAAGCATTTTCAAGGACCTTTCATACAAAGAGAGATCGCAATGTATGGGAGATGGGGGAAAAGATTATCTTGTTCTGACTCCACCAAAAGTAAGTTTGATATTTACCTAAGCAGACCCATTAGATGTATCAAAACACCTAAAATCTTAATCCAGTTGACTAAGTATGCAATATAAACACATGTATCATGTGTATAACAAAGAGAAACATAGTTAAATGTGAACGTGACCAGTACTGCCCTTCATTTATTCAAGATTGTTTCAAATAAACATCCATAAATTTTTTTTGATTGTATCTATAATAGGGTGTGTCGCTACTACCCTGTCAAAGGAGTTTCACACCATGAACTGCCATAGCGCCATAGAATCATGGAGTTGGAAGAGTCCACAAGGGCCATCTAGTCCAATCCCCTTGCCATGCAGGAATAAACAATCAAAGGATTCCCGACAGATGGCCATCCAGCCTCTGCTTAAAAACCTCCAAAGAAGGAGACTCCACCACACTCCCAGGCAGCGCATTCCACTGCAGAACAGCTCTTACTATCAGGAAGTTCTTCCTAATGGTTGGATGGAATCTCTGGAGATTTTCACACCTGCTAAATAAACCATTATAATAACATTACAGGATTGCTAGAAATTTTTCCTTTCACACACTATTGTCACATATCCATCCTCGCCGTGTGTTTATTCCATTTTCATTCCATGCTATTGTATTCACAGGGAGAGTCGTTATTAACCACCCATTCCATTTCTGTAACGGAATCATGAGGATGCAATCAGGAGCCCCATTCCTGTTCTGGAATGACAGCGGCGGCGGGGAGGTCTGTGCTGAGCACTTCCAGGCATGATCGGGATATCCAGGTAAGTGACACCCTTCCCTCCCCCCACAGGTTACTTGTATTTCCCCCCCCCCTGTGTTTTGGGGCTTGGTTTTGTGTTTTGACGTGGGAGGGGTAGCTTGAATTTGCCACGCAGCCATTCTCTCGGGAGAATGGCCAGGTTTTCATCTGGCTGGTCATAAAGGCAGCCTTGCATTTACAGCCGGCCGGCAAGGAGTGAGAGAGCCCGTTCCTGCAGCAGACTGGAGATAAGTGTGCAAACATTTACCTCTGTTCCATTGTAGGAATGGGAGAGGGGCTTGCAGGACAGAAACAGGGCTTTTGGCCCCAGTGTGAAAATCTCTCTTTTCCTGTGGTTTGAACACATTGCTCCATGTCCTTGTCTCTGGAGCTGCAGAAAACAAGCTTGCTCCATCCTCAGTATGATATTCCTTCAAATATTTAAACATGGCTATCATGTCCCTGCTTAACCCTTCATCTACTAAGTATGTATCTCTATTAAAAAAGAGAGAGATAAAATTAGTCTGGCATGACTTGTTTTTCAAAAACCCATGTTGCCTTTTAGTGATCACATCATTCCTTTCTAAGTGCTTATAGACTGTCCATTTAAAGATCTACTCTAAAATCTGTCCTAGTATTGATGTCAGGCTGACCGGGCGATAATTATTTAGATCTCCTTCCCCCCCTTTTGTAAAGATGGGAACAACATTTGCCCTCCTCCAGTCTGCTGGGCCCTCACCTGTTCTCCAGGATTTCCCAAAGATTATTGCCAGCGGTTCTGAGATTACTTCTGCCAGTTCTTTTAATACCCTTGGACGTAGTCCATCTGGCCCTGGAGACCTGAATTCATTTATACTGGCCAGGTATTCCTGAACAACCTCAGTACCTATTCTATGCTGCATTTCCCGTACTGCATCATCTGCTCCATTTTCTCCAGGTTGAGCACTGTTCTCCTTTTGGGAGAAGACCAAGGTGTTGAGTAGCTCTGCCTTTTCTCTGTCCCCTGTTAGCATTTTGCCATCTTCTCTGTCCTACCACTTCCTTGTTCTTTCTTTTGCTATGGACATTTTTTTTAAAAAAGAGCCCTTTTTATTGTTTTTAAACTCACTAGCAAGCCTGAGCTCCCTCTGTGCTTTTGCTTTTCTGATTTTTCCCCACACAAGCTGGCTATTCGTTTGAATTCTTCTTTGGTGATTTCTCCTTTTTCCCTTTCTTGTATATGTTCCTTTTAAGTCTTAGCTCAGTTGAAAGTTCTTTAGACATCCATACTGGTTTCTTTAGACACCTGCCATTTTTCCTCCTCATTGGAACTGTTTGAAGTTGTGCATTCAATATCTCACTTTTTAGAAACTGCCATCCATCATGTACACCCTTCTGTTTTAGTATTCCTGACCATGGGATCACCCCCCAGTAATTAATTTTCTGAATCAGTGTTTTTAAAATCTAGAAAGCATGTCTGACTACACTTGGCCTCCCCTTTTCCACTGTATAACAAACTCCAGCAGAACATGGTCACTGCCTGCTAAGGATCCTGCCACTTCCACCCCATTAACCAGATCATCTCTGTTGGTTAGGATTAGATCTAAAATAGCTGTTCCTCTTGTTGCCTCTGTGACCTTCTGGATAATGAAATTGTCAGCAAAGCAAGTGAGGAATTTGTTAGATCTTAAATTTTTGGTAGAGCTGGATTTCCAACAAATATCAGGATAGTTAAAATCCCCCATGATTACTACATCTCTCCTGTCTGAATGCGCGGTCATCTCTTCTAGGAAGGCATCACCCAAGTCCTCAGTTTGGCTTGGAGGTCTGTAGTAGACCCCCACAATGACATCCCTGCTTTTTTTCTCCCCCCTTGATTTTCTCCCCCAGATGCTCTCAACCTGGTTCCCAGGTTTAAGTCATGGATCTGTTCACAGGTGTACACATCCTTAATATATAATGCTACACCACCACCCTTCCTGTTTGGTCTATTTCTCTGAAATAGGTTATACCCCTCTATTCCTACATTCCAATCATGAGACTCATCCCACCAGGTTTCAGTGTTGCCTATTATATCATATTTATTTTGTTGTGCTAAGAGTTCAAGTTCATCCTGTTTATTTCCCATGCTCTGTGCATTTGTATAAAGACATCTAAGACCATGGGCCATTCCCCCTATCTGTCTTTTAAAGGTTTTATTCCTCCCACTGTTGGGTTCTTGTACTATTTGCCTTGTTGTCTGTATAACATTTGGGCTATTACCTTCAGCACTTGATAAACTCCTGCCCTCATGAACACTGTCTCCCTCCCTCCCACAAATCAGTTAAAAACCCTCCTGATCAGATCGTTCAGACTCTTAGCAAAAACATTCCTACCAACTGCTATGAGGTGCAACGTATCCCTTGCCAGAAGTCCACCTCCCTGAAACTGCACCCCATGGTCCACGAAGCCAAACCATTCCTGGTGGCACTATCTGCGCAGCCAGTTGTTCACCTACACTATCTTTCTCTCCCTTCCTGGGCCATGCCCTTACACTGGAAGGACAGACAAAATGACTACCTGTGCTTCCAAATCCTTCAGTTTGCATTTGTAATTTTCTGAGGTACTTAGAATGTTCTGAAAACCCCTTGACCTACAGCGCTAAAGCACTCTCATCCTATGGTTGAGAGGATAATGAAAAGATCTTTTCAGATGAGACCTGAAAAATATTTGTTATGTATTTTTGATGAACCCATAGAGAAATATAATGAGAAAATTATGTTTAATTTAATTTTAGCAGCCAGAATTACTTATGCACATCACTGGAAACTAGAAACCATCCCTACAAAAGAGGAATGGGGGTTAAAGTTATTGAGCTTATGTATCTGGATAAATTAACAGTTGCCATAAGAAATAATAACATGAAAAAATTTGAGAAATAATGGAAGGAGACAAAAAATTATTTACTTGAACTATGGGGAAATGGGATGGATACGGGATTTATAATGTAAATAAGAAAATTTTAAAACAAGAATTTTGAGAAGCCCTCGTTTTGTTGGGAAATATTAAAAGGGACTTGAGTCGCCGTTAACAATAAGCTGGTTAGAAAGAGGGGCTAAAGTGAATAATCAGATAAGTAAATAGATCTCAATGATGAGACCTGATGGGAAGTGGCGAATGAAGTAGAATGAATAGATGTTTAAGAATGTTGATGTAAGAATGAGGGAGAATAATTTTAGTTGTAAAAAAGAGAAGGAAGATTGGGTGAATGTACAATACTGTTTAGTAAAACATAAAATGGGAAGATATATGGAAGAAAAACGTATGAATGTAAAATTTATGGAATTGTATGACCATATGAATGTGTATAAGAATTAACTATAAAAGAAATCAATAATAAAATTATATTATTTAAAAAAAAAAAGCACTCTCATCCTTCAGTAAACCATAAACCCCAGGATTCTGTAGGATGGAGCCATGACAGTTAAAATAATATCAAACTGACAAAACTGTTGTGAGCTGACTGTGGGTTCCACTGAAACCAATGCTAGGATTTATTGGCTGGCTGCTAGTAGTATATTCAGGTGTAAGTTAACCTTAGACCTGTGTATGCCTCTTTGGGGTGGGGGTGATGCAGAGAGCTGGCATCCTCCATTGCATTTTTAGTTTCATGATCTAGAGTTACAGATCTCGAACTGTTCTGTATTCACTTATTTTTGTGGCACTATTGCCATGGTCATAAATACACCCAGCCCACAGTGTAACAAGCAGAAGCTTCTGCTCATTGCATAGTGGCTTGGAGATAGGAGGGGACTTGTCACACCATAGCTCAGGGCATAGGAGGAGGACAGAGAGGGTGGTCCACCCCGGGTGGCACTTTTTTGAGGGGTGGAACTTTTCATGTGAGACACAATTTTATTTTTCAACGATTTAAACAAATGTGAAGTTGAAGGCTTTCATAGCCAGCATCCATAGATTTTCCTTGGTTTTTTTCCGGCCTGTGAGGCAGTGTTCTGGAAGAGTTTATTTCTGACATTTCACCTGCACCTGTGGCAGGCATCTTTCATACTGCTCTTTCATACTGCTTTCATCTTTCATACTTTTTCATACTCTTTCATACTGCTGCACATTTGCAGCATTTACAGCGATCAGGAAGCCGTGGAGAAAACACCCGCCAGTTTGATGAGTGGTGATGGTGACTAAGCCTTAGATTGTTATAATTTGATCTCATTGAGTGCATGTAATATCTTCGTGATTTTTTTTTACATTGTTCTTTTGTTCCTGAGTTGAAATAGAGTATCACAGTTTTTTGGACATGCACACTACACAAACTAACATTTTAAAAGTGATTTATTTATCCCTGTTCCCTATTTTATTTATTTATGTACAGTCATCCCTTCATATTCATGGGGGTTAGGGGCAGACAACCCCCGCAAATGTGAAAAAAAACGTGAATAAGAAATTAGCCTGCAGGTGAGCGGCTTTCCACCAGGGACTGGGGTGGAGAGGGAGCGCACGAGGGCCTTTCCTCCCTGCCTTCCCAGGGCAGCAACGGGCTTCATGAGAAGCCCCTCGGTGCCTTGGGAAGGGAGTGGGGTGGAGAGCGAGCCTGCCCGCGGCTTTCTTCCCCGCCTTCCCAGGGCAGCAGTGGGCTTTGTGAGAAGCCCCTCGCTGCCTTGGGAAGAGAGTAGGGTGGAGAGCAAGCGTGCCAGCAGCTTTCCACCCTGCCTTCCCAAGGCAGCAATGTGCTAAGCCCTTCGCTGCCTTGGGAAGGGACAGGGTGGAGAGCAGCGGGGGGGGGAGGTGGCTTTCTGCAAATAATCGAAACAGTGAATGTGAAAGTCGTGAATGTGGAGGGGCAACTGTATTTGATTTCCCTATACATCATTTTGACTTTTTGTAGTATTTTTGCTCTGTATTGAAAGAGGTAGCAAACTCAGGGACTGTCCCAGGTGTCAAAAGCTCTAGCTATGCTACTGCCCTCTTGCCCACACCACAGATCTCTCTTGCACAGGTTCCCTTGAGTTTAAGGTAGGTTCTGTGGTGTCTATTTAGAAATAAGTCCCACTATATTAGACTTAATTTAAGGTGTGTGAGAGATTGTAGCTCTTATCTCATCCCAAACCCTTATATTTACCTGGACACAGGGCATGTCTGGATGGCAATTTACCCTGGGCTTTCCCCCATGTTGGAGCCCTGCAGTCCAAACAACGCAGAGCTCTTGGCCCAATTCACCTCTGGACAGTCTGGACAATGTCTGAGGTGAAGCCAGGGTAAAACATTTTAAAATGTTTCAAAATAACCCATAGAAAACCCCGTGTTATGTAGCAAAACCTGGATGGGCCCAGTGTGGGAACACAGGAGTCCGTATCTGCAATGCCGGGTTGTATCGCCAGATGCCAACACCACTGGTGTTGCTCCAAAGCTGGGAAGGAGACCCCAGCATGTGATCAAGGCCCCCTGCATGTGACCAGCCTTGATTACATGGTGAGCGCAACATGCAACAATAGGGGAGACACCTGCCAATTCCAGCTAGCATGTGCAGGTGGACTTCTGCCCATTTCGTCATGGTAATGGGGGGATCCGGGCCAGCTCTGAGGCCAGAATACTCTGGCTGGAAGGTGGTGTATGGCCAGTGAAGACAAGCCCACAGTTTTAATATTGCTTATATTAACTATGGTTGTCCATTCTCTAAAAATACCAATCGTCCAATCTAAAAGCAATCTTTAAAATACAGGATGTTTCAGAATATCAAAAAGTGATATTTCATGTTTTTTAAAAAGGTGTTTTAAAAACAATTCAGGGTAGAAATAAAATTTTATTATTATTGTGGGTGGGCTAGGGTATTGTGACTATGGAGTTTTTCTATTGTAAGCTGCCCCGATTGCGTTGCAGAGGGGTGGGATAGAAATAAAATTTTATTATTATTTATTATTATTTATTATTGTTGTTGTTTGTTTTAAAAAAAAAGCTCTGATATGCCATCCAACCAGCTTTTCTGAAGTTTCAAGTTTGAATTTTTGGACTTATTACAACTTTACCAGAATGCCTATTAAAAGAGATGTTGCTGTGGAGACATCTTCCTAATGATACAATCTCACCAAATGACAATGGCATCTCCCCTTCCTAAAACTCACCAAATGACTATGATTGGCAGTAGGTTCAGGGCAGAAGAAAGGAAGCACTTCTTCACACAATGTGTAAGGGTCCAAGGGCCATTAGAAAGTTGCACCCCCTATTTTCCCTGAAGGAAATCATGATGAGAAGTGGCCAGCCTGCCCCATGCCCATCAGCTAGAGGATAAGGAGGTGCAAGAAGCTTGCTATGCCCCTTTATATTAGAGAAAAACTACAGTATAAGAAATGTGTAATAAGCACTAGTAACCTTCTCATCTTTTTTCCTTTTCTGATGTCTTTTAGGACTTTGTCAGACACGACAAATACAGCATCATAATGACACCTAATTAATGCAAAAGGGTGCCTATACTGCACGACATCGTGCTATGGTGATTGTAAAATGTGAATATTGACAGCCCAAGCCATCCATAGATCTAGGTGCCGTTTACAGGATGAAAATGTCCTGGGAAGAATTCATGTCGATCCCTGGCAGTTTACACGTACATCGGGTCGGGTACGTGATTTTCGGAAGGGGGGCCACCTTTTATCCCTCAACCTGCGGGACTTCCAGTCCCCTGGTTTGTGCCAGTTTTTAAAAAATCACTGGAGGATTCGGAAAATTGGAAATGTAAACAGCCTGGGACAAAATGTCTCGGTACTAGGGATGACCAGAAATGGTGACTGGGGGCGGGCTTAGAGATCAGGGACCAGAAAAGGAGGGGTCAGTCACCCGTTCAACAGATCCAGCCTCACCAGCCGAAAACAAAGGCATCCCTTCCAGCTGCACGAAGGTTGATGTGTGTGTGTGTGCGCGCGCGCGTACTCAATCACCTTTTTAAATGGATTTCTACACTGCAAACCCTTCAGCTTTAACCTCTTCCTCAACTGCATGTTACAGAGAGATGGTCACCCATTCATCCCCTGCCTGGATCACCTCCCTGGTATTCCAGCCTCTGAGCGAATGAACACCCTTTAATTCCCCCTCTGTGCCTGTGCCTTTCAAAATGCCTGTCTGTAGCTGGTTTGCTGTAAGGGTTAACATTTTAAAGAGGCAAGGGGGAACCCAATCCCCCCCACCTCACTCGGCTTGATCTCCCTGCGTCTGAGCAAAAGATCTCAGTCTGGGTCTTTCAAAATGCCTCTGCTTAAAGTGAAAGAAATTCCAAGCCTCTACTCGGCTTGCTTTCAAAAGGAAAGGAGATGGTTTAATTGTTCCTCCGTCTGAGGTCTTTGAAAAGTGCCTTCTGCCTCTGCTTCAAGGGTTAACATTTTAAAGAAGCGAGGGGAATACCAAACCTCTGCCCCCCTGTCTCCCCCCCCAGCCAGCCAATAGCATCGCTCGTGGCATGGAACTTTAAAGGAAGTGTGTCACCGAGGTTGTGAAAACACGAGTAATCGCATACTTGATTGACAGCCAAAAAAACCCACAAAAAACTACAACCTAAAAAAAACCAACAGAACTTTGGACGTGTAAATATCAGTCACGGGACCACCTGGGATATCCAGATCAGTGACATAAATCGTATAAACAGCGAGGGACGGATTCGTGATCACAAAATCACGGTAAGCACCGCGACAATTTCTGTCATGTAACTGGCACCCTGGTGCTTTTTTTGCACTTTTGCATTTTTTCCACGCACCATTGTGCTCATGTGCATACAGTGTCAATAGGCAGAACACTTCCGGGTGAGATCATGAAAAACAGGTATGGGGGTGTTCTTTTTACGAAACTCTCTGGTTTAGTCTGAAATTTTAAAGTGTGTTTCTGTGCTTGTGTGTACATTTGGTGTCTTTATTTTGGTGTATTTTTAAATTTTACCATGCTTGCTTCTTCTCGCGAGAATCACTAAGATCACAAACACAGAAGTAAACAGAGCTCTGTTTGTGTTCCGTCAATGCTGGGGCAGCCTTTTAGTGCTACAGAAGGTAAGGTCTGAAAGGGTTACTTTGGCAGGACAAGTACGCAGAAAAAAATATGGTGGGAAAGGAACATTAATGGAGGTTTGTCTGATAAAGTCTTTACATTGTAAACCTGAGAGAACAGGCTGGTAATTGTTGTAACCCACTGAGAACCTTTATTGCCCAAGGAAGGGAAGATAATGGTGATGAATTGAAAGGCATGATGTACACAAAGAAGTCTGAACAGGTGGAGCTTCAGCCTCTTAGCTGAAGCAGAACACCATTCAGGACCCCCAGACAACATTATGTGGGCACTTCAAGGTTGGCACTGATCCTTTATAAAGAAGCACCAGTAGTCCCACCAAGGAACTACCAGCAATGATACTTCCTCCCTCTCCAAATCTGCACCTCTGTTGTGCTCAGCTTGACATCACCCTGAAGGCTCCAGGTGGCCACTCAGCTTGGAGCAGTTTCACCAGATCTGACACTGGCTGAAAACTGGACATCATAAGATCTGGCACTTGAGATTACTACACTAGACTTGGGAATCTCATAAGGGGCCTAGCACTTGTAGGATTTCCAATGGGCTTATAGAAGCCCAAGCTTTGTGGCCAGTCAGTCTTTGGCCAGACACCAAGCACCTGCTCATCCTCTGTTTTATTTTGGGCCCTTCAGGGAGTTGCTTGTTGCCTTACAGGACCCTGGAAATAATTTGGTTGATGCTGATGGGACATATGAAGAGGTGCAGATGGATGAGGAACTGATATGTGTCTAGCACTCCCAGCTAAGTGAAGGATACCACCAACTTCCTGCAGAAATTACAGTCCATCCTCAACCTCAGGTATGTGTAATTCTTATACGGTTGTTCCTCTGTATCCACGGATTTGATATCCATGGATTTAAGTATTCATGGCTTGAAAATATTCTTTAAAAAATAAGAATCCAAAAAGCAAACCTTGATTTTGCCATCTTATATAAGGGACACCATTTTGCTATGCCATTGCATATAATGGGACTTGAGTATTCATGGATTTTTGTATCCACGGGGGGTCCTGGAACCAAACCCCAGCAAATATGAAAGGACAACTGTATACCGACATCCCTCACACAGATGGACTACAAGCAGTCAGGAGCATCATTCTAGATGGGGCTATAGCAGATCTATCCACTAAAATCTGCCACTTTTTTCTCACACACAGCTACTTCACTTCTGGTAATAACATATACCTTCAAGTTTACAGTACCATCATGGAGACATGCATGGCCCCACAATATTCCTACTTCTTTATGGTTGACCTAGAACAATGCTTCCTTAACTCCTGAACCCAGAAACCTCTCCTTTACCTGAGGTACGTTGATGATATCTTTATAATTTGGACTTATGGAGAAGAATTCCACCAGAATTTCAACAGCTTCTACCTTACCATCAATCTCAGCGAAGATCTATCAAAAGAACAAGTCCACGTTCTGGATGCCACTGTAGAGCTACACAACTAACATCTAAGCACCACACTATATTGCAACCCCCCTGACCACTACACATACTCACATGCCTCCAGTTTCCACCCTCAACACACTACCAAGTCCATAGTTTACAGCCAAACCCTCTGATACAATCACATCTGCTCAAATCCACAAGACAGGGACATTAAACTCATGGAATTACAATAAACATTCCTCAAGCTACAGAACCCACCATATGAGGTTAAAAAAAAACCCACAAATCATCAAGACAAAACTTGTACCCAGGACTAATCTATTGCATAATAAACTAAAGACAGGAAATGGCAGGAGTCTCCTAGTGATCTCATACAGCTCCCAGCTAAGACCACTCAGACCTATCATCAATGAATTATGACCTGTTTTGGACAATAATGCTGCCCTCTTAAAGGCTCTTGGTGGCAGGCCTTTAGTTGCCTACACATAGCCTCCCAATTTCAAACAGTTACTTACCTACAGGAGAACACACAACACAAATGGGAAGATGAGTATAAGACCTTGCCACAAACCAAGATACCAACTCTGCCTGCACATCTACTCAGGAAATATCATCACAGGATCTAATCACATCACCCATAATGCTAGAGTTACTTTCACTTGTTCATCCTCTAATCTGATATATGACATCCTCTTTCAACAATGCCCTTCAGCACTCTACATTGGGCAAACAGGCAAGCAGCTACACAAGAGGATAAATGGACATAAATCAGACATTAGGAATGGGCATATACAAAAACCAGTTACAGAACAGTTCAGTCTTCCTGGGCATTTCATCTCTGAACTCAGAACAACTGTCCTTGAACAAAAACAAAAACAAAAAACTACAAAGGAAGATTGGAAAGAGATACAGTGAAATTCATGAACTCCAGTCCATCAACAGTGGGTTGAACAGAGACAATGGTTTCCTGGCACACTACACAGATTATAACACTATTTGACACCCCTGCCTTATGAGAGCATTCTTGGCCAGTTTATCACATCTCCTGGTTCCCAGCCAGCATCACATTACATTCCAATAACTCCCTCCACCCTTCATGTGGTTATCTATTCACCCTGGCCTTAGGCAACATCTCCTGTCTTTGCCCCAATGACCATTCTTAAAATTGAACTTGTCATCTCATTGCCATATCCACAGGTTTTGCATTTCTATGGCTATTCATACAGTTTCATAGAATCATAGAGTTGGGAGAAACTAAGGCCCATCCAGTCCAACCCTCTGTCATGCAGGAATACACAATAAAATCATTCCCGACAGATGGCCACCCAGCCTCTCCTCTGCCTAAAAACCTCCAAAAAATGGAGATCCACCACACTCAGAGGCAACATATTCCACTGCCGAACAGCTCTTACTGTCAGGAAGTTCTTCCTAATGTTTAGGTGGAATCTCTTTTCCTGTAGTTTGAAACCATTGCTCCCTGTCCTAGTCTCTCGAGCAGCAGAAAACAAGCTTGCTCCACCCTTAGTATGACATAACGGTCTGTTCCTAGGCAATTCATCATACTTGAGAGGAAATAGACCGAAGTCTATGAAAGCTTATGCTACAATTTCTTTCTTATGCTACAAGCTTATGCAAGAGCCCTTTGCATATGGATATAGCTCAATGGTCCCATTGAGGTGGTGTTTCTAGCCAGAGCCTAGCACTGTGGCACTGATAAATGTATATTATCTGAAAAGCAATTTATGGGGGTGGGATGGGAGAACAAGCTATCAGAACAACTAATATTTGTATATTGAACAGTGGAGCATCCCTCCATTTCATCTCCTTTACTACAGCCATTTGGAATGCTGTTTGGAATGGTGTTTGACAGATGAGGAAGAAGCATGATGGAGCTAACCATATAACTAGCCATAAACAATGTACTTTTAGGTATAGTGCTGCCACCATCTTAAAACAATTGTGGTTCTTATTGGAAAGGTAATTTTTAAAAATATTTAAAACTTTTAAATGTGTGGGAGTTGCTTGAACTATTGCCTAGTTAGGAAGAGCATGAATCCTATCTTTGCAGCTGCTTTTAGTTTTTGGATGGACACTCTACTTCCCAGACACAGTTACATAAAAATTCTGTATTTTTTCTGTATTTTCAAGGCACTGTGATCACCACCTCACCAGTCAATAAGAAAAAAGAGGATTCAAAGTGAACCAAGAAGGCCCTTCTGCAGACAATAGGCTGCCATTCTACAGTGTTTTAAACTCATCAGCACCTCAAAGATCAATCACGGTTATGACTTAATTGGCAAAAACCACTGAAAGGGAAGTGCTGGGTCATTTTTCACAACATGATTGGGCAGAATAGAACCTTCATATTTTGCTTTGTGTCTCTGTTTTTTACAAGTGTTTCACACTTGCCCTTTAGGGGGGGAAAAGAGGGGGGAAGCTGGGAAACAAAGCCAGCTAATGATGTAAATGGGCACCAGGGGGTATGGCTATGAGCCAAGTAAAGCCAGCCAGCCTGAAAGTATGCCATTAGCGAACCTATCCCATTTCAGATCAGATATCTTCTCCTTTCTGGCAGCTACTCACAAGCTAAAGCAACTTGCTGCAACACAGATGGAGTTAGGAGCTTCAAGGGACATCATACACAGACCAGAGGAGGAACCCACAGACTAGGAAGAACATTAATGGCTATTTCAGCAGCCATTTCTGGGGCATAGCAGTTTCCTCTGGTGTGTCCAGCAGCCCAGATATCAGTACTCAAATTACAGAGGGGATCTTTAGCAAAGTGTACCAGCCCCATTTTGTAAGTCCTGCCATTTTAGCCAAATCATGATCTTATCCCATTTGAAACCTGGTAGCTAAGATTGCCCATCCCCAAAAGTATGGGGTGCAAGTCCCTCTTTTTGCTCTGTGTAATTGAAGCACTGTCAGATATTCAGCTCTCAAGTGGTAGCTGAGGACAGAGGGAAGCCTTGTAAACATCTTGCTGTGTCCAGGAACCCTAAACCTTTGCTCTCTTCCCCTCCCTGGCAGCTTGAGCAAGGAAGCTAAGCAACCCAATGAAAGACTAAAAGATGTCAGTTGTCTATTTTATTGTATTTTAAATATACCATAAGCAACACTGAGGACTTCAGTTAGAAGATGTGATATGAATTGTGTGTGTGTGTGTGTGTGGTGCCAATGTGGCATCATGGTTTGAATGTTGGACTATGACTCTGGAGACTAGGGTTCAAATCCCTGCTCAGTCATAAAAACCCACTGAGTGACCTTGGGCTAGTCACACTCTTGCAGCCCCAGAAAACCTGATAAGTTTGCCTTAGGGTTTCCATAAGTCAGAAATGACTTGAAGGCACATAACAACAACATACATATACATATATATATTATTTCCCCCTCGGATAATTCTTTGTTGAGTATGTTTGATTTAACCGTGATGTGCTGTACAAATTGAATTAGACAGATGGGGAGGGAGAGTGGAAGTGGCAATTGCAATAAACTGGTGCAGCATTTAATTTGGATGATAATTGCAGATCAAACAACAGGAGATTAAATGCTTCATCGATGTCCATTGCGTCAAAAGCCACGTGTCCAGTATCTCCACCTCGCTCTGCATTCTGCCTTGTGAGAGCTTCCCATTGTTGTGCAGGGTGGAAGGTCTTTGCTTCCTGAACAGCAGCCAAGAATACTGGCAGTATGTAAACAGCCGGAAGGACATGAAATAACAGGATATCCTTGTAAAGTGGAGGCGGAGGGAGAAAGAGAGAGGCTTCTCACTTCAGCAAATAGGTGAATCATCAGCTCACTAGCCTGGTCTTACTGTCTGGAATGAGTGTAATTGCTGTTCACTTTACTCCCCTCAGAAGCTGACTGGCTATTTGAAGACAATACTCCTCAAACATTTCACTCTGTCAAGGCTAAGCAAGTCTTTTGTTTAACCCATCATTCTCACTCTATATTTACTTAAAATGTGCTAGATTTCAGGAAAGAGCGTCACTGAACATGGACTTCTAGCATGAATCTCCTGTTCAGTTGGATGAAAGAATTGGCTGCTCATCATCTTGTACATCACTGCTATGGAAATTACTATGCCAATGAACCTTGAGTAGTTTTAGGATTCTTTTTTAAAATGCATTTTAAAGTTTGTTTGTTTTTTTTAAAAAATAAATCCTTGTATTTCACATACATTGTCAAGTTAAAATGTACACAAGGAAGAGTACAAGAAAGGTTAAGAAACAGAGTAATGAAAAAGAATTTTATTTGAAAACCATCCTGAGTATTCTTATTGCTTATTGAAGGTCAAACTGTATACTACACATAGCACTTACTTGGAAAAGATTCTCTTTCAAGTGCTGAAAGATATCTGTTTACCATAGTATTGTTACAGCACCTTACACCCCTCTCTATAATATTTCATAATTGACAATAATTAGACACTTCACAAGGTCTAGTAGACCTGGGCAGACCAGAAGTGGGGTTAGGTGAAGGTCTCCAGGACCTAAACAAAAGTGTTGTGGAAAACTACTGGCCCAAGATAGGATTAAGCAAAGCCTCTAGTAAACAACACGGTCAACAAGGTATGCGCTAATCCCATCTTGGATGCATTGGCAATGACTCAATCATCACAAACAAACAAGTAATGGGAACATCTGTTATCCCCAGAAAGCCTTTCCTCACACCTTTCCTATGCCACAATACGGAAGTTGTCATAAGCCCATCAATTCTAATATCTAAGCCATTAACAACAATTAGCGAAGTTGCAGTTTCCTTTGTTTAACAGTGGGAAAGCCATCTAAGCTATGTTCTACACTCAAACACCCCTTCATAATGCAAAATTGGGTATAAATATTAGTCCCCAAACAATAGCAAAATGTGCTACAGTTGGACACCGTCACTCTGTCTGATCGCTGTACCACCCTGAACTCCAAGTCTGAGTCTTCTGTGCTGCACAAATCTCTGCTCTTCAGGACTGATAACTATTGTCATTATTCCCCACAGCTATTCCTCTATCCAACCTTTCTACCTTAACTCTTTGTTAGCCTTGTGTGGTCTCTGGGAGAGTGTGTTTGTGTCTGTCTGTGTCTATGTCCGTGTGAATGCTTCCATGTTATTTTCTAATAAAAACCATTTTATTTTACTTTAACTTGGAGTCTCTGCAGTTAGCACTGGTATGCATAGGTGCAAAGGTTCCGCAAGTTATCCGACATCTCACAGCCATTCATTTGAGCTATTATAATTCACCCAATTAATAACATACATTTGGTGTCATGAAGGAGTCCTGCACAGGCCCCCGCCAATTTGGGTAACAGTACCAAATTTCCTCACTCACATATTTTACATTTGCAATACTTTGTTTTGTGATTGGTCACTAGAAGGTAAACATGGCTGTGCCAGTCAGATTACTGAAGCATGTAACTTTGAGGAAAGTCTTTTGTTAAAGGGGGGAAAGGGTTAATCACAGGGAATGTGTATTCCCTTTAATGTCTAGGCTGAAACATATCCTCAGTCTTTCTATGTTGAGGGGGAAGATCTGAAAGGGGCTTCTACTCATGCTTGCTTGAAAACAAGAATCTCTACTGTTGCTTTATTGGGCTTCCCTCAATCTTGTGGAGGATCCTACTGAGTGAACTTTAGTTATACATAACACTGTCACACAGTAAAGAGCCCATCAGATTGTTCACATAGGGCTGAGGACAAATCTTGTTAACACACCCCAATCTTTAAAGTTCTGCTTAAATACCTTAAAGGCACCAGATCCTGCCTTAGCTTAGAAGTTAAGCATGGTCATCTCTGGTTTGTACTTGGATGGGAGACTGCCAATGAAGACCAGATGCTGTACGCTATATATTTCAGTGGAAGGAACTGCCAAAGCCACCTCTGAGTAGTCCTTGCATAAGAAAACCCTATGAAATTCATGAGGTCGCTATAAGTCAACAAGTGTCAACAGGCGTCAACAGGTATGTGCACACACGGACACATACATGCCCTTTAAAAATTCTCCTTATCCTTTATAGTGTGTATATAATGTGTACAGTTGTTTCAGTGAAATGCATCCATTCACTCCATCAAGGACAACTTACTTAACTGAACAAAGACCAGCCTGGAATGACTTCTTCATTCATCAGCATTCCCTAATACTTTTACTTATCCTTTTGAAGTTTTGTAAGTTTCTAAATACATGTATGGTATTTTTCTGTTAATTAGATTTTGCTCTCAGTCTAAATCTTAGATTGGGAAAAGAATATTATAAGTATTTTAAATAATATTGTATAGTATATATTAATTTAGTTTGCTTTTAATAATAAGATAGATTAATGAGGTACTGACACAGATCTATACTAGAGGTAATAGACATTGGATGGGATTTTTACTTATATTTTCTTTTTCTCATTTCTAGTTTTGAAGAATAGTGGTTCTGTTAAATACGTAGAAGTTCAACTAATTAGTCAAAGCAGGGGATGTAGGGTATTTTAGCATTCCTGACCATTAGCTAGGTGGCAGGAAATCATGTGTCTTTTTCCCTATACCCTTTTGTTGGATAGGTGTTGTCTAGGTTAGTTTGTAAGGTATATATTTGTCTTTGTGTTCCTTTTGTGTCCCTTATATGTTGTCTTTATAAATATAAAATGATGTGTGTGAATAAAAATAGAAAGTGGAAGATTTGTAATTTTCTTGGGAAGGGACTACAACTTCTATCACTTCATTGTCGCATAAATTGCCCTCAAAATACAAGGAGTGGGATAAATGAATGCTCTTTTGAACTCTCCCCCACCCATAATGCAGGCTTTGTCTTTAAAAGTGAAACCTGTGTCTGCAAATTGCAGCTAATTCTACCATGATTTTAATTTTTTAAAAGTTATAAATGTTTTCTTCACCTAAACAAAACAAAATGAAATCAACCAAGATGGGACTGGTCACAGGGTTGATAAATGTCTTCTTGTGGGAAGGCCATGTTCCCTCCTGCTTAAAAGAAGCAGTAAATAACAGCTTTTTTAAAAAAAATTCCCTTGAGAGAACAGATTTAAGAACTATAGACCATTGTCACATACACTGGGCCCTTGATATCTGCTGAGGTTTGGTTCCAGGATACACACACACACACACACACACACACGGATACCAAAATTTGTGAATGCTCAAGTCCCATTCTATACAACTGCATAGTAAAATGGTGTCCTTTATATAAAATGACAAACAGCAAGGTTTCCTTTTTGGAGTATTTTTTTAAAAATATTTTCAAGATGTGGTTGCTTGAATCTGTGGATAAAGAATCTGTGGATACAGAGGGGTGACTGTATTCCATTTGATGGCCTCACAACTGTAGATGCATTTGGATGATAATCAGGATTATTATTGTGGCATGTTCCAGTTCAGCTTTCAGATAAAATTTAAGGACTGGGATTCAGCCTGTTCCAATTGAGGTCGAATCCACGTGAAAGATCAGATTTGTAGTCAAGGAGTATCCACAGATCCAATACTTTCCCCTGAAATTTCAATGGCACTAGTGATGGGAAACCTATTTACACTACTACCGTATATTTAGTATGATCATGCAACTGTTATTATCTTGTTTACATTACAAAGAATCATAGAATCGTAGAATCATAGAAACTACAAGGGCCATCCAGTCCAACCCCCTGCCATGCAGGAATACACAAATCAAATCATTCCCGACAGATAGCCATCCAGCCTCTGCTTAAAAAGCTCCAAAAACGGAGACTCCATCACACACCAAGGCAGTGTATTCCACTGTCGAACAGTTCTTACTGTCAGGACATTCTTCCTAATGCTTAGGTGGAATCTCTTTTCCTGTAGTTTGAACCCAATACTCCTTGTCCTAGTCTCTGGAGCAGCAGAAAACAAGCTTGCCCCATCCTCAGTATGACAGCCCTTCAAATAATTAAACATGGCTATCATGTTACCTCTCAACCTTCTCTTCTCCAGACTAAACATGCCCAGCTCCCTAAGCTGATCCTCATAGGGTAGTTATGGCTTTATCACTCTAGCATCTAAAAATGCTGTAATTCCACAAATGAGGAAAGAGGAAATGTAGGAGATTATCAGATGTTCTTAATATGGTGTTCCAGGAATGCCAGGAGATCGCCAAAGGGCCAACTTTTCAGTCAACATTGTCCTTGTCCCATGCCCCTTCTGTTTTGTCCTCTCTCTTTTTATTATTGATGGCTTAAGCCATCAATAGATTGCCCATTCAATTTCTGTCATGCAATCACAGGCATCTGAACCTGTGCCCTATTCTGCTGGCACGATGCCAACCACGGTGGGAGGTCCCTGCTGAACATTTCCAGGTGCGATTGGGACATCCAGGTAAGTGACACCCTTTTTTCACCCTCCCCAGGTTACTTGGATTTTTTTTTACTTTATTTTTCTGCTTGCTGTCATTTACAAAGCTTTCTTTTACTTTTTTAAAAATCCCCCCCCCCTCACTTGTTCTCTCGCAAGAACGGCCCAGGATTTCAAATAAGGAAGTGAATGAGGCTCGGCGAGAGCTCCATTCACTTCCTGGACTGCCAGAGAGGAGAGCAGCTTCTGTCTCACTTTTAAGGGTAGGTCTGGGGGAAAAAATTGGAAGTGCTACAGGGACAGGAGTGAGATGAGAAATAGCTGGTGAGATGGGGACGCTATATATGGTCCCCATCTGAAAATCTCCATAGTGGCATTGTTACACTTATTATTGCATGTCGCTGTAATCGCGCAAAAGGACCACCACAGAATTATCACACAACCACCACTAGCACTTTAAGAAGGGGACTTTACTTCCATAATTTAGCATGGGCGAGATTTCAGTGGTTCTTGCGAGAAGACGTAAGAGTGCTTAGAAATACCCCCAAATAAACTTAATTTGCAAAGTAAATGAACACACAAACACTTAAAAAAAACTTAAAATGTGCAAACAAACTGGGACAGTTCATAAAAAGAGCATCCTGTTAATAGTTTTCATGTTCTCACCTGGACGTTTTCTCGCCATGAATGGGGAAGGGGGAAAGAGGACCACCCATTCATGCTGCAATCTCATGATTACAGCAGGATTTATTTATTTTTTGCACACTCTTCAATACCATGATAAAAGCAATATTGGGAGCTATTGATGGCTTGTCCCACCAATTAAAAGTGATGCCTTATTCGTGGCTAGAGCACAGTTTGACCAAGTGAACATGACAACGTTGTGCAATAGTGGGAACCATTTGCGCTACCATGATGTTGCAATTGTGCAATTTTTACCACACCTGATATGGTCCTAAGTCTACATGGGGAAGCCTTTGAAGAGCATTCATAGGCTTCAGTTAATACAAAATGCAGCGTTTTGGCTGCTAACTGGAGCAATGCATCATGTTCACATCACTCCACTACGACAATATCTGTACCAGGTTCCAATTGCTTACTGGCTCAAAAAATTAGCCTCAAACCAACTGAAAGGGGCACCAGAAGAACTTCATGCTACTGACTCCCTTGGAGTTGTCCACCCTGCTTAATGGCTGTAAGTGGACATTATCAGACAAGGAAAATAAGGTGTCATAAAGATGCCTAATGATCGTCGCCCTTTCGCAAGATGTCCTATTTAAAAAAACATACTTTTTTATTGATGACTCAAGCCATCAATTTACCCCCATGGTGCTTATGTGCCAGCATTGCCAGCGTTTGAAACTTGACGCCATTGTACTCATGTGAATGCAGCGTCAATAGCTGGTCCAGTGATAACACTTCCAACTGAGATCACAACATCCAGGTAGGTGACACACTTTTTATGACCCTCCCTGGTTTACCTGGAAGTTTTTAACTATGTTTGTGTGCTTTTTGTTAACTTTTTGAGTGTTCTTTTTGCTTTTACTGTATTTTTGAATTTCCCATGCTAGGTATTCTCGTGAGAATCCACAGGATTTCAAACAAGGAAGTGAACGGAGCTCCATTCACTCCTCGTTCATTGCCAGGAAGCCTTTTGACAGGATTACAGGTAAGTGTGTCATGGGGAGTTCTTTTGCTGGCATAAACATGGCAAAGTTATGCCAGCAAAAGAACAGGGTTTAGGGGGGTGGTCTGGTAAAGTCCAGTGAGAAGTCGAAGGCTTTCACAGCCACCATCCATAAGTTTTCCTTGGGGTTTTTTCTGGGCATTGAGGCTGTGTTCTAGAAGAGTTTATTTCTGTTTTGCCTGCATCTGTGGCTGAAGATGCCAGCCACAAATGCAGGCAAAACATCAGAAATAAACTCTTCCAGAACAAAGCCTCACAGCCTGGGGAAAAAAAACACAAGGAAAACCTAAAGTCCAGTGACTTAGGGCTCAGGTTCCCAAGGGACTAGCTGTTTCATGACACCCTGTGGTCAGAGGAACATCTGTCCAGGAAACATCTTTCTCGTCATTTGCTTCTAAACTCTGGGATTGCTCTCACTTTGGTGTTGCAGTGAGTTCCCTCCGTCTGTCCATTCAGGAACTATGTCAAGATGCATCCTTTTATCTTAGCTTTTAAAAATCTGGTCATGACTTTTAAACATAACTTTCAACATTTCACATATGAAAACAAGCACATATGTGGTCAAGTATCATCTGGGTGTGTTCAAGATGGCAAACTTTATTAGTGAGAAAGAACACACAAACTCAGAAAGGTTGCAGCAATTTGCTTTTTCATGAGCCTACTGGGAAGGGCAAAAGCCTGCCTCTTCTTCTCATCTCCCCCCTGCTGAATTAAACGAGTGGAAACTCTTACATTTGGAAATCAGCATTCAGTCATTGAAGTAAGCTAAGGACAAAGAGGAAAAGTGGGAGGAGAGAGAGAAACTGGGGTATTTTAAAAGCAGCTGAAAAAGTGGAGTGACAAGCAATCAGAAGTGTCCCTGCTAAATTGGGACAGTTGGAGGGTATATGTTAAAATTGCATTTAGCATTTTATTGTTTTTGTCTGCTTACTGTTTTATTTTCTGAATTGTTTCTGCTACTACTGCCTTGGTTGGTTTCAGAATGACAGTCAAGAAGTACCTGTAATAAATCAATAATAGAATATAAAGTCGTCTTCTACAAAAACCTGTTTGGTCTAGCATTTGGCAGGGCTCAGGATGCTTAGAAAGTATACTGTGCCAGAAAATTTCATCCAAGTATGTTAGGACAGAAATCATCCAAAGGGACCATTTCACCACCTAAAAGTTTTTGAGAGTGGGAGGCTGACTGAAAGCCAGCAGAAAACCCAGCAAAATATCACAAAAAGTGGCCAATCATGATTGTTTCACTACCTAGACCTTACTTCTGGTCATATAAAAAATATATTCCGGGCACTGCCAAGCATGTTGGTGCAGCCTGCCAGAGAATCAGAGAAGCCATGCCCTATGAGGAATGCTTGGGGAGCTGTGTATGTTTAGCCTGGAGAAGAGAAGGTTAAGAGGGGACATGATAGCCATGTTTAAATATTTGAAGGGATGTCATACTGAGGATGGAGCAAGCTTGTTTTCTGCTGCTCCAGAGACTAAGACATGGAGCAATGGATCCAGACTATAGGAAAAGAGATTCTACCTAAACATCAGGAAGAACTTCCTGACAGTTAGAGCTGTTCAACAACGGAACACACTGCCTCAGAGTGTGGTGGAGTCTTCTTCTTTGGAGGTTTTTAAACAGAGGATGGATGGCCATTTGTCAGGAATGATTTGATTAAATATTCCTGCATGACGGGGTTGAACTAGATGGCTCTTCTGGTCTGTTCCAACTTTATGATTCTATGATTCTAAGTCAGAAATAGTCCTCCAACCCTTGGCAGTTCCCTGCCCCAGGATATTTAAATAAAATGCAAAAATGCCACCTTGTGGGAAGGGCATTCTATGACTTCATTCTCACATAGTCAAGGAAAGACAATCTGAAGTTGCAGATTTTTCAAAGCAAACAGAAGTACATTTGGACCCTGAAGCAGGAATGCCCTGAAGTGAACCAAGATCTACCGGGTACATTTCCAAAGAAGGATGCAAACTAACTCTTGTCCTTGGTGTACACCCCTAATTTTAACTCAGGTGACCAGATGCAATCAAGGACAATGCTCCTGCACCTTTACAGAATTAGCAAACGTCTAGCATTTCACAGATGAAAACTGGGACATGTATAGCCAAGCAACATCAGAATGTGGACAAGATGGCAAAAGTTTTTAATGAGAAAGAACAGACAAGCTAGGAGAGGCTACAACAGTTTGCTTTTACCTGTATCTATTGGGAAGGGCAAGATTCTTCTCCTTCCTCTCTCTTCCCCCTCTGCTGAATTAACTGAGTGCAAACTCCTGAGTGCAAACTCAGTTTGCAGCAATTGAAGTAAGCTGAGGACAAGTGAGAGGGGAAGAGAAAAACTGGGACATTTTAAAAGCAGCAGAAAAAATGGGGACAATGGGATTAATTGGGACTATTCTTGCCAAATCAAGACAGTTGTGAGGTATGAAATGGGCTGAGCAACTTCATTTCTCCCTCCTGCAGTTATCCCAATTCCCACTTCCACATAACTGTTAAAGATACACAGTTGTCCTTCCACCCTCCTTTTTATCTTGTCAATCTTGTTTAGCCTAAGAGCAGTTTTTGAATCCTACCATAATCTCTGTCATTCTGAATATTTGGCATACTCCCTATCATTTTTTCCAGCACAGTATCCTGTGTAGGTAGGCATTTAAAGTCTGAAAGACCCTCCCTAGTTTGCCGCCACCAACTTCAGTTTATAGAACTCATCAAATGATTCATTCAGTAGACAAATTAGAGGGAGTTCACTGCAGAGCAACCAACATGATTAAGGGGGTGAAGGCGCTGACTTACAACATGGAAAAAGATTAAAGAGATAAATATGGTAGACGGAGCTGGCTAAGCAAAGAATCAGTGAGAGAGGAGAGCAGAGTATTTGCTGATATTGTAAATATTTGTAGGGTATAAATATGAAGGGCTGGAGAAACACATTCTCTAAATGATAACAGCCAGTAGTCGAGTGAAGCAGCTGGGTGAAGAAAAGAGAAAAAGCAAGCTCTGTTTAAACAGATGGTGCTAAATCTACTCTATTCCATACTGTATCATTACCAGCGAAAAATTATGGATGATTTAACTGTTTTTGGAGTGGCTTCCTTTCCATCTCACTAATTAATCTACGCAAAAGCCTAAAGGTAGCACACTGAGGAAAAAATGGTGAAAGTGAGCTCTCTCACCACTTTTGAATAATTGTTGAATGCAGAAGGAACAGGTGGGTATTTTTTTTCCTACAAGGTAGGACAAGTATCAAGATCTACTGGGAATCATACTGTGACCATGCTTTTTAACACCATAGGACACAATGTGTATCCTGGCCCTAAGGCCTTGAGTGTATAAATGAAGAAGACCAACAGCTCAATTCTGTATGTGTCTACAAATCCCACAGATCTCAATGAGACTTATTCTTAGGGGTGTGTGTATAGGATTGTAGCCTAAACCTTATTCTGCATTTCAAACTCTGCCTTCAGCTGGTTTCCAGTATGACAGGTGAGTCCAGCTAGGACCAAAGTATTGCAGAATTGCTGCAGAGGCAGGTGACTGCCTTGTGTTCCAAATTCTTTTTAAAGTTGGTCTACATTCCTTCTTGCTTCATTGAGGCAGGGAACTAGAATTGCCAGGTCAGGAGCATACAAGACCCTGAGGTTTCAGTGTTAGGGATGGCTTCTGATTATATTATTTAGCAGAATGTGTTCAGAAGCAACCACAGTTCTCAGAACATGTCCTTCAAGTAACAAGCATTAAGTCAAACATAAATGAGAGAACTTTTCTCTGGCTGGCAATTCTTTTTTCCCAAGCTCTACATTGAATAGAAACACATGCACTTTACCCAGCTGTGTTTTTAACCCATTGGCCAGCATTACTTTTAAGGACACATGGGAACTCTAGTCCAAACAAACTCTGTTTTGAACCGACAACAGTCTACAGTAGCCATGCCCTCCCCACAGTGTGTATGTGTATTCTGAATCCTATTGGCAGTCCTCCAATAAAACAGATTCATTGAATGAATTGTTTTAATCGTGAGTCAGCACATAGGTACATTTCATTGAATAAATGGGTCTAACTCTAGTTGGGGATAATAACAGGATTCAGACCAAAGTCTGTGTATATATCTTTCAAGGCAATGCTCTGTCCCTGAGATTCCTCCACCTTGCCCTGGAGACCAGAGAAGATGGTCCAGGCTCTGAGATTCAGGGCCATACCCTGGTACCCGGGAACCCTACAGCCCACCCTCCACCCCTGCACTTTTCAAAACCAGAAGTGCACATCCAGACAATTTTGTTTTGGAGGATGTTGGAGGCATTTGCGGCTGTCTGTTTGGCTTCCACAGGGTTGTAAGGTCAGAAAATTGGTCCTCAGACACACCATAGTCACCCACCCCTGCTTTAAAATAATGACTCAAAAAAAAAAAAAAAAGAAAGAAAGAAAGAAAGAAAATTGCTACCTTTCCGTTCTCTTTCTCTCAATCTCTCTCTTTCTCAAAGCTTTTTCCCTCTTACAGTTTACTGGTTACATTTATGAGGGAAACCAATCACAGCTTGGTCCTTGGATGCCATCTCCAGCTGAACCCAGTTCCACTGCCTGCTGCAAGGACTACCTGAGGTAATTCTTGTGCTGGAAACAAACAGTGGCAGTTTCTCCTAATCTGATTAATTTCCCCTAGGGGGAAATATCTGCTGTGCCTCCCTTGCTGGAAACGGACATGTTAGAAGCAATGGAATCAATTTATATCCAGTCCACCTCTTATATCTTACTGTGATTTCTGTCTGAATACCTCTTGTGTGAGCTGAAGTTCTCCTTCCCTGTAGTCTGAAAGGCTGAAAACATAGCAGATGTTGAAAATAGTGCAATAGTCTCCTGGATCTATTGTTTACAGCCTTTGGGCGTGATCATCAAGACATGGCATGTACTCTCAGCCACAAAGGGGTCTTGGGCCTCGGTTAAGATTCAGAGCTTTGTTGCTCTCTGATCTCAGGCTGTTCTTCTTGCCAAAGACACAGTATGAAGCTGGAAAATAACGAACCGTTATGAAAAATATTTTTTTAAAAGACACAGTATCAAGCTGTTACATTGGAGATGTATGGCTGGCATACTGTTAGTCGGTTACGATGTTGTAAGCTACACTTATGATTGCCAAGTTGTTTCCTGTTCACTTTGTGGTGCCGTTGCCATGATTGTAAAGGCCCCTGAAACCTACCTTAAAAGCCAGCCAGCCAGCCCTGTGGGTCCTGTCACAACTCTTTGTTGCACCATTGTTTGCTGGGAGGAGGGGATTAGTCATGCCATCATGCAGTGCTCCACTCACTGCAAAACTCTGTTGCCCAAGATGGCTGACTGGCTTTTAAGGTGGGTTTCAGGGATCAAATCAGGAGATGTTGTAGCTATGCCTCTGATGCAGGCTTTTGGCTGGATATTTTTATATTTTGCAGTATGATTTTGTGCTCTAAGAAAATTTAGGATTCATATTCATTTCTAAGGAAATTTAGGATTCAGATTCCCTGTACCATCATTGGGAATTAGAATTACCAGTGTCAATGTATTTACTATGAGGTCACAGACCATTAAAACACAAGATGTCCATCATGCAAAACACAATACAAAATGCAAACAATATAAGACAGAGCAAATAGCAGTTCAACAGTTATTAAAATGTTAAAACATAATAAAATTGTATAATTTAAAAGAGGAGGGGGGAAACCCCACCAAGTATTACTTATTTGTCTGAATAATGTTTTTTATGAAACTTAGCAATGGAGAAAAGAAAGATTCATACTTGCAAGCTCTACTTCACTTCTTTCTGTGCTTCATACATTCTCTTTCTTCTTAGTCATGTCACTAGAGGTAACATACCCCATATTTTCTTTCTCTACCAAGTATGCATGTCACATTAATAAAACTATCTCTTCACTGACTGATGAACTGAAGACAGCAGCTTTCATCTTTACTAACAGAGGGAGCATTGTTCCATGCTTGGTGTGTTGCTATGGATGCTGGACAGGTGGCTGTCCAGCTTCCTACAGCTTCTATTTATAGTGCTTTTCATTTTCCTAATTGGACTGGGGCAGTGGTTCCAGCTCTTAGGTCCCCAGATGTTATTAAACTCCAGTTTCTTAATCTCTGGCTATTGCCTATGGGTTTCTGGGAGATGATGTCACTTGATGGTTTGGTTGAGTGACTCATTGCTGAGGTCCCCAAGAAGTGATTAGCACATACCTCCTTAATGGCTTTGTTTACCGAGGGCTTCCACACAATCTTAGTTTGGGCTTGCTTGCTAATTTTTTTTCCTAAGACATCTTCCCAGATCCTTATGACCTCCACCTGACCTCTTTTGGGATCACCTGGTCTACTTGACCCCTCCAAAGTCTCCAATATTTCCAATTATGAGATATTATAGGGAGGGGGTAGTAGGGCATGCTAACAACAGGTCTTTTATATCCTTAAAGCAGCCAGTTAGTCTTGATGCGTGAAATGTAATGCACTTTGCCATTTTAAATTGCTTGTGGATGTCTGTCATTGAAAGACAGGTCAGGAATCTAGACAAAAGACATAGGGCTGGTCTAGACATGGGACTAAAATGTGAATTGGGGTGCAGAAATGCCACTTCACAGAAGCTGTCATCTGTCTCAAAGATTTATTTATTTTTTGCAAGATTGCTGGTGTGCGAAGCTCTCTGTGTTTGCTGTTTACATGGAGGCATGACAGCGAATCAAGATGGTGGCTGTGAGTGAATTATTCGTGGTTTTGTACTCCCCGACTTGCCCCTGCCAAACAGTATTTTTAAACAAAACAAAAAAAAACTAAATCCAAGGTGTGGAAGAGCGATCTTCTGATTAAATAATGAAGAAAAGAAGGAGAGAAAGCCTGCTTCATCACCTCAGTGCACAATCACTATGGCAACAATCCAATATGGTGGTTCCACAATCTGTCGTTTTACCAAGCTCCTTCCCCTGCACATATCCAAAGCTGTCCTCTTCAGCAATGCGATGCAATGTGATTCAGTTGTTCTAACAGTAGAGGGTGCGCATTTCCATCGGTTTTTTTTTTAAAAAAAAACTTAGGAAAAGTTCCAGAGGCTTCTGCTGCAGACTTTCCCTGACTTTTGCTCCCCCTCCCTCCAAAAAGGATAGAACACTGCAGGATCCCATTTGGACACATGAGATTCACCACATATTCTAAGAGGGGTGTGTTTTTCCCCCCACTGTCTGGACTATCCCATATATTGACTTTCTTAAGCAAGAACAGGCATGTTAACAAATAAAACAAAACCTGCTTCTACGTAAATACAGCTAAGTCCACTGCCACCTAGTAGCTCAACTATATAATGATACTATCCAGGCAGCCTTGTAGCAAGTGTGGATTGACTGGAGTGAACTACAGTTGTTGCTTCATATTCACTGGGGTTTGGTTCCAGGAACTCCCCCCCCCATGGATACCAAAATCTGTGAATGCTCAAGTCCCATTATATGCAATGGCATAGCAAAATGGTGTCCCTTATATAAGAAGGCAAAATCAAGGTTTGCTTTTTGGATTTTTTTTTTTTTTTAAGAATATTTTCAAGCCGTGAATACGTAAATCTGTGGATATCAAATCCGTGGATACAGATGGACAACTGTAGTTCAACAGGTGCTGAACTATACAAGGACCTGCTGGACTTGCATTAGTACTATGTCAGATTGATAGTATCAACTGAGCTTTCTCTTTTTGCATCCAGCTGGGGCTGTTTTCAAGGAAAACTCACAACAGATTAATTTTCAGGTTAGTCTCTCTTATAATGAATATCTTAGTAAGAATCTAGTGTTGTTCTGGGGGAGGAGATTGTTCAGTTTGCTCATTTCTTACAAATGCCTAAGTCTATAAGCACTCATTTTACTTGAGCTGCTTTATTATACTGTACTTCAAAAATTCAAGGTGGAAATACTGTAGAATCTGAAACATTTGCCCAGACTTCATCAAGAGCTGAGTTTTCTTAGCTATGATTCTAAGATAGTGGGATATGCTCTGAGACAGTGATACTGTAAAAGGGGTATACAGTAGACCCTTGGTATCTCCTAGGATTTGGTTCCAGGACCCCCTGTGGAAACCAAAATCTATGGATGCTCAAGTCCCATTACGCTTGCTAGAGAGGTTCAAACAATAAAAAGTGCTTTCTTGGTTATGTCTGCAGCAAAAGGAAGAGCATGGAAATGGTAGAGACACAGCATGGAGAAGATGGAAAAATGCTAACAGGGGACAAAGAAAAGGCGAAACTACTCAACACCTTCTTTGCCTTAGAATTCGTCCAAAAGGAGAACAGTGTTCAACTTGGGGAAAATGGAGTAGATGATGAAGTAGGGTAAATGAAGCAAAGAATAGGTAAAGATGTAGTATAGGAATACCTAGCTACTCTAAATGAATTCAAGTTTCCAGGGCCAGATGAACAACATCCTAGAGAATAAAAAGAACTGGCAGAAGTAATCTCAGAACTACTGGCTATAAACTGAGAATTCCTAGAGAACAGGAGAAGTCCCAGAAGACTGGAGGTCAGCAAATGCTGTCCCCATCTTCAAAAGGGAGGCAGAGAAGGCCAAACGCTTATTGCCCAGTCAGCCTGACATCAATACCAGGAAAGATTCTAGAGTGGATCATCAAACAGTCTGTAATCACTTAGAAAGGGATGCCATGACCACTAAAAGTCAATATGGGCTTCTCAAAAATATGTCATGCCAGACTAGTTCTCTCTCTCTCTCTTTCTCTCTCTCTCTCTCTCTCTCTCTCTCTCTTTTTTTTTTAATAGAGTTACAAGCTTGGTAGATGAAGGGAATGCTGGGGAGGTAGAGTTCCCTGATTTCAGTAAGGCCGTTAACAAAATCTCCCATGATGTTCTTGAAATTAAGCTGGTAAAATGTGGGCTAGGCAATGCAACTGTTAGGTGGATTTGCAAATGATTGACTGACTGAACCCAAAGGGTAGTCACCAATGGCTCCTCTTCATCCTGGAGAGAAGTGACCAGTGGGGTGCCACAGGGTTCTGTCCTGGGCACAGTGCTATTCAACATTTTTATCAATGACTTGGATGAGGGAATCGAGGGCATGCTTATTAAATTTGCACCCCCAATTAGGAGGGGTGGCAAAAACCCCAGAGGACAGGATCAGAATTCAAAATGTACTTATCAGATTGGACAGTTGGGCCAAAACTAACCAAATTAATTTCAACAGGAAGAAATGTAAGGTAGAACATTTAGGCAGAAAAAAATGAAATGCAGATAGGATGGGTGACACCTTGCTTGATAATAGTACATATGACAGGGATCTAGGAATCTTAGTAGAACACAAGCTGAACATGAGTCAACAGTGAGATGTGGCAGCTAAAAAGGCCACTGTGATTCTGGCCTGCATCAATAGGAATATAGTGTCTAGACTGAGGGAAGTAATAGTGCCGCTCTGCTTTGGTCAGACCTCACCTGGAATACTGTATCCAGTTCTGGGCACCACAATTCAAAAAGGATATTGACAAGCTGTAACATGTCCAGAGGAGAATGACCAAAATGGTAAAAGTTCTGAAAGCCATGCCCTGTGAGGAGTAACTTAGGGACCTGGCTATGTTTAGCCTAGGGAATAGAAGGTTAAGAGGTGACATAATAACCATGTTTAAATATTTGAAAGGATGTCATACTGGGGATGGGGCAAGCTTGTTTTCTGCTGCTCCAGAGACTAGAACATGGAGCAATGGGTTCAAACTACAGGAAAAGAGACTCTTCCTAAACATTAGAAAGAACTTCCTGGCAGTAAGAGTTGTTCAATAGTGGAATGTGCTGCCTTGTAGTGTGGCGGAGTCTCTTTCTTTGGAGTTTATTAAACATAGGCTGGACAGCCATATGTCAGGAATGATTTGATTGTGTATTCCTGCAAGCACGATGTTGAACTGGATGGCCCTTGTGGTCTCCTCCAACTCTATGATTCTATATACAATGGCATAGTAAAATGGTGTCCCTTATACAAAATGGCAAACAGCATGCTTTGTTTGTTTGTTTGTTTTCAATCCCCCTGCCCAGATATTTTCAAGCCATGGTTGGTTGAATCCATGGATACAGAATCTGTGGATACAGAGAGCTGACTGTACTTCACCTGACTTAAATTACAGATCACTTCTAAATCAGACAGCAAAGAACTACACACTGGAAATAAAAG
The DNA here is from genome assembly GCA_030847615.1 of Gambelia wislizenii. Lineage (NCBI taxonomy): Eukaryota > Metazoa > Chordata > Lepidosauria > Squamata > Crotaphytidae > Gambelia > Gambelia wislizenii. Next base: position 159,629,838 of record JAUMIR010000001.1, on the reverse strand, counting down.
ATAGTGGCCAGCAAATGCAGTTTCACTATATTGACAGTCATGCTCTCTTTATTTCCCCCATGCCTTTCCCAATTCTGAATACAAACAGTTAAGACAGGCAAACTCCTAAGATGATGCACTGAATGCTTATTCAGTGAGAGAAAAAACACTCAAAGAATATTCCACACCACAGAACAGCTGCTCAGATTGCAACTGTCAGCAGGCAGGTAGGAACTACATTGCAGGGAAGACCCAGAAGCAACAGGAGAAATGGACTTGTCATTTCTCCTAAAAGTAAATGCCTTGCTGACTATATAAGGTGACAGATTTTTGTTGGGGGGGGGGACTTTTTGCAGCATTTCTTTGGACAGTCTTTCTGAATTCAACCTGCTTTAACATCTTTGGCTCCATACAAGAGGGTTACATTTTGACCAGCATTTCTTTTTTTGACAGAATGCAGTGGACTATTACCTTGCCTTTGTACTTCATCCCAAGCCTGCCCCCACCCCTGCCAGAAACTGTCAAGTCCTGGGAAAGGCTGCTGCTGCTGCTTACTGGTAGGAAGGTGAGGGGAGAGGCAATTCAGATTATAGGCTTGTCTACATGGGCCAAATAAAACCATCTCACCTCGTTTTCACAGCAAGCTGTCCAAACGACATAAGGCTTGTCTTTTCAGTGCCTTAGGGTTTTAACCTGGACCAAAAGGAGTTGGGATTTACTCATACTCCAAATTTAAGCAGAAAATCCAGATATTTTGTGTGGTGGGCACTCAGCTGACCTTTCCCAGCAGGAAATGCCTCTTTCCTCTTTCAGTTTCACTTGTTAGCGGTTTCTCTTTTTTGCATGTGCAGCAGTTGTTCAGAGAAGTGTGTACCAGCATACCCATATCATTAGCTGCACATGCCTCCACTTAATAGGATGCCTGAAGCCCCTCCAATCTGTGTGGAAAGACATACATACATTCACATTCATGGTGTGTGTATCGGGGGGAGGAATCTGTAGCGGCCATGGGCAAGTGGCTGCACGTACTGCAAATTATCAGACCAGGGTGAGCTCAGAAGGGAGAATTGTGTGGACAGTGTGCCCAAATTCACCTTGGTGTGTTTGGTAACCATTTAGACTAGCCCATGGTCTCTGCAGACTAGGATACCCTGAAGGTAAGCTAACTTGGAACAATTACTGAAGATAGTCAAAGGACTTTTTCGGACGTCTCAAATACAACGCAAACAGCCTTGTCGCATTGTGAGGCTGCTGCGCTGCAGGGCGTCCCTTTCGGATGATGCTCTCCCCTGCCGGTACTGTTGCGGTACCGCGGGGACATTTGAGCATTATATTTCACCGGTTTTTAATCACAATCAACTTTTGTGAGTAAAAATCAGTGAAATACAACGCTCAAATGTCCCCGCAGTACCACAACAGTACCGGCAGGGGAGAGTGTCATCCAAAAGGGATGCCCTGCAGTGCAGCAGCCTCATAACGCGATGAGGCTGCTTGCGTTGTATTTGAGACGTCCGAAAAAGTCCAAAGAAGAAAGTGCTAAGGCAGGTTTACTGTTGCAAAAATAATGACCACAGGGGATCTACATAAATTTAATATAGACAAAGAGGGAATTGAAATAGTTAAAGATTTCCCATATCTTGGATCAATCATTGATAAGAATGGAAATTGCAGAAATCAGAAGAAGACTAGGAATGGGAAGGGAAGCTATGAAAGGACTAGACAAAATTCTAAAGTGCAAAGATAGAAAGCTGAACACTAAGGTTAGGATTGTCCAAGCCATCATATTCCCCATCACCATGCACAGGAGTGAGAGCTGGATAGTGAAGAAAGCTGATGGAAAGAAAATCAACTCATTTGAGATGAGGTGCTGGAGTGCTATGAATACCAAGGACTCCCAAAAAGACCAATAAATGGCTCCTAGAACAAAACAAGCCTGAGCTCTCCCTGGAAGCCAAGATGACTAAACTGAGACTGTCATACTTTGGCCACATCATGAGAAGGCATGACTCACTAGAAAAGACAATAATGCTAGGAAAGGTGTAGGGCAGTAGAAAGAGAGGAAGACCACATACCAGATGGATACTTAATCAAGGAGGCCATGGCCCTGAGCCTGTAGGACCTGAAAAGAGAACAGGAGGTCTTGGAGGTGTCTCATTCATGGGGTTAATGCAATACTGGGAGTTAAAAATTACATATGATTAAAATTTTAAAAATTTAGTATTCAGTATTTAGTGCTTAACAAAACAGCTAAGGCAGCAATAACAACTAATTTGTACAGTTTGACACAATTAGCTTAATTCAGCATATATATCATAAATAACAAAACAGTGATTATAAATGCACTGTGTCTTTAATTCTTCAGTGTTCCAATACTCTCACAACTCTCAAACAACTTTTTTCTGGATTTTTCTCAGTTGTTTCCAGAAAAAGTATTAGGGTGTAGAATCTTGCCCTTCCCTACAGGCTCAGGCAAAAGCAAATTCCTGCAGCCTCTCCTCCTAGCTTGGGTGTTCTTCTTCCTTAATAACTTTTGTCATCTTGACCACAATCTGATGTTGTCTGGGCACACGTGTCCTGATTTTCATCTGTGAAATGTTGGAAGGTATGGAATTTTACAGACTAGGCCCAAGCCTTTGCATCTAGAATCAAAATGGGAACTAGTGTAATTAGAGCATGGTCTAATCTTTACAGCCTTTTTAAACAGATTCACTGGAAACATATAACTTCTCACTGATACGACTAGTCTGTTCTGGAATTCACACAGTATTTTTAAAAATCACAGTATAAAAAGATCATACCCTGACACAATCATTCCCATGATTATTCTGACTAATTCTATAAATGAGTCATAGGGAAGTACCTTTGGGTCCTCAGTTCCAAACCCCCTGGACTGAACTAGGATTCATTTAGTCTCAACCATCCTTTGTAGATCTTTGTCCATATGGATATGATTTGCAGAAAGTCGAGGCAGTTGGCAAATGCTGCTAACAGGGTCTTTGGCTCTTTCCACCACATTCTGCTGAATTGTGCAGAAACCACTTCAACTCTCTCTAGAAAGACTGAAGTAATTTTAGATTTTATTTGTATTATAATGATGATTCATCTTTATAAACAAACTGTTCTATTGACTGCCCCCCTCTCTTAATAGCCCAAACTGTGGAAAAATACACTGTCTTGAACTTTTCTGCTTATCTTTGCAGTTGGTGATTCTATGTGTGAAATGGTGATGAAGGCACACTAAATGCTAATGAGTAAGTCTCTAGACCTCAGTGGAACTTATTGCTATGTAAACATGAATAGGATTGGGTAGGATTGCCTTCTGGATACCTGGGACAAATGTTCCAACTGCTCAGTGAATGGGCTGGTAGGTTCAGTTGGCTGAAATACTGGATGGCACAAAGAATAGCAGTTTGTAGTCCTATGTAGATCCTGGCAGGATGATAGTAACAAATGGGACTTGCAACATGATGTTGCTAATAGAGGTTCTCCTCTTCAGAGGTCCAAACAGCTGACCATGGCTTCATCCAGGACAGTTGACTTTGGTATTCTAGTCACCCACCCTCTTTCCTATCAAGGTGTCTACTTAGTGGCTAAATTTGAGCTTCACAGTAGCTTTGCCCTTCCTAAAAATATATCTCTGGGCAGGTGTGGTGAAGTGTGCAGAGTGCCTTTGTTGTTTCAGTTAGAAGTTTCAGTCTCTCTCTTTCTCTCTCCCAGCACACTTCACAAGTCAGCCAAAATTCCACAAAGCTCAGGAACAGGATTACCTTCCAGAACAGATAAAAAGGGTTCTGCGAGGCTCTCAAGTTCTCCTGTCCATGGGGAAGAAAACCCAGACATAGTTCTTTGCCTCTTCTACCATTTTGTAAGTGCAGTCCAAATGGTTTTAGGGAACAGTGAACTTTTTTTCTGAAGACGTGCCTCCTGTTTTACCACTAAATTAGTGAATGATACCTTTTATCCTGACGATACCCCACTTACTTCCGCACCACTTCTGTAGAAGGCCCACTGCCTGTCAGGAATGAAACAATTCATCATCATATCTTCAGTAAATAGGACTGAGAAGTGTTTGTGTGTGTGTGTCCATCCTGACTCACTGCGTGTGGTGACAAACTCCACAACTGAGTAATACCTTTTTAGGACCAACCTAAATCCCACAAAAGTTTGAACCATTTGGGTTCTTGAGAACAATTCTTTAGAGTACTGCTTCTCATGTGATGTCTTGTGGTGGACTAGCATGCACACACACTCACAGCAGGGATTAGCACCCTATTTGTTCCCATCATCAACAACTGTTTCTTTTTTTCCCTGGAAACTTCCTGCAGGCCAGCAGCTGGTGGCTTGCAAAAATGCCACCAGGCCATGGACCACAACTTCGAGTAGTGTGGCTTTAGGCTATGTGACACAAAAACTAGGGGATGGGGAAGACTGAAACATGAAAGTCCAAAAAGTAGGGCAGTTCCTGTAGCAATGAGATCTGCAATTGAGACTTGGGGCTTGTCTAGACTGGCCAGAATATTCTGCCTTTGGGCTAGCATATTCTTGCTCTGGAGGTGGCCCATTCCATCAGCCTCCCATTACCGAGATGAAACGGGCAGAAGTCTGCATGCACACACCAGCCACCATGCGCACACACTGGCTGGTATCGGCAGGCACCTCCCCCACTGTCTTGCCTCACACTCTCTGAAGCCAGGAAGGAGACCATCAGATCAAGGCTGGTCACATGTAGGGGGTCTCCTTCCCAGCTGCAGAGTGAATCGAACAGTGGTGGTGTCTGGCTGTACAGGCTGACGTGCAGGTAAAGACCGTGTGTTCCTGTGCCAAACCCATCCGGGTTTCCCCGCATAACGCAGGTTTTCCCAGGTATTAATTTAAAATGTTGTAAATGTGTTTACCCCAGCTTTGCCTCAGGTGTCATCAGGACTTCTGGGATCCAAGCCAGGAGGAAGCCAGGGTAAATTGCCTGTCTAGACAAGGCCTTGATCTCAATTGGATTTTTTTATATACAGAATGAATTAGTCACTGGTAGGTGTTTCAGGTATCAGATTACAACTAGCAATCTAGTTTGTTCCAATTGCTAACATATTTATTAGCCTGCCAAGTTCAGGTGCTCTTGATCAGGAAGTGAACTGGAAATGTTTTGCGTGCAATGCATGTGACCTGTTACTGGGTGTATCACAGGTCTCTTGTGGACTCAATGACCTTTGTTGCCCTGGCTGGGATCATTGCATAACTGTAATGAATTGGTTTTCCACTTTATCATGACTGCAGCTTTTCCAGGTGTGCATTTTCCCCTTAATTCCATGTACACTTCTGCATATGTTGGTCAGAGATCACATGGCCACCTCTGCTTATTGAAGTACAGGTACCACAGAATCACCCTAGCCTGAAACTGTCTTGTGACTAGGCCTTGAAAAAGCCATGTCCCTAAATTGATCCTGGTTGCCCTAGGAAGGTCAAAACATTTACATTATCAAACACATTTGGACCATGCTTCAAAGAAAGCTAATCCTAAAGTTAAGGATTAAACTTTATTTATGGCCTAAGCAATTATTCAAAACCATACAGAAGTCCTTTGCTTTATCTATGTGTTAGAAAGATTCCATGTGTATATTGGCATTTCTTATTGTACGCAGTAAGTATCCACCTGTCATACAAGTAAATAGGGAGTCCTTCTTAAATGTGGCTTAACCAGAGTTCCTAAAAGTTACTTTTTGGAATACAACTCCCAGAATCCCACAATTGGTATAGCCACTGGGAATTGTGGGAGTCCCTGGAATTCTAGGAGTTGTATGATAGCATCATAGAGTTGGAAGAAACCACAAGGGCCATCTAGTCCAACCCCATGCCATGCAGAAACATATAGTCAAAGAAATCCCGACAGGTGGCCATCCAGCCTCTATTTAAAAACCTCCCAAGACAGAGATTTCACCACACTCCAAGCCAGCGAGTTCCACTGTGGAACAGCTCTTATCATCAGGATATTCTTCCTAATGTTTAGGTGGAATCTCTTTTCCTGTAGTTTGAACCCATTGCTCTGTGTCCTAGCCTCTGGAGCAGCAGAAAACAAGCTTTCCCCATCCTCAGTATGACATCCCTTCAAATATTTAAACATGACTACCATGTCCCCTCTTAACCTTCTGTTCTCCAGGCTAAACACAATAATAATAATAATAATAATAATAATAATAATATTTTATTTCTTTCCCGCCCCTCTGCAACGCAATCGGGGCGGTTTACAATATAAAAACTCCATAATTACAATACCCTAGCCCACCCACCCCTTAAAATAATATTAAATTATGAAGGATTAAAAACATACAATAATTAAAAATATATTAAATTAGAAAAAAAATTAAAACATACAATAACTAAAAAATCCAATACAGCTCAGAGGGAAAGGACAGCCAAGTCTTGGGCTGGGATAGTTATTCAGGAAAGGCCTGCCGGAAAAGATCCATCTTGACAGCTTTTTTAAAGCTGTCTAAGGTGGTAATAAGATGGATCTCGTCCGGCAGGCCATTCCATAATCTGGGAGCAGCAGCAGAGAAGGCCTTCTGGGAGGTCACCGACAGCCTTGTTTTCATAGGTTGTAACAGCTTCCTCCCAGAGGACTGAAGTGCACGGGGAGGGTCATACGGAAGGAGGCGATCCTGGAGATAAGTTGGACCCAAGCCATGTAGGGCTTTAAAGGTCATAACCAACACCTTTTACTGTGCCCGGAGACTAATAGGCAGCCAGTGGAGAGCTTTTAGCACAGGTGTTATATGCTCTCATCTGGAAACACCAGAAATTAACCTGGCTGCCATGTTCTGAACTAGTTGAAGTTTCCAAGTCAAGCACAAGGGTAGCCCCATGTAGAGCGCATTACAGAAATCCAGACGGGAAGTTACCAGTGCATGGACTGCAGTTTCGAGGTCCCTGGTTTCCAGGAAAGGCACAGCTGGCGTATCAGCCAAAGTTGATAACAGGCACTCCTGGCCGTCGCATTTACCTGATTAGACATCTGGAGTGACGGGTCCAGGAGCACCCCCAGACTGCGAACAGAGTCCTTGGAGGAGAGTGTAGTTCCATCCAGGATTGGAAGTTGTATTCCCAGACCTGGTTTTGGGCCTGTAACTGTTAGTACCTCCATTTTGTCTGGATTCAGTCTCAATTTGTTTTTCCTCATCCAGTCCATTATTGCTTTAAGACAATCATTGAGAGGAGAGACGCCATCTGAAGTCGAAGCTGACGACCGAGACATGGAGCAGTATATCTGGGTGTCATCAGCATACTGATGACACCGCACTCCATGCCTCCGAATGATCTCTCCCAGTGGCTTCATATAGATGTTAAATAGCACGGGGACAGAATGGCACCCTGAGGAATGCCACAGTTAACCTCTATTCTAGTAGAGTAACTGTCCCTGAGCCTCACCGTCTGGGATCTGCCCGAGAGGAAGGAATGGAACCACTACAAGGCAGTACCTCCAATTCCTAACCCCCTCAGGTGATCCAAGAGGATGGGATGATCTATTGTATCAAAGGCCACTGAGAGATCCAAGAGCACCAACACTACCCCTGTCGATACCCAAGCGGAGGTCGTCAGTCAGAGCAACCATGGCAGTCTCCACTCCATATCCCGTCCTAAAGCCAGTTTGAAATGGATCTAGATCATCAGTTTCATCCAAGACAGCTTGGAGTTGGGAAGCAACCGCCCTCTCAATCACCTTGCTTAAAAAAGGCAGCAAGGAGACTGGCCTATAGTTGTTCCTGTCGAAGGGGTCCAGGGAAAGCTTTTTCAGGAACGGCTTAACTGCCGCTTCCTTCAGACAGGGTGGGATGGACCCCTCCCTGAAGGATGCATTGATAATATCCCTAAGGAGTACTCTCAATGCGTCACCCCCTTGGGTGGCCAGCCAAGATGGACAGGGATCAAGGGGACAGGTCGTCTTCCTCACTCTACCAAGGAGCTTGTCCACGCCATCAGTACTCACAGATTGAAGCTGATCTAATAAAATTTCATCAGTGGAGTTTCTGGACACCTCGTCTATAGATTCTGTCATAACACTGGCATCTAAGTCAGCTCTTATCCAAGAGATTTTACCTGCAAAGTGGATGTTAAACACATCACAGCAGGCCGTTGTCAGGTTGAGTAAGGGGTTCTGCGCAGGTGGAATCTGTGTCAGCTCCCCTACTACCCTAAACAGTTCTGCTGGACGGGACTCTGCAGACGCAATATGTGCAGAGGAGAAAGACTTCTGCGCTGCACATATCGCCTTTCGATAAGAATCAAGGAAATTCCTATGATGAGTCTTGTTGGATAAGAGTCGAGTCTTCTGCCAGGTGTGCTCTAGTCGTTGTCCAGCCCACTTCATCTTCCTAAGCTCCTCTGAATACCAGGGCTTGCGGTTAGGAGCAGGCTGGAAAGGATGTTTGGGAGCGATTGTGTTGATAGCCATGGTGAGGCCGGTGTTCCAAATATTAACCAAAGCTTCAACAGAATCACTGGCGTTACAACCATTAAACCCTTCAAGGCTTTCTGGAATCCAATTGGTTCCATTAGCCTTTGAGGGTGGACCATTCGAATAGGTCCACCACCCCCGGTGGGGCAGACAGTGGCTCTTAGCTCCATCTTGACCAGGAAATGATCCGTCCATGACAATGCGGAGGTTTTAATAACCTCCACCCACGGATATTCCTGTTCCGTACTAAAAGCCGCATCGAGGGTATGACCTGCACAGTGAGTAGGCCCAACAATCAATTGGGATAGGCCCATGTTTGTAATGGATTCCATGAACTCCCGAGCTGCACCAGTTAGATTTAGCAAGCTGGTCTCAAGTGGGATGTTGAAGTCGCCAAGAACTAAAAGTCTGGGCGACTCCAGCAGCAACTCTAAGACCAGCTGTGTTAGCTTGGTTAGGGAGTCCATTAGACAACGAGGTGGCCGGTATACTAACAGAATCCCTAAGCTATCCCTGGACCTCAGGCTTAGGTACATACACTCGATGTGGACTGTGTTCCGGATAGGCTTCCTGGTCAAGGTTAGATTGTTTTTATGAACCAGAGCCACTCCACCCCCCCGCCCACTTTTCCTTACCTGCTCACTAGCATGCATCTTGCTTTTAACCGAACTGGCATTGCAAAGGAGCAGAGTAAGGGTTTGTGGAATGGTTGCTGCACTCTCCAATTTATTCTGGGAAACAGAGTGAACTGAAAGTGGGATAGATATTAAACATCGATCCCACCTTCTTTTGTAACAATTGTTCACTCTGTTGCCGCCATACCTTCCCTTCCCCCACACAACCTCAATTCTTGCTTCCAGATCATTTCCTGCCTCTGGTAGGTGTTCCTGGGTGGGGTGGTAGAGTGACTTTTAAGGCCAGCCACTCCTGGCCACCCCCAACACCCTGCTCAGCTGCCTCAGCTGCCCTTACCCCAGTGTAATGGGGATGGAAGGCTTCCTCACAGTCCTCCAGAGTCTTCTTCTGGCTGGCTGGCTGGCTGGCTGGCTGGCTGGTAGGTGTTATAACTAGCAGAACATGTGATAAACCAACCTGGACACAAAATGCTATTTGAAAACACAGAAATTCTGGATCAGGCCAACAACTATCATGTCAGAATGCACAGAGAAGCTATTGAAATCCACAAACATCTGGACAACTTCAACAGGAATGAAGAAACCTTAAAAGTAAACAAAATCTGGCTCCCAGTTTTGAAATACAATAAAATCAAAACTCAACACTTACAAAGGAATTCCACCCAGAGACAGGGGGATTCCCAGCAGGTAATGGTCCATCAACCAACCATTAGCCAAACAGACACTAACAAGCCTTGCATTTCTATACCCAGAAACTAACTATTCAATTACACAAATTTACATATACTCCCCAACAGGGGTTCACAGCATATAAACTCCACATACACACCTACACAATCATTCTCTGAGGATGCCAGCCACAGATGCAGGTGAAACGTCAGAAAGAAACTATTCCAGAACACAGCCTCACAGCCCAGAAGAAACCCAAGGAAAATCTTTTTGGATGTTGTTAATAGCTTTCATCGTGGTAGTTCATCCCAAGTAGAGTACATCCATTTAGTCAATTGTTGAATGGTAAGCCAGCATGTAGGTAAATCCTTCTGATTCAATGGGTCTACTCGAGTTAAGAATAACAATAAGATTTAGGCCTATGCCTTTAAGACTGGGTTTATCAATAATCTGTGTCAATAAAGTCTTCAAGGTTAAGCCACAGAAAGCAAAATTGTTTGGCTTTACTGAAAGCTCATAGCATGTTTTGCAAATACTGGGAAAGCAGCCCTTTAAAAAAATTAACATATTCAATGTGTGCAAGGGGAAAATGCATGACAAAATCTCTTTGAAGCCTGGTGTTCATTGCTAGATTCCCTGGGATCCTCATTTTTTCCAGCCACACTGCAAGCCTTGCTATCGCTACTGCTGATTCATCCCTTTGAGATGCAGGGAAAAAATGTTTTATGGGAACAATGGGAGACTGGAACTGGATTATTTTGTCTGGCCCAAATGGCTCAGCAGCTAGCTCTCCACAATGCAGTGGGACAGATAGAGCTTTTCTTGATTTATGGGTCAAATATATTCCTGTGAGGCTGAGGGAGAAAATGCCCAGAGCCATTGTGAGCCAAGAAGGATGGGTTAGTCACCCCAATGCAACCACAGTGACTACATTGTGTGCTCTGCAGCAACCTCTCTACATGGTGCTAAAAGATCATCAATTTGCACTCCTTGTCAGCATCTTGGAGTTCCCTGTCAAAAGGAAAAGTTTGGTATAAATATTAAATGAAATAAAGCATGGGGCAGAGGAGGGAGAATTTTGAGATCCCAGTGAGACTTAGAAGGGCTTTTCTTTAGTTGCCATGTGTCCTGACTTCCCAAGGTCTATCATATTGAGACTCCCTTAAAACAAGTTCTTCTGATGTACCAGCAGTGGCTTTAGCAAAACATATAAGCAAACTACTGGCAAAAAGCAATGGGGCAAAGTGGCAAGGCTGAACAGATTTGAACAGGCTCACCTCCACTTTCAGAAGTATGGTTTGGAGAGAAGCATTTTGAGGGCTTGGAAAGAGAAATCTCAGAGGCTGATCTGCACTCTTCCCATCAGCTACTGGCTGATAGCCACCATTTCCATCCTCAGAAGAACACTACCAGAAAGTTCACATGAACAGTGGGTATGCTGACTTGGAAATTCCAGGAGTTATAGCTCCCTCCCTGTCACTTTTCCAAGTTCTGCACAGGGGCCCTCTTCCCCAGCTATTGAAATAATGGACTTTTTCAGATGGGGGGGGGGACCCCAAGGAGCTCAGAAGACAAACGGAGCTGTTGCACTTAAAGATCCCATTTCAGACAACCTGTCCTCCTCGTCCTCCTCCTGACTTCCTCCGATCTTCCCCTGTGCTGTGGGCACCGCTTTTTATTGATGGAGAATCTCCTTCAATAAAAAGCGGTGCCCGCAGCATGGGGGAAGGTCAGGAGGTCGGGAGGAGGACGGGGGAGGACTATGTTGTCTGAAACAGGGCGCTGTAAGTGCAACAGCCCCATTCTTCTCCCAACCTCATCTGGAGTCTTTTCCCCCCATCTGAAAAAGTCCAAAGTGTGAGGGGACAGGGTTGCTTTGCCACTGGTACAAAATATGTTGATATCCTCACTGGGTGAAATGTGAGTGAGGTTGATAAGGCTCTCCTGCCTCCAGAAACACTGAGGTAGGCTGGCAGAGCTCTTCCATACAAGGAGGGTCTGTATTTGGGTCAGAGTCCCTCCTTGCATGGAAGAGCACATGTATATGTGCCTGCCTGAAGATTGAGGTCTCCTCTGAGTCCCACAAGTGAGGCCCTTACATTGTGTTGTCACATGGGAGAGGGCTTTCTCAGCTGTGGCTGACCAACAGTGGAATGCCCTCCTCCTGCAGGGCCTATTGATGCCAACACTGATTTAATTCAGGTGCCAAGTGAAAATCTGACTGTTCACCATGACTTTTGGGCCTTGTAAATTTTAAATCTGTTTTTAACTAATTTTTGTGTTTGATGTTCTAACTTATTTTAGTTATTTTTATCATTTTAATCTGTTTAATTTAGTGTTTGAATGTAATATTTTTAAACCAACCTTTTTGATATAAGGTGTGGTATAAATATTTTAATAAATGCATACATACATCTGCAGGCATCAAGGACTTTTTTCAGCACTGTCCAACATACAGCTCTCCCTGCCATGAGCACTGGGGAGTGCCTGTGGTAGTTGTCAACCGTGGGGATGGGACTGGTCTACGTAGCTCCATGATCACTCTGGGCCCCATAACGAATTTTTTCAGTACATGGTGAGGGGCATCTCAACCTCCATTGCATGATAACATTGGTGCTTTCCAGAAGGGCCCACATGCTCTCACAAACAGTGATGAGGAATTCAAAGACATAGCTGTGTTAGTCTGGAATATCAGTAAGCAAAGGGATCTTATAGCACCTTTAAGACTAACTGAGAGAGAGAGAAAATTGTAAAAAAAGCTTTCATAGGACATTATCAGACTAGCATCTACAAATGCTGTAATTCCACGATTGAGGAAAGCCGAAACATGGTGGCATCATTACAGCAATTATTGCACTTCACTGTGATTATGCAATACTAATGCCATGGAATTATCAAATGACCATGGCAGTTTAAGAATGGGATTGAAGCTCCCACTATAGTAACCCTTATCATTGCATTGCCTCCTAATGACAGAGACTTAACACCTCCTCCTGGCTGGTGCATATACTTTTAAGAAAAAAAATCTCTTACTTTTGTGATTTTGCATGGGTGAGATTTTGGCTGTTCTCATGAGAACATGCAACTTCATTCTAAAACAGTAAAAACAAATAAATAACCAAAGAAATTCACAAATAAACACTTTCAAACAAGCATATAAAGGTAGCAAGAAATGGCAACAGTTGATTAAAAGAGCATCCTGTAGGTCCTCTTCATGTTCTCCCCCAGAAGTTTAATTATGTGTTCTTGTTGGGAAAGGGGAGAGGGAGAAAAGGACCACACATTCATGCTGGAATCACGTGATTACAGTGGGATGTGATTATTGTACGCTTGTCAATACCATAAAAAGAACAATATTGAGGGCTACTGACAGCTTTTGCCTGTCAATCAAAAGTGGCATCCGGTGAACGAGTGGCACACAGACGGACAGAGCACAGGTGGACAATGATGAAGTGCGATAATGGGAACCCATTTATGCTACTATCCTGTTGTAATTGCACAATTTCAGCCTTGTGTGATAATGTCCTTAGTCCACTTCCTCAGATGCTGGAACCTTATGCTTCAATTTTTTCTCTCTCAGAGTCTCAAAGGTGCTACAAGATCCCTTTGCTTAGTGAGGAGGAAATGTGGCTCTATGGATTAGCCCCATCTCTAGACCCCATGAGCTGAGTAATTGTTTTCCCTGGCATTTCCATTTACATGCAAATATCTCTAGAGGGGTGATGATAAGCTGTTGCCTACCAGTTCTTATGGGAAGGCCTCACAAACAGATTATGTTTGAATACTAGATAAAATGTGGTTGTACCTATGTGAATCCCACATTACAACCTAGAATTCTATTACTTTAAGCTTGTTGATTTAACATTCTCTGCTATGCTAGACTCTCAAACTCTCATATTTGTGGGGAAATAAATAGTACCAAGAGAATTATGCAGAATGGTAAGATAGAAATTCAGTTTTGGACTGGAACAGGGATTGAGAAACCATTTCTTCCCCCATGGTAGCCTTTGTAATGTCCAAGGAGTGCAGAGACCATATCCTTTTTTCCAAAGAAATATTTTATAATATGGAAACTTAACATACCTCTAAACACCATAGCTATACATGGAATTTAATTGTCTTTTGATGGTGATGTTTTAAACAGAACTTTCTCCTTTTCAAAGCTGTATTGCATGCTGAGGTGAAACAGTTCCCCTCCTCTGCCATTCACCCCTTACCCAACAATGACGCAGACACAAATTATGCAGAAAGATATATATTGATTCAGATAAAAGGTTGATTGCATAGTAAAGAGTTGGACTTAGTAAAGTATTGGCAATAACTGGCCACAACTTCGCCTAGGTGATAGCTGCCTGGTTGGTGCCTGAGCATGGACCTGAAAACCAGGTATCGGCCAGCCCGCCTGCTGGTCGATAACGTATCAGCTAGCCCACCTGCTAACCGATCACATGATCCGGTCACGTGATGGTCACGTGGTCCAGACTCGACCGGGGGGGATAACATTGGGGGGGTCCCCCTGCCCATGGCCCAGTGTCCACCTTCTCCTCCTAGGGTCTCTGTGGCCATGACCTTGAACTTGACCTAGGCATGGCCTTGGCCCTGGACCAGAGACCCCTGACCCCCGAGTCTGGATCACAAACCCCCATTCTCACCACCACCTAAGTCGAGCTGCCCACTTACATGCAGCTTGACTTCCGCCAACACAGCAGCTATCGCCCCTCCCCCCAAGTGGTCCGGCCTTCAAACAGGAGGGACTCTGTGCTCGACCTGTCAGGGGAAATGATTAAGTTCCAGATGGATGCAGGATGCATATGCCCTGGATTGCCATCTGCCCAGCTGTTGTATATCTGGTGTCGAGAAACCTTCCCCTGCAGCCATGGTGGCTGCACCAATCTGGAAAGACTGTCCTCCATACTTGCCTGCAGGGCATCCCAGCTGCCGTAATGCTGCTCGAAGTATGCTCATAAACTGGAAGCGAGTCAGTGTGGATAAGTCTTCATGTATGAAGATGGTTCCCTGGGCATCAGGACTCTGTTGCAGGTACTCACGCATGAGGTATACTGGGTAGGCCGTTGTCTCTTTCAGCCTAAGCAGGTGTAGGTGAGCCCCTTTTCCCCATTGATCGCTCTTGGACTGCCGGATTCATAGCTGCAGCTCCTCCACTCCCACCACCATGTCGCTTAGCTGGAGAGTGCACCCCAACTTGTCCTTCTTCAAGCCACAGACCAGCTCCCCAATGCGTAGAGCTGCGAAGAAAGCACTGGAAAAGGCGGTGCGGAAAAGCAGAGTCTTGTACTTGGAACGACAGATGCTGCACAGGGCTGTCATCAGGTTCCATAACAGCCTGAAAGAGATGGGTCTGTGTGTGTCTAGCTCTTGGGTCTTGCCATGGCACCATCCCTCCACCGCTCTTCGCAGCAAGAATGAGTCGCAGGCGTCGCCCTGCCCCATTACTTTACTGAAGAAGGAAATAGCTGCCAGATGAAATGACATGGACCTTGGCGCCAGGCCTTTTTCCTTTAGGGATGCAATGTAATTCAGGACCTCTCGTTCGGAAGATGGCCAGGAGCTCCCGTAGTTGTGCCTCCATCTGAAGATGAAGAACAGCCACACCGCCCTCGAGTAACTGGTCTGGGTGGAAGGTGCCAGAGAGTTAAGGACCCCCTGGATCACCATTCCTTCCCAAAGTGCCAGAGCTCAGCCGGGAAGGCCACTGGCGTACGATCCACTTCCGGATCCACTCTCAAAACCTGTCTTCCTGGAACCGAGACAACGCATCCGCGATATCATTATTCACCACCAGAATGTGTTTTGCTGAAAAGGCGATGTTCTCTGCCAGGCAGATGAGCACAAATTCCCTGATGAGTCACATGACCCTGTCAGACTTAGAGGACTGCTTGGTGATAACACAGACAACCACCTGATTATTGCACCAAAAGCAGATCCTTTTGTTCCGGAACTCATCTTTCCATAGGCAAACCGCCTACCACTATGGGAAAGAACTCAAGGAAAGGAAAGTAAGGTCCCTAATAATCCCAGAGTTCCTCCAGTTGGAAGGCCAATGTTGGGTGCACCAGTGCCCATTGAACTGACCACAACTTCACCAACTCATCCTGCCACGTCAGACTGCACCTGTAAACCCACTCCCGTAGATAACACCTCCTGCCAGAAAGTAACCCCATTGTACCCCTCTAAAAAGTGCAACCACACCCTCATATCCTCCTTCACCGCCCGAGTGACCTGGATATGATAATGCAGGAACCGGATGCCTGTTGTGATCTTTGCCAGCCTGCTCCAGAAGGCTCTGCCTGGTGAGACAACCCTGCAGGCAAAATTGAGGTGGCCAAGCAACGATTACACCTCTTTTTGTGTGGCCTTCTCCTTCCCCAGCAGGTGGCACAGCTTCTCCCCAATGCCTTCCAGCTTATTCCGCGGGAGACAGGAGACCTGTGCCACAGAGCCAGCTCTATTCCCAAGTAGACCATGGTGCTGGATGTCCCCACTGGTCTTGTCCAGTGCCAGAGGGACACCCAGTTCCTGCACCAGCTCCTGAAAGGCACAACTGAAAGAAAACTGCAATCCTACCCACTGGCTTCCCCTACCATGAGGAAATCATCGAGGTAGTGGGTGACCTACCTCGTAGAGGAGGAACCAGTTCTGTGCCACAGCACCCACTCCAAGAAGGTGCTGAATGCCTCGAAGGCATAACAGCTAATGGAACACCCCATGGGGAGGGCCATGTCATAGTACCACTGCCCTTGAAACTAGAAGCCCAACAGGCAGTGATCCTCCGGGTGGACAGGGAGAAGCCGAAAAGCCGACTGAATGTTGCACTTAGCCATAAGGGCGCCTGGACTGCATGCCCTGACCAGCCTAACCACGTGGCCAAAAGACGCATACTTAACCAAGCAGAGCTCTGGTGGTATGGCATTGTTGACCGATGACCCCTTCATATAGGAAAGGTGGTGAATGAGCCTGTATTCCCCAGGCACCTTCTTAGGCACCACCCCCAGTGGAGATACCCTGAGGTTGTCCATGGGGGGTCAGGGTAAGGGTCCACTAGCCGCCCGGCCGCACACTCCTCTTAGATGCTAAAACCTTTGGTAGGGCTATTGCAGACTTAAGGTTTCTTGATTGAAATGCCAGCCTGGGGCCTGAGGCAGGAAACCTTAAGCCAACCGAGAATCCATCCCGTAGGGAAGCAGTCACTTGCCTATCAGGATAGAGAGCAAGGAGTGGGAGCATGGCCTCCAGCTTGACAGGGGTGGAAGCCATGTGTGGGGTGATACGGGGTCCCTAGCTTTTGCTGGTGCCTTGCCCAGTGCTGCTTCCAGACCCTGCCTCCTTCTTGACGCTGGAGGAGGCAGGGCATCCTGAATGAAAGGACTGGGAGGATGGCCCAGCCCAGGGACAGATGGTCCTGGGGTGGTGCCTGTAGCAGTTCTTGCAATAGTGCTTGAACTTGCAGTGGGAGCGGGAGCACTTCCCAGAGTTAAATTCCCAGCAGACCAAGCACTGAGGGTCTATTTTCTGAGGTGGCTTGGCCACCTCAGATTTCCCCTTGATATGGGAGCCCACAATGACCAGCCAAAGCTTATCATTGATGAGGTCCCATCTGGCTCTAGCATTGCAAGATGCACGTTTTCGTAAGGCAGAGTCATATTCAATGGCTGCTGCCTCACCTGCCAGAGCCCTGGCATTGAGCACATTACCCAAATGGTTAGCCAGGTGCCACCCCCTATCTGGGTAGGCCAATTCCACCACCCCCATGAAGACAGTGTACCTGGCCAACCAGTTGAAGAAGGTGCATTCAACTGGATCAGGCTTGGCCTTGTCTGAATTCTTATTAGCCTTGGGTGTGCTGCCCACCTCCCCCTCGAGTTTTAGAAGTGTGATGACATCAACATAATATCCCTTAAGGATATTATCCTGGGTCTTCCTATCCAGGTGGATCCCAGGTGGATCCTCGTGATCCTGGAATAGGCTGAGAGCAGGGGAACCCAATGACGCCACCCCATACCACCAAGCCCTGGTGGGTCCCGAGGCAGAGGGATACGAATGGGTCTGTGCCTTAATAGCCCAGGCCAGCAGCCCTGGAACCAGTGCTGCCGCCTTCCAACATCCCACCTGGTCCATATCCTCGTCAGAGGACTCACTGGAAGATCCATCGCTATCTGACTCCCTCTTCTTCTTGTGCTTGGAATGCTGCTTTTTCTTCTCCCACTTTGCCTTCTTCTGCTCGCTTTCCGGTGATGAAGCTGGTGAGGAGACTATGCTGACATCGCTCTTGGATGAGGAGCGAGACCTGCGCCGCAGACCCGCTGTCCTTGCCGACTGAGAGGATGTTCCTGCCTCACCTGGGGGCATAGCCCTGGCGTTGCTAGTGTTCAGGTGCTTGCCCTGTGCCCGCCTCGGGGCTCCTTCTGGACTTCAGCTCCATCACCTGCTCTGCCAGGAAGGTAACTGCCTGGGTTAGTTCCTGCAGGTTGGGAGCTCCTGTACCAGCTAGGAGATTCTGAACAGCCTCTGGACTGTTGGATGCTGCTCATGATGTGCCCTTGCCCGCAGCTGGTGCCCTGCATTCTCTTGGTGCCAGTTCCGCCCATGACCTGGGTGCCCTGCCTGGGCCCGGGTCACTGGCCTATTAGGCTGTGCCTTTTTCTTGGGAGGCATGTTATGAAGTGATAGAGCTCTAGGTACATGGTGCCTTATAAGTGATTTCAGCTTTTTTTTTGTCCTGGCTTGTCCGCCCTCTCTCTGGCTTGTCCGCCCCTCACTGGCCCAGCTTGGGCCTCTCCTGGCTTGTCCGCCCTTTGCTTGCCCTGCCTGGGCCCTTCACTGGCTTGTCTTCCCTGGGCTTAAATGCCTGCCTCTCTCTGAGGAGCCAAAGAGGATGCCCTCTCTCTGGCTAGTCCACCCCTCACTGGCCCAGCTTGGGCCTCTCCTGGCTTGTCTGCCCTTTGCTGGGCCTGCCTCAGCGCTTCACTGGCTGGTCCACCCTGGGCTGCAATGCCTGCCTTTCTCTCTGGCTTGCCTGCCTTTCAGCCCAGCTGGTAAGTCCCCACCAGAGCTTCTCAGCTGCTGCCCATGCTGTACCTCCCTGGCACCTGCCCAGCTACAGGCCGCCCTAGGGGACTCCCACCAGCCAAGCAGTTGCCCGACGGTGGGTTATGGCCACTTCTAGTGGCCTTGCAGTCCACCCCCGTTGTCGCCTGGCTGAGCCGGGTGCACCTGGCCTAGTGGGCCATGCGAATGCAGGCCACTTGGCCCCACTACCGCTCCTTTGCCCCAGATCCTTCCCTGTAGTGGATGAGCGGCCAAGCGAGCTGTGTGGCTGGCTCCCACTGATGCCCTCTTGCCTGTTGGTGACTGCTGTGAGCCGCCTCACTGGTCTCCCTCGCCCCTGCACCTTGGGGTGGCTGTGAGCCGCCTCGCCTGCCATCCTTGTCCCGTGGCAAACGTCGCCTCTGCTGCTGAGGACATCACCTCACCACCTTACTCGGCCTCCCTGCTTATGGCCCGCCACCGCTGGGCCCTTTCCCTTGCTGGCCACCACCTTCGCTTCACTGCCGCCACTTCCTTCCATCACCACTGGGCCCCCTTCATCGGCCGCCATTGTCCTCTTGCCGCTGCTGCCACCGCAGCTCGTCCCTCTTTGCCAGCCACCACTGCTTCTTCCCTGCCACAGCCATCTGCCTCCACTCGCCACTGCTCCTCTTCTTGAGAGGCTTCCCAGAGCTCTCCCTGGAGCTTCTTCCTCATCAGCTCCTCAGAACCAATTGCCTGGGTCCAGCGTGGGGCCAGGAATTTATTTCCAGCTGCCGGACCTGAGTGGAGACTGTAAGTGCAGTATCCACCCTTCAGCCAATCAGAGACTTCGGAGACTCCGTGCCTCTGATTGGCCAAGGTGATGCCTCACCAGCCAATCAGGGGAGAGAAGCCTCTCCCTGATTGGCCAGTACACGATCCTCTTTCCAGCCAGTGCAAGCTGGCCAGAAAGAGGGTCCCAAACAAGATCGTGGTGCCCATGCCGCCATGAGGAGGACGCGCTGCCGGGGGAGACGGTCCCCCAGACGCAACTCCAGCTGCAGGAGCAAAAGGTAGGCTCCGCAGCCGATTTAACAACATCAGGTTTGCTGGCTGTTCTGATCTTAAAGTGATGTACATAGAGAACAACATAGCTACACACAGTCCCTCATATCTGCTAACGTTTAGTGATAAAGATTATCAAAGTGGAGGCTGCAAAACAATTTCATTTTAAACTGAATGTCCAGGAGGGCTGTATCCCAGCTCCACTGCATAGTGTCCTGCTCTGGTTTGACCTCTTTACTGCCACACACATCTGTTTTAATCCAAACTGAAATCAGTTTGGAAAGCCAAATGAGTCTCCCATCAGGGATCACATCAGTACAAGGGGGGGGGGGTTCTACTGTGTGGGCGTGTTCTCCATGTTGGTTTATCTCAGGTCACACAACCGCAGTGGTTGTGGGGTTGTTGCTTCATTGTTCCCACCATGCATACACATATTCACATACAGTAGGACTCCATCACCATTCCCAACACTGAGAGCCATCCCAGGGGCGAAAGGAGAAGGGAGGGAGAACTCCTCCTCTGCTCCCTTCACCCCCCTGTCCCATTGCCACCACTGAGAGCCCTCCCATGGGAAGGGAGAGGGCAAGCTAGATCCCTCTTCCCCCCTCCCTTCGCCCCCGCCACAAATGGAGCTCTCCCAAGGGAAGCGAGGGAGCAGGAGATCACTCTTCCCCCTCCCTCCTCCCACCATTCCCCCCATGAATGGAGCTCTCTCAGGGGAAGGGAGGGGGAAGGCTAGATCACTCCTCCCCCTCTCTTCCCCCCACCATCCCCACCCCCTGCAACTGGAGCTCTCCTGGGGGAAGGGAGGGGGAAGGAGATCCCTCCTCTCCCACTTCCCCCCACCATTGCCAACCATGGATAATTGAATCAGTGGTTGGCGAATCAGTGGAATCAGTAGCATCAGTTAATCAGTAGCATCATTGGGGGTGCTACTGTAATCAAATCTCTGATTTCTGTTGTTCTGACTGCCCACCTACACTCTAGCTGCCCCGATTGTTTTAACAGAGGGGTGGGGTATAAATAAATTTTATTATTATTATTATTATTGTTGTTGTTGTTGTTGTTGTTGGATTGGATGCATACTTGGGCAGTTATTTCAGTCCTTACATGTGTTGCTTCCTTCCCCCTCTAATTTGCTGCCTCGTTTTAAAAATTTAATTTCCAGGAAAGTAGGTATAGGATTGATGGCATGTGGTACAATCTGGTGCAGGTCTACTCAAATATATATCCTACTGAATTCAATAGTGCTTACTCCCAGGAAAGTGTGAGTATGGTGAGACACACATATACATGGTCACCTTACTCAAAAAGACAACTAAAGGCAAGTAAATATTCAAAGATCAAAGACTGAAAGCTTCACATATATACAGAGTACAAAGGAAAAAATGAAAAAGAAACAAAATGATGCTGACCCTTCTGACCCTTTGTAGGTGAGCAGGGGTCTGGGAGACACGTCTCTGGCAAACCCATGCTGCCCACCCATTTGGCAGTCATCACCCACCAATCTGGCCCCATTCTCCTTCACCTACCACCACTCCCATTCCACCCTGATCCCAATTCAAGGGTCAAACTACAGTATATGTTTTTCTTAAAAGGGGTTTGTCCCAATACCAGAGGACTAGAGGTTTACTCAGGTATCAAAAAGAAGTGTTTTCACATCAGAATGAGATGAATGTTGCCTGTTCCAATTGGAATGAGATCAAGGTAAGGTCACATTATTTCACCTATACAGATTCAGCCTCAGATTTATAACAGAAAGTTTCTTCGTCTCACAGCCAAACTAATTGTCTGATCTGTGGAGATACTTTCACACATGGAAATCATCAGTTGATGTGAAGGTTGTGTGAATGCATTTTTGGGAGCAAACAAGGTATTATTGGTAATATGTATTCATCACTAAAAAAGGATTTCCCCAGAGATACATGGTTCAGCAATCAGACTTCAAATTAAGCCTGTGTTTACCTTCAGATAACCAATCACAAAACACTGAAATATACAGGTGAAAATAATCATGTATTATATGATAGCCAAATATTTTTCACCCCTTGAGGGA
Source organism: Gambelia wislizenii (assembly GCA_030847615.1). Lineage (NCBI taxonomy): Eukaryota > Metazoa > Chordata > Lepidosauria > Squamata > Crotaphytidae > Gambelia > Gambelia wislizenii. The sequence continues at coordinate 159,607,961 of JAUMIR010000001.1, read as the reverse complement.
GCACCTTTTCCAAATACACAATAATCAGTCTAGTTTCACGCTCGGTTTGGTGGTTGAAAAGTAGTTCCTGAACATGCAGATTACAGTTTATTCACACAAAGGGGGAATCCTGGATTTGTGAGTATTCCCACTTATGGTTAAGTTTGGACCTCAGGGCTGAAATCCAGAGTCCCACAGCATGTTCCCTCTAATGACCCTTCATAGAGCAACTGGACATCTAGGGCCCTGCCAGGGCTGATGCTGCTCACTGAAGTGGAGTTTCTTTAATATTTTTTTTTAAAAAAAAACAATTTATAATCAGGGTATTACCCAAATTGTATGGGGTCCGTAAAGATCCCACTAGTGTCCACATCTTAATATGGGGAATATTTAATTAGCTCAAAATAACAGCAAGAGGCTGGGTAACAGCAGGATCTTTTGACCTATGTAGACTGGTAATCACTAAACAGACTCAAGACAGAACATACAATTAAATAATCTTTATTGGACTTTTGTTTAAACAGCATTCATAGTAACACTCAAGCTTCAAGCACTCACACAATGCTATGGAAGAAAGCAGGAAGCCTTTGGATAGAGGTATAGAGTAAGGGGATTGTGGGTTATACTTTACCAATCCTGGAGCAGAGATTTGTGCACCAGAGGCTCAGAGTTGCCTTCTGAGGGTCACACAGCAAACTGGCAGCATGGAGGGATGAAGAGGAACTGCAGACATTGCGGTGGTGTTTTAGGGTGATATTTGTATTTGACCATTACCCTAAAGGGAAGAGATTGTGGAGATTTTAACACAGGCTATATATCTCGTGGCAGGAACAGAAAAGGGTCGGGAAAGGTTGTCCCTTTCGGATGACGTTGACCCTGTTCCATTCCCTAATTATCATCATTCTGTTTTCTCCATGTGATATAGTATTCATGGGGAGAAGTCGTTATTAAGCACCCAGTTCCATTTCTGTAACGGAACACGGGTGTGTGAATTGGATCCCATCCCTGTTCTGGAATGACAGGGACAGGGGAGGACTCCGTGGTGAGCACTTCCTACAAAGATTGGGACATCCAGGTAAATGCCACCCTTCCCACCACCCTCCCCAGGTTACTTGTATTTAATTTTTTTTTAAATATTCTTTTATTTGACAGCTGGGGGATTAATTTGAATTTCCCTCCTGCTTGTTCTCTCACGAGAATGAGCGGGATTTCCCCCAGCCAGTTGTAAAAGCAGCCTTACGATGGCTGCATTTACGGCTGGCTTGGCAAGGAGGGAGGACGCCCGTTACTGCAGCGGAATGGAGGTAAGTGTGCGAACATTTACCTCCATTCCGTTGCAGGAACAGGAGAGGAGGTGGCGGGACAGAACCGGGGCTTTTAGCTCTGGTGTGAAAATCTCCTTAGAGTGGCATACAATGTCTCTCAGAGTTTCCCAGGACCAGAGAAAGGGTTATCTGGATGTGTTAATAATCATTAATATATATATATTTGGAATTGAACAGGAGCAGGCAACTTCTATTGTGAGGAGGGGTAGGGAGGAAAAACCTGTTTTTGATTATTGAGGACTCTGCTATTTTTGAGTGGATTCGTGGATGATTCATCTCCAAGTGTTCTTCAGGAAGAACTCTGACCTGGGTATGACCTGTTTCAGGAATTTAGAAGGCCCCTCCCTAAGTTGTACCAACCTTAGTACCAGGAGAGTCCCTGGTTTACTTGTTAACCACATGGAAGGCTACATCAAGTCAGATTATTAAATATTGCCATTGGGCAATATTCCAAGATGTCAGCTGTCAGTGTAAGTAACAAGGGCCTGGCTGACTATGTTGTAACATGGTTGCAGATGCTCATTTTATCATTTTTATTTTCAACATATTGCTGGCATCCTGTTGGTTAGTCATGACTATAGTAGACCCCATTCCACCAACTGTTGAATAGTGAGTCAACATGTAGGCAAATCCCATTTATTCAATGGGTTTACTTTAGTCAGGACTAAGGACTGAGGCCAATATTCGTATTTTCTACAATGCTGGCAAAAGGGAAAAGATTTCTTGAGCTATTTTGTGTCCTGTCCAGGGTTTGTGTGTTTGCTTGTTTGTTTTTTTAAAAGCTGTGTAGCAAGTGGTTGAAATTTGAGGAAATTGTTTACATTTAGGTGACAATGTAGCACTTGTTCTATCTCAGTTCTGTAACACTGAAAGGCTAAAATATCCCATCCTGATGTTTGATAGTTAACAGACTGAAAGATATAGGGCACTTTTGCAGGTTTATTAGCAATTCCAAAGACTATGACATGCTACTCTGATAGAAAAGCCATCCATAGAACCAGATCAAGCCCTTAAACATATAATACTGAGCTTCAAGTATTGATTTTTTATTTTTATTTTGAGGCAGCAGAAAAGAGGTTGAATGTCAAGTGATTAGTAGTGTTTGCTCTTTGTTTTTTGCCACCAATACTTGTTTTATTGCAGAGCAATGCAGTTACTTTTTAAAGCCACAAACAATTGGTGTGGGGGAGAGAACAAGAGAGATTTTTTTTTCAGAGAGATACATTCAGCTTCCATGGTACATTTTTCACACATACAAAAATAATCTTATTTAACTTATAACAAAGCCAGGGCCAGTTTAAGGGCCCCTCAGCACCTGCAGTCGCAGGGGGCCCCACAGCTGTGGGGGCCCCCATCATAATCCTATGTAAGTACACCTTGAGAGACATTTAACTCTCATGCGACCTCCCCTTTTCTTCAGGGCTACTGTCTCCAGGGGAGAAAAGACGAGGCTCATGAGAGTGCCAAACACATGCATGAAGAGAGGGGCAGTGATGGAGGCAGCAGCCTCTTATAACTCAGCTACTCAGAACAAGGCATGTGATGACACCACACACGTCTGTCTCTCTCCTGCACATGTGTGCCAATTTCCCACTCTGGCACGTCCCCGGGAGTTTTAAGAGACTGGTGCTTCCATCGCCACCCCTCTCGTCACACCTGTGCTTGGTGGGGTGAGGTGCACGTGGATGAGGGGGAGCGAGGGGGCATGGGTCATCCACTCATCCACATGCCCCTCACCCTACCAAGCACGGGTGCGAAGAGAGGGGTGGTGATGGAAGCACCAGCCTCTTAAAAGAAAAAGGTTGTGAGAAAGGCAGGGAGCCAACTCTTCTCTCCCTCCCATGCCCACATCTTGAGGGGTAGGTGGCTCATGATGTGCTTTTGCTGGCGGTGGCCCAGCATTGAGAGCAATGAAAATGGTTGTCACCTCACAGGCAGGTAAGAGCAAGGCTTGGCTAGAGGTGAGGTGGGTGGTGATAGGGTCCTTTATGCCTTATGCCTCGGGCTTGTTTTATTTTTTTATCTAATTTGTGGTGTGGTGTGGTGTGTGCACAGCCTGTCAAAATGCTGAGTTTGCAAGCTAGGATGGGCAACTGCTTTTTGCCATTTCTCCCTCCTCCTTCCTCTCCCTCACTTCACTACCCCGCCCCCCGGATTTACTGGTCTGGTCTGGGGGTGGGTGGCAAACAATCAGAGCCATACCAGTTTCCTGAAAAGGCTCATTGGGTGTGCAGCTCTGATTAGAAGAGAGGGTGAGACTGAACGCTGTGATTGCAGCTGCCTCAGAGAAGGAAAATGCTGAGCTTGCCTGGCAGTTTTAGGAGTTCTCTTCTCTTCCCCACCCATACTTAGATGTTCTCAAACCTCTAAAGTGCCAACCACATTAGGTGTGCCCTGGAAGATACTTAGTTAGGTTCTTGTTCCTTTGAGGGTTTTTTTTTTCCCCAGGGGGAGGGTGCAGAAGTCGGTGGGCTATATTTCAGAGGAAGGCAATGGCAAAACCATCTCTGAGTATTCTTTGCCTAAGAAAACCTCCTGAAATTCATGGGGTCACCATAAGTCCACAGGCAACTTGAAGGCACATACACACATACACACACACACCAAGCCCCCAACATCCTGTAGTGGGCCCCCAGACCAAGATCCTTGGAGGCCCCCTACCTACTGCTAAGGTGAAGGACAGCAAGATGCTCTACATGATTTAGGATAAAAATTAAAATAAACCAGTTTAAATGATGATGCCAAAGTAATATTTATATTTATTCTTTAAAAAACTAAATTGATTCTCATATTAAAAACTTAAAATAATATCACACCAGGCCCCCTCCTAATCCCAGGGCCCCCAGGCTAGAGCCCTGTTAGCCCCCACCCTTGTGGGGGCCATGCACACACATACATACACATATACCTGTACCTATATAGTTGTAACAGTAAATGTTTCATTCAATCTTCTTGCTATTTCAGTTTCTCAGGATGAATCAATAAATCAAGGGTGGGAAGATGGAAGGTGGGACTGTTCCTGGAACTAAGGGTTTTCAAAGAAAGCAAACAAACAAACAAACAAAAAACTCAACTGAGCAATGGAGCTGTCATATGCTAGGAAGAAAGTGTGTGTGTGTGTGGGGGGGTAATTATACATTGAGAGTATTCCTCAAAAAGTATCCATAATGGTTTTTGTATTATTTAAAGAGCTAGGTGTGTGTTTTTGGTGATTTCTGTCAAGTTGGCTTTGACGTATGGCAACCTATGAATGAGAGAACTCCAAGACACCTTGTTTATATCCAGCATAAAAAGATAAGGAAATCCTATACCACCTGTAAGACTAATGGTGAAAAAAATAAATTTCTAGCATTAGCTTTCATGGACACCAGTCCACTGATTGTATCTGATGAGATGGACTGGATGTCATGCCCCATGAGCCTGATGAGGCTACAGAGCCGGAGGAGGATGAGGACATGGCAGGGAATGGCCCTAGGGACCCTGGCACAGGTTTATCTACACCTGTGCCAGCAGGGAGCCCTGCTAACCTAGAGGCTTGGGCAGAGGAAGAGCCTGGTCCAAGTGGGTTGGCATCAGTCCCAGCAGAGAGTCCTGTACACTTAGGTAAGGCTAAAGAAGAAGAGAGGGACTTACCTCCACCATTGTATACCCAGCAGCGAGCTCAAAAAGAAGCTCAAAGGAAGTCTTTGAGACTTTATGAGAAAAACCTGCTCATTAAGAAACACCTAGCAAAGCCTTAATTGCTTTATATATGCTGGGAGAGGCAATGGAGGCTTTGTCAGAGATCAACTGGAGAAAGATTCCTGCTGACTTTGTTGTCTTGCTACCTTGACTCGTGCCTTGACCTCGGACTGTTCCTGACTACACTGTTGCCTGATCCTGCTGACCCACGGACCTACTTCTTGACTACGCTGCCTTCTGTAAGCCGTGACCTTTGGACTGTATTTTGGACTCTTCTCTGTGTGCCTTCTTGCCTGTATTGCTGCTTCTTCAAGAAACAGAACCTTGCTTGTTCCAAACCTTAACTGGCTCTCCCTAATTAACTTTACTATCACTGGGGCTTGGCTGCTTTCTCAGACCTTGTTTATCCTGCTGGCATTTTGGGCTGCTTTCTTGGACACTAGCGGCTTATGCTAGAAATTTCCTTTTTACAGTTAGTCTCACAGGTGCTACAGGATTCCCTTATATCTTTTTATCTCTTCAGCATGTATATCTGTGTGGTTCCTTTGGGACTCTGGTTTTCAACCTTACATCATATATATATATATATATATATATATATATATATATATGCCAGATCTGGAACTGTGAATAGGCAGTTTTCTTATGAAAGTAGGGCTGAGCCCATTTTAGGAGAATAAATCATCTACAAATAAACTTTTTCAATGGTGTAATAGATACAGCAGTTATGTCTTTGAGAGAAAGATTTGAACAGTTACATCATTGCTCTGTACAGTTACATTATTGCTCAGTCATCCCCTTGGAATTTGCGGCTTTGGGTTTCGTGGTTTTGTGTATTCATGGAAAGCTGTGGAGGATTTGCTTGGCCTTCGTTCCCTGTGCTTGGGGGGGGGGGGAGACGAAGGCTGAGCAAACCCTCAGCGGCTTTGCAGCAAAATCACGGCTTTCCTCCAGCTTAGTTCCATTTGTTAGGGGGAGAGCCAGGGCTGAGGAAAGCCAACAAATGCCCAGTTTTCATTGGCCTTGGCTCCCCCACCAAACAGAATGAAGTGGAAGGAAAGCCGAGCATTTGGCGGCTTTCCTCCGGCTTCATTCCATTTGGCGGGGAGGAGCCAGGGCTGAGGAGAGCCAACGAACGCCCACTTTTCATCAGCCTGGGCTCCCCCTGCCAAACGGAACAAAGTGGGAGGAAAGCCAGGGCTGGCTGGAAAGCCACTTGTTTCTTGTAGTGCAGGAGGAAGCCAAAGCCTAAACAAACCCAATCCTGCACTGGCTGCAAAGCTTCTGAGGGTTTGCTCAGGCTTTGGCTTCTCCCCCCACCCCCAGTGCTACAAGAAACCGGAGCCTTTGCAACCAGCCCTGAGTTTCCTCTGTCTCATTCCCTCTGGTGCGCGGGTGGGGGGAGCCAAAGCCCAAACAAACCCAAACCTGTATCACCACAGAGCTTGGCTGGGGAGAGGTAGGCAGTATCACTGTGTGGCTTGGCTGGGGGAAGCAGGCAGTATCACCACGTGGCTTAGCTGGGGGAAGGCGGGCTGCCACCTCCCAGCCAAGCTGCTCTCGGCCAGAGCTTGCAGGCTCACCACGTGGCTTGATTGGGGGGAGGCAGGCTTCCAGCCCCCCAGCCAAGCCACTCTCAGCCCCAGTGGCATGGTGGTGGTAAAGGGGTGAATGACAGTGGGAGTATTTTTATTCACTTTTTTGTTTGTTTGTTTCATGGAGGTCTTGTGCCCCTAACCTCCATGAAAATGGATGACTGTACTTTAGTCTATCTATGAAAAGCATTTAGAAGACATTTTCCCAAATGCGTCTGTTGCATTGAGAATTTCTTTGTGCATTCTAGTGTCAGTGGCTTCTGCAGAACAGAGCTTTTCTAAGCTGAAGTTAATAAAAAGTTATTTGAGATCTTCTATGAGTGAGGGATGACTAAGAGGCCTTTCTTTAATAGCTGTGGAAAGGCAGGTAGCACATTCCTTAGATATTGAGAAGTTAGTGAAGGTGTATGTTGCTCAAAAAGCAAGAAAAGTTAGATTGAAGTGAGCAATTTTTTAAAAAAATTCAAAGAAGCTTGAAAATAAAAGTCTACTTTATAAATGTTGTAATTTTAAATTATTTGATACAAATTTTATGTAAACTGGTTAAAAATAATTTTAAAAGAATAATTCTGGCTATACTTTGTATTTCAAAATTTACAACATAAGACTGTAAAACAAAGGACGCAATACATTAAATATACTAAATTGGACTCAGCTCTTTCTTTTCTTTGAGGAAATCTACACCATTATGCTAATTGCTAATAAAAATATGACATTAGTGCCTATAATATAGTTTTTTTAAACTAAATTATTGGTGGCAAATTATGTAATAATCTGAACATCCTGTAATGTGAATGGGTTAGGTTACACTGACCTGAGATAAACATATCGCCCCCCAATAAAGCATTGCCAGGCCCCCCAAAATTCCTAAAACCGGCCTTGGGCAAAGCCTACAAGATGTAGAACAGACCTCTCTTTCAGAATCACTAAAGCCATTTAAAGACCACTTGTTTCACCACTGAATTTATAGGCTGGCATGGCATAGTGGTTTGAGTATTGAACTACAACTCTGGAGACCAGGGTTCGAATCCCCATTCAGCCATGAAAAACCACTGAGTGACACACTCTCAGCCCTCAGAAAACCCTGTGATAGGTTCACCATAGGCTCCCCTTAAGTCAGAAATTAATTGAAGGCACACAACAACAACAACGTTTCTTTTAACACAGATGGAATTTGCAAATGCAAATGCAAAGGGAAAATTCAAGAGGCTCAAGCATTGTGAACTCCACATTAAATAATAGTTTAGAGCAATGCTGCACAAAGTGATCAAAGTGATGGCTGGTCCACAAGCCATCAGCTGCTCATCCACAGTGAATTTCCAAGACAGAAAGAGTTGTAGAATGAAAATATTGAACTGTAGGATGAAAATATCGCACCAGTTCCTGGTGGGGGGAGAGTTGTTCCCCCACATCAGATAACTTGAGAAACACTGGTTTAGAGAATCCTTCTCCAGCCTGGTGCCTTCTTCGACTAAAAGTCCAACAAGCCAACAGGCATGTGGCAATGATGGGAATTGAAATCTGGAATATCATGAGCCTATAAACTGGCTGGCAATTTGGAATTTTCCAAATGTGGATGTGATTGCAACAATTGGTTGTGCTGGCTAAGACTATCCAACTTTATTTGGAAGACCACATTTTGCCTATCCTTGGTATATCCATTCAGTGTAAGACACAGAAGTGGTAACAAAATCATGCTGGCTGGGGATGTTGGGAGTCACAGTCCAACCCATCTACAAGGCACCAGGTTGAGGAGGTTGGTTTAAAGAACCTCATGGTGTGTGATAACTTGTGACTTTGGGGCAGGCATGGGAGATCTATGGCCCTCCAGATTCTGAAATTCCCATCTGCTCTAGCTAATGGTGAGGGATGTCAGGAGCTATAGTCCAACAACCTTAGGAGCACCACTTGTTTGCCACCCCTGCTTTAGGAAGGTCACAAAGGCTTTCCTAAGTCCCTATATTGTACAGTTTCCATTTATGTTTCCCTAAAGACATCACTATGAGAGGTCACTTTTGGAAATTGCACTCAGGTCAGTTTTTCAGGTTGTGCAATTATGTAATTGTGTACATCAATTGTGTAATTATGTACAACTATAACAACTTACTTTCACCTCCTTAAATTGTATAGAGTTCTCAGTTACCTTTGATAGCAGTTTCATGATTTTAAAATGTCAGTGTGACATTACTTATAAAACACAATGGTCTATCACTTACGGTTGAACTTTGTACAGCTCAGTCTTTAGAAACAATTTTCCATGGGAAGTATTTGTGCCACAGCTCTCTTTTCAGTTCTGCACAGTTTGGGCCATTTTTAGATTAATTTAAGTACATAGGAAGTCAAACCTGAATGTCATTGAAGTGTCAAAATTTGATAGATACTCTACACTTCATGTACAATGTCCCACAAAGGCTTTTCTGGAGAGCACCAGATCAGGAAGGGGTGACCTATAACCAAAAATATATGTGTGGGATTTTGTGTGAACCACAACCTTGTAAAGGGAGTCTCATGTGTTGTCATTAACGGCCATCAAGTTGACTTCAACTTATGATGACCCTATGAATGAGAGGCCTCCAAGTCACCCTTTTATCAACAGCCCTGCTCAGGGCCATGGCTTCCTTGATTGAGTCCATCCACCTGTAATGCAGTCTTCCTCTTTTCCTGCTGCCTTTTATCTAGTGAGTCATGTCTTCTCTAGTGAGTATAGCTGAAGTAGGACAATCTCAGTTAGTCATTTTGGTTTCTACTGAGAGTTCAGACTTGATTTGCTCTAGAGCACATTGATTTGTCTTTTTAGTAGTCCATGGTATCTGTAGAACTCTCCTCCAGCACCACATTTCAAATAAGCTGATTTTCCACACATAGAAATTGGAAATATGGCATGGACAATCTTAACTTTAGTATTGAATTATATATCTTTTACACTTCAGGATCTTGTCTGATGCCTTCATGGCTGCCCTTCCAAGTCCTAGGACTTTTTCAGACAAGCCTTACCACGCAAGAAGATTCCAAGAGAGGTATGGTGCTGTTGCACGGCAGGGGGTCCTTTTTGGATGATGCTGTCCCTCTTGCGGTATCGTCCATGACAGTTCTGAGTCCCATCTACAGCAACTGTGCCATTTTTTATACTCACGGAAGTTGTCTGTGAGTAACTTGAAGAGTAATAGCCACACTTATAAAAAAATGAATAATCATTTTTAAAAACCAAGAGTGTGTTTTTTTTAGTCATTTGGTTTAAACCATGGTTTAACCTGGTTTAACTTAGTCAACCCTGCCCAAGACATTTGGGGTTCATATGACAACACATTTAAGTAAGGTTCTTTATTACAGTCATAGACCAGCATAAGAAAAACAGAAACAATGCATTTTAAAAGTCTCACTGCACCCTGAGACTCCAATTCCTGCCTTCACTGCTCCCATCCTTTCCTCACCTGCTGCCAACCTGTTGTCTCCTTCTAGCATTGACAGAGAGATGACATAATGAAAGATGATTTTTCTGAAGAGCTAAAGGGTAGTCCAGAAGGTGAAAAAAGCCCTCTTAGAACACATGGGGAATCCCATGTGTCCAAATGAGATCCCACAGCATTCTGTCCTTTTCAGAGGGAAGGGGAGGAGAAGTCAGGGAAAGTCTGCGGCAGAAGGCTCTGGGACTTTTCCTGAGTTTTTTAAAAACCCCAACGGAAATGTGCATCCTCGCCTGTTAGGACAACTGAATCACATTGCTGAAGAGGACAGCTGATTGGTCAGATGTGAGCAGGGGGGGGAGCTTGGTAAGATGGAAGATTGCGGAACTGCCATGTTGGATTGTCACCATAGCGATTATGCACTGAGGTGATGAAACAGGCTTTCTTTCCTTGTTTTTTTATTATTATTATTTAAGCAGAAAATCACTTTTCTGCACCTTTGAGTTAGTATTTTTAAAAAATATTGTTTGGCGGGGCAAGTTGGGGAGTACAAAACAATGAGTAATTCACTTGCAGCTGCCATCTTGATTTACTGGCATGCCTCTGTGTGAACAGAAAACACAGAGAACTATGCACACCAACAATCTTGCCAAGAAATTGTTGAGACAGATGACAGCTACTGCAAATTGGCGTTTCTGCGCCCTAATACACATTTTATTCCCTCGTCTATGGCCCTCTGGTACGACAGATAAAGAAATCCTTTTTTCTTCCTTTCCAGACTCCAACCCTCTCTAGCTGTCTTGAGGCTTATTTTAAATAACACGTTTCAATTGGCTGTGTGAATATAGTTGCTCAAAGGTGGGGAAAATACTTTGGGTTTGAAGAATGAGGTATGAGAGTGTGTTTATGGCAAGAGTAAGAATAATTTTGAGAGGCAGTATGGTGTAGTGGTTTGAGTGTTGGACTTGGACACTGGGATACCTGGTTTTGAAACTGTGCTCAGCCATGGAAACATACTGGGTGACCTTGGGTAAGTCACATGCTCTCAACCTCAGATTCTGCTGTTCAGAGAAAACCCCATGATACGTTACTCTTAGAATCGCCGTAAGTGAGAAATGACTTGAAGGCACAACAACAACAACAACAACAACAACAACAAGTAATTTTAGCTCATTGGCAGGATTGCTGCCAGACAGCAATCCCTGTGACAGACAGGGAGCAGAATGGAAAAGTAGAAAAAACAAATCAAGAAAATGAACCAAGAAAAAAAAGAGAGGTGGGCAGGCATCAAATGACACACCAAAGTAATCTTGTCAAACTCTAAGAGGCTTATTGCATGCTGAAGCAAAGTAGCAGTGCAGCTAGGAGGTTCCTTCTTCTGTGCTGCCTTACTGCATGATGTTGTCATTCTTCTGTTCCAGTCTTGTGAGAGTCCGAGGTAAAACCACATCTTTTTGTAACTTGAAAAAATCCATTACCGATCCCTCCCATTACAAGGGACCAGAATGACAGAATAATGGAAGAACGACAATATCATGTGATATGGCAGCATGGAAAGCAGAATCTTCCGGCTGCACTACAGCTTTACTTCAGTGTGTTATAAACCTCTAAGTGTCTTATGGGAAATTAGATACATAGATAACCAGAAGGTTTTTGCCTCAACCATGGTGTATTCATTGAGGATTATTTCAAAAGTAAACCAGGAATACAAATGTGAATGACAAGTATTAGCAACATATATTTTGTGCCTGTCTTTTTCAGAAAGACAGAAATATAATGTTCTCATAAGCATTTTATTCAAGACAATGGTTTTTTACTAATTAAAGCAAGCAACATAGAGCACACATAATCTGCTCCAATTTGGAGGTAAGTCTTTATAGGTCCAGTGCAGAACTTTCACAAAGTAACTGCTGTCATACAAAGCAACAGCATGTGTGTTTACTTGGAAGTAAGATCCACTGCATTCAATGGGGCTTATTCTCTAGCAATGGTGTTTTGGTTTGTGTTCATCCAGTTTTTGGGAGACTCACATTTACCCAGAAATGAAATATTTTTTTTCTTGAAAGATGGGGGAAACTATATCCTCATATATTGTGGCATTGTGAGGATAAAGATCAAGGATATTAACATTTTCTGGCTCCACTTGTATATATTTACCAGCTGAATGATAATTGAAAATTTACTGACAATCTTCCTTGCATAAAAGAAGATGACAGTTTTCTGCTTGTCATGCAGGGGAAATGGTCAATAAAGTATACTGCAAGCACAGGGAGCAGATGGGGCATAGTGCTGAGAAAGAGAAATTAATCTGATTTTTTCCTAGAACTGTCACAGAGAGTTGCAATTCCTGGCCCCAAAATACAAAACTCAGGAGCATGTAAAACTTGCCTCAAATATGAGGGAGTATTGGATGTCCCATAATTTTTTCTAGCTTGGCTTTTCATCTAAGCTAAATAGGAATTCAACTGCTTGCCTACAAATTTCGCTTTCCCCTAAATTCCCCACTATTGATCCTCTAAATCCCTTGCTACCATTTCTTCTCACCTAATAATTTTATTCACACTCATGTACACTGGCCTGGAATTGTCTAAATGAAAGGTAGTCAAAAATATTTTGGATGAAATTAATAATAATAATTTGGCTGCTCCTCATACCTCTCTCCACCATGGGATTCTTCCTCACTTCCCCTCATTTAGCCAGACATCTTCACCTGATCAGGCAGCAGCATTTCATGGCATGGGAGATCTAAGATGGCTGCCACCATCCAATCCTCTTCCTCCCAGCCATGTTTAAATACTTGAAATATTGAAGAGGGAGCAAGCTTGTTTTCTGCTGCTCCAGAGAGGAGGACACAGAGCAATGGACTAAAAGTACAGGAAAAGAGATTCCACCTAAATATTAGGAAGAACTTCCTGATGGTAAGAGCTGTTTGACAGTGGGATATTCTGCCTTGGAGTGTAGAGTGGAGTCTCCTTCTTTGAAGGTTTTAAACAGAGCCTGGATGGCCATCTGTTGGGAGTGCATTCATTGTGTATTCCTGCATGGCAGGGGGTTGGAACTGGATGGCCCTCGTGGTCTCTTCCAACCCTCTGGTTCTATGATTCTGTTTAAAGCACTGATAGCACTTTCTACTTCCTCTGGTGAAGTTTTCAGGGGGAAACAATTAGCAGTGATAGTGCTGCTGCTGTTGCCCACAGAGCAGCATTGACACCAAGTAGTGTGCAAATGTAACATGGCCTTTCACACTCGAAATGGTTTGCTGAAGAATTTTAATAGTGACTTTGCTTTCTTGGTTCCATAGACTACCTGCTGATATTTTAAAACCAGTTCCACATTTAAAAATTACACACCAATACCAGAAGAACTCACCAAATGCATGCTGAAATTTTGACAAATCTTCTTGAGTTATACAAACAGTGAGGAAGGGAGGGAGGAGACAGAGAGAGAGAGATTGGAAAATACCCCAGGAATTAAACTGAATTGGAAAGTGGCCGCAGCTGGAAGTCAAGTTGAATTTTTGGGTATTTTTATTGGAAAGCTGTGAAGAGCTCAACAGAAAAGCATAACATCTATTCTTGAAATGCCTAAACCAACAGATGTTGGAAGTGTGAAACAATAACTATGAATGGCAGTTTTTTTGTCAGATATTCATTCTAGCTTATGTGCAAAACTTGTTTAAAAGAAAATTAGTTTGGAGAGAGACCTTGAAAACACCTTGGCTTGGTTAATGCCGATAATGAATTTGAAATCCTGAGAAATCTCTCATTATGGAACTAATAGACTGCAGTGTCAGCAGTACTGATGGAAACGCAGAACAGAAGAGACAGGCCAATGGCATTCACATCCAGAATGCCATCTGAATTTTTGAAAACAAAACCCTTTTAGTAGGCATGAAAAGGAAAGTATTAGCAGTTTTTCATTTCCAAAAAAGGGAATACATTTAAAACCTAATGAAAGATGAAAGAAATCCCATCAGAAAATTGCAAGATGGACTTTGTATTGAATTAGCCTTAGAATTAATTTGAAAAATATAAATGAATGATAGTCATAAGGCTTGACAATTAAGAAGCCAATGTACACCAGGAGGGTAAACCCAGGAGTGTTTGAACATTTAGCAGTGTAACCAGCCTGTATGAAAATCAATGCAACATGAGGCTTCTATGTGAAGCTTGAGTAACTATTGTGACCACTTGAATGATGCTTTGTAGATGAAAATTATACAGACCCATTCTGATTTAAATGCCATACTTGATACAGGTTCAGTGGATTTACTGTGTTCCAGCAATGATGAATACTTTACCATTTTTTACAGTCTGAAGATATCAATAAAATCCTTGGAGAAAAGTGATCCAGCACATGTGTGCTTGATCTTTGCCCACTCTGAGTTGGTAAGTTGGTAGCAGTGAATACCCCTTTGCATTAGTCATGGTTCCTTTGTGCTCAAAAGACATTGTGGTGAGAGTGCCATTTTTTTCTTGATTACTTCCAGTTAGCTAATGACATTCTTCTTTACCTGTCTCTGCCAACTGAATTTCTGTTCTGTGGCTACTGAACATCATGTTCCTCTTTGTTATTTTCTTTAGGGGACTTCCCTCTCACCTGAAAATGCCCAGCCACTATACCTGCAGGCCTATATATACTGTATACAGGCCTGCTGGGAATCCCAAGATATCTCATGAGATTTGAAGTCCCGCAAGACTTCACACAAGATCTGGCATACAATTCACGCCAGGTCTCCCACCAAAGTCTTGTGATGGCCTAGCTCCCACAAGACTTGCCCCAGGCCTATGTCAAACAGTCACTTAGCTAGGCATGACAGTAATGGTGCTTGCCCCAGGGCTTGAGGCGACATGTCTCCCTCCACAAAAGCATTGAAGGTAAGCTTACAGCTTGTTTTGCCTTTGCAACTCTTTAGATTCCCCCAGTCTGTTTTCTGAAAAGATTTTGGCTACAAAGGTTTCATCACTTAAGGAATCAGCTCAATGTTAGTAGGTGTTCACGTGTGTGAAATGAAAAAATAAGTGATTTTGGAATCCCCACTCCCCAATTTATTGAAGTTGCAGAATTCAGCTTTTCTTGGCAAAGAGTTTCATTTTCTGAAAAGTACTGGATGCTTTCTTATGCAGTGTTTGTACAGGCTGGCCTTGAAAAGGAAACAGGGCAGGAAGGAAAGGCCTACTATTCTTTTTGTCTTAACATGCAGAATTGGCCACAACACTTCTCATGTAGGAGAAATACCTGAGGATCAGCAAGAAAAGCACTTCTACTCTGGTTGATATTGGGTTATTTTCACTGTCATTGACAGGAAGTGGGCGACTGAAACCAGGTTGCTAAAGTGTTGCAGATGAAAAAATAATTACTTGTCATAGGTGATGACTGAAATGGCTGAACTAATTAAGAAGAAAATAAAATAATGTTTTCATAGTAAAGGTGAAACCACATTAAAACTTTTATTAAATGGCATATAGGAATGGCAACACAGATTTGGATGCTAAAATTGTACCTGAATTGTGTGGGGTCCATGAGGATCCCACTAGTGTCTGAAATTAATATGGGGAATGTTTAATTAGCTCAAAATGGCAGTGAGAGGCCTGGTAATGGCAGGTTCTTTTGACCTGTGTATACTGGTAGGAACGGAGACAACTCTAAGTCCAAAACGTACAATTAAGTTATCTTTATTGGAAATAAATATCAAGAGCATTCACACAAATACTCAGGCTTCAGATAATCACACCAAGCTATCAAAGATAGTAGGAAGTATTTGGATAGAGGAATAGAGTAGGGGGTTCTTGGGTGATACGATACCTATTGGACGAGCAGAGATTCATGCAGCAGAAGTTTCTCAGAAATGCATTCCGAGGGTCTCACAGCAAACTGACAGCATGGACAGCAAACATTTAGGTGGCATTTTAGGGTGATATTTATATCTGACAATTCCCCTGAAGGGATGGGATCTTGATTGGAATACAATGTTTCTCAGAGTTTCCCAGGACTAAACAAACGGTGCTCTGGAAGAGTTGATGATCATTAATGGGTGATGTATTTAGAATTGAATAGGAGCAGGCAAAGTCTATTTTTTGAAGGGAAGGAAAGAGGAAAAACCCATTTTGCAAGCATCAAGAACTCTGCTATCTTTGAGTGGATTAGTGGATGACTCATCTCCAGGTGTTAACTATGACCTGAGTATTAGTTGTTTGGGAAATTTCCAAAGGCCCCTGCCTTGGTTATATGTGACTACAGCCTTGGTATCTGGGGGTCCCCAATTTACCTGCTAACCATGTGGAAGGCCACATCAAGCCAAATTATTAAATATTGCCAATTATGTGATATTTCAAGATGTGGACTATCAGAGTATGTAACAAAGCCTCAACTGTGGAATGGTAGGAATTTGCTCAGGAAACAAATGCTTCCCATTAGAGTAAAAAGACTCAAACTCAAATATGAAGGTTTCTTCTCTGTAATGATGGTAATGGACTGGCTGGTATAACCCGTCTTCTCCAACTCAACAGCCTCCAGATGTGTTGGACTGCAAGTCTTAAAAGTCTTGTCTTTTAAGTCATTAGGGAAGGCAATGTATAAACGAGTCAGAACAATTGTGCATGGTTTTATGTAAGCAGTATTTCTCTTCCTAAACGTTCATGGTAATCCTGATTGCTATATAATCCACAGCAATTACATAGGGAGCTGGGGACAGAGACCTGAGCTTGGTATGGAATATATTTCATGACAAGGTACAAGAAATCACACACAAGTGCATCAGAACTGCCTTCCTATGGTTCTGTGGCCTGGTCTTTGAAGAAATAACCAATCAGAGCTCAAAATCTAAAGTATTCTGGAGACCCATTTAGAAGGAAATCTCACTCTGCCTATGTTTATGAAATTCTTTTTCATGGCTTGTGCATTAGAAAGTTATGCCTTGGCACAGAAAATGATTACCACAGTACTGTCCATTTTCTCAATTAATTGGCTGAAAAGGAAGATGTTTGAAAATATTTTCCGTGTGGCAGAAGATTAGACCAGATGACCTTGCTTGTACAAAAGTCCAGTACTGATTAGAACTTGTGAAGATGTCTGATTCCATTTGTTTAGGCTTAAATCATCACAATTGCTTCCCCCTCTACTACAGGCAATAGTTAACATTGCAAAATTAATATAGTGGGCTTGTCTCCATTTCTGCTGTTGTGAATGGTTAACTATGCAGTTAGATTTTCTGGAAAATATCAATATACATTTGTCCTTCTTATTTTCTAGGGTGTGGTTCCAGGACCCCTCATGGATTCCAAAATCCATGAATACTCAAGTCCCATTATATGCAACAGCATAGCAAAATGGTGTCCCTTATATAAGATGGCAAAATCAAAGTTTGCTTTTTGGATTATTATTTTTTAAAGAATATTTTCAAACCATGAATACTTAAACCTGTGAAAACCAAATCTGTGGATATGGAGGGACAGCTGTATAATGATTAAACATTACAAGGATTTGTCACAGTAGGTGTACCTTTTACATTCTGTAGCCTATTGTGCACCAATGTTTGGTAAATATTAAGGTGACCAGACCCTTTCCTATGCTCCCCACTGCAACATAGATTTATTAAATTCATTCCCAATATTGGTAGGTGGCACAGATCATCTGAACTAGCCATTGTTTGAAAGCAAAGTGATTCACAATCACAAGAATTCAGGATTTACAACCAATCCATTTTATTAATACCAGATGTTTTCAACTGGCACAATTTCTCCAACCCAAAGAAATGTCAAAGCTTTTTCAAGGTGAGACTAGAGTGTAGAATCTCTAAACACATCCTGTTCTGAATTCTTGGACTGAATCTCTCATGGCAAAGATGCTACAATGAATGTCTGACATTTCCTTTACAGTTTCACTGAAGTAGCAAGGCATGGCCAAAACTCATCATTGCAACCAAATTATTCTGCCACATGCCAAGACAGAGACTGGGCAGTTACCTTTCCCATAATGCAATGTCTATAAAAGTCAACCTATATTTTACTTCATACAAAAGCAGTAATGGTGGGGCATATATAGTAGCATTTAGACTAACCGTTTCCCCTTTCTGTTTCATATAACAGAGATAATGGATGCATTTGCACATCACAACAAAATAGGCATGTGTGGTGTTACCCAAATTGCTTGGGGTGCATGGGGACCCACTGATGTCCTAACATTAAATTGGGGGATTTAATTAGCTCAGCTTGGCATGTGAGAGGCCAGGCAACAGTGGGACCTTTTAACCTATGTATACCAGTAATAATGGGGGAGATTCTAAGCCAGAAGATACAATTAAATGATCTTTATTGGAAATTAATATCAACAGCAGTTACACAAACACTCAGGCTTCAGACACTCACACAAGGCTATTGAAACTAGTTGGAAACATTTCGATAGAGGAATAGAGAAAGGGGATGGCGGGTTACACTATACTGATCCTGCAGAGTGGACATCATGAAGTAAACCAACGGAAAGGGGATCATGAAGACAAGACAGGTACACAGTTTGATGTGAAGTCAAGAGGAAGTGGAACTGTGCACCTGGCTACACAGACTGATGTAGAGTTGATAGGAAGAAAATCTGTGTGCACTTTGGTGGTGTTTTGGGGTGATATTTATATGAAATAATTCCCCTGAAAGGATAGAATTTTGAGTGGAATACAATGTTTCTCAGAGGTTCCCAGAGCTAGACAATGGGTATTAATAGGTGCTGCATTTGGAATTGAATAATAATAATACTTAGTTAGGAAGGATCCATTTTGCAAGCATTAAAGACTCTGCTATCTTTGAGTGGATTAGTGAATGACTCACCTCCTGGTGTTAAGTTCTGACCTGAGTATTTGGTTTTGGGGACTTTCCAAAGCCCCTTCCTTGGTCTTACATGAATCCTGCCTTGGTATGTGTGGGGTCCTGGTTTACCTGCAACCGTGTGGATGGCCACATTGAGCCAAATCTATATATATAATTCTCTTGGGTATGCTGCCATTCCCAGTGTGCTGATTGGCCACTCAGGAAACATATCCAACCAATCGTAGTGCTCTGTTGGCCGGCCAAGCAGCAGCTTGATGGTGTTTTTCAGCACCACCTCCTTGGCCTACAGCCACATCTTTGCCTGTTGAGCTGCAGTAAGTAAATACTCAGCCAGCTCCCCTTGCCGTCTTAATATATATCCATGGGGGAAAATAATGTTGCTTTCTATGTGTCCCTCACCCTCTTCTTTCTTCTTTTTCCCTCCTGTCCTACCTTTCTGTGCTGCCTAAGGCTTTTCAAAGTGGCCAGTCAGCAGAATGGGAATGGAAACATAGAATCATACCGAAGCGTTTTATATATGCAGATAACGGTGTATGTTACACCGGGTATAGCTAGTTATTAAATATAGCTAATTATTTGATATTCTAAAATGGGGGGTATTAGGGTTGGTAATAGTGGGAATCCTGGTTTACTGTGGATAAACAGTAGTGGTATACAATGTTCAGTTGTTCTCACTTGCAGCAGGAATGGCTAAACAACCAACATATTTTCATTCCACAGTTGCTGGAGTGGATTGTCCACCAACTTTCCTTCTCTGGTGTCTTCTCTTTTAACAAACCCGAGAAAGAAGCCAAGATCAAACCCCAGATTCTTTCTCTGGTTTATTGGGGGAAACAAACTTAAGCAAAGGAGCTTCCTACTGCCAAGCAACACCCTAAAGCAACAGCAGGGCTTCATCCCATGCTTTGTTTAATTTGTTGTTGTGTCATACGAATGTGTGAATGATTTGTTACAGTTCTGCCACTTAAGGAGAGGCTTTCTTATTTCCTTCACTTTAAGGAAGTAAATAATATCTGTGGTCATGTTGATGACAAAATGTGGTTTTCTTGTGTCTGTTTTAGCCATCTTGTTTTTTAAAAATAATGTCATCATTGTAGAGTAAAGCTTTAAAGTAATACAATATTAGGAGTCAGATCCAGATTTAGTATACTTAGAGTAGACCTATTGTGAGCAATGGAATTTAATACACATGACTATATCAAAATAGTGAATTGTAGTCAGTGGAACTTGAAATAGTACAAACAATCACAACCCTTTGTTTTGAAGGCTCATCAAGTAACACATAGGGAAGGCTCTTGTGCTAATGGTTCAAGAACTAGAGCCAAGAAGACATTATGAAAATCCTTGCCTTTTACTTCACACCTCACTGCCTGACTCCTGTAAAAGTAGGAAAGTGTTAACAGCCTCCCCCCTGCCTCCCAAGGTTTCTCTTCCAACAAAAAGTCTAAACTCCTACAATATTCATTGTAATTCAAGCTTTAGACATTAAATGTGAACTCTGGGCATTTACCAAAAAAAGTCAGTTCTTAGATTCTATCATTATAGCTTGCTCATATTATAGACAGAAAAGATTTTCAAAAATAGGCTTTGTGGTTCCTCTGTTAATGAATTCCCCTCACTTACTGACATGGTTTAGTATCTCTGTTTCTAAGAAGGGTCAGCCTGATTAATACTTGGATGGGAAACCTCCAACGAATACCAGGTACTGTAGGCTACATTTGAGAGGAAGGAACTGGCAAAACCGCCTCTGAGTATTCTTTGTCTATGAAAACCCTATGAAATTCATGGGGTTATCATACATCTACGGGCAACTTGAAGACACACATACTTGTAAATAAACAGTACCTCTAGTAATGCTTGCCAAGAATTCCTTCCTAGCATGAAGGAAGGTCAACAGATATATAGTAAAGTGATGATACAGTTGTAGCTCACCATACCATTTTGATTTCACCACAACTGCCATCAATAAGTCTGGATTATTATTTTCAAACACACTTGGTCTCCAATAATAAATGTAGGAATTCACTGTGGCAAAAGTAAATTATGCATATTTGCCTGAATTATGCAAGTGCTGTTTAGGTGAGCACTCATATTTCAGTCAGGAGGCATGACAGGGAGCATTACAGTTGGTTGCTGAGAAACACTCAGTACCAATTACAAAACAATGCAATAATTATTAAAAGAAGAAATAGAGAAACAGAATCTGTGGGATACTGACAGCAAGTCCCAGGGCAACGGAGCTACTGGGAATTTGTCTAAAGATGTGAGAGGGTTGGAATCTCGCAGGAAGAATCACCTTGCCTCACATAGGACTTTATCAGATTACTCCCCCATTAATGTTCTTTTTCCAGCATATTTTGTGGCATTTTTATGCCGGCAAAAGAACCCTCCTACCAAACCTACCTTTAGCAGCATCAGAAAGGCAGTCCTGGCAGTAACGGAGCATGAACGGGGTTCCATTTACTTCCAGAGTTGAGATCTCGCTGATCCTCATTAGAAGACGCGAGTGCAGCAAATTCAAAAAATTAAGTAAAATACAGGCACAAAACATAAGCACAGAAACACACTTTAAAAGTCTCAAGTACACGGGTGGGGGGATAAAAAGAGCATCCCCTACCTGGCTGTTGCGATCTCACCCAGAAATGTTCTGACAATTAATGATGCATTCCCGTGAGCACAATGATGCGCACTTTCAAATAGTGGCAATGCCGGCACAAAAGCAGAATGGAAGATTATGGCTTGGGCTGTCAATAAAAAGGAACAGCATTTTGATAAGACATGATCATGAAAGGATGACATTGTATGGTACGGGCACCCTTTTGTGATCATTAGGTGTCGTTATGATGCCATATTTGCCATATCTGATGAAGCCCTTAGATATTTGAAGGCTGATTTTAGGCATTCCCACCAGCACAGGAAAGGAAATTTCTTTTCATATGCTTAGAAGTACCTGTACTGTATGTTTCTTATCAAGTGCTCTAAAGATTAACCCCTGACTGAAGCCAAGGTTTATGGTTTGAGGGGAGCAAAGCCACTTGTTCAGGCCCCTCCTTTCTAAATTTACCACAGAGGCCCCCTCTTGGTAAAAAGGTGGGATATTAAGAAAGCAATAAATTGATTGATTGGTTGATTGATTCATTGATTGATTGATTGACTGAGACTATTAAATACCCAGACATCTAATGTGATAAAAGAAAGCAGAGGAAGCCTTCACATAAATCAATCCATTTTAATTTTGCCACAAAGTAGGGCAATCTATCTATCTACCCACAAGAGAGTATAAATGTAGGAAATGCATACATGCGCTAATTTATGTACAGAAAGAAAATTGGGGGGGGGGTATAAAAAAATAACTGAATCACAATATTTATTTATTTATTCATTCATTTATTCATTTCATTTGTATGCCACCTTTCTCCCAAAATGGGACCCTAAAGGTGGCTTCCAGAAAGAGTCAATTAAAAAACAACAACCCTGAACAATAAAATGTTAGAACAATTAAAATCATCACACAAAATAGTGAAATCATTTAAAAGGCATACAGAGTTTGAAAAGATAAATAAGACATCCCAATTAAAAAAAAAAAAAGTTCCTCCGCTTATGTGTTAATAGGCTGCTTAAACAACAATGTATTTGCCTGCAAAGTGGAAGTGGAAAAGATGATAAGGTGACCTGTAGGCCTAATGAGATGGCAACTGTGGATGGGCGATTTCAAGGTCCCTGATCTCCCTCCTTAGGCTTCTTTCTCTTTAAATCAGGCTTTGGCTGGACACCCTTTCAAACCGAGGAAATGTTAAAAAGAGCCCTGACAGTCCTTCAAACAGAGAGTGTTCTTTGTAAAACACACACACACCGTAAACTTAGGTCCCGTCTACACAAGGGGTAAAAATCCATACAGAGGGTTAAAAATCTGAAAAGGCAGGTGTTTGCAAGCATACAATCTGCCCACACAATTTTTTAGACCCCCTAAACTCCCCATGACACCCTGGCCCAGCTGGCTGCAGTGAGCAATCTACCCAGTGGTTTTAAATCTCCTGCCTCCTTTTTTTACTTATTTAAAAAGCTCCCTATGATGCAGACAGTCATTATTACATCTTTACAACATAAAATAAAAATGAATAAAAGTAAAAATCTCTATTTCACAGACTTACTGGATGCTCGTGTAGCCGGGAATCCAACATGGGCGCCACTGCGGGTTCCCCTCTTTGCTAGCCCCTCCCCCTCTGCTTGGCCAGCCAATCAGTTTACACTGCCTGTTTGTATCTGTGCGAACAGGGGTGTACAAACAGTCACTCATTCGATAATTGTACAGATTTTCCCCAGAGATCCAAATGAAGCCCTGGATCCGCCACGCACAGACTTTAGGGTGAGTTTTGCCGCCTCCCCCCAAATAACTCATCTGTGTTCCAACAGCCGTCTGTACAGATCATCCATCTTTTGAATGTCGTTCAGAATTTTTTTGTCATATAGACAGGACCAGTGTCACCAGACTAAAGAGTGATATGATATGGGGGAACATGGGGATGAGGGGAAATGATCTAGCACCTCTACCCAGACATATACCATTGCTGGGGCACAGGTCCAGAATTTTATTTAATGTGGGGAGGTGAACATGAGTCAGTAGTGGGGCTGGCCAGGGTCCTAGGGAGCCTAGAGGCTGCCAAAGGATGCCAGATATTGGTGGCTCTGACCCTGTTCAAAACAGATGGCAAAACAGTCACTTGGTGATTGAATAACTACTGTAGGAAGGAGAAGCATCAGGATATCTCTGGTGAACAATTGCATGCCACCATGATTTCACCCCAGTTGCTCATCCTGCCCAGTGGATGGGCCAGCCTTGCAAATCTTGCCAGATCTTGGAAATGTTACTCCTCCATGCTGGTTGGGGGATTCTGGGAGCTGTCATCAAAGTAAGTAACTTTTCCAAACTTTGCAAAATAGCAACAGAGAAACTGTGTCTACAGTTTCAACTTAGACAAGCCAAGACACTGCTAGAGTAATTTGAAGGAAAATGCCATTTAGTACATTTTTATACATTATATAAATTGCCTTTCTGAAGTGCAATGGCTCCTGCTTGGAATTTCCACCCATTCAGTAGTTCAGTGGGAATAAATAGCAAAGACAGAAACACTCTGAAGACAAAGCAGGGCTGGAATTTCCATTTCCTATCAGCATCATACTCACTGTTATTCCAACCCTGGCAAACCCAGGACAAATTGCTTTTGAAATAAATGCTTTCAATCTGAATGAATGGCCGCTTGCCACGCACTGTAGTGTACTGATGTACGTTTGAGATTTACTGCTCTTCAGCCCAGTTTATAGGATAGTAGAGAACATTTGCTCATTTTTTAAAGGAAAAAAAAGGGGGGGGGGAGCTAGAAGTTTATTGCACTCCAAAGAAAAACGGCAAGGAAGCAGGAACGTTCTGTCTTCCATGCTGCCTTACTGCATGAAGTCGCCGTTCTTCCATTCCGGTCCCATGGGGGACTGAGGTAAAATGGCATCTTTTTGCTCATCAGAAAACTCCATTAGCAAAAAGACATGGTTTTACCTTGGTTCCCCACGGGACCAGAAAGAAAGAATGCTGGAAGAATGATGATGTTATGTGGTAAGGCAGCACAGAAGGTGGAACCTTCCTGCTCCCCGCTGCTTTACTTTGGAGTGTGCTAAATCCCCTAGATATAAGCAATTCCAAAATTTCTTTCTAAAGCCTCAGTTGTCTTCATTTTCTTTGACTGTTCGTAGAAAGAGATGACAGAAAAGCAGAATAAATACCCCCCACAAACCCCAGAAAAAGAAAAATGCTGCAAAACCAAAACTTTAATATATAAAAAAATACCATTAAACAAGGCACCCCTCTTCCTTTTCACACTGTTCTGAAGCTGTTGACACAACAGTTTCCTCTTCCCAGATTTCTATCCATGGCCTGTCTTCCAGAACCCAGCATTGCGGCCTGCTAGTGCCATAGTTCTTGGCTTTTTTTTTTCAGCACCCAGACTCACATTTGATGTTGGCCTTTAACACAGAACCTACTTTCATTTGTTTACCTTTTTAGCACATGTGCCCATCTGCCATCATTAGTCTCTAAGGTGACCAGAAAATTGGGAAATGCTGGAAAATTGGACAGCATACAGGCCAACTTCTCACTTGTTAAAATAGGGATGTGCCTGCATAAAACACAGATGCCCCCTATCAGGAGTCTCTGCTAGTAACTCTGCTTGGTAGATTCTGATGGGGCTTGTGTTGGATGCCCCAGCTCCAAGGAGAAGGCCCATTTCTTCTCCTCTGAGGAGTTTATGTGGAACAAGGACAAAAGCTCAAGAGTTGCAACTGTGCTGGGGGCCAAGGATGACAGCAGTGCTAGCCAAGAAGTAGGGGCAGGTAGTAGCATCAGTACCAAAGAATCTTCCATGTTCACCAGGCTACTGAATGGCATGTCCATACGTCCTGAATCCTTGAATTGAGTCTGGACTCCCAAGAGCCATTTCCCCTTAGATCCAACTGCTATGAACTCCTAGACTATAGAGATTATCAGACGCTCTAAAAATGGCATTATCACAATGCCTGGAGATTGCTAAAAAGCTTCCCTTTCAGACAATGTCATTCCCCTCTCGTAATGCTCCCGTTTGGCTGTCGTTCTGTCGATGCTGCTTTTTATTAACAGGAGAAGCCATCAATGGATCTCCCATTCCATTTCTGTCACGGAATGTCCTGTGAGTGAAAAGGTGCCTGTTTTGCTGGAGCAATCCCAGCATCAATGGGAGGTCCCTGCCAGAACATTTCTGGGTGATATCGGGACATCCAGGTAAGTAACACACTTTTTTGTACCCTCCCCAGGTTACTTGTACATTTTAAGTGTGTTTTTGTGCTTGCTGTCACTTTTTCTCTTTTATTTGGGTTTTTATTTTTTAATTTCCCATGCTCTCATCTTCTCACGAGAAACAGTGGGATTTCATTCCAGGAAGTGAATGGAGCTCCATTAGAGCTCCATTCACTCCTGGGCTTCCCTGTCACGTGAACAAGGTGGGTCTGAAAAGTTTTTCTTTTTTGGCGTGACAGGGGAGGGAGAGGGGCAGGAAAGGAGATTGCAGGATGGGAACACTTTTTTTGTTCCCATCTGATAATATCCTAAAGCTCTCCTACTGATTGAACATCTGCAGGAGATAGCTTTCACTCATCTCTGCAGCTTAGTAACAAAGAAGAGAAGGACTAGGAAGTTCTGCTAGACTAAGAAAATGCCAAGTTAAAAAGTAAGATGAACTGTGTTCAAGTTTTAGAGACTCAATCAGAATGAATTCAGCACATCTGTAAAGAATGGATGTTGGCCATATTGTTGCAATCTATTAATTTCCCATGCTTTAATAACCGTACACAATCTGCTGCTGACAATAAATTAGTGAAGGTGGTGAGAACAAAAAGACACTGTTTAAGCATCCCTAAAGGATCTCCTTGTACTAGGAGAATTAGTTTTGAAATGGTACATGAAAATTTAATGAAAAACAAGTCTAAAGTGATGATATTGGAGCAAAAAAACAATTCCCAGCTTCACATATACACTGATGGGATGGGAGTGGACAGTAGATGATCAAACGATATTAGGGGTAGTGGTTGATATTGCTACGTTTGTCCACCAGTGTGCTGCAGTTCCAAAGGGGGGGGGGAATTCCAAGTTTGGACATAATCAGAAAAGGATTCAAAAATAATCTTCCACTGTCATACTGCCATTAAACTTCCACTGTCATACTGCCATTATGCCAATCCATGATGTGATCACATGAGGTTATTGTATACAGTTCTGGTTACAGACAAGAGTATGGACTTTTTCGGACGGCGATTTGTAATGCAAGCAGCCTCGTCCCCATTGCGAGGCTGCTGTGCTGCAGGGGGGCCGTTTCAGAAGACGCTGTCCCCGCGCCGATACTGTTGCAGAAGAGCTGGGAGGCTGCAGCGCTATATTTGGTGATTTTCTAATAACGGTCAACTTTTGTGATTAGGAAATCAACAAATATGGCGCTGCAGCCTCCCAGCTCTTCTGCAACAGTATCGGTGCGGGGACAGCGTCATCTGAAATGCCCCCCCTGCAGCGCAGCAGCCCCACAATGGGGACGAGGCTGCTTGCGTTACAAATCACCGTCCAAAAAAGTCCTAAGGAGATTTTCAGACACGGAAAAATCGTCCCTTGCCGCGCGAGCAGCCTCCCGAAACTGCTGCGCGGCAAGGGTATTTTTCGGACGACGCTGTGCCTCTTGCGAAGCCGTCCGTGTCACTTCCGTGAAGCTTGGGACGGCTCCGCGCCATATTTCAAGCACGGGCAGCCTCCGTGATTGAAATATGACACGGAGCCGTCCCAAGCTTCACGGAAGTGACACGGACGGCTTCGCAAGAGGCACAGCGTCGTCCGAAAAATACCCTTGCCACGCAGCAGTTTCGGGAGGCTGCTCGCGCGGCAAGGGACGATTTTTCCGTGTCTGAAAATCTCCTATGTCTGTGAGGTTCTAAAAAACCTCTTAAAACTAAATTTTAATAAATCAGGGGTGGGCCTTGATCTCTCATCAAAACACAGGGGGAAAGAGGTTTTATTGTACATGAAAAATTGCATGGCTTGATCATGGGGGAGAATGTGAGCACTATAATTCTAATGACATTCTTATGCTACTTCCCAATATTTCCTGTCTATATTCAGCTGACTTTTGTACGCTTATATATTGGCTGGTACCTGTCACTTCTTTCTGTATGAGAGGAGATCCAAGTCAGGTACAGCTTCCCTTTCTGAGATTTCACAGTATTTATAGACTGCCTTCTCCATGCAAACTCAGAGTGATAGAAAAAGATTACGGGGAGAGACTACAGACTGACTCCAGCACCTTCACCATTGACCCAAGCTCCATAGAAATTATGAGGCTTGTATCCAACACATCTGGAAGGCACCTGGTGGGGAAGACTGCCTCACAGACTGAAGCCAGTTATTGATTATGCATAATTTTATAGTCTATCTATTATGCAGATCATTCTTCTCTGTGTACAGCCATGATAGGCTATAAATTCATTGTCTCCAGTTCACAAGATTCGTTCCAGTTTGGACTAAACAGGAAGCCATGGTCCCTCCTGATGAGGATTAGCATGTATTATCCTCAGGGTAACATTCATTCTCCTTCCTTCTCCTTCTCCTGCTCCTTCATGTGCAATGAGATCAAAAGATTGCACTTCCGCTTTAGAACTAACCACAGTTCCCTGTTACACCTGAACTGTAGTTTGTTCTAACTATGCTTAGTTAAAATTGAGGCTCAACCTTGGCTTCCAGTTGTATGTGAATATAACCTTGAAGTGTTATGAACCTTCTATTTTTGACAACTTTGTGAAGATTTTGTGTTATCATGGATTACTGTAGAGAGATTACCAGGTGAGCCAAACTCTTTAGCATCACCAACAGCATCACAAAATACCACTTTGTATTATAACATATATTCCATGCATATGGGTGCAATTCCAGATGAAAACTCAAAGAAAGAGACAGAATAGAATAGAATAGAATAGAAATCTTTATTACAGTCATAGACCAGTACAAAGAGACAACATGGATTAACATGAATGCTAATCTCATTTGCAGCATGTGACTTTAAACAGCAAGAGTTTAACAATAAAATAAATATTGTTTTACTTGGACAGAAACTGAAATTTTGAGGATCCTCTGAACAGATGCCAAATATTTTTCAGAACTATGTGAATTCAATTGTCTGTAAAACCACTGAATCATAAACTGGCCATGTTTCTTAATCAGATTTACAGTTTTCTATGATACCTTGTGAGCAGAACTTGCAAACATTACTTTAAAAAGAAATAATGTGTGACTTATTTGCCTATAATATTTTTCTTGGGTGAAACGTTGCTTGTTAACATTCATTGTTCTTCATAAATAGCAGGTAAAGCAATGTGTTATTCATGTGTTAGCATCAATGTTTGGGTTTTTTAGAAAAACAGAAAAGCAAACCTTATCCCCAAATATCCAGAAAAGTAATAATGTCAACAGTAAGCAAACATCGCCTGTTGTACAAACAACTATAACATGGACATCACATTCATTAAAACATTTTTAAAGTAATAATATTATCCCTCATTACTAAAATAAGTAACATGTTGCAAGTAACAGAATTGCTTTCAATGCATTACCTTTAGCTCTGATCCTGCCTTAACTCAGATACCTAAAGCTTCTCTGTTTTGGCTAAGTGGATACTTGCTTGTGTCTAACTGAGAAGTCTTAAGATATTTTCTGATCCAACTTTGATTCTGTGACCTGTTGCAGGAGTTAGCTTTTGACTGGATGTTAGAAAAATGCAACTGGTTTATTTGGCTTGAGGTGTTGTAATTTCATTCTTTTCATGTCCTTTTTAGTTTGTGAGTGATGTTGACTTTATGTCCAGTGATGGACTAAGTGCGGTACGCATTAGAGATATCACTGTGTCTCATGTTATATATCCATATTATGGATGCCATAGTAACAAATTAATGGAAGAGAATTACTCTGCAAATTAACCAGTTACTGGTTACTCAGTTTCTATCTACCCTGGAAATAATGATGGGATATAGAAAGAAATGCAAGAAATATGTCACTTAACATACTAACCAAGACCATATGTTACTAGACCTACATGCTTCTTTTCTACTACATAGACTAAGTCATTGGTAAGAATTACAGTCCCTTCTGTCTGTATGAAATATGATGAAATAAATGTTTATGGTTTCTATTTAATGTTTTTAACTGTTCTTTAGATTGCTGTGATGTCCTACATGATGTATTTAGCTCTGTATTTTGTTTTCTCACACTTTTAACATCTGTTGCTGCTTATATTGTTTCTCCTCTTATTTTTACAGTGTTTTTATCTTTTGCAGTTTCTTCTTTCATCTTTCAGTATATCATGCAGATTGCATCTTCTGTTGCTGAAATTACTCAGTAAGGCTTTCATTTAAAAAAAACCAACAACTTATAATGGCTGAATGAATAAATACAAAGACCTCTAAACCATTGGAACTGGACTAATACTGATTTGGCAGACCACACATTTAATGATGCCATGACCAAAAATGACAATGCAATTTTAGGCTGCATCTGTTGAGAGGAAGTGGTTAGGGGACGATCTAGCAGCTGTTAACTCTGTATATAGCTGCAGCCCCAGTCCCTGGATGTTGGAGAACAAGCAAGGCCAATTGGTGTTTTGTGTGGGTGTAGTGGAGCTTGTGTTGGCTCAGTTAAACTCTCCAGCCCCAGAGAGTGGAAGAATGCGTTGGGTTAAAGCTGTTCTGTCTGTTGGGGTAAGGCTGTTTGTTTGTCTGAGCTTGGAGGGGGCTTGCTGTGTGCTGATTAGTATTCTATTGTTCTATTGTGTTTTGGTGAGCTTGTGCCTGTTTGGGATAAGGCTGATTACCCACCCGTGAGCTAAGTGGAGGCTTTCTTGTGTGCATATTAGAGTTCTATTGTTCTTTTGTGTGTAGGTCCTTTCCCTGAGCACATGGTCACGGAGGGTGAGGTATCTTCTGAGAGGAAGTGAGTCAGAGACTTGGTTGAGGGAGGAGCAAGCAGCCATTAGTTCTCTATATAGCTTCAGCCCCAGTCCCTGGAACTTGACTAACAGGCAAGACCAACAAGCACTTTGTGTGGGCAGTTAGTGGGGAAGTTTTGAGGGGAGGCCTGGAGTTCTGCTTCAGTGCCTACCTAAGACTACTGAATATGGATGGTGAGAGAGCTACTGCAGTCACCTGCAACAGCTGTGGTATTTTTATGTTCTTGCCAGAGGATGTGGGTAGCTACATGTGCAGCAAGTGCAACTTGGTGGCCCTGTTGGAAGAGAAAGTCCAACTAATTGAAGACTGTGTATCTACTTTTAAGCATATTAGGGAGTATGGGGTTTCTTGGACAGAATGGAGCAGACTGTCCTGACTGAAAAAAACACAAGGGACATCTCTGAGGAGAAGGTCAGTTTCCAAACAGGAGGTAGACATTTGGAAGAATATGACATAGAAAAAGTAGAAGGACCAGGGATCATTCTGTGAGTTTGGAGCTACAGAATCAATTTGAAGCTCTTTTCCTTATCAGTGATGATGAGGAACAGGACCAAGAGCAACAGTGTCAGTCCCCAGAGAACATGCAGATGACCTTGGAAGATTCAGCACGTGGAATAGCCCCTGCCAATCCCCAGGGGAGACATATGGTAGTCGTAGGGGGCTCCCTGCTGAGGGAAGCAGAATAATGGTTTGCAAGCCTGACAGGATGTCTCAAGACATGTGCTGTCTCCCTGGGGAAAAGATCTGTGATGTAACAGAAAGGCAGACACTGCAAGGGATATCACAAGGGCTTATGAGGCTCTGGGTAGGAAGTTGAAGGACTTTGATGCACAGGTTGTCATTTTGTCTCTCCTCCAAGTTGAAGGACACAGCCTAGGAAGGGAGAGAAGAATAGTGGAGGTGAACAACTGGCTCTGTAGATGGTACCACTGGGAATGATTTGGCTTCTTGGACCATGGTCAGTGGATTCATGAAAATGCACTTCTGGCAAGTGATGGGTTGTATCTCACAGCAGTTGGCAGGAATGTTTTTGCTAAGTGACTCACAAACTTCTTGATCACGAGGGCTTTAAACTGTGTTATACGGGGGAGGGAGACAGTATTCTTGAGGGCAGGAGTTCGTCCAGTGCTGGAGAAAATAGCTCGAGAAAATAGCCCAAATTATGTAGAGAGAATCCAACAGTGGGAGGGGGGAAACGTTAAATAAGCAGCTAGGGGGAATGATCCATGGTCTTATATGTCTCTACACTAATGCACATAGCATGGGAAATAAACAGGATGAACTTGAACTCTTAACACAGCAAAGCAAATATGATCTAATTGGCATCACCAAAACCTGGTGGGATGAGTCTCATGACTGGAAAGTAGTAAAAGAGGAGTATAACTTATTTCACAGAAACAGACCAAACAGGAAAGGAGGAGGAGTAGCATTATATGTCAAAGATTTTGCATCTGTGAAGAGGTCTATGACTTAAATGCTGGGAACCAGGCTGAGAGCAGCTGGGTAAAAATTAAGGCAAAGAGAAATAACAGGGATGTCATTGTTGGGGTCTACTAGAGACCCCCAACCCAAACTGAGGACTTGGATGATGCCTTCCTGGAATAGAGACCAAACAATCAGAAAGGAGAGATGTAGTAGTAATGGAAATTTCAACTATCCTGATATTTGTTGGAAGTCAAACTCTCTCAAGAATATATGGTCCAACAAATTCCTCACTTCCTTGCAGACAATTTCATTGCCCAGAAAGTGGAAGAGGCAACAAGGCGATAGGCTATTTTAGATCTGACAATGGGGTTGAAGTGGTGGGATCCTTAGGTGGGAGTGACCATGTTCTCTTGGAATTTTCTATACATTGGGAAGGGGTAGCCAAGCATAGTCAGACTTACATTCTAGATTTTAAGAAAGCTGATCTCAATAAACTTATGGAAATGTTGGGTGTGATCCTGTGGTCAGGAATACTAAAGAGAAGGGAGTTCATGATGGAGGGGAGATTCTTAAAAGTGAGATATTGAAGGCACAATTTCAAACAGTTCCAATGAGGAGGAAAAATGGGAGATGTCTAAAGAAACCAGGATGGATGTCTAAAGAACTTTCAACTGAGATAAGATTTTTAAAAAGAAAGGGGAAAAGGAGGAAATCACCAAAGAGGAATTCTAGCCAGCATGCATGCATGAGGGAGAAATGTTAAAGTGCAGAATGAGCTCAGGCTTGCTAGAGAGGTTAAAAACAATAAAAGGATCTTATTTTATTTTATTTTATTTTATTTTGCTTATGTCCATATCAAAAGGAAGGACAAGGAAATGGTAGGGCCACAGCATGAAGAAGATGGCAAGATGCTAACAGGGGACAGAGAAAAGGCAGAACTACTCAACACCTTCTTTGCCTCAGTCTTTGCCCAAAAGTAAAACAGTTCTCAACCTGGGAAAAATGGAGCAGATTATGAAGTAGACAAAATGTAGCACAGAATAGGTAGTTTTTACCTAATTTTAAGGCCTGCTAAGGAACAGATGATTGTTATTATTTCTTTTTCACACAACTGTATATGCAGTAGGACTCCTGTATCCACTGATTTATTATCCACTGATTCAATTATCCATGGGACACAAACAACACACCTACTATAGAGTCTTCCTAGAAAATGTGTCCTCTCTAGCCATTTTCTAGGTCCTCCAAGGCAACTATATGGTATTTTAAACCAGAAGTCCCATTATTTTCAATGGTGTTTGCTATTATCCACAATTTTCTGTATCCACGCCCCCCCACCAGAACAAATCCCCAGAGGCTATGTGGGTTCTACTGTACATAAATTCTGAATGCTGAATCAACAAGTAATGGGGGGAAAGCAGACTGTATACTTGTAAGAACAAACCCTGAGGTTTAAATAAGGTGTAGAGGAGGGCAGTGCCTGAAGTCACCAGATGCCATCTGAACTTGGAAACTAAGAAGGTAAAGTCTTCAAAAACATAGCTGTGTTAGCCTGGAATATCAGTATGCAAAGGGATCTTGTACACATTAGAGACACAGGAGATTATCAGACGTATCAAAAATGGCATTATAACAATGCCATGAGATCACAAAAGGGCTTCTTATCAGACAACATTGTGCTCCAGCATTATGCAAACACTCTGCTTCTGTTACAAGGGAGTTCTTTTTTATTGATGGGGAGAAGTCGAACATTAATCTCCCATAGCATTTGTGTTCTGGATTTCAGTGTGTGCAACAACAATAATAACAATAATAATAATAATAAAATTTATTTACATCCTTCCCCTCTACGAAACGCAATCGGGGTGGCTTACAACAATTAAAATATACATCCAAACCCTCAATCCTGCCCCCCTTAAAATACAATTAAATAATTTAGGATTAAAAAATATTTTTAAAAATACAAAAAAATAAATAAATAAAAATAGAGAATTAAAATGAGCAATGGACAGGGTCTACTTCCTCCATGCATCTGAGGAAGTAGACCAAGTCTATGAAAGCATACGCTACAACTTCTTGCTCTAACGTAAAGTCTTATTAGTACTTGGTTGAGGGAACCACCAAGGAATGTCAAGTGCTGAAGGCTATATGTCAGAGGAAGAAAAAAGCACTTCTCAGTATTTCTTGCTTGAGAAGTTCATGGGGTCACCATAAATCAATAGATTACTTGAAGGCATGTATACTACAGAGAAGGGGGAAGATTATATGTCACCTCAAAAGGGCGTAACACAGAATTTATGAGCACTCTTGGGTGGGGAAGAAATTTGGAAGAAGTACAAAACTGATAATCCAAACTATATCCCATAAGTGTTTGCTTGAATTTGGAACTCCAGAGAGAACAACATATGTAGTGGTGGTGGTCAATAAGGTGGAGAAGACAGATTGTTCATAGGAAAAGGATTAAAGTCTCCATCAGTTACTTCTGTTATCAAAACTGGCCTTTTCCAAAGCTTCCTTTCTTCAGAAAATAAATAGGGTTCCATGCCATGCATTTGTGCCTAACATGTCATTGAGCTCCAATTTTTAGACTCAGAACCTTCTTGCAAATATCAGAACTGTCTGCTAAGATCCACTGGCAGCTGGTCACTTCCATGTCAACGGGACATTTCATCCATTCTGAGTTTTAGTCTGAAAAAAACCTGACCAAGGTACAGAACCCTACTCCCGAAATTAGATTCAGTGCTTTGAATAGGTCCATTAAAGTCTTGACTAAAACCCATATGCTGGAACAAGCTGTCCAGAATTTTGGGTCTGGTGCCATCAGTACATGGATGCCACCCAACTCTGTTACTTCTTTCCACCCCAGCCCAGAGAAGCTGTCTTGGTTTTTAAACCACTGCCATCAGTAATGGGCTAGATAAGGATGAACAAATTGAAGCTTAACCCAGACAAGACATAGGTATTCCTGGCCAACTGAAAGGCAGATCAGGGAAAAGGGTTTTAGACTGTGCTGGATGGGGTTCCATTCCCCCAAAAAATGCAGGTTCACAATTTGGGGGTACTCAGGATTTAGCCCTGAGTCTGGAGTCCCAGGTCTCAGCAGTGGCCAGGAGTGCATTTGCACAGTTAAGTCTTGTGCTCCAGCTGCACCCATTGCTAACAACATTGGCTTTGCCCACGGTGACACATGTCTTAGCTACATCCTATTTGGATATTACTTAACACACCCGGTGCGGGGCTGGCTTTGTTTGGAAACTTCAGTTGGGTCAAAGAGTTGCAGCTAGATTGTTAACAGGGACTGGCTACAGGGAACACAGAACTCCCTTAATGCAACAACTCCACTGGCTGCTGGTCTGTTTCCAGGCACAGTTCAAAGTACTGGTTATGAAGCCCTATATGACTCAGGTCCAGGTTATCTGACACCTCATGTTCTCCCTTTACAAGCCTGTTTGTGTTTTGAGATCTACTGGGGATGCCTTTCTCTCTGTCCACCACCCTCACAGGAATATCTAGTGGCAACATAGGAAAAGGCCTTCTTGGTGGCTCTTCCCAGGCTCTGGAACTCCATTCCTAGAGAGGTTAAACTGGTACTTTCTTCACTGTTCAGGTCCCCCAGCAATTTTCTCCCTAGCCCTCCTTCTCTTCAGACTTGCTCTGTTGTTGGGCAATTTCTTTGGTTCTATACTATTACTGTTGGCTTTAAGTGGATAGTCCTCCAAATTGTTGTTGCGTGCTCTCAAGCCATTCCTGACTTATGGTAACTCTATCACAGGGTTTTCTTAGCAAGATTTGTCCAGAAAGGGGTTACCTTTGCCTTTCTCAGAGATTGAGATAATGTGACTTACCCAAAGTCACCCAGTGGGTTTCCATGGTCAAGCAAGGATTCAAACCCTGGTCTCCAGAGTCATAGGGGGCATTCACACTATTTTTTAAAAAAACACCTCAATTTACCCCTGAATCAGCCCTATTCACACCAGACTCAGGAAATACCTCCCTTAACCCAGCTTTTAGAAAACCACAATTTTCTCCAGAATTTGCTTGAAACTCTGGACAAAACTGCCATGTGATCAATCCATCCACTCTGGATTCAGGGGATGTGGGGAAGAGAGGAAGGACAAACGCTGCCTGAGGTGCCTCCACTTTTTCTCCTCCTCAGCACCCACGGTGATAACCACGAAGCCAAAATGGGTGGCACCCTCCACCCCCAATGTCCTGGCTAGCCACATGTTCTGGCTTCAAACAGAATGGCTAGTGCTGGAGGGTTGTTTACACAGAGCTCTTGAGCTCCGTGAAAGCAAAGCCATAGTGATAATCGCAATGGTGGGAGGGGGACTACTGCCTTTTCTGGCTTCAAGAGAGAGCAGTTATCAATTTTGCTTTGCTTTCACAGACCTCAAGAGCTTCCTGAAAGCACCCCCCCCATGCTAGCCACAGTCTCTGAAGCAGAACAGGTGGCTAGCCTCCCAATGGAGGGAGGATTGCTACCCATTCCACAGATAACAGGCTTTGGCCAGAGATGTGGCACAGAGTAGCCCGAATTTCATGTGCCACAGCTCCGAGCCAAAGTAGTCCAAATTTCATCCAGATTTTACACACACACACACACACACACACACACGTGTGTGTGAATGACCCCATAGTCTAATACTCAAACCACTACACCATGCTGTCTCTCAGCTCTGCAAATAGAGGATTGTTTTCTGTAAAGTAGGACCCATGACCACCTTATGTTCAAGACTGAAAACTGAATTAAGTAGTAGCTAGAAGGGTAGCCACACTCCAGAAGCTGAGGACTAGGCTACCATTTCTACCACATGTAAATAGAAAATGTGCCAGTTCTAATCAGAAAACGGTAGAGCCAAGTGCTTTCCTAATTTGAGTGCCATTAGAAACACAGCTCATCTTTGTTCTCTGTGTTTGACATCTGCTTATACATTCTGAAATAAAAATCCACCTCAATGTAGAAAGAAAAAGAAGTTGCAGCCTTTTTGTGCCAGTAAATCCAAAACACTATTTCTTTAAAAAAAAAAAAAACACCTCAATTTACCCCTGAATCTGGCCAGATAATGCCACATGATGTATTGCCTTTTGCCTGAATCTGGTGTGAAAGGGGGCACACAACGTATGGCCCTATTCACACCAGACTCAGGAAATACCTCCCTTAATCCAGCTTTTAGAAAACCACAATTTTCTCCAGAATTTGCTTGAAACTCTAGACAAAACTGTTGGGGCGTAGAAAGACACGCTGTGTCCACCACGACCACCTGCAGAGTTGTTCCACATCTTTACCTTTTTACAAATAGCACAGTCCAGGTAACTTTTACAGTTCTCTACCTTGAACTCTGGGCAAACCTTCTTTAGGTTTCTCAAACCTTTGAAGCTTATATGGCCCATAACTCTCATTCATAATGAGCACCTTCATAATGAGCACACCCATCATGCAGTGGCTTATTTGTTACATTCCCACACTGCACCTGTGCTACCATTTAGTAAATGTGATTTTTCTTTATGGCTTTACCACATACTACTCCCTCCATGGATACAATCCCCTCATCTCCTTTGAAAAGGATTTCATATCCATCACTGGTTAGGGATGCCATACTTACAAGGCTATTTTGTAGTTTTGGTGCACACAGTACATTATGAAATACCTTATTGAAACCAGGAATTAATACAGACCTGTTGAAGGTAATGAGTCTAAAAATAAAATTGCAGGATTCAGTCCTTTAAAAAACAAACAAGAATTATTTCCTTTTAAAAGGAGTTAAAAAAAAAGACATTCAGTCACTTTGACTTCACGCTTTATGCAGAGTGCGGTTAGCAAGCAGACTTAAGCTCTATTATCATTTGAAAGTGTATTCAGAGATCTGGGATCCCCCAGTTAAATTAGACTCATTACAAAACAAAGGAGTCAGTTTAAAATGCAAAACAAAGTTTACTGAAGGTATATCAGTCTCAATCTACATACTAAAACAAACTTAAGAAAAGGTCCTTAACTGACTAAGAATGGGTAGGAAAAACTCACCAGCCTACAGCCATGGCTGGGTTCCGATGCATCATGGCATGGTTACAGGAAAGCTTAAGATGCCTCCATTCTCATTGACAGTCAGATTCAGAAGAAGAGGCAAGTTACACAAAAGCAATAAAATTCAAATTAGGTCATGTGTTGAATCACTCAGCACTTCCAGTTGGCTAGAAGTGCCCAGTGAAGTGAGAGAAGGGAATTTTGGGAGAACAAAATGCATGCAGGGAAAAAACCCTAGACTTATCTAAGATTGTGAATGAGGTACACAAGATTGCTTTTACATTACAATGATTATTTCCCCAGAAAGACACGCTGTGTCCACCACGACCACCTGCAGAGTTGTTCCACATCTTTACCTTTTTACAAATAGCACAGTCCAGGTAACTTTTACAGTTCTCTACCTTGAACTCTGTGCAAACCTTCTTTAGGTTTCTCAAACCTTTGAAGCTTATATGGCCCATAACTCTATGAAGGTAATGAGCACACCCATCATGCAGTGGCTTATTTGTTACATTCCCACACTGCACCTGTGCTACCATTTGGTAAATGTGATTTTTCTTTATGGCTTTACCACATACTACTCCCTCCATGGATACAATCCCCTCATCTCCTTTGAAAAGGATTTCATATCCATCACTGGTTAGGGATGCCATACTTACAAGGCTATTTTGTAGTTTTGGTGCACACAGTACATTATGAAATACCTTATTGAAACCAGGAATTAATACAGACCCTTGAATCTCTACACTTCCAGATTCACCATCTGCAAATACCACAGTGTCCACTGGTGCTGGCTTTGGGCTCTGTAGTTTTTCCCTATCAGGGGTCATATGGTGAGAACACCCACTGTCCAAAATCTGGACAGACTGGTCCTTTTTCTCATTTACAACTCCCTCTACAGTAGTAGCAAACCCCCTCCCATCTTGGGGCTTGTCTTTTCTTTTTCTTTGTGAGTTCTGTCCTTTCTTTGCTGCAGAGATCTTAGGATATTTCTTTATCAAATGTCCAGTCTCTCCACAGGAAAAACATCTCCGTGTTCTGCAGACAGCAGCACTCCTTTCCTCAGACAAGGACGTGGATTGGTTGGTTGGTTGTCTCCTCCAGCTGGTCACTCCCTTGAAGCTCTCCTCTGAGCCTCTCCTCTGAGCCTCTTTTCCAATATTCTGGATGCCACGAGGTCAACATTTAGATCAGCATCAGTTACTCCTTGGAGATTGTACATTAGAAACTCCCATTCACTGTTTAGACTACTCACGAGTATAAAAGCCTTTTGGGTTTCTTCTATTTGGATGCCATGCCCGCTGCACTCTGCGAAATTATCCTGCATCCTTTTTAAATGCACAAGCATGATTCACCTTCCTGCTGTTTACAACAATACAGCTTTCTGCTGCACAGCATTTTTGACAAGGCTCCAGCTGGTTGGTTGACATTCTCAAGAGCTTTCCAAACTTCAAACACTGACCTCTTATCTTTTATATTATTCAGCTGATTTGGTTCTACAGCTAGAATAATGGTAGCTCTAGCTTTTTCATCCCCTTTTAATTCATCCTCATTAGCAGGGTCAGGTTGTTTTTTTACATAGTCCCATAAACCCTGCTTTATTAGCAAAGCCTGTATGTAAATTTTCCAGGAAGCATAGTTCTTCTCAGACAGCTTTTCAAACCTGACTGCTGTTTCCATGTTTGCACTGAGTCTGCAACTTAAACAGATGCAAACAAACACACTGATAACAGTCCAGGCAGGCTGCGAAAAATGATTAGCTGCCCAAAGCAAACAGATAAGAGCAGAGTCTGTGAGTAGACACACATAACACACTCCTTTCCAGGACTTTTCTCTTCAGCCCTCCAGGAACACAAAGCAGCTCACCAATTACAGAACTATATCTCCCACAGCTTCTCAAGTGTTGTCCACGTGCACACTGGGCCCAAAACCCTTGTTGGGGCATAGAAAGACATGTTGTGTCCACTACGACCACCTGCAGATTTGTTCCACGTCGACAGGACACTAAGGAGAAGGTTTCTGGAGAGACTTCTGCAAAAAGACTCCAGGCTGAGAAGGAAAAATTCCTTCACCCCAGCACACTGCCTTGAGCTCTGGTTTGCCAAATGAAGACAGCAACAAGGCCAGCCTTCACTCAACTTGAGGGCTTTAATCTTTGTTTGCAGTATATTTACAATATATACACAGAGTATAGGACAGCTGTCTCTAATACTCATAAATCTCTCTCAAACCAACAAACTGCTTCGCCAACCACCATTCACAACAAACCCACGCTGGAGATAATTCCCATCTCCTTTTTATAGGCAGTTAAACAATACCTGTTACATCAGGCATC
The DNA here is from genome assembly GCA_030847615.1 of Gambelia wislizenii. Lineage (NCBI taxonomy): Eukaryota > Metazoa > Chordata > Lepidosauria > Squamata > Crotaphytidae > Gambelia > Gambelia wislizenii. The sequence continues at coordinate 159,567,820 of JAUMIR010000001.1, read as the reverse complement.
TCAGATGTGCATACTCTCAATGCTAACTCACATACACACCTGCCACTGGAGCTTAACTACTTTCATTTCTAAGCTTACAGCTCCATCTTGTGGTCACATCCATGTCATTTCCTGACAAAAACTGCCATGTGATCAATCCATCCACTCTGGATTCAGGGGATGTGGGGAGGAGAGGAAGGACAAACGCTGCCTGAGGTACCTCCACTTTTTCTCCTCCTCAGCACCCACGGTGATAACCACGAAGCCAAAATGGGTGGCACCCTCCACCCCCAACGTCCTGGCTAGCCACACGTTCTGGCTTCAAACAGAATGGCTAGTGCTGGAGGGTTGTTTACACAGAGCTCTTGAGCTCTGTGAAAGCAAAGCCATAGTGATAATTGCAATGGTGGGAGGGGGACTACTGCCTTTTCTGGCTTCAAGAGAGAGCGGTTATCAATTTTGCTTTGTTTTCACAGACCTCAAGAGCTTCCTGAAAGCACGCCCCCATGCTAGCCACAGTCTCTGAAGCAGAACAGGTGGCTAGCCTCCCAATGGAGGGAGGATTGCTACCCATTCCACAGATAACAGGCTTTGGCCAGAGATGTGGCACAGAGTAGCCCGAATTTCATGTGCCACAGCTCCGAGCCAAAGTAGTCCAAATTTCATCCAGATTTTACACACACACACACACACACGTGTGTGTGAATGACCCCATAGTCTAATACTCAAACCACTACACCATGCTGTCTCTCAGCTCTGCAAATAGAGGATTGTTTTCTGTAAAGTAGGACTCATGACCACCTTATGTTCAAGGTTGAAAACTGAATTAAGTAGTAGCTAGAAGGGTAGCCACACTCCAGAAGCTGAGGACTAGGCTACCATTTCTACCACATGTAAATAGAAAATGTGCCAGTTCTAATCAGAAAACGGTAGAGCCAAGTGCTTTCCTAATTTGAGTGCCATTAGAAACACAGCTCATCTTTGTTCTGTGTTTGACATCTGCTTATACGTTCTGAAATAAAAATCCACCTCAATGCAGAAAGAAAAAGAAGTTGCAGCCTTTTTGTGCCAGTAAATCCAAAACACTATTTCTTTTTAATGCAAGGAATTTTTCAAAGCACATTCTGTACAGAAAAATGTCTCCTTCCAGAATATTAAAACTGCCTGGCTAATGGGTTTGAAACATCAATATTTCCAGGACAGTTTGAAATGTTTACAAGTGTCCCTTTTCCCCAAGATAACAAAGTTCCATATGCATGAAATAAGGTGGTTCATAGATAGCTCTCTTTGCTGTCCAACAGAGCTTGCCCAAGAATGGGGATGAGACTCTCAGACCATTAGTTTTTTCCACTGCAAGAGTCTATAAAGTTCCAGGGGTCCTCTACGGAATTCAGTCTTCAGAAGCAGATTCTATAAACAAAAAAGTAAATGATCATTAAAGATTTATTTTGCCAAGTCATACACAGTGGCCTATATTCTCTATCAGCTACTTAGTTAAGTATACTTAAACTACTAAACTAAGTATATTTAACTAAGTAACCTTTCCCATCCATCCCTCAACCTGGTGGAAACATCATTAACCCACGCTCTGATTGCTGGCAGTATGGACTTCTTTCTCTCCATGCAGCTGATGCCCAGTAAAGTAAGGTGTGCGAGGGGGAGGGAGTTATGACCATGACAATAGTGTCACAATCATGACTAAGTAACGATCGTGAATACAAAGCAGTTACAGATGAGTAATTCTAGGTAACTGTTTCATATTCACAATCATAACTTAGGACTTTATAAGACATGGGGAAAAGTGGCACAAACTGCATCCCAATGCTAAGCCATTAGTAAAAAAGGATGCCTTGTTCATGCTTGCGCTACACCCCCAGAACAGCTGAAGGACGTCGTCATCTGATAATTTCACCCTTTTGTGTTCTCATCGCATTCTTCTAATGTATTTTTTCACTTGTCTGATAAAGTCCTGAGTCACAATTTTGATACTAGTGCCACAGTCATACAGTTAAAGTTATTTAATTCACTACAGCAGCTTCCAGGAGGAGGAGGCTCCACCTCAGACTCTCTGCCTCCTCTCTTATAGTGTGCCTTATATCAGGCTACACTAGAGCGTGCAGCAGAGAAGAGGGAAAGAAGGGAAGCAGAGGCTATTCAAATGGCCCTAATAAGAAATCAGCTTCCTTAGGTTTTCCTCTATCAGCTGCTAAAAGTATGTGTGTGAGAGAGTGCCTGACTACCTTCAAGTAGCTTGTCAACTTATGGTGACCCCATGAATTTCATAGGGTTTTCTTAGGCCAGGAATACTCAGAGGTGGTTTTGCCAGTTCTTTCCTCTGAAATATAGCCTACAGCACCTGGTATTAACTGACAGTCTCCCATCCACATACTGACCAGGGCTGACCCTGCTTAGCTTCCAAGATCAGTCAGGATATAGGGCCTTTAGGGGATTTTTCCCCAACTGTCAGGCAGCAGTAGCTATTCCATAAGGCCACCCCAATTGTTTCCATTCCAGCTGGTTGTTGTAAAAAATGTAACTAAAGAAATGGTGAGGTGCCTCAGTTTAGTAATTTTTTTCCCCTGTCCTCCTCAGCCATTTGTCATTTTGGGTAATGCCTTTTAGTTCAGGGTTGGCAATCTTTCAGCTTGGGAGATTTCCTTTGCTTCTCCCTCCCTGCCCCACAACCCTAAGATCCACCCACCAGAGCCTAGTGCAAAGGACACTTAGAATTAAAGGTTTCCTGAACCCACTGAATGGTACTCAGTTCCATGCAAAAATCTACTCTTGTTTACAACAAGTTTTCTTCATTTTGGCAGTATAATTAAGAGTGGGAAGAGAAGCTTTGTTGATGCTGTTCTTAATTAATTCAAAGTCAGAAATTCTTACCCATCTACTGTAAACCTCTTAAAGAGCTACCATCAGATCCTGGTTGGCTTTCTGCCCACTCCTTTTATAGATGTTAAAGCTAAGGACAAGCACTGTTTATGTGTTGTTGTATGCTACTTGGAGAACATTTTTGGTTGAAATGTTGAAAAGGGGTAGGTATACAGTTGGACAACTGTATCCATGGGTGTTTGTTTCCTGGATTTACCACAGATACTGGAAACCACAGAAAATCCTATTGAAGCAAACCCTATTAAACCCTATTAAAATAAAATACTTCTGCTACAAACATACCATACATAGAGTTACCTTGGAAGACCCAGCGATTCCTAGAGAGGACACCTCTTTAGGTATTTTCCAGCACAACTCTATGGTATGTGTCCCTATTTTTTCAGCTACAGATAACTGAAAACATGGATATTGGTTCTGCAGATACGGGGGTCCAACTGGAACAGAAAATTTAAAAGTACCATAGTAAGAACAATAATTTTGAAAAGAAACCATTATGAACTTTGAAAGACTGTAATAGTCAACAGGCATGCCTCAGTTCGTAAAGCCTCTGACAAAAGCAGCTTCTTTCTACAAAGTCTTTTTATGTCCACCGAGCCCATTCCCCCTTTTCCTTCTTAGCCTCTGTTTAGCTGCAAGGTTTTAGCAGCATCAGTATTGGGAGGATTATGAAGTAGAACTAGAGAAACGAAGTGTTGGGTTACAGCAGCAGGTGTGCAATAAACAATGCAATAACAAAGCTCAAAGTGAGACAGAGTGAAATTCTGCTCTAGCCAGTATGACTGCAGCCATGTGTTCCTGTCTACAATAGGCAAGGTAAACAACAGCTGCCTCCAGAGTCCCTTAGTGAGCATATGTGAACAGCAAAACAGAGAGAAAAAGGGACAGCAGATAAGCCTGCCTCACCAGCAACCTCCAGGATGTTAAAGAAGCATAGATTGATAAGTTTAACCACCAAATTGGAAATCATAATTTCCCAAGTGGAGGCTGGTAAAAGAAAAAAAAGTCATTCTTGGATATGTTTTGGAAGAAGCTCTCAAGTGGCCTCTAGGAAGTTCAAAATGTTTTTTGTTTACTTATGCCAGGCTGATCTGATCTGGCTGATTCATTTCACATATGCATATTGTTAGCTTTGCATAAAATGTTTGATAAACCTGTTGAGCTCCTCTTCCTCCTCTTCTTCTTCTTCTCTCTTCTTCTTCATCTGGTCTGGTGTAGGAACCTATCGCTATTCTTCCCATATTACTTTTGTTTCAAATTTTCTGTTAAAGTAGTATTACCCAGCAACACATCTGCTTCATTAACTGAGTTCTAACTTTATGGTTAGAGCAGGGGTTTTCAACCTTTGATCTTCCAGCTGTTTTGTACTTCACCTCCCAGAAGCCTTCTTTAGCATGATCAATGATGACCAATTCTGGGAGCTGAAGTCCAAAAAAATCTGGAGGCCTAGATGTTGAGGCTGAGAATCACAGTGTTAAGAGTATTAGAATGTAGTACCATACAGACCTCTTTATTTTGGCCAAGTTCCTACATCCCATTTGTAGCTTGTAAGTGTAGCTACTTAAGGAATCAACTCTCAAAACCCATCTTAAATTCCAAAGAGCTATTCTAAATGACAGCAAACTGCAAAACGATCAAGTGGGGTGCTTCAGGATGGCACAGCCAGCCCCCTGCCATGCCCAACCCACAATGTAATGAGGAGACGTGCCCCTTCGACCACACCACAGACCTCCATTGCTTGGAGTCGTTCCCTAGAGTTTAAGGTGGGTTGGGGGCATTTATGATCATGGCAACAGTGCCATGATTGTGAATACACAGCATAGCTGAATAAGAAGTAGTTACAGATCCATAACTCTGGCTTCCGAATCCGCAACTGCAATGCAGGATGCCAGCCAATGTTTATTAGATTTGTACCCTACTGATCTCCCTGCCTCCGTGAAATTCAAGATGGCAAATAGTTAAATCAGATAAAACAAGTATAGTTAAAGATATAAAACAGATTAATTAATATGTAAAGAAAACACCAAACAGAATTCAACCACATTTAAAAAAAAAAAACCAGCAAACACCTCACAGGAAAAACCCACTACTTGATTAAAAGTAGCCCATCTTAACTGCAAATACAGTACATGCCAAATTTTTTTAAAAAAAAACCTTCTTACCTAAAGATATGTATCTAAAAAAATTAAGTCTAGGGGTAACATAATAGAAGTCTATAAATAGATGGGGGGCTAGAATATGGTAGTCAACCTGAATATAGACAGAATGATTAAAAAAAAGAATCCAAAGAAAACAGAAAAGAAAAAAGAGAAAAAGAAAGGATACCAGGGTGAATTACCAGTTACTTTTTTTTCAAATGTTTGAGAATTTATCATTAATTGACAGATGGAGGTTTAAAAACAGAGACGCAAAAGATTATACTTATTTTTCAGAGGTATATCATTCACATTCAAGAATAGATATGTTCATAATCTCTAAAACATTTCACAGAAGATAAAGAATATAGAAATTCTGCCAAAACGAGTATCAGATCATAATCCAATACAAATGAAATTTAGATGTAAAAATAAGATAGAGGACTTCTCATGGAGCTTAGATAGTACATTATTGCATGATGAACAATTAGTAGAAAGAGCAAAAAAAAAACCTTAAAAAGCTACTTTAAAGAAAATATGAATAAAGGTACAGAAACATATATTGTGTGGGAGATAAGTAAAACTGTTATGAGAGGATTCTTTATTCAGGTTTAGTAAAAAAAATAGAAGAAAGAAATCAAAAAAAGTCATTTGGAAATAAAAGAAAAAGAACAACAACTGAAGAAAGAAGCTCTTACTAGGAAAGAAAGCATTAGGCTATGTACAGAAATTAAATTATTACCAAAAAATCAGAAGAAACAATTTGAGAATTGGAAAAAAAAAACTAGATATGTAAAACAAAATTTGTTTGAAAATGCAAATAAAACTGGTAAATGGCTAGCCTATAGACTTAGGAAAAATAAAGAGAAAAGGACAATATTAAAAATAAGAGATAACGGCCAAATTTATACAGAGATTGAGAAAATAGAAATGATATTCCAGAGATACTATTCAGATTTATTTTTAAAAAGAGACACTGATGAAGAAAAGATTGAAAAATTTATAAAGGACCATGAGTGGTTAATTCTCACAACAGAACAAAAGGAAATATTAGATAGAACTATAACGTTGGAGCAAGTAAGAGATGCAATTGAGAGAAGTAAACCAAATAAAGCCCCAGGTTCTTATGGATTCACATCAGTATATTATAAAAAGTTTAGAGATGAATTAGTTATACCACTATGTCAAATGATGAATGAAATTTCTGAAAAGAAAATGGTATCATCCTGGAATGAATCCTTGACTTGTTTAATCCAAAAAGAAGAAAAAGATCTGTTGGAACCAAAAAATTATAGGCCGATTGCATTACTGAATCAGGATTATAAATTATTTGGGACAATTTTAGCAGAAAGATGGAAAAAAATATTAACCAAAATTATTAGAGGATCAAAGTGCTTTCCTTCCTCAAAGGTACCTGAGAGATAATGTGAGAGTCCTGGCGGGCATAATTGAAATATATGAAAAGAGGATTGATAACAAATTAGCCTTGATTTTTATAGATGCTGAAAAGGCAATGTGGATTGGAGATTTATGGGGGGAAATTGGCAAAAAATGAATTTGGGAGAGAAAATGGAAAATTGGTTGAACGCAGTATATAATGAACAATTAACAAAAACACTAAAAAATAATGGGAAAACGAAACCCTGTGCTATACAGAGAGGTATCCAACAGGGTTGTCCTCTCTTACCTTTATTATTTATATTAACATTGGAACTGTTGTTAAACAAGATAAGAGATGATGAGAAATCAAAGGAGCCAGGATTAAAAACATACAATTTAAGATCCAAGCTTATGCAGATGATTTGGTTATAATTTTAGAGGACCCAGTTTACAGTATACAAAAGGTATTAAAGACAATTAATGAATTTGGAGAATTAGTGGGAATGAAAATAAATAAAGGAAAATTGGTAATATTGACAAAAAGCATGTCACCACAGAAGGAATTAGAATTAGAGAAATTGGCATGTTTAAAAATAAGTAATAAGGTAAAATACCTAGGGATTACATTAACAAAAAGAAATCCAGAGCTTTATAAGAATAATTATAGTAAGATATGGATGGAAATAAAAAAAGATATGGCTAAGTGGGAAAAATTAAATTTATCTTTAATGGGCAAAATTTCATCAATAAATATGATGGTCCTCCCAAAGTTGTTATTCCTTTTTCAAACTCTACCTACAATAACAAATGATTTCCCTTTTAGTGAGTGGAATAAAGACATTTCTAAGTATCTGTGAAGTGGGGGAAAAACAAGGATTAGGTTTTAAAATATGCAAGATGCAACACACAGAGGCGGAATGAGATTACCCAATTTAAAATTATATTATTCGTCTACTCTGGGCTAGAAATTAGATTTTATTAGAAAATAATAAATTACTGGCATTAGAAGGTTGGAATTTAGTTTATGGGTGGCACACATATATATGCTATGATAAAATAAAGGTAAATAAAGAATGTAATGAACATTACATCCAGAAAGCAATTTTTAGGGTTTGGCAAAAATGTAAGAAAATAATTTACAGGGAAATTCCCATATGGACATCAACCCACAAAGCATTTTTTAGAAGAGAAGTAATGAATAAAAAGGAATGGATTAATTACAGGGATTTACTAAACAAAAATAATGGAGAATACATACTTAAATCTAGAGAAGAATTAATATGAAGGGCTTAGATGTGACAGATACAGAAAAGATAAGATAAGGTATTGACAAAAAAGAAAGTGTCCTAGAAAAAATATAAAATCAAGGTACAAAAAAATTAATTGGAAAAATTTACAAATTACTTCTTAACTGGGAGATGGAGGACAATTTAATTAAAGAAAATAAGATAAAGTGGGCTAAGGATGTTGGTCGAGTGATAGAATTGGATAAGTGGGAATATGTTTGGAGAAAGGACATTAAATTTACATTGTCTAATGAGTTGAGAGAAAATGTGTACAAAATATGTTTAGATGGTACCTAACATCTGAAAAGATTGTGAAAATATATCCAGGAATGAATGGGAAGTGTTGTAAGTGTAAAGATAAGATCAGAACATTATATAATAAGTGGTGGGGGTGTAAAAAACCAAATCAATTTTGGAAAGATATACACAAAAATATACAATGTATTATTGGCAAAAAAAATTGAAATTCATCCGGAAATGTACTTGTTAAATATTATAGAGGAGGAATTAAGATCAGAAGAAAATTTACTATTGTATTTTATTACAGCTGCCTGGATTACTTTTGCCAGATATTGGAAGAATGAAAAGTTGCCAGAAATAGAAGAATGGATATACAAAGTGGACGAAACATTAATGTTAGATAAACTCACAAAATGCTTGAAAAATAAAACAACTCAGTATGGTGAAGAGATTGGGGAAAATGGAATATATACATAAGAATCATTTATAAAGTAAAGGCTAATGATGAAAAATATAAGATAGAGACAAAGATTCATCAAATCAGTTGTTGATATAGAGGATAAAAGAGATTCAAGAATAATTCAAAGTTAGTCCATAGCTTGTGTGGTAGGAAGTCTTTTATGTTTAAATATTACTTTTTTTTTAATTTCATAAGATAAAAGACCGTGATGTAATAAAGATAATATAATTTGAGAATAAGGACTTTTTCGGATGTTTAAAAAGCAACGCAAGCAGCCTCGTCAGCTTGCGAGGCTGCTGTGCTGCAAAGCGTCAGTTTCGGATAACGCTCCCCTCTGGCAGTACTGTTGCGGTACCGCGGGGAGAGTTGAGCGTCATATTTGCTTGATTTTTACTCACGATCAACTTTCATGAGTGAAAATCAAGCAAATATGATGCTCAACTCTCCCCGCGGTACCACAACAGTACCGCCAAAGGGCAGCATCATCCGAAACTGACACTTTGCAGTGCAGCAGCCTCGCAAGCTGACGAGGTTGCTTGCATTGCTTTTTAAATGTCCGAAAAAGTCCTAAGAGTATTAGAGTATATTAGATTATATAGAACATGGGAAACACAGCTGATAGTATTGTAGATTCTAGAGATTTTATGGACTTGTCTGAAAGTATGACATACTAATATTATCATTGGATTTGTATTTCACGTTGCTTATGTTCATCTTTATTATGTAAAATGAAATAAAAAACAAATAAATATGTTATTCTAAAAAAAAAAGTTTATAAAATTATGAACTATGTGGAAGAGAATGAAAAGAAATAAAAGGGTGGGTTTTTCCATAATACTGCACCTCATTCAGTAGAATTGGTCAGCAGTAGGTTATAAATCTTCCATGTTTTCTTTCCCCTTTAAAAAAAAATTATGTTTAATTTATCTACACTTTCCTCAAAATGTGCTGTGCAAAACTAGCTCCAGCTGTTGCTTTCAGAGTGCTGAGTCAATGTGATACCATGGAAAGTGGTAGCCAATGATCAGCAAAATGTAGGAGGCAGCTATGAGAACTTCAGTTTTTCCAAATAAAGCAGCTGTGGAGAGATAACAGTGTTTTCCTTAATCAATCACAGCAACCTTTTCAATTGGAGTTTGTTTCTAGGGTAATGGCTGGAATCCTGTATGTGATTTACATATGCATAAGCAATGTAATTACAGTGCTACACAGTGAATCCCGGCCTGACCTCCCCAATCCCCACTTACAAGGCAGAAGCCACTGCAATAGGGGCCTGTTCCCCAGTCTAGCTAGCAGCTGACTGCTGTTTCCTCCTCTCCCATGAGTGATCTCTGGTACAGCAGATCAAATCAGGGTCCCTGTCGCAAATCCCTCTCAAAGTCAGGATGGGAACATCAGTCAGCTGTTTCCTGATTAACTGGGAAACAGACCTCCATCCATCACAGTGACTCCTTCCCAGTAAGTGGAGACTGGAGGACTTTCACTGTCCCTATGCAGCCCCTAAACTAAGGGCTACAAAAAGAACATAGATATGTAATAGTCAAGAGAGCATAACTCTAGGTTATGCATTTGTGACTGCCGTAGAAGATTCTAGACATTGTTCTTTGAAGGTCAACGGAAGAGCAAGGTATGGGTATTTCACACTCAAAAAAAAAATTAATACAAATTAGACCTTTAAAAAATAATCAAAATCACAACAAAAAAATTTGAAAGATGTTTTCCACTTAATAATAGAGCTGTGTGTCTTTGTGTGTGTGTTTCTGCATGTCTGTCTATGTCTCTGTGTGTGTCTCTGCATGTCTGTGCCTATATATCAATACTGGTATCAATATAGAAATAAATATACACAGATGAAACAAGTGTACTTATTACAGTAGCCATTATTGGGAGCAGAGTGTTCTTAGGTTGGGAGCAGAGTGTTGTTAGGTTTTCCTTGGGTTTTTTCCAGGCTGTGAGGCCGTGTTCTGGAATAGTTTCTTTCTGATGTTTCGCCTGAATCTGTGGCTGGCATCCTCAGAAAAATTTCTCTGAGGATGCCAGCCACAGATGCAGGTGAAACATCAGAAAGAAACTATTCCAGAACACAGCCTCACAGCCCGGAAAAAAACCAAGGAAAACCTATGGATGCCGGCCGTGAAAGCCTTCGACTTCACAGAGTGTTGTTATTTACTTTGTGTACAGTGGGGCCCTGGTATCCATTGGGGTTTGGTTCTAGGACTTTCTGATGAATAGCAAAATCCATGGATGCTCAAGTCCCATTACATATGGTGGAACAGTAAAATGGCATTCCGTATATAAAATGGCAAACAGCAAGGTTTGCTTTTGGCGGGGGGGGGGGTGGATTCCCAAAATATTTTTGAGATGTGGTTGGTTGAATCCATGGATGGAGAACCCATGGATACGAGGGCCAACTGTAAGTTTGGCTGGGGGAGGTTGTTCAATCTTTTACTTAAAACAGAGGTCTCACACTGCTCACAGCAGCCCAGGACTCTGTCTACATCTGCTGTGCCAGTTAGACAAATTTCCTTTACCAGTCTCTGTTAGACACGAAAGAAAAATGCAAGGCATCAGAACCACTTCCTGTGGTTGGCAGGAATGGCCTGAAGTGGCTAGAAGGGTCACTCTCCTGCCCCTCCAGGAATTATGGCTGGCAGGCCTTTGCCCACACTTCATCATGTATAACACTGCACAGTGACATTACACATAGCACTGCATATGAGAACTGACGCACTTGCTCAGCGCAGGGGGAATGGCATTTCATCAGGGATAAAATATTGGCAGTCCAGTTTCAGGGCTGGGGAATGAGGTCTTTCCTTCACAGGATAGGACTTACCTTCAGAAAATACAGCTTGATTGCACTGAATATCTGAGGGTTTATGTATCACCCAGAATAGCAACTGCACCAGATGCAGAAGCCAATGTTTTGGATGTTTTGTTTTGTTTTTGCTCCAGGACTCTCTGTGAGTTGCAAATTTTCAAAATGCCACAAAAACTGATAACCAGAGCCCCACATCTGGTCTTGAAATATGGATGTTGGGTGCCCCCCCCATGGGAAAGGGAGCAGTGCTCCCCTCCAGCCTATTTAAAAGATGAATGATCACTCTTGGAGGCTTGTTACATACCCTGATAGCCCCCATCTTGGAATATCAAATAATTAGCTACATTTAATAATTTGGCTAAGGTGGCCATCCGCGTGGTTACAGGTAAACCAGGGACCCCCTAACACCAAGGTGGGATTCATGCAAGACCTGTGGAAATTTCCAAAAACACTCTCAAGTGAGACTCAACACCTGGAGGTGAGTCTATCACTAATCCACTCAGTGATGACAGGAAACCTTATTGCTTGTAAAACAGGATCGTCCTCTCCTGCTCCTTCCAACAATCGACCTTGCCTGAGTCCTATTCATTTCCAAAAGTATTGATCATTAGTGGTCATTAATTCTTCTGGAGTACCTTTTGTTTTAACCTGGGAATCTCCAAGGACCATTGTATTTCACTTACAACTCCTATCCCTGTAGGGGAATTATTTCATATAAATATCACCGCAAAACACCACCAAATTGTCTACAACTTATCCTCCTATATCCATGCTGCCAATTTGCTGCTAGACCCTCAGAACACAACTCTGAGCCTCTGTCACAGGAATATCTGTTCTACAGGACAGGTGTTGCATCACCTATCATCCCCCTCACTCTAGTCCCCTATCCAAATAGGATAGGGGACTATCCTATTCTACTACTTTCAATAGCCTCGTGTGAGTGCTTGAAGCCTGAGTGATTCTGTGAATGCTATTGATATTATTTTGCAATAAAGATTATTTAATTGTACCTTTTGGCTTAGAGTCTCCTCCTTACCGCCAGTATACATAGGTTAAAAGGCCCCACTGTTGCCCATCCTTTTACTGCAATAATTGAGCTAATTGATTATTCCCCATTTTTAGTATTTGGACATTAGAGGGTCCCCACGGACCCCACACAAATTGGGTAACAGACTTCTGGGAGAGGCAGCTCACCTGCTCTTTTTGCATCGGGAAAGGCTAGTTTGAGGTATCTGGAGGGGCTGGAACTGCAAAAATAGCCTTGGGGCCCCTGTGGCCCCAGGACCACACCATGCCTATTTTTGTTTCTAAGAGAGTTTGACTTCTGCATTACAGCATCCCTTTGCTTCTCACACTCTGCTGACATCCTTCATGGCACGGTATAGCTGCCATGCTTCCCTCTGAGGCAGCAACTGTACAAGAGTGTTTGGGGAGGGGCACAGCACACCTGCAGCTTTGTTGGTCCTGCCCCAGCCTTTCTCACCAAACAATCAGCCTGCAGGCAGCAAACACTCTTCTGTTGCTGGAAGCAACATCTACCCTCTCATCTTGTCTGAGCCAGCTCAGAAACTCTGCTCTGCTGTCTGGAAATTTGGGTCCTGGCTACACTTCTACACATCCCTTTGCCTCTCTTGGTTTTCCCAGCTACTGAATGGTTCCTTGGCTTCTTGATCTCTGGACTGCTGCTTACCCATGCAGCTTCTTTGCTCTCCAAGGTTGCATTTACATTGTATTCTGGGATTTGTAGTTTTGTGAGGCACCAACACTTTGACAGAAGGCTAAAGACTATGTAAAACTACAGATCCCAGAGTTCTATAGGGTGAAGCTACAGCATTTAAAGTGTTGTCAAACTGCATTATTTCTACAGTGTAGATGCACCCCAAGTGAATTACGACACTAGTATAGTAGTTCTGCATGCAGGACTATTCTACAGCTGGCCATTCAACATCCCCTGGACTTACCTTTGAGCTGCTGCAGACCAGGCCACTCCATTCAGAGAAGCATCTGGCTATATCCCTGTAAGCAGCTTTGCGAACATAGCAGATACTTCCCCAATAATGGATTGGCCATTGGCTGGTGCTGCAGCAGCTAAATGATGAAACAGTGGCCCTTTGGTCATAGAATACCAACCTCGACAATGACCCAAAATAGATGGACTTACATCTGCATATGCCATTAACATGATGCCAGCCTGTTTATTACCCACTGTAAGCCTCTCATCCTTTTTAATAATACAGTACTGCTTTGTCCTATTAAACATTCTATGGTTCCTTGTTATAACTCATGCTCAGTCCATAGACAGTAGTTGTACATGTCCCATTGAAATCAACAGGACTTTGATTTCAGCAGAATTTCAGTATGCTCAACCTTCTCTGGACCAAAAACCCAGCCCCACAAAGGAAGGCAGGCACCAGAATCCTAGATGGCCTGTTACTTTACATAAATTAACATATGTATATCTAGCTATGTACCTACATAGCAGAGGCCCTTCACTGAATTGTGAAGTTGCATAATCAGACACCAGCAAAAGTACCTGATGGGCACTGGTGCACAATGCCCATCAGTATGTGATGCACATCAATGTGCAAAGTTCATCAGTGTGCATTGCACACTGATGTGCATTGTGCACTTTGCCAGCTCTGCTAGGTAGTAATGTAACAGCAGCACTCTACCAGATACGGACATAACACATCTGCTCAGTTCAAATTCCTAGAGACGTAAATCCACTTACAAAGAGGTTAAGGCCCTAACAGGATTCCAGCAGATAGTTCCATACTTTATGCTGTGCTCTCAGTGATCCTACTGTTCCCTTGAGCATTAGTTGCTCTACATGGTGATTCTGGTTCATTTCCTCAGACTGAACCAAGAAAGAGTGGCGGGGGGGGGTCATCCTACAGTGATGAAGAAAAAAAATGTCATCTGTAAATGTGACCCTTGTAGGCGGAAATGACTCAGTGGTTCAAAGCATTAAGAAATCACTTGCTGGATAAAAACCCACACAAGTGAGATGGCAGCATATTGGCTTGATAACATAAGTCAAATATGTGTGTGTGTGGACTGCAAAACCTATGGAAAAAAGGAACTGACTGTGAAGGCTTGAAAACAGCAAGTTTCATACTTAACCTTAAGTCATTTTATGGAATCCATGAGCTTGGAAAAGTTTCTGTTTTGGACTATAAGTTACAGAATCAAACAGTCAGCCTGGCATGTGTCAGCAGCAGGACTTTTCAGGGTTCTGGGGCTCTAACAGCTACAACTGACTGACCCTGACCCAGCTCAAAAAAAGAAGGGCAAAATGTTCAGTCAACTACTGAATACCTCCCATAGGAACAAGAAGCAATAGGGTATCTCTGACAACAGCAGGCCCCCATTTCATATATGTGTGTGTGTGTGTGTGTGTGTGTGCTTCTTGTTCCTATGGGAGGTATTCAGTAGTTGACTGAACATTTCATATATATATATATATATATATATATATATATATAAAGCTGGAGAGTAATATTGGTTGTTGCACTTGGCAAAACAACAACAACAACCCTGAAGTCAGTTCATGCCATGTTGTTCAGTATGACCTAGTGGTTGGAGACGACTGACCCCTCAAAATACAAAATCTTTCTTCAGGTGGTAGAAAAATATTTCTCCCTGATTGTTGATCTCAGCCAGAATGATTAGTTAAATAAGGTAGTCTCAAAAGAACTTTTACCTGAATTACTACGGTCCATGGAAATTCCACATGTGTCTACCAAAAATCAACATTTCTGTGGGGAATTTTAATTAGCTCAAATGTGGCAGCAAGAGGCCAGGTAACAGTGGAATCTTTTGACCTGTGTGTACCAGTACTCACTGATGAGATTCCAAGCCAAGGAATAAAATAAAAGTATTGAAAAATAATCAGGAGAACGCACACATACATACACACAGGCTTCAAGCACTCACACAAGGCTATCGAAGAAAGTAAGAAATATTAGGATAGAGGAATAGAGTTTGGGATGATGGGTTATACTATACCTGTCAAATGAGCAGAGATTCATGCAAAGAAGAATGGCTGGAAGCACAGGGTGACCCAGCAAACCAACAGAGTAATGACCTTTGGGAAACTTAGCACACTTTGGTGATCTTTTAGGGAGACATTTGTATTCAATATTCCCCCTGAAGGGGTGTTTTGAGTGGAATACAATGTCTGCCAGAATTAAACAATGGATTCTCCAGATGTATTAACAATTGCTTATGGCTGAAACATTAAAACTGATGGGTGTCAGGCAACCCTCTATTGTTTTAGGGAAGATGTGAAGAAGAACCAGTTTTGCAAGGCAACGAGTGTCCAGCTACCTTGATTGGATTATTGAATGACTCACTTCTATGTACATCCAGGACAATTAGCCCATTTCCTACCTAACTCATCAGCTGGGGGAGGGTCACTTAATTCCTACCCAGGCATGTATTTTAAGAATTTGGGCTGGCTACTTCCTTAGCTTTTCCAAGCAAACATTGATTCTTTGTACTTGGGGGGGGGGGTCCCTGGTCTACTACCAACCATGTGGAGTGCCTATAATAAACCAATTTATGAAATATAGTCAATTAATGAATTATTAAAAGAGTGGGGCGTCAGGGCAGGTAACAGAACATAAAGATAGCTGTGATGACCCATGAGGCAGGAGGAATCCAACATTCACAGTGGGACAACAACATTGTTTATGACCAACCAAAATGACACAAAATATTTTGCTTTTCCAGAACACCTTGCCATCTAAAGTGAGTGCTCAGGGACACGATCTGCCCCACTGTGCAGAAGTTTTTAGTTAAATGGTGCTCTGCAGTGTGAAGAAGTTTGTTTTTGAGGGAGGCTAATTACCTACTCTTGCTGCTTGCTGCATCATCCACATTTATATAGGCTTGAGGTGACAAATACCAACTGAGCTACAATGAGAAAGTGTCAGACAAAGTCAGGATTGTATTATGAGATATCAGGATGAGCCATACAGCCAGATTTTTGTCACAAATACATGTGAAAAGGACCCAGAGGTTTCAGTAGACCACAAGCTAAACATAAGCCAAAGTGTGACACATCAGCCAAAAGAGCCAATGCAATTCTGGGCTGCCTCAACAGGAGTATAGTGTCCAGATTGAGGGGAGTAGTAATTCCACTCTATTCTGCTTTGCTCGGACCTCATCTGGAATGCTGTGTCTAGTTCTGGGTACCACAGTTCACAAAAGTTATTAAAAGCTCTAACATGTTCAGAGAAGGGCGAACAAGATGATCAAAGATCTGGAAACCAAGCTTTAGGAGGAATGACTGAGGGGACTGTGTATGTTTAGCTTGGACAAAAGGAGACTAAGAGGTGACATGATTGTTGTTGTGTGCCTTCAAGTCATTTCCGACCTATGGCAACCCTAACGTGAACTCAGAATCATAGAATCATAGAATTGTAGAGTTGGAAGAGACCACGAGGGCCATCCAGTCCAAACCTCTGCCATGCAGGAATCACAATCAAAGCATCCCCGACAGATGGCCGTCCACCCTCTGTTTAAAGACCTCCAAGGAAGGAGACCCCACCCGCTCCGAGGGAGTGTGTTCTACTGCTGAACAGCTCTTACTGTCAAAAAGCCCCTTCTCATGTTGAGGTGGAATCTCTGTTCCTGGAGCTTGCACCCATTGCTCCTTGTTCCAGTCTCTGGAGCAGCAGAAAACAAGCCTGCTCCATCCTCAACATGACACCCCTTCAAATACTTAAACAGGGCTAACATATCGCCTCTTAACTGTCTTTTTTTCCAGGCTAAACATACCCAGCTCCCTAAGTCTCTCCTCATAAGGCATGGTTTCCAGACCTTTCACCATTTTAGTTGCCCTTCTCTGGACATGCTCCAATTTGTCAATATCCTTTTTGAATTGTGGTGCCCAGAACTGGACACAGTATTCTAGGTGAGGTCTGAACAGGGCATAATAGAGCAGCACTATTACTTCCCTTGATCTAGACACTATACTTCTATTGATGCAGCCCAAAATCGCATTGGCCTTTTTAGCTGCCGCATCACACTGTTGACTCATGTTCAATTTGTGGTCTACTAGGACTCCTAGATCCCTTTTGCATGTAGTCTCATTCAGCCAGGTCTCCCCCATCCTATATCTATGTATTTCATTTTTCCGCCCCAAGTGCAGTACCTTACATTTCTCCGTATTGAATTTCATTTTGTTAGCTTTGGCCCAGCTCTCCAGTCTATCCAGGTCATTTTGAATTTTGATCCTGTCCTCTAGGGTATTAGCTACTCCTCCTAATTTGGTGTCATCTGTAAATTTGATAAGTATGCCCCTAATTCCCTCATCCAAGTCATTGATAAAGATGTTGAATAGTACTGGGCCCAGGACAGAACCCTGTGGCACCCCACTGGTCACATCTTTCCAAGTCGAAGAGGAGCCACTGCTGAGCACCCTTTGGGTTCGGCCAGTCAACCAATTACAAATCCATTTAACAGTTAACTTGTCTAGCCCACATTTTACAAGCTTGTTTGCAAAAATGTCATGGGGAACCTTGTCAAAGGCCTTACTGAAATCAAGGTATGCGATGTCCACAGCATTCCCTTCATCTACCAAGCTGGTGTTTTTATCAAAAAAAGAGATCAGATCAGTCTAGCATGACTTGTTTCTCTGAAACCCATGTTGACTTTTTGTGATTATGGCATTGCCTTCTAAATGTTCACAGACTCTCTGTTTAATGATCTGCTCTAGAATCTTCCCTGGTATTGATTTCAGACTAACTGGATGATAATTGTTGGGATCCTCTTTTTTCCCCTTTTTGAAGATGGGGACAACGTTTGCCCTCCTCCAGTCTGCTGGGACTTCTCCTGTTCTCCAGGAGTTCTCAAATATTATTGCCAATGGCTCTGAGATTATATTTGCCAGCTCTTTTAATACTCTTGGATGCAGTTCATCTGGTCCTGGAGATTTAAATTCATTTAGATTAAGAAGGTATTCCTGTACTACCTCTTTGCTTATTCTGTGCTGGATTTCCCATACTGTGTCGTCTGTCATGGTGTTTTCTGATGCTGAGAGTGTGTGACTTGCCCAAAGTCACCCTATGGATTTTCATGGCCTAGTGGGGATTCAAACTCTGGCCTTGAGTCTTAATCCAACACTTCTACACCAGCTGGCTTCCACACTGCTCTGGCTGCCATGGTGTCCCAAGTCCTAATCCAACACTCCTACACCATGCTGGCTTACACACTGCCCTGGCTCCCATGGTGTCCCACTGGTGAAATGATAGTTATCTTTAAATATTTCAACAGATATCATTTAGAAGATGGAACAAGCTTGTTTTCTGCTGCTCCAGAAACTAGAACACAAACCAACAGATTCAAATTACAAAAAAAGATATTCTACCTAAACATAAGGAAGAACATTTTACTGTAATAGCTATTCAAGAGTTGGGTGGTGGATTGTCAATCTTTGGAAGTCTCTAAACAGAGATTGGATAGGTGTCTTTCATGGGCGATTTGTCGTGTATTCTTGCATGGTACAGGGTTGGACTAGATGGCCTTTATGGATCTCTCTTCCAACTCTAAGAGTCTATATTATATTACCAGTACAAAGAAATGAAAATCAAATAAGTTCATGCAGAAAAGATCAAAAGGTCATGTATCAAGGTAATGTAGAATTGGCCCCCCAAAAAATCCTTTTGGTTTTTTTTAAAGCAAGCTCAGTTGAGTAAATAAATGGCAGAATAGTTTGAAGCTGCCATCACTGTCTGGGAGCCCTCCTGATCTTTGGACTACAATTCCCATTATCCCTGATAACAAGTGATGCAGCATGGAAATAATGTAAGTATAGTGAGTTATATTTGGAGGATACCAGACAGGGGAAGGTCATGCTTGCTGGGGATTGTGCCAGGGACAGGTTCCATATTTGTGTCATATCATTATTGTATTCACACCATTTCTTGGAAACTCTCCACAGACAAACAGCTGATGGCTTGCAGACTGCCACTGATCCTACCACGTTGGGTAGCACTGATTTAAAATAAGCATTTATGTGACAAAGTAAACTTGCACTGAATTAAGCTTTTCTTGCTCCTTAGTAAATATGCCTAGGATACATTCAGAGTATGTGCTCTTGAGATAAGAGATAAAGACCTTCTTACTAATTTGGATTAATTTTGGCATCTGACATTCATATTGCAGGGAAAACTTTGTACATTAAGCATAAATGCTATTGAATTCAATGAGACCTGTGTGTGTGTATATGTCTTCAAGTTACCTGTTGACTTATGGAAACTCCATGAATTTCATTAGGCAAGGAATACTCAGCAGTGGTTTTGCCAGTTATGGTCTCTGAAATATAGCCTATAACATCTGGTATTCACTGGTTTCCCATCCAAGTACTGACCAAAGCTGACCCTGCTTAGCTTCCAAGATCAGACAGGATCTGGTACCTCTAGGGTATGAGACTACTCCCACATAAATCCATATATACAGGATTTTAATCTTAGCCAGCTATTTTCATCCAAGTATATATTCCCCCTCTAGTATATTAATGGATAAATTTAACCTTTCTTCCTTTTTTAGGTTCAAAACATTTGCGTAAAACCACTGCTACAAGAACTAAAAATACTATGGTGGGACTTAATGGCAAGTTGATCACTGTGTTTTAGATTAGGGTTTCCTTTATTACTGGTTTAGATGCAGAGGTCACTACAATGTCAGCTATTATTATACTTGAGGAGTCTAAACTATGCCACCACATGCAGAATTTTTTTGCAAGTTTTTGATTGTTTGTCTTTTACTTGGAGACAAAAGGTATTCCCTTGCAAAGATGTTACTCAAAGCTGGAGGTCAGATTTGTTTTTTAGTCTTAAGCTTTAGGAAACATGTACACACACACACCAGCTCCAGTGAACAAAGTAGTTTGCAGTATTGTGCATGTATGCACGTGCATGTGTACAACTTTCAGCTATCTAGTGGTCTTTGCCAACCTAAGTGCTCTCCAGATGGGTTGGATTGCATCTCCTGCCAGCACACCCTTTTGAGGGAACCAAATCATGGACCAAAATAGATGGATGCTGATACTTATGATTTTTCATTAAAAAAAAATAGCTGTCCAAAACTAGAACTCTTCTACCTTTGGACCTCTGTGTTTGGACTTCAACCCCCAGTCAGCATATCAATGGACAAAGATTTTAGAAGATGGTGTCCAAACATCTGGAGGGCCTAGGCTCAGCTGGTTTGTGCCAGTAATGGCAGAAATGTAGAGTTGTAGATTTGGAAGGAATTGCAAAGGTCATCTAGGCTATCTACCACCACCAATGTAGGAGCCCAGAAACATCCATGTCAGATGGCCAACCAATGTATGTTCAAAAACTTCCAAGGAAAGAGAGTCCACCACCTTCCAACAACTGTCAGTTCTTCATAATGTTTAGCTGGAATCTCCTTTCTTGTAAATTCAATCCTTTGGTTCATATCCTAGTCTGTAGCAATGGAAAATAATTTTGCTCCATCTTTCACTCTTTAGCTATTTGAAGATAGTTACGATATCTCCTCTTTATCTTCTCCTTTCTCCAGACTATACATACCCAACTCCTTTCACCAATCCTCATACAGCTTGGTTTCTGGAACCTTTATGATCTTAGTCACATTCCCTTGGATGTGTTCCAGCATGTGTGTAGCTTTCATAAACTCTGGTGCCCAGAACTGAACACAGTACTCCAGATGAGGTCACACCAATGCAGAAGTGGTACTATTACCTCCCATAATCTGGAAATCACCAAATTATGTTGAGGAGTAGGTGGGTTTTCCAGTTTCATTTTCCTCCACACCTCTGTAAAGTTTTCTCTCCCATTGACCTAATAAGTATGCCAGCTCAAAGCTGGTATACTTTTGACAGGTGTGTTGAGAGCACTTTAAATGCTGCTTTGGAGCCTCACTTTATGTGCCCTCAGTCCAGCACAGCACAACCCTAACATACCTTTTCTGTCCAACGCTATTGGAGCACTAACACAGGAGTAAACCATCTGCCACTGCAGTGAGGAGGTCTCCAGTGGACCACCTTTCCATTTACAGACTTTCCTTTTTGTCCACAGTGGAGATAAACAGTACCCTAATCTCACTGCAATCCCCTCACATAGGATTGCAACTTGAATGCTGTTCTGATGGATCTATGGATCGTAATAAATAAATGATAATGATAATGTTGATTTTTTTTTTTAGTTGAAACCACATATTCTTTAATTTCTGGGTAATAACATCCTCCCACCTACACATGTCATATAAAATGTAAAACAAAAATACTTATACATGCCAGTAAAACAAATTCACACTTATCCCCAGCCCACTAAGGTACTTCCTTAAGTGAATTACATCATTATTGGCAGCTTTCCAGGCTTAGCTTTTGACAAAGCTCTTGGAAAAGAGGATTCCAGAGTGGAGAACAGCCAAGCATTAGATAAGGCATGTGGTGGACCACTCCAGAGAGCAAATTATAGGGTATCCTTAAAGGCAGCAATTTATCGAGCATTTGATTTCCTATTCCTATCACCCTCATGGGCAAGCATCATTTCTAATTTCTCCCTCAAGAACTGAGATGTTTTTGATCATCACTAGAAGCAGTCCTAAGTGAGGATATAGTCCTTTCTGTTTCTTATTGACATACTTCAGGAATTCAAGGTTTATATCCACTATCTGGAACCCAAGATGTGCTAAATCCAGGAGTGGTTTGGTTTTGGGAACAGAACAAGTTTATTGAGGTACTGTTTTCTCCTCTCTCTTTTTCTCCCCATCCAGTGATCCTCTTCTGTCACTTGCCTCACATCTCTATATAATTTTGTACTGCTCAGTTTAAGGAAGTAGAGGGGGGGGGGAAACTGCAGTGGAAAAGGAGAACAGATTGTTTAGGGCAAGTTTTTCTAGTTGCAACATTTTAGAAAAACCCCTTGCCTCCCCCGCCCACTGTATGTCAAACCCCTCTATGCCACTCCTGGAATGCTACTTCTGGAGGTTTCTGACAGAGGGAGGGACCCACAGATTGCAGCACAAACTCTGAGAGCTGTTTCCAGCCCATGGTCCATGTGATTCTCATCAACAACACTCTCTCCAGTTGCCATTGCTTAGCATCTGGTATTTACAGGCATGTGGCCTTTGGAATGGAGTTTCCTTTTATATGTTAGGTTGGCAGATAATCATCATTGACAGACCTCTTGGCTCTTTTGTTTTTGCATGTCACCCCTCTTTTTAAAAAAAATAAAATCCATCATCCTCAGCACAGAGAAAAAGCATTAGTACTACCCTCCCACCTCTCCCCTATGTCATCTGAGCTCAATGATACATTTTTTTAAAAAATCCCCTTCAGAATTTGGGTCTGAAACCTTAATCTCACAGGACCGGTCACATCTTGTCAACCTTAAAAGTGGAACAAACATCTCCCAGGTGCCAGTGAGACATTTGTAAATGTTGCGGGGTGTACCGGGTCTTCTTGATCCCGTATTTGTCCCACACTGTTTACACGATTTTTGTCCCTTTTAAGGAAATTCCGGAAGATCCCAGGATGCATATTTACACGGCATCAAGTCTCGTGTTTATTCTCCTATCCCACAATGTTATATCCCATGTTTTTACTGTTTACACACGTTTAACCTACCGGAATTTTTTTTTTCTGTCAATCAAGGATGTGATTACTCGTTTTTTTCACATTCCAAACTATGTGTTTCCAGTGGAGCTTCCCATCACAGACACAGCGATTGGCTACCTTTTGGACAAAAAAGGACATCATCATAGGGTTTTTTAATACTTTGACTCCCCATTACGCCATTTCTAGGAACATGGAGATGGCCACTGCAACCGTTTTGGCTTCCACTGCCTGCTTGAGGGGATCTCTTGCCACTTTGAAGAGATGGCTTCGCATCAGACACAGAAGAAGGATGATGCTTCATTTTCAGATCCTTTTTCATTCAGAATTGATTTCCTCAACTGACTTTCATCCTGAGTGTATGCACTTTGCAGCCATCAAGTCCCCCGAGGTATGAATGCATCTTTGCCCATATCCCCGGCTGCGGCGGTGGTGGGTGTACCCAACAATGGAGGAGTGGTGGAAGAAATTTGTAATGAATATCTGGTCAAATGAAAGATGGATACTGTACTTCAGGATGCTGCAGTTCCTTTTCATGCGGTTTGTGGAAATCCTCCATCTGGAGATTGCAAAGTCAGACACCAACATGAGGAAAGCCATTCCTGTGGAGAAGAGGTTTGCAATAGCCTCTGTATCTCAGCTATTTGGTGTCGGGAGAGCCACGGTGTGTAAGATCTTTGTGGAGGTCGAACTCACGATGGAGAAGTTACTTCTGAAGCAGACAGTTTTCCTGGGGGACCATAGAAAGGTTTTTTTTTTTTTTTGACAACAGTTTTTTGGTTTTTTTGTGAAAATACATGTACTCGCATCTGTTAATCAATGTTTCCTGCATAAGACCTTGGTTGCAATTACAATTTTCTAAAATCTGGCCTGAAACATGTGGTATGTGTCAGGAAATGACATGGATGTGACCACAAGATGGAGCTGTAAGCTTAGTAATGAAAGTAATTAAGCTCCACTGGCAGGTGTGTGTGTGAGTTAGCATTTGAGAGTATGCACACTTGAGATGCCTGATACAACAGGCATTGTTTAACTGCCTATAAAAAGGAGGTGCAAATTATCTCCAGTGTGGGTTTGTTGTGGATAGTGGTTGGCGAAGCAGTTTGTTTGTTTGAGAGAGATTTATGAGTATTAGAGATGGATGTCCTATACTCTGTATATATATATTGTAAATATACTGCAAACAAAGATTAAAGCCCTCAAGTTGAGTGAAGGCAGGTCTTGTTGCTGTCTTTATTTGGCAAGCCAGAGCTCAAGGCAGTGTGCTGGGGAATTTTTCCTTCTCAGCCAGAAGTCTTTTGCAGAAGTCTCTCCAGAAACCTTCTCCTTGGCATCCTGTTGATGTGGAACAACTCTGCAGGTGGTTGTGGTGGACACAGAGCGTCTTTCTATGCCCCAACAGTGTGCAATTGTAAAGTGAATGCATGTGTTCCCTGCATTTGAAATGCTCTTCACGTAGTGATGTGTGTAATCGAACACTCGTGTTTGCAAGATCTGAAATCAAGTGTTTATGAATATATTTCCTTTTTTTTATCAACAGGTGATGGATGGATTTGCAGCCCTTGGTTACCCACAAGTGATCGCTTGCCTAGATGGGTGTCATGTTAACATTATTCCCTCTGTGCGCCAAGGAGATGAATTTATTAACAGGAAGAATAGGTACAGTGTTCTTCTTCAAGATACTTGTGATCACGGGGGGGGGGGGGTTATTGACACAGAGATAGGTTGCAGTGGCAAGAATCATGATGCTCAGATGCTAAGGAACTCTGGTTTTTCGAGACTATGGAGGCTGGGATATTTGTGCCAGGAAATCCTGGGTCAGCAAATTGTTCCACTCACACTGGTTGATGGAGCATATCCAATTAGGAATTGGCTACTGACACCTTATAGAGGGACAACAAGTACTAAACAGAGACTGTACGACAGGCACCATAATAAGATTCGTTTGATGGTGGAGAGGTGCTTTGGTTGTCTCAAATCACATTGGAAGGCATTAAGATATTGCATAGAAGTGGCAGAGGAAAATGTATGTTCTGTGATATGTGCATATGTTATTCTCCATAATATATGTGAAACCAAAGGTAATATCCTAGATGATCCAAACCGGTGTGTTCAGAGGAGTGTTCTTGACACACTAGGAGCTCCTATGGTTAATAACAATGCTGCAGACAAAGCTCAGGGGGAGGCTGTGTGCAATACTTTAAAAGAATATTTCTGGCAGATACATCACCTGGGGGGGGCATAAACTTGATTGCTATACTGTTTGAATCATTTCCTTGTCACTTATATGTACCATATTTGTACAATAAAATCCACCAATGTCTTTTTTTCGTGATGCGGTACCTGTGTCCATTTTTATCCAAGCACTCACTTAAAATGCTTTTTCCATTTCCATTTGCCCATAATACAATGTATCAATTAGTCAATAGACGCCTTTCTGTGCGCTCCTAAGTAGGTTGAAATGGTTACAAATCTAGTTGAAAACTCTCGGCAATAACTGATACAATGTTTCGGTTTTGGTGGTTGCTGGAATTGGCGGTCTTTTCGCAGGGATTATGCTTTTTCAAAAAGGTTCCAGACACTGCTGAATTCCCAAAAATAGGTGCCTCTGCTAATTAACCAATAGATTAACCTAACCACTTTAAAAGTTTGAAAATCAAGCTTCTTCAAAACTTCACAGGCTTGTTTTAAAACCAAACAGTCAACTCGAAAACTTATAAACTCGAGTTTCCGCATCCCGCCACATGGCATTACGATGGCCAAAGGGGCGAGAGGACGTGTCAGGCCGGGTTGGCACATCGCCTACTGGGGCACCAGGGAGACCAACCTCATGTTAGAATCCCTGGCCCACCAGGAAGGTGCGCCAGACCGGCTGATGCGGTCCTCTAACCAGAGGAACCACAGCTTCTATATTGAGGCAACACGGTTCCTCCGGTCAAGGGGCTACATGTGTACTGGCCTCCAATGCTGCTCAAAATTTAAGAATCTAAAAGGCAGGTTCTTTGTAGCATTGGAGGCCAGTAACAGCAGCCGCCCCCAAAGGTGGCCACCTTTTTATGCCGTCCTGCACAACCTGTGGGTCTGTGCAGGGTGGCCAAGGTGGAGAGACCTGCTGCCAAGAGGTAAGTTATGCCACTGCTTTGTACGGCTCCTGGCCAGTGTGTGTGTGTGTGCATGGTGGTGCCTGATCGTAATTATTTTGTTGTTATTGTTATAACGGTCCAGATCCAGAGACGGGAGGCAGGCCAGCCCGTCTCTGAGTCCTCCGATGAAAAGGGAGGAAATCAGCCAAGCCCGGCTCCAGTAGCACCACAGCCAGGTACAGTGCTTTTCTTTTTTGTGTAACTTACTGTCCTAACCTAGTTCTCAAAGTAATACTTAGGATTAATTTATTTATTATAGTTTTACCTCTGCATTAATGTTTTAAAAGGTCCAGCAGCTGCCCAGGAGGCTGCAGTACAGCTTGCTGGGGTGATTATAATAGCCAGAATCGAGGAGCTTGGTAAATTAATATTTTACTCATTTTTAAACAGGAGGGGCTTTACCAGCATAGGTCAGGAGCTGTTTTGTTAACATATTTCTTTTTCATTTCAGGGAGGACGTTACAAGCCTCGATAGAAGCTTTGGCTATGAGGGTGGGTGCCATTGAACAGAGGCTGGGCATGTAATATATTTTATTTTATTTTTTATATTTTATTGCGATTTGTTGCCATTATGTACTTATGTTTTATTTATGAAGTTGAATTCATTGATTTATGTATTGACACATAAATGTGCCAGAGCTTGTATTATTTATTATGTGTGAGAAATTGTATTATTTATGTAAGATTTTTTAATGTATTCTGACCTATGTATGTGTATGTGTTTCACTGTATTTGTTTTGTTATTTATGTGTTTCACTGTATTTGTTATTGAATTTTATTTTGTAAACTTGTACATATGTAAATATATACATATAACAGAAATATTTTGTAAATAAAAAATATGCTTTATTGTAAAAAAAAAAAGAGTCCTTGCTTAATATTTCTTGTTCATTTCGATGTCTGCATTCTTACAGCACATTTTCTTTCTAGGTGAAATATTTTACTGTTTATTTATACATATATAAGATATCCTTCATGTAATAGCAGTATATAGTACACTTACCATTTTAAAAAAGCATAGTGTGTGTGCTTTTTAGATTTCCTATAATGTTAGAGGCACACATTTTTTAACAATTCTTGTTTGCCTACTTAAACCTACATTAACAGCACCAGAACTAGTGGATGGTACACGCTGTTGTGATTCCTGTGAGTTTTCTTTATCTGCTTCCCCAAAAACATTTGGCTTGGCCACTCTCTTTACCACAACACGTTTTTTAATATTATCCAGAGACTTAATGTGTATTACAAGGTCTGCAAATAAATCATTTTGCCTTTTTATTTCTTTGAGCATTTCCTGAGATGTTTCTATTTCATGCTCATAGAATTTTTCAAGATATCCCTGCAAAGCAATTGCCCTTTGATCCTGCCTATCTGAACTTTTACTCATATTTGAAACAAACAGCTCTGCAATGGATCTGGAGTTAACCATCAGTTCTACAGCTTCAGCTGAATGTTGTTTTTTTTCTAAACATGGCCAATCTCTCCATAGGAGATAGAGTTTAGCTGTTGGATTGCTCAGGGTGGCCACTGAAAAGGAAATAAAGGAACATTGTGTTTTGATATTCAGTAATTTTAAAGGGAAGCATGTATGGTATTAACAATGTGCATATTATGCTGGAATCAATACCACTGCGAGCTGGAGTTGTTGCCCAGATAGTATCAATTCCTGTGACAACATCTGATGTGTTTTCTTCAGCATCGGTGAGTGCTAAGTTTTCACCAGGTACCTTGGTTAAGGTCAAAGTAACTGCTGCTTCATCAGAATCCTGGGTCCCTGTTTCCTCTGGGAAAAAAGAAAATAACATTAACATATAACTGTTAATGGTAACACTGAGAAGCAAAATAAAAAACTGTTTGAGTTACTCCCAGAACACAACCCAGTGCTGTGGGCGGTGGGGTTTGGAGAAAAGTACCAGCTGGTAATGGCTGTGGGCGAAGCCGCCATACTTAAGGCGCCAGGAGACACATACACTTTTAAAACTGCAAACACAAACAGAGAAAAGTGCCATTTGACTTTAACTGCCATCATTTGCATACCAAAGGAGCATGGAGGCTACACATGTAAACAGTCCCTAGGCATTGAAGCTAAGCAAGTAAACAGTTCCTTGGCTCATATTACCAGTGGTTAGATGCATGGGAAAAGGGAATTACTCTTTAGAAACAAATTTTAAAAAACCAGTCTGCTTTAGGGAAACAGAGCATTAAAAATTCGAGTTTTCACATACCAAAAAAGGTAATCCTTGCTCGCTTAAATGAAATGATACAGGAATAATAATATGTTATTTATGGCTGTTAGATAACTACATACAATGCTGTATATTGCCCTGATAAAATTTAAAAAGCTAAGGCCGATTTCCATTGCTCTAAGCTTGGAAACCAATCGCTCATTTAATCGTGTTTTCATATAACGCAAACTGTATTTTTTTAAAAAAATTCCCTTACCTGGAGGACTTGAGAAAAGTTCCTCAGAGTATCCCTGCATGATCTCCTGGAATGGCGGGGGCAATTCCACTTCTTCATCAAGGAGGGGAGCATGATGGGGAGTCACTGACCCTCGCAGAACACAAACAATGTCAGTGGTGCTCCCTAGCCTCTTCGGGTGGTAGTTGGCATAGCTGCCAAGGATTGCATGGAGTTCTTTATAGAAGGGTATCATGGCCGCATCATTGCCACTTTTGGAGTTGTGGTCGTTGACCTGGTGATAATTCTTACGCATCAGTTTCATCTTCATCCTGCACTCCTCAGTGGGTCTGATCATGCCCATGTCAGCTGCATTTTTTTCGAAGAGGTCAATATTTCTATAGGACACCTTCAGCTGCTCCTTCACCTTCTGCTCACCCCATATTGCCAAAAGGTCTCCGGTCTCCGGGTTGGACCAGGAGATACCATGGCTCCCTTTCCTGAGGCGAGGAGTGGTTTTGGCATCCATCTCTGTGACCGCACAGGTGAAGGGCAGGAAAACAATGCAGGATTGCCTCTAAAATTGGGATGTTTAAAAAAGAAAGGGGCAGGTAGACCACCCCCTTAATGGCCAGTGCCCGCCCATGCCCACCACAATTTCCGGTCATCACCTAGTACCGAGATTTTTGGTCCTGGGCTGTTTAAATGTCTGATTTTCCGAATCCTCTCGTGATTTTTTTAAAATCCACCACAACTGAAAATCCCACGGGTTGTGAGATAATATCATGTAACAGACCCAATGTACGTGTAAACAACCAGGGTTCAACACGAATTCTTCCCGCTACTTTTTCATCATGTAAATGGCACCTCAGTAGCTGTTTATTCAGAGCTTGTTTGTCCAATGCCCTCACCCCGCCTCCCTGTTTTTGGTGATGTCCTCTACTCCCAAAAGAACTGAAATCCAAGTGCAGATAGGTGGAAGCTACTGTTTGAAAAATGAAACAACTTAGATCTTAACAGTACATAGTGCCAGTGCTTATTAACCAGTTACTAGATAGATAGAGACTATGTCCTCTTCAATGGGCAACCTTTGGATAAAACTGTCCTCATGTTCATATAATAAAGGCAGGGCAACATTGTACATCTCTGCATACACTGCAATTTCTACAAAAGCCAGAAACAAAGCTTGTTTAGACAGTTTCACTCAACAAAATATTATGGTCATGTTCACATATACAAAGTGCCTGTGTGTACAAACATATAGCACTTTGCAGTAGCACTGACTCCCCATTTTGATCTTTCCACATGTCGTTCTGCTACAACTTTCTTATTTTCACTTATTAAAATAAGTGCATATTATGAAACTGAGGCAACATAACTTTACTGCCTGCAGATAGAAAAGAAAGAATGAAAATTCTTTCTCACGCTGCCTAGGGGTGATCAAAGAAGTAATCCAATACATCTGGAGGGCACAAGTTAGGGAAGGGTAATACAGAATACAGTGGTGCAAATCATCAACTATTTCCCATGCTGGCATGTGAGGATGAACAGTCATGGTAGTTTTTTCCCAAACTGTGGGTGAAAATTAATATTCTTCCTAAGTAATTTCCCTGTATTAGAACATTCCCAAACTGTGGAGAAAAACACATCAGGTTTTTTTGTTGTTTTTTAAAAAAAACTGTTTTCTGTACAGAAAACAAGGGTTTTTGCACCAAAAAATGCATTTCCCCCTCTAATTAATCATTTTTCTGCAACATTTCAGGGCATTCAGAAACAAGAAAATAATGCAAAAGTCTTGCTTGTCTATTATTCTTCCTGACAAGGCTTTCTGACTGTCAGGAAACCTGTTTTTTTACCCGATACTGAAAAATTACAAATATTCTTTCCATCCCTAGTAGAACATTACTGACAAACAAAATAATCATATGTGACAGAAATGTTTCACAATGATTTGTCCTAAGCAGGGTACTTCTTTTTCCAGCAACAAAAGCAAACACGCTTGAGAATTGCTTGCAAAGGTCATATTTTGACTCATTGCTGCTACAATGCTACCATTGGAGACACTTGCATTGTCAAAACAATTTTGGCAAGACATAGACAGGTCACAGTGGTTCCTGATTACATGGAAATATCATAATTCTCTTCCTGTAAAGCAAATGTGTTGAGGAAATCTGCCCCATACATTGGAAAAAAATGTGATACTGAAGCCATACAAGTCTCAAGAGTTGAAAAAAAGAACACACGATTACCATATTAACACATGCTTTGACTACATGTGATATGATTTTAAATATTTGCAAAGACTCTTGTGGCACCTCAAAGACAAATATGTATATCATGGTATGTTTTCACTGAATAGAGTCAGCATCATCAAACTCATGAAGTGTTAGCCTCAGTTGTATATAGACATAGGATGTCAAGGGGAAAAATAATAGAAGATGGGTTAGACCCATAGCTTCCCAGGATGTAATCAGACACATCAAATACAGCATCATAACAACTCCACATATATGTGAAAGGGCGCACATACCAGACATCACCCTTTTGCATTGATGTCTTGTCAAAATCCTGTCCTATTTTATTGATGGCTTAAGTCATCAATAGATCCCCCTAGTGCTTTTTTGCTGGCATTGCTGGTGTTTCAATCCATGTACCATTGTACTGACATGAATACAACATCAATGGGTGGGCTGGCCAGAACATTTCCAGGTGAGATCGCAACATCCAGGTAGGTGAGACGCTTTTTATGACCCTCCCTAGTTTACTTGGGACTTTTTTAGTGTGTTTATGTGCTTTTAAAAAACTTTTACTGTCTTATTTTTGTTTTTATTTTTGAATTTCTCATGCTATGTATTCTCGCAAGAATATGCGGGATTTTGAACGAGGAAGTGAACAGAGCTCCGTTCACTCCTCCATGATTGCCAGGGAAGCATTTTGCTGGGATAGAAGGTAAGTGTGGCAAGGGGAGTTATTTTGCTGGCATAAAAATGGCAAAGTTATGCCAGCAAAAGAACAGGGTTGGGGGAGGGGGGATCTGATAAAGTCCCTAGTGTCAGGGAGGGTGCATTGGACCCTCCTCCACTAGGGGGGCATTGATCTCTTTGGTCTAGAGGTTCCTGCTGCATGTCTCTCTAGTACAGGAGGGTGCCAGAATGCCCTTCTGCACTAGAAAGCCCTGCAGACTGGCAGGTCAGAGCATCTCCTTTCTTTCTAGAAGTTTTATTCTTCAGTGGCTTTCAGTGGTGCCAAATTTCAGCAGTCTCTTTTTGTAGTGTAGCAGCCAGTGTCAGTTCATTTCTTTTGGCAGGAACAACAGCAGATGGGGCCACAGAGACCTATGGAATAGAGGGAAAGGAAATGCAAAAAGTACAATCTGTGACTACTCCGTTGAGGAATAAATACGGTATGTGAAAAATAAGTGCAGTGGGTCTTTATAATAGGAGCAATGGTGCTAATACAATACTCTTGCAGGACTGGATCAATTAACACCTGAAACAGGACGGGCAACCATCCAGACCCAAACAAACAGAATTACACTTATTAATTAGTTCCAGCTCACATTGGC
This sequence comes from Gambelia wislizenii, assembly GCA_030847615.1. Taxonomy (NCBI): domain Eukaryota; kingdom Metazoa; phylum Chordata; class Lepidosauria; order Squamata; family Crotaphytidae; genus Gambelia; species Gambelia wislizenii. The sequence goes on along the minus strand of JAUMIR010000001.1, from coordinate 159,535,914 downwards.
ATTTCTCTCTAAAAGGTTGCAGAAGACTCCATTGTCTTTCCTGTAACACACGGCACATAAACCCTTCTAAAAGCTATTTAAAATGTTGACACCCCACCTTACTGGCTGATAAAAGCCCCCCAAGTCAGTGAGGGGGAAAATAAAACATGTCACAATAAGAACAGTAAGGCAATATAAATGGTTTCAGAATATTAGGAAACACATATTTCAAACAACGAGAAGTGACAGTAGCATTCAGAAAATAATAACTGATCATCTACCCTCCCACTTTGGCAGGGACAGTCTTGAATAATCCTCTGGCATCCCACTGTCTCAGCTGCTTTTAAAAATGTCCTGATTTCAATCTCCTTCTGCCACTTTCCACCTTTGGTCTCAGCTTACTTCCACTGGTGCCAACTGAATTCAACATGCATAGTTTGTGCTTCGTTAACTCAGCAGGGAGGAGAGGAGTCTCAGGGGTTGTTTAAACAGTGAAAAGTCCTCGTAGAATTTGAGAATGTGATTTGTCTAAATGCCATCCCTGCATCAAGCCACCATATTCGGAAGGAGGGGGCCAAATCCATCAAAAACTCTGCAGGAAATGCCTTCAAGCCTTTTCCCGGATTTTTTAAAAAGCTCTGTGGGGAATGTGCATTCCTGCTCATTGGGACAACTCAAATTCATTTGCATTCCCAATAAGAGAGGAAGTGGAAAGCTGATTGGTTGGATGTGAACAAAGGGCAAAGCTTGCTAACAAGGCAAGCATCCAGAACCGTCATGTTGGATTTTCACCTTAGCAATCGTGTGCTAAGGTGATGAAAGAGCCTTTCTTCTGCTTTTTTCTATTTATTTAAGTGGAATATCACATTTTCTCACCTTAGATATGCTTTTTTTTTTAAAAAGTACTGTTCTGCAGCGGCAACTGGTAACAATAGAAGCACGAGTAATTCACTCACGCCCACCATCTTAATTTGTAGGCATGACTGTTTGAACAGGGAAAGCGGATAGCTTCATGTGCCTGCTATCTTGCAAACAAACAAACAAAAAAACATTAAGACAAATCGAAGCTGCTTTGAACTGGCATTAGTGCACATCAATCCACATTTTCCCCCTCATATAGACAAGCCCTTAGGCTCAGGCAAAATCAAACTGCTGCAGCCTCCCCTAGCGTGTGTGTTTTCCCTCTTACTAACTTTTGCCATCTTGTCTACACTGTGATATGGCTTGACCACACTGTGATATTGCTTGGCCAAATGTGCCAGGTTTCATCTGTGAAATTTTGGAGGGTATGTGACCATGACACATACTGTGTTCTCCTATGAAGGCTTTCCACAAATGCTGAAAGTTCTTGACTGGTATTCAGAAAGGGAGAGGTTTTTAAAACCATTTGGACCTCCCTGGGAAAGGTATATCACAGTCAGGGTGTCTCTGTTAAGGCAGCCTTGCCACTAATAGCCACCATCACATTTACAAAGGTTGATATACCAACTACAGGGCCTCCAATGACCAGGACCAACCTCAACTAGAGATAGCCAGTCCTTCTGAAATCCCAGTCTCTGTAAAAGTTGTAAATGGCAAAACCTGGCCTGAACTAGAGCCAATGGGTCTAAGCTTTTTATGAGAAGCACCCATTCTGGACTATTTGTCACTTTCAGTTACTTTTCATTTCTGCATCATTTCTATAGTAATTTCTTTTGTAAATAGGCAGGTGCAAAAGACAATGGCTGGCTCTGTTTCCCATAAGGCACACATTTGATAAAAGGGACTTGCATTTAGTAAAAGGTACAAGCACCACCTCAGCATCTATGGAAAGAGCTGGGTCTGGAAAAATGCCTACACTGCAAATTCAGACTTTAAATGGAGGGACGAAGCACAAACCCATTCAAACCTAGGCTATACATCAGCAGAGGACAGCTCTGAACAGTAGAGTAGACACACTGCCTCCAAACCTGTTCAGGGGCACAACCTGTTGCCATCAGGCCACTCATTTTCAGTGATGTAGCAGCAGATTTAAATTAGAGATACATTTTCCCCACTGGCACTGCATTGCAGTTGCAAAATGGATAGTAAGGGCTTAAAAACGGGCCAAGAAGACGTATGACCCATGGACTGGCTGTTGCTGCCCCACCTTGCGATGAAGAACCACTGGTGAACACTAAGTATACTCTTCTACATAGCTCTAAATCCAAGCCTCTATTTATCCCGTTTGCTAAAAAAAATATCAAGAACATTGTCAAATATTTTGCTGAATTCACAGCATTCCCATTGTCCATTAAGGTAGTAATCCAATTGAAAAGAGTTAATATCTGACAGCCACAATTTATTCTTGGTATATCTATGCATGAAGCTCTACAGCAATGGAAAGCTCACTATTAGGTAAAGTTTGCCCATATTTCTGCCAAACATGTTATTCCCAGTACTTGTGAAGTACAGCTAAACTCCTCCCAGTAACCTTCCAATAAAGATGGTGAAATCATGGTTCCAGAAACAAAACCTCTCTTTTCAGCATCAGCTGGATAGTAGTCAGTCATTCATCTAAACTATTCTTTCTCCCTCTCTATCTTTCTCTAAAGTCATCTACCTTTGCAGGAAGGATGAATGAGAATGCCACAACCCCCCATTTTTCTGCCTAGAAATTCATAGTCCAATCTGGACTGGTGCTGCTATTCATTCCCACGTGGGTGAACAAGAACAATTCACCCACAAGACAGCAATATCGAAGCATGGGAGGAAGTGATTTAGAGCCAAATTAATAATTAAACAGTGAAAACTGGTGTGTCAGTCAAACTTAACTATTCAAGACTGCACCCCTTCATATCAGTGAGATGCCTCTAATACATTTCACTTGAATAATTGATTTGTGGTGATAAGATGGCTCTCTTGAGTTTTATATCTCATTCTACAGTGGTATCTCCCTGCAAGGTATGCCAGTGTTCTTAATGGAAGGAAGTCTAAGTATTTGGCAACATGAATAATGAATCAAAACAGTTATTAACAATTTACCACAGTTAATTAGGTATTTAAGGGTTAGGTATTTCAAATCACTGCCTCACAAGCTTATGCTCTGTTAATAATGAATGTTACCTTAACAAAAGGAACTTGTCTTGTCCATCACAAAAGGGTTTTATGATTAGGAAGGGCTAGCTCTATCGCTGGAATTTGACATTAGCCCTGTGGTGACAGTAAATAGGTTTCTGAGATGTACCACTCCAGGTTGCACAATGGGGGCACCTGCGTTTGAATTTCTTCCCCATCTCCCACTAAAATTTGGAGTCTAAATGTGCATGAAGAAAATGAGCCTGTCAGAAAGAAAGCCTGCAGGGTAGGAGTGTGTTTGGTATGTTTTAATTCCATGAGTTTCTGCTTGCAGTTCAAAATAGGATAGATAATCCAGGCATTTCCCCCCCACTTTAAGTGGAAAAAGCACTCCTGGCCTCCAACTTAACTTCCAATTCTAGCTGCTACTGTATGTGAAAGGGGGAGGGGAGATGCTGGATTATCAATGGTGAAACTGGCTGGGGGTGGGGTTGCTCTTATGGCCTCCGTGGCTAGGAACCCCATGCTGCTGCTGGCATCAGATATATATATATATATATATATATATATATATATATACACACACACACATATACATACACACACACACACACACACACACACACACACGTATAAACTTCTTGTACTGGGATGCTTCTGGGGAGAACAACTCTCCCTGTGCTCCTCATGGGCAAGTAGAATTTCCTACCCACCTTGGCTCTGTTTCCCAACTGTATGCAGTGAAGTGGTCCTGCTGTCTCTGATGCACCTATATTTGCCATGCCAACTGGGACCTAGGTGCAGTGGATTCCCAGAACCACCTCCTCCCTTAGGCTTTCAAGAGTCTGACTCTGGCTACAGGGAGGATTCTTCTCGGCCTTGAAGCACGGCTAATCCTGGTCTGCCATAGTGCAAAGTGGAATGCAGCCTAAAGTGGGTGGTAAACTCCATCTAAATCCAGGCATCATTGACAGTTGACAACTGCCACAGTGCTAGCCTGGGCATCCAACAGGAGAGCTCTTGATGGGTGTAAAAGGAGACCCTGTTTTGCTCCAGGGCCCCAGATGCCTTAAACTGACCTTGATCAGGATTAGTTGAGCCCTAGGACTTTTCTGCCTAGGCAGTCAGTCATAAAACAGCGTCATAACCTCAAAAGGGCGCACATATCAAGACATCGCCCTTTTGCAGCTATATTCTGCCCCAAACCCATAGTTTTTAATTGATGGTTTAAGCCGTTGATTCCCCCCCCCCCGCTGCTTTTTGCTGGCATAGCCGGCGGGTGAAACCTCACATCCTTTTCTTCCCATACTTACCCTGTCAATGGCCAGTCCAGTGCATACACTTCTGGGTGAGATCACAACATCCAGGTGATGAACCCGGATGAACCTATCCAGGTTACTTCTAAGTTTTAAAGTGTGTTTTTGTGCTACTGAATTTTTGTGTGTGTGTTATTTTTGTTTTGTTTTTTGAATTTCCCATGCGATGAGGTCTCACAATATTTCACGGGATTTCAAAGGAGGAAGTGAACAGAGCTCCATTCACTTCCTCTTTCATTGCCAGAGCTGCCTTTGCTGGGATTGGAGGTAAGTGCAGGGGGAGCGTTCTTTTGCTGGCATATATATATATATATATATATATATATATATATAATGCCAGCAAAAGAACGCTTTAAAGTTTATAGGAGAGTTTCAGACACCATTTAACAGTACCTACCACGTGAGGAGGTCCCGGGAGAGGAATGGCACTCTTGCGCGGCAGGGGTCATTTTCGGGCACCGCCGTCCCTCTTCTGGGAACCTTCGTTGCACGTCCGTGAAGCTTTGGAAGCAGCCACGCCATATTTTAAGCACGGAAGTTGCCCGTGCTTAAAATATGGCGTGGCTGTTTCCAAAGCTTCACGGGCATGCAACAAAGGATCCAGAAAGAGGGATGGCGGCGGGCGAAAATGACCTCCTGCCACGCAAGAGTGCCGTTCCTCTCCCGGGACCTCCTCACGCGGTAGGTACTGTTAAACAGTGTCTGAAAATCTCCATAGTCTGATAAAGTCCCAAGTCATGGAGGAAATGTTGTTGTACAGGCCTAACTGAAATATTCATGTCGATAGGCAGGATCTTTTCAGTTGCAAACATATGGGAAGAACCAGACTACAGTTCTTTCACTGACTGCTCATAAAAGCTTCTTATAGGATATTCAATCATTAATTCACTAATTCCATTTATATCCTGCCTTCCTCCTACCAAAGAACTGAAGGCAGCTTACAAAATTTAAAATGGAAGTTTTAGTTTTATAAATGTACTATACAAATGCTTAAAAACACACTTAAACATCAGTTCTAACTTTAAAACTCCGTGGTTAAAACAAGTTTTAAAATACATTTAGAACTTAAGTAAAAAATACACAAAATTAAAAAGCACACACTGCTTTAAACAATATCCTCCCATATGATTAAAAATCAATCAGAATAAATAAAAAGGTGTTAACCTGCTGGTGAAAAGACAGCAGGGAGGGGGCTAACAGGACCTTCTGGGGGAGGGAGTTCCACAGTTTAGAAGCAGCCACTGAGAAAGCTCTCTTGTATGTCCTTACCGACCACACCTGTCCCTCTCCCAAAGATTGCAGAACTCAAGTTGACTCATATGAGGAGATACGGAGATATGATTCCTGACAGTAAGAGCTGTTTGGCAGTGGAATGAGCTGCCTTGGAGTGTGGTGGGGTCTCCATCTTTGGGGATTTTTAAACAGAGACTAGATGGCCATCTGTCCAGAGTGCTTTGATTGTGTTTTCCTGCAGGGCAGGGAGTTGGAGTGGATGGCCCTTGTGGTCTCTTCCAACTCTACGATTCCCACTGTCTCCCTGCACCCTCTCCAGCACCAGATAGGTGATAGGCCAAAGTGGGATATTTGGGAAGGAACTGTGACTAAAGCCAAATGTTCATCTTAGAAGATTCACTCAAGCAGTCAGCTCCCTCTCCTGGTATAAATCCTTCCTCAAAATGCAAGCAGCCCTTTCGTACATAACGTGAAACCTCTCTGCCCCCTTGTGTCTGCTGCACTCATTCCATCCTGAACTTCTTTTTAATTAGTATTTCCACCTTCCCCGCCTCCAATTGTTTCAGCCACTTTTACCAGGTGAAGGAAGCATACAGCCTCTAATGAAGTGTCATGCTCTGCTCAGTGACATTTAGCAGATGTGGCAAGCGGCTGCCCACATGAAATTAAAGAGAAAATAGACCCCAGGAATGAGTCATCATAATGCAAGATGGTATAAGCTGATGATTCAACCAAACTGGTGGAAAATGTTTTGTATTCTCAGAGGAATTCACTTGTTACTATCACAAATTTAACAGGATTGACTTTAAGGCAAAGAAATGTGCACAAAAGTCTTACAGCAGCTGTGTGTCAGGAGTGAGACTTATGCCTTAAGGAAGGAACTTTAAGAACCAAATGGGTTTTTCATTTGCTTGAGGGTGGGATCCTTGTGAAAATACTGCTTCCAAAACTGCGAAAGACGTCAAGGTTAAGAATGAAGATGCAGCTGGCAAGAGACTGTGCAATCTCGTTCCTGCCTAAGCATGGGAGAGGGTAGAGGAACACTTTTCCACAGTTCCAGGTGAACAAATTGAGATAGTCTCCATAAAGCGTATAGGAATTGCACTAATTGCCAGATCATCTTTTAACAAAACAAACAAACAAAAAAAAAACTCCCAATAATTGTAATTGTTTCTACACAGTAAATACATCTGCACATATTTATAGCACCACTTTTGTTGCATAAAGGAAGGCTCAGATCACACTCTTTTGTAAAGAGCACTGTGACTTCCAAACTGAAACCATTCACATAACAGAACGTTCAGCTCGTGCATTCCTTCCCTGTGGTCTACTGAATGCACAGCCTCAGCTGCACTGCCAACCCTGTTCATCTAATTTCCCTCTTTCTGCCTTCTATTATGTTGCCTTCTAAAATCACACTGAGAAGAACTCCCCCCTCCCCATGTAACGTCTACAAAGAGAATGAGAGGAGGAAAGGCTTTCAGGTGGTTTACAGCAGGGATGGGAAGCATGTGCCTTTTCAACATGCCCAATCCCAATTAAGTAGGAACAATCCCAATTAAACCTCTATTGTCCCACTCCTTCAGATGCTTTTAAAATGTCCCAGTTTCTCTCTCCTCTTCCCACTCTTCCATTTTGTCCTTAGTTCACCTCAACTACTGCATGCTAGGTTCAAAATGAAAAAAACCCACAAACAGTGCAAACTACAACTAACTCAGCAGAAGAGACGAGAAGAGGAGGAGGGCAGGATTTTGCTCTTCCTAATAAGACTCAGGCAAAAGCCAGCTGTCACAGCCTCTCCTAGCTTGTGTGTTCTTCCTCATTAGTAACTGCTGCCATCTTGGCCACATTCTGATGTTGCTTGGCCAATTTTCAACTGTGAAATGTTGGAAAGTAAGCTCCAAATTTTGTTGGATTGCAAATCCCAGCTGTTTTAGCCAGCACAGTAAATGAAGAACAATGGAAGCTGCAGTCCTTTGGAGAGCCACATGATTTCCACCCATGATTTATAGCAATAAAACTTACATTGATCAATTTTGGAGGGGTGGTCACTATTTATGGGACAAAAGGTGCATATAAAATAGAATCATAGAGTTGGAAGAGACTACAAGGGCCATCTAGTCCAACCCCCTGCCTTGCAGAAATACACAATCAAAGCATTCCCAGCTTTTGGTACATCCAGCTCCGGGAGGACCCTCATCAGACCCACTGCCCCCAGAGCGCTACTGTTTTCTCTCTCCTTGGTGCGCCTGAGAAGTTCATAGGCAGACAGGCCATCCTTTCGTAGTTCGGTAAAATGAGGACCCGGCTTGTGGGGACAAATAGCTAACGCACATTGGAAACTGCTTAATGCAGTATAGACGTGTAAATTGCTATTGCTTAAAACAATTTGTAAGTCGCTCTGATAGCCTTGTGGCTGAAGAGCGGGGTATAAATAAATAAATAAATAAATAAATATATTCAAGCACACCCCTTCCACCCTAGTCTTTTCTTTGTGTGAAGGCAGTTGGTGGCCTGCCCAGCTCATTTATTAATGATGCCTGTCTTGATGTCCTCCATCTCTTAGCAGATTATCACACTACACTGTTATAGCACTATTATTCCACTTTAACTGCTCTGGCTGCCTCCTGTGTAATCCTGGGATTTGCAGTTTAGGAAGGAGCATTTAGAACTGTCAGCCAGAGAGATCTAAGGCTTCACTAAACTACAAACCCCAGAATTCCACAGGAGGCAGCCAGAGAAGCTAAAGTGGAATAATAACACTATAACAGTGTAGTGTGATAAAGTCCTTAGACTGGTGCTCATGGGTAAGATCATGGAGGCCAGAGGAAACAAACACAGCACTGTCTAGCCATTCAGAGACTAGAACATAAAGAGATATTTGGATTAAATTTGGAAACTTGCAAAAAGATTCCAGTCATCGAGTTAGAAGCCATTTGGTCTCCTCACCATAGATAAGAACATCTGTATCAATAACAAAACAGTAGGGATAGTTATGGCTGGAACAGGTTAATTCTTGATAAAAGTGACCAGGAGATTACAAACAACAGCTTGGAGATGCAATAATCCCACAGCAGTAGTTCAATTAGGGAAAGAGGGGGGTGAGACAGAAAACCTGTAGTGCTTTGAAGTCTGATATAGTAAAATGCAAGGTACAAAATTATAGCCCACGGAAGAAGATCAATAGAATCATTTAAGTCAATCTTGTTCAAACAAAAAGCTTATCTGCCCCAGAATTACCGTTGATACTGTTGTTTACCATATATCAACAACTTTTTGTTACCTTTATTAGTTTAGGGTTTTAAAATATTGAAAAGCAGCAGCAGAGCCAGCAGCAGAATATTGTCATAACAAACATACAAACAGCCAGAACTAAACAGATGTGATATAGGAGATCATTTAGAAAGCAAAGTGATATCTAACTTCAAAAGTAGCCAAGAGGAGGGACCGATTTCAGACAAAGCAGCAGGACTGAACAGTAGGGTAGGGAAAAGGCCACCTTTTCTTATATCCCAGGCCGATCAACTTGGTGAATGAGAGGCTTAGACAGAGGAATTAGGGAAAGAAGGATTAAAATAGTGCTGCTGCTCTGATGAAAAATCTGAGCACCACACAGCTGATTTGAACTGATAGGGGGAAGAGATTTCACTCACAGACCGATCATGTTTGTTTCGGTTCTGATCCAAAGCTTCCAGGAGAGGCCCCTTTGTATTTGTCAAAATGTCATATGTAAAAACCAAATTTTGGACCTACCCATGGAAAGAAAGCATTATAAAAAGTAGCTAAAGTAAACTGAACCAATAAATAATTTTACAAAGGAAAAGTCAGAACCTCTCCATCACCCTGCAACACACACACACACACACTATTCAAACATGACACATTTAGAAAATAGGTAAATAGCTCTCTAAGATGTTAAGCAACCCTTAATTTTAAAAAATATTAATGCAACATGAAAATATGTTCTGTTTTAACTTTTCATGTCCTGAAAATAGGACAACTTCAAGGAAGAAGGTATGAACTCAGATCTCCTAGAGTCTCTGGCAGCCAACCACAAGCTAGTCTTTGCAGCAGCCTGCAAACTGGGCTGCTGTTAAGGCTGCCTGGTTGGTGACCCCATGTGTTCCTCTTCTCCTGTCCTTTGGAGCCGGAGGCATGCAGAGCTCAGCAAAAATCTTCCTTTTCCTTCCATCTCCCTCATACCCAACTCTCCTCAACTTTCCTTCTCTCCTTCCCTGAACCAGGGGAAGACAAGATGATGCTGGAGATGTCTAATGGAGCTTACTGTTGTTGCTGCTGCTACTACTACCTTTTACCTCTTGCTGCCATAGTATTGCCACTGGAGCCTCACTCACCACTTGGGAGTTTGACCAACTCAGCCAGCGGTCGAGAGAAGGAACTCCAAAACTAGAGATTTCAGGAAGGGTCCAAAGGCCTGGGAACCCTCAATTTGGCATTTCAGTTTTTGTAGTCACTTAAACAAAAACCAAAAAAACTTCAGGTATATTCACACCCAAAAAGAACATCCTAGTTGGTGTGTTGTTTTTTTTTAATGTTCATGAAAACTAATAGGCCTTGAAAAATGGAAAGGAGTCAGTATATCAAAACACCATCACCTTTAACACTCAAACATTTTGTAAACACTGCCTAATATTTTCAAAGTGTACTAAACTGTTTTTGGAGATGTGGTAAGCAACCAGCCTTCACTGTCACATTCTATTATTTAACAAGATTATCTTTACTTAACCAGTTTAACTTTATAAGATTTTGTAGGCATGTGTTATTACTACAGGTTGTGTCTCCCTTTGTGGAATTCCAAAATCTAAAATATTCCAAAATCCAAAATGTCCACATGGGTGGCTGAGATAGTTTTATGCACAAAATTATTAAAAAATGTTGTGTATAAAATTACCTTCAGGCTATGTGTACAAGGTATATATGAAACATAAATTAATTCTGTGTTTAGACTTGGCTCCTATCTCCAAGATATCTCATTATGTATATGCAAGTATTCCAAAATCTGAAATATTCTAAAATCCCAAATATCTCTGGTCTCAAACATTTTGGATAAGGGAGACTCAACCTGTATTTGCATTTTAACATGGTACATGTCAAACGAGAGTGGCTGGACATATTAACAGCAAGGTTCTGAATAAATACTGCAGAACATCTATAGACAGCGAACACAATTAAAGATCAAGACATAAGAACTGTTGGAAATAACTTGATGATTTGAGAGCTCTTCCCTCTCCCTTTTTGTTTCCACTACTTTTGCAGATATTTGGAAAAAAAAGTAACTACAAACCATTCCTGCCCATGCTCTTCTTACACATATTTATGTAGGTAGTCACCATATTTCACCACAGTGATCCTGCTGTTCCAGATAGATAGAGCATCCAATAACCTACTGATGAGTTCCAACCCAACGTAGCTAGTATTTCAGTAGCAGTATTTCACTTCTAGGTTCCATGTATTAAAGTGTATTTTGTTTCTCTTCTCTACAGAAGAAAGGTACTATGGGTAAGTCCCAACGGATGCAGAAACTCAATTTTTGAGAGCACTCTGATCTAGCATTAAACAGAGTTTCTGCTGCTTGGCTTAGATCAAACTTTATCCAACTTTAATCCTTCCTGCTATAGCTTGATATGCAGCATGAAAAAAGCCTTTGCACATTATATAAGATAGTACCTTTTTGGCTTTCCCAAACTCTATTTTAGCTTTATTCTGAGACTGCTACAGGGCATTTCAAGAAGACAGCAGTGCTATATATAATTCTACTGTAACAGACTGGGGGGAAAATTGCCTTACTGTAAATAATTGTGTTATTTGCCAAAGGGATTTTTGGTAATACAAGGTACGATGTGCTGCAAAGTAAAAGCAAACAGCTTCAAGGTCTCAAACGGTTCCAATGCACAGAAAAAGCTAAAAAAAAGTTCCTAGCATGGTAGGCTCTACTGCACTGAGTAAACTGTTCAGGCTTTTGGACTGCAACTCCCATAATTCCTAGCTAGGTCCAATGGGAACTGCACCCCAACATCCGGAGGCCACAACTACCGACACTGTTTTAAGGCCTAGTATAGGAAGGCTCTCAAATTGTGCACTTCACTACAATATGTAATTTTAATCATTTATAGGGTGTATGTTTGTCAAAACTATAACTGCATTCTAACTTTGTTTTGCAGTCTTGTGGAATTTGTATATGGAACAGCCTTCTTCTCTCTTGACAATTTGAAAACTGCAGATTGTGATGATATCTGCCACTTCTTGCTTTTTTTCCCCTGCAGAAATGGGTTTATAGCAAAAGCCTGCATCAGAGCCTGTGAAGTTGTATGTATAGAGAGATTGTGAAGCACTGGATTGCAACAGGAGCAGAAAAAGAAATCAGGCCACCAGCAAACCTCTTGAGAAGCCATCAGGCTTTACATCTCCCCAAACCATCCTCCAGTGACCATTCCATAACCCTGTAGAAAAGGGAGTGATAAGAAACAGGATCCTTCCCTTGGCTCAGATAAGGGACTAGCAATGTTTCGTTCCTCCTCTCTTTGAGTTGCTTCCATTGCAGCTGGTTGTGATATGACAACCATTTCATCTAGTCACTATAAAGAATCTTGCAACATGAAGAACTGGTACTTGAGTTTGGTTCTTTTCTTTCCCCCCCACCACCACTTTTTTCCTTTTGTATCACATCCTTTAGATTGTATAAGTAAGGGCAGGAACTTGCTTATTTTCTTTGATTATAGATGAAAGCCCTTCTGGGAGCCTCTCTGAAAGTTTTTATTATATATTATTGTAAAAGCTTGATCTTTAACAAACAAAGCCTAATTGGAGCCAACACCTCTTATCTCCAACCACAAGTTGGAAGTGACAGCTGAAATTTTCAGGCAACAGAATTTTGCTTTCAACAATAACTCCTCTACCTTTTTTTGTACATCTGCATAATCACAACATACCAAAAGCCTGCCTTTGGCGGGGGGGGGGGACAAGTAAAAATTACCCTTTCACAGTTGCTGCCTTTTGTTTTACTTTCCAAAATAAAATGCTGAAACACAAAATAATGTAATGGTGGTAACTTATGCTGCTCCATCATTTTACTTTTTATTGAAGTTTCATTCAGAGTCGTTTTTGGATTCAGCTCCAAATCATGAGACAGAACTGCATTAAATGCCAACAAAGGTTATCCCCTCACAGTGTCCTTAGGGTAAAACACAGCAGCCCCAAATCCACATAGAGCTGGTATAGGCAGATGAGGGATATAAGTAAAGCGCCTTCCCTCCCCCTGCAAAAACATCCCCTCATATAAGTAGCACATTATTTTTCAGAGTTAGCAAACACTCTTTTAGAAGAGTTTCCAACAACAACAAAAAACAATCACAATCAGGCATATTTTCTTTTCTGTTTGTGAACACATAGTACTAAATGGCATCAATGCATCTGTTAAAAGCAGACCTTACCAAAACACAATTGTCATTTGTTTGAGTACTTTTAATGCAATTGCTTGTGTGGGGTTTTCTCCCAAACATTTTGCTGTTTAGCATGCTGTTTTCACCCCTTTCCTATCTTGCCACACATTTGCTAATTATTATTCATTTCTATTTGTTATTGTGGGAACCTACATGGAAGTTTAGGTTCTTCTGAGCCTGTCCATATAAGAATAAAATACATACTTAATGAAGTAGAAAATGTTCGCCTAGTGCAAAGGCTCACCACTTTTGTAAGGCATGATGGTTAGCAGTATCGTCCGGAAGAGAAAAAAGTCCAGAAGCATACAAACATACCAGACATGTCATTGCTTCAACAGACAGTAATGTTCTTGTTTTTTCTGCTATTACACATAAAAGCTATGTTTTTATTATTTATTTAAATGAGATCTAAACTTTTGATATTCTGGTTGAATATTCCAATATGTTACATGAGTATGAAAATTCTGTAATTAACTTGAAATGGAACAACTGGTTTTCCACTTTTTGCTAATTGTTAAAGGAATCTCTTATATGCCTACTTACAACTTAATTTTAAGCATATGTAGTCTTCAACCCCATCCTTATGAAATGCACCCTCTTCAAGATTACAGTTCAGTTATGCAATTTGGTAAGAAAGACACATTTTCAAAACACATACTATGCTGAGAAAAGATGAACACACATTACTACCCTCATTGTCACTGTAGAACCAGCAGATTCATGAGAACAACAAACAACCCAACATTTGTGCAGCACACATGTTCATAAAACCCCATATCATTGTGTGTCAGTGCTTGTTCCACATAGGAGCTGCTATTGGCCCCTGAGGAGACCTTTCAACAACAACAAACTCATCAGGATTACCAACTGCTCGATAGTGGATTAAAAGATCCTGAATAGCACGCTCTTCAATCTGAAATGAGAAAGGAGGATAAGGAAGGAGTCACTTTTGAAAATCTGGTAGGGGTCTGAGTAAGAATGTTGGCATAGCCTAGAATAATGGTAGTCATCAGACCTTACATTTACACTAGAAAAATTTGCACATCTTCACAAATTCATCAAGTAGGATAATGCTCCAAGAGAAGTATTAGTCTGCAATCCCACCTTCACAAATGATTCTGCAGTTAAGGAAGCAACACATGCAGTGTCTACTGAACCACTGTAAAGCAGAAGCCACAGAGGATTCAGAATTAACCATTAGTTAGATGAAAAATGAAACCAACTCAATGTAATCAAATCACAAAAAATAGGCACATGAATAAAAACACCCCAACTAAAAACATTTAGTAGGTTATGTTAAATTTTATTTTATTTTTTAAATTTCGGTGATTGTATGCTTCCTCAGGAACCTGCTTGAACCAAAAGGCAGGAGGGAAGCACACTTAAGGAAGGGGAAAGAATGAGTTGTTGACAGTTACCATGAATTATTGTTCTCGGAGGGCTGGGGGGGGGGCAATCCACAACTAATGGGTTATTCCCCTGCACCAGCCAATTAAGGCAGGTGACCCAAAGTTCTAAATCTGATTGGTCTGTTTGCTCCTGTCTCTTCCTCAATTTAATTACATAGTCTTGCTCACCATTAGAAAACAATTTAGAGGCCAAGCACAGATGGAAGAAAAAGTAGTTGGGTTGTTTGTTTGTTTGTTCGTTTTGCAGCCCCAGGGTATGTGTGTGGACTGCTCCTCCACTCTCCAAGCAAGGTTTTTAACCTGCTTAGGAAATTCATCCTCCAATTCAAAGTTTCTTTTACATAAACAGCTGTTTATTTCTTTCATCCCAGTTTAATTTTTTGTTGATTCTTTTATCAGCAGATATGAATGGGATCTCCCTTGGTTTGAAAGATATGCCTTCACTGTCATGTTGTCTGTGAAGATTTAGACACTGTGATGTTCTCTCATTGGTGCAAACACAATAGCCTATGCTAACCCGAGCAGGAGTGCCCTGAACTGATAAAGATGGCTGAAGTCAAATATGAGGTATTTCCCACACATTGGATTCACTGGAAAATACAAATAAGCCTCTTTCAAATCTATTGGAAGGTGAAAGTCTCCCAATTCCAAATTCTCTAATATAGTCTGCAAGGCCTCCATCTTGAATTTGCAATACTGAACAAATCCACTGAGATATTTCAATTCCAGAACTGCTATGTAACCCCCACTGTGCTTAGACACCATGAGAAAAAATTGAATAAATGTCCTGGTACTTCTGACTGTGAAGCACATGTTCTACAGCTTCCATATGCAGCAAATGTTCTATTACCTTTTGAATTATTTTCTTTTTATTATACTTTTTGGAACCAAGGATGAAAGATACTTCTCCTTCAGACTTTTTTGAGAACTGAATATTGTAACCTTTTGAAACTATGATGGGCCCACAATATCCATGGGAATTTAGTTCCAGGGCCCTGTGTGGATATAAAAAAAATGTGGATTATCAAATCCCTTATTTATAAAATGGCGTAGGGGACCAGTGGAGGTGGTAGTAAGCCCTGGCTGCCAGATGTTCATTCTTTGGGCTACTTGCTTCCAGGGAGCATTCCAGCCACTCACTTCTGCCTTCAAGGCAGCAGCTGTGGCACTTCTGCAAGTTTGTTTGCAAGGCAGAAGCAGGCATCTGGCATGCACCCCAGAGGCAGGGGAGCCCAAAGAATGTACACCTGGCAACTGGGGCTTGCCGGCCGCTCCACTGCTGATCTACATCATTTTATAACAAAGGGATTTATAAATACAGTTGTCCCTTCACATTCGCGGGGGTTAGGTTCCCCAGACCCCCGCGAATGTGAAAATTCTGTGAATAATGACTGCCCTCCCCCTCCCCCACCAAAGCGACCATGGGGCCTCCGGAGGCCCCATAGTCGCTTCCCCCCTCCCCCTCCCTTCCAAGGCCTTCACGGGGCCTCCGGAGACCCTCCGGAGGCCCCGTGGATGCCTCACCAGCCCTCCCCCCTCCCCCCAGGGCCTTCATGGAGCCTTCCAAGGCTCTGTGAAGGCCTCCCTGCTCCCACCCGGGGCCTTCACGGGGCCTCCAGAGGTCCCTTGTCGTGGTTTTGGGAGGGTGGGGGGGCTCCCAAAACCGCGAATAATCAAAACCGTGAATGCTAAGTTGGCGAATGTGGAGGGGCAACTGTACTGTAAGGGGGTGGGGGAAGTAAAGAGCTTCACTCACAGGAGACCTCTCTGGCCAAGGCAGCTGGGGCTAGTTGCTGCAGAAGGCCACGAGAAACGTGAAGAAAGAGCCTCTGCCACTGCTGTGTCCCCAGCAACTACCCCCTCCCATGCTCAGCGGCACCATACCCTGGTCCTTCCTGGTGAAGAGCAAAATGGCTGAGAGCTAACTCCAGCCTTGAGCCCCTGATGGTGAGTGTAGCCTCAGTCCGAACGCGTCTTGGCTCTGATTTGCACAGGTAAGAGCCAAAGCTACCCACACTCATACACCCCATGGCATTCTTCTCTCATTCTAGCCAGCAGTGCAGACAAAGCTGCAGAGAGACATGAGGATCTGTGAAATGGCAGAAATCGCAAGTGTAGTGCTTGGTGCAAATCTATGCCTCCTGCCAATAGACCTTCTGCCTATTGTTGTTGCCATTACTGGTCTGGTTGCAAATGCTGCAGCACCATATCCAGTGTCTGCTATAAATCGCAGTACTGTATCCAAACTACTTAGTTTGCATTGAAGAGTCTGTGCAGAAATGTCTTCTGACTCTTAACACCTCCTGTACACACAGAATTCCTGCTCTTGGAAACACTGATGCAGCTACTGATGCCCTGATGGATAACACTGCTGCCCCACGTGCTTTCTTAACTGCAGCATCTATCCTTTTTTCATCCACATCTTTCAGTGCTGTCTCCTTCCCAAGAAAGGACAGCATGAGAAATTAAAGCAGAGACAGGAGCAGGACCGTTAACCAGTGGAATTGATAACTGGTCCATCAAGTCTTTTCCATATGCGTATAATTTTTTTACTGTATCCATTAAACCTTTTAGAATTTAGAGATGTTGCCCATTCAGACTCAAATGCTTAAACATTTCCGGGATTGTTATCTGAATGGTCTGATGGCATTTTCTATATTGCTACTGTAACTGTACTATTTCTTTGTGACTCTTTACTTTCCTCCTTATTTAAACTTTGATTTGTATCAAGACCTCAGGTCAGCAGCACTTTTAAAAGAAGACTCTTAAAATGCTCTGCTTCAAATAACCTAGTTTTTCCATCCTCTTTTATTCTTTCTGAGCCTGAGGAATCAGCACTGTCCCTATCTGAGACTACAGAGTCTTCTTTATACTCAAAACCTTAATCTGATAAATCTTCTCTGTCAAATTAGATCATTTTAGTTCTCATATTTACGGTGTTAATTGTACGCTTAGTTTTTTGCATACATTTCCAAGACTTTTCTGGTTTTGATGACACCAATATATACTTGTTTTGTGTCTGAGAATTAATTAATTGACTTTGGCTTATTTCCTTCATCCCCTCTGAATTTACTGCCTCTGTATTATAAAACTGAACTAATTTCTAATTTTTTTCATTTAAATTTGAATTCATTAATATATCATGCTGTGTAAAGGATTCATTGGATTAAGTTACTCAAATTTATAGGATCAAAAATACTGATTATTGAACAATGATTGCATTCGTGCTTGAAGTTCCATCTTTACTATCTCTTTCACTAGAGACCTTATTGCAGAAAGACTGGATTGTGAAGCTTGTGCACATAACAACTGACCCTGGCTCCCTGTACCTGTGTCAAACTTTCAGTAAACACAGAGGTAAGATATTGCAGAAATTGCTCATTGAAACTCATCTCACAGCTTGAATTTAAAACACTCCTTTTTCCTCCCGCAAAGGATTGCATTTGATTGAAAAGAGTTCCCTGCATACCAGGCCATTACATGTGACTGCACATTTGATTTGAGTGGCTTTCTCTGATTGGGCTGTCTTGCCTCAGTCCCAACTCTGACCTTAGAATCGACCAAATCAAGATGGTGTCCAGGAGTCGCGACTTGAGCTGAAAACCATCGGACATCTCTTTACTGTTTTTATACTCTTTCCTGGTAAGTTTTTTTTTTACTTATTTTTTTCCTGTACTTTGACTTTTTCAGGTTTACTGCCCATATCTAAAAAAATTCCTTAGGTCTTAATGCACCCTGGAGTTGCTCAGAAGAAAGCCCTTCTGATTCACTGTTGTGGATGAAATAAACATTTTCTTTAATGACATTTCTGCTATGGATTCAGAGACTTGCCTCTCACCAGATGAAACTTTTCAGAGCTTTGCACATTTTCCTCACTCTCCTCGACCTGCATACCTGTGGTCTTTGGGAAGGTTAGTAAAAACATTTAATTCTCCAGTTGCCTTTTCTATTTCTCAGAAGGCAAGTGGGGCTCTTCTCTCTTGCCATCTATATCTTGTATTTTTCACTTTTTCTTTGATAAATCTGTAGCCATCGTTTATATTTTCTTTAAAGGTAGACTTTGAAATATTTTAGATAGATTTTAGAAAGATGGAATGAGAAATTAAAAGTCAACTGACTGATAAAGCAGAAAACTTAAAATAGAGAGAGAAACAAGAATAAATGGACCAAACATATTTAGAACTTTGGGTCTCCTGCCTCAATAAGCTGGCATGAAGGAAAAACTCACTAGTTGTGGATTCTTCCTTCAGCCAGCCTGAGAATGAATGAAACGGACTCTTAAGCTGAGATCCTATTGGGTAACTATTCTGGTGTGCTATGGTGGCAGAGAATAAGGTGGTAAAGTCAACAGCTGGGAAAAGGAAGACCATGGGCATAGCTACAGCAAGGAAAAGCGAGAGAAGGTGGCAAGGTGGGATGAGAGGAGAAAGTTGCTGGCTTCAAGCAGCCTATTCTTCCAAAGCATGATGGCAGCCTGAGTGTGCGTGTAAGTTCGGAATCTATACTTTTCTCCTCTTGGCCATCCACCAGCAATGCCTCCCTCTGTGACCACAAAGAAAGTGGAACCATGTATATAATGGACTTTTATACATGAGTGGTGTGAACCAACAGGATTCCAACCTTTGTTTATTATACCAACCGTTTTTGCTCACCTGGATCAAAGCTAAAGGTTTCTCTCGGCTACGGATAAGAGCAGCTTCTTGCTGGAGTTCTTCCTCTACAATTTCTGCAAATGTGATAGGTGTTGCTGCAGCTGGACTGAGCAAGGATGCTCCTAACCAAGGACTGCAAGGTGAGTTATAAATGTAGGTTATCACCACTTGGCAGAAAATATTTTTGTACTCATACTTTTAAATCACAAATATAACTTACTTCTGGCTTTCTGATTGTGCTGGCTCACACAGATGTTCATTCTCTGTTCTAAGAGCAGTGGCAGCTGTGCACCTAGGAACAAAAATGATTAACAGAAGTACTGATTAAATACATATCCTACAGATATAAAAATACCATTTACAAAAATAGAGCCACATAGTGAGTGGTATGTGTGTACACTGCTTTATTTCTTTCATGCATTTTTATTGTGCAAAAACAAAAGACCAACCCCGCTCCCCCCCACAAAAAAAATTAAAAAGTGAATGTACAACATTAAACATGTAAGAGGTACTGAAAACTAGTATTGTACACCAATTCTATGGCAGCATCAGCAGCCATTTCAGCTTTGGAATACGCTAGTTAAGATACATAAGGTTATGGAATATTTCCATAACCTGAAGACACACGTTCTGACTGGTATTGGTATTCATTTCATTTATTTAAAAATATACTTTGCATCTTATAATTAAAAAAAAAAACACTCAAGTCATGTGTATTGACTTAAGTATGAAAAAGACAAGACTAGAACTGACAGTCATTCCCTTTAGTTAATTAATTAATCTTTCTCCCAACAGGGGCCTCAAAGAAGCTCACAATGTGGATTAAAACAAGATACATCTAATTTTAATAGGCATAGGTCACATTTTTTAAAAAAACACAGCTAGAAAAATAGGCTATATATCTCAACATAAATCATTTTCACTACTTTACTAAAATTAAGTAATTGCTGTGCTAATCCAATGGAGCAACATCTCATCTTTGCTCCTAAACTAGCAGATTACTGGAATCTCTATGACACTTTGTGAAAATGTATGTACCTGACCTATCCTTTATTCTTTTCAGCCGTCCACCAGCTCTGTTTTAAAGCTGAATAGCATAGCATTAAACACTAGTTATTGTATTGTTTTATAGATGCCTTCAATATCTGCAAAATAAGAGTTCTATCAAATAAAATTTAAGCTTTTTCACCTCAGGGTTTTCTGAGCTGGTGCATCCTCTATCATTTTAGCACAAACTTTTCCAGAACTGGCACAAGTTGTTTTTTTCCCCTCCACCAGGAGATCACGGAATGACTTTGGCAAAGCAGAATGCATTGGAGAAGCCCTTTAACAGAATAAGGAATAAAGTCTCAGACACTTACATTTGTACCTTCTAGCACCATATTACATTACGGCACATTAAGTGACATAATGATTTATTTATTCTAATTAATTAACACAGTACATTAATTTATTAAGTACTGAATATATCACTTAATGTAGAGTCTTAATTTACTGTGGTAAATTGTATTAATTTACTACAGCAAAATCAACCAAATACTTGATTTTGTGGGATTCAATGAAAGCTGTAGCAAGTTATTGTGGGATTCAATGAAAGCTGTAGCAAGGGGAATATTTATTAGGGAAGCACATACATTGTGGAAAAAACAGGAAAAAAGTAAGAGGAAACTAGAAGAGGAAATTAAAGGTTTAGAAAAAGAATATTTTAGAAACAGAGATAAACAGATCCACGCATTAATACAAGCAAAGAGAAAAGAGTTAGAAAAGGAAGATATAGAAAAAGCAAAAAGAAATCTGTTATTTATGAAAAAAGATTTTTTTGAATACAGTAATAAAAATTCTAGAATGCTAGCAAGAGCCACACAAGCAAAGAAATCTAAAAGTTTGATTGGAATTATTAAAAATGAAAAAGGGGAAAAAAGTAATTTGATGAAAGATAAATTAAAGATATTTCAAGAATATTATCAAAAATTATATTCAGCAGGTGATCCACCGAAAGACTTAGAGAAATATATACAGGAAAATTGTAAAGATATAATTAGTGAGGAGGAGAAAGAATTAATGGAAAAACCTGTAACAGAAGAGGAAATAGAAGATATTATAAACAAATTGAAACTAGGGAAGGTCCCAGGAGAAGATGGTTTGGCAGCCGAATATTGTCCTTTGAGCCTGTGCAATGGATTTTTCTGGTGGAGCGCAGCGTGCACAGAACTGGCCTCACCCTTTAAACCAGAGATTCATCTGCCGTGGCCTTGCAAGCATGGACGTGGCAGCGAGGTCCTCGGGCCGTAGGTTTGATTAGAGTTTCCTTCTCTTAGATGGTTGACCTTATAGGGTTGGACAAGCACCATCTGCCCGGGTTTGGGATTAGAGTTTTCCTTCTCCTAGGACGGCTGCCACAAGGCTAGAGAGCCCATCCTGCCCTTTGACGCTCTTTGTCAGACCCTTTGGTTTTGACCTGTCTGGCATGGGAGACCCTACCAGTGACTATTATGCCACCGCCAGCATAGCTCAAAACATCATTAGGGTACGCAAGCATCTCTCCCACGACAAGGGGCGTCAATGGAGAGGGAGCCGAATATTACAAAACATTTAAAAGTATATTAATATCTAGAATGAAGAAATTATATAATAACATTTTAAAAGGAGATGAGATCCCACCATCGTGGAAACAATCTTTGATTATATTAATTCCAAAACCAGATGAAGATTTGACAGATCCAGGATCATATAGACCAATATCATTAATAAATCAAGATGCAAAAATATTAACAGCAATAATGGCGAAAAGGATGAATAAATTTAGGCTCAAATATATACAAAAAAACCAATGTGGATTTATAGCAGGAAGACAGATGGCTAATTTAACTGGAAGAGTAATAAATATAATAGATATACAGTTGCCCCTCCATATTCGTGAACTTCACATTCGCGGTTTTGATTATTCACGGTTTTGTGAGGGGCCCCCCGGGCCCCCCCAAAACCGTGACACGGGGCCTCCGAAGGTGCCGTGAAAGCCCTGGGAGAGAGCGGGGAGGGCCGGGGAGGCCTCCACGGGGCCTTCGGAGACCCTCCGGAGGTCCCGCAAAGGCCTTGGAAGGGAGGGGGAGGGCTGGGGAGGCCTCTGCGGGGCCTTCGGAGACCTTCTGGAAGCCCCGCGAAGGCCTTGGGAAGGGGGGAGGGCTGGGGAGGCCTTCACGGGGCCCCCGAAGACGCTCCGGAGGCCCCATGAAGGCCCGGGGAGGGGGTGGGGAGGGCTGGGGAGGCGATCATGGGGCCTCCGGATATGCTCTGGAGGCCCCATGAAGGCCTGGGGAAGGGCTGGGGAGGGCCGGGAAGGCCTCCATTGGGCCTCCGGAGCATCTCCAGAGGCCCCACGAAGGCCCGGGGAGGGAGGGGGGAGGGCCGGGAGAGGCCTCTGCGGGGCCTTGCTAGGCCCCACGAAGGCCCGGGGAGGAAGGGGGGAGGGCTGGGAGAGGCCTCCACAGGGCCTTGCTAGGACCCACAAAGGCCCGGGGAGGAAGGGGGGCCCAGGGAGGGAGGGTGAGGCCTGGGGAGGCCTCCATGGGGCCTTGCTAGGCCCGCAAAGGCCCAGGGAGGGAGGGGGAAGGGCCGGGAGAGGCCTCCGTGGGGCCTTGCTAGGCCCCACGAAGGCCCGGGGAGGGAGGGGGAGGGCCAGGAGAGGCCTCCACAGGTCCTTGCTAGGCCTGTGAAGGCCTGGGGAGGGAGGGGGAGGGCCGGGAGAGGCCTCCACGGGGCCTTGCTAGGCCCCATGAAGGCCTGGGGAGGGAGGGGGAAGGCCGGGAGAGGCCTCCACGGGGCCTTGCTAGGCCCCACAAAGGCCTGGGGAGGAAGGGGGAAGGGCTGGGAGAGGCCTCCGCCGGGCCCCGTGAAGGCCTTGGGAGGGAGGGGGAGGGCTGGGGAGGCCTCCGCGGGGCCCTGCGAAGGCCTTGGGGGGGAGTGGGGAGGGCCAGGGAGGCCTCTGCGGGGCCCTGCGAAGGCCTTGGGGGGGAGTGGGGAGGGCCAGGGAGGCCTCCATGGGGCCTTGCTAGGCCTGCAAAGGCCCAGGGAGGGAGGGGGAAGGGCCGAGAGAGGCCTCCGCGGGGCCTTGCTAGGCGCCACGAAGGCCCGGGGAGGGAGGGGGGAGGGCCGGGAGAGGCCTCCACGGGGCCTTGCTAGGCCCCATGAAGGCCTGGGGAGGGAGGGGGAGGGCCGGGAGAGGCCTCCACAGGGCCTTGCTAGGCCCCATGAAGGCCTGGGGAGGGAGGGGGAGGGCCGGGAGAGGCCTCCACGGGGCCTTGCTAGGCCCCACGAAGGTCCGGGGAGGAAGGGGGAAGGGCTGGGAGAGGCCTCCGCCGGGCCCTGTGAAGGCCTTGGGAGGGAGGGGGAGGGCCGGGGAGGCCTCCGTGGGGCCCTGCAAAGGCCTTGGGGGGGAGTGGGGAGGGCCGGGGAGGCCTCCGTGGGACCCCGCGAAGGCCTTGGGGGGGAGTGGGGAGGGCCGGAGAGGCCTCCAGAGAGACTCCGGAGGCCCCATTGATGGCTTGGGAAGGAGGGGAGAGGTCTGGGGAGGCATCCACAAGGCCTCGGGAGGGTCTCCGGAGGCCTCGGGAAGGCCTAGGAAGGGAGTGGGGAGGCTGGGGAAAGCGACTATGGGGCCTCCGGAGGCCCCATGGTCGCTATCGTGGGGGAGGGGGAGGGCAGTCATTATTCGCGGATTTTTCACATTCGCGGGGGTCCGTGGAACGTAACCCCCGCGAATGTGAAGGGACGACTGTCATTAGAAGAAAGAAAATTAAAGCAGAGCTTATAGCTATAGATATATTTAAAGCCTTTGATTGTGTGGAATGACCAGCATTAAAAAACATAATGAAAACATTTGGATTTGGAGAAAAATTTAGGGGCGTGATTGACCAATTGTATAAAAAAAATAACGCTACAGTAATAGTAAATGATGGTAAGACAGAACAAATAAATTTAACTAGGGGAACAAGACAAGGCTGCCCACTTTCCCCAATAATATTTGCTATGGTAATAGAAATATTAGCTAATGTAATTAGAAACGATGAAGATATTAAAGGGATAGGAAATATTGAAGAGATTAAGCCGAATATGTTTGCAGATGATACTTTAATAACAATACAAGATCCATTGGAAAAAATGCAAGAGATAGAGAAACATTTGGAAATGTTTGGGAAGATGACAGGTTTGCAAGTAAATTGGAATAAATCAGAAATGATGATATTTAATTATACAGAGGCAGAGCAAAAAATATGAAGAGTAAAAATAAATATACTAAAATAAAGGAGCAAATAAAATATTTAGGAATAAATATTGTGGCAGAATTGGAAAAACTAGAGGAAAAAGTTTTTACTATGTTAAGGAAAGATATGGAGAAAAGAATAGAGAAATACGGGAAAATTAAATTGTCATGGTTTGGAAGAATAGCGCTTGTTAAAATGAAAATATTACCAAAAATAATTTTTTTATTCAGAATGCTGCCTATTAAAGTATCAGAGATGGAATTAAAAAAGTGGCAAAATATGATAAATAATTATTGTAATGGAGGCAAAAGATAAAGAATCAATAAAAATAGATGGTATAAATCCCCAAAAAAAGGAGGTCTAGGCCTACCTAATTTGAAGCTATATTACGTAGCGAATCAATTGAGATATATTATTGATAGTGTTGCGGAAGTAAAGGAAATGGAATGGATGGAAATAAATAAACAAGAGATAGAGTTAAAATTAAGAAATATATATTTTTGTAAACCAAAAAAGAAATTTAGGGAAATAATACAGTCTGTCTCTTTAAAACATATACTAGATATATGGATTAAATTTAAAAAAGTATTAGTTCCAGGAATATCTCCATTAACGCCAGTAATATTGTTGGAGGGTTTCCTAGCAAATTTAAGAAATGAAGTGGAAGCAAAGTTAGGAGGACAAGAAATAATAAGGTTGAAGGAATGGATGGGGGAAATGAAAAATAAGAATTATATGGAAAAAATATTAAAGGAGCAAGGATTTACATGGTTTAAATTGATACAGTTAGAACAATGGACAAAAAAATGGTTAAAGAAGGGAAGTTGTAGAAAAAATACAAAATTTGAGGAATTGATTATAAAAGCTACTCAAGAGAAAATTAATATAAAAGGTATTAGAGTAAAATATATAAAATGTTAATGGATAATGAAGAAGTACAAGATTATCTTAAAGATGTTTGGGAAACAGATGTAGCAATTGTAATAGACAAATCTAAGTGGGAAAAATATGGAATATGCAACATTTGAAAACATTATCAGTAAGAATAAAAGAAAATTACTATAAGATTATATGGAGGTGGTATTTAACCCCAGTAAGATGAAATCAAATAGATAAAAAGTATTCAGCACAGTGTTGGAGTGGATGCCAAGAATTGGGAATGTATATTCATATGTGGCGGAATTGCAAATATGTACAGAAATTTTGGAAAATAGTAATGAAGGAAATAAGTGAGATACTGGAGATAAATATACCTTTATGCCCTGAAATAGCATTATTATCATATTGTGAAAAAATACAAGAATCTCAAATTGTTAAGGATTTATTAACAAATCTGCTGACAGCAGCAAGGTTAATAATAGCAAAGAAATGGAAAACACAGGGTGAATACAAAATAGAAGAATGGTATAATGAAGTATGGAATATAGCTATAAATGAGAAATTAACAAATATGATTAAGGGAAAAAAAGGAGGGTTAAATAAGAATGTTTTTGGTGAAAAATGGAGTAAATTTTTAGAATTTGCATTAATAAAGGGGAGAGGAAGCAAACCTGAGTTGGAAACAATGGTATTTCGGAAAGAGGGATGAATGTAAAGAGAAGTCCCTCGGTGGAGGGAATCACTGTTATATGTGTTTGTTAAGTTTTATGTAGAAATTGTATGTTGTTTAATTTTAAAAATTAATAAAAATTTTAAAAAAACAGCCAAATACTGTTATATTATGGCTTCTAGACCACTGTAGAGAGTTTTAGATTTTTCTGTCTGCAAAGCTATTTTACCAAACTTACACATAAATCCTAATTCATATAAATCTGGTGGATTTCCACAGCTATTTAGAAAGACACATCTCTTTTTATGGTGAAAAAGATGAGATGTTGAAAAGTACAGAACCTTCATTATGAGTCTGCTAGATCTTCAAAAATGACATCAAATGTGTTCAATTTTTGATTCATCCTTTGCGATTCTGAGTTGATGAGTTAAGGTTTTGTGTGTATGTGTGTGTTTTTGATAATTGCTACATCCTTTGTTGTGCCATGATCTAATGGACTATATGAAACCTGAAGACAGAAATAAAAGTCTCTCCAACCCTAGATGCACTATTACAGACCTAGGTGCACCTTGAAGGCTATCTTAAAACTGAAGGCTATATTAAAACAATGAGGGTTTAATTCTATTTCATTCTGCCTTCACTCCTCCACACTTTTAATTATCTCAATGCTAGTTTTATTTTTCTTAAAACTTAATGTTGAATGCATCACCAGTGACAACTCTGCAGTTTTGAAATTCCTTTCCTTCTTCAGGCCTGGGTCAAAGTATTTATTTGGAGAGACATTAGAAGATCCGGGGGAGATATGAAGGACTTATGTTAAGTGCACTATTTCAGCTATTTGGCATAGTAATAGATACAGCCTGCTTACTGTAAAACAATAATTCCTGGATGCAACTATAGGCATCTCTGAAACAGGTTGGTTCAATATGTGAAGGCTCAATGAAAGGTGAAGAAAAAAAAAAGCCTCAGGTGAGGCACCACAAAGAAAACATTTTCCTTCCTTTATTATAAGTGAAGTCTGTAGGTCTGTTAAATGGGGAAAGCCCTCATTCTGCATTCCAAGGGGGGGAAATTATGACTTTTTAAATAATTGGGGGGCACCTGGAACACTAGGTGTGACACATTTCAGCATTTAATGGGTCAAAATCCTCTAACAATGTTGTTGTGTGTCTTCAAGTGGTTTCCCACTTATGGAGACCCTAAGGCGAACCAATCACAAAGTTTTCTTTGGCAAGATTTGTTCAGAGGAGGTTTGCCTTTGCCTTCCTCTGATTCCGAGAGAGTGCAACTTGCCCAAATCAACTAGTGGGTTTTCATGGCTGAGTGGGGATTCGAACCCTGGTTCCTAATCTAAAATCCCTGGTGGGATCCCTGGTGGTGCAGTGATTAAATGCTGGTACTGTAGTCACAACGTTATGAGTTCGGTCCCAAGGGCTCCAAGGTTCAATCAGCCTTCCATCCTTTGGTAGGTTGGCAAAATGAGCACCCAGCTTGTGGGGGAATTAGCTATCACACATTGGAAACCACTTAGAGTGCCTAGCGCTCTATAAAAGTGGTGTAGATGTGTAAGTGCTATTGCTTAACAATGTGTAAGCCGCTCTGAGAGCCTTTGTGGCTGAAGAGCGGGGTATAAATACTTAAATAAATATATAAATAAAATAAAATCCAAACCACTATACCATACTGGCTCTTCCCTAACAAGTTAAACACTCTTTTAAAAATGCAATACTTATGCAATATATAAATTTAGTTTTACAATCCACCAGACATCTTCAGCAGTAAGACAGAATAAATGCCATTCATGAGAACTTCAATCTGATAATTGAAACTGGAACTCAGGAAAGTAATAGCACATCCAGCCTGCCAAAAGGAGAGAAGTGGCAAACGTAAGCAGCCACTTAAATCTCTCACAGCAGAGATTTAACCCTATTCTCCAACCCTAGAAGCACTATTACAGAACTAGGTGCACCTTGAAGACTATCTTAAAACTGAAGACTATATTAAAACAATGAGGAGTTAATTCTATTTCATTCTGCCTTCACTCCTCTACACATTTAATTATCTCAACACTAGTTTTATTTTTCTTAATTAATTTTCAAAAAATATAGACTTATTTCCGCAAAACTGTGAAACTGGAGGTTTCCTTGGCAAAAAAGAACCTAAGTATGGTTTAAGATATATTGGGTCTCCATGTCAACCAAAAAGAAAGAAAAAAATCCGGAAGGTTCCACACCCATCTGGCATACTGTCTTGCCAGAAGAGCTGCTGTATTTCCAGGACAAGTATCTCATTTCACTGCAAAACAAAAGTTCTGGAGACTGCCACATACTGCTAGCACGGAAACCTTAATTTGATGCCAAATGCATGCACAAGAGTTCATTTTAGACTTCTTAAGAGTAAGAATTATACCATAACTCAACATGCTTCAGACAAGCACAAAAACTTTTCTCTTCCTTTTTGTCTGTCAAGTAAAAAGTACTTAATAAAAATGTAATAAGAAATTGTCATAAAGCCAGGAGTGGTAAAGTATACATTTCTTAAGGAACTTTAAATGCTAAAATAAATGCCATTATCCAAGAGGTGAGTTGGGCACATTCTTTTAAAAAGCTATAGATTTCATACTATAGTTGTCCTTCATCTTCACTGGGGTTTGGTTCCAGGACCCCCGGTGGATACCAAAATCCATGAATACTCAAATCCCATTATATGCCCCCCCTCTGGCTTTTCTTCACAAACGAAGATTCAGGAAGGACTCATCCCATACTTTCTGCAAGTGCGCTGATGACTAAAAAGGCCAATCCGAGATAAACAAGTCCGGTTGCAGAAAGCACAGCAGAAGGTCTCCTTGGGTAATGTTTCTGGGTTGTGATTCTTTCTGCATTGTCGTTTCTCTTCAATAGTTGTTCGGCGTGAGTTCTCAAATAAGGCTGCAGCATTGTGGATAGTGCGTCTCCATGCCTCCCGATGTGAGGCCAGGGTGGACCATCATTGGTGATCAATTTGGCCGAGCCTGAGATGTTGTTTCAGGGAGTCCTTGTATCGCTTTTTTGGAGCACCCCTCTTACGCTGACCCATGGCGAGTTCACCATAGAGTACTATTTTTGGGAGGCGATGGTCCTCCATCCTAGAAATGTGTCCTGCCCAGCGTAGCTGTGTTCTCAATATCATGGCCTCAATGCTGATGATCCCTGCTTGCTCAAGGACAGCAACATTCGTCACATAGTCAGTCCAGTGTATATTTAGGATTGTGCATAGACAGCGCTGATGAAAGCGTTCCAGGAGTCGTAGGTGGTGGCGATAGGTGACCCATGTTTCAGATCCATAAAGGAGAATAGACAGTACAATGGCTCTATACACACTGATTTTTGTGCTTTGCCTCAGGTGTTTATTGCTCCAGACTCTTTTGTGAAGTCTTCCAAATGCACTATATGCCTTTGCTAATCTGTGATCGATCTCTTTGTCAATCTTGGCATCTGAGGAGATGATGCTTCCCAGGTAGGTGAACTGCTGAATGGACTTGAGCACAGATTTGCTGACAGCAATGTGGGGATGGTGGTGTTCGTCCGGTGGTGCAGGCTGGTAAAGAACTTCTGTTTTCTTCAGGTTGACTTCCAGCCCAAACAGCTCTGCAGCTGTTGCAAAGCACGATGTTAGGCACTACAGAGCTGCTTCTGTGTGCATCAGCGAAGAGCAGCTCACGGACTAGATAATTTAGAGTCTTAGTGTGAGCCCTCAGACGGCTTAAGTTAAACAAGCTACTATCAGTATGGTAACGCAAAATTGTGTCCCTTACATAAGACAGCAAAATCAAAGTTTGCTTTTTGGATTATTATCTTTCTAAGAATATTTTCAAGCCGTGAACACTTAAATCTGTGCATACCACATCCATGGATATGGAGGGACACCTGTAATTGCTTAAAACTTTTAGTGTTGCCTCTTTCAATTTTTCTCAGCAAGATGAATTTTGTGAAGAAAGTTAACAGTAACTTATACCTACATAAAAATTAGATGAAAACTCACTCCCACCACTAAAGTATGAGCAGCCTATGCCACTACACTGCAGTGGACAAACTGGTTAAATGTAAGCAAATGTGAAGTGATGCACAGCTGGATAAAACAAAAACAATAACACAATAATAAATAAAATCTTAACTTCATGTATCAAGGGTTTTGTCTAAATTTTATCTTCCATTTCCCTGACTATCCATGACCACATTTTGTTGAGTTCCTTAATTTCCATTGTAAAAAAAACAAAAACCCAAGCTTTAAAACGTATAGGTTACATTATATGAAATGAAGTTTGTTTCAGTGTTCAAAACTAGGCAAGTACTAAAATGCAATCTTTTTGTCAAAACAGAAGGTTCAATGGGAGCTTCTTTCAACACTGACTGAACTGAAGAGACATGTCTGTTCTAAACGGCACCAAAAATTATACCAAGACAGAAACATCAATATAATAATTCCCCAACAGCTCATTTTGCAGTCCCTGATTCTCATGGCTCTTCCATACTGACCCTTCAGGAAGACCCCAGGAACTGTGATTCACCTTGTATAAAAGGTGGCAAAGTTCCTCTGCACCATTTCACAAAGAATAATATTTTTAAGTTTTTCAAAACCAAAATTGGGATTCTGGGATTTGCAGTTTAACAAGGGGCATTTAGAATTCTCATCTGCAGAGTACCTCTACTACAAACCCCAAGACGGCACAGGATGCAGCCATGACTCATAGTTCTGTAAGTGGGTACTGCGAAAGGGCTTTCAGATTTAGTCAGACTTCCTTAGGAGTGTCATTGTGTCAGAGGGTCCTAGAAGAAGCCACTCTGCCATGTTAAGTTGTGCTTCGGATTGCTTAGCTGCTCTGTAGCCATATTAGATGGATGTTTAGAAATGGGTGTTTAGAAACGGAAGGGGATACAGGTGTGGAGACTGCTAGTGTGGGAACCAAGGTTACTGGAGCTGCCTTGTACTGTATGGGAAAGAGTGCTACTGAATGGTGGTGGAGGGGAGAATGGGTAACTGCAAACAGTTTTAAAAGTGAAATTTGGGAGAATGTGTTAGAGCTTGCAATGACTTGCAACCATGTTGATCCTATACTTCAATAAAGCTGACTGTTTGAATGTACCTTTAAATGAGTTTTAAGCAATAAAGTTTTCATACTGCCTGTTTGTTTTACTTTGGTAAAACTAGTCTCAGAGACTCTCAAGAGATTTAGTGCTTCCACTTGTGAACTCTGCTAGAGGAGACTGAATCTTAATTGAATCAGCCTTCATCTTTCCCAGAAAAGGGCTAACACCCCGGGAACACCTGCCTGACCCATGACGTCTGCTAAAGGACACTCCTCTGTGTCCCACTAGTGGCAGCAATGCCTTACACGGAGACACATAAGCAGCCGTCTCTGCTGTGGCCTGTCGGAAGTCTGTTCGATGGCAGTGTTGACTTCATTTTAGCACATAGCTAAAAAAAAAAAAAAAACTTGCAGTCTAAGGATCTTGACTTGAATCTGTGTACATATATAGTTTTAAATGATTTTATATTGTTTTATATATTTTAGAACATTTTAAATTGTTCTAAATTGCTCTTTACCTTTTTATAATGCTTTCTGTCTGCACTACCCTGAGATTTGATGATATAGAACATGATGTAGATATTTTAGCATATAGATCAAATCTCTCTCTCTGGCTTTTCTTCGCAAACGAAGATTCAGGAAGGACTCATCCCGCGCTTTCTGCAAGCGCGCTGATGACTAAAAAGGCCAATCCGAGATAAACAAGTCCGGTTGCAAAAAGCACATTAATATATTTTCTTTTATAAATATTGTACTGTGTATAACATATGATATCTAAATCAGTCGCATTTCTTCTTGTTGAGAGTATAGTAGCATTGTGACAGGACTAGAGTTTTCATCTGGCTAGAAGAAACAATAAGTGGCTACTAAGATTAGCCATCTACAATTTATTGATCCCATCAAAAAGTTCACCTCTTCAAATTGACTGAAACCAGCTCTGGTTTGCTTGAATGCACAAATTATCCAATTGTAATAAGCTAGTCAGCTCCTCCATAATAAAACAATTCTGTAACACACAGGTTCATTTTACTCTGTTCAATTGTTAACAGTCATCAGTTAATTTTTTTTCCAAAAATCATAATCATATTATGGAATAGTGTGTATCGTTACTTTGCATATATATTCTGACCCTTCTCTATTTCAGCTGCCAGAAGTGCTGACTTTTCTCCAGCAGCAACATCTAAAAATAATCCATTCTGCAGGCAGGTCAATACCATTTTAGTTAGGCAGGCCTTTTGAATTTTAAATTATGCCATACTATAGTGTGGGTCTAAATATATAAAGGCACCAGATCCTGTCTGATCTTGGAAGCTAAGCAGTGTCAGCCCTGGTTAATACTTGGATGGGAGATAACCAACGAACACTAGGTGCTGTTGGCTATATTTCAGAGGAAGGAAATGACAAAACCACCTCTGAGTATTCCTTGCCTAAGAAAACCCTATGAAATTCATGGGCTCATCATGACTTGAAGGTACATACACCAACTGTGTGAAGCAGTAGTATGAGATATTTCATTTTTTAAATCTTTATTACTAAATATGTTTTAAATGTGTTTTTAACTGTTTCAACAATGGTTTCTAATAATATTGTTATTTAATTCTTTTTTAACTTTGGTAAAATAAGATTTTAATTTAATCTTGTTTTAAACTACTGGAAGCCGTCTTGGATCCCATCCTGAAAAAATGGCAAGTTATAAATTAATTAATTAATTAATTAAATAGGTAAACAAATATATTTTAATCACAATTGCCTTGACTCTTCACCAATTTACCTGACTATCCCAAAAGTGCCAACCATGTGTATATGCTAATGGAGTCTAAGCTAGCACTGACTGGCAAGGGAAGGGAAACTTGGAGTTGTTACCGACAGTTCAATGAAAACCTCAGTCCAATGTTAAGGATGTCATTTTTCACTAATTAACTAATTTTCTAGGAATCTCTAGGTCCTCCAGTGCAACTCTATGGTCAACTTCCAGCAGAAGCACACCACAGAACTGCACTAGAAGACCTAGAAAATGCCTAGAGAGAACATATTTTTGGATGCAAGTAAGTGAAACTGCAGTTCCAGGTGTCGAACTGTATTCTATCTTCCTTCACCATTTATGCTATGAAGTGGAGAATCTTTTTGGCCTAAAGACTATAAAAGGAATATATACACTCACCTTCCCTCTTTTCCCACAGAGTAAAAAAAGAAAAAAAGAAGCTTTTCTGTTGGATGAAAGTCGCTTCTGCAGAGGAAAAGAACTGAGTAGATCCAAACTACACACAAGAAGAATAATCAATACTATACAGGAAATGGCAATTAAAGTTTTTGTACATGAACCCTGACGTCAGAGTCCTATTAGTAGCTTACACTGGCATAAGCCTCTGTCATAGCAGCATAAGTACTTTTAAAGATATTGCTGAAGGAAGTACCCTGTATCTCCTTGTGACAGGCCTTGGCCTCATGGTGTGTGCAAGGGCAATCAGGCAGCTACTTCATAATCACCAGCTGATGAGTAAGAGCTCCAGCAAGACCAACTGTTAAGAAGATCCCAGAGAGACTATCTTGTTAGCCAACTACCTCAAAAATTCTGTTTTAAAATAAATAATTCATTCTATTGGAAATAGTGCATGTATAACACAGCTCAAAAGCCAGCATGGTATAGCGGTTTGAGATTTTGACTCCCCACTTGGCCACGGAAACCTACTGGGGGACCTTCGGCAAGTCACTCTCTCAGCCTCAGAGGAAGGCAAGGGCAACCCCCCACCCCGCTCTGAACAAATTAAGCCAAGAAAATCCCATGATAGGTTCGCCTTAGGGTCTCCATGAGTCAGAAATTATTTGAAGGCAAACATCAACAGCAACATAACACAACTCACAAAAATAGTAAGGAGGGGAAGACAGAAGAGAGAGCAATGACTGGCTCCAAGTTTCAAAACTCTGGCCATACCCACATTCTAGCACTCAAGCAACAAGAACGTACAGAAGTGATTTATATAGCATCAGAAAACTGTGTCCATATAGCTCAATATTGTCTAGACTCTAGACCAACAATTGGCAGTTCTCCAAGTGTTTTCTGCAACCTCTACCTGGAAATGCCAGAGATGAACCTAGAACATTCTTCATGCAAAGTATATGCTTTGCCACTGAGTTACTGAAGTTTAAGTTTATTGAAGTTTAAGTCACAAATGAATGCTGGGCAATCTTGTTAGGCTGAAACAAGGCCTACTTTAAAGACTGGAATGGATTTCAATGCACACTAACATAACCAAAAACAAACAAACATACCATACATTTCCAGGTTTTGCAGTTTGGGGGGATGTAGGTGGCACAACTACATCTGATACAAAATCTGGGCTACTATCCTTTGCAGCCTGGGCAATCAGCTTCCTTTGCTTCTGAGAAAGTTTACTTCCACAAGGAGCAGGTCTACTAAAAAATGAAAAATATAGATGTGAATGAGCTCATCAGACCAGTTCTAGAACAAAAATGTAAACCACATATCCTAAATTTAGAAAAGCAGAAGAAGAGTAACTGTTTCTCAACCCTCTCAAATCCATTTTAAAAAAAGGAAGCCCATCAAATACCACCCCTGACCTACGAGTACACATTCATGCAAGTAATGAACAATGCTAATGAGGCAACACAGGTATTTATTACTTCATCTCCACCAGATGAACCAGAATTGAAGCTTCAAAACACAGTTATTTTCAAACTAAAGTTTTAAAACACTACACAAAGATCAGGATATTAAAACCACGATTTACATTAACACAATTCACTCTTACAACTTATTTTATTAAGCCTTGTTTTTTACTAACCCTGAATTTATCTTTGGCAAGCTTCCAGATTTTTGCATGTTTTCTTCAATTTCCATAATAGTTCTTAAATCCATAGCAGGAGGACTGGCAGGACTGAATGAAGAAAAAAATACATAAGCTGTTACTTTTTAAGGCATCCATTTTTACTTATATTCCAGATGCCAAACACTACTGAAGTCTTCTATATCTTGCATACATTTTGTAATCAGATGTATAATTTATGTCCACTTCCTCAATTATGGCAAACCACAAACAGAATGTTTTCGAACAAACTTTTTTTATTCAGGAAACACACACCAAGGCCGCTTTTAGATCTACTGTCAATGCTATACAGAATATGTTAAACCCAGCATTTTAGTTAATGTGAAGTTTGGTTATTTTTCTTTTAAAACATACTGTGAATTAGATCAGTCCAAGCTGCAATCTGTACACAGCCAAGGTTGTAATGACTTCCACTGAAAGGGTGTGGGGAGGTAGCACACTTAGCACAGAGCAATAGAACTGCTTTTAGTGTAATGACAACTACCACAAAATTATCTAGCCATTTGATTCCTCAGAACTCATGTTAGCAACTAGTCACATGCAGGCAATGCCTTTTAATGGGGAAGTTCTCATTCCAAAGTTTTCCTACACAAGAGGCTACACAAGAGGCCACATGAACTGCAATACAGGCTAAGTCTCCCTTATCCAAAATGCTTGGGACCAGAGATATTTTGGAATATTTCAGAATACTTGCATATACATAATGAGATATCTTGGCAATGGGACCCCAAGTCTGAACACAAAATTCGTTTATGTCTCATATACACCTTATACACACAGCCTGAAGGTAATTTTATACAAAATATTTTTAATAATTTTGTGCATGAAACAAAGTTTGTCTGCACTGGATCATCAAAAACACATAAAATATAAAATGCCTTGTCATGTTGGTGCTCAAAAAAGTTATGGATTTTGTAATATTTCGGATTTTGGAATTCCAGATAAGGGAGACCCAACCTGTAATAGCATAGACCTTGACAAACATGGGAGCACACAAAGGATATACCTAAAAGACCCGCCAACCCAGTTGGAAGAGCCTGCAGAGGTAATTTTGTTATTAGGAATACACTGCGGAAGTGATATTTTTTGCGCTGATGTTCCATCGCATATTTTCGCCTCTTTGTTGGCATGTAGAACTGTACTGGAAACACACATCTTCTCTTTCACCTGAAGTCAAAACAGATTTACGATTACAGCATTTTAAGAACTGATATATACACTTCAGACACTTCCAAGATAAGAACAAAGTCAAATATTGCATTTTATCTATATAGTTGTCCCTTCATATTCGCTGGGGTTTGGTTCCAGGACCCCTCATGGATTCCAAAATCCATGAATACTCAAGTCCCATTATATGCAATGGCATAACAAAATGGTGTCCCTTATATAAGATGGCAAAATCAAGGTTTGCTTTTTAGATTATTACTTTTTAAAGAATATTTTCAAGCCGTGAATACTTAAACCCATGGATACCAAATCCGTGGATATGGATGGACAACTGCATTAGCTAAGATCCAAAAGAAGTACTTTAGGCATATCCAAATGTTTGCACGCATCCACAGGGCTTTCACATCTACTTTCAACACATGTCCCTCATATTACACTGCACTGCTTTCAACACTCTTGAGTTTTAGAACTGGTTTGTCTTGGGGACAGCACTGGGGATTTAACATGTTTAAAGTCCTACTGATTTAAATGATGCTCTGCACTCTGATATAATGTAATGACTTCATATTCCATGAAGATTAAGTTATGTGCATGGTTCGCTGCTCTAACAGATTAAAAAATACTGGTATTTATCAGTGCTATATTCCTCCAAGAACAACCTTTTTGGATTAATGTATCGAGAGTATTTATTTAAATAATACAAGATCATACATCATGACTCAGCTTTCCCTAGGTTCATGCCCTCCAGATGTTTTGGATGACACTTCTCATGATCCCCAACAACCAGCCATGTTGTCTAGGGCTGATGGGACTAACAGTCCAATGTGCCTGGAAAGCAGCATGTTAAGAAAAGGTCAGCATAACCAATTCAAGTGTATGCTACCTTAAACAAATTATAGATTTTATCATGGTTGAGAACACAGAAGACTGAAAACCAACAAACCAAAGCAGGGAATTAATATATGCACAATTCATTCACCAAGTCTATATAAATCCAACACATATTAGTCTGACACAGCATCACTAAAATTCTGAATACTCCCCACCCCTGATTTGTACCTTACACAAGATAAGGCATTTTTATAAACCAGCTACTAATGTGGTTCCTGTGTCTCTAAATATAATAAAAAATATGTTTTATTGAATTAACAAGCACAGAGGTTAAAAAAAAAAGATTACTCAGCAGCTCTAACCTCAACCTTATCTGCCTGGAATCCTGCTGTGAAGTCGGGAGACTGCAAATCTCTAGGACTGTTCACTCCCACATAGCTTCCTTCAGAATCAGACATCAGCATCTCAGGAAGAGATTCAACAGAATTAGTTTTGTCCAGTTTCAGTACACCTGCATGTATAAGAGGAAAAGCATCATGAGCAATCTTTTAAAAACAAAACTGATACCATATTCTGGCAATATAAAATTTCTTGGGATGAAAAATCCATTTTGGGAGGGTGGTGCTGTTCTAGAGGTTGTCTAGACAGTGAAAAACTCCTCATAGAATTTGAGTATACCTTTTGTCCCAACAAGCTCCCGTGGTGATTTGCTGTATTCAGAAGGGTGGGGGGGCAAAAACAACAAAAACTTTGTGGAAAAAGCTTTCACTGCTTTTCCTGAGTTTTTTTTAAAAAATATGTGCACATTACCGCTAGTTTGGACAACTGATCCACATTGCTCTGTAGGGCGGAAGTGGAAAGCTGACTGGTCAGATGTGCACAAGGGGGTGGGCTTGCTGGCAATGAATTGGTCAGAAGCGCCATTTTGGAGTTCATGTTAGTGATCATGCTCTTTTTCTCGGCACTGAGGCGACCAAACAGCTTTTGTAAGTGGACGGTCATACTTGCGCACCTTAGATTTACATTTTTTAAAAAAACCCTGTCAACAGCAACAACTTGTGGAGAATAATAATGTGAGCGATTCGCACCCAGTCACAATCTTGATTCACAGGCATGGCTGTGTGTGAACTTCAAACACAGACAGCTTCGCATACCAGTGATTTTGCCAAAGGACCATGGAGACAAAAGAACACTGCTGTGATTTTGTGTTAATGTGCAGGAATCAGCATTATATCCTCTTGTCTAGACAACCCCTTAGTGTGTCCATCTGCTTGATTTTGAAAGGTGCAGCCCTAATTCCACCAGTTCTTTGGCTGTTCTGGTTACCCAGAAGATTAATGTATGCCTATATGAATAACAGTTTTATCAGTCTCAATAAATGACCATTTTAGAGGGCCAGAATATGGACTCAACCCAATAATTTGCCACTCTTTCATGTCTAAGAAGTACAATATATAAGTACATATAATTACTGAATAGTATGTATGTTTGCTGCATAGGAGCTTCTGATGTGGATGGACATTTATACAGTATTGTCTCTTTCTGTAAACATTTAATCTCTTTGTGGACTTTGTCATTTTGTTCCCTTCTCCTCTCCTGTCACTCATCTGTTTGGGTATGCTGCTAATTTTTGGCTATCAGCATATCCTTGCAAGCTCATTATTTCTGGCATGTGATAACATCAGCCAGCAATCAAGTTGCAACCACTTCCATGTATGGTGCCCTTCCCGTCCGTGGGGGTTCGGTTCCACAAACACACACATACACACCCCATGTGAATAGGGAAAAATGCAGGAGCTCAAGACCTATATTAATTAATGGTGGCATGTACACGTGGCCATGCACTTATGCGCCTGCGTGCACATACCACCATTGACTAATAAGGCCATGCCAATTCGCAGGAGTGCCAATCAGTGGATAGCAAGCCTGCTGATGCGGCAGGCATATTGTACATAGTCAAGCCACATTAATGTTCAAGTTACACTTTGGATTAAAATATTTTTCACGTTGACGTCTCTGTTTATTCTGTTTCCTTATGGACTACTGATAACAAAGTCTTGTGCACAACAACTGGGGTAAGGAAAGGAGAGGAAGAGAGATATAGCAGCACTTATACATGCAATAGCTTGCTTAAGCAAATTGACAATTTGTCCATTTTTCCTTCATAGTGAAATGGCTACTGGTTGTCTGCAAGAGTTTGGGGAACACCTTGTGTATTTCAGCACCAGTTCTTTGCAACCTTTAAGCACAATCTACACATTACCTAGCCTGCACAGTGATAACAAAAAAGTAGCAATCCAATACCAGCAGATAGAATCAAGAAGTCATTCTACCCCCAACAATTATTTAATCTTGATAAACTATTCCCACATGATGCAATAAATTTGCCATGCTAGATAGATATGCAATGACAATTGCCATGTGTGGATAAAGTAGCTACTACAGATCACATCAAATTAAGAATGCCCTAAGTCTTGTCTATATGAGCATGAAAAAAATGAATTCCTCCACAGTAATAGCAATTCACAGCAGCTGCAAATTGTCTTAACAGTTTTACAGCTCCCATAAACTTGGCATGCCCTCTAGCCAAGATGGTGGTCATGAGTGAATTAATAGTGTTTTTAAATCTGCCACCGCCAATATTTTTTTAAAAAAAAACCTTTTCCCATGGTACGCACAAGCAATATTTTAGATTTACAGAAAAAAAGAGAGAAAGACAATACAAATTGGCGTTTTATCACCTTAGCGATCACTCGCTAAGGTGAAAATCCAACATGGCGCCAGTGGGCACTTGCCCTGTTAGCAAGCCCTTCCCTCCACACTCATCCAGCTCAGAGTGTCATGTACTGGATTCTTCAGAATCAATGATCAGAAGTTTCAGAGTTAAAAACAGAAAACTGTATTATCACAGTAATCCAAAGACCTATCCCTACAAGTTTGTTGCTTAGAATGAAACCTAACTGCCACACAGTATACTAAAAGCATTTTCTAATCTTCAAAATCTGGCAGGCTATACAATCATTGGCTTACTATCATCCCTACTCCCATATCCCACTGTACCAGAGCTCAGCCTCTTTTTCTCAGAATGGAGCCCAGGTGCAGGGGGCTTATCAAACCACTCCAGACACAGAGCACATATTCCCTTTTACAGTCAGGCTACCTATCGCCACCACTTACGACTCCTCAAATGTTTCCATCAGCGCTGTTTACGCACAATCCTAAATATACACTGAACTGACTATGTGACTAATGTTGCTGTCCTTGAGCAAGCAGGGATCACCAGCATTGAGGCCATGATATTGAGAACACAGCTGCGCTGGGCAGGGCATGTTTCTAGGATGGAGGACCATCGCCTCCCAAAAATAGTATTCTACGGTGAACTCGCCACGGGTCAGCGTAAGAGGGGCGCTCCAAAAAAGCGATACAAGGACTCCCTGAAACAACATCTCAGGTTCGGCCAAATTGATCACCATCAATGGCCTGCCCTGGCCTCACATCGGGAGGCATGGAGACACACTATCCACAATGCTGCAGCCTTATTTGAGAACTCACGCCGAACAAGTCTTGAAGAGAAATGACAACGCAGAAAAAACCACAACCCGGAAACATCACCCAAGGAGACCTTCTGCTGTGCTTTCTGCAATCGGACTTGTCTATCTCGGATTGGCCTTTTTAGTCATCAGCGCACTTGCAGAAAGTGAGGGATGAGTCCTTCCTGAATCTTTGTTTGCGAAGAGAAGCCAGAGAGAGAGAGACATACTCGTTAGCATTACAGAAAGAATGCAAATTCAATTAGCCACAAAGTTAGACAGCAGAACTGAATTTGACAGGAAGGTCACGTCTGGGACCGATCCTGACACCTAGAGATCACACATGAAAGCATTAACACAAACATCATTCAGTGCATGACAATAAATAGATGCACACAACACTCTTAATGTGCAATGAAATTAGACCCCACCCATGTTCAGATCCATGTGTTCCAGAGTTCATTCTGTGGTGCCAGCAGTTCAGAGTTATGTGTAATGATTCATACCAATCTTTTTTATGAATGGCTAATATGAGTATGTGGTCATTATTCATAAATAACTTTAATAGTAATCCACAAATGACCCTGTCAA
This sequence comes from Gambelia wislizenii, assembly GCA_030847615.1. Lineage (NCBI taxonomy): Eukaryota > Metazoa > Chordata > Lepidosauria > Squamata > Crotaphytidae > Gambelia > Gambelia wislizenii. Next base: position 159,494,990 of record JAUMIR010000001.1, on the reverse strand, counting down.
AGAAACTTCTTTGCCACTAACCTGTGAAGGGTGGACTCTGGATAATATCTGACAGATTATATCCTCCTGAGCTGTCTGACCGTCTTCGGGGCTTCTTTTTAGCCTTTGCTTTAGCTTTTTTGAGAAGAGCTTCCCTGGTTTAAATAAAAACACACATTTATTAAGATTTCACTTACTTTCTGAACAGCACTTATAAATACAGTTGTCCCTTCACATTTGCTGGGGTTTGGTTCCAGGACCCCCCGTGAATACCTAAATCTGTGAATACTCAAGTCCCATTATATGCAATGGCATAGCAAAATGGTGTCCCTTAAATAAGATGGCAAAATCAAGGTTTGCTTTTTGGATTATTATTTTTTAAAGAATATTTTCAAGCCGTGAATACTTAAATCCATGAATGTTAAATCCGAGAATACGGAGGAACAACTGTATGTATGCTTTTCATGACATTATCTTCAAGTCAAGACTTTCCCAACTTCAGGATCATCTTTTTCCTGTCTCAGTCTTTAAAAGACATTTGATACATGTTTAATTGATGCCATGAACTAAAAATTGTTTGTCATTGTACAGTTGCTTCAGAGCTCTGCAATTCTTTTATTTTATAAGTGGACGGTCTGTGGCCCTTCAGGTGTTCTTGACTTCCTACACTTGGCTTCTTACACATTTCAGAGCACCGGTTATATTGAGTGGGCTGACTGAATCCAACAACACTCCCAGGGCTGCACACTTTAACAGCTATCCCTTCTCCATCTTTTCTTGCTCAATTTTGAAGTGGGGATTATAGAACACACTGCAGATTTACAACATCCAGAAAAAGCACAATACAAAACTTCTAATACTTGTGTACAAGGGACATAACCCCTATGACTGTGGATTGCTTCTCTGTAGCATCCAGAGAATTTCCTTAATACATCATGAACCTCACTTTTCAAACCAAAAGAGGTTTTAAGTAGAACTACTGAAAGGACTTTTTTTTACCTACCAAAGAACATTTTTTTTTAATAATTTGTTCTGTGCACACAAACCACATTATTTATCAGAAGAAAAGGGATTCTTACTGAGAAGTGTGCTCTGTATTTAGTTCTTCTTTCAGAAAGACAAATGTTTCTCTCTCCTCAGGCTCCAAATAACTTATATCAGGACCATCTTGGTATGGAGTAATTACTCTTCTGACCATAGCAGGGATCTGCAACATCATAAATTCTTTTTAAACCAAACACTAGGAAAGACAGGTAGGTACTAAATTCAGATATTAAAAGTATCTGCCGCAGTACATTTTGAAATACCACCGCTGTCACAGTTTAAAGTGTGGTGGGACAGAGAAGCTTTCCATAGTGCATTAATTAAAGGACATATATTTGCAAACTTATCTACCTCATAAAAACATCTGACAGTGCATTGCACAAAAGCACCTGCCCAAGCTCTCATTTAGTAATTACATGCAGAAAAAGCTGTTTTATTAATCCATTCTTACTTAGATCACTGCAATTACTACACAATAATTTTACAGCCATATCCAAATGAGGAGACATTCACTGAAGTAACTACAACTGTTAAGAGAACAAGCTTTTCTCATTGGCTAGACTTTGTTTATAAAGAGCACAGCTCAAAGTACATTGTATTTGTTACATTTCACAAACTGCTTTCAATCCCAATTTTGGGACAGAAAAGGTGGTATATAAAGTTAGTACCAGCAGCAGAAGCAATGATGATGGTTTTGTTCCCCATGCTTTTCAATATCTACATGAAACAGCTGGGAGAGGTCATCCAGAGTTTTAGGGTATGGTGTCATCAATATGCTGATGACACCCAACTCTCTCTCTCCTTTCCATCTGATTCCAAGGAAGCTGTCTCAGTACTGAACCAATGTCTGTTGTCACTAATGGACTGGATGAGGGAAATAAATTGAAACTTAATTCCGACAAGACAGAGGTGCTCCTGTTCAGTCGAAAGGCAGATCAGGGAATAGAGACTCAGCCTGGGCTGGATGGGGTTACACTTGCCCTGAAATCTCAGGCTCACAGCTTGGGTGTGCTCCTGGACTCAACTCTGAGCCTGGATGCCAAGGTCTCAGCAGCGGCCAGGAGTGCATTTGCAATTAAAACTAGTATGCTAGCTGCATCCGTTCCTTGAGACTTCAGATCTGGTCATGGTGACACATGCCTTGATTACATCCCATTTGGACTACTGTAATGCACTCTACATGGGTCTGCCTTTGGAAACTGTTTGGAAGCTTCAGCAGGTCCAGAATGCTGTGACCAGAATAGAATGCTGACCAGAGCTAGCCATAGGGATCATATAACCCCTGTGTCAAAACAGCTTCACTGATTGCCGGTTCGTTTCCAAGACCAATTCAAAGTGTTGGTCATAACCTATAAAGCCCTCTACGGCTTGGATCCTAAGTATTTGAAAGACCGTATCTCCCGATATGAACCTGCCAGAATTTTCCTCAAGAGAAGGCTTTCTCTCAATCCCACCATAATCCCAGGCTCTCTTAGTAAGGACATAAGAGAGAGGTTTCTCAGTGGCTGCTCCCACCCTCTGGAACACCCTTCCTAGGCAGGATAGGCTGGACCCCTCCCTGCTTTCCTTTCACCAGCAGGCAAAAACATTTTTTTTTTATTTCAGCAAGCTTTTAATTTGTACCTGCAGACACAGAGGCTTTATTGGGCTGTGCTTTTATGTGTTTTTATTTGTTTTAACTTGTATATGTTTTTTAAAATCATTTTATTACTTTTAATTATTTTTAATTGTCTTTTTACTTGCTTTTTACACGTAAACTGCCTGAGGAGTGCTTTGGCACTGACAGGCAGTACAGAAATTCAATAACTAAATAATAAATAAAATAAAATTCTGGAACATATTTTTAGGGACACGGATTAAAATATATGACAAACAGCAGAGCTTCATGGTTAGGAAAAAATGGCATGAGGGTTTTTGCCCACCGAATAAAAAGGAGGACAACTCAAAGCACACTTTATGGACTCTCTGCCCAAACATGGCTCCAAGAATAATGACTATTACATTTCACAATTGAATTTGGGTTATTTCAACAAGTTAATGGTAGAACTTACCACTTTTCTGTAAGCAACAGAAAGGTCTTTCAGGACCTCTTCACTTAAAACATCCAGAGCCCTAAGACAAATAAGACATGGAATGCCAACTGAACTACAACTCAGTAGTATGGATGTGCAGATCTATTTACAGTATTCTGGATCTGTTCCATTGCTTATTTTTCCAGTCATGAGTTCAGGTCAGCCTGATTCCATCTCCACTTTTTGATGTTCTTAAAATTTCTCACAAAAAACTGTTTTACATTTTTGCAAATAATGTTCTTCCTGCACACAATTTTGTTCATAATTTTCCAAATACCTGCATTTTTCCAAGTTACTTTTCTATAATCTGTGTGTACATAATATTTTCAATATTGTGTCCACTTTTGTGAACACTTTTCCATGTAGTATGGGTTTTTGTGAAATTTCTTCTAAAGTATGCACTCTTTTGAACAGAGCCACTCAGTTTAGGAAAGTGTACAGTCCTGCTGTCAAGCCTGTTTCATTTTCCTTGCTTGTTTGGGAGATGTTTAATCTGGTCAATTTGCAATCTGGTAAATTTTGAATGAATTTCTTATCCATTCCTATGCAGTGGAGCTACTATCCAGCTGTGTCCAAGTAAAGAGAAATGAAAGACAATTATGTGGCATTCTTCATTTTTAACATTCAGATCCTAAAATCACATGCTGTGTTTATAATGTAACTGAAAGAACAAAATTCTAAAGTGATGGCAGTAGATAGCTATTGCAGGCTCGTGTAAATGCCCTTGCAAGCACTGTGAACAGTTTTTTGGCTTGGCAACATTTCCAGAATGTTTACACAACATTTTTTTTTAAATAGTGATATGAGCAGCAGAGAACCTTTTCCCCAAAGCCTAGCAACATGCAGGGAGAAAAATGATGCTATGATGGTATAGAAAGTATTTTGCAGATGCAAGGAATAATTTTAAGAAGAGAAATGGGAGCTTGACAGAGTAGGGACTCTTTAGACATATGGTTTAATCCAGGATTAGTCCAACACAGAACAGATCCATTAAAATGAAGGGAATTTGTCAATCTCTGTTAATTCAAGTTCCATCAGTTTCAGTCTTCTTAATGTTATACTTAATTGCATTCTTGCAAAACTAAAAAAACATCCCACATAGTCCACACATTGCTTTCCAATTATTCTATTCTAGGTAGCCAAACTGGGAAACTGCCTAGTCATCCCTCTACATTTGCAGGTTTCACCTTCACGGATTTGATTATTCACAGATTATTTGCCGCCACCTCTGCTGATGCCCTACACCACTTTAATAGGGACTTGTTTAAGATCAGTGTCCATCTTGAGTTGTGTTCAATTAAGTCAGACTTAATCAGTGCTCAAATCTTTGGTTACTGAGAGAAAATGAAACTGGCGGGGTGGCTGGGCCTGGCCACACATGTGCTCCCTCACTCGCTCAGGTGGGGAAATGGGACAGGGGAGTGGGAGCAAGGAGACCACGCACATTCCTTCACGGCCAAACTCGCTCAGGTGGGCAGGGGAGAAGGGAGTGGGACGGGGCAGCTGGGGGAAGATGGGCATGCACATTTATTTATTTGTTTGTTTGTTTAGCATATTTATATCCCGCTCTTTAGCCACACAGGCTCTCAGAGTAGCTTACAAATGGTTAATTTAACAGTTCCCTGGCCTCAGGCTTACAATCTAAATAAGACATGACACATAAGGAAAAGGGAATGGCAGTGGGGGTAGGGATTAAAGCCAGCAGATACTGCTGGTTCTTTTCTCCTTCCAAGGCCAGAGCAATGGCAGTTGGGTTGGAGGGTGGGCTTTCCTCTGCTTCTGGGCCCAGGCCTGATGGAGTTCTGCCTCCCTCATCATCTCTCCCTCTAAGAGCAAGGCAGTGGGATGTGGGGAGGGCCTTTCCTTTCCTTATTCTGCTGTTGGGAGCCCTAGGAGGCAAGTGGAGACAACCCAGGCCACTGATGTGCAGCACGCTCACTGGCTATCCTGGTCTGCATTGAACACTATTCCCTTGCACACTCACTCATTCGGGGGGAGGGGATGGGATGGGATGGGGGAGCAGGAGGAAGGAGGGCACACACGTTCTCTCGTGCACTCAGTCTGTCGGGAGGGGTGGACAGGAAGGGGATGAGACATGGGAGTGGGAGAAGGGAGGGCATGCACATTCCCTCATGCGCTCACTCAATTGAGGGAGAAGGGGATGGAACTTGGGAGCAAGAGGAGGGAGGGTGCATGCATTCCCTCAAGCACTCACTCACTCAGGCGTGTGGGGGGAGGGGATGGGACATAGGAAGCGGGAAAAGGGAGGGTGCACACATTCCCTCAGACACTCACTTGGGCAAGAGGGGATGGAACAGGGGAGTGGAGGAATAAGTGTGGATGGTGTGCAGGTCTCCAGGGTGAATGTTGGGAGCAGGAACAGGGAATGGGAGGAGAAGAGAGCTGGAGTGGGTGGGCAGGATGGGGGCATCAGCAGGAGGGGGGCAAGGGCAGCGGGAAGGGGTTGCAGCAGCTGCTCCTATAGCACTCTCTCCGTCCACCCCAGCAACCCGCACATCGCCCGCCATCCTTCGTCCCACCACCTCATCCCATCCCCTGCCCCTCCCACTTGAGTCAGTGAGTGTGTGAGGGAACATGCGCGTGGCTGATCCCAGCCAGCCAACCAGTACAGGTACTTTTCTGTGTGTGTTAAATTCAGTTTGGAAGGCCTAAAGATACTCATGGTTTTTCCAGTTTCCCATGGCTCCTGCACCCCTAACCTCCATGGGAGTTGAGGGACAACTGTATAATACAGACCATTACTTTTACAGAACCTCCAAAAACCTTTTCCCAACCTCTGTTTCAAAAAACATTTTGGAATTGGGTACAAACACATTTTTAAAAGAAATCCAGGAAAAATGCATACAAGCAGTTTCAACTTTTAAAGCAGATGTTTGGGGGCACTCTGTGAAGACAGCTGCTGAGGAAGACACTCTCAAACAGTCAGATATACATGCAGGTCTACCTGCACCCCTCTGGATCACAGCCTACCAGAGTGAGTGAACAAGCAGAGCCACAACCTGCTCTTACCTTGTTTCGAGTATAGCTGCCATGTTTAGTACTATGAATTGCAAACAAGACTGTTTCAGCTGTTCAGCATTATACATGGCTGAAAACTCCAGAAGCTCAGCAGCATTCTTTAAAGTAACTGAAATTGGAAACAAAGGCAAATAAACTAGAAAGCATGATAGAAAGCTAAGACAAAATGAAAATAACATTTCCCACCTACTGTCAACCATATAAAGAAAAAATTCTACTTCCAAATTCCAGTGGACTGCACAAGGTTCTGGGCCATGTTTTAGGGTGCATACAGACCACTTTGGGTACCAAAAAGCTTTCCACATCTGCACAAATGGAGCACAGGGCCTGAAATTCATTCTACATGCTCCTACAGCTGCACAATGCAAACAAAGTAAGATAGATAATGGAGGGAATCTATCTTTCAGAAAGCTTGCCCCTCATTACTAGTCTTTTGGATGAGGAAACCCTCCAGCACATTGTGAGAAGTCCTGGGTCAAAGTATTTCCTTTTAATAATAAGCATAATGTCATAATTTTAAAGAGATAATGGGAACAAGTAACATGTCTTTACATATTACAATATATAACAATACAGTAGGACCCCAATATCCACTGATTCATTATCCACTGATTCAATTATCCACAGAACACAAAACAGCACACCTACCATAGAGTCTTCCTAGAAAATGTGTCCTCTCTAGCCATTTTCTAGGTATTCCAAGGCAACTCTATGGTATTTTAAACCAGAAGTCCCATTATTTTCAATGGTGTTCACTATTATCCACGATTTTCGGTATCCACAGGCCACCCCCAGAATCTATCACCAGTGGATACAGGGGTCCTACTGTATCTTACAATAACATTCTGAATAACATTTAGAGTAACGTTATGAAATGAGATATAACTCACGCTTTTCTGTAATGGCCACTTCACAGATTTCTTTCAGTCGTGACATAAGGAGCTGGTCTGCTACTACAAGAACATTGCAGATGAACTCCACATTTTGAGATTCTGCAAATCATTGGGAAATTTTATCTTGAACAAGCTTTCAATTTGCTTTCTTTACAGCTAGCTGAACTAAGATCACAGACTCACACACACAGTATTAATTAGTTCACTCTTCCCTAAATGATTTCAAACAATCAGCTTGGAATGTGCAAGTTTCTGCCCAGAGCTACATAGTCTGTCTTCCCCAAAAAGTTCATACACACAATATAATTTTGCTCCTTGCTTCAGCTTTCTGCAGCCCTTTATAAAATTTGTTTACTACTTCCAATATTTCCCCCCTCTTTGATTCGCCCTGCATTTTAGCAACTCTGTTCTCATTTGCTGTGTACTTGCATGCCATTATCTTCCAAAGACATAACTGTGTTATTCTGGAATATCAGTATGAAAAGGGGTCTTTTAGCATCTTAGAGACCGAGGAAGGAATTGTACCATAAGCCTTCATAGACTTGGTCTACTTCCTAAGATGCACAGAATGAACTAGGTGCCTAGGAATAGACCTTACAAGCAGGCTGTTGAATTTGCCATAGAAATGCAAAACTTGTGGGGGTGATGATAAGGTGACAAGTTCAGTTTAACAATGGTCATTGATGGACAAAGGCAGGAGGAAAGCTGTTGCCTAAAGTCAGACTGGGTGGGTGCCAGAAATGTCAGTGCCCTCACCTTTTACAACAACAGCTTCATCCGTGTAAATATAATCCAGGACGACCTGCAGGATGTCCGAGGGGAATGGCATTTCCAGAGATGCACAGCGTGATGCCTAGATGGAAGCAAGGCCCAGAAGAAATTCCCTGTGAGCTTTCAGGAAAGGCTTTAGATTGTAGACCTTTGCCACTAGCAATACCACTCACACAATAATCCCAAAATGATGATGAAAACGAAAAGGTAACAGTAGCTGCTAATATTTCCAAATAAATGCAGATAGATAATCAGTATAGTGTGCTTACTTTCTTACAGCCCGCACACATAAGCACAAGCACACAGTATCATGATAGTCTTAAAAACTAAGACATTAAGAAATTCTGTAATTCTAACAAAAAATCACTTGATTTTTTTTATATTTTATTTTATTTTATTTTATTTTATTTTATTTTGATGCAGAGGACTGTTTCCCAAATTTCTGACAGCCGAAAAGCATTTTTTTTCTTGGATAGCTGACAGACACACAACTAAATTTTATACTTCAAAAGGGTTTTGAGGAAGGAGATGAATTAAACAAATATTAAATCACCCACTCTTAAAGAAACCCACCTCCAGTATTTGTATGCATGCCTCTTGTTTAGAAGCTAAAGCAACAGGAAGCCCAGGCACACAATGACTGAATTGCACCCAGCACCCAGTGGAGATATCTGATGAAATTACTTATTTCCAACTGAGGCTGGCTAGAGAGGGAAGCCAGGGCAATGAATCCATCAAAAGCCTCTTCTGTATATATTTAAAAGTGCAGGGTCGGGGACCCATCAAACTTGTCCTTGAAATTCCAAATGGATGGGCTATACAGTATTAGCAAGATTTGAGAAGGAGCTACTTTTCAAAAGAATGCAATCTCCTCTTTCTTTTATGTGAACAGAACTAGTTGCTTACTGCTCAAATCTTAGCCTTAAAGATATTTTAGGAAGCAACCAAAGGAGTGTGAAGTCGAAGGCTTTCAAGGCCGGCATCCATAGGTTTTCCGTGGGTTTTTTTCCGGGCTGTGAGGCTGTGTTCTAAAAGAGTTTACTTCTTACGTTTTGCCTGCATCTGTGGCTGGCATCTTCAGATGAAGATGCCAGCCACAGATGCAGGCGAAACGTCAGAAGGAAACTCTTCCAGAACATGGCCTCACAGCCCGGAAAAAAACCCACAGAAAACCAACCAAAGGAAGCTTATTGCTCACTTTTTTCTTTACTGCAAAGGCTAGAAAATAATCTGCTGTTTAGCCACATCCAGCGTATTACTGATCTAGTTCAGAAATAAGTCACTTTTAACCATACCTATATTGCATGCACGGGCCACTTTCTTGATATTACAACTCAATTTGCAAGCAATTTGGTATATTATGAAGAGAAGTTCACAAATGCTTATGGCAAGAATTTAGACTATGTCTCTGCATTATCTTCTGAAGCTGCCTTCCACTACATCAAATTACTGAAGCATGTTATCAAATACTATCTACTCTGACTGCAAACACCTCTCCAAGAAAGTAGAAGTATGACAGTATGACTTATCACTCATCCGTCTAGCTCAGTATTATATGCAGTGACGGGCAGTGACACTCCACGGTTTCGTAAATATCTCTACATGGAGATACTAGGGATTTGACCTGGAAAATATTGCATGCAAAGATGTGTTCTGCTATTGAGCTACAGCTCCTCTAATCCTAAATTACTTCTATTAAAATTCTATCATCCACAACGAATGTGCAGCTAATGTTTTATGGCGTGTTACAAGGAACATAAAAATTATTTGTGCTCAATTAAGAACATAAAAGTTATTTGTGATCACTCTGTGCTACATCTGAACACAAAAGTCAGATTTTGATCTTCTGCTTTTATGATCTTATACAGACACGGGCCCTTTTTTTAGTCCACTGCCAATTTCTCTTTCTCAATTTCTTTCTCTACACAACCCTCAAGTAAATACTTCTGCACAAATTAAAGTGTACATACACAATATTGATACACTTACCTCAATCCAGGAGCTGCTCAGCATGCTGTGAAAGTAGTCTGAAAAGGAGATAAATTTCATTTTGACATGCATTACAAAAATATATAATTATTAATAAAGTAACAAAAATACCTTACAGTATACCTACCAAGTCTTGCACAGAGTACACACTTGTGGCATGGGAACTCTTTTCCTTCTATAGACTTCATGGTTACATCGCAGAGGTATGAACTTAAAAAAAGAAAGAAACACCTAATTTAAAGAGACCAATTGGTAAATAATTGACTAATGGCTTAATCAAACTGAGTCCTTATTATGCTTAACATACAAACTTAAATGCGTGGATAAAGAATATTAGAACTATCCAACTGCAAAATGGACATGGTTCAACATCATGTTTTATGAAAGCAACCCAAATTGGAATTCACAAAATAGAAAGCTCATAGGCATAACACCATTTCTATAAAAAATGACATTTATCTTGACTGCTCTGCAGAGTAATACAAGGGTATCCTCCACTATCCAGAAGATTTACATTCTGAGTAAGTGAGCAGGAAAATGTGAAGATGGACAACACAGACTGAAAGAGTGGGAACAGGCATAAAGCAGAGGAGGAAAAAGTGGCAGGACACTGCCAGACAGTGACTTTTTGATCTTGGTGCATGAATTCTAACTCAGAACTGCCAGTCAAATCTGTTTTATTACAAAGCCTAATGAATAAAAAATACAAACAATTTTGTGAAGAAATAATTGTCTTCAATGTGCTACAGATCAGAAGTGGTATGTCTATGTGAATGCTGTATTTGACACATAATTTTATATGCAACCCACTATATGTAGGATCAGTAAAAGACCAAAAGATACAGTATAAAGAAGCTCTTCTCTTAGGAAGAGCAAGGAAGAGGGCAGAAGTGAGGATGAGGCACAAGGCTTCTTTTCTCTCATAAGGACTGACTAAGAAACATCTAACTAGTACCTTGTACATTTGGCCTTCTACTCTCCACCACTGAACCATGTACTTAACTTTTTAAAACTTACAATTTTTTCTGGTTTAGCTTTGGTTTATTTCCACTTTTTCTGTTGGTAACATTAATTCTTCCATTTTCTATTCTGACTCCATCTAGCCTGCAACAAAATAAAACTATTAATACACATAGTGCACAGAAAATGTATTATATCCTTAAAGAAATTAATTGGCTATGTCCTTAACCATATCTCACAGCAAAATAAGAGGGTAATATTTTTTTAAAAAAACTTGCAGAAATCCTTGATGAATGACAGATTATTCAAACTGTCAGCGTCACTGTCAATTTCTGTCAGTTACAATATTTCAGCATGTTATAGTGGCCCAGCAAAGCATAAACAAGCATTTGCCAATCTTTTTCAGGAATTTTACTCATTTTTTCTGGGATTTCTAGGAACAGGGAAGGGAGTTTGCTTTTGCAGGCAGTCTTTAAGAAGTCCAAGTCATCAACCACTTTCATCAAAAAAAATTCTAAAATGTAATCAAAGACTCCTTGGAGCACAACGTGGACTGAGGAGTCACAAGATTGGGTCTGGGCTTTTCCTGTAACCTTCACCCTGGTAAAAACTGCCACAGACTATGCTTTTGTTGTTATGATTTGGGGCTAAAGAGCAAGTGGTTCATAATTCACTAGCTATTGCTATGTTCCATAATGCAAGCTAAGGATTCCAGTTTAGGGCCTAAATCCTATTCTGATTAGAGTAGGCCCCCTGAACAAGTGGCATCTACTTACATATTGACTTGCCATTCAACAGTTAATTAAATGGGTCTATTCTACTTGGAACTAACCAACAGGATGCCAGCATAAGTTTGGTTCTCCAAGCTACTGTTTGCATTCTAAAGCAAGCATTTAGAAATGGGCTCAGTTAGGATGACTGACAGTAAAGAGGAGTAATGCCCTTCTACTTAAAACAACAACTCCTACCATGCAGTTGTGACCATGTCAGGAACTGCTAAGCCCTGTGCTTGCAAATATTTTGTGAAAGTAGAGTCTTCCTTTTTCATCAGGGGCACAAGTGCTTAACACAAGGATCAGGCTGTTAGAACAAATACAGAAACATGTGCATGTACGTAAGTGACTGGTATACCTTGAACTTAAACTGCCAAGTCCAAATTTGTTTGCAGCAACCTGCAGCATTTTTATAAGATTCCCTTCTTCTCCAACACCTTTGCATTTCTTAGAAGCGGATTTTGGTTTACTTTTCTGTTTTCCATTTACCAGCTGCTCTTGGTTACTTCTGTAAATCTCAAATGCAGACTTACTATTAGCATCCCCATGAATAGTTATTTTATTCAAGTTTTTAATTAAGGTTTCTTCATTTTCTTCCATTCTTTCTTTGTACACCATTTTGGTCCTGTGACCATGAACAAGCAGATCACAAGAGTCTGTGTATATGTACTGCAGAAGGTACATAAACAAGTCTGGTTGAAGTTTTTCAATCACAAACAAATCGCAACCAACATCATCTTCCTCTTTACGGTAAAGGTCAGTGGGATCCAGCCAACTGTGATCAGCGGCAAAGAGCTTCCGGAAAAAATCAGAACGCATTGCCAAAATATACTTGTGTGCAGGGAAAGTTCTTGTTCCAACCTGAAAAGTCACATCATGGATGGTGTCCATAACTTCTGCTTCTCCCAGCAATTTGCCAAAATCCTCAGGAAAGCTAGACATTGACACACTTGGAATTTCATATAAACTGGAAAACAGAATTATATAGATTTTCCTTTACTTTAATTTTCATCTCACCCTATTAAAATCAGTCCCCTCTTCTCAAACATCAAAAGAAACATGAACCCGTAAAGAAATATGTTCTTTTTCTTGAGTTAACAAAAGTACAAACAGGGTACTTATAAAATACATATTAAGAGTGTATGCTTGTGTGTGCGCACTCACACATGTACTGATCCTTGGAAAGAGAGGGCATGGATGCACTGCACTCCTTAACTACTGACTTAAGCATCCTGGATAATGAATCTTGGATTCATAACCCCACACATTAGCACTAGCAGGCACATTGCCCATTCTGCAGCTAGCAGTTTTGCTTTAACATAGCACATAGCCTTCCATTTGCAAAATGCCGGACATAATAAGCCAAGAACAACTTCATCATAACTCAAGCGCTAAACATTAATGAGACAGTATCTTGACTAATGTACCAAAATAACAATTCTTTGAAAGGCAACACTAATTTCTCTAGCACTTTCAGATAAATTATTCCTCCAAATAAATGAAGCGTACCTTGTTTTTGGATCTGACTGTAAAACAGCAAAATTACATCCATTAGAATCTGTGGTAACACTGACTGCTCTGTGAACAAAGGCAAGCTTCTCAAGTCGTATCCGTTCATATATATAGTTGGTGTCGTAAGATGAGATGTCATTTGAGGAATTGTGAAGGTTTGAAACTATCTCTGCTAATTATAGAGAGGTTAAAAATAATTAGATGACCAGCCAAAGAAACAAAAAGAAAACATTTTTCTGCAATAGTTGACTGACTTCATTATAGCTGAAAGACAACATGTCTGGCTTCTGTTACAAATTTACTGCTCAACACATGATGTGCTTTCTAAACAATTTACCTAATCTCATAAGAACATAAGAAAAGACCAACATCTCTCTTTATGAAGCAGTACATAATACCACCCTATTTAATGTGCAGCATGGTTTTGTTTTGTTTTTGTTTTTTACAGTGAACATATGGACAGGACAAGCCAGTCAAGATGACTATTTTGTAACTAAATCAAGTGATGACTGATGCTTCCACAATCAGACACACATACAGATAAAAACAACTCAAGGTCTTAGAATGGAACATAAAATATTTTAAATGCTTTATCCACTCAGACACTCCATGGCTCAGATATGTACCAAAGTTGTGTTTTGTAAGTACTCTGTGTTTAGAAAGCACTTTGGTTCATACCATGTTTCAGTTGAAGTTGTAAGGATCCCGGTGCTCACAAGACTGTCATCTGAATGTTACAGTCAAATGAAGAATTCACTTCACAAATCATATTACCCAAATGAGACCCAGATTACAGAGTAACATAGGCCTATTTTGTATTGTCATATGCTCAACAATAACACTGTTTTAGCAACACATTTCCTTATTCCTGGAAGTGTGCACTACTTCAATGCACTAGATGGCACCAGGTAGTCAGACTAATTCTCTTATGCAGAAGTGTTGCTTTTTTTCCCTACAGAAAGTTTGTGGTCCAGCACCAACTAATAAGGTTGAAAATATGGTCCCCAGACTACACAACAGAGCTTACTGCAAATTCCCAAGGAACATGTACAGATGGCCCTCCGTATCCACGAGAGTTCAGTTCCAGAACCCGCCCCCCCCCTGTGGACAGAAAAAAAACACAGATGGTTGAGTCCCATATAATTCAATGGCAGCGATGTGCATGAAGACGCTGGAGCGTGTCTGTGTGCACATCGCTACCATTTTAGATATGAGGCACAATGATCCATAGTCACTTGAATCCGCTGATAGACAGCCCGCAGATAAGGAGGGACCACTATATATATAAAGATTTTACCTTTTGTTTAAAAAGGAAAAATGAAACAAACTCTCCCTGGCCAGAATGTTAGCTGACACAGCCACAGGTGTGACTACTGAAAAAACATCTTGCCTGGTCAAACTGACTGAAGAGAGCAGTGCGAAAATAGCAAGTGAAATAATATACACAAGCTGCCAATAATTTGTTTTGTCATGTGTTGAAACCAATAACCTTATTGGTTTCAACAGACACTTTGTAACCATTGATTCTGGTGTGTTTCTTTTTGTATCTTGTTTTATTACGGCTCATGTTTGGTTTATTTTAACTTGAACACTATTTTGTATATTTGTTAACGTAAATGGTATATGAAGATCTTTAAATTAAAAAAGAACAACGATGTTTGTGATGAGTACTGAAGGGAGCTACTCCAAATGTAGTTTTTGAAACACTGTGTTTTTATTTCACTTTACCATGGGCGCTAAACAGACAAGTGAGTCATACAATGAATGTTGCTCAACAAGGAAGAAAAGAGAACTATTCCTGATGACATGGAGGGAAGAGGGGAGCCATAGTGCTTGGATTTTCAATGTGTATGCACCTTACTACACAGCTAGCCCTGAAAGCTCTCTCACTCTCTATGGTGCTGAAGCATTATAGCAATTGATCTCAGGGCTAGCAATGCAGTGACATGAGAGGCAGTTTTACCTTACTTCAATGCTTTGCTTATCAGCTAAGGAACACCTTTGCTATCTTCCCCAAAGCCAAAGAAAGGATACAAAAACAGTGCTAATATCCTATCAGCCATGAAAAAAAATAAGTATAATCTGTGGAGTAAAAGAATTAGTTAAGTCCCCTATAGGACACTGTCATGATGGAGTGACTGCAACTCCCATCATGGAGCAAGAACACATCTGCAAGAACTACATTTCCCATCATCTGTAAATTTCCATTCCCTAGTCATCAGATAAAAGTTAATACAGGGGCTCTGAAGGTGAGGGGGTGGATCCTCATTTGCTAAGCATTATATCACATCACCTGACTGGAGAGCCAATCAGATTGGGCAATGCAGAGCCAATCAGATTTGGCTAATGGAGTTTTGAGAAGCTGCAGCCTTTGTTTTCAGCCACATGGTTTTGGTGAAGGTCTGAGGACACAGACCAGCTGCATGGTATTAGGGGTCTGAGATGGAGATGACCTCACAACTTACTCTGAAATTCCATTGTCAGAGACTCAAGCTAGACCAGCTTTGATAAGTTGGTCTAGCCTATCCCAATGGGACACATCTTGATTCCAATGGACTTCCTAAATCTGAGTGGGACTTTTCTTAGAGTAGGAAAATGTGTGTTTAGCTAGTCACGTTAGTTTTATTATTTATGTTTACCCTGTAGGTTTAGACGTTCTGATATTTTTTTTAATATATATTTTTTATTCTAAATTATTTCCAGAGATCTCTTCCAAAAATACTTCAAGTTCATACATTACATATTTGGCTTTATCATAATTAATTAAATTAAAACTTGACAAGACGTTCTGATATTCTATGTAACTCTTAAGTTGGTACCTGGAGAGAAATGCCTTTTCTTCATGATACTATTTCTGCTAATGGTTTGCTTGCTTGAACTTAAAAAAATAAAGCTTTTTCTGTTTTTCCTACTCAAGCCTACATACATGTGCCTTGCTTGGGCAAGCTATCTTGATTCTTCTCTGGGATACAGAAGGAGGGGTTAGGGGTAAACCTCATTTAAGTCTGGAAAGCTTAATATAAAAATGTGATTATTCCTCTGTAATCACATTTTTCAGTATCATTTTAGGATCAGGGGGTGGTGGCTGCATTCTGGCCTCTAGGGGGCACTCTTGTGCGAGACACTAAGGGTTCCCTTAGAGGAGAAGCTAGTTTGGGGATTCCAGGCTGAGAGCCCCAAGTTAGCTGATTTTGCAGGGAAACAAAAGGCGATATCCTGACTTCTAAGGTGTGTATGTGGGTGTGCAGGCACACAGAGGCCAGGCTATCACCGGACAGACACGAACACTCAGGGAACACTCAGGCAAGAAAATGTGGATTGATGTGTAATAACACCAATTTGCAGCAGCTTTCATTTGTCTCTACATTTGTTTTTTTCAAAATTGCAGGCATGCAAAGAATGTTCAAACACATGCCTGCGAACCAAGATGATAGGTGCAAGTGAATTACTTGCATTTTTATTGCCACTGAACAGTATTTTTAAAAAAAAGAAGGAAGTCCAAGGTGTGGAAGTCCAATATAACACTTAAATGAACAGAAAAAAAGAAGGAAAAAAGGCTGTTTTGTCACCTCAATGCACAATCGCTACAGTGAAAATCCAACATGGCAGTTCCAGGCATTGCCTTGCCGGCAAGCTCTGCCCCCGCACACATCCAACCAATCAGCTGTCCGCTCTGAGAATGCACGGCAATGCACACTGCTTATCCTAATAAACAATAGTGCACATACCCATGCATTATTTTTTTAAATGTGGGGAAGCCGCGAAAGCTTTTCCCACAGAGTATTTAGTGTTTTTGGCTCCCCGCTCCTTCCAAATACAACAGATTGATGCAGGATTCCATTTAGACAAAACATTCTCCTCGAATTCTATGAACAGTATTTTCACCATACAGAGAAGCCCTCAGACCTCAAATTCAGTATTACAGAAACTTAATACAGGTTGAGTTTCCCTTATCCAGAATTCCAAAATCCAAAATATTCCAAAATCCATAACTCTCTGAGCATCAACATGACAGGGTATTTTATATTTTATGTGTTTTCTGGTGGTTCAATATACACAAACTTTGTTTCATGCACAAATTTTTAAAAAATATATTGTGTATAAAATTACCATCAGATTGTGTGTATAAGGTGCACATGAAACATAAATGAATTTCATGTATACACTTGGGTTCCATCTCCAAGATATCTCATTATGTTTATGCAAGTATTCCAAAATCTGAAATATTCTAAAACAGCTTTGGTCCCAAGCATTTTGGATAAGGGAGTCTCAACCTGAATCCTTATTTCATAACAAAAGGTACAAATATAAACCAAAATATTCTGTCACTATTATTTCTTCAAAGGTGCATGGGAAAGTGTCACTGTACAGTAAGCCATGTGATACTGACTTATGAGTTGGTAATTTTAAGTTAGCTAACTGGGTTTACTTTAAATAGTATTGCCTAGGTATTTTTTTTTTCATTTATTTGTATGCCTTAATCTTTTTATTTTTTTGGCAGAGGGGGGTGGGATATCGTATTTACAGACTGTCCCAGAACTGTCTAAGCCTATGTTTCTCCGGAAGTAGAAGTTTTGCTAAAGTCATTTATCTATAGAATATATATACACTTCACTTCAATATAATAAAATCTCTGATATACTCATTATCGAAGTGGCAGACCTTTCTTTTCTGAGTTTTTATTTCCATCCACCCACTTTCCTTTGAAGGCTTCACCATCCTGTGTAACGAACATCATTTCATTCCTATTTAAGGAAATATCTGACATGTAGACTTGGCGGCCGTAGATCCATCGGCACTGCTTCATAGGACTGTTAGCAGACTTCCAGCAAAACACCTAAGATGTTAGTAGAGAGAGGAAGAGAGACAGTATGAGGTTCGCACATAATTATCATTCCTATCCTATTCATGTGCTTTAAACTAAATGTTTTCTGTACCATTGCCATCATTTGCCCTAATGCAGCTGCTTATAGACTTAAGCAATAGCCATCCCGTTTCCCTAAAGGCTTTTTTTTTAACAAAAACATTAAAAACTGGTAGAACTGCCTCATAGCTGTTTAGCAATAAAAAGGCTTTTGTTCAGAGATATACACTTGAACTTTACATATGATCCTATTCATCATGTTTGTTTTAGAGAAAAGTAGTTATGGGACCACACCTACCTTTTGACAGATGACTGCCAAAACCATTCATTGTGTTGTGCTGCTGTGTGCCTTCAAGTCATTTGACTTATGGTGACCCTAAGGTGAACCTATCAAACCGTTTTCTTGGCAAGATTTGTTCAAAGGGGGGTTGCCTTTTGCCTTTCTCTGAGGCTGAGAGAGTGTGACTTGCCCATGGTCAACCAGTGGTTCTCTATGGCCAAGCAGGGATTTGAACTCTGGTCTCCAGTCGCAGTTCAACACACAAACCTCTACACCATGCTAGCTCTCACTTTAAAGACTAGGAGGCAACAATACTTTAAAATGGCCAAATCAATTATTTTCCCTCAGTAGGTTTTCCTTTCCAGAAATCCTTTCAACAACATCTTAGAAGCTTCATTTCTACTACCATAGCACTACATATGCAAACATACAGTTGACCCTCCACTTTCACAGGGATTAGGGTCACAAGACCCCTGGGAAAGTGCAAAAACTGTGAATATAAATAAAAATTGCGAACACTATTTTTTTTACCTGAAAGAACACTCCTCTAGGGATCTCTAGGCCCTCCAGTGCAACTCTATGGTCCACTTCCACAGGAAGTGAACCACAGAATTGCACTGGGCGACCTACAAACATCTAGAGAGAACATATTAATCAAATCCGTAAAGGCTTAACCCACAAATGTGCAGGGATGACTGTAGAGCCAGTGTGGTGTACTGGTTTGAGCATTCGACCATGACTCTGGAGAGCAGGGTTCAAATCAACTTTTGGCCATGGAAACCCACAAGGTGACCTTGGGCGTGTCACGCTCTCTCAGCCTCAGAGGAAGGCAAAGACAAACCCCCTCTGAATAAATCCAGCAAAGAAAACCCCATGATAGGTTCACCTTAGGGTCACTATAAGTTGGAAAAACCTTGAAGGCATACAACAATAACAATGCACACAAAAGAATGCACAAAAACATTCTTATCAGTAATTTCTCCCTTTCATTATAATTATTTGCTTAAAAATATATTGTGTGAATCTCTAAGGCCAGAAGAGATTTTATGCATTACAACTGCAAACAAACACATCTGAATTTTTAACTAATGCCATAGCTATGTCACATGTTACAAACAAAAAGGGTTGCTAAGGAGTACACTTGCATAATTTTTAAAAAATGATAGCTAGAACTTACTCTTCCAGCTTGATCCAGTGCAAGAATACAAATCCTCTGACCTCCATTTTCTTTAAGGTGTTGAGGAGCCACCTTGTAATCTAAATATCCTCCACTGACAAGAACCTTTTTTAGGTTTAGTTGCCTGAATAATGAAAACACAAAACAAGCTTATTTACACCAACATACCCACATCGGGAGACATGGAGACACACTATCCACAATGCTGCAGCCTTATTTGAGAACTCACGCCGAACAAGTCTTGAAGAGAAACGACAACGCAGAAAGGATCACAACCCAAAAACATCACCCAAGGAGACCTTCTGCTGTGCTTTTTGCAACCGGACTTGTTTATCTCAGATTGGCCTTTTTAGTCATCAGCGCGCTTGCAGAAAGCGCGGGATGTGTCCTTCCTGAATCTTCGTTTGCGAAGAAAAGCCAGAGAGAGACATACATATATCTTCTTAAACCTTAATTTTATTGTACAGGTGGGCAAAGTGCAGCCCTTAGGGCCATTTTGTGGCCCTACCTTCAGTAGGTTTTCCTTTCCAGAAATCCTTTCAACAACATCTTAGAAGCTTCATTCGTACTACCATAGCACTACATATGCAAACATACAGTTGACCCTCCACTTTCACAGGGATTAGGGTCACAAGACCCCTGGGAAAGTACAAAAACTGTGAATATAAATAAAAATTGCAAACACTATTTTTTTTACCTGAAAGAACAGTCCTCTAGGGATCTTTACGTCCAAAACTTTTAATGTTTTGACCCCAAATGCCCCCATCTGCCCTCTATTTTTGCCACACACACACACACCCCACCCGGCATTTCAGGCCCAGGGGTTTCTATTTTGGGCCTGACATGGCTGGTGGGGGATGTGACTTTTTAAAAGGACCCTAGGCCTAAAAAGGCATGGGGCCCACAAAAACATGGCAGAAAATGTCTCCTAGAGAGTGGCTGGGGCCACTGGGGGCAAAAAAGTTTTATTTTTAAAGGAGGGTGCGGGCTAACGCAAGCCCTCTAGCGTCACACAGTTGCCCATACCTGTTTTACAGTAACAGAAGTAATAAAATCGCCAAATACTGGAAGGCTAGCACAGATGTAAGAATGTTAATGCCAAGGGCAAAATTCACAAAGCTTCTTATAGTAAGTATGGAGGACAGCATAAGCTTTCTTGCTGATGTAGCAAACTATACAATATTAGGGCAATTAGTGACAGTTTTGCCTCCTCCTCATTTTAACTTATGTGGCTTATGAAAACTGCTCACCACATAACACCAATTTGTAAGAAGTTATTTGCATGTATGGGGAGGGGGTTCTCTACAGTTTAGCCTGTAAGATATATAAAGGACAAAGCACTGAAAGGCAACAATAATGGGGAAAGTTGGATCCAAAGTTTCCACACAACTGTCAGCTAGAAAGCACACTAGCTGACTAGTTTAACAGTAAACTAATGCATAATTGCAACTATGCTAGCGAAAGACTTGAGAAGTAGACTAAGGACTTTTCCATTTAGGTTTCATAACTACTGTGAGTCTAGTAGATAGTTTTAGTTAAGCTACATTCCATGAGGGCCTTATTGCACTACACTGTTATAGCACTATTATTCCACTTTAATTGCTATGGCTGCCTCCAGTGGAATTCTGGGGTTTGTAGTTTAGTGAGGCCTAAGAGCTCTCTGGCTGAGAGTTCTAAATGACTCTCCCTAAACTGCAAATCCCACAATTCCACAGGAGGCAGCCAGAGCCATTAAAGTGGAATCAAATTGCTATAACAGTATAGTGTGATAGGCTCTGAGTCCCTGAGTGTGCATGAGAATACCACAGCTGTACGTGCAGCTCTTGACTCCCCAGACCACCCTTTTTCTGGTCAAAAAAAGACAAAGGATGAATTGCCTCTCCTGGAAACCTCCAAAAGAGCCTATTCACCTTTTAAATAGGTTTCTGGGCTTTCCTACACTGGTTAACATTAAAAAAATGCATGTTTCTCAAAACTAGCACTAGGCCTCCAACCCTTTCCACATCCTCTCTCTCTCTCTTTCTGTCTCTCTTTTGACAGTCTGACAGGTTTCCAGGAGCAGAAAATTGAGCTCAGAACCTGCCAGAGCTGCCCACCCTCCTGCCAGAGCTGCACTATGCAAATGCTAATAACTATTGTTATGAAAGCATTTTAGTTTCATTTTCCAGCAAACTAGAAAGCTATTTGAACACTATTTAAGAATTGTGTGACATTCCCACCGGCCCCCCATTTTTTTTAACAATGTCTTATAGCACTGTAAAGATTTCAAATGTTATTACAGCATAATGACCAATCTGGTGGACTCTACAAGAGCTTATGCATAATCAGTTGGGGTTTTTTAAGGTGCTATAAGACTCTGCTACTTTTTGATGCTCCAGACTAACACAGGCACTTTTAAGAATAGGGAGGGATTTCTCTCAGGCTTACCACCATCACGGTTACAGCTGGTAAGGACCCAGGAGAGGGCCTGTTTGAATGCTGCTCCTGAAGTCTCTGCCAAGGGAGGCTTGACTGGCCCCCTCCTTTGTCTCTTTTCACTGGCAGGCAAGGACCATCTTATTTAAACAAACCTTCAGTTTTTAACTGGTTGGGGCAATGCAACAGATAGGTCTGAATGTGTTTTTAACTGATCTGAATTAATGTTTCCCCCCCCCCCATGGATTGTGTTTTAATGCTTTTTTAATGTTTGTATTTCAGACTGATGTAGCGGTTTGGTTTTAATATACAGTCAGCCCTCTGTACCCATGGATTCTGTATCCATGGATTCCACCATCCACCACCTGAAAATATTCCCCAAAAATATACATTCCAAAAAGCAAACCATGATTTTGCCATTTTATATAAGGAACACCATTTTACTGTGCCACTGTATCTAATGGAATTTTAGCATCCACGGATTCTGGTATCCACAGGGGTGGGGGTATAGTCCTAGAACCAAATTCCAGTGGATACCAAGGGCCCATTTTATAGTGTAAGCCACTTTGGATCCCATATGGGAGAAAAACGGGATACAAAATAAATAATAAAATAAGTAAATATTGTAAAATATTATTTATTTCACTGAAATAAACTTCTACCTAGGGAGAAACTTTCAAATTATCGGTTCACTAAACCATTTCCGTTCCACAGAGTAGTTATGGTGTATCTTGATATATGTTCACTGGGTGCTACACTGTTGCTATGTTACATGAAAAATCAAATTGGATCCAGGCCAGTTCTGCATGCATAAGCCTACTTCACATAGATGACAATACAGTTTTGGCAAAGCCTTGGGCATCTCAATACATGAAACATACAGTATCAGTCCTTCTGCTCTCATCTCATGCAGTCTAGGATCATATGTCAGCACTATGTGTGAGCTTAAAACAAAGGTGTTACTATGCAAACAAATAATCCTTTGACAATGAAAAGAAATGCAATTAGAAAACCTCAACAAGGATACACATGTAGATTTCTCTGAAGGAAAGCACTCACTTGGAAGCAATCTTCTTGCACTGATAGTCGGTGAGCAAATAGATATCTCCTCTTTCTGTAACACAAACTGTGGCACCATCACTTGCAGTGACAAAGGACATAGTAATGTCCTTATGATGCAGGGCAGAGACTTGGCGAGGAGAAGTTACACACTTCTCTCCATTAGGATCTAGCAAGTATCCTACAATGTAAGAGAACACCCTCAAGGTCAAGTTTTTAAGGTCCAGAATTATTTAGCAATTGCAATAGCACTTCTATTTCTATATCACTTATCAGTGCAAAGCGCTCCCTAAGCGGTTTACAATGTGTTAGATAATTGCCCCCAACAAGCTGGGTACTCATTTTACCGACCTACGGAAGGATGGAAGGCTGAGTGAACCTTGGAGCCCTGTAGGATCAAACTCACAATGTTGTGGCTGAAGTACTGGCATTTAACCAGTGCACCACCAGGGCTCACTATTTGGCATGAGTATAATTATTTTCCTATTAGAAGGAAAGGAAGGGAGAGAAAGTGTTTGTTGTTCAGCCACTCACACAATTCAAATTTATGGAAAACTAAAAACTGATTTATCAGCTTAGGCCAACATAGGAAGCTGCCTTGTACTAAATGAGAACTAAATGAGAACGTTGACCCACCAGCCCAGAATTTTCTCCTTTGATGAGCTGCAGTGTTCCCAAGCCCTTCCTATTTAAATGATTTGGAACAAAGAACACACTAAATATGCAATAGTTTAGAAAATGTTGTAGATCTCTGAACTGCATTGTAGAAAGACTAACAAAACTGTTTGTTAATTAATGGTAACACAATACCCTGCTTAGCACATCATTCAGAGCCAATCTCATAAGAAGGAAATAAATACATTTAACAGTATTTATGAATAAAATTGCTCCTTTTGATTTATATACCGTACTCTTTATACCCCAACCAGAGCACAGTAACATGAAATTATGTCTTAATTCTAAATGCATTGTCTTTGGATCTGTCAGCCTGAAGCCACTGCAAATAGAGTTCAGGCATTCTATACACTAAAGGCATGCTTTAATTCAAGTAAAGTTGCAAGTACATCTCAAATTTGGACTCATATCCCCTTGATCTTCAGTGATTTAAATTCAAATGCTGAAGTCCATTTTGAAGATTTCACTTAACTACTGAACACTGTGTACTTACACCAAGAATGTCCACATTATGGACGAAACTGTGGAAGGGAGGGTAACTCTACTTGAGTAACTTCTGTTAAAAACAATAACTTTTTGCCCTCTATGTACAATCTTAGAAAGTGCTGACTACTGACAGTACACCTAGAGGGAATGAGAAGGCTGTAGGGCAGTAACAAAATAATAATTAATAGGGAAGTTGTAGAGGAACAGGGAGAACCTTTTCGTCCTTTCTCTCTTTTTTCATTTGAAACTCTGATAGCACTATTTAATATTTTCAGACTTTTGTATCTTATATTTAAAGCACTTCTATAGACATGACAATATTATACATAATGCTCTCCAAAAATTCAGTTCAGAGTTAAGATTTCCTCTCTCACCTAGTTGTCCACCATTCAGCCCTATTGTGTATACTGCTTCTTTGGTCCACAGCACTGTATGGAACCTGCCTGCAGCCACACCAATCACTGTTCTTCCTTTAAGATTTTTTGCTTGAACCTGTATGAAAAACCCAAACACAAAGACAGGTGCCATGCATCAGATTAGTATATTCAGGATTATGCCTATTGACAGCTGCACAGAATTCAAATCACAGGTGTTTTACCTTAACTAAAATGTTATAGTTAAAGAAAGAGAACACATATTATTAGAGACATTCTAGTATGTTCCAGTCACCAACAAATCAAGGAGGACACATGGGACCTAGCATAGATACCAAAACTCAAAATAATTCTCTTCTTGTGATATTGACCGGGGAACACTCCTTTTTAATTTCAGATGCCACACAATCATGCCAAAGATTTTTTTAGAAAGCATTTTCAATAGTCTTCAAGGTGCTCTTGCTGCTATTTGTTACACTGCTAAACAGCTATGAGTGCTTGGTGTTTTTAATATTTTATACTTGCCATCTACTAAGCTCACACTTAACACCTACCGTAGGTCAAAAGCTCCCAAATGCCAACAGGGACATACCATGCTTACCAATTCAAAGAGAAAACTGTGGTCAGAATATGAAGTAGCTTTCACGGGCAGAATTTTAAGCCTTGAAATGGTAGTCATTTAGTTTATACCTTACACATTTTAACAGTATATACTTTAAGATAAAACCTCAGGTGCAATTATCGTTGCTCCACTTATTTTTACATTATTCAGAGAGAAAACAAGATCAGATTTGCCACTACTCATCCCCAGGAAGTATTTTTCATACAATCAGAGTGCATTTTGTTCATTCACTAATGACTTTGGCCCTTTAGGAGTACAGTTGCCCCTCCACATTCGCGACTTTCACATTCGCGGTTTTGATTATTCGCGGAAGTCTACTTCCCCCCCTCCTCAACACACCCTCCCTTCCCAAGGCAGGAAAAGGCTTAGCCCCTCGTTGCCTTCGGAAGGAGGGGTGGGGAGCACCTAACCTGCTCCTTCTGCGCCCACTCCCTTCCCAAGGCAGCGAAGAGCTTCTGAGGAAGCCCTTCGGTGCCTTGGGAAGGAGGGGTGGGAAGCAGCTGGGGCACTGGTTCTGAGGGAAGGGAAGCAACTGGCGCGCTGCCTCTGCGCCCCACTCCCTTCCCAAGGCTCCGAAGGGCTTCTGAAGAAGCCTTTCGTTGCCTTGGGAAGGAGGGGGGGAAGCAGCTGGCGCGCTGCCTCTGCGCCCCACTCCCTTCCCAAGGCTCCGAAGGGCTTCTGAAGAAGCCTTTCGGTGCCTTGGGAAGGAGGGGGGGGAAGCAGCTGGCACGCTGCCTCTGCGCCCCACTCCCTTCCCAAGGCTCCGAAGGGCTTCTGAAGAAGCCTTTCGGTGCCTTGGGAAGGAGGGGGGAAGCAGCTGGGGCGGGGGGGGTGGAGAGGAGCAGCGACGGGGCTTTAGAAGCCCCCTCGCTGCTTCTGGGAGGGCAGCGGGGGTGGAGAGGAGCAGCGATGGGGCTTTAGAAGCCCCCTCGCTGCTTCTGGGAGGGCGGGGGGGGGGAGTGGAGAGGAGCAGCGATGGGGCTTTAGAAGCCCCCTCGCTGCTTCTGGGAGGGCGGGGGGGTGGAAAGGAGCAGCGATGGGGCTTTAGAAGCCCCCTCGCTGCTTCTGGGAGGGCGGGGGGGTGGAGAGGAGCAGCGATGGGGCTTTAGAAGCCCCCTTGCTGCTTCTGGGAGGGCGGGGGGGTGGAGAGGAGCAGCGATGGGGCTTTAGAAGCCCCCTCGCTGCTTCTGGGAGGGCGGGGGGGTGGAGAGGAGCAGCGATGGGGCTTTAGAAGCCCCCTCGCTGCTTCTGGGAGGGCGGGGGGGTGGAGAGGAGCAGCGATGGGGCTTTAGAAGCCCCCTCGCTGCTTCTGGGAGGGCGGGGGGGGGGGTGGAGAGGAGCAGCGATGGGGCTTTAGAAGCCCCCTCGCTGCTTCTGGGAGGGCGGGGGGGTGGAGAGGAGCAGCGATGGGGCTTTAGAAGCCCCCTCGCTGCTTCTGGGAGGGCGGGGGGGTGGAGAGGAGCAGCGATGGGGCTTTAGAAGCCC
Source organism: Gambelia wislizenii (assembly GCA_030847615.1). Lineage (NCBI taxonomy): Eukaryota > Metazoa > Chordata > Lepidosauria > Squamata > Crotaphytidae > Gambelia > Gambelia wislizenii. The sequence goes on along the minus strand of JAUMIR010000001.1, from coordinate 159,468,521 downwards.
CCTCGCTGCTTCTGGGAGGGCGGGGGTGTGTGGAGAGGAGCAGCGATGGGGCTTTAGAAGCCCCCTCGCTGCTTCTGGGAGGGCGGGGGGGTGGAGAGGAGCAGCGATGGGGCTTTAGAAGCCCCCTCGCTGCTTCTGGGAGGGCGGGGGGGGTGGAGAGGAGCAGCGATGGGGCTTTAGAAGCCCCCTCGCTGCTTCTGAGAGGGCGGGGGTGTGTGGAGAGGAGCAGCGATGGGGCTTTAGAAGCCCCTTCGCTGCTTCTGGGAGGGCGGGGGGGTGGAGAGGAGCAGCGATGGGGCTTTAGAAGCCCCTTCGCTGCTTCTGGGAGGGCGGGGGGGTGGAGAGGAGCAGCGATGGGGCTTTAGAAGCCCCTTCGCTGCTTCTGGGAGGGCGGGGGGGGTGGAGAGGAGCAGCGACGGGTCTTTAGAAGCCCCATCGCCGCTTTTGGGAGGGCGGGGGGGAGTTCCTGGAGGGCGTGGCATGACCTTTATTTTATTCGCGGTTTTTTCACATTCGCGGGGGTCTTCCGCCCCTAACCCCCGCGAATGTGGAGGGACAACTGTATTAACGCACCTGCTTATTTGAACCCCTGACAAAATGCCATGGCACATAACCTTAACACCCAAAAACACATATATTTCATAGCAGTCCCACATTGGTATTTGCGCAGATAAAGCAAACATCTGTAGAAGAGAGGTCTATGTGTGTACAACTGTACATTTATAAGTCTTTACATGAACCAGATACCTTTTTATTTATTATTTATTAATAGTATTTCTGTATCGCCTCCCAGCCCACAAGACCTCCCAAGACAATGAACAAATAAAAACAAATGAAACAATACAAAGATAAAAATATTTTAAAAACACATTAAAATACTCTCTAAAAACTCCTAAAAGCAGTCTAAAAACAATCCTAGAATCCAGTTTTGAAACTGTTAAAACAGCAATTTCAAACATTGAATGCCATGCAGAACAGCACTATTTTGGCTGTCCACCAGAAGCTTAAAAGAGATGGGGCCAGCCTAACATCCTTAGGTAAGGAGTTCCATAATCAAAGCAATGCTACAGAGAAAGCCTTGTTACGTGTACCCACCAACCTAACCTCACAAGGTGTTGGGACATGCAACAGGGTCTCCTCTGAAGATCTCAAATTTCTGGCATGCTCTGGAAGGAGGCAGTCTTTCAGATATCTTGGCCCCAAGTCATTTAGGGATTCATAGGTCAATACCAGCACCTTGACTTGAGCTCCTTCATGCAATCTCTTCATGCAAGGGATGTGCTATATACTTCAGCCTCACTCGTGTCCTGGTACGTGAGTATACAAGCACCCAAATAAGTTACTCTCTCTTGAAATTCCATTTATAGTTATGTTTTGGAAGATACGCATTGCTCAGCTTTATTGCCATAGTCTCAAGGACTAAACCACAGTTCAATAACTCAGCTCTTCTAAAAATGTTTCCCACTCCTTGGTTCAGACTGTCATGGAAAGCTACCATGTGCTTTTCAAAATGTACTCTTCTCAAATAAAGGACTGCACAGCAAGGTTATGAACAAGGCTGAAGACACAGTTATGAAGTTATCCAGCAGTGACTAATCTGACACCACTGTTAACCAAGCTTAAATATGGTTCCATCAAATGCAACACATATAACCTAGTGCTGCTGAATAATACACATACTGTATATACTTGTGTGTAAGTTAAAAGTTTTTTGACAAAAAATCGACCCCAGAAACCTGGGTCAACTTATCCACAGGTCAATGCTGGAAACAGATGACAATGATACCAGCTGGATGAGCTCTGTGCTCCCTGCCATTCTGGGCACATGAGGTGGAGCAGAGTGGCAGTGGCCATTTTTAATAGGGGCTTACTGTATAAGCCTCATGATGCTTGGCAGTCTTTCTGCAAGCCTCACAAGGTGAGGCTTATACAGTAAGTGTCGGGATCCCTTTGTGAAAAGAGGATTGGTTTTCAGCATTTGCTCCTGCTCCTGCCATATTCATTAGTTTCCCTGTGGCCTCAATACAGAGTGTGCATAGCAGTTTGTGTAGGGGTGAAATGATGTCTGTGATGGGGCTTTGCTTGGGAAAGGAGATAACAAGGCATCTGCAATTAACAGTTCTAGTTTCAATGCTAGAGACACTGGGAAGACAGTAACTTTCAGTTTAAGGAATGCGTATGTCAGCGGATGATGGACAACTCATATTTATGCATCCCGACAGATTCTGTTGATTCTAAAATGCTTTTAACTTAAGAGTGTATCTGTTAGGCTCTCAGTCTCAGCAACGACTTTGTATTGTATGCTTAGATTTCTGGCAATAGAGCTTTCTGGCAATAGAGCTTTCTAACGAACTCTGAAGTTTGTGCGGTAATGAGTTTGGAAATACCTGCCAGTAAGCCTTTATTTAAAATGGCCACCACAAACATGAGGTGAAGTTTATACAGTAAGCCCTTATTAAAAATAGCCACTGTTGCTCTGTGCCATCTCAAGCACCCAAAATGGTGGGCACATCACATTCTTTGGGCACTCCCGCGTTGCTGCTGAACACCGCTCGGGCCAAAAAAGAAGGTGGGGAAGGAGGGAGAGCTGCCTTTCTTTCTCCAGGTTTGGGCAAGGAAGAGGTAATGGGGTGGGAGTGCTGCTTCCACACTCTGCCACACCAGGAGGGCCTTCTCGACTCTGTCTCTTGTCACTGCTTATCCTGTTTTTAATCCTGTGTTTTTATCTTTTTTACCTTCTTTTTATTCTGTATCCTTTTTTACCTGTGCTCGTCTATGACCATAATAAATATATTCTATTCTATTCTTGTCACTGCTGTCATGCTGGGTCCCTAATAGAGACAGGTTGTTTTCCTTGCTCTTTTTTCCCCTCCACCCCCACTTTTTTTAGGCCACATTCTCATTATTTTTTCTTATTTATATTCCTTTTCCTATATGTATTTGTATAGTTGTAGACATTTTAAGATCAGCAATGCAATTTACACACACACACACAACTGTAACCCCTCAAATGAACAGATCTATTCCTTCTCTTAAGCTCTTAAGTATGTTCTCTCTATGCATTTTTAAAAGGAAAAGATTTGTTTGTTACATGCCCCTAAGTTTGACCCTCAAATTAGCCATGGGTCATAGGAAAATCCATAATTTTGGCCTCAAAACCTGACCATGACTTATGCATGAGGTCAACTTAAACATGAGTATGTACAGTACATAGGAATGAGTTCATGTCTCCTTGCAAGTACACACATTTACAGGCATCCAACCGTAGATATGCCAAAACTAGCCACTTACAAAAAAGTTCATATTACCTGTCTGGGAACACTGCAATTTGGGGGAGGAGGAAGAACACCGAGCTGATGAAATGTATTGAGGCCAAAGGTGTACACACATCCATCTTCTGTTAACACAAGTGTATGATCTGTAGCTGCTGCCACCTGAGAACACTGATGAACCAGCAAGCTTTCCACCAACCTTGGAATCTAATGGAAATTAACAAAACATTGCATCTGTATATCAGTCATGTCTCAATCAATTAGGAACTTCACCACCCCAGTCAAAACTAAAACAAAACTATTTTATAAAATGATACGTTATACAAACTTTATGTACTGTTGCTTTTACATAGATCAATATACTATATTGTTGTTATATTGATTTTAGACTAGATTCCTTTGGGATGAAAATGCTTTTGCAATCTTTAAATTATATGCACAATATTTTTTAAAAAAATGCACAGTCTCTCCCACAATCCAGGGTGCTTTGAAGGCATTTCAAAGATGTATTCAACCGTAGACATGCCAAAACTAGCCACTTACTAAAAAGTTCATATTACCTGTCTGGGAACACTGCAATTTGGGGGAGGAGGAAGAACACCGAGCTGATGAAATGTATTGTTCTTTCTTTGTAACTGCTTTTAAGTCCAATATAAGGCCAGAGGAGACCAACATGGTGTAGCGGTTTAAGTACTGGAATATGATTCTGGGAGACCAGGGTTCAAATTCCCACTCAGCTATGTAAACCCACTGGGTGACCTTGAGCAAGTCACACTCTCTCAAGCCTCAGAGGAAGGCAAAGGCAAACCACCTCTGAACAAGTCTTTCCAAGAAAACCCCATGGCAGGTCCACTTTAGGGTTGCCGTAAGTTGGAAATGACTTTAAGGCACACAAAAACAATGAAATCAGAAACAAGCCACAAAAAATGTTTCAAGACTTCTTGGTTTTGTGCAAAGCACAACTACTTCCTTGAATGTTACCCAAGATTAACATTAACCAGGATTCACTTATAACTAGTGTTTCAAGCTGGTTAAAATTGAAGCCAGTTAATAATTCATAATTATCATCAGCACCAGCACTACTGTTAACCAAGAGATTAACAGAGTTTAGTGTGCACCATCCATCAGAAATAGAAATATTATATCATGCTCTCACTATTTCAATCTGGAACAAAGATAGCATAATGAAGAGTACTCTCTTTTGAGACTACACTATAAGATTTGTGTGTGTAAAGATCTCCACAGGTAATTATGCTTTTAACTCCTGTTAAAATCAGCACCCACCTACACTGAAACAGAAGTTACTCTTGATACCATGTTAAAAAGTAGATTTTGAAGTACTGATGAACTGCTCTTAAAGAAACATAAAAGCCCAAACCCCCAATATAAACAGCAGTGGGTCAGAGACTACATCTGAAAACCAATTCTCTTTTCACAAAAGGGCATAACTTTTGGCATACCAAGCAAGTCTGTTCATCACCATGACCCAAGCGTCCACCTTGACCATGTCCACAGGTGTAAACCTGTCCTTTCTGGGAAAGAAATATGGAGTGAAATTTACAGAGTACCACCTGAGGAAAGAAGAAAAGAACGTATTTCAGCTATGTTGATTAGCCTATCGAACTAGTCCATAGCTCTATAAGTATACACATAGTTCTGGCATCTTTTCTTCTAGATATAAAGACCAAAACAAAAAACAAAAACCCATCAAAATCCAGAACTACTGGTTTTGTTCCATAGTGATCTACCCTGCTTCAGTACCTCTTAGCTATATTTAATCTGACCTGCTTTATTCTAGAAACAAGCTTGAAGGGGAAATACTAAAATAATTGCATGCTGAAGTTATTTGATACAGTATGTTCCCCTTTTCACCAATGAACAGGTTCTACACCGGTCTCAAGTACATTTTGAATACTCTAAGTACTATAGCCCATCAGATGCTTTAAGAAAGCCCCAGGCAGGCTGCAAAAACAGGAATTTTACTAAGTCCCTCATGGGCCACCATTCATGCATGACCAGTGAGTCTGAACTTGTGTGGTCCCGCTTTGGTTGCTACTGTTCCATTTCATATACCCTTAAGTAGAGCCTGACCAGCTTTCCACCACTGCCACTCTCAAATATTTGGGATACAAGCATACAACTGTAAAAAAAAAATTGCTTCCTGTTTTATACACATGCATATCCATGCATTTCAGAAGTATATTCACTGGAGGATCATGACCCATTGTCTGTTGGGTTACCTACTACCCAATATTTGCTGGGATTCTTGCAAAGAACATCCAACTACAGAGACCTTAGTCTGACCTAGCAAAGTTCTTACATTCTTGAGGAAGAGAAGACACTTGAGATGACTCTACATAAAACAGTCAAGCATTAAGACACCCTGAATCACACACATGTATGAAACACAGCCAGAGAAATAGCTCTCAAGTCATGTGCTGAATGAAGGAGGCAGGAGTACTGAACCCCGTCTTACCACCTTACAGTTGTGAGTAGTTTACATCACTTAATAAGCCTTGGACAGTCTACTTCAGAGTGTTCTATATGTCTATGGACCCTAGAATACATTTTCTTCATACAATATCAAGGATCTCATAGAAAAAGCACACAATAACGCATAATCACAAACCAAGATTTGCTATATGGAGAGAAACATAACAAGGAATACACTGACTACTAACAATGCGGAAGTGTCTTTCCAAACATCTTAATTACCTGTTTAATATAAACACCATTCCTAGGAAAGAGATCCACCAACTCAGGATGATGTTTACTCTGTTGACCACCATGACCCAAAGTGAAATTTATATTGTTTCCCCATGTGTAGACATCTGTAGGATCTAAGACAAAATGACATGCCATTTATACCATCAAAATTATGCAAGAGATGCATTATTTTAACATCACTTCAGATTTCTACTAGAGGCCTTCACTCCAGATATTCTAGAAAAATATCTGGCATATTATGGCTACTCCAGAAAAATATTAATCATTTGGGGGCATAAAGCCTAAAAATATTAAATACATAAGTTTGCCATGTGAGAGTAGTAGCAGTTATATTTACATTGCACTTTTCCTCCAGTGGGCTTAAAGCAGCGTATATGGGCTGTTTCCTCGTTAATTTATCCTCACAACATCCTCTGATTAATCAGTCAACCTTCAACTGATTTATGAACTGTGATTAATCAGCTGAGAGAGAGTGATGGGCCCAAGATGACCAAGTGAGTTTAACGGCTAGGTGGGTGCTTGAACTCGAATCTCCCCTGTCCCAGTCCAACACTCCATTTAACCTGCTATGTATGTCGTTGTAAGGATTGTAGCTGGATTCCTCCTCTCACCACCCAGATAATTTAACATGTTCCCAGTAGTCTGAAGATGCACATTATAGAAAATTAAACTACAGAATGTAAATAAGTGTCATGCCAAAACACATACATAAATACACGGGGGGCGGGGTATGGAGATAGCTAGATAGACAGATAAGACAGACAGACAGACAGACAGACAGACAATGCAACCATACTGAGCAGAATTTTACTCATGACAGTCATTTTCAGGCAACACATTTCTGAGCATTTATTACGCCATACCGTTATAGACACACTAACAGATATTTCTCATTTACCTACCCAGGTGGTCTGAAAATGGAAAAGCAGATTTACCTGAAAGAAGTCTCTGCCAGCTAACTGCACATATTGCCCTAGTGGAACTGCCCCTGTATGCAGAGAAGTGGCTTAAACTAGGATCTAACATTTAATGGGGTATATATATTGTTCTGTGCCTTCAAATCATTTCTGACTTATGGTGACCCTAAACCTATCACAGGGTTTTCTTAGCAAGACTTGTTCAGAGGGGTTCGCCTTTGCCTTCCTCTGAGGCTAAGAGAGTATGACTTGCCCAAGGTGACCCAGTGGATTTCCATGGCCGAGTGGGGATCTGAACCCTGGTCTCCAAAGTCATCGCCCAAGACTCAAACCACTACACCAAGCTGCCTCTCGTGGTAGATATACTCTATAAGTTTAGCACAACTGACAGAGAGCTTTGAGTACACTGAATTTTATACCATATATATTTTCTTCACACAAAAATACCCCAGTTCTGTTTACCTGTTCAAACAGCTGAAATCATAACAAAGTCTTATATTACAACCTACCTGTATTTTTAAATATGACATAGGAAGGTCTGTCCTTCATTACAAGATCCAAAGCAGACAAGCCTTCTTTATCCTGCACATACAAGTTCACGCCATGCTGGAAGGATGAGACACAACAACAAAAAGAGAGAGAGAGAGAGAGATTCAGAATATGAAGGCCTCTTTTATACAAAGAAAAGTCACCATTTTTTAATTTCTTCTTTTTTTCTGATTTTTTTGACTGTAAAAATCTGACCTATTCTATCCATCCCCTACACTGAGTTATTCCATTTATCAACTTACACTTTACGATGAAAAACATTTTTGGCTCTATAGGTGGAACAGACATTGGTCCAGGAAGATGACATTTTTGTGTGTGTGCATCCAGGTGCAAAAACACAGGTCTCCCAAGTTTTAAAATTCCTGCTTCTTATGATGATATTAATTCCGCTTTTATGCCTATGTTAGTGCTCCTATTTTATGCTATTAGCAGTAGTTTTAAATCCTGCTTGTTAATTTTACATAGTTTCTAGGCCACCTTGAAAAAACATGTATTGAAGGGCAGGATACAAATGTAATACTGTAGGTTTTAAAAATACAGTCATCCCTTCACATTGGCGGGGGGTAGAGGCAGACAACCCCCGTGAATGTGAAAAAACTGCGAATAAGAAATGAGCCTGCGGGCGAGCGGCTTTCCACCGCAGTCCCTTCCCAAGGCAGAGGGGTGCAGATCGGGTGGGAAGGAGGCTTCCCACCCCCCTTCCCAAGGCAGTGACAGGCTTCTCATGAAGCCCATTGCTGCCTTGGGAAGGGCATGGGCTGAAGCGGGAGGGCGCCAGCGGCTTCCCACCCTGCCTTCCCAAGGCAGCAATGGGCTTTCTGAGAAGCCGCTGCCTTGGGAAGGGAGTGGGGGTGAGCACGAGCGCACCAGCGGCTTCCCACCCCGCCTTCTGAGGGCAGTGATGGGCTAAGTCCTTCGCTGCCTTGGGAAAGGACAGGGTGTTGAGCGACTGGGGGGGCAAGCGTGTTTCCGCAAATAATCGAAACCGCGAATGCAAAAGTCGGGAATGTGGAGGGGCAACTGTAGTAATATAAATATATTAGATATTTTTACACGATAAAAAGTGAACAAAGTATTTGTGAAAAATTCATCCAGCAAGTTTTGCTCTATGAATCCTTTTATTTTTTTAAAAAAGTATTACAGGTTGAGTATTCTTAATATTCGAAAATCCAAAATCTGAAAATCTCCAAAACTTTTTGCCGTCATCTACCCACTTCTGCCTTCAAGGCGGCTGAGGCAGCACTTCTCATTCTTCTCTCAGATCCTCAGTCTCTCTCCCACCTCGTGTCTCATACCCAACACAGTAGTGAACAAACGAGATAGGAGGATCTGTGAAATGGCAGCAGGTATATATATGCATATGCATATACAGGTATTTGAAAATCTGGAAAAAAAATCCAAAATACGAAACACTTCTGGCACCAAGCATTTCGATAAGGGATACTCAACTTGTATAATGTGGTGTTTCTCTTTTAAAAATATTTTTGTAATATATGAACAAACTTCCCAACTACTTAACACAAGTGATTACAGAATGCATTTCCCAGTTCACTATTGGAAAGTACACCTTTAATCTGACAAAACAGTGTCATTAGGGAGCGTGTTGTAATTGTTCTGAGCACGAAGAAAAGCAGGAACTCTTCATGACTGTGCTAAATCTTGAACACACTGATGACTGCTTTTCCGTTCAATCTTAGTCCTTCTAATACAGGAACCCCCTGCTTATCTGACAAGTTGGGGACTGCAGCAGTGTCACAAACCAGAATTGGTTGAAAAGCAGAATCCATGTAGGGAACATAAGGGAATTAAGGTGGCTCATTTGGGACTGCCTGCGCCCACTGCCTGCATGTTGCTTGCAACGTCTTGCAATCAGCTTGGTGACTCCCCCCCACCAGCTCCCTTTGGTAGTAGTGCATGCATGTATGCATGCATGGGAAGTCCCAAGGAAGCCTCTCTAGGCATGAACTTTTGCAAGAGTGGACTCCTCATTGAATTAATGGAACTTGTCCTTAATTTGCAAGCACTGAAAGAGCAAGTCATCAGATAACAAGGCGTCAAAAGGCGGGAGCTTACTGTATAAGACTTCTTGCTGAGATATGTCTTAAATATTCAACAGAGCAAACAGACTTTAATTTCAGAAGAAACGGCTAAAAGGCGCATGTAGATGAAAGAATGACTAGACAGGATTTATCAGTAATGTAAAAACTTGCTTATTTTTTTAAAAAAAATGCTTAGGGCTTGGCTTCTCTAACAATTAAATATAACACATATTTATAGCCTTAATTTAAAAAATGGCAAAATACCAACCTTCAGTAGTGACCATGCACAATCTATATGGCCATAGAAGATGCCACGATGCAAAGCTGTCCATCCTGATTCCTTGTCTTTTGCCAACAAATCCACTCCATTTGTTTCTGCTAGCCAGTCTAGCACACCTTTTTTTCCACAAGAAGAGGCAAGATGGAGGGCATTCCTACCAAAGGTATCTTTGCTTGTTGCTGCATTATAGCAATGAGAAGTGAGGAAGGCCTTGATCTGGCCTTCACTTCCTCGGGTCACTACAGAAACAATATCCAAAGCATGCTGCTGGGATCGACATTTCAGAGTACAGTCAGGCATCAAAGAACTCATCTTATTCTTTACTGTACTGCTAAGCCCCTGTAAAACACACCAGAGCAGTCTGGCTTTCCCCCTTTCTCATATGACGTTTCCAGATCTTTTATCCAGTTTCAGACAGCAGCCATAGGAATAGGAATCATTGTGCTGTTTAAGGCTTGGCACATAAAAAAATAAATATTCTTCATCAATATAAATTCTGAGTTCAAGTCTTCATTCCTTTATCTACAAAACATTCTATTATTGTCCAGGAAAATAAGTGTATAGAAGGCAACCAAAGGAGTGGGGAGGGGGATTCCCCCTCCTCACTGTCTTGCTATTTTAGATAGCCATAATTGCAAAGGAGACCTGAAAAGAAAACAGAAATAGATAAATCAGATTAGTAAATAATAAAAATAAATTTTATTTCTTACCTGCCTCTCCTCAAGGATCGAGGCGGGAATACAACATGAATTAAAATGCAATATGTGACATAAAATCATTTAAACACACAGATAAAAATGCATAGGATTAAAACAAACATTACATTAAAATCATCCATAAACTTAAAATACCAATTTAAAATTCATAGATTAAAATCAACTGGGTAGGCCTGCTGGAAGAAATTCCAAGAGCATATTTAGCTGTCAAATGTTCTCCAGCAGATCATTCCACAGTCTGGAGGCAGCTGATGAAACGGTCCTCTGGGTGACAGTTGCCAGTCTAGTCCAGGCTGGTTGAAGTAAATGTCCCCCAAAGGACCTGAGTGTACCAGGCAGATTGTACGGGAGAAGGTGATCCTGAAGGTAACCTGGACCTAAACCATATAAGGCTTTAAAGGTAATAACCAACACTTTGTACTTTGCCTGGAAATGAATTGGCAGCCAGTGGAGTGATTTTAATATTGGTATAATGTGCTCACTCCTGCATGTACCTGTAACCAATCTGACTGCCATATTTTGAACTAATTAAGAGTTTCTGAACTTAGTACAGAGGTAGCCCAATGTACAGCACATTGTAGAATTCCAACCTTGAGGTTACCAGTGCATAAACTACCATCTTTGGTTCTTCCAGTTCTAGGAAGGGGCACAGCTGGCATATCAGCTAAGAGATGGATCCAGGAGCATTCCCAAGCTGGGAACACAGTCTTTCAGGGGGAGTGTAACCCCATCCAGAATTGGTTGACACACCTCCATCCCCAGATTAGGGCCCTAATAGTAAACTAAAAGTTAAAATATCACTACCTTCAGCAGAGTTTTGGACTTGTAAAACTATGTTTTTATGGAGAGGGGGAGGCAGACTACTAAGTTTACTATACAAGAAACAGGATCTACATTTCACACATATACCAAGACAGAATATTGATGGTTGGTTTTCATGAAAATCAGATTCAAGCCCTCAGAGATGGAGGAAGAAGTTCAAAGTACAGTTGCCCCTCCTTATCCACACGCTCCATATCTGAGGATTGAAACAACCACGAATCATCGTGCCCCATACCTAAAATGGCACTGACATGCACACAGATGCACTGAAGTTGCTGCCATTGAATTATATGGGATTCAACCATCCATAGTTTTTGCTATCCACGGGGGTTCGGCAATTGAACCCCCACGGATACAGAGGGCCCAGTGTATGAGACTAGAAAACTGAGAGATTAAAAACACCTAAGAGCAAGAAGATGGAGGTTGTATCTTCTATACATCCCTTGTTTCTTCCCATTACATCAACCTCTCTTACCTTTTCCCTGCCCCCCACTTTTGCAGCTTGCTTCCACACTTCAGGCCTTTGCTTGCACCCACACTAGCAGAATCAATACTCACAGGCTCTATGCCCCAATGTGACAGGTACACACTCAGATTAAAAAAAAAAAAAAAGGAACAAGACTAAAGCAACCATGTGAATCCATCCTATTTATAATCAATAGATTTCTGACAGATTTTCATTATGGATATTATTATCAAAACAAACTGGATAGATGACATTCATGTACAAGTGGGGACTGGTGTCATGGAAGCTGTTCCGATATAAAATCTGACTGTATTCTTAGAAAAGGTACATTCAAAACTTGTTTGCATTTTTGCCTTTATGTCATTGAGCACAATTTCATTCACTGTTAAACTTGTCAGATTGTATACAACTATGTAGCTCTAGTCAACATTTTACTATTCAAATACCTACAGATCATTTGGCACTTAAGAAGGCAATATGAACTCTGGTTTTCCTCTTTGGGTATTTTCACACGGGGAAAATATCCCCCGGAGAAATCGGGACAGAAATATTTCTGTCCCAGAAGCAGCGCCACGGTTCGCACGCCCACTTCCCTCTCCCGATATGCCGTCATCCTCACACTGTGTCTTTTCTTCCCTCTTCCGTAATATTTTACTAACAGGAGTTCACCGTTAATAAAATATTACAGAAGAGGGAAGAAAAAACACAGCATGAGGACGACGGCATATCGGGAGAGGGAAGTGGGCGTGCGAACCGTGGCGCTGCTTCTGGGACAGAAATATTTCTGTCCCGATTTCTCCGGGGGATATTTTCCCCGTGTGAAAATCTCCTTTGGCTTCCCTGCCTCAGCAAAAAAGCAAATCTATCTCAGCAACGCAGTGATCATGCAGAGACAAAATTTGACAATTGTAGCTGAAAACTTTGAGACAACCCTCCATTTTCAGCTTAGATTTAATAAAAAATTAATGTAAAATTGGGACATTTGAATTACATTGAACTTTATGGTCAGCAGTCTGGAGATTCCAGTCTGAAATCTAACAGGATATTTATTAGCTAATGTGCTTAGGCCTCATGTCTATCAAAGTCTTGTCTGTCAGAAGCTATAAGTCCTCTTACAATAGATTCTAGACAAAGACTTCTGTTCCTTTTTATTCCTAGCAGTTCCAAGCCAATGCCAGATGTTACTCATCGTCATCAAGTTTACAGCAAGTTATACAACATTTGTCCATTTCATTACTAACTTTCATGTACTGTCTCATATTTCACACGTTCAGACCCAGTTTAAATATAACATGTAACATACTGTACATACCCTATGCAGTTGATGGTCACATTTAACTCAGAGTGTCTATGCACATGTACACATCCACAAACCAGTTAAAGGGGGACACAAGGTGTTCATAAGGATAATGTTTTTATTTATTTCTGGTTTTCTTCTCCACCCCACCTCTTTTTTTTTCTTTTTTTCTTTTTTTACAATGGACTCTTGGTATCTGCTGGCATTTGGTTCCAGGACACCCCCATGGATATCAAATCTGTGGGTGCTCAAATCCCATTCTATACAATGGCATAGTAAAATATGCCATTTTACACCAATGGTGTTCATTATATAAAATGGAAAAATCAAGGTGTGCTTTTTGGAATTTATTTTGGTTTTGAAAATTTTCAAGCCATGGTTGGTTGAATCCGTGAATGCCAAATTCATGGATACAGAAGGCCAACTGTATTTGCCCAGCATCACATGTATATCAGGTTTCAGGGGTTTTTTTTAAACTATGTACTTTTTTCTTTACTACGTATTTACTACTCTTAATATGTGGAGTGGGGTGCATGTTTCCAATATCCACATTAGATCTGCAGTTATTGGATGTCTTGACAAGAGTATGCACTCCTTTTCAATGGTAACAAGCACCATGTTAATAATAATACAGTTGCCCTGTCATTTCAACCTAGGTCATTCAAACAGTTGTTTGTGTTTATGAGTAAACTATGAGATTTATCCAGCTAAGGGCAGGTGCAGTTCCTATGTCGAAAGGACTTCCAGTGGATTCAGTAGAGCCACAATAGAGAGCCATGCAATTTAGTCACACTGTAGAGTAGTTCTACATAAAAAAGAGGAGCCATTTCATTTTTGTGCTGCCTACATCTAGTTATCATGGTGACAGAAAGGAAGAAAATGGGAGCTCTCCTGAACCGAATGGGACAACATTAAGTTACTGGTGGTGTTCCTAGCTCAACTAGATTGAACCCTATATGTTTTACAAGGCAGTACAAAATTGCTACACATGGGAATCCAAAGAAACAGCAACACATAGCAACAGAAAGCTTCTCGGTCTATTCAATTCCTTCTTTGATTTCAGATTATTATTCTTTACAATGTGACGTTTATATCATTTTGGGGTGTTTTTTTCTAAGGAGCTTCATGTCCATTATGTCAGTAATCCTCACAAGAAATCTAAGATTGAATCAAATTACAGATGGCAGACTAAGATAAGAGACATTAAGGACTTTTTCAAATGGTGGGGGGGGACCCTGAGCAGGTCGGGAGAAGAACGGCACTATCCCGCTTACAGCACTCCGTTTCAGACAGCGCTGTCCTCCTCCCAACCTTCCCCCATGCTTCCTCCATGCTGCAGACGCCGCTTTTTATTGATGGGGGTTTTCCATCAATAAAAGCGGTGCATTTCTCATGCCCATAGCACAGAGAAAGCATGGGGGAAGGTCGAGAGGACAGCGGCATCCAAAACGGAGTGCTATAAGCGGGACAGCACCATTCTTCTCCTGACCTCCTTGGGGTCCCCCCCCCCATTTGAAAAAATCCTAACTTGCTGCCTAAAGCTACGCAGGCTGCACTGGACTAGCAATAAATTTTGAAACTGAGGTGTTCAACATGGCATTCTCATTGCCATGTCTCTGGGGAAGTCCAAAAATGTGGCAATTGTGTTGTTGTTCCATACAACAAACCAGTTCTAACAGTCTGCATCTTGACTAGCAGCAGATCTTTTGTAAAAAAAAAATTATCTCAATTGCCCATTCAAGTCCAAGTTATCTCCAAGTACTCTGCATTACAAAAGTGATAGATTAGAACACAATATTGTTCCTGGATAAAACCAGTCTCCCCTCAGTAACTATATAGGCTGAAACTAATCTCAGGGCTGGTGGTGTCAAATGACATCATCATCCTTCCTACTGAAAATGTCCCTGTGCTTTAGCCCTGTGAATCCTAGTTCTATTATAATATTATTAGGCTGAGCTCATTGGGCAAACCAGTACAGGCCTGCACTGCTAAGGTTTTCCTGGCTGAAGTGAGAATTCTGAAACTTCCTCACTCAGAGTTTTTGCCACTACACAAACCAGCTCTCAAATATCTATGGCCATTTCTGTTACAACTCTCAAACGTCATAATATTGGCCGGAAAATAATTCCTATCTCAGTATGATATCTTCTTTAAAATGCTACGTTTATGGAAGGAACATATATTCTAGTTACCGGTAAGTGAATCCAACTAGGTAGCCTGGACATAACACAAACATAAACAAAGTGAACTAAAGTATTCGCCACTACATACAGGTGATTAAAGATTAAAATATGTGTTTTCTATAAATGTTATCATAACATATCCTCTATAAAATATCAAATATGGATTATACAGGTTGCCAAATACCTGAAATATTGAATGTCATTGCACTGAATTATATTGTACAGCAACTATTTTTTCAGATATTCAACATCACCCACTCTAGCTGGATTCATGTAAGCAAGAGTCTTCAAAGTTTATTTCTTCCTTTTCAATAGCTTTATGCCAATAGCTGTAAATGCCTTCCCCTGAAAGCAATACCTCTTTATTGGGGGAGAGGGAGACCACAAATAAATGGTAGTGTTTGTAATTGCCAACCACTGCTGTGTAATGTTAACAATTGCTACTTAAATTAACAAGTTGACAGAAGAGGCACAAAAGAGGAAAACCGGAGGCCGGTCAACATTAGTCAGAGTTCTATTTTGGACCTTGTTCTAACAGAAAGTAAACTGCTGACATCATGAAGCAATTTTGACTCAGCAATAACTTCTCTCTAATCTGTTACTTCACAAGCTGTGAAATAATGATATACAAGTTCAACATCCAAGCATTCCCTGGATATCTGTTTTAGGTTAGCCAAACTGAAATGAGCAATAGATTATTATGTCACAGTAGTATATCAATATAATACATGGCAATGTGTGCAAAATTAACAGTATCTAGTTGTTATAATATATAAATACCTAATATACAGTTGTCCCTCCATATCCACGGATTTAAGTATTCATGGCTTGAAAATATTTTAAAAAAAATAATAAACCAAAAAGCAAACCTTAAGTTTACCATCCACAGAGGGTCCTGGAACCAAACCCCTGCGAATATGAAAGGACAACTGTATACAGAAATATAGAACTATAGAAATATAGAACAGAACTTTACAGATCAAAGGAAAACAGCTATTAAAAGGGGGGGACTATCCAAGGAGACAATATTTTAGGGGAAAAAAATCACACATGATGCCAACAAAAGTTCATTAAATAATAGTTATGGTATATTAGATTCAGTTCATACATAGACAATAGCAGATGCTCCCAAACAGCAGCAGAGTACTGTATACATTTGGTAATCTAACATAGATTTTTTTTCAGTCAATGTTTTCAAACTAGACAAAGTAAATAGAGTAAGTAAATAATTTTGTTTGTTCTTTTGGAAACCCTAACAATGGTGAAACACTGATGACCTTTGAGTCACCATAAGTTGGAAACAACTTGAAGACACACAACAACAACAACAACAACAACAACAACATGGCCACTGCTGGGTCAAGCAGGAAATGTTTCTGCCAAGTAAGTATAAAACAGGTTCAATCTTGACACGCTCTTTTCTTTTTAACACAAGATAAAAAGCTTATTGTACAGTAGAACCCCCGTATCAGTTGGGGATTAGTTCCAGGCCCTGCCCCAGATCGTGAAATCTGTGAATAATAGCAATCATCATCCACCACCCTGCCACTGCTGGAGCCCTCCCATGGGAAGGGCGGAGGCAAGATCCTTCCCCTCCCTCCCCCCTTTGCACCTGCAGAGACAGGAGCCCTCCCAAGGGAAGGGAAGGGGACAGGCGAGATCCCTCCCCCTTCCCCCCCCACCATTGCCAACCGTGGATAATTGAATCCGCAGTTGGTGAATCAGCGGATACGGGGGTGTTACTGTACACTAAAATAAACTGGTTGTACCTGGTTTTGAACTACAACATTAGTAAAAACAATCAGGTACACTAGCAGAAATGTTTCTACTGTTACAATCTTTTAAGAGCAGTATATCTTATCACCAAGGAAGTAGAGAAAGCATTTACTCCTTAGGCATCTTCCCACAGGACACTTGATTTCTCCTTATAGCATATAATAACCATGACAGGCAAATGATTCTATTTCATGGCAAAGGCTTTACAGACCTGTGACTGGTTCAAAATATGATTGTAAGATGTTCATTCTGTGTCACTGTACAGAAGTTTGGGGGCAGGTACTGCTTATCTCGGCTCCTTGCTCCAAGACAGTACCACAAACAGAAAGGGAGAAGAGAGAATGAAAAAGGGTACAAGACAGACGATAAGCATGGTAGTGGTTCTATCTATTTAAGACAGAACTGCACCAGAAAAAAAAAATAAAAGGAATTTTAAACAAAATTTAAAGAGTTATGAAACAAAATCAAACAAAGCTTGCTCTTCATTTCAAATAGTACAGCTCTGGAAGCATGAATCTTTGCTTGAAACCTTACAGTTTCAGGATGTAACAGTACTAGGCATCCCATTTTTTAAAAAATAAAGTAATATTTAAAGGGGTTTTGTACTTACAGAAATACAAAACCAAAGCTGCAAAATGTACCGAGATGGCAAATAGAATTAATTTTTACTTCATAACGACCATTTTATTCATATAACATCAACTAGTAGAGCTATTTAATGCAGTTAACAATTTCCCAGTAGAGGTCCCAGACAGCAGAGAGCAGAATGTCCAGAGGCCCACTGTGGTCCACTTGTCTTGGATATCTGTGGATGAAATCACTCACATTTGCACCAACTTTCATGCCACTGTTTAACCATCAGAGATGGATCTGGCTAGGTCACCATCTTGTTATGGATTCTTTTCAACTTGTGACAAGCTGCCTATAGGATTGAAATCTGCAATCCAGTAATGAAACCCACCAAGTTGAGTTTAAAGATTGGGATTTCAGAAGATGCCAATGAGTCCCTGTGGAAGGGCATCTGAGAACTGAGCACACTGGAGCATGGGTAATTTGCGGGGTGGGGAAGGTGATACAAAAACATCCACAGAGAGATAGTGCTGGTATGGTATTCTAGCATTTGGGGTTTTACTGCATGCAAAAAGGAGTCTGCATTCATACACATGAAACCTGGAATGCAAAGAGACACTGTGTACAAATGGTCTGGGCATTTCCAATTGGATTTTTTCCTTTTCCCATTTGATTCCCATTAAGATATCGAAATTCGCTTTGGAAACTTCCTTTAATTTTAAAAGGATATTTGTATATGAAACGAAAAAGAGCTCTTACCAAAAAAACCATCCAATTCCTCCACCCTAGGCTGCATACAAGAAGATAAGGTATGTGGCTTGGATTCAAAGGCGCTCTTCCACTCAAAGAAAGGTTGTTTCCAATTCTATAGAAGGGCATCATGCAAGAAAAGTGAACTTCCCTCCCCAGGCTTCCGTATGTTTACTCATAGTTTGAATTCCTCACACATTTCCATGGCAAATAATAAAAGGCTGGATGCTATTTCCCACAACAGAGAAAGCCCTTTAAGATGGCAACTACATACAGCCCAGTATCTAGAACATAATGGATTCCGCTTCGCCCCTCTAAAACACATAATGTGTATAAATCCACTACATTGTCATACTACAGCTAGGCTCATGCATTATGCTTCACAAGGTATAATGCAGCTCCCAATATTTAGTGTAGTCTTTCACTAGAGCTCATGCCAACAGTTTCCAAAACCAGCATAATGACCAAACTCAATCCATCCAAACATGTTCAAGCCAAACCAATACATGGCATTGTATCATTTGCTGCTGTTGTTAACTGCCATCAAGTCAACTTCTACTTATGGTGACCCCATGAATGAGAGACCTTCAAGTCACCCTGTCATCACAGCCCTACTCAGGTCTGTAGACTCAGGGCTGTGGCCTCCTTGATTGAGTGTATCCATCCGAAATGCAGTCTTCCTCTTTTCCTACTGCCTTTTACATTAACAAGCATTATTTTCTAGTGACTCATGCCTTCTCATTATATGGTCAAAATATGATAGTCTCATGTAGGCATCCTGGCTTCTAGGGAGCATTCAGCCTTGATTTGCTCTAGGCCCCATTGATTTGTCTTTTTAGCAGTCCACGGTATTCATAGAACTCTTCTCTAGCACCACATTTAAAATAAGTTTATTTTCTTCCCACCAGCTTTCTTCACTGTCCAGCTATCAAAAAGATACTCACTCTCTCTCTCTGGCTTTTCTTTGCAAACGAAGATTCAGGAAGGACTCATCCCGCGCCTTCTGCAAGCGCGCTGATGACTAAAAAGGCCAATCCGAGATAAACAAGTCCGGTTGCAGAAAGTGCAGCAGAAGGTCTCCTTGGGTGATGTTTTTGGGTTGTGATTCTTTCTGCGTTGTTGTTTCTCTTCAAGACTTGTTCGTCGTGAGTTCTCAAATAAGGCTGCAGCATTGTGGATAGTGCGTCTCCATCCCTCCCGATGTGAGGCCAGGGCGGACCACCGTTGGTGATCAATCTGGCCAAGCCTGAGATGTTGTTTCAGGGAGTCCTTGTATCGCTTTTTTGGAGCGCCCCTCCCACGCTGACCCGTGGCGAGTTCACCGTAGAGTAGTATTTTTGGGAGGCGATGGTCCTCCATCCTAGAAACGTGCCCTGCCCAGCGCAGCTGTGTTCTCAATATCATGGCCTCAATGCTGGTGATCCCTGCTTGCTCAAGGACAGCAACATTCGTCACATAGTCAGTCCAGTGTATATTTAGGATTGTGCGTAGACAGCGCTGATGAAAGCGCTCGAGGAGTCGTAGGTGGTGGCGATAGGTAACCCATGTTTCAGATCCATAAAGGAGGATAGACAGTACGATGGCTCTATACACACTGATTTTTGTGCTTTGCCTCAGGTGTTTATTGCTCCAGACTCTTTTGTGAAGTCTTCCAAATGCACTATATGCCTTTGCTAATCTGTGATCGATCTCTTTGTCAATCTTGGCATCTGAGGAGATGATGCTTCCCAGGTAGGTGAACTGCTGAACGGACCTGAGCACTGATTTGCCGACGGCAATGTGGGGATGGTGGTGTTCGTCCTGTGGTGCAGGCTGGTAAAGAACTTCTGTTTTCTTCAGGTTGACTTCTAGCCCAAACAGCTCTGCAGCTGTTGCAAAGCAGGACGTTAGGCGCTGCAGAGCTGCTTCTGTGTGGGCAACAAGGGCAGCATCATCGGCGAAGAGCAGCTCACGGACTAGATAGTTTAGAGTCTTAGTGTGAGCCCTCAGACGGCTTAAGTTAAACAAGCTACCATCAGTACGGTAGCGTATATAGATGCCGTCGTCTTCTTCAAGCTCTGCCATAGCCCTTTGGAGCATCGTGCTAAAGAAGATTGTAAATAAAGTTGGTGCAAGAACACAACCTTGCTTCACTCCATTAGTTATTAGAAAGGGCTCTGAAAGAGCATCGCCATATCTGACTTGACCACGCTGGCCCTCGTGTAGCAAGATAATCATTTTAAGGAATTTGGGGGGACATCCTAGTTTTTCCAGGATCTGCCACAGACCTTTTCTACTTACAGTGTCAAAGGCTTTGGTGAGGTCGACAAATGTTACATAGAGACCCTTGTTCTGCTCCCTACATTTTTCTTGCAGTTGCCTAAGGGCAAATACCATGTCTGTAGTACTCCTATTGGCTCTGAAGCCACATTGGCTTTCAGGGAGAAGTTCTTCTGCAATAGCAGGAACTAATCTGTTCAGGAGTATCCTTGCAAAAAGATACAGAGAAATGGGAAATATGATGTCATGGACAATCCTAACTTTAGTATTCAATGATATATATTTACACCTCAGGATCCTGTCTAGTTCCTTCACAGTTGTATTTGCAAGTCCTAGTCTCCTTCTGAGTTCTTGACTGCAATCTCCATTCTGATTAATGACTGAGCCAAGGGGTGGAAAATCTTGAAGTATTTCAATGTCTTCATGGTCTATTTTAAAGTGATGTAAATCTTCTGTGGTCATTACTTTTGTTTTCTTTTTGTTCAACTGTAATCCTGCCTTTGCAGTTCTTCCTTGACTTTCTTCTGTAAACATTCCAAGTCTTTGTTATTTTCTGCTAGTAGTTAAATTGTTGATGTTCCTTCCTCCAAATTTCATGCCTTCTTTCTCAGAGTTTAATCTTGCTTTAAGTATTATAAATTTAGCATACAAATTGAACAGACAGGGTAATAAAATACTTAATCTCAAAATAGTTAACTTCAGTACTCCCCCCCCACGTTCTTTTTTCTTTTTTAATAGAAAAGTAATGTTTAATAAAGGTTTTTGGTACATGCTTTTAGTTTGGTTTAAGGAGACCATAAGTATCCACTTAACATGTCTGTATTAAGATTTTGAATCAGTTTAAGAGGATTAGGCCTAATCCAACTAGACATGACCCTTTAGAGCAAAAAAAGTACGTAAATCTTGACTGACCAAAATTTCTGTTGATTCAGTGAATACAGTATGCTCTACTTAAGATGAAAAGGATTTAAGCATTAGAATACAGGTATACCTCAATTAACAAAGTAGATGTGTTCCTGGGCATGATTTCTTTAATAGAAACTTTGCTACCAGAGGCAGAAATAACATGCAAGGAACAGGGATAGGTTCTGACACCAGAAAAAAGGAGAGTAGTTCAACGTGTTTCATCAAACTTTTTGCTTGAAACTAACAATATCTACAAGTAAAATGAAACAACCATATTAGGTAAGCCTTACATAAGTAATCACAAATATGTTGAATCTTCTTGATAGTCAAAGGCTTCTTCCAAAATACATCCAGGGATGAGTTTTGCTTTCACCAGCACACTTTTTAAATCATGTCTGTTTTGGTGGCCAAACATGCAAGTCTATGTTTTTTTGAAAACATGCTGGGGGTATCTAGACAGGCAACCTGGTCTCTCCTTTTCTGTCTGTTTTCTGTTCACACATGCTCAGTGAGGGATTCTGGAGGCAGATGATTTTCACCTTGCCTGTTGTAGGCAGGTGCACACAGTAGGACTGACTAGAGAAGAGTCCCACTCTTTCGTAGCTCAAATTTTATTGCAATTGATTACTGCAGACACACTGCTACTCTTTAACGTGAGTATTCCTGCATGGTAGGGGGTTGGACTAGATGGCCTATGTGGTCTCTTCCAACTCTAGGATTCGATGATGCTGTGCAGTTTCAGACTTATCTTTCACCTCTCTTATCTTGATTTTCAGCAGGAAACTTACCTTTTACACAGCCATTAAAAGGACAAGCACCTTTAATGTGTATTCCTGCAGGGCAGAGGGTTGGACTAGATGGCCTTTGTGGTCTCTTCCAACTCTAGGATTCTATGAACCTGACACCAAAAGTTTGTTTGTCCAGCCCTCCTTCATCATCCTCTCACTGCTGATGCTGCTTTAAAAAAAACCTTCCAGCTAGACAGAGGATCAGGAGGAAAGGGGTGGCTGGATGAAAAAAATGGTCAAATCCACACTACACAAATAATCCAGTTTGAAACTGAATTATTTGCCATGGCTCCCTCCTATGAAATCCTGGGATTTGTAATTTGGTGAGGCACCAGCACTTTTTGGCAAAGAAGGTTAAAGACCTGGTAAAAATTACAAATCCCAGAATTCAATAGGAAGGAGCCATAGCAGATAATCCAGTTTCAGAATGGATTATCTGAGTACTGTGGATTTAGCCTTGGTAAAAAGGAGCTTCTTTGCTAAAGGCTTTGTTAATGGAGGTATGCCTGTACAATTTTTTAAGTCCTTCCCCACAGCTTAATGATCAGGCAAGTTGTGAATTTTTCCAAAGATCATGACCAATCCAAACCTATCCATATTAGTACCAGAATCATTTATTTGTGTTGATGTCACACTATGCTAACATGAGTACTAGGTGCCATGCCCACAGATTCCAGGTGTGCATCCTATTTAAAGTGTCAACAAACATGCAATAGAATATAATCAGGCATTGACAGAGACTCCTCCCTTCTTGACACTCAAATGTCCAAGAACAACAAGAGAGGGACAGAGAAGGGACAGTGAACAAAGAGCTATCTCAACAGAGCCTGGGCCAATGCAGATTACAGGATCTCAAAAAGGAACAGCATGCTAAATAGCTGAGATCAATGTAAGTGCTTGTGCTCCACAGCAGCCCTCTGGACGCTCCCACAAATTAGTGCTGTAGTTTATATGGCTTATGAATCACAAGATGAAATACACTTAAAGGTAGTTGGTGGTAAAGATAACTTTCCTGAAACATTTCAGAAGATAAAAGGATATCAAAGGTGGTTGGTCTACTTCTGACCTCACAGCAATGAAGAGCAAATTGTGAGATCCCATGAGAATGCTCATCAGGCTCATGTATACATTTTGCAGTCAAAATGGAAATGAATCATAATTACAGTACTACAGTACTTACTTCCCAGTAAAAATTAGATTTCTCAAAAAAGGGGGAGGAATCAAACCTTTCCTTCTTTCTTGCTCCCAGCAATCCTACGGGTAGTGCAAAGTGCTACCTTATTCTCAAACTATGATATCACCTTGTATAACCTAATTTGAATATCTTCAAAGTCCTTCTCCTCCATAAGATTCTGAAAATGATTCTGGAAACCAACACACAAAAGCTGCAACATCAAGTTTAATCTCTTCCACCCCATCTCCACCGCGCTCAGCATGCTTTTTGTAACATCTTGCTTGATAAAGTGATCCAAAGATACTAAAAAGCAATCCTGCAAGGCGCGGGGGGGGGTGTGTGTGGACTGGATGGCCCCTGTGGTCTCTTCCGACTCTATGAAATGCCTGGATACTACATTTGAACTAATAAAGTTTATAAAATGGACATATTGAATTTCTTAATATTTTACTGCTTATTTATTATTAATATAGTATAATTACACATACATTTTGTTTTATTTCAATCATGTTAGAAGCAGCTTTGCATCACAACCCTGGGAGAAAAGTCGGATATAAATCAAACCAAACCAAACCAATACATAAGACTTTACACTAATATGGCTTTTTGTTTCAATAACCTAAGGTTATAATTAAACTTCATACCTGTGGCTAGGGGAATAGCTTTGTGACAGAAAGAAGGAGTAGGAAAAGAGACTATAAACATGTCCAAAGCATTTTGGTGACAGCTCTTAGCTTTTTAAAAAATGAAAAGCTGTATAAAAATGTTCTCAAATAGATGTTTTTAAACAGAGGCTGGATGGCCATCTGTCAGGGATGGTTTGATTATGTATTCCTGCATGGCAGGGGGTTGGACTGGATGGCCCTCGTGGTCTCTTCCAACTCTACAATTCTGTGATTCTGTGATAAATGTTCAACTGAGATGCCAATATGGATGCAAGTAGCATTATGTTGATGATGCATCCATGTGCTAAAGAGGCTGGATGGCCATCTGTCGGGAATGCTTTGATTGTGTATTCCTGCATGGCAGGGAGTTGGACTGGATGGCCCTTGAGGTCTCTTCCAACTCTATGATTCTATGATTCTGTCACTTGCTTCTAAGTGGTAACCATGCCTAAAGAAGCCATGACATATCATGGTCAATCACTAATTTCCTATTCTTTTCATCTCTCACTGAGCATTTAGATTTCTTCATTTCAGGTTATTGGAGAGTCCACCTACAATTCAATCCATTTTTACTACAAATTGTATGTATACACACACACAAAGAGAGAGATTTTTTTTAAGGGAACAATGGGTAGTTAAAGAAAAGGGGTTTAAGTTTAAAAAAAGTTCTTAAAAAGCAATGTTGTCTCCTAGCCATAGGTCACTATTTTGAAACCACTATTATTTTCAAACTGCTAAATCAATTCTGAAACTTGAGTTAAGGATATTTTAGAAAGGGTAGTTAAAAGTGGTTCAGGAAACTGAAAAACAAGGAAAAATAAATTCCAAAATTTATAGTTAGACAATATCTTTATTAGAACTAATTGACATGTCATAAAATAGTGAGTCAGCTTTCGAGAACAACATCAGCAAGAGACGTAAGGGGAGAGAAAGAAAAGGCAAACTGATGTTGTAGACAACAAGACTTCAATCAGATATCAATGCCCTTACCTAAACGGTTTCCTTTTTACCCCCAAAAAAACTTCCACCCCCACCCCTGGCTACTGAGCATGCTTAGTTGTCACTGGGCTGGGCTGGAGAGTACATCTTAGAAGTTTTTTCTAAAGACTTTTTGTACTCTACGAACCTTCCGTCAAGTTTGACCATGGATGGTACATTTTAGTTTCATAACGATTGGATTTTGTATTACAAGAGTAATCTCATATATGTGAAGTCGAAGGCTTTCACGGCCAGCATCCATAGATTTTCCTTGGGGGTTTTCTGGACTGTGAGGCCGTGTCCTGGAATAGTTTCTTTCTGATGTTTCACCTGCATCTGTGGCTGGCATCCTCAGAGAAATCATTCTCTGAGGATGCCAGCCACAGATGCAGGCAAAACATCAGAAAGAAACTATTCCAGAACATGGCCTCACAGTCTGGAAGCCAAGGATAATCTCATATATTTTATTCAAATGTAAACCCCAAGCCCCCACTGATTCCAACAGGTTGTACCAACCAGGTAAACATGTACAGGATTGCAACATGAGGCCAAATACTTTCAACTGCTAAAAATGTTGTTTCAAGAGCTTAACAATATAAAAAGATAATGGCAATGCCAAGCTAGGTCAGGTTCAACTGTGTCTCTTTACTGCATTTGTATAGACCTTTACCACTTGTAACTGTGAATAACTCTGAAAACATTATCTTGAACCAATGAACTACCACTTATTCTTATATTGCCTGCAACTGGCATATTTTGGACAGATCCTGTAAACTTGAAATAGATAGATGGACAAATTCTGTTCTTCACATGTTTTTAACTCTGAGAAGCCCCAGAAAACATAGATGGTGGAAACCGTAATCCAAAACATCTAGTGGGACAAAGGTTCTCCACCATGCACCGATGGTGTCCTGTAACTAGAGAATATGCCAGCCTTAACTGAATGTGCTTTCATATGAATCAAGGAAAAACCTCGATTACCCAACATATCTTATCCTTTATAACACATCTTCACATTTAGCTCCCTAACCACAGCAAGCAGATATTTCTCCCTCCTCAGCCCCAAATGAAGAAATCCCTAGAACTCCAAGAAGAATTGGGAAACGTCCAATACTACCCTAAGAAGCACAAACCACAAAGAAAGCAATGTGGTATCTATACCATGATGTACATGGAAGACTATTACTCTGCGACACAAGTAGTGAATCATGCAGCCTTCCTGATGTTGCTGGACAATAACTTCCATCATCCCTACTGGCTATGATGGGTGATGGAAGTCCTACAACAATTGGAAGACTGATTTCCACCATTGCATGAGACCCTCTAAATATCCCTTACCTGCTCTACTGGAATATGACAGTTTAATAGTCCTGAAATACAGTATCCAGCACATAGAAAAGTTTTAACATACTTTTAACTGTTCTAGCTAATGAGAGAATGTACTAATTGACAGGTCTGAACAACAATCTGATTATCTCAAACTCATTTACACAGACAAGATTTAAAGCAGGGGCAGACAACTGTAGGGCCCCAGATATTCTTGGACTGGAACTCCCACCCACTCTAGTCAGCATGACCAATGGTGAGAGATTATGAGAGTTGCAAAGCAATAATATCTGGAAGGTCACAGTTACTTAGCCTTGGTTTAAAGATTGCCTCTACCTAGACAACCAAGAATACAATACCTTCATACAATACTCCTGCTCACTCTATTTGGTCGGTACTTTTCTCCACTTTTTAAAGTAAAATAACATCCTGCTGCTATTGCATATTCTGTTATCTCACAATGAAAGCAGGCGAGTCAAGGAGTCCTGACCTATACAGATGTGCTCTGTCATTCTCAGAAAAATCATAGTACAGTACAGAAGATCCTAAAGGAGGCACCCCTGAAAATATGCTGCCTTTAGCAACAATACAGCAACACGCCACATTGCACTTGTTTTTTCCAGAGATGTCTTAGGTAATGACATAATTCAAACTGCAAGCCCTGTTAGCAACACATTAAGGAATTACTGACACTGTCCGCCCCAAAAAACTTAACCTCTGACTTTTATTTTTATGTTAGTTCTGGGTGCGTGCAAGCATCATGGGAGTGAGAGAGGCTACAACTAACCTCTTCTGCACCCTCCATATGTCACTATTATGACAGGCTTTCTAAGGCCATTATTTATTTGGGGTGGGGGGTTCCTTCTTCTTCTGACATCTGCAGGTTTTAGGGCTGGTCCTCCAGGCAGAATTTCTAGAGGCTTTTCACAACCAGAGGAAATGCAGAAACCTAACCAGGGCAGCCCACCTTTCCCAACCTGGGAAGGTCTGCACCTGTTGAATCTCTGCCTCCCATGTCTTCTAGGCAGAATTTCTACAGGCTTTTCAAAACCAGAGAAAATGCAGAAACCCATCCAGTGCAGCTCCACCTTTCCCAACCTGGGAAGGTCTGCACCAGTTGAATTTCTGCCTCCCACACCCTCCAGGCAGAATTTCTACAGGCTTTTCACAACCAAAGGAAATGCAGAAACCTAACCAGGGCAGCTCCACCTTTCCCAACCTGGGGAGCTCTGCACCTGTTGGATTCCTGCCTCCCATGTCCTCCAGGCAGAATTTCTACAGGCTTTTCACAATCAAAGAAATGCAGAACCCCAACCAGGGCAGCTCCACCTTTCCCAACCTGGGGAGCTCTGCCCCTGTTGGATTCCTGCCTCCCATGTCCTCCAGGCAGAATTTCTACAGGCTTTTCACAACCAAAGGAAATGCAGAAACCCAACCAGGGCAGCTCCACCTTTCCCAACCTGGGGAGCTCTGCACCTGTTGGATTCCTGCCTCCCGCGTAGCTGTCAAAAGCCCTGGCTGGAGGGGACGGAAAGAGAGTTGGAGGCCAGCCAGCTCGACCTCGGGGCCGCCGCCTCCCCCGGCCAAGCCCCCCAGCCCGGCCTTTGAGCCGCCGCCTCCTCCTCCTCCTCCTCCCCGCTCACCAGTCGCTAGATGAATGGGCTCGGGCGGTCGCAAGCGGGGGCGCGCAGGCGGACGGGGAGGCTCATCTTCAGTGGCGCCGGAGGGCTCCCGGCCGAGCCAGGAGGGCAGCAGGAGGCGGAGGAGGAAGCCGGCGAAGCGGCGGCAGCAGCTCAAGCAGACCCGGCCAGAGAAGCCGCCACGGCTGCAGCCCCGCAGGAGGAGGAGGAGGAGGTGGCGGAACCCCGACAGCTGGGAGACGGAAGCAAAAGGACGCGGGATTGGGCGAGGCGCGCAGTATCCTGAGCGCCGATTGGCTGGGGAGAGACTGCGCTCCGGAGTCTGCCAATCAAAAGGACTGACACGTAATAGGCTCTCTGGCCACGGGGAGGAGGGAGGGGAGGAGTTGCCCATAGGGCTATATTCTGCTCTGGCTGCCTCCTGTGGAATTCTGGGGGTTGTAGTTTAGTGAAGCCTAAGAGCTCTCTGGCTGAGGATGCTAAATGCCCCTCTTTAAACTGCAGTCCACAGGAGGCAGCCTCAGCAGTTGAAGTGGAATCGTAGTGCTACAACAGTGTGGTGCAGTGTTTGTCAACCAGGGTTCCCTGGGTTTCCCAGGAGGTTGCTAGGAATTTTGGGAGAGGTGCAAACATGAATCAAGGAACATGAGAGACGCTGCAGACTGGGCCAGCCAGAAAAATCAGCAGTAGTAGAACATGTGATAAACCAACCTGGACACAAAATGCTATTTAAAAACACAGAAATTCTAGACCAGGCCAACAACTATCATGTCAGAATGCATAGGGAAGCTATTGAAATCCACAAACACCTGGACAACTTCAACAGGAAAGAAGAAACCCTCAAAATAAACAAAATCTGGCTCCCAGTTTTAAAATACAATAGAATCAAAACTCAACACTTACAAAAGAATTCCACCCAGGGACAGGGGGATTCCCAGCAGATAATGGCCCATCAACCAAACAGACACTAACGAGCCTTGCATTTCTATACCCAGAAACTAACCATTCAGTTACACAAATGTTCATATCCTCCCCAAGGGTTCACAGCATATAAATTCCACATACACTCTTACCCAACCATTCTCTATAGATGCCAGCCACAGATGCAGATGAAACGTCAGAAAGAAAATATTCCAGAACATGGCCTCACAGCAGGGGGGGGCAAGGAAAATCTATAATTTTGGAGGGGATTAGGAATTTTTTTATTGAAATAAGACCATTCTACTGAAAAATACACCCGACCGCAAAAGGCCGTACCAATAACGCAAAAATTTTGTTTTCCTCTTTTCTTACTAATACAAAAATAAAACTAGCTATCCTAACACTAATACATTTTTCCTCTTAATCTAGACACACTATAATCACTCTTTTTTCCAATGAACATTATATTTACACCTTTATACTAAAATTAGTTGCTCAGGGTTCCTCAAGAGATTGTAATTGGGGGGGAGGAGGGAAGCAATAGCAGTATATGGAATAATGCTTATGCAGGGGTTCCCTGAGACCTGAAAATTATTTCAAGGGTTCCTCCAGGATAAAAAAAGTAGACAAAGGCTGGTGTAGTGTGATAAAGTTGCACCAATTATATCAACAAAATTCAACAGAGGCCAAAGGGTCCTAGCTTTCCAGTGCTCCAACTTTCACTTGCCCCAAATGACACAAGAAAGTAATCTACGACAGTACTTTTATTGCTGAGTATTTAACCTTAAAACATTAGATGTTTGTTGGGTTTTTAAACAAATCATCTCTAGGCACATCCAGAACAGACAAATGGTATGTAATGAAAGTTGTTTACTTTTTAAAAGTTTGCCCAGATTTTGTGTCTCAAGCTAGCTTGAACACATTCCAGTTAATAATATAAATAAAATACAAAACTTTTCCAAAAGACAATCAAAATATCTAGAGATAGAAAAAAATAACAGGAAAATGTCACTGTTACATTTACACTAAAAGACTAAAAAAAAAACCCTTGCTTTAATGACATTTAGATTGAAAGGGAGATATGTATTTAATTTTCTTAATTTGCATTATTGTACTGAAAGCTACTGGAATGCAGATGAAAAATCCCATCTCTTATTTCACTCTAACTTCTCTCCTTCTTTAGATCTTGGGAAAGAAGGAAACAGCTGCATGCATTTTGGAAAAGTCCACATACCCACCCACCCACAAATAATGAGTGAGGTTAGAAAAAAAAATACAACCAGGAAGGCAGAGAACAAAAACCTTTAGTTAATAAATATGAACTAAAGGCTACACTTAGCTTATCCCATCAACAATGTTCCACAGTAAAAATCAGAACCTGGTGTATATGATTGATAAATACTATTTTTAAGAAACATCAGCCAACAAGAATAATTCTCTTATTTTTCAATGAGAAATATGTTGCGTGTGTATGTGTGTGTAAAGTATTGTTTGTTATCCCCAAAAAAATCAATAAACATTTATTTTTAAAACTTTTAGTGAGAAATATTTAAGAGAAACCCCTTAGACCGTGGTACTGGTAATGCTCAGTATCTGCTGCTGTTCAGCTCCTGTTTTCTGCCCCCTTCTTCCAATGACATCTATGGTTATCAAATATATATATATATATATATATATATATACAGTTGCCCCTCCACATTCATGAACTTAGCATTTGCGGTTTTGAATATTTGTGGGATTTGGGAGGGCCCCCGCCCTCCCAAAAGCAGCGACACAGGGCCTCTGGAGTGGGAGGGGGAGGGCCGGGGAGGCCTTCACGGAGCCCCCGGAGACGCTCCGGAGGCCCCATGAAGGCCTGGGGAGGGCCGGGGAGGCCCCATGAAGGCCTGGGAAGGGGGTGGGGAGGGCCGGGGAGGCCTTCACGGGACCTCCGGAGATGCTCCAGAGGCCTCATGAAGGCCTGGGGAGGGGGTGGGGAGGGCTGGGGAGGCCTTCACGGGACCTCCGGAGATGCTCCGGAGTCCCCATGAAGGCCTTGGGAGGGAGAGGGGAGGCGGGGGAAAGCGACTATAGGGCCTACGGAGGCCCCGTGGTCGCTTTGGCGGGGGAGGGGGAGGGCAGTTGATATTCGCAGATTTTTTGCATTTGCGGGGGTCTGGGGAACCTAACCCCCGTGAATATGAAGGGATGACTGTATATGTGTGTGTATATATATATGTGTGTGTGTGTATGTGTGTGTGTGTGTGTATATATATATATATATATATATACATATACATATATAATTCTCTTTGGTATGAGAGGGTCTGTCTGTATTGATTTCCCAAAAGTTTGTTATATTGAGTCTGTAGAGCAAAAGACCTAGTCTGCCAAAATATGTCTGTGTCAGAGAAAGCTGAGAGATGTAACTG
Source organism: Gambelia wislizenii (assembly GCA_030847615.1). Taxonomy (NCBI): domain Eukaryota; kingdom Metazoa; phylum Chordata; class Lepidosauria; order Squamata; family Crotaphytidae; genus Gambelia; species Gambelia wislizenii. The sequence continues at coordinate 159,437,089 of JAUMIR010000001.1, read as the reverse complement.
TACTTGTTCCAGCTTAGCCAGAAGCTCAGACACATAGATAAGATGCTATGTTTGGAAAAACAAAGAGCTAGAGACATTATATGTAAAGTATATTAAGTCATTTACAAGAAATGATGTGCATTTGGAGAAATGAAATTTAGTGAAGATTCTGATATAGTTTGTATTGATTAATAACCAATGATTGTTATAGTATGCTATGCTTGAAACAAATAGTATGGTTTGTCTTCTGAAATCAAAGACAAGGTCTTCCCTGCTAGCTAAATTTAGTACACAATAGTTCATTCATTTAACCTAGGCAAACACCTGAAGTTATCTTCTTCTGGGCGCATTGCCCAGTTCGGCTGCCTTATCAAAAAATACAGTTGCCCCTCCACATTCGCGAACTTGACATTCGCGGTTTTGCTTATTCGCGGTTTTGGGAGGGCCCCCCGGGGCCCCCCCAAACCGCGACACGGGGCCTCCAGAGGCCCCGTGAAAGCACTGGGAGGGAGCGAGGAGGCCTCCACGGGGCCTTCGGAGACCCTCCGGAGGCCCCGCGGAGGCCTTGGGAGGGAGGGGGAGGGTCGGGGAGGCCACCATGGGGCCCCTGGGGTCGTTCTGGGAGGGCGGGGGGAGGCCGGGGAGAGCGACCACGAGGCCTTCGGAGGCCTCCGGGTCACTCTGGGAGGGCGGGGGGAGGCTGGGGAGAGCGACCACGAGGCCTCCCGAGGCCTCGGGGTCGCTCTGGGAGGGCGGGGGGGAGGCCGGAGGGAGGCCGGGGAGAGCGACCACGAGGCCTCCGGAGGCCCCGGGGTCGCTCTGGGAGGGCGGGGGGAGGCTGGGGAGAGCGACCACGAGGCCTCCAGAGGCCTCCGGGTCGCTCTGGGAGGGCGGGGGGAGGCTGGGGAGAGCGACCACGAGGCCTCCGGAGGCCCCGGGGTTGCTCTGGGAGGGCGGGGGGAGGGCGGGGAGAGCAACCACGAGGCCTCCGGGTCGCTCTGGGAGGGTGGGGGGAGGCCGGGGAGAGCGACCACGAGGCCTCTGGAGGCCCCGGGGTCACTCTGGGAGGGCGGGGGGAAGCCGGGGAGAGCGACCACGAGGCCTCCGGAGGCCCCGGGGTCGCACTGGGAGGGCAGGGGGACGCCGGGGAGAGCGACCACGAGGCCTCTGGAGGCCTCCGGGTCGCTCTGGGAGGGTGAGGGGAGGCTGGGGAGAGCGACCACGAGGCCTCCGGAAGCCTCGGGGTCGCTCTGGGAGGGCGGGGGGAGGCCAGGGAGAGCGACCACGAGGCCTCCGGAGGCCCCGGGGTCGCTCTGGGAGGGCAGGGGGAGGCCGGGGAGAGCGACCACGAGGCCTCTGGAGGCGTCCGGGTCGCTCTGGGAGGGCAGGGGGGAGGCCGGGGAGAGCGACCACGAGGCCTCCGGAGGCCCTGGGGTAGCTCTGGGAGGGCGGGGGGAGGCTGGGGCGAGTGACCACGAGGCCTCCGGAGGCCTCCGGGTCGCTCTGGGAGGGCGGGGGGAGGCCGGGGAGAGCGACCACGAGGCCTCTGGAGGCCTCCGGGTCGCTCTGGGAGGGCGGGGGGAGGCTGGGCAGAGCGACCACAAGGCCTCCCGAGGCCTCCGGGTCGCTCTGGGAGGGCGGGGGGTGGCTGGGGAGAGCGACCACGAGGCCTCCGCAGGCCTTTGAGTCGCTTGGGGAGGGCGGGGGGCAGTCGGGAGGAGCGACTACAAGGCCTCCGGAGGCCTCGGGGGTCGCTTGGGGAGGGAGGCGGGAGGGCTGTCATTATTCGCGGAATTTTCACATTCGCGGGGGTCTATGGAACCTAACCCCCGCGAATGTGAAGGGACAACTGTAGTAGCTAAACACAGAGAACTGAAAAAAATGATTTCTATTTCTGCCTGGTAACCACTATAATACACATGCACAGTGCTTTAGGTTTTAGGTTTTGTTTCTCTGTAATAGTGTAATATAAAAAGATATGTGTGCCTTGTTTCGGGGAACACAGCATGGCGGTTTATGCCCTGTGTCACTTTGCTAGCAGAGAATAAAAGTCATCTGAATACAATAGAACCTTGACTGAGATTTCCTTATGATTACCCAGATAGACCTTAACAGGTATATTGCTGTTCCCAGTGTGCTGATTGGCCGCTTGGGAAACATACCCAACCAATTGTATTGCTCTGTTGGCTGGCCAATCAGCAGCTTGAGGGTGTTTTTCATTACCACCTCTTGGCCTATAGCCACATCTTTGCCTGTTGAGCTGCAGTAACTACACACTCAGCCAGCTCCCCTTGCAGTCTTAACATGCATGCATGGGGGGAAATAATGCTGCTTTATATGTGTCCCCCACCCTCTTCTTTCTTCTTTTCCCTCCTGTCCTACCTTTCTGTGTTGCCTGGGGCCTTTCAAAGGTTGCCTGGGGCCTTTCTCTGCTGCCTGGGGCTTTGGGCTTTTCTGTACTGTCTGGGGCATGGGGACTTTCTCTGCTTCTGGGGCCTTTCTGTGCTGCCTGGTGTTTGGGGCCTTTCTGTGCTCCTGACCCCTTGGGCCTCTTGGGCCCTGGGCGCTGTCCATACCTGCGCCCTGGGCCTTCTGTGCTGTCTGCATCAGTTCCTTCCTCTTCGACTTTGGGGTGGAAATGTGGAAAACTTCATGTCCTTTCTAAACATGGAGGTGGAGGGGCTCTCACATCCTGCCACGTGTTGGTTATGTGTGCGTAGCATGGGGGTGTAGTGTGTGTGTGTGTGCAGTGTAGGGTGTGTGTGTAGCATGGGGTGTTTCTGTGTTTGTGCGATTGCATAGTGGCAGCAGATAGGCTCTCGCGTCCTAGCATGCGTAGTGTGTGTGTGTGTGTGTAGTGTGGTGTATGCATGCGCGGTTGCATGCTGATGGCGGAGGCTATCGCATCCCGCTGCGCATGATGTGTGTATGTGTGTAGCATGGTGTGTGTATGTGTTTAGTGTGGTGTTTGTGTGTGTATGTGTGATTGCATGGCAGTGATGGAGGAGCTCTCATGTCCTGGTGCATGTGGTGTGTGTGTACGTGTGGTTGCATGGTGGCAGCGGAGGGGCTCTCATGTCCTGGTGCACATGGTGTGTGCATGTTGTGTGTTGTGTGGTATTGTGTGTGTGTGTTCGTGCAGTTGCATGGTGATGGTGGGGCTCTCACATCCTGGCATGCATGGTGTGTGTATGTCTACCATTGTGTGTGTGTCTATGTGTCTGTGTGTACACGCAGTTGCATGGTGGTGGTGGAGACATTCTCGGCATTAAATTAGCCATCATAGTTGATTTGAAAGGTTATATATTAATGTGTCAAATGATTGTACTCTTGACATGTTTCCTAAGTGGCTTAACAGCAGAATGGAATGGAAACATAGAATCATACCAAAGCATTTCATATGTGCAGATAATGGTGTATGTTACACCAGGTATAGCTAGTTTATTATATACAGCTCATCCATGCATCCATGAGGGTTCAGTTCCTAGAATTACCATGGATACCAGAAACCATGGATAATACCAAACCCTATTAAAATAAAGGACTTCTGGTACAAACATACCATAGAGTTGTGTTGGAGGACCTAGTCATTCCTAGAGAGGACACCTCTCTAGGCTATTTCCAGCTCGACTCTATGGTATGTGTCCATAATTTTTCAGCCATGGATAACTGAAATTGTGGATATTGGTGCCATAGATACAGGGGCAAACCTGTATTCTGCCTTTTCCCCAGAGTAGGATCCAGGGTGATTTACAACCCAAGTTAAACAAAATGCAGGTAAAAATCTGTTATAACACAAAAGAACAATTACAAACAACCAAGCACTGAATTAAACTACAGTAGCTAAAGCATATTAAATTAAATCAAAACAAAAAGGAGAGGAAAGAAGTACAGGTCAACCCCAGTATCCACAGATTACGTATCCACAGTTTCACTTTTCCACATCTGAAAAAATACATTCTCTTTAGGCATTTCTAGGTCCTCCAATGTGATTCTATGGTCAGCTTTCAGTGTTTGTCTCATTGAAAATAATAGGGTTCCCTATTATCCACAGTTTCAGGTATCTGTGGGGGGAGGGGGCTTGGAATATATCCCCCATGAATCTGGGGTTTGACCTGTATCACATATTCATACCATTAGAAGACCATTTTGCCAGAGCCAGTTAGTGGCCAAAAGCCAATCTGAATAAAAGCATATTTGTCTGGTGGTGGAAGGAAAACAAAGAGGGAAATAGCTTAACCTCCCATGAAAGGCAGTTCCACTAACTGGGATCATCCACTAAGACCCTGCACCCTCCCCCTCCGCCCTGCTTTGTGTCCATAATAATGGCATCAAGAGAAGGCTTAGCCCTAAAGCTCTCAAAACCTAGGCTCATATGAAAACAAAACAGTCTTTTAGTCAGCCTGGACCCAATCCATGTAGGGCTTTATAGGTCACCACCAACACTTTGAAATGTGTATGGAAACAGGCCAGTAGCCAGTGAACTTGTAGTAACAAGGGGTTTCCTGTTTTGCCCACAACTAACTCTGGTCAACATTCTGACCATAGCATCTTAGACACATTGAAGTTTCCAAACACTTTCCAAGGAAAGCTGCCCACACAGTATGTTATAGTGAACCAAGCTGGATCTAACCAAGGCCAGGAACAGGTACAGCTGGCAAGCTAGTTTTCACTGTGCAAATACTCTTCAAGCCACAACTGAAATGTTGGCATCCAGGCTCAGGACTGAGTCCAGGAGATACACCCAAGCTGCAAACAAGAGGACTGAAGATTCATCCAACACAGGCTGAACCTCTATTCTCTTATCATGTCTGTCTTGTCTAGATTAAGCTTTGATGTGTTCACTTATTTTAAGTCCATTACTGACACAAGACAGTGATTTATCCCTGAAACAGCTTCCTTAGAATTAGATGGAAAGGACAGGGTTTAGTGTTGTCCACATACTAGTGGCACCAGATCCAAAAGTCCAGACAACTTCTCCCTCATTAAATATTAAATAGCACAAAAGACACAACTAAACCCCAAAGGACAGCACAGACCAACAGCCAGGGCACTGACCAAGAATCCCTAAGCATTACCTTCTGATCTCATGCCATAAAATAGGACCAGAGTCATCATAACACCAAGTCTCCAGTTCCATCCCAGGGAGGACTCAGAAGGATACTATGGTTAGTGGTATGGAAAGCTGCCAAGAGAGCCAGCAGAACCAACAAAGAGATACTCTTTCTGCATAGCTCCCAGCTTTGGTCATTCACCAAGGCAAAGTCTTGTTTCTCCATTCCATAAACTGACCTGATATCAAAGACATAGCCATGTTAGTCTGGAATATCAGTATGCAAAGGGATCTTGTAGCACCTTTGAGACTAAGTCTAAGCATACTGACCTGATTATCACATTGAAATGGATCTAGATAACCCATTATCCAGGAACCTCTGTAGCTGGGAGGCCACCATATGCTCCGGTACCTTGCCCTAGAATGGAATACAGGTTGCCCCCATAACCACAGGGGATATGTTACTGGACTTACCGTGATACACAATATCATGGATAGCGAACCATATTGAAATGAATGACTTGTGGCCCGATTTCTGAATCATGCTGAAGGACCTAGAAAATGCCTATAGAGGACATGTTTTTTTCAGACATGGGAGATATTCAGACGTGATTTTTGGGTCTATATATTCCAAAACAGCTCCGTTAATGCCGCGCGGCAGGGGAGCAGTTTTGGACAAGGACGTTCCTCTGCTGAACCCCTCCGTGTCACTTCCGTGACAGAATGGAGGAAGCCGCGTCATATTTCACTCACGGGCAACAATCGTGAGTGAAATATGACGCGGCTTCCTCCATTCTATCACGGAAGTGACACGGAGGGGTTCGACAGAGGAAAGGCGTCGTCCAAAACTGCTCCCCTGCCGCGCGGCAGCAATGGAGCTGTTTTGGAATATATAGACCCGAAAATCGTGTCTGAAAATCTCCATGGATAAATGAAACAGTGGATACCAGCCCCGTAGATGCGGAGGTCAGCCTGTACTGGAGACTATCCAGTAATTATCCAGTATGGTAGTGTTGAAGGACTTTTTTTTTTCAAAACTCCTACCCCCCACTCCTTTTAGGCAAACTCTGCCTTGCTGTAAAGAGGCGTTCACCACTCCTCTTAGCCACTCAGCTAGTCTCCATCTGGCCACTTTTATGAGCCAGGAAGGACTAACAGTAGTTCTCTTTTCTCCAGAGAACCTGTCCACATATTCAGGCTGCACAAACTGGAATGTATCCTGTAATACAGGACTAGCAGGTCTGATAATAGCTACAGAATCCAAGTCAGAGTGGTTCAGAGCAATTTTGTCTCCAGAGTGTTGTGCATATACTTCACAGCTACTGAGTGATTTGCATTCACTTCTTATGGGCCAGAGCATGATATGCCTTTGATACTTGAAATGGCAACACTAGACAATTCTGTACAGATGTACTGGTGACAGTGAAGATGCAATGGTAACAGTGAAGAATGATTTCTTCTGTTTTCTGCCATCAATGCCTTATTCACAACCGATATGACTTTCCACTAGATTGTAGCCATTGCATTTCTCAGGGTGTACTCTCTGAAACACAAAAGATAAAGAAATCCTGAGATAGAACTCAAAAGAAAGACATTTTACATTTACAATACATTGGAAACATCAAACACAATCTTCTTTGCTATGTGAAAGCCAAAAGCAACTTAGGGAAGGCTGTCACTCTGAACAAGTGCTACTCCAAAATGGCTAATGAGCTTATCAGCTCATCAGCTGATATCTGCATCAACAACTCTTGATATCTGCATCAACAACTCTTTTCCCTTCCTAGTTATAGGGCATATTGCTGTTTCACGCCTCTAGTAGAATACCACAGGAGTGAACAATGGTGGCTCGTCTATCTCCTGCTTAATGTCTGAAACAACAGCAGCAGCAACAACACATGGAAGAAGACAGATATGCCTGTTAATTTTGTTCAAGTTTAAATCCAGTGGTTTATAATAATCATAAACATAGTCATCCAGCCATGTAAATAACAAAAATGCCTGTATTTACATGGATTTATAAAACACCTGCTCTAGACATTGATAATTATGCACACACTCATATGTATGTGTGATTTCTTAAGTGGGTTTACAGTATTTGTAATCCCCACCTGAAGAGAGGGAGTGAGCTATAATGATGGACACTGCACTGAATCCTCCTTAGCCCTCTCCCCCACTTTTAATAATAGTCAAAGCAGCTCTGCAGATGATATGAAAGACTGTATCTCCCAAGCTGAGCCTGACCAGGTTTTAAGAACTTGGAGGAGGGCTTTGTCTTAGTCCCATCACTATCACAGGCATGTTTGGTAAGCGCACAGGGGAGAGTCTTCTCAATGACTTCTCCCAGTCTTTTTACAGCCAACAAGCTCTCCTTTTTTCTTCCTTGTTCTCTGACCAACTGGGCATTTTTAGTAGCATCAACACTGGGAGAAAAGTGAAGGAAGGCTGAAGAAACGGGGTCAGTTACACGGCAGTTTTTAATGCGGCAATTTGCACTTTAGCGCTTTTTCGCACCAGTGACGGATAGTTTCGATGATTTATGGGGAATTCAGTTGCGTTGTTTACTTTTTTGCTTTTTGGTTCAGACGGCAAAGGTACGGGGGCGTGCCTGCCTGGCTGCCTGCCTCTTAAATGCCTGCCTCTTAAAGCCACTCACTGAAAACACACACAGTTGACGGAGGAGGGGCTTGATGTGGGGAATAGTTCCTCTGAAAGGGCTTTAATTGCAGGCATTCCTCAGAAGGGGTCTGTATACAAAGCAACAGTATCACCTTTCACAGCTTTGCCTGAAAGCAACTAAAAAGCAGGGAGACCCAGGAGTGGGGAGGATTAATGACAAAGGATGGAAGGAAAAGAATTCTCTTTGCTTTGCTCTGCATTTCTCCTATTTGAGTAGACTGTTTCTCTCCCTCTCTCATGCCAGCGCTGCGTGCACACACACACACACACACACACACAAAACAATGATCTGGATCTGTCAATGGATCAGCTGATGGAGCAAACACAGAGAGACAGAAGGAGAGAGGGATGGGCAGAGGAACAGCAATTATGCTAGATAGCAAGGCAGCTGGCTAGATCTTTTCTCATCTCTCCCATGTTCACTCCCCCTCTTTGGGTAAATTCAACCAATCACGACTAGTTCTGCTGTGGCAATTTCGAAAAGACTGCTGACTGTTTCCACGGCTGTAACATAATGGTAATTCACACAGTCGATAGTGGGCTAACTTGTGCTACTTTTCAAAAAAAGTTTGGGAAAACACCGAAAGCGTATCCTGCGTGACTTATGGGTTTTTTTGCCTCCCTCCTTCTGAATATGGCAACTTTGAGCCGAAAGATGTGGGAACTATTACGATTCTTTGCTAATTCTTAGAGGATTTATTTTGCCGTGTAAACTTTAGGTTGAAGCAACGTGTCTGCAGTAAACAGTGCAATAGAACTTTAGCTGGGAAAGAATGGGATTCTGCCACAGCTGATCCTAGTGTAGCCATGCATGCCTTCCTACAACTGCTGCTTTCAGAATCCCTTACTGAACACACATCACATAAACAGAAAGACAGAGAGAAAGGGGGAAAGCAGATAAGCCTGCCATCTACCACTCACATGTTAAAAAAGCATATGCCTATAAGTCTGACAACCATCATAAGAATCATAAGAAAAATAGAGGCTGGTAAAAGAAAAAGGCATCCTTCAGTGCATTTTGGAAGAAGTTTTCAAGTGGCTTTCAAAGGATTCAACATATTTTTGTTTGTTTTCACAAGCCTTCCTTGACCCATTTGTTTCATCTTACATGTGCACATTGTTAGTTCTGGATAAAAAATATACTGAAATATCTTAAACTGCTCTCCTCCCCCCCACAAAAAAAAGTGATATCTTTATTAGTTGGCCAAATGCAAAACACATGATGCAAGCTTCTGAAGCTCTACTGGCTTCTTCATCAGGCAAAAGATGTTATAAATGGACAAATCAAAAAACAGTCATTCACAGAAAAATGGTAACCATTAATAGATTTTATTAACCACAACATTGATAGTTCAAATCTTCCTTCTCAATAACTCACATTTTGGCAGGACACCTTGGAAAGTCTGGACCTAGAATGAGTGAAGAAAACTTGAGTTATTGGACATATTCATAGTCTCTTTCTACTTCCAACATACCTAACTGAATTTGTCATAGTTGTATTTGTGGCTGTTATTGTAGTGTTTTTTCTTATTTTTTGTTATTTTGGTGTTGACTTCTTACTATAAAATTCAATTAAAAATGTAATAATTTTTTTTAAGTGATGATTTTGGAGTCACAGGCCTGCATGCAGTTTTAGATGTTGTGTGTTGTTGTTCAGTTGAGGGGTCTCATGCAGGCAGAGGCCATTCCTGTCTCCTGGCCATGTGGAGCTGAGACAAAAGACAGTAAAATCTAAATCCTTTTGCAGCAATGAGGCAACTTCTCTGGCAATCAGCATGTCTCTTCCCTTTGTGAAGCAAAGGGCTCCTTTGTTTAGGCAGTCTGTACTGCTGCATCTGGAAACAACTTTTAGGTGCTGTATAGGTAAAACTAGCCAATCATAGTCCGAAAGAGAAGTTTTGCTTTTGTTGGAGGCAGAACCACAGAGAGTTTAGTCTCAGTCCATATTTCCCTCTGGTTTAGGATTTTAAATGTACTGCCTTTTGTCTCAGCCCACATGGCCAGGAAGCAAGAGTGGCCTACATAAGACTCCTTATCTGAACAGCACAAGTAACATCTAAAACAGCATTTTGGCCTGTGACTCTAACATTTTCTTTTTTTATATATTTTCTTTTTTAACTTCTTTTGGCTGATGAAGAAGCCAGTTGAGCTTTGAAAGCTTACATCATGTGTTTTGCATTTGGTTGGCCAATAAAGGTATCACTTTTTTGTGTGTGAAGTTTGTTTTCATAGCCAACATGGCTACCCCTGAATGTCTTTCTTTCTTTCTTTCTTTCTTTCTTTCTTTCTTTCTTTCTTTCTTTTTGTTTTGTTTTGTTTTGTTTTGTTTTGTTTTGTTTTGTTTTTTGGTGGTACAGGATCCTCTCCAAATTCTTTCCATGGTATTTCTGCCTCTGCTATCAACTTTTGTGTTAAAGAAATGATGCCCAGTGACCTCTTTCACTGAGGTATAATCTGTTTGTTGTTATTGTTTACTGCTGTCAAGTCAACGCTGATTTATGGTAACCGTATGAATGAGAGGCCACCAAGTTACTGTTTCATCAACAGCCCTGCTAACCTCTTGCAGACTCATGTCCATGGCTTCCTCAGCTGAGTCTATCCATCTGGAATATGGTCTTCCTCCCTTCCCTTCTACCTAGAGTTGCCATAACTCTCTGCCACAAAACTGGGACAAAAGTATACAGGACTGGATTGGGCGGATTATCGACAAAAAACAAAAAACAACCTTATCCAAACAGAATCACTGGGCTAGAAACCCTATTTTACTTATTTAAATCATGGGAATCTGCAGGGCTTCACCTTCCTATCCCCACCGCACCATCCTCTTCTGGCAGTCCCAGCCTCCCCCATACCAGGGAGTCCTTTGCCTCCCACCCCTCTTGTAGGCCCAGATCTTCTGAGACCTGGCCCCCGGCTGGAGGAGAGGGTGGCCGGCGGCTTTGTCCTGTGGTGCCCCACAGGTCAGTTTCCAGCTTGCCTTCTTCTCTTCCCCCTTGTAACCTCCTCTCCCAGGGTTCCAAAATGGCCGGAAAGAGGTGTCCTGTGGACTCACAACCCCCAAAACACCTAGCAGCATGGCCATGTCAATGCTGGGGGTTCCTGCTCAGCTCTGGCCTCTCCCGCATCTTCCTCATCCTCCTCTACTCAGGGAGTTCTCTGCCACTGTGGAGGAGCGCTACCTGTCCTGGCCAGAGAAGAGGGCCAAGTGGGCTCCTGGCTGATTTTTTCCAGTGGACATGGATGGGCTGGAGGAGACCCATCCAGCTGCCTTCATCCAGCAAGCCTGTGAGCTTAGATAGGAAGGTGAAGCCATGCAGGTCAAAGAGGGGGCTGTGCAGGATTGGGGGCAAAGGGGCATGCAGCTGCCACTGCCGACCGGCTAAGCCAGCCCAGCAGGAAAGAGGACCCACTGCCCCACCTGGCCATCAGGGGGGATTGGGGGAGTGAGTGTGCAACAGATTCCCATGATTTAAATAAGCAAAACTGGGTTTCTAGCTGCCACTGCTAACCAAGTGAGCGGGGAAGAGGGCCCGCTGCCCCACCGGGCCATCCCACCTCCCAGCAATGACCAAAAGGCACACCAGCCCCTCATTTGTACTCTCCCCCGGGAACTTTTATATAGGTAGTGAACTTGGAGGCCAGACTCACCACACACACACACACACACACACACAATCAATTGCTGGCCTTCTTTCCTCTCTCTTGATTTTCCTCTGCTCTCTCTCTGCTTCTGCCTGCTCTGCACACTCCGACTCCCACCTTTTGCACACTGCACTCTCCCGCCTAGCCTAGACTGCACTCTCCCACCTTCTGCACTCACTCCCCATGTGACCCAGAGCAGAGAGCCTGCAGACGGAGCTTAGAGTCAGAATCTGGGATCTGCCGCTTGAAGCAGCCCAGACAGACAAGATAACTTTCTGTCTCTCTAATCTGGGATTTTCCCAATTTTCCAGGATTTATGGCAACTCTACTTCTACTTTACCAAGAATTATTGGCTTTTCTAGTGAGTCATCTCTCTCATGATATGTCCAAAGCACAACCATCTCAGTTTAGTCATCTTGGCTTCTAGGGAGAGTTAAGACTTGATTTGCTTTAGGGCCCATTTATTTGACTTTTTAGCAGTCCACAGTATCCATAAAAGTCTTCTCCAGCACCACATTTCAGATGAGTTTATTTTTTTCCTACCAGTTTTCTCACTGTCCGGCTTTCAAAACCATAGACAGAAATCAGAAATACAGTAGCATTGACAATGCTAACTTCAGTATTCCTCCAATTTTCACACCTTCCTCCGAGTCTAATCCTGCTTTATATCTGATATGTTCAGTGTAAAGTTAAACAGATCGGGTGATAAAATGCAACCTTACTTTACCTCCTTGCCAACTGGAAACCATTCAATTTTCCCCACATTCTGTCCTGATGGTAGCCTCTTGTCCTGAGTACAGGTTATATATCAGGACAATCAAATGTTTTCACACACCCATTTCTTTAAAAGCTAGCCAAAGTTTTTCATGCTCTACACAATCAAAGGCTTTGCTATAATCTATAAAGCACAGGCTGATTTTCTTCTGGAATTCTTTGCTGCATTCTATTATCCAATGTCTGTTTGCAATATGATTAGTGTCTCTTACTTTCCAGAACCTATCTTGGACATTGGCATTTCTCACTCCATATATAGTAAAACTCTTTGTTGTAGAATTTTGAGCATCATTTTGCTTCCATGAGAGATTAATGCAATGGTCCTCTGGTTACTACTATCTCTGGTGTCCCCTTTCTGGGGATTGGGATGTATATTTGAGCATTTCCAATCTGTGGGCTATGGTTTTGTTTTCCATATTTGTTGACAGATTTTAGTTATTCTATCTCTGTAGCTTAAAGCAGCTCTATTGGTATGCTATCTGTTCCTCATGATTTATTTCTCCCACATGGTCTGGGTGCAGCTTCCATTTCACTTTCTAAAATTGTTGGTTCATCTTCAGATGGTTCTTCCTTGAATGAATCTGTCATCCTTTAATCTCTTTTACAGGATAAGTCTCCCTTATCTGGAACTGCAAAATCCAAAATATTCCAAAATTCAAAATTGTCCAAATGGGTGTTTGAGACAGTGACACCTTTGTTTTCTGATGGTTCAATGTACACAGACTTTGTTTTGTGCATACATTATTAAAAATATTGTGTATAAAATTACCTTCAGGCTATGTGCATAAGGTGTATATGAATTTCGTGTTTAGATTTGGGCCCCATCTCCAAGATATCTCATTATGTATATGCAAGTATTCCAAAATATTCCAAAATGCAAAATTCCTTTGATCCCAAACATTTTGGATAAGGAAGACTCAACCTGTATATAGTTCTTCAGTGTATGATTTCCATCATCTTTTTATTTCTATCTGATCATGTAATGTGTCCCCTTGCTGGTAATAAAGCATCCCCAATCTTGTGAAGTTGAAGGCTTTCACAGCCGGCATCCATGGGTTTTTTGTGGTTTTTTTCCAGGCTGTGAGGGCGTGTTCTAGAAGAGTTTATTCCTGAAGTTTCTCCTGCATCTATGGCTGGCATCTTCAGAGAATGGTGGCAGTGTGGGTGTGGGGGGTTTATATATTGTGAGTCCCTGTTGAAGAGGATTAGCTTGTAAATTTGTGTATTCAGTTGTTTGATGTTCAATTCTTAGGGTGGAAGGATATGGGAGGGGGATTAGTGTCTATTTAACTCATGGTCCATTGTCTGCTGGGAAGTCCCCTGTCCCTGGGGGAAAGTTCATTTGCATGTATTGAGTTTTTATTTTGGTGTTTTTCAGGACTGGTAGCCAAACTTTATTTACATTTAGGGTTTCCTCTTTCCTGTTGAAGTTGTCCAGGTGTTTGTGGATTTCAATAGCCCCCCCCCAGGCCACATATTTCACACCCCGCTTTAAGTTAATTTAAAAAAAGATGCAGCTTTTACAATACATGCATTTGAAGATATGGCCTGATTCAGGGTTACCAAAGGCAGTATGAGAGAAGAATGCATGCTATTACAATACTGTTAATCCTCCATTGCTAGTATGATGCTCCTTATTTTATCCAAACACTCCCACATATTTCCTCCAATTCCATGTATTGAAAGTGATGTGTGAAAACAGCCACAGGCTTGCACACTACTACCATTAAGCATGAATTGGATCAAGAGTTAAGTGGGACATTCATCTAGTATGATTAAGATTTAAACCACAGCATGACATCTTTTGGGAAATAACAGTTATGAATAAAGAAAATCAATCTCACTTATGAAATAACATAATCTTCATTCTTAAATGTTCAAGCAGTACATGTTTGGTTAAGAAAATCTTGGGGTTTTTTTGCCACTAGATGACACTGTTGAGATACATTATTTCAAACTTAACAATGTGGACGAAACTTCCAAGATTGTCATGTTTCACAAAATTTGCTGAATTGTTGAAAATGCTTACTACAAGAATCTATTTGTAGATGAAGAACTAAAGTTAGATGCTACAGCAAAAATATAAGTCTGAAGTTATATTGGCTTGTTTTACTGTATTTATACCAAACCAGCATATACTGGAACCCAAATGTGGCCTTTCTTCCTGAGTTCAACTGTTGGCTGGCTGGCTGGCTGGCTGGCTGGCTGGCTTTTCTTTGCAAACGAAGATTCAGGAAGGACCGACTTCTACTTTCCACATGCTAGCACTGCAGTGTTAACTGGCTATCCCCTCCCCACAGTGCCCCCACCCCATAAGCATGCAAACTGAATGACCACTTCTATAGAAGGAATGTTTGGCCTCCATTGAATTGTTTAAAAAGGAAGAGGAGTATTACAGTCTTTTACAAATAAAGTCAGATACACTCTGCGATGGATACTACATTTTTAAAAAAATAGTACAATCACATCCATACCACAGTCACAAGCATAATTGCTGCTTGGAAGTAGTAGAAGAATCTTATATTTCCAGTAGCAAAAATACTGAGTAGATTAAGAGGAGAATCACTTGCTTGGAGAAAGATCTTCTGGATCCTGAACATCACATTAGTAACAACTGCATCTTTATTTCATGAAACCATCCTCATATTTCACAGTGCAGGGACTGAAATCAATGGAATGAGTTAGTTAGCATCATCCTACCATCGCTCAGTTATGAATGGGTTCAGCGTGTCATTATGTTCCTTCTTAAAAGTAATGCTCAGTTATGGATAGGTTCAACATGTCATTACATTCCTTCTTAAAAGTAATGTTCCAATCTCTGCATTTCAATAGATCTACTCAGTTACTTTCTTCCCAGGTACTTCTTTCTCTCTTTGGTGCTAGTGGGAAGTTTATACAGTACTGTATTACAAAAATTGAACATTTACTCAGACATACAACCCATTGATTTCAGTGGCCCTAACTCTCAAGTACAGTATGTAAAATGACAAGGAAGAGGAGAGAGGGATGCTCTTGGGACATAACTGTCAGTTGGCTCAGGAAGTGGGAGCACTCACTTTCCTGTCATTTTGGAAGGGCTGGGAAATGTTATTTGGTGACAAGGATTGCAGGGGGGAAATAAGGGGGACTTTGAGGAAAGGGGTTAGAAAAACTGTTCCATTTTAAAAAGCCAAGTAGATGTCCTAAGCTGTAGCAAAAGAGAGCAAGGTGCCTGGAAAGGCAAAGTAGCTCCAAAGTGCTAATAGACTAAAGAGAGGAATAAGATTAGAAGTGGGAGGAAACATTTAAAGAACTGCGTCCATAAGACCAAAAAGAGTAACTGGTGCTAAAAACTAAACAGGGGACATCTGTGCAAGTACCAGAGATTTTAAGAAGGGCCCAGAAATATACAATGATGTAAACGCTTCCCTGTTCTCTCACAGAAGTGGGAGTCAGAATTCAAAATTACTTCAACAGGGCCAAAACTAACAAAATGAATTTCAACAAGGAGAAATGTAAGGTACTACACTTGGGCAGTAAAAATGAAACGCACAGATCAAGGATGGGTGACACCTAGCTTGACAACAGTGTATGTGAAAGGGATCTAGGAGTCTTAGTAGGCCACAAGCTGAACGTGAGTCAACAGTATAATGCATCAGATCAAAAAGGCAATGTGATTCTGGGCTTGCATCAATAGGAATATAATGTCTAGATCGAGGGAAGTAACAGTACTACTCTATTGTTAAGCACGGCCTACACCCCACTTCTATAGACTTCAGAAATTGTGTATTAATAAACTGGCATATTATTAATATGGAGCCCTGGTGGCACAGTGGTTAAATGCCAGTGCTGCAAGTCACCACATCGCAAGTTCGATTCCAGCGGGCTCCAAGGTTCACTCAGCCTTCCATCCTTTCGTAGGTTGGTAAAATGAGTACCCAGCTTGTGGGGGGCAATTAGCTAACACACATTGGAAACTGCTTAACCCAGTGTAGATGTGTAAATAGCTATTGCTTAAAACAATTTGCAAGCTGCTCTGATAGCCTTGAGGCTATAGAGCGGGGTATGAATAAATAAATAAATAAATAAATAAATAAAATTAATTTGGTTCATTAATGTGGCCTTCCACAAGGGAAAAGGCAGGATGGTCTCAGAAAGGTCATTTGAGTGCCCTGCCTTACCCTAGGGAAGCCTAAGGCTAAAAGCCAAGAAGGACACATTTCCCAGGAAAGGGAGACAAAGGGTGAAATGAAACCTTTGTATTTGCTGATTTTGAAACTTCCTTTCCTCAATCCCAAACCTTAAGGCAGGTTACTCAAGCTTTTAAAATCCAATCATTGGACATTAAGAAACACATTAGCATCTTCCACACCTTTTGTTAAGACCAGAAAACTCATTGTGCAATCCATGAAGGCTCAGGAAATCTATTGTTTCAATCCATGAAACATCAAATCCCCTCAGGTGTACTTGGAGGTATAAATGACCCCCAAATGTATGCCTCAGTGTGCACAGACATCAGTTCCAGGGGACCCTCTGTCCCTCTGTGTGGCCACCCCAGATTCCTCCATCCACTCTGCCGGATTGACTACAGGACAGATTGTACCACCCCCAACAAATCCTCTTGCCATCCTCTATCCAAGTTTTTTTCCCCCTACTGCTTTCTATAGCCTTGTGTGAATGCTTTTTCTGGGTGAATGTGTGTGTGTGTGTGTGTGTGTGGTGTTATTTCTGAACTCTTTAATAAAAACCATACTTAATTTTACATGTGTGTGTATTCCATCCAGACTAGTACTGGTAGACAAAGTTTTCAAGGTCCCTTTGTAACCCCCTTTCACATAGTTAGCTGCTAATTTCCCCAACAGATTAGAAACTTGATGTTTTTTTCAAATTTTCCAAGGAGCATTTTGGGTAACGTTATTCTGCTTTGGTCAGACCTCACCTGGAATACTGTATCCAGTTCTGGGCACTGCAATTCAGGAAGGATATTGAGAAGCTAGAACATGTCCAGAGGAGGGCAACCGAAAATGGTATGGAAACCATGCCCTATGAGGAGCCCCTTAGGGAGGTGGGTATGTTTAGCCTGGAGAAGAGAAGGTTAAGAAGTGACATGATAGCCATGTTTAAATATTTGAAAGGATGCCATATTTAAGATGGAGCAAGCTTGTTTTCTTCTGCTCCAGAAACTAAGGGTTTTTCTACGTGGGCAATAAAACTCACACTTACCCTGTATTCTCAGCACAGTTGACACATGACATTTTTGATTATGCGCAATTTCACTGGGGTTTCTGCACAAAACTCCAGATCTGTAAAATCTGTAAGATTTGCAGTTTGCTTCAGATTTGTGGGGAAACCGCAGATTTTTGGCCATATGGCAGCTGAAGATTGGCTTTGGAACAAAGCCAGGGCAGCATGTCCAGTGGATGGGACTCCATTCTGGCACTTTTATAAAATTTTAATTTATTCCTTTTTCAGTTGTGTGCATATCTAGATAAACGTATCTCCACTTATCCAGTAATGCAATACTCTGGGACCACATATATTCACTTATTTGCATGCATGAGCGAACAGGGGAAGAAAACTCGGAACAGCCCCAGCCGCATGGGCAGAAATAGCACGACATATAGGGCATGTAATCTGTGTAGGACCACACTTTTACTCCAGCATGGATTACAGTGTGGCGGGATACTCTGATCTACAATTGGAGATGCCCAGTGAGTGGTGTTTATGGGGCTGCTGCGGATCAAAGAAATCCATCGCAGCTATAAGTTAGGTGCAAGGTTTCCTGCCAGTGTAGACAAGCCCAGGACATGGAGCAATGGGCTCGAACTACAGGAAAGAGATTCCACCTAAAGATTAGGAAGAACTTCCTGACAGTAAGAGCTGTTTGACAGTGGAATGCATGGCCTCCAAGTGTGGTAGAGACTTCTTTGGAGGTTTTTAAACAGAGGCTGGATTGCCATCTGTCAGGAATGCTTTGACTGTGTATTCCTGAAGGGCAGAGGCTGGACTGGATGGCCATTGTGGTCTCTTCCAACTCTATGATTCTAAGATTCTAAGAAATTAGGTATTTTAGTTAGAGGACACCAATCTACCGTAAGTGTAACAAGTGGATAGCTACAAAGATCGGCTAGTGATTCTTAATCAGCAATGTTCTGAGAACCTCTGAGCATATGCAGAACATTTTTCTGCACAACTAAATCACTGCTTCCTTTCTGCCACCCTTTGGTATCCAAAGATGAATGTTAGGGCATGTGTTTTGCATGCTGGAAGCCAGGCTCCCAAATTCAATCTGTGGCATCTTCAGTTTAAATTATCAGGTATCTAGTAAGCCCATTATTATCTGCATTCAGCTTGGGGAGAGAGAAACAGCAGGGATATCATTCTGGGGGTCTACTATATGGCTCCAAGCCAAACCGAGGACTTGGATGATGCCTTCCTGGAACAGATGACCACACATTCAGAAAGGAAAGATGTAGTAGTAATGGGGGATTTCAACTATCCCGACATTTGTTGGAAGTCCAACTCTGCCAAGAATTTAAGGTCCAACAAATTTCATTGTCCAGAAGGTGGAAGAGGCAACTAGGGGATCAGCTATTTTAGATCTGATCCTAACCAATAGGGATGACCTGGTTAATGGTGTGGAAGTGGTGGGATCCCTAGGGGGGAGTGACCATGTTCTCCTGGAGTTTGTTATACAAAGGAAAGGGGAAGCCAAGCATAGTCAGGCTTCCATTCTAGACTTTAAGAAAGCTGATTTCAGAAAACTTAGGGGATTACTGGAGGTGATCCTATGGTCAGAAATACTAAAAGACAAAGGAGTTCATGAAGGATGGGAGTTTCTAAAAAGTGAGATATTGAAGGCACAACTTCAAATAGTTCCAATGAGGAGGGAAAAGGGAAGATGTCTAAAGAAGCCAGGGTGGATGTTGAAAGAACTCTCAACTGAGCTAAAACATAAAAAGGACATGTACAAAAAATGGAAAAAGGGGGAAATCACCAAAGAAGAATTCAAACAAATAGCCAGCTCATGTAGGGGGAAAGTCAGAAACGCCAAAGCTCAGCTGGAGCTCAGGCTTGCTAGAGAGGTTAAAAACAATAAAAAGAGCTTTTTTTGGTTATGTCTGTAGCAAAAGTAAGAACAAGGAAATGGTAGGGCTGCTACGGGGAGAAGATGGCGAAAGGCTAACAGGGGACAGAGAAAAGGCAGAACTACTTAACACCTTCTTTGCTTCAGTCTTCTCCCAAAGGGGGAACAGTGCTCAACCTGGGGAAGATGGAGCAGATGATGCAGTAGGGGAAATACAGCACAGAATTGGTAAAGAGGTAGTTCAGGAATACCTGGCCAGTATAAATGAGTTCAAGTCTCCAGGACCAGATGAACTTCATCCAAGGGTATTAAAAGAACTGGCAGAAGTAATCTCGGAACCACTGTCAATAATCTTTGAGAATTCCTGGAGAACAGGAGAGGCCCCAGCAGACTGGAGGAGGGCAAATGTTGACCCCATCTTTAAAAAGGGGGTGGGAAGAAGACCCAAATAATTACTTCACAGTCATCCTGATATCAATACTAGGAAAGATTCTAGAGCAGATCATTAAACAGTCTATAAGCACTTAGAAAGGAATGCTGTGATCACAAAAAGTCAACATGGATTTCTCAAAAACAAGTCATGCCAGACTAATCTCATCCATTTTTTTGATAGAGTTACAAACTTGATAGATGAAGGGAACGCAGTGGATGTAGTGTGTCTTGATTTCAGTAATGCTTTTGACAAGGTCCCCCATGATATTCTTGCAAA
Organism: Gambelia wislizenii; assembly: GCA_030847615.1. Classification (NCBI taxonomy): domain Eukaryota; kingdom Metazoa; phylum Chordata; class Lepidosauria; order Squamata; family Crotaphytidae; genus Gambelia; species Gambelia wislizenii. Next base: position 159,417,187 of record JAUMIR010000001.1, on the reverse strand, counting down.
AAAGTTAGCAACCTGTGGGCTAAACAATGCAACTGTTAGGTGGCTTTGTAATTGGTTGACGGACCGAACCCAAAGAGTAGTCACCAATGGCTCCTCTTCATCCTGGAGAGGAGTGACCAGTGGGGTGCCACAGGGTTCTGTCCTGGGCCCAGTGCTATTCAACGTCTTTATCAATGACTTGGATGAGGGAATAGAGGGTATGCTTATCAAGTTTGCAGATGACACCAAATTAGGGGGGGGGTAGCTAATACCCCAGAGGACAGGATCAGAATCCAAAATGACCTCAACAGATTAGAAAGCTGGGCCAATATTAACAAAATGAATTTCAATAGGGAGAAATGTAGGATGCTACATTTGGGCAGTAAGAATGAAATGCATAGATATAGAATGGGTGACACCTGGCGTGAAGGCAGTACATGCGAAAAGGATCTAGGAGTCTTAGTGGACCACAAGCTGAACATGACTCAGCAGTGTGATGCAGCAGCTAAAAAAGCCAATGTGATTCTAGGCTGCATTAATAGGAGTATAGTGTCTAGATCAAGGGAAGTAATAGTGCCACTGTATTCTGATTTGGTCAGACCTCACCTGGAATACTGTATCCAGTTCTGGGCACTGCAATTCAGGAAGGATATTGAGAAGGTGGAATGTGTCCAGAGGAGGACAACCAAAATGGTATGGAAACCATGCCCTATGAGGAGCAGCTTAAGGAGCTGGGTATGTTTAGCCTGGAGAAGAGAAGGTTAAGAAGTGACATGATAGCCATGTTTAAATATTTGAAAGGATGTCATACTGAGGATGGAGCAAGCTTGTTTTCTGCTGCTCCAGAGACTAGGACACGGAGCAATGGGTTCAAACTCCAGGAAAAGACATTCCACCTAAGCATTAGGAAGAACTTCCTGACAATAAGAGCTGTTCAGAAGTGGAATACACTGCCTCGTAGAGTGGTGGAGTCTCCTTCCTTGAAGGTTTTTAAGCAGAGGCTGGATGGCCACCTCTCAGGAATGATTTGATTGTGTATTCCTGCATGGCAGGGGATTGGACTGGATGGCCCTTGAGGTCTCTTCCAACTCTATGATTCTATGACTCCATTTTATACAGGTCGACCCCCATATCCACGTGACTGGTATCTGCGGTTTCATTTATCCATGTCTGAAAAATATGTCCTCTCCAAGCATTTTCTAGGTCCTCTAGCACAATTCTATCATATGCTTCTGCCAGAGGTTGGGCTGAAAGTGATTCATTTCAATTGGGTTCACTATTATCCATGGTTTCTCCCATCCATCTCCTAATACTATATGATGGAAACCAGTCCAGAATATAATCAACAGGGGGGAGAAGTTACTGAAGAAAGTCACAATGCACTCTCACCCACCCCCAGAAAATTTTTTCTAACACTTCCCTTTCATGTAGTCACCCATGGGGGGGTGGCATGTGCCTTTCAGACCTGAAAGTACTTAAGTTCTGAAAGAGACATGGCTGTTTCAGGGCCTTGGTGTCCAAACAAATCATTTCTCCACCCCGTTCCCAGACTCACTTTCTTTTCCCTTTTCCACTCATTGATTTTTGTTTCTTCTGTTGCTCTGAGCTGGGCTCCAGAAAGTTCTTTCTTTATCTAACCTGCCTAACGATAGAGCCATGTGATGCACTTCCTCCAATCCTTCTACTACTTCTCCATCTCCGGAAGCAGCAAACTTTCCTTTTTTTATTGAATGTGACAGAGGGAAAGGCACCTACCCTAATGAATTCTAAATGGTGGGGGGGGTACCCTAATGATTTCTAATGCCCTAATTAAAAAAATAATATTTTTCACCTCAGTGTTTACTGGGGAATCTAGGAAATTAGATGAAATGCAAGAAAAATAATGAATTGACAGCACAACAAATTAATTAACTTATTAACCCCTAGTTCTGTTACAAACACACAGGATGGTTATAGTCCAACACATATGGAAGATGCCAGTTTGGGGAAGCTGTTTTAAATCACATGTGTACAGCTTACTCAGAACCATGTTTATTTGTTTATCTCAGAGTCCCAGTGACAATATCATGCACCCCTGGGTACAGCTGATCCTGTGTGAATCACTAAACTTACCACTGTGGAAATCTGATAGTACTAGCTGGACTCGACATACATACGTCGGTGATGCATTGAGGGTGAGTTGCTCTGTTGACCTGCCCCTGGTGCCACTGCTGCCACTGCCAATTGACTGCATGGGTCCTGTTGGAGTGGCGGCAGCAGCGTCCTGCCACAGCCGCCAGTCCCACAGCCACCGCCAGTTGATTGTGTGGGTCCGCAGTCAACTGGCAGCAATGGGACTCGGGGGAAGTCAACAGAGCAACTCACCCTCAATGTACCACCAATGTACGTTACATTGGGTATAGCTAGTTGGAGCAGCAGCAGTGGCGTCCTGCCACCGCTGCCATTTCCATCACCACCGCCACTGAATATGTGGTCTCTCTTGGAGCAGCAGCAGTGGCCTCCTGCTACTGCCACTGCCATTCCCACTTCCACTGCTAAGTTCATTCAGCGGTGGAAGGGCCATGACACCCCCCCCCGTTTGGGTTTGGGGCCATGACCTCCCTCCCCTGTTTGGCCTGGGAAGGCCACAGCTTGATGACAGTGGTGGCAGGACAATGATGTCACCCCCTGTTCCGCCAGGCAAGGACACACCTTGGCAATGATTGTAGACTGAGGAGGTGCTGCTGAGAGCTGATTGGCCAGCCAAGGAGTGCATAAGCAGCCAATCAGCACACTGAGAATGGCAACATACCCAAGATAATTATATATATAGATAGTGCAGGGGTGGGAAGCACTGCAGGGCCTGGGGGCCAAAGCCACCCCATATCTCACCCACCTACAAGCCACACTTCTGGTCTGTGGGTGAATGAAATGAAACTGGAACTGATTGGAAGTGCTCTTGTGATATTTGAAGAGTCTGGGATATTTTTTTTAAAAAAGGTGTGGGGTTCTGAAAGGCTTCCAGAGAAGTAATTATTTGTTGTTGTTCTTAAAGTTGTAATTAGTGGAACTCCAGAGGCCACACAAAAGGACCTGTACAGTCTGCATGAAGCCTACCCCTGTTGTGATCCTTCATGGGAGGAAACTTTGTTCAAAGCCATTTTTATGGGTGTAGGTTGCAGGTACATGCAACAGCCATAATTTCATTGCCCACTCCTAGTTATACTTGTGAATTCACATCTGTATTTCCAACTGACAGAGTTCATCATGATATGGCACCAAGGGCAGGAATGTGGCTTTTACATGTTGTCATACAACAGGCTAAATTTCAAGATGATGAACTGTCTGTCAAACTGATTCATCATTTTCTGTACAATAAAGAGAGAAATTGCAGTGTAAAGAACATCAGAAAATCCTTCTTGGCATTTTTGCATAGTGATGCCAATAAGCAAGGTGGCATCATCATCTTCATCATTATTGGCCTGATTTTTTTTTTTAAAAAAAATAGCCACAAGGAAACAGTATAACACATTCTGAAAGACCCTTTTCCACCCACTCAATCAGCCATCAAATATACACCAAAACAAAAAAGTCTTCGCCTGCCTATGAAAGGACACCAGGGACGGTGCCAGCCTAATCTCTCTGGGAAGGAAGTTTCAGAGCCTGGGGGCAGCCACAGAGGAGGCCCTCTCCTGTGTTTCCCACCCGATGAATGTGTGAGGGTGGTGGAAGGGCCTCTCCAGAAGATCTCAAAGCATGAGGAGGCTCATATGGAAGAATACGGTCACTCAGATAACCTGGACCCAATTGTATTCAGAAGATCCAGAATCTATGGAGATTTTCAGACAGGCAAAAATCGCTCCTTGCCGCGCGAGCAGCCTCCCGAAACTGCTGCGCGGCAAGGGTCTTCTTCGGACGACGCTGTGCCTCTGGCGAAACCGTCCGTGTTACTTCCGTGAAGCTTGGGACGGCTCCGCGCCATATTTCAAGCACGGAGGCTGCCCGTGATTGAAATATGGCACGTAGCCGTCCCAAGCTTCACGGAAGTAACACGGACGGTTTCGCCAGAGGCACAGCGTCGTCCGAAGAAGACCCTTGCCGCGCAGCAGTTTCGGGAGGCTGCTCGCGCGGCAAGGAGCGATTTTTGCCTGTCTGAAAATCTCCTATATATAAAGAACAGGAGAACAGACAGAACTAACCCTCTAAGCTTCACTAATTAGGAGCACTGCTCTTGCAAATGGAACAGCAGGCTACCATGATTATATTTAGTAATTTCCCTCCAATTAAACTAAAACGTATTATTCAATACAATGCAGTTGTCCATCTGTATCCATGGATTTGGTATCCACAGATTTAAGTATTCACAGCTTGAAAATATTCTTTTAAAAATAATAATCCAAAAAGTAAACCTTGGTTTTGCCATCTTATATATAGAACACCATTTTGCTATGCCATTGCATATAATGGGACTTAGTATTCACAGATTTTGGTATCCATGGGGGGGTCCTGGAGCCAAATCCTGGCGAATATGAAGGGACAACTGTACATAGTCTTCATAAACATCATGTCCCAGTTACAGCGAACAGAGAATGCAAGCCTGATATCTGGGCAGGTAATAAGCAACCACCTTCCTCTCTCATCCCATTGACCCCATTACTAATGCACCAAACATGAACTAGGAGACGCTTCAATACAAGACATCTTAGTAACCATTGGCACCTGTGTGGGGATTTAGTTCAGTAAGGGGAGCAAATGCACTCAAAAGGTCCTATCTCCAGGTAGGACTGAAACCCTGGTGAGCTGCTGCCAGTCAGTGTAGATGCTACTGAGTTAAATGATTCAATGTTCCAGGTTGGTATAAAGCAGCTTGCCACGCTTTGAAGGATCTATTCCAAATTATGTGAAGGGTCACAGCAAGGTCATGGCAGCAACTCAGCTTCAGATAATCATGGAGGAAGCAGATTATCTCTAAAACCATTTTAATCCAGTTTCAGGTCTGGATTTGGTTCTGAACTGGTCGCCCTGATAGATAACCTTTTCTGAGAGAGAGATGGGTAAATAAGATGATACCATTGATACTCGAACTTCTTGGCAGTTATTCCTACCATAGAACATGGTAAATTTAATGAACTTTTGCATCAGTTTACCCAGAACCGATATTAAGTTATCTGGCATGTAACTTCCCAGATCAGTTCTTTTAAACTGGTGTTGCATTTGTCACTCTCCAGTGCTCTGGCACAGAGGCCAATGTTGGGGACATACGTTATACGTTAAAATCTATATCTATATCTATATCTATATCGATAATTCTCTTGGTTATGTTGCCATTTCCAGTGTGCTGATTGGCTGCTTAGGGACCTGCCCAACCAATCACAGGTCTGTTGGGCAGCCAATCAGCACACTGGGGGGTGGGACCATGTAGATTCCAAACATGGCCACCGGAGAGGGAGAGGGAGTACCATGGGGTGGATGTGGTGTGTGCTGGGGTGCAGGGGGTGGGGGCCAAGGGGCAGAACGAGTGCAGGGGGGAAGAAAGAGCGAGGGGGAGCAGAAAGAGCGGAGGGGGGCAGAACAAGCAGAGGGGGGTGGCAGGGAGAAAAATGACCGGAGGCGGTGGCAGGGGGTAGAACAAGTGGAGGGGGGTGGCAGGGGCACAGAACAAGGAGGGGTGGTGGCAGGGGCAGAACAAGAGGAGGGGGTGGCAGGGGGGCAGAACAAGCAGAGTGAGGTAGCGGGGGCAAAACAAGCAAAGGTGGGTGGCAGAGGGCAGAACAAGCAGAGGGGGATGGCAGGGGGCAGAGTTTTTTAATGGTGTATGGTACGCCGGGTCCAGCTAGTATGTTACATATTTTATTTTGACCAGTAATTTCACATTTGAGAAAAGAATTCTTCCATGGATACTACCTGGCCCCTGTGATTTGTTTGTAATTTGCTGGTAAGGTCTAGAACTCCTTTTTCACCACTAGAGAATTGAGAGAATATCATCCTTCCCCTCTCCTGGAAACATCAGGTCAGAGTTTGGTATTAGCCCTCTACCTTCAGCAGTGAACACAGATTAAGAGAATCCAGCTTTTCTGTATTCTCTTGTCTTTGTCAGATTTCTTTTAATTTCACTGTCATTCAAGAGCCAAACAGTTTTACTGGCTGGAATTCTTTATTGTTGTTTTAAATGTCCTTATGCAATGTGCTCCTCAAAATCCTTTTTTGCATCTCTAACCATCTCCTTGCATTTCCTTTGTGCAAGGTTGTGTTCACCTCATGAGGGCAAGATTTCTGATATCTTCCCCCACCCCAACAGCTTTCTTCATCCCGCTTGTTAGACATACTGGTGACTTCTTCGATTTCATATGTCCTCTTCTGACATCTCATATACATTCTAGCTGAGATTCTGATAATATGGTTTTAAGTTGCTCCAAGCATCATAGACAGAGTTGACATTTTGACCTTTCCTTTATATAAGTCCTCTCATTTTCTCAAGTTAGATAGGACTGTGTTGCACTCTTTCACTTACATCTAAATTAAACCTGATATCATTGTGGTCCCTGTTCCCAGTTGGTTCAGCCAGACACTTCTTATACTACATCCTGGACAATTCCAGTTAGAATTAAGTCCAGAGTCACCTCCTCTCTAGTCAGTACCATGACCAATTGTTCTAAGGTTTAGTTACCAGGGATATCTAGCAATTTTATCTGTGTTATGAGTGGGACAGACATTTACCTAATACATTTAAGGGTAATTAAAACCACCCATTATTACAGTACTATCTCCTTTGGATGCCTTCCTGACTCCTTCTGATGATGTCTCCACCTGAAGACCTTCACAACAGGTTTCTCTGGGTTGGGAGCAAAACTGGGAGAAATTGCTCCCTCATGCTCCCTTAAAAACATTAAGGGGCCTTTTAAAGTACAAAATAAAATAGAATTTTGGAGTGTCAGGGGGACATCGTGCTGCCTGTCCAGGGAGGGCATATGTCCAGGGAGGGTATATGTGGTCCTGATCTCTAGAAGTTGCTTGTTCCTGTTCTGAATCCAGAGATCACCATATCACACTGGTTCTCTGTTCCACTGCTGGTTCTCCTTCTTCTCTATCATAGGATCTGTAAACAGTGACTTCAAAGGAAAAGTAATGTAGAGACAATGAAAACTACCTCATTAACAGTCACCATTCACAAAAACAGTTGACTGAGATTGGGAAGTGTAGCTAAAATATGTTGATGATAATCTCAGTCCCCCCCCCACCAAAACCACCTTTTCTCAGCAGCAGCCCCATATACCCAACCATTTCCTGGCCACTGGAGAGAAGAGGGTACAAAACAGGTTCAAAACACAAAGAAATTATAATAAACAGAACTATAATATTAAATAAGTACTCGATTAAAAAGCCATTCAAAAACAAGGGTTGAAAACCTGTACAACAGTTATGAATGTGTAAGTGCCATAGTTCTGGTGCCACTCAGTGACTGCCAGCCTGACACCCCCCCTATCCCCACTTATTGGGCAGCAGCCACTGGGATAAATGGGGGGCTGTTCCCCTGTCGCTTAAGAAGCTGCTGACTGCCATTCTCACCCACTCACACAAGCTATCTCCAGTGTGACAGGCAGAAACGGGACCGCTTTCACAATTTCCCCTTGCGCTGGAGATTGCTCATGCAACAGAGAGTGAGACCATCAGCCAGCTGCTTCCTGATCAATAGAGGAACAGACCCCCACCAATTACAGAGGCTGCTGCCTGGTAAGTGGCGAATGGGTGACTTTCACAGTCCCTCCATAGCCCCTAAACTAGGAGCTACATAGGGATCATGAATACATGTAGCAGTCACAAGCGCGTAAATCTAGGTTACACATTCATAACTGCCATAGAGGATTCTGGTCATATTGATTTTTTTTTAAGCTATAGCACTCATCCATTAAAAGCCTTCTCTTGGCAGCCACTCAATATTTCTCACATCAGTGTAATGATGCTCTGGATTTAGCTGTACTTTTCTAATGTTAAGTTTTAAGTGGAAGAATGAGAATTGGTTTTAAAAAACAGGGCACTGTACTAGAACCGTGTTTATTTTATTTCTTTCAGCAAAGAAATATGGAATATGACTTTTAAGAAATGTTGGGTTCTCACTGTGCATCATTAACAACACCTATAAGAATCTTTTACCTACAAAAATCAGAAATGCCTCGTCAGAAGAGTCATCCTGGAACTACTCAAAGGCCTATCTAGTTCAACAGTCTAGCTGAAAGATCTATCAAGCAACAAACTAGATGCCTATAACAGAGATGGGCAGAAGGTAGATCAAGATTTCTAGGAGATTTACACTAAATAGAGATTTGCACTAAATAGACAAGAGTTTTCTGTTTTCCAGTCATTTAACAACAGCAATAAGAAGAATACCCCATGCCCAAAACTATATTGCTTAAATGAAGAAAGTCATGACCAAGAGTGGATTGGTGATCAGAAACATATTTTTGTGTGGAAAGATTGTGAGCTCCTTTTAGTTCTGGTACTTTAAAAAGAGAAAAGAGAGAGAGAGAATTCCTGGCCTCTAAAATTATTTGAATACAAGAGTATTTCTTATGCAGTTGGTCCAAGTTGGTTAATGTTGGGGATCTATTCAGGAAAATAAAGTAGACCCTTCCAACCTGAAATCTGACCTATGAGTTGCCCACACACCAGAACTGGAATGGACTAGCAACTTGCCACTTATGTTCCCCAGCAACTGGTTTTCAGTGGCATACTGCCTTGGATACTGGGGGTGATACATGGCTAGGGATTTTTTCAAATGGGGGGGGGAACCAAGGAGGTTGGGAGAAGAATGGGGCTGTTGCGCTAACAGAGCCCCGTTTCAGACAGCCCCATCCTCCTCCCGACCTCCTCCTGATCTTCTCCCATGCTGCAGGCGCCGCTTTTTATTGACGGGGGTTCCGTCAATAAAAAATGGCCCCTGCAGCACAGGGGAAGGTCAGGAGGAGGTCAGGAGGAGGACAGAGGAGGACGGCAGTGTCTGAAATGGGGCTCTGTAAGCGCAACAGCCCAATTCTTCTCCTGACCTCCTCGGATTTTTTTCCCCCATTTGAAAAAGACCTAGGTTTCATAGATAGCTATATTCTCCCTGAATTTGTCTAATTCTTTTTAAAAGGCAAACTTTTAAACACCTTCATCATATCATCTAACATATCATGCCTTGTTGTGCTGTTTTCAAATGTCCTCTGGCTTTATATCTTTGTGAAAGTTTTTGTGGTTTCCTTTGCCCCCTGCACACCTGCTACACTGCAGAAGAACATTCCAGTATGTTCTCAAGAATCCCTTTTCCAACTTCTTTTAGATGCATAGTTGCACATATTTGGTTAAATGTATGACCTGTAAAGAGTTTAGAATTACATGCTTTGTGTGAGGTCTTTGCTTCTCACCTTTATTGATGCATTTCCCACTCAATCACTTTTCTTTACTTTCTTGACTTTGAAAGAGGATATACAGGACCTGTCTAATGGTTGGACTCTGCAGGGATGGTGCAAAATGAGATCCCACAGTATAATAGTGCATTTGGCACAATATTTGAGAATCAAAATATCTTTTTCTGAAGGCCTTCACACACTGCAGCTTTCCTCTGTTGGAAGAGCATCAAGACAGGAACCGGAGGGTAGGGGGAGGACAGGCCGAGATATGAATCTCCAGTGCCTTTGCCTCTTGTATTTACTAAGGAGATTATCAGACAGGGATGCAAAAAGTGTTCCTGTTCCACAATCTCCACTCTCGCCCCTGTCCTGCCCCTGTTCAGGAATGATCATCCTCCCCACTACACTTACCTCCTCTCTGGTCAACAGGGCAGTCCTGGAATAAACATTCTAATGAAGCTCCATTCACTTCCTGGAGTGAAATCCCATGGATTCTCACAAGAAAATGCAAGCACAAGAAATTCAAAAATAAAAATAACACTAAAAGTGCCAGCAAGCACAAAAACACACTTTAAAATTAACTAGTAACCTGGGGAGAATCATAAAAAGAGGATAGCTTACCTAGATGTCTCGATCTCGCCCACAAGTGTTCTGGCAGGGACCTGCCATTGACGCTGGGATCTCACCAGCAAAACAGGGCAATTTGTCGCACACATAGAAATCCATGGAGATTTTCACACGGGAAATATATTCCCCAGGGAAATCAGGACAGAAATATTTCTGTCCCAGAAGCAATGCCGCAGTTCACACGCCCACTTCCCTCTCCCGATATTCTGTCGTCCTCACGCTGTCTTTTTTCTTCTCTCTTACATCATATTTTATTAACGACGAACTCCCGTTAGTAAAATATGATGGAAGAGAGAAGAAAAAAGACAGCGTGAGGACGATGGAATATCGGGAGAGGGAAGTGGGTGTGCGAACCGTGGTGCCGCTTCCAGGACAGAAATATTATTGTCCCAATTTCCCCAGGGAATATATTCCCCGTGTGAAAATCTCCCATGACAGAAATGGAAGGGGGGGGTCTATTGACGTCTTCTCCTGTCAATACAAAACAGTGCCCGTGGAACAGGAACAGAATGAGTGCATAATGATGTTGTGTGGCAAAGAAACCCTTTTGTGATCTGCTGGCATTGTTGTAATGCCACTTTTGACATGTCTGATAATCTCCTAAATCTCTATGTGATTTGCTCTGCTTTCATTTTAAACTTCCGTCTTCCTTTGCTGAGACAAATTCCCCCTTCTAGCAAGCAATCAGTCTTGTCTCCCCCAAATAGGTTCAGGACTTTAGATCGCTCTTTTAAACTTCAGACTGAAACCCAGTGTGGATGTACCACCCCACTGACAGGGAAGCCGTCAGCCTTGCACAGACATTCATTTATGAGAGAAAGGAATAACAGGAAACAAAAATATTTCTTCCACTCCACCCCAAGAAGTAAATCTCACAGGCTTTGTCTTAGAAAAAGGCAAAACAGAGGCAAAAGACACACAGCAGCTTAGAAGCACAAGCTCTTCTGAGGTACCAGTGACAGCTTTCAGGCACCAGTGAAGCTGGCAGTGCAGTCTTTCAGACAGTTGTCACCACAAGAAGAGAGAGCGAGAAGGTCTAAGATATGAGGCTGCTTACCCCTGCCTTTCAGCAAAGCTAGAAAAATACACAAAGCTTTATTTAAGTACACAAGAAGAGTGGCAGAATAGGAAGATAGAGTGCTTCAAATTTACACCTTCACAAGCAGCTTTGCATGGGCTAAGCAAGGTCCTCTATATGGCCCCCACATCCTGAAGCAGGCCCCCAAGCCAGGATCTTTGGCAGCCCCCCTACCTACTGCTGAGGTTAAGGGCAGCAAGATGCTCTACAAGATTTAGGATAAAAATTAAAATAAGCCAGTTTAAACAATGACACCAAAGTAGTTTGTTTGTTTGTTTGTTTGTTTAAAAACTAAATGGATTTACATAATAAAAACCTATAGTAATATCACGCCGGAGCCCCCTCCTAATCCTGGGCCCCTAGGCTAGAGTCCTGTCAGCCCCCCCCCTTGTGGGGGCCATGGTCCTCTAAGTGCTGGGGCTGGCAAACCCAACTATTGGACTGCTTCCTTGCTTTGCTCCCTCATGCTAGTAATTGCCCATCCTGGAACCCAATGTTAAAAAAAAAAAAAACTAGGGAAAATAGCATGTGTTTGCCTCCCCTCTTTGCTATTTATTTTTCATGTTTCCAGAAGGAATACTATCCATCTCAATGTATAGAAGCACAACATAGTTTACAACAGAGCTGAATCAGCCAGTGCAAGGCTAGCTAGAAATTGCTTGTTTAATTTTCTTAAGTATGGCTTATTGTTCTCTTAGTTGTTTCTTTTTAATCATATAATATAAATACTGTAATTTGGAAGACTGGAGTTGACAGGGGGGAGAATCCAATTAAGCCATTTGGCTGACAGAGCTGCTTCTGTCTCTGGAGGGGAGAAAGGGTAGTTTCCCCTCCCTTTGTAACCCACCACCACACACCTTCTGACTCTGCTCAGGAGGGTGGGGAGACCCTCTTCAGTAGATTTTTGAGAGGTAGCAGGAAGAGGAGAGGAGGAGAAAAATCCCATCATACAAGCTAAAGTCTGCTTGTGTGACATGGATTCCTCTCTGAATAATGTGGCTACCTCGTGGGGTTGGTTACATGCCAGTGGCCTTGTTGCTCATACTTAAAGCTACCCAGTTAAGGAGAAGGCAAGTGGATACGGTGAAAGCTATCGTGTGTATTGAGCGCTGGACATGACTCTGGAGACCAGGGTTCAAATCCCTGCTCAGCAATGGAAACCCACTGGGTGACCTTGGGCAAATCTTGTAAAGAAAACCCCACTAAAGGTTCGCCTTAGGGTTGCCATAAGTCAGAAATGACTTGATGTCAATCAACACAATGTCAATCAACTCCTATCATTAGCTATGCTAGCTAGGGCTGATGCGAGTTGCAGCCCAAAACCTAGAGGACCACACATTCCTCACCCTGGGCTAAAGTCTGTCCTCCTCTCCCAAACCTGGGTTCAGTCTATCCAGATTTAAGATGTGCAATGAGTACCCATTAAGTAATTAAGAAGAAAGCACCTTTCAGCCTGCCCTACCACACAAAGAGGGTCAGACCATGAGTGTAGGTATGCCTGGGATCATACCTCCACACTTTCCCTCCATTGTATGGTGAGCAGTGGTGTGGAATTTTTTTTAACTGAATCCTACAAGATCCAAGTGAGTGTATAAAGTCCGCTCTCTCCAAACACTGGGTTAGAACAGGAGAGAGGACAAAAGAAAAAGAGTTACATAAGACAAAACGGAAGTTTCAGAGATTGTACGTATGATACAGTTGTTACTACTACTATCTTCATTTTTATTCATATTTAGCCCACCTTTTACCCCAATAATATTTTCCACAACTGCACTTCAATGATAGTTCTATTTCCATCCACTCACTAGGCACCCTTTGGTTTCATTGTCTTTTTTCACCTAGTGCAACATCTAAACTGAATTTTCTGGTTTGTTGACCTAAAGACGGCAATGTTGTAATTCTTTTCCATGTATGTGCCTTCTGTACTACTGCTCTCCTGTACTTCATGTACCTGTGTACTTCAACTAAGTCAATGGACAGATCACTAGGATTTATAGCTAGGCTTGTCAACAGAGAGGAGAAAAATCATAAACAGATAACCTTAACCATTTTCTTCTTCACTGAATCTGTAATCTTCATCGTAAAAGGCAGGAGATTATCAGACAGAAATGCAAAAAGCGTTCCTATCCCACAATCTCTACTCCCACCCCTGTCCCGAAGCAATAACCCTCCCCACCACACTTACCTTCTCTCCCATTGTTTAGGCAGCCCAGGAGTGAACAGCACTCTAACGGAGTTCCATTCACTTCCTGGATCAAAATCCTGCCCATCCTCATGAGAAAATGTGAGCGTGGGAAATTCAAAAAATCAAAAATACACAAAGGTTTTAAAAAGCACATACACACACTAAAAAAATTACAAGTAACCCGGGAAGGGGACAAAAAAGAGGGTAGCTTACCTGGATGTCCCGATTTCATCTGGAAGTGTTCTGGCAGGGACTGCCCGTTGATGCTGGAATCTTGCAAGCAGAATTGGGCACCTTCTCGCACACTGGCAAATCCATAACAGAAATGGAATGGAGGCTCTAGTTATGGCTTCTCCCCATCAATAAAAGAAAACGTCCTTGTAACCAGAGCAGAACGAGTGCATAATGATAGGGCACAACGTCATCTGTTAGGGAAGCCCTTTTGCGATCTCCTGGCATTGTTATAATGCCATTTTTGACAAGTCTGATAATCTCCTCAGTCTGCTTGTAGAAACAATGGTCATTACATCTGGCTGAATTTTTGGATGTTTTTTTCCCCCTTTTCCAATAGGGATGTAAACTTTCACACATCTCCTTTTCACAAACAAGAACCTCAAGAATAAAAAAATGAATGAATGAATGAAGAGTTTCCTCCCCACTGAGCAAATTTGTTACAATTTTTGTGCATTTTTCAAGTTTTTTTCACATCTCAGAACAGTTTTGTTTTAGCGTTTTGAGGGGGAAAAGGTGTTTCTATACAGGAAACTAGTTCTAGCAGTGAAAAAGCTTTGAGGGTTTTTTTGCACATTTCCAATAAATTTCGATAGAATTCCCACAATGCTAAAAAAAGAGTAAAAATAAAATAAAATCTCATGCCAGTTGTCCTTTTTATTTTATTTTGGCATGTAAGACACCCATTCTCGTCAAGGACAAAAACATTTACAAGGATTCTCTCTATCCCTATTCACCAGTCTGTTACCCAAAATGCTCCTTGGAAAATTCCAAGAAAATATCGAGTTTCTAATATGTTGGGGAAATTAGCAGCAACTCGACTTTAGCTATGCAAGAGAGAGTAACAACAGAATCTGCAAACCTATTATACCAGTACTCATCTGGATGGAATACATACACATTTAAAATTAAGTATGATTTTTTATTAAGGAGTTCAAAAATAACACCAAACACACACACATTCACCCAGTAAAAGCATTCACACAAGGCTATAGAAAGAAACAGTAGGAAAGCTTGGGATAGAGGGTTGCAAGAGGGTTCTGCTGAGGTAATACAACCTGTCCTTAAGTCAGTCCGGCAGAATGGATGGAGGAAACTGGGTTGGCTAACACAGAGTAACAGAGTTTTCCCCCTATTACAACTGTGCGCAAATGAGGCATATTTGGGGGGTGATATTTATACCTCCAAATATACCTGAGGGAATTGGTTGCTTCATGGGTTGAAACAATGAATTCCATGAGCCTTCATAGATTGCACAATGTGTTTCCTGGTCTTGACAAAAGGTGAGAAAGATGCTAAATGTGTTTCTTAAGGTCCAGTGATTGGATTTTAACAGCTTTGGGCAGCTTCTTTTAGGTTGGGAGCTGAGGAGAGGAAATTTCACAATCAGCAAATACAAAAGGGTTTCTCTATATCCATTACCTTCCCATTTATGTGGAATGTGTCTTCTTTTGGCCTTACAGCCCCAGGTCTTAAGCTTTCCAGGGAAAAACATAAATGACCTTTTCTGAGACCATCCCGTTTTTTTTTCCCTTTGTAAAATGCCACATTAATGAACCAAACTTGGCCAGTTTCTGAGGCCTATAGCCAACACTAACATTCCAGGATTGGGGTGCCTTGAAAGTGGGGTGCAAGCTTGTGCTTACAATTCCTCCACATTTTATACTATCTAAGCCTCAAGAATCGATCTACTAAATCCAAAAGTTTACCTTATCATGGCATTGTAGTGATCCAACTAAGGTATTATTCAACCTTTTAAAAAGACCACATGGTTAGTTTGGGGATTTTTACTTCCTCAACTGTATGGGTTGTCTGCGTGCATTTCATCCTTTTGGTCGAAGTCTGCTGGTGATCCACAGGGTGAAGAGTAGGCAAGCACAAAAATTGCTGATTTGCTCTTCCCGCTTGCTATTTTTACAATACAAACAGAGAAGTAGGATTCATGTGCACCCTTTGCAACCCTGGATGCCAGACAACACTTATTTTCCATGGGTTTTCTACTGTTACCCTAAAAGGTGGGGGATGCTTTAGAGACCCACCCATGATGCCAAAGTCTCTGTTATTATCTCGAGGAATTATTAGCTCAAACAGAAGCCTGCAAGAGGAGGGTAACTTTGGGGATCTTTTCACCAGTACTAACTGTAGAAAGCACTCCAGTTAAAAGTATTTTATTGGAATAACAGAGTGAACTCACACACAGCACACGTGCTTAAGACCACACAGGGCTATAACAGAGTAAAACAGAAAGATTAGATAGAGGGAGAGATTTGGAAATACAGGTCAATAGTTACCAGTCTTGGAGAGATGAGTTTTGGGCAGCAAAGATACTCAGACAAGTGTCTGAGGGTGGCACAGAAGGCCCTGATCTAGGGCGCGTCGAGAAAGAGAGTGGCTGGGTTTGTCCACTGTGGCACACTTTACTATTGTTGGCAGACTAATATTTATACCCTATTTCATATCCTGAAGGGGTACGCTGGTTATGACAAAGGCTGGGTGGCTTTCCCACAGGATAGACAAAGAAAACCGAAACTCAACTGATAGCTTTAATTGCTGGAAGACAGAAATTGATTGGTTTGTGACAACCTGGCAAGGTTAGACAGGAGGGGGTATAGGAGAGATTTCCGTAGAACAAGATTAAGGAATGGGCACTTAATTGTTTGACTGGATCATTGCTAAAATGCCCTGGGCTGGAAGAAAGGATTAGCACATACTGCCTTAACAGCTGTGTTTACCAAGGGGTTTTTCTCATAATCCTAATTAGACACATCTCAGGTCATTGTGACCTCCAACTGACCTTTGGTTTGCCTCAGCCAACTTGACCCCAAAAAGTGTGCAATATTTCCAATTATGAGATATTGTGGGGATAGACTTGCCATAATTCTCTTCCACAAAACCAGAACAAAAGTATACAGGACTGGATTGAGCAGATTATCAACCAACCCCTCCCCCACAAACCAGATTTTGACATTTAATATTGTTTTATTGCATATTTCAGTGGTTGTAGTAGTAGTAACCATCATCATTTATTTATTTATTTATTTATTTATTTATGTATATCGCACCATCAATTTACATGGCACTTTACAACAATCAAAAGCAGTGGGTCCTAGAGATACAGTGGGTCCTGGTGTTACGGAGCAGGTGTTGCTTGTTCCCTGCCAATGTAAGCCTCTAGAAGTTCACAAAGATGGCACAAAGCCATGTTTCTTCTGTTGTTTGGCCACAGCATGGAAAAACTGTTTGTTTAGACTGCAAGTCCCAAAATCCTCCCAGCCAGCATGGCCATCACCTTCAATAGGCTTAACTCCTGCCAATGAGAGTCACAGCTGCTTCCAAATAGTGTACAGTATATTCTGCCTCCAAACACAGAGTTGGTACCCCTGCTTAAAAAGACAACAACCCTTGAACATGGTATGTGATACTTATACCTTGTTGCTCGTATACACAAAACTTTTCTCTCTCACACCACACCCTGATTTGTGTAGTGCTTAAAAAAACTTATTTTTGCAGAGATAACAGCAGACAAGCTAAGGGCAGGTTTTCTGCCCACAGAAAATTAGAGTTACCTGATTAAATTTCAATGGTTGTGCAGAAGAGGGAATTCCAGCAGGTGTTGCTTGTTCCCTGGTTTTGCAAGACAAGCAAGGCCTGCTAAAATTCCCTCTTCTATATAACCATTAAAAGTGCTGGAAATCTCTGGGCTTGTGATCTGACTAAGGAGGAATCCAGGATCTGCTGCTTCAACCGGCCCAGCCGGCCGGGACATTTTTTAGTCCCATCAATCTGAGATTTTCCTGGTTTTCTGGGACAGATGGCAATCCTATATGGGGAGGGGTTAGTAGCACATACTAAAAATACTTATCTCCAGTCTGGGCCATTAACAAACTATATGTCCATAACCATCCTTTGTATGTTTAGTCAATGTGTGAGGGAGAAGCAAGCTGATGCTGCTCTTAAGCAAGAGACGCTTGGCCTCTGCACAGATTTGATACCATTGGGCATTCCTATGAATTGCAGGCCATGCTGCAAGGGCCCAAGCACATAGCTTTGCTGGCTACAGGGAAACAAATGCAGTGGATGTTGTGGAGACTATGGCTCTCTAACACAGAGAACCTGGTTTTCTACTCCATTTACCCAAACATCTCTACCCTGTTCTATTCAGGAAGGAAATTGTAAAATCTGATAAGAATAGTTTTTCTTTTGCTACATATATGCAAAATAATTCTAGTCTTCCTCTTCAGACCACTTGGGGATATAAATACATATATGTATTTTTTGCATATATGTAGCAGACTTTTGCAGCTAGGCAGCCTCCATAAACCAGCGTGTAGTGGCTTCAGCATTTGACTACAACTCTGGAGACCAGGATTTGGATCCTTCCTCAGCCATGGAAACCCACTGGGTGGCCTTGGGCAAGTCACAATCTTTCAGCCTCAGTGGAAGGCAAAGGCAAACCCCCTCTGATGAAATCTTGACAGAAAATCCCCGTGATAGGTTCGCTTTAGGGTTGCCATAGGTTGGAAATGACTTGAAGGTACACAGCCTCAATGTGGAAGTTAAACTGCTTCATCTCATAACTGGTGCCTCTGTCTAAGATAGGATTGGAGAGCCACATTTTGCCTATCCTGATCTAAAGGTGGTCTCCCTTGTGCACACTAAGTGGTGTTTGTGTAGGAAGTGGATAAAAATAAGGGCAAAGATAACAGGGAACTGACTCCAACAAGAATAAAAAATCAAAACAAAGAGTAAACTAGTTCCTCAATAGGTCAATTTGCTATTTTAAATCTTCATGTCCATTGTGCCCAAAAGATTAGATGCTTGATACATTTTTAAAAGCATGACCTTTGTTTTAAAAGGAACTTTAAACATAGGATACCACTGTTCTTTTTTTTAAAGTCAGTTTTGCACTCCTCTTATGACTGGAACCTCTCCAGTTCCACATGTGTGAAGCAGCCATCTCCCAACCTGGTGCTCACTGGATGTGTTGTCCCCATGGGAGACTGTGGGAAGGGCTGATGAAAATTGTAGTCTGACATATTTGCAGGGCTTCCAGTTGGGGAAGACTGGGATAAAATAAACATAAGCATATAGTAACCACATGGAAAGGAAGTGATCATTAGTTGTGCAGAAGTAGAACTTGGCTGTTGCAGCTTGATACACCTATTTTTTTTAAGTTCTTTTTCACAGATGTTGGGAGTCCTGTACAATGGGCCCTCCCAATCTGTGAGCCCCCGATCTGTGGTTTGAACCACACATAGATTGTCGCATCCCATACCTAAAATAGCGATGATGTGCATGCAGACATACTGATGTGTCTGCATGCATGTTGCTGCCATTTAATAATATGAGTCATGACCATCTGTTTTTTGCCATCCATAGGGGGTCCCAGAACCAAACCCTCACAGACTCGGAGGGCCCACTGTCCTCTAGTCTAAACCCAGCAGGCGCACACTTCAGGTTTGTGGGATCTGCCTTTTGTTTTTACTAGTTCTGAAAGGCCGACCAGCTGGAGAGCAGCAGATGCAAAATGGTGATGAGCAGAGAAATGCAAGATGGCATCAAAAGCAATGGAACTAGTTACCCGCTGCACTCTGTGAACCATAGATTAGTGTTACCTGCCCTGATACCTCCGCCCTTTCAATAATTCATCAATTGACTATATTTCATAAATTGCCTTATTTACCTGCATTCCACATGGTTGGTAGTAGACCAAGACCTTCCAAATGCAAGGACTCAAGTTTTACTCTGAAAGCCTTAGGAAGAGGCCATCCCAAATTCCTAAAAGACATGCCCAGGTAGTAATTATGCAGACACCCCCCCCCCGGACAGTGAGTTAGGGTGGAAATATGCTAATACTCCTGGATGTACCTGGAAGTGAATCATTCACTAATTCAGTCGTGGCCGGAAAACTCATTACTCTGCAACTGGATTTCCTTTGCACCTCTCACCTCAAGAATAGAAGATTGCCTGATGTCCATCAGTTTTAATGTCTCAGCCATTAGCGATCATTAACATAGCCAGAGCTTCTATTGTCCAACTGTGGGAAATTCTATCTAACACTGTATTCCATTCATAACACCACTTCAGGGGAAACATTGAATATAAATACCACCCCAAAACACCACCAAAGTGTGCCCAGTGTCTCAGAGGCTGTCACTCCATTGTTTTGATGTGTTACCCAGTGTGCATAGCCATACTTCTTCTCTGAACAAATCTTTGCTCTTTGGACAAATCTCTGCTCTTCCTCTATCCCAATACTCCCTTTCACATTCTTTGCTAGTCTTGTATGATTGCTTGAAGCCTAAGTGTTTATATGACTGCTTCTGAGATTATTTTTCAATAAAAAACATTTTTATTTTATTTCCTGGCTGTGAGTCTCATCAGTTAGTACTGATATACATAGGTAAAAAGATCCCGTAGTTACCCGGCCTCTTGCTACCATATTGAGCTAATTAAAATTCCCCATATTAATATCTGATGTGAATGGGGTTCCCACGAACCCCCAGTAATTCTGGTAACACTGGGATGACTTAGAGAAAAAACAGGCAAATAAATCAGCAGATTAACAGCCTAATTTAAAGGAAAGTGGGACAAAAGGGTGTTTTACAGTTGTGATGGTCAAACAATTGGGAGTCTAAAAGTCTTTGCTGATCTACTGCAAATTACCCAGAGCAGAGCTTGGAAAAATCACCTTTTGGAACTACAGTTCCGAGAGTCCCCTAGCCAGCATGGCCACTACATAATTTTTTTTTTCCAAGTTCTGGCCCCAATCTACTTTCTCAATAGCCCTGCTCTAAGTTTGCACCTGGTCACCTTTTTTTAAGGACTTGGCTCTTTCGTAGCTTGGTTTTCAATGTTTCATGTGGGCCCTAAAAAGAGAAGAACACTGCAGTCCACAAAGGCTATGTCCCCAATCTG
Source organism: Gambelia wislizenii (assembly GCA_030847615.1). Classification (NCBI taxonomy): domain Eukaryota; kingdom Metazoa; phylum Chordata; class Lepidosauria; order Squamata; family Crotaphytidae; genus Gambelia; species Gambelia wislizenii. The sequence goes on along the minus strand of JAUMIR010000001.1, from coordinate 159,396,804 downwards.
CCAGCGCAGATGTTCTCTGGCATCAGTTCCATGTCAACCACAAAGGGCCTTAGTACAGAGCTAATTCTCAGTGGGCCAGGATCCTGACAGGACAGCATTAATGGGCTTTTGTGTAACTAGGAATCCTGCCTGTGATTACAGATAGGCAGCTGAAAATGAGAGGTCACCAGAGTCAGCCAGCATACAACCGACTCACTCCTCAGAGTGTTTCCTTTTACAGTAAACTTCCAATTGTAATGCATTTTTTAAAAGGACTCTGTTGATAAAATTGTTTTGTAACCCTGTTATGAAATAAAGTGGCTGGATCACTATGAATATATGGCCAAACTATTACTCAGAAGCTTCTAGGTAGCAGAAACAGATCTTACAAAGGAGATTAAAATACACTTGAAAACTTTAAAGTAGGCCTAAATACCCTAAAGGCACCAGATGCCATCTGATCTTGGAAGCTAAGCAGAGTCAGCCTCAGTTAGTACTTGGATGGGAGACTGCCAATGAATACCAGGTGCTGAAGGTTCTATTTCAGAGGAAGGAGCTGGCAAAACCACCTCTGAGTATTCCTTGCCTAAGAAAACCCTATCAAATCCATGGGATCTCCATAAGTCCACAGGCAACTTGAAGGCACGCACACACACAAAGTACAGTAACAGAGAAACCTACAGGGCAGGACTGGATTTAGGGGAAGAGGATGCAGAAAATCGCCTAGAGTGTCATTGAAAGGCAATCTGTTCAACAATGCACACAAGAGAGGAAACAAATATTACAAACAGTCCACCAACACTTGTAAATCTAGATGCACTGAGTTGTGTAATGAGCATCAACATTTTTTTAAACTTCCAAAAATATCTACATCATCAGTTACCAAACTTTGTGCACAAGGGTGTTTCCAATTAGATCCACGATTGCAAGCTTATCATCTTATATGACATGGGTACATCAGGCATGCAAGTAGTGCATTAAACTGGTGAAACAGGGCTACAGATTACATTTTTCAAAGGAATTTTTTATAATAAGGAACTCCAATGTTGACAAATGCCAGGCTGGGGGTGGGGGCATGAAGATGCCTTTCATTTGGAGTGTCATTTGTTTCAGAAATGCTCTGGGAAAATATATCAGGAATGCAAAACGTGTGTGTGCGTGCACGTGTGTGTGTGTGTGTGTGCGCGCACACACACCTTCAAGTTGCCCTCCAGAGGAGGGTGACCAAAATGGTGAGAGGTTTGGAAGTCATGCCCTATGAGGAATGGCTTAGGGAACTAGTTTTCATACTGAGGATGGAGTAAGCTTGTTTTCTGCTGCTCCAGAGACTAGGACATGGAGCAATGGACTCAAACTGTGGGAAAAAAGATTCCACCTAAACAATCCTGACAGTAAGAGCTATTCGGCAGCGGAATGCACTGCCTGGGAGTGTGGTGGATTTCTTTGAAGGTTTTTAAACAGAGCCGGCCATCTGTCAGGAATGCTTTGATTGGGTATTGCTGCATGGCAGGGAATTGGACTGGATGGCCCTTGTGGTCTCTTCCAACTCTGTGAGTCTGACTTCTGGCGAGCCCATGAATTTCATAAGGTTTTCTGAGGCAAGGAATACCCAGAGGTGGTTTTGACAGTTCCTTCCTCTGAAATATAGCCTACAGTACCTCATATATTCACCTAAAGGGACATAATGGAATTCAGTGACACCATGTAACTAGGGAGAAATTTCTGACACAAACTTTTGTAGGCTCAGCCCACTTTATCAGATTCATCATCACATGCTTTTTTATTAATGCAGACTAACACAGCTATATCTGCACATATATCCATCTAGTTATTTGATAAACAGCAACCTAATTTTTCCTCTTGCCCCCCCCCCCACCCCCAAGTGGCTGTGTGATTTTAGGGCTGAAGAAACTTTAGTCCTCCAGAGGGACTTGACTAAAAACCCCAAACGCTCCAGCCAGTGATCTGGAAGACCCAATTGTCTGCTGCTCTAAGGTTGTATGAAAGGACTCCTGGCTTTCACTTGTATAAAGATCCTGCAAAGCAGCTCTCAAGCTCATGATGGGCTGCTCTTATGTCTTGATGTTTAAAATGCAATGACCCGTGAGTCCTGAGGATGTTCATTTTTTTTCTTCTAGATGTACCTAATTATTTCCTAGATGAAAATATGCCATTGCCATTAGTGAGGATTGTGAAATCAATGCATCTGCTGACTCTAGCAAACTCCAAATCACTCTGGATGCCAGTTACATGACAGAAATTGTCGCGGTGCTTACCGTGACTTTGTGATCACTAATCCGCCCCTCGCTGTTTATACAACTTATGTCACTGATCTGGATATCCCGGGTGGTCCCGTGACTGATATTTACACGTCCAAAGTTCCGGTTTTGTTTAGGTTTTATTTATTTATTTATTTTTGGCTGTCAATCAAAGATGCGATTACTCGTGTTTTCACAACCTTGGCGACACACTTCCTTTAGAGTTCCGCACCACGAGCGATGCTATTGGCTGGCTGGGGGGGAGAGAGGGGGGGCAGAGGTTTGTTATTCCCCCTTGCTTCTTTAAAATTTTAACCCTTTCAGAAGAGGCAGAAAGCATTTTGAAAGATCCAGACAGATCTTTCGCTCAGACGCAGGGCTTTCCTTTTGAAATCAAGCTGAGTGCTTTGAAATTAAGCTGAGTGCTTTCCTTTTGAAATCAAGCCACTTGGGTTTCCCCTTGCCTCTTTAAAATATTAACCCTAACAGCAGGCTGCAGAGATTTCAAGCCAGCTATAGGCAGGCGTTTTGAAAGACACAAACACAGAGAGGGGGAATTAAAGGGTGCTAATTCGCTCAGAGGCTTGAATATTTTAATGTGCCCGTTCTGACCCAGGGAGGTGACCAAGGCAGGGGATGAATGGGCGACGACGATCTCTCTGTAACATGCAATTGAGGAAAAGGTAAAGCTGAAGGGTTTGCAGTGTAGAAATCCATTTAAAAAGGTGATAGACTACACGCACGCGCGTGCACACACACACACACAGCAACCTTTGTGCAGCTGGAAGGGATGCCTTTGTTTTCGGCTGGTGAGGCTGGATCTGTTGAATGGGTGACTGACCCCTCCTCTTCTGGTCGCTGATCTCTAAGCCCGCCCCCAGTCACCATTTCTGGTCATCCCAGTACCGAGACATTTTGTCCCAGGCTGTTTACATTTCCGATTTTCCGAATCCTCCCGTGACTTTTTTAAAAACCGGCACAAACCGCGGGACTGGAAGTCCCGCAGGTTGAGGGATAAAAGGTGGCCCCCCCTTCCAAAAATCACGTACCCGACCCGATGTGCATGTAAACTGCCAGAGATCGAAACAAATTCTTCCCACTACATTTTCATCGTGTAAACAGCCCCCTGGTCTTTCTATAGGTGTAAATTTCCATACATCCTCAGAGCTCAAGGAACTATAAAAGACGAGAAGACAGTGACCATGCCTCTAGTTTTCTTGGATTTTCTAAAAGTTTGCTTCCGCCAATTAGAGGTAAAGCTACCCAGTTTGGCTACTACTGACATCTTTTGCTTGTTCCAAAAACTTATTTATCTTCATACCTGAAGATAAATATGTTTATCTTCAGGTATGAAGATAAATTTCCTTTAAAAAAAACCCTCACTGCACTTCTCCTACAAACGGACTTTGAGCAGACCTAGTTTTTCATAGGCAGGGGCATCATATTTTTAAATGGAGAAGCAAATTCTCTTTTAGTTCCTCTGATCTGCACTGTCACTTTCCTTCCCTTACATGTCCTACCACCACCAAACCCATCTTCCCTGATGAAGAAGCCTGTGAGCTTTGAAAGCTAGTACAGTACAATTAATTCTGTGCCTTTTTTTGCTGGCCTAATAAAAGTATTACTACAATACAGAGTTTGGAATTTGCTTTTAATACTCGTTCATCACAGAAAGAATATACAGATGTCAATTTGAAGTGAGAGTAATAACATGGAGGAAGTGGAAAAGAGGGAAAGATCCTGAGAGACAGAAGACTTCAGAGCAGATGAAGCGTGAAGTCATTTAGTATAGATGATGAGCCACAATTAAGTGGAAACCAAAGCTTGGACAACAACAGCAAGAATCCCCCATCCAGGAAACTCTTTTTGCAGCACCATGTTTAGCCCGAACGGAAGCCCCTGTATATCATCTGGGTTCAAATCCTCACTGAGCTAGGAAGCTCTGTGGGTCGTTGTTAAATTGCCACCAAGTCAGCTTTGGCTTATGGTAATCCTATGAATGAGAGCCTATGTGGTGCAGTGCTGCGGCTCTTAAATTTTTCTTTCCCAGGGACCCCCTTTAAATATCTTTTGTTGCCGTGGTCCCCCAAGATTTAACTCAAGAGGTGATGATGATGATGGTATGCCATCTATTAAACTTTCCCTCAGAGGCACTGGTCGGGGAGGGAAGACTTTTATCCTGCTTTTTCCTGCAAGTTTGTGGCTGGAGTGGATTGAATGGCAATGCACAGGCCAAGCCTGCCTGCCTGCCAGCCAGCCTTTGCCTTGGCTCCTGACACATGGCTGCAGGGAGGAGGTGGGAAGAACCCCCTGGAAGGACATTGCGGCCCCCGGGGAAGTCTGCGGACCACAGGTTAAGAACCACTGGTGTAGTGGTTTGAGTGTTAGATGACTCTGGAAACCAGGGTTTGAACCCCTGCTTAGCCATGGAAGCCCACTGAGTGACCTTGGGCAAATCACACTCTCTCAGCCTCAGAGGATGACACTGGCAAACCTCCTCTGAACAAACTTGCCAAGAAAACCTTGTAATAGAGTTGCCTAAGGGTCGCCTGCAGTTGGGAACCACTTGAAGGCACACCACCACAACAACAATGAACGAGAGACATCCAAGACACTCTGTCATCAATAGCCCTGCTCAAATCCTGCAAGCTTTGGGCTGCAACTTCCTTAATTGAATTAATCCACCTGTAATACAGTCTTCCTTTTCCTACTGCCTCCCAGTCCACAGAACATTAGTTGTTTTTTTAATTATGTCCTCTTGTGCATGGCCCCCACAAGGGGGCGGGGGCTGACAGGGCTCTAGCCTGGGGGCCCAGGATTAGGAGGAGGTCGTGGCATGATATTACTGTAAGTTTTTGTTATGTAAATCCATTTAGGTTTTATATATATATAAATATAAGTATTACATTGGTGTCATCATTTAAACTGACTTATTTTAATTTTCATCCTAAACCCTGTAGAGCATCTCGCTGCCCTTAACCTCAACAGTAGGTAGGGGGCCCGCCAAAGATCACTTCAGTATGTGGGGGCCATGCTTTCATTATATGGCCAAACTATGATAGCCTATCTTTGATCATTTTGGCTGCTAGGTAGAGTTCTGGATTGACTATATCCAGGACTCATTCATTGATCATTTTTGGCAGTCCATGATACCCATAGAACTCTCTGCCAGCACCATGTTTCAAAAGAGTCGATTCTCCCAGGGCTCCGTTACACGACAGTTTTTATCCCGGGGAGAAGCAAGTTCGTCTCTTATTGTTTACACGATTTGTCCCTGGATGAACAATATCCCGGGATTGTTGTTTACACGACAACGTTTTCCATGACAAAAGCAAGGTCCCGAGACATAGTATCCCGTGTTGTTTGTTTGTTTGTTTGTTTACACGGGAAAAGGTTCTGGGTTTGTTTGTTTTTTTAGCTGTCAGTCAAGGATGCAATTACTCGTTTTTTTTACAACCATGGTGACATATTTCCTGTGGAGTTTCCCGCCACGAGCGATGCTATTGGCTGCCACAAATGTTTGCTCAAGGTTCTGCATTGGTCATAGAAGGAAGGCAAAGGCAACCCCCTCTGCACAATTCCTTAAAAAAAATCCTCTGATGGACTTGCCACAGAGGTTAATGCCAAATAAATGTAAAATCCATTTATAGGGTGATTGATGGCACGCACACACACAAGCCTTTAAAAAACAGAAGCCTTCGTGCAGGGGAGGGGTAAGGGAAGAAAACAGGGAGGTGATCTGGGAGCCTAGAGGTTGGCAGTGTGAAACTCCATTTAAAAAATACAAGCCTCTGTGCAGGGGACAGGGGAGGGCAGGTTTTCTTGGAGCTGAGAGGTTTGCAATGTAAAAATCCATTGAACAGGGTGACTTATGGCACAGACACACACAAACCTTCCTGCAGCTGGGAGGAAAGCCTTTGCTTTTAGCTGGTGAGGCTGAATCTATTGAATAGGGTAACTGACCCCTCCTTCTCTGAACTCTGTGCCCACCCCTGCCCACCTCAATTTCCAGCCATCACCTACTCCCGAGATACCTGTTCACATATCCGATTTTCCGCAACCTCCCCAGACTTTTTTAAAAACACGGGACAAACTGAGGGACAGAAAGTCATGCTCCTTGGAGGATATATGGTGGCCCCTCTTCTGAAAAGCTCAAGATCTTCACGATGAACATGTGAACAACCAGGGTTCATCATGAGTTCATCTCACAACACTTTCGTTGTGTAAACAGCCCCCCAGACTCAACTGGCACGTTGTACTTTAATCTGTCAGTCTCTCAGCCCAACCTACCTTACAGGGCTGTAGCCAAGGTAACAGTGAAAGGGCATTGCTGGCTGTTCTGATTTCCCCAGATGAAGTTGAGATAAACAAATACATCAGCCAGTATGTGTTTGTATGTGGCTAAATCCATACTACACAAATAATCCAATTTGAAACTGGATTATTTGCCATGGCTCCTTCCTATGGAATCGTGGGATTTGTAATTTGGTGAGGTACCACCACTCTTTGTCAGAGATGGCTAAATACTTTGTAAAACTACACATCCCAGGATTCCATAGGAAGGAGTCATGGCAAACAATCCAGTTTGAAACTTCTTCAAATTGGATTATTTGTGTAGTGTGGATTCAGCCACTTTGAATATTTCCCAGCTTTAGAGCTCAGCCCCAGACCTTAAGCAGTGATGCTGCACACTCAAGTGTCTCTGAGCTGACACAGAGCGCCTCTTCTGTGCCCTCCAAATTCCTACAAGTGCGCAACCACACCTCTACTGGGCTGTGCCATGGAGATCCCTCACACAGCTGGGTGCATCCACATTACACAAAGAACCCATCTGGATTATTTGGCCTGACTCCTTCCTATGGAATGCTGGGATTTGGTGAGGCACCAGCTGCTGTTTGGCAGAGAAGGCTTAAAGACCTTGTAAAACTACAAATCCCAGGATCCCATAGGAAGGAGCCAGGACCAGTAATCCAGTGTCAAACTGGATTCTTTGTGTAGTGTGGATTAGGCCTCAGAAGAGGTTCAGGAGCAATGCCAGAAGCATCCTTGGTCCAACCACAGCCGGCAAAAGAATGGAAGAGAGGGAGGGAGGGAAGAGAAAAACACAAAGGCGAGGGGGGACCCAGCTGCCCTGGAAGAAGCGCCCCCGCCGCCTCCCTCCCTCCCTCCCTCCCGGCTCCGGCTGCCCCCGAGGGCGGGGCGGGGCGGAGTCGGGCGGCTCCCCGGCGGCCGCGGCTGCCATTGGCTTGTGCGGGCAGCGGAGGCTGGGCGAAGGCATGGCCCGGAGCAGGGAGGGAGGAAAGTTGCTGCCTGCGCCAGGCAGGTTCTCACTCGGCGCGGGAGTTCGCTCGGGACCGGCTGGAGGCAGGCAGGCAGGCAGGCGCGGCCAGGTAAGGCGAGGGAGGGAGGGAGGATACCGCGGCCACGATCCGCCCGAGGGAAGAGCGCAGGGGGAGGCGGCTGCTTGGGGTTTAAGCGGAGGGGCTGGGTAACCCAACTCGCCAGCACCCCGCGCGGAAAGAAAGAAAGAAAGAAAGTCCTTGCAAGTGGCTGGCTCCCGATTCCTTGCAAATAGATGGGTTCTGATTCCTTGGAAGTAGCTGGGTCCCGATTCCTCAAGTAGCTGGGTCCCGATTCCTCAAGTAGCTGGGTCCCGATCCTTGCAAGTAGCTGGGTCCTGATTCCTTGCAAATAGATGGGTCCCGATCCTTGCAAGTAGCTGGGTCCCAATTCCTTGCAAATAGATGGGTCCTGATTTCTTGGAAGTATCTGGGTCCCGATTCCTCAAGTAGCTGGGTCCTGATCCTTGCAAGTAGCTGGGTCCCGATCCTTGCAAGTAGCTGGGTCTCGATTCCTTGCAAATAGATGGGTCCCGATCCTTGCAAGTAGCTGGGTCTTGATTCCTTGCAAATAGATGGGTCCCGATGCTTGCAAGTACCTGGGTCCCGATTCCTTGCAAATAAATAGGTCCCGATCCAGGGCGGTTTAGGACCTCCTCGGGCCTCCTGCATGCTCTACCTCTGGGCGTCTTTACTCAGAGTAACGGCTCACGGAGTTCGATCGGGGGAGGGGTTGGACTAGATGGCCCTTGTGGTCTCTTCCAACTCTGTGATTGGGATTTCCTCGCAAATAAATGGGGCCGCGGAGAGTTTAGGTGACTGATGGGAAGACGAAAGAGAGAGGGGAAACTTGCCGGAGGAGCGCAGGGGCTCTCGGCTCTTGCAGCAGACGCCACGTGCGGAAACTTGCATGGTTGTTCAGGTCCTACGGCGGGTTAGGGGGGGGGCACGGGCTATGTTTCGTTCTGTGTCCCCCAGGTTAAGGCGGGTTCAACTCTCATTTTATCTAAAGAGGTCCTTCCAAAAGAGTGCTGGGACCGATTTTGTACTGACGGAGCAGAAGTTTGTTTCTGGGTGTTCATTCTCCCATTCAGAAGGTTCAAATCTGGAAGTTTCTCTGCTACATGCAGTCTAATATTCAGATTGTATGAGAAATTATTCCTTAAAAAAAAAAAGAGGAGGAAGTCAATATAGAGCTGCAAATGCATTTTAACATATCAGTATCTTCACAATTTTTATTATCAGCTAATTTTTTTTTTAAATCCCTAAAACTCTGATCAAAACTTAGTTAAAAGCCACAACTGATCTGGGATTGCAAAAACTTGAAGAGGGCATTGGAATGGGTGGGAATTATACACTTCACCGATTAAATGGTTATGTGTCCATTTGTCTCCACTGTGTGTTCCAAAGCCAGGACTGGGTGTCCATTTGGACACACAGCTGTGACTTAAAGGGGTACCACAGGATGGTTGGGGTGTGGTGTATAAAACAGATGTGATCTTGACTTCTGGCTGAAGAAGAGTTTTCTGGTCAGTGGGTGCGTAGGAAAGAGATGTTAGTGAAGTGAAACATGTAAAGAACGTGAGAGACTGGCCCAGAGGAAGATCACTTTAGCACAGTGGTGAGGTGTCTTTTGAGCAAGGGACAGTCAGATGCCTAAGAGGTCATGAAAGGTGATGGTAGTCCTGTTTGTCTCCAAAATCTAGAATTCAGAGAGAGACTGTTTTTGTACATGGATGCATTCTTGTTGGGCGGAAGTTCTCTTCTCTCAGAGAGAGAGAGAAGAGGAAAGAAGGGAAAGTTCAACATGCTGGAGGAATTCAGCAGATGTCGGTGGGCTGGCAGAAGTTGATCAGACCTCTTTTGCAAGGTAGGGGGAAGCAAGACAAACCAGATTTGTTTCTCTGGCAGGACACTTTCTCAGTCTCAGAAGAAGACAAAGGCAAGCCCCCTCTACAGATTCTACCAAGAAAATCCCATTATAGGCCTTAAGGTCAGAAATGATTTGAAGGCACACAGCAACAGCAACAGCAATGGTGGTTCTGCTGTCCATTGAAAAGGATGGGACACAAACACAGAGACAGTCTTTGATCAAAGCCACACAAGTCCAGATTGTCTTCTCAGAAGGGCAGCTTGGTTGTTTTGCTCCAGGAGGGTGGGCTGGGGTTTGTTTTTTGGCTTGGCAGGCATGTTCTTGGGGCGAGAGGAATGACCTTGAGAAGCATGAATTTGTGTTAGAGGAGGAGCAAGAGAGGAGGAAGTCTGAGAATGAAGTCTGGTTCCATTGGGGCATGATGTGAACTGTTCCTGTGGCTTCCATCCTTCTGATTTTCTTCTTCTTTCAGAGGTGACCAGACTTGAGAAGGAGGAAAGGAAGGACTTCAAGATCCCCAGTGGGGGAGGAAAAAAAACACAAGAAGGAAGCACTCTGGACACTTCAGGAAGGGCTCCCATCTGCACCACAGTGCTACTGCTGCCGTATTAAGGTGGTCTGTGCCGGGGAGGAAGGGAAGGGCTTCCTTGGCTCCTTCCTTTTCCCAGGGGCATTGAATGTACCCAGAAGTGAATCCCTCTTTCCAGGCTTTCTCTCTGTTGCTTCCACAGCTTGACATAGGTTTCAGCATCGCAGCTGATCCGGGAAACAAGAGAAAGCACCTGGCAAGAGAAACGTCAGTGTGAGTGCATCTCCTGGGCGAGGCGGTGATGCTGGGGTGCTCTCTTTGGGGCTCTGCACCCCCCACACCAACTGGGGAAAAGAAAGGAGCTGGGTGGCTTGAACTGCTCCTCCTGCTCCTGCTCATCTTTTCAGGCTGGGTTTTGACTCAACAGCCTGTTGGTTGCCCAGGGCCTTGCGAGTGCTCGGAGGCAGCCAGGACAGTCAAGTGCATCAACAAGAACCTGACGGAGGTCCCGCCAAACCTGCCTCGCTACGTCCAGAACCTCTTCCTCAGTGGAAACCGAATCCAGCACCTCGTGTCCGGCACCTTCCTCTCTGAGTCCCTCCTGGAGCTCAGCAGCCTCAACCTGAGTGGCAATCAGCTGAAGAAGGTGGATGCAGAGGCTTTCTCTGGGCTGTCTGGCTTGAAGCGCCTGGACCTGAGTGACAACGCTCTTGTCTGGATCAGCCCCGAAGCCTTTGGCAATGTCAGCAGCAGCCCCTTGGAGGAGCTGAACCTGCACAACTCTCTCTACAAAATCAGCACAGTGGAAGCCATTGCTGAGCTGCTCCAGAAGGGGACCCTCCTGAACTTGACCCGCCTGGACCTGTCCAATAACAACCTAGTTTACTTGCCGGCTGGCATCTTCTCCAAGCTGCCCAACTTGCGGCAGCTGGACTTGCACAACAACTCACTGGTGGGCTTGCATAACGTCTCCTTCTGGGGTCTCCGCCAGCTGCAGAGCGTCAACCTTGGGGACAACTCCCTCAAGTGCCTGAAGAATAGCACCCTTGTGCAGCTCCGAAGCCTCCCCTGGCTCTCCAGCCTTAACCTCAGCCACAACACCTGGGTCTGTGACTGCCTCATCGAGGACATGGTGAACTGGTTGAAGGAAAGCAACCAGGTGGAGGCCAAAGGGTCTCTCAAGTGCTCTTTTCCTGAGGAGATGCAGAACAGCTCCTTGGTGAGCCTTGATTTCTCAGGACTGAACTGCCCCGAGCCAATGGATGACCAGTCTCAGCTGCAGACTTCTTACGTCTTCCTCGGAATAGTTTTGGCCCTCATTGGTGCCATTTTCCTCCTGGTTTTATACTTGAACCGAAAAGGGATCAAAAAGTGGATGTACAATATCAGGGACGCCTGTAGAGATCACATGGAGGGATATCACTACAGGTATGAGATCAACGCTGATCCCAGGCTGACACACCTCAGCTCCAATTCAGATGTCTGAAGAAGCTCTCTGTGTGGAAAGGCAGGCCCTGCGCACAATAGCAATGCATGAGATGTAGACTATTAGCTTTATTCCCCCCAACCCCCCACATGCTTGCTACCCCTTGTCACACCTTAGAGACATCACAGACTTACCTGTGCTGTGCAGAGAATTATGCCTACCTGTGCCACAAAATTCACATGTTGTTATTGCAATTATGGTTATGATTATTATTGCCCACAGTCAGTTGTGCATGGTAAAAGGCTGTAAGTTTGGGTGTTTTTTGTTTGTTTGTTTGTTTTTTCAAAAACTCCATGTTTCTGTCTTCCTGCCTGTTTGCTTTGCAAGTTGGTACCAGTCCTTGCTTGGAGATTTCTCAGCATCTAAAATAAAATAATAAAGGGGGTGTTTTTATCCTCCTCCTCCTGATGTTCCTAAAGCATTGAAGGCATGCATATTAAGAGGTACCATGCAACAAAGGTTGTCTCATATTTTGAGCAGGAAAAATGTTTTATCCATCAGTACCAGCTTAGGTTTTTTTGTGCAGCCACAGTGCAAAAACTTCTGTAGACTACATATATATTATTCAGAACTTACCTTTTTAAAAAGCTCTTTGTAGAAAGAAAAAAATTAAAATGCAAGCATGCAAATACCTGATGATTTTACAGAATGTAGGGGGAAACTAACAACCTCAGTACTGTTTTTACTGTTGGTAAAAGGTACAAGCACTTGTAATTTACCTGAAAACAGGATTTTTTAAAAAGATGCAAAAGGAAGAATAAACCGTATAAACTCCATATGAACTGAGTTTGAACTGTTAAATAATTCAATAAATGTTCCTACAAGAGCATCTGTTTCACTGAAGTTTGCTATTTTAATATTCTAATCTGTAAATGAAGCACAATATAGAATTAACGTAGTTGTTAATGTGATAAACTCATTTTCTCTGTATAAAACATTTGGCAAATGCCAAATACTTCCTTTATTAAGATGTTTGCTTGAAAGCATCTTTGCCAATGTAGATTATCTCTCAAAGAGACTATAAAGTTAAAAAGCTATTCTGATTTGCACTTATTTATTAAATTGCATGTGAAATGTCCATCTCATTATACAGTGTCATTTTTCACATTCTGTTCTTAACAATTGCATTAAGTGTACAGATGAGGATCCATTAAATTGCTGCTGTAGTTCTCAATCGACAATTCTTAAAACAAATATTGCTGTCGGTGGATTTTACTGCCAAGAATGGGCATGATCTGTTCAAAGTTAAACATTCATGCAGTGCAATCCTCAGTATATTTACTCAAGAGTAAGTTCCAGTGAGTTTAGTGGGGCTTACTCCCAGGAACACATGCATAATCTTAAAGCCTTTTAGTGGGAGAGAATTAGGTATATGATTAATTCCTTCCTGTTGAAGTCAGCTGGCCTTAAAATGTATTTATTCTTGACCAGATCACACCTGATACATCTGAACATGCACTAATAGGCTGTGGTTGTAAGTGCAAATATGGCTTGACTCTAACCATGTTTTCTTGGAAACAAGTCCCACTTAATACAGTGGCTTGCTCCCAAGTGTGCATAGAATTTCAGCCTGGCTAGCAAGTTCTGTCATTGTCCTTGGTCTTAGTTTTCACAAACAGCAGATGGTAAAATATGGATGCATCAGATTCATGATGGGATGGGAGGCTCATGTGAGTGAACATGCTCCTATGTGCCCCCCACACCATACACAAAACTCATGTTGGGAAGGATGGTTCTAGTTTAGCATAACCCTAAACACTCCAGTTTTCTGTGTTTGGGCAGGGAAGTTATTTATATCTATTTCAGCCCTGTGATCATTCAGCCTTGTCCCACAACCTGAAGTCTGAAATAGTCCAGTGAAAAACCCAGTCTGCTGCCTCATCTGATGCACATAAACATGAGGCCACAGTTGTGAGTAAATGTGCTTAGGTTTCTTTGAAGGGGCAACTGCTTGTAAACTAAATGTTAAATTGAAGAGACTATTGAGAAGGCAAGTTTTCAGATTCTGTAAATATATGCAATGATGTGTACAGCAAATCTCAAATCTGCTTGAGATATGATATTATACAAATACACTTGTGAGTGTGTTTTCTGCTTTTAATCCATGCACGCCCATGGCTGTACATGACTTGTGTTATGCACTTTTATAGAGGAAAATTTCTGAAAATCACAATATCACATTTGCTTTGTTACAGACATTTGTGATGATTCCACAGGATAGCTAGTGAATATGTTGTTCTTATAAACAAATTGGAATGCCTAAAATGTGATGCCAATCAGCTCTTAATAGAATTCTTAACAGTTTAAACTACACTGCTTTATCAGTTTTTGGTAAGCTGCATAGTAGGTCCAATACTTGATTTTGCTTGTCTGATAAAACATGAATAACTTGCTGTAGCAACTTAACACAGCAATGCATGTGTATATGAAAATAAGTTCAAGTACTCCAGTGGCACTGCATGCAGTGTTTGTAATCTAGTGTTCATCTTTCAAACTTCTGTAAGTTCTTAACTTTACAGCTGCCATCATTTTCAGTGGTCGTAAATCTTCCCCATCTCATTTTAGGTGAAGCTAACTTTCTACTTTTACTGACTTGCAAATTTTTATTTTAACACCATATTTTAGGGATCAAGGGGAAGTGGGGTCTATGAGAAAGGTATGTTTTAGTTTTAAAGGTATGCTTCTTCTACCTGTCATCACTTTGTTCTGATTCAAATACAAATATTACTGGTAGACAATATGGGCTCATATTAATCTTCCAGTGCAGCAGGGCTCAATTAAAAATAATGCTAAGAACAGTGTAATTGTGGAAGATATTACCAGTTTTGTAGGATTTTCAAAAATACTGCACTGCTCATAGTTCCATGTTGTGCTGTGCTTCTTGATTAATTCCTATGCTGTTTTCATTTCGAGAACACTCAACACCAACTTGTTTTCAGTTCCACTGTTTGTTCTCCTAAGCAATAATGCTGTGTAAAGTTTAGATTGTCCTATGTAAAACATGTACCAGGCAAACAAATGCATCTGTGAACAGATGTTAACAATATAGTGAAACATCTTGTTGAAGGAAGGCTTTGAATAGTGTTATATACCACAATATACATATGTGAATTGGGCAGCTTTGAATTAAATAGTCTTTCATCAAAACACTCAACAAATTTGCACTTTCTAATGAATAAATATTGCTCTTATGCCAATACCTGCCAGACTGAGAAGAGAAGAGTCTTTTGAAATGTCCTGAAACATTTGTTTCATTAAAAGACTGTTCACTTCCACTTTAGAATGAAGTCCTATCTGTTATTTTACTGTGCACTTCTCTTAACATGTGATACATTTGTTTACTGTATTGTACCCAGAGGTGTTTGACAAATAATAGACTAAGGAAGGAACTGACAAAACCATCACTGAGTATTCCTTGCCTAAGAACACCCTATGAAATTCGTGGGATCGCCATAAGTCGACAGGTGACTTGGAGGCACATACACACACAATATCTTATAGAACTTAATAATATATATTTTTATAGATTGTCATAGAGAGCTATGTTGTCTTATTGTGAAACAGAATGACAATACTGTATACAGAGTATAATGCCTGAAAAAGTTGTTTATAGTTTCCCCTCAAAGTACAGTTATATATGGTTTATTTATGCCTCCTCCCCCCCGGAGCTTGTTTTTTCCAATGCTGTAGCTGTTCAGCATGTTGTGTTTGTGGTGAATTGTTTCTTTGATGGGTGGCAGAGCCTAGAGAGTTTTATAAGGTGTGTAATGTCAAATTGGCAAGGGAAGGTGTGTTTTTTAAAATCTTTATACCACTTAGTTGAGATAAAACAACTTTAAGAAACCAGATTCATTTGTTCATTTGGAATTGCCGTATGCAAAAGTGCTGCTGATATGCATGGGATTAAGAATGGTCCCTGTTCTTGATTTATGTGGTGATTTGTGATAGGACAGGACTAGATTCCATATTCATAGTTTTTCAGTGTTGGAAAGTGTATGTGAGGCCAGCTAAATCAGGACCATCAATGGTATTAATAGCGTGCAGCTCTTCAAGGCAATTTAGGGTATTTGACAAATCATTCTGTATGTTTTTTCTAAACATTTACCAGCTTTTTAAATTAAATCTGCCGTGCTGTGACCTGCACTTGTGGGCTGTTTTGCTGAGATACACACCTGTGGGTTCTTTTGCTGGGATAATAGTGCAAGTGGCATGCTACAGTTTTATTTTATTTATTTATTTGTGCAATTTATATGCTGCCTTTCTCCCAAAGTGGGACCCAAGGCAGCTCACAGAACAATTAACATCACAATTAAAAAAGATGAAGAGCCATCTAATGGTGGGGTAGAGGGGGCTGGCCATACCAGTTAATTCTTAGGACACTGCATACTAGGCCAAGGGCTACACCTTTGCCCTGCTCTATTTTCATGGTGCTATCAGGTATTCTTGCACAGAAATGACTCACAATAGAAGGGTACACACTGCCCACTCCGTTTGTATTGGGCCATCAGGAGCCCTATCCAAAACAAAACAATTACATCCCTTTTTTATATAGGTGTTTGAAAGTTTGAAAAAAGCTGTCATATGGCCTCTGAATTTTCTAGACTTGAGGTCCCCCCCCCGCAGTTTTATTCCAGTGATGGTGGGGAACAAAGAGGTGCCATTAAGTAAAATTCACAATTCTTGTCCTGATTCACCTGCCCATTTTTAGCCACATTATGGCTTCTCTTCTTACCTTATAGGAGAACGCAACAGGGAGATAGAAGAGATTGGTAGTTGGTTTATAGAAAGTTAATGGGTAAATGTTGTCTACACAGATAACACTCTCTCCAAAATTTCATACTGTTTTCTTCCCCAGCCCTGGAATTATTATCATTGTTATATTTATTTCTATCCCACTTTTTTTTCCTTTTCTTTTGCCAGCAATTGCATCCAAAACCTTTTTTGCATGAAAAGTGTCTGCTCTTTCATGGAGCTTCGCCAGGGTTGTTTGTCTGTAATTTGATCCCTACCTGTGACTTGCTTCCCTGTGATTCCTTTCTAGTTTGTTTCTTTTCTAAAGTACTAATTGTACCCACATAATTACTGTTTGGATTACTGGATTATAGATGCCTGGTTGATGGCTTTTATAGCAGATATTGAATAAAGAAGCAGCATTTAGATGCAGCAGTTGTTCAGAGCGCTAAGCTGGCCCTTCTTCCAGGCTCTCACAGTGGTGATGAATGGAAGGTGGACAAAATCTGATGGCTCTGAGCTGCCTACATCTTCCTCCAATGCCCGATCTGCACCAGCATAGTTATGCTGGCATAGTGCATCAACAGCGTTCTGGCCATTACATCCACATCTTTATTTTACTTACAGCTTTCCCATAGTTTCCTCCCTGTCTCTGTGCTCCTATATCGTTCTGCCCCTTAGAGAGAGAAAATCCTCATGACAGTAGGCTCTTAATAAGATCTCATTAGGAGCTAGCAATATGTAAGTTCTCTGTTTATTTTTTTAACCTCCCGTTCAAAATTTGATCCTCACCCCCACCCCATTTGTCCCTGATCTGTTGCCAACAAACTGGATAAGCAGTTGGCTTGGCCGCTGCTAGATGTTTATACATTTTGTTTTAATTTCCTCTTAAGTCATGACATTTAAGGAACTCGGTCAAAGCTGGTGGTGGGATCAAAACCTGACTTAATTTTTCTTTCTTTCTTTCTTCGGCAGTTGAATGCTCTCAAGCTACAATAACTCTGTGCATGTGAGGAAGGAAAATAAGATTGGGTAAGAGAACATTTTCAATCCCAGGCTTCTGAGTTCTTTTTTGTATAGCACAGAAGCAAGGCTGGACTGATTTTTTTGCTGTCACAAAGGAGCCCTTGACAGTATCCTTGTCTGCAATGAGGATTCTAACCTGCTTGACTGAAACAGTTATTCCTTGATTTAGACAATAACCTGTCACTATCATTGACCTGTTGTGTGACCTGATGTGTAGCAGACACATTTGTAATAATATATCTCTGAGCTTTAGCACAAAATAAAAGAAACCTCTAGTCTTGTTTTTGTTCTGCTTTTGTTTTTCATTCAAGTGTTAGAAGTTGTAACGTACAGTCAGACCCCCGTATCTGTGCAGGTTTGGTTCCCGGACTTTCCACAGATACTGGGAAGCATGGATAACAGTCAACCCTATTAAAATAAAGGACTTCTGGTAAAAGCATACCATAAAGTTGCATTGGAGGACCTAAAAGATGGCTAGACAGGATGCCTCTCTAGGCATTCTCCAGCGCAACTCTATGGTATGTGTCCTTATTATTTGTCGTGCAGATAACTGAAATCATGGATATTGGTTCTGCGGTTACAGGGGTCCAACTGTGTCTGCAATTACTGAAGAATGAGTAGTAGAACAAAACAAGTGAGAACTGTAACAGTGAGAATAGAGAATAATGTTGCTGAAAGCAGGGGAGAAAGAGAACACAACCCAAGGTTTGATTGCCTAACTATTGGGAGACTTTACCACGGCTCAGGATTTGGGAACTTTACTTTTCTAGATTACAACTTTCCAGATCTACTCACCAGTATGGGCACTGGCCATGATTGCTACAGGGTTTGGAGAGCTGCTGTCTAAAGTAACTTTTCCAAGCTCTGGGAAGGGTTCATTTTTTGTTTTTCCCTGTCACAGTTGTGATTGGCTTGCCTTGCCTTGCCTTATTCAATACCTCTGACCAAGCAACCCATGCCGATTTAGAAATGGGTTCAGAAGCACCTAGGTGTGCATTTTGTGGGTAAGGGTGCTAAAGACAGTGTCCTTCAGAGATGTAAGGGCAGCCTTTTCAGTTTGAAAAAGGGTTGCTCCTCCCAGCGTGGTGCACAGCAGTGCCACCAGTGTGTGAATTAGAGTGTTTTAGTGCTAACAGAAGGATGTCAAAATGAGATCTTCTTCCGTCAGTACCATTTACATATATTTTTCCTCTGGTTCAGTTCCATTGCCTGTTATTGGCTCCTGTTACTGTCCAACATGTAAGTTGAGACTCAGAATCCAAATTGCCTCAAAATTCAAATTGCCTGTGTGCAGATTATCTTGGTTTATGTGTTGGTGATTTTCTATTGTTTGTACTTCAGCTTCTGAAATTTGGTCTGTATTTATTTGAGTTTGGGTGCTATGTTTAGTGTACACAATGTATGTTTGAAAATACATGAATTTAACATATTCAGACAATAAGAGACGCAGGTGTACCAGAGCCTAGGAAGTACTTTAAACTGGCTTCTAGGTGGTGACATTAGATCAGAGTATTGTGGGCTGAAACTAGTCTTTCAGAAACAGAAGCCTTTATGTCGCATTTAGAAACCGAACACTAGGCTTTCAGTACACAAACAATCTTTTGGAAGGTTTTCAAGAGGGAGTTATTTCATTCTAATACTATTGTAACTGGGAAGTGATCACATCGGTTATCCAAGACAAGGGATGTAAACAATCTGCACAAATATTCTTAATGAGAGAGAGAAACCCCAAACCCTACATTTTTATTCAGGCATTTTTGTGCAAATAAGACCAAGCTGGGTTTTTGGACTTAGTTTTAAAAAAAATCTTCCTTGGAATTTATCTACTGATTGTATAGAAAATTGCCAATATGAGGAACAGGCATCTTGATGATATACCAGCTGTGCACTGGAATCCTGTATATGACCTGTTATGTTATGTAACTTTATGCATATCTAGTTACATAGCAGAGGGTAAGAAGCCCTTTACTGAATTGCAAAGAGGCATAATAGGACACCAGCAAGAGCTCCTGATGCACCATGCACATCACTTCACAAGTCACATTGGTGCACAATGCACATCACTGTCTGATCACATCACACAGTCATGTGCATTGACACTGATGCACATTGGGCACATTGCCAGTTCTGCTACATACCAGTAGTAACACAACAGGAGCCCTCTGCTGGATATGGACATTATTGCACAGTTCTAATTCCCACAGATGTAAATCCGCTTACAAAGACGGTCTCTACAGGATTCCAGCAATGGTTTCTAAATGCACCCATCTTTAAAAATAACTTCTAAAAAAAGTGCTATCCATTAGGGCTTCACTGCTGTGCACCCATCCAACATAACCTTTAAACACGTTTAAATGAGAAAAATCCTGAATTCTTAATGTTGTGCAACCAACACTATGTGTGCTTATTGTTTAATGGGGCTTACTCTCAGGTAGGTGTGCACTAAATCACAGTCTATCTGACATAAATATTCAGTATTGAATTGGTTTGGATGTAGAAACATGGAGAATCCACACTATTAAAAAATCAAGTTTGAAACCAGATTATTTGCCATGGCTCCTTCCTATAGAATCCTGGGATTTGTAGTTTGGTAGGGCACCAGTACTCTTTGGCAGAGAAGGCTAAAGACCTTGTAAAATTAAACTCCCAGGATTCAATAAGAAAGAGCTGTTCAGCCTAATTAGTCACACTTAGAGTGCATACATTGGAAGTAATGGAGATTAAGTTAGCCATGACTTAACTGAAGTCCCATTGATTTCAATGTGTCTAGGTATTACTAAGTCTGGATCTAAATTATTATTGTCCTTGTTCTTTTCCCAATTGTGTTGCAGTCTGCACACAACAACTTTGCCTATGGAAACTTCCTGTAGTTCCATAGAAATTGTACAGATACCTTTTAAAATACGAGCAAAAGATTCAGGAAAGATAAGACTGGCGATGGCTGTGAGCCATAACAGCTGTGAAGATAAGATGCAATGGCTGTGAGTCATGACCAGTTGGAGCAGGTCTACTTTCAGGATCAGCAGCAGCAGCAGCATGCAGTGGGAAAGATCTATTGCCCTCATGTCTGCTTGTGGACTTCCCAGAAACCTTTGATTGGGATTGAGAAACAGAATACTGGATTATGTAGACTGGGAGTGGGAAACTTGTGGTCCTCCAGATGTTGGATTGATGCCAGGAAAGCCAATGGTGACAGATCATGGGTTATGTAGTCCAACAAAATCTGGAAGGCCCCATGCATATTCCGTCCCTGAGATAGGTGTTAGGAACTGTTCTGTCAGGACTTTTGTGTTCCTACTCTTAGTAGCATTTGATTCAAGTTCTCTAATTTGTTAGCTTGAACTGCATTCTTTGGAAGTAATGTTTAATGAGAAATATAATTGAAGTGTTGGCTAATTATTGAATGGACAGGGCACAATCCCTCAGGAGCCCATGGGAGCTGTGCACACCGATTATTATAGCTCTTCCACAGCTCTTGGTTGTTGTTTTAACAGAGTTTGCCCTGTGCAATGTCCCTGTGGCTTGCATCCACAGTTTTTTTTTTTTTCATATGTTGCAAAGATGAGATCCATTGAAAACATGCTTGGGAAATGATTTGTCTTTTTTAAACTTTTGCACTCCTTTAGAAATGATGCATGACAATATACACTGAGTGTCTGAAAACTTCAGGTGTCATAGTTAATGCCAATATAGTCTTAAAAGATTCTTAAAAGTTTACATAACATTCATTGAGAAACACATAGGCATGCAGGATTCAACAAATAATAATCTGATGTATTAGGATGTTGGCATGCATAACAAATAGCTAAACTGTGAGAAGATGCTAATAGTAGAAAGCAGAGGTACCGGTACTATAGATCTGCTCAGTTATTCTTGTGGTTCACATCTGTGGCTTGAGCAGGTCGGTCCCTTGTGGATTACATTGGACTGGAGTTTTGAATAAAATATGTTTTACCAATGTAAACAAAATGTTAATTGTGGTGCATGTTTACATAAACTGTTGCAGATAACTTTGTATATAGATTGCTGGAATAAATTTTTAGAAGTAAATATTAGCAAGTGGCTAAATGAGTGTTGCCTATTTTTTCTACTGAAAAAAATGTTTTATTTTTTTATAAGATAAAACAAAGCCTAGCCCTATCCTAGAGATGGCCCAGAGAAGTATGAAACTTCTTCCTGTCCAAACCAGGAATGGGGAATGTTTTGGATTGCAGTTTCCACAATGGGCTTACAATTGGCCATGTGGTTTTGGGCTAATGGGAGTTGTAGGCTGAAACATCTGGAAGGCTAAATGTTCCCCAACTCTCTTCAAAACCTAGGCTGCATCTGCACTGCTCAAATCATCTTGTTTGACACCTTTAACTGTCACAGTTCAGTGCTGTGCAATTCTGGGATCTGTAGTTTTGTGAGATACTTAGCCTTCTCTGTCAGAGAGCTCTGGTGCCACAATAAACTAGAAATCCCAGGATTCTATAGCATTCAGCCATGGCAGTTAAAGTGGTGTCAGACTAGATTATTTCTGCAGTGCAGATGCAGTCCTAGACTTCCAACTTAAGTGAGCTTCCCTGTTCATCTCTGTGCTGGAGCAGGTCTACAAATATATCTGGGTTCTTATGCCTAAGAAACTTTATTAAAAGAGCACATACAGTTCCCTCCCCCACTTTTAGACGCTCCACAGTCCTGTGAGGTAGCCCATATTGGGAGAGATGGGGAGGGAGAAATCTGGTTGATACATGATGCTAGCACAAGCAGTGGTGCTTTCTCTGAGCGCCCTCCCCAGTACAGCCAGTCATTCTGCAAGCACACACACACACAGCCATCTCTCTCACTCTGGGCATAGTAGCTGGGAAGGTCACTGTCTGCTATGCAGTGGAAGAAATCAAGGCCGTGCCAAACAATGTGCCATTGACTGAATAACTGTCGGACTCGCCACAACAATGCTGGCTTATATTTATGCTAAACTTGGCCACAGGAGTGTGGCTGACTCAAGGTTATCTGGTAAGCCTTGTGGTTATGTAGAATTTTGAACCCTCTCTCCTGTTCTGGCCACACAATAACATTCACAACACAAGACTGGATGATGATGGGGCGGGCAGGAATTGGCGGCAGTCTTGAAAAGGAAAAAGAGAGATTCTCATGTGGCTTTGCCACCCCCTTCCTTAACAAGTTGCCTGCTCATACTGGATTGTGAGTTTTGTTTTTCTTTTTAATTCCTTATATATTGTGTCATCAGGATCTCTGTGGTGCACTCACTAGGCTGTGTACATACATAAAGGGACTCATTAGATGGCAACCATTATCTAAAATCAAATCCCACCGAAATAAGTATTTAATATCAGGAAGCCAAATTTGCAGTTTACATTGTAAACCAACCTTCCAGCCCTCCTGTTTAGCTGCAAGTAATTAGTTTTCTCCTTTATAAAAACATCTAATCCCTTGAAGATTAGTGTGCACATTATGTATTTATGGCATTAACCAAGGGATAATTGCCCCTGGTTCCTCCAGATTTTTTTTCTTCAGTTCTATTGAATCATCTATTGGTATGGCCTACAGGTAAGTTGGCAGCTGTTTGCATTTTTGATTTACCAATTTTCTCTCAATAAGAGCAAAACAAGAAGGGAGTGTCATATCTGTGCTAGGCCTCAAAGGTTGCCTTTGTTTTAAACACACATCCCATCACTTTTGTTCTTTGCTCAGTGTGCATTTACCTGGAGCATAGTGCTGCTCTTTGTTTATACACTTAAAAAAAAAACTCAGCTGAATGCTCACAGATCATGGTTAGAAAAGATCAGCACTGATGTTCTACATTGGCTACTTAAATACAAACGTAGTTGTGCATACGTCCTTAGTTATGCATATGTAACTAAGTACAGCCAGACCTCTGTATCCTCAGATTTGGTATCCACGGATTTCAACATTCACAGCTTGAAAATATCCCCCCCCCAAAAAAAATCCAAGAAGCAAACCTTGATTTTGCCATTTTATACAAAGGACACCATTTTACTATGCCACTGATGCCATGATACTGAGAACACAGCTGCACTGGGCAGGGCACATTTCTAGGATGGAGAAGCATCGCCTCCCAAAAATAATACTCTACAGTGAACTCGCCATGGGTCAGCATAGGAGGGGCACTCCAAAAAAGCGATACAAGGACTCCCTGAAGCAACATCTCAGGCTCGGCCAAATTAATCACCAACAATGGTCCGCCCTGGCCTCACATCGGGAGGCATGGAGACACACTATCCACAGTGCTGGAGCCTTATTTGAGAATTCACGCTGAATAAGTCTTGAAGAGAAATGACAACGCAGAAAGAATCACAACCCGGAAATATCACCCAAGGAGACCTTCTGCTGTGCTTTCTGCAACCGGACTTGTTTATCTCAGATTGGCCTTTTTAGTCATCAGTGCACTTGCAGAAGGTGTGGGATGAGTCCTTCCTGAATCTTCATTTGCGAAGAAAGGCCAGAGAGATTAATATATAATGGGACTTGAGCATCCACGGGTTTTGGTATCCATGGGGGGGTCATGACACCAAACCCCAGCAGACACCAAGGGGCCACTGTAACATCTTCTGGCCCAACCTGCCTGCCCACCTTAACAGCCAGCAGCCAAATCAGACAAAGGAGGTCTGTTCAACTCATTGGAGTGCAAGGAGGAGGGTGTTTCCAGTCTCCTCCCACCAGCAAGCAAGGCTGCAAAAAGGGGTTATGACAGGAGTCCTGCTTCAAATAGTCACAGCCTCTCTTGCTGATGGGAGCGGGGATGGAAACATCACTCTCTGGGTGCCCCAATTGGCAGCTGAACAGTGCTCCTTCACTCAATCCAGCTGCTAAGGTGGGCTAAGGGGCATTTACATAGTCTTACCATAAGACAATGTGATCTTGTTTAATATGGAGGAGTTACAGATCCATAAATTGAATTATGGATCCATAACTGCAATACTGAATGACAGATCTTTTCCACTTCCTTAAAAAACAGTACAGTAGCACCCCTGTATCCATGGGGGATTGATTCCGGGGGGGGCATGGATGGTGAATTCCACTGATAATAGCTAACGCCATCCCAGGGGAGGGGGAAGCAAGATCGCTCCTGCCCCCTCCCTTTTCCTCTGCTATGGCCCCATGAAGGTGGATATCACAGGGGCAAAGGAGGAAGGGGAGGAGCAGAGATAGTTCCCCCCTTCCCCCTCGCCATGGCCCCGCCACGGTGGCAATCATGGGGGAAGGGGGAGCGATCTTGCCTCCTCCCCTTCGCCCCCACAATTGCTCCCACAGCAACAGGAGCCCTCCCAGGGGAAGGGACGGGAGAGGTGAGATCCCTCCTGCCCCCTCGTTCCCCCTGCCATCGCCAACTGCAAATAATTGAATCCATGGTTGGCGAATCAGCAGATACGGAGGTGCTACTGACTTTTTTTATAAAAATGGCTACCAGAGGGGTGCATCTGAGGCCTCAAATAGCTTATTTTGGAGCACTCCCTAATCACCATTCCTATCCTGTGTGTAAAGAAAGCTTGGAATGTTTCTTTTAAAAGTAACCCTTTAGTGTTAATAGTTACTTCATTTCTAAAAGGGTCAGGCATTACTGATTACTTTAAGAACATCATCTTAGTAGTCTGCTAATGCTAGAGAGCCAGCGTGGTGTAGTGGTTTGAATATTGGACTACAACTCTGGAAAGTAGGGTTCGAACCCCTGCTCAGTCATGGAAACCCATTGGTTGACCATGGGCAAGTCACACTCTCCCAGTCTCAGATGAAAGCAAAGGCAACCCCCCTATGAACAAATCTTGCCAAGAAAACCCCATGATAGCGTTCGCCTTAGGGTTGCCATAAGTCAGAAATGACTTGAAGGCACCAAACAACAATAAAGCCTGCTAATAAATGGCTTTCTTTATCATTACTCTATTGTTGTTATTTTACTGTAATATAGCTTTAAATTAATTTTTAAAAACTATTTTAGAAATAATGAGTAAACCCAGTGTGGGAATTGTGGAGCCTTGGATGACCACCAACACCCTAAAATATTTGGTACCCCAAACCAGTGTGGTATAGTGGTTTGAGTATTGGACACTGGAGAACAAGGTTTGAATCCCTGCTTGGCCATGGAAATAATAATAATAATAATAATATTTATTTATACCCCGCCCCTCTGCTAAAAACAATCGGGGTGGCTTCCAACAATTAAAACATTATAATAAAGACTAAAAACACCACCCACACCCACCCTCCCCCATAAAAAGACATTAAACAGTATAAAATTAAAACCTTCTAACTAAAAACACATTAAAACAAATATATACATAATTTTAAAAAGCCAGGAGACTGAGCTCCTGAGGCCGGGATCTAATCAGGAAAGGCCTGGTGAAAGAGATCTGTCTTTAGTGCTTTTTTAAAGCTACTCAAGCTTGTCAACTGACGGATATCATTCGGCAGGCCATTCCATAAATTGGGGGCAATTACCGAAAAGGCCCTCTGGGAGGTTGCAGACAGCCTAGATTTTTGTGGCTGAAGCAAATTCCTCCCAGAGGACCGGAGTGTGCGGGGAGGATTGTATGGGAGGAGGCGGTTCCGGAGATAAGTTGGACCCAAGCCATTTAGGTCTTTAAAGGTAATAACCAACACCTTATACTGGGCCCGGAAACTGATAGGCAGCCAGTGGAGAGATTTTAATACTGGAGTTATATGATCTCTCCGAGATGTTCCTGAGACCACTCTGGCTGCCATATTTTGTACCAACTGAAGTTTCCGGACCAAGCACGAGGGTAGCCCCATGTAGAGCGCATTGCAGAAATCTAGACGAGAGGTTACCAGCGTGTGCACCACAGTCTCGAGGTCCCTTACTTCCAGGAAAGGGCACAGCTGGCATATCAGCCGAAGCTGATAACAAGCGCTCCTGACCGTCGCATTCACTTGACTCGTCATCTGAAGCGATGAATCAAGGAGCACCCCCAGGCTGCGAACAGAGTCCTTAATGGAGAGCGTGACCCCATCCAGGACTGGCGGTTGCAACCCAACTCCTGGTTTCGGGGCCACTACCTTGAGCACCTCCGTTTTGTCCGGATTTAATCTCAGTCTGTTTTTCCTCATCCAGCCCATTACTGCTTTAAGACAGTCATTAAGAGGAGAGATGCCATTGGAATTCGAGGCTGATGATCGGGACAAGGAGAAATAGATCTGGGTGTCATCAGCGTACTGATAACACCCAGCCCCATAACTCCGAATAATCTCACCCAGCGGCTTCATATAGATGTTAAACAGCATCGGGGACAGGATGGCGCCCTGTGGAACACCACAAGTAAGCTCCTTTCTGCTGGAGCAGCTGTCCCCAAGCTGCACCCTCTGTGACCTGCCCGAGAGGAAGGACCGGAACCACTGGAGTGCAGTGCCTCCGATTCCTAACCCCCTCAGGCAATCCAGGATAATGCCATGATCTATCATATCGAAAGCCGCTGAGAGGTCCAGAAGCACCAACAGGGACACATTACCCCTGTCGATGCTTAGACGCAGATCATCGGTCAAGGCAACCATGGCAGTCTCAACTCCAAATCCCGTCCTGAAGCCAGTTTGAAATGGGTCTAGATAATCAGTTTCATCCAAGACCACTTGGAGTTGAAGCGCAACTGCCCTCTCGATCACTTTGCTCAAGAATGGTAACATAGAAACCGGCCTATAGTTGTTCATGTCCAGGGGGTCTAGGGAAGGTTTTTTCAGGAGTGGCCTAACCGCCGCTTCCTTTAAACAGGATGGAACACGCCCTTCCCTGAGGGATGCATTGATGATGTCCTTAAGGAACACCATCAAGGTACCCCCCCCCCCGGATGGCCGGCCATGAAGGGCAAGGATCAAGAGGGCAGGTCATCTTCCTCACTCTACCAAGTAGCTTGTCCACGTCCTCGGTACTCACAGATTGAAATTGATTCAGTAAACTTACATCAACGGAGTTGCTGGACACCTCGTCAATTGTTTCTGTCAAAATGCTGGCATCTAAGTCAGCTCTTATCCGAGAGATTTTATCTGCAAAGTAGTTGTTAAATGCGTCACAGCAGGCCGTTGTTGGGTTAAGCAATGGGTTCTGCGCAGGTATAACCTGCGTCATCTCCCTTACCACCCTAAACAGCTCTGCTGGACAGGACTCTGCAGACGCAATACGTGCAGAGGAGAAGGATCTCTACACTGCACGTATTGCCTCTCGATAGGACCGAAGAACATTCCTATGTCGAGTCCTGTCGGATAAGAGTCGAGTTTTCTGCCAGTTGCGCTCTAGTCGTTGTCCAACCCGCTTCATTTTCCTAAGCTCTGAAGTATACCATGGCTTACGGTTAGAAGCGGGTTGAAAAGGACGCTTGGGAGCGATCGTGTTAATAGCTTTGGTAAGATCGGTGTTCCAAGTATTAACCAAAGCTTCGACAGGGTCACCAGCGTTACCAACCATTAAACCCTCCAAGGCTTTCTGGAATCCTATTGGTTCCATTAGCCTTTGGGGGCGGACCATTCTAATGGGTCCACCACCCCCGGTGGGGCGGGAAGAGACTCTTAGTTCAGTCTTGACCAGGAAATGATCCGTCCATGGTAATGCGGTGGTTTTAATAACCGCTGCCCACGGATATTCCTGTTTCGGACTAAAGACCGCATCGAGAGTATGACCCGCACAATGTGTGGGCCCAATGACCAATTGGGATAGGCCCATGTTTGTCATGGTTTCCATGAACTCCCGAGCCACACCAGTCAGATTTGTCAAGCTGGTCTCGAGTGGAATGTTAAAGTCGCCCAGAACTAAAAGTCTGGGTGACTCCAACAGCAACTCTGAGACCAGCTGTGTCAGCTCGGTTAGGGAGTCTGCTAGACAACGGGGTGGTCGGTATACTAGCAGAATCCCCAAACTATCCCTGGTCCTCAGGCTAAGGTACATACACTCAAAGTGGACTGTGTTTCAGACAGGTATCCTGGTCAAGGTCAGATTGTTCTTATAAACCAGAGCCACTCCGCCTCCCCCACCCACTTCCCCTCACCCACTCACTGACAGAATGCCTGGCTGGGAGGGCCTGCGCCCACGTGACAGCGCTATCCTTTCCCAGCCAGGTTTCTGTGAAGCAAGCCAGGTCGGCATCCTCATCCAAGAGAAGATCGTAAATAATATGAGTTTTATTCTTAACCAACCTGGCATTGCAGAGGAGCAAAGTAAGGTTCTGTGGAATGGTTGGTACGCTCTCCAATCCATTCCGGGAAACAGGGTGAACTGAAGGTGGGATAGCTAACAAACAGCGATCCCACCTTCTTTCGTAACATCTGTTCACTCTGTTCCGACCATACCTCCCTTTCCCCAGCACAACTCCAATTTCCGCCCCCACTCCATTCCCGGCCTCAGCTGACTCCAATTGCAGGCTTTTAGTCCTTCTGGCTGCTGGCTGGTGTTCCTGAGGGGGTGGGAGTGGCTTAAAACGCCAGCCACTCCTGGCTACGCCCCTCCCGCTGCTACCTCGCTGCCAAGAAGTCCTCACTGAGTGACCTTGGGTAAGTCACACTCTCAGCCTCAGAAAGTCAAACCGTCTCTGAACAAATATTGCCAAGAAAAACCTGTACTAGGTTCACTTTAGGGCTGCCATAAGCCAGAAGCAGTTTGAAGGCAAACAATGACCACAGCCTCAAACAAAACATTTTATCACCAAAAATTCACCGTGGGGCAGTTTTTTGCTTCAAAATATAGTGAGGAAGCAGCCTGAAATAGGTTTTTTTAAAAAGGCCTTAAAATGCCTCCCAAATTACCAAATAACAGTCATGGGTGCTGTTTACACAATGAAAATGCAGTGGGAAGAATTTGTGTCACATCCTGGTTGTTTACACGTACATCGTGATGGTCCCGAGCTTTTGGGAAGAGGGGCCACCTTTTATCCCTCAACCAGCAGGACTTTCCATCCCACAGTTTGTAACGATTTGGAAAATCGGACATGTATACAGTCAGGGATAAGATATCTCGGTACTTGGTGATGACCGGAAATGGTGGCCGGGAGGGGGCTCAGAGAAGGAGGGCTCAGTCACCCATTCAATAGATTCAGCCTCACCAGCTGAAAACAAGGGCTTCCCTTCCAGCTGCATGAAGGTTTGTGTGTTACTGCATTCCTTTGCAAAAGGATGCCCTTGTTACAAAATTAACAATTTCAGCCAATGGGATTGTTTGTTAGACATTGCTTCCAAACTCTGAACGCCAGTGTTCTTGTAGGCTAGGATTTCCAAATTTGAATGTGAGGGCCTGTTGGTGTTATTTCACTTTCAGGTAATGTTTTGTTTACAAGTGCAGCACTACTTAAGGTCAGACAGCTTGGCTGAGTTTATTCACTGATTTTTTGATGGAGACTCTGCTGACTGTGCTAGAAAATGTTAGAAGGGAGCAGCTTAAGCTCTCTACGAATGATCTAGATAATGAGAATATTCAACCCAAGATAGGAATCCACTTGGCATCTGGAAAGAATAGCAGTAGAAGCTTTAAAGCTATTTTGATGCTTCTTTTTATATCATTTAACATGTTACATTTTCCTAGTTAGTTGTCCTAGATTGTTCAGAGTTTTAGCTGAAATAACAAAATCCTGCCTAGGCACTCTAAAATGTTTGTGTGAAAAGGTAGCTGGGATAAGGAAATATGTGTATGAATGTATATGTTTTTGCACCCTCAGAAATGCCTGCCCATTTGTAGAGAAATGAGTTGGCCAGTGGTTCTAGATACCAGATTGACCCTACAATAAGGGTAAGTGAAGTAGATGCTTCAAGTGTTAGATGCTGAGGGGAGAATAGTAGGAGAGGAATTACATTATGGTACCTATGTGTCATATGGTCTGCCCTATGGCCCCTATGTTAGCCTGCTGCCATCAGGTCCTATGGAAGATACCGCCTCATCACCAGTATATAGTACCTAGGAGGAGGGGGCAGCATGTCTTTTGTATCAGACCTCAAAAGCAATGGCATGGTGGCTTTTATGGGGTGGTGCTATGACTTTTAGTCTGAATTTTGAAGAACCTATCCCCAAATAGTTTGTTGGATATCTCCTGTAAAGTCCAGGCTGAAAACCGGCACAGATTCACTACCTCAATAGCATGGAAGTCACCAGTGGCCACTGAGCAAAATGTCTCAAATGGCCTTGTAGAGTTGGACTGAAGAGTAACATTTGACTCTTTGGGTTCTACATGCAAGTATAAAGTTGCCTCAAGGTGAATCTTCAAGTGACAAGCAAGAGAGTGTACCTCTTGCTATCATTAAACAGACCACCGAAGTAAATGGTTGTATGTGTGTGTGTGGGGGGGGGTCCCCACATGCCCCAATTGCTTTGAGAGCGCTTTGTTCTTTTATTTGAAAAAGCCCAATGTACTGTGATGGTGCTACATAAATAAATGAGATCTTTAGTTATTCAGACTCTTACTCTCCTAATTTGGCATCGGTCCATGTATATTCCATGGCAGGCCCAACCCCAAGACATTTTGCTGCCTGAAAGAAAAGGTGGCACCACCTCCATTCCATATACATAAACTGAAAGCACAGGTAGGCTGCTGACACACAAATAATGCAGTTTGACACCACTTTGACTATCATGGCTCCATCCCATAGAATCCGGGGATTTGTAGTTTGTTGTGGTACCAGAGCTCTCTGACAGAGAAGGCTAAATATCTTGCAAAGCTACAAATCCCAGAATTCCACAGCATTGAGCCCTGGCAGTTAAAGCAGGGTCAACCTGGATTATTTGTGCAGTGTGTCAGCAGCCATCGTTGAAACTTCCATACTGCACAAATAATGACAATGAGGTAGGGTCCTTCATCATACTAGAAGGCACCAAGGCAGTTTAGAGAGTGCATGGCAGGTTCTGAGGCACAAACTGCTCTGTCCTTCAAAGGAAGGGAATGGCCCAGAGACCAGGATAAAAGTTTGGATGGTTGTCACTGCTGCTCCCCAGCCTGTGTGCCACATGAAAAAGTTGTCCCATTCTGGCTAACAGGAGGGTTGCTCTTTTTTAGGGACACAATATTGTCACAGGGATTCTACAGATCCCCCAAAATGACTTCTATCTTTTGTTTTTCTCACTCTGATGTGGGTTTTAATTTTAATTTTTTTAAACATTATAGCATTGTTTTATTGATACCACTTCTGGTATCCTAATGTATTGTTTCTTTTTACTTTTCTGTTTCCCTCAAGCTGGGAATTGAAGTGACTTGCAAGATAAAAGAAATACAAGTAAAAATAGATAGAAAAATATCTGAAAAGTTAGGTTTTGAATGCAATTAAACTGTGTATAGAATTATAACTATTTAAAATATATCCATAAAAAAGCAAAACATACAAATAATACAGCACACTAAGGAAAGCCCTTTTCTTGTGAAACAGTTCCCAGAACTTTGCTCATATAAAAAAGGTTTTCACCTGCCAATGGAAAGACAGCAAAAAGGTTGCCAGTCTAGCCTAGGAGCAGCCAATGAGAAGATACTATTGCACTCCTAGCAGTTGTGCCTGTGAGGGTGGCAGGACTGAGACAAACAGTTTTTATAGGCAGTGCATAAATGAAGAAAAGTGTGATTTGCAAGTAAACCATTAGACCCTTCTTTCTAAGAAAGGCATATTTTTTTAAAAAAATTGCAGATTACATCATCTTCCATTCAGACAGACAGTTTTTAATGTCTGCCCATAATGTTTTCAAGCATCTGGTTTCCCAGGAGTATTTAAAAGGTGTTATTCTAATCCAGATCTGTTAACTGCAAAACCTTGCTGTGCAAAAATAGAAAAGCCATTGGAAAAGCTGCAGAGAAGCTGGCTGCGCTCTTATCACAGGTACAATACACCAGCTTTGCCCAACCTGATGCCCTTCCAGCAATTCCGGATTACAGCTACCAGCATGGCCAGTGGTCAGATAGTATGGAAGCAGCAGCCCAAAACATTTCGAGGGCATCACACTGGGAAATCTTGCAGTAGACCATGTTATTGCCAACGTTATTAAGACTTTAAATCATTACAATTCTATCTGTTGTTACCCAGATTACTGAGGTCCATGGAAATTCCACACATGTCTACCAAGACTCGGTATTTCTCTGGGGAATGGTAAGTAGCTCAAATAGTGTCTGCAAGAGGTTGGGTAACTGTGGAATCTTTTGACTTATGTATACTGGTAATAATTGAGGAGACTCCAAACCGGGGGGTGAAATAAAAATGGTTTTTATTGAAAAATAATCAAGGGAACACACACACGCAGACACTCAAGCATCGAGAAGTCACACAAGGCTAACAAAGTAGGAAATATTTGGATAGAGGAATAGATTGAGAGGATGATGGGTTATATGATACCTATCTGAACAGCAGAGATTTGTGTAGAAGCTGCAACTCTGGTGACACAGACAGATGGAGTGACAGGAAGAAGGAGGTCTGCACAAACTTTGGCTGTGTTTTAGGGTGATATTTATATTTGATATTACTCTTGAAGGGGAGATTTTGAGTGGAATACAATAGAATTTCCCGAGGTTGGACAATGGATTCTCCAGATGTGTTAATGATTGCTAATGGTTGGAACATTAAAACTGAGTGGTCTCGGGCAAACCTCTATTGTTTTGATACCAGGTTTGAGGAAAAACCAGTTTTGTAAGCAAAGAGTGCTCAGCCATCTTAATGGGATTATTCAATGACTCTCTTCCAGAGCGGCCTAGGAAGATTTAGCTCATTACTCCCTAATTAATCAGTTCCAGGGGACTTTCACATAATTCTCACCTGGGTGTGTATTCTTAGGAATTTTAGCAAGCTACTTCCTTAGGTTTTCTGAGCAAACCTTGCCACCTTGTTTGGGGATCCCTGGTCTACCTTTAACCACGTGGAGTGCCACTTATAAGCCAATATATAAAATATTGCCAATTATTGAGTTATTAAAAGGTGAGGGCATGTCAGGGCAGGTTACACCGTATGCTCTTTCTGGTCGTAGCCATGAATAAACAGTCTTCATTTAACCAGCATCTAATATGTGAGCTAGACAATGCAACTGTTACGGATTTGTAATTGGTTGATGGACTGAATCCAAAGGGTAGTCACCAATGGCTCCTCTTCATTCTGGAGAGAAGTGACCAGCGGGGTACCACAGGGTTCTGTCCTGGGCCCAGTGCTATTCAACATCTTTATCAATGACTTTGATGAGGGAATAGAGGGCATGCTTATCAAGTTTGTAGATGACACCAAGTTAGGAGGGGTAGCTAGTACTCCAGAAGACAGGATCAGAATCCAAAATGACCTTAACAGATTAGAAAGTTGGGCCAGAACTAACAAAATGAATTTCAACAGGGAGAAATGTAGGATACTACACTTGGGCAGTAAAAATGAAATGCACAGATATAGGATGGGTGACACCTGGCTTGATGGCAGCACCTGTGAAAGGGATCTAAGAGTCTTAGTGGACTACAAACTGAACATGAATCAGCAGTGTGATGCAGCAGCTAAAAAAAGCCAACGCACGTCTAGGCTGCATCAATAGGAGTATAGTATTTAGATCAAGGGAAGTAATAGTACCATTCTATTCTGCTTTAGTCAGACCCCACCTGGAATACTGTGTCCAGTTCAAGAAGGATATGGAGAAGCTGGAGGGTGACCAAAATGGTAGGAGGTCTGGAAGCCATGTCCTATCAGGAGTGGCTTAGGGAGCTGGGTATGTTTAGCCTGGGGAAGAGAAGGTTAAGAGGTGATAATGATAGCCATGTTTAAATATTTGAAGGGACATCATACTAAAGATGGAGCAAGCATGTTTTCTGAGGCTTTGGACTCGAACTATAGGAAAAGGGATTCCATCTAAACATTAGGAAGAACTTCCTGACAGTAAATGGTGTTCAGCAGTGGAATGCACTGCTTTGGAGTGTGGTGGAGTCTCCTTCTTTGGAGGTTTTTAAACAGAGGCCGGATGCCCATCTGTCGGGAATGCTTTGATTGTTTATTCCTGCATGGCAGGGGGTTGGACTGGATGGCCCTTCTGGTCTCTTCCAACTCCATGATTCTATGATATTTGTCCCTGAGCAATTCAAATAAATGAGTCTGAACTATATTTAAAATTTGTCCCAAGATCAATGTTAGTTACTATCCTTTGTGCTTTGCCTGAACCCAGTATGGTTAAAATAGAAGGGAAATGTGTATGTATTGGACAAAGGGATGCCAGCGGAAAAGCGTATGACAGTTTGTTTTGCAGTCAATGTGGTAATATTATTATGGATAACATAAATTCAAAAAGCTGATAAAAATTCATTCATCTGACACTTTCACTAAATAATGGACAAAGGATGGATTAAGACAGAATTTCAGAAGGCAATCTCATAGCGATGGCTCTGTCTATTAGGAATAATATAGATTCCTAGGTGGATAATCCTTAAAGAATGCACTAGCATCAAAAAGATCTGACATTTTGATAGGGCTTCTTTGAATAGCTTTTATAACCTAGAAGATGAGAGAAATCTGGGTTTCTACATTTGTTTCTTTATTTATATCAAAGTTACTAATCACTGTTCTACTGAGGAAGGAATTAACGTAGTGTATAATAAAAGCAATGAAACATAACACTAAAACAATGATTAAAAATCAATTAAGAAGCCAATACCACTGACGCAACCGCAGAATATACCAGAATATTCCAAAACAAGCAAACTATCAGCAAAAGAATTAGGAAATGAAGTATCAGAAGTATGAAAAAGCTGCAGAAGCAAATAAATATTTACCAGCTGATGAAAGATATGGCTTGGTCAGTCTCAGACTGAAAGCTTTACATCTGAATTGACCACCAGATGATTCCTGAAGGTATGTAGTTAACACAGGGCTGAGTCATGAGGTGATGGGAAATAGAACAGCCTGCAATATGTGGATATGTGTGGTTGTATAAATGGTGAAAATACTTCTCATGGAATGTGAGGAGAATCCTACCTGTCTTAATGGCATTTTGCATCATTTTACCGTATTGTGAAGGAGGGGGGGGCAAAACATCAAAAACTCCACAGGAACAGCCTTTTCATCTTTTCTCAGAGTTTTTAAAAACCAGTGAGGGGGATGCACATTCCTAGACTTTTCCCTCATTAAGAATTTTTGTGGCCAACAAATTTCAACCAAAAACCAGTAAAAAATCACCCAAACCTCTACCCATAGCAGTTTGATCTCCTTGGTCCCCACAACAAATCCATCCATTATTTTACCACTGCTCAGAACTAGAAGTGACACAACATCCAATATGGCCACTGGGGAGTTGTGAGGGATGGGTTGCCCCCCCTTCTGCAGTTTCTCACCACAATCTAGAGATTCTTAAATTACATGGAGATATAGATGGGGAAAGGTGCTCTTGTGATACTGATGAACTAGGCCACATGGGGTTTAAAAGGAAACAAACATCTGGGATTTATGTTCATATTAAGGGATTATCTAATAGATTTTTCATGCAATCCAGCCCACTCTTTTCAGATACATGCAGGTTTGTGGCTATAAAAGAAGCAGTACATACAGACCAGCCACTCTGGCATACACCTTTGCACTGGTTTGGAGGTGCACAAAACTTCAATGCTCTTCTGACAGTTGTTATTGTATTATACCATATTGCATTTGCTTTCTATGGAACTATTTAAAGAATAGCAATGCTTCAAGCTATATTAATTTTAGAGGTTATCAGTCAGTGCTTTCTCATTTAACTATGAAATCAGTTATCTCACTGCTGCTTTAGTTAATTTGTAAACATGAAAACAATGCATTACCATTTCAAATCAGAACATACAAGGAACAGATGTCTTTGAGTGAGACTGCATGGAAATTGAGTCCAACACCTTTGTAAGCAGGAGAAAAACCTACAAATATTTTTTCCCCACAGTAAAATGAATAAATTATTGTTCAGGACTTTTCCATTCATGTGGAAGCTAATGCCCTGTTTAGGACCACAATCCTATATCTACATATCTGGGAGTCAGTGATGCTAGCAGGCCTATATAGAGTTGCCATGTAAAGTTGGATCATTGTGTCAAATTTTGCTACAGTGACATCCAAAGTCAATGAGACAAGCCTCTGTTGGACTCAGCAGTTTGTACTTTTGGCAGTTGGAGGCCAAGCTGCTATAATGAAATCAGCAAGCAAAATACCAGGTATCTGCATGGCCATTTCTTGCATGTACATGCATGATGTTCTTATACCTTCTGTCACCAGCTGGGGAGATATGTAAACAATGCCCCTTTAAAAGTAAAGGGATATTGTTTAGAACAGGATTAAGCAACCTGATGCTTTGCCAGTGGTCAGGGATTATGGGAGTTGAAATCCAACACATTTGGAGGGCAGATGTTTTAGAATGTCACATTTGGGTTATAGTCAGCTAAAAATATCGCTGCTAGTGAATTGTTCTTCTGTCAAATCATTGATCTCAATATAACTGACAGTGCAGTTGTCACTGGTTGGAGGGGGGTTGCCCCCAAATGCTCTCTGTGGGTGTTGTGGAGCTGCCCCAGACCATTTTTGGCTGAGAAAGGGTCTTTTTTTGAAACTACAGTTGTCCCTCCATATTCACAGATTTGGTGTCATTTAAGTATTCACAGCTTGAAAATATTCTTAAAAAATAATAATAATCCAAAAACCAAGCCTTGATTTTGCCATATTATATAAGGGATACCATTTTGCTATACCATTGCATATAATGGGACTTGAGTATTCACGGATTTTGGTATCCATGGGGGAGTCCTGGAACCAAACCCCAGCAAATATGAAGGGACAACGGTAGAAGTAAACGAACTGATTTCCAGTCATTTCTCCTGGCCCTAAAATGGTCTGTGGGGACTTTAAAACTTCATAAAATGTCCTCTACACCCCCTGGAAAGCATTGGGGGGATTTGGGTGGCAAAATGTCAGGGGGAAGTGCAGTGGGGAGGTGCGGCCCTCCAAGGTCTCCTGGGGAGCTAATACATGACCTACCAGCCTCCTGTTTTAGAGCAAATGTAGACATTGGATGTTATCAAACTGAAACTCCCAACAGACTAAGGAGATTTTCACACCACATTGTTATAGTGTTACTATTCCACTTTATTTGCTATGGCTGTCTCCTGTGGAATCCTGGGATTTGCAGTTTAGGGAGGAGCATTTACAGCTCTCAGCCAGAGAGCTCTTAGGCCTCACTAAACTACAAACCCCAGAATTCTACAGGAGGAAGCCAGAGCAGTTAAAGTGGAATAGTAACACTATAACAGTGTAGTGTGAAAATCTCCTTAGTCAGCATTACTAAAGATGAAGATCAGAATCATTATGACAGTGGTGAATGTGTAACCTAGAGTTACACACTTATGACTGTTTTGTATTCACAATTCCTATGTAGCCCCTAGTTTAGGAACTATGATTGTTGTTGTTGTGTGCCTTCAAGTTATTTCTAACCCTAAGATGAACCTATCATGGGGTTTTCTGAGGATGAGAGTGTGTGACTTGTACAAAGTCACCCAGTGGGTTTTCATAGCCAATTCGAACCCTTGTCTCCAGAGCCATAGTCCAACACTCAAACCACTATGCCATGCTGGCTCCCTGAAAGTCCTCCAGTCCCTCCAACTTACTGGTCAGCACTCACTGAGAGTGACAGAGATCAATTTCCCTTTTGATCAGGAAACAGCTGATTGATGTTCCCACCCACCGCCTCACACGAGACACGAGGGAGAATTGGGACAGGGGCCCTAATTCTGACTGCCACACTGGATATTGTTCACAGGAGAGGGTAGGAACAGCAGTGAGCTGCTTCCCAAGTAACAGAGGAACAGATCTCTATCAAATGCAACAGCTGCTTCCTGGTATGTGGGGATTGGGCTGGGCTGGGCTGGGATTCACTGCATAGCACTGTAACTACAGTGCTTACACATACATAAATCCCATACAGGATTTCGGCTGAAGAATGGTAGAACTTTTGGTTCAGCACCAATACCTAGAAGGACACTGTTTCCATACCTGTTTTAAATAATGATTCTCAAGTAGGAGGGAAACTCCAGATGTTGTTGACTTCAGCTCCCAATGACCCCAGTAAGTATTGCTAGTTCAAGAACATCTGAAGCCTCTGTCAGAACCAGAACCACTCTTCATTACTGATAGCAGCCTCTGGTTTATCACTGAAACAGTTTCCTTGGTATTGGATAGAAAGCAGAGATAGAGTTGGTTGTCATTAGCATATTAGTAACATTCTATCTCTAAACTCTGGAAAACCTCTACCAGAAGTTTCAAGTAGATGTTGAATAGCATGGGGAACAAAACTGAGCTCTGGAGACGCCGCAGACCAATGGCCATGGGGTCAAATAAGAATCCCTCAGTATCACTTTCTGAGTTCACCCCCTCCAAGAAGAACTGGAACCAGTGTAAAACAGTGCCTCCAAGTCCCATTTCAGAGAGGCAGCCCAGAAGGATAGCATGTTAGTAGTACTAAAAGCCACTAAGAGGTCCAGCAAAACCAAGGGGAAGGACACCCCCATCCAGTTCCTGGTGAAGGACATCCACCAACATGACCAAAGCTGTCTCCATCCCATAACCAAGGCCAGAGCTAGAATAAAATGTATCTAGATAATCTGTGAGATCAATGATTTGACAGAAGAACAATTCAATATTATTAGCTGATGTTGGGTGCATCTACACTGTGGAAATAATGCAGTTTGACACCACTTTAACTGTTGTGGCTCCATCCTACAGAATCCTGGGATTTGTAGTTTTGTGAGGCACCAACACTCCCTGACAGAGAAGTCTAAAGACCCTGTAAAACTACAAATCCTAGGATTCCCACAGCACTTAAAGTGGTGTCAAAGACCATTATTTCTACAGGGTGGATGCACCCAATAGCTCACATGTTAGAGCTGTTCCAGCAACTAACCTAAGACTGTTCCCATTCATTTTGCTAACAGGATCATTAGCAGTTTTGGACAAAGGTATATTGGAAAAATGAGGAAGAAGGGAAAGAGTTACATTTTCCTCCCTCCTTCCCTTCTTTAGCATCAGTGTCCCAATCCAATTTGTAATGCATGCACACACTGCTTTTAAAAACATATATTAAAATGATTATGGGAGAACTAATCCTATGATCTCCACTGTCCATTTGGTTTTATCTTTACAATCTATTGTTGATAAGCATGCACCCCATCCCAGGAGCAGTCACTGCCACACTCCAGTTCCTAGTGTTCTCATGAAAAGCATATTCCTCATGCATGATGGTGCAGAATAAGTTGGGGCTATCAATTGCCTTCCTAGACACCCCTGTTTTCAGTATCGGTGGTGGTTTTTTTTTTGTTTTTTTTTTAATGGCAGACTGTTGTTTCATCTGTATAGCAATTTACACAAGTGTGTGCTGATTTAATCAAAGTTTCGAAATTATTATTATTTTTTAAATACATAAATTTTCCAAGCACATCTTCTAATTATTTAACAAACCTGGCTGCTTCAGCATCTAAGGATGCAGTGGACAATGTGGAGGCAAAGGGCTGTATGCAGTGGCTAGGGGGTACAGTCATTTTTATGGTTTCTACTCCCCATATTTGTTTCCACATTCACCAACAGAAAAAGGTTGCTGAAAGCTGGTGGGGAAGCCAAAATGGCTCCTTCCTTCATTCCTTCCTCCCCTCCCAGAAGAGAAGCAGATGTTCTACCCTGTCTGCTTGCAGGTAGGTGCTGTAGCACCCTCCCACACCATAGAGAACTTACTATGGTTGCTGTCATGGTGGCAAAGACAGAGGTGTGACAATTTTAGTAGATGGGGAAGGTCCAATATGCCCACCCCCCACTGAGAACTTGCCCATCCCTGATAGAAGATATTGTATGGACAAATATATAAACTCTTTTCCAGGTGTTTCTGTTCTTCCTATATTTTCATCGTACTGCCATGTATACCTCTAACTATGCAGTTCCTAGTATTATTATTATTATTATATTTGTAGCCCGCTTTTCTCCAATGCTGGGACCCAAAGCGGCTCACAGTTTTAAAAAACCACAGAATTACAATATACAAAAAATGCACATTAAAATCAAATTAAACCAGTTACAAAACTAAAACATCAAGGTGCCAGTCACACGACAGAAATTGTCGCGTTGCCTACCGGGACAAAGTGATAACGAATCCGCCCCTCGCTGTTTATACGATTTATGTCTCTGATATGGATATCCCGTGTGGTCCCGTGACTGATATTTACACGGCCATAGTTCCGGTTTTGTTTAGGTTTTAATTTTTTTTTTTTTTTGGCTGTCAATCAAAGATGCGATTACTCGTGTTTTCACAACCTCGGTGACGCACTTCCCTTAGAGTTCCGTGCCACGAGCGATGCTATTGGCTGGCTGGGGGGGAGAGAGAGAGGGGGGCAGAGGTTTGTTATTCCCCCTTGCTTCTTGAACATTTTAACCCCTTCAGAAGAGGCAGAAAGCATTTTTAAAGATCCAGACTGAGATCTTTTGCTCAGACGCAGGAAAGAAAGAGTGCTTTCCATTTGAAATCAAGCGAGTGAAGGAGAGGGGAGGGGAGGGGAGGCATTGTATTCCCCTTGCCTCTGTAAAATGTTAACCCTTACAACACAGATTAGCTGCAGAGTTCATGCTTCAAACCAGCTACAAACAGGCTGTTTTGAAACACACACACACACAGAGGGGAAATTAAAGGGATGTTTATTCGCTCAGAGGCTGGAATATTTTACTGTGTCCGTCCACCACGATCTCTCTGTTCAGAACCAGGGAGGATCTGCCCACCACGATCTCTCTGTAGCATGCAGTGTAGAACTCCATTTAAAAAGGTGATTGAGTACATTTGCGCGCGCGCACACACACACACATCAACCTTCATGCAGCTGGAAGGGATGCCTTTGTTTTCGGCTGGTGAGGCTGGATCTGTTGAACGGGTGACTGACCCCTCCTTTTCTGGTCTCTGAGCTCTAAGCCCGCCCCCAGTCACCATTTCCGGTCATCCCAGTACCGAGACTTTTTGTCCCACGCTGTTTACATTTCCGATTTTCCGAATCCTCCAGTGACTTTTTTAAAAACCGGCACAACCTGCGGGACTGGAAGTCCTGCAGGTTGAGGGATAAAAGGTGGCCCCCCTTCCGAAAATCACGTACCCGACCCGATGTACGTGTAAACTGCCAGCGATAGACACGAATTCTTCCCAGGACATTTTCATCGTGTAAACGGCCCCCAAGATATTTAAAAAATGAAAAACAATAAAAACATCCACAGCAGCAGCAACACCTTCCAAAAGTCATAGAGTGGTGATTAATATTAGAATTGATGAATATAAGTGAATTAATTTTAATGGATTTCAAGTCTTCTTTTTTTAAGCTCATTTGACCTAGAGTGGAGATGAAAGGAAATCTAATTATCCATTAAATGTAGTTCTACTTGGGCATTAGGAAGCAGATACAAAAATGTTCCATTCTGGGGATGGAAGATATAGATGTATAAACATTTCTTATGCAAAAAAGAGCTGTAATTTCCACATCTGTTTTCTCCCAATCTGCTTTTGTGCAGGCAAATCAGCCTGTCAGATAGATAATCTGTTCTTCCTTTGAGTATCATTGAATGCCAATTAGCCCTATTACTGGAGCGTCATATTTGTTGTGGGTGTCCAAATGGATGTTTTCTGCAAATAAAATAAAACAGAAAGGGAAAAAAATATGTCTGCAACACACAGCGGACATACCTCAAGGGCCACCCCTGCTATTAGGCAGAGGAAAATGATTGCCCTCAGGCAGCAGAGGCTGAGGGGCAGAAGTCACAGCTTCTCAGACTGCACCTGCACTGTGAATGGCAGGGCATGAGAACTATCCAATGCTACTTTTGTTTGCTCTTGTTTGCTTGCAAGTGTGTGACTAATACACAAGAATGAGTTAACACCAGCAAAGTTCACCCCACACTACCCTCTCAAATGATGCCCTATCACAGGGTGGCCAAAGTGGGGGCTGTGGTTGGCTCTTGGGACCCCATAGTGTAGCCCCCGAAGCCCCCAACACCCTCCCATTAATTTGTTTCAGGCCAATTTTCAGGCTTTTTCACTCCAAACTGGCCAAAACCTACCCAAACCACAGCAGTCTGCTTCTCCTAACCCTCCAAAGCTATTCCAACCTCCCAAAAACACAAAGGGGAATATTGGCCAAAATAGTGGCCAGAAGTGATGTCAAGTGAGGTCATTTCACACACACTGAAACACACTGATGTGGCCGTCCAGGTGGGTGCAGGGAGGAAAAATCCCACCCCCATCCATTGTTCAGTTGCCCACCCCTGCCCTATAATTTCATTCACACTTTTAAAGCTCTAGATTCTCTCACCTTGTACTGGAGTGAACTATTTGTGTTATATTTATTTGTTTTCTATGGCGTTGGATGGTAGCAACATCAGTACAGACAGCAGTAATCCTATCCGTCGTGTACAGACTGTAGGCTTTGCTCTTGTTTTTCAGTTGTGGCTTGTATGAGAAGAAGGCTCAAAATACAATTGACTGGTCCTCTGGATTGGCCCTTTCTTTTTGCCTGTCTGATGTTTCATAAGCAATACGCAAGTGAGCTGCAGAAAAGTACAGTAAAGGCATTTGCTATTAAAAGAGTGGGGCAGGGAGATGAAAAAGAGTTAAAATCTTTTTGCAAATTTGTAATCACTGGGGAATCCTCTGGAAAGGTTAAGAATTACAAAGAAGATGAAACAGAAGTTGCCACTTTATTTCATTCTCCAGTGCTCGATTTTAGTCAAAGTGCTCCTATTGCCCAATTAGATATTTAATATAACTCCAATGAAAATGTCAGTAACAAACTATGATACCCATGCACTTTTATTCCTTCCATCATTTCTCCATGGGGAAAAACAAACACCGCCTGTCTACAATTTCAGATCAGGCAGCTGTTGGCACTCTGGCAGAACATGTTTGTGTGAGAGAGTGTGTTTGTGCTTTTCTCTCATCCCACCTTCTTTCCCTATGATACTTATGTATCCTTAATATGGCTGCTATTAGATGTTAGCCTTTCCAAAAATACTCACTAGCCTTAAAAGGAATGTCTGTGCTCTCCATGTAAAGAGACCTCCTGCATGAAATCTTCCAAATAGTTGTGAGTTTCAAAACAACTTCTGTAAAACTCCTGCTGCTTCCTGTGCAAATACTTCATGTTATGTCTGAGCAGCACGGAAGGGGTGCCTCAACATATGGGTTCTGGGGACTTTTTAGACATCTCTATCCATCTCATTTGCTCTCATTTAATGAGAGAGAAAGAGAAGGAGAAAGAGGGGGGGTGAGATTCATGAATAATGGTGATATTCTTCTACTAGTTGCTGAACAATGTCCACACATTAAGTAACTGTTCTGCACAGGGGGAAACTGTACCCTTTGAGAATTTTATTTATTTAAATCAGGTGGGAATTGTGTGGCCCTGCAAATGGTGTTGAAGTGTGACTCTCAGCAACCCAAGCCCATATAGCTGGTGGTGAGAATTTCTGGGAGTTGCCATTCAGCAACATCTGGAAAGCCCCCAATTCTTACCCCTGATTTAAAATAAGAGTTTTTCTCCTCTGTTTCAGTCATATCAGGCTGCATTAGGTGGCTAACAAGTAAAAAGGGGGGAATGGGAAATTCCACCCAGACTACAATAGAGAAATCGAAATTATGGGGCAGGAGGGTGGAAGAAAATGACCCAAAATGGATTGCTCTTAAAGACTGTCCTGATGCATAACCTGTGCTCAGGACAAGAGGCTGCTGTTAGGACAGAATATGGAGAAACAGTATGGTTTCCAAG
This sequence comes from Gambelia wislizenii, assembly GCA_030847615.1. Classification (NCBI taxonomy): domain Eukaryota; kingdom Metazoa; phylum Chordata; class Lepidosauria; order Squamata; family Crotaphytidae; genus Gambelia; species Gambelia wislizenii. The sequence continues at coordinate 159,352,863 of JAUMIR010000001.1, read as the reverse complement.
TGGCAAGGGTTTCAGGCAAGGTTGCATTTTATTGCCATAGCTATTTAACATATACTGAACATATCATACAGAAAGCTGAATTAGACTCGGAGGAAGGACACACGAAAATTGAAGGAAGGAACACCAACAATAAGATATGCAGATGACACCATACTACTAGAGGAAAACAGGGAACCATTACTGAAGCACGTCAAGGAAGAAAGTGAACATTAAGAAAACATAAATAATGACCACAGATGATTTACGTAGCTCTAAAGCAGATGATGAAAACATTGAAATAGTTCAAGATTTTCCATCCCTTGGCTCAGTCATTATTCAGAATCGAGACTGCTGTCAAGAAACCAGAAGAAGATTAGGACTTGGAAGGGCAGCTATGAAGAAACTGGACAAGATCCTAAAGTGTTAAGATATATAATTGAATACTAAAGTTAGGATTGTCCATGCCATTGTATTTACCATTTCTATGTATGGTTGTGAAAGCTGGATAGTGAAGAAAGCGGATACAAAGAAAATAAACCCATTTGAAATATGGTACTGGAGAAGAATTTTACAGATACCGTGGACTGCTAAAAAGACAAATAAATGGGCAAACTCTCCCTAGGAGCCAAGGTGACTAAATGGAGACTGCCATACTTTAGCCATATCATGAGAAGACATGACTCACTAGAAAAGACAATATGCTTGGTAAGATAGAAGGCAGTCGGAAAAGAGGAAGACCGCATTCCAGATGGATAGATTCAATCAAGGAAGCTATGGCCCTGAGTCTGCAAGACCTGAGCTGGGCTGCTGAAGATAGGGTGACTAGGAAGCCTCTCATTCATGGGGTCGCCATAAGTCGAAGTCCACTTGACGGCAGTTAACAACAACAAACAGCCAGAGTAAGGCTGATACAACTACTGGTACTCACTTGTCTTGAATAAATATTCTTTTCCATGGTACATAGTACTTACAATAACTACTTGTGGTGCTTGGTCATAAATACACTCCACATAGAAGACAGCACTATTGGTAACATATAATTCCCTGACAAAAAGTAGCTAGATTTACAAGTACCACAACCTTTCAAAGTTTGGAAGGATGAAGAGATCAGGGAGGGAAGTGGTGTACTTTGAAATGTTTGTATTTAACTCAGGACTTTGCATTGTTTATATTAACAGAGAAGTGATTCTTGCATGCCAGTCCTTACGTAACCCAAATGGCAACACTTTTTAAAAGTGTAGACTTTTAAAGTGTAGTTTAAAATCATTTTTATATCATCAATAGTTTAATCTCATTTTAATGTCCACTTTTTTGTATGTTTTAGCTGTATTGTTTTTTAGATTGTAAACTCCCATGGGTCCCAATTTTGAGAGAAAGGATATAAAATAAGATAACAGCAGCAGCAGCAACTTGCATGTAGAACACACTAAGTGCTTGTTTGTTGGGTGGCATTACTACATTCCCCTGAATTGCTATTTGGGGGAAAGGGACCTGTATCTGGAAAGAGACTGTTTGCCAGGGCCTTGGAAAAAGCAGTAAAAAGAGTCTTAATTAAAAGGACTGAACATGTCCTGAGTATCGAAAAAGCCCAATAAATTGAAGCAGAATCCTAATAAGATGATGTTTCTGTAGGCTGCTGGTTCTCAAGTACAGGAACTGGGTGAGCAAAATCCCTTGGATGGCATAGCAATCCTCCAGAGAAGCAGATATGTAGCTTTGGAGTATTCCTAGACTGAACTTTATCAGTGGAGGCCCAAGTGGATTCTGTGGCTTGGAGGGTGTGAAACTTGGCACCCACTTGTGCACCACTTGCAGGCTTCCCTGGACAGGAATAACTTAACCAGAGTATTCATGCACTGGTAGCTTCCTGAATAGAATACTATAATATGCTCTACCTGGGCCTGCCCTTGAATATGACTTGGAAGCTATAGCTAAAGCAAAATGGCAGCAGCAGTTTTACTGACCAGGGTGCCATACAGACAACATATAACACTGGTCTTAAAGGACAAGCTCTAGTTGTCAATTTGTTTCCATTATCTTTTTATTTCTTGTTGATCATGAGTATGTTGTCCTGGTTATATAGCAACCCCACTATTGGTTTAAATTTCCCTTTGATTTCTGAGTTCTTGCAGATAAGGTCTCTTGTTACACTTTTTTTTTTTTTTTTGGTAATCTTCTATTTCTCTGCAGAAGAAAACTCCCAAGGAAATCCAGGAGTGTATGATGCAAACATTGAGTGGCAAGTACCCATCATACTCAATTGTAGAAGTGGTGTGCCAACTTTCATCATGGAGATTTTGAGACTGAAGATGCAGCAAGGTCAGGGAGGCCTTCAACAGTGTCAACTCCTAAAATTGTTGAGAGTGTTCATGACCTGATTTTGGTAGATTCAGCTAAAACGATTGCTGACACACTAGAGATATCCCAGGAATGTGTTGGGTTTATAATTCACTAGCAGTTGGCTATGCAGAAACTGTCAGCCAAGTGGGTGTCAAAATGTTTGGATGCTGACCAGAAATGAAATTGAATGGATATCTCCAAGTTGATTTTGCAGCATTTTGAGTGATCTAGTGATATATTTTTTGGAACAACTCATCACTGTTGATGAAATACAGTTACATCACTATGATCCAGAGCCCAAACAACAGTCCTTGTAGTGACAACACTCAGGTTCTCCATGGCCCCAAAAATTCAGGACTCAAGTCAGCTGGAAAGGTCATGGTCACAGTTTTTTGTGATAAGGAAGGTATTTTGGTGACTGACTATCTTCAGAAGGGCCAAACAATAAATGCAGAATACTACTCTAACTTGCAGTGCCAATTAAAGGAGGCATTGAAAGAAAAATGTTGAGGGAAGCTGGGAAACAGGTGTTTTGAAGGACAATGCACCTGTTCACAGAGCTGGGAAAATGATGGATGTTTTGAGGAATTTGGGGCCTGAGTGCATAGACCATCCACCCTACTCACCAGATCTTGCCCCATCTGACTATCTCATATTTCCAAACCTTAAAAAGAGTTTGAAAGGAGAGAAATTTCAAATGATTCAGACGTGATAGCAGCAGCAGAGCAGTATTTCAGTGACCAGACATCAGAATTTGGGGGAAAGGGTTAAAGAAACTTGAGAAATGATGCGCCAAGTGTGTTGAACCTCAGGGTGAATATGTACAATAGCATGTAAGTTTCATGGCTCCAGGTTATTTCCTCTTGGTTGGGCCAAGAATTTTTCAACATCCTTTCATATATGTACTGTACTGGTCTTTAAATTCTGCAAGAATGTTCTTCAGGTTGCATTTTGGACAGTAATTGATTTAGTGTTCTTCTTTAGCTTTACTTTAATTTTTGGTATTAACAGTTCATGGTCTGTACCACAATGTGAAGTTTGATCTTATAGAATCATAGAGCTGGAAGAGACGTCAAGGGCCATCTAGTCCAACCTCCTGCCATGCAGGAATACACAATCAAATCATTCCCGACAGATGACCATCCAGCCTCTGTTTAAAAACCTCAAAAGAAGGAGATTCCACCACACTCCAAGTGCATTCCACTGCCAAACAGCTCTGTCAGGAAGTTCTTCCTAATGTTTATGTTGGAATCTCTTTTCCTGTAGCTTGAGTCCATTGCTCCATGTCTTTGTATCTGGAGCAGCAGAAAACAAGCTCACTCCTTCCTCAGTATGACATCCCTTCAAATATTTAAACATGGATATCATGTCAACTCTCAACCTTCTCTTCTCCAGAAAACATAGTAAGACACTCCTCATAGGGCATGGCTTCAAGACCTCCCACCATTTTGGTTGCCCTCCTCTGGACAAGTTCCAGCTATGTTTGCAGAAAGAATGGAGCGTCTCCATCTTCTGCTTCTATTTGTAATTCTTGCAACTTTGCATTTTATTACCTTATTGGTTTAATTTATACACATGTGTATTCTGTAAAAGGTGGGAGAGATGTAACAAGTCATATCTACCAATTCACCAGATACCCACAACTTTAGATGGGTGTGATACAAAAATAAATAAATAAATAAAAGGCCACAGAATTCCACAGGAACCACCTCCTTGTGCTTATCCAGATATGGTTTCCTGGAAAGCTGGCCTTTTATTGTAGAATACAGAGGTTTGGCCCTGATTCCTATTATTTCCCCCCCTGCCTTGTTGCATCAATCCTGTTTATTCTTTAACAACTGGTGAATTTAGTAAGCATGGCTATCTGAAACGTTGGTGTTGTGGGCTATTTTCCAGAACACTGATGTTTTGCTGTGGTGCAGGCTGGTAAAGAACTTCTGGAGACGCAGTATCCACAATGCTGCAGCCTTATTTGAGAACTCACGACGAACAAGTCTTGAAGAGAAACGACAACGCAGAAAGAATCACAACCCAAAAACATCACCCAAGGAGACCTTCTGCTGCACTTTTTGCAACCGGACTTGTTTATCTCGGATTGGCCTTTTTAGTCATCAGCGCGCTTGCAGAAGGCGCGGGATGAGTCCTTCCTGAATCTTCGTTTGCGAAGAAAAGCCAGAGAGAGAGAGAGAGAGATGTTTTGCTTGGAGTGGGTGCAAGTGTCCCCCACTTTTCAATGGTTTGCTTTTCGACAATCCACTCTTTCGGCTCTGTTCAGTTATAACCAGAACCCATACGATAGACACATGTCCTCTCTTTCAACCTATTTTGTCATGTTTCCATGACCTTCCACATGCTACTGTGACCATGTGCAGAAGTGTTTTTTTTGGGGGGGGGGTTAATGGCCAACATGCATTTGCCAGCTAAAAAAAAAGACTGGATTCTGCATTTTGATGATTTCTGGTTTTTGACAGTGCTCTGGTCTATAACTTGTTGAATAAGTGGGGGAGACCTGTAGTAGAAAGTGATTCCTCTGCAATTTCTGTGACTTTGTGGCATCGCTGCCATCTAGTCTTGTGCATCTTCTGAATTTGCCTGAAAAGTTGGCAACCCTGGCCATTTTCTGGATATTTTGCCTGGAACTGATTGAAAAGGGTATTTTCTGTGGAATTTTTGCAGCTTGTGGCATCTCTCCTACCTAGTGTCATGTGGCTGGTGACTCTGATGACCATGGGACAGTGCTATCAATGAAAGATAATGTTAAATAAAATTCATCAATATTTAAGTTACCACAAGACTCTTCTGTCATTTTCCTGCAAAAGACTAACACAACTTAAGTCCCTATACAGTCTGTTTTCCTTTGTGCAAGAATACACACATTAAACACACACACACACACGTTCAAAGCAAGTAATAATCAGTGTGACACACTTTTCCCCCATTAACACCACCCTCCTACATTTTATTTCCACATTTAAAAATAAAATCCTCCAATCCTACATCCCTATTCACCTTATAGCTTCTGTTTTGTTTTGTTTTTTGCCTGCTACTGAATACCTTGCAGTAGAGAATGGAATGGCATCCAGATAAATACAAATATATAAATACTATTTACTTTAAAGACCCATTTAACTTAAAGGTTGATGTGTCTAAGTAAAGGGCTCAAAAGATCATATCATACACCAAAGACAAGGAAATGTAGAAGGCTTTCCCAGATAGCTTCATTTATTATTTGAAATTACCTAAAAGAAATCTAAAACCCACAGAAAACATCTACCCTTCCTCACTGAGTATCTATCTATCTATGCATCTATCTATCCTTTTATCTGGCTTTCTCTCATCCCGTACAGTTCTCAAGAAGTCTAGGGAAAATACAATAGAGGTTACATTTCCCCCCCTGAAAACCCTGGAATGATTGCCACGTCTTTGCACTGTGTGGTGGTAATCTTACAGCTCTGTAAAAAGAAAGGAAAAGAACTCAGCTCTTTCCACATAACACAGACCACAAAATGGCAACTTTCACCTGGGAAGCTCTGGATAACAAAAGCAAGCTCTTTCCCCTCAAGACTAGAGGGACCTTATTTTCTGCAGTCTCTCTCTGCTTCCAGATGGGCTAGACTCTAGACTACTGTATTTGGGGGGGGGGAGACTGATTTATACTTTAGCACAAGCTTTTGTGGATACTAATTGACTTCCTCAGTCATTGCCTCTGAGGAAGTGGATTGATATCCACAAATGCTCATGCTAAAATATAAACTGGTTAGTTTTAAAGTGGTGGCTAGATTTCTGTTTTTCTCCCTCTCTTCTGGTTTTTCTCCTGGTTTTATTTTCAAAGGGATGCAGTTACCTTTGCCCCACTCCATCTCCACCTTCCTTTTCTGCTTTACTCAAGGAAATTCCAAGGAGGGGGGGAGAGGATTGATTTGATGCGGATTGTGAGTGTCTCCTGCCCAGCTCAAGGTCCTGGCAGCCGCTCTCTGCTTCCCCTTTCTCAGTGGAGGGGAGAGTGAGGAGACACCATTGCACCCCCTTTTGTGTACCCAGGGGTGCTCCCCCTTAGGAAGTCACTGATACAATTTAAGTGCCAGTGGGTGTGGAGGACACATCAACTGAACTCAGCCTGGCCGCCTGCCACAGCCACCTTACTTTCAGGCTCCCCCCTTTATCCTCTCTGTGGACTGGGACCTGGGTTTTTGTAGACAGAATATGTGGATGTGTGGTCTCTGTTGGTAAGTGTGCCTAATCCTTGTCAGTGAGTGCATGTAATGTGGTTATTTGGTTTAGTGTCACTTTGTGGTGACAAAGGTGATCAACTACCTATATAAGCACATATAATAATCTTTGAACTTCTGATATTATAACCAGTTATACAACTGACTTATCCACTCTTTGTCTCAGACTCTCAATTTCCACTCACTCTATCAACCGTTCAGCCTCAACACTCCAACTGCACAGACCCAAACTCCAAAGCAGACTCCACATGGACTTAACTGACAGAAACTCTCTCTCCCAACTGACATCTACACAGTTCAAACTCTCTGAAACCCCTCCCATGACAGTTTCCTGTTCTGGGGCTGGCTCCCTTATTCTCTCTTCTCATTCACTTAGCTGCATTCCATCACCAGCTGGGGCGGAATTCACCAAGGTAGTTAGGAATGCATAACCTAGAGTTACACATTCATAACTGGTTCATATGCACGAGCCCTATGTATTCACTGCTTTAAGGGAAAAGATCATGAAAGTCTCCCATGCCCCATTTACCAGGCATCAGCTGCTGCGAGTGACAAGGGTTTGTCCCCCTGTTGATCAGGATGCAGCAGACTGATGTTCCCACCCCTCCTTCTAATGAGCAATCTCCAGTGCAAAGGGGAATTGCGGCAGGGATCTTGCTTCTGACTATTGCATCAGAGATCATTTGCAGGAGGTGGTGGAAACATCAGTCAGCTGCTTCCTGATTGGTAGGATAACAGACTCCAGGGGAACAGACCCTGTCACTCACAATGGCTACTGTCCGGTGAATGAGGTTTGGTGGAGGAGAGTTGAACTGGGATACACTATTTAGCTACATCACTAAGGTGATTATGTAGCTAAATAGGTGATATAGAATTGTGGCCATGATCTGAAATACTGTTCCAGAAGAAGAAAAAGTAAAGGGAACCCTCACAATAAATAAAATTGCTTCATGCAGATGGCTCACTGTACCATGTATGTGTGCTTGTGTGTATGTAAATCCCTAAATATTTTGTAATCCTCCACCAGTGAAAAATGCTGATGGAGCAATCAACATGCAATTGATGCACTATTATTTTTTTTAAATAGATTTTATTGATAAATTCAACAATGTATTAAAACTTCACATCATTAGTTCTGAGGAACAATGTAATTACAATAAACAACAATGAGCAGGATGTGAGTCATTATTTACCTGAAGACAACATTAATTGTTTTGGTCATTGACATCTGTTCTTGTCCCCGATGGGGCCTCTAGTATATCACTAGATGCACTGTTATTAACCAATTTGGATTCCAAAAACTCTGTTAGTGGTTGTTCATAGGTGTAATTTTAAAAGCGGAACATCACTGTTGTTATTTGGAAAAACGAGATGAAGTCAAGTTTTGTCACCTTTAGCTCCATTCCTATGTCAGCATGTGCCTTAATTATGGGAGACTGAATGCAAAGATGCCATTAGGAGAAAGCATCATGGTTAAGCACACAATTATGACAATTATGGCTTGCTGCTGCCTTCCTTTCTTCTGCATTAGACTGGTCTTTTCTCACTTAAACAAGATTTTGACTTCATTTCATATCCATGTTCACACACAGAAAGTACGCACATGAAGCTTTTGTTTGAACAAGTGCCATTTATACCTGGGTAACAGCAAACATTTCTCCTGAAGTGCACTTGCATTTTGTGTGTGCTGTGGAACTAGGGATGTATTAAGCCCCCATTTGCTGTAATTGCATAAAAGCAAATCACTAATGATTTGGTGGCTGGTCCTGGTATTAAAATGTTCTTCACTTCAGGATGGAAACTGATATGTGGACTCGAGGAGGGAACAAGGAGTAGTGTAGTTTATTATGAAGAAATCTGACAGGACTACAGACTAGGGAAAAACCAGGAGTTTAACACAGAGAGAGGCTGCTGACACACTGCAGAAATAATGCAATTTGACACTACTGTAACTATCATGGTGCCACCCTATGGAATCCTGGGATTTGTAGTTTGTTGTGGCATCAGAGCTCTTTGGCAGAGAAGGCTAAATATCTACAAATCCCAAAATTCCATAACATTGAGTCATGGAAGTTAAAACGGTGTCAAAATGCATTATTTCTGCAGTGTGTCAGCAGCCTGAGTGTTGTTTTCAACCTGCAACCCCCTTTTCACCAATGGGCATGCTACTGTGATGATGGCATATAAACCTGCAGATAGGAGATAATAGGGCTCTGTCTTCATTTCACAACTCAAAATAGGGAGAGACGATTTGAAGATTAGCAAATCTGTGTAGAATATTAAAGTGAGGGAGGGCCAAGGAATAACTCTGCAGATTGGATGTTGTGACAGAGGGAAGGAGAAGGAAGCTGGCTCATGGAGGAAATATCTAGGAAAGATTGTAAGTTTGAGAAAGTGGGGAAAAACAGAACCTCAAAGCAAAAGAAAATGCAGTCTCATGGTCCACAAGAAGGCAGCATTCTACCCAGAAGAAGCAGTGGGAAATAGGAGTACCAATAGAGGCAAAACAGAAACCTGTTTGATATAAGGACCACTTAGACCTGAACAGAAAAATGAATACTGTAGTAGACAATTCGGTGTTATCCTCCATAAGCCAGTATCATGATGGAAGAGCTTTTGGAGGAAACTGGGATTTTTTATAGCCTCAGGGTATAAAAATCTTCCACTCCAGTAAACTGGGCTGTTGCAAAGCCTCCAGCACATACCCAAGTCAAAACACTTAGTGCAACCATTTTATTTTGGTACATGAATGAGAAAACTCTGTAAGCATTTCTCTCTTGTCCTGGTAACAGAAATTCAATAATAACGAAGTACATAACTAAAAGGGAAAATGCTTGAAAGCCTTAAATCTATTTGGCAGGTCTCTAGATCCCTGTGTGCCCATTGGCAGCAATGGATAGGGTTTATTTTTCAGCTTAATGACCATACAGGGGGAAATTTTCAAGTAGGTGAGAGATTTGCAGCTGAGAAAGAAGGGTTAACCCTTTCTACACACTAACCTAGTTGTTTCCCCTAAGAACAACAACAACAATACAATCCTATCTTCTTTAACAATGAAGCTTAGAAAAATATCTCTTGATCACCTAGAAAGAAAGCTGAGATTAAGGTTAAATAACTAAATAAATCCCATTGCTTCTTCTAAATTTATTTCTTAGGCACAGCTTCTTAAATGCCTTGTATGTGCCTCCTAATGCCAGGCCGTAATGGTCTGAGATGGATTGATTGCACAGTGACAAGCCCATTGTAATAGGGTGAAAAGTGGGATTAACATCAACTTCACCTGGAATTTGTCAATGCTTCTGCTTGGATTATCTAAACAGAATTGTTGGGGAGGAACATGTGTGAACTTTCTACTTTGACAATTCCTTCCAAGGGCCTTAATTGTCAAAAGAGATTGGTGAGAAAAAACATCATCCAGGTTGTTTCCTACGGATGCACACTTTACTTTCAAAAGGGTTTGCTATACCAATCCTAGGATGTTTTCAGGCAATAAAATGATACTTGAGAAGGAACCTCCTTGTTCTGCATGAGGGATATTTTATCTAGGCATCTTTGTGCAGAAGAAACTCTAGATGCTACATAATAGTAATACATTTGCAAGCAAGTACATGCATACTAGGGTATTAATTTGAGTTATTTAAATACAAATCCATTAGAGAGCTTTCAGGATGAAATATAACACACTCCTTAAGGCTATCCATGCTTAGCAGAAGATTGCATATTATGCCCAGGAAGCCACTGGTTATAGGAAAGCTAGCATAGCTGCATGCACCCATGTTCCTAGTACAGTATTAATTGACTTCATTAACATTCATTACTTTATAGATAGTGCAAAGGGTGTTTAGCTGATGAAGGCAGTAAAATGAGAATGCAAGCAGGTAGCACACACAACACTCTGAGTATCATGAAACATGGAAGTGGCCTCCTGAGGAAACAACATAATGCTCTCAAGTGCAACGTGAAACTGCAATAGCTTTGAAGACAAGCTTCCAGGGAGTACATTTCAGCTTCTGCATTTTGCAGCTGATACTCGGGGAGTAAAAAATGTATCATGTGAACATGAGGGAAAGAAGAACTAGGAAATAAAGGGAAATCAAGAAGTTGAAGAGCACAGAGATTGGGAAAGTTTGTTTTGGGGCATACAACTCCTGGAATCTGTCAGCCACCATGACCAGTGACCATGATGGCTAGGGGATTCTGAAATTTATAATCCCCAGAAGCAACTTTTACAATCCCTGGGAGAGCAGTTAGTTCATTCTGCACACTAGTTTTATAAATACTTAACACTTGCAGGGGTGGGGCATGAGAAGTATAAATGGCATGAATTGGATCCAGACTTCACTTTGCTTACAGGTTAGTTGTGATGACTAACTGAAGTCTCATTGACTTAAGTAGCTTTACTCCGAGCATGACTACGTTCAGATGCAACCCATTGTCTTGTGCTTCCCAAGCAATGGAAAACAGAGACTGCTGAATCCTTCCATATCTGTGGTGTGCTGAATCCACTCTGGGTTTTATTATTGACTTTAAAGCAGCTAGAAATAGGGTTCATCACCTTGGGCAGCTGTTTTAAAGTCTGGAATAAATCAGAAAGTGGATTCTCCATACCATTGACATGGAAGCTACCAGCTGTCACTGGAAAACTTTTCCAGGGGACTTTCTCAACACTCTCCTAGTAAGGGCACTGGTCTTAGGACTTTATCACACAAGCCTGGTAAAGCAGTATTTCCATGGGATAATACCATCTTTGGCCGTGTCTTACTGCATGATGCCATGTCTGTCCTGTAGCTGCTTTGCATTCCATCTGTTCCTGGAGTGCTCCTTTTCAGTTGAGGAATAAAACCCATCAATGCCTCCCAATTGTACTCCTTTTCCACAATGGATTTCCATGTGATAAGTATCTCTCAATGCAGTTCTGCTTCTCAGGCAGTTATGTGGTGTGAATGGGTGTGATTCTGCTCCTCTCCCCCTTGCTGTTCCTAAGCAGGCTGTTTTCCTTTTCCTTTTCCTTTTCCTTTCCCTTTCTGTTTCTTTTCTTTTCTTTTAGTATTGCTGTAATTTTGCAATTGTAGTAAAACAAAAAGAAATTAAAATTAAAAAGGCACGCATGTGCAGTATAGAGCATACAAGGATTAGAAGACATTGTTATGGCATGGGTGTGGAAACCAGATCACACAGTCATAGATCACCAAAGCACTATTGTGTGGAGGAAGTGTGATAATAAATGATGCCAAACTGGTATGCTTCCATTCTTAAACTAGTGTGATTACAGCAGGATAATATGCTGGTGTTATAAAGTCCTTAGTCCTTGGCGTGGCAAATAGGTACAGTATACATTCCTAGCAGCCCATGATTTTCCATCACCCATTAGTAATGGCCTGGGCAGTAAACAGAATATAACCTAGTCCCAGGAGATTATTAGTCAACCCATTTTAAAACATTCTTTTGCCGGCATAAAAAAAACCAGTTTCTCCCAGCAAAGGCTCCCCATCAATAAAGAGGAAGTGAACAGAGCCCTGTTCACTTCCTCGCTCAAAATCTCATGAGACTTTGTTACAGGGGAAATTTAAGAATAAAAACAAAATAAACACATTTAAAGTTGCTCAAAGCACATACAAAGACTTTAAAGGTCCCAAGGAACCCCGGGGAGGGGCATAAAAAGAGTGAAACTTACCTGGATGTCCTGATCTGACCAGGAAGTGTCTGAGCCAGAGGTGCCATTCTCGCTGCAGTGACGAGATTTAAATGGCCCAAGGTTTCGCACACCAGCAATGCCAGCACAAAAGCAGCATGGGGGATCTATTGACAGCTTCAGCCATCAATAAAAAGGTACTTTAGCATAATGCCAGCGGAACACAAAAGGACTTCATCATCTGATATTGCTGTCCTTTTGCGTTCCGCTGGTGTTGTGATCACACCACATTTGATGCATCTGACAATCTCCCCAGTCCTTCTCCTCCTTCAATGTTAATTCATTCAATTCAGAAAATTATTTTGGCATCATTACTTTCTTCATCTTTGGTTTATTTTATCCTTTCAGCTACATACACCTGAGCATTTTTGGTACCATTACTTTGACAGTATCATTGGTATTGTTTGTACTTGCCAGTGGGAAATATTAAGAACAAATAACTACAGTAATTATTCTCAGCAATTATAATAACATGTAGAAATGTGATGTGATCAGCAACAACAAAAGTATACCAGGTTGCTGTCATTTAAATTTGTAAGTTGTTCTCTTGGCTTTTTTTTTTTTTTAGGGGGGGCTGTTCTCTATATTGTGCAAGTAAATTTTGATCATTCTATGACACCCCCCTCTCACACCCAAGTCTTTTCTTTTAACTTGTTTTATGTATGGTTGTGTCATTTAAAAAAAATCATAAGAATAACAGTAGAGTGCAATTTGTTTTCTTTGGGAAGGTAATACTGTATATATTTACTAAAGTTTCATAAGTGGCATGAAACTCAAAAATAACAGCCATGAAAAGGAGAGATCATTGAATGCATCTAACACACTACCTGTAGGATTTTCACAGTTAGTACCGAAGGGATGTTTAGCTTAGATCAGGGGTGAGGAAGTGTAACCCTACAAACACAGGGCAGGGGAAGTGTACCCACTTCTCTACAGCACTTGATGTTCTCCAGAACACCCCAAGCCCCCTTTATTTAGGGCTGGTTTTCTTTGCCTTGCTAATGACCCAAAAACTGACTGAAAATGTGGCAGTTGACTCTTTATTGTCCTTTGGGGATAATAAACCAAAATGGCTGACTTGCAGCGAAAAAATTAAGCCAAAAGTTTCATGTTGTAATTTCTCCTTCCTCAGAGGTCTGTGTGCCCTTCTGGGGAGTGGGGGTGATAACTTAAACTCTGTGCAGTTGTCCACCCCAGGCTTAGAGAGTTTGTCCCGAATGACATTTAAGGGACATAAAGGAATGGATCCCCCTTTATATTTATAAAAAATACCAAAATCCATACTTTCAATCTCTTTTCTCATCCTATACAAGAAACTACATAGTGTTACATGGTGAGACTCTCCTTCATTCCCTGATTGTTATAGTGCCGGGCATGAGAGAGAGAGAGAGAGAGAGAGAGAGAGCGCACAGGCTTTCACAGTTTGGAAGTAATGAGTTACTAATAATACAGTTACCTGTAACTAGTTGCTTTGGGTTAGCAAGGGATAATAAAGCCACATTTCAAACAACATAACAAGTAAGAGCAAAATACTTTATTGATGTAATGAGTAAGAGTTTCCTACTTACTTTCAAACATTACTTTAAAGGGGCATTTTTATTTTATTCTGATATGACTTTTTGAAGTTTTATGCAACTCTTTTATCAATTCTGCGGGGGGGGGGTCCCCACTCAAAAATGCCACAGAAAAGTAATAAGCAATGAGTCCCATCTTGGGAGAAAGGGGGGGGTATAGATCTTATAAATAAGTAAATAAATAAATAAGCAGAGCAACAAATAATGTAATCAATTAATTGTTTTCACCACTGTAATGAGATGAGGCAACAGGTTAATTTTCAAACACTGTAGCATATAACAGAAAGAATTATTTCTAAAATTATTGCATCTATACATCATCGGGCTCTTCAGAGTTTCCATAAAGGAATGTGTTAATAATGATTGGGGAAAAAACATTTTATCGCTCACTCTTTCTGTGTTCATGTGTGTTCCTGCTTCATGATTCCTGAATTACAAGCTGCCAGAACTGAAATTCCCCTCTTTTATCTTGTTACCCTAAGAAATGGGGGTTGCTTTAGAGCCCCACCCATGGTGCCAATATTTCTATTATTATCTGGGGGGAATATTAGCTCAAAAGGAAGCCTGAGAGAGGAGGGTAAAGTTGGGGGTCTTTTCATCTATGTATACTAGTACTAACTGTCGAGACCACTCAAGTTAAAGTGAAATAAAGTACCGTATTTTTATTGGAAATAACACAGGAGACATGCTAGTGTACAAAACATACACTCTTAAGAATCATACAAGGCTATAGGAAAGAAAGGTGGTGAGGTTGGATACAGAGAGGTCTGGGAAGATAGGGTGATAATTACCAGTCTTGAAGAGAAGAGTTCTGTACAGTGAACATGCTCAGACTGGCATCTAAGGGTGGCACAGAGAATCCAGCAGAGTGTCGGTGTCTGTCTGTGGCACACTTTACTATTGTTAGGGGACTAATATTTATACCCTATTTCATATCCTGAAGGGGTACTGTAGTTATCAAAAAATCTGGATGGCTTTCCCACAGGATAGACAAAGGAAACTGAAACTCAGCTGATTGCTTTAATTGCTGGGAGATAACAACAAAAACACAGAGGTAGAAATTGATGGGTTTACAACAACCTCGTGAGGTTGGACAGGAGGAGATATAGGAAAGATTTCCATAGGAATAGATTAAAGAATGGTAACTTATTTTCTTGATTGACTCATTGCTGAAATGCCCAGGACTAGAAGAAAGGATTAGCACATATTGTATCTCCTTAACGACCATGTTTACTAAAGGGATTTCCGCATAATCCTAATTTGGGCTTTCTTGCCATTATATTTCTAGACGCATCTCAGGTCACCGTGACCTCCAACTGACCTTTGGTTTGCTCAGTCAACCTGACTTGCAAATAATGTCCAATATTTCCAGTTATGAGGTACTGTGGGGAGGGGGTAGTGGGGCATACTAACAATACACCTGTTAAACACACAGAAACCCTGCCATGCTTTGCATCTAATCACCCTAGGAAGTGAAAAAGCAACAGACACTGGAAGTCTTTTCATTTGGCTGAAACATAGCAATCCCACAATGGTGGGAAGGACAAATCCTCAAACTTCACTTTTTTTAGAAAAAATAAATAAATGCGGAAATGGCCAATATTAACATTGATTTGATTAATTGGCCAGTCTTGGCAAATGGAATCGTCCTGTCAGCCTGTACAGAGAACCTGCCTGTGAAATATCAGTCATGACTAATGAAGCTTAGGAAGGCTGCTTCAAATATATGATCAACATCATCCATAATTCCTTAACCTGCCTTGGGTTCAGCCTCAGTATGCCTGGTAACTTAATGTTTATCATTCTCAGGTATATTTGTACTTCCTGAGGTTTCAGCAAGGAGAAGTTTGAAACCATGAGTTGTCTTTGACCCTTCCCAGAAACTGTTTTTAATGAGCACATTGGCTTTGTTCAGGGCAATCCTTGCACGTTTGCTTTGCTCAGAGCGAGAACACCTGGGATTCTTCACGGAGGCTGTGTGCTGAAAGCAGACCAAAAATAGGGCGGCAAAGGAACCCATGATGAATTGTTAGCCTTTGTGAGTCACGGTTGAAACATGAACTGGTGGCCCTCCATGATCTTGCTCGCGTCTTTAGGGATGAGAAAGTGCAGTAGCAGATCTATATCTGTCACACACACATACACACACAGTTGCAAACATCTGCAAAATTGCAAAAAACGGGACTCTAATCTATCTAGATCTAAACAGTGAGAAAGGACACATTAAAAAATGGGGTCAAAAACAACATGAAAAACATCTCTGTTTTTGTTTTAAAGACAACCTAGACTGCTTTAGAACTTAATACTAATACTTCTGGTCAGACATGGCAGGATGGACACAAAAACATCTCACACTTCTTATACTGATCCATCTTATACTGAGACAAGCTGATTGGCTAACTTTCTAGGGCATTCCAGACACTAAGATTCATGTAGCCCTTCAGATCTTGTTTCACCACAACTCTCAGTTTCCCTCAGCATTGGCTTTGTTGGCTAGTGATAATGGGACTTGCAGTCCAACAACATCTGGAAGAATGCATGATACCCAGTCCTCCTTTAGGGTTTGAGCCATGAGTCTGACTCCTGCACACAAACACATATGTATTTGAAGATGCCACAAACTGAACTGAGATATTTGGCATGGAAGTTGTGTGCTGTACCAATGAATTCAAACTCTGCCCCATATAGTGTGGTGTACGAAACACCAGCACCATTACTTCTCTGGATCTAGTTAAACATCATCCCATCAATGGGAGAAAGTCCAAGTTTGCCACTGAATCTACACCACAGGGAGGCATGGCCCTGTATTGGTCTCCAGTGGGTACACCTGTGTATTAAATGTGTCTGCCATCTTGTCTTGTTGTTGGTACATTATGTATAAGAACCCACATGGGTTAGACCCATGAAACCTCAGCCCTTGTGTTTTACTGCCCTGGATGGAGACCTATAGAACTTCAGTATTTCCTGACCAATGAAATCTTCTAAGAGTTTCAAGCAGAGCTTGGGCATGTTTCTTGTATGGACTACAACTCCCAGAATCCTTCAGCTAGCATGGTCAAGGACTGGATTCCAAGCTCCCGTTTGGGTGATCCAGGTTTTCTTTTGCTGCTTATTATGCTTCTTATTAGGATTCAAAATAGACAAGGAATTTCCCAGTAATGTAGCATCCGGCACTCTTAAGATTTCTGGATGCGAGGGCTAGAATGGATTCTGCCATTGGGGTGAGAGGTTTGAGCTTGCTATTGTTCTCTGCCAAGTGATTCTCAATCTCTACATTTACACATAAAGATACTTTCACTTAGAGTCATTCCACAGTGTTCCCTTCTCTAATGGAAACTGTTCCAACAAAGGCTGCTCTGCACAACTCAATATCCAAAGAAGAGAGATGTTAAAAACAAACAACCAGTATTCTCTCCCATGCATCTGTGGAACTATGAAGAGGCTTTGTGACATCCCTAGTTGTCAATTCAAGAGTTTTGATCCCTCTTCTTACCTGAATTGGGTGGGAATCTCAGCTGTTTCTCTGACACCTACAGAATGATAGGCTAGGCACTCACTTATGATGACTAGTTATTTTGGATTAAATATTTACCTCAGATACCTTTTGTCCGTCCCTTGGGAAAGCCATCCAGGCTTTGTCATACCAGAGTACCCCTTCAGGTTATGATATAGAGTATAAATATTAGGGCCCAGGCTCCAGCAAAATGTGCCATAGGTGGATCCTGTCACTCTGCCAGATTCTCTGTGCCACCCTAAGACACCAGTCTGAGTATCTTCGCTGCATGGAACTCTCCTCCTCGAGACTGGTAACTATTACCCTATCTTCCCAGACCTCTTTGTATCCAACCTTTCTGCCTTTCCTTTCAATAGCCCTATATGGTTCTGAAGAGTCTATTTTGTATGTTAGCCTGTGTTATTTCCAATAAAATGCTTTGTTTTACTTTAACTGGAGTGTTGTCTACAGTTAGTATTGGTATACATAGGTGAAAAGATCCCCAAAGTTACCCTCCTCTTGCAGGCCTCCTATTTGAGCTAATCATTCCCCCAAATATTTAAAGGAGATTTTGGCATCACAAGTGGGACTCTAACACACACACCCTCACCTCTTAGGGTAACAATGTCAAATATGAGCATCATTGTTGTCTGGGATAAGCACAGAGGAGATGCCTCCCTCTCCATTGTGTGCGAAACACAGGCCCCATTTAGTCTATGAGGCAGCACTGCATATGGGTCACTGCAATAAATATTTCCTCCTTTGGAAAAGAATTCTACAGTTTTGTTGCCACAGTAATGAAGACCCAGCTGCATGTCTTGACCTGTTTGTACCTGCAGGGCAGCAAAATCTGGAGTAGGATCTCCTCTACAGTTCTTAACAGGCAGATAGAAAGAAATAGACAATAAAAAGAAAACTTTAGAGGACCTGGTGATATAGGTCTTGATAGTTAAAGATCATCAGCTTAAATTGTTCCCAGAAGCAAACTACCGTTCACTGAGAGCCAAAGCTTATCTTTTTGGAAGACAGTTTCCAGAATCCCCCAGGCAACATAGCTGGTTGCCATTCTGGGTGTGGGATTCTGGGTGTTGCAATCCATAAAAGTAACTTTTCTAACCTCTATAATAAGGCATCCATTTTTGCCACTCTTCTCCCTGGCAAGAGGTAACCAGCTGCATCCCTTCCTAGCCACAGTGTCTGACTTTTTTTAAAAAAGACAGCCTGTTATAGTAGACCTTTGGAACAAATTCTACTGGCATTTTCTGTCCTAGTTGGTTGACCTGCCCTATATTAGCACAATCAAGGTTGGCAAGAATGAAATAATCTTTTGGTTTGTACTCTTTCTTCAAGCAGCAGATGGAACAATAATTGGGCTGAGTTATGGCCTATGAGTAACCTAGTTATTATCAACTGTGCTCCAACAATGGTGACTCTGAGGCAGCCCTAGAACCACTATCTTTCAGGTAGATGGTGTGCAAAGCCACAAATAGCACATTTGTCAGCCCTGCATGACTAAGAGGACCTCTTTCATCAGTGTATTTTTAAAAAAAATAAATAAAGCCATTTATGGTAGAATGGTGTTCAACATTTCCTAGCCCCTTCCTATCTCCTGGGGTCACCTGCTGTGATCCAGGGAAAGATTTCGCAGCCTTTGAGAGGTATGTGTGTGTTTTGCTTTACTGTGTAGGAACAGGCTCCCTTCCCAGCCTCTAAGGATGGGCAGTTTCATGTGATTCTTCCTAGGAAGCCCTACTAGTACAAAGAAGCTATGAGTGACACACTTATTGCCACATTAAGGCTCTAAACTGCTGGAAAGGAGCCACAGTGCCACTTGCAAATGACAAATGAGGTACTCCTAAGAGCAAAATGGAAAAAAAATGATCAGTCATGTACTCTGCCAGGGTGTTGTACACAGTAGAAGTCATGTCTGCCTGTCCATTTTGTCATGATCAATTTCACCTCCTCTTCTTTCTTTAAATAGTCTAAGCTAGTTTACAACCAGCTGGGTTTTGCTTTCCTAGATGGGTTGCTGTTGTTTGCCTTCAAGTTGTTTCCAATTTATAATGACCCTACAGTGAAACTATCATGGGACTTTTGTGGCAAGAGTTGTTTAGAGGAGGTTTGCCATCACCGTCCTCTGAAGCTGAGAGAGTGTGATTTACCCAGGGCCACTCAGTGGTTTTCCATGACTGAGCAGATATTCAAACCATGGTCTCTCAAAATTCTAGGCCAACACTTTAACCATGATTCTATGCTTGCTCTAGGTGGGATGAGATCCCAACCCAAAGATTTCACCACACAGCACTGTCTAATCCGCAGAAAGTCAGAAACACAAAAGCATCATCAAATGCATAGCAGCAACTGTCACGCCACCTGACAACAATGTTAAACTATTTTGAGGAAAACACAAAGGAGTTACCTGGAATCATTCTTACCTCTTGTATCACAAGTCACTTGAAACAGGTAACTGGCACTGCCAAAGAGAACTGCATAGAGGATTTTCCAAGTACAATATTGTACATGATTCAGATAGCAGGAGAAAACAGGCATTCTCGCTAGTACTCTTCCTAGAGACGTCTGCTGTGTTTAACAGGACATTTTGCACAGTAAATGCACCCCCTCCAAGTCAAAGTGGATAGTATGTTTGGCCACTCAAATTATTCTGGTATCGGACACTGAAAAATCTCACAAGTGCCCCTCCTTTTTTGATAGTAAGACTACAATGATGAAACAATAAAACAATCAATCATTTCCTGCCCTTTCATGACAACTTCACTCTACCTAATGGTAGGGTTGGATCTGGCCTGATATGCCGTTTTAGAGATTTTCAGATGGGGGAAATAATCCCTGCAGAGATCGGGAGAGAAACGGGGCTGTTCTGCTGCCAGCGCTCCATTTTGTACGCCCCCTTCCTTCTCCCGATCTCCATTTGTTCTCCCTTCATCCTGCTTGCATAATTCATGAGGTCAAGGGTAGATCAGGCCAGCTGCAAATAGGTTCAAGTGAAGGTCACCCAAAGACCTAATGAAGTTGTCTCAGAAATTCCCCAACTAAACATGCCCAGGATGAGGTTAAGCGAAGCCCCCCACCCTTAGACAGTTGTTAGGGAGGAATGTGCTAATCTCCCCTGGACATACCTGGCAGCAAGTCACACTCCAAAACAAATGGTGACTGGAACATCTATTATCCCCACTCATCTCGGTAAATGTCTTTCCCTCACACTTCTTCCCATCCACAATACAGAGGAGGCCATAAATCCATCAGCCTTGGGAGATTATCAGATGCAGACAAATATAACATCCCCGTCTCGGTATCTCCTCTCCCACCCCACTCCTGTCCCTGTAGGAGTTTAATTTTTTTTCAGACCTATCTTTTTCACACTACAGAAACTGCATCCCCTCCCCTCCAGCAACCCAAGAGTGAATAATAATAATAATAATAATAATAATAATAATAATATTTATTTCTATCCCGCCCCTCTGCAACACAATTGGGGTGACTTACAGTATAAAAACTCCATAATTACTTCAATACCCTAACCCACCCACCCCTTAAAATAATATTAAACTAGAAAAGATTAAAAACATACAATAATTTTTTTAAAAATAAAAACAATACAGCAACTAATCGCAGCAGCATAAAATAATTCAATGGCAGCACAAAGGGGGGGGGGAACAGTCGAATCTTCGGGCTGGGATAGCTATTCAGGAAAGGCCTGCCGGAAAAGATCCGTCTTGACAGCTTTTTTGAAGCTGTCTAGACGGATCTTGTCTGGCAGGCCATTCTATAATCTGAGAGCAGTAGCAGAGAAGGCCCTCTCACTTCCTGGAAAGGAAATCCCAGCCATTCTTGCGAGAGGATGATCGCATGGGGGATTCAAAAATAGAAAGGAAAATAAAAGGTAAAAATGTCACCAAGCACAAATTTTAAAAACCCCAAGGGAGGGTAAAAAAAAAAAAAAAGTGTGTCACTTACCTCAATATCCTGATCTCAACCATAAGTGTTCGGCAGGGACCTCCCAGTGACGCTGGCATCGCACCAGCATAATGGGGCACCTTTTCACACACCTGTCATTCCGTTACAGAAACAAAACAACAGGTCAATTCATGGCTTAGCCCATGAATAAGAAGAACCGCTGGCAGAATGGGAGCAGCACGGGAGCATAACGACACAGGGATGACGTCATTTGAAAGGGAAGCCCTTCGTGATCTCCTGGCATCCCTGTAATGTTTTATTTTGGTGGTCTGATAATCTCTTTAATGTTCTGGCCATTAGCAACAATCAACAAAGCTGGAGTTTCATTGTCTAACTGTGGGAAACTCATCCAAACATTGTTTTGCTCTCAAAATACCTCACAAGGATACAATATAGAGTATAAATATTGCCCTCAAATCATAGCCATGTGTGCACAATTCTCCATAGGCCATTACTCTGCTGGTTTATTGTTGCACCCTCAACTCCAAGTATGAGTCTTTCTTCGCTGCATGAATCTCTGTTCTCCAGACAGATAAATATAGCCCATTCCTCGAATCTATTCCTCTGTCCAAATACTTCCTCCTAATTCTTTGTTAGCCTTGCATGATTGCTTGTGAACATAAGTGCATGTGTGAATGCTTCTGTGATTATTCTTCAATAAAAACCTTTTTTTTAAAAAAAATGGCTTGGAGTCTCTTCAGTGAGTACTTGTATACACAGGCACAAAGGTCCTGTAAGTTACCCGGCCTCTCGCAGCCATACCCTTGAGCTAATTAAAATCCCCCA
Organism: Gambelia wislizenii; assembly: GCA_030847615.1. Classification (NCBI taxonomy): domain Eukaryota; kingdom Metazoa; phylum Chordata; class Lepidosauria; order Squamata; family Crotaphytidae; genus Gambelia; species Gambelia wislizenii. Next base: position 159,330,795 of record JAUMIR010000001.1, on the reverse strand, counting down.
ATATAACATCATAATTCAAAGGTCACGAGTCAGTTCCACAGACCCCACACAATTCAGGTAACACCCAGCCCAACACACAAACCCCAATCGCCACTTACTGTCACCAGCCTCTGTGACTGACCAGGGTTCATTCTCCTTTTGGTTGGGAAGTTCCTGACTAATGTTCCCATCCCCTCACATGAGTGATATCCATTGCAACAGACAAAAACAGAGTCCCTCTTGCCTTCCCCCCGCAAAGCAGGAAACACTCACACAAGGGGGTAGGTGGGACCATTAGTCAGCTGCTTCCAAATCAACAGAGGAACAGATCCATGTTGATTGCAATGGCTGCTGCCCAGTAAGTGGGGATTGGGAGACTTTCACAATCCTTGTGCATCCCCTAAATAAGGGGATACAAAGCAGTCACAAATGTGTAACTCCCAATTATGCATTTGTAACTATCCAACAGAATTCCAACCAAGCTGTTTAGAATTTTCACAGACAGTAAATATGTTCACATGTCAAAATGAACTATGATTTGTCTTAACTGTGGTTTGTTGCTTAAGTCAAAAACACCACATCAGATGGCCAAACATTTACTCCTTTTCCAAACCGTTTTTAGTCACTCCCTGATTTTTAAATTTATTTCATTTTACTCCCAGAGTTAAGAAGTTGTGGGATATCCCACCTCAAGAATAAAATAACTTGAGTGGCCTTGAATGCTATTTATGTTGACCTGTAGGAAGTGTCACTTGCCATTCTGCCCTGAGCATCAAAATATCTGGAGTCAGCCTGTAGAACATGCTCGTGGATTGGAGCATTGCCTGGATTATTATGAGGAACAAAGTGCTGTACTAAGTGCTTTGTGTTAATTCTGCCTCCAGCTGATTCTGGAAGAGAAAGTCTTTAGCTATGCTATAGAGCCTTTGGGTGCTTCAAGGACAGGGTCTTAGCACCAACAATAAAAAGTTCTGAGGCTTTTCCATTTTACCTTCAATGGATTTCCTGTGGTAAGAGAACAGTCAGAAGGGGTGCAACACATTAGAAAGGCTACAAAAGGAAGACAGTGTCAAAGCTTGCAAAAGTTACTTCTTTGGATTTCTGTTCTTAGAATCCCCTAGCCAGCATGGCCACTGGACAACATCACCTGGACATTGTTAAATTCTATAACTAAAGCAGGGTGATGACAATAAACCTCATCTTGTAGTACTTGTAGAGTGGGAGCAGACTCGAGTTTCTCTACTAAGAAGACAGACTAGGAACTCTGAAAATAAGGGGATTGGTCACAGATCGCAAAAGCAGCACCTGGAGTATTCAACATCCACCTTCCAAAACATGCAGCTTGTAACAAGCCTAGTTTTCATGTCAGGTAGGTTGCTGTGCTAAGTCAAAGGGATACGTCATGTGCTTTAAATATCTGCTCTGAGACAGCTACCAAAAATGCATGGCAAACTGCATTAAGCAGATGTGCAGTAGCCATAGAAACCACTGACTACACAAAGCAAATAAATATGCACCTCACCTAGAATTTGATTCATGTTGGGGCTGCTGCAGCTCTTGTAAGAATCCTTATAGGGAGATCTGTGGGGAAAAATACTGAATACAAATCTTGCAAAATGAAGAATAAAGCCATTTAATGCCTAATGATCCTGTGAGGATATTGAAATGAGGTAATAAAGAAACCAATGAGATGTGTCATTAGTACAAAAATTAAAACATGAGAGGAAAAAGAAATATGTTGTACCAACCTTACGTACAGCGTATTACAAGAACAATTTATAAACTTTTTCTCAAGGGATTATTTTACTGGATTTGTGTTTCTTTCACTCAAACAGTTCTTGTAAGGCTACTGGTGGATTTCATGTCAGTAGCGTGATGAACTGTCCACAAATCACCTCCACTTTGTCTCCATGTTATGTGCCTGCTCTGAAGAGTTTATATTCTTACATTTGGCAGAGGGTAAACAACTGGAAAAGGGAACAGAGAAGGAAACAGGGATAAAATAGTGGACAAAAGTGTTTTTTAGTGCTACTTTCTTGGAGTATGAGAATCCAGGCTGGCTCCTACCATTCGGCTAAGTGAAGCTGCCACCTCAGGCAACAACTTCCAGAATGTTTTGCTTGTTGCTGTAATACAAAACAAAAGTAGACAATTATTCTAGTCCAGCTAAATGAATTAAGACTGAAGTCCTAATTCTAGTCACACTGGGAATAACTTCCACTGAACTCAGTAAAACTTACTTCTAAGTAGATATATGTAGAACTGTAGGGGTAAGTGCAATAAAGGAAGGTTGCCATAATTAACTTCAGAAAGATCAAGGCAGATTGCTTGAATGCTCGGATGTATCTGACCTATTGTTGTAACTGTGATTTTCACCAGAATTAAATGGTGGTCATATATCACTAAATGATGTGTGCATATATTTTAGGAGATTATCAGACGACCAAATTAAACCATTACAGGGACACCAGGAGATCGCAAAAAGGCTTCCCTTTCAGACGACGTCATCACAGAGTCTTCATGCTCCTGTGCCCCTTCCATTCTGCCTGTGCTGCTTTTAATTCATGGGCCAAGCCATTAATTGACCCGTCATTCTGTTTCTGTAATGGAATGATGGATGAGCAAAAAGGTGCCCCGTTATGCTGACGCAATGCCAGCATCACTGGGAGGTCCATGCTGAACACATGTGGGTGCAATCAGGACAAGGAGATAAGTGACACACTTTTTTGTACCCTCCCTGGGTTACTTGATTTTTTAAGTGTGCTTAGGTGCTTGTTTAATTTTTTTACAGTGTATTTTTCTTTTTAACTTTGAATTCCCCCCGCACTTGTCCTCTTGCGAGAACGGCCAGGGATTTCCTTTCCAGGAAGTGAAAGCAGTTCCATGAGAGCTTCATTCACTCTTGGGCTGCCGGAGGGGAGGGGATGCAGTTTCTATAGCACGACCAAGGTAGGTCTGAAAAAAAAATTAAATCGCTGCAGGGATGGGAGTGGGGCAGGAGAGGAGATAGTGAGACAGGGATGGGAGTGGGGCAGGAGAGGAGACAGTGAGTCAGGGATGCTATATTTGTCCCTGTCTGATAATCTCCTTAGAAACTTTTTTAAAAAAATCATGTGCATATTATGTTCTTTCTCAGTGCTGGAGCTGCACAGAAAAATGAGTTCAAAATTATTACAGATAAACCAGTAATTGTTACACAGGAGATTATCAGACACTCTAAAAATGGCATTATCACAACAACAGGAGAACACCAAAGGGCTTCCTTTTCAGATGATGTCGTTCCCCTCTCATAATGCTCCCGTTCTGCTGCTGTTCTGCCAGCACTGCTTTTTATTGATGGGAGAAGACATCAATTCTGTTTATGTCTCAGATGTTTGTGCTCCTGAAAAGGTGCCTGTTTTGCTGGCAAGATCCCATCATCAATGGGAGTTCCCTGCCAGAACACTTCCTGGTGAGATTGGGACATCCAGGTAGGTGCCACACTTTTTTAAAACTTCCTTGGTTTACTCAGAAGTTTTAAAGTGCGTTTTTGTGCTTGCTGTCACTTTTTCTCTATTAGTTTGCTTTTTATGTTTGAATTTCCCATGCTCCTGTCTTCTTGCGAGAACAGGCAGGATTTCACTCAGTTAGAGCTCCATTCACTCCTGGGCTGCCCGGCATGTGCAATTAAGGTAGGTCTGAAACTTTTAGTTATTGTGCCGGGACGGGAGAGGGGCAGGAGAGGAGATTGTGGGACAGGAACGCTTTTTTCGTTCCTGTCTGATAATCTCCATACAAACTGGTAAGATGAAAAAGGCATAGTTTCCTTTGTTTTGCTCTAAGTAATAGGGTATCATTTTCATTAGCTTTCCTCATGGACTATCTATACCAGCGTTCCCTAAATTAGTTGCCTTCCCAATGTGCAGGACACAAATCCTGTCATTCCAGCCAGTATAGTCATCAATCTGCAGGTTTCCAGATCTATTTGACTATGAATCCCATGATCCCATGTACCATGACATAGCCATGATGGCAAGGGATTACAGTGGTCATACTACAACTCACCTGAAGCACCAGGTTGAAGAAAGATGGTTCAGACAAAGGCACAGCCTATACAAGTTTTAGTGGAAATTTAAAGAGCAAGTCCACATTTAAACTGAAAACCTTGACTGAGTTTCCAGATCCTTCATCTCCCAAGAGCTGTTTGTCAGTTATTACTGAGGATTACAGATTTGAAATTATAAGTACTGAACTTCTGGGAAATGATCCAAATGGGTCAGCTGCCCTAAACAACATGGCTTCTTAAACACTGAGGCCACATTCAACTGCCTGCTATAGAAATTTGATGGTTGAAAACCCCAACATTTTCATAGGAGAATCATACTCCAATCACTTCACTCTGCTTAATGGTAGGGCTGGGTTACAATAGCAAATACCTCAGAAAAAAGACCACCTTGATTCTCTCAGCTTTGATATTTGGGATATTAATAGAGTTATATTGATTGTACAGAGAGACATCAGGTTTTGGCAACTCCCAAATTATGTGTGTGATACATTCCAATAAGGCATGTCAGATGCAGAACGACTTACAGGATTGTTCATCTTAGAGATGGCATTCAGGAATTTTAAATGGTTTCTCACATTACAGTTTTAAGCAGGCAAGTTCATTCTGAGTTTTGATATTATGCCTACTTCATAATGTGAGAACAGCCATGATTCCAGCCTGATACACATATGAGGTATGTCTATTAAACAATGAGACTGTGTTTCTACCTTTTAGACAAATCAGGGAGAACTGATTGTGAACCCTTGAATGGTGAGAGGACAAATATCAACACTCTCAGATGTTCAGTTAATTGCCAGTCGTCTTTTAAAGCAGTTGTGTTGTCTGTTATGTGCTAGAAAAATGCTACCGGTAAAGGTTGAGTTTAAAGGTTAAGCAATGTGTCATTTTGACATTTTTGGTAAAATTGAGCAAAACACCAACAGAATCTTTTCAAACATTTACTGAGGCCTACAACAGGGAAGACTGCATGTTTCATGCACATGTGTTTGAGTGGCACAAAAGATTCAGAGAAGGACGTGAGAATGTGGAAGATGATGAATGCCCTGGACAACCTTCCACTTCAAGAACTGAAGAAATTGTGGAAAAAATCAGCCAAATTGTTCGAGGAGACTGCCAACTCAGTGTCCAAATGCTAGCTGAAGCTGTGAACATTGACAAAGACACTGTGTGGAAAATTTTGCATGAGGATCTCAACATAAGAAAAGTTTGTGGCAAGATGGTCCCTAGGGTTCTCACACCAGTGCAAAAAGAGCACCACAAGGAAATTTGCACTGACATACTGCAGCAACTTGAGGTGGACCCAAACCTTTTTCAAAAAATCACCACTTGTGATGAAACCTGAATCTTACAGTATGATCCTGAGCCAAAACAACAGTCAATACACTGGAAAACACCATCATCACCTAGAATGAAAAAAGCACGTCAAAACAAGTCCACATCCAAAACAATGCTCTTTTTTTTTTTTTTAACATCAAGAGCGTAATTTTGGCAGAATGGGTTCCAGAAGGCAGAACAGTGAACCAGCATTATTATAAGGAAGTTTTGACAAAACTGAAAGAGTCAGGAAAAAAAGGCCAGAACTGTGGGAAAATGGTTTCATTCTTTATCCAGACAATGTGTCTGCTTACATAGCACTTTCTATGAAGCAGTTTTTGGCCAATAGATGCATTACTACACTTGGACAGCCTCCATATTTGCCAGATTTGGCACTATCAGACTTCCCCCCCCCCAAAATGAAATCGGTGCTCAAAGTTTTGAGTCAATTGATGCAGTAAAAAAGAAAATGGCAGATGTGTTGAACAATGTGACAGAAACTTATCTGCTCCACGCCTTTGACCAGTGGAAAACAAGACCACATTGGTGTGTGAGTGTGAATGGGGAGTATATTGAAGGGTACAAGCATTAGAATTTTAATACATATAAATAAAGATGGATTATTGTATCAGTCTCATTATTTAATAGACAGACCTTGTATGTATACCACCTCGCCCATATCCGTGGAACCAATATCTATGGCTGAAAAAATAGGGACGCATACCATAGAATCACGCAGGAAATGTCTAGAGATGTGTCCTGTCTAGGAGTCACTAGGCCCTCCAACACAACTCCATGGTATGTTTGTACCAGAAGTCTTTTATTTTAATAGGGTTTGCTATTATCTGCAGTTTCACTTATAAATGGTAAGTCCAGGAATGTATCCCCACAGGTATGGGGAGTGACCTGTAGGTGGGGGGAAAGCTTCATGGTAATGTCATTAACCAGATAAAGTTACTTTTTAAATGTAATTTGTTCTTGTTACTGTTACACTGCTTAAAAAATGTTCATATTACTTATGTTGACTGCTGTTCTTTCTTTAAGATAAATTTAGGACTGATAAGATAAAAAACTTCAAAAGTTGAAAGATTCCTGTCAAAATACCTTAAATGTCTTTTAAAATTTTAATATAATTAGGAAATGTTATTTGTTAAACCCATCAAGTAATTTCTTTCCTACTTGGTGCATTATGTTTGAAATGTAACTTGGGCTGCTATCACACTGCAGAAATAATGCAGTTTGACTCAGCTTTAACTATCATGTTTCCATCTATGTAATCCTGGGATTTGTAGTTTGTTGTGGCAGCAGAACTCTCTGACAGGGAAGGCTAAATATCTCACAAACTACAAATCCCAGCATTACATAGCTTTGCGCCATGGCAGTTAAAGCGGTGTCAAACTGGATTATTTCTGCAGTATGGCAGCATCCTTGGTTATGCCTTTTTACCCAAATATATCTTGCTATGCTTTACTATGTTTCTTGCCACGCATTACTTCCAGGTTCTGGATTAGCCCATTCCCACTTTGTGAGGCAAATATTTTCTACTTTCTTTTCCTAAACATCTGATTCATAAACACAACTGGGCCCTGTATGTGTTTCTTCCTTAGCAATCATCAAAGAGAGATTTGCAGAAGATCTCTTGTGACTCTGTGGTAGAACAGCAATTCAAACCCAGATTTCCCATCTAAACACACTATGCATCACTTCATATTCACTACATGTACCAAATCTCCTCTTATAATTGACTGTCAGTATCAGCACCATGGAGAAATTTGTAATCCAAGAGAAGGTTGATAGTTGTTTTTGCATACCGGTTCTCTCTCCTCACTCTGTCCTGAGATGAGAAGTAAACTCCCATCATGGGAGGAATGCATACAACCCAAACTCCAGAGTCAACATCGACAACCTGGCTGCATATTTTCAAATGTTATTATGAGAAGCCCACTCTGAGACAGATACAAGAATGGCATAATTCAAATAGGAAACCATTTAATTAAATATGAAGAGAAGCTGCTAGTTTCGCTTTGCTCTTCCAAGGGTGGTGTAAATGCCAGGCCCATCACATACTGTAGAATTTCAAGGGCCTGACAGCTAGAAAGACAGGCACACATATGCACCAGGTTGATCAGAAACAAGGGAGAAGTTTAAGTGTTTTTTGATGAATACCTCCTGTCCTCAGACATCAAAACTGCAGCAGCAGCACTGCAAATCACTGAATCTGTAACAGCAGCCAAAAGTCATGGCTGGAAGGGAAGTACTACTAATGGCATTTGTTTTGTTTTGTTTTACATTTGGTGGTGTCTAAATATTTCATAAAACTCAGCGTCAAAATTATTGCTATACTGATGCACAACACAGCGTTCCAGTGACCCCCTTTTGAGAGAAAGGCCACTTCAGCTATCTTCCTTCATTGAGTGTGTACTGTAGAAAACAGAAGGCAGCCCCAGTAGTGTTCCAGAGATTACACCCCAACAAACCCACTTTGCACACTCAAAGTCAACAAACCCACCACTACACCTCAACAAACCTACTTTGCACACTCAAAGCATGACAAATATGCCTTTCTCCAGAGCAAACCATAGATTATGCCCAGTGGTTCTTAACATGGGGTTTGTGGACCCCCCCAGGGGTCCAGAATGTCCTCACAAGTGGTCCATGAAGGCTTGAAGGCTGCTTGACCTACCTCCTGCCTACAGTGGAGTTGCCACATAACAGGAGCCAAGGCAAAGGCTGGCTGGCTAGCTTGGCCTGTACATTGCCATTCATAGAATCATAGAATCAAAGCGTTGGAAGAGACCACAAGGGCCATCCAGTCCAACCACCTGCCATGCAGGAATAAACAATCAAAGCTTTCCCAACAGATAGCCATCCAGCCTCTGCTTAAAAACATCCAAAGAAGGAGACTCCACCACACTATGAGGCAATGTATTCCAATTCTGAACAGCTGTTACTGTCAGGAAGTTCCTCTTAATGTTTAGGTGGAATTTCTTTCCCTGTAGTTTGAACCCATTGCTCCATATCCTAGTCTCTGGAGCAGCAGAAAACAAGCTTGCTCCATCCTCAGTATGACATCCCTTCAAATATATAAACATGGCTATCATGTCACCTCTCAGCCTTCTCTTCTCCAGACTAAACATGCCCAGCTCCCACTCCCTTCAATCCACTCCAGCCACAAACTTCCTGCAAGCTACAAACTTGCAGGAAGAAGCAGGAGAAAAGTCTTCTCTCCTCCTCTAGTGCCTCTGAGGGAAGGTTTAATGAATGGTGTAATTGTATGATGATGATGAGGAGGAGGTGGTGGAGGTGGTGGTGGTTTTAAATCTTGAGTTAAGGCTTGGGGGCCCATGGCAACAAAAGATATTTAAAGGTGGTCCCTAGTAAAGAAAAGGTTAAGCACTACTGCTCTAGCTACTTAGGCTGGCAACAAAAGCTCACTAAGCTCAGACTGAGATTCAGGGCCCTGTATAGTTTACAAGGTAGGCTTTGGGATCCCCAACATTCTTCTCTGGTTTGGATTAAAATCCAACACAAAGAAGACTTCTTTGTTTCACTCCAAACTTCCCTGATTCCAAGTGTACCTCCCTACAAGTACTCCCAAACCCCCAAACACATTTCCCCTGTACCTCACCAATCTGACAATTGATATTTGCATCTCATTCAAATCATTTCTTAATTACATTAAGGAGGGAGGAAAAGTGGAGGTACAAAGTTCCCACCTTTCCTCTGCTCACACACTGTTGCTTCCAGGGCCAGCCCAAGACATTCTGTTGCCTGAGGTGAAGCAGAAAGTGGCAACCAACCACTTACCCCACACACATTAGGGAGCATAGTCCTCAGAGCCAGCCAAGTTGTGGCATATGAAACTGAAAAGCCCATAAGTAGCTCTTGCCATCTCTGGCAGAAAAATGGAAAATACTCTAAAGGCACCACAGTCTGTCTGATCTTAGAAGCTAAGCAGGGCCACCCTCATTAGTACTTGGATGAGAAATCACCAAGGAATACCAAGGGTTGTAGGCTGTATTTCAGAGGAAGGAGCTGGCAAAACCACTTCTGAGTGTTCCTTGCCTAAGAAAGCCCCATAAAATTCATGGGTCACGATAAGTCAACAGGTGACTTGAAATCACACACAGTGGGCCCTTCGTATCCGCTGGGGTTTGTCTTCAGGACTTCCCCTCCGGACACCAAATTCCATGGATGCTCAAGTCCTATTCTATACAATGGTATCCTTTATATAAAATGGCAAAATCAAGGTTTGCTTTTTGGATTTTGGGGGGCGGGGGGTATTTTCAAGCTGTGGGTGGTGGAATCTGTGGATGCAGAATCTGTGGAGATGGAGGGCCAACTGTACACACACACACACACACACACATACTGATTTGATGCAATTTCATGACAAACACAGATCTGTTGCCTGAAGTGCCTACCTCACTCTGACTAATGGGGAAAAAAACCAACTCTGACTCCTTTTGTCACCATCACTGCCCAGTAAGCATCTATGGAGATTGTCAGATGCCCTTAATATGGTGTGACAATGACGCCAAAAAAGAGAAAACAAAGGGGCTTGAATTTCAGACAACATTGTTTGCATCTTGTTATGCTCCCATGCTGGTCCTGTTCCGCCATTGTTTGTTTTAATTCACGGGCTAAGCCGTGAAAAGATTGCCTGTTCCGTTCTGTGACAGAATGACGGGCGAATGAAAAGGTGCCCTATTATGCTGGTGTGATGCCAGCATAAGAGGGAAGTCCGTGCCGAACATTCCGGGTGCGATCGGGAGATCCAGGTAAGTGACAGACTTTTTTGTACCCTCCCTGGGTTACTTGTATTTTTAAAATTGTGTTTAGGTGCTTGGTTTTACTTTTGTGTGTGTATTTTTATTTTTAATGTTGAATTTCCCATGCACTCGTCCTCTTGCAAGAATGGCCTGGGATTTCAAGCAGGAAGTGAATGCAGCTCCGTACGAGCTGCACTCACTTCTGGACTGCCGAGGGGAGGGGGAAAACGTGGAAAAGGTAGGTCTGAAACCTTTTCGTTACTGTGCCAGGATGGGAGTGGGAGTGTGCAAGAGAGGAGGAAGCAAGAAGGGCACACTATTTTTATCCCCGTCTGATAATCTCCAAAGAGCAAGAGAGAAACTGAAAGATTGGGAAGGCATGGCACTGAGAACATCCAAATGTTAGACCAACTCAAAAAAAGGAATAGTGTTACTTTTGATTTGGCAGGTACTCATTCTTTTCATGTCAGAGTCAGTAGAGAGCAAGCACCTGTCTCTTGATGCATGTATAATGAGGCTTCACTGGCTCTTTCCCAGTTTGCATGATGCCCTTAGCAATTTGCATCAGAGGAAGGAAGGAAGCAAAGGAAGTGCTGAGCCTACTGCTTTTCTGTGAAAAAACATATGCCAGAACACTGGTGTGAGTTCAAGCAGAGATAGAGAGGGGAGTCTGAAGCAAAGCAACTCACAGAAGGATTAAACACCTGAAATCAAAGCATTGCAATTATTTTTTGGACTATGGAGATTTATCAGACGCTTGAAAAAAGCCCCAAAGGAGCTCACGAGAATAACGTCACTGTACCGTGAGTGAGCCCCAGTATTGCACGGGTCATCATCCTGGCATGCTTGCTCCATCCTCCCTCGGTGCTGACACACCAAAAAAGGCATTAATTTCATTAGTAGAGTTTTTGTCAATGCAGATACAGTGCAGATACATCCCCGTACACAGGGCCGGTTTAAGGAATTTTGGGGGGCCCTGCAATGGTTTATTTTGGGGCCCCCATATGTTTATCTCAGGTCAATGTAACCTAACCTATTCACCTTACAGGATGTTCAGATTACAGTAGGACCCCCCGTATCCATGGATTCTTTATCCATGGGACAGAAAACAGCACACTTACCATAGATTCTTCCTAGAAAATGTGTCCTCCCTAGTTGCTTTCTAGGCCCTCCAAGGCAACTCTATAGTATTTAAAACCAGCAGTCCCATTATTTTCAATGGCATTCACTATTATTCATGGTTTTCAGAATCCATGACCCCCCCCTCCGAACCAATCCCCAGTAGATAAGAGGGGCCTACTGTATTACATAATTTGCCACCAATAATTTAGTTTAAAAACTATATTATAGGCACTAACATAATATTTTTTGTTTACTAGCAATTAACGTAATGGTGTACATTTCCTCAAAGAAAAGAAAGAGTGGACTACAAGCTAAACATGAGTTAGTAGTGTGATGCAGCAGCAAAAAATGCCAATGTGATTCTAGGCTGCATTAATAGGAGTAGTGTCTAGATCAAGGGAAGTAATGGTATCACTCTATTCTGCTTTGGTCAGACCTCACCTGGAATACTGTTTCCAGTTCTGGGCACAACAATTCAAGAAAGATACGGAGAAGGATGGTGGGAGGTCTGGAAGCCACTGCACCCTATGAGGAATGGCTTAGGGAGTTGGGTATGCTTAACCTGGAGAAGAGAAAGTTGAGAGGTGATGTGATAGCCATGTTTAAATATTTGAAGGGATGTCATATTGAGGAAGGAGCAAGCTTGTTTTCTGCTGCTCCAGAGACTAGGACACAGAGCCATGGGTTCAAACTACAGGAAAAGAGATTCCACCTGAATATTAGGAAGAACCTCCTGACAGAAAGAGCTGTTCGGAAGTGGAATACACTGCCGCCTTGGAGTGTGGTGGAGTCTCCTTCTTTGGGTTTTTTTAAACATAGGTTGGATGGCCATCTGTCAGGCATGCTTGGATTGTGTGTTCCTGCAGGGCAGAAGCTGATCGGATGGGATGGCTGTTGGGGTCCCTTCTAGCCCTATGATTCTATGATTCTAGGCTGCATTCAGAGCCTGGGAAAGTTATTCTTAGATTACACGTCCCAGAATCCCCCTGCTAGCATCCTTCTCAAGGTCTGGTTGCATTGTTCCTTTTCCAGCATTCTCTAGCCCAGTGGTTCTTAACTTGGGGAACGCAATGTCCTCACAGGGAGTCCACAAAGGCTTGAAGGCTGCTTGGCCCACCTCCTCCCTGTAGTGGAGTAGCCACATGACAGGAACCAAGGCAAAGGCTGGTTGGCTTGGCCTGCACATTGCCATTCAATCCACTCCAGCCACAAACTTGCAGCAAGAAGCAAGAGTGCCTCTGAGGGAAAGTTTAATGGATGGTGTAATTGTATTGCTGTTGTGGTTAGCTATTATTCTCTGGCTTTTCTTCGCAAATGAAAATTCAGGAAGGACTCATCCCGCACTTTCTGCAAGTGCGCTGATGACTAAAAAGGCCAATCCAAGATAAACAAGTCCGGTTGCAGAAAGCACAGCAGAAGGTCTCCTTGGGTGATGTCTTTGGGTTGTGATTCTTTCTGCGTTGTCATTTCTCTTCAAGACTTGTTCAGCATGAGTTCTCAAATAAGGCTGAAGCATTGTGGATAGTGCGTCTCCATGCCTCCCAATGTGAGGCCATGGCGGACCACTGTTGGTGATCAATTTGGCCAAGCCTGAGATGTTGTTTCAGGGAGTCCCTGTCTTGCTTTTTGGAGCGCCTCTCTTACGCTGACCCGTGGCGAGTTCACCATAGAGTAGTATTTTTGGGAGGCGATGGTCCTCCATCCTAGAAACGTGCCCTGCCCAGCGCAGCTGCGTTCTCAATATCATGGCCTCAATGCTGGTGATCTCTGCTTGCTCAAGGACAGCAACATTCGTCACATAGTCAGTCCAGTATATATTTAGGATTGTGCGTATACAGCGCTGATGAAAGCGTTCAAGGAGTTGTAGGTGGTGGCGATAGGTGACACATGTTTCTGACCCATAAAGGAGAATAGACAGTACGATGGCTCTATACACACTGATTTTTGTGCTTCTCCTCAGGTGTTTGTTACTCCAGACTCTTTTGTAAAGTCTTCCAAATGCGCTAATATGCCCTTGCTAATCTGTGATCGATCTCTTTGTCAATCTTGGCATCTGAGGAGATGATGCTTCCCAGGTAGGTGAACTGCTGAATGGACTTAAGCACAGATTTGCCGACGGCAATGTGGGGATGGTGGTGTTCGTCCTGGGGTGCAGGCTGGTAAAGAACTTCTGTTTTCTTCAGGTTGACTTCCAGCCCAAACAGCTCTGCAGCTGTTGCAAAGCAGGATGTTAGGCTCTGCAGAGCTGCTTCTGTGTGGGCAGCAAGGGCAGCATCATCAGCGATGAGCAGCTCACGGACTAGATAGTTTAGAGTCTTAGTATGAGCCCTCAGACGGCTTAAGTTAAACAAGCTACCATCAGTACGGTAACGCATATAGATGCCATCATCTTCTTCCAGCTCTGCCATAGCTATTATTATTATAGCTATTATTATTAGGGTTTTGAATCTTGAGTTAAGTCTTGGGGCAACAAAAGATATTTTAAAGGGGGTCCCTGGTAAAGAAAAGGTTAAGAACCACTGCTCTAGGCCACTGCCTCTTATGTAACACTAATGGGATACTGGGGTTTTAGTGACAACAATAAAACCATTGTTCCCAGTAATATTACTCCAATTTTTATTTATATTCTTTATATTCTTCTGTTAAAAGAACCAGAGTGTTGTAGAAGTTTCAGCATTGCCCTATGACTGTGGAGACCAGGGTTTGAATCCTTACTCAGCCATGAATGCCCACTGGCTGACCTTGGGCAAGTCACACTTGCTCAGCCTGAAAGGCAGGCAAAGGCACACCCCCTTTGAACAAACCTTGCTTAGAAAACCCCATGGTAGGTTCACCTTAGTCAGAAATGACTTGAAGGCACATGGGCAAACACACAAATTCCTTTTGCAGGCTGAACTCAGTTGGCAGCAAGGAGAAGAAGCTGAAGAAGACCAAGGGGGGAAGGGAGGGGAGAGGAACCAAGATGGGAAGGGAAGGGAAGGGAAGAAATAAATAAATAAATCCTTTCTGAGGGAGACAACACTCAAATTCCCTGTTGGTCTGTCTGTCTGTCTGTCTCTCTCATACACACACACACACACACACACACACACTCTTTCACCTTCTCCGTGCCTCTCCCTCCAGCTTCTGCCACGGAGGGCTGCTGTTTCTTTCGCTTCTCTTTGGGTTTGTGAGACGCTGTTTTAAAAAAAAAACCAGCAGAGGTGTTTGGAGGAGGAAGGGGCTTCTACTGGCTGTCTCCTTCATCAGATTAAGGAGGCTAGTACGGGGCCCTCTCTTGACGTGGGCCCCCTGCCAATGCTGATTTGGCAGACTGGTTAAACCGGCCCTGCCCATACAAAAGCTGTCTTTGGGCATTTGTTGCGAATATTGAAGAGGGCTGTGAGGTTGCATGTGCAAGCGCCTCCCCAATCACCCTGTTCCTGTTATTTACAAGAAGCTTGTGAATGTACTTAGAATGCATTTAGAATACTGTATTTCTTTGAATTTTTTGTGCTGAATTTGCAAAAGTCAGGAGACAAAGGACAAAGTGAGCATGCCTGGGGAGGCTGGTGTATGTACAGTCCTGGGACACTTCTATACCATACCCTCCAATGTTTCACAGATGAAAACTAGGACAAGTGTGGCCAAGAAATATCAGAACATGATCAAGATGACAAAAGTTATTAATGAGGAACAACACACAAACTAAGAGAGTTTACTTTTATCTTAGCCTGCTGGGAAGAGCAAGATCCCACCCCTCCTCTCCCCTCCCACCTGCTGAGTTAATTGACTAATTTTCTACTTTGAACTCAGTTTGCAGCAATTGAAATAAGCTGAAGGCAAAGAGGGGGAGAGAGAAACTGGGACATTTTAAAAGCAGCCGAAAAGGTGGGACAGCAGAGGATTCATGGGGACTGTCCCTCCCAAATAGGCAGGGTATGCTATGGTAGAAGAATATGCTATGTGTCTATCTGTATGCTGGAATTCATTGAATTCGGGTTTTTTGAAAATATGGATATGATAAAAGGATCAGTTTCATGGCACCAATTTTATTTTTAAGATTTTATAATGAAATATTTGCTTGTGAGAAAGAGGGAAATAGACATGTTTCTCTTCACTAATTTGCTTGAAATCAAAGCTCAAATTCTTATGTTTATCTAACATTTAAACCCCAACTTTCTATCGTAAGACTTTTCAAACTGGAAGACCTAATGAGGAAACATAACACTTGTAGGCCTAAATTCTATAATTATTGTTAAATCCTAAAGCCTATTGTTAGTCTTGACTATAGCAGACCCGCTGAATCAATAGATTTACCGGTGTGTTGATTCAACATTCAACAATTGATCCAACAGGTGCACTGTAGCTGGAACTAACCAGCAGGATGCCAAATACATTCTCATTTTATTATTAAAAGGAAGAGTGGAGGTTATTTCAGTTATGAAGCTGGCCATTTGGCATCTCTGTATGTGTAGATAGCTCACAATAATAATTAATTATTATTAACTATTATTTTTAGAAGTCCTTAGTCATGTGGGGAAGGCTTCTGGGAATTACAGTTCCTCAACTTTTCTAAGCTCTGGTGTATGAAAGATTTGCTTGGGTTTTTAAAAGTTGATTTGCTTTATTAAACACTACCATTCTCACAAGTGAGAGTCCCGGTGAGGAGCAAGGGGATTCCCATGAGAGGGAAAAGAATGAAGCTCACCTGGGTGATTCAATGAAGAGGGGCTGCTTGAACCCAGGAGAGGAAGAGATGGTGGAAGGCAGAGTCAAGGGAGAGCTTTCAACCTTGCTCTGAAGATTCTTCAGACCCACGCACACATCTATAAGGGTTTTATGGTCTTGCCACTCGTCTCTCTCTTACACACACACACACAGGATTTATGCCTTATAGATGTGTGTGTGGGTCTGAAGAATCTTCAGAGCAAGGTTGAAAGCTCTCCCTTGACTCTGCCTTCCACCATCTCTTCCTCTCCTGGGTTCAGCAGTCCCTCTTCATTGAGTCACCCAGGTGAGCTTCATTCTTTTCCCTCTCATGGGAACCCCCTCGTTCCTCACTGGGTCTCTCACTTGTGAGAACTGCTGAACTACAACACTGTTTACTATTCTTGGAGATTATACTGCATAGATTAAGGTTGCCTAGAGACTGGAGAAAATAGCCACCCAGCAATGGTAGTGTTTAATAAAGCAAATCAACTTTTAAAAACCAAGCAAATCTTTAATACACCAGAGCTTAGAAAAGTTGAGGAACTGTAATTCCCAGAAGCCTTCCTCACATGACTAAGGACTTCTAAGAATAATAGTTCTAGAGCATTCTGGAAGTTGTTGTCCAAAAGAGTAGTGTTTCCAAGCTCTAAAGGCAGTGATATATCATGTTCAAAAGCTTGAAGCTGCAATCCTAAACTGACTTACCTGGAAATAAGTCCCATTGCACACAATAGTGCTTATTCTTACGTAGCCATATTAGCACTATTGGAGAAGTAACTCTGCCGTGACTTACTTGCAGAAGTGAGGAAGCTACTATTGATGTCACCTGCCAGATGTCCTAACTATGTCTGTTTTTCCATCTCCAGTCTTCTTGCCTCTTGTGAGGATACCTACATCATGGTTAACACAATACATGCACCAATGTCATTGATAAACTGCATCTAAGAATAAATGGATGTAAAGCAGACATTAATAATGGGAACATACAAAAACCAGTTGCAGAACACTTGAATCTTCCTGGACATTCCATCTTGGACCTCAGAACATCAGTCCTTGGGGGGAAAAAAACTTCAAGGGGAGATTGCAAAGAGAAGTAACAGAGTTGGGCTATACAAGTCAACCACCGTATCCATGGGGGATGTGTTCCAAGACACACACACACACACACACGGATACCTGAAACTGTGGATAACAGGGAATCCTATTATTTTCAATGAGACAAATGCCAGAAGGTGACCATAGAATCACATTGAAAGACCTAGAAATGCCTAGAGAGAACATTTTTTTGATGTGGATAAGTGAAACTATGGATACTGAATCCATGGATATGGGGGTCGACCTTTATTCACAAACTCCAGTCCATTGACAATGGGTTGAACAGCGACAATGGATTCCCAGCACACTAGTGTTCTAATAACACTAGTCAACTCCAGCCTCATGAGGGGTCTTTTGCCCAGTTTATCACATCTCCTTTCTGGTATATTCCAAGAACTACCCCCACCATTCATATGGATATCTACTCATCTTGGCTTTAGGCAATATCTTTCCTCCTACCCCTGTCCCAGAATGAAACTGAACTTGTTACCCCATCACCATGCCCACAGGCTTTGCATTTACACTACTATTTAAACACACAACCTGCTCATTCATGGGTATAAATGGTTGCCCATAAGCACTCCACGCATCTGATGAAGTGAACTCAGTTTATGAAAGCTTATGCCACAAATTTCTTTCTCTCAGTTAGGACTTTATCTGACGAACCTCCATAAACGTTTCTTTCCCACCATACTTTGCAGCGTTTTTCTGCCAGCAAAAGAACCCTTTCTATAAGACCTACCTTCAGTAGCGTTAAAAGACAGCCCCAACATTAAACAGAGCACGAACGGAGCTCTGTTCACTTTCGTGTTCATGATCTTGGCGATTCTTGCGAGAAGATGCAAGCACGGGAAAAATAAAAAATAAACCAAAATAAAGACACAAAATGTACACACAAGCACAGAAACACATTTTAAAACTTAAAAGTAAACCAGGGAGGTTCATAAAAAGAGCATCCCCTACCTGGCTTTCACATTCTCACCCAGAAGTGTTCTGTCAGGTCCACCCATTGATGATGTAATCACAAGAGGACAACGGCATGCATTTTCAAACACTGGCGATACTGGCAAAAATAGTGCCATGGGAGATCTATTGATGGCTTGGCCCATCAATAAAAAGGATGCCTTGTTTTCAAGACATTATCGTGAAAAAATGACATCATCTGGTATGTGCACCCTTTCACATTCATTAGGCATTGTTATGACACCATATTAGCCGTTTATATAAGCTAGCATTCATTTAAGAGTTCAGAAACATTCAAGGGAAAATGGATGACCTTGTGAATATTTCCCATCAGTGCCAGATCCTAATTAGTTCTGTTTTAATCTTTCTTTGAAAGAATAAGCTATTGCATAAAGCTTTTATATATTATCTATCATTTGAACAAAACATATCATTATTCTTAGGCATTTAATAAGGAATCTTATAGAACAGGAGTAGGAAAAATGTAGCCCATAGTCCACAAGTGGCCCCTAAGGCTATTTTTGAGGGCTTCAGGGCCCCCATGCATCAAACATTCTTTTACTCCCAAATAACCCCAAATGTCCTCCATTGGCCATGGGGGCATTTTTGTCATATTTTGCCCCCCCGGGGGGTCCATGTTAAGCTCAGGATAGGCCTTTTTTCTTAAAAAAAAGAAGTGAACAGGAAGTGACTAAAATGGTCTGAGGACTCCCAAAACATGGCAAAAAAAATGCCCCTGTGCCCCCTGCAGGCATTTGTGGGCAAAAAATTTTTGTGGGGGTGAGTGTTGGAAGGACTATGGCCTTGCAAGGTCCATACAATCAGACAGTTTCATAAGAGTTGTAAAGTATAATGTAAAATAATGTTAAAACATAGGATTGGAGAGCAGAGCTTGGAAAAGTTACTTTTTGACCTGTTACCTCCTACATAACTATTGAAAGGACAGGACTTCTGTCCTCTTTTATATCTGACCATCTGGTGCAGTTTGTTTGGCACCATTACTCTTTAGTGAACAGAATCCTCCAGCTAGTATGCCACTGGTCATGCTGGTTGGGGGATTCTGGGAGTTGTAGTCCACAAATAATGTTTCCAATCTCTGGCCTGAATTGGCTCGAATTATTACATGATTTTAACTGCTGCATTGTAAGGGGAGAAACAGCAGGAGCAGATGAATAAGTAAATAAAAACTTCAACAGAGGGTGTGCATTAAGTTATTCTTTCTGTTTTGAAGACAGATTCTAAAATACTTCTTGACTCACCAAGAAAGAGAGAGGTGGATTATATGAACAATAGCCTGCCTTGCTTACCCTGTGTTTAGATGTCTTAGTATAAGCGTTTCTGAGCAAGGTCATTTAGTGTTGTGAACTTTGGCTATAAAAAGGAGAGAAAGGCAAATTTGGGGAGCAATTAGGGAGAACTGGTGAAGCAAAAACATTGTCTTGATTTGGAATGGAAAGTTCCCTAAACAAAACAGTAAATAACCATTGTGTTGCATCACCAAGCAATCTTACATACACAGTGCAAAAATAGCTGAAGTGAATAAGAAAGGAATAAAAAGAAGAAACATATAGGGCAAATAGGTGCTGCATAAAATGTGTTCGAAAATGCTGAAAGCATTGTTGTGGAACAGATTTCTCTAGCCTGGTGCTTTCCAGATCCACTGAGCTACAGGTCCCATCATCCTCAATCAACATGGCCAATAGCCCTCTTAACCCTGAGGCTAATGGCCCCAATGGGAAAAAAACACCTCTGCTAAATTGGCTCATAAATGCCCAAGATGGGCTCTTCAAAGAAAAAATATAAGTACATCCCTGAGAACCTAAATACCCTAAAGGCATCAGATTCCATCTGATCTTGGAATCTAAGCAGGGTCAGCCCTGGTTAGTACTTGGATAGGAAACCACCAATGAATACCAGGTGCTGTAGGCTATATTTTTACCTACTCAGACACCCCCAGCCCCATATCTATATTAATATTCGGCAATATTTAATAATTAGGTCAATGTGTGGCCATTAATAAAAAACTGGGAAATTCCCCAGCTAGGAATCCCAAAGAAAAACATGGCTGAGTCAGGTATGCACTTAGGGAGAGGCTATCTAAATTCTAAAGAAATGCTAATTCACAAGGCAATGGAAGGCACGTACACCTGGCAAATCCCATCTGCCAAGGCTGGCACACTCAAACTGGTAAACAACCCTCATTAGTTACCCTTACCTAAACAAAGGAAGTTGCTTCCTCCCTTTCATTCACAAAGTATTTGCACATTAAAATGCCATTAACAATGCCTTTGTTGCTCGCTGAGCAACACCATGAAACATTGTCTTCCACTCTAAATCCCATCCCCAGAAGGCAACTATTGACTATAAAAACCCCTCCAAATTTCCACTCAAACACACAGTTCATTTTCCTCTCGACTCTGCATCAAACTGTGTAGCCATTCCTGATCAGGCCCCCCACTCTGCTGGTTTCTTCTGTGACCTCATCTCTTCAGGAAAAGGTTTCATGTCACCCACTGGAAACTCCCCTCACTATTCCTCTATCCACTACTCTCCACTTTATTTGCTAGTCTTGTGTGAATGCCTGAAGCCTGAATGTGTACATGAATGTTGTTATTATTATTTTTCCAAATAAAGGTCAATTTATTATACTATCTAGCTTAACATCTCCTCCCGATTGCCAGTATACAAAGGGCAAAAGATCTGCTATCTGTTGTCCCCTCTTGCATAGCCAAGCTGAGTATATTAATTCCCCGAATTAATGTTGATATTTTGAGGGTCTACAAGACCCTCAGGCGCAGAGGGTAACAATATTTCAGAGGAAGGAACTGGCAAAACTACCTTTCAGTATTTCTTGCCTAAGAAAACCCTCTGAAATTCATGGGGTCACCATAAGTTAACAGGTGACTTGAAGGCACACATTGTTGTTATTCTTGTTGTGTGCCTTCAAGTCATTTTCAGCTTATGGTGACCCTAAGGTGAACTTATCATGGTTTTTTTCTTGGGAAGATTTGTTCAATGGAGGGTTGCCTTTGCTTCTCTCTGAGGCTGAGAGAGTGTGACTTGCCTAAGCTCATCCAGTAGGTTTCCATCTCTGAGTGAAGGTTCAAACCCTGGTGTCCAGAGTCATAGTCCAATGCTTAAACACCACACTGGCTGTCTCTCTCACACAAGCACATCCCTAAGTGCTAAACAAATATCCAGTCCCCATAAACCACATGGTGCCCCATAAACCACATGGTGCCTGAGAGTTCCTAGACCAGAAACTTCTGATATTAGATTCTAAATAGATGCAGGCCAAGGGAAGTGCATAAATATAATAAAGATGTATTTAATGTTACATTATATACTGTCATACAACAAATTTTTGAATTGTCCTTTTATGATTTTATGCAGCATCAAGGAATGATCATGTGCCCCTTCCTAGCTTCAGAGAGTGTGACGCAGATGGAAGTTGCAGCAGCTGCAGAGATGGGCTGGCATGGCAGTCTGGACTCCGTCTCATTTCATTCAGGTAACGGGGAAGGAATGGGCCTGATCCGGGTCCAGAATACACTGGCGAGAAGCAGTGTAGACAAGGCCCTGTTTTCTGTGCACATGGTGGTACTAAATTCCACCTATGTGCAGAGCATGGGTGTAACTCCTCACAAATTAACACACACTTGTAATTAGTTCCTTTCCCCACTACAACAGCACAATTGTATCACTTTATAATTTTAACTTAATGGAGGATAACATCACTTATTTTGCTCTGTAACTGTAATTGACAGGGATGTGGCCTCACTAAATGACAGAGAAGTAATATCAGATAGTTTGAGTGCTGTACCTTGTGCTGCTGACCAAAAATTATCCAGACTTTTTTTTTTTAAAGTAACAAAAAGTAATACAGTAATCTTATTTTTGAGAATCAGGAAAGGAAAAAAATAATTTGTAAAACATCAAACTATAAAAGTAACAAACTACTTTGGGAGCCTTGGAATGATAGGGGAACCCAATTATTTTTGAAAAGTAACTTTCCAGGATTTGCCTATATGTATTGTTCAGTGGTCTTAAGGGACATTCTGGAGTTCCATCCTCACTCACACAGGTGTAGGACAAAGGAGGTGGGAGCTGTATGATGGGTCCCCTGTAGGCATTGCACCAGGGACCCTTTCACACGCCACTATTATAGCAATACCATTCCATTTTAAGTGTCATGGCAATATCTTTTGGAATTCTGAGATCTGCAGTTTAGGGAGAGGTATTTACTGTTCTCAGACAGAGAGTTCTAGTGCATCACAAAACTACAAATCCCAAGATTCCATAGGATCCAGCCATGGCTTCTAAAGTGGAATCAGCACTATATAATTGTGCAGCATGAGAAGGGCCCTTGCTGGCCCAAAGAGTTCTCTTGGAGCTTTCCCAGGTGTTGAATCATCTGCCTTTCCTTCCGCTCCCCGCCTCCTTCCTGAACACAACAGGGAAACTTGTCTGGCTTCCTGGTAATAAGACTGACAGCTTTTTGGAAAGCAGAAACATTGCCTACTGGGCAATTCCCAAAGGTTATAGATAACTTTCACAACAGGAACGCCTTTTTATATATGTGTGTGTTAAATCCTAAGGTATTGATAGTCAGGATGGTGCCAGAGAAGGGAGTTAATAGATATATCTCCTTTCTCCTAGCATTTGATCTTAACAAACCACTTGTGCTGAAGATGAACGTAGACCACACAGACCATCCATACTACATCCTCAAGATGTCTGTGCGTGAGAGAGAATGAGAATTTCTATATTTCCTCTTTAAAAACAGCAATGCCACAGAACAAACCCCACAATGTACTGTGGACACAAATGTATATACCTCTCTCTCTGGCTTTTCTTCACAAACGAAGATTCAGGAAGGACTCATCCCGCGCTTTCTGCAAGCACGCTGATGACTAAAAAGGCCAATCCGAGATAAACAAGTCCGGTTGCAAAAAGCACAGCAGAAGGTCTCCTTGGGTGATGTTTCCGGGTTGTGATTTTTTTCTGCGTTGTCATTTCTCTTCAAGACTTGTTTGACGTGAGTTCTCAAATAAGGCTGCAGCATTGTGGATAGTGCGTCTCCATGCCTCCCGATGTGAGGCCAGGGCAGACCATTGTTGGTGATCAATTTGGCCGAGCCTGAGATGCCTGAAAATTGCTTAGGCAGGCATGCATCAAGGCCTAAACAGAGCGAGACCTCAGTGTAACCATAGTGCATCTTGGAACAGTTCCTCAAAGCCCTCCAAGTAGCACTAGTGGAGCACAGGGTTATGAGAAGAGTGAAGGATCATTGAAGTCTGATTTTGTGTGCATGATGTCCAAACTTAGCAGGAGCTGCTTCTTCTACAGCAGGCCAGAGAAATAAAGAACAAAAGAACCATGGGTGCTTTCTCTGGCTTACTGGGGAGAAGCAAGCCAGAGCACCATCCCTTGATGGGTTCAGACAGTACACTAAGCAACGTATGGACCAAACTGCAAACAAGAGTAATTGGCCAGAATACAGAAGCATGAAGTTTTTTTCATAAGAAAATGGAAGTTTTAAGAATTCAAGATTGTCATGCCATAGAACATATTCCATCCTGTGCTCCGCCAATAAATAAATGGGAAATATTCATGGTGAAGGCTCCAGTTTACAAATGATTTTAAAGAGGATAAATCTGATATATTTTGACAGCGGGGCAGCGGCGGGGGGGACAGGAAATCAACATGAATTCATTTAGTGCAATCATTACCTTGCTTTTTTTAAAAAGCTTTGTAGTTTGAAAGCTTTGCTTTTTTTAAAAAAAAAAGTACTTTAGCTGCATTATGCATCATTCATGTCCTGCCCACAGTGGAGTATATATTGACCTACTCACTCATTCTGTCCCAAGATTGATTGAAAGAAAATAAGCTGCTGCAGCAAGTGAACAGCTATACAAGGAGCAAGTACAGCTCTGTTTTCTGGCTCTGCTTGTTCCCGGACTAGGCTTCCAGTTTTCCTTTGGTGAAAGAGAAGTGTGGATGCCCATCTTATACATTTTATGCCTTCTAAGTAGGTCAGCGTTGCAGTTAATGTCATACTGGCCTATTGATAAACCCTTTATGCCTGGAGGAAAGACTGTCTGGATGTTACTGTTTCAAAATCTGTTCTGCTGTGATAACATGGATTCAGTTTGTTCTAAAATATTAGCCCATTTTAATTAATCAAATTAATTAATTCCCACTGAAGAAACCTTTGTACTTTGTCATCATTTAGGGGATGTAAAAGACACCTAAAGGACAAGGTCCTTTGGAAGAGTGATTTGCTTTCACCACTCCCGCCACCCAACAAAGTTTCCAAAATGCCCTTCTGCATTCAGTATTTTTCACATAAGGATTGTGGCCTGCACCATTTATTATGTCAGTCTGGCATTAATTAAATTTAGTTGAAGACTACGCAGGAGGAGCAAGTGGTTTGTGGTTTGACGGTGTGCTTCTAGTTAATGCAGATAGAGCATGGTTTTCATATGAAAGCACAGTTGATATACTTCACTGAAAGAACATTTTCCTCTTGGACGTTACCTCTTCAGGCTGGAGGTCAAAGAGTGCATCAACTGAATGCTCTCTTGCATAAAAAGAACATCCTGCTTGTAGAAAAGGAGCAAGACTGGAGAAGCTTAGGCTGAACTCTTCTCCTAAATATGCAAGGCAGGGTTTCTCGCCCAGGGTTTCCTTATTCAGAATTTGCTAGTGGTTCACAAGAGATGATGACTGGGGGGGAAATAAACATACTTTTTAGAGTTGTACATATAATAATTTGTATGCAGGGGTTAATTGAGACCTGAAAATTATTTCAAGGGTTCCTTCAGGGTAAAAGTGCTGGAAAAGGCTATGTTAGGGTGATGGTGTTTTAATGTACAACAGGGACTGGCAACTATAGTGAGCCTGAAGTTCTGTTTTCTGCCATTGAGACCTTCCAGGGGCCACACAGGCTGCCGAAAAACCCCTCAAGTGGCTGAAAACAAAGCCAACCTGGCCAAAAAAGAAAACCAGAAGTGGTTTTGTAAAAATTATATTTGAGGTTGAACAATACAAGGGGCTCTTACAACTTATTCAAAAGGTGAGTTGCCATTCTTGGGGCACTTTCATACTGCCCATTACATACTGTCCATACTACCATTACAATTCCACTTTAACTGTCATGATACCATCCTATGGAAACCTGAGGTCTGTCATTTGGTGGGTCACAACAACTCTCTGGCTGAGAATTATAAACACCCTGCCCTAAACTACAAAGCCCAAGATTCCATATGATGGAACCATGGCAGTTGAAGTAGAAACACAGGGGAGATTATTAGACACTCTAAAAATGGTGTTTTTAGACAATCTAAAAATAGGAAATCGCTAAAGGACTTCCTTTTCACATGACATCATTCCCCTCTCATAATGCTCCCATTGGCGCTGCTTTTTATTGATGGGATAAGCCGTCAATATATCCCCCATTCCGTTTCTGTCATGGAGGTTCCTGCAAGTGAAAAGGTGCCCTGTTTTGCTGGCGAGATCCCAGCATCAATGGGAGGTCCCTGCTGGAACACTTCTTGGTGAGACTGGGACAGAAAGGTAAGTGACACACTTTTTATGACCCTCCCCAGGTTACTTGTTCATTTCAAAGTGTGTTTTTGTGCTTGCTGTCATTTTTTTCAGCTTATTTTTCTTTTTATCTTTGAATTTCCTTCACTCTCGTCTTCTCGCGAGAACGGGCAGGATTTCATTCCAGGATGTGAATGGAGCTCTGTTAGAGCTCTGTTCACTCCTGGGCAACCATGAAGACATGAAAAACTTTTAGTTATTGTTCTGTGACAGGGACGGGAGGGGGGTGAGAGAGGAGATTGTGGGACAGGAACGCTTTTTTTCGTTCCTGTCTGATAATCTCCCGCGTTAGAATTGCGTAGTGTGAAAGGGATCCTGGATGCTTCCAGGAGAGGTAATCCTTTTTGCCAAAAAAAGGACAGACTGGAGAGTGTGAAGGGGCTGAGGGTCACAAAACAGCCTTAGAGGGTCCGAGGCAGCCCCAAGGCCCCAGTTTGCTCACCTCAATGCACAGAGATTTGGAGAGGGGGATTTAAAGTCCTATAGCCACAGAAAAGCTTGGAAAGTTCAATTTTTCGACTATAACTGCCAAATAAACCCAGCCAACATGGGCAGCAAATCATATGCCCCAAAGGCAATTTTTCTAAATCACACTAGCAGACAGGACTCTCTCATTTACTTCTTGCAGACCTCCTATGCCTCTGAAAACCTGCTCCAGGGGGTTCCCCAACCCTCCAGAGCATGTAGTCATAGCTGCTGGTCACCCTCCATCCTGCTTCTGGTGATGAGAGCAATTCTGCCAGTGGATTACTCCTTTGGATCCTACCTCAAGATGCCATGTACCATTTAACATAACTTGTTTGGTATTTATTTCTGCTGAATAAACCAAGCCAGAATCTTAGAGGCATAAAGCAAACTATCTTGTGGGATATGAAAGTTTATGTCTGCTCAGATATTGCACAAATACATCCATCCTTGCCTGCTGTTCTTTACTGTAGCTTTAAAACACAGGTGCAAGAACCTCTGTACAGCCTTCCTTATTTCTGCACTCAAGTCAAAAAGTCAAATGGAAATCAGGTCAAGTACATCCACTGCTGGACACATTACACAAAATGGAAAAAGCCTTGTATGCCTTTCATTCCTTTATTTTGAATTTTACCCTACTTCTTTTTCTGAACATATGGTCCTCAGGTGGCCTCCTATCCAGTTATCATACAGAAACAGAGGCTACTCAGCTTTACCAATAGGATTTTGGATTGTCACCTTATATTGGTCTACTCCTGGGTGGAGACTCCTTTTGGTGACTTAACTCTGCAGAGGACTCCTGTAGGATGGTAAAAACTCAGAACTGTAGTATGTACCACTACCAACAATGGGCGTATCAGTAGACAGATGCTGCAGCTGTGTGCATAGCAGCCTCCCTCCCAATCATCCTGTATGAGCTGCATGGACTTTTCCTTTTGTGTCACACAGCTTTCTCTGTGCATAACCCCAAGCTACCTGGCTGCCATTGAGTTTGGTGAAGGACGCTGTTCCATCATCAGGGTTGCATTAAGGTTGACTGCCAGTCCACTTGACCTCTATATGTGGAATGAATGACAAAGAACCATAATATCTTGCACCCCAGGCAAGTGAATATCATGGACTCAACTTGCTTGCTGTAGAAATCCCAGTTACCTCAGGTAATCACAAGACATGTAAATCCAAGGAACAATTTTCACATAGCCATAGTTTCAGGATCTGTGTTACCTCAGTACATAGCCCTAAATAAGTTCCAGGCCCAGTTTTCTCATATCAGGTTAACAGATTATGTCATTTTACAGTGTGGGTGTCCAAAATTTTTACCACACATTCCTTTTAGAAAAGAAATGAGTATAATTTATAATGTAAGAGGGCTCAGCTGTCCCTGTTACGTCCATTAGGGTAGCATGAAGAAGAGCAAAACTGTAGGATTGTTTTGCATCATGTGTCACCATGGCTACTATAAACACTCACTGCAGCTTTTTAAATAAGCAAATTAAAATGGATGCAGTGCTTTTCAAGCTTATTAAGATCTGAACAAGAAATAACTGATGTTTGCATAGGAGTTAAATGTTAGCTTCTTAAAGTTCTCTATATCTAAAGTTATGCATATTCTGCCTCAGCTCACCTTCTGAAATAGTTGGCTTTCCTTTTGAATAACAATGTGCAATCTCCATTTACCACAGCATAGAACTGAGCAATCTTTATTATCATTATTTCTTTTTCTTTATTAGCTTCCATGAAACTGCAATGCTAAAACAGTGGAAGGATGAAATACTTTGGAGAAACTTGTGGGGCTCAGTTACATGGTGATTTTTATCCCAGGGAGAAACAAGATTTCCTCATCCCGAATTCATCCCTTCTTGTTTAAACAATTTATCCCTGGATGTATACTATCCCGGGATCATTGTTTACACGACAACTGTTCCCATGACAAAAGCAGTCTCCCAAGCAATAGTATCCCGTTATTTTTCTGTTTACATGGGAAAAGATACCGGGATTATTATTATTTTTAGCTGTCAGTCAAGGATGCGATTACTTGTTTTTTCACATACATAGTGACATGTTTCCTGTGCAGTTTCCCACCACGAGCGGTGCTGTTGGCTCCCACAAATCTTTGTCCAAGCATCTACATTGGTCAGAGAACATTTGCCAGGATGATATTGACTATGATCCGCCATAGCTTTCTTATAGGTTTCAACATGGAAACTTCAATAGCCTGCTGTATGGCTATTGCTGGCCTAATTAGAGGAACCAAGAAACTGCTTGCCAGAAGGAAACTCCAGCAGCATGTCAGACTGGCACGTCTCCTTACTCTCATGCATCAGATGAAACAGTACTACTCCAACTTATGAAATAGAGTGTTATGTGGAAATGATGCTATTAACACACCACTGCTGTTTCAGTGCTTTGGTCCTTACTGACATTGATGGGTGTATTCAACGACGAAAGAGTGGTGCGAGAAGTTTGTAATGTTGGTGTGGTCTAACAAATGGTGGTTAATGGTCTTTAGAATGCCTTGGAATACATTCATGAAATTGATGGACATTCTATGGCCAGAGATAGCAAGGGCGGACACTAATATGCTAAAAACTATCTCTGTAGAGAAAAGGTTAGCAATAACTCTTTGGCTACTAATTCACCGATGCTCATATGCTATCGTTTGCGATCTGTTCGGAGTTGGACGGTCCACAATGTGCAAGATATTTATAGAGGTGGTTCTTGTGATGGAGAAGCTTCTTCTGAAACATACTGTCTTTCTTGGTGACCACAGGCAGGTAAAATTCATGTGTAGCTTGATACTCTAACATATCTTTTTTTCTTTACAAAACCAACCATTTATATTTCTGAAAATGTGAAAAATCCCAAAAGGATAATTACACTTTGTCTCTCCCTTGATGTCTAATACTTATTCCCAGACACTACAT
This sequence comes from Gambelia wislizenii, assembly GCA_030847615.1. Lineage (NCBI taxonomy): Eukaryota > Metazoa > Chordata > Lepidosauria > Squamata > Crotaphytidae > Gambelia > Gambelia wislizenii. The sequence goes on along the minus strand of JAUMIR010000001.1, from coordinate 159,301,816 downwards.
TGCATAGCTAATGAATGTTTAATTTGATAAGAGTGTGCAGAATTTTTTAAAATACTGTACATTTTTTCTGTGTGCATTGTGAAAACTTGAAAACTCGCAGAGAACTGCTTATCGTTACTCAATGGACAAAACATTCCAAATTTAATAGCCAGTAACTACTAGCCTCTCTTTCATTTGTATTTTTAACCAGGTAATGGATGGCTTCGCTGAACTTGGATTCCCTCAAGTTATTGCCATGCTGGATGGATGCCATGTCACTATTATTCTACCTGTGCTCCAGGGAAATGAATACATTAACAACAACAAAAATAGCTACATTGTACTACTTCAGGGTACATGTGATCATAGAGGTGTTTTCATTGATGTGGAGATTGGGTGAGGGGGAAGACAGATGATGCTCATGGAGGCAGGGATATTTGTACCAGGAAATCCTACTGTAACAATATTGGGGAAGCAGATTGAGCCACTTACCCTTGTGGACGGTGCTTACCCAATTAGAAAATGGCTGCTGACACCATACAGGGGTACTACAAATGAAAAGCAGGGACTGTACAACAAACACCACAATAAGGTCAGAAATGTCATAAAGAGATCATTTGGCAGATTGAAGGGGAGGTGACATTGTTTGACGTCTTCTCTGGAAGTGGAGGAAGAGAATATTTGTTCAGTAATATGTGCTTGTGTTATACTGCATGACATATGTGAAACAAAGGGGAAAATATTGGATGACAAACATCACAGGGTGCACAGGTATGTCCTTGACATACTTGGGGCACCGCTTATCAATGACGAGGCTACAAAGAAAAAAGAGGGAGAGGCTGTATGAGATGCACTGAAGGATTATTTCTGGCTTTTGCACAGCCAGCAGGAATGAGTTCCATGTTATCATTATTTAAAAAATTTAATGTGGAATGCAGCAGTACACCACAAATTTATAAACTGTACTGTATGATTCATTTCAACTTTTCAAATAAACTGCTATTTAAATAACCCTGCTTTCAATTGAATGAAAAACCTTTTAATTTCCCTCCCAGTATGTATTCCAAAAGAAAAATGTCTATGAACTACTAAAGTACTGTTCAATTAACTATTGCATGTTACCTTTTCCTCCTACTTAGGTTACTTGCAGTGCAAAGATATTTTTCTCAATTTTTAAAAACCTATTGGCAACATTGTTGTGAACAAGTTTGCAGAGAAAAAGAAAAGGGGACTATAACTGGCCACAAAATAAACACATTGCTCAGTTAGGTGCCAAAGTGCATGAAAATATATAAGTCCGCCTGAACACCAATTGTTTTAAAGACAATCTTTTTTTTAACTTTTAAAAACTTAAGTAGAGGGACCCAGTAGGTCGCGAAAGATTTTAATGGTCTTTCTGAAAATATAAAAACACGAGTTTTCACATATTGCCACATGGTGTTACGATGGTTGAGGGAGTTAGAGGACGCGGCCGGGCGGGACAGCACATCACCTGCTGGGGGAGCCGTGAGACAAACCTGCTCATGGAGAGTTTCTCCCAGCAGGCTGGTGCAACAGACCACCTCATGCGTTCCTCTAACCGGAGGAACTGCAACTTTTTCATTGAAGCGGCGCAGTTCCTCCAGGAGAGGGGCTTTGCGAGGACGAGCCTCCAGTGCAAATCCAAATTCAAAAATCTAAAGGGCCAATTTTATGCTGCACTGGAGGCCAATAATGGCAGCCCCCCAAAGGTATCTTCATTTCAGTAAAGGTATAGTTAATTTTTTTTATTTGACTTAAAGCAGATAGTGGTACATCAAGGAAATATTTTAACCTTTTCTTGTTTCTTGAGAATGTTTAAACTTTAAAAAACTGGACATCTGAGAAATGTAAAACATACATCGAGCTTATTTTTCTATCAAGAAGCTATACTGAGTAAAAGCTGTGCTGCTTCAGGCATCACCTTAGTTTTGATAGCACATGTATGGATATCATGTAAACATTTGAATGTTTGCATGCAAACATCTAGGGAGCCAACATTTCCAGTGTAAGTAAATTAAAACATGGTTGTGCAGCACTATGCAAGTCCACAGCCTTAGGAAAAAACAGAAACACAACAAAGTTATTTTTTTAAAAAAAAAAGTGTAGGAATTTATAATGATATATCAAAGATGCCTGTAAGGATGTTATGTAATTAACACCACATACAACAGTACAGTAAAAAGAAATGGAATACACTCAAAATAGGTAGTTATCATAGGCAAAAGTGGTTACAATAGGTTGGGCATGATGCTTTAAATAGGGCCTGGAGCAGCACCCCATGTACTTTATATCTTGGAAAGATGTGACCAGTGGGGTGCCACAGGGTTTTGTCCTGGGCCCAGTGCTATTCAACATCTTTGTCAATGACTTGGATGAGGGAATCGGGGGCATACTTATCAAAATTGCAGATGACACCAAGTTAGGAGGAGTAGCTAATACCCTAGAGGACGGGATCAAAATTCAAAATGACCTGGATAGACTGGAGAGCTGGACCAAAGCTAACAAAATGAAATTCAATACGGAGAAATGTAAAGTACTGCACTTAGGGCGGAAAAATGAAATGCATAGATATAGGATGGAGGAGACCTGGCTGAACGAGACTATGTGCGAAAGGGATCTAGGAGTCCTGGTAGACCACAAGTTGAATATGAGTCAACAGTGTGATGCAGCAGCTAGAAAGGCCAATGCGATTTTGGGCTGAATCAATAGAAGTATAGTGTCTAGATCAAGGGAAGTAATAGTGCCACTCTGTTCTGCCTTGGTCAGGCCTCACCTGGAATACTGTGTCCAGTTCTGGGCACCACAGTTCAAAAAGGATATTGACAAATTGGAGTGTGTCCAGAGAAGGGCAACTAAAATGGTGAAAGGTCTGGAAACGATGCATTATGAGGAGAGACTTAGGGAGCTGGGTATGTTTAGCCTGGAAAAAAGATGGTTAAGGGGTGATATGATAGCCCTGTTAAAGTGTTTGAAGGGGTGTCATGTTGAGGATGGAGCAGGCTTGTTTTCTGCTGCTCCAGTGATTGGAACACGGAATAATGGATGCAAGCTCCAGGAACGGAGATTCCACCTCAACATTAGGAGGAACTTTTTGTCAGTAAGAGCTGTTCGGCAGTGGAACACACTCCCTCGGAGCATGGTGGGGTCTCCTTTCTTGGAGGTCTTTAAACAGAGGCTGGATGGCCATCTGTCAGGGATGCTTTGATCGTGATTTCCTGCATGGCAGGGGGTTGGACTGGATGGCCCTCGTGGTCTCTTCCAACTCTACAATTCTATGATTCTATGATTCTATAGAATCATAGAACCATCACAGAGCTGGAAAAGACCACAAGGGCCATCTAGTCCAACCCCTTTCCATGCAGGAATACACAATCAAAGCATGCCCGACAGATGGCTATCCAGCCTCTGTTTAAAAACCTCCAAAGAAGGAGACTCCACCACACACCGAGGTAGTGTATTCCACTGTCAAACAGCTCTGTCAGGAAGTTCTTCCTAATGGTTGGGAGGGATCTTGCAGGGTATCCTTGCAAGGTAAACATGATATTCAAAGGAGGGGAGAAGGAGAATTTAGAAGGCTGTTATCTGTAACACGTCATATAAAACTTGCATGTGTATCAAGATACATTTAAATTACAAAAAAAAAAAAATCTGCCATCACTGAGGGTAGCATAAGAACATATCACGATTCCAAATGTCTCCCTCAACAGCCTCCCTCAACGGACAGCATTTGCATGATAAAGATCTTTGCCCAGGGAGAGGAAACAGGAGGTGATTTAAAAGGAGGAAGAATGTGAAAACAAAAACACCTTTCCCCTTTCTGATGGCCATGTTAAAAATGCCTTTCCCCTTTCTGATGACCATGTTAAAAAGGCAGAAGCTGGATTATTCAATGGAAGTCGATTTACGGAAACTTATTTATGCAAGTTTTCACATATGTACCCACCCCCCAAAGGTCAGCATACACCTGGTGGTAGTACCCATGAAAACATAGTTTTTGAGAGGGGGGCATAGATGTTGAGGCTGTAATAACTTTCGAAAACTAAATATTGATAAATTATTTAGTAAGTGATATTCGAATACAGAAAAATCTGTTTTTTCACAAATCTTACACACTTAAATTTTTAAATAGGAAAAGGTTATATTCACCATCCATTAATCCAAACAGTTCCTCTGAGAATTCTTCCATGTTGGTGTCGGAAGATGACTGCTGTTCTACAGAAAGGATTTTGGCATGTGGCATCACTGACCCAATGGGAATCCTGTGGATTTAGGTGGTTCTTGCAAGCTGTTTCAGGTGGAAATTTGCATCGCCACTGAGAATACCGTGCAGGTCTGCAAAGAAGGGCATCCTTGCTGCATCATTTCCACTTTTTGAGTTGTGATCTATATTACCTGTCGGTAATTTTTCTTCATCAGTTTCACTTTCATCCGGTATTCTTCTGCAGTCTGAACATGACCCTTGAGCTTCATATCTGCAACAAGTTTTTCAAAAAGGTCTATATTTCTGTAGCATTCTCTAAGCTGCTCCTGCACCTTCTGTTCACCCCAAATAGTGAGCAAGTCAATGGTCTCTGCGTGGGTCCAGGAGATGCTGCGTCCACTTTTCCTTGCTCATGTACCGCTTTCAGCATCCATAAAACTGACCTCTCAGGTAAAGGCACAGGAAAACAATGACTGCTGAGGCTGGCAATTTAAACATTGGTTGGTAAAGGGTCACTGACCCTTCTTTCTCTGAGCTCTGTGCCCGCCCCTGCCCACCTCAATTTCCGGGCATCAGCTACTCCCGAGATATTTTGTCCTGACCTGTTCACATTTCGCAGCCTCCTAATACATGGGACAAACCATGGGATGGGAGGTCCCACTTCTTGGAGGTTATAAGGTGGCCCCCCTTCTGAAAAATGTGAGATCATCACGATGTATGCGTGAACAACTTGGGTTCATCACAAATTCATTCCAGGACATTTTTTTCGTGTAAACATTCCCATGGGACTGAGACTGAGCTTGTTCAAAACCATTGCTTTGTCCCTCTCCATTGGAGGGCTGGTGGTAGACCTGCTCCTTGTGGCTGATGAGGTGGCAGAGAAGAAGGGTAGTAGCTGTGTTCATGCCCTGGATGGGCTTCCCTCTTTGAACCTCTGGCAGGTGCACACTTCTTGCTGAGACACACTTCTTGCTGGGGGGAAAGTGGGGGAGTGCTTCCCTCCCAAAAGGAAATCTGTGGGAATCATAGTTCTGGATAGGAGGCTGAGAGATGGCTTCCTGAAGGTCCCTGGTAGGAGAGGAGATGTAAACTGTGAAAAGGATCTAGGGATCCATAAGGTCTACATGAGTCAACAGTGTGATGCAGTGGCCAAAAAACCAATGCAATTCTTCACTGCATGAACAGGAGCATAGTGTCCATATCAAGGGATGTAGTAGTGGCACTCTATTCTGCTTTGGTCACACCTTATCTGCAATACTGTGTCCAGTTCTGGGAACGACAGTTCAAGAAGGATATTGACAAGGTTGAACATGTGCAGAGGAGGATGACCAGGATTGTCAAAGGCCAAGCCTTATGAGGAATGACTTAGGGAGCTGGATACATTTAGCTTGGAGAAGAGAAGACTGAGAGGTGACATTATAGCCTTCTTTAAACATTTGAAGGTGTGTTGTGTCGAAGATGGAGCAAGCTTGTTTTCTGCTGCTCCAGAGAATAGAACATGAAGTAGTGGATTGAAATTACAAGAAAAGAGTTTCTATCTAAACATGAGGAAGAACTTCTTTAGTGTAAGAGCTCTTTAAAGGCTGCCTCAGAGGGTCATGGACTTTCCTTCTTTGGAAGTCCTTAATAGAGAATTTGCATCTTTCAGGAGTGCTGTAGATGGTATTCCTGCATGGCAGGTAGTTAGACTAGATGGTCCTTGCAGTCCTTTCCAGCATAGTTTTGGGATTCATACATACATACATATTTGTAACCACACTGCATATACTATCACCCTGATACTGGAATGCAACCACACAGCATATCCCATCATGCTGATACTGGATTGATCTTTAATTGGCAACAGTGTTTTGATATTAATTTGGCTGGTAACTGGGCCATGCATGGGCTGACGGAAACAAAGGTACTCTGGAAAACAGGAGTCAACGTTCATGCACCAACTATGCCAAAGTAATGAGCCTAACAAATTATCCAAACATTCACACCTTAATGACAATCATTCAGCATTCCTTTGTGAAATGAGGAGACTCTTCCTGTAACATGCAGGACTTAATAGACAGCTATCCATTGAATTGGAAGATTTCATTGCCTTGTCCTCACATCATCTAATCAAAGGAAAAGTGTCTATCAGTCATGTGATACCAGATCACCCCCATTTCACCAATTCCTGGCTGGTTCAGAAATCCTTTGTTCATGCCATTGAGAGTTATCTGAAGACAAATGTTCTTTTGCTCCAGAGCATACCTTCAAAGGGATTTCCCATATAAAAACCCTGGAAAACTTGAGTTCATTGGTTAGGTTCCCATATCCTCCTAAATCCACATCTCTCTGTCCCAGCTCTTACCCCTCCCCCCGAAACCCTGTGCTCCTGCTAACACACCCTGGACTCCTAACTGGCTTCCTTGCCAAGTTAGGTGCTCCATTCCCGGCTTCCCTAATGCTAACCTTCCCTTCTGCCCACCCCACTTTTTGTTGCTGCTACTCAAGAGCACCTCTCCATTGACGCCCCCTTGTTGTGGGAGAGAGGCTTGCATACCCTAATGATGTTTTGAGCTATGCTGGCGGTGGCATAATAGCCACTGGTAGGGTCTCCCATGCCAGACAGGTCAAAACCGAAAGGTCTGACAAAGAGCGTCAAAGGGCAGGATGGGCCCTCTAGCCTTGTGGTAACCGTCCTAGGAGAAGGAAAACTCTAATCCCAAACCTGGGCAGATGGTGCTCGTCCAACCCTGTAAGGTCAACCATCTAAGAGAAGGAAACTCTAATCAAACCTACGGCCCGAGGACCTCGCTGCTACGTCCATGCTTGCAAGGCCACGGCAGATGAATCTCTGGTTTAAAGGGTGAGGCCAGTTCTGTGCACGCTGCGCTCCACCAGAAAAATCCATTGCACAGGCTCGAAGGACAAATCCATTTCCAAAAAAGCCCTGTAGCGACAGGCGAGGGACGAAACCGGCAGGTGTAAAGATGCACTGGAAGCCGCAGCCCCAACCCTGCATGCAGGCAGTTCAGGACATTGGTCGCTCGAGGCTGACCCGGGAGATGACAGTCTTGTTCGGCAGCATCCTGAATGACCAAGCAGCCTTTTTTAAGGATAGCACTGCTTGCTCCATATGGAGAGGGGCCTAGAAAAGGTGGCCTAACGAAAGCTCATCCCCAACTACCTGGTTGGCTAGCCGCGGCCAACGGGAATCTTCTGATGCGGTCAAACCAAGGCAAAGAAACAAAGGCACACACCGGCCTCCAAAGGTGTAAATAAACTGACACTTGCATGCTGGAACATCACAACCATGCAAGACTCTGAAGATAGTGGACGGCCTGAGCGTCGTTCTGCCCTAATAGCCCTTGAACTATTACGGCTTAATATTGACATCGCTGCTCTTAGTGAAGTTCGCTTCCATGAGGAAGGCAGCCTTAAAGAACATGGCGCCGGCTACACACTCTACTGGTCTGGCAAACCCAAAACCAAAAAACATCTTTCAGGAGTAGGCTTTATGATTAAAAACTCCATTGCCTCCAAACTCGAAACCTTGCCAACAGGACACTCTGATCGCATTATTTCCTTACGCCTCCCGCATGTTGTTCTCTTTAGTATATATGCCCCAACTATGCAAGCCGACCCCGTAGAGAAAGACAAATTCTACACAGACCTACGCCAACTCATACAAAAAGTCCCTGTAGAAGATAAAATTATTATCCTTGGTGACTTCAATGCCAGAGTAGGAAAGAACTCCAAAGCCTGGAAAGGTGTCTTAGGCAAGCATGGTGTTGGAAATTGCAATGATAACGGACGCCTCCTGCTAGAGTTCTGTGCAGAACAACAGCTGACTATTACAAACACAATCTTTCAGCAGAAAGATAGCTTGAAGACAACCTGGATGCATCCCCGATCCAAACATTGGCACCTCATTGACTACGTTCTAGTCCGTCAGAGAGACATTCGTGATGTCCGTCATACCCAAGTGATGCCCAGTGCAGAATGCCAAACAGATCATCGCCTCGTCAGATGTAAACTAAATCTTCATCTTAAGTTCAAACCTAAGAGGAGTGGCATCTTAAAGAAGAGACTCCAAGTCAACAATCTTCAACAAGCTACCATGAGAGACAACTTCCAGGCAAATCTACAAATGAAACTTGAAGACCATCCTACAGATCCTTCTCCTACAGTGCTTTGGCAACATATCAAAAACAGTAGCCTCCAGTCTGCAGAAGAATCCCTCGGGTTCTCCCACAAGAAAAATCAAGACTGGTTTGATGAAAACAACCAAGAGATCCAGGAGCTGTTGGCAAGGAAGAGAGCTGCTCACCAGGCATACCTCGCCCAGCCAACCTGTCATGTAAGAAAAGCAGCTTTCTGCCTCACATGTAGCAAACTTCAACAAAAACTCCGAGACATGCAGAACAAGTGGTGGATCAATATAGCAGAAAAGACACAACGCTGTGCAGATCTGGGTGATCATAGAGGATTTTATGAAGCTCTTAAGCAGTGTTTGGACCTACTTATCAGGTCCAAAGCTCCTTATACAGTACAGATGGTCAAACATTAATTACTGATAAAGCCTCCATCCTAAATCGTTGGGCTGAACATTTTCAAAGTCTCTTTAGCGCCAACCGAGTAGTCCAAGCCTCAGCTATCCAACATATGATACAAAAACCGATGCAAAATGAGTTGGACATAGCTCCCACTTTGGAAGAGACCCTTAAGGCCATACAGCAGATGAAAAACGGCAAGGCAGCTAGGATTGATGGAATCCCACCTGAAGTTTGGAAACACGGAGGTCATGCACTCCACGAAAAATTCCACGAATTCCTTGTGAATTGCTGGGAAAAAGGGGAACTGCCATCAGACCTCCGAGATGCAGTCATCATCACCCTGTACAAGAAAAAAGGAGCAAAATCCGATTGCTCAAACTATCGAGGCATAACACTGCTCTCTATTGCTGGAAAAATCCTTGCAAGGATACTCCTGAACAGATTAGTTCCTGCTATTGCAGAAGACCTTCTCCCTGAAAGCCAATGTGGCTCCAGAGCCAATAGAAGTACTACAGACATGGTATTTGCCCTTAGGCAACTGCAAGAAAAATGTAGGGAGCAGAACAAGGGTCTCTATGTAACATTTGTCGACCTCACCAAAGCCTTTGACACTGTAAGTAGAAAAGGTCTGTGGCAGATCCTGGAAAGACTAGGATGTCCCCCCAAATTCCTTAAAATGATTATCTTGCTACACGAGGGCCAGCGTGGTCAAGTCAGATATGGCGATGCTCTTTCAGAGCCCTTTCTAATAACTAATGGAGTGAAGCAAGGTTGTGTTCTTGCACCAACTTTATTTACAATCTTCTTTAGCACGATGCTCCAAAGGGCTATGGCAGAGCTTGAAGAAGACGATGGCATCTATATACGCTACCGTACTAATGGCAGCTTCTTTAACTTAAGCCGTCTGAGGGCTCACACTAAGACTCCAAACTATCTAGTCCGTGAGCTGGTCTTCGCCGATGATGCTGCCCTTGTTGCCCACACAGAAGCAGCTCTGCAGCGCCTAACGTCCTGCTTTGCAACAGCTGCAGAGCTGTTTGGGCTAGAAGTCAACCTGAAGAAAACAGAAGTACTTTACCAGCCTGCACTACAGGACGAACACCACCATCCCCACATTGCCGTTGGCAAATCTGTGCTCAAGTCCATTCAGCAGTTCACCTACCTGGGAAGCATCATCTCCTCAGATGCCAAGATTGACAAAGAGATCGATCACAGATTAGCAAAGGCATATAGTGCATTTGGAAGACTTCACAAAAGAGTCTGGAGCAATAAACACCTGAGGCAAAGCACAAAAATCAGTGTGTATAGAGCCATTGTACTGTCTATCCTTCTTTATGGATCTGAAACATGGGTCACCTATCGCCACCACCTACGACTCCTCGAGCGCTTTCATCAGCGCTGTCTACGCACAATCCTAAATATACACTGGACTGACTATGTGACAAATGTTACTGTCCTTGAGCAAGCAGGGATCACCAGCATTGAGGCCATGATATTGAGAACGCAGCTGCGCTGGGCAGGGCACGTTTCTAGGATGGAGGACCATCGCCTCCCAAAAATACTACTCTACGGTGAACTCGCCATGGGTCAGCGTAAGAGGGGCGCTCAAAAAAAGCGATACAAAGACTCCCTGAAACAACATCTCAGGCTTGGCCAAATTGATCACCAACAGTGGTGCGCCCTGGCCTCACATCGGGAGGCATGGAGACGCACTATCCACAATGCTGCAGCCTTATTTGAGAACTCAGGACGAACAAGTCTTGAAGAGAAACGACAACGCAGAAAGAATCACAACCCAAAAACATCACCCAAGGAGACCTTCTGCTGTGCTTTTTGCAACCGGACTTGTTTATCTCGGATTGGCTTTTTTAGTCATCAGCGCGCTTGCAGAAAGCGCGGGATGAGTCCTTCCTGAATCTTCGTTTGTGAAGAAAAACCAGAGGGACTCAAGAGCAACACCACTTCTCCTGACGAGAGCCCATCTACAGGAGCAAGTGCAGTATCACCCCAGTAGCCTCAGCCTATTTCCCTTTCTAACTATTTCTTGCCTTACTCTGGTTGTCTTGTTTGCTTGTTTAAATGAATGTGTGCCATGTGTGAATGCCTTACTTAGCTCAATAAAGTTTCATCAGTTATTTTTGGATATCTGACTCCCATGTCTTTCTTGACTCCACCCGTATACATAGGGTTTAAGATCTCGTAAGTTACACAGCCTCTCGTATCACCATTTGAGTCACTATTCCCCTTTGTGAGATCATTTTCATGAGTGGATTTTCCATGGACATGAGTGCTTTGTGTAACATTATAGATATAGATATAGATATAGATATAGATATAGATTAGGATATAGGATATAGCCAAAGCAAATCTCACAAAGATTACATTACAGACTAAATTAACATTCCACAAAACAAACAAATATAAACAAACATATATTACACAATAACTAAAAAATAAAAAAGACGACTTCCCCCTTCTTACTAGAAGTATTGTTGTATACTTGAATTAAATTCCCTTCTGTTGACCTTAATTTAATAACCCACCAACTTATTATTATGAAATCACTAATTTTTGAAGGCTGCAATTGTTATCTTTTCTTCATTTACTCTTAATAATTGTATTAGTGGTTCCCAATCTTTCAGAATTTTTTCATTTGATTTGGCCTTTAACAACATAGTTAATTTATCTATTTCTAACATTCCACACACTTTAACTAACCAGTCATCCATTCCTGAAATGTCCACTTGTTTCCACATCTGTGTGTATATAAGCCTGGATGCAGTATAGAATATTTTTTTATGATAATGTTTTTATTTGGACATCAAATATCCCTAAAAAGAAGTACCCTGGTTTCAAGAGGATTTATGTTTTAATTTTCCTGAATCATCCTCTGTATTTGCTTCCATTATCTTCTTGCTTTATCATAGGTCCACCAGGGATGATAAAATGAACCTATTTGCTGTTGGCACTTCCAACATATATTGCTATACCACTGGTACATTTTTGCACGTTTTGCTGGTGTTAAATATCATCTAAACTGCATTTTGTAGAAGTTTTCCCTTAGTTTATATAATATTGTAAACTTCAGCCCTTCCACATTTTCTCCCATTTTTCCAATTCTATATTATAGCCTAGATTTATGGCCCACTTTACCATGCAGTCCTTTTCTTGTCCTTCTTCCATCTCTAATCTCAATAGCAATTCATGCATTTTGCCAATAGGATGTTTATCATTTGTCAGTAGCAGTTCCTCAAATTCTGTTTGTTTGTTTTTTACTTTGCAAATCCAGATAATTTTTTTCCATGGTACATCATTCCTATAACTGCCTGAAATCAAACCATTGAATGTTCAAGCCTTCCATACTTAACTTTTCCCTCAATTTAATTCTGTATTTGCCATTTTCTGACAATAACAAATCATTATATGTAATCCATTTCCCCCTATGTCTTTATCTATCTTATGAAAGACTTCTTGTCCTAAGATCCACAATGGTACTTTCTGACAGAACCTAAATTTATATTTTTTTTCCTAATTCTCAGAATGGCATGTCTTGCATAGTAGTAATTAAAATTGGCATTTTCTTTAACTTCGTTGTAACACAAATACCTGTGCCACCCAAACCTTAATTCATGACCTTCTAAAGTTAGGAGTCTATTATTGTCTAAATTTATCCAGTCTTTTGATCAGACTTGACTAGTCCTTTCCAGCGCTAAGATCTTTTTATTGTTTGTTGAGCAATTAATATTAAAGTGACACACATCATAGCTGAAAGTGACAGAAGGATAATGACAGTGTGTAGGGAGTTATATACCAGTAGGCAAGCATGGTGTTGGAAATTGCAATGATAACAGATGCCTCCTGCTAGAGTTCTGTGCAGAACAACAGCTGACTATTACAAACACAATCTTTCAGCAGAAAGATAGCTTGAAGACAACCTGGATGCATCCCCGATCCAAACATTGGCACCTCATTGACTATGTTCTAGTCTGCCAGAGAAACATTCACAATGTCCATCATACTCAAGTGATGCCCGGTGCAGAATGCCAAACAGATCATCGCCTCGTAAGATGTAAACTAAATCTTCATCTTAAGTTCAAACCTAAGAGGAGTGGCATCTTAAAGAAGAGACTCCAAGTCAACAATCTTCAACAAGCTACCATGAGAGACAACTTCCAGGCAAATCTGCAAACAAAACTTGAAGACCATCCTACAGATCCTTCTCCTACAGTGCTTTGGCAACATATCAAAAACAGTAGCCTCCAGTCTGCAGAAGAATCCCTCGGGTTTTCCCACAAGAAAAATCAAGACTGGTTTGATGAAAACAACCAAGAGATCCAGGAGCTGTTGGCAAAGAAGAGAGCTGCTCACCAGGCATACCTTGCCCAGCCAACCTGCCATGTAAGAAAAGCAGCTTTCCGCCTCACATGTAGTAAACTACAACAAAAACTCCGAGACATGCAGAACAAGTGGTGGATCAATATAGCAGAAAAGACACAATGCTGTGCAGATCTGGGTGATCACAGAGGATTTTATGAAGCTCTTAAAGCATTGTTTGGACCTACTTATCAGGTCCAAAGCTCCTTATACAGTACAAGAAAAAAGGAGCAAAATCCGATTGCTCAAACTATCGAGGCATAACACTGCTCTCTATTGCTGGAAAAATCCTTGCAAGGATACTCCTGAACAGATTAGTTCCTGCTATTGCAGAAGACCTTCTCCCTGAAAGCCAATGTGGCTCCAGAGCCAATAGAAGTACTACAGACATGGTATTTGCCCTTAGGCAACTGCAAGAAAAATGTAGGGAGCAGAACAAGGGTCTCTATGTAACATTTGTCGACCTCACCAAAGCCTTTGACACTGTAAGTAGAAAAGGTCTGTGGCAGATCCTGGAAAGACTAGGATGTCCCCCCAAATTCCTTAAAATGATTATCTTGCTACACGAGGGCCAGCGTGGTCAAGTCAGATATGGCGATGCTCTTTCAGAGCCCTTTCTAATAACTAATGGAGTGAAGCAAGGTTGTGTTCTTGCACCAACTTTATTTACAATCTTCTTTAGCACGATGCTCCAAAGGGCTATGGCAGAGCTTGAAGAAGACGACGGCATCTATATACGCTACCGTACTAATGGTAGCTTCTTTAACTTAAGCCGTCTGAGGGCTCACACTAAGACTCCAAACTATCTAGTCCGTGAGCTGGTCTTCGCCGATGATGCTGCCCTTGTTGCCCACACAGAAGCAGCTCTGCAGCGCCTAACGTCCTGCTTTGCAACAGCTGCAGAGCTGTTTGGGCTAGAAGTCAACCTGAAGAAAACAGAAGTACTTTACCAGCCTGCACCACAGGACGAACACCACCATCCCCACATTGCCGTTGGCAAATCTGTGCTCAGCAGTCCGTTCAGCAGTTCACCTACCTGGGAAGCATCAACTCTTCTGATGCCAAGATTGATAAAGAGATCGATCACAGATTAGCAAAGGCATATAGTGCATTTGGAAGACTTCACAAAAGAGTCTGGAGCAATAAACACCTGAGGCAAAGCACAAAAATCAGTGTGTATAGAGCCATCATATTGTCTATCCTCCTTTATGGATCTGAAACATGGGTCACCTATCGCCACCACCTACGACTCCTTGAGCGCTTTCATCAGCGCTGTCTACGCACAATCCTAAATATACACTGGACTGACTATATGACGAATGTTGCTGTCCTTGAGCAAGCAGGGATCACCAGCATTGAGGCCATGATATTGAGAACACAGCTGCGCTGGGCAGAGCACGTTTCTAGGATGGAGGACCATCGCCTCCCAAAAATACTACTCTACGGTGAACTCGCCACGGGTCAGCGTAAGAGGGGCGCTCAAAAAAAGCGATACAAAGACTCCCTGAAAAAACATCTCAGGCTTGGCCAAATTGATCACCAACAGTGGTGCGCCCTGGCCTCACATCGGGAGGCATGGAGACGCACTATCCACAATGCTGCAGCCTTATTTGAGAGCTCACGATGAACAAGTCTTGAAGAGAAACGACAACGCAGAAAGAATCACAACCCAAAAACATCACCCAAGGAGACCTTCTGCTGTGCTTTTTGCAACCGGACTTGTTTATCTCGGATTGGCCTTTTTAGTCATCAGCGCGCTTGCAGAAAGCGTGGGATGAGTCCTTCCTGAATCTTCGTTTGCGAAGAAAAGCCAGAGGAGAATGATTCTGGAAGCTGTAGTCTAAATATAACTTTTCAAATGCTGTCCCTATCATAAAGGATATTGAAAATTGTGAAATAACTCTCTATTATCTATGCATAACCAATGTTTTGCTTTTTAGTGACTAAAAAAAGCTGCAGTTATTAGGAGGGAAAGAAGACTGCCAGATAATGAAAAATATTTGAAAACTGAGCATTTTCTTTGGTATAGGCACACAGATATTAGTGGGTGGTATACCTCGGTATCTCTTGTGAGAGGAGGAATATGACTTTGGTCCAAAGTTCAATAATGCTATAATTAATTTTCTTGAATTTATTTTTTCCTTTGACAAAAGACTATTTAATACAAAGAGATTAGCCTTTGCATCTTAGTCAGTGCTGCAGCTTAATGAATACATTCTAAAAATAAGCCTGAAAAGGATTAATCAAATTCATAATACTTTAATTGTGCACTCTTACTCTCATTTGGAAGCTTCTCTCTTTTTTTAGCACACCTAGATTTGAATGCAAAGGTGAACATTCTACAGCACTCATCCATTATTTTAATAGCCTATTTTTCAAATACACACTTAAAATATAATAAGAGCTGAATTCTTTGGTAATAGGCTTAGTACTCCCAAGTGGTAGAATGATGGATAGAACTTTTTGATGGGCCTAACAGTATCCTGTTGAGCACCGTCACCAACAATTACATTTTCACTTATAAGAAGATTTGATAAAGAACTGCTAGGTAACTGACAGGGAGAGAGAGACAGGGAAGGAAGAACACCCCATAAATCTAACCAGTAGGTAAAATGCAGCCCAGCAATTAAATGACTTCCCAAGTGTGATGGGAAGGATCACCCAGTCCGATGCACCAATGAATCACAATCTCAGAATGAATGTCATCTCAGAAGTTATGGATTGGTTGCAAATTCCAATTTTTTAAAATGGGTTTGCAGGGGTGATTACGACAGTGTGACATTGCTAAGTAAGACCACTTTTCCATATTTAACTTTCTATTGGGAAAAAATGTACTGTTCATCCCAGTAACATAATGCATAAACATTGCAAAGTTATATAGTGTATAGATGTATTTAGGCTCTGCTTATGAGACTAAGGAGACTACTGTAGACTCTTCTCATGAGACTAACTATTCATCTTAAACTCTTTTATTTCAGTGATTATTGTGTAAACCAAAAGCAGGCAAGCAAGTCAGCTCCAAATCAGTAGGGCAACTGAACTGGCTGGCTCCTGCCCAAACATAATATTGGCTGAAACACTGCCATATTTGATGTCGCTTCAGTTACAGCCAAAATGGGTACTACTGATTATACCAGCATATTTGCTTGCAACATTCAGGGTTAAATGCAGGAGTTCTCAATGATGGCAGCTCTCTGTGGTAGAATACAGAAAGGAAGCAAGTAAGAGGAGGGGGGAACAATAAGAATGCCGCAAGAGAAAATAGCTGGAAGGGCATAGTGCTGAAGAGCAGAGCAGAAACAAAGCAACACAGTGGGAAGCACAAGCATGGTTTGGAAGGGGTGCCTGTTGGCTATGTGGTAGTTTTGCCCTGCCTCAGGTATAAATAGTCTTCTAGTAGGGGTGAAGGGGAGAGAGAGATAAGTTTGCACCTGGACATTCAGTGCGTGAGAAGTTTTCTATATTAATATACATCAAGAAAGACTGTGACCAAGAGGTTAGATATTAAAGTCCACGTGTTATGGACTTTATTTGAGGGTGAATACAGCTGTTCTATAAAAAGTAAACACACAGCGTATTGCCAGCCTTGAACCACAGAATGAGTCTTATTTTGTCAGTGATTTGCAACTGAAATAAATAATAGGGAAGCATACTAGCAAATTGAATGAGGATTCAACCGTTATTTATTTGTTACTTGATCAGTTAGTCAGTGAGTTACATGTATACACTGTCTTTCCTCCAATGATCTCTCAGTGGCATTTGTGGTTCCCCTCCCCCTCTTTTATCCTCAGAGCAGCCCTGTGATGTAAGCTCAGAAAGTGTGACTGGCCAAAGACCACAGAGTGAGCTTCTTAATTAAGTGAGAACTGTCTCTTCCAAATCCTAGTCCAATGTTTTAACCATGGCAACACGGTGATTCTCACATACCCTCCAACTGTCCCAGTTTGCCAGGGACCATCTCAATTCATCCTTTCCCATCTAGCTTTTGCAGCTCCTTCTAAAATATCCCAGTTTTTCTCTTCTCTTCCCACTTTCACACTTTGTTCTCAGCTTACTTGAACTGCTGCAAACTGAGTTCAAAGTGCAAGAGTAGTTATACTCAATTAACAGTGGAGGGGAGGGGAGGGGAGGAGAAGGAGAGGAGAGGTGGAAACTTGCCATTACCATTAACAGTATAGAAACAATTTAAGTGAAAAAAAATCATGATGTTGTAGAAATGCTCTTAAGATATTTGAGACATTTCTTTAATAAAGAAAATAAAGCTGACATGATGCTCTCTCAGTTTAAAAGGAATAATGAAAACAGTTGGAGTAAAAAGATATAATGGTTATAAAGTGAATCCTGAGGATATTGCTTCTAATTTGTAAACTATTATGAATAAACTATTATCCATCTGATAAGCCCAGTAAAGAAACTGTGGATGCCTCCCTAAATCTATCAAATAATATACCCAAGGTTTAATCAGATGATGTTGAGTTATTATAGGTTCCCAGTTAATCAAGAAGGAGTAATTAGTACATTGAAGTGCAATAAGCACCAGGGACATATTCTATCAGGAGAGGTTTATGAACAGCTTGTGAATACAGTTGATTAAAACCCTCCTCCTACTCAGGATAGGGTGGTGGTTGTTTTTTCTCAACTTTCACAGAGAATTTTCAGACAAAACGTGATCTTTTGCAAAGAGTGTCTGAGACACTGGAAGACTTCTGGCCTGTTCCATATGCCTCCCTTCCTGCCCTATGCTGTTTCTGCCCTACAGGCAATTCCCCTCATCCTATTCCCTTCCTCAGATTTATTTGGTAAGGGGAACAAAGGAAAGCTGATGCAAGGTAAGCTTCCAGTTTTCAGCTGAGGGACCCTGTTTTTCCAATGAAGCCCAGATGGGATCTACACAGCCCCTTAGTAAGCTATGAACCTTTACTCTTGCCCCAGCTTATTATTAATTACCTTTGTATCCCACCAAAGCTCTAAGTCATACACCACCACCATCATCCAATCTCATCTTATCCTCACAACAATCAGTGAAGTAAGTTAGACTGAAAGACAGTGACTGGCCCAAAGTCACCTGTTAGTCCCATGCTGTTACACAAGTGCTCCTCAAAGTGGTGGTCCATGGACTGCCAGGGATCCATTGCTGCTACTCTGCAGTGGGTTTCCAGGAAAGAAACAGTTGTAGTCAGTGGACACAAATATAGCAAATACTATATTTGCTATACCACACTATGTTATACCACACCAACTCTATATACTTTCAGTACTGCTGAGATGTATAAAGGGAATCATTCCTTATTGATTTGTGCATTTATTAAAACATTTCTAGCCCATCTTTTATCTAAAGACCTCAAGATGGAGTAGCACTATTGAAAAAAATGAAAACAATTTAAATGAAGTACAGTAAAACAATGTAAAAGAAAGGAGGGAGTAACTTACAGGGTAGGCTGCTGCATTGTTGCACATCAATACCCCCATTGTCAAAGTTGCTGTTGTGTAACAGTGGTAGTAGCAAACACCCCCTACACACACACACACACACACACACACACACGTCACTTTAAAATAAAGTGCATGAAGCAAGCTGTACTTCTGGAAGGCTTCCAGGAGCTGGATTTCATTTGAAAACAATATGTCTGCTCCTCATATGCTTTGTTTTGAAGGAACTGGCTGAGATATCTGTTAGGTTTTTTGGTTTGTTTTGCTTTGACCAGAATCCTGTTGGAGATTTACATATGTGTAAACACTGTTGTGATAATGGCGGTCCTCCATTATCACAACTGTAGTTACAGTGCTACACAGTGAATCCTGTCCTGATCCTCCCAGTTTCCACTTACTGGGAAGCAGCTACTGCAATCGACAGGGGAGCTGACTGACAACCCCTCCCATGAATGATCTCTGGTGTGATGGGCAGGAGCAGGGTCCCTGTCAAATTCCCCCTTGAGCTGGAGATTGCTGCATGGCAAAGGGTGGGGCCATCAGTCTTCTGTTTCCTAATCAACAGGGGTACAGAATTTCATCAGTCGCATGGCTGCTTCGAAGGGCTACATAGGGATTATGAATATGAAACAGTCACAAGTGCATAACTCTAGGTTGTGCATTTGTAACTGCTCAACAGGATTCCAGTCTTTGTATTATTTTTGTCCACTGCAACATGCACTCTAATACTTCACAAATGAAAAGTTGGACAGATGTAGCCAAGCAGTGTCAGAGCATGGTCAAGATAGTAAATGTTATTACTGAGGAAGAAAAGATAAGCTAAGAGAGGCTGCAGCAGTTTACTTTTGCCTGAGATTACTGAGAAAGTCTCCTCTCTCTTTTGCTGAGTTAATGGAGTTGAAACTACTTTTCAGTTTGAAGTCAGGGCTTGTCTACACAGGCAAACACACACACACTGTATTCACCCCTCAGTCATGGTGCAGTTGCCACACAATGTTTGAAATGATTCACATCTTCATTGGGGCTTCTGAAGGAAAATCCAGGTCTGAAAGATTTGCAGTTTACTCTGCATTTGAAGGGGAAACCCAAATTTTAGGCCATGTGGCTGCCACAGATTGGCTTTGAGCAAAGCTGGGGGCTTCTGTTCCGGGGCTTTTTTTAATTTAATTTTTTTTTTTCAATTGTGTGCGTATCTGGATAAGTGTATCTCCACTTATCCAGTAATACTGTACTCTGGGACAATGTTTATTTGCATGCACAAGCAAATAGGAAAAAAACCCAAAAGCTGTGTGTCCAGAAAGAATGTGATGTATAGGACATGTGATCAGCATTGGACTGTCCCTTTATACCAAGGTGAGTTTGCTTATGGTTATGTCAGGATAATGTCCCTTTAACTGCAGAGACAAAATGTTGAAGCAACAGACCACACTAGCACAGCTGAAGTGGGTATGTGCACAACTATAGCTAGGCAGAAGTTGACTATCCAAACACTCCTATAAAGATACATTCTGTGTGAGTTACTGGTGTGGGTTGGTGTTGATGAGTATTGGATGTTTGGATTCATTATTGAGGTTTGATGTATGTATTCTGTGTCTTGTACTAGAACTGAAGATAAAGCCTTCAGTAGGACCTTGCTGTTTGTAAGCCTTCTTCTTGTGGGTGAAAGAGGATCAAAGCAGTGATAAAGCCTTCTAGCTGACGACTTTGTTTTTCAAGCCCTATTCTGCTGTGTAGTTTATCTGCTGTTTGGCTACTCCTGGGTTTAGTTTGTCCCCAGGCAGTGCCAGGTACCTCTCAGTGAGCCTATACAGAGTGGACAGATTACAGTGTTGCAGGTTACTCCAGAGAAGCCCCAGTGAGTGTGGTATTTATGGGGCTGCTGTGGATCAAAAACATACAGAGGGGCTACAAGGTGGGTTTGGGGCTTCCCGCCAGTGTAGACAAGCCCTCAGTTTGCACCAATTGAAGTAAGCAGAGGATAAAGTGAGGGGGAAAGGTGGAGGATGAGATTGAAACTGGGACATTTTAAAAGTAAAAGTGGGATGCCAGGGGATTATTGGTCGGGACTGTCCCTCTCAGATCAGGACAGCTGGAAGTTATGCTGTTGACAATTCAGCAGTGCAGCAGCGAACTCCAAAACAGCAACAGAAAGGGCAACTGAGGCCACCAAAAGAACAGGCATGCAAGCCTAGGGGCATGTGTTGGCCATCCCTGCTCTGAAGTTTTAATAGGAACCAGCAACAAATGGGAAGGAGGGAAAAGAGGGAAGGAAGGAAGCAAATGCACCAAGATGTACCGTACATATTGAGCCCAAAATGTTTCAAATGCTTTCCTCAGGTAACAGCAACTGTTAACAGTCCACGGGGTTTCCCCTCCCCTGTCTTTTTACCATAGAACATGCTGGGCACCCCCGAACATAGTTTTCTACATCCTGGTGTAGGCCTGGCCACTAATATTACCTCTTCAACAGCCGTAAAGTCTTTACAAGGCCAAAATGACCTACAAGATTTTGAAACATGACCTTGTTGTAGACTTTTATCCCCTCAACCCTTCTAGTACATATATTCTGTCCCCTCTGTACCACACACCATATCTGAACACAAACTCATTTTCATGGTTCTTTTTTTTAAATATCCATTCAGGGGTTCTCTTAAGTGTTTGTTTGTGACAGAGTTAGCTTTCAAGGTCAAAAACCCAAGATCATTGTACCTAATGGTGCCCACAAAGAAGTTATATGAAAGATGTTGGGCTCAGTATATTTTTCTGTACCTGAAGACTCCCTTCCCCTTTCTTCTCTCATACAAGATGCTCTCCTGTATTTAGTGCCCTCTAAACACATGTAGAAATCAGAAATGATAGATTTCTGGATGCCGTTCTGACCTCATATTTCCAGTCTGCAACACACACACACACACCCCTTGGGAATTTGAAATAATAGATCAGGGCATGTGCATATATTGGAAGAGTGAAACAATAAGGACAAACTGATTAATTGTTTGTCATGTTGTCTGTTCTCCCCCACCCCCTTAAAAGAAGGTCAATGTAAGCACTGTGCATTAGTAGACACTGAGCAATGCTACAGGGACAGCAAAACAAGCTGGATGATCTATTAGGTCCTCTCAGTCCTGCAAGTCTTGGTTTCCCTTCTCGCTAAAGGATAAAATATAGATTGCCTGCTATACTAGACTCCTGTATCTGCAAGCTCCTATATAATGGATGTCACATTAAGTCTGTACTGTCAAAACACAGTGGCACTAGTATGAAACAAGAAATTGTTATCTTCTTATTCAGTAAACATTTGCTGCCTTCAGAACAGCAAGTGCATATGATTTATTTGTACTTTGGATGGAAGGTGCTGTCTTTTTGAAGTTTATGGGAAGAGTTAGGGGTTGTCCGGATGATGAAAATACTCCTCATAGAATTTGCAGAGAATATGATGTGTCCCAATGTGATCTGAATGAAATTCACGGTATTTGGAAGGGGGGGGGGGTAAAAACTCTGCAAACTGTAAAAGGATTCATGGTTTTCCCTGAAGTTTAACGGAAAATGCTCATAGATGCGCATTTTCACTCATGTGGACATCCAAATTTACATCACTGCAGATTTTATCTCTATTGCCACTTATTAGAGTGTGTGGACACTCCATTTGAATAGATGTGAACAGATGTGAATACGCAAAAAAATGGTGGAGATAAAAAGGCATCACTGCAAATAGGCAAAAAGGTGCAGTCACTTGCAGTAAACCATCGCATCTAAACAAGACCTTAGAATTAATACTGCACTTAGTTAAAACACTGGGTGCTATAAATACCTCTTCTCTTGTGTCGCCCCCACAAAGCAGAAAAGAAACATGCTTCATTTCTCCATGGTTCTTGATTCTTCTTCTCTCTGAAGGCTAAATTACTGCCCTAGAATCATAGTCGAAAGAGACCACAAGGTCCATCTAGTCCAACCCTCTGCCATGCAGGACAACACAATCAAAGCATTCCTGACAGATGGCCATCCAGCTTCTGTTTAATAGCCTCCAAAGAAGGAGACTCCACCGCACTCTGAGACAGTGCATTCCACTGCTGTACAGCTCTTATTGTCAGGAAGTTCTTCCTATTGTTTAAGTGGAATCTCTTTTCCTGTAATTTGAGTCCATTGCTTTGTGTCTTTATCCCTGGAGCCACAGAAAACAAGCTTGCTCCATCCTCAGTATGACATCCCTTCAAATAGTTAAAGATGGCTATCATATAATCTCTCAACCTTCTCTTCTCCAGACTAAACATCCCCAGCTACGTAAACCACTACTCATAGGGCATGGCTTCCAGACCTCCCACCATCATGGTTGCCCTCCTCCGGACACGTTCCAGCTTCTCATTATCCTTCCTGAATTGTGGTACATAGAACTGGACAAACTATTCCAGGTGAGGTCTGACTCAAGCAGAATAGAGTGGCACTATTACTTCCCTTGATCTAGATACTCTACTCCTATTAATGCAGCCTAGAATTGTATTGGCTTTTTTAGCTGCCATGTAACATTGCTGACTCATGTTCAGTTTGTGGTCCACTAAGACTCCTAGATCCCCTCTGTATGTGCTACCATCAAGCCAGGTGTCACCCATCCCATATCTGTGCATTTCATTTTTACTGTCCAAGTGTAGTACTCTACATTTCTCCCTGTTGAAATTCATTTTGTTAGTTTTGGCCCAGCTTTCTAATCTGTTAAGGTCATTTTGACTTCTGATTCTGTCCTCTGGGGTATTAGCTACCCCTCCTTATTTGGTGTCATCTGCAGACCTGATAAGAATACCTCTATTCCATTATCCAAATACGTGGGAACCCTGTTCATGTATGTAAAGCAAAAAAAAGAAACAGACTTACCTGGGCTGGTTCCCATCCCAAACACCCACAAACTGAGTACAGATGACATGCACTAGACATCTGCATTGGATATATGGATGTTGGGACTGGGGCATGCCTGAGTACACAGTAACAGGCATGAATCCATCCTGCCTCCCTCCAGATTCAACACTCTTGCGCCTACCAGAATATAACAAGGGAACAGGGCTGCAGCTTAGCCTTAAGAGAGAGCTAGAATTGAGAGCCATCTAATGATCAGATTTGCTTCTCATTCTGTCTTGGGGGGATTTGGAAAAAAACTGAGAAGAGTTAGCAATGTTATACAAGTTGTTGCTCATAGCAGATCGTTATAATTAGTAATCCTTAGAGTTAATAAAGACATGGCTCTTTATTCCCATATCTATCTTCATCCCAGGCTCCATAGGCAATAATGAACATTTAAAAAAAATCTGCTTCCTAGCTAATAAGTGTAAGTTGTAGTAATTTTTTTAAAAAAAGTTTCAATCAATTCATTTAACCAATTAATCAAATAAACATTGTGGATCAACTATATAGTATGTACATGCAGGACATGCTGCTATTTCCTGATCTCTTACTAACATGTCCTAGAATACACCTATATTCAGAACTGTAACAGTGCTTAAAATACCTGTGGCTCATATATACCGGGCTGGTAAGAGTGATAAGAGTGACAAAGTAGATAATGTGAAGCTTATAGAGAATTTGAATGATTGTCAAAGGCTACGTAGGGGCATGGATCACTTTACATTTTGAAAGCAAACATTACAATGAGTGATGGATTTGTGTGCAGAGCTTGGAGGTATCTAGTTCCAAAAAAATTAGTTCTGCCAACTTGTAGAGTCCTTTTTTACAGTAACACAAATATAAATGAGTTACATTATGATCAGAATTGTGTTGGTGACATACACTGGCATAGCCTTCTGTTTAACATATTTTCTGTGCAGATAACAGGATTTTGTACAAGAAAACATGTTTTTCTCTTCAGAATAATTTCTGCACAACATTTTGGGGTGTTGGATTGTACAAAATTCTTCCTGAGCTATTATTCTTCCTGACCAGGGTTCTCATCTGTTAAGAAACCATTATTTTTCAACCTGGGAATAATTAATTCTGAATATTTTTCTCAACCCTAGTCACTCATGGGGAGGGTGGGAGTGGGGGTGTTTAGGGATTTTATTTGTATTGTATTTTAAATTTTGTAAGCCGCCCCGATTGTTTTAACAGAGGGGCAGGGTATAAATAAATATTATTATTATTATTATTATTATTACTCATGACAATTTCTTTTAGTTAAAAAAAACTATCATACCCACTATGTACACTTTTGGATATAATAAGTGTTGGCAGCAGGATTTGTCACCTTTGCTGCTCTCATAGGGCCGGGAAGAGATGACAGTGGTCATAGAAGGCATCTGGCCTTAAGGATAGTCTGTGCCACCTCAGTATGGTGACAGTTGGGGGCCGTGGCATCCTCAAATGGCATGTATTTTGGTGGCACTGTTAGTCTTGATGGAGTCTCTGCTAATCTTGGGGCCTGGGCAAATGCCCATCTTTGCCACTTTCTGGAGGCAGACCTGGATAATATCTCTTGAGAGAATCATAGAATCACAGAGTTAGAAGAGACCACAAGGGCCATCCAGTCCAACCCCCTGCCATGCAGGAATACAAAATCAAAGCATTCCTGGCAGATGGCCATCCAGCTTCTATTTAAAAACCTCCAAAGAAGGAGACTCCACCACACTCTGAGGCAGCTCATTCCACTGCCAAAAAGCTCTTACTGTCAGGAAGTTCCTCCTAATGTTGAGGTGGAATCTCTGTTCCTGTCGTTTGAACCCATTGCTCCGTGTCCTAGTCTCTGGAGAAGCAGAAAACAAGCTTGCTCCATCCTCAGTATGACATCCCTTCAAATATTTAAAGATGGCTATCATATAACCTCTCAACCTTCTCTTCTCCAGACTAAACATCCCCACCTTTCTAAGCCGCTAATCATAGGGCATGGCTACCAGAACTCCTACCATTTTGGTCGCCCTCCTCTGCACATGTTCCAGCTTCTCAATATCCTTCCTGAATAGTGGTGCCCAGAACTGGACACAGTATTCTAGGTTAGATCTGACCAAAGCAGAATAGAGTAGCACTATTACTTCCCTTGATCTAGACACTATACTCCTATTAATGTAGCCTAGAATTGCATTGGCTTTTTTAGCTGCTGCATCACACTGCTCACTCATGTGCAGCTTGTGGTCCACTAAGACTCCTAGATCCCTTTCACATGTACTGCCATCAAGCCAGGTGTCACCCATCCTATATTTGTGCTTTTCATTTTTGCTGCCTAACTGTACTATCCTACATTTCTCCCTGTTGAAATTCATTTTGTTAGTTTTGGCCCAGCTTTCTAAGCTGTTAGGGTCATTTTCAATTCTGATCCTGTCCTCTGGGTTATTTGCTACCCCTCCTAATTTGGTGTACTCTGCAAACTTGATAAGCATTCAGTTAACGTAAGAATCTTTCTCATAGTTGTGCTTCTGTTATGTACTTGCATTCTGTTATGTACTTGCATACTATGACGCGGTTATCAACAGTTTCAGAGTGATTAGAAAACTTTATTGGCACAGAAATCCAAGAAATATACTACACAAGTTTGTTGCTGAGAATTGAAACTCAAAGGCTCCACACAATATTAAAAGCATATTACAATCTCTGAAATCTGGCAGGCTCAAATACTGTTGGCTAACCATCATCCCCTGACATGACATTCCCTTACAGCATCCAGCCTCCCTTTCCCAGGCCACTTTTGCATCTGCATTTTTATCTTTTTCCAAACTAGTCAAAACCGTCACCACCTCCCTCCACAGTTGGCCAAACAAACAAACCATTCATTAGCAAGTACCAGAAAAAAATAAAACACACTGAGTATCAAGGTTACAGGCAAATAACTCAAAATTATTTCAGTTACGCAGGATTAGGACCAATCCTGACAGTTTCTGATCTCTTCATGAAAGAAGAATCTTCTCAGGAAATAGATGTTATTGTCCCACTGAGTGTTTTCAGTGTGAGAGATATCAGCTTATTTTTGTTCTGACTCCCTGGGTTCAGATCAGCTGCATCAGCCATCTCGAATGCAAGATCTGAAAAGATCCTTTGTGGGTTAGCTGAAACACTGTGTTCTTGAAGTTTCCTCATGGGATTCATTCAGTCAGCTTCTCCATCCCAGTCTGATGTTTTGACGCCAGGGCTGCAAACTTTCCCTCCTCCCTGCCTTCCAGCATTTGAAGTTTTGTTTGGGTTATCCTAAGACCCAAGAAAGAAAAGAAAAGCTCAAGTGACTCCAAATGAGTTTTGGCAAGCCCTGTAATCAGTGGAGATTATAGATATATATGGCTCTTCAGGCAAAACGCAAAAGCTTTTGCATAATCCCTTTATGTACCATTTCTGCATTCTAATCCATGTGTGTCTGATCTTTAAGATCACTGTAAACCAACATTTTCTGCACATGCAATTACATAGCTGGTAATCAAATCAATGATTTGTGCCCAGACCATTTAGGACCAAAAGCCATGTCCTAGGAATTTTGCAGTGATTTAACAACCATAGCAATTATCACTGGTTGTCTGTATTGATGTGGCCATGTCAAATTCAAACATTTGAAAAAGTTACTTTTTTGGATTATTAATCCCACATCCCTCCAGCCATCATAGCCAGGGCTTCTGGGCATTATCCTCCAAAAAGTAACTTGTGATTTCTTTCCCCTCATTGGTTTGGCTGATTATACAGTCTTGACAGAAACATCAAGGGAAGCCTTCTATTCAGTTCCACATTCTGTCTCCTGGGACCTGTGATTTAGAATTAAAAAGAGGACAAGACTCTCACCAAAACAGTTACACTGAGGACTGTTCGAAGATAATCGCTGTGCATGATACATGTTTGCTGAGCCACAAGACCCACAAGACTCATTCTCTTAGGAGATAAGAAGGGAAGTTATGCCTTTTAGATAGTTTTATAAATGTACTAGCTTAGCTGCTCATGTCTTGCCTTGCCTTGCCTTGCTATTATTTACTGTTAAACACTGTTATACTGTTCTGCCATTCAACATTTATTGGAACTTTGTTGTACAGCTTTTGCCATTTAATATTATTACCACCCCAATTGTGGGAGCCCTGGTCTCTCTCTCTTTCTCTCTCTCTCTCTCTCTCTCTCTCCCCCTTCTTTGCCCACATTTTTGAGCACACCCCTTTTAGAGGTCCAACCCCCCCATAGTAATCGCGACCTTTTTGTTAAAGCCTTTTTGTTAGAAGTCACCATCCATTTTCTCAATTGATGGAATTGTGGCAATCTCACCCCTGTTCCTCCTACCCAATGTGTATTCCTTTGTAATCCTGTGCCTTGGTCACTCAGTTTACAAAAATGAAACCATGTGACTTCACTACATGGGTTCCATTGCGGGGTGTGTGTGTGTTAGCATGCTCTACTACTACTCCCTGCAAGATTCCATAACTGAACATATTGGACACTTTTCGGGGTCACTTTGGCTGGGAGGTTAGGCAACTGGAGATCAGCCAAAGGTCACGATGAACTGAGATGTGTCCAGAAATATAATGGTGGGAAAGCCCAAGTTAGGATGATGCGGAAAGCCCCTGCAGTAATGGGTTTATGCTAACGACCCAGTCATTAAGGGGTATGTGCTAATCCTTTCTTCAAGCCGTGGGTGTTTCAAACAATAATTCAATCATGCAAACAAGTGACCATTCCTCATTCCATACCTTACAGAAATCTCTTCTATACCCCCTACCTGACCAAACATTAAGAAGCTACTGCAGAACCATCAATGTTTGGTCTTTCAAGAACTAAAGCAATCAGTTGAGTTTCAGTCTCTTTTGTCTGTCTTGTGGGAGAGGGATCCAGGCTTTGTCATAACCAGAATACCCCTTCAGGATATGAAATAGGGTATAAATATTAGACCCTAGATCCCAGCAAAGTGTGCCACAGATGGACCTTGTCACTCTGCTGGATTCTCTGTGCCACTTTCAGATGCCAGTCTGAGTATCTTCACTGTATAGAACTCTCCTCCTCAAGGCTGGTAACTATCATCCTATCTTCCCAGACTTCTCTCTACCCAACCTTTCTGCCTTATTCTGCTATAGCCCTGTACGGTTCTTAAGAGTGTATGTTTTGTATGTTAGCACATCTCCTGTGTTATTTCCAATTAAAATACTTTCTTTAACTGGAGTGCTGTCTACAGTTAGTACTGGTATACATAGGTGAAAAGATCCCCGAAGTTACCCTCCTCTCATAGGCCTCCTGTTTGAGCTAATAATTCCCCTAAATATTTAAAGAAGATTTTGGCATCATAGGTGGGACTTTAAAGCACCCCCCACCTCCTAGGTAACACCATAACTGAACTGTATTCACAATCCCTACATAGACAGGATTAAGGCACTATTGCCACAATTATAACTGCCCCACCAAACCTACAGGTATCAGCTGCACTGAGAGGAGGACTGTTCTGCTGGTAAATAGTGCATAGATAAATGACCATTTCCACCTCCTCCTGTGAGTAAGCAAGGCATCTTCAGCCTGGTCAAGAGAAGAGTGAGGGGTGACATGATTGCACGATTTAAATATCTTAAAGGCTATCATAGAGAGGTTGTGGGAGGTGTGTTCTCTGCTGCCCCAGAGGGTAGGACCAGTCTAATGGTTTGAAGTTACAGGAGGGTAGGTTTCAATTGAACATTAGAAGGAACTTCTTGACAGTATGAGTGGTCTGGCAATGGAACCAATTGCCTAGAGAGGTGGTGAGGCCTCCTTCTCTAGACGTCTTCAAAAGGAGGCTGGACAGCTACCTGCTGGGGATGATCTAGCTGGAGATCCTGCATTAAGCAGGAGGTTGGACTCAATGGCCCATGAGGCTTCTTCCAATTTTATAACTGTATGATTCTATGAAGCTATAATTGTCAGAAATGGGACTCCTGTCACAAGTCTTTGTTGCACCCTCACTCACTAGTAAGAGGGTGGTGGTGGAAACATAATCCACCCATGTCCTAACCACCAGCAAAACAGATCTCCTTCTCTCAGTGTGGCTGATACCCAGTAAAGTAGGCTGGGGAGGGTTGGGATAGGAGACATTACTTAGTCAGGCAAATATAACTGAGTAATGAGGACCTAGGTTACACAAATGTAACTAAGTAGCCCGTGTAGAATTCTGGTCATTATTGTTTTGTTTAACTGATAATTTCAACATGTTGGCTGAGATCCTGTGTCAGGATTGCATATGGTAAACCCAATGCACATGTGTATGTTCATGCACATCTGCATGGACAATAGCAACACATGTGTTACTCTATTTCCATGACCTTGGAATGAATGCAAATGTTCGGCATTGGACAAAAATGTTCAACCACTTCTGTAGGGGGACCTCTGCACATGTAAGACACCAACAGGATTCCAGTATGTTTTCTTGAAATTGTCAGGGAACTAACAAATTAGTCTTGCTCCTAAGGGAATAAGCAAATTATTAACACAGTGCTTAGTTTGATCTTGAATTCCATGTTGTAGCCTCTACGTGTACAGTTTAGTAACTTTAGGCCCTGAGATTTGACACCTCCATCCGCTAGTTATTGTATCCTTAAGGAAGTCCTTTTAAGTACCTTCCTTCTTCAGTTAAGTCTCACTTGAGTGGCTCGGACTTCATGAAACCTGGATTGTTTCCGATATCCTTTGGCTGTCCTGACCTCTGACCTGCTCCTTAATCCTGCTTCCTGGTTTGTCCTTTGGTCCTCACTCTTTGGTCCAGACTCCTGACTTTATTCCAAGATTCCTAGTTCCTAGCAGTCTGCTACGTACAGCCCAACCCTCACCATAGCAGTGCAATCTTAAGCATAGCTGCTCAGATGTAAATCCCATGGAGACCTATTTGCTGGTAAGCGTGGGTAGAATTGCAGCCTAAAATGTTCATGTATTAAGTCCCAATGAGAGCAATGGGTATGTGACTTTTGGCATGACTGTCACAGTAGTTAGGAAGTTCTTCCCAGATTTCTTCTTTACCTCATTGTAGTCTAAAATGTTTGTTTATTGTCTTATGCCATCATCAGCAGGAAGAATGCAGCAACATCAGTGTTTATTACAGGGGTGCTACATCTTTGGATAATCCTGATGCTCTTAAACAACAACATGTGCTCTTATAATAAGAGCAGGCCACTTACCTATGGCTTGCTTCTACTTGAAGATGGACACCTTGTGTGCTTTGTTTGGATTTATGCTCCTTTCCGCCAGCCCACAGCAGTCCCCTTGGAGATGGCTGACTGTAAGAGCTATGTAATGATGTCACTGGGGAACCCAAGGAGCAAGAAAGGATCTCAGTGGAGCAAGAAAAACTATCCCAAAACAATGAGTTCCTCAGTCTAGGGAAGAGCAAATATAGAAATCTGTCTAAGGTCAACAGAACCATGAAACAAAACAAGCATATCCTTTCCCTCCCTTTCATTTTAATAAATCAACCAAGTTGATGAGCAGAGCTAAAGGTATGCAGTAAGTCAAAAGGAAGTGCCACCTTTCAAGCAGGAGGAAGCATAGATAACTGCAAAAGTGAGACCAAAGCTAATTCATTCTGCTCAATAACACCTCTCAAACTCTATCATTGTCTATTATAAATGACTGGCTTTGGAAGGTTTTGATTACATTCAGCTCCTTCCTTCACTCCCTTCCATTTTGTTTTTAAACTACTTTACTGTTCAGCCAAACTAAGAGTTCTGGAGAACATGAAAACTTTCCCTTCTGTTATGGGTGGATATGGCTCCTGTTGGGAAGTAATATAACATAATCTTGCCTGAGTGCAATGGAAAATAAGGTAAGAGCACAACTACATAGGTGTGTGAGTGGTGTGATGTGTGGCCCTGCTGACTTTATGCCAGTCCATTTTGGCCTTGTTTTTAAAAAAGACCATGATTCTTCAGTCACCACAAAAAGCAATCTAGAACAAGCCCAGGAAAGAGGACACCAGACTTTACTGTAGAGGTGGGAGCCTACAGGCCATAGGCAGTGTGTAGCCCCAAAAGGCCATTTGTGAATCCCAAGGCTCGCCAAAAGTCACTATTTTTTCCCCCAAAAAATGGGAGAATTACTCTTCTAAGGTGTGGAATTCTTCTCTAAAATAAGGTATGTCCCTGTATACCTTACTTTAGTTTAAAGAAAAGAGGGGTATAAAATGGGATTTCCTTCCAAGGGACTGGTGTGGCCCATGGAGGGTCCTGAGGCCAGAAAAATGACTTCCAGAGCTTGACCAGTGCTCTTTTACTAGTTAGAAACACTGGATTGTCTGCTATGAGAGAAGACACGGGGGAAAGCTAGGTTGGTGTGTGTGTGTGTAGATGGGCCAACCCCATGAGTGGGGATTGTTCCTCATGGGTCTGTCACTCAACCAGCACTCTTCATCCCAACTGAGAGCAAGTTTGGTGGGAGAGGCCCATATAATCAGCTACCCTCTTACTTCTGGCATTGTTTACAGCCAAGTGGGAAAGTCCCTTGGCTTTTAGTCCATTTGTTTGTTGGGGGGGGGGACACACACAAAAAGATCTCCCAAATCTGTGTGTTGAGAATAAGAAATGGATACTCTGTTACATCTCATGGATTAAATTATGTACCATGCTCTTTCACTACATCCCATTTTAAAAGAATCCCAAAAGCATACTGTTAACTTAAGATATATCAACAGGATATGAAACAGAAAGACATGCTGCGATCATAAACCAAGTGCTCTCTTCATCAAAACTCTCTTTGCTTACATATTCTGCAGCCTGTAAGCAAACTGCCTATTAATCTTTTCAGCTGTATAATTTGTATTAGTTATGTCACACTGGCTACCCTGTGCTCCATTCTTTCTACTGCAAAGTACAGTTAAGTACCATTGCAATCATATAACTTGAGATTCACAGGCTGATAAAATGTAATAGACTTGATTATCATCTTACTAGCTGTCAAAAAAGCTACAAAATCTCTTTCAACGAGTACAGTAGGACCCCTGTATCCACTGATTCATTATCCACTGATTCAATTATCCACAGGACACAAAACAGCACACTTACCATAGAGTCTTCATAGAAAATGTGTCCTCTCTAGCCATTTTCTAGGTCCTCCAAGCCAACTCTATGGTATTTTAAACCAGACATCCCATTATTTTCAATGGTGTTCGCTATTATCCATGGTTTTTGGTATCCACGGGGCCCCTCAGAACCAATCCCCAGCAGATACAGGGGTCCTACTGTAATGTGAAATGGATGCCTCAGTTAAAGTCTTCAGATCTACCTCAGGGGAGGGAATCATATAGCCACCGTGACAGCATTGAACTGCAAGTCCCATCAGTTCTAGGCCTGAATCCTCTTGTTAGTCTCAACTTGAAAAGATTTATTGAATCAATGAGACTCAGTATTCAACAACTACAGTTGTCCCTTCATATTCGCTGGGGTTTGGTTCCAGGATCCCCTGTGGATACCAAAATCTGTGAATACTGAAGTCCCCATTATATGCAATGGCATAGCAAAATGGTGTCCCTTATAGAAGATGGCAAAATCAAGGTTTGCTTTTTGGATTATTATTTTTTTAAGAATATTTTCAAGCTGTGAATACTTAAATCCGTGGATACCCAATCCGTGGATAAGGATGGACAACTGTAATTCAATGGGCCTATTCTGATTGAAACCATTAATAATTTCTAAGCAAGGTACACAATGTCCATTGTTACCTTGAAACCCCTACATAGTTTGGGTTCACGTTACTTACAGGACCACTTTCTCCTATATAATCCACCCTATATATTCAGATCCTCTGGGGGACATTTACTTCAGTCAGTCAAAACTAGGCAGGCAACTGTTACCTAGAAGACATGCTTTTCAGTCTCTCCCAGATTGTGGAATGGCCTGCCAGAAGAGATCCATCAGCTGAATATGTCTTCTGAGTTTAAAACAGCAATAAAGATCAGTCTTTTCTAGCAGGCCCACCCAGATGATTTGTAAACCAGCAAATTTTAAAGTATGTATGTAGTAAAATATGTACGGATTGTTTTAATATGAAGTTTTTTTAAAAAAAACCTGGTTTAAGCAGGCCTTTAATGACTATTTGTTTGCAGGCAGCTTTCTTGTGGTGGTGGAGTACTCTAGTTTTAACTTATGTATGTTTTCAAACACTGCTATGCAATGAATCCTGGCCCGTGATCAGTGGAGGTCTGTCCCTGTCACTTAGGAAGCAGCTGATTCCACTCCCTTGCACGTGTGATCTCCAGTGTGACAGCCAGAAGCAGGAGCCCTGTCACAATTGCCTCTTGCACTGGCGATCGCTTGCATGGGGGAGGGGACCATCAGTCCACTGCTTCTTGATCAACAGGGGAACAGACCCCCATCAATTGCAGTGGCAGCAGCCCAGTAAGTGGTGATTGAGGGACTTTCATGGTCACTATATAGCCTGTACATAACAGTTACAAGTGTGTAACTCTAGATTACACATTTGTAACACAGAGGATTGTAGCCGTCATCATCATTGCAAGGAATACTGGGAGTTGTAGTCAAACAACATCTGGAGGGCCACACAATCCTTGCCCCTGTGAATCCCAAGGCTTGCCAAAAGTCACAATTTTTTTCCAAAAATGGGGAAATTACTCCTCTAAGGTGTGGAATATAGCAAATTATTTTAACTAAAAATAATTTTAATTATTTTAAGTACCCTATCTGTGGAGGATGTGTTCCCCGACTTACTGCTTATAGATGAAACTGCCAATAATACTGAAACCTATTAAAATAAAGGACTTCCAGTAGAAACATACCATAGAGTTGCACTGGAGAACCTAGCAATTCCTAGTGAGGACACCTATCTAAGTATTTTCCAGCACAGCTCTATGGTATGTGTGCCTATTTTTTTCCGCAGTGG
Organism: Gambelia wislizenii; assembly: GCA_030847615.1. Lineage (NCBI taxonomy): Eukaryota > Metazoa > Chordata > Lepidosauria > Squamata > Crotaphytidae > Gambelia > Gambelia wislizenii. The sequence goes on along the minus strand of JAUMIR010000001.1, from coordinate 159,267,505 downwards.
ATAACTGAAACCATGGATATTGGTTCCCCAGATATGGGAGGGGTGACCTGTATTATATAGAATTCAGTCCTACACACGACTACATCTGGAGATTTGTGCTATGTCTATGATTCTTCTTTGCCTGTTCTCTTTACATAGTTATGTTATGTTATGTTATGGATACAGTGGCATTTCCCATTGTAAATGTGTGAAGTTAATTTCAATTCTGGAACTGCAATAGGCTTAGAATTCAGGTTTTACTGATGACATGGAACTTAAATGTGTGGGATCTAAACAAGTCTGCTCAATGCCTTTAATCTGCACCCAAAATAATAAGCTGATATTGACATTTCTTCCTGAGGAAAAGGTAAACAATCTGAGCAGGTAATTACTGTCCTCTCAGCACTGTTTTGTTTAAGATGATACAAAAAAACCCACAAAACTTTTGTGTTACTTGGCCACAAGGCTATTATCAGATTGGAGATTTTCCAGTGAGCAGCAGTATGCCATTTGTAAATCTGTTAGTAAAGGTATTGACATCAGAATATAGTTATTGTTAATTGTTTTTGTTTATGGGATAGAAATCTATATTACTTGTATGGTAAAAATCTGTGAGTGTAATAACCTCTGTTAACAAGAGTAGTTTATTAATGTTGTGTAGAGCTATTGAAAAAATCACAACAGAAATAATATATACTGTGAAGTCGAAGGCTTTTATGGCTGGCATGCATAGGTTTTTCGTGGTTTTTTTCCGGTCTGTGAGGCCGTGTTCTGGAAGAGTTTATTCCTGATGTTTCGCCTGCATCTGTGGCTGGCATCACAGCCCGGAAAAAAACTACAAAACAAAACAAAACAATATATACTGTTATTGTCAATTGTTTATTGTTCATGGTTACTGTAACTTAGATACTTTGACACCATGTGGTTTGTGTGCTAATTGTAATCTATGTTAATTCTATTGCAAAAATTAGAGAGGTTCATATTGTGAACCTCTGTTGTGTAGAGCCAATTGAAAAAAATCTACAATAATAGAAATCATACAATTACATTAGATATTCACTTTTTTTTTTTTTTTAGTCCCACATCATTGCTTATAGTACTATTTTTGAGGTGTATTCTTTCTGGGCCAGTTGCTCAGTCATATTGTTCAAAAGAACTCACTGCACCAGTCAAGACTGTTGCAGCAAGAATTTCTTTTAACTATGATCCAAATCAGTGGCATTTGTTAGCAAGGTAAAACAGATTCTCATGTTTCAGTCTGAAGACCACAGAGATGCCACTTTCCAGAGGTGGTGCATAAAAGGGCCTGCTCTATCATTTGGGAGAGTGAGGCAGCTGCCTCAGGAAACAGATGTGGGAGGATAGCAGCAGTCCCCTGGCAGCTTCTCCTGGATCTCCTAGCCCTTTCCCCTTGCTAAAGGACAGAGGTTTGTTTACTCCATCACCTGTCCAGATCCCTAAAACTAGCCTGCTGTGTGGTGAACAATACTGTAAGATACTAGTCCAGTCAGATTCTGCATTGGATATGAAGGCAGAGATACCACATGTCCTGGGCTAGTCCACATAGAAGAGGAAAGCAGTAGGACAGTTCTTGGAAAGCTAAGTTTTGGATTACAACCCCCAGTATCCTCAGCCAGCACAGCCATTGGTCATACTAGTTTGGGACAATGGGAGATGCAGTCCAAAAACTAACATTTTTCCTGGCTGTCACATTGGGGGCAGTGGATGAAGTAAACATGTGGTCAAACTAGATTTAAGGATGTTAAGGAGAATGCACATTCCCTGTGATTACCTCCAGTGGGATTTCCTTAGAGATATGTACCTCGGCAATGAAACTTGCAAATAAAGTCCATGTTTCCCTTCGAAAACAAAGCATTCTACACGGCAAATGGGGGACATATGTGCCATTACAAACAGATGTCTCCCACCACTTGAGGTAGAACCACTTCTTTGAAAAGCATTACATGTATTGGCTAGTTTGACCCTGGGTTCTTTCCTCTTCTTCATCCTTAGAAATCACCACAGAAGAGATGTTCTTGGTGGTTGTTTCCTGATAAGATGAAGGGACGGGAGGTTTCCCATTTTCCAAGGCCACCTGTCCATTGTGGGTCATAATTAGAAGCTTTGCTCTGAATTCTGTAGAATTAGCCATGCTTGGTAATGTCACAAGGCAATTTTTTTTTCAATGATAGCATCCCACTTGTGGAGTTCCCACCCAAGAGATGCACACCTGGTCCCTGTCTCTGGGAGTTTTTAGGTGGACAGCAACATTTTTATTATACTAAGCTTTTAGTGGTTGTTAAATGGCTATACAGTAAATCCTTCTTTTTCCATTGTTATTTTAAGTGAATCTGATTTATCAAAGGATTCTGTTGTAGAAAAGTCCTGGACTATGATGACTCCAGTCTAAAAAAAAAGGTGTTCTAAGCTGGTTCAATATTTCCAGTTCCAATACGTAGCATCTAAGCTGGTTCATTATTTCTGGATGACATAATTCAAAACAAAATGAAAACAGAAAAGATAATACTGAATAGAGATTGTGCGGTATAATGGATAGAGTTTAGGGGCTCATACTTGGGAGATCCAGATTCTAATCCGCACTGAGCCATCATATTTACTGTGTGACCTTAGATCAATCATTCTCTCTTAGCCTGAGCTACCTTACTAGGTTGTTGTAACAGGGTGGGGCCTGAACACTCCTTTGGACCTGTAAGAAGAATAACAAGGTGTAAATGTAACTAATAAATACATAGATTATATTGCATACACATCTGCTGCTCAGACACCACTTCTTAAGGGCCTTATGATTATCAGTGGTCTAGGAAGAATGTATTTATAATGTAATCCAATGGAAAGGTTTTGAAGTTAATGGTAATCTGTGAAGAGATTTAAAAACTATTTCTAGTATCCAAAGGGGGAAAAAAATAAAGAAGTGCATTGAGGGTATAAATGAAACATTTGTCAGCAGCTTTTAGATTTTGCTATTCCATGTTGGCTTGTGCTATACCTGAACAGAAAAAAAAATGCATGCCTTTAAATTGCTTTTCATTAAAGTTAAATGAAAATTCATCACCTGCATTTAGAGGAATCAATATATCTTGTTTCCCAAAAAGGAGACATTTTTTTTGAGTACCATATATTCTACTTTTCATTTCATTATAGATTGTGTCATCCAGACATAGTTTATTGACAAAAGCTACTGCTTTTCACCTAGCCAAAATCATCCAGAGTACAGATGATGCATTCACTGTCTGGCCTCAGATTTCTAGATATTTCAGCAGCATCAATACTTTCATGATCCTCCCAGTAGATTAACTTGGACCCCAGGGCCGACATTCATATTTTCTCCACAGCAGCTGGCGTGGCAGAGTGGCTGTGTTGGCTTTCCATTCCAACTCTATGCTCAGTGTGAAATCGAAGGCTTTCACGGCCGGCATACATAGATTTTCCTTGCGTTTTTTCCAGGCTGTGAGGACGTGTTCTGGAATAGTTTCTTTCTGACGTTTCGCCTGCATCTGTGGCTGGCATCCTCAGAGAAGGCAAGACTGAGAAGGCTCAGTCTTGAAAATCACTGGGTGACCTTGGTCCACCACTGTCTCACAGCCTGTTCTAGCTCAATTGTGACTGGGTTGCATTCTATGAACAGCTGAGCTCCAAGGGCATGGTTTGAGTGAGACTCAGCTTTTCCTGGTGGATCCAGCATTGAAGATGCTGCACCATGCTGGCAGAGATTTTAGAAACATATATTATCATAGTTTTCTAACCAACAGTAACAGGAAGGTCCTGAAGAGAGGGAGAGAGAGAGAAAGTTCCTATGTGCACAGTACAACATGACAAAGAACAAGCCAAAGCAAACTTATAACCTTGTTTTCTAACCCATATGTGGAAATGAACAGGATACAGTAATTCTTCTTCTCCCTGGCTGCAATCGTGAGTTAAACTCATCCCTTAAACTACAGCTGGTACTCAGCAATGTTCTTTTATCTAATCACTTTCTCTCTCTTGTGGTCACTAATTATTTGCCTAAAAAGGAAACTATTCCTTAAAGGTTCCTTGCAACTGTTTCCAGATTTTGTAACTTGGGTGGCATTGTTCTATTCCACCAGTCTCAGCCTTCCCAGTGCCTGCCAGAAGCACATTTGGCCACCACAGCTGCTTGTGCACTTGGCTTTATCTCTGGCAATTGCATCCTCTGAAAAGACATGGAGACCTGTTAAAATGTGGACAGTGTTTAGGTAATTCTTCTTCCTCTTTTTCTTTTGTTCTTCTTCCTTCCCCCCTCCTCCGCTGCCAAGGTTGGCTGTTTCACATATGCAGAGAAACTATGCTTATTTTTCCTATGTGATTGCCTCCCAGACATGCAAGGATACATGAAATGTCATAAATTCCAGTATTTCACAGGCAAAAAGTGGAACACATGTGGTCAAGCAACATCAGGGTGTCTTCCACTCATGGGGTCACCATAAGTAAAAGTCTACTTGACAGTGATTAACAAGAAGAAGAAGATTTGGACTTCATTTGTACTCAGTCTCTGTTCAGCACCATTATATACTGTGGTGTGGCTGTGAACGTAAAATTTCACACTTAGTGGACTCTCCTTGTTGTTTATTCAAGCAGTCTAGGTGCCAGCCCACAGCATCTCTAGGCAGTTACAACAGTCTAGTGCCAACAACTTGGAACAGGATTTTTTTTGCACCAGAACTCCCAGAAATCTCAAGCCACCATAGTCGCTGGTGTTAAATATATTGTTGCTTTATAAATGAACGTCCAATGATTTGGTCAGAAATATGCTCTCGAGGAATATCCACAGACAGGTGTTTCCCAACACATGAAATGAAAAACTTCTACCCCTTCTGCCATGCTTCTCCTGAAAGCAACTGCATGCTTTAGCTAACATTCTCCTTTTTGCTCATATAATTAATCACATGTGTACTTACAAAAAACAAATAAACTTTAGAGCAGGAGTGGAAATTCATAGCCTTCATATTGTTGTGGAAGTGTATCTCCCACCATTCCTCACCACTGGTTGCACTGGACAGAGATGCTGTGAGATGGAGTTCAGCAACATGTGGAGGGTTGCATGATTCCCACCCCTGCTTTAGAAAATGGGATGAAAGGAAAGCCATTCTTGGGCAGTTAGTAAGTCAAGGGCCAGCTGGCCAGTATAAAACAACTAGTTGACTAGCATCATGAATTCTGGAGACCAAGAACCACATCTGTTATAGACACAGAGCTTCTAAGGACAGTTCCTTCCTACATACCCTCTTAACATTTCATAGATAAAATCTGAGGCACATGTGGGCAGGCAACATCAAAGTGTGATCAAGATGACAGAAGTTATTAATGAGCAAGAAGACTCAAGCTAGGAGAGGTTGCAACAGTTTGCTTTTCCCTGAGCCTACTGGGAAGGGCCTCCTTCGCTCCTCTCCCCGCACTGAGCTGAGTGCAAACTACTTTCACATTTTGAACTTGGTTTGCAGCAACTGAAGTAAGTTGAGGACGAATGGGGAAAGATAAAGTGGGAGGAGAAAGAGAAACTGGGCCATTTTAAAAGCAGCTGACAAAGTGGGATGATAGAACTGGGGCTATCCCTTGCCAAACTCGGGCGTTTTTAAAAGGTACATCCTTATTTGGATTAGAATGTTTCAGTACATACATCAAGTACTGTACTGGATGGAACCTGGTTAGTATAGTAGGACCCCCGTATCCATGGGGGACTGATTCCAGGCTCCACTGCGGATAGTGAAACCTGTGGATAACACCATTGCCTCTGGAAGCCTCCTGGGGAAGGGAGGGGGGAGGCAAACTCACCTCCTCCCTCCTTCTCTCCACTGCCTGCCAGCTCTGCTGCACCGAAACCCTCCTTCCACTTGCCTGCTGCACCAGGAATGCCCCCATGGAAAAGCGAGAAGGGAGGTGAGCTTGCCTCCTCCTTTCCTCCCCCATCCCCCAGCTCTGTCATGCTGGAACCTTCTTCCCACCTACCTGCTGTGCCAGAACCCCCCACCCACCTCAGAGAAGGGAGGGGGGAGGTGAGCTCAACCCCTCCCTCCCCCGCTCGCTCTCCATCTCCACCACACCAGAACCCTCCTCCCACCCACCCGTTGTGCTGGAAGCTCCCCTCCCCCAAATTCACCTCCTCCTCCCTCCCACCCACCGCATTGTCACCATCGATGGATAATTGAATCCGCAGATGGCAAATCAGCAGATGTGGGGGTGCTACTGTATTATAAGACATCAATAGGAGTATAGAGTCTAGATCAAGGGAAGTAATAGTGCCACTGTATTCTGCTTTGCTCAGACCTCACCTGGAATAGTGTGTCACTCTAGGCACTAAAATTCCAGAAGGATATTGAGAAGCTGGAATGTGTCCAGAAGAGAGTGACCAAAATGGTGGGAGGTATGGAAGCCATGTCCTATGAGGAGCGGCTTAGGGAGCTGGGTATGTTTAGCCTGGAGAAGAGATTAAGAAGAGGTGACATGTTAGTTATGTTTAAATATTTGAAAGGATGCCATACTGAAGACAAGGCAAGCTTGTTTTCTGCTGCTCCAGAGACTAGGGACTTTTTTGGATGAGCTTTTACAGCGCTAGCAGCCTCGTCCCCGTTGCAAGGCTGCTGTGCTGCAGGGTGTCCCTTTCGGATGACGCTCTCCCCTGCCCGTACTGTTGCATTACCGCGGGGACACTGCAGCGTTATATTCAGCGGTTTTCTAATCACGATCAACTTTATATCAACAATATAACGCTGCAGTGTCCCCGCGGTAATGCAACAGTACCGGCAGGGGAGAGCGTCATCCGAAAGGGACACCCTGCAGCGCAGCAGCCTCGCAATGGGGACGAGGCTGCTTGCGCTGTAAAAGCTCATCCAAAAAAATGCTAGGACATGGAGCAATGGGTTCAAACTACAGGAAAAGAGATTCCACCTAAACATTAGGAGGAACTTCCTGACAGTAAGAGCTGTTTGGCACTGGAATGCACTGCCTCGTAGTGTGGTGATGTCTCCTTCTTTGGAGGTTTTTAAACAGAGGCTGGATGGCCATGTGTCAGGAGTGCTTTGATTGTGTATTCCTGCAGGGCAGGGGGTTGAACTAGATGACCCAACTCTATGATTCTATGACAGTCATTCTCAAACATTGGTCCTCCTGGCATTTTGGAATTCCAATTCCAGCTTCATCAAACATCAAATGGTGAAATTTTAGCCAAAAACACACCTGGGAGTGATACCACATCACCTCCAGGTCTCTGGAAACATGCCAGTATGGCCTGTTTGAGGAGCACAGAGGTGAAAACTGTTCCTGGCACAGTTACCCACCCTTCCTTGCAACTAGGATCATTAAAGGAATAAAGGAACTCACTGGACTTTTATCAGATGCGGCAAATATGGTGTCGTAACAATGCCTAATGAATGCAAAAGGGCGACCATTTCGCACAACTTCATGCTTTTGCAATTATGTATTGAGAATAAGGCCTTTTTTTATTGTAGGCCAAGCCATCAATACATCAGCCATGACAGTTTTTTGCTATGATTGCAAATAATTTTGCCATGATTGCAAATGTGTGAAACCACGCCCCGTTCTGCTGGCATGATCCCAGCATCAATGGGTGATACCTGCCAAAACACTTCCGGGTGAGAATGCGAAAACTAGCTACTGGACACTCTTCTTTGAACCTCCCTGTGTTGCAGGCAAGTTTTAAAGTGTGTTTCAGTGCTTGTGTGTTCGTTTTGTTAAATTAGCTGTTTTTAGACTTTTCAGCATGCTCGCCTCTTCTTGTAAGAACTGCTGAGATCACACTCACCTGTGAACACGGGAGTATGGGGCTGCCTTTTAACACTTTTACAGCAATATTTGATAAAAAGGGTTCTTTTGCCAGCACACTAAAGGTTTAAAATATGGTGGCAAATGAACATTTTTAGAGGCTTGTCTGATAAAGTCCACTGATTATAATCCTTGGTATAGCACGGATATGCTTGCAAGAGAATTAAAATACATCAGGCTAAAAAAAGGCTTTGCTAACTGTTGAAAGATTGAATCAGTAAGATTACACAGCATTTACTGTTTCTTTTAATGGCAGTGGCCTGTACTGCCTGTATATGTTCTTCCTTCTGTTTTAAAATGCAAGTGGATTGCAAGATGGAAATGTGTGCTGCTAAACTGGGAATTAGAGAGAGAGAGTGCATATCTAGTTTGCAAAAATATGCGTTCGACAGATGGGATTAAAATGTGCAAGATTTGCTTTTTCTGCCTTATCCATAAAGAAAGTGAGAACAGGTGAACATAGGAGAAGACACATAGAATATATTACAAGATTTTTCTCATCAAAGATGCTAATGTCTGATATTCTATATTGCAGTTACAGTTTTGTAACCTAGAGGTATGGGTCCATAACTGTTCTGTACTGAGTAAGACTATGTAGTCTTACTTCACCCCACCTTAACAACCAGCAACCACATCAGGTGAAGGGTGTCTGTTCAGCTGCTGATAAGGGTGCAAAGAGAATGATGCTTGCATCCCCCTCCTGCCAATGAGCAAGGCTGTGACAATCAGAAGCAAGACCCTTGTCATGATTCATCATAACAGCCTCACTCACTGGTAGGAAGGTCCTCTAAACATCCTCCTCCTTGCAACCTGATTGGTAGCTGAACAGACCCCCTTGTCTCAGGAGATTATCAGACAGGAACGCAAAAAGCATTCCTGTCCCACAATCTCCACTCCCATCCCTGTTCTGCCACAATCACTCTCCCCACCACAGTTACCTCCTCTCCCATCGACAGGGCAGCCCAGGAGTGAACAGAGCTCTAGCAGAGCTCCATTCACTCCTGGAGTGAAATCCCACTGTTTTCGCGAGAAGACATGAGCACGGGAAATTCACAGTTAAAAAGAAAAATAAAACATAGAAAGTGACACCAAGCACAAAAACACACTTTAAAATTAACAAGTAATCCAGGGAGGGTCATAAAAAGAGGGTAGCTTACCTGGATGTCCTGATCTCACCCAGGAGTGTTCTGGCAGGGACCTCCCATTGACGCTGGGATCTTGCCAGCAACACGGGCACATTGTCTCACACACACAGAAACCTGGGACAAAAATGGAATGGGGGATCTATTGACGGCTTCTCCTGTCAATAAAAAACAGCACCCGTGGAACAGGAGCAGAACGAGTGCATAACGACGACGTCTGGTAAGGAAGCCCTTTTGCTATCTCCTGGCATTGTTGTAACACCACTTTAGACACATCTGATAATCTCCTCAATCTGGCTGCTGGTTGTTAAAGTGAGATGGGGTGGGGGAAGGTCAGGGCAGGAAGCATGAATCAGTTACACACACACATACATAACTAAGTAGTCAACATATAATATTAGTGACTGTCCCGTATTCCTGCATTCCACTTTACCTGTGGTTCAGAATAACCTACAAACAGGATATAGTCTCTTTGTTTCAGGGAATCTAACCTAATGCCCTTTAACCAAACTGGGGCAGTCCACAGGTAAGGTACAGAGCACATGCCTTATAGTTAAACATCTCCAGGTTCAATTACTGGCAATCTATAGAGTTGGTAAAGACCCCTGTCTAAAATCCCGGACAGCCACAACAGCTACTGTAGACAGTACTAAGATCGATGAGCTATATCCAGACTTGGTGTAAAGTAGTTTCCTATATTCTTTTGCCTTGCTGAACGACAGAAGGAACTGGGAAGGGCACCCACATCCCAGGCAAGGATGAGCTGCAATTCTCTGCCACTCCCTTTTGGCCTAGCACTGTTAAGAATTAAACAGTTAACGATACCTGGAAGGACACTGAAGTCAGTGAGAGAGGAGGCAGTCCCTTCCATTCTGAGCATGATGTTACTCTTCATCTCTTGTACTATACTTGTTCACCTACACTGGTAGCTCTTCTCCATCCCTGCCTGTGAGATAATTGTTATCCGCCAATCACTCCTAATACAATGATATCGCAGATTTACAAAGTGCTTCAGAGAAAATACTGCTTGTCACATCCCTGCATGAATGGTGACTCATACAGAGACAGAGGTCATGTTATCCTTTGAGGTTGAGTAATTTTGACTTTCTCATACCCTAAACGCAAGCTTGTCAGAGTGTAAGAGTGAATTGTGTCTCTGATTTTAATTCAGAAAAAAACTAAACATCAGCACACTTAGTTCTGGAGTGAAACACTGGTCAAAGTAATCGTTCTCTTCCTCACTGCTCACCTGGCTGAGTAGCTGGGTCATAGCTTCAGAGTATCTTGGGAAATAGAAAGGGGTAGCAGGAGCTTGAGGTAGTGTGCATATAGCAAGCAGAGTCACTAAACAAGTGAAGAATCGGGGAAGGGGCAGGGGGAAAAATATGCTGAATTCCAGTTCAGGCTGCCAAAAGCTGCCACAACATGGTCATGCTGACAAGAGGACTCTGGGAACTGTAGTCAAAAAGTAATTTTTCCTATCTTTGCCATTATCCATAAACTCCTTAATTTCATTCAAATGAGAAAACCCAACCATGGCAAAAGTAGGTAGTTGTCCTGCTCTCAGATTGGGAAGGACCAAGCCTATTGGAGAAAGAACCATAAAATCTTCCATTGGAACAAAAATATGCCACCACAGGTATTGACCTAGTTAGCAATTCAGCTCTTACCATTTGGGGTTGGGGAAAAGGATTCACAAAAAAAATGGCAGGCAATGAACCAATTAGAACAGAAAATAGCTAGAAGATTCTAAGAAGCCTATCCTGGTGTTGAGTCGAGAGGTCCTCAGACTCTTAGAAGAAGTTGTTGTAATTGCTGTAATTCTTATTTTATTTTATTTTTACAATTCCTATCTCACTTTTCTGCCCTTCTTTTTCACAAAAACATTCAGTAACGCTCCAGATAAGAATCTGGATGCAGACTAAGTTTAACAGATAAAGGCTGAAATCCCGTTGGTGCACTGTGGAAACTTAACTGGCATAAAGTTCCACTATGCTACTTTAGTGCATTTGTACATAGCTTGTGCAGCAGCCACAAAGGGAGGAAGGTGGATCCATCATGGATGTCATTACAGCTGCTGGCTCCAAGCAGCCTGATATCAGTCTTCCAAGTGGTGGGAGGGAGGGTCCTTGGTACTAAAAGCCCCATGGAAAGGCTGGCTTGGAAAATTGCCTGTACCACAGGTGAGGCAATTTGCCATCCCAGAGTGCTTTTAGTCCCAAACACACACACAAAGATGGCTGGGACTGAAGTAATAGGATGCCTGGGGTCAGCAGCCTTCTTTTCCCAAAGACGGCCTGCAACAATTTTGCATGCCTTACTTCATAGCACTGCCCCAAAGCTGTTTTTTTTCTTAATTTCTGCTAACGTCACACTGCCACTGCAACCTATGTCAGCCTTGTTTTATACAAGATCTCAACCATAGGTTACTGTTCTGATTTCTACTTATCTGTGTCTGGCCCAGGGCATTCTAAAATACTGGCCTGGATCCAGGAATGAAAACGTTGAACAATTACATTGGATACCTTGTCGATTACAAGACCACAGCTTAATACGTTCCCATTGTTTCCACAACTGAAAAACATTTTTTTTCTTCTTCTGATACTTTCTCAAAGCACACTGCCTCCGTTCATTTCACATCCAGCTTCTGCTTTGGTGAAATGATATGCCTGTGCTGAGAGAGAGGAGAAAGAGCTGACAAGAGCAATTCTGTGCAGAAACAGAAGTTTTCAGAATAGCTTTCAATATTCTCCTTTCCAGGATCCAAAGTGATAAACAGGTGAAAAGAAGTGACATTTCCACTAGAGTGGTGAAAAGTAGCCAAATTGCTCTCCCTGCATATAATTCTTAGCAGAGTATTGTTGAATATTTCCAGATGAACACATTCCAACCACACAAACCCCAGCTGTTCACAAAATAAATGGCCTACATGCACTTGCATCTGTGTGTCAGAGTTATGCCTTCTGGAAATGTTGGCTATTACAGCAATAGCTTTAGTGCTGCTGATCTGTTCCAAAGACCTCAAAAGGCCCTGCTCTGATAAAATGATGCACCCCCTAATCTAATTACAGAGAGATTAACTATTACATTTATGTCAGGGAAATTTCATAGATACTATATGCAATATATCAAATTAAGCCACTACCTGCTGCTGTAAAATTATTATATTTCTTTCACTTTATTACCCAAGCACCATTCATACGTCTTTACAACAGAACAAAATAGAGAGGAGGCAGTTGTATTCCACACATCTCCAAAGTCACTGCACAAGTGTGGCATCCTGAATCTGCTTCAGTTCAGAACTTAATATTTGAGAATTAAATTTGACAAGGCTGCTTCTAGACCTCATAGCCATGGCATTCCAACTGTGGAATGACCTCACCTTGGAGGGCTGATTGGTGCCAACATCAGTTTTGTTCCAGCCCCACATTAAGGAGTTGTCTAAATGGCAAAAATACTCACAGAATGCAAGGAGATTACGGCCTGTCTTAATGGCATTCCACATTGTTTCACCATATTCATAAGGGGGGCCCCCCAAAACATCATAAACTATGAAGGGAAAGCTTCACAGTTTTTCCCGGAGTTTTTAAAAAGCCCTGTGGGGAATGCGCTTCCCCGCTTGTCAGGACAAGCGATTCAATGCCACCACGTTGGATTTTCGCCTTAGCAAGCAATTGCTAAGGCAATAAAATGGAGTGTTGTTTTTAATTTCTTTCTTTTTTTTTGTGTAAAGGTGCAATATTGCTTATGCCAAACCATGGAAATAGTTTTAAAAAAAAAAAGTTCAGTGGCAGCAGATTTAAAAATGCAAGTAATTCACTTATGGCCACCATCATGAATAGAGGGCATGCAAAGTTTATGGGGGCTGTAAGAATATTAAGACATTTCCCAGCTGCTACAAACTGTCCTTACTGTGGATCATTCTGTTCTTTTGGGGCTCGTATAGATGACCCCTGGAACTTGCCTTCATAATAAAAACCTTTGCAACATAATGATTTCAATCAAATCCATATACGGTATATACATGGTATTAGATTATTTTAGCTTTAATTTTTCCAATTATTCAATTGTTTAATATATCTTTAGAATGTTGAAATTATTTTTATTGCTTGATAGTGTTATTGTTCTAATTTTAAATTGTTTAAACTGAGTTTATTGTAAGCTGTCCAGATATCTTGTGATGTGGGCTGGGATATAAATATTTTAAATAAAATATACAATAAATAACATAAATTGTTGAAGTAATGGGCTGGGAACACATGGATATTGTTTAGTATAGGCTCAGTATGGTGTGTGTGTGTGTCATGGGGGGAAGCAGGGCTTTCAGTGAGAATGAAATTAGGGGTCAGCTAGATGGGAGAATTAAGTCTGGAAAATTTCGCCTTTTGGCCCCTTCGCTCCAGTGCCCATTTGTGCCCACAATGCAGTTGCAAGACTGGTGAGGAAAAAATTACCCAAGTTTGTAGTTCACATGGAGTATGCCCTCCTCCGGAGAATAGATGGTGGCTATGAGTGAATTTCCAGAGGAAAATCTCCCTTCCTCTGAACACACACACATGTGCACGCACATACATACACACACACACACACACACACAGAGAGATGGAGGAGGCTTGGAGAGGGAGGAAACACACACACACAGAGATGGAGGAGGCTTGGAGAGGGGGAAACACACACATGCACAACAGAGACCAAGACAGAGGAGGCTTGAGAGCTCTGGCTTAATTAAGGATTATATCATGAGAGGTGGCAGAAGAGAAAGGGAAGCAATGGAGGGAGACGGGGAGACACACACACCGACATGTAAACTCATCTGGCAGCAGCTTGTTCCTTGTAGGGGGGGGCGAGGGCTGTTCAAACTCCTGGCTCGAGTGAGCTGCCTCCCCAAAACCTTCCCCCCATTTTTTTTAATAAGACCAGATGCAGAAGAGCAATTTTCCACTGACATAAATGCTTGAACACTTGCGCCAGCAAAACAACAATGGTGGCCCCTGCATCGCGAACCATGCCTTGCAAGCTCACCCCCCCCCCGAGGTCCAACCAATCACCTTTCAATTCTATGAACTATGCTCTGCTGTGCCCCTTTTTGCGAATTGGTTGTACAGTTGTCCCTTCATATTCACTGGGATTTGGTTCCAGGACCCCCAAGGATACCAAAATCCATGAATACTCAAGTCCCATTATATGCCATGGCATAGCAAAATGGTGTCCCTTATATAAGAGGGCAAAATCAAGGTTTGCTTTTTGGATTATTATTTTTTTAAGAATATTTTCAAGATGTGAATACTTAAATCCGTGGATACCACATCTGTGGCTATGGAGGGACAACTGTACAGATGACCTAGTGTCCTCTTTTGTGAATTGGTTGTACAGATGACCTATTGTGTGCATTTTCACACACTTTTTCAAAAAGATCACCAACAACAGCGAAAGTAGTTATCACAGACTTGTGGAGTTTTCAGGGGGGCCCCTTCTGAATAGGGTGAATATGGGCCATCATCTGTGAGGACCAATGACATTCTTAGCAAATTATTTGAGGATTTTTTTTCATTGTGTAGTCAACACCTAAGATTTAAGTTCATTGTTCAGGTCAATGTCACATACTTTTAACAGTCTCTGACCCCCATACTCGTGCCCTCTGTTACCTCTACAATTCTTGGCTCTCCTGGGACTGTAAGATCTCAGGGTGCCACCTGAGACATAAGACTTTATCTGACCACCCCCTCATTAATGTTCTTGTGCTGGCATATTTTAAAATGTTTTTATGCTGACAAAGAACTCCCTTGATCAGACCTAACTTTAACTGCTTCACAGGCAGCCCAGGCACTAACAGAGAGTGAACAGAGCTCTGTTCGTTTCCTGGTTCAAGATCTCACTGATTCTTGCAAGAAGTGTGGGGAATTTTAAAAAAGCAAAATAAGCACATAAAATGTACAGGAAAGCACAAAAACACACTTTAAAAGTCCCAAGTACAGGGGGGGATCATAAAAAGAGTGTCACCTACGTGGCTGTCACGATCTCACCCAGAAGTGTTTGCCCGTTGACGCTGTATTCACGTGAGTACAATGGCACGAGGATTCAAATGCCAGCAATGCTGGCAACAAATCACCACGGGAGATCAATTGATGGCTTGGCCCGTCAATAAAAAGGAACAGGTTTTTCACAATACATGATCACAAAATGGTGACGTTGTCTGGTCTGCGTACCCTTTCATGATCATTAGGCGTCCTTATGACGCCATATTTGCCTGGTCTTATAAAGTCCATAGAATCATAGCATTCGAAGGGGCCCTATGGGCCATCAGGTCCAACCCTCTGCTCAGTGACAAAGACCTCCCCTCCACACACACACCAAACTGAGGGGGAAGACAATGGAACTGTATTTCCTAGCCACATTATGATAACCACACACTTCCTGACCATGCTGCCCAGCAACTGAGCATTTTATCTTAGTGAGAAGAGCCCTAAATATACAAAGACCTCCACCATGCAGTGAGGTAGTGTTGGCCCTATCATTAGGCACATTAAGGCATGTACCTCAGACAGCAGCAGGGCCGGTTTAAGGAATTTTGGGCCCCCCTGCAATGCTTTACTTTGGGGCCCCAATATGTTTATCTCAGGTCAATGTAACCTAACCTATTCACCGTACAGGATGTTCAGATTACAGTAGGACCTCTGTATCCATGGATTCATTATCCATGGGACACAAAACAGCACACCTACCATAGAGTCTTCCTAGAAAATGTGTCTTCCCTAGCCCTTTTCTAGGCCCTCCAAGGCAACTCTACGGTATTTTAAACCAAAAGTCCCATTATTTTCAATGGCGTTCACTATTATGCATGGTTTTCAGAATCCACGCCCCCCCCAAACCAATCCCCAGTAGATAAGAGGGGCCTACTGTATTACATAATTTGCCACCAATAATTTAGTTTAAAAACTATATTATAGGCACTAACATAATATTTTTTGTTTATTAGCAATTAATGTAATGGTGTAGATTTCCTCAAAGAAAAGAAAGAGTAGACTACAAGCTAAACATGAGTTAGCAGTGTGATGCAGCAGCAAAAAATGCCAATGCAATTCTAGGCTGCATTAATAGGAGTAGTGTCTAGATCAAGGGAAGTAATAGTATCACTCCATTCTGCTTTGGTCAGACCTCACCTGGAATACCGTTTCCAATTCTGGGCACAACAATTCAAGAAAGATACGGAGAAGGATGGTGGGAGGTCTGGAAGCCATTAGGCCCTATGAGGAATGGCTTAGGGAGCTGGGTATGCTTAGCCTGGAGAAGAGAAGGTTGAGAGGCGACATGATAGCCATGTTTAAGTATTTGAAGGGATGTCATACTGAGGATGGAGCAAGCTTGTTTTCTGCTGCTCCAGAGACAAGGACATGCAGCAATCAACTCAGACTACAGGAAAAGAGAATCCACCTAAACATTAGGAAGAACTTCCTGACTGTAAGATCTGTTTGGAAGTGGAATACACTGCCACCTTGGAGTGTGGTGGAGTCTCCTTCTTTGGGTTTTTTAAAACATAGGTTGGATGCCCATCTGTCAGGAATGCTTGAATTGTGTGTTCCTGCAGGGCAGAAGCCAATCGGATGGGATCGCTGTTGGGGTCCGTTCCAGACCTATGATTCTATGATTCTAGGCTGCATTTAGAGCCTGGGAAAGTTACTCTTGGATTACACCTCCCAGAATCCTCCTGCCAGCACCCTTCTCAAGGTCTGGTTGCATTGTTCCTTTTACAGCATTCTCTAGCCCAGTGGGTCTTAACTTGGGGTCTGCAATGTCCTCACAGGGGGTCCACAAAGGCTTGAAGACTGCTTGGCCCACCTCCTCCCTGTAGTGGAGCAGCCACACGACAGGAACCAAGGCAAAGGCTGGCTCGCTTGGCCTGCACATTGCCATTCAATCCACTCCAGCCACAAACTTGCAGGAAGAAGCAAGAATGTATCTGAGGGAAAGTTTAATGGATGGTGTAATTGTTGTTGTTGTTAGCTATTATTATTAGCTATTATTATTAGGGTTTTAAATCTTGAGTTAAGTCTTGGGGCAACAGGAGATATTTAAAGGGGGTCCCTGGTAAAGAAAAGGTTAAGAACCACTGCTCTAGGCCAATACCTCTCACATAACACTGGTGTTTTAGTGACAACAATAAAACCATTGTTCCCAGTAATATTACTCCAAATTGTAATTTATATTCTTTATATTCTTCTGTTAAAAGAGATAGAGTGTTGTAGAAGTTTCAGCATTGCCCTATGACTGTGGAGACCAGGGTTTGAATCCTTACTCAGCCATAAATACCCACTGGCTGACCTTGGGCAAGTCACACTCTCTCAGCCTCAAAGGAAGTCAAAGGCAGACCCCCTTTGAACAAATCTTCCCTAGAAAACCCCATGGTAGGTTGGCCTTACTCAGAAATGACTTGAAGGCACATGGGCAAACACACACAAATTTCTTTTGCAGGCTGAACTCAGTTGGCAGCAAGGGGAGGAAGCTGAAGAAGACCAAGGTGGAAAGGGAGGGGAGAGGAACCAAGACATGTTAAAAACAGCTGGAAAGTTGGGCTGGAGTGGATCTATGTGCAAGGAAGGAAAGGAAAAAAAGAAAGAAAGAAAGAAAGAAAGAAAGAAAGAAAGAAAGAAAGAAAGAAGCCCTTTCTGAGGGAGACAACCCTCAAATTCCCTGTCTCTCTCTCACACACACACTCACCCTCTCCAACGTGCCTCTCCCTCCAGCTTCTGCCACGGAGGGCTGCTGTTTCTTTCTCTTTCTCTTTCTCTTTCTCTTTCTCTTTAGTTTTGAAGAGGCTGTTTTGTTTGTTTTTTTTAAAAAAGCCAGCAGAAGGTTTTTGGAGGAGGAGGGTAAGAGGGGGCTCCTCCCTGCTGTCTCCTGGCTGTATCCTTCGTCAGATTAAGGAGGCCAACATGGGGCCCTCTCTTGACCTCGGGGCCTCCTGCCAATGCTGATTTGGCAGACAGGTTAAACCGGCCCTGGGCAGCAGTGACAGTCCCTTGGACGCAAGTTATGACCTTCTGGCCGCTTATCGCTGTTCAAAGGCATAGCTGTGTGTGCATATGTCCTTTATCCTCTTTGGGTTTAATGAGGGGGTAGAACCTCAGGGTGTTATAGATGTCAACTCTCAGAAGCCCCAGACAGCATGGTTAATGGTAATGGATTATGGGAGCTGTCGTTTACAACATTGGGTGGAGGAAAGTACGAAAGGTTCTCCATCCCAGAACAGAACAATGATATTCAAAGATCAGAAGCCAATTCCGCTTTGGGTTCTGGAATCCCTGTTTGTAAGTCACCAGGACTCCGGCAGATCATGGGGTTATTAACCTTGTACCTTAATACAAGAGTCTCAAAATAGGATTTTCATGTGCTATAATAACAGTGCTACCTTCAACTTTACAAAAGCTGTAATCTTAAATTACTGTGGGTTGTTACAACTACATGCGCAAAGATCATGTGCAGTCTCTTCCACTCTCTCGCTTGCTTGCTCTCCCATTAAAATGCTCTTTTCCACACTTAGTTATTAGGCCAGTGAGAGATGTGACAGTAATGAATTGTTCCTAGTATTGTCTTCCTTTTTTGTACAATTCACTCTCATCATGTGTCTGGAAAAAAAGCTGAGAAGACTAATTTCACATACAGAAGTAAAATATCACTCCAAATGGAAAAAGAAATCCAATACATATTAAAATAGGATATGACTAAAGTCTTAACCAGATCATTCAATTTCATTTTTTAATGTTCTGATTTTAATAATATGGCATATGCTCCAGACTTCTAGAAGCTATTTTAAAATGAATACAAATAAGTCCTAAATTTAGAAAGACAAGTCATGTTTGCAGTAGCCTGTCTCAACCCTTCACTATCAGGTATGCTAATTTCCCACTTAATGTGATCTTTTTCTAAAAGATTTGCAATTTGACTTACTGAGAGAGGCGGAGACAATTTACTTTCTGCTACACAAATGGAACTTTCTGCTACACAAATGGAAATTACTCACTGATTCCTGTGGAAGGAAGATAATCCTTTCACAGGCCTCTAAAACGTCTGCCACTAAACAAAGGTCATTTTACATGCATTCTCTAAACATTGAGAGGGATTAATTTTTCCACACAAAATGCAAGTGGCAATAGAGAGGCAATATATAACTGTTGTCCATGTCATCAAAGCTAACATATATTCTTTTCATGTACAACAAAATGCACATTATTAATACATTTACCAAATGTTATCTTACAAAACATCTCTCCCTTTAAAAGCCTTCCACATCACTGTGCGTTTCTGGGAGATGTTGTTCATCTCACAACCAACAAGTTGCATTTGGTGGTGACACCAATATGAATCTTCTCCTCAGCAGTCTCAGGCCTATGAATGATCTCCTGTATACCAGGCCTCAACACTGGTATTTCAGGAGGATTTTTTCTTTAAAAAAGAAGATATATTTTTATCTTGATGTTCCACCAGCTGTGAGCATTAAATATAACATGATTGTGAGTTTTTAACTGAATTTTAATACAAATCAAAAATACAGTTAACTGGCTTCAGGTATTATTACCCTAAGAGATGTGGGTGGGTGCTTTAGAGATCTACCCATGATGCCAAAATCTCCTTTAATATTTGGGGGAATTATTAGCTCAAAAAGAGACCTGAGGGAGGAGGGTAACTTTTGGGGTCTTTTCACTTATGTATACCAGTAGAGAGCACTCCAGTTAACTGTAGAGAGCACTCCAGTTAAAGTGAAATAAAGTATTTTATTGGAATAACACAAAGTGGACTAACATACACATCACATGTGCTTAAGAACCATACAAGGCTTTAGCAGAGTAAGACAGAAAGATCAGATAGAGGGAGACATTTGAGAATATCGGGCGATAGTTACCAGTCTTGAAGAGAAGAGTTTTGGGCAGTGAAGATACTCAGACAGGCGTCTCAGGGTGGCATCAGAAGTTCCGATCCAGGGCATGCCGAGAAAGAGAGTGGCTGGGTTCGTCCACCATGGCACACTATACTATTGTTAGGGGACTAATATTTATACCCTATATCATATCCTACCTACAACTTAAGGTAGGATAACTTTAACCAACTTTGTCTGGTTATGACAAAGCCTGGATGGCTTTCCCATGGGATAGACAAAGGAAACCCAAACTCAACTGATTGCTTTATTTGCTGGGAGACAGAAATTGATGGGTTTGCAACAACCTCACAGGCCTTCACACAGGGTTGGACAGGAGGGGGTATAGGAAATATTTCCATAGGAATAGATTAAGGAATGGTCATTTAATTGCTTGATTGAGTCATTGCTGAAACACCCAGTGTTAGAAGAAAAGATCTGCACATACCTGCTTAACAACTGTATTTACTAAGGGGCTTTCCACATAATCCTAACTTGGATTTTCCTGCCATTATATTTCTAGACACATCTCAGGTCACTGTGACTTCCAACTGACCTTTGGTTTGCCTCAGCCAGCCTGACCCCCCCCCCCAAAGTGTCCAATATTTCCAGTTATGAGATACTGTGGGGAAGGGGTAGTAGGGCATAAAAACAGTTTGCGGTAAGCCTTTGACTGGTAATACAGACCAGTGGTTAGAGTTCTATTCTATTTATTAATTAAAATATTTAAATCCCCACCCTATATCTTTAGATTTGAGGGCAGCATACAATAAAATACAATACTTGGTAGCGGGCAACCTAAGAGTGTATGGAACCTGGCAGATGCTTGGCCATGCTTGACGTAAGGCTTAGCAATATTGTTTCCTTGTTATTCATTAGTACTTTTCTAAATTCTTGGACATAACTCTCCTGATGACAAATAAATGATTCAAATCTCTTTTCTTGAGCACAGATTGTAATTTGGCATGGGATGTTCATATGCACCAACATTTCTCAGAAGAAAACCAGGACACGTGTAGCTAAGCAACATCAGAGTGTGGTCAAGATGGAGAAAATTATCATTGAGGAAGAGCACATAGGCTAGGAGAGGCTGCATCAGTTTGCTTTTGCCTGAGCCTACTGGGAAGGGCAAGATTCCACCTCCTCCTCCCCTCCCCTCCCCTGCTCTCTCTCTCTCTCTCTCTCTCTCTCTCTCTCACACACACACACACACACACACACACACACGACATTGCCCCCTAGTGGCCTGACTAGGCATGACTTGGTAGTTCATGCAGTCAGCCATTATGACTCAGCATGATTCTGCAGTTGTTTGGCCATTTTAAAATGGAGTTCAGTCTCTAATTCCTGACAACTCTATGGTATTTTTAACTGGATATCCCATTATTTTAATAGGGTTTGCTGCTATCCATGGTTTCCAGTATTGACAGTAAGTCCAGGAACCAAACCCCTGTGGATATGGGGGTCCAACTGTACTTTTAAACAGACCTGGCTTATCAGTAGGCATCACGATACAACCACCTCAGGCAGAAAAATGTCTTCACCCACTCCTGCTTTTTACAGATCCCCTTTCAACCACCACCTGCTTCTCATCTTGTCACATTGCAAACGACTTTGTCACAAAAGAGATTATTTGGGAGGATTTGGGTTAACTTTTTTTGGCTTTCAGTAAAACCAGCGACTGAACAGGGATTGGTCTAGCAGCCGAACAAACTCCAGGGACTATGCCCTACCAATACAAAAGATTGAACAGGGAAAGGGAAAACATCATGAACCATGGATGATAGTGCTGTGTGTCAACTTTAAAGGAAACATTAATTCCTAGACTTTTTTATCCCATTCTGCCAAAAAAGCATAGCCACCCCCTCACACACAAAGGCACACACACACACACACACACTCAATTCAGTCTAAGTAGGCCGCTTTCCTGCTCCATTAACACCACAAGCCCTTCATGTCCCTGGGATTGTTGCTATTATTTACTTCCACTTCACGTGGGGCCTGAAAAACACTTGATCAGGCTCATTGCACTGACCCCTTTGCACAATGAAAATAGTGTCTCTGCTTCAAAGACTTTTAATATCTGGGCTCAGCGGTCCCCAGTATTTCATTTCAGCCTGCCTGAGAAATAACCATGCTTTTGCATGCTGTAGCTGTAAGCAAAGAAAATGAGGTTAAAGCAGAAAGCAAATGGCAACCATCCATTCATTTACCAAAGAGGCTGGTAAAACAAATAATCTTAATTGCTGTTTTCTTCTTCCTCTTTTTTTCTTTTGCTGAATCCAGTGTTTTGCTACTCTTCTGCAATCCTTAGGAAAAAGCTGTGTATAGGTTTTGTCCTTAACTGCTTTTGTCCTTAAGCCCTTTTTAACTCAGTCTTTCTCCAATCTGAGAACAAACACACACACACAGTGTCCAGCAGTTGGTATTCCCTTCCTCTTTCCACAGTACTCAAGCCCTACCTCCAGTTTATTGATAAGCCCCTGAAGGGTATGTGGCTCATTGTCATGTGGGTTCACATGTGGATATTTACATAACACTGAGGGGATTTTGGATTGAGGCCATGGGGTTAATCACCTAAATCCAAACTCCACTAAACTGTGAATACTGTATTCAGGAGAGAACAAAGTTGCAGTGGAAGAAAGACAACAACACGTATCCATATCTTCGATTAGCAGCTAAATGACTAGAATAATGATAACTCACCACAGTAGTGGGCAGTAGCTTCCATGTCAGTGGGATGGCAAATCCACTCCAGGTTTTAGGAAAAACTCCAAAGTTGCTATTCAGAATGTTGAACCTATTTAGGGTCTACCACCTTGGATAGCTCATTTAAAGCTGAAAGCGGGAGCAGATTATTCCAGATACATGGATGGCACTAGCTGCCATTGACATCCAATAAAGTCTAAATTGTGTGTGAGCAGATTCCAGGCATATAGAATCTACATTGTGGGTGCAAAACAGCCCAAATTGATGGGCTAAGAATTACCAATGATGCTGCCTCTAGCTGAGCACATGCCCAGGTCAAAAACTTGCTTTCTTTGCCACAGAAATGACCTCCATGGTCCTTTCACACACAGAAAACCTCTCATAGTTTTTCCTTGGTCTTTCTTTTCTTCAGCATTCTGATTTAGAAAAGGGGGAGGGAGCACTTAGATTGGTGCAGAGTTTGGAAAAGGTAACTTCTTTGGACTACAAACAGGACCAGTTTATAGTCTTGAGGGGGGATTGGGGGAGCTGTAATGCTTTATTTTGGGGGCTCCATATGTTTATCTCAGGTCAATGTAACCTAACTCAACCCAAGCTATTCACAGTACAGGATATTCAGGTTATTACTAAAAATGTTTTTGCAGGAGGAAGGTTACGACGGGGGCCCCCACAATGATGGGGCCCCCTGCAGATGCTGCTGCTGCTGGTGCCTTAAACCAGCCCTGACTACAGATTCCAGAATTCATCAGACAGTATGAGTAGTGGTGGGAAGGGGGAGTTGAGGAAGGGGAAGGATGAGGAGGAGGACAGGATATGATGTGATGAAGATAAGATGTGGTGGTGGTGACATGTTAGTTTGCTGAAAGATGATATTTCAGTTTTCTTAAGGCTGAAATAGGAACAACCTAATTTCATAAAGCCCTAAGTATCTTCTGGCTCTCCAGACACTGTGGGTCCCCTCTTCCTCTCTGGACTGACCTTCTGGAATATACTTCCTCTTCCACCTAGTAGTGTGTCTGTCTGTAACAAACTATGGTGGCTGGCGGCTTCCATGTCTGCGGAGTGATGAATTCACACCAGATTCTAGTCTGAATTTTAAAGAAGCTCTCCAAAGTGTGGAGCCCTAGGTCCAAAATATCTTCAGTACCTTGGACAGTACCTTTAGTCTTCAGACTAAAACTGCAAGTGGCTTCACCACCACCTCTCTGGCATAGGAGCCATCAAGGTTCATTGGGGCTCGGGTGTCTTTTCCAGTTGTCAGGGACCATTCATAGGAAAAGGCTCCTCCACTCTTGTCTTAAGTTCATCCAGTAAAGGAATAGCTTAATTAAAACTGGTACCAGAAAGTTCCCTGGTTACAATGCTTCCTCATAGCTGCTATTAACATACTGAAGGCTCTCTTAGCATTCCTTCTGAGTACATCCTAATTCTACAATTGCATCAAATAGTGAATAAACTATGACAGAGTGAGTGCACAATAAGAAGTTTTGTTTTATTTTATTTTTAGTTCAATCAACATCTCCTTTTATTGACCTGGAATGGTCTTTTATTTCCACTTTCTCTCACATTGGCCAGCAGCGCTGTTAATGTTCACTCAGCAAATTTTATTTTAAAGGAAATAATTGAGGTTATTAGTGTAAAGTAGTTCTTGATGAAATTTATGTTGCTTAATGGCCTGTAAAAATATGGCATAATGACTGTGTTTATAGTGCTCTTTAGAAATTATCCAGATAAAAAAATAAGTCCGATGTTGAGGCTTATTTATATATTCAGTAATATGCAACTGAGAAGCTGTTACTTGATGGCCAACACTGATTGTCCATGCATAGATCTTGTTTATTCTATAATGGGGCAGGGGATGATACAGAAACAGTAAAATTTCATAATCCCACAAGAAATACCACACAGCCCAGTGGACTATTTCTGTGCAAAGAAGAAGGGACGGTTGTTTTTACATTAAAAGTTCTACACAACCTAACTCACCCCTATCTTTTGGCCCTTATTTCTTTTTTACAAGCCTGCTCAAGATCTGTGTTCTAGCAACTCTAGCCTTCTCACCCATCCAAGACATTTCTCTTCCTTGGTTCTGCTTTGTCCTTCATCACTCGCTGCCCCATACTCCTAGAATTGCCTCCCTGAACATTTGCAGACTGCTCCTTCCCTTGTTATTATAAAATTGCAATAAAAACTTGCTAGTTTTCCTAAGCTTTGGGAATTTTAAGTTAATATTGTTTTATAATATTAATATTATAATATTTTGATTATATGTATTTGTCAGTTTGCTTTATAGTTTATATTGTCTTTTTTGGTATTTTATCAGGATAATTTGTTTTTACAATTGGGGTGTGTGTGTGTGTAACTCTTGAGTATGTTTCCTTTCCCAGTGTGCTGATTGGCCACTTACCCAACAAATCCCCCTCCCCTCACTTCCTAATCCAATCACCATGCACATGCAAATTCCCTCCCTACCTCACAGTCCACTCCTGCCACTTAATCTGCATCTACATCCCCAGTCTCACAAGGGCCCCTCCCTCCTCTCCCTCACCACCCACATGTAAAACAATGCAATATTATTTTCCTAAAATAATAGTGTGTAGCTGAACCGTGTGAACCTTTCAAATCTACTATAATGCCCTATGTTATGCTGGGTCAGCTAGTTGTTTTATATTTTTACTACTTCTCTCTATGTGTGTGTGTATAAACATTTTTTTAAAAAAATTACGCCTTTGGCAGGTCCCACTGCTTTTAGTTGTTTTATTTGTAAAGTACCATGTACTTCAATGGCACTGTATAAATAGATGATGATAACAACAGTTAGAATTTGCTGGAAAATCCATATTACTATGGTTACTGGAATTAATGGACTTCCGGTCCACAAACTACACAATAATGGTCCTGAAATGGAGGATGCATGCAGGAAGCACAACAATGAAAAACAAAATTTTAATTTTAATAATATTTTGAATAGGATGGTTTTTTCAATTGTTCTTTACCTTTTAGGTTATAATTGTGTTCAGCTGTGTTTTGTTTCAGTCTGTGTTGTGAGCCATGTGGTATGCCATATTGGGAGAAACATGGAATACAGATTACAATCTGACCCAAAGGAGAATGTAAGCCACTCAACAGTCCCCTACAAAGAATTTGTCCACCATTTCACTGATAAAATCACATGGATTCCCTCTGACGTAGACACCACCACATTGTGGTGGATGTAATCTTGGCCCCTATTTGTCCAGTGTTGAGAAACGCTTTTCAGTTCATGCAGCCTAAGGATGTGGACAGGTTCCTTGGAGAGGTGAGAGCCACCACATGTGTGCTAGACCCTTGCCTTTCCCTTGCTGATTAAACAGGCCAGAGGAGAACTGGCTGAGTGGGTAAGAGAAGTGATTAATAGCTCCTTAAAACAAGGCAAGGTTCCAACATGCCAGAAGAGGTTGTGGTAAGACCTCTTCTTAAAAACAAAAACAAACTTCCCTGGATCCCACTATACTAGATAATTATAGGCCAGTCTCCAACCTTCCATTTTTGGGCAAGATACTGGAGCATGTGGTGGCTTCTCAACTCCAGGGGTTCCCGGATGACATGGATTATCTAGATCCATTTCATTCTGGTTTCAGACCTGGTTATGGGAGAGAGACAGCTTTGGTTACCTTGGTGGATGGCCTCCACAGAGAACTGGACAAGGGGAGTGTGTCCCTGTTGGTTCTGCTGGACTTCTCAGTGGCTTTCAATACCATCAACCATCATATCCTTCTGAGTCTCCTCTCTGGAATGGGACTTGGAGGTATTGTTCTACAGTGGCTGTGTTCTTTCCCTGAGGGGCACTCTCAGAGGATGGTGCTAGGAGATTCCTCTTCCACCCTTGGCCACTGGACTGTGGAGTCCCTCAGGGTTCAGTCTTATCTCCTATGCTATTTAACATCTACATGAAACTGCTGAGAGAGGTTGTCCAGAATTTTGGGATCAGGTGTCACCAATATGCTGATGATATCCAACTCTATTACTCCTTTCCACCTAATTCCCAGTAAGCTGTTCCTGTGATAAACTGGTGCCTGGCAACCAGGTAAACAAATTGAAGCTTAATCCAGACAAGGCAAAGGTGCTTGTGGTCAATTGAAAGACAGATAGGGTTGCACCCCCTATGAAAGCACAGGTTCACAGTTTGGGAGTACTCCTGGATTCAGCTCTGAGCCCGGAGGCCCAGATTTCAGCAGTGACCAGGAGTGCTTTCACACATTTAAAGCTAGTGTGCCAACTGTGCCCATTCCTTGGGAATTCAGATCTGGCCATGGTGGTACATGCCTTGGTTATATCCCATTTGGATTACTGTAATGCTCTTTGTGGGGCTGCTTTTGAAAAGTGCTCAGAAACGTCAGTTGGCCAAAGGAGCTGCAGCCAGATTGTTAAGTGGGGCTAGCTACAGGAAGCACACAACTTCCTTCTTGCAATAGCTCCATTGGCCTGCTGATCCATTTCCAGGCAAAAGTGTTGGTTTTGACCTATAAAGCTTTATATGGTTTGAGTCCAGGTTATTTGAAGGACAATATCTCCCTATATGAGTCTGTTAGAGTGCTAATATAATCTGGAGAGGCCCTTGTCTCTGTTCCACCACTTTCTCAGGCTTGTTTGGTGGGAACAAGGGAGAGGGCCTTTTTGGGTGGCTGCTCCCAGACTTTGAAATTCCTTCCCTAGAGAGGCCAGGATGGCCCCGTTCTTTCTACCCTTTCAGCAGCAGATCAAAACATTTTTTATGCCACCAGACTTTTACAAACTGATGAGGATTGGGCTTTTAATGCTGTGTGGTTATCCTTCTCTGTATCTTTCCAACCCAAACAGCTGAGCTATTGCATCATGATGATTCACTAGAAGAGAAGGGATAGAGGCAAGATAGATAAAGATAAAGCCAACACAGCAGGACTGATTCCAAACAGCATCAGATGCAAATTTGGCCCTAGTAGTAATGTTGCCAGGTGAAAAACAGGTCAGGGCTCTTGTACCTTTAATGGTTTTTGAGAAGAGGGAAATTCAGCAGGCAGAGCTTGCATAGCAAGCAACAACTGTCTACACAACTATTAAAGGTACAGGAGTCAGTCTTTGTTGTTGTTTTTTACATGGCAATGTGAATTAAAGTAGTAGATACCCCCAAAATACACTTCTGGTTACAAGGAAGCAATAGGAAAAGCTCCTGGGGTGGATATCCAGTCAATATAACTAATAACGGGAAACTAGAGGTTTAAGACACAGATTTTTAAAAGTTTAATAGCAGATAGATTTTCCTTGGTTTTTTTCTGGGCTATGAGGCCGTGTTCTGGAAGAGTTTATTTCTGATGTTTTGCCTGCATCTGTGGCTGGCATCTTCAGAGAATGGTTGCGTAGGAGTGTGTGTGTGTGGAGGGTTATATACTGAGAACCTCTGTTGGAGAGGATATGTGAATTTGTATATTTGAATGGCTAGTTTCTGGGTGGAGATATGCAAGGAGGATTAGTGTCTGTTTGGCTAATGGTTGGTTGAAATAAACTCTTCCAGAACATGGCCTCACAGCCCGGAAAAAAAAACCAAGGAAAATCTATGGATTCTGGCCATGAAAGCCTTCAACTTCACATTTAACAGCAGAGCTTCTCTGACAACACAAGTTTGACTCCAACTGCTGACTTAAATATCAATTAAAACAGGCAGAAATCCTCCCAAAGACAAATGAAACAAACAAAAAAGAACTAGTCTTAGAATATCAAGAAATGGTATATTTATAACTATATTGCCCATTGTGTTTCAGCTCATTATGCTGTCTACAACATTCCCCAGTGGCAAGAGGATAAAACTGAAACCAACAGTACATAGTAAGTAATAAAGGAAATCATATAAGACAGAACAAATGCACCTTGCTCTGAAGCTTTTATACAATTACTCATGATTAAAAAGTCTGCTGAGATCTCTAAATGGGATTCAAAACAAATAACTAACAACTGAAAGGAATATGGAAGGAAACTTAAAAAAGAACACCTTGCTATGCTACACAGAAGCAACCTTTGCATTAACAGTCAGGGAATCTCTCCCCACCCCCCCAATTCCCCATTTTTCAGGAAAGACTTGAGGAAATGTCTGTAAAGTCTTTTCAGTGAATGTTCTTCCAGGGACTTTCTGAAATGAAAGAGGAAGGAAATCAGCTTCTTCATTTAGGGGCTTATTGCATGAGGGAAGGGAAGCGGAACTAAAGCCCGAGAGTAGTATGTCCCACCTTGCTTTATTGCACAATGTCAGTGTGCTTCAGGTGTTCTCCCATTCTGGTCCCATGGGAAATGATGGTACCAGAATGGGTGTCTTTTTGCTATTCTTAGGCTTTAAAGCCACTTCACTCCCTCATGCAATAAGGCTCTTAGCCATGGGGGTGCTGGTTAATTTTTAAAATCTGAACTTCCCTCTGTTTCTTTTATTAGTAAGTTTTGTAGGGAAGGAGAATGTTTTCACCTAGGAAGTCACTGGAGAACGCCTACAGATTAGTGCTACTGAGACATTCCCCTTGTGTGTAAGCTCGTCCCACCCACCCCATTCTGTTCTCATTATCTGCTACACTCAGGGGTGAACGTTTTAAGAAAAGCTTCTCCTTTGTTCATGAAGACAAAGATTTCTGAAATCTGGAAGATTTCCCCAAGATTTCTGAAATCTGGAAAATCAAGATTCGCACCACTTTGCTCCTCATGATTAGAAGACATATGAGGAAATTGCTTGTGAATAGGGTTCTTGTCTTTTAGACATTCACCTTGTGATTCAAACTGTCAAGGCATTTGTTTGCAGGCACTTAGTTTGCAGAGAACAAATATGATCTATGACCTTCTTGTCTTGCCATCCCTCTGGATTTCTGCTTGGGAGTCACAAACTCTAAGTGCCTCAAAGAAAAATCTACCAAACAAAGTGTTCATTAGCTGTATCAGGAATGTGGGGCAGCAGTTTAATCCTCCTTCACATTTGTGTTGTGCCATTTCAGTGTTCAAAGCACTTGCTTCCATTATCTCAATAGTCCCGAGAGCAGCCCCATAAATATTATCCCCATGGCACAGATGGTGAGAGATAGTGGCTTTCTTAAGATCTCCATGAGAAAGTGTGGCTCAGGAGACTTCAGTCTCACAGCTAATGTGATCTCCAAATGTATCACCATCCAATTGGGAACAGAACTCTTGGTCTATTTTCAGTAAAAGTGGGACAAACAAGTATAAAAAGAAGGGAGGAAGAAAAAAATAGGGAGCCTTTTGGCACCTTTTTTTGTTTTAGCATGAACTTTCATTGATCCCAATCTAGTTTAACAGATGTATTGATGAAATACAATACCCTTATCTCAGTCACTCTACATTTTTACTGCCCAGGGAAGGGGAAAGACACTTGTGGAATTTTCCACCTCACATTTGCCAACAATAACACTGACTCTACATTGCATGGACTTGACTTAGGAGAGGTGCCATTTGCTGATCCACCTCAGATAGCACAATGTCTTTGCCCAGACCTATAAGCCAGGCAGGGCCGGTTTAACTTGTCTGCCAAATCAGCATTAGCGGGGGGGCCCGAGGTCAAGAGAGGGCCCCGTCCTGGTCTCCTTAATCTGACAGAGACAGCCAGGAGACAGCTGGGAGGAGCTGCTGTTTTGTAGCTCCCTCCTACCCTCCTCCTCCAAAAACCTCCTGCTGGCTTTTTGAAAAAACAAACAAAACAGTGTCTCCCAAACTAAAGATAGAGAAGCAGCAGCCCTCCATGGCAGAAGCTGGAGGGAGTTTGCTGCTGCAAGATGCAAACCAGCCAGGCAGCTCGGAGAGGGTGAGTGTGTGTGTGAGAGAGAGGGGGGTATTTGAGAGTTGTCTCCCTCAGAAAGGGCTTCTTTCTTTTCTTTCTTTCTTTCTTTCTTTCTTTCTTTCTTTCCACATAGATCCCCTCCAGCCCATCTTTCCAGCTGCTTTTAACCTGTCTTGGTTCCTCTCACCTTCCTTTCCCCCTTGGTCTTCTTCAGCTTCCTCCCCGTGCTACCAACTGAGTTCAGCCTGCAAAAGAAATTTGTGTGTTTGCCTATGTGCCTTCAAGTCATTTCTGACTAAGGCGAACCTACCATGGGGTTTTCTAGGCAAGGTTTGTTCAAAGGGGGTCTGCCTTTGACTTCCTTTGAGGCTGAGAGTGTGTGACTTGCCAAGGTCACCCAGTGGGCATTCATGGCTGGGTAACGATTCAAACCCTGGTCTCCATAGTCATAGTGCAATGCTGAAACTTCTACAACGCTCTAGCTCTTTTAACAGAAGAATATAAAGAATATAAATTAAAATTTGGAGTAATATTACTGGGAACAATGGTTTTATTGTTGTCACTAAAACACCAGTATCCCATTAGTGTTATGTGAGAGGCATTGGCCTAGAGCAGTGGTTCTTAACCTTTTCTTTACCAGGGATCCCCTTTAAATATCTCCTGTTGCCCCAAGACTTAACTCAAGATTTAAAACCCTAATAATAATAGCTAATAATAATAGCTAACAACAACAACAATATAATTACACCATCCATTAAACTTTCCCTCAGAGACACTCTTGCTTCTTCCTGCAAGTTTGTGGCTGGAGTGGATTGAATTGCAATGTGCAGGCCAAGCCAGCCAGCCTTTGCCTTGGTTCCTGTCACATGGCTGCTCCACTACAGGGAGGAAGTGGGCCAAGTAGTCTTCAAGCCTTTGTGGACCCCCTGTGAGGACATTGCGGACTCCAAGTTAAGATCCACTGGACGAGAGAATGCTGGAAAAGGAACAATGCAACCAGACCTTGAGAAGGGTGCTGGTAGGGGGATTCTGGGAGGTGTAATCCAAGAGTAAGTTTCCCAGGCTCTGAATGCAGCCTAGAATCAATCATAGGGCTAGAAGGGACCCCAACAGCCATCCCATCCGATCGGCTTCTGCCCTGCTGGAACACAAAATCCAAGCTTTCCTGACAGATAGCCATCCAACCTATGTTTAAAAAAACCCAAAGAAGGAGACTCCACCACACTCCAAGGCAGCAGTACAGTATATTCCACTTCCAAACAGCTCTTACTGTCAGGAAGTTCTTCCTAATATTCAGGTGGAATGTCTTTTCCTGTAGTTTGAACCCATGGCCCCATGTCCTAGTCTCTAGAGCAGCAGAAAACAAGCTTGCTCCTTCCTCAGTATGATATCCCTTCAAATATTTAAACATGGCTATAATGTCACCTCTCAACCTTCTCTTCTCCAGGCTAAGCATACCCAGCTGCCTAAGCCGTTCCTCATAGGGCCTAATGGCTTCCAGACCTCCCACCATCCTTCTTAGTGTCTTTCTGGAATTGTTGTGCCCAGAACTTTGGTCTGACCAAAGCACAATGGAGTGATACTATTACTTCGCTTGATCTAGATGCTACTCCTATTAATGCAGCCTAGAATCGCTTTGGCATTTTTTGCTGCTGCATCACACTGCTAACTCATGTTCAGCTTGTAGTCCACTCTTTGTTTTCTTTGAGGAAATCTACACCATTACATTAATTGCTAATAAACAAAAAATATTATGTTAGTGCCTATAATATAGTTTTTAAACTAAATTATTGGTGGCAAATTATTTAATACAGTAGGCCCCTCTTATCCACTGGGGATTGGTTCGGGGGAGGGGGCGTGGATTCTGAAAACCATGCATAATAGTGAACGCCATTGAAAATAATGGGAGTTCTGGTTTAAAATACCATAGAGTTGCTTTGGAGGGCCTAGAAAATAGCTAAGGAGGACACATTTTCTAGGAAGACTCTATGGTAGGTGTGCTGTTTTGTGTCCCATGGATAATGAAATTTATGGATACGGGGGTCCTACTGTAATCTGAACATCCTGTACAGTGAATAGGTTACATTGACATGAGATAAACATATTGGGGCCCCAAAATAAAGCATTGCAGGGGGGCCCAAAATTCCTTAAACTGGCCCTGAAGCCAGGCTAAGGTTGATAGGGCTGCAAATGATGGAACGTATGGACCAAACTTCTGTCCATCAGTTGGAAAGATGGTGGAGACAGAACCCATAAGACAAATTGCGTCAAAGTTTGAGGACTGCTTGCGCAACTTATTATTCTCATGTAGATGAATCTCGACAGTCCTATTTGCAGGAGAAGATTCATGCTCAAGCCAATATGCCTCACCAGTTATTTGCCACATTTAACACTTTATTGAGTCCAGTGGCTGGTTGTGATAAGAGTTCAGGATCTCTCTGCAAGTAACTTGGCCTCCTTCTTTCATCAGAAGGTGGACTCAAATCATTTTTGGTGGATAGATCTTCACTGACATTGCAGATGGTGGGAGGTCTGGAAGCCATGCCCTCTGAGGAGTGGCTTAGGGAGAGGGATATGTTTAGTCTTGAGAAGAGAAAGTTAAGAGGGGACATGATAGCTATGTTTAAATATTTGAAGGGCTGTCATACTGAGGCTGGAGCAAGTTTGTTTGCTGTGGTTTCAGAAACTAGGACACAGAGCAATGAACTCAAACTGCAGGAAAAGAGATTCCACCTAAACATTAGGAAGAATTTCCTTACAGTAAGGGCTGCGGAATACACTGCCTTGGAGTGTGGTGGAGTCTTCTTCTTTGGAAGTTTTTAAACAACAATGGCTAAAATGATTCTCCCATGGGAGGAACAAAGGAGAACAAAACTCTAGTGATTGTCTTAGATGGCTGGGAGATAGGAACTGATGGGTTTATGACAACCTCACATTGTAGGATAAGAGGGGGTTCTAAAGGATATTTCTTGGGGATTTGGGTTGTGTAGGTCACTTGATTGTTTAGGATGTATGATTCACCATTGAGGGGCCCAAGAAGGAATTAGCACATACCTCCTTAATGGCTTTGTTTACTAAGGGGTTTCTACTCAATCGTAGTTTGGGTATGCCTGCTAACATATTTCTAAGACACCTTCCCAGGTCCTTGTGACCTCCACCTGACCTCACTTTGGATCATCCTGGTCTCCTTGAGCCCTTCAAAGTGTCCAATATTTATAATTTTGGGCTATTACAGTTGTCCCTCCACATTCGCGAACTTGACATTTGCGGTTTTGGTTATTCGCGGTTTTGGGAGGGCCCCCCCGGGGCCCCCCAAAACCGTGACACGGGGCCTCCAGAGGCCCCGTGAAAAGACCTGGAGGGAGCGGGGAGGCCCGGGGAGGCCTCCACGGGGGCCCCGGAGGCGCTCCGTAGGCCCCATGAAGGCCTGGGGAGGGGTGGGGAGGCCTTCGCGGGACGCCCGGAGGCCCTCCGGAGGTGCCGCGAAGGCCTGGGGAGGGGTGGGGAGGCCTTCGCGGGTCCCCCGGAGGCCCTCCGGAGGCCCCGCAAAGGCCTGGGAAGGGAGGGAAGGAGGGCCGGGGAGACCTCCGCGGGGCCTAGCAAGGCCCCGCGAAGGCCTGGAGAGGGAGGGAGGGAGGGAGGGCCGGGGAGATCTCTGCGGGGCCTAGCAAGGCCCCGCGAAGGCCTGGAGAGGGAGGGAGGGAGGGCCGGGGAGACCTCCGCAGGGCCTAGGAAGGCCCCGGCGAAGGCCTGGGGAGGGGGGGAGGGAGGGCTGGGGAGACCTCCGCGGGGCCTAGGAAGGCCCCGCGAAGGCCTGGGGAGGGGAGAGGGAGGGCCGGGGAGACCTCCACGGGGCCTAGGAAGGCCCCGCGAAGGCCTGGGGAGGGGGGGAGGGAGGGCTGGGGAGACCTCCGCGGGGCCTAGGAAGGCCCCGCGAAGGCCTGGAGAGGGAGGGAGGGAGGGCCGAGGAGACCTCCGCGGGGCCTAGGAAGGCCCCGCGAAGGCCTGGGGAGGGGGGAGGGAGGGCTGGGGAGACCTCCGCGGGGCCTAGGAAGCCCCCGCGAAGGCCTGGAGAGGGAGGGAGGGAGGGCTGGGGAGACCTCCGCGGGGCCTAGGAAGGCCCCGCGAAGGCCTGGGGAGGGGGGAGGGAGGGCTGGGGAGACCTCCGCGGGGCCTAGGAAGCCCCCGCGAAGGCCTGGAGAGGGAGGGAGGGAGGGCCAGGGAGACCTCCGCGGGGCCTAGGAAGGCCCCGCAAAGGCCTGGGGAGGGGGGAGGGAGGGCCGGGGAGACCTCCGCGGGGCCTAGGAAGGCCCCACGAAGGCCTGGAGAGGGAGGGAGGGAGGGCTGGGGAGACCTCTGCGGGGCCTAGGAAGGCCCCGCGAAGGCCTGGGGAGGGGGGAGGGAGGGCCGGGGAGACCTCCGCGGGGCCTAGGAAGGCCCCGCGAAGGCCTGGGGAGGGGGGAGGGAGGGCTGGGGAGACCTCCGCGGGGCCTAGGAAGGCCCCGCGAAGGCCTGGAGAGGGAGGGAGGGCCGGGGAGACCTCCGCGGGGCCTAGGAAGGCCCCGTGAAGGCCTGGAGAGG
Organism: Gambelia wislizenii; assembly: GCA_030847615.1. Lineage (NCBI taxonomy): Eukaryota > Metazoa > Chordata > Lepidosauria > Squamata > Crotaphytidae > Gambelia > Gambelia wislizenii. The sequence continues at coordinate 159,232,587 of JAUMIR010000001.1, read as the reverse complement.
GAGGGAGGGAGGGCCGGGGAGACCTCCGCGGGGCCTAGTAAGTCCCCGCGAAGGCCTGGAGAGGGAGGGAGGGAGGGCCGGGGAGACCTCCGCGGGGCCTAGGAAGGCCCCGCGACGGCCTGGGGAGGGGGGAGGGAGGGCCAGGGAGACCTCCGCGGGGCCTAGGAAGGCCCCGCGAAGGCCTGGAGAGGGAGGGAGGGCCGGGGAGACCTCCGCGGGGCCTAGGAAGGCCCCGCAAAGGCCTGGGGAGGGGGAGGGAGGGCCGGGGAGACCTCCGCGGGGCCTAGGAAGGCCCCGTGAAGGCCTGGAGAGGGAGGGAGGGAGGGCCGGGGAGACCTCCGCGGGGCCTAGTAAGTCCCCGCGAAGGCCTGGAGAGGGAGGGAGGGAGGGCCGGGGAGACCTCCGCGGGGCCTAGGAAGGCCCCGCGACGGCCTGGGGAGGGGGGAGGGAGGGCCAGGGAGACCTCCGCGGGGCCTAGCAAGGCCCCGCAAAGGCCTGGGGAGGGAGGGGGGAGGGGAGTCCTTATTTGCGGATTTTTCACATTCGCGGTGGTCCGCGGAACGGAACCCCCACGAATGTGAAGGGACGACTGTATAGGGAGGCGTAACAGCCCTACAGACTGAAGCTAGAACATCAAACAACAGATTAAAATATAACAACACATTGGATATATAACATCAGTTAAAAACACATCACATCAATTAAAAGAGTATCTATAACCAATGCTCATTAAAAACAATGGAAGCATACTTTAAAACTCATAATTTAATGCATAACTCCAGTTCTACCACGGTCAGTAGAATATGTCCATTGCACAATGGCAAGCAATTCGCCCTGCATTTTTAACATGACTTACACTTGTGTATGTCACTAATAGGATGCCAGCCATAGTCTAACAAGCTGTGATGGCTTGTGGTCTGAGAAAGTGAGAACCCCCACCACACCACCCAATCCATAAACTGCCACTGCTTGAAAGTGTGCCTATAATTTTTGTAAAGCCTCTGGTACCAAATCATCTTGTTGGGACTCAAAAGCCTGAGCAAATCAAACAAAACTGTTTGGCGCCATACGGTACATGTCTCTTAATAGCTTCAGCTCCCATGGAACCAGGTGTTATTTGTATGGATGTAGATTTTAACCTTTATAATCTTGACTTTGTTTCTATTTTGAAAAGGCCACCTAGACTAGAACAAAGAATAGATGTGACCATATTAACAACAAGGAAAGTTTTGATTGTAGTAAGAAGTAAAGAAATAATCTGCTCAAAAAATAGGCCAAGGCCTGTTTCCTCTCCAGTTTCACCAGTCCCATCATTTCCCACCATTATTTCCCTTCCCCCCACCAAATTATATAGTCTAGCAATAAATTATCCTACAAAAGCTCCATTACAATGAACTGGAGTACATCAGCAATTCTGTGGAATATCCATGCCACATTTAGGGAGATATTCTGTACCAGTTAGAGTTTCTGAATGAGGGTGCGGCTATACGATTATAAAAAAATCCATATGGGGGGCAAAAAATACGAACAGCCTGTCGTTCGTATGCATACGAACCGGCTATACGATTTTTAAACCCCCTAAGCTCCGTATGACTCCCTCTTCCCGAAGCTGGCTGGAGCGAGCAAGCCAAGCGGCAGTTTTAAATCTCCCGCCGCTTTTTTTTTTTAAGGTTCCTGGTTTGTGGACAGCCGTTTTTCCGTATTTACAATATAAAATAAAAATAAATAAACATTTAAATTCACGGACTTACCGGACGCTCGCTAGCCAGGAAACCACCATGGCGGCCGCTCCCAATTCCCCTCCGTGCTAGCCCTGCCCCCTCTACTCAGCCAGCCAATCAGATTACCCTGCCTGTTCGTATGTGTGCGAACGGACCGTACAGACCCGTCAGCCATCCGAACGGCGTACGGATTTCTATTTGCGATCTGCTTTCCCTCCCGAATGCCGCGTGTGTGTATTTCAGGGTGGAAAACCGGGGGCCCCCTCTTTTGCATTTGTGTGCATCCGAACGGCCGTTTGTACCGAAGCGCGAACTTCCGCACGCCATATGTATTATTTAAATCGTGTAGACGTGAGTCTTCAAAGGCAGCCCGATGTACAGATTACAGTAGTCCATCATGCATGTAACTAATGCACACTTAACTGAAGCTACCTGGAAGTTTTTAAGTGTGTCTTTGTGCATTGTGCAACTTTTTGTTTTTTATTTTTTGTTTTATGTTTGAATTTCCCAGGCGATGAAGTCTCGCAGGATTTCAAATGAGGAAGTGAACGGGGCTTCGATCACTTCCTCTTCATTGCCAGGGAAGCCTTTGCCGGGAGGGAAGGTAAGTGTGGTGGTGGGGGTTCTTTCGCTGGCATAAAAATGGGATTTTTTTAATGCCAGCCAAAGATCGTTTAAGGGGCTCGTCTGATAAAGTCCTAATTTGAATTTCCATTTGTTTGCCATCATACATCCCAAAACTGCCTCTAAGCACCTAATCCATCCTGCTTGGTATTAGCTAGTGGAAAACATATGGATGTGAAATAAAACAAAAGAATGATATCCATATTGGCAATCCGAAATGCACAAAACATAGCATGCAAGCTTTCAAAGCTCCACTGGCTTCTTCATCAGGCAAAAGATGTTAAAAAATCATACAGGAGAAAGAAAAAAAGGAAAAAAGGTGATGGTGTTGGAGTCACAGGCCTCCAGTCTGTATCAGATGTTGTCTCTGCTGTTGTTCAGTTGGTCTGGAGGGATCTCAGTGCAGAACAAGCCACTCCCCTTCTTGGCCATGTGAGGACGGAGACAATAAGTGGTTTCATGCTTGTGGTTCCATGTAAATCTTCCTTCAGTTGCTTCACAAATTGACCACTTGATTAGTTAGAACTTGGATGTGAAAGTTCAATAGCCACACCTGCTTGGTACACATTATCCTTAATCCTGTTTCAACAACACCTGAGAACATCCAGATTAAGCCAAGCAATGTCAAAGTAAATATTCTGCTGGGGGGGGGGGAGAGAAGCCCTTGAAGAAGGCCATACAAATATTTCCATGCTTTGCACTGTTTTGTAGATTCCAGTCCTTGATGTGCATTCTGAATCTCAGAGCTCTTTCAGACTACACTACTGTAACACTATAATTTCATTGTAACTGCCATGGTTCCATCCTAAGGAATGCTGGGATTTGTGGTTTATGGAGGATTATTTCTCATTTTCAACCAGAGTACTCTTTTCAAACTACAAATCCCAGGATTCCATAGGATGCAGCCATGGCAGTTAAAGTGGAATTAGTGCTGTAAACATGCAGGGGCTACCACCTTCTGAAGTAAAGCAGCAGTGCAGCAGGAAGGTTCTGTCTTCTGTGCTGCCTTACTGCATGATGTTGTCATTCTTCCAGTGTTCAGCCATTTTGGTCCTGTGGGAGACTGAAGTAAAATTGCATTTTTTCGATAAAGGATTTTTCCAGTAAGCAAAAAGTTGTGGTTTTACTTCAGTCTACCATGGGACCAGAATGCAAGAACAACAACGTTGTGCAGCAGTAAGGCAGCACAGAAGATGGAACCTTCTGGCTGCCCTGCTGCTTTACTTTCCTTTACTTTAGTCTGAAAAGGCCCCATTTCTCTTTCATGTCTGAAATCTTTTACCTGACCTCAAATGCCAGTCCTTAAGTTCTCAAGCAATTTTTTTTGCTCAGTCCACCTCTACCACTTTCCATACTTTTGAAATCCATTCATTCAGGGCTGTTGTTGTTTCCTTTCAAAAATACATTAATAGAACTGGATTGTGGCTCCAGTGTTCTGGTTGGAAAACTCTATGGAATTAGTTCTATAATAGATTACCTCACATGCACGGTTGCGGATGTGTTATTTTAAAAGTTCCATTATGGAAGGGGAAATGAGTTTTCTTAAAGTATTATAGGACATAAAATCCCTTTCTGGCAATGAACCTTAATCAAAGAATGCAAGTTGGGAGGGGACAGGGAGGGAAGGCAGGAAGAGTAATTGCGGGCCTTTGTTTTTAAGATTAAGGAGATTTTCAGTATCTCAGCTGCCCTTACCATTAATTGGAAACACATTAGTAGAGGAAAAAACCCACAACCCAAAAGACCATCACCACAGTGAAGTGACTTCTTCTCTTACCTGTTCAAAGCAGGTAGCATAGTGTGAAACCCTGCTAAGGTACAAAAACGATTGCTTCTTAGCCATCCAATGAATCTTTATCTCATGTTTTGCTAGTCAGGAAAAAATCCTAGAAACTTTTCAGAGGAGGTAAGCAGAAACCAAAGTCAGAGTACTGAAAGCAAGCAAGGCAAAACCACTTGAATAATAATTGGAAGATAGGATTGCCAGGTCAGGAGCATATCAAGCCCTGAAATTTGGGGGCTGAAACTCTGAGATTTAGGGATAGTCCCTGCTGCTATTGGGAGAGGATGGAGAAATGAGCCAGATGGATCCCCTGGAAACTTCACAGCAGTCATTCCAAAGCAGTCTCTGCAATAGGACTAGCAAATACACAGTAATATGCATGAGTATACATGTCCACACACATACTCACCCACTCTTTTCAAGACACTGCTCTCACCCTGAGATTCCTCACCTACACCCAGAAGACTGGAGAAGAGGGTCCAGGCTCAGAGAGCTGGGAACCCTGTATGCTGCCAATTCATTAGGGGAGAAGAAAGGAGTAGAGGTAGAGATCTCTGTCACAAATTAGCAGATCTAAGCTTAAATTTTAAATAACACCATTCGGTGAAGTACTTACCAAGTAAACTGAGTAGACTGACAGTTTTAAAGAAGAAGAAACAAGCATCTCACCTCAAGAACCAGTTTTGCCGATGTGATAAGGGCAGGGTGCAGAATGAATGCCTTTACATATGTGTGTGTTTAAGCAAAGATCTGCAAATCTGGCATCAGGTGAAGATGCGGCTGTGGGACTCATCCTGCGGCGTGTTGCGGCCAGGGGAGCCCCACCGGAGCGCCTTCCACATGGCGGCATGGGCGCCGCCATCTTTCTTCTCTGAGGCCCTCTCCTAGCCAGCTCCACTGGATAGGAGAGGGATCGGGCAACAGCCAATCAGGGAAGGGCTCCCCCTCTCTGATTGGCTGTCCACCAGGCGCCACAGCCAATGAGAGAGCTGGATCTTTCCGGCTCTCTGATTGGCTGAGGGAGAGGAGACTGCGCCTCGCAGTTTTCCTTCTGGTCCGCTGGCCGGGTATTTATTGGCTGCCTGGAGCCGGCAGCAGGCAGTTGGCTCTGAGGAGCCGAAGACGAAGGAGCGCCCGAAGAAGCCGGAGGACTCGGAGCCGGGCGAGGAGAAGCGGCAGCGGACCAGCGGCTGCAAGACCGGCGAGGCGAGGAGTCCAGGGCGAAGGAGCGGTGGCGGAGCGCAGCGGACCGGTTGACCCGGCCGAGACAAAAAGAGCTGAAGCGGCTGTTAGGCTGCGGGTGGCAGGTGAGGCGGCTCGTGGCCACCGGCCGGGGGGGTCAACAGGTGACCACCCGGGCCAACGTCAGGACCCACCTCCCGGGGCGGGGAGCTGGGGGGAGGCAGGGCTCCCAAGAGGACCTGTACGGACGGGGCGTGGGGCGGCCCACTAGCGCCCAGCCGGGCATAGGGGCGGTGGCAGGCCCCGTGGGAGGCAATCCAGGGCGGAGCGGGAGGACCGGCGAGGCGGCTCCCAGCACCCGCAACCGCGCAGCAGCACAACCAGGGCTAGAGGCGGGCCCGTGAGGGGGCTGGAAAGGCGGCAGCAGGGTGATCCGGGAGGCGGCTCCCGGCGACTGCAGCCCAGGGGGGACAGGCGGCCTACAACCGGGTAGGCGCCTGGGCGGGCAGGTAAGGAGGCTCCCATTCGGGGGTCTCCAGGCTGAATTGCGTGGGGCAATCAGCTTTTGCCAAAGGGCGGACAAGCCAGGAAAATACAGGGCGGACAAGCCAGTAGAACAGACGGGGCGGACAAGCCAGGACCAGGGGGCGGACAAGCCAGAGAGATATACCTTTGAGCGGACAAGCCAAGCAGATAAGAGCTGAAATCACTTAGCATCACACATTACAGGGCCATGCCAGCAAAGAAGAGGTCCCAGCCCAATGGGCCCATCACAAGGGCACAGACTGGCAGGGCACCCAGATCTTGGGCAGAGCTGGCCCCTAAGGGGTGCAAGGCGGCGGCAGCTGGAAACCCCAGCGTGCGCAAGGCTAACCAACCGGCAACCGCCCTGAGTCTGCTGTCCGGGAGGAAGGCTCCCAACCTCCAGGAGCTGACCCAGGCGGTGGCACTGCTGGCAGAACAGATGGGGGAGCTGAGGTCCAGCAGGGAGCAGGTGGGCCAGATGCCGTGGGGCCCAGCAGTGGTGAGGCATCCCAGGTCACGGCACAGACGGGTGAACCACCCCAGGCAGCTAAATCGTCTGGGCGGCAACGCAAGCGGCGCTCCCCCCACAGGAGTTACACCAGCCTGTCCTCTTCTCCCACCTCTTCACCTGAGCGCTCAACAGGAGGAAGGGGGAAGAGTAAGAAGGCCAAGCAAGCAGGGAGGAAGAGGCGATCCAAGCAAAAAAGGCTGCGGGAGTCAGACAGCGATGGATCATCCGGTGAGTCTTCCGATGAGGATTTGGAAAGGGTGGGGTACTGGAAGGTGGCCGCCTCAGTCCCGGGTTTGCCAGCCTGGGCCATTAGGGCCCATAAGTCACATAGTTCTTCCACCTCTGAGCCAACCAGGGCCTGGCGAGACGGGGCGGCTTCTCCCAGCACCCCCAGCCTGTTCCAGGATAACGAGGATCCGCCCGGGATCCACCTAGACAGGAAGGTTAGAGATAATATCCTAAGAGGATATGATGTCGATATCTTCACCCTACTGAAGCCGGAAGGGGAGGTGGGCAGCACTCCCAAGAGGGACAAGGGTGGGGACAAGGCAAAGCCCGACCCGGTCGAGCGTACATTTTTCAATTGGTTGGCAGGGTACACGGTGTTCATGGGAGTGGTTGGATCTGCCTACCCGGAAAGGGGATGGCACCTTGCCAACCATTTGAGCAATGTGCTCAAGGCCAGGGCTCTTGCCGGGGAATTGGCTGCCATCAAGTACGATGCAGCCTTTCGTAAGCGGGCATCACGCAACACCAGGGCCAGGTGGGATCTGATCAATGACAAGCTGTGGCTGGTTATTGTGGGGTCTCACATTAAGGGAAAGTCGGAAACCAGTAAGCTGCCCAAGAGAAAGGACCACAGACGCCTGGTCTGCTGGGAATACAACGCTGGGAAATGCTCCCGCTCGCGTTGCAAGTTCGAGCACTACTGCGAGAACTGTAATGGAAGTCACCCCAAGACCAGCTGCCCCCGGGCGGGGCCTTCCACCCAGCCCTTTCATTCCGGACGCCCTGCTTCCGCTGGCGCCAAAAGGGAGGCCAGGTCTGGAAATGGTGCCGGGCAAGGCGGGAAAAGTTAGGGCCCCCCAGGTTCCTCCCCGCATGGCTTTCACCCCCGTCAGGCTGCAGGCCATGCTACCCTGGCTAGACACCTACCCAGACAGGCAGGCCGCCCGCTACCTCGCTGAGGGGTTCTCAGCCGGTTTCAGAATTCCGGCAGTGGGACCCAGGCTGGCCACCACATCCGGTAACCTCAAGTCAGCAGCTGCCTTACCTGAGGTTGTCGCTGCAAAAATTGCGAAGGAATGTGCCACCGGCAGGGTGGCCAGCCCCTTCCCCTCACCCCCCATGGCCAACCTCAGGGTATCCCCATTGGGCGTTGTACCTAAGAAGGCCCCTGGGGAGTACAGGCTTATCCACCATCTATCTTACCCCAGGGGATCCTCGGTCAACGACGCTATCCCACCCGAACTCTGTTCAGTGCGTTATGCGACTTTTGATCAGGCAGTACGTCTAGTAAGGGATTGTGGCTGAGGCGCCCTTATGGCAAAGTGCGACATTCAGTCGGCTTTCCGGCTACTCCTGGTGCACCCTGACGACCACTGCCTGCTAGGTTTCACGTTCCAGGGGCAGTGGTATTATGACATGGCCCTCCCCATGGGCTGCTCCATCAGTTGCCATGCCTTCGAGGCATTCAGCACCTTCCTGGAATGGGTCTTGCGGTTTCGTACCGGGCTCTCCTCGGTCACCCACTACCTGGATGATTTCTTAATGATGGGGCCAGCAGGGGGGGAGGAGTGCGGTTTTTTGCTTAATTCCTTCCAGGAGCTGGCTCGTGAATTTGGGGTTCCCCTGGCACCGGACAAGACTGTGGATCTGTCCAGCTCCATGATCTACTTGGGGATCGAACTAGACTCAGTGGCGGAAGTCTCGCGACTCTCGGGGGACAAGCTGGAAGGCATCCGAAGCATGCTGCACCACCTGCTGAGCAGGGAGAAGGCCACATTGAAGGAAATCCAGTCCCTGCTGGGGCATCTCAACTTCGCTTGCAGGGTCATCTCACCGGGCAGGGCTTTTTGCAGCAGACTAGCGCGGGTCACGGCTGGCGCCAAGGCGCCTCACCATCACCTACGCATTACCAGGGCAGTGAGGGAGGATTTGGGGGTTTGGCTTCAATTCCTGGAGGGTTACAACGGGGTGTCCTTTTGGCAAAGGGAGGAGGAGCTTGGGACGGGACTCCAGGTGCATTCCGATGCGGCTGGGGGATTGGGGTTTGGGGTGTATTTCAGAGGGCACTGGTGCGCCCAACGTTGGCCTTCTGATTGGGGGAAGTCGGGAATCCTCCGGGATCTCACCTTCCTGGAATTTTTTCCCATTGTGGTGGCCGCTTGCCTTTGGCGGGAGGAATTCATGAACAAACGAGTTTGTTTCTGGTGCGATAACCAAGCGGTGGTCAGGATAATTAACAAGCAGTCCTCAAAATCTGACAGGGTCATGTGACTCGCCAGGAAGTTTGTCCTTATCTGTCTGGCTAACAACATCTCCTTCTCAGCCAAGCATATCCCAGGGGTGGACAACGGAATAGCAGATGCATTGTCTCAATTCCAGGACGAGCGTTTCTGGGAGCTAGCGCCAGGAGCAGACCGCGGTCCGACGACAATTCCGGAGGAACTCTGGCACCTTGGGAAGGAACGGTGATTCAGGGGGTACTTAACTCACTGGCACCTTCCACCCGGGCCAGTTATTCCAGGGCCATGCATCAATTCTGCGGCTTCAGAAGAAGGCATAGCTATGTAAGCCCCTGGCCATCGTCGGACCGAGAGGTCTTGCACTACATCGCGGATCTGAAGGATCGTGGGCTAGCTCCTAGGTCCATCTTGCTTCACCTGGCGGCTGTCGCCTTCTTCTGCAAGCTGGCTGGGCGGGACAACCCTTGCAACTCTTTCCTGGTCCGGAGAGCGCTGGAAGGCTGGCGGCGTGGCAAGACTCGGGACTCCGATTCCAGGAGGCCCATCCAGTATGACCTGTTGTGTCATCTCTTGACAGTACTTCCCAGAGTCTGCAGTTCCAGGTATGAAGCCCTGCTCTTTCGGGCGGCCTTCTCCACCGCTTTCTTTGCAGCCTTACGGATCGGGGAGCTGGTATGCGGCTCCAAGAAGGACAGGTCCAACAGAGCCCTCCGGAGGGATGACGTGACGGTCGGGGATTCCGGCCTGAAGATACAGATCCGGCGTTCCAAGACCGACCAATGGGGTAGAGGGACCTTCATCCAATTATCTAAACTGACTGTTTCGGGGCCCTGCCCGGTGGCACTCATGCAGCGTTTCCTGCGTCGACGCCCCAACATCCCAGGAATCCTCTTCATCCACGAGGACGCATCGGCGCTCACCAGGTTCCAATTCGCCAGCATCCTTCGAGCGGCGCTGAGGCGGCTAGGCTGCCCGGTGGAGGAATATGGCACCCACTCCTTCTGCATCGAAGCGGCCACCATGGCAGCGGTGGAGAGCCTTCATCCTACCACCATCCAGCAAATAGGCAGATGGCGCTCCAAGGCTTTCACCTCTTACATACGCCCCGGGCTTGTACACGCCATTGGTCCATCCTGAATTCCCCTAATCAGAAGGTCGGTCTAGTGAGAGGATGGTGGCTGCTGGGTTGGCGGAAGCCAAGCAGGGCTCGGCTCTGTGGCGGTGAGCATGGAGGGCTGTTTGGTGGGGGGGGCTCAAAGGGAGGTTCTGGCCCCCAACCTTTTACCAGCTCCAGGCTGGTCACTCCCCCACACCCCCTTTTCTGTGGAGAGGGAGGGCTCCCCCCTCCCCTCACAGGACGGCCATACGGTCGTTGTGTTTCCGGTCACGTGTTTCCTGTCACGTGCTTCCGGTCACGTGCTTCCGGTCAGGGCGCCGGCCAGGCGGCCAGTTGTTGCCAGCCGGCCTTGTGCCTGGCCAACCCTTGACCGGGGTTTTGGGCTTACCCCCCATGCTCATACGCCAACCAGGCAACTACCATCCACAAGTTGTGGCCTTTCTGCCACTTCATCTCACTTGTATCAATATACTTTGTGAATCTTATCCTCTGTGTCGTGTGTTTATTCTGGGACGGTGGGGAACGGAGAGGCTACCGGCGGTAGCGGTCTCACTCTGGCCCGCAACTATAGTACAGTCTTCCAGAACCTGAGTCCATCCGGATATATTGAACTACAATGTCTACCCCCCCCCAGCCACTAAATCCACTGGCTACACTTGCTGGAGATGATGGGAGTTGTAGTCCAATGCATTTGGTGAGTGCCAAATTGGAGGAGGCTTCAGTAGCAAGTAAGACAAATGAGTCTGAGGATGTAACTGTTCTTTTCTGTGAATTTTTTCCTTCAGCGCTAAATGCAAGATGAACATTGTAGAGATTATTGCACACCCATGACTGGTACTATAGGCACTTGTTAATTTTAAGAGGTTTTTAAGAGGGTACTGTACTGTTCCAATTGTACTGGCTTTTAATTGCTTTTTGTCATTTTTAAGTATGCACTTTAAATTGTTTTAATATTGGTAATAAATTATATTTTAAGTTGATTGCTTTAATATTTTAACCATATTATACTGATTTTAATTTGTAAGGTGCTCTGAGTCCAGTTTTTTGGGAAAGACAGGGTATAAATAATGTTAATAATAATAATTGATAATAATGACCACATACCCTCCAACTGCCCAAATTTGGCAGTCCCAATTGTCACCCCACTAATTCAACTACTTTTAAAATGTCCCAGTTTCTCTGTCCTCTTCCCATTCCCCTTCTTTGTCCTCAGCTTGCTTGGATTGCCACAAACTGAGTTTACACTCAATTAACTCAGCAGTGATTGGGGGTGGGGGGGCTGGAAAGACAATAGGGGATGGAATATTACCCTTTCCAATAGATTCAGGCAAAAGCAAACTGCTGCAGCCTCTCCTAGTTTGTGTCTTCTTCCTCATTAATAACTTCTGCCATCTTAACCATGCTCTGATGTTGTTTAGATGCATGTGATGTGTCCTGGTTTTCATCTGTGAAATGTTAGAGGGCATGAGATGATGGTGATGATGGTGCTGGTGATGACGGTAATGCAAGACTCGGGAGTATGCGGGAAATCTCTCTGGGGCTAGATCAGTCTCCTGGGGCTTGGTTACACGGTGAAAAAAAACCGTGAAGAATTCGCCAAGATTCCTAATTGTTTACATGCATTGCGCCACAAAGTCGCCTCTTTCAGAAGGAGGGGGGCACAAAAAAACATTAGTAATGCAAGAAAGGATTTCGGGACTTTTCCTGACTTTTTTGAAAAGTAGCACATTTTCGATAGTCTGAACAAGCATTACACTACGTGCTGTGTGAATTACCAGCAGTCTTTCGATACATTCACAGCAGAGCTTTGCCATGATTGGTTGAACTCACCAGGGAGGGGAGTGTACAAGGAGGGGATGGAGGAAAGATCCATGTTGTTTCCAGCCACAAAAACGACTGTGAGTGCTAGCCTTGCGTGTGTGTGTGTCTTTCCTTCTCTCCCTCCCACCTTGCTACTTTCAGTGTGTGAATGATCGTTATCTCCCCTCCTGAGATTGTGTCCCTTCCCTTCTCCCTGTCTTGTGCTTAGCCATGAAAAAGACTGGAGTGCTAGCCTTGTGTGTGTGTGTCTTTCCTTCTCTCCCTCCCTCCTTGCTATCTTGTGCCCAGCTGCTGCAGTCTGAAGAATTAAGCAAGCCTTTTCCAGTCTCTCTTGTGTGTGTGTGAGAATATTCATCTCAGGCATTCCTGTGGTATCAGAGGATGTGCTTGGGAGGCCACGCCCCTGTCTCAGTCTGTGTGTGAATATCAAAGCGGAAAACAGCTGAAAAATAAACCGATAGACCAATTAAGCAATATATCATCTGAACAATGCAGTACAGCTGCGAAACAGTGATAAAGTGCAAATTACCGCAATAAAAACTGTCGTGTAACTGAAGCCCTCTTGCTCACTGCCAAAGTGGATTGATGTCAAGAAGTTGGCAAACCAAAATAAACCTCTGGTGGACCATATACAGTTTGTGCAGACAAATTGTGCACACCAATTCATATATAGCAGCCACAAGCACATTGGCAAAGCAACCCTAAACTATTAACTTTTGTATTAGAACATATGTTTTATTAAATTCAATGAGATGTATTCTGTAATAAGTGCATCTGGGGTTCCAGTCCATATTGATAAAGAATATGTAGCCACTATCAGAAACATTACAAGATTGTTCGGTTAGCAGTTTGATTAAATGAATTACAAGATACCAGAGTTTGGAAGTGATGAAGTATTGTAATTTCATTACTTGTAACTAGTTACTTTTGAAGATTATGAGGGCAGAACAATGAGAAAAGTTATTTTCTTGGTGCACTGAATAACAGTTTCTAATTAAAGGGGCATTTTAAAAGCATTTTGACAGGAAATTTTCAAGTTTTATGCCATTCTTTTATAAATCCTAAAGTTTTTTTTTTATTTATCTCTCTCTCTCTCTAAAAGTAACAGAAGTTAATAGAAAAAATACAAGCAGATTAACAAGCAGTATACCAAGTTACTTCTCCAACACTGTAATAAGCAACAGCAATGGGTTACTTTTCAAACATTACAGTAAGTACTGTAATTTAAATGGATTACTTTGAAGAAGTAATTTTCTGACTATTAATCTGAAATCACTCAGGGTCAATAATCCTATATACTTACATTAGAAAGTCATAGTTCATGCCTGCGTGACCAGTTCCAGAGTCTGAAAATGTTAGCTTTGGGCTGCATTTTCCAGAATCCCTCAACCAGCACAGCCAGCGGCTTTGCTGGCTGGGATGGGGGCATCAGGGATTTGTAGTCTAAAATAATAATAATAACTTTTCCAAGCTGTGATCCAGTTGACACTGGCAAAATGAATGCATGATCAGTTCTAAACTACTAACAGTCAGTTTTAAAAGCTGAGTCTCCAGGCCAATGAAAAAGGGTCAGGGTTTCTTGTTTAGTATAACAAAGTGATAGCATGGCATATGGGGTTTGGCATTGAAAGTTGGACTCCCCCCATCCATATATATAGTGAATTATCAACCCTTTTATAACAGTGTGCCCTTCCAATTTTTCAAGCAACATTTCCGTTGGGGGGTGCAGAAGCTGTCCAAGAGCCTTGCCATACTCTCTTCATCAACAGCCCTTAATTAGTGAAGTGAAAGGACTGACATTTAAACAACAGTGGAGGAAGCAAATGCTGGAATCACCTGCTTATCAGACATTTCTGGGACAGTGAACCATCAGGTATAGAAAAGAAGAGGCGGGGAAAATGTGCTTTCACATTCTGGTGAGCTGAAATAGCCCCAAGTTTATTCATATCCTCATTGAGCAGAAGTAACTGGCTTCACGTGATCTGGTATGCTGAAGTTTTCAAGGAAAGTTACATAGCTGCAGAGCTACTTGTTTGGGGACTCTGTGAATGGTAGTACAAGCTCCTTAATAATGTCAGAGTTGGACACATTGGGAATGTCTCGACTGAGTGAGGCCACAGCCACTGGGGCCCCTAAGCACACCTATTGCCATGGTATAGTTGAGATTCCTGAGGGGCCTGCCTGTTTACTTTCATGCAGGGGGGGTGCCCCACAGCATAGGAGAGGGGCAGCCTTCTCTTTATGTTCTCAGAGTATTTCCCTCTACCCTCAGCTTTAGACTCAATCAACTTCAAATCTATGGAGTGGTTAAGTTTCAACTCATGACCCAAGATACTACTAAAGGCATCAAAAGAGGGACATATTTATACACCACTCAATTGTATGAATGTTATGATTATTGGTGTATGAATGTTGTGATTGTTAATTGTAGAATACTGTTGTGATTTGTTGTTTGTTATTTGTTTTTATTATATATGCAAATATCAATAAAGAGATTTTTAATGGAAATATTTAAGTTAATTTAAATTAATTAATGCAATGTTAAAATGAAATAACCCCTAGGTGCACACCACTAGGGTCCCCCTTGTATACATGTGAAGTTTCAGATATATTGGTTTCATGATTTTGGAGATATGGCTCTGGTAGGTGAACACATAGCCTCTTATATTATTATAGATTTCAAATCCAGAAGTGGTTCATGCTCTTTTCAAAACTGTAAACTCTTCAGAGGAAGCAAAGGACATTATTTCTAACTATTTATTTGCTTTCTTTCCTCAATCTTTTCATCTGGTTCCACCCTTACTTATCATTCCACTATTTCTGGTTTTTACATTTCCCAAGTTGAAACTAGGATGTGTTGAAGTGAGAACTGGTCAGACCCACTCTATGAAAACAAATGAGGCCTGAAAGTCCAAATGTGTTCTCATTTTGATAGATGCCTTTTCCCAGCATCCAATCTTTCTGAACTTGTCACCACCATTTGTGTTCATAAGACATGTTTGAAGACTTGTTGAAAGAATTCATTCAGAAGCCTTGCTGTCCATAATAAAGCAGCCAGTATTTTGTGAGGAAATAGCGAACACGTGTAGGAGTAAAGTCAGAAAAGCTAAAGCGCAAAATGAGCTCAGGCTTGCTAGAGAGGTTAAGAACAATAAAAAGGGGTGGTTTTTTTGGTATGTCCACAGCAAAAGGAGGAAGAAGGAAATGGTAGGGCTACTACGTGGAGAAGATGGCAAAATGCTAACAGGGAACAGAGAAAAGGCAGAATTACTCAACACCTTCTTTGCCTCCGTGTTTTCAGAAAAGGAAAAGGGTGACCAACCTGAAGATAATGGAACAGAGGACACAATAGGGGAAATCCAGCACAGAATAAGCAAAGAGGTAGTACAGGAATACAGGTAGTACAGGGGTGCCACAGAGTTCTGTCCTGGGCCCAGTGCTATTCAACATTTTTGTCAATGACTTGGATGAGGGAATTAGGGGCATACTTATCAAATTTGCAGATGTCACCAAATTAGGAAGAGTAGCTAATACCCTAGAGGACAGGATCAAAATGACCTGGATAGACTGGAGAGCTGGGCCAAAACTAACAAAATGACATTCAATACGGAGAAATGTAAGGTGCTGCACTTAGGATGGAAAAATGAAATGCATAGATACAGGATGGGGGAAACCTGGCTGAATGAGACTACGTGCGAAAGGGATCTGGGAGTCCTGGTGGACCACAAGTTGAACATGAGTCAACAGTGTGATGCAGCAGCTAAAAAGGCCAATGCTATTTTGGGCTGCATCAATAGAAATATAGTGTCTAGATCAAGGGAAGTACTAGTGCCACTCTATTTTGCCTTGGTCAGGCCTCACCTGGAATACTGTGTCCAGTTCTGGGCACCACAGTTCAAAAAGGATATTGACAAATTGGAGCGTGTCCAGAGAAGGGTGACTAAAATGGTGGAAGGTCTGGAAACGATGCCTTATGAGGAGAGACTTAGGGAGCTGGGTATGTTTAGCCTGAAAAAAAGATGGTTAAGGGGTGATATGATAGCCCTGTTTAAGTATTTGAAGGGGTGTCACGTTGAGGATGGAGCAGGCTTGTTTTCTGCTGCTCCAGAGACTGGAACACGGAACAATGGATGCAGGCTCCAAGAACAGAGATTCCACCTCAACATTAGAAGGAACTTTTTGACAGTAAGAACTGTTTGGCAGTGCAACACACTCCCTCGGAGCATGGTGGGGTCTCCTTCCTTTGAGGTCTTTAAACAGAGGCTGGATGGCCACCTGTCAGGGATGCTTTGATCGTGATTTCCTGCGTGGCAGGGGGTTGGACTGGATGGCCCTCATGATTTCCAACTCTACAATTCTATGATTCTATGATTCTATGAAATTATTTGTCCTTCCTTAGTCTGAGATCTCAGACTTCCACAGAAAGTTAGTTAACAGAGAAGGTAGAATACAAGACTGATATATCCAAGCAAGAACAATTCATTGCCACAGTGGGTTGTCTTCACTTACCCATGTGTTATGAAGAACCAATATAGTGTTATATGTGTGAGACCTGAGTTCTTCATTTTTCAACTTCATTTAAATCCCCACTCAGCTATGGAACTGACAGGGTGGCCTTGGGCCAATTGCTACATTTCACATTAACCCACCTCTCAAAGTTATTGTGAGGATAAATTCACAGAGGGAACCATGTATTCTCCTTCAAGAGGTCATGGAATTGAAACATAATGAACTATTCTATTGACTCTGGTAATCTTGAGATAACAACAGAAATATTTTGAAAGAAGTAGCAGTGTTAATCTCCCCTAGTATAAAAAGGCCTCTACTTGCCTCAATTTTTACCCTTATTAATCAGACAGCCAGAATACCTCCTAGCTGGTCAAAAGCAATTATAATCCCTATTTATAAGAAGGGAGTTAAGAATGATCCATCCAACTATCGTCCTATTAGTTTACTTTCTGTTGTGGGTAAACTCTACGGCCGATTTCTCAACAACCGTCTCTCTGATTGGATAGAGAATGAGAACATTATCGGCGATGAACAAATTGGCTTCAGAAAGGGTAGATCAACCTACGATCATTGCCTGGTCTTGAATCACCTGGCTGAGAAATATTCTAACTCCCAAAGTAAGGGTTTATATGCTGCATTCATTGATCTGAAATCAGCGTTTGATTTAATCTCAAGAGAGAGATTATGGATCAAGCTTCTTGCCTCCTCTATTGACAGGAGATTATTATGGCTGATTATGAATCTGTATAGAAACACGACTATACAAGTGAGATGTGGTACCCAGGGTAATCTCACAAAATCAATTCCTGCTAACAAGGGTGTGCATCAAGGTTGTATATTGGCACCTTTACTATTCAACTTATACTTTAATGATCTTTCAGCCCTTATCACTTCAGAATCCCATCACCCACCCAAATTGGGCTCAGCTAGTATTCCTTTATTGCTGTATGCAGACAATGCAGTTCTCCTCTCATTTACCAAAATAGGTCTGAAACAAACACTGAGAGATTTAGGGGGGTACTGTGAAGAAAACCACTTAACCATCAATTATAGTAAATCTAAAATCATGGTTTTCCCCAAGAATCAAAGTCAGTCCAACTGGGTCATAAACGGACACAAGTTAGAGCAAGTTAAACACTTCAAGTCTTTAGGAGTAATATTCCAGTCATCGTGTGGTTGGGTATCCCACCGGTCCACTGCTATTCAATCAGCAAATAACAGTGCTAAGGCACTAGTTTGGTTTTTTTACACTAAAGGGGGCCAATTTTTACCAGCAGCACTCAGGGTGTTCCAGGCCAAGGTCTTGCCACAATTGTTATTTGGCATACCTATTTGGATCCTAGGTTTTTCTTCAGCATTAGAACGAATTCTTTCAACCTATCTTCGGAAATTATTTGGAGTACCCAACTGTGTTCCATCAGCTGTTTTACGGCTTGAAGCGGGTTATCATTCAGTTGAATGTATTGCCTGGATGTGGGCCCTATAGTATTGGCTTAAACTTTTCTATGCTGTCCCTGAGCTAGGATATTTGTATCTTGTAATGAAAGACAATTATACCACCCTTTGGTCTAAAAATATCAAGGAAAAACTGCAGAGAGTAGGCTTTTCAAACAACTTCCTTATTACATATGATCTGCCTAGGGCACAGCAGATTCTGGTTCGCCGTATAAAAGATATTGATATACAATATTCTTTATCCTCTGCCCGCACCACTTGTTCTCCCATCAGTTTAGGATTGCAGTTTAATTTTGAGAGGATGGCACATTATTTACAAAAGCTGACCATCTCAAAATATCGAGTTGTGTTTACTAGAGCAAGATTCAATGTTATCCCCTCTGCCTTGCTAGAAGGCCACTTCAAGGGAACTCCCTACCATGAACGGGTTTGCCCTTGTGGTGAAGGTTCTGTCGAGTGCCTAGAGCATGTCCTATTTTTCTGTAATTTTTACAGGGATGAGAGGTTAAGATTAATTTCACCCCTTTTGCATAAGTTCCCAGGTAGGCCAATCAATTGGTACCTGGTGTATCTGTTAAACGATTCTGAGAAGAGTAAAACAGAAACAGTGGCTAAGTTTCTCCTTTCTGCTGTTAAAACTCGTAAGATTATGACCCATGTAAAACAAACAGCCCCATCTATTGCTCTTTAAATACCTATATAAATTTCCATCTTGTCCCAGGGGCCGGTTCCACGACAGGAAAAAGTTCGCCAGATTCCGGATTACCGTCCTTTCGTATCAGGAGCGCATAAATCACACGGTGCCTGGCAGTTTCGAATGATCCAGACACTTTCTGTTTTGCTTAATTCACACAGGCAAAGGTGGGGGGGAATCGCCTCCAGATGATTAAAGTCAGGCAGTAGGCGGGGAGGGAGCAAGGAGGGGGTCATGGAAACCATAAATAATGAGAGGAAAGAAAAAGGACAAACAAGCAAGCAATCGAAAGAACGATCTGACAAACTCCCCCGTCTTCCCCAGCCCTGAAAGGCTTTTGTAAAGAAAGGAGTCAATGAAAGCACGAACAAGCAAAAGCATAGTGGAGCAGATTGCATGCACACACAAACACACACCACAGAACTAGGGCTTGCCTCATTTGGTTTCCCTCCCTCCGAAGGCTTGAATAAAGGCAAGTGAATGGAAGGACAAACAAACAAAAGAACGAACATGCGATCGGCTGTTTTCCAGCACACACACACACACACACACCCCAGCGAAGCAGCGAAGCATCTTCCCACCCCCCCACCCCCCAAAAGATAGACAGGAAGGGCTCCGTTTTCCAAAGTGAGTTGCAAGCAGAAGGAGGGTGAATTTCTTCTCTCCAACCCTTCAGTCTATTCGGATAAAGCACTCCAACCAATCAGGATTCAGCTCTGCTCACAGTAATTCAAGAAGGCAGATGCCAGTTTACACGATCGTTAGTTCCCACGGTAAAGTATGTGCATTTTCGCGAACTTAATCAAAAAAGTGCGGAAAACTAGCGAAAGCTGATACTGCGCAACTTATGGGTTTTTTGCACCCCCTCCTTTTGAAAAGGGCGCTGTTGCTTCGAGATGCGTGGGAACTATCAGGCTTCTTGTCGCATTCTTTGAGGATTTATTTTGCCATGGAAACGACCCCCCAGTCTCATATGGACTAGTATCACCCAATGTACTTGTAAGTGACTTGGTATATGCATATATGTATGTACATATGTACGCCGTACGAGCATGTCATGAATATTTGTTTATAATGTTATTTTAACATGTTTTATATGTTTTATATATATTGTGATGCCTAATGGCCTGTTGGCTGAAATAAAGGTATGTTGTTGTTGTAAAAAAGGAGGAAGGAAGTGGGAGGGGGGAAGAAAAAGAAATGTAGCAGCACCTTTCAGACTAATTGGTTTTTATTTTTGCATAAGCTTTCATGGATATAAACCCACTTCTTCAGATGAGTGATAATAAATGGCTCAGGTATAAACCATATTTATACAGTTTGGGGAGTGGGTTGGAATGCAATAGGATCCAGAAAGATGCAAATTATGACCCTTTCCCTAAATTTTCAAAGGGTTAGGGCTTCCTAATGTGATACAGGTCTTTTTAGATATTTACAGTAGTCAGTTAGTGTTGATGTGTGAAAGCAACAGATCTGCTTAACAAAAGTAACCTTCCCAGGGTTCAAAACTCTCTCTGAGATTTGTTTTGTTATATGTGCAATAGTGAGGACTCTTGTATTAATGTATGTAGTGTGCAATGAAGCCATTGTCTTTCTTCGTACCTCTGCTAATGGATTGGAATTTGTGAATATAATCCAGTTCAGCAGTTTCTCTTTCTAGTCTTCCTTTGTAATTTCCTTGTTCAAGGACTGTCATCTGTAAATCATTTACTATATGTCCAGTAAGGCTGAAATGTTTTGCAACTGGTTTTAGGGTATTGCCATTTCAAATGTCAAATTTGAGTCCATTAATCCTCTTGAGTAGAGACTGTCCTGTTTGTCCAGTATAGAGTGTAGAGGGGCATTCCAAGGATGGAAGAAGAGCAAGTAAATGTACCTCTGATGTTGAGAGTAATATTATTGGCCCTTGTAATATTGCTCCCAGAGTAGACAGAAACATTTGTTTAGGAAAAAAGTTTCCTCTCTATTTTCAGCTGTAAAAATTAGGTCTAAGATGATTAAAAGGAATTAATCAACTTAGACCTAGTTCTGGGCACCACAATTCAAAAAGGATATCGACAAATTGGAGCATGTCCAGAGAAGGGCAACTAAAATGGTGAAAGGTCTGGAAACGATGCCTTATGAGGAGAGACTTAGGGAGCTGGGTATGTTTAGCCTGGAAAAAAGATGGTTAAGAGGCGATATGATAGCCCTGTTTAAGTATTTGAAGGGGTGTCACGTTGAGGATGGAGCAGACTTGTTTTCTGTTGCTCCAGAGACTGGAACACGGAACAATGGATGCAAGCTCCAGGAACAGAGATTCCACCTCAACATTAGGAGGAACTTTTTGACAGTAAGAGCTGTTCGGCAGTGGAACACACTCCCTTGGAGCATGGTGGGGTCTCCTTCCTTGGAGGTCTTTAAACAGAGGCTGGATGGCCATCTGTCGGGGATGCTTTGATCGTGATTTCCTGCGTGGCAGGGGGTTGGACTGGATGGCCCTCGTGGTCGCTTCCAACTCTGCAATTCTATGATTCTATGATAGTGTTTTTAAAATTATGCATGTTGTGCTGACTTGAAATTAGAATAAGATTATATCTTTTTTATCTCCTCCTCCTCCTCACTTTACAACAATTATGTGAACTAGCTTAGGCTTGGAACATGGAAAAGGTCCTTTTTTCATAACTTTTTAATGACTCCTAGAACAGACACACACCCCAATTGCATGACCATTTTGGGAATTATAGTCCCAAAAGGTAAGTTGGCCAAGTTCTGTACAGGCTGAGAGAGATAGTGACTCTCCCAAGGTCACCAAGTACATTTCATGGAACTAGAACCTGACTCTTCAAGTTGTGGTCCAGCCACTCTAACCACTATACCACACTGGCTTTCATTTTGGAAGAATTAAGTCCCCCTTTGCTTGAGTTGCCTCTTGCTTGATTTTGGGGATTCACCCCATCCATTACAGCACCCCAGAGCTGTGTCCCAGACCTTTCCTAGAGCAGTGACAGGAACGAATTAATTGAATTTCTCTAACTAAGATTGAAATTCTCTAACTAAGTAGGATAACTTAATTAAACATCATCATCATCATTTTCCACCTATGACCAGTTTCGGACTCAAAAGGGCTCACAAAGGTCAAACCAGATACAAATGAAATACACAGCATACAAAAGTTAAAAATATTGGCAAGAATCCTTTTGGAGAATTACAAATGTGTAACCTAGAGTCATGCATTTTTAACTCTTTGGTATTTATGATCCCTACATATTCTCTAATTTAGGGGACATGTAGGGGCCATGAATGTCTCCCAATCCCCACTTACCTGGAAGCGGCCACTGTGACCAATGAGAGTCTGTTCCCCTGTCATGTGAGAAAGAGCTGACCAACATTCCCAACAACACCCTTGCACAAGCAATCTCTGGCACAAGGGGGCATTGCAACAGGGACCCTGCTTCTGCCTGTCACAATGGAGATTGCTCACAGGAGGGGATGGGAACATCAGTTAGCTGTTTCCTGAGTGACAGCAGAATGGTCCCCTAATTTTTTTTTATCACAGAGGCTGCTTCCTGGCAAGTAGGGAATGGGAGGTTGGTCCAAGAGTCACTGTGTAGCCATGTAACTATGGTGGTTACACATGTGTAACTCTCCAACTGGATTCCAGCCATAATTTAATGAGCAGTAGAATTACAAGCAGTTAAAAGCAAGACCATTAAAAAGAAATCAATAAATAAACATTACATGAAAGGCCTTTCCCCCGAGCAATCAGCCCTCAAAGTCTTGCTAAAACAAAACATTCTTTTTTGCCTTGGATAGATAGTAGGGAGGATGCCAGTATAAACTCTTTAGAAATGGAGTTCCAGAGCCTAGGAGCAGCTCTTTTCCCAATTTCTTACCAGATATACCAGCAAGGATGGTGGGAGAGAGAGAAGGATCTCCCTAGAAGATCTCAAAACACTGGCAGGCTCACGTGAGAGAAAATGCGGTACTTCAGATAAGCTGTTCGTGAGTTATATAGGGCTTTATATGTGACAACCAGCACTTTGAATTGCGCCCAGAAACAGACCGGCAGCCAGTGGAGCTGTTAGAATGAGGGAGTTGTATGTTCCATGTAGCCAACCCTGGCTAACTCCCTGGCTATAGCTCTTTGGACCACCTTAAGTCCCCACATAAAGGGGCCATCTACACAGTAAAAAAAAAAAAAACGTACCGTGTTCGGAAGATTGATCATCCGTACACACAGCCATTTGGATGCATATGTGTCATTTGGAAGGGGGGCTAGCGAATCCCCTGTAAACTCCATGGATTCGGTGTTTGGGATGATTCGCGAATCTCGACCTAAAATCTGTACAGCCGTTCATATTGTCGATGGTCTGTACACCCCATTTTCACACATATGAATAAGCAGTGTAATCTGATTGGCTGGCCAAGCACAGGGGGCGGGGCTAGCAAAGAGAGGAATTGGGAGCGGCCGCCATGTTAGATTCCCGGCTTAGCGAGAGTCTGGTAAGTCCATGAATTTGACATTTATTCCTTTTTATTTTATTTTGTAAATATGGAAAACCGACACCTTTTTAAATTAAAAAAAAGTGGCAGGAGATTAAAAACTGCTGCTTGGATCGCTCGCTCCAGCCAGCTGGGCAAGGGGGGGGTCATACGGAGTTATGGGGGGGTAAAAAATCATGTAGGCAGATCGTACGCATACGAACGGCTGCTTTTTCGGATTTTTTACCCCCCAAATGGATTTTTTTTTAATTGTGTAGACTAGGCCACTGTGTGTTAACAGTAATCCAAAAAGGAAGTAACTAAGGCATGGGTCATCATGGCTGGATCCAATGTCTCTAAGGTCTTTTTCAAACAGATTTAAAAACCCCGAGGAGGTCGGGAGAAGAACAAGGCTGTCGTGCTTACAGAGCCCCATTTCAGATGACGCAGTCCTCCTCCGTCCTCCTCCTGACCTTCCCCCATGCTGCAGGCACTGCTTTTTATTGATAGAAAACCTCCATCAATAAAAAGCGTCACCTGCAGCATGGGGGACGTTGGGAGGAGGATGGGAGGAGGACAGAGGAGGATGGGGCTGTATGAAACTGGGCTCTGCAAGTGCGACAGCCTTGTTCTTCTCCCGGCCTTCTTGGGGGGGTGGTGGTTACCCCACTTGAAAAAGTCCTAAGAATGGGTACAGCTAAAATTAAAAACTGACTTAAGTTGGAATCGAAACATTAATCTAATTCCAACATTAAATCGCCAATAAAGTTATTAATTAATCAAATGAATAAAAGTGCTAAAGAGTCAACAAATTTTACATTCCTGGGCCAAAATCCTGTTGGGTAGTTATGAATGTGTAGCCTGGAGATAACACGTTCATAGCTGCGTGATATTCATGATCCCTACATAGCTCCTAGTTTAGGGGACATGTAGGGAATGTGAAAGTCCCGCAGTTCCCACTTACTGGGAAGCAGCTTCTGCAGTGATCAATGGGCCTGTTCCCCTGTTGGAAAGCCACTAACTGCAATTTCTGCACCCCCTTGCATGAGCGATCTACGGCTCAAAGAGTCCTGCTTCTGCCTGTTGCACCAGAGATCGTTCATGGTTGGGGTGAAAACATCAGTTAGCTGCTTCCTGAGCAACATAGAACACCCCCCATCGATCACAGCAGCTGTTTCCTGGTAAGTGGGGATGGTGAAGTCGAACTGCATAGCTCTGTAACTATGGTAGTTATGCATTTGTAACTGTCAAACAGGATTCTGGCCTGGTTCTTCATCAAACTTTTCTTGGATGTTTGCAACATTGCTTGTTCATTTTGCAAGAGGGGATGAGATTATAAGGGAGAGAGAAATGGAAAGCAAAAGAAGTGCTTTTGGTAGATTGGATGAGAAATGGCGTTTCCAAAAAGTCCATGCAGCTATTTCTTTCTCTCCAAAACTGAAGATAGGTACATGGAAGGCAGAAGTGAAAGCATGAGCAGCATTTTTCAGTTTCATATTGGTAAAGTTTTCAGTACAAACGCTTAGCTTAAACTTAAATGAAAATTTAATATAAAATTAATTGTTAAATCTCACCTCTTAATATCATAAATGTAACTGAATTAGACTTTTTTTTGCTTATTAGCAATTAATTATACTCATTAAGCATCCACAATTCCCAGGGGATGCTTTTTGTGTGGGACATGAGGCTGAAATGGAAAAGCAAGGGAACAGCAACTTTTGGATGCACTTAGTTTTTGGATACACCACTATTCCTCTTGGCTAATGTAATAAACATTATGCCCCTATGTAATAAAAAAAAAACGGAGGGTACAAACACCTCACCAAATGCTATCTGGCTCATCATTGATGCACAGGTTCGATTGAGAGGCCACCCTTTGCTTTTACTACAGCACATAGATTAGGGGAAAGTGTGTGTTCAAGAGTAGGCAGCTTCTTCTCAGCATCTCCTCATGTGTTTTTTCATCCCCAGCTTTCTCACATATTGCTGGCTCCTGAAAAAGGAGCACCTGATAAAAAGGAAGTATGTGAACATGGGCTTCCTGTCATGATTTGCCAATAGTATTAGTATTATGGTAATAACAGTAGTAGTAGTAATAGTAGTAGTGGTGGTGGTGGTGATCTGTATAGTAGAAGTTTAAAATGACAAGATTACTTGCCTGTGTAAAAAACATAGAAATAGTAAATGTGCATGACTGAAGACTTCTTCTAAAGTTTGGACACAGAACCAGCAAAATCAAAACAAGATAAAGATATAGTAAGATCCAGGAGAAGTCAGTCCTTGGTTCTGAGGTCTCAGATGAAATAATGGAGGAAATGCTACATAAAGGTAGTGGCAAGTCTGGGCAGGAAGCCAGACTGGTCATTTTGAGCCTCCCCAAACAGTCTCATTGGGCAACACATTTCTCAAGTTTCAGTGGATGAGAAACAGATAAACAGATGTCTGTAAAAGTTGTCAGATTGTCATGGTTAGGAGCCAGTTCAATACTGTGCCAAAGAAGATATATACAGTTGGCCCTCTGCATTCACTGGGGGTTAGGGGCAGCGGACCCCTGTGAAAGTGGAAAAACCATGAATATCTCAACACCCCCCCCAAAAAAACCATATTTAACATACACCAAAAGTATGACCCCCAAATTCAACCCACTGTGGATGCCTTTGAGGTGGTGGTGTTCCTTTGCAAGGCAGAAGCAGGCAGCTGGTGCTGCTTGCTGCTGCCTTTGCTGCTCTGCTCTGCCATTTTTATTAGGGATTTACAAGCCTCACCACACATTTGCAATCTCTCTCAGTCTTGCGAGGCTTCCCTCTCTCTCTGGCTTTTCTTCGCAAACGAAGATTCAGGAAGGACTCATCCCGCGCTTTCTGCAAGCGCGCTGATGACTAAAAAGGCCAATCCGAGATAAACAGGTCCGGTTGCAAAAAGCACAGCAGAAGGTCTCCTTGGGTGATGTTTTTGGGTTGTGATTCTTTCTGCGTTGTCGTTTCTCTTCAAGACTTGTTCGTCATGAGTTCTCAAATAAGGCTGCAGCATTGTGGATAGTGCGTCTCCATGCCTCCCGATGTGAGGCCAGGGCGCACCACTGTTGGTGATCAATTTGGCCAAGCCTGAGATGTTGTTTCAGGGAGTCTTTGTATCGCTTGCTTCACTCCATTAATTATTAGAAAGGGCTCTGAAAGAGCATCGCCATACCTGACTTGACCGTGCTGGCCCTCGTGTAGCAAGAGAATCATTTTAAGGAATTTGGGGGGACATCCTAGTCTTTCCAGGATCTGCCACAGACCTTTTCTACTTACAGTGTCGAAGGCTTTGGTGAGGTCGACAAATGTTACTTATGTTACAAATGTTCCAGTCCCTATTAAAAATGGCATAGGGCAGCAGCGGAGGCAGCAGCAAATAATCTGCAAATAATCAAATACGCAAAAACTTAAACCTGCAAATGTGGAGTGCCAACTGTACTGCCTTCAGCACCACTGGCAACCGATGGAATGGTGAGAACACTTTAAAGAGATGTAGCAAGAAATATTCTCTCAAACAGTGATTACAGCCATGCTGAATTATGCTATATATATAAAAAGCTGAAATGCTATCAAGCAGTGAATTGCATGTAAATACTCTGTACAGTATAAGCCATATATATGAATCTCTTCAATAGATTATATGTGAGGTGCATGATGTTCATGTGCTACAAATATGTTGTAAGTTTTTGTTTCTTACTAACTGACTGAGCCTTATAAGTATGAAACACGTTCCTTATATACCCTTAGACCATGTAAAGTCTATAAAAGATAATATGCCTAGACTGGAAATGTCTATATGATATGATGAACCTCCACAAGAAGTGTGTCACTCCATATGTTAATTGTTTTACCTAATAAATATATCAGTGGCCCTTAACCTTTTCTTTACCAGGGACCCCCTTTAAATATCTTTGGTTGCTGCAGACTCCCAAGATTTAACTCAAAATTTAAAAGTAATAATAATAACAATAGTACAGTAATAATAGTACAATTAAACCTTCCCTCAGAGGCACTGGATAGGGAGGGAATACTTTTCTCTGGCTTTTTTCTCCTGCTTCTTCCTACAAGTTTGTGGCTGAAGCAGATAGAACAGCAATGTGCAGGCCAAGCTAGCCAGCCAGCCTTGACTCCTGTCACGTGGCTGCTCCACTGTGGGGAGGAGATGAGCAGAGCAGCCTTCAAGCCTTCGCAGACACTCTGTGAGGACATTGCAGACCATGGTTAAAAATCACTGAAATATATAAGTAACTATACAGCTCCATTTATTCGCCCGTCATATAAATTTTATGAAAGTCCAAAACTTAAGATATTCTTAAGGGAATGCTGATATTGATCAGTATTCCCCTTAATTCCCATTACTAGACAATGCTGTTCTTTATAACCTTGGAAGCTCAGGTGACCAAAATAGTGAACTCTAAGGAGCTCTAGCTGGACACAGATTGACAAGCATAAGGCAAAGAACCTTCAATCCCTCTACAAAGATTTGGGGTGAGGAAACATTTCATTCCTCCCTTCAGACATCCATGTTCAGCCTAACACCTGCTGTACATTCTTGGAAGGGGTGGATGGGCAACAGACATGCAACATCTGAGTACTCAGCTGTCTGACAATGTTCTCTCTTTTCACATGTGAACAAAATGTCTGAAAGGGTTTTCCATGAAACATCAATACAGCTCTCCAGTCTTTGGCAGGAGGATCTCACGATTACCAAACTGTAACTTCTAAGAGGTGTTTCTTTGTGTACATTCATTAATAAAATAAATAAATAACCAGTATAAAATTGCAGATTGATATAAAATATAAAAGATTATGCAAGACAATAAAACAAGGATACCAATGTAAAAAAAAAGGCAATTAAATCCTGGATCATTGTTTACCAAACAGATGCATCCAAAACAGGCTTTTCAAATATTGATTGGGTTTTTTTCATGGAATACAGAAAGCTGAAAAAGATGTTATTACCTTAATCACAGCAACAAGAACATTGTCAATGGTCAATCAACACAAAACAAATTGGGACAGCTTACAAATATGTGATACTAGGTTCTTTAAACCAAGTTCACACAAATATATTTGGCTTTCACTTATCTAAGCCCATTAATTTTTGGCTGGTCATTTTCTCCAGAAAAGGATAGTGCATACCAAACTTTAGTTAAGTGCTGAGCTGCAAAAGGGATGTCATTGGAACATGAACAAGCAGGACTGCCTTTGTACCAATTAACCAGAAAACACCAAAGTTTTATGTATGTCATCATTCTGATATAATTCCAAGGTCTTATGGGGGCACTTTGTTTAGGGGAGGAAACTAGGAACAATGTAAATTCTGTGGAAAGACCATAGGGAACTGTAACTAGATGTCTGTGATCAATATTATAAAAGTAAATTTGCTCCTGGATTCCTTATTGTTACAAAATAATTGTTCATATATTTGTAATTCTATTTATTCAAATAGATCTATTTGAATAGTCCTTTCTCAAGGTTCAGAACAGAATGATTACATTCCAAGGAGTCCTTCTATTATTGGATTAAGTCCTATTGGTACTGTATAGAGTTTCAATGTGTAGTTGTTATATATTTACATTCCCAGATGCAGTGACCAGCAGTTTCAGAGTTAAACAGAAATCTCTATTGGCACAGAAATCCAGAAGGCATATCCTACAAGGTTGTTGCTCAGAACTGAAATTTAGAGGGCAGACTGTATACTAAAAGCACATTGCAATCTATGAAATCTGTTGGGCTTCAATACTATTGGTTATCCATCATCCCCTGACCTCCTCTTCCCATACAACGTCCACCCCATTTTTCCCAAGCTGATTCTGCTGCTGCAGGCCTATCTCACCAATCCTGTTATCACCTTTTATACTGCCCTTCACTGTTGCCACAGAACACTCATTAACAAGCACAAAGAAATGAAAAGACAATTAACAGCAAGGTTACAAAAGAACAATGACAATGGAAGAAACAGGTCACACCAGAGACCAATCCTGACAGTAACATAGAACTGCTAATACTTGTAGTAGTAGAAGTAGTGGTGATGGTGGTGGTGGTTGTTATTCCTCATCATCACCATCTTGGGAGAGATGAAAGAGCTGCATACATTAGCTCTATTCAGACTTTTCCCGCCACATATTTGTGAAGGGGGGGATGTGGAGCAAAGTATCACCATCCCGTTTTGGATCCACCTCTATTCTCAGAATTCACTTCCTTTGGTGTCTGAAGGAGCAGCCTGTGTGGATACTAGCAGGAGCATGACTGACTCAAGGACAACAGGCAACACTGTAAAGTGGAGACAGTATGGGAGAGTTACCTTTCTCCCTCCACACATTTAGGAAAGTCTAAGGTGACACTGTCCCATTGCCAATACCGACTCAATTCACAGTCCAGCCTGTTTCTTTATATGGAACAAAGGAGGGGGAAGCCATCTTGTTCTTTGCCTCAAGCAGGACATTGGCCCTGAATCCTGGTTGGAAATAAATACGTACTGTTTGAAAAGGAACAATAGATTTCTAAATGGACAAATTGCACATCAGCTCTTCCCACTGGACAAACTGAATTGTAGAAGGGATGCCAAAGGGGGGTCACCCTGAGGTCCAGCCGAGTCAAACATCTTCTGATGGCCTAGAAGTGGGAGTAAACACATTATGAAAATATGCCAGTGGCATTATCTGGAAGAAGATGAAAAGCTGAGACAGAATAATAATGCATAGAGCTTTAATGAGGTTAGAAACATGAGCAAAAAATAACAAAATGAGATAGTTTGGAAAAACTCTCAGGCTTTATGAAACAGTTTTCAATTACAGGATCCAGAAAACTGTTACACAAAAAGGGTAATAGCAGAAAGACAACACTATTGGCTCAGAAAAGTGACACATTAGAACAGAAAGTGGAAGTGCCTAAAAAATAACCAATACAGTTGAAGTGGTACTGTGGACTCGGATCTGAATGTGCTATATGAATGGTAGAAAAATTTGACATTCAATTTCTACTTTGCATTTTTTAACCAAAATCTGATATTTAAATTTTGGAACTGGACTCCTTCACTGACATTCCATTTCTTTTTTGTGCTCTTCATCCTTGTTACTGGAGGCAGTAGATCTGTCAGATTCTGTCACATGTTCAAAATGCATAAAATAAAAATAAATTAAATAAATACATGTTGACAGTTCCAAAAAATAGAGGATGTTGTTTATTTTCATTTATTTATTTCATTTATATGCCGCCTTTCTCCCAGAGAGAAACCCAAGGTGGCTCCTGAAAGGAATCAATAAAACCTGGCAATCAATTTTTTTAAAGAGTTAAAAACATTACATTAAAAGAGTATAAAATTATTTTAAAAGCATACAAAAGTTAAAGGAAGCTTCCCTGCAAGTGATTACATATTAAAAGCCTGCTTAAACAAAAAGGTATTTTCCTGCTGGCAAAAGGTCAACAGGGAGGGGGCCAGCCTAGCTTCCCGTGGAATACATGGTAGCTTGGGTATATTAAATCAAGGTGGGAAACTCTGTCCCTGCCAATGTTTTGTGCCTGCATCACCTAAAAGTCCCAGCAAGCATAGCCATGGTGCGGAATTATGGGAGTTGCAGCCTAAAGATATCTTGTATTAAATTGTAACTTACATTCTACTTTTAGTTATATTACAACAAACAATTTATTAATTAAAATATGTATGCCTAGCCTATCTATCCTGGCTATGAGAGCCTCCAAGGCAACTGATAACCACCTTAATTCTTTTAAAGACACAACAGCTGAGATCCTGGAGTGGGAAGATGTAGCATAATAGTTCTGTAGGTGGACCTACAATATACTTCCCTTCTCAGCCCTCTAGGACTCACATCCAAGACATACCCAGACTCTCCTCCAATGCCCTCCACTCTCCATTGGCCATTAAATGGCTGCAGAGCTGGGGTGCAGCTGCTGAAAGGGGAATCTGTGGGAGGGGGAGTCATCGTATTAGTGTGATAGAGAATTCCAGCCTTCAGTATGATCAAAGAAAGGCTTAAGATAGTGTAAGTTGGACTTATGTCATTGTAAGTTACTATCAGGATGCTAGCCAATATTGTTATAAATACTCACTTCACTTCTCCCAGTAATGAAAAATTTCAGAGGGGGGCAGTATTTACCTGAGCTTGGCTTTCTTAGAAAGAAAGGATCTGTGATTGTGTTGTCATTGCCATTTACAGTGTAAATCAACACAGTTAAATTTACATGTGTACAAGGGGGAAACTTAGGGCTTATCTATACAAAAAGAAATACAGTTGTCCCTCCATATTCATGGATTTGGTATCCACGGATTTAAGTATTCATGGCTTGAAAATGTTCTTAAAAAATAATAATCCAGAAAGCAAACCTTGATTTTGCCATCTTATACTGTACTTATACTGCCATCTTATACTTATACTTATACACCATTTTGCTATGCCATTGTATATAATGGGACTTGAGTATTCACGGATTTTGGTATCCTGGGGGGTGGTGGTCCTGGAACCAAACCCCAGTGAATATGAAGGGACAACTGTAGTTAGACCCAGTGACAGCACCCATTCCTCATAAGATCGAATCTCGCTACAGGGATATAAAACAAACAAATAGGATTGCTCCTGTGCTAAAGCCGAAACATTCAACAACACTTTGAAACCAATCATCTTTCTTTAAACAAATTAATCAGTGGGTAAGGAAAAACCTTGTGATAGGTTCCTCATAAGGTCACCATAAATCAGAAACAACCTGAAGGCACACAACAACAATAACAAAGGGAACATTTATTTTATTTTTTTTGGTAGAGGAATCAACTGATTAAACTTCTAGTGTTTCACTGCTTATTGATTTACATGTTACTAAATGTGTTTTGATACTAGAAGATGGCAAGTTTAAGATAACTAAATTGCCATTTGCAATCTTTCCTGGAGGAAGAGAGCTTTGATGAGGGATATACAAATCTACATCCAGTCCGTCTGTAGATACTGGGAATAATCAATAGCACAGTGATCTCCTTCTTAACCCTCATAACCCTTGTTAGCCACATCCATGTTGTCAACACTATCCATTTTCAGGGTCCTGTTTCCATCCTGTTTAGTAGCTCTGCATGTTATTGAGATCGCCTTCCTGCAGATCTGTATATCCTGCTGTCATTCTTTCCCTCTTTCCCTACATGTCTCCTTCTGCTCCTCCACTCTGCCTGTGTCTCTCCATTCATCCCTTGTCCAGATGCCCAGACCCCCTTCTCTCACACACATATGCTGCAGCTGTTTTCCTACACATGTATGCTATGGTGCAAGGCAGCACACTGTGGACTTCCTTTTACTGCTTCTCCCTCCTGTTCTTTGCTGCCCATCACACTCTGTACCACTTACCATCGCTGCTGCTTTCCCATGAGTGAAGAATTCTGGTGATGGTGGCAGTGGAGGCGAAGAGATGTGGGGGAGAGAAAATCATATAGCAAATGCCAATTGGGAAGAATAGTGAGCACATACCTCCCCACTCCAGCTGTTCCTGGAAAAATGCCTTAAAAAGTCCATCAAATTTCAGTAGGAAACCACACAGTTAATATAATTAGCATCCATACATTGTTTCTGCTTCATGAGCTTTCACCATAATACACAGTTTAAAAACCAAAAACAGCTTTGGAAAATTTTGAGAATATTCTATAAGGATTTTTATTTTAATGTTTGTTGTAGCCTTTTTAAAAATCACATGGATATGAAATTGCTAGCTGATTATTGTGGGTATATACTGTAGATCTGTCACTGTGGAGTTGTCCTTGAGCCTTGGTGAGGGATGCTAATGGTTCAAAACGATTGCTTAGTATTTTCTTGAGGAGAGCTACTGAGATCTTTTTGGAAGATTCTGAAAGTGGGAGAGGGAAAAGGGGCCATCAGAAGGCTGGGAAAAGTAGCACACTTTTCCAGAGCCCCTCTCATAGGTAAGAATGATGCAGGAGAACAATAGAAAAGTTTTTTTTAAAAAAATTGAAATTTTTGGTGTTACATTCTAATATAAACTCAATAATACATTATTACCTTTCATGACATCGCATAAACAATGTAACTTTTTACAGGATCATAAAACATAAATAGAATCATTAATCATTAGTCTATATCGTTAGATTCAACACAAAATAAAATACAGTTTCTTTTTTTACCAGATGCATTATGATCATCTTCTCAAGTTTGTTATTTTAAAATCCTTTTACCCTTATTCCGGCTTCTCACCTATTTTCCCTGGTCTTCCTTACTTTGTTCTATCTTAACTTACCTGAGTGCCATTCACTTAAGTTGACCTGATATCTCCTAATCTAACTTATCCTTGATGACAACTTTGACCAGCCTCACTACTAAAATTACTTTGCTTTAAAGTTCTTTTCAAAGGTCCAAGTTGGTCAGATTTCTCCATTTCTTTTTCCAATATTTTTTCATTGGGAACAACTCCTTCTCTATTTTGTCTATCAAATGGCCTTTAAGCTGAGCTGTAAATCTATCCATATCCATCATGTCTCTCATCTTAAGTAACCATTCTTCTGCAGTGGGTGTTTCCTTTCTTTTCCACTTTGTTGCATCAAGCATCCTTTCAGCTGAAATCATATATAACATTATTCTCCAATATTTGTTAGTTGACTGGATCTATTATGCCTATCATATTCAGCAGATATATCTGAGGCACCATTGAGAATCTTACTCCTAGAATTTCATTTATCATTACATGGATTTTCCTCCAGTATTCTTGCGCTATTTGGCATGTCCACCATGTATGATATAAGGTGCCTTTTGCTTGTTCACATTTCCAACAAGACTGTGACCCTGTTTTATAAATTTTATTCAGCTTCACCAGTGTCAGGTACCATCTTGCAAATATTTTAAAGTAATTTTCTTTTAAACTTTGTGAAGATGTAAATTTATGAGTATTTAACCAGGACCTTTCCCATTTTTCTAGTTCTATGCTTTGTCCAATATCTTGTGCCCACCTTATCATTTGGTCTTTAATTACTTCATTTTCTAATTCCCTCTCCAATAATATATTGTATTATTTCGATATGTGTTTTGTGTTTTGACCAAAGATTATCCTGTCTATTTTATTATCTTCAAATTCAAAATTCTCTATTTTCTGATCCATGTTAAATTTTTCATAAATCTGCTTGTACTGAAACCAATTTAGTTTAAAACCATTTCCTTCGAATTGATCCCTAGATTTCATCTTTACACTGCCCTGTTTGTCTCTCTCTCTCTATGATGTCTTTATATTTTAACCAATCCTCACCTGCTTCTTTGGTTCTTCCAAAGAAGGCTTCTTCTGTTGACACCTACAACGGAATGTTACTATGTTTATCCACGTATTCAACAATGCTTTTCTTATGCAATGTAGGTCAAATTCTTTGTTATCTTTCCTTTTATTATAGCATAGATATGCATGCCATCCATACCTCAACGCTATTCCTTCCAAGGCTAATAGCCTTTTATTATCAAGTAATATCCAGTCCTCGATCCAGGTAAGCATACATGCCTGATAATATAACTGTAAGTCTGGCATTGCACAGCCACCCCTTTCTTTTTTGTCTTTTAGCAATTTTATTGAGATTCTCTGTTTGTTTCCTTGCCACAAAAATTTTAATATCTCTTTTCCCCAGATATTAAAGCACTTGTTGTTATGTATGACAGATATATTTTGAAATAAATACATAAATCTAGGCAAAATATTCATTTTAATTATGCCAATTCTGCCGAGAAATGATAGATTCAATCTGGACCATTTACCTAGATCTTCTTTTATTTCTTTCCATAGCTTTCCATAATTGTTATCGTATAGATCCAGATTCCTCTTCGATATCCAGATGCCTAGATATTTAACTTTCTTCTCCACCTTGTAGCTTGTTTTTTGTATTTGCTCTGCGAACTCTTCTAAAGTCCTCCCCAATTCTTCCAACTATTATTTCGTTTCTTCTAGGATTATTACCACATCGTCCGCATAGGCTCTTATCTTGTACTCGAAGCCTTTAGTTCTGGTGCCCTTTATTTTCTCATTAGCTCTTATGCTGTTTATCAGTATTTCTACAACCATTACGAAGAGGAGGAGGGAAGTGGGCACCCCTGCCTTGTACCCTTTCTGATTTTTATCTTTTCTGTCA
The DNA here is from genome assembly GCA_030847615.1 of Gambelia wislizenii. Classification (NCBI taxonomy): domain Eukaryota; kingdom Metazoa; phylum Chordata; class Lepidosauria; order Squamata; family Crotaphytidae; genus Gambelia; species Gambelia wislizenii. The sequence continues at coordinate 159,197,581 of JAUMIR010000001.1, read as the reverse complement.
TATCACCATTTACTATTAATCTGGCACACGGGTTATTATCAATTGAGTTGATCCATTTTTGAAATTTCTCCCCTGTATTCATTTTCTGTAGTACCACTTTCATAAATGTTCAATTTACTTTATCGAACACTTTTTCTGCGTCCAAGAAAAGCATCGCCATTTTTTACCAATGTGAGTGTTGTAATATTCCATTGTATCTAAGATAATCCTAATAGCTGGATGCATCCCTTCTCATACCCCCCCTACTCTCTAATAACCCAGAAATGGTCAGGTTGGTGGATCTGAAGAAGGTGAGGGTTTGGGGAGGTTAGTATTGAGAGATATAGCTACAGAGACATAGGGTGCATCTACACTACAGAAATAATGAAGTTTCGCCTGTCTATTGCTGAGGAAGCCATTTTGATCTTCAGGTATTATTTTTGAAAGGATTTTTAAAAATCTTTGTGCTATAATTGGCATGAACAATTTATAATCACAGTTTAATAAAGATATGGGTCTATAATTCTTTGGATCCTCAGGTTATCTTCCTTCCTTATGTATCAACGATACGCATGCCTCTTTCCAGGATTCCGGAATACCGTCTTCGCTTATTTTGTTAACTGTTATTTGTAAAGGGATTAGCAATTCATCCTCTAATTTCTTATAATAAAGTGCCATGAACCCATCAGGCCCAGGGGCTTTCCCAATCTTCATTCTTCTAATTGCTTCCACTACCTCTGCGACAGTGATTTTACTATTAAGATTTTGTTTCTGTTCTTCTGATAACTTCAACATACTTTGTTTTTCTAGATATTGATTAATTTTTTCAATTTCTGTTTTTGTTGAATTTTTCTCATCGTAAAGTTTTTCATAGAATTCACAGAAGCTTCTTTTAATTAGTTTAGGGTCTGACACAATTTCCCCCCTGTATTTCAGTTCAGTAATTATTCTTCTTTCTTTGTTTCTTTTGAGTTTCTGTGCCAGCCGTCTCCTGTCTTATTAGCTTACTCAAAATGAAATTGCTTTACCATTTATAACTTGGCAGCCATTTTATCTATTATTTGGGATTGTATTTGCTTTTTTAGCATCTTGATTTCTTCAATAAGTTGTCTATCGTTCACGTGTTCTATTAATTTTTTCTCTCTTTATTCTATTTCTTTTGACAAAACTTATGATTTTTTTCACCTCTTCCTTTTTCCTTTCACTCATCTGTTGTATAAAGAACCCCCTCATAACAGCTTTGCTCACTTCCCATATCGTCTTCATCTTAACATCCTCTGTGGTATTTTCTATGAAATATCGTTTCAAGGCTTCTTTTGCTTTCATTAAGCCTTCCGTGTCTTTTAGTAATACTTCATTTAATCGCCAATTGTATTCTTTGCATTTATTTTGCAATGTCATTTGAATCAAATTGTGATCTGAAATCACCTTTGTTAATACTTCCATCTTTTTAACTTTAATTATAATACCTTTTGTTGCCCAGAACATATCTATTCTCGATGAGGTGTGATGTACATCTGAGAAAAAAGTGAAGCTCTGTGCATTTCTGTATTTCCCTCTCCAAATATCCACTAGGCCCAAATCTGTCATCATTATAAAAAAGGCTTTGGGAGTTTCCCTTGATTTTTCCTTATATGTTTTCTAGATGATCTGTCCATTTGAGGATCGACCACTCCATTCCAATCTCCCATCATCAGAATCTTGTTCATTTCTGTTTTCTCAATTTCCATCCCCAGCTTCTTAAAAAAAGTTTCTTTATTTTGTAAGGGCACACAGACACCTACTACTAGTAGCTTGAAAATTTCCATTCTTACCTCCACTCCTACATATCCTCCATTTGGATCTTTGAAAAATTCTCTTCCTGAATATCTTCTATCTATATATAAAACTACTCCATTTTTTTTCTTATCATTCGCTGCTATAACATTCTGTCCTAATTTTGGATTTTTTAGATATTTTGTGTCTCTCTCTTTGAGGTGTGTTTCTTGCAGACAAATAATTCCTGCTTTTAACTTCTCAAGGTAATGAAAGATCTGTCACCTTTTGATAGTTGAGTGTATTCCTTTTACATTCCTTTTATTATTATTATTATTATTATTATTATTATTTTTACAACCACATTTACATATACATCTTCATTTTCCACCATATTACTAAAAAAACCAAAGTTACTTCCCACTCATCAGTGCTGAGTAAGCTTAGCAAACAAACAAAAAATTGTCTTTCATTTGTTACAAACATAAAGTTTCTATACTGTTTAGATTGGTTTTACAGGATCCGTCTTCAATTATGATCACATCAACATGTCTTGTTTCAAGATATTACAATCCATATCGTTTCTCCCTTAAGTATCTAATTCTTTATATATATCCTTCCTGAAACCCTGACAAAGGATTTAAAAAAATAAAAATTAACATTTCTGTCTGTATACTCCTATGTCTGTTAGTCACACCTTTTTTACACAATTTATAAATTAATCTTTGAGCCATGTTATCATACACCCATTCCATTTCTCAGACCAATATCGAATTATAGTTTCCCATTCTTCTCTAAATTTCTCAGTTGAGCGACATTTAATCCAACATGTTAATCGCTCCATCTGCATCACTTCCCATAGTTTGAGCATCCATTCTTCTTTATCAGGAATCTTTTGTTGTCTCCAATACTTTGCGTATATAATCCTTGCAGTGGTGGACATGTAAAGCATCATCTTTCTAAATTCATTTGGAAGCTTTAAATCAAAAATATTTAAAAGATATAGTTCTGGAGTACATTCGAACTCCATCTTAAAAAATTTTTGAATTTCCTCGTGTATAGTATTCTAATACTTCTTTGCTTCCTTACATGTCCACCACATGTGGTAAAAAGAACCGCTTAATTCATCACATTTCCAACAATTGGGTTTTATCCCCTTATACATTTTTGTCAATTTACTTGGAGTCATATACCAACGATAAAGAAGTTTATAGCAGTTTTCTCTTAGCTCGTTACTTACAGAAAAGTCTATGTTTTTCTTCCATAGTCTTTCCCAGTCCTCTATCATAATGGTCTTACCAACATTACGTGACCAAGCTACCATATAATCTTTAACTACATCCATTTCCAGCTCTAACTTTAACAAGAGTTTGTAAATATTTGATATTCTGAATTTGTCTTCCTCCTTAATTAAATTATCCAATTCTGTATCTAAATTTTCAATACCCCAAAGTTTTCTATCTAATTTAAATCTTTCATATATTTGCTGATATAAAAACCAATTACATTTCTTCCCTTCTTGTTGTAACTCCTCCTGGGTTTTAATATCACATCGTCCTTTTTGAAAAGTCAATAAATCTTTGTATTTCCACCATGTATCTAAGTGTGTCATTTCTGTTCGTCTGACAGCTTCTTGTGGAGAAGCCCACAGAGGAATTTTCATGTAAATTTTTTGTTTTATTTTTTTCCATGTCTGTAAGAGAGACTTTCTAATTAGATGATGATTGAAGCTACTGTCTACCTTTTCCTTGTCCTGCCACATGTATGCATGAAATCCAAATCTCATTCCCTCACCCTCCAGAGTCAGTAGCCTCTCATTACTTAACCTAATCCAGTCATATAACCACAACAAAGCAGATGCTTGATGATATAGTCTCATATTGGGTAATCCAAGTCCTCCTCTACTTTTGTCTTCCTGTAAATATTTCCATCTTATCCTAGGCTTTTTATTTTGCCATACAAATGCCGATATATCTCTGTCCCATTTTTTGAATAATTTGTTGGAACATATAATAGGAAAATTTTGGAAGAGGAAGAGCATTCTGGACAGTATCATCATTTTAACTGTAGATATCCTCCCCAACAATGACAAATTCAAATGAGTCCATCTGTTTATATCATTTTTGATTTCTTTCCATTTTTTCACATAATTGTTTTCCACCAAATCAAGATTATTTTTTGTGATGGCAATGCCCAGATATCTTATCTTCTTTTCAATCTTATATCCAGATTGATACTCTAATATATCTTCTTCCTTCTTATCAATATTTTTGGTCAGGATCATTGTTTTTTCTCTATTTATTTTTATCCCCGAGATTTTCCCATATTCTCCTAATACTTTCTGTAAGTTGGGAATAGATTTACATGGATCCTCCAAACATATTGCCAAGTCGTCGGCGTATGCAAAGATCTTAAACATTTGGTTTCTAATTTTCACCCCACAGATTGCGTCTTCGTTTCTAATCTTATTGCATAAAATTTCCAAGACTGTAATGAAAAGTAGCGGTGAAAGAGGACACCCTTGTCTCACTCCTTTTTCCAATCCTATCATTTTGCTTCTATGCCCATTAATAATTATTTGCGCCGTCTGCTTCTTGTATATAGCTCCAATACCCCTTAAGTAGTGCTCTCCCATACCCATCTTGTTTAATGTTTCCAACATGAAGTCCCAATCTACACTGTCAAAAGCCTTCTGCGCATCTAAGGCTATCAAAGCAAACTTCCTCCCTGGGTATTTATCAAAATACTCAATCAAATTTAATATTTTCCTAATGTTGAACCGTATATGCCTATTTGGGAGAAATCCAGCTTGATCATGGTTTATATACTCAGTTAGTACCTTTTTTAGCCTACCTGCCATTATATTCGTAAATATCTTGTAGTCAATGTTTAACAGTGAGATTGGTCTATAATTTTTCATGTCTTCTAAATCCTTATTCTCTTTCGGTATTAAAGCTATATTAGCATTTTCCCAAGATAATGGTATCTCCCCTTTCGTTATTATATTGTTGAAGGTATCCTTTAAAGGTAGTTTTAATATGTCCCCAAAAATCTTATAATAGCTAGCAGAAAATCCGTTGGGTCCTGGCGTCTTATTTGTTTTTAATGCTTTTATTGCCTCCTCCACTTCTTCCAAAGTGATAGGTTTGTTCAAATCTTCCTGTTGGTTTTTGGATATCTTCGGAATCTCTTGTTGAGACAGATAATCATTTATTTTTGCTAGTTTCTCTTCATTTGTTGTTGTCTTCTCAAATAACTTTGTATAATACAGTTGAAAGGCATCTCTTATTTCCTCTTGATTAGTTATCATTTTCCCTTTTTCTTTCATTTTTAAGATCTGTCTCTTCTCTTGTTCTTTCCTCAATCTGAAAGCTAGCCATCTACCCACTTTATTCCCACTTTCATAATAATTCTGTTTTACATATGACATCTTCTTTTCTATTTCCTCCAATACACTTATTTTCATTTGTTCTTGAATTGCTTTCAATTCCATATTCAGTTCTACATTAGTCCAATTTCTTTTATGTTCTGCCTCTTTTTGTCTTAAGATCTCTTGTAATTTCTGAACTTTTTCTTGTTTCTTATTCCTTTCACAGTTTATCTGCATTAATATTCCTCTTATAACTGCTTTGCTAGCATCCCATACATTGAAGATTGTTGTTTGATCATGTGTATTTTCTTTAAAGTAATGAGTCAGTTCAGTTCTTATTCTAACCTGCACTTTTTCATCACTCAACAAGTTCTCATTAAGTCTCCAACAGTAATCCCTCTTAGTATCTTTCATTTTCATCATTATTAAGTTGTGGTCTGATATTGTTTTTGGCAAGATATCCATACTTTCCAATTTATTCACCAAATTTTTAGATAGCAAGAACATGTCGATACGTGAAAAAGATTTATGATAATCAGAATAGTAAGTAAATTCTTTTGTATCTCCATGAAGATGTCTCCAGGAATCAAGTAGAAAGTAATTGTTCATAAAGTCCATAAACGATTTTGGTAGTTTACCTTGTCTCACATTTATTTTTGTCTTTCTCCCAACAGTTCTATCTTTCAGAGGATCCAATACTCCATTCCAATCCCCAAGACAAAGCATATCATCAAAATCCACCTTAGATATATCTCTCATCAATTTTTTATAAAAGCCATCTTTATTTTCCGATGGGGCGTAAACCCCAAGAATTAGAACTCTCTTGTTCCACTGAGTTATTTCCAGACCTAAATAACGTCCCGATGCATCTCTGAAGAGCTCATTCGCAGTCCATTTCTTATTGATGTATATTACTATACGTCTTTTCCTTTCTTTAGCAGAGTTCACAAATTCTTGACCCAATTTTTTATTTTTGAGTAACTTTTGATCCTTCATCTTGATGTGTGTTTCTTGAATACATGTAATGTCTGGTTTCATTCTCTGTAAATAGTGGAAAACTTGTTTTCTTTTTTGGGGGGAATTCATCCCTCTTACATTCCAAGACACAACTTTCATAGACATTTTCTTTCCAAGTTACAATATATTAATCTTATTTCTCCTCTATCTTGTCGTCTTCTAAATCCTCTTCCTCTTCACTTCCCTCATCATCTTCCAGCTCCGTATCTTGTTGTTTCACATCTTCACCATCTCGGTCACCCAGTTCTCCTTCTTCCTCCGTATATTCCTCCTGTTCAATCTCACTAACACTTTTAACGATTTTTCCCTTCATCACTATTTCACTTCTCATGTTTTCAATCTCTTCTTCTCGTCTATTCCTTCGGTGTTTTCTTAAACGTCTTTCCTGCGTACCCTGTTCCTGAGCCTGCGTCTTGAGTCTTTCAGTCTCTCCTCGGGAATCTTCTGCTTGTTCAAAATCTCTCTTAAACTTCAGTAGGAACTCTTTAGCTTTTTTAATGTTATTAAGCCTATACTTTCTTTGATTGTAGGTGACTGTTATGCCCTCTACCTTCTCCCATCTATATGGTATTTCCTTTGCCATTAATTTCGACGTTATAAAATGATATTCCTTCCTTTTCTTTAAAATTTGTGCTGGAATATCTTTATAAATGTCAATTCCACAATCATCAATTATTAACTTCCATTCAAAATTCCTCTGTAGTACAAGATCTTTAACCTTCCCCCTTGTAAAGTAAATGACAATGTCCCAGGGTAGTTTTCTCTGAGAGGCGATTTTTGAATTAATTCTGAACATTTTGTCTATTTCAAATTCCATATTTTGTGTAGAGATATTTACATATTCCGCTAAACCTGGCATTATTCTTTCATATAAATCTTCATTCTCTTTTTCTAACAAGCCTCTCAATTTCAAACAATTTTCTCTCAATTTTACTTGAATTTCCAGATTCTGTTCTTGTAGTTGTCCTTGCATCCAATTCATACTAACCGTTGACTCCTCAAGTTTCTTCGTCTTGTTCTGTAACTCATCCACTTTATCATTTAACGATTCCATTTCCATTGTAATTTTTTCTAATTTTTTCCCAAATTCATCCAATTCTTTCTTAATTTCTTTCCTGGTCTCTTTCATTTCCATTACCATTTCCTCTCTTAGTTTTTTAAATTCCTTTCGGAATTCCTGGAACAGTCCTTGTTGTAGCTCGGATGCTTCCATAGATGCTCTTTTTGTGGTAATGGTTTGTGTATATGGTTGTTTTTTAATCGGCGTTATTAATACTATGTATATGTAGCCTCCAAAGTTGATTTTGAATCTTGTTGTATTCTATGTTGTATATCTGTATTCTATTCTCTTGTCTCAAATATTTGTATTCTGTATTCTTATCTCAAATTCCTTATATTCTATCCTCAAATTAGATTCCACTTGTCGCAATCATGAACTTCTCTCTTATTTTACATTATTATTATTTTATATGGTTTTATCAAGCTATCAAAAATAACTCTTAATCAGATTATTTTTCAGATCCCAAGATTACTTAAATGTATATGCTGTATATTTATTTTTATAACTGTATTTTATAAATTTATTGTAAAATTGAAACATTCCATGAAACAACTTGGCAATCCATTTTTCAATTTTTTATGATATCTTTAAGCCTCTTCTTCTTCTACTCCCCATTCTTCCTCTACTTCTTTTTGATTCTCTTTTCTTTCTAAGATATCTTCTTCCTCTGTTTCTTGTTCTTCAATTTCTGCTTCTTCCTACTCTTCCATATCCTTTGGCCATGTTTCTTTATCTTTGTCTACATTGTTTCCTTCTGGTGTCTCTGCCCTTTCTTCCTGTCCTTTTGGTTCTCTCTCAGTATTATTTCTTTTGTTCAACTTTTTACAGAAATCTTTGGCTTTCATGATCCAACCTTCTCTGTCTCTATCAGATCTTCTCCTCCGTTCTGTCTCAGTCTCAGTCTCAATCTCAAACTGTGATGTTCCTTTACAACCCAGCTGTCTCCGTCTCCGTCTCTGTCTCTGTCTGTACTATCTGCCTCTATATACTCCCCTCTTCTCCATTCCATTTCAAATCATCCTGCTCCTGCTCCATCTCTATCTTCTCCTCCTCTAACTCTTTTCACTCTAACTCCTCCTTCTCTGCTCTGTTTCTTCACCCTTTACTCCGTTCTTCCTTTGGTCACTACTCAATCTCTGAACTTTCCAGCTTCTCTGTGCTTTCCCAGTTCATTTTCAGCCCTCTGCACCCCACTCCATTAACTCCAATCCTGGGTTTATTCCCAACCAATTCACCCTTCCTGTAAAGACTCACTTCTTTACTTTCACCTCCAGTGCTACTGTTGCTACTTGTGCTTAATTGTAATAGCAGATCTTTCTGCTGCCACACTACTGAGTTTGGAAAGTTCACAGGATTACCCCCATGTTTGCTTTTATCCTTTGTCACTTTGTTGCTTTTTAAAAAAAAAAAAAGATGCTAGCATCCCTAGCTTTGCTGAAGCAAGTCTTGTGGAAGCTATGCGGCTCTTCGGCTTCTCAGCTTCTCCGTCCCCCCAAGGATAATGCCCCCTGAGGGGTCTCCAGCTGGTATTCACCCCCTGTGAGCCCACACTCTCCTCACCTCCCAGAGACGACTTTGCTGGTTTTCGGTTTTTCAGCCCAGGTATGCTTCTACAAGTCACTGTCAGAGGAGCACCGCTTTTCTGCAGCTGAACGGGATGCCATCACACCGGAAGTTGGGCCACCAAACAATAGAAATGTTTTAAAGGAGAGACAGAGTAACTCAGAATGGTGGTAGACCAAGAATGAGCTGAAACTATTTGTGGGTTTTCACTCTCTCTCTGAAGTTCTGGTGAGGAGCCATGGATTTGCTGCTTGGGGAAGTACCTAAGGGTTGTCTAAATGGTGAAAAAAAACTCCTTATAGAATGCAGGGAGAATACCTTTTGTCCCAATGGGATCCTGTGACAATCCGAAGTATTGGGAAGCAGGGGCAGAAAATCCAAATAATTTGCGGGGAAAGCCGTCACATCTTTTCCAATATTTTTTTCAAAAGCTCTGAAGGAAATGTGCATTCCTGCTCATTCAGACACCAATGCGATTTGTTGCACAGTCCAGAGAGGGCAGAATTCTTCATCTGAGTGGTCAAACATGTGCAGGAGTGGGCTTGCTGTCAAGTGCCCAGAAGAGGTAGCAATTGTGCACTAAAAAAAAAAATTAAAAAAACTGCCAAATGGAACCACAGCTCCCAGAGACAAGGAGGGCGGCCACTGCGAGGAAGAGAAGGAGAGACCGAGCTGCCTGCCCTTACTGTATACGTTATTGGGAATGCATAGTAACCCATTTTCCTTCAAACAAGGAATTCTCTCTGAGTTAAAAGCCTTATTGCTCAAACTGAAATTAAACCCATGGTTATTTTCCAATAACTAACTACAAGAGAAAGCATGCTAAATGCAAGATATGTAGGTGAGGAAAATCACATGCTGTAAAAACAGATGTCTTTCTCCACCTCTTAGCACCTCTTCTATAATATGTTAAGTATATCATCTAGTTTGCTCCACTGAAAATGCAGCTCTGTGTCTCCTCCTACTTCCCCAGTAACTCTGGTACAGTCTTCCCCAACTGTAAAGTCCAACATATCTGTCCGACCTGGTGCCTTTAAAGTCCAACATATCTGTAGGGATACCAGTTTGGGGAAGGCTCCTTAGTAAAATGAAATGCATAATATCATTGTGTTCTGAGTATGCATGTTCTTATAGAACTTTATTTCCAACTGTGTGGGGTGGATATTCAGAACTCTGCACTCAGTGTTTCACGGTATTTTCAGGGAGAAATAAGGAGACAATGTGAGGCTGCTGTTTTGAGCAACAACCATGCATTTCCCATAACGCTTTGACCCATCCAGTGCTACAACATCGACTGGTATCAGATACTGTTCCCAAGAGACTGTTATGCTTTGAGACTCAATGATGTAAAAATGCTAAATAAGAAAGTAGTTGTTCATTTATACTGGAAAGGAAAAGCAAGACACTAACTCAGCATCAGCCATTTTGATTTAATTTTTTTTGTCATAAAAAATGGTAAGAACTGTACAGTTTTAATGTCAGTGAATCAATACTAAAAGTGCTAGTGCCAGCAAGACAAGTACAGCTTCCAAATAGAAAGTTCTTGCTTTTAATCTAAGACCACATACAGAATAAATGCCATATCTGAGATCCTGCATTGGAAGATGTACATGTATCATATAGTTATGGGTGCATCTACACTGTAGAAATAATGCAGTTTGGCACCACTTTAACTGCCATGGATCCATCCTACAGAATCCTGGGATTTGTAGTTTTGTGAGGCACCAGCACTCTTTGGCAAAGAAGGCTGGAGGCCTTGTAAATCCCAGGATTCCCTAGGATGGCACTACAGCACTTAAAGTGGTGTCAAACTTCATTATTTCTATAGTGTAGATGCACCCTATGTCTCTGAAGCTACATCTCTCAAAACTAACCCCCCAAACCCTCACCTTCTTCAGACCCACCAACCTGACCATTTTTGAGTTGTTAGAGAGTGGGAGGGATGAGAAGGGATGCATCCAGCTATTTTCCTCGCATCTGCAGAGACCTCCATGAATCCTCAGGAAGGCTCCTCAGATTACAAGGTGGGCTTGGGGGGATTTTGGTAATTGCATGATCAGAACAGAATTCCGACTCCACAACAAACAAAAAAGTGTGTTGCAATGTGTAAATATGTCTTAAGTCTGACTTTTACTATTAAAATTCACTAACAGGAAACCAGCTCATATCTGACATATTATTTTCCTGGGTATTCTTATCCAATACAGGGATGAGCTGTGTGTATCTACAGCATAAATCCATGGGGTCTATACAGATGCTTTTCTGACAATATTGAATATAGTGTCACTTCCAGGTGGCTGCTTCCCCAGTGGACAAACTGGCAACCAGCTATAAATGGGTGAAATATAACAGCAGTGTTACTGCTGTTATATTATAGTACCAAAGTTGTTAGTTTTATACCACAGTTGAGCTATGCCACTCATACTGCTTCTACAGGGATAATTAACACAAAAGATTTATGATGCTTCCAGATGGACAGATCTTAGCACTACTAGTCAAAGGATATTGAATAGCTGTTCCAACATCCCCTGTTTAAGATTTTCTGTAGTATAGAAAGCAAATGATAGGCAACATGGTGGGGGGAAAGGGGGAAGTGGAAAGTGGAAGGCAACAATGTCTGGAACCCCTGTAAAATGCCATGAATAAGAATGGGTGGTTGTACAATAAAAAAATCATCCAGAAACACCCATAAATTGCCTTAATAGTAATTTGCAGAAACCCATAATAACACTGATTTGTTTTTTTTTGGTTTCAAAGATTTCTTGTCCATCCACCCAACTATTGGTCTTCAAGATGGCTTGCAATATCGAACAAGTATATGAATAACATAAAATATACAGGGGAAATCCAGACAGATATTTAAGTTTGCTCCATAAAATTGTTGATTAAGGGACTGTGTGGTTTATTTGCAGGCAATCCAAACACTGCATTTGTTGTCCTGTGGCATTCTAGTGTGTTTCCTGTTCTTGCCTGGGCTATTTCAGACAAGAAATAATCTGGAAGGTGGATCTGTGGCAATACAATACAATTCACTTTTCTGAGTATGGATTTCCAAGTTGCTCTCTTTCACTATGTTGTGCTGCTGAGGGGGTATAGGGTTTCTGTTGATATATTATCCATTAGCAAAAATATTTGCCTTTACCATTGTCGCCCATGGGACCGGAAGGGGAAAAAGCTGAAACAGAGATTTTGGACAACAAGGAATGGTGGGACACACTACTCTAGGGCTTTACTTCCACTTCCCTTCTCCCATGTGATAAGCCCCTTTGTCCCTACACACAAGCCACTTAACAGTGGCATCCAGGGTTCTGACCTTATTTCTGTGACCTTTCAATTTTGCTTCTTGTCTATCCTTAACTGCTTGAAGAGTTTCATCTGTTTCTCTTTCATGAGGTTTCTCTTTCTCTCTGGCTTCAGATCATCATAGAATCATAGAGTTGGAAGAGACCACAAGGGCCATCCAGTCCAAGCCCCTGCCATGCAGGAATACGCAAATCATTCCCGACAGATAGCCATCCAGCCTCTGTTTAAAAGCTCCCAAAGAAGGAGACTCCACCACACTCTGAGGCAGAGTGTTCCACTGCCAAACAGCTCTTACCATCACGAAGTTCTTCCTGATGTTTAGGTGGAATCTCTTTCCCTGTAGCTTGAACCCATTGCTCAGTATCCTAGTCTCTGGAGCAGCAGAAAATAAGCTTGCTCCATCCTCAATATGACATCCCTCGAAATATTTAAACATGGCTATCATGTCACCTCTCAACCTTCTCTTCTCCAGACAAAACATGCCCAACCCCCTAAGCCGCTCCTCATAGGGCATGGCTTCCAGACATCCCACCATCCTGGTCACCCTCCTCTGGATGCATTCCAGCTTCTCAATATCCTTCCTGAATTGCGGTGCCTAAAACTGGACAAAGTATTCCAGATATTCTTTAAGTCCAAGAAGATAGAGAAGGCAGAGCTTTGTACACCTCACTGGGCTAGTTAAGCTTACAGATGGCTCAAGTATCTTTACTGGAACAACAGTCCAAGCATTTTACTTATCAGTTGTTCTTCTATCCAGCTACATTTTATATCCAGCCCCACTGTAAGCTTGGCTCCTGATGACCTGTGGCCTACATTGACTCTTGCTGGGCTTCACTGCTAAACTCCTACTAGCATCAACCTAGGATGAGAGACATTTTCAAACGTAAGAAGCTTGTTGATATTTCCACTGAGAGGGTGGATGACCCCTATGACCTTAGTGTATGCATCTTGGATAGCCTTACACAGATGGTGAATATTAGCACTTTCATCAAATTGCAAGTTCACAAAAACGATGGTAGTCTTTTTTGCATTCTTCCCTGAAGCCTTCTCTGGCTTTGGTCCAGAGTTCTTCTGGCTCCTGGACAATTAGTCTTAATAGTGCAAATCTATTTTTAAAATGGTCTTTAAATTCTATAGGGATGTTCTTCACGTTCATTTTGGCACAATGACAGATTTAGTGTTCTTCTTTAGCTTTTACTGTAATTTTTGATATTAGTAGTTCATGGTCTGTGCCACAATCTGCTCCTGGTCTTGTTTTTTCAGAGAGGATGGAGCTTTTCTATCCTCTGATTCAAATTATGTAGGACCTTATCAGAACATCCTCCATTAATGTTCTTCTGCGAGCATATTTTGTGGCATTTTTGTGCCTGCAAAAGAACCCCCCAGACCTTACCTTCCTTGCATTCAAAGGCATCCCCAGTGCTAACGGAGCAGGAACTCCATTCATTTCCTGGTTCCAGATCTCACAGATTCTCACAAGATGACGCATGGCAAATTCAAAAAATCAAATGAAAGGAAACATTCAAAAAGTATGCACAAGCACGGAAATACACTTTAAAAATTACAAGTAAACTGGGGAGGTTAAAAAAAAAAAAGAGTGTCCCCTACCTGGCTGTTTTGATCTTACCTGGAAGTGTTCTGACAATTGACGCTGTATTTACTTAGCACAATGGTGTGCGAGGTTTCAAATGCTGGCAAAAAGCACCTAGCCAATCTATTGATGGCTTGGCTCATCAATAAAAATGTATGCCTTATTGTTAAGATATTATCGCGAAAGGATGACATCATTTGATATGCACACCCTTTCTCATTAATTAGGTATCATTATGATGCCATATTTGCCTGGTCTGATAAAGCCCTTAGTCTACTTGATTTCTATATTGGCCGTAAGTGGTATCCATGTATACAGTATCTCTTGAGTTGTCTGAAGAATGTTTGCAAAATTCAATCAGTCATTCTCCTGCTTCATTTCTTGATCCTAGGCCAAATTCTCCAACAGTGTTTGGTTCTCTTCTGTTATAAAGGAAGACTAGAAAGTGAAGCCACTGAACTGAAGTATATTCCCAAATTCCAATCCATTATCAGAAGTATGAACAAAGACAATGGCTTCATGGCACACTACATATATTAACACAAGAGTCCTTGCTACTGCACAAGTAAGGAAAGGAATCTTCTCTGTGAAGGTTTTGAATCCAGTGAAACTGACTTTAGGTATGCAGATTGTTCTACACCAGCAAGGCTGCCCTGAGTTGGGAGGCCTGCTGGGTCTTGGAGGGACGTGAGGAAGACAGAAATAACCATGCAGCAGTTTTGGTCTCGAATAGGATACTTTATTGAAGACAGCAGATAGATAGGCAAACAGGCATTGTTCTGGTTAACCAATATAAAAAAAGACAAAAGCAAGAAAAATGCACCCACCCTTCAGAGCTACATGCTGAAAAGGAGAGTGTGTGTCTCAAACCCAACCCTCCCTTATATGGGTTATCTCTTACAAGCAGTGTGAGGAGAAATGAAACTCATGGGCCAAGCTCGTTAGCCGAGAGAAATGTTCCCAAGCCCATTAGCTGGAGCCAGGTATTCTTGGACCCAAACATCCTTATCTTATAGGCCATACTGTCTCTCTTGTTCCCAGGAGAAACCTCTCCTTGACCTTCTCACAAGCAAATAAGGCCTAGCGTGTTCTCATGAATCCTGAACCAAACTTTTTGGGGCTAGGCCTGTACACAGGGCCTAACAAGATTTATTGCTTTCACACATCAACAGTAACTGGCCATTGTAAAGATCTGAAAGACTTGTATCACCTTATGCAGGCTTTTTTAGGGTGATTATCATGATTTGCATCTTTCTGGGTCTCATTACATTCCGTCCCACTCCCACTGCTATTTCTCCCCTCCTCGGCACTACTTCTCATTCCAAAGACAGAGCCCCAGCAGTAATGGCAGTGCCTCAGACAGCGCTTGTCCTTCCTCTCCTCCCCACCTCTCCACCTCAAATCCAGAGTGGATGGATTGATCACATGGCAGCTTTCTCTGGAGTTTTAAGCAAACTCCAGGGAAAACCACAGTTTTTTAAAACCCAGATGGGGGGGAGGAGTCCCCAAGTCTGGTGCAAATAGGGTCATACGTCATGTGCCCTTTTCAAACCAGATTCAAGGAAAAGGCTGCAGGTCATGTGGCATTATCAGGCCAGATTCAGAGGGGATTTGGGTTCTGACCTGGGAGTCTCATCTTCTGGCACTATGAACTTTTTCAAAGGGGGGGGGAAACCCCAAAGAGGTCTGCAGAAGAATGGGCTGTTGCGCTTACTGCGCCCTGTTTCAGACGCTGCCGTCCTCCTCCCGACCTTCCCCCGTGCTTCCTCCGTGCTCCGGGCACCGCTTTTTATTGACAGAAAACCTCCATCAATAAAAAGCGGCATCCACAGCATGGGGGAAGCATGGCAGAAGGTTGGGAGGAGGACGGCGGCGTCTGAAACAGGGCACTGTAAGTGCAACAGCCCCATTCTTCTCCCGACCTCTTTGGGGGAGGGTTCCCCTGTTTGAAAAAGTCTCTCTTTTTCATTTTGGATTGTCTTAGTATAGGGTTTTCATGATTCTTCTGTGTAGTACCAGCAAGAGTTAGCAATGGTGTCACTGCCATGGTCTCCGAGAGATCCTCCACCAGTGTCACCCCACCACACACATACACACACACACTAATGTGACTGCCCAGTAGCTGTTTAGCACATTTAGTCTGGCTCCTCAACAAAAGCCTCTCTGACATGGAAGACCCTACCAGCAGCACTGCTACCATCAACATAGCCTCTTGCCTCACAACGCACACAACCCCACCACCACCAAATGGTAATGCCAGGATGGATGTTTTGTACTACAAGTTCCATAATCCCTTACAAACCCCTACAATCCCCTACAATGAATATGGTGCCTTTTTGGTTGGCCTAATACAAGTATCACCACAATATGGACTCTGGAAAATAATATTTTAACTTTGGCTTTGCTGCCTGAGGCTCCAAGATCTAGAAAACCAAAGGTTTCTCACCTCTGTTCTAGTTGTACAAGCAAAAAGTCCAGCAATTGCAGGATAAGTCCTGCCACCGCCACTGTTGCCTGGACCACAGGATGCTAGTAATTATAAGCAATTTTTTGCTTATAATTTAAATTTATTTCATCCTTTTCTGACACCAGGATAAAATTTCTTTTTTGTCTATGCTTTGCCTCTCTTCCAAAGCTGTTCCAAAAGTACAACAACTTTTTTTAAAAAAAGCAGCCGGTGCTTGTTTCTCCATTTCAGAGAGTAACTGTAAAGATTTATTGGATGCCATCTGGTGAATTAAATGTCTGCTTCCTCCAGTGTGTGTAAAGAGATCATAATGCAGAAAGTCAACACTGAGGAGAGTAATTAAAGTGCACCTAATGTGAAGAACTAACCTTGTAGTTAGCTGTAATTAGAAGCAAAATGGAGACAGGGTGTTTAGAGAATTGCCTTCTTTATTAGACTGCCATTTGTGGAAACCTGTCTGTGCATTTCTAACTTCATTTTCTAGGTCTTAAATCTTGCCCTTTCCCATCTGTGTGCTCTCTCACTCCCTACACCCACACCAAGAAACAATCAGTTTCATCTTGTGGACATAGAGAAGTGTGAAAAATCTAGAGTTACTAGGGATTACAAAATATGTTTATAAACTCCCAAAGCATTTGCCTGAGAACTCAACGTACAGTATAACATTTACCTTCCCTTTCCTTAAAAAAAAAAAACAAAAAAAAAACTTCTGAGCTTGTGTAAAAAGGCAGCACTTTGAATTCAAGGCATGTAGTTCTTTCCATAATCCATGCTTATTTGCTTGTGAATTACAGTTGATAGGCATGTCCCAAAAGGCATGCAGCAGCCATGCAGCAAGGCATCTGTTGTTTAGTAAACAGCTAATTGTTTTCAGATGTACATTTCACAGATGCAAACTGGGATACATGTGGCCAAGCAACACCAGAGTGTGGTCAAGATGGCAAAAATTATTGATGAGGAAGAGCAAGGAGAGGCTGCAGCAATTTGCTGTCCCCTGAGTCTACAGAAAAGAGCAAGATTCCACTCTCTCCTCTCCCCCTTGCTAAGTTAACTGAGGGCAAAATACTTTTGCATTTTGAACTCAGTTTTCAACAACTGAAGTAAGCAGAGGAAAAGGTGGGAAAGTGGGAAGAAGAAATAAACTGGGACTTTTAAAAAGCAGCTGAAAAAGTGGGATGGCAGAGGATTACTGATTACTTGGGCTTGTCCCTGGTAAATTAGTACACTTGGAGGGTATGGTTTTCATAGAATCATAGAGTTGGAAGAGACCACAAGGGCCATCCAGTCCAACCCCCTGCCCTGCAGGAATACACAATCAAAGCATTCCCGACAGATGGCCATCCAGCCTCTGCTTAAAAACCTCCAAAGAAGGAGATTCCACCACACTCCAAGACAGCGTATTCCACTGTCGAACAGCTCTTACTGCCACAAAGTTCTTCCTAATGTTTAGGTGGAATCTCCTTTCCTGTTGTTTGAATCCATTGCTCCATGTTCTAGTCTCTGGAGCAGCAGAAAACAGTCTTGCTCCATCTTTAATATAACATCCTTTCATATGTTTAAATATGACTATCGTGTCACCTCTTACCTTCTCTTCTTCAGGGTAAACATACCCAGCTCTGTAAGACACTCCTCATAGGCATAGTTTCCAGATCTTTTACCATTTTGGTTGCCCTCCCATGGACATATTCCAGCTTGTCAATATCCTTCTTAAATTGTGGTGCCCAGAACTGAACACAGTATTCCAGGTGAGGTCTGACTAAAGCAGAATGGGGTGGTACTATTACTTCCCTAGATCTAGACACTATACTCCTATTAATGCAGCCTAGAACTGCATTGGCTTTTAAAGCTGATGTGTCACACTATTGGCTTTTGTTCAGGTTGTGGTCTACTAAGACTCTTAGATTCCTTTCACATGTACTGTTGTCAAGCCAGGTATCAACATCCTATATATGTGCCTTTGGGTTTTGTTGTTGTTTTGTTTTATTTTTGTGCCTAAGTATAGTACCTTACATTTCTCCCTGTTGAAATTCATTTTGTTAGTTTTGTCCCAGCTCTCTAACCTGTTAAAAGGTCATTTTGAATTCTGATCCTGTCCTCTGGTGTATTAGCTACACCTCCTAATTTAGTGTCATCTGCAAATTTGATAAGCATGCCTTCTATTCCTTCATCCATTTATAAAGGTGTTGAATAGCACCGGGCCCAGGAAAGAACTCTGTGGCACCCCATTAGTCACTACTCTCCAGGATGAGGAGGAGCCAATGGTGAGCACCCTTTGGGTTCAGCCAGTAAACCAATTACAAATCCACCTAACAGTAGCATTGTCTAGCCCATGTTTTACTAGCTTATTTGCAAAAATATCATGGGGGACTTTGTCAAAGGCCTTTCTGAAGTCAAGGTATGCTACATACATAGCATTTCCTTCTTCTACCAAGCTTGTAACTCTAGCAAAAAAAGGAAAAAAGATTAGATTGACATGACTTGTTTTTGAGAAACCCATGTTGACTTTTAGTGATCACAACATTCCTTTCTAAGTACTTATAGACGGTTTAATGATCTGCTCTAGCATCTTTCCTGGTGCTGATGTCAGGCTGACAGGGCAGTAATTATTTGGGTCCTGTTTCTTCCTCTTTTGAAGTTGGAAACCTCTTCCAGTCTTCTGGGACATCTCCTGTTCTCCAGAAATTCTCAAGGATTATTGCTCAGTGGTTCTGAGATTACTTCTGCCAGTTCTTTTAATATCCTTAGATGTAATTTATCTGGTCTGGGAGACTTGCATTCATTTAGAGTAGCCAGGTATTCTCTTTACTAATTCTGTGCTGCATTTCTCCTACTGCATCTTCTGCTCCATTTTCCCCAGGTTAAGCATTGTTTTCCTTTTGGGAGAAGACCAAGGCAAAGAAGGTGTTGAATAGTTCTGGTTTGTTTTTTTTTTGTTTGTTTGTTTGTTTGTTTTGTCTCCTGTTAGCACTTTGCCATCTTCTCTATAAAATGGCCCAACCATTTCCTTATTCTTCCTTTTGCTATGGACATAATGAAAAAAGCCCTTTTTATTGTTTTTAACCTCTCTAGCAAGCCTGAGCTCATTTTGAACTTTAGCTTTTCTGACGTTCTCCCTACACATGCCGGCTATTCATTTGAATTCCTCTTTGGTGATTTCTCCCTTTTCCAGTTTCTTGTACATATCCCTTTGAAAACTTAGTTCCATCGAATGTTCTTTAGACATTCTTCCTGGTTTCTTTAGGCACCTCCTATTTTTCTTCCCCATTGGAACTGTTTGAAATTGTGCCTTCAAACTCTCAATTTTAAGAAACTCCCATCCCTCATGAACTTCCTTCTCTTTTAGTATTCCTAGCCATGGGTTAACCCACAGTAGTTCCCTAAGTTTACTGAAATCACCTTTCTTAAAGTCTAGAATGCTTGCCTGATTATGCTTGACTTCCCCTTTCCATTGTATAACAAACTCCAGGAGAACATGGTCACTCCCCGCTAAGGATCCTGCCACTTCCACCCCATTAATTAGGTCATCGCTATTGGTTAGGATCATGTCTAAAATGGCTGATCCCCTTTCTGCCTCTTCCACCTTCTGGACTGAAATTATCTGCAAGGCAAATGAGGAGTTTGTTAGATCTTATATTCTTGGCAGAGTTTGCCTTCCAACATATATCAGGGTAGTTGAAATCTCCCTTTACTACTACATCTCTCCTTTCTGAATGTTTGGCCATATGTTCCAGGGAGACCTCATCCATGTCCTCAGTCTGGCTTGGGGGTCTGTAGTAGACCCCAACAGTGACATCACTGTTATTTCTTTCCTCTTTATTTTTTACCCAGATGCTCTGAACCTGACTTCCAGGATTTAAGTCATGGATCTCTTCACAGGTATAAACATCCTTGAAATATAATACTACTACTACTCCTTTCCCATTTGCTCTATTTCTCTGAAATAGGTTATATCCCTCTGTTACTACATCCAATCATGAGACTCATCCCATCAGGTTTTGGTGATGCCAATTTGCTTTGTTGTGTTGAGTTCAAGTTCAACTTGTTTATTTCCCATGCTCTGTGCATTAGTGTAGAGACATCTAAGACCATGGGTCATGTCCCCCTAGCTGCTTATTTAAGTTTTTTTTCCTCCCATTGTTAGATTCTTGTACTATTCACCCAGTTCTCTCTATAACATTTGGACTTGATGAACTTGATGAACTCTTGCCTCAATAATACAGTCTCACTCCCCAGCATAACTCTGTTTAAAGCCCTCCTGTTCAGGTTTGTGAGACTCTTAGCAAAAACGTTCCAGCCAGCTGCTGTGAGGTGCAACCCATTACATGACAGAAGTCCATTTTTATGAAACTGCAGACCATGGTCCAAGAAGCCAAATTGTTCCTGGCAGCACCATCTGCAAAGCCAGTTGTTCACCTCCACTATTCTTCTCTCTATTTCTGGTCCACATCTTTCAACCAGGAGGAGAGACAAAATGACAACCTGTGCATCAAGGTCCTTCAGCTTCTTAATCCTTTGTGATATCCTGAAGGCTATGCCTTGTAGTGTCAGTGGTTCTCACATGAACCAAAAGGAAGGGGTAAGTAGGCTTGATGAGTCTTGACAGCCTCTCTGTTACATCATAGATTTTTTGCCCCAGGGAGACAGCACACCTTTTGAGACATCCTATCAGAACTGCAAAACACTGCTTCTGTTCCCCTAATCAGGGATCCCCCCTACCACTACCATACGTCTCCTCTGGGGATTGGCAGGGGCCATTCCATGTGCTGAATCTTCCAAGGTCAGCTGCACCTTCTCTGGGGACTGACTGTTGCCCTTGTTTCCTTATCACTGATAAGGGAAAGAGCTTCAAATTGATTCTGTAGTTCCAAACTCAAAGAATGATCCCCGGTCCTTCTACTTTTCCTGTGTCACATTCTTCCAAATGTCTACCGCCTGTTTGGAAACTGACCTTCTCCTCAGAGACATCCCCTGTGTGCTCCTCATTCAGAACAGTCTGCTCCACTCTGTCCAAGAAAACCTCATACCCCCTAATATGCTTAAAAGTAGGTACACAGGCCTCCATTTGTTGGACTTTCTCTCCCAAAAGGGCCACCAAGTTGCACTTGCTGCAGGTGTAGCTACCCACATCTTCTGGCAAGAACACAAACAAACCACAGTTTTTGCAGGTGACAGCAGCAGCTCCCTCACCATGCATATTCAGTAGTTTTATGTAGGCACTGAAACAGAACTCCAGGCCTCCCACATAAAATGCCCATGCCAAAATGCCGATTAGCTTTGCTATATATTCACCAAGCTCCAGGGATTGTGGCTGCAGCTGTATAGAGAGTGAATGTCTTCTAGCTTCTCCCCCAACCAAATCTCTGATACACTTCCTCTCAACAGATGCCCTACCAACCCACCCACCCATGACCATGTGCTCAGGCAAAAGACCTGGCCCTAGACACAATAGAACACTAATGAGCACACAAGCAAGCCTCACTCAGCTCACACAAACAATCAGTCTTACGCCAAACAGACACAAGCTCACCAAAACACAATAGGACACTAACAAGCACACAAGCATGAAGGTATAAGTCCAATTCACCCAATTCCTGAGCAAAAACCTACCAGAGCCTTGCATTAATTTTCTGTCTGGGATAGCTAACTCTGTAACTAGCTGAATTAGTTCTGTGTGTTCTTCTATTACTGTCTCTTCATCAAAGTGTGTAGCATGAAGGTGCAATTTATCCTACCAGGAAACAAAACTTGAATTGTTGAAAGTATACAATCAAACCCCAAGTTCTGAATGAAGATGCTTTATTGAGATAAGGAATGGAGAAGTAAGGAATGTGCAGAGAAAGCTACCTTTAAAAAGAAATGAGGTAATTTACTTTCTAAATAAACCCAATTTAGCCAGACTGAGGGCCTAACTACACATGATATTAGGCACCTATTTGAAATGGGATGTTTAACACTGCTGTTTTTGTTTTGAAGGAAAATATGCTGATTCGTTGAGAAGAACAGTAATATCCCCTCTTTTACCTTATCTCCTTGATCAGAGACTGGAAAAGAAGCAGCCAGGAAGCTCATGTATATACTATGAGAGAGAGAAAGATAGAAGGGGCACCTCTTCATCTCCTTACTCACTCAGGAGATTAGCGCCTAAAAATGTTATTATGGCACTATATTTTGCAGCGTTCATGTTCTGGCACAATGACACACATTTTCACACGCTGCTGTGATAACGATACAGAATTGCCCAAAGAATCTAGCAATACGAGCGCTTGCACCACTTACTTCTGCATTTCTCCATGAATGTGATTTCAATGCATTTTGCAAAAAGACATGAGCATTCTAAAAAGCTCCAAAACACCAAAATTAAAAAAGAAAATATTTTAAAAAGCACAGATACACATTCAGAAGCTTGCAAGCAAGATGAGCATACATTAAAAGAGCATACAGTACCTAGTTTTCCCGTTCACACCCAGAAGTGTTCTGTCAGGACCACCCATTAATGCTGGAATCATGTCAGCCTTGTCACACACACTGAAATCCAGAACACAAGCACTATGGGAGATCAAATCATGACTTCTCCCTATCAATAAAAAAAGAACTCCCTCATAACGGCAGCAGAACACTTGCATAATGCTGGAACACAACATCGTCTGATAAGAAAGCCCTTTTGTGATCTCATGCTGTCATATAACACTGTTTTTGACACGTCTGATAATCTCCTCACTCACCTACACTCTACCTCTTAGTTGCAGCACGGGAGTGCAGTTTGGACCTTGCAAACTGCTCACTCTGCAGTGAGAGAATGTGAGTGGGCAGGCAGAGGTGGTGGCTACTCATCCAAAGAACAGCCATCTTTGGCTTGCTTTCCCCCTCTTTGCATTGTGAGTGGGAGCAGGCATAAGCAAAGGGCAAGCGAGTAGTCAAAAACTGGAGGTGTAAAATCTATTATGTCATCATATGTGACAACAAATAATTTCTGCAGTTTTCTCCCTGGTGTGGGAGAAAATGAATATTTCTGTCTAGCTTTCACCTGTTATTCACACCCCCCAAGCCTTTTCAGGAAATTATTGCACACAGAAATGTATGGCTGGGATCCTGTATGGGATTTACAGGTGTGTAAGCACCACAGTTATGGTCCTATATAGTGAATCCTGGGCTGACGCCCCCAATCCACCCTTACTGGGAAGCAGCCATTGCGATCAACAGGGGTCTGTTCCTCTGTCACTTGGGAAGCAGCTGACGTCTGTTTCCACCTCTTCCTGTGAGCAATCTCTGGTGCTACAGGCAAAAACAGGACCCCTGTCACAATTCCCACTCAGTCAGAGATTCCAGATGTGAGGGGGGTGAGAATGGCAGTTAGAGGCTTCCTGATCTGCAGAGGAACAGACCCCTGTTGATAGCGGCAGCTACTGCCCAGTAAGTGGGGATAGGTGTACTGTGAATACATAACAGTCACATGTGTGTAACTCCAGAATTTCATATCCATGGAGGATTCCAGCCTATGTCTGCCTGCCTGCCTATATTTCTTTCTCCTTTTTTTTCATGAAAAATATCATGGTTTCTGGAAAAGGGGGTAAGGGGGGTTGACTCAAGAAAAGAAAAGGTCCTAGGGAAAATTTAGGATGTGGAAAGACATTGAAAAACTCAACCAACCACTTGGTTGGTGGGTAAAGGTATGGGTGTAAGTGGTTGGTTGAGTTTTTCAATGTTCTTCCACATCCTAAGTTTTCCCTAGGACCTTTTCTTTTCTTGAGTCTTGGCAGGATCGTTCCCATTACCAGATCAGCTGGTTATATAAGTTACTCTGTGAGCAGGAGTAGTACATTGTTGCTTTGGAATTGAGCAGAGTCACATTGTGTGAGCTGTTGAGTTATTATACATTTTGAATGCTTGTAGGCCACTGAGGAAGACTGCTGTCGAAACGCATCTGGCCTCGAGCTTTTATTATTCACTATTAATAATTTTAGCATTTGCACACTTTTCAGTGGGGTATTGTTACCTTTTTAGAAATTTTAATTTTTATTGGATTCTTTGCTCCAGGGTTTAGTTATCCTTTCATTTCTTCATATTGTCGTTTTTCATGATTGGGAGTGGGATTAGTTTATCCTGGTTATTTTTTGGCAGAACCCTTCAGTTTAGTTTTTGGTTATATGTTTTGGATTTTCTGGCTGTAGCGATTTTTGTGGGGTTACACTCCTCCTGAACAGGCAGGTCTGCAGTTTCGGTGTGCTCCTGGATTCAGCTCTGAGCCTGGAAGCTCAGGTTTCAGTGGTGGCTGGGAGTGCTTTTGCACAGTTAAGTCTTGGGCACGAGCTGCACCCCTTCCTTGAGACATCAGATCTGGCCATGGTGACCTATGACTTAGTTACATTCCAGTTGGATTACTGTAACACACTTTATGTGGAGCTGGCTTTGAAGAATATTTGGAAACTTCAACTAGTCCAAAGACTTGCAGCCAGATTGCTAACAGGCTGGCTACCGGGAACATATAACTCTCTTGTTGCAACAGCTATACTGGCTGCCTTTTAGCTTCTGGGGACAATTCAAAGTGCTGGTTTTGACCAACAAAGCCCTATACCGCTGAGGTCCAGGTTATCTGAGGGATTGTATTCTCCCTTATGAACCAGCCCATGCTTTAAGATCTACTGGGGAGGTCCTTCTCTCTGTCCCACCACCCTCATAGGTAAATCTGGTGGAAATATGGGCATGATTTTCTCAGTGGCTGCCCCCAGACTCTAGAACTTCTGTCCCAGAGAAGATAGACTGGCACCCTCCCTGGTTTCTATTCACAGACAAGTAAAGACCTTTCTGTTTTGAAAGGCATTTGGTGAGTGAGTGTATAAGGCCCCTCTCACCTAAACAATGTTCTGGATCCTACTAATTGTGCTGGGGGAGGGTCTGTGTGTCCAATGATACATGTTTTAATCTGGTTTCTAAAAGTTTTATTGTTTAATCTTGTTTTAACTTTTACATCTGAAAGAGCAGCAGTGACAATAACAATAGATAGAAACATCATGGAGAAATCCAGCTTCTGTGGAAGGACACTGGAATTTTAAACAGACAGGCAGTTTATTCTCAGACCTTTCTCTTCCACAGCATCCTCCAACAGTATTGAACAGGAGAAACATTTTGGAAATCTTAATTTTGGTCTACAACATTTATCTGGAGGCTAGGTTTCAGTGCATCCTCTTTGAGGCATATTGCCTTAAAATTCCTCAGAATTCACCTAAAGAATTTGATCAGGATGAAGTCTGTTCATGGAAGTGTGACACATTTTCCATTTGCTCAAATGAAAACAGTAACAAAAAAGGAAGCAAAATGTATCAAAGCCAAGATATGTAGCTGGTGTTTTAGAAAGCCAATGGTACCAGGAGGAAAATTTTTCTCTTCTGTTAACAGGAGACTGAAAGACCTGTCTGTAGGATGCTACAGCAACCTACTGAAATTTGGTTTAACACAAGTAATTAATCACTTTTCATAATTTTGCAGAGGTTCACTAAGTGCTTTATGCAAGGTCCTACTTGCAGTTATGCTGTCACTTAATGAGAGAGTAGTTTTTATAAGTAGCCTTATAAAAACTGTATTTAAAAAGAAAAGCCACAAGTACAGTAATTAACTTTCCCCAAAATTCATGTCTATTACTGACACAACATTGTGTGTGGCAAGAACTTAAGCCATATTTAAAATAGGATGGACAGGCAGATGGATGGCTTATGTCTAAACTGTCTACATCAATGGATCCTAAGGTAGTTAATAAAATTAATTCAACATAAAGCTACAGAATAGTAATCCATATTCAAATAAACTAATTTAATGGGCTTACAACTGTAAATTAATTGATATATTTGAAGGTATATATTTAAATTAAAATAAGAGCAATAAACCACTGAGTAATCAATAACATGTATCCATTTAATAGTGGCTTGAACAAAACCTTTTCTGTTATGAACATTTTAGCAAGATGGTTAATGGCAGTACTCAAAAATATCTTTTTTAAAAAATGATCTATATTTTTCTTAAACAGTATTATGATGCTTCTTTACCCATATAAAAATGTAATGCTGCTGGCACCATTTTGAAAGAGTTGCACTCCGATTCCCTGTGTTGCAGGTCACTTTTAAAGAATGTGCAGCAGAGATCATGGAGACTTTTCTTGCTGGTCAAAATTAAAATGTTGGTTCATATTCACTACTGAAAAAGCACATACGTAGATCCCTGTGTAAGTTCCATTCTTTACTGCAATATTTGCCAGTTCCTCTGCCAGACCCCATCCCAGTTAACTCACAGCTATAGAAGTCTGCACTTGCTTGGCCTAGAATATAATTGGGACTCTACCACTGATCTCTTCTCAGAAAGTCTTCACTCAGGTCCAGCAGCTGACATGAAGGAGCCAGCTCTTCTGTCACAGCCAGCTGCTCAGCTCTCTTGAAGGCTACTGCCAACAGAGTCTTTCTCTACATTCTTTTCACAAAGATTCTTCTCAGCTTTGCTTTCTTCTGTGATTTCAGCTCTGGTCCCACTGCTGACCACTCACTGCCTTACACCATCTTAAATCTCAACCTTTTCAGACTCCTCAGGTCTTCACATAACTTGAACCCCGGAACTTCTCTCCCCTGTGGCTCTTGCTTCCTAGGGGGCTCAAAAATCCAAACACCTCTCTTGGCTTAACGGTCTCCACTAATCAGGCCCCATGATACATTGGCCATTCCTCTTAGTGCTGCCCAGTTTGGATCCCTTTAACCAGTTAGAACTGGCCTGATAACCACTTTCTGACAGTTAAAATCCATTAATAAACAAAAGAGCCACTCCTCTCTATCCATAAAAAGGAAGAAAAAGGGGAGAAGAGGGAATCTAGCAGCAAGCTGGTCCATTTCATGGGCCTACAGGGAGCAAAGTGCAGGAGAGGCAGGCTACAGTAAGGGGAAGCAGTTATGAGCCAAGCCAAGCCAAGCCAAGCCAGGTCATACATAGGTAAATAAGGGAGGTGCAGTAGCAAGGTCTCAACTGTTCCAGGATCCAGCATTTGTGAGAATTGATGGCGCAAGCGAAAGACAAAGGGACATTCACAGTGAGACAGTTCAGAGACTGAGAATCCAAACAAATCCATAAGCAGAAAGCACACAAAAGGCAGGAAGAATAAACCACGGCAAACAACAAAAACTCCCAGCAGCTGCTGTGGGATTTGTCACTGGCTTGACCTTGAGATGCCATGTGCTAATGGCTTAGCTTTTCTTATTTGAGATGTTGTCTTTGCCAATGCTGTCCCTTGTCATGTTCCACAAGTGATGAGGGATCCTTAGTATCCCTCCACTCCAGCTGAAGCGTGGGCCCACACCACTGAAGTTCACGATCAACTGCTTTGGTCACTAGCTGCTCAGATTCAAAGGGGAGAGCCATCATCTGGAGACATTCTATATCTGACTACTATGTATTGGATTTCTGGGATTTTTGGGGATGAGTTGTGACACTGCAGTGCACAGCATCCTCCTTTTCCTCCCCATGTCTGCTTAATCCTATCAGAGCCTATTTGTAAACAGTTATCATTCAGGTTGTCCACCATACCTGTGGGGGATACATTCCCAGACTTACCATGAATACTTGAAACCATGGGTAATAGCGAACCCCATAGAATAGCACTGAAGGACCTGGGAAATGCCTAGAGAGGATACCTCTCTAGGCCTCTCCAGCACGAATTGATGGTAACTTCTGGGAGAAGTTATCACAGCGTCACACTGGAGGACCTAGGAAATGCCTAGAGAGAGACACCATATTTTTCAGACAACAGGTAATTGAAACCATTGGTACGGTAGGGGAAAACCTCTATATCAGGGCTCATTTTTCACATATCAGAGCTCTTTGTTCACAGTGACTTTTTTCACTTCCTGGTGAATGTAATCTCAGCTGATCAACTGTATCAACATGTTATAATTTAGTTGGGTGCCTTGCTGCCCAGACACTGCTGCCATAGAGGGCACTTTAAAGAATGAGCCGGATGTCTTTGTGCATTCCTTACACAAGCATCTTGCTGCCTGAGAGAAAGCAGCAAAGTGTACCCCTCACACATCCAGCTCAAGGTGCCTAAGACCCAAACCAATCCAAGTTGCTTCAGTATATGAGGCAGAAAACCCCACAAATACCTCTCCTCCAGCTGGCATGAAAAATATAATAACAACAAAGTCCCACCATTTCATGACACCCCAAATCAGAGCCTGCTATGGCTTGCCTCCCTCTGCCTAATGGTAAGACCAGTCAATCATCAAAATTATTTCATTGACTTCATAGGATTATTGTCTTTATGTCCCTGGCCTCACCACCTTTGTGGTGTGTGCATGTACGTTCTAAGCATCTGTGATTCTGATGGCAATCTATATTTCATTTAAAATGAACTTCATTAGAATCCCTGGGAGGAAAAGTAAAAATTAAAGTCAACTTCCGTGGAGTAACAGCTGCTACACTGTTGTCAAAACTGCCATACATCTTGTAAGGCATTCTTAATCAAGATACTTCTCCCTCTCTGCTTCTCCCTCCCCTTCTGTCTTTCTAATTTCAATCAGTAGCCAGCTATGTAATGCTAATAACACATCCTCTGAGAG
The DNA here is from genome assembly GCA_030847615.1 of Gambelia wislizenii. Lineage (NCBI taxonomy): Eukaryota > Metazoa > Chordata > Lepidosauria > Squamata > Crotaphytidae > Gambelia > Gambelia wislizenii. Next base: position 159,168,889 of record JAUMIR010000001.1, on the reverse strand, counting down.
AAACATAAATGCTGAACCAAGACAGTCAACAGCAACAGACAAAGTTGCCTTAAGCTTGACTTTAGTTAGAACCTTATTCTGTGATGACATATAACAGCTCTCATCTGACTTCAAGATTTTAAGGATTTATCCCAATGGCATTGTGCTGCCTTTGCTGATACTTCTTCAACAGAAAATTAATCCATGCTTGCATAGAGGCTCCTATTTACTCATATATCTACAGTATTATCGTTCAGGTTTGGTTTAAACTGCTACAGCCCAGCATCATTTATATACTGTAGCTTTTTAAAGTTGCAAAGTACAGTACTTAACACGCTGCTTAGTTCTCTCAACATCCCTGTGAGGCAGGTGGCCATTCTTAAACTATGTGGCAATGATTAGAGGTCGTTTAAAATGCAGGTTGTCACATTGTGCCTCATTTCCACAAATATCCTATCCATCTTTCATCACAAAGTTGCTACCGCTCCTTTCAAAATACATGCCATACTTGATCAATCATCAATATTAATCCCATTTTACAAATGGGCATGAGGTTGAAAAATAATTGTGCTTCTCAGAGGCACACAGTTTTCCTGTTACAGACTGAAGTCTGAACATGGTTCTCCCAGTTCTAGGTTCAGTGTGTATTCACTGAAGTGTATTACCCATTGGTGCAGTATATTGACCAGGCATATTGTGCAACAGCAATGTCACATGCAAAAGAATTGTACTGAGTCAGATCAAAGGCCAGGCTAGTACAGGATTATGTTCAAAAAGTGACCAGCCAGATCCTAATGGGAAGTTCACAAACAGGATATAAGGTCAACATCCTCCTCTTGTTCATGTTCCATTTTGCGTGGTGGTCAGAAGCATACTGTCTTGGATATTGGCAGTATAGCCATGATGACTAGTAGCTATGAAATTGATCTCACAGCAAGAACTCCTAGTTATCAGTAATATTCCCTGACATGATAAAGATAGCTTTTACCATATGAAAATATGGCATATTTCATTTTGTGAAATGAAAGAAATAAAATCACCTTGTTGTGACTTATTGTACTATAGTGCTTTGGACAAATCATGAGAAACCGTGACTCACAAGAAAAGACAATAATGCCTGGAAAAGCTGAAGATAGTAGGAAAAGAGAAGAGTACATTATTGACAGATTAAGTCAATAAAGGAAATTATGGCCCTGAGATTCCTAGACCTCAGGAGGGCTGTTAATAGTAGGATCTTTTGGAAGGCTCTCGTTCATAGGGTCGCCATATGTCGAAGTCAACTTGACAACACTTAGCACCAACATTGTGACTTCAACCACATCCCCATTAACTCCACTTCAAAGTGGGGGGAGTGCACCAGCCCCATCCTATCCATCTCCAGTTCCACTGTGTCATGGGGGAGTGACAAGTCTGCACAGGAGAGCTTATCCAATGTATGGGTATTCCCTACATCATCTGGGACCTTTAAAAAGCAGAGTAACCAATCCAGGGAGCTCTCCTGCACATATTTACTGCTCTCTGTAAGAAGAACAAGGGAAATGTGGCCAGGGTGAGGCCAGTGCACTACCCTCTTCAAGTGTTGATTCAGCATGATTGCAGAAAAAACAAATGGGGCCCATGTCAAAAAGTACGGTAATGTGAGGGAATTTTTTATTGGAGTAAGACCATTCTACTAAAAAAAAAAATACACCCGACCGCAAAAGGCCATAACAATAATACAAAAACAATACTAATTATTTTCCTCTTTTCTTACTAATACAAAAGTAAATCTATCCTAACACTAATGTATTTTTCCCTTTAATCTAAACACACTATAATCACATTATATTTACACATTATAATTATACCTACTTAGAAATGGAAAAAAACCAATAAAATATTAATTAAAAATAATAATACAAAATAATACAAAATTAATAAAATATTTATTTAAAATATCATTTTATGTTATTGCTGGGGTCGTCTCACTAAACCACGGCCAAAACTTTTTCCAACGATAGCTTGGCAATTTCTCTTTTTCACTCAGAGCTAAATTTTCAATTACATTCTTCACATAATAGGCAGTGCCTTTTACATCCTGCAGATTTTGACTTTTCACCTCCTTTTGTCTCTGGAAAACTAACCCTAACATCACATAGAGGTTTACCAAGTGCACCGTGGACCAGGGCACTTTCCAAAACCTCTCAGCCATGGCGGAACCAGGTTCCTTCCTCTTCCTCTTTTGGCCCACTGACTTTCTGGGTCCCCTGACACCCTCTGGAGGTTCAGTCCCTGAAAGCACCGTCTCCCAAGCTTGCCGTGCCAAATCTGGCCAATCCAGGACCCGGGCCACCTCCTCCCATGTTTCCCGGGCACTTGGGCAGTCCTGGACAAAATGTCTGATCGTCTCCTTTTGTGCCACGCCACTCAAAATCTCAGCCTTTTTACATTTCAGACGTGGACAGGTCTGCTCATCTTCTGCGGTCCATGGTCTCTTTCCCCTCAGATTAAGAACCTGATGATAGAGCCTCCACCTCAAGTCCCACAACTTTTTGGGGACCCTTTTGTCCATGAAATACTCAATTGGGTTAGTCTGGTGATGTAGGTATTCTGATAAATCTAGTTTGGCCTGACGCTTTTGCAAAAACGGGTTAACATAAATCTCCTCCACTATTTTCCTGTACAAACTCCTCTTGATGCTCTGACCTGGTCTGTCTTCCCCCTTCAACTCCTCAGCATGAATTTTATATTTCTTTATGTAAAAAACAAAGTCTTTCAAATAATCTGGTGCTTTCAATTTTTCAGGTAAAGAAAACCTAAAACTTAATGAGCCTTCCTCCCACCAAGTCTTTCCCCATCTAGTCCCTATCCAGCACTCACAAAACAAAACTAGCCAAGCCTGAGGTTGAATCTGACCCTTTTGTAACAGAGAAACTTTCCCAAAGTTTTGAGCAGAAAAGATGGCGATGAACTTAGGTCCCAGGGCTGGGAAGTCTAGGCCCCCTTGTTCTACCTGCCCATAAGCCACTGCCCTTGCCAGGGGGAATGTGGCCATTCCCCAAAGAAACTTGAAGAGAACCCGATCAGCTTCTTTAATCACTGAATCTGGAGGCGGGAAAACAACCGCCAAGTTGGCTGCCACCGGAAGCAGGTAAGTATTTACAAAAGCGGCTCTCTGGTAAATGGTCAGCTTCCATCTCTGCCAGAGGGCCACCCTCTCTTTCACTTTTTCCAACCAGCGATACCAATTTTCTTTCCATCCCTCTGGAGCCAACGCAAAATTCAGCCCCAGGATCTTCACCCTATCCATCTTTGCCTCTTGCTCTGCTTGCCACCTTTCCTTTTCTCCAACTACGTCCTTTAGAGGAATAGCTGCCATCTTGTCCTCTGCAGCAAAAATCCTGATCAAAAAACTCTTTTCCATGTTAAGTCGAGCACCAGAAACTCGACCGTAGGCCTCAAAAGCATCTTTAATCTTTCTAACTTCCATCCTGTCCTTAACCAAGAAGGACACATCATCAGCATGGGCAACAAATTTAACAGATTCATATCGAACCAACCATGAACTGTCCAACGGACGCGGAATTTGGATCCCCGAGATGCTCTTGTCCAAACTAATCTTACACAGAATAGCATCCAAAGCAATAACATACAAAAGAGGGCTTAGGGGACAACCTTGCCTTACCCCAGAATTTAGCTTAATCCTCTTTCCTCTATGACCATTGACTTGCAAAACTACCTCTGCATCCCTATAAAACAATTTAACTAAAGCAATAAATCTCTCTGGCACTCCTTTCCACTTGAGAGCTTCCCATAGGAACGTATGATCTACATTGTCAAAAGCTTTCATCTGGTCAACCTGTAGGATTTGACCAGTCCAAGCTCCCTCCTTGTTGAGTCGGAACACTTCCCGAAACAAACAAAGAGAGTCCACCATAGTCCTACCCGGCACAGCACTGGTCTGTGCTTCCATCACAATCTTATCAGCCACCTTAGCCTGCCGATTGTTCAGTATTTTTGCCAACATGCGGTAGTCTACGTTGGTCAGAGCTATGGGGCGCCAGTTTTTTGGGAGGGTAGGATCACCCTCCTTTGGGAAAAAAATCAGGACCCCTTGATAAAATGTCTCAGGGAGCTCATTATTATCCCACAAAAAATTAAACAAAGTTGTTAAAGGGGGAACAATCCACTTCCTGTAAACTTTATAAAAATTCCAACTCAGGCCATCTGGGCCAGGGGCAGACTTACCCTTCCCTTGAACTATGACCTCATGAACTTCTTGTTCTTCTATAGGAGAGACCAACCTCTTCCTGTCCTCTGGACTCAGACCCTTATAGAGGGTGCCCATCTGGTCCTCTGAAAAAGCTTGAAAAAAACCCTTAATCTCTTCTATATCTATATTTTTCCGAGCATATAACTGCCTGTAATATCCTTCCATGATATCCAGCATCTCACTTGGTCTAAATACAATAGGGTCTGACTCGGAGGCCCTCAAGCCGTTTAATTCGATCGGAGCCCTTGGACTCCGGGCGCCTGCCCACTCATCCACGTCAACCACACCACCTCGAGTCCTGAAATTTTTACTCCTCTTTCTGTTTTGTCTTTGCTTTTGGCAAAATCTTGCTATCACTCCCTTCGCCCAGTTAAGCTCTTGTTCTGAAAAAGGAACACCTTGGTTCAATCGATAATGACACTTCAAAAAATGATAAATGGCCAAATGATACTCCTGAATCTGTTTCCCATTAATGTTGGTCTCGTAGGCCCGGCTAGTGGCCCGAACTGCGCGTTTCACACGTTCCCACCACCTGCACAAATCATCCTTGTACATGTCCGCAAGAGTTAGGCTGTGGGCTAGTGCTGAGGCGATGCGCTCTTTATATGCCACATCTTCCAAAAATTTAGGGCGCAACCTCCAGAGAGGTCTTCCTTTGGGGTAAACCTGACCTATACTGAACTCTACAGCCAAGAGCCCATGATCCGACCAAGGAGTGATCATAACAGTGCACTTTTCCACCTTCATTTCCTTCACTGTTCTCACACGGTCTATTCTGCTGGCTGAGGTTTTGTGATAATGAGTAAATCGAACTCCTTCCATTGGGGGAAAATCTGAACCAAAAGCCTTTCTACAAAAGACAGGAAAAAATTCTAACTCATTCTCCACATCAAGAGCTGCATCCTTAAGACCTTGCCTCTCTAGAAAAAACTCCAACTCTCTTTCTTCTGCTGTCAGGGGTTTGGGCAGGGACAACTTTGTCCGCTCTTTCTGGTCTGCGTAAGCACTCCTGTCCATCATCCTTGCCCTGTTATTGAAATCTCCTACGATAATAAGATGCCGTCGAGTGTTACACTGATTTTTTAAATACCCCCAAAACTTTTTCCGTTCGGCATATTTTACAGGAGCATAAAGCCCACACAGCCTGAAAGCTTTCTTTTCTACTCTTCCATCCTTCTGCTTTTCCTCCATACTAAAATCCACCACCACCAACCTCCCCAAAACTACTTCTAACATGAAATCAATGGTCAGATTGTTCCTGGACCTAAACAGTACCCCTATTCCCCAACCGCCACACTCCCCATATGACCATACAGAAGGTCCTTGTGTCCACAATCTCTGACACCGGCTCCGCTGTTGTTCGTTACAGATATGAGTTTCCTGCAACACAATGATGTCATAACGCAGGCCGCCAAGGCAGGGCAAAATCTCATTGCACCTATTCTCGGTTCGCAAGCCACGAACATTCCACGTGGCAATTTTTAATGAACCCATTGTTTTATGTACCTAAAAATGTATTGAGGCCTCCGTTATAAATAACCAAAAACTAACAGAAATATATTGGCCATGAAGATTGAAATAATTGTTTTTCTACTAAAAATCTAACTTAAAGTCTAACTTAACTGAAATCTAGTTTTCAGTCCAACTTATCAAAACTCTCATTTTTAACACATTCTTTCTCAACACAGCTCTGGTGACTGTATCTCTTGTTCCTCTGAATGCATCACCTCTACCTCCTCAGGATTTTCCTGAGGTGTAGCCTTACAAGTGTTGGAGATGGAGGGAGGTGAGGGGTGTATCTCTGATGCCACATTCCCCCCAGTGTGAGGTGCATCCTCTTCACGCCTGCTTGAATTCAAACAATAGGATATTTACCAGGGATATATTCCCATTGTTAGCCACTGAAAATAACCCTGAGGGCTAAATCCCATTTTAGTCCCAATTAGAGTTCACCCACTGAAATAAATGAGAATTAAATAGTGTTAACCAAGGGGGAGAATCATGAAGCCCCCAAGAAGCTGTTGAGCTGCAACTCCCAGCATGCCTCACCATTGGCTATGCTGGCTAAGGCTGCTGACATTTGAAGTCCAGCAACATCTGGAGAGCCATACAATTCCCAGCCCTGGTATTAACTAACAACTCCTTTTTATTTCAATTCTAGCCTGGACTAAGATTGGATTTAGCTTTCAACTCCTATGTTCTAAGCGACTGGCAATCATTTGAGGTTTAAGAGCCAAGTTACAAATCACCCATGAGATCCATGCTTCATTTCCCTACTCTACCCCACCCGCCCAAAATGCCCCAAAACTGAAATTCAGTGACTGAGGAGTTTGGGTTTGTTTGTTTTTCTGGAGAAGTAAATTATTATTATTATTATTATTATTATTATTATTGTTACTGTTATTATTATTATTTCTATCCCGCACCTCTGCAATGCAATCGGGGTGGCTTACATCATAAAAATCCCATAATTACATTAATACCCTAAACCACCCACCCCTTAAAACAATATTAAATTAAGCAGATTTAAAATGTGCAATAATTTAAAAAAGGGAAAAAATGAAATAATCCAGTGGCCACTAAAGGGAAAAGGCAGCCCAATCTTCGGGCTGGGATAGCTATTCGGGAAAGGCTGCCAGAAAAGATCCATCTTGACAGCTTTTTTGAAGCTGTCTAAGGTGGTCATAAGATGGATCTCATCCGGCAGGCCATTCCATAATCTAGGAGCAGCAGCAGAGAAGGCCCTCTGGGAGGTCACCAACAGCCTTGTTTTCATAGGTTGTAACAGGTTCCTCCCAGAGGACTGAAGTGTGCGGGGAGGGTCGTATGGAAGGAAGCGGTCCCGGAGATAAGTTGGACCCAAGCCATGTAGGGCTTTAAAGGTCATAATCAACACGCCGTACTGTGCCCGGAAACTAATAGGCAGCCAGTGGAGTGCTTTTAGCACAAGTGTTCTGGAAACGCCAGAAATCAACCTGGCTGCCATGTTCTGAAGTAGTTGAAGTTTCCGAGTCAAGCACAAGGGTAGCCCCATGTAGAGTGTATTACAGAAGTCAAGATGACAGGTTACCAGTGCATCTACCACAGTTTCGAGTCCCTGATTTCTAGGAAAGGGCACAGCTGGCGTATCAGCCGAAGTTGATAACAGACACTCCTGACCGTTGCATTTACCTGATTAGACATCTGGAGCGACGGGTCCAGGAGCACCCCCAGACTGCGGACACAGTCCTTGGAGAAGAGTGTGATTCCATCCAGGATTGGAAGTTGTATTCCCAGACCTGGTTTCGGGCCCATAACCATTAGTACCTCCGTTTTGTCTGGATTCAGTCTCAATTTGTTTTTTCTCATCCAGTCCATTACTGCCCTAAGACAATCATTGAGAGGAGAGATGCCATCTGAAGTCGAAGCTGACGACCAAGACATGGAGAAATATATCTGGGTGTCATCAGCATACTGATGACACTGCACTCCATGCCTCCAAATGATCTCTCCCAGCAGCTTCATATAGATGTTAAATAGCATCGGGAACAGGATGGTGCCCTGAGGGATGCCACAATTAAGCTCTATTCTAGTAGAGCAACTGTCCCCGAGCCTCACCCTCTGGGATCTACCCAAGCAGAAGGAATGGAACCACTGCAAGGCAGGCCTCCAATTCCTAACCCTCTCAGGTGATCCAAGAGGATGGAATGATCTATTGTATCAAAGGCCGCTGAGAGGTCCAAGAGCACCAACAGGGTCACACTACCCCTGTCGATCCCCAAGCGAAGGTCATCAGCCAGAGCAACCATGGCAGTCTCAACTCCATATCCTGTCCTAAAGCCAGTTTGAAATAGATCTACATAATCGGTTTCATCCAAGACAACTTGGAGTTGGGAAGCGACTGCCCTCTCGATCACCTTGCTTTAAAAAGAGAGCAAGGAGACTGGCCTATAGTTGTTCCTGTCCAAGGGGTTCAGGGAAGGCTTTTTCAGGAGCGGCTTAACCGCCGCTTCCTTCAGACAAGATGGAACAGACCCCTCCCTGAAAGATGCATTGATAATCTCGCTAAGGAATACTCTCAATGTGTCGCCCCCTTGGGTGGCCAGCCATGATGGACAAGGATCAAGTGGACAGGTTGTCTTCCTCACTCTACCAAGGAGCTTGTCCACATCATCAATACTCATAGATTTAAGCTTATCCAATAAAATTTTATTTTTATTTATTTATTTTTTTATTTATACCCCGCTCTTCAGCCACAAGGCTATCAGAGCGGCTTACAAATTGTTTTAAGCAATAGCTATTTACACATCTAATTGCATTAAACAGTTTCCAATGTGTGTTAGCTAATTGCCCCCCACAAGCTGGGTACTCAATTTACCGACCTACGAAAGGATGGAAGGCTGAGTGAACCTTGGAGCCAGCTGGAATCAAACTTGCGACGTGGTGGCTTGCAGTACTGGCATTTAACCACTGCACCACCAGGGCTCCTCTATTTCATCAGTGGAGTTGCTGGCCACCTCCATTGATGAAATTTCATCAAAATTTCATCAATGGAGTTGCTGGACACCTCGTCTATAGATTCTGTCATAACACTGGCATCTAAGTCAGCTCTTATCCGAGAGATTTTATCTGCAAAGTGGCTGTTGAATGCGCCACAGCAGGCCGTTGTCGGGTTAAGTAAGGGGTTCTGCGCAGGTGGAACCTGCATCAGCTCCCCCACCACCCTAAACAGCTCCACTGGACAGGACTCTGCAGACACAATACATGCAGAGGAGAAAGACTTCTGCACTGCATGTATCGCCTCTTGGTAGGAATCAAGGAAATTCCTATGACGAGTCTTGTTGGATAAGAGTTGAGTCTTCCGCCAGATGCGCTCTAGTTGTTGTCCAGCCCGCCACCCCTGGTGGGGCATACAGTGGCTCTTAGCTCCATCTTGACCAAGAAACAATCTGTCCATGACAATGCGGAGGTTTTAATAACCTCCGCCCACGGATATCCCTGTTCCATACTAAAGGCCACATCAAGGGTATGGCCTGCACACTGAGTAGGGCATGTTACTTCCCTATCTCCTCCACACTGCTATTTGTCTGGGAGGGGAGAAGATATCCATACTCCTTTGTAGCCCCACAGGGGAAAGAAAAACAAATTTGTGAAATATTTTGAATGGAGAAAAACAGCCCAAGAGAAAGGTATCCTGCTTCCTGGCTGCTTCATCCTGATGAAGAGGATAAACTATCCCCTCCTAAGTTGTTGCTCTGAGAAAATGGTAGCCCCAACAGTTGCATTTTTAGGGGATCCAAACACAGTATGTTCTTTTTTGGTCTTTTGGTCACAACCAACCCCCCCACCAGAGTGGCAATACTAAAGTCTCACTGGGAGAACTTTATTTCTTGAAACAGCTGCACCTGCCTGGAATAATGCAAACACAGTGTGACAAAAAGTTGTAAAAAAAAAAAAAGACATTTTGTTCCCATGAGCCAATTCATTGGGAAAGCATTTATTTAAACTATCAAAGGAAAATCACCATTCTATTATTTTGGTTTCTATTGGAAAGAAAATACATGTGCGCATGCAGCACACACACAAATGATGACATGCATTCAGGGAAGGAGAAAGAAAACCCAGTGAGGGCATACTGACAACAAAAGTCAGCCTGACACCAGATTAGAAATGAACAATAATTTTATGTAGATATTTGTTTGAAAATCATTGCTGCTTTGACACTCACCTCCTTCCCCAGAAATAAATGTGATTTATTCCACTTTGACTGTGAAAGCATTTGTTTCTTTGCCTTTTGAAAGACCATATAATGTACCATATAATGTAATTTAGAGGATATGAAATGTGTCGACTGCGACAAAGACTTCTGCAATAGAACAAGAAGTAAATCAATGGAATGCTTTAGAACATCCCCTGTATTTGATGAAGATGACTAAGGAAAGTCTAGGTCAGGGGGTGGGCAAAGTATAGTCTGTGGGCTAGATGTAGACATTGGGACCCCTAGGTGCAGACCTGAAGACTCCCAGAAGATCCTCCAAAGCGCCCCCCCCCACATACACACACTTAATTTGGGGGGTGTATTTTTGGGCGAATTGCCATCTGAAAATCAGCCAAAAGTCCTCTTAAACCACTTGCAAATGCATCGGTTTGCTACCTGCAAACCTCCAGAGCACTCAACACCCCCAAACAACCAAAAATGGCAGCTGGAAGTGATGTTGCATTACTTCTGTTGTACAAAAATGCACCAGTGCAGCCCACCAGACAGGTGTGAAGGGGGGGGATGGCCTCCAACCCCTCTGCAGTTGCTCACCCCTGGTCTAGGTGATCCCAAGTACTGGTGCAATTAATTGATTTATCTATTTAGATGGTTAAAGTCACATTCATCCCAAACATTGATTTAAACTATCCAATACACTTGAGTTGATATATTACTCAGCCCATCCATTTGAACCTAAAGTTTCCTAGAGCAGCTAATACAAACTTCAGTGTAATGGCTTGCAATGCTGCAGACAGTGTAGGAGCCCTTTTCACACTACACAATTGTAGTGGTGTGATTGCACTTTAACTACCATGGTTGTATCCTATGGAATCCTTGGATTGTTGGCTTAGGGAGGGGCCGTTAGAATTCTCAGCCAGAGAGCTCTTCGGCTGCCTCTGACCAAATTACAAAACCCAGGATTCCATAGGTGCAGCCATGCAGTTATAGTGAAATCATAGCACTATAGCTGTGTAGTGTGAAAGGGCCCTAGAATGCAGGTGCTCAGTTGTTCAAAGGTGCAGCCAAATTGTGTCATGTAAGAATGATCTTGGGAGAGCCCCACTGATTGCCTAATTGCTTCCCAAAACCAATTCAAGTTGCAGAATTTAACTTTTAAAGCACTAAACAGCTTGGAATTAAATAATTTAAATGTATAATTATTTCACATTTATTTATTTTGCATCATTTAATTACATTTTTTTTATTTTACATCATAAAATGATATCATTATTATATGAATAAAAATAAATTATATCTTTCAAACAGTCAATCAAATGCTATGCAATATTTTGCAGAAAACTAGAGTCTTCTCTCTAACTATTGGAATAGGCAGAGATCTTTTGGCTTGGTTCTCTTAGTTATTTTGAATATTTCTGGAGATTTATTGACAGGATTATGGAATGTGCTTATAAAACATGATGGCTGAAATCCTGCAAGTGACATGTAGGTACAATGTCATAGCTACACTACATGTCCCAACCTGACCCCTTAAAACCCACTCCCTAAAACCCACCTTAAAAGCAAAAGCCATACCGAAAGAAAGAGTTGTGTGGGGTCCTGTCACACCTCCTGCTCACACCACAGTTCACTGGTGGGAGGGGGCTGGATACGTCATCCTATACTGCCCTGCTGAACTCTTTTGTTAGGCATGGCCACATGGCTTTTATGGTGGGTTTTAGGAGCATTTGTGGTTGTGGCAATGACACCACAATCGTGAATGTGACACTAAACAGTTACAAAGTCATAAGTCTAGCTTACATAATAACTGTCTAGCAGGATGCCAGCCTAGTTTTATAACAACATTGAATATATTTTTCCTGTTTGTTTGGTTGGTGTGACTCTCAGGGCATATGCAGGCCTAGTTTCAGACTGGATGTGTATGTGAGCAGAATACCTGAGTACCCAGACCTCCAGTACCCACCATTTAGTTGGGCCTCCTAGCAGTGGAGGCATTGCTGCAGCCACTAGCTTTCCCTTCTCTCTCATGTTCACAGCTGAATGAGCTTTCCTGGAGGCAGTATTATAATAATTTAAATACAGCTGCTCAGCTCCCAGCCCATAGAAGTGTAGCCTCCAGGGGGTCAGCCTGCATAAAAATTGACATGATGGGAAGGAGTGGGCATTGGGACTGCTGCCAGCCTCCTTCTTACTGATGTATATTCACACAGTGCAATGGAAAGAAGAAAGTAGGTGGTTGCAGCAGCTCCACTGCTACAGACTCAAATGGTGGAAGGTGCTGGTAATGGAGGCTAGTCATTCTTATGTCAGTGGTCTAGGAACCCAATTCTGTGAGGTCATCTGCACTAGAGAAATAATCCAGAATCCAGATTGAAACTAGATTATTTTCCACAGCCCCTTCCTGTGGAATCCTATGGGAATCCTAGTTTGGTGAGGCACCAGCACTCTTTGGCAGAGAAGGCTAAAGACCATGTAAAACTACAAATCCCTGGATTCCATAGGAAGGAACCATCCAAATAATCCAGTTTCAAACTGGATTATTAGTGTAGTGTGAATCCCCCCCTTTGTTTTTAAATGGCATTTAAATGAGCTGTCCAAAGTACTGAAGCTACTTGGGGGTTCCAGTTCAGCACCTTGGATAACTCCTTTGCTGTCTGGACTTTAAAGCTTGAATTCACCAGTCTACTGACCCCAGATACACCAGCCTCCACTGGCAAGGAGAAACAAGACATATAACACAATAAATACCTTCCAGGATGGATGGACCCCAGGAAATTACTTTGAATCGGGAATAAGGCCCTAAGAATATGCCAAAGGACTGACACCAGGCCTGTGCATAGCTATATCTATTAATTAATCTATGTAGTGCGGCATGAGACTGATTTGCAAATTTGTTACCTTTAGCAGACTTTGAGGTCACAGACACACATACATTCATAGGCATACACCACTATTTGCCTGGTTTGCATTCCTTTATAGAAGCATAATCAAAGGCTTGCCACTCACTCTGCTAAATATTTTGCAAACCCCTGCAAAATTAACTTCACCTGACTATGTAAAAACAATAGTGTGAGGAGTGGCAGAGCGGAGAGCCTCCAAATGCAAAACACTCCTCAATTATCACAGCACTATCTGTGACAAATAAAGGTCAATTCAAGAGCCACAAAATGTTGCTTCAGGGGGCTTACCAGGCAAAAACCAACTCCAAAGCAACCATATAGAATTTTAATGATGATGTGACATTGCCAGACCCGAATAACACTGAGAACTTTTTAAAAAGGAAGGGAGGAAGGAGAGAGGGAGGAGGCAGCTTCATTATACCTATGTAGCTCCAGACCTCAGCCATGAATCCACAGGTTGCACATCACCTTCCTAGAGCAAATACAGTACACACACATTACCCCCATCTTTGTGTTGGGTGAATAAACTCAGGTCAAAGGAGCAGGTACCCTGAGCTGCAACTCAGTAGCAGATCACATGCCCAGCCAGTTTCAACCCCAAGCACACACACCCCATTCCTCCTGACTGAAATCCAAGAGAGCTGCTGCTTACTGCTGTTGACAAAACCAAAGGCCTGAGTAAGACTGAAAGGTCACAGGGCACCAGGTGAAGTGTCAGGGAACTCCTGTCCTTCTCCAAACAAATCTCAGACTGAGTGGCATTGAAGGAGGCTGGTTTTTGTATGTGTGCTGGCTCAGCATGAAGGTGGTTGCATATGTGTTATATTTATGTAACACTGGTACATCAAAAAGCCTGAGGCAAGGAAAGGAACTGGGGAAATAACTGGTACACTTGGGCCTATGGTGCCATTTGGATTCAGCCAAGGAGTAGAGCACCAGTCTTGCAACTAGCCAGCTTTCTTGTACAAACTTTCTTGTATGAACAATGGCTCTGGTCTGGGGTGGGGGAGCTCTCTGGGGGCTAGCAGTGAGCCATCCACAGGCCCCAGCATTTTCCAAAGCCTGTAAAAAAAATGTCCTATGTGTTATGTGTAACTAAGAGAATGATAGATACAAGCTCTGGCAGTAATGGTAAGCAACAGGATGCATTTTGATGCATACTAAAAATGATTTGCTGAGTTCACCGCCCCCCCAGCTCTGGGCTGCCGTATTACCTTCTTAGATGGTTTCCCCCCCCCCCAAATTCTGCACCCATTTACCTGGATTGTCCTCAGGCATCCCCCAGCAGCAGTTCTGACCCACCTCCTCCTCTCTTGCCTCTGTGACATCACATGGGCCCATCCTCTGTCATCAAAAGCACCCGTCTCCTAGTCTCAGGCTTTGGTCCTGAAATCTCAAGGAATTGGATGTTGCTCACCTGGCAACCTGAAGCCTCAGGTTCAATGTAAGGCAGCATCCCTACATTTGTGTGTTTTTGCAAAACATTACAACAAGCATCTTCATCCTGATTCCTTCCAGATGTTTGCGATACTCAGCAGTCCCAGCCAGCATGGCCAGTAGCGAGGAACGTTGGGAGTTGCAGTGCAAAATATCTGAAGGCCAGGCCAGCCCTGCCATTAGGCAAAGTCAAGTATTGGATTTGGAGTGTCATGAATGGACAGCAAGTTCTTACTTATTGGGGGGAGGGGGAGGATTTTCTGCCTCTTTGCCAAAATAGCTGGGCTGGCTTTAGTTATGATGTACCTTGACTTGAATGAGCATGGGGATTTTACCCAAATAGGTGTGAGTGCTTTAGGACCCCACTTGTAATGTCAGAACTATATTAATATTTTGGGGGATTATGATTAGCTCAAATGGAAGGCTGCAAGAGGCCGGGTAACTTCAGGACCATTGCACATGTGTATACCAGTACTAACTGCAGAGAACTCCAGGTTAAAGTAAAATAAATGGTTTTTATTGGAAAATAACACTGAGGGTACTCTCACACGCAAAAACATGCTCACAAGAACCACACAAGGCTAACGAAGAGTTAAGGCAAAAAAGGCTGGATAAAGGAATAGATTAGGGAGATAGGCCTATAGTTACCAATCTGGAAGAACAGAGAAGAACTCAGGCAAAAGTCTGAGGGTGGCACTGGAATCTGATCTGGGGGCACACCGAGAGAGAGTGGCAGAGTGCCATCCACAGTGGCACACCTTGCTATTGTCTGGGGACTAATATTTATATTGTATTTCATGTCCTGAAATGATGTTTATGCTTAGAACAAAACTTAGATGGGTTTCCCACCATTTAAACAAAGGAAACCAAAACTCTGCTGATTGTTTCTTATGACTGAGAGATAGAAATGGATGGGTTTATTACAACCTTCACATTGTAGGGCAATGGTTTGGTCATTCGTTTGTTTGTGATGTGTGGCTCATAGCTGAGGGTACCCAAGAAGGGATTAGCATATACCACCTTAATGACTTTGTTTACTAGGGACTTCACTAAATCCCATCTGCTGGTATTTTTCCATGACACCTTCCTTAGGTCCTGGTGACCTCCATCTGATCTTACTTTTAGTCCACCCCAGTCTGCTAGACTCCATGAAGCATCTTAATATTGCCGATTATCAGATATTCTAGGGAGGGGGTGTAGGGCATAGTAACAGGGAAGGCAATTTTCTGCTTCACTACAAGCAGCAACATGTCTTGGGTTAATAACACAGTCTAGAGTGTATCAGTTTGGAGATGGTGCTTCTATACCAAGGACTTTACCTTCTCCAAGCTAATACTCTTTCCTTGTATCAGTCCATTTTCTCATCTCCTTTGGGGGAATAGACTTCACCTCTTTTTGGTCTGTGTCCGTGAAAATGTCCTGCCTGCAATCAGCGTCAGCTCCCGAGGCCTTGCAAAATTAATAGAGTAGTCAAACCTAAGGGTGTGTTTGCAATCTGGAGTGGTTATAGCTGAACATAAATTTACAGATGCCATGCTGCCCTCAAAACATATTTATGTCCATTTAGACAGGCAAACAATTATATAACTACAAGGATACTGCAGAAGAATTGACTGGTTGCAGAGGCTGCAAGGCGATCTGGAGACGACAGTATAATTCAGGATTCCACACTTATTCTAAATCCACCGTTCTTGATGTACAATTGACAGAGAACAGATCCTCCTCACAAGTTACCCACAGACACTTACAAAAATCATGTGGATGATTGGGGGGCATGTCTGCTGGCCCCCTAAAATCCCCATTTTGACCATCTCCACTAATCTCAAACTCCTGATTGGGAGGGGATTCTGAGAACATTCAGCTGAACGTGTGAAGATTGCCCCTTCAGGTTTTCTCATTTGGTTTGCAAATATCTGGGGAATCGCTGGCAGAGACATGGAGCGTGTGGCTCCACCACCAATTTTTCTTTGAGTTTGGGAATTTGTTTGTTTCTTTATTTAAGAAAAGATATTGAAATTACCCTCCATCCAAAGATATCAGGGCAGGGTACAAAATGGTGGAAAGACTAATAAGAATAAGAATATATAAGACAAACAAACAGAATACAAATACAGAATCCTCACCTACCAAACCCTCATAATTTCTTACTTTAAAAACCCTTATGCCAGTACTAATGTTTTTCTTCTGACATCATGTTGAGATCCAGGCCAAGAGATGATGAACTTGCAGTTCAACACATACAGTGAATGTTGGTTTACAGAAATCTCCCATTAAGCATTTAACTGAATTGAATGGGTAAATCCTCGTTGTATAGCACCCCCATTTCTCAATGGAGTTCAGGCGTACAAGAGGATTGCTCGCATTCGACAAGATTATCTGTAGACTAAAGGCCTAGTTTCACTGAATAAGTCAATGCTTTGGTCCCTGTGCTTGACACACCCACCAGCTTGCAGTTTGGGTTGTTAGCATCTCCCCACTCAAACACATGAGGCCCATACCTACTATTTAATTAGCACAGGATTTGTATGGAGGATCACTGCTACAGCACTAGGACATTATAACATGTTTAGGCACCAGTTGTTTATTGACTTCCTTGCTAAAGCCAGGGGGCCTTTCACACCAGATAATTAAGCACTATGATTCCACTTTAACTCTCATGGTTCTGTGCTAAGGAATCCTGGGACTTGCAGTTTAGGGAGGGGCCTTTAGAATTCTCAGCCAGAGAGCTCCTCTAGTAGCTCTGACCAAACTAGGATGCAGCCACAGTGGTTAAAGTGGGGTCATAATGCTATAATTGCATAGTGTGAAAAGACTCCAAGTCATGCTCACTAATAAAGCAGTAAAAATATGAAACAGGAATATCATCCTTTTTAATGCAAGTGCTAGAGGAAAAAGTAGGCATCTGTGTTTTATCTACTATTTTCCCACTTCCTGGATCTAATTTAGATTTTAGAAAGCAAGACTATTTCCATTTTGAAGAGAAATGGAAGCAGATTAAAGTAGTATATCAGTTTGTCTCATACATATAAACACCTTCATAGAAAAATGTACCACTTTCAATTTTACAATTTTTATTCTATGACAATACAAGTAAATGCTACATTTTAGTACTTAATGAATAAATTCCTCAGATTAATTGATTCATATAATTCTGTTCCAACCATTAAACAACGCTTATGGAAAAACAAGTGAATTAATATTTCAGATTTTTATTTCTGAGATTGTCTTATAATTTAGAGCTTCTCCACCATGCATAATGTTCCAGGAGTATTATCCCATTAGGATTGCTCCATAAAACATTAATCCTAGGGGGCCTGTCTACACTGCAGAAATACAACAGTTTGACACCACTTTATCCACCATAGCTCTATTATATGGAATTCAAAGAACTCTGGTACCTCACCAAACTACAAATACCAGGATTCCATAGGACAGAACTATGGTGGATAAAGTGGTGTCAAACTGCTGTATTTCTGCAGTGTAGACAGACCCCTATACATACCCGCGTAGGGGTAAATCCTGCTGGAATCAATGATGCTCATTTCTGAGAAGACATTCTTAGGATTGCACTATTTTAAAAAAGGGTTGTTGTGGTGATGGTGATGATGATGATGATGATGATGATGGCCAGAATTCTCTGTCACCTACGCAGTTATGTAACCACCGTAGTTACATAACTAACTAGTGTCTCCTTGCCTGATCCCCCCCCCATTCCCACTTTTTGAGCAGCAGTCTCCGTGATCAATAGGTATATGTTCCCCTGATGACTGGGAAGCAGCTGACTAATGTTCCTATCTACTCCCCTTGTGCTAGAGATCTCCACTATGAGGGAGAATTGCAACAGGGACCTGTCTTCTGCCGGTCTCAGCAGAGATCATTCACAGGAAGGGGCAGGGCCATCAGTCAGCTGCCTCCCGATTGACATTGGAACAGATCCCTGTCACTTGCAGTGGCTGCTGCCTGGCAAGCAGGGATTGGAGGCCTTTGACAGTCCCTATCTGTTCCCTAAACTAGGGCATCCATAGGAATCATGAATATGAACCACTCATAAATGTGTAACTTAGACTAATTTCCTTAGTACAGTGCCACCCCTGTATTCGTTGATTCACCAACCACACATTCAATTATCTGTGGTTGGCGATGGCTGGAGGGGAGGGAAGGGGAGGAGGAATCTCACCTCCACCCTTCCCCTGGGATGGGTCCATTCGTGGTGGGGCCATGGCAGGGATGAAGGGGGAAGGGAGGAGGAAGGAGTAGTCTCACGCCTGCCCCATCCCTTCCCCTGGGATGGCTCCATTCGCAGCAGGGCCATGGCGGGGGAAGGGGGAAGAGAGGGGGCAGGCACAATCATGCCTGCCCCCTGCCCCCAGGAGGGCTCCTGCGGCAGTGGTGGGGTGGTGGTGGTGGATGGCGTTTCCTATTATCCATGGAATTCACCATCTGCGGTGCATGTGTGGAACCAATCTTCCATGGATGCGGGGGTGCTACTGTAAATTCAAACAATTATTGTTGTTTTTGTTGCTACTGCTGCTCTTATTATATATCCTGCCTTTCCCCCAATAATAGGACTCAAAGTAGCTTACAAATCATTAAAGCCAGTAGATTTTTTTAAAAAATACAAAAACATCAGTTGTTACCTACTCTGAAGCCCCCATCTTGGAATATTGCATAATTGGTAAAATATTTAATAATCTGACTTGATGTGGCCTTATACGTGGTTGGCAAGTAAACCAGGGACTCCCTGGGTATTAAGGCTGGAGTCATGTACAACTTAGGGAGGGACTCTAAATTCATCAAACAGGTCATACTCAGATCAGAGTTCTTCCTGAAGAACACCTAGAGATGAGTCATCCACTAATCCACTCAAAAATAGTAGAGTCCTCAATGGTTGCAAAATGGGTTTTTCCTCCCTACCCCTCCTCACAATAAAAGTTGCCTCCTCCTATTCAATTTCAAATGCATCGCCCATTAATGATCATTAGCACATCTGGAGAACCCTTTGTCTAGTCCTGGGAAATTCCAAGAGACATTGTGTTCCACTCTAAATCTCATCCCTTCAGGGGAATTATCAAATATAAATATCACCCTAAAACACCACCAAAGTGTCCACAGTTCCCTTTCATTCCTCCATGCTGCCGGTTTGCTGTGTGAGCCTCAGAACACAACTCTGAGCTCCTGCTGCATGAATCTCTGTTCTTTGGATAGGTATAGTATAACCCACAATCCCCTTACTCAATAGAGCCTTTATCCAAATACTTCCTACTTTCTTTGATAGCCTTGTGTGATTGCTTGAAGCCTGAGTGTAAGTGTGAATGCTGTTAAAACTAAATTCCAATAAAGATAATTTAATTGTATGTTCTGGCTTGGGTCTGTTCAGTGATTACTGGTATACGTAAACCAACAAAAGATCCTCCTGTTACCTGGCCTCTCGCTGCCATTTTGAGCTAATTAAATATCCCCTGTATTAAGATTCAGACACTAGTGGGATCCTCACAGACCCTGGGCCATTCGGGTAACACAGTAAAAAAATATGTATATAATAGTTATTTTAAAAACAATAAAACAATCTGTAGAATTTAAAACCATTTAAAACTCATAAAAAGACAATATTTTTAAAACAACAGAGGACACCATTAAAAGCCCATCACAATCAATTTCTTAAGGCCTGATGGAATAGGAATGCTTTTAGTTGCTGCTGGAAGGAAAGCAAAGGAGGGAGCCATCCTAGCTTCCCCGGGGAAGGAGTTCTAGAGTCTGGGAGCAGTCACCAAGAAGGCCCTCTTCTTTATTCCCACCAAATGAGCCTGAGAAGGTAATGGACACAGAAAAGGGTCTACAAGAGTATGTGTTCTCCCGGTCAGCTCTGTGGCACTTGAGATGCTATAGTACCAAAGAAACATCAAGCAACTGATCTGGGACATAGCCTTGCAAGAAGACAAAGCAAGAACTCAGTGCTATCCCACAGCAGGCAAGCACAGCAAAAGCTTTGTTCTGGCTAATTATACTCTGGAAATGCCTAAATACTACTGTGCTTTTACTATGGCCAATTTCAATGTTTTGCTATCAGCCCTACTGGATGTGAGATATTTATGAATTCCTTACACACAGTATATCTGGCTTGTCAGTCAGGCATGGTTGAAACAGTTACTGTATATTCCTGCATATAAGACTGCTTTTTAACACTTGAAAATCTCTTCAAAAGTGGGGGTGGTCTTATACCCCAGTAGATCTTTTCCCCTGCTGTGAGAATGATTGGAGTGTTAAATGGCCTGGGCAGTTTTCCCAGCAGATCCTTCCTCCTGCTGTGAGAATGACTGCTTTGCCTTTGAAGTGTTAAATGGCTCTCCATTTAGCTCAGGAGAGTCAAAATGATGTTTCTTTTCAGGACAAGTTAGCCTAAAATTAGAATTTCTGGATTCAACTTCTCATTTTGCATCAAGTTTTGTCTATGGTGAAATTCTCTTGTCTGCCAATGTGGCTCTAAAACCATTAATGTGCTCATTCATTAATGTGCTCATTCAAAAATTTGGGATTTGATAGCTTCATATTAACCAACTTACAGTATTAATGCAACCTTACTTTCCAAAGATTGAACACCACAGAGATTTTTCAAAGTATCCCATGCTTTTTTAGCTGTTCTCAGTCCTTTAATTTCACAGACTATTCCATCATCTGCAGCCACTGAGCTGGCTGGCTGGTGGGGGACAAGCTTTCCAGCCAGGTGGCGGGGGGGGGGGGACTCTATATTTTAACTTAAAAATTGGGGGGGTCATCTTATGCACCCAGTTGTCTTATACGCCAGAATATATGGTAATCATGTTCTGCTATACAGATTGACCCCCACACCTATAGATTCGGTATCTATGGTTTCACTTATCCATGACTGAAAAAAATAAGTTCTCTCTAGGCATTTCTAGGTCCTTCAATGTGATTCTATGGTCAACTTCCAGCATTAGTCTAATTGAAAATAATAGGGTTTCCTATTATCCATATTTTCAGGTATCCACAGCGGGGTGTGTGTGTCTTGGAACGTATTCCCTGCAGATATATAGGTCAATCTGTATTGCTTGTGTTATAATGAAATTAATCCCACTTTATAAATCCAATCTTGGGAAATTTCCAAGGCAGATCTAATCAGAACTTTGATACCTACCTTCTTCTTTCAGATTCCTCTAAAGAATCTGTGTCAAAGGTTGCAAATTTTTGCATGCTAACATGTTCCACTAGGAGTAAGTTGATCAAATTCCATCATGACTCACTCTTACCCTAGTGAATGCTACCTAGCATTGATTTAGAAGCTGGTTGCTAAACTGCCACTTATGTGTATATGTGTGTTTGTGTGTGTATAAAAACTCTTGTACCTATGAGCTGTTTTTTTACCTTTATTTTCCACTGTGTTCTGCTTTTGTCCTTTTATGGCTGATCTTTGATGGCAATAAAGTTGATGGATTGAGAGAAGCTGATGGACTGACAGATGGATTGAAAATCATAGAGCTCTAACAGGCTCATGTAGACTCGTATATACAAATTTACACACCCATATGAGCAGGCAGGCATAGGACTGCAGTATAAAAAAGGGACCATTTATGGCTTGAGTTTATAACATTTATAATACAAACTAAGGATAGGCAGATTGCAACCTGGGGGCCATGGGCAGCCCCAAGGCTATTTTTGTGGCTCTCAGTCCCTCCAAGCTTCCTGGACTGCCCTTTTACTGGCCAGAAAAGGGACAGGTGAATTTCCTCCCTCAATAATAGTGCTATAACAGCGTAGTGTGATAATGCCCTTAGGGCCTTATCACACTATGCTGTTATAGACCTATTATTCCACTTTAACTGCTCTGGTTGCATCCTATGGAATCCTGGGGTTTGCAGTTTAGGGATTTAGCATTCCCAGCCAGAGAGCTCATAGGCCTTACTAAACTAAAAACCTCAGAATCCCACTGGAGACAGATGTAGCAGTTAAAGTGGAATAATAATGCTATAACAGTGTAATGCCATAAAGGAGAATAAACAGTTCAATGGCTCTATACACATTGATTTTTGTGCTTTGCCTCAGGTGTTTATTACTCCAGACTCTTTTGTAAAGTCTTCCAAATGCGCTATATGCCTTTGCTAATCTGTGATCGATCTCTTTGTCAATCTTGGCATCTGAGGAGATGATGCTTCCCAGGTAGGTGAACTGCTGAACGGACTTGAGCACAGATTTGCCGACGGCAATGTGGGGATGGTGGTGTTCGTCCTGTGGTACAGTCTGGTAAAGAACTTCTGTTGTCTTCAGGTTGACTTCCAGCCCAAATAGCTCTGCAGCTGTTGCAAAGCAGGATGTTAGGCACTGCAGAGCTGTTTCTGTGTGGGTAACAAGGGCAGCAGCATCAGCGAAGAGCAGCTCACGGACTAGATAGTTTAGAGTCTTAGTGTGAGCCCTCAGACGGCTTAAGTTAAACAAGCTACCATCAGTACGGTAACATGTATAGATGCCGTCGTCTTCTTTGAGCTCTGCCATAGCCCTTTGGAGCATCATGCTGAAGAAGATTGTAAATAAAGTTGATGCAAGAACACAACCTTGCTTCACTCCATTAGTTATTAGAAAGGGCTCTGAAAGAGCATCGCCATATCTGACTTGACCGCGCTGTCCCTCGTGTAGCAAGATAATCATTTTAAGGAATTTGGGGGGACATCCTAGTCTTTCCAGGGTCTGAAACATGGGTCACCTATTGCCACCACCTACAACTCCTCGAATGCTTTCATCAGCGCTATATATGCACAATCCTAAATATACACTGGACTGACTATGTGACGAATGTTGCTGTCCTTGAGCAAGCAGGGATCACCAGCATTGAGGCCATGATATTGAGAACACTGCTGCGCCGGGCAGGGCACATTTCTAGGATGGAGGACCATCACCTCCCAAAAATAGTACTCTACAGTGAACTCACCTCGGGTCAGCGTAAGAAGGGAGCTCCAAAAAAATGATACAAGGACTCCCTGAAACAACATCTCAGGCTCGGCCAAATTAGTCACCAACAATGGTCTGGCCTCACATCGGGAGGCATGGAGACACACTATCCACAATGCTGCAGCCTTATTTGAGAACTCATGCGTTAAAGTCTTAAAGTCTTAAAGAGAAACGACAACGCAGAAAGAATCACAACCCAGAAACATCACCCAAGGAGACCTTCTGCTGTGCTTTCTGCAACCGGACTTGTTTCTCTCGGATTGGCCCTTCCAGTCATCAGCACGCTTGCAGAAAGCATGGGGTGAGTCCTTCCTTAATCTTCGTTTGTGAAGAAAAGCCAGAGAGAGAGAGTAATGCCATAAGGCCCTAAGAGCAGCAATTCACTTTTTAAATAGGTTGCAGAGGCCTCCAGTACTATTGAACATTTTTAAAAGCATGGGGAGGGGGGATTTTCTGCAGTCTCAGGAGGCTTTCAGAAATATAAACATGGCCCCAGAGCCCATTGTGGTTCCTTACCCCATTATAAATTGTTGCACTAGCAAAATTTCCTTTTCTTTCCTTTTCTTTCTTGCTTATGTTACTGTCAGCTCCTTGAAAACCAGGAGACTAGTTTCGCTCCACAATACAAGTGTGGGGTAGCGACAGGGATAGGGACAAGATTCTTGGGAATGTGAGAGCCAAGTCTTTCTTGGCTCATTGAAAGGGCAAAATGGTGACTGGCTTAATGGGTGAAGATAGCATACCCTCCAATATTCACAGATGAAAACTGGGACACATGCAGCCAAGGAATGTCGGAATGTGGTATGGATGGCAAAAGTTATTAATGAAGAAGAACACATAATCTGGGAGAGGCTGCAGCAGTTTGCTTTTGCTTGAGCCTACTGAGAAGAGCAGGACTCCACCCTATCTCTCATCGCTCCCTTAAGTGCAAACTACTTTTGAACTCAGTTTCCACCAACTGAAGTAAACAAAGGGCAAGGGGGAATGGGAGAAAGAGAGAGAAACTGGGACATTTTAAAAGCAACTGAAAAAGTGGGGTGACAGGATTATTAAGCAGGACTATCCCTGCCAACGTGGGACAGCTGGAGGGTACGAGATAGTCTGTCAATAAAATAGGATGGCTTTTTTTACTTTACATGATCGTGAAAGGGCAACGTCATCTGGTATGCCTGCCCTTTCGCAATCATTAGGGATCCTTATGACACCGTATTTGCATGGCCTGATAAAGTCCTGTGTCCCTCTTGGTTCTGCTGGCTCTGTTTGGCAGTTTTCAGTACCAGCAACCATGTTATCCTTCTGGGGCCTTGTTTACCCTGGCCAAGCCCATTGTGTCTCTGTTACCTGCACAGAACATGATGGAGTCCAGATGGGTATGCCAGCCTGTCTCTGCAGCCGCCTCTGCTGCTGTTCACATTGCTCTTGCTAACGCCAGGCAGGAGGCCTGCAGCATGTGATTAAGAGCCCCTCCATCTGACCAGCTCTGGCCATATGCTGCGGGCATGCCTCCTGGTTGTGGAGAGAGCAACATGGAAGGCAGCTGCAGCAACTGGCAGGCATACCGATATGGGCTTGTGTGGTCACGCAGGACCCGCTCCAATTTTTTTTTCTGGAGGGCTACAGTAGAGGAATGTGGCCCTCCAAGGTCCGCTAGAGGCCAGTGCATCCCCTTGGCCTCTGACAGTTGCCAATGTAGCCCCCAGAACTTTCCTGTGCCTTTGGTAAGGCATTGGATCTACACAGTTGGGACTAGAAGGCTGTTCCAGATGAGGAGTTTTGAGGAATGATTTGAAGAAAGAAAGATAATCTTATGAAATTTTGGTATTCCTAGCAATCTTTAATTCTTAAAAGTCCAATGTATGTGATACTAATGTTCTAGGCGGCATAATTATTCTAAACTAAACCCTATTTCAAGACTAGATGAAAATAGTACTTGAAGAACTAAAGCTAGCCATGATCAAAAATGGAAAATGAAGAACTGTCAATCACTGGCTGGAAGACTGGTGTTTTTTTTTTCTGGTGAAGTTCAATCAAATGAGATATAAGTAGCACATCTGAATAATTCACTCCAGCAGTATAAGAAGGAAAACGCATGGCAATTAAACTCTATGGCTCTTTTACACAGAATGAAATATGAAGGGTGAGAGGGAAAATTGTGTGTGTGTGGAAGCAAGATAAAGGAAAAATGGGAGGGGATGAAGCAGGGGTAATATTAAAACTGCACATTCACTGATATTCATTATTGAACGTACATGGACTTAGGTTATTTTAAAAAAAAATATTTCTCTTTTGTGCAGAACTATAATTTCCACCTATATCAATCTGGAATGGTTGGCATGGCCTTGAGAGATATGGTTCATAAACAGAGCAGCTGGGAAAGTTTCAAGAAGAGTTGGTTTTATAGATTGGGGATTTTCTGTACTATTGGACCCCATTTTTACAATGGTCTCTGTGATGTTCTGGACTTCTGTAGAAAATATTGTTGACTTTATTAGACAAAGTAAGGCAAAGTATAGTTATGTATGCACTGTGTGATATATGTTATAAAGTAAGGCTTTGTTGGGAGGGAGGGAGTGGTGGAATGTCTGAGGGAATTTTGAAAAAGCTGGTATGTAGCAGTTGGTAAGAAGTGTGTGAGAGTTGAATCTGTCAGAGTGGAGTTTAGAAGTTTGAGTGGTTAGGGGAGTCAGTCAGGGTCAGAGATAGAGAAGAATTAATTAGAGTCAGGGTTAAAGTTATGTTATGAGTGAGAGAGAGAGAATGAAAGGTGTTGTTAGAGTTAGTGTCAGGCAGGGTCTATCTATCTATCTATAATTCTCTTCGGTAAGTTGCCTTTCCCAGTGTGCTGATTGGCTGTTCAGAAAACACACCCAGCCAATAGCTACCCACATGCAAATTCCCTCTACACCTCACAATTCACTCATTTCTGCATGGCAGGGGCTTGGATTAGATGGTCCATGTGGTCCCTTGCAATTCTATGATTCTGTGTTTGATGTCTGGACTTTCGAAAGGCTTTTGACCATGTTATTCACCCAAAGGTGTCAATTAAGTTTAAAGGCCATCGGATAAGAGAACAGGGCCTCCTGTGGATCAGAAATTCAGTTAAAGAACAGGTGGAAGTAAGAATTTATGGCAGAAGTAAGAATTCCATAATTTTCATGATGGAAGAATATACTGAGATCTTCTATGGTTCTGTTTTGCAACCCATGTTCAAGTAATTCACTTGGACTCAAGCCACCTCAGAAGGGCCCCTCCCTCCTCTCACTCCCTCAGCCACTCATCAGTCACGGCCTGCAATGGGATCCAGGAAGTCAACTGGCGGTGGAATGTCACTGCAACGGGACCTGAGCAGTCAACCAGCAGCGGCAGGACGCCACCGCTGCCACTGTGACAGGACCCAGGCAACTGGGCTTGAGGTCTAGTGGGCGGTTTTGGGGGAGTTTTTTAACAGCGCATGGTATGCTGGGTCCTGCTAGTATGTATTAAGTATGCAATCTGTGATATTGTGTTCAAATTCTGTTTAAAATCATTATTTTTACTGAAAATCATATACACTTGAGCCTCCAAGAACGCTACATATTGGAAAGCTTGAGTTCAGACATGGTGTCTGTGGTGGCAGCTGTTAAAACAGGGTGGTGGCGTCCAGAGTGGAGATAAGATGAATAGTCTTGCACAGGAAACATGAGGGCATCTAAAAGGTCCCCACATTTGATGACATAACAGTGGGACAGGAGGAGGTCCTCACATTGGTGGCAGAGAGGAGATAAATGGAAGCCCTCACAACCTTCCCCCCATAAAAGGATTATGAATAGGCTGCCACCAGTAATACACCCTCCAACTGTTCCAGTTTGGCAGGGACAGTCCTGATTAATACACTGCCATCCCACTTTTTCACCTACTTTTAAAATGTCTCAGTTTCTTTCTCCTTCACCCAGTTTTTCCTTTTGTCTTCAGCTTACTTCAGTTGCTACAAACTGAGTTCAAAGTGCAAAAGTAGTTTTCACTTTATTAACTCAGCAGGGAAAGAGGAGAGAAGGGGGCAGACAGATTCTTGCCCTTCCCAGTAGGTTCAGAGCAAAGCAAACAGCTGCAGCTTCTTCTGGCTAGTATGTTCTTTCTCATTAATATCTTTTCCCATCTTGACCATGATCTGCTGTTGTTTGAAGATATGTGTCCTGGTTTTCATGTGTGAAATTTTAGAGAGTACGTAGTAAGGGAGCCTTCCAGCACCCCTTCATTGGTCCTGCTATTTGAGGGGGTTTTATCCATAGGGCTGAGGATACAAGGGATGAAAATAAAATTATTTCACTTGCTCCAAGTCCACGAACACAGCACTCAATGCAAACTTTGTGAAAATCCTCAAAATTAAGCAGTCTTTTTGCAGCTATTTGAAATGTTCATCACATAGGGAATATCTGGTGAGAAATTCTCTTTTAAAACCACACATCCAGATCTCTAGATATAAAAAGTAGTTTATTTGGCAGGGAAATGGGGAAAACAAGAGAATGTGACCACCACTCACAAAAATTCCAAATAAAATCTATTAAGTTAATGTATTTTTAAAATCACCTTCTTGGGTTTCTCATAGGGTTGCCAGGTGAAATAAAAAACAGCTCCTGTCTCTTTGAATTTTTGCAGGAGAGGGAATTTCAGTCTCTTGTTATCTGGTAGCATGACAAGCAACACTTGCTGAAATTCCCTCTTCAACACAATCATTAAAGGGTCAGAAGCCCTGTTTCTTGTTTCACCTGGTAAACCTAGTTTCTGAGCACATGCAGAGTACATTGCAGATAGGCTTCTCTGAAAGAGCACATCTTGGCCTCCAAGCAGGCAGAGGAAAACCCTTGTGGAGCGAGGGACAATCACTTTTATGACAATCTGAGTTCAGCAAAAGCCAGCCTCTTTGCAGGATCTGTGTGTTGCTTTGTCCAGTTATGTAATCATGTATCCTCCATTTCTGGTGTTAGCCATCTAGTCAGCACATCAGAATTAGTGAGCAATTGAATCTGCTTCCTTTATGACCTTTGCTAGCTAAAACAAGAATGGTTCTTTTTTTGCTGATTAAAAAAAAACCAAAACCCCACCTTAGGTTTAACTTGTTTATTCAAGGACAAAGCACTGGGTGTATACTTGCTCAGGTTTCCCTGTAGCATGCCACCCTATGTTTTTTAGAACTCATTGCAGCATTTGAGCATCCACAATGTCTACAGATGGAAATGATGCTGTTGCTCTTGTTTACCAATTCATTGAGAGAGAGAGAGAGATGAAAAGTTGATATTTAAACTAGTTCTAAATGAGCACATAGCTTTGAGCTGCAAAGAACCTCTATTACTGTGGCTCTGATAGATTAGCTAGGAAACTGAAGCTATGCACTGATATCGGATTTTAAAGGCCTTATTTACAAATCAATTTTCAATGGCAAAAGAAAGCCTCAAATATTCACCAGTAAGCAAAATGTAGTAAATAGGCCAAATCTCATACTGAGATTTTTTTTTTTTTCCTGTAGAAGAAGAAGAATGCACTGCAAAGATTGAGACTCTTGCAGTTAGAACAGTTTCTCAGGGGTAATACAGAGAAAACCCAGACCGTTCCAAGGACAGAGATCAATATTCACATGCTGGGAAGCGGGGGGGGGGGTTGCTGGTGTGAAGGAAGCCAGCAATTCAGCTAAGGTTTCTTTCAGGTATGGGTGCTTGTAATTCCACTTCTAAAATAAAAAGACAACACATTCAAGCAACATTGCCAACAAATTAGATGAGCTGTGTGCACAACATTTGATTGAATGTACAGTTGGTTTTTAAACACTGCTCAGCCTTAGTTCGGATTATTTGGGTAGTGCTTCACCATGAGCTGAAGCACCACCATCCCACTTCAGTGGGGGATTGAAAGATGTAAAGTCAAACTCAAGATTTTCACCTAAAACCCAAAGAACACATTGGTGATCATTTTGTTAGGCCAACAGAAAGACACAAAAACTAGTATGCTCAGCCTCCTTTTCTGCCTATAACATCACAAGCAACATGCTGAAGACCTGCAAACTTTTTTGTTGTCCTTTTTTTTTTTTTTTTTTTGGCTGATGTGTTATATCCATATCCATCTGAAGGTTTTTAAAGCAGAGGTTTGCACCTGGTGCCATTTCTCATTGTTGTATACTATGTGCTGTGCTTTGTACATTGTGGTCACTTCACACTGTACAGTGATTGCATTGTTGTGCATGGGTGTACAATGCACATTTGGTTGTGCAACTTCCCAGTTCTGTAACAAGGTGACAAGTACAACTGAGAGCCTTCCCACAGTCCAAGGAAAAGTGGCAAAGCAGCAGGAACGTTCCATTTTCCCTGATGCCTTCCCGCATTCTCTCGTTTTGCTCACATGGGAGACTGAGGTAAAACCATGTGTTTTTTGCTAATGGGTTTTTCCAGTTTGCAAAAAGACACAGTTTTACCTCAATCCCCCATGCAAGCGGAACGAGAGAACAGCGGAAGGACACTGATGTCATGTGGGAAGGCAGCAGGAAAAATGGAACATTCCTGCTGTTTTGCCACTTTTCCTTGGAGTGCAGGGAGGCTCTGATGCATGCTTTCTTAAGCATAACAACATGCCACAACTCTTTGATGCAGGATCTTGGCCTCAGGTTTGAACTGTGGCAAATTTCTAGGAGAAGATAATTCTACAGATGTGAGGCAGGTACCAAGAAAAGTACAGTACCTCTTGTCTTAAAAGAATCCCTAGCTTGCATTATTAAGAAAAGTCTTGATTGATCATAGCATTGCAGAGAGAAAGCTGAGGAGGAGGAGCAGTGAGAGGAGATCCTTTCATTTTGTTCATTGAAACCAAATACTACCTTAGACACCTAGAAACACAATACAATCATTGAAAAAATGGTATAACATGTATAGTGATATCCACAGAAATATCTCATCAGGTAGCAGGCCTGTGTTTGTTTGTTTGTTTAATTTATTTCTTTATTTATTTACTTATTTATTTTATCCCCTATTTCTCTAATAAATCTTTTTATCAAGTGTGGCTTTGGAAGAACAGACTTGCATAAAAATCAATAGTCTAGCTGAATTTTAGTCAATAGTATACTCGTAGCCTTTGCTCTAAATGAAACGGATCAAACACTCTCTGTAGACTACAATCAGAAGTTGGAAAGCTGAGCAGGATATCAAAGTAACCAGTGGAAACTGAATGTCATAAATGGCATGCTATTGCAGTAAGGAGAGACCTGAGAACATGACAGTGACTCAAAATGCAGACCACAAGTGAAGAAAAAGCCTAAATCATTTCATTTTTGCAAATGTCGTTATTTTTAATCCAATGTCATTAAGTTCTAAAACTATTTAAGGTTATTTTACAACCCCAAATAGCAAAAAGTGCATGCAAGAGCCTATATTTATACACTCATTACTTTCTTAAATTTATAGTTCAGTCTGTCCCAGGAGTTCACATCAAGTCACACATACAACCTTATTTCTAGTCCCAAATAACAGTTTAGCTGGGCAATTAAAGAACTTGAGCCATAAAAGAGGACAAAGGATACCATCTTATGAAAATAAAAATAGAAGTAGATTAATCTTAAGTCTTTCCCATTTACTTTTATTCCTTGTCCTAATGGTTGTCATTCCTTCATTCCCCTCTCCCATATATTTTTCCCTGGTGGCTATTGTTCTTCCTTTGCCTGACCTTTTCAGAAATCCCATCTACCTCCAGTTGAAAACAAAACAAAAAATAGAGACAGGATCTTAAAAGGAACAGTGCAACCAGCCTTCCAGGAATCCAACATCCCTCCCCCGAGAGTGAAAATTAAACAAAGGGATCACACTGCACTCACATGTTATAATGCCCCAAAAGATATTCCTCTCTAGGGATACACCGTTAAAAGATGAAGAAGAGGGGGAAACATTTCCCAAATGTGTACCACTCTGTGGAAAATGTGGTGGAAGGAAGGCTACATATGCAGTCCAGAAAAGATGTGTGTGTTCACAGAGTGCATTGCTTTAGAAGGGCTAGCAGAATGAAGCCCAGTTATAAATCCGTCTTCGTATATGAGCCAAAGGCCATGAATTAGTTTTAAAACCTTGTAAAAATGAATTTACAACTATCTTTCTCTCTTGCCCATATGCACACTGACAGCTGGAAGGCAGTTCAAACAGTAGCAGCTGGAAGCTCCAGTGTCGCCATCTACTAATTCCACTCTGGGTTGTAGTTGAAATGTTAAAAGAGCTATTCAAAGTGCTACTTGAGGGATAGGGTGTGGCACTTTGGACAGCTCCTTCAGACTAAAATACAGAGCTGATTCACTATGCTATACAGCTGAAATCAGAATCACCAGCCAGCACTGGGCTCAAATACATTTTAAACAGTACAAAATTGGTCTGAATGAATGAAATGCATGCACCGGCAGTGTGTTTCTCTAAGCAGAAGAAGAGTTGTCAAATTGGTGTTGAAAGCAATATTAGCCCATCAGCTTGCTGACTGGGGTGATTCACTTTTAGAATCTAGAAAGGAAACCTTTTCTTAGGGTTCATTCTAAGCCTCAACTCACTGCTGTCGGTATTGCAAGCCCCCAGGTTTTTAAACTGTTTCTATTGTTCTACTTGCAGCTTATGTTTTCATTTTCACTATCCTTGAGTAGAGAAAATATGTTAGCTCAGCTCAAGTGTAGAACAGTTTGTAATTTATCTATCAAAGATATTTATAGAGCAGCAGTCACCATAATATTTCAGCTGTGTCTTTCCTGGCAGTCTAAAGGAGTAGGAATAAATCTGTGTCTCTACTGGAAATCTAGAGCACTAGGAATAAATTGAGAGCCAGTGTGGTGTAGGGGTTTGAAGGTTGGACTATGACTCTGGAGACCAGGGTTCAAATTCCCACTCAGCCATGGAAACCCCCTGGGTGACCTTGGGCAAGTCACACTTTCTCAGACTCAGGAAACCCATGCAAACTCCCTCTGGACAAATCTTGCCAAGAAAACCCCATGATAGGTTTGCCTTAGGGGTGCCATAAGTCAGAAATTATTTGAAAGCACACAAGAACAACAACAGGAATAAATTAATGAGGGGGTGAAATTTTTGCAGCCATTTAAAAGACATAGGATTTTTTCGGCTGAGGGTTTATAATGCTAGCAGCCTCGTCCCCGTTGCGAGGCTGCTGCGCTGCAGGGCGTCCCTTTCAGATGACGCTCTGCCTTGCTGATCCTCTGCCGGTACTGTTGCGTAACCACAGGGACGCAGCAGCGTTATATTTGGCGATTTTCTAATCACAATCAATTTTTGTGATTAGAAAACCGCCAAATATAACGCTGCTGCGTCCCCGCAGTTACGCAACAGTACCGGCAGAGGATCAGAGTGTCATCTGAAAGGGATGCCCTGCAGCGCAGCAGCCTCGCAACAGGGACGAGGCTGCTAGCGTTATAAACCCTCATCCGAAAAAGTCCTTAATTAGCAGAAAAATTATTATTTATGGGAGGGGAATGAAACATTCTGTAAGTTGAGAAAGAGATGGCCACGCATTTCATAGCCTTCCTTAGAGCTGATTCAAAATATAGCAGTAGCATAAAACAAAGCTGATTTATACTAAAGTCACATTAGTAAGCAAAGGGATCTTGTAGCACCTTTGAGACTAACAAAGAAAGAAATTGTAGCATAAGCTTTGATAGATTTGGTCTATTTCCTCACCTCCATGCCTCTGAGGAAGTAGACCAAGGAGATTTTCAGACACCTCTTTCAGCGTCTTGCCGCACAAGCAGCCTCCGGAGCAGCAACAAGGCTGCTGCGTGGCAAGGGGTCCATTTTGGACAACACCGTTTCTCTCTTGGCGGCGTCCATGCGTGGTGTGGCTAGCATTGGAGGCGGCCGCACTGTTTTTCACTCACGGAAGTTGTCCATGAGTAAAAAACAGTGCGGCCACCTCCAATGCTAGCCGCAACACTCACGGACGCCGCCGAGAGAGAAACAGCGTCGTCCAAAATGAACCCCTTGCCGCGCAGCAGCCTCGTTGCTGCTCCGGAGACTGCTTGCACGGCAAGATGTTGAAAGAGGCGTCTGAAAATCTCCCAAGTCTATGAAAGCTTATGCTACAATTTTTTTTTTCTCGGTTAGGACTTTATCAGTCAAGCCTCTAAAAACATTCTTTTGCAGGCATGTTTTGTGCCATTTTTATGCCAGCAGAAGAACCCCCCCCCATCAGGCCTTACCTTCAGTCCTGGAAAAAGGCAGCCCATGCACTTACCGAGAGTGAACAGAGCTCCGTTCACTTCTGCACTCATGATCTCCGCGAATCTGACGAGAAGACACGAGCGTGGGAAATTTAAAAAATAAAGAAAAAGAAACACACAAAACATTCACACAAGCACAAAAACACACTTTAAAAAAACCAAAAAAAAGAGCATCCCCTACCTGTTTGTCACAATCTCCCCCAGAAGTGTTCTGTCATTCACACTGCATTCACATGATCACAATGACGCGAAGTTTCAAACATCAGCAAGGCTGGCAACAAAGCGCCACAGGAGATCTATTGACAGCTTGGCCCATCAATAAAATAGAATGGTTTTTTGACAAGATATTATCGTGAAAGGACAACATTGTCTGGTATGTGCATCCTTTCACGATCATTAGGCATCCTTATGATGCCATATTTGCCACATCTGATAAATTCCTTAGTCTCAAAGGTGCTACAAGATCCCCTTGCTTACTGGCATTCCAGACATACGGCTATGTCTTTGAATTCAATTCACATTCGTTCATTTTAAACTCAGAAACAATCCAGACTCCAAATCTTGACAATCTCCTGAAGTTTGTCATCCCTTTTTTGTATCTCTGCCTCAGCAACTGTCAAGGCAGGAGTGAGGAAGCCATGGCCCTGTCAACTGCTATTGAATGACCACTCCCATCATTCTTTCCCATCACTGGGTTGATGTGGATGATGGGAATTAGAGTCCAGCAATTAATAAAGATAATTATTAAATAAATGAATGGAGGGCCATAGTTTCTTCACCTTTTCATTACTGTAACATTTTTGCCATTTTCTCTGTCCTTTAACTCTGCCTGCATTGCTTCTTTCACCTTTAAAATGGCAGCTTTTTCATTTGGTTTCACCATACAACACTTCCTACAGGCACTAGGGAGCAAACATTGGTCCACAACAAAGAATGGGTTCTATGGTTAGAAGGTCATAGTTATCTCCAGTTATCTCTGTAAGCAGTAGTAGCCTCTCTACCTATTGGAGGATATACGTCTAGCCAGATACCTAAACTCAGATAGTGACAATGACAAACAGTGACAGTGACAGTGAGAAATTTATAATAACAAAAGGGAATGTCTTGCTCTCTTTGACAGATACAACTTTTGGCAAAATTATGGTAGAGAGCTCAAAATCTGGTTTTGGCTGTTGTCCAAGTTTTTTTAAAAAGTCAGAAAGTTGAATTGCCATACAGGAGACTTCTAGAAAAAAGGTGGCCTGCCATAACTCATTGGGTTATGATACACAGCTCAAATTTGACAGTGTTTTGGGGGATTCATCCAAGTTCCCAGTGATCAGTTTCAAAGTTAAATTATCAAGGTGGGGGCTTCCTAGAAGCAAAAAGGGAACCTGTGATAAGTCATTGGGAAATATTCTTATAAAGGGCTAGAAAACTACAAGACTGATGTTAAAATTCCTGGGGTTAAAAATACAACAAGGAAATAAGTGACAGCTCTCTGATACACTGCTAGTAAGGTGCCTGTGGTTAGAAAAAAGGGAAGAGTGAGAAACCAGGAGGTCCTATGGAGCCCTTTTGGGATATTAGGTACAAACCTGGTAGTGCTGGCTACACTTCAGGTAATAAATTATAAATTTATAAATTATAAATTGGATAGCCAGTAGCATAGATTAATGTTTCATTAATTAATTTGTTAAATTATTAACTTTTTCCCCCTGCCATGGCTTAATGGCATGAGTTTCCTGATTAATTCTGAAGTTAATCACACTTCAACAAACTAATTTTAATCCATTAAATTAATCATATGGCTCATGGTAAGTAAAGTGTATATGTTCTCAAGGGTGGGAGGGCATAGAAAGAAGAGAAGACAGGTACAGATCACTGAGAAAATATACTTGAACAGGTTGTAAGATGAGATCTCGTGCTTTAGGACAGCCTTTCCAAACCTGACAGATGTATTGGACTCCCACCATTTCTGAGAAACATTCACATTATGGGTTTAGTAGTCTATTGTTGGGGGGGGGGGTTTCCAGGTTTAGGGGAAGGCTATTTTAAAATATCAAAAAGAGTGCTTTTGAAGGAGCCAATAACAAAATGTGCCCTGGGGTCAATTGCGAAAAACTCCATGCTGTTCTCTGTAATCTTGTAGTATGTTCTGAAAAATAACATTTTAAGTACCAAATTAAATATGGTTGATCTGCTGAGATCAACACATCTCAGTTATTATTGCTCATGGCAACAAATTAAGCTCTCAATTTCTAACAGTTAACAGTAAAAGAAAAAAATAATTTTCAAACCTAAGTTTCCAAGTTCCACTTGGGGAAAGCAAAGACACATTGGCACCATTGATGGTTGAGTGTCCGCCTCTCCGTTTTCCTATACAGAAGGTGAAGCAGCCATGCAACCTCCACCAGCCTCTGGTAGGACTTCCTCACTTCACAAGGGCCTCCCTGTTCTCCAAAAGCAGGTTATCTCCAAAACCAGAGGTGGGAAGGAGGCCTCATGTATATCTGGAGGAAGTAGCCTGTAGGCTTAGGCTTGTGGGTTGGGGTATTAGCTAGCCACTTCTAACTACTTAAAAAAATTCTGCTGGTTTATTGGGGAGGTAGATTGAGAGGAGGACTAAGAGAGACAGAATGAGAATATTTATTTAACATTTCTTTTAGAACATTAAAGAATATTAAAGCACTATTAACAAAATATCCCACTGTTAGCTACCTAAAATTTTGTACTGGGGTAGTAGGGTTAAGAAAAGAGAGACACAACAAGTGTGTGTGTGTATATATAATTTAATATCCCACTGTTAGCCACCTAAAATTTTATACTGGACTCCTTGGTGTGAGGGCGGTAGTGAGAAAAATATTGACACAGGCACTAGGAGACACAAGTAGCCCAATACACGATTGTACATGTTTATGTATTAATATTAAAGAAATGTTAAATAACTACTATCTTTGTGTTTCTCTCAGTTCCTTAGTTGATTTAGTTAACTGTTTAAAAGAATTTAAAAGGACAAACAAACAAAACACCAAAGCAACCAGAAATTATTTCTATAATTTTATTATTTAATGAATGGGTTAAAAGAATAAAAAAACAAAAAGCAAAACAATAGTGTGGCCCTCAAGCACCTGACTCCCAGCCGCACTGCAACTTTCCATCCATTTTAAGCAGTGGAACAGACTGTCTCAGGAGAAGATGGATTCTCATTCACTTGAGATCTTTAACAGAGCCTAGATGGCCATCTCCCAGAAATGCAGTAGTTGCATCCTGTTTTGGAGAATCTGCATGGAGCATGGGGTTGTGCTCAGAACTAGGAAGGAAATTATTCCTCTATAAATTCCTCTATAAAACTTGTTACTTTTACAGTAATTAGCCAGAGCAGAGTTACTTTTTTCCTGTAACAGCTGGAATTTGCTACGTTTCTGTGGAACTGGAATAGGTTGTCTGCCTGTTAGTCATTACAACATTTTGTGAGATGACTCAGCCTGAGTGATGGGAGGCCAAGGAATAAGGATCACATGTGTGGCTGCCTCTTGCTGTAGCTGGGAAGGATTGCTTTGTAATTTTTTGTTGTGACTTATGGTGACCCAATAAATGAGAGACTTCCAAGTCAACCTTTCACCAACAGCCCTGCTAAGGTCTTGCAGACTCAGGGCCATGGCTTCCTTGACGGAGCCCATCCATCTGTAATATGGTCTTCTTCCTTTTCTACTGCCTTCTACCTTACCAACTATATTGTATTTTTCTAGTGAGTCATGTCTTCTTATGATATGGCCAAGGTACAACAGTCTCAGGTTGTACTTTGCATTTTTTCCTTAATATGGTGTAATATCTACATTGACCACTAGGGGAACCAGAGAGCAATTTCCTGTATCTCCTAAGAGTGCAATAGTAACAATATTACTACCTTTGGGCTTACTCCCAAGAGTGCAATAGTAACAATATTACTACCTTTGGGCTTATCTCATGAGGGAAGGGAAGCGGAAGTAAAACTTGAGAAAAGAGCACCTCACCTTGCCTACCACACAAGGTTGGCATGGTTCAGCTATTCTCCGGTTCTAGCCCCATGGGAAGTGGTGGTAAAGTCGAGTCTTTTTACTAATGGATTTTTCCACCGTTGCCACCATCTCCCACAGGACCAGAATGGAAGAACAGCTGAAACATGCAGATGTCATGTGATAAGGCAAGGAAGGACATGCTATTCTCGGGCTTTACTGCCACTTCCCTTCCCTTGTGGAATAAGGCTCCTTGTTAGTATGGACGAGCTCAATGAGTGACTTTACAGTAATAGTAACAAGTAATGATCAGTCAGAATAATGAGTAAAGTAATTAGTTCATTTTAAAAAGTCACAGTCCAAGCTCTAGATCAGCCTAGATCAGGGCAGACCCTCAGGACATGTGTGGCCTTCAGCCTGATTTCAGCCCTCTGAAAATGATCCATGTGGGCTTCTGAAAGTGATAGAGGCCCCCTCCCCTGCTAGCAGGAGGAAGAAACACACACACACAGTGGGGATGATAGGCCACCATTTTTTTTTATTCTGGCTCCACACACCACAGCATGTGCCCCCTAGCAGATTACATTCCCCCTGAGGGAAGGTAGCCCTCTAATGAGGGGAGGGGACCCTAGAGTATGGGGGATTTATTTATTTATTTAGATTACACCTCTCAGAATCCCCTAGCCAGCATGGCACTGCTCAGGCTGAGTGGCTGGAAGATTCTGTTACAGTAGCTGTATTTCAAGAGAGTAACTTTTCCAGATTTTTCCTATCCCTGGAGTCTCCAAAGTCCCTTCCAACACTATGCTTCTATTACATCCTATACCTGCTAAAGTCAATCAATGATTGACAAATTCTGGCAGGTGTATTTTTAAAATAAATAAATAAGCAGCTGCCGAAATATTGCCAAGAATTATTTTACTAGAGAAAATAAATTATGAGGAGAGTTTAGAAAGCTACCTTACTAAGTGCAGATTTAACAGAAATAACAAAGATAGCAACATATGCTCCCTCTTCATTTCCTACACAGCAAAATTAAATGAAGAAGATAGGCAAATAAAAGTTTAAAAATATACTTGTCAAAGAAGCATTAAAAACACTGCTTCCTACCCCCTCCCCCGCAGCAAATAATGGAGACAAACCTGCCCGCCAGCAGATTTTTAAAGCGTGTTGGCCTTCGAGCTATTCCAGAAGGAGCTACAGGCTAGCCTTCCAGAAATGCTGTGAAACTAGGACAGCAAATTAGGTGTGCGTAGGTTTCCACCATGCCCTTATGCTGGCCCTCCCCTTATAGATCTTTCCATTTTTAAATCTGCCCAAAGTTCACATATTTCAAACCTATTGAGGTAAAATAAAACAGCAAGATAATCTGTTTCCATGAAAGTAGTTATTCTGTAATTATAATGTGGAATTTAGCTATTCAAATCCAGATCTCTTGTTGTGATTTAATTTTTTTGAACAAAGCCACCTAGGATTCCCAGTCATACTATTCTGAATGAATAGAAAGCATTATTTACTGTAGAAAGGAACCACATGCTTCATAAAGGTAAGACAGGCTGTAGCCCAAGAAGCTAGCAAAACCTAAGCACTTTTTTCTGGCTCACTGATTTCAAGAGGAGAGCTAGCTTCAAAAGCTCCAATCCTGTGCCCTATATAAATGGAGCCGATCAGTCTTTCATGGGATGCCAGAGGAGTCTCCTCAGCCAAGAGTCCTCTGTGCTCAATCTATGATTGCCTTGCTGAGATGGCTGTCCTAATTAGATCTGGCCATATAGGAGAGATTACTGCAGTGGCTCTTAACCTTTTCTTTACCAGGGATCCCCTTAAAATAACTTTTGTTGCCATGGACCCCCAAGACTTAACTCAAGATTTAAAATCCTAACAATAGCAATAATGATAATAATACAATTACACCATCCATTAAACCTTCCCTCAGAGGCACTGGAGGGGTAGGGAAGACTTTTATTCTGCTTCTTCCTACAAGTTTGTGGCTGGAGCAGATTAAATGGCAATGCACAGGCCAAGCCAGCCAGCCTTTGCCTTGGCTCCTGTCCCATGGCCACTCCTCTGCAGGGAAGAGGTGGGCCAAGCAGCCTTCGAGCCTTCACAGACCCCCTGTGAGGACATTGTGGACCCCTGGGGGTCCCCAGACACAGGTTAAGAACCACGGGCCTACAGTACAAATGAATGATGCTCACCGGATGAGTTGGGGTCAGTCTCTACCTTTTCGCTTAACTTGCTCCACAGGGCTGGGGTGAAAATGAAACAAAGGAAAGCCATCCATGCTACATTGAGTCCCTTTGAATTGGGATGGGAAAATGTAAATAACAACAAAAGCATTAATTGATAAAGGCTTCAGTTATTAGTCCCAGTGATGATACCATACTAGTATTAAGCACAAGTATGAAGTATTAATATGGCCTGTTATGTGGAACATTCTGGGCTAAACCTAACTGCTAGTCCCAATTAGAGGAAATTCATTGAATTAATGGGTGTTGTCATCAATGTTTATGTAAACCCCATTGATTCAATGGGTCTGCTCTAATTGGGACTAACATTTAAATCTAACCCTTTATGTTTAAGCATTTGAATTAATGATCCTAGAGACTTTCTAGGGGAAAGCATTTCTGTGCGTTTTTCAAGCTTCATTTTATTCTAGCCAGGGTAGCTTTGTGGAAACATTATTTTTGTACAACCTCTTATTTTATTTTAATACACTGTATTCATAGCTATAGTAGTACAGTGTAGGTCACATAGGTTAGTAGGAAGGATGTATCCGCCATAGTTTCAAGAAGCTGTCGGGATTTTGTCTATGTATGAATAGCATTCCCTACAAAAGGAGAAGGCAAAGTCTTCAAATACTGCCCACCTGTGGCATCACTAAAGCTGGTGTCACCCCTTCCCCCAATGGTGTCCCCTGGTGTGGTGTGGCCTCTCCGCACCCCCCTAGTGCCATCACTGCTGTCTACATATGCAGTTATTACAGTGATAGAATTAGGTAAACTTTTCTTTGTCTCTTATCACTGATAGTGTATAAAAATAACATCACAATATGATGACAAAATACTAGATATGATGGGAAGATAAAGAAGAGGGAAATTGAATATCTATTGTTGTTGGATAATGAGAAGAAAGAAACTGTACTTCACAACCAGGGCAGAATGTTGTGGGACAATGTCAACCTTACAATTCAGTTGTACAGTTGTGCAAAAACAACTCCCACTGAGTTCAATGGGGTCACTTCCCAGGTATCTATCTATCCATCTATCTATGTTACAGACTGTTCTAATTTCATTCAATGTATTGGGTTAAGATTTTTTTAAAAAAATAGAGTACAGAACTGTGGTTTGCTGTTGTACATTTTCATGGTTTGAATAGATTCCTAAAATATGCAACCACCTGTGGTTTTTGTACAAGTGTAAACATTAATGGTCATTACCATTTTAGCTGTTTACAATGGTACATTTCTTGTATATATTTCCAGTTACAGAAGGGGCATTTTGTTGAAGAAAATTATATTTACTCCCATTGGCTTTAAAAGCATTTTTCCAATTATCCCAGCTTTTAAAATACTTCGCATAATGGCTTATTAATGTATAATTATTTTAAATACATAAAGTACATAAAATGGATAATTTCTTTTAAATACATGAAGTACTTACTTAACACATAATTCTAACATATAATGCTAATATGCAGCTATTTATTAAAACATAGTATCATTTAAATGTTCTGGTGATTTAGACTTCTGTTTAAAATGTTGATGCACTATTGTTAATGTAGGTTTAATCAACATAAATTGAATTGCTTACATATATTAATATACATCACTGATAACCCCAACAAATTTATTTGGTTTATTTTCACTTTTAAGTACTGTCATTTTAAAAAAAAACAGCATAAAATAATTTCCAGTATTTTCCTAATTCTTTCCAGTTTCATCCAATCTTTCATGAATTTTCAATGGCTGACCTGTTGTCTCCATTTGTAATATGATGTGTTATTATTTTCCAATAATAAACTATAAAACATATCAGATTACAATTCAGAAATGGCATATGATTAAGAACATTCTGTGATGTACTTCCTTCCTGTACTTGTTCCCAACTGAACAAAACATGTCAGAAATTAATTAAATTTTGAGTGGCTCTAAAATGACACAATACTAAAAGAATGAAAACATAAGGCATGATTCAGGTCAACACTTTTACATGCCATGCACTTCAACAGAATCAATGGGACTTTAAAATGGCTAGTGCTGGGTGAATTATGCCCTGAATTCCCAAGTGACAGTTCAAGCAAACAATTTCCCCATTTTCCCCATTTTTATTAAATTATATTAAAATGGCTTGAGAACTTAGACCTTCTGCTGGTCAGAGTAGGCAGTAATTACTTTTGGACCAATCTTGTGACTAAAGGTAGGGCAGATGTCCAAAGACGGGTGCTAACAGATCATATTAGGAGATTAATGTGTTACCTGTT
Source organism: Gambelia wislizenii (assembly GCA_030847615.1). Taxonomy (NCBI): domain Eukaryota; kingdom Metazoa; phylum Chordata; class Lepidosauria; order Squamata; family Crotaphytidae; genus Gambelia; species Gambelia wislizenii. The sequence continues at coordinate 159,126,993 of JAUMIR010000001.1, read as the reverse complement.
ATACCTCATGAGCTGAAAGAAAGAATCTTATATCCCAAGGAGGTCACACTGAAACAAAATTTCAACCTAAAATGAACTTGCCAAGCTCTCTCAGGCTGAATAATAGGTCTCCAAATCAGAACTATTCTTACGACTCTTTCACATACATTTTGTATCCTAATTACAGAGATGTCTAGGGACATGAGCAGGTGCAAGCAAAGTCAACCAGAAGGAGGGTCCAATCTGTCATATGGTCTTTCTACATATTTTAATGATACCTTTGAAGTGGGATAGAAGACAGGTATAAGCATACACCAAAAATACACCTTTCGCAATAGTCTAATTAGCCACTGAACAGATGTCAACAGGAAGCTTAGATTGAAAGCTTTACATATTGTGATTGACAGCAAGATGTGAAACAGATAAACAGCAAGCAACTTTTCATCAAGGAAGCATGACTGATGGATCTGATATACTCTCTATTTCCAAAAGGACCAAAGAGTGCTCTGTGATGAGTAAGAGATGCAACAACCTAGCAAAAGGATATAAACAGAAAACCAAACCCTGATAAGCTTTGTAAAACAATCATCATCATCATCATCATCATCATCGAGTTGGCCATAATGTAAGTAAGACAAGCTACTTTGTCAGTGTAAGACAATCTATTTTGCCTAATTGAAAAATAAGAGAGAAGGGAAAAATAATAGAGAAAATAGCTATTTTCTCTAACTACAAAATAAAAGCAGGGGAAATCTTTAAGGGCATTACCAGGACTTTTATGAGAGATATGTAAATATTACTAATGAGTCAAACTTAATGTGGCATTTCAAATTGTTGTGCGCCATCAACTTGTCCTGGATGTTTCTGGTGCTGCCTCATCTACCACTACAAGGACTTCACTAAATTTAAGTTTCTCTCTTTGGCCATCTGAGTAATATGTCGGAGTTCCGCAACATTAAGTTTTTATTTTGACTTTGGGAAGGGTAAAAAAGAGTCACAATCATGACTGAAAATTATTTTGAGGATTGTAATATAGTTGTGTGTGTGTGTGTTTTAAAAACATCTATATGTTTTAAATAGTTTTACATTGTAAATTTTAATTGTGATTATTTAATTGTTTTTAAAATTGTATCAGTAGATTTTAATTGATGTTCTTTTGTGAGTTGCCTTGGGTCCCGCTTTGGGAGAAAGGCAGCATATAAAATAAATACATAAAGTTATAGTAAATGCCCAAAATTTGGTGGAGGCTGGTATAATACAAGATGAATTTTGTGAATGTCCAAATATATCAACATGTTGATGTTCATCATTGTTTCTCTGAATTTTTAGGCACTGTTCACACTCAACCAGTTCCATATATTTACTGTAGTATATAATACAAGAGTGTAGAGTGTTTCCAAGCTCTTACCATACCTGCCAATATTTCACAGATGAAATTCAGAACACATGTGGCAAAGAATCATTAAAGTATGGTCAAAAGGGTATTTTTTTTATGTGCCTTCATTTCATTTCCGACTTACGGCGACCCTAAGGCCTGCCTACCTACCTACCTACCTACAACCTACTAATCTTGGCAAGGTTTGTTCTGAGGAGGGTTGACTTTGTCTTCCTCTGAGGCTGAGAGAGTTTGGCTTGCCCAAAGTGACCCAGTGGGTTTTCATGGCTGAGCAGGGATTTGAACCCTGGTCTCCAGAGTAGTAGTCCAACACTCAAACCACTACACCATGCTGGCTTGACTCCAAAAAGGTGTGGCCAGGCAATAAGAATGTAAGAGTCATTAATGAAGAAGACACAAAACTGCTATTGTAAGAAGAGAAACTTTGAAACTATGAGGTCTGTCTATTAAATAATGAGGCTGTGTTTCTGTGTTTCAGGACTTTTTCGGATGAAGAAAAATAATGCAAGCAGCTTCTCCAGTTTGCGAGGCTGCTGCGCTGCAAGATGTCAGTTTCGGATTACGCTGCCCTCTAGCGGTACTGTTGCAGTACCGCAGGGAGGGCTGAGCATCATATTTTGTTGATTTTTTACTCACGAAAGTTGATCATGAGTAAAAATCAACGAAATATGACGCTCAGCTCTCCCTGCGGTACCGCAACAGTACCGGCAGGGGCGAGCGTCATACGAAAGGGGCGCTTTGCAGCACAGCAGCATCGCAAGCTGGAGAGAACTGATTGCAAACACTTGAGTGGTGACCTTGAACATGTCTGAACCTGTATGACGAACATCAACACTCTTGGCCGTTCAGTTAATTGACAGTCATTGTTTAAAGCAACTGTGTTGCCTGTTGTGTGCCTGAAAAATGCCAAGTTTAAAAATTGAGCAACGTGTCAATTTGAAATGTTTAGTACACTTGAACAAAACACCAATAGAATCTTTTCAAATGCTTACTGAGGCCTACGGGGAAGAACACATGCCTCATGCGCATGTATTTAAGTGGCACAAAAGATTCAGAGAAGAACGTGAAAATGTAGAAGACGATGAGCACCCTGGGTGATCTTTCACTTCAAGAACTGAAGAAAAATCAGCCAGATTGTTTGAAGAGACCACCGACTCAGTGTCTGAATGATAGCTGAAGCTGTGAACATTGACAAAGACACTTAGTGGAGAATTTTGCATGAAGATCTCAACATGAGAAAGGTTTGTGCCAAGATAGTCTCACACCAGAGCAAAAATAGTGCCACAAGGAAATTTGCACTGACATTCTGCAGCAACTTGAGGCGGACCCAAACCTTATTCAAAAAATCATCACTTGTGATGGAACCTGGATCTTCCTGTATGATCCCAAGACAAAACTACAGTCAATGAACTGGAAAACACCATCATCACCCAGAATGAAAAAAGCACATCAAAGCAAGTCCACATTCAAAGCCATGCTCACTGTTTTTCTTGACATCACAGGCATAATTTTGGCAGAATGGGTTCCAGAAGGCAGAACAGTGAACCAGCATTATTATAAGGAAGTTTTGACAAAGCTGAGAGAAAGAGTAAGAAAAAAAAGGTCCAGAATTGTGGGGAAATGGTTTCATTCTTCATCCAGACAATGCGACTGCTCATACAGCACTTTCTGTGAAGCAGTTTTTGGCCGATAAATGCATTACTACACTTGAATATCCTCCATATTTGCCAGATTTTGCACCGTGTGACTTTTTTCTTTTCCCTAAAGTGAAATCAGTGCTTAAAGAAGCGTGGTGGGATCTCCTTCCTTGGAGGTCTTTAAACAGAGGCTGGATGGCCGTCTGTCAGGGATGCTTTGATCGTGATTTCCTGCATGGCAGGAGGTTGGACTGGATGGCCCTCATGGTCGCTTCCAACTCTACAATTCTATGATTCTATGTTTTGAGTCAAATGATGCAGTAAAGAAGAAAACGGCAGATGTGTTGAACCACGTGACAGAAACTGATCCGCTCCATGCCTTTGACCAGTGCAAAACAAGACTACATCGGTGTGTGAGTGTGAATGGGGAATATATTGAAGAGGACAAGCATTCGAATTGTAATACATATGAATAAAGATGGTTTATTGTATCAGTCTTGTTATTTAATAGACAGACCTTGTATGTACTGAGTTTAGAAAAGTCTGAGGGGAGGGAAAACCACAAATCAATAAATGCAATTTTCTCTGTGTGTGCACTCATGCAGCTTAATTAACAATAACTATAATATTATCTGATAAATTATTGTAAAATGAAAATGCCTTTATGCAGTAGCATACCAAGGGGTGGGGCAGTTCACACTGGTGCAAGCAGTAAGTGGATGCATTTCAAACAAGGACAAGTGCTACTTAGGGGAAGGAAGGAAGAAAGAGGCCTAGACCTTAGACAATGGAGGCAGGTGTTACAGCAATCAGCAGAGAGGGGAAATAAAAAGGATTAAGACAGACTGGTTCTACTCAAAGGATGAAAATAGATTGTATCTGCTCCAGGGAAAATAGCAGCCTCATTTCTACCATGCACACTGAAAGGGTAACAAAAAAGACTCAGGAAGGAGGGAAGCGTTTAAAGTGACCCCTCATTCTCATGCCCCTAAACAGGAACCAGAGTGGGTTTTCATGGCTGAGTATGGTTCAAATCCATACTCAGCCATGAAAACCCACTGGGTGACCTTGAGCAAGTTGCACACTCTCAGCCCTCAGAAAACCCTGTAGTACAGTTGTCCCTTAATATTTGCTGGGGTTTGGTTCCAGGACCTCCCATGGATACCAACATCCATGAATACTCAAGTCCCATTGTATGCAGTGGCATAGCAAAATGGTGTCCCTTATGTAAGATGACAAAATCAAGGTTTGCTTTTTGGATTATTATTTTTTAAAGAGTATTTTCAAGCCGTGAATACTTAAATCCGTGGATACCAAATCCGTGGATACAGAGGGACAACTGTAGTTTCACCTTAGGGTCACCATAAGTCAGAAACAACTTGAAGACACACTACAGCAACAACAGCAACATGGGAACCAAGCAACAAGATGTGGAGTTTAGGAGAGGAAGAAAAAAGCAAACAGAGAAGCACACACACACACCACAAGCCAGTAAAGAGGGCAGGTCTTTTGTCACCACCTCCACCAACCCATCCACCTCTCCCCTTAAATCACCTCTACAGGCTGTTCTCCTGAGCTGGAGGCAGAAAAGCTTGAGAGGAGAAAAGGAAGCATCTGCTCTCAAGGGCAAAGCGTAGGCCAAGCCTGGCTATAACCCAGCAAGCAGCAACTGTTAGAATAGCCGTTGCTGCCACACTTCATGCCTGGACTGGGCAGAGGGGCTCCAGTGGGACATTCTTCCTCTTCTGCCACCCCTTACTATTATCCTCCCTGGGTGTTTTCGCTGAGTGTGTGCCCTTCTGCTGCTGTAACTCCTTTCCTCCCACAGGCACACATGCTGCCCAGGTCTCCCCTCTGTACTCCCTCTCCTTCTCCCTCCCTGGTAGCTCAGCACTCTGGAATCCCAGTGAGGGGGAAAAGAAGGCACTTCAAAGGTCTAAGGAGTGTGCATATTGCAACTACTTCCTCGCTGCTTCTGTGACTATTGCTCCCAACCCTGCCCCGCTCTTAAGGGAGCTGTGGTACCTCCTGGCTGACAGTAGCTTTGACATCATGCTCACATTCAGATCAGTTCTGCTGTTTTCTTACCAGTGGCCCACCTAGGAGGCCAACAGGTGAGTTCTCTCCCACCACTTTTCTTGAGGGTGCTACAAATATGACCTGCCTGGGGTGTCAAATGTGCTAGGTATTCCACTGTCTTTACCATACCCTGCTCAAAATTATAGCATTCTCTCAGATCCATGGGCACTGGACAAACCCTGTGTTCACACCTACCCCCTCTGCCCAGTGCACATCCTAAAGCAGAGCAAATCCCAGCTTCCTCACAACAGAACATTCTCGTGGTCACCTTGAGCCAATCAGCTTTACAGACCTACTTCCCAGAGTTACTGTTAGGATAAAAAATGAGGATGGGGAGAAGTTAAGCACCATACTTATAGCTCCAGAAAGTAAATGGAATGAAATTAATTTCAAAAGATGTTGAATGGCATCTACTCAGTTTTTACAGTACTGTAAACTAGACTTAAGAACTTGTAAAGTTAGCTGTTCACATTTACAATTGTGGCATTATTGCCATGACTGCAAATGTCCCCTTAAGAGACAGGCAGCTACACCGACCAAGGAGTTCTGAGGCGCTGGCAAGCAGGGCGCTGAAGGATGACACATCCAGCTACTTCCCACCAGTGAGCCATGATGCAAAGAGGAGTGGGGCCCCTGCAGGATTCTGTCACAATTGCTCATCACATGTGGCTTCCTGGCAGGAGGGGGCTGGAAGTATCATCTTTCAGTGTCCTTCTTGCCAGCACCTCAGAACACCATGGCTGGTGTGGCTGACCTGACTCTTAAAATGGGTTGAGGGGGTGTGGAGCATGAAACAACCTGTAGCTGTGCTGGACCTGTACAATATTGGGCTTCTATAAGTTATAGCACTTTATCACGTGTGGCAAAAATTGCACGATTATGACACCACAATAGCATGAGCAGGTCCCTCTATCCCATAATGTCATAGTCTTCCCTTGCTTGCCGTGTGCTCCAGCCACAAGTAAGGTGTTGCTTTCCATTAACGGGACAAGCCATCAATAGTTCTCAATAACATGGTACTGAAGAGCAGGCAAAAACACATGAGATTACAGAGTGGTCCTCTTCCCCCCCATCCCCGTTCCCAGTGAGAAAATGTCTGGGTGAGAACATGAAAATTATTCACAGGACACTCTTTGTATGAACCGTCCCATTTTCTTTGCATGTTTTTAGGTGTGTCTAAGTGATTATGTGTTTATTTATTTTGTTAATAAATATTTTTTTAGTGTTTTTAAGCACACTTGCATCTTCTCATGAAAACTGCCAAAATCTTGCCCATGCTAAATCGTGGAAGTAAACTCCTGTTCTTAAAGTGCTAATGGTCATTGTGAGATAATTCTGTGGAGTTTGACAAAGTCCCCCATGATATTCTTGCAAAAATGTTAGTAACATGCGGGCTAGACAATGCAACTGTTAGGTAGATTTGTAATTGGTTGATGGGCTGAATCCAAAGAGTAGTCATCAATGGCTCCTCTTCATCCTGGAGAAAAGTGACTAGTGGATTGCCACAGGGTTCTGTCCTGGGCCCAATGATGTTCAACATCTTTATCAATGACTTGGATGAGGGAATAGAGGGCATGCTTATCAAGTTTGCAGATTACACCAAATTAGGAGGGGTAGCTAACACCCCAGAGGACAGGATCAGAATTCAAAAGGACCTGAACAGATTAGAAAGCTGGGCCAAAACTAACAAAAAGAATTTCAACAGGGAGAAATGTAAGATATTACAGTTGGGCAATAAAAATGAAATGTGCAGGTATAAAATGGACGATACCTGGCTTGATGGCAGAAAATGTGAAAGGGATCTAGGAGTCTTAGTGGACTACAACTGAACAAGAGTCAATAGTGTGGTGCATCAGCTAAAAAGCCAATGCGATTCTAGGCTGCATCAACAGTACAGATCAAGGGAAGTAACGGTGTCACTCTATTCTGCTTTAGTCAGACCTCACCTGGAATATTGTATCCAGTTCTGGGCACCACAATTCAAGAAGGATATGAACAAGCTGAAACATGTCCAGAGGAGGGTGACTAAAATGGTGAGAGGCCTGGAAGCCATGCCCTATGAGGAGCAGCTTAGGGAGCTGGGCGTGTTTAGTCTGGGGAAGAGAAGGCTAGGCGGGGACATGATACTCATGTTTAAATATTTGAAGGGATGTCATACTGAGGATGGAGCAAGCTTGTTTTCTGCTGCTCCAGAGACAAGGACAGGGAGCAATAGACTCAAAAGAGATTCCACCTAAACATTTGGAAGAACTTCCTGACCGTAAGAGGTATTCAGAAGTGGAATACACTGCCTCGTAGAGTGGTGGAGTCTCCTTCTTTGGAGGCTGTTAAACAGAGGCTGGATGACCATCTGTTGGGAATGCTTTGATTGTTTATTCCTGCATGGCAGGGGGTTGGACTGGATGGCCCTTGTGGTCTCTTCCAACTCTATGATTCTATGAATCATGGAATTACAGCAACCTGCGATAAGTGTAATAATGCCACAATTCCTCTGCTTTCCTCATTTGCAGAATTACAGTATTATTAGCCACTAGTCTGATAAAGTCCATAGTTTTTTCCCCTATGGTACTGTGCAGCTCTGGTGTGCATTCCCTCACAGAGAATGGGAGGAGGGAGTTAGTACATTAAAAGGAAGTGGTAGAGAAGGAAAACCTGTAAATCTAAGCCTTAAAATATAAAGTTTATGCAGATCTTAGAAGCAAACAAAAATCAGAACTGAAGGAAAGGGGAAAAATCCAAATCAGGAATGATTCTCTGCAATATTGATCCTATTCTAGAGAAATGGGGGGGGGGGAAATCTGTGTGTTGGACAAATGCCCGGTTCTGAGGGTGCTTTAATTTAAGGAAGATCTCCTCAAAGAAAGCTCTTCCCTTCCCCTGCTTGTTACCAGGGTTTTTTCCCTTTTGCTTACCACAAGAAGCAATTTGGAGTCACACAGCACAGGCTGTTCCATTCCAAAAGTAGGAGCAGCTGCAACAGTTTGTTTTTGCCTGAGCTTACTGGGAAGGGCAAGACTCTGACCTCTCCTCTCCCTCCTCCTAAGTTAGCTGAGAGCAAAGATCTGCGCTGAAATCAGCTTGCAGCCTCTGGCAAGCAAAAACCAAAACAAAACATTCACTGTACTTAAGGATAGGAGGCTATTGTTGTGGATGGTGGCCAGAATAAAGGAAGGCAAGGAGACATAAAAGCAAGGAGTGCATCTACACTGTAGAAATAATGCACTTTAAATACTGTAGCTCCATACTATGGAATCCTGGAATTTGTAGTTTTACAAGGTCTTTAGCCTTCTCTGCCAGAATGTGCTGGTGCCTCACAAAACTACAAATCCCAGGATTCTGTAGGATGGAGCCATAGCAATTAAAGTGGTGTCAAACTGCATTATTTCTACAGTGTTGATGCATCCAAGGAAACAAGTCAAGGAAACCAAGTAGGGAAGCCAAGGTTTTTTCAGCAGTGCTTGATACTTCTAAAATTGTTAGATGTAGGTCTGTAGTGATATAAAGTTTTATTGTTGAGGTTAGTCTCCTAGGATGATAATAAACAAAAGTTGGAGTCCATTCCTAATTCTTGTGAGCTAGAACTGAACGTTTAATTTGAGTAGCAGCAGGTAAGACTCGTGTTGAGCCATTTAAGATCATAAAACTTTCCTTTCACCAAAGAATAACGAAATATTGTTTCACACTCCTGAGCAAACTACACTTTGAAGTAAAGTATCTTCCAGTAGGATACATTTTAAGTAAGCCTGTTTAATATTTCTGCCTTTGTATTGAGAGAAATCTGTATAAACCCTGTATTAAATAAAGTAAGGTTTAAAGTTTCACCATGGCTCTATTTTAATGGGTAGATTTCACCCTTATTTAGTTGTTGATCTGAACATCCTGGCAAACACTTGATCCTCAGCAGTTTGCTATGACAAAAGTCAATTCTTTGAACTGTGCCTCTGAATCCTTGTTGCCTTTTTTGGACAGGTTTTTCTTGCCCAGGGGAAAATAGTAGATCTATAAAGCATCGCTAAAATTAAACTTTTCTCCCAAACAGGTCTGCAAATCTCCAGAAGGCTGTTCATATGGAACGCCCTCCAACCTCTACAGAGATTGGATACAACACTAACTAGAGCATTGCTTTAACCTCTATAAAGTTTCAGAGAAATGTTGGTCACATCTTCCATTGATGTTAAGCACTTAGAACTCTTTAGTTTTGATAGAGTTGTGAAAAATGCAGCATTGGGGAATCTCAGGCCAGGTCTGATCTTCCTGAACCAAGAGTTTATGTTGGTACCATGTAGCGTAAATATCCACCAGTAAAGTTACGTTCTTGCATTAGGTAACCCCTATACAGAATGGCAGTGTAGCACAATATATGCGTATCAGTGGCCCATGCATATGGCTGTTACTCTTTAGTCCAACTTCATGTTTGCCACTACCATCAGTTGGATATGACCATTGTGCAATTGGATGTGACCACACTGAATCCATAGTGCAACATACGCCTATGTATATCACTAACATGATGCCATTCCTAGAGTCACAATCTAGTCCTTGAGATTCCCAAAATGACTAGGCCCCCTTTGCCATAACACCACTATTGGATGAAGCCTTGGTACATTTTCCCCCATTTCAAAAATGTGAAATGCCTCCCCTATGGCTTTAAACTAAAGCTTTGTTGGCATTTTATGGTCCCAACCTTTTGCTTTTGGCATACGGCTGGAATGAGCCCTCCCCCCCCCCCCCAGAACTCATGGGAAATTGAACCCAGCTCTTAGGTTGAAAAGGGTTCGTCATCCTTGATGTAATGTACAGAAATGCTTTTAATTATTACATTCACATTCTAGTTAGTAAAGGTCAGATGACCTATTCTGTTAACATGTCATCTGGTTTGTTCTTCCTTCATGTGGTAGCCTGGGGAGGGGCATTGGGATTGGGAAGACTCACAGGTGGTGCTTTGCTTTTTCTTCCATGTTGCAATCCCAATGAAAAGTGCCTTCTAGAAATTGCTATTTGCATTGGCAGGGAAGATGCTGTTGCTGTCAAACAATGCAAATGGCAGCTGGGGTTACAATTTTCTTTGTCATCCTTGATGTAATGTACAGAAATGCTTTTAATTATTACATTCACATGCTAGTTAGTAAAGGTCAGATGACCTATTCTGTTAACATGTCATCTGGTTTGTTCTTCCTTCATGTGGTAGCCTGGGGAGGGGCATTGGGATTGGGAAGACTCACAGGTGGTGCTTTGCTTTTTCTTCCATGTTGCAATCCCAATGAAAAGTGCCTTCTAGAAATTGCTATTTGCATTGGCAGGGAAGATGCTGTTGCTGTCAAACAATGCAAATGGCAGCTGGGGTTACAATTTTCTTTGGGTCTTCAGTGCAGGGATAAAGGCTCAGCCCCCTTGCCCCAATCTGTTTAACTCAGCTGCCCCATGGCTCTCATGTACCCCCTTCCAAATATAAAATGATACAGGGTCAAATTAAACTGTTTAACTGACATTAGTTTGGATAGGAAAGAGAAGTCTAGGGCACTTTTCTCATCTCTAAAATGCAAAATTAGCATTTCGCATGTGTATGTGTTAATAAACCAGTTGTGTTTATATATGAGTGTTTATAGGCTCATTCTATCTTCAGTATAATTTCATTAAATTAGCTGTAGTAATGTTTTCCATGTGTGAACACAGAGATATGGGGAAATATTTCACTCTTGGTTCCTTTAATGTGGTAATTCATTGTCTGAGAAGACAAATGTGCTTCCAAGGGGTTAGCAGTTTTCATCGGTTGTAGTAAAACCAAGGGCTCAGTTACACGGCAGTTTTTATTGTGGTAGTTGGGGCTTTATCACAGTTTTGCACCAGTGCTGCATAGTTCACATGATTTACTGCTAAATCAGTTGATCTGTTTAGTTTTCTGTTTTGTAATTCACACAGACAGAGGTGGGGTGTGTGGCCTCCCAGGCACTTCTGGGGGAAGATGCCGAGGAGCTGCGAGGGAGGAAGGGAGAGAGAGAGAGAGAGAGAGAGAGAGAGAGAAAGTGCTGGCACCTTTCCCTCTGATTAACAGAGGAATGCTGGCTAATTTTTATTCCTTTAGCAGGGAGTGTCAGCCGAGGAGCCATCCCCCATCGAGCCCCCCCCTTCCCCTCACCCACTCTCCCCTCCTCTCTCTCTTCTCACACAGAAACAGGATCTCAGCAGGGTGAGGGAATGAACACATGCACAGATGGGAAAAGGCTAACTGGGGAGTGCTCAACCCCAGCAGCCAAGCAAGCCAGAGGGCAGACAGGGCGATTGGGATTGGGATGGGTATAGCAGTGGCTGGATCTTTTCCGTGGATGGAAACAACAGTGGATGGATCTTTTCATCTGAGGCTCCTCCATCTCTTGCAAGTCCACCCCCTCCTTGGACAGCCCAACCAATCACAGCTCAGGTCTGCTGTGACTGTATTGGGAAGATTGCTGGTAGTTCACATAACCTTTAGCAAAATGGTAGTTCACACAATCGAAAGTGCGCTAAGTTGCACTACTTTTCAAAAAAAGTTGGGTAAAATAGCGAAATCCCCTATCATGCTAATTTTGAGTTTTTGAGCTCCCCCCCCCTTTCTGAATGAGATGATACTGTGGCACGATGTGTGGGAACAATTAGGAATCTTAACGATTTATTTAAGGGAATATTTTGCTGTGTAAATGGGGCCCAAAAAGGAGTCTTGTGACACTAAAGACTTAACACGTTTTGTTTAGCCTAAGCTTTTGTGGAAAGAAGCCCACTTAATCTGGTGCATCTGATGATGTGAGCTGCAGTCCATGAAAATTTATGCCAAATAAAATTTGTTAGTCTTTAAGGTATCCCAAGATTCTTTGTTGTTTTAAATGTGCTCACTATATTTTTACTATCATGAAGTTACCAATGAAGGAGAGAAAAGGGTAATTTGTTGTTATGTGCCTTTGAGTCAACTCTGACTTACAGGTATCCTTTCCTAGGCTTTTCTTGGCAAGATTTATTCAGAGGTTTGCCATTGCCTTCCTTTGAGGCTAAGAGAGTGTGATTTGCCCAAGGTCACCCACTGGGTTTCCATGGCCAAGTGGGGATTCAAACCCTGGTCTCCCAGAGTCTTTTAGAAGATGATCAGACTACACTGTTATAGCACTATTATTCCACTCTAAGGAGATTGTCAGATGAGGCTTATACTGCGGGGCAGGCATAGAACAGGGTCAAGAAAGGGGCTGTCGTTCAGACGACTTCAACCCTTTCCGTCCTGCTCCCGTCCTGCCCCTGTCCTGCTCACGGGGTATTCTATTCATGACAAAACATCGTGAATAGAGCACCCCTTCTGTGCCTGTCATGGAATCAGGGATGTGGGAAAAGGAGCCCCATCCCTGTTCCATGATGACAGGCACAGGGAAGAGCTCCATGGCAGGCACTTCCAGCCATGATCGGGACAGCCAGGTAGGTGCACCCCTCCCTGGGTACCTTGTTTTATTTTTAATTTTTTTTTTCATTTTATTTCTGTCTTTGACAACTGGTTGTTGTTGATTTTTTACTTTGAATTTCCCTTCCACTTGTTCTCTCACGAGAACGAGCGGGATTTCCCCAGGCCAGTCGTAAAGGCAGCCTTACGATGGCTGCATTTACGGCTGGCTTGGCAAGGAGTCAGGGAGCCCGTTCCTGGAGAGGAATGGAGGTAAGTGTGCAAATGTTTACCTCCATTCCGTTGCAGGAACGGGAGAGGAGGTGGCGGGGCAGCAACAGGGCATTTTGGCCCCATCTGAAAATCTCCTAACTGATGTGGCTGCCTCCTGTGGAATCCTGGGTTTTGCAGTTTAGGGAGGGGCATTTAGCATTCTCAGCCAGAGCGCTCTTAGGCCTCACTAAACTACAAGCTCCAGAATTCCACAGGAGGCAGCCAGAGCAGTTGAAGTGCAATAATAGCACTATAACACTCAAACCACTGCAGCATGCTGGCTCTCAAAAAAGGTAATGGAAGCACTTAATTAATTATATCCTTGCTATTATTTCTGAGGGCTTACCCACGTGTGCTAAATACCTCATCTTGCCCCCATCTCAGAGCCCCATAGTCCATATGACAGTGATGGGCAACCTTTTGAGCTTGGTGTGTCAAACTTCGCCAAAAAACTGAGCATAACTCAAATGGTATGTCACTTAGAAAAAAAACATTATTTCGCAGCATTTACTGTTTAAATAACATAAATGTATACAGCTGCCCCTCCACATTCGCGACTTCGACTATTTGTGGAAAGCCTTCCCACCCACAGGCTTCCCCCCTCCCTTCCCAAGGCACCGACAGGCTTCTCATGAAGCCTGTCGCTGCCTTGGCAAGGGGAGGGTGGAGAGCCTCCCACCCACATGCTTTCCCCCCTCCTTTCCCAAGGCACCAACGGGCTTCCAAGGCTCCCGCCCGCTGCCTTCCCTGGCATTTCTGAGGGGCTCCAGGGCTTCGAAGCTCTGGAGCCCCCTCGGGAAAGCCGGGGAGAGGCCAGGCGTCTGCCGGGGAGAGGCCAGGCATCCCACCTACCCTCTCGCCAGCCCGCCACCTTCCCCAGCCTTTCCAAGGCAGCTTCAGGGCTTCAAAGCCCCAGAACCCCCTCGGGAAGGCTGGGAACAGGCTGGGCAGACTCCCGCCGACCTGCCCACTGCCTTACCTGGCCTTTCCGAGGGGCTCCGGGGAAGCAGGAGGCCTCACGGGTGGTGGTGGCGATCAGGACTTCGTAGCCCCACCTGCCACTTTCTTCCCCCCTCCCTAAAGTGGTGATCGGGGCTTCGAAGCCCTCCCCGCCACTTTAGGGATGGTGGGGAGGTTGTGGGGGGGAGGCCTAGCCGCGTGTCACCACAGATGGCTACGTGTGTCAGTGGTGACACGTGTGTCATAGGTTCGCCACCACCGCCATATGACAAAGGGCATTTGCCCTGTTCTGCCCCTGGGTAGTCCTCACCACCTCTGGGGAAGATATGAGGCTAAGATGGGGGAAGGCAGGGTAGGGCTCATTAAAGTGTTATAGAATACTATCCAGTTTACTCCGTTTTAGGCATCCCAAACTCAGATTGGGCTCTGTGTGTCGGCAGGAGCCCATCCTGCACACCACTCTCACTGCCGCTGCCATCTCCCTGTCTCTCCCAGAAGCCAGGCAGGAGTCCTGCAGCATATGACCAAGGCTGGTCATATGCTGGTATATTCTGGCTCATGTAGATGAACCCTAAGTGCCAACTAAAAATGTATTTCAGTTTATAAGCAATCGGAAAATGCAAAACAAGTTTCAGATGCCTACTTTAAGATTGTAGTGTAAGCCAAGTTATAAATACTTCTTTTACATTTGTTTCAGTGAGCACCAAAGGAAATTCAGAGACATTCCACCTAAATTTTATAACATTGTTTTTTGTTTGTGAAGGTTCATACCTACATAGCTTACTGTATGCCATTACTTGTCCATCCAAACATACAATGAACTGCAGTCGCTACTTCCTTGCATATTCATCTGGTTTTTGGGGACTGCTTTGGTGCTCTGAAGTACACTTAGGGGCTGTTTACAAGAAAAAATAAAACCAGGAAGAATTTTATGTTGAACCCTATTGGTTCACACAGTCATTGGGGCAGATATGAGCTATTCGGAAGGCATGGTAGCAAACAACAACAACAAAACAGTAAACACGTGGCTTTCCATCCCTCTATTTTCCACAGAATTTTTTGGAAAGACTGGGAAAACCTGCGCTATGGATTGTCTGAACAATCAGGAACCATCCAAGGAAAGGGAATGAATTTTGATTGGTCACTTTGGAGGAGCGGGCTTACAAGGGAAGGCTAGTGTTTAAATACAGATTAGGGCTTTCATCCAAAGAAAACATATTTTATTATATATTGTAATATGTAACTGTCCTGCAAAACAGGAACATGGTCTCAATACACACATTTAATATCTAGTTGCCAACTGTGAGACTAAGGAGATTATCAGACGACCTAAAAAAATGCAGGACAGGGACGACAAGAGATCTCCAAAGGGCTCTCTTATCAGATGTCGTCATCCCTGTCTCATCCGGCTCCCATGCCCCCTCCATTCCATCTGCATTTTTTTAAAATTGATGGCTTGTGTGGCTGAATAGGTCACACAGTTTTATCCAGAGTTTCCAGACAAAACTATAAGTTTTCTAAAACCCGGATTCAGGGGGTATTCCCCAAGTCTGGTGAATAGGGCCATACATCATGTGTCACTATCGCACCAGATTTGGGGCAAAGACCACATATCGTTTGCCATTATCAGACCAGATTCGTGGTTTGTGACTGGTGTAGACAAGCCTATAGTCAATGGTGAGGAATGCTGGGAGCTGAAGTTCAACAACAAGTAGATTCTGCCATACCATCCTGAAAACTAAGCTGAGTTATGCCTGGCTAGCACCAGGGAACAGCTGGGATCTCTAGATAGATCTAGGAAAAAATCCTGGCTGAAGCCCTGGAGAGTGTTTGCCAGTCAGAGTTTACTATACTGGGCTAGGTGGGCCAACAGTCAGTATAAGGCAGCTTCCTATGTTCCTAAAATAAATTTGCTCTCCTTGTGAATTGGGTTAATGCTTGACTTTGAAGAATTGTAATGGAGTTGATCCTTATTCACAGTAACAACCAGTTATACTGCCAGGATGCCATCAGAGAGTTTTCCAATAACATAAAAGCAACAAATTAAACACAGATAAGGACCCTTTGCTTTTTCCTGCTGAATATGGAAACTGGCTTGCTTACTGGCGAGAAAGCAACTACCACCATATGGGCAAGTTGTTAGGGTGGGGGAGTATAAGAGAAGGAATTCTGGAAGTTGTAGTTCAAAAAGTTAGTTTTCCAAGCTCTGAAGAAGAGCTGCCATTTCATTTCAGCTAAACTGAATGTTAAGGTGGATTTAGACAATCCTGTTCAGGAGATGTATTCATAGGAAAACTTGAGAGAAGCTAAATGCATTTCTGTATTCTTGGTGGGCATTGGGTGAGCTCACACATCTTGGAACTGCTTCCAGATTTCATCCACAGTATCAAAGGTAATGTTGAGGGTCCTGTTAAGATCTCTACAAATGTCTGCTCTGAATGGCGAAATAATTCAATGCAATTGTATGTGTTTTTTTTTTAAGGGAATGTTTCACACTGCTTTAGTTTTAAATAATACTAGACACAAAAAAGTTTTGCAAATGTTTTGCTTTACTTTAAAAACCAGAACATCCTTAGAGAACTTGTACATATTTCTAGATGGGTTTAAATAGAACAGGAGTGCCTTTTCAGTTTCATTGTAGACACAGCATGGTGCCTAACATGAAGAGTCCCTGGAATATTTTGATTGCTGTTTTCCATGGACTAAGATTCATTTAAATTGGACATATTGAATTCTTGCATTTCTAGAAGCTTCTTTTTATTACTTTCTGAGAAAACAAAGCATCTGCATTGTTTGTGCCCAGATAATTATTTTAATAATAATCTTTCTGCCTTGGCTGAAAGAAACAGGAGGAGTTTCAACTCTCCTTTTGTTCTAACTTACTTTCCCACAATCTCTTCAAATTTGTGAGCAGAGAGGGAACTGCCAGGCATATGAAAGGTTCATTTAATTTAATAGGCTTACATGCCTAACATTAATGATTTTCACGCAACAAATCTCAGAGGAATTGGCTTTATGTAATCCCTGGGTTTACAAGACATATCTTGCAATTACCCTCAACCTTTTGTGAGAATTGTAGGAAATCTGAGTGCCTCAATGAGCAGTTAACATCTGTGGCTTCCTGTAGAGTTGTGGGGTTAAAATCAATTAATGGTAACCAAGACTCCTTGCAACATCCTTTCATGCAGAACAAACGTGCTGGAATTTGAAATGAAGAAATGTTATTGCCTCTAGAAAGCATCCATAATGCATTTCCCCCTCCCTACAGTTATCTTGACTGGGTCCCATTCTGCTAACATGATTATCAATCTACTAAAGCATCTGTGCTCAGTCAGAGAACACTTTCTAAAAACAAATTCCTGTAATGCACCGTGACCAAGTAATTTTGCTTTTATGCTTCATGTTTCCCAATGTCTACGCCCCACTAGAAACACCTGAGCTTTAAGCCATAAACATCAAAGAAAGGCTGCAGCTGGTTATGTGTCAAAGAGGACTAAGTCTAGATTTTTCTCAAACCTATTAAAGTAATAACTCCTGCCCCCAAATGGCTTTGTTCTTTAAACAGGGACTCATATTATTAGTAGCATTATTAAGCGATCACAGGGAAAGCACATTCTAGGTAAGCCGTTGAGAGCAACTTCATTTACTACATTCTTCTCACCTGGACAACTTTTTAGCAATTTGTATTCCAGTGACAGATGAGACATGCCAGTGTACTCCACATTTCTCAATGCATATGCAGATTCTTCACAAAAAGCATCTCTATATAGAGAAAATGTCACGGGTGGGGGGCAGGATGTACCCTTTGGGCTGCATTGGGCCTGCTAACATTTCCCTAACATTCTGTATCATATAAGGCAATTCTTGAGGACCTTGGTCAACAACTAAAATTTCAAAATACTTTTTCTCCTTCTCCCCTCCCCTTCCCATAACTCCTGGCTAAATATCTTCTGCTTCCCTCTTTCTTTTTCTTTCACCTTCTCAATCTTCCTGGCTAATTTTGTCTTCTCCTTCATTGCACATTCCTCTCTTTCTCTCTCCCATCCTTTTTCTCTTTCTCCCTTCACTACATTCTCCTAACTACATTCATCATCTTCCCTCTCTTTCTGGGCTTATCCAGAAAGGCAAAAAGTCCTATTAGACTTTCCAGTTCTTTTTTGTTTTGATTTTTACCCACATAGTCATTGTTTTGCATCCAAATTCCTTCTTGAAATATCCTGGGTTTCCTCACTACCTCTTCTCTTGTGTTCTTCCCCCAACTCCTCCCACTGATCAAATGTCACATCTAGACTCTGGCAAAGTTTCAGAAATTGACTTTCACCAATTTCTATTGAGAGGTTCTTAGTTATTATTCAGAACTTATAGTCAAATGTGTTAAAGTGCTTTAGCAATATCACACCATTTAAACACTAGTATAATTTTCTTTTATTGCTAGCACTCCTTCCCCACTGCCACCCCACCACACAAACACACCTGGATCTCTGTTGACTCTGGGTCCTGGAAACAATTGTTGTGTTTCTTGTGGCCATCTTAGTTAGTTCTGGTATAACACAAACAGATAGCCACAGAGGGATATGTTTCATTTTGGGAAATACTGGATTAATTTAAACTGTCCAGGGGAGTGTGAATGAAAAGTCCTTGTTAATGATGGGAGTTCCCTGGAAATTCCTTCAGGATGATAAAAACATCAATTGGTGCATTCAGACTAATTGAAAAGTCCCAGATTTTGTTGCTGTTCTTGCCAATTGTATACTGGGTTAAAATAAACTGACCTAAGGAGCTGGTATAAGGTCTCTGATCATGCCATGAGCTGACAGAAAATATTCTAGGATAAACAAAACATGTATGGATCTCCAAAATCAAATCAGAAAGAATAGGAACAATATCTGGACTTTCTAGTCTTTTTAATCAGTCTGGATCTGCCAATATAGAGCTCCAAAATAAAATTGTTTTGTACAGCAACAAAACCTGGGACCTTCAGAGGTTTTTTTCCTTGACCGGCAAGATTCTGATAGAGCTTCTCTCCAACTCTTTCTCCTTTGCCTCCCCTCCCTAAAAAGAAAACAAAAAAACCTATAACTGGAATATGTAAGATTCTCAGCATTTTAAAATTATGAAGTCTCATTAACTCAGTAGCACTTGCTTCTGAACAGACAGGTCTCTGTTGTGACAATGTTGGTCTTGGTGGCCATGCTGATCTGTTGTTGTCGTCATTGTTTTCATTAGATATCACCGTCACATTGTTTTCATTAGATATCACCACACTCCGAAGAAAAGTGGCAGTGCAGCAGGAAGGTTCCATCTTCCATGCTGCCTTACTGTATGACATTGTCATTCTTCTGGTGTTCTTGCATTCCGGTCCCTTGGGAGACTGGGGTAAAAGCTCATCACATCTTTTCGCTAACAGGTTTTTCCAGTTAGCAAAAAGGTGCAGTTTTACTTCAGTCTCCCATGGGACTGGAACGAAAGAACAACATCATGCAGTAAGGCAGCCTGCTGTGCTGCTTCTTTAATTCAGAGTGTGGTAAGCCCCATAATCTCTCTCCATCCAAAATATTTGATAAATATTTGGAGGAGGAGGAGGAGGAGGAGGAAGATTCTGACTCCTGACTGTAAAAAAGAAAGAAAGAAAGAAAGAAAGAAAGAAAGAAAGAAAGAAAGAAAGAAAGAAAGAGGGCAATGAGAAGTACTGTTTAATGGGGGCACTCCATTAAAAGCAGAGTTAGAAAATCATTCATCTTGCTTGGGGAAAAATTCATTGTTTGGACTACAGCTCCCATGAGTTGTTAAAAGCATTACTGGAAAAGTCTTGAAAACAGCAGAGGAAAGTTTGTTTTTTTCTGTTGAATGCAGAGTTTGAAAAGCTTAGGTGACATCCAGTTCAGTATTTACAATGTCATGCAGTATTCCTTGCCTAAGAAAGCCCTATGAAATGTATGGGGTTGCCATAAGTCAACAGGTGACTTGAAGGCACATACAAACACACAAAACCAACATACAACTTCATAAATTTTGTAATTCACATTTATGGTCATTGTACCTTTGCAACAATGGAAAATGGTCCCTAAAACCTACCATAGAAGCCAGGCAGCCCCACTAATGGAAGGATTTCCAAGGAGCAGGATGGTGAACAAAGAAGCATCTACCCTTCTCCCAGGAGCAAGGTTCTTTGTGACAAGCAGTTGTGCAGGACTTCGCAGGTCTATTGCAAAGTGCCTCAGTGTCAGGAAGGGGGGGACACTTCTTCCAGCACCTTAGAAAACCCCCCTCCCCATTAGCAGTGTTGTCTGGCTTTGAAGGTAGGGTTTTGGTGGGGGGAGGGGTCATCAAGAGATGTAGCTATGACAAGGGAGCTATATTATTGTTTTTATCTCCTGATGCAGGATCTCAGCCATCATTTCCAACCAGTGGGGTATTTCTTCACTTGCTAGAGTTTGGGTTTTAATTGTATGACATGCTCTGAGAGTGACTGTGTTGGATGTTCAATATATCATGCTTAATGACCTCACTGGGGACATTCCAAGGTCTTAGGTTTTAGCTCTGAAATCTCAGAGCCTGTGATGCTCCTGACCTAGGAACCCTAGCCTTGTTATCTATTTCGGGGCCTTTTAAGCACAGGTGCACAACTAGAACCCAAGATAGTAATACATTTGGAGGCCCTGCCACTGCCCCTAATAAAGACACATGCATATACAAAGCTTCAGGAAACTGGAGTATGCAGGGGATGGTTGGGGTCAACAGTATGCACAGAAGCTGGTAGAGGTGGTGCTTTGTAGTGGCAGAGGGCAAATTGCCCCATTACACCCTCCTTGTTTAAGCTTACCTGTCCACACATACCCTTGTGAAATGACAGAGGTCCTCATGTTAGCCTGTGGTTATACACAAGAAATGGGCAAAAGGAGAGAGCAACTAAGAGCAAATAAGAAAGCTCTGAATGAATTTCTCTTGCTGTTTGCATTGTGTAGGCCTGGAATAAAGGGTCAAGCACATTCTAGTAGCAGCTGAGGGGCCATGGTCTCCGAGGAGGCCTATATCTGACTCTCTCAACTCTCCCATGAAACAGCACTTCTGAACAGGAACCAGCTAAAGAAGTTTTCCTGCCAATAAAGGAGGCAAAATACCCATAATAAAATAGGTAGTGCCTCCTTCCCTTCTTTTTTCTCAATGTTTACCATTGTTTAAAAAGCATATAAAGTAGTTGACGTGCCCAGCCAACCCAACCATTATGAATTCCCCACAAGTGGACTCAAATCCATCCCTCTAGTAAAATGTTCTTTCCATTCGATTTCCTTCATTCTAGAACCATCTCATCAAACATGAAGAAACTGCCTTTCCTCTAAACAGCAACACTGCAGCAAGGAACTTGAACCAAGGGAAAGGCCCTGCCACTTTCCCCCCTCTTCTTCTTCTTTCTTTAAAGATCCATGCATAAATTGTTACACTTAGAATTTATTTCCTTACACTTGTTTGACGTCACTTCCTGATTCTTCTTCTCCCAGCTAGAGAGAGGTGAGAAGCACTGTAGTACAGAGGAGATTTTCACACGCCGAAAATATCGCCGCCAGAAACCGGGACAGAAATATTTCTGTCCCGGAAGCAGCGCCGCGGTTCGCACGCTCACCTCCCTCTTCCGTTGTTCCGTCGTCCTCGCTTTGGGTTTTTTCCTCTCTCTTCCGGAATATTTTATTAACGGCAAACTCCCGTTAGTAAAATATTCCAGAAGAGGGAGGGAAAAACCCAAAGCGAGGACGACGGAACAACGGAAGAAGGAGGTGAGCGTGCGAACCGCGGCGCTGCTTCCGGGACAGAAATATTTCTGTCCCGGTTTCTGGCGGCGATATTTTCGGCGTGTGAAAATCTCGTCTCTATAATAGGTGCTTGAACAAACTTGCTGACTTTAGGGTCATCAGTAACCAAGGGCTCAGCTAGACAGGAGAATTTATTGTGGATAATAGCACATTAACTCACCATCGCAGCTGCATTCATTTGTTTCCATAATGCATTCGCAAGATCGCTGGGATGGGAAGCTATCCATGTTTGAAATTCACATGGAGCATGCCCACGAGTAAAGATGGTGGTCATGAGTGAATTACTCATGTTATTTTATTCTCCAAAAATTCCCTCAGTTTCCCTTCCTCCCCCACCCCCTTGTTAAATCAGAGATGCGGAAGAGCAATCTTCTACATAAAAAGTGTTGGTTTTGCTTTGCCACTCAAAAATAATGCATGCTTGCTTCCCTGAAAATCAACAATGGTAGCTCTGGCCACTTCATTGCTGGCAAGCCCACCTCTGCACATGTCTGACCAATCAAGTTTTTACTTCCAGGATGTGCCCCAATTCAAACTGGTTGTTCAAATGGGCTGAAATGCACATTTCCATGTATTAAAAAAAATTCACGAGAAACAAGAAAGGCAGTTATCACACAATACTTAGAGTTTTTGGCCCCCCTCCTTTCAAATATGGCGAATCCCTGTGGGAGCTCACCTGAACAAAAGGTATTCCCCTCGCATTCCATGAGGATTTTTTTTTCATCATCTAAACAACTCTCAAGTTTGGAGACTTTGCACGTTCTCTGATGGATTTCTTGAAGCAATAAATCAAGTTTTCCTTTTGACTTTACAGTAGGACCCCCATATCCACTGATTAATTATCCACTGAGCCACCCACCCTCCCTGTATGTATGTCTGTTTGTGTATTTTGTATATCATTTGTTGTAATTTGCTAGGTGGATGGCATGGGTCCTGATCCAGGTAAGTGGAGAATTGGGGTCTCCATCAAGGTCAAGGTCAAGGAGACCCCCTCCCCCTTTAGGATTAACAACTTGTTTGAAGGGGAGGAGGAAGTGTTGAGCAGGGAGGCTTGGCCAAAGCTCTCTCCTCCAGGAACGGGTTGGTAGCAACCAACAGGGACCATTGGCCAATAAGGGGTTGAGCAATGAAGGGATCTGGACCCATGCGATAGTGCCAACCATTTGCAGCCATTAGCAAGTTGCGGCCTTTTATTGCCAATATTCTTCATACTAATCAATACCTAATCTTTTATGTTTATCTTGTACTCAATACAATTGGTTAAGACAGCTTGTCGTTGTATGTGTTTTTATTAAAGGGAGGGGATTGGGAGCGTATGGTCTGGGTCCACAACTTTCCTTCTTGAAATAAATGGTCAGAAAATGGACTGGGAAAACAGCATTTAAACTGCCCTCTGGCCTCAGTTCCCTTGCACACCAAGACTTTTGCACTACTCTGCCTCCTAGTGCAACAGGGGAATGGAGATGAGAGAGGAAAAGAGGTGAGACTAAACTCTGCTTGGCTAAACGCACAGTAAATGAGAGAGCACCTTGAAGGTCAAGTGGAAGACACAGAAAGAGTTAGCTTGCCTTTATCTACCTCAGGGCTCCTCATATCTTGCCTCACTTGGAACCTTTCCCAATACACCTCTTTCTTGTCTACAGATTATAGAGTAGATCAAGTCAGTGTATGTGCAGATCAAGTATACCTATGCCTCAGTCAACTAAGTTGAACCTGGGCATTCTTCCTTTAACAGAAAAGTTCATACCAGAGGCAGAAATAACATGGAAAGAAGAGGGATAGGTTTCTATGCCACACACACACAAAAGAGTGGTTCAGTATGTTTTGGCAAAACTTTTATTGTGAAATGAAACAACCAGGTCACATAAGCCTTACATAAGTCAACAAATGCATTTTGAATCTTCTAGGGACCACTCAAAAGTTTCTTCCAAAATGCATCCAGGGATGTCTTTTTCTTTCACCAGCCTTCACTTTTCTAATGATTTCTATGTTGGTAGGTAAACTTATAGATTTATGGGAGATGTTAGCATGCTAGTGGTAGCTAGTAAGGCGGTCTTATTTGCTCTCCCCTCCTTTCTCTGTTTTACTGTTTGTGCATGCTCTGTAAGGGATTCTGGAGGCAGCTGTTGTTTACCTTGCCTATTATAGGCAGAGACACAGGGCTATGGTAGGATTGGCTAGAGCAGAATCCCATTATTTCCCAGAATTTCCAAAATTGAATTATTGGAAACTGTTTAATGCAGTGTAGATGTGTAAATAGCTATTGCTTAAAACAATTTGTAAGCCGCTCTGATAGCCTTGTGGCTGAAGAGCGGGGTAGAAATAACTAACTAAAAAAAAAAATCATTACTGCAGACACACTGCTGCAAACCAACACCAAAAATGTCTATGGGCCAGTTTACACAAGGAAATAAAATGTGAATTGGTGCACAGTTATGCCAATTCACAGCAGCTTTCATTTGTCTCCATGGGTTGTTGGGTTTTGTGGGGGGTTTTTTTGGAAGATCGCTAGAGTGTGAAGTTATCTGTCTTTGCTGTTCACATGCAGGTATGCCAGTGAATCAAGATGGTGGGCATGAATGAATTACTCACAGTTTTATTCTCCCCAACTTGCCACTGCCAAACTTTAAAAAAAAAAAAAACTAAATCCAAGGTGCGGAAGAGTGATCTTCTGCTTAAATTTAAAAAACAGAAAGAAAGACTGTTTCATCATCTCAATGTATGATTGCTACTACAAAAATCCAACATGATGGTTCTGGGCACTGCCTTGTTAGAAAGCTCTGCCCCCTGTGCATGTCCGACCAATCAGCTATCCACTTCAGGAACGTGCTGCAATGCGATTTGGTTGTCCTAACCAAATTCTCACCAAATTCTGAGAGGATTTATTTCACCGTCTGGACCGGCCCTATGTTTCTCCAGCCCTCCTTCACCATTCTCCCAATTCTGATGCTGCTAAAAAAAGAGTCCAGTTAGATAGAGGACAATAAGGAAAAGGGTGATGGGGCAGGCATGTCCTGAGTAGGACAAGAACTGACATTCTTTGCCAGAGGCTTTGTTAACTGAGCTATACCTTGGCCTTGTTCAGAAAATGAACAAACTTTGTGCACTTACATGTACCCCTTTTGCTATACAAACCAAACCAGGAAACTGCAATCAATCATTGTAGTAGGAGGGGCTAGCTCCTGTCAAAAATGATTGATGGGTTTTTGATTGATGACCTGTCAATAATCACTGATGGTCTGTCGAGAATGATTGATGCGCCTCCTTCATCCAGAAGTACTAAGGTGGGACATCCAGAATAGTTTGTGTGATCCCTTTAGAATCTCACCCCACCACTTCTGATCAATAGGAACCAGTTTTGAACCCATCAGGCCATCATGGTCTGAACCAGTCAATTGGTGTAGATTTCCAGTTTGTGCCCCAATTGGCTCCAGTGGGGTTATGTGACTATTCTAAGAACTTGTCCCACCATCCTGATCAATGGGGTCTGGTTTCGAACCCCTCAGAATCATGTGGGCCAAACTGGCCAATAGGAAGACAGCCTACAGAGAGATATATTCCAGAGAGAGAAGCAGCCATTCTTGCATACCCAGACACATTCTGTGGAGACAACATGGAGACTCTGAGCACCCTTATGTTCCAACACCTTATATATTTGCACAGGTATTATGGAGCATCAGCTAGTGGAGGATTTCTGTGTTCCTTTGTTGGACTGTGTACTTGTGTGTGGACAGAGTAATGAGAGTGTCAGTATCGGTTACAACAAACCTCACTACATACCTGTAAGTAAGCATCACATTGACACCATCACCATTGAGATAAAGACAGACCAAAACAAAACAGTGCCATTTCACTTTGGTAATGTGATTGTGAAGCTATACTCTGCCCCTGGAGAATATTGCATCTTTGAAATGGTGATCTTGAAAACATACAGTGATGCAAACCTTTATAGGTATTATTACAGGGTCCAGGAGACAAATGGTCTTCCAGGTTATCAGAGTCTCCTTGTAATGTATGGGTTTGGGCTTGGAGAGATTTTCAGAAGTGTGGTCACACCTGGGCACACCCAGAGAATCTCATGCCCTTCCTTTCTTCCTACCTTTACAATTGGGCCAATAAAACATCTGGCTTCATAAGCCATCTTTGAAGGGAAGCTCAGGAAATTACCTTGGATTTTACAACCTAGTGTTACCATGTTATCTGTAGTTTCCCATGGAAGTTCTTTTCATGTAACATCACATCCCTAGGCTAAGACCTCCTTTGATCTCAGTGATTGAGTGTATCAACAGACAAATGGTTAACTGCCTTCGTCACAAAGAGCCTATAAAGAAGGAAGCTTCTGCTCATTAAGGAGAAGCTTCTTCTCATTTTCATCATGTCTCTCTGTTGCTCTCTGTATCTATCTACCTGTCTGCCTGCATTGCTTTGACTGAGGTGTAGTGTCCATTGTTCTCTCCTAATGTCTCTCTGTCAGCATGCAAACTCTGAATAAAATCTCTTTAGCATTTTGCCTCTGGATCCTTGTTACTTGCTGTAACACAGAAGCCTTTTCAGATGATTTTATTATTGAAGATAGCCCAACACATTTTGGCCAGCAAATATTTTTATGGCCTTCCTCACTGGATTAGAACTTTAAAATCAACCTGCAGGGATTCTAAAAAGAGTGTTTCCAAAGCTTATGCCAGACATAATAAAATCATCTTTATTTTCAATGTCCTGAGACTGTCTCTCTTTTCCATGTCACATAATTTTCCATGTCAACATAGACTCTGTTTTCTCTTTTCATCATTTTTTGTGTGTTTTAAGATACATAATTGCCTTTTAAAGATATGTAATTGCATTTTCAATCTTACTTGTTTCAAGATGTTCTGTTCCCTCCATTGTGTCTTTGGAGAGTAAAAAAAAATGTTAATTCTCAGTTTTCTGAAGTGGGCCTATTCAATCTAAGTCCAAAAGATAATTTAGTTCTATTGGTAATGCTATCGTCAGCATTACTGTATGCAATTTAGTTCTACAGGTAATGCTGTCCTCAGCATTGTTCAAGGTAGCTTTGGGAACCACAAAGCTCGAGAAGCATCTTCTTAGTGGAAATAAGTAAATTCCTATTAAATCTCACGGAGAACACTCCAGAATTGTTTCCAAAATGTTGAGTGAAAAGCTCAGCCTGTCCCCCATTTTGGAAATCTATCTCTCAGGCCAGTCCTTAGTGTTGCTTAATCTTCCTTTGCAAGGCCACACAGGCATCTTTGACGATAAGTAACCTTTGTGCAATGACAAATGCATTTGATAGAAACATGAGAGAAATGTCCCCAAAAATGACAAACTGAAATGGTGCACACATTTTTGTCCTTTAAGTATTTAAGTGCCACGCTGACAGGAGTGACACTTGCTTAATAGTTACTGGATGTGAAATAGCCTTGGTTAGACCTTGTATGATGCCTACTTCAACTCTGTCATCTTTTAGACCTTTCTGACATAGTTTTCTCTGTTCCAGTGACACTCAGTGTGAAAAGGACCTTGAAACAGTTGCAAGCCTGAGCTCCTCAAAGTCAACACTAAAGTGCACTGAACATTGAAATACTATCTAATGGAGCTGTTAATGAGAAAAGAAACAGGCATGAGACTGTGCTGAAGACTTCAGTTCTTGAGTGACACTTAAGTTTGGAGCTAATGCATCTTCAGTGGCTGAGCACCGTCCAAACTTGTCGTATTTGCTGTTGGCTGTCTTAGGTAAATTCAAATTTCTCCCATATCTGGGTCTTATTTTTATGTTGGCCAGCATGATAATACCACATTGCAAATATAATCCTTCCTGCTGGAATTCTATATCACATTTTACTTAATGTAACTTCATATATATTTAGCTAAGTAGCAGAGGTGTTAAGAAACCCTGTTACTGAATTGTGAAGATGCATATTGGGACATTGGCAAGAGTGCCCAGTGCGCATCAGGACTGATACCCCTCAGTGTGCAATGCACACCAGGCACTTTGAACTTTGATGGCTCTGCTACATGGTAACATAACAGCAGCCCTCTACTGGAGACAGACATTACAAAACAGACCAGTTCTCATTCCCCTAGACTTAAGTTCACTTACAAAGACGTAGCTCCCATACAAGATTCCAGCCATAGTCACTTACCTGGGAGTAAGTTCCAATTAATTCAGTGGGGACAACTTCTCTATGTATGGGATTATCTCATTAATGAATACGCTCCAATCAAACACTGTGCTAGTACTTGCATTAGGACTTTCTTTCCCTCTCCTTTGTAGCATTTTACAGAAGATAAGACTTGCTCATGATGGTTTTCCAGCCCTCCATAACAGACATTAACAAGTTTTATTTAGCATAGGCTTTTGTACTCCACTCCATGTCATCAGATGGATTCAATGCTAGAGCTAGGGAAGAGGAATGGGGGAAATGGAAATGTAAAAGGTACCATCAGCTGATAATCTTAACTGTGGCCATTCAATAGTAATTGAGAAGTGGTAAGTGATAAACTCTGCTTGGTGGTACGAAGTGGTAACTGATTATATTCTGCTTGGCTTTGACAAAGGTTTCGTCCATCAGCGTTTAATCTCTAGGTGAACTCTTTTAATCAGGGGGATAGAGATAGGAGGGCCAAAGGAGATGGAAAACCCAAACCCAAAATTATAGACAATGAAAATTGCTTAAACAGTGGTCATAAGGCAAACAAAAGTTGAGTGGTAATACAGACATATCTTCATAATAATAAATCAGTTATTGTTGTGTGACTTCGAGTTGTTTCTGACTTATGGTGACCCTAAAGTGAACCTACCACAAGGTTTTCTTGGCAAGATTTGTTTGCGAGGGGTGTGTGTTGCCTTTGCCTTTCTCAGAGGCTGTGAAAGTGTGACTTGCTCAAGGTCACCCAGTGGGTTTCCATGGCTGAGCAGGGATTCAAACCCTGGTATCTAGAGTTGTAGTTTGATGCTGAAACCACTACACCATGCTGACTACACATAAACTACTGTGAAAAATAAATAAATAAACAGAACCCACTAGTTAGTACCAGAGCTAACAATGTCATATTATGACATAAACTGTAACTCCAAGTCTCCAACTACTTTGGAGTAACTTTAAAATTAATGTAAAAACTGCTAAAGTTACTAAATTATTGGGCTACCAAATAACATTACTCCTAAAGTTTTTTTTTCTTCTAATTTATATATATTTTAATTAATGCATGTTTTTAATCCTTTGCAATTTAATATTATTTTAAGGGGTGGGTGGGCTAGGGTATTGTGAGTATGGGGTTTTTATATTGTAAGCCGCCCCGATTGCGTTGCAGAGGGGCGGGATATAAATAAAATTTTATTATTATTATTATTATAAATTATGGGAAATAAAAAGGGGAGCATTTTTATGTGCATTTATTTTTTAAAAGTAGATAAAAAGTAATGTGGTAGCAAGGTGGAACATGCCAAGCCACTCTTTTAATAATCACTAATGCTAACTTGATATAATGAGAAGACATGACTCACTAGAAAAGACATTAGTGCTTGGCAAGGTAGAAGGCAGTAGGAATAGAGGAAGACTACATTCCAGATGGATAGACTCAATCAAGGAAGCCACAGCCCTGAGTCTACAAGAGCTGAGTAGGGCTGTTGATGATAAGGTGACTTGGAGGCCTCTCATTAATGGGGTCACCATAAGTTGAAGTCAACATGATGGCAATTAACAACAAACCCCCTCCTACTCCTAACCATTGCTATTCAATATGTCTACAAAGGGAACTATAGCTAACAATGTCTAAACAAACCAGGATTTAAGCCATGATTTGAAGTTTACTTCCAAATCTTGGCTTGTTTCGAAGCCATTAATCATTGTGTCTTGTTCTAATATGTCAAGAAAATATAGTTCAGTGTACAGTACTTGTCTGGTTTGTTTTCCCTCTTTTTTGAAGGGAAGAATGAAATGGCAGGAAAGTGCTGGCTGTGGCCTCTCAGAGTTTGTGTCTGTTTTGGTTTAATAAACTAAAACTTTATTTTCCAAACACAGCAACTGTGAACTCTTACTATCCTATAAAATTAATACAATGGCTGACAGACCAAGACTGCAATCTTATACAGGTTGACTGGGAGGAAGTCTCATTGAACCCAGTGTGGGTTATTTCTGTGTAGACATGTTGTGATAATGGGCTCTCCCATTATCTGAGGAATACAGCTGAGGGGTATAGTCTCCCCTTCAGGTAAAATATACAAATGATCAGCTAGTTGTGTTAGGGCTTATGTTTCTTTCTAACCTCAGCTAAATATGACTCAGGCTGTTCCTAACTTTGTGACCACTCCTAAGTAATGCCTGAAGGAAGGTCCCTTCATGTGTAAGATACCCTTTTGCTTATGTAAGATTGCTTGCTAAGGATAAAAGCTTTCCTTTAAAGTTTTCTTCCCCTCACTCTCTTCACATGCTTTTGCTTGGTGTGTGTGCACATAATATGTAAAGGATTCTTATTTTCCAAAGGAAGGGGAGGGAAAGTCTCTGTAGAGACAGAAAAGTGCAAGTTAAGCCCTCAGTAACTCCCCACTGAGTTACTGAGTCATGTGAGGTAAATCAATGGGTGGTAGCTGCTAGATGATCTTAGGGGATCCCCTCTCCTACTCAAGAGCAGGAGACAGGGCCACTACACATGTACTGGATTGCATTGTTAATAAACAACTTCATATGGTTTTACAAGCAAACTAATGTTAATGTTCAAACTTCATGCCATCCTCTTAAGCAGGTTGGATTGGCATCACCAAACCTTCCTTTTTTTAATTTTTACTGTCTTGTTTACCTCTGCATAACAGAAATAATTTCCCAGTGGTACAGAGAGTATCTACCATCCGTCAAAATTCTAATGTACTGTGGGTGGGAGTAGACAGCACATTACCCAAGACAGTTGATCTAATATGTGTTCAGGGACCTATATGTTCTATTTACCAAACTTTCCACTACATTAATGTTTAGATTCTCCTGAGGATACTTGCATAAAGAAAGCTGAACAAAGTTGACGATTGGCATGATATCATTTCACTGGAAAGGGTGATTAAATCATTTACATTTCCAGCATACCAGCTATTAAAAGAAATTCAGTGTATTTCATTTTTTAAAAAAAGACAGGCATCCTGTTAGTGACATATCCTGCTTATGTAACTTTTCTCATCTTGGTGAATGGAGGAATTCAGCACTTCCATCCACTACAGCTCCCTCCACAAACCACTGATGTGTTTTCTAGCTGGGTGCCTCTCCTTGTGTCCATTCAGTGGCCAGGACAGGCAGACAGACAGACAGACTTGATTCCTACAACCTCTCATAGGAAGAAAAATGCATTGTCCTGGACATACCAGGGGTCCTCTGGAGATGTAAGAGGATGGCATCATCTTCTAGCAGCTGATTCCAGGATTGGAGCTCCCTGCCTGGCTGTCCCTCATCCAACTTGTCCTCATTCATGGGGTAGTGAGTGGGTGTCTGGCCAAAAATTGGGCAGGTTGAGTGTGTAGGCGAGATGAGACATAATTGTACCTGGTGGTAGTTTATGATGGACCAGTGCAATGCAGGATCTTGACCAAACATTGAATATGCCTCCCCCTGCCCTGCACCACACTAACCCCAGAGGGCTCCAAGGTTGACTCAGCCTTCCATCCTTCTGAAGGTCGGTCAATTGAGTACTCAGCTTGTTGGGGCCAATTAGCTAACACATTGTAAAGCTGTTTAGGGAGTGCTTTGGCACTGATAAGTGGTATATAAATATCAATGCAATGTAATGTAAATGTAAGTAGACCCCCTGGATTTTTTCATATATTAGACCTTGTTATAGTCCAGAATGTTTAAGAGCACTGAACACTGGAGTAAGATTTGTTCAGTATGTCATTAACAAAATAGAATAATGGGCCAACACTCCTAGCCACGGATATCAAATTAAAGCATTTTAATTTCTGATCTTCATTAGAATTTAATTTTTAGTATTCATAGAAACACCATTAAAAATCTATTTTATTTTCAGGAGCACTGTGTCCTTGGAATGGCCCATTTCTTGGGTTTCCTTTCAAAGCGTCTAATAGGTTTCTGGTTCAGATGATGGGAGAGTGACAGTGGAGCTGACAGTTCTATTAGCTGTAGGAACAGGACGGGTCAATAAAAGATTCCTCACACCTATGGATAATGAGCTCGGCTTCTGAACAGTGTCCTGATTCTTGTAGGAACAGCTCTGACATGACAAGCTAGTTGTGGATGTAGATAAAGCAACATACTCTGACTAATATTCATTAAAATTATGAAGCCTGGGGCAGTCCAACAGAAGCAGTGCTGAATTCCTCCATCCACCAAGATGAGAAAAGTTGCATAACTGTACAAACTAACAAATGTTCTCACCTATCCAATTTAAAATCAGCCCAATTTTTTCTCTGCCTCTCTTTTTTAGGTAGAGGGGGGAACCCCCTCCCCCAAAATCCTGACTAAAAATATGATAGTCTCTAAAGTGATTCAAGATTCTTTGTTGGTTTTGTTTGAACACAGCTCCCCCACCATTAAATTATCTTTCAGGGTACAAATCAGTTGTTTGTGCATATTCAGGGCTCTTTCACTGTATACAACAGTAGTGCTATGACTCCACTTTAATTGCAATGGCTGCATCCTATGAAACCCTGGGATTTGTCATTTGAGTTGGCATTTAGAATTCCCTGCCATAGGGCTATAGTGCTTCACCAAATTACAAATCCCAGAATTCCATAGGATGCAGCCATGACAGCTAAAGTGGAATCATAGCACTATAACTGTGTAGTGTGAAAGGTCCCTGTGATGGGAATTGTTATTTAACTTATTGATTATATAATTTATATATATAATTCTCTTGGGTATGTTGCCTTTCCAAGTGTGCTGATTGGCTGCTCAGGAAAAACACCCAACCAATCATCACCCACATGCAAATTCCCTCTCTACCTCACAATCCACTCCTGTCACTCAGGAGATTTTCAGACAGGCAAAAATCGCTCCTTGCCGCGCGAGCAGCCTCCCGAAACTGCTGCGCGGCAAGGGTCTTCTTCGGACGACGCTGTGCCTCTGGCGAAACCGTCCGTGTCACTTCCGTGAAGCTTGGGACGGCTCCGCGTCATATTTCAATCACGGGCAGCCTCCGTGCTTGAAATATGACGCGGAGCCGTCCCAAGCTTCACGGAAGTGACACGGACGGTTTCGCCAGAGGCACAGTGTCGTCCGAAGAAGACCCTTGCCGCGCAGCAGTTTCGGGAGGCTGCTCGCGCGGCAAGGAGCGATTTTTGCCTGTCTGAAAATCTCCTCAGTCTGTGGCCCAGATTGGGACCCAGGCAGTCAACTGGTGGAGGGGGCAGCAATGGGCCACCTGCAATGGGACCCAGGCAGTCAACTGGCGACAACAGTGGTGACGGCAGGGCAACAGAGTGAGTCACCCTCAGCAATTCCAGGAAAAGTGTGGAACACTGAGAAGGGGGAGGAGGAATTTAAATATCCACCAGCCTACCTTACAGGGTTGTCATGAGCTCTACCTGGTATTTGGGAGAATTTTTTTTAGTGGCGTATGTTACACCAGGTACAGCTAGTAGAGTATAAAGTAAAGAACTATTGGGAGGGAGAGGGAATGGAATGTTGGAGGGAATCTTGATTGGTGGAAGGTTTGAGGAGATTTACATAACGCTGGTGAATGACATTTGGTGAAGGATAATTAGTTGGTATTTGGTTTTAGTTAGACAGTTGATATTGTCACCAGTTACTTGATTTTAAGGAGGGAGTTGGTAGGGTTGCTCTGTGTGGAATGTTTATGATTAAGAGTCAGTCAGATTTAGGAATAAATGAGTGGTATTTTAAGGGTCTGAGTTAGCTAGAGAGGTGTGTGAGTGTGTGTACTATTTTCAGTGCAATAAATATTTACTCTGCCTTGTTATGTTTAACTTAAGTAAATAAAGAATTGTTTTTGTTCTTACACACTTTTGACCCCTGGGAACACTATCTAACTGAAAGCTTGGGTTCAGACAAGTTTGGATTCAGACAAGTGGCTGTGATGATAGCATTGAATATAGAAAGGTGGTGTCCAGTGCGGATAGGAGTTGTATAAATCCTTATAGCAACCTTGAGGGCATTTAGACAGTCCCCACAGTTCATACCATGCAAGGGGGAACAGGAAGAAGTCCTTATATTAGTGGCAGAGGTGGGGATCAGGGAAAGCCCTCTCTCTTGGTGATTGCAGAGAGCACCATGGAAATCTTCACGTGTGGTGGTTTAAACCCCACACTTAGCCACAGTGGTGGAATTTCCTGAGTGGAACCCTCACAGTTGGTGACAAGGGGGGGATTTCTAGAGGGGAAACCTCTACATTTGGTGGCAGTGTCTTAGGGTAAGAGTAGGAAACCCCCACATTTGATGGAACCACTGTGGGATACAAACCAAAAGTGAACCAAAACGTGTATGATGCCAACCAAAAATGAACCAAAGTGTATCATATAAAACAGTAAAGTGTAAACTAAAAACCTAAAGGTAGTAAATACAGAAGTGAGTTTGAAGAATAAATAATGAAGAAAAAAATTGCAGAAACTTGGGCTTTAAAGAAAAAAAGCACTGATTGAGATGTACAAGTCCCTGAAAAAAGGCACAAAGAAGCTCAGTGCTAAGCACAGGACAGATTACATGATGTGTGTGTGTTTAATTACACAGATATGGGCTATAGGGAAAACACAGATATCCTGTGACAGAGCTCTTTATTTCCCTCACTCTCAAAAAACACCATTAATTTTTGCAGCTCTGATATACACCTTGTGTGACTCTTTTGTAGCTGTCACCTCCATGTTTCAGAACAGAGTGCTTCACTTTGGGGATATTTCAAAGGCTGATAGACAGCAGATGGTCTGCATGGAAGGTCTTTTGCAAAGCCTACTGGGGAAGGGGGATGGAGAAAGACAATATAGCCATTATCTGGTACCAATGCAGCTCAGAACTAGGTTTTTAAATTCTTCCTGAGAAGGCAAACACATAAAGGCTGGCATAACATGATCAGAACTGAATACACACTCCTATAATGCTTTTATACAGATATATAGCTGTTTTCAGGAATTCTGCATGGATGTAACCTCTACACGGGAAGAGGAAGAGTGAGGGATGAGTCTGTTAGTTCCATCTCCATCACTGTTCTCATCACGTATAGGGTGTGGCTTCCTGAAATGGAGAGTTTCCTCCAACCTCATAATCCAGGTTCCAGTGACCAGGGGATGGTGGGGCTGACATGTTTTATTCCCTCCCTTGCCCTTCTCAGTGTATAGAGCTTAAAACACTGGAATGGGGGCTTATATCAGGTATCGGGAGTATGTAGCCCTCCGTTGACTGTTATGCCCATCATCCTTAGCCAGTATAGCTTATGGTGGGAAAGGATGGGATTGCATTCCAACAGCATGGAGAGCCACATGTCCCCCATCCATGGTTTATATGAAAAGGTGGGAATCATGCAACTCTCCAGATTTTGATGGACTGCAGATTCCAGCATCCAGCTTGCTGGATAAGGCTGTTGGGACTTGCATGATTCCCATCCCAGTTCATAAGATAGATCATGGGGTGGGGCCACAAATTACAGCATCAAGTCTCACCCCCAACCTACATAGATCATTTGGCTGCACCTCATTTACAGAGCCTCAGTGTTGTCCATGTCACCTGTACCCTGCAAAAATGCAGCGAAGCTTAGTGCTGCTCAGAATAGTGGTCCAAGGACTGGAGTTGGTCCACAATCCGTTCGCTGCTGGTCCTTGGTGAGTCTCTAAGAAGGGAAGAATCAATTGTAGCCAATGGGCACAAATATGGTACCAGTCCCTGGCAAATTAAAAAAGGGGGGACATCAGTTCTATCATTTATTCTGACCATAATATATGTGTTTAAATTAAATTCCAAGACATCAGAGCAATGTGATACCTTCTCTTCTCCTTTGTTTTTTTTAAAGGTATAGTGCTATTGTGCATCTGTTAAATAGCACTTTTACACTATCACTCTCTAACTCTTTAATTAGAGAAGAAAGTTTGCCCTTCAAATCAAAGGACTATATCAGAAGACCATTCCCAGGTTTTAAAAATACTATTGGAAGAACCCTAGTGTAAATCCAACATATCACTTCAAACAGCAGCCACCCCCACCCCCCAAGGTTGCAGAGGTGACAACAACTGGCAAAATCCAAAAACTCACAGAGCTATTTTGTGAGAAATCTCACTTCTTTCGATCAGTCTTGAAGAGCCCTGGACACACAAAAAGTAGCACAGAAGAGATTTAAAGAAATGATCTCTAAAGCAAAGTCAGAGAGCCAGTGTGGTACAGTGGTATGAATGTTGGACTAGGACTCTGAGTCCAGTGTTCAAATCACCACTCAGCCACAAAGAAACTGCTATGTGACCATGGGTACACTCTCTCAGCCTCAGAGGAAGACAATGGGAAACCTTGAATAAATGTTGCCTAGAAAATGTTAGGACAGAGTCGCCAGAAGTCAGAGTTGATTTGAAGGCACATAACAACAACAAAACCAAAGTCAAATTCCTACTTTTATTACAAATATTTATGCACACTGTTTCTGCCTGCCCACAGACCAACAGGGCAGCTTAAAGATAAAATGAATCTAGAATAGACATAAAGCGTGAATCACAATAGAACAGTATTAATACAAAGGGCTAACAGGAGTATTGCCTTCTTGTCATCCTACTGAATGTCTCCAACACACAAAAACAAGAAGGATGTCAACCCATGCCCTGGTTTCTGGCCCCTTTGGGGATGATCTGCAAGAGGAAAAGAGCCTCCTTCTTCCAAAGTGTGCTAAGTAGCAACCAAACCAAGAAGCAGAAAATGCTTTCTTCATAAAAGCTGGTACCGTAGTTCTCACACCTGGGCAAAGGGTCAGTTAGTTTCCAGTTCTTCTCAGTACTGTCAAAGTTGCTAGCAGGGGGAGGGGGGAGCCTTCTTCCCAAACACATTTTAATTTTATTTATTTATTCAAACTAAAGAAATGTGAACAACCTCGATTACTGTAGACCCAAACATTTAATCATGTCATAGTTTGAAACATCTGGAGGGTACCACAGTGAAGGTACCACAGAAACTCTAGTATCCTCCAGATGTTTCAGACTACAACTCCAATCAGTTCTAGATGGAATTGTTCAATAGTCATGGATTATAGGAGTTAAAGCCCCAAACACAGAGAAGTTCCCTTCTCCCGACTTAGGACTTGTCTACACTGGCCAGAATACACCACCTTCCAGCCGGAGTATTCTTATCCTAGAGCTTACCTGGATCCGAACCCCCCTCCCCTTACTGTGATGAAACAGGCAGAGGCCTGCGCACACACACTAGCCAGTATCAGTGGGTGCTTCCGACGCTATCGCACATCACACTCTTTTAAGCCAAGAGGGAGTCCCTCAGCCTGTGATCAAGGCTGGTCACATGCAGGGGGCCTTGATGATGTGCCGGGGGCCTCCTTCCTGG
The DNA here is from genome assembly GCA_030847615.1 of Gambelia wislizenii. Lineage (NCBI taxonomy): Eukaryota > Metazoa > Chordata > Lepidosauria > Squamata > Crotaphytidae > Gambelia > Gambelia wislizenii. Next base: position 159,089,989 of record JAUMIR010000001.1, on the reverse strand, counting down.
CTTCAGAATGACACCAGCAGTGGAGGCACCCGGTGATGCAGTCCAGCATGCAGCTCCTGCGTTCCCATGCCAGACCCTGGAAAGCATCACACTGGTTTTTCCAGGGGTTATTTTGAAACATATTTAAAGGGTTTACCTCAGATTTTCCCTCAAGACATTGTCAGGACTCTCTGGAGGCAAATCGGGACAAGAGCCCATGTTGTTTGGATTGCAGGGCTCCAACGCAGGGGGAAGCTGGGGTAAACTGTCCATCTAGATAAGCCCCTAGTTTTATAAATGTGAATACTAGTGATGTACATCAAAAGATGATGTGTGAAAACGCAAAAGCTTTTTACTGTGGTTATACATTATTATACATACAATATTATCCCAAAAAACTTGCTAAAATGAGAAATATTTGTGGGAAGGAAACTGCTGTGTTGTGTGCAGTGGGAGTAAGAGCTGAGTCATGGCTTTTGAGGTTAGTGGAATTCCAGAAAGCAGTAAGATATTAAAGAGATATATGAACTCAATTAGTATGCATAACATCATTTATCATATTAAACCACAAGAGATGTACTCATAAATACTAGCATATGAAGGTCACCGCACAAACACTACATAACATTGTACTAAAAATATGTTGAGTTGCTACTGAATTAGGTCTTTTGTTTTGCATAGATTGAAATAGGTGATATCCAGCTACTCAATTAATTGCCAAAAACTTTTTTATATATAATGATAAATACTGCACATAGGAAGAGAACTAGGTCAGTTAACTAATACCCTCAGTTTTTGAATTTCAGAAAGCTTCAGTGAATATATGAACAGAAAAGGAATATGTAATAACCAAGGAGGGATTTTAAACCCAAAGAATGTTCCCTTCTTTATAAAATTCAATAGTTTACCACAGTTACCCAGTCATTTTTGCAAAATATAATTACAGCTTTTCATTATTTAGACAGGGCATTAATTACAGGGAACAGATCATTTTTTAAAAGTAGTTAACCCAAAAGGAAAGATATTCATCATTAAGGACTGACCTTATGATTTAAGCTACCCTGGAGCATTTTCCTAGTAGCTTGCTGAAATGATTCTCTCTCTCTCTGGCTTTTCTTCGCAAACGAAGATTCAGGAAGGACTCATCCCACGCCTTCTGCAAGCGCGCTGATGACTAAAAAGGCCAATCCGAGATAAACAAGTCCGGTTGCAAAAAGTGCAGCAGAAGGTCTCCTTGGGTGATGTTTTTGGGTTGTGATTCTTTCTGCGTTGTCGTTTCTCTTCAAGACTTGTTCGGCGTGAGTTCTCAAATAAGGCTGCAGCATTGTGGATAGTGCGTCTCCATGCCTCCCGATGTGAGGCCAGGGCGGACCACCGTTGGTGATCAATTTGGCCAAGCCTGAGATGTTGTTTCAGGGAGTCCTTGTATCGCTTTTTTGGAGCGCCCCTCTTACGCTGACCCGTGGCGAGTTCACCGTAGAGTAGTATTTTTGGGAGGCGATGGTCCTCCATCCTAGAAATTAAGGATATAATTATTAGAGAAAGATAATAATACCTACAAGAAGTTTATCTATGGGGGGGGGAGATTTATAAAGTTAGCAATAAGATCATAGCCAGGTTGTTGAGATCCTTCCACCCAATGCTCAAGAGCTAATAAAAAACAGCAACAACTACCATCTATCTACACATGCTCAAAAACCATCTGGTTAATTGATTAATTCCATTAACTGATTTCTCTGGTTGTGAGACCTGTCCTTGGTACTTCTTTATTGGACTAAACTAGGGCTACTAAATGTATATTTTGGGTATTGTGTGCCCTGTGTCCAAAGATCATGTCAAAATTACAGTAATAAAAAGTTGCAAGCTACACTAAAAAAAAAGTGGCACTGCAGCTTTTAAAACTGCCTTCTGGGGGGAAATTGACTGAAGCTGAGGATTATCTTCTTCAATATATCTCAAACCTTATGGAGCAACATTGTGGCTGCTACAGACCTGTCTTTGCTGTTATGTGCCTTCAAGTTGACTCTGACTTAAGAAGACAAATGGGCTTTTTGGCAAGATTTATTCAGATGAGGTTTGCCATTGCCTTCCTCTAATGCTGAGAGATCGTAACTTGATCAAGATCACTCAGTGGGATTCCATAATTGAGTAGTGATCCAAACCTAAGTTTCCCAGAGACCTCTAACACTCAGACCACTACACCATACTGGCTACTAACTCTAAAAATAAATTGCTCCAATTCTTAGAAGTTACTTCGTTTTCTGTGTCCCTAATGACCCTCGGGCCTAAATACTCCAAAGGCACCAGATCCTGCCTGATCTTGGAAGCCTAGCAGGGTCAGCTCTGGTTAGTACTTGGATAGGAGACTGCCAATAAATACCAAGTACTGTAGGCTATATTTCAGAGGAAGAAACTGGCAAAACCAACTTAAAGTATTCCTTGCCTAAGAAAACCCTGTGAAACTCATGGGATCACCATAAGTCAACAGGCAACTTCTTTTTAAAAATCATTTTTATCCACACACAAGAATAACATACAGGTCTTTAACTCATATTTACATTCTTATATTTAAAAGTAATAAAAGCACACCTCATCCTTACCCTTCCAAACTTTCACGTATTCATCCTTCCTTCTCATCTACATACATACAGCCTTTCCTACTTCCTTATTCATTACTTCCCATTAAGTTTAACCTTCTGTTATATTACTGTTTTTATGACTTTCTAAACAACAAAGCACGTTGTATGAACAACTTTTTGTGTATATAAATTAGAAACAGGTATAAGTCTCAAAATTTAAATTAAGTCTTAGATAAGAAACCCCACCTTGATCCATTTGTCCCATATCTCAATGAGATATTCTTTAATTACATTCCATTCTTCTTCAAATTTCTCTGTGTTATTTTCTCTTATCACTTGTGTTAGCTTATCTAAATATATTAATTCAGTTACTTTAGAGGACCATTCCTCTTTTGTGGGGACACAATCCATTATCCCAATGTCTTGCAAAGACAATTCTAGCTGCTAAGATTAAAGCAAAAAATATTTTTCCTGAGATTTTCCAAAGTTATTTTCAAATATACACAGTAAATATGTTTCTGGATGCATCTGAAATTGAATTCTTAATATTTTTTCTATTTCTTTATGAATCCATGACAAGTATTTATATGCTGCTTTGCAAGACCACCAACAATGAAAGAAAGTACTGACCTCAGTTTTGCATTTCCAACACTTGTTGTTAGAATGTTTGTATATTCGTGATGATTTATATGGTGTTAGGTACCATCTATATCATTTTCCAGCAATTTTCCTTTAGATCTTGGGATGCTGTAATATTCATGGTTTTACTCCAAGGTTTCTCCCAATCCTCCAGCAATATTTTTTTTAATATTTTGGGCCCATTTGGCCATAGGTTCTTTGATTATTTCTTCTTCGCAGTCCCATTCTAACAACAGTTTGTATATTTTGGATAGCTCTTTAGAACTTTCTGGTGTCAGTATGTCTTCTATTTTCAATTTCTTTTGTTTAATACCATATAGTTTAATAGCAGCTCTTAACTTCTCCCACATCTGCCTAAATAACCACCAGTGGCATTTTATGCTTTCTGGATTTAATTGTTCTTGGGTTTTTATTATCAGCTGGTCTTTTCTCCATATCACTAAATCTTGGTAGCTTAGCCATTTTACTCCTGGGATGTGTTCTCATCTATAAAATGCTTTGTGTGGTGATATCCACAATGGAGTATTGAGAATGCTTCTTGCTTTATATTTTTTTCAAATTCAGAGTAGTGGTCTCCTAATACAGTGATTGTTGAAATCTTTGTTGACATTTTCTTTATTAAACCACACATGCATGTGCCAGCCAAATCTTAACTCCTCTCCCTCTAGTGCCAATAAGTCAACAGGCAACTTCAAGGCACAATGAATCCCTACTGTATGATGATGGTCCTCCCAAATGTGAGGGAAACTTTTCTACTGAAGATTATGGGTTCTTTGGAAATATGAAGATTGTTAGAGGAATAATTAAAATTACAGATTTGGAGATTACCTATCTAGGATATTGTACAGCTAAGAACTTAAGATTTTTACCAGCACTGAGAAACTGTTTTGGTTACAACTGCAATATTAAAAATCACGGAACAATATGTGAAAATTCAAGATAATAACACCCAAGATTTGCTTATAATTTAGCTCCTGACAAACATTGTTGAAACCAAATGTGCATCAGCCATCATTGAGCTTAGTTGTCATTGGTTTGAATGCAGAGAATCTTACGGGAAATTACTCTGGGTGATTTTTGTTGATTCCCTTTCAGTCCTCGTATCCCATCTCATTCAGGGGGTCCCCTGACCCTCAGAAGAGGCTCCAGGTGAGTCTACCGGCCTTCCACCTCAACCTCTCTGGATCCAAGCTGTTGCATTTGGTGGATAACCCAAATTATTACTCATCTGGAGGGAATCAAATTACCTAGAAATTGTCATACAGATTTTCTCTTCATCCTTAGGTAAGAATGCCAGCTTGAGTGTTCTTTCCATTTGCCAAAGAAAGGTTGTAGATCCTGGGATGCATTGGGACATTAAATAAGTTTGTGGTTCAATCAATTCCCAATTTAATTACTGCATGTCACTCAGCTGTCAGAGAATCTTTGCCAGAAAGAAAAGCTAATCATTCTTCTTTGGCTACATGTGGTATTTCAGAATTCTCCACAGCTGCAAACAGTCACTGCAGTCTTGTTACTTAATGAGTTAGCAACAACCTGTCTTGTGAAGCAAGGAATGCTAAAAAAATAGCTAATGAAAACAAGTCTATTCAGTTTGCAATGGGGACTCCTGGTTAATCACACTGAGGTCTTATCGATGGTTTCCAACTGTGGTTCTCAAGATATTGTTGGGTGACAACTCTCATCATATGCAAGGAACTTGGTTAATGACTGGGGATTAAGGCAAAACATAAACAGCCTGTGGATTAACGTGCTTTGATTACAGCTTCTCTCTCCCCACCCCCCAAAACACATACACAAAACCCCCAGATGGTTTTCTATTCAAAGCAGAATTAAATCAAACTCACCCCAGCGTACAGCATAAAGGGGTGAGGAGCAAATGAAAACAGTTATCAAAAGTCAACCAAGACCATGGAAATAATTAACACAGTAATAAGAACCAGCATTGCAGCCCATACACACCAGACAGAAATGTCATCCGTAACCTTTCCAAAGGTAAGACTTAACAGGAAGAACTTATCCCCATCACTGTGTGTGACATGCCTTCAAGTCACCGGTTGACTTATGATGACCCCACAAATCCCATAAGGGTTTCTTAGACAAGGAATATTCACAAGTGGTTTTGTTTGTTCCTTCCTCTGAAATATCGCCTAGAGCACCTGGTATTCATTGGCAGTCTCCCATCCATGGCCCCCACATCCTGAAGTGGGCCCCCAGGCCAAGATCTTGGGCCGGCCCTCTACTGCTGCTAAGGTTAAGAGCAATGAGATGCTCTACAGGATTTAGGATAAAAGTTAAAATAAGTCAAGTTTAAATGATAACACTAAAGCAATATTTATATTTTATTTTTTTTAAAAAAAACTAAATGGATTTAGTTTTACATTTAAAAACTTACAATAATATCATGCCAGGGCCCCCTCCTAATCCTGGGCACCTGGACCCACAGGCTAGACCCTTGTCAGCCACCACCACCACCCTTTGTGGGGGCCATGCCCCCATCCAAGTACTAGCCAAGGCTGACCCTGCTTAGTTTCCAAGATCAGACAGGATCTAGTGCCTTTAGGCTCTTAAAGTCCCATCATTAGACACTCACAAAAGATGTCCACAGGCAGACATACAAAAGATGTATTCTGCAACTGGTGAACCAGGAAAGGTCCTGCCCAACATATCCATAGTTCTTGGACAGAGTCTAGTAAATGAAGTGGTTCAGAATATCCACCCCATGTGAACTTCACATGTGAAGAATGAAAATCTTGCTTCCACTATGGGGCGCCAGGTTACAACCTGGAGAGGCTTTCTGTCATTTTTAAAGAGTAGTGACAGAAGGTACAACTTAGGCTTTCCTGTCTTTGCTGAAAGAACCATAGCATTCCTTATACTCATCCCCAGTCCCACAACGATTTTGCATTCATCGTTTAGATTTTTTTTCCATGAAAGGTTTCTTTAACTCACCCCCCCAGCCCTCAACCTGCCATTTCACAGATTAAGCAGCTCAATAATCACAGATTGAGTCTCATGTTGCATTGGCAGACTCGAGCGTCTTTCTGACTATTGTATTTCAGCATTCCTAATGACTTTATATCTAAATGAGACTCACTGGTACTCACAGATTATTACAGGCTGTATTTCATAATTAAAAAAGAAGTCCCTACAGTGGTGTGCAGATGCTTAGATAATCAGAATTTATAGCTACCAGTGTACTACCATGCCCCATAAAAATAAAAATGGTGTGTTTGAACTTGAACTCTCAATTAATCCATATTAACTTTAAATATAATAAAGAGTGTGGGGTGTGTGTGTGTACTCTTGATTTAAAGAACTCCTCTTCAGGATCACTTCATAAACAGTAGTTTTCATCGCATCAGTCCATGGGGATGAGAGATGCAATATGTTTACAATACTATATTTAATCAGATTACAATTAAGGGCTCATCTACATGAGCAAGGATACACCCACTCCTCTGCCACCATTTTTTCTACTGTCTCAGAAACCAGAAAGAGCCCACGGAACATGTGACTGAAGGCCCCCTGCAAGTGACCAGCCTTGGTCACATGCTGAGAGACCCCTGCATGGCTTCTGAGAGAGCCAGGGAGCAGACTGCAGTAGTGAGAGCCAGCATGCCAGATGGGTTACTACAGACACACAGGGCCTGATCCAGTTTTTGCCAGTGGTAATGGATAAAACTGGGTATTATTTGGAACAATTTATCAGGCCCTACCCTGGCTTGCCCCACCCTGAGCCTTGTTTCTGCACTAGGGATCATAAGGACTCTCTGGAGGCAGAACGAGGCAAATGCCCTGCATCATATGGACATCTGAGGAAGGGGTGGTTACTTCAAGGTGAAAGAAGCCATACTCAATACCCTCAACATCTCTGCGGATACCTACCAGCACTGAGTCTGGGAGGTCCCGTGGAAACCAGGAGTTCACCCCAGGATGCTAGGCCAAAAGATTTGAGCCAATGGGATGAGATTGTTAAAGCCGTCTGTCTGTTCAGCAGTGGAAGTAGCTGAGTTGGTTCTGATTGAGCAGTATGTGGTGGCACTGTGGTGGTTGCTGGCTAAGGTACCATCAGCCAAAGACATTGGAGGTTGTCTCAGTTCAACTAATTGGTGTCCGGAACATAACTATTAATGGATGGATCCTCAGAACAGAACGTGCCCTGTCCCCATGACTGTGGGAGGTGGAGCCACACCCTGCAACAGAAACACCCCCCCCAAAAAAAATATTAACACATTTGGAGCCTAATCAATTTCCTCCAAAATGTACATGTACATAGTTTTAAACTGTTATAACCTACAATATAGGGAGAAACTAGTTTTAAAATACAAGTGCTTCTTGTATATACCTAGTTCATGCTATTCTTGTCCCTAAAGGAAGTGGAGGTAGATGAGATGGAATATCACATATTATGTGTATATAATGCATTAACCTCACAGCTTATCTACCTAGTGGTAACCAGGGGCATATCTGCCCAGCCGACATGTGAATGGATGCTGCCCTGTAAATATATATTCAGCCCTTTCACACAACACAGTTATTGTGCTATGAATCCACTCTAACTGTCTTGATTGCATCCTATGGAATCTGGGGGGTTGTCATTTGGGGAGGCCCAAGAACTCTCTGGCTGACCATTCTAAATGGCCCTCCCCAAAGTGCAAACTCCAAGATCCCATGGGATGGAATCACAGTAATTAAAGTGGAATTGTAGTGCTATAACTGTGTAACATGAGAAGGCCTCTGAACTTGGCAATGTATACAATTAGCATTGGCTACAAGGAGATAAAAGCATTGCATAGAATTCTGTAAATCATTCAAAGCCCAAGGAGAGATTTTGGCACAAAAAGATGGAAAGCCAAGGAAAGAAGGAAGAGAAAATGGGAGAAGGTGGGGAGAGAAAGAGAAGCAGGGCTGAAGTTCTAATGGAGCAAGTTTGGATGTAACTTGACCTAGAATAAGTGTTCACAGATGACATTTCAGGGATGCTTCTGGCAGGTAACAGCACCCTGGGTGAAATGGGCACACATGAATGTGGGTGAGTGGCTAGCCAGACTGTTCAAAGTGAATCATTTTTGCCCATGTTTAATGATGCCAAATCAGTTTTCACTTGACAGGGATCATTTTTCACTGCAGCCCTCTAGTCTGAAAGCTTTTGCCAAACAGCTTTCACTTCATCAGTGTATTTGTAGATAAAGTTTCTAATAGAGCTGAAAATGGATCACAGAGATATTTATAATAATGAACAGAAATAATTCTGCAGTTTTTCTTCTAAAAATGAAATTAAAATGAGGAAATAGTAGCTACTTAGTACAGATGGTTCTAATTTTTATAATAAAGCATCATTTGTGCACGGCTTCATGCCCACTTTCTTTATGCATCAGAATAAACTAAAATTATGAAAGAGTTTTCCTAGACTGAGTTGGAAGGGACTGCAAGGGCCATCTAGTCCAACCCCCTGCTATGCAGGAATACAAAACCGAGACACTTCCAAGAAATGGCCATCCAACCTGTTCAAAGTCCTCCAAAGCAGGAGAGCCCACCATCCTTCAAAGCAGTCTATTCAAATCCTGAACAGCTCTTGCAGCAAAGAAGTTCTTCCTAATGTTTAGGTGGAATTTCTTGTAATTTTTGAATCTATTAATTCATGTCCTAGTCTCTGGAGCAGCAGAAGGCAAGCTTGCTGCATCTTCTACATGATATTCTTCAGGTACTTAACTATGCCTATCATATCACCTCTCATCTTCTGTGGGCTAAATATATTTAGCTCCCCAAGCCATTCCTCATAGGGCTTGGTTTCCAGACCCTGTACCATCTCTGATATCTTCTTCTGGCCATGTTCCAACTTGTTAATATCCTTCTTGAACTGTGGTGCCCAGAAATGGCCACAATATTCCAGGTGAGGTCTGACCAAAGCAGAATAAAATGTGGCACTATTATGTCCCTCACTTCACCAGAACAGACAGTGGAGAAACCATGCCAGTACAAGGTCGTACACAGGGTGTTAACAAAAGCAGATGTTTGGCCAAACAGAAACCATGCCAGTACAAGGTCATACACAGGGTGTTAACAAAAGCAGAAGTTTGGCCAAACAGTCTAAGGTCCAAACATAAAAACAGCCCTGCCCAGGGTCCAAAACCAATAAGGGAGTTGCTAAAAACAGCAATTCAAGGTACATGCCAAAGTTCAGAGGCTCTCAAAGACAGCCACAACAGAAACAATGAAACGGTTATAAAGGGTATATTGGAACCGATTGTTTGCGCCAACAGAATGGGCTTGGCTGAATTGATTTATAGCCAGCTGTATGATGATGATGATGATGATGGCAGGACCCAAAGCGGCTCACAGTATTTAAAAACAACACAGCAGAATAAATGAGCAGAGCTGGTCGAAAATTAGCTCAGTATTCTCCCATCAAACTGGATCATGGCATTTCCTGTTCCTTTACAAGCTGCATTTTAATCTACAACACTCCGTAGGATGAAGTACTTCCATATCTTCCTCAGGATCTGCAGGAGTTGCACGGGATGGTCCAGACTCTCCTTCTGCCTACTAGCCTCCTTTCTCTGACTGGAGCATTATCCTGGCTCTCCTCTTCCGCTTCCTCATCTGATGAGGCCTCGTGCAGATAGAACATGACATTCAGCTGCACACCATTGCCGTTCAACACAAGGGTTGTGCAGCACAACAACATGGAACTCCACATATGGAGATTTATGTTATGCAACTCCGACATAGTATTTCAGCCCTTGTCTCTCTAGGGAATTCTGGGGCATTTAAATGATGGTTCACAACAACAACTTTATTCATACAGTCCAGAGACCCATCAAACATTGAACAGTTACACATTATTACATAAAAGCAGGCTGGCACCCATATACACAAAAGTTAATAAAATTAGAATACTTATTGGTAGACTTTTGGCGCTCAGGTCAGCTTTTCACCTTTTAACTTCCCTCTCACTGGTCTTAATGACCACAGATAAGAACTTAGCAACTTACAAGGTAACATTAGGATATATATCCTCTAGCAAGAATCTGACATAGAATGTCTCTGAACAGCCAGGTAGATGGCTTAACAAAGGAAAAATCAGTTGTTTACAACTCTGAGAATGAAGAACACAAGATAGTAGAATATGAGACATGGTTTCCACCTTCTGCGGCCCACATGGACAGAGCCTTGAAGGATGGTTCACAGATCCAGACAATATGGTTCAGAGTAGTGGTGGTGGTGATAGGGCCAGTCATCAGTGCTGGTAGGCCCTGCTGGGTACTCTAGTAGTTTCTTTCAGATGCAAGCTGCTGATGCCAGACCTGTGTGGATGTTCTCCTTAACATTAATTACTGCTGATGCAGTAACTCCAGCTCAAATGGAGCTGTAGTCAGATCTCACAACTGGCTTCGGTATCCCAAATTGCTCTCGTTAAGCATTCCTCATTACCTAGGATGCAGGCATGAGGAACAGGCAAAGTCATAATTAAAATCACAGTATCAGCAAGGATACACCTGCTTCTGTAGATGTATAGTGATTTATTGAGACTCAGGGGGAGAAAGGGATGAAAATCAGTGACAGTTGTTAAACTAAGAAGAGCAAATAAGGAAGAAATTATCATCAGTGTAGATTTACCCCCCGGCCCATTTAGTTCTATTACCTCAACATTCAATCAGATAACATTTCCCATCTCTTGAAGCAAATGTTCTTAGTTTCCACCAGTTCTTTCCTCCAGATAACTACAAGTTTTGCTATGGAATGAACAATTTGGGTTAGCAGCATTGTAATAGAAATAGAAAGTATGTACAGGGATAGAGAACATCATTAGACATTATAATAAAAAGGTACTAGTGGAAGCACAAATCTGTAATATAGCCAGCAGCACAGGGAATGGTTTGCATTGAAGAAGAGGAAGAAAGTACAGAAATAGTTTTGTGAGACCTAAATGTCTTACAAATATTCAATGGATATAAATGGATAGCTATCCTTTAATAAAGTATAGATGAGTTCTATAGGACACAAGTCCATTTGTAAGGAACTCCACAGGACTACCTGCATTTTGCCTGATCTTTTTGAAAAAAAAATACATAAAGGTTTAAAATGATTTTGGGGTATCAACTATCTTGTCTCTCACTATAGGAATGTTATCTAAACTTAAACCACATACATTCTCCCCCATCATTTCAATATAATATGTTAATATCTATCCTAAAAAGAAAATCCTAACTCTTCTTTTTCCGCACAATTCTTCCACTGCTAGTTATTTGTACGATTATGCAGCCAAACGGTGCTCCACATCCTTAAGGCAATTTGATGCTCTTTATTTAATGTTCTAGAATAGTGGTTCTTAACCCATGGTCTGTGGACCCCCAGGGACCTGCAATGTCCTCACAGGGGGTCCATGAAGGCTTGAAGGCTGCTTGGTTCACTTCCTCCCTGCAATGTATTGGCCACATAACAGAAGCCAAGGCAAAGGCTGGCTGGCTGTGTTGGCCTGCACATTGCTGTTCAATCTGTTCCAGCCACAAACTTGCAGGAAGAAGCAGGAAAAATCTTTCCTCCCCCTCCAGGGAAGGTTTAATGGATGGTGTGTTGTTGTTGTTGTTGTGTATATTATTATTGTTGTTGTCTTGGGGGTCAGTGGCAACAAAATATATTTAAAGGGGTCCATGGTAAAGAAAAGGTTAAGAGGCAATGTTCTAGAAAAACCAAAACTGAGGATTTCTCTATCTTCCTCATCTTTCGGAAAACCACACATAATTCTCTTTAATAATAACTTCTCTAAATTAGAGACACCAGATACGTTCTCTCCTGTCCATGTTCTAAACCTATGCCATGTGATGGCTAAAATAAATCATGGTACTGCATGCATTAAATTCTTTTTCATTTTTATTTACTCACAGCATTTATATACTACTTGGTAACAAGGTTCCCTGAGCAGGTTAAAATGACAGGTATTAGAATACATTTTTTTTTAAAAAAAAATATTGAGCAAATTTATAATGTGCAGGAAAACAAAACTTGTCAACAAAGAATGAAATCAGTACAGCAGGCTTCCTACCAGCTTGAAAGACATTTAAGCAGATTTTCTAATGTTCCAGAAAATATCCCTTAATTTACAAAAAGATTATGGTTGTTTTAATTTACAAGAAGATTATGGTTGTTTTAAGTTTGGGAGAATGACGTCTTCATTGCTGCTCTGAATTCCACAACCTGGGTGTTAGGCAACTCTTTCTAAGGAGGCCGTTTCATGACTAGTATGCTACCACCACAGAGAAGGTGCTGTTCCCTTTAGATTACCGAAGCACCTCACTTGGCAGGAGAACCAGGAGAGGGGTTTCAGAAAATAATATCAGGATCTAGGTAATGCAGGAGAAGACAGTCATATTATGACATAGCAAATAGTCTGAATCTGCCTGACAGTTGATAAAGACATATATTTAATTGCAATACAGATTGAGTCTCCCTTATCCAAAATGCTTGGGACCAGAGGTATTTTAGATTTTGGAATATCTGCATATACATAATGAGATATCTTGGAGGTGGGACCCAAGTCTAAACACAAAATTCATTTATGTTTCATATATACCTTATACACATAGCCTGAATGTAATTTTATACAGAATATTTATTTATTTATTATATTTCTGATAAAAGTACAAGAATAAAACATACAAAAAACAAAACAAAACAACTTCTTCCTCCATCTGTGTTGAACTCGAACAATACATTATTACAGACTTTCCTGAATAGTTCTTTACTTTGTTGCGCCAATATTTATAGTCTGGCAAATATTTCCATCTCTAGTCTGTGAAACATATAACAGCTTTTTCACCCCAACCCATTTTCCAAAAATCAATTAACTTTCTCCATTTTTCTCTGAAGTTTATTATGGATTTGTGCTTAATCCAACAATATACAGAATATTTTTAATACTTTGGTGTATGAAACAAAGTTTGTGTACATTGAGCCATCAGGAAGCAAAGGTGTCACTATCTCAGCCACCCACATGGACTATTTGGATTTTGGAATATTTCGGATTTCAGAATTCCGGCTAAGGGAGACTCAACCTGTATCTGTTCTTTAAGAGACGATGTAGCAGTAAAGCAACTGTGTCCCCCCCTCCCCAGTTACTACCATGTTGTGTAAGGAATGGTATCCACAGACACTCCAGTTCACTCAGGTGCTGCATGTGTAGAGCCTCTTTTAAATGCAAACATTCACGGACCACGAATTGGAGTAGAGAAGGAGGGAAGGTTATCCCCTCTCCCTCACTGCAGTCATACCCTGCCTACGGCTTGGGTTTTAACTTTTACAAAAGGGTTCTGTGTGTGTAGCCTTAGGTGTTGAACTAAAGAGTAGGAAGTACATGTGTTATTACCTAAATGTGCAGTAGGGAGAACAGGAGATTGCTTAGCTGGATCAGGGTGGGATCTATTGTCGAAAAGATCGAGACACCAAAAAGGAGAAGCAGGTAATGCAATAAAGGAGTGGAGGAGGGACTGATCTAAAAATGATATAATTTATTCAAGACCCATCTGTTTAAGGAAACAAAGTTTCCTTCCCCAGGGGCAACTGGCAACCTGCAAATGTAAACGCCTTGGCAGTCTCATTACTGAACCATTACAATAATGAGAGAGCCAACAAGTTTGCTTTTGCAGGTTGCTGACAGCCTCTGCGGAATGAAATTATATATTATAGAAGGCACATTTGGGGCAAGAAATTGTCAAGTGTTGGCATAATTTCCACCCACCAAATTTGTAGGAGAGCTTGAAATAATTTTGCCCCATCAGATTTTCTTTTCACACAGGGAAAAGTCAAAACACAGAGTGAGGTAAGACTTAATATTTCAGGGGAGTTATGGAAAAAAAAAAGCTCTTTAGAGCTTTACACATGGATGTGTTTAAACTCAAATGCTTTTCTATTAAGCCTATGAAACAAGATGAACATATCTTTAGCAAGGCAAATTCCATCCCAGTTCTTATCTTGGCAAAGTGACTTCGGATCTTGGGAGAAGTGTCAGAGTGGTCCTACAATTATTGTTGTTGTACCGTGCCTTCAAGTTGTTTCTGACTTATGGTGATCCTTAGGCAAACCTATCATCACAGTGTTGGCTGAGGGCTGGGCATGTGTGACTTGTCCAAGGCTACCCAGTGGGATTTCATGGTCAAGTGGAGATTTGAACTCTGGTCTCCAGAGTTGTAGTCCAACACTCAAACCACTATGACACACTGGCACCTATAATTACACCAGTTTAATGCCACTTCATCTTTCATGGCTCCATCCTGTGGAATCCTGGGATCCCTTAGCACTCTCTGTTATGGAAAGCTCGGGTTCACTCCCTTGAACTACAATTCCTAAGGTATACAAGGAAACAGATTGAGGATTAAATCAGTTTAATTCTGTAATGTAGACAGGCGCTATGAATTTCTGGAGAAACTGAACGATTTAGTTCCATCAAGGAAGAAAAAAGTGATGAACTTATTTTGAGGTTTCATCATACTTCATGAATTATCCCACCTTTTGAGCAAACAGAGAATTGCCCAAATGACAGGTTTGTTACAGATGTATTGGTAGGATTGGAATGGGCCCTTCTCATCACAAATTAAACAGTAGTAGTAACAGTCAAGCTGTGTTTGTAAATCACAGCCTCAAAACAGGATTTTAATGGTTTGCAAGAATGAGCTGCAATAACAGCTGAGGTTTCTCCTTTAAGATGTCATTTATTCTTATTCTTTAAAGCTCTTCTAATTCAGTATAAACCCAGGCTTTTCATCTGCCTGAGGTGTATTTCATCAGTCATTTGGAAAAAGACCTTTTTTTGAAGCTGTAAATTGTCCCATATCTGCTTTCTGTTCAGTGTTGAAATAAAGGCCTTTCCCTGCTCCCTCTTATTAGGACCACATAAATCAAAGTCTATTAAAGGGCATGTCTGGTAATCTGAGAAAACAGTCCCACACAGGCTGTGCAACAAAATTGTTGTGCAAGCGTCCTTTGCTTTTATGCTCGGCTGAAAGAAAGGAAAACTTTCAGGAAAAGTTTCCACATAATTTTCTGCCAGGTGCCAGCGCACAATTTTGTATATGAAAAAAAATACATCCTACTTTAACCATACATTCTGTAATCTTTAACAACTGATAGAGGAATTAACAGGAAAGACAACGAAGTACATTTGGTAAGATTCAGGGTATACGTGATTTTTATTTCTCTAAGGACTTTTTCAGACATTTAAAAAGCAACGCAAGCAGACTCGTCAGCTTGTGAGGCTGCTGCGCTGCAAAGTGTCAGTTTCGGATGACGCTGCCCTCTGGCGGTACTGTTGTGGTACCGCGGGGAGAGATGAGCATCAAATTTGCTTGATTTTTACTTGATTA
Source organism: Gambelia wislizenii (assembly GCA_030847615.1). Lineage (NCBI taxonomy): Eukaryota > Metazoa > Chordata > Lepidosauria > Squamata > Crotaphytidae > Gambelia > Gambelia wislizenii. The sequence goes on along the minus strand of JAUMIR010000001.1, from coordinate 159,074,430 downwards.
TTCACGAAAGTTGATCGTGAGTAAAAATCAAGCAAATATGACACTCAACTCTCCCCGCGGTACCGCAACAGTACCGCCAGAGGGCAGCGTCATCCGAAACTGACACTGCAGCGCAGCAGCCTCGCAAGGTGACGAGTCTGCTTGCGTTGCTTTTTAAACGTCTGAAAAAGCCCTAAGTGCAATAGCATTTCCACACAGGTAAATTATACATCACTTTCTTGACACTTGCATTCAAAAATTCCACATTTCAGCTTGACAGTACACTGGTACTCATGTACCACTAAGCAAGAAAATTTGTGCAGCACAACACCTGATATGGTTACACTCCTGGGATCCGTGCTGGTACTGGATTGCTCTGTAAAACAGGCTGAGTATCCTTTATCCGAAATGCTTAAGGCCAGAAGAATTTCAGCTTATTTATTTATTTTATTTTGAAATACTTGCATATATATAATGAGATATACTGGAGATGGGACCCAAGTCTAAACATGAAATTAATTTGATATATACCTTATACACATAGCCTGAAGATAATTTTATACACAACATTTTTAATAATTTTGTGCATGAAACAAAGTTTGTGTATGCTAAACCATCAGAAAGCAAAGGTGCCACGATCTCAGCCACCCATGTGGACAATTTTGGATTTTGGAATTTTGAATAAGTGATACTCAGGCTTATCTCATACAGATGTTGCTTCCAAATATGAAATATATTGTAACCTGTCTGTGGCCATGACTTCAGTTTGCTTTTTGACCACAAGGGGGTGAAAAATGTAACACAAATATTCCTAGAGCTTGGAGCAGTTACTTTTTTTTTGTTTATATCTCCTGGAATACCATAGTGCTCATGCTGGCTGGTGAGTTCTGGGAATTGTAGCCCAAAAAGTAGCAAAAACAAGCACTGCAGATTCTATAGCTCTGTGGCATACCACTCTATCAAAACAGGTGAGTCTGTGATTAACAAGTTCCCAGTGAAGTCCGAATCATGATATCAGTTCTTAACCCATCTCCTTCTTTTCCAGCATTTTTAGTGAAACCATTCCTGTGGACTCTTGCTACTTGTCAGGCATGTTACATGCTACTCCAGTCCCATCAATTTCATATGATCTCAGACACAATGGCTGTGTTCACATGTCATGCTAACACATGGTTTATGCCAGCCGTGGCATGCTACTTTAGGAACATGTACTGTCTCACAGGCAAAGTTTCTCCCTGGCTCCTTTTGTCAGTTCCTCTTTCTGAGTGGGCAGTTGAGAAAACAAACTAGAGACAACCCCGTTCAGGAGGCAGCCACAATGACAAGCCATGGTTTAAGCAAGCAAGAGTTCATAAGCCAACAGCAAATCATGGTTTCTAACTGTAGTTTGTGGTTAGCCAACAAACCTTGGTTTGTTTATAAGGACAGGTTCAGATAAAGCAACAAGCCCTCCAAAAGTGGGAACTAGTCTGTAATCATATCTACTGTATCTATCTAGCCAGCCAGCCTTTCTCCTAAGGCAACCATTACTGCCTTGCAACATCTGTTGTACAAATTATATACTGCAGAACTGCATATAAGACTTATTAGGTTCTTCCATGTAACTAGGGTGGATAATTTACCATTAAACTCCAAAGATTCCTCCCCACCACATAGTACAGTATCCAATTCTAGTCCTGGCTGCTGGTTTTTATTTCTCAAAGATGTGAAGTATCCTCTATTTGCTCCTTCTTCTTGAAGCTGCAATAGATAAATAACCTCTATTTGGGGAATTTAAGTAGGGCATTATTTACAGTGATCTCGGGCTCCCAGCATCCCAAATTACAGAGCTCTCTGAACTCCTGTTCTGCAACAATTGGGCTCCCAGCTTGAACAAGTTGGCCCTGTCACATTCTTTGAAAATTTAAACATTCAAAGGTCAACAAGCGGCAAGTAGAATATAAAGTTTTCCTTTTGCTTTAGGAACCTCATCCTCCAGTCAAAGTCCTCTCTCCTCAGTTCTTTATAGCTGAAAGTTAACTTGAGTGGAATTTTCCCTTCACCAGTTCCTTCACATCTTCAAAAATGCAACCTGCAATGGGAACAAAAGGAAACCAAAAAGTTAGCCAGTACACACCAAACTTAAAAACAAGACTCACTCATTCATCATCCCACTCACCAAGTCATAAAGCTGTTCATAACATTTTGTACAGAAATCCTCCTGTCTCTTAAAAGGAAAGGGGGGACATGAAAGAGTATTTTCTCCTTTAATCTCTTCTGATTTTCCTGCTTAAAGAGACAAGCCATTAAATTGGCTGTGTTCAACATAACCTATTCTAGTAAAATAAAGCAGATATCGAAGTTGTGGCATTATACTTTCCATACACTCAGCAAACTGCAGGGTGAAGTACAAACGAACACTTTGCTTTGAGCTAGCAAAAGCCCCACTTTGGAAGTGAATAAGCCTTGAAGAACCTGGGCTATTAGATCAAAGCTGACTTTGCAGAAGAAGCCCAGTTGAGGATTTGCAAGCAGATCGGAAGACTTAATTATCTATTCCTCAGCATAAAAAACATATGGACACGAAACATTTTAATATTTCATCTTTTAGCACTAAGCTTGCTTTTTAAATAACTTTATGGCTAGAATCCTGTTGTTGACATACACTGGTTACACTAATATCTACTGGGGTTTGGTTCCTGGACCCCTCCGTGGATATCAAAATCCATGGATGCTGAGGTCCCATTATATACAATGACATAGTAAAATGGTGTCCCTTATATATAAAATGGCAAAATCAAGGTTTGCTTCTTGGGATTTATTTATTTTTTAACATTTTCAAGCTGTGGATGATGGAATCCATGGATGCTAAATCTGTGGAAACAGAGGGCCAATTGTAATTGCAAAGGGGGGCATTGCAGAAGGAGGTATTCAGTACCTCCTTCTGCAGCACCCTTGCCCCATTTGTGGAACATTTGCCAAAGAACTCCCTGATACATTATCTGGGGAAGAGGGAGTACACTTATACTGGAATAATCGGATGCTCTTTCTTCCAGGTGCACAAAGACAAACCAAATATGCCCAGGCGCACCACCTCAGCTGGTCAGTGGCCAAGGGGATAGAGCTGTGCCCAGGAGTTCCCCTCAGTTGCCACTACACATCCAGGGCGAGGAAATGGGGAAGAGTGATGCTGAAAGTATGCTGGCAGAAACTTGCATTCCACCAGTGAAGTACTTGACCCTCAACTTATGTGCTACCCGTCCACTGTGGCATTCCTCAGCTAATAATAATAATAATAATAATAATAACTCAATTGTAGCAAATTAAAACCAAAATTACTTGATGTAAAGAGGGCAGTACAAACTTAGGTAAAAGTAGTGCTGGCTGGTGATTACAGTTAACAGCTTCAGTCAAGATAGAATTCATTGCTACAGTTAATCCCAATCAACTACTGAATGTAAGTGTACATATATGTAAATCTTACCAACACAATGGGTCTACTCTAGTGAGAACTAACAACAAAATTATAGGCCATTCTGCCCCCAAACCTCCCATCTTGTATGAAAGAAGTTCTCTTGTATGTGATGGATAACTTATCTAGGATAAGCTATGGTTGCAGAACAGGTGCCATTCTTTACTGACATGGACAAGACCCGGGCCCTCTTTTCCTTGGGCTAAGGAGTTCTTGGAGTTATGTTCTTCCTAATGCATTCAGGACAAGCCCTTGTTACTAAGTAAGTAACAAGTGAGACACAACTGAGTTCTTGTGTACTCTCAATTAGTAACAAAACACTCCCATCTATGCCAAGGAGACTTTGATCTTGTCTAAACGAGGCAATAAAATGTGGATTGATGTGCAGCAACACCAATTTGCAACAGCTTTAATTTGTCTCCACGGGTTTTATTTCAATATTGCAGGCATGTGAAGCCACATGGGTTTGTTGTTCAAATGGGCATGCCTGCGAATCAAGATGGCAGGCACAAGTGGATTACTCTTATTTTTATTGCCACCAGTTGCCACCGCCAGTTATTTTTTAAGCAAATCCAAGGTGTGGAAGTGTGACCTTCTGCTTAAATAAATGGGGGGAGGGGAGGAGAGAAAAAATGGTGTTTCATTGCATCAGCACACAATTGCTACAGCGAAAATTCAACATGGTATTCTGGGCACTTGCCTTGCCAACAAACTCTGCCCCCTACACACATCTGACCAATCAGCTTTCCATTTCTGCTCTTATCAGGAATGCGTAGCAATTTTTAAATCACTTTATGGTTAGAACTGGTTGCCCCAATGAGTGGGAATGTGGCAGGAAACTAGTATGGGAGGAGTCTGCTAGAGTGAAAGAGAGGGGTATGACAGTTGAAAGGTGGGAGATGACAGGTGAAAGAGGCAGAGCTGAAAATATGATGTGAAGGGGAGAGGACTGGAATGTGTGTATGGCTGTGAGTGGAGCTGAGGGAATGTTCAGATAAATAGAGGCTGATTGGAATATAGGGTGAGAGGAAGGAAAGCACCTAAACCACTTCTTACTGAGTCTGGCAGTTTCTGAAATTATATGGTCACCACAGAGTGGGAGCAGCAACCAGTATGAAATTAACCAAGTAGAAGACAGAGTTCAAAGCATTTTCTGTTACACTGTTTACAGAATAAATCAATCTTTATGTTTTGTTTATCCAATCCAGACTCCTCATGAATCATTCCCCTTACTAGTATTTATTTGGCATGCTAACCCTGTAATTTAATACACCAATACAAGTACTATCCATGAGTCCAAGGAAGGGATAAGGGGAAGTTTGACACAAAGGTGGTGGCATCTTGAGTTATGTCTTGGGGGTCTGTGGCAACAAAAGATATTTAAAGGGGGGCCCTGCTAAAGAAAAGGTTAAGAACCACTGTCTTAATTTTTCATTCCATTGACTTCCCTGCCCCCAAAGCTCCCATACTTTTTCTCCTGAACAAGGTAGAGCCACCTTCTGCTTGCTGCTGGCTCAGTTCATGTTTCCCCTGCCTTATTTCTCCTTTTTCTCTGTGTCAGTCCTCAACAATTTACTTTGCAATGCATCTTCTGTTTTTCTTTATTATTTTTTAATCAGAAGCGGAATGGCCCTCCCTCCATCCCAATTGCCATTGCCCTGGATGCAGAGGGAGAAGAGAATGCTAGACTTAATCCCGTCCCCTACTGCAATCCCCTTTCCTTTTGTATCATGTCTTCATTAGATTGTAAGCTTGAGGGCAGGGAACTGTTTTGTTGTTCTTTTTTCTTGTAAAGTGCATGTAAACTGATGGTGCTATAGAAATAAAAGAAGATGATGATGATAATAATACCACTTCCTTTTCTTGGGGAGGGGTGGGAGGCCAGACCCTCTGCTCTCATCCTTGTTATTCCTTCCTGCATACCTTATGAGAGGCACTCTACTATCTACAGGCAATTTATTAAAGTTATCCATGAAGTGAATAACTGCTAATCTTTACCTTTGTTGCCAAATCCTGAAAAAATCCAGTATGGATGCACTAAAGCATGAGAAAGCTTTGAAAATGGTTTGCATCTTAGACTTCTGGCGTGACGGCGTTGCGTTCGGCTGCAAGGAGGGTGCACTCCGGGCAGCTGTCTTGGCTTGGTGTAAACCGTTATACAAATAAATGGCATTCCCACCTCAGGAAAGGTGGGAAGTAGGAGCCCGTTGAGGGTCAACACCAGTACTTGTACGATTCACCCCTTGGGTGAAAAGTATGGATAGGCTGAGGAGACCGAAGGGCAGCATTGCCAAGCCACGAACCGCAAAGCGGAGGCTAGCGACGCCAGAGTCTTTTTAAAGAAGCCGATGATTGAGAGACTTACTTTCACTTAGTGATAGCCCTGAAGAAGACGGGGTCCAGTAATATCCTTTCGGGAGTTATCTTCTAATGTCAGAAAGGAGTAAAACATCTAGAGGTAAGAAGGAACTACTTTCAACTGCTTTCAACCTCTCTCTCTGGCTTTTCTTCGCAAACGAAGATTCAGGAAGGACTCATCCCGCGCTTTCTGCAAGCGCGCTGATGACTAAAAAGGCCAATCCGAGATAAACAAGTCCGGTTGCAAAAAGCACAGCAGGTCTCCTTGGGTGATGTTTTTGGGTTGTGATTCTTTCTGCGTTGTCATTTCTCTTCAAGACTTGTTCGTCGTGAGTTCTCAAATAAGGCTGCAGCATTGTGGATAGTGCGTCTCCATGCCTCCCGATGTGAGGCCAGGGCGGACCACTGTTGGTGATCAATTTGGCCAAGCCTGAGATGTTGTTTCAGGGAGTCTTTGTATCGCTTTTTTGGAGCGCCCCTCTTACGCTGACCCGTGGTGAGTTCACCGTAGAGTAGTATTTTTGGGAGGCGATGGTCCTCCATCCTAGAAACGTGCCCTGCCCAGCGCAGCTGTGTTCTCAATATCATGGCCTCAATGCTGGTGATCCCTGCTTGCGCAAGGACAGCAACATTCGTCACATAGTCAGTCCAGTGTCAACCTCTAAAACAATAATAATAACAACAACTTCCAGCAACTCCTAAGTGGAGGGAAGCATGGAGTCAGAGAGGAGGTGAAGTGAAGTGTAGCATTCAGTGAAAGAGAAAAGGGTGGAAGCACGGAGTATAACGAAGAAAACAGCAGGGAAGAGTGGAGTGGAGAAGTCTGGAGAAACGAAGACTAGAGCCGGAGAGTTGGTATGGCTTTTTTTTTTTAGGGTTCCGAGAAGGAGAAGCGAGAAGTGAGAGAAGGAGAGATGGAGAACGGGGGGAAGATTAACAGCACTATTTACTAATTATAAATACAGAAGCTGGAACTGAAGGAGTTAACGGAAAGCAGGGAGGAAGGGAGAGAGAGACGAAGAGCGAACTCAGAGAGAATGATAAAAGGAACTTATTGAGGACAAAGGTAAACCACATAACACACAACATAGAGCTGAGTGGAGTAACTGTTTAAAGCAAAAGCTGCAATAAACCATTGCCACATCCACCGTCGTTAGAGAGACAGTAACAGACTTTCTTCCGGGGGAAGCTACAGAAAGTATAGAGAGTCTGAGAATAAAGTACAAGCTAAGACGAAAGCACAAGGATATAGTGTAGAAAGAAACAAAATAAAGAAAACAAAGAACTGAACGGAACGAAGCAGAGAACTAAGTAGAAAGGGGATAAGCGAGGATCGTAAAGCAGTGAAGCGGAACGCAGCTTGTGAAACGGAACAGGGCAAAGCAGTAAAAGAACATTAAAATAGTCTTCACCAGGAAAGGAGAAAGGAGACAAAGAATAAATCAGCGGAGGTAGATATTATAGAGTGAGATACAAAGGGGACTAACTTTTGAGAGAGGAAAGAGGTTGCGAGTTCTGAGATATAGAGCAGAGACGAGTAGCAGCTCAAAGTCAAAGATATAAAAAGCACAGGAAGGTAATAAGCAAAGGTAAAAGCATAAGGAAGGTAATACAGTACGAAGTAGAACGATAACAACACCAGAAAGTACGGAGTAAGATTTATATTTGGTGAAAGGGAATGAAATTGGTGGAAGGAAACAGGAGAGAGTCCCAGAGTATCATTTAATAGAAAGGAAGGAAGGAAGGCCTGTGAGAGGAAGAGGAATTGGATAAGGAACAGATAGCGAACTGTTGAAAAGATCAGAGAAAAGAAAGCAATTGTGAAAGGAATTATAAGCTTAGTTAGAATCTAGGTCAGAGGAGATACAGCTGGGGGAAGAAGACTGTATTCATTGAAGACAGTGGAAGAGGGTGGGCCCTTTTTTTTCTTTTCTTCTCTTTTTTTCTGCTTGTCCCCCATTCTGACATATATAGCACAAAAAAAATCTGAACAAATTAAGAGATGGACTTAACGAAAATATTTAGTGTATACTAATTGATATTGGTTGCATGTGATAATTTGGGAAGAGAATTTGGCAAAGAGATAACCCCATGTGTAATATTAAGATTGAATGTTGATGTTTGTTTGTGAAACAGCTTGATAGGCTAACAAAATTTACACCTGGAATAGAACGAAGCGTTGGAATATAACAATAAGTTTCAAAAGAAGTTATTGGTGGGGGATAACAAACAGATATTTTTTTAGGGGGGGTCATACACAAACATAGATTCACAATTGGAAAGTTTAGAAAAAGGCTGTGAGATTCAAGGAATAGATAAGAGAAAAGAAGAAAAGGCAAAAAGAAGAAAGGGGAGAAAAGAGAAGGAAGAAAGAATTAAAGATTACTATTTAAATAATAACAAACTAAAAAACTACATAAACAGTTTAATACAAACTATAAATAAGAAATGGCCACTAGTCAAAGAAAAACAGCAGCACAAGCTCAAGCCCAACTAGTAACAAAAAGAAGACCATCATTTGAAGGGCCTTCGAAAATGACAGATTTAAGTGTATTGCTGTTAGAGGAAATGAGGAAAGAGATGAGAAAGATGAGATCAGAAATTAGAGAAGAGCTGAAGGAGATTTGAACAGAGATTAAGACCCATTTTAGGAAAGAACTGAACAATTTTGGGGAGAAAATTGCAGAGGACATGAAAGAAATTAAACAAGAAATGGAAAGCATAAAGTTAAAATCAGAATCACTAGAAAACAATACTCAAGAGGTATCTCAAGAACAAACGAAAATGAAAAAGGAATTGTTACTGAGTGAAATAAGATATAGAGACAGATGCCTCAAATTGAAGGGCTTATCTGAAAATATTAATGAAAAACTGGAAGAGAAAGTAACAATGGCACTGGCTAATCATATTGAGATTCCTCAAGAAAAAATGGACTTGGAAGTGGATAAATTGTTCAGAGTAAATTCAGCAATAGCGAAGGAAAGATTCCCAGAGATATCGTGGTCTGTTTCACAAGAAACAGATTAAGAGATCAAATTATAGATAAAAGCTACAGGGAAATATAACAAGTATTTTTAAAGATATCTCTCCACAAGTGTTTAAAAAAGACAAGACTACAAGTTCTTAGCACAAAGATTAACAAGAAGGAATATAAGTTATAGATGGGACAGGCTGGACGGTCTCTCCTTCAACTACAGACAGAAAAGAACTAAGATTAATTCAATAACAAAAGCAAAAGAGTTCTGTAAGAAATTAGATAAACAAGAGAAAGAAACCAATAGAAAGAAAGATCAAGAAGAGCAACCTGATAGATTACATAGGAGAAATACTACCGAAAGAGAGGAAGAATTGAAGTGGAAAAAGGAAGAAGAAGACGAAGAAGAAGGGGAAATAGATGAAGAGGAAGAAGAAGAGCAGGATGAGGACCCAGAGAAAGAAGAGCTAAGCGACCTTGAGGATGATAAAAATGAGGATAGGAATAAAGAGAATAATGAGATAGAAGAACAATATATCTGACTTGAGACTAAATTTATAAAAATACATATATAAGAGATAAATTATATATTTGAATATAATGAAAAATGGAGAGTAAAATTATGTCATGGAATGTTAAAGGACTGAACTCCAACCACAAAAGAAAACAAATTTTCCACTATTTAGAAAAAATGAGACAAGATATAGTGTGTTTACAAGAAACACATATCAGAGAATTGGATAACAAATATTTGAGGAATATTAAACTGGGACAAAACTTTATAGCTTCAAACAAAAAAAAGAAGAAAGGAGTAGTCCTATATATACACAAAAAATTGATCCAAGGCTACAATTTAAAGATCCAGAAGGATCATATATAGGAGTGACAATAAATATGGCAATCAAGCGAGTACTGACGATAGGAATATATACCCCTATTGAGAAGAAGGACAGTTTTTTTAGAAGACTGATGAAAGAAATAGAAAAAGCAGAAACTGAGAACTTACTGTTATTAGGGGACTGGAATGCGGTCATAAACTCAACAGCAGACAGATTATCAATAAAGATTATAAGGAAAAATCAAGCCAAGCTTCCTAAGAGCTTCTTTGAATTGATAGAAGAGCAAAATCTAATAGATGTGTGGAGGTGGAAGTACCAAGATGCCGAGGTTTATACTTTTTACTTGGAAGTACACCACACACATTCGAGAATAGATATGTTCTTAGTCTCAAAAAATCTACTCTCATTAGTGAGAGGTATGGAAGTTCTTCCAAAACGGATCTCAAATCATAATCCAATTCAATTAAAACTATTGGAAAGGAAAAGAGAGTTCAATTGGAGATTGAACGACACTATCTTAAAAGATGAAGAAACATTAATGAAAGCCAAAGAAACATTGAAATTATGCTTCCTAGAAAATACAACGGAAGATAGTCTTAACTACTATCTGGGAAGCAAGCAAATCAGTTATACGTGGCTTTTTCATAAAGCAAGCAACAGAACGAAAAAAGAAAAAAACCCAGAAAAATAACAGAAACTCCTGAATGAAATAGCAAGGAGAGAAGAGAAGCTAAGAAACTCACCAGAAGACCGAAATGTGAAAGGAGAAATTAGATTGCTAACCAAACAAATACAAGCATTACAGACTGAAGAAATAGAAACCTCAATGAGATTGACAAGACAGAAATATTTTGAGACAGCGAACAAAGCTGGGAAATGGCTGACACAAAAACTTAGACATGCAAGAGAAAAGAAAGCAATAACTGAGATAAAGTACAAAGGAAAAATACTAACACACTGCTATTTGATTAAAAAAGATTTCAAGAATTCTATGCTAACTTGTACGATGATTCATCTATGAAAATTATTGATAATGACAAAATAGATTTATATTTGGAAAATCAGAAGATAAGGTAATTAACATCGGATGAGAAACAAAGTCTAAATAGTAACATAACAATGGCAGAAGTAGTGGAAACCATCAGGAAAATGAAAACAGGCAAAGCCCCTGGTCCTGATGGATTTACTGCCTTATATTATAAATTAATGGAAGATGAACTAGTGATACCCCTATACAAAATGTTCAATAAAATAAAAAATGAAGGGGTCCCGAAGACGTGGAAGGAGGCACACATTACATTGATACCAAAGGAGGATAAAGATCTAAAAGATCCCAAGAACTATAGACCTATATCATTACTGAACTGTGATTACAAAATCTTTGTCACAATTTTAGCCCAAAGATTAAAAAAGATCAAAGTGGCTTCTTGACCAAGAGATACCCCAAAAGCAATATAAGAACAATAATTGATCTTCTTGAGTTCTACGAGGACCATAATGAGAAAAACATAGCCATGTTCTTCGTTGATGCCGAAAAGGCATTTGATAAGATAAACTAGAACTTTATGAAAAGAGTGATAACTAAAATGGACATGGGAGAGAATTTCACAAATTGGATAAATCAGATATATAAAGACCAAGAAGCCCAGCTGTTAATAAATGGGGAAAAAACGGAGAAAATCAAGATCAGAAATGGTACAAGACAAGGATGCCCGCTCTCTCCCTTACTTTTCATCATAGTTATTGAAGTATTGATTAATAGCATTAAAAACAATGGAAAACTGCAAGGAGCAAGGATTAAAGGTCATGAGTTTAAAATAAAAGCCTATGCGGACGATCTTGTAATCTTTTTTGGAAGACCCTATAAAACAACTTAAGGAGCTAGGCGGAACTTTGGAAGAATTCTCAAGGATAGCAGGCTTCAAAGTAAACAAAGATAAAATGATGGTCCTAACCAAAAACATCTCAAAATCACAAGAAGACCAACTATCTAATGAGACGGGGTTTAAAATTGAAAGAAATATAAAGTACTTGGGGATTTGGATCACAAAAAGAAACATGGACCTGTTTGAAAATAACTATAACAAACTGTGGAAAGAGATTAAAATTGAGCTAATCAAATGGGCCAAATTAAATCTATCATTTCTTGGAAGAATAGAGGCAATTAAAATGAACATCTTGCCCACATTTATGTATCTTTTTCAAAATTTGCCCATTATACATAACAACAAATGCTTTAATACTTGGAGAACTGAGATTTCAAAATTTTTATGGAGTGGGAAGAAACAAAGAATAAAATGGAAACTTCTAATGGATAAAAAAGACAGAGGTGGTTGTGCAGCCCCTGAATTAAGAATATATTTTCAGGCATGTGCGCTATCCTGGATAGAAGATTGGATCACTCTAAAAAATGACAGGTTGCTATCTTTGGAAGGGTTTGATCTCCGGTTTGGGTGGCATGCATACTTATGGTATGAAAAAAGGAAAGAACGCAAAGGATTTGACAATCACATACTAAGGAAAGCGTTATATAAAATATGGGTAAATATAGAAAAGCAATATTGCAGAGAAATACCTTTGTGGATTTCACCAGAAGAAGCCTTTTTCGGAAGAACTAAACCCAAAAAAGAATCATGGATCAAATACCAAGACTTATTGAATAAGGATTCTAAGGGACAAATCCAAATATTTACAAGGGAAAACTAGAAATGAAAGGATTTAGATTGAATTGGCTCTCCTATAAACAAATATATGAAAGATTCAAAATGGACCACAAACTAGAAAATTTTGATATGGGGAAGAATGAATTAGATACAATAATTTTTGATGACAAAAAACATCATATTGCAAAATATTACAATACTCTTTTAGGAAGAGGACTGGAAGAAGAAACTATAAAAGAACAAATGATTAGCTGGTCCCAGGATATAGGAGAACCAATAACAATAGAAAAATGGGAAAAAGCTTGGAGAGATACCCAAAAATTTACTTTATCTCAAAATTTAAAGAGAATTACTTGAAGATCTTTTATAGGTGGTATCTCACTCCCGTTAAACTAAACAAGATTCACAAATCTGGAAATCAGAACTGTTGGAAATGTGAAAGTGCTAAGGGAACCCTATTTCACATATGGTGGAACTGCCCTAGAACCAAAAATTATTGGAAAAAAAATATATAATAAGATTTCAGAAATATTAAACTTAAAATTCCCACTAAAACCCGAAATATACTTATTAAACATGGTGGATGAGATAAAAGAGAGAATTAAAATAGGTTCTTGGAGGGTAGTTCTATATATGATCACAGTAGCGAGATTACTATTCGCTTCAATGTGGAAAAGGAAAGAACTCCCATCACTTGAAGGCTGGACAATAAAGCTATGTGAAATGATGGAAATGGACAGATTAACGGCATTATTAAAGGACAAGACAAACAAGACAATAGAAATCGAATGGGAACCTATAAAAAAGTTCTGGAAATGAAATTGGACTGATATGAATAATTTGGACTTCTAATAACTATACAAATTGTATACGTATTTAGATTATATATATATATACACACACACACACACATATGTATATACAGATATGTTTTGTATTCAAATAGAGTAATATCAAATGTAAGTTCAAATTAACTTGGATAATACAATAAGTTTAGAAGATACACTAAAGAATGAGTAAAGAAGGATTCTAAAGCATACATATATATATATATATATATATACACACACATACACTGATATATAGTTCTATATTAATGTATATGCGTGGGTATAAGAACAAAGAAACATATCTCTGTTTAAACTCAAGGGGAGACTTTATGGAAGTGGAAAATTAGAAAATAAGAGACAATTGTAAATACCCAATGGATTGCTGCAATGTTGATGTGAAACTATGTGTTAGAAAATAAGTGGAAAAATGTGAGAAGACACAGCAATTCTTTGATTAAATTTCTTTGTTTATCTTTTTTAGTAATGTAACAATAAGGTTGCATGTTATATTTATGTCCCTGATAAGGTCAACAAATGTTAACCACAATAAAAAATAGTAAAAAAATAAATAAGGTTTGCATCTTAGTAAATCCAGGCATTCTTCAGTATTACTGTAAAACCACCCTGGCTGGCTTTGGGGCTTGGGTTTTAGTTAGCAGAAAATGAGTAATTTTGATATGTTGTTTCAATGTGATGGGCTTTCATTCCATTGTACTGCATTTTTAATGTGTGTGTTAGGGGTTTTTTTTTGGTGCATGGATGTTTTGGTACTAGCTGTTAGTCTTGTGGACTATTTATTATTTAATGGAAATGAAATAACTGAAAACATTTTAAAGAGATTAAGGGGAAAAGAAAACTGAAAACACACTTCTAAGGCTAAAGCAATCCAGCAGGAAAAGCTTCATTATATGGGAGCCTGACCAATCTCACCCTCTTCATGACCTTTGGAACAGTAATGTGTTACCTGCACTAACTGGAGACCTAATGCTGCCCAGTATAACTGAAAGTTTATAGCCCTTGTGTCAATGTTTTTCTAATTACTGACATGCATGCTGGGAAACTCTACATACCACTGGGTATTATTAAGTGGTTGCATAAATTGTAGAAAAGAGCCCAGATGGCCACTAACTGAAGGATGCTCAAATGAAAATCCAGACTGCCTGATGATACCAGGTGGAATACACAGAAAGCTGTTTTATACTAAGCTGGACCACTGATCAATCTGGCTCAGTATATACTTCACTGACCAGCCAAAACTTCTGACAGTCATCTCTGTCATATTTACTGGAAGGATGCCAGGGATGACCTTGGGTGCTTTTGCGATGAATTTGTGTGCTTTCGCAACCCCATGCCTGGTAATACTAAGGAGAACACACATAGAGATTTTGCTAGAAATACTGCAAATATAATTATTTTCTATAATTATGCAGTACATATATACAAAAATTAAAGAAATATTACTTGAGGTACCTTAATTGCAAAGTAAGCATAACTTCATTATTTAAAAACTTACAGTCCAAGATGATTTTCAAAACCCTTTCTCTTTCATTTTTTTTAAAAAAACCTTCAGTTCTTTTACTTAATCAGTTCAAAACATCTCTAATAATTCATATCACTGTACATTCCAGAATTTTTAAGAAAATAAAATATAATTACTCCAAAATGATATTTATTGATTTGATCATATAGAAGCCTATCTCAGTTAACTGGGACAGTATCACCCAAGCCTGTTGTTGCTGCAATCGCATTTGCAAAAGTGAATGGATAGAAACCGGTTTGGCAGCCCTCAGTATTGCACGTCCCTTTAATAGTGCACCTGGGCTTGTTTCAGCCACTGAAGGTCCCTCACCTCTCTTCCAGACTCTCCCTTAACCCCTTCTCTCTGCCCTACTGCCCTTCCCAGCATGCCTTTCATGTTTTTTTTTATTTTTATTTTTAGTTGTAATGCAATTTAGCAATGATGGTAATGCAATTTAGTGAAACAAAGGGGAAAAAAAGGAAAGGAAGGAAAAAGAAAACCAGCTTGTTTGGTGATATCAGTGAGGAGGGGGAGAGAGGAGGAGACTGAGACCACATGACTGCCCAATCTCAGAAATGCAGCTGGAGAAACTGATCACTCCTGAGGATTAATGTCTCAGCAGTGCGATTGATAGTTTATGGACGGGAATGGCAAGCGACACCTTAACTGTGGTTTGGAGGCACAGCAGCAACAACTTTATATATAGGTATACCTCAGTTAATAAAATAGTTGCATTCCTGAACATTACTACTTAAAAAAAGAAAATTTGATACCAGAAACACACATAACATGGATAGAATAGGAATAGGTTCAACATGTTTCAGAATTTTTCAATCAAAAACTAACAATATGCTCATATGAAATGAAACAACTAGTAAGTCTTGCAGAATTAAAAGAAAAACATTTTGAAACTTCCTGAGACTACTTGAAGGCTTCTTCCAAAATGCATCTGTGGATGACTTTTTCTTTCACCAGCTTCCACTTTTCTTAGGATTTCCATTTTGATGGCCAATTCATCTTTAAAAAAAAATGCTGTGGGAAGAGCTGATGAGGCAGACTTATGAATACGGAAGTAGTATCTTTTTTCCTTTCATATATAACTAATGGTCTACTATAGCATATGCTTTCTTGCAACGCTTGCTCCTCTTTATAAACTAATATCACCACTGGATTATCTGGAAGATTGTAGCTGGTCATAAATCAGCCTAAATACCCTAAAGGCACCAGATCCTGTCTGATCTTGAAAGCTAAGCAGGGTCAGCTCTGGTTAGTACTTGGATGGGAGACTGCCAATGAATACCAGGTGCTGCAGGCTCTATTTTAGAGGCAGGAAGTGGCAAAACCACTTTTTTTAAAAAATATTATTTTTATTAAACATCAAAAAATTACATTTATTCACACATAACAATATTAACAAACCAAACATTACAACAAAACATAAATATAAATGAAAAATAAAAAGACAACAAGACTTAGGGTAAAAAATACAAAGATAAAAAAATGTAAACATAAAACACATAATACAATTTTGCTTTACATTAAAACCAACGCACACAAAACACATGTCCTTCCTTCTTTCCTTTTCTCCTGGAGTTTATATTTTGACAGTAACTTCCCCCCCATTTTTCCCAATATTAGTACCTCTGTTTATCCTATCTCTCTGTTATACATTTATTTATTGTTTTATCTAAATTGCTTCTTCTAACTTTCATTTAATTTAATTATATCTTGCCAGCCTTCTAAATCTTTCCATGTTTTGTTATCATCTATAATTATTGAAAGTCTCTCCATTTCATAAAATTCTTGCATTTTCCTAATCCACTCATTTGTTGATGGAATATTTCCCCTTTCCATCTCTGAGCGAATAGCAGCCTTGCAGCTATTACTGCGTATAAAAGAATTTTACCATATTTTTTTCTTATAGTTGTATGTAGCTTGTGTAACATGTTTAATAAATAGAGTTCCAGATGTAGGGGAATATCTATTTTTAAGGTTCTAATGATCAAATTGTGTATTTTCTTCCAAAACTTCTTAGATTTCTTACAGTTCCACCAAATATGGATATATGATCCTTTGGTTTCTCCACATTTCCAACAAGTGTTGGGTACATTTTTATATATCCTTGCTAACTTTTCTGAGGTGATATGCCACATATTTATCATTTTGTAAAAGTTGTGGCAAATCCACTTCTGAGTATCCCTTGCCTAAGAAAACCCTATGAAATTCATGGGGTTGCGGGGAGGGGGTGGGTGCATGTCTTTGTATGTGATTTGTATGTCTGTTATAAATGTTAGTGTTTATGTTTGTGTCTGAAACTCTTGAATAAAATTATATATTTATAACGAAATTCATGGGGTTGCCATAAGTCAAAAGGTGACTTGAAGGCATATACACATACACAACTGGTCATAGGTATCATTCCTCAGAATGTCTTCAGTAAATATATTGCAACACACACACCAGAAGTACCACACCTGTAATAAGCATTATTAACTCTTGGACAAATATATCTTGGGAGTAAAGTACCATCTGAACAGAACCTTATATAGTTCTTCAAGTTCATGCAGTGTTTCATGATGAATGTCTTCATACATCCACTTGCAGGATTCTCTGAGATGTTTCTAGCCATATTCTAGTCTCAGAATTCCATAAAGCAAGCATTCATCTGTCTTAAGAGTCCCTTCCTCTGCATAGGACTGAACAGATTGCATTGAACTGGCTACCAGATTTGATAACTGGACATTTTAAGCACTCACCTCTGGCAGCACGTGCTACAACGTTTTGTCCTAGCCTTCTATACTTCTCTTTTCTAGAATTCAGACTCAGAAAATTAGCCACTTGGCAAGATCTACTTATATTCACTTTAGATTTGATCAATAAATGGGGATAATTGTCTTTTCAAATGCTGGTAACTGGTGGAAGTAATTTGGCAT
This sequence comes from Gambelia wislizenii, assembly GCA_030847615.1. Taxonomy (NCBI): domain Eukaryota; kingdom Metazoa; phylum Chordata; class Lepidosauria; order Squamata; family Crotaphytidae; genus Gambelia; species Gambelia wislizenii. The sequence goes on along the minus strand of JAUMIR010000001.1, from coordinate 159,056,884 downwards.
TTCAGCAGGAAAACAGATTAGCTAAAGCTATTTGAGGAGGGAAAGGATGTTTCAAACAGCATATAAAACTAGTAAGAAGAAGCGCCAATGGCAAAACCTTGCAAACTGATAGCCATGATGGTTTGCTTAGAGAAGATGGGGGTGGGGGAGCTTACAGTCGACAGGCAATGTATTTTAAGGAAAACAAACCCTTCCAAGTTCAGCATCGAGAAACGGTTTTGTTGAGTTGGCAACAAAGATATTTAGATACAAAAAAATGGATGGGGAGGTGAGAAAAGCTCAAAGTCTAAGGAGAAGCTGAAGTCTTTAACAGTAGTAGCAAATAGAATGTCTGGCTTGAATGAGATAAAAGAACTGGATTTATTTTTCAACACTACCCTCTCTTGAGTACAAAAAGGACAAGCAATTCAGCATGACACATGAAGACTTGACATTGGTTGCAAGTTTCTTTCCAGAGCAGTAAGAAAACAATGAAGCTTCCAAGACAAACTATTAGCTGCTCTGTAAATGCTTCTCAATGAAGCTGGTTTTGAACTGCTTCTAAATATTTATATATATATATATACTAGCTGGATTTGGTGTCCCATACGCCATTAAAAAACTCCCCAAAAAACTCCCAGCAGACCTCATGACAACCCTGTAAGGTAGGCTGGTGGATTTAAATTCTTCCTCCCCCGTCTCAGCATTCCACACTTTTCCCAGAATTGCTGAGGGTGACTCGCTGTGTTACCTTGCCACAGCCGCCACTAGGTAACTGCCTAGATCCCATCGCAGCCCATGACTGATGAGTGGCTGAGGGAGTGAGAGAAGAGAGGGCCCTTGTGTGGCAGTGATGCAGTGGATTGTGATGTGGAGAGGGAATTTGCATGTGGATGGTGATTGGTTGGGTGTGTTTCCTGAGCAGCCAATCAGCACACTGGGAAAGGCAACATGCCTATGAGAATTATATATATAGATCCATTTACATGTAAAGGCAAGAAAGGAAGGATGGAAAGAAAGAGCAAGAGAAGGAAGGAGAAGGTTGAGGTGGGAAAAGATCTGCACTATTTTTTTATTTGGGTCATTTCATGCCTCTCAGGATACAAACCAAGGCAGTTCACAATAATAATACGTAGAGTTAAAACAATTAAAATGGCTCAAACACTAACGTAAGACAGGATAAATATGTCTTCCCCCAAAAAGGGAACCGTCCTCTTACAACTAACAAAAATTCTTTATAAAATTGTTGTGAAAAGGCACAGCCTAAATTAAACTTTCAAAAATGGGGGGAGGGGTTTGCTAACACAGCGATTTTCAACATTTAGTCTTGAAGGTATTTTGGACTTCAGCTTCCTGAATTCCTAACCGTTGGCCATGCTGCCTGGAGTGTCTGGGACTTGAAGTCCTAAGTGTCTGTAGGTCCACAGGTTGAGAAATGCTGCACTAATGAAAAGTGAAAATGTCTAGTCTTGGATGTGTTCCCCAACTGACAGGTCAGAGAACAAGCCGTCCTGATCTTCAGATCCATGTAGGCTCATAACAACACACATGCGCATATCTGGATGTGCACATAGGAATATGCACACCCCTCTTTAAATATTCTGCCAGTAAAAAGCAGTCTTCTCAGGTGTAGCATAACTAAACAACAGAGTAGAATTCCAACAATAGCTGGTTGAACTGGTAATAGCACAAACAAGAAATGAAGCATTGTTTCTCAGACTTTGAAGGCTGAGATATTTGCCTCTTTAGTCCATAGATTAAAAAACCCCAACTGTTCCCATGTCCTGTGGGCCTCTAGTTTTAGCTTGGCTTGGTTGGGATTGCACTGTGTGCATTTTTTTTTTGTTTAATTTATATCCCACCTTTTTTCCAACAAGGGACTCAAAGTGCCTTCACTTTTCACTGTTGCATCACTAATTCTGCTGCCAAGAGTTTTTAGGACAATTCAAAAGGAATGTTTAATTAAAAAGAAGAGAACACTGTGGCTGTGATCCTGCATTAGAGCCAGATAGCGTAATTCATTCCATGTGAAATTAAGCATTCATTGGGGTATACAATGCTTGTGTTGCACAATTGATTCAAGACACCAATGTGGAACTGAGTGTACAACCTAATGTGCATGTGCATGCATCCACAAGGTACATCTGTGTGCATCCACATACAACGTGTCTCAGCATGTGCAATGCCACCACATTAGGCTATTCTGCTTCTGCAGCCTTGAACTGAATGTGGATGCTTCATATTGGGCAAAAATGTTCAATTGTTTTTTTCCTTGTCAAATTTTTTACAAAATTCTTCTGCCTTTTTCGTTGAATCTATCTTATATTTTTTTTTCCTGTACGTGAAGGAAATCCCTTCTATTTTGTTCCATTTGTAGTAAGTTCCCTCTTTAGTAAGTAACTGGGTGATCCTTTTATAATCTTGTCTCCTCTTCAAAATACTGGTTGGGATATCCTTAAAGATTTTTAATTCTTCCCCTCCTACTTTTAATGTATCTCTGAAACCTTGTTGTATTATTTTATCTCTTATTTTAATTTTGTTGAATTGAATCACTATATTCCTTGGTAATTTATTTTCCCTAGCAATCATAGAATTTATCCGAAACATTTTTTCAGTCTCTTCCTCCAAATACTCTTCATCTAACTCCACAAATTTGGCTAAATCTGGGATCACTCTCTCAAATAAATTTTCATTTATCTTCGCTGATAAGCATCTTAATTTTAGGCATTTTTTTCTATATCGTATTTCTTGATTTAACAAAAAATCTTCCCCTTTATTTTGTTTCTCTTGGATCTTTGACGAGATCCTTTCCGCTTCTTGGGATTTTTCCTTTAATACAGTATTTCTATTTCTTTCTTCATTCCTTCCATTTCTTTATTTATTTGATCTAGTTTTTTTCCTAATATCTCAGTTTCTTTTTTATAATCATGTTTGATTTCTCTTCGTATGTCTTTTAATTCATTTCTAATTTCTTGTTTAAAATTCCTAAGTTCAGTTCTTAACTCTCCCAATATTAAATTTTGCATTTCTGGGTTTTTTTGAATTTCTTGTGATCCTCTCCTAGAAGTAAGTGTCTGTACTTGAAGTTGTGCCGTCGCCTTCCTAGTACTATATGCCATTTTAAAAAATGTTGTTGTACTGGATGATTATTGTGATTTTTATTTGATGTCCCCTTGCTAAGCTTCCTTAGCGTTTCTTCTTTAGTCCTTGTATATACATGAATTTAATAACACAATCAGCCCAAGACAATCCAATCAATTACTTTCCAGTTCCCAATTGCCAATTTCCCCTTATAATTTTTTAAATAAATTAAATATTTATATTCTGTCAATATATATTTATCAATTTGTTTAAATATTTATATATCTATGTATATTTTTACATGCACTTTATAGATATTTATATTATTCTATATATATAAATACATGTATTTTTATACATATATGTGTATCTTCATATATTGTACATATAATTATATACCATATAATACCTTTTACTTAAATTATCTAAGAAAGTCTTAAATCTTCAATATGAAATCTTCAGCATTTAATCAAACAAAACGAACTATAATTAATTCTTTGTCTGTTCACTCAATAATTAACTGTTTCATATATACTCAATCACTGTATTTCCTTCATACCTTATTCACAAGCATGAATCAGTTTCAATACAAACATAATAATTTGCCTTCGGTCCTCTCACCTATACTCACATTAACTCAGTACACTCTATACCTTTTTTTTTTACATATATCTCAGAGATTAAGCATTTACTACAAATAGTTCTGTTAATTCAAATTACATTGATGTTAGTAACTACCTTTACTGTTCACCGTAGCTGCATATGTATTTCCTCCCCAGTCGATTCTTTGTATCTTTTAAAACCCAATTAAGTCCACTTTACATTACTTTCTTTTCCTTTTTTTTTTTAATTTGCCTTTCTGTTTAAAGTTTATCAGAGTGTGTGCCACACCGGTTTCTTCCCCCCTCTTTCTTTCTTCTCTTAACTTATACTCATTCAGCTGTTCTTGTTCTCCAAACTTGCTCTCCAGACTTTGTGTTCCCCAGTCTTCACCAGCTGTTCCTCAGTAAACTCTTACAGGGTGCTTAAGTCCTAATTAAGTCTTAATTTTTCAACTTAATGTTAATTTTAAACTCCCCTTTGTATGATAAAAGGAACTTAAAACTTTGTATTTAAGAGAAACAAAAATCCAGAAGGTTTTCCCGTTCCATTTCTTTCAGCTTTCCTCCCAGCTGGGTCTTCTTTCCAGTCTCTGCTTTCGATTTCACCTCGAGTTCCACCTTCTTTCCAAACCTTTCTCTCCACTTTGTTCCTCACAACCTGATGTAATTTCTATTTCAGTTTCTTTCAGGACCGCTCTGTTGTTAAAGTAGTATATTTGAATCTTCCCTCACCAAAACAAAACACAACGTCTTAAGCCGCTTCACTCCAGCTTCTTCTTCCTTCCTTCGAGGTTTTAGGAAGGTTTAGGAAGCTACTCCATTTCTTAGAACTGGAGTGCGGAACAGCTAATGTCCTTAAAGGACTCTACCGCATTGCCAGGATACCCTTTTGCCGTGACTCCCCCAGAGGCAGAGGGGAGCCTCCATTCCCCTCTACCTTAGGAGGGTTGACAGCAAATGCGGTGGGCTCCCTTTGCTCCTATAGCCTTCCCAGACAGGAGCTTCTTGGGTGTTTAAAAGTTTGGCAAAACGCTGTAGAATGGAGCGCTGGAGCAGAGCCCTGCTTTCCCATGGCCGCCGTCCTCTCAACCAGAAGTCCCTTACAAAGGCTTTTAATGCCTGCCTAGCCCATCATCTTTTCTCCTCATCTTCTGTCTAGCTGGAGGGGTATTTTATTTTTAGCATCATTAGCATTGGGGAGTTCATGAAGGAGGGCTGGAGAAACAACACTTTTGGTGTCAGGTTGCAGTGGTGTGTCTGAAGTAAACAAAGCAATACACAAAGCCCAAACTCAGAAAAGGTGGGATCCTGCTCTAGCTAATCCTATTGTAGTTGTGTGTGTCTGCCTACAACAGGCAGGGTAAACAGCAGCTGCCTCCAGAATCCACTACTAAATGTGTGAATAGCAAAACAGAGAACAAAGAGGAGAGAAGGTAAGCAGCTATGCCAGTGCATGTTAAAAAAAGTAGATCTCTATGTCTGGCCACAAAATGGAAATCATAAGAAAAGTGGAAGCTGGCAAAAGAAAAAAGTAATCCCTAGATGCATTTTGGAATAGGCTTTAATGTGGTCTCTAGAAGGTTCAAAGTATTCCCTTTACTTATTCAAGGTTTACTTGACCTGGTTCTTCCACTTTTCACTTGCATATACGGTAGATAGTTTTGAACAAAAAGTTTGCTGAAACATGTTGAATTGTTCCTTTTGTGTGTGTGTGATGTTGGAACCTATTGCTATTCCTTCCATGTTATTTCTCCCACTGGTACCAAATTTTCTGTTAAAGAGGTAATGTCCAGAAACACATCTGCTTCTTTAAGTGAAGTATACCTGCAATTTTGCAGAATTACTTTCTTGTTTCTTAAGGGGGGGCAAGCAAATACTGTTAAGGAGGACTGATGATTTTCTTTTGAATGAAAAGCACCTAAGGAAGCCCTCTAGTTTTGAGCAGAGGAATGCACAAGAGAGAGGTTGCTTAGTGCTACCCACATGTCAAATTCTTTGCTCTAAGTCCGGCCGATCCCATCCCAACACTGTTATAGATGCAGGCACTATAATTCCTTTGCTCCCACTGGAAATTTCCACAGTTGCTTTTCATTACATAATACAAACAACTGCAACCAGAAGACTCTTACATGCATCTTCACTGTATTTTGTACCTTGTTCCCCAAGGCTTCCTAATAAGTGGGCTAAGTTGAGATCTGAAGCAAGCATTTCCCATCTCAAGGAAAGGATCTTGATTAGGCAACGTATAAGAGGGGATTCAGACAATTGATTCAGATACTTAAGGAGAGGCCCTAGTTCAGGAGTAGGAATCATGTGGCACTCCAAATGTTATTGGAATGCAGCTTCTATCAGTCCTAGCCAGTACAGCCAATGGTGAGGGATACTGGGGGACGCAGTCCGACATCTAGAGTGCCACATGATTTCTGTCTCCACTACAGAACATATGGCATGCATGTAGATGATCCTAGGTTCCATCTCCATTTTAAAAGGGTGTCAAAACAATATCAAGTGTCTGTCCTGAAGCCTTTGAGAGAGTCTCTGCCAGTCAGAGGAATAGAGGAACCAACCCAGGGAGTTGGACAAACTCAACATAAGGCTGCTTCATACAACATTTAAAAAACAAAACAAAACCACAACACCTTTAATTAAATCTATATATGGGAATTAGCTTTGTAATACTGCTCTAGGCAGTTGATATGAAGCAGAGGTAAATGTAAAATCAAGAATGGTATCCCTTTGAAGATCAATGGCTGTACAGATTTACTTTAAGCTGCCTTTCTGCTAACGTTAACATAAGCATGCCAAGACCTGACCAAGCTTCAGAGAGAAAGGTAGGCATGCAATAAAAGACAAATACAAATTGCTGTTGACTTTAATTCTCAAGATGGATGACAGAAATCCTTTCAAATATGTTAAAAGGATTATTTAAGAGGATATTAATAAAGTTGTGATGTATGAAAAAGCTATCCCTGCCTTCTTTCTCCATGTCCCCAGTCAGATCTCCAGAGAAGGTCTGCAGGGCACCTTTGTTTTTAGGAACTACAGGCAAAAAAGAACACCAGAATACAAGCCCAAATGAAGACGTCACTTATAATTAAATACTTTTAAAAGGGATGTGCATTTGGATTATTAAGCCTGAATTTCACCTCTGTATTTAGCCACTGGGTTGCCTCTCTCCTCCCTAATTAGAGTGAGAAAGAATTTACAGTAGGACCCCTGTATCTGCTGGGAATTAGTTCTGGGGGCCCCCGTGGATACCGAAAACTGTGGATAACAGTGAACGCCATTGAAAATAATGGGACTTCTGGTTTAAAATACCATAAAGTTGCCTTGGAGGACCCAGCAAATGGCTAGACACATTTTCTAGGAAGACTCTATAGTAGGTGTGCTGTTTTGTGTCCTGTGGATAACTGAATCAGTGGATAATGAATCAGTGGATATGGGGGTCCTACTGTATACTTCCAGGTGCTAATAACTGTTTTTACTGATGGATAGGAAAGGTTTGTAACAGTTATTGGAACCAAAAGGACTACGGTATTTGTCTCAGAAACAGAGCCTCACTCCTGCAGCATGATTTAGGTTAAAGCTTTTATGGGAAAATAAAAGATGAATTTACTGTTAAGGAACAGCTAAGATCTAAATAAACTGTAATTTATTTTGTGTACTGGCAGTATGTATTGTTCTGTGCTTTCAAGTGGTTTCCAACTTATGGTGGACTCTAAAGTGACTCTATCATAGGATTTTCTTGGCAAGATTTGTTCGGAGGAGGTTTGCCCTTGCCTTCATCTAAGGCTGAGAGAGTATGACTTGCCCGAAGTCACCCAGTGGGTTTTAATGACTGAGCAGGGATTCAAATCCTGGGCTCCAGATCCTGTAGTCTAATGCTCATACGAATATACAGTACCACACTGCCTTATATTCAATTACTAACCCTTTTCCTTTTGCATTGTCACTTGGAATAATAGTGAGACAAGTGCATAAAGGTCTATATAGAGCTGGCCTTACTGACAGATTACAGAGGGGGACCTTCCATTTCTGTGTAACATTTTTATTTTTAAAAAGAGAAACTATCTTCCTAGTAACAAAGTATCAATCTTTTAGCACTCAAAAGGGTGCAAAAAAAAATCCCACTTCCGTTAATCATTTGTTAATTTCCAAGAAATAGGTAAATAGTTCAAAAGAACATGCAAATATGACATGAGAGGTTTACAGCAAGAATGGAATAGAGAACTGGAATATCTAATTCTGACTAATCCATAGCCATCAGTTTTAACATCTATTCTAGTATGGCAATAGGTCTCCATCTCCATTTTATTCATCAGAAATTGCTCTTTCAGGTACATTGGTTGCCACAACATCGATTCAAGAAAGGGCTTTCTAAATCAGCAAATTGTTGGAGATGTAATACTGCTAATGCTGCCTTAACACATATGTTTTTGAGTTGTCCCATAGGAGCTACATTTTAGAAGAAAGTAATCACACGATAACTTTGGTTTTGAAAAGTTCCTTGATATTCTGTGTAACATTTAAAAAAAGAGAACAGTGGAGGTGTGCCTTTTTGACTTTTCATCTCAGTTACCACCACATCTAAACTAGGAGTTGCTTCTGAAGAATGTTTCTTCTATCTAACCAAAGAATTTTAGTGCCACTGGTCTACAGTATTTTTTTAAAAGAGCAGACTTCCAAAAGCCTCCACAGAATTCAAGATTTTCCTAGTCAACACCAGCTGGTGTTTGCTTTTGTAGTCCAGCAATTACTGCAAAGCTCGGCAAGTTTCACCTAATGAAGCAAATGTAGCAGCACTTTTTTATATATACAAAGTGATCTAAACTGCAATAGACAAAAAGAAGACCAGGCCTCAGGGCATGTGCTGTATGTAAGCAGTTTGGAAAAAAGACAAAATCAACTAATGCTCCACTGGGTCCCCTCATAGTTACCAGCTCTTCTGCATTTCACTCTTCTGCTGCCTTCTGTTCCAGTTGCCCTGGGAACAGATAACAGAGCAGAAAGGTTCCTTCCATCTTCCAACAGAAGGGAAAAGTGATACTTCATCTTCCACTGTTGTATTCTAAGAGGGCTAACACTGTCTTCGAATATAATTCTTACCTCCCTCTGGCTTTGAAATATTTTTCCCTGTCATTTTCTCTTTCTTTCTGCAGCTGTTTTAATATGTTAATGACTTATTGTTATATTGTTAAGTGTTGGGGTCATGGCTGATAACCTTGACATCTCCAGAGGAAAAGCAGGGTATAAATAACTTCAGTAAACAAATAAACAGAAAGCAGAGTGAAAAGCATTGTGCAAATGGGAGTAGGAGCAAAACAGAAGGCTAAGTGCTAAATCCAGTTTTACTCCCAACTAGAGAAGGCTCACTGAAATTAATAGGACTTACTCATACAAGTGGTGACTACAAAGTCCTGTTCATTTCAGCAGGCTACTCTAGTTGGGACTGAAATTGGACTTAGAACAGAGGAATTGTATTTCTAGAAAGTGATAGTTGTATCTAGTGCTCTCTGTCCACCACTGAAATTTAAATCACTGGGGAGTGGATTCCCAATTGCCTTGCAGCATCCCGCCTATTACCCCTGAATCTGCTCTGGAGGGTTGGTGAACCCCCAGAGAAGAGGGAGGGAGGGAGGACAGCAACACAAATTCTACTGTATGAACAGAGGTCTGTTTGCATAATGTTGGACATAGTCACATATATGTGAGGACTGCAACAAAAATGAAGTAAAACAAAAAGTTAATTTGCTTTCCAAAAGGTCTTATGTATCAAGGAACTGCCTAGGCTTCTGCACCTTTGCAAGCTCTAGAAGGCATTCATGTTTTACTTGGGATTAGGAATTTTTACGGGATTAGGAATTTTTATTGGAATAAGACCATTCTACTGAAAAATACAGCCGACTGCAAAAGGCCATAACAATAACGCTCCTGACAAGCAGTCAATAAATTGTTGTAATAAGTTTTTTAAAACTTCATGTAAATCTCATTGCTGTGTGTTTTAAGCTCCAGTTCACGCATACAGAAAAAGCTGGAGACAATTCCATCGTTATTCTAAGTACTGTAACCATTGATCTTAAGAGTCATCAAAATCTGGAACTCACTGAAATCAACAGGAGTTGGTCCAAGTAAATATGCTTAGATGGCAAGTCATAACCATGGACAAAGGATAGGGTGGGGATTTCCGATGTGTAGGCACTAGCATCAGTTAGTTTTCCTTTAGGAGAGAAGTCCCATGAAGAATTGAAGGAAAAATGGAATTTCTAGATAGTAGCTTTACATTTTAACTGTTTTAGAAATTGGGAACAGTCTCGGCACCTCTCTTTCTTGCTTTTTTTGTTCCCATAAAAGAGAGTGGCCAAGCGGGGGCTGTGGGCTGATATAATAATAATTACAGTATATCAATTTATAGTATCCTCTTGTCCCAGAAAATATCATATTCTAAGATATTCTTTATTCTCTTTCATTTACAGGATATGCTCTGAGCCTTAAAAAAATACCTCTTGAATACATTCTGTTCCTCATTACTCTCATTTTGGGAAGCTGTCCTCGTAAAGTACCCACCTATGTTTAGCAAGTGTTCATGAACTAAGAAGACAAAAATAAATGAGAAATATAGGGAGACAAGTACAGACAATACTAATCAGAACTACCTAAACTAAGATGCTTCTGAACTATTCCTTGAGACTTTCCTGTCACTAAAGGATGGCAAAATAATTTCTCATAGTTGATCAAGTAGGTCACCCAAAGCATTTCCCCCAAAATTGGAAAGAATAACAGATTGATTTTACAGACAAATTGTTCTCATTTATTACAGAGATACACAGACAGCATGCATGGTGGCTCTCACTACTTCTCTGATCTTGTTTCTACCACAATCACCCACAAACAAGGCTGCTCTCTCCAACTGTTATTGGATTCACCTCCACAACCGCTATAGTCTGAAACAGTACAGTCTATTCTACCAAAGCAGAATTCTATGGCATTATTTTATTTCTTATGGGTAGGCCCAGCTGCCCAGCTTTTCTCATAGGAAGGGGAAAGGGAAAGCAAGACAGTAAATGGGTATCTTTCTGTCAAATGTCTTCTGATCTGCTATGTTCACTCTCACAATATATTATTAGGTAGGTTACTGGGTGAGATCCCCTTTTCCAGGCTGACCCCATAGTTCCAACCCTTAGAATCCTGCCACGCATCCTGCCCTTGTTCCCCACTTAATTCCTTCTTGGATTAGGTACTCGGACCTCAGGGTGACCCTTTAAATTTGGACCTGTGGCTGTGTTGTGGTGGTGAGTTCATATTGGTAGGTGTGGCCTGACTCCTTATAAAGGCTTGATAGAAATAGCCAGAGACAGTTTTAAAAAAACATTAACAAGTATAGATTTATTTACACACAGTAAGACAATATATTAACCTCTTAATATTCTATTATTTCATGGCTCCCCAAAACTAGAGCCAGTTCTCCCTTCTGACTGACTTCCCTATCTCTCTTAAATCAAAACGTTATCTATCAAATCCAAACCCTTATATCTCTCAAAGTCCACACCCTATCTCTCGCAATGCCAAACCAGGTTTCAGCAGTGTCCAGGAGTGAATTTGCACAGTTGTGACTAGGGTGCCAGCTGTGCCTGTTCCAGGAATTATATGGCTGTCCCAGAGACAAGCCTCTGCTTTTGTTACATTCTGTTCACCCACAGCCCCACTTCACAGCTTCCCTGAGTTGAGACTGCCCACTGCCACCTTCACACTGGGGAACTGAACCATAGAGTGGTTATGAGACTCGAACTTGTAGTCCACAAATGCCATTCTTCTAAGGGCTCATTTACAGGGAGTGGGAGTAAAGATCTGGATGAAATTGAGACTACTTTGGCCTGAAGCTGGAGTGCATGAAATTTGGACTACTCTGGCCCAGATTTAAGTGCCACGCCTTACCTGGCCAAAGCCTGAATCTGTATCACTCGTCAGCAAGCTTGTTTGCACAATAATTCATTCAGATCCCCCACCCCAGTGAAGTGAGTCTGCTGCCGCTGCCTAGACAGACACCTCCATGGCACCGCCATGGCTGGTGTGGGCCAGAAGAGTGACAGGGCTCTGCCTTCCTGGCGCACAATCGATCGTGTGGCTGGATGTTCACCGGGGCTCTGCTTTCTCAGTGCAGAGTCGCTCTCTTTGAGGTCAGAAGGAACAGTCAGCCATGCTCGTTCTGACCTTAAAGAAAGCAACTATGTGCCTGGGCTCCGCTTTCCCAGTGCACAATCATTCTCTCAGAAGGAGCGGCCAGCCACACCACTGTGAGGCTGGCTACTCCTTCTGACCTTAGATCAGATGACTGTGCTGGGAAAGCAGAGCCCTGGAAATAGTTGCTCTCTCTGAGATCAGAACAAGCAGCCAGCCTCGCAATGGCATGGCTGGCAGCTCCTTCTGACCTTAGAGAGAGCGATTGTGCACTGGGAAGGCAGAGCTCTGACATATACAGTTGCCCCTCCACATTTGCGAACTTGGCATTCACGGTTTTGGGAGCCCCCCCCGCCCTCCCAAAACAGGGACACGGGGCCTCCGGAGGCCCCATGAAGGACCTGGGAGGGAGCGGGGAGGGCCGGGGAGGCCCTCCAGAGGCCCCGTGAAGGCCCTGGGAGGGAGGGGGGAGGTCCGCGGAGGCCTCCATCGGGCCTACGGAGCGTCTCCGTAGGCCCCATGAAGGCCCTGGGTGGGAGGGGGGAGGGCCGGGGAGGCATCCACGGGGCCTCGGGAGGGTCTCCGAAGGCCCCGTGAAGGCCTTGGGAGGGAGTGGGGAGTCCGGGGAAAGTGACTATGGGGCCTCCAGAGGCCCCGTGGTCGCTTTGGCGGGGGAGGGGGGGCAATCAATATTCACGGATTTTTCACATTCGCGGGAGTCCGTGGAACCTAACCCCCGCGAATGTGAAGGGACGACTGTAGTTGCTTTCTAGGAGGAGTGGGGCTGGCCACTCTTTCTGACCTCAGACAGTGTGACTAGGACCATGGCTCTGCCTTTTGAATGAAGAAGTGGCACCAAGGAGGGGGGAATAACAGTGCCTCAGGCAGCACTTGTCCTTCCTCCCCACCATCCGAATCCAGGGTGGATGCACTGTTCACAGTACAGTTTTCTCTGGTGTTTCAAGCAAACTCTGGTGAAAACTGAGTTTCTAAAACCCAGATTAAGTTTTCCATTCCCAGAGTTTGGTGTTGATAGGGCAGTATGATGTGTAGACTAATCGCACCAGATTCGGGGGAAAGGCTGCATGGAGTGTGGCCTTATGGGCCCAGCTTCAAGAGGAGTATTAGTTTTTTCAATAGTGTAGACAAGCCCTAAAATTTAATTTTAAAATCTTATGCATACATAAATCAGCTTAGAGACAACTGCATTCACATTTTGGTCCTGCTGAAGTTTCTAAACCATTTCCAAAAGCAGTCCCTTGCCCGCCGAGTGTATTATAGTAATCCAAATGGATGTGATTAAGGCATGTGTTATCATGCTCAGATCTGACATTTCCTGGAACAGGCACAGCTGGCACCCTAGTCACAGCTGTGCAAATTCACTCCTGGCCACTGCTGAAACCTGGACAATTCAGGTTCAGGGTTAAGTCCAGAAGTATGTCCAAGTTATGAACCTGAGATTTCAGGGGGACTATAACCCCATCCAGCACAGGCTATATTTCCTTTCAGTTGACCAGAAGAATCTCTGTCTTGCCTGGATTAAGCTTCAATTTGCTCATCCTCATCCTGTCCATTACTAACAATGGACAGGTTCGATATTGAAACAGCTTCCTTGGAGTTGATGGATAGATGAGATAAAGATTAGTGTCGGACAACTCTATTAGTATTTTGGTGTATATGTTAAACTGCATGGGGGACAAAACTGAATCCCTCAGGCCAAAAGGCATCCTCCAGCCTACCTTATGAGCATGCCCCTCCAGGAAGGACCAGAACCACTGTAGGACAGTGCCAAGTACCATCCCAGAGAGACACCCCAGAAAGATACCATGGTCAATGGTATCAAAAGGTGTTCAGAGGTCCACTGGAACCAAAAGGGACACATTTTCCCTGTCCAGTCCTCAGCACATGTGATCAGCATCAAGGTGATCAAAGTCATTTCCATCCCATAGCCAAATCTGAAACCACACTGAAATGGATCTAGATAATCCATTTTATCCAGCAACTCCTGGAGCTGGGAGCCTCCCTCCAAAGCCTTGCACAGAAAAGGTATATTTGAAACTGGCTAGCAGTTAACTAAAATGATTGGGTTCAGGGAGGGCTTTTTTTTAGGAAAGGCCTCCCAGCAGCCTCTTTTAGGCAGAATGCCACCATCACTACCATCTTTTACCACTCAGCCAGTCTCTCTTGGGTTGCTTTTACGACCCAGGAAGGGCAGGGCCCAACACATATGTGGTGGCTCTCATCTCTCCAAGGATCCTGTCCACATCCTCAGATTGCACAAACAGAAACCTAACACAGAGCAAGCAGGAGGCAAGGTTACATCCATTGGACCTGTATCAACTACAGTACCTAAGTCAGAATGGATCCAAGTGATTTTGTCTGGCAAGTATTTTCCCAATTCTTCTATGTGAGTTGTCAAGCAGTCTGAATTCTCCTCTCATGCGACAGAATGTAGAAGGCCCCTAACAACTTGAGACAGTTCTGCTGTTTCATGCTATATAGATGCAATGGTAGCAAAGGAGTATGATTTCTTTGCTGCCACCATCAGCCTGTAGTAGACCTTCCAATGGGCAGCAGCATGTTTGGTTGCACCCGCTATGAATTTTTCACCATTAATGCTCTGGTTGCCATCTCACTCGTTTCATCACTGCCAGCTCCCTAGTAAACCAGGGGGATTGCTTAGCTCCACTCCATGGCAGGGGACACTCAGGGGCAATTGCATTTGCTGCCCTGGCCATTTCCCCACTCCAGAAATCAATCAGGGCTTCAACAGGATTACTGACTTGGCAACAGGAAACCCCCAAGAGCCATCAGGGACCCATCCATAAAACTTCTGGGGCATTTAATTGTCAGTATCTAACATATAATTAATTTTATCATGAAATTTTATTTTGAAATACAGTTGTCCCTCCGTATCCACAGATCTAGTATCTGCGGATTTAAGTATTCACGGCTTGAAAATTTTCTTTAAAAAGAAAAATCCCAAAAGCAAACCTTGATTTTGCCATCTTATATAAGGGACACCATTTTGCTATGCCATTGCATATAATGGGGCTTGAGTATTCACGGATTTTGGTATCCACGAGGGGTCCTGGAACCAAACCCCAGCAAATATTAAGGGACAACTGTATAGGTAAACAGAGCCAGCATGTTGGACATATTTGAGTGTTGAACTATGACTCTGGAAACCAGGGTTTGAATCCCCAGTTGGCCATGGAAACCCACTGGGTGACCTTGGGTAAGTCATAGGGGCTTATCATACTTTGAATTAAAGTGGCACCGCAGCAGGAAGGTTCCATTTTCCATGCTGCCTTACTGCACGTCGTTGTTGTCGTCATTTTTTTCATTCCCGTCCCATGTGAGACTGAGGTAAAACTGCATCTTTTTCTTAACTGAAAAAGCCCATTAGCAAAAAGACACAGTTTTACCTCGGTCTCCCACAGGACCAGAATGGCAGAACACCGGAAGAATGGCAATGTCATGCAGTAAGGCAGCATGGAAGATAGAACCTTCCTGCTGCACTGCTGCTTTACTTTGGAGTGTGGTAAGCCTCACACTTTCTCAGTCTCCGAGGAAAGCAAAGGCAAGCCCTCTCTGAACAACTCTTGCCAAGAAAATTCCATGACAGGTTAGCCTTAGGCTCACCCTAAATCAGAAATGAGTTGAAGAAACAACACACTACAAAAAAATCCTCGAATGTCTTCTCCCATCACTGTTGCTGGTTAGAAATGTTTGATGAAAGTTGGAATTTAATGAAGAGATGGAAGTTGGGGTGAAAAGGTACTGTCTGGTCTTAAGTTAGAATAAAAACCCCTAAGAAGAAACTCACCATAAGGGGAAGGTCACCAGCTGATTAAAGAGTTTGCATCCACAACTCATGTAGCTGATCCATAGTCTGGAAACACATGCACGCATGCACATATGCACACATCTGTATTTGGTTGGTATGTGATGAGAAGCTCCCTATATACACTGTTATATCCACTAGCACCAAGAAAGACCAGTGTAATGTTTGTACAGTCAGAAATGGATCATTTACTTTATCATTTATGTTCTAACTGATCTACATTTTCAATAAAAATGGTGGCAGGAAGATACACACAGACACACACAAACACAGAGACCTTTAGCAGCAGGAGTGTAATTAAATTAATTTGTCACTAGAAGCATGAAGCATGAATAAAATGTAACTTTCTCAAACATTTATTCAGTGTAATTAAAATCTTTTATTAATATCTATACTTAGCCAAGCATAAAATATTGCCCCATCATAATACCCACACAGTGTAATCAAGAGCTGAACTATAAGCATCTCATTTCTTTTCATATCAGGCTGAAGACATTAAATCACTTACACTGTTTGAAGTATATTTAAAAGGAAAGATGAAAAAGATGCTTCTTTAACCAGCTACTAGAGTTGCTAATTCATTTTTCTATCTTATGTTTAAAGAATATAATCGGAAGCAAATCTCATTCTTGCTTTGAGAAGACCGTCACCCTTTCAAACTGTGGCAATTGCCACTGCAATGGGCAGGGTCATGGTAGCAGTATTGTTAGAAGAAGTGGCACTGTATTTACTGGCCACTTGGGAACTAGTCTTGCAATAGCCAGAGTGTTCCCGCTATCACACAAATGAGAACTTAAATCTTGTGAAGTCACAAAATTTAGGGTAGGACTGAGATGAAGCTATAAAAAATACTCTTCCTCTCTTTCTGGCTTACAAGCAGGAGAGACAGTAAATGGGGGAAGGAAAAGTAAGGTCCATAATCCATGGGTGTCATAGACAGCCAGGCTAGTTTCTTGGGTACAGAGAGTAATAAAGTTCCTCTTAAATCCTGTTACAGTTAACCCCCAGTATCCATGGATTTGGCATCCATAGATTCCACCACCCATGGCTTGAAAATATTCACCAAAAAATAAATTCCAAGAAGCAAACTTTTATTTTTGCCGTTTTATATAAGGGAAACCATTTTACTACACCAGTGTAAATAATGGGACTTGAGCATCCATGATTTTGGTATCCATGGGGAGTCCTGGAACCAAACTCCAGCGGAGACCAAGGGCCCACTGTATTTCCAGCAATCTCAGCTAAGCTTCATGCTGTTGTATTTGATAAAGATTGTGACATCATTTCATCCAATACTGGTGCCCAGCTCAACTCTGAAAACTCTTGGATAATCTCTGTATTCTAAGTATGTTAACAATGGTCCTCATGTTGCCACCTTCTGCCCACTGGAAACTCTAAAGCACCAATGAGAAAGATCAAAGAGTTTCTTTGCACATTCTCCTTGGAAATGTACTGCCATCACTAGCTGCAGAGCCTGAGGAAGGATTTATTGGACAGACCAAGACCCATAGCTTGTAGGTCCACAAAACAGGATGTGAGAGAAATCCCATTAGTTACAATATTCAGTTACAGGGCTAGATGGACCTCACTCAACATAAAGATAATTGCTTTTTATAGAAAAGGGTGGGGAAAGTGTGCCCCACATTTTTTTTCAAAGCTCCCCAGCACTTCAGAAATACAGTCAGCCCTTTGTATCCACAGAGTCTGCATCCATGGCTCAAATTAATTCCAAATTAATAAATAAATATCCAAAAACCAAACCTTGATTTTGCTATTTTATATAATGGACGGCAATTTAATACACCATTGTATATAATGGGACTTGAGTGTCCATGGATTCTGGTATCCATGGAGGGTCCTTGAACCCCAGCAAATACCAAGGACACACTGTATTTGTGAAAAACACTGAGAATTCTTTTTGCCACCATATTTCCTTTACCCCCTCCCCCGTGGACCATTTTACACCCAAATGTAACAGAATTGCCCCCATTTGGAGGCAAATGCAGAAAAGTCTTTAAAAAAAAATCAGGGTGGCAAGCATAGCAGGAGTGGGGGGCAGCAAGAATCATGCAGCCCTCCAAAGTCCTTGGGGGCAGGGTTTTACAACTTTTTAAGAATTGTAACCACAAAAGGTAACTTCCTCAACTTCTATACCAGGCCTATGCATGTATTGAGGGAGCATCTCACACAATTACAGTAGTATGCCATGAACAAGGAGCATGAGGAATGAAGATAGCCTTCATGACTTGACTTTTGTCTCAGTGATTTCAATAGGAATTGTGTTCAACTAATTATGGAGGGACTAAATACCCTAAAGACATCTGATCCTATCTGATCTTTGAAGTAAGCAGGGTCAGCCCTAGTTAGTACTTGGATGGGAAACCGCCAACGAATACCAGGTGTTGTAGGCTATATTTTAGAGGAAGGTACTGATAAAACCACCTCTGAGTATTCCTTGCTTATGAAACTCATGGGGTCATCAAAAGTCGACATGTAAACTTCAATTTACATGTAAACTTTCAATTTAAAAAGTCGACATGTAAACTGACAATTGGTCATACTGGCTGGTGGGAGTTGGGGTTCATCAGACAGGCGACTTGAAGGCACATACACAACAGTATGAATCCAGTAAGACACAACAGATAATCTCTCCCATTCTCCCATTCAACCACTAGTTCACTAGAAGAGGGGGAAGATTCCCTCCCATCCCCTAACATAATTCATTCACCATGTGCTGGTAAATATGAAAACGCTCTTGATCAATAAACTATGAACAACCAGAATTCCTAGATTGCATAATATTCTTCACTAATTGTGGCATTTGCAAAGGGATCTTTGAGACTGAGAGAAAGAAGTTGTAGCATAAACTTTTGTAGACTTCATCTACTTCCTCAGATGCATGCAACTGATATCCCGGATTAACACAGCTATGTCTTTGAATTCTAATTATGGCATTGAATACTATCCGCATCAGTGCTTCCAAAGTAGGCGTGCTTGCTAGATAGTGTGAATCAGGCCCAGCTCTGCTGCACTTTTTTAGAATTAGAATGAACTTTACAAATGAATCTCTGTAGGTGCAAAGTGCTAAGGAATAAAAAAAAATCTAAAATAGATAATCCTAGAACAGATACTAACTATAATTCTTTTAAATAGGTTAAGAATCTGTTAATGGAATATTTCCCCAGGACACCTAGAATGGAGCAAAAACCTGAGATTAATTGAAGAAGTCACTTGCTACTGCTGGGTGCAGGGGAGGGGGGTGTAAAATACAGCTGAAAGTGCATTTACTAAATGTGGCAGGGGAAAAAAATGTAACTTGAAGCATTCTTTGGTTTCCTTTTTTTTTTTTAGCCTGTTCAAGCAGAACTCTTTAACCAAACTACCACAATGCATCACTGATTGCACACAGTTACACAGAAAAACCACCATATTCTTACTTAGGCCTTCTCCCTTTAAAAAGAAAATAGAAGTATTACTGAACCATAATTTTTGTTTAAAGAAAAGACAATTTCAGAAATGTAAATTGTAGAAACCACATTACTTGGTCTGTTCGTTGCATAAGCGTGTGTCGCTTAAATTGTCCTTGTCAACACAACTCTACCAAAACTTGAGTTCTTCCTTCAGCTAACCAGCCACAAGTTGTATCCAGGCTTAGTTGTACCTAGAGCAGACTTAATGACTAACTTATGTCCCATTGATTTTCAAGAGCTAAACACATGTATGGATCCAACCCATCTGCTCTAAATCTAAGAATTCCAAATGCCAAGGTGTCATTTTGGAAAACCAGCTGTAGGAATGTGATAATGGGAAGAAACAGAAGAGTACAGGAGTGTTGGCAGACACTCTATAGTTCATGCTACATGTTACATGACACTTTAGGGCTCTCCCCATGCTTCACATTAAAAAAAATCATGGGCAAATTATAAATTATGATATAGAAAAGCTGGGTATCACTTTCCACTCTGGTTAGTGTTAAGTTCAAAATCTCTATCATCATGCATCATGCTCCTTGTTCATCCAGAGGGTGGAGAAATATGAATGAAGAACTATCTTGGGGAAAGGGTTAATTTTAAACACCTTCTCTCCTTTTGACCTTCCTTGCCATAACTCACAACCTGTCCAGGCAGATTTTGCTTTTTTGAAAAAAAAAATATGGAGAAGAAAAAAATCCAAAGTAAAATGAATTCTTGCACTGCCTACTGAAAAAATCTGAATCTTTTTTTATTTGATAGTGGCAACAGAAAATCAGACTCTTGATGCACAAATCTTTTGTTCAGCTGTCACTGCAGCAATAATAGACAAAGAAAGTGTTGGGGGGATATAACTTTGGTTCTGGTGAGATCAAAAAGGATTATTGAGTATCATAGCTCTTCCTCTGTCTAAAATCCTTGGGCAAAGAAGAGAGGGCTAGCCCAAGCAGGAGCTCCAGGCTCCTACCCATTACTCACATGCTCCCTGGGCCCTCTTTTCCACTTTTCCCAGGTCGGAGACAGAGGGCTCAGCTAGACGGGAGAATTAGTAGCAAAAAATAGTGCCTTACCTCCCTATCACTTCAGAGTTCATTTGTGCCCACGACTCATTTGCTGGCTTGCTGGAAGGGAAAATTAGCAAGTTTGCAGTTTAAACGGAGCAGTATCCCTGAAAAAAGATGGTGGCCGCGAGTGAGATGTCTCCTGAAAATCTCTCTCCGTTTCCCCCCCACTTTTTTTAAAAAGAACAGATGTGGAAGAGCTATTTTCTGCTTAAAAAAACATTCTTGCTTTTGCTCTGCTGCTTGAACGATTGTGCACAGGATCATTCAGCACCAAAAACAACAACAACGGCGGCTCCGACAGCTTCCTTCCTTGTACGCCTGCCCTCGCCGAGGTCCGACCAATCAGATTTCAGCTTTGATGTCTGCCCCTTTTAGAACTGGTTGTTCAGACGGCCTGTTATGCACATTTTCACACAATTTTAAAAAAAGATCGCGAGAAACAGCAAAAGCTGTTATTGCGATCTATTTGGGGTTTTCAGCCCCCCTCCTTCTGAATATTGCGAATCCCAGCAGGAGCTCATCTAAACTAAAGGCATTCTGTTCGCATTCTTTCCATTTTTTATTTTTGGTCATTTAAACAACCCCAGAGATATGAGTAAACCGAAGTAAAATGCTCTTTCCTGTTCCCCCTCTATGGTGAAGAAGGCAACATGTATGTGTCAAGTAGCCAAAAGCATTCTGAGGCTTAGTTTTACTCTAAAGTAAGAAGAATTACATCAGGATTTTGTTTTTTGGTTTTGTATGTGTGTGTATCCTGGAGCATCCTTCTCCAGGCAATTGCTTAAGAAGTTGCAAAGCTACAAGAAACTATTGTAATCTTGCATCTGATGAAGGAGACAGTCTACGAAAGCTTATGGTACAAACTTCTTTCTCTCAGTTAGTCTCAAAGGTGCTACAAGATCTCTTTAACTGCATCTGCACTGCAGAAATAATGCAGTTTGACACTGCTTTAACTGCCATGGATCAATGCTATGGAATCCTGGGATTTGTGATTTGTTGTAGCACCAGAGTTCTCTGACAGTGAAGGCTAAATAGCTCACAAAACTACAGATCCCAGAATTCTCTAACATTGAGTCATGATAGTTATAAGTGGTGTCAAACTTCAGTGCAGATTCAACCTTTGTTATAAGAAACTAGTTATATTTAAAGACACCTTGGAACTGGCAAACAGTGAAAGATGGCAAAAATCCCTGATGTCCCTCTAACTAAAATGGCCCCTTGTCACCAACAGAGAAGCAGACCTTCTGTTCTCAGGTTGTCCCATAGCTACGAAAGCAGGGGTTTGATCCTTTTGGAACCTGCCTCTACCAGCCTTTCTCATGCCAATAACAGTACCCCAATAGGAACAGGAGGGAGTTTAAAATAACTGATGCAGAGAACAAAGGCAATAAAATTTTATACCCCTGACTCTCAAAAGTTCCAGATCTCTGAAGTGCACATAATACTTCATTGGCAAAGAGCATGTCACCTGATGTTATGTAACCCTCTGCCTACCTAAGTGGTAAATTAACCAATATGTGTGTGTGTGTGCCTTAAAGTCCCCATGTATTTGGGTTTTCTTAGGCAAATAATACTCAAAGAGGTGATTTTGCCAGTTCCTTCCTCTGAAATATAGCCCACAGCACCTGGTATTCGTTGGTGGTCTCCCATCCAAGTACTAACCAGAGCTGACCCTGCTTAGCTTCCAAGATCAGAGGGGATCTGGTGCCTTTAGGGTATTTAGGCCAATTAACCAATAGGCCAACGGATAATGCACAAGTGGCATTATCACACTGGGTGCAGCTTCATGCCTCTTTTTGGTCATTCCTGAATCCTGAAAGTCCCGCCCCCAAGAGGTCCAGTTGTTTTCCATTACCAGGCAGGCAGGCAGGCAGTTAAAATGTCTTTATTCTGCCATGCCTTTCATTCATTTTAAATTCTTGCCTGCTATTCTTAGCAAACTTTTCCATTTTTATTTTGCCAGACATTTCACTCATTTTAAATTCTTGACTCCTATTTATTTTTCTGGTTCTGTTTTAATGTTTACTGTACGTGGGTATTTTATTGTAAGCCCCTTGGAGGAAACCCTTTAGAAGGCCAAAAGCTGGGATAGGAACCATTTCATAAATAATTTAAACAACAGAAGCTCAAAAGAAGCAACCACACACAGTCTTTCTCCTCTGCAGACTATAGTACCCCACTAGGCAAATCAGTTAACTCAAACAAAGTATTCAGAGCAACTTTGCAGCCTCCCTTTTCCTCCTTTATCCCAGGTGAAAGCCCCCTCACAAATCATGATGGGGGCTGCCCTCCAAGCCCCACCACCACATAGAAGCTGCTTCCTTATCTCTAGCAACACTGTAAAACATCCCCCTTCTCCAAAGTGATCACCTTTAATCAACTAAACTCTGCCACCTTGGCAGCATGCTCATTTTCAATTATTCCTTTTCCCAGGTCTAATCAGTGAAAAGGCTATTTTAGTGGATAACCTGTTAAAACTGGGTGTCCTGATCGGAACATGACACCATCATCACTATGACTGCAATGAAAATGAAAGGTTTTGATTTCACTCTAGGCAGACAAGTTGTTGGGAACTGACTGCAGACATTACTTTGAGGCCTTGAGGAAAAGGCCGTAACACACTCAAAACACCTCTTGTACTTCAATTGGCAAATACAAGACAAGCTTAATAACTCCTCTTTGCTGCCCTCGTACACTTCATCACATCCAAATTGCTTTTCAGTTTCACAACCACATCTTGCAACATGCTCCGGGCCCCAGTAATTTGGTACATTTCCTCTCTGAAGAGATGTCAGAGCCGCTTGGCTT
Organism: Gambelia wislizenii; assembly: GCA_030847615.1. NCBI lineage: Eukaryota > Metazoa > Chordata > Lepidosauria > Squamata > Crotaphytidae > Gambelia > Gambelia wislizenii. The sequence continues at coordinate 159,033,858 of JAUMIR010000001.1, read as the reverse complement.
TCCTGAAATCAGATCATCACTTGAATTTGCTCTGAATGGGCTGCCAAGCAAGGCTGGCAATACAATACATCAGTTTAATCTTTTAACAAAAATGACTTCCCAAAAGGTCATGCCACCTTTTCCAAAATACCCACTATCTTCAGTAGCATTTGCCCAGCTATGAAATAGAGCTACAGTTCAATGATACTATATGCCCACATATCACAGATATATTTCAGTACAGTGCCTTCTTTCCTTTAGATTAGGGGTGGGTGAAGTGTGGCCCCCAGGGACATTTTTGTGACCCCACAGGGGTAAAAAAAAAAAAAATCCCACAAAACATTTCCCTTTCCAGAATGGCTCCAAATGATTTCTAGGGGGTGTGGAGAGTATTTTCACCACACTGGGAGTCACCCCCACCCCGTCAAACTTTTACTGTTGTTTGCCAGGAGCAGGTACAGTGGGGGTGTGGCTATCCAAGGTCTCTTGGGGACTAATGTGGCCTTCCACACTTGCCCACCCATGCAACATATATCATGGACATAAGTCTTTAAAACCAAATCAACTCTTATTCTGGGTATTGGAAAGTTCATAAAACCTGCTTTCCCCCCCTTCCTCCTAAAATAAGGATATTTATTTTAAAGGTACATATGGGCTTGGTATTTTCCAGAAAGTGAAAGTTCAAGCCAACCACGGCAACTACCAACCATGCTGGTTGAGAGATTCTGGAAATTATAGTACGAGAGACTGCCACGTTCAAGTCTGAGTTAGCGTTTCTCAGTACAGATGTGACAGAGAACTAGGACTTAATATAAAGCAGGATTTTTAGACCAAAGCTAGCAAGCAACTACAGATGGGGAGAGGAGACATGCTTGACCCAACACTCAAATGATGGTCCAAATAAGGCCAATGTATTATTACACACTCCAGAAAGAACATGATCCTCAGCTAAATTCTATTGAATCGAGACACGAAAATATTTCCACACAGTTATTTACTGATCTTTCAAATTCCTTGTCCTTTAAGATGTGGTCAGTAGTTCCTATTAATTCCATGTATAGTTTGATGATGATTATTATTTTAAGAATTTAGTTATGGAGCACTTTATGTTATGGACCTGGCTGAATGAGACTATGTGCAAAAGGGATCTAGGAGTCCTAGTAGACCAAAAGTTGAACATGAGTCAACAGTGTGATGCGGCAGCTAAGAAGGCCAATGTGATTTTGGGCTGCATCAATAGAAGTATAGTGCCTAGATCAAGGGAAGTAATAGTGCCACTCTATTCTGCCTTGGTCAGGCCTCACCTAGAATACTGTGTCCAGTTCTGAGCACCACAATTCAAAAAGGATATTGACAAATTGGAGTGTGTCCAGAGGAGGGCGACTAAAATGGTGAAAGGTCTGGAAACCATGCTTTATGAGGAAACCATGCTTTATTAGGGAGCTGGGTATGTTTAGTTTGGAAAAAAGACAGTTAAGGGGCGATATGATAGCCCTGTTTAAGTCTTTGAAGGGGTGTCACATTGAGGATGGAGCAAGCTTGTTTTCTGCTACTCCGAGACTAGAACACGGAGCAATGGATGCAAGCTCCAGGAACAGAGACTCCACCTCAAAAACATTAGGAGGAACTTTCTGACAGTAAGAGCTGTTCGGCAGTGGAACACACTCCCTCGGAGCGTGGTGGGGTCACCTTCCTTGGAGGTCTTTAAACAGAGGCTTGATGGCCATCTGTCAGGGATGCTTTGATCGTGATTTCCTGCGTGGCAGGGGGTTGGACTGGATGGCCCTTGTGGTCTCTTCCAACTCTACAATTCTATGATTCTATGACTGTTCACAAAAAAGACAAACTTGTAGAAACCTACATGTTAAATTGACCAGCATCATGTATGTTCATCAAGTTTTTCAGATCTTCTGCATAAAATGGTGGCCCAACAGAGTGAAGCTTTAATGCTTACAGTGCAGTATTAATATGTTTGGGTTTTATGTGACATGCAATCTCTGTTGTGCTCTGCTAAGATTATTTTGGAAGACACACATTGTCTAGGAAAACAAACAAACCCACTCCAAACCAGAGAGCTTATCTCATAATGAATGTTTATGTTGACCCATTAGGCCGTTTATCACATTTCTTTGGGTGACACTGTTATGGAAAAAATTGAATATTTTACTTTAACATCTATCAGACAGCAAAGCTGAAGCATGCACAATGAAAGATGGACTGGCAGAGTTAAATAGACCATGGCTGTCTCCTGATATGGGCACATGGCACTGAATAAAAAACAAACACCCCCCCCTCCCAAAAAACCCCGCTACAATATTCTAAAGACTATAATCTTTGTCACTCTTGTCCAACTACCATGACTAGGAACTTACATAAGCCCCATCCTTCAGGAAAGAAATATAAAGCCAATGCAACTAAAGGGTAACTTTGATTTTATATATTAGGTCCAGAGGTTGGAAAAGTTACTTTTTCCCATTACAGCTCCTAGAATTATCCATCCAGCATGGTAAGTGCTATGATCGCTGTGGCATTTTGGGAGCAGTGGTGCATAAAACTAACTTGTCCAAGTTCTGATTAGGTTATAGCAAGCCATGCTGCCACCAAAGTTAAGCATTATATGAAAAGTGAACTATGCTGGATTTTACTTTCAAAGAAATGGTTCTTTTAAAGTTGTTGGTAGTTGGGAATATCTTAGCAGCAGGTGGTCTCTCTCTCTCTCTCTCTCTCTCTCTCTCTTGTCAGGCAGAAGAGATCAAAAAAGCAACTTTTCCAATCCATGACAGGCATTCATCCAAACTGAGGGAAACTGAACAAAAGCATTATCTGGACTAGATAAAACAACAATGAGGTATGTACATACTGAACATGACATTTGCCACCAAAAGAGTTGGCCTTAAGGACCAGCCTACTCACAGAACACTATTATAAAGCACCAAGTTGGCAGAGCATTCCAGCAGAAAATGAGATAACCTGCTTTTCTGTGAGAAAATCAGAGCACTTATGCCCTTACCTTTCAGCCTAGCCATAAAGAGGTGTGTGTGTGTGTGTGTGTGTGTGTGTGATTATTTTACTATTGCTGTCTAACTTTTTGTTTTCAGAGCTTCCGGAACAGCAAGAGATTCTTTTGCAAAGCAAAGATTCCTTTGTGCAGCACTGTAGCTACAGGAGGAGCAAAATGTTGGCTTTGCCCACCCCGCCCCCCATTAGAATTCTGCTCCCCTTAAAAATTTCCTTCAGTCCCCAAATTTTTAGCATTGCAGAGAGACATTGGAAGTCACTCACACCTTAAGCTCTCATCTTTGCTGTGTTTGCATTCCCTTGGTCACTTTGCCTGCCCCCTTTTTTGGGGATGCCTAAACTGTATGTCTAAATATCCAAATGAAGTTTTAAGTTTCTGCAATGCTAGAAATTTGGGAACTGACGGAAAATTTCATTATCAGGGCAAAATTGTTATGGGGGGGGCAAGTCCCACATCCCTCCCCCCATGGCTACACTCTCACCTTTATGTGAGCTTGTGTGAGGTATTTCCTTTGTATATGGGGGACAACATGATACAATTGGGGCAAGCTGTGTTGGTCCAGCAACAACACCCAGTGCTGGTAAGGGCCCAATGCTCGACTGGCTGTTGAGGAATTCTAGCTCCCTATTAGCTACACAGGCATATGAGCTGTAAGAGAATGGGTTTTCCCAGAAACAATATAGTGTTAAAAACTACAACAATTTCGAGGTTGCTTTGTCATGATAAATGGGCAATCATGTGCCATTAGTTTTATAAAAGATCTACTCCAAATGGAGGTGAAAACCACAACAGGTATGTTGCATGAGATAATCCCAATTGCTACATTTTTTGGACTCTCCAGAGGGGGGGGGCATAACTATCATGTTGCGCTCCTGCCCTTTGAAATTTATCATCACACCACTGAATATAAGAAGCCATTGGTATATCTAGCACAGAACATGCCACCCATTCTGGCCTAAAACAGTTCTCTCAAGGGTCTCAGGAAAGCTTTCCCTCCCAACTTTGCTACCTGAGATGCCAAGGGTAGAATATGGTGCCTGATGCCCACAAAGCAAATACAGTACCACTGAACAGTAAGTCTTCTTCATACCTCAAGTACAGGAATTAACTTCTACAACTGACTAAAATGATGTAAACTTTATCCAACTTCAACAGCTACAAACTGATGCATTCTCAGTGACAATACGATCCAGTCTTCTTAATTTAATACTATCCATCCCAGACTTTGACCATATAAGACTTCCCAAGCTTATTTTGTATTCAGAGCTCTTTTCAGAAAGGACCCAATTTTAATTATTTCAAACACACACTTCATGATCTTTGTAAAAGTTTTAACCATGGGAGGATGCTAGAAGAAAATTTTAGTATGTATAATTTTGCCAAACTCTCTCTCTCTCTCTCTATATATATATATGTATATGTATGTATATATATATATATATATATATATATATATATATACGGTAGAAATACCATATGACTGGGTAAATTCAAGCTCAGTTATAGGAGTATGCAAACTGTACAAGCCACATCTTAATTCTAACACTCTTGAATTCTTGTCTCTCTGTTTCACCTGGGCTGATATTATATATCATTACTTACTACCAAAAGTATAACAATCTATCAGCATGATTTTATTGATGTGAGGCATATAGTCTGAAGTCATGGTCATAGCTTTCAACTCCTTATTTTAATCCCAGTAACAGGCATTCACATTTAGCACAGTTTAAAAATTGCAATGTCAGACCTCTGTTCCGAAGACTGCAACAGCTATCTTTCATTACAAGAGTGTGACAAAAGCAGAACATAAAGGCTCAGTTCAGAAGGAATTATAAAATCATGGTCTGTAGTTATGTTTATGAGTTGTGTTGTCCCTCAGAATAATACATTCCACTCCATCCCTCTTTAATCCACAAGAGGAAGAAATGTAAACCTTCTGATCATGGTTTGCAACAATCTATAGTCTTTCATTTCATCCAGCAACAGAAAATAATGTTTTTAAAAACCATAATTAGTTAATAGTATCAATCCCGGATCAAACTGTGGTTGGATATCCTGGTTTGTTAACATTAGGTTTGCAACAATAAACTGGATCCAAAGGTCTACCCTTTTAACATTAGCTACATTATATCATTTCTTTACCTGGAAAGAATTCATCCAGCGGAGGGAAGGTGGCAGTGAAACATTACTCCGAGACAGTATCAGAAGCAGATCCAAACAGGTTTTTGATGGAAATCGTAGAGGATGTACTCCAATGTCATTTACCCATGTATCAATGAGACTGTAAAACAACCATAAGTCCTGTTTACTTAATATTTAGGAAATTCAAACACCCACTAAATGAAGCACTCTATAGCTTATGAAACAGGCTAAGCCATGTAGCATTAGTATGAAAGATATAACTAGTATCTGGCAAAGTTTTGCATTGATTACCTAAGACCTTGTCATCATCACTGCCCTGCTAGACCAAGGATACATCTAATCTAGCATTCTGCTTCTAGCAGCAGTCAGCTAGATGCTCCTGAAAGTTCAACAGGACAAACACAGTGGTATTAGCTGTCTTTGTTCTGTCCAGTTTCATTCCAAAGTTGAAATCCTGAAGTTGGGAACTTAGAATGATGTAGCATAGGGTTATGGAGCTTGAAGTAGACAAATTCAGATCCTTGCCACAGCCTAGTGAAGTTTGCTTGATTGCTAGTCAGAAGAGGGCCTTCTCTGTTGTAGCACTCATCATTTGGAATGATCTTCCCATAGAGGTTTGCCAGGCTCCTAGGGTTGGGAGTTTCTGACATCAACTAGAGACCTCTCTGTTTGTCCAAGCATTTCAATGATTTGTTATGCGAATCAGTTGTGGGAGTGGGAATTCCACTCAAGATCTTTAGCTTCAATGGGCAACTAGAAGCAACTCAAATGGCATACAAAAGGCTCACCTAAGTGCAGGACCTTGTACCCCTATGTATACAGGCAGAGCGGAGAAAGGACACGTGAGACTGTGTTCCAAAAGTGATAGATGAAACTTTATTGAAAAACAAAACGATTCATATACCCCATGCATTCAATTAGCAATCAAGACAAGAGTTTCAGAGTAAGGCAGGAACTTAGTTAGAAAGGAAAAAACTAGGCTGGGGAAAAATACTATACCTGATCTTGCAGCTCGTGTTCCCGGAGAAGCAGTGTTATTTTCAAGTAGCACTAACAAAAGCAGGGAGGAAGACACTTGGGTTAAGAGTAGAGAGGGTTAAGGTTAAGGGAAGTGGAGTGGGGGAGGAACGCCTGAAGGCAGCTGAGAGCCATTTCAAGGTTCAGGAGATTAATTCAAAAGGTGTGTGTGTGTGTGTGGGTGTTAAAAGGACAAAGCATCATGGATCCAATTTGAAAATGGGACTGAACCAAAGAACATTTAGATTCCAGAGGGTTTTTTTTAATAAGAAAATACCCCTTTGAAGCCACTTGGTGAACAAAGGAAACATTTGGTTTCAAATAGCTTTCAAGGGTTTATTCAAATAGCTTTCAAGGAATACTGGATAGTCAGGATTTGGAAGATTGGGGCAAATTTGGTCATCTCTTTGACTGGCAGGCAGAGCCTCTTTGGTCTCTGGATACAGGAGTGTCAGCTTAATCTTCATAGTATGTTTGAAGTTCATAAGATACCTGCCTCTCCTGGCGACATGGAGGAAGACTAGGTTTTCCATTTCAGAGACGATTTCATCCAGGTGTGAATTTATAGAAGAGTTTTAATGGGGGCCCTTCCTAAGCATATCCCATGCCCTTAGTTTGACTCCAACTATGTCGTAGGTGTATGGCTAGGTCATAGGGTGCATTTTTATTTCCTGGTTGCTCTTGGATGGCCCTCAAAGCCAGATTAGCCAAATTTGATATAAAAGCATGGTTCACAGTGAACCAAAATTGTGAACCAAAGTGAAGGATGATGGTCTTTGCAGTGGGGGCTCAGGGAATGCTGGGAGTGCTCTGTTACAGATTATAGTCTGATTGTTAATATGAAGTCCAGACACTATTGGACTTCAACTCCCATCAAAATTCCCTGTTTTTTAATGAACTGTTTCAAGTGGATTTTATTATGTTTATTGTTTACTGTTTTTAGCAATTGGTTTTACTGTATTGGTTTTTACTGTTAACTGTTCTGAGATTTTTTTTTTAAAAAAAGCAGTATAAAATGTGTTTAAATAAAATAATCTAACCAGCTTAATTTAACCAACAGCAACAAGAGAGTGAAGATAATAGTAGCAGTTGAGTTGGGCAGTTGAGAATGTGAAGTCAGAGAGGGAGGCTTGAAGCAGGGGAGTGAGAGATGGCTTGGATGATAGCTAAGAGGCTTGGACTATGACATTTGATATGAGAGGCTTAAAGGGAGTTGATATGCAAGGGAAATGAATTATTAACTCAGTTATATTTCTATTATTCACCAATAAATCGTTCTTTATGTTAATTCTTACATGCCGTCTGGTTATGATTGACTTCTCTAACAATTAGTCCACACCTATTAAGGAACATCCACAGCTAACAACACATGCTATCCATCTGTGGGAGACTTAATTTGGCTGTTACATGGTTGGCTGTCCCAACTTTGGTGGCAGCAGAGGGACAGAAAGGCCCCTGCACCCCAAACTGAGAGTGAGAAAGGGCATGCATCATATCTGCCCACACAGCTGCTCATTATCCTCAGACACTGATGTTAAAACCATCTTTTACTTGTTTTACCTGTACAGCATGTCCTATATTCCTTAATTACCAAACTCATGCCCAAGAATAAGAACCAAGCATGGTAGGACCATGATCCTGACACATGAAGCATCAAAGAGATAAACAGATGGGTTCTAGAGCAAATGAAGTCTGAACTTACCTATAAGCCAAGATGACTAAACAGAAACGATCATATTTTGGATGTGATTCATTGGAAAAGATAATGCTTTGCAGGGCAGAAGGCAGTAGGAAAGAAGACTGCATTACAGACGGATAGACTCAATTAGGAAGCCATTTCCCCTGAATCTAAAAGTCCTGAGCAGGGCTGTTGATAACAGAGTGACTTGGGGGTCTCTCATTAATACGTTTGCCATAAGTTGAAGTCTACTGGATAGCAATTAACAACAACATCAAGTGCTGCAAGTTTAGAAACAGCAAAATCATGGGAAACTTTACAAGTTATACAAAGGTCACTAGAGTGTCGTCTATAAAAATAAAATAAAATAAATAAAATAAAATAATATGATTGGGAAAGTTAAAATATAAAGTCAGATTAACAAGAGATGATATCTCAATCAAAGATTGAGAAATGGAAACTTTGTAATGTTTGTTATTTGTGCAAATTATGGATTTAAACCACTACTTGAATAAAAAAATCTTTCCGGAAAAGTGCGTTTTGAACAATATGAATAATACACAGCCCATAAAATTACTACTCTGAATAGTGATTAAAAGTAATATATATTTAGGCTCAACAAATGTTTGGAGGTGTCTACACTGAAAGAGCCAGTGTGGTTTAGTGGTTTGAGCACTGGACTATGACACTGGAGACCAGGGTTCGAATCCCTGCTCAGCCATGGAACCCCACTGGGTGACCTTGGACAAGCCTCAGAGGAAGGCAAAGACAAACTCCCTCTTGAACAAATCTTGCCAAGAAAACACCATGATAGTGATAGAAATGACTTGAAGGCACTCAACAACAACAACAACAACAACACTGAAAAGTACTGAATTACAGCCCTGGCCATTGTAGGCATGGTAGAAATGAAAAAAATAAAAATAACACTATTGCAATGCAATGCATGATAAAAATCACAGAAATATAAGGAAGAGAAAATGCTTCGGTATGGCTATAGCTTCCAAATAGGGCACCACAAGGACAATGCAAAAATGAACTATTCTACTTTTCTTTTCTACCTATCTTAGTCTCTATGGTACTACAGGATACTGGTTGGGGGGGAGCAGCTGCAAGAGGCAACTATCTTTCTGGAATTTGTCTTCTCAGTGGTTCTCTGTCTCCCTGCAGAGAAGAGAGAAAAGGAGCTTAAATGCAAAGATCATATTTTCTAAAGTTCTGTCAGCTCTCATATCTTGATTCACTTGGGAGGGCGGAGTACAGAGGTGCTGCTCCTGCTGAGCACAGAGATGTTCCTCAAAAGTTACTTATTCAGGTCCAGAGCACAATGTAATCTACAACAATCTCAGCAGTGAGTCAGAGAGCATCTCATTAAAAGAGACCCAAATAGCTGGAGGGAAAGCGGGGAAGATAACTTGCAAATACTTTAAAATGGGCTTTCTTTCATTTTTAATTGCTCTGCTTGCTGAACAAAGGCTACTGCATTTCATCAGCAGCTTTCTGAAAATTCATATCCTAATGAAAGACAGCAAAGATATTAGGTTGTGGATAAGACAACAAAGAACGATAAACACAGATGACTGTGACCAGCTACTGCAAAGAGAAAGCCAAACTAATGGCATTTTGATCCTTTGTCTGTTACAGCACCCCCAGGTGAGCTGGAAGTATGGCAAAACTTATCTTTAAGCATATGGCCCTTGTGTGTCATACTTCTGTCACCTGGGTAGCATCTCCTTCCTTTCCCTCTTCCCCCCCAACACATAGGAGATTATCAGACGGCAACAAAAAAAAGCATTAACATCCCACAATCTTAGGAGGGAGTGATCATGTTCTCCTGGAGTTTGTTATACAGAAGAAAGGGGAAGCCAAGAATGGTCAGACATGCCTCCTAGACTTTAAGAAAGCTGATTTCAGAAAACTTAGGGAATTACTGCGGGTGATCCCATGGTCAGAAATACTAAAAGAGAAGGGAGTTCATGAGGGATGGGAGTTTCTTAAAAGTGAGATACTGAAGGTGCTATTTCAAACAGTTCCAATGAGGAGGAAAAAGGGGAGGTGTCTAAAGAAACCAGGATAGATGCCGAAAGAACTCTCAACTGAGCTAAAACTTAAAAAGGACAAGAAATGGAAAAAGGGGGAAATCACAAAAGAAGAATTCAAACAAATAGCCAGCTCATGTAGGGGGAAAGTCAGAAAAGCTAAAGCACAGATGGAGCTCAGGCTTGCTAGAGAGGTTAAAAACAATAAAAAGGGCTTTTTTAGTTATGTCCGTAGCAAAAGGAAGAACAAGGAAATGGTAGGGCCACTGCGTGGAGAAGACGGAGAAAGGCTAACACGGGACAGAGAAAAGGCAGAACTACTTAATACCATTTTTGTTTCAGTCTTCTCCCAAAGGGGAAACAGTGCTCAGCCTGGGAAATATGGAACAGATGATGCAGTAGGGAAAATACAGCTCAGAATTGGTAAAGAGGTAGTTCAGGAGTACCTGGCCAGTATAAATGAGTTCAAGTCTGCAGGGCCAGATGAACCTCATCCAAGGGTATTTAAAGAACTGGCAGAAGTAATCTCAGAACCACTGTCAATAATCTTTGAGAATTCCTGGAGAACAGGAGAGGTCCCAGCAGACTGGGAGAGGGCAAATGTTGTCCCCATCTTTTAAAAGGGGAAAAAAGAAGACCCAAATAATTACTGCCCAATCAGCCTGACATCAATACTAGGAAAGATTCTAGAGCAGATCATTAAACAGACAGTCTGTAACCACATAGAAAGGAATGCCATGATCATTAAAAGTCAACAGGAATTTCTCAAGTCATGCCAGACTAATCTTATCTCTTTTTCTGATAGGTACCAACTTGATAAATGAAGGGAATGCAGTAAATGTAGTGTCCCCCATGATATTCTTGCAAAAAAGTTAGTAAACTGTGGGCTAGACAATGCAACTGTTAGGTAGATTTGTAATTGGTTGACTGACCGAAACCAAAGGGTAATCACCAATGGCTCCTCTTCATCCTGGAGAGAAGTGACTAGTGGGGTGCCACAGGGTTCTGGTCCTGGGCCCAGTGCTATTCAACATCTTCATCAATGACTTGGATGAGGGAATAGAGGGTATACTTATCAAGTGTGCAGATGACACCAAATTAGGAGGGATGGCTAATACCCCAGAGGACAGCATCAGAATTCAAAATGACCTTAACATATTAGAAACCTGGGTCAAAACTAACAAAATGAATTTCAACAGGAAGAAATGTAGGATACTACACTTGGACAGTAAAAATGAAATGCACAGATATAGGATGGGTGAAGCCTGGCTTGATGGCAGTACATGCGAAAGGGATCTAGGAGTCTTAGTGGACCACGAGCTGAACATGAGTCAGCAGTGTGATGCAGCAGCTAAAAAAGCCTATGTGATTCTAGGCTGCACCAATAGGGGTATAGTGTCTAGATCAAGGAAAGTAATAGTGCCACTCTGTTCTGCTTTGGTCAGACCTCACCTGGAATACTGTGTCCAGTTCTGGGCATCACAATTCAGGAAGGATATTGAGAAACTAGAATGTGTCCAAAGGAGAGCAACCAGGATGGTGGGTGGCCTGGAAGCCATGCCCTATGAGGAGCGGCTTAGGGACCTGGTCATGTTTAGTCTGGAGAAGAGAAGGTTGAGAGGTGACATGATAGCTATGTTTAAATATCTGGAGGAATGTCATACTGAAGATGGGGCATGCTTGTTTTCTACTGCACCAGAGACTAGGACTGTCAAGGACTAAAACCTGGGTTTACTCCCTTGGACCCCAGATTAGCCCTCCTGTAGGGGTAATCCTGAATACCCTCTCTCTAGGATGCTCCCTACAGACGCCAAAAACAACTAGTAGCGCCACCGCCACCCACTTAGTTAAACTGGGGGGGTTTCTTTTCCCCTTGGGACCACCCCCCCTTTCTCACACACAATACAGTGGGAAATTATGCATAGTCTCTGATAATCAGTGGCACTTCTCGCCACTATAGAATAAACTAACTCCCTCCTCCTAACCCCAGAGGAGATTCACAGTAGCATAGTCAAGAGGTAAGACACAGTGGTAAGCATCAATTACAGGAAGATTAATAAGTTTACTTTATTCAAGTGAAATCAGTCATGCAATCTCATATGAGGTAGGCTTCTCCCCTACCTCAGGCAGGCTTAAAGTTATAGCAATCACAGAGTATTAAGATCAAAGCATTACATTACTCAGGTTACATTCAGTTACTAATCTAACTACATTCAACCAAAGTAAAGAAATTAAAAAGAATCCCCTAACGCGGCTAAACATGCCCTAATCTCTACTAAATACTTGCAGTTTGTTGCCTCCAGATGTTATCCAGGCAGCTGGGAGCTCCAAGCCAGAGAAGGAATGGTTTTGCTCTACCAGTCGTAGCAATCCTTGTCTCTCCCTCTAGTTTCCATAAACCATTGAGCCAGCGTAGTCACATCAAGCATAGTCTTAGGGTCTTTATCCAAAATATAATTGTGTACAGCTGGTGGTGTATGCCACAGAAACTGTTCCATGCCTATCAAAGAGAGGATACCTTCAATGGTGTCTGCTTTGGCAGCTTTAGCCCAGAGTTCACACTTGTGACTGTTACGGTGCCCCAGCTCACGACAATTGACTGTAGGTGTCCATCTTGTGGCCTGCAGGTGTTGTCGAGCTGCTTCTGATATTAAGCCTAGACGGCCCCTAGCCAGGTCCAAGAAAAGATCAAAATTATGCATCTCTTCTGGTGCCAGAGCCGCCTCCACAGACCTAAGAATTGGCGGAAGCAAGGGAAAGAGCTTGCACATGTAGTGCTCCTTGCACACCCCATAGTCAGCAACGACTCTCTGAAAGGTTATTATAAATTCCTCAAAATCATCCCCTTCCTGAAAAGTGGAGTAATGGTGGGTTGGAGCTGTTGGCATGGTGGGAGGCTGTGGTATATTGGTTACTGGTTTTTCGTCTGCTGCACCATTTTTAGCTCAAATTCCTGTTCCTGTAGTCTCAATTCCAGTTCTCTTTGCTTCAGCGCCATCTCCTGCATTTGTAATCGCAGCTGCCATTCAGTGTCTTTTTCTCTCGCTTCCGCATCCTGAATTGAAGTTAATTGAAGTTCCTTTTCCTTGTGCTGGATTTACAATTCCTAAAATTTCAACTGCTTGTTGTCGCTCTTCAAATTCCTGTTGAGTCATCTCGGTGACATCCAATAAATCATCAGGTACAGGATAAGCAGTAGAGGTACCATCAGGTGTCACAGGATCAGCCATATTTGCTTTAAATTTCCCAGATCTTACAATCATGTGAAAAGCAAAAGTATGTAATTCCCTAAACTCCTATCATCAGCAGAACCCATCAACTATGAAAGAAAATTTTTTAAAAACTTACTTTGGTTGAATGTGTAATAAAAGGAATAATTCCTTTTGCCAGCAGAAGGCAGTGGTTCTGTGTGGGGGGAACTGGCTACCCCCCCCCCTCAGACAGAAGCAACAGGAAAGAACAGGACACAGGCTAGAAGACAGGGTAGAAAGACAAGCTAGAATCTCAATCAGGGTTCCCCTCCCTTTCTGTCTAAAACCAGGAGAAAAAAAAACTTTAAATGGCCCAAGCAGCACTTGGAAACAACAGGGGAGTGTCCTCCTCCCCTAGGAATCCAGCTAGCTCTTGTAGTTGCCTGGCAGCAATAGCCAGCAGCACAGTGGGCTTCAGCCCTCCCTAGTCCCTCCTTTTCCCTCCTTTCTGCTCAGCTCTGCCCCCCTGGGAAAGGGAAGAGGGAGTTTCAAACTCAGGCGAGTAACCCCAAAACAAGATCTCTACAAGCACACTGCAATTGCCTTTCAGCGGCTGGATATCACTTCTCTCTTGAGAGATTCTTGAGAGAGATGTGAGAGAGAGAACACAGACTGCTATGGCTGGTAGAGCAAAGCCATCCCCCACCTGGCTTGGCTCCCAGCTGCCTGGATAACATCTGAAGGCAACAAACTGCAAGTATTTAGTAGAGATTAGGGCATGTTTAGCCATGTTAGGGGATTCTTTTTAATTTCTTTACTTTGGTTGAATGTAGTTAAATTAGTAACTGAATGTAACCTGAGTAATGCAATGCTTTGATCTTAATACTCTGTGATTGCTATAACTTTAAGCCTGCCTGAGGTAGGGGAGAAGCCTACCTCATGTGAGACTGCATGACTAATTTCACTTGAATAAAGTAAACTTATTAATCTTCATGTTACTGATACTTACCTTGTGCATTACCTCTTGACTATGCTACTGTGAGTCTCCTCTGGGGTTAGGGGGAGGGAGCTAGTTGATTTTATAGTGTCAACGAGTGCCTCTGATTATAAGAGACTATGCACAATTTCCCACTGCATTGTGCGTGAGAAAGGGGGAGTCCCAAGGGAAAGAAACCCCCCAGTTTAACTCAGTGGGTGGTGTTGGTGCTACTAGTTGTTTTGGGGTCTGTAGGGAGCATCCTGGAGTGAGGCTACTCAGGATTACCCTTACAGGAGGGCTAATCTGGGGTCCAAGGGAGGAAACCCAGGTTTTAGCTCTTGATAAGGACACGGAACAATGGGTTCAAACTACAAGTGTGGGAAATTCAAAAATAAAAAGTAAAATATAGTCATCCCTCCACATTTGCGGGGTTAGGGCTGCCACACCCCATGAATATGAAAATAATGCAAATAATAATCGCCCCTCTCCTGGGCCTTTGCTCTCCCCACAAAGGGAGGGAAGACCCAGCAGAGGGATGATTTAAGAGGCTTTGTCTCACCCCCCGCACTTGCCTGGGCCTTCGCTCCCTTTGTGATGGGGAGCGAAGACCCAGGAGAGTGGTGGTAGGTGAGGGAAAACCCCTAAAATCGCCCCTCTGCTGGCCTTTCGCTCTCCCTGCAAAGGAAGGGAAGCCCCAGCAGAGGGGCAATTTAAGAGGCATTGTCGCACCCCTCACGCTTCCCTGGGTCTTCACTCCCTTTGCGACGGGGAGTGAAGACCCAGGAAAGGGGCAATGGGTGAGGGAAAACCCCTAAAATCGCCCCTCTGCTGAGCTTTCGCTCTTCCAGCAAAGGGAGTGAAGGCCCAGCAGAGGGGTTATTTAAGAGGTTTTGCCTCACCCCCCCCGCACTTACCTGGGTCTTTGCTCCCTTTGACGGAGAGCAAAGACCCAGGAGAGGGGTGGTAGGTGAGGGAAAACCCCTAAAATTGCCCCACTGCTGGGCTTTCGCTCTCCCCACAAAGGGAGGGAAGCCCCAGTAGATGGGCGTTTAAGATGCTTTGCCTCATCGCCCCCCCTGCACTTGCCTGGGTCTTCGCTCCCTTTGCGACGGGGAGCAAAGACCCAGGAGAGGGGCAGTGGGTGAGGGAAAACCGAGAATAATCAAAACTGCAAATGTCAAAGCTGCGAATGTGAAGGGACAACTGTAATACATAAAAAGTGGCAGCAAGCACAAAAACACACTTAAACCTTAAGACGTAACCTGGGGAGGGTACAAAAAAGTGTGTCACTTACCTGGATGTCCCAATCTCACCCGGAAGTGTTCTGCCACAGAACTCCCATTGACACTGGGATTGCGCAGCAAAATGGGCACCTTTTCACTTGCAGGACATTCTGTTACAGAAATGGAATGGGGAATCCATTCATGGCTTAGCCCGTGAATAAAACGCAATGCCAGCGTAACGACAGCCGAATGGGAGCATGACGACACAAGAAAAACATCATCTGAAAGGGAAGCCCTTTAGCAATCTCCTGGCATTGTGATAATGCCATATTTAGCATGTCTGATAATCTCCATAATCATTAAGGTACAGCAGTAACTGCACAGATGATTAAAATGGACATAAAACAGCAGATAACTGGCACTCTGATGGCTGGAGCGGAGCAAAGGCTAAGATGAGCATTAGCTTTGAGAAGGAGGACTCTAGTTCAAATCATACCTAAGCTATTGATATATTGTGCTGCCTCAGGCAAGCTATGAGTTCACCAGCTCTGCACTAAATGTAGAAATAAATATACAAACCTACTTTATGTTATGGTCACTGGGGAAATGCATGTGTCTGGGAACAAGCTTGAAGCATGAGAATAGCTATAAACTTTAGCATTTTAATCCCTTCAAAACGATCCCCTGATGCAAGCTTTTCAGTTTTACTGAAAAAAATGTGGGGTGGACGTGAGGGGGCTGCAGAGCAGTAGCAAACTCCTTGAGGGTAGAGCTGTGTGTACAGGGCAGCTGACCTGCTCCCCTCAGCTAGCAGTGGTATATAGAGTAGGCTGTCCCAATTATTACCAGTGAAGTGAGATCCAGCATATGGAATGGTGGTGGTATCTTGCCTTTTGCCTCAGGCAGGAAAATGCCTCAGGCCAGCCTCGCTTCTCAAATCTTCTCAATAGCTACTGCGTGGGCAATCACCTCAAGCCACTGAGCTATCACGAAAGCTCTGGGGACTACACACAAGCTATCCCTAAGCTGGCTGCCATGGGTTGAGAAGGCAGTCAGTAAGAGAGGATGCTGTCTCCCACTGCCATGAGATAAGTCTATAGTTGTATCCCTGGGAGTAGGGCTGCCAGAGTGAAAACTGTAGAGAGCTGCTGTACCTTTAATGGCTGTGCAGAAGAGAGAATTTCAGCAGGTGTTGCTTGTTACCTGGTTGCGTGACAAGCAACGTCTGCTGAAACTCTCACTTCTGCACAGCCATTAAAGGTTCTTGAGCCCTCTCCAGGTTTTAGTCTGTTGGGAGCCACTGATAAAGGGGAAAACCCTCCTCCGCAGCTGACTGGCATGAGGAAAAACAGCCCCTCAAGTATCCCTAAAGCTGCCTGTCTTTCAGTCAGAGGGTTAATAGTTATGGGCATTTATATTATAAGTCTCATGTGGTTCTTGGCTTAATTTCAAAAGCCCTGCGCAAGTGGAGAACTATCTTTTCCCTTCTTCCCCGGCAGCCAGGGCAGTTGCCTCAGGCAACAGATTCTGAGAGTCAAGACAGGGCCACAAATTGTTATTTAATTTCTTCTTATTGTAGTTTTACTGCCTGGGATGGAAAGAGGTGCTGATGGGGTCTTCTGCCTCAGGAGCCAAAAACACTTGACTTTCTTTGAATGCTCTGCATCTTGACTTGGAATATTATGCACCTCAGGTCCTAAAATGTCTTGAAACAGTCCTGTCAACAGCTCATTAGATAGGAAGAGACAGAGAAAGAAAGAGGGGAGGGAGGGAGACAAAGGAGGGAAGGATCAGAAGAGAGAAAAGGGGTACACTTGCCCATATCTTGGTTTTGACCCCATCTACTGCTGGCATGCAGCCCCTGACAAGCTAACCCAAGGGAATGTGGCCTTCAAAAAGGAAAGAAAAAGGTTGATCTGCCCAGGTTTACACACCAGAGGATTTGGACTAAACATTGCCAATGCTCTTGTATTTCCCAGATTTTGGCAGCCAGCCTTCCCTTCCCTGCAGAGTGTTGTTTGATGAAAAATATAATTTCTTTCAACAGAAGCTCATTACGCAGTTTTTAAGAGTGTGTAGTGTGAAAACGCTGAGGAATAGGGCTCCACTGCGATGAAAGTACACAGGAAGCTGCCTTAAAGGGAGTCAGAGCACTGGTCTGCCTCTCTGGAGTTTCAAGTCAGGAGTTTTTCCAGCCCTACCCAGAGAGTCCAGAAAGGGATGCTGGGATACCAAGCACAAGTTCTACCACCAAACTATGCCCCCTTCGGATGCAGTGGGTTTACAAAACAAAACAACAACAATAACACCTCAGCCTGAGTTAACAATAGGTTAACTCTGACTTCATGAAATTCATCTCTCTTGGAGATGCTTGTAGCCCAAAGGGATTTTCAACAACAGTGCAGTATTATGGATTTCTCCTCTTTGCCTGCCTTCCATCTCAAGATACCAACTGTTATTTATTGTTGCATGCTGTCTCAAATGAAATCAGCCCAAGTTAACAAATAGTGCAGGTAGCCATACAGTTCTATTGGAATAAAAAAAAAAAACCAAAGTAACATCAAGGCAATACTTTTATTAAGACCAACTGAAGTGTTGCACACAAAATAGTGTGCAAACTTTCACATTCCACAGAAGTGTTCTTCAGGCTGGATATTGATCAAACAAGGCAATGGTGGGTGGAGTAAGGGAAGGAAGCTGGGCATGATGGTCTGTAGTTCTACCCCAGCATCTTGCAACAATCTTAAAAAGGAATGCAGGAGGTTATCATGAAGATTTTATAGATTACAGTCGGCCCTCTGTCTCCATGGATTCTGTATCCATGGATTCAACCATCCATGGTTTGAAAAAATCCCCCCCCCCCGCAAAACTAAACAAAACAAAACAAAAAAACAAAACAAAACAAAACGCAAATATTGATTTTGCCATATTATATAAGGGACACCATTTTGCTATACCATGGAGACGCACTATCCACAATGCTGCAGCCTTATTTGAGAACTCATGCTGAACAAGTCTTGAAGAGAAACGACAATGCAGTAAGAATCACAACCCGGAAACATCACCAAGGAGCCCTTCTGCTGTGCTTTCTGCCACCGGACTTGTTTATCTCAGATTGGCCTTTTTAGTCATCAGCGTGCTTGCAGAAAGTGCGGGATGAGTCCTTCCTAAATCTTCGTTTGCAAAGAAAAGCCAGAGAGAGAGAGAGATAAGGGACACCATTTTGCTATACCATTGTATATGAATGGGAATTGAACATCCATCGATGTTGGTGTCCACAGGGGGTCCTGGAATCAAACCCTGGCGGATACCAAGGGCCTATTGTAGTATGTGAGCCAGGAGCAAAACAGATCCAGGTTTCACCAAACCTGGTTAAGACGAAGGTAACAACTATGGCTGTTCATGCATTTTTTTCAAGAAAAATACAAAAATACACCAAGCTACAAAAATACAAAAGCCTCACATCTGCCAGGCACAGCATAGCATCTTGGTTCCTTTTAAGGCATGCAGGAGGAGGGGAAAGGTTATTTTTTATATTAACAAAGCTTGAGATAAATTGTACATACATAACATTGCAGAAAACTCTAAAAAATTATTTAGCTTATCATTCAGCCAGAAGTACTCTGGGGGACCCAAAATCTTACTCCTTACTTTGAGACACCTGACACCCCAATACAAGACACATTATCAATAAGTGGAGCCAAGGGCTTGGGGGTGAGACTACGTCTATTTTTTACCATACTGGGCATTTTCCTACCAACCACACTAAAGCACAACTTAATTTTGTGCAGGCCTACTGAGGAAGCAATAGCTTCCCAGAAACCTGATCTTGGTTCAATGTGATAGATTTCTGGGCTCTAAAGAGACTCTTATGTGTGGCTAAAAGAACAGTAAAACATCCATGGGCTAGTTGAGAAACCTCTCCGGGTCACATCTGCCCCACAGACCAGAGGTTCTCCATCCTTATAATAAAGTCATTGCCCCAGAGTTACTTCACCATGTTAATAAAGGCCAATATGCTTATTTTCAAGAAATTCCCAAACCACTTGAGGTTTGAGTAACTTCCATAAAGTATAGTGAGACGAAATTTATATTAGCTTAGGAACATTCTGAAGCTATGTTATCTCCAATAAAGAGGGAACAGGAGTGGAATGAGATGAGAGCACAATGAAATCTGAAAACCTCAGTGAATGTTGTGATTGATACCAAAATATCACAATGATACCACAAATGGAACGGAACAGAAAATCCAGAAGCTGAATTAAACCCTATAGGCATCTAGGGACAGTATCATTATAAATCACAGATGTTATGAGGTCTTTTTTAATGTGGTTGGTAATTATATGCTAAGTTTACATTTTTGGTTGGTCTGTACTGTGAATAGTATACTGATTGCCTGTTTGCATAGGAACAAGCATGGTGTGGCGGTCTGAGTGCTGGATTATGATGCCAGAGATCAGGGTTCGAATCCCCACTTGGCCATGAAAACCCACTGGGTGATCTTGGGCATGCTACACACTCTCAGTATCAGAAAACCTTGATAGGGTCACCTTAGGGTTGCCATTAGTCAGAAACAACGGAAAGTTACACAACAACACCCTGTTTGCATACTTATATAATGCAGATTTCGAAAGACCAATGAAAACCAGGCGACACAATGGGATTATAGGACACTGCCTTATACCAAGCCAGACTGTTTCTCCACCTCACTCAGTATTTTATATTCCTGACCAGCAATGATGCTCCAGGGTTTCGCAAAATATATGCTCACCACTAAGATACAGACCTTTTCCTTTAAATAATAAGATGCATCATTTAAATCAGGGTTGGGCAACTGTGATGGATCCAGAGAGAAATTTCTGCTCTCCTTTCACCAGAAGGTAAACACCTTTTTATTTAAACAGGCATTTCATGGTTTTTTATGGGGCTCATGCTGTATCTTTATTGTTGTTTTCAAGTGATTTTATACTTCTAAAAATTAATGGTGTTTTACTATGATCAAACAGTCGTAGAGTTGGAAGGGCTCACAAAGGCCATCTACTCCAACCCCCTGCCCAGCAGGAATACAGAAATAAATACTCTTGAGAAATGGCCATCCAACTTCTGTTTAAAGACCATCAAAGGAGACTCCCTCTGACACAGTCTATTCCACTGTTTGAAACAGCTCTTACAGTAAAGTTCTTCCTTAACGTTTAAGTGGAATCTCTTTTCTTGCAATTTCAATTCACTGGTTCACATCCTAGTCTCTGGAGCAGCAGAAAACAAGCTCCTTCCATCTTCTACATGACATCCCTTCGAGTAGTTAAATCTAGCTATTATATTGCCTCTTAATCTTGTCTTCTCCAGCTAGCTATACCAAGTTCTCTAAATTGTTCTTCATAGGGCTTTATTTCTAGATCTTTTAGCATCTTGGTCATGTTCCAGTTTGTCAACATCCTTCTTGACCTGCTTAATAACTCATTTATAAATTGTCTAATTGCTAATATTGTAGTTTAATTGTGTTTTAACTTGTTCTCATTGAAGTTTTTCTCTCTCTCTTGTTTTATCCTCATTGTAATCCACCTTGAGTCCCATGTAAGAAGAAAGATGGGACTAAAACAAAATGAAATAATAAAATAAAATAAGTTATTCTGTCCAGAACCCTCTGGAATCTGCACAGACTGCCAAAAATGGAGGGTGCAGTTGCAGTCCAAAAACATCTGAAAGGCCTTATGATACCATCCCTTGTTTAGAATAACACACTCCCTGTCACACCCCATTTTCCCATACAATTAGTGCTTCTGTTTTTATGGCACATGTGATTCCTGAAAGATTGCAACAATGATTTGGTAACAGTCACAGGCTGTGGCTTGCAAATCCACTCCAAACCAGGATTTTTAACTCTGATTTGCTGGCTGATCACAGGCCATCTTTATTACTTCATGCTCATGCTAGATCACATTTAACCATGGTTTGGCACAGTGAGCCTGAGCTGAGCCACAGAACATCCAGCACTGGATCCAGAGCTCAACATATGAGTGCACAGTAGCTTTCCATAAGTGCACTGGAGTAACTATGTGTGATAAACTGGCCCTTCTCTTCCAGCAGGAAGGGAAGCTTCCAGCCTATTTGTACAATCTGAAAACACATTCTCAAGGGTTCCTCTAGTCTAGAAATCCATTTCTAAGGTAAAACCACCACCACTCGCTGAGTTAACCCTTTCCTTTGTCTAGCGCAGCGAGAAGCCAGACAAGTTGTGTTAAAATATCAACAATGACCTTTTTCTCTATCCCAGATATCAGACCAAGAAAGGCACGTGACCATGGAGATTAGGAATACAGAAAAAGCTTTATTTTAGTTCCAAATGCTTAAGGCTAGCATGGAGGAAAACACGCCTCCAGGATTTCAGTTTAGGATTACAAAGAAATACAAATGTCCCTCCTCAGTCACGGATTTGGCATTCACGGATTTAAGTATTCACAGCTTGAAAATATTCTTTAAAAAATAACAATCCAAAAAGCAAACTTTGATTTTGCCATCTTATATAAGAGACACCATTTTGCTATGCCATTGCATACAATAGGGCTTGAGTATTCATGGATTTGGGTATTCACAGGGGGGTCTGGAACCAAACCCCACCGAATGTAAAGGGACAACTATACATTCAGTCAGAGTACTAAAATGAAACCATAAAAGCTAACGCAACTAGCCAGACTTGTTCCCTAAGCTAAGGTAATAGTAACTTACAATTTATGATGTCCATGATCATCAGTCATGTCCCAATGGGATGGCTGGGCCAGGCTCATCCTGGCCGGCCTAATTCAGTCTCTGGAGATGGGATTCAGAGTCTTTAAATGGAAGTCTCTTCCTGAGGCTTCAGGTATCATTTAGGGCCCTTTTGATGTTATCAGGCCATGAGAGAGAGACTGGCTTTCCCCAAGCTCTGTTATCACAGTCTAGTTATCTAGCTAGTTAACCCATGTGCTCTCCTACATCTCTCTGAGAACAAAGGAATTCAGAAAACTTAAAAAGTCATCTCTGATTGGTTCTGCATTGCCAAATCTGATTGGCTCTCCAGTCAGGTGATGTGATGTCATGTTTAGGAATTGAGGTTCCCACCCCCTTACCATATCTGTTGCTATGGAAAGCAAAGAGTGGAATTTTCCAGTTGCTATGACCTGTAAGTTTTGAGATGAAGTCCCCATGATGGGCTGGGCAGGCCATCATAATACTACTATGTTCTACCCTTTCTACATGACATTGCTTCCCTTAAGGGAAGGAGCAGTAAGAGAGAGTTGTTTTTGTTTTTTAAAAAAAGACTAACATATTCATTTGTATCTTTTCCTTCTCTGGCAACACAATAAAATGAGCTTTCCATGGTACCAACTTTACTTTCTAGAATGGCAGAAAACCATTCAATACCCAATGTTATATGAGCATAATGGGGGTTATTCTTCCCTAAGCACATCACTTTTTACTTATCAGAATTCACAATTTCCTGACAGAAGATGCAGTGTGCTCTCCTACAAGTCTCTCTAATCTAGAGAAATAGCCTTAGAATTCTGCAATATATTGTCAAAGTCAACACTTATCTTGGTAAAATACATTTAGTGCAGAAGTAGAGGGAAAAATATCTCCCCCCCCCTTGTTTGCTGATAGTCTCTGCCAAAATCTTATTTACTTCTAAAGCAACAGTGCAGTCTTTGAAAAAGGAGCTTTACTTTACCTGACTAAACATAGGGAAAAAAAAAACTTTTTTTTGTCTTTTAATAAGAGCTTAAGATAAATAATCCCAAATCCCAGTGGGCCTCGTTAAAGTTGCCTCATGAAATTTTTACACTTGCATATGAGTCTGGAGAGGAAAAAATGTCAACCTAGCAGTTTGAGCTCACTCTGACTAATGCAGCCTTAGGGAAGAGATTGTCGAAATTCATATGCCTAGCTATTTAAAATGGATACAAAGCAGCCAATTATAATAAATCATTGTGAACTGTGGCCAATAACAGATTATTTTCAGACATAATAATCTCATTTTTAAATAAACAAAACTGCAAAGGCAACATCTGACTATTGGGGAGTTTAGCTGTTTTTCCTAATGAAAATGCAATAATATTTTCCCCTTATCTCTGATGCAAATAGTTTTACAGTCTGGAGGGTCCAAATCTAGACACATCCCCTGCATGTTTACTCTAATGACCATTAGTAACAAGAGGCCAGACAGCTACTTAATAGTCTAGCAACTTAACTTTCAGAGACTGAACTAATTCAAGTTACCAGTAAGGGGAGTACATATCTGAATGTTCCATTACATACACAAAAACCTTCTGTGCATGTAGAAAAATAGCACTTCAAGGAGGCTTTACTCTAGATTACTGTCATGTGTTGTACCTGGAGCTACCTCTGAAAAACACCCAGAAGGTAAAACTGGTATTAAATGTGAAATCCAGAGAACCACAAGTGCATTATGTTAGCATAAAAACATATTCATTTCCTACCAAACTAAGCAGCTGTCTAAACAGTGAAAATACTGCTCATGGAATATGAGGAGGACCATACCTGTCTTAATGAGATCCCGCATCAGATTATCTTATTCTGAAGGAGGTGGGGCCAAAAACATCAAAAACTCAGAGGAAAAAGCTTTTGCGACTTTCCCCAGAGTTTTTAAAAAACAGTGAGGGGAATGTGCATTCCTGTTGTTGGGACACGCAATTCACTTTGAATCGCTTTCCCATAGGAGAGGAAGTGCAGAGCTGATTGGCCAGATGAGCACGGGGGCGGGGCTTGCTAACAGGGCAAGCGCCTGGTGTCGTCATGTTGATTTTTTGCCTTAGTGAGTGAGTGCTAAGGCGAGAAAACAAGGTATTTTTTTCTTTACCTTTTGTTGCAAATGCAAACTATCGCTCCAGCACATAGTGCAAATAGTTTTTTGGTTTTTTTTTTTTAAACAGTTTGGTGATGGCAGAAACACGAGTAATTCACTCGCAGTCACTGCGGATATGCAAAGCTTTTGGGGGCAAAAAAACCATTAGGACAAGTTGCAGCTGTGCGAAATGCCATTACTTTGGTGCACTCCAGGTTTTTGGGGCTCATATAGACAAGCCCTGATTTTCAGAGCTTAATTCAGAGGTGCTGATTCTAGCAGTAAAGCACTAAATGGCCTGGCCTTGGAGTACCTGCAGGCCCTCTTTCTCCCATGTGCCACTCAGTGAAGATCTTTGTCAGAGGATATGATAAGCCTCTGCCAACAACTTCTAAAGCTTCAGAAAGAGAAAGAGGGCCTTTTCAATGGTGACAATCAAACTGAGGAATTCCTTCTTCAGGTATATTCAATTGCCACCTCCGTTATCACTTTTATAGCGCTAGGCAAAGCGGGCTCTGTTTCTGTAAGGTTTTAATGGCATTTGAAAGCCTTTTTAGGTTTTTACTTAGAAGTGTTCTTGCTATCATTTTTCCATGCAACTGTAGCAGTTTCTGTAGTTATGGGGTACTCCCTTATCATAAAATACATTCTATAATATATTTACTATATTTATTTATTAATAGTCTATATTAATATAATATTTACCATACTATATATAATTATATAATGTAAGACAATAAAACCAGTATACCTATACCTGTTATGTACAGTATAGCCGTGCATAACATATGCCGTTATGTGCCCTGCTGGGGTTTCAAGTGGTGGTTGCAGTGTGGAGCTTGGAGTGGCAGCATTCTTTTCACATGGTTCAGCTACACGCTACTATTTTAGGAACAAATATTGCACCGTTTTACATGTGGGTGGTGAGTGGCTGAGGGAGCGGAAGGAGAGAGGGACCCTTGTGAGGCTGGGGATGTAGATGTAGATGCAGATTGAGTGGCAGGAGTGGACTATGAGGTAGAGAGGGAATTTGCTTGTGGGTGGTGATTTGGCTGTGGGAGTGAGAAGATAGAGAGGATTGGTTGGGTATGTTTCCTAGGCGGCCAATCAGCACACTGGGAAACAAAACATACCCAAGCGTTTTTTATACACATACACACACACGCACACACACACACACATTATAACAAGTTCCTCAGTAATCCATTACTCATTTCTCCAAACTTTTTCATTCTATTTAAAGATACCCAATGGCTAAACTTCTGGTCTTTAAAATATGGGCAAGAATCATGAGGTCCTCCAGGTGTCCCAGTTTTTTCCCCATATATATATATATATATATATATATGGTTACATAAGTTTATATAAGTATACATAAGTATACATAAGTTTGAATAATTACATAAATGTTTTATTTACTTGATAAAGAAGAATATTGGGTGGAAGAGGGAGGGATTTCAGAGGATCATTGACTCAAGGAGGGGATTAAGCTACAGGCCAAAAGGTGAGCAGGGGCAACAATATTATGATTTGATGACTATAATTGATACATAATTGTCGTCTACTTGCTTTAGAATTGCTATATACTGGGTAATTTTTTACACTGAATAGCAGCTGTTTAAAAAGGGAAAGACTGGGAAAGGGGGAGTAAACGGGAGAGTTTAGGGAAACAACCGGATTACTATAGACTGAGTATACCATTGAACTTTCAGTTTGAAAGTGGGGGAGAGAATTAGGGAGAAATGTCTGGGAAAGGGGGAGAGGGGAGATACAAAAGAAACACCTTAAGACAATACTGTATAGACATATAACTGGATTAGAAAAAGGTTGGAGTATATGAAGGACAGAAGATTGTGAAGGAGATTGAAAGGGGAGAAGGCATGGGGGGGGCTTTGAAAAGAAAGCACTGGAAGGGAAAATAAACAAAAAGTGGGCAGCTTAAAGGGTTTTACAAGAGGGGATTGATCAAACAGATATTTTTGGGAAGACGCTGAATTACACACACAAATATATAAATAAGTTAGTATTTAAGTTAATAGAAATTAAAGTATTTTGATAAGACAAGGGGTAGGAGTGGAGGAAAGGGTCAGATAAGGGTTTTGAAAAGCTGGCTAGGTGGTTAAAGAGGGAAGAGGCACAGTGGGGAGAAAACTGAGGGAGGAAAACAAAATACAGGTTCTAAAGGTAAACAAGTTTGATACCCACCCTGCTTTAAAAAGAATAATAATTTGTGTCAAGGGGTAGCATTCAATTGTTGTTAAGTGATCCTGTACGAAATGCCAGGTAGCTAACTTGACTTTAAATTGTCCTTGTGCATATAGTAACCCTATTATCCATGAGAATGCAGCCATTATATCATAAGTCTGTCCTTGCTGGCAAACCATGTGCAATGAAAATGTAAATGATTTTTGACTTCTAATGGTGACATTACTATGGGATTTATTATCCTCCTGTTACCCAAATAATATTATGTCTTTCAGTTGTTACTAACGGAGCAAGAGCATTTCGGACAATAGAAAGAGGATTTGGATAAAAGTGACTTGTACTGCTTCTATACTGCAGAAGCAAGGAGAATAAAGAATATCAGAACTGTCATTAGAATATCTAATTTTGTCTCTGAATACAAAATGTTTCGGGAGATCAGTAAAGCCTTTCAGTGGATTAAGAACTTGATATTTGAAATCCTCCATAATATCTTTCCAAATTATAAAAATGCTCCCTAATTGCTGGGAGGTTTACAAACACCAAGGGGGAAAAAAAAAACACAATCCCTTCTTAATAAGTTCTTCCCTCTGTAAAAATGAGCAATAAATGCAACATTGATCATTAAGTTTACTGTACGCAGTATTGCAAAAATGAGTTTCTGAAAGCAGCCCCACTGTGTGCAAAACCTTCCAGAGTGAAAGAGGCAACTTGATGGACTAGGTCCCATTTACTTCATTATGCAAGAGGGGAAATGCCCATATGGCAGAGATCTTCATTTCTACATACTTGCAGGGCATAAACATTTGAGGCCCAACTAAGTTCTTGCAGGAAATGGGATTTAGCTAGACATAAACGGGCTGCTGCTAACCAGTTAGTAAGCCTAACTCATTCTAGTCCAATCCTATACAAATTTATCAAGCAAGTTCCATTGTCAGTGTGTAAGGGTGGGAATCACACAACCCTCCAGATGTTCTTGAACTAAAATTCCCAGCATCTCTTACTAGTGGCTAGCTTACCAAGGCTTCTGGGAATTGCAGGTCAACAAAATCTGAAGGCCCACATACCTCCCATCCCTGGTATGCAGGACTGCAGTCTAAACCACTTTCTACAGTGGTGAAGCATGGGTACATCCTCCTCATAGTTATCTTTAAGGCCCCTCACCCCTTCAGACTCCCAACACTTTCCTGTTCCTACACCTCCCCATAATTGGTAAGTTGCTGCTGCTAATAGATACTAGGAGTGGCAATTCATTTTTTCAACAGCTTGCAGCCCTCCTTTTCAACAGGTTATGTGGTACGACCTTCCAGCTACTTCTGGTCCTCCCCCCCCCCATTTTTGACAGTCCATGCAGTCCTTGGGGACAGAAAATTGTCACCCAGACCCACCATAGTTGCCAAGCCCCAATCTAAAGGATCCCTGACCTATGTAACAACTCAGACTTTAAGATTTTCATCCCAGGCCCTACTAAATCAGACATGTTTGAGGAATACCAGAAAAACCTTCCTGCTATGGTACCCTGATCCTGAACCTACTCCCTAGGGAAACAGACATGCCCTCCCCAACTTTTTGTTTGTTTAAACATACCGTGGACATAGTTTTCATTTGATTCTGGATGTGCCAGCATAATTTTAAAATAGATTTTTTTGCTGAACTGTTATATATATTCTTACTGATTATGTCATGTTTTATTGTTTTACACTTTTATAAGCTACCTTTTATTTTTATTTTAATTTAGAAATTTCCACATATCTGCACAGGCCCTGGAACATATAGAAACCACTACCATATTTTTAGGTGGCACCATTTTGTTTCCAAGCTGATTGGCATTCAGCAATCTGAATTCACTGTTAGAGGTGTTTGTTGTTGCTGTTGTTGTGTGCCTTCAAGTACGGTAGTTTCCAACTTATGGTGAACCTAAGGCGACCCTATCACAAGGTTTTCTTGGCAAGATTTGTTCAGAGGGAAGTTTGCCTTTGCCTCTCTCTGAGGATGAAAGAGTGTGATTTGCCCAAGGTCACCCAGTGGGTTTCCATGGCCGAGCAGGGATTAAAACCCTGGTCTCCAGAGTCTAAGGAGATTTGCACAATGGGGCCAAATGCCCCGTTTCTGCTCCACAAGCCCATTTCCCATCCCTGCTATGGGATTAAGGAAAATGTTCACACACTTACTTTAATCCTGCAGCAGGCATGTCCTCCCTCTCCACTCGGCTTCACTGCTGTAAATGCAGCTGCTGTAAAGCTGCTTTTACAGCAGTGAAGCCAAATCCTGCTCGTTCTCGAAGAGAACGGCCACATGGGAAATTCAAAAATACCCCCCCCCATGTCAAAACCAAAAACAAAGTACAATTTTAAACAAAATACAAGTAACCTGGGGAGTGGGAGAAAGGGTGTCACTTACCTGGGTGTCCCGTTCCTGCCCGGAAGTGTCCAGAACGGACCATCCCCCTGCAGCTGTCATCACAGGAGAGGAACGGGACACCTTTCAGACCACCCATGATCCTGTTACTACAACGGAACAGGCGGTCATTAATGACTTCTTCCCATGATTGAAATGTCATGGGGAGAAAACAGAATAGGCATGTTGAGGGCACGGAAGGAAGGAAGGGGGTGAACGTCATCTGAAAGAAAAATCTTTCAGCGACCCTGTTCTGTGCCTGTAACGGAACATATAGCTTGTGTGAAAATCTCCTTATTCCAACACTCAAACCACTACAACATGCTGGCTCTCATTAGAGGTGTATGTACACACAAAGCCAGACCTACCATTAGGCACCTACTTTGGGGTGTCATGAAAATGCTGCAGGTTGTTATTTTTTCTTATTGTATTTTTACCACCACGGAGGTAAAGCAGAACTTATGAAATTTTCTGCCTCAGGTACAAAAATAATCTATCTGATCTTTGGGACTATACACTTTGGTTTGGAAGACACTGTACTGTTTGCTGCTCTACCTCAGGCAATAAAAGGCCTTGGACTGGTCCTGTATATGAACAAAGACTAACTATAGTCCCCTAATATCTGTCTCACAAGAATATTAGTAATTGTCTTAGTAATTCTACTATTATGTATGAGAACTGCGCCAAGAATTCTTCATTTCCTATGAAGTTCAATACAATTTCTATTGAATTGTCTGTTATGGTACAGTAATAAGAATTAGTGTTTAAGGTGTGTCACTTCTAAACAACATCAGTGTTGACTATTGGTTGTTATTGTTTTAGATTATACAGTTCATTTATATGCAGTTCATTTTAATTAATTCAGAACCTTTTTGGACATTTACAAGACACATAATAAAATTATTCCAGTTATCAGTTCACAGGTATGTTTGATACTTCATTGGGTCCTGTTTGTCAGGGTATTGGGACATGCATCTACTTTATTGTACTATCAGTCAGATAGCATACCAGTGCACTACTGTGACACTGTGCACACCAACAGGTGTGAACACTGAAAACACATGCTTACAACCTTTTGCTGTTTATATACAGCCAAACAAAACCAGAGTCAGAAAACCAGTAGTAAGGAAAGCCCATATCCCTCACTGATAGCTGTTCTAATACTTAAAGGCAATTTAATTGCATCATCTACTCTACTGTACTATCATCAGTCAGACAGCATACTATTATTATGAGTTTGGTTACATACTGCATTGGCTGTGATATAATTTTACCTCATCTAATTTCCAGCTAGCTGAAATAAAACATTTCTGAAGTAGGCTTCACTGACTTAAATACAAACTAAACTGCAGAGACTACATTTCAAACTTAAAAAACAAAAACACTGGCACGAAAGAACACAAATGACTAAAGTGCTTTGTAAAAAGTCTAAGTGCAGATCATACTTACTCCTTATTTCTGCTTTTTATGCAGGGGTGATAAAGAACTTTAATAGCTTTCCGAATCTCTGAAGACCTTGAATCAGATGACATGTCTTGTTCAAGCAATGTAAAAACTTCACTGGATGCAAAGTTTCCCAAACATTCCAGCAGCAATGTGTCAGAATTCATCAGCCAGATCTGTTGATAAGACACACCTATAAGTTGCATTAAAAGAAAATTGGGCCCAGTCCATTTGAAATCTCCTGCTATTCTTGTTTCATTTATTAATTTATATTTTTTTCTTTTTCTTTTTTGCATGCATAGATGGAGGCACTTGCATGGAGTCAAAGAGAAATTAAACTTTAAAATCCATAATTCCCAAAATTATGACAGGCATCCCATGCACATCTATCAAGAAACCTTCTCAATTCAATGGAACTTATCACCATGTAGTGTGTGTATTTTTAGGTGTACTGGCTTCAGTCCAGTGAACTGCCCATGCAAACAAGCCCTTTTGGTCTATGGAGGATAAAATTTGGCAAGTGCATGCCATTCTACCACAAAGGAGGATAGATTTGCACTAAGGCTGTGTGATGCAGGAGCCTTTCAAATTCCACTATTGCCACCAAATAAATAATCTGTGGAGACCGCAGTTCCACAGTTATCACCGTTATGTCAAACTTCCCCCTTATCCCTTCCTTGGACTCGGGTTTGACTTTCTATGGATAGTACTTGTATTGGTATGTTAAATTACAGGGTTAGCATGCCAAATAAATACTAGTATGGGGAATGATTCACGAGGAGTCTGAATTGGATAAACAAAATATAAAGATTGATTTAGTGTATAAACAGCGTTAACAGAAAAAGCTTTGAACTTTGTCTTCAACTTGGTTAATTTCAAACTGGTTGCTAGTCCCACTCTGTGGTGACCACATAATTTCAGCAACTGCCAAAATCAACAACAAGTGGTTTAGGTGCTTTCCTTCCTCTCACCCTATATTCCAATCAGCCTCTATTCCTCTTAACATTTATTCTCACTGCACATACATACCCTCAGCTCCACTCACAGCCATACACACATTCCAGTCTTCTCCCCTTCACACCATATTTTCAACTCTTCCTATTTTACCTGTCATCTCCCACCTTTCAACTTCATACCCCTCTTTTCACTCTAGCAGACCCCTCCCATACTAGTTTCCTGCCACAGGATTGGCTCCTTCATGCTCTCTTCCCATTCGCTCTCCCACATTCCACCAGACGCTTATCACATGCTCTCCACAAGCTGCAGCAGCAATTCAAAAACATTTCGAAATTTCCAGTGAAAAGTTACAGGCATACCTCAGTTAACAAAGTCTCTGAAAAAGAAGTTCCTTTTTACAAAGTCTTTTTATGCCTCCCAACCCTCTTTTTTCTTATATTCTTATAAGAAAATGTTATTATTTTTATATTATTACAGTATACTATATTATATTCTTATATTCTTTGTGGTATTTCTAATATCCTGTCTAAGCTGCAGGAACACAGATTTTTGTTGTTAGGTTGCGGCAGCATGTTTGTAGTAAACAATGCTATAAAGCTTAAGTTGGGAAAGAATGGGATTCTACTCTAG
The DNA here is from genome assembly GCA_030847615.1 of Gambelia wislizenii. Lineage (NCBI taxonomy): Eukaryota > Metazoa > Chordata > Lepidosauria > Squamata > Crotaphytidae > Gambelia > Gambelia wislizenii. The sequence goes on along the minus strand of JAUMIR010000001.1, from coordinate 159,002,123 downwards.
TTGTTCCTACTGTGTGTCCCTGTATACAATGGGTATATTAAACAGCAGCTGCCTGTAGAATCCCTTACTGAACATGTATGAACAGCATAACAGAGAAAAAAGGGATGAAGCAGATAAACCTGATTCACCACCTATCCCTGCCATGTTTTTAAAAAGCATAGAACTACAGGTTTAGACACCAAAACGAAAATCGTAAGAAACATGGAGACTGTTTCTGGATGCATTTTGGCAAAGCTTTCAAGTGGGGCTTGTCTACACTGGCAAAAAAAAAACCCGTACTCACCTCGTATTTGCTGAGCAGTTGCCACATGACATTCCTGACGATTCGCAGCTTCATGGGGGGGGGTTTACAGGAAAAGCTGGGTCTAAGATTCATGGTTTGCTCTGCATTTCAGGGGAAACCCCGAATTATTGGCCATGTGGCGGCCGCAGATTGGCTTCAGCGTGTAGCCGGGGGCGGGACTTCTGGTGGACAGGACTCTGTTCTGCCAGTGTACAGGCTTTTATTTAATTTTCCCCCCCGATTGTGCACATATCTGCATAAGCATATCTCTGCTTATCCAGTAATACAGTACTCTGGGACAATGTATGTTTGCATGCATAAGTGAATGGGGGGGAAAAAAACCCGGAGTAGCCCTGGCTATATGGCTGGAAATAATGTAACCTATAGGACATGTAGAATCACCCTTTTACACCGATGCAAGTTCACCTACAATTACAGCGTGGTGGAATACTCCAATCTCCCATTGGACAAACTCCGGTGAGTGTGGTGTTTACAGGGTTGTGGCGGATCAAAAACATCCACAGCAGCTACAAAGTGGGTTCGGGGTTTCCTGCCAGTGTAGACAAGCCCATGGTCTCAAGAAGGTTCAAAATGTTTTTGTTTACTTATGGAAGGGTTCCCTGACTGATGGTTTCATTTCACATGTCAATATTGTTGGTTTCGCATAAACAGTTTGCTGCAACATGTTGAACTATTCTTTTTTCCCCCAGTGTAGGAACTTATCCCTATTCTTCCCTTGTTATTTCTGCTCTGGTACCAAATTTTCTGTTAAAGAAGTAATGCCCAGAACACAACTTCTTTCACTTCAGTACACCTCTACTAATCCCTTAAAGACATCATTGATAGAACTGATACCCCCTTCCTTCTAAATGCCCCCAGAGGTTTCTCAAATCTACAATAGAGGACTGGAGCTGATTCTAGGATGAGGAGCAGGGAAATGAAATGCACAAATGTTTGCCTGCTCACATAAAATCGGTTGCAGTGCACACAGTGTAATCTTAGGCATGCCTACTCAGAGATAAGTCCCACTGAGTGCAATAGGACTTATTTCCATGGAAAATTCCTTTGAATTTAGTGGGTCTGACTTCTGAGTAGACACGCAAAGGATTGTGCTATAAGTCCTGGAAAGGCAAAATAAGCCTATTTAGCCAGGGGAGGGGGTGATCTAAAGCAATCAAACAGAGCAGACAGCTTTGGAGTTAAGTCGCTCGATTATCTTTGTACCAAAACCAAAAGTTATAGACTTACCAGGATGTAGACTGTCCCATCAGTCCCTTGTATGCTGAATCTAAATGTGCTTCTAGCAGAAGAAAGCTCTACAAGGCAGCGGGCTACAACACTTTGTATAAAGACAGACCTGTTTGCGGGTGGGGGAGGGGAAAAAAAAGACCGTTTCACATCAAGTATCCACTGCTTCCTTTCTTTGTACACAGAGGAAATGTCCACATCAAAAAGAACAGACATTTTCATTTTCTAGTGCCATTCCTACCTATGGAAGCTGCTTTTAGCTTCAATCTTGCACATATATTTAGAACAGGCTTACACACCACAGCACAGCTACAGCAAAAGATAAGTTACTTTTTAAAGGACATGGGCAATATAGAAAAACATGATGAGAAGAACCAGTTCCAGAAAAGAGGCTATACACCAAGAACGAATCCCAAAATGTTTTTAAATGTCATCCAAAATGCTTTCAGGAGGGAGGGGCTAAAAATAGACTCCAGGAGCCCCATTTTGTCTATAATTGTTGTCCCCACTGTCAAATGAGCAAGAAAAAACACACTTAAAAGTGATTAGGTATGACTTCCAGTCACCCAAAACATCATTTTTAGTGACTATTGGTTGTATCAGTGCATCCCACTGAGGGGCTAGGAACTTAAATAGCTCTCATGACCCCCAGTGCATGATCAGGCCAGCTGTAGCCCATTCAAGACCTCATGGGGCTTACTTTTAATACAATTTATTGTATTAAAATAACTTTGAGTACTGTAAGAGTCAAGCAAATTTGCACTCCTCACTTTACCATCCTTGTCTCTTCAACAGTAACACACACACACACACACACTTTCTTCCTACTGCAAAGTAAATCACCACACATAATCTAATTGTGTACTATAAATCAGAAAGTCCAAGGCAAGTGCTTTAAATTAATGAAAAGGAGCTCCAGCCATCCACACTCCAACAGAGCTTGCACCTCTTCCAAGATCTGTCTTTACTAAACCTTTTAAACATAAACTTATAGTACACCTTCCACCACACTCAGTGTACCTTTATTTCTCCCATCACTATATTTCTGGAGCGTTGTATGCACAATAACTTATGCTGGAAAATAATTCTCATCACACACACATCATATACACTCCTATAGTAGGAAAACTTATTTGCTATATGACAATATTGATCACAAGGTGGTCACAGCATGTTGCATTTTGTGGTGGCCACAGCATATGGACATTTGCCTAAGCTTCAATCAGGATTGTTTGAAATGTTTTATTTAAGAGCCACCCTCCATTTAAAAAGTAGAAAGCTTTTATTGAAGCACAGAGCTGAATAGGATGGGGAAAGATGGCTAGATAGCAGCTTGTAATTGGCAATTATACGTTTCATGGCAGAAATTAATTAAAGCAACATTAAGTTTGCATAATTTGCCACTGATTAACCCTAAGACTTGCTACAACAGCAAATGAATGTTCAGGTTGGGGATTATTAATTCTGGTGTAAGCATATCACCAACAGTGATGTTACAAGGACACTGCAAAGAAGGTTTTCAAGGGCACCGTAACCAGTATGGTTATTTGGGGCAGGAATCAGGAATACAGGACTAATGTTTCCAATAAAATTGTGGATGTGGCTATGTATTATGTTCTCTAATTATACTGTTCAAAGCTGGATCTACCAGTAGATCCCTGGGTAACTTGAAGTAGCTTGAGCAAGCATTTCCGACTCCCTGTTGTTCAACAGAAACAACAGGCTTGAGGTGACTGGGTAACCAGGAGTGGATTTTCATGCAGAAAGATTGTAAGTTCAGGCCAAATTCTTAAAAGTTCTAGGAATGTGACTTCTGTATATGGTAGAATGCAGGATAGTTACCAAACCTGCATATGTGTATGTGTATGTGTGCATGCACACACACAGAGCAGCTCTCACAAGCCTGGAATCCAACATGCTCTGCTGCAGCAAAATGATACCCCTGAAATTATAGTGGTTAAAAGATACGGGGTACAGGGTGCAAAGACAACTTGCCCTGATCCAACATGAGGAAAAAACTTGTGAATAAATATGGCATATATTTAAAATTAATACAAGGCTGACATATACACAAAATGGTATCTGAACACCAGAAGCGCAGTGTGCAGACTTGAGCAGTGTGCAAGCAACCCTTGCCAGAAATGGGGAATTTCAGACATCACAATAAGGCACCTGGTAGTATGACATATGAACCTGGTGAGAGCTGGCACTTGGGCTTGTTTCTTCCCCAGTAAGACAGGCGGGAACAAACCACAAGTTATTTCTCTGGATTGTCAGGGAAGAAACAAGCCAGAGTGCTGGCTGATGCCAGGCTTGGGGTCACACAATAGCTGGGCTGGGGGGCAGGGGAACAAAGGAGGCCCTCCACAGTATGCAGTGCAACTTCCACAAGTTCTTCACTATTGGCTATGCAGGCCAGGGCTGATAGAAGGCCCAAAATGTCTGGAGGGCCATAATTGCCCACATCTTCATTAAGCAAACCACAGACAGGTGGTGCATGGTTTCTTTAGTTGCATCCACCTATAGGAAGAGCCACAGTGTGCACCAGAAAACTGCTCAGGGACGATAAGCTAGTGTTCCCCAGGAACACTGTTCCCATGGAATTCTGCCTTATTGTGAGGTGTGAACCAGGTCAGTGTTTCCAATGCATATGTCCAATACACAGTTGTGCCCATTGTATCTTTTGAGGGAAACAGAGAGAAAGCAGAGATCAGGACTCAATCATCTCCCCTCCTCTAAGCACACTATCCAAAGACAATCTAATACAGCTTCAGGTTCCTGCACTGAACTTATGCTTCAAGGAGTAAAATGGACATTTTCTCCGACTGGAAAGAAATACAGTGCCTTTAACATTGTGCTTGTTGGACAATAGCTATCAAAGAAATGTGCATCTTTTAATCAGAGATATGAGTCATCTAAATGATGCATAATATTCAGATGACCTGTGACTCCAACGCTTCCAGTCACCAATATGACATTCTAATTATATTGCTATGCAGGAGAGAGGGCAGAAAAAGCAATAAATACATTTAATGACCAATCAGCAAACACTGCTGGAAACAATGATAATATCTGAATATTTCATGAAATGTAGAAAAGAAAAATGCAACCAGGCTTCAGATATCAAATGAGCAGCACCATTCTAATATAAAACTAGTGAACCTTTTTACACCTTGGCATTGTGTTGAAGCAGTCTTCTGATGACTGAACAAGCAATTCAGTGAAATAGTACTTTGTGATACCTAGGAACAAAATAAAATAAAAATGTTTATCGTATATTAATTAACATATACTGAAATGCACAACTGAAACCTTTCTTGATTCATTGTGGAAAAAAGGTTACAAACTCACATAAACTAGATATCACACCACAATGTAGTAAAAAAAGGGAGAGTATTCAAATAAGATGAAAGCCTGAAATTTAACCACCTTTCCTGCATTTCCACCAAACCTTGCATCAAAAATTTGTTCTGTACAGATTCACATGGGCTTAGATCTACTCTCAGAGTGCTACTTCACTTTCATCCTTCACTACCTCACAATCAGACCCCCTACTATTAGCTTTCCAAAATGGGTGCAACAGGCCGTGAGGGGGGTGAAGCTCCAGCTCACTACCCCAGACCATCAACCCAGCTAGCTATTCTGCCAACCTGCCCAGCTTCAGAAACTGAAGTGCCCCATCTAAGCATGTGGAGAAGCATAAACTGCCTGCCAGGATCAAAGTGAATGCAGTTTTTGTAACAACATTCAGGAGGTTGTCTAAACTGTGAAAATACTTGTCATGGAATTCAAGGAGAATAAGACCTGTCTTAATGGCATCCCGCAACACTATGCAGTATTTGGAAAGAAATTCTGTGGGGAAAGCCTTTGCGGTTTTTCCCCAAAATTTAAAAAATCTCCATGGGGAATGCACATTCCCGCTCATTGGGACAACCAATTCACATTGATTCGCATTCCCTGTGAGAGCAGAAATAGAAAGCTGACTGGTTGGATGTGGGCAGGGGGGTGGAGTTTGCTATCAAGGCAAGCACCCAGAGCCACCATTTTGGATTTTCACCTTAGGGATCATCTGCTGAGGCAACTAAACAGCCTTTCCCCACTTTTTCCCCTCTTATTTATTTAGATGGAATATCACACTTTAGCACCTACAATATGCTTTAAAAATATTGTTTGGTTGCAGCAACTGGTGAAAATTTAAAAAAATGTGAGTAATTCACTCACAGCCACCATCTTGATTCGCAGGCATGCCCATTGGGATAGCTTTGCATGCCTGTGATTTTGTCTTAATGTTAAGACAAATAAACACTGCTGCAAATTGGCATTAGTGCACATCAATCCACATTTTATTGCCTTGTATAGACAAGCCCTCAGACACAACAATGGCTACCTTGAACTACCAGATTCAGAAGCCATATGCCACAAAAATATGAGTTGTGTAATGTGTTACATGAAATCCAAGTCTCCTCCTGCTGAGGGACACAACCACAAATACCAGTGTAAAGTTGGGTCAGGTTGTGTGAAGACAGCCCTAAGTAATTTCCATCAGCCATGAGCTGGGTTTACATTCAGCATAGATTCCTAAATTTAGGCAGTTAGAATTGTGCTCACAGTTGCTTTTCTCTCCCTCACCAATATTTCCCATCAGCAACTGCAGGTGCCCACTTCATTCCAGCTGCAAGCAGGGTTTTTTTTAAGACAGAGGTGAGAAACAAGTGGACCATGGCCTGGCTGCATGCAGTACTCCACTTCCTCTGTCAGTTTGATTCATTAGATGGCAGAGGGCCATTTTAAATCTTTCTTCTACCTCTCTTTTCTTCTCTTCATTCCACATCCTCATTTGCAACTATAGCATCTCTTTCACCCACTCCCAGTGCATAAGAAAAAGAAAAAAAAAGATCAACTCAATTTGCATTATCCTCTGGAAATTCAGGAAAGAAACAAAATAATGAAAACAAAATATGAAGTGGTCGTGAAAGGGAACTGCTGCAGGAAAGAAAGAATAATCTGGAGTTGCATTTTTGTTTATTTCAAGAAAAGGAATTATTGTGGGTTTTTTTTTTTTATCTTTCTAAAGCTTTAAGTTTGAAAACAGCTGCTTCCTGTAGTATGCTGGGACTTGTCAGAGAAAGAGAGGACAATATTTTGCTTTCACAAAAAGACCTGTAAGAGTCTCAGGTTTATAACAAGCAGTGCAATCTGCAGTACAAGCATTTTTCCTAAATTCTATAGGAAATGCAGGCTGCAACTTGCTTGGTCAAAAATCAGTAACAACAAAGAAAGCTGACAGGGAGAAAATAATCTCATTTGAAATGTGGTGCTTGAGAAGAGTTCTGTGGATACCTTGGACTGCTAAAAAGACAAATGAATGGGTCTTAGAGCAAATCAAGCCTGAACACTCCTTAGAATCAAAGATAATTAAACTGAGGCTTTCATACTTTGGCCATACCATGAGATGATATGGGAAAGATGAAAGGCAAGACGGCAAAAGGAAAAGAGGGAGACTGCACTACAGATAAACTGAGTCGATCAAGGAAGCCATGGCCCTGAGTTTGCAAGAGCAGGGCAGTTAATGGCCAGGGATCCTGGAGGTCTCTCATGCACAGAGTCACCATAAGTTGATTCGACAGCAAAGAGCAGCAACAACAACAATGTATACCAAGGCATTTTTGATTACTAAATGAAGATATAATTGGTGGATTCTTGATTGAAATCAATTTAAAATAAGTACCTAACTTTATACTGTGATATGGGGGAAAGGGAAAAAAAAAACAGAGGGAAAGAAGGAATCCTAGGTCACAATAAAAGTCTCCATGAATAACAGTATTTTTAATTAGTGCTTTAAAAAAAAATAACACACCACACCATACTCCCTCTAACTGTGGATGACCTAAACAGCCTATGAAAATGTTGTTTGCATACTCAGTACCTGAGGGCATAACCTCTCCCAGCAACGTTCTGCAGCGCTTGCAAATTACTTTGTTATTTGCCTCTGAATTCTGCAGGGCAAAGAAATAACATTTCAGTGTCTCATCTCTTTACAAAAGGGAATTGTTACCTTTAAAATAAATCATGACACCATCTGAACAAAGAATTAGATCTACAGGACAATTTTCTCCTAGGATTACTTTCCATCCACAAACAAATGGCTACATTTCTATGTCCAACTGTTATTGTTTCTACTCAAGATTATTATGGTTAACACAAAAACTATCATACCTATCAACCTTGATAAATCAGAGCTCTTGGTCCTAACCCAGGGATAGCCTGCCAGACAGCTCCTGTACAGAGAGCTAGTGTTCAGTTGCTAAAACACATTGCAAAAACTGGATGATAATGATTTCTTTGCAGATAATATTTTATCAAAATGAGGTGGGGTGAGGTGGGGTGGGGTGGCCGGGGAGTGTACTCGCTTGTTATGTACTACTGAAGACATTTGCATGAATTTCATTATCGTGATGAACAGAAAAGAAAAGGGACTAGTAAATGCAACGGAAAATAATCAGAAGTATAAAAAGCTTTACACATAAAAAGGGGATATGAAATAATACTTATATGGGGCAAATCTTAGGGATAAGTCTGGATTCACCACCCCACTGACATAGAAGCCACCAGCTGTTACTGGATTAGTCCAACGTCATCCACTGAGTTTCAAGGCTGAGCAGGACTTTAACTGAAGGTCAGCGTTGTTGGGTCTTGTGTGCTTTTTCTCTTGCAAAAATCCAAAGCTGGAAAGATGAACATTCACTGCCCATTGCTCAATGGTCAGAAGATCTTACTGCTTGAATGTATGGATGCATGGATGGATATTTTATAGACATCAATTTCAAGAAAATGTATTTTGGGAAATATGGTCTCCTTATATTAATATACATGCTTAGCCCCTGCTTATATCCTATGTATTCCTCTCCCCCCTCTTTTTTCTTTTTCTATACTTCTTCCATTTTTTAAAAAATATAATCATACTTTAAAAATCCAATTAATTGTTTTTTTAAACAGCTGAGCTGCAATTGTATCCAATGTCTCCCAAGCTAAAGTATATCCACTGCATCATGCCAGCTCTGCCATGTCTTTCCATATTTCCTAATGCAAGGCATCCTAGTGGCAATTCAAAAAGGTGCTTGGGGACCTGTATTCCAAACAAAACAAAACAACAAACTAAACAACAACAACAAAAACCACACCCAACCCTTTCCCAACTTCTGATTAAATCCAATGGAAATCAACATGATCTGGCTAGGAAGCTGAAATTCATCACCTAGACTGATAAATGTCTATTTCTTGGTAATGCAAACTGCAGACTTGAGCACATTGGTTTACAAACTTGACAAGCAATTTCAAGACAAAAGCATGTGCCATATAATTAATTGCTGACTTCTGCCATATAGACTAAATATGCCCACGGCAATAAGGTTAAAATAGATTATACTGACAATTCTGGCAAGATCTGGGGCCAAATTTTCATTCCTTAGCAGCCACCATGGGCTAGACCAGGCCTAGAAACATGGGGGGGGGGGAATGTGGGGGAGAGGGAGAATGAACCCAGGAAGTCAGCAGACACAGGTCCTATTCACACTACACAATTATAGCACTATATTCCACTCTATCTGCCGTGGCAACATTCCATGAAATTCTGGCATTGGCAATTTAGGGAGGGACATTTAGAATTCTCATCCTCAGAGCTCCTCTAATGCCTGTGACCAAACAACAAAACCCAGGATGCTCCCATGGCAATTAATATGAAATCATAGTGTTATAATTGTGTAGTGTGAATGGGCCCACAGTTTTGATTTCTGAATGGAGTGGGCAGGCTTCCTTCCCACCCATGCAAAAAAAAAAAAAAAAAATCAAACAAAAAGCTATTTAGGGTTTAAGTTTTTTCCATGACTGGGGGCATCAAGGCGGGGGCATCTGGTTTAATACCATGTTTTGAACAATGACATGGCAGATGGTTCTAGAAAGACCTAGAACAGGGCAAAGGCAACCGTTTGGTTGATAGCTCACTTGCTTTACATGCAATAGGTCACATGTTCATTCTCTAATATCTCTAAAAAGGGCTGGGAAAGATACCTGTCAAACTCCGGAGAGTCATTGACTGTCACTGAGACAACCACATTGGCTGGGAATGACAGACATTGTGGTGTAGTGGTGAAAACATTGGACTGGGAGATAGAGGAGACTCAGATTTTAGCCCTCATTAAGCCATGAAGCTCACTGGCTGACCTTGGGCTAATCATTCTCTGTTAGCATGGACTTCCTCACAAGGCTGATGTAAGGATAAAAGTGGGGAGGTGAGAGCTAGCTATGCTATCTTGAGCTCAGTGGAGGAAACTAGGATATAAATTGAATAAACAAACAATAAAATAAAGGGTGCTGTACTTCAACATAAAGTTGGAAGAGACCACAAGGGCCACCCAGTCCAACCCCTGCCATGCAGAAATAAACAATCAAAGCATTCCCGACAGATGGCCATCCAGCCTCTGTTTATAAACCTCCAAAGATGGAGACTCCACCACACTCTGAGGCAGTGCATTCCACTGTCGAACAGCTCTTACGGTCAGGAAGTTCTTCCTAATGTTTAGATGGAATCTCTTTTCCTGTAGTTTGAGTCCATTGCTCTGTGTCCTTGTCTCTGGAGTAGCAGAAAACAAGCTTGCTCCACCCTCAATATCACATCTTAACCTTCTCTTCCCCAGGCTAAACATAACCAGCTCCCTAAGCCGCTCCTCATAGGATATGGCTTCCAGACCTCCCACCATTTTGGTCGCCCTCCTCTGGACACGTTCCAACTTCTCAATATCCTTCTTGAACTGTGGTGCCCAGAACTGGACAACAGTATTCCAGGTGAGGTCTGACTAAAGCAGAATAGAGTGGCACTATAACTTCCCTTGATCTAGACACTACTGTATACTCGTATTGATGCAGCCTAGAATCGCATTCGCTTTTTTAGCTGCTGCATCACACTGCTGACTCATGTTCAGTTTGTGATCCACTAAGACTCCTAGATCCCTTTCGCATGCACTGCCATCAAGCCAGGTGTCACCCATCCTATATCTGTGCATTTCATTTTTACTGCCCAAGTGTAGTATCCTACATTCTCCCTGTTGAAATTTATTTTGTTAGTTTGGGACCAGCTTTCTAATCTGTTGAAGCCATTTTGAATTCTGATCCTATCCTGTGGGGTATTAGCTACCCCTCCTAATATGGTGTCATCTGTAAACTTGATAAGCATACCCTTTATTCCCTCATCCAAGTCATTGATAAAGATGTTGAACAGGACTGGGCCCAGGACAGAACCCTGTGGCTCCCCACTAATCACTTCTCTCCAGATGAAGAGGAGCCATTGGTGACTACCTTTTGGGTTTGGCCCATCAACCAGGCTTGGAATGGCACTAGATTGGGAAAGGATGGTCTAAACAATATTGAGCTTGATCAACGGTATAAAGCAGGTTCCTATATCATCCTCCCTTGTTCGTATCTCTCTAATTAGTATTCAAAATTATACTGTCTCCAAACATGGAGGCCTTATTTAGGTATCACAGGCATTCTGACAGATGTATCCTCTGTCAACTTCCTCAGTATGAATCTGCTGAGGCTTTGAGATTTTTTTTGATGATGTGCCTTTTCTCACTCTCATACCCAGCCACTCAGACTGGGTGAGGGCCTTCTCAGTGGCTGCTTCCCGGTTATAGAGCTCCTTGCTAAGGGCAGCTAGATTAGCTCCCTCCCTATTGTCCTTTTGTTGGTTGATAAAAACCTTTTCATTTAGACAGGCTTTGGGCAACTGATTGATTGCTAAAATAAAGGTAGATCTCGTGCTTTGGGTGCTGTTCTTTTTACGTTGCTTTTAATTCAATTGTATTTCAGTGTTGTGTGTAGATATATCTATACATAGATACACACACACACACACTTGTCCCTCCGTATCCATGGATTTGGTATCCACAGATTTAAGTATTCACGGCTTGAAAATATTCTTTTAAAAAACAATAATCCAAAAAGCAAACCTTGATTTTGCCAACTTATATAAGGAACACCATTTTGCTATGCCATTTCATATAATGGGACTTGAGCATTCATGGATTTTGGTATCCACGGGGGGTCCTGGAACCAAACCCCAGCAAATATGAAGGGACAACTGTATTGCATTTTCATCTATACTACAGTCAGCTAGCCACATTTGCAGGTTCAACTTTTGCGGATTTGATTATTCATGGATTATTTGCTGCCACCTCCACTGCTGCCCTATGCCATTTTTTAAAATAAATTTTATTAAACAATTAGTTGACATATAATTTGGCATACACATACAACAATGACAATAACAATAAAAAACCAACAAAACCTAGACAACACATATGTATATAAAAAAAATACTTCCTGCATGTTCTCTTCCTGCCCTTTACTTTCTAATATCATTCCATCTCCTACAAATAATAATAATAATAATAATAATGTATTCCTTTTTAGTTCCACTCTAACATCAAATATTTACTAGTATTTCTTTCATTTTCAATTCACTAGGATGGAGGACCATCGCCTCCCAAAAACAGACTCTACAGTGAACTCGCCACGAGTCAGCGTAAGAGGGGCGCTCCAAAAAAGAGATAAAAGGACTCCCTGAAACAACATCTCAGGCTCGGCCAAATTGATCACCAACAATGGTCCGCCCTGGCCTCACATCGGGAGACATGGAGACGCACTATCTACAATGCTGCAGTTTTATTTGAGAGCTCATGCCAAACAAGTCTTGAAGAGAAATGATAATGCAGAAAGAATCACAACCTGGAAACATCACCCAAGGAGACTTTCTGCTGTGCTTTCTGTAACCGGACTTGTTTATCTCTGATTGGCCTTTTCAGTCATCAGCACACTTGCAGAAAGCGCAGGATGAGTCCTTCCTGAATCTTCGTTTGTGAAGAAAAGCCAGAGATATCCATTAAATAAAACTTTTATCTATCTACAATTCCATCACTGTTTTGTTTTTGTTTTTTTAGATACCTTTCCAAACCAAAATCTACATAAAAATATCCCTATTAACTTATTGGTTTCCTATAAAATTTAACAATGGATATCTAATACATCATCAACAACAAAGAAAGGAAACTTACATAGATACCTTCAATTACTAACTACTAAACCCAATTATACTAATATCTCCTTCCTTTTCTTTCATAAATTCTATGAATGGTTCCCATACTTTTAAATAGTTCTCCATGGCTTTTCTTCTCACCAAATTTGCTAATTTATCTAATTGCGCCAGTTCCATTACCTTTTCTTTCCACTCTATTTTCATTGGGATTTCTTTAGACTTCCACCTTTTTGCCAGAACCACTCACGCTGCCGTAATTAAATAAGTTAGTAACGTTCTATTTTCTTTCTCTTTCCCACATTCTAAATTTATCATATTTAAGAAAGAGAGTTCCGGTCTCAGACCCACATCAAAACAAACAATTTTATCAATTTCCTTATTAATTTTGTTCCATTTTTTCCTTACTTTACCACATTCCACCACATGTGGTAAAATGAACCTTCTTGATCTTCACATTTCCAGCAGTTGGTTAAATTATTTTTCTTCATTTTAGATATTTTATTGGTGTCATGTACCATCTGTACATCATTTTATAGAAGTTTTCTTTTAAATTATTACACCATGTAAAATTTAATCCTTTTTGCCAAGTATTCTCCCACTGGTCCATACAGAAATTATGGCCTATTTCTTTTGCCCAATTGATCATACAATGTTTAATTTGTTCCTCTTCTGTATTATACAATAATAATAATAATAATAATATATTACTAATTAAAGGTCCAGTTTCTGATCTTATAATTTTCTAAACTCCGATATTTCTCCTTCATACTGCTTATCCTTTAAATCTTCTTTGAATCTGGCTCTTACTTGATAGTAATTTAACCACTGTATTTGTATTCCTTCATCCTTTAATTTCTGACACGCTTTAATTTCCCATACTCCTGCTTCTTTCTCCATTAGTCCTCTACAGTTGCCCCTCCACATTCGCGAACTTGACATTCACGGTTTTGGTTATTCGCGGTTTTGGGAGGGCCCCCCCGGGTCCCCCCAAAACCGCGACACGGGGCCTCCAGAGGCCCCGTGAAAGACCTGGAGGGAGCGGGGAGGCCTTCGCGGGGGCCCCGGAGGCCCTCCGGAGGCGCCGCGAAGGCCTGGGGAGGGGTAGCGAGGCCTTCGCGGGACCCCCGGAGGCCCTCCGGAGGCGCCGCGAAGGCCTGGGGAGGGGTGGCGAGGCCTTCGCGGGACCCCCGGAGGCCCTCCGGAGGCGCCGCGAAGGCCTGGGGAGGGGTGGCGAGGCCTTCGCGGGACCCCCGGAGGCCCTCCGGAGGCGCCGCGAAGGCCTGGGGAGGGGTGGCGAGGCCTTCGCGGGACCCCCGGAGGCCCTCCGGAGGCACCGCGAAGGCCTGGGGAGGGGTGGCGAGGCCTTCGCGGGATCCCCGGAGGCCCTCCGGAGGCCCCGCAAAGGCCTGGGGAGGGGTGGCGAGGCCTTCGCGGGATCCCCGGAGGCCCTCCGGAGGCGCCGCGAAGGCCTGGGGAGGGGTGGCGAGGCCTTCGCGGGACCCCCAGAGGCCCTCCGGAGGCGCCGCGAAGGCCTGGGGAGGGGTGGGGAGGCCTTCGCGGGACCCCCGGAGGTGCCACGAAGGCCTGGGGAGGGGTGGCGAGGGCTTCGCGGGACCCCCGGAAGCCCTCCGGGGGCGCCACGAAGGCCTGGGGAGGGGTGGTGAGGCCTTCGCGGGACCCCCAGAGGCCCTCCAGAGGTCCCAAGAAGGCTTGGGGAAGGGTGGGGAGACCTTCGTGGGACCCCCGGAGGCCCTCTGGAGGTGCCGCGAAGGCCTGGGTAAGGGTGGGGAGGCCTTCGCGGGACCCCCGGAGGCCCTCCAGAGGCGCCGCGAAGGCCTGGGGAGGGGTTGCGAGGCCTTTGCGGGAGCCCCGGAGGCCCTCCGGAGGCCCCGCGAAGGCCTGGGGAGAGAGGGAGGAAGGGCCGGGGACACCTCCGTGGGGCCTAGCAAGGCCCCGCGAAGGCCTGGGGAGGGAGGGAGGAAGGGCCGGGGAGACCTCCGTGGGGCCTAGGAAGGCCCCACGAAGGCCTGGGGAGGGAGGGGGGAGGGGAGTCATTATTCGCGGATTTTTCACATTCGCGGGGGTCCGCGGAACGGAACCCCCGCGAATGTGAAGGGACGACTCTATATGTTAATGAATTATAATCTCTTAATTCCTTTCTGCAGAAGACCTCTTGGGGTGAAAGCCATTCTGGAATTTTAGGGCATAGTCTATACTTATATTTATCCCAAACCCTAATTAATGATTTCCTTATTACATAATTTTTAAATTCCTTATTCACTTTAACTTTATCATAACCTAAATACCCATGCCAACTCATTTTTAGTTCGTGCCCTTCTAGCTCCAAATCTCTTTTATTATCCAACAAGATCCATTGCTTTATCCATGATAGACATACTGCTTCGTAATATAATTTTATATCCAGCATCCCTAGTCCTCCTCTTTCTTTGGCATCTGACAATAACTTCCATTTAATTCTTGATTTCCTTCCTGCCCACAAAAATTTGACTATTTCCTTCTGCCAATTTATAAAAAAATTATTTGAATAAATAATTGGAATCATCTGAAAAAGAAACGTAAATTTAGGCAAAACACTCATTTTAATAGTGGAAATTCTCCCCATCATTGATAAATTTAGATCATTCCATCTTCTCAAATCCATTTCCTTCCATATTTTATTATAATTATTCTGAAATAACTGTTGATTATTGGTTGTTAAATTTATGCCTAAATATCTCACTTTCTTCACAATTTCAAAATTATCTTGGCTAACTCATCTTTTTCTCTTATACTCAATTTTTTTGTCAATATCTTGGTTTTTTCTTTATTTACCTTAAAACCCACCACTTTCCCAAATTCCTCTATCTTTTGTAGTAATTGTTCAATCCCTTTCAATGGATCTTCTAATATAATTACTAAATCATCAGCAAATGCTTTTAATTTAAACTCTTTTTAATTTTGATTCCTTTTATCTCTTTATCTTTTCTTATTTCATTGTTCAGGATTTCTAGAACTAATATAAACAGTAATAGCCAGGTGTCACCCACCCTATGTAATAGCCAGGTGTCGCCCATCCTATGCCATTTTTAATAGGGATTCCAAGCCTTGCGAGACTGAGAGAAACTGCGGCGTGGCTTGTAAGTCTCTAATAAAAATAGAATAGGGCAACAGCAAAGGCGGTGGTAAGCCCTGCCAGCTATCCACTGCTGCCTTGTGAAGGAATCTTGTCACCTTGAAGGTGGGCTGAATCTGCCAATTGTCCTTTTTGTGTGTGTTAAATACGGTTTGATGGACGTAGAGATTTCGTGTTTTTCCCCTCCACTTTCATGGGGGTCCTACTTGCCCCTAACCCCAGCAAAAGCGGAGGGCCAGCTGTATTTTTAATCTTTTTGTCAGCTGCTTTGATTCTCAGCTTTGGAAGAAAGGTGGGACACAAAGGAAATCAAATAAATAAATAAACAATGAAAATGGTAAAGGAGATCACGGCCCACTGCATTTCTTCCCCCAATCCTGCTCCACTTAAGGGTACCTATAATGGCATAAGAATTAAGCAGGCGCCAAAACCTCCCAAGTCTCCCCCGGTTTGGAACAAAATTGGCTGTACTTTTTGCCACCCAAATTAAATCAATGCATCTTGTGTGACAACTTTCAGCTGCCTGCAATCTACAGTCTTTTAATATCCTTTTGCTCTTCTACTCCAAACGGTCTCTGATATTGTCTGGAAGAAAATATTTTCTCCTAGATATAATGGCTAAAATGCTGTTTGACCTCAGGGTGTTTAAAAATTGTGTTAAACAATGAATCAGAGTCTTTTGCCATTTGGGGATCTGGGGGTGGACAGGTGGTTTCAGTTACATTCATGACCAATTCAAGGGGACAAACACACACACAAGTACTTTGTGCAACAACTCATTACTCAGCGACTTATCACTTGCTGAGTGTCAACAGAGCAAGAAAAACAAACCCATTTAAAAAGTATTGTTTCAAGTGATATGGAGGATCAGTCCATAGTGTTCTCCTCGGTCAGGGCTGTTTCACATGTCAAATTTTTGACAGATGTACAATTAGCATGTGATGAAAGTATGCAGCAATTCTCCCTAAGAGTGTTACAAGAGACAATCAATTTCAGACTACACAAATAATTCATGTGTGTGAGGAGTGGGGAAACGCATGCTGCTGTCCTTTCAGTTATAAATAGGATTGATTTTACCTTGCACTTGGATCTACTCTATTCTTTTTTTTTCCTGCCAGAGACAGCTGCTTTACAAACATTTTTGGGACTTGTTTTAATAAATGAGCTATTAAAAAAAAAAATCATCTCACCTCCCCTATAAGGCTTCTTTCCATTTGCCTCCACCTCACGTTTAGTCCTATTCCAGCCCTATCTCCAGATGAATGTGGTTGTTTCTACGATGCACGTCACATCTGGGTTCCAATAGACATTTCAGGAGTCAAAGTATGGCAACTAGAATCATTTTAAAGAGTTGCTGACCACATTCTGCAACAGCACTGCATACAGGCCATGTGAATGTACAAACACACATGAATATACAAAGCTGCCTGATCCCGAGTTAGACAGTTGGTCCTTCAACGCTGCGGTGGACAGACTTCAAGCTTGAAAGATCTACTTGGTTTATGAGAACCTTGAGACCATCCATCATAACTGTGGCAAAAGGCAATCACTGGGAAGCAACTAGGAAGAGAAGCTGTGTTACACAGCCTCATAAAGAACACCCACCACGCCACCCCCGAAGAGTTATTTATTTGAAGTATTTATATATCACCTCCCAGCCCACTAGGGCTCCTGAGGCGATGAACAAATAAAACAATTAAAACAGTAGAATGGGCCCTTGCTATCCACTGGAGTTTGGTTCCAGGACCCCAAATCCATGGATGCTCAAGTCCCATTATATACAATGGTATATTAAATGGTATACCTTATACACAAGGGCAAAATCAAGGTATGCTTTTTGGATTTTTTGGTTGTGGGGGGGGGATGTTTTCAGACCATGGATGGTGGAAAACATGGATTCAGAATCTGTGGATACAGAAGGCCGGCTGTACAAATATTATTTAAAAAACACATCAAATTACTCTTTAAAAACTTTCAAAAACAGTCCAAAAACAATCCTAAAGGAGATTTTTAAAATAGTTAAAACAGAGCAGTTTCAAACATTAAAGGCCTACCAGAACACTACTGTTTTAGCTGCCTGCTAGAAGCTAAAAAGAGATGGAGCTGGCCTGGTAGAGGCCTACCACTGCTGTAAGTTTTACAGGAAAAGCAGGAGAAGAGCTCTAAAGAACAATCAAGTCTATGTATTTTGTACTAGAATCCATACCTGTGGGAGACACGATTCTCTAATACTTGAGAGCCTGCCCTGTAAGCCAAGATCAAATTCTGAATCACAGCCATGTGTATAGTATAGACTCCCACAAACCAGAGGCCTGTACACACCAAGCACATAAGTCTCACTTTCGCAGACATCTACACTCTGGGTGTGTGTGTGTATGTGATACCAGATCAATGTGTCATGGACAGTGGTTGGGCTACACAATGCTCCCTCATCGCATGTGAACACTGACAGTAAGAGCAGTTCGGCAATGGAACCAATTGCCTAGAGAAATGGTGGGGTCTCCTTCTCTGGACATCTTCAAAAAGAGGCTGGACAGCTACCTGCTGAGGATGCTTTAGCCGGAGATAGTTTGCTAAGCAGGAGGGTGGACTTGAAGATCCGTAAGACCCCTTCCAACTCTATGATTCTATATTGAAGTAGCTGGGTACAAGAACACTGAAATAAGACTTAAGAACGAAAAGTTGAGGCAAGGAACTTGCCTCAAATTTTATTTTACTTATACCCACCTTTTCCCCTGCCATGGGACTCAAGGTGGCTTGCAAATATTAAAACTGGTAACAGCTAAAAGTTTACATCATACAAAGGTTAAAATATAATTAAACTATCAATAGAATTAAAAGCAATTTGAAACCACACTCATTAAAAAGAAAAACAACAGAGCATATTATTACTAGCCTTTTCTCCATGAGTTATCGGTCCTCAAATGCCTGCCAAAACAATAAATCTTCACCTGTTACTGGAAGGACACCATGGAGAGAGCCCGTCTTTGCCTCTCTTAGGAAGTTGCAGAGCATAGGAGCAGCCACAAAGAATGTCCTCCCCCTTGTTCCCACCAAACATGTCTGGAAGACTGGTGGGATAAGAGAAGGGCCACTCCCAAAGATCTTAGAGTGGATTGGCAAACCTACACCCCCCATTCCACTTCCACACAAGGCTCATATAGGGAGGCTCATATAGGGAGATATAGTCCTTTAGATATGCTGGACCTAAGCTGTATAGGGCTTTGTAGCTCATAACCAGCATTTTGACTTGCGTTCAGAAATTGGTAACCAATTGAGCAGTTGCAACAAGGGGATTGTTTGTTTCCTGTCACCATCCCCAGTCAACAATCTGGCTGCAGCTCTTTGGACTGACTGCGGCCTCCAAACACTCTTGAAAGACAACCCACACACAATGTAGAATAATAATAATAATATCATCATCATCATCAACAACAATAGTAGTGGTAGTGTACTAAGGTATATGTCAACAACAACAGTAGTAGTAGTATACTAAGGCATATGTCACTATGGCATATTAGGAGTCTCTAAGAAGAAGAGTATCAGAACTTAACTGTGCTCACAGTTCCACACAAATACCCGCATCTTGTTATCCCCAAGCTTTCTTCATGTTGGCAGTATAATTTACGACAGGAGGGTATTTAGGAGTGAGAAAACTGGTGAATCTACTGCAAATCACCCAGATCTACCTTTTGCCAACCATGGTCAGCACCATCACCTTCGACTGGCAGTGGTATCCAAGATCTCTAATAGTAGTATCTCCCAGAGGTGCTACTTGTGGGCTTCTTAACTCCCAGGTGAGAAACCTGTGGCCTTCTAGATGGGACTACAGGTCCAACATTATGCTGGCTGTGCTTGCTGGGAGTTAAGAGTCCAACATTTAAAGGGCCACAGGTACCTGACTCATTTTAACTGGATATCCTTGAGCCTTATGCTGTCAAAGGGTGTGTTCTACCAATCCTAGAAAACAAAAGCAATTTAACATTTTTAGCTAGTGAATAATTTGTTGTCAAGCATACTTACCAAGGCAGAACCACTGCTTGTAGAAGTAGCACCCTGAGATTCTGAATGACAGATCTCAACTCCTGACTCAGGTGACTCACTTTCTGGATCAATCAGGAAGTAGTTGTGTCCCAGAAAACAGTCATTCTTTTGTGGGCAAAGCATGTTGTCATTGAAGGGGTTGGGATGACAACACCAGTCATCCACCAAGTCACTCCAGTGCTCACCAGGAAGAGAAAGGACTCTGAGAAAGGTTCTTTAAAAAAAGATGAAAGGGAATGGGTTCGTTGTTATAACAAAGCCAACTAACTTAAGCCATGTAGTAGACAGCTGTTTTGGTAGAGAAACAGGAGTTGATTACTTCCGTTACACTACACTGGGGTGGGCAAGTGTTGTGGATTGGCAAACCTACACCCCCCATTCCACTTCCACACAAGGGGAGGGGGAATTCAAACAAGGCACTTCTGGTTCACTTCCTGTGTTTTAAAAAAGGCCTCTCTTGGCCCCAAAATGGCCCAGGGGTAAAGCATATGGCAAAAGTGCCCCCTGCACACCCACATACAATGTGGAGAGGGTATATGGGGACGTTTTGGAGGGGGATATTTGGGGAGCCCTGGCAGCCACAAAAATGGCCCTGGTGCCCACATGTGGCCTGCAGGCTGCACTTGCCCCAAACCCACTACTAAAATGATCCTCATTCCAAAATATTTAACCCTGTTTATTTTAATTTATCTGTTATGTGATGACCTCAAAAAGGCTTTATGCTGATGAGATGACTTGACTGGAAATGATTTATTTATTTATTAAATTATTGTTTGGTGCTATAAACTAAAGTAAAGTATTGTTTGATTTTAACAGTGCAATGGGGAAATAAGTACACTATAGCCAAATGACAGCACTCAAGTATAGGGATGGGCAACATCTGGGGGTTTGAGGACCATTTTCTGGGCACTAGGACCCCCCCCCCCGGTCCCAAGAGCCACACAAATCCCTCCATGTGGTTATAGAAATGACTGAAAGGTTACTGCAGGTTTTGGAGAAAAACACACATATATTTTTTTTAACTGAAGTACAGTACAGGATGCATCTTATATGAGAAGAGAATCATCCCTAGAGGAACAATGTTCTCATTTTGAGCGGGGAGTTGTTTGTTTAAAGAAAAAGAATGTGTGGGGTGGGCTTCAAGAGCTACTAAAGTAACTATGAAGCAAGGCTCAGGTGATCTGTAGGACATATCGTTGTTGTTACTGTGTGCCTTCCAGTAATTTCTGACTTACCACACTGGCTTGATACATGATAAATATTAATTTTAATTTGTGTATAGGTAAACAGTTTGCCAGTGTGGTGTAGTGGTTTGAATGTTGGATTACAACTCTGCAGACCAGGGTTCAAATTCGTGCTCAGCCATGGAAACCCATGGGGTGAAAACCCATGATAGGTTTGCCTTAAGGTCACCATAAGTCAGAAAAAATCTGAAGACACACAACAACAACAAAACAAAGGTTTCTATCATGTAAAGGCAAAACTACTCAAGACAGACTTCCTGTGTCCAGCACAGACTACAGCAAATTGGGCAATGTAATGTTTCAGAATAAATTAAGACTTGTAATGATCCAGGAT
This sequence comes from Gambelia wislizenii, assembly GCA_030847615.1. Taxonomy (NCBI): domain Eukaryota; kingdom Metazoa; phylum Chordata; class Lepidosauria; order Squamata; family Crotaphytidae; genus Gambelia; species Gambelia wislizenii. The sequence continues at coordinate 158,980,748 of JAUMIR010000001.1, read as the reverse complement.
TAATAAGAAAGGCAGTTTCTACAAAAGAAACTTCAGGGTACAGTAATTTAAGATTACTTTCTCATGGGGAAAAAAAAGTATCTTACCCACACACCAATATAGAGTGGCTTGATATAAAACCTTAGACTTAATAATAATAATAATAATATTTATTTATACCCCGCCCCTCTGCTAAAAACAATCGGGGCAGCTTCCAACAATTAAAACATTATAATAAAGACTAAAAACACCACCCACCCCCACCCTCCCCCATAAAAAGACATTAAACACTATAAAATTAAAACCTTCTAACTAAAAACACATTAAAACAAATATATACATAATTTTAAAACGCCAGGAGACTGAGCTCCTGAGGCCGGGATCTAATCAGGAAAGGCCTGGCGAAAGAGATCCGTCTTTAGTGCTTTTTTAAAGCTACTCAAGATTGTCAACTGACGGATCTCATTCGGCAGGCCATTCCATAAATTGGGGGCGATTACTGAAAAGGCCCTCTGGGAGGTTGCAGACAGCCTAGATTTTTGTGGCTGAAGCAGATTCCTCCCAGAGGACTGGAGTGTGCAGGGAGGATTGTATGGGAGGAGGCGGCTCCGGAGATAAGTTGGACCCAAGCCATTTAGGGCTTTAAAGGTAATAACCAACACCTTATACTGGGCCCAGAAACTGATAGGCAGCCAGTGGAGAGATTTTAATACTGGAGTTATATGATCTCTCCGAGATGTTCCTGAGACCACTCTGGCTGCCATATTTTGTACCAACTGAAGTTTCTCGACCAAGCACGAGGGTAGCCCCATGTAGAGCCCATTGCAGAAATCTAGACGAGAGGTTACCAGCGCGTGCACTACAGTCTCGAGGTCTCTTACTTCCAGGAAAGGGCGCAGCTGGAGTATCAGTGCTGAGCCTGGTGAGAGCCTTGTTACTTGCTGGATGTTCAGTAAGAAGTCAACTCAGCAGCGTTCAGAGAAAACTTTCCCCATTATGACCACTGTCTAGATTAAGGTCTTGCAAATTTATTCTACAGACATCCATGAGAAAAACCAGACTAGCCAATATGAACCCTAGAAAAGTATGCTAGGAGTTTTGCTAATATAAATCTCCTTTTCAAAAGCAGAGCCACATCCCCAATTTTTATGTCTTTTGTTTAATCAACTTACCTCCTAGTTCTACCAGCCTATGATGTTTTGACATTTTGCAAAGCAAGACACATACAAATCCATTTAGGAACAAAGAAAGAAAAACAATGCTTAGACTTGTGGCTGCGCTGGAACTTAGAGCAACATGTTTTCCAAGCCCATGGTAGTAAATCTTTCACGCATGCTAGAAAATTAATCGGCGGCACTATATGTAACACAATAAATGGAAAGTTAAACAGATGGCACCTTCTGTGATTCATTTTTCAGTGTACCTATAAAGCAAATGTGCAGTGATATTTGGGATTAATGGGAAAGGGTCAATGCCAGAAAAGCTAACAGAGGAAAATTAATTTAAATGCCAGCTCTGCCCAGTTCTCTGAAGAGCATGAGGAGCATTTTCTCTTTGTTTCAGGCATCAGAGAGGCCTGTACAACCTGAGACTGACCAGGCTGAACACAACTTGTCACCCACTTAATTAAAGCCTCAACAAGCACACTACTTTTCAGTCCCTTGCAGAAGAAAAAAAGAGCCAGTTTTATGACTAACCACCATACAGTCAGAGGGGCTGTCAAAACGGTGAAAATACTCCTCGTAGAATTTGAGGAGAACACCTTTTGTCCCAATGGGATCCTGCAGTGATTTGACATATTTGAAAGGAGGAGGGCCAAATACTCCATATACTCCATGGGGAAAGCCTTTGTGGCTTTCCCCAAAGTTTTTTAAAAAGCACATGAAATGCACATTCCTGCTCATTGGGACAAGTGACACAAATTAATGTGCTTTCCTGATACGAGTGGAAGTGGGAAGATGATTGGTCAGATGTGCTCAGAGGGGGAGGGCAGAGCTTTCAGCCATTTTGAAAATAGCCTTTTTTTGTTTGCTTCTTTGTTAAAGGAGAAGGTCATACTTTCTCACCTTGGATATTGTTTTAAAAAAAACATTCAGCGACGGCAACTCAAGGTAAATAAAAACACAAATATTTCACTTCCTCCTCCCATCTTGATTTGCAGACATGCCCATTGGAACAGCAAAACCAGATAGCTTTGCATGGCTGCGATCTTAAAAAAAACCAAACCGTTGAAGCTGCTGCAAATTGGCATTACTGTGCACCAATCCACATTTTACCAGCAAGAAAAATGGGGGTGAGAGGACAAACCCCTTCTGCTACTAAGCAACTAAAAGTCTTAGGGAAGATCATGACACTAAACAAACAGAACACAACAAAATTCAGGTCATCATGCCAAAGATTATTACAAATTCAAAATAGCTACCCAGAGAATTCTAGTTATGGGGCAGCATATTAATGCTGTTAATAAATAAGGGAAATGAAATCTCCTCCTTAGGACCAACTTTTTTTAAAAAAATCAGAAAATACTGAGCTAGCTTCCCAGTTTAACTGAACTGCTCCTCAAAGCTGGATCCTGTGATTTATTTATTAGGAAAATTTAATATCCTGTTCTTTAGCCTGAAGACTCAATATACACAAACAAAATGAAATGAATACAAAGAAGTCTTCACACTTTGTAGAATGATCAAAATACTACTCAAATCTATCCATTCACCCACAGAAAAGCCATAATATATGGAGACCATCACTTACCGATCACTTATTACACTCTCACCACAAGTCTGGCAGTAAAAGGTGCAGCTCTTTTTTGATTTAAGACTGTCACCAACTGCTGGTAGCATTTCTGGAAGGATATTGAAGACAATCCACATTAGTTTCAACATTAAAAAGCAAAATAAAATTACCATGGGATTCCCATGAGAAGATGCCCTGCAGAGGACAGGATTCACACGACAAATAATATTTATATGGCATAGTTCAAGAATCCGAACAGAAGAGATACATTACCTCAGTAACAATGCAACCTACAACTGACTAAGGTGAACACAGTTGAATCTATTATAAAGTAGATTCATATTACAGTCAGCCCTCAACTTTTGCAAGGTTTACTCTGGAAGATTTGATTATTCGCGAGTTCATAGCTGCCTCTGCCACCAATCTCCAAGCTTCTTGTCCTTCTGCCTCCTAGGATGGTGACACTGCTGAAACAGCTCCTGCAGTGTCATCATCCTTCTCCTCACCTTCCTCCTCTCCATTTCCTTTCCTGCCAACGGCACCACAATGCTTCCACCTCGCTCCAAGGCTGCCTGCCCACTGCCCACTGCCCCCTGTCTCCATCCCCTACCTCCCTACTCTGCTGCCACATCCACTTCTCAGCTGCCCTCCTCCTTCTCCTCCCTGATTTGGAGCTGGGCACCAACTTCTCGTGTCACTGCAGCTTTCCTGTCAGTGGCATTGCTCACTTGCTCACTGACCAGGCTGGATGGAGAGGCACGGAAGGAAAAAAGTGAGCGCACGAATGCAGACGCCCAGAGAAGAGCCCCGGTGGTGAGAGGCTGCTACTGGATTGCGGCTGCCTCCCAGGATTTCTTCTGAAGACACGAGACACTCCTGCTCCTTCCCTGGCTGGCCTTCCATCCTCTCTACCCTTTTACCTCCCAGGCCATGCCTGCCTGTCTGCCTCCACTGGTGCCCCCTTTCACAGCCTGGGACCATGGGAAGAGCCCTGCTCTCGGCTTTCAGCCCACAGGAGCTTTGCTTTGAGTTATGGCAGAAGGACCAGGAGACCTGCCTCCACCCAAGTTTGGCCTCAGAGTAGGGCAGAGGCACTGTAGTGTCACTGGCAGGAAAAGAGACAGAGAGGAGGTGGAGCATGAGGGGAAGGACGAGACTGCAGGAGATTTTTGCAGCAGTGTTGATGTCCTAAGAGGCAGAGGCTTAGAGACCAGCAGCAGAAGCGATGGAGTTCCATCACAGGCAGCCTAGGAGCAAGGTGGAGATTTTTGCAGCAGGAGAGTCTGTAGCATGCATGTTGTGGGGGGTGTTAAATATTTGCTTCCCCCCCCCCATTTTGTGGGGATCCTGTGCCCCTAAACCCCACGAAAGCTGAGGGCCAACCATATTATGAATCCCATATTACATACATAGAGCCTAAAGCTAACAGGATAATGGTCACCAGGGGCACTTTCACACTGCACAATTATAGTGCTATGATTCCACTTTAATTGCCATGTTTGCATCCTATTGAGTCTTGGAGTGTGTAGTTTGGTGAGACACTGGAGCTATAAGGCTAATTTTTCTAAATACCCCTATCGCAACTGCACATTCCAGGGTTTCATAGGATAAAGGAGCCCTGGTGGCGCAGTGGTTAAATGCCAGTACTGCAGCCACAACATTGTGAGTTAGATCCTGCAGGGCTCCAGGTTGACTCAGCCTTCTATCTTTCCATAGGTCGGTAAAATGATCACCCAGCTTTTGGGGGGAATTAGCTAACACATTGTAAACAGCTTAGAGAGTCCTTAGCACTATAAAGCTGTATAGAAATGTAAGTGTTATTGTTATGTTGCCATGAAAGTTAAAGTGGAATCATAGTGCTAAAACTGTGTAAAATGAAAGGGCCCCTAGTAAGGTCAAAGCTGAGATGTGAACCAGAATTTTTCTGGAGAATAGAGTATCAGTACCTGCTAGTCATTGTTGCTGCACAGATCTGAAGTGACATGCCTCTGAATTCGAAATGCTAGAGAACAATGATGGGAAACGTCTACTGCCTTTATTGTTCTGCCTGTGGGCTTCCAATAGGCTTCTTACTGACCACTATGGGGAAAAGGGGAGCTGGACTATACAAAGATTTCAGCTGAGGTACCCATTGCACTGTCTAGCTCACATGAAAGAAGGGTGGCCATCAAATGAGACATTCTCAGGGTTTTTTGATGTTCTATTTAGTCATCCATATCACCATTACATTTCAATGGCTTTCCCAGCAATGCCTCAAGTAAAAGGTCAGCTTTCTTGAAGACAGAACATGGCTAGCACAGAAACATTTATGAACACATTACTTTTCAGGCATTATAACAACTGTGTTACAATATAATCTTGTTACAATATGTTCCCTAATACTTGTGTGGGAAGCATGTGGGATTCTCCCTAGATCTTGTTGGTACTGCAACTCCCATCAGCAGAAGCCAGCACAGCCAACAGAAAGAGAGGATGGCAACTACAGCCCAGCAGCATCTATAAGTCCCTATAGTCCCCATTCCCATATTAATAGCCTATATAGAATATAAACAGAAATAATCTGAGTCGTAGCAAAAGAAGAAGTAATTGAGAATTGTAAGAAGAAATTAAAAGAGTTCTTTGAATTAAATTTAAACAAAGAGGTAGATAATAATGTGGTCTGGGATACAGGGAAAGCGGTAATGAGGGGAATCCTTAAGAACTGGAATGTAATAATTAACAGGAAAAAGCAAGCAAAACGGAAATTAATATTGGAGGAAATAAAATTAAAAGAACAGGAATTGTGGAAAACCCCAGATAATAAGGGAATTAAAAAGCAGATTAAAATACTACAACAGCAACTAGCCATGATAATGACAGATGAAATAAAGAAAAAGTTGGACTATCTAAAACAAAGAAATTTTGAACATGGTAACAAACCAGGCAGGTGGTTGGCCTATAAGCTGAGGAAAGAAAGAGCTAAAAGGTTAATAATGAAAATAAAAACGGGAGACAAGGAAATAACTGATGAAATACAAATACAGAAAATATTTCATAATTATTTTAAAACATCGTAGAGATCTGGAAAAATATGAACAACTCTGATCAAGCAGCAATAAAATATTATTTTTACCATTTTTTTAAACCAACATCAATCAGTTATAGCAGATACACTATACTGTGTTCACTGGAAAAGTGATTATTGGGGGAAATTTCCATTCCATTCCATGACCAACATTTCATGCCACTTACTGTGCAAACCTATACATTTCTATTCATAAATAAGCCCCACTGAGCTCAATGGGGTTTATTCTCACAGAACACTGAAGCCAAAAGTCATACAATGGGCACTGATTGTAGCCAAAATTTCCACAGACAAAAAGTAAAGGCAAAGATGTGTGGTAAAGGGAAAGGAAACCCTGAACAGCATAATTTCTGGAACCTTTTAAATGAGCATTGGAGCACAGAGCTATACTGCAGAGTCTCAAAAACTACAAAAGTAGAGACATGAAAACCTTGTTTCAATGCCAAAATATTATTTTGCCAGGAAACCAAGATTGTTAGTAACTTTTGGTTTCATTAGGCCCAGAACAGAGAGTAATCCAATAAAATCCATGTTGGACTTAATCAAATTTTAGAGGCAAAATAGAAACAAGGAAGCAGCCAGAATTGTGAAGTCTGTTTAAACAAATCCTACAGCTAAAAGTTAAACCTTCCTCAATCCTATACTGCTCAAGTGAATTGTAGAGTTTCTGGAAAATGTACTTAATCCTTTCCAGTTTGATCTGCATGCTTTACAAACAACATACCACCAGAAAGAAAGAGATTAAAAGCCAGTCACTTTCTTACTTGTATTCAAACTTGCTTGAACTAAAAATCTCATATGTAAGCCATCACCAGGCACATACTGCAGTCCGCGACAGGAAGAAGGAACAATCCTGACCTCCAGTGGAAGGTTTATTGCCTTGCAGTCTTCCCCAATTTTAAGCTCTATCAATGATGGCATCACAGTAATATCTGCAGGCCAGCTTTCCCGCTGCAATTCTCTATTTTTTAAAAAAGAAGCAAGTATGTTATACTGTATTTGAAAAAGCTTTGCAATAAACACACTAATATGACTGTGAAAGTGGGGGGATGACAATTACAGTATTGCTTTTAAATTGAGCTAATTTTTATGTCACCATTTATAAATATTTACAAGGCAAGCTTTAAAAAAATCCAAACAAAATAAAAATAGACACAAAAACAATTAGAACCAGTGGATAAAATGCAAGGTTGCACAAGCTACATTTCCCCTTCCTCCTGCAGTCTCCTGAAAACACACCCTAAGCCTCTCCATAGGGTTGTGGGGATCTACAGAGCATTACAAGCTGTGTTTTACCAGACTGCCAACAGGAGTGGAAACCAACAACACTGGGAACCCTGAGTGAGCAGCACATGATTCCTTCACACTACTCTTCCCCTTCATCTCAGTGAAGGAAATTTCATAATATTCTTTTTCATATTTCCACTGAGGGGGAAATGCTTAAATGTTTATTGAGACTTTCTCTCAGGTAAGTGTGTTTCACAGGGAGTTTTGCAAAACACACACACACACAAAACTTCATTTCAACAGCCTTCTCCAATTGATCAGTTCAGTCTGGTCTATGGAGGCCCATGGTAGCTACTAGCTAGTGGCTTCTATGTCAGTGGAGGAATGGTGAGAAACTGCTCTGTGTTTTAGTCTGAACTTTAAAGGAGCTATCCAAGGTATAAAAGCTTATCTCCAAATAGGTTCAGCACCATTAATAGTTCCTTTAAAGTTTGGACAAAAGACCTGCAGTGGATTCAACACCCCACTAACAGGGAATCCACCAGCTGCCACTATGCCTAGCAAAACAATTTGTTCTTCCTCAAGCGGCTCAACAAGCAAGAAGTGGATTGTGTTGGCGGATGTCAGAAGAGAGAGAAGGCTTAACTCTACCTACAATTGGCTCTGGCCCCATCAATCATTGGCTTCAGCTCTACCCACACTTGGCATGTGGCTTAATCCTTTCAGATTAGACCCAAGGTAATACAGTATAGCCACTAAGAAGGCTGCAGTCTATCAGTGCAAACCTATGCACATCTAATTTCTTGAGTCTCTCTGAGTTCAAAGTCAGACTTACTCTTAGGTAAATAGGTACAGGATGGCATTTCCTAGTAACAAATATGGCTTCATTTGATGTAGGGCCAGAATGTGGCCAGAAGACCTGTTATGTTTATAACAGCAAAGAAAACACACATCTAGAGTACATTCCATGGATAACTGGCCCTCTATTTCTGCAATAAGGGAGATCTTCAATGTCACAGAGCATGGACTGGGAGACAACACTTGAATCCAAAACTCCCAACCAAAGGAGGGAAAAGTGTGTGATCCCTCACATGTACTCAAACTCTTGAAGCCCTTCACAGTGAATGGTGAAGTTTTATGCTGTGAACTGCAGATCATCATCTGGAGGACTTCCTGATTGCTACTTTTGGTCTAAGATCTATATACAAGTGTCCCTCCGTATTCACAGATTTGGTATCCATGGATTTAAGTATTCATGGCTTGAAAATATTCTTTAAAAAATAATAATCCAAAAAGCAAACCTTGATTTTGCCATCTTATATAAGGGACACCATTTTGCTATGCCATTGTATATAATGGGACTTGAGCATTCACAGATTTTGGTATCCACGGGGGTCCTGGAACCAAGCCCCAGCGAATATGAATGGACAACTGTATATAAAACGCTTGGGTATGTTTCCAATCCCAGTGTGCTGACTGGCCACATATGAAACATACCCAACCAATCCCCTTCCTCCTCTCACTCCTTCAGGCGTCATCACCCACATGCAAATTCCCTCTCCACCTCACAATCCACTGCGACTCAATCTGCATCTACACCCCAGCCTCACAAGGGCTCTTCCTCCTCTCACTCCCTCAGCCACTCACCACCCACATTTAAAACAATGCAATATGACACCCAACTTTATTACTTCTTTCCACCACAAGCCAAAGAAGCTGTTTTGTTCCTAAACCGGTGCCTGTCATCAGTAATGGACTAGATCATGGCAGACAAACTGAAACTTAATCCAGACAAGACAGGGGTGCTCCTGGTCAGTAGAAAGGCAGATCAAGGAATAGGGATTCAGCCTGTGCTGGATGGGGGACCTGAAGATGCAGGTCTTCAGCTTGGGTGTGTTCCAGCAAGCATCTGAAGAGTGGCTCTATAAGGCCCATCTTACACAATGTGGTGGATATTGCTAATTGTTGTGCTGGCGTGTGTGTGTGAATGGTGTATGTATTAACCTGGTTTAAATGTTTTCGATTGTTTAATCTTGTTTTAGCTTCTGTATCTTGTGGATTTTTAACAATGTCTTTTAAATTGTGGTTAGCCACTACGAGTCCCAATGTGAGAAAAAGGCAGGTTATAAAGTACTAGTAGTAACTTCCCCAAGCTCTGGACTTGGAGTTGCAAGAATGCCTGAATAAAGTTAAAACTTAATTTAAAAGATTTTTAAAATGTCAAGCCCGGGAACAGGGGTTTGAGGATGAGAACTGAAGGGAGTTCACAGGCTTTCTACAAAGAAATCCCCATCTGGTTAATTCCCTTGGCTTTTTCATGGCAGCAGTATAATCTAGGACAGTGGTTCTTAACCTGTGGCCCGGGGACCCCCAGGGGGCCACGATGTCCTCAGAGGGGGTATGCAAAGGTTTGAAAGTTGCCTGGTCCACCTTTTCTCTGCAGTGGAGTGGTCATGTGACAGGAGCCAAGGCAAAGGCTGGCTGGTGGGCTTCGCCTGCACATTGCCATTCAATCCACTCCAGCAACAGACCTGGAGAAAGAAGCAGGAGAAAAGTCTTCCTTCCCCCTCCAGTGCCTCTGAGGGAAGGTTTAATGGATGCTATAATTATATCATCATCATCATCATCATCTTTTAGTATTACGGTTTTAAATCTGGAGTTAAATCTGTTGTTACTTAGTATTAGGGTTTTAAATCTAGAGTTAATTGTTGTTATTCAGTATTAGGGTTTTAAATCTGGAGTTAATTCTGTTATTCAGTATTAGGGTTTTAAATCTGGAGTTAATTGTTGTTATTTAGTATTAGGGTTTTAAATCTGGAGTTAATTCTGTTGTTATTCAGTATTAGGGTTTTAAATCTGAAGTTAATTCTGTTATTCAGTATTAGGGTTTTAAATCTGGAGTTAATTCTGTTGTTATTCAGCATTAGGGTTTTAAATCTGGAGTTAATTCTGTTGTTATTCAGCATTAGGGTTTTAAATCTGGAGTTAATTCTGTTGTTATTCAGCATTAGGGTTTTAAATCTGGAGTTAATTCTGTTGTTATTTAGTATTAGGGTTTTAAATCTGGAGTTAAGTCTAGGGGTTCCGCAGCAACAAAAGCTATTGACAGGGGATGCTAGATAAAGAAAAGGTTAAGAGCCACTTGATCTAGGATATGCAGAATGGTGCGGGGAAGGGGCTTTATTTTACTGACAACCAAGGCGTCTGAATGCTTTGCCAACCACTGCAGATCCGTCAGGGATCCACTACTCGGGGATCAGCTGGAGATCTAACTTCCTCCACCTTGCCTGTGCTTGCTTTCTAGTGCCCTCCCAATGAGAAAAAGGAGATGATGAAGAAAGGGAGAACAAAATACCGGATAATGAGCAGCCCGCTCTGCGTCCTCTGCCTAACCTCCAAGAAGACCGCCGCCGGGGCCATGCAGGCAGCTGATGCAGGAGGTTCCCGGGGAGATTCAGACTGACCCGGGAGTGGAAGCCACGTGGGGATGGAGAGCTCAGCCCCGGAAGCGCGTCTACTCGCCGGCTCTCCACAGGCCGCGGAGGAAAAGGCCCGGCCTCTGGCCCAGCGCCCCCGCCTTGCCAGCCCAGCTGCGGGGAGGAGGAAGCGGCGGCCAAGGCTTTTCTGAGAGAAGGGCGAATCCGTCGCCTTTGGGGGTTTTCCCCCCTCTCTTTCTTCTTTTTTCGCGTGTTCCATCCGTGGCTGTGACCCGCTTTTGGTCTTATGCCTCTGTCCCCCCCCCCCACAGCCCACTGCTTCGAATTCATCGCGCTTCAGGACCGCGTTTGTCCCTAAAGCTTCCGCATACTGGAAATCGCTTCTTTTGTCCTCCTTGTGATTTTCCTTGGGATGGAGGTGTAGCCATTCAAAATGGTCTATATATACGACAGTGGTTCTTAACCTTTTCTTTAGCAGGGACCCCCTTTAAATAGCTTTTGTGGAACCCCAAGATATAACTCAAGAGTTAAAACCTTAATAATAATAATAATACAGTTGTCCCTCTATATTCACGGATTTGGCATTCACGGATTTAAGTATTCACGGCTTGAAAATATTCTTAAAAAAATAATAATCCCAAAAGCAAACCCTGATTTTGCCTTCTTATATAAGGAACACCATTTTGCTATGCCACTGCATATAATGGGACTTGAGTATTCACGGATTTGGGTATTCACAGGGGTCCTGGAACCAAACCGCAGCGAATGTGAATGGACCACTGTAATACCGAATAATAATAATACATTTACACCATTCATCAAACCTTCCCTCAGAAGCAGTGGAAGACTTTTCTCCTGCTTCTTCCTGCAACTTTGTGGCTGGAATGGATTCAGTGGCAATGTGCATGCCAAGCCAGCCAGCCTTTGCTGCTGTCAGCGACCACTCCACTACAGGGAGGAAGTGGGAAGTAACTTTCAAGCCTTCCAGGGCTGATTTAAGGCACCAGCTGAGTCAGCATCCGCAGGGGGCCCATCATTGTGGGGGCCCTGTAGTAACCCTCCTCCTGAAAAAACATTAGTAATAATCTGAATATCCTGTACTGTGAATAGTTTAGGTTGAGTTAGGTTACATTGACCCGAGAGAAACATATGGGCCCCCCAAAATAAAGCATTGCAGGGGGGCCCAAAATTCCTTAAACCGGTCCTGAAGCCTTCGCAGCTGTGAGGAGGTTGCAGACCCTCGGGGCTCTCTCGACCCTAGGTTAAGAACCACTGGTCTATGAATTTTGTTCCAGCTCCTCCCACCTCATCCACCCCGCATTGTCATGGAGGGACTCTGCATTTTTGAAAGTGGGCACATTTACTCAGAAGTAAGCCTACCTGACTTTCCTGGGCTGCAGCTGCCCTGCAGAAATAATCCAGTTTGAACTTGCTTTAATTGCTGTGTTTCAATGCTATGGGATTTGTAGTTTTGTGAGAGATTTAGTCTACTCTGTCAGAGAGCTCTGGCGCCACAATAAACTACAAAACCCAGGATTCCATAGCATTGAGCCATGGCAGTTAAAGTAGTGTCAAACTGGATTAGTTTTGCAGTGCAGATGTAGCCTTGGTTTTCAGTCCTGTGCAGATTTATGTACAAAGCAGTGACGTAGTGGAACGAGGGCTCCTAGGGTCAAAGCTCCCGGGCATTTGGAGAAGCAGGGACGATGACGTTGTCTCCCCCCCTCTTTTTTGTTTTTATTTGCAGTCAAGTCTGGTGTTACTAATAGCCTGGTTCAGGTCTTGCAAACTCAGGGCTATATTTTCATTGATTGAATCAATCCACCTATAGTGCAGTCATCCTCATTTCCTACTGCCTTCCACTTTACCAAGCATTATCATCTTTTTTCCAGTCAGTCACACCAGCCTCATCTTTAGTCATCTTGGTTTATAGTGAGAGTTGAGGCCTGATTTGCTGTAGGGCACCTTTTTCATTTTAGTGGTCCATGGCATCTGTAAAACTCTCCCCCAGCACCACAATTCAGAAGTGTTGGTTTTCTTTCTTCACTGTTTAACTTTTGCTGCAGAAGTCATGGAACAGCAGACACATGGATTGGAAAATGAGTTTTATTACACCGGTGGGCCTGAATGGAATACCTTCCAAAGAGTCAGAGCCAAGAGCTATGGTGACAGAATACTTTTATACAGTAATGACAGTATGCAAAAAGCAATTCCCTCCTCCCTTTCTCTAGTGTCTCTGGTGTCAGCAATTTCCCTTCCTTGAGACAATTGTTGATAGTTCAGAAAGTACAAGGCAAGATAGCTTAGGAACATTTGGGTACAGTTCAACCGTTATTAGAGAAAGAATTTGTTTACATCAGCATATCATATGTTTATGGAACATAGAGTTGATTAGTAAGGAACATTGACTAGGCCTGAGAGTTAAAGGAAAAAGACTTTGCAGAGTCTCAGAGTCTCATGGGCTATCTAGTCTGACCCCAAATAGTGATTGTAAGGTGACAGCATTCAGCAAATAGACATTAGAGTCCACATGGGTACTACACTTTCACAACCATATACATAGAAACCAGAAATACTATGGCCTGGATGATTCTGACTCTTCCAAATCTACAATTCTATGATTCTATGAAATGCCAGCCACCTTGAACTACCTCATTTTCTTTGAGTTTAATTGCAGTTTCACAAAAACTGGAGTGGAAATAGATTTTCCAACAATAGTGCATTGCTATTGTAGATTTTCCAACAATAGTGCCTTCCATATTGTAAACCAAAATATTTTGGGGTGCTTTGGTCTTGTGTGGGCAAGGGCTATTAGCGTTACACAAGACCTGCTTCCAGAGGAGCTAAAAACTTTAGAAATGTTTCTTTGAAAAGGCAGATCACCAAACCTAACTGCATCTATGGACTTGTTTTGAGGATATGCTGTCATAATGAAGGACTGAGCTTCAAAATTACCACTACACCACTGCTCAAAGATAGATGTGCAGGGGGTTGCAAGCCTGAAGTATTTTTTTTAAAGAACACAGGGATATAGGGCCTTTTCACACGACACAAATATAGCACTATGATTCCACTTTAACTAGCATGGTTCCATCTTGTGGCTTTGCAATGTGGTGGTGGGGGGATCATTTGGAATTCTCAGGCAGAGAGCTCTAGTGCCTTCCCAAATACAGATTGCAAGATTCCATAAAATATAGCCATGGCAGTTGAATTGGAATCATAGTGTTACAGTTGGGAAGACCAAAAAAGGAATCATAATTGTGCTTACAGACTTATTTACATTCACCAGTGGATAATTATTAGGAATGGTTGTTTAATGCTATATACAGACTTGTATGTTCAGAGGCATGATAGTTTTTACTTTTGATTGCCAGATGCTAAGCAGGAGCAAACAGCTTTCATTTTTCTGGTCTGTTTTCAATGTATCCCAGGAAACTGATAACAAACCAGAAAAATTCATGCAAAAATAAATTAGTCTTTAGAAGGCTCCCCAAAATACCTCTTATCTCCTGTTTTTATTATGCACTGCTTGAGAGTTCCACGGCTCAGAAGCATGACTGGCTAACTAGAAAGACAAAAGCTGGGCTAGACAGTTTCTGCAAGGTAATTCTTAAGTAGGGTTGCCAGAGTGAAAACCAGAAAGAGCTGTGTACCTTTAATGGTTGTGTAGAAGAGGGCATTTCAGCAGGTGCTGATTGTTGCCTGGTTGTGTGCTCTCCAACACCTGCTGAAATTCCTTACAAAAGCATTAAAGTTACAGGGCCTCTCACTCACTTTCCAGTTTGGCTACCCTACCTAAGGTATGAATACACCCAGTGGGGAATGTGCAATGAACTATCTGCCTCTATTTGATAGTAAGTCCCCACCACCATCACTCCCAGGAGTTAAATGGGGTGTTGAATCTCTGGCAAGGAGTTACAGGCTTGGAGGCTGATAAGAGGCATAGGAGAGTGGTGTGGACGAATAGCTTAAGCCAGTGCTTCTTACCCTTTTCTTTACCAGGGACCCCCTTTAAATATATATTTTTTATTAATTAATTATTTATATCCCGTTCTTTAGCCATGAGGCTATCAGTTTTTTCTTTCTGGCTTTTCTTCGCAAACGAAGATTCAGGAAGGACCCATCCCACGCTTTCTGCAAGTGCACTGATGACTAAAAAGGCCAATCCGAGATAGACAAATCTGGTTGCAGAAAGCACAGCAGAGGGTTTCCTTGAGTGATGTTTCTGGGTTGTGCTTCTTTCTGCGTTGTTGTTTCTCTTCAAGACTTGTTCGGCATGAGTTCTCAAATAAGGCTGCAGCATTGTGGATAGTGTGTCTCCATGCCTCCCGATGTGAGGCCAGGGCGGACCATTGTTGGTGATCAATTTGGCAGAGCCTGAGATGTTGTTCAAGGGAGTCTTTGTATCGCTTTTTTGGAGCGCCCCTCTTACACTGACCTTTGGCGAGTTCACCGTAGAGTAGTATTTTGGGGAGGCAATGGTCCTCCATCCTAGAAACGTGCCCTGCCCGGCGCAGCAGTGTTCTCAACATCATGGCCTCAATGCTGGTGGTCCCTGCTTGCTCAAGGACAGCAACATTAGTCAAGCAATTTACACATCTACTCTGCATTAAGCAGTTTCCAATGTGTGTTAGCTAATTGCCCCCACAAGCCAGATACTCATATTTTTTGTTGCAGTCGTCCCACAAGATTTTACTCAAGATTTAAAACCATAATAATAATAATAATAATAATACAATTATAGCATTCATTAATTCTTCCCTCAGAGGCATTGAAGGGGGAGGGAAGACATTTCCCAAACAAAAATATTTTTTGTTGCAGTGGTTCCCCAAGACTTGACTCGAGATTTAAAATAATAACAACAACAATAATACAATTACAGAACTGGACAATTCTGCAACCGGACTTGTTTATCTCGGATTGGCCTTTTTAGTCATCAGCGTGCTTGCGGAAAGTGCGGGATGAGTCCTTCCTGAATGTTTGCGAAGAAAAGCCAAAAGGAGAGAGCGAGACAATTACAGCATCCATTAACTCTTCCCTCAGAGGCACTGATAGGGGAGGGAAGACATTTCCCCTGCTTCCTTCTGCAAGTTTGTGGCTGGAGTGGATTGAATGGCAATGCGCAGGCCAAGCCTTGCCTTGAATCCTGTCACTGCAGGGATGAGGTGGAGCAAGCAACTGTGAAACCTTTGCGGACCCCCTGTGAGGACATGGCGGACCCCTGGGTGTCTAGGTTTAAAAACCACCGGCTTAAGCACTGGAAGATAGGCAGGAGTGAACTCGCTCTGCACCAAACGGGAGCAGAGAGAGAAGGGGAAGCTGTTCCGTTGAGCTCCTGCAGGAGGCGCTGCAGCGTAATGCGAAAGAAGCGGGAGGGAGGGGCGGAGGGAGGGAGGAAGCCGCGCGGCATGCTGGGAGCTGTCAGTGGCCTCTCCGGTGTGTTGAGGCGGCGGCGGGGTTCTTCCGGCTGTCGGGACGCCAAGGTAACCCCCCGCCCTCCGTCCCCTTCTAGTCAGCCTTCAGGCGCTGGTCTCGGAGGTAACAAGGTGGGGGCGCCTCCTTCAGGGTGACCCCAGGGGGTTCCTCTCGGTTCTTTCCCCGGGTTAGATTCAGAGGAACAGGGTAGGGATGGGGATGGAGGCGGAGGAGGTCTTTCTCTTTTCCAAAATGCTTGTGAAAGGTTTCCTCCTGACTGCCATCCGTGTTTCTCTTTCCCCGTTCTTTTAAACAACCTCTCCACCCCACCCCATTGAAAGGTTATCAGATAAGTGGGAGGGCAGGCTTCCAAGTTGTTGTTTATCATTTATTGGTTATTTAATTAATTTATTTAATTTATAGGACGCCTTTCTCCCAGAATTCGACCCATTATCATTTGTCTTGGGCCTCCCTCCAGCCTCCATCAGATAAATTTGCAAGAGGCATCTACATTGGGATTAGTTAAACCAGTGGTACTTAATCTTTTCTTTACCAGGGACCCAGGACCAGTTTAAGGAATTTGGGGGGGGGGCTGAAATGCTTTATTTTAGGGGCCACATATGTTTATCTCAGGCCAATGTAACCTAACTCAACCTAAGGTATTCACAGTACAGGATATTCAGATTATTACTAATAATGTTTTTTGCAAGAGGAGGGTTACTACAGGGTTCTCACAATGATGGGGCCCCCTACAGATGCTGAACCCCCCCCCTCTGGCTTTTTTTCGCAAATGAAGATTCAGGAAGGATTCATCCCATGCTTTCTGCAAGCGCACTGATGACTGAAAAGGCCAATCCAAGATAAACAAGTCCGGTTGCAGAAAGCACAGCAGAAGGTCTCCTTGGGTGATGTTTCCGGGTTGTGATTCTTTCTGCGTTGTCGTTTCTCTTCAAGACTTGTTCGGTGTGAGTTCTCAAATAAGGCTGCAGCATTGTGGATAGTGCGTCTCCATGCCTCCCGATGTGAGGCCAGGGTGGACCATTGTTGGTGATCAATTTGGCCGAGCCTGAGATGTTGTTGCAGAAACCACTGGTGCCTTAAACCAACCCTGCAGGAAACCCCCTTTAAATATACAGTATTTTGTTGCTGTGGGCCCCCAACACTTAACTCAAGATTTAAAACCAATAATAATGATAATAATAATAATACAATTACACTGTCCATTAAACCTTCCCTCAGAGGCACTGGAGTGGGAAGGAAGACTTTTCTTCTGCTTCTTCTTGCAAGTTTGTGGCTGGAGTGGATTGAATGGCAATGTGCAGGCCAAGCCAACCTTTACCTTGGTTCCTGTCACATGGCTATGCCACTGCAGGCAGGAGGTGGGCCAAGCAACTTTCAAGTCTTTGCAGACCCCCTGTGAGGACATCACGGACCCCTGGGGTCTCTGGACCACAGGTTAAGAACCACGGAGTTAAACCATGTGCCTCTGAGTACATGTGGATTAGTTAACCCATGTTTACAAGAGTGTGTATAGGTAGAATTTCTCCCCCTCTCCTGACTGAATGATAACTCTAACCTGCCTGTTTGTACACACACAAATTACACCTTTGTACTGTATACAGATTGGTTTTGAAATAACTGCCCCCTGTATTTTGTTGTTGCTTTCATGTATTCATGAACTAAAAGGGAGGAATTGTCATAGAGGCTGAGTCTCCCTTAACCAGAATTCTGAAATCCAAAATGTTCCAGAATCTAGAGTTGTCCACATGGGTGGCTAAGATAGTGACACTTTAGCTTTCTGATGGTTCATTGTACACAAACTTTGTTTCATTCACATAATTTTTAAAAGTACTGTATATAAAATTACCTTCAGGCTATGCGTATAAGGTGTATATGAAACATAAATGAATTTCGTGTTTAGACTTGGGCCCTATCTCCAAGATAACTCATTATGTATATTGTATTCCAAAGTCCAAAATATTCCAAAATTCAAAATATCTTTGGTCCCAAGCATTTCAGATAAGGGTGACTCAACCTGTATTTGTCATTACTGTTATTTTATATTATGTGTGTGAGTACATATCTTGCTTTTCCTCCAGTGACCTCATGGCAGCATACATTGCTTTTCTCCTCCCAACCACAAACATTGGTTAAGGGTGTGATTCCACTCCCTTAATAACTGAGTAAAAACCCCAAGTGTTCTTGATTCAACTATATTCCAAGTTTATTTATTTATGACAGTGTGATCTTGTAATCTTGTTGGGACTTTGCATTCTCTCATATCATTCCTTCAGTTAAGCAGCAATCCAAGATACACATTTATTAAGAACTGTATTCTGTTGAGAAGCTGAAATACCTTGAAGGTACCAGATTCTATGTGATCTTGGAAGCTAAGCAGGATCGGGACTGGTTAGTACTTGGATGGTGTAGGCTATATTTCAGAAGAAAACAATAGCAAACCACTTCTGATTATTCCTTGCTTAAGAAACAGTTATGAAATTTGTGTTGTCACCATAAGTCAGCTGTTGACTTGAAGGTATATACCGTGAACATTGGCGACATATTTCTGTGTAAACATGCAGAGAATTACATTGTCACTCATGTTTCTTTGATGTTCTCTGTGGTCCCTTTTCACATTGAATCTCCTGTAATTAAGTGCTGTTTATCAGCAATTTTATTCTGCATCATAGACTACTTTAATGCAACATACTTTTTGTGTATTTGAGAATCTTCCATTTGAGCAGATATTTTTTCTATTTCTGTGATATAGCTATGGAAGCATACACTTCATTCTTGTTCTTTCTGTGTAGCTTTAGAGTTTAAAAAAAGGCAGTCCTAGCTCAATCCACACTTTTCATAAAGGGTGGCTGGTAAATATTTTTGTTACTGACAACAGACTTAGTTTTGCAGCTTTATCTTAAGCATCTTTTCTTGAAAAGTAGTTAAACTGTGTTCTTACTAAATATACTTAGGAGTGAAGCTTTTGTTTCTGATTTTGACATATAATTCTCCCCCCAAAAAAGATCATAGAATGAACACTTCTTATGTTGTGTTGCCCAATGGCTCTGTGGCATGTGAATCTTAAATCACACAGAGCAGGGAAGACTTTCTTTGTGTGTTGGCTTCTGCCCACAGGATATTTCTGTAGGAGAGAGGGAATTTGTGATTTGATGAAATGCACTAAAAAGATTTGTTGGAGGACAGACTACAGTAATATGTTCAAGAGGATGCACCTTAATGGAAGGAACACATTCCATTAACAAGAGTAATGTTTAAGTTAATTAACACTCACAGAATGAATCTTAGCCATCTGAGTGCAGCCTCAGCCTGTATGCACAAAATGGGAATAGTAAAGGCCTAACCCATAAACATGTTGGGTGCTAGAAAAACAGTGCAGTACACTCTTTTATTAGTAACATATTGGTACTAGAGCTTTCAGTAATTGTAAAAGGCTTTTTTTTCTTGTGAAAAAGAATGGTTCTTGGCATACATAAATAAGGTTTGGCCTATAGATAAGGGAAGGTGTAAAGATATCTCACTTGCATTTAGAAATAAAATCATGGTTTACTTTGTGAAGAAATAATTGCTTCAAATTCTTTGCATGTACAAGCACATATGAACTGTCTTATACTCAGCCAATTGTCAATTTAACTAAGTACAGTATTATTTAGTCTCATTAGCAATGACTACATCTTTTACCTGATTCTTTAGAGATGCTAAGAACCGAAACCTAGTGTGGCCATTCTGTCCTTCCAGTTATAGCTTGTTACTCATACTAATGAGTTAATGGGAGGTATAGAACTGTGATAACTGTTAATTATAAAATAGTAGGCATGATTATATTATCAAAAGATAAAGTACAAAATGATACATTTGTCCTTCGAGCCTGTGCAATGGATTTTTCTGGTGGAGCGCAGCGTGCACAGAACTGGCCTCACCCTTTAAACCAGAGATTCATCTGCCGTGGCCTTGCAAGCATGGACGTGGCAGCGAGGTCCTCGGGCCGTAGGTTTGATTAGAGTTTCCTTCTCTTAGATGGTTGACCTTACAGGGTTGGACGAGCACCATCTGCCCGGGTTTGGGATTAGAGTTTTCCTTCTCCTAGGACGGTTGCCATAAGGCTAGAGAGCCCATCCTGCCCTTTGACGCTCTTTGTCAGACCCTTCGGTTTTGACCTGTCTGGCATGGGAGACCCTACCGGTGGCTATTATGCCACCGCCAGCATAGCTCAAAACATCATTAGGGTACGCAAGCCTCTCTCCCACGACAATTTGAAGCCTGTTATGCCATAAGTATCAACCCTCTAAAGTTGTTCTTTGTCATTAGACAAAAGACCAGTACTCTTCTTCCCAGTCTTATAGCAGAATATGAGAAATTCTCAAATGCTGCTTGCCTCTTTTCTTAAAGTTATGGCCCTAAAGGAGACTCAAGAGTAGAACTGCTGAATGAACCAAACAAGCAGAGCCAAGTACTAAAAGCTTCTTATTGTGACAAGACGCCTTGAGAAAGGGAAAAGTCAATAAAACAAGGAAAGGAAAGAAACCATTATATTATTCCTTCCAGTTTAGTTAATATTTCATCTGTGGTAGAATTTCTTGTCCTGTGGAAGGACAAGAAATATAATGGGAATGGTCATGTTTTGAACTGTTGTTCAGGACTTGACATGGGATTGAGTAAGTGCTCAATGGCTAAGGCCCACAAAGTTCTACAATTTGTTCTTTTCCAGAATGGTGGTGTTTACTCAGTCATCCATATATGTGTTTGTGATATATATATATATATATATATATATATATATATAATGCAGCGAGCCTTTGGTATCTGCTGCATTTTGGTTCCAAGACCCCTGTGGATATCAAAATCCCATTATATACAGTGGCATAGTAAAATCTTGGAATTTTTTTTTTTGTGGAGGGGAATATTTTCAAGCTATAGATAGTGGAATCCGTGGATGCCAAATCCGTGGATACAGAAGGCCAAATGTATATGTACATATACAGACACATAACACACACACACCTCATGTCCCTGTTGGTGTTTGCTTTGAGAGGTACTGTTTGCCATTTTCAAGATAAAATGAAAACACTTTGACCCCCATTTTGGGAGGGAGGGTTTGGAGAGTGTAAGGATACCTGGGGGCCTCAAAACTGTCCTCTGGGGATCTCAGGTCAGTCACAGACTGCTCTCTTACCTGTAATACTTTGGCTTACCTAGGAATGAATAGTTACAGTATATAAAGGGAGAATTCCAGCAAAACCCGTTAAGGCAAGAATGGAGATGATGTTGGACTACAATTCCCATAAGCCTTCAGCTGTGCTGGCTGTAGGTGATAAGAGTTGGTGTCCAACAACATCTGAACATTTCCAGCCCTGTATTAGAGAGCCTTTAGGGCACAGGGAGAAAGCATCTGAGATAATCTGCTGTACTGCAAGAGAAATTAAGAGTATATTTGCTGCCTACCAATGGGTTCTATAAGGGAGGAGCAATGGATGGTCTACATGTGTTTGTAGTGTGCACACATACCTTACACTGATGCTGTACTCAGCACAAGGCAAAGCTTTGTGCCACTTCTGCAAGATTTGGAGTATGCATCCTCCAGAAATGTATTTCTGGAGGCTATAGAGAAACATTTTTTACTCCTATGTTGGAGACTATTGGAGGCTTTTCAATGTTAAATTTCTGTTATTGCGTTTATCACCACTACTGATGATCATGTTTATAGATCCTTAGCCTCAGTTTGGAAAAAATATTTTGAGGTTTATGGTGGAATTTTCCTTTGGAAAGTTTTAAAAGGTGAGCTAGAGCAGCATACCCCAGCCTGGTACCTCTAGATGTTGTGGGCATCAAATCCAGCCAGTATTGTGAAAAGTGAGATATTGTAGAAGTGTAGTTCAAAACATCTGGAGGAGACCAGGTTTAGGAATGATAAATTTAAAAAAGCAATACTTTCTAAAGCATCATTGTTATTAAAATATCAGACGGACTGTACTGTATGTAGTTGTAGATCTAGCGTAAGAGTGTATGCAGTTATCCTTCAGCTGTAAGTACAGCAAAAAGTATCATGCTGATAGTTTACAGGGCAGGAATTGATAGAAAACAAGTCTTAAATATTGCATAATTGGTAGAAACAAATACAGCCTGGTCAGAACACAAGATGTTGTGCAGCACAAAACAGCTCCATAGGAATGAGGACCCATAATAGCCAATTGTTTGAACAAATAATTAACAGTAATTAGAATAAATGAAAGTGTTGTAAAATCTGCAGCTTTCTTGATAGTGAAATGGGCCAGCCTTTGGCTTGTATCTTTAGAGACCAAATTCACAAGTAAAAAAAATCTGTCCTCTAATATTCATAGTTAGAAATATCCTTCTAGGTACAGAAGGCTCATTGTTGGCACTGACTTTCTAGTTTTCTGAAAACTCCTTTTGTCTTTATGCTGTTCCCGTTTAGTCAAAGAATATAGTCTTGTTTGGCTTTAGCTAATGTGCAAAGTACAATGGCCAAATCTGTTTTGGCAAATATGTGGTTGGTTTTTATGTTCCGACGTTTTTAATGAAATGGGTGTTTTAATGTGTTGTTCACCATGGGCTGTTATAGTATAGTAAATAAGGCCTGCACCCTGCTATTAGTTACAACTAGAGTAGATCCACTGAATCATTGGAATTACCCTACTTATTTACTCACCATTCAACAGTTGTTTTAATCAAGCCTTTCTAGTTGAGACCAACCAATAGAGTTTAGGCCTCTAAATGTAATCTAGGAAATACCTAGTTTAAATCTAATGTGCCTTTACGCAAGCTATTTCTCTCAGCATCAGGTCGCCAAAAAAGGGAAAAATAATACTAACCTGCCTTACCTGGCTGCTGTAAGGCAGCCTTCCTTAGCTTGGTATCCTTGAGATTTGTTGGACTAGAACTCCCAATATGATGGGACTATGGGAATTATAGTCTCACACATGTGGAAGAACTAAATTAGGGAAAGCTGGTTTAAAGATTGCTGATATAATGTGTGCGAACTGTTTTAACATCAAAAGCACTGTACAGTATAAATACTAGTTATTACTTTATTCCACAGCCAACAACTATAAAGATACTGTAGTTACCACAATAACCTTTTAGGAAGTCACTACTGTACAGTTTAGGAATGTCTACATATTGGACTAATTTTGAGAGTTCTTCCAGCTAGCAGAGCCAGTGACTGTGCCAAATGGGGAATTCTGGAAGTTGTAGCCCAAAAAGGAACTTCTCAAAGCTCTGGGAGTGACACCTAGTAAAGCTCTCTGAGGTCACTCGTAAGAAGAACCATTGTGCCTTGTTTTTTCCATGCATAAGACTTTTTTGGAAGGTGTCTCAGATTGTAGCCTACATTGGAAATGTAATTTTTAGAAATGTATTTAGATACAATTTCAGATATATTTTATTTATATACTGTTTTATTCATGCATATACTGTTTATCTAATTCTGTTTCATCTTGCTAAATTCCAAAGTGGTTTACAACAGTAAAATATTTACAGAAAAACAGTAAATGGGAAAAATGTTTACAATGCAAATATGACCAAACAATATATAACAAAATACAAATAGAATTATGGTAGCTGAAATCATAGTGTAAAACAGTGAGGATTTGTAGATTAATAGTTTAAAGTGTGTTTTCCCCCGAAGAGTAGGATTTTAGTGGCTATCTCAACAGTAGAATGGGTGTGTAGAATACCTTTGGTGGTACAGCCATAGCCATCTTTGCAGCCTTCCTCCGAATGCCCTTGCTGAATGAAGTTGGGCAAGTTGCACTCTGCTTATGAACTGCCCTTCTGAAGGAGACAGACCTGGTATATATCTTTCCAGTGCCAGGTAAAGACATTCCTCTCTTTGTTTAGATATTCTCAGTTTTTCTAATCCCAATATTCTCAATCCAAACTAGATTTTACAATTTGTAGTTGAGAATTTTTAAAGTGTATTGAAATAATTGTGTTTCTATATTTTGCATTGTGTTTTCATCTCCTGTGCATTCTTGTTGTTGTTATTATTATTGCTGCTACTGTTGCTGCTGTGTGCCTTCAAGTTGTTTCTGACTTATGGCAACCCTAAGAATCTATCACAGGGTTTTCTGAGGGCTAAGAGTATGTGACTTTCCCAAGGTCAGCCAGTGGGCTTTCATGACTGAACAGGAATTTGAACCTTGTTAGCCAGAGTTGTAGTTCAACACTCAAATCACTGTGCCACACTGGTTCATTACTTTTCGTTTTATTGTGTGCAAGACTAGCTCAAAATATTTTGCTGCTTAAGGAACAGGACTTTCCATTCCATATACAGAAACAGATGAGACTGGCAGCTGAATTTTAATGTGAAGTCGAAGGCTTTCATGGCCGGCATCCATAGATTTTCCTTGGTTTTTTTCCAGGCTGTGAGGCCGTTTTCTGGAAGAGTTTACTTCTGACATTTCGCCTGCATCTGTGGGTGGCACCTTCAGAGAATAGTTGAGTAGGTGTGTGTGTGGAGTTTATATACTGTGAGCCCCTGTTGGGGGATATATTCCTGAACCACCTGAACACCATCCACCCAAATATGCAATGGAAAAAGGAAAGGAAGGACCACTGCCATTCTTGGATGTCCTAGTCATCCGCAAGCCAAACCAATGGTTAGGCCACAAGGTATACAGAAAACCCACACACATGGACAGTTACCTACACAAGAACTTCAATCATCATGCAGGACAAAAAAGAAGCACAATAAAAACATTGGTAGACCGCACAAAAAGGATCTGTGAACCCCACTACCTGGAGGACAGCTGAATCACATAAACTGGGCCCTACAGGGTAATGGTTACTCCAGATCAGACATCACAAGAGCAGCCAGACCCAGAAAAAAACACAGGAATGAAGAAGAAAAACAGCCAGCCAAAGGGAAAGTATTTTTACCCTACATCAAAGGAGTCACAGACAGAATAGGGAAACTGATGAGGAAACACAACCTCCAAATGATCTACAGACCAACCAAGAAAATCCAAGAAATGCTACACTCAGCAAAGGATAAAAAGAGACCCCCTCACAGCTGCAGGAGTTTACTGCATACCATGCAGCTGTGGACAAGTTTACATAAGGACCACTAAACGCAATGCGCAAACACGAATCAAGGAAGATGAGAGACACTGCAGACTGGGCCAGCCAGAAAAATCAGCAATAGCAGAACATGTTATAAACCAACCTGGACACGAAATGTTATTTAAAAACACCGAAATTCTGGACCAGGCCAACAGCTATCATGTCAGAATGCACAGAGAAGCTATTGAAATCCACAAACACTTGGACAACTTCAAAAGGAAAGAAGAAACCCTAAAAGTAAACAAAATCTGGCTTCCAGTATTGAAAAACAATAGAATCAAAACTCAGCACTTGCAAATGAATTCCACCCAGGGACAGGGGGATTTCCTGCAGATAATGGGTCATCAACCAACCATTAGCCAAACAGACACTAATTCTCCTTGCATTTCTACACCCAGAAACTAACCATTCAAATACACAAATTTACATATACTCTCCAAAAGGGGTTCACAGGATATAAACTCCACACACACTCCTACCCAACCATTATCTGAAGTTGCCAGCCACAGATGCAGGCAAAATGTCAGAAGTAAACTCTTCCAGAACACGGCCTCACAGCCCGGGAAAAAACCAAGGAAAATCTATAGATTAATTCTACTTCATCACTCCTGTCAAGACAGGTTTCTCTTCTGAGAGCAGCAGCCTGGCTTAATGGGTAGAAGGCAGGCCATTTGGCCAATACTGTATAATTCTATCTTCTAGCACCTTACTGCTGCTCCTTCTGTCCTCCCTCCACTATTATCCCTTGCTACTTTCTGCCCAATATTAGGGCTAGGCCTGGATACATGTTTTGTTTTTATTCCTGTAATACCATGTAATCCTCCCAGAGAACTCTTATTAGTTGTATTTAAAATAAATGAATGTATTGCATTCCTTAGGAACTGGTCCAGCATTAGGGCTAGGATTTGGCAGAAGATGCTAGTGGGAAATGGAACCCGGCTGCTGAAGAGCAATGTAAAACAATTGTATTACTAAGCATTAAGGAAACATTGTGCCAGATGGGTGTGGATGTGGAAGATGCCCTAGAGGACAAAGGCATAAACAGCCATGTTATTGACTTCTGTCGAATTAATCTGCTATACGTGATTCAGCTCAGCAATGAAGCTATACCTTAAAACAGCCAATTGTAATATCCTATATATGGATTAGTAATTATATGGAACTTGGTGAATTGTTTAATATATTTTTAGACTTTTAATATTTGTGTATAGTGTTTTAAACTAATCACATTGATTTTATTTTACATTGTTCTGAGATCTTTAGATAGAGGATAGGATATAAATATTTTCATTAATGAATAAAAATAATAATACAATGGGCCCTTGGTATCCACTGGGGTTTGGTTCCAGGACCCCCCGTGGATATCAAAATCTGTGGATGCTCAAGTCCCATTATATACAATGACATAGTAAAATGGTGCCCCTTATATGAAATGGGAAAATCAAGGTTTGCTTCTTGGAATTTTTTTTTTGGGGGGGGGGAATATTTTAAAGCTGTGGATAGTGGAAACTGTGGATGCCAAATCCATGAATACAGAGGGCCAATTGTAAATATGGAGCTGTTTCAGTTCAGGCATTGCTTCTGGATAACTTATCATGGGAATGGGCAGACCATTTTTGTCACCTCACATCTATCCTTTCTAGAAGGGTCCAGTATTCTCAGTTTAAACTAGTGAAGCATATGCATTCTTTTTACTTGCTGTTGGCAAATACTGGCTTTTTAGTCTGCCACCAAATGGAATTTCTATTCTAAGACACTCACTGAACGTTTTGTTTTGTTTTGTTTTTGTTTTAATCTTTAGACTGCATGTTGTATCAGGGAAACCAACGTGTTTTCATTCTGATTGTTCTGTCATAGGCTTTAAGGTCAATGGAATGTTCTTTACAGAAAGAAAATTTTCCAGTGCAAGTATTGAAGTGGCAGGCAGAGAAAATTAATTTTCCAATGCCATTAGTAAGGTGACTTTTTTTTTCCAGCTGGCAGCTAAGAAGATAATACTGTGTGGTTGTCTTTCATATACCAAATGTGCAGAACTGTTATTCATCCATTATGTGGCTTTGTATGTATGATAAAGTAAACTTTCTCTTTGGTTGAATTTTTTAAAAATTAAATACAGAATGGAGAGTTGGAAGGTATGATTTCTGCACTAGACTGTTGTTCATGCTTTTAGTTCAGGAAGTGATAGTTCTATCTTTAAAAATGATGTTCTGATCAATAGTAGATGTTCATTGATACTTTGCGTATGAGCATGAAAGGTCTATATAGCTTTCATTTTAGTCTTCATAAAAATGCCAAGACAGGTAATATCAATTTTAAAACAAACTGACAATGAAGTATATGAAATAGAAGATAAACAATCAGCAGAGACAGCATATAGTTAACAGTAGATTCTGTTGTATTAAAGCAGCAATTTACTGTTCATACATGATGAGGTAAATAAATGAACCTTGGCCTGACACTGAAATTTCACTAAAGTTGATGCCAGATGCATCTCTAGTGAAGACAGTTCAACTGGGGTGGGAATCTGCAAAGGTGGCCCTAACCTGTGTCAACACCTAATGTACTTCCTCTAGTTGTAGGATGGTGGCCTAAATACTCTAAAGGCACCAGATCCCATCTGATCTTGAAACTAAGCAGGGTCAGCCCTGGTTAGTACTCGCATGGGAGATCATCGATGAACGCTACTTGCTGCAGGCTATATTTCAGAGTAAAGAGCTGCCAAAACCACCACCAAGTATACTTTGTGTTGTTGTGTTTTTCTTTAAAAAAAAAATCCTATGAAATTTATGGGGTCACCATAAGTTGACAGGTGACTTGAAGGCACAGACATGCATACACAGTGGTAAGATGAAAGCCCCCACACACACATACTTGGTGGTCTACAGGCATTTAGCAGGGTGGTGTTGTAAAAAGGATTCATTCAGATACTGGGTCCCCATTCGTTTAGGGCTTCATTGTCAATACCAACATACTATTACCAACTGGTAACAGATAGGCAACTAGGGGAGAACTGAGGTTATGTGATATTTGGCAATTAGTCTTGTCAACATTCTAAAAGCCGTGTTCTGCACCATATTTCTATTTGCAAATTTCTGGATCTTTTTAAAGGGCAACTCTGCAGAAATACATTACAAAGGTTATCAGCACATTTTGGGTAAACTATCTGTATATAGGAACAACATGACTGATACATCACCTAAAGCAGAGCTAAGACAATCCAGTTTCACTCAGGCCACCAGGGGAAAAGATGGAGCGAGAAGTACCCACAGATTATATGCCTGTTATTTCAGGGGATTCCAACCCCATACAGAAAGACTGTATAACTAATTCCTGGCCGTAAGACTCACCCGCCTGCAGGGCCTCCATCTTGTCAGAATGCGGTCTAAGTCTTCTTGGTTGTTGGTTGTCATCCATCCCATTGTTGCCTTCAGACACTCACGGATCCAGTTGCTGTGCAGCTTCACTTGATTCAGTTCTCCTTGTCACCTGTCTGGGTGTTGTAGTCATAATGCTGACATCTCATCTGAAATCCCATGGGACTTCCTGAAGAGCACAAGGGATCCCACAAAGAGAAGTGGAGTCACTGTTTCACATTGTTCCTAATCTCCAGTGTTGATCCAACAAGACATCATATTAAAGACCAGAAACAATTGGGGCACAATTGTGCTGTCTCTCTCCTGAGTACATCCTGGCTGATTTCTGGTCCTTGTCCTCTCACTGGGTGTTAATGCTGTTGATCATCATCATCATCATCATCATCATATTTCTGACAAATTTTATGGCTATTTCAGTAGATTCTATAATTACATGCTGTGTAGAGAAGTACAGTACTTCCTTTTTCTCTGCCATCCTATCTACATGTGCATGCTAGGTTCTTTGGATATCAGTGGATCCCATTGTTTTCTGCAAATGTATGCAGCCAAGGGCAAAAAAACTGTCCCACCCCACCCTCCAACAAATGGGATACCCAGGGAGAAAGGATCAGGTTTATTCCCCACTCAAATGAAGTTCTTGGATGAGTGCATTTACTTCCTTCCATATAAGTGAATACTTGCCTTTTTTACTTTGGGGGAAAGTAAAGTGCTACATTTGGAGACTGGCAATGTGACCAAAATGTTCCCAGCATTCATGATAGTGGGTGGCTCACCCACCAACAAAAGGAGGAGGATGGAGTTGTGGGAGAGGCAAGCAGTAATAGCTTTGATTTAGACTTAGTGCAGTGTCCATGTCATGGGTGCCAGAGGCAAGCACTTGTTATGGTTGCTCAGATCAGGTTTAATTCTTTTTCCCTCAAGGATGCTTACAGTGAGATTGGAGTCTGAAGCTACTGCAGGTGTATTAGATTCATGCCCATTATGGCTAAGAGATCTGAGTGTTTGCCTCATGCTCTGGGGGATTCAGTATCTTCAGCTAAGTTAGTGCAATATCTCTCTATCCAAATATTTTTTGGAACAATCTGTATAACATGGAGGGATTTGCATTGCAGTCTATATTTTATTTGTTTTGTGCAGACTAAGAAGGTACTTATCAGATTATGGTGATCAGGTTGTGATATCTTTTAATTTCCCTTCACTTTTGTCTCCACTTTTAGCTCTATTGAATGGAGGTTTGGCCTCCTCCTGTTTTAGAGTATTGCTACGAATCTATATATGACTGTTTGTTCCTGATAGCTGAAGAATAATGTTTCACACCTCCCCAATGCTAATCTGGGTATTATCACTAAGGTGTGAAATTAGTTCTTGTAGTATCTATTTTTGAAAATGGTTTTGGTCAGAGATATATAAACTCTGCAGCTCTGCAGTGTAGTTTTCCATTTTCCCTCTTCTATTAGACTCAACATTTTAAAATTGCAAATATGTTAAATTGATGATACCTCCTCAGACGCTCTATTTATCCTTTTGCTTCTGCAGTGGCAAGGAAGCATAACACTGATAGGCAGCCCCACAACAGGAAGTTTTTACTGCAGTTTACAATCCAAAAGAAAAGCTTTAAAATCATGTTATTATAAAAGACAATAAAGGGCACAAGGAATGCCAGTTAAGAGCATAAGAAATCAATTAAGTATAAGGCAGAGGTTATAAAAATCCAGAGCCTAAAACAGTGTTAACAATATTAAGAGCCACAGCATAATTGAAGCAATCTGTCAAAAAATAAAATGATATTTGCACTGTAAATAAATTAAAGTGGGTACCATGAGATCTCTGTGGAGGAGAGCCACAACTGAAAAGACCCTTTTGCTTACAGCCACCCCATATTCTTCACTCAACAGAGATACATGAAGAACTGCCTTTAAAAAAAAAGCAGAATGTAACTACAGGTTAAGTATCCTTTATCCAAAATGCTTAGCTATTTCTCCTGGTGATGAAAGATAGCCTGGCCTTTTCACACCTGCACAGGGATATAAAATCTTACAACAATTGACAGGGTTTCTTTTCCCCCAATGTGATTTCTTGTATTGACAGACCCATTTTCATTGATGAGGAAAAAAATTAGTGAATGTTTTTTATATCCTAACAGTGTCCTTCCTCCATTTTCAAGGTATACTGGCTATAGTGGGAACTAGAGCTGCCCCCGCTCCCAGCTTGGGTCTTGATTGTTATTTGTAACTGTTGCTACTAGTTAGTATGGGTCACTTAATAGTGGAATGTAGGATAGGGACAGGACTCCTGTGACACTCCAGATGTTGAACTGCATGTCCCAGCAGCCCTAACTAGCATAGCCAATTAAGTGGAATGCTGAGAATTGGAATCCAACAACTTCTAGGGGGCTGTATAATTCCCACCCCGATGTAGAACAAATAATAGCTAGAGCAGAAACTGATTTATCTTGGGGATGGGAAAGATCATTTGAAACTTGGAACTTGTTTTGTAAATTTGAAATGGATTGCCCTCAGCAATTTGGGAAACACAAGATTTGATGGTTCTATATGGTCATGTGAGTACACATTCCCCTTGGGCAATTTTTTGCTTGGGGTTTTACAGAATTTATCATCCATTGAGGCAAGGCTAGATTATCAGTGGTGAAATGGCACCAAATGTTCCAGGGCAATCAGAGCTTGAAAAATTTACCTTTTTGGACTATATCTTACAAAATCACCTAGCCAACATAGCTTTTTTGATACAGAGAAGGTTTTGGAACCCTTAATACAAATGTTGTTTTTGTAACCTCGTTGTCTGACCTAGAATTTTATAAAATGAATTACTATTTCTCCCCGCACCCCATTATTAAAATATATAAACATTATTTCACAATTCCAAGTTTTTTTTTCTTTCGAAGCTTTCTACAAAGAAATGATCTGCTTTCCAGAAATATTAATTTGATGTTAGCTTGGATCCAGAGAAACACAAGTGGTAGTCTTGTTGTTGTGTGGCTATTGACTTTCCTGTCCCGTCAGTGCTCTGGCAGGTCCCCTAAAGGACTGTCCCAAGGGTTAGGGAACCATCTGGAATGGGGTAGTCTTTGGCAAGGGGCTGATGGAAAGGAAAGATAATACCTTCTGGCCACACTTGTGTCCTCAAAGATTTCAAGTTGTTTGTTTTTAACATGGCCATGCTTTTGTTGACATTCTGAATCCAACAGTTAAATGCTATGATCTGAGGGAAAATGGGGACTTTTTTTTTTTGTCTCTTTCAGCTAACGACCTTACATGAATTTCAAGCTGGTCTCTAGTGGAACTCTGCGGGAGGATGAATGCAGAGGAGCTGGAGCTACTGGGTGATTCCAAGTACAGAAACTATGTAGCAGCTGTTGACAAAGCTCTGAAAAGCTTTGAGTATTCCAGTGAGTGGGCTGATTTAATCTCTTCACTTGGAAAGCTGAACAAGGTATGATGGAGGTCCCTTCAGAAGAACTGGGTTATAATGAACCATTATCTAGTTTTTTTAAAAAAAAAATTACAGAACTGTTCTGAAAAGATGAGTTGAAAAACTTGCAGGGCCAGACATTTCTCATTCCTGATGTTGTAGGAGTCCTGAGTTGTTTTCCTATCCTACAGTATATTCTTAGTTCTCATCTGTGTCTGCTCAATGTTTTGTCCACAGCACTTAGCAGACTAGCTTTCTGTGGTGTACTTTTCTGTTGAGAAAAGCCCAGTTCATATGTAACATAAGACTCTATGCTTTCCACATCTGTGCCAGATGTATTTTAATATT
This sequence comes from Gambelia wislizenii, assembly GCA_030847615.1. NCBI lineage: Eukaryota > Metazoa > Chordata > Lepidosauria > Squamata > Crotaphytidae > Gambelia > Gambelia wislizenii. The sequence continues at coordinate 158,948,643 of JAUMIR010000001.1, read as the reverse complement.
GCATCTGAATTGGCCAACTCAGCTTTATGTTCTGCGTGACCTCTCCAAACTCAAATTGCAAACCATGGTTTTATCCTGTTTGAATCACACAGAGCATAGTTTGCTAGTCAAGATAGTCAGGATGTAACACAGATTTCTGTGAAAGCCTACACAATTGAATTGGCTCATCTGTGAGAGAAAATATTCATGTTTAATTCTGATTTGGTGTTACTTGTGAACTGACCTCAACTATTTTTCTGGATGCAGTCTATTCTGTACCAAAACTAGATCACCTCTTTAAAGAGCAAATGTTTGCTTAATTTGAATATTTATATCCTGTACTTTAAATGACATTGGTAGTGATGCAAGTTCCCAATTTTAAATATATATTTATGTAAATTTATTCAAATATTGTTTTCTTCCTATGGAAAGGCTACATTCATACCTTATCTGATAACTCAGGTGTTATTTCATGGCACATGATAAATTGTATTTGTTTAGAACAAGGATGGGAGAATGTGATCCTCTAGATGTTATCACAATACTAGCCAGTGAAACCAATGATGAGGGGAGTTGCAGCAACACATGAATGGCTTCGTGGTCCCCAATTCTGGCTTAGGAAGACAAAGTGACAGCATGAAGATTGAAAAAATCAATAAACTTTTAATTTTTATTATATTCTGTAGATGATTTAATTGCTTTTTAAAATAATGTGTACATGTTTTAACCAGTGGTTTTGTATGTTTATAATCTGTTCTGCTTTTGATATTTTCTAAGTTGACTTGAGGCCTCATGTTGAGGAAAAGGGGGGGTATAAATGAATTGTTGTTTATTTGGCTTAGTGTGAGTTCATTTTATAATATAAATGAAGCAAAAAAATTAGTAATGAAGTAGGTCAGTTTCCTAAATTGAGAGGGTTGGCCACCAATAAGAGTGATTTGTTTCTAATGCATCATAATAGCCTGTTTAACAGAAGGTATTTAGAATAATTTGCTAGTTGTTAAAGCTTTTAAAATATATTGCTATGTTTCCTGTCAGGTTCTCCAAAACAATGCAAAGTACCAAGTAGTACCAAAAAAGCTGACCATCGGAAAACGCCTTGCACAGTGCCTTCATCCTGCCTTGCCAGGTGGAGTGCACCGGAAGGCACTTGAGACATATGAGATTATCTTCAAAATCATTGGTCCCAAGCGCCTGGCCAAAGATCTCTTCCTTTACAGGTAATCTTCAAGCATTGAATGCCCTTCATCTCAAATTAACAATGTTTTATGTTTTTATAAATATGATGCAACATTTCCCATGCAGCATGTGTGGCTTTAGTAGAGGGCAACTTAATATTTGAAAAATTTTGAAAGATCGAGTAGATCTGGTACTGCCAGTGTTGACAGTTACGCTCGACTTTTTTGGCCCCAAGAGTCACACACGATACTGGGTTGGGGGTGGCATAGCCATGTGTCTCCCATTGCAGAGGAAGAAGGAATTATGTTTATTTTACTAAATGTTCCAAGGATTTGTTTGAAGCGCTAAATTAAATCATACAATTATGGTTACCTGTGCTTGCCTGCTTAAAGACTTGTTAGTGTCAGGTAGCCATTGTCTTTGTGTTTATGGCTATGTTTCTTCCTAAAGCCACTGTTCATTAAAATGACTGCCAGATATCTGTGTGTAGAGCAACCTGGAGCCCATTCATGCTACAAAATTATAGTGCTATTATTCCAGTTTTACAGCCATGGTTCCATCCTGTGGAACTCTAGGACTGGCAGTTTGGGGCAGAGCATTTATTGTTCTCAGCCAGGGAGCTCCTCTGGTGCCTCATCACCAAATTACAAACCCTAGGATTCCATAGGATGTTGCAAAGTCAGTTAAAGTGGAATAGCAGCACTATAATTGTGTAGTGTGAAAGTGCCCCTGGTTTTTGTTAGAAGTACGTCTCTGTAAAGGAGTGTGTGGGCTTGTCTGAACGTGATGGCAAAGATAAATTTTAGTAGTGGAAACTGTCACTAATATTAGAGTAGAAGAGTAAAAGCAAATGAACCAAATTTGCTTCTTTAGAAGGACAGGTTTATATATATATAAAAACTCAATAACCACCTAGATAGACTTTAAAAAAGCTTTTGTGTTTTGTTCAGGGGACCAAATTTAAGCTGGTTTCTGTTTGCCTAGAATAGTTGTAAAACCATCAGGTTTTTCTCTTGCAAGTGTAGGAAACTACTGTAGAGAGGTAGAAAGGAGACCAGTGTGTTCTTTCTAACACAGTAAACACAGCAATATTGCATATATGCCAACCGTATTGTCATAATTCAGCATTAATGCTAGCATCCTCCTCTGCAACTTGCTGTTTGAAGTCTCCTCTTGACATTTATTTGCATGTGGAAAAAAGAGTGAAAAAGATACAAACTTAAACTATTCAACTTCTCTTAGTATTCACCAAAAGTGACCTTTTCCAGTATTAAATTGATTAGTTTCTCTTTTTTAAGTGGATGAATAGTTATGCTTTTTCCTTTATTAGTATAACTCATAATAAAAAGCAAAGCTATCACTTTGGAAGAATGGGTAGAGAATATGCCGTGTCTTTGAAGAGATGAATAGGGTATCAAGTTTATTTTGTGAATGAAAAAAGTGTGCATGGGTGTGTACATGTGTACACACATATATATGCTCTTGATAATAAAATAAAAATTCTGTGAATGAACATGTCTCAACATCTAACTGCTGAAGCTGTTGGTTACAAGAATTAGTTAGCAAAGAAGGCTAGTGTGAAGAGCAATAGAAACTCACCCTAGTCATATTTTCCCTTCCATCTCTTGGTTATGTCCCACTACCACTGTGTGATGGGTATTTTGCTGGAGGAAAGGATTGCAGGAACTTGGTGTGACTGGAAGAGAAGAAGGCAACCATTGGATTTAATAGATAACCTGTCTGTTTTGGGTTGGGAATGCCTTGTTAATGAATGCATGTGCAGTTTTCAGCTCTTTTAAACAGGAGTATAATGACTGACATTCATATAACCTGACAGAAAAACTGATGAGATGCTACTTCTGGAAGAAGGGGTGGGAGGAGACCATTTTTCACAATTCCTCCTTGCTCCCAGTGTTTCTTGAAAAGCTGCTTCTGGAACACTGTAGGAGTTGTCATAGGGGCTGCAGGAAGAAAGGGGAATCACTGAAAAATTACCTCTCTTTCTGCCTCTAGTAGAAGCCTCCGCTGGATCTTTATCTATTTTGCAGATGGAAGGAGTCTTTTCATTGATGGACAAACAAGTCTAGCACCAACCCATTGCTTGATTATTTATTTATTTATTTATTGGACTTATATCTCGCCTTTCTCCCAAAATGTGATTCAAGGTGGCTTACAATAATTTAAGAAGGATACAACTAAAACATTAATTACAAAAGTTAAAAAAGGATTAAATATTACCATTATTGAACATAATTATATCAGTTAAAAACACAACATAGTTAAACATAGCTTCAATATAGTCAATATTTTTAAGCTATAATTTTATATTTGCACACTTCACTGTCCACAAACTAGACTGGACAATATTACATGTTGTTAAATATAACACATCTTTGTCAGATTAGATCTCATGGGAAATTATGGTGACCTTGAAAAAGCACACTTGTATCAAAGGTCTACCATCAGAATAAATTCTGCCAGTGCTGTTCTGCAAATGGTTGTGCAAGATGTGAAGTTGAAGGCTTTCATGGCTGGCATCCATAGGTTTTCCGTGTTTTTTTCCAGGCTGTGAGGCTGTGTTCTGGAAGAGTTTATTTCTGACATTTCACCTGCATCTGTGGCTGGCATCTTCAGAGAATGGTTGGGTAGGAGTGTGTGTGGGGGGCTTATATACTGTGAGCCCCTGTTGGAGAGTATATGTAAATTTGTGTATTTGAATGGCTAGTTTCTGGGTGGAGATGTGCAAGGAAGATTAGTGTCTGTTTGGCTAATGGCCCATTGTCTGCTAGAAATCCCCCTGTCCTTGGGTGGAGTTCATTTGCATGTGTTGAGTTTTGATTTTAGTGCTTTTCAAGACTGGTAGCCAGATTTTGTTTACTTTTAGGGTTTCTTCTTTCCTGTTGAAGTTGTCCAAGTGTTTGTGGATTTCAGTAGCTTCTCTGTGCATTCTGACATGGTAGTTGTTGGCATGGTCCAGAATTTCGGTGTTTTTAAATAACATTTTGTGTCCAGGTTGGTTTATAACATGTTCTGCTACTGCTGATTTTTTCTGGCTGGCCCAGTCTGCAGTATCTCATGTTCCTTGATTCGTGTTTGCACACTGTGTTTAGTGACCCCTATGTAAACTTGTCAACAGCTGCATCATATGTGGTAAATTCCTGCAGCTGTGAGAGGGTCTTTTTTGTCCTTCACTGAGCATAGCATTTCTTGGATTTTCTTGGTTGGTTTGTAGATCGTTTGGAGGTTGTGTTTTCTCATAAGTTTCCCTATTCTGTCTGTGACTCCTTTGATGGATGGTAAAAATACCTTTCCTTTTGGTGGCTGTTTTTCTTCATTCCTGTGGTTTTTTCTGGGTCTGGCTGCTCTTGTGAAGTCTGATCTGGAGTAACCATTACCCTGTAGGGCCCAGTTTAGGTGCTTCAGTTTGTCCTCCAGGTACTGGGGTTCACAGATTCTTTTTGTGTGGTCTACCATTGTTTTTATTGTACTTACTTTTTGTCCTGTGTGATGATTGGAGTTCTTGTGTAGGTATCTGTCCGTGTGTATGGGTTTTCTGTATACCTTGTGGCCTATCCGTTGGTTTGGTTTGCGGATAACTAGGACATCCAAGAATGGCAATGTTCCTTCCTTTTGTTTTTCAATTGTGAATTGGATATTTGGGTGGATGGTGTTCAGGTGGTTCAGAAATGAGACCAATTCTTCTTCGTGGCTCCAAATGATGAAAGTATCATCCACATATTGGAACCATGTTGTGGGCTTTTTGGCACTGTTTCCAGGGCTTGCTTTTCAAAATGTTCCATGTAAAAGTTTGCTATAATGGGGCTCAGATGGCTGCCCATGGCTACCCCATCTGTCTGTTTGTAGAATTTGTTATCCCACTGGAAGTAGCTTGTGGTGTGGCAATGTTTGAACAGGGCTGTGATGTCCTCTGGAAATATTTGCTGGATGAGTGCCATGGTGTCTATTATGGGGATTTTGGTGAACAAGGAGGCCACATCAAAGCTGATCAGTCTCTCTCCAGGTTTCAGTTCGATGTTGTTGATTTTTTCTATGAAGTGAGTTGAGTCTTTGATGTAGTGGGGGGGGTTGTCCTATGTGGGTTTGTAATTGTGTGGCCAGAAACTTGGCCAAGTCATACATGGGGGATCCAATGGCACTCACTATGGGTTGGAGTGGAATGGAATCCTTGTGGATCTTGGGAAGTCCATACAGATGCAGGCAAAACATCAGAAATAAACTCTTCCAGAACATGGCCTCACAGCCCGGGGAAAAAAAAAACCATGGAAAACCTATGGTTGTGCAAGAGCTAGAAGGAAATTTGCACAGCATAGCACTGTGGCCAATATCCAGTAGGGAATTCTGTCGGTAGGACAATCTTCTGGCAATGAAATACAGGGACGAAGGAGATGTACCTCCAGATCTTGGCCTAGAGGTTTGGGAGGCTCTCTAGAGCTGGTTTGCGAGAGGCACAGAGGAGAATGCTTTGTTGCACTAGCAGTGGGGCATTAGCACAGCATTGGCTTTTAGGCCTTTGGTTATCATGTTTCTTGGGACATGGAAGAGTTCACATGGCATCCCCTAATGACAGAAGTGTGCTGCTGCTTTTCAGTCATTCCAAACCCACTCCTTTAAAAATTTGTGCTGTGTTGGGGGAAAAAACTTCTGCTTTTGGCAGAGGCACTCTCCTCACCTCCAGATCTAACCCTATTTTCTTTGGAGCTTTTTAAACAGAGGCTGGATGGCCATCTGTCAGGGGTGCTTTGATTGTATATTCCTGCAGGGCAGGGGGTTAGAGTAGATGGCCCTTGTGGTCTCTGCCAACTCTATGATTCTATGATCCTGGATCTCCTTAAACTGATATAATCATAATGCCTTTATTCTGTTGACAATAAGAGTATGATTTCAATGTGATTAAGCCTGTATTATGAGAGTCACGTATTCCATTCTGATTTTCTTTTAGCTAACAAATATCTTTAAAAAAGGAATTTGGTTGAGTGTGAATGCATAGTGGTATTGCAGTATAACAGTCAGTGACTCTGTAAGTCCTGTGCTCTAGGACTTCTGTAAGTAAGCTTCTTTAAGGAAGTAAGCTTCTTTAAGGAGAGCAACTGTATCTCTGATAATAAATCTAATTATAACAATTGCCACTTTCCCAGCAGTTGCATGATTTGTCATGCAGTCAATAATTGAAATGTTTGACTTTTGAGAATAAGTAAACGAAAATAAATTGTTACTCTCCTCTCAAGTTGCTCAAAATCCATTGCACAATATGCAACTATAACACCTGTTTATTCTTTCTTTTTTTTTTTACTTGAGTGTGTATAAATTGGGCAGCTGCTCTGTGCATTAGTAGTTATCTCCAAGTGATAAAAATGACATGTTTGAAACAGTCCATTCTCATGCAACTCCCATATTGGTCTCTTGTATCTGTGGTTGTGCTTCATTTTTTACAGTTCTGGGTTATTTCCCCTTCTCGGCAATGCTGCTATGTCTGTCAAACCAGCATTACTCAGCCTGTATGAAGTTTATTACCTTCCTTTGGGCAAAACATTGAAACCAGGCCTGCAAGGGTTGTTAACTGGGATACTTCCTGGTTTGGAGGAGGGATCTGAATATTATGAAAGGTAAGGCTGTAAATTCATGTAATACTACTGTTTTAAAATCTTGTTTCGGTGAAATTTTAAGTGGTTTGGGTGATCCTGGCTATAGTTCCCACTGAACTGTGAAGCTTACTAGCTGATATTGGGCCAGTCACTCTCGCTCAGCCTGCCATACCTCAAAGAGTTGTTGTATGGATAAAGTAATGGGGAAGAAAGCTATGGACACTGCCTTCAGCTCATTAGAGGACGAATGGGATATCAGTGTAACTATTAAGTAAATAAAACTACTAATCTTAAGTGTTAGTGTTATGCTAGGGGAGTAAGCTTTTCCTAAGGAAAAAGTCAAAATTGGTGGGTGATACAAGTGTGAAAGTTCCAGATCCTATTCATGTTCTTTATCATTTTTCTGGTATCTTTAACCAACTTGGTATTATTATTTTTTTGTAACCTTTTGTTCAAATATGTGAAAAACAGGCATATTGAAAGGGTTTATTCAAAACTATCCATCCTGTTTTCCTTCAATTTCATTTCCCCCCTCTTTTTCAACTCTACTGCTTATGCCACAGAACAAATACTCTTCTGGAGAAGGTAGCTTCTGCAGTGGACCAATCTGCTTTCTACAGTGCACTGTGGGGTAGTCTTCTTACTAGTCCTGCAGTTCGGTTGCCTGGAATTACTTATGTCCTCTCCCACCTCAATAGAAAGCTTTCCATGGAAGACCAGCTATATATAATAGGCAGTGACATTGAACTGATGGTAAGTGTTAGTGAATTTGTGGAATTGCCCAATCCCACTTACTTTCATTTGTAAATTTGAAATGTCACTTCTAATGCATTCTGTGTATGTCATACCAACAGATGAATTGCAAAGTATTTGCATGTTGTGTGTAGTCAAGAGATTCTTTTAAAAATTGTGATATAGGGCTACATCCAACGGTACAAGAGCAGACTTTGGCTCATGCGGCAGGACTTTGTGTCCTCCCTCCAACAGTCTCCCCATCCCCAATCCGTTCTAGACGACAGCTGAACTCTCCTGAGAAGATTTGGTCCATGGGAGACAGGCATTCAGTGGGAAAGGAAGATCTTTTCTGCCAGCAGTTTCTGTTTTGGTGGCAGATAGCCAGAATTGGATAGCCCATTAATTCTGAGGAGGGGAATTACACAGTATGACCCCCCCCCCATATCTGCACGGAATATATTCCCAGACTTACCATGGATACTGGAAATCACAAATAATAGTGAACCCTATTGAAATGAACAACTTCCAGACCAAGCATACCATAAAGTCACACCAGAGAACCTAGAAATTCGTTGAGAGAACACCTCTCTATGTATCTCTGGGTCCTCTAGCGCAACTCTATGGTCAGCTTCTGGCAAAAGCATACCATAGTATCATCCTGGAGGACCTAGAAAATGCCTAGAGAGACCATATTTTTTTTGGACATGGGTAAGTGAAGCCATGGGTATGGGGTTTGTACTATATGTATAATAAGCGTCTTTGTTTGATTTAGTCTAACGAAGTGCACATTTTAAAGTTAAGCACCTTGAACATCTCTGTGATTTCAGTGGGAGCATTAAGCATTTCCTGTGGAGATCAGTGCGATTCAAAGAGCTTAACCCTGGCTGAGTTCTGCTCAGTATTTTAGCCTGACAACAGAAATAATTTTTAAATACTTTTAAAGTAACGTAGGAATTTATTATGGTAACATCATTTAATAAATGCTATTTATGAAAGATGTACAATTGGATGTGTCACCTTAAATCTGTTACTTCTCTGTATGGAAGATTTCAAATCCACCAGAGGAGTCCCACTGCCAGGATGCAGAGTAACTGATTTTTGCTGTTCTCTCTTTGTTCATGATGCCCCATATGTTCCCAGAAATCAGCTCTGGAGAACCAGGGGATTCTCTGGAACATGTGGAGGAGGCTGTGCTGGAACTTGCAATATAAGGAGAGAACTGATGCTTCCTTTACCTTGTATCAGCCAGAGCATTCAGAGCAGAACTCCACCTGGGGAGACAATCAACAGTAATTTAAAAAAAAACAGTATATAACCTGTAAATTATTTGCAGTGTAGATATACTGTATATATAAATACACATGAAGTATGGAATCTGTGTGCCGCAAATAATATTCTGTTATTTACTGTTTTGGATATCATGGCATTTATACACCTGAGTGTGTAGTATTATTCACACCTTTTCACATGTTTTAGAATTTGATTTTATTCTATTTTTATTTATTTTATTTTGTTTTACCACACAAGCATGCTTATCCCATCACATGTGGAGAGAGTAAATAGTTGCCATTAGTGTGCAAATGTGACCACAGTTAAAAGAAGTCTTATGCTGCGTTATGGTTATGTATGATATAGTCAGCATATGCTTTGCGTTATTGACTTTGCCTGTTTTTAATGGGAATTATATTTCAGGTAGAAGCAGTAAGCACTTCAGTGCAAGATTCCAGTGTATTAGTACAGAGGAGCACACTTGACCTGATACTTTTCTGTTTTCCATTCCACATGAGTCAGGTAAAGTGTTACCAAATGCATATTCCACAAAGTACCCTGTTGCATGTATTTGGTGCAAACATCAATACTGCCCAAGATCTGCAGAGTGTATATAGTGCAATAACACTCTCAGGGTGCTAGGCTTTTGTCTTAACTGGTCCCTTAAGTCTTTGGTTGCGGTGGTTCTCCATAATATGGATAGATATGGATGAATAGTTCCATGCCGTTGAATGTAGAGTGGGAAGGTTTCCGTGCCAGTAAACAGTTTCGGGAGATAAGCCCACTAAACTTCCTATTGGCTCAAATGTTTTCAGTCAGGTGGGATGTGGTATTCCCTCCTCAAATGCTCAGCATGACAGAGTTTATTTTTAGCTATTAAAATGAATGTAAAAATTGCTCCACTCATTTGAACAGAGGAAGCAAGGAGCAAGGTTTTCAAAACTGGAGCTTGAGCGGGTGCATGCATGCGCACAAACACACACAAACTGCTAAGGGTCTATTTGCTTCAAGGGTACTTGATGTGGGATGGAATTCCCCTCAGAGGTTTTTCAGCAGTGGAGGATTTTTTTTCATCCTCCATATTCAACTGAACAGAAGAAAGCTGCCTTGACAAAAATGGCTGGAGTATGGTGGAACAGCAAAAGATTTCTGTGGCAGGGTTGGGTGGGCTTCTTCTCCCAGCCATCTTTTGGCAGATAATCCCACCCCTACTCAAGTAAAAGAAACATGTGCAGGGGCAACTTGTTTGGCACTTCAGCATGTATTTGGGAGTATGCCAGGTTTGCTTTGTAGATCTTGATACAGCACTTGATGCATGGCACAGTGAAATGGATGAAACTCTTGTTACTGAAGCAACTGATACAGGCTGCATCTGCACTCTAGAAATAATCCAGTTTGACACTGCTATAATTGCCATGACTCGATGCTATGGAATCCTGGGATTTGTAGTTTGTTGTGAAACCAGAGCTCTCTGACAGAGAAGGCTAAATAGCTCACAAAACTATAGATCCCAGAATTCCATAACGTTGAGCCATGGCAGTTAAAGAGATATCAAACTAGATTATTTCTGCAAGACAAAGTTTACAATTTTTATTTCCTGCATAACTTATATAAAACTAGCACTGTTTATCAATAAGTGAAATGAACTGAGTGAACAAAATGAAACTAGTTAGTTGGTATGTATTCACAGTCAGATAGAGAAAGCTGATCAGCTCCTAGAGATCAGTTTGGTAAAGTGTAATCATAAAAGTTGCTCTTGGAATTGTCTTAGTCATAGATTGGCAATTCTGCTTGAGCCTTGTCTGATTTAATTTGCAGAGGCATGCACTAGGCTGCTACTGATAGCTGCTATCAGTCTTTGTGTTTATGTAAGACTGATAGAGGCTTCAATATTTAAATTTGCTTTAAAAATTATTAAAGTTTATTCAAGACAAAATGTGAAGTCTTTGTACCCTGTTTGGTAGAACATCGTGCCAAATATTATTTTTAAATAATTTGTATTGGTTAATATATATATGTATAAAACATATATAACAATAAGGCATAAAAAACCCAGAAAGAATTGTCACAATTATCCAATTGAAGCAAATATTTGAAAAAAGAAAAAACAAAACATAACAACAACAACAAATATTATTTGTTGCACTGTAATCAGGGATTTATTCCAGTATGTACTCCAGCACATTAAATTGCCTGAAACAAAGTGGAGGGCTGCAAGTAGATATAGGGTGACTTTCTGCTGATGCCAGCAAAGATGCACACTACTTTGGTGGGTGCAGAAATGGAGTGGGTAGCAGGTCTTTTAAAAAGCCCCTTGTTTTTCTTAGGTTTCATATATCAGCATGCATGAATTCTAGCAGTACTAGCAAATGAATTAAATGTTTTTTTCTTTTCTTTGCAACCACACTTTTGAATGTGCAACCTGTTGCTGCATGTTGTTTACATTTCCAATTCTAGGCAACGCGCCCAGACATGATAAGAATTCTGTCAGCCTCTCTCCATGTAGTTCTGCGCAGAGATATGTCACTCAATAGAAGGCTTTATGCCTGGCTTCTAGGTAGGTGCAGATTATATTGTTATTGCTGCTGTTATTATTAGGAAATTTATAATCCCCTTTCTAGTTTGCAAGAATCTTTAAAGCATAGAATAGACTTTTCCAAAACAAAAACTAAAAATTCAATTTAAAACTCCTACCGCTATAAAATAGTTTTAAATAAACTATATCAGTTCACCAGCAACATAGAAGAATATACTCATATTAGAGACTAAAATCTGTTGCAGTGGAATTGCTACTCTGTGATTTGGAATCTGACCTGTGTGATTCTGCAGGGTTCTCTGTTGTCTCCCAGACCAATATTTTCAGTACCAAATAAAAATACCTGGGAAGGTTGTCTGAAGATTTGGAATACAGTGTCACGTTCTTGGCTCTGTTCCTCCTTCTCTAGCCCAATCCAGACAAAATGGTGACGTTAATAAAAAAGGACTGAATGAGTTGTTCTTTATGTTTGGGTTGGAGGCCATGTCTCACTTTAAAGGAGAGTTAGGTTTGTAGGTTGAGCAGACTTCAAGTACAGCATTGTCCCTCATGGGGACATGGCCATGAGCACATTTTCTCTACTTGGACAGGTTCACCAAATGCACCTGTACCTCCTAAAGGCCAACCTGGCTAGTGTGCTTTCATGCTTTGATAACTTCCTGATTATTCTGTATTGTCTTCCATCTGGAGTTACCTTTGAGAAGAATCCAAAACTTTAGTTAGATTAAAACACAATCACCCCACTAATTCTGGGGGACCCTTTCACAATACATAGTTATAGCACTGTCATTCCCTATATACAATTCTGGAATCTGTAGGTTAGGAAGTGGTATTTAAAATTCTCAGCCAGGGATCTCTAGTGCCTCAGCTAACTACAAACTCCAGGATTCTTCAAGATGTTGCCATGGCAGTCAAAATGGAATCTTAGCACTATAACTATATAGTATGCAATGGGCCCAGAAATGGGCCAAAGGAGCATATTACATCTGAGCTAAAATGGCTTCACTAGTTCTCAGTTTGTTTATGTGCACCATTTAGAATGCCAATTTTCAACATTTAAAGTGCTAGGCTTTGGTCTTGGATATCTTAGGAAATGCTTCTTCTCTTACCAGTCCCCCCATGCACACAAACCTTTGAAATAGATGTCGTCCAAGTTTCCTTTCCTGCATGGTGAAGCTGTTGCACAGAAAAAACTTATAGCACAAGGAGCAGGGGCATCAGTCACAGGCTTCTTGTGGGTTTCTCATAGGCATCTGGTTACCCACTGTGGGCTATTGGACTGCAGATGTTTTTGGCCTGTTCCAGCCTAGTTTTCTTAGATAAAAGCACATGCCCTTCAGATTTCCTTCCTTGAGGAAGCCCAGGTAGCTTTTCTTTTACTTGCTGGTAGTGTAAGTGACAACAATTTTTATTTCAGCAGGCACTTGAAAGGTGAGGTAGATGAGTACTTTATGAACCTTTCCTTTGTTTTTTCCTCTTCTGGCCCTCTTTGTTCATTGGTTTTAAATACTGTACTGTGTTTGAACAAGTAGTTTTGGAAATTGTTTTTAGTTTAGTTAAGTTGTCCTGAGAGCTTTTTGTAAGGCCAAGTGTTGGGAGAGAAATAATATATTTGTCTCCTATACTGTCCAACTCAACTGAGTAGACCTATCTGAAGCAACTACAAGACTAAGCACATGAAGACGGAGAGACACGGTCCATGTTCTGTTTAATCTTTGACTGGATAACCTTTCCGTAGTTTTGAAATAGAAAGTCTGAATTATGTACAGAGTTGCCAACCTGACTTTTCATTAACAGCAAAATTCCCATTTCCCTTTAGGCACATACTCTGTAGAACTGGGAGCTTGTATTGCATAATACTTAACAGTGTAGGACTGTGCATATCTACTCAGAAGTAAGTTCCCAATGTGCTGTGAGGCTTACTGTCTATTAAATGTGTTTAGCAGTGCAGTGTGAGAGACTGAGCTGTGAACCAGGACATTTCTGCTTCAAATTGTACCACAGCTCTAAACTGACTATTAGACTTTAGTAAGGTAATATTCTCACTTCTGCAGATTAAACTACCTTACAGAGTGGTAATTTTTAAAACAAAGTACTAGATATAAGGATTTAAAGTACTTTAGGCTCTCAGAAAGGTACTATAAACCATCCCAAGTTGTTACTCTTACAGAATCATTTCCCCCATACCTTTGGAAAAAAAGTAAGGTTGAGCATTCATCATCCAGAATGCAAGGAATCCCTATAGAAGTGGGAAACAGCCTGTTGTTTTGCTCTGAATGCAACTAGTTGCCTTTTATTAAACTTAACTTAAAATGGTCTTTCCTCTTGCCAACAATATTTGGACGGCAAAATGGTAAGTTATCAGACCTCAGCTGTTTGTTGTTCTTTACCAGTTTCTTTAAGCATTGTATTAATGTGCCATTTCATTTTCTTCCCTTGAAGGTTTTGATAACAATGGTGCTATTATAGGGCCTAGAAGCACACGGCATAGTAATCCTGAAGAACACGCTACATACTATTTCAATACGTTCTCTAAGGAAATGTTAGTTCAGGTAGCTATGTTTTTAATACATTGTTTGCATGTTAGCAGGATGGGGAGTATGTGCATGGTACCAGAACCTGTTTTTATTTCTTTTACTTTAGAGGTTATATATATATATATATATATATATATATATATATATATATCACAGCCATGCTGATTGGGGACTTCTGGAAGCTGTAGTCCAAAACAGTAAATTCCCCAAGATCTGATATCGCTGTACAAATCTTTGTATACAGTATGTTGCAAAGTTGGCTGAGTTCTGAAACAGCTGATCGTACCATTCAGAGTGGCTGCTTTGAGGAGTGCCCATCTTGTAATGCAGACTACAGTACCCACTACGTAGCCTTGTGGGTTCTGCTAAACTGAACACAATGTAGTAGTTATGTACTGTGACCAATTAAGTTCCTGACACCTGTACTCCATTGCTGATAATAGAAGCTGGCAGAAAAACCATGAAGTTTACCAAGTCCCTGATGGATTGGCAGACAGTTGTAAAGGATAGGCTATAGGTGTTTGTAATAGGCATACTAGTTCATTGGCTGGCTGCAAGCCAAAGTTGCCATTTTGTAAGATGCCATTCTTCAGGTCATATGGATTTATCTGCAAAATAATTACATTACATGAGTAGAAATTTTGCACATCAGTGGATTTTGATCAATAAGATTGCATCCTTTTTTCAGACAGTTGTTGATTGTGTAAGAAACCAGGAACCCCGACTGGTGTTTATTGAAATCTTTTTCCAAAAGAACTGATGCTGGATTAGAATATTTACATGGAAGAAATCAGTGTCCAGAACAATTTATCTTTGGAAAAATGTCTTTTAATTAAATGCAGCCTTTGTCTGTTTCCCACACTTAAGAGTACAATACAGTATTTATTTTCCATGTTGGAATTTTAGTTCCTACAGGTACTTGCATTAAACTAACTACTGTAATCCTTGTTTTAAAAGACAACAAAATATTAGCTTATTTTTAGATGTTAACTTGATTATGTGAATCATGAAAAAAAAGATTAACTGATGTTCCTGTTACTGTGTTGGACTCCATGTGTACCAAGCAGACACATGTATGCACGTGACACTTACCTGTATGTGCACACATACAGTTTCTTTTTCTCTGTGAAAGTACTTTCCTAGAGTCATAGCTGTGACCCTACATTGTCATAGAAATCTGCATAACAGAGAATCATGGGTTGGATTCAGAGTGTTTCATTTTGTAGACAGAAGGTTTCCTCACCTTTGCTGAAGGCATGGAAATCCTGTGGAGGCTCCCACTGAAGATGAGGAGATTGTTGCCCATTTCCTCCATGCCTTGCTGTACCAACTCTCTGGGGCAGCATCTTGGGGGACATAGCAGGCTGCAGGAGAAAGGGGGAGTTGACAAGAATTCCCTCTCTTTTCACCTAGCAAGAGCATCCTGTGAATGGAATTCCCTGTGTCTTTACAGACTTTGAAATTAGCACTTGTTGCATGGACTTGCTTGGCATGACAAAATTACCCTGATAAATGCTATATTACCCCTTGCCCAGTATATTAATGGGTGGGGGGTTGGCTAATGAGAGCAGCGAGTTGGCTGTCTGTCCTAAATAAAGGTCATGTGCTAGCACTCTGGGCTTTGCCTGTTGGAATGGGCTGCAACATTATGAATGACTTATCACTGATATTGTGTTTGCTGTAGCCCAAATGTTCTTTCTAACTTTTTGACTACCAATTGTCATTTTTTTACAGGCAATGGTGGGAATTCTGCAAGTCAACGTGCGTGGGGAGGAGAGCACATTGATGCAAGATCTAAAGCCTTTCCGGATTCTTATCAGTTTATTGGACAAACCTGAGCTAGGTAGCTTCATGAGTGCTGTTCTGTGCTGATGTGTGTATGCACATATTTGGCTGTTGATATATAAAGAATAGTCTTAACCAACAGTAAAGAACATCCCAGGCATTTTGGCTATATGTATTCCTTTGTTTTTGTTATGTGTCTTCAAGTCATTTCTGACTTATGAAAACCTTAAGGGGTTTTCTTGGCACAATTGTTCAAAGGGGGTTTGCCTTTGCCTGAGCTGAGAAAATGTGACTTGCCCAAGGTCACCCAGTGGGTTTACTAGCTACAAGGTCTGTCTGTTAAATAATAAGACTGATACAATAACCCATCTTTATTTATATGTATTGCAAGTATAATGCTTGTCCCCTTCAATATACTCCTTGTTCACACTTACACACTGATGCAGTCTTGTTTTCCACTGATCGAAGGTGTGGAGCAGATCAGTTTCTGTCAGCTGTGTCAACACATCTGCTGTTTTTATCTTTACTGCATCAGTTGGCTTAAAAACGTGTTCCTTTAAGCACCGATTTCACTTTAGGGAAAAGAAAAAAGTCACATAGTGCCAAATCTGGCAAATATGGAGGATGTTCAAATGTAGTAATGCATTTATCAGCCAAAAACTGCTTCACAGAAAGTGCTATGTGAGCAGGCGCATTGTCTTCATGAAGAATGAAATCATTTCCCCACAGTTCTGGCCTATTTTTTCTGACTCTTTCTCTTAGCTTTGTCAGAACTTCCTTATGCTAATACTGGTTCACTATTCTGCTTTCTGGAACCCATTCTGCCAAAATTATGCTCTTGATGTTAAAAAACCCAATGAGCATGGCTTTCAATGTGGACTTGCTTTGATGTGCTTTTTTTCATTCTTGGTGACGATGGTGTTTTCCAGTGCACTGAGTATCATTTTGTCTCAGGATCATACTGGAAGATCCAGGTTTCATCACAAGTGATGATTTTTTGAAAAAGGCTTAGCGTCTGCCTCTAGTTGCAGAATGTCATGTTGCTTTTAAACTTAGCATTTTAGCATTTTTTTTTGGCACACAACAGACAAAACAGCTGCTTTAAACAACGATTGACAATTAACTGAACTGGTGAGAGTATTGATGTTTATCATGCAGGTTCAGACATGTTCTAGTTTACCACTCAAGCTTTCACAATCAGTTCTCCCTGATTTGTCTGAAAGGTAGAAACACAGTCTCATCATTTAATAGACAGACCTCGTACATTTATATACATTGACTCTTGTGCTGGGAGAAACATGGGATATAAAATAAATAAATAAAATATTCTACCTTTCCTCCATTAAGCTCAAAGTAGTGCTGTACATGTCTCACTTTCTTCTCATAACAACTGCATGAGGTAGGCCAGTCAGTGTTGCGGTACCAGAAATGGGTGATGCTGCTTTCCTGGTTAAAGGAGAGTATTTAGAAGTATAGCTAAAAACAAGATTTGTACAACATTGTGGTATTTTCTTTAGTATTGTATGGTATAACTAGCATTTGGATCAGGGTGCAAGTCAAAAATCAGATTATACAGTTAATAAAAAATAAAATAGTCACCAAGAACCAATTGAATTGGAAAGAAATTGGCTTTGGAAAGGAAAAAAAAGTATTTTATTTTTATAAGTCACCATCATCTCTTTCCCTTGTGGTTAAGCTGCAGCCTTAAACAATTGTGATGATGTTTTCAGATTAAGGTTGAAGACAATGTCCACACATTAAGGTTTAATGAACCAAACACAACTATAGGAATTGTGCTGCGACATTACATTAACACTATCTAGAGACATTGCCCCCCCTCCCCCAGCAAGTGAGCTTTTTCAGTTATCATCCTTTCTAACAGTTTTCAGAGATCCTTAGCATATATTATGGTTACAGTGCCCTGTGCAGACATTTGCCTGTGATACAAGTACAGTTAAACTGGATGTGAGCAGACTTGCACATGCTACCTCCAGCATTCCTACTTGTCTTAGGGAATACCTACTACCCACATAGTGTTAGGGTTCTGATCACAGGTAGTATTGCAAGTGTGTTCAGAAATACCTCCAGATCATTTAGATCTTTGCCCTTAAAACCATCAAGTTATTTTAACAAAATAAGGCACATGGGGGGACATTGGGAGTGAGTCCTGCTTACATTCCTACCTTCTCCCCAACTTAGTTGTACTTTGTGTTGCAGTCAAATGCCTGCACATGACTAACGTAAAAGTTGTTTTACTTAGTTGAGAGATACCATAATTGTCTACCCAGAACCAGTAAATTGTGGTCATATTAATGGGCCTAATGGTCTTTCCATCTTATGGCTTCAGTCTAGACTCACCCATGTTTAGATTAGTTGTAACTAATTTAAAGTCTCTATTGATTTCAATTGGAATACTGTAAATGTGACTATATCTAGGTGTAGTCCAATATATGTTTCATACAGTAAATACAGAATTGTTAGTCATGTGTTTTATATTGGGTGGGATCCAGATTTAGGAGTCAGCAACTAAACTGGTGGGAGCAGATTACCTGCCCATGAATTAGTATAACCTCCTAATTGGAAACCCTCTGAATGAAGTGAACCGTGGCATGTGCTGCAGGAGCAAGGGATCCCTGCATATCTGGGAGAGGCACCTTCCTGGAAGAGAACCCTTCTGTCCACAGGAGGCAGATCCTGGGTCCAGTCCAATGTATGCTTTATGTCGCCCTCTTCTGTACATGCACATGTCCCATACACTTAAACATACTGCAATTTGGGATGTTTCCTTTCCCTAATACCTCTTACCCCATCCCACAGTGTTGATACTGGAGTGGAGCAAGTACAGTATCACACTAAGAAGTACACTCCGAATACTTTTATTAACTACCTTGCATTTGTTGCTTTGACAGTAAGCAAGCATATTGCAATTTAGGTTTACAGTCACAAATCTCAAGAAACAATTTGGCAACCTATAGGTTTTGAATAGCCAGATGAAATAAGAATGAAGAAAACATCTGTGAGCAAATAGCTTTTTGTTGTACAAGTGAAGTTCAATTATACTGAGACCAGGTCACATATTAACTGGGGTGGTGTGGGGATTCTTGATCTGTATCAGAGCAGCTCCTTCTTGTGTTCGTTTTTAGGACCTGTAATATTAGAGGATGTCCTGATTGAAGTATTTAGAACCTTATATACACAGTGCAAAGCTGAATTGGATCTTCAGGTGGAGTCTTCTTTCAGCAAGGACCATGCACAGCTCAGCAGGTGATTATATGGTTCAGAAAGGAGAAATTGCAGCATGTAGCCTGCATTTAAAGAATCATTCCATTAGCTCCATGAGCCTAAAATTGCTGTAAATTTATGTTGCTTGAACAGCAGGTTTCCAAAAATTTTGACAGCATGAGAAGTTACAAAATGAATTTGATGGCCGTGTGTGGGTGTGTTGAAATTAGTGTATTTAAAAAAAAAAAAATTCAAGTGAGTAACACTTTGGGCCAACCTAAAGTAGCTGTTTGGATCCCAGCCAGTATGTTTAGAGTCAAGATACTCTAAAGTTTCATGCATCCAATTCTTGGCAAATGAGTTTGCATTGTACTAGTGCACATCGCTGAATATAGGCTGAGCCTGCAAGCATGGAAAGTGATTGATAATTATTAGAAGCCATATGAGTGGGAGCTAGCCTTTTCCCACCAACCTGCTATTGACATGAGTTCCTAAGCTAAGGATATTGTGGCTACAGCTTAGCTCCTAAATTACGTTTTTTTCTCACAAAGTCTCCTCCCCCAATTTGTCATGGAAAGTGTGGTGCTTAAAGGTTTTTATGCTTCAGAGCTCTCTGCAGATCATTCTTGCTAGTGAGGTCTCTTATTTATATGGTAGCTGTTGCTCTGTTTTTATAATGGATGTCCCTTTTAAAATAAATTCTCTAGTCCAAGAATGGGGAAACACTTCTCTGTTAAGGACAACATTCCCTTGGGAATAATCTGTGGGAGGAAACCCTCTATGCTCTTACTTGTTTTCTCTTTCCCTTTTATTTCCTTTGCCACTTTTGTGAAATTGGACTAATGGCTGCTTATGGACTCTGGGCCACAGGATGCTCATCTCTGCTGTAGTTGGCCGAAGATAGCCACTTAAGAGTTTTCATCTACCTGAGGAAGCTTTTGGTGGGCTACAAGTATTTATCTTGTCTAGCTTTTTGAATGCTTCTCAGTTCTGAGGCAGGAGCTGGAGGTTTCCTGTATGGAAATAGCAGAAAGCCAAAGGATTAGAAAGGAAAAGAAGATGTGGAAACTGTAAGGAAAATCAAGGAATAGAGTTAGTTCAAAACTGCAAGTATATGAAAGCTTACCATACTGAATATTGTTAATTACATTTTCCTTCCAGCAAACTGAGGGAAAATAAGAAAACAGCAGAGCTGATTAAAACTGCCAATCTTCTTTTTAATTCCTTTGAGCCTTATTATATGTGGGATTACATTGCCCGCTGGTTTGAAGAATGTTGTAGGTAAGTTAAATTTAATTAACAGTGCATCTGACTTAGCCTATAACAGACTTAGCCTATAAGGAGGATACTGCAGTTGCAAAGACTGTGGGAAAAGCAATAGGTGGAATTAATGCTGGGTGAGAAGGGGGAGTGTGGATATTTGGATAACCAGTGAATGAGTTGCCCGCCACATTTGGCTGATTGTAAATAGTTTTTATTATACTGCTTTTCCTTTGAGCTTCATTCTAAGCAACAATGTTGTATACTTTGGCTTCATTCTAAGCAACAATGTTGTATACTTTGGCTCTTTAGTTTCTTCTGTGACAATAAAGCTTACTGTTTAACCCTGAAGCTACTGTCCACTGATTCTGAAGATTTGGTTACATGGCATTCTCCTCCTGGGATACTCTGCAATGGAGTGCAGGGAGGCAAATTTTTACCAATCCCATTTTTCTCTGCAGAATAGTGTAGAAGGAGTCATGGAATCTGTGGGGACAGAATGGTGCCAGCAGAAACAACTGAATAAAATCTACCTCTATACTGGTTGCTCAGTCAGCCTAATCTGTGGACAAACGTAATAAAAAATAAAAAGAAACCCAGATCCTTAATTTATTTGATACTCTAGTTACTAATTTTCAACAATTTAAAATGATGTTGTGTAACTGAAATGCAATTCTGCTCCTTTCACCAGTATCATTAAATTAGGTGTGTTTCACTGTATTCGCTGTTTATGTTGGGTGGTTACAGTGCTGCCCTGCTACCAATAAAATAACTGTTTTTAATTCACAGGAGGACACTACATGCCCGACTGCAGACTGTGCCTGGCGGTGGCAGTGAGCCTGCTGAACTCCCCCTCACCAATTTCTGCCTGCTGGTGGATTTTTTGTTGGATATAGTATCTTTGGTAAGATGCCCTTTGCTCACAGATTATAAAAATGAAGAGTTTGTGCTCTTCCTGCAGCTTCTCAGTATTTTATAAAATAGATGGCATGCTAAACCAGATGGAAGAAGTTTGATGTTGTCTTTAACCCTATTAGATGTAACTTTGCAAGCATTGCTTCAAATAGTAACATAACATGACTTCACTTCAGAGAATCTTAACATGCTGTAATCTGTATTGTGTTTTTTTTTTATTTCCTTGCCATTAGAATTTGTTGCAACCCTTCCTCTTTTCATGCTATGATACCGAAGGCATTGTAATGTGGTTTTGTTAAACCTGTTAGGTAACAGAAGTCATTTATGCATGTCACAATTGTATGTTTTATAAACTTTATATATCTTAATGAAGGCTTTTGGAAATGCTTTTTCCCTGTTATCTGTCTTTCTTCAAATTCTTTGCTTTTTCATTTCAAAGCCTACTAGAAGTATGAGAGTTCTTTGTCAGGTATGACATTCAGCCTGTTTTTCCCTTTTAATTAAAAATGATCCTTTACATGTTTCTGCCAATATTTACTTTGATAAAAACTAGCAGTGAGTTAATTGTGAATATTTTGTTAGCTAATGTAATCTGGAATTTGTTGCCTGTAGTTTTAGGCTGTTAGCCCCAAAATATTCCCCCCCCCATGCAATAAATGCATATTGCTTTCTCATTTGTAGCACACAGTAGACACATCCAGCTGTGCTTATCTTAGGAATAATCCAATAATTTAAATCACAGTTTGTTTTGACTGGGGAAAATGCAATTATCCAGATAATGTTATCATTGCTGTTAAGATAGTTCTGAGCAACATACATCACTGGAGAATATAACCTGTAGCAACCAGTCCTGAAATTCTGTATAAACTGTGCTGGTTCCTTTCCTGTTGTGGAATATGCTTGAAATCTGTTTCTCTATATTGTACACACATGTTATCTCCCCTTCCCATCCCCTATATAAGTATTTAGCAAGCAGCATGGTTATCTTCACCTGACTCCACACACACACACACAAAGGGGGGGGGGATGTTGCCCCATAGCATGGCCATCCCCTCTAGGTTGCAGTTCTGTGAGGTGAGGTTTAATTGGATGCTGCTTCCATCTGAGTAGATAGCTATAGAATTAGACTGTGAGTTAGCCAAGAATAGTATGAAAACATGTTGATACTGGTTTGGTTCTAAAGTTCCCTAGTGAAATGGAGTGGAGTTTTTTCCACATGTTTCTCCCCATCAATCGCTTCCCAACTCTCCTCAGAGCTCCCCTAATCTCTTTGGAGAGTCAGGAAACTCTACCGGAAGGGTTGGCTGTGGCTTATGAACCTGAGGGAGAGGAAGGGAATCACTAAAATGAGGTAGAAGCACCAACTGCAAAAAGAATTCTCATTCACTGATGCTGCCCTGAACTTTTATCAGTGTCTCCACCCATTCTCCCCTCTCAGTGTCGTAGCTATCCAGCAGGGTCCCCCACCCTCAGGAGAGGCTGCTGGGAAGAGAAGACAGGGAAGTCATGTTGTTGTCACCCCATTCTGTTAGCATTTTTGCTACTGTGTTTAAAACTTTATAAAAAAGTTTCTCTGGTTTTATACAGTTTGATAATGAATGAAACTACTTATATGTTGTAGTCACAATCCCTTGCAAGAATAAATTACACAAACCAGTGATAACAGTACTATATATATTTTCTGTTTGTAGGAGACCTATATCGAAATACAAACTGAACACCTGCCTCAGTTGTTACTCAGGATGATCTCTGCATTGACCAGCCACCTCCAGACTTTACATTTGTCTGAACTCACAGATTCCTTGAAGCTCTGCTCTAAGATTCTGAGCAAAGTTCAACCCCCACTGTTATCTGCTGGTACTGATGGCGTCTTGCAGCTACCAAGCAGGCACAGTAGTATGAAAGAATGGGAAGATAAAAAGGTAATTCTGCTTATATTCTTTTTGCTTTATTAAAAGATAAGATACTCAGCATTCTTTTAAAAATTTTTATAGCATTTATAGAATTTGAAATGATTGTTTAATCCCCATTGTGTTGCTTAAAAATCTGTGATGTACAGTAGCACCCCCATATCTGCTGATTCACCAACCGCAGATTCCATTATCCATGGTTGGCAAAGGGAGGGGGACGAGGGATCTCACCTCCCCTGTCCCTTCTCTGGGAGGGCTCCTGTCGCCACAGTGGCGATCACAGGAGTGAAGGTGTAAGGGGCCGGGGGGCGATCTTACCTCCCTCCTTCCCCTTTTGCCCCTGTGAACACCACCATGGTGGAGCCATGGTGAAGAGAAAAGGGTGGAGGAGCGATCACACCTTCCCCCTTCCCCCTGTGATTGCTGTCATGGTGGGGCCATGGTGGGGGCGAAGGGGTAAGGGGGCCTTCCCCCTTCGCCCCTACGATTGCTGCCACAGTGATCTCGCCTCCCCTTTCCCCCTGTGATTGTCACCGCAGTGAGGCCATGGGGGGGAAGGGGGCAGAGGAATGATCTCGCTTTCCGCCTTCACCCCAGCGATCGCCGCTGTGGCAGGGGAGAAGGGAGAAAGAGGGAAGCGAACTCGCCTCCCCCCCTTTACCCTGGGATGGCCCCCTGGGATGGCGTTCGCTATTATCCACAGAATTCACCATCCCAGGGGGGTGGCTGGAACCAATCTCCCACGGATATGGAGGTGGTTCAGTATGTCAGCCCGTGTATTCTGAAAGGTAACTGTGTCTGTCATAGACACCATTTTAATTTAATGGGAACATACCTGCATATTTTACCTTGGAACAGCAAGGAATAAAGAAGAAATAAAGTCATCAGCTAGTCTGATGGCTTGTAGGACAGTGCACCATCTTCTAAAAGTTGAAGATCAGTAGGTATCTACTACTGGTGAAAATTTATGCTCTTCAGTTATCATTGACATTTGTATCTCACTTTTCTCGTTTAAAAATGAGTTGCCCAAAGTGGCTTATAGATGGAAACAAAGGGAAACTAAATCACAGAATTCCAAAAAACATGCATTTAATTTTGATAAAGTAGAAAATGTAGCAGTAATGTTTTAGACCAGAGTATACAGTCGTCCCTTCACATTCAAGGGGGTTAGGTCCCCCAGACCCCCGCGAATGTGAAATATTCCACGAATAATGATTGCCCTCCCCCTCCCCTGCCAAAGCGACCGTGGGGCGTCCAGAGGCCCCATAGTCGCTTTCTCCGGACTCCCCAGTCCCTTCCTAGGCCTTCACAGGGCCTCAGGAGACCTTCCCGAGGCCCTGTGGAGGCCTCCCCGCCCCTCCCCCCTCCCACACAGGGCCTTCACGGAGCCTTCGAAGGCTCCGTGGAGGCCTCCCCGGCCATCCCCCCTTCCTCACAGGGCCTTCACAGGGCCTCCGGAGGGTCTCCGAAGGCCCCGTGGAGGCCTCCCTGGCTCTCCCCCCTCCCTCCCAGGGCCTTCACGGGGCCTCCGGAGGCCCCATGTCGCAGTTTTGGGAGGGTGGGGGGGGCCTCCCAAAACTGCGAATATCCAAAACCGCGAATGCTGAGTTCGCGAATGTGGAGGGGCAACTGTACTTCTTTGGGCCCATTCACAAGTGCCTCAAAATACAATGGACAAAGAAAAACATAGGAAAAATAATAAAAGACATGATAAAATACGTTAAATATGCATTGTTCTAGCACATCTGAGTGCTTCCTTGCAATAAAAAGTCTGCAAACCAGCTCTGTGTGTGTGTAATTAAAAAACATTTACAATAGCTAAAATCAGCAGCAAAGACAAAGACAATAAATCAAACTAGCATTCATTAAATAAAATGAAACAACTGTGGCAAGTACCTGTTTAAAGAGGTAGCCAGTTAGTGCAAAACACATATGAAGAGGAAGCTGACCTTCTTGGGGCAGGAAGTTCCCCATATAGAGCACCAACACTGAAACAGCTCCCTTGCATATTACCATCAGCCTTGCTTCCTTAGGCATTAGCCTATACTAGCAGGGTGCAGCAGCTAGTTTACATGAGGGGCAGGACCTGGGACCAGATTGTCTTAAGGACTGCTTCCTGGATCTATAATCAGACCAGTGTCTGAGGTCCTACTCCATGTCCCTCACATTTCCTGAGTTTCTGCATACGAGTACAAGGGATAGGGCATTTTTAGTCATGGCTGGGGCTTGGGGTGGGAGGGGGGTGTCATTTCCCTGTCACTACTTGATTTTCCTCCCCACTTTTCAAAAACTTTTTTTGGGGAGGGGGAGATGGCATATACTGTTCTTTTGAGTTATTGTGGCTATGATTATCTTTGTGATACATAATTCACTTTTTTTTGTAATTTTATTTTTAGCATCTGTTACTGTCATAACTGCTTGTTATAATCCACTTTGAATTGTTTTGTGAAATAAGGGTAGGATATTGTTGTGTAGCAGGGAACTGCAATCTGGGCCCTGTTACTGAACTATTGCTAGAGGACAGGAGCATAAGATACCACTAGGACTTATGTTAATGAAGCCCCTTTCTTGGATCTCATGCTGGGAGAAAGGCAGGATATAAAATAAAATAAAACTAGATAAATGAGAAAGATGGATTCAACAAAACTTCTCAGACTCCTAGGGTTTTATCCAGATTTTATCATACTTAGAGATAGCCCCTGGAAACCAGTGCACCTTAATTAGTCATTGCTAACATCAATCCCCTTGATTTCCATGGGCCTACTCAAACTACCTATCCACATGCAAACATATATTTTGAAGGGAGCTTGCCACCATGCTTTATGCAAACCAGGTATCCATGATCTCCCACAATTGTCAAACGATGGTGATAAAACACATGCACACATATAAATGGGTTGTAAAAACTGATTTTCTGAGCCTTTCCTTAGACTGTAAGCAAAAGGCAAATACTGTTATATGTAGAGTAAAGTGGAAGAATGGTCCTTGTTAACATGTAATATGAAGTAGATTCTTCATTGTTTTATCCCATTCCTATTCTGTCTGTTTCAATTAGATACCGCTAGTTTCAGTAGAAAATCCCAATGATGTATTTGAAGATGGTGAAAATCCTCCAAGCAGCCGCTCATCTGAAAGTGGCTTTACTGAGTTTGTCCAGTACCAGGCAGACACAGTGGATGACATTGACCGGATGTTAAGTGGGGGTCCTGGAACCCCTGGCATCCCCATCATTGGCAGTGCCTCCTCGGAGACAGAGACAGCCTCAACAGTGGGTTCGGAGGAGACCATTGTGCAGCCTGCTTCCAAGATGACCCAGGGAACAGGATCTCGAAGTGGGAAGACAACAACAGTCCAAAAGACTGCAATGCAGTGTTGCTTGGAGTATGTCCAGCAGTTTTTAACCAGGTTTATCAACCTGTATATCATTCCATGCAATTCCTTGTCTCGGCCTTTGGTGACAGAGCTTCAGGAGGAACTCCCCAGAGGTAAAGGAGAGTCTGTGCAATGCACTAGAGAGTCACAAGGAGACGCAGCTAAAGGGAAAAAAATTACAAAGAAGTCAACACCAAAAGAATACCTCTCTGCTTTTATGGCTGCATGTCAGCTCTTCCTTGAATGTTCAAGTTTTCCTGTTTACATTGCAGAAGGAAACCACACCTCCGAAATACATGCTGACAAGACAGACATTGGTGAGTAATTCATCTCATTTTTATTCCTTCTCTGCTAAGTTCCCTTTCCAGTCTGAAATTAAAGCAATTTACTTTTTATTTCCTAGCCTTTTATGTAAGCGCAAATCCAGTTCTTCTTGATTCCTTGAAATTTTTTTAATGTTAGAATCTTTCCTAGTAAAAATGGTTTGGTCTGAGGTATTCTGGGACTTCGTTAGGGTAATTAGACATGGTCCAGCTATAGACATAAGGCATTTAGTACAGTAATGCCCACCAGTGTTCAGTATGATGTCTGGTTCCATCATACGTACCCCAGGGCTTCAAGATCCTTCTGATGCTTTGTGTGACATCTCCTGAAGTGCAATTACTGTGTTTTTTTAATGTAGTAATCTGCTATCATGGATGTTAAGGTTCTATTCATATACAGCAAGTATGACCATAGCAGGGCCCATAGGCCACGTGTGTCCCCCTGGAAACCCCCCAAGGTCTCTGAAGTCCCCCCAACTCCCTGATTTTAAAAAGTGCAATTTTCAGACAATCCATGTCCCCAAATTGCATAGAAAGCCTCCCAAATGTGGAGAACATGCAAAAGTATCCCCCTTCACCTCCACAAGGACAACCAAACCCTGTGCTACCCCAAATACCTCTATTTTCCTTTTTAGTCCCTCTCAAAATGGCAATAGGAAATGATACATGCCACTTCCTGTTGCCATTTTGAGAAAGATTTCAGAGGAAAATGAGGGTATTTGGGCTTGGTATGTGTGGGAGGGGTGGCCGGGTAGGGAAATTATCCCCTGGCCCCATGCAGTTGCTTAGCCTTGATGCACAGCCATGGGATTCTAGTCCTATCACGAACCCTCCAACTGTCCCAAATTTGCAATGACTATCCCAGTTAACCCTCTGTCATCCCACTTTTTCACCTGCTTTTAACATGTCCCAATTTCTCTCCCTCTCTTCCCATGTTCCCTCTTTGTCCTCACTTTACTTCCATTGCTTCAAACAGAGTTCAAAGTGCAAAAGTAGTTTGTACCCAGTGAACTCAGCAGTGGGAAGAGTACCGGAGGGAGTGGTGTCTTGCCCTTCCTAATAGGCTCAAGCAAAAGCAAACTGCTGCAACCTCTCCTAACTTGTGTGTTCTCCCTCATTAATGTTTGCCATCTTGACTACACACTGATGTTGCTTGTCTACACATATCCCAAGTTTCATCTGTGAAATGTTGGAGAGTATAGTTTCATGAGAGTGGCAGTATGCCTTGATTGCTCTCAAACCAGTCCTTTCCTCCGCAGCTTTTGAGAAGTTTCTGCACCGAGACCTCCTTGTAGGCGACATTGGGCAACACACTTCCAGTTAGCTCTCTGAACCCGCACCCTACCCCCAGTGCAAGTTCTACTACTAAAATTCTAGTGATTCTGCTGAGAAACAAAATATGGGTTCCCTGCATGCCATGTTCATCAACGTAATAACTGAGATTTTGTGGAAGCTGCAGAAAAAACAGTACCAGGTTAGAAATGACAGCAACAGGTATGGCAGTGGCAGGAACATGAGGTGCCAGTGTGTTTCAGAAAGACAGTGGATTTGGGTTGCCCATCCACCTTCAGGGCTCTAGATTTTTTTAAAAAAATAGAAGGAACTGGAAATATCTAATAAATTCAATATGCAAGAGAGATTGAAGTACACATGCTTCCCGTTAACTTCCATCTGAAATACGATAACTTAGAAACAAGATACTGAACCAGACAAACTTAACATGCATGTAAAACAAACACTCTGTCTACCTACACAGCACTTTGAAAATAAACTTACAAGCATTTCAAAAAAGTGTGTCTCCAACAGGTTACATCTGGCAACTACTAGTTCACAGAGCAGGAAGTTAACCATTGTATTTTTGCAGTCTTTTAATCTCTGTGTGTATCAAGATTGTCCTAATCATAACAAATTGACAGCAGAGAGGAAACTTGGAGAGTACATGAAGAGTAGAACTCTAAACAAGGCTTTATTTATTTATTTATTTATGTAACTGAAAAATGCTGTTAGGTTTTGTTTTATGTAACTAAATTGAATTTGTCAAAATAAAAATAAAAATAAATTTTAGGTTTCCTAAAACTACAAGCAAAAGAGTTGATGTTGATAATGGTGATATAATAGATAAACAAGGTGGGGAAAATACTACTACTACTAATAAAAATAATTAATAGTAATGGCTTTTTAATAGGAACATATTCTTCTGATTTACAGATTGTGAGCAAGAGCAACCTCCTTTGTGGCTCCAGACTCTTATGAGTGCTTGCAGGCAAGCAAATGATTTTAGCATCCAAGGCGTTACTATTTCTTTAATAATGGACTTAGTTGGATTGGCTCAGTCAGTTGCAATGGTTACTGGAGAAAATCTAAATAGTGTAGAAAGTGCACAACCTCTTAGTCCAAACCAGGGGAGAGTGGCTGTTGTCATTAGACCTCCTCTCAATCAAGGCAACCTCCGGTACATGGCTGAAAAAACAGACTTTTTCAAGGTACAGTAAGATGGTCATGTAGCTTTTGCAATAATAAAGACGTGCTGCTATTTGTAAATTGTGTTTCCCACATCTATAGTCCATGTTCTGCCTACATTTCAATACAGCTTATTTCTGTAGGAATGTAGTGTACATATTCTAACAATGTTGTTGTTATTGTTGTGTGCCTTCTGGTGGACCCTAAGGCAACCCTATCACAGGGTTTTCTTGGCAAGATTTGTTCAGAGGGAGGTTGCCTTTGCCTTCCTCTGAGACTGAGAGAGAGTGGACTTGCCCAAGGTCACCCAGTGGGTTTCCATGACTGAGCAGGGATTAGAATCCTGGTCTCCAGAGTTATAGTACAACACTCAAACCACTACACCAAACTGGCTCTCCCTTGCACTAATAGGGCACATAATTAGTAGCTGTTATTCAGTTATTGACCTCAGTAGACTGTTTTAGGATCTGGTGTTCCCTTGTTGATCAGAAAGTGCTGGCTGATGGTCGCACCCACCCCCCACCCCCCACGAACGATCTCCAGTGCGAAGGGAAATTGGGACACAGTCCTGCTTCTACCTGTCCCACTGGCTGTTACTCATGGAAGAGGTGGAAATGGCAGTCAGTTGCTTCCTGAGCAACAGGGGAGCAGACCCCCCAACCAATCTCAGTGGCTGCTTACCAGTAAGTGGGGATTGGGGCTAATCCACTGTGTAGCACTGTAACTATGGTACTTACACATACATAAAGACAATACAAGATATTAGCCATTCTCAGAGCCATTTTCAGAGAAGGTACTGGTAGGAACATAGAAAGATGCCTTAAACTGGGTCAGACTGTTGGTCCATCTAGACCAGTATTCCCAACAGCTGTCCAGGTTTCTATATTTTGTAGCCCTGGAAACCCCTTGGCCTATTCCATCCAAGTACCAACTGGGCCTGACCCTGCTTAGAAATTTTGGATCCCCCCAAAAACACAGGCAACACTCTGCTTGTGCAATGGTGTTTTCCCATTCCCTTCTCTGTCTTGCAAGAAACCACTCCTGAAGATCAAATGACCCTGTGAAACATTGTGGGACATGGCTCATGATGCTGAAGCAGAAGAGAATTGGCTGAGATGGAGTGCCTTCTCCATGTTTTAAGAGCACATGAGCACCATGTCAAACAATTTTTCCATTAGCCCAAGCCCAAGCTGCTCTTTCCTACAACATCCTCAGCTGATCACCGAGGGAAAGATTATTTTTTTAAAAAAATAACATTCTCTCTCTCCCTCCCTCCCCACCCCCTCTGTGTTTGTTTGTGATTCTCCTGTGTTCCTTCCCAAAGCATGTGGCATTAACTCTATGGGACCAGTTAGGTGATGGAACTCCTCAACATCACCAGAAGAGTGTGGAACTTTTTTTCCAGTTGCACAACCTTGTTCCATCCTCTAGCATTTGTGAGGATGTTATCAGTCAGCAGTTGACCCACAGAGACAAGGTAAATCATCTTTTATACTTATCTTGGTCTTGGAGGTGTGTAAAATATGAGCTGCTATAAGAGGGTATTTTAGGATCTCACGTTGTCATTGCAGATTTAAGGAAGTAAAACACAAGCTATGAGAGTCATGTGGTCATGAACAGTAAAATTCCAAAGCAGAGAATATTTCTTTCTTACAGTAGTGCTTTAATCAACCAACCATATATACACGCCATGCAACAAAAAGCAGTCTCCTTTTCATCCTTTCCCACTTCCACCTGTTTCCCAGTCCTTTGCCACCAGGCTGGCTGTTTCTCCAGTTTTGTCCTGTTCTTTTTAGTTCACCTTCCTAGATGGCACTAAATTGAGTAAAGAAGGTACTCAAACATTCCTCTTTCATTTTTGCTCTCTGCTTCCCACTCTATACCCAAAATGCATTGTTTTATTAATGACTGATGTCATTGTCATTGTATGTTAACTAAAAATAGGCTCAAACAAGATTTGATTGTAGTTCCATTTTGTTGTATGTTGTAAAGACACATAGTGAAAGTACAGCCAAATCTTATTTTAGCCAGTTTTAGTGAATATACAATGATATGTGAAAGTATATTGTAGCACCCTTAAGACTACTGTGAAGAAAGCTTATATGGTTGGCTCTCCACATTTGCTGGGGTTGGGGTGCAGGACTCCCATGAATGTGGAAAAAACGTGACTATCTCTAGCCCCCCCCCCCCAAACCATATTTAACACACACAAAAACTATGATTCATGGATTCAACCCACTGCAGATGCCTTCAGGGTGGTGGGATTCCTTCACAAGGCAGAAACAGGTGTATGGCAGGGCTTGCTGCCCCTTCCGCTGCTGCCATACACCATTTTTAATAGGGAGCCTTGCCATGTATCACATCTGTCTCAGTTTTGTGAGGCTTGCAGTTCCTGTTAAAAATGGCATAGGGCAGCAATGGTGGCAGCAGCAAATAATCAAATCCGTAGAAGTTAGGGCAGACTAACTGTACTACTAACTTCTTTCTCACAGTCTCAAAGGTGCTACAATATCCCTTTACATACTGATCCAGACTAACACAGCTGTGTCTTTGAATATGATATATTAAATGTGAAAAGCTTGCTATGCATAAAAAAATGTGTAGAATGATTCACTTCCACAAGCAACACCTTAGACTGCATCCTGAATGCAGTTGCTTAGGAATTTGAAAAGGAAAAGTAGCCAATGTTGGCTGTAAGAAAAAATCAAAAACTCACATTTTTGTTATACTTTCTTTCAGGCCAACCGAAAGGGCATTTCTTGCTGTTTCATGGTGGGAGACTTTCTGAAGCAGCGTATTTCTCTAATGTGAAACCCTTCAAAGTGTTTTTTTCCCCCTGAAAAAAATAAGGAGGGGATTTCCTGGGGGCTCATGGGGGGCTTACATGCCATGAAATTCCCACCCGTTATATTGTCAGTTTTCTCTTTAAGGGTTTCAAAGCAGAATTTGGCATGTTGTTTTTGAAAGAATAAATATAATGACACACTGCTATCGTCCATAGCTGATGATATCCATTTACTTTTTCCCAGTGTTACAGTGTTGCTGAGCTCAGGTTTCATGTAACATCTGTATGGAATGAGTTTGCAAATCTGTTTTGCATATTTTACCTCAGGTCTTTTAACTTATTTTCCCCTAGTATTTTCCTTTTCTTTAAATACCTAGACATAGCTTGTAACATGTCTGTACCTAGACATGGCTTGTAACATGGATTGCAATTACCTAGACATGGCTTGCAACATGGATTACTGGTTTAATCAAACTGTTTAAACCATATAACAGTATGTAATATATTTGGTAGTTCAAATCGTCATAGTCATGTGTTCAGGCAGCCACATGCCATGTGTAAATTATAACCTCGTAGAAATTTGATGCAGTAAAACCCTGTGATATTATATAATGTATTAATTGTATGTCATTCCAATGGTGACTTGCCTGTGGATTTTTAAAAATGTGTAATGTTGTCAAGGCTAATTGCTGAAGCAGCAATTAAATCTGGTCTGTTACTGAGCTAGAGGAAACCTAGGATTATGGCAAAATAAAGCACAAAAAATATTATGAACCAAAACCCAATCACTGTTTTCATTTGTGACATAAACAAACAAATAATTTGATTGTACTCTTTTTTAAAACTATTTTTTATTCAGAGTTTCAAACATGAAATAAAACAACATACAAACATTCATTAAGACAAATCCAATACATCCAAATATACATACGTCCAAATGTACATCCTAATAAAGTACAAATAACATATTCTCTCTTTCATTCTCCATTTCTCTCTACATCTTCTCTATATTCCACTCATATGACATTATTTCCTTATCTCTTTGCTCTCCATTTTGCATTATCTATACTCATTTCCCCCCTTTTTCCTTTATCTTCTATCTCATTTCTCTGCTTTCTTTTTCTTTCTTTTATCCTTTTTTAACTTTTTATATTTTATTATAATCTGATTGCCTTTTATATATTTATTTATTTATTTATTTTTCCAGATTTTGTTTAAATAAAATATTGTTAAACACAATTTAAACACAGTCTACTTTTATGTTGGCTTCTTCTCCCTGTTTGCCTTTCCATAATGGGTTTAGTATCTCCCATATCTTTAAGTTTTTTAATGTTTTGTTTTCATCCATTAAGACAGTTAATCGTTCCATCTCATACATATCGAAAAGTTTCAGTGACCATTCCTCAATTGAGGGTATTTCTTGTTTTTCCAATATTTTGCAAAGTTTATTCTCGCAGCTATCATCATGTAGGACAACACCTTCCAATACTTTTTTTGAAATTGAAAATCTATCTTTTCAAACATATTTAAGAGGTAGATCTCCGGAGCATTCGGATAATTAGTATCTAGCAATTTTGTAATTGTTTTGTGAACTTTCCCCCAATATCTTACTGCTTTTTCGCATTTCCACCAGATGTGGTAATAGGTGCCCAAAGCCTTCTGACACTTCCAGCATTGGTCGGACATATTCTTATATATCATCGCTAATCTTTGTGGTGTTAGATGCCACCTAGTCATCATTTTGTAAATATTTTCTCTAATATTACTACTCCTCGTAAAAGAGGTTTTTACCCCATAGTCTTTCCCATTGCTCTAGTGGTATTTCATAACCAAAATTCCTTGCCCATGATATCATATATGGTTTGATGGCTTTCTGTTCTTGGCTTAGTTTTAATAATATTTTGTATATTTTTGATAATATCTTTTCCCTACCTCCTTGAAACACCTTATCAAAATCAGTGTTGTCTTCCTCTATTTCCTGCAGTTTTTGGTCGATTTTAAATTTTTCCTAAACTGCTTATATAAGAACCAGTGGCACTCTATATTCCCCCCCCCCCCATAGTTCTTGGGATTTCATTATCAGTTTGCTTCCTTCTCTTTTAAGTAAATCTCTATGTGTTAGCCATTTCTCTTTATATATGTCTTCTTTTTTAAAGTATGCCTCGTGATTTGAGAACCACAGGGGTGTTTTGAGCCATATCTTCCTTTTATACTTCAACCAAGTTCTTAATAAAGCTCTTCTCAGATAATGGTGTTTAAATTCTCCATGAACTGTTGCTTTGTTGTGCGTTAAAGCCTTCTAGAGTCAGTAATCTTGTATTTTCCAATGTTACCCATTCTATTATGCAAGATAGTGCACTCGTGTGGTAGTAGATTTGTAGGCCTGGTAGAGCTAAGCCTCCCCTTTCCTTTTCATCTGTTAATATTTTATACTTGATCCTGGGTTTTTTACCTTGCCAGATAAATCTTGTTATATCTTTCTTCCAGGACTCAAAAATCTTGTCGTTTATTATAATTGGTATGTTCATAAAAAACTTTGCTCTGATTTAGAATGTTATTGTTATTTCCTTTTTAAAACTACTGTACAGTCAGAATCCTGTATGGGAGATACATATGTGTAGCCTACAAGTGAATCCCATCCTGACCCCCACCCCGCAAATCCCCACGAAAGCAGCCTCTGTGATCAATAAGGGCCTGTTCCCCTGTTGCTCAAGAAGCAGCTGACTGCTGTTTCCACCTTCCCCCCTGAGCAATCTCTGGTGTGACAGGGAGAAGCAGGATCCCTTCGCAATTCCCCTTTGTGCTGGAGATTACTCATGGGGGGGGGGGTTACCGTCAGTCAGTGTCAGTCAGCTTCCCAATCGACAGGGGAACAGATCTCTGTTGATTGCAGCAGATGCTTCCTCAGCATAGGGATCATGAATGCACAACAGTCACGCATGCTTAAGTCTAGGTTACACATTTGTAACTGCCACCAGGCGTCTAGCCTACGTTTCCAGAAGAACCAAATATATGCATGGATTAATCTGTCCTTTTATCCTGCAGAAAATCAGGATGGAAGCTCATGCAAAGTTTGCAGTGCTCTGGCACCTTACCAGAGATCTCCATGTTAACAAGTCCTCATCATACGGCCGTTCATTTGACAGGTTAGTTAGGAACATGTATGGATTCAGTAAAAGCCTATTAAAGTAGTCAGATTTTGATTTATCAATGTACTGTTCAAGCGTTGTACTGTAATTTGAAAGTGCTTCCTTATATTTTACAATTGCAAACTTTTGAGCAAAGTTATGTTTCCTACTTCCGCTCCCTACCTTTGGGTTTTCTACAAAGTGTGGGTATGAAACAACAACATCATTTATAGTCTTCCAATGAAAATGATTTGTGAATTTGTCCTCCTGGTTCATCCTATTAAGTAAGAAAAACAGGGAAAGCAGTTTGCAATTGTAATCCTCCCACTCATCCCATAAAGTAAGACATGGAAAGTTATGAGAAAAATTGAAGGGTGTGTCCAACTGTTTAACATTATTTGAGTACTGAACTGCTGCACTCACTGTCATCTTAAAGTCATTGTGTTTTATCAAATCATCTCTTCAGTGAATTAGAGAGACTAGCAAAGAGAATGGAGCAGAACAGATGAATGAACCCAGTATTCTGTTTGCTAGTATGTATCAGTGCCTGACATTTATTTTGCACAGGTGGCAGAATCCTTGGCTGAGCCTGTAGCACAGAGAAATCTGTTGCAAGTCTTTTTAAATATTACTTTTTTGTGCACTCTGGTAGAGAAATAGAAATAAATTCCACGTCAAATCAGATTATAGAATAAGATCAGATGACAAAAATGACTTCAAAGTCCACTTATCAAATAATTTCTGGACTGTAAAAAATATTCTAATGTAACTTAACTATAATAGTAGGAAAAAATTGCTCAGCTAATTGATAACAAAGATGGAGGATGATCTAGACAGCAGTATGGTGACTGGTCACATGATAATTTTGGATACAGAACCTCATTTATATTGAGGGCCACATTCCATTACTGGACAATGTTTGGAAGGCCACATACTAAAATGAGCAAGGCTGATGCGAAAACAAGTGAGAGCAGATGGACAGGCCACCTATTTTCAGAGCTTGGAACTTGGAATTCAAAAACTATCTTGTTAGTACTAGCTGTTACTTTTGAAAAAAGCATAACATATTTGTGTTAATGTTACTGGTTTCATCACATATTTATTTAGTGTTGCTTGTTATTTTAAACATAATTTGAAATAATTTAAGCCTTGAATTTAAGAAAATGATAAGAAATTACCAACACTTCCCTGACCCTAGAAAAGGTAGTATTTCAGAAGTAATGAATTGGTTTTACTTTTCGCACACAAAAGGGAAACTATTGTCCGCCTTGTAAGTACACGCAAAAGTAATACATGGCAGAGAATGTTGGTTCTTCTAATGCATTACTTCCAAGCTCGAACTATTTTCTTCCAGCTACCTCCTTCCCATTCCACTCCTTTCTCACCACTTCCCTTCCTCCCTAATCCTGCCATAAGCAACAATTCCTTAATAAGCTTGTAGCTCTGAGCGGTTTAGACAGGGAGAAACTGACCTCTCCAGCCAATGCCAACTGTTACAACACTTGCTGTTTTTATTGGTCTATTGTAATTGTCAGTTTAATTTGAATTTCCCTCCCTGCAGGTCCTTGTTTATTATGCTTGATAGCCTTAACAGTTTAGATGGCTCTACTTGGTCAGTTGGTCAGGCCTGGTTAAATCAAGTGCTCCAGCGTCATGACATTGCACGAGTCCTTGAACCTTTGCTTCTGCTGCTGCTTCACCCAAAAACTCAGCGCATTTCTGTTCAGAGAGTGCAAGCTGAATGCTATTGGAATAAATCTCCCAGTTTTCCTGAAGAAGAAAATGAAAAGCATTTTATGCAGAAATTTAACTGTGATGGTTGTAAGTAGTCTGTGTGCATATGTAAAAAATTTATTTCATATGTCTGCTATTCCTTCTTCAAGTGTGCTTAACTTGACCTGCCTCAACATGCAAGTGGGGAGCAGGAGCATGCCCCATAGCTCCACCCTGAATGTCTGCGTGTGATTTTGTCCCCTGAAGTCCACACTCATACCACAGACATCTAGAGGAGGCTTACTCATAGTTTTGGCTCACATGGAGCTGCACATGTGTCGGCTCTTTGTCTTCAGAAATGACTAGATTAAGTACTCTAGCTGTATGCAGCCGCTGCTGGGAGAAAGTGAGGCCACATGCACCACATTGTAGAAGTTCAGGGTTAGACTTCTGCAGTGTGCTGTACATTGGGCTACATCTGTACCAAGTTCTGAAACTTCCATTAGTTCTAAACATGGCAACCAGATTGGTTCTTGGTACATTTAGGAATGACCATATTACACCAATATTAAAATCACTCGACTGGCTGGCAGTTAGTTTCCAGGCAAAGTAAAAAGTGTTGGTTATTACCTTTAAAGCTCTACACGTTTTAGGTCTCGGTTACCTACAGGATCCCCTTCTCCCATATAATCCACCCTGTACACTCAGGTCTTCTGAGAGATATCACCTTCAGTCAGCCAAAACTAGACTGACTGCTACCTAGAGAACATGTTCTTCAGCCGCCCCTAGACTGTGGAATGACCTGCCAAAAGAGATTTGTCAGCTTGAGATGTTGTCTGAGTTTAAATTAGCAGTAAAGAGCAGTTTCTTCTGGCAGGCCACCCAGATTATTTTTAAATTATAGGTTTTAAATTATTTATTGATGGATTTTAATATGCATTTGTTTTATATGCTCTTTTAACTGATGTTATGTGTTGTGTTATTTGTTGTTGTTCCCTGCCTCGATCCACAGGGAGAGGCGAGTAAGAATTAAATATTAGTATTATTATTAGGAGTCTAGCAAGGCATGACAGAAGTCTACTGAAAAGGTGGGCAGACAAAGTATTTCCAGAATCTGCTTTGTTTTTGTTTGTTTTTTACAAGTGCTGAGATTCTCCAACTAGAGCCCAATACAAAACAATGACTGGATCTAGCGGACATGTACCTGGGTGGTTTTTCCCAGCAGTTTATTTTTAGTGTTTTTTTCTAACCGAGGAAGTCTTTTTAGTTGTTCCTATTCATAGAGAATTAGGTGTCAAAGTCCTTTGCTGACCTATTTCAAAACACTTAATGATCTGCTTGGAGATTGCATGTACATTTTTATCCTAAAAAAATCAGTTTCTAGGAACAGACTGCATTTTTCATGCAAAATTGGTAGTTTTGCTCAAAAAACAACAATTTTGCACAAGCAAACTACATGTGTTTCTGGAAACAAGTGTTTTTTCTATGTAAAAAAAATGTGCAGCCTCATTTCCCAAACTCTTTAGAATGTGCATTGAATACCACATAAAAATTATACAGAAATATGTATTTTTCTATGGGGGGTGCTTTGGAAATTATTCAAAAAATTGACATTCCTAGATCATCACAGATTTACATCCCTGGGTAGCAGTAACCGTATAAAGAGATGGACCCAAACATTTGTAGAAATGTGCATACCTAGCTCTCTGTTTTTCCATTTTCACCCTACCTCATCTTTCCTCTAGAGGTTTAACATTCAGCCACTGTGGAGTGGTAATACTGTAGTTACCTAATGTGGATGTACTTAATAGTTACAGTTTGAGGTTAGGATGCTACTTGTATGTAATCCGTCAGAATGAACACTAAAGCCAAAGTAATGCTATATGATTTTTGCTAATAATCTCTCACTGATGGTTCAAATCAAATACATATATAAAATTGTTTGAGTAGGAAAAGGTTAATATCTGTTAATTTTATGCTTTTTGTTTAAGCTTTTGCCCACATGCCAGCAAATCAAGAACGAGATGTTTCAGTCAAAGAGAACAATGAGAAGCAACTTGCCATGGATGAAATGGAGAACTTTAGTCTTACGGTCAACCCCTTAAGTGACAGGATCTCCCTACTGAGCACTAGCAGTGAAACTATTCCTTTGGCTGCTTCTGATTTTGATCTTCCTGACCATCAGATAGAAATGATGCAGAGTTCGGACTCTGGCTGTTCCCAGTCCTCTGCTGGGGATAACCTAAGTTATGAGGTGGAAGCTGAAAGCCTGACTGCACCAGACAGTTCTCCGCATTTGAGAGGAGATTCACCAGATGAAATAGTACAGCAGGTGGTCATAGACTTGATATGCAAGGTTGTCAGTGGGCTTGGTGAAGATACTGAACCACCTAAACACTATCTGTATGCAGAAGATACTTCAGCTAAATTAAATTCCTTGGATCCTTCTGAAGAGGTAACTAAAATGGAAGAGCCAAATATTCAAGACAGTCAGAGCAGCTTGCTTAGCAATGACAGCTCCCAGTTGTTATCTCTCTCAACAGAGACAGGACTTGAAAGCATTTCCAATGAAATCTCCAGAAACAACTCCTCACCTTGTATCTCGTCAAGCCAGCAGACTCTCAGTGACCCAAATTTCACATCAACAGAAGTCAGGTCCAGGCAGAGAAGTCACAGTAGCATCCAGTTCAGCTTCAAAGGTAAATTGCCTGAAAAAACATCAGAGAAAGAAACTATTGTGAAAGAGTCTGGTAAGCAGCCAGGAGCAAAACCCAAAGTCAAAATAGCCAAGAGAAAAGATGAAGAGAAGAAGAAAGCACAAGCTGAGAAGGTTAAGCAAACCAGTGTATTCTTCAGTGATGGCCTTGACTTGGAAAACTGGTACAGCTGTGGAGAGGGAGAAATCTCAGAAATTGAGAGTGATGCGGGGTCTCCAGGGACGCGGAAGTCCCCCCATTTTAACATACATCCTTTGTATCAGCATGTGTTGCTCTACCTTCAGGTGTATGACTCCTCAAGGACTCTGTACGCCTTTTCCGCAATTAAAGCCATCTTGAAGACAAATCCTTCTGCTTTTGTGAATGCCATCTCTACCACCAGTGTCAACAATGCCTATACCCCCCAACTTTCATTACTTCAGAATCTCTTGGCCAGGCATCGCATATCTGTCATGGGCAAAGACTTTTACAGCCATATCCCGGTGGACTCGAACCATAATTTTCGGAGCTCCATGTACATAGAGATCCTGATTTCTTTGTGTTTGTACTATATGCGGAGCCACTATCCAACCCATGTGAAAGTCTCCTCACAAGACCTGATAGGCAACCGTAACATGCAGATGATGAGTATTGAGATCTTGACTCTTCTCTTTGCAGAGCTGGCAAAAGTGGTGGAAAGTTCCACCAAAGGCTTCCCCAGCTTCATTTCAGACATGCTTTCCAAATGCAAGGTGCAGAAGGTGGTCCTGCACTGTCTGCTGTCCTCCATATTCAGTGCCCAGAAGTGGCATAGCGAGAAGGTGGCTGGAAAAAACATAATGACAATTGAGGAAGGGTTCTCAGAGGACAGCCTTATTAACTTCTCTGAGGATGAATTTGACAATGGTAGCACCCTCCAGTCTCAGCTCTTAAAAGTCCTCCAGCGGCTCATTGTCCTGGAGCACAGAGTCATGACTGTGCCTGAGGAGAACGAGACAGGCTTTGACTTTGTCATCGCTGACTTGGAACACATCAACCCCCAGCAGCCAATGACATCCCTTCAGTATTTACATTCTCAGCCAATCACCTCCCAGGGCATGTTTCTCTGTGCCGTGATCAGAGCGTTACACCAGTACTGTGCCTGTAAAATGCACCCCCAGTGGATTGGTCTCATTACTGCTTCTCTGCCTTATATGGGGAAAGTACTCCAAAGGGTGGTGGTTTCGGTGACCCTCCAGCTTTGCAGAAACCTAGATAACCTGATTCAACAATACAGATATGAAACAGAATTGTCTGACAGTAGGCATGTGTCTCTCTTTTCCTCTTGGCAGATTTTATTTTTTAAAAATATATTAATGTTTAATATGTCCCTTGCAAAATTGCCACAAATTCCATGTTGTGTTTTAGGCCCCTTTGGATGGCATCAGTTACTCCGCCTGATATGATGCTTACTCTTTTGGAAGGCATAACTACTATTATTCACTACTGCTTACTTGATCCTTCTGCACAGTATCATCAGGTAAGGATGTTCCAAGGATTTGGCTATATCTTCAACTTTTAAAAATGTTTTTCCCCCCAAAAGTATTTGTGCTTGTTCTCGGGAGAAAAAAGCTGCTGCCTCTATTGAGTTGGAGCACCCATAAGGATGAATATGTGTGCTTCTCTCTGGGGATCATGCCAATGATTTGGCCTCTTCTGTTGTCACCAGATAGGTTTGTCCAAGTTTGGTGTACATTTGCTGCTGTTGAAGCCAATCGCAAAAAGCCCCTTACAGTAGGGCCCCCTTATCCGCTGGGGATTGGTTCTGGGAGGGGGCGTGGATACCAAAAACTGTGGATAATAGTGAATGTCATTGAAAACAATGGGACTTCCAGTTTATAAAACCATAGAATTGCCTTGGAGGACCTAGAAAATGGCTAGAGAGGACACATTTTCTAGGAAAACTCTATGGTAGGTATGCTTTTTTTGTGTCCCATGGATAATTGAATCAGTGGATAATGAATCAGTGGGTACAGGGGTCCTACTGTATTGCAAACACATAAAGCTACAGGCTTTTACATTTATTTTGAGATATGGTTCACCTTTTCTCAGGGACACAGGGAAAGTTTATATACTCAGTTAACAAAATTGTCTTTCTGTAGTACTTTATTTACTGAAGAAAATATATTTTCTGCACCAGAGAACATATTTTCTGCATCCTGCACCAGGCAGACTCTTCAGAGAGAACAACACTAAAGACATAACAGTCTACCAAGAACAAAAGGTATAGGTGAAGTCCACTGGATATTAGCAGCCTTGGTTCAAGTCCTACTTTGTGTTTTAGATGCATCCTTGGACAAGCCACTCTTTCTGAGCTTTGGTTCCCTATCTGTAAAATCAAAACAGTTCATACTTACTTTGTATGTGTCTTCAGATTGCCTGTTGACTTATGGTGACCCCATGAATTTCATAGGGTTTTCTTAGGCAAGAAATACTCAGAGGTAGTTTTACCATTCCTTCCTCTGAAATATGCAGCACCTTGTATTTACCGGTGATCTCTCATCCAAGTACTAACCAGGGCTGACCCTGCTTAGCAGCCGAGATCAGATAGGATCTGGCGCCTTTAGGGTATTTAAGCAGATACTTATGTTACAGACTTTACTTTCATGTTGTCCAATTTTATCACTTACTTGGTTACATAGTAAATCCATCTCAGTTCGCTAGGTTCTCATCAAAGTGAATTCATTAGAAGCTTCCGCTGGTCAATTTTGCCTGATCCCATCTTCTTCAATGCATCATTTGTTTGTTTGTTTTACTTATGTTCTACCTTTGTTCCAAGGAACTTAGACAACACAGAGATTTCTTGCCCCTCCCGTTTACCCTTCAGAATAAGAGGAAAATGACATCCTGTCTATTACACATATGATAAAGCATGAGAGATGATAGACATAATGCCACACTGATTTAGGCATTCTTGCCCCATTGCAGTTGATGGGTACAATTCAATGTTATTTATTTATTGTTTGTTTGTTTGTTTTTAATCTAGCTATTGCATATAAGGTACTGTTAGGAAGCATAGGACCAGGAAGTTTTATCTGCTTTTTATATGCATTTAGCAACTTGGAAGGATTAAGTCTGAAAAGCCATGCTGTAAATCCTCAATTGCCCCCCACCTCCAAAGAAAAGGTTCAAATTGAGATTGTAATTACATATCTGGAAAATCTGCTTCTTGTCATTTAAAAAATATTTTGAGCTTTAAACATTTTAATAATAAAATGACTATTTTTGTTCACTTGCTCTTGCCCTCTCCCTCCAAAATGTACAAATATGTTAGTGGTAAACATATATTGAACGTAAATTATTGTTAGTTGAAAAATGGATTTCAAGTACTATTTTCTCTTTGTTCTGTGGACTAGTAATGAATGAAGAGAGCATAGCAAAGTTTGAGTGTTGTGCAGCTCCTGTTTGTTACTGTTCAGTGTGGTTTGCATACAGGAGGCTCAAAGAAGGTTATACCGGGTATAATAATCATTTTTTGGATGGAATGGAAAGCAATATTTATTTATTTATTTATTTATTTCACCTGTTGTAATACTGTACTTTAATCATACACCAAGGGTAAAAACAAGATCCACAGTTGGGCAATAACTAATTTAACATGCAATCATTATGCAGAACTCATCAAGTTAGGTGGTTTATTCAGTCTGCAGTGTCTATCTGCAACAGAGTTTAACTGCTGACCATAAGCGTGCATCCAGCCTAGTTGCTGGACTTTTCTCTTTCTTTTTCCATTTCTTAAATATTTGTGTCACTTAGGATGGTGAAAACTTTGAGAGAACTTGAAACTGACACACTTTCGTAGCATTGTGATTGGTTCTAATAAAGACATTGCCCTGTTGTGGATGGTATTTTGTTTCATGGATCCTCATCTTATATGTTTTAATTCCATGGTTGTTTATAGAAAGAGTAAAACAATCAAAAAGCAAACGTATAAAAAAGCAAATAGTTTCTCTTGATGAGCTTTGAATTAGCTGCTTATACTTGCTTAGTGCAGGCATTAGCAAATTCTGGCTTGACACAGGCTTCCTGATTTTCCAATTATATTTTTTTAAAATTGGAACATTCAGAAATCACACGTTCATCCCCATCCCTCCTGTCCCCCATCCCATCTGGAAAGTATAGTTAGCATCACATCTGTATTCCATCAAATATTGATCATCATCAGTTTAAAAATTGCTTCTAACCATAGCATCAAAATACACTGTATAATTTAAAGACAGTTTTGGTTCACGTTCAGATCAAACATAGTGCTAATTAAAAACAGAAAGGAGAAGTCAAGAGGGAAATGTATGTCCAGGGTGAAGGAGGGTGAGGCTTTCCTATCTGTCAGTATCACTGAGAGTAATTGATTGTTTTTTCCCCCCACCTTTATCTGAACCAGCTTCTGGTTAATGTCGATCAGAAGCACATGCTGGAAGCCCGCAGTGGGATCTTGTCTATCCTTCACATGATCATGTCATCCGTAACTCTTCTGTGGAGCATCCTGCACCAGGCAGACTCTTCAGAGAAAACATCTGCTGCAGCTGCTGCAGCTGTTACTACCATTAATCTTGGTTCAACAAAGGTCAGAACATCAGAGGTTTGGGGAGGGGGAGTACACTTTGTCAACTAGACTGAGCTGTGTTTGTTTAATTGTGTAATAAATCAACAACACATTACCTGAAGTACCACTAGAGATAAAACTGCCTGTTGAATTTTTGATGGAAACTGAAAATGTTAGACTGGGGGGGAAACCTTAAAATGCTTTTTTGAATTCTTAGTGTTGTTAGACCAAATTACTGTTTACTGTTAATGTGGGAAAACACTGCCTGTGCCTTCATGTGAGTAAACTCTACAGCATTACTAGTCTTTTGTAATCCAAAATCAGCCCCACATCAGTTCTTACCAAGCAAGCCATAGGTTAACTCCAACTCCCAGTTCCTCTTAAAACTTCATGTGCCACCATTGTCATTTATTTTCCATATTTTCAGCAGTCCCAGGTCTGTTGTTTAGAGACCTCACAAGGTGCTAGAACAGCTGTGTTTTATCTGTTCAGACATCATGCCTAATTATAGGTAGTGCAAAATTTCTAAACCTACTCCACCCCATAATTTCTAATATTGGTTTGTTTTCTGATTTGAAATGGTCTCTTGATGGAGCTATAAAACCACATCATGACATACTTAAACTTCCTTAATTGTGGATGGTTGTGATGTCTTAATTGAGCCAAATGAGTTGGTTGAATGTGGGATAGCAGTAAAGAACAATAAACGTCAGGAAAGGTAGCACACAGCAGCTTCTTGTCATCAAATGCTATTCCCACCACATCCTATCTTCTTC
Source organism: Gambelia wislizenii (assembly GCA_030847615.1). NCBI lineage: Eukaryota > Metazoa > Chordata > Lepidosauria > Squamata > Crotaphytidae > Gambelia > Gambelia wislizenii. The sequence goes on along the minus strand of JAUMIR010000001.1, from coordinate 158,903,878 downwards.
CAGAACAAATGTTCGGAAAAAACCTCAAAACCTTCAACAAAATTTTTCAATGTTTTTACTGTTGCCCAACCATAGAATAATACCTTGGATGCATGTTTTAAAAATAAATGTGTTCTGTTGTGAATTTCAGAACTTGAGGCAGCAGATTCTTGAACTACTGGGTCCAATTTCAATGAATCATGGTGTTCATTTTATGGCAGCTATTGCATTTGTGTGGAATGAAAGGAGGCAACAAAAACATGCTTCAAGGACTAAGGTATGTTAAGTGATGCAGCCATTCCAAAACAGTTCACATCTAGGACACTCACATCTCAATTCTTTTAAATGTCCTTGAAAGAGCAAACTGCTGAGAAAAACAATAGTTTCTGTTGATGATTTTCAAATTAGCTGCTTACTTTGGCTTCGTGCAGCCATAACAAAAATTATAACTTGTCACAGATGCAATGCTTTCTGATATTATAATTACATTTTTTTAAAGGAAAATGACAATAATGATGATTAATTTTGCACTTTAAGGGTTTTGTTATCATATTTAAAAGATGCTTAATACCTCTGAAGCCAGTGTGGCATAGTGGTTGAGTGTTGGACTATGACTGTAGAGACCAAGGTTTGAATCCCCGCTCAGCCATGGAACCCCACTGGGTAGCCTTGGGCAGGTCACATACTCTCAGCCTCTGAAACCCCTGTGATAGGTTTGCCTTAGGGCCACCATAAGTCAAAGATGACTTGAAGGCACACAACAACAAAAACCTCTGGACAAGTCTGCAGCCTGCCAATCCAGTGAGTTTTATTGATCAGCTATGCTAGATACTCCATTATTGGATGAATGAGTTTGCTACTTAAGCTGTAGGATGCTTTGTTGGTCAAGTCCCAGGCACATATGTGCATGACAGAAATCGCAAGCATAAGAACCTCTTCCTCTTAGAATACTCCATTAGCACCTGATGAGAGGGTACTGACCCAGATTCTGGCTATAAAGTTTTGTTCCTTCAGTATCAGTCCTGGATAGTTTTGTTGCTCTCTGTTTTCTGTGGCTGACACAGAAAAGTGTTTCTATTTTAGCTGGGAGCAATCCTGTTTGAGGAAAAGTAATAATTTTCAGCACAGGTGTAGCAGAGAGCAACAGGAAAACTAATTAGAGTTGTGTCATGCCTAGCCACTGAGTGGGTGCCAAGGAAGGTGTTTTATTTTTCTGTATCAAATTGGTAATGATGCAAGTCTCACTTTTTTTGCTCAAAGCAGAGCCTTAAAGAGCCATCCATCAACTGTATTATGCTTCTAGAAGAAGTAGAACTTCACTACCAACAGCCTTCTGCATAATCAAAAGAGGAACATATTAGCATTGCTTTAGAAAGGCTTGGGGACATTATGAGTTTCTGGGGTCAACTTGGCTCCTTAGGATTCATAATTAGGATCCATAAGCTTGTTGCTTTTCAGTGAGAAGTTGAGCTGCTTTACCCTCTGCCAGTAGGTATTTTTTCCCAGTGGACAAGCTAAGAGGATGCTTTTCAAAAATAAGTCCCCTGGTCTGGATTAATGCCAAAGATGTTTAATCAATCCCAGATGGTCTTACAGTATTGACTGTTACCTTGATAAAGTTACAGGTTCTTTGGGTCCACTGTGGGTGCCCAGCATAATTACTTCATGCTAAATCTCTAACCAAGGGCTTAGAGAAGTTTTTTTTTTTTTTTTTGGACTACAATTCCTGGAGTCTCCCAGCTGGGATTCTGGAACTTCTAGTCCAAAAAAGTAACTTCTCCAAGCTTTTCCTAGCCTGTCTGCAAAGCTTACTAGTTCGTGGCCAAGTAGAAATTCACATTGTAATGACTGATAACCCAAACTTCTTTTGGAAATAGAGAGCCAGTGGGGTGCAATGGTTTGAGTGCTGGATTACGACTCTGGAGATCAGGCTTTGAATCCCTACTCAGCCATGGAAACCCACTGCGTGACCTTGGGCAAGTTACACTCTCTTATCTCCAGAGGAAGCCAAAGACAAAACCCCCTCTGAACAAATCTTTCAACAGAAAATCCCATTATAAGGATATGCCTTAGGGTCACTAAAGGTGGAAAGAACTTGAAGGCACACAGCAGCAAATACTGTAAACTGCTGCCTAGATAGCTGAATAGCAATGTAGATCAAACAGCAACTAAGGGATTCCATGGCGGATTTATCTGCATTGGTAAAGTTTGTTTTTATCAAAACCATACATAATTGCTTTTTTTGTGATTAGAACATTTTATGATTAGTGGGAGATACAGAGAGAATGCTTTTAGAATGGATAATAGTTCATTCAGTAGCTCAGAGATAACAGTAGAATAGACTAGTTTGTCTACATAAAGAAGTACCCCAACTTTTTAATTGGCTTGTAGGTCTGTCTTAGATTGCTTTTGAAATTGCTTTGAGGCTGCTAATAGCAGAGTCCTGTATATGATTGCTGAAAAGTCAGTTCCGTTCAATTCACTGATGCTTTCTCCCAGGTAAATGGAATAAAATGATTATAGCTTAAATTACATGGGCAGTTTTGAAATGATCAGGACTTGACTGTACAGGTCGCCCCACCCCAATATCCGTGGGGGATATGTTCCTAGACTAACTGTGGATTCGTGAAACCATGGATAATAGCATACCCTATTGAAATGAATGAATTCTGGCCCAACTTCATGTGGAAGCATACCGTAAAATCACTTTGTAGGATCTAGAAAATGTCTAAAGAGGACATGGTTTTTTTCGGATGTGGATACCAGGGTCAACCTGTACTAGACTTAGAGGCCATGTGTGATGTCCTTTTCCAGGTCATTCCCACTGCCAGTGAAGAGCAGCTTTTGCTAGTGGAGTTGGTTCGTTCTATCAGTGTTATGAGAACTGAGACTGTTATGCAGACTGTGAAAGAAGTCTTAAAGCAACCACCTGCAATAGCTAAGGACAAGGTATGGAAATAGCAACATTGCTCTGAGTTTAAAATGAAGGTTGAATATACCAAACCAAATTACATCACAGGTGTTGCACTGCTGTTGCTTTATAGGTAGACTAGCCTCATTTGAAATTAAGCACTTTGTAATGAAAACAGATGGCATTTCTGAGTAGTTTAAAAGATACTAAAACTTCAACATAAGCATGCTTTTATTTTATGCATTTTTACCATGTCCAGTAAAAGTTCGCTTAGATTATATCCCTCTGATATAAACTCCCTGTTATCAGCTCCTTTTAAATGTTATTAATAATGGCAACGTTTCTGAAACAGACTAAATCTAAAGCTAGCTTCCTTCACTATAGATTACCAAAACTATCTTTCCAGGTTTAATTTAAGGGTAGAAACTAAGAAAAGATAGCTGAGACAGGCATGCCCCCCCCCCATCTTTGCCTTATGACTGTCAATCTCTATCTTGGTAGAATTCTTTTGAATTTACCATTTTGATCACATCTGCCGTTCACAAGGTTGTAAGCAACAGTACTGTCCAGCAGGTAGATCAGCATTCGCTTTGAGAATCTCTTAAGCTTACGAGTTTTAGTATGTTTGTATACAGAAGAATTAAGTAGACAGCTTTATAATCTTTCTAGCTGTTTATTAAAGCAAACAAAACAGGTCATACATTTATACACTCTCCTTGAGGAAGTTTATCATATCACATGGATCTTACATAGTCTAGCTACCTTCTTATGGGCACATACTTATATGGATACTACATAGTCTAGCCATAGAGAAATTTCATGCCTATAATAGTATATCTGTCCATGATCTAGTACTATTTGTCCTATAATAGATGTCATTCAGCACAACTATAACAATCTGTGCAGAAAGGAATGGTTCTCTCTCTCAACCAGCATTGCAGAGTGTGATGCACAGCCATAAGGGTCAGCCTTATAAGATTGTCGATAAGACTGCCCCTGGGCTAGATTGAGGTGGTATTTCTACTGGGGCTGTTATCTCATAATCTGATAATCGTCCAATAAGGAGATGAGCATTATTGCACCTGAAAAGAGCCAAGAACTAGAAGCCACTAACTCTTGACCTGGCTTCCTGCCTTCAAGCATGATTAAGGCCTCATTATGGAGATGAAATACACTTAGATGGGTTCTTGTTTTTTTCTACAAGACACTGGCCTCTGCTTTTTTTTGTACTAGAACTAATTCTGTTTATAGTTGGCAGTTCTATAGCCTTACAGCTGTGTTACACAGTTTCTCTGGCAACAAATAACACATTTAACCCTAGAAGCTCATCCTCTGCAGTACAGAGTACAATTGCTTTTAACTGTAATGTAACACATTTTGCATTTAACAGCTAACCTGCGGGGCTGGAAACTGGCAAATAAAAAAGCCAGCCTGTTGCATATACAGGAATGAGCTTTTCCAATTTCTATGCTTTAACTTTCTGCCATGTGATTATGGCACTCCCTGAAATTGTGCATGTGGCTAGGACACTCCCTGATATTATGCTGCCAACTAATTGTTTTTCTTTCAGTGATTTGCATTAATCATTTGATTTCTGAGTTGTCATTAAATTTTGGACATTGAAAAAGATCCTTTCTTTTTGTAACACTGTGCTTTTTCAAACAAAATCTTTCTAGAAGCATCTTTCACTGGAGGTCTGCATGTTGCAGTTTTTCTTTGCATACATTCAGAGGTAAGGCAGTGAGGTTATACCTTATTTCTTATCTCCTTCAGTGTCTTCAAGTGAGATGTTTTTAAAAGGGCATGTTGGTGGAACAGTTCCTTCAGAGTTGAATGATTCTGAGAGCTGTGGCCAAAGTGGCAGAGAAAGAGTTGAAGTCTAATTCCAGGTTTTGAAAAATTAAACGCATTCAAGTTTGAAAATTGGAAGATTTTCTCTTTTTGTTGATTTCACATTTCCTCTAGAGTTCTTCGTTATATTTTTACAAATTATCTTTTTGGCCATTAAGTGAAAGAAAACACCAACTTTAGATTGCAGTATTATCCATTCGGTCTGCCATCATGCTGCAGTATGAAGAAATGCTCTAATGAATTACCTCTGGATGCACTCATGACTTACTTCCTTTCTTGTAGAATCCCTGTGTCCAACATAGTTGACAGCTGGGCCTCACTGTTGCTTCTTCTGAAGGATTCCATACAACTTGGCCTTCCAGCTCCGGGGCAATTTCTAATACTGGGGTGAGCCATTTGGTTTACAAGAGTATTGCTTGATGTTCCTTTGGAAACATTCCAAAAGACTAAAAAGTGCCTCTTATCCTTAGGAAAAATACCACTTCACATTTCACCAAGGTTTTAATCGTCCATTCAGAGTTAGAAATTCATCTTCCTGTGTAGCCTATCCGGTACAACTGGCTCCAGAGATAACCAGTACCAATACATCTCACTGCGTAGTATCCTCATAACTTTATGCAACACTGGTGTTAAGCCATGTTTTGTTTCATTGCATTGGATGTTGTGGATAATAGCCACAATCTTAAATGTTTGCTGGCACTAAAAAAACACACCCAATCACTTTGAGTTATCTGAACATTTCAGTAAATGCACTGGGCTGGTTCTAGACTTGCTGTTCTGCATGGCAAGTGGAGACAGGGAAAAGTAGAGATCCAAAAAAGTTTCCTCAGTGGAGAAAGTGAGGAGGCAATATTTGCTGATTTCCCTCATAACCCTCCCATGCTGCTTTGAAGAGTCTTTCCCTCCTCAGCAGGAGAGTTTTTTCAGGGAGCTTCAGGAAGAAGGAAGAATTGGCAAAATAAGTAAATGAATGAATAAATAAATAATCTCTTTCTTCTGGTGGTTAGATTCTGGTGCTACACAAGGTCTTCTGCTTAGGAGACACAGCTGTTTGAGGCTGTCTGGCCCCCTCTTAAGTTCTTCTGCTTCTGAAAAGCTTCTCTGCAAAGTTAGGTCACCCTGTGGGGTTGCTTCCAATGTTACATGAGAGCTGCTGTTAAAAAACCGGAGATTGGGCACCACCTGCTTTACATCAAGGAACCTGTGAACATGAATTCCTTTGAATCGCAAATATTTTTGGCCAAATGAAGATCTAATTCCCCTATTTTATGGACAATATCATATGAAAGTTTATTACATCTGTTTGTTTCTCTATTTGTTTTCAAAGAGTTTTGAATGAATTTATTATGAAAAATCCAAATCTGGATAATAAAAAGGACCAGAGAGATCTTCAGGTAAGAAGCTAGTACTATTAGTTACTATTGGACTTAAAAAAAAAAAAAACTTAGAATTTTCATCTGATTGCAGTTCCTCGGCAATACTGTCCAGTTTTTGTAAGCTCTTGTAATAGAAACTATGGACTGGTTCATGGTGACAACAACAATAATTTTGTTTCTTATGTTATCTTAGTATTGTTGGAATTCGTTGTTAATTGCAGTGAATTGAATTCATTGGAAAGGATCACTGTGTCTTAGTCTTGGCAATTTCAGCAAGATTTATGTACCCTTGATTCTTGGGAATGCATGCTAAGAGTTCATAATTTTAGGCTTGCTTATTGTGTGATCCTACACCTGATGAATTTCTTGCTTAGCTATTGTGGGGATTTTATGAAGATATAGTGGAGATGAAGTGTACCAGGTATGCTACCTTGAACCCACTGGAAGAAAAACAGGATATAAATCTGCTTTTTTATTTTTATAAATAAAAATGGGATTGCCCTATTTAGTTGTAAGGTCTACTAAATGTTATCAGTTGACCTCTTATGACTTTGCCTTTCTTATGCAATGCATTCCTCTTTTTTAGAAACTGATACCATGAGAGAAACACTTGCTTCTCTTATACACAGCAACATTTCTGTTCGTGTTTCTTCCCCCCACCCCTCCAGGATGTCACTCACAAAATAGTGGATGCCATTGGAGCGATTGCTGGCTCGTCTCTGGAACAGACTACATGGCTAAGGCGAAATCTAGAGGTTAAGCCTTCCCCCAAGATAATGGTTGATGGAAACAACCTAGAGTCTGATGTTGAAGGTTATTTTTCTCTTTTTCTCTTCTGTCCAAAATATCTCATCAGCTAAAAGAAAGATATATTTTTGTTGCTTCTAACCATATAAAAGGACTCCCAGGCTTACATCCAACATCATATTAGCAAATGCATTAGAATGCACACAACTCTCTGTATGACTCCAAATTTGGCTCTAGAGGTTGGGAGAGGGTAGCAGTGAGAGTTGGGAGAGGGTAACAGTGAGAGTTGAGATATCTTCTCTCTGTTTGGTTGGCAGAAGCACCCCATTGGATCCTGCCTGCTGATTTAAATTTACTTAAAACTCAGCTAAGGAGTGTACACTTCTGTATCCTTACCCATAGCTGGATGTGGAACCATGTGTATTAACAGATCCTGGTTGGCATCCTGTTAGTGGCATGTGTACACACAAGTTTCCCTTACACCTGTTTGTCCTTTTATGGGCACTGCAGAAATTGGTTGTCCCTTTTCTTTCTTCAGTGCCCAAAGACCTCCCTCGACTTACCACACAGCCTTGAATACCCCCCTCCCCCCACAGCCATTCCATGCCTTGTGGAAAGCAGGCAAGTTCAGACGAGTGTCTGGCTGTGTCTCCGTAGCCAGACATGGAGTGTTCACAGCACTCCTGAGCCTTCTGGAGGACCCTGGAAGCTCTCAGCACTGATGTAATAATTTTATGTCTGGTTATGGGGATATAAGCAGACACCAATCCTACCCACTCCCAACAAGGCACAGAGGGGGAAGAGGTTGTACAGTAAATCCAGGGGGTGGTGTGTGGCTCAGCCTAGCATAGGGTCCATATGCTGAACCGCTACATTACACTAGGCTGTACAGAGCTGCAACCTGTGTGTATGGTTTCTTCACCCAATCCAGCAGCCATCTTATACAAGTAAGATATAGGGGAAGAAAGTATCTCTTCCTTACCTGCCAGACAGCAAATTGTCAGGAATTCAGTTTCACGTAGAAAGAGCGATACATACAGCTCCAGTTCTGCATGCCCTGTGCTGGATCAAAGTCATTATGGTACAGGGTATATCTTCATGTAAACAATGGTCCTGTTTGTCGTCGTTGTTGATGATGATGATGGTGATGCCATAAGAATCCATGCCATAGCAATCATTGTTGCAACTTTTGAGTGTGTTTTAGTTCAGCTTAAACCTGTAATATCTTTACACGAATAAAACAATACTGTACTTAGTTTTTAATCAGACTTCTGTTGGCTAACGATTTCATGTGTTCAGAAAAATCTGGCAGAATTTTACTTGGTTCTGTAAATCCCAGTATTAACTTGCTTTAAGGGCTGCAAAGTTTAGAACTAGGTTTTTTCTTTTCTTTAAAATGGCTTAATAGATATATAATATTCATGCTCCCAATAAGTTTTCTTCCACATTTTCATTTTCTTTTTAGATATGTTATCTCCAGCTTTGGAGACCTCAAGCATTACTCCATCTGTTTATAGTGTTCATGCCTTAACACTGCTATCAGAAGTAAGTTTTTTTTTTTCATTTTAAACAGACTGTTCACAATAGGGTAGCACTTCCAGATTCCTTCAGTGAGCCACTGCCTCTTCTTCAAGGCACAACTGTCTATTTGCCGGCCTCTCCTTCTGTGTCCACTCCCTCTCAGAGGGAAAACACAAGGAAACTGGAGGTTGCAGCTGTACTGCCTTACTCTTTTTCTTGCTGACATGTTTGGAGAGGGCAAAGTACACAGGCAGCAACAGCAATGAAGAGCAGAACCCAGGAGGCTGTAGAGAAGGGGATACTGGGCTCTCTCCAAGAGTGTGGATCTCAGCTCAGTGAAGTTTTTGCTTCATGTGATGCCAGCCCTGCAGCAGTAATATTAAGTATTACTGTTAAGTATTACAAAACAGTCCCTTGATACTTCTATAGACTTCTGATGTTTGTTACAGCTCTCACTTTTACCTGGTATAGGTGTTTGTGCTACTTTTTTCTTGTTACATTTAGTCTTTTAATTTAATTTTAATTTTAATTAGGTATTTATACCCCGCTCTTCAGCCACAAAGGCTATCAGAGTGGCTTACAAATTGTTAAGCAATAGCAATTTTACAGATCTACACTGCATTAAGCAGTTTCCAATGTGTATTAGCTAATGGCCCCCACAAGCCGGGTCCTCATTTTACCGACCTATGAAAGGATGGAATGCTGAGTGAACCTTGGAGCCCTCTGGAATCGAACTTACAATGTGGTGACTTGCAGTACTGGTATTTAACCACTGTGCCACCAGGGCTCCCTTGTGCTTTCTGGAAGTGTTTGAGTCTACCTGTACCTGAAAGAGTGCTGGGTTTTTAATGTTATCTTTTATATGGTTGGAAAGCATGTCTTCAGAAAAAAGTAAGGAAGAAAATGTGAGGTGGCCTATGCTTGGAATATTTCTTCCCCTTGGACATGATAAGTAAAAATGTACTGAAGCACGATTTATACTGAATCACCCCTCCATCTTCCTCCTGTGTGGCTGCAAGGGGGAGTTTGGCAGTACAGTTGGAGCCCTATATCCACACAAGCAATATTCATGGTTTCAGTTATCCACAGGACACAAGATAGGAACACATACCATAGATTTGCACTGGAAAATTTCTAGAGAAGATGCCTCTCTAGGCATCTTCTAGGTCCTTGAACACAACTCTATGGCATGTTTTTACCAGAAGTCTTTTACTTTAGTAGTGTTTGCAGTTTCCAGTATCTGTGGTAAGCCTGGGAACTGAACCCTTGCGGATACAAAGGTCTGACTGTACTAACACCTGCTTTTGTTTAATCACTGTTTGTCATGTCATCTGATCCTGGAACTGTGGCTAATTTTTACTATGAACAAGAAACCCTCTGAAACCATAGTTTGAAGTTGACTTGTTTGAAGCTAAACGTAGTTAATGTCAACCACCTTTTGTTGGGCTGAATGACACAACAAACGGGTATTAACCAAAAGCAGAATCTGATTTTTTTTTTTTACCCAGCTACATAGTGGGAGAAGAGGAGTGGGGGGGCAGTACAAAACCAGGAGAAAGGTAGATTTGTTCAGGTCTGGCTAAACCAGGAATGGGGAACATCTGTTCCACAAGCTTCTGTTATATCCAATTAGTGATTGATGGTAACAGAAAAGAGCCTACTTTAAATGTGTTTATATTGTATGTGTTCAGTTTAGGCCAAGATTTGTAGTATAACAGCCAACGAAGTTCAGTACCAGTGTCAGGCATTCAGTAGGTATACAAGTTGTTGTCTCCCATTGACAGGACAATGAAACAAAATCTAATGCATTGGTGGTACTCCTCATTATGACTTTACTGGAATATCTGTTTAGTTTAGACAAGTTATGGATATTTGAAAGTGAGCTTGTTAAACAACATTTTATTTCTGACATCTAAAAAATAATAAATTTAGCTGGGAACTGAATAGTCAACCTTTGAGAGATGTTTATTTAAAGTTTTTAAAAATACATTTTGAAATCTTTTCAGTATAACCCCAGAGCTGTGAAATACTATGTAAGAACTTCACTAATATTTCCAGGATTATTTTTTTTTTACTGCATTCCAGGTTTTGGCCCATCTTCTGGATATGGTTTTCTACAGTGATGAAAAAGAGAGGGTTATTCCACTTCTTGTAAATATAATGCACTATGTTGTGCCTTACCTCCGCAATCACAGGTACCTCTGCAATTACATGTTCAACATGATAAACTATATAGCGTCTCATTGAAGCAACTGTAGTAGTGTTTGCATATAGTATTCAACTTATTCATAGACATTTACCATGAAAGATAGTGGCAGATTATTCTGTTTTGCAGAAACTGTTCTAAAGACTATCAAGGGCTTCCCCCAGATGGTATTTCACCATCCCATTCAGTACTCCAGCTTTTATTTACAGCTGGACCCCCGTATCCATGGAACCAATATCTGTGGTTTCAGTTATCTGCAGAGAAACAGCACACTTACTATAGAGCCTTCCTAGAAAATGCATAGAGAGGCCTCCTCCCTAGATATTTTCTAGGTCCTCCAAGGCAATTCTATGGTATTTAAACCAGAAGCCCCATTATTTTCAATGGCATTCACTGTTATCCATGGTTTCTGGTATCTGCAGTAAGTCTGGGAACTGAATCCCCGTGGATACAGGGGTCCGACTATACTGCACATTAAGGTTTATTGATAAATTAAAACAGTTGTTCCCATAATAATGTTTTGCCACTCCTTTGCTCCCTCAAGCTAGTTTTTCCAGAGTTGGATCTGCTACTTTTATTTCTCACCCCTTCAGGAAGAGTCTGTGTTAGTGATCTTGGTACAAAAGACATACAAACTGTACTTTTCATGATTACTGAGGTGTTACTTAAATTCAATTCTTCTGCTTTTTGTGGATATTTTGCCTTTCACTAGTCTAATGCTTCAAGGCCACATTTGCAACCTATTTTAAATAGTAACTTTTAAATAGCCATGTCTCAGTAACTTCCATGGTTAATTTAATGGATATTCCTGAAACAGTTACCATCTTGAGCCTTACCATTCAAAGAAACCCTTTAGTACATCACAAGGAATATGTTACATATTACTAATCAATGGCAGTTGTTTTTAACTGTGGCTGACAAGACTCTGCTGAGCTCAGGGATAAGTAGTTTGATTCATACAGATTTACATTACTGAATTTACTTCTTGTACTGCAGGTATTAAGAGTTCACCTTTGTTCCTTCAATTCTCTACTTGAGGCTGATTGTTGTGGCAGGAATGAAGCTCCTGAAATTGTTCCTGACACAAAGCTGCTGGAGTAAATATGGCACAAATCTAAATGTTCCCCCTAGTATGGGCTGGAGCAGCTGTGGCCTTCCACTTATTGAATGACGACTCCCATCATCCTTTATCATTAGCCAGACTTCCTGGGGCTGACAGAGATTGGAGTCCAACAACTTTACCTCTTGCCCTACTCTGCCCTGAGTTGTCATTATTGTTCTAAGAGCAGATGCTGAGAAGGGCTAGATCTAGACATTTTGGGGCCTAAGGCAAAGATGGTGCTTGAATCCTGAGCCAAATGGACTACAGTTAATAGAACAGTGTTCTTTACCCCAGTCTCCACCCCAAAGAAGCCAGCTAATTTACAGAGCCTTGGATAGTTCATATGGTGTATGCAGAGAATATAGGGGATGGGGGAAGTCTCAGGAGGAATATTGAGGAGGGGAGCTGTGGTTGCTGTCCTCCAACTTTTTCCACCTGAGGCATTTATCTGCCTATTGGTAGTCTGGTCCTGATGCTGATACAGGAACCTATGTAGTGAGCAGGTGGTGCTTGATGGACCAGAGTGGTGGTGATTTTCTAAATTATAGTTGTCCCTCCATATCCACGGATTTAAATATTCATGACTTGAAAATATTCTTTAAAAAATAATAATGCAAAAAGCAAACCTTGATTTTGCCACCTTATATAAGGGACACCATTTTGTTATGCCATTACATATAATGGGACTTGAGTATTCATGGATTTTGGTATCCACGGGGGGGGGGGGTCCTGGAACCAAACCCCAGCGAATATGAAGGACAACTGTAATTAATTTCCCTCTGATTTACACTTTTTCCTTGTGTCTGCTCTTGGAGGGTTTCCTGATCTTCAGGAGTAACTTTTAGATAGAAGCAACAAGTAGCTGTGAGCTAGAATCCAACCCGTTGCATCCCAGCTTGAATAATTCTGAAGTATTTAACAGATTTTTTGAAAAGCTTTTAATAATATTAAATTGGATTTTTTTTTCTTCCTCTAGTGCCCATAATGCACCCAGTTATCGAGCCTGTGTGCAGCTACTGAGCAGTCTTAGTGGGTATCAGTACACAAGGAGAGCATGGAAGAAAGAAGCTTTTGACCTGTTTATGGATTCCAGCTTCTTTCAGATGGATGCTTCCTGTGTTAACCAGTAAGCCCCTTTGTTTCTTGTTTGGCGTTGGTTGTTGTTAATTTCCCTCAAGTCGACTTTGACTTATGGTGATTCTATGAATGAGAGACCTCCAAGTCACCCTATCCAAAACAGCCCTGCTCAGTTCTTGCAGAATTAGGCCGTGCTTTGCTACATGGAGTCTATCCATCTGGAATGTGGTCTTCCTCTTTTCCTGCTCCTTGCTAACTTATTAAGCGTTATGGTCTTTTCTAGTGAGTCATGTCTTCTTGTGATATGTCCAAAGTACAACAATCTCAGTTTAGACATATCAGCTTCTAGAAAGAGTTAGTACCTGGCAAATAAACTGTTTCCCTAAAACAGCCTTCTCCAACCTGGTGCACTTCAGATGGAGCTGATGGGAATTGCGCAGTGGATCCTTCCCATCCGTGGGAGTTTGGTTCCAGGGCCCCCATGGATAGGAAAAAGCATGGATGCTCAAGCCCCATATTAATCAATGGTGGCATGTGCACACACCACCACTGAATAATATGGGGCATGCCAGTCCTCAGAAGCTCCAATCCACAGATGGCTAGCCCATGGATAGGGCAGGCCCACTGTAATTCAATGTGGAGGGCAATACATTGGGTAATTCTTTCCTAAGTCAAAAGCAAAGTTCTAATAATCTACATTTTCCACAAAACTAATGTTCCTATTAATTTATATGTCTTTTCTGTATGACATCATTGGAAGTGGTCTTACTACAGGTCATTAGTCCATCTAGCTTGGTGTTGTCCATTCTAACGGGCACCAGCTCACTGTGGTTTCAGACAGGACCCTTTCCCTCTTCCTATGCAAAACATGCCAGAGATTAAACCAGGGAAGTTTTGCATGCAACACATGTTCTTTTTTACTGAGCTACAGCCTTGTACTTTTGCTCTCCACATGCTCAACCCCTGTCAAGCAAAACTTGTTTCTCTCAGTTTCCACAACTTTCCAGTTTGTCGTCCTCCTCCCCATTCTTCCAGTACATGACTCCATGTACATCTCTTCCTGGAATGTGATCATTGAGGCTGAGGCCGAGTCAGGGTCACTCGCTCAAAGATCCAGGGCTTCTCACTCAGCCCTTGTTAGACCTGAACCAAGCTTACATTATTGTGTTTCTTTATGCTACACCACCCCAATCCATGGCCACTGAAGCAACAGTGACATTCAGGTACTGAAATACCTTATTTTGATATATACAGCAGAATTCTGGAGATGGTATCACATGGACACATGCCAGTTCTCTTTCAGTGAAAGTAAGCTACTATGCCTTTTTCTTACCACAATATCATTTCTTTTTCTTTTCCTTTTTAGTTGGAGAGCAATAATGGACAATTTAATGACACACGACAAAACTACGTTCAGAGATCTGATGAGTGAGTCCTGGCTTTTATACACTGTCTGAAGATCCACAGCCCCTATTTGCTTGGAAATCACCCTGATCGTGTTAGCTAGTGAAATGTGAAGATTAGATCATGTTACCTAGTGAAATGTGAAGATCAGCTCTTATCATGATTGCTTAATGGTCCAGTCCACAGCTAAATTGTGCTATGATGGCCATTTGTTGCAAGGCTATCTCACTTGGAAAGGAAGCCTGGACATGATAAAAACTCTTCTGTTGATTGTGCAAAAACTTTGTGGAAATGTGGGGACTAGATGTATCCTTCATCCCCAGGATGAGATATGTACTCAAATGTATTTCTTAAGAAGGATCCATAACAAAACAGCATCAGCCATATATGTGTAAAGTACAGGATAGAATCTATGCACCAGCCTTTATGGCATTTTGCTTAGTGGTCTAAATGATTTCTTAGTCAAGATGCTTGTCTTCACTGATAGCACCTTCACTGTTGCTTTACTCTTTCTTTAGCACGTGTGGCTGTAGCTCAGAGCAGTTCACTCAATTTGTTTGCTAATCGGGATGTAGAGCTGGAACAGCGTGCTATGCTTCTCAAGAGGTTGGCCTTTGCCATTTTTAGTAGTGAAGTGGACCAATACCAGAAATATCTTCCAGATATACAAGGTAAATAAGGGCCTTTGCTTGGTTGATGAAAAAAATGGGTTGTATCATCTTGTTGTGTTCATCCACAAGCAGAATGGACATCTGTAGTGGAGCAGATTCTTTCAACCCCTTGCAACCACCTGTGTGTCCCCAGATCTACTGTGAAGGCTCTAGGCTCCTCTGGAGCAAATTGAGGGGTTCTAGCAGTGAAGCGAGAACAAGGAAGCCCCGCTGCATGAGAAGAAGTGTGGACAGAACACTATTGAAGGCTTATTAGTGGTTATTATCAATGCATTAGGGACCATGACCTCCTCCAGTTTCCATTTAAATTGGTAGTTAAATTTCTGCTCCATGTGTTAGATACACATTTGTACCCAGCAGATCAAAGTAGACAAAAAGTCCTGCTAATTGAATCTGAATCATAGCATTGGTTGTGTTAGTAAGTCTCTAGTAACCTACCTTGGGCTGGATTCAGAATTTGTCATACTTAAAGAGTCAGTGAATGAATAGAACATGACTAACTGAAGGCCCACTGATTTCATTAGGTCTTTTCTATATGTATGTATGTCTGAATCTAACTCACTATACTTGGAAAACAGATACTTCTCTAATATGTATTCACCATGGGACAAGTTTATACAAGTTTATATGCATGCAGATACAGATAAGATTGTGTATTTTCATCTGTAATCAATTGTCTAAAAATCACTTTGTCTTGATTTTGGCTAAACTTCTTTCTGTGTGGTTGCAGCTTTACTCCTCAGTAGAGTCCTGAGTTGATGGTTCTTTGTTGACTTTCCTGTTTCAGAAAGGCTGGTCGAAAGTCTCCGTCTGCCCCAAGTGCCCACCCTTCACTCTCAAGTGTTCCTGTTTTTCCGAGTTTTACTTTTGAGAATGTCTCCACAGCATCTTACCTCACTTTGGCCTACCATGATCACAGAATTGGTGAGTTGCAAATGGCATTTAGAGCCCTACATAACTTTTTAAAATGTTACTTCATTGCATAGCCTGGATTATGTGACAAGTCCTATATTGCTACTTGCTTAGCTTTCCTCCTAATGTCAATTTTTATAGCCTTCTAGGATATCCTTTCTTCTCTGCTCTTGTTAACATTGTGCTCTATTTCTGTGTGATTAAATGTAAAACAAACTAAAAAGTGGTTACATTTTGATGTGCCTGACACTAACAACTGTGGCTTAAATTCAGTTGGAGTCAGCTAATTGAACAAGTAAAAAAGACAAAAGGATAGCCAGTAGCACCTTTGACACTAACTTGGAATTTCTAGTATAAGCTTTTATGGACTCAGGGTGCAAAACCTTTGGCCCTCTAAGTGATTCAGAGTACAACACACCTTCCCTTACAATTGGCCATGCTGGGTGGGCATGCTGGAGTTATAGGCCAAAACATCAAGAGGTCAAGGAATCCCCACCTATCTAGTGCAAGACCTTAAGAACATAAAACATATTTTGTAGGTCTTTATTAATGCCGTACTGTGGCTGCAGACAAAATCTGTTAGTTTAAGAGTGGCAACTAGCTTGAATTCTTGGAGACCTCTAGATGAGTTAATGCTTGCTGTGGGAGAACTTGCTGCTTTCTGTCCTCTTTTTCCCTGAAGGTGCATACCTAAACTTCCTTTTTACAAAGATATTTTGCTGCTGCTCCCATGCTGTGGTATGAATGAATTGGGGCAGCTGTGCAGGGAGGGCAGTAGTGGCAAGAGAGAAGACCCAGCCAGGCAGCTGCACAGGGATGGCTGCTCCCAGATTGTGGAGAAAGCTAGCTTGGCATCCTCTCTGCTTTTTCTGCCAGCAGGCAAAGACTGTCAGTTTACTCAGACCTAACTGTCTGATGCAGAAGGTCTTTTCATTGGGGTGTGTTGTATTTTTATCATTTTAACAGCCTTTTAAATGAATGCTTTTAATATGATTGTTTATGTTTTAAAAAACGTTTGCATTATCCATTGTTTTAACTGTGTTTTATTTTAGCTTGTATTGTGAGCTACCTTGGGTCCCATATTGGGAGAAAGGCAAGATATATATTGAATAAATAAATAGCATCATTCATACTGGTGCTGCTCTTATCTGGCATAGTACTCAAGGAAATCATTCCTATACTGCTGTAGATGTGTGATAGATAGCCTGAGAGGCAGTTGGCTTGAAAGTTGGCTTTTCTTAGAACTTCTTAAGGAGTTCTTAACAAACCAGCTTAAACTGTGCTCCCTTTGCCTTCGGAAAGATTTTTTTAAAAAAGATGTGGCATTTTTGTCCTTCAGGTCCAAGTATTTTTACTAATGGAACAGGAACTCACCGCTGATGAAGATATCTCAAGGTAATGTCAGCTTCTGTCTCTGCTCTCTCATCTGTGTAACAAGTGAAGAACTGATTGGTGATATTCTGCTCTATTTTACACAATCATTATTTTATACTAATCATTTGGAGAAAGGTTTTTTTCTCCAGTTTATGAAAATAACAACATAGCTAATGTGCTAATGATAAACAACAGTAAGCAAATTATTTCTTTCATTTTATGAACATCTAATATTGTGCCATCAGTTCAATTGTACCATTTCACAAACGTTACTCAGACAAGAGCAAAGCATCAAAAATAATTTCTGCAATGAGTTTCCTGTGGTGGTTGCCAGTATCTGATGAAATTTACAGAAGGGAAATAGACGTTCCCTCTCCTTCCTTTTCCCTTGGCCAGAGTTATGCAGATTCTGTGCAGATCTTTCATCCCTGCTGCACTGCCACATTGCATGCATTAGGCACAACAGGGAGCCCCCCCCTCCTCTTTTCAGCTGCTGTGCTTGCGCATACTCTCACACACATTTTGAGCATGGAGTCTGTATGAACATGAAGCAGAGCTAACAAGTCTCAAACTGAATTTGGAAAGAGTGGGGAAAAGACAAATTACAGGAAAATTGGGTAGGGTGGTGCATGTAGATGTACTAGATGTACACGCATGAAGACATTTAAAATCTCTTCCCCCAGGGGAAGGCTTTTCTATGTTCTAAAGAGTGGGAGTGTAACCTTCAAGTGATTCAGCAGTTCTGTGATTGGTTTTTGGTACTGGGCTGCAAATATGCATCACCTCCTTTCATTTTGCTTACTTCCCAATTTAGGGAGGAGGTTGTTTTGAAGTTCAGAGGTTGAGAATATTTATCATTGGTTTGCTACTACCATTCTCACCATTCAGTTTATCTCCCCCTCCCTTTATTGGCAGACACATACATTTTTGTATGCTGATAATGTTTTTAACATGACATCTGCATTTTTTTATGTGTGTTAAACTTTTAAATATTATATGAGCCTGTATCTTACTAACTTTGCATCTTTATATATTGATTTGTCAGCATGGGTTTGTGACTATACCTGACTAAAAATAATCTATTAATTTCATTCAAATTTTAGAACTTCAGGCCCATCTGTGGCTGGTCTGGAAACCACATACACGGGCGGCAATGGATTTTCCACCTCCTACAACAGCCAGAGATGGTTAAACCTTTACTTGTCTGCCTGTAAATTTCTGGATTTAGCCCTGGCGTTACCTTCTGAAAATCTGCCTCAGTTTCAGATGTAAGTAAATTGGTCTAGTTAGAAACCGCAATGTGCTATAGATACATCTGGTTGTGAGAGAATTGTGTTGACTTTGATGCTGTTTTTCAGAGATCATTTCTTTCTGAGGTCAAGGAAGATGCTCCTTGCTTCCCTCTAATTGTCTCTTTTCTTTGCGTTTCAGTAGGCTAGGAAAGCTGTAGTTATTGAACTCTGGAGGTGTTGTTGAATTCTAATTCCCACCAGCCCCAACCTGGTCAGTGAGGAGGGATGATAGGGATGGATCATCAGTATCCAAAGAGGCACAGATTTCCCAGCCCTATGTAATATAGCCGCAACTGTGCAATGTAGATGAGCACACTTCTTCAGAAAGCAGTGCATCATAATACCTGGTACGGGTGCAAATTTGGCAGAAACAATTTGCACAAAGGTCAAAAGTGTGGCTCATTCATCCAGTGCATCTTATTAGATATCTCTGTAACCATGCCCAATTCTATTGATGTTGCCCAGGAGCTATAGTGGTCTTCCCCAGCCTGATGCCCTCTAGATGTTTTTAACTACAACTACTATTGGCCAACATGGCCATTATTAGGAATATAGAACCTGTAGTCCACTTAGTGTTACTTAACAAAAGATACAATCAGGGACCTGGTAGAAGTTGGGAAGGCAGTGGGGGAAGGCAGGTGTCATCTATATATATAATTAACTTGGGTATGTTGTGTGCTGATTGGCTGCTCAGGAAACACACCCTACTTAACACCCAACCAATCACCACCCACATGCAAATTCCCTCTCCACCTCACAATGCACTCTGGTCATTCAATCTGTAGCTCAGATTGGGACCCAGACAAATCAACTGGCGGTGGTGGCAGGTGTTACAGCTGTTGCCGCTGTAACAAGACCCAGGCAGTCAACTGGTGGTGGTGGCAGCGGCGGCAGCACGGGCACAGCAACAGAGCAAATCACCCTCAGGAAAAGTGTGGAATGCTGAGAAGGAGAAGGAGGAATTTAAGTCCACCGGCCTACCTTATAGGGTTGTTGTGAGGTCTTCCAGGTGTTTTTTTTTTTTAGAGTTTTTAAACAGTTTATAGGACGCTGAGTCCAGCTAGTTTTTAAAAAGTTAATACTTAAAAATGGCAATTGTGAAAGTTTGCTAAAATTGTATCCCATGTTAGAGATGAGTTATGGGTCATGTTTTTTTCTTTATATGTTCAGTATGTATACTGAGGCTATTTAAGACATGCCTTGATAATGTATACATGTATATAACACAGCTTCAGGAAAGCAGAATGAGTATTCCAGTGCTGAATTTGCCTCACTTTCTTTCACAGGTATCGGTGGGCCTTTATTCCAGAAGCTTCAGATGATTCAGGATTGGAAGTGCGGAGGCAAGGCACACATCAAAGAGAATTCAAACCATATGTGGTGCGATTAGCAAAATTACTTCGAAAAAGAGTGAAGGTAGACAATTTTTGTCTCCTGGCACATTATGGGTTATGTTATGTATATTTTTAAGTCCATCATCATCTTAGATCGATATCCAACAAATGGATATGTGTATGTTCTTTCCACCTACAACATGAGTGAAATATTAGCTCGGTCAAAATTCAGTGGTTCTAATAAACATGGCAGAGGGGGAAGTAAAGGAATGGATTCAGCCCTCAAGATATTTTGTCCTAGCTGTACACATAGTAGAATAGCTTAGTGTGGCATACGTTTCTGCCAGCAGAGAGGTTATGCTTGCAGTATGCAGCCCCATACTGAATACAAACATAGTGCAACATATGTGGATATATGGTCAATGAGCATGGCTGACATCTCATAGAATCATAGAATCATAGAATTGCAGAGTTGGAAGAGACCATGAGGGCCATCCAGTCCAACCCCCTGCCATGCAGGAAATCACGATCAAAGCATCCCCGACAAATGGCCATCCAGCCTCTGTTTAAAGACCTCCAAGGAAGGAGACCCCACCACACTCCGAGGGAGTGCGTTCCACTGCCGAACAGCTCTTACTGTCAAAAAGTTCCTCCTAATGTTGAGGTGGAATCTCTGTTCCTGGAGCTTGCACCCATTGCTCCGTGTTCCAGTCTCTGGAGCAGCAGAAAACAAGCCTGCTCCATCCTCAGTGTGACATCCCTTCAAATACTTAAACAGGGCTATCATATCGCCTCTTAGCCGTCTTTTTTCCAGGCTAAACATACCCAGCTCCCTAAGTCTCTCCTCATAAGGCATCATTTCCAGACCTTTCACCATTTTAGTTGCCCTTCTCTGGACACGCTCCAATTTGTCAATATCCTTTTTGAATTGTGGTGCCCAGAACTGGACACAGTATTCTAAGTGAGGTCTGACCAAGGCAGAATAGAGTGGCACTATTACTTCCCTTGATCTAGACACTATACTTCTATTGATACAGCCCAAAATCGCATTGGCCTTTTTAGCTGCCGCATCGCACTGTTGGCTCATGTTCAACTTGTGGTCTACTGGGACTCCTAGATCCCTTTTGCACGTAGTCTCATTCAGCCAGGTCTCTCCCATCCTATATTTATGCATTTCATTTTTCCGCCCTAAATGCAGTACTTTACATTTCTCCGTATTGAATTTCATTTTGTTAGCTTTGGCCCAGCTCTCCAGTCTATCCAGGTCATTCTGAATTTTGATCCTGTCCTCTAGGGTATTAGCTACTCCTCCTAATTTGGTGTCATCTGCAAATTTGATAAGTATGCCCCTAATTCCCTCATCCAAGTCATTGATAAAGATGTTGAATAGCACTGGGCCCAGGACAGAACCCTGTGGCACCCCACTGGTCACCTCTTTCCAAGACGAAGAGGAGCCACTGCTGAGCACCCTTTGGGTTCGGCTGGTCAACCAGTTACAAATCCATTGAACAGTTAACTTGTCTAGCCCACATTTTACAAGCTTGTTTGCAAGAATGTCATGGGGAACCTTGTCAAAGGCCTTACTGAAATCAAGGTATGCGATGTCCACAGCATTCCCTTCATCTACCAAGCTGGTAACTTTATCAAAAAAAGAGATCAGATTAGTCTGCATGACTTGTTTCTCTGAAACCCATGTTGACTTTTTGTGATTATGGCATTGCCTTCTAAATGTTCACAGACTCTCTGTTTAATGATCTGCTCTAGAATCTTCCCTGGTATTGATGTCAGACTAACTGGACGATAATTGTTGGGATCCTCTTTTTTCCCCTTTTTGAAGATGGGAACAATGTTTGCCCTCCTCCAGTCTGCTGGGACTTCTCCTGTTCTCCAGGAGTTCTCAAAGATTATTGCCAATGGCTCTGAGATTATATTTGCCAGCTCTTTTAATACTCTTGGATGTAGTTCATCTGGTCCTGGAGATTTAAATTCATTTAGATTAAGAAGGTATTCCTGTACTACCTCTTTACTTATTTTGAGCTGGATTTCCCCTATTGTGTCCTCTGTTCCTTTATCCTCAGGTTGGTCCTCCTTTTCCTTTTCTGAAAACACTGAGGCAAAGGTGGTGTTGAGTAATTCTGCCTTTTCTCTGTCCCCTGTTAGCATTTTGCCATCTTCTCCACGTAGTGGCCCTATCATTTCCTTCTTCCTCCTTTTGCTGCGGACATACCCCAAAAAACCCTTTTTATTGTTCTTAACCTCCCTAGCAAGCCTGAGCTCATTCTGCGCTTTAGCTTTTCTGACTTTACTCCTACACGTGTTCGCTATCTGTTTGAATTCTTCTTTGGTGATTTCCCCCCTTTTCCATTTCCTATACATGTTCCATTTAAAACTTAGCTCCATTGAAAGTTCTTTAGTCATCCATCCTGGTTTCTTTAGACACCTCCCATTTTTCTTCCTCAATGCTACTGTTTGAAATTGTGCCTTCAGTATCTCCCTTTTGAGAAAGTCCCATCCGTCTTGAGGTCTCTTCTCTTTTAGTATTCCTGACCATGGGATCACCCCCAGTATTTCCCTGAGTTTATTGAAATCAGCTCTCCTAAAGTCAAGAATGCATGTCTGGCTATGCCTGGCTTCTCCTTTCCATTGTATAACAAACTCCAGGAGAACATGATCACTCTCACCTAAGGATCCCACCACTTGCACCCCATTAACCTCATTGTACAAAGCAACACACGCTACTTTCAACTTAATGTGCTATTGCAGGGCTTAATTTTTTTTCCACTCACGACCCCTTTTTGCCTGAGAATTGTGTGTGTGTGTATATAAAATAGGTATACAAATCAAATTTACTATTTTCAAATTTTTCACGACCACCATATTCAGTTACGTGACCCCATATGGGGTAGTGCTACTGCATGCAGAACTCCACTTACATGATCATCACCTGGATATGATTGTTACACATTACCCACAAAATTCACTCTGCATGAATAGTGAAATTATTCCTGCATATGTCACTAACAGGATGCTGGCCTCAATCAGAACTCTTCAATTTTTTCAGCATTGGACAATGCACTTACAATGTCTGTTCATATTCATGTTACTCAGTTGGACCGGGGTGTTAGAGGAAGGTTTCTGTCAAGGTTGCTTGTCCAGAACTGTATTTTGACAGGAGAGATCATAGTGAACCAGCTGCTCTGCTGTTAGACCTATCTGTAGCATCAGGTAACTCGATTTTGCCCTACCTGGTCTCTTAAGGGTAGGCCAAGATTACATGTCACTGTTGGGCAGATTTGAACAAAACAGGGCAAGACCTAAAACAAAATGTACCATGTTTCTGTTAAAAGAGATCACTACCTACAGATGCTGTTCTTGTGTTTCTTGGGCGCTAGTGACTACATGCAGTTGGATGGATGTTTTAGTAACCAAAGTTTACATGTCAATCCAAGAGAGTTCCTACTGGTAAAATGTAAAATTATGGGGTCTTGATCTTTGTCCTTGTATTTACAGAAAAATCCCGAAGAAGACAGTTCAGGGAAAACCTTAAACTGGGAACCCGGTCACTTGCTCCTGACCATCTGTGCCGTCCGTACCATTGAGCAGCTGCTGCCCTTCTTCAATGTCCTGAGCCAAGTCTTCAACAGCAAAGTCACCAGCAGAAGCATTGGCCATTCAGGTAGCCCTATGCTTTACCCCAACTCTTTCCCCAACAAGGACATGAAAATGGAGAACCAAAAGACATTCTCCAGCAAAGCGA
Organism: Gambelia wislizenii; assembly: GCA_030847615.1. NCBI lineage: Eukaryota > Metazoa > Chordata > Lepidosauria > Squamata > Crotaphytidae > Gambelia > Gambelia wislizenii. The sequence continues at coordinate 158,880,364 of JAUMIR010000001.1, read as the reverse complement.
GACAGAAGATTGAAGAGATGGTAGAGAAGGACTTTCTGGAAGGGGTCATGAAGACATGAGGCACAAATGGCAAAATGTTTATCTTCTGTAATGTTATCTTCAAATGAAACCACTCCATCCTTCCAGAGTGTATAGTTTCTTTTTCATACTTTGTATGTAATGTATATTTCAGGTTGTATTTAATTTAAATACTTGTAAATAAGTTCTGGGTGTGGCCTGAATCAAGTTTAAATATCATTGGCTCATATTGATTATAGTGCCTAATATTTATGGTACAATTTTGTTTTTGTCATCTTGAGGTCTGTCTTTTAAGAATCTACAATACAAGTTGCACATTTTTTTCCTAGTTGTGTCTGTAATTATGTCTAGAAGCTTATATAACATTGTTCAGGGAATAGCTTTTCTAAACTTAGACTGATTAGAAATTTTGTCAGAAAAACCTTGTTTTTCTGGGTTTACTGGTTTGGGGAGAAAGTTCCCCCAAGCACTAACTCTCTGCAGGACCTAACTGGCTAAAGGTTTTAAAAACGGACAGTTAACCAGAGTGAGTCCAAGTAAAAGTGAGGTAGAAGGGAACACATCAAGTCGAAGACAAGCTGGGTTTGCAGCAAAAACAATTATTTTCTTATTAAAAAGGCAGAAAAAGATAGCAGTAGACACCAGTCTATATTAAATACAAGCTGTTAATCGCAGTTTCTCAAAGGAAAAAGAGGAACAGTGGCACGGGTGCTGAAAACCCTATTCCTGAACAGTCTAAAGGGGGTAGAGAGAAAGTAGCTAATCTTAAGGGACTACAGACTAAGAGACACATGGATTTTCTCACTTTCTGATGTGAAGAAGAGTCCAGGTAAGCTAGGTGGCTGAAAATCAGCACATGGAGGTTCAAAAGGAAGTCAATCTTCTGACTCTCTCTCTCTTGCCTATATATAACCCTTTTCTAACTTGGGGTCTTTCACCTGGAGTGAGGGGACACCTCTGGACAGGGCAGAACATGACCTTAATGTTATTCTGTGAAGGGTTTGAAAGGTCTCATGTGCTTAAGAGTGATGAGTGCAAAGCCTATGGCTCATATGCAAAGGGCAGATGTGAATGTGACCTCCGCCTTTCACATTCTGGGCACTGGTAATGACTCTTAGATGGTGTGAGGAAACAAACAATGGAGTTGCACGCATGAGACAAAGCCAATTAAGTACAGACATCAGCCCTCCTTCAAATCCAAATAGGATTGCTCAACATCTCTGGAAACTGCACAACTTCTTACAGTGGGGGAGAGGGGTATCTGTCTGAGCCAGTTTGGCAGGGTCTCCATTCAGCAGAGGTAAACAAGACAGTTAAGTACTGATTGCTCTCCTGAATGCATCAATGAGACTATTTCCTTGTCAGAGGGAGGGAGGAAAATTCCAGTTTGTACTTTAAAAAGAGGTTTCTGTGGACTTCTCCAAGATGAACAGGTATCCAGACTTTTTACCACCCCGTCCTTCCAATATGCTTCTTTACAATGTGTGCAGACTCTCCCTGATGCATCAAAAGTCTACTTGCAACTCATAATTTATCGAGCATAATTTGTAACATTATGACAAAATTATTGCCATGGCTACTAATCCTTGTGCAATTTCAAACAGGTATCTGAACAAGGTGAGCACACTGATGGAGTGCTAGTCCCACTTACAATCATGGCACTATGGCCAATTGCAAATGCCCCCTAAACCACACCGCAAGGGGAGGGGGCTGGTTGCATCATCTTTCTCCAGCACTGCAGAACTTCAGTTTTTGAAGCTGCCTGGCTTTTAATGTGGGTTTTAGGAGGTTGGCTCAGGAGATGTCTCCCATGCAGAACCTTGGCCTACATTTCTCCTCTCAACCCCCTGGACTGTTTAGCTGCTGCAGTCCTCAGAGGCTGGTGGAAGGATCAGAGCATGTGGCAGTACGTACACCTGTAACCAGATGCTGATCAATTATACCATCCACTGACACCTCTAGATGACCCTGGAGGTTCTCAGCAGATGGCGTCATTAGTCTGCATCTTGCTGCAGGAACGCAGCAGCTAAAAGCTGAGTTGGGCAGCGCTTTGGTCTAGAGCAGTGTTTCTCAACCAGGGTTCCCCAAGAGGTTGCTAGGAGTTCCTCTAGAGATTGTCATTGTGGGTGGGGGGAAGCAATAGCAGCATATAGAATGTTTATGCAGGGCTTCCCTGAGAAATGAAAATTATTTCAAGGGTTCCTCCAGGATAAAAAGGCTGAGAAAGGCTATTCTAGAGGGAGGAAGATAATACCAAGCTTCACCAAGATAAAAAAAGACACTGATGTATGTTGGACTTCAGTATGTCACTAATAAGACAATGGCTTTTTTCCCAAAACAAAATACACCCCTTTTCCTCTACATTGTAACAGCCAGCATTGTTCTTAGTGGTTCAAAGCTATCTCCTTTTAGCTTAAAAACTAATGCTGTTCTGTTAGTACTGTTGAGATTTTAGCATTTATCACAATTTATCACTAACTCTGCTTTGCTTAGTAATAGAGCAGATAGTCATATATCTAAGTCATGGCATCTAGTGGCCATAATGCATCCAAATGAAGGCACAGGAGATATGACCAAATAATTTTAATACAACACTATGCTGTGCCTCCCCTTGCCATAATACAGGCTAGTTGTGCTGTGGAGCACTTCTGACCTGACAGGGAAAGCAACACAACTTCCCATTCGGACTTACTGCTAGAGGGAGAATGAAAACAGGTCTCTTTGACACACCACTGTAATCCTAAGGAGTGCTTCATGATCATAGAGGAAGTAACTTTATGAAAATGAGAAAGGAACATAAACAGACACATTCTCTCGAGGAGGAAGATAACTTAATTCTCTGTGACAACGCTCTTGTTGAATAGTTCTTTTAAGGTGATGATGATTAGCCCTTAGACTCTTCCATCTGAAATCTATTTTCAGCTGAAGATACAGTGACCAAATGCTATTAAATAAACAACATCAGCAAGCTGTTTCTAATATAGCATCATTTTTATTAATCAAAATTTAATCTTGAGTCTCAGCTAGGAAAGATTTACCAAGGGAAAAGTGAAGTAGTAATAAAAAGGACGGTTTAAGGTTTGGCTTGAAGATCAGCACTTCATGAAGCTAAAGCCTTTGGTGGTTCTCCGACACCCCCAGCTAAATGGTAGACAGCCAGGCTGACTTCATGAGCAAGGTTATCTGCATTCTCCTAGAAATGAGGACATGACAAGACTAGAATCAGTGAAAATCGGGTTTCTTACAACTGTTGTTCAAGATGCCACACAGAAAAATCCCAAAAGACTTCACAGTGCAAAGAATGTTTTGATCAGATGGTACTCAGGAACCATGGATAAAAGCCTACAGTAAATATTTCATTTTAATGTAAATCCTACTTTACTGCTTAAAGAGTGGTATATAATTCATATTAACACCATTAGAGACTTATACTCTGCCAGTGAGATGTAGGGTATTGGCCAAATTATCCAAATTGCAGAGACCTTGCCTGTATAAGCTGAGTAAGACATGAGAAGGTAATAAAAGCGTCTTAAAAGGTGGCTGAAAGATAATGTATAATAAGGACTCACACCCTGTGAGGCTATGAATTACTTGCACTCTGACCTGTGTGTCTGCTTCAGCATAGACTCTGACTACATCTTCTGTTCCAGATGGGCGAACGAAGGCTCGAGCCAACTGAAACTTCTTGACAAGGTCATTGATTTTCTCTTGCAGTCCTGGGGGTGTCACTGCTTGCCTTTCAGCATCTGTCGTGTCGATGACTCGTCTGTCAGCAACCTATAAGTCGAAGCAAAAGAAAGCCATACACTCTGATCTGTTCAAGTTCTAAGGGGACCTACATGCTTTGCCTCTTGTAACATTAGTAGTTGTACCCAGCGTAACATACACCTTAAAAAAAACTCCCCCCAAAACACCCAGTAAACCTCATGACGACCCCATAAGGTAGGCCAGTGGATTTTAAAATTCCTCTTCCCCCTTCTCAGTGCTCCACACTTTCTCCGGAATTGCTGAGGGGGACTCACTCTATTGCCCTGCCACCATTGTGGTCACCACCGCTGCCAGTTGACTGCGTGGGGCCCATTGCAGGCAGCCTGCTGTGGTGGCAGCCAGCAGGATTGTCTGGGTCCTGTTGCAGCAGCAGCATCCCACCACCACCACCAGTTGACTGTCTGGGTCGCACTGCAGTGGTGGTGGCAGCATCTCCCTGCCACTACTGCCAGTTGACTGTCTGGGTTCTATTGCAGCGGCAATCAGCCGCCGCCACCACCACTTTACTATCTGGATCCCAATCTCGACCACATTGTGAGGTGGAGAGGGAATTTGCATGTGGGTGGGATTGGTTGGGTGTGTTTCCTGAGCAGCCAGTCAGCATACTGGGAAAGGCAACATACCCAAGAGAATTATAGATGCTGTTTTTGCAGCATTCAAGGGAAAAGAACAAAGATTCAAACCTTCATTCCTGATCTCGGGGCAGCACTTTGGAAGACACTAGCCTGGCAATCTGATACATTGATAATTAAACATTCAATAGGACTTCCAGGTAAGTGCTGTGTTGCTGTCACTTGTGCAAGATTTTCCTTCATTTTTGCTATGTTTTATTTTGCGTAGCCATACCCTCAACATTTGTGTGTCCTCTCATCTGTGTGTCATGCTCCTAGATCTATTTTCCTGGTGTCCCTTGCTTCAGCTGCTGTTGTGTCATTCTTTGGACTCTGTTTTCACAACCTCCCAGATCTCTAGATCTCAATTTCTATTTTGAGACCAACACTGGAATAGCTCACACTTCAATTGCTCCTGGCATCAGCAAATGTCCCTGCTGAGTATCTCAATAAACAACTGGAGCACTGGGTGCGGGTAAACCCAGTTGTTTACAATTTCTCCAAAACAAAGGAATATGTGATTCTTGCTACAAGAGACCATGCAATGGGAAAAGGCAGTAAGGACCAACAGCCCAGAATACAGGGGGAATAATCTGTCCCAAGATTGTAGGTACTGCCTGTACAGGTTTTTGGTGCACTGTCAAAACTATACCAATGGAATTTCAGCTTTCCTGGTCCACTTTAATTATTTCCAAGTGTATGTGCATGAGAAAGGAACTTCAGAAGAAGGGTTGCTTCCTACTACAACATTTAAACATTAAGCTACTTTATAAAGAGAAACTTCCAAAACTCCCAGAACTACTCCAAAAGCCACAGCGCTTCCACCCCCCACAGCAGAAAGGCTGTGTAACTGTTATTCACAAAAACAGAGAGTTCAAAACGCTGCCACCATGTCATAAGGCCACCCAAAAATCTATGCTGTCTGAGTCCAAAGTTGGACTTATGTTTTAATCCTAAAACCCAAGAAATGCTCTTCAATGCCACCACCCATTGAGTTGACCATTCCTGTCTGGTGCAACAGGAAGCCAGACCGGTTATGAAAATAATAACCCCTTTAATCTAGAGAAGGTTTTGATAGCTGACCAGAAGCAGGTGATTCAGGGCAGGTTAGAAAATAACAGAAAGCTTTATTCAATTCCAGGAGTCTATGCTACTTGGGAAGACAAAACATTCCCAGGTTCAACTTAAGGCTTATACAAATTATACATTCATTCAGAGCACTTAACAAAATAAATCATAATTAACGCAAACTAACTAAATATTTCCCTAACTACTAAATGCGAAGGTAACTTACAGTCTCTGTGATGGAATTCAGAGTCTTTTGGGATCCTTTAAGGCCTTTGGGCAAGATTGGCTCACCCCAACCTTTTGTTATCACAGTTTGGTATCTTGTTGATTACTCCATGGCTTTGTTCCATCCTGTGGTCTCTCTGCCATGGGCTCAGACCATGAGGCCCTAGGCCATGTGCTCCAACCAAACAAAGGAAAGATCTGAATGTTTAAAGTCTTAGCAGAGCCACTCTCATCTGGCTCTGCAACACCAACTGCTGATTGGCTCTCCAGCCAGGTGATGTAATATTTATTCAACGAGGTTCCCACCCCCTTAACAGACCAAATAAGGAGTGAAGTTTCCAGTGTTTTAAAATGTAGGTTATTGAGATGAACTCCCATGATGGGCAGCGTAGGCCATCATGACACACCTACTGCAGGTAACACTGGCTGGCATCCTATTGGGTGGTTATAAATGTGTAAGTGAGAGTTACACATTTGTGACTGATTCGTATTCATGATCCCTACGTATCCTCTCCTTTAGGGGATACATAGGGACTATGAAAGTCACCCAATCCCCATGTCACCAGCCCCTGGGATCAATGTGGGTTTGTCCCCTCCTCACTTAGGAAGTGGCTTACTGATATTCCCCCCCATCCCCCCCACATGAGCTATCTCCACTGCAAGGGGGATAGTGACAGAGACACTGTTTCTGCCTGCTACAATGGAGATTGCTCACGTGAGGGTTGGGAACATCAGTCAGCCACTTCTTGAGCAAAAAGGGGAATGGGCCCCTGTCAAATGCAGTGGCGGCTGACTGGTAAGGGAGGATTGAGGGGGGTAGGGCCGGGATTCACTACATTGCTATGTAACTGCTATGGTTACGTAGCAAAGTAGTACAGAGAGAATTCTGGCCACCACTGAATACAATGTGTACTTCCAAGGCAAGAAGAGTGCCAAAGGGCTAACTGGTTACTCCTGAAGTTCAGAACAGGACCAAAATCTGAAACTATATATTGAGCTCACTGCTTTAGGCATACCAAGAAGATGTCCCCTTCCTCCTAGCAAGAATATATTGTGCTGCAAAAATCACTGACTGCCCTTTTCAGAAAGTACAGCCATCAATAACATTGCCACTGTAATGTTGTTCAGATCACAGTCAACAATGTGCAACTACATGCTATTGAGTCCAGTTGGGAAGACCTGAAAGCTTAAGTTTGCAGAGAACACAAGACCTGGTTTCTCCCTCAGGCCAGAACGAGTTTTATCCATCTCTTGGAAAAACATGCTCTGGCATCTCAATTGCTGCCCAGCCAATATGACATTACTTCTACATGCAAACGAGGGTAAGCATGCTAGTGGGTTGCATGCAGCATTTCTGTCTAGTGTGGGCTTCTCACTCACCTTAACTTTGAGTTGCCGGTTAGGAAGATCTGTGTACATGGCATCCCATTCTGGCACTGTGAGGTTCTTCAAAGCCAAAATGGCTTCAATCAGCAGCATGTCTGAAATGGCATCACCAACCGTCTAGGACATACAAAGAAGAGAAAGTGGGAAGAAATCTGCAGTGGTAGAGGCAAACGCCATGTCAAATGATAGTACAGATTCCTAAATTTGAGAGTTTAAGACTTTATTGTAACAAGTGTTCAGTCTGTAGGCGTACTATCTCTCCTGGGAAAGATTCTGTTTTGCACAGAAAACAGCCTGGGTGTTTATCACAGCAAGAATAAGGCACCAGTTGTCCACATTCCCATGTGCTCTCTAATTTCCCTGTGGCCCCAAGGAGTTTAGAAGCTGTTGTGCCCATTTTTATTAACCTCAGTTTAGTGTAACATCTGAACACCCAGCTATGATCTGTCTTGACTATGTTTTGTTGAAACAAGCTAACTTTTTATTTGATGATCCTGATCTGACTTGTTTCGAATAAATGTGGGTTTTAGGAGGTGACAGTTTGTCAGGTTTGAACAAAAAACATTTTAAAAAACGAACATTCCCCAAATCCTCCTTTTGGCCACATCAAAGGAAAATGGAGCCAGCTCAATATGAAAGCAGAGACCTGCTTAGGACTTATTTGAGTGTAAAAGTCTTTGTTTAAATACTGTCTTTAAAAAATAATAATGATAATGACACCCATCAATTAAATGAAACCCAAATGTTTTGCCTGGTGGGAAGCTGACTAAGGAATGGCTATTTTGGCTAGGCAACAACATTCCTTCATTTGTGTTTGACAAAAGCAACTCCAAGAGTAAGGTAAGCCTGCAGTCCAAACCCACTTCAATCACCATTTCTTTGCTACAACACCCAAAAGAAGCTGTAAGTATCAAGTGAGGGAGGCTTTCTTAAGTAGAAACAGGAAATAGCTGGCTGCAACCTTTTTCAAGATTTAACTCAGAGAAGTAAGCTAGTCCATCTTGATAAAACAAACTGGCAAGAGGGATTCACACACACACGAACACAGCTAAGCCCCAGACCCCTCTCTTCAACACAAGATCTTATTTCTCTATAAAAGCAATTTTAAGCATGTGCAGAGTTCTTCCTCCAATTCACCAACCACAATCTACCTGGAATTAGAAAAAGAACTCCTCAGCATTTCTTAGGAAATTAGATTCTGGCAACAGGAGCACAGCAGTCTTGTCTCTTGCTTCGATTTGCAAGATTTTTGTTTCCAATATCATTAATTTCCCATATGGCCTTGATTCTTTCCCCAATTTATTCAGCCAGACAAAAAGGAACACCAGCTAATTGAATACAGCTTTTGTTATTCTTCTAAAGTCTTGAGTTAGAGAAGTCAATTTTGATCACACTGAAAGCCTCCAAAACCTATCCAAAATGGCAGGGTGTGTGTGTGTGTTGTACAGTAGTTCCTTTGGTCACTCAGCTTTTCGTCATGGAATGTCACACTCTCATACACTGCTGAATTTGTTTTGTACTTTGTAAACTTCAGATTCCTACAGCTGACTCTGAAAATATCTGCTTTTTTTCTCTCTGGAGAAAAAGAACAGAATTTTCTAATAGAAACTCTCACAACAGATTAGCACAGAAAGTTGGCTGAGAAGCTACTGGCACCAATGAGATTTTACAGAGCCAACAGTTCTGCAACACTATGACTTGACACAAGACTCTCCACAGTTGTCCTTGGCAATCTCCAAAGTTTCAGAATATTCTCTGTACTACGAAATCTGAAAAGTTTCAAAGCAAAACAAAAAAGAAGATGGGTGTAATCCTGTTGGGCAGTTATGAACATGTAACCTACAATCACACATATGTAATTGCTACATATTCACAATCCCTACATAGCCCCTAGGGCTACACAGGGATCATGAAAATCCCCCAAATCCCACTTACTGGTAAACAACCACTGGGATCAACAAGGGCCCATTCCTCTGCCAATTGAGAAGTGGCTGCAGGACATTCCCACCCACCTTGCACCAGAGATCGCTTGTGCAAGGGGGATTTGTGACAGGAGTCCTTTTTCTGCTTGTTGTGCTGGAGATTGTTCACAAGAGGGGATGGGAACATCAGGCAGCAGCTTCTCAATCAACAGAACAGACCTCCATCTATCCCAGCAAGTGGGGTTTGGGGGGTGGTCTGGTCAGAATCCACTATGCAGTACCATATTTATGGTGCTACATAGTACATAATGGTAATACAGGATTCCACCCAATATGCCCTTCATGATCTCCTAGTCAAGCTTTATGAGCAAAAAGAAAAGGGAACTGGGGAGACTGATCATTAACATCACACTGTGGAAAATGTTAAATATTCCATCACGACCACCTCTACAATTCAACTTACAAAAGATCAAGAGGCCATTCTACAACTTTTATCACCTGTACTGAATGATGGCACACAACCTTGCCTGAATAATTGCAAACTGAGCTGGGGCAAACCACTGAGGTTCTGCTTGCATCTCTCTGCCTGAAGGTCTCCCCTCTTGTCTGACAGGTCCAACACCGCCCCCCCCACCTCAAATAACCCTCCTGAGAAAGGCAGGAAGGCAAACAACAGTAGGATTATCTCTCATACATGCTGCAGATGACTCCAGTTCATCAGCCACCTAAGAAGTACAATCTACTTGAGGTAAATCTAGATGCAGATCTAAATCAAATGTTGCGGTATGAGAGGACTTTCTCCCTGTCCCCAACCAAACTATAAGGGTGCAGGTTCCCAGTTCTGCTGATGGGAAACAGTTCTACCAACAGAAAAACCCACCAGAAACTAACTTTAGTCATGCTTAGAGCAGACCCATTTAAATATATGGGACTTAAATTAGCCATGAGCATCTGTTTAGTCCAAGGAGTAGGAATCGTGTAGCCCTCCAAATGCTGTTAGGACTGCAACTTTAAATGTTTGATCCTACATCAAAATTGCTACCTGATTTATCAAGTCAATTGTGTTTTCGAGCATTTTTGCAGCTTCTCTTTTTCGGCTGTCTTTCTCCTCTTTTGCCTGGGATCTTATCTTCCTTTCTGCAGCTTTACTAAACAACACCTGGAAGTAAAAATAAACATTATGTGGTAACCTGAAGGAACAAAATTGGGTCAGTAGCACCATCATGTATCAGCTGCTCCATAAGGTGGCATTCCATGGATAGGAAGACTGAGGTGGCAAGGAAAACTCAAGATTGCTGCTCCAAACACATATAAATGGACCAAATCAAATCTATAAAAGCATTACACTGTAATAAAGTAAGGGTGGGCATCCTGCAGCCCTCCAGATGTTGTTGGACTGCAAGCCCCAACAGCCCTAGCCAGGATACCAAATGGTGAGGAATGCCAGAACAGAGTCCAACAACATCTGAAGGTTCACATGATTCCCAACCCTTCCAACAACCAGTAATTGTGTTAAATTGCAACAGAGCTGCATGGGGTATATTAAAAGGACATTTAAATTGCACCTCATGAGAAGTAAAAGGTTGTATCCCTAACCCAAGGAGAGGAGGTAGAGTACAGCTTGGCAGTCCATATGTGGCTTCCACCCTCCTTTATTGCAGTCACCCAAATTCCCTGAGATATCCCTGAAGTGCTCAGGAGTGGCAAAACATTTAAAAAAAATTTGAGAAATGTTTGTCCTAAAATGCCCCCCAATGGCCCAAAGCCCCTGAAAATGCAGCAGTTTTGCTTCATTCTATCCCTACAACCTCACCAGAAATGGCCCTGAGCAGGCCAAAGTTTCACAAAAACCTTCTTGTGCAGCTCAGCAGGGATGGTGGTAGCAGGGCTGAAAATACCCCCACACCCAGTGTAGTTGCCCTCCTGCACCCTAAAACAATATCACTGAGATCAGAACAAAGCTCCATATGTTTTGGCTTCCTTTCCAATCAGCCACTACAGAAACCTCTGGCAAGCTCCCAAAAGGGTTACGATGTCCACAACCTTCTTTAATGAAAGAATGGGGAAACATGTTGCCTTCCAGATACTGTTGGACTACCACTCTCATCATCCCTCAACATTGGCTGTGCAGGCCAGGATGGATGGGAATATAGGAGACTACAGTTTGCCCAGCTCTGCCTGAGCGTCTGTTCCCAGAATCTAGTACAGGTTTAACATCCCTTATTTGGAATTCTGAAATGCGAAATATTCCAAAATCCAAAATGGTCCACATGGGTGGCTGAGATAGTGACACCTTTGCTTTTTGATGGTTCAATGTACACAAACTTTATTTTATGCACAAAATTATTAAAAATTTTGTATTGTGTATAAAATGATCTCCAGGCTATCTGTATAAGATGTATATGAAACATAAATGAACTTCATGTTTAGATTTGGTCCCATCACCAAGATATCTCATTATGTATATGCAAGGACAGGTCAGCCCACATATCTGTGGAACCAATATCTGTGGTTTCAGTTATCTGCGACTGAAAAAAATAGGAAGACATCCCATAGAGTTTCACCAGAAAGTGCCTAGAGAAGTGTTCTCTCTAGGAATCACTAAGTTCTCCAATGCAACTTTGGTATGTATTAAAAAATCTGAATAAGTCAGACATACTTCTGGTCCCAAGCATTTTGGATAGGGGATACTCAACCTGTACTCAGATCCATCCTGATTCTGAAAACACAACACTGTATTTCTATGGCATTTTACACTTTATCTTAGTCAAAAAGCCAAAAAAATTAAGTGAGTAGAATTTTGAATGCCATCTTCCATAGACAAAAGCCTTGCAAATGGTGACACATTTGATCAGCCTTCAGTGCCACAGATGGCACTGATCTGTTCACTCCTATTTACAAGTTGACATATTGGATGAACAAACAAAACAAGATGAGTAAGTCAAAATCTCAAAGTCATTATCTGAAAGCCATTAACACAGAATAAACCAGATCAATCATTGCAAAATGGCAGGGGATAAATCTAATACACAAAGGCTGCCTAAATACAACAAGAGACAAGAACAGAAACCACTGGTAAAGCTCACACTGGTAGGGAAGAGGTAGAGGAAAACAAATGTACAAAAGCCACAATTTAGTGGGATGGCCAATAGAAGCTGGAGGGAGTGCCCATACCTTCCCACCATTTGCAGCACTCCCAAAACCAGTTCTGGGGATGTGAGAAACCATGTGAAGGCATACTTTGAGCAGTGCAGAGGACTGCAAAGAGAAGGGAAGGAAAGTTCCACCAGACTTATAGGCATGCACTTAGATGGCACTGGATATAAGCCAAAGTGAGCGTTGTTAAGTCTTCTCAGACTTTCAAGTTTGGGCATGAAGCGGAAGATAGAAAGAGAGCTATCGTAAGTGCAGTTCTCATCATTTTATGCTTATTCACACTCTTGCACCCCTCCCTGGAATCCTTCCAATGAAAGGCCGTGAAGAATATTTTAAAACAAACACTTACTGTGCCATGACCGTTTGCTTCAAAGTAAACTCCAATGTCAAACTCCTGAGCTTTGTGATGCAAGTGTTTCACTCCTGTTTTGGCACAGTGGACAGGCACCTAGGAGAGGGAGACCACACAAACAGGCTGAGGGCAGTGTTTACTGCTGTGCCCTCAGAACCCAGCATCAGTACCAAGAGCTAGGTGCCCAGGACCAGCGTCAACTGCAACTGTTACACATAGGGAGACTTTTTCTTAAAGGGATGAGGATTCATTGGGACAAAGAACTGCAATTTAAAGTAGTGTGACTGCTGCCCCAAGAGACAAAATAAAAAATTCTAGCAAGATATCCAAGAACAACAACAAAAAGGTTTCCATTGTTCTTGGTGAAACAGACAAACAAGAAATCCCCTCTGGTGGCTGAAGCCTAGAATCAAAACTTGAAACAGTTCCTTTTGAGGATGACAGCTCCCAGAATCCCCCAGCCCACAAAGATATATAGGCTGGGTAGTTCTGGGAGTTGTCATCCAAAAGGGATCTTTTCCGAACTCTGCCTAAAAGTGTGTTTTTCTGGCAGCCAAGCAATACTGTGCACCTGGCAAAACACCTCTCCTTAGTACTGCAAAACAGCACAGGTCTGTGCTACCATTTCAAGCTCTCAGGCTGCAGAAGGGTCTATACAAGATGTTAAATGTTTGGGACACTGCCTTTCTTAAGTGCCAATATAGCTACAAGCTGCCCAGTGCCAAGTGACTATCTGTCTCCAGTCACACCAAGCTTTGGCCATCTCACGCTTGAACATAAAACTTGTGATCACAGCACAGTATCCCAAAGGAATATTGCATTAAAAAAAGAAAAGAAAAAGAAGAAGGATTACACATAGGTTTGGTCATTTTAGAAAACCAATATCCATGGAACCCAACCTTCTGACTATGAGGGCGAGAATACATCATGATTTTAACAACTGAATTATTATGGGAGGAAAAGAATACTTACTAGGCCTCCCTTCTCCTCTGGGTAAGACACTGAATACAAGGCTTGCTTACTAAAAAATCTCCTTGTGCAGTATGTACTGTATGTCCCATCCCAGTAAGTTTAAGCAGCACTTACTGAAGAGGTTTGGGTTGTTTTTAACTGACTTCTCAGCACAGAAGGCATGTAACATGGCAGCATGCGACAGTTAACTTAATACCTTCATGGTTTCTTCCAAATAGCATGTAGAGCTTCCGTTGGCATAAGCTGTTTGTACTACTGCAAATGTTAGTGTTTGCCCAGCCTGAAGGAACAGAGAAATGCCATTTTCACAATCAGACATACATCTACACTCCATACCCCAATCCATTGCATGAATCAAAAGCTCTGCTTTCAAAGATTACATATTTCCAGGTTACAAACACACCACATTTCACAATGGGACAGAAAGCATACTGCACTTAAGTTCTAAGATCTCTTGCATCTTGAACTTTATTTATTTATTTATTTATTTATTTATATCTTGCTTTTCTCTCAAAATGGGACCCAAGGTGGTATACACGCATTAAAAGCAATACAATTAAAAACTCTTAACACAAAAATAAAAATACAATTAAACTAACTTTGATTTAAAAACACAAGTTAAAAACACAAGCTAAATAGCAATAAAAGGTATTCTTTAAAAACTAACATAAAAACTCTCTACATCTCCTCCCCATTAAAAAAAACTATCCACCATCACTAAATGCCTCCTTAACTAAGAACATTTTCACCCGCCAGTGGAAAGAGAGTAGGGAGGGGGCCAATCGGATATCCTATGGAAGGGAGTTCCCTTCCTGTGGAAGATGGTTCCACAAGGTAATATACATCTTGAAATTTGAAAATAGGATAACAATTCTTATTTGCAGTCAGTGAGAGCAGACCTACTGCCAATAATTGCCATCCACTCCCATCAGTTTAGGACTGGCTTGCCCTACTATTGTCATTTTGATTCCACAAAGCTTGAAGTTTTAAATTTTTTACAATATCTTACCATAACTGACGATTACACTAACACAGTACACTATCTGGGTACCAGCCAATGTTTAACCACACAGTGAAAAACAGCAGTGCCTAATCTTAAAGGAATTCAATTACCTTGACCAGAAGTTCTTTAAGGAACGTGCTGATTAGGGTTGCTATTTTGTCTCCATCAAGAAGATGAAAATGGCCATCAGCATCAGTATAGTAGTAAACAATCCGGTCAGCATCTCCATCAAAGGAGCAGCATCTCTCACCAGGCTTCATTTTAAGTTCTGAAAACAATAAATAACAGTGGCAAAACACAACTGTTTAGTGGCAAATATATATATACCTTTCAGACAAACCTACAGTTTGAAAAGAAGGTAACACATTGCTAGAAATGTTTCCACACCATGCAAAGACTCCATTTTAATTTTCTCACTAATATTTCAAAATTAGACAGAATGCTAATTACACAGAGAGTGAGTCTGTACACAGCATCTTGAATATAAGCATGGAGGAGGTTATCTTGAGACAGGGTTAAATCCAATGTTAGCCCTAATCTAGAGCAGATCCAATGAAATAAATGGAACTTACTAGACACAGCTAATTAAAGTCTGATTGAATGCACTGGGTATACTTTAGATAAGATCAACATTAAGACTAGGCCATTCCCTGAACAGAGAGTTCTGCTAGATAAAACAGAAGAAGAGGATGTTGACTCCTTGCAGAAATAACTAGAGAAAGTAAAAGTAAATGGGATATATTAACTACATAACATGAATCTGTCATATTTTCTACAACACTAACAGGCGATGGTAAAAAAGATAGCCCATAAAATAGAAATGTGTATTTTTGATTAAGTATTGCAGTACCATGACATTTTACTTGGTCTAAGCTGTCAGGGACTAGGACCTATTCAATCAGATGCATGGATTAAATCAGATGCTCCAATTGTCAAGCTTGTTCACATTGTCACATTAGCAGTGAGAATTGTGCAGGCTGTAAGCAAACCAAAGGCTTGGCAGAATAGAAACCCCAGATCCCACCCCACCCACACATTCACAATTTGGAGAGATAAAAAAAAAAATCCAAATAGTAAAATCCCTCTCCTAGGGGGTGTTCCAAGAACTGTGCTACACCTTAAAATAGGCTCCTCAAACACCAAACCATCCAAAAGCAAAGAAATGCACCCCAGACCCTGCAAATCAAAACAAAAAGTAACTTTCAGTTGAAAATCCTCCCCCCCCCCCACCTCAGCAGCACAGCCAACAGACCTGCTGGTGTGGCTGGGTGATTACAATCAGAAGATCAGAAGGAATAAAAATTCCACACACCCTCATCCAGGATGTGTTTAATGGCAACCAAAGCATCCAGTGAAGTGGTTTACTGCAGCCCAGGAAAACAAACACCACATAAAACTTAGTCTTTAAAAAGACTTTTTGTTAGTTTTGCTGCAACAGATTCCAATGTGCCAAGTGAATCAAGCTGGACTTGATTCAAGACAGGCATCTTATTAGAAGAACTGGGAAGCAATCCAGTAAGGTCAAGAACCACTGTCCCTCCTAATGTCCAGGGGATGTCTTCCCTTCTAATTCTAAATATCCTGGAGGGCAAAAGGGATGGTCTTTTGAAATAGTACTGTCCCAGTGTGTTAGCGTTTTCCTTTAAATCTGGTTTCCCTTGAATTATCACTAGGTAAACTTAATCTCTGCTTTTGATTTGAAAGAATCATATAAGAACCCACTTCTAACTGCATACCCACAGGAGGCTTCTGATGAACTTTTACAAAATCAGCTCCACACAGGTGATTGAGTTTCCCTTTAGTCCCATCGTTGTCTATGTGCATCACGAGGCATCCAGGGAGGTAGCGTTCCATTTCTTTGAGTTTCAGAGCCCCAATACCATTCGCACAATCGATCTTCAGGCACATATGTCCATCTCTCTGGCTCATAGCCTGTGTGTAGTTTTTATTAAAAAAGCAAGAGATGGTCCTTTGAAAAGCATTTTTTAAAAGTTCTACCCTCTATTCACAAGCAACACATGTGTTCAGAAGCTGAGAGCCAAAACAAAGCAAGCAAGCTCACATGGAAAAATATGAATCAGAGGGAGCTGCCAAACTCATTTAAAAAAAAACACACACAAAATCAAAAGTCATACGCTGTAATATGCCCAAATTATCTCAGCACTGATGTCTTCCTTGGGAATGACACACATTTTCCATCATCATCATCCCACCAAGAGCCTTCAAAAGTGACCACTGTCTTTTAAAAGAATCTTATAAAGGCTGACATACAGTTCAGTATTTATGAGATCATAAACTGGATTTATAATCTCATAACTTTTCAAATTCATGTTTACTGTCATTAATGACTAAACATGAACCCCAAACATACCTCTTAAGTGAGGCAACATTCCAACCAAACGGTTTCCAAGGAGCTGAATATCAGGGCCTTGGGAAACGATGTCGGCAACATTCTCCCATTGGTGGAGTGCACTGAGAGACGCAGCTGCAGCAAGGGACTCCGTTTCCCAAGGTGTCTCTGCAGCTGCCTGTCACAATGTACAAGAGTCATTCCCCAGCTCCCTGATCAGCAGCGCCTCAGAGACCCTTCAGCTGGAGCACTGCCTGGCTTAAGAGGCAGTTTTTTTGGGAGGGGGGCTATGACGACAGAGCTCCTTTGTCATAGCTACATCTGACCATGTGAGATCCTGGCCATCATCTAATGTCAGTCACCTCAGGAGGCTGTCATTAGGCAGAAAGGTAGGATACCAGTCGACCCCCATAGCCACAGATTCAGTACCCACGGTTTCACTTATCCACACCCAAAAAGATGTGTTCTCTCTAGGCATTTCTAGGTCCTTGTGAGGATCGCTCCTGGATGTGACTTTTTCCTGCCAATTTTAGTGTTTCACTGTAACCTTCTTGTTAATTGTGTTTTTCATTTTTTCTGTGCTTGTTAATGAGTATACAGTTGTCCCTCTGTATCCACAGATTTGGATTCATGGATTTAAGTATTCATGTCTTGAAAATATTTTTTGAAAAATAATAATCCAAAAAGCAAACCTTGATTTTGCCATTATCTAAGGGGCACCATTTTGCTATGCCACTGCATACAATGGGACTTGAGTATCCACGGATTTTGGTATCCACGGGGGGTCCTGGAACCAAATCCCAGCGAATACGAAAGGACAACTGCATATCCTAATGGTGGATGAGAGGATAATGGTCAATGCCAAGGATGGTCAGATAAGCCCTGCAGCTGGGTTTCAGCTCTAGAAAAATGGGGCTGAACACTGGTACTGTGAGGGGAGGGCAAGGGATGATGGTTAACCAATAGTTGTGTAGCCCGCCAGATTTTGTAGATTGTGATATGCTATATATAATGTCTGTCCTCTAAGTTTCATTCTGAGCAATGGCCCTGTAGGATTTGCTTTCTAGACTACTGTGCCAATAATGTTTTCTGTTTTCACTCTGAAACAATTGGTTGCTGCATCTGGGAATGCCAGTACACAACAGTCCTCCGATGCGATTCTATGGACAACTTCCAGCATCCGTCTCATTTAAAAATAATAGGGTTCTCCATTAATCATCGTTTCAGGTATCCATGGGGGTCTTGGAATGTATCCCCTGTGGATACGGGAGTCAACATGTATATTCTACAATAGTAATAATCATTTCTCTCTATTTTTGTTTCAACAACAATATTTATATATTGGATTTTATCCTGTCTTCTCACCAAAGAATGGCATTCGATGGCATATGTGTAATTTTCATTCTTTGAGTTCCAATTTTAGAATTTTGGAAATTCTGGAAAATGTGCCTTGATGGAAGAAGTTACTTCACTGTAAAGTATTAAAAATATAAAGTCAAGGAAGGGACATGAGAGAATTTAACAGGAGAGGATGAATTGGGCGAAGGCTAGGATTGTGTATTATGATTATAGGGTAATTAGGGTTGGTAGTGTGAAACAGGAGCCAGTGAGGTGTAATGGTCTGAGTATTGGACTATGACTCTGGAGACCAGGGTTCAAATCCCTGCTCAACCATGAAAACCCACTGGGTGTACGAAATAATTCCAATAAAAATACTATAATAGGAGTGTGTGCATTTACTTATTTCTCCCTTCTCTCCAACTTTGAAGACCCATCATGAGCAACTTTAAATACTGTAAATATTTGATGCACTTTATGGTTTTAAATCTTGAGTTAAGTCTTGTGGATCCACAGCAACAAAAGATATTTAAAGGGGGTTCCCAGTAAAGAAAAAGTTAAGAACCACTGCTCTAAGAGCTCGTAAGAAAAGTCTTTAAAACACCAACCAGGGCTTATCTAAGAAAAACAATTCTTTCACCTGTTTTGTAAGCTCCATGAAAGCTTTGGAGAGTTTTTGATAGTAGCCTTCCACGGTTGCAGTCCCATAGTTGCCATGAGTGTTTCGACAGCAGACCATGTAGTGTAGCTGGGGTGTTGTTACTAAGCCATAGTCTATTTAAAAAAAAAAATCACACTGGTCAAGAAAGAATGCCACTCAACTTCGGAAACATGTCTTGGAGCATTGGAGAAGGCAGGAAAAATTAAACAACAATATATGCTTGCTTAAAAACCTTATACCTAAACAAAACATTGCTCCATCTAGTCCAGTGTTTTCTAGGGGTGGGAATCATGAAGCCTGACAGATGCTGTGGGCCTGCAATTCCATCAACTTCAACCAGTATAGCCAATGGTGAGGGATGTTGAGAGCTACAGTCCAACAAAATCTGGAGGGCTGCATTATTCCTATCCCTGATTTACAATGACATGCCTGAAACCATGAGAAACTCTGACAGAGTCTTTGGAACTTCTACCTGTCAATGGCCAGGTATCATTCATTTTGCATGGAAAGCATGCATTCTGTCATGGAACTATGTTTCCTCCTTACTGAATTTCAATCAGGAGCTTTAGACTAGAATGAAACATTACTGATGTTTGGAAGAGCAAATATTGTATGTAAAGAGCCAAGGGCATACCATGGTATTGACCTCCAAGGACAGATACACCATCAGTAACTGACTGTGAAAGCTTCTTGCTGCTGGGTCTGGATGCAAACACAGAAATAAGGAAACATTTGTTGAAATGTGATACAAATATACACACAAGCTGATTGGCAAATAAATATCAACATGGTAACATCACACAGGGCACAATCCTCAGCCTCAAAAAGCAAGCCCAATGAAATTCACTTCTGTAGAGAGAGAAAATCATAGCAGCCAAGGAGTGAGGAAAGTACAGGGCAGCCAGGTACCAGGAACAGCCATACATCACATCTAAAACAAGCCTCCCTTATCAAAGCTTAAAGTGTTCAATTTATGCAATATAATAATATACATGCATTTATGTAATATATTTATCTCAGGCCTTTTCTCCATCATGGAACTCAATGGTTGACATGGGATTCCCAAGTGGTCTCCCATCCTGATAATGACCAGGCCCGGGTCAGCTTACTCTCAGTTAAGTAACTGCATCATATGACCCCCATTCACACCCTAAACCAAGACCAAGCGCTGCACAGAAAATGCAAAGGAGTTGGATTTATTCGCCCTTCTAGAGAACTAAATGAGAGACAACACAATAGCCACTCTTACAAAGGCTATTACAGAAGATGGAGAAAAATTCTCTTCTATTGCTTTAAGGGAAGAAATCAATGGGTTCAGCTTACCAGCAGATTCAAATTACAGTGGGCCTTCTGTATCACCTGGGGTTTGGTTCCAGGACCCCCCTGTGGATGCCAAAATCCATGGATGCTCAAGTCCCATTATATACAATGGTATAGAAAAATGGTATCCCTTATATAAAATGGTGAACAGTGAGGTTTGCTTTTTGAGGAACAAAATCTGAATATGTTCGAGCCATGGTTGGCTGGATCTGTGGATACAGAACTGTGGATACAGAGGGCCAACTGTACAAGAAAAAGGGATTTAGGATAAGTAACAGGAAGAACTTTCTTATGATACAAGAGCTGTTCCAACAGGGCAACCCACTTCCTCAGAAGGTGATGAATTCTTCGTTAGAGGTTTTAGATAGAGGCTAAATGGCCATCTATGAAATGTGCTGTAGTATTGCACTCCCTGCTCTGCCAGTAGGTTGGGCTTGAAGGCTTTGAAATACTGTCCAATTCAATCATTCTCTAATGGAAGTGTTTAGGAAGATGTACACAGATCTTCCATGAAAAATCTTCTGCCACTAAGAAGCACTACTGAATGGGTACATTGTCCAGAGCTTAGAACAGTTACTTTTTAAAAACTACAACTCCCAGAATCCATGCTGATGGGGGGAAATCCTGGGAGTTACAGCCTTAGAAAGTAACTCTTGCAAGTTCTGATGTTGTCAGTTGTTCCCCCAAAAGGTGTATCAGTTGTGTAGCTTTACCTAGTGTCTCTGCCGATAACAACAAATGCGTTGCCCTGAAGGTCTACTGCTTCCTTCTGGCAGATGTCGGTCAGCACATGCTGCAATTCCTCCTCTTCTGCATTGGCCAAGCGTGTGGCATGTTCTTCCCACGCGACTGCCAACATTTCACCCAAAGGGTCAATCAGCTTCACACCATTGTCTTCCTTAGAACAAGACAAATTCTCATCATGAAACGTCTGGATGTCCTCTTTAAGTAATAAGCTTCACTTTATCTGGTTTGGAAGTGGACTTCCCTACCCCACAGCAGCCTCTCCAGAATCCCCCAACATGCTATACATTTTTTTAATGGAGTGGGCTGTACTTCGGGGGAAACTCCTGAAAACTAGGTGGGAACATCTTTCCCACCTGTGGAGCCTCCTGTAGACTGCAGAAACCTTTCTATTCAGGAATGGCAGCTCCTGGATGCAATCTGATGTCAAGAAGAAGAATGAGGATACTTTTCATCATCCTGAGGTGTGTTTAAAATGGCAATCTTATTATATACATATTTTTTCTTGGAAATAAGCCCCATTAAACTCAACTAGACTTACCTCTGAATACATAGGCTTGTACTGTAAGTACAGGGAGGAAATGGGCGGGGTAAGGCTGGACAGACTTCAGGCTTTGGGGGGGGGGACTTTTTTTTAACTAGAACACGAAGGTTTACCAATCAGAGCCAGATATAAAACAGTAGTTCTCAAGGAGCAGAATCAATTGTCTACTGCTCTTCATGAACTATGCACTAGGACACAGGCAGATCTACATGGGAGTTATCAGGAATTATAACTTATCACTCTAGCAAAGACCTGGCCAAAAACAGCCAACTACCCTTGCTCATTAAATTACTGAGAGTGCGAAAACCTTGGAAATCTACTGTAAATCATTCAGAAGTCTAACCAATAGATCCTGATCTACCTTCTGCCCATTTCTGATTTAGGATATGAAAAACCTGCCAAATGAGAATATTATGTGCATCTACATCCTATTAAAATCAATGGGAGTTGGCAGACTCATACACTCAGAGCTGGAAGGCACCGCCTAGTCTAATCCCCTGCCAGTATAAGAATCCAGAGCTAAAGCAACTCTGAAAGATGGCCACCCAACTTCTGTTCAAAGCCTCCATAAAGAGGCTAATCCTTGACCTAAAGTTTTTAGTGTTCAATGAAACCTAAACATGTCTCTACCTGGTCCACTAAATGTTAGGTCTGTTTAGCTTGCTCAGAGAAGTTATACAGATTCCAACTTCCAAATTACAAATCCTTACTGACTCAGTGTACTGTATTCTTTCAGTTCTACAAATCCAGAACTTCACAAACAACATTGAAGCAATAGTGGTCCCACATGGCCTCTCTTCATCTGCAACTCCTCCCCTTTTTCCCTTACCAAAAATACTAATTACTCTTACTTCGGGGTTGTGAGAGGCTGTGACCATAACGCCAATGGTGGATTTAGTCTGCTTGGACCTCAACACAGCCAGCAAGCCCATGCAAAACATGGTGTGGTCAAGGTTTTCCGCCCTGGTCCGGAAGCCAGCTGTCCCATACTGAAGGGAAACCCCTGGAGGTTTGGCATGGAGCTCTGAGTACTTTCTAACTGCTTCAAAATCCATTTCTGTAAGAAATAAAACAAAGTTATACTACTGCTGTTGGTACTAAAGTGTGATTAGGTTGCAACAATGTGACAGCCACACCCAGAAGGAAAGATGGTTAGATGGGTAGGTAATATTGCAACAATATAAAGACTGCCTGAGGACTCTCTGCCCTCTGCCTACAAAGGGGTCTGTGAGGTTCTTCCCATATGAGCCTGCCTGAGTTTTAAGGTCTGCAGGGGGGGCACCTCTCTCTGTCCCATCACCTTCAAAGTCATGGCTGTTGGGAACACGGGAGAAGGCCTCTCTGTGGCTGCTCCCATACTTTGGCAAGTTAGGATGGCACCTTCTTTGTTCGCCTTTTGGTGGCAGGTTAAGATCTTTATTTTCCAGCAAGCCTTTAGAAACTGATTTTAGTAAAAATGACTTGTATGTTGCTAAGCTGTTTCTAATCTATTTTAAAGTGAGGTTTTAATTGGTTTTAATTCTGTTGTTCTTTAATACCATTTTAATCTTGATTCTGTACATTTTAAACTCTGTGTTTTATTGTATTCTGTCTTTGTGCATGTCACCTTGAGTCCCAGCCTGGGACAAAGGCAGGATATAACTAAAGTGATGGGTGTATTGTTCACACTGGATAAAACAGCTTTGAGTTGTCAGGGAGTTCTACTTTCAAAGTGTAGAATCAACGTTAGTTGCCTTTTCTGGCTTTTCTTGATCCCATCATGTCTAGGGGCCATTCAAGGGAAACCCAATAACTCCAGTTGGAGATTTTGGAGTCCTTACTTTTCATAACATCTTAATACAACATGCACACTACATGGGTTTAAGATTGTCACCTTTTCCCTGGCATGATTTTTTTTTTCAACATGTTTGCTTGATGAAGCACCCTGGAAATTTTGAAAGCCTGCTTTTATTTTGCTGCCTTTTTGATCAACCTAATAAAAGTATTGCCACAATATAGGTTTGGAAGAGGACCTAACCTATCCCAATAATCAATGGTTAGAATGATCAAAACCCAACATTTTTTTTAAATAAAAGTTTTAGTTAAAAAAACCCACAGTCATTTATTTGCACAAAACCTACCAGAGCAAGGCTAAAATCCCGCCAGTAAAATATGTGAGAATATCTGTGGGTTCTGTTGTCCTTCATTTGCATTCAAGTAATTTCTGACTCATGGTGACTCTCATGTGAACCTATCACAGGGTTTTTTGTTGGTGTTTTGTTTTGGCAAGATTTGCTCAGATGGAATTTGCCATGGCCTTCCTCTGAGGTTGAGAGAGTGAGACTTGCTCAAGGTCACCCAGTGGACTTTAATGGCTGAACAGGTTGTGAATTCTGATCTCCCAGAATCGTAGTCCAATACTGAAACCATAACACTACCCTGTCTTGGCATCTGGAGATTATGCCTATGAATTCACTTTTTTCAGACCTTGCAGAGGGAGGTACAGTATTCAGTATCTCTTTCTACCAGTCTTCCACCATGAGTCCAACAGGCAGGGGGTGCCAGGTTGCAGCTTTCTCTCTCTGGCCGCTGATCATGTACCCGGGCTTATTGTGGCTGCATAGAAGGAAGAAGCAGCAGCCTCTACTTCCATGGTAAGTGTACTCCTTCCTCACTCCATGCTTGAGAGATCTGAATGGGAGGCCATTTTAAAAGCCTGAAACCAAGACTTTAAAAAAAAATACAAACCCCTGTCAAGCACAGGCCAAGGCCCCACAGCTCAGTTACCTTGCTCAGCAACATGGCCCCCACAATTGGGGGCGATGACTGACAGGGCTCTAACCTGAGGGCCTGGATTAGGAGAGGGTATGGTGTGACATTATTGTAAGTTTTTATTATGTAAATCCATTTAGGTTTAAAAAAATAAATATAAATATTACTTTGGTGTCATCATTTAAACTGGCTTATTTTAATTTTTATCCTAAATCCTGTAGAGCATCTCACTGCCCTTAACCTTAGCAGGAGGTAGGGGGCTGGCCAAAGATCCTGGCCTGGGGGCCCACTTCAGGATATGGGGGCCATGCTCAGTTACCTGCCTACCTGTTTTCCTCCTCTCAGATGGCCCAGGCAGCAACATTAGCTGGGTGGGGAGGAGAAAGGAGAGAAACCTACAGTCCAGAGAGCATCCTCTGTCTTTGCTTCTTCATATCAGCCTCTTACCGGTCAGTCAGTCACCTACCCTAACGCAGCTTGCAGAAAATAACAGGGAGATAGATTCTAAGACAGTGGTTCTTAACTGGGGACCCCCAGGGGTCCGCAATATCCTCACAGAGAGTCTGCAAAGGGTTGAAAGTTGCTTGGCCCACCTCCTGCCTGCAGTGGAATGGCCATGTGACAGGAGCCAAGGCAAAGGCTGGCTGGCTTGGCCTGTGCATTGCCATTCAACCCACTCTGGCCACTAACTTGCAGGAAGAAGCAGAAGAAAAGTCTTCCTTCCCCTTCCAGTGCCTCTGAGGGAAGGTTTCATGGGTTGTGTAATTGTATTATCATTATCATTATTATTGGGTATCATTATTATTAGTAGGTATTATAGCTACTATTATTATTAGGGCTTTAAATCTTGAGTTCAAGTCTTGGGGGTCCGCGGCAACAAAAGATATTTAAAGGGGGTCCCTGGTAAAGACAAGGTGAAGAGCCACTGAGCTAAGCCAACCACCCGCCACCCCTTCCAAGGCTTCTATTGCTTTTGCAAGATCTGAAGCGGTGAGAGATGCTCAGAACCTTCTCTTTCTTTGCAAGGCGAAAGCGGCGCACACTTTGCTTCCCGTCCGCAAAGCAGGGCGACAAGCCGACGGAAGGCTGACCGACGCCCGCCCACCTACCTGCGCCTCCCTTGGCGCCCCGCAGGCAGACGTGGCCGGGGACGAGGAACCTCCCGAACGCCCTTCCGGGATCAGAGAAGCGCGAGCCACACACACACACACACACAGGCGCGCGCGCGCCCGCCTGCTTAGTCACCCGCTCCGCCCCTGCGCCAATCGGAGCCCAGAGAGGCCGCGAGGGGCGGGGTCGTGGAACGTTGGGTGTCCCAGCGTTCCAGGTCTGCCTGCCAGTTCCTTGCGGGAGCTCCGTGTTCCCGGGATGCCTCCTAGACTCAGCCGCCCTGCAACATCTCGCTGCCTTCCTCCTACGGGCGGTGTGTGAATGTGAGAGAGCGGAGTTGTTGCTGCAGCATGCTTTCAAGTCGTTTCCGATTTATGGCGACCTTAAGGAGATCCTGGCATGGGTTTTTTTCTTGGCGAGACTGGTTCCAAGGGCGTTTGCCTTTGCCTTCCTTTGAGGCTGAGAGAGTGTGGCTTGCCCAAGGTCATCCAGTGGGGTTTCCATGGCTGAGTGGGGATTCGAACCCTGGTCTCCAGAATCCTAGTCCAACACTCAAACCCATGGTCCCCACTTTCTGACAGGGTCCTAGCCTGGGGGCCCTGGGCACCTGGGATTAGGAGGGGCTCCTGGCCTGATATTATTGTAAGTTTTTATTATGTAAATCCATTTAGTTTTTTAAAAAATAAACATAAATATTACTTTGGTGTCATAATTTAAACAGACTTATTTTAAATTGTATCCTAAATCCTGTAGAGCATCTCGCGGCCCTTAACCTTAGCTGTAGGTAGGGAGCCCATCAAAGATCCTGGCCTTGGGGCCCACTTCAGGATGCTCAAAACCATGACAGTACACTGGGTCAAGTGAGAAGAGAGGAGATGCTAACTCTGACTGCACAATCGTATGAGGATACCATGAATAGAGAAAAGAGAACATCATAATATGTGGGAGGCCAAATCTAGAGAGAGGAGAGAGTGCATTGAACAGCAGCGCTGCAGGCATGGAGCAAGTGCAACGACAAGCAGCCAACGTGTTCAAACACCTGCCCTGAAATGTAGAGAAATGGTGCACAGACGTACATATGCATATACTTGTGTATACACAGACATTGTTAAGTCCCTTCAAGTCATTTCCAACTTATGGTGACCCTAATGTGAACCTATCACGGGGTTTTCTTGGCGACATGTGTTCAGCGAGGGTGACATAGGCGAAGGAGCATATATGTATGTGGAGATAGATATAGGTCTGTTTATCTGCACATACATACATGCTCCTTTAGAAGGAAACATTTTCACCTATTCAATGCATCTTATGGTCTCTTAAAGCTGCTTCACCTACACTTGTGAGGCTCTGCTATGCTGCGAGCTCACAACATAAATTCCCAATTTGCAGAGAAAAGGCCTCGCTCAGCCACACCTGGTGCCTAAGCTAAACAGTCCGACATGGATTGTCAACACTAAAAGGGCAAAGTATCATTTGATTACTGGAAAAAGGTCACATGTGACAAGGCCAACCCAGCTGTTGCCACCCAGTCAATATTCCGAATTGCCTTGGAAGCATCTGCCAGGACAGAAGGGAGTGTTGAGCTAAACAGAATATAATTCTGAGCATTTATTCAGAAGTGAGGTCCCATGGGGCTTACTCCTGTATTCAGGATGGCACTCTCAAAGGCATCTTACCTCAAACCAAGTTTAGGATATTTTTGTGGTGAAAAGGTTCAATTGATAGTTTGTTGAGGCACTCAAGGAGCTCTTTGGCTGAGGATTCTGAACGCAACCACCCCACTACAACTTCCAGGATCCCATAGGATGGAAATACTGTATAGCAGTTAAAGTGGAATCATAGCACAATATTTGTGTAGTGTAAACAGGCACAGGATTCCCCAGCTGCAAATACTACACTCTTATAGTGCTATATTCTACTTTAACTGCCATGGCAACATCCCATGGAAGGATGGCCCAAGTGCTCTCTTGCTGAGAATTCTAAATTCCCCTCCCTAAACTACAGATCCCAGGATCCCATAGGAAGTTGCCATGGCAGTTAAAGTGGAATACAGTATAGCACTGTAACAGTCTAGTCACTAGACTCTAGTGCCATAAGGCTGTCAACAGTGCTCTGGAAAGAACACATTCTTTCCACTGCAGCAAACTGGCACAACCACTCCTTTAAAATTTTGAATTTTTATTGCTTTATAGTATGAGGAGGCGACTTCAAGAGGAAAAACAGGGTGAAAATTGTTTTGCTAGGAAGTTCCAGCATATCATCAGACATTCGTATCTAATAAATTCTTAGCATGCTACCAGGGGCAAAGGTGTGTGTTAATGTAAGTCAGTGCTAATAACTTAAATTGGCTCTCACCTCACTGTCTAAATCCCACCCCCAACTATATGTATTCTGCATGTGGGTGCATTATTTGTGTAGATATTAAATTATTGCACTTCATGCAGCAAACAAAGGATGTGAGCAGCGTGTCCATAAAACCTTATGGTGAAATACAGGCCTGAAAATCATGTGGCCCTTCAGATGCTTTTGGACTGCAACTCCCAGCACTCCTGGCCAGCATAGTCACCCTCCCCTTGCAGAGGTTAGGCAGAAGAGACTGAGCAAACCACTGGTGAGATCTATTAGGAACTGCAGCCCAGCAAATGGAGTCACATGATTCTCATCACCTTCTCTACTACAGTAGGACCCCATATCCACTGATTCAATTATCCATGGAACACAAAACAGCACACCTACCATGGAGTCTTCCTAGAAAATGTGTTCTCTCTAGCCATTTTCTAGATCCTCCAAGGGAACTCTATGGTATTTTAAACCAGAAGTCCCATTATTTTCAATGGTGTTCACTATTATCCACGATTTTCAGTATCCACACTCCCCCAGAACCAATCCCCAGCGGATACAGGGGTCCTACTGTATATCTGTTATTCTTACAGATACCACAATCCACACTATACAAATAATCCAGTTTTGCCATTTTCCATGGCTCCTTCCTATGGAATCCTGGGACTGGTAGTTTTACAAGGTCTTTAGCCTCCTTTGCCAAAGTGTGCTGGTGCCTCACCAAACTACAAATCCCATAGGAAGGAGCCATGCCAAATAATCATTTCAAATGGGATTACTTGTGTAGTGTGGATGTGGCCTGAGGTTTTAGTTGCCAATGTGCCATTGGTTGACCTTGAGCATAGGCTTGAGCCACTGGTTGACTTGGGGCATTGGTTGACCTTCCACTCCTCTGACCTACTTCACAGGATTGTTGTGCAGAGAAAAGTGGAGGAGAGCCATGTATGCCACCAAGCTTATTCATGAAAAGGCAGAACATCAGTATAAGTAACAATTTTAAATATTAACAGTCTCACTGTAACATTTCCAGTTGTTTGAAATGTTAATGGACTGGATTATTTGTGTACTGCGGATTCATTATTGTCTCTTTAACACCTTTTGAAAGGGGACACGCCCCCTTCTTCTCCCCCACCCCCTTCTGGGTTGACGTTGACAAAAAAAACCTCCTGCGCATGCGCGCGCCATCCACTCCGCTGCCCTGGAATTCTACGACGTGGCGCGAGCGGGGGAGGGCAGGGGGTAGTGGGCGTGGCTTGGTGTCTGCGAGCAGGAGGCTAAGCCGAGGAGGAATCGCGCGGGGAGTCTCGTGCAAGGTACGTTGAGTGGCGTGGGGAGGGGGAGGGGGAATACCCCGATATCCACCACCCGCCCAATGAGAGTTCGTTCCAGAAGGAGAAAAGCTCGAGACCAGGGACTAGAGTCGAGGGCTGATTGGCTGATGGAGTGAGGCGGGAGAGTGGCGCCCCCCTCCCTCGCTGAGGGAGGCTCACCCACGATGACACTGAAGTACATTTCACCTTAGTAATGCCTCTTCCACACAACACAAATAATCCAGTTTCAAACAAATAATCCAGTTTCAAACTGGATTATTTGCCATGGCTCCCTCCTATGAAATTCTGGCATTTGTAGTTTTACCAGGTCTTTAGCCTTCTCTGCCAAAGAGTGCTGGTGCCTCACTAAGCTACAAATCCCAGGATTCCATAGGAAGGAGCCAATGGCAAATAATCCAGTTTCAAACTGGATTATTTGGGTAGTGTAAATGCACACAAGACTCCTTGAAATCAAGAAACATTTGACAGTGAGGACAGGCCTATTTCTCTGCCTAATGCATAAGCAGCTAACGAAGAAAATTAGAAAATAACCAAGTTTATCACTGATTTTGAAAATGAGGTCTGGAAAAATGATATCCCATTTATTTGTTCCAGGCAAATTGGAGGGATCAGTTTAGCTTCTGCAAACCGAAGTCCTATTTTGGCACTCCTTTTGGAGTTCAAGAGTGTCAACTCTCATATGAAGTGGGATGATACAACACTGTATTTGGATTCCCTAGGATTTCTGTGTCTCTTAAATTGCTCTCTGTTAACTGTACTACTAGTCCTGACTGTATACCGGGCATTATGCAGAGTTGTTAACACAGCTTGGAAAAGTGACTTTTGGGGCTTTTGAAAAAGTCAATGTTTTTTGGATTGTGACTGGCCCTGCTATTTGGGAATTTCTGGGAATCACAATGCTACATTGTCTCAGCAAAAGCTGGCAGAGTTCACAGTGTTAGCACCACAGTTGTCCCTTCACGTTCGCTGGGGTTTGGTTCCAGGACCACCATCACACACACACCCGTGAATACCCAAATCCGTGAATACTCAAGTCCCATTATATGCAATGGCATAGCAAAATGGTGTCCCTTATATAAGATGGCAAAATCAAGGTTTGCTATTAGGATTATTATTTTTTAAAGAATATTTTCAAGCCGTAAATACTCAAATCCGTGAATGTCAAATCCGTGAATGTGGAGGGACAACTATATATGCAATTCCTGTACTGAAGAGTGTAGTGCAGTGTAGGAGAAACAGTGATGCACAGAGGCAGTACAGTCAGCCCTCTGTATCCACAGATTTGTCATCCATGGATTCCACCATCCATGACTTGAAAATATTTTTTTAAAAGCCAAGAAGCAAAGCTTAATTTTTCCATTTTATATAAGGGACACCATTTTACTATGCCATTCTGTATCATGGGACTTGAGCATCCACGGATTTTGGTATTGGGGGGGTGCGGGGGTGCCCTGGAACCAAACCTCAGCTGATACTGAGGGCCCACTATATGCAGTTCATATAGACATGCTACTCTACATATATTGCATTTCTCTGTTGTGGCTTTTTTTAAAAAGTTACTGTGCATGTGTAGCACAGTTTACACATGTGTATATCACCAACAGGAGTCTAGCCAGAGCACAAAAAGTAACTTTTACAAGCTCTGGTTATTAATCCAGCATATTTGTAAACTGCACCTATTACTTGTAAGCTGTATGAACATCATGCAAAATGGCAGATATATCTGGACTTGAGATGGAGCTTTCGTAGGGCCTTTGGTTGCCTACCTGTGGGAACAGAATGTTAAATTAGATCTAGAGGACAATTTTTATATTTTCCAGTTATGATTACCATTGGAACTGCCAGAGGGAAAGGTAAATTGATACAATGAAGCCATGAGCATTGGAATGCTTTTGCTATTCATGTAGGCTATTCATTTGTCACTTTGTGACAATGGTTCCCAAACTTTGGTCCTCCAGATGTTTTGGACTTTATCTCCCAGAATTCCTGACTGTTGGCCAATGTGGCTAGGGCTTCTGGTAGATGAAGTCCAAAACACCTGGAGGACCAAAGTTTGGGACTCACTGCTTTGTGGTATCACCCACTTGCCACAGAACTTCTGTTCACTATGTGATGATTATGTGATTGCATCACAAGCCACTGGGTAGAATTTGCTAATAAAAATGGAGATGATTTCTGTATTCTACTTTAACTGCCATGGCAACATCCTATGGGATCCTGAGATCTGTAGTTTAGGGATGGGAAATGATTTAATAAGCAGAGATATGAATGAGGCTTTTTGCAATGTGGAAGCCCATCATGGTGCAAGCAACCAATCTTAGAAAGCCTAACCATACTGTCCAAATTGTGAAATTATGGTCAGTTATTAAAGCAACTTCGAAACATAATCTACGTAATATTTTCCTTTATTCCAAAAGTGGCAAGTATATTTTTGCAAGCTGGGCATAACAGAAAACGATGTTAATTGGGGACTTCTGGACTGGTTGCTAGCATCCTGAAGGAGCTGCACAAACAGGCAAAAGGCTCATTCATGTCTCCACTTATTAAGATATATGTGGTCATCTGAGTCTGACCAGTAATACTAAAACTTAACAGTGATCTGAGCTGTCCATGGACATCAGCTGCCTTCCACATAGCAGCCACTTCTGAGGTAATACCAATGAGTAGCTGGAAATTAAATAGCCTAAATATCCTAAAGGCACCAGATCCTGTCTGATCTTGGAAGCTAACTAGGATCAGCTCTAATTAGTACCTGGATGGGAGACCGCCAACAAATACCAGGTGCTGGAGGCTATATTTCAGAGGAAAGAACTGACAAAACTACCTCTGAGTATTCTTTGCCTACGAAAACCCTACAAAATTCAGGGGGTCGCCATTAAGTCAACAGGTAACTTGAAGACACACACATACTGTACACAGAGCTGGAAATTAGCCATAAATGGAGGCAAGTCTTTCCATACCAGTAGTTGCTGTCTACTAGACAGGCAGTGCCATTAGCTGGGCCAATCTTGTGGGAAGGTGGAGAAAATGATAAAACCAAGAACAAAGCTGACTACCATTTTGTTATGTCATTCATACAAATAAAACTTGGTAGTTGTTGTTATGTGCCTTCAATTTATGGAAACCCTTTCACATGGTTTTCTTGATAAGACTCACGTAGAGGAAGTTTGCCATTGCTGCCACCTTAAGCTGAGAGGGTATGACTTGCACAACATCTAGAGATGTAAAATTTCTGGAAATTTTGAAGCCATGAGGAAAAAAGTTTCCCCCGGGGGGGGGGGTTCAGAAAAAAATGGAAATTTCTGGAGAAATTGAAAAAATGCAACATTAGCACTTTTACAGATTGAAAGTTACTCTGTTACTTTAGGAACATAAAATATGACTGTGCACAATTTGATTTGGCATAAAATTATCACAATTGGTACATTAAAAATCAGTGTATTCAAACAATTATTACAAATGGAATTTACTTTTATTTATATATTTTAAATTTTTATTTGTAACACATGGAGGAACAGTCTCCTGAACTGTACAAAACCTCTTTGGTTTTGCTAGTTTATGTGGAACAGGCAAAATAAATAAAATAAAATAAAAAAACACCCAGAAGAAACCATCAACATTACTAACAAAGAAAAACATTCCATAATCCTTTCTTTTTTCAACTTTTTGGGAAAAAACAAAAAAAGTTTTTTTCTGAATTTTTCTGGGTTTTTTTTTTCCAGGCCTTCACATCTCTAACAAGGTCACTCAGTGGGTTTCTGTGGCTGAATGGGGATTTGAACCCTGATCTCTTTTGAGTCCTAGTCTGCTCAGGCTTCTATACCACACTGGGTCTTATACTTTACAAGGATGTATTTTCCTTCTCAAAACTGATCTTAAATTGCCATCCATGTTTGTAATTTTGTGTCTAGTGCAAAGTTGAGCATGTGACTTAATAAGAGAAGTACTAGGCCCTTTAGTTACTTCCATATGTTTATCTAGCTGGGATTTTCATATCCATGATTCACTTCACATGTTTCTTAATGTTAGGGTTGGACATATTTATGTATGGCCCTGATTTTAATGATGTAAACAGTCTCTTTGAACTCCTTAGAACTCTATGCTAAATCTGTTTTGGGATTATAGGTTTTATTTTTATTGCAGCTGAAAAAAGGTGTGTTTCATTTGTTCAAAATATTTCATTCTGTCTAGGCAAAAATTGTCAATAACTTCATGGTGTATTTTTGAGTGAGGAGATTATAAGGAGGCATAACATGTTGTTTTTAAATTCTGTCTCCAGGTGGCTTCACATCTGTAGCAATGTCCAGTGTCATAAAAGAAAATATCCAGCTTCAGATGGCAGAACTAGAAATGCTTTTTTCTATGTTTCCTAATAAAGGAGAAATAACTCTACATGATGAAAATACTTTCCATAATGTTGAGAAATATTTGAATAATACAAGTCAAAATCTCCCACATATTATTGAATATTCCATTTCCATTACTATTGATGAACCAAAGGTGAGACCATCTGTGTTCCATATTTTTTGCTTTTTAAAAAGAACTCCGATATTTTCACTTGATGCTAAACAGTTTTAAAACCTAGTCTGTCTTCCAGAAAACAGTAACTTGAACCAATATACTATATTGTTTCTCCAAAGCTGATCTACGCCTCAGTCGCTCATCCTTCATGGTTAGATTACTATGTGTTTATAATATGGGCTGTCCTTGGAGATAGTCAGGAATCTTCAAAAATTTTAAAAGGTTAGGTGTGTTAACTTGTTACAGCAAAAACAACAAATGCCTTTGTAGCACTTAAAAGACTAACACATTTATGCTGGTGTAACCTTTAATGGGCTACAGTCCACTTTCGTAATATGGCTGCTAGCATACTGTTAAAAGAAGGGGTGAGAACTGTGCAGTGCTCCATATGTTGGACTGCAACTCCCAGCAGCCATAGTCAGTGGTGAGTAATGCTGGGAGCTGCAGTCCAATGACATCTGGAGGGCTGCATAACTCTTACCCCTAATTTAGAGCTAATAACCCAGACCATGTTAACTATTCTTTGGCCAGTTTCACTAGGTGCAGTTTATTTCCAGGCACAAATTAAGATGCTGCTTTTGATAATTACAGGACTTAGCAGCCTGCAACCAGTCTCTCTCAAGAACAGCTCCTGCCATTTGAGTTTGTAGTATGTGGGGAAATCATTATTGTAATGCAATACAATCTTGTGTATCCCATGTTGAGCTCAGTTTAGGCATTTACCCTGCATGCTTCAGTTCTCCCACACCCTGTTCTCTTATTTCACTAGGCAATTCCAGCCAACTGGAGCAATGGGTCATTCATCACATGACCTAATTTAAATATTTTATTACACTTTGTTTAAGTTCCTTTTAAGTTAAGGCTCCATGTGGCTGTAGCCATGTTGTTGTTGTTGTTGTTTTTGAGTTCCTTTCAAGTCACCATGTAGTCCACACCACTCAAGGCTGGGTGAGTCTTATCCTACCCTAAATCCTCTTAGTTAGCTAGGGACCTTTTTAAGTTTGTTTTTAATATGTAGATTAAGATTGATATACCTTCAGTAAACTTTTGATATGCTTTTTAAACTGACTTCTTTGTTGTTTTAATGAGTCTAATTGATTGGGTGATCAGACCACACATTTAAATGTTAATTGAGCTGTGTCTACATTCCAATGCTTACTCTGTCTGAATTTGAAAGAAAAGGTTTTTACTTTTAAAGAAGATAATTTTATTTTTCTTTAAAGGGCTAGATCCCTGGAATTTTTTAATACATTTTTAATTTTAGACTCATACCTCCCAACAGAGTTCACCTGAGCATTCTGTTGTATTTCTGAGCCCCTTTTCCTTATACCCTAGGACCTAGGTGAAGATGAGAAACAGGGCCATATTGGTTATAGCTTGCAGAGTTTTGAGACGTCTCACTTGAGACACGCACATATCTATGATATTAAGGAAGGAAAGAGGATGCAAATGATCTGTGGAGGTGCGGCCTCTGAGTCATTGAGTCTACAAACCAATTCTGTGTGCCTAAAAACCTTTTGACAGGGACTCCTAAATAGGTGGTGACCACAGTATTGGAACCCTCAGCATCAGCTCATCAATTGCTTCTGTTCAGCTTCAGTATCAAAAGAAGAGCTTTTATTTCAACAAATATCCCTCTTCTATATGCTATACAAACATGAGGGACCAGATGCAACAGCATGGTAGCCCCTGCTATATTGCTCTCTTGATTATGAAATAATAAGGGCGACCTGTAGAGAAATCAAGTGCCATTTTCCCCTTCCAGATGAACACACACCATGAAAATCCCCACCCCACCCACAACTCAGCTGACACAGACAAGTTGCCCCTGAGATTATGAGAGAGAGAAAGTACAACAAGATATCACTGCATTTGTGGTTTTCCATTTCATCTTTATTGCAGGTTGTGGGATCAGTGTAAATTCATTCTTCCACTAATAATTCTTCAGTAGGGGAGAGAGATCCATGAGTCCTTAATGGATGTCTACATCAAAATAGCTACATAAAATCAATACCTCATTTAAAGGCCTAAATCAAATTGATGATCCCAACTAGAGTAGGCCCATTTAATCTATGAGAAGTTGATAAATCAATACATAGATAAGTCCCATTGATTGAATACCTCTACTCTAGCTGGGAATTAGCAGTTGAATTTAGACAAAAGTCAGCTTTGCTTGCAGTTTTCTCAACCTTTTGCTATAGATATCATGTGGAAGATACGCTGCATTTCATATACTGGACAACAGGTATGGGGGGGTTATGTTGTACAGTACTGAAGTAGGTGTGTACTTTGAATTATGGGTGGGCAGAACTCAGGCCTATGGGGTCTACTTTTTTTAATTATTAGAACCCAAAGGGTCACTAATTAGAGCCAGCTGCAAATCAGCAAGGGGAGTGGACGGAGTTACCTATCTCCATCTGTATTACTATAGTTAGGAGACTCAAGCACAAAACTTCCAAACTCTCTAAAATCTGTCCATCTACTAAAAAAACCCTGAATTGTAATATTGTTTTATCTATTTGTAGGTAAAAGTCAATTTGCAAGTAACTTTGCCTCATGACTACCCCCATGTGATACCACAGATTTTTGCAAGATCGGATGCTCTAGATAGGCAGCAACAATTGCAGCTCAACCAGGATCTCACTTCTTACATTATTTCTTTGGAGTCAGGAGAACTTTGCATATGCACAGCTGTTCAGTGGTTGCAAGAAAACAGCATTTCATATATACAAAACAGCAAACTTCACTCTGAAAGAGTTCCAGATGCAAAAACAGTTAAAACATTATTTAACCGGATGTGGATTTACAGCCACCACATATATAGACAAGAACTAAGGAAAAAGATATTTGATTGTGCCAAGAAATTAAATTTGACTGGTTTCTGTCTAACTGGGAAACCTGGGATCATTTGTGTGGAGGGTATCAAAGAAAACTGTG
Organism: Gambelia wislizenii; assembly: GCA_030847615.1. Lineage (NCBI taxonomy): Eukaryota > Metazoa > Chordata > Lepidosauria > Squamata > Crotaphytidae > Gambelia > Gambelia wislizenii. Next base: position 158,843,936 of record JAUMIR010000001.1, on the reverse strand, counting down.
AAGAATTTTGGCATGTTATTAGATATCCCAACTGGAAACACATTTCTTGCAAACATGTTGAGAGTGGAGAGACTGAGGCAAATGTGGATAACCTACGACGCTTTCAAACTTTTGAAGATTTACAGTTTCAAGCCCATGGTGATTATGGGCTGAGGAATGACTATCACATGGACCTTGGTCAGTTCGTAGAATTCCTGAAGGCCCATCAGAGTGAACATGTATTTCAGATTTTGTTTGGTGTTGAAGGCAAATGTTCTTAAAAGTAACAAAAATGTGTTTTTAATTTTTCTATTAATAGAAATTAAAAGGATAACTGCCACAAAGAAATGTGGGTGTAGTTAGCGTGACAAGTAATTGAACAGGGCACGCACACAGAATCTCTGAACAATTTGTACATTTTCGTTTTGTTCAAATCAGAATCTCAAAATGTATCTGATAGGAAACTGATGTGTACTAGTCAGACCCAAGATGCATTTAAATACACAGCTTCCCTTCAGCCAAGTTCTCAAGAGTCTCGAGCATAAATCATTCCCAGCAATACTGCATAAACAAATAAACACAAACACTTTCATTTAGCCGTAGGTCTTGAAAACAAATACAGTATTTTAATTATCTTTGCTCTAAATAGTACAAACTTCCTATAATAATGAAGACATGTGAGCATGTCCTTTGAATCATGGTTACACTAGCAACATGAGAAAGGGCTTTCTGCTAAGTCTTGCAGTACCTAGACTTCATACTAAAAGAGAATGTTTTCAGGTTTTCTGTAGGTGAACCACCAACATCTTCATACCATCTCTTTGTTCACAGATGGTACAAAGAGAAGGTAGGGTTAGGTATGATAATAGTGATCTTATAAAGACATAAAGAAGGCAGTGGGACCAAGCTACTGAAAGCTACAGAGATCAAAACTTTGAATTGGACATGATGGTCCAGGCAAATGTAGTGGAACAAGGAATAGCTTAAAGTGACCAGGTGAAATCTAGGGGTGTCAGTGTTCCAGTATCTCAATTTGCAATCATTATTACTTCAGTATGTTTAAATTCAACTTAAGTTGGCTTACTTGAATCCAGGATATCACAGCACCAAGACAATGAAAGGCTATTGAAACTAAACACTAAAACTTGTTTTAAAAACTCTTGTTTGTCCAGCTTTCATATGTATGTATATATATATATATATATATATATATATATATACATACACACACACACACACACATGAAACAGGACTAGGAGCAGAAAAAATCCCAGTGGAGATTCCATTCATCACCATTGAGGAAAAATAATCCATCTCTAGTGTTATGGGACATAAACACTCAAGTCTATCCTATCAATGGTAGCAAAGACTTCTGACAGCCCTAATAGGATGGACAGAGTACAACCACACTGATTCATAACTCAGTCAGTGTTCTGCAAACTGAGATTCCACAAACTTATCAAAGTTTCTCAGTGCAAAGATTATTAATGGCAGAAAGCTTCCCTGAAAACCAATTGGGTCCATGCTTTTTTTTAAAAGTAACATGCAGTGTCAGGAACTTTGATTTCCATAGCAGACAAATTTTCTTAAAATAGAAAGACTGAAAGCCACTTTAAATGGGTAACCACTGACAAGATGCACAAGTGCAATCTCTGGATTTAGAGGATCTTTATAACCATATCACTATATTTGTTTTCCTGAGTTTGAGGGGCTGAAAAGGTTTAATTAGACCAGAGATGTACAATCTTTTCAGCCATGGGTCATCCTGGAGGCAAAGAGACAACTGCTAGTCTGAAGGAAGAAGCAGGGCCCGTGTTATAGATGGCTGATAACTAATTCTCAAAATATCTTTAATAAAATTGTAGTGGCATAAAAATAGTGTTTACTTCAAGAAAAGAGAGCTCCCTTTGCTATTAGTATTACTGTGTTCTTTAAAAAAAAACTATTTTGGTGGGAAACTTGTAGGTTTTGTTGTGTATGTTAACACCTTAGCATGAATAACTGAAATACTAACAGTTTGTATACAAAAAGAGTTTATTTATGATGGCTTAAAGCAGCAAGGTACATGTGGCCTAATAAACAGATGGCTGTTGGGTTTGTCTAACCACAAAACATTAAATTATCAAAAGGTTCTGTTCATTGAAATTTAATGTAGACTTTATGTATAATTTAAGAGGTGTCACTTATCTTCTCTCAAAAACTGCAAAAGTAGATTTTTGTCTTTCACAGTGAATTCTGTGCAAGATCGTGTGTTTTGAATATCTGATACAAAGGTTATAAAAATAAGCAGTAAATAACTCATAGTATTTTATATGGCAAATGTTATTGGCCATGAATAGTATAAAGATGTGCTGTACATATTCTTGTTTGTGAAAGTGAATTGTGAAAACAAAATCATTTGAGAATGTTAACTATGATATGCAGAGAGAGGTAATCCAGTATACACCATACATGACCTTTTAAATCTCACTTGAGATACAATTAGGAGATAAGAAAAGTTTATATTATTATAAATGAAATTAGAGAACAGTAACTAATTAAATTTACTAATTTAGTAATTGAAGAACAGGAATCAAAAAGTAGGAGCAGAAGAAACTTTTTCATGGTAGAAGTAGATAAGCATTTTGATCCCCCAAGGTGTTATTAATCTTATTAATAAATGATCTTGAGTGTTGGGTAAATAACAAAATTGCTAAATTTAAAGGAGACTCCAAAATATTCAGAATGCTTAAATCCTAATTGGACTCTAAGGAGCTCTAAAAGGAGCTCTCAAACCCTGGTGAATATGCAACAAAATGGTAAATGAAGATCAAGGTCCACAGGTATATAGTCATGCAGACAAGCAAAAAAAAAAAATAATATTTTTTTTTAAATCTAAGTTTGTAGATATATTTATGGGATCTGAACTGACCAGCTCTCTGGAATGAGTTGATGAAATTGTGATGGATAACTTAATTAAAATGTCAACTCAGTGGGTGGCAACTGTGGAAACACTGAAGAGGAAAAAAGCAGTAATGTAATGCCCTTATATAAATTTCTAGTACAGCTGTACCAGGAATAGGATATAGTTGTAATCGCTCTGTGTTAAAAAATCACACACACACAACACTAAGGATGGAAATAGCGCAGAAAAAGGCAAGTGCTTAGAATTCTTAAAAATGATCAAGTGCTAGGAATTCTTTAGAAACAGTTACTATTTAGGGGTGGGAGATACGTCATAGAGATTTATAAAACTGTAAATGACTTGTAGAAATAGCTATAAAGGAATTTTTCTCCTTCACAGTAATAAAAGTCAGTCATCCACTGAAACTGATTGACTTGACACAGATTCAAGACTTGAAAAAGAAAGGACTTTTCACAATGAATAATCCAAGTGTTGAGAATGGGGTCTGCTGTCACAGTATATGGCTTCAGTTTAGATATCATTAAAAGGCAACTAGCCAAATTCATGAAAGATAGTAACTCTTTCAGCAGTTGTTAGCTACATGAAAACCACTTGGAGACAAATGATGAGAGAAGCTCCACAGTAGGGGTAGGAAATGTCTGCTCATTGGAACAAACTTTGAGCTTCTGGCATTCCACAAACATTCATGCCCCTTTTCCATCACATCATCATTTTCTGGTTTCACAGCTTTTGTATAGTTTCTTTTTCCTTTTCTAAAGGGTGGAGTACCTCTCCTAAGGTTTAGTTACTGGCAATAATAATTTTAAGCTGAATAAGCTGATATGTTTAGTCTGACCCTTTTGCCTTTGGTCCTACCCACCACTTGCATGCAGTCTGCAACATCTTCTCTCAGATGGAACTCACTGCTCACTTACCCACATTTGTTGTATAGACTTTCCTGAAAAATTTGGCAGGGCATTTTTTGGAAAACTTCATGAATTACAGTGTCTTATCCAGCCGGGCACTTAAATTAAATGGTAACTTTGATGAACAAAGGAAAACCTATGTTCTGTGTTATTTAGAAAGCATTGACTGCTTTGTAATGACCTGCCAAAGTTCTAAAATTAAGGATGGCAGCATCCAAGACCTTCATCCCTGTTTCATTTTTGATGGTTTTACCAACATGCCTCCCTGTGAAAAACATGCACACTGCTAGCTGACAAATTTTCTCAGTTCCACTTGATACAAGAACACAAACAGTTTTTCCTGACATCAGAGAATAAGAAAATGTGAAAAAGCTGTGCCACTTTTTAAACGATCATGCTGATATATTGCTTTGTTACTCTGTTGCAATATGGCTCTTCTGAGCTTAATGGAAAAACTGTAGCATGGAACCATAATTTCATACAAATGTCAAGGTACATAAAAAGTACATTTCTACTTTAATTTCTGTACTTCTCGTTTATTGTAATAATCTAGAAGAGTCCCTTTAAAAACAATTTTTAAAACTACCCCAATTATTTTTTATTCTCTTATTTGTATACTAATGTTGTTTAATTAATTAACTTAACAACTATTAACATTTCTAACAAACAATCCATGGCTTTCAAAAGTATTTAGGGCTGTTTAAAAAAAAAGGAAAAACAAATATAACCTGAGTTCTGACAAACTTGTGCTGTGATTTAACAAATCATGAAAGCTAACAAGTATCTGAGTGCTTCCAGTATTGTTGCAGTGCTATTTTTCTGTTAAAAGTTTCCAGTCTGTATTTTCATGGCTTCTTCAGGCCAGGTGTATGAATCTGTCAGAAAGCTTTCATAGTCAGTGCTATAAATCTGGGAGCGAATGAATGCTTCCTTGTCTTCTGGCTCAGGGTAGAAAGTGGCTGTGTTGTTGCTGTAGGCTTCCTCTGCAATCTAGGAGAAGACAAGTCCCTCATTGTTAGAATTTTGCATCAACCTGTTTATAGTTTATAATGAGGAAAGTGCAAAATTTAGTATCAGGCACCTGATTTTCATCAGACTAATACTAAAGAAGTCACTCTAACCAAAACATTATCCCCCCCCCCATTTTTTAGAAAAGAAGAAGCTAGATTTATGAAAGAGATCACTGACATACAGATTTTGGAAGGAATCTAAAATCATTAGCTTTTAACATCACAGAAATCCATCATTCATATTAAATTGCTCAGTACTGAAGTTTAAAATTACAATCCTAATGTTTTATAGAAGGCAATTCATTATGGACAGACCTCATTTATTTATGAAAAGCTCCTAGCGACCCTTTCACATCACATAACATGTGAACATCACATAGTACTATGGTTTCATTTTAACTGCCCTGGCAACATCCTGTGAAATCCTTGAATTTGTAGTTGAGGGAAGGGCCTTTAAAATTATCAGCCAATGAACCCTAGTGCCTCTCAAAACTAGAAATCCCAGGATTCCACAGGATGGAATAATAGTGCTATACTTGTATAGTTGAAAGAACCCAGGACTTTGATTTTAGAATCTGTTCGCAGTTTTAGTCTTGTCCTAATGTCTGTAGCATTCAATTGGCTCCCTATTTGATACTAGGCTCTATTCAAGGTAATGATCATCACCTTTTCCCAAAGCCCCACATGGTTTGTATCCCCAATACCTGCAGAAATGCCTCTTGACTTATCATCTTACTCAGGAGATGCAGTTTTCAGAAGCCACCCTTCTCCATAGGCCATTAGTGAGAGAAATACATAAGGGAAAGGGATTTCATTGGTGCCTCATCCATAAACTGGCCTTCCAAAAGAGATTTTGGCTGGAGTCCTCTTGGTAGTCCCAACTAAAGGAGAACCATTGAATTCACTGCTGAATGTTGAACTGTGTGAATCCTGTTGATTCAATGGGTTTACTCTACTTGGGAGTAACAACAGAATTCAAGCCATGATTAACACCAGCCTTGTTTGGGAAATATTTCCCTTTGTCCAGGCATTTTAAATTTTAAATATTACCTTTTATGTTTGCTTTTTAATTGATGTTTATGTAGTTACTTGCTGCTTGATGAGTTTTGGGCATTTAATTTATTACTTTTTAAAAATTATATATTTATATTTTTACAAAGTGGTATACACTGGCCTGTATGGATGAATTGTGATTCATACATTTTAAACATATATACATAGTTATAATATTTGGTTGGGACACTGTATGGGTTCAGCATAAAAAAACATAACATAGATTGATAACAAAATCCACTTAATTGTACTGACTACTATGCCTGAATTTTTAAGAAAACTCTTGCTGTAATGCAACAAAGTACAGTTGTCCCTCCGTATCCACAGATTTGGTATCCACAGATTTAAGTATTCATGGCATGAAAATATTCTTAAAAAAATAATCCAAAAAGCAAACCTTGATTTTGCCATCTTATATAAGGGACCCCATTTTGCGATGCAATTGCATATAATGGGACTTGAGTATTCACGGATTTTGGTATCCACGGTGGTGGTGGGGGTCCTGGAATCAAACCCCAGCGAATATGAAGGGACAACTGTAGAAAACTTTCTAATCTTGCTGAGAGTTTTTGCGACATATAGAATGCTAGATTTCAAAATGAGGTCTACATAAATGTGTTTTGACATTCATAATATCTTACGTATTATCAGCACAGAGATGAAATGAAGATGAAGGGAGATGTTTTCTACACACAGATGGAATCAATTACCACATGAACTTAAGAGAATCAATTCATTAATAGAACATAAGTAAGGACAAATGGTGATCTTTACATGAGATAATTTATGTCCCACTCAGCAATAAATGTGGGTTTTTTTAAACAGACTTCTAGAAGACAAAAAGGAAATATGCCAAGAGAGAAAAACTGAAGGCCAAACTGGACAAGAAAGCAGAGATATCTTGTCTTTTTAAATATTTTCGTGAATTTGGCTCAGGACAATAGCACTGAGCTCTGGGAAAGAGAAATGAATCCTTCCTTGGAGCCATTTCCCCCCCCCCCCAAATGAAAATTGTCCTCAAATTCAATTTTCCATGTAAGGGATTATTTCTCTCTCTCTCTCTGGCTTTTCTTCGCAAACGAAGATTCAGGAAGGACTCATCCTGCGCTTTCTGCAAGCACGCTGATGACTGAAAAGGCCAATCCGAGATAAACAAGGCCGGCTGCAGAAAGCACAGCAGAAGGTCTCCTTAGAATCACAGAATCATAGAATTGTATGGTTGTGATTCTTTCTGCGTTGTTGTTTCCCTTCAATATTTGTTCGGTGTGAGTTCTCAAACAAGGCTGCAGCATTGTGGATAGTGCGTCTCCATGCCTCCCAATGTGAGGCCAGGGTGGACCATTGTTGATGATCAATTTGGCTGAGCCTGAGATGTTGTTTCAGGGAGTCCTTGTATCGCTTTTTGGAGTGCCCCTCTTACGCTGACCCATGGCGAGTTCACCGTAGAGTACTATTTTTGGGAGACGTTGGTCCTCCATCCTAGAAATGTGCCCTGCCCAGCGCAGCACTTTTCTCAATATCATGGCCTCAATACTAGTGATCCCTGCTTGCTCAAGGACAGCAACATTCGTCACATAGTCAGTCCACTGTATATTTAGGATTGTGCATATACAGCACTGATGAAGGCGTTCTAGGAGTCGTAAGTGATGGCAAGAGGTGACCCATGTTTCAGACCCATACAGGAGACTAGACAGTACAATGGCTCTATACACACTGATTTTTGTGCTTCGCCTCAGGTGTTTATTACTCCAGACTCTTTTGTAAAGTCTTCCAAATGTGCTATATGCCTTTGCTAATCTGTGATCGATCTCTTTGTCAATCTTGGCATCTGAGGAGATGATGCTTCCCAGGTAGGTGAACTGCTGAACGGACTTGAGCACAGATTTGCTGTTGGGGCAATGTGGGGATGGTGGTGTTCGTCCTGTGGTGCAGGCTGGTAAAGAACTTCTGTTTTCTTCAGGTTGACTTCTAGCCCAAACAGCTCTGCAGCTGTTGCGAAGCAGGATGTTAGGTACCGCAGAGCTGCTTCTGTCTGGGCAACAAGGGCATAATCATCAGCAAAGAGCAGCTCACGGACTAGATAGTTTAGAGTCTTAGTGTAAGCCCTCAGACGGCTTAAGTTAAACAAGCTACCATCAGTATGGTAATGTATATAGATGCCGTCTTCTTCTTCAAGCTCTGCCGTATCCCTCTGGAGCATCATGCTGAAGAAGATTGTAAATAAAGTTGGAGCAAGAACACAACCTTGCTTCACTCCATTAGTTATTAGAAAGGGCTCTGAAAGAGCATCGCCATATCTGATCTGACCGCGCTGGCCCTCGTGTAGCAAGATAATCATTTTAAAGAATTTGGGGGGACATCTACTCACAGTGTCGAAGGCTTTGGTGAAGTCAACAAATGTTACATAGAGACCCTTGTTCTGCTCTCTACATTTTTCTTGCAGTTGTCTAAGGGCAAATACCATATCTGTAGTACTCCTATTGGCTCTGAAGCCACATTGGCTTTCAGGAAGAAGTTCTTCTGCAATAGCAGAAACTAATCTTTTCAGGAGTATCCTTGCAAGGATTTTTCCAGCAATAGAGAGCAGTGTTATGCCTCGATAGTTTGAGCAATCGGATTATGCTCCTTTTTTCTTGTACAGGGTGATGATGACTGCATCTCAGAGATCTTATGGCAGTTCCCCTTTTTCCCAGCAATTCACAAGGAGTTCGTGGAATTTATCGTGGAGTGCATGACCTCCATGTTTCCAAACTTCAGGTGGGATTCCATCAATCCCAGCTGCCTTGCCGTTTTTCATCTGCTGTATGGCCTTAAGGGTCTCTTCCAAAGTGGGAGCTATGTCCAATTCATTTTTCATCGGTTTTTGTATCATATGTTGGATAGCTGAGCCTTGGACTACTCGGTTGGCACTAGAGACTTTGAAAGTGTTCAGCCCATCGATTCAGGATGGAGACTTTATCAGTAATTAATGTTTGACCATCTGTACTGTGTAAGGAGCTTTGGACCTCATAAGTAGGTCCAAACACTGCTTTAAGAGCTTCATAAAGTTCTCTAAGATCACCCAGATCTGCACAGCATTGTGTCTTTTCTGCTATATTGGTCCACCACTTGTTCTGCATGTCTCAGAGTTTTTGTTGAAGTTTACTACATGTGAGACGGAAAGCTGCTTTTCTTACATGGCAAGTTGGCTGGGCGAGGTATGCCTGGTGAGCAGTTCTCTTCTTTGCCAACAGCTCCTGCATCTCTTGGTTGTTTTCATCAAACCAGTCTTGATTTTTCTTGTGGGAGAACCTGAGGGATTCTTCTGCAGACTGGAGGATACTGTTTTTGACATGTTGCCAATGCACTGTAGGAGAAGGATCTGTAGGATGGTCTTCAAGTTTTGTTTGCAGATTTGCCTGGAAGGTGTCTCTCATGGTAGCTTGTTGAAGATTGTTGACTTGGAGTCTCTTCTTTAAGATGCCACCCCTCTTAGGTTTGAACTTAAGATGAAGATTTAGTTTACATCTGACAAGGCGATGATCTGTTTGCAATTCTGCACTGGGCATCACTCAGGTATGATGTACATAGGAAATGTTTCTCTGGCGGACTAAAACATAGTCAATGAGGTGTCAATGTTTGGATCGGGGATGCGTCCATGTTGTCTTCAAGCTATCTTTCTCCTGAAAGATTGTGTTTGTAATAGTCAGCTGTTGTTCTGCACAGAACTCTAGCAGGAGGTGTCCGTTATCACTGCAGTTTCCAACACCATGCTTGCCTAAGACACCATTCCAGGCTTCAGAGTTCTTTCTGACTCTGGCATTGAAGTCACCAAGGATAATAATTTTATCTTCTACAGGGACTTTTTGTATGAGTTGGTATAGGTCTGTGTAGAATTTGTCTTTCTCTACAGGATCGGCTAGCATAGTTGGGGCATATATACTAAAGAGAACAACATGATGGAGGCGTAAGGAAATAATGCGATCAGAGTGTCCTGTTGGCAAGGTTTCAAGTTTGGAGGCAATGGAGTTTTTAATCATAAAGCCTACTCCTGAAAGATGTTTTTCAGTTTTGGGTTTGCCAGACCAGTAAAGTGTGTAGCCAGCGCCGTGTTCTTTAAGGCTGCCTTCCTCATGGAGATGAACTTCACTAAGAGCAGCGATGTCAATATTAAGTCATGATAGTTCATGGGCTATCAGAGCAGAACGACGCTCAGGCCGTCCACTATCTGCAGAGTCTCGCATGGTTCTGATGTTCCAGCATGCAAGCGTCAGTTTATTTATACCTTTGGTGGCTTGTGTGTGCCTTTTTTTTTTTTTTTGGCCTTGGTTTGACCAGATCAGAAGATGCCTTTTGGCCATGGCTAGCCAACCAGGTAGATGGGAATGAGCTTTCATTAGGCCACCTTTTCTAGGCTCCTCTCCATATGGAGCAAGCACTGCTCTCCTTAAAAAAGGCTGCTTGGTGGTTCAGGATGCTGCCGAACAAGACTGTCATCTCCTGGGTCAGCCTCAAGTGACCAAAGTCCTGAACCTCCTGCATGCACGGTTGGGTCTGCGGCTTCCAGTGCATCTTTCCACCTGCCATTTCGTCCCTCGCCTATCACTACAGGGCTTTTTCGGAATTGGATTTGTCCTTCGAGCCTGTGCAATGGATTTTTCTGGTAGAGTGCAGCGTGCACAGAACTGGCCTCACCCTTTAAACCAAAGGTTCATCTGCTGTGGCCTTGCAAGCATGGACGGTAGCAGCGAGGTCCTCAGGTGCTAGGTTTGATTAGAGTTTCCTTCTCTTAGATGGTTGACCTTACAGGGTTGGATGAGCACCATCTGCCTGGGTTTGGGATTAGAGTTTTCCTTCTCGTAGGGTGGTTGCCGTAAGGCTAGAGAGCCCATCCTGCCCTTTGACGCTCTTTGTCAGACCCTTCGGTTTTGACCTGCCTGGCATGGGAGACCCTACTGGTGGCTATTATGCCACCGCCAGCATAGCTCAAAACATCATTAGGGTACACAAGCCTCTCTCCCACGACGGGGGTGTCAATGGAGAGGGATTATTTACATACCATGTTAAACTAGGTTTGGAGAGAATCAGATTCAACTTTCCAGTGAACATGGAGCTCTGTTGGGAAAAATCCAACATTCTTTCTCCTCACAACCACCACTTGTTTGCTACTAGAGCAGATGAGTGATAGATAGGATAAGGCCTCTTGCATGCCTTCCTCTCATCCTATCTTTAATGGGCATGGTTGTAAATAGTACACAACCAGTCTATAACATCATGTGACCTAGATGCATTAACCTCATGGTCTTGGATCTTTTATGACTCTTTGTTTCTTTCCTTGAAACTACATGCTGCTCTCTCCATCTTGCTCTGTAAGAATGCTTTCTGTCTCACTGGGATGGTGAGTGAAGATGAATTCCTTTCTTACCTAAAATCTATTCATTATTTAGTTAGGATGTAGGCTCCAATGCATATGTAGATTTAAAGCCATTAGTAAAGCTTAAGTTGGTTCTTTAACAAGAAGCTTGCCTGTCTCTTTGTTCTCACAGCTGGGTCAAGGCACTGTACCTCTGAGTCCCACTCCTGTTCTAACTCTGCTAGAATAAGTTTAATTCCTGACAGTTTTAAGAAGTTTCCCAAAAAGGGCTAACACCATGGGACCTCAAATTTTACCACAAGCTCACCACATAGTCTATGGGTCAGTTACTACCTTTCAACATATCACCATCATCATCATCCCACCTTTCTCCCACCAATGGGACCCAAGTCGGCTAACAACCTCTTTAAAAACATACAAGCTACCAGATAGGGTTCTTTTGTGAATAACAGGGCAGGGAGAGAGAATGATGAATGTCACCTCGAGATCCTTGGAAGAAAGGGGGAATATAAATTTCACAAACAAGCTGGTCTTAGCCAAAGACAGCTTGTTTAGACAAAACCCTCTTCAAAAGTCCTAAGGAACAAGATCGGTTCACTTCCAGCTAATTTCAATAAAATGGCCAACAAGTGGCAGAATGGAGAGTGCAGATAAAAAATTCAATCATACATTGATGTGGCTTTACAAAGAATCCTGATATTATTTGAGACAATTTCCTGCCCATCAAAAAAGGCAGGGAAAGCCAAAAGATGTCATTAAACTGTAACACCCTCTTAAGGTAGAGAACTGACTTACTTTTACAGCAATTTTCAGAGAGACATCTTGAATTGATGCTAAAGGTGGATACAAACGACCCTCCTCTAAATGTTCCTTTGAAACCTGTTGGCATATAACCTGGGAACAAAACAAAAGACACTTATTTTTAACCTTGCATATTGCAGATAACTCTATTTGAAAACACTTTCCCACAGTAATAATACCAAGGGGGGAGGTAACTTGTGATCATTCTCCTATATCAAGGTAGCCAGAACTCATGTCCCACCTTGGCACTATCTTTCCATAGTGGTGGGACTGCATGCAACTGTAAGGGAAGAGGCTATGCTGATGGTAGCAGTACTGCTAGGAGGTTCTCCCATGTCAGACAGATTTCTGCTGATGAGTCAGACTAAATCTGCCAAATAGTTACTGGGCAGCAGCAAACGGGGTGGGGTGACACTGGCAGAGGATCTCTTAGAGACAATCAGCAGTGGCACCACAGCTAACATCTGTTAGTACTGCACAGAAGGCGGCACAGTAAAGTCCTTTTGAATGTTTTTTACCACAAGAACCCTATGATGAGACAATCCAAAATAAAACAAGAAGTGCCAGAAGATGAGACTCCCAGGTCAGAAGGCACTCAACAAGCTACTGGCATACAGCAGAGGACAAATATGAAGAACCACTGTGGCTAATAACAGAACTGGACTCAAGCCAAAAGAATGTTCAGCTGTTGATGTGCTCAAAGGTGAAAGGAGTCTGGAGCTGCACAACATATATTATGGGAACATGGTATGTGAGAAGCATGAATCAGGAGAAGCTGGACATTGTAAAACAAGAAATTGAACGTATAAACATTGCAGTACTTGGGATGAACAAATTAAAGTGGACAGGAATGGGACATTTTGAGTCAGATAATTACATAGTGTTTTACTCAAGAAATGAAAATCTAGGAAGAAATGGGATGGCATTAATACTGGGGAGATAGGAAGCAAAAGCAGCAAAAGGATATAATGCAAAGTCTGACTGAGTAATATCAATAACACTTCATGGAAAACCTATCAATCTAACCATAATCTGAGTTTATGCTCCAACTACGGAGGCAAAAGAAAAAGAAATTGAAAGATTCTATGCTGGAGTTCCAGAGAAAATTGATTTTGCACCAAAACAGGACTTCATATTATTCACAGGTGATTGGAATGACAAGTAGGAAACAGATCAGAATCAAAGATTATAGGAAAATTTGGCCTAGGATCAAGAAATGAAGTAGGAGAGCAACTGATTAAATTTTGTGAGGCCAACAATTTATTCATTGCAAACGCGTACTTCAAGCAACCAAAGAGGCGACTGTATACATGAACATCACCTGATGGTCTATATAGAAATCATATAGACTACTGTACATGAGTAGAAGCAGAAGATGGAGAAGCTCCATTCTCTCTGCAAAAACAAGACCACGAGCAGAATGTGGCACAGACCATGAACTGCTGATAAAAAAAAATAGAGCAAAGCTAAAGAAGAACACTAAACCAACCACTATGTCAAAATACAACTGAAGAAGATCCCTGTGGAATTTAAAGATAATATAAAAAAATATTTGCACTATCAAGGCTAATTGACCAGGAGCCAGACGACCTTTGTACGGAAGCCAGGGACCTTGTCAGGGAGGAATGCAAAAAGACTCTATATGCAGCCAAAAAGAAAAAGAAGCCTCAATGGATGACAGATGAAACTCTTCAAGCAGTTAAGGACAGGTGATAAGCAAAAGCAAAAAGTGGCAGAAACAGAGTCAGAACCCTGAATGCAACTGTTCAGCGACTTGTGCACAGGAACTAAGAGGACTACAGTTGTCCCTTCATATTTGCTAGGGTTTGGTTCCAGGACCCCCTGTGGATACCAAAATCTGTGAATACTCAAGTCCCATTATATATAATGGCATAGCAAAATGGGGTCCCTTATGTAAGATGGCAAAATCAAGGTTTGCTTTTTGGATTACTATTTTTTAAAGAATATTTTCAAGCTGTGAATACTTAAATCTGTGGATACCAAATCTGTGGATAGGGAGGGACAACTGTACTGTAATCAATGCAGAGAAATATAAGATGTCAAAAAAAAAAAAGAGAGAGAGAGAGAGAGAGAGAGAAAAGAAAGAACAAGATACCTCTTTCACGAGATCTGAGAAATCAAAGGGAAATTTAAACCAGGAGTGGGGGTGCTATACAACCAACAGTGGAACCCATTAAATGGCCAAGTACAAATAAAAAGACAATGGAAATAATACACTGAAGAACTACATAACTATATAAAGTGTATAAAAAGATAAGAAAAACAAGATAGTCTCTAGGCAAAAGAATAAATGAACATATATCTAACATCAGAAGTGCCAATATTTAAAAATCAGTGGAAGAGCACTTCAGTCAAGATGGCCATTCTTGAAAAAAGAAAGACTCAAACATGAAACAGCTGAACTATTACTCATCAGGAGCTCTCTCTCTTGTAGGGATGTAAATCTTCACTTATTTTGTTCTCACCAGACAATAGATACACCAAGTTTTCTCCCCTCTGGGTGAGGTTACTAGAGTTTTCGTACATCTTTAATGATTTTTCACATTTGGGGACTTTTCTGTGAAAATTTCAACATTTTTTTGTGGAACAATTCTTTGTGTGAAAAAAATTCAAGGTTTTGTGTATTTATTGCACAAAGCTCCCCAAGTTATTATTTTGGGGGAGAAAGTCCTGAAATAACTCTCACAGCAGTTGATACTTTTTTGAGGAGCTGTCCTGACATGTTTTGACACATTTTCTTATTAGGAATTTTAAAAATTGGTGTATATTAATTTCTTATGGCTTAAATAAGGAGAAAATATTTTTATCCTACTATGACCGGGATCCTGTATGCAGAGCTCTGCTACAGCTGGCTATTCAATCCCACCCTACCCCAAACCTACTGTTGAGCTGCTGCAGTCCACCCCTAGCCATTCTGTAGCTGGTGGAGAGTGGAGGGAATCAGACAAGCATCTGGCTATGTCCCCTGTACCAGACCCAGAATGATTATGTCATCTCTGAGATCTACCAGGCTCTTCCTGAGGTCTCAGCAGATGATGCAATAATTCTGTGTCTGGCTATGGGGATAGATCCAGACACTTCTCCAGTCCACCCCCCACTTTTCACCAGCTATGGGGGGCTGCAGTGGTTTTTGGTTAAGTTCAGCGGGGGGCACTTTGGTTGTTGTGGAGAGTGGAAGGAATACCAACAATCACAGTGACCAAAACAAAAAACCAATATGCAGGTGTCAGGTGGACTTATGCCTGCAAATACCACCAACAAGATGCCAGCGAACATGTGTTAATCAGGTCATCCTAAACAAGGGTGGCTTCATTATCACTCCATAATTATTATTATTTTTTAAGAACAGCCACTTCTAATAAGGTAATTATTACTTTCTACATTTCGGTTCTCTCACTGTTTACAGTTCCCTCTCCATGACTGCATGCTGAGGATAAGACCATGAAGTGTATTATAATGGAAAATCAAGCCATTAAAAATGTGTTAGTCATCAAGATGCCACAAGACTCTTTCTTGGTTTTGCTACAATACATTAACATGCCTATCCCTTTAAAAAGCATTTCTTCTATACAATTTCCCCATGTTTAGAAAGTGCTTTTCAACACTCAAGTTACATGCATACTTGGAACCTGCCTTTCAACATCTGATTGAAAGCTGCCTCAAAATTTGAGACAGACAGAAAGCAATGTTCATGAAAGGGTGGCCAATGCCTTGAATCTCTCATTCTATAGCAATCTCAGCCACCACTGACAAGGGTTGTTTAACAGTGGCTAGGGTTGTACTTATATGTTTAGATAGGTCTCTGAACAAATACAAAAGAGACAACAAGTTGCACATCACTTTTAACACTGAAAGTGCATCAGTAAATTATTAACAGCAACAAAAAAGTGGGGGTACATCTCACAGTGACTGGAATCTCCTTGAAAACAGAGCTAGTTGGAGTTTTTTTCCCTTTCTGTTGAGGAAGATTATTTAAAGGAAGATCTCATCCATTTTATTTCTATTCAATGTCTAAGTAATTCTTTGGGGGTTTGTGGAGCAACTTAACAGCTGTACTGGAGAAGCTACCTTAACTTTGGAGCAAGTAGGGATGGACACACTATGTGTGACTATATGAAATGCCAGGAACTGAGCGGCAAGAGAACAGTTTCATAAACTAAGAGGGTAAGTGCTAGAATCTAGCAATAGGTATATTTCCATGGACTTAACTAATAGTTTATGTGATCTTGATTTCCATTCACTGTTGATGTATTTGTTCTGTTTCCTTGCATACAATCTTTGAGATATTATGTACGGTACATTGAGACCAAGTCCATCACTATCCACACAGCAATAGTATTTTTATTCAAACAAAACATTATGTAGCACTAGCAGAGTTACTCTTTTTTGAAGCTAAATGTAAAGGAAAAATTTCATGTCATGTTCTTTTATCTTTTTTTTACGCAGAGAAGTGTTATAAACCACTGACAGTCATTCTATCACAATTTATGTGCTTCTGTAGCAGAGAATCCACAAGAGGGTGCTAAAGTAGTTGAAAAAAGGTATATTCCTCCCATTCGATCATTTTTTCCTATAGAAAATCAGTAGCTATTCCTTTCCCCGGATATATTGTTGCTGTGTGCCTTCAGATCATTTCTGACTTATGGTGACCCTCAGGTGAACCTATCACAGGGTTTTCTTGGCAGGATTTGTTCAGATGAGGTTGGCCATTGCCCTCCTCTGAGGCTGAGAGAGTGTGACCTGCCCGAGGGCACCCAGTAGGTTTCCATGACTGAACAGGGATTCAAACCCTGGTCTCCAGTGTCATAGTCTGGTGCTCAAAGCACTACATCATGCTGGCTCATCTCCCAGGAATATATTAGCCCTTATGAGCCACAAAGCATGGCTTACATTTACACATTTGTGAGAAAGCAGTCAAACTGTAATACCTTTTTATTAAGATCTCCTTATGCATCAGGCATGGCAACATTACTTGCAGGTAAAATTAAAGTTTAATGTGAGGATGCTGCACACTTTGTGAGAGAGTTGAATAATAACATTCAAACTGTAAAGACATATTTCTCACTTTCTTCACATTTTAATCTGCCAACTTAAAAAAAAATGAAGCTTAGAAGCTGAAGCTAAAGAGGGAAGAAAGCGGGAAGAAATTGAAAGCGAGAAGAAATTGAAGGTAGGCAAGTTGATGTGCTGACTTCCTCTCCTTGCATTTATTAGTAAATGCATTTATTTTATTTGAATAAAAATACTATTGCTGTGTGGATAGTGATGGACTTGGTCTCAATGTACTGAAGCTGTCTGCCTTGGAGATTGCTGTTCTACTGTCCAAGAAAAAGAAGCACGCCTGGGCTCAGAACTATTTTTATTGGTCTTTGGACCCTAGCAAAGGTTTCACTGCTCAACTTGCAGAATCAGGCCCACATTTTAAAAGATCATAAATATAAATATAAATATAAATATAAATATAAATATAAATATATCATAGTCAATGTAGTCTGACTGAATGATAAGTCTACTGTTATATTATTGCTGCTGCTGTTGTTATCATGATAGGGAAGAGAAGCAGGAGGAGGAAATCATATTAACAGTTTTATAGACAACAACCAATACTAAGAACCTTGGCTTTTTGAAGATATATTTGAAGTTCTAATGGAATTATATCTGGAAAGACTTAACTACAGTATATTTAGTTGCAGGTATGACTTATTGGTCCCATCCAAATGGTGAAAATAATTCAAATTGCAATCACATGGAAGGCATTCTGTCTAAATGGACATTCACATCAATACATCTCATTCAGAAGGGGGCAGCCAAATCCACCACAATGCTCTGAAGGGAAGCCTTCAGAGCTTTTCTCAGAATTTTTATAAACCTCCATATGGCATGAGAATGTGCGATCATTAGAACAGTCACATTCACATTGCTGAGATGAGGCAGTGTAAGCTGATTGGTTGGATGAGCATGGGGGCGGGGCTAGCAAACAGGGAAAGCGCCTACTGCTGCCATGTTGGATTTTCAGCTAAGCAAGAAATCACTAAGGAAATAAAACTGATCTTTTCCTCTCTTTTCTTATTTTTTCTTTCTTTTGTAAATATGAAACATCACTTGTGCGCACCATGGTAAACAGTTTTTTTTTTAAAAAAAAATTAGCAGTGGCAGATTTAAAACAGCGAGTAAATCACCCATGGCCACCATTTTAGCTAGGGGGCATGCAAAGTTTAAGGGGTCTCTTTTGACCATTAAGACAGGTCACAGCCCTGTAAATTGCTGTTTCTTCAGAGGAGATCATATTTCCCCATCTCATATAGATGGGACCATTAGTTCATAATTCTCTGACATGTTGGTTCTGCTTGATAAGTCTGAAAAAAATGCCACTTCTTATTACAATTAAATTGTGCTATTTTAGCTTAGTAGGCCTTAGGTTTATCATCCCAACCTCAAAGCTGAATTTGACTTTATTTGGCATGAAAATAAGAGTACCTGAAAACAAACCTTCTTGTTCTTGTATTTTCTTTCTGTTTCTTTTATCAGCTTTAAGATGAAAACTAGGCCACAGTGAATACTAGGTGGTTGTCTTAGATGGTGAAAAAACTCCTCATAGAATTAAAGGACAATACCTTTTGTCCCAACAAAATCCTGCAGAGATTCACCATATTCAGAAGGAGGGGGGCCAAAAACTCCAAAAACTATGGGGGGAAGTCTTCTGCCGAGGTTTTTGTTTGTTTGTTTGTTGTTTGTTTTTGTTTTGTTTTAAAGCAGGGGAAATGCACATTCCCACGTGTTAGGACAACCGAATCACATCATTGCACATTCTCGGAAAAATGTGGAAGTGGAAAGCTGATTGGTCAGACATGTGCAGGGTGGGCTTCCTGGCAACAAAGTGGCTGGAGGTGCCATTTTGGAGTTTCACAGTAGTGATCATGTGCTTTTTCGCTGCACTGAGGTGACCAAACAGCTTTTTAAATGGAAGGTCGCACTTGCACACCTTAGATTTACAGTAAAAAAAACCCAAAACCATGCAGTGGAAGCAACTTGTTGAGAATAATAACACAAGCAATTCACTCCCAACCACCATCTTGATTCATAGGCAGGGCTCCATTTGAACATCGAACACAGATAGCTTAGCATACCAGCGATTTTGCCAAAAAAATGTGGAGACAAATGAACGCTGCTGCAAATTTGCATTAATGCACAACAATTAGCATCAAATCTTCTTGTCTAGATAAGCCCCAGGCCACAGTTCCCTATTTCTGTTTAGACAGGTCTACAGATGCCTCCACTGGCAAGCCATGACAGACAGTTGTCCTTTTTGACACCTTTTTATTCCTCTGATTACAGCTGAGCTAAGGACAATCTGAACATGAGACTAACTTTAGTTTGTTGTAATACTGCAAAGGAAGGAACAAGTAAAACCATCTCTGAGTATTCCTTTCCTAAGAAAACCCTATGAAATTCATGGGGTCGCCATAAATCAACAGGCGTACACATACTTGTACCTAAAAACTACATCAGAATGTTATTTTTTTAAGTGTAACAGTTTAGTCCAAGAATGTAACTTTCCCAAGTTCTAAAAATCAAAATAACCATCAAAGAAACAATTATGTATGGTTTGGTTCCAGATGGGCTGAGCAATCCTGAACCCCAAGTCTTCTAGCTGAGGGGGCATTAGGATTAGAAGTACACTCCTGATCATCCATATAACTTGGTGGCCCAGTCCTAGTTGAGGAAAGTTCCCCAGGCAGAAAGCTCCTGTCAACAGTATTCTTGCCATTGGTAGCAAGCAGGGCATTCCAAAGATGATGCATCAAAAATGGTTTGGATATACTCAGTCCAAATCTACTCCATTCTTCAACCCCAGGAGGAAGAACTAGCATAGCTAATGTCTCTTCTCCCCACTCCCAAATGCCTCCAGGGAGGATATATAAGAATCTACTGGGCTGAAAAGCTAAGCACCCTCACCCTCTGCCACACCATTTCTGCTCCGCCCAGTGCAAGCTGACAATGCTTGGGACGAGGCAGTAGATCCACCGCTTCACTCCTCTCCAATCCCACATAGGACATTTTCAGGCAGCGTTTTAGCGTGCCTACCGCGGGAGGAGCTCCCGGGAGAGGGACAGTGCTCTTGCGCGGCAGGGGGTCATTTTCGGACGCCGCCGTCCCTCTCCCAAAACCATCAGTGTCACTTCCGTGAAGCTTCGGAAGCCGCAGAGCCATATTTTAATCACAGAAGTTGCCTGTGGTTAAAATATGGCTCTGCGGCTTCTGAAGCTTCACAGAAATGACACTGATGGTTTTGGGAGAGGGACGACGGCATCCAAAAACGACCCCCTGCCGCACAAGAGCGCCGTCCCTCTCCCGGGAGCTCCTCCCATGGTAGGCACGCTAAAACGCTGTCTGAAAATGTCCATAGTCTCACTGAATTGTTTGCAACTTCAGTTTGAAGCAACAGGTGCTCAATAGGACCAGCTCCCACATAAGTGATGGCAAGCTATGATACGGAAAAAAGTTATGTTTGTGGTTGTCTAGACAAGAAGATGTAATGCTGATTGCTGCAGATGAACACAAATTCACAGCAGCATTCATTTGTCTCCACAGTCCTTTCGGCAAAATTGATTGTATGTGAAGCTATCCATGACTGAAGTGCACACATATCCATGCCTGCAAATCAAGATGGTGGCTGAGTAAATTACAGCATGTTATTATTCTCCACATGTTGTTGCCTCTGCACAGTATTTTTTTTTAAGCTGTAAATCAAAGGTGCACGAGTGCAACCTTCTGCTTAAAAAGCTGTTTGGTCGCCTCAGTACAGCAAAAAACTGCACGATCGATAACATGAAACTCCAAAACAGCCCTTCTGGCACTTCCTTGCTGGCAAGCCCACCTCCCATGCATGGCAAACCAATCTGCTCCCCACTTCCACCCTCGCTGAGAATGTGCAGCGATGCAAACTGGATGTCCAGACATGGTGATAATGCATAAGCCCATTCAGAAACCCTCAACGGAAAACCACCAAGGCCTTTCCCACGAAGTAAATGGAGTTTTTGCCCCCCCCTTTCTTAATACCACGAATCTCGTTCACAGCATGTGGGGAGAAAAGGTATTCTCCTTGAATTCTATGAGGAGTATTTTCATAATCTAGACAACCCCTTTGTCAGAATTCTAAAATCCAGTCTTTCTTCTTTTCAAAATTAGAGCATAAGAGTTGCCTTGCTGGATTGGTTCAGTCTATCAATTTCACTATTCTGTTTCCCACTGTGGCCAGGCAGTCAGATGCCTTGGGAAGCACACAACATGGGACACGATGCAAAAGCCACGCCCTCTTTGTCTTCCCATCCCCACCAATACCTCCACCATTCAGATGCCTCAAAGCACTGAGATGTGGGCTGCTATCTATTGATACAACTACCCCATGAATTTATCAAATCCTTTTTTAGAGGTTATACAGTACAATGAATTCTCTGAGTTAATTATGTGTTGTGTGAGTAGTAAAGTACTTCCTTTGCAGATAACACATAACCAGTCAAATCCATTCAAGATGTGAATATGCTTTTGTTTCCTTGACACTCAGTTTCTACAGCATGATTGAAACCAGACTCAAGTGCTCTAATGGCTGTAGTATGACTATAATGAAGAGACTTGAAATGAGGTACACTCACAATGTAGCCTTGTACATATTTACTCAAAGGATGTGCTGGTCTATGACCATAATAAAGATTCTATTCTATTCTATTTCATTCTATTCAAAGGAAGTCCTATGGAGTTTAGCAAGATAAATGGGTTACTCCCAGTAGATGTGTATAAGAAGATCATTGCCTTAATGAGGCAGCACACTTTGTTAAAAACCAAGGTGGCAAAATCTGCATTTCATTAGCCTTCAATTTGTTTATCTTAAGAAGTTACTGCATAGTGTCTCTCACTTTCTTATTTTTTTAAAACTACTAAAATTGTCTGTAAAGGAAACCAGCTGCCACTGACTTCCTCTCAAATTTGACATCTGAGACACTTCACAGTCCAGTGCATGCCCCACCTTTCACTTTGGAAGTTTCCAAAGCACTTTACAAATTATACATAAATTGTTTCACTAACCCAAATGAACCAGACATTGCTATTAAAACAGACGTGGCAGCTTAGAACATAGAAAGAGGGCTGCCATATCCAACTGAAATTACAGAGGAAGGTTTTAGCAAAGAGGATCAAATTAACAAAGTTCCTCCCCAATGGATCACTGCCCATCTTGGTTGGTCAAAGCTAGTGGAGAGAGCCTAGGCCTTGATTTATACACAAAGTGTGAAAGGTTGCCTGAGGAAAGCCATCCTGCCAGCAAATTTAAACGCCCAGTTTACCTAGGTTGACCATGGAACTTTCAAAAGTTAAATCCTACAGCAGTGGGAAGTAAACAGCCACACATTACTCAGCGGAACAGTGGAATTTAGTGTGCTTCATGATTTTATATTTTGATGAGAGGGCCAAAGGTAACTGTTCCTCCTACAAGGGATTAGCAAGAGGAGCAGGCACCAAAAGTTAAGGCTAGAGTTGGGGTGGGCAAGTTCTTGACATCTGGGAGTCATGTACACATCCACGGGACCCCAAGGCTTCACCTGCAATCCATTTTTTAATTTGTTGACTTAAAAAGGCCTCTCTAGAAGCTGCATGGAGCAATTCTACCATTTTTTCAATGCTCCTGGTTGTTTTAGCCCAGGAAGGCCTTCTCCCCCACCCTACCACCACCAACAACAAAAAGCCAGATGTGACATTCTACAGGGCATGAGAGGAATTTATAAGTCAAAAAAGAAAAAGAAAAAACAAGGATGTTTGGGGCACAGTGGGAGCCAAACATGACCACAGGCTGCACTTTGCACATGAGAGGCCTTGCTATTTATGGCTGTTGGAGTTATTTCTAATGTTGTCTTCTATATGCCTTTTATATTAGGTGTAGAGTGTGATCACTGCCTTAAGAATTCCTAAGAAGAAATCAATATCCAATCATGAAGAATGGATATTTCAAGCTTTGTTTGAAAGAGTTTAATGTACAATACTTCTATACATTTTGTTGGCATTTATTTAAGTCTTAAGGTTTTGGCCAAATAACTTTAAGTTAAGCAACAAGTTAAATTACTAACAGGCAAACATGTGATAATAAGGACCAGGGTACAGTAGCACCCCTGCATCCGCTGATTCAATTATCCATGGATGGCGACGGCGGGGGGGGGGGCAAGGGAGGGAGGGAAGAGGCAGGCTCGCCTCCCCCTTCCCTTCCCGAGGATGGTTCCAGTGCCATGGGTTCTGGCAGCGGGGCTGGTGGGGGGAGGATGGAGAGGGGAGGGAGGATGGAGCTTGTCTCCTTTCTCCCTTCTCTGCAGGGGGGGGTTCTGGTGGCATGGCATGGCAGGTGTGTGGGGGGAGACAGAGAAGGGAGGAAGGATGGAGCTTGCCTCCTTTCTCCCTTCTCCATGTGTGTGTGTAGAGGGGTTCTGGAGGTGCAGCATAGCTGGTGGGGGGGGTAGACAGAGAAGGAAGGGAGTCCTTCTCTCTCTGTGTGTGTGGGGGGTCTGGCTGCACAGCATGGCTAGTGGGGGACAGATGGAGAAGGGAGGGCGGAGGGAACTCACCTCCTTTCTCCCTTCTCCATGGGGGGGGGTGTCAGGTGGTGGCAGCAAGGGCATTTGCCATTATCTGAAGAATTCACTATCCTTGGTGGGGCCTAGAACCAATTCCCCCACGGATACAGGGGTCCTGCTGTATTTACAAACAATGCCCTCATTTTCATCACTACCTCCTTTATACATTACTACAGTATCTTTTAAAAGTGGGAAATGCTGCAATATATATTTCTGTCAGTCTGTCAGCATTTCTATGGATAGGGGTATACTAAATCAGAGTAAAATATCCACTAAATATGTAGCACTGGACTACAGCTATTTCTAATGGGGATATTGGAATTATCTGGCGCCAGAGAAACTGTTGGCTTTAATCCACTTTGTAAGCAAACTTAGCAGAATCACTGTTTTAAAAAATACACGCAGCAAAACGTTGCAACTCCAGACACACAGACTTTGAATAGTCATTCACTCTTGTTTGCCCCTCCTTTCACACTCTTGCTTAAAACAATCAAAGTACTCCAATGTAGCTTTTAAAAACATAAGAAAAGTTCTTTACTCACATGCATTTTAAAGTTCACAGGGACAATAACTTGAAGATAGATAACAGGAAGTTATCTCATCCTTTCTGTTTACATCCAGCATTTAACCCTTCCAGCAGTAAACAAGTCAGCATACTGAATTGTAACTATATATCCTAACAATTTCCCCATTTAGTCCACCCAAGGGAGTGGAATATGTTGACTCAATCTGTTGAATTCTTGTTTCACTTACATACAAAGGCAACATTCCACATAATTTATCTGTTTCATTGTTTCAGGATAGTACTTGCATCCTAAAAAGAATCCCCTGAAACTTTAAAGTATGCACATAAAATAACACACCTTGTTTATGGTGTATTACAATATATTTGTTGTACCATCTTCAAACTGTTGTAGAACCTTCAGATTCTGTTGATTAAAATAGCTCCACTCATGGCTTCCAAATTCTTTTAATCTGAATTTACTGCTGAATTCTGGAGTTCCAAATTACTTAAGTCAAACTGTACTTCCAAAGTGGAATCAATGACTTGTACTTGTCTGGATTGCTAAAATTACTGTACTCAGACTGCTATATTATTGATCAATATGTGCATATTGATACAACAGTACGAAAAGTAATCTTTGAAAAGCCACACACACACACACACACACACATATATGGCTTTTCAAAGATGTTCAAAGAATTTGAACATACCCAGTTTGTCAGTTTTCAGTAATTTCATGCCTCCCTCGATTATCACTGCAATGATAAAATGTTGCAAAAATCCAGTGTAACGTATTATATATTATAGTGATAATGGAGGGAGGCATGAAATTACTGAAAACTGTGACAAACTGGGTATGTTCAAATTCCAGTAATGAGTTTATAAATTCTTCTAGTCAAAATGGAACTCAAGAGAAATACGGTATATGGGAGTGTAAATCCAAGCACAATAAAGGAACAAGGAAAAATAATACCTCCTTCTAGGATGCGTGGTCCTACATGGTATGAGCCTGGCTTTGATAAACTGCTTTATACTGTTCTGCATTGGTTTTTGAGACTTAAGAACGGATGTTTTATATGCCAAAATTACAGGGAAAGGAACAGATGCAATTATATTGCAGGGACTGGCAGCAGCCCAATGGATTTTATAAGATGTTCTTGATAGTTATAACTACTGAAGCCAAATATAGTCAGTAGGTTTCCTACAGAAGGTGGTTATAGTCACTGTATTATTCAACAGTGCTGTCCACACAATACAAAACCACTCTCATATGGGGCAGTTATTTAAAGTTTGTTGAACCATTGAAACATTGCTGTCAGTTAGTGGTAGTCAACTTACCAAAGTAAAGACAAGTAAAGCCACTGCGGTGTCTATTTAAGATTAAATAAAAGAGTTAACACTTACTTAAGTATACAAGGAATAGTTAGTACCTCTGCAGTAGTAAGGAAAACATCTTCACTTATATGTTTAATTCCACATGAAACAACTCCAAGGGCAACTCCTGGAAACACATAGGCGTTGTTACCCTGACCAGGAAAAAATGTGCGTCCATCTGGGAGAGTGACTTTATCAAAAGGGCTTCCACTTGCAAAAATGCCACGCCCCTGGAACAGAAAAGTAGTTTGGAAAATGATATCAGTAAAAGTAGATTTGAAAAGGTTATCGGAACATCATTTACACCTAGAAAGCAGTGTTATTTGATAAAAATAACCATATTTGAACTATAAAAACAAAAAAAAAATCTCAGTATTCTTAATACGTACTGTTAAGTACTATCACTTTGGTATATTTTCAGTATCAAGGTACATTCTTAAAGCCAATATGAAATCAGTATTTCCATTTCCACAACTTTTATTACTATGCCTGTTCTATCTGATATATTTTAGGGATTTGTGATAACAAAAAAATATACCAGTATATGTTCCTTTCATATGATTTCTATTATCTTATATTTTTCCACCTTTGGAGAGGCTGGAATTTGTTGTTAACTGCCACCAAATGGACTTTGACTTACAGCAACCCCATGAATAAGAGACCCCCAAATCATACTATCATCAATAGGCCTGCTCAGGTCTTGCAGACTCAGGGATGTGGCTTCCTTGATTAAGTCTATCTGTCTGGAATGGGGTCTGCCTCTTTTCCTACTGCCTTCTACTTTAACAAGCATTAGCGTCTTTTCTAGTGAGTCATGCCTTCTCATGTACAACAAAGTACATGAGTACAACAATCTCAGTTTAGTCATCTTAGCTTCTCGGGAGAGTTCAGGATTAATTGCTCCAGGATATATTTATTTGTCTTTTTAGCAGCCCATCCGAAGAACTTGTCTCCAGCACCATATTTCAAATGAGTTGATTTTCTTCCTATCGGCTTTCTTCACTGCCCAGCTTTCACAACCTTACCGACAATTTGGAAATACAATGGCATGGGCAACCCTAACTTTAATATTCAGTGATACATCTTGACACTTCAGGATCTCATCTAGTTCCCTTATAGCTGCCCTTCCAAGTTCTAGTCTTCTTCTGATTTTTTTATTGCAGTCTCCATTCTGCTTAATAACTGAGCCAAGGTATGGGCAATCTTGAACTATTTCAATGTTTTCATCATCCACTTTAAAGTTATGCAAATCATCTCTGGTCATTATTTTTTCCCTTAGCGTTCAGCTATAAACCTGCTTTTGGGCTTTCTTCAGCAATCGTTCCAAGTCTTTGCCATTTTCTGCTAGTAGAAGGGTGTAATCTGCATATCTTACATTGTTGATGTTCCTTCCTCCAATTTTCATTCCTTTTTCCTCAGAGTCTAATCCTGCTTTATGTATACATTCAGTGTACAAGTTAAACAGATAGGGTGATAAATTGCAGCCTTACATGATCCCCTTGCGAGTTAGAAACCATTCCATATCTCCATATTCTGTCCTGGCAAGTAGCCTCTTTTCCTGAGTACAGGTTATGTATGCATCAGGTCAATAAAATATTGAGGCACACCCATTTCTTTAAGAGCAAGCCATTTTCGTGACCTATAAAACCAAAGGTTTTGCTATATTCTATAAACCACCAGCTGATAATTTCTGAAATTTGTTGGTGTGCTCCATTATCCAAAAAATGTTTGCAATATGATCCCTAGTGTTTCTTCCTTTCCTGAACTCAGCTTGGACATCCAGTATTTCTCACTCCATATAGGGTACAAGTCTATTGTAGAATTTTGAGCATCACTTTGTTTGCATGGGAGATTAATGCAATTTTCCAATAGTTACTGCAATTCCTGGTGTGCTCTTTCTAGTGGACTGATATGCATATTAAACATTTCAAATCTGTAGGCCATTGTTTTGTTTTTCATATTTTCTGACAGATTTTAGTTAGAACTACAGTCAGCACTCCACATTTGCAAAGGTTAGGGGCAGAGCACCCCCGCGAAAGTGAAAAAAAATGAAAATATCATAAGATCCTCCCCCAATATGAATACTAAAGATTCCTTTCCCACCAAATTCTTATTCTTATGAATTTCCTGGCTGAAATACCTTCCTACCCCGCTCCTTCAGTTCCTCTTTCTCCCAAATGTTTCCTCTCCTGCTAAAACCTCCAGCCACTCACTCATGTTTCCAGCTTACAACTGGGATCCCTTCGTCTTATTTTTAAGGCTTTCCCAGCTAAAAGACCATCCCACCCACCCCTTTCAGTTCCTCTTTCTCTCAACTGCAGAAACCTGCCATCCTCTGCTTTCTCTGCCATGGTGGCAAGCCCTGAAAGCACCACCAAAGACATAGTGAGGGGAGATTGACTTCCTCCAGTGACCTCAGGCATGAAGTAAACTCCAGGAGATTATTTCATGCCCGGGGAGCCAGAAAGAAGCCCTGCTGTCTTCTGCTTTCCCTGCCATGGAGGAAAGCCAAAGAGAGAGTGGAGGTGTTCCTTCCTTCAGGGTCTGTCAGCATGGAGTAGGCTAAGACAGCTTAATCAAATCTGCAAATGGTAAACCTGCAAAAGTGGAGGACCAACTGTAGAATAGATTCTGTCTCTAACTTGAAGCAGTTCTCTTCGTATGCCATCTGTTGCTGGTGATTTATTTCTCCCAAGTGCTCTGAGTACAGCTCCCACTTAACTTTCCAAAATTGTAGGTTCATATTCAAATGGTTCTTCCCCAAATTAATTTGTCATCCTTTCATCTCTTTTATATAGTTTCAGTGTATTGTTTCCATCATCTGTTTGTTTCTACCTGGTCATGTAATACGTTCCCCTGCTGGTTATATAGCATCTCCACTCTTCGTTGAAATTTCCCTTTGATTTCTTGGATCTTGTGGAAGAAATCTCTTGTTCTTCCTTTTTTGTTGCGATCTTTTATTTCTCTGCATTGATTATCATATTAGTTCTCCTTGCTCCTGTACTGACAAGTTGCATTCAAGGTTCTGTCTCTATTTCTGCCATCTTTCACTTTTGCTTCTCGTCTTTCCTTAACCATTGAGGCTTCGTTTTCTTTTTGGCTGCACATAGGGTCTTTTGCACTCCTCTGTGACAATGTCCCCTGCTTCAGTCCAGAGTTCTTTTGGCTCCCAGTCAATTAGGCTTAATATTGCAAATCTATTTTTTACATTATCTTTAAATTCTACAGGAATATTCTTCAGATTGTATTTTGGCACAATGGTTGATTTAGTATTCTTCTTTAGCTTTAATTTCTGATATCAGCAGTTCATGATCTGTGCCACAATCTGCTCCTGGTCTTGTTTTGGCAGAGAGAATGGAGCTTCTCCATCTTCTGCTTCCAATTATGTAGTCTGATTTCTATGTTGGCCATCAGGTCATTTCCATGTATATAGTTACCTCTTTGGTTGTTTGAAGAATGTGTTTGCAATGAACAAACTGTTGGTCTTGCAAAACTTAATCAGTCACTCTCTTGCTTCATTTCTTGATCCTAGGCCAAATTTTCCTAAAGTCTTTGATTGTGCTCTGTTTCCTACTTTTGAATTCTGATCATCTACAGTTAACACCTGTTTTGGTGTGTGGTCAATTTCCTTCTGGATTCTAGCACAAATCAAATTCTTCTTCTGGCTCTGTAGGAGCATAAACCTTGATTATGGTTATATTGATGGGTTTTCCATGAAATCTTATATGATATTATTTGGTCAGACTTTACATGCTAT
The DNA here is from genome assembly GCA_030847615.1 of Gambelia wislizenii. Classification (NCBI taxonomy): domain Eukaryota; kingdom Metazoa; phylum Chordata; class Lepidosauria; order Squamata; family Crotaphytidae; genus Gambelia; species Gambelia wislizenii. The sequence goes on along the minus strand of JAUMIR010000001.1, from coordinate 158,814,658 downwards.
CCTTTGACTGCTTTGTTACCGTTCTCCTCTCTATTAATGCCCCCCATTTCCTCTTAAGTTTTCATTCCCTGAATAAAAAAACCACTGTGTAGTTATCTGCCTCAGAATGTCCCATTCCTGTCCACATTAGCTCGCTCACCCCAAGTACTGCAATGTTTATACGTTCCATTTCTTGTTTTACTATGTTTAGCTTCCCCTGATTCATGCTTCTCACATTCCATGTTCTTACATTATGTGTTGTGCAGCTTTGGACTTTTGAGAACTAGTTACATAACTAGCCACTTACATAAATATAACTGCACAAAACTGAGATCAAAACTTTTGCCAAGTCTTCTGAAAACTGTGGGTATATAGAGAGGCAAAAAAATAATACTAATAATACTGTATATCTTTTCCTAGGAAAGGCCAGAATGGTTTGCAATAAGGTAGTGAAATGCCAATGGATTTCCCTTTCTGGGATGTATGATAATAAACTAGAACTGTCTCCCATTTGATGTGATTCTATTATGCTATTTTCCCTTTTGGAAGACTGGAATTTATACATATAGAACAGAGAATTGCAGAGGTATAAATAATTAAAGAAGGTACACATACTGAAATTCCATTTCTATAAAGCTCTTAAAGATGGAGGTATCCTCTTTTCTGTTGGTCTAACTTAGCTTGCAATGGTGTCACTGTGACTCTCTAATGCAAGTTGTGGTTGTCACTTGCAACTGCTAGGATTAAACTGGGGTAGAGCTACTGAGAGGGAAAACAAAATGAGGAGACTGAACCTCCAAGTAAGAATTCTGGCACCCTCATAAAATTTCTGTCCCGTGCAAAATTTCTAGCATTGCAGAGAGTGAGACACTGAAAATCATTTGCACAATTTGCTGCGTTCACATGCCCTCGCCTAACTTTGACTGCCCCTTTTCTTTGGGTGCCTAAACTGTATTTCTAAGTGCTCAACTGAATGTAATACTCTAATGCTATACATTTAGGAACTGAAAGAAAATTTCATTGGAGGAGTTAGAAACCTTATTTGAGGGGTCATGCCCTCATTTTGCCTCCTTCTCCCATAGCTACACTGAACGGATAGTTGTTATTTTTAAAGGAGTACACTGTGAGTCTATTCAGAAGTGTGTAAATGATTGGAGCTTTAATTGTTGCATTTAATTTTTAAACAGAAGGGCACTTAATTTTGGGACTTGAAAATATGAATATAACAAAACACCATCACTGTCTCGTTATCCAAAAGATTAAAGTTTAATCTGGTGTAGAATTATAACACCCTTTTGGTATTTGAATATATTTTTAATTCTGGTCACCAGATGGAGCTGCCCTTTATAACAGTGCTTTTAAAATATTTGCATTCCTGTTTCATTCCTGCTGCGCACTCCAATGTAAAAATTTCAGTAGGCAAATAGGATATACTAAATTTGTTTTCTATTTATAGAAGTATAAAGTTATCCTAAGAAAACCTGTAACCCAACAGTGAAAATAAACAATTTAGATTCATATTCAGAAGTATATAATATTTTGATAATATATAATTTTATTCCTAGTACTTGCTCCAAACTGATGGACTAGTTTAAAATATGGTTCAATTATTAATTTTCTTCCAGTTTTCATACATATTAATAACATATGTGTTATACATCACAACTAGAAATCTTTCCAAACCCATGCTTATGATTGTTTAAAATGTAATTGGCTGTATTTATCTACTCACATAGTATTCAGCAATTACATCTACAGCTGGAACTCTTTTTCAACTGCTACAAAACAACAAATAAACTATACCCCAAAGATGCTGCCTTGTCATGAAATTATCCAATAACTGCTCATGCTTTCCACTGATTTTCCCTATCTCATACAACCTGTTCCTGGTTACGGCAATCCCCATGTGATATAGGCCCTTCAAATCAGTCTTTGCCTGCCCATCATATATCCAGCATCTTGGCCATACTACTAATTGGTCCACACTGTGTATCCATTGTTGCTTCTTGTACCATTTTGCCTTCCTACTGCAAAAACACTCTTATGGTAGTTTCCCTTCTTTCTTTAGTCTGGCTGCATTTGCACTGCAGAAATAATCCAGACTGACACTGCTTTAACTGCCATGGCTCAATGCTATGGAATCCTGGGATTTGTAGTTTGTTGTGGCACCAGAGCTTCCTGACAGAGAAGGCTCACAAAACTACAGATCTCAGAATTCCATAATATTGAGCCATGGCAGTTAAAGCAGCATCAAACTAAATTATTTCTGCAGTGCAGATGCAGCCTCTGTCTCTTCCACATACATTCCATGAAGGTGAGACCTGTTCAGTAGTGGAACAGATTGCTTTTGGAGGGTGACAGATTCTCCTGCTTTGGAGGTTTTTAACCAAAGATTGGATGCCCACCTCTCAGGGGTGCTTTAGTTGTGGCAGAGGGTTAGATGGCCCTTGAGGTCCCTTCCAACAATATGATTCTACAGTGCCTCTATGTGCAGAAAGAAGCACAAAAATGTCTTTATTTCATTTGTTATTTTGCACTCTTATTAATCAATATCAATTTGTGGTTTCAGATGAGGCTTTATCTGTTGACAACTATTACATCTTTTCTCTTTAATGGATTTATCAGATAAGAAAAAAGATAGAAGCAGCAGTGGAAAAACAGAGGAAGGGTATGAATGGAGAACAACATTGTGTGAAACCCCCATAAAAGTCACAAGAATGAGGCAGGGAAATATTGTGATAAAACTCTCACCTCTAGCAACCCTTGATATTTTTTATATTTTATATTGACATCTTTTTGGTATTCTTTCCCAATTGTTAGAAAGGTGCTCCACTAGTTACAAAACATTACACTGAGACTGAAAAGACTCTAGTTCAAATCTCATTTTCTTCATGAATTGCCTTATGTTAAATGCAATTTCAGTTCTCATTGCTTATACAGCATTTTTTTCAGATGAAAACTATTGGATGATGCCAAGTAATATGACTTTGTGATGGTCACACATTCATATCCAGTGACCACATATGAGAAATATTGTTGGAGGTAACACACACACACATACACACACACATAGAGCCTTAGTTTTTGAAATCTTATCTGCAAAGCATGAGGATTTAAAAATTTATTTTGAAAAATATAAATTAACATTTCGTTATTCTACCTGGCTGCTGAGAAATCCTTGTGTATTAAGTATATCCACTAAGTATAAATAAACTTTCCTTACCTCAGTTAGATGGTAGCAATCCTCAGCAGAGCATTCAGCTTTGCTAGTCGGGTTACTGAGGGCAAAAATAATTGGCCGCTTGTTGAAGGAAGCCATATCCATGATAATCTTTTTTGTAAATGCACCACCAATGGCAGCAACCCCTAAGCAAGACAGAAAAAGCAAATGACACTGCTTTGGAATACAGTTGTCCCTCACACACTTTTAAAGGCTTTCAGTAAGTGCCACAAAATAATATAAAATGGTTTTTATTTTTATTTTATTTTTTTCTCCCATAGTTATTTCTTTCTTCTTACTGGTCCATACTTAGAATAAACCAATTACTGTTGAGAGAATAATGGTGTCTGATTAGCTGAAGATAGGAAACTGTAGACTGAACTATAGTTTACAAATGACACTGAGGTGCTGCCTAAAAATAGCTAATACTTGGCACATCATGACTTCCTACACATATAAGTCAATTGGGATGGAGATGACATGAAGAAATCAACAAACTGTTGAAAAAGGGAAAATCTTGACAAAAAGCTGCCATTTTTGACAGCATCTCCTTGTGGGCTGTAAACTGCATTTCCATTGTGAGCATATAAAATGGAGTGGCATAAGATTATACGAAATAACTCTGCACTGCCTGATATACTTGAACAAATGTCATACCTCTCTTAATAAAGGGCAGATTTCAATAAACAACATGAATCAAACCCTTTCACTTTCTCTCATTGCTTTCACCAAGATGTTTTATATAATACAGTAATGAAATTCTCCCCCTGGAAAGTATGGAAGTAATCAAAGTATACTATCAAAAAGTCATGTAAGCTGTTCCTTGTGTCACAAAGTATTCTGGGGCATTCCTGACACACAGATTAAGATGATTTGGGATTTTTGTTGTTAAGAATATTAACCATTTTCTTTGCCAATACTGTGTAAAACTCTCAGAAGGTCTAAGAACTCTGTTCTTAGATTTCCTTTGTCAGCATGAAATGTTTAGAATTGAAATACCAATACCCACAAAATGAGATTTTGCACAGACTTGCAGTAATGTTTCATTGGTGTTTCAGACAACTGCAGTGGCCAAATACTTGCAGCTATGTTATCAAATGTTCATTCAGATGTTTTTATTTCTAATTACCTATCTATCTGCAAAATGTAAATACATAAAATGTAAATATATTTGAAATAGATGAGGGTCTTCCTCATTTTTTTCCACTGGTCAACATGCTTGCCAGTGTTTGCATAACAACCAGACAATGGCTTCCACTGTCTTCTGAGAAAAGAAAAACCTTGGGTTAAATCATCCCTAGCCAACCCACCAGAGCCTCTTGTATAAACTGCAGTGAGAAACTGCATCACTGTACAGTTCTTTGCTTAATGGAGCTGATGTCTCAAGTGGACTATGTGCAGACTAAGACATTTAAGATCTGAACTAGTCACATTTTTAACACAAATTTAATTAAAATGTACTGTATTATGTATTCTGAGCAGATGTGCAAAATTAGCTCTAGACCCAGTCAAGCTCCTACCAGCTTGAGAATGTAATCTTCTTTTATTTGGGTTTTTTTGGGGGTGGGTGCTGTTTTGTTGTTTTGCTCTGACATCTTAAGACCTCTCAAAAAATGAGAAGTTCAAAGACTGGTTCCCAACACTTTTAAAGGCTAAGTGATATCAACAAAAGGTACTGCCTCACTTGATCTACGTTTTTATGTGATATCTTCTTCACGACAATGAATGGGAAGAATGACCATCATTTCCAGACAGATGGTAAAATAAATTAGAAAATATAATTTCCCTTATGCTTTATGGCTACTTTTATTGTCATATTAAAATAATTGTTTCTGTTCTTGGTCCAACAATAACAAATCCTCTTCCAGAACAGTGTCTCGCAAGGCACCATATATGGCATTTGCTGAGACTCAAGTTTAATGAAAACCTTGGGAAAATATCAGACAACACAGAGATCCCAGCTGTGCATGGAGATGTTCTAAACCATTACTCACACACACACACACACACACACACACTCACACAGAGACACACCATTATCAGATTTGTATCAATCTATCTTTTTTACACAGCACATCTCTCCTACGCTGTGTGCACTGCAAAAATATAATGTCCTGGAGAAGCATTCACTACCTTTTGACTTTTCCATATTTTGTTGTGTTACAATCTTGAATTGAAATGGATTTAATTGGCATTGTTGCCACTTGAAGTACTCTCTCTCTGGCTTTTCTTCGCAAACGAACATTCAGGAAGGACTCATCCCGCGCTTTCTGCAAGCGTGCTGATGACTAAAAAGGCCAATCCGAGATAAACAAGTCCGGTTGCAAAAAGCACAGCAGAAGGTCTTCTTGGGTGATGTTTTTGGGTTGTGATTCTTTCTGCGTTGTCGTTTCTCTTCAAGACTTGTTTGTTGTGAGTTCTCGAATAAGGCTGCAGCATTGTGGATAGTGCATCTCCATGCCTCCCGATGTGAGGCCAGGGCAGACCACTGTTGGTGATCAATTTGGCCAAGCCTGAAATGTTGTTTCAGGGAGTCTTTGTATCACTTTTTTGGAGCGCCCCTCTTACGCTGACCCGTGGCGAGTTCACCGTAGAGTAGTATTTTTGGGAGGCGATGGTCCTCCATCCTAGAAACGTGCCCTGCCCAGCGCAGCTGTGTTCTCAATATCATGGCCTCAATGCTGGTGATCCCTGCTTGCTCAAGGACAGCAACATTCGTCACATAGTCAGTCCAGTGTATATTTGAAGTACACAAGACACTAAACGCTAAAGGTGCAAAATACTTTTCTTGTGGCACAAATGTAAACAAAAATAAACTGGTATTTATTTGCTTCACACACACACACACACACACACACACACGGATGGTAAAAGCATCTTTTGTAGTAATTCATACAATTGTAGAGTTGGAAGAGACCACAAGGCAATCCAGTCCAAACCCCTGCCATGCAGGAGTACATAATCAAAGCACTCTCACAGATGGCCATCCAGCTTCATTTTAAATGCCTCCAAAGAAGGTGGTTTTCTTTGATGCCTATTATATCCACAACACTCCAAGGCAGCATATTCCACAGTCTAACAGCTCTTACTGTCAGGAAGTTCTTCCTAAGGTTTAGGTGGAATCTCTTTTCCTGTAGTTTGAATCCATTGCTCCGTGCCCTAGTCTGTGCAGCAGTAGAAAATAAGCTTGCTTCATCTTCAATATGACGTCCTTTCAAATGTTTAAACATGGCTATCATGTCACCTCTTAACCTTCTCTTCTCCAGGCTAAATATAATCAGCTCCCTAAGCCGCTCCTCATAGGGCATGGTTTATAGAACTTTGACCATTATGGTTGCCCTCCTCTGGACATGTTCCAGCTTATCAATATCCTTCTTGAATTGTGGTGTCCAGAACTCGACACAGTATTTCAGGTGAGGTCTGACCAAAGCAGAATAGAGTAGTACTATTACTTCCTTTGATCTAGATACTACACTCCTATTAATACAGCCTAGAATTACATTGGCTTTTTTTAGCTGCTACATCACACTGCTGACTCATGTTCAGCTTGTGGTCTATTAAGGCTCTTAGATACCTTTCAAATGTATTGTTGTTAAGCCAGGTGCCAGCCATCCTATATCTCTGCATTTCATTTTTTTTCTGCCTTACATTTCTCCCTGTTGAAATTCCTTTTGTTAGTTTTGGTCCAGCTCTCTAATCTCTTAAGGCCATTTTGAATTCTGATTCTGTCCTCTGGAGCATTAGCTATCTTCCTAATTGGTGTTATCTGCAAATGTGATAAGCATGCCCTCTATTCCATCATCCAAGTCATTGGTAAATATGTTGAATGGCATTGGGCCCAGGACAGAACTGTGTGGCACCGCACTAGTCACTTCTCTCCAGGATAAAGAGGAACCATTGGTGATTACCCTTTGGGTTTGGCTGGGCAGCCAATTACAAGTCCACCTAACTTAAGCATTATCTAGCCCACATTTTACTAGCTTGTTCACAAGACTATAATGGAGGTCCTGGTCACAGGCCTTACTGAAATCAAGATATGCTATATCCACAGCATTCCTTTCTTCTACCTAGCATGTAACTCTACTCCCCCCCCCGTCAAAAAAAAAAAAAAAGAGAGAGAGAGAGATAACATTAGTCTGGCATGACTTGTTTTTGAGAAACCCATGTTATCTTTTAGTGATCACAGCATTCCATTTTAAGTGCTTACAGACTGTTTAATGATCTGCTCTAGAATCTTTCCTGGTATTGATGTCAGGCTGACTGCTGGTAATTGTTTGGATCTTCTTTTTTTCCCTTTTTAAAGATGGGGGTAACATTTGCCTTCCTCCAGCATGTTGGGACTTCTGTTCACCAGGAATTCTCAAAGATTATTGCCAGTGGTTCTGATATTACTTCTGCCAGTTCTTTTAATACTCTTGGATGTAGTTCATTTGATCCTGGAGACTTGAATTCATTTAGAGTAGCCAGGTATTCCTGTACTATCTCTTACCTATTTTGTGCTGCATTTCCCATACTGCATCATCTGCTTCATTTCACCCAGGTTGAACACTGTTTTCCTTTTGGGAGAAGACCAAGGCAAAGAAACTGTTGAGTAGTTCTGCCTTTTCTCTGTCCCTTGTTAGCATTTTGCCAGTGGCAGCACTAGATGGGTGTGGATGGGCTGAACCATGCCAGGGACAGGGGTGACACCAGCCTTAGTGGTGCCAGAGCATTTTGCCATCTTCTCCACACATTGACTCTACCATTTCCTTGCTATTCCTTTTGCTATGGACAAAAAAAAAAAAAAAAAAAAAAAACCCAAACCCCTACACTGTTACTTTACCTGTTTGCTTGGCATCATTGTCTCAGTGAAAAGTAACCTCCATCCCAAATTCCAAGTCTCTTGGTAACTGTCCAGTTCTCTTTTAGAATTGGCCTGTTTTTTGCTCCATCCATCTTGCCTGAGCAGCTTCCCAATTCCTGCCATGGAAAAGCATCCCCACAACATAATGTCACCACTTTACTTCATTGCTGAGGATATATTCTCAGATAAATGAATGCTGTTGGTTTTTGCCACGCATAGGCCTAAATTCTGTTGTTATTCTTGACCAGAGTAGACCCACTGATTCAACAAAATTTACCTATGGTTGACTCACTATTGAACAGTTGGTTAAATGGGTCCATTCTAGTTGGGACTAACTAACAGGATGACACCGCAGTGTTTTGTTTGATGTTGTTAACTACTGTTCAGTTGACTTTAACTTATGGTGACCCCATGAATGAGGGACCGCCAAGTCACCCTATCATCAACAGCCCTGCTCGTGTCTTGCAAATTCAGGGCTGTGGCTTCTTTGAATGAATCTATCCATCTGTAATGTGGTCTTTCTCTTTTCCTACTTCTACCTTGCCAAGTATCATTGTCTTCTCATGATATGTTGAAAGTACAACAGTTGCAGCTTAGTCATCTTGGGACAGTTCAGGCTTGATTTGCTCCAGCAGCCTTTTATTTGCCTTTTTGGAAGACAATGGTATCCGCAGAACTCTCTTCCATTGCCACATTTTGAAGGAGTTGATGCTCTTTTCATCAACTTTCTTCACTGTCCAGCTTTCAAAACCATATATAAAAATTGGAAATACAATGGCAAGTGTTTTGTTGCAAGGTCAAAAAATTCAGTTTTGGTTTCTTCAGACCAGAGCACCTTTCCTACATGTTTACTATGTCTTTTTTGACATTGCTTTTTACTAACTCCAAACAGGCTTTCAGATGGGTTTGTTTTAAAAAAAAAGTTTTTTTCTTGCCACTCTTCCATAAGGCCCAGTTTTGTGGTGAATCCAGGTAATAGTTACTCCATAGATGGCTTTGTCATCTAAGCTGCAGAGTGGTAACAATAACAATGAAATAAATCCATTTATGTGCTAGGTTGTAAGAAAACAAAATGAAATGTTAAAGGGGAGTGAATACTTCTGCAGAACACTGTAGATAATGATGTAGATTGCCACATTGGTACTTACAGTGAAGGTGCATTCTGGGGTTGGTAGAGAGGAGGAATCCGGCTGTCCCTTACATTTGGGATTTCACCCTCCATCACCCAGAGAAGAGGCAGGAAGGAAAAAGTTAATTCTTGTGTCAGCTGGAGGGACTGCCTGGTACCACCACCCCCTCCAGCTGCCTGCCTTCCTCAGTTCCCTGACTAGCAAAGCTGAGAGAAAGAGTGGATAACATAGGAAATGGTAATAAGGAAAAGGCAGTCACGAGGGTGGGGCGGGTTTTATATACACCTTATATACATAGCCCGGAAGAAATTTTATACACAATATTTATAATAGTTTTGCGCATGAAACAAAGTTTGTGTACACTGGACCATCAGAAGCAAACGTATCACTATCTCAGCGATTCATGTGGAAATTCTGGAATATTTCAGATTTTGGAATTCTGGATAAGGGAGACTCAACCTGTATATATCAAATAATAAAATAAAACAGCAATAGTTAGATAACTAGATGCATACATAGATAGTTTAGATACAGATGTGTATGTTACCTATAAGAGCAGTTGGCCTTATTTTATTAACAATGTCCTCTAGATTTTTCATCTCTTCATGTTGATGGGCAAACCGTTGTTTCTCAGATGTAAGCGAAGCACGACCCTAAGTTGTAAAAAAATTGACTGAGTAAAGAAATACAGATTTGCATTCATGTTTCTGTTCCAATGAAAGGTTTCGATTTTACTTCAAAAACATGTGTCTTCTCTCATCTTAGCAGTCAGTCAACTTGGAACACACCTGCCACATGTTACAAATAAGACTGACATTTTAAAAAGAGCATTAGGCTTCCACCAAATACAGAGGAGAAATATTTCACTGATCATTTTTGTCTTCTTTTGAAAGTATAGTGTTTTGAGGGAGATATTCATCTACACATTTCTGACTGTTTTGATACTGAAATTTTCCAGTGTCAGTTCAGTGAAAATCCACTAGATTCCCCCCCCCCAAAAAAAATTGGGGAATCTGCACCCCTCATTTTTAGAAATTCCTAATTCCTCTGATCAAAGTACAGCTTAATCAAAACAGCTTAATTTGTGTAAATGTCACAACTGCTTGGTGATGATGTAACAAAATTATCATAAATGGGTACTTTATTCCTTTGGAATACTCATAAAGCCAACTGCTTCTAGAATGCTGACTGGTAAATTGAGCACAGGCTGACTTTTCAACCCTGAAACAACCCACATACAGACAGTGAAGGACTAGAAGGTGCTTACACTTCCCTGATAATTCAGCACACCACTCATAAGAGACTTGCATATTCCTTTAGGAATCACTGGACAGAAAGAACAGTATGTAATTATGTTAAAGGCCTGTAATACAGCTGCTGTAGCTAGGAGATCTGAAAAAATTACAGATACACAAACACCAGCGGTGGAAATCTAGTTGTAACTATTATTGGATAAGAGGCATCACCATTAGGTACTGAGCAGACTATGCTCTTCTTCTACTGTTTTTTGCTACAGCCATAAGACTGTTACGTCTCAAAAAAGTTTACCTTCCACCTCCCTGCTTGCTATAAAACAGAAATCTATTCTTTTTCTAATTGGGTTGCTTCTTTGGATTCCTCCCCCCACCCCCCATACTGGGAACCATCCAAGTTCCTCTGGGATGACTGACTGGCGCTCTCTGACTCACATGCACTACCTCAGGCCTGAAAACTGTGGGAACTGGAATTAGCTTCAGCAGTGGCTGCAGTTGTGTGGGAGGACAAAACTGGCATTTGGCACTCAAGAAGGTCGGGTTATCCCTCATATTGCAAAGCACAAATAAACCCCAAATGACATGGTGGAAAGAGTATGTTTATCTTGCTCCCAAAAGTTTTGGCCCTCAACATTCATCCCAACAAATGTCTGCTTCAGTGAGAGCTCACTTCTGAATTCTGAAGGGAACAAAGCTGCAGAAATAGATATTAGGTGGTACCATTATCCAAACTGAAGCAGTAATAATAATGTTATTAATACAGCAGTATCTAGTAATGTAACAATACTATGTATACTTTCAAAGCAAACACAGTTTAAATACCTTCCACCAGCACTTTTATTTTAATGTTTTGTACAAAGGTTATATGAGGGAGAGATAAACTTAATTCCATCCCACCCTCAAATCTGTCACAAATATATAACAAGCATTTTATAAGCATGAAAATATCTAAATTTATGATGCAATTCAGAGAACAAGACTTTTTAAAGCAATCCAAACGTGCAATCATTTTTTAGTTTTAACAATCTATTATATATACACACAAACACATATATACACAAAAGTTCCTAGGTTTGTGCTCTAGTGATACAAATTACCTCATTGCATTTGTTCTCTTTCTCCCTTAGTCAGTAACCACAAGCCTTGGTATTTATATAATGGAAGCAATATTTTATCTACAGCAATAGATGGTTCCAGGAAGACCACAAGATGTTGTGTAGGTTTCTCATGTGGCTAGCAATAAATATGTTGCTATATGCTACAGTACTCCAGCTTCTGACTCATGCTTGATTTATGGGAGGGGTAGCTATCATTCATCAGCCTCTTCTGTTCTCACATTTTTAAAGAGACTCAGTTACAGGACTTTAAATTTAGGTAAAGGTACTTCTCTTGAATTCTTAGGATTGTTACTACAGAGCTATTCACACATACTTGCACCTGGTTTCCTTTTGTAGCTAGAATGGACATTCATAGCCTCTCTAGACCACAGTTCTTTTGGTCACTTTTTGACATGCTCATGAAGACTCATTTCAGAGCAAAGTGATTGAGCTAATAACATTGCCATTTTATACTCTCTAAGCATTCATGACTCAGATTTTAAGCCCAAGAAAATACATAAAACATGTTTTTAAAAAACCCATTAAAATGCCCCATCACCATCTCTGCATATATGACCTATTTATTTCATTGGAAAATATTTTAAGCAAATCTCTGCTAACGTATTCAGATCATGAATGCCCATCATCCTAGCATCTCTCTCTCAAAAGTTCAATTTGTTCTCCCACCATACCTTTGCTAAAATCTTACCATTTTCTAATTTTCTCCATCAAATTAACTCGGGTTTTGTTGTTAACTGCTGTCAAGTCGACTTTGACTTATGGTGACCCCATGAATGAGAGGCCTCCATGTCACCCTATCAGCAGCACCACCGCTCAGGTCTTGCAAATTCAGGGAAATGGCTTCCTTGATTGGGTCTATCTACATGGAACGTGGTTTTCCTCTTTTCCTATTGCCTTCTACCCTAACAAGGATTATTGTCTTTTCTAGTGAGTCATCTCTTCTCATGTTATGGCCAAAGTATGGGAATCTTAGTTTAGTCATCTTAGCTTCTAGGGAGAGTTCAGGCTTGATTTGCCCTAGGACCCTTTCATTTGTCTTTTAGCAGTCCACAATGTCTGTAAAACTTGTAGCCAGCACCACATTTCAAATGAGTTGTTTTTCTTTCTATCAGCTTTCTTCACTGTCCAGCTTTTACAAATACATAGAAATGGGAAATACTATGGCATGGACAATCCTAAATTTAGTATTCAATTATCTATCTTTATATTTCAGGATCTTATCAAGCTCCCTCATAGCTGCCCTTCCAAGTCCTAGTCTTCTTTTAATTTCTTGACTGCAGTCTCCATTCTGATTAACGACTGAGTGTGGAAAATCTTGAACTATTTCAATGTCTTCATAATCTCCTTTAAAGTCTTGCAAATCATCTGTGGTCATTTTGTTTGTTTGTTTTCTTCATGTTCAACTGTAACCCTTCTTCCTTTTTGGTTATCACCTTCTATTTCACTGCATTAATTATTTTAGTAGTTCTTGTCCTTTTGCACAAGTTGCTGAACAGTTGCATTCAGGTTTCTAACTCTATTTCTGTCTCTTTGAAGTTTTGTTTCTTGTCTGTCCTTAAATGCTTGAAGAGTTTCATCTGTCATCCATTGATGCTTCTCTTTCTTTTTGGCTGCAGATAGGATCTTTTTGCATTCCTCCTTGACAATGTCCCTGGCTTCTGTCCAGAGTTCTTCTGACTCCTGGTCAATTAGGCTTAATAATGCAAATCTATTTTTCACATTATCTTTAAATTCTGTGGGGATGTTCTTCAGGTTGTATTTTGACATGATGGTTGGTTTAGTTTTACTCTAATTTGTGACCGAATGGAGCTTCTCCATCTTTTGCTTACAATTATGTAGTTTATTTGATTTCCATGTCGGCTATCAGGTTATGTCCATGTATACAGTCACTTCTTGGGTTGCTTGAAGAATGTGTTTGCAATGAACAAACTGTTGGCTTTGCAAAATTCAGTCCATCATTCTCCAGCTTCATTTCTTGATCCTAGGTCAAATTTTCCTACAATCTTTCCTTCTGCTCTGTTTCCTATTTTTTCATTCCAATCACCTATGTTTAACAAGAAGTCCTGTTTTGGTGTGTAATCAATTTCCTCCCAGACTCCAGCATAGTATCTTTCAATTTTGTCTTCTTCTGCCTCTGTAGTTGGAGCATAATCTCAGATTATGGTTACACAGTTATTGATATTATTCAGTCAGACTTTCCATTATATCCTTTGACTGCTTTTGCTACATCTCTCCCCAGTATTAATGCCATCCCATTTTTTCTTAGATCTTCATTTCCTTAGTAAAACATTGTAAATGTCCCATTCCTGTCCACTTTTACTCATTCATCCCAAGTACTGCTCTCTGGCTTTTCTTCGCAAACGAAGATTCAGGAAGGACTCATCCCACGCTTTCTGCAAGCGCGCTGATGACTAAAAAGGCCAATCCAAGGTAAACAAGTCCATTATACATTCCACTTCTTCTTTTGCTAGCTTCCCCTGATTCATGCTTCTCACATTCCATGTTACCATAATATGTGTTGTGCAACTTCAGACTTTCCTTTCTCCTCTGAGCATGTCAACAGTACCCGGCTTGTGGGGGCAATTAGCTAACACACATTGGAAGCTGCTAATTGCAGTGTAGATGTGTAAACTGCTATTGCTTAAAACAATTTGTAAGCCGCTCTGATAGCCTTGTGGCTGAAGAACGGGGTATAAATAAATAAATAAATAAAAACAAAAACAAAAAAACAGCTGAATGTCCTTTCAGCTTGAGTCCAGCTGCATCATTAGCCATAGCACTACTCATCCTTGTCCTCTGCTGTATCCCAATAGCTCGTTGAGAGCCATCTGACCTGGGAGTTTCATCTTCTGGTGCTATCTCTTGTTCCATTTTGGATTGCTTTATCATAGGGTTTGTGTGGTTAAACGTCTTCCCTCTACACACTACTAACCAGTGCTAGCTATGGTGCCACTGCCATTGTCTATGAGAGATCCGCCAGTGTTACCCTCCTCTACTGCTGTTGCCCAGGAGCTGTTTGTGCCTTTTTATTTATTGTTATTGGGCCCAGTACTACCTTTACATTTAAGAAACTCTCTCCTGTCTTGAGCTCCATCAGCCTCAAGTTCTTCTATCTATGGGATCACTTCTACTATCTCAGTAAATTGTCAAAATCAGTATGCCTAAATTCCAGGGTGTGTATCTATGTTTGGCTTTCCCTTTCCATAGTATCATATAACCAAAGATGACTTGATCATTTCATCCCAAAGTCCACACTGCTTTCATCTCATCAGGTACTTCTTCCCTGCTTGGTGAGGATCAGGTCTAGGATAGCTTGATCCCCATATTTCCTTTTGCACCTTATGGAAGATTAAATTGTCAGCAAGGCAAGGCAGGGATTTATTAGACAACTTGGCATTCAACAGATATCAGGGTAACTGAAATCTTGTTATGTCTCTCCTCTTTGAAAATTAGGCAATCCGATCCAGGAAGGCACCGTTCATCTTTCTGACTTGGCAGTCTAGCATACTCCCACAATGACATTCTATTTTTCCACTCTTATTTATATTCAATTACTCTCAACTGACTTTCCATGTATGTATTAATGGACTTCCTCAAATGTGTATTCATCCTTTTCATATAATGCTACTCCTCGTTTCTTTGATATTTGTTTGGTCTGTTCCTTTTGAATAAGTTATACTCTTCAATCCCCATATTTTAATCATGTTTTCTATCTCACTAGGTTTCAGTAATGCCTGTTAAATCATATTTCCTATATTAAGATTAAAATTAATCTTGTCTATTTGCCACACTTCGTGTACTGGTGTGTATAGACACCATGGACTACATGCATCAATGGTCCCTTACTGCAATTTTCTTTCATATTATTCCTTGCATATTTTCTTTGCATATTAGGCTTGCAGTGCTGTCCCAGCTTCACTCATGCTACTGTCTCCAGTACATGAATGTATGCTATTATCCATGATTTTGTCATTCTTCATAGAGGTTTTAGTTTAAAGGCCACCTGATCAGGTTTACAGGACTCCTGACAAACACATTCTTCCCCGTCCTCATGAGGTGCAAGTCATCTTCCTGCTTGAAGTCCTCCACCACAACAATATAGACATGGTCCAAGAATCCAAACTTTTCCTAGTAACACCACATCCATACCCAGTTATTCACTTCTCATATTCTTCTCTTCCTATTGCAGACAACAGACTTTGCCCTAAGACACTTCAAACAGAGTCTCAAATTAACTGCAATATGTTTGAAGTATGTCTAGCAGTATCATTTGTTCCCACATGGATCAAAAAAAAAGAATACAGTGGGCCCTTCCCATCCAAGGGGGTTCAGTTCTAGGAGGATGGAACTGAATCCCCACGGATAGGAAAAATGTGGATGCTCAAGCCCCATATTAACCAATGGCAGCATGTGCACACAACCATGTGCTGAAGCGCCTGCTTGTATGCAACACCACTGAATAATACAGGATGTAGCGATCCACAGACACTCCAGTCTGTCAATGGCTAGCCTGCAGATACAGCAGGCCCACTGTAGTAGTTATTGGTCTTGAGGAATTTTGACAAGTTTTCCATTACATCCTAGATATCTTCACCAGGGGAACACACACCTCCTGTGAAGACTTGCCAAGCTGGCATCCTATCTCCTCTCTCCCTTTCAGCAGGGAGTCAACAATTGTTACCACACACCTCCTCTTAAGGCAGCTGTAGGAATCCTTCCATCTACAGAGGCCTCTGAGGCCTCCTTCGTGTTTTGTGGAATCTCAGACAGCTGATCTCTTTCCAGTGATGTGGAAACTTTATCTGTAAGGGAGGCCAGAGAATAAATTGTATAGTTCTGAAGACACAGAAAGCTTTCTTGCTCCTGTGTATGATGTTCAACCGTGTGCCCAAATTTCTTCCTTGTATAAACTGTTCCTTCTCTGTGATCTTTCCAGAAGTGTTTGCTATGTTCTCTCCAAAATTTCTTCAACTTTCCTGATAAGTCAAAGTGTAGCTACCCTTTCTAGCTTCTCTTCTAGCAGAAATACCAGCTTGCACATGCAGCAAGTGTAGTTTTGCACACTTTCACACAGAAAAACCTGCATGGCATATAGACCATGCAGGTCATGTCAGCAACTCTATCTGTCACATTGCTCTGCTGTCTGTAGGTGGTGGTAACAACCTTCTTAGTCTCCCCCACAAAATTCCTGCATAAAAATTCATGTTTGCTACTCCTTGTAGCCTTGGGCTGAACAGGGTACCCAGAAGGATCTGCTAAGAACCAAGGTTTCTATGTTTGATAACCATGTTGTGAGACTAAAGAGAACAGGATTGGAACTTGGGCTCATGCACATCCTCACTCAGCTTGCTCACCATGTAAAAATGTAATACCTGACCTTAGGAATACATCAGCATTGGGGAGGAATGAAGAAATATTTTTGTGAGTTGTGGTGGACTGCAGGTTGAATTCTGGCAGAACTGACCTGGTTTCAAGTACCTGTTCAGCAATAAAAATTTCTATTTGTGTTCCTTTGTTCAAGTCACTAGCTCAGCTTAACAAGATTGTTATAAAAATAAAACTGGATGAACCTTCTTAGAAACTTCTTAGAAGGAAGGCAAGATAAAATTATATAGGCAGGCAAATTCACTACTTTCGGCTTCCTTTAACTCAAAATTATCTAATTAACATACTAGTGCATGAAATAAAAACATGAGAGAAAATAAGGAGTAGAAAAAAAATTAACTGCTGGTATTTCCTGCCCCTCTTTGCTATTCTTCCAGACTAGATTTCAACGAGAGTAGACTAGGTTATATTAATTACTGATGAACTGATGAAAAAATATAGAATTCTATGCTGGGAGAAATTAAATCAATTATTACATTATAAAAAATAAAACACACTAATAATGATGAACATTCATCCTCCTGGAATGTTAATGGAATGTCTATCCAATTCCAAAGAAATGACAATAGCATTCATATTTAATGTTATGAATTACACTAATCAATTATGTCATCTAGTATCAGTTACAGCCAAAAGTTACAGTAATCACATGAAACCCAATAACAAATCTACAGGCTGGGTTCCTCAAGTGCATCATAAAATATTCTCCAACTTGGCAGTGCTATCTGAAAACACAACCTATCCCAGGCCACACTGTCCTATTCCTGCAGTTGTATAAGTCCTGAGTGAATTGATATGTACTCCCAGACATACAAGGCAGCAAAAAAAGACATAAACTATTTGTGTGCATTGAGAAACATGAAAATCTAATAGCAAATCTAAGTATAACTTTCTTTTCTCTAAAAGTGTAAATATTATCAGTGCAAGCAATATGAAAGTCAACTGAACTGTTCTTTTGGGGGGCTAATTTTAATACTTCAAAATTACCTCCTGGCATTTTGGCACTTCAGATATGCATGGTTTTGTCTTCGTTCTAGCATGTGGAAGAAATGAGGTAAGAATGACCGATGGAAGTCTCTAGGCAGCTTTGAATTTCTAGCCACTGTTGATATAGCAAACCACAGCATATGGGGAATGGTCTCTTCTCTACTGCTATGCAGTAGAGTTATTTGAGGCAACCCAGCTGAAGTTTATGCAGAAGTCTAGCATACATAAAGGAAAAAGTCAGCAGGAAATTATCTTTTATATCAGCTTTTATATTGCAGATTTTAACAAATGAGTTTGTTTGCAGTAAACTCAAGGTGATTTACGGTGCTTAGCATATTTACATATTTTGACTACTTTTTATGGAAGATGCAGCAGAAATGTAACCCCTTCCCCTTCATTTCAGGTAGCTTGTTTTTAAAAAATATCTAGAAGCACTAGTGGTAAATATCTCCAAGAAGACCAAAGGAAAATACAGGATAATTTTATATCCAGATTACTCTGCCACCAACATCAGCATTATTGGGTCATGTATCCAAGTCTTATGCATAGAAGAGATATCAATGGGTCTAAGCTTCATCAAGATAAATCTAAACCCCATACAACTAGATAACAGCCAATACATTTTGCTTCAGCCAGTACCACAGAGAAACATTAGAATACTTTAAACATGTATTCATTGGATACGGGAATTCTTTTATTTACCTTTACAATTAATCCTTTAGAATCAACCATCCATATCTTTTTGATGGCTTCCTCTTTAGCCATCCCTTCCTTTTCCATGGCCATAACAATCAGATTGGCTATCCCCAGAGCTGCCTAAACAAGTGAAGGATGAAAAAAGAATTAGTCCATTAAATTAACCAACAACTCAAATTATGTGGTTTATCTTGATTGATTGTACCTATTAGCCAAACTGACAATTACTATTTCAGGAATATACAGATTACTGACTCTACACACTGCAGTACTGAAAAGAGTTGCTACAGTACCACACATATTTGGCACTGTGTGTGTGTGTATATATATATATATATATATACACAGTGCCAAATATATATATATATATATATTTGCAAGCATTATTCCATCACATCAGTTATTTTCCAATCAATCCTTTTCTCTATCCCCATGCCAACCCTAGATAAATATTTACACTGTAACACAGGGAGATCAAAGAAAGGGGAGGAGAGCAAGGAACACAGGAGAATTTAGCAGTACACCAGCTGGTCTTCTGGTCTTTTGTCCAGCTAAGTCCTTTCTTTGCTGAAGTCCTCTATCAGCATGAATGATCCAACTCAGAAGGTTTCATCTAATGCAGCTACACATATTGTATGTGATCTTATATGATATCAATATCACAGGAACAACAGCAAAATATTTTAATGCAGATTAACAGTGCAGGAATACCCACAGTAGTATGTGTAATTAATCAAAATAAAACCATGAATATTCTGTTACTACCAGTGATTGTGTACTAAAGCAATTTGAACATGTCCATGAAATGTTACTGGGATCCTATAGGGAATCAATATTCATGCAACCCCTGGTTGTGTTCGATTTCATACATTCTCCTCAGTTGAACAAAGAAGTATCCCAAACCTTCTTGTGCAAGTGGTTCCTGACTGTTGTGAAAAAGCAGGGGGTGCAATGTGTTGATTGTGTTCCAACTTGTGCCGAAGTAAGATACACACACACAGCCACAGCCACTGCTGGATATCAGCACCACCTTCTTTGCCAGACCAAATCTCTTCCATCTCTCTCCACTTGATTCCACACATCCAAACTGGTGGGCCTTTTGGCTCTACTGGTAATGAGGGGGACCTTGGCCTATGTTCCTAAACGTTGGCTATTCTGACCATCAAATGACATGAAACTATTAACAGAGCCCATGCATGGTCTGTATGCAAACCAAAATAATTTATCTAGCTTAAGTAACAAGGCCTGAATATTTTGCATACTCACAATACTCCATCACTCTGAAACAATTAATGAAAGTGCTTAACTAATCTTGATATGCTGGATAATTCTTGGCCATTTTCATTATCCTAATTCCCAGAAAGAATATTTCAAATTCATCTTATATCAAAAGATTCATGGTTAAAAAGTCCCTACAAAGGACGAGGAATCCAAAACAACAATGTAATCAAACACATTTTTATTCAGAACTAGACCATAATGAAGTCACAGGCCCTTGCTTCCTACAAGCACACCCAGGACTGTAATTTCAGGATTATGCTTGCCTTTCACTAGACCACCTACCTCAAATTCTTGAATAGCCTCTAGAACCAGGTATACTATGCTCTAATACTCTTTCAGTTAGCCAAAGATCAAACTCCTTTGTAAAAACAAGAACAACACTATAGAAATAGAAAAGGTTTAGAACAACAGATTTGTCTTGATATTTCCTGTCTGCTTTAATGTTGCAAGTATATATATAGGAGCGTTCATGGGTTCCTTTACTACATTTGTTTTATCCAGAGCCATTTTTAGTACAACTAAGGTTACTTCACAGCTTATTATTTGGGTTTTTTGTACTTTTTGCAATATACCTAAAATGTAAATATAACGTGTGAATGCACATCTGTGACAACGTACATGCACATGTGTTTGCATGTGTTTATGACAAAGATATGTCTGCAAGTAAGGGAATCAGCATCGGTTGTAGCAAAGTATAAATCCAACAGGAAACCTAGGTTTGCCACCTTCATTCTAGGCATTTCACATAAGAATTTGCTATTACATCACCTTAGAAAATAAAGTGATTTTAGGATAATTGCACTAGGTGTTTCCATTTCATGTTCACACAGACTTCTTTGAACAGCCATGGCTTAACAATGTACCATTTCTGACAGAACCTCTACCCCATTTCTTATAGGACCTTGAAACATCTACAAATGGCAGTGTTAATGTTTTCTCTATGGTTTTATTTAGACTCTTTTGGCACAAGGTTCTTCTGTTATTTTTATACAGTTTGATACATTTTCAACTCTGACAGTTTCAAAATAGACAAGGAATGCTTCATGCACTAGTTCCTTTGCAGTGAACCTTCCTGAATTCCTTGAGGAAAGACCCCCAAGCAGCCACAGCCAAATAGGCTGCTTAAAATGAAACAGCAGTCATGGTTAATGGGAACACGTCTGCCAAATAGTCTTAAGGCCAAGCTACATTACGCAGGAGACCTGTGGGTGGCTGTTCCAACATTTTTTAAAAAAAATGAAATGTAGCTAGCTGTAGAATATTTTTCTCCATTCTGAGCAAACAAGAAGATTTGAGAGAGTGATTTGGACTAGAAAATTAAGAAGGAAAGGATCAAACACTTCTACCACCACACCAGTAAAACTGGCAACCCCTATGGCTACATTATATTAACAAAATAAAACATCAGTAGATTCAGTCATGGATCCCCCATATAATGCATACTTTGACCCTAATAAGCAGGGTGAAATAATTATTATTAACTCTGCACTCTTTTGGCAGTTCAGAGCATTTCATATACATGGTCTCAGTAGAAGATCACCGTATGGTACATGGCATTTCTGTTCAGGGCTTGGAAACATTACTTTTGAACATAGCTCCCAGAATCCCCGGGGCCAATAAACATGCTGGTTGGGCGGTTGTGGGAGTGGTAGCCCAACAAAATAAAATTTTTGAAATCTCTATCCAACTGTTCCCATTTGGCAGTAATAGTCCCAGTTATTCCAGTGTCATCCCACTTTTTCAACTGCTTTTAAAATGCCCCCATTTGTCTCTCCTCTTCCAACTTTCCCCTTTGCCATCAGCTTATTTCAAGGGCTGCAAAAGTAGATTGTACTCAGTTAATTCAGCAGGGGGGGGAGAGGAGAGGAGAGGAGAGGAGGGGGCAGGATTTTACTCTTCCCAGCAGGCTCAAGTAAAAGTAAATTGTTACAGACTTTCCTAGCTTGTGTGTTCTTCCTCATCAGTAACTTTTGTCATCTTAACCACACTCTGATGTAATTTGGCCACGCATGTTCTAGTTTTCATCTACAAAATGTTAGAAGGTATGTATTAATATCCCTATAAAGGGCAGAGAGGGAGGACACTGCCCATCTATTGCTCATAGAATCATACAGTTGAAAAAGATCACAAGGGACATCTAGTCCAACCCCCTGCCCAGCAGGAATACACAATCAAAGCATTCCAAACAGATGGCCATCCCCCCCCCCCGTTTAAAAACCTCCAAAGAAGGAGTCTCCACCACACTCCAATGCAGTGCATTCCACTGTTGAACAGCTCTTACCACCAGGAAGTTCTTCCTAATGTTTAGGTGGAATGTCTTTTCCTTTAGTTTGAATCCATTGTTTTGTGTCCTAGTCTTTGGAGCAGCAGAAAACAAGCTTGCTCCATCCTCAGTATGGCATCCCTTCAATATTTAAACATGTCTATCATGTCACCTCTTACCCGTCTCTTCTCCAGGCTAAACATACCCGCCTCACAAGGCATGACTTCCAAATGTTTTACCATTCTGGTCGCCCTCCTCTGGACACATTCCAGCTTATCAATATCCTTCCCGAATGACTCATGATTCACATTCTTAGCCACTACTACTTTAATCAATGCCCAGGCTAAGGACATGAAGAAAATTTGCTCTCATTACTCATTCTTGACAAGACAAGTTTGTCTAATTGCACAAAGATCCTTCTTACAAATGCAAAAATCTTATCAAGACTGACAAAATGTCTAATTATCTCATAGGCAATGATAATTTTGTTCTGGTATCTTGGCACAAGCATGAGACAAGTAAGGATTTACACCTCTAGCTCAGGCATCATTTATGTAGTTTGTTGTTGTTGTGTGCCATCAAGTAATTTCCAACTTATATCATGGTGTTTTCTTGGCAAAATTTGTTCAGAGGAGTTTGTCATTGCCTCGCTCTGAGGCTGAGAGAGTGTGACTTACCTAAGGTCACCCAATGGGTTTCCATGTAAATCCTATCAGCAGCATTATCACACTATGTCATGAAAGAGCATGTAACACAGTTCTCTTTGTCTTTCAAATAATAAGTCTTAAAGTTTCTTGGACACACACATCACCCCCTCCAATTCTGGAGTAGGGGCTGTGTGCAGGAGCAAAACTCATCAAAAATAATCTTCTAGTTTTTTTCAAAATAGGCAAGGTCTTTTGTGTGGAAAGATGAGGAAGGACCCCTGTGGTCCATATTATAAATTTGTATTGGCTCTACAAAAATTAGCTGAGTTTTTCCAGTCTAGTATTACTGGCAAGCAATTTTTTAAAACGCTGATAAGCTTTTGAGGACTAAAGATTTTAAAGAAAGAGATTTTAAGAGGGTGTGGTACTGCTTTAACTATACTTTTTAAACTGCTTTTTTATCATTTTAACTACATGTTTTAAATTGTTTTTAAATGTTGCTGATAGTTTAATTCCATTTTAATGTTGATTTGTTTGTATGTTTTTGGCTATATTGTTTTTTAATTTGTAAGTTGCCTTGAGTCCCCATTCTGGGAAAAAGGAAGAAGAAGGAGGAGGAGGAGCAGGAGCATGCTCACTAGACTACTGTTGAAATGGGTTTCTAGTTGCCACATCAACACTATCCACAATGTTGCTTGTTCTGATCTTACACTGCTTCTGATTGACTCCACTAAATCTATCAAGATTTTATAACATCTATAAACCACAAACAGGAACGTATGACGTTTAAGTTTGAATAAACATCCAAGAGCAAAAGGTACAGTTTAGCTTCAGTGTAACAGAATGTAGAATTTAGCCTCATGATAGTAGACATGCAGGCCAAGCCAAGAACTTGGACCTAATTCCAATCAAAACAACTCCCTTGCCTGCAGCTACTGACAGTTTTCTCCAAGGAATATAGGAAGTTCCATAACACATACAAAATCCCTGGTGCATGAACTCTTCCATTTCTCTCTAGCTTTGAGACAACTGCTTGCAGTCTCTCTGTGCCCCTGTCCTGTGAAAAGGGTAGCTCTGAGAGATAGGCTAGAACATTGCTATGTGAATTATGACAGAATGCTGGATTAGCCAAGAAACCTATTACTTATATCTGTAACACAGCACTTTCCCCAAAACAGATACTTGAAATGGGAGCAGCAAGCTCCAAAGAAGTCCAAAGGATGAATATAATATAGACACTGACCAAAGCAGACATAAACATAAACTCTGAGAACTCTACTGAGTCAGAAAAGCTCCCGGTTTATTCACTGATAAGAATACCATCTGTGTATACATATATAACAGTAGGGTTTGAAGGGAGAGTCATCTAGTTTTCATCTTGTACACAATTTGTGCTCACTGCAAAAACTCTCAGATGAGGAGGGATAGGGAGGGCTTGTCTATGCATGAGGAAAAAAATGTGGATTGCTCTGCAGTAATGGAAATTTGTAGCAGCTGCTATTTGTCTTAATGGGTTTTTTTGGCAGCTCACAGGCATGCAAACTTATCTGTGTTTGCTGTGCAAAGAGGCATGCCTGCAAATCAAGATGGCAGGCACGAGTGAATTACTTGCATTTTTACTTATCTCCATTTGCTGCCACCAGACAGTGTTTTTTAAAAAAAAAACATATCCAAGAAATCTTTCACTTTAACAAAAAGGCAAACAAAAAAAAAAGCCATTTTATCACCTTAGCGCTCACTCACTAAGGCGAAAATCCAACATAGCAGCTCCAGGCGCTTACCTTGTTAGCAAGCTCCACACACACACACATCTGACCAATCAGCTTTCAACTTCCACTTGTATAGGGAAAGTGAATCAAAACAAATTGCTTGTCCCAATGAGCAGGAATGTGCATCCCCCCCCCGCTGTTTTTAAAAAACTTCAGGAAAAGCCACAAAGGCTTTTCCTATGAAGTATAAGGTGGATTTGGCCCCCCTTATTCCCAATACATCAACATGATGTGGAATGCCATTTAGACGGATAGTATCCTCCTCACATTCTGTGAGGAATATTTTCACCATTTAGACAACCCCGGAGAGCAGGATAGAGTGCTTCTGAAAACCATGATAAACATAAGAGTCCAAAAGAAGACACACACCCCCAAACCCAAACACACCCACTTATAAAAGCAGGAACAGGAATATTAGTTTACCTCATAACTAGGAACCCACTGCAAATGACAGGATTTGGCTTTCAAAGTAATTACTGAATCCATCTATGTTCTGACATGGAAGGCACTACATTTCACTAGAAAGGAGAGCAGGACAATAAATATACATTTCTCATCAGTTAGAGCCCTAGCAAAGTAGTTAAGCTTCAGTGGCAGAGACGAAAAGATACTGTAGGTACAATCCACTTGCACCATAAGTCCAACATCTATATATGGAAGATTTACAAATTCCTGTTTTCCCTGCCCATGGATACAAATTATGGCTGGCAAGGCAGAGCTATGGGGCAATAAAAGAAGCATGCAGAGCTCCCATCCCGGCTAACAGCCCATCTACAAGTACTTCCTGTTTCTACCTACACACACAAGAGGGGAGAGGAGGAATGACATTCTACTGAGCCACAACAGAATAAAATCCTATGCGTATGACCATGGACCTTAGGTATAGATAGAGTGTACTCCATCCACCTGACTTTTCACAGAGTCAATAAGGCACCACATTATTATACCCTTCTAAAAACTGAAAAGTGCATGATGGTTAAATTCTTATTATGCCTTCAGGCTCACCACCTGAATGACAGAACATGTTATAAACCAACCTGGATACAAAACATTATTTAAAAACACAGAAATTCTGGACCAGACCAACAACTATCATGTCAGAAAGCACAGAGAAGCTATTGAAATCCACAAACACCTGGACAACTTCAACAGGAAAGAAGAAACCCTAAAAGTAAACAAAATCTGGCTTCCAGTTTTGAAAAACAATAGAATCAAAACTAAACACTTACAAAGGAATTCCACCCAGGAACAGGGGGACTGCCAGCAGATAATGGGCCATCAACCAACCATCAGCCAAACAGACACCAATCTTGTATTTCTATACCCAGAAACTAACCATTCAAATACACAAATTTACATATACTCCCCAACAGGGGTTTACAGTATATAGACTCCACACACACTCCTATCCAACCATTCTCCAAAGATGCCAGCTACAGGTGCAGGTGAAACATCAGAAATAAACTCTTCCAGAACACGGCCTCAAAGACCAGAAAAAAAACAAGGAAAATCTATAAGAACAGCCTAACTGTGTCAATTGTTAATCCATAACAAAGTAATAAATTGTGATGGAGCGTTTGTGGCTCAACAGATTGTTTGTTCATTATTACATTTATAATGTAAATGCGTTCACAGAATTTAACATGATACACATAAATTTCTAGGCACGCTCCCATCCAAAAAGTCTTGGGACTTTTTCAGATGTCAATTTACCACGGAAGAAGGCTGGTAACACTCGCGAGGCTGCTGCTCGGCAGGGGCCCTGTTTTGTACAACGCTGTCCCCCTGCTGCAAGAGATCAGAGGCAGCCACGCCATATTTGGCCATTTTTTACTCATGGAAGTTGCCCGTGAATAAAAAATGGCCAAATATGGCACGGCTGCCTCCAATCTCTCCCGGAACAGAAACAGTTGATTTCAGCAGGGGGACGGCGTCATATGAAACGGGGCCCATGCCGCGCAGCAGCCTCACGAGTGTTAAGAGCCTTCCTCCACTGTAAATCGACGTCTGAAAAAGTCCTTGGTGAGCAGATTTAGTGAAGACAGAACTCCCTTGTTGAAATAGCATCACTGGTTACAGGTTTGCTTCTGGTCATAGTTCAAAGTGTAGCCTATATAGCCCTATACGGATTAGGTCTAGACTATCTGAAATACTGTTTCTCCCTATATGAGTCTTTTTATTATTAGGTTTCAGTTCATGTACTTTGTTTTACTTCATGATGTGAGCTGGTCCTATTTGAGAGATAGGCAGGATATGAATGAATGAATGTGTGGAAGAAAGAAAGAAAGAAAGAAAGAAAGATAACTTGAAGAGGTGATGTTTTTCAGTGTTATACCTCTCCTGCTCCCTGGAAGAGTATTGTGTGATCTGACAGTTTGTTTTCAGTAATCCGGAGAGCAGCAAGGAGACCTGCAAGAGCTACAGATGCTGTTCCTGAAACAGAAAAACACGATGGCATTTTATTAAAATCTGAAAGTAACCTGTCTCATCATCAGTCACAAGCATTAACTCTCCATTCCTTTGCGAACTTTAAGAACAAAAACTTATGCTTGGTGGCTCTGTTCTCCTTTGCAACACACAAATACTCATCATACACTAATTTTTCAAAAATGAAAATACAATAAGGTTAAAAGAAGCATTATTATTTTCACTACTACTACTACTACTACTACTATTTCACTTTCCTTCTTTTGTTCTTACTTACTTATTTCACGGCCCTCTCCCAGTCCTGGGATTCAATGTGACTTACACATATTAAAACAGATACAGATAAAAGTTCACATCATGAAAACATAGAAAAGTTAAAATGTAATTTCAACTATTGATAGAATCCAATTAAAAGAATTCCCATTTTAAAAAAACAAATACAAACAATACATTCCATTATTAACAGCCCTTTACACATGAGCAGTCAGTTTGCAAAGTCCTGTGGAAACAAAAAAGTTTTTGCCTGCCACTGGAATGACACTGTGGAAGGCAACAGTCTAGCCTTTCTGGGAAAGGAGTTCCAGAGCCTGGGAGCAGCCACTGACAAGACCCTCTACTGAATCCTCACCATATGCACCAGTGAGGGTGGCAGAACAAAGAGAAGGGCATTCCCTGAAGATCTCAAAACAGGGGCAGGGTCATATGGGGAAATATGGTCCTTCAGACGACTGGGCCCAAGCCATATAGGACTTTATTGGTCACAACCAGCACTTTTAATTGTGCCTGGAAATAGATCTGTAGCCAGTAGAGCTGCTATAACAAAGAAACTGTATGCTGCCTATAACTAGCCCTAGTCAGTAGTGGTTAAAATGTATCATTCAAATAAAATCATAGAATCATAGAATTGCAGAGTTGGAAGAGACCACGAGGGCCATCCAGTCCATCCAACCCCCTGCCACACAGGAAATCACGATCAAGGCATCCCCAACAGATGGCCATCCAGCCTCTGTTTGAAGACCTCCAAGGAAGGAGACCCCACCACGCTCCGAGGGAGTGTGTTCCACTGCCGAACAGCTCTTACTGTCAAAAAGCTCCTCCTAATGTTGAGGTGGAATCTCTGTTCCTGGAGCTTGCACCCATTGCTCCGTGTTCCAGTCTCTGGAGCAGCAGAAAACAAGTCTGCTCCATCCTCAACGTGACACCACTTCAAATACTTAAACAGGGCTATCATATTGCCTCTTAACCGTCTTTTTGCCAGGCTAAACATACCCAGCTCCCTAAGTCTCTCCTCATAAGCCATCGTTTCCAGACCTTTCACCATTTTAGTTGCCCTTCTCTGGACACACTCCAATTGGTCAATATCCTTTTTGAATTGTGGTGCCCAGAACTGGACACAGTATTCCAGGTGAGGTCTGACCAAGGCAGAATAGAGTGGCACTATTACTTCCCTTGATCTAGACACTATACTTCTATTGATGCAGCCCAAAATTGCATTGGCCTTTTTAGCTGCCGCATCACACTGTTGACTCATGTTCAACTTGTGGTCTACTAGGACTCCTAGATCCCTTTCGCATGTAGTCTCATTCAGCCAGGTCTCCCCCATCCTATATCTATGCATTTCATTTGTTCGCCCTAAGTGAAGTACCTTACATTTCTCCGTATTGAATTTCATTTTGTTAGCTTTGGACCAACTCTCCAGTCTATCCAGGTCATTTTGAATTTTGATCCTGTCCTCTAGGGTATTAGCTACTCCTCCTAATTTGGTGTCATCTGCAAATTTGGTAAGTATGCCCCTAATTCCCTCATCCAAGTCATTGATAAAGATGTTGAATAGCACTGGACCCAGGACAGAACCCTGTGGCACCCCACTGGTCACATCTTTCCAAGACGAAGAGGAGCCACTGCTGAGCACCCTTTGGGTTTGGCCGGTCAACCAATTACAAATCCATTGAACAGTTAACTTGTCTAGCCCACATTTTACAAGCTTGTTTGCAAGAATGTCATGGGGAACCTTGTCAAAGGCCTTACTGAAATCAAGGTATGCGATATCCACAGCGTTCCCTTCATCTACCATGCTGGTAATTTTATCAAAAAAAGATATCAGATTAGTCTGGCATGACTTGTTTCTCTGAAAAATGCTTCTTTTAAAAGATACATGTTCATCATTTTCATAGTACACCTGCTGAAATCAAATGTTTCCTCAGGGCACAGTAGCTGTAAAACCTCTCTCATATATGCTACAGAACTACTGTAATGACATTAAAGTGTAGATTTGAGCCTGCCACATAAGAAAATATTACACAGGTGGGCACAATGGAAGATAACAAGTGGTAAAGGGCACATTAATTGGAAATATATCCGGAACATTATCACACATAAGAATAATTTCAGTGTGGTCAACCCCATTAAATAACAGCAATTCCACTGTGAAACAGTATTGTATAGTAAAACAACAACAGGGAACACAGAACTTCTTTGATGAGAATTAAAGAACATAGTAACATGTACCTTTTTTAAAAAATACAATCTCATTTTTTAAGAAAAGGTCAGCTGACAGCACATTATGATCAATACCTTATTGATTACATATTATTCCCACAAAGCTGGTATCCACATAAAGAAAACAAATAAAATATAATATTACTTAATGTATCCAGGGGGGGAAACAATTATGCAACTGCATCCGAAAGAGTTTTCTAAACCACATGCCAGAAATATTATCCCGCTGGTCACAAGCCTCATTCTTTATAAACCAGAGAACAGGATGGGCAAAAGAGGAGGCAAAGGAGAAAGCAAGTCCATGACAAGTTTTAACAAAAGGCAACTTCCAGTATGGAAGATTTTTGTCCACATAAATTTTAATAGTGTGATGTGTTCCTCTTTAAAATGTGTGTTCCTCTTTAAATCACTGTGACTTTTACAGTTCTCCCCTGTAGAATGCCCTCCACTCACAGATGTCATGGCTGGGCAGGGAAGACACACACACACACACACATACACATACACACACACCTTGGTGTTTTCAAGCCCAACACCACAGATCAGAGTAAGATGCCACAAACTGCCGGTGGCATGTCACAGGCAAGACCTTACTAAGGACCTTAAATGTTATTTTTAAAACACAACAGCTATGGAGTTCCTATTCAGATACATTTTAATTCACCCAATCAAGGTAGTACTTTGCCTATCAGGATATTAGGTTCTTGCTGCCACAGTGTAGCATTTTGTTGCCGGCAAAAATAGATACACACACACCCTGCCCATAACACCACAGCACTACCACTGCAACTGTCAATAGAGTATGGGTGTGCACATGTAGAGGCTGAGCGCTCACAAATATTCTTATCACCTAACGCCATGTGGTTCTTCAACTCACTCTCTCCCCCCTCTTTAAATAGTATAGTTGTTATATTTCATTACCTTGAATGTCATCATTGAACGTGCAGTACAGGTTGCGATATTTATTCAGGAGACGGAATGCATTTGTGTTAGCAAAATCTTCAAACTGTATGAGACAATTTCTGCCATACCTAGAGGTACAAAACAACAAAAACTTAAAATAGAAACAATAAAATGGATTTAAATTAATTACATAACTGGCAGGTCACCTGTCAACTTTCTTATCAACTTTCAGACAGTAGAGCAAAATTCTCTGCTAAGTGGTATGCTAGCTAACTAGGGAAGAAGCTAGATCAGCTGGCTGAAAATTATTAGCTAACAGGAAAAGACAATACAAAGCAATGTGACACCATTCTCTAAAAGAATAAGGACATCAACAGCAGATCAAAGCAATGTTACACTTTTAACGGAAATGTGGTGAGTAATTGGATGTCTCACCACAAAAACACTTAATTAAATGACAAAACGTATGGTAAAAAGCCTAGAAGAAACAGCTCACATGGATGCCAGAATTATTGTAGCCCTCTGAATATAAACATCTGTAAAACATAGGGGACAAGGCTAGAACTGTAAATTGTGAGATGGATGGGAAAGATGCCATAGTATTGTAAAACCGATTTAACATATGATATACAGCAGATGACTTGAATGGCCCTTATCCAGCAAGGAGCAATCCACACATGGAAACAGTTTTGGGGGCATGAATTTCCTCTTTTGCATATATAGGAATAGTTTGTGCAGATGCAAAATTCTTTAAACTGGTTAGCCATGAAGTGAGGTGCCTGGTGAAGCAAGCAATTGCACACCTTCGGCTGTATCACAGAACTCACACTTTACTGACTCTCCAATAAAGAAGTGAAAACACACTCCAGGTGTCCTCTTTTCTCTCCATGTGGCACTTGGGGGAGATTTTATACATGATTCTGAGGCACAGCAACAAGGAAAAATTCAATGGGGCTGAGAAGTTACCAGGTTTCAGGCTGATCGTGAATACTGTTTTAAGGAAAAGTCATTGTCACAAGGGATCACAAAAGTCAACACATTAAGAAGTATTGGTACATTTAACTAGATAAAGAAAAGATTCATCAGACAATATAATTCTTTCGTGCTTCAGGACACAAGGGAACTTCTACTTGAAGGTATAAAGGAGAAACTGCCTATATGAAATAGCTATTAAGCACTGTCTTTTAAAGATTATTCCAGTTGAAAATACTCAAAGGTATCATAGACTATCCTGGACAATCCCTCTCAAAAGCCATTGATGCTAAGAAACCTCCCACAGTTACTGACCAGCAACAACAGACTACACAACAGAGATAAAGACACAGGAGCCAGATCCAGATGCCAAGTATATCCCCATATCTACTCTGGCAACATTATTACAGGATCTAATAATGTCATCTATAACATCAGAAGTTCATGCACCTGCTCATCTTCTAATGTGATATATGCCGTTACATTAAAAAAAACCACCAAAATAGCAAGGGAACATTTCAGTCTCTGGATTTTCTGGCACTAACTTCAGGGTGGTCATGTTCAAACAATGGAACTTCAAAGACTGATTTCAGCAACAACAATGTGTGTGTGTGTGGGATACATGAGATAACACCCACCTATTTTGGTGTGAATGATCACTGCTCAAGTCATTATCACTGTCTGTACTTCTTGAATATACTTAACCTATGATCTCACTACAGTATTTACAATTCACCACTGCCCAGACAATGTTTGTTTATGTGTTATATTGTTATCCTACATTCTCCAAAGAGATCAAGGCAGCATAAATCATACTCCTCCCCATTTTGATCTTCAGAAAAGCAGTCCGCCAAGCTCACATTCAGCCTGTGGTCCAAGAGCCAAATGAGTCCCAAGACTGGGACACAGGACTTTTTCAGATGTCGATTTATGGCGCAAGAAGGCTCGTGACACTCGTGAGGCTACTGCACGGCAGGGCCCCCGTTTCGTACAACACTGTCCCCCTGCCGCGAGAGATCAGAGGCAGCCATGCCATATTTGGCCATTTTTTAATCATGAAAGTTGCCTGTGATTAAATATGGCCAAATACGATGCGACTGCCTCCGATCTCTCCCAGAACTGATACTGTTGATTTCGGCAGGGGACAGCGTCGTACGAAATGGGGGCCCTGCCGTGCAGCAGCCTCGCGAGTGTTACAAGCCTTCTTGCGCCGTAAATCGACATCTGAAGAAGTCCACAATCAGCTTCCAGAGAGCCAGATAATGTGTACTTTGCTACCTTTCCTTCTCCTTGTGGTTGGAATGAGAGGAGGGAGCAAAGCCAGGTGTCCAGCTGAACTTCTCTAGCTAGAATCAGTGATTAATTTAAACCTGCAAGACTGAAGCAATGACAGAGACCCTGTTCAACACCAGTGGAGCATAATTTTTTAAAAAATAAATTTTCCACAATATTAAAACATCAAATGCAAACATACACACATATCTAAACATTAATAATAAACAGACACTGACTTAAAAAACCAATATTAACAAAACTAACTGCCATTACAACAATTTTGCTTTCCTGGACTTCTTTTGCCTGTTAAAGTATGAAATTCATACTTCTTTTTAAATGACCAGAGGAGCATAATGTTCCACCAAAAGTAACAATGTTCCATTTGCCATTTCAGTTGCCATACCCATACAGCCTTTACACCAACTTGTTGTACAGTGGGTGAATGATGAACTATTTTTATAAGGAGGTATTGCATATCTCCTTACATAAACATGGAAAGTTTACTTCAACCATGACTTATGCTGGTGTAATGCCTCAACAAGCTTCCAGCCGTAGGATACATTGCTACCTAAACCAGTCCCTCTGGGTTACCACTCTACAGGTGCGAAATATGAATCCTTGCATCCTCCCAACTTGCCTGCTTAACTTAACATTCACACACACAACAAGCTGAGATACAGTAACTGCCCTTATACCATCATCAACATTACCTTGTTAATTACTATGGAAGCAAATACATTTGGCATAAGGCTAAAAAGATCAGTCTGGCTCCATCCCTTTTGAGCTTCCAGTAAGCAGCCCAGACTGCATTGTTTTGTACAGCCTTTTGATTCTTAAACCCAAGGTCAGCCTCTGATATTGTTTTAATTGTGTCTGTGTTTAGAATGAGGTTTTTCCAAAAAAATTAAGAATGTTTTTAACTATTGTACATTGTCCTGGGGCTCTAGCAGGCTGAGAAACAATCAATAAACATTTCAATAAGTAAAATATGATCAATACAAAAGTTGGTCTTTGAATGGTGAGATCCCTGTTCAAACCTCTGTTTGCTATGATACTCACCATGGGACTCTGGTCAAGTTAGTCTATCTTTTTCACCCCACCTCGCTGGCTTGTTATCCCCTCCCCACAATTCCTTGAAGGAGAAGTGGTATATAATAACCCTTTCCTACTGCGCCTAAGGAGGAGCCCTCTTACTTAATCGTATGAATTCAGCCACCCACCTGCCACAACTAATTTGATTGTTTTTACACAAGGCTTGAAACCCACTCATGCCCAAATCAGTGTGTGATTACACCAATGTAATGTCCCCAGTTACCAGAGTACACATTCAGATAGCAGCTGCTCCTTTTTGAATTTCTGTTCCACATTAAAAGCACATTTTACAGCACAATAAGAAAAGGTGAAGAGTGATTTGAGTTCCATATACAGAAATGCCTTTATAGTGGCAAATGCTGCCTTCATTCATACAAGTCAACATACACAGCACCTAAAGCGGGGGGGGCGCTAAGTGTGGTCTGTAGGCCACATGCAGCCCTTGGGACCCTAAGTGCAGTCCCTCAACTCCTCTGAGACCCCAGATCCCAAACTTATTTTTTGCCCCCAAACCACCAAAAAATGTGGCAGTATGCTTCTTGTAATTCCCCAGAGCCCTCAAACCCCCCCCCCAACCCAAAGCAAGTCCCAAAATCAGGCAAAATGGCAGGTAGAAGTGACATTGTGTCAGTTCCAACATGCTGAAATTGACATTAATTGACTAAATTGACACTTTAGTCATGCCAAAATGTATTGATGTGGCCAGCTAGCTGGGTGCTGGTGGGGGGAAAGTCCCCTGCGTTCTGTGAAGTTGCCCACTATGACCTAAAACCAGCTAAGTGGTTTTTGTACATGAGGCAGAAAATTTCACAAGCACCTCTCTCTACTCCTGGCAGTAAAAAACCCAAGAAATTGGAGAACTAAGCATTTGCTGCCCTTTTATGACACCCTAAACCTGCTCTCTGATACAACCACTTCACTCTGCCTGGTGCTGATTCCAGAGCTTCCTCAATCTATGACAGAAATTGACAAAGAGCCCCACAGCAACTTAAAGGTTGAGTGGCATATGAGCTTTCCATAGACCAGAGAACTTCTCTTTCAGTGGTTTGATATCATTTTCCATGCCACCAAAACATACAAGTGATGTGCATATTTTAGCTGTGCTTTTGCATGTCACCAAAACATGTTGTGTGTATTTTAGCTGTGCTACCACACAACCATAGGTCCTTAGATTCCCATAAACAATGAATTTACAGTTGGATGACCACACAGCAATTTCTAGAATTCTTGGAACAGAATGGCAGACACAATTTAATGTCACAAATCCAATGTCAACATACTGAATTTTAAAAGGAATATTCCATACTTTCATTTCCAGATGTTTTCTAGATCTCAACTTCTATTTTATATCCTACTAAATCTGAGACAGCTAAGAGAAATTCCATTAATTATGTAATAGCACTCTTTCTGTAACCCTTAGCCCAATATATACTTGGCAGACAAGTAACTATAATACTTGGTATAGATTGAGCCTAGTGATTATGGTTGTCTAAATTTAGTTAAACTAAATAGATAAAGCAGACATGAACTAATTGTGACAGTTTTAAAGGGAAACCACTTAAGAATTATAGTATTAGGATGAAAATATTTCAAGGCAACATGCTCAGTTGATGATCACTCTACTTATTGTGACAGATTATTGAAAGATAAATCTGTCAGGTATTTCAAACATGCCTTTATGACATTAACCCTTAAAAGCTATGATTAAAATCCTAATAGAAAATGAGCTCTTATATGGTTTTAACTAAGTTGTAAATATTTCTTTATATTCTGTTTATCTGCCCATATCAAGCCCTTCAGAAGTGCCATAGAACTAAAACAATGTCTACCAGTGCAAACTACCAGTACTGTCATATGTTTACTATTGCAATAGATATAGATATGTGAGCCCATGCAGTTTAGTGAATATAGTTCTGGGTAGGGGAGTTTATCCAAATCGCCTTTCTGCTATGGATAGTCTATGCCAGCCAGCCAAATTTACCTCATAGGCAGCTGCTAGAATAAAATGGGGAAATATTTTTTATAATCACGTATTTTAGGCATTTATGGTAGGTAGACTTACCACAAATGTCCCAGACTCCCAGATTCCCCAGGCAGCCCACCTGTAGATGGGGGGGGGGAGAGCAGCACGCTACTCTCTTGAACCCGGAGCATTCAGCATCCTTCTCAGAGCCTTTTGTGCTCTTTTCACAGGCCTCTGGGGGCTCAGCTACATGACAGTTCTTACCACAGGGAGAAGCGAGATTTCCTCATCCTGAATTTGTCCCTTGTTGCTTACATGATTTGTCATAGGATGAACAATATCCCAGGATTGTTCTTTACATGACAACCTTTTCCGTGACAAAAGCAAGGCCCCGAGACATAGTATCCCATGTTTGTTTGTTTGTTTTGTTTTGTTTACACAGGAAAAGGTTCCGGAATATTATTTTTTTTACCTGTCAGTCAAGAATGCAATTACTCGTTTTTTCACAACCTTGATTATGTATTTCCTGTGGAGTTTCCTGCCACGAGCAATGCTATTGGCTGCCACAAATGTTTGCTCAAGCTTCTTCATTGGTCAAAGAAGGAAGGCGAAGGCAACCCCCTCTGCACAGTTCCTTTAAAAAAAACCTCCCCTGATGGGCTTGCCACAGAGGTTAACGTCAAATAAATGTAAAAATCCATTTAAAGGGTGATTGACGGCACACACACACACATACAGAGGCCTTTTAAAAAATCAAGCTTCCGTGCAGGGGAGGGGGGTGAAAGGAAAAGGGACAGGCGATCTGGGAGTCCAGAGGTTGGCAGTGTGAAACTCCATTTAAAAAACACAAGCCTCTGTGCAGGGAAGGGGGGTGGAAGGAAAAGGGACAGGCAATCTGGGAGCTGAGGGGTTTGTAATGCAAAAATCCACTGAACAGGGTGACTTATGGCACAGATGCATACAAACCTTACTGCAGCCGGGAGGGAAGCCTTTACTTTCAGCCAGTGAGGCTGAATCTATTGAAAAGAGTGACTGACTCCTCCTTCTCTGAACTCTGAGCCTGCCCCTGCTCACATCAATTTCCAGCCATCACCTACTCCCAAGATATTTTGTCCCGAGCTGTTCACATATCCGATTTTCTGCAACCTCCTGAGACTTTTTGAAAAACACGGGACAAACTTAGGGACAGAAAGTCATGCTCCTTGGAGGATATATGGTGGCCCCCCCTTCTGAAAAGCTCAAGATAGTCACAATGAACGTGTGAACAACCAGGGTCCATCACGAGTTCATCTTACAACATTTTCGTTGTGTAAACAGCCCCTGGGAAGCCAGCCAATCAGCTGCTGCAGTAGGCAGCCTCTTCCCACAGCAGTCATTTGAAGCCTTGGGCTTCACTCTTTTCCACACAGGGAGAATGAGAAGAGATCACTGGTGCTCCTCCAACATTTGGCAGGATATTGCCTCATTGGACAGAGTGATGTAGGGAGAAGAGGAGAGGCAAGGAATAGTAAGGAGGAAGAACAAAGAAGTCAGAGCAGCACAGTGGAGCAGGGCAAAGAGAACAGGAAGGAGGATAGCAAGAGGGAGAGCACCAGATGGATGGATGGAGATTGGATCACTGGAGGCACTATGAAACTTTGGGTTGTTGTGCATGGGATATTCCAACTCTCTCTAACGGCCTTCATTAAAGCTATAACAGCACAACAGTCCTTATTTTTTCCCCTCAAAGCTAAGTCAGTACAGCAAGTAAAATGAAATGAAGGCTGCCACTACCACTTAGGACTAGAAGCAAAGTGGGTTATTAGCCTCAAAAGCCACACCTGGGGGCTAGCCCCAGGAAAGTAGTCAGAGGTGGCAGAACCACACTATAACCCAACAGTGGCAGAAGCAGCATCAGAATTTGATGGTAGCTCCATCCTTTATGGTCTTTTGCAGACACTTGAGAAGTTGGTGAAGTGAGTGGAGCAGTGGGGTCTTCTGTGAGTCAAAATAAAATTGCATCAGTTTTAGCCAACATGGCACCTCAAGCTTTAGCCTCTATGACCAGCAGCACACGTCAAAGGTGCCTAATCCAAGGCATCAACCTGGTGAGACACAGGGGTGTCTAGTTGATGAAAATAATTCCTCATAGAATTCAAGGAGAATACCTTTTGTCCCAATGAGAACCCATGGTGATTCACTGTATTCAGAAGGGGGGGGGACAAAAACTCCAAAAAGTATGTGGGAGAAGCCTTTGCAGCTTCTCCCAAGTTTGTTTGTTTGTTTTTTAATGCAGGGGAAACGTGCATTCCTGCTTGTTAGGACAACCAAGTTGCATCACAGCACATTCCTGGATAAAAGTGGAAGAGGAAACCTGATTGGTTGGACATGCATGGGGGGCGGGCTTGCCACCAATGAAGTGGCTGGAAGTGCCATTTTGGAGTTTCACAGTATTGACTGTGTGCTTTTTTGCTGCACTGAGGCAACCAAGCAGCTTATTTAATGGAAGGTTGTATTTGAGCACCTTAGATTTACAGTAAAAAACAACTATGCAGTGGCAGCAACTTGTGAAGAATAATGACACAAGTAAATCACTCCGGGACACCATCTTGATTCGCAGGCATGGCTCCATGTGAACTTCAAACATGGATAACTCTGCATACCAGCGATTTTGCCAAAAAAACCCTGTGGAGACAAATGAACGCTGGGTTATATCTTCTCATCTAGACAAGCCCATAGAGCTTGACCCCTGTTTAGCAGCCCAAGCAGCAGCTCCCAGAGCTATGTGAGGAATTTGACCAAGAAACAGAAAGCAGTGGAAGCCAATGGATAGGCATGAAGGGACAGAAAGCTCTGAATGGTCATGTGAGCCTTCCTCATAAGATGGATTCTCCAGTGAAGGTGAGGGTTACTAGAAGGGAATGGCACATGTCTCAGACTTGCCTGCTTGGGCTTTGAAAAGAAGGGTCAGGGGATTGGTCAGCATCTGCCCTGGAGAGGTTTGGACAAAGGAGGGTTCATCCAAGTCCCCCACCATAATGACTACCCTTAAAAACAATGAGGAATGCCCCTCCATCCATCAGAGTAGTTCTTGGACAGTTTATTATAGTGACATACAGTAGTTTCTTTTATTAAGCCTAAGGCTTAGGAAGGCTATAAAGTAGTGTTTCTCAGACTATCTGATATGGAGGACTGGCAATTATTATTTGTTTTCCAGTGTGCCCGGGATCAGCACCTTATTTGTGTCCATTGGCTACAATTGCTTCTTTCTTTCCTGGAAACTTTCCAGGCATCAGCAGCCAATGGCTCAGGAACTAGCTTTGGTTCAGCAACCACCACTTTGAGTAGCACTGTTGTAAAGGTCACCCCAACAAGAATGGAAAGAAATTCCAAAACTCCAGGGCCTCGTTTACACGGGGGGGGGGGGAAGCCTGAGAAGAATTTGTGTTGATCCCTGGTAGTTCACATGCATCATGGGCTATTCAGAAGGAGGGGGTAGCAAAAAGCTCGGTTAACCCGTGACTTTCCACCCCTCTATTTTTCAGGATTTTTGGGGGGAAAGTCCAAGACAACCCGTGCTATTGGTTGTCTGAACAACCAGGAACCATCCCAGGACATGGGATGGTTTATGATTGGTTGGACATTGGAGGGGGAGGGCTTGCAAGGGAAGCCTTGAAATTGCCATTTTGTTAGCCCCCCAGGGTCCTCTGCTGGCTCCAAAGCAGCCAGCTGAGTGCCAGGCAATGTCTCTCCCCTCCCCTGCCCCCACCCAAGCAGCTACGGAGAAGCCCCCCCCACCCGCTGGGCTATTTCCCCCTGCCCTTTCCCCTGCTGCTGCCTCTCCCTCCTTCCTCCTCCTTCAGTCAGAGTCCCATTGCCGGCCTTTCCCCTGCTGCTGTCTCTTCCTCCATTCCCCCCTCCTGTCTTCCCCGTTCACTGCTTGTGAACTGCTTGAGAAGGGCCAGGCAGGAGGGAGAGGCAGCAGTGAGGAAAGGTGGGCAATGGGACTCACAGTCCCATCGCCCGCCTTTCCCCTGCTGCTTTCTCTTCCTCCATTCCCCCCCTCCTCTCTTCCCCATTCGCTGCTTGTGAACAGGGAAGAGAAGGGCCAGGCAGGAGGGAGAGGCAGCAGTGGGGGAAAGGTGGGCAATGGAACTCAGAGTCCCATCGCCTGCCTTTCCCCCACTGCTATCTCTTCCTCCATTCCCCCCTCCTCTCTTCTCTGTTTGCTGCTTACGAATGGGGAAGAGAAGGCTCAGGCAGGAGGGAGAAGCAGCAGTGGGGGAAAGGTGGGCAATGGGACACAGAGTCAGGAGAAGCCTCCCCTGTCCTGGTGGCAGGGGCAGTGGAATAGCAACGTGTGGGGGGGAATTCTCTGTGACTGACAGTTATGGAGGAGCCTCCCCTGCCCCACATGGAGGCAAGGGCAGGGGGAATAGCCATGTGGGGCAGAGGGGGGGGGTAATGCGGGCATGCTGGTGGTTCTCCCAGACTAACCATTCCAAAAATGGCAAATCTGGAATTGCCAGGTTTCCCTTGCAAGCCCTGCCCCTCTGAACTCTGACCAATCATCTGCTGTGTGCCCCTATCCATGGACAGAGGTACTAAGAACAAGAAATACAAAAACCCAAGACTTAGGCTACCATGACAAATCGTATAAACAATAAGAGACGAACTCAGGATGATAATACCTCACTTCTCCTCGGGATAAAAACTCCTGTGTAACTAAGCCCCAGGGATGTGAAACACTAATTCAGTAACTGCCTGTAATATTATACGTCTTCTTGCATGTGGCATGCAACTGGATCCAGTTTGTGGCCTGTGCACCTATCTGCCTATTTTGGGACTCCCATTAAATGATACTTGGGTACAGGCTAAGAGGGTCAGGCTCTGCTTGGGAGCTGTAGACCTGCCTCAGTCCCAGGTGGCAAGGAAAACCACACAGTGGCTTGCCATACAATGGCCTCAGCAGGCAGGGTGGGGGCAAGTGTCCATTAGCCAGCAGGAAAACTATCTGATACCTGGATCCATTCTCCCATGCTCAGCCAAACCTTATTCAGCCATAAATAATAA
Source organism: Gambelia wislizenii (assembly GCA_030847615.1). Taxonomy (NCBI): domain Eukaryota; kingdom Metazoa; phylum Chordata; class Lepidosauria; order Squamata; family Crotaphytidae; genus Gambelia; species Gambelia wislizenii. The sequence goes on along the minus strand of JAUMIR010000001.1, from coordinate 158,773,904 downwards.
AGTTGTGGCCTTAGTTTCCTCCAACCATTTCATGTTTGTTGCTTGTTTGTTCTCTTGCACATCATTAACTGATGAGGAAACACAACCTCCAAACAATCTACAGACCAACCAAGAAAATCCAAGAAATGCTACGCTCAGTGAAGGACAAAAGAGGCCCTTTCACAGCCACAGGAGCTTACCGTATACCATGCAGCTGTGGACAAGTTTACATAGGGACCACTAAATGCAATGTGCAAACACGAACCAAGGAACATGAGAGACACTGCAGACTGGGCCAGCCAGAAAAATCAGCAGTAGCAGAACATGCTATAAACCAACCAGGACACAAAATGTTATTTAAAAACACTGAAATTCTGGTCCAGGCCAACAACTATCATGTCAGAATGCACAGAGAAGCTATTGAAATCCACAAACACCTGGACAACTTCAAAAGGAAAGAAGAAACCCTAAGAATAAACAGGATCTGGCTGCCAATCCTGAAAGACACTAAAATCAAAACTCAACACTTGCAAATGAACTCCACCCAGGGACAGGGGGATTTTCAGCAGATAATGGGCCATTAGCCAACCATCAGCCAAACAGACACTAATCCTCCTTGCATATCTCCACCAAGAAACTATCCGTTCAAATACACAAATTTACATATCCTCTCCAACAGAGGTTCACAGTATATAAACCCCCCCCCTCCTACCCAACCATTCTCTGAAGATGCCAGCCACATATGCAGGCAAAACGTCAGAAGTAAACTCTTCCAGAACACAGCCTCACAGACTGGAAAAAAAACCAAGGAAAATCAACCCCACAATTGCTTTTTTAAAATCTTGCTGAGTTATTTAATGCTTTACATATAGTTGGCTTTAGATAAAATTAGTAGAAAATGTATTTATAAATATTTGAAACAGACAAAAAGCATGACTATATATGCCATAGTGAATGCTCTGAAAATTTCCAATAGTTATACACTATTTATGAACATTTCTTTTAATATGTGCACATGAGTGCATATGCACACACACACACACACACACACTAATCACCAGATTATATACATACTTGTATTTGTGAACATTTATCCACAACTTGTCATATTAAATGACACTTTAAAGTTAGTATGAGGGAACCATACAATCTAATTAGCACTATACTCCAGGTAGGTTTTATGAGTTGGGTTTTAAGTATACAGTCCACTAATAGTATGGGTACAACCACAAGACAACATCAAATCCTTTAACAATCCATTTTTACTTTAGTAGAAATGTGTAGAAATGACAAGTTAGTGCTTCTACTAAATAACAAGGCAGAACCTCAAAGAACTGAAAGGGCATTTTCACACAATTATCACATGGCTCTTTGTGTGGGCCATTTGAACAATACTGAATTTTCCTTTTATGGATATGCTTCTCAACTATCATTAAATAAAATGATATCGTCAGATAATGAAGTTAGCATGAAACCTGGAATGCTAATTTACAACAGCTACTTACATCGTAATGAAGACATGAAAAGACTGTGATGGTCTGAGCCAATAGGGTTCACCTTGACTGTTAATCATTTGCAGCACAATGAGTTCTTGAATGTGACAAACCGAATCAGTGAAATATGTTCCAAGAAAATGAAGTATGAGTACATTCTATAATTTTACTATTATTTGGAGTAGGAAATCTTGCATCATTTTAAAAAAATGCTACCCGGGGCAGTAATGTGGTGGTTTGTAATGTGCAGTGTTGGAAGGACTGGATTATATAATAATGACTTATTCCCTGAAATATAAATCTGGGAGTTATTACAAAAACAAGCTGAAGGCATAAATACTTTGAGAGTCTGTTTGTGTCATACTGGGTGACTTGGGAATGTTTACAGGCAAATCCTACACATATTTACTCAGAAATAATTCCCATTACGTTCCATAGACCTTCCGCTCAAATAAGAATACACAGGAATTCACAGAATCAAAGTACTTTCATATTTTCTTCTGTGTAGAATGAGGCAGTACAGTCAGCCCTCTATATCCACAGATTCTACATCCACAGATTCCACCATCCATCACTTGAAAATATTCTTTCCCCCCAAAATTCCAAAATGCAAACCTTGATTTTGCCATCTTATATAAGGGGCACCATTTTACTATGCCATTGTATATAATGGGACTTGAGCATCCATGGAGTTTGGTATCCAGGGGGGGTCCTGGAACTAAACCCCAACAAATACGAAGGGGCCACTGTATTTTCTTTTGTAATGCTATAAATGGTAACCAGTTTGAGCATGAGTGCACAAACATTCCTCTGAGATTCTTCAGACCAAAAGCTTCTCCTAGATCTTACACATGAATTGTTTTGGTCAACTTCATCATAACTGTTGCTATGTTTGATACCTTCAAAATGTAAAAAGAATAAAAACCATAGATAGACTGGAGTGAGGCCAGTTCCCAAATACACAAGGCCAACTTTAGTCATTTTGATATTGCTGTTATTGAGTGCTTTCAAGTCATATCTGACTTATGGAAACTCTAAGGTGAATCTATCACAGGGTTGTCTTGGCAAGATTTATTCAGAGGGGGTTTGCCATTGCCTTCCTCTGAGGCTGAGAGAGTGTGATTTACCCAGAGTGCCCAGTGGCTTTGCATCGCAAAGCAGGGATTTGAACTTTGGTGTCCCATAGTCCTAGTCCAACACTCAAACAACTACACCACATTGTCTTTTTGATTTTGTAGAAAAGGTTAAGATGCACCTACTTCAGTGTAATTAATGTTAACATACCTGCCCTTGACAACACCTCCTTTAACTTTTCTGGCCTTATGCCTTGTTGGGCTAAAGTGGGTCCCTTTAGTACGTTTTATAGCCTGCAAAAGAGCCACACTGCTCCCAGGTTCACATCAAATCATCCTTCTAAAAATGACCCATTTCCACTAAACCAGTGGTTCTTAACCTGTGGTCAGGGGATCCCCAGGTTTCCACAATGTCCTCACAGGGGGGCTGTGAATGTTTGAAGGCTGCTTGGCCCACCTTCTCCCCTCAATGGAACAGCCATGTGATAGGAGCTAAGGCAAAGGCTGGCTGGCTGGCTTGGCCTGTGCATTGCTGTTCAATCCACTCCAGCCACAAACTTGCGTGAAGAAGGAGAAAAGTCTTCCCTCCCCCTCCAGTGCCTCTGAGGGAAGGTTTAATGGATGGTGTATTATTATTATCATCATCATCTTCATCATCATCAGGTATTATTATTATTATTATTATTATTATTATTATTAACAATATCTTGAGTTAAGTCTTAGGGGTCCACAGAAAAAAAAGATATTTAATGGGGGTCCCTGGTAAAGAAAAGGTTAGGAGCTACTGCACTAAACCATCACAAGGAACTGACATTTGCCATTCCATCTGCGTTTTACCCTCTGCCCTAAGCCCTTTCTAGTCATCACAACAACATACCAAAAAACCCTTTTGTTTCTCCTGAACAGATGTGCATACCAAAGGGGAATGGAAATGTGGGAAAGCCTAGAACACTTCCTTCTGCAAAGTGCTGTGGTAGGCATCTACCAATAATTGGATTTCTAAAGCCCCAGAGTCAAAGTAGCAACGTGAGTCAGAGAACATCTGGATTCTCTGATCCTCCCAGTCTCTTAGTCATAATTGTTACCCATTTTCCCATCTGGTGATGTGATTTCTGCCTCCCTTCAGTTCCAATGAGAGACCAACAAATCCAATACTTGTCATCTACCAAAAGGGAACATCTTCATTTAAAGGGTTGCTATTTTCATTATTTTTAAGCATCTGAGTAATAGCGCTTATCCTTCCCTTTTTCATTACCAGTTTCTTTTCAGTGCAGGGTCTTCATCTCATGCTCTTCTTTTCAGAACCTAGAGCTCTTAAATAAAATGTTTCATTCCATTCTTTTTCTTCTGTAACCTATGTAGCTGCATTGTGCCAACGGAGGCCGTGATCTGTGCCTAGTACTTATACTGGGAAACTTTGTCTACCATACAATGCAGAGATCTTCCCAGTCTCATTAACAATTCTTAATTCTTCTCTGCACAACGGAAAGAAACCCTTTAAATGCCAGGAGTGCGGGAAGTGTTTACTCTAAATTCTCTCCTCATGTACCACCAGAGAAGTGGTACACAGGGGATAAACCTTACGAATGCCAAGAGTGTGGGAAATGTTTTGCTCTCAGTGCACCCCTCCTGAGGCACCAAAGGCTCCATACAGGAGAAAAACCCTTCAGATGTGAAGTGCAGGAATGCCTTTGTGCACAAGTCAGCCCTTGTGACCCACCAGAGAGTCCACACAGGAGAGAAACCATGGAAATGCCAGGACTGTGGGAAGTGTTTTGCTCACAGCTCCCAACTTGTGATCCACCAGAGAGTCCACAGGGGAGAGAAACCATACAAATGTGAGGAGTGCGGGAGATGTTTTGCTACCTATTCTTCACTTGTTGGCTCCAGAAATTCCACAGAGGAGAGAAACCATATAAATGCCAGGAGTGTGGGAAATGCTTCACTTTCAGTTCATACCTGGTGCAGCATCAAATACTCCACATGAAAAGGGAATCGCAGTAATGCTAGGAGCATGGGGAATGTTTTCTTCACAGTTCAGTCTTGTGAAACAGCAAGCTGTCCATACAGGAGAGTAACTATACAAATTCTGATAAACACAAAAGCAGTGGGCCTTGTTTTGTCATTTCTAGGACACGGAGCAGTGGATTCAAACTACAGGAAAAGAGATTCCAACTAAACATTAGGAAGAACTTCCAGAGGGTAAAAGCTGTACGAAAGTGGAAAGGACTGCTTTGTAGTGTGGTTGAGTCTCCTTCTTTGGAGATTTTGAAACAGAGGCTGGATGGACATCTGTCGGATGTGCCTTGATTGTGTATTCCTGCAGGGCAGGGGGTTGGACTAGATGGCCCTTTTGGTCTCTTCCAACTCTGTGATTCTGTGAACAAGCACCAGCCATTTGCATGATGGTTTAGCTTAGTTGCCTACAATTCCAGGGCAGAACTTTTCTGTACAAAGTATGTTTGGAGTCAGTGAGCTATGGCCTGCCCACTCTTGCTCCTTCCTATGCCCTTAACCGGCTTCAGCTTCCTCTATTTCATACTTAGTAGCTGTTATAAGCTATCCCATCAGCTATGACTATGACTATATCCTATGAATGAGAAACTTCCAAGACCCTATTATTAACAATCTTGTTCAGGTCTTACAAACTTAAGGTTGTGGTCTCTTTGACTGAGTTACTCTACCTGTAATGCAGTCTTCCTCTTTTCATCCTGCCTTCTACTTTGTTGAGTATTATTGTCTTTTCTAATGAGTCATGTCATTTCATGATATGTCAAAAAAAAAAAAAAAAGGCCCAAAGCTCGCCCAAAGCAGGTCCAAAAGAGGGGGATCAAGCCCTTCACACACACACACAATTTTTTTAAATCAAATTAAATCTAATTAAATCAAATAAAGCCAATGTAGTTCAAATTAAATTTAAATTAAAGTTACATACACACAGAAAAATAAGAGATCAATCAAACACAATCACACACACTGTTGGGCTGCCCAATCATACAAACATGCAAGTACAGCCCAGCCAACTTAGCTCTCCCTCATGGCTCCCAAAAGTAGGTTCCAGGTGATGTATGTTCTCTCCTTTTCGAGCCAGTGAAAAAAAGGAGGAAGCCAGGGGCAGTAAAGGGTAAAATAGGCTCTGCCTGAACCCCGCCCCTGCCTCCTCCTAGCCAGGGCGTGCCTACGTCCTGGCCAACCCCTGTGCTCGTCTCCCTGCCCATCATTAAAACACCTCCCCTGGATCTACCATTCTTAAAGATCCGGGTATGTGTGTCTGTTCTGAGTCATGTCATTTCATGATATGTCCAAAGTACAATAGGCTCCATTTAGTCATTCTGGCTTCTACTGATAATTGTTATTAATATGCTCTTATTAAATGCTCTTAGACCCCTTTATTTGTCTTTTTAGCAATCTGTGGTGTCCATAAAACACTCCTTCAGCAGCACATTTCAAATGACTTGACTTTTTTTCCTGTCAGTTTTCACATCCATACATAGTAACAGGAAATTTCTTCTTAATCTTACATTTTTATATTGATTGACAACTAGTTGCACAAGTGGAAGGTCCATCTGGTTATCCAAAGAGGAGCACCCAATTTCTGTCAATTTGCTTCTTAACACATCTCTGTTTTTTCCAGAATTGCCTCTTATTCCCAGATAAAGGCCAGAAAAAAGCCCAGCAGGAAGAATGCACAAGAAACACCCTCCAAATGAGCAGAACTAGCCTTACACTTCTTTGTTATGGCAACCCCACGGTGAACCTATCATGGGGTTTTCCTGGCCAAGATTTGTTCAGAGGGAGTTTGTCTTTGCCTCCCTCTGAGTTTAGATCCAAGCAAATACTTATCTCATTCCTTTGTGGGAGTTTGTGTGTCAAGTTTCACCAGAAACTTGAAATGTCCTAGATACATTCGGATTACTATTAAAAAGGTCAGAAAACAGGGTATTTCATCTTTTTCATTCAGAACATAGGGCATACAATTTATCTCATTAACTTAATAGTATGAATGTCACAAACCACACATGAAACAGAACGGAAGGTGTACGAGATTTTTTGCCACCGTTTTAAACACTCTTACTTTGGGAATGATGCAATTTTCAGTGGCAAACACCTATACTTTGAGGAATCATAAATCCAGTTGCTAGTTCCAAATAGAATAGACCCTTTGAAAGAATGCTTAAATGAAGACTTACTTGCATCCCACTAATGTCATGGGTCTACTCTAGTTGGGACTAGCAACAAGACAGGGCATTATAATGTATCATTATGGCTTATAATTTATCCCCTTCCTTCTGAAGACAGTATTGTTTCTTTCTTCATTGTTTTTGTATGTCATTTTGGCAAGAGTCTTTAATCTATAAATTTTCCTTTGGGTTTTTTTTTTCCGGGTCTTTGAGGCCATGTTCTGGAATAGTTTCTTTCTGATGTTTCACCTGCATCTGGGGCTGGCACCCTCAGAGAATGGTTGGGTAGGGGTGTGTGTGGAGTTTATATGCTATGAACCCCTGTTGGGGAGTATATGTAAATTTGTGTAATTGAATGGTTAGTTTCTGGGTATAGAAATGCAAGGCTCGTTAGTGTCTGTTTGGCTAGTGGTTGGTTGATGGCCCATTATCTGCTGGGAATCCCCCGTCCCTGAGTGGAATTCTTTTGTAAGTGTTGAGTTTTGATTTTATTATATTTCAAAACTGGAAGCCAGATTTTGTTTACTTTTAGGGTTTCTTCTTTCCTATTGAAGTTGCCCAGATGTTTGTGGATTTCAATAGCTTCTCTGCGCATTTTGACATGATAGTTGTTGGCCTGGTCTAGAATTTCTGTGTTTTAAAATAGCATTTTGTGTCCTGGTTGGTTTATAACATGTCCTGCTACTGCTGATTTTTCTGGCTGGCCCAGTCTGCAGTGTCTCTCATGTTCCTTGATTCGTGTTTGCGCACTGCGTTTAGTGGTCCCTATGTAAACTTGTCCACAGCTGCATGGTATAAGGTAAACTCCTGCAGCTATGAGGGGGTCTCTTTTGTTCTTCACTGAGTGTAGCATTTCTTGGATTTTTCTGGTTGGTCTATAGATTGTTTAGAGGTTGTGTTTCCTCATCAGTTTCCCTATTCTGTCTGTGACTCCTTTGATTTATGGTAAAAAATACCTTCCCTTTGGATGGCTGTTTTTCTTCTTCATTCCTGTGTTTTTTTCTGGGTCTGGCTGCTCTTGTGATGTCTGATCTAGAGTAACCATTAGCCCGTAGAGCCCAATTTAGGTGCCTCAGTTCATCCTCCAGGTAGTGGGGTTCGCAGATCCTTTCTGCATGGTCTACCAATGTTTTTATTGTGCTTCTTTTTTGTCCTGGGTGATGATTGAAGTTCTTGTGTAGGTACCTGTCTGTATGTGTGGGTTTCCTGTATACCCTGTGGCCTAACCGTTGGTTTGGTTTGCGGATGACTAGGACATCCAAGAATGGCAGTGTTCCTTCCTTCTCTTTTTCTATTGTGAATTGGATATTTGGGTGGATGCTGTTCAGGTGGTTTAGGAATGAGACCAAATCTTCTTCTCCATGGTTCCAAATGGTGAAAGTGTCATCCATAGACTGGGCCAGCCAGAAAAATCAGCAGTAGCAGAACATGTTATAAACCAACCTGGACACAAAATGCTATTTGAAAACACAGAAATTCTAGACCAGGCCAACAACTATCATGTCAGAATGCACAGAGAAGCTATTGAAATCCACAAACATCTGGACAACTTCAACAGGAAAGAAGAAACCTTAAAAGTAAACAAAATCTGGCTCCCAGGTTTAAACTACAATAGAATCAAAACTCAACACTTACAAAAGAATTCCACCCAGGGACAGGGGGATTCCCAGCAGATAATGGCCCATCAACCAACCATTAGCCAACCAGACACTAATGAGCCTTGCATTTCTCTACCCAGAAACTAACCATTCAAATACACAAATTTACATATACTCCCCAACAGGGGTTCACAGCACAGAAACTACAGACACACACCTACGCAACCATTCTCTGAGGATGCCAGCCACAGATGCAGGCGAAATGTCAGAAAGAAACTATTCCTTTTTTCACGGCCTGGGGGGGAAAAAAAACAAAGGAAAATCTATGGATGCCAGCCTTGAAAGCCTTTGACTTCACAGTCTTTAATCTCTTGTAGAGATTCTAGTGAACATTTTGACACCATATTAATAACAATATTAATAACAACATTCTTTTATCACAATGCAATTTTGCCCTATGACGCTGAAAGCCAGCACAGCTATGCTGAAGTCAATTTTGGCTTAAAGAACAGGTTTAAATAAACACCATATGTCCTTTATAAATAATGTGATTTTCAGAAAACAGGGTTTTAACTGGGGGAAGCTTGGTTTTAGGATTTTCCGGGCCAGAAGCTCTTGCAATTAGCTTATCATCTCTTGAGCAAAAGAAGTACTGTACTTAAGCACAACTTCTTTATTTATTTTTTAAAAGTATCCTAGATTTCTAGGAGGTCATATATTCCCCAAGCCTTCCCTCCCACTGTCCCACTTACAACTTGGGAGAGGCCATGTACTTCACTTCCCCTTGCAATGTGAATGGAAATAAAAAAATGGTAGATTCTCATCTGGATTCTAAAAGTGGATGTTCTCATTCTTAAATGTTTTACAGTACTACCATGCTGCTATTTTAAATATAGAGTACCATGTTAAATTCTAACAGTTATCTCATCTGTGAATAAGCTGCAGCCCAGTGCAGCCATTTTTTTAAAAAAAAATTCTATCACATTGTTATAAGAATACTAATGTATATAATAATTAAGCATCTGTTGAACAGAGAAAGTTGTAGTGTACAACTTTCCTTCATGTATTCTGCATGGCCAACAGACCTCACAAAGGGTTACTGCTCTATTCCTTGGTATACAGCAGTGGGACTAATCTGAAAGTCTGGCAAACTGAGGCATCAGTTGTCAGTTAGGACCACATCCAAAGCAAAGAAGACAACTTTTTAAGACTGGACTTAAATGACTCAAAACATGAGATAAAAATACAAGCTAAGATAGTTATCTCAAGCAGGGAATATCAGCAATTATGGTAAGCAGATTTATCTCTTGTTCCATTTCTTAACAGCCATCTTGATGTTGCATTTCCAATCGTTTAAAGTTGTGGGAAAGTTGCACTCTTTTTCTCAGTCAATATGGGCAGAATGGCAACTTAAGAATCAATTTTGCTGTTCTCAGTATTATCCTTATTTGTAGCTGAAGCACTTGGAGCACATTTGGAGCTGAAGAGCTGAAACACTTCATAATCTTCCGTTATTTATCATAAGATCATAGCCCCCTGATGAAGGGCATATTGTTTCAGATTAATAGCCATCCTTATTTTGAAAAGCATTGAGCTTAACTGATGACTAATCGTTTATAAACATAAACCCTTGAGACCATCTGAGGAAGATAAGATACATTTCTCCAGTATATACTTATGGACCTAGGCCAGACATATCTACTTCTTGTATTACCATTCCATCTTGTACTGTATTATGATTGTTTTTAAAACTGTTTAATCACAGTCAATTCCCCTCTCCTTCGTATACATTCAATATTTCTTAGCTGTTGTCATAGATACTTCAGTAACTAAAGTTTAACTGAAATCTTTCATTCCCCACAAGAAACACAACCATCAAGTACTTCTAAGCATAACACAACTTTTGCCATCAGATTCAATGTTCTATGGAACTAAATACATGCAAAGGCTAATGCATGGATAAAACCAGCTGCCCCCATGGGATGAAAACAAAGACTTCTTTTCCTTTCTTGCTATAATTACGGACAACCTCTGGCACTAGGTTAGAACTACAGACAAACTTTGGTTGACAAGAACAGGAAAAGCAGTGGTGTCTACTTGAGTGAGACCTTTTTTGCTAGTTTGCATTAAGATTAAGATTGGTAAGCATTTTTAACATTTAGCACATTCATGCAATTTTAAAAAGAAACCACAGGCATTCTGCAAACCAGACCTTCCCAAGCTTTAAACAGTTTTTTATCTCTATCTCTGATCACAAACCAGAGATAAGGAGTAACAAAATCACAACTTGTTATTCATATAGGCCTGTTAAGAGTAAGGTGTGACAGCATTCCCTTTCCTATTCAAAAACAAAACAACAACAACAACAAAAACCCTTGCTATACAACACACACACACATTTTAAAAAATATTTTAACATGTTGGCCACAGACTGTTGGCAATCATAGCTATGCTGGCATAAACAGGATCAGTAGAGTGTTGCTGTTTTAATCTATTTAAATACCTTTTAATACTACAGTTGTCCCTCCATATCCACAGATTTAGTATCCATGGATTTAAGTATTTACGGCTTGAAAATATTCTTTAAAAAATAATAATCCAAAAAGCAAACCTCGATTCTGCCATTTTATATAAGGGACACCATTTTGCTATGCATTGCATATAATGGGACTTCAGTATTCACGGAGTCTGGTATCCACGGGGGGTCCTGGAACCAAACCCCAGCATATATGAATGGACAGCTGTACTTAACTTGTGTTTTTTTAACGTGTTTTAAATCAAAGTTGGTTTAATTGTATTTTAGCTTTTATATTGAGAGGTTTTTTTTATTGTATTGTTTTTTAAAGGTGTGTACACTGCCTTGGGTACTGGGGAAAAGGTGGGATATAAATTAAATACATACATATATATATATATATATATATATACATCCTCTCCATTGATGCCCCCTTGTCGTGGGAGAGAGGCTTGGGTACCCTAATGATGTTTTGAGCTATGCTGGCGGTGGCATAAAGCCACCAGTAGGGTCTCCCATGCCAGACAGGTCAAAACCGAAAGGTCTGACAAAGAGCGTCAAAGGGCAGGATGGGTTGTCTAGCCTTATGGCAACCATCCTAGGAGAAGGAAAACTCTAATCCCAAACCCAGGCAGATGGTGCTCGTCCAACCCTGTAAGGTCAACCATTTAAGAGAAGGAAACTCTAAGCAAACCTATGACCCGAGGACCTCGCTGCTACATCCATGCTTGCAAGGCCATGGCAGATGAACCCTTGGTTTAAAGGGTGAGGCCAGTTCTGTGCACCAGAAAAATCCATTGCACAGGCTCGAAGGACAAATCCAGTTCCTAGAAAAGCCCTGTAGCGATAGGTGAGGGATGAAACGGCAGGTGTAAAGATGCACTGGAAGCCGCAGACCCAACCCTGCATGCAGGTGGTTCAGGACATTGGTCGCTCGAGGCTGACCTGGGAGATGACAGTCTTGTTCGGCAGCATCCTGAACGACCAAGCAGCCTTTTTTAAGGAGAGCACTGCTTGCTCCATATGGAGAGTGACCTAGAAAAGGTGGCCTAACGAAAGCTCATCCCCAACTACTCTGGTTGGCTAGCCGCAGCCAATGGGCATCTTCTGATGCGGTCAAACCAAGGCAAAGAAACAAAGGCACACACCGGCCTCCAAAGGTGTAAATAAACTGACACTTGCATGCTGGAACATCAGAACTATGAGAGACTCTGCAGATAGTGGACGGCCTGAGCGTCATTCTGCCCTAATAGCCCATGAACTATCATGACTTAATATTGACATCGCTGCTCTTAGTGAAGTTCAACTCCATGAGGAAGGCAGCCTTAAAGAACATGGTGCCGGCTACACACTTTACTGGTCTGGCAAACCCAAAACCGAAAAACATCTTTCAGGAGTAGGCTTTATGATTAAAAACTCCATTGCCTCCAAACTCGAAACCTTGCCAACAGGATATTCTGATCGCATTATTTCCTTACGCCTCCCACATGTTGTTCTCTTTAGTATATATGCCCCAACTATGCTAGCCGACCCTGTAGAGAAAGACAAATTCTACACAGACTTATGCCAACTCATACAAAAAGGCCCTGTAGAAGATAAAATTATTATCCTTGGTGACTTCAATGCCAGAGTAGGAAAGAACTCTGAAGCCTGGAAAGGTGTCTTAGGCAAGCATGTTGTTGCAAAATGCAATGATAACAGATGCCTCCTGCTAGAGTTCTATACAGAACAACAGCTGACTATTACAAACACAATCTTGCAGCAGAAAGATAGCTTGAAGACAACCTGGTTGCATCCCTGATCCAAACATTGGCACCTCATTGACTATGTTCTAGTCTGCCAGAGAAACATTCGTGATGTCCGTCATACCCGAGTGATGCCCAGTGCAGAATGCCAAACAGATCATCGCCTTGTCAGATGTAAACTAAATCTTCATCTTAAGTTCAAACCTAAGAGGGGTGGCATCTTAAAGAAGAGACTCGGAGTCAACAATCTTCAACAAGCTACCATGAGAGACAACTTCCAGGCAAATCTACAAACAAAATTTAAAGGCCATCCGACAGATAGTTCTCCCACAGTGCTTTGGCAACATATCAAAAACAGTACCTTCCAGTCTGCAGAAGAATTCCTCGGGTTCTCCCACAAGAAAAAACAAGACTGGTTTGATGAAAACAACCAAGAGATCCAGGAGATGTTGGCAAAGAAGAGAACTGCTCACCAGGCATACCTTGCCCAGCCAACCTGCCATGTAAGAAAAGCAGCTTTCTGCCTCACATGTAGTAAACTTCAACAAAAACTCTGAGACATGCAGAACAAGTGGTGGACCAATATAGCAGAAAAGACACAACGCTGTGCAGATCTGGGTGATCATAGAGGATTTTATGAAGGTCTTAAAGCAGTGTTTGGACCTACTTATCAGGTCCAAAGCTCCTTATACAGTACAGATGGTCAAACGCTAATTACTGATAAAGCCTCCATCCTGAAACGATGGGCTGAACACTTTCAAAGTCTCTTTAGTGCCAACCCAGTAATCCAAGGCTCAGCTATCCAACATATGATACAAAAACCAATGAAAAATAAATTGGACATAGCTCCCACTTTGGAAGAGACCCTTAAAGCCATACAGCAGATGAAAAACGGCAAAGCAGCTGGGATTGATGGAATCCCACCTGAAGTTTGGAAACACGGAGGTCATGCACTCCACGATAAATTCCACGAACTCCTTGTGAATTGCTGGGGAAAAGGGGAACTGCATCAAATCTCCGAGATGCAGTCATCATCACCCTGTACAAGAAAAAAGGAGCATAATCCGATTGCTCAAACTATTGAGGCATAACACTGCTCTCTATTGCTGGAAAATCCTTGCAAGGATACTCCTGAACAGATTAGTTCCTGCTATTGCAGAAGAACTTCTTCCTGAAAGCCAATGTGGCTTCAGAGCCAATTGGAGTACTACAGATATGGTATTTGCCCTTAGACAACTGCAAGAAAAATGTAGAGAGCAGAACAAGGGTCTCTATGTAACATTTGTCGACCTCACCAACGCCTTTGGCACTGTGAGTAGAAAAGGTCTGTGGCAGATCCTGGAAAGACTAGGATTTCCCTTCAAATGCCTTAAAATGATTATCTTGCTACACGAGGGCCAGCACGGTCAAGTCAGATATGGCAAGGCTCTTTCAGAGCCCTTTCTAATAACTAATGGAGTGAAGCAAGGTTGTGTTCTTGCACCAACTTTATTTACAATCTTCTTCAGCATGATGCTCCAAAGGGCTATGGCAGAGTTTGAAGAAGACTGCGGCATCTATATACGTTACCGTACTGATGGTAGGTTGTTTAACTTAAGCCGTCTGAGGGCTCACACTAAGACTCTAAACTATCTAGTCCGTGAGCTGCTCTTCGCTGATGCTGCTGCCCTTGTTGCCTACACAGAAGCAGCTCTGCAGCGCCTAACATCCTCCTTTGCAACAGCCGCAGAGCAGTTTGGGCTGGAAGTCAACCTGAAGAAAACGGAAGTTCTTTACCAGCCTGCACCACATTGCCGTTGGCAAATCTGTGCTCAAGTCCGTTCAGCAGTTCACCTACCTGGGAAGCATCATCTCCTCAGATGCCAAGATTGACAAAGAGATCGATCACAGATTAGCAAAGGCATATAGTGCATTTGGAAGACTTCACAAAAGAGTCTGGAGCAATAAACACCTGAAGCAAAGCACAAAAATCAGTGTGTATAGAGCCATTGTACTGACTATTCTCTTTTATGGATCTGAAACATGGGTCACCTATTGCCATCACCTACGACTCCTTGAACGCTTCCATCAGCGCTGTTTATGCACAATCCTAAATATACACTGGACTGACTATGTGACGAATGTTGCTGTCCTTGAGCAAGCAGGGATCACCAGTATTGAGGCCATGATATTGAGAACACAGCTGCGCTGGGCAGGACACATTTCTAGGATGGAGGACCATCGCCTCCCAAAAATACTACTCTACGGTGAACTCACCACAGGTCAGCGTAAGAGGGGTGCTCCAAAAAAGCGATACAAAGACTCCCTGAAACAACAGAGATTTTCAGACAACACTGTTATAGTGTTACTATTCCACTTTATTTGCTATGGCTGCCTCTTCTTGAGTCCTGGGATTTGCAGTTTAGGGAGGGGCATTTACAACTCTCAGCCAGAGAGCTCTTAGGCCTCACTAAACTACAAATCCCAGAATTCCACAGGAGGAAGCCAGAGCAGTTAATGTGGAATAGTAACACTATATCAGTGTAGTCTGAAAATCTCCAATATCTCAGGCTCAGCCAAATTGATCACCAACAGTGGTCTACCCTGGCCTCACATTGGGAGGCATGCAGACGTACTATCCACAATGCTGCAACCTTATTTGAGAACTCACGCCGAACAAGTCTTGAAGAGAAACGACAACGCAGAAAGAATCACAACCCAGAAACATCACCCAAGGAGACCTTTTGCTGTGCTTTCTGCAACCGGACTTGTTTATCTCGGATTGGCCTTTTTAGTTATCAGCGCGCTTGCAGAAAGCGGGGGATGAGTCCTTCCTGAATGTTCGTTTGTGAAGAAAAGCCAGAGAGAAACATCCATACATACATACAGCAGCAGAGCAAAATGGCCACAGATGCATACCCTCCAAGAATTCACAGATGAAAACTGGAACACATGTGGCCAAGCAACATCAGAGTGTGGTCAAGATGGCAGAAACTATTACTGAGGAAGAACACACAAGCAAGGAGAGCCTGCAGCAGTTTGCTTTGGCCTGAACCTACTGGGAAGGGTAAAATTCCACACTCTCCTCTTGTTTCCCCCTTGCTGAGTCAATTGTCTGCAAACTGCTTTTGCACTTTGAACTTGGTCTGCATTTGAGGAGGAGAGAGAAACTGAGACATCTTAAAACAGGAAGAAAAATTGGAGGATTAATCAGGACTGTCCCTACCAAATCAGAATAGTTGGAGGGTATGCAGACACAGTGATGATGAGAAACCCATATCCAGCTGTAACTGGCTCAGAGCCAGTGGGGTATCTTTCTCTGCTATCTTCTGATGCTGCTATGTACCACTACAAAAAGTTCATTTACAGTGGCATAATGGACACTATGACTGCATAAATCACCATCAGGATTTTGTCCATTACTGTATTTCCAAATACTGTATTTCCAAATACAGTAACTTTGGTCTGCACAAAGTTAATGCCACCCACAGGTAGCTTTAAACAAGTTTTGACAAAACCCCTCTTCAGGAAAGACAAACCACACTGAAGAACAGATTCAGGGGTAGCTGTGTTGCCATGCAGCAAAACAAAATCCAAAATCCACAAAAAAGCAATACATTATTGGCCAACAAAAATGCAAAACACATGATGCAAGCTTTTGAAACTCTAGGCTTCTTCATCAGGCAAAAGATGTTTAAAAATAAAGAAAAGTGACAGTGTTGGAGTCACAGGTCTGCATGATGTCTCAGATGTTTCTTGTGTTGTTCAGGTGAGGGATGTCATGCAGGCAGAGGCCACTCTTAGGGATTGTCCACACAGTGAAAATACTCCTCACAGAATTCACTCAGAAAACGAGCTGTCTTAACGGGATCCCGCATTGTCTCGTGGTATTGTGAAGGGGGTGGGAGAGGAAAAACTACATGAGAAAAGCCTTTGCAGCTTTTCCCAACTTTAAAAAAAAAATTCCAGGAATATGCACGTTTTTGCTCGTTAAGACAAGTGATTCAACACGAATCACTTCCCCATGCATGACACAGTGCAAACCTGATTGGGTGGATGAGCGCAGGGGGCGGGGCTGAGTTATGGGGCAAGCACCTGCTGCCGCCATGTTGGATTTTCGCTTTACCGAGTGATCACTAAGGCAATAAAAGAAAGGTTTGTGCTATCTTTTTCTCTCTCTCTCTCTTTTTGGGAAAGGTGGAATGTAATTTGTGTGCACCATAAGTATAGGGCTTTTATTAAAAAAAAGTTTGGTGGCAGCAAATTTTAAAATACCAGTAATCCACTTGTGGCTGCCCTCAGCTACAGGCCTGCAAAGTTTATGGGGGCTGTAAAACCATTAAGACACATCCCAGCTACTACACTTGCTATTACTGTGGAGCAGTCTATTTTTGCCCCTTCATGTAGACAAGCCCTTACTTTTTGGCCATGTGGGACTTGAGACAAAGGACAGAGAATGTGGGAGGCAAGACACATGTTCACTCTGCCTCCATACAGGATTTTCAAAGAAAGTAAGACATTGCTTTCCACCTTCTGCAGAAACCCAGTACAAAAGCAGAGGAAGTATGTCTCCTTTCCTTCTGACTTTCTGTGAGCATGGAGAATCTGATTAAAAAATGATTGTTTTCTCTCCTGTCCCACTTTTCCAGAAGACAGTAACATGTCTTATTGCCTACTGCAAAAGCACAGCATGAAGGCAGAGGAAACAGTCATCCTTTCCCATATGTTCTGTGCACAAGGCGTGTGTTGGTGTGTGTCAGCCCAAACTAATGTCTGATTATTAAGCCAAAATGTGTTGATCTCACATATTTAAAACAGTTTAAAACTGCCTCCATGGTTAATACTGGAAAGAAAGGAGATGCATGTGGGAGAGGGAAGAAATGAATCCACAAAGTTCTGTTAAAGGAGGCTACTACATCTCCACTAGGCCTAGTGAACTGGAAAATAATTGAAACAAGGCAGTCTTTGGAAATCAGATATTTTTTAAAGAAAATACATATGGACTGTGTGTTAAATCAGAGTACAATCCCATTTCTAGTTCAAAAAGGGTAGCATCTTAGATTGTTTTTATACAATAACATAACACAAATAATAATAAAATGAACCAGTGTTTGTACACACAAGAATAAATGCTTCATTTAGTGTCTAATTGCAAGCATGGGCAACTATACTATGCAATGTAATACTGAAATACAGAGTTGAAAATCTCATCAATGTTCAATCGGCCCTCCATATCCACAGATTCTGCACCCTCCGATTCAACCATCCACAGCTTGAAAATATAGGTGTTTTTTTTTTAATACCAAAAAGCAAACCTCGATTTTTCCATTTTATATAAGGGACACCATTTTAGTACACCATTGTATATTAACAGGACTTGAGCATCCACAGATTTTGGTATCCAAAGGGGGGGGGGTGTCCTGGAACCAAACCCCAGTGGATACCAAGGGCCCAATGTAGTTTCTTTTTGTATTATGAAAACACAGGATACAGTAATTTGGGTTGTATAAATAAACAGGTTTGGGATGTTTGTTATAAAATGCTTATGGTATGCACTCTTCCAAAACTATCAGTAACAGTGCACTTCTATTTCTGTTTGTGTGGTGTGTGTTTTTTTAAAATACATGCACCTACTAGTGCAACATGACAGTATTTGATACCCTTTGCTTCTGAAGGTGGAATTGTACACAGGTCAGAACTTTCTAACAGTATAACGCAGTGAACCTGACCCTGATTTAATTAGGTTATTTACTTTGCTGCCAAAATTTTAATACTATTATGTACAATAATTTACTCAATTTCACATGAGCTTTTACAATCGTACCAGTGCAAAAACATTATGTTCCCCTCAAGCATGTTTTTTTTACAAAAATCTCTATCTCATTTTCCTCTTTTTTGCTTTGCTTACAAGGGCAGAGCAAACAGGATATTCACAGCACAAGCCTATTCATGTTTAATCAGAAGTCCCAATGTGGTCAGTGAAGTGTACTCTAAGGAAACAGTGTACTGAAATGCAGCCTTAGCTAATGTTAATCTCTTTAAAATGTGTCACTGTTTCAAATACAATCTCAAACTATCAAAGACATTGGTAAGGAAACATCTTGATTAAACTACCTCCTCCCTACTGTGGTCTGGAAAGATGTGCAGTAATTTTATCTATCTGTCCAGAAAGGTTTGTCCCCGGGGAGTGAGTTAATGAGATCTTGGAAGTGCATTCAGTCTAGTAGATGCGAAAATCATGCGATATTGTTCAGGTAGAACAATTTTACTGACATGCGATTCCACTCAGTATCTCATGCTTTATTATTTTTCAATGCAAAACTAGGAATATGGCCAATTTTATATTGCTGAAATTGTTGTGCATTTGCCTAGAAATTACTTAAACATCCCTGTTTCTGGCACTGAATGAAAGCAGCAATAAGTACTGAGTAGTATTACAATTGAGTCTGCTTCCTAGCAAACCCAAAGTTAAGGACATAAAGCATATTAGTTAGCAGAGACCAGTTTATTTCTTAAAATCTGCACAGTTACACATAGCTAAAAGTCAACTCAAACTTTAATTTAGCATATCCAATGGGTAGCCATGTTGGCCATGCAGCAAAATACAATAACATCCAAAATCCACAAAACAGCGATACCTTTATTGGGCCAATAAAAAAAGCACAAAATACATGATGCAAGCTTTCAAAATTCCAATGGCTTCCTCATCAGACAAAGGTGTTAAAAATCATACAGGAGAAGAAGAAAAATGAGTTTAAATGGAGTTTAAATTTTATTTCCTGGACTTAACAACTCTTTGTCTCTCAGAGCCCACATGGACAAAGAGAAGAGGGGCCTCTGCCTACATGGATATCCCCACATGCCATCTTAACTGATAACAACAAAAACAATATCTTAACAAAATGTAGGCCTGTAATTCTAACATTGTCACCCTTTTCCTCTTCTCCTGGATGATTTTCAACACCTTTGCCTGATGAAGTGGAGCTTTGAAAGCTTGCATCATGTATTTTGTGCATTTTTGGTTGGCCAAATAAGGTATAACTGTTTTGTGGATTTTGGATGTTATTGTATCTCATTTAGCATGTCAGGGATGTGACTGGCCTCATTTGGTCTTCTGGCAACATAGTCTTGGTACTTTCTCACTGCTTCAATTTACTACAAAAAAGCGTCTGTGCATGTAAGAATGTACAAAATCTGTTCCTTTATTTCTATAGATAGCTTCTCCCATGTGCTTGGTACACTTTTCGCCAAAAGTACAGTGTGGGGTTTTTGGGTTTTTGTTTTTTTGTTTTGTTTTTTGTTTGGCCACCATTACGTATTTTTGCCAGCAACTGGTTTAATTTGTATCATGTCCTTGCTTCTACAATCAAAAGCACAGAAATCTCTCAGAACTATATACTTGGGGATCACCCACTCTAGGCACACATGAACCTCTGTGGAGGTTCATGTCTGCCTAGAAGGGGTGAGCCCCTAGGAAATGGCAAACAGCAAAGTAAGCACGGCAGGGAGATGTGCCATGGCAGCAGCAGCTCCTTTCTCTTCCCTGGGCTGGGAAGAGAAAGGAACTGCTGGCATTGCAGCGCCCCCCTCCATCATGCTTACTCATTGTGCTGCATACTTGGGGTTCACCCCCTCTAGGCAGGCATGAGTAATCAGCATGAGTAAGCAGGAAGGCGTGCAGTGGCCAGAGAGAGAAAGGAAGCACCACCATAGCAGCTCCTGCCCCCTCCCCTCCCATGCTGCTGACTCTCTGTGCCACTTCCTTGGTGATCACCTCTTCTAGGCAGGCATGAACCGCTGCGGAAGTTCATGCCTGCTGAGAGGAGATGACTCCTGAGTAAGCATGGAGGGAGCATGAGGGTGCCAGTGACACCCCTGTAAAGGTGTCACCTGGCACAGTTCGCAAACCCCCCCCCACCTTAGTGATGCCCCTGCTGCCGCCTTTTTTTCCTGGCAGCAACAGTAATGAATCTGTCTTACTTCCTGTCGTGCCCTACTCTGGATGCTGGGATTTGCAATAATCCAGAGTAGGCCCCGACATGGTTTGAACACAGCCTAGCAGGGTTTGGTCCTCTTGGGAACATTCCCAGAACACCTTAACATCTGGAGTCAAGCCAGCCCACCTTAAACGCTAGAAATCTTCCCGCCTGGATGCCAAGGTCACCAGATGCAAGAGTCTGGAATGTATCTTCCTTTTGCCTCCCTTCCCTCCCTAACGGTTCCCAGGCTGCCCAGAGAATCAAAACTCAACGGGGGCTTTATCTGTCTGCTTTGTACTGAGGCCAGTTAGAACTGGCTTTGGAATGAAACCACACGCATAAACCATGCTGCTGCTACATGCATGTTGATTCAGTGTACGTGTTACTCGGTGCATCACACTTCCTTTATGGCTATAAGCACTGCATAATGGGATGTAACAGTAGTGTAATGCACCAATAGGAATCTGGCCCATATTCTCCAACAAACTGCCTGCCCAAGCCATTTATTGTCAGCAGTGAATGCACAGTTTTGTCACTGAAAGTAGAAGTACAAGTATTCACTGCAGTCATAGAAAAAGTGAACTCCCACAGCTACGCCATGCCCCGAACAATAGCTCAAGCCAGTCTGGGTTTGCACATTTCGCTCATTTCTTTTTTTAAAAAAATACATTTTTATTTTGATTCCTCAGACAATACTAAATAACAAAGGGAATAGGGGAAAGGGGGAAAAGAAAATATCAAAGGACAGCAGAGATACAAATCAAGCTTGGTTGTCTTTGTCGTTCTGGTAGAGGCCCATCCATCAGACAGGATGGAGTCTTGCCTCAGAAGCCAAAATCAAGATTCAGGAGCTGCAATTTAACATCGATTGCCACAAGGGACATTGATGTGCTGGAGGATAAACAGTATGTGCATTGTCATTAACATAGTCAATAAATTTGTGCCAGTTGGAATAAAAGGAGTCCGTCTTTGTTTGTCCATTGCATAGTCTCATCTCAGTGAAGAGCCTCTCTAGTAGACAGAAGGACCATATATGACTTCACCATGCGTCCAATGAGGGTCTTCCTGTTTTCCAGCAGTGTGCGATTTCTATACAAGCAGCTGTTAATAGGAAGGCTATGAGATATCTATACTTTAAATTAATGTTTTGGTTCACGATGTAAGCAAAAGGAGTGCCGGACAAAAATACACTGTTTGGCGCATTATATAGGAGATTTGAGGTAAGTCCAAAAGTCCAAAACTTTTCCACCTCACACCAAAGTTTATCTGTTCAAGCACACCAAAAAGGTAAAGCCACTCCAATCTGTCAAAGGCTTTTAAAATATCCAGTGATAACAAAGCCACTGGAGTCTCTGACAGGTTGGAGTGGTGCATTATATTGAACGTACGCCGAATTGGGTCCACTAGACACTGTCGAGGCACAAAACCTACCTGGTCAGGATTCACATATTGTGTTGTGAAATTATTTATATGTGAGGCCATTATATAAGTGAAAAGCTTTAGGTCTTGATTGAGGAGTGCAACTGGCTGAAAAGATTTGGATTCTGGGGTATCTTCCTGAGATTTAGGAGTAGGAATTACTGTATATGTGTCATGTGCCAGGAGGATGGGATGGGGCCTAGATTCAGAACATCATTAAAGAGAACTTGAAGGTGAGACTCTAAACAATCTGACAGAAGAAGGAAATAGAAAATCCATCAGGACCAGGAGACTTATGTGGAGCCAACCTATGGATGGTGCCTTTTATCTCCTCTATGCTGATGGGAGTTTTGAGAGAGGAGGCATGAGCATCAGAAAGTTTTTTTAAGGGTAGGAACTGAAGAAAAGCAGTCAGGTCTGATAGGGAAGAGGGGTCTGAAGAATAAAGATTAGAGAAGAATTTCTCAAATTCCTGTGAGATATTCATCGGATCAGTTATTACAGATAGAGCAGAGTCTCGCAACGATTAGATCGCTTTCTTCTTGATCTTACGCTTAAAAGCATTCACCAAGAGCCTCAAATTTGTATTGTTATATTCATAGTAGTAAGCTCTGGTGTACCACAATGAAGTCTGAATTTTTTTTTTTTATCACTCAGAGCCTCCAGCTCAACCTTTATTGGCAAAGCTGAGAGAAGATAGTTGTAGGCAAGGCTTTGTGAAGTCTGGAGAGGTGCTCAATGTCCTTCAGAAGGGTGCATTTTGATGATTCTTTGATCTTTTTCCTAGTGGCCCCTTCCTTAATTACTCCCTTCAGAGAATCCCACAGAAGGGCCTCAGAAGTGTCAGGGGACCTATTCTCCCTGTAAAATTGATCAATCATTTCACCAATATGTTGCTTAAATTGTTCATCTAATAAGAGGTATGTACTAAAGCACCAAATTTTAGTTTTGGGAATTATGGGGGCCAATTGCCATGTTAGGAAGATGGCTGCATGATCTGAGTAAATTGTGGGGTTTATGTGGGTCTACTACCTTCAGGAGAGAGTTCAAAGAAACAAAAATGTAATGTAGATGCGAGTAAGAATGGTGTCTATGTGAACAGAAGGTGTAGTCTTTAACGTCTGGGTTTAAAGTTCTCCACGGATCGATTAAAGCATGTTGAGAGATTAATTCTGATAAGGAAGAGGATGTGTTCTGATGGGTGTTAGGGTTATGCGATCTGTCTTTTTTATAGTCTAGAGCGTCATTAAGTTCACCTCCTAGCAAAATCTCACTATGAGCTTTCTGGTGGATCAAGTCGAAAATGGTGGACATAAAGGGCTTTTCGCCTTGGTTTGGAAAGTAGAAAGTCCCCAATGTGAGTTGTGTTCTCGCTAGCTCACCAACAAGAGTGAGGTAGCATCCATGGGGATTGCAATGAATATTCTCAATTTGGAGTGGACATGATCTGCAGACCAAGATCGCAACTCCTCTAGCCTTTTTAGAATCACCAGCTGTAAACTGAGTGTCATAGGTCCTGCAAGGGGGTACATTACTTATGCCTTTTCGATGGGTCTCCTTTAGGAAGGCTATGTTGGGATTTAGTTTTTTCAAATAGTTTGAAATCTTGGTACATTTTGTTTGAGACCCCAGTCAGTTCCTCAAGGGAAGCAGGGGTGTGAGGCACTGCATAGTACAGCACAGGGATCTCTATGTTGAGAAAAAGCAAATTGGAGGGGGCTGGTGAAAGCAAGTGAAAGTAAGGGGGAAGGATTCCTTATGAGGTCAATAGAGAGCAATGGGTGACAGTTGACGAACTTCAGTGAGACAGTTCAACTTACCAGTTCAAGATGGGAAACAACAGTTAGAGTGGGTGAGAGGTGGCATGTCAGAGAGGGAGCCAATGACTTTGAATTAGTAAAAACAAGCCTTTTGGAGCTAGAAAACAGAAACTAATAAAGAAAAAAGGGATTTTAGTTAGCTGACTCCAAGAGGAGGACAGTGTAGAAGAGAAAAAGAGAGGGAGGAGTCCGAAAGAAAAAAAGTGCAGGACTGATCCTCATGGACTGATAAGGTGAAGTGGAGGGAGAACTCCAGAGCACTTAGCAGGTAGCAATGTAGAGGGGAGGAGGGGAGGGGTGCCAATAGCAAGTTGAGGTGGGGATGGTGGTTAGATGAGAAAAGATCAGGAGTGGGTGAGGAGTATACAATTATGCTGTATAAGGTTGACTGTGGGGTGGGAAGGGAAGAGAGGGGTACATCAGGAAATGGCAAGAAATTGGGAAAGGAGAGGGGGAAACTACCATGGCATTCTGTCTTGCCTATTGCTTTCAATAAACATGGTAGAGAGTCAGATATAACCATATTGAACCCCAAAGCAACCAGAAGGACAAACCAGTGTAGGAGGTAAAAATGTTAATCAGTTAAATTAACAGATGGTGCTATCTTTATCTGCAACCACTGTCAGCTAACATTCCCTGTTGACCTCTTCTCTTTTTCTGGACCATTGACCATCGTGTCGAACTTTGGGGTTGTGAAGTGGGTAGCAGGTCCCAGGAAAGGAGGTCACCATCTTCTTGCACCAACAACTCCAGATCCCTAGGGACAACGACATCCAGAGATTCACAGATTTGCGCCAGTTGCAATGTGGTATCCCCCTTGGCAATGATCAATTTAAAGGAGAATCCCTATTTGTATTTGATTCCCTCTTTTTGGAACAGGAGAGTAAATGGTCTTAACGGTTGGTGCTTTTTAAGGGTTTCAGCTGATATGTCTTGAAAAATTTGAATGGTGTGGTCCTTGTAGGTCAATTTTGGGACAGAGGTAAGTGCCTTAGGGATCTGGGTTTTCTTCAAATAGCTGGTAAAGCAGATTATGACTTCTCT
The DNA here is from genome assembly GCA_030847615.1 of Gambelia wislizenii. Lineage (NCBI taxonomy): Eukaryota > Metazoa > Chordata > Lepidosauria > Squamata > Crotaphytidae > Gambelia > Gambelia wislizenii. The sequence goes on along the minus strand of JAUMIR010000001.1, from coordinate 158,749,079 downwards.
CGAGGCATTGTTGCATTTTGGGGTTCATGGATGGAATCCTGTGTAGCTGTTCGATATCAGAGGCTTTAAGATTCAGATCTTGGAAGGAGACATTGACCCAGGAGAGGAGTGGAGGTCTCCTTGTTCTTCGTTAATTGGGAACCTGCATAGACAAACATTTAAACGTCTATCTCATTTTTCAAAATCATCAACCTTGACTGGCAGTTAAGCATTAATTTGCTCCAGCCATTGCAGGTGGCCACCATGTTGAATCGCTTGTTCCATCACCATGTTGGCTGTATCAGCAGTATCTCAGACTTGATCCGTAAGGGCCGTCAGCTTCGAATTAATGGGTTCCAGCACTTTAGTCCATTCTTATGCTGTAAATCCTTCACCAAGGATTCTCTCTGACAATCAAGAAGATCCTGAATAGGAATGTCTGAGGACATGGTCAGAGCTCCTTTGCCTTCCTGCCTTTGCCCGAACTCCGTGTCATGTTGAGGTCTCCTCCTTGACAGATGTCTTCCAGGGGGAGTTTCAGCTCTTTTGCGGTGAGGCAGAAAGAGGAGATCTCATGAGCTGTGAGCCTCTTGGCTGCTTGCATTGAGTCAGGAAAGACCAGGGGTAAATTAGTGTGAAACCCCTCCAATTTGACAGATAAGTATAGAGATCCTGTGGAGCTTAGCACTCATGCATCCTCCACGCTCAGTGGCTCGCCACGCCCCCCACCACCACATTTTGCTCATTTCTGATTAAGCTGAGACTTAATTTAATTCCCTAGTTTTCATAAATTTAGCTGAAAGTGGCCAGCAGTTGTTAGATAAATTAACTGAGAAAAGTGAAGATAATATATAACAAAGGATAATTCCTGGTGAGAGTGATAGCTGGGAAGAAATGGTGGGGGCAGGGTGAACAAAGCACACTGAATATTTATGACTACACATATGGTGTTTCTGACAAAACAAAACTGCTTCTGTCAGAACTTTGAAGTGAGTCAGTATAATCATACTAAACAGTTACAGCCACCAAACTAAAGAAATGCAGGTTTTTGATTGTACTTCTTCCATGGATAGCTTTTATGAACACAAGACACTGGGGAGATACATGTAGAATAATAGCACAGGAGCACTTTGAATAGCAGATTCTAGCTAAACACAACTGAGTCAGAATGACCATACAGTGCTTTTTAAAATATGTATCTTGTAGTGTTTAAATTATAAACAGATGTTTGTGGAGAGAAGTCTAGCCTCATCCTTTTTACATGCAATGTATTAATCATTTCACCCTAAAATAAACTACAAAGATAACATCTTGCTGAGTCCTTTGTATTCAGCCAGTTTTTCACTTCTCTATTATTATTATTTTTTGCAGGGGGGGGGGTTCAATACAACTCAAGGAGAAAATCAAAAGAAGATTTCAATGAACTGCCTTTAAAGCATTTGCACTATAACTAGAGTCTGACACCCACTTTCTGCACAGCTTTCACATTTCTGTGTGGGATGGAAATTTCAGGGGGGTAGTGGAGCTAAAACTCCACATTTTGCAGTGGTTTGCTTCACTTTTAAACAATTAGGGTTTAAAAAAATGGTTCAGGGGCTTTGGGAGACTCAGAGGGGGTTTCACAGTCTGCAAAAGTGGGGTTCAGGAACCACATGCAGCCCGTGGACTACCCTTTTCCCACCCTGGCCCAGAAGTTAACAAGGTAGCCATGAAGCGTATGGTCATTGTCCTGATGTACTTGTCCCTTGTTTCTAACAATCATAAACATGCAGTCTCTGAACATAAAGGTTCCATTTTTCTGTGGCTAATAGTCATTTATCTAATCCTCTTTTAAAGCCATTTATACTAGCAAAAGGGAAGTAGAGAAACTCTGCTTTAGACCATATTTGGGATTTTGATGGCTACTGCTGAAGAAATTATTAGTACTATTGCTGATTTATAATGAATTAGAATTGTGTTATGTTCCTTCATGTTGACTCTAAATTATGGCAACCTCTATCATAGGGTTTTCTTGGGAAGATTTATTCAGAGGAGGTTTGCCATTGCCTTCCTCTGAGGCTGAGAGATTGTGACTTGCCCAAGGTCACCTAGTGGGCTTCCATGACTAAGTGAGGATTTGGACCCTGCCTTTCCAGAGTCCTAGTCCAACACTCAGAGGCTTATCACACACTAAAGTAAAGCAGCACAGGGCAGCCGGAAGGTTCTGCTTTCCGTGCTGCCTTACCACATGATGCCACCATTCTTCCGATTGTCTGCCATTCCAGTCCTGTGGAAGATGGAGGCAACACCACATCTTTTTACTAACCAGAAAAATCCGTTAGTAAAAAGACATGGTCTCCCACAGGGCCAGGATGGCAGGACACTGGAAGAACAATGACATCATGCGGTAAGGCATCACGGAGAGTGGAACCTTCCAGCTGCCCTGCTGCTTTACTTTGGTGTGCAATACGCTTCACAAACTCACTACACCATGCTGTCACTCAAAGTGGCTTATATATTTCTCTCTCCCCCTCCTCACACATTCTCTATATTTTCTATGCCCACTTGCTATGCACATTTACTTGAGTCTAAGGCCCATTTAACTTAGTAGGGTGTCTATCTGAGAATGCATTTGTAACAGCTGCAGCAGGGCTGAGAATTGCTGCACATCAACTCCCAGTTTTCCTTATCACTGAGTATGGTGACTAGGACTGATGTGGGAACTTCAGGGTCCATGAAATCACACACACACACACCTCTTTTAAGCACCTGTATTAGGTTCCTCCCTTAGTTTATGTGGTGGTTTTATGATTTGGTGGAGTACTACAGTGCAAACCTAAGCATTTTTACTCAGAATGGAGTCCCACTGAACTTAATAGGTCTCCATCCCCAACAAACGTGTTTAGGCATGTAGCCTTTAATAAAGTAACCATCTTTAAAAAGTAACCAATTTGTTAATATTTTTCTTTGAAAATGTAGAATTGGTGGGTGCTCTCTACCTTCACAACAGGGTTTTTTTTTTTAATTCCTTCTTCGTGGAAAAGAATGTGGTGAATGACACTGCAGGAGGAACATAGGGTCTATTCAGTGTAGACTTGATTTTGGATTTTGGCCCTATATTGTATTTATTACAGGTATTTATTTAGAAATAACATTTCTCACTACCAGTGACAGCACTAAGGGTGTGCGGAGAGGCCAAACTGCACCAGATGACAAGTTTGGCATATCACCAACAGATCTTTGAAGCAAGAAGGCTTGCCAAAGGTTTGCAGATTGAAAGGGAAATTGCAGCTAGGTAACATTTGATAGAAGAAAGAGAGAGGCCTCTCCCAGACAGGGAGCGAAGACACTCTAAGACAAAATATACTTGCACTCTAACCAGAGAGATCCTTCAAGGTGACAGGAAGGACAGGAACTTCTGCTGCTTATACATATACACCGCTGAGTGGCAGGTCTATGCATAGTGGCAATGATAAGCCAAACTTGCTCAGCCTGAAAGTCTAGAGGAATATTCTCCATGCTGTCAGTCAGAGCGTGTCCCAGTCTGGATGTCTGACATGCCCATCATGCATTTGTTCAGGTAGTACACTGCTGTTGTGTTGTCAGAGACTACCTGAACAACATTGCCTTTGAGAAGAATTTCAAAGGCCCAAAATGCCTTCTTTACTGCCAACACTTCCAGAGCACTGATGTGGAGTGCTTTCTCCTCAGTCATCTAATGGCCCCTGACTGAGAGACTTTCTGGGTGAGCACCCCAACCTGCCAGTGAGGTGTCTGACATTACCGATACCATGGGTTATGGAGGAAGGAAAGGCATACCTGCCTTCATGTTGGGGTGGAGCCACCACTTGAGAGACTGATGGACACTCCTCGGTATGGTAAGATGCAGCCAAGGATTATTGCAAAGCAGATCGAAACAGACAAGGAACCAGGATTGAAGGGGCCACATCTGAAGCCTTGCACATGGCGTAACTGCTGTTATAGAGGCCATGAGATCTATAAGGACTTGAATGTCTCTTGCACACACCTTTGGTTCCAATGGCAATGGAGAACAGTGGTGTGCAGGGATTGAAACCAATTGTCCAGGAAGATTGCAGCAGAAGTGTTCAAATTCAGAACCATGCTGATGAATCAGACAGTCTGAGACAGCTGCAGCTGAGACTTGTCGAAACTGATGATCAGGCCAAAAAAGTCCAGAAGAGATATTGTGGATGGTCTCAATATCTGTGAGGAAGCACTCGCAGGAGCAATAAACGAGAAGAGAAATGTATGGAAAGACTATTACACCATGCTAGGAAAGCCATGCAGCGATGGCAACCATGCATTTCATAAAGACTCAAGGAGACATAGACAGTCCAAAGGGGAGAACTCTAAACCCATAGGCCCTTCCTCTCACAGCAAAACAGAGGAAACACTTGGGTGACAGACGGAGAGTGATATGAAAGTAAACATCTTTCAAAGCCAACATCACAAACCAATTTCTTTGCAACAGGGGAAGGATGAAATTGAGGGTGACCACTGAAAACCACCTTGGCTGTATGTAGTAGTTCACATCCTGAAGGTCTAGGATCAGGTGAAGGCCATCATCCTTCTTGGACACAATGAAGCAGTGGGAGAGAAAAAAAACCCACTGGATCCATGTCAATGAGACAGATTATATGGCACCTTTGAGGGGAAGGATGTTGACCTCCTTGATAAGACCTTAGAAGGGGAAGTGATGTGGATTACTCCTGAACAGGATACTCTCAAAATTCTATAGCATACCCCCTCTGAACAATGTCCAGGACCCATATGTCTGAAGTGATGGGGGCCCAGGTTGGGCAGAATGCAGAAAGTCTGTTGCCAAAAAAGGGAACGATGGTGAGAGGAGAATCAACAAAGGAGTCAAAGATTATGGATTTTTTCGGACAAAGAAAAAACAACGCTAGCAGCCTCGCCATGTTGCGAGGCTGCAGCGCTACAGGGCGTCCGTTTCGCATGACGCCCGTCCCTAGCGGTACTGTTGCAGTACCGCTGGGACATTTGAGCATTATATTTCGGCGATTTTTGCTCACGATCGTTGCCTGCCTCTCGAGGAGACATAAGAGGCTGAGCCTCCTGCTGTCACTCTTGATGCACTGGAGGAGCAGGAGAAATACAAATTTCCAACATGCTCGATACCAAGATCTCCCATTCAAGTTCTACATCAATATAGGATGACTCCAGGACCAGGACTAATAGCGGAGCAGTAGGACAACATATGTCTTCCTTACACTGCTTCTTTTTTTGTGATGCCTCTGATCTGATTTATGTTTTGAGGAGGCAGCAGAAGATTCTAAATCGAAGGAATGGCTTGGTGTCAAGGGAATAAAGGAGGATCCGCCTTGAGCATTTGAGTCGATACTGAGGCTGTCAATACCGAGCCTGGTGCTGAAACCACCTTTAAGAGGGAAGCCCCATCAGATTCAGAACAGAGAACCTTAGATTTGCTAGAATGGTCTGAGGCTTCAAGCAAAGACCTTTCTAATGTCATCCTGACAAATGAGCCCGATGTGGTTGGGGCCAAGGAAGTTTGCCAACCCAGCTTATCTGTAGTTGAGAGGGTCTGCTCATAGAGAACAGCCTTAAGCCAAAGATGACCAATTCTTTCTTGCTTGAGGAGTAAAAGCCTTACAATGTGGGCAAGTTCCAACACTGGGCCCTTTACTGAGGCAAAGAAGGAAATGCAAGTGGCTCTCATGATAGGGGAGCTTCACCCCACAAGTTAAACATTTCTTGGACACTCTGGAGGAGTTCATATCATGACTGAAATGACCACCAGGGAAAACGAGAGAAAATTCAAAAAACAGATCAGGTCAAGCTGATGAGCAGAAGCCAGAAATGAAAGCCAAATCATAGTCCAGGAGAGAGTCCAAAGCCAATATCAATCGTGAGGATAAACATGCAAGTGAGAACAGTTCTTTCAATGATGCTGCAGCAGCAGACAAAAAGGAACTGGGGGTATGAGAAGGGATTGGCTGGTCACATGGACCAGGGGAGGAGGGGCTAGCTCCAAAATGCTTACATTAACAGCCCAGAAGGTTCTGAATGATGTACTGTGCAAGTGCAATAAACCCATTTGTGTGAGTTACAGAGACCATGAAGAAGAACTATGGTTTTTCCATTTTCTCCTTTACCTCTCACTAATTCCAAAGATCACCATCAAGATCAGATGGATCTGAAGTGATGTCTCCCTGTTCCAGGTCCAGGGCTCTAACCATTACACTATACTCTCTTTCTCTCAGATGAGTGCTCGCTATATAAATTGTTCCAAGGCTAGAATATAGTAGTAGTATCTAGAAGATAGACAAGCAATTCCACTATTAGTGTATACTTTGCATATTATAAAAATTAATCTGGCAGCACATGTGGCTCACAGGTCATAGTTTGCCCACTTTGCATATATATAGTGGAACTCCGGTGTGTGGTGAGACCAAAGTCTGAACAAGTTTCAGTTCAGACTTCCCCAGCTATTCCCAACAGCATGACCACTGGGAGTTGTAGCTCAAAATCGTAACTTTTCAAACTCTGTGTGGGAATGAAACTCTGCTTTGATCTGATACTGTCACCTATTACTATGGCATGACTGTTAAGATACTGTGAAGCATTTTAAACACACTGGCAAACACACATTCCACAGATGGAAGATCAAAATTCCTGTAGATATTTAAACAACTGTAGTTTTAATATGACAGCTACAAACAAGAGAATTTTAAAAAGACAAATTCTTTAAAGAATTTTAGCACAAACCTTTACATGTTTATTCATTTAAATAAAAGTATTCACTATGTCTAACTCCCTAATAAATCTATTTAGATTTGTAGTCTAAATCAAAACATTTGAACGCTAGGAAGAATCCTAATACATTAGCTACTACTAGAAAAGATGAGCCACCTCTGTTCCTTGTTAATCGAAGCTGCATTCTCTACCAAAGAAGGCCTGATTTTAGACACTTCATATAACTTGCACTGTTTCCAATATATCATAGTCCTACCAATTCCTTAAAAAGCGATTGTACATCTAAATGTAAACACACATATTTTCCCCATGAACACTGCAGCATTACACATGAAAGCGGCATATATTTAGCAACTTAAAGGGCACATTTTCCTCAGGATGCGTCTTCTACCAAAATCCCAAAAACAAAACAAAACAAAAACCTCTGCATAAAAGCCCATACCTGTCAATGTGTTTAATAATATTTTTGCATAGCAAGCAATGACAGCACCCATTTAAAATTAAAATTAATCTTTACAGTTTTCTCTGGTATATAGGCTATGTTCATTTTCTAGAACCTATTTCATCATATCATGTGTTCTGTGGAATAGTTATTTGACAGCACCTCTGTTGCTTTACTTAAATCATCTGCCAACAAACTTCCATTGAACAAACATATCAGCTGAGGGTAACCTTTTCAACTGTTTTAAGACAAATATATACTAACCCCTTGTTGCAGTGCCACATGGCTAAGGCTAACATGGCTAAGGCTGTAATTTATGGTGGAGAGAGAAAAAGGAAGGGAAGGAGTGTGTACTCTTGAACTGGGCCCCACTTTGCAAACCAGGGAATAAAATTAACAGTGGATATTTGTGCATTAACTCATCATTGCAGCAGCATTCACCTGTCTTCATGATTTTTTCTCAAGATCGCTGGTTTGGGAAGCTATCCATGTTTGAAGTTCACATGGAGCATATCCATGAATAAAGATGGTGGCTGCAAGTTAATTACTTCTGTTATTATTCTCCAAAATCTCCTGCATTGCACATTTCCCCCCTCATTAAATCCAAGACACGGAAGAGCAATCTTATGCTTAAAAAAAATTTTTTTTTTGCTTTACCACTTGAAAATAGTGCATGGCCTCTTCTGTGAAAATCAACAATGGCGGCTCTAGCCACTTTGTCTCCAGCAAGCCTGTCCCCATGCACGTCTGACCAATAACATTTTGACTTCTGGAATGTGCCCCGATTCGAATTGGTTGTTCAAACGAGTAGGAATGCACATTTCTGTGTATTGTTAAAAAAAAAACCTTGATGAGAAACAGCGAAGGCTGTTATCACAGAGTACTTGGAGTTTTGTATGGTGAATCCCTGCAGGATCTCATCAGGACAAAAGGAGTTTTTTCATCATCTAGACAACACCCTGGTCTCACAAGTAGATGCAGGTAGGTAGGTAGGAGTGATCACACATCTCAGGGGTACTATGCTTGCTTGCATTAATTCTGAGCTCACGAGGGCTAGTTAAATTGAACTCATTACAAAGATTTGATGGAATTAAACAAATTAAAATAAAGATGCTTCCCTCACTGGTCATTTCCTGAGCCTGTTAAGGTAAATAACTATCATGCTTCAGGATTGATTGGCTACGCTTACTTTCTATTTAAGTGAAAGCTCCCATTTTTACCTTCCAGATATCACATTGCCATCGGCAAATCAGTGCTCAAGTCCGTTCAGCAGCTCACCTACCTGGGAAGCATCATCTCCTCAGATGCCAAGATTGACAAAGAGATCGATCACAGATTAGCGAAGGCATATAGTGCATTTGGAAGACTTCACAAAAGAGTCTGGAGCAATAAACACCTGAGGCAAAGCACAAAAATCAGTGTGTATAGAGCCATCGTACTGTCTATCCTCCTTTATGGATCTGAAACATGGGTCACCTACCGCCACCACCTACGACTCCTCGAGCGCTTTCATCAGCGCTGTCTACGCACAATCCTAAATATACACTGGACTGACTATGTGACGAACGTTGCTGTCCTTGAGCAAGCAGGGATCACCAGCATTGAGGCCATGATATTGAGAACACAGCTGCGCTGGGGAGGGCACGTTGCTAGGATGGAGGACCATCGCCTCCCAAAAATACTACTCTACGGTGAACTCACCACGGGTCAGCGTAAGAGGGGCGCTCCAAAAAAGCGATACAAAGACTCCCTGAAACAACATCTCAGGCTTGGCCAAATTGATCACCAACAGTGGTCCGCCCTGGCCTCACATCGGGAGGCATGGAGACGCACTATCCACAATGCTGCAGCCTTATTTGAGAACTCACGACGAACAAGTCTTGAAGAGAAACGACAACGCAGAAAGAATCACAACCCAAAAACATCACCCAAGGAGACCTTCTGCTGTGCTTTTTGCAACCGGACTTGTTTATCTCGGATTGGCCTTTTTAGTCATCAGCGCGCTTGCAGAAAGCGCGGGATGAGTCCTTCCTGAATCTTCGTTTGCGAAGAAAAGCCAGAGAGTATCGTCTTGCAAAAGAAAGAGTAAGTTATAATTTATGTATAAAGCCATTATTAGAGAATTAAGATTGAAAATAAAGCTAGTTAGAAAATATACTGGCTGATTTAGATGTTTCTCTTTTACATTAGACTTTGGTGAACATTCATGGGGAAAAAATAGCTTCAAAGCCAAAATAAAGTTCACCTTTGGAAATCACAACATGTTTGTTCAATTTCCTCTGTTAGCTTCTTGAAGAAGGTATCTTGCTTTTCAAAGGGCGAATATACACCAACCACTAATATACATTGATCTTGTAGTTTAACCTCTATGCCTACATATTGACCTTCTTGATCTTTGAATATTTCTTTTGCTTGGTATTTCCTATTTATATAAATTGCGACCCCTTTTTTCTTTTTATTGTTAGATGATATATAGAGTTGACCTAATTTGTAATTTTTTAAGAATTTACTGTCTTGTTCTTTTATTCTTGTCTCCTGCAAGCATATTATATCTAGTCTTAATTTCTCCAGATAGTGGAAAATTTGTCGCCTTTTGTAGCTTGAGTTTAGGCCTTTCACATTCCAGGACATAATTTTTGTATCCATTTTCAAGTTCTTTTATTTTTGTTTTCTTGTATATTATTACCTCAAATGCCGTCTTCTTCTTCCTCTCTTTCCTCTTCTGTCTCCGTTTTTTCTATATTCTCTTCTGATTTGTCGTCTTCTTCAACCTCTTCTTCCTCTTCTTCCGAATCTTGGTCTTCTATTCCTTCGTTGTTTCATTCTTCTTCTTTATTTCTTTGTTTTCTTGTCCCATTCAACTGCTTTATCTTATCTTCCTCATCTCTTCTTTTCTCTTTGGCTAGTCTTTTACTGAATTCCTTAGCCTTTTGTATTGAATTTATTCTATATCTTTTACATTGATATATAAACGCCACCCCTTCTATCTTCTCCCATCTATAATTTATTTTATTCTCTGTTAGAAGTTTTGTCAGAAATTTATATTCTTGTCTTTTTTTAAAGAATTTGTGGTGGTATGTCTTTAAACACCTTTAACTCTTCCTCTCCAATTTTCAGCTTTTCCTCATAGCTTTTCTGTATTACCTTGTCTCTTATTTTTGTTCTAGTAAAACATACTACCACATCTCTCGGAAGTTTTCTTTCCTTTGCTACTACTGAGCTAATCCTGAATATCTTGTCTATTTGTGCTTCTAGATTTTCTTGGGTTACATTTATGTATTTAGCCAATAATGGGATCAACCTTTCTTCTAAACTTTCACTTTCCTTCTCCGTTAATCCCCTTATCTTTAAACACTTCTCCCTGTACCTCAATTCACTTAATAATATTGCATTTTTTTCCAATTTTTGCTCTTGTGTTAATATATTCGTAGTTGATTCTAATTCTTGCGTCTTGGCATGTATTTCCTGTACATCCTTTTTTATTTGATCCATTTCTGTCGTCAATTTCTCCAATTTTTCTCCAAATTTATTCAATTCTTTCTTCAGATCTGCCTTCATTTCTTCCCTCATCTCTTTCAACTCTCCTCGAATTTCTTGTCTCATCTTTTTCATTTCTTTCTTCATTTCTTCTAAAATAATGGAACTCAATTCTGTAGCTTTGCTGGGCCCTTCTATTGATGGTCGCCTCTGTGTTGTTGCTTGTGTCTGAGCCTGAGCTTGGGTAGCCTTCCTTGTTCCTGTAGCCATTTCTTCTATAATTGTATGTTATATGTTATGTGTATATAGGTTATACGTTATATGTATGTAGATATATGTATATAAGTATACTGGTATATCTGTACCCTTCTCACCCTACTTCTTCTTTCCTTTTACTTTGTGAGTCTCTCTAGCTTTCTGTAATGTCTTAGAATTCTCTTCTTTTAGTTTTGTAATCTGTGTGTGTTTTCTTCACCCCGTAACTATTGTTACTGGTTTTTTTACCCTCTCTTCTTCTCCTTCTTCTTTTTTTTTGATGTTAATATTATTATTGTTGTTGTTTTTTATTTATTATTATTGTTTTTCCTTATTTTTTCCCGATTTTGTTTATCTGTTTACCTGTATATCTATGTCTATTTTATTTCAACTCATGAAACACGTATTTACAGTTTATCCAACTTTAACCCTTTAAGTATTTCACACCCTATATTCAAAGGCCATCACCCATCAATCACCCCACTTATTATCACATAGAGACAACACAACTTCACTCCATTCTATTCTTTAAATCAATTCTATCTCTAATTAATTTCTTGTCAGTTATTACCAGCAATACTCAATTTATCTCTAAGAGTGTAATCCACATAAATCTCATTTGCCTATTTAATCAATCTATTCCCCAAATCCAACAAACCCAAGACGCATTCATATATATTTATAGTATGAAATAAACGATTAATATTTATATAGTATCAATTGTATGCCTCTGACATATATATACAAATGTATTTTATATTTATATATATGTAGATATATATGTTTAGATGAACTTCTGAAATTTGTTCCACTTTCTCCTTCTTTTCTCCTTCTTCGTTAGTTTATTTTCTCCTCTTCATTTGTTTGTCCAGTATTGTCCAGTATTCCACTACTATATATTTCTTTATCTTTTGCCTCCTCCTTCTCTCTTTCTTACACAATATTTTACTGACAGAGTTTTAGTTCTTTCAGTTCACTGGGTGGAAACAATTTGGTAAAATGCTGCTCTCTTTCCCTCTAACACCCTTCTATTTTTACTGTCAAAGTTTTAGTTCATTCAGTTCGCTAGGTGAAAACAATTTAATGAAATGCTACTCTCTTTCCTTCTTACTCCCTTCTATTTTGTTTTTTACTATATATCTCTATTTGCTCTTGTTACCTTGTTTCTTTTTGCTGTCCTTTTCTATTCTTCTGTTTCCCTTCTCTCAGCCTCTCTTCCCCAGTTTCACATAAAAAGATTTTTAAGGTAACATGTTGCAATGTATGTTTTAGATATAAAGTTTGGGAGATGAGGAAGTCTTTTCCAATGCTAGTTTCAGTTTCCCCAGGTCGTCCTAGCTAGCGTCTTTCTTTGGTTCTTTAGTTCAGTGTATTGCAGTTACTATAGCTGTTGCAGTTTTAATTCAGTCTTGCTTCAAAGCCAGAAAAGCAAAAACAAAACTCCAAAGGATACCAAGGAAGTACTTAAACCTTTAACACCTCTTCGGTTTGACAAATTATTAGAAGAAAAAATAAAAAAATATTTAGAAGAACAAAAAATACCCAGACTGACAGACACACAAAAAGATACTCTCAACAAAAACTTCACAATAATGGAAGTATCAGAAGCCATAAAAAAATTAAAGTTAGATAAAGCGCCAGGCCCCGATGGCTTCACCTCAATTTATTACAAAAAGTTAGAAGACGAATTACTTCTCCCATTACAAAAACCCTAAATCAGATAAAAACAGAGGGGCTACCAAGTACATGGAAAGAGGCCTTCATTACTGTAATTCCAAAAGAAGGGAGAGATATTAGAGACCCAAGGAATTATAGACCAATTTCGTTATTGAACTTGGACTATAAGACTATAAGATTTTTACTGCAATTCTGGCGCAGAGACTAAAAAACATCCTAAAAGAGATCATTCACGAAGACCAAAATGGGTTTCTGCCTAATAGATTGATGAAAAATAATATGAGGACAGTACTAGATATTATCGAGTATTATGAGACCCACAACGAAAAGAAATTAGCGATGATCTCTCTAGACGCAGAGAAGGCATTTGACAATGTCAAATGGCCATTTCTCAAAGCAGTCTTAGAAAAAATGAACATTGGTGATAAATTTAAAAAATGGATCGGTTCGATATACGAAAATCAAAATGCCCAAGTTCTGGTCAACGGTGAGAAATCGGAGAAAATTATAGTAAGGAAGGGAACGAGACAAGGATGTCCCTTGTCGCCGCTGTTATTTCTCATAGTAATCGAGGTACTCAATAACAACATAAGAGAAAATAAGAAAATTAAAGGTACAAGAATTAGAGGAATGGACTTTAAAATGAAGGCCTTCGCAGACGATATAATAATATTTTTGGAAGACCCCTTAGAACAATTGGACGAAATCAATAAAATATTGGAGGAATTTGGATCTGTATCAAGATTCAAGGTTAATAAGGAAAAAACTGCCGTTTTGACCAAGAACATTACAAAAAAAGAGAAAAACCAAATAGAGGTCAAATCAGGGTACAAGATAGTGACAAAAATAAAATATCTGGGAATATGGATTTCCAAACGAAATGCAGACTTGTTCGAAAATAATTACAATAAAATGTGGAAGGGTGTAAAAAGGGATCTAGAAAAATGGTCAAAAGTCTGCTTATCCTTCTTAGGTAGGATAGCTTCGATCAAAATGTCAATACTTCCAAAATTCATATTTTTATTCCAAAACATTCCCATTATAACAAATCTGAGATGCTTTAAAAACTGGAATACTGAAATATCTAAGTATATTTGGGAAGGGAAGAGACCAAGAATAAAACAAAAAATATTAACAGACTACAAGACCAGAGGGGGATGCGGCCTTCCAGACCTGAAATTGTACTATCATGCGTGTGCGTTGTCATGGATAAAAGACTGGGTAACATTAGAAAACAAGAAACTGTTAGCACTGGAGGGGGACAATTTGGTGTTTGGATGGCACGCTTACCTCTGGTATGGTAAAAAAAAAAGAAAACAGGGGATTTGACAATCATTATGTAATGAGAGCGCTTCTAAAGATATGGCAGACATATAAAAAGGCATTCTATAATAAAATACCTTGGTGGGTCTCGACCCATGAGGCCTTTTTTGGGAAATGGGAATCTGAAGAACAAAAGTGGATGAGATATAAAGACCTGATAATTCAAGAAGCTCAAGAAATAAAAAAGATCAAAACCAAAGAGCAATTGGAAAAAGAAGGTTTCAGAATAAATTGGTTCCTTCATAAACAAATATATGAGAAATTTAAGATGGATCTAAAATTAGAACAGTTCCAATTGGACAAAAATGATTTTGATAAGATTTTTTTTGAAAAAACAAAACATCAAGTAGCTAACTTTTACAAACTACTATTAGAAAGAGAACTAGAGACGGAACATGTGAAGGAACCAATGATCAAATGGATGCAAGATCTGGGTTATAGTATTGAGCTTAGTAATTGGGAAAGGGCTTGGATAGATACCCAAAAATTTACACTAGCACAAAACCTAAAAGAAAATTTCACTAAAATGTTCTACAGATGGCATCTCACACCTGTTAAATTGGATAAGATGTATAAAACAGGGGAGAAAAAATGTTGGAAATGTGGTGAGGCTATGGGGACACTAATTCACATGTGGTGGAGGTGTTCCAAGGCAAAAAAGTACTGGAAACAAATACATGTAAAGATTAAAGAGATTCTAGACATCTGTTATCCTATGAAGCCAGAGATCTATCTGTTAAATATGTTAGGAGAGGTGAATGGAAGTAACATAAAACATCACTGGAGCATCATACTTTACATGATATCACTGGCAAGAATTCTATTTGCACAAAAATGGAAAGAAAAATCAATTCCCACAATAGAGGAGTGGAAGACTAAACTATGGGAAATGATGGATGCAGACAGACTGTCAACACTATTAAAAGAGAAAAATGTGGAAAGGATTGAAAAGGAGTGGGAACCTACTGTACGTTTCTTGGAAAACAAATAATTCCAATAAATAAACAAATGAAAAAATAAAAGAGGAAGGTTAGAATTAAGCCTATAGTAAAATAGAAAAGGAGCAAGGTCTGAGAATCAGACAAAAGAAATTTAGTTTCTTATAGAAAAGGATATAGCTTAGAAGCAACAGTAAAGATAGGTAAATAGGCAGAAAGAAACTGGGGAAAAATAAGTAAAAGAAACCCAAGCAATAAAGGTTAGAGGAAGGAAGTGCGGAGGGGGGGGGGAGGGGTCTTTTCTTCTTTTTCTTCAACTCCAAAATTTGATCAACAAGAAAAATAATGTTACAAATGCGAGCTGGAAAGTATAGATGTATTGAAGATGTTAAAATTTGAACATGTGTAATACATGTAGAAGTATGTTGATTGTGTGTAATATGTGTAGAAGGTTACGCTACAAAATCAAAATATGATTTGTAATCGTGATTTGTAATATGGATTATGTGTAACAATAAAAATAGATGCAAAAAAAAAAAGGAAATCACAACATGATTCAGGGGGAAACCCTTTCTCATGCCCTTGAGTTTTCTTACAATTGCTCTTTATATGCATGATTAAATATGCTTGCTGTTAGATGCTGCTGCTACTGCTGCTGCTGCTGTTAAGAAAATTCAGTCAATAATCTAAGATAAATACCACTTATTATGAAAAGGGCAAATCATATTCAGTGCAGAATAAGCTGCTAATCTTGAATTAGGTTTTTCAATTATGCTGATTTATTATAATGCTGGTGCTAATTAAAGAAAAATATTTAACTCCAGAAAGACCCTGAATGTGCACCTTACCACTTCCATAGAACATCGAAGTTAAAATGTAACTGAAGCATACGTTTTGTTGGCATTCTGATTTGATTACACTTTTCACTTGAATGAATCTGGAAAACCTACTTAAATATCAGTCCTTCCCAACATGATAGTGAACAACCACTGGCAGAAATGCTTGAGCTTCTGCATGTAATTTGCTAACTTACTTTTGTTGTTGTTGTTGTTAATTGCCCTTGAATTGACCCCGACTCATGGCGATCCCATGAATGAGACATCTCCAAGATCCCCTGTCCTCCACTGCCCTGCTCAGGTCTCGAAGTTTCAGGCCTGTGGCCTCTCTGACTGAGTCTATCCATCTGGTGTGCAGCCTTCCTTTCTTTCTTTTTCCTTCCATCTTTCCTAGCATTATTGACTTTTCCAGTGAGCCATGTCTTCTCATGATGTGACCAAAGCACAACAGCCTCAATTTAGTTATCTTGGCTTCTAGGGAGAGATCTGGCTTGATTTGTTCTAAGACCCATTTATTTATCTTTTGGGCCATCCACAGTATTCTCAACACTCTTCTCCAATACCATTTTGAATGAGTTGATTCTCCTTCTATCAGCTTTCTTCACTGTTCAGCTCTCACTTCCGTACATGATGATAGGAAAGACAATTGTTTGAATGATCCTGACTTTAGTGTTCAGTGTTAAATCTTTGCATTTTATGATCTTGTCTAGTTCTTTCAGAGCTGCCCTATCCAATCCTGTCTTTTTCTGATGTCATGGCTGCAAGCTCCACTCTGGTCTATGATTGATCCAAGAAATGGGAAGTGTTTCACTTTCAATTTCATCATCATCTATTTTGAATTTATGTAAATCTCCCATGGTCATTATTTTAGTTTTCTTAGCTTTTACACTTTCTTCTTTGGCTTTGTTTAGTAGCTGCTCCAAGTCTGTGCTGTTTTCAGCTAGTATTGTGGTGTTGTCTACATATCTTAGATGGTTACTGTTCCTTCCTCCGTACGGTGCCTTCTTTGGACCTCATGCTTTGTGGTGTGATAGCTACTAGAAGAAGCAGGCTGAGTCTAGATTGATTTTCTTTAGGGCACACAAGCTATTCTTCTAAGGTAGAGATAAAAGTTCTGTGTGCTGGTTGGACTAAACATCTATTCAGATCTTTTAAGACTCACCATTCTGGTTGTTTGGTGTACCAACAGAGACTAAAAGTGTGCTATCCTTTGAAGATGCTCAGTATAAAAAAATCCAATCAAATTACATTATGAACATTTCAGCACCAGATTTCTTAATCTGTTTTTCATGGGATTAGTAAACTAAACCAAAGGAGACACCATTAAAATAAGGCACCTATGCATTCATATACTTGCAAAAATGCAAAGTACAACTTACCACTGACTCCAGTCTAATGCCCAGTATCCCAAGTGTATAGTAAGTCAGGAAGTCAGATGAGGGCCTTTTGACATAATGTTGGTATGTCAGCTAATTGCAAAATGCAAACAGCTGGATCATATTTTAAAATCTGATTTGGAAAATATAGCAAACCAGCTGCACTTGGTAAATTTAGTCTGCAAATACTGTCCTTTAAAATATTTTCCACCCATAATTTACAGCTTCTGTGGTCTCCTGGCAAGCACTTAGAAAAAGAAAAAATCCAATGCTGAGTAGTTAGTTTGGCTTCAAACCAGAAGATGCTAACCCTTTACCACTATGGCAACTCTAGTGCAGCTCTGTAAAATAACTTTTGAGCTCTGAAACACAGCAGCAGAGAAGAAACATTGAGTAACTTCTCATTCCAAAAATAGCAATATCAGCAAGTAATAGCCATATTTCTTCCCTAACCCCCAACCCCATCCCAAAAATCTTATGCCAATATCCATTGCACAGTCTATTCTAGGTGTACCCAAGGCATGCTTGACTCCATAACACTATGTAAAGACAGGCTGATGTATCTTTGCATTTCAGGTGTCGATAAATGATTACTCCCAACATACTTTTAACATTAACCAAGCTGGCTGGGGCTGATTGGAACTGGAGTCCAACATGTGAAAGAGCATAGTCCTGATGCAGGGGAAAGCAGCACTAATGGTATGGTAGGTTGCAAGAATAGAAGTAGGCCTAATGGACATACACAGACAATAGCTTTTTAAACAACTGAAGTGGGCTCCCAGTTTCTGTTAGGGCTTGGTTCCAGGACCCGCATGGATACCAAAATCTGTGGATGCTCAAGTCCCATTATATACATTAGTGTAGTAAAATGGTGTCCCTTATATAAAATGGCAAAAATCAGTCTCTGCTTTTTGGATTCCCCCCCCCACCCCCGAATATATTTCAAGCTGTGGTTGGTTGAATCCGTGGATTCAGAACCCATGATACAGAGGGCCGGCTGAATGTGAAGGCAGCTTGATACTTGGTAGTTCAGTAAAAAGTGACAGTTATTGCAGTTGCCTGTTTTATGAAAAGTTCATACCAAGAGTGCTGCTTCAGCATACACAGTATTTCAAGTAGCTGCAAAGCTGATGTTTGCACATGCAAATTGGACCACAACACATGTACTCTCTGTGAAGAATCAAAGAGGAAACAAAGACAATGGCTGGCATCCTGTTAGTGACTTACAATGGTTTAAATCCAATGTACAAGGTCTGTCTATTAAATAATGAGACTGATACAATAACCCATCTTTATCTATATGTATTACAATTCAAATGCTTGTCCCTTCAATATACTCCCTGTTCACACTTACACACCAATGCAATCTTGTTTTCCACTGGTTGAAGGCGTAGAGCAGATCAGTTTCTGTCAGCTGTTTCAACACATCTGCCGTTTTCTTCTTTACTGCATCAATTGACTCAAAATATATTCTTTAAGCACCGATTTCACTTTAGGGAAAAGAAAAAAGCCACATGGTGCCAAATCTGGTGAATATGGAAGATGTTCAAGTGTAGTAATGCGTTTATTGGCCAAAAACTGCTTCATAGAAGTGCTGTGTGAACAGGCACATTGTTTTGATGAAGAATGAAACCATTTCCCCACAGTTTTGGCCTTTCTTCCTGACTCTTTCTCTCAGCTTTGTCAAAACATCCTTATAATAATGCTGGTTCACTGTTCTGACACCTGGAACCCATTCTGCCAAAATGATGCCCTTGATAACAACAACAACATCAACGAGCATGGCTTTGAATGTGGACTTGTTTTGATGTGCTTTTTTCATTCTTGGTGATGATGGTGTTTTCTAGTGCACTGACTGTCGTTTTGTCCCAGGATCATACTGGAAGATCCAGGTTTCATCACAAGTGATTTTTTTAAAAAAGGTTTGGGTTCGCCTCAAGTTGCTGCAGAATGTCAGAGCAAATTTCCTTGCAGCACTCTTTCTGCTCTGGTGTGAGAACCCCAGGGACCATCTTGGCACAAACTTTTCTCATGTTGCAATCTTCATGCAAAATTTTCCTTGCAGCGTCTTTGTTAATTAATGTTCATGGCTTCAGTTATCATTCAAACACTGAGTCAGCAGTCTCCTCGAACAATCTGGCTGATTTTTTCCACAATTTCTTCAGTTCTTGAAGTGGAAGGTTGTCTAGGGTGTTCATAGTCTTCCACATTCTCATGTCCTTCTCTGAATCTTTTGTGCCACTCAAACATACATGCACGAGACATGCAGTCTTCCCTGTAGGCCTCAGAAAGCATTTGAAAAGATTCCATTGGTGTTTTGTTCAAGTTTACAAAAAATCTGAAATGGACATGTTGCTCAATTTTTAAACTTAGCATTTTTCTGGCACACAGCAGACAACACAGCTGCTTTAAACAACAACTGACAATTAACTGAATGGCAGAGAGTGTTGATGTTTGTCATGCAGGTTCAGACACATTCAAGGTCACCACTCAAGTATTCACAATCATTTCTCCCTCATTAGAACCACAGTCTCATTATTTAATAGACAGACCATATGCCATCATAAGGTGTGTGTTTTTTGGTCACTGTGGAAGTCAAAAAATTTTACCAGCCTTGTTTAATGACCAAAATCTCACCTAAAAACCTATCTTTTAGTTGCAAGAGCCTCCTCCCCAAGGTCAGCTAATGACTGGTCAATATCTGGGGGCATCAGAAAAGCATCTGGCTATGTCCCCATAGCCAGACACAGAACAATAACTATATATCATCTGGCAAGACCTTCAGGAGTCCTCCAGAGATCTCAGCAGCTGATATAGCCAGATGCTTCTCTGATCCCCTCTGTTCTCCATGGGTCACTAAATGGCATAGGGAAGGGGGCTCCTGCAGCTAAAAGGTATGGGGGGGGGGAGAGGAGAGACATAGTACAGTTCTGTATGCAGAACTTTTATACTACATCTCCACGATATCGGATCTGAGTCAATTTGTTGGGTCCAGACTTGGTCATATTTATGGTAGATCCACTGAAATCAACGAGACTTCATTTACTCTATGAATGGCCAACCCTGGATTCAAAACTGAGTCAAAGGTATATCAGATAATACCAAAAGTGCCATGCACTTAATATACAATTGCTATATAATATACTGAATACTACAGTATATTACACCAGAGGAAGGAAATAGCCAGTGATGCAGATTTGAGTCGATTGACTCTGACTCAAGTAGCTTCAATGACTCAACTTGGACTCGGTTCAACAATAAATCATGCACTGACTCGACTCAACTTGCAACTTGTATATTTTTAGCAACCAACTTGCTGATCTTGGTTCAGTAACATAACACATTCACCCAGAAACATTAACAGAATGGAAAACATTTTTTCTCCTTTGAACAACACTTCCATGGTCTTACTGTTTTTTGCCTACTGATCACATGACAGAAGGGGGTAACAGCAAATGTGTTTGGCAACAGGCTTGAGGCAGAAGGATCCTTCTAAAGCCTCAAAAGCTTTACAGTTCCCTTATAATTGAGGGAAATGAACAGACCTTAAGTCCATTGCCTAATGCAGAGTGTTGCCTGCTACTCTTAGGAAAAGCCTTAGGAAAAAGGAAAAGCCTTAGGAAAAGTTTTTTGGAAAAGTTTTAGAAGGCTCCTCTGATGTGCAGGGGGAAGAGACTGCCGAGCAGACCTCAAGCCCATTGCCTAACAGATTTGCTCACAATTTAATTTTTTTAACTTAACTTTGTGCACGTCTTCTTGATTTTCTAGTTATTGAAACTCCACCCCTCCATGCGTGTACACACACCATCACCATGTCCTTTTTTATGTTAAAGTTGGCTCCAAGACTTGAGACTCAACTTGAAAGTATCTTGCAAGGACTTGAGACTCGGCTTCAGATTTGAAGGTAGAGACTTGAGACGTGATTTGAGACTTGGAGTAAAAGACTTGAATACATCACTGGAAATAGCAATCATGAATACCCCCTTCCTTTATTATTACTGAAGAGATACAAATAGAGACTTCAATTAATTACTTATCAGTCTTGGTTTCCTCCACTACAAGGAATTCTAGCTTGCTCTACAAAGTATAATGTATTTAAAATGGCAAGCAAGTGAAGGAATGTCATGTCTATCCTGCCACTGACATTTCCACCTGAGGCTCTTCTGTGAGACCTCACTGCCCCCATCTGAGATAGGACACTTGGTGTCCAGGCCTTTTAGTAACTGTGCCATACCTGTGGGAACCCCTCCACAGAAAGCTCATTTGGTACCCTCTTTATTGTCAATTACTGCCAAGCAAAGACATTGTTACTTATAATTAGGTCTTGTTTATGTGGTCAAAATAATACGAACAGGATGTGAATGCATGGCGAGCCATTCATACGGACATGCACATAAACACATGTCATTCAGAAGGGGGGCAGCCAAATCCACCACAAACTCCGTGTGTGTCGCGTCTGGGGCTTCATCCGGATTTTTTAAAAAAGGTCCGTACAACATGTGAATGTGCGATTGTTTGAACACTCGAATTCGCACAGATATGAACAGGCAGTGTAATTTGATTGGCTGGATGAGCATGGGGGAAGGGCTAGCAAACAGGGAAAGCGCCTGCGGCCACCATGTTAAATTTTCAGCTAAGTGAGGGTCTGGTAACACAGTGATCTTATACTCTTTTCTTTCTTTCTTTCTTGTAAATACGAACTATTGCTTGTGCGCACCATGGGAAACTTTTTTTAAAAAAATGGCGGTGGCAGATTTAAAATCACAAGTAAATCGCTCGTGGCCACCATCCTAGTTAGGGGTCATGCGGAGTTTAGGGGGCTTTTTTGAACATGAAGATAGGTCGCATTGTTGCGAATGCCTGCTTTTTTGGACATGTTTGTATTCCCCCCCCTTCGTATAGACAAGACCTTAATTTAAGCTGGGTTTTGTTTTTAGTCTTGACAGGTCATTATTTCTTTATCTTGTGTTCTGTAGCTGTTTTACACTGTAATTCATTTGATTGCTATATTTGTATGTTAGGTTTATATTCTATTGTTTGCTGTTCAAAAGTTAGGATATAAACTGAAAAAATGGTAACACTCACCCACACATATGTGCAGGAATGAAGACTACCAAACAACAGCAAAGATCAGCCCCATTAGCATGGCACTTCCAAGCAAGCAGCAGCTACTACAATAGCTAATGTATGCAGTAGAAAGAATTTATTTAAATGAACTGATATTACAAAAAAAGAAAAATAAAAGTAGAAATAGACAAGAAATCAGGAACATATGATTTAATGAATGCTTTTGTTTTGGAACTGTACTGCTGCAATGCTTATAAGGTATAATGTAGCTTTAGTCCACATAACCCTAGCTTATTTTTAAATTGTGAATTACCAGTAGGACTCCATGGGAAGAGGCTTGCAGGTGCTGCATCATTGGGGGAAAACTACTGCTGCTGGTATATGAGCCGTAGAAATGCAAGAGTCTTTGCATCTTTTCTTCCATGGGAATAATAGCTTGTTAAAACAACTGAAGGGGAAAAGATTAAATAGTCTTTCTCCTTCTATGTTGATTTTTCCTCCTCAAAATGCAGCCGAGGGGCAGGGGGGAGGAAAACCTATGGGACTACCATCGTTTCTCCCCAGAGTGGATTTTGAGGCTGTTTGGGTTTGTCTGTTTGTTTTTTAAATACACAAAATGAGTATCATTATTTGTTTTCTAATGTAAGATGCTATGACATACATTGATTAAGATGAAATTTAAGATTACAGACACAAATTATAATGCAAAGAAGTCTGCCTACCATTCTCTGATTAGTTTCTAAAAGAACTATTCTGATTTTTCCAGATGGATTTGCTTTGCCAACTACTTCCATATGTCCTTTATTCTTTCATTCTTGCTTTCTTATTGGATTCTGCCTAGATCTTATGAACTAGGTAGCACTCACTGACACCGTCCATCTTACCACATTCAAAGTGTAATAAAACTGACATATAGGAATACTTGAATAACCCTTGATGTTATATACCAGTGGCAAAATGCATTTAAGCCATTAGATGTCATTTCTGTTGTTATTTTCCCAAACATACAAACAAAAAGTGTGTATAATACAGTAATGCAGGACAACAGCACACGGATACTGTGGGGAAATTAAAGTCACAGTTGGACCAATGAAATAATTACAATAAAAAATTATCCTACCTGCTTATTGGAAACCTTAGAATTACAAAGGAAGAAAAGTAATGGATTCCAAAAGAATCTCTGGGTCACAGAATCTAAGTTAGTTTTGATAAGCATTTAAAGGAACCACTTCACCTTTCAATTCTCATGTAAATATGCAGTAACTTCACATGGAATTGCTGAGAAAAGACAACATAGATAATACATCATAACAGAAGTTAGGCTGCCTATTTAATAACCAACATTACGAGATTGAGAGCAGTATATGGGTTAAGGTGCTCCTGCCATTTAATCTAGTTTGAATTCCTGCTTAATCATCCTTGATCATGCTGTAGCTGCAATAGTGCACTACCACACTTTCACCAGAAATAGCCATGGTCATTGCCAAGCAAGGTTTGCAAATCCCCTTCAAACCAAAATTCCAAATCACTTGCCAAATCCAATTTAATGCTAGCAAAATGTATACCCAAGCTAGCACAATTGCACTGGATTACATCTTTGCACAAGTGTGTAACTGCTTTGCACAAGTGTGTGTTCAGTAACAGCAGTATCGATCCCACCCTTCTGCTTACTCTAAAATTGTGGAACCACTAGTACAAGAGGGTGCACAATGCCATAACTGGATATTTATGAGAAGGGAGCCTTGACACTCACATTTAATTTTCTAACAATGCCTAAGGTATCAACAGGATTATGTAGGCACCAATCTTGAGACTATCTGTGATTTGCAGGGCATTACTACATATGCTCACTCAAAAGTATGTTCAGTGTTTGGTGGAACTTAGGGTGCGGCTATACGATCATTAAAAAATCTGTATGGGGGGCAAAAAATACGAACAGCCTGTCATACGAACTGGCTATACAATTTTTAACCCCCCTAAACACCGTATGACTCGCTCTTCCAGAAGCTGGCTGGAGCGAGCAAGCCAAGCGGCAGTTTTAAATCTCCTGCTGCTTTTTTTTTTTTTTTAAATAAAGGTTCCTGGTTTGCGGACAGTCGGTTTTCTGTATTTACAATATAAAATAAAAATAAATAAACATATAAATTCATGGACTTACCGGACGCTCGCTAGCCGGGAAGCCAACATGGCGGCCGCTCCCAATTCCCCTCTGTGCTAGCCCCGCCCCCTCTACTCAGCCACCCAATCAGATTACCCTGCTTGTTCGTATGTGTGCGAACGGACCGTACAGACCATCAGCCATCCAAACGGCATACGGATTTCTCTTCGCGATCCGCTTTCCCTCCTGAACACCACGTGTGCATATTTCAGGGTGGAAAATTGGGCCCCCCTCTTTTGCATTCGTGTGCATCCGAACGGCCGTTTGTACCGAAGCGCAAACTTTTGCACGCCGTATGTATTATTTAAATCATGTAGACGGGACCCTACTCTCTAGTGAGTGTTATTTAGACTGCCAGCTTAGAAATTTAGATGGCCTTTCAATTTAAACAACTTCATCAAACGGCATCATAAAAAGGCTTTACTGTATTTATGAAATACAATAGCATGTGGGCCTTCCATCAATTTAATGTTGATTTCAGCATGGGTATCAAATGAAGTGTCAGTTACCCAAATTCGTGTAGTATAGCAAGTATGATTATGACTACAATTCATTTCCCAGGATTTCAGATCTGATCTTCTTTACAGTTGTACATACATCACTGTGATTATAAATGCAGAAGCCGGGACAGATGTATGGATTTTCTCAGAAGTGTCAGGAGCATTACAGATGCCAAATACTGCCAGAGAATAAATCAGTCAAATGATTAAATTATTTTTGCAGTTTAAGAATTAAATTATATTTTCTCAGCCAAGTAATTCTCCAGCAGACCTATTAGAAGAACGACCTACCATCACTCCTAGTGCTGCCAGGTGACTAAATTTAACATAACCCTACATTTACATACCTTCTTTCCCAACAAGGTCTGTTAACACTTAACAGTGGGCAATTTTAAGTTCCCTTGGATCTGAGTATATTAAGCATACACTGAGCAATTTCTACCTTGGCTCTTTAGAGATGTGGCATACTCATCCACTCTACCAATCCACTATTTTACCATCCCCCAAAAGGGAGACAGCCTTTTACCCATGTACAGTACCAAGCTCCTCACTCCTTTATCTTCACAAGGGATGGGCAGAATCTGAGTCAGAATCTAGCTTTAGATCTCTGTCTGATTTGAAGAAAACTAGAGTTTCCTAACTCTAATAGCAACAACAAAAATGTTTTTCCTCCCTAAGTTAGTTACTGAAGTACACAAAGCTAGAGACAGAAGAAATTGTGTGTGAAAGCTCATGACTGGTACTAAAAATAAGTTCCTAGGCTGAACATGAATTGCTCATAGTCTGCAATAGATAATTAACTCCATATCTTTGGTCATTGTTTTCCATCTGCCCCTCCCCTACCCCCACTATTTTTTTAATCCATTACTTTGCCTCTGACACTGTTAGGTAGACTAGGCTTCTAGCTGAAAACCCACAAACCTAAAATCTACCTACTCCTGTCTGAAACAACTATTAAATGTACAGCAGCCCCATCAATATATCACCTGCAGTTTGGCAACGCCCACATTCCAGCTACCCAGACATGTACTTTGTCAGTACGTAATTATTCCTCCACTTGCACTCTTGAAGACCATAAGCCAGAGACCATAGTGGGCACAGCAAAATAATAGGTAAATTTGTCAGGGAATAAGCATTACATAACTATGTAGTCTTTTCATCGCAAGATGCAGTTTGGTGATGTTAGGCATACTGAGAAATATGGTCTGCATATTTTCTTGCTGTGCTAGCCATTTTGCAAATTACCATGTATGCTCCTTGTCTTCTTTTAAGATAGATGTCTTCCTTGGTTTCTAAAGGATACATAAAAGACTAAACCAACAAATAATTTAGTTTTGTCAAAGATGCAGGGAAAGAAATGGAAAACCTTCTCCTACAAGTCAAAAGTAATAATGTGACATATTACAGTTGCTATAACAGAAAACAAATTTTGTACACCACTGCTTGTGCTCAATTCATAAAGCACTCCAAACTGATATATTGTAAAAACAAAAACAAAAAAAACCAGAAATCATTCTTACTGCTACTCTAATTGATTCTTTCCCCCCCTTAAGCTAAGAGCAAAACCCACATTATGACAAACTGTTGTCATGATGTGATTTTGCCATACCAGTTTCACACAGTGATGCTTTGTTCAAACAGAAAAGACAGAGTCCTATGGCATCCAAAAAAACTAATAATCTTGTACAGCTTGAACTTTCATAAGCTAAAATCTACTTGATCAGATGAGTGGAAATGGACATATGAATCTTTCAATCCTGGGTGATATAGGACTACATTTCTAAAGCAGTCCCCTTCTGAAGAAAGTTTTAACAGACATTAGTATTTACCTTCTACTCGTATATAATTTGGTTCCATTTATGAATTCTCATCATATTCATGGTGACTACTTTGCAAGTGGATAAAGAGGACATCGTCTCCCCAACAGTGGTAAAAATCACAAGAGTAATCTGTAGGAGATCAGTGGTAACCATAAATCTAGAATGGGCCAAAATCTGATTGAACTAAGAACTTTAGAATTTCATAGTGTTTAAACATTGCTATTGAAGTTGCTGTGCGGCCCAACCATTCCTTCATGATTTCCAGTAAGAGCCACATTTATCTGATTTCTTGCCAATATATTCCTTTGCCAAAGGAAAAAACCATTGCCAAATGAATAAATTAATGGCAAGTCCTATAATATTCTAATGAAATGTTACACGAAATCAACATGGTGAAATCTGAACATTCTTATTTAATGTATGGCTAAAGGGATTGGACTTGTCCTTAAGCAAAATAAGTTTGATAACACCATGGATGGAGGTGTTAAGTTTAATGCATTTCAATTACCTTTCACAAACAAACAAACAAAAAGGAGTGAAGTAGGCTCATGAATATCAACATTTCATAGGTTTTTTTGTGGTTTTTTTTTCTGGGCTGTGAGGCCGTGTTCTAGAAAAGTTTACTTCTGACATTTCGCCAACAACTATCATTTCAGAATGCACAGAGAAGCTATTGAAATCCACAAACACCTAGACAACTTCAACAGGAAAGAAGAAACCCTAAAAGTAAACAAAATCTGGCTACCAGTCCTGAAAAACACTAAAATCAAACTCAACACATGCAAATGAACTCCACCCAGGGACAGGGGGATTTCCAGCAGACAATGGACCATTAGCCAAACAGACACTAATCTTCCTTGCACATCTCCACCCAGAAACTAGCCATTCAAATACACAAATTTACATAACCTCTCCAACAGGGGCTCACAGTATATAAAACTCCCACACACTCCTACCAACCATTCTCTGAAGATGCCAGCCACAAATGCAGGCGAAACGTCAGAAGTAAACTCTTCCAGAACACAGCCACACAGCCCAGAAAAAAACCCACACAAAACCTATAGATGCCAGCTGTGAAAGCCTTTGACTTCACATCAACATTTCACTTCATACAGGAGGCTAACTGTTTTTTTAAACAAATGAAAAGCTAACCTTCTATAAAAGACTTAGGACCCAAATCACAGCATTACAAACCAAGTGGTTGGCTGTTTCTAGTGATCTCTCCCTCCCCGCTTCTCTCTCTCTCTCTCTCTCTCTCTCTGTGCATGCTTCCTTATTTATATTTTATTTATATCTTGCTTTTCTCCCAGCATGGGACTCAAGGTGGCTCACATCAATATATGCACTCTCAAGTTTCTGTGCTCAGATCCCAAGCTCTAAAACTTTGGACACATTTCCCTTACAGATGCTTTAATGGTGTTCGGTGTTCAAAGCTGATGTTTAGGTTCCAAGCCTGTGAACCAATCTCTCCTCATACCCCAAGATGGCTCTTGCATGGTTATGGCTTGATTTTGAGCAGTATCTTCTGGGGTCAACTGAGGCCCAGAGATTATCTTTGAACTGGGAAGTAAGAGAGGCTGTTGCCAAGGGCAGTACTTTCTGCTACAACTAATCAGATATGTCAGAGGCCAAAAAGACAGACAATCCTGAGTACAGAAAAAGCATACTAATGCGAGTGAAAGATGCCTACAAAGAAGCCAGTGAGGAGGATCACATGTGAGTTAGTTGGCTGAGCAGTACCAACATCAAGTTCAATCCACTATAAGCTTATGTGTGTGAACCCCAGCAAATGCCAGGTCATCCTTTGTTCATAATTTGCATAAGCAGTCCCAGCAATTAGATTAACTAATTTAATTAGGTTTAATCGCCACAGAAGTCTCTGTCACATGATCTTCTGGACAGAGTAAAAAGCAGTACCTTGGTTTTTAATCACAGCCCATAAAAGTAGGATGGTTTTGTGCCAGTGATATGCACATGACATCAGCACAACTAAAGTTTGAAGAATTAAACTAGACAGAAATATTGAATATGCGCATAACAAGGCAATATAGTTGTCCCTTCACATTCGCTGGGGTTTGGTTCCAGGACCTCCCGTGAATACCCAGATCTGTGAATACTGAAGTCCCATTATATGCAATGGCATAGCAAAATGGTGTCCCTTATATAAGATGGCAAAATCAAGGTTTGCTTTTTGGATTATTATTTTTTTAAAGAATATTTTCAAACCGTGAATACTTAAAACCGTGAATGCAAAATCCATGAATCTGGTGGGACAACTGTACAGCCATTCAAAATTAGTAACAAAGGACTTTATCAAACAGCGGGGGGGACCCCGAGGAGGTCAGGAGAAGAACGGGGCTGTCGCGCTTACAGAGCTTCATTTCGGACAATGCCATCCTCCTCCGTCCTCCTCCCAACCTCCTTCCGACCTTCCCCCGTGCTGTGGCACCACTTTTTATTGATAGAAAACCTCCATCAATAAAAAGTGGTGCCCACAACACGGAGAAAGCACAGGGGAAGGTCAGGAGGAGGACAGCATCATCTGAAACGGGACTCTATAAGCGCGACAGCCCCGTTCTTCTCCCAACCTCCTTGGGGTTTTCCCCCCCTGTTTGAAAAAGTCCAAAGATTCACATAGAAAGGCCTATGACAGTAGCCATTTATGGTATCCTAGACATCTCTTAGAAGACTGGTTGAGAGCCAAAGATCAATGACACACACCCATGCCCATTTTTCTTCAACACTTTCTTTAATGATAACAATAATTTTAAAATCCAATTATAGAAGTAGCCCCTGTGAGTTTCAGTGAAGTACTGAAAGGGGAGGGACTAGTTAACTCTTTTCTTCCTGGCCACCTCTCATCCCTTCTGGACATTTTCCATTCTCCCCAACACTGTTCTTTCTTTCTTTTAAATCCTAAACACTTTCTGTTTAAAAGAAAAAGAAGATATATATGGCTACGTATGCTGTATACTTTGGCCGTGATTCAAGGGAAGCAACGTATTTGCTTTGTTTAACTATCATGTACTTTGTTTAACAATCATGTATTTCATTTTGGATAGTTCTGCCTAAAACAGCTTTAAATTTTTGTCCTCATTTCTTATGAAAGAATAGATACAATAAACAAGATGTTTAATACTCAGAAAATTAAAAACCAAAATAATGGTCTATTTAAGATGTTGCTTCCAGACTGCACTGTAAATGCGACCGTGGCTACAGTTAAGACTACAGTTAAGCTCGTGTTTTCTGCTCAAAAAATGCTGAACCACATCAGTCAGCTATGAACTTACTATATACTAAGGATTCCAGGCAAAATTTTTAAATTTTGTTTTCAGTCACAAATAGTATGTGTTTGACTGGGCCATCTGGTTTTGACTAAACACACCTTTTGTGGCCTTAGGGCTCCTCCAGACTACCCCATGGTACTAGACATATTAGGGCATTCTCTCTCAGGACTCACACCTTATTATAACAATTATTTCACCTCCCACATCCTGTCATCCCTAAATATACCAGGGGCTTGCTCCTATTTTGGTGCTAATTGTAGTGCTATCTCTGATTTGCACATTTCTTTTTAACCATTGTCCCCTCCTTCTTGAAGTTTGGCTGACATGTGACATGTGTGTGGTTTTCTGCCACCCCTCCATCTCCTCCATGAACTCAATACTTCACTGAATATGCTCTTCCCCCACTCCTAGTGGTGGCACTAGGAGGGTGCGGCGAGCTGAATAGCACCGGGTGACACTGTCAGAGGGAGGGGTGACACCACCCACCCTTAGTAATACAACAAAGCCATGCTCTCTGACTCAAGGGTTATTCCTGTTTCTGTTTCAATTTTTGTTTTTTTTTCCAGATTTTTTGGTATAATTATAGCGCTAAAGTGATATAAGGCTATACTACTATAACTCTAAAAGTAGTTGTACTCCTCTATAAAGAAGGAAAGAAAAAGAATCTGTTAAGTTCTATTTCTATTTCATATTTTCTATTTCATTGGGGGGAGATAGTCAAGGTGCTAATATGATATAAAGCAATACCATTTTAGCATGATAATTGTAAATAGAAAGGGGGATGGTGGTCAATCTGGTAACTGCAGGTTTAATGAGGGAATGAAGGCCAGTAGAAAACCTCCACAGAAAAGGTGACACACAACCATTCAAAATATCATCTGTTGGTCTGCCCAAAAATACAGCAGGAGGAATTAAGACAATTGATATAGACATGTGACATTTACTGAGGCCTGTATGGTAAATTCCTGGGACACAAAAGAATAACTTAATCTAAAGTTGGAATAAAATGTTGCAGTTTGCAACAGAAATTCACCAAAATAAAAAGTACTAGGACAAGAAGAATATCATATGTATATCAGGGAAAGCCCCCCAATAAGTACAACTATAACTTCTGCCAAATCTAGTCTATGGAAAATGAATTTCAACAGGGAGAAATGTAGGATACTACACTTATTTGGGGAGTAAAAATGAAATGCACAGATATAGGATGGGTGACACATGGCTTGAGGGCAGTACATGCGAAAGGGATCTAGGAATCTTAGTGGACCACAAGCTGCACATGAGTCAGCAGTGTGATTCAGCAGCTAAAAAAGCCAATGCAATCTAGGCTGCATTGATAGGAGTACAGTGTCTAGATCAAGGGAAGTAAGAGTGCCACTCTATTCTGGTTTGGTCAGACCTCACCTGGAATACTGTGTCCAGTTCTGGGCACAACAATTCAAGAATGATATGGAGAAGCTGGAACGTGTCCAGAGGAGGACGATCAGGATGGTGGGTGTTCCGGAAGCCATGCCCTATGAGGAGCAGCTTAGGGAGCTAGGTATGTTTAGTCTGGAGAAGATAAGGTTAAGAGGTGACATGATAGTCATGTTTAAATATTTGAAGGGATATCATACTGAGGATGAAGTAAGCTTGTTTTCTGCTGCTCCACAGACTAGGACATGGAGCAATGGACTCAAATTACAGGAAAAGAGATTTCACCTAAACATTAGGAAGAACTTCCTGACAGCTGTTCAACAGTAGAATA
This sequence comes from Gambelia wislizenii, assembly GCA_030847615.1. NCBI lineage: Eukaryota > Metazoa > Chordata > Lepidosauria > Squamata > Crotaphytidae > Gambelia > Gambelia wislizenii. The sequence goes on along the minus strand of JAUMIR010000001.1, from coordinate 158,717,462 downwards.
CTCTGCCTGGGAGTGTGGTGGAGTCTCCTTCTTTGCAGGTTTTTATGCAGATGGATGGCCATCTGTCGGGAATGCTTTGATTGTGTATTCCTGCATGGCAGGGGATTGGACTAGATGGCCCTTGTGGTCTCTTCCAACTCTATGATTCTGTGATTACCAGATGCGGCAAATATGGCATGATTACGACAACAGGATACCGCAAAAGGGCTCACCTATAGCACAATGTCATCGACCTCACATTCTGCTGCTATGAAAAAGGCATTCTTTTTTATTAGCAAGCCAAGCTGCTAATTGATATACTATGGCATTTTTTTCACAGTAATCCTTGTGTGTGAAACTGCGCCCCATTCTGCTGGTGTGATTTCAGTGTCAATGGGCAGTCCCCAGCAGAATATTTCCAGGTGAGAATGTGAAAACTAGGTACAGGATATTCTTTTTATGAACCTCCCCATTTTGCTGGCAAGTTTTAAAGTGTGTTTCAGTACTTATGCGCTGGTTTTGTTTGTTAATTTAGGTGTTTTTAAGCTTTTAAGTGTGCTCTTATCTTCTCATGAGAAATGCTGAAGTCTCGCCATTGTGAAAACGCTGAAGTAAACAGCACTAGCAGTTGTGTTGCAATAATTCTGGCGTGACCCTTTCTCATGATTACGGCAGCGTGTCATGAGAAGTGTTACTATGCCAGGATACTTATGCTTTAAAATATAGTGGGAGAAAAATGTTTTTAGAAGCTCATCTGATAATCTTCTATATTGCTCTTATGTTTATAAAACACTATTGGGTTAGATATGAATCGTCCTGCCTCAAAGCAGGAATATGCAGAGTTCTGGTAGACAGCTATAATGTGGCCTGCCGGATGAGATCCGCCTATTGACATCATTAGACAGCTTTAAAAAGGCTGTCAAGACGGTTCTCTTCAGGCAGGCTTTTCCAGAATAGCTAACCCCGGCCTCAGGAACCCCCTCTGGAGGTTGCTTCTGGACCTCCAAACTGATGCTGCTTGCTCGAAAGGGTTTTTAATAAACTGTATTATATACTGATTTTAATTTGTATTAATTTAATAATGTTTTAAGGGGGGAAGGGATTTTGAGTGGTTTTATACTGTGTATTATTTTATTGTTGTAAGCCGCCCCGATTGCTCGCAGAGGGGCGGGATATAAATAAATATTATTATTATTATTATTATTATTATTAACAGAAGTCAGTATTTGCTTCCAGCTCTAAAAATATATGTTCCATACTACTGATGAAGTACAACAAAACAAACCACAGGATGTGTTCCCCAGGCAAGTTCATTTCACATTTAGATTTTCATCAAATCAGTGAAATATATCTTAATCTTGTACTCAAGAAAGCAGTGCAGTCCATACATTCTATTAAAGTTTGTTGCATCCACGCATGTTAATCACTATGGCCTTCTTCTTGTATTCTAGTCTATGCATTCAAATCAATGCATGGAGATACATCGGACTGTGATCTTGGGCCCAACCATGACATCTTTTGTCCACTTCTATGCACTGAGCAAAACAGGAGAATCGGCTTCAAAGAACTATGTGCATGAATAGCAATACTGTATAACCAGGGTTCCCGCTTATGAATATAGACTATATATACATAGAACCCACAATCTTGTTCCATGCAATGGGATCAGGAGGTGAAGTGCATAGAAAGAATAAAGGATAATGGAGAGGGTTTTGATGCTACCACCGGAGATAGCTCTTTGAATATCAGAACATATACAATGTTGTTCAATGGAGTCAAATTACATATTGAACTGTGAGTTCTTAGCTGTGCAGTAATGACTTCATGCACATGAGTGTTTGAGAATTAACTCCCAATGAAAGTTTGATATCAGTCCAATACACATGCATAACTGCAACAGCTGTATCAGTACTACATAAGGCATCCCCATCATACTGTACTGCCAATAATGATTTCCTCTCATCTTTTTATTACAACGTGTTGTAATGTGCTCAAGGGGCTGATGTAAATGCTCTCCATTTCAGCCACCATCTAGCTCCTATCATGCTCCACCCCACTGATATTAAGAATTAGCATATAACATGTGGTTGTGTGTACCACTTTTACACTACATTTGGGAGTTATGCCTACTGTCAATACAATAGTCATGATCCCAGTTGCTGAAACTCCATATTGTTCTAGATTGTTTCATACCACTAATATGCAACAGACCTCGGGGTACAATAACAACAAAAGAGGAGCTATGTTGGATCAGACAATCTGTTCTCACCAGATGCCTATAGGAAGCCCATAAGTAGGATGCAAGCATGACTCTCCTGCTTCTCTTCCCTAGAGACCAGTTTTCAGAAGCATACAGCTTCCCATACTGCAGGTAATATATAGTCATTAGGACTAGCAGTCACTGGTAGCCTTATCCTCCATGGCATATTGAGGTACTCATTATGTTAAAATACTAGTAACTAGAAGAGCTTCTGTGTAATTAATAGGTACTTGCGCTGGGCAGGGCACGTTTCTAGGATGGAGGACCATCGCCTCCCAAAAATACTACTCTATGCTGAACTTGCCACGGGTCAGCGTAAGAGGGGCACTCCAAAAAAGCGATACAAGGACTCCCTGAAACAACATCTCAGGCTCAGCCAAATTGATCACCAACAATGGTCTGCCCTGGCCTCACATCGGGAGGCATGGAGATGCACTATCCACAATGCTGCAACCTTATTTGAGAACTCATGCCAAACAAGTCTTGAAGAGAAACGGCAATGCAGAAATATTCACAACACGGAAACATCACCCAAGGAGACCTGCTGTGCTTTCTGCAACCGGACTTGTTTATCTCAGATTGGCCTTTTTAGTCATCAGCGTGCTTGCAGAAAACGCGGGATGAGTCCTTCCTGAATCTTCGTTTGCGAAGAAAAGCCAGAGAGAGAGAGACTTGGATCATACCATGTGGTGAATAAAGATATGAGATATTTTGCTATGTGTGAGCATGCAAGCAAAGCTACAATCAGCTATGACTTAACTATGGTGAAAGGTATCTCACAGTAAAATGCCCCACATGTTCAACATCACTCTTGGCTTCCTCAGAAATTGCAACATGTAAAACATTTCTTATTTGTTTCTTTAGTATTTCCTTAAGCCATTATAGACTCCAAGTACTGGAACAATGAAGTTCATGATAAAGGAGGCTGCCCAACTTAACAAGAGGCATCATTGCAGTCCAGGGTGTGAGCAGAGCACTGGGGGCCTCCCAGCATGGTGTCTGGTGGTTTCCTTCTCCCCAGGGTTCTGTGAGGCTTGCTGCGGCCCTGGAGAGGAGTGGGAACTATCAGCCAATGAAATTAAACCATGGTATGGATTCATTGGCTGGTCGGCATGGATGAAGTGAGCTGCTGGCAACCTTCACTCTGGTCAGATGGGAGGGCATTTAAACTTCAGCCTGCTCACATGCTCAGCAGAGTTTTGTTGAGCGTTGCCCTGAACTCACAGTGGCAAGTGCCTGAGGTGCAACAGGGGAGGGGTGCAAGTCTAGTCTGTTGCCAATTGTCCACATTAGAAGCAAGAGAAGTCAAGAGCATGTCCAGACGCCAGTCAGCAATAGTCCACACAAGATGCAAGAGTAGTCAAAAGCCAATCCAGAGTTCAGTTACCAAGTGTCCATATCAGATGACAGTGAAACCAATAGCAAGTCCAGAGTTCAGTAGAGTCAGCTCCAAGGTCCAAGTCCAGGCTCAGCAAGGAAAGACTGCAACAGACCAGAAGCCCGTCTGAAGTCAAGGCAAGCAGGAACACAGGAGGAACAGCTAAGATTACCAGTTCTCAGCACTAAAGCTTGAAGGAAAACTTCTGCCAGATTTATTGCCAGCGTTTCTAGGCCAGGTGGACCTCATTATCAAGGAAGCAGGTCAGTGTTTGGTATTTAAACGATGCTGGGTGCGGCATTTCTCTCTCTGGAGTTCAGAGAAGGGAGGTGGCCTGTTGTCTTAATAATCTATCACTGGCTGGCAGACTGTTCTTCAGAGTGAGGTATGTTTTACCTATCTGCTTCGGCTGCTCTCTCGGAGGTAACCTGGGCAGTCTCTGCAGGCTGACCCATACTTTCGCTTTCTGCTTCTTCAGGCTGAGCCATGCTTTCCCTCGCTGCCTCATCTGTGTTCTCTACTTCCTCTTCTTCCTCTGAGTCCTTGGTAAGGGAGTTCATGACAAGCGTCATCCCTCCCACCTTCCCTCTGTTTATCTGGTATTTTGTAATGGATGTGGTTTTGTGGGGTATGTTGCTATCTATGTATTGTCACAACTTTTGGGGGTGGTTGGCATGGGTCCTGGTCCAGGATATTGAGTACCATTGTCTTCTGGGCATTGGTACATATCAGGGTCCCCTTAAGGGACTTGGGGATGTGTGGGGCAGATCCAGTCTTGCCCAGCTCAGGGGTAGACACTGTTCCGGTATCCCCTGGTGGCAGAGGGACCACCCTGGAGCTCCTCCCCAGGTGGATCCTTGCCTGTCATCCTGAAGGTTCCGGCAGTGGGCTGGAGAATCAGGCTCATTGATCAACAGGTGGGTTGTTAGATGCCTGGATGTGGACCTATGTGGGTGCCAACCCTATCTACGGCTGTAACCAATTAAGTTGTAGCCTAGTTTTCCCACTCTATGATATCACATGTGTTGGTGTGTTATTTCATGTGGAGTGGAACTTGCCCCTGGACATGTAAAAGCTGCCTTCTGTCATTCTGGTTTCCTTCCCAGAGATCTAGATATTTTTCAAAACAGAGGTTTTATAATAAGAACAGTAGTGCTTCCCTCAATTTATTGTTGCCATTCTATAAAAAAGTAAATTCATAACAGTTTGGCATTATAAAGAAATGAACACAAGGTTACCAACCACATTTTATAAAGTTTTAAAGAATTGCAAGAAAAAAATGTGCATATGTTTAGTGCTTCCCTCCTTCCTTTTAGGAAAAAGAAATTCAGAGGTAAATAAACTATGTTTTACCGGGAAGTTACAGCTTCCATAAATTCATCTAGAAGTTCATCATAAGCTTGGCCTCTGATTCTTTTATGTCTCAGTCCAATATACAAAGGATCTTTTAGCAACTCCTGTTAAAAAAAAGAAAGAAAAGAAAAAACAGCAAGGTCAACAGATTGAACAAGTTATATGTTGGCTCACTTGAATGCAAAGAGAGACTACATACATTTATCTACTGTATAGATTTAAACTCGTTTATAGTTGTTTTCTCAAAGAACCCTGTGTCAATCTCCAAATGAGAATTTTCAGCACCCTCATCAAATACCAGTTCCCAACATCCTTGTAGGAAGCTTTGATGTGACGAATGTTGCTGTCCTTGAGCAAGCAGGGATCACCAGCATTGAGGCCATGATACTGAGAACACAGCTGCGCTGGGCAGGGCACGTTTCTAGGATGGAGGACCATCGCCTCCCAAAAATACTACTCTACGGTGAACTCACCACGGGTCAGCGTAAGAGGGGCGCTCCAAAAAAGCGATACAAAGACTCCCTGAAACAACATCTCAGGCTTGGCCAAATTGATCACCAACAGTGGCCCGCCCTGGCCTCACATCGGGAGGCATGGAGACGCACTATCCACAATGCTGCAGCCTTATTTGAGAACTCACGACGAACAAGTCTTGAAGAGAAACGACAACGCAGAAAGAATCACAACCCAAAAACATCACCCAAGGAGACCTTCTGCTGTGCTTTTTGCAACCGGACTTGTTTATCTCGGATTGGCCTTTTTAGTCATCAGCGCGCTTGCAGAAAGCGCGGGATGAGTCCTTCCTGAATCTTCGTTTGCGAAGAAAGCCAGAGAGAGAGATAAAACTAATATACTTTTGTAGTGTAGATACACCTGGCAAATGAGAATGAATGATAAAGAGGGTTAGATATACTTAAGTGTATTGATTTGTATGTAAATACTTAGACAAAGATACTGATGGCATCTTGATGGATCCTTTTCCATCACTTCTAAATGAAGGCATACAGTATATGAATTCACTAAGTTAGACAGTCAACTTTCATAGAGCAGAAATGGCTTTTCAATAGTGATAGAGAAGGGGAGAATTAAGAAGCTATTACAGAATCGATATTTCATTCTTTTTTGAGCACAACCATTGGCTTTGGATTTCAGATCCAAAGATTTAAAAATCTGAATACATTCATAATCCACTGCCAAAAAAGAAAACTCTCATTTTTTAAAACAAGCCCATCCCTAGCCACATAAAAAAGTAACCAAAGTTTTATGCTCAAGAACATTCAGGAAAGTGCATTTCAAGAAGCCAATGTATTTTCTGTCTTGCAACTTTTACTGTTACTGTAGTCTAAGCTACTAATAGATGCAGATTCAACATAAAATTGTTTGAAAATTCCTCTTCCAACTGTAGGAAATAGTTTGTGACAATCTATGCTTGAAGAAATGATAATCTTCACCTTGTCAAATAATAACAGAATCATATTTCCATCCTCCTGATCCCCAAAAATGTGTCAGGCTATTTTGCCAAGACCTGTAAAAGAAAGCTACTATCATCGTGTTTGGAGATGCCCATGGTAACAACAGACAACAGTGAGGAACCACAAAGACTCAGCTGTTCAAGGCCTGGAGTGTGAAAAAAGGAAGCTGAGCATAAACCATGTGTTAGGTAAGAAAACAACATAGAGTGCTCCGCCTTTCAGAACCAAATCCACTGAATACTTTAGGCTTGTGGATGTTCTGTTCAAACAAAGCAATGAACCTGTTCCGTGAGAAGCCAGGAGCTACAAGAGTAAAAATGCATGTACCAGCAATGAGCGTCCATGGGCAGATAGTTTTTACAGAGAACCTAATGCTTCATCTTTTCCAGGAGCATTTCAGGGGAAGCACCAGAACACAGAAGAGGCTAGCTACTACCACTTCCTCTTCCTTCTCCTGAGCATTGGCCAAGAGTGGTTTCCACTCCTGAGAGACCAGAGTTGGGGGAGCAGGCCAGGCCAGGGAGAAGGCCCCAAGCAATGCAGTTATCATTACTGGATCCACTTGGATGGATTATCATTTGAGGAAATGCTTGTGCTGCTTATTTTTTGTGAAACACTGAAATATTTTTATTTTATGATGCACTCATTGCAACTATCTATTGAACACCCCAGCACAATATATTGTGAGACAACAAATAGTAGACATGCTCCAGGTCAATGTATTTTTGTTTTTATTATGCTTAGAGAAGGCTTCTTGCAGATTTAATGCAGGATATTTATTACATAAGATCTCTTAGAACAGAAATTATTACATAAGATCTCTTAGAATAGAAATTACAACAAAACTAAACAAATCTCTTTCTCCCTTCCCACATCCCCAAACACTGGATTTCAGTTGCAAACAATCATTTTTTAAAGTATGCAGAAAGGTCAGATGAATCCCTGGTAAAATCAATGTGAGCAAAATGAGAAACAAGCCTGCCTGTTATGATTATTAGTATTTGTGCTGATTTGCCCAAGGTGAAGCCATTTTAAAGACACAATCTTTATTTTAGAACATAGGAAATATTCCAAAACCACATTCTAAATAAGGTTTTTTAAAAAACCCTTTCTTTATAATGGCTTGGCAAAACAGCATGCACTGGCAGACTGCTAAATTTGCTTTCCGTGAATATCATGAAAAATTATCCATTACTTTGTTCTTTACTGGCGCAGTATTCACCTTTCCAGACATAGGCACATAACTGATTAATGATCTCTACAGATTGCCTCTCTTTTCCCCTCTTGTGCTGGGAATTCACTCTAAGATTATTGTTTTTTTGTAAGCATATTACCTGCTGGAAGCAAGGTCTGTCCCACCTCCAACCTTGACATCAATATTATCCAACATCACAAGGATAGGAAGGAAATCATCCTTTGCCTCAATCCTTAGAATATTTTCCTACTCAAGACAGCCCAAACATGGTCATTTGTCTTTGTTTGCTTTGTGTTCCCCTAAGTGCACCATGCTTCCTATTTCCTCAGTTCTCTTATTTAGCCCGCATGCTAATAAGGACAGGTTGCTTACCTGTAACCATAGATCTTCGAGTGGTCTTCTGTGAATTCACACAGTTGGGTTTATTCCTGCGCCTGCGCAGTGCCTACGGAACCTTCTAGCATCGCTAGGCAGAATGTGCATTGATACATTTTTGGCGGTAACTCCGCCTACCATAATGGTCCCTTAAATAGCTCTCCCGCCTAAATCCCCTCAGTTCCTTGAATGACGCCACAATTAGCAGCATCAGGAACATTAAGCAATTGTGCATCAGTAGGACATAGAGGGGAGGAAGGGCGGGTCTGTGTGAATTCACAGAAGACCACTCGAAGATCTATGGTTACAGGTAAGCAACCTGTCCATCTTCTTCGTGGTCTCTGTGAATCACACAGTTGGGTAGATTAGCAAGCTTCCCCAATGGAGGAGGGTATGTCCTGTATGTAAGTAGACGAGGACCCCTTGCATAAGCCTTGAAAGGGATTCCCCACAAGTTTTTTTTTTGCACATTCCACAACACTGACTCATTCTCACCAAAATTCTAACAACAATGGATATGTCCAACATGACTACAATCATTACACTCACTTATTGAATGGAAGACAAAAGCACAGCCCTCCCAAAGGCAGCTTCGTTCCTAGAACGAGAGTCCAGTCTGTAGTGTGAGATAAATGTCAATGGTGAGGACCAGGTTGCAGCACGGCAGACGTCATCTAGGGGCACCCCCGAGAGGAACGCAGTCGAAGCAGAGACAGCTCTCGTAGAGTGCCCACGAATCCGTGCAGGCAGCGGCTTCTTGGCCAGTTCGTAGCAGAGCGCGATGGTCGAAGTCACCCACTTCGAGAGACGCTGCGGCGAGATCGGAGCACCCCGCTTAGAGTCAGAGTAAGAGACAAAGAGTTGGGGTGATTGTCGAAACGGAGCAGTTCATTGTATGTAGAAAGCAAGCGCCCTCCGCACATCCATCGAGTGGAGGGTACGCTCGAATTCGTCCTTCGGATCCTGCATTAAAGCAGGCAGAACGATGGGCTGGTTAAGATGAAAACTGGAGACTACTTTAGGAAGAAAGGAAATGTCAGGTCTCAGAACCACCTTATGTTTATGGAAGCAGAGATATGGATGATCCGATCGAAGGGTGCAAAGTTCTCCAGCCCGACGAGCGGAGGTGATGGCTACCAGGAAGGCCGTCTTCCAGGTTAGCAGGCGAAGGTCGGTCGAAGCCATAGGTTCGAAGGGGCATCTTACCAGCTGAGAAAGGACGAGTTCAAGGCTCCACGATGGCACGGGATCGAGTACGGGAGGATGGAGGTTCATGTATCCCTTCAGGAACATTTTCACTGTCGGATCCTGGAAAGGAGACGGTCGGTTCCTAGCCTGAAACTCCACGGAGATAGCTGCCAAATAGACCCGAAGAGACGAAATCGAAAGCCCGGCTTTCGAGAGTTCTAAGAGGAATTGGAGGACCGTCGACACCGAACAGGATTCAACGGTTAGCCCTTTGTCCGCGAGGAACCGCTGGAATCGATTCAACTTGTAGAGGTAGGCCTTCCGAGTGGAAGGTTTTCTCGCCGCATCAATAACTGCCTGAACCTCAGGAGGGAGTAGGGACGGAGGAGTAGACTGAGGAAGGACGGCGGTCACGGGCGGATTCTCCATGCCGTCAGGCGAAGAGAGTCGAGGTCTGGATGTCTCACCCTGCCTTGGTGGATGGTCAATAGATCCGGCCGTCTCGGGAGGTGGAGGTAGTACCTGTCGGAGACTAGAAGCAGTGGAGCAAACCACGGTTGTCGAGGCCACCAAGGCGTGATGAGAATCGCATCCGCTCGGTCCCGGCGAAGCTTGGCGATGACCCTTGTCAGAAGCGGGATCGGGGGGAAGAGATACAGGAGAGGGCCGTTCCATCGGTATAGGAACGCATCTCCCCTCGAATCCTTGTGTTGCACTCTGGAGCAGAACTGGTTGCACTGTTTGTTCTGTGCAGTCGCGAACACATCTATCAGAGGGGTCCCCCAACGAAGGAAAAGGTCGGACGCTACGTGTCGATGAAGCATCCACTCGTGGACGTTGGAACTGGAACGGCTCAGTCCGTCTGCAAGAGTGTTCTCGTCCCCTGGAAGATGGATGCACTGCAGAAAGACGTTCCTTTCCACACACCAATCCCAAATTTGTAGTGTGAGTTGAAGGAGCTGAGGGGACCTGGTGCCCCCTTGCTTGTTCAAATAATACATCACGGACGTGTTGTCTGTGAGAAGAAGGACCGTCCTGTTCCTCACCATGACCTCGAAGGAGCGAAGAGCTTTCTGGACTGCCAGAAGTTCAAGAACATTGATGTGTAGCAGTTTCTCGTTGTCGGACCAAACATCCTGAATCGTGTGGGATCCGAGGTGGGCACCCCATCCCTGTAACGAGGCATCCGTCGCGATGGAGACGCTCGGCTGAGGGGGCTCGAATGGGAGGCCTGAGAGGACATTGTTCGGGTCCAACCACCAGTTCAGGGACCGTTGGACGTAGCGAGGCATGGTGAGAAACATGTCCGGTGGGTCGTTGAGGTGATCGAATGCATTGAGGAACCACTGCTGAAGAGGACGAAACCGAAGCCTGGCCAGAGTAATGACAGATGTGGTGGCTGCCATGTGGCCTAGGAGGACTTGGATGTCGCGTGCTCGGATCCGACGAGATCGACGACAAGCATGAACCAGGGATCGTAGGGTGTTGAAGCGGTCCTCTGGCAGATAGGCCGCCGTGGAAATTGAATCCAAGCGGGCACCTATGAATCGGATCGTTTGTGATGGGGTTAACAGATTTTTCCATGTTGACAACAAGTCCTAGGGTGTGCAACACATTCAGGGTAAAGTCTATGTGTCTGACCAGTTGGAGCCTCGAGTTCGCCACTAAAAGCCAATCGTCGATGTACGGGAAGACAATGACTCCGTGCTGACGAAGAAAGGCCGCCACTGGTGCCATGCATTTGGTGAAGACCCTCGGTGCCGTGGAGAGTCCGAAGGGCAGGACACGGAATTGGTAGGTATCGGTCCCAATCTGGAACGCCAAGAACCTCCTGTGTGCAGGGTGAATACCTATGTGAAAGTAGGCATCCTTGAGATCGATGGATGCAAACCAATCCCCGTGCTGGAGGAGAGGGAGGATGAGGGCAAGAGTGGTCATCCGAAATTTCTTCGGGGTGATGTACCAGTTCACTCCCCTGAGGTCGAGGATAGGACGGAGGCCTCCGTCCTTCTTCGGTACCAGGAAGTACCTGGAGAAGAAGCAGCGGTGAAGATGCTCGGGAGGCACGGGTTCGATGGCTCCTTTCTGGAGAAGGGTTTGTATCTCCTCGATCAGGGGAGGGGAGGGGGGCGTGGAGTATGTCCGGCCTGTCGGAGGCAGTTCGTCGAACTCGATCCAGTAACCCTGTCGTACTATTTGCAGTACCCAGCGGTCCGATGTTATGGAGGACCAGGCTTCCTGGAACAGTGACAGGCGGCTTCCGAACAGGGGGTTCTGAAAGAAAATGCAAACATCAAAATAAGGCTTTGCAATTAAAACCGTTTTCTGCCCTGGTCCTTGGGCCTGTGTTTGGACAGCACCCGGTACCGGGATGTGGAACCCTGACTCCTCACCGAGGAAGCAGAGGAGGTCGGTTGATGAAACCGAGAGCGCCTGGAGGTCTGCGGGGCACTATCTCTCCGGTATGGTTGGCTAAGGGAGTAGGTGCTCCAACCCGAGCGGTGTCTAGGGCGATACGCAGAAGACGAGGCTGATGGCATACCATATTTTCTGGCAGTAGTCCTCATCTTCTGCGTAAATTCAAGTTTTTCGTCTGTCGACGCATTGAAAAGGCCTGTGGTATCAAATGGCATATCTTCAGTGGTGGCAGCCGCCTGGGGTGAGAGTCCCGACGATTGGAGCCACGCGTGACGCCTCAAGGCAATGGAGCCCGCCACCGTCTTTGCTGCGTAGTCAGCGACATGTCTCGCAGAATTCATCTGCTGGCCGGCCAGAAGCTGGGCTTCAGATTGGATAGCCTCTGCTAGTCGTTTTCTTTCCTCAGGCAGGTCCTGGATGAGGGGCAGCATCCTCTCCCACAACACCTGTTGATAAGCCCCCATGCAGGCCGCGTAGTTGGCAATACGAAAGCTCAGCCCAGCGGCAGAGTACAACTTTTTCCCAATAATGTCCAGCTTTCTGCCCTCGGTGTCAGGAGGGGTGGACTGGGGACGACGTTGCCTCCGAGGCTGGGCTGCCTCTACGACGACCGAGTTGGGCTTAGGGTGTTCCCTGAGCCAATCAATACCGTCTCCGGAGATGCGATAGAGCCTGTCAATCCGCTTCGAGGTTGAAGGGATAGAGGATGGGTTGTCCCAGGAGTTCTGCGTCAGTTTCGAGAGGGACGGCAGGACCGGGATACTGGCAGTTGGAGGTGCCTTTGATTTGATCCTTTGATAAATCGGATCCACCGGCTCTGTCTCCTTCTCCGTGACCTTTAGCTCAAGGGCGTGAGACATCCTGATGACTTGTTCCGCAAAGGAATGTACGTCGTCGGTAGGAGACGAGGAGTCCTCATCCAGGAGATCGGGTTGGGGGGACGGTACATATGGCTGATATTCCTCAGAAGACTCAGAAGAAACCGAAGAGTCGGACGTCGGAGGTGGAGAGCGGCGTGGGTCCTGAAGCGATGTCGTGCGTGGTGGTGGAGATGGAGGTAGCGGAGGCAAGGGCCGGAAGGGGGACACTTGGCAGCTAGTGTCTTTGAGCAAAGGTCTAGTTGGTTCTTTTCCAAAGATGGTACCTTTATCTCCCCCATGGAAGGATAGGCGAGGTGGGGATGAAGCCACAGAATGCAAAACAGCAGCCTCCGATGTGAGATGAAACACTCGTTCCCCTGCAGAGATCGAGGTCTGAGGTAAGGGAAACGGAGTAGCAAAAGCTGACTTCGCCATTTCATAGGCGCTGTAGGCATGCTCGTCTCCTCGAGCCCTGGAGGTTGAAGGCCTGGGTTCATCCAAATGATGTGGCTCGTCAGAATCCCCCCGACTGGTGGAGGAGTCTCGGAGCAGCTCCGACCTGGAGACGCAGAGAGTGGGAGAAAGCCCGTGGGCATGCTCGACTCCAGTAGATTCATCAGCCGAGCCCACCTCTACTTCAACGACCTCAAGAGAAGGAGTCGGAGTCGGTGATTTAGGACGGGGTTCGGTCCCCACGTCCCGATCCCGGGGGGGCGTCTGACGTTGCGAGGGAGGTTGGGCCTCCGAGGCAGATGCAGTTGCGGCTGTAGAAGGCAAAGATTCTCGGGCCCGAGAGCACTCCTTCTCATGTTCCTCACGCAGAGGACGCTTGGCCTTCTTTTTCTTATGGACCTTAGGCTTAGAGTGGTTCGAAGGCTCTCGGGTGCGGTCTCCATCCCGAGATCCCGCACGGTCCCGAGGATGGTCCCCAGCGCTCTCAGCGACTGAACCCGAGGCGGCTCGAGTGCCAGAGGTTGAGTGCAAGGCATGTTTATGGGAGTGGAGAACAGCCTCCGGGTCCGAAGCAACAGATAGTCTCCGAGATGGGCTTCGGGAGCGTCGGCGCTTGGCAGGTGGTGACTGGGGGGACTTTGGGGCGGGGGATCTTCCCCGTTGCGGAACCCCAGTAAATACCGCCGGCGTCGAAGAAGTCGATGGGATGAGGGCCTTCTCATATAAGAAAGACTTTAGCCTCGAGGAACGGTGTTTCCTGGCCTGAGGCGTGAAGGCCTTACAATGCACACACGCGTCCACGTTGTGCGTTTCTCCCAGGCAGATGAGGCACCGAGAGTGGCCATCGGAGCTGGGGAGCTTAGCCTGGCACACAACGCAGCGCTTAAAGCCGGTTTTCGCAGCCATATTAGGGGTAAGAAATAGGCGTCGTCAAGAGTAAGCGGTCAAACCTGAAATCAGAGTCCGTAGCCAAATCCGGGGGAGAGTCAGAGCCGTTGTCAGGGAATCCAAGTCAAGCCAGAAATCACTGATAGCACAAAACACAAAGCGAAGAGAGAAATCCAAAAGCCAGTCCGAGTCAGTATGAGAAAAACAAAAGCGAGCAATGCGAAGGTTCCTTTCAAGCTGCTAGCGCGGCGGAAAAAAAGGAACTGAGGGGATTTAGGCGGGAGAGCTATTTAAGGGACTGTTATGGTAGGCGGAGTTACCGCCAAAAATGTATCAATGCACATTCTGCCTAGCAATGCTAGAAGGTTCCGTAGGCACTGCGCAGGCGCAGGAATAAACCCAACTGTGTGATTCACAGAGACCACGAAGAAGATTACTACTACTACTACTAATAATAATAATATTTATTTTTATCCTGCCCCTCTGTTAAAACAATCGGGGCGACTTACAAAAATTAAAATACCAATACAATTTAAAATCCCCAAACACCCCCCACCCCCCATAAAAAGATATTAAACCAAATACATTAAAACAATTGATATAAAATCACATTAAAATAATAAATAATAAATACAATCGTCCCTTCACATTCACGGGGGATAGGTTCCCCAGACCCCGCGAATGTGAAAATTCCGTGAATAATCACTGCCCCCCCTCGCCCACCAAAGCAACCATGGGGCCTCCGGAGGCCCCGTAGTCGCTTTCCCCCGCCTCCCTCCTCCCTTCCAAGGCCTTCACGGGGCCTCCGGAGACCATCCCGAGGCCCCGTGGAGGCCTCCCCGGCTCTCCCCCCTCCCCCCCAAGGCCTTCACGGGGGCTTCGAAGGCTCCGTGAAGGCCTCCCTGGCCCTCCCCCTCCCTCCAAGGGCCTCCCCCTCCCACCCAGGGCCTTCACAGGGCCTTTGAAGGCTCCGTGGAGGCCTCCCCGTCCCTCCCCCCTGGGCCTTCATGGAGCCTTCTGGGAGGTTCTTTATATGCTGTGCTTTATCTCCTGATTTCCAAGATCATTCTAGACCCTGCAAGGGATCTAAGTTCCAGAATGTTATCACGTGTTGCACCTTGGTACAAGGACCAGTAACCCTAAGTTTGGGTATTAGCTAGACTTATTCAAATTATTTTAAATTCTCTTTCTAAAACCCAGTAACTAATTTTTTCTTCCAACAAAAAGTTAACTACTGTAAATCCAAGCATGGCCCATATTTTTTTAGGATTTAAATACCACAGTGTTGTACATTACCAGGCAGCTGTAGAGTAACTGAGTAATTGCCAAGCTTCTCTAGCCGAGATAATTTGCACATTTCTATATTGTTGCACAACTCTTCCTTAATCAATAGACATGGCAGATGAGAAAAAAAAATCTAAGGAGATAGATGGAACTAGATTCCATTCTTCTCATAACTCTCAAAGAAATGAATAAGTGATATCAGGGTGCAAGTCTGAGGGGTACAGAAAGTGAAATCCAGTAATTCATCCCTATCTTACAGGTAGATAGTGCTGTTTTCACAGTACTGACTCTCCACTAATAAGGCAAACTGTTACCCTTACAGCCTTCAAGTAGTGGAAAAATTCATATATATCTTCCCAAGTTTCTTTTGAGCCTTGTGATTTACACTGACTTGTACAAATCAGTTCTTCTCATCGGAGTCATACAATCTTAACTGTACCTGCTTTAGAAAGTGATCTAGAACAGTACAGTAGTTCTTAACCTGTGGTCTAGGGACCCCTGGGGTCTTCAATGTCCTCACAGTGGGTCCGCAAAGGCTTGAAAGCTGCTTGGCCCACCTCCTCCCTGCAGTGAAGTGGTTACATAGCAGGAGCCAAAGCAAAGGCTGGCTGACTTGCTTGGTCTGCACATTGCCATTCAATACACTCCAGCCACAAGAAGCAGGAGAAACGTCTCCCCTCCCCCTCCAGTGTCTCTGTAGGAAGTTTAATGAATGGTGTAATTGTATCATCATCATCATCATCATTATGGTTGTAAATCTTGAGTTAAGTCTTGGGGGACCACGGCAATAAGAGATATTTAAAGGGGGGGCCTGGTAAAGAAAGGGTTAAGAGCCACTGATCTAAAAGATTATGTACTACATACTTTTATTTCACAAATAAGAACACTTTCATCCAATCCCTTAACTAAAATCACAAGGCACAAATGATGCACTCTGTTCCAGTTCACAGCTTCAACATTCATGGCAATATCTACTGTTATGCCTGATACAAGATGTCTGGCTCAGGTACAAGATTAGCTTTTGATTTGTGAGTCTATGGCTTATCTCTAATAAATTTGCTTGACAAGAAGCTGAAGCTAAAGCTGCAGCCAATTAGAAGCTACTATTTCAGATTGAGACTTCAAGCTAGCTGTAACAAAGGCCCTTTATCCATTGTTCTTGTCTAAAGTTAAATAACTGAAAATATATGGTGTGCTTTGAACTGAAACATGCAAATGGTTTGACAAGCAGAGCCAAGTATTGTCAAGATATGCTTTCTCCTCTAATGCAACAAATGTGCTTTCTCTTTTCTCTAATTAATATATATGCATTGTTTTGAGGAATGGGATGGGTGAAAGTATATTCAACAGCTACCAATATTTAAAATATTTAAAATATATCCATTGTCTTCATGTCAGAAAGGAAAAAATAATTCACTGCAGTTCTTAGACATAATTAAAGTGTGTTTTCATGGAGTAAAGAATCCTGATATATGAGGATCAGGCTGTGTGTATGTATTAGTAAGATAGGAATATTTTCTCAGCATCACATATTACATACATCCATGATACTTGCTGTATGAGATGGTATTTCAGTACAGGAATTTCAATAATTTAGAATTATAAGTATAGCTCTCATTGGAATCCTGTTGATGTGTCTCATCTAATCTGTGGGCCAATAAGGCTAGTGTCACCCCTCCTGACAGCATCACCTGGTGAGGTTCAGCTTCTCTGTACCCCCCTAGTGCCACCATGCATCTAGCGACAGATATAGTCACTTGATGGGGTACCTAGCCCAATAATGCTCTGACAGGTTCTAGTCTCCTTGCTCCTTCTGACAACAACAGCAGTAATGACAACTAAGGCAACAATACTAGAAGATAATCCTGCTCCATGCTCCAGGTACTTCTGCCACTGAGCTCTCCACTGCTACTTTCTCGACACCCGTAACAGGCAGTCAATGAGCAACCTTCCACTTGTAAGTTTACTACAGCACCACACACAGTGGCATCTGTAATACCACTCAGGGGAGCTGGCCTACATAACCTGGTCAACTCCCGACATGTTTTCCAACTTTCACTTCCCTTCAAGTAGCAGCAGTAAGTACACTAAGGTGCTACCATTAATTAGGATGTCGTACCCAAGGCCTGATGAGAGCCAGTGATGTGTAGTGGTTTGGGTGTTGGGCTAGGACCCTGGAGACTCAATCCCCGCTCAGCCATGGGAATTCCCAGTGGGAATCCCAACATCCCCTAATGGAGGAAATTTCAAGTTTCCTAAATGGGGCCTACAGACAATCAGAATGTATCTGCTTCACTGCATCATGATTTGTTGAAAAACATTATGGAGCACCTTTTTTTGGTCCCACTACATTACAATGGCTCAGACAAAAAGCACCCTGATATTTGATGAAATTGTTTACAACTATTCTGGTGACAATAGGCTCTTCCAGACTGGCCTAAAGAAGTGTATGCTCCCACAGTATTGCTCCTTTGTTTTTGTCAGATACAGATTGTTGTTTTTGCCTCTGTGTCCACTCATTACCTGCCAGTAGGCTATTTTCTATTCTGTGTGTGTGTTGTTGTTGTTTTGGAGGTTGTTTGTTGCTGGACAAAGCAATTACTTTGATCCTTGCTAGAATATTGTTTAAACTGGAGACATAGTTTGCTGAGGTTGGGATGTATTCCTGTGTTTTGGAAATGTATCTTTTTTATTATTTTTCTTAGAATCATAGTGCACCAGCAAAATAATACTTTAGCACTGAAATGCATTTTACAATTTCTAAAAAAGAAAGAAAGAAAGAAAAAGAATTAAAACAAGAAAAAGGGGGAGACAATGAAAGGATTTGCTTTACCTTTACTACTATCTATCTTGACACCATCCAGCAAGCAAACATCATTGCAGCCTATGTTACCATACCCTCATTGAGGGAGTGGCCGAAAAGCCCAGCATCAACCACAACAGATGAACACATCCCCCTGCCAGTCCTTTTTGATCCAATATGTCTCACAATTAAAAACCAAACATAATTGGAGGGAAGGAATACTGTAAAAGGTTGCAGCTGTCACTGGTAATTGCCAGTCTGGGATAACAAAAACATCATTTAGATTTTTCAAAAAAATTAACCCAGAAATACAGCTACAAATACTGGAAACAACAGCATTTGCCCTGTCTTTCCCCCCTTTGCTCTGTAAGATGCCTACATGTCTAGTTTTATGGGGATTCTGTAACAAAACATGATTTTGTGAGATTCAAATGCCCCGTTCTGATGCATGGAGGAGAAATGGTATTTTAAAAAAATAATAATTTACTGGATGAGATGATCATCTAAGTATAGTTAGCTTTGCCTTCAATACTAGGTAAACTTGTTGGTCTTCTTTCCACCAGCACAGTTACCATTATATTGCTGCAAATCTTTGCCTCTCCACAGCCTTCTTGTAGGATACCATATTTTCCAGCTGAAGTTTTATTAAAAACAACTCCAAACATTCATGCCTTTTTATGCATGTAGCATCTTTGTTAGATGATAAGCTGGGAATGGCTAAGCCAGAAAAAGAAGAAAAAGCATTAAGGCCAAGCTTCATAAAATGCCAGGAAAATATTTAGGAAATGTATTCAAACTAAGTCACTGAAGTGTTGACAACTTTCTTTTTCAGATTCTAAAAGCTCACTTTATAAACATTCAATGAATAGTGGTCCTATTGATTTTAGCAGCCCAAATCCTGAGTGGTTTTTGCAACTAATGAGGTTGTGTGTATTTTAGGATGGGCAGCTTACAGTCCAGCTGGGTCTCCTGCCAGGCGTAAGTACTTTGATAAGTACTTGGACTTGAATTTAGTTGTAGCAATTTACAGCACTTACTGTATGTTGCCTGTAAAGTATTGCCAAAGTAACCGAAGCAACATGAGTACTCTTGCTGTTTCTGTAGGACACCTGAGAACACAAGTTCTCTTTGAATCGTCTCATGAAAGCTGCCAATATGATTCAGTGTTGTGCTGATGTGGAGCTCTTTCCAACACCCTTTTCAAAGCTCAGAATAGGTGTAAGTTCTAAAGCTCTAAATTCATTTATCTATCTATATGGATTTAATGTTATAATGTTATACCACTCTACATAAGCTCATTATCTAGCTCAAATTTGAAGGTCCAGCTACCCAAACTCTGCAGATCTGGTGAACAGTAGATACCTATCATGAACAATCTTTCTGTAATTATGAAACAATGACGCATATACAGTTGTCCCTCCATATTCACGGATTTGACATTCACGGATTTAAGTAAGTATTCACGGCTTGAAAATATTCTTTAAAAAATAATAATCCAAAAAGCAAACCTTTTTGGATTATATAAAATTTTGCCATCTTATATAAGGGACACCATTCTGCTATTCCATTGCATATAATGGGACTTGAGTATTCACGGATTTGGGTATTCATAGGGGGTCCTGGAATCAAACCCCAGCGAATGTGAAGGGACAACTGTATATCTTTTGGCCTGCTCAGTGAAAACATCCAGATTCCTGTGTACCTTGTCGTCTACCAAGTACAGACTAGACACCTACCACCACACCTACTGAAGTCATCTGACACCAGGGCAACAGAGAGTTCCCTGTCTACTTCATCTATATACTGCCTGGGCAAAGGCCCAATCTACTACCTTCTACACAAGCATAACTCACAGTTGTACTGTTTAAACAACACAGTTAGCACTTTCCCCACTAGTGCATGAAAAATTTCTCATTGGTGCAGAGTTGTCAGGAATGGCTCTATCTACTTTATCAAAATTACAGCCTGTACCCACTGGCAGACGTTTTTAGATATCAGACCAAGAAAAAAAGATCACTAGCTCCCTGTCTCCACCTGTGTTTATATCTTTCAGACAAATCAGGAAAAACTGATTGTGAACACTTGAGTGGTGACCTGGAACATGTCTGAATCTGCATGAGAAACATCAGCACTCTCGACCATTCAGTTAATTGTCAGTCATCACTTAAAGTAGCTGTGTTGTCTGTTGTGTGCTAGAAAAATGCTAAGTTTAAAAGTTGAGCGACATGTCAATTTCAAATTTTTAGTAAAATTTGAACAAACCACCAATGGAATCTTTTCAAATGCTTACTGAGGCCTACAAGGAAGACTGCATGTCTCATGCGCATATGTTTGAGTGGCACAAAAGATTCAGATAAGGATGTGAGAATGTGGAAAACAATGAATGCCCTGGACAACCTTCCACTTCAAGAATCGAAGTAGTTCTGGAAAAAATCAGCCAGATTATTCAAGGAGATTGCCAACTCAGTGTCCGAACGATTGCTGAAGCCATGAACACTGACAAAGACACTGCGCGGAAAATTTTGCATAAGGATCTCAACATGAGAAAAGTTTGTGCTAAGATGATACCTAGGGTTCTCACACCAGAGCAAAAAGAGTGCCATAAGGAAATTTGCGCTGACATTCTGCAGCAACTTGAGGCAGATCCAAACCTTATTCACAAAAAATCATCACTTGTGATGAAACCTGGATCTTCCAGTATGATCCTGAAACAAAATGACAATCTATGCACTGAAGAACACCATCCTCACCAAGAATAAAAAAGCACATCAAAGCAAGTCCACATTCAAAACCAGGCTCATTGTTGTTATTTTTTTTATATTGACATAATTTTGGCAGAATGGGTTCCAGAAGGCAGAACAGTGAACCAGCATCATTATAAGGGAGTTTTGACAAAGCTGAGTCAGAAAAAAAGACCAGAACTGTGGAAAAATGGATTCATTCTTCATCAAGACAATGTGCCTATTCACACAGCACTTTCTGTGAAGCAGTTTTTTAGCCAGATTTGGCACCACGCA
Organism: Gambelia wislizenii; assembly: GCA_030847615.1. NCBI lineage: Eukaryota > Metazoa > Chordata > Lepidosauria > Squamata > Crotaphytidae > Gambelia > Gambelia wislizenii. Next base: position 158,696,539 of record JAUMIR010000001.1, on the reverse strand, counting down.
ACTTTTTCTTTTCCCTAAAGTGAAATTGGTGCTTAAAGGAACATGTTTTGAGTCAAATGATGCAGTTAAGAAGAAAATGGTAGATGTGTTGAAACAGCTGACAGAAACTGATTTGCTCCACATCTTTGACCAATGGAAAACAAGATTGCATCTGTGTGTGAGTGTGAATGGAGAGTATATTGAAGGGGACAAACATTAGAATTGTAATACATATAAGTAAAGATGGGTTTTGTATCAGTCTTGTTATTTTAATAGACAGACACTGTATAAATAAAGATGGGTTATTGTATTAGTCTCGTTATTTAATAGACTCTTTGAAATATATTCAACTCTTCCATTCAGGGGTCTGCAGTTTCTGTTATTTTCGTTATGGTTGCTATCTATATGCTTTAACTATAGCATACTGTAAGTAACATTGCACTAACAGTAGTTGAGAAGTTGAAAGCTAGGAATACATAGAACATTTGATGCTTTTTTTAAAAAAAAAGGCAAAGCAGAACTTAGTCAAAAGAGAGTTTTGAGTTCTCATAAAGGACTGGCTGTTAGAGTACTGCTAGCATGGAATTATGCTCCTGTCATTTAATCTAGATTTACCACTAAGCTTCCAAGTTCCCAATAACCTTGAGCTAAAAGAAAAGATTGTAATGACCATTTACGGCACTACAGTTGTGAATGTTTGAGAGATCTCCCAGCACCATTACCACTGTCAAAGCTGCAATTTTACAAAAAGTAAGAGATTAATAAATGCTAGGAAGAATTTGTAAAAATTATTTCATTTACTCAAAAAAATCTGGTGCCAAAATATCAACAAGTGGATTAAGTTGGTCAAAGATTTTTGGTGTTAACAACAAATAGCATTAGCATAATGCAAACAATGCAAGTGAAAATCAGGAAAATTCAACAAAACTTTGTCATCATTCTGACTTGTTATCATAAATGAAAGCTCATATAATGAAATGAAATGAAAGCTCTCATGGGTCTGGTCTATACATTTGTTTGGATATAATTTCAGTTGCAGCACCCCACCCCACCCACAAAAAAGCCCTTTCCAAGAATGGGACACATATGCATACAGTATTTGAATGTGAGCATATGTGTGAATGAGGAAACATAGTAACAGGGTGGAAGCTACAATTCTGAAGGTTCTTGCATTTGTAATGTTCTTTCACAGTGTTTTCTATTTGTCCTGCTAGTTTTCTGGCGATAATTCCTAACAGAAGGGAACACTGACTATGAGGTCAGCCAACTGGAAGAGGCACAAACCATTCTGTCACTTCAGCACCCCAGCACTTCATTGTGCTAAATATGTAACAAGGCCACTGACATGATAAGGTGCTTTGATAGTTTGAAAACTGGTGTGGCACAGTGTCTAAAAACATGAACTAGGAACTGATATATCATAGCGTCCATAAATTGATTAGCATCATCAATTTCAGATATTCCCTGTCTGCAATATAAGAATAATAGCTTCTCTTAAAGGACTATTGTATCAGTTGTCAAGACACTGGCAGAATCCAAATGACCTTTTCCGCTGATGGATCTGCTTCTGTCAACAGAACTGGTAGGTGGTGAACTGTAGCCCTCATGCCAATCCACTCCCAAAACCTGTTCCAGAGGACTGAGAGATACTGTCAGGAGCCAGTTTCTAAGAACTGTAGAAAGCTTCAGGGAAAAGGGAAGGCAAGTAAGCTCTATCATGCTAGAAGTCAAGCACTAGGCCAATGACAGTTTCCATTGTTACTATTTAAATAGCAACTTGTATTACAGTTGTCTCTTCATAATCGCTGGGGTTTGGTTCCAGGACCCCCCGTGGATACCAAAATCTGTGAATATTCAAGTCCCATTATATGCAATGGCATAGCAAAATGGTGTCCCTTATATAAGATGGCAAAATCAAGGTTTGCTTTTTGGATTATTATTTTTTTAGGAATATTTTTAAGCCGTGAATACTTAAATCCATGGATACATACTAGATTTTCAGACAACACTGTTATAGTGTTACTATTCCACTTTATTTGCTATGGCTGCCTCCTGTTGAATCCTGGGATTTGCATTTTAGGGAGGGGCATTTACAACTCTCAGCCAGAGAGCTCTTAGGCCTCACTAAACTATAAACCCCAGAATTCCACAGGCGGCAGCCAGAGCAGTTAAAGTGGAATAGTAACACTATAACAGTGTAGTCTGAAAATCTCCTAAATCTGTGGATATGGAGGGACAACTGTAGTTGTAAAAACCAGGAGTTTCTTGCATCATGATAACACACACAAAAAAGGTCTCTTTATCTTAATTGAGATGATTTTTTAAAAAAAGATTGCCTGACATTCTGTTAGTGAGTTACAATGGTGTAAGTCCAACTTACACCATTTTAACTTACTTTTTTGGTCCTTGCAGAGGTTGAAATTCTGCCTCAGCTGAACAGTCAAAATGTTCTCCAAGACCACTTTTTTCAGCATGACCAAGATTACTATTTCTGTGTTGGTGGAGAGTGGCAGGAGCATCCAGCTATTTTCCTATTGCACAGCAATGACCTCATCCTTCGAGACCTCCACCCACCCACCCAGGAAGCCACAGAGAATGCCTGTCACAGTGGATCTGTCTAAAGGAAATAGCTGGACAGACTTTGCTGCTCAGCCTGCCCTCCACCAACAAGGAAATGGCTTCCCCAGAAGCGGGGAGGAGGAGCTGCCACACTGGAAAGGTGGGTTCATGGGAGGACTGTATTGGGAGACTGATCATAGCTGCATACCAGAGATACTGTACATTTCCTAACTCAGGATCTCAACCACTATTTGCAGTTTTCTATTTCATATTTATTTCAGAAAGTGAGTGGTCCCTTCAGTAAAGACTATTTAAAATGAGATACAGGAGATTATCACAAGGGGCCTTGTAAACTGTTTATCCCACTACCCTCCCCGACCCACTCCCACCCCACTCCTGTCCCTGTAACAGTTTTTTTTTTAAATTCACATACTTACCTGATTGTGGAATGAAAACTGTTCCCCCTCCCCTCCGGCATCCCAGAAGGCAATGGGGCTCTCAATGAGCCCCATTCACTTCCTGGTAACAAAATCCTGCTCGCTCTTGTGAGAGAACGATAGCGTGGGAAATTTAATAATAAAAAAATCACAGAAACATCAAAATAAAAAACCAAGCCCCCAAACGCACATTACAAACCCCAAGTAACCCGGGGGGGGGGGGGGATGACACTTACCTGGCTGTCCCAATCGTACCCGGAAGTGTTCTGGCACAGACCCCCCAGTGTCGTCTCATGATGCTGGTGTCGCGCCAGCATAACTGGTCATCTTTTCACTTGCCCATCATTCTGTTATTATAACGGAATGGGCTTCTTATTCATGGATTTTCCCATGAAGAAGAGGAAGCAGGGGGGAGCAGGAGCAGAATGGGAGCACCACAGGACAGGGACGACGTCGTGTAAAAGGTAAACCTTTTAGCAGTATCCTGTCATGGGATGGTTTCCCCGTCTGATAATCTCCACAGAATTTTTTTTTTATGGCTAAGTTTGCTGGGATATATTTTGTGAATGGAGAAGAAGCACTAAGAACCTAAAAAAAGGGTTTTGAAAATACTGGGAAATAGATGTTATATATTGAAATGAGTGGCTTAATTTGGAATATACTAACTGAAATTATTTTATAGTGTGTTTTGGTATTCATTCTTTGGTTTAAAAAGAGATTATTTGCTACAATTTTAAATAAATTTAAAATGGAGGGTGGGTGGCCACTATGGTATTTTATTGTATTTTTTACTGATGGCATAATTTTATACTGTACTGTGATTTTAAATTACTGTGAACACTTCTGATAGATGACTAGAATATAGATTTCTATATAAATTTAAAAAAAACACCAAAGTATTTAGATTATCAGATGACAACTAAAGATGTGCACTAAGCAGCTAAAAAAGGCACCAGCAGCTGTGTTTCTGGTTGTTCATTTTTGGGGCCAAGTTAGGTCTTATCCTCAAAAACCCAGGGTGGGTATGCATGGTAATCATAGAATAATAGAATCATAGAGTTGGAAGAGACCATAAGGGTAATCTAGTCCAACCCCCTGCCCACCAGAAATACACAATCAAAGCACTCCTGACAGATGGCCATCCAGCCTCTGTTTAAAAACCTCCAAAAGAGACCACACCACACTCCGTGGTAGCACGTTCCATTGTCGAACAGGTCTTGCTGTCAGGAAGTTCTTCCTAATGTTTAGGTGAAATCTCTTTTCCTGTAGTTTGAATCCATTGCTCCATGTTCTAGTCTCTACAGCAGCAGAAAAGAAGCTTGCTCCATCCTCAGTATGATGTCCTTTCAAATATTTAAACATGGCTATCATGTCACCTCTTAACCTCTTCTTCTCCAGGCTAAACATAGCCAGCTCCCTAAGCCACTCCTCATATGGCATGGCTTCCAGACCTTCCACCATTTTAGTCGCCCTCCTCTGGACATGTTCCAGCTTTGCAATATCTTTCTTGAATTGTGGTGCCCAGAACTGGACACAGTATTCCAGGTGAGGTCTGACTAAAGCAGAACAGTGGCACTATTATTTCCCTAAATATAAAAACTATACTCCTATTGATGCAGCCTAGAATCATATCGGCTTTTTTAGCTGCCACATCATACTGCTGACTCATGTTCAGCTTGTGGTCCACTAAGACTCCTAGATCCCTTTCGCATGTACTGCCATCAAGCCAGGAGGTCACCCATCCTATATCTATGTATTTCATTTTTACTGCCCAAGTGTAGTATCCTACATTTCTCCCTGTTGAAATTAATTTTGTTAGTTTTGGCCCAGCTTTCTAATCTTTTAAAGCCATTGTGAACTCTGATCCTGTCCTCTGGGGTATTAGCTACCCCTCCTAATTTGGTGTCATCTGCAAACTTGATAAGCATGCCCTCTATTTCCTCATCCAAGTGATGGATAAAAATGTTGAATAGCACTAGGCCCAGGACAGAACCCTGTGGCACCCCACTAGTCACTTCTCTCCATGATGAAGAGGAGCCATTGGTGACTACCCTTTGGTCTAGTGACACCTCATACTCCAGCAATCTTCTGTTGTTTATCATTTAAGGGGTCCTCAACTAAAAAAAAGGTCATAGGCAGCCACATCCAATCACTCACTTAAGTATTAAGTATTGCCTTGAAACTGATTAACAGGCCTATCTGAAGACTTGCTGCACTCACAAATAAGTGCCTGGCAGGTAGCATTCCAATCCATGGGCATACTAGCACTTTGGGGTTGTTTATACAGTTAATATAATTCAAATGGCAATTGCATGGAAGGCAATCTGTCCAAATGAACAGTCACATAAATATGTCTCATTCAGAAGGGGGCAGCCAAATCCACCTTAAACTCCTTTAGGGACGCATTTGGAACTTTTCTCAGAGTTTTAAAAAAGCTTTGTAGTGCATGCGAATGTGCGACCATTCAGACAGTTATATTCATGTTGCTGTGACCAGGCAGCGTAATGTGATTGGCAGAACAAGCATGTGGGGTGGGGCTAGCAAACAAGGAAAGTGCCTGCAGCTGCCATGTTAGATTTTTGGCTAAGTGAGAGATCAGCAAGGAGATTAAATGGTGATCTTTTACTCTCTTTTTTTCCTTTTTGTAAATATGAAATATTGCATGTGCGTACCATGGTAAACTGTTCTTTAAATAAAACTTGGTGGTGACAGATTTAAAAGCATGAGTAAATCACTCACAGCCGCCATTTTGGCTAGGGATCATGCAAAGTTTAGTGGGCTCTTTTGACCGTTAAGACAGGTCACAGCACAAATGGCTGCTTCTTTTGAGGAGATAATATTTTTCCCTCTTGTATAGATGGGACCTTTATTTCAAAACTGCTAACTCAATCACATGTATTGATACAAGATCACAAGTATTTGGCACCTGAGTGCATATTTAGAAATGGTAAATATGGTAGAGCTCTGGTAATTTTAAAATGCGCTACACTTGCCTCACTTGAAGTTATTGCACAAATAGGAATACTTTACACAGTGATACTTTATAAATATCATCTTGTCTAAATAAAGTAAATACAGAAGCCATAACTCAAGAGGAAAATAAATAGAAAAACAAATGAAAACAGAACAGGAAAACTTTTGAACTCTAAATTTTTCCACTGCATAACAGTGTACTGAAACACACATTCCATCTGTTATGTGGACTGGTTTTTCATGTGCTATTGTACTCAGCACTTTCACAACTGGATCAAACAATTCTTAATTTTATATTTTTTGAAAGCATTGTCTCTGGAAAGATTTCCTCTTAGCTTTTTAAAAACTATGCCCTAAATCAATGCAGAAATGTCTGGGCTTAAATGGTATGAAATCCATACCATATTAATGAATTCCTAAGTATGTTAAGTTCAACTTCATGCATTAATCACATTTCACAAGGAAAACAACAGTCACCCAGAACATTCATTGTATTTATCAATCCAATAAAAGAACATTATTATTATGAATGCAGCACCTGGAGAAAGGGGCTTTGAGAGCAAGAAGGGGGAAAAAATCACCCCAAGGTCCAACAGTGATCCACTTACAGAGAAGCACTCATTGTCTGACAGAATAATAATAGCAGCTTATGGAGGGCCATCAGACGCCCAACCCTGATTCCATTTTTGAAAGGGTGAGGCTTGAGAACAGATTTTGAATGGCAAGGCATATATATCTTCAGTCACCAGGAGCTATCCTTGGTGCTGCAATGCCCAGGTTGCCTTCCTGCATTTGTCCCACTGTGCCCCATAGGCTCTTCCTCAGGATCAAAACAAGGCAGGGTGTGTAGCCTTTGGTCCTGTCGGCTGTTTCTCTGTGCTGTATTACCTCTCTGCCTCAGCTTTGTTCAAATTATTGGGAGTGGAAACAATGTGGAACAGAAAGTTGCAGACAGGAAGAATTATTTGTTCCATTACTGCCCTGGCTACTTCTCTATTCCAAATTCTATCTCCTAAGGCTGATTGTATTATTTAAACAAGAATTATATCAAGGGTATAATGCATATGCTTCCCCCTAATACATACTTAGTCCCAAAATATAAAACAGATAAATATCATCGTGTGTATCTTTCCTGATGTTAGTACTTAGAAAAAGGGGAAATGCTACTCAAAAAGGAGGGATGAAGGAAGTCTCTAGTGTTCACAAGGGCATACAACTGGTGACTACTTTATGTTCTGCACTAATTATTTTGAAGCGTGTTTATTTGAAGTGTTTAATCCCCACCCTTTAGCCAGAGTAGCTTGTTGCAATTAGTTAATTTGATAGTCCCACAGGCTTAAAATCTAAACAAGATAAAAACACCTAAGGTGAGGGGGAAGGGGAGGAGGGGGAACTGAGTTACTTGCCTCTGAAAAGCCTAAGAGACAGAATAATTTTGTACTGAAGAAAAGGGAAGGGATATGCATTCAAATACTTCCTGGACAATTAAGAGTTTTATCCCTCTTTGGATTTTAAAATGAATAGAGAAGAAGTTTGATTTTAGAAAGCAGAAACACAAGATTCAAATTATCTGGGACTGGCACAGAGTGTTGGTTGATGAACAAAAACCAGGACTCTCTTGAAGTCTCTCCTGAGTTTGTGCCAACTTGGAATTTGGTACTGAAGCATGATCTGCTAGCTTTTAGTAATTTTCCAAAGCCCAGAGGTATGCTGTTCCAGTAATAGCAAAAATTACATTTCTTATAACTAAGAGATCCAACTTCTTCTGGGACTATTACGAGTAGTATAACTGATATTAAACACATTGACTATTTATTTCTTGACTATATCATATCTGTACGATTGTTGATTTCAAAGATTGGCAGACTGATAGCCAAGTGTATTGTAACCAAAATAAACTCTCTTATTTGGGGTAATGGTCTCTAGATTTTTTAAAATGAACTTGTGACTCCTGTGCCCATTAAAATGAATGCAGGCCCAAATAGTGGTAAAGATCTGCTCCTGGGAAGAAGTCCTAAAAGAGATGTACAGTTGTCTCTTCATATTTGCTGGGGTTTGGTTCTAGGACCCGCCGTGGATACTAAAATCCAGGAATACTCAAGTCCCATTATATGCAGTGGCATAGCAAAATGGTGCCCCTTATATAAGATGACAAAATCAAGGTTTGCTTTTTGGATTATTATTTTTTAAAGAATATTTTCAAGCCGTGAATAGATACCAAATCCATGGATATGGAGGGACAACTGCAATAAGTTTTGATTAGTGATGCTCTTCCCTAATCTCTAAAACTCATAGTAAACCCAAGCCTGAGCTGGAAAAGCCTCAGCTTGATCCCTGTACTGAAGCCGATGAAGTCTTTTCTTCAAAGAAATGGGTCTTTGATTTTCTTTTGGATCATTCTCATACAGATTCAGGATGATTTGAAAAACAAACACTGTGGAGGGATGTACTGAAAGTTTCCTGGGTTCCTAACAGGGGTTTAATTACTGCAGAGAATAAATTGAGGAAGAAAAATGGGAGGTGTCTCAAGAAACCAGGATGGATGACTAAAGAAATTTCAATGGAATTAAGTTTTAAACGGAACATGTATAGGAAATGGAAAAGGGGGGAAATCACCAAAAAAGAATTCAAACAGATAGCGAACACGTGTAGGAGTAAAGTCAGAAAAGCTAAAGTGCAGAATGAGCTCAGGCTTGCTAGAGAGGTTAAGAACAATAAAAAGGTTTTTTGGGGGGTATGTCTGCAGAAAAAGGAGGAAGAAGGAAATGGTAGGGCCACTACGTGGAGAAGATGGCAAAATGCTAACAGGGGACAGAGAAAAGGCAGACTTACTCAACACCTTCTTTGCTTCAGTGTTTTCAGAAAAGGAAAAGGGTGACCAACCTGAGGATAAAGGAACAGAGGATACAATAGGGGAAATCCAGCACAGAATAAGCAAAGAGGTAGTACAGGAATACCTTCTTAAATTAAATGAATTTAAATCTCCAGGACCAGATGAACTACATCCAAGGGTATTAAAAGAGCTGGCAAATATAATAAATTGGTGGGATTAGAAAACCAGGGAGGAAATAACATGCAAATGCAGATTCAAATAGGACCAAGTGGGCTCCTGGGAACTGCAGTCCAAAAACATCTGGGGACCCTCAGGTTGAAAACCACTGCTATAAGGTATCCCCATACAGACTAACCATGGCACTAACTTTCTGCAGTGGTGGGAATTCATGCTCCCGTGATGCAAGAGGGTATGCTGAGATAGCAGTGTACCCATGTCAGACAGACTTTTGCTAAGGAGCCAGACAAAATGTGGCAAACAGCTACTGGGTAGCAGCAGTAATTGGGGTGACACTGGAGAATGATCTCTCAGAGACAACGACAGTGGCACCATAGCTAACACTTGTTAGCACTGCACAGAAAGAGGCACAATAAACCCCTTTTGAATGTCTTTTACAATGAAAGCCCTATGATGAGACAATCCAAAATGAAACAAGAGATCAGGCCAGAAGATAAACTCCCAGTTCGGAAGGAACTCAATGAGCTACTGGAGAAGAGCAGAGGACAAGTATGATTAGTGCTGTTGCTAAGGGTGCAACTGGACTCAAGCCAAAAGGATGTTCAGCTATTAATGTGCTCAGAGGTGAAAGGAAAGACTGGAACTGCACAACACATATTATAGGAACATGGAATAGGAGAAGCATGAATCAGGGGAAGCTACACATACTGTAGTAAAACAAGAAATGGAACATATAAAGACTGCAATACTTGGGGTGAGTGAGCTAAAGTGGACAGGAATGGGACATTTTGAATCAGATACTTATACAATGTTTTACTCAGGAAATGAAAATCTAAGAAGAAATGGAATGGCATTAATAGTAAAGGGGTGATGTAGCAAAAGCAGTCAAAGAATAGAATGCAAAGTCTGACCAAATAATATCATTAACATTTCAGGGAAAACATAGATATAAATGTAATCCAGGTTTATGCTCCAACTATAGAGGCAGAAGAAGAAGAAATTGAAAGATACTATGCTGGAATCCAAGATAAAATTGATCACACACCAGAATCAAAGATTGTAGGAAAAATTGGCCTAGGAGCAAAAAATGAAGCAGGAGAGTGACTGATTTAATTTTGTGAGGCAAACAATTTATTCATCACAAACACATTCTTCAGGCAACCAGAAGCAATTGCATACATAGACATTGCCTGAAATCAGTTTAGAAATCATACATAATCAGAAGGCTTATTAAACCAGATAGACGATAGATAGATAGATAGATAGACGATAGATAGATATCAATTAGACTATATAATCGGGAGATGGAGAAGCTCCATTCTCTCTAGAAAATCAAGACCAGGAGCAGCTTGTGGCACAGAACATGAACTGCTAATATCAAAAATAAGAGTAAAGCTAAGGAAGAACACCGAACTAATCATTGTGCCAAAATACAACCTGAAGAACATCTCTGTAGAATTTAAAGATAGTGTAAAAAAATAGATTTGCACTATTAAGCCTAATTGATCCGGAGCTAGAAGACCTCTGGACTTAAGCTAGGAATATTGTCAGGAAAGAATGCAAAAAGACCATATCTGCAGCCAAAAAGAAAGAGAAGCCTCAATGGATGACAGATGACCCATCAAGATGACCAAATGGATGATCCTTCAAGCAGTTAAAGACAGATGAGAAGCAAAGGTAAAAGAATACAGAAATAGGGTCAGAACCCTGAATGTAACTGTTCAGCAACTTGTGCACAGAGTCAAGAACTACTATAATAATCAATGCATAGGACAGGTTGCTTACCTGTAACCATAGATCTTTGAGTGGTCTTCTGTGAATTCACACAGTTGGATTATTCCTGCGCCTGCACAGAGCATACAGAACCTTCTGGTATCGCTAGGCAGAATGTGCATTGATACATTTTTGGCGGTAACTCCGCCTACACTAGCGGTTCCTTAAAAGGTGCTCTCGCCTAATTCCCCTCAGTTCCTGGAATGATGCTGCAAACAGCAGCATCAGGAACATTAAGCACATATGCAATAGAAGGACATAGAGGGGAGGATGGGTGTGTCTGTGTGAATTCACAGAAGACCACTCGAAGATCTATGGTTACAGGTAAGCAACCTGTCCTTCTTCGTGGTCTCTGTGAATCACACAGTTGGGTAGACTAGCAAGCCTCCCCACTAGAGGAGGGTATGTCCTGTACATCAGTAGACGAGGACCACCTCATCGGTTAACTAAGATAGGGATTTATTGACAGCACATTCTCTAAGCATTAATCAACTCAGCAATGAATTAAACCAGTCAATATTTCAACTGGAATAAACTCACTCATTGGATGGAGGACAGAAGGACTGCCCTCCCAAATGCAGCCTTGTTCCTAGAACGAGTGTCCAGTCTGTAATGTGAGATGAATGTCAATGGTGAAGACCAAATCGCAGCATGGCAGACATCCTCTAGGGGCACCCCAGAGAGGAATGCAGTTGAAGTGGAAACAGCTCTCATAGAATGACCACAAACCCGTGGAGCCAAAGGCTTCTTGGCCAGTTCATAGCAGAGAGCAATGGTTGACGCCACCCACTTTGAAAGACGCTGTGACGAGATCGGTGCACCTTGCTTTGAGTCAGCATAGAAGATGAAGAGCTGAAGTGATTGACGGAATGGAGCAGTCCGTTGTATATAGAATGCAAGTGCCCTCTGCACTTCCATGGAATGGAGGGTACGCTCAAATTCGTCCTTCGGGTCCTGCATCAGGGCAGGCAGAATGATGGGTTGGTTAAGGTGAAAGCAGGAGACCACCTTGGGAAGGAAGGAAATGTCCGGCCTCAACACCACCTTATGCTTGTGGAAACAGGTGTACGGAGGGTCTGACCGTTAGGCACACAGTTCTCCAGCCCAATGAGCAGAGGTGATGGCAACTAGGAAAGCAGTTTTCCAAGTCAGTAGCCTGAGATCGGTAGAAGCCATGGGTTCGAAGGGTCGTCTCACCGGTTGGGAGAGGATGAGTTCGAAGCTCCAGGTCGGAGTGGGATCGAGCACTGGAGGATGGAGATTGACATAACCCTTCAGGAACTTCTTCACCGTCAGGTCCTGGAAGGGAGACGGTCAACCCTGAGTTTGGAATTCGACAGAGATGGCTGCCAGATAGCCTCTGAGAGATGAAACCGGGAGCCCTGCTTCGGACAAGTGGAGGAGGAATTGGAGGACCATCAGTACCGAGCAAGATTTAGCATCCGATTCACAGTTGGCCAGGAACCCTTCGAAAACGGTTCCACTTGTAGAGGTAGGCTCTCCAAGTGGAAGGCTTCCTAGGAGCATCAATAACCGCCTGGACCTCTTGAGGTAGAGGGGAAGAAGAGACGGCATGAGATGGACGGGTATTCACGGGCATATCCTCCAAGCTGTCAAGCGAAGCGTGTCAAGGTTTCGATGCCTGACCTTCCCTTGTTGAATGGTGAGCAGATCAGCCCAGTTTGGGAGGTGGAGGAAACAACGTCTGGACAGAAGTAGCAATGGTGCGAGCCATGGTTGCCGGGGCCACCACAGAGTGATGAGGATCGCGTCCGACCGGTCCCGATGTAGCTTGACGATGACCCTGGTCAATAATGGGATCAGAGGAAAGAGGTATAGGAACGGTCCGTTCCATTGAAACAGGAAAGTGTCCCCTCTGGAGCCCCTGCCCCATGCTCTGGAGCAAAACTGGTCACACTGCTTGTTCTGAGTGGTCATGAACAGGTCTATCAGTGGAGTCCCCCATTGATGGAAAAGGTCTGCCACCATGTGTCAATGGAGCATCCACTCATGGACATTGGAATTGGAATGGCTCAGTCCATCTGCAAGAATGTTCTCCTCTCCAGGTAGATGGATGGAATGGAGAAGAATGTCCCTTTGGATGCACCAGTCCCAGATCCGAAGGGTGAGCTGAAGAACTGCGGGGATTTGGTACCTCCCTGTTTGTTCAGGTAATACATGACAGAGGTGTTGTCTGTGAGGAGAAGCCTTGCCCTGCACCAACACTTTGAAGGGCTGAAGAGCCTTCTGTACCACAAGGAGCTCCAATATATTGATGTGTAGCTCCTGTTCTTCGGTGCTCCAGGAACTCTGGATCTCGTGGGGCCCTAGGTGGGCTCCCCAACCTTGAAGAGATGCATCCGTAGTGAGGGAAATATCTGGCTGAGGAGGGTCAAATGGAAGACCGAAGAATACATTGGTCAGTACTAGCCACCAGTCCAGGGAACGGTGGATGGAATGGGGCATTGTTAGGAGTGTCCTGGGGGACTCTCGTAGATGGTCGAAGTCTTCCAGGAACCAATGTTGAAGTGGTCGAAACCAAAGCCTGGCCAGGTGGGTGACTGACATAGTAGCTGCCATGAGCCCCAACAGGACTTGGATGGCATGCGCTCGGACCCGTTGGGACCGACGGCACTCATGGATTAGGGACCGAAGGGTTTCAAAACGATCTGCGGGAAGGCTGCCAAGATTGAATCCAGTCGAGCTCCTATGAACTGGATCAATTGAGTTGGGGCCAGCTGCGACTTTTCCATGTTCAGAAGTCCCAGGGTGTCTAACACATCTAGGGTGAGAGCAATGTCCATCTCGAGTTGGTGCTTGGAATTTGCCACAATCAACCAATCATCTATGTAAGGGGAAACCACCACACTGTGCTGTCGAAGGAATGCAGCCACCACCACCCTCGGGGCCGTGGAGAGTCTGAAGGGGAGAACACGGAACTGGAAGGCTAGGAACCTCCTGTGGGAAGGGTGGATCCCGATGTGGAAGTAGGCATCCTTGAGGTGTATGGAGGCAAACCAATCCCCTTGTTGAAGGAGAGGAAGGATGGTAGCAAGGGTGATCATCCTGAACTTCTTCGGGGCGATGTACCAGTTCACTCCCCTGAGATTGAGGATGAGACAGAGGCCTCCGTCCTTCTTCGCAACAAGGAAATATCTGGAGAAGAACCACTAGTGACAGAGCTCGGCGTCGACGGGTTCAATGGCCCCTTTTTGAAGCAGCGTCTGAACCTCCTTGATGAGGGGAGGGGAGGGCGGCATGGGACGGACCTGACCTGTCGGAGGCAGTTCATTGAATTCGATCCAATAGCTGTGTCATGCAATCTGAAGTACCCAGTGGTCCAATGTTATCGAGGATCAGGAGTCTTGGAACAACGACAGACGGTCTCCAAACAGGGGGTCTAAAAGAAAAGGGAAACATCTCAATGAGGACAGGCCAACTCAGAACCTCCTCCTGCCTTGTTCTTTAGATTTCTATTTGGAGGGCAGGCGGTAGCGGGAGGTGGACCCTTGGCTCCTCACCAATGAGGTAGACGACATCAGTTGCTGGAACCTAGAGAGCCTGGAGGATTGAGGTGTGTTGTCCCATCTAAAAGACTGGGTGTATGAGGAGGCATGCCAGCCCGAGCAGTGCCTGGGATGGTAGGCAGAAGATGAGGACGATGGTATACCATACTTCCGTGCGGTGGTCCTCATCTTTTGCGTAAACTCAAGCTTTTCATCTGTCGATCCATTGAAGAGGCCAGAGCTGTCAAAGGGCATATCCCCAATGGTCACAGCAGCTTGTGTAGATAGCCCGGACGACCAAAGACAAGCGTGGTACCACAAGGCAACAGAACCTGCAATGGTTTTGGCCGCACAGTCAGCTACGTGCCTTGCCAAGTTAATTTGCTGCCCTGCCAGCAGTTGGGCCTCCACTTGGATGGCCTCAGCCAGTTGTCGCCTCTCCTCTGGCAGGTCTTGGATGAGGGGACCCATCCTCTCCCATAAGACCTACTGGTAGGCACCCATGCATGCCGAGTAATTGGAAATTCAGAAACTGAGCCCAGCAGCCGAATAGATTTTCTTGCCAATAATGTCTAACTTCCTTCCTTCGGGGTCCGAAGGAGTAGACTGTGCTCGGTGTCTGCCTCAACAACAACCGAGTAGGGTCTTGGATGCTCCTGCAGCCACTCGATGCCGTCCCCAGCCATCCGATACAGCTGGTCAATCCTCTTCAAAGTCGACGGGATCGAAGATGGATTCTCCCATGAACCCTGCGTCAACTTCAGAAGGGACGGGAGGACCAGAATGTGGGCAGCTGGAGGAGCCTTAGACTTGATCTGTTGGTAGATGGGATCAACAGGCTTGGACTCCTTCTCGGTGACTTTGAGCTCCAAGGCATGCGACATGCACACCACCTGCTCTGAGAGGAGTGGACATCATCCGTAGGCAAGGACGAGTCCTCACCCAACAGTACCAGCTGAGGGGATGGCAAATACGGCAGATACTCATCAGAGGAGTTGGATACTCATCAGAGGAGTTGGATTAATCCGATGACGGAGATGTGCTGTGGCGGCAGCCTTGAAGGAACGATGTGCAAGGTGGCGGAGTTGGGAGCAGTGGAGGTAGGGGACAGAACGGAGACGCTTGGCAGCCCGTGTCTTTCAACGTCGGCTTCGATGGGTCCTTGGCAGGGAAGGAACCCTTGTCTAGGCCGTGAAAAGAGAGATAGGGTGGAGACAGCGACAAGGCATGACGGGTCGCTGCTTCAGTAGTCAGTTGAAACACACGCTCCCCAGTGAGATCAGCGCTTGACAGCTTAGCTTAGTCAGATGCGCAGTGACAACAGGCCTGGCCAGGTCATAGGCTCCGTACGCTGGTTCACCCTCTTGAATCCGAGAGGTGGACGGTTGGGGCTCATCATCAAGACCTCGAGCAGCAGTAGAGGAATCCCGAAGCAACTCTGATCGGGAGACAAGCAAGGCAGGTGAGGGTCCATGAGCCTGTGGAGAGACCTCTCCTTCCTCAGCAGATCTCACTTCAACTTTGGCGATCTCCAAGGAGGGAGTCGGAGTGACAGCTCTGGAACGGGGCTGCTCAGTACCAATGTCTTGGTCCTGAGGTGAAGGTTGAGGCTGTGGTACAGTAGGAATAGGTTGCTGTGCAGGCAGAGCAGGGATTGGCACAGCAGACAAAGTGGCCTCCAGGCCCCGTTTAGCCTCCTTTGGCCTCTCCTCAGTGTGTGTGCACTTAGCCTTCTTCTTCTTAGAGGCTTTGCCCTTGGAAGATGCAGAAGACTCCCAGTGTCGACCACCATCCTTCAAATCCGATCGATCCCAAGACTTATCCTTGGATCCAACAGCGAAGGATCCGTCCCCGCTGTTGCGGTGAGGTCCTTTGTCCCACGACGGGGGTCGAGGCGGCGATGGGATCAAAGCCTTTTCATAGAGAAAAGACTTGAGGTGGGAGGATCGGTGTTTCCGTGCCTGCAGCGTAAAGGCCTTGCAGTGCACACATGCATCCACATTGTGTGACTCACCCAGGCAGATCAAGCAGCGTGAGTGACCATTGGAGCTGGGCAATTTCGCCTGGCAGATGACACACCATTTGAAGCCAGGTTTAGTGGCCATGGCGAGACACAACAGAGATCAAATCGTAGTCGGAGACAGTCCGGGTCAAGTCAAATCAGAGATCAGAACCAAGTCCAGAGGAGCATGAAAATCATCATCAGAAATCCAGTCAGCCACAAAAAAGTCCAATATAACCACAATCAAGAGGAGCGAGATAAAATCATTGTCAAAAATCCAGTCCAAGTCAAAACCAAAAGCGAAAGTGAGTATAACTAGCGAGCGAAGGTTCCTTCGAGCTGCTAATGTGGCGGAAAAAAAGGAACAGGGGGGAATTAGGCGGGAGCACCTTTTAAGGGACCATTAGTGTAGGTGGAGTTACCACCAAAAATGTATCAATGCACATTCTGCCTAGCGATACCAGAAGGTTCTGTATGCTCTGCACAGGCACAGGAATAACCCAACTGTGTGATTTACAGAGACCACGAAGAAGATACAAAAGATGAACATAAAAAAGGAAGACCAAGCAGAAGTGGAAACTGCACTGAGGGCACTTAGGAGAAATAAATCAGTAGGAGCAGATGGCATACCTATAGAGCTGCTTCAAGCTACAGAGACAGAATCTACTCTAGTTCTAACTAAAATCTGTCAATAAATATGAAAAACAAAAGAATGGCCCACAGATTGGAAACTATCAATATACATTCCAGTTGCCAAGAAAGGGCACACTTGGGATTGCAGTAACTACAGGACCACTGCATTAATTTCCCATGCAAAGATTGGAAACTATCAATATACATTCCAGTTGCCAAGAAAGGGCACACTTGGGATTGCAGTAACCACAGGACCATTGCATTAATTTCCCACACAAAGATTGGAAACTATCAATATACATTCCAGTTGCCAAGGAAGGGTACACTTGGGATTGCAGTAACCACAGGACCATTGCATTAATTTCCCATGCAAGCAAAGTGATGCTCAAAATTCTACAACAAAGACTTTTACCATATATGGAGCAAGAAATGCCAGGTGTCCAAGTTGGAGTCAGGAAAGGATGACCTCTAGGGATCATATTGCAAACATGTGTTGGATAATGGAGCACACCAAAGAATTTCAGAAGATCAGCCTGTGCTTTATAGATTATAGTAAAACATTAGATTTTGTAGATCATGAAAAACTATGGATCACTGTTAAAGAAATGGGTGTGCCACAACATTTGATTGTTCTAATGTGGAACCTGTACTCAGGTTACTGTCAGGACAGAATATGGAGAAATAGAATGGTTTCCAATTTGCAAGGAGGGTCAGGCAAGGCTGTATTTTTTCACTTGGTATAATTACTGAAGAAAGTGAAGGAAGAAAATGCAAAGGCAGGTTGACAGTTGAACATTTTTAAAAAATGACCATAGATGATATACATAACTTTAAAGTAGATTATGAAGACACTGAAATAGTGGAAGATTTTCCACACCTTGGCTCAGTTATTAATCAAACAGAAACTACAATGAAGAAATCAGAAGACTAGGAGATTATCAGACGGGTTAATAATTGGGACAGGGATGCCACAGGATTGAGAAAGGGCTTCTTTTTCATAGTATGTCATCCCTGTCCTAGTATGCTCCCGTGCTGCCTCCGTTCAGTTCTGGTTTTTTGTTATTGTTGTTATTGACAGGCAAAAGCCGTCAATAGATCACCCATTCTGTTTCAGTAATGGAATCACGGGCTTGTGAAAAGGCGCCGGTTCCTGTGCCGTGATTTGGGAGGTCCATGACGAACACTTCCAGGTACGATTGGGACATTCAGGTAAGTAACAGCCTTTTTTGTACCCTCCCCTGTTGACTTGGATTTTTATTTTTATTTTTTTATTTTTTTTAGTGTGTTTAGGTGCTTGATTTAAGTTTCTGACGTTTAGTTTTCTTTTTCTTTTAAAATTTCCTGCGTGATGCTGGCCTCCCTGTAAGGTCCTATAAGGTCCGTACAGATCACTTACAATGTCCTGATTGTACTTGCGGGTACAATCAGGACATCCAGGTAAGTGACAGCTTTTTTTGTACTCTCCCATTTACTTATTGTTGTTGGGTTTTTTAAGTATGTTTAGGTACTTGGTTTAATTTTTTGACATTTATTTTTTGTATTTATTTTTGTATTTCCTGTGCAATGCTGGCCTCCTTGTAAGGTCCTGGAAGGTCCATGCTGAACACTTCCAGTGCCAATCAGGACATCCAGGTAAGTGACAGCCTTTTCCCCCACTCCCTGGGTTACTTGGAATTTTTTTCCTTTTTTCCTGCTTGCTGTCATTTAAAACCTTTCTTTTACTTTTTTTAAAAATTTCCCGCACGCTAGTTCTCTCATAAGAACGGCCCAGGATTTCAAATAAGGAAGTGAATGAGGATCTCTGTGAGAGCTCCATCCATGCCTGGGCTGTCAAGGGGAGGGGGAGGCCTTTTAATACAGCAAAAAGGGAGTCTGAAAAAAAATTATTCAGTTACAGGAATGGGAGTATTAAGAAGGCAAGATGGAGATGCTATATTTGGTCCCCATCTGATAATCTCCTAGGACATGAAGGGCAGCTATAAAGGAACTAGACAAAACCCTTAAGTGTAAACATATATCATTGAATACTAAAGTTAGGACCGACCATGCCATCGTATTTCTAATTTCTATGTATGGTTGCAAAAGCTGGACAGTGAAGAAAGCTGATAGGAAGAAAATCAATTCATTTGAAACTTGGTGCTGGAGAAGAGTTCTACAGATATCATGGACTGCTGAAAAAGAGAAATAAATGGGTCCTAGAGCAAATTGAGCCTGAATTCTATCCTAGAAGGCAAAACCATTAAATTGAGGGGTTGTCCAAGCGGTGAAAAAACTCCTCACAGAATGTGAGGAGAATCTTAACTGTCTTAATGACATTCCATGTGATTTCACCATATTGTGAAGGAGGGGGCAAAAAAGGGCAAAAACTTTGCCAGAAAAGCCTTCACAGCTTTTCCCGCCTTTAAAAAAAAAACCGAGAGGGTGCACATTTCTACTCCTTAGGACAAGCAAATTGATTTGATTATCTTGCCCAAATGAGAGGAAGTGCAAACCTGACTGGCCAGATGAGTGCAAGGGTCAGGGCTTACTAAGAAGGCAAGTGCCCGCTTCCACCATGTTAAATTTTCACCTTAGCAGGCAAGTGCTAAGGCAAGAAAATGGGGTGTTGGGTTTTTTTGTTTTTGTTTTTGCGTTAAAGTGAAAAATTGCTCAATTGCACCTTGGACATTGTTTTTTAAAAATAAGGTTGTCAGTGGCAAATTCAAGTACCGTATATTCCGGCGTATAAGATGACTGGGCGCATAAGACGACCCCCCAATTTTTAAGTTAAAATATAGAGTTTGCCCCCACCCCAGCCAGCCAGCCAGCCACCTGGCTGGAAAGCCTGTCCCCCACCAGTCAGCCAGCTCAGTGGCTGTAGATGATGGAATCGTCTGTGAAATTAAAGGACTGAGAACAGCTAAAAAAGCATGGGATGCTTTGAAAAATCTCTGTGGTGTTCAATCTTTGGAAAGTAAGGTTGCATTAATAAGTTGGTTAATATGAAGCTATCAAATCCCAAATTTTTGAATGAGCACATTAATGAATGAGCACATTAATGATTTTAGAGCCACATTGGCAGACAAGAGAATTTCACCATAGACAAACCTTGATGCAAAATGAGAAGTCTGAATCCAGAAATTCTAATTTTAGGCTAACTTGTCCTGAAAAGAAACAGCATTTTGACTCTCCTGAGCTAAATGGATAGCCATTTAACACTTCAAAGTTCATTTAACACTGTAAAGCAGTCATTCTCACAGCAGGAGGAAGGATCTGCTAGGAAAACTGCCCAGGCCATTTATACTTCAATCATTCTCACAGCAGGGGAAAAGATCTACTGAGGTATAAGACCACCACCACCCACTTTTGAGGAGATTTTCAAGTGTTAAAAAGCAGTCTTATATGCAGGAATATATGGTAAGTGCAAATGTGAGTAAATCATGTGCTGTCTCCATGTTTCCCAGCAGGCATGCAGAGCTTAAGGGGGCAGAAAAACTATTAGGACAGGTCACAGCTGCTGCAAAATGTCATTACTGCAAGGCACTCCTTTTTTTACGGCTCGTATAGACAAGCCCTGAGACTGTTGTACTTTGGACATACCATGCAAAGACTTGACTCACTAGAAAAGACAATAATGTCTATTCTTGTTTGTCATATTAAGAATATTGACATTCAGTATTTTATCACCCTCCACTTAGAAGGCATACTTCTCATTATATCTTGGTATGTCCTTTGCTGCACCATGGAGTCAAGCCATATAACTGGAAAATCTAACTGATCCTAACTGCTGCTTGATTTTTTAATCAGAGCTAGATTGTGCTGTATTTGATGGCAATTTAAGGGTATCTGTAACTGAGCCACTTTGTCCTTGTGGAGAGAGAATCTTTGGCCTATGTGCTTTTTGTTTGTAGCTTTTAGAAAGATGATCAAATTACAGATTGGTAGAAATTGGTAAAAAAATCAGGTAGGTCTTTTGAACAGTATTTGGCCTACATCTTGGCAGATATGAACAAATCAATAGAGACAGGAGCCACATTTCTCTTTCTAGCTGCAAAGACATGAAAGGGAATTCCCTAACTTAACCCAATTTGCTTTGCTATTTTTAATTAATCTTAATTATTATTTTAATGCCCACATTTCATGATTTCATATATTTTTATTTTATGTGTATATATCTCTTTTAAACCATGTTTAAGATATTCAATATATTTTAAATGATATAACCTGAACTGTGTGAAAGGATTGTGCAAACACAGCCTTAGAACTTGCTGCCCTTTGACTAGGAACTAAACAGCTCTATCTGGTTCTGGAAATTCAATTTGCCCATATAAAATGATCACAGCATTCCAGTTTCAATGAAACAGTATTTTACAAAATCAAAATAGCTTCCATCAGGAATTTCCCAATATTAGCCTTAATAGATTTACTCTCAACTAAGTCTATCTGCTTCAGCTTACAGCAAGCTAACATACTGTACTGATCTGTTCTCTTTTTCAAGTTAAATTCCAAGATTTTCTTTGTCTTAATGGATGGTAAATCCTCTCTGTAATTTTATATTTCTGATTTTTTGGAACAATGACAGTTAATTGTCAGATGTACTTACCAAATCATTTGATGTACTTACCAAAGCATTCCTTTCATCACAACAGAGTTTTGAACCATCCAACATATTTTCATCACATCCCTTTTTTGCTTTGTTTTCCCTATGCAGCTAAGAATATTTAAATAGCCTTACACAAATCATTTCCACCAGTTCTGCTTTGCTATGATGTATATCATTCTCCTGCTTTATGTTTTAGATAAATTCCCACGCACCCAGGCACTCCTAATCATAGAAAGCAAAGATATGCAGGCAAAGATGTTTTGTATTTATTTGATGAGATTTATGATTAATCTTTTTTTTAAAAAATATACCATCATAAGCACGCATTTTAATGTTGGAGTCAGTTCAGGATTTATAATTCTTAAGCAATGGCAACGTACACAGTGGTTCTGATCAGCAGAAGCTTAGTGAAAACAGCTCCTCTGCATGTGTGAAGGGGATGTCACTTATTTCTATCAATGTCCTCATGCTACTGCAGCTCCCCACCCTGGCCCACCATCATACTCAGCACCATTCTGTGGAGGGCTTTCTAGCCTTCAGGTACAGCTTTGGCAGCGTGCAGAACTCCATGTAAGTTCTTAGGATCCAAATCATTTTTTCAGGGTGTATACATGAAGTTATGAATATAATGATAATATCAGCAATAACTGTAAACTTTTCTTCATTGCAAGAACTCAATCCTAACTGATGGAATTTAAGCGTACACTGTGGCACTGCTGTTCCAGCACTACCATGATACACCATTCAGTCGTCCCTTGTTCTAGTGCCAAAGCTATGCCCATTCCATATATTAATGCAATAAATACTAGTTGGAGCACTATGTGCAGAACCTTTTCTGAGAGGGGTGCCACCAGCTTTTGCATGTCATCCTAGAGCCATTTAACCATAGCTAAATGTTGTGTGTCAATCGATCTTTTCTTCTATCCAGCTTTGCCCCACATGGCTAACTCATTACAATCTGCAGCATAGCTCTCTGAAGTTTCGTCCTCAATGTTATAGGCAAAGATATGCACTAAACAAAATGAATGTACTTTAAAACTGAGCTGACTTATTGTTACTTCAACCTATGGTAGAAGAAAGTTTTTTTGTTAACCATATCTTTTAGCTGAACAAGCAAGCATTACAGCTCAGTTTTGTTTATTTCTCTCTCAAAATATGTTAAATGTTCATGACAGCATGGAACATTTACCTCATTGTCAGTTCCCACATCAAGCATAACAGGCAGACACTCCTGGGGCTTCAGTCCTCCACATGCTGTGTAAAGTGCTAGTTTACCCACTGGGATGCCCATTCCGTAACATCCGAGGTCTCCAAGGCCAAGAATACGTTCTCCATCAGTCACCACAATAGCCTACCGGGGAAAGTATTGTAAAATTGTAAACATATTCTAAGAATTTTAAAATGACCATTTTAAAACAAGTTGATTCAAATACTTTCCTTTAAGTGGCAAAACTTTCTCTTGGAGCTTTAGAGCATTGCATTTTCCATAGGGCCATTACCTTGGTTCATTATATGAGTTTTAATTAATGTGTCAATTACAGTTTCATACTAGAAATAAATACAGTAGCTACAAAGGAAAAGAGCATACTGGATTTTATCTAATGATGCCTCTCCATTTCTACTAATTGATGAGGGGAAGATTACTATTGGAAATCTTCACTGATTTCTCAACCTACATTTCACCTTATGTCTTGCCACCTCCCACACTGTTCAAAAGTGTTCATACAAGAAGATTGGGGACCAGAGGAAGACGCAAGGGGAGCTGGCCAAAACTGCCTTGCCCATCCTTGTATGGAAACTTTTGGATAGAGCAAAGGAACTTTGTTGCATGTATGGAAGAACACAACTAGGTGAAATCTCTTTCTTCAATTGTAGGTGATGCAACTCCATTTTGCAGCAGGTGTCATACTGGAAAAGGCCTACTATTAGTTCTCTAAGACAGGAAGGGATGATTCTTTTAGTGGCTGCTTGTTAGCCTTAGTTTCTATACATACTGTAGATTTCAAATATTTTTTTTTAAAAAAATTCTGCTACACAATTAACTGATCAATTAATTAAAAATAGGTTTTTTTAAATCTTAGAATCAAATTAATTTATTGTTAAACACTGCAGTCCTAATTTTGATTATGGTGCAAGAAATAAGTTATATAAGTAGCTACCATGAAATCTCATTCTTCTAAGGTGCAGCGGTGTCTTCCACCAGAATGTAAGTTACCTCAAAATTGGGCAAGGCACAAGATAACCCACATCCTAGTGACTTGCTCCTCTGCACTTGATGAAGTGTAGAAATTATTTTATTAAAGTGGCTTCTGTGACTGAAACAAGCTGGAAGCCTGGCATTCTCATTCTGAACTGGATGTAAGTGTAGCCCTCTATGTGTAGCCCTGTAAGATACTATTGGAATAGAACTCCTATCAGCCCTAGCCAGTATTGTCAGCAGTGAAGATTACTGGGAGCTGCAGTACAATAACATCTGAAGGCCCCACCCCACTCCCACACCCTTGCACCAATGGAACATAGTTAACATATTGCTTTAAGATCAGTGAGTAATGACATTGTAATGGCTTAACAATGCATATTCTCCAATTTAACAATTCATTTGATGAATATCAGGTCTTGAATCAGGCTGGTAACAGACCCAGAGGATTGTTCTTCTGGTCAAAATTCACTTTTTAAAAATAAGATATGTAAGATGATATAACAAGAAAATAGCTTAACTCCCATACAAGACAAGTTCAGGCAAACAACTCAACTGCTGTCTGGCACACAATTTCTAAGCAAACATTTATCACATTAGAGGTTGTTGTTCGCATAACAGAAGTAGATCATCAAGGCTCAGGAAGCTAAAATCTTTACATCAGCTATTTTTCACTGCAGTTGCACACTTTGTAGCTTTAATTGCTTTCAGTTCACTTTTTCTTTGCTAATCCTTTGGAAATGCACTCATTGTTGTTTAAAAATAGGTATTTAGTCCTGTTGTTCCATAGAGATTACAAATTTCTTATCTGCCTCCACAAAGAAATATCTGCCAAGAAGTACAAGATCCACTGGCTGTTTTAACAATCAGCATCCAGTGGGCAGAAAAAGAAAAGACATGTTATCATGGCAATGGTTCAACAACGGACAAATCACTTGCTCTTTGAAACCTACATTCTTCCACAGATAGCACATCTGATAAAATGACCTTGATCTAGAGAAGACAATATATTCCACCTTTGCAGATATGGTCCATAACCAACTCTACACCAACATGCATTTCAGCATTGTCCAGAGCCTACAGAAATGGAAGTAACTTCTTTATAAAATAAAGAAATTTTTTGGTGTAATAGGTGAACCAGTTAAATAACCAGTTAATTTATTAAGGCTCAAAGGGAAAAGAGAAGATTATATGTTCAGCAATATAAAATTAATTAATAAATAGGCTGCAGGACTCACCCTGCGGCTGCTTTGCAGTCCAGGGTGGGATCTATAGCTTTGGAGGTCATCTAGCATGGTGGCATGCCAGGTTTCTTCTTCCTAGAGAGTTGCATGGTGCAGCATGCTGGGAAGAAGTCAGCATGGAGCTCACCCAATGAGTTTGATGCTGGTTCAAACTCATTGGCTGGGGGAGCTAGACCAGAGTGGGCTGCCTGCAGTCTTCAGTTGGCTCTAGGGGGATGAATTCAGATACTCTCAGTCTCACTCAGCAGTTCTTCTCAGAGTGTCATCCCACCCTCCCTCAGTTTGCTGGTTTATAATAATTTATGTTGTTTATCACTGTATACGTTTCATCTTCATGCAACATGTATTTTGTTTTGTCACAACTTTGGGGGCAGTTGGTATGGGTCCTGGAACCAGCATATTGGTCCTATGTGCCTTCCAGGCATTCGTAATTGATGGGTCCCCTTATGGAACTTGGGGTGTGTGGGACAGAAAGGGTGGAACAGAAACAGTGGTGGGCATATGCCTTTCTGACACCCTCAGTCAGGCTAGGGGATCAAGCTGGGCTACTGCCCATGAGAGATCCCCTGCTTGGCTTCTTCTGGTTCTGGCAGTGAGCAGGAGTTTCAGGCTCTTCAACAGTTGGGTTGGCTGATGCCTGGATCCAGACCCATGTGTGTGCCAGCCCATCTGCAGCTGTAATCAATTAAGTTGTGACATTTCACTTTCCACTTATTTCTGGTGTTACTAGTTTTTTTCTTTATGCATACCACCCTCCCCCTTGGACACGCTGTCATGATGGAGTTCCATCCTCTTGCGACAGGGTGGTGCAGCTCCCATCATATGCAAGAACTACATTTCCCATTATCTGCAATCAGCAATTCTCTGATTATCGGGAACAGGTAAACAAGGGGTTAAGAGAAGTGGGAGGTGGGACTCATCTCCTGGGATAACATCATCATGACATCACATCACCAGACTGAACTGGCCAATAAGATTTGGGCAATGGCAAATTGAACAGTTTGTACGCTTTTGTTCTCAGACATATGGCTAGAGTCTGCCCATGAGGTTAGACAAAGGCGCTCTTTGAGAATACATGGATCTTGTCGGGGGGGGGGGCATGCTGGGCCTGGCTTACTGATTGAGCATGTGGCTTAGCAACTCTGAACATCAGATTTACCTCTATAGACTTCCAGAATGTAAGTAGCCTTTCTTTTTGTGTAGGGACAGTTAGGGGCTGTTTACATGGTAAAAAAAATACGAACGGCGTTCGGAAGATCGATCATGTGTACACATGGCCATTCGGATGCATACGTGTCTTTCAGAAGGGGGGCTACATGGATTCGGTGTTTGGGAGGATTAGTGAATCTTGAGCTAAAATCCGTACAGCCATTCATATTATCAAAGGTTTGTACACCCCGTTCGCACACATACGAACAGACAATGTAATCTGATTGGCTGGCTGAGCACAGGGGCGGGGCTAGCAAAGAGGGGAATTGGGAGCGGCTGCCATGTTGGATTCCTAGCTAAGCGAGAGTCTGGTAAGTCCATGAATGGAGATTTTTACATATATTCATTTTTTTTTACAATGTAAATAGGGAAAACCAACAGTCCGCAAAACAGGCACCTTTTAAAATAAAAATAAAAAGTGGCAGGAGATTTAAAACCGCTGCTTGGATCGCTCCTCCAGCCAGCTGGGCAAGGGGGGGTCATATGGAGTTTAGGGGGTAAAAAATTGTGTAGGTAGATCATACGCGTACAGATGGCTGCTTTTTTGGATTTTTTACCCCCCAAATGGATTTTTTCCCCATTGTGTAGACGGGGCCTCAGATCGCATCAGAGAATTTTTAATTGTTTCTTCCTCCTTGACTGGATGTAATTATATCCTTACTTAGCTCTGTAACTTAAGCTGAACCTGGAGAAAAAGAGCATTTTTCTTCATGAAATGATTACCTCTGAAATGTGTTTGCTTGCTTGAATAAATAGCCTTTAATTTCCTATGAGCCAAACTTCCATGCTCCTGTGCTTTGGGTCATGCTACATTGATTCTCCTCTGTTTCTGAAGAGATGGGAGGGGGGTTGGTAAAATCTCAGTCAGGGCTGGAAAGCCTAGATACCCCGTGGTTTCCTCTTGAACCACGTGAGAAAGGGGATACTAGAATCAAGAGGTGGTGATGGCGAGGAAGACATATTTCTGAGATTTCTAGTCTAGAGGAATCCCTGGGAGTGTGTCTAGAAGGATCCAGCTTGAGGGTTCTCTAGGAGGAGACCCCTGAGTGGATCACAAAAAGTAGCCTGGCTTCTAAGGTGTGTGTATGTGGGGTGTGCATGCACACACACAGAGGCCAGGCCTTACTTATTACATGGTAGCAGCGGTGTTGAACTTGCTTGGCAAAAGGAAATTTAAATAATGCAGCATTTCTCTATACTCTGTTCTGCCAGAGGAAGGGGGGCTGTGGCTAGGAGATTGTTCAAGTGAGGCTTGAAGAAAGGAGGGGGGAAGTGCATTCCTTCTTCCCAGAGGGTGCTGTGAGAGATAAGTATCTCTGTTCAGCCTGCCTTTGACTAAGTGTGGGGGGGACTGTCATATCTTTTGGATGCCATGTCCACAGAATTTATGGGAAAAAGTTACTAGTTGGTGACAATTTAAAACCCCAAACCCTAATTTTTATAAGTGAAGGATAAAATTTTTATGTAATCTATCACCGCACTACTTCTAGATAAGGATACTACTACAAACCAGTAAGCCAGTATCATATATGGAAATATCTATTGCCTAGTAAAATTATATGCAAATATTTACTTTTGATTCACTCACATGTTTACTCCAACAACGCTTTTTTTTAAGTTTTCAATTTAAAAAAAATTTTTTTTTACAGTTTTTAAGAACAAGGTTAATTTTTCAGGCTTCTTATTTTTATTGTGAACATATAGGAGATTTTCAGACACGGAAAAATCGTCCCTTGCCGCGCGAGCAGCCTCCCGAAACTGCTGCGCGGCAAGGGTATTTTTCGGACGACGCTGTGCCTCTTGCGAAGCCGTCCGTGTCACTTCCGTGAAGCTTGGGACGGCTCCGCGCCATATTTCAAGCACGGGCAGCCTCCGTGATTGAAATATGACGCGGAGCCGTCCCAAGCTTCACGGAAGTGACACGGACGGCTTCGCAAGAGGCACAGCGTCGTCCGAAAAATACCCTTGCCGCGCAGCAGTTTCGGGAGGCTGCTCGCGCGGCAAGGGACGATTTTTCCGTGTCTGAAAATCTCCATAGTCCCTTTACTTGAAAATGTAGTTACAGATAAATAATAATGGTCACCCTGCTAGCATCACGCAGGGTTGCACAGGGGGAGGTGCTTTAATGGCCTCAACTGAAAAGAGGCAGGTGATTGGCCCATGGCGTAGCATGCCATGCCTAGGAGGAGGCACGGACAGATCTGCCTATATTTAGGCCACACCCCCTGGCCTATCACTCTTTTCATCTTCGTTGAGACAAGTGTGGATACGAGGACAGCTTTGGGTTTGGAGGGGAGGCTTCTTCCAGCCCACAGTCCTTCGGGCCTGCTTTTCCTTGGGGGGAGGGAAGGGAGGGAGGCCTTGTGCCCCCATCAGCCCTGCTGCGGCCTCGCACCCCCATATAACAACAACAACAACAATAACAATAAATAATAATTGTATATAAGCACACTATTTACAAGGATATTTAGAAGTATACCAACTATTTCTTTGATTTTTTTTAATCTGTTGGTACTGAAACATCATTGGTGTTGTTATAAAAGGTCTGAGTGCCTTATAAAAAGCACTTATATAGATATTCGTTACCTCCATTGTTTTTAGCCACGGAGAACAGTAAGATGGAGAGCCAGGGAACAAACTCCAAATTAAAGATTTAGGCATTTTAATAATCCCAGCACAGTGATTAATGTGGTAACAAATATCATGCATAGACTTGTAATTATAGTGGCAACTGTTCTGTTTAATTTTTCATTTGTAAAAACAGAGGACTTCTCCAGCTTGGAGACACCTATCTCACTAGTCTTATAAATGTGCTGCAGTGGTGCTCAGAATGACTAGTGTGAACAACATTACAATTACATTGTGCGTCTTATTATACTGCACTTCAAGTTGTAAATGGCTGCCTTGTCTGTATGCATGCCATTGTCTTCTCTCAATCTCCAATTCTATGTCATTCAAAAAACCTTTTCCATATTATAAAAGAATCACATGGTGGCGCTCTGGCTGGGTTGTACAGTTTCAAGCTGTGGCTGGAGAACCACATGTTTAAATGTTAGCACACTTAAAGAAAACCTTTCTGCACAGAGAAAACTATTATGATAGAGAGAAATGTTCCAAACTAGCCTTTTCTCACAAATACTAGTTTTTTATATTTAGGGAGTCCATGTGGGAACACTCAAATAATACCACTCCTGTCCCACAAACAATTAACCTTGTTTCTTTAAAACGGTAATTTTTTTAAAAAAATTGAAAGCTTAAGAAAAATCTTTGTTGTTCATATAGTTTGACACTTCTGTTGATCATAAAGTTCGACTCTGTCTTATATCATCATTCTGATCACAAAGAGACATGATACCAAGTCCATATTGTCATATAACTGAACAGCTACCTACTTTGATGACTGCTTCAGGCCATGATTTAAACAATGTAGCAATATGTCCTCGATCATGGACAGTGATGAAGAGTCCTCTGTAAGACAAAATTTTAAGATTTAAATTAGACTTTTGAAAAAGAAGTTTTAAAAGCCCACAGATACTCTAAATACATATAGCCATGTATATGGAACACACACGTACAAGCCTATGCAGGCAGAATTTACAGATCACCGGAGACAGAAAGTGCTGTTAGACCAACACCACAAAAACATCTGTACTTAACCATTTAAGCAAGTGGTTGCCACTTGCTCTTAAATGGAGAAGTCTCAACCCTGGCATGGACTGTGTACTAGATATAAAGAAAATCAGTGCAGGCCAATCAGTACTGCAGTGCACGCCTCCACAGCTCATTGCAGCATACAAGTTCTCCCTCCGCATACTTTTCCCAGCCATTCCAAGAAACAGAACACTGGATTTATTTGCTTGGTTTTTATCCCATCTTCCTCCCAGATTGGGACCCAACGCAGCTCATAACATGATTCAAACTGGTACAAATAAGAACATAAATTATACTGTAATATTAAAACACAAATACATTGGGAACAGTTTTTTAAAAAACACATAGCAATTTTTTTTAAAAAAAATTAAAATTAAAAAAAATACAGCACACACCCATTAAAACAGGAGAACTATCACCAAAGAGATCCTTCCCAAAATGATAGTAAGAAATAAAGTCAAACAGAACTGCTGTTCCTGCAGTCAAAAACAGGAATATATGTTGCCAGGAACTCCATAACTGAAATGTAGGATGCAATCCTGAACTCACTTACCTGAGAGTAAACCCCATTGAATTCACAAGGGCTTATTTCTGAGTAAACAAATATAAGATTGTGCATAGAGGTGGTGCATTGCAGCCCAAAGAAGAATGAGTGAACTCCAGAGGAACATATTTGCACCAATCTCCAAATGTGAATATAAGTTAGTTTGTTTTCAAGAGGGTGCAGCCAAGCTGATACACATGTCATGGGTTCAAAAAGAGAGACATCTTAAGTTGTATTGTGCTGTGCGGTATAACTATTTTAACACAAATAGAAAGGGACTATCTACAGACACAAAGCAATGCTTTTCTAGCAATTCACGATTTGATTATTTATTGGTCATACTTGGGTTACATCTCCCTTCTCTCTCTACTCCCAGGCAGATTTCTTGGTGACCTGCATTTCCCATCTATTTTGCAGCAAAATGTTTGGGAAGATAACTGTGGTAATGGGCTTAACAACTAGTAGAATATCTCTGGAAAATCCTACACAATTAATAGACAGGAATACTTTTTTCACAGAGTATGAAACAAGGAAATGTACCTCTTCAGTTATATTGGAATTTAAGCTATAACTGTCTGACTAGGGTATAGTTTGGCTAGTACAATAGGTAGGATAGGGCAACTGATTTAGGCTCTTGTGGAAGGGCAGCAAAATGTTAAGTTAACTTTTTCTTATTGTTAACTTTACTCCAAGAAGAGGCACTTGTGGGTTTTTCCCTCCAGTGCCAAAATATTATTATTATTATTATTATTATTACATTTATTTATATAGCAGCATAGGCTTTACATAGCGCTTTACAAAGGAGAAAAACAACAATCCAAAATAAACACAAAAACCTGCAGACAGCACACAATCTAAAACCACAAACAAGATTATAAAATTAATAAAAGATTAATATAACAGGATTAAAGCAATACTATAAAAGTGTAAATTAATACAAATAATATGGCCATAAAATCAAGATGAAAGCTGGAAGGCTTCTCTGAATACAATAGTCTTTAATTTAGACTTAAAGTTGTCTAGAGAGGTGGTGGTCCGCAAATTCTTGGGAAGGAGATTTCAAAAATAGGGGGCAGTGTGGGAGAAGGGGCATATCCGAGTAGGGGCAGAGGAAATCCTTGGCTGAATCAGCAGCCCTGAATCACTAGAGCGCAGGGCACAAACAGGAAAATAGGGGGAAACAAGTGCTGACAAATAGGTGGGAGCCAAACCATGAAGAGCTTTGAAAGTTAGTAATAACAGCTTATAACAAATTCTAAATGGGATAGGGAGCCAGTGAAGGGACAACAACAATGGAGTGACATGATCATAACAGCAGGCAGAAAAAATTATCCTAGAGGCAGAGTATTGTACCGAAATCAAGGGGGCAAGATGGGAAAGAGGAAGCCCAGTCAGCAAAGAATTACTGTAATCCATGCGAGAAATGACCAATGCATGAACCAAAGTCTTAGCAGTAAAAACTGAAAGAAAAGGTCTAATTCTCATTAGATTATAAAGAAAGAAATGACACGACTTTGCCATGGCCTGAATTTGAGGAACAAACGAAAGGGAAGAATCGAAAATGAAAGCAAGACTACGCGCTTCCTTCACAGGTTGAATATTAGTGCCAATAACTGTGATTGAAAATGAATAATGCAGAGTTGATTTCCCTTGGATCTTTTCCAGGCTGTGAGGCCGTGTTCTGTAATAGTTTCTTTCTGACATTTCAGCTGCATCAGTGGCTGGCATCCTCAGAGAATCTCCCCCTCTCCCCACCTTCAAGGAAGAGGGAGCGAATCTAGGGGTTTAACTCTGCAGCCCCGATGCCTCCTTCTGGGCTCCCTTTGCAAGGGAGCCCAGAAGAAGGCATCGGGGCTGCAGACTTAAACAGGGCATCTTCGCTCGCTCTCCCCACCTTCAAGGAAGGTGGGGAGAAGGGGTGACGATGCCCGTTTGGATGCACAGCATGGGTTGGGGAATGCGGGATGGCCAGCTGGCTGGGGGGGTTCTCCCTCCTCCCACGATTCCCCAACCCACGAGGAGGCTGTCCAGCCTCCTCGTTGGTTGGGGAATGAGGAATGGTCAGCTGGCTGGGGGGGCTGGAGGGAGGGGCTTCGGGGAGGGTGGAAGGGTGGCTGGAGGGAGGGGGGTTCTCAGCCACCCACCCCTCCCCGAAGCTGCAATCTCGAGTGGGATCGTGGCTTTGGGGGGGGTGGCTGGAGGGAGGATGCTGGAGGGAGGGGACTTCGGGGAGGGTTGAAGGGTGGCTGGAGGGAGGGGGCTTCGCAGCCACCCACCCCTCCCCAAAACTGCAATCTCAAATGGGATCGTGGCTTTGGGGAGGGGGGTGGCTGGAGGGAGGGGGCTTTGGGGAGGGTGGAAGGGTGGCAGGAGGGAGGGGGCTTCGCAGCCATCCACCCCTCCCCGAAGCCGCGATCTCAAATGGGATCGTGGCTTTGGAGAGGGGGGGTGGCTGGAGGGAGGGGGCTTCGGGGAGGGTGGAAGGGTGGCTGGAGGGAGGGGGCTTCGCAGCCACCCACCCCCTCCCCGAAGCTGAGATCTCAAGTGGGATCGTGGCTTTGGGGAGGGGGGATGGCTGGAGGGAGAATGCTGGAGGGAGGGGGCTTCGGGGAGGGTGGAAGGGTGGCTGGAGGGAGGGGGCTTCACAGCCACCCACCCCCTCCCCAAAATCGCGATCTCAAAGCAGCAGGTCTGCACAAATTACAGTTTTCTAAACAAAACAAAAAAGGATTTTTGTGTAAAGCAATGTTTCTTGCACAAACAAAATTTTCCCAAAATGTCCTGAAATGCAAAATAAAACTCAAAATCAAAACAACTCACAGCATTTGGCTACTTTTTTCTTTGCTGTCAAAGATGAGAACTCTTGCAAGTATTCTTTACTTTGCTAATGACTATTGGGTGCCTGCCAGAATCTGACTTTATTATGTGGTTGAATAAAACATCAAATCATTTTAAAAGTGTCCTCACTAATTGCATGTATTAATTATGGTTTTGAATACAGATATGCATACCCATGTGATACACACATGTATACACACACACATCTTATGAATACTAATTCGTTTATGGCTGCTGGAAAATATACAAAAGAGTGACTCATATAAAGATCTAATGGTCTTACTTTTTTAAAAAATCAAATTCTCACATAGATCCTGCATCACTCAACTACCCATTTAAATAAATCTTCATGGAAAAGAGTAACCCATTTTATGCAAAGATGCTGACAATGGGCTCTTCTACACCAGGCAGGATACGCCAGCTCCCTGCAGAAGTGGCCCATTTGTCCATCTACCTGTTACCTGCAGAAAACAGGCCAGAGTCCAAACAGGACACTGGCTCGGCACTGAAGCCACTGTGGCTGCCATTTTCTCACCAAAACAGAAACCAGGCAAGGGTCCCGCAACATGTGACCAAGGCCCCCTGCATGTGACCAGCCTCAGTCACAGGCTGCAGAGAGCCAGGGAGCTTGTGGTGGCAGCAAAGAACAGCATTTTGGGATGGGCTCCTGTGGATATGCGGGGCTCTATCTGGTAGAAACGGATTAAATCAGGTATTTTCTTAAAATATGATAAAGTTTTCTTTAAAAACTGGGTTGCCCCTGTTCCATCCCTGTATCTGCCTCTGGGGTCATTTGCAGTGCTGGGTGGGCAGATTAGGGTAAAGGCCCTGCATTATTTGGACTACAGGGCTCTGGAATGGGGGCAAGCCAGGCTATTTAGCCAGTGTAGACAAGCCCAATGACTAGGAAAGAAAACTCAAGCTTATAACCTATTAAAGGGATTAAAATGTAGCAGAGGAGGGAGAATTGTTTCAATTAAAACCATCATTGGATGGATAAGAAAAACTAGTATGGTAAGCATAAGCTGTTCAGTAGGAAATATAGTTAGGATGCCAGAAGAATATCAAGTATTAGAAGTATGCAATCTTAACATTCCTTCTCTAGAATAGGTGCAAAAGGGAAGGAGAACACAGTTCAAAGGAAGAGCTCCTAAACTTTACATGTAGAAGATCTGAGGTTTAATACATGGCACCTCCGTGGAAGACTTGCAAGAAACCTCTGCCCAAGACTCTGGAAAGAGGAGGTTTGTTGCAAGTCCTCCACAGATAATAATGCTTTACATACACGGACTAGTGTTCTGGCTAAGTATAACATAGGTTCACATACTCCTAAAGAACTTCATGACTTCCACAAATTAAAAGATTCAGATTTTTTTATTATTGTCTCCCCCCCCCCAATTTGTGGCATTAGTTGAGGCTTCTTGGAATTACAACTAGGGGGAAGAGGGCCTAAATCCAACTGCTAGTCCCAAGTAGAGCAGAACTATTGGAGCAAAGGGATGTACCTAAGTGCTGATATACCTTGACTTAATTAATTCAGTGGGTCTCCTGCAGGTTAGACTAGCAACTGAGCTGAGGCTAAGAACCCTGCACAAGCGTAGGGCAGGGCACTGTCCTATCCTCTTAGCAATGCTTAAAAACATTACTTATTTTGGACTACAACTCCCACATTCTCCCAGCCAGCATGGCCACTGTATCAGAATAACTAATGAATAATCAAAGGAGTAGTAAAATGACAACATTGTCAAGATACATTTGTCTCTATAAACAAATGCCAAATTCCTCCCATTATGTTAAGAGTAGAATATATGCTATAGATATCACTGCTGATAGGGAATATTGAGCACTTCACAGAAATAGTCAACACCATGCGAGAATTGGCTGACCATCAAGGAAAAATATCCATTCAAAAACTGAATGCTTAGTGCCT
The DNA here is from genome assembly GCA_030847615.1 of Gambelia wislizenii. Lineage (NCBI taxonomy): Eukaryota > Metazoa > Chordata > Lepidosauria > Squamata > Crotaphytidae > Gambelia > Gambelia wislizenii. The sequence goes on along the minus strand of JAUMIR010000001.1, from coordinate 158,661,472 downwards.
TCCAAGATTTCATCTTTAGGGAAGCAGAAGGGTGGGAGTATTCCAAATCAAATCAAACTGAAAGATAAGTTCTATTTGTATCATTACATCATTGTGAAAGCAACTGAAGATAACAGCATTAGTTCACAGACTAAATGTGTAATACGTTTATTTAAAGACTGAGAACAAAAGCCCTTACTTTGCAACTTCTAATCAAAAGCATATTTGCTTTTGTTGCAAATAAAGCTTAAGTGCCAAGATTAAACAATTTTGGTAAGGTTTGGTGCAAACAGTGCTTTAAGTACACATCACTGCAGTAAGCATCAAACTTAGTATGCAATCAACACTTCATCCTTAATTAATCTGCATACTTCCTATCTGTGGTATGTTAACACAATTATGATGAAGTTCAGAACAGTCCTTCTCTTGTATTTGCTCATCAGTGACAATAAGCAAGAAGGACATAGGGCTCATTTACACAAGCCAGGATATGCTGGCTCCCTGCCAGTATATCCTGGCCATGGATCAGGCCTGTTCCTCCCGTTACCTGGACAGAATGGGCCGGAGTTCAGACAGGCACACCAGCTTGTCATGGCAGCAGTGTCTCCCTCACTCTTTCTGAAGGCAAGAAGCCGGCCTGAAATATGTGACCAAGGCCTCCTGCATGTGACCAGCCTTGGTCACATGCTGGGGGACTTCTTGCTGCTGCTAAAAAGCGATGGCAGACCAGCAGCCCCAGCAATAGGCTGGCATGCCTGAACAGGCTCCTGTGGTCACACAAGGCCCAATATGTTTCTTCCCAGCAGGAATGGATTAAAGCAAGCATTTTTTAAACTATTTTAATGATCCTTACCCCATCTTCCCCTTGTCTTAGCCTCATCTTAGCCCCAGGTGTGGTGAGGACTGCCCAGGGGCAGAACAGGGCAAAAGCCCTGTGTCGTCAGGACTGCAGGGGTCTAAGACAGGGGCAAAACAAGTTAAATAGCTACTGTAGACAAGCCTTTAGACAGGGTGCTTAAATCACTAGCAAAACTGGAAAGTTCAGTCTGTTTAAAAATCCTAAGGTTGGTTGCTGATTGACTGGTTGTTATCTTATTTATAGCTGGCTTTTTGCTCAATTCAGGACCCAACATGGCTTACAACACAGCTTAAAACTGAGTATACCCAAAATCAACCATGATAGTAAAAACCAAAAACAAACAAAAAACAAATAAAGTATATTAAAATGAGACTGAATTAAAAAGAGTATAACAGCATTTAAACATAAGAGAGGAAGAAAAATGTACAGCACCCTCCATTTAAAAAATGCCTTTCTGGAGCAACCAGCTATCGGCCAAAGTCCATTTAAATGAAGGGGGATCTCTACTTGCTGACAGAAAGAGAGGAGAGTGGACCAACCTAGCCTACTCTGGAACTGTGGTGGCAATGCACCACAACAAAAGACCAAAATAAGACTTTTAGACTCTCATCATAGACCAGTGATGGGCAACCTTTTGAGCTTGGTGTGTCAAACTTCACCAAAAAACTGAGCATAACTCAGGTGGTGTGTCACTTTGAGGAAAAAATCTCTACTGGTGGAAGTGAGGGCAAAGATCCCGGCTTAACCGGAAGTCCTATAACTAGACACTCTGTGCCGGACTTCTGTTGTTTTGGCCTACAGACCTCTAGCACAGAGTGTCTAATAGGGGAGGATGAAACATTTGTGACTACAGTTGTCCCTCCACACTCGCGGGTTTCACATTCGCAGTTCCGCACATTCACGGATTCCTGCTTTGGGGAGGGTGGGAGGGGGGAGGCAAGTGGGACCAGGGCTTTGAAGCGCCGATCACCAATTTAGGGAGGGTGGGGGTGGAGGAAAGTGGCAACCGGGGCTTCGAAGCCCCAGTTGCCACTTTAGGGAGGGTGGTGAGGTTGTGGGCGGGACGGGGAGGAGGCCTACAGTCGTGTGTCATCAGAAATGTCTAAGCGTGTCAGTGCTGACACGCGTGTCGTAGGTTCGCCATCACTGTCATAGACCAACCCTAAAATGCTGGATAGATTCAGGGCTCGTCTACATGGTCCAGGATACACCAGCTCCCCACTGGCATATCCTGCCCATAGATCATGCCCATTCCTCCTCTGTTGCCTCCACAAAATGGACCTGAATCCAGATGGGCATGCCGTCCCATCCCTGCAGCTGCTGCCACTGCCCACATCCCACTCTCTGATGTCAGGAAACAGGCCCACAGCACGTGAGCAACCCCACTGCATGTGACGCCTTGGTCACATGCTGTGCCTCCCCTTCTTGGCTATGGATGAGTGATGCAGAGGACAGCTCTAGCGATGGGCTAGCATGCCGGCATGGGATCCCCCGGTCACACAGAGTCCAATCCATTTTTTCCTGGCTGTAATGCCTTTAAACAAGTATTTCTAAAAAACGTTTTATTGGATCCTACCCCATCTCCCCTCCATCTTTGCCCCAGAGGTTGCGAGGACTGCCTGGGGGCAAAATGGGCAAAAGCCCTGCTTCATCAGGACTGCAGGGCTCCAAGATGGGGTCAAGATGGGGTATACTGCCTGTGTAGACAAGTCCTCAGATAAACTTTTATCAGAAGAAAGATACTAATATCTGAACTCCTAGAAGCAGACACAAAACGAAGGCTGACTGGGGTCAGCTGAAAATGATGGAAACCACAGGCAGATGCACAAGCTTCCTTAGACCATGTTGACTTAAGGAAATAAGTTAAACAGGGTGAAGAAGGTGTTTGTCTTTAAGGAACCCTGATGCTTGTTGTTCCATGAAGCCAGGCTGAGGCTATTAAGACAGGCTGCAGGAACTAGTGCTGACAAGACTTGGAGACTTGCCCAGAATACTAAGGTCTTTTCTCTGCTACAGAGGCTCTCTGGAAATTTTCCAAGCTCCTGAGAACCTAGGACAACTCCTCAAGTGAGGCTCTGAGAATGTGCTGACAGCTGAATCCAGATCTCTGTGTATAGCTGAGGGCCTGGGTGAACAATCTTAGTATCTAGGGACAATACTAAAAGGCTGAACAGGGAGAAGATGCCACAGGCTGATGAAAATGTAGCAGATAAGTGATTCAATAAGCATTCACTTGAAAAGGCTCTGGCTTTAAACTGACCCAGCAAAAAGAGTTACCTTGAGATTACAGGCACATAAGGAAAAACATTCTGGTCTCTGCCATCGGCTAGAGGAACAAAAATCTGCTGATCCCTTTTTTTTCTTGGGAGGTGGGTGGGTATTGTAATCTCTTATTAGCTGCCTTGGATGTCATTTGATTTAAACGTCAGAGTATACATCTTCAAAATAAATAATTGTTAATAAAACAGCAATAAAAATCTCATTGGGTACATGTCACAGAGAAGTCCTTTGACCTGAATTGTGTGTTTTGGAAACAGTGTTTCTTGTAATGTACTGTTTATTCTTCTCATTTCAGCTCATACTTGGAGGAAAATGTCACACAATAAGAGTTACAGCTCCAACCTCATTCCTTATGTACACAATCAGTAGTATATCCTACTCTGGCATCAAACTACTCATTGTGGTGACAACGTCTTCATGAAATATGTACCCCCAAAATATAATTTTTTCAGTAACAACCAGGCAATACTTATAAAGTAGTCCCTAGACCTATGAATCATGCCCCAGCATTCCTGGAGTGCTACAAATGATTTTGATGAGTAGTGTTCACTGACTGTAGGATTGACAATACTGAAATTATTAACTGAACTCATGACCTGCTTCCAGTACTGAGACCACCCATAAAACATGTCTCACATCACAGGGATAGGTTCTAAAATTATGGTGAAGATGGAACATCGGTTAAAAATGCCCAAAATTTGACAACGTATACAGATTAGGCCTTTAAAGTGTGAGCTATATTTATTTAAAAATATTTGATGATAAGGTACCTACTCTGACTTACAAACCAAAACATTAAAATGTTATGTTTTAAGTACTTTAACTGATCTCATAATTCATTTATTAATGAGTGTGGGGAACCACCGTTTCAACACCAACGCTGCAGGGTAGCTCATTGGCAATATATCCTCCATCTTTTTTCTCTCTTCATGTGATTACTTGCTTTCTTTGTCACACCTACATCATGGCCAAAGAGAACCCTTGCAACTTACATTTATTTACTTGGAAATAGGAGGTCTGCCAATCAAACTCTGAATTTCCTACTAATCATCTTCAGCTCATTACCTTTCCTTGTCTGTCGTTACCGGTAACTTGCTGCAATGTGACATCAACAGTCTAGGCTGCCTGGAGGGAAATCTAACCTTTGAGTGCTATAAGAATATAGTCAAGTCAGGGAATCCAGTTGTAAAGTGTTTATTTTAAGTACAGCAAGGGGAAAGCAGGAGAAAGGTGGTGAGCTTGTGCTCTGGTAATAAGGAAGTAAAAAACTAAGCCAGGCCACCAGCCTATGTAATTCCATATTAAGCAACCGTACATAGCACTTACTTACTGTAGCTGCTTGAAATGGCTGAAGGATTAGTGACAAAGCATAAGGACATTATGTCATGCATTATGCTGTTTAACCAGGGTGATCACGGTTGGCAGCTAAAAGGCAATCAGCAAAGAGGGGAGATCTACATTGGTACAGTCTGCTCAAGAAAAAGAAAGATGTCAACCTTCAGAAGGTAACAAGCACAATAGAGATAACTAGGGTTTTCCTACTGGAGAGCTACATAGAGTAAAGGGGTGCTGGTTTGGTACATGACAGGTTTTCTGGGGCAATAATATATATTTACCTATGTTAGGGAGAGTCTTGCTGTTGGTGGTGCCCAGAGGAAAGCTGACCCAACCAAGTAACTACAGCTCCTTCTTTCACTTTGCTACTTCACCAGCCCAGCTTGAGAAGGCAGGAAGAGGCACATAATACAACACCCGAGGACCATTCACACTACATAGTTATAGTGCTAAGATTCCACTTTAAGTTTGGGGAGGTACTAGAGAAACTCACTGGCTGAGAATTCTAAATTCCCCTCTCCAAACTCCAAACCCCAGGATACTGTAGGACAAAACCATGGCAGATGATGTGGTATATAGTTTTTGAATGGCACAGTGTAAATGGCCCCTGGAAATCTCACTTAACCTTAGCTTGTCCCTTCTGCTTGCCTTGAGGCTTTTGTTCCTTGAACATAATAACAGCAGGGTTGATAATGGCATAGATATTAAATATAGAATACTTTGTGCATTTGAAATACTGTACTACAGAAATGAATAATAATTTTTTTTAAATGCCGAGTCCTAAGCCTTATGCTTACTTTGTCAAAGATGTTCTTAGGCTGGGTCATTCTGACACAGTTAGCACTGTTAATAGCAATGACAGTAAAATATTGGAGAGAAACTACAGCATTATGGCTGTTCCCCAAATCAGTTATCAATTTTCATTTCTCATTATCAGCTCACCAGACTAAACTAACACTAGCCCCACTTAGAGAAGGACAAGATTACTAATTTCATTTCTGGGTAGGAGTGACAGATTTAGTGCACAGCAAAATTACAGAATCTAAACTGGATACTAACCACCAGCTGCTGTTCTAGCACAAGCATTTATAAAAACAGATCTCAAGTTCTTCTGAGACAGTGATATTTTGTGATCATGCTCTGGTCACAGAATTCCCATTATCCATCAAACATTTAAGAAGAAAGCCCTAGGAATGGGATATATTGTGGATTCATTATACAGTATTGTTAAATTTTATGTTAGGTATTACACTAAGTGCATTCTAATTATGATTTAATCAAAATATATTAGTGATGTATTGAGCTAACAGAGATCTCTCAAAAGTTTGCCATGGAAATTTTAAAAATTGGATGAAATCCAAAGGTAACATTTTCAAGAACTATTCAGCATCTGGACTTTATCTGGTACAATCTCAGTTTTTTTTAAAAAAAAAAAACCTCTAATTCATTAAAGAAAATAATGTTCTCACACTTTCACATTTTTCCAAATATATTAGATAATCTCTCTCTCTCTCTCTCTCTGTCTCTCTCGTCCTTATTTGTGACGTAAGACAAACACCTGGTAAAATGGAAACTACTAAGCATAATAATAAGAACACATTTTTTAAAATAAAGAACCCACATGTAGATTGTTTTTGTTGTCCTGTAATCACATTTTCCTATCCATTGACGCCCCCTTGTCATGGGAGAGAGGCTTGCATACCCTAATGATGTTTTGAGCTATGCTGGCGGTGGCATAAAGCCACCGGTAGGGTCTCCCATGCCAGATAGGTCAAAAAAGAAGGGTCTGACAAAGAGCGTCAAAGGGCAGGATGGGCTCTCTAGCCTTTTGACATCTGTCCTAGGAGAAGGAAAACTCTAATCCCAAACCCGGGCAGATGATGCTCGTCCAACCCTGTAAGGTCAACCATCTAAGAGAAGGAAACTCTAAGCAAACCTACGACCTGAGGACCTCGCTGCCACGTCCATGCTTGGAAGGCCACAGCAGATGAACCTTTGGTTTAAAGGGTGAGGCCAGTTCTGTGCACGCTATGCTTCACCAGAAAAATCCATTGCACAGCCTCGAAGGACAAATCCAGTTCCAAAAAGCCCTGTACCGATAGGCGAGGGACGAAACGGCAGGTGTAAAGATGCACTGGAAGCTGCAGACCCAACTCTGCATGCAGGTGGTTCAGGACATTGGTTGCTCGAGGCTGACCCGGGAGATGACAGTCTTGTTAGGCAGCATCCTGAACGACCAAGCAGCCTTTTTTAAGGAGAGTACTGCTTGCCCCATATGGAGAGGGGCCTAGAAAAGGTGGCCTAACGAAAGCTCATCCCCAACTACCTGATTGGCTAGCCGCGGCCAACGGGCATCTTCTGATGAGGTCAAACCAAGGCAGAGAAACAAAGGCACACACCAGCCTCCAAAGGTGTACATGAACTGACACTTGCATGCTGGAACATCAGAACCATGAGAGACTCTGGAGATTTTAACACGGGGCCAAAATGTCCCGTTACTGCCCCGCTACCTCCTCTCCCGTTCCTGCCACAGAATAACATAAATCTTTCACACACTCACCTTAATTCCGCAGCAGGAACAGGCTCCCCCCCTCTTGCTGGCTGGCCGTAAATGCAGCCGTCGTAAGGCTGCTTTTACGACCGGCCATCTGAAACGTTATCACGTTATCACGTGATAACGCCGGACAGTAAATTTAAAAAATAAAATTCCTCCAAACATAAAATCAGTTCACCAAGCACAAAAGCACTCTTTAAATCACATAATCAAAACAGGGAGGGTAAAATAAAGGGTGCCACTTACCTCGATGTCCAGATCGTACCAGGAAGTGCTCGGAACAGACCTCCCCTCCATGGCTGTCATTTCGGAACAGGAACAGGGCTCCTGTTCGCACACCTGTGATTCCGTGATAGTGACGGAACGGGAGGTCTATTCACGATGAAAAATCGTGATTACATTGTTCTAGAACAGTCACGGGAGTATGATAGATGAAGGACAGAATGGGGTCAACGTCGTCCGAAAGGGAAAACCTTTCCCGACCCTGTTCTGTTCCTGCCACGGGATATATAGCCCGTGTGAAAATCTCCTCTGAAGATAGCGGACGGCCTGAGTGTCATTCTGCCCTAATAGCCCATGAACTATCACGACTTAACAGACAAAATTATTATCCTTGGTGACTTCAATGCCAGAGTAGGAAAGAACTTCGAAGCCTGGAAAGGTGTCTTAGGCAAGCTTGGTGTTGGAAATTGCAATGATAACGGACCCCTCCTGCTAGAGTTCTGTGCAAAACAACAGCAGACTATTACAAACACAATCTTTCAGAAGAAAGATAGCTTAAAAACAACCTGGATGCATCCCCAATCCAAACATTTGCACCTCATTGAATATATTCTAGTCCGTCAAAGAGACATTCATGATGTCCTTCATACACAAGTGATGCCCAGTGCAGAATGCCAGACAGAGCATCACCTTGTCAAATGTAAACTAAACCTTCATCTTAAGTTCAAACCTAAGAGGGGTGGCATCTTAAAGAAGAGACTCCAAGTCAACAATCTTCAACAAGCTACCATGGGAGACAACTTCCAGGCAAATCTACAAACAAAACTTGAAGACCATCCTACAGATCCTTCTCCTACAGTGCTTTGGCAACATATCAAAAACAGTATCCTCCAGTCTGCAGGGCTGGTTTGATGAAAACAACCAAGAGATCCAGGAGCTGTTGGCAAAGAAGAGAACTGCTCACCAGGCATACCTCACCCAGCCAACCTGCCATGTAAGAAAAGCAGCTTTCCATCTCACATGTAGTAAACTTCAACAAAAACTCCGAGACATGCAGAACAAGTGGTGGATCAATATAGCAGAAAAGACACAATGCTGTGCAGATCTGGGTGATCACAGAGGATTTTATGAAGCTCTTAAAGCAGTGTTTGGACCTACTTATCAGGTCCAAAGCTCCTTATACAGTACAGATGGTCAAACATTAATTACTGATAAAGCCTCCATCCTGAATCAATGGGCTGAACATTTTCAAAGTCTCTTTAGTGCCAACCCAGTAGTCCAAGGCTCAGCTATCCAACATATGATACAAAAACCGATGAAAAATGAATTGGACATAGCTCCGACTTTCGAAGAGACCCTTAAGGCCACACAGCAGATGAAAAATGGCAAAGCAGCTGGGATTCATGGGATCCCACCTGAAGTTTGGAAACACGGAGGTCATGCACTCCATGATAAATTCCACAAATTCCTTGTGAATTGCTGGGGAAAAGGGGAACTGCCATCAGAACTCCGAGATGTAGTCATCATCACCCTGTACAAGAAACACTGCTCTCTATTGCTGGAAAAATCCTTGCAAGGATACTCCTGAACAGATTAGTTCCTGCTATTCCAGAAGAACTTCTCCCTGAAAGCCAATGTGGCTTCAGAGCCAATAGGACTACTACAGACATGGCATTTACCCTTAGACAACTGCAAGAAAAATATAGGGAGCAGAACAAGGGTCTCTATGTAACATTTGTTGACCTCACCAAAGCCTTCGACACTGTGAGTAGAAAAGGTCTGTGGCAGATCCTGGAAAGACTAGGATGTCCCCCCAAATTCCTTAAAATGATTATCTTGCTACACGAGGGCCATCACGGGCAAGTCAGATATGGTGATGCTCTTTCAGAGCCCTTTCTAATAACTAATGGAGTGAAGCAAGGTGATGTTCTTGCTCCAACTTTATTTACAACCTTCTTTAGCATGATGCTCCAAAGGGCTATGGCAGAGCTTGAAGAAGACGACGGCATCTATATATATTACCATGCTGATGGTAGCTTGTTTAACTTAAGCCGTCTGAGGGCTCACACTAAGACTCTAAACTATCTAGTCCGTAAGCTGCTCTTCACTGATGATGCTGCCCTTGTTGCCCAAACAGAAGCAGCGTCTAACATCCTGCTTCGCAACAGCTGCAGAGCTGTTTGGGCTGGAAGTCAACCTGAAGAAAACAGAAGTTCTTTACCAGCCTGCACCACAGGGCGAACACCACCACCCCCACATTGCCGTCAGCAAATCTATGCTCAAGTCCATTCAGCAGTTCACCTACCTGGGAAGCATCATCTCCTCAGATGCCAAGATTGACAAAGAGATCGATCACAGATTAGCAAAGGCATATAGTGCATTTGGAAGACTTCTCAAAAGAGTCTGGAGCAATAAACACCTGAGGCAAAGCACAAAAATCAGTGTGTATAGAGCCATTGTACTGTCTATCCTCCTTTATGAATCTGAAACATGGGTCATCTATCGCCACCACCTACGATTCCTCAAACACTTTCATCAGCGCTGTCTATGCACAATCCTAAATATACACTGGACTGACTATGTGATGAATGTTGCTGTCCTTGAGCAAGCAGGGATCACTAGCATTGAGGCCATGATATTGAGAACACAGCTGCACTGGGCAGGGCACGTTTCTAGGATGGAGGACCATCACCTCCCAAAAATACTACTCTATGGTGAACTCGCCACGGGTCAGCGTAAGAGGGGTGCTCCAAAAAAGCGATACAAAGACTCCCTCAAACAACATCTCAGGCTCAACCAAATTGATCACCAACAGTGGTCCGCCCTGGCCTCACATTGGGAGGCATGGAGATGCACAATCCACAGTGCTGCAGCCTTATTTGAGAACTCACGCCGAACAAGTCTTGAAGAGAAACGACAACGCAGAAAGAATCACAACCCAAAAACATCACCCAAGGAGACCTTCTGCTGTGCATTCTGCAACTGGGCTTGTTTATCTCGGATTGGCCTTTTTAGTCATCAGCGCGCTTGCAGAAAGCGCGGGATGAGTCCTTCCTGAATCTTTGTTTGCGAAGAAAAGCCAGAGAGAGAATCACATTTTAATATAAGAATTCTGTGCATGTCTACAGAGAACTGAATCTTGCTGAGTTAAATGGGTCTTTCCTCTAAGTACCCATTTAATGCATGCTAAGTACTAAGCATGCATAGGACTGGAGGCTCAATAACAAAGTGATGCCACTATCAATTAGATCTACCTTCAAGGATCTGCCTGTTAGCATTCTGGTATAATAAGAACCTCAAGGCCATTAATCAAACTGTTGTGGAATGAATGGCCATACAATAATTACAATGCCAAGGCAAAAGAAAATCACAGCTATTATATCGTCTTTATATACTAGACACAAACAAAACAGATCAAGCTAGTCTGGTCACAGCATTCATTCATCCCAGAATCAGTCCTCCTCAGCTTTATGTGTGGTGAGATACTTGGCTTATCTACCTGGGCCATAATATACTGGCTCCCCACCGACGTATTCTGCCCATGGATCTGGCCCATTGCTCCCCCATTACCTACACTGAATGGGAGGAAGTCCAGACCAACACACCACCCACTCTCTGCAGCCGCAGGCACCACTGCCTGCGTCCTACTCTCCACATCCAGGAAGCCACCCTGCAGCACATGAGCAAGGCCTCCTGCATGTGACCAAGCTGGTCACATGCTGTGAGCCTGCTTTCTGGCTATGGAAGTGTGAGGGCAAACAGCAGCTGCAGTGATGGGCTGGCATGGCAGTCTGGGCTCCTGCAGTCACACAGGGTCCAATCCATTTTATTTTGGTTGAAGTGTTTTTTTCACTGGTAGCTTTAAAAAACATTTTAATGGGCTTTACCCAATTTCACCCTGTCTTTGCCCCAGGGGTGGAGAGGACTGCCGAGGGGCAAAATGGGGCAAAAGCCCTACATCATCAGGACTGCAGGGCTTCAAGATGGGGGCAAGGCAGGGTAAACTGCCCATCTAAACAAACCCCTGATAAAGATATATGAGGCTTGCATAGCTATATGACCGCCATCTGTAGAGGTGATGCCTCAGTGGGAATATATCTTTATCTGAACATGGGATCTCTGCCTAACCTACAAACCTGTCTCATAGGAGAAGTATGCTAACAAGATACCAGTTCCTGATCAAAAAAGTTATTCAGACAAGGAATGCTAGCCATCGAGAGACAGCATGGATGATGATTCTGGAGACCAGGGTTTGGCCATTGAAACCCACTGGAAACTTAGGCAAGTCACACACTCTCTACCTCAGAGGAAAACAAAGGCAAACCCCCTCTGAACAAATCTTGCCAAGAAAACCCCGCCATAAGTCAGAAACGACTTGAAGGTACACAAAAACCACAACAGCAACAACAACATCATTAGCCACTATTGCTACTTTATGATCTATAGCAACCTTCTCCATCTTGGTGCATTCTGTGTTAGACTACAGCTCTTATCAAACTCACCCAGCAGGCTGGCTATGGTGACACAGGAGGGCTATTCTATATATTCATGCTCAGGTAATGAAACAGGTCTTACTTAAATATAAAATGTAAGGATTCTTCTAAAATGCAATCTGTTTGCTACAGCAAATTATGATAGTTTTTTCTGCTTATTTCAATTACTCCTCTTATGTATAGTTGTTGCAAATTTTCGAACTTGCTTTCCGTATTACAAATGGAAATGTAATTCAAAGGTTTTTGCCTCTTAACTTTTCAGCGGTTTCCAAAACTTAGAAATGGAATACTTGGCCTTGATTTTTCCTCATTCTGCACACATGGAGTTTGCTAATAAACCTGAAACACCTGGGTGTTCCACAGACTGGGTAAAGAAGTTATTTTTGGCATCCTTACAAAATATTTCCATTGAACTTTCCCACACCTAAATTTGCAGCTTAAAAATGAAACCAGGGTGGTGGGAGAAAGGAATACCTGAAAGAGCAACTATTTGTTTTTGTTTTTTAAATAATTTATGGCAAAGATCACTTCTTAACAAGGTAACTAGAGTTATCCCACCAATATTAAGATACTATTAGTAACAATAGTCCATATTTTTTGCAGGTTTCAGACGGGAGAAGTACTTAAACTACAGTTTCTTCTACACACTGCCACCCTGAATTATAGCAGCATGAACTACAGTAGCAATACTGCAGCCAGTACAGAGCTTCAGAAATTACTTTTTAAAAGTACTTTATTATGTAACTTGTTAACAAAGCTCCCAAAAGTATTTTGTCATTGTAACCATTGCAAAAACATTGCAAAAGCATTTTACTGGCTTATTCCTTTACTCTGCTTTCTATTACTTGTTGGGAGTAGGATAAGAGAATAGCATAACCCTTGAAAAATTCCTCTCAACATGATTCTTAAAAATACCTTGAGAAGATTTTCAGACTACACTGTTATAGTGTTACTATTCCACTTTAACTGCTCTGGCTTCCTCCTGTGGAATTCTGGGGTTTGTAGTTTAGTGAGACCTAAGATCTCTCTGGCTGAGAGTTGTAAATGCCCCTCCCTAAACTGCAAATCCCAGGATTCAAGAGGAGGCAGCCGTAGCAAATAAAGTGGAATTGTAACACTATAACAGTGTTGTCTGAAAATCTCCATGCCTCTAAAAGGTTAATGTAAAAATTAACACAAACACTTAGTCATCACATAAAAAAACCAACATACTCACTTCTCATGTTATTTGTGAAATGTAAAATGTGTACACCCTTGTTACAAAGAGTAACCAATACAAGTAATGAACATTTGTAACATCTTAGAGAAGATTTGGGATGAGCCTTGAGAAATAAAGGCTCAGTAGATTTGTGAAGTTGAAGGCTTTCACGGCCGGCATTCATAGATTTTCCTTGGTTTTGTTCTGGGCTGTGTGGCCATGTTCTGGAATAGTTTCTTTCTGACATTTTGCCTGCATCTGTGGCTGGTATCTTCAGTAGATTTCAGCTTCATGTTATTAATTTTCTTTTTCTCTCTCCATTATTTATTTATTGATTTTATAGAATTTACATAACATAAATCACATAACATGTCCGTTACAGAAATAAAATAATAATGCTATAAAGAATCATTGTCTGGTGAGTCAATTATTATTCCAAATATAACAGACCAATCACAGGCAAAATCATTATAACATTAAACACTCTTTCTTTTTATTCCTCCTTACCTTCCTACGTTTTACTACCTTAAAGATTTTATGTATTCACGATTCCAACTTTCCTTCTCTACTTAGTTATTATTTATGTATTTATTGTATTTGAAGCATCTCTGCCTAAGTTTTTTCCAATTCTTTAGTTTGCCCTTCTTAATTAATCCTTTATTATTTAATCTTTTCTTTGCTGGATCTCAGCCTAATCCAAGTTTCCAATACTTCATCTCTTATAAAAAATACTCTGTAATTGCAGCCCATTCTTCATTCACTTCATCTGGATCTCTTTTATTAATTATTCATGTTAACATATCATTGTTTTTCATTTCTAATAACTTATCCATCCATTCTCCTATTGTCGGAGCGTCCCTCAGTTTCCACTTAGCTGCTATTTTAAGTCTAGCTGCAGCAATTATATATAATAGCACCCTCCAATATTTCTTTTCATATTGGGATTCCAGAACTGATGTTATATTTAACAAATATAGTTTGGGATCCATACTGAAAGTAAAACCCAACATCTTTTGCGTTACTTTATGTACTCTTTCCCAAAATTTCCTTATGATTGTGCACCCCCACCACATATGGTGTAGAGAGCCAATTTCTTTGTTGCATCTCCAACACCTCTTATCCTCCAGCTTATATATCTTACTCAACCTTGCGGGTGTGAGATACCATCTACTAGCAATCTTGAGGAAGTTTTCCTTCAGATCTTGGTTTGATGTGAAACTGTTTGGTTTTGACCTGGCAGTTTCCCACTCTTCTAGACTAATTGGCTCTCCAATATCTCTAGCCTATCTGACCATGTCTTTTACCGTCTCCTTTTCTAATTCTCTTTCCATGAGGATCTTATACAATTTAGTGATTTTTCTTTCATCTTTTCCCCAGAAAACTTTATCTATTTTATTCCATTCTTTCTCAAATCCGTAGATCATTTTATCCATTTTAAATCTCTCCTTTATTTGCAGATATTTAAACCACTGTATCTTAATCCCTTGATCTTGTAATTCCTCTTTCTTTTTCAAAACATAGTCCTCTCCATTTTCCCATTTTATCAGTTCTTTATATCTAATCCAGTCATCTTCCTTAGTCCATCTGATTTGTACTGCTTCTACAGGGGATAACCAGGTAGGAGTACCTTTGTAAAATTTTTGTTTTATATTTTGCCATATCTTTAACAATGGTCCTCTAAAAGTATGGTTCTCGAATTCTCTGTCTATTTTTGCCTTATCGTACCATAAGTATGCATGGATGCCAAATCTAAGATTATTACATTCCAGATTTAAGAGCCTGATATTATCTAGTTTCACCCACTCACTCAACCATTTTAGCCCACAGGCTATATAATATAACTTAAAGTCAGGGAGAGCAGTACCACCTCTATCTCTACTATCTATTAAAGTTGTCCACTTTATTCTGGGCTTTCGCCCATTCCATATAAAATCCTTTAAATCCGTTGCCCATTCTCTGAATGCTTTCTCATTGTTTATTATAATGAGGTTTTGAAATAAGAATATCAGACGTGGTAGTATGTTCATTTTGACTGTAGCAATTTTTCCTAACAGAGATAAGTTCAGCTTTTTCCATCTTTTTAAATCTTCTTTCACTTGCTTCCATGTTCTTTTATAATTAATCTCAAATAGTTCTCTGTTTCTTTTGCTAATCCAAATTCTCAAATATTTTGCTTTGTTCTCAATTCTACATCCTGAGATGGTTTCTAATTGCTTTGTTTCAACTTTTGTTAAATTTGCTGGTATTATCACTGTTTTTTCTTTGTTGATTCTGAAGCCAGCTAACTTCCCGTAGTTCTTTATAGTTTCTAACAATTTCTCCATATTACTTATGGAATAGAATAGAATAGAATAGAATAGAATCTTTATTACGGTCATAGACCAGCACAGGTAAAAAGGGGATACAGAATAAAGGTAAGATCACAGAATAAAAACAGGCTAAAAGCAGTATTTAAAATGTTAGCTCCAGTATAACAAGTATAACAAGATGACAAGACTAGGTTGACACTATTCTACTGCTGAGGACATTGTCTGACGAATTTTAACCGCAGCTGCGCAGAATCTGGCAACATTATAAGTTGTTCCTGGGTTGGTGTCTTACTTATGGGTTCTTCAAGTATTCACAGCAAGTCATCAGCGTATGCAAGTACTTTGTATTCTTCACCTCTAGGTTTCAGGCCCGGTATTGTCTTGTTGTTCCTAATTTGATTATTAAGGATCTCTATTGAAGTTATAAATAACAGAGGTAACAGAGGGCATCCTTGTCTTGTGCCTTTTTGAATAGTTATTTCCTGCGATCTTTCCCCATTCACTACTATATGTGCTTTCTGATTTTGGTATATTTGTTCAATGTATTGATAGAATCCATTTCCCGCACCGATCAGTTCCAACACTTTCATCATAAAAGGCCATCTAAGATTGTCAAAGGCCTTCTTGGCATCCGCAAATATCAGGGCTGCTTTTTTCTCGTTGTTTTTTTCATAATATTCCATTATATTAAACGCCATTCTTATATTGTTTGTTAATGTTCTGCCTGGAAGAAAGCCGTTCTGATCAGGGTGTATAAATTCCATTAATACTGTTTTAAGTCTATTAGCTAGGATAGTAGCATAGATCTTATAATCCGTATTCAATAATGATATTGGGCAGTAATTCTTGGCTTCCGTCATATCCTTCCCTTCTTTTGGTATTAAGACGACTTCTGCCTGTGTCCAAGATTCTGGAATGCCCTCCTCCTTTATCTTATTAAATACTATATGCATATAATCTAGGATATCTTCCTCAAATAATTTGTAATATTCAGCTATGAAGCCATCCGGCCCTGGAGATTTTCCTATTTTTAGTTGCTTTATTGCTGTAGATATTTCCTGTTTAGCTATTGGAGCCCCTAATTTGGTTTTTTGCTCTAATAATAATCTTCCAATTTTGCTATTAATTATATATTCTTCCATTTCTTTCTCATTTGGGAGCTCCTTGTCCTTTTCTGAGTAGAGGTTCGCAAAATATTGACTGAACTTGTTTATTATCTCTTTCTGTGTCGTGTAAGTTACATTCCCATCTTTGATCTCAGTAATAATTTTGTTTTCCGTCTCTTTCCTTAGCCTATAAGCTAGCCACCTTCCTACTTTATTGGCATTTGCAAAGTAGTGTTGTTTAATCCTTTTTAACTTAAGTGCTATCTCTTCAATCATCTCTTGATTTAGCTCATTTTGTAGAATCTTTATCTCATTCAGAATTTTCATGCTTTTGGGTTTCATTCTTGCTATTTTTCTTTAAGTTTCATCATTAATGCTTCATTCTTTTCTTCTGTTGTTTGTGCAGTTCTGCACCTCTTTGTAAAAATCTTCCCCTCATAGTCGCCTTAAAGGCATCCCAGATTACTCTACTCTGAATTTCTTCAGTGTTGTTTAATTCAGAATAATGTTTTATCTCATTTCCCATTCTAACAATAAACTGTTCATCTCTCAATAAGCTTTCTCTTAATCCCCAAGTATAGTTTTTCCTCTGAATGTGCAATGTTAATCTTATCGCATTGTGATCTGAAATTATTTTGGGTTGAACTTCAATATCTTTTATTCTGGTGCTTAGTTCTTTTGCCACCCAAAACATATCTATCCTCGACCATGGTTTACGCACTTCAGAGTAAAATGTACACCCTTTTTCATTATCTTTTTTATATAACCAGGCATCTACCAAGTTATGTTCTTCCATTATATCCTAACATATTTCAGGCAGGTTTCCGTGGTACTTGGTATTTTTCCCTTGGACTGTTCCGTCTCTACAGCTATCTAAGACCCCGTTGAAATCTCCAACAATGATAGTATTATTACCTTCCAGGTTCTCTAAGTCCTTACTCAAAGCTTTGTAGAATTGCCTTTTCTTTTCTTAAGGACCATAAATCACAATCACATTTAACATCTGATTTAACAGATTTATTTCTATCCCCACATAGCGACCTTGTTTATCTTTCAAAATCTCTCTTACTTTATACTTCTGCTTTACATAAATCGCCACTCCCTTTTTCTTTTGCATTGAGGAGGAGTAAAACATTTGCCCTAATTTATTGTTACAGAGAAATTTCTTATCCTGTTCTTTTATCCTAGTCTCTTGTATGGCTATGATGTCAGCTTTCTGTTTTTCTAAACAATGAAATATTTTTTTCCTTTTTTCAGGAGTATTCATTCCTTTTACATTCCATGTTATTATTGAAACTGACATTTTATTCTATTTCTTCTTTGTTACTAACTTCCACTTCTTCTTCTTCTTCCTCAGCTTCTATCTCACTGTCTCCCCGCCTTCCCTCATCATCCTCTTTCTCATTTTCCACATTGTCTACTTGTGTTCCAGTTAGTCCACCTTCACTCGTGTCAGCTTGTTTGGATCCATATTTCTTTAATTTTCTTTCATTGTCACTTTCCTCCTCCTTCTCCTTGCTGTTTTGAGCCTCCTCTTCGTTATTTCTTTTCCGCCGTTTTTTCTCATATTTTTTTTTCATCCCGGCTCATTTTCTCCATAAACTCTTTCATTTTCTCCATTGTATTAATTCTATATCTCTTTTGATAGTAGCTGAATGAGATACCTTCTATACATTCCCATCTATACGTAATGCCCTTTTTTGTAAGTCTTTGTGCCAGTGGCTTATATTCATACCTTTTTTTAAATATTTCAGGCGGTGTGTCCTTAAAGATCTGTATGTCTTGTCCCTCAATTTCTAGTTTATTTTGATAACTTTTTTGCACTATTTTGTCTCTAAATGACGCCTTAGTACATGTAATAATGACATCCCTTGGCACTTTTTTCTCTTTTGCAGCTATTGTATTTATTCTAAATATTTTGTCCGTAAATTGTGCTATTGTTTCCTCCATCGTGTCCATAAACTGTGCCATAGGCGGAATTATCCTATCATATAAATTCTCTTTTATTTTTTCAGATATTCCTCTTAGTTTGATACATTTCTCATGATACCTTAATTCCTGAATCAAATTAAGATTTTTTTTCTTGTTCCTTTATAAGAACATCAGTTTGAGCTTCCAGTGCTTGCGTTCTATTTTTGACTTCTTCTACCTCATTCTTCATCTCTTTCATTTCCATTGTTAATTTATCAATCCTTTCCCCCAATTCCTCAATGTCTGTCTTTAGTTCTTTTTTGAGACTCTTAAAGTCCTCCTTCATTTCCCATTTGAATTCTCTCAGTTCCTGAAGTATCTGTGTATTTATATCTATTTGTTTAGTTGGCATTTCTATTGAGCCTCTTCTTGTCAATGTTGTTTGTGTTGCTGTATATGCCCTAGATCTCACCCCTGACGCCATCTTTATATATGTATATATTATCTTATAATTATATCACAGTACGTTTCTTTTATTAAACTAAGATTCACTTTGTTAACTATCTTTTTTCTATTTTTTTCCTTTTCGTCCCTTAAATAGACTCTTTCTATCTTCTCTATGTTACCAGTCTCTTCTTACTTTTAAACTGTATTCTCTAGTCACCTGCAGTTTCGAGGTTTGTACTTTATTTATTTATTTATTTATAGTCACAAATACTTAACTATCATATATTATATATTATATATTTGTAAAGACAGAATTCATGGATTCTTTTATCTCAGTAAGAAAATCTCCCCACAATCATGCACCTCAATTTCATGAAATCCTGAAATCATAAATTCATAAATTGACCCCTATACACTACCTAAACGCATAATTCATCAGTTCAATTAGATATTGTCAGTCTCTTTATCCCTGTTATAAACCTTAAATTCATAGGTTCATAAATTCATGAAATTATAAATTATCCTGTGGGGCAATCAGTAAGGCTTAATTCATAAATTTGTAAATTCAAATGCAGTTGCCTTTATCTCAATCACTGTCCAATTCATCAAATTTCCTTAAGATTCTACCCCAATCACCTTGTCTAACAAATTCATTAACTGATTTCTATTTCATACAGGCTAATTAATTAATAGTTTAATTAATGGATATTTATAACTTATAATTTATAATTAGGGTAGATCAAGTTAATAAACCTAAATAGAGTTAATAAAGACTGATTATAAACTCATTAACAGAACATATACCATCAACCAATATCATTAACTGATTTCTATTTCATACAGACTAATTAATTAATAGATTAATTAATGAGTAATGATAAGCTCATTAGCACAACAACATACAATCAACCAATATCCGCCCAATCACTGAGGGACAAGAGCGCTAATTTCGCACTTCAGATTACAGCAGTATCAAACATTTCATATTAGCATTTGACTAAGAGCCTAAATACCAGTTTCTCTTATGTTTCAACTCCGTATCTTCTTCGTTTCTAGCTTCTCACTGCCTCTTAGGTCCTTTGGTCTCCCGTTCTCTCGTTCTCCTAGGTCTTTCTTTCTCCTTCTCCATCTCCGTCTCCATCTCTTTGCTTCTTCCCGTTCTCCCGTCCATCTCCTAAATTTCTGTCTGTGCCCAGTTTCACTTTCTATTTTCTCAGAGCCACTTTTCTTTTCCTATCTCTGTGTCTCTTTGTATGTCCTCTTTTAAACTCTTTAAATCTCTGTTCTTTAGTTCTCTCCTCCTCCAAAATTAATCCTCCTCCTCCTCACTATTTCTGTCCACGACTTGCAATGTCCGTTGTGTTCTCCTCTCTCCTCTCTCTTCTTACCTCTCAATTCCTTCCTCGTCCTTCCACTCCAACTTCCTACTTCTCTGGTTAATACCGTATTCCTCCTATTATTCTCACCTCGCTGTCCTTCGCTGGTCTCCAAACTCCGTCTTCAAACAAAGAAGTCTCTGCAAAAGTCCCGTTGGCAAACAGCAGTACTTTTGAAGGATATATTTGACCTCTTTAAGTTAGTAATGTCTCTTCAGTATTTTTTATATATTTGATGCTAAGTTAGCCTGTGGTTTAGTGAGGCTCGGAGCATAAAGCTCCTAAAATAAGGCAATGGCTCCCACGCCCTTTCAGCGTCTACCTTCCCCGTTCCGTAGAGCCTCCTCTCCTCTCCCCTCTCACAGAGCCTGGGTGGTGACACCTTAGCAGGGTTCAGCTGGTCCCAACACCCCGTCTTCCCTGACTGGGGTGTCTCAGAAGGTAAAAACCCACTGAGTTTGCCCTATTTTGGAGGTCTGACCTGCAGAGCGTTTTGCTGGCCGACCGTCGCCTCCGCCATGGAACCGGAAGTCCATGTTATTAATTTTCAATAGACTATCCAGCTGATAACCTAATAGCCTAATCCAATAATGCTAGTGTATTATTGAACATATTTCACAAACTTTCACACCTGGAATAAAAACAACAATGCTCCAAACAAATCCAGTAAATAAACAACAGCCATATCTAATACTCTATTGCCCAGAAGAATCTGCTTTCATTCCTGTAAACCAATGATGGTCCATGGACCAATGCTGGTCAACAAGTCATTAGCTGACAGTCCATGATGATTTCACAGGAAGGAAAAAAACACTTGTAGTCAATGAGCATAAATATGGTGCCATATTGGGGGGGGTGCTGTTCCCCCACATTATCTAGCTTAAGAAGCATTGCTGTACACCACAATATGTGCAGTTATATTGTATGGCTATCGCAGTTGCAGACAGAACATAGGTCAGGCACTAGATTACATGGTCAGTGAAAATTATCTACAGTGGACCCTTGTTATCCACTGGGGTTTGATTCCAGGACCTCCCATGGATTCCAAAATCTATGGATGCTCAAGTCCTATTACATACAATGGTATACTAAAATTGTGTCCCTTATATAATACGGCAAAATCATGGTTTGCTTTTAGGAATTTTTTTTCTGGAATATTTTCAAGCCATGGATGATTGAATCCGTAGATAGAGAATCCGTGGATATGGAAGGTCAACTGTATCTATATAGACATATAAATAGATACTGGCAACAGCTGACCATATGCTAATCATTTATCTCTCAGCCTCACTGTTGTACATCCATGAAATATGAATATTAATTGGTTGCCTTTCACCATGTTTATTTTGCAGATTGACTGGCCACTTTTGAGAGTTTTGTATTGGGATTTCTGATCTGTTTATCTGAGAGATTTATAAATTGCTTTTTAGGTCCTGCCCTTTCAAGATGGCATGTAATGTAAGAATAGCAAGATTCAGGATGATAATATGCAGGTTAATGCAAGGAGAAAAATTTGACATAAACAACCCTATGAGCTATTTGTAGGTTATTCAAATATCATCTTAAACACATTTTTAAAGCTCACTAAAATGACAAATCCTGGAAGATAAATAAATTAGCATTTGTATATACAGTGTATTATTTATGGGACACAGTGGTTAGTTGACCCCACTATCCTGAAACCACCTAACCAATTCATTTGCTCTGAGCACTGGCCTTTACAGTTCTAATGAAAACACGCACACCGAGTAGATCTCACAAACTTGAAGTCTGCCGTTTATGGGCTATCGCAGATTAAATTAAGCCTCTCAGCACTTTTCTAAGAGATCTGTGTCCTCATCTGAAGAGCAAAAGCAGAAAACAGAGCATCATGCTAACAAAAGATCATAAGAGAATAAAACCAGAGTGGCGAGTCCACAGTAGTGAGGGACTGAAGCCTTCTAGTACCTTCCACGTGTATGTGAAGAGTGCTGTTTGACTAACAATCCTCATTCATTGAAAAGAATTTCCTATTAGTACAGGTCTCCCACCCATTTACACGGGATCAGTACCCTCGGTTTCACTCACTCATGGTTGGGGGGAGGAATCTCTCTAGGCATCTGGGGGGCCATAGAATCATGCTGGAGGTGGCTTCTCTAGGCATCAGGAAGTCCTCCAGCACGATTTAATATTTGCACCAGATGCCTAGAGAGGATGCCTCTCTAGGCATCTGGTGTGACTGTTAAATCACGCTGGATTTACTAGGTCCTCAGTGAAATTCTATGGTGGTTCACTATTATATGCAGTTTCACGTATTTGTGGAAAGTCTGGGAATGTATTCCCCATGGATAAGGGGGGCCACCTGTATATGGCATGCTAACAATAATTCTGCTCAAATTATATACTCACACAGAATGCATAAAATAAAAGCATAGCCCATGTAAAGGGGTCTCCTCACTCCAGATTCTTTTAGCTATTTGTAAACAATCCAAACAGGCAAGTTCTGATCACTTCCTCCTCAGTTCTACAGAACATATAATACAAACCCTTATCAGTTGAAGCAGTTCACCTTGCAAAATCATGCTATGTATACTGACAGGTTTCACTGGTACTTCACGAGATACAAGTTCAGCAAAGTCAACCCTTCCCAAAGAATACTGCAGAAATATATTAGATTTCCCTTAGGTAGACTATATGCAATTCTACATAGAGCAAAGGAGATTACTAAGGCAAAGGCTGTATTTACTTCCGAAATAATACTCATTCACACATTATTCAAATTTATTGTCCCCATAATTGGACAAAACATTTCCCAAAGAACCTCCAAAGGAAGTCCCCAGACCTCCCTCATCTTGGCCTCTCTCAACTACATACTGCAATTTTCAGGTTATATAGACAGGAAACAGAAACAGGCCCATGATTCTGTGACAGCAACCCGACAATTTCTCTGAAAAAGAAATTCTCAACCTGTCAACACTTATGACTCATTCAGATAATACATGTGCTCTCAAGTGTATGCTCAGGTGAACAAGCATAACCCACAACCCAGAAACTGATGGAAATGGGGTCACTACCAACTTCCACAATATCACAGAAATCATCAGAGCCATTATCTATAAATTCCAGGGTCATGTATTAGGCTCATGTTGTAAACTCAGGAACAGGAAGGATAAGCTGAAGTGGAATAAGTAACATCTGAACTGACCCTGACCTTTGGACTTTAACTTCATAAAAGGGTCAATTTCAATTAATCCATGCAAGACAGACCACCTGCATAAATTCACTACTGTTATGGTGTTTGTCTACTATCATCTAACTCTGTAAAGCAGAACTCTTTCCTACATGACTGTTTTGAAATTATCGCTTGGATATACACTTGAGCATAAAACATCAGGAGATATATCTGAAATAGATCCTTGACCTGTGTTTCTCTGATTTTAACTCAGCTGATCCCACTCGCCACATACTATTGAAGTTAGAAAGCAGAGGTAAGGTTCTATTAGATTAGCATCAATTTAGAAACACAACAGATATGCTATTTGACAGGTGCTTACTAACACTTTGTGGGTGTAACTGATTTTAATCTTATTTACATGAATCATGTAGAATTTTAAGTAGAAAGAAAACAGTCATTTGTGTTTGGAAGATATCTAAGTTGTTCTATGAAACATCAGGTTCACCAGTGGGGGGGGAAAAAGAATCAATTTCATTTCATGAAGGGCAAGGGCAGTTTGTAACCAGAGAACTGTTGTATAGATTTTTTTTAAAAAAATACTGACACTCAAGATCCTGAAATCAACAGCTGCAGGAAGGCTATATACCAGACCACACACAGTACATGATATGCTGGGGAGGGGACAACAGTATGCACTGTTCAACTGGTGAACTTAGAAACATTAGGGCTACTGACCTGTTACGTATCATGTAATACCTACCTAGTGATTATCAATAGGAGTATTTGTATTGAAAGATGCTTTTAAAGAGAGAAGAGAGTTAATAAAATAAAAAAAATATAGTTCTATAACCTCTCAGAAGTTTAAAAGGAGAAACTATTTGGCACACTCATGTCTTAGTATTTATTGTGCAAGTATTTTAACAATACATAGAAAGCTGAAATGTGGTTCACAAATAGCCCAAGACACCATGGGGAGGGGGGAGGATCCAAAACCAAGACATTTTTGGGAGAAGAGGGATGGATTTCCAGTTACTGCTGTCAGCAGGCGTGCCTTCGTGTTTGCTGAAAGCATGCTGGGTTTACAAGTAAACTGTATAGGTACCCTACACAAATGTATACAAACACAAGATAAAAATTAATATTTTAACACTGCCTAGTCACAGGCATGTAAGAAAAGCTAAATATAGGTGACTCTGGCATTAATACTGGTGTGGTCAAGATAGAATTTAAAAAAACCCTTACTCTCCCTATCTTTCTTAAGACAGGCATATATTGTGAACCCCCAAAAAAACTGGAGTAAGAGAGGGCTACTTCTGATCTTACATTTCTGTGCTTCATAGACATAAGAATAGAAAAGCAAAACAAATAGCACTGGAGTTAACAACTTTTGCATGCCTATACTCACTGGTAGTTAGATTGCATGTCATGCCTAGCAGTTCAGGCACAGTATGTTTATGGTAACTTCCTGTTTGCTTGTGTTCATGCCTACTCTTGTGTTCATGCCTACTCTTCCTGCATCACGTAGCCTTCCTTTGTTCTCTGGGGTATCATCTGCTCTTACACCTCTCTCTCTCTCAATCCCTCTCCTCTCCTGCCAGTTCCCCATAAAGCATGTGTGATAACAGCTTCTTTAGGTGAGATGCTCCAACTCTTCTGATACTCTTTCTTTTCTTACCTTTCTTCAAAAAGACGAACCTGTGTTGATTATGAACAAGTATTTGTGAGTAAAATTATTTTTATATACTTCACAAGGAAGACTAAGTTTTGGTTTCTTTCTCTGCTAGACCTTGCGTGTGGAGTGGAGCAGACTGGTGAACTGGTCAACTTCTGTCTAGCACAATAGTTAGTCTGTGTAAGAGATCTACTACAATATTTCATATTTCCCAATAAATAGGATATCTCCTACAAACCTTCCATGCACACATCTTCAGAATGCTATGATTACCACTATGTTTTATTTAAATTTATTAGACATTGTACCATTTATAATTATAACTTGACTTGAAGAGTTATAATTAAAAAAAAAAACTAAGGTAACTAGGGAAATATAATATTAGATACAGTCCTAAAAGCATCTTCTATAGTGCTGAAACAACTGCATGTAATACATCCATGGTATGTTATGAACCCTCTCCATTGACGCCCCCTTGTCATGGGAGAGAGGCTTGCGTACCCTAATGATGTTTTGAGCTATGCTGGCGGTGGCATAATAGCCACTGGTAGGGTCTCTCATGCCAGACAGGTCAAAACCGAAGGGTCTGACAAAGAGCGTCAAAGGGCAGGATGGGCTCTCTAGCCTTGTGGCAACCGTCCTAGGAGAAGGAAAACTCTAATCCTAAACCCGGGCAGATGGTGCTCGTCCAACCCTGTAAGGTCAACCATCTAAGAGAAGGAAACTCTAATCAAACCTACGGCCCAAGGATCCTGAAATCACATTTTCCTATCCATTGACGCCCCCTTGTCATGGGAGAGAGGCTTGCGTACCCTAATGATGTTTTGAGCTATGCTGGCGGTGGCATAAAGCCACCGGTAGGGTCTCCCATGCCAGATAGGTCAAAAAAGAAGGGTCTGACAAAGAGCGTCAAAGGGCAGGATGGGCTCTCTAGCCTTTTGACATCTGTCCTAGGAGAAGGAAAACTCTAATCCCAAACCCGGGCAGATGATGCTCGTCCAACCCTGTAAGGTCAACCATCTAAGAGAAGGAAACTCTAAGCAAACCTACGACCTGAGGACCTCGCTGCCACGTCCATGCTTGCAAGGCCACGGCAGATGAATCTCTGGTTTAAAGGGTGAGGCCAGTTCTGTGCATGCTGCACTCCACCAGAAAAATCCATTGCACAGGCTCGATGTTATGAACAGAATGAAGAAAGTTACCCTCCCTAAGATGAACATATTAGATGTTTTATATTTAGGAGTCTAATTTTCATTGCCATTTTGAGATCATTATAAAATAAGTGTAATTTAAAAAAACTAAGATGGAAAGAATGTATCATAATATTAACGTTGTCTGCATAGGTTATGTTTTGCTGCACATGACTTTTGAAAATATTTGTTAGGAAACCCCAAGAGTAAAAGGATAAAAGAACTCAAAAATCTCTCCCAAACAATTACATTTTTTGCATTGCATTCACACCAGGTCTAATATTAATTTAAGTATCTACTTTGAAAAGTCTGCTACCATTTGATGGCCTAAACATTTTTTTTAAATAACAAGTTAATGCACATGGGAAGGTAAAGCAACAGGTGCCTGGTGTTCAAATTGCACCTGCTGTAAAGTTCTGCTATCATTAATAATGCAAGTTATGTTGTGTTTCAGTAACTGTAATTATGTAAAGGTGAAAAAATAATTTGTTTTAATTATTAGATATAGTCATTTCTGAATGAAACACAAATTAACACTGACTATCAGATATGTTACCAGTCCAAAGTTCTATAAAGCTTTATGGACCTACAGAAATACTGATACCAAAAATGTGGCAGCAGTTCCCAAGTGATACAGTGGAGACTTTACACCATGTAATGATGTTATTTCAACATTTTTGATACTACTGTATATGTTTGAAACATAGAAAGGAAATGGCTTATGTTTCAATGTAAGTAAGAATCTAAAAATATTGTACAACTAAAGCAAAAACTAAGATGACCTATTCAGTCAGTCTGGTGACATGAAAATTCCTTACTCCCAGGTTTCTTGGGTCCTTCAGTAATGCTAAGAGAGAGGGTTTAATCTTACTACATACAATGTAGCTGAGTGGTTTGAACAGGCACATATAAAAAAACAAAATACATACCGTATATTGATATTATTGGTGTAGAGTAAAAGCTCAAAACATATGTTTCTATGTAAAAATGACATGTTTGTAACTAACCTGTATTTTCAGTTTAACATTAAATATGCAATTAAAGAGATGAAAGATCAAATCATAGATTTTCATCTCAATTAGTTTACTCCTTAGTTATCAGATATATCTGCTTTTATCAGATAAATCTGCCTCACTGCAGTCACGTCCAATGATCAGAAACCTTCTATTTATTCCCTCCAAACAAGCCCAATGAACTTTCAACTCTCAGTATTTTAAAAATTCCTTCAAAAGTCCTTTGCAAGTGAAAAAAGAGGAATTTTTAACTCTTGTATCTGAATTCAAGTCAAAATAAAGGTAGAACATCACAGAGTTCAAATGTCAAATCTTTATTTTCAGTGTATTATTAAAAGGTTGTACACAAGGACTGAACACCAAAAGGGTCCAAGAGAAATGTGTGAGTTTTGAAGCTCTATCAATTATATGGAATATGAGAATAATCAGAGATCACTGATTATGTTTTTATTTCTCACAGAAAACAGATCTGGCAACGTCTGGTACCTTCCAAAATTTAAAGCTCATTATCTTAAAAGAACTTCATGTATGTCAACATACATGGCACCTCCTTCATTTCTAGGAGGAATAAAATGCTCAGAGGCTGATCTCAGAGCAGGGGTTGGTAACTATGCCAAGTTCTGGGCCCCTGGGATCCTTCATAAAGCTCCCCAAAACAAAAACAAAATGAAAAGTGGATGCAAATCTACGTCAGTGGAGAAACTGAGGAGGGGGAATTGCCCCTTTTTTGGTCAAAAAAAGGACACATTGGGGAGTGTGGAGGGCCATGGAAACAGCCTCAGGGGCCATGCACACCCCTGCCCAGAGTCTGGGAATCACTAGTTAATTGGTTAAAAATAGCAATAGGAGATTTTCCCTGAATGTGTCTTTACTTACTAGATTTTCTGAGTGCCATTGAAGTTAATCCTGTAATTTAATGAATTAATTGATTTTTGGTTATTAGAATTCACTAAGATCAGAGGCTCTTCTTCTGCCAGAGTCAGTAAAACAGTAAAAAATCTCAGAAGAAAGATTAGGATTGGAGGAAATGTACGGCATGCTCTACTGCAAGCCAGCTAATTTTCCTATTGTATCAAATGGGAAGCCACTGAAGAGGAATAGAGTGACAGAGACAGAAAAAAAGAGAGAGAGAAACAAAGAAAAAGAAAGCAATTCCTGGTTTGAAATGGAGGATTGGAATGTGTGAGGAAGAAGATTTGTTTGCTTAACAGAAGATTCCCAAGCAGTCAGGGGCCTTTCAGAAGGTCAGGTCCTTAAAAGGATATTCCTTCCTATAGGCCTGTGCTAAGACTCTCTCTTCGGTCCTCTCTTGATTTTTTTTCTTGTTTCCATTCTGCATTACTGCATAACATGTAGTATGTATATCAGTGTATATTATTATTTGGGGACAAGCTGAAATGAACCACTTTTGTCTTCCTTTGTAAATTATTATTGCTCAAACAGTGTTAGGCACCTAGATAATTAAGAAAAAACTTTTCCTCAGGTAAGCCCAATTTCCTCCTCTCTCAGCTCCTGCTTTCTACACATGCCTGGCTTCAATATATTGGATGCTTAAACCCATTTTCCTTATTCAGGGGGTCACAGAGGAACACCAAGGCCAGAGTACCAGAGTACATGCTTGGTTTGATGATCATGTATATCAGTACCTGGGCTACTTTGACTCCTTTCTCAGTCTTTGCTACAAACTTTTCATATGTGTCATGTGAACACTGAGAGACAACATGTATGAATATAAATATCATTTTATTTCAGCAGCCTTAGCGTCCAAGGCTAGGAGATTTAAACAAAGGAGATTTAAACAAAATTAAAGAGAACAGTGAGCTTGTCAGATACTGATCTTTTTAACTGCAAATGCCATGGACTTAAGTTGGGATGCCTGGCTCCTGTATGCAAAACATGTGCTGTATCACTGATCTTTGCCAATCACACTTCTTGATTAGGATAGGGGAGGCAGAGAGCATGCAGTGATTCACTTAGTCACATGCTCAGAGACACACAAAACATTTCTGTTTAAGAATTCATCCTTGATTAACTAACCAATCTTTGTATCCAACTATTTCTTGCTACATTGGACAGTGAATCAATGCCCCCAAATTCAGTGGTACTCACAGTGATGGTCTGTGGACCGGTGTCAGTCCTCAAGCCACTGGCTGCCAGAACATGACAAATTTCCAGGACTGAAAGAAACAGTTGCAGACAATCGGCAAAAATATGGTGCCAGTTCCTGACACGCTGGAGAAAAAAACCTGCTGTTCTAAGAAGCACTGCTCTAGCTGAAACAGAGGACAGTGATGCACTATATACCATTCTTTACTTGCCTTTAACACCAGTCTTTATTAACTTTTTGGCAAACAAGGTTAAATGAAGTGTACATGTTGGTTAAGTGAAGTATACATCTTAGCAAAGGTGGGAGAGGGTACAAAGAAAAGAAGAAAGATGCCGATCAGTGAAAAAACTTAATTGAACAGATTGTAAGATGAGATCCCATGGTTTAAGATAGCCTTTCCCAATCTGACAGTTTCCAGACATGTTGGATTCCATCATTCCCTAGCAAAAATTATATTATGGTTTTTGTGGTCCATCTAGAACAAAAAGCAGATTGTGGCAAAACAACCTTTAAAATGAGGAAAGGAGAAGTAGTGATCAACAAAGAGGTTTCAAGTAAATTGCATGGTTTGTTCCAAAAACTAGCATTTAAGTAACAAACTAATTTAACCAATTATTTCCATTTTTAGTGCTAGTGATAACTAACTTCCCAATTTCTAATGCCTAACAGTATCTAATTAATTTTCAAACTTAACATTTCAGGCTCTGACTAGGATCTTCATTAGACTTCATCATGCATCACACAACCTTCTGCCATTAAATTCTAGATAGCTTGGTCTTAATAACAAGAGAATACTAGAGAAAATAAACTGCACACTCTCTAATATTAATACTATTACAGAAGTGATCAGTTGAATTTAACTGATTCAAGTTGCTATGCAGAATGATAAAAATGAAAAGGTGTTTTATTCACATTCATTTTAGTATAAATACACTAATGATTACAAACATAGCAGGGAACAAAGACTTTCTAAGATGATAATAGTGTCTCAGAGTTAGAGAGCTGGTATAAATCACAAGACAGGTTTAATGTAGCCACAGCTGACTGCTCATTTATAAACAGAAACAGATCTTTCCCTTTTAGCTAATGTCTAAAAATATTGATTTGTTAACATTTCAGTAATTGCGCAACTCACACATTTCAATAATAGAGTTTACAGCCACTGAAAAGAGAACTAAGGGAATCATTATAAACACTGATATTGTATAAATATACAGTACTGTGAAAAAGTTCTGAGAAAGTTCCGATAAAAAGAAAAAAAGTTGGCTAAGAACACAACTGGAAGAAAAATAAACGTGAATCACAGAGGCTGCCTGATGTTGCCAAGGGTAATAACAATATCTAAATGTGATTTTAAAAATTCTGTTTCAACATTATAACACAAAAATAAATTACATATCATTCTGACATCTTTTTCAGAATGTCACTTTTTTTATTTTTTCAGATCGTTAAATAAAGCTAGGGTAGAATCTTTATGGTTTATATTAGTTTTTATTAACATAGTATTTAGCAAGTCCAATTCAATCAAGCAGGAGTTTAAAAATGTATCAGCATTTAAAGCATTGAAATGCCAATTTATTTTTTCAATGCAACACAAATTACAGTTTAGCTAGAGCAAAAGTTTACTTAATGTAGTCTGAATTATCCCAATGATCCAAGTTTTGGATTACACCCAGCAATGCTGGGTGGGGGGGAACCTGCCAAAGGAAAGGAAGATAGGGTTACTTGAATGTGAAGTATAACCTTACATACCTTGGCCTCCGAAATGCTATACCATATTGTTGGCATGCCAGACCAACAGTGGGAGTATAAACAATAGGCATAAATCTTTCAATGTCAGAAGTCAGCACTTTATAAAATAGTTTTTCATTTCGATCCTGAAGGCCCATTAGCAGAATATACCTGTAAAAATGAATGATAGATTAGTCTCCCATAGGCAACCGAAGCTGAGTGAAACATATAGGCTTTAAAACCATTTTGATCTCTGGAAAAGCTCTCTCTCTTTCTCTCTGCTCAAGGCACTTCACCACCACCATGGGCCATATCTAGTATAACATCTGCTAACGTGACAGCAGAATCCAGCACAATGGATGGTCTCACTTTCCCAGTTCTGCCCTCTGAGCACTGTCAAAACCTGCTCTGGAGGGCTGGGAAACCCTCAAGAGCATATTTACAAGTGGCTACAAGGGCTACAAAGGGAAGGGGAAGTGAAGGACTGAAAGTTCCTAGACGCATGGCAGCACCATTTTGGATCCAGGCCCATGTCACCAACAGATTTGAATTTATTTCAACAAGTGAAATGAAAATGATAGTAAATGTAAAACTATTTGGCATACTCATTATTATTTTATTGCGATTCACCATTTATCTTTAGAGACAGGATTGCCAGGGAAAGAAATATAAATTACTAGCTGGACCTGGCATACCATATGCCATTAAAAAACTCCCCCCAAAACAGCCAGTAGACCTTACTACAACCCTGTAAGGTAGGCCAGTGGATTTAAATTCTCCTCCCCCTTCTCACCATTCCACACTTTCCCCAGATTGCTGAGGGTGACTCGCTCTATTGCCCTGCTGCCGCTGCCACCAATTGACTGCCTGGGTTCTATTGCAGCAGTAGCAGCATTGTCCTGCTGCTGCTGCCACCGCCAGTTTAATGCCTGGGTCCTGTTGCAGGTGGCCTGTCACTGCCACCAGTTGACTGCCTGGATCCCAATCTGGGCCACAGATTCAGTGGCAGGAATCTGGGCCACAGACTGGGTGAAAGGAGTAGATTGTGAGGTGGAGAGGGAATCTGCATGTGGTGGTGATTGGTCGGGTGTGGTTTGGGTGTGTTTCCTGAGCAATCAACACACTGGGAAAAGCAACATACCCAAGAAATTTTTTTATATATAGATATTCCAAAAAGAGAACATATATTATACATAAATTGTATTGCAACTCTTCCATCTAACAAACTGCTACATTTGTAGCAATTTTTAATATACCTACTGATACATTTAATGTGGAAAACTCATTTAAGATAAAATCCTATCCATAGGTATTTAACTATAGTTCCCACTGCACTTCAGGATTGTATTGTAGGTCATTTTAATACCCCATGTAGATTTTTAATTTTTACTATCCTGTTTTATGCTTCTCCCAGTCCAAAGAGAATGCTTCTTCTTTCTTTAAAAAAATGCAATTAAAAAGTGTCAGTATGTATTTTTAAAGATGCACATGCACACACACGCACACATCCTAGGGATTTAATGCTTTACTAAGTTTCCTCTTAAAGGAAATAATGAGTATTTTCAGCAAATTTCATCTTGCTGTGAAAAAGTCTTCAAAAACTGGCGATTAGCAATTTGGGACTTATCTGTGAAAAAATCCCATGGAGTTGTTTTGCGTAGAAATCAATTTTTTCCTGTGTGGAAAATAATATTTCAATGCAGAAATATTAATTCCTGTGCAGACAATGCTGTTCTGTGCAGAAAATGCTATACAGTAGTTGGGGATTTCTTCTGCATAAAATTTGCTCATGGTTAATTTGCATAGAAAACAGGATTTTCTGTGGAGAAGACTGCATTTTCTGTGCAGGAATTAATATTTCTGCATTGAAACATTATTTTCCATGCAAAAAAGGCTGTTTTCCAGACAGAAAATGCTGTGACTGGGGATTTATTCTGCCTAAAATTCATACGTGGTTGATTTCCATAGAAAATAGCATTTTCTGCAAACAGCATTTCCTTTTCTGTGTAGGAATTAATATTTCTGTGTTGAAATATTATTTTCCCATGCAGAAAAGGTTGTTTTCTGCTGATTTCTGTGCAAAACAGCCACATGCAAATTCTGCACAGAATAAGTCCCAAACTGCAAAGATTCTTATTAAGCCATGGTCCTTCTCATCACAGTTTCTCAATACTCAAAAATAGGTTTTCAACTATTTCTGAATCTTTTTGAATATTCTTTCCAAAACTAACACACACACACACCCTTCTGCACTTGTATTGCAGATCCATAATCCCCCTCCCTGCACAGTTAATACTTAATAAGAAGCTGATTCCAAAGTTTTGTGAGCAACTTGTTGGCAGTGCTTAGAAGCTAGACTCTCCAAAGCTGTTTTTGAATTCTCTGTTCATTCCTTCTGTATCTATCCCCCTTTCTTTCCTAGAACTGAAAGTGGTGTACAGAGTCTTCCCAGGTGGACTTCCATCCAAGCAACAACTAGACCAAAACTTGCTTCAGTCCAGCAACAAGGCTGCTGCCTCATATGCCTTCGCACAGTATCTCTGGCCAGTTCAACATGCAGAAGCTCCCAATGCAACAATTGGGAGCCTGACCAAAGTGTCAGACTGTAAAAAATATATATAACTGCAGAGTTTAATTTCAGTTTTGAACATTTTATCGGCCAAATGGGAAAAAAATACCAGAGTTGCGTATCTATTTTTACTACATATTTTCAGAATTGTTTGCCAGATGTGCTTTATTTCATGTCCAAAGAATAAGTTACCCTCCCCTCTGCTTCATTTCTGTCTTACACTTGAATTCCAGGAGAGTTCCCTGTCTCTAAAGTAGCTGAGTTCATAAGCCTTAGTTCTGAATGATATACAGTTTTGCTGGGCGAACGTTTTGAGATGTACATTTCATTTCCATAGGAAAGTGACAGGTGGAAAATGTATTATGCATAAACTAATGTATACTATGCCAGACAGCTCAGGCATGCATGGCAGCCAGAGGACTGAAACACAGTCTTTTTCTGAACATTTGCCCATTCTCTTTTTATTTCTTCATTCTCAAAAACCAGCTGCTTTCATTTAAACCCTAAATGGCCTCCATTCTTCTGTCCATTTCTTTGGAGCAATCCTGAGCTGCATATTCTGCAAAAATGATCTCCTGGGCAAGGTATGTAGAAAAGATTGCTGAAAGGTCTTCAGGAGGAAAATGGTTTTTTAAAAGTTACTAACATAAAAATTTTAAAAAGCTTGGAATGTGGTTCCTAATCTTAATTCCATGTAGATAATAAATAAATAGGGATTTATGTTTGTTTGCTTTTCAAACACAAGGCCATTGTGTTAATGGTTCACAATTTTAGTACTGTAGTACTAATATACAGAGACTTACACTAAATTATTAGTGAAGCAGGAAACACCATGCAGACTGCTCAATAAGAAATTGGGGCTTAACTCTCTGCAGAGACCAGAAAGCAGCCATAAACACAAAGATAGTCTGGCCTGGCAATTAAGCAGAAAGAAAGCAACCACATAGCATCAGTCAAAATGGCTCCTTTGCTGCTGGCTCCAGGGAACTACCAGGACAATCAATTCTGTTAACCAGCACTGATTCCTAAGCAGCAGAATTATGGATGTCAACTAGGTCCTCTATCTTTTACTTCAATGTAGTCACAGGGCAAGAAGAAGGTCTGCCAGGCTGTAACCAATCTTTAAGTTGTCTTTAGGTCACATGTAGGGAAATGCAACTTGCAGGCTTCATGTGACTGTCGGGACACATTTTGCAGCCCCAAACCTCCCTGGAGACCCCTCAAAGACACAAGACCAAACAAAAAACAATATTTGAGCTGAAAAATTAGCAAAAGCACTCTAGGTACCACAAAAACGAGGTGGCTTGTCTTCCCTTGTCCCCATTTCCCTCCACAAAAGCAGTAAAAATCAGCAGTATTTCAGCCAGTTCCAGGAAGTGGCACCACACTGTGTGTTCCACAGTTGCCCACCTTTGCTTTTAAGTATACTTTAGCCAGTTGGCATCAGCCAGTTGGCATCAGCCAAAACGACCCTATGGGCGCTCTTGCATCTGGCTTCAGGAGATTTATCAGATGACTTAAATATCCCACTACATGAACACCAGGAGATCACAAAAGGGCTTTCCTTTCAGATGACATCGTTCACCAGTCATCATGCTCCTGTGCCCCTTTTGTTCCCCCAGTGCTCCTTTTTATTGACAGGCTAAGCCATCAATAGATCACCCATTCCATTTCTCTGACGGAATAACGGGCGTCTGAAACTGTGCTCCATTATGCTGGTGCAATGCCAGCATCACTGGGAGGTCTGTGCTGAACACTTCCAGTTGAGATTGGGACATCAAGGTAAGTGACACACTTTTTCCTAGCCTCCCCAGGTTAGTTTGGGTTTTTTAAAGTCTGGTTAACTGCTTTGTTTTACTTTTTGGTGTGTATTTTCCCTTTTAACTTTGAATTTTCTATGCGATTATCCTCTCGCGAGAATGGCCGGGATTTCCAGAGGGGAGGGGATGCAGTTTCTCTTGCACTATTAAGATAGGTCTGAAAATTTTTGTTAAACCGTTACAGGGATGGGAGTGGGGTGGGATAGGAGATAGCAAGTCAAGGACGCTATATTTGTCCCCGTCTGATAATCTCCTCACAGAACTGGCAGAGAAATGGGTCTGTCATCATCAATAGCAGAATCGTGGCTATCAACCAAATCCTGCACTTTCACCTCCAGGCAGATGGAGTTAGGTCAAGAAGAAAATTCACTAGGTACTAACCAATATTTAAGATACTAGCTGGACCCGGCGTACCATATGCCATTAAAAAACTCTGCCCCCTGCCACCCGTCCTCTGCTTGTTCTGCCCCCCTGCCACCCCTCCACTTTTTCTGCCTCCCCGCTTGTTCTGCCCCCTGCCACCCCCTCCGCTTGTTCCGCCCCCTGCCACCCCCTCTGCTCATTCTTTCCCCTCCATTTGTTCTGTCCCCTGCCACCCCCCTCCACTCATTCTGATCCCCTGCAATCCCTCTCTGCTTGTTCTGCCCCCTGCCACCCCCCTCCACTTGTTCTGCCCCCTGCCACCCTCCTCCGCTCATTCTGCCCCCCTGCCATCCCTCTCTGCTTGTTCTACACCCTGCCACCCCTCCGCTTTTTCTGGCCCCTGCCACCCCCCCCCGCTTGTTCTGCCCCCTGCCACCCCCTCCGCTTGTTTTGCTCCCTGCCACCCCCTCTGCTTGTTCTGACCTCTGCCACCCCCTCCGCTTGTTCTACCCCCTGTCATCCCTCTCTGTTTGTTCTGCTCCCTGCCATCCCCTCCACATGTTCTTCCTCCTGCCACCCCTTCTGCTCTTTCTGGCCCCTCCACTTGTTCTTCCCCCTGCCATCCCCCCTCCTCTGCTTGATCTGCCCCCTGCCACCCACTCCACTCATTCTGTCCCCCTGCCATCCCTCTCTGCTTGCTTTGCCCCCTGCCAGCCCCCTGCTTGTTCTGCCCCCTGCCACCCCCTCTGCTTCTTCTGACCCCTGCCACCCCCCTCTGCCTGTTCTTCCCCCTGCTACCCCCCTCTGCTTCTTCTTCCCCCTGCCATCCCTCAGTGATTGTTCTTCCCCCTGCCACCCCCCTCCACTCATTCTGTTCCCCTGCCATCCCTCTCTGCTTGTTTTGCGGACTGATTGAGTAATATATGTTGTGATTATGGTTTATAAATAAGATTAAAAATTCACACAGCCCATGATTGTGAGTAGTGTTTGAGAAAGAGGGGAAATGTAAGGAATTCTCACAACATATGATTGTGATTATTACTGTTAACTTTTCATGTATAATTGTACAAGTGCTTGCTAAAGAGAATTCTTTCTAAAGCTGGGAACCAGTTTATATAACTATACAATATGTGGTGTTGAATTGTATTCCTAAATGTTCATTTAAACATTGTGTATGTAATAAGTCAAAAGTATCACCATAAGTGACTATTTCTCAATCCATTCATGTTGTAACACTGGTTATGTAAAGTTAGCTAGCACTTGATTTATAGTGTAGCTTATTTGATATGTTAAAGACAAAAACATTAGCATATGAAATTGTGACTTAATCTATGTATGTTTGTGACACATGGTTTGTATAATAATTAGTTCTTGATTTAGTTCTTGATTTAGACCATTCAGAAAATAACTATATTCAATACAGTTCTCCCAGTTGGTGTTAGGTTAGTCATGAGGACCCTACAGAAGTGGTGTTACTAACAGGTCTCTAAGCAGCACACTGGAAACGGCAACATACCCAAGAGAATTATATATATAGATCCTGGGCTGGTGTCACCTCTCCCCCAATGGTGTCACCTGACGTGGTTTGGCTCTCCACACGCCACTAATGCCACCACTGCCTAGGTGCACATTTTCATGGCCAAACAACACATAATACTTGTCATGGGGTTTGCCCTTGGCTGACTGATTCTTTATTTGACTAACATTTGCCTGGAGAGAAGAACTGAATCACAACCATGCCATGAAGGGATTTAAATCTTTGTCCCAGACAGTCCAATCACAAGCAATTCCTCCACGCCTGCTTTCACAGTAAAAGAAAACCAACAGCATTTATGTATGTGTTTGAGGGGGCATTCTGACTAGAAGCTTGGCAAAGCTGGAATTAAAGCCTCCACCACATATACCACAGTCCCAATCAATCCCCCCACCTTAATATAAGGACTCTTATATTAACATATGTAGCATACCATGAAGCTATTGTCTTTGTTCATACCTCTGCTAATGAATTGCAATTTGTGAATATAATTTAATTCAGCTGTTTCTCTTTCTAGTTTTCCTTTGTAATTTCCTTGTTCAAGGACTGTGACCTGTAAATCCTTTACTGTTTGTCCAGGTAAGTTGAAATGCTCTCTAACTCATTTTGGGTAGTGCCATTTCTAATGTCAGATTTGTGTCCATTATTCTGCCAACATAACTAAGCATGGTCTGAAAAACATTATTGGATGTTCAGTTCAGCACCAGAATGCACACAGTAGTAAAAAAACAAACATGATTTATACATTAACGTAATTACTAAGTTAACATGAGGACATATGTCATTGTGATTTGCAAATCAAAGTCCTGAGATCATAATACTGTCAACCAACCTGCAATTATGATAATATAAATCATGTTTGCATTTATACTTCTTTGTGCATTCTGATGCTGAACTGAACATCCAAGAATGTTTTCCAGGCCATGCTTAGTTACAATGGCAGAATAATGTCTTTGAAACTGGTTGTTCAAAAACTGATCTTGCCTATCCACTGCATTCATCACAAATGTGCTAGGATAATGTTTTTTAACATCTTAATTTAAAGTACTGCAATTGAAACTGAAAACACTTAATAGGCACAATGGAGTATTGGCTTCTCTTCCATTTAAGGAGGAAACACGTAGCAGGAGAAAAACAAATGGCTGAAAATTGTGAGTTCAGGTGAAAAGTCTCAAAGATACCTATTTGCCATCAAATAAGTACCATACAACATACAGGGAACTTTCCTCATGTAAGAAAGGAGCTTTGTGCAACCAGTGGGCCTGAATTCACAGTTGGAAGTCAATGAAGATAATAAAAAGTAAAAGCAAGGATGGAATATTGTGTGGGTCCAACCTATTTTGAAGCACAGATAGAGAGTATCTGTTGGGGTTCCCCGTTCAGCTTGCAGGCTTTTTTAGCTGTTATTTTTGATCAGTGCTCAGAGATAGGAGGATATTTCAAGATACTTAAACTGTAAAGACCTGCTCTTTATGGAATTGAACTGAGTTTTGCAGGCTGAGCAACATATCCTTGTTGTAAACCTCCATGGTGGTCATCTTCTTCAGATTTAACCATTTAACCTCCCACTTGTGGAATAAGTCTCCGCTATCTGCCAAAATCTGGACTCATGGATTCATCTATCCCTAGTTACAAGTTTTATGATTTGATGTGTAGTCTGTAGATGAGATCATATACTGTACTTGAGTTATTGGCTCTGCATGTATTTTTAGTTCATGTTGTATCAAACTGGCACTAGTTCAGATTAAGATAAAAACTGCTACTGGCGGCCCCATATCATATGTGGGAGAATATCTTCTTTCTGAATTAGAATTCTACCTCTGAGTAAAATATGTGAAACAACAATCCTTATCCAACACAAACAGATTTGTAACTAACTAAATTACAGTTTCTATCACATTTTCTCCCAAAGTCACTTTTTTTTAGAACACTAAAGCATCCCAAAGAAATAGACTGGCAAGGCACTCAAGATTTTACCTGTCCAGGTCAGATGTTTGTCTTTCAAAGTTTGTTAAAACCCTTAAAACTTGGACTTCTTGACTGAGAAAACAGGGAGGTAGTAATCCATGAATATTCAGTTGAAGTCTCTCCTCCAAGCTGAAAGCCAGGCCCTACAGAGTAAAAGAGAAATATGTTTGCTGAAAGGCATGTACTTTTAAAGTGCTGAGTTTGCTAGTTTGCTAGCAAGAGTCATACTTTATAGCACACAGATTTCTAAATACAGACTCCCTCATTTTAAAATTTTCAGTCTGACAATATTCAAAATGTTGTTAAATTTACAATATGTACCTAGAAAACATACTCCTAAAAGTATACATCTTATTTTCTTAACATCATTTATATAATTGTTCCTTCAAGCATGTGGGTATGAAACCAGTTTTGCATTATAAATATCCACATAATACAAATTGAAAACTTTATCAAGATACATGAAAAGGGTCAGAAAACAACTAGAGCTCTTCCAATCTAAGAACAGTTCTACCACTTCTACAAGTTTATTTCTCACTGTTCGGGAGCTCTATTCATCCAAAGCCCACAAACATAGTTCCAATGTAACTATTTATACTTTATGCTATACTTGCGTATTCTGTATGATTCTTGCAGCATTATGATAGACAGTGAAAACCGTATGCTTCTACAGACCCACAACAATACTTCCCTGAGTCAAATTACCATGTGTGAGGGGATAGTTTTCTTAACTGTAACAGCAAGTTCTACAAAGGCAGTATATTTCCTTCATTGTTTCCTCCCTTTGTGTCATAGGACTTATGTAAATGGGCAATTTAGTCTGTCTTGCCCCATCTTGGAGTCCTGCAGTCCTAGCGATGCAGGGCTTTTGCCCCATGGGGCAAAGATGGGGCTAAGACGGGGGAAGATGGAGTTGGGCTTGATAAACCATTATAATAAAACACCTGCATTCCAGCTGGGGGAAAACGGATCGGGCCCCATAGGACCACAGGAGCCCATTCTGGCATGCCAGCCTGTAGTTGCAGCTGCCCTCTCCCATTGCTCTTTTGCAGAAGGAAGCAGGCCTGCAGCATGTGACCAAGGCTGGTCACATGCAGGGGGCCTTGGTCACTTGTTGCAGGCTGACTTCCTAGCTTCAGAGACATTGAGGGAGACTGCAGCTATTGTGGCTGCAGTGACAGGCCAGTGTGCCCATCTGGACTTCCTCCCATTTTGTGGAGGTAACAGGAGAGGAAGAGGTCTGATCCTCAGACAGGATATGCTGGCAGGGAGCCAGAGAATCCTGGCCCATGTAGATGAGCCCATAGAGCTAACCTGTAATGTGCTTCGTGTCAGCTATAGATGGATAGTGAGACTCCTTTGTATGGAAGAAATTGGGTTGGGGGGTATATTTTGTTTAAGAGTGAAATTAAACTTGTATTTTTACTTGTCAGTTGAATATTATTAAGTTGTCTCTAAAGATTTCGTTCCATGGATGGAAGGGTCATTCACCAAATAAACAAAACAAAACAAAACACCCTTCAGCTAAGCAGAACTATCCTTCTGGGGAGGAAAAAGCTTTAGGATCCAAACCATTCTATGTGGAGAACAACTTAAATTTTCTAAAACTTAAAAGCAATTTTCCAATGATACTTTCTTCAAAAATACTTGGTAAACTTTTAGTTTTAGATTTATCTTGTTTCAACATAATACAGTACTGATCATTATGCTATCTTTTTTTCAAACAGTGTCTGTTTCTTTAAACAAAAGATTATAGCATATGTCTGGCTACAACTCACTATCCTTTGTTTTGTTTGCAAAATCCTATTTTGCTTGAATTACTCCTATATTCTTGGAAAGACTGTTAGAGGATTTTTGACTTTGAGCTCAGCAACTTATTTTGAACTTTAACTAATCACCATTTGAAGGATGCAAATAAATTCTGAGTGTCAAAATAGTACTTCGTATTATATTATATTTCTTAAAAAGACTGATGTATATATCATGGGGGGAGGGAGTGTAACCATGGACAGGGTGTTACTGCAGCTGGTTCCACACAGTTCATGATTGCATGCTCCTAATACTATATGTTATATGTCTTGTCTTTAAATAGTTTAATATTATCTGAATAAACAATACTTTATACCAGCACAATTCCATGAGTAGGTTTTGCTTAGCTGTTGACCAGTTCTAACTAATGTACAATGTAGGCAGCTTGGAATGTGCAGTATCCACACATAGACCAATTTAGTTTTAAAGGGAAGTAGAATTAAAGATGTAATGCTGGGTTAGAGAAAATATATTTGGAAGGGGGGTCCCAAGAATTACACCTATCAAAAATGTCTCCATTTGAAAATCATGTTTTTTTTAACGTCAACAAATTACCTTATCTTTTTATTATTATTATTATTTTGCTGTCCAGAAAATGCGTAAAGGGGTCTAAATCCAATAGTAAACCCATTCAATCTACAAAACTTACATAAGTGCTGATTTACAAAATTTTCATGGATTCATTGTGTCTACTCTAGTTGGGACTAACAAATGAATTAATATCTACAGCAGCAAAAGGCATGAACCATCTCCATATTAATATAGAATGTGAAGATGACATGACAAAGAAATGTATAGGTGAAACAATAGAATGTTCCAGCTCCCTATGCAGTATGCAGATCTAAAGCCTATTTATAATAATGATATGTGGAAAATATGTGTAACTCTTGAGATGTAGGGCTGTTGGGGATTTTTAAAAGTTATCTGGCTGCATGCAATGTGAACTTTTGTTATACTGTTTGAATTAAGATATGTTTGTCCTAGAAAGGAATAAAAAAAATTCTGTGCTCTTAAAATTCTATTAAATCGCTTTAATAGTGGCAATTTTCTTATCCTTTCCATTTTCCATGTTTGTTTCTTGTCTCATTTGGGATATTAGAAAAACCATGAATTCAAAATATAAGGAAACTTCTTTGACATCCCAGAAAGAGCAACACATCATGTCAGTTGCCTTGACATAACAGCCCCGAGCCAACAACCCAATCCAAATTCATGATATAAAAATGTAATCTGTCAAAGAAAACTAGCTTTTTTTAGCCTGTGCAACATGCAAACTTGTGACCTTACTTCAGGTAGATCACACCAGCAAACTAAAACCATGAAAAATAAAGTGACTGCTCTATATAGAAATACATAGAGCTACTATTAATACTGCTAATATTCATTTTTTATGTTTCTGGCTGCATTATTCTTATTTTAAATTGTAAGCCACCTTGAGTCCAAATTTTGGGGAAAAGATGGGATATAAATAAATATAATAATAATCATAATGCTGGCATTCCGCATTGCAGTCACAAATTTGTAACCTAGAGTTACAGATTCATAACTGCTCCATATTTGGCTATGCTACATATTCATGATTGGGGCTCTATCACCACAGTCATAAATGCCCCCAGAAACCAACCAGAGAACCATTCCAAGTGATGGAGGTCGGCAGTGTGGTCAGCTGGGGCACTTCAGGATGATGTGGCCAGTCCATTCCTGTCCCCAAGTTGTGGTGTGATGAAAAGAAGCAATAGTCCTGCTTCTCCTTGTCACACCACAGCTCAGGGTCAGGAGGACACTAGCTGTATCATCCTGAAGTGCTTCACTTGACTGCACTACAAACCTTCGTTGTTCTCAGCAGCTCTCTAGAGCTTAAGGTGGGTTTCAGGGGTTGATTTCTTAGGTCATTCATAGCTATAAGAAGGCAAGTACAACTATGATGCAGTAATAGTAATAACAATAACAATACTACATTTCAAATGGACCAATGTTGCAGGTTGGGCTAAAGGTGAATTGTAGAATTAGAAATGTTGAAAACAGTGGCCTTAAAGGGTTGACATTCAGGTCAGGGTGAGCAGAAGGCAAATTGTGATCTACTAGTAGATTTCTAGGTGATCTGCAGCACATCAGCAGGGGTGCCTGATTCTCAGTTGTCTGATAGTAGTGACCTCTCCATTGACGCCCCCTTGTCATGGGAGAGAGGCTTGTGTACCCTAATGATGTTTTGAGCTATGCTGTCAGTGGCATAATAACCACAGGTAGGGTCTCCCATGCCAGACAGGTCAAAACCGAAGGGTCTGACAAAGATCGTCAAAGAGCAGGATGGGCTCTCTAGCCTTACGGCAACCACCCTAGGAGAAGGAAAACTCTAATCCCAACGCCAGGCAGATCGTGCTCGTCCAACCCTGTAAGATCAACCATCTAAGAGAAGGAAACTCTAATTAAACCTACAACACGAGGACCTCACTGCTACTGTCCATGCTTGCAAGGCCACAGCAGATGAACCTTTGGTTTAAAGGATGAGGCCAGTTCTGTGCACGCTGTGCTCCACCAGAAAAATCCATTGCACAGGCTCGAAGGACAAATCCAATTCCGAAAAAGCCCTGTAGCAATACATGAGGGATGAAACAGCAGGTGTAA
Organism: Gambelia wislizenii; assembly: GCA_030847615.1. NCBI lineage: Eukaryota > Metazoa > Chordata > Lepidosauria > Squamata > Crotaphytidae > Gambelia > Gambelia wislizenii. The sequence continues at coordinate 158,617,848 of JAUMIR010000001.1, read as the reverse complement.
AGATGCACTGAAAGCCGCAGATTCAACCCTGCATGCAGGACGTTCAGGACTTTGGCCACTTGAGGCTGACCCGGGAGATGATAGTCTTGTTCGGCAGCATCCTGAACGACCAAGCAGACTTTTTAAAAGAGAACACTGCTTGCTCCATATGGAGAGGGGCCTAGAAAAGATGGCTGAATGAAAGTTCATCCCCATCTACCTGGTTGGCTAGTCGTGACCAATGGGCATCTTCTGATGCGGTCAAACAAAGGCAAAGAAACAAAGGCACACCAGCCTCCAAAGATGTGAATAAACTGACACTTGCATGCTGGAACATCAGAACCATGCGAGACTCTGAAGATAGTGGATGGCCTGAGCATCATTCTGCTCTAATAGCCCATGAACTACCATGACTTAATATTGACATCACTGCTCTTAGAGAAGTTCATCTCCATGAGGAAGGCAGCATTAAGAACACGGCGCCGGCTACACACTTTACTGGTCTGGCAAACCCAAAACCGAAAAACATCTTTCAGGAGTAGGCTTTATGATTAAAGACTCTATTGCCTCCAAACTCGAAACCTTGCCAACAGGACACTCTGATCGCATTATTTCCTTATGTCTCCCACATGTTGTTCTCTTTAGTATATATGCCTCAAATATGCAAGCCGACCCTGTAGAGAAAGACAAGTTCTACACCTACGCCAACTCATACAAAAAGTCCCTGTAGAAGATAAAATTATTATCCTTGGTGACTTCAATGCCAGAGTAGGAAAAAACTCCGAAGCCTGGAAAGGTGTCTTAGGCAAGCATGGTGTTGGAAATTGCAATGATAACAGACCCCTCTTGCTAGAGTTCTGTGCGGAACAACAGCTGACTATTACAAACACTATCTTTCAGCAGAAAGATAGCTTGAAGACAACCTGCATGCATCCCCAATCCAAATATTGGCACCTCATTGACTATGTTCTAGTCCCCCAGAGAAACATTCACGATGTCCATCATACTCGAGTGGTGCCCAGTGCAGAATGCCAAACAGATCATCGCCTCATAAGATGTAAACTAAATCTTCATCTTAAGTTCAAACCTAAGAGGAGTGGCATCTTAAAGAAGAGACTCCAAGTCAACAATCTTCAACAAGCTACCATGAGAGACAACTTCCAGGCAAATCTGCAAACAAAACTTGAAGACCATCCTACAGATCCTTCTCCTACAGTGCTTTGGCAACATGTCAAAAAAAGTATCCTCCAGTCTGCAGAAGAATCCCTCGGGTTCTCACACAAAAAAATCAAGACTGGTTTGATGAAATCAACCAAGAGATCCAGGAGCTGTTGGCAAAGAAGAGAACTGCTCACCAGGAATACCTCGCCCAGCCAACTTGCCATGTAAGAAAAGCAGCTTTCTGTCTCACATGTAATAAACTTCAACAAAAACTCCGAGACATGCAGAACAAGTGGTGGACCAATATAGCAGAAAAGACACAATGCTGTGCAGATCTGGGTGATCATAGAGGATTTTATGAAGCTCTTAAGGCAGTGTTTGGACCTACTTATCAGGTCCAAAGCTCATTATACAGTACAGATGGTCAAACACTAATTACTGATAAAGCCTCCATCCTGAATCAATGGGCTGAAGATTTTCAAAGTCTCTTTAGTGCCAACCCAGTAGTCCAAGGCTCAGCTATCCAACATATGATACAAAAACCCATGAAAAATGAATTGGAAATAGCTCCCACTTTGGAAGAGACCCTTAAGGCCATACAGCAGATGAAAAATGGCAAAGCAGTTGGGATTGATGGAATCCCACCTGAAGTTTGGAAACACGGAGGTCATGCACTTCACGATAAATTCCACGAACTCCTTGTGAATTGCTGGGAAAAAGGGGAACTGCCATCAGATCTCCAAGATGCAGTCATCATCACCATGTACAAGAAAAAGGAGCAAAATCCGATTGCTCAAACTATCGAGGCATAACACTGCTCTCTATTGCTGGAAAAATCCTTGCAAGGATACTCCTGAACAGATTAGTTCCTGCTATAGCAAAAGAACTTCTCCCTGAAAGCCAATGTGGCTTCAGAGCCAATAGGAGTACTACAGATATGGTATTTGCCCTTAGACAACTGCAAGAAAAATGTAGGGAGCAGAACAATGGTCTCTATGTAACATTTCTTGACCTCACCAAAGCCTTCGACACTGTGAGTAGAAAAGGTCTGTGGCAGATCCTGGAAAGACTAGGATGTCCCCCCAAATTCCTTGAAATGATTATCTTGCTACACGAGGGCCATCACGGGCAAGTCAGATATGGCAATGCTCTTTCAGAGCCCTTTCTAATAACTAATGGAGTGAAGCAAGGTTGTGTTCTTGCGTCAACTTTATTTACAATCTTCTTCAGCATGATGTTCCAAAGGGCTACAGCAGATATCGAAGAAGACAGCATCTATATATGTTACCATATTGGTGGTAGCTTGTTACCTTAAGCCATCTGAGGGCTCGCACTAAGGACATTTTCAGACGGTGCCTACCGCGAGATGAGGTCCCAGGAGAGGAACGGTGCTCTTGTGCAGCAGGGGGTCCTTTTCGGATGCCACCATCCCTCTTCCAGGATCATTTGTGGCATGTCCGTGAAACTTTGGAAGTGGCCATGCCATATTTTAAGCACGGGCAACTTCCGTGATTAAAATATGGCATGGTCACTTCCAAAGCTTCACAGACGTGCCACGAATGATCCTAGAAGAGGGACAGCGGCGTCCAAAAAGCACCCCCTGCCGCGCAAGAGTGCCGTTCCTCTCCCGGGACCTGATCCCGCAGTAAGCACCGTCTGAAAAATGTCCTAAGACTCTAAACTATCTAGTTCGCAAGCTGCTCTTCGCTGATGATGCTGCCCTTGTTGCCCACAGAGAAGCTAACATCCTGCTTCGCAACCACTGCAGAGGTGTTTGGGCTGGAAGTCAACCTTAAGAAAATGGAAGTTCTTTACCAGCCTGCACCACAGGACGAACACCATCATCCCCACATTGCCATTGGCAAATCTGTGCTTAATTCCGTTCAGAAGTTCACCTACCTGGGAAGCATCATCTCCTCAGATGCCAAGATTGACAAAGAGATCGATCACAGATTAGCAAAGGCATATAGCGCATTTGGAAGACTTTACAAAAGAGTCTGGAGTAATAAACACCTGAGGCAAAGCACAAAAATCAGTGTGTATAGAGCCATTTTACTGTTTATTCTCCTTTATGGGTCTGAACCATGGGCTTGTTTCTGGTAGTAACTGGTGAAGTGTCCGATACAGATAATTCATAATGTTCTTTGAAACAAATTTTAATATTATTTATTTAAGGTACTTCTAAGCCATTTGGCCATGTCCTCCCACAGTGATATTAATTACAGCAATAGTAGGACACAGGAGAAAAAACATGTAGGCTATACCAAAGAGGTTTTGTCTACCAGACACAAACGGGGGATGGATTCGGACAGTGAAAAGAATTCAGGTGAGTTATCATAGGAGGAGGACATCAGTAAATTCAAGTATTGAAAGGCAGGTGCAGCAGAGCTAGACCTTCCACAGTGGGTGTTCAAGTTGCACATGCAACAGGGATGGGGTGACAAGGGACCTGTACACGCGTGGGATAAGGAGGCGGAGTGTCCTCCAGACACGGGCCTCACTTTGTTCAAGAACAAGGAGTCCCCCCAGGGATTCACCTGGACAAGAAGATTCAAGATAAAATCCTCAAGATATTATGTCAATGTCTTCTCCCTCATCAAACTGGCAGGCAAGGAAGGGAGGGATGGTTTCCAAGAATGACGACAAGAGCTCTGACAAGAGCAAAGGGAATCCCTGTTGAATGTTCCTTCAACAACTGGTTGTTGGGGTATGCAGTGTTCATGGGGGGGGGGGTGATGGTGCCATGACTAAGCTCAGAAGGTGTCAACACTGTCACAGGCAGTGAGGCCCCAATTTCAGTTTTGTCAGGCCTGGCCAGCTCCAGGCTGTAAGGCCTCACCAGCTCAAGGGAGTTATGACTGGTCAGCTCAGAATGTCTGGTGCTTGTTCTACTGGCTTCTCCAGTCCAGAACATTAACTAAACACCTCCAAGACACCCTGTCCTCAACCGCTCTGCTGAGATCCTGCAGGCTCAGGGCTTTGGCCTCCTTGATTGAGTCTATCTGGTATGTGGCCTTCCTCTCTTTCTACTGCCCTCCACCTTTCCTAGCATTAGTATGGAATCATAACGGTACTGTCACAAAGTAAGTTTCTATGCAGGGTCTTCCTTGATGTTAAGTCAGTGCCACAAGCAAAGCTGTCAGCCCAGTTTTCAGACCAGGCTACAAATGATTTCTGTAAGGACAGCAGCATCCTCCTATAGTATGTAAGCATAGCAACAAGATGCCAAGCTTCTGATAATGGGATAATAAAGCTGTAAAGTATCTGGACTTTTAGAATATTTATTGGAAAGCAGAATGGAAATTGTTACATTACCACAAATCCTACTCCATCTAGTATTCTAAATCATGAGTGAATCATGACTTCAGGACTGCAACAGTTTTCAACATAAACAGAGTTTTGGAAGTGGGGAAGAAAAACCTTGACTTTTCAATAACATCTCCAAAGCAGTATTTGAAACAGAAGGGGGAGGGGACAGGTAAATGAAAGGCTGAAAATATGATGATGGTGTTTGAAACTGGAGTATGGCCCTGTATATTGGCACAAGAAGGATACTAAATGCCTTGATTCTGTCAACAGTTCAGTAATGTTAGCTGTGCTTAACAGGGACAAATTCATACAGATTAGCCGTATTCAACTGTTGTAGCAAGAAGTCTAATAGCACCTTGTGGACTGGCACATTAAGGCCAATGTTTTATTTTCTAAGCAGCAGGTACAGTAGGATGCCCGTTTCCACTGATTCATTATCCACTAATTCAATTATCCACAGAACACTAAACAGCACACCTACCATAGAGTCTTCCTAGAAAATGTGTCATCTCTAGCCATTTTCTAGGTCCTCCAAGGCAACTCTATGGTATTTTAAACTGGAAGTCCCATTATTTTCAATGGTGTTCACTATTATCCATGGTTTTTGGTATCCACACACACCCCAGAACCAATCCCCAGCAGATGCAGGGTCCTACTGTACAGGGGAGCAATTTAAACTGAGAGCTTAGTTGGGGGTGGGTTTAGGGAGAGGTGAGCTTTAATCCTTGCCCTCCCATGGCACTAATCCAGATTAGTCACCATTCCCCTTTGCAATTCCTATCTTAATTGGAAGGGAAACTTCCATCAGAATGGTACAAGGAGAAAAGAGGGGGGAAATTAAACAGCAACTTGAGCATTTTTTTGTATCCATGGGGGATCCTGGAACCAAGGACCCACTGTAAATATATTTGATAAAAATGCTGCAGAATAATAAACCCAGATGTGATTATAATCCTTAAAGTGATGCCACAAAGACATTATATGAATGTTCCATTTTTACTGCATCTGTGAAATGTGTTTGGATAAACAGAATGTCTATGAAGGTCAGATTCAGTTTAGCAGAATTTTCTGTGCCCTATACAGCTTCTTCCAGGTTAGGGGCCACCACTGAGGGTGTCACGTCTTAGGACCCCAAAACTCTGAAATGAGCAAGCCAGAAAGGAAATTAATGTGATTGACACAATCCATGCACCCCAATTATTGAGTGACTCAGGGGCCGTCTACATGGTAAAAAAAAATACGTACGGCACTTGGAAGATCAATTATGTGTACACATGGCCGTTCAGATGCATACGTGTCTTTTGGAAGGGGGGCTAGCAAATCCCCCATAAACTATGTGGATTTGGCATTCGGGAGGATTAGCGAATCTCAAGCTAAAATCCGTACAGCTGTTTGTATTGTCGATGGTCTATACACCCCGTTCGTACATATACGAACAGGCAGTGTAATCTGATTGGCTGGCTGAGCACAGTGTGCGGGGCTAGCAAAGAGGGGAATTGGGAGCAGATGCCATGTTGGATTCCCAGCTAAGCAAGAGTCTGGTAAGTCCATGAAATGGAGATTTTTTTACATTTATTCATTTTAATTTTACATTGTAAATAGGGAAAACTGACTGTCCGCAAAACTAGCACATTTTAAAATAATAATAAAAAAGCAGCGGGAGATTTAAAACCGCCGCTTGGATCGCTCACTCCAGACAGCTGGGCAAGGGGGGTCATACGGAGTTTGGGGGGATAAAAAATTGTGTAGGCAGATCGTACACATACGAACGGCTGCCTTTTTGGATTTTTTACCCCCCAAACAGAGTTTTTCCCCATCGTGTAGACAGGACCTCAGTCTTTGTCAAGACTGGAGAATGCCAGCCTGGTTCCCCAGAGTCTGCTTCACTATTACCATACTACAGTCTGTCTAGGACTAGGCTCTACTTACCATTCAAAACTCAGAATTTTCAATCATGCAACTACATTGTTTACATTTATTTGCTGTGAGTGAAGAATAATAGGGAAGGAAGGAGAGAGGGACCCATCAAAATAAAATTGTTACAAGCAAATGGAAAACTACTTTATTTTTATTTATTTATTTATTTATTTATACCCCGCTCTTCAGCCACAAGGCTATCAGAGCGGCTTACAAATTGTTTTAAGAAATAGCTATTTACACATCTACACTGCATTAAATAGTTTCCAATGTGTGTTAGCTAATTGCCCCCCACAAGCTGGGTACTCAATTTACTGACCTACGAAAGGATGGAAGGCTGAGTGAACCTTGGAGCCGGCTGGAATCGAACTTGTGACGTGGTGGCTTGCAGTACTGGCATTTAACCACTGCGATATTTGCATGCCACATTTTAATGCCTCTCTTATTTCATCAATAAGTCTCTGGAGATTTTCAGACACGGAAAAATCGTCCCTTGCCGCGCGAGCAGCCTCCCGAAACTGCTGCGCGGCAAGGGTATTTTTCGGACGACGCTGTGCCTCTTGCGAAGCCGTCCGTGTCACTTCCGTGAAGCTTGGGACGGCTCCGCGCCATATTTCAAGCACGGGCAGCCTCCGTGATTGAAATATGACGCGGAGCCGTCCCAAGCTTCACGGAAGTGACACGGACGGCTTCGCAAGAGGCACAGCGTCGTCCAAAAAATACCCTTGCCGCGCAGCAGTTTCGGGAGGCTGCTCGCGCGGCAAGGGACGATTTTTCCGTGTCTGAAAATCTCCTCTCTCTCTCTCTCTGGCTTTTCTTCGCAAATGAAGATTCAGGAAGGACTCATCCCGCGCTTTCTGCAAGCGCGCTGATGACTAAAAAGGCCAATCCGAGATAAACAAGTCCGGTTGCAAAAAGCACAGCAGAAGGTCTCCTTGGGTGATGTTTTTGGGTTGTGATTCTTTCTGCGTTGTCGTTTCTCTTCAAGACTTGTTCGTCGTGAGTTCTCAAATAAGGCTGCAGCATTGTGGATAGTGCGTCTCCATGCCTCCCGATGTGAGGCCAGGGCGGACCACTGTTGATGATCAATTTGGCCAAGCCTGAGATGTTGTTTCAGGGAGTCTTTGTATCGCTTTTTTGGAGCGCCCCTCTTACGCTGACCCGTGGTGAGTTCACCGTAGAGGAGTATTTTTGGGAGGCGATGGTCCTCCATCCTAGAAACGTGCCCTGCCCAGCGCAGCTGTGTTCTCAATATCATGGCCTCAATGCTGGTGATCCCTGCTTGCTCAAGGACAGCAACATTCGTCACATAGTCAGTCCAGTGTATATTTAGGATTGTGCGTAGACAGCGCTGATGAAAGCGCTCGAGGAGTCGTAGGTGGTGGCGATAGGTGACCCATGTTTCAGATCCATAAAGGAGGATAGACAGTACGATGGCTCTATACACAGATTTTTGTGCTTTGCCTCAGGTGTTTATTGCTCCAGACTCTTTTGTGAAGTCTTCCAAATGCACTATATGCCTTTGCTAATCTGTGATCGATCTCTTTGTCAATCTTGGCATCTGAGGAGATGATGCTTCCCAGGTAGGTGAACTGCTGAACGGACTTGAGCACTGATTTGCCGACGGCAATGTGGGGATGGTGGTGTTCGTCCTGTGGTGCAGGCTGGTAAAGAACTTCTGTTTTCTTCAGGTTGACGTCTAGCCCAAACAGCTCTGCAGCTGTTGCAAAGCAGGATGTTAGGCGCGCTGCAGAGCTGCTTCTGTGTGGGCAACAAGGGCAGCATCATCGGCGAAGAGCAGCTCACGGACTAGATAGTTTAGAGTCTTAGTGTGAGCCCTCAGACGGCTTAAGTTAAACAAGCTACCATCAGTACGGTAGCGTATATAGATGCCGTCATCTTCTTCAAGCTCTGCCATAGCCCTTTGGAGCATCGTGCTAAAGAAGATTGTAAATAAAGTTGGTGCAAGAACACAACCTTGCTTCACTCCATTAGTTATTAGAAAGGGCTCTGAAAGAGCATCGCCATATCTGACTTGACCACGCTGGCCCTCGTGTAGCAAGATAATCATTTTAAGGAATTTGGGGGGACATCCTAGTCTTTCCAGGATCTGCCACAGACCTTTTCTACTTACAGTGTCAAAGGCTTTGGTGAGGTCGACAAATGTTACATAGAGACCCTTGTTCTGCTCCCTACATTTTTCTTGCAGTTGCCTAAGGGCAAATACCATGTCTGTAGTGCTCCTATTGGCTCTGAAGCCACATTGGCTTTCAGGGAGAAGTTCTTCTGCAATAGCAGGAACTAACCTGTTCAGGAGTATCCTTGCAAGGATTTTTCCAGCAATAGAGAGCAGTGTTATGCCTCGATAGTTTGAGCAATCGGATTTTGCTCCTTTTTTCTTGTACAGGGTGATGATGACTGCATCTCGGAGGTCTGATGGCAGTTCCCCTTTTTCCCAGCAATTCACAAGGAATTCGTGGAATTTTTCGTGGAATGCATGAACTCCGTGTTTCCAAACTTCAGGTGGGATTCCATCAATCCCAGCTGCCTTGCCGTTTTTCATCTGCTGTATGGCCTTAAGGGTCTCTTCCAAAGTCGGAGCTATGTCCAATTCAGTTTTCATTGGTTTTTGTATCATATATTGGATAGCTGAGGCTTGGACTACTCGGCTGGCGCTAAAGAGACTTTGAAAATGTTCAGCCCAACGATTTAGGATGGAGGCTTTATCAGTAATTAATGTTTGACCATCTGTACTGTATAAGGGGCTTTGGACCTGATAAGTAGGTCCAAACACTGCTTTAAGAGCTTCATAAAATCCTCTATGATCACCCAGATCTGCACAGCATTGTGTCTTTTCTGCTATATTGATCCACCACTTGTTCTGCATGTCTCGGAGTTTTTGTTGTAGTTTGCTACATGTGAGGCGGAAAGCTGCTTTTCTTACATGACAGGTTGGCTGGGCGAGGTATGCCTGGTGAGCAGCTCTCTTCCTTGCCAACAGCTCCTGGATCTCTTGGTTGTTTTCATCAAACCAGTCTTGATTTTTCTTGTGGGAGAAGCCAAGGGATTCTTCTGCAGACTGGAGGATACTGTTTTTGATATGTTGCCAAAGCACTGTAGGAGAAGGATCTGTAGGATGGTCTTCAAGTTTCGTTTGTAGATTTGCCTGGAAGTTGTCTCTCATGGTAGCTTGTTGAAGATTGTTGACTTGGAGTCTCTTCTTTAAGATGCCACCCCTCTTAGGTTTGAACTTAAGATGAAGATTTAGTTTACATCTGACAAGGCAATGATCTGTTTGGCATTCTGCACTGGGCATCACTCGTGTATGACGGACATCACGAATGTCTCTCTGACGGACTAGAACGTAGTCAATGAGGTGCCAATGTTTGGATCGGGGATGCATCCAGGTTGTCTTCAAGCTATCTTTCTGCTGAAAGATTGTGTTTGTAATAGTCAGCTGTTGTTCTGCACAGAACTCTAGCAGGAGGCGTCCGTTATCATTGCAATTTCCAACACCATGCTTGCCTAAGACACCTTTCCAGGCTTCGGAGTTCTTTCCTACTCTGGCATTGAAGTCACCAAGGATAATAATTTTATCTTCTACAGGGACTTTTTGTATGAGTTGGCATAGGTCTGTGTAGAATTTGTCTTTCTCTACAGGGTCGGCTTGCATATTTGAGGCATATATACTAAAGAGAACAACATGTGGGAGGCGTAAGGAAATAATACGATCAGAGTGTCCTGTTGGCAAGGTTTCGAGTTTGGAGGCAATGGAGTTTTTAATCATAAAGCCTACTCCTGACAGGTGTTTTTCGGTTTTGGGTTTGCCAGACCAGTAAAGTGTGTAGCCGGCGCCATGTTCTTTAAGGCTGCCTTCCTCATGGAAGCGAACTACACTAAGAGCAGCGATGTCAATATTAAGCCGTGATAGTTCAAGGGCTATTAGGGCAGAACGACGCTCAGGCCGTCCACTATCTTCAGAGTCTTGCATGGTTCTGATGTTCCAGCATGCAAGTGTCAGTTTATTTACACCTTTGGAGGCCAGTGTGTGCCTTTGTTTCTTTGCCTTGGTTTGACCGCATCAGAAGATTCCCGTTGGCCGCGGCTAGCCAACCAGGTAGTTGGGGATGAGCTTTCTTTAGGCCACCTTTTCTAGGCCCCTCTCCATATGGAGCAAGCAGTGCTCTCCTTAAAAAAGGCTACTTGGTCGTTCAGAATGCTGCCGAACAAGACTGTCATCTCCCGGGTCAGGCTTGAGCGACCAATGTCCTGAACCGCCTGCATGCAGGGTTGGGGCTGCGGCTTCCAGTGCATCTTTACACCTGCCGGTTTCATCCCTCGCCAGTCGCTACAGGGCTTTTTTGGAAATGGATTTGTCCTTCGAGCCTGTGCAATGGATTTTTCTGGTGGGGCGCAGCGTGCACAGAACTGGCCTCACCCTTTAAACCAGAGATTCATCTGCCGTGGCCTTGCAAGCATGGACGTGGCAGTGAGGTCCTCGGGCCGTAGGTTTGATTAGAGTTTCCTTCTCTTAGATGGTTGACCTTACAGGGTTGGACGAGCACCATCTTCCCGGGTTTGGGATTGGAGTTTTCCTTCTCCTAGGACGGTTGCCACAAGGCTAGAGAGCCCGTCCTGCCCTTTGACGCTCTTTGTCAGACCCTTCGGTTTTGACCTGTCTGGCATGGGAGACCCTACCAGTGGCTATTATGCCACCGCCAGGATAGCTCAAAACATCATTAGGGTACGCAAGCCTCTCTCCCACGACAAGGGGGCGTCAATGGAGAGGATCAATAAGTAGTGAAGGGCAGAATATACTTCATGTGTATCATTCAGTTTCACTACCATCACCTAAAGAATCTAAGACATCTTAAAACCAGATTTAAGTATTCAATATTTTAAATATTCAATATTTTAAAAAGCAGATGAATTACAGCTTAATATTCCTGACACAAGAGCCAGTGTGGTGTAGCGGTTTGAGTGTTGGACTAGAACTCCAGGAGACCAGAGTTGAAATCCATGTTCAGCCATGGAAACCCACTGGTGACCTTGGATAAGTCACTCTCTCTCAGTCTTAGAGAAAAGCAAAGACAACCTTCTTCTAAATAAATCTCCCCCACCCCAAAAAAAAAAAAAGCCCGGGTTGGTCTTAGGGTTGTCCTAAGTAAGAAACAACTTGAAGCCTAGGCATTCAACAACTAATTCCAGGCACACAGTGTCCTAGATATCTAGTGTTACTGTGAGATGCCTGCTTGAAAAAGAATTTGCTCTGTTTTCAAGAGATCTGAAAGTCTGAACTCAGACAGGCCTTAATCCAAAGGGAATTCTGCCACTAGGAGCCCACCATTAAGAAAACCAGATTTGATTCCATAAGAGACCATACAAGATGACCTATGGATATTTAGCAAGGTATCCTGGGCAAAGCTTACAGTTCTTATATGCTAGGAAGATGATGATGATGAAGAAGATGAAGATGATGATGTACTAAACAAAATTACTAGCATAGTAGAGAACAAGGAATAAGATCTCCAGACATTTTTGAAATTCAACTGGTTAAATTAATCCCTAATAGATTATCATAGAGAGATTATTATTTTGACCTGCCTACCCTGCCTAATGGTGCAATGGATCAAAGAACCTCTGCTTTTTATTAGGCAACGATCCAAAACATGAATAAAGCAAGTTCTTAATTCCTGCCTGCCACCAGAAACTAAAAGAACACCTGTGTCTAGCTATCACTAAAAATTAAGTCCAAAGTGTTATTAAGGCTTTAATCCAAATGAGCATTTCTTTAGTGAAAGTCCCAGGCATGAATCCACAAATCTGGGCTGAATTTAATAGACAGCTCTGTATTGTGGTTGCAACCAACTCCTCTCTTTCTCTGAGTTGTCAGTACATGCCAGGATAGTAGGGATGGAAGGGATACTCTTGGCATCTTACTGGCTTTGCAAAAGCCCCAACGGAGGTCAAAAAGATAGGAAAAAAATAGGCCTTATTGGTTTTACACATTTTCTTCAATTTACAGATTACCTGGAAAAATGACAGGCTGCCTGAAAGTTGGGCGGGGGTAGATAAGACTGTTGTCACTGGCAACATGCAAAGGGGAGTTGTGGAGTCCTAGCCCATGAAAATAAATCCAGTATCTGAGGGAATTTTTCCCAAGGTACCATAAAACATGTTGTGTTCTAAATAAGAAAATGTGTAGATCGCAACACCTCAAACTTGTTTTATTAAGGACAGCAGGAAAAACTGCCTGTCAAGACCACCTATTCATTTAACAGTTTCACAATATGGAATAAATTTGCAGCACTGCCATATTTTGTGGAGTTCGTTTGCAGTTTTCTATCCAGAAAATCATGTTCAACAAGAAATATTTCTACTTACGGTATGTTTGGCCACTGTAAAAATCACCAAAACAAGAACATCATGCTCTGGGTAACATTACACTTGAGGTTACTAGCTTTACGTGTGGAATCAGATTCCAGATGTGAAGTCAAATGCAATGCAAAGCTTATATTATTAACTAGCTGACTATAGGAAAAGATTAGACTCCTTGGAGGAAAAACGTGCTCTATAAATCTACCAAATAGCAGCATTTACTTTGGTGGCCTGAAGACATGTAAAGTAGTCCCAATGGCAAGAACTTCATAAACAAAGCTAATGCTCCTGGAGTTACCATAATTCAATGGCCAGTTTTCTGTTTAACAATTATGGTTTATATGTCTCCCAGATTCAAGGTATCTGACATCATTATGCAGAATCTGGAATTCATACATACCAGTTTAGTAGTGCAACTGGTCAGCTTGAGGGCTTGTTGTTCCAACATTTGCCTTAAAATAATAGGCTTTCCCCCCTCATACAGCTGTTCAGTGCCTGACAATTTTTGTATTAATTATTTTTCTTTTAAAAAAATTATAATTACAATCAAATATTGATCACATTCATCTTGCTAGCATGTCATCTTACATCAAAATAGACCCCATATCATGTTTCGTTGATTTATATCGCATCATTTTCCTTCTATAAAACTTACACATTCCTGAATATGTACCTTTAAACTTACGTCTTCTCTTCTTAATTGACTTCCTATATGATTTCCAGTCCTTTCAGGTAAGGTAATTGACATTACATTTCACTTTTGATAGATGCTTAAAATTACTGTTTCTATAATTTCTCTCTCTCTCTCTCTCTCTGGCTTTTCTTCGCAAACAAAAATTCAGGAAGGACTCATGCCGCGCTTTCTGCAAGTGCACTGATGACTAAAAAGGCCAATCCGAGATAAACAAGTCCGGTTGCAGAAAACACAGCAGAAGGTCTCCTTGGATGATGTTTCTGGGTTGTGATTCTTTCTGCGTTGTTTCTCTTCAAGACTTATTCCGCATGAGTTCTCAAATAAGGCTGCAGCATTGTGGATAGTGCACCTCCATGCCTCCCAATGTGAGGCCAGGGCAGACCATTGTTGGTGATCAATTTGGCTTACCCTGAGATTTTGTTTCAGGGAGCCCTTGTGTTGCTTTTTTGGAGAGCCCCTCTTATGCTGACCTGTGGCAAGTTCAATGTAGAGTACTATTTTTGGAAGGCAATGGTCCTCCATCCTAGAAACGTGCCCTGCCCAGTGCAGCTGTGTCCTCAATATCATGGCCTCAATGCTGGTGATCCCTGCTTGCTCAAGGACAGCAACATTCGTCAAATAGTCAATCCAGTGTATATTTAGGATTGTACGTATACAGCACTGATAAAAGCGTTCGAGGAGTCGTAAGTGTTGGTGATAGGTAACCCATGTTTCAGACCCATAAAGGAGAATAGACAGTAAAATGGCTCTATACACACTGATTTTTGTGCTTTGCCTCAGGTGTTTATTACTCCAGACTCTTTTGTAAAGTCTTCCAAATGCGCTCTATGCCTTTGCTAATCTGTGATCGATCTCTTTGTCAATCTTGGCATCTGAGGAGAAGATGCTTCCCGGGTAGGTGAACTGCTGAACGGATTTAAGCACAGAGTTGCCGACGGCAATGTGGGGATGGTGGTGTTCATCCTGTGGTGCAAGCTGGTAAAGAACCTCCATTTTCTTCACGTTGACTTCCAGCCCAAACAGCTCTGCAGCTATTGTGAAGCAGGATGTTAGGCACTGCAGAGCTGCTTCTGTGTGGGCAACAAGGGCAGCATCATCAGCGAAGAGCAGCTCATGGACTAGATAGGTTAGAGTCTTAGTGCAAGCCCTCAAGCGGCTTAAGTTAAACAAGCTACCATCAGTACGGTAAGGTATGTAGATGCCATCTTCTTCAAGCTCTGCCATAGCCCTTTGGAGCATCATGCTGAAGATGATTGTAAATAATGTTGGAGCAAGAACACCACCTTGCTTCACTCCATTAGTTATTAGAAAGGGCTCTGAAAAAGCATTGCCATATCTGACTTGCCTGTGATGGCCCTCATGTAGCAAGATAATCATTTTAAGGAATTTGGGGGGACATCCTATGCTTTCCAGGATCTGCCACAGACCTTTTCTATTCACAGTGTTGAAGGCTTTGGTAAGGTCAACAAATGTTACATAGAGACCCCTGTTCTGCTCTCTACATTTCTCTTGCAATTGTCTAAGGGCAAATACCATATCTGTAGTACTCCTATTGGCTCTGAAGCCACATTGGCTTTCAGGAAGAAGTTCTTCTGCAATAGCAGGAACTAATCTGTTCAGGAGTATCGTTGCAAGGATTTTTCCAGCAATAGAAAGCAGTGTTATGCCTCGATAGTTTGAGAAATCGGATTTTGCTTCTTTTTCTTGTACAGGGTGATGATGACTACATCTCGGAGATCTGATGGCAGTTCCCCTTTTTCCCAGGAATTCACAAGGAGTTCGTGGAATTTATCATGAAGTACATGACCTCCGTGTTTCCAAACTTCAGGTGGGATTCCATCAATCCCAGCTGCCTTGCCATTTTTCATCTGCTGTATGGCCTTAAGGGTCTCTTCCAAAGTGGGAGCTATGTCCAATTCATTTTGCATCGGTATTTGTATCATATGTTGGATAGCTAAGCCTTGGAGTACTCGGTTGGCACTAAAGAGACTTTGAAAATTTTCAGCCCATCGGTTCAGGATGGAGGCTTTATCAGTAATTAGTGTTTGACCAACTGTACTGTATTACAGGGCCGGTTTAAGGAATTTTGGGGGCTCCTGCAATGCTTTATTTTGGGGCCCCCATATGTTTATCTCAGGTCAATGTAACCTAACCTATTCACCATACAGGATGTGCAGATTACAGCAGGACCCCCGTATCCATGGATTCATTATCCATGAGACACAAAACAGCATACCTACCATAGAATCTTCCTAGAAAATGTGTCCTCCCTAGCCGTTTTCAAGGCCCTCCAAGGCAACTCTATGGTATTTTAAACCAGAAGTCCCATTATTTTCAATGGCACTCACTATTATTCATGGTTTTCAGAATCCACGCCCCCTCCCCAAACCAATCCCTAGTGGATAAGAGGGGTCTACTGTATTACATAATTTGCCACCAATAATTTAGTTTGAAAACTATATTATAGGCAGTAACATAATATTTCTTGTTTATTAGCAATTAACATAATGGTGTAGATTTCCTCAAAGAAAAGAGTGGACTACAAGCTGAACATGAGTTAGCAGTGTGATGCAGCAGCAAACAATGCCAATGCAATTCTAGGCTGCATTAATAGGAGTAGTGTCTAGATCAAGGGAACTAATAGTATCACTCCATTCTGCTTTGGTCAGACCTCACCTGGAATACTGTTTCCAGTTCTGGGCACAACAATTCAAGGAAGATACTGAGAAGGATGGTGGGAGGTCTGGAAGCCATTAGGCCCTATGAGGAATGGCTTAGGGAGCTGGGCATGCTTAGCCTGGAGAAAAGAAGGTTGAGAGGTGACCTGATAGCCATGTTTAAATATTTGAAGGGATGTCATACTGAGGAAGGAGCAAGCTTGTTTTCTGCTGCTTCAGAGACTAGGACACAGAGACATAGGTTCAAACTACAGGAAAAGAGATTCCACCTGAATATTAGGAAGAACCTCCTGACAGTAAGAGCTGTTTGGAAGTAGAATACACTGCCTTGGAATGTGGTGGAGTCTCATTCTTTGGCTTTTTTTAAACATAGGTTGGATGGCCATCTGTCAGGAATGCTTTGATTGTGTGTTCCTGCAGGGCAGAAGCCAATCGGATGGGATGGCTGTTGGGGTCCCTTCCAGCCCTATGATTCTAGGCTGCATTCAGAGCCTGAGAAAGTTACTCTTGGATTACACCTCCCAGAATCCCCCTGCCAGCACCCTTCTCAAGGTCTGGTTGCATTGTTCCTTTTCCAGCATTCTCTAGCCTAGTGGTTCTTAACTTGGGGTCTGCAATGTCCTCACAGCGGGTCCACAAAGGCTTGAAGGCTGCTTGGCCCACCTCCTCCCTGTAGTGGAGTAGCCATGTGACAGGAACCAAGGCAAAGGCTGGCTGGCTTGGCCTGCACGTTGCCATTCAATCCACTCCAACCACAAACTTGCAGGAAGAAGCAATAGTGCCTCTGAGGGAAAGTTTAATGGATGGTGTAATTGTATTGTTGTTGTTGTTAGCTATTATTATTAGCTATTATTATTAGGGTTTTAAATCTTGAGTTAAGTCTTGGGGCAACAAAAGATATTTAAAGGGAGTCCCTGGTAAAGGAAAGGTTAAGAACCACTGCTCTAGGCTAATGCCTCTCACATAACACTAATGGGATACTGGTGTTTTAGTGACAACAATAAAACCATTGTTCCCGGTAATATTACTCCAAATTTTAATGTATATTCTTTATATTCTTCTGTTAAAAGAGCTAGAGTGTTGTAGAAGTTTCAGCATTGCACTATGACTATGGAGACCAGGGTTTGAATCCTTACACAGCCATGAATGCCCACTGGCTGACCTTGGCAAGTCACACTCTCTCAGCCTCAAAGGAAGGCAAAGGCACACCCCCTTTGAACAAACCTTGCCTAGAAAACCCCATGATAGGTTGGCCTTGGTCAGAAATGACTTGAAGGCACATGGGCAAATACACACGAATTCCTTTTGCAGGTTGAAGTCAGTTGGCAACAAGGGGAGGAAGCTGAAGAAGACCAAGGGGGAAAGGGAGAGAGGGAAGGGAGAGAAACCAGGACATGTTAACAGCAGCTGGAAAGATGGGCTGGAAGGGGATCTATGTGGAAGGAAGGAAAGGGAAGAAAGAAAGAATGAAAAAAAGAAAGAAAGAAAGAAAGAAGCCCTTTTTGAGGGAAAGAGACAACCCTCAAATCCCCCCCCTCTCTCTCTCACACACACACACACACACACACTCACCCCTCTCTGACATGCCTGACTGGCTTGCATTTTGCAACAGCAAACTCCTTCCAGCTTCTGCCACGGAGGGCTGCTGCTTCTTTCTTTTTCTCTTTCTAGTCTTTGAGATGCTGGGTTTTTTTTTTAAGCCAGCAGGAGGTTTTTGGAGGAGGAGGGTAGGAGGGGGCTACAAAGCAGTGGCTCCTCCCAGCTGTTTCCTGGCTGTCTCCTTTGTCAGATAAGGAGGTCAGCAGGGGTCCCCCTTGACCTTGGGGGCCCCTGCCAATGCTGATTTGGCAGACTGGTTAAACCGGCCCTGACTGTATAAGGAGCTTTGGACCTGATAAGTAGGTCCAAACACTGCTTTAAGAGCTTCATAAAATCCTCTAAGGTCACCCAGATCTGCACAGTGTTGTGTCTTTTCTGCTATATTGATCCACCACTTGTTCTGCATGTCTCAGAGTTTTTGTTGAAGTTTACTACATGTGAGACGGAAAGCTGCTTTTCTTACATGGCAAGTTGGCTGGGCGAGGTATGCCTGGTGAGCAGTTCTCTTCTTTGCCAACAGCTCCTGCATCTCTTGGTTGTTTTCATCAAACCAGTCTTGATTTTTTTTGTGTGAGAACCCGAGGGATTCTTCTGCAGACTGGAGGATACTTTTTTGACATGTTGCCAAAGCACTGTAGGAGAAGGATCTGTAGGATGGTCTTCAAGTTTTGTTTGCAGATTTGCCTGGAAGTTGTCTCTCATGATAGCTTGTTGAAGATTGTTGACTTGGAGTCTCTTCTTTAAGATGCCACTCCTCTTAGGTTTGAACTTAAGATGAAGATTTAGTTTACATCTTACGAGGCGATGATCTGTTTGGCATTCTGCACTGAGCATCACTCGAGTATGATGGACATCGCGAATGCTTCTCTGGCAGACTACAACATAGTCAATGAGGTGCCAATGTTTGGATCGGGGATGCATCCAGGTTGTCTTCAAACTATCTTTCTGCTGAAAGATAGTGTTTGTAACAGTCAGCTGTTGTTCTGCACAGAACTCTAGGAAGAGGCATCCATTATCATTGCGATTTCCAACACCATGCTTGCCTAAGACACCTTTCCAGGCTTCAGAGTTCTTTCCTACTCTGGCATTGAAGTCACCAAGGATAATAATTTTATCTTCTACAGGGACTTTTTGTATGAGTTGGCATATGTCTGTGTAGAATTTGTCTTTCTCTACAGGGTCGGCTTGCATATTTGAGGCATATATACTAAAGAGAACAACATGTGGGAGGCATAAGGAAATAATGCGATCAGAGTGTCCTGTTGGCAAGGTTTCGAGTTTGGAGGCAATAGAGTCTTTAATCATAAAGCCTACTCCTGAAAGATGTTTTTCGGTTTTGGGTTTGCTAGACCAGTAAAGTGTGTAGCCGGGACTTTTTGTATGAGTTGGCGTAGGTCTGTGTAGAATTTGTCTTTCTCTAAGGTTAACCACATTAAATTTCCTGTAATATTTTGTATAAACCTATTTTCTTTTGTATGTTTTCATACATAAAAAGGTACCCTCTATTTATTTTGACTATATCTTATCCCTTCTTTTGTGCCGTTTCTGTCTTCCCTCCTTCGTTTAGTTTTATTCAATTTTTTCCATTTTATTTTAATTATACCTTTATTTTGCATATCCTTCAATCTCCCATTTTTTTCCCTACAAAATTCTATTACTGGTTTCCATTCCAATTTTTGATCCTGTGTGGGTTTTTGTTTCATTTCGTAAGTGAGATTGTCCATGCTTGTCATATCCAGTACTTTTTCCAACCAGTCACCAATTGTGCATACTTCTTTCAATGTCCATCTTTGAGCTAATGTTAGTCTCGCTGCTATCACCAAATATAAAAGTATTCTCCATCTGATTTTTTTCATCTTCTTTTTTTAAGATATGAGTCATATTTAGTAAATAAAATTCTGGTTTCATGGGAAGTTGTATTTGAAAAAAAATTTCTATAGTCCTATGTATTTTCACCCAGAATTTTAAAATAATTTTACAGTTCCACCACATGTGGTAGAGAGAACCTGTATTTTCTTGGCATTTCCAGCAGTTCTTATTCTCTATTTTAAACATTTTTCCTATTCTAGCCGGTGAATAGTGCCATCTATGTACAGTCTTGAAGTAGTTTTCTTTAAGGTTTTGGCATGCCAAAAATGTATTTGTTTTCTTTCTGGCGTTTTCCCAGGCTTCAAGTTCCAAATTGTAGCCAAAATCAGATGCCCATTTCAACATGGATTCTTTCATTTCGTTGCTTTCTAATTCCCTTGTATTTAAAAGTTTATATAATTTATTTTTGTTTGGTCCCCATATGGCTTTGTCAAATTCATTTTCTTTTTCTTCAAACCCTTTTTCTTTTGCATCTTCTTTAAATCTTTGATTAAGTTGTACATATGTGAACCAGTGTATGTTAAGTTCTTCTTTTGTTTTAAATTCATATTGTCCTTGTCCTTCCTTCTGTAAAAGATCCTTTTATTTTAATCAAACTTCCGTGGACTTCCACCTATTCATGAATGCTTCTTGTGGGGAGATCCAGAGAGGTAATTTCATGTAGATTAAAAAAAAAATATTTTCCCATACTTTAAGAAGTGGTCTTCTGATAAAATAATAGGCTTTTTATAGTGGCAACTTCTCATCCCATGTATCAGCATTTACAGTGCTGCATTTAATTAAATAATGCAGTATGGAATGTGAGTGCATGCAATGCCAAATGCACAACTATACAGTAATGTGAGAAATGCTTGCTGTAAAAATATTAACTAGTTTATTGCAATTGCTCAAAAATTAGTGTCAGTCACTCATTTGTTTATCATTTGCTACTTTAATATAATGAAAAAGTGCTGTGGATATTTTAAAGGGCATAGTATAAGTCCAGAAACAACAGCGAAGGTAACAAAAGAAATTAAAATTCCCTCTCTTCTGTTCCTCAGATCTCATCCAGCTAGTAAATATCTAATCCAGCACATGTGGTGAGAGAAAGGTTTATCTGTAGAAATCCCTCAGAACTGCTCATGAACTAGTCCTAGGTATCTTCTTAAAGCCAAATCTGCTTTATGCTCATACTAATAACCCCAATGTGCAATGCTTTGGTGTAGAAATCAAGTCAACTGATTCAGTAATTGAAACCTATCTGCTTCTTCACAAGTTCTGTCTGGATTTCTTTTCTGCTGTTACAATGACTGGATTAGAAACCAATCCCTACAATATATACATTAACAGTAAACTTGAGAATTATCTATAAGAAAATCTCTGCCATTAATTTCCAGGCATCTAATTCCACCTAAACATTAAGAACTTCCTAATGGTAAGCTGTTTGACAGTGGAATACACTGCCTCAGAGTGTGATGGAGTCTCCATCTTTGGATGTTTTTTAACAGAGGCTAGATGGCCATCTGTCGGGCGTGCTTTGATTGTGTGTTCCTGCATGGCAGGGGGTTGGACTGGATGGCCCTTGTAATCTCTCCCAACTCTATGATTCTATTCTATGATTCTAATACAAATATCTGGCACACAAAGTAAAATGATGAGTGTACTACAAAGATTTGCATGTAAAACTGATGTACTGCATAAGGTTTTGTAGATGAACTCTCCATGATGGCTGGGCAGTCCATCATGACAGTTTGCATGACCATCTTTTGTGCTTAGGCAGAATCCAGATATCGCCATTCCAAAGTTGGGCTTTGTCACACACCACATCCAACTGAGAGTGTAAACTTAGGCATTATAGCAGAGCTGGAGAATCTTTGGCCCTCTAGTTGTTTTGGACTACAATTCCCACAAGCCCTTACCACTGGATATGCTGGTGGGATATATGGGAATTTTAGGCTAAAATATCTAGAGGGCTAAAGATCCTGGCCTCTGCATTACAGAATAACTTTTGTTAAACATCACTTCTAAACCCCTAAATATAATTGAGAATTCACTGCAAACTGTATGTGCAACCAAGGTGAGCAAACATGTTTAACCATGGTTTTGGTCAGGGTAGAGCTTCTACCCTGACCAAAACCATGGTTAAACATGTTTGCTCACCCTTCTAGCTTCTCAGCTTTCTAGATGGGTAATTCAAATGGGCATTCATGGCAACCTCTTGCACATGCTTATTGGGGCAATCTGAATTATGGTATTCCTGTGCATTTGGGTCTGTGAATAGGATGAAAGCAGGAAACTATTTCTGGCTAACCCTGGCTATGCGTTAAGTCAGCAACAGGCCACAACAAGCCTTTTCTTCTATTTAACCCCATGACATTTTCTGCTGGGTTTGAGAATACTGCAAAATCTTCTACTTAACCGATTAAACACAGAGCAACTAGAGGAAGGGAAATAAAGGCAAACATCAACTCCCATTCTGATGTTTTAAAATTAGAGCAGAGATTAACAGGGAAACAAGCAAACAAGAAACTAGCAGGGCATTTTAATTGTGCAACATTTCCAACTTGAGAGAATTAGGATACTAATTGGATGTGTCATCTGTTCTCTGAGATCAGATTAAAACCTTACTTAACAGCATTGTCTCAGTATACCTTCTTGTATTAGGACACAAAGAACTGAACAGATATTAAAAGCATCACCAAAAGTTCAGACTCTTATCCAATAGAACAAACTTTTACATATATAAGAAGTGTATTTTGTTTTATTGGCCTGGCCCAGTGCCTCCTGAAATTCCTTTAAATTCACTTATAAAGGCCTCAACATAAAAAGGGTCAGTGGTTCTAGAAATCTGCCTCGTTGAAGCTGAATGAGGCAGGGTTGCAAGATGTATTTATGGTATCTGCAATATGATGAACCCCATTGTTGGGATGGATCTTTCAGCAGTCCTCCATAAAGGTCAGCACTACAGAGTGTGTTCAATATTGGCATGGAAAAATTTTGTTTCCGCATTCCTTTCAATTGTACATATTCTTTTCTGAATTGATTTTAGTAGCCTTGGAACCCATCTGGAGAGAAAGCCAGGGTATAAATCCAATCAGTCAATCAACTGGTTTTACTCCTTTCATCAAAAGATGTAAATCATCAATCCTTTCTGTTCTTTTCTCCCTGTAAGAAACACTCTATTATAGTTTGGACAGAAAAACAAATCTGTCACTTCCTACACTGACAGACACCTGTCTAGAGGTCAGAGTGAATATGCTTATGTCAAAATGCATGCTTCAAATAATGGAGACTAATACTGCTTGAAAATTATAAGTGAAATTCCACCTTAGCAATAAATATTTTGAATGGTTTGTGTGCATAATGATCTCTCAGTTTCTGATCTGCATCTGTAAAACGGGAATAATAGGGCTGTTGTCGTGGTGAACAAAAGAGTCAAGAGGACCCCAGAGATCATAAATAATAATGCTACTTCTAAGATTGCTTCTGCAATGCATTCCAAGTTTGTGAAGATTAGTGAACATATAATGGTTTTCGTAAGTATGAAGCAGTAGAAAGTGAGAGTATTCAAAGTGACACAAAATTAGAAGAGTTGGGGTTACTGTCTGGTAGCTTTGAGAACAATTCTAAATGTGAAATAAACTTTGTTTGTTCTCATTTGTTTCTTTATATTGTTTAAAACAATATTACCAAAGTGTCCAGGAATGTGTACATGTGATTGCAGGCTGACCTAGATTCCAGATGGCTGCATCTCAAAACAGCCTTCAGGCTCCTGAATTGACTCCATTCTCTCTATATTCTTGATACAGCTCTTAGCTGTCACTTAGGTACTCACTGTTGTAAATCACCCACAAATTTACCTCCCCACAAAATGTTGAGAGGCTGTATTCAAACTACTAATTATGAAGTTGTAACTATGACTGACTATACCAAATCAGAAACAATCTGCCAAGATCAGGCTCCATTAAGAGTATTACAGTATACAGTATTAAGTATTAAGCATATATTCCTTAGGAGAGGAAGTAGCACGGAGAGGGCCATAAAAAAGATTCTGAAGCATAGATATTAAGTATGAAAACGACCAACTCTGTACATTTTTAGCAATTCTGTACATTTTAGCAATTTTAGCAATTCTGTATATTTCACTGCCCCCATTCTGAATGACACGTATTTGTGTGAATGGCCATTTTAACAGCTTGCCGATCTTTCACATCTTGTTCGTACTTTTTTAGACAATACCACAGATTTACACATGGGACATCTTAAGCTGTGTTCTAACAGAGGTAGTTGTCCTTATCTTTCATGTGCATGTATTGTAATGCATTATAACAAATCTCCCATTTAAAAAAAAAAGTCAAGATGGGAGCAATCTTAAAAGACAAAACCTAGATGACCTTATCCTTATTCTCAACCTGTAATCAAGCATGATCAAAGAAAAACAGAACTAAGACAAAACCATCCATTAAGATCCATTAAGATTTTTAGATTAAAAAGGAAGCAAATAATCTAGTCCCCAGCTTCAGGTAAAGATAATTATATTAAAGACATGTAGTATAAGGCTGATGGCCACTTTTTCCAAAGCAAAATGGGAAGAAAAAAACCTTCTCCCTGAGACACATTTACAATATGTACATAATTTAGCCCTAATAGGTTATGAAGGGGTAGCATTGCAATTGAAACAAAATTTCTTGGTGCAATTGAAACAAAATTTAGTACTGAGATAGATAGATAGATAGATAGATAGATAGATATGGACCATCTGGCTACTTTAGGTTTTAAAATTAATTTTATTGGATTTAATAAAGTAATTAACAGCAACAATGAACCATCCAATACAAAAAAATTCTAACCATACCCTCCTTCCTCTATCCCCAGTGTGAACAAGTTGTTAGGAGAAAAGAAAAAGTTAATTTCATTAACATTCTTTTGAAAATACTAAAAATGGATTAACCCACATTTCTTTTTTGTTCCAACAGTGGAAGATGAGCCTATTCTTTGTCATTTTTGTTACTATATTTTTATGGAATTTTAAAAGTATGATTACAAAAGAAAAGAAATGGAAAAACATGAAATAAAAAAATAAACAGAAAAAAGAAGGGTCAAATACACAGGCTTTGAACAAGAACTAAACGTATATTGATATAAGCTGGCCATATTTTGAAAAATAAATGTTCTTGAAGCTGACATCAATTAAATCCTCAGCTATGTATAATAAAACAGTAAGATCTTCTGATCACTGCATGATAGATGGTGACTGTTTATCTTTCAATCTTGGAGTCTGTTTGCAACAGTAAAAACAAGCAGGATCCAACATTTACCCTCAATTAAACTCCATGTCACATGAATGTAATTTAAAAGAACATGTGCATCTACCAAATGGCAAACATTTTTCTAATACAAAATTAATACAATGTAACATATCCAATCCAAAAGGAATAACTGCTGAACAGCATATTCCACAAGGAGCTGATTCTTGGTATGGAGATACAAGAGAGAGCCACCAAACTTTTTTATACTTGCCTTCTTTAATATGACCTTTTGAAGTTTTAATGTCTGTTAGTTTTTCTGCCAGGGCAAGATCCCATACTTTGTCTATCCATTTTCTGATGCATAGGTCTGCCAAGTCTTTTCACTTTTTCACTACTTCAAGTCTAGCTACTCCCATAGCAGAGAAATACGATTTTTATAAGATGCGTTTTCATTAGGACCCCAAATATAGACAAAATATAATAATAACTCGGGGGGGGGGGGAAGGTTGGTTTCTTATTTGGCCCAGAAGATTCAAAACTTTGTACCAATATTGATTTACCTTGGGGCAATATAACCACATATGTATAATTGTTACAGACACATTACAGCCTCTCAAGTAGTTGGGAGACATTGCTCTGATCATCTTGTTCAATCTGGCTGGGCAAAGGTGTTGTTGTGTGCCTTTAAGTCATTTCTGGATTATGGCAAAAGCAGGGTTTTCTTGGCAGAATTTGGCAGAGGTACTATTCATGGACAATTTTTAGCACTCTTTTCCAGTATCTGCTGAGGTTAAATGGTAAGGAGAAGATCTCCAGATTCCGCCGCACCCCCCTCCCCCCCCGCCTCAATGTGTCTGAAATTTTTTGAGAGCACAAGTTCTCAAATGAGTTTTGTTCCTGTATTAGGTCCTTGTAAATACATATCTAACATCAGATATTCCATTAATCTCCTCCAGAGTGAATACAAGATTTCAATAGTCATTTTTAATTGATTTGATGTTCACTCTTTTCATGTTCTTTTTTAATACTTTCACCATTAGGCAACAGTTTGTTCATAATACGTTCATAATGGTATCTGCTTAAATAAACCATGGCTCTCTGATTGTATCTGTGTCTAAGGCATTTAATTCTGTTCTTCTTTGGGTCAACTTGATCCTCACTTGTTTCCTACTGCAATGTTTCATTTGTGTGTGTGTGTGCTAAAGCTGTTATTTTCTTTACCAAATTTATTGGTGCCATTTCTATCTCCCCCCCCCCACACCCTTGAACCTCTGAGATAAATTGGCCTCTTATCACAACTTTTGTTGTACCTCAGAGGACAGCATGAGCAACAGCTGGTGTAGCATTTTCCTGGTAGAATAATTTGAATTTTCCTTTAATGTTAGTGTGTTTATGACACTTTAGTTAAAGGGTTGTATTAAGTCTCCAGGTTAGTATGGTACTTATTCCCAGAGCAAAGAAATTGGAGAGTGATCAGAAATTGTAATTGGCAGGGCTGTGATATCTATAATATGGCTAGCAAGGTGAAACAAGTATATACAATCAATCCTGCAGTAAGATTGGAAACTTGCAGAATAAAATGTCTAATCTTTCCCTGTAGGACATTTCTGTCTCCAAAAATTCAACACATTAGAGATAACAAATTCCTCCTTTCCCTGCCTGGAGTGGTTACATAACTAGACTGTGTTTCTACCTTTCAGACAAATCAGGAAGAACTGGTTGTGAATGCTTGAGGGGTGACCTTGAACATGTCTGAACCTGTATGACAAACACCAGCACTCTCTGCCATTCAGTTAACGTCAGTCATTGTTTAAAGCAGCTGTGTTGTCTGTTGTGTGCTGGAAAAATGCTAAGTTTAAAAGTCAAGCAACATGACATTCTGCAGCAACTTGAGGCAAGCTCCAAACCTTTTTCAAAAAATCATCACTTGTGATGAAACCTGGATCTTCCAGTACGATCCTGAGACAAATAGTTTAGACACATGTCTGTGTGCTCATTTCTTCGCCTGATGATTGCAACTCTGCTACAACAACTTTTGCTGCCTGGTCCTCTTGATACTTGATCTTCCAGTATGATAGACACACGTCTGTGTGCTCATTTCTTTGCCTGATGATTGCAACTCTGCTGCAACAACTTTTGCTGCTTGGTCCTCTTGATATGCTCAGAGGTACCAGT
Source organism: Gambelia wislizenii (assembly GCA_030847615.1). Classification (NCBI taxonomy): domain Eukaryota; kingdom Metazoa; phylum Chordata; class Lepidosauria; order Squamata; family Crotaphytidae; genus Gambelia; species Gambelia wislizenii. The sequence continues at coordinate 158,590,861 of JAUMIR010000001.1, read as the reverse complement.
GTGCTACCATGACTAGAATCACATTGGAGGACCTAGAAATTACAATGGCCAATTTTGAACTTAACCACCTATTCTTTGGTAAATATCTAGGTAGCCTTCATACATTATAGCAAAGTGGGGGGAAAGAGGAGCAGTTCAGCAGACAACTATGGATTTACATTGCCACCAGCTCTGACATACATTAAAGCTTGCTCATTAAAAAAAAAAAAGACACAAATTTCTAGAGAGCTCCTACTTTGGGAGCTACTGACTTTCCAGATGCTACAGACTTTCCAGATCCTTGATCCCTATTGTTGGCTATGGTTCATGGTGACAGGAAGGGGGGTAAGTTAGGTCAGTTAAATAGCTGTAGTTCTGCAGAGTCAACATTCAATCCATAAATATAGTTGATAGCTGTTTTCACAAAACTACATTAAACTACTATAGCTTAACAGCACAATGCCTGCTTCTTTTTAACAGATATACAGAAATCTGTTGGTTCAGTAATATTTGCATTCACATCATAATAGACCCACTCCATATGAAGGCTGTTATAATGTCTATGTAAAAGAATACAACCTTTACAAGGATTAACATGTGAAAATGAATTAACAGAAGGAGGAGGGCACATATCTTTACACCAGGTATGTTATATGATATAAAAATGTCACATATACGCAAGTTAAAATAACTAGTAAATGCTATCTTATCAGACTTCCAATACTTGTTCAGCAAAATGTCTTAAGATATCATATTAGTATCTCCTACTTTCAAAGGGCTTCCAAGGTTCTCAGGACCTTTAGAATCATTACTGTCATTTGTTTCACTCTTATTGTCTACTGATGACTGCCTCGTCAAGAGTTTCAAGGCTATATCATACAGAAACCACAGTTTTGGCATGATCATTAGAACTGTTGTTTGAGTTCTTATTTTCATAATATAAATCAAGAGTGCACAAAGTGTGCTCCCCAGCTGTTGCTGGACTGCAAGTCCCAACTGTCCAATAGTTCTCAAGTCCAACAACATCCGGAAGGGTGCATTTTGCCACCCTAATCTACATGTTTATTCTTTTTTTCTCTGACTTAAAGAAGAGGCAAGTAAAATAAATCTTCATTGTGGCTGGTGTCTAATAAAATTGAATTGCTTTTTTAAATTTCGTGAGATGTATCGAACAAATAATGTCTACAAATAAAAATAAATTATGCCCAGTGCCCAGTATTTCAATAAACATCTTCCACCCTGGGAAAGAAATTTGGCAGGAGTACAAGCAGTTAGCTGTTAGCAGTTAGCTGGGTAAAGCCTTACTTGTTTAGAAAAATCTATCCCTTTAAGTTCTTTTTACTTTTGAAATCAAATGATCTAATGGTTTTGATCAGTTTTCTACTGACCATCTTGTTCCACTCTCTTTAATCTCAGGAACACTCCATCGTGGCTCATGATGGCTCAACTGATCTTCAAGGTATGAGCACTACCAAACTGAACTGCATGACCATATGCAAAATAAAATTTACTATTATATGACATATGCCTGTAGGAAAGCTGATGGAAATAAGACTCAGTTTTCCCCAACAACTATTGACAGATTTGGGGTTGTGGTTGGGGGCAAATGAGAACTGATTGCATAATTTAATTTAAAACATGTAATAAAAAACTGTGTACATCAGTGGTGGCACTGGAGGGGTGCAAAGAGGCCGAATCGCACCAGGTGACAATGTCAGGGGAGGAGTGGCACCAGCCTTAGTGTACATGTAGTTGTTAGTATATGGTTATTCTTGATAAAGATATTTCAGCCTAACATTGGATTTTTGAAAGATGTGTGAAGAGTTCTCTTCCTCCTTTACCCAATCATTTGCAGTAGTATTTGTTGTGTGCCTTCAAGTCATTTTTGACTTATGGTGAGATTTGTCCAGAGGGGGCTTGCCTTTGCCTTCCTCTGAGACTGAGAGAATGTGACTTGCCCAAGGACACCCAGTGGGTTTCCATGGCTCAGCAGTGATTTGAACCCTAGTTTCCAGAGTAACCACATTACCTCTCAAGTAATAAGTAATGCATCAAGTAATACATCCTTTTTTTTTTGCTTTATTTATTAAATGTTGGTCATACACATACATACACACACACACACACACACACACACACATATGCTTGGGTACGTTTCCTTTCCAGCACACTGATTGGCCACTTAAAACATATCCAGCTAAACCCCTCCCTCCTCTTACTCCCTCAGCCACTCACCACCCACATGTAAAACAAAGCAACCACCACTTCAAACCCCAGCAGGGCACATATGCCAGACACCAGCCGCAGGATTCTAGGAGATGTAGTGTGGAAACATGTGGAATGCTGCCACTCCAAGTTCCATGGAGCAACCACCGCTTGAAACCCCAGCAGGGCGCATGTGCTGGATACCAGCCACAATGAGTTACTGATTTATAACCTTTAAGATGTTATGCCGGGTACACCTAGTTAATAACATACAACTTATATATTAAGAAACTGGAAATATATTTCCATATTGTCACAGAAGCATTTTCTCCCCCCCCCCCCGCCCCACCTTCAATCCTCATCAATGGCCAGAAAGGATATTTTAATATCCATTAATATCTTATCAATAGTTTCTCTCACTTCTTAGCACCCCTTTTCACCTTTATTTCTCCATCCAAAAACCCCACCTATCCCACTAGGGCATTTCCTTTATTTGTCCACTATATTTTCCTTTTCTCTCCCTTAAAAAATCAAATAAGAAATAATCTGTTATATAATGTGTCCAATTATTTTTATCCCAACACTTTTTTCCCACCCCAATGGTAGGACAGCATATACTGTTCTTAAAAGATGTTTTATTACATAATCTTTTATTTTACTCAATCACAGATTCCTTAGATTCAAAGTTAGGCAATTCTCTTTATTAAAGTCATCAAGTAACACATCCAATTGTTCTAAATGATTTATTAAAGTCAGAACAAACATTTCTGTTCACTCAGCTGGACCTCCCAAAATTAGAAGACTATCAAATTAATACAACATATATCCCTTTAATGAATCACATTGCTTCTCATTCCATATATCTTTCATATAATTCTTTCTCTTCATATTTTGTTTGGTTTGGAGCTTACCAGCCAAGTATAGCCAATCATATCCAATAGGCTGGTGAAGTCAAGACCACTCTAAAGAAAGTTGCTTGGAAGGAAGCAGATTATGGAGAAACAGCACTGTGCTTTTAAACAACTCCCTTATTAAATACTCTTTGCCCTGACTCTGGGAAGACAGTTGCACCACTTGATCAAGACAGGTGCATTCATTGATCTCACAGAAAAAGTCAAGTTTTGGTGCCAAGAAAATGGGCTGACCAGAATTGTTACTTGCCATGAGAACGCAGGCTGGGTGGGTTCATGTAGGGTAAGGATTGCTTGGGATTGACACCTCTGTCCTGTCTAGGATTGTAAATATTTGAACTGGCCTCTGTTGCTATCCCTTTTAACTGCAATTTGCTCTGCTGCAATTAGCCCTGGATACCAGGAGAAGCTTTAACGGCCATTTGCAAAATTATCAGATCTTTGCTAAACAGTCACAACAGAAGGCTGGACCAGTTGATTTGTGACAAGTTGGCAACCCTATTTATATGCATGTGTGTGTATGTGCATGTACGCATACACACACACAGCTTTCTGTGTTTCATATACATTTCTTCCTCCAGTATTGAAAGGAATATTGTAGCACCTCTGAGACTTCTGTGTCTCAAAGCTGCTACAAACATCCCTTTGCATACTGATATTCCAGACAAACAGGGCTATGTCTTTGAATTTCCATGGCCTGGTCAGAGAGCCTGTGCATATGTGTATATGTGTGTGTATAACCTTCTCTAGGGGCAGGGCTTCTTAAACTTTTTCTACTCGCAAACACTTTTCACCTGAGAAATGTTGGTCCTGTCTATACGGTCAAAATAATATATACGCAATGCGAATGTATGGTGATCCGTTTCAAATGGCCATTTGCACAAATACGTGTCATTCCGAAGGGGGGCAGCCAAATGCACCGCAAAGTCTGTGTCCACCGCATCCGGGGCTTCGTACAGATTTGATTGGCTGGATGAGCAGAGGGGGCAGGGCTAACAAAGAGAGAAAGTGGCTAAAATCCACCATGTTGGATTTTCAGATAAGCAACGGTCTAGTAAGTCGATCAAACAGCAATTTTATACTCTTTTTTTAAAAAAAAAAATCTTTTCCTTGTAAATACGAAATACAGTAACGCCTGTGCACACCACAGGAAACTTTTTTTTTAAAAAAAATTGGCGGTGGCAGATTTAAAATCACAAGTAAATCACTCACGGCAACCAGCTGGCTAGGGGGGTCATGCGGAGTTTTTGGGGGGTGTCTTTTGGCCGTGTAGGCAGTGCACATTGTTGCGAATGCCTACCTTTCCGAATGTGTTTGTATTTTTTTCTCCCTCATATAGACAAGACCTTTTACATGACCCTGGTTATGTAGGTATATAAAATAGGTGTACAAACCAAATTTAGTCTGTGTATACATGTGTGCGTGCGTATATATACAACCTTCTCTAGAGGATAAGTGCCCACAGCTATAGCTCTCAGGCATCATAGAAGAATCCCTCCCCAAACCCACAACCTGATTTGGCTTCACTCCTGCTGCCCCCTCAACTGATTTCACCACACACACACAGAGAGAGAGAGAGTTGGTAAGTTTAAATGGCAGAGGGAAGAGCTGTAAGGTAAGAGAAGATGCTTCTTCCAAACACAATGGAGCTCAACTTTGACGAGGAGGAGGAGGAGGAGGCGTGTGAGGGTTTTGTTTGTTTGTGTACGGCTTTCCTGTTCTTGTTGTTGTTTCCCCCTCCCACTTTCTTCCCCAACAGCTGACAGCAAGGGCAAGAGCTGAGGCGGAGCCAAAGTGGAAAATGCCACCCGGCTCGGTTACAGTGAGAGACAGCGAGAGAGAGAGAGACAGACAGACTATGAACATGGAAAATAACAATAATAATAATAATTTAAATACAAGGAAAGGAAACCCCCACAGAGCGAGAACCAGGCTTGCTCCACTCGCCTAGGAAGTCCGTCCTCACTGAAGCGAATGAGATTGTATTTCTGAGGCACGGTGTGTGTGTGTAAATATGTGTGTATAAATATGTGTGTGTAAAAAAAGCGCCTTCTCTTACCTTACAGCTCCTCCCTCTGCCATTTAAACTTACCAACTCTGTGTGTGTGTGTGTGGTGAAGTCGGTTGAGGGGGCAGCAGGAGTGAAGCCAAAGCAGGTTGTGGGTTTGGGGAGGGATTCTTCTATGATGCCTGAGAGCTAGCTGTGGGCAGTTATAAATAAACACACACACACACATCCAAGGACTATCACATCATCCTACACATACACACCTGCTTCTAAGGGGTGAGCTAGCTCTCAGGCATCGCTGAGGAACCCCTCCCCATAGCCACAGCCGGCTTTGACTTCACTCTTGTTGAGGAACCACTTCTCTCACACACACACTCACACACTTTGCACACCCCCGCCACCCAGCTGGCCTTCTACCTTGTTGAGCGAGGGGTACCGCAGCACGTCGTAGCCCCTCTTCATGGTCGACAGGGGGGCGGGCGGTGGCTTGGCCATGGCTTTCATCGCTGGGGAGACGGTGGTCAGCAGTGTGTGTGTGTGTTTGATGTGAGGGTGATGTTGTTGCCTGTGAGGCGGTTGGGTCGCGCTACAGCCGGTTGATGACGCCTGTGGGTGTTTTGTGGCTGGCGTTTTCCCGGCGCGGCCGCCTCTTGGGAGGAAGACACCCGTGGAGGTGGGAGGAGGAGGAGGAGGAGGAAGGAGAGACGCCTTGGCAAGCCGCCTCCCCGCCCGGGTCAGCAAGGCGAGGAAAGGGTTAGGAAAGGGCCGCTGAGTCATCCCGGGCATCGCCGAGGCAGGAAGGGGGAAACGACAACAACCAACACACACGGGGGAGGTCATACAATTCTCAACGGTCGGGCAGGTTAGGGTGACCCGGTGAAATAAGGGAGAAGGCTCCTCTCCCTTTAATGGGTGGCTGCAGGAGGGAATTTCAACAGGTGTTGCTTGAACAACTGCTGGAATATCCCCATCTACACAACCTTTAAAGGTACAGGAGCCTTCTCTCTTCTTTCACCTGGTCACCCTGCAACCCCCCCCCCAAAGAATATCACATCATCATCATCACCATCATCTTTTATTTCTAAAGCACCCCTTCATGTACATCTGAAGATGCCAGCCACAGATGCAGGCGAAAGGTCAGAAATAAACTCTTCCAGAACATGGCTTCACAGTCCAGGGAAAAAAAACAAGGAAAATCCATGTACATGGAGTTTTACAAGAAAAAGAACAACAAAACAGTTTCCTGCCCTCAAGTTTAGTCTTATGAAGACATGATACAAAAGGAAAGGGGATGGCAGTAGGGGAAGGGATTAAGTCTAGCATTCTCTTCTCTCCCTCCTTGGCCAGGGCAATGGCAGTTGGGACAGAGGGAGGGCATTAGTGTCTGAGGGGGTATATAGGGTTGCCAGGGTGAAAACTGGAGAGGGCCCTTGTGAAGTAATGCCAGCCAAGCTACCCTCAACACTTAACACTGGCTGCCTGTCTCTGCCACCCTACTCCAGCTCCCACTTTGCTAATCCCTTATCTGGACTGGGGCTTGAAATCTCCATATGACCCTTCCTTTGTGGATAGATTTACTTACTACTGTGTATTCACTTGGTTAGCGTGACCTTTCCCTTTTATTATGAGGGCAATAAGCAGGATGATTCAGGGGAACTTTATAGCACAAACTTATTTGGTTTATTATATCACAGAAGTTACAAACTCCAAAACTGAATAACTCTCTCTCTATTAAAAATGGTTCTCTCACTTGGTTCCACTTAATGTTCATTTTGGTGACATGACTATTTCTTTTAAAACATACACTTTATCTCTTCAGTGTCTCAACTGCTTTATATAACTTTTATACAGTACACTCTCATTATCTTTCATACATCTGCCTCATCCAATAGCTTTCTCTCAACTGACATTCTCTCAGATCAAGCCTCTCCCATCACAGCTTCCTGCGCTGAGATTTGCTCCCTGTCACACATGCTTTCCAAGCTGGTTCTTCACAGCCCCTGTCCCTGTAATGGAGGGAATTTCAACATGTGTCACCCAGCTAGGTTACAAGCAACACCTGCTGAAGTTCCCTCTTCTTCACAACCATTGAAAGTACAAACGCCCTCTCCAGTTTTCACTCTGGCAAATAAGGGAAGGAAAGGTACCGTGGTTTGAGTGTTGGACTCCTGCAGACCAGGGTTCAGTATCCATCAGAAAACCACTAGGATGGGATCCCTGAACTATTTTGAAGGTGGTGGGTGCTTAACATTGTGAGGCAGGTTATTATTAATTTTGCCTATTTGCAGGGGGAGGCCAAATTACTTTCCCCATCCATTATCATGAATATAAATATGTTTTACCACCAGAATTTGTATTTTCAAGTTTTATACATGTGTTCAGTGTATCTTACACCCAAATATGAGTGCACAGGATACATTGCAGGCATCCTTTATTATTTCTGGAAGGGCTCAACAATCGCTGCCTGAATATTTCTTAGTGCTTGATCACTTAGTTCTTTTCTAATTAATATATTCTGAGGAGGCTCACGTAAATAGATGTCTTGGTGGCACAATTTTACCAGACAATTTTCAGAGGTGTGGCTGAGCCCCACCCACCCACCTAGTCTTAGGGGGGGGCTCTACTCTTATTGGCTACAGCCATCTTCTGTTCCAGGGCCCATGTCACTGGGCAAGTCACACTCTCTCAGCCTTAGAAGAAGGCAATGACAAACCTCCACTAATAAAAGGACTGGTGAGTCATGACATATTTCTGCCCATTGGCTGCACCTGTTTACCATCCTCCTTGCCACAGATCAGTAGCTGATGGCTCATGGGTTAACACCAATCCACAGACCACCTTTTTGAATAGCATTGACTCAGATTGGCCTTTTTAGTCATCAGCGCGCTTGCAGAAAACACAGGATGAATCTTCCTGAATCTTCGTTTGCAAAGAAAAGCCAGAGAGAGAGAGACTTTGAGTAGCATTGACACTATGCTGCCCCCCAGCAGGTGTGATAGGAGACAATCTCCAAGCTGCCTACCAGATTCAAATGCAACCAGATTCAGGAATCCTACACATATTTTTACTAGGCCACCTCACTGTCCTTTCTTTCATCAGCCCCTTCTTTGCTCTGTGGGGGAAATTTCCAGGGTTAGAGAGAACTGCCATTTCCATTTTTTAGGGGGGGGGATTAACTATGATGCAGGGGAGAAATTTCTAGTGGGAAAGTGATGCAATAGTCTCTTATTATGGAATGTGCCACGTCTGCCGATCTTATTTAGTTTATTCCAAGTTTATTGCTTGGAGTAATGTGAACTGCACCACCTGTATGGTTGTGTGGCTTTCTGATAAAAGGGTATAATTATGTCCTGTCACCTCTAAAATGTTGCTTATTTTATATTACCAGAAACTTTGTCACTGGCAGTGTAACTAGGGCCTTGTGTAAACAGGCTATTTACCCCATCTTGCCCCCATCTTAGAGCCCTGCAGTCCAATGACACAGGGCTTTGCTCCATTTTTCCTCTGGGCAACCCTCGCAACCCCCAGGGCAAAGGCAGGGGAAGACAGGGTAGCCCGATAGAACACTTTAGTATATAATATCTGGGGAAAACTGTCTCAGCTGAGAAAAAAACAAATCAGGCCTGTGGGACTGCAGGAGCCCATAACAGCCTGCCAGCCCGTCACTGCAGCTGCTGTCCACGTCACTCTTTCCAAAGCCAGGAAGGAGTCCCGCAGCATGTGACCAAGGCTGGTCAGATGCAGGGGGCCTTGGTCATGTGCTGTGGGCTGGCCTTCTGGCTTCCAAGAATGCAACGCTGTTGGTGGCTGCAGGGACAGGCCAGCATGGCAGTCTGGACTCAATCCCATTTTGTGCCGATAACGGGAGGAACAGGCCAGATATGCAGCCAGAATATAATGGCAGGGAGCCAGCATATTCCGCCCATGTGGGTGAGGCCTATGTATTGCTCGGTGTGGTGATATTATTGGAGAAGATTACGCAAGTGCAAAGCTTTAAGGCATACCAAAGTATAGGGAAGGGAAAGATTAACAGTATATATAGGAACACACCAGCCATTTTCAATTCACAGCATTAAGTTTGTTTTATTTTTTTATTTTTATTTATTTATTTATACCCCACTCTTCAGCCACTAGGCTATTAGAGCGGCTTACAAATTGTTTTAAGCAATAGCTATTTACACATCTACACTGCATTAAGCAGTTTCCAATGTGTGTTAGCTAATTGCCCCCACAAGCTGGGTACTCTTTCCTCTTTCATCAACTTCTTTCATCAACTTCTTTCCACTTTCAACAAAGCAAGTCAAGCAATTCCTTGCATGGGTACTATAGAAAGAAAATGTGTGCAGTCCTCCTCCCCTCCAGTCACTTTAATGTTACTGTTAAAATCACCAGCTCCTTACTGACCTTAGTTCTGTGCCCTTACATGCTGCCTCTGACACACACACACACACACACACACACAGAGAGAGAGAGAGAGAGAGAGAGAATTGATTCCTTGCCAATAACAAGTTTCCTCATTTTATGCCTGTCAGATCATTTTAAAGTTGTCAGAGCAGAACTATCTCTTTTAAAAGTTGGCAACTCTTTTAGCTTACACTATCAATGCAGAGTGATATTAATGCCAATAAGAACAATAAGAACAATAAGATGTTATGCTGTTTGGAATCCTCCATTTATTAGCACACACTGCATGTCCTTGATGCTTTTCCTTTTCTGTAGTCCCCACCCTTCACCCTCATTCTCTCTTCAGGTCCCATGATTGTCAACACTTCCTTCTGGACATGTGGCCTACATAACCCTATGTGTATTTACGTGTCAGCAATTTCCTGTGAAATGAGATTTTAATTCCAAAAAATTATGGTAAATGCTGCAATTTTATACACACTTTTGGGGGGAATAATTCTTGTTTTTGAGCCACTTTGGCATTAAATGAGCACAGCAGTCCTTTGCCTATTTAATCAGACATAAGTCCCAATGTGCTAAATGGGCCTTACTATATAGTAGATGTATTTAAGATTGCAGCCTAAATAAATACATTAATTCAGTATAATTAACTTCTGAGTAAACATGCCTATGATCTAACTATAATGTAAAGATTCCCTTGGGCTTGTACTTGTGTGTCAGAGAGATTAAAAATTGTTTCTCTCTGTCCCTGAGACTGAGCAATGCACTTCATAATTACTGGCAGAATTTTCATAATTACTGGCTAGTTTTTGTTTCATTTATGGAATGTATTGGCTTAAATCCAATTTTTAGTCCCTATTAGATACCAGTTCAATCAATAGGAATATTCCATTGATTTAATGGGCCTGAATTCCATTTATTTAATGGGTCTACTCTAGTTGGAACTAGCAGTTAGAATTAAAATTTAGATTGTTAGCATATGATGCAAGTTTATTAATGCCTATTATTGTTCTGCATTAATGAGCCTGCTTTAGTTGGGACTAGCAGTTGGATTTAAAATTTAGATTGTTGGCATATGATGCAAGTTTACTAATGCCTATCATTGTTCTGCATTTCCTGGCTGTACAATTATGATGTTTTTCTATATGCTGGGGAGTTAAACTCTGATTCTGTTGATTGGTATCACATAGGAATAGTACTGATGGCTTGCAGTCATTTACACAAAACCAACAGTTTCTCTATGAGAAGAATGCACATTGTACAGCAATGTAGTATAGCTTAAGAACTAAGATAGTTCCAGATTATTGTTCCCCCCAATAGTACTACTTTCACAAGTAACAAGCAAGCTGAGTCACTGAGCCCCACATCCTCAAGCCACATGGGAACAATGTCAATAAGCACACTCTTTGTTGTCAATCCAGTGACAATAGCAGGAATTGTTTGTATGTCTAGCCTGATGAAAGCAAGGAAACTGCATACTGTTGGAAACAAGTTCAGAGACTTTCCCCAAGATGGTACCCTCTAAATGTTTTGGACCAGTACTCTCATTGGCTCCAGGCAGTATGGTGAATGCAAGCGTGCTAGGATCTAGAGTCCAGAACAACTGGAGAGAGGCCCCTTACAAAGACTGTTGTATCTTGTAGCCTAAACTGTTATATCTAGGATGTAGGAGGTGCATACTGTATGGGGGGCGGGGTTGAGTGTGCTTCAGCCTGTTCCATTCCCAACAGCATTGAACTGTTCCATTCCCAACAGCATTGGGGTGCCTCATCTTTTGAGCCATGAAAACCAAAGACAAATGCATCAGCACACTGAACAGACTTTAACTTTCAGGTATTATAAAATAGAATGCTTTCTTATTCTATTTTTTTATGACAGTACAGTATCTTCAGAAAATATTTTCCCAATCCTGCACACATAAGCCTGTAAAGCCAGACAGCTTTAGTCCCATCATGTGAGCTCCTAACAGATTCCAAGTATTTTCCTGCATAGACATAATTTGAAGATATGGCATCTAAATTAGTAATCCAATAATGTTAATTCTATTATGTTATATAAAAGCAATAAAAACATATCTACCCCAGGAGAGCTACTATTAACAGGTAGTTGCATAGCATTGTATAATTGGATATATACTAATGTGGAGCCAGTTTCCTGTAAAATGAAAGGTTTACTGGGTCTCACGTAATTGTGTAGGAGATAAATGCATTGTGAAATTTAAAATTCCATCATAAACCATGCACATACCCTTAAAAAAACAGTAAATGTAAAAAGGCTGAAGCTTGTCTATGTGACTAGTTTGTGTTTGAGAAAAGTCTGCTTATATAAGTGTGTATATATAAGAAATACCAGTAACAATAATAAATTGACTGTTTCTTTATTTGCCCAGTGTTTTACTCTTCATAGTTTCTAATCCCCTTTTCGAACCATTTAAGTTAGGAACCATCACCACATCTTGTACAAAAAATCCACATTAATTAATTAATGCTCAAACAAGTACTTCTTTTATCCTAGTCTGAATTTGGCAAACAAATAATTGTAAATTATGCCCACTTACAACTTCCGTCCGTGAGTGAAAAACAGTGCGGCCACCTCCAATGCTAGCCGCAACACTCACGGACGATGCCGAGAGAGAAACGGCGGCGTCCAAAATGGACCCTTTGCCGCGCGGCAGCCTCGTTACTGCTCCGGAGGCTGCTTGCGCAGGAAGATGCTGAAAGAGGCGTCTGAAAATCTCCTTAGCTTTATTAACCAGTCATCAATCAAAGGTATTTCCTTATTCTTCTAGTTTGCCGCTACCATCAATCTTGCTGCTTTTACTGCATAAAGTAGTGTTCTCTAATGATATTGTTTAAATTTTTTCCAAGTTGGAAGTCATATTTAACAGGTAAGAAGTATCACTTCTAAATATGGGCCCAGCATGTTTTCTAGTTTGATCTCATACTGTCACATTTATGAACTATAGCACCAATGTGTATTTAGGATTGTCACAGCAAATGCTGAATCAGGTCAACAGTAATGTCTTTTGCTACTGTGCTGGTATCACAAGTCATGACAGCATGACACTAGAGTCAAAACAGAGATGATAGTAGCTATCTCCATATCCCTTAACAGCACTCTAATTGTTGTTGTGTGTCTTCAAGTCATTTATGACTTACATTATGGTGAGGCTAAAGTGAACCTTTCATGGGGTTTTCTTGGGAAGATTTGTTCAGAGGGGGTTTGCCTTTGCCTTCCTCTGAGGCTGAGAGAGTGTGACTTGTCCAAGGTCAGCCAGTGGGATTCCAGGACTGAGTGGGGATTTGAATCCTGCTCTCCAGAGTCTTGGTCCAACACTCAAACCACTACACTATCCTGTCTCTATTAGCACTCCAATATTACTACATTAACTTATAATAATAATAATAAAATAATAAAATTTATTTATATCCCGCCCCTCTGCGAGCAATCGGGCGGCTTACAACAATAAAATAGTACACAGTATAAAACAACTCAAAATCCCTTCCCCCCCTTAAAACATTATTAAATTAATACAAATTAAAATCAGTATATAATACAATTTATCAAAAACCCTTTCGAGCAAGCAGCATCAGTTTGGAGGTCCAGAGGGGGTTCCTGAGGCCAGGGTTAGCTATTCTGGAAAAGCCTGCCTGAAGAGAACCGTCTTGAAAAGCTGTCTAATGATGTCAATAGGCGGATCTCATCCGGCAGGCCGTTCCACAATTTGGGGGCGACAGCCGAGAAAGCCCTCTGGGAGGTGGTCGCCAGCCTAGGTCTTTGTGGCTGCAACAAATTCCTCCCAGAGGACCGGAGAGCGCAGGGAGGATTATAAGGGAGAAAGCGGTCCCTAAGATAGCTTGGGCCCAAGCCATTTAGGGCTTTAAAGGTGATAACCAACACCTTGTACTGGGCCCAGAAGCTGATAGGCAGCCAGTGGAGGGACCTCAGAACCGGAGTAATGTGGTCCCTCCTAGATGTTCCAGAAACTAGCTTGGCTGCCATATTTTGTACCAGCTGTAATTTTCGAACTAAGCACAAGGGTAGCCCCATGTAGAGTGCATTACAGAAATCAAGACGTGAGGTTACCAGCACGTGTACAACGGTCTCAAGATCCCTTACTTCCAGAAAAGGGCGCAGCTGGCGTATCAGCCGAAGCTGATAACAAACGCTCCTGACTGTCGCATTTACCTGATTTGTCATCAGGAGCGACGAGTCAAGGAGCACCCCTAGACTGCGAACACAGTCACTGGAGGAGAGTGTGACCCCATCCAGGACTGGAGATTGCAACCCGATTCTTGGTTTCAGGGCCGCTACCGTGAGCACCTCCGTCTTGTCTGGATTCAGTCTCAATCTGTTTTTCCTCATCCAGCCCATTACTGCCCGAAGACATTCATTGAGAGAAGAGATGCCATCAGAATTCGAGACCGACGAACGAGATACGGAGAAATAGATCTGAGTGTCATCAGCGTACTGATAACACCCAGCTCCATAACTCCGGATAATCTTACCCAGCGGCTTCATATAGATGTTAAATAACATTGGGGACAGAATAGCACCCTGTGATACTCCACAGGTAAGCTTCCTTTTACTGGAGCTACTGTCCCTGAGCAGCACTCTCTGGGTCCTGCCTGAGAGGAAGGACCGAAACCACTGCAAAGCAGTGCCTCCGATGCCTAACTCCCTCAGGCGATCCAGAAGAATGCTGTGATCTATCGTATCAGAAGCCGCTGAGAGGTCTAGGAGCACCAACAGGGTCACACTACCCCTGTCAATGCTCAGACGCAGATCGTCGGTCAAAGCAACCATGGCAGTCTCAACCCCAAAGCCTGTCCTAAAGCCACTAGATACAGAATTAGGAGATCAAGAACAAGAGGAAGAATAGTGGTCCCTGACTCACCTAGTGTGAATTAACCAATAATTTTAAAAACACTTTAACTACCAACATCTAGCTAATTTGCTAGAATAATTCATGTCTGAATACTTTGTGAAAAGTACTTTATTAATGGCTAGTAATATATATTGGATATATAAGTATATTGGATAGTACGTTTAGCAGGGAGACTATCCCCAGTTTAAGACACTGAGACAGCTATACCTTTTTTTCTTTTTTTGAAAGATGTTGAAAACAAACCTGTGGAAAGGAAAGCAGATGTTCCTCACACTAATGCCTATGCTGTAGGGAAAATATATTTTCCTGGAACCCAAACCATACTTCAGTGACTGCCTGCAGAATTCCACTGAAATTTAATTACCACTCCTTTTGGCTTTGGCATACAAAACTGGCCTACATAATTCTGAAGTATCTCCATGTGGGAGTCCCACAGCAGCTGTGATATGCAGATTAGGCCTTGCTCCAGTGCCTTTGCTTTTGAAGGTAACAGCATCATGAAGACACACCCAACATTTCCATGTATACTGGAGTTAACCAGCCTAGACTGTAGAGAGTATTCTGGAAATCAGAACTGAACTCCTTTACTAATATATTTACTAATATAGCAGTATAGCAGGTCTTTTTGCATTTATAGCCCTCTCTACTTTATTTATTGCAAGCAGTATGAAACATACTGAATTTAGCAGACTGAGAAGTAGATGTGATGCTGTGCTTGTTGTATGTATGTGTGTTACTTTTTGAGGGAAGATTAAAAAGGCAAAATAAAAACAAATAGCTTAATGAACATTGTTGTTGTGTTCCTTCATCTCGTTTAATAATAATAATAATAAAAATAAAATTTATTTATACCCCGCCCCTCTGTTAAAACAATTTAAAATACAATACAAATAAAATCCCTAAACACCCCCACTCCCACCCTCCCCCATAAAAAAACATTAAACAAATATAAATTAAAACAACTAATCTAAAATCACATTTAAAACTATAAATACAATAAAATATAATAAATGGCCAGCAGCCTAGAAGAGGCCAGGATCCCCTGAGGCCGGGATCTAATTAGGAAAGGCCTTATGGTGATATTAAGGTGAACCTATCATGGGGTTTTCTTAGCAAGATTTGTTCAGAGGGGGTTTGACTTTGCCTTTCTTGGAAGCTGAGAGAGTGTGACATGATAAGGTCACTGGGTGGATTTCCAGGTCAGAGTGGGGATTTGTACCCTGGTCTCCAGAGTAGCAATCCAATGCTCAAACCACTACACCATGCTGGCTCTCTCAATTAATGTAATAACCCTTAAAACACGATTTCACAATACCACTCTTCACAAAATGTTTTGGAAAGGCAGAAAAGAAATGATTTAAATACTATAAATAAAAACCCAGAAGGCTTGAATCAGAACTGGTCCTTTTAAGATATTAATTTATCTGCTGTGTCTCAAGGGCAAAATATATATGAGATCTTCACAATCCAAGGTACATAAATCTTGTAACATGAGTAGTGTTAAATATCTTCGTCTGTTCTCCTTACAATGCTGGGTTTAGAAGCCCAACATCTGAGCACATTCTTATTTGTACCTGTGACTGAGGCTGGTATTTCATGCCAAAACATCTCAGATATTTATGTAAACTATTTTTATAAATCTTTAAAATATATATTTTATAGATAATATTGCAAACTTAATGTGTAAATTGATGGATATAATATTTTTGCTTTCTGTATTCACTATGTCAATAAACCTGAAAATTTATACTTAGGAAAGTGTAAACTCAAACCATGAAGTAAGCTGGGTTATGTATTCAGTTAAGTAAGCATTATGAAAAATTGTTGGTATTTACTTATATGAAAAATAAAACTGCAAAGAAATCAAATAACTTCCATTGGAACTAATAAAAATGTACTTATTCTTCTTTACCTTCCCTCACCCTAGAGAGGTTTCAATAAAAGGATACAGTCAGACCCCTGTATCTGCTTAACCACAATCCGCAGTTTCAGTTAGTTATCTGTGGCTGAAAATTAAGGACACATACCATAGAGTTATGCTGGAAAATGCCTAGAGAGACATCATCTCTAGGCATCTTCTCTAGGCCCTCCCACACTACTCTATGGCATCTTTGTACCAGAAGTCTTTTATTTTAATAGGATTTCCAGTATCCACAGTAAGTCTGGGAACTGAACCCCCATGGGGGTCTGACTGTAATTTATATTCAGACCTTAAATATTTCTAAATTGATTGAGTGATGATGACTTAACTGAGGCTGCTATACTTTGGACCTACCATGACACAACATGACTCATTAGAAAATGATAATGCTTGGTACAGTGGAAGGCAGGAAAAGAGGGAGACTATAGTACAGGTGGATTGCTTCAATCAAAGGAAGACATGGCTGTGAGTTTGGAAGAGCTGAGCAAGACAGCTGATAACCAGGGCACTTGGCAGTCTCTCATTTATAAAGTTTCCATAAGTCAAAGTTGATTTGTTGACAGCAACTAAAGACTAAAGATTTAGGATGAAATCCAGCGTCATGATCTTGGAAGCTAAGCAGGGTCAGGCCTGGTGAGTACTTGGATGAGGACCTCAAGGAATACCAGATGTTGTAGACTAGATTTCAAGGGAGGGCAATGGCAAACTACCTCTGAATATTCCTTGCCTAAGAAAATCCTATGAAATTAATTGAGTCACCTTAAGTTGACAGGCAACATGAATGCACATACACACATATGAGTAAATTTCCACTTAAGCAGCAAACATCCCTGCACCCAACTCCACCCCCTCATATACAGGTCTAGAGGGCGTCCCAGCCTTTGGAGGTAAGATAGGAAACTACATGGGGAATTCCTCGTTTCCATTTTGTGCAAATTGGTGGTTCTTATCTTTTTTGTTTGGAGTAACCATTGTATCAGTATGGAGACAAATGTACTATTGGCTGGGATGGAGAGACTAGTGGGACACATCTCTTACATTCCCTCCTCCCTTTTAAAAAATGTATTTTAAGTTGTTTGTAGATTTTGGTTATTGTACAGGGCAGATAAATGTGTTGTAATGTGATCTCATTTTAGTTGCAAGGAATCCAGTGACTTCTAAAGCCATTCTTATACACTCCTGAGGCTTCTCATTGAAGAGGCAGGTGCCTGTTCCAGCTAATTAGCTGTTCTGGTTCATCTTGTTCACCTTCTTTTGAAATACCTGATCATAGCTCCTACCAACTAGAAACAAGATTGGAAACTAACCAGACTTAAAATCCAGACTTAATCTCCTTCTTTATTGATACAATTTCCATCAAAATAATTGAACAGGATAAAAATTAGTCCCTCGTTTCACTATAAACATCTCTTACTTTTTTCTTTCTCCCCTATGTTTAATCAGAAAATTCTACATGGTAACAGATATTTAATTACTGCATGATCACTTATGGGCAGGGAAAGCTGGTTTCCGATGATATCCAGCTGTGTGCTGAGGAATATTTTACCACACACTTAACTCGCCTGGATGTACCACATAGTTGCACACTACAGCTGATTGACTTCTCATTTTTATTTCATATACACTAAGGTATATGAACATAAATAAGTCATTGTTTGTAACCAACCAGCTTATGTCAAAATTAAGCTTGCCCCCCCCCCATCATGCTAGTGCTCCAGCTAACAAAAACCAGACCCTACAAATGGAGAAGATTTCCAGGAGATTATGAACTACTACATCCATCAGGCCTCATCATTGGCCATTCTGATACAGGCTAATGGGAACTGGAACTTGACCATTCCTGGAAGTCCCAAAGTTCCCCCACCTTGCCCATGAGATCTTGTTTGAACTGCTAGTGTCAGCCTTGAACATTCAGATAAATTACAGTTGTCCCTCCATATCCACGGATTTGGGTATCCACAGATTTACGTATTCAGGGCTTGAAAATATTCTTTAAAAAATAATAATCCAAAAAGCAAACTTTGATTTTGCCATCTTATATATGGGACACCATTTTGCTATGCCATTGCATATAATGGGACTTGAGTATTCATGGATTTTAGTATCCACGGGCAGTCCTGGAACCAAACCCCAGCAAATATGAAGGGACAACTATAATTCCATATCTAATATGCTTGTACTGATGGATGACTCTTTCTGTTCTTTCATATTACTTTTTCTTTCTCTTTTTGCCTGTACAGGCTTCCTTTTTTAAAAAATAAATTCTGTATGTGGTGTTTTATGGTCTGAGCCATTTATTCCAGTGCCCTTTGTTCCAGAATCTTGCATATCAAAAGGCAAGATAATCACTTCCTCTGCTCCTTTTCCATGGTGATTGTCTACCTGAAATGCTTAGTCAGTGGAATGTGGACACTGGGCTTGTTTTGTCACAGCAACAAACTCAAGGAAGTTTAAATTGGATTGCTTCATAAAGAGTCTCAAAATACTTTCCAAGAAATTCAAACATACTGAGTAAAAATGCATAGGATCAAGCTGCAGCAGATAAAGGAATTTAAAATAGAGATTAAGGTAGAAAAGATTCAAAAGAGTAAGCAGAATTAACAGGGTGGGGGGGAGAAAGGAGAATCCCTACATGTTGTGCACTGTGTTGTTATCTGCCATCAAGTTGACTTCGACTTCTGGTGACCCTATGAATAAGAGACCTCCGAAAATTCTGGTCATCCACTGCCCTGCTTGGGTCTTGCAAACTCAGGGTCGTGGCCTCCTTTATTGAATCAATCCACCTGTAGTATGCTCTTCCTCTTTTCCTATTCCCTTCCACTTTACCAAGCATTATCATATTTTCCATTTAGTCATGTTGTCTCATGATATGTCCAAAGCACAACAGCCTCAGTTGTACAGTAGTTGAAACCAATCAGAGAGCCATGTGTGGCAAGAGGAAATGTAAATGAAATAGTCTAATAATGACATTGTGGAGGATCTCAAGAACATCAGTGTGACTGTGGAAAATTAATGCAGACTTTGATCTAACAAGTAGGGGGGGAAAACATTCCATGCCTCTGCCTCCACAGAAGCTTCTCTTAGTTCTAGAGTCTGTAGCAAAAAAAATGACTAATTCAGAGTGAAGGGTCATTAGCTCAGTGATTCCACAGGCAGTACTTATACTGTATTTCTCATGGGAAGTGATGGGACCGAATATGTTTCATAACATGTTCTCAAAAGCACACACCAGCCTCACCTTTTGTTTGAAACTTCTGAATAATTTACATACAAAATATAAATATGTCCTTAATGATTCCTTTCAGATAAGGAACCAGGATTAGTGCATTAATCCATCAGACATAAAGTAAACCTCACTGAGGTTAAATGTCTATAATACATCAAATGCATATTGCGCATTTTAATATCCTTTTATTTATTTTTACTCTCTTCCATTACCTGATCCAGTGTTACCAATATTGGGGAAGACCAGGAGCCGCAATCCAACATCTGAAGGCTTGCACGATTCCCAACTCTGTTGTAGACAATATGGATCTGAACAGATAAATGGTCTGACTAGATATAAAACTGCTTCCAATATTCTGTTGTTGTTGTTGTTATCATTTATTTATATAGTACCATCAATGTACGTGGTGCTTTACAAAATACCAACAATATAAAATACTAAAATACAATAAAAGGAAAAAAACATACAGATAATTCAGCATAAACCAAAATAATTAGTACCGGTAATCAAATACACTAACAATAGAAACATTAATCCAAAATTCCAAAGGTTTGAGAGAACAAAAAAGTTTTCAGTTTGGATTTAAAAACAGCAAGGGAGGAAATACCTGTAGTCCACAAGATTACTGGGAGGCGATTCCAGGAATAAGGGGCAGCAAGAGAAAAAGGACAAAGTCGAGCCAAGGAGGAGGAAACCCTTGGCTGGGTAAGAAGCCCAGAATTCGCAGAGCGAAGATTTCTAACAGGCTGGTAAAAAGATATAAGAGTTGCAAGGTAAGGAGGAGATAATGGAAGACTAGTCAAAAGAAGATTGCAGTAATTGAGGCGTGAACTGACTAAAGCATGAACTCAAGTCACCAGAATCTTCTTTGCTAGAAGTTCTCTTACTATTGCCTTCAAGCAATAGACCTGTTTTATTAGTCTGGAGCAAATCTGGAAAATAAACCCGATATGAAGTTGAAATATCAATGTGTTCTGCAGCATCCTAAAGACCAGCTGAAGTGTTATGGTACACACAAACATCCTGGTACTAATTTACCTTCCTGCATCTAGGAAGGGTGTTTGGGTTATCAGGACAATGGTTTTGAAAATGGCTATTGTATACGTTGTAACTGTCACTGTCAGTAATTTCAGCCTGATTCCTATGTCTACATCCCCCCATCCTCACATGCACTGTATATATCCATTTGAAGAAGTGGACCATTAGCCCATAAATGTTTATGCTGTAAGAAATGTGTTAATCTTTAGGATGCTATAGGACTCTGTTGGTTTTGCAGCAACAGACTAACATGGCTATCCCTGTGGATAGTGTTAAAAATATAAGTAAAGCCAATGCATAAATATGAATTTGTCATTTCTATTTGAAAGATATTTAAAACCGTGTTGATTATTCTGAATCAATTTCTGAAATTTCCAGAAATTTTCTCTGTTACAAATAGTCAAATTTATTGTTTCTCATTTTGGCTCCTCTCTGTGTGTTCCTTAGAGGAAGGACAGGAGAGACATGTAACAAGCAAATGAATGAGTCTCATGAGGTATTTTATCAGTAGTTCCTTGTGTACAACCAAAAGAAATCCAGAGTGACACATTTAATCCACTGGAAAAAGTCTGAGGCACAGGAAAGAATTGTCCTTTTCATTTCCCAAAATAAGAAGCCCCTGTGTGAAACTGAATTCAACCTGCTTACTTTTCACAAATACATGTATCAAATACCTGAGCCCATGAGGCCTTGGGAGTTGTACTCTTAGTACTGTGGCGTCAGAATGTCAATTTGCATTCCTATTTATCCAGAAAGAGTTCTTTCTTTTCCTCTTTCTTGTGATTATTTCTTCCTAGTTTCTTTCCAGTTATTTTTTTTAAATCCTTATCCTCTTAACTCCTTTCCACTTTAATCTGTATTTCAAACCCTTATATTCCTTCTGCAGCTTGATCATGTGGATATTTACTGATACTTAAGTCTCACAGAACCCACTGATTTATCATGGTAAGTGTCCATTGGACTGCAGTCATAGATGTAAAGCAATCACACATTACCTGAATTAAAAAACATAAATAAACCAGATCCTGCTCTTTTCCTGCAGTGTGGGGAGGCAATCCTTACATTGGGTCTGGCCCTTTGCACACACTTCACAGGCAGGGCTTCCTAACATGTCAATCATCCCTTCTACCCTAAGAAGCCCTCCTTTTCAGTTCTGTCCTGCGTCAGCTCTGATCAGGACTGGTCTTATTGCACTCCAGCTAGTTTGGCCTTTGGTGATTGTTTTTGTGGAGGAATGGCTTCTTTTTTGTGTCAAGAGAACTTATTTCTATCTTGACCCTTTCCACCCTAATGGCGATGGTTAGTCTCAGTATGATAGAAATCGATCAAAATCCTGAGCTCTCCTCAGATGAGGAGTCCGGGGGGACTGCACAATGGTGGAGGCATCCTCAGGATATGCACAGAGAACAGACTGACCTACCCTCACTGAGGGATAGGATCCAGTGCCTGTTTGGGCCACAGAGGCAGCTGAGGTAAACAGCAGAACAGACTATGCAAAAGAGCTGGATGACGCAGTTTCAGCTGCAAAGGTGATTGTGTAGGATGTTCCAGCTTCCATCCCACCTCTAGTTATCGAGGGGCAGGCCCTCTCCCCTGAACTGTGCCACTGGATTGCCCTCATAGTGAGGTAGGCAGTGGGCACCTGGGATCAGGGAGGGGGGGAAGCAGCAGCGAGTCTGGTAACTACCCAAGAAGGCAGTTGTGTTGAGCGCCATAAAATAAGGCACGAAAAACAGTGCAGGCCCAGTGAAGGGCTCTCTGGTGATCACAGGTCCTCTAGTGGCCAAAAAGCAAGTAAAGTAGGCTAGGAGACATTGTTCTTCAGAATCCTTCTAATCTTCTCATGAAGGGAAGGGGGAATGCCCAAGGGGAGCACCTGTGGTGATTTGTCCCCTTTGTAAGGTGAAAAGAAAGACAAGGCATGTTTCTTCTGTCACCTCTTTGGTGGATTTGGAGGCTTTTGTCTCTCTGGAGGCTTCAGATAAGGGAGAAAGAGAGTTATCCCCAGAGGAGGGGGATTCTCTTTCTGAGCATGTTTCTTTCTGGCTGTTTGAATCAGACCAGTTTTGTATTCTCAGGAAGATGAAAAGATTATAGGTTTCACTTCTAGCAGCCAGGTTTCTGTTGGTACTGTTGAAGGGGTACCAGAAATCAGGTCTAAGGCTAAATGGAATTCTTTATTCAGTCTCACAGTCCCAAGTCTCAGCAGACGCACCAGCAGATGCTTTGGGCAATAAAACACCTGCTTCAAATAAAGGCTATAGAAGCAGTGCCTCCAAAACAGAGATCTTTGGGATCCTACTCAGTGCTCTGCTTGATCCCAAAGAAAAACAAGAACTGGAGGGCTATACTGAACCTGTGCAGGGTCAATCATTTTGTTCTCAAGTGGAAGTTCCACATGGAAACTTTATGATCAATTCTGGAAGGGGTGCAAGAGGGGGATTATCTGATGTCTCTCAACCTCCAGGAGATGTACGGTTGTCCCTTCATATTCACTGGGGTTTGGTTCCAGGACCCCCCGTGGATACCAAAATCCATGAATACTCAAGTCCCATTATAAGCAATGGCATAGCAAAATGGTATCTCTTATATAAAATGGTAAAATCAAGGCTTGCTTTTTAGATTATTATTTTTTAAGAATATTTTCAAGCCGTAAATACTTAAATCTGTGGATACCAAAGCCATGGATATGGAGGAACAACTGTACTTGCACATTCTGATACACCCAGTTCACAGGAAGTATCTCAGGGTTGCTTACCTAGTCCTAGAGACTCACTACCAGTACACAGTCTTACAGTTCAGTCTTTCAGCTTCCCCATGGTCATTTACAAAGGTGTTGGTCCCCTTGGTGGCTTACCTGACAATGTGGGGGGGTGTTTACCCATATCTGCATGACCTGTTGGTCCATTCAGAAGGACAGGTAGGATCTGCTGGCCACCATGGATTGTCTGGAGTTTCACAGGTTTGTAATTAACAGATAAAAGAGTTATCTGGATCCGGTTCGAGGACCCAGCATTTGGCAGCCATCATAGACATTCCTTCTAGAGGACAGGAGGAAAAAACTTCAGTCCCTCATCAGGGTCTTGAATCAGTCAACATTAGAACTGATGGTGCTAGCCAAGTTGCTGGCATTGATGGTAGCTTGCATAGACTCATTTCCTTTGGCCACATTCCATTTGAGGGAGTTACAGTGGCTCTGTCTTTCCTTTCAGAACAAGATTGCTGAGAAGCATTTGCTGAGACTCTATCTTCCTACCACAGTGAGGTTCTCACTGCATTGGTGACTGTTAGAAGTTCTCAAAGTGGAGATGCCCTTCTGGGATCCAGGAAGAGTGGTAGCCATCACCAATGCCAGTTTATGGGTTTGGGGCGCACTGCAATAGGCAGATGGTGCAGGACCCAGTGAGAGTACACATAGTATCAACTGGCTGAAGCTATGGGCAGTGCATCTGGCACTCCTCACTCTGCAATCAGAAATTCAGGGCAATAATGTGTTGATCTGGATAGACCACATGACTACCAAAGCCCACATAAATGGGCCAGATTTTGAATCACTGACCTAAAAACAGTTGCTAGTCCCAACTAAAGCAGATGAATTGAATCCATGGGGTTTGCATAAGTATTGATTTAATTGATCTATTCAAGTTGGGACTAGCAACTGAACTCAGGCCACAAGCAGGTGGTAATGCTTATCAATACGATGAAAATCTTCACATGCCAATTGAACTGAACTGGAAGGACTAGCTGTGTTGCAATATCAAGCTATGTAAATATAATAGATGTAATAATAGACCTCATCCAAAACTAACAATTTGCTCTTACCTAACACTGTTCCTGTTTTAATGTATTTCACAAGCATGAGATAGTTAGTTTCATGGTGGATAATGATTGGTTACACATTTCATTTTACATCTCAAAAGAATAAGGAGGAAGAGTCCTACAAAGTGCTAACAGTGTTCAACTTGTCTTAATGTTCTGCCCACTGGAGGCTACACCCAGGATTACAGATAGAAGTAATTCCAGGAGCTGTGTGCAATACATAGATGCATGCTACTTCCAGTCACTCAAATTGTTTTCAGTGGCCTAAATCTGAGGGGTGGCATTATAGCCATCTTTAAATATCTGAAGAGATGTCATGTTAAAAAGAAAATGAGCCTGTTTTCTGCTGCTCCAGAGACTAAAATGAGAACCAAAGGCTTCAAATTAGAAGATATTCCACCTAAACATATTCCACCTAAACACCTAAACAAATGTCCTGGCATTAAGAGCTGTTTGGCAGTGGAAAATACTGCCTCAGAGGGTAGGGGACTTTCCGTCTTTGGACATCTTCAAGCAGAGGTTGGATGGACATCTTTCAGGTGTGTTTTAGTTGTCTGTTACTGCATAGAAGGGGGTTGGGCTAGATGGCCTTTGCAGTCACTTCCTACTTTTCTATGGGGTTCTCCATAGAAGCATAGAATTGTGGAGTTGGAAGAGACCACGAGGGCCATCCAGTCCAACCCCCTGCCATGCAGGAATACACAATCAAAGCATCCCTGACAGATGGCCATCCAGCCTCTGTTTATAGACCTCCAAGGAAGGCGACCCACCATGCTCCGAGGTCTTACTGTCAAAAAGTTCCTCCTAATGTTCAGGTGGAATCTCTGTTCCTGGAGCTTGCATCCATTGCTCCGTGTTCTAGTCTCTGGAGCAGCAGAAAACAAGCTTGCTCCATCCTCAATGTGACACCCCTGCAAATACTTAAACAGGGCCATCATATCGCCCCTTAACCGTCTTTTTTTCCAGGCTAAACATACCCAGCTCCCTAAGTCTCTCCTCATAAGGCATGGTTTCCAGACCTTTCACCATTTTAGTCGTCCTTCTCTGGACACATTCCAATTTGTCAATATCCTTTTTGAATTGTGGTACCCAGAAATGGACACAGTATTCTAGGTGAGGCCTGACCAAGGCAGAATAGAGTGGCACTATTACTTCCCTTGATCTAGACACTATGCTTCTATTGATGCAGCCCAAAATCACATTGGCCTTTTATCTGCCGCATCACACTGTTGACTCATGTTCAACTTGTGGTCTACTGGGACTCCTAGATCCCTTTCGCACGTAGTCTCGTTCAGCCAGGTCTCCCCCATCCTGTATTGATGCATTTTGTTTTTCTGCCCTAAGTGCAGTACCTTACATTTCTCTGTATTGAATTTCATTTTGTTAGCTTTGGCGCCCAGCTCTCCAGTCTATCCAGGTCATTTTGAATTTTGATCCTGACTTCTAGGGTATTAGCTACTCCTCCTAATTTGGTGTCATCTGCAAATTTGATAAATATGCCCCTAATTCCCACATCCAAGTCATTGATAAAGATGTTGAATAGCACTGGGCCCAGGACAGAACTCTGTGGCACTCCACTGGTCACATCTTTCCAAGACGAAGAGGAGCCACTGCAGAGCACCCTTTGGGTTCAGCCGGTCAACCAATTACAAATCCATTTAACAGTTAACTTGTCCAGCCCACATTTTACAAGCTTGTTTGCAAGAATGTCATGGGGAAACTTGTCAAAGGCCTTACTGAAATCAAGGTATGCGATATCCATAGCGTTCTCTTCATCTAGCAAGCTGGTAACTTTATAAAAAAAAGAGATCAGATTAGTCTGGCATGACTTGTTTCTCTGAAACCCATGTTGACTTTTTGTGATTATGGCATTGCCTTCTAAATGTTCACAGACTCTGTTTAATGATCTGCTCTAGAATTTTCCCTGGTATTGATGTCAGACTAACTGGATGATAATTGTTGGGATCCTCTTTTTTCCCCTTTTTGAAGATGGGGACAACGTTTGCCCTCCTCCAGTCTGCTGGGACTTCTCCTGTTCTCCAGGAGTTCTCAAAGATTATTGCCAATGGCTCTGAGTTTACATTTGCCAGCTCTTTTAATACCCTTGGATGTAGTTCATCTGGTCCTGGAGATTTAAATTCATTTAGATTAAGAAGGTATTCCTGTACTTCCTCTTTGCTTATTCTGTGCTGGATTCCCCCTATTGTGTCATCTCTCCCATTATCCTCAGGTTGATCATCCTTTTCCTTTTCTGAAAACACTGAGGCATTGTGTTGAGTAATTCTGCCTTTTCTCTGTCCCCTGTTAGCATTTTGCCATCTTCTCCACGTAGTGGCCCTACCATTTCTTTCTTCCTCCTTTTGCTGTGGACATACCCCCCAACCCCCTTTTTATTGTTCTTAACCTCTCTAGCAAGCCTGAGCTCATTCTGTGCTTTAGCTTTTCTGACTTTACTCCTACAGGTGTTCGCTATCTGTTTGAATTCTTTTTTGGTGAGTTCCCCCTTTTTCCATTTCCTAGACATGTTCCATTTAAAACTTAGCTCCGTTGAAAGTTCTTTAGTCATCCATTCTGGTTTCTTGAGACACCTCCCATTTTTCTTCCTCAATGGTACTGTTTGAAATTCTGCCTTCAAGTATCTCCCTTTTGAGAAAGTCCCATCCATCTTGAAGTCCCTTCTCTTTTAGTATTCCTGACCATGGGATCACCTCCAGTATTGAAATCAGCTCTCCTAAAGTCAAGAATGTGTGTCTGACTATGCCTGGCTTCTTTCCATTGTATAACAAACTCCAGGAGAACATGATCACTCTCACCTAAGGATCCCACCACTTGCACCCCATTAACCAGGTCATCCCTGTTGGTTAGGATCAGATCTAAAATAGCTGACCCCCTTGTTGCCTCTTCCACCTTTTGGACAATGAAATTGTCTTCCAGGCAAGTAAAGAATTTGCTAGACCTTGAAGTTTTGGTTGAGTTAGATTTCCAGCAAATATCAGGATAGTTGAAGTCACCCATCACTACTACATTTCTCCTTTCTGCGTGTGTGGTCATCTGTTCTAGAAAGGCATCATCCAGTTCCTCCGTCTGACTTGTGGGTCTGTGGTAGAGTCCCACAATAACATCCCTGTTGTTTTCCTGTCCTTTAATTTTTATCCAGATGCTCTCCACCTGGCTTCCAGTATTGATGTCATGGATCTCTTCACTGGTATAAATATCCCTGATATATAAAGCTATTCCTCCTCCTTTCCTGTTTGGCCTGTTTCTCTTATAAAGGTTATACCCCTCTATTCCTACATTCCAATCATGTGACTCATCCCACCAGGTTTCAGTAATGTCTATTATATCATATTTGTTTTGTTGTGCTAGGACTTCAAGTTCATCTTGCTTATATCCCATGCTCTGAGCATTAGTGTAGACCATGTGTTCCCTTTACTTGCTGCCTGTGCAATTTTTTTTTTTTTGCCTCCCACTGTTCGGTCCTTGCACTGTTTGCCTTGTTCCCTCTATGACAGTTTGACTATTTTCTTCAGCCCTTTTGCCTTCCAGAATACTGTCTCCTTTCCCCATATGACTCAGTTTAAAGCCCTCCTGATTAAATTCTTGAGACTGTTGGCAAAAACATTTCTGCCAACTGTCGTGAGATGCACCCCATCCCTTGCCAGAAGTCCCCCCTCATGGAAGCGCAGCCAAGAAACCAAATCGTTCTCGGTGACACCATCTACGGAGCCAGTTGTTTTCCTCTCCCTTCCTGGACCATGCCCTTCAACTGGCAGAAGACACGAGATGACAACCTGTGCATTCATTTCTTTCAGCTTCCTCCCCAGGGCCTCATAATCTCTTCTGATCTTTGGAAAGCTGTGCCTTGCAATATCATTGGTTCCCACATGGACCAAAAGGAAGGGATAATGATCCGTAGGCTTGACCAGTCTTGTCAGCCTCTTGGTCACATCACGGATCTTCGCCCCAGGGAGACTCCTCCTGAGATATCTTGTCAGGCCCACAAACCACTGTTTCTGTACCCCTCAGCAAGGAGTCCACCACCACCACCACACGCCTCCGCCGAGGCTTAGCAGTGGCTGTTCCTTGCAGTGGTACTTTCAGAGTCCCCTGCTCTGCCCCTGAAGTCTGTCCATGCTCTTCTTCCTCATTGTCCTTGATAAGAGAGAGAGCTTTGAATCGATTCTGTATCTGCAAGCTGCCAGAACAATCCCTGGTTTTTCTACTTCTGTGTGTGACATTCCCCCAGCTGTCTACCTCCTGTGCATGTGAAGTGACCCTCTCCTCTGCAGCACCTTCCTCTGTGTGGTCCCCGTTCAAGATCATTGGTTATGTTCTGACCAGGAAAACCTCTTGCTCACGAATATTTTGAAGTGTAGCTACCTGTGTCTCCAGCTGCTGGACTTTCTCCTCCAAGAGGGCTACCAACTTGCACTTGGTGCATGTGAAGTTCCTCACGTCTGTAAACAAGAAGACAGACATTCCACAAGTGTTGCAGGTGACTGCAGCAGTCCCCTCAGTGTCCATGGTGAGAGCTTTTAAGTAATCTAAGAACTCTTAGTTAATGCTGAGAACTCTATGCTGTACTTTTAAGTATTCTGTATTTTTGCTTGGTTGCTGAAATTTGTGCGCCGTTAGGCTTGCGCCTCTGCAAGGAGTTATATAAAGCTAGGCTCCCAGCTCCACCCCCTAATGACTCACAGATGTGACTCACAGAAGCTCCACCCCCTCAGCAACAAGCACACTCTCCCAACAGTTTTTTAAAAAATCAAACTCACCCACTCAAAATGGCTGCCCAGAAGCTGCTCTCCTCCCTGGCAGGAAACTGGCCTGGAAAGCCGCTGCAAGGAGTTATATAGAGCTAGGCTCCCAGCTCCACCCCCTAGTGACTCACAGGTGTGACTGACAGAAGCTCCACCCCCTCAGCAACAAGCACACTCTCCCAACAGTTTTTTAAAAAATCAAACTCACCCACTCAAAATGGCTGCCCAGAAGCTGCTCTCCTTCTTCTCCCTGGCAAGAAACCAGATGATTAAAATACTCCTCATAGAATTCACAGAGAATATGATGTGACCCAATGTGATCTGAGTGAGATTTGTGGTATTCAGAAGGCGGCGAGGGTAAAAACTCCACAAACCACACAGTAAAAGGATTCACAGTTTTCCATGACGTTTCCTGGAAAATGCACATAGATGTGCATTTTTGCACGTGTGGACATCCAAATTCACATCACTGTGAATTTTCACTCTATTCCCCTTTATCAGAACATGTGGACACTCCATTCAAATAGATGTGAACGGATGCAAACAGGCAAAAAAAAATGGTGGAGACAAAACAGCATTGCAGTGAATGGGTATAAATGCACACCCACTTACAGTATACCATCTCATCTAGACTATGATTCTATGGAAGTTAAGGTAATACTTGGAGCTGCAGCACCTGAGTGTTAGAACTTCTTTCCCTTCCTCACCACTGGGAGTCCTTAGAGCTGCTTGAAAATTGGCTTTGAATGGTTTATTAGCCCTCAGGAGCAGGTTTTGTGGGGTGTATTGACAACTGCAATGGGAAGGGGAGATTACCTACCTCTCACTTCTACTGGACCCCATCAGTCTGACAGTGGAAGTTCAACACTGGATCCTGCCCAGTATTTGGGCCCTGTTAGGACTTTATCAGACCACCTTCCATAAACATTCTTTTCCAGCATATTTTGTGGCGTTCTTCTGCCAGCAAAAGAACCCCCTTTATCAGACCCACCTTGAGCTGTGTCAGAAAGGTAGCCCCAACATAAACGGCGCATGAATGGAGCTCCATTTACTTCCTGGTTTGAGATCTTGCTGATTCTCACAAGAAGGTTGTGAGCATGGTAAATTTTAAAAAAATAAAGCAAGACATAGACAGAAAATGTTTGCACAAGCACAGAAACATACTCTAAAACCTAAAAGTGAACTGGGGAGGTTCATAAAAAGAGTGTCCCCCACCTGGTTTTCACGATCTCACCCAGACGTGTTTTCTGCCCATTGATGCTGTAATCATGCAAGCACAATGGTGCAAGGTTTGAAATGCCGGCAATACCAGCACAAAAGTGCAACAGGAGATCTATTGATGGCTTGGCCTGTCAATAAAATAGAATGCCTTGTGGATAATACGTGATCTTGAAAGGACAACGTCATCTGATATGCACATCCTTCCACATTAATTTGGCGTTGTTATGACACCATATTTGCTGAGTCTGATAAAGTCCTTAGTAACTTGCTCAAAGTTTGGTATAAGAGTTGCTGGCTGTGAAACAACCTTCGGGCAGTGCCTTATTAGTGCACTTCATTATATTGGAAGCTTGCTGTTTATCTACCTATCTATTTATTTAATTCTGTATTTATATTTAATTCAGTATTTATTTCTGTACTGCCTCCCAGCCCACAAGGGCTTCCAAAGAGATGAAAAACCAATTTAAACAATACAAATATAAAAACATTTTAAAAATAAATTAAAATACTCTTTAAAAAATTCTGAAAAGCAATCTTTTAAAAAAAATCCTAGAATCTAGTTTTGAAACAGTTAAAATAGCAATTTCAAACACTAATGCCATTGGGAACAACACTGTTTTGGATGTTTGCCAGAAGTTTAAAAGAGATGGGGCCAACCTAACTTCCTTTGGTAGGGAGTTCCACCGTCAAGGCACTGCTTCAGAGAAAGCCCGTATGTACCCACCAACCTAATTTCATGAGGTGTTGGGACACACAACAGGACCTCCTCTGAAGATCATAGATCCAAATGTTGAACAGGCCTTAAGCTAAAAGAGTTTAAAACACAATTTGGAGGTCTACTGCTAATAGGGGGAGGGTCTAAAAACTGTAACTTGAATATTATTTTTTATTACTATTATTTATTTATTTATTTATTTATACCCCGCTCTTCAGCCACAAGGCTATCAGAGCAGCTTGCAAATTGTTTTAAGCAATAGCTATTTACACATCTACACTGCATTAAGCAGTTTCCAATGTGTGTTAGCTAATTGCCCCCACAAGCTGGGTACTCAGTTTACCAACCTATGAAAGGATGGAAGGCTGAGTGAACCTTGGAGCCCGCTGGAATCAAACTTGCAATGTGGTGGCTGCAGTACTGGCATTTAACCACTGCGCCACCAGGGCTCCCTCTCCACCAGGGCTCCAGCACTCTGTCCTGCCAAGGAAGTGTCTATTTCACATAAACTGCCATACCCCAGTTTGTGCCACTTCTTGTGCCGACAACCACAGGAGGAATTATTGTGAATTGGACAGTACAGATTAGGAGTGGGGAACTGTGGCCCTCCAGATTTTATTTTATTTATTTATTTTGGCCCACAACTCCTATCATCTCTAGCCAGCATAGCCAATGGTGAGGTATTATGGGGAACTATGGTGCCAAACCACCTGGATTACCACCCTCAGCACAGATTCAATTTAACCTCTTTTCCCTTGTGTTAGTAATTCCAGCTATGTGCATGTGGAGTTCTTAAGTGTATGAGTACCTCAAAGATGACAGAATCTGCCATAGCCATTGAGATAGATGAATTGGCATCTTAAACTTGACCCTGTGGGTACATATGGAATATTTCTGCCATAGAAGTGTATCATTCAATTTAATAAGGAAGTATGTCAACCTAAGGCCCCAATCCAAAGAACGCATAACCCTTGTTCAGAGAACTTCAGTTCTTCTTAGGAGGCCAGGAAAAACAATAAATGGGGTCATATAGGAAACCCCAGGGGCTGGCCAAAATAGCTGTTTATGGAAGCTTCTTGGGCTATCTAATATTTGTACTTATATAAAACCATATTAAAACATGCAAATCTATGTGGAAAAATATTATTAGTACACAATCTTTATTTGCTTTAAAACTCAAAGTTTATTTTTCTACCAACATACGTACTTCACTGAGGCAAAAAATGCAGTACAAGCGCCATTGTGAAACTTTGTGTTGATCAAACACAAAGACTATTCAAAAGACTTTATTTGCTCCAGTGGTGGAGATTAAGGAGATTATCAGACGAGCCTCTCAAAACATTCCTATCCCACTATATTTTAAAGTGTAAGTGTCCCGGCACAATAAACCTTTTTATCACATGTCACTGTAATAATGAGAAAGAGCAGCCCCAGCATTATCGGAACACGAACGCTAGCGCCCAACTGCCACTGCCCTGCCCTTGGAGGGAGAGAAAAAGAGGCAGGCAGAAATCCATCAGGCCTGGGCCCAGAAGCAAGTGAAAGGCCCTCCCTCCAGCCCAACTGCCACCACCCTGCCTTTGGAGGGAGAGAAGAACCAGCAGTATCTTCTGGATTTAATCCCTACCCCCACTGCCATTCCCTTTTCCTTATGTGTCATGTCTTATTTAGATTGTAAGCCTGAGGGCAGAGAACTGTTGAACTGACCATTTATAAGCCGCTCTGATCGCCTTTGTGGCTGAAAAGTGGGGGTATAAATACAATAAATAAATAAATAAATAAATATAATAGCACTGTTTACTTCCTCATTCGCTGGGGCGCATGATCTCATCAGTTCTTGTGAGAAGACGTGAGAGCACTTAAAAGTCTAAAAACAGCTAAATTAAAAAACAAAATGAACACATAAGCACTGAAACATACTTTAAAACTTGCCCACAGAATGGGGATGTTCATAAAAGAGTGTCCTGTACCTAGTTTTTGCATTCTCACCCAGAAGTGTTCTGGTGGGGACTACCCATTGATGCTGTATTCACGAGAGCAGAATGGTGCACAGTTTCAGACACTGGCAATTCTGTGACAAAAACACCACGGCAGAGCAATTGACAGCTTTGGACAGTCAATAAAAAAGAACGCCTTATTAACAACTGCATAACACCATAGTACAATGTCATGTGATATGGGCACTCTTTCACGTTCTTTTGGCGTTCTTATCATGCCATATTTGCCACGTCGATAATCTCCTAAGTGCCTTTTCACATTATACAGTTATACCATATTGATTCAATATTAACTGCCATAGTTCCATCCTATGGTGTCCTGGGATTTTAAGTTAGCGAGGAGCATTTAGAATTCTCAGTCAGAAAGCTCTAGACCAAACTGCAAATCCCAGGGTTCCTTAGGATGCAGCCATGGTGCTTAAAGTGGAATTATGGTGTTATAACTGTATACTGGGCCCTAAGTGATTACATTCTGTCCATGTATACTTTTAAATGTTTCGGCACCTTCAAATTGTCTGTCGACTTATGATGACTGCTTGATTACACCTTTTAAAATCAGACACAGTTTCTAATAATACTTTTTGTTAATTAATGTTAACTGACAAGAAACAATAAAAATTACTCTCTTTTAGGCCTTAGAATAGATATGTAATCTCCCACATGATTCTAGGGAGATTTTCAGACAGGCAAAAATCGCCCCTTGCCGCGCGAGCAGCCTCCCGAAACTGCTGCGCGGCAAGGGTCTTTTTCGGACGACGCTGTGCCTCTAGCGAAGCCGTCCGTGTCACTTCCGTGAAGCTTGGGACGGCTCCGCGTCATATTTCAATCACGGGCAGCCTCCGTGCTTGAAATATGACGCGGAGCCGTCCCAAGCTTCACGGAAGTGACACGGACGGCTTCGCTAGAGGCACAGCGTCGTCCGAAAAAGACCCTTGCCGCGCAGCAGTTTCGGGAGGCTGCTCGCGCGGCAAGGGGCGATTTTTGCCTGTCTGAAAATCTCCTTGATCTCTGTTAGTAGATTGGATTTATAAAATTCAATAAACTTTACAAATGTGTGTATTATGAAACTTGACGATGAAAATAAAGATACATGAGTTCTGTACTGGAATTAATACAACCTAATGTTACCCAGTTTAGTATTTCTAAACACAAGTGCACACACATTTTGCTTTCTTGGATGACTTTTAATTGTCTTTTAAAATTGGTTTCAAACCCTAGTTGAATTTTAAACAAGAACATTTTCTAGACTTAAAAGTAGAATCAAAAATGTTTTTTAAAAATGAAAAACAAATGAACACTTAATCCACAGTCATAAAAGTCTCTAGAGCCTCTAAATCTTGTGTGCTGCAACATCTCCACTATGTACCACAACTCAATGACACTCATAAGATCCTTATTTCCAAGGTTATGGCATCAGTGCTTTTGTTCCCAGAGGAGAAGACACTGTTCTGGAAATCTTCATGGGGCTTATAGTTCACAGTAGGAGCTCCCAGATAACAACCATATGGATGTTTGTTATTCTTAGATTCTGTTGCCAATAGACTGCGGGGTGGGGGTAGAAAATCTGGCCTCATTCTGTGCTTTTCTCATAGCAATCAGCAGTTCAAACTTTTCAGTATGGGATAAATATTATTTATTTAAATTTTTTAAAAAATATCAATCTTGCTGGTACACCATTAAACATTCTGAATGCTTGTCTATGTGAAAGGAAAAGAAGCATATTGCCCCACAGTAATGGCAATTTGCAGCAGCTGCAATTTGTCTTAATGGTTTTGTTAGCAGCATAAGCTTTGCATGCCTGCAGATCCAGATGGTGGCCATGAGTGAATTATTTGCGTTTTTACTTACTGCAATTTGCCATCACTGAATTTTTTTTAACTATTTCCAAAGTGTAATAGAGCGATATTTTGCCTTTACAAAAAAAGGGGGGAAGCCACACTCCATTTTATCACCTTAGTACTCGCTCGCTAAGGTGAAAATCCAACATGGCAGCTCTGGGTGCTTGCCTTGTTAGCAAGCCCCGCCCCCACGCTGGTCCAGCCAGTCAACTTTACGCTTCCACTCATATGGGAAAGCAAATTAATTTAGGTCACCTGTTCCAATAAGTGGGGATGAGCATCCCCCCCGCCCTGCTTTAAAAAAAAAAACAAAACTCTGGGAAATGCTGCAAAGGCTTTCCTTTGGTGTTTTTGTCATTTTTGGCCTGCCTCCTTTCGAATATGGTGAAATGATGCAGGATGCCATTAAGATAGCTCACATTCTCCTCGCATTCCATAAGGAGTATTTTCGCCATTTAGACAACCTCTGACTTCAAGGAGAATAATGGTACTCTGAATGGAGTCCTTAGAGGTACTAAAAATATATATTTTGAAATTCAGTAAAACTCTTAGTACTGGTAGCTTCATGTAGCCTTCTCAGCAGCTGTCATCTCACAGAGCTTAATACTTCAGCACTGATAGGGAATGGAGATGCGAGATGAACATGGGGCGGGGAGATAAGTGACCTATAATTAACTCATTAAGATGTGATTATATGAAAACATGGGTAGGCAGCCCAAATGTTGGTGTTATTGTCCTTTGTCAATAAAGAGCACTCAAATTCATAAATTTGAACTCCATCTTGTTATGAATATGATTTCTGTCATTAAGATGGGCCTTACTGCTCCCAATCTCCTTGGTTTTCTGAAAACATCTTAATTGGCTTGTATGTATGTACAAGAAGGACATGTGGAAAAATCTTCTGCAAGAGAGACTCTGAAGAGTGAAATATGTGACAGTTCACAAAAAAACAAGCTAGAGCAATTTTTCGAAGTCCCCCCTCCCATGGCTTTTAATGGTCAAGGCTAACCTACATGCCATAATTCTAATTGGATATGTTTCTTGTTTATTTGATGGGGGAGTTCTTTAGTTGTATATTAGTATTACTGAGGGTTGCTGTTACTCACTGTGGAATGAGTGAGCCATGAGCCACAATTCTTCCTTCCCTCAGTTATGAACACAGTAAGAGGTTTATTGCATGAGGAGCCTATCCTGTGACAATTGCATTGTCTGTAAAAATGCAATGGCTCTTTTACCTTGCAGAACTTTAGAAACATTGCAGGATTAAAGCACCCATTTGTGCTAAAATGTTATCACACACAGCGATTGCCCACCACTTCCTCCAAAACATTATCCCAATCCGTTTTCATTGTTTGGCACCCACACTGTGCTTGGGTATAACCATTGAAAAACTCCCCAGCCTTTCCTTTCTTGTCCTGCAGTTCCAAGGGGAGTTGGGGGCAGGACAGATATGGAGGTGGCTGCCTGGGTGTGAAGGAGACACATTTCTGTGGATGCCAGATGGCTCCAAGGCTCTGTGCATGGGTTTTCCATGGGAAAACAAACCAGAGAGCAGGTGAAGAACTGGCTGCAAACTTTTCCTCTGCCTTGATCTTCTGGCGTAGAACTCCACCCAGGATTCAGCCACTCAGCCACCCACAGGCACACCCTTCTCTCTCCCTCCCTCCACCCATTGTATGCCACCCGAGCACAAGCCACCACACAGATGCAAAACGTCAATGGAGAGGCTTGCCTTGGAGATAGGGTTGCCATAAATCATGGAAAACCAGGAAAAGCTCAGATTAAAGGAACAGAAAGTTGTCCCAACTGGCTGGGCTGCTTGAAGCAGCAGATCCTGGATTCTGACTCCTGGCTCACTGTCTGCTGGCTCTGGGGTCAAGTGGTGGGAGAGTGCAGAAGGTGGGAGTCAGGAAAGTGCAAGAGCAAGCAGCAGCAGGGAAAGCGAAGGGAAGTCAGAGGAAAGAATGCCAGCAGGGGAGTCAGACTCGGAGAACTTTACTTGTGCATGTGTGGTGAGTCTCTGGCCTCCTAGGTCACACACCCCTTGGACGATGGGCTGATGGCCAAATGGAAAGAGGCTTCAGAAAGGCAGGGGGAAATCTCCCTTCCTTTTTCAAGCCCACAAAGGAGCTGGAAAGAGGCTTGAGACTGTAGCATCCATAATTCCGTCAGCCAGCATAGCCACTAGCTACCCCACTGCTTTTCCTCTGGATTTCTTTTCCTTCCAACACAGATTTGAAACCCTTCCTTTCTCACCCCACTACTTTTCCTATCCTGCTGAATTTTACAAATTCATGTGTACTAGTGAAAAAAAATTAAAGTACCTCAACTAAGTGCAGAATTTAGTTTTGTGGCAGAGAATTATGGCAACCCTACTTAGAGAGCCAAATGCTGCTCTAGTGTGTGAAAGAGAGAGAGAGAGAGAGAGAATAAGTTGTTAGCATACCATGCTGTTGCAACTGGGTCTCTGGAAAGTTGCTGGATCTCCCCAGATCACTACATTTCCCCAACCAAATCATGCCCACTGACAACCACCTGACCACCCAAAATCAGCCTAAAAGCACAGCTGCACTTTCACAGAGGAAATCATAGCTCGACAGAAGCGGTAAAGAAGGTCATTACTGGATATTTTCTGTTAGTAAAAAGAAAATTGTTTTAAACAGAACAGTGAAGACATCATGTGGTACATGCCAAGTGAAGGCGCTATTCTCCAGATGCAATTATGGAGATTTCCACACTACACTGTTATAGTGTTACTATTCCATTTTAACTGCTCTGGTTTCCTCCTGTGGAATTCTAGGGTTTGTAGTTTAGTGAGGCCTAAGAGCTCTCTGGCTGAGAGTTGTAAATGCCCCTCCCTAAACTGCAAATCCCAGGATTCCACAGGAGGCAGCCAGAGCAAATAAAGTGGAATACTAACACTATAACAGTGTAGTGTAAAAATCTCCTATGATTCAGCTGCCTCGTGTAAAAAGGCTCTAAGTACAATCCTACATGTTCTTAACTGGGAGTAAACTGAACTGAAGAAACAGCTTAAGGTAATCTATATCTATAGCTATAGCTATATATCTATATATAGATAGATATAGATATAGATATAGATATAGATATAGATATAGATATAGATATAGATATAATTCTCTTGGGTATGTTGCTGTTTCCAGTGTGCTGATTGACTGCTTAGGGAACTGACCAACCAATCACAGGTCTGTTGGGCAGCCAATCAGCACACTGGGGGCGGGACCATGTAGAACTCAAACATGGGCTGGAGCTGGAGAGTGAGTAACATGGGGGTGGATGTGGTGTGTGCATGTGTGTTCTGGAGTGCAGGGGGTGGGGTGGGTAGAACGAGTGGTGGGAGGGGCAGAACAAGTAGAGGGGCAGAAGAGTGGGGGGAGGGGCAGAATGAGTGGGGGAGGGGCAGAACAAGCGGCGGGTGGGCGAGTTAAACCCACCAGCCTACCTCAAAGGGTTGTCATGAGGTCTTCTGGGCATTTTGGGGGGAGTTTTTTAATGGCGTATGGTACGCTGGGTCCAGCTAGTATACCATATTTACTTGTGCATAAGTCGGCCTCCTATATAAATCAAGGGCAGGTTTGGGGGCCAAAAGTATGGATTTTGATATGACCCATGGATAAGTCGTGGTCATTCTGCAGAGAGAAGAAAGTGCTAATGCTACCTCAGAGGCCCAGCAACCACTGGCTGCTGCCACTGCCATTTTCCCACACAGGCATTCAAAAAGGTCTTTCACCGCTCGACTCAGAGAAGGGGATGGTTCCTTTGTTGATAAAAGTTAAGGTATATTATTGACTCTTATCAAAAGAGGGAACCATCTCCTTCTCTGAGTGGTGAAAGCCAAGAGCTTAGACCAGCCCAGGAGAACCTATAAGAAGCACCAACCCCCTCTACTCTCTCAGAGCCAAAGAGCTGCCACTGATGCCACCATTCTCCTGCCCAGACAGTCAGTAAGTAATTAAATTCAGTGGAGAGAGTAGGGTCATTGCTGCTTTTAGGTTCTCCTGGGATGGACTAAGCTCTTGATTTTTGCCGCTCTACTCAGAGAATGGGGTGGTTCCTTTTTTGATAGGAGTTAAGGTACAATCCTTACATTGACCCGTGTATAGGTTGACCCAGATTTGGGGGCGTCAGTTTTTTGACTAAAATTTCTCTGCTTACACAAGAGTATATATGGTATTTTTGAGCTGAAAACTATGAAACTGTGCTGTATGTTACCTTAGGCCTCAGTAGTATCTAAAATATAGAGATAATGGGCTATATCTAATATTAGATCTAACTTGAGTAGACTAATTGAAATGACTGGGACTTATTAGTTTTATCCCATTGATTTTAATTGATCTGTTACTGTAGGTAGGATTAGCACTAGATGTTGCCCAATTTATTGACGATTGCAGGATAGTGGTATGGCGTAATAAAACTATACATGTCAGTCACTTTAAATTCTGTGTAAAAGGCCAAGAACTATTGTTGTTACCAGTAAGTACTGTACTATTATCAACTCCAAACATCTAAGATGGCACAGAAGCCTTTTTTAAAAAAATTATTGTACATGGCAAATTTTTCATTTCCTGCATTTAATTTGTTTCCTGATCTGTGGAAACAGAGGACCATACCTTCCAAATTGCCTGTCATACCATTTTTCACAGTTGCATTTAAAATGATCCAGTTTCTTCCTATCACTTTCTTTCTTTGTCTGCTTGTTGTTGTTAACTGCCATCAAACTGACTTTGACTTACAGCAAACTATGGAGATTTTCAGACGCCTCTTTCAGCGTCTTGCCGCGCAAGCAGCCTCCGGAGCAGTAACGAGGCTGCTGCGCGGCAAGGGGTCCATTTTGGACAACACCGTTTCTCTCTCGGCGGCGTCCGTGAGTGTTGTGGCTAGCATTGGAGGTGGCTGCGCTGTTTTTTACTCACGGACAACTTCCGTGAAAGAGGCGTCTGAAAATCTCCTATGAGTGAGAGACCTCCAAGTCACCCTATCCTCAACAGCCCTGCTCAGCTCTTGCAGACTCAGGGCCGTGGCTTCCTTGTTTGAGTCTATCCATCTAGAATGTGGTCTTTCTCTTTTCCTACCACCTTCTACCTTACCAAAGATTATTGTCTTTTCTAGTAAGTCATCTCTTCTCATGGTGTGGCCAAAGTATGACAGTCTCAGTGTAGTCATCCAGGGAGAGTTCAGCCTTGATTTGCTCTAGGACCCATTTGTTTGTCTTTTCAGCAGTCCATGGTATCCTTAGAACTCTTCTCCATCACCACATTTCAAATGAGTTGATTTTCTTCCTATCAGCTTTCTTCACTGTCCAGATTTCACAACCACATATAGGACATTATCAGACTAGCTTCTAAAAGCTCTGTAATTCTGCGAATGAAGATAGCAGGAACATTGCAGCATTATAACACTTATTACTGCATGTAGCTGTAGTCACACAAGAGAAATGCCACAGAATTATCGCAGAATGACCACCAGTGCTTTAAGAATGGGAGTTTACTTCCATTATTTGGCATGGGTGAGATTTCGGCAGTTCTCGCAAGAAGATGCGAGCATGCTTAAAACTAAAAAACACCCACCTTAATTAACAAAGTAAATGAACACACAAGCACTGAAACAAACCTAAAAATGTGCAAACTAAACAGGACAATTCACAAGAAGAGTGTCCTGTGTTTTGTTTTCACATTCTCACCTGGATGTTTTCTCACTGGGAACAGGGAGGGGGGAAGGAGGACCACCCATTCACAATGTAATCTCACAATTACAATGGGACATGGTTTCACACACCACCAATAGCAGGGAAAAAGCACTATTGACAATCAATTGGTGGCTTATCCTGTGAATTGTAAATAATGCCTTTTTCGTGGCTGGAGAATGGTGTAAGAATGCGAAGATGATGACATCATGCAATAGTGGAGCTCATTTGAGCTACCCTGACATCATAATCCTGTGATTTTTGCCATGGCTGATAATGTCCATAGAAACTGTAACTATGATGGCATGGACAATCCTAACTTTAGTATTCAATTATATATCTTTACATATACACTATAAATATACACTGGGCTGATTATGTGACGAATGTTGCGGTCCTTGAGCAAGCAGGGATCGCCAGCATTGAGGCCATGATATTGAGAACACAGCTGTGCTGGGCAGGGCATGTTTCTAGGATGGAGGACCATTGCCTCCCCAAAATAGTACTCTACAGTGAACTCGCCACAGGTCAGCGTAAGAGGGGCGTTCCAAAAAAGTGATACAAGGACCCCCTGAAACAACATTTCAGGCTAGGCCAAATTGATCACCAACAATGGTCTGCCCTGGCCTCACATCGAGAGGCATGGAGATGCACTATCCACAATGCTGCAGCCTTACTTGAGAACTCACACCAAACAAGTCTTGAAGAGAAACGACAACGCAGAAAGAATCACAACCCGGAAACATCACCCAAGGAGACCATCTGCTGTGCTTTCTGCAACCGGACTTGTTTATCTCGGATTGGCCTGTTTAGTCATCAGTGTGCTTGCAGAAAGCATGGGATGAGTCCTTCCTGAATCTTCATTTGCGAAGAAAAGCCAGAGAGAGAGAGAGAGAGAGAGAGAGAGAGAGGGGTCTTTACACCTCAGGATCTTGTCTAGTTCCTTTGCCTTTGTCTGCAGCTTACTTCAATTGCTGCAAATTGAGTTCAAAGTGCAAAAGTAGCATGCAGTCAATTAATTAAGCAGAGCGGAAAGGAGAGGAGAAGTTCAGATCTTGCCTTTCCTGAGAGACTCAGGCAAAAGCAAACTGCTGCAGTTTCTCCTACTGTGTGTGTTCTTCCTCAATAATAATTTCTGCCATCTTTTACCACACAATGATATTGCTTGGCCACACACCCTGATTTTCATGTGTGAAATGTTGGAGGATACAGGAGACTATTGTCCAACATATCTGAAGGTCCTGGGAAGACTGTTGTTATCAAAGCACTGGCTGCTTAGCAAGAGCTTCTCTGCTGTTCATAGTTTCAGCTGATGAATTCTCTCACTCTCTCTCTCTCAAAAAAAGCTGCAGTTTTAATGTACACATTTTATATGTATTAGGATTTTCAATATTTTGTTGATCAGTGCTAGGTCTTGCCTCAAAACTTTTCAATCTGCTGCATAAAAAGGGTACGAATCTGTCTATTAAATAACGAGACTATGTTTCTACCTTTCAGACAAATCAGGGAGAACTGATTGTGAACACTTGAGTGGTGACCTTGAACATGTCTGAACCTAAATGACAAACATCAACACTCTCGGCATTCAGTTATTTGTTAGTTGTCATTTAAAGCATCTGTGTTGTCTGTTGTGTGCTGGGAAAATGCTAAGTTTAAAATTTGAGCAACATGTCAATTTCAATTTTTTTGTAAACTTGAACAAAACACCAATTGAATC
Organism: Gambelia wislizenii; assembly: GCA_030847615.1. Lineage (NCBI taxonomy): Eukaryota > Metazoa > Chordata > Lepidosauria > Squamata > Crotaphytidae > Gambelia > Gambelia wislizenii. Next base: position 158,548,510 of record JAUMIR010000001.1, on the reverse strand, counting down.
TTTTCAAATGCTTGTTGAGGCCTATGGGGAAAACTGCATGTCTCGTGCACATGTGTTTGAGTGGCACAAAAGATTCAGAGAAAGATGTGAGAATGTGGAAAATAATGCCTTGGACAACCTTCCACTTCAAGAACTGAAGAAATTGTGTGGAAAAACAGCCAGATTGTTTGAGGAGACTGCCGACTCAGTGTCCAAATGATAGCTGAAGCCATGAACATTGACAAAGACACTGCGCGGAAAATTTTGCATGAGGATCTCAACATGAGAAATGTTTGTGACAAGATGGTCCCTAAAGTTCTCACACTAGAGCAAAAAGAGTGCTACAAGGAAATCTGTGCTGACATTCTGCAGCAACTTGAAGTGGACCCAAACCTTTTTCAAAAAATCATCACTTGTGATGAAACCTGGATTTTCTAATATGATCCTGAGACAAAATGACAGTCGGTGCACTGGAAAACACCATCATCACCTAGAATGAAAAAAGCACATCAAAGCAAGTCCACATTCAAAGCCATGCCCATTGGGTTTTTTGATATCAGGGGTGTAATTTTGGCAGAATGGGTTTCAGAAGGCAGAACAGTGAACCAGCATTATTATAAGGAAGTGTTGACAAAGCTGAGAGAAAGATTCAGAAATAAAAGGCCAAAACTATGGGGAAATGGTTTCATTCTTCATCAATACAATGCACCTGCTCATACAGCACTTTCTGTGAAGCAGTTTTTGGCTGATAAACACATTACTACACTTGAACATCCTCCATATTCGCCAGATTTGGCACCATGCGACTTTTTTCTTTTCCCTAAAGTGAAATCGATGCTTAAAGGAACATGTTTTGAGTCAAATTATGCAGTAAAGAAGAAAACGGCAGATTTGTTGAAACAGCTGACAGAAACTTATCTGCTCCACACCTTCGACAAGTGGAAAATCAAGACTGCATCAGTGTCTTGAGTGTGAACGGGGAGTATATTGAAGGGGACAACATTAGAATCGTAATACACATAAATAAAGGTAGGTTGTTGTATCAGTCTTGTTATATAATAGAGAGCTTGTATTTAATTTTTCTACAATGGCCCCAATGACAATCCTCTATTTATGTGGATGCTAAAGCAAAGTCTATAAAGAATGGAATGATAGGAAGCCTAATAATCTAACCTTATGAAGCCTAGAAAGAATGACACGTGGTTTCTTTCACAAGATACAGATTCACTAGTCCTGATAGGCTATGCAAGAAATGTGGTCCACTTTGCGGGGGGGGGGGGGAGAGATCTAAGATTAGAAACACAGTATTTCTGATTTTTAAAACATAGATATATGTTTTTAATGCAAGCCTAAGTGAAATGCCTTTGAAATCCTGCCTCATTTTGATGGCTACATCATTGGAAAGCAATAATGAGCTCTCTCGAAAAGTTGCTTCCATAGCCAACAAATATGCAATATAATTATTTAAGCTAACTGCATGTGCACCAGTATAAGCGGGTTATGGGAACAGAAAGTCCATTTACTGCTTTTGGCTGCAACACATTCCAGAGCTTAGAAAGTTTTTTTCCCCACAAAAGGCACACTATAAAGGTTTTTAGGGCCAATGTGTTTATAGTTTTCAGCTTTCACAATGTGTCTATACAAGTTCTACTTAAAGCCAATGGCAACCATACATACAAATACAAACGCTTGCATGGCACAGCCTGAATTTGACCTTCAAGTTTGTGCTTGCGCTTCTCTTTCTATATTGTGCTTAGATACTTGAACCTGAAAAAATGTTTTTCTTCAGCTTTAGGCACTTTAGTTCAACAGGAGATGAAGAGAAATGACAAAGATTCCTCCTGTTTGTATTTTCTGAACTGTAGTAACCATTACATGTAATTGGCCATGTTTGCTGAGGAAATTCTGAGAGTTATAGTCCAAAATTGTAATTTTTTTGAAGCTCAGCTCTAAACCATCCAGGACTGACCCAATTGTATAATAGACCCAATTGGTATCTTAATATTTTTAGGGGAGCCAACAAAACAGCATCTGATCCAAAAGGTGCACCCTGGATCCCTTTGCAAGGTTTGGATCAATGTTGGAACATGGTTCTTGGACCATTTATGACTGTGTACAACTAGAGAACCACACTCAGCTGTCATGCTGGTTTCCAGCATACAAGGGACATTGGATCCCATTGCAGTAGATTCATGGACATTCCTACTGGATTGTGCCACACAGCAATGTGAGACACCATCCTGTCTTGGCTTGCCCCTTGATCAGAATCTATCTTTTCCCATTCTTTGTATCCCAATCCTAACTATATTTATTCACTGAAATCAATGGGACTTTCTTCCAAGCAAATATGCTTGGGATTCCAGCCTTTGGGTTGCAGCCTTAAGGATAGCACATTATACGTCTTCAAGCTGGTAGTACTAAAAGGACTATTTTAAACATACAGCACATCACTCTGTATAACATTTATCCTACTTTGAGTCTTGCTCGCTCTATTCTAAACAACACGTTTGAAATTCCATGACATAATTCACTTCTAGGTAGTGACAACTTTTTAGAATGAAGCTTAGAATAAAGAATAGTTTATATGTTATCTACTTGGCAGAAAATCTGGCAAAGATTCAATGATTACTCTTCACCTATTACAGTTCTTTAAACTGTAATTGAATTGAATTCTAAAGCACGTATTCAGTTATTAATTGAAAAGGTAAATTCCATCTGCAGTTGAAAATGATAACTTGGCAAATTTCTTTTGGCATCAGTTCTCTCTGCATGTTCAAATTTTCCTATTTACCAGAGATTTAAAAAAAAATCTTCTGGAATTTGTCCCTGATAGCTATGTCTATTTAGTCCTCAGTTTTTGCCTACAAAGAATTTGTTGTTAACATGTTGAGTGCAAACTGCTAAGATTCTTATTCTTAATTTTTCTGCACTTCTCCCATCGCCTTTTGTTTTTCCTAGCCAGACGATGTGCTCCAGAGAAATGAAAAATACGCAGTTCCTGGCGTTTTGCTTCGCCCTAATTTCCCAAGTCTGGATTTTTATTATTATTTATTTTACTTTATTTTTGCTTACCCCTCTCATGCACTGCTATCGCTATTATTTTTTTTATTTTCTTCATTGGGTTTCCCTAACTTTAAACATTAATAGAAAATCCTATATATGCCTACTCAGAAGTAAATCCCTGGCTAATTCCCAGGTAAATTTTATAGATCTGCAGCCTAAATTTATGAGTCAAAAAATGTTTGTATCTTGATTTTGACACATGTGTAAGCATGTATTGCAGGGGATGGGTGGGAGAAGACAGAGAGAGAGAAATACTGGAACATAATGCCATGGACAGGATGATTCTACAAAGAGCTTCATCACTGCACTTAGGGCGGAAAAACAAAATGCATAGATATAGGATGGGGGAAACCTGGCTGAACGAAAATACGTGCGAAAGGGATCTAGTCCTAGTAGACCACAAGTTGAACATGAATCAACAGTGTGATGCAGCAGCTAAAAAGGCCAATGCGATTTTGGACTGCATCAATAGAAGTATAGTGTCTAGATCAAGGGAAGTAATAGTGCCTTGGTCAGGCCTCACCTAGAATACTGTGTCCAGTTCTGGGCACCACAATTCAAAAAGGATATTGACAAATTGGAGCATGTCCAGAGAAGGGCGACTAAAATGGTGAAAGGTCTGGAAACCATACCTTATGAGGAAAGACTTAGGGAGCTGGGTATGTTTAGCCTGGAAAAAAGATGGTTAAGGGGCGTTATGATAGCCTTGTTTAAATATTTTAAGGGGTATCACTTTGAGGATGGAGCAAGCTTGTTTTCTGGTGCTGCAGAGACTAGAACATAGAGCAATGGATGCAAGCTCCAGGAACAGCGATTCCACCTCAACATTAGGAGGAACTTTCTGACAGTTAGAGCTATCCAGCAATGGAACACATTCCCTCGGAGCGTGGTGGGGTCTCCTTCCTTGGAGGTCTTTAAACAGAGGCTGGATGGCCATTGTCAGGGATGCTTTGATCATGATTTCCTACGTGGCAGGGGGTTGGACTGGATGGCCCTCGTGGTCTCTTCCAACTCTACAATTCTATGATTCTAAGCATTAAAACAATTAAATCTCTGGGGCATAATAATAATATATACCTGTAGTAGGAATTATGTGATCCCAGGTCCCTCCCATATTAATCTCCTTAAAAAAGAATGTTTGGATGAAAAAGGAGCATTATCACTCATGGAAGTCACCAGTATTTCTGCTGGATTTTTTTTTCCAATTTGGTTCTGCCAATTTGTAAAATATAAAAATGCTGCATTTGGGGAAGAGATGCTGGCCAGCCACAGATGTCCCCAAGGGGCAAAAATACCCCCCAGACTTTGCTCATTCCTCATTTAAAATAATATTAAAGCGCTCATCTGACTGGACTGTACTGTTCTACAAAAAGTATCATCTTCCAGTAACAATTGAAAACATAGACCTACCATTTTACACGTTGTAGCTGCCAAACCATTTTGAACAGTTGTGAACATTTTGTAGGGCAATTACATTCCCCCGCCCACAAGAATATCTTTCATTCAAAAAACAAAACACTCTTCTATCTTCTTAATCAATAGAAACAGAATTGTTATACACAGTACAGTCTAGAGGAATGGAAAGTAGCTGAAAGAGGGCATGTGTGCCTACAACATTTGGTATGAAAACTGAGATATGACACACACTGCATCTAATGGACTTTTCCGGACAAGTAAAATGCAGCGCAAGCAGCCTCGCCACGTTGCGAGGCTGCAGCGCTGCAGGGCGTCCCTTTCGGATGATGCCCGTCCCTGCCGGTACTGTTGCGGTACCGCAGGGACATTTGAGTGGAATATTTTGCCGATTTTTACTCACGCCCTGCAGTGCTGCAGCCTCGCAACGTGGCGAGGCTGCTTGCGCTGCATTTTACTTGTCCAAAAAAGTCCAATGTGTGTGTTGATGTATTTATGTATTTTTAACAAAGATGTATTTTAATTGACATTAATTGTTTTGTGTGGATGTGTTGTTCTCCACCTCAGTCCATGGGGAGAGGTGAGTAAGAAATAATAGTAACAACAACAACATTTTAGTCTGTTAAATGTTAGTAGACATATGCCTCTTCTCAAAACTCACCTTTGCTGCAAGTATAGTGATCATGTACTTTGAGGTTCTTTGGTCCTCTGCTACTGAAAAATGTGAAACATCTGTATCCTCTTCTATCTGCCATTTCTGCCACCCATCTTTACTATCTTATTTGATTTTGCAAAATGTCCACAAGGAGCTTTGTTGCTTCTGTTGCTGTTATGTGACATCAAGTCAGCTTTGACCCTATGAATGAGAGACCTCCGTGAGGCCTGGTCATCAACAGCCCTGCTCAGGTCTCGCCAGCTCAAGGCTGTAGCTTCCCTGATTGAGTAATCTACCTCTTCCTCTTTTACCACTGCCCTCAGCTTTACAATTATCTTTTTTCTCTCTCCAGTGAGTCATGACATTTCAAAGTTTGATAGCTTCAGTTTAGTCATTTTTGTTTCTAAGGAGAGTTTCAGCTCGACTTCCTCTTATATCCGTTTATTTGTCTTTTTAGGAGTCCATGGTATCTGTAGAACTTTCCTCCGGCACCACATTTCAAATGAATTGATCCTGTCAGCTTTAGGGGAAACTATTTATGAACTATTAATAAAAGAAATCTCTGGAGCCTACCAGTTGTGTAAACGAATATAAACTCCCTCACCTGACTGGGGTATACACATGAAAATAAATCAGTATGGTTCAGAATCAAACATCCATGTTGACCATTATAGCAAAAATTCATAGGTTCAGTAAAATAATGCATTTGTTAAGACTGACTAGTATTTACAATGTGCATCCTGTGTTTCCCGGGGGGGGGGGGAGCAAGCAAACAGAGCTGGAATGCTTGGTGTGGAAACATTTATATATTAGGGTATCCAGAATTTAAATGTATATAGTTGAGTGTGCATAACACAGTCGGTCCTCTGTATCCATGGGTTTTGCATCCACAGATTCAACCAACTATGGCTCAAAAATATTCAGGGAAAAATAAAATTAAAACAGCAAACCTTGCTGCTTTCATTTTATATAAAGAGTGCCATTTTGCTAAGCCATTGTATATAATGGGGCTTGAGCACCCACAAATTTTGGTAACCACAGGGAGTTCTGGAACCAAACCCCTGTGGATACTGAGGGCCCACTGCAAGGTTTGGCTGCAATGAAGCCCTATAAAGCTGTGCTACTGAAGGTGGCGATCTACAAGCCATCAGCTGCCAGGCCCTGCAACAACCAAACAGCTGTAACCAAAGGGCACAAATCTGGCATATTGAGAGAGGGGGGACCTGCCAGTCCCTATCCTCAACTAGCTTAAGAAGCCCTGCTATAAAGTCTCTCTCTCTCTCTGGCTTTTCTTCGCAAACGAAGATTCAGGAAGGACTCATCCCGCGCCTTCTGCAAGCGCGCTGATGACTAAAAAGGCCAATCCGAGATAAACAAGTCCGGTTGCAAAAAGCGCAGCAGAAGGACTCCTTGGGTGATGTTTTTGGGTTGTGATTCTTTCTGCGTTGTCGTTTCTCTTCAAGACTTGTTCGTCGTGAGTTCTCAAATAAGGCTGCAGCATTGTGGATATTGCGTCTCCATGCCTCCCGATGTGAGGCCAGGGCGGACCACTGTTGGTGATCAATTTGGCCAAGCCTGAGATGTTGTTTCAGGGAGTCTTTGTATCGCTTTTTTGGAGCGCCCCTCTTACGCTGACCCGTGGCTATAAAGTACAGCAATTTCTATTAGTATCACTGTAGTACAGTGCAACACCTGTAGAGAAGAGAATGAAGTATATCTGTTTTCTAGATAGATACAGATACATCAGTCTTATTCTACTCAAGATACCAAAATGCTGTGTACTTTAGGTTGTTTTGCATTGGCAATATTTCTAGTGCTGTAGCTTTTCCAGAAAACACCTGCCAAACAGTTAAATTTCCTAATGATACCACTTTTGTCAACAAAAATTCCAGTTATGAAGTGTTACACTGTGATTATAAAGGTGCGTAGTGTTCTAGCAATTAATAGCAGTCTGTGGTCTAATTGCATAGAATTATACTTTGATATATCAGCTTTGCAGAAACGTGATCCCCCAGATAGCCCAATGTTTTGATGTGTCCTTGTATTCCAGACCATTAGATATTTCACACATAGTTTTCACTTGCAGAGTGAAAGACATTTCAACTCTTATATTTTCTTTGGCAAACTTGGACAATTTAGTGAAATGTCTAGATTTTATGAAGGAGCTGCTTGGCTGAATAACAAAACTAATGGAGGGAAAGGAACACAACAATCTCAAATAGTTACCTATGGAGATGCTTATATTTAAGCCAATCACTCAGTTTTCTTACTGACTATTATGACAGGACATAGGATCCATTTCATTTCAGTTGAGAAATGTTTTGAAGTACATAAGAAAGCCCTGCAGAACATGGCTCTTTATAAAAGAGTATAAAATTCTGTGTCCTTGCACAACATTGGCCTCTATGGTAGCGATGTCTTTACCTTGCATAGTATCTACTATACTAGGAGTGTATCTACTATTTAACTTAATGGTATCTACTATTTAACTTAATGGTACCAGTGTTTCTCAAGGCAGAGAGGAATCTGGCAACGTACACACAGCAGAGGCTAATCAGGAAGCCACTTATTTGCAGGGACTGGAAGCAGGGCCACTCTGCTTTCAGAAGGGAAGCTAAAGCACGCACAGAAGCTGAATTGTGAATAAGACCCAAGATGTGTGTGTGCACATGCTGTTAGATCTATCATCTGTGGGCCAAACTAGACATAATGTTAAATGTCAATTTGGAGATTATCAGACAGGAACAAAAAGAGTGTTCCTGTCTCACAATCTCCACTCCTGTCCCTATCCCATCCCAGTTCCGCCACAATTACCCTCCCCTCCACACTTACCTTGTCTCACATCAACAGGGCCACCTAGGAGTGAAAGGAGCTCTAACAGAGTTCATTCACTTCCTGGATCGAAATCTCGTGGATTCTCGCGAGAAGACGTAAGCGCAGGAAATTCAAAATAAAAATAAAAAAGTGACAGCAAGCACAAAAACAAACTTTAAAATGTTAATGTAACCCAGTGAGGGTCATAAAAAGTGTGTCACTTACCTGGATGTCCCAATTTCACCAGAAGTGTTGTGGCAGGGACCTCCCATTGACGCTGGGATCTCGCCAGCATAACAGGGCACCTTGTCGCATGCAGGCAAATCCAGAACACAGACGGAATGGGGGATCTATTGATGGCTTCTTGCATCAATAAAAAGCAGCACTGACAGAATGGCAGCAGACTGGGTGCTTAACAAGGGGGGACAATGGTGTCTGATAAGGGAGCCCTTTTGCAATCTCCTGGCATTGCTGTAACACCACTTTTGATACGTGTGATAAACTTCTTTGTCTTTAATGCAGAACTTTTCTCAACTGGTTTTTATGATTGTCTAGAGAGGGTCCTTTTCTGTTTTCTGCCGTTATCAGTACCACATTTAATGGGAACATGGAAGATGACTTTTTTGATTATTGTTCCTAGGACTGTGAACTCTGCCAGGGAGGGATTAGTTCTATTTTTGTTGTGATGCTAGATCCAGGAAAATATATTTTTCATGATCCATACAGGCTTTTGGGTGTCTTGAAAAGTTTCTGAAATTCCCAGGTTTTGTTCATGTTTCAACCGATTTTAGTGTGGAGATCCACATGACATTTTCTTCATTCTGGAGTACAGTTGCCCCTCCACATTCGCGGTTTTAAGATTTGCGGTTTTGACTATTTGCAGTTTTGGGAGCGCCCCCCCATCCAAAAAAACTGCTCCTAGGGGGGCAGGAGTGGGTGAGAGGAAGCAGCGACGAGGATTGGCTAGCCCCATCGCTGCTCCTGGGGGGGAGTGGGGGGAAGGAAGCAGCGATGAGGCTTGCCAAGCCCGTTGCTGCTCCTGGGGGGGGGGGCGGGAGAGGGTGGGAGGAAGCAGCAACAAGGCTTGCCAAGCCCTGTCGCTGCTTTTGGGAGGAGCGGGAGAGGGTGGGAGGAAGCAACGACGAGGCTTGCCAAGCCCCGTCGCTGCTCCTGGAGGGGCGGGAGGGTGGTGGTGTGATCTAGTTTTTATTCGCGGATTTTTCACATTTGTTGGGGTCTCATGGCCCTAACCCCCGCGAATGTTGAGGGACAACTGTATTTCCTAGGAATTCCCATCATTATCAAGGACTTTTCATTCCTATTTCCCAGGTCAGTTTAAATCACTTCAGTATTTTCCAAAATGAAATGTATCACTACTTAGCAGTCTTTCTATACAATCCCAGAACTTGCTATGATAATCACTGTCAGTAAAATGTAGGTATTGTTTCCGGGACAGAGATTCAACAGAGATAAAGCAAGGGAAAGAAAAGTGTTTGCACCAAAATAAAATGATCATAATGTTTAACAATATTGCTAAAGCACTTTAGCACTTTGACTATAACTTGTGAATAATAATAGTAAATAAGTCTCAGTGGAAAGTGGTGAAAATAAATTTCTGAAATGTTGCACAAATCTAGATGTGACATGTAATCAGTGGGAAGTGGAGAGGGAAGAATGGAAGGGAGGGAGGGAAGGAAAACCAGGGGTCCATCTATAAAAGGGAGGGACAGAGTACCTTGTAGTAATGGCATTTCGTAGCAGCAGCCACCTGTCTTAAAGGTGTTTTTAGCCTCAGAAGTCCCCATAAGCTTTGCATGCAAGATGGTGGCCGCAAGTGATTTACTTGCATTATTTCTTCACTGCCGCTTAACTTTTTTTAAAAAGTCATCTAAGGTGTGCTGGAGCAATAGAGTGATTTTTTAATTTAACAGGAAAGCAAACCAAAATCCCCCTCACCCCGTTTTATCGCCTTAGTGGTTGCACACTACGGCGAAAATCCAACATGGTGATAGCGGGCGCTTGCTCTGTTAACAAGCCTCATCCCCATGCTCGCCCGGCCAATCAACTTTGCACTTCCTCTCGAATTGCTTGTCCTAATGAGCAGGAATGCGCACCCTCCTCACTGTTTTTAAAAAACTACAGGAAAAGCCACAAAGGCTTTGTCTTTGCTGTTTTGGCCCTCTCCTTCCAAATAATATGGATTGGTGCAAGATCCCATTTAGACAGCAAATTCCATGAGGGTTATTTTGACTGTTTATAGACAACCCTCAGGACACTTGAAGAAAGAGTTTGGACAAAAGCCTGGGAGTGTGTGTTGTGTCTTCAAGTCGTTTCAGATTTATGGCAACCCTATCATGGGTTTTTCTTGGCAAGATTTGTTCAGAAGGTTTTTGCTGTTGCCTTCCTCTGAGGCTGAAAGAGTATGACTTGCCCAAGATCATGCAGTGGGTTTCCATGGCCAAGTGGTGATTTGAACCCTGGAGTCCTATTCCAACACGCAAACCACTGCACCACATTGGCTTTCAAACCTGGGAATATGTAAGTAAAAAGAAAAAAACAGACCTGGAAACTTGCAATACTTCCATAATTTTTCCCCCTTCTGGATGAGCTCTGAATTGCCTTTCTGAAGAAGTAGTTTTTAATCTGGTGTCATTGTTTCTTATTGATTGTTGTTGTTTCTTATTGACCTTTTGTTGATAGTTTTAGGTATTTTTTTTTACATGAGGTTTACTTCTTTTAAATTATAACTCTCATTTTAATAGTGTTTTATTGCTGGCCACCCTAAACGCTCTTTTTAGTAGAATAAACCAGGATAAAAAGCAAATAGGAAATGAAAATTTAGCACTTTCCTGGCCTGAGACAGTGCAGAGGGAAAAAAAATTGAGGTGCTATTTTGCATTGGGAATTGGGAGTTGGAATTCCTCTTTCTACTTCTGTAACTCCTGCCATCCCATACATGTTGTTTTGGATTTTTTAAAAACTGCAAGATCACTTGTAGCTCAGGTCAGCATGTATTTTTGGTGGGCTGCTTCATACATGTAAAACTGCCCCAAGCTTGCCAACTGTAGTAGTAGTAGTAGTAGTAGCGGCAGCCGCAATAATAATTATAATTATTATTCTTAGACACCTCTTCCATTATTATTATTATTATTATTATTATTATCAGCCACCTCCTCCTTTGGTGGGGAACAACAGATTAAAATAACACAGATAGATAGATAACCAGCTAAAAACACAGAACACCAATTAAAATACATAACCAGTTTAAAGAGCATAACATCATGTATTGATGTATGGCAAAAACACCTTCCCTTTAGGTGGCGGAGAAGAAGATTTGGCCTCATTTCTGAACCACCTGAACAGCATCCACCCAAATATCCAATTCATGATGGAAAAAGAAAAGGAAGGAACATTGCCATTCTTGGATGTCCTAGTCATCCGCAAACCAAACCAATGGTTAGGCCACAAGGTATACAGAAAAGCCACACATACGGACAGATACCTACACAAGAACTCCAATCATCACCCAGGACATAAAAAAGAAGCACAATAAAAACTTTGGTAGACCGCACAAAAAAGATCTGCAAATCCCACTACCTGGACGACGAACTGAAGCACCTAAACTGGATCCTACAGGCTAATGGTTACTCCAGATCAGACATCACAAGAGCAGCCAGACCCAGAAAAAAACACAGGAATGAAGAGGAAAAACAGCCATCCAAAGGGAAGGTATTTTTATCATACATCAAAGGAGTCACAGACAGAATAGGGAAACTGATGAATGAGGAAACACAACCTCCAAATGATCTACAGACCAACCAAGAAAATCCAAGAAATGCTATGCTCAGTGAAGGACAAAAGAGACCCTCTCACAGCTGTAGGAGTTTACTGCATACCATGCAGCTGTGGATAAATTTACATAGGGACCACTAAACACAGTGTGCAAACACAAATCAAGGAACATGAGAGACACTGCAGACTGGGCCAGCCAGAAAAACCAGAGTAGCAGAACATGTTATAAACCAACCTGGACACAAAATGTTATTTGAAAACACAGAAATTCTGAACCATTATCATGTCAGAATGCACAGAGAAGCTATTGAAATCCACAAACACCTGGACAACTTCAACAAGAAAGAAGAAACCCTAAAAGTAAACAAAATCTGGCTGCCAGTCCTAAAAAACACTAAAATCAGAACTCAACACTTGCAACTGAACTCCACCCGGGGACAGGGGGTTTCCAGCAGATAATGGACCATAACTAACCATTAGCCAAACAGACATTAATTGTCCTTGCATATCTCCACCCAGAAACTAGCCATCCAAATACACAAATTTACATATCCTCCCCAACAGGGGTTCACAGTATATAACCCTCCCCACACTCCTACCCAACCATTCTCTGAAGATGCCAGCCACAGATGTAGGCGAAACATCAGAAATAAACTCTCCCAGAACACGGCCTCGCAGCCCAGAAAAAAACCAAGGAAAATCCATGGATGCCAGCCATGAAAGCCTTTGACTTCAGCATAACATCAGTTAAAAGATACCCCCAACCCCAAGCTATGACCCTTGATAGTAAGCACCTCCATCTTGTCTGGATTCAATTTCAGTTTGTTTTTCCTCATTGAGCCCATTACTTCCTTCAGGAATTCATTCAGAGAAGACACACTATCCTTAGCTGATGGTAATTTTGAAGGTATGGAGAAGTGTATTTGGGTGTCATCAGCATGCTTATAGTACCCTGCCCCATGCCTCCAGATGATCTCTCCCAGTGGTTTCATGTACTGTAGATGTTAAAGAGTATTGGAGATAGAACGACACCTTTCAATATGCCATATAACAGCTCCTTTTTTTGAAGAGCAGCTATCCCCAAGCACCATCATCTGGAACCTACCCGAGAACTAGGATTGGAACCAATGAGATGGCATGCCCCCAGTTCGCCAAACCCTCAGACATTGCAGAAGGAAACCATGGTCGATGGTATCAAACACTGCTGAGAGCATCAGCAGGGACACACTCCCCCTTTGTTGCTCAGGCAAAGATCATCCACGAAGGCAACCATAACAGTTTCAGTTTCATATCCTGCTCTGAAGCTGGTTTGAAATGGGTCTAGAAAATCTGTATCATCCAAGACTGCCTGAAGTTTGAAGGCAACTGCCCTCTCAATCACTTTGCCCAAAAAAGGAACGTTTGAAACTGGTCTATAGTTGTTCAAGTCCAGAGGGTCTAAGAAGGGCTTTTAAGGAGAGGTTGTATCACTGCTTCTTTGAAACAAGATGGAAAACTTTTCTTCCTGAGAGATGCATTAATAATATGTTGCAGCGGAGATCTAACTGCATCTCCTCCCTGGACATCCAGCCAAGAAGAACAGGGATCAAGAAGACAAGTTGCCCTCCTTATTCATCCTAGCAGCTTGTCTACATCTGTGGTACTCACCAACTGAAACTGATCCAATGTAATCTTACTTATGGAGTTGCTTGACATCCCATTGTCAGCTGTCAGCTTCTGCAGTAATGACAGCATCTACATTGGCTCTTATCCAAAGGATTTTAGCTGTGAAATTATCGTTAAAAGCATAACAGGAACTGTAGAATTTTCTAGAACTGGATTCAGGGGGGAAAGTGCCTGAGTTTGACCCCTCACCACCCTGAATAGTTCAGCTGGGTGTGAATTCTCAGATACAATGCATGCAGAGAAAGCAGATTTCTTCACTGTTACCTACCCGGATAGCCCCCATCTTGGGATATTTAATAATTGGCTATATTTAATAATTTGGCTTAATGTGGCCATCTACCTGGTTAAGCAGGTAAGCCAGAACCCCATAATACCAAGGCTGGATTCATGTATGACCAAATACTCAGGTCAGAATGTAACACCTGGAGAACTTAACACGAATCCACTCAACGATAGCAGAGTCCTTGATGCTTGTAAAACGGGTCCTTTCTTCTCTTGTCCCTTTCCAACAAAAGACCTTGCCTGCTCCTATTTGATTCCAAATACAGCACCCGTTAATGAACATTAACTCTTCTGGAGCACCCATAGTCTAGTCCTGGGAACCTCCGAGAAACGTATTCCACTCAAAATCCTATCCTTCAGGGGAATTATTTCATATAAATATCACCCCAAGCACTACCCAAGGATGACACAGTTCCATTTCCTCTCAACTTTACATCAGACTGTGTAGCCATTCTGTCATCTGGACCTCTTTGCTGTTGGTGTACTTCATTATCTCAGCTCTGCAGGATCGGTATAGTATAACCAACCATCCTATTCCTCTATCCAAATACTTCCTACTTTCTTTGTTAGTCTTGTGTGATTACTTGAAGCCTGAGTGTTTTCGTGAATGCTGTTGATATTAGTTTCAATAAAGATCATTTAATTGTACCTTTGGCTTAGAGTCTCCTCTGTTACTATTGGTATACATAGATTAAAAGATCCTGTTGTTGCTCAGCCTCTCGCATGCTGACTTGAGTTAATTAAATCCCCTAAATTAATATTAGGACATTAGAAGGTCCTCACAGACCCAAAGCAATTTGGATAACATTGTCATCTTATAGGAACAAAGATGTCCTCTATATCGTGTCTTCTTGGATATAAGTTGCACTTTCCACCATCTATGCTGTCATGGGCCAGGAGTCAGCTTCTCCAGGTGAACAGCAGCTTCAAAGTATGACAAGCAAACGCAATCACCCCAGGAGCTAGTCAGGCCATGAAGGAGGAAGGCACAAATAAAAGCCAGTTGGTTCCAGCCTTTTTACAGAGGGCAGTAGTCCAATGCCAGAAACAACTTGTTTGTTTTGTTGGCCCTTACCTTTGTGCTCTAGGCCTCGGACCCCCTGCTTGTTGTCTGCCTGGATTTTTTGATCCCAGGACTGTCTGACTTTGCTGCTCGCCATATCCCTAAACTTCTGGACTGACTTTTGACTTTGTTTCAGCTAGAACCCCTGGACAGGCAAGCTACTCTTCACTGTTAAGCTCTTATCAGTTTGTCTGCAGAGACAGCATTCAGCCAGCTCAACACTGGCAAGGGGGGGCTGGCAGCTACGACATATGCTTCAGTCATTGCCCTTCCTGTTTCAGTTCTCTGAGGTCTTCTGTCTACCAAGGAGCCCAATTAGTAATGGGTTGGAGAGGACATTTGGAAACAATCATGTCAATAGCCCTAGTCAGGTATTGAGTCCATCTATTGACTAGAACTTCAACAGAATTGTCAGTGATGCCAGATATAAAACCCTCTAAGGTTTTCTAGAATCCTGAAGGATCCATTAGTTTTAAGGGGCAGACCATCTTAATAGGTCCACCACCCCTGCAGGGACAGATAATAGCTGTGATGCTAACTTTGACCGGAAAATGATCTGTCCATGACAACTCATATATAGTAATCACCTCTGCCCACAGAGCCATCTGCTCAGAGCTGAAAACACCATCGGGGTGTGACTTGCTGGATCTGTGGATTCCAAGACCAGTTGGGATAGGGCCATGTTCGCCATGGGTGTCATAAACTCCTAAGCTGTCCCTGACAGACTGGCCTCGAATGGGATTTTGGACTTGCCCAAAACAAAACGTCTGGGTGACACCAACACCAACTCTGAGACCAGTTTTGTGAGTTCAGCCAGGAAGTCTGATAGGCAGCGGGATGGCTGTACGCTAACAGAATCTCTAGTCTATCCTTGATCTTCAGACTCAAGTACACACATTCAAAGTGATTCAGTTCCCTAATAGGTCATCTGGTCAAATTAAGATCATTTTTCTAAGCCACAGCTACTCTGCCCTCCTGCCACTTTTCCTCACCTGCTCACTGACACAGTATCCTGCTGGGAAAGTCTGAGGCCATTTCGGGCCACTATCTTCTCCTAGCCAAGTATCCCTTCAGATTGGATAAACTGCACACAGAAAACTCCACAAAAATAGTACCCAGTGCAAGTGAAGTCCCAAGCAAACCCTTAGCCGCTATAAAGATTTGCCTCTTCCTTCTGGGCATGATATCATACCTTCCAATTCTCCCAGTCTGGCAGGAACAGGTCCAAGTAATCCTCTTTTGTCCCACTTTTTAAGCTGCTTTTAAAAGGCCCCAGTTTCTCTCTCTTCCTCCCACTTTGCTCCTTTTTTCTCAGCTTACTTAAGTTGTTGCAAACCTGAGTTTAAAGTGCAAAACTACTTTGCATTCAATTAAATCAACAGGGGAGAGGAGATTAGCAGGCAGAATTTTGTCCTTCCCTGTAGGCTCAGGCAAAGGCAAACTGCTGCAGCATCTCCAAACCTGCTCATTCTTCCTTATTAATATGGTAACTGTTGCCACCCTGACCACACCTTGATATTGCTTGGCTGCATGTCTTCCAGTTTTCATCTGTGAAATATTGGATGGTATGTGCTATGGCTCCTCCTGCTGGTGTTAAGGAGCTCTGGTGTAGTCACATGCAGCTTGGGCCTGCAATCCAATCTCAGTTAAAAAGTTACACACCACAAGCCTGCTAAGAAGTTCCCCTTACTTCTGGCTGGGCTGACTGAGGGGTTGTCTAGATGGTGAAAATAATCCTAATAGAATTCACAGGGAATACCTTTTGTACCAATGAGATCCTGTGGTGATTCGCCTTACAGTAGGACCCCTGTATCCACTGATTCATTATCCATTGATTCAATTATCCACAGGACACAAAATAGCACACCTACCACAGAGTCTTCCTGTGGTGATTCACCTTACAGTAGGACTCCCGTATCCACTGATTCATTATCCACTGATTCAATTATCCACAGGACACAAAATAGCACACCTACCACAGAGTCTTCCTAGAAAATGTGTCCTCTCTAGCCATTTTCTAGGTCCTCCAAGGTAACTCTATGGTATTTTAAACCCAAAGTCCCATTATTCTCAATTGTGTTTGCTATTATCTACAGTTGTCCATATCCACAGGGGCCCCCAGAACCAATCCCCAGCGGACACAGGGTCCTACTGTATTCAGAAGGAGGGGAGACTAAAACTCCAAAAATTACATAGGAAAAGCCTTTGCAGCTTTTCCTGAATGTTTAAAAATAATGTGTGGGGATGCACATTACCGCTAGTTTGGACAATTGATTTGGGATGCTGCACATTCTCAGAGAGGAATGGAAGTGGTCACCTGATTGGTTGGACATGTGCTGGAGGTGGGCTTTCTGGCAAAGAAGTGGCCGGAAGCATCATTTGGGATTTTCGTGTTGCCAATCGTGTGCTTTTTTGCTGCTCTCAGCTGACCAAATAGCTTTTTAAGCAGATGTTTGCACTTGTGCACCTTTGCTTTAAAGTTAAAAAAATACTGTGCAGTGTCGACAACGTGTGGAGAAAAATAACACACTATTTACTCAGCCACCATCTTGATTCACAAGTGTGTGCACTTCAAATGCGGTTAGCTTTGCATACTATTGATTTTGCCAAAAGACCGTGGAGACAAATGAATGCTGCTGCAAATTTGCAGGAATCAGCATTGTATCCTTTTGTTTAGATAAGCCCTTAGAATTTCCCATTGCTCATACAGGGGTAAGTGGCTGGGATTCACGCCATAAGCAAACATTTGTCCCAAACACTCCAGACAATACTTGGACAATTAAGATATTGTTGTAAATTATGTGAGGGCCTATGCTTAAGTTAAAGGGTTTAAATTAATTCAGGGCTTCAATTAAAGTTAAGAGTAGACATCAGCATAGTGATCCATCCCAAGTTTCTTCTACAACAAAACCAATAAGAGGACCCTGAGACAGAAAGCCTTCTCAGAGTTCTTTCCCTTGGGGCCAACTTTAACCTGCCTGCAAATCTGGGGCAATCCCCGGCATTAAACCATAGGCCTTTGCCATTCTGGGGCATTTTCCTAGCTCTTGTGAGAGGCCTGAATCCCATTGGTAGTCCCAACTAAAGTAGGCCCATTAAAACAATTATTGAACAGCAATCCAACACATGTAAACCCTATTGATTCAATGGATATCCCCTATTTAGAGGACTACCAATAGTATTCAAGCCAAAGCTGGCAGGAATTTGCCCCATGAAGGTAATTATATGAAAGAAATTCCAGCACTGTACATACTCTGGGAGCAATCTTACTCCCTGGTGCAAGTTGACAGGGACCAAACCTATTGAATAACTTTTTTCTTAAATAAGAAAACTATAAATGATATATAGCCATCCGAAAGGGACAATGATGTACCCCAATGCAAGGACTAAATTGCAATGTTTCCCCATGAAATTTATGGAAGAAGGAATCAGTAAAATACCACCACCTAGTCGTCACATGTTTGCAATCAAACATGTTTATTATACACACTTTGCATTTTAAAGTGAACAAGTAAAAGAACCTTTGTTTATAATTTTAAAACATGGAAGAACCCTGTGATGCTAAGTATGAAATCAGGGAGAAAAAAACATGGAAGTGTATGTGAAACACAGTGGGGAGATGTGGGTAAACTTAAGGCATATGGCATCTCTTAGAACAAAGTGCAAAATTATACTTCAAGTATGTGGAGATACACTAAGAATTAAAAGAACACAGCACATACTTAGGTCCCGTCTACACGATTTAAATAATACGTACGGTGTGCGAAAGTTCGCACTTCGGTACAAACGGCCGTTCGGATGCACACAAATGCAAAAAAAAATCCATATGGGGGGGCAAAAAATATGAACAGCCTGTCGTTCGTATGCATACGAACCGGCTATACGATTTTTAAGCCCCCTAAGCTCCGTATGACTCCCTCTTCCCGAAGCTGGCTGGAGCGAGCAAGCCAAGCAGCAGTTTTAAATCTCCCACCACTTTTTTTTTTTAAAGGTTCCTGGTTTGCGGACAGTCGGTTTTCCCTATTTACAATATAAAATATAAATAAATAAACATATAAATTCACGGACTTACCAGACACCCGCTAGCCGGGAAACCAACATGGCGGCCGCTCCCAATTCCCCTCCGTGCTAGCCACGCCCCCTCTACTCGGCCAGCCAATCAGATTACCCTGCCTGTTCATATGTGTGCGAACGGACCGTACAGACCCGTCAGCCATCCGAACAGTGTACGGATTTCTCTTCGTGATCCGCTTTCCCTCCCGAATGCCGCGTGTGCGTATTTCAGGGTGGAAAACCGCCCCCCCCCACTTTTGCATTCGTGTGCATCCAAACGGCCGTTTGTACCAAAGTGCGAACTTTCGCACGCCGTACGTATTATTTAAATCGTGTAGACGGGACCTGAGTATAGGAATTTGTGGTCAGTACAAGAATCAAACTCAGAGGCCCTGTCATTCAGAAATTCACTCCTGATTTCCTCTCATCTGTATGTTCCTCTTTTTTAAAAAAAGGAAACCAAATTTTTGAAGGGGAAGCCTTTTAATTATTGCTATTGTTAGACAATTAGAAGTCATGCTCTCTTGTTCATCTACTGCAAATCACCCAGAGTCAGATAGCTCATGGTAGATCCCAACCCGTGAAATAAAATTTATGGTTAGCAGAACAATAAAAATGAAATGTATGACAGATATATATTTCTGATCATCTTTTTTTAAAAAAGTTTCTGCTTGCTGGACAGGCAAGATTCTAAAGTCCTTCAGCTGCACATATCACACAAATGAAATGATAGACTGAGGGTGCATCTCAGAGGAGAGCAAATGTTGTCCTCATCTTCAAAGAGGGTGGGGGGAGAAGACCCAAATAATTACCACCTGGTCAGCCTGACATCAACAGCAGGAAAGAGTCTAGAGCAGATCATTAAACAGACCATCTGTAAGCACTTAGAAAGAAATGCTGTGATCACTAAAAGTCAACATGGATTTCTCAAAAACAAGTCATGCCAGACTAATCTTATATCTTTTTTTGATAGAGTTATAAGCTTGGTAGATGAAGGGAATGCTGTGGATATAGTGTATCTTGATTTCAGTAAGGCCTTTGACAAGATCCCCCATGATATCCTTGCAGAAAAGTTAGTAATATGTGGCCTAGACAATGCAACTGTTAGGTGAATTTACAATTGGTTGACTGACCAAACCCAAAGGGTGCTCACCAATGGCTCCTCTTCATCTTGGAGAGAAATGACTAGCGGGGTGCCACAGGGTTCTGCCCTGGGCCCAGTGCTAGTCAATATCTTTATCAATGACTTAGATGAGGGAATAGAGAATATGCTTACCAAGTTTTCAGATGACACCAAATTAGGAGGGATAGCTAATACGCCAGAGAACAGGATCAGAATTCAAAATGGCCTTAACAGATTAGAAAGCTAGGCAAAAACCAACAAAATTAATATCAACAAGGAGAAATGTAGGATACTACACTTGCGCAGTATGTAGATGCACCCTGAGTATATCCAGAAACCTCAATTTTAACTGTGTTCCATGGTGGCAATACATTCTACATGTATGATTTTCTGTTGTAATTAAATAGTGTTTACCTGTTTTTACTACCGAACCACAATTTAAAAATCCAGCAGCAATATGTTTTTCCCTATGATGTGTTTCTTCTATATTTGACCACCCAACTATGAGTTTAAATATTAAAGCTTGTAGCTGATGTAATGATAAAAGCAGGGACAAAGAGGTGGGTCAAGTTGAAAGAGACAGGGGGGAAGGACTATACATAGGTAGGCTCCTTATGTGGTCACAAAACTCACTGACTGGGAATTGCACTCAGACTTCCTCTCTGAGGCCCCGGAATGGCAATGCTTAGAAATTTAATAAGAGTTTTTATGTGAAGCAAGATATGTCCCACTTGTATTAAGGAGGTGAAATGTGATGTGATAATTTACTGAACATACTTTATTTGTTAACACAGCTATGACTTGGCTCTTCTGGCAAAACAACAAAGGAGGAGTTCTCCCCAATGTTCATATCCAGCTGTTTGTCTCCACAGTCTAGGCTTTAATGCAATGATTTGTGAGTTTAAAATTAGGCATATCTGAAATTCTTCACAGGGTAACACTAGTTTCCACGGAGTCTGAGGAAATTATACACAGGCTAATAAGTAAAGTATGTGGAAACCCACTGGATGACCTTGGGCAAGTCACACTCTCTCAGCCTCAAAGGAATGCAATGGCAAAGCTCCTCTGAATAAAACTTGCTGAGAAAACTCTTTGATAGATTCACCTTAGGATCACCGTTAAGTCAGAAATTATTTGAACACACAACAAGGTACAATGTAGGTTTCAGATTATGAGAGACTAAAATATATAGAACAGTACACTTTTTTTGATAATGGCTTCTTAAATTTAGGGCCTCAACACATCTTAATCTGGCCCTGGAATTAGAGCCACTGTTTTAACATGTGAAATCCATGTTAACAAATTAACACTGTTATCACAGAACAACTACCTATGGTCTTATTTATTCAGAACAGATGAGATGCTTAACTTCTGCCTTGCTGAAGTGTTGAAATAAGCAAGAGCTAATGCACAGAGGTTAAAGATATTAAATTGGTGCTGAATGAAGGCACACAACACTGTGGGAGTAGAGCAGGGATGGGCAAATTACCCCCCCCCCCAGTGTTGTTGGACTGTAGCTCCCAGCATTCCTTACCATTGGTTATAGTGACCCATTGGAGCTGCACTTCAGTAACATTGGGTAGCCTGCCCTTTCCCCTTCCTTGGAGTAGAGCGATTTCTAGTGCCACTGTAATCACCACTTCCCCCCGTCAATTTTGTTATTATAACCCATTTTGCTTACCCTTTTCCCACCCATTACATTTGTGGTTAGTACTGGGAGACATTCTGTTTAGGAACTTCTTACACAGAACCAGGCAACTATGGGAGTGGGAACAGATGTTTGAACCAACTATATTATTGAACTGGTTTATGGTTTCATATGAATTTTATATTTTGTTTATATCTTGTATTGTTTTATATGGTTTTGAACATTTTTCTGAATAATTGAATGTACAAACAATAAAAAAATCAATAATATAAATAAATTATAATTGTGACCTATTATTTATGGCATGCAGCTTTCTTCATTTTGTTGCACTCCAGAGTTTCAATTTTAAAATGGTGTTGTCCATAAACCCGTTAAGACATCAAATCCATGCTGATTTAATTGAGTGATTTTGGCCTTTCTTATAGCTTTGATGAAAACTACAGTATGAAATTGCTTGGAGTGCAGAGTTGGGATACTATTTCTTCATAACACACGTGGGAGAGAAAGGAATGTATGTAAACAACCTTCTCTTATGCACTGGAATTCATTTAATCTGTGACTCTGCTGCCTAATTTGGACCTATAAAGGAATTATGAGGGAAATTCTCTAAAAACGAACCAAACTCATGGGAAACATTGCATGTTAGTGGGGCAGTTCATCAGTATATTTCTCAAACCTCTTCCTTGGAACTTGAAGGCTGCAATCCTACAAACATCTGGGAGTGAGTTCCACTGAACTCAATGGGAATGGTACACACACTTTGTACTGCACAGACTTATATCACTTGAACAAAGAAACTCAGCGATATCAAAGCAGCTGTGTCTCCTTCATTCACATTTTGGTATTAAATCATATGTACACAGGGACACCACTAATTCTGGAAGAAGTACTTGAAAGTAAATTTATTTCCCCTGCATACCCTCCAACTGTCCCAATTTGGCAAGGATGGTTCTGTTTAATCCTCTGTTGTCCCACTTTCCCCAGCTGTTTAAAAAATGTTCCAGATTCTGTCTAATTCTGTAATTTTCTTCCTTTGTCCTCTGCTTACTTCAGTTGCTCAAACTGAGCTCAAAATGAAAAAGTAGTCTGCACCCAGTTAACTCAACAGGGGGCAGGGCGAAGGACAGGATGGGTAGAATCTCATCCTCAGGCAAAGGAAACTGCTGCAGACTCTCCTAGCTTGTGTGTTCTTCCTTGTTGATAACTTTTGCCATCTTGACCACACTTTGATGTTGCTTGGCCCCACATGTCCTGGGTTTCATCCATGAAATGTTGAAAGTTATGCTCCTGAGATATAGTAGACAACATGCGCCCCCCCTCTGCCCCTAATGTTTCAGAATTTGAACTCCCATTAGCCCTAGCCATCATGGCTGAAAGGAAAGGATTGCAGGCCAACAGCATCTGGAAGACCACAAGTGTAACCATCCCTTCTCTAGGGTCAAAGCTTAGTAAAGTCAGGTTTTGGACTACAACTCCTGTAATCCTGCAGCCAGCATGGTAGGTTTGCTATTGCAAACATAAAGATATAAAGCAAATACTCATATAAGGATAAAATTCAAAGAACAGAATTACCAAGCTGAAAACAAACAACAGCATGACCCTCATATTTTAGAGCAGTGGCACTTGATCATGGCAAGCTGTTTATTTGTTGCAGAATGCTTCTAGAATTTCACAGGCTAGAATCCTCTGCCCACTTTCTTGAGAATAAGCTCCATTGATTGAAGCAATAATAGTGGTATTTACTTGTTAATAAACAAATAGATATGTATATCTTGTTAGTGCCCCTAATAAGCTCCACCCTCAGGAACCCCCAAAATTGGCTTATTAATAATTTGGCATATTAATATAGTCTTCTATGGGGAAGAGCAGTAAAATATTAGGGACTTGCTGTAAGGATCCCAAAAGGCAGCATGTGCTAAGGCATGTATTGCCCAAAGGAAGGACTATTAACAAATTCCAAACTGTGAGGAAACTGAAAGGTCAAAAGGACATTGCCTGCACACACCCAAGTGACAAACAATTGATCCCATCATTGGTGGTTGAAGTAATCCTTTGTCTGAAGGCACCCCCTTCCCTTAACCCCAAACCCAGCTCAAGCTTTGTAAAACTAATCAACAGAACATTAAGAGTAGTTGCAACACATGAACATCAACAGAAGGCCATTATTCAAATCCAGGAGTTTCCTGAGACCCATTGTTCAATCTCTGAGAGACACCTGGAATCCATTGTTTCAACACACCAAATCCTATCACCTAAGGGACATTTTAGTATAAATGCTAGCCCAAAATCATACTTCATGGTGCACAGATCCATTTCCAGGGGACACTTTGTCTCTCTGTGTGTAGCCAGGCACACAGATTCATTTCCTGGGGATGCTACGTCTCTCTGTGTTAGCCACTTCTGCTTCATCCATCCACGCTGCTGGTCTGCCTTGAGACTGCAGACTACAAGACAGGTGTCATATAAGCTCTGGAAAAACTCCCTGTCTATCCCTCTGTCAACCTTTCTTCTTCCATTCCTAATCGTCTTGTGTGTATGTTTTATCGTATGATTGTGTGTGTGATTGGTGTTTTTATTTTTAAGCCCTTAATAAATATCATTGTTAACATTTCCTCTTGCACGTGTGTGTGTATGTCAGTGTGTGTTGCCCCCTTTTGCATTGCTAAAGTCAAGTTGCTACTAATTTCTCCAACATATCAGAAACTTGATATTTATGTGGAATTTCCACAAGCACTTAGGGGAACAATCTATTTAAAGTGAGTCCTTCCAGATTCAGTGGGATCTATTCCCTACTGAGTGCGCAATATTAATTTATTAATATTAGTTAATTTGTTTAGAGCCTTTATATCCTGCTCTTCAGCCAAAAAAACCCACACACAGAGCAGATTACAAATGGTTAATTTGATCATTTCCATGCCCTCAGGCTTACAATCTAAATAAGACACAACACACAAGGAAAGAGGAATGACGGTCAGGGAGGAGATTAAGTCCAGCAGATGCTGCCTGTTTTCTCTTTCAGAGGACACAACAGTGGCAGTAGGGATGGAGGGAGGGCTCTTCCTCAGTTGCAGGGACCTAGGCATGATGGAGCTGTGCCTGCCTGTTCTTCTCTCGCTCAGAGGACACAGCGGTGGCAGTAGGGATGGAATGAGGGCTCTTCATCAGTTGCAGGGATCTAGGCACGATGGAGCTGTGTCTGCCTATTCTTTTCTCCCTCAGAGACTATAGCGGTGGCAGTAGGGATGGAGTGAGGGCTCTTCATCAGTTGCTGGGCCTAGGCATGATGGAGCTGTGCCTGCCTGTCTTCTCTTCCTCCAAGGCCACAGCAGTAGGAGTTAGGATGGAGGGAGGGACTTTCATCCATTCTTGGCCCCAGGCATGTGTGGGGAAACAAACGGCCCTCTGCCTGTGATTATTATGCTTCCTGCCCTCTTTGATTTGTTAAGGAAAAAAAGGATGTCCTTTTGTTAATCTTCCAAAATATATTAAGATTATCCTGTGAGGCATTGCTCATAGATCCCTCATGTTTACTAGAGCAAATGGTGTTGTACAGTATTACTGTATATATGACTCTTGAGTGGTAATGCATCTGATGTGTTGCAATGCTATTAAAAGTTGCTGGGAATTTAGCACTCTTGAATAGAGTGGACCTGAGTTATAAATACACATGCATAGGATTTTTCCACACTGATCTGAAGGTGTGTGTGTATGTGTGTGTCTTTCATTGGGTTTGTCAGCATGAGTGGGAATACCCCAGATGTACCCTGGAGTATCCCAGCCCTGGGCCCGTGGCATTTCCCCCCATTACCTATCCTTACGTTTCGGCAGTGGAAGGTTGCCTGCACCCCCATGGCCCGCATATGAACTAGCGCTTCTCTTCCCCATGCTCACCATGTCTTCCAAGACCAGGAATGAGGTACCTGGCAGTGGTCACATGGCTGGGTACTGCGCAGTGACCTCAGTAGACATGACAGTTACGGTAACAGAACGCACCATTTTCTCTGGAAGAAATGCAGGAAATTGTGAGCTTTTTACCACCTGTCCATGGGGTATTTGCCCCAGATTCTCGCCAGGACCATCCTGGATATTGTCCGGACAGTTCAGACTCGGATAAGGGCAAAAACCCTGTGTCCGGACTGCTGGGCGCAGAAACAGGAGGAGGCCGTTCCATTTGGCCTTTGCAGACAAGGCCATTGTCACATTAACGGTAGTACTTTTTGCTCCTTAATTGTTGTGTTTTATTGTTTTTAGGGGAAATAAAGTTCTGTAAATTTCACTGAGAGTCCTTTGAGCAGGATATAAAGGCCCAATTCCTATTCATAATTCCAAGGAGAACAGACCCACTGAATCAGTGGGATTCACCTAAGTGTTGACAATACATTTAGTGGGTCTATTCTGGTTGTGACTACCAATAGGATTCAAGCAAATATTTCAAGGCTGCAGTTCTAAAGATGTGTGCTAGAGAGTCAACCTCTCAGAAACAAAAACAGTCAACCTCTCAAAAACAGTGAAATATCTCATTAAGTAAAGAAGTATAGAATTGCTGTATAATTTCACTTAAACATTTGATAAATTGCATGTTTAAAATAGGCATTTATAAAATATTAAAGATGTTGTTATAAAGTTCATGGCCTAACAGGCAGAACACCAAGATGAAAAATCTGTTCGTGGGTTGTCTTATTAAAAATATGGGAGCCATGAATCAAATCCAGAGATGGATGAATTTGCCAGTTTTCCTTACTTCCAAATTCACATTCAGTTTTTTTTTAAGTCTCTTATTTTTTCTCTATCCTGTTTATCAAGAATTTTGACAACTTTGGTAAGTTCTTACTTTTTTTAAAAATTAACTATTAAAATTCTAAATCATGTGTGCAAGTCAAATTGAGCATAATGGAGAACACCATGTTGTACTGGGCTTCCACCTAGCTGTTGATGACTATTCTATGGGGTAGGAGGCGGGGAAGAAGATAAAGGCTGGTGCCACACTGCATAAAAAATACAGTTTGACACTGCTTTAAATGCCATGGCACAATGCTATAGAATTCTGAGATTTTTAGTTTTGTGGGGTATTTAGCCTTCTCTGTTAGAGAACTCTAGTGCCACAACAAACTACAGATTCCTGGATCCTATAGAATGGAGCCATGATAGTTAAAATGGTGTCAAACTGCATTATTTCTGCAGTGTGGCAGCAGCCGTAGCAACCATTATTCAGCCTAACAGACATGGTTGAATACATAGGAATTCAAACATAGATTTTAAAAGGCTAAACACTCAAAGATTTGTTTATGGACATGTTACTCAGCTTTTCCTTTCTCTGATATTCAATTTCTTTTTTAAAAAAAATAAAATTTCTTTCAAACTCATTTGTGAAGAAATGTATGTCTTTGGATGAGTGCTCATCAAAAATCACTCATCCCTAACAAATTGGAATAAAAAACAAAATTGGAATATGGTAACTTCAAATACAAACTAAATCTTCACACATAAATTGAAAGCAAAAGTGGTTGTTTTTGCTCACCATAATTTATTTTGGCACAAAGTTGCTAGAAGGCAAGCAAGCTGGCAATAAAAAAGAATAATATTATGAGAAAGTGAATGGCTTTGGGAGTAAATTGTTTGCTGTTGGTTTTGTAAATGAACTAAAAAAAGACTATTAGGCTGTGTGAATGCACTACAAAGCAAACGTCTGTTTATTAGTATATGATGTTAAATCAATTGCAGTGACTACATTAAGATAGCACAAGGGTCCATTCAGCTTCTAGTAAGATAACATTACTTTAGAAGGATTAAGTTTGGTTACTGGAAGAACTCCAGCAGCAATTAGGTATTTATAGCAATACTGTATGTTTTGTATTCATGATGGAAGAGGAGGAACACAACAACATGTCTCTGTATTTGATAGGCATTCAAGACCCAATAAGAGGCATAGTGTAGGAGAGACTCAGATGTCCTGTGCAGCCAGAACAAAACTGTTCTCACACACTCCACTATGATGATTACTTAGGATCATGCCAAATATTGGAATTTGTGATAGTCCTACACATGGTTTTCTTGCTGAAAATACCCACACAGCATTATGTACAGATGCACTACTCACAGTAAAGGGTATCTACATGAAAAACTGAAACCAATCAAAGTCATGCCATCTCTTTGTTAGCTATCTGTACGGTATCTCTGAGTAGGGAGCGCCTGCATAAGGCTGGTCTGACTACAGCGAGCCACCTACTTGTAAATGCCAAGTTGGATAGCTAGTGTATTTGTATGTGGAGGTCTCCTTAAAAACAGCCTGGAACCTTGAAATTGTACTAGAATTCTGGTGGGTTTGCCTATGTGGAGCCATATTGCACCTGCTCTTAAAATCACCACCACAGCTCTTAATTCATGCTCATCTTAGTTGATTACAGCAACTTGATTTGGCTTGATGACTTGGATCCAGGTTCAGTGTTTCTGTAAAGAAATGCCAATTACTATTCTCTTTTTTAAAAAGACAGCTGGAGAAGCTGGGCCTGGATCCAGACGACCTAAAGCTCTACCATCAGGTTCTTAATCGAGGGGAAGGAAACTGTGGACCACAGACAATGAGCAGACTTGTCCTCATTTGAAATGTAAAAAGGCTGAGATTTTGAGTGGCATGGCACAAAGGGAGACGATCAGACATTTTACTCAGGACAGCCTGAGCGCCCGGGAAACATGGGAGGAGATGGCCCGGGTCCTGGATCGGCCAGATTTGACACAACAGGCTCGGGAGACAGTGCTTTCGGGGACCGAACCTCCGGAGGGTGTCAGGGGACCCAGAAAGTGAGAGGGCCAAAAGAGGAAGAGGAAGGAGCCTGGTTTCCCAGCTATGAGTTTTTGGACAGTGCCCTGGTCCACAGTGTGCCTGGTAAACCTCTATGTGATGTTGGGGTTATTTTTCCAAAGACAAAGGGAGATAAAGAGTCAAAATCTGCAAGATGTAAAAGGCACTGCTTATTATGATAAGAACGTAATTGAAAATTTAGCATTGAGTGAAAAAGAGAAATTGCCAAACCATCATTGGAATTTTTTTGGGCCGTGGTTTAATGAGACAGCCCCAGCAATAACTTAAGGGATATCTTTAAATAAATATTATTATTATTATTATTATGTGTTTGTATTATTATTTTTATTAATTTTTATTATTTTTTTTCTTTTCCAAATATGTACAATTGTAATGTGTAAGATCTAATTTTAATATAAAGGTGTAAATATAATGTTCATTGGAAAAGGAAAGAGTGCCTATAGTGTGCTTAGATTAAGAGGAAACATATATTAGTGTTATGATTGATAGTTTTATTTTTGTATTAGTAAGAAAAGAGGGAAACTTTTTTTTTTTTTTTTTGCGTTACTGTTACAGCCTTTTGCAGTCAGGTATATTTTTCAGTAGAATGGTCTTATTCCAATAAAAAAATCCTAATCCCCACCCATGTAGTGGCAAGGAAAAATCTTTGCAAGGATACTCCTGAACAGATTAGTTCCTGCTATTGCAGAGGAACTTCTTCCTGAAAGCCAATGCGGCTTCAGAGCCAATAGGAGTACTACAGATATGGTATTTGCCCTTAGACAACTACAAGAGAAATGTAGAGAGCAGAACAAGGGTCTCTATGTAACATTTGTTGACCTCACCAAAGTCTTCGACACTGTGAGTAGAAAAGGTCTGTGGCAGATACTGGAAAGATGAGGATGTCCCCCCAAATTCCTTAAAATGATTATCTTGCTACACGAGGGCCAGCACGGGCAAGTCAGATATGCATTTCTCTTTCAGAGCCCTTTCTAATAACTAATGGAGTGAAGCAAGGTTGTGTTCTTGGGTCAACTTTATTTACAATCTTCTTCAGCATGATGCTCCAAAGGGCTATGGCAGAACTTGAAGAAAAAGACGGCATCTATATACATTACCGTACTGATGGTAGCTTGTTTAACTTAAGCTGTCTGAAGGCTCACACTAAAACTCTAAACTATCTAGTCCGTGAGCTGCTCTTCGCTGATGCTGCTGCCCTTGTTGCCCACACAGAAGCAGCTCTGCAGCACCTAACATCCTGCTTCGCAACAGCTGCAGAGCTGTTTGGGCTGGAAGTCACCCTGAAGAAAACGGAAGTTCTTTACCAGCCTGCACCACAGGACGAACACCACCATCCCCACATTGCCGTCGGCAACTCTGTGCTTAAATCCGTTCAGCAGTTCACCTACCTGGGAAGCATAATCTCCTCAGATGCCAAGATTGACAAAGAGATTGATCACAGATTAGCAAAGGCATATAGCGCATTTGGAAGACTTTACAAAAGAGTCTGGAGTAATAAACACCTGAGGCGAAGCACAAAATCAGTGTGTATAGAGCCATTGTACTGTCTATTCTCCTGTATGGGTCTGAAACATGGGTCACCTATTGCCACCACTTACGACTCCTCGAACGCTTTCATCAGTGCTGTATACGCACAATCCTAAATATACACTGGACTGACCATGTGACGAATGTTGCTGTCCTTGAGCAAGCAGGGATCACCAGCATTGAGGCCATGATATTGAGAACACAGCTGTGCTGGGTAGGGCATGTTTCTAGGATGGAGGACCATTGCCTCCCAAAAATAGTACTCTATGGTGAACTCGCCATGGGTCAGCGTAAGAGGGCCACTCCAAAAAAACGATGCAAAGACTCCCTGAAACAACATCTCAGGCTCGACCAAATTGATCACCAACGATGGTCTGCCCTGGCCTCACATTGGGAGGCATAGAGATGCACTATCCACAATGCTGCAGCCTTATTTGAGAACTCACGCCAAACAAGTCTTGAAGAGAAACGACAACACAGAAAGAATCACAACCCAGAAACATCACCCAAGGAGACCTTCTGCTGTGCTTTCTGCAACCGGACTTGTTTATCTCGGATTGGCCTTTTTAGTCATCAGTGCGCTTGCAGAAAGCGCGGAATGAATCCTTCCTGAATCTTCATTTGCAAAGAAAAGCCAGAGAATGGCAAGAGGAGTGGAGGCTGTTTCTGCAACTGGGGACAAACAGGAAATGCTATCCTCTTGGATGTTCTAGAGATCCTCTGGAGATTTTAGAGGGAGGATGTTTCCTGTGTGCATCCATCTGCCCTGCCCCCACCACCACTAAAAGGCCACAAGGGAGGCACGCTAGGAAGGAAGGTTGCAGGTGAGCAAGGGGGAAGGAGGCCATGGGGAACATGCTAGCAACAGGAAGGAAGACTGCCTGGGCAATGGGTCATTACGTAAAGGAGGATCTAGATGCCTCCTTCTGCAAGTCCATAACAGAACATATGCAGGAATAATGACTGCATACACTACTAATAAGATTACAGTTTGTGTTAGTAAAAAGAGAGTTAAAGGTCACAGTTACATGTTACACAATTGTCTTGTGCATATAATTAAACTGTGTGGAGTGATGTATCCATGTTTTTCTATAAACGGTTGACCACTGTCATTTATTTCCACACCCACAATTTTATAGATGCTTGTCTTACTGCTCTCAAACACAACACAGGTATTTGAACATGACTTGAAAGAATGACTCACTCCAAATTCTTTTATCACCAGTAAAAAAAAGTTGACCACAAGAACAAAACATAGCAGAAATTTCCCAAACACAATTGCTTATGTTAACATGTTTCTCTTGTTTGGTTTGGAAACTCTTTAGTTTTAACATATATGTAGTTGCTTGACACTTGACAATTGCTTGACCTACAAAAGAAAACGAGGAACTTCTGCCTCTTGGTGATGTGATAAACTTAAGGTGGATTCATGTTACAACACCAGACACAGGAAAGAAGTAAAAGAACCTAATTGTCTCTTCTGGTGGACACGGCTGGCCTCTATCTGCTGGGATGAAACAATTCCAGATAACCTTTCTGAATACTGTATTTTGTAACATTTATCTACATGCCTCAGCCACATCCATTTCCAAATGAGTTTATTGTCCTTTGGGGTTGGGGCAACTCCCCTCACCTAGAATTGTTTGACCTACCTACCTAGAAGAGGCTTGGGTTATTTTATTTTGGTCTTGCCTCTTCCTCAGCCCTGGGAATCAAAGTGGCTTAAAATGCTAAAACAAATGCAGATGAAATTCCAAATTATCAAGACATAGAAAAGTTAAATAGAATTGAACTATAAATAGAATTAATGTAAAAGCAATTGAAAATTATACTCATTAAAAACAGCAACAGCAACAAAAATGTAGACAATAAAGCACCTTATGAAAAGCCCCTTTCACATCTGTAGTTAGTTCTGAAAGGCTATGAAAAGAATAAAGTATCTGACTGCTTCCAGAGTGACACCATGGAGTGTGCTAGTCTAGCTTGTTTAGGGAGTTCCAGAGCCACTGAGGAGGCCCTCTCCCATGTTCCTACCCAATGTACCTGCAAGAGTAGTGGGACGGAGACAAGGGTTTCCCATGAAGCCCAAGACACAGCCAGGTTCATACGGATAACTTAATAACTTGGACCCTTTATAGGCTAGACCAGTGGTTCTTAATATGTAGACCACGGACCCCCAGGTGGGCCACAATGTCCTCACAGGGGGTCTGCGAAGGCTTGTAGGCTGCTCAGCCCACGTGATAGGAGCCAAGGCAAAGACTGACTGGCTTGGTCTGCACATTGCTCTTCAGTCCACTCCAGCCACAAATTTGCAAGAAGAAGCAGGAGAAAAGTCTTCCCTTCCCTCTAGTGCATCTGAGGGAAGGATGAATGGATGGTGTAATTGTATTATTATCAGTTATTATAATTATTGTTAGGGTTTTACATCTTGAGTTAAGTCTTGGGGGTCCACGGTAACAAAAGATATTTAAAGGGGGTCCCTGGTAAAGAAAAGGTTAAGAGCTATTGGTCTAGGCCATCCTTAAATGTGCACAAGTCTAGAACTGAATATGACAATAAAATCAACCTTGGGTTAAATGTTATCTAAAAATGGATGGAAAAGAACATTCAAAATTAAGATTAAAACACCACGTGGAGGATGGGAAATACTGTATAGAAGAGATGCAAACAAGGTTTAATTTGTGCTCTATGGTGAGGTTAAATACTCCTCAGTGCTAGGGCTCAACTTCACAGTATGCAAAATCAAGATTAAACAGTAGAATTTAGTGTAAAGTGGTATGATCTCTAGCCTGATGTCAGCAATGACTTCTTTCCTAATGAAAATGACACAGACAACACATGGTGACTTGATTCCATTTCCGTGTGACGTTCAAAAAGAGGATTGATAATGTGGGGTAAAAATCAGGGATGAAGACAGAGACGGTGTGAACATTTGCAGCACCATATCTAGAAGACATTTGTTCTCCGGGCAGCAAATATGTATTTAGCCGACTTCAAATGTAGCCGTAAAACAAGTACATCTCTAACTCATATTCTCATTAATTCATCATTTCTTAAATTAATATTCTAGCTCATGGATAATTTAGCAAATGAGACAAAGCCATACCCTTGATTGCTTTAAGCATGGTTTGCTGAATAAGCCAAGATCTGGTTCACAGACATTCAATTTATTTATTTATTTATTTATTTATACCCCGCTCTTCAGCCACAAGGCTATCAGAGCAGCTTACAAATTGTTCTTAGGCAATAGCAACTTATACATCTACACTGCATTAAACAGTTTCCAATGTGTGTTAACTAATTGCCCCCACAAGCTAGGTACTCATTTTACCGACCTACGAAAGGATGGAAGGCTGAGTGAACCTTGGAGCCCGCTGGAATCGAACTTGCAACATGGTGACTTGCAGTACTAGCATTTAACCACTGCACCACCAGGCAGGCTGTGAAATGTTTCTTCCTCTGTGAAAACCTGACTGCCCAAGGAAAAATAAGGGTGTTGTCCATATGAGATGTGGGGTGGGGGGGGGCAGAAATGTAGATTGATGTGCACTAAAGCCAATTTGAAGCAGCTTCGATTGGTCTTAACTTTTTTTGGCAAAATCATAGGCATGAGAAGCTATCCACTTTTGCTGCCTCAATGGGCATGCCTGCAAATCAAGATGGCAGGCATGAATGAATTACTCATATTTTTATTTTCACCAGTTGCTGCTGCTGAACAGTATTTTTAAAAAAGCATATCTACAGTGCAAAAGTGTGATATTCCACCTAAATAAATTTTTAAAAGTGGGGGAAAGTCTGTTTCGTCTCCCCAGCACACAATCGCTAAGGCAAAATTCCAACATGGTGGCTCCAGGTGCTGGCCTTGTTAGCAAGCTCTGCCCCTGCACACATCCAACCAATCAGCTTTCCACTTCTGCTCTTATTGGGAATGCAAATGAATGTGAATCAGATTGTCCCAATGAGCAGGTATGCACATTCCCCACGGAGCTTTTTTAAAACTTTGTGAAAAGCCGCAAAGGCTTTTCCTTCGAGTTTTTGGTGGATTTGCCCCCCCCTTCTTCCAAATACTGCAGATTGATGCGGTATGGCATTTAGACAAATCGTATTTTCCTCAAATTCTATGAGGAGTATTTTTGCTGTTTAGACAACCCTCTTGGTGCCACTGTTTTACCACTAGTATTGGCACTGATATGCTACAGAAACAGATGGGGGAGGGAGGGGAGGAAGTTCCCCCCCCCATATCTATCCCACCTTTCTCCCACCAATAAGACTCAAGGTGGCTAACAACATCATTATAAAAACAATACAGGCTAAAAACTGTACAAAGTTAAAATCACATTATAAATATAAAATTTAAAAAGTTATTAAACAATGTACAAGTTTTTAAAAAGTAACAGGAAAGCTCTCCTCTGGAGATATTGAGTCACTTTCTACATGAGCCCTCCCCACAAACCCACAATCCTAACAACTCCCCTCCCTCCCTCCCTCCCTGTCCTTCATAGACATTCCACCTCACAAAGGCATATTTCTTTTAAAATCTTTTCCTCACAACCTTCTTATAGAAGTGCCTTTTTGACTGGAAAGATTTTCTCCATCCACATCCACATCAGGGTTTTTATTACTATTGCCTAGCAGCTGAAGATGCTTTTTTGTTTCCATCCAAATATAACTGTGATCAGTGTAGACAGTGATAGAAAGATGAAGCGCATTTGGAAGACTCTGCAAAAGAGTCTGGAGTAATAAACTCCTGAGGCGAAGCACAAAAATCAATGTGTATAGAGCCATTATACTGTCTATTCTCCTTTACGGGTCTGAAACATGGGTCAGCTATCGCCATCACTTACGAATCCTCGAACACTTTCATCAGCGCTGTATACGCACAATCCTAAATATACACTGGACTGACTATGTGACGAATGTTGCTGTCCTTGAGCAAGCAGGGATCACCAGCACTGAGGCCATGATATTGAGAACACAGCTGCGCTGGGCAGGGCAGGTTTCTAGGATGGAGGACCATCACCTCCCCAAAATAGTACTCTACAGTGAACTCGCCATGGGTCAGCGTAAGAGGGGTGCTCCAAAAAAGCGATACAAGGACTCCCTGAAGCAACATCTCAGGCTCGGCCAAATTGATCACCAACAATGGTCCGCTCTGGCCTCACATCGGGAGACATGGAGACACACTATCCACAATGCTGCAGCCTTGTTTGAGAACTCACGCTGAACAAGTCTTGAAGAGAAACGACAACGCAGAAAGAATCACAACCTGGAAACATCACCCAAGGAGACCTTCTGCTGTGCTTTCTGAAACTGGACTTGTTTATCTCTGATTGGCCTTTTTAGTCATCAGCACGCTTGCGGAAAGTGCAGGATGAGTCCTTCCTGAATCTTCATTTGCAAAGAAAAGCCAGAGGGGGGGTTTAAACATATACCCCTTAAATACATGACAGATGCATGCAAATTTTGCCTGTAGTTGTTTTTCTCCCTCCTCTCCTCCCTCCAAAATAAGGGCAAGTTTTCAAATATCACTCTGGCCCATAACTATAAATGAACATCACTTTAAGCCATGAATAGTCTCCCCCCCCCTTCAGTCTCCATAGGCACGTGTCTGTCAGTATTAAAAAGTGTGCAGCCTCTGACTAATAAGGCCGCCAGCCTTTTACCAAATCCTCCTCCTGTTCCTTTAACCACAACTTAATTCTGCACCCAGACATTGTATGTGTACGTGTCTTTATGGCGACCCCATGGATTTCACAGGGTTTTCTTGGGCAAAGAGTACTGTACTCAAGCAGTAGTTTTGCCAGTTCCTTCATCTGAAATGTAGCCTACAGCAGTGGTTCTTAACCTTTTCTTTACCAGGGCCCCCCTTTAAATATCTTTTGTTACCACAGACCCTCAAGACTTAACTCAAGATTTAAAACAACAACAACAACACCACCTGATAATAATAATAAGAATAATACAATTACACCATCCATTAACCCTTCCCTCTGAGGCACTGGAGTGGCAGGGAAGACTTTTCGCCTGCTTCTTCCTGCAAGTTTGTGGCTGGATTTGATTGAACAGCAATGTGCAGGCCAAGCCAGCCAGCCATCCTTTGCCTTGGCTCCTCTCATGTGGCCGCTCCACTGCAGGGAGGAGGTGGGCCAAGCAGCCTTCAAGACTTCTGGGACCCCCTGTGAGGACATTGTGGCTCCCTGTGAGGACATCCCAGACCCCAGGTTAAGAACCACTGGCCTACATCACCTGGGATTCTTTGGCGATCTCCCATCCAAATACTTAACCAGGGCTGACCTGTTTAGCAGGCAAGGTCAGATGGAATATGATGCCTTTCAGGTATTTTGGCATTGGAGAGCTGAGAAACAAATCCCTTAAAGAGGGAACTGCAGTTCAAGCTTCTGTCAGAATGCAACAGGTTGCTCAGCCCTTTTTTGTCCCATGTTTTTCAATATCCTCCCACACCACCCTGCCCCACCCCCAAAATCTGGGAACGACTGGATTTGGTGACACTGATGACTTTATTGAACAAGGGAAGAAAAGGTGAGTGAATACAGTATATCAGTGGTTCTTAATCTGTGATCCAGGGACCCCCAGGGGACAGTGATGTCCCCACAGGGGGTCTGTGAAGGCTGCTGGGCCCACCTCCTCCCTGCAGTGGAGTGGCCATGTGACAGGAGCCAAGGCAAAAAAGGTTGGCTGGCTGGCTGGCTTGGCCTGCACATTGCCATTTAATCCACTCCAGCCACAAAGTTGCAGGAAGAAGCAGGAGAAAAGTCTTCCCTCCCCCTCCAGTGCCTCTGAGGGAAGATTTGGTGGATGGTGTGATTGTATTATTATCATCATCATCATCATCAGGTATTGTTGTTGTTGTTGTTAGGGTTTTAAATCTTGAGTTAAGTCTTGGGGGGCCCACAGCAACAGAAGATATTTAAAGAGGGTCCCTAGTAAAGAAAAGGCGAAGAGCCACTGCAGTATACAAGTTGTCTCTTCACATTCGCTGGGTTTGGTTCCAGGAAACCCCCCCACCCCCGTGGATACCCAAATCCGTGAATACTCAAGTCCCATTATATGCAATGGCATAGCAAAATGGTGTCCCTGATATAAGATGGCAAAATCGAGGTTTGCTTTTTCGGATTATTATTTTTTAAAGAACATTTTCAACCCGTGACTACTGAAATCCGTGAATACCAAATCCGTGAATATGGAGGGACAACAGTCTTATTGGGGAATGCAGAGCTACATAACGAAGGGTCTGGACTGGAGTCCGACTCGAAGCACGGTTAACGTGGCTTGTGTGGGTGGGTGGGTGGGTGAGGGGAACCAACTTTGAACGTGATGTGAGTAGCGGGCGTTGTGTTCCGTGTTGAGGGGCTGCAACGGAAAACGTACTGATAATGTCCCGTGGAAAACAACCCCCCCACCTTTTCCTGGGCTGAAACAACGGTGCCCATGGGGTTGACAGGCGTGGCGGGTCCTCTCCAGCTGCTGCCCCCCCCGGGCTCCTCCCTCCGGCTCTGGCGCGTCCCTTCTCCGCCCACCGGCTGGGAAAGACCCCAAGCGGCTCCCGCGCCCTCCGCCCCAGTAGCCGCCGCCGCCGCCCTCTGGCCGCCTGAGGAGGCTGAGCTGGATGGGAGACTCTCGCCAGCTGGGCTTCCGTGGCGCGCCTCTCCCTCGCCGAAAGCGGAGCAGCAGCCCCAGAAGAAGCCGAGGCAAGCCAAGGATGGTTCGCCAGGGACCGCGGCATTATTAGCCCGGGAGAGGCTTTGCAAACGGAGGACCCCTTTGCCTTTGGAGGTAGGAGGAGGAGGGCGAGCCAGAGTTTCAGGGCAGGGTGAGGGTAGCTGTGTTTATAAAGGCACCTAGATTCCACCTCAGCATTAGGAAGAACTTCCTGACAGTAAGAGCTGTTCAGCAGCAGGATACACTGCCTCGGAGTATGATGGAGTCTCCTTCTTTGGAGATTTTTAAACAGAGGCTGGATGGCTATTTGTCAGGAATGCTTTGACTGTGTATTCCTGCATGGCAGGGGGTTGGACTAGATGGCCCTTGTGGTCTCTTCCAACTCTAGGATTCTATGATTCACCTCAGGACGAGGGGGCTTGGATGGAGGGGGGAAAAGAAGTCTTTTGCCTGGCTTCCAACCCAGCCACCCTAGCAGACTTATCAGGAGGAAAAAACCCTCTGTCTAGACAACAACACCAACACCAACACCATAGTTTATTGATTAGTCACTAGACCATACCAAGGTGATTAAATTCCAACATTATATAAAATTGTAACAGTAAATGAGCAGAAATACACTCCCTCTGTCTAGACAAAATAGGATTTTTTTAAATTAAAAAATATGTTTCATTTTGTATGTTTTAGTTTTTAATCTGTTGTATATTATGTTTTAATCTGATTTTAACAATTTTATTTTAAATATTATATATATATATATATATATATATATGGTATTTTAATTTGTTTTATGGAAGCCCCCTCGGGTCCCATCTAAGGCGAAAGGTGGTATAAGAATAAATAAATAAATAAATAAAAACACCTAAAGGAATTTTTCCTAAATTCCTAAGAAATCGTGCTGTTTCTTACATGCACATGTGTAAGCAGGGTTGGTTTAAGGGCCCTGCAGCACCTGCAGCTGCAGGGGGACCTGTCATTGTGGGGGGCCCGCCATAACCTACCTCCTACAAAAAGATTCTTAGTAATAATCTGAATATCCTGTATTGTGAATAGGTTAGGTAGATTGACCCGAGATAAACATATGCCCCCCCCAACATAAAGCGTTGCACGCCTCCCCCCAATTCCTTAAACTGGCCTTGTATGTAAGTATGTTGTCTCCATTGCCACTCATGGCATCTGCATAGGTTTTGTCGAAGTCAATAGCAAAATATATATGAGAGATTGAGGACTTTTTCGGATGAGGGTTTATAACACTAGCAGCCTCATCCCCGTTGCGAGGCTGCTGCACTGCAGGGCATCCCTTTCGGATGACGCTCTGCCCTGCTGATACTCTGCTGGTACTGTTGTGTAACCGCGGGGACGCAGCAGCATTATATTTGGCGGTTTTCTAATCACAAAAGTTGATCGTGATTAGAAAACCGCCAAATATAACACTGCTGCGTCCCCGCGGTTACGCAACAGTACCAGCAGAGGATCAGTAGGGCAGAGCATCATCCGAAAGGGATGCCCTGCAGCGCAGCAGCCTCGCAACGGGGACGAGGCTGCTAGCGTTATAAATCCTCATCCGAAAAAGTCCTGAGACTATCCAGCTTTTTTCTCAGTCATCCAGAGGTGCCCTGTGGAGTTGCAAACTGACACACACACACACACACACGGTGCCATTTTATTTATTTATTTATTTGATTTACATGCCACCTTTCTCCCAGAAAGGGATCCAGAATAGGACTCATATGCACCCTTAATTTTAGAGTTAGTGGCATGAAACTAAGCAGACATGAGTCAAAGTTGTGAATCTAAATTGCAGGTTAATTGAAAAGCTTTCAAGGACTCACTCAAAATAAGTTGAAATGCTGGTCGCTTTGGGAAAAAGAGTCCAGCATTTAGAGCTTGGCATTTCCTTAGGTTAGATTTAGCAAGATGCTGGATAGCATTTGAGCATCTTTTGTGATTCCTTTGGAGGGCAGTAGTGGAGTGAGCACACAGCTAAAACAGTTTGCCTTTAGATTGCAGAAAGGGGAAGCCTGAGAAAGGGTGTGAATACTCTGACTGGTGTACTTGGTCCTAGATAGGTTTGTGTATGGAGCTGCGAGGGTGACTTTTAAAAAAATCTTGGTTTTGCCTAACTGGCACACAAGATAAGCCTTGAGTCGAGAGCCTGCTGAGATTCTGTACAGATCTGTCAGTGTGAGAGATTTTGGTGCTTTGCAATACAGCCAACTTTCACATTCAGAACCAGCCGTGCCTTTCCTTTTTGGAAAACTGACACTAATTTTATCCAGATTGCCTCTTCTAGCACTGACAAGCTGTGTGTTGGAATCACAAAAGTCTCTTTACTAAGGTTACTTATTTGATTTTCAACTCTCAGAAGCCTTGTTTAAATAAATGAAATGAGCTCAAAAGAAAGAGGAAGGAAAGCTGAAAGAGAAGGGAGTGAACCTAAACCCTAAAGAGTGGTTACACTGATTTTTTTTAAGGACAAAGGGATTTTGATTAGTCTCAAATAGAGAGTTAGTTTGTGACTGTGGCTCTCCTCCAGGGCTTTGGTTTCCACATCACCTGCTTAGTTGAAAGAACATAAAGCAGAATAAATATATGACATGTCAAAGCCAATTTCCAAATGCTTCACAGCTATCTTGTTAGGTAACTTCTTAGTGCTAAGGTGTTGATACTTGGAGAGTGGTAATGCTGTCCTTGAAGTCAGAGAGGAACCCATAGATGGTTTCTGTTTTGCCTTGTTCTCTGCTTCCTATGCTTTACTCTTTGTACTAAGTAAAGCTGATCACCATTACCTACACAACTGAGTCTCCACAGTGGGATACTATTTTTTTTTTTAAAAAAACCCAACTTGTTGTTTGTTGTTGTCTCCTTCAAGTCATGTCTGACTTATGGTGACCCAAAGGCAAACCTATCATGGGGCTTTCTTGGCAAGATTTGTTCAGAGGGAGGTTGCCTGTGCCTTCTTCTGAGGCTGAGAGTGTGTGACTTGCCCATGACAACCCAATGGGCTTCCATGGTCAACCTGGTTTCCAGAGTCATAATTCAATGTTCAAACCATTACACTATTCTGGCTCAAAAAAAAAGGGGGGGGGGTTTCAAGACTACAATGTACCTTGGTGGAAAGGCTGAGAAGGGAAAGTGATTTAATAACTTATCAAAGGTTTGCCTCAGAGACTTCACAGGTTTTCTTGCACTGGAAAGTGTAAAGGGATGAGGGCTGACAGCATTAAACTTAAGAACACAGTCAAGCAATCACCAGCAACAGAGGGAGGAAACAGATTTTTGTTTGTTTGTTTTTTTGCCAAAAGTAAATCTTGCACCCCTTTCAAACTTTGTTTTGTTGGCCAGTGCAGGGAGGGAACCCTTGCTGGAAATTTGTGAGCCACCAGTCAACCTTACAGTGAGAGTCTAGTAGCCATTAACTTCCCTTTAACCTCTGGGTTGCATTCTCCCACACTTGTAACAAGGACACTGATGACTCATGCACAAAGCTCCTGTGACTCATGGGCAGCTTGTGAGCCACTATTTTGAAAACACACCACTCTATTGTATTTAGAATGTAAGTGTAGGAGGCGGGAAAAATGGAGTTGGCTTATAAGGTCCTGAAAATTTCCTCCAAAGATTCTTGTGGACTTAAGTGCACCTTCATATACAGACTGCAACATTTAATGCTTCCTCTGGCGTCCACATCGTTGAAATTTAATTTAGCAGTAATATATGCATACATTTTACAAAAGTATAACTATCAAATGATACTGTTTCTTCCAAATAATTGTGGTTTTTTTCTTCTCCTCCAGAACTGTGTATTCACATGCAGGGGACTGGCTATAGTTTTGGTGCATTCAGTCTAAGTTCTTCATGTCAACAATCTGGTGGCCTTTTGAGGATGGTTAGAGGGGGTGACCAGGGTTACTTTACAGAAATAATTCATTGAATATTTCTAAATCCCATTCATGAGAATGTGCTGGCTTATAGAATGGCTGGGATCCTATTGGTTCATTCCAATTAGAGCAGAACTATTGAATCAATTAATCAGTGGTGAATCAATATGTAGGAAAATTGAACTGATTCAGTGGGTTTACTCTAGTCAGGAGAAACAATAGGATTCAGGCCAAAGTGAGCTGGGGGGAGTAAATAAGAGATTGTCCCTCATGGGGTAATTGGTTTATAAGGAACAGTTGTGCTTAATGGAACTGCAGTAGGCTGGAAACACTGGAGTGTTGAGATGGATGAGTTACTCTTCCGCAGTGTAGTTAGGCTACTGGACTAGGACTAAGGAAAGCACAGCTTTCAGATCCAAGGATGAACCAAGTTTGCTGTTGTATACCTTCAAGTTGTTTCCAGTTTATGGCAACCCTGAGGCAAACCTGTCATGGAGTTTTCTTGGCAAGATTTGTTCAGAAGGGGGGTTGCCATTGTGTCTTCTGAGGCTAAGAGAGTGTGACTTGCCCAAGGTCAACCTGTGGGTTTCCATGGCTGAGCGGGGATTTGAACCCTGGTCTCCAGAGTCCTTGTCCAACACCCAAACCACTACACCATGCTGGCTCTTACTAACCAAGTTGCTTATTGAGTTATTCCTGGACAAGCATATCTTTCTGAAGATAAAGCAGGAGATAAATCCAAACATTGGGTTCTTAAAGGCCATTGTTGGTATGTTTCTGTCAGAATTACCCATTCATCAGATCAGAAGATGAATGTTACATGACAGCAAAGCACAGTTTATGGATCTTGTCCCTTTAAAAGCCTGAGTATTTAAAAAAAATGATAAGATAGTTGCTTTTGTTTTTAGTAGGTTCTGTCCTTCTTTAGTGTAAACTTTCTTCACTTTGTGTGGGTTGCCAAAGCCACTCACTATATTGGTAGTTTGATGGTGCTAGTGATGGGTGCACATCTAAGCCCCTTTAAAATCAGTTATTTTATGTATATGTAAAATGTATACAGGATTTTGGAACTGGAATGTGTGAGCATTAAATTCTCATTAAATTTGGTAACTCTAGCAGCATTAACAATCAGTTGGGGAGGAAGAAGAGATGATAAAGGTATGTAACTTGACAAGTTTGACCACCACATGGGTCTTTGGACTGGGTAAGCATTGTGCACGCAACTCGAGGTCTGCATATAGGGAATTTTCTACGTCCTATTGTATCTGGGAAGATCTGCCTGAAGAAACTTTCTTCCATGGCTGGCATCCTTTGGTTAGTCTTAACTAGACTAGACACAATCAATCAGTTGTTGAATGGTGAGTCAACAATTTATTGATTGATAACATTGGTAAATTCAATTAATGTAATAACTCTACTCTAGTCAGGAATACCAATAGGGTTTAGACTCATGTGTTGACAATCTTCCCTTGCTAGACTGGGGAAATTAAAATAAAAATATTATTGGGACTGTCATCCTATTACAGTATTGTATTGTATTTGTGAAATGTATTAAGCATTTTACAATAAGATAAAATGAGTTCTCTAGTCAAACTTATAATTCCCCCCCACAAAAAAACCCCCAAGGGTCCAAAGGAACAGCAAGGTAGTTAGAATGAGAATGCATGGAGTTGCCTCATACTGAGTCAGATAGCTGCTCCATTGAGCTCAGCATTGTCTATTCTGACTGGCACTGGATCTCTTAAGCTCACCGTGAGGGACTTTGCTGTTATTACTGCCAGTGGTGGTCTAGGGTCTAAATCTAATAGTTAGTCCCAACTAGAGTAGACCCAACAGATCAATGGGAACTTGGTATATTAACAATTTTGTAAGCTTCATCAATTTAACGGAGGACTAATGATGTAGTGGTTGAGGTTGGACTATGACTCTGGAGACCAGGGTTTGAATTCCTTCTCAGCCATGGAAACCCACTGGATGACCTTGGGCAAGTCACAGTCTCTCAGCTTCATAGGAAGGCAAAGGCGACCCCCCCCCCTCTGAACAAACCTCCCACGAAAACTCCATGATAGTTTTGCCTTACAGTTGCCATAAGCTGGAAACGACTTGAAGGCATGCAACAACAACATGAATGTAGCCCCTGGGATTTCTGTTCTTGTAAACTACATACTGTGCCACTAAGTCAGAGGTGGTAAATCATGTTGCCCCCCTGATGTTGAATTGCAACTCCCAGTATTCCTGGCCATTGTCTATACTGTTTGGAATTGATGGGACTTGCAAACCACAAGTTCTGGAGGAGCACATGATTTC
This sequence comes from Gambelia wislizenii, assembly GCA_030847615.1. Lineage (NCBI taxonomy): Eukaryota > Metazoa > Chordata > Lepidosauria > Squamata > Crotaphytidae > Gambelia > Gambelia wislizenii. The sequence continues at coordinate 158,504,748 of JAUMIR010000001.1, read as the reverse complement.
CCCCTATTCCTGGACTAAGCTAAGACTAGACACCTTATATCAATATAAGTATGTTCATATTAAGCACAATTTGAGTTACAAAAATATATAGGTGAAGGCTTTTAGAGACTGCATAAAGCCGATCATTGGATACATCTATATTTTTCTGCCCTCTAGTGGCTCCATTGCAAGCCCACTTACCAAGTGTTTAACGTGAAAGGAAAATTGGAAACCTATACTCTTTAGTTGTCAACTCGACACCTTCAGAATGGGTTAAAATAGTAAAAAGGGAGAAAGGAAAAAAATTAAAAGGCAATTATAAAAGATACTATGAAATTTATAAGAGAACTGAACAGTTTGCATTAAATGCTAGCTGCCCGCTCTCCAATCCACCTAAAATCTACTTTAAACAGAAGATTGTTGTTTTTCCAAATGATGTGTAGACTTGGCTGACAGAGGGGAACAAGTTCTATATCATTACTCAGTCATAATAAACCACTAAATATTTATTAGCACCAGTAGTCTATCAGCCTGAAACAGTTTCAAACAGGGAACTTTTGATAGGCAATCTTCTGGATTCTATTGAGAACTGAATCCTTACTGCCCACATGGGTTTAATCCAGATCCTTCTTTCCTTTCTCATCACTTCTCTTCTTGGGTGATCAGAGGAACAAAATACTTACAGCAAGGCAGGAATACTGCTTTGAGTATTCTAGAGCAGGGGTGAGACATCAGGCAGCCTTTGCCAGCATAGCCAATGGTGATGAACGCTGTGGTCCAACAACATCTAGAGGGCAGCATAAATCCCACCCCCTGCTGTGCAGCTTGCTTCCCAATGTGGTGTCCTCCAGATGTTTGGGATCTCCCATTAGACCTAAACAGCATGCCCAGTCGTTAGTTATGATGAACATGTCGTCCAAAAGAACTGGAAGGCACTGTACTGGGGAAAACTGCCCTACACCTGAAAGTGACAGAGTGAGGTGCCATCCTGTTGTCCTGGGGTGTAAGGTAACAGCTCCTCCCACAGGAAGTTTTTCAAGAAGCTAGAGGACTTTTGCACTACAGTTGTCCCTTCACATTTGCTGGGGTTAGGTTTCCCAGACGCCCGCGAATGTGAAAATTCCGCGAATAATGACTGCCCTCCCCCTCCCGCCAAAGCGACCATGGGGCCTCCGGGGGCCCCATGGTCACTTTCCCCCGCCTCCCCACTCCCTTCCAAGGCCTTCACAGGGCCTCCGGAGACCCTCCTGAGGCCCCGTGGATGCCTCCCCAGCCCTCCCCCTCCCTCCCAAGGCCTTCACGGGGCCTCCAGGAGGCCCCTTGTCGCGGTTTTGGGAGGGCGGGGAACCCTCCCCAAACTGTGAATAATCAAAACCACGAATGTTAAGTTTGCGAATGTGGAGGGGCAACTGTATATATGAAGGAGACAGAGATAAGCTGACTGGGGGACTGTAGGAAGTGGAGGAAGGTGGAACAAGATTTGCAGTAAGATCTGCATGCCTACAGTAGGCAGCAGTGGTAGATACAGATAAGTGTGTGTACATGCCTTTGAGTTGCCTGTCACCTTACGGCAACTCTATGAATTCTGGGGTTTTCTTATGCAAAGAGTACTCAGAGGTGGGTTGCTATTGCTGTGCTCTGAATGGTGGCCTACAAAGCCTAGTATTTCTTGGTGGTCCCTCATCCAAATCCTAACCAGGCCTGACCCTGCTTAGCTTCTGATATCAGATGGGATCTGGCACCTTCAGAACATTTAAGGCCACCTGAATGTTTCCTGCTTGTCTGTTCTGTGTCCTCTTTATGGAGACTGACTGATAGTCTCATGGATGACTTCTCTCTTTGCCTCCACCCAATCCTCTTTTTTTCTCTCTCCACCAAGTAGCAAGCAGGTAAGATCCCCAAACATAACCTCCCCATCTCTAGATGGAGTTGCTATAAGAAAGTGTCTTTTCCTTTCTTATTCTAAACAGCCTTTGCTGTTTTATCAAACATCACACTTCACTCATCTCTCTCGGACTGCATAGGCTTCCCCACCTCCCCACCCTCACTTTTGGGAGACTCAGCTGAGCAGGAGAGTGAAGAAAGGTGTTGTTTCATGGCCCTTTCCCTTGCATTTCTGAAATGAGGGGAGGGTGAATACAGTAGGATCAAGCAGGAACCAGGATGGAGGCAATTTTTAAGTTTCCCTGCTACAGCTGGAACAGCTCTGTAGTGCTACAGTCTCCATTACATCCCAAATGCCAAATTGTCAGAGGTTAATTACAAGTTACCTTTCTGAGTTTGCTTTACTAGGGAACATGTATTTAGCTGACCAAAGAGTAATACCAGTAGTTGGTGTGGTCTTTGTGGCAATGTTAGGGCTGGTTTAGCACCACTCTGCTTATTTCCTTGTATAAACTATTTAAAGGAAGGCAAGCTATTAATAACTCCAATCAAAAAGGATTCTCTTATTGGAAAGACAGAGAGCCAGTACAGAAGTTTTAAAATCTTCTGTGTAATGCAAACCTGAATGCTCTTCCAGCTGAATGACAGAAGCTATATTTTGCTTGGTGTTAATCCCCAGGTTCTGATACTGCTTCTGGATGGCAGTTTGTATGAGGGTAGGCTTCAGACTCCCCCCCAACCCTCCCCCAATACCTGTAGATACAGGTATGCCAAGTTATGCCGGATTAGATGCCAGGGCAGCTCACAAAACATAAAAACAATTTTTAAAATACAACAGTTAAAAGTTAAAAACAATTAAAATCATTACAGTTTAAAATTATATGGCAGGCAGAGTTGATTGGCCCAGTTTGTTTGTAAGCAGTTTGTTTGTAAGCTCCATAAAACTAGAGAAAAACAGTTGTAAGGGACTTTGTGGACTACAACAAATGACTTATAAATTCTCCCATAAAGACATCCTTTCATATATACTATACTCATATATACTTCTCAATATGATCTCCAAATCATTCTCTAGGCTCTTTCAGTTTGTTACTGTGCAATAGTTTCTAGCCTTCTGATAATGTTTATTGCTTTTATATGGGAGAACAGTTCTAGCTTCTTCCCATATTTCTCATACAAAAAACATGGAACATGGGAAAGGACTCACCAGTGCCAACCAGTGTGGGAGATGTAAATACCATGGCTGAGATCCCGCCTCGCCCTGTCATTCCCTTTCCCAGGGACTCAACCTACCTGTTGTTGGGCTGAGCACTCAATCCTCACAGCCATTCAGGGGCCAGGGGAAAATGAGAGGGGATGAGGGGCAGCCAGGAAGCAGCAAGCTATGTTCTTGTAGCCAGCTTTAGGACTTCCAGTAGACTCACAGGAGGTCCAGGAGCATGCTCATTTCTTCCAGCAGCCACCTTTCTGGCCTGGTCCTTCCTCCGTTTCTGAATGGCTGCAGAGGGGGAGATGCACCCAACTTGAAACAAATACCTAGGTGGCTCAGGGAGGAGTCATGGCAGATGGAGGTGCAGATTTCCTCCATCTCCAAAACCAAACAAGTACATATGCAGGTGTCATTTTTAATTACGGCTGTATATGTCACTAACAGGATGCCAGCCCATGTCTGTCTTATAATTCCTCACCTAATTAATCCACATGCAGCCAACAGTGGAGTCACCTTTGACTCCTTTGAATTCCTGCATGTCATTTTCTCCACTGATGCTTGCCCACAGATGGGGCAATTGTAGAGTGAAAAGGCTTGCTGGACTTAAAATAATCCCTCTTTTAAAAACCACACCTTCTCCCATGCTATTGAACAGTGATGGACATCATGGAGAACTTCTGTCACAAGCAGTTAACAATGTAGTTTCTAGTCAGGATATAAATATTTTATCCCTCTGCTTTATCATGAGATCTCAGGGCAGCAAACTGATGAAACAAAATATAAATCATTTGGACAATTCAAAATTAAAATCAATAAATAATTTAAACAAGATAAATATAGTAAGTCCTTCAGTCAAGTTAAAACAGCTTTAAAAAACAACTACATGCTAAAAAGTAAAGTAGGCCCCAAAGACTTTAATAAAAAGTGATGTCTTGACCTGGTGCCAAAAAGAACCAGTGTTCTTTCAGGTTTCCAAAGGGAGGGCATTCCACAGGCTGGGTCCACATCTGAGAAGGCCCACTCCTGTGTTGGGTCGAGGCAGTGCAGTTCTGCTTGTGTATCAATTGATAATTGATAACTTTGTCAAGAAAATGCAATCAAAACCATATCTGTCTTGCAAAACCATTTGGGTAAGGGTAATGCCAATGCAGAAAGAATCACAACCCGGAAACATCACCCAAGGAGACCCTCTGCTGTGCTTTCTGCAACCGGACTTGTTTATCTCGGATTGGCCTTTTCAGTCATCAGCGCGTTTGCAGAAAGCGCAGGATGAGTCCTTCCTGGATCTTCGTTTGCAAAGAAAAGCCAGAGAGGGGGGGGCACTCCAGGGTCCCACACTTTTGAGGCCTTTGAATATATGGAGAGAGTGGATGGACTGAGAGATCTACTATAAGATGGCCTCTTCCCATTATTCTGGCTCTGCCTATCATTCAGTAGCCCTTTGGAGAGTAACAGAGAAAGGTGGGAGGAGTACTGAAACTCCTGTCTCCAAAAGCATCAAATAAGTAGTTGCCTTTTTGGATGTCAAATGCCAGAATCCCCCTGCCACCATGGCCACCATTTTCCAAGCTTTGATTCATCCTCTTAGATTGCTGGGTGTCTTCCCCACCCAACTGTTACAACAGATTTCACTGATTGCAAAGGTCTGTTTGGTTACCTGGACACAGAAACAAAGGAATATTTGATTGCTTATTTTGAACTGAAATTAAAGGGGCATTTATCTAAAAATTATGGGGCTCCCAATTCACAAAAACAATAGCCCAAGGTTTCCTGTACCAACAAGTATATTTCTAAGAAGAAAGGTTATAAGCTGTTGTTGTGTTACAACTTCAAAGGCCATTCTGGGATTGAACTGGTGTTCCAGGCAGACAGTCCAGATAGTTTAAAAGCCACAGAATTAAGCTTTAATCAGACTATACACTCCAGCCTCACTAGATCCTGACCATTATTATTTCCTCCCCCCCCCCCAACTTTTAGAATCTGAGCCAGGTACTCTTAGGCACCTTTTCTTTAGCCTTTGATTCTGCTAATGATTTGATAATGATTTGAGAATGGGGGTGTTTTTTTTAATTTGGCTATAATGTGGACCTCAGACCTTTTAAAAAGTCTAGGATATAATGCCAGAGAGAGGGAGAGAGAATCTTTATTCTGATCTGCACTTTAAGTACAATATCTAACCCATACAGTCTAATCAGATGAATCCTTTAACTGCTAGCGTTCAAAGAATAATTTGAAGGAAATAGTGCTGTTGAGGTTTCCATAGAGCTGAAATTATGAGCTGTATTCATGCTTCATTCTCCAAATGGCAGTGGCCAGTGCTTTTGTAAATATTTGAAAATATTAGGCTTAGCTTTGTTTTAGGAGAAGTAATGCTTTAACAGTTTTCACAGTTTACTAGTATTCAGGAAAGCTGGATCTTGGCATAGAATAGCAAGAAAGTTACTTCACCTCTTGAGTGAAAATGTGTTTACCTGTTTTTTTAAGGCCAACTCAAGTTTGCAAATTGCTGTTTAGATTATCACTTGGTGCTTTTGTCCTCATCTCTCTCTCTCTCTCTGGCTTTTCTTTGCAAACGAAGATTCAGGAAGGACTCTTTTGTCCTCATAAAGTGAAAGGGAAAGATGTGTGAACCTAGTATCTTTCATCACTGTTGGAAATTTCCTATAATTTTTCTAGATTTTTTTCTAGAATTTTCTTTAACTGTGTGTATCCAAGGCTATCCACTTGTAGAAAGGAGGTGTCTAAGCTGGTGCTGGTGCTGATGGAGGACAACAATTTTTAGAGGATTTGAGACAGAATGTAACAGAAAGCCTATGGTTTCACCAAAGGCGTACAGTTGGTGGCCAAGTTGTGGGGAGGGGGGAAGATGGCTGTGGCTGGAAAGGAAAGAGAAAAGACCCTTCTCCTTGTTTTTTTTTTTTTTCTCAGACAAAACAACCACAACACCATCAGCACCATGTATGGTGAATATATTATTCTCTCTTGGGGAAAATAAAGGAGAGCTCCGCTCCCTAGTGTGGTGGTCCTAGGATCATTTGGGCTTCTCCATGCCTGTTTTAAAATGAAATGTAATGTGAAAGAAGATTCACTGATAGAACTCCAAGCAATATCATACATTCTTTCATATATCATATATTCCATAGATGGAAATGCAGTTCATTGTTTTGTGCAGCTGCAAATAACAGCTTTGTCCTAAGTCGGTGTCATCTTTTGGCACCCTGCAGGGTATTTTCTTTAGTTCGGTATTCTGGGTAAACTACGACAGATTGACCTGAATCAAATAGTTACATTCAGCCTTTTCAAATTACAATAACTTGTAAAGGTATGAGTTGAACCCCCACTCACCCCTACCCCCCCCCCCAGGGGTTCTGCAGTGTTTCTTAAATTCAGTACTTTACTTGCATACATGGACATCAATGGATATGGAATATACCAGCTAATCCTAGGCTCATTGCAGTTCCAAAGTTTAGGCCACCATGTGGTTAAAAGCAGAGTGAATAGAAAGAAAAATATTTTATGACTCCTTCTAGGTTTTCACAGCCAAGTGACTTATGCACTTAAATATTTATATAATCAAATGCAGAACAAAATCACAAAGATCTAAAAATAAAGTTACTGATGTTTGCATGAGTACCTTATTGTATTCTGTTTATAGGAGCATTGTGGCCATTTTTATTGTCTTTCCCATGATACAAAAACAGCATAATATTTATATCCTTTAAATGGAAACTTCTATTAATTTACTGTATTTAAACAAACTCTTCTTATGTATGTGTGTTTTTTTTTTAAACAGAAACAAAGACAAGATGGGCTGTGTTCTGCTGTTACTCCTATTTTCCATTCCTTCTTTTTATCTCATTAATGGAATAGATGTAGAAGAAGATTTTAGCTGGCCATTAAAAAAATTACCCCATATTGTGAAAGAAAAGACTTTCTCCCTGGACACTCCTAAATTTGAAGCAGATGCCAAATTGGAACTTAGTGGAGTCTGTGGGATCGAATGCCAAAGAACACTCCCAGTGCCACGCTTGTCTGACCTGAACGAGCTGCTCTCCTATGAGACTGTCTTTGAGAATGGCACGAGGATCTTGACAGAAGTGAATGTCCTGGGAGTGGAGCTTGACCCAGCAGCAAATGCCACCACTAAGGGGCTGTCAAGACGGAAGAGACAGGTCTATGGCACGGACAGCCGGTTCAGCATTTCTGATACGCGGTTTCTGACCAACTACCCTTTCAACACTGCTGTCAAGATCTCGACAGGCTGCAGTGGCATCTTGATTTCTCCAAAGCATGTGCTCACAGCTGCTCACTGTGTGCATGATGGCAAAGATTACATCAAAGGCAGCAAGAAGCTGAGGGTAGGGTTGCTGAAGCTGAAATCCAAAGGTAGTGGCAAGAGGCGCAGGGGTGCTGCCAGGAGGAGCAAGAGGGAAACACCAGAAGTTGAGATTCACCATGCTGATTCCAGACAACTTCAGCGCGGGTCTGGCAGCAGCAGAGCTGGCAGAAAACAAAAGACATCTGGGCTGAATGAGAAGAAATCTGAGCGTAAGCCTTCCTTCCAGTGGACCAGAGTTAAAAGTACTCAGATCCCCAAAGGCTGGTTGAGAGGTGTAGCTGGAGACGTTGCAATAGATTATGATTATGCCGTTCTGGAGCTCAAGCGTCCCCATAAAAAGAAATACATGGATCTGGGCATCAGCCCAACTAGCAAAATGATACCTGGAAGCATGATCCACTTTTCTGGATATGATTCTGACCGATCTGGCCAGCTAGTCTACCGGTTCTGCAGCGTATCTGAAGAATCCAATGATCTCTTCTACCAGTATTGTGATGCTGAGTCTGGCTCTACGGGATCAGGGATCTACCTGCGCCTTAAAGAGCCCAATGAAAAGAAATGGAAGCGCAAAATTATTGCTGTTTATTCGGGTCACCAGTGGGTGGATGTCAATGGAGAACAGCAGGATTACAATGTCGCAGTTCGAATTACTCCCCTCAAATATGCCCAGATATGTCTCTGGATAAATGGGAATGATAAGAACTGTGCCCAGGGCTGAAAGCAGCTGACACATGGTCCTCTAATATGGAATGGTGCTATACAGAGAAGACCTGCAATGCTAAATGCTGAACATTGACTTGGGTCTAATTTTGTTTCAACTTGAAATTAGCAAATACCTTGTAATAAACTGAGATACTGAAAGCATTTTGAAATCATTTTGTACAGCATTTACCAGGATTTTTTTCAACTGAGTTCTTTAAACTGACCATAGACATGAGGTGCACTTAAAATCTCAAATTGTATTACTGTATTTATTGTTTTTACATTGTGGTAAATTTGAGTCATTCCTACTCTACAGCAAAAATTAATGGCTCCTTGTTCACTTGCATTTTTTTTTTTAAGGAGAAGCATCTTCTCTTGTAACCGGTACTCTTAAAATATGTGATTGTTTTGTTTTCAACTTATTTACTTGTCTCAGGGGTTCTGCATCAGTAAGCATTTTTCTATTAATGCAGATTACTGTATAGTATGTGCAGGACTATACAAATTGTTAAACACTGGGATAAGACAAGGAAGAAAGTTCTCCCATAATACTTACTGTAGAGTCTACATAATGTAGATAACACCTCTTCACTAAGTTAGTGTAGCTTAGCTCATATAGCCAAACACAGCAGTTCTATTTCCTTGGATACTAAAATGGCCAAGTGGAGGGTAATGCGCAAGAAGGAATGCTGTGACTATAATTTAATGCCTGCAAATCTAGTTTTGGAAAGCTGGAAAGTACGAAATGTGCATTTATTTCAACCGAACACAAATCACTTCCTGTTTCTTTCCTTCCTTTTGTTTTGCAAATAATGTTCTTTTTTTGTTGAGAGACAACAGTGATAACTACTAATTCACAATTGCAAACTAATACAGAGCTAAACAACCCAAAGATTCATAGACCTATTTTAATGGTTCTGCCTTCAGTGGCAGAGGATCATAACAGGCCTACCTGAGGCCGTACGTCATCCTTTTCCCAGACATGTCCTCATTTTCAGAACTAAAATTTCTCTTGAGGTGGATATTTAAAATATCCTGGGATTTAAAAAAAAGTCTGCTGATGTTTTGCTTCCTGCCGCCAATGCCATCTCCTTATTACTATATTGAGGACTCAGTCCGAGAGCTCTGCTAGGAAAAGAGATGGAGGCCAGCCCAGCAGAGCACACACACACACACACACACACACATACACGCAGAATGACTCAGGGTGGGGTTGGGGGAGAGGGGAGATAGATCAGGAAAGTGAGCTAATAGCTGTGGGAGCCTCTGGCCCCATGGAGGTGAAGGACTGGATGGTTTGGTGGAGGAGTGAGGTGGCTGTTGGAAGACGCAGGAAAGGGAAGGCCAAATTGTTGTTATTTAAATACAGTGAATGTTAGGATTACTGTATATCTAGTAGTAATTCTGCAGCTTAGATAGCAGGGGTATTTAAAATGAGAGTCATCATAGATATCAGTGGTTTGAAGTAGTCAGTTGGTAAATATGTCCTCCTTTTTACTTTTCAAAATATGGTACCCTGTCATATGTACACTCTTCATGGGAAGGGCAGTTTGACAAGAGAGAAGGGCAGCTGCATTCTCTCAGAGATGGAAATGCATGGAGCGGGCCCATCTATCAAAGTGATTTGGGTAGGAGAACAATTCTTTGAAATAAAATGACTGTGGTGCTATGATTTAACAGTAAGGAGATTTTCACATGCCGAAAATATCGCTGCCAGAAACCGGGACAGAAATATTTCTGTCCCGGAAGCAGCGCCGTGGTTCGCACGCTCACCTCCCTCTCCTGTTGTTCTGTCGTCCTCGCTTTGGGTTTTTTCCTCCCTCTTCCGGAATATTTTACTAACGGGAGTTTGCCGTTAATAAAATATTCCGGAAGAGAGAGGAAAAAAACCAAAGCGAGGACGACGGGACAACGGGAGAGGGAGGTGAGCGTGCGAACCGCGGCGCTGCTTCCGGGACAGAAATATTTCTGTCCCGGTTTCTGGCAGCGATATTTTCGGCGTGTGAAAATCTCCTAAAAAAACACACACAAAGAACTCAGTTCGTCAAATAGGTTTGTGGTGGAGAAGGCAACTTGTCTGGCCTTCTAGATGTTGTTGGTTGGCCACTCTATGACTCCTTGCCATTAGCTCTGCTAGATAGGGCCAATGGGAGTTGAAATCAAATGACATCTGAAGGGCCAATCACCCTCCCATGACTTACGGAATGAGTAGTGGTGACAATCCTCAGATTATCAAAAATTACCAGAACATTCATATTTCAGTGTATACAGAATATGTAGGTTGACTCTTGTGTAAATATATGAGATATCTTATGTAGCAATGAAACTTTTGGGTTCATTTCAATTTTTGAACCTCAGCTTTTGCTAGAAAACGATTTAATGTGAGCTTGAACTACACATTTCAATCACTTTTTAAAAAGCATATGAGCTGAGCTTTCGGCTTCAGATATACCTTATCTATGAGAGAGCCATTTATGACAAGATCATCAAGATGCTTTTTGATATGTAATGTTAAGATGCGTATTCCAGGTCATATATGCTTGGGTTTATTAATATTACTGTAATTCAGATTTTAACTTACATTGTTAACATTCATTTGTTATTAATGTTGAAGAAGAATATGTGCCTCCAACTCTGACTTATGGCAATCCTATCATAGGGTTTTCTTGGCAAGATTTATTCATAGGAAGTTTTACATTGCCTTCCTCTGAGGTTGAGAGAGTGTGACTTTCATAAGGTTACCCAGTGGGTTTCCATGGTTGAGCAAGGATTTGAACATTTGTCTCCTGGAGTCCTAGTCCGACACTCAGACTGGTACACCATGCTGACTCTTCATTAGACTTCTAAATCTGTAAATGTACCTCTATAATGTATTCTTAAGAACTCATTTTTGTATATAATTGTAAGTCAGTGGCAAATTTAATACCTTCTATAATGTTATTTCCGGTACATTGCAATGTGTGCATTTGAAAGCATCCCAAATAAAACCAACATCTGTAATGAATATTCACAGTACACATATCAAAACATTTTCATTATAAATTGTTGGGTCTTTTTAATGTTAAGTCCTCATTGTGAACAGTCTAATAAACTGTTACTTCAACATTAAAATAGTTTAAAACAACCTCTGTTCATCTTGTCATTTTAAAAGTCTTTCCCTTACATATAGGGCCTAAAACAAGACTTTCTATCAAACCATGGTCATGGGCTGGATGATGGGAGTTGAAATCTAACAGTATCTGGAGGGCCACATATTTCCTTTCTCTGACCTAAAATATTCCTAAAGAATCTGATCACTTTTACTGATGTTAAATAACACCCCTTAGAGGTCATTTTGGAGCATTGCGGGTGGCCCTGGGAGCTGCAGGCAGCCTGTGGGCCATACTTTGCCCACCCCTGATTTGGAGTCTCCATCTGCCTTCTGCATTTCTCATAGTTGAATTGGGGTGGGGAGCTTTTCCAGCACAATTTTCTGCAAAAGACAAGTTCACAGTTTAAACATTCAGCAATAACAACTTGCCACAGTAAACTGCACACCAGGATTAGAGTTATGCTGAGATCACTGACATTCCTTGAACACATCTGAATCCTATGCCAGAGCATTCACATATCCCACAAATGTTTTTCTCCAAGTGTTTAATCCAAGTCTGGTAAGACACAGAAGGAAAAATGTGAGTTTCAAGCTAGGTCACTACAATTCTTGCAATACCCCTCACCACTCTGAGGGCCCTCTCATACTGCACAGTTACAGCACTATGAGTCCACTTTAAGTGCCATGGTTGTATACTATGAAATCTTGGGATTGACAGTTCTAAACGCCCTTCCCTCAGTTGCCAATCTCAGGATTCATAGTACTAAAATAGCAGAGTGAGAATAGGCCCTGATCTAGGGCTTGTCTATACAGCGAAAATATTCCTCATAGAATTTGAGGAGAATACATTTTGTCTAAATGGGATCCTGCATTAATCCTCCATATTTGGAGGAAGGAGGGGCAAAAAACTCCAAATACTCCATGGGAAAAGCCTTTGTTGCTTTCCCCGTATTTTTTTAAATAATGTGTGGGGATGTGCACAATCGCTTGTTAGGACAAATGATTCATATCACTACCCGATCTCAGAATGGACAGCTGATTGGTTGGATGTGCACAGGGGTGGAGCTTGCAGGCAAGGCAGCGCCCAGAACCGCCATGTTGGATTTTCGCTGTAGCAATCATACACTGAGATGACAAAACAGCCTTTTCCCCTTGTTAATTTAAGCGGAAGATCGGACTTCCGCACCTTTGATATGCTTTTTTAAAAAATACTGTTCGTCGGTGGCAACTGGTGACAATGAAAACGCAAGTAATTCACTTGTCCCACTATCTTGATTCTCAGGCATGTCCATTTGAACAACAGATTTGTATGGCTTTGCATGCCTTCAATCTTGGGGAAAAAACTGTAGAGACAAAAGACAGCGGCTGCGAATTGGCACTATTGTGCACGAACCCATATTTTATTGCCTTGTATAAACGAGCCACTAGTGTACAAGTGCTGCTCTCATTTATTGGAGATAGTCTCCAATAAGAGCCAGGTCATTAAATACATGTAAGCAACATGTACACAAATCATTGTCTGGTTTGGAGGGACAGCTGGGAGCATGTTCTAACACCCTACAAACTTTGGCCTGGTCCAAGTAAAATAGACTGTTGAACTAATGGGATTTACCTGTGTTGACTCACCATTCAAGAACTGATTCAATGGATCTGCTCAAGCTAAAACTATTCCATAGGAATCAGACCAATTATCTTAAACCACACACCAGCTCTATGGAGAAGCTTAATGATATCTGGGTTGTTGTTTTTTTCAGGTGTTGAAATCCATTCTGGTTAGTCCCAGTTAGAGAAGACCCACTGAATCAATCATTGAATGGAGAATTGAAATGTAGGCAAATCCAATTGATTTAATAGGTCTACTCCAATTAGGACTAACAATAGGATTTATGCCATTATTATTATTCTATGGACTTTATCAGATGAACAAGTTTAAAACGTTCTTTTGCCGGCATAGAAAAAAAACATTTCTATGCCGGCAAAAGAACGCTCCCCCTGCACTTACCTCCTTTCCCAGCAAAGGCTCCTGGCAATAAAGAGGAAGTGAACGGAGTCCTGTTCACTTCCTCGCTCGAAACCCCGCAAGACTTTGTCATGCGGGAAATTAAAACCAAGAAAAACACACAAAAAGTTGCACAAAGCACACACACATGCTTTAAAAGTCTCAAGTAATCCAGAGAGGGTCATAAAAAGAGCAAAATGTACCTGGATGTCCCGATCTCACCCAATGGCTAGACCAGCCATTGTTGGGGTAAGTACGAGAGTTAAATGGCCTGACGCCAGCAATGCTGGCAAATGTACACCAGCAATGCTGGCAAAAAAGCAGCAGGGGGAATCTATTACTGGCTTAAGCTGTCAACTAAAAACCATGGGTTTTGGCGGGGACATAACCGCGAAAGGTGACATCATCTAATATGCATGCCCTTTTGTGGTTATGTGGCATTGTTATGACACCGTTATTTTGTCCGTCTGATAAAGTCACAAGTCACAAGGGTGATGTTGTTGTGTGCCTTCAAGTCATCTCCAACTTATGGGAACCCTAAGGCAAAGCTATTACAGGGTTTTCTTGACACGATTTGTTGGGGGAGGATGCCTTTGCCTTCCTCTGAGGCTGAGAGAGTGTGACTTGCCCAAGGTCACCCACTGCAGAAATAATGTAGTAATGTATAGTTTGACACTGCTTTAACTGTCATGGCTCCATCCTATGGAATCCTGGGATTTGTAGTTATGGGACCAGATTTCTCTGACAGAGAAGGCTAAATATCATACAAAATTACAAACCCCAGAATTCTATAGCATTGAGCCATGGCAGTTAAAGCAGTGTCAAACTGCATTATTTCTGCACTGTGGCAGCAGCCTAAGTGGGGATTCAAACCCTGGTCACCACGAGAGTAATGGGAGAAATGATTTTCTAATGCCAAACAGTAAGATAAGGACTGAGAATAAATGCGCATTGGAGATTTCATGGTTCTGAGCTCAGGCCTCATATCACTGTAACACTGCTGCTAAAAATTTCATAAAGAACTAGCTATACCCAGCGTAACATACACCGTTAAAAAACTCCCCCATAAACGCCTGGTAAACCTCATGACAACCCTGTAAGGCAGGCCAGTGGATTTTTAAATTCCTCCTCCCCCTACTCAGCATTCCAGTCTTCTTCCAGAAGTGACTCACTCTGTTGCCCTGTGGCCACCACCACCAGTTAACTGCATGAGTCCCATTGCAGGCAGCCCACCACTGCCACCGCTGCCAGTTGACTCCCTGGGTCCCAATCTGGGCCACAGATTGACTGGCAGGAGTGGATTGTGAGGTGGAGAGGGAATTTGTATGTGGGTGCTGATTAGCTGGGTGTGTTTCCTGAGCAGCCAATCAGCACACTGGGAAAGGCAACATACCCTTTTCCTTTTCATAACTTTTCCTTTTTAGAGGTTGTGTGGGGACTCCATCTTAGGGAGGCCTATAGTACAGGACTAGAAGGGACAAATATAGTTCAGGTCAACTACTATAATTTTATATAATATTAGCTGCTACATAAATGATGCCTTTGGATACTTTATTGCTGAATTAAATTAAAATTTGAAACTAGACTACAGAGCTTTACACTATAAAGCAGGGGTGGGAGCTGGCAAAAAAGCAGCATCCTGTGCCCACCCAGCAGGCTACACCAGTGCATTTCAGCACATCCAAAGTGACGTTAACATCACTTCTGGCTGCTATTTTGGCTGCTTTAGGGGGCACTTTCCCTCCTTTTTTCTAATTTTCTGGAGGTTTGGGTTTTATTTATTTATTTGGAAGATTAGGGGAAGCAAACTGCTGTGGTTTGGGCAGATTTTGACTAGTTTGGGGGCACAAAATTGCATGAAAATCAGCCTGAATTGTTATTAATTTTTGGAATCTTGAGGCATCAGCAGGCCTTCAGGGGCTACACTTAGGAGCACCAAGGGCTGCCTGTGCCCTGTGGGCAGCACTTTGCCCACACCTACTGTACGGACTTTGTCATGTTGCATTTTACACACTTTTACAGTTCACCTTAGAATGTGCAGTTTAGAGGATACTGAGCTACAGTGCTAATGCTTGAAATGAATTCTGTTTCATGTTGTGGTAGAAAGTCACATGGGGTCAGACCACACAGCTTGACCCTATCATTCCTTTCATGTTAGAAATTAATTCCACCATAGACAAATTGCATTATTACTGCCTAGAACTTTTACAGAACATTTAGGCTGGCCAATTACCTTGAATGAACTAGCAAGAAATTCCATTCATTCAAATGTGTAAGGATTAAAATACATGTTTAAATGTTATAAACATTAAACCCATGCTTTAAGCCCAGTTTTTCCAGCACCATTTCCATTTTGTACATATAGTTTTGTTTTGTTTCTCTCAGCTGCACAGTAATATACACTTTAATGGGAAATGTCTTTGACCCAGTAGTATAAGGAGGGAAGAGCTGCAGCTGTGGTTTTTCTGTCTTGACATTCAGCAGCTCTCAAAGGTGGTAAAAAGAATGGCAACCCACTACCATTAACTATCCCTTTGCCCTGCTCCCTTGGAACGTGCTCCCTGCTCCCTTGGCTACAGGAAACGGTAGATTTAATGGAACTATAACTGCACTGATGAACCAGGTTTGTATAACTGACTAGCAATGCTCAGAAAGTGTACTCTGGCCTTATATAAATTCTTAAAAGGAGTTCGTTTATTTTGTCTAGATTTATGTAAATCTTATGAAAACTTCTGTAGCAGGTATTTGCCAAAGGCAGGCCTAGATTATTCACTAAAACCTAATCCCCATCTGGAGTTAGTTTTGAGTGGAGTGTTTTAAAAAAGCCAAAGAAAAGAAAACAAAAACCTGGTATACAGTATATGGGAGAAGAAACAAAGCCTATTCCAGAATATCCATTGAATGGCATGTTTTGTGTTCCTCAGGTGTGGTCTGAGAAGGTGGCACATGATTCATAAGCCTTGGTAAAGTCAGGCAATCTGGATCTGATCAGTGACTCAATGGGAGATTGCCCAAGATCCTTTATGCAGCACTTCGAGTTCCATGGTGCAAGTAAAACCAGAATAGAAATGTAAGAAGAATAAAACAAACTCATAAATAAAGGGGCTGCAGACTCATGCTGATGCTGATGTGGGGTCAAAGCCCAATCAATGACAATGCAGCTATTAGTGGTTGGGGTATGGGAGAAATATTTCGTGTTTGTTTTATCACCTGTGGTCTTGTTTCCCTGAATTGGGGAGGTTTTGCCTTATCCCATATATATCTAACAACTGTCCCACTTTGATAATTTGATTAACCCTCTGTTGTCCCATTTTTTTCAGCTGCTTATAATATGTTCCAGTTTCTCTCCTGCTCTCACTTTCCTCCTTTTTCCTTAGCTTCCTTCAGTTGCTGCAAATTGTTTTCAAAGTAGTTTTAACTGAATTAACCCAACCAGTCGTAGAGGAGAGAAGTTGGATTCTTGCACTTCCTAATAGGCTCAGGGAATAGTAAACTTCTGCAGTCTCTCCTAGCTTATGTTGTCTTCTTCATTAATAACGTTTGCCATCTTCACTACATTCTGAAGTTGCTTGGTCACACATGTCTTAGTTTTCATTTCTGAAGCATTGGAGGATATGGAGTCCTAATGCTTTCCCCAAAATCAGTAAACAAGATTTTGGCAAACTGGGAACAAAAATACTTTTGACTACTACTCCCAGAATCCCCAGTGAACATGGACATAATCCTGTTGGCTAGCAGAATCTGGGAGCTGTAGTCCAAAAATAATTTTTCTAAGACTGGGGGTTTTGAACAATACAAACTCCTGTAAAATCGGTTTGACCAAAGATGACAGCAGAATGAGAGCATCCAATAATCATTTCTTCAAAATGCAAGAATTCCTTTTTCAAAGTGCTGTCAAACTTCTGGGGTGGAGATTGTGGGATAAGACAAATTTTCCCTCTATCTGCTCTAGATACAAGAATATTGTGTCCTGTCTCTTTAAGATCAGCCAGTCAGACAGGCAAGAGCTTGAAACTCCAAGGCAAAGTACTTCCTTTGGCTGAAGAAAGTAAGGATTAAGTGGTTGTTTTCTGAGCTTTTGGTAAAGACCGAAATGCACACTGCCTATGGTTTTTATTTCTAACAATCAAATCAGCTACAAATAACTGCTTGTGTAAGCAGTCTGTTCATGAAACTATTACTCATGGGGCATTTCTTATATTCTCATACCCTGCAACTGTCCCAATTTGACAGGGACAGTCCTGATTAATTGTCTGTGATCCCACGTTTTTAGCTTCCATTAAAATGTCCAGTTTCTCTCTCCTCCTCCTCAGGGCAAGTTTAAGGGCCCTGCAGCACCTGCAGCCACATGGGGGGGGCCGTCGTTGTGGGCCCCCCGATCATAGAATCATAGAATTGTAGAGTTGGAAGATCGTAACCCTCCTCCTACAAAAACATTAGTAGGAAGGCTTCTGGCCCTCACTGCATTGGGCACTGACTGGCCACAGAGGGGGGCAGCTGCCGTGGGAGGGGCAGCAGCAGGGCAGGGATGCATCTTCGTCCCCCCACCCCCTCCCTCTGACGCCTTCTTGTCCAGGGAGAGTAAGGGTTGTGCTTTGAAAAGGGAGAGGAGAGGAAAAACACTGGGCAAGGTTAGGTTCCCAAAGGGGTGGAGAGGGAGACAGACACACGAGGTCTGGGAGACCTGTTTCCACTTGAGGGAAGAGATGGGAAAACTCTGAGAGGGGCGGCAAGGGATAAGAGTGCCTGACGGGTGGAGAAGCTGAGGCAGAGGAGGTTGGAGGACCACCTGAGGGAGCGTAGAGAGAAGCCCAATGCCAGTGGGAAGAGAAGTCATCTTGGGGGCAGCTCCTGAGAGGACGGAGGAGGCACTAACAGAGCTGTGTGCTCCATGCATTACAAGGGTTACAAGGGTTTACTATTTGTTATTTTAAAACTCTTAACCTAGAAATGTGATTATCTTGGCCTTTTCACATATGAAGAAGAATAGGACTCCCTACCCTAAACTTCCTTTAAATATATTTAATGCCAGGTCAGTGGGTTTGCCAAGTGGTCTAAGTCGGGTGAAAAAGGTCAACCTTCAAGCTAGAGAAGAGAATGAAATCATTTCCAGTTTACAATTGCGTATATTTGTTCAAGAACCAAGCAGAGAAATATTCAAAAATGGTCAATTGCTTTTCAAATAAAATGAAGTAGCAAATTAGCCAATGAAGGAAATTTTCAGATGGGGTCAGTATTCCGTGGCAGGCACGGAACAGGGTCGAGAAAGGGGCTCCCTTTCAGACGATGTCGACCCCTTCCATCCTGCTCCCGTCCTGCTCCCTAAAGTATTCTATTCATGATGAGACATCGTGAATAGAACACCCGTTCTGTGTCTGTCACGGAATCAGGGATGTGGGAAAAGGAGCCCCATTCCTGTTCCGAGATGACAGACACAAGGGAGGAAGTCCGTTCCCAGCACTTTGGGGCATGATCAGGACATCCAGGTAAGTGGCACCCTTCCCCCCCCCCCCGTCCCTGGGTTACATGTAATTTTTGTTATATGTTTTGATGCTTTGATTTTACTTTTGACAGTTGGGGAGGTTGTTTTTAAATTTGCCATGTGCCCATTCTCCTACGAGAATGGGCACAATTTCAGTTGCCGGTCATAAATGCAGCCTTACGACGGCTGCATTTACGACTCGCCAGCGAGGGGAGAGGGAAGATGTGGCACAGTGGTTAAATGCCAGTACTGCAAGTCACCAAGTTGCAAGTTCGATTCCAGAGGGCTCCAAGGTTCACTCAGCCTTCCATCCTTTCGTAGGTCGGTAAAATGAGTACCCAGCTTGTGGGGGCAATTAGCTAACACACATTGGAAACTGTTTAATGCAGTGTAGATGTGTAAATAGCTATTGCTTAAAACAATTTGTAAGCTGCTCTGATAGCCTTGTGGCTGAAGAATGGGATATAAATATATAACTAAATAAAAATAAATTTTAAAAATTCTGCAAATGAAGAAGCAAGCATTTTTCCTTTATTCCATGGCAGGAATGGGATTGGGGCTTGCGGGGTAGGAACGGGGCATTTGGCCCCGTCTGAAAAAGTCCTTAAACCTAATCAACTCACCAAAGCAGCTGGAAGGTACCTAAAGGACTTCATAACTCTTTGCCAGAGACTAAAAGACAAAAGAATTCCTAAACAAGTAGGAAACGGAGAGGGATGTTCAAACTGGCCAGTCAACAGCCACATAGGACCGGGACTGAGAGGCCTTTCCGTAATAGCTGTGGAAAGGCAGATAGCACATTCCTTAGATATTGAGAAGTTAGTGAAGGTGTTTGGTGCTCAAAAAGCAAGAAAAGTTAAGATTTAAGTAAGTAATTTTTTTAATTCAGAGAATCTAGAAAAGAAAAGCAAACGCAATTTTATAAATGTTGTAATGTAATTTTAATTTATTTGATACAAATTTTCTGTAAACTGGTTAAAATAATTTTAAAATAATAATTCACGCTATACTTTGTATTTCAAAATTTACAACATAAGACTGTAAAAGTAAGAAAGGACAAAATGTGTCAAGTATACTAAATTGGACTCAGCTCTTTCTTTTCCTAACTTAAAATTCTGCATGCTGAAACTAGTGTTTTGTAATTTTGATTTAGTGTGAATGAGCTAGTCTTTTGAGATTTGCTTAATAGAAATCATCTACTTTAAATATTAGGTGAGTGTTGCATTAGAGTGTTTTGTAATATGTTTGTATTCTGTTTGGCTGAGGAAGTCTACACCAATATTACATTAGTGCCTATAATACGGTTTTTAAACTAAATTATTAGTGACAAATTATGTAATAATCTGAATATCCTGTACTGTGAATAGGTTAGGTTACATTGACCTGAGATACACATATGGGCCCGCAAAATAAAGTGTTGCAGCCCCCCCCAATTCCTTAAACTGACCCTGCTCCTCCCCCTTTCTCCCTTTATCCTCAGCTTACTTCAGTTGTTGATTTCAGAGTCCAAAAGTAGTTTGCACTCGTCTTTATCACACTACACTGTTATAGTGCTATCATTCCACTTTAACTGCTATGGCTGTCTCCTGTGGAAGTCTGGGATTTGTAGTTTAGGGAAGCCTAAGAGCTCTCTGGCTGAGAGTTCTAAATGCCCCTCCTTAAACTGCAAATCCCAGGATTCCACAGGAGGCAGCCAGAGCAGTTAGAGTAGAATAATAGCACTATAACAGTGTAGCGTGATAATCTCCTCAATTAACTCAGCAGGAGGGAAAGGTGAGGAGAGAGGGGAATCTTAGCTTTCCCAATAAGCTCAAGAAAAAGCCCACTGCTGTATTCTCAGAATAGCATAAATGCAAATGCTTCCTGGTTTACATGCCTGTGCTGCAATAAATTGCTACCACAAGTCCATCAAAATCAGGACATGTGTCCTCGTTGCCTAGGCAATGCCTTGCTGCAAGTGGAAGCTTGAGAGCAGTGCAGGAAAACAGGAAGCACTGGTTTAGTTGCCTTGGCAATTGGGACATATTCCTTTCTCCTGACTACCTGAACAAGGGAAATGTGTTTATTTATTCATTTGCCATTTAGGAGATTTTCACACGGGGGAAATAACCCCCATGGAAATCGGGAGAGACACGGGGCTGTTCCACTGCCAGCACTCCGTTTCTCACGCTCCCTTCCTTCTCCCGATCTCCCGTCGTCCTCCCTCCGTCCTGCTTCCATTTCCCTTCCGATATTTTTTTACTAATGAAAGTTCTTCTTTAGTAAAAAATAGCAGAAAATATCGGAAGGGAAATGGAAGCAGGACGGAGGGGGGACGACGGGAGATTGGGAGAAGGAAGGGGGCATGCGAAACAGAGCGCTGGCAGCGGAACAGCCCTGTTTCTCTCCCCATTTCCACGGGGGTTATTTCCCACATGTGAAAATCTCTATAGTGATAAAGGACATTTTAAAATGATACTAGGACATGAAGAAGGCGAAGACAGTAGTGTAGACTTCAGTAGCTAAGAATACAGTAATTATCAATAAAATGAATGTATATTTGTTATGTATTTGGGGCAATACTTCTTGGTACTTGTGGTAAAGGCAAGATTTCCTCATTCAAGCTGTGGAGGTGGACTAGAGAGGTAACTCAGGTGATAGGACAACATATCTGAGGGCAGCAGATTCTTTGGGGGTGCAACTAAGGCTGGCTGACTCTGGAACATGGGGAAAGTTACATTTTATAGTTTTTGCTGATACGTGGCTTCAAGTCAACTCTGGCTTTGGACAATCCTATTGTAGGATTTTCTTGGCAAGATTTATTAAAAGGAGGCAGGCTGTTGCCTTTCTCTGAGGCTGAGAGAGTGTGACTTGCCCAAGGTCACCCAGTGGGTTTCCGTGGCTGAGCACAGATCCTAACCTTGATCTCCTAGAGTCCTAATCCACCACTTGAACCCCAACAGTACACCAAATCATTCTTTGTACTGCAACACCCCAAATTCCAGCAACCATGCTGACTGGGGGAATTCTGTGCATTCTAGTCCAAAAAAGTATCATTTTCCCCACACTGTTCCTTTTTGTTCCCTGCATTTAGTGTTTGAAGCAGAGGGTTTACTGTAGCTGTCCTGTTGGCCTGTTGATATCACTCATGGCCTCTGAAAGCCCCACTTTCATGCTGAATGTTTGTGTTCTTATAATAATAATAATAATATAATAATAATAAAATTTTATTTCTATCCCGCCCCTCTGCAACGCAATCAGGGCGGCTTACAATATAAAAATTCCATAGTCCCAGTACCCTAACCCACCCACCCCTTAAAATAATATTAAATTATAGAAGATTAAAAACATACAACAATTTAAAATAGATAAATTAAAAAGACAAAAATTAAAACATACAATGGTTAAATGTTCAGGACATCTTTTCTCAGGCACTGGTCCCAAGTACAAAGAAGAACACATGACGCTGCCATTAAATTCTCAAATAACTGACAAATTGGGTGGGTGGGGGCATTGCCTATATTTCATAAGCAATGAGAAAAATCATTTTCAGGTGTCTAAGATTTTAAATGGCAAATAATGGGCTTGTCTACACAGGCAAAAAAAGAGTCTACTTCAAATTGTATTTTTTTGGTCCGTAGTGACCACACACATCTTGTTAATACCACATATATCTTGTTAAAGTGAAGTGAGAGCAGCATTACCAGCCCACACATTTTCCCTAGGAAAGCTCACTTTGGTGTAAAAGAGCAGTCCTGCTATGATCATGTGTCCTATACTTCGCATTCTTTTTGACCACACGGCTGTGGCTGCTCTGCTTCTTTTTCTTCCCCTCATGCATGCAAATATGCAAATAGCCAGAGATACGCTAATAATGATATACATGTATTTGCACAAACACACCTTCAAAAAGTAGTAGTGACTGCATGCTGACAAAACATAAGTACAAAGAGATGAAGTTGCCATTTCTAGAAGGAATGATCAGGTGACCCGAAACCCCATTCTCCTGCTCCACATCAAAGCCAGCTTGGAGGGTTAGCCACACTTTCAGTTATCTAGATTTTCCACCAAAAAAAAAAAAGCTCAGGGTAAAAGGCAAAT
Source organism: Gambelia wislizenii (assembly GCA_030847615.1). NCBI lineage: Eukaryota > Metazoa > Chordata > Lepidosauria > Squamata > Crotaphytidae > Gambelia > Gambelia wislizenii. Next base: position 158,481,982 of record JAUMIR010000001.1, on the reverse strand, counting down.
TTTTACAAATTGTATTAAAGTCCTTGAGCATTGGAAAAATCGCATTTTGAGCAAATTGTCAAGAATGTTGTGTGTCATGATTGCAGTGATTACAGGGTGAGTACAATTTTTTCTGGAAATGTAGACAAGCCTAGTATAAAATAAAATAACCAAAGCTATGGGATCAATTCGTTCTAAATGCTCTTCTAGCTTTCATCTGAAAATAGGTATATTCAAATTTCACTTTCGTGTTTTATTAAATATGTGTTGCCTAAAATTACATGAATTGAAAACAATTGTGCTTCACTTCTGGAAGAACTACTGAATTATTATCTAGAACAAATAATAGGAAGAAAGGAAGAAAACATTCAACATGAACAATATTTCCAGTTCAAAATGCAAATTTGTACCATTTTGGAAAGGCCTTTTGTAGCCCAGGATCTGACTGTAGCCTCTGTTAAAAAAACAAAACAAAAACAAAGATGTACAGGGAACCATGACATCTGTGTGTGTTTGAGGCCCATGGAGGAACACATTTAACTTTGGCAGAAATGTTCATTTGGTTGCATGAATTATCCCAGCCCACTATTATACTCTGCCAACAATGCCCATTAGCCCTCTACATTGGGTAAACAGGCCAGTTTCTGTGCCAGGGGATAAATGGACTAAATCAGACATTAGAAATAGGAATACACAAAAACCAGTTGCAGAACACTTCAGTCTTCCTGGGCATTCAATCTCTGATCTCAGGACAGCTGTCTCTGAACAAAAAAAACCCTACAAAGGAAGACTAGAAAGAGAAATAGCAGAATTGGAATATAGCCATTAATTTTGGTCCATCAACAATGGGTTGAACAGAGACAATGGTTTCCTGGCAAGCTACACATATTCTCTCTGGCTTTTCTTCGCAAATGAAGATTCAGGAAGGACTCATCCCACGCTTTCTGCAAGCCCGCTGATGACTAAAAAGGCCAATCCGAGATAAACAAGTCCAGTTGCAGAAAGCACAGCAGCGGGTCCCTTGGGTGATGTTTCCGGGTTGTGATTCTTTCTGCGTTGTCGTTTCTCATCAAGACTTGTTCGGCGTGAGTTCTCAAGGCTGCAGCATTGTGGATAGTGCGTCTCCATGCCTCCCGATGTGAAGCTAGGGCGGACTATTGTTGGTGATCAATTTGGCCGAGCCTGAGATGTTGTTTCAGGGAGTCCTTATATCGCTTTTTTGGAGCACCCCTCTTACGCTGACCCATGGCAAGTTCACCGTAGAGTACTATTTTGGGGAGACAATGGTCCTCTATCCTAGAAACATGCCCTGTCCAGCACAGCTGTGTTCTCAATAGCATGGCATCAATGCTGGTGATCCCTGCTTGCTCAAGGACAGAAACATTCGTCACATAGTCAGTCCAGCGTATATTATAACACTAGTTAACACCCCAGCTTCATGAGGGCACTCTTGGCCAGTTTATCACATCTCCTTTCTGTTTCAAAGCCAGCATCACACTACATTCCATAACTTCCTCCACCATTCATATGGTCATCCACCCACTCCGTTCTTAGGCAACATCTTTCCTCTCGCCTTTGTGCCTCAACGACCATCCTTAAAGCTGAACTTGTCACCTCATCACCATACCCTCAAGCTTTGCATTTCTATGGCTATCCATACAGTCTGCTCAGAAAGGTCTCTTCCTAGCTACTAGTTCGCCCCATGTATCTGAGGAAGTAGACAAAGTCAATGAAAGCTTATGCTTTATTCTTCTTTCTCTCATTGGAGGCGGCCGTGCTGTTTTTTACTCACGGACAACTTCCGTAAGTGAAAAACAGCGCGGCTGCCTCCAATGTTAGCCGCAACAGTCACGGACGGCGCCGAGAAAGAAACGGCACTGTCCAAAATGGACCCCTTGTTACTGCTCCGGAAGCTGCTTGCGTGGCAAGAGGCTGAAAGAGGCGTCTGAAAATCTCCTCAGTCTCAAAGTTGCTACAAGATCCCTCTGCATACTGATATCCTAGCCCCTTTTCAAGATGCTGACACATTAAAATGGATAAGCAACAACTTAGGAACAAGAGTATATAGAAAGCACATAACCCTAGGGATAGATGGTGCAGTTATTGTTTGAAGTCAAGATGTGTGGAAGAACCATTATGAGCTACTAATGCTACCACCACAGGGTCTTCCAGTCTTTATGGACCTATGGGCACATATGGATTTCCAAGAGACTGTCTTGGGATACAAATGTGAAATAGAGGGCCTTGCTCATTCACAAAATGCATGCCTTGATGAGCAAAGCCAGTCACAAAACATCCATTTCCCATAAGGCTGAAAGAAAAATATCTTGCAAACAATCTAAATGCAGACCAGAGGTGAGATCTGTGGGTCAAAACACAAAGTTGATTTTTTTAGCCCACAGTTTTGAACTCCAACAACCCTTTTGCAGTAGGCATAGTGATGAAGCTCAGAAACAAGCAATATACCATAGACAAGAAGCTGAGTACAAGGCAGAGCTGGGTTTTGAGCCCCAAACACCCATTCATATTTTGTTCCCATAAAGAATAAGAAAACACCAATTTCACAGAAGACCAACCGGTGAAGCTCTGAGAAACCTCCACCTACACTCCCAGGTCAACTGTCTCCAATGGATACATACTTGTAGCATAAGAAACAGTCCTGATTTGCACTCCAGTACCCCTTCAGTACCCCCTGACATCCCCTCAAGCCATCCAAGATTCTACACACACACACACACCACACACACATTTACTTTCTCTCCCCACTCCAGCAGCTAGGTGTGCTTGAAAACCAAGGACTGGGTTGCAGCCACCCACTATTTTTATTTTCTAAGAATGCTTCTCCACCTAAGCATGGCTGGTCATCCTCTCTTAGTCTACCTTACATGAGAACAGTTACTGTGAGAATAAGAGAACATGTAGACATCCCAACAGTGGGTGAGACAAAAAATGAGGTAAATATAATGGCCATTTAAATCAGAAACAATATCCAAACGAACTTTTTTTTCATACATTGAAGTACATTTTTGAAGTTGGGTTTGTTAATTAAGATGCATTGGGAGACAACTTGCACAAAGTGGAGCCACCCACTAGGAACCTCTTGCACGTGTACATTTTTGTGTGGTACAATCAGCAGGCTCTCAGATGGTTGCAAAACCAGCCCCTTCCTTCCAAGGTGTTGTCAATGTTGTGTAGCTGTGATCCAACAAGGAAATCGACTCTCCGGTGATAGAGTTAGAGCAGGGGAGGGAATTGTGTGACCCTCCAGATGTTGTTGAGCTGCATTCGTCAGTTGGGACCCAGAGTTTTAAAAAAAAAAGTTTGTGAAGTGATACAAGGGTCATGGAGGTAAGTGTGAAGAAGATGAGTGTGAGGGAAATGCACCTTCTTTTGTCCTTTAAAGAGACAGGAGACCATTGCATGCTCACAGCAGCATGTCTTTTCACCAGTGGAACCCTTTTTTCAACTTTGTTCACAGGAGAACACCAGGCTGTTGGACCTGAGGAAGGAAATGTGGTGCAAAAGGAAAACAAAGAAAGACATATGATTCAAGCTTGTCCAATGATGATGATGATGATGATGATGATGATGATAGCTGACATCCTGTATTGTAGTTATGGAGTTGTAACCTAGGCTTACGGATTTGAATGGCTCCATATTCATTTATAGTATGTACTCCCGATCATGGCATGGCACTGTTCTGCTGGTGACCAGGGTGCAGCAGAAAGGGGATGATGTTGCCAGCCCCTTTCCATCAGTGAGTGAGACTACAACAATAAGAATCAGACCCCTCTTGTAATTCCTCATTGCACCACAGATCAGTGGCAAGTGGAGACAGGAAATGTCATTGTGCTGCATCCCAATCGCCAGCAGAGCCCATTGTTCACAGCAGCTGCTGGCTGTTAAGGCAGGTTTGCAGGGGGGGGTGGATTTTGAGCCGGGGGAAGATACTTAGTTGTACATTCTTAATTAAGTTGACAGTGTTGGATTTTGGTTTATGATCATACATGCAGGCTGTTAGATGGCAGACCAGATAGTTTCACAGCACCCAAACAACATAAGCAGCCAGACTGGGGAACTGCAACTGAAGACAATAAAATAAAGACTAATGTTAATAAAGAAACAGCAAGATATAAAAGAAAAAGGAAATATATAAAAAGATATAAAAGAAAACTGTTGATAAGTGAATTTGTCAGAGAGCAAAAGCTGTCTGCTGGAATTTTTTATATAAAGAAGTCCACAGCAGCAGAAGAACGTCAGATACATTTGAGAAGTTAGTTCCAAGTTATCTTTGAGTTCCAGGGGTCCACTGAAGGACTCCAGATAGATTTAAGGAATATAGTTGGAAATCTTGGGACCAACAATTAAGACTGTGGAAGGTTGGTTTGCATTTTGAGGATCCTTCTGCTGAAGAATGCTGTGATACACATCAGTCCTATTGATTTGGAAATGGGATGTGTAGGAAGTAATTCTGCTGGTTCACAAGCAAGCTCTTGGGATAGTGATGAAAACTGCACCAGCACATCCTGCCAAGTATTTACCATCTGGCAGACAATGAACTTGAGCTGGAGGCATATTAGATCATGACACTTACTCTCCATGACCATGTGCACACATTCTGTGGGCTTCTGTTCAACAAAATAACTTCTTCAATAGGATTGTCTCAAAGGAAAACCATAATTCTTTTTGTTTAATAGTCTAGAGAAATAGCAAATGGCAGCTGTAAATCACAATCCATATTTCTCCCAACTAATCTTTTTTTTTTTAAGCATAAAACCTGACTTACACATAACTAGGTGGCTGCCTAATTGACACATACAAAGCAAGTGGCTTTATAAAAAGTGTATAGTTCAGAGGATTAAATCAGCCCAGCCAGTGTTGCCATACTTTATCGGTCTGGAAACATTTGTAGGAAATGTTTAGCTTAAGTGGTCACTTACTGACTCTTATCTGGAGATCAGGAATGGGATGAGCAGGAAACAGTTGCTCTCCACACTGTCCTGCGACTCATAAACACCTACTTCTCAACAGAGAGACAGTGGTACTTTATATTCCCTAAATCCATATTTTCTTCAGATATCGTGAAGTATGTGGCAATTGCATATGCTCCAGCTGTCCCTATTTGGCAGGGATAGTCCTGATTAATCCTCTGCCATCCCACTTTTTCAGCTGCTTTTAAAACATCACCATTTATCTTGCCTCTTCTCACTTTCCCTCTCTGTCCTCAGCTCACTTAAGTTGCTTCAAAGTGAATCCAATGTGGAAAAGTGGTTTGCACTCAGTTAACTCAACAGGGGGGAGAGAAGAGGAGCGGCAGGATATTTTCTTGTAGTTTGAGTCCATTGCTCCATGTCCTGATCTCTGGAGCCACGGAAAACAAGCTTGCTCCATCCTCAGTATGACATCCCTTCAAATATTTAAACATGGCTTTCATGGCTCCTCTTAATTTCTTCTCCAGACTAAACATGTCCAGTTCCCTAAGCCACTCCTCACAGGGCATGGCTTCCAGACCTCCCACCATTTTGGTCGCCCTTCTCTGGACACATTCCAGCTTCTCAATATCCTTCCTGAATTGTGGTGCCCAGAACTGGACAAAGTATTCCAGGTGAGGTCTAAATAAAGCAGAACAGAATGACACTATTACTTCCCTTGATCTAGACACTATACTCCTATTAATGCAGCCTAGAATTGCATTGTCTTTTTTAGCTGCTGCATCACACTGCTGACTCATGTTCAGTTTGTGGCCTACTAAGACTCCTAGATCCCTTTCGCATGTACTGCCATCAAGCCAGGTGTCACCCATCCTATATCTGTCCTTTTCATTTTTACTGCCCAAGTGTAGTATCCTACATTTCTCCCTGTTGAAATTAATTTTGTTAGTTTTGGCCCAGCTTTCTAATCTGTTCAGGTCCTTTTGAATTCTGATCCTGTCCTCAGGGGTATTAGCTACCCCTCCTAATTTGGTGTCACGTGCAGACTTGATAAGCATGCTCTCTATTCCCTCATACAAGTCATTGATAAAGATGTTGAATAGCACTGGGCCCAGGACAGAACCCTGTGGCACCCCACTAGCCACTTCTCTCCAGGATGAAGAGGAGCCATTGGTGACTACCCTTTGGTTGCATGCTAAACTGACTGCATGCTAAACTGATGTCTGCAAATAGTTGTGTACAAAAACTTTGCTAACTTTTAAAGAAGAATTAAAGAACAGAACTTTGGAGACCATTCTATTATTTTTATTCTTGCTTAATGTAAATCCATAGAAGTAAACAGTTGCTGTTTTGGATAGAATAAGAGATATTTAAAGCAATAACATCTTAACCTGTAAAGGAAAAAAAAAAACCTGAAGGCTGATGTGGTTCCTGTGACAGACAGCTAGATGAGTGAATGGGAGTACAGTAGTGTGTTCCAGGAGCCAATCCTATGGCAGGAAACTGAAAGGGGAGGGGCTTCTGTGTGCTTGAAGTATGCCTGACAGATGGGTGCCAGTTAGATGGAAGTTTTTGTCACGGGGCGTCCTGGAACTTCTTTTTCCCGTATTCGTCCCTCCCTGTTTAGACAATTTTTGTCTCTGAACTGGAAATCCCGGGAGATCCCAGGATCATTGTTTACATGGCATCATGTCCCGCGATATGTACCTTTTCCCACTATATACCACCCCAGGGTTTTTGTTTGTTTGTTTGTTTACATGAGTTTACGGTCCCGGAATTTTTTTTTTTTTAGCTGCCAATCAAGGATGCGATTACTTGTTTTTTAACAACCTCAACCTCAATGACGTACTTCCTTTAGAGTTTTGCACCATGAGTGATGCTATTGGCTGGCTCAAATGTTTGTTAAAGCTTCTGCGCTGGGGATGAGGGGATGATTGAGTGTTGCATTGGGGATGAGGTGATGAGAGGATGAGGGGAGGAATGACCTAATGTGGGGAGGAAGGGGTGCTCAGTGACTACACCCTTTGCTGTCCTTCCAAATTGAAAGAACAGCATTTAAAGCCCAGTGAAAGTGAGGAAGGAAGGGGTGCTCAGTGGCTACAGCCTTTGCTGTCCTTCCAAATTGAAAGAACACCATTTAAAGCCCATTGAAAGTGAGTATGCAGGAGTGTGTGTGTGTGTGTGTGTGTGTGAATGTGCGACCATCTGCTCAGACGGAGCCATTTTTTGCTGTACCTTTAAACAAATGGAGTGGATGCAGGTGGGGGTGGTTAATGGGTGATCGTCTGTGGTCTCTTTATAATTTACTCTCTCTTTAAAATTTAAACCAAGCATGCAGGGGGGGGGCGGTTAAAGTAGAAGGGTTCCCAGTGTAGAAATCCATTGAACAGGGTGATTTAATGCAGACATACACAAACCTACTTGGAGCTGGAATGGAAGCCTTTGTTTTCATCTGGTGCGGCTGAATCTATTGAATGGGTGACTGACCCCTCCTCTCCTCCCTGAGCCTGCCCCTAGTCACATATATTTCCGGTCATCACCAAGTACTGAGATATCTTGTCCCGGGGTGTTTAGACGTACGATTTTCCGAATCCTCCCGTGACTTTTTAAAAAAATCAGACAAACCGCAGGACTGAAAGTCCCGCGGGTTGCATGATAAAAGGTGCCCCCCCTTCCAAAATCCCATGCCCGACATGACATACGTATAAACAGCCAGTGCTCGACACGAATTCCTCCCACTACTTTTTCATCGTGTAAACGGCACCTTGGAGAAAGTCAGTTAAGCTCTGAGTTTTGAGTGGAAGGGAGTTGATGACAGTTGGCTGGAGCAGAAGGCTCTGTGTGTGCGTGTGCGCGCGCGTGCGCACGCACATGCATGCATGCTGTATGAGAGGCTTGGATGAAGTAAAATGGTGTGCAGAATTTGGCACAGAGGAGTGAGTGGACAAAGAGCAAATGAGCCTAGGAAATAACAAATGACGATATAAGTACCAGTTAAAACAAAAGATTCCAGCCTGAAGTATGTTTAGTCCCTTTAATAATGTTGTCCTTTGTTGTTCATACAAATATAGATGCTGGCTCATTTCTATACAATAAAGATAATTAAAGGCAAGTGACTATAAACACACTATCCACACATTTAAGTTAAAAGTAATATCCCTGTTTCAGAAGGAAGGAACTAAGGGAACCTTATAGGAATTTAGGTGGGAGGAACAGCCAGGCTGAATCCTGAAGTAAAGTAGGGCTGGTGTTTTGAAGTTGCCCTCGACCGCCTGTGTGTTGTGAGTTGTCACAGGTTTGGTGGCAGCGTCACATTTCCCAACTCTGAGCTAGAGGTTGATGTTCAACTTTCCAACTGCATCACCCCTCCACTTGTCTGAAGTCTTAATCTCATGCTGTCTGCATTCCCACCAGATACTTCTTAAAGGCAATGTGATGTTTTCTGGGTGACACATTGTCTGTGAATTTCTGACCACTGCAATTATTATTGGCTGGAATCCTGTTGGGAATTTGTGTATGTGTAAACACCATAGCTACAGTGCTACAAAGTGAATCCCATCTGATCCCCTCCATGATCAACAGGAGTCTGTTTCCCTGCTGCTCTCTATATTGTTACAATAATATTACAATAATATAACATAATAATATTGTTTTATCGCTCTCTAGTCTGGAACCTTGGCAGTTAAAGCAGTATGAAACTGACATACAGTAACTGCGATCCAGAGATACCTCAGATATCCTGTGTACCTACAAAGCTGTTGTAAACAAATCAGTTTCAAGGATATTTTTGTCTTAGCCTATGTAACGTATTTGGACCAAAAAAAAAAAAAATCCACTCACCATTTTCCAGGGACCCATACTAGATGAGAGCCATAATAACTTGCTTGGGTTATTAATAAACTTATTTCCTTTAGGGAAAATTTTGAAATTTTTGAAATTTCTTCCTTTGGGGAGGATTCCTTGGGGCAGAAAATTCCTTCCACTCTGCAATAAATGCTTGTTTAATTATATCCAATTTTATTTCACTTTGATTCTATTGTGTTTTCTGGCAACATGAAGAAAATATGTAAGTACTGAGATCTAGAAACCTTAGTGATTGCTCCACAGTTATAGGTTTTGGCTTTGGCAATACTCCACTACTTTTCTCACCCTGAGATTCCTTCTCCTTGGCCTGACGACTGGAAAACATGGGCCAGGACCCAAGACCTGGGGCCAAATCCTCAGATCCAGAAGCTTTAGTGGTTGCTCCCCGGTTCTAGGATTTAGCTTCTGTAGCACTCCACCACTAGAAGCTAATCTAATGTTTAAAACATGCCAGCCTTGTTACCAAAAAATAAAGCGGGGGCAGAGCAATGCAAGAGAAAAGGAAGGAGGCGTGCATAAGCCTGTAAGGGTCTCCCCATGGCCAAACCATGATTTGGTGATAAAACATCCCTACATCTATATTGAGCCAGTGAAAGTTACACAGCTGACAGAAGACTGTGGTACTCATCCTAAACTGGAAAAGACAGTCTTTAATTTTAACATGCAAGGTGGAGACAACATTGTAAGTGCCCAACAGTTTGCTCAGTCTTAAGTGGGCCCTGTGTCTACTTTTCTAACCACATCAGTTATAGAATGATGCTTTGGCCTGAAATGACACAGCTTCCTAACAGCTGGGCACAGTCATGTACTTTGCCTGTGTCAAGACCACAGTGGATTTTCTTTATAGAAAGTGGAAGCTGGTAAAGAGACATCTGCAGAACTTGGGGACAGTTTCATTTTGGAGCCTACTTTTTCTGCTAAATTTGGATGCTAACTTTGCAGCTGCACTCTGGAACCAAGGAGATCACAATAGACAATATAATTTCATAAAGCATATGTTACATGATACAAGAGAGTGCACAGCAGGCATCTTGTATAAAGCAATGACCAGTTGCTTGATTTATAGCCATAGGCTCCTTTTCCTATGAAGAGAATTTATTTAGAATCAGCAAGTACTTTCAAGGAATCTGCCTGACAATTAAGGTTTGCTCATAACCAACATTCTTTACTGAAAATGGTTTTCAGAAAAGATGCAATTATGTACACATTTTTACTGCCTTGTAAGCAACACCCACATGAGGAATAGAGTGTCTGCTAGAACAGCAAGAGACAAGCTTGCAGATGTTTTCAGCAGAAAGCTCAAGAAAATCAGTACAAGGCAACAAACAATATGATGTGACCATTGCCTGAAGTCCCATTATTGACTAAATGGGACTTCAGTAGCTGAAACAATAATTCTTAAAATGGGCTCAGACAGAAGCCACTTGTTGGACAGGAAGAGCTTTCCCTTTGTGGGTGAAGATGGTGACAGCAGTGGTGTAGGTTTCTGCACAGAAGAATGGCCATTCACCTTTTGAGCTCTAACCTGCTATTCCAAATCTGTATTATATGTATGGTAAAGTGGCAATTTTAATATGGGTTCATTCATAATCCACTCAAATCAGGTATGATCAGCTTCCTGGAACATAGTAAGTATTAGCATCACACCATCCAGGAATCACAGACCCTCCAAGTGTCCCAATTTGACAGGGACAGTCCCAACCAATCCTCTTTTTGTCCCACTTTTCCAGCTGCTTTTAAAATGTCCTAGATTCTCTCTCCTCCCACTTATCCTGTTGTCCTCAGCTTATTTCAGTTGCTGTAAATTAGGGACCGTGAATACGTGTCATGCATGTGTAACTCCAAGTTACAGATTCGTAACTGCCATAGAGAATTCTGGCCACGGTTGGCACATTTGTATCATTATCTCCCAGGTCTTTCTGACACTCCCATAAAACACGCAACTAGCCCACATATTTTGAATCTTATTTGTCATCCATAGTAGCTTATTTGTACAAAACCTGCAGTATTCCCCCAACTGTCCTGATTTGACAGGAATAGTCCCAATTAATCCTCTGTCATCGCATTTTTTCCACTTGCTTTTAAAATGTCCCAGTTCTCTCTTCCCCCCCACTTTCTCCCTTGTCCTCAGCTTACTTCAATTGCTGCAGACTGATTATAGAGTGCCAAAGTTACCTGAGTTACCTGGCACTCAGTTACCTGAGCAGTGGGGAGAGCAGAGGAGGGATGGAATCTCGCCCTTCCCAGTAGGCTCAGGCAAAAGAAAGTTGCTGCAGCCTCTCCTAGTGTGTGCCTTCTTCCTCATTAATAACTTTTGCCATCTTGACCACACATTGATGTTGTCTGAATCATAGAATCATAGAGTTGGAAGAGACCACAAGGGACATCCCCCTGCCATGCAGGAATCCAGTCCAACCCCCTGCCATGCAGGAATACACAATCAGATCATTCCCAACAGATGGCCATCCCACCTCTGTTTAAAAACCTCCAAAGACAGAGACACCACCACACTCCAAGGCAGTGTATTCCACATCTGAACAACTCTTACTGTCAGGAAGTTCTTCCTAATGTTTAGATGGAATCTCTTTTCCTGGAGTTTGAACCCATGGCTCTGTGTCCTAGGAGATTTTCAGATGCCTCTTTCAGCCTCTTGCTGTGCAAGCAGCCTCCGGAGCAGTAACGAGGCTGCTGCGCGGCAAGGGGTCCATTTTGGACAATGCCATTTCTCTCTCAGCGTCGTCCGTGACTGTTCTGGCTAGCACTGAAGGTGGCCGTGTTGTTTTTTACTCACTGACAACTTCCATGAGTGAAAAACAGCGCGGCCGCCTCCAATGCTAGCCGCAACAGTCACGGACGACACTGAGAGAGAAACGGCATCGTCCAAAATGGACCCCTTGCCGTGCAGCAGCCTTATTACTGCTCCGGAAGCTGCTTGCACAGCAAGAGGCTGAAAGAAGCATCTGAGAATCTCCCTAGTCTCTGGAGGCGCAGAAAACAAGCTTGCTCCATCTTCAGTATGACATCCCTTCAAATATTTAGACATGGCTATCATGTCCCCTCTCAACCTTCTCTTCTCCAGACTAAACACGCCCAGCTCCCTAAGCCACTCCTCATAGGTCATGGCTTCCAGACCTCCCACCATCCTGGTCGCCCTCCTCTGGACACATTCCAGTTTCTCAGTATCCTTCTGGAATTTTGGTGCTCAGAACTGGACACAGTATTTCAGGTGAGGTCTGACCAAAGCAGAATAGAGCGGCACTATAACTTTCCTTGATCTAGAAACTATACTCTTATTAATGCAGCCTAGATTGCACTGGCTTTTTTAGCTGCTGTATCACACAGCTGGCGCATGTTCAGATTGTGGTCCACTGAGACTCCTAGATCCCTTTCACATGTACTGCCATCAAGCCAGATGTCACCCATCCTATATCTGGCTACATATGTCCTGGGGCTTGTCTAGACGAGAGGATATAATGCTGATTCCTGCGCATTATTGCAAATCCACAGCAGTGTTTATTTGTCCCCATGGCTTTTGGCAAAATTGATAGTATGCAAAACTATCTGCATTTGAAGTGCACATGCCTGCAAATCAAGATGGTGGCTGAGTAAATTATTTTTTTTCCACATGTTGTTGCCGCTGCAGTTTTTTAACTTTAAAGCAAAGGTGTGCAAGTGCAACCTTCTACTTAAAAAAGCTACTTGGCTTAGAGCTGAAAAAAGTGCACAATAGGCAACACAAAAATCCAAAATAGCACTCCTGGCCACTTCCCTGCTGCCAAGCCCGCCCCCAGTGCACAGCTGACCAATCAGCTGCCCACTTCCACTCCTCTCTGAGAATTCACAGCATCCTGAATCAATTGTCCAAATGCGTGGTAATGTGCACTATTTAAAAAGGCTTTTCCTGTGTAATTTTTTTAGTTTTGCCCCCCTCCTTCTGAATAAGGCAAGTCACTGCAGGATCTTGTTGGGATGAAAGATATTCTCCTTGAATTCTATGAGGAGTATTTTCACTGTCTAGACAAACCCCTGGTTTTCATCCATGAATGTTGGAGGGTATGCTACAGGTCCACCTCACAGACCACAACAGCTTCTTCCAAGCACAGAAAAAGACATGATGGGTTGTATTAAAGGAACCTCTCCTTGCTTTTTCAGGAACAAAAAGTGTGAATTTTAACTAGGGGGTTGTCCAAATGGTGAAAAAAAAAACTCCTCATGGAATGGGAAGAGAATCCTCCCTGTCCTAATGGCATTCTGTAGGATTTCGGCCTATTGTGAAGTGGGGGGGGGAGGCCAAAAAACTTGCCAGAAAAGCCTTTGTGACCTTTCCTGTCTTTTAAAAAAATCAATGAGGTGGGAGCATTTCTGCTCATTAGAACAAGTGAGTCAATCTGATTCGCTTGGCCAAATGACAGGGATTGCAAATCTGTTTGGCCAAAAAAGCGCAGGGGACAGGGCTTGCTATCAAGGCAAGCGCTGGCAGCCACCATTCCCCCCCTCGAGCTATTGAGGATGGGGAAGGGGAGAGCGTGGCTGTCATTCCCACCCACCACCCACCCCCACTGCTGCCACTGCTGCCACCGGGGGGGGGGAAGAAGGGAGGAGGGCTCTCTCCTCCTCTTTCCTTCCCTGGTTCCCTCCCCCATCCCACCGCCACTGCCCACCTGTCTGCCCAATTTCTCCGCTGCTGACCTGTGAGGTCAAGGGAGGGGGAAGAGGGCAAAAGAGCCTTCTTCCCCCTTCCTCAGTTTCTCCTCTGCCCACCTACCTGCTTGCTCGCCCATGGGGCTGAGGAAGGGGGAAGAGGATGAAAGAATCCTCTCCTCCCTTCTTCGGCTGTCATCTGGGATGCGAAGCTTATGGGGGCTGCTGGGGATAAAACCACCATTAAAGACAATTTGCAGGTGCTGCAGCTTGTTTTTTCTGTGAGGCACTATGGTTGTTTTGTTTGTTTGTTTGTTTGTTTGTTTTGGACTTGTATAGACAAGCCCTAGGGCTCTTTGAATGTTAACATTATTACTGTCAGCAACCCCACGCAATTACAGCAATACAGAATGTTTGAAAAGAACTACAAAACAGAAGGGGGGAGTGCAAATGCAAACAGAAAGCTGAACAACCTAATCCATGTAGAACAGCTAGAGAAAATCAGCCACTTACATTAAGCACATCAATTTACCTTTTGATATTGTCTAAATATCCCCTAGCAATATAAAGAACCTGAGCTACTTATCAATCTTCCATTCCTCTTGGAAATCGTCACGACTCATAGAGGACTACATTTGTTGTGCCACATTTCAACAGCCATACCCTTTTCCAAAAAAAGGCTGACAATTCTAAGGTTGTAAGTAATATGTTGGCAAATTCCATGTGCTCTTCAACAGCTTTTAAAAATACCTCAGAACAAACCTAATCCATCTTTTAGCTGCTGCCAAATTAAAAAAAAAGTTAAAACCACACTAAAATTACTGGGTAGGATAAAAGCAAGCCATGATATTAGCCTATGGAGAGAAATGTCCACAGATCCAGCGTTTCTAAGATACACACAAAGTACTAAGCTACATGAATTCTTGTCACAGTGCTTTAACCACTCTGAAGCTGCTTGGATGGGTGTATCTCAGAATAAGGTATCTTTGCTCTATACATTTATTGAGCAGCATGATTTTGCATATCAAATTCATAAAGATCTACCTTTTCCAAAATCTTAATTGAAATTAATTATCCCAGACTAGTCACTTATTTATTTATTTATTTATTTTATTTATTTATACCCCGCTCTTCAGCCACAAGGCTATCAGAGCGGCTTACAAATTGTTTTTAAGCAATAGCTATTTACACATCTACACTGCATTAAACAGTTTCCAATGTGTGTTAGCTAATTGCCCCCCACAAGCTGGGTGCTCATTTTACCGACCTACGAAAGGATGGAAGGCTGAGTGAACCTTGGAGCCTGCTGGAATCGAACTTGTGACGTGGTGGCTTGCAGTACTGGCATTTAACCACTGCGCCACCAGGGCTCCCTTACATGAAACACATTCATGAAACACATTCGGGGTAGCCGTGTTGGCCATGTAGCAAAACAAAATCCATAATCCACAAGAAAGTGATACCTTTATTGGCCAATCAAACTACAAAACACATAATGCAAGCTTTTAAAGCTCTACTGGCTTCTTCATCAGGCAAAAGATGTTTAAAAAGAAAGAAAGAAAAGTGGTGGTGTTATAGTCTCAGGTGTTTCTTGTGTTTTTCAGGTGATGTGTGGTGTGCTGAGACAAAGGACAGTACAATTTAACTCCATCTGCAACTTCTTTTGTTATCTCTCACATGTGAGAGTTAGTGCTTATAAAATCCTCGGGACTTTTCTTGTATTACACCACAAAATTATATCTTGTCTCCAATTTTTATGTATGGTTCTTTAAAAAAAAAAGCACCCCTGCTGTAGTATAAAAAGGTGTTGGATTATGGGATGGCTTCTCAGCTCCAGAGTTACCTGAATGAGATGGATTATCTAGATGCATTTCAGTCTGGCATCGGCCTGATTATGGGACAGAGACAGCTTTGGTTGCCTTGGTGAATGATCTATCCAAGGAACTGGGCGAGGGAAGTGTGTCCCTGTTGGTTTTGCTGAACTTCATGGTGGCTTTCACGCTGGACTTCATGGTGGCTTCCTTCTAGGCTGCCATACTGTGCTCAGGCTTGGAGAGGCATTGTTTTACATTGGCTCCAGCCATTTCTGGAGGGTGGGGAGCAGGTTCAGAAGGGGATTCCTGCTTGACCTCCTGGCCTGTGTTGTCCTTTGGGGTGCTCTCCTCAACCCTATATGAAATATACGAAAACATGGAAAGATTGTCCCAAGCTTTGGGGTCCAGTGCCATCAGTATGCTGATGACACCAAACTCTGTCAGGGTAATATTGCTTTAAGGGCAAAAGGAAAAATGTTGGAACAACAGCCCACAGACTAGCACAGCTGAAGTGGGTTTGATTACAGCTGTGGCTAGGCAGAGGGCTGACTGGCAGACACTCCTATATTGCTGAACCAGAAGATGCATTATGTGTGTGTTGGTATCATAAGGAGTGTTGGTGGATGTAGGAGGTATTGCTGTTGAGTTTGTTTATGAGTGTTTGCTGTGTATACACAGCCCTTTCTAATAACTAATGGAGTGAAGCAAGGTTGTGTTCTTGCACCAACTTTATTTACAATCTTCTTTAGCATGATGCTCCAAAGGGCTATGGCAGAGCTTGAAGAAGACGATGGCATCTATATACGTTACCGTACTGATGGTAGCTTGTTTAACTTAAGCCGTCTGAGGGCTCACACTAAGACTCTAAACTATCTAGTCCGTGAGCTGCTCTTCGACGATGCTGCTGCTCTTGTTGCCCACACAGAAGCAGCTCTGCAGCGCCTAACATCCTGCTTTGCAACAGCTGCAGAGCTGTTTGGGCTGGAAGTCAACCTGAAGAAAACAGAAGTTCTTTACCAGCCTGCACCACAGGACGAACACCATCATCCCCACATTGCCATCGGCAAATCTGTGCTCAAGTCCGTTCAGCAGTTCACCTACCTGGGAAGCATCAATCTTCTCAGATGCCAAGATTGACAAAGAGATCGATCACAGATTAGCAAAGGCATATAGTGCATTTGGAAGACTTCACAAAAGAGTCTGGAGCAATACACACCTGAGGCGAAGCACAAAAATCAGTGTGTATAGAGCCATTGTACTGTCTATCCTCCTTTATGGATCTGAAACATGGGTCACCTATTGCCACCACCTACGACTCCTCGAGCGCTTCCACCAGCGCTTTCTACGCACAATCCTTAATATACACTGGACTGACTATGTGACGAATGTTGCTGTCCTTGAGCAAGCAGGGATCGCCAGTATTGAGGCCATGATATTGAGAACGCAGCTGCGCTGGGCAGGGCACGTTTCTAGGATGGAGGACCATCGCCTCCCAAAAATACTACTCTACGGTGAACTCGCCACGGGTCAGCGTAAGAGGGGCACTCCAAAAAAGCGATACAAAGACTCCCTGAAACAACATCTCAGGCTCGGCCAAATTGATCACCGCCCTGGCCTCACATCAGGAGGCATGGAGACGCACTATCCACAATGCTGCAGCCTTATTTGAGAACTCATGCTGAACAAGTCTTGAAGAGAAATGACAACGCAGAAAGAATCACACCCAAAAACATCACCCAAGGAGATCTTCTGCTATATGCTTTTTGCAACCAGACTTGTTTATCTTGGATTGGCCTTTTTAGTCATCAGTGTGCTTGCAGAAAGCACGGGATGAGTCCTTCCTGAATCTTCGTTTGTGAAGAAAAGCCAGAGAGAGAGAGAGAGAGACAGTTTTTATTCTGCAACTGAAGATAAATGACCTCCAGATACCTTTGGATGAACCTTGCTGGCTTTTAGTCATTTTGTGTGTGAAAGTCGGTCAGAGCAGTGAAATGGCTGCTAGCTGAAGCCTTTGTCTGTGTGCCCTTTCTGCTGTGCAGTTCTGCTTTTTGGCTACTCCTGGGGTAGTTTGTCCCCAGGCTGTGCCAGGTGCCTCTCAATGAGCCTATACTGAGTGGACAAACAGTTATCCTTTCCATCTAAATTTATGGAACCTATCCTAATTACAGACAAATAAATCATGATTCGATGCCAGTAACTGACTGGATGAAGGTGTACATATTGAAGCTTAGTACAGACAAGACAGTGATGTCCATGGGCAATCAAAAGGCAGATAAAAGAAATGGAAATTCAGCTTGTCCTGGATGCGGTTACACTTCTCCTGAAAAAGTCACAACTTAAGTATAGTCCTGGATTCAGCCCTCAGTCTGGATGTGCATGTTTTGGCAGTGGTCAAGAGTGCATTAGCGTTGTTAAAGTTAGTCTGCCAGCTGCACCCAATTCCTGAAATATATTTGATGTTGCCATGGTCATGCATGCCTCAGTCAGATCCCATTTGGATTACTGTAATGTGTTCAACATGGTACTACTTTTGGGAAGTGTTCAGAAACTCCAACAAATTCAAAATGGTGAAACTGAACTGTTGACTGAATATAGTTACAGGGAATATATACAGGTCGACACCTGTATCTGCAGGGGATATGTTCCAAGACACCCCTCCCGGATATCTGAAACCGTGGATAATAGGGAACCCTGTTATTTTCAATGAGATGAATACCTGAAGTTGACCATAGAATTGCATTGGAGGACCTAGAATTGCCTAGAGAGAGCATATTTTTTCATACATGGATAAGTGAAACTGTGGATATCGAATCCGTGGATACGGGATTGGCCTGTACATTCCTTTTTATGAAAGCTTCACTGGCTGCCATTCCATTTTGGGGGATAACTCAAAGTATTGGTTACATTCTTATGTGATTTGGGTCTAAGTGGTTTGAAGGACCATCTCTGTCCATATAGGTTTCAAAATCTTCAGGGAGTTCTTTTTCTTGGTTCTTCCACCCTTGTAGGAACTTTGGGTGAGAACGTAAGATAGGATGTCCTCAGTGATGACCCCCGGGTTGTGGAACTTTTTGAGGAAGGCTAGATTAGCTCCCTTCTTGTTGTCCTTCCACTGGCAGGCAAAGACCTTCTATCAAGGCAGGCTTTTGGCAGCTGCCTGTACCTGAGGAAGCGGCTTTCAGTGGGACGTGCTCTTGTTTTTCTTTTTCTCCACCACAACCATGTGCTTTTGAATGGTTTGAATTTTTTTTACTTCTGTTATTATTTTAATATAATAGGGTGTGAAATTGTATTTTGATCTTACAAGTTATTGTGTTGTTAGTTGAATCTGGTTTTTACAATCATGTTATGGGCCACCCTGGGTCCCAGTAATGGAAGAAAAGCATGTATGTGTAAATGAATGAATGAATGCTGAATGACATGAGCTCAAATTGTATGCCATCTATGGGTCGGCCCCTGTATTCACGGGGATACGTTCCAAGACTCCTGTGGTTACCTGAAACTGTGGATAATAGGGAACCCCATTAATTTCTATGAGATGGACACCAGAAGTTGACTACAGAAACACATTGGAGGACCTAGAAATGCCTAGAGACAACTTTTTTTCCAGATGTGGATAAGTGAAACTGTGAATACCGAATGTGTGGATAAAGGGGTTGACCTGTATTTGCCTGAATGCTGGCTTGTGGGACTCCCTCAAATGATTCTAGTTTGAGCAGGCATTCCCAACTCTTTGAAGTGGGACACTGAGCACTTATATTAAGACAAGAACAGATAATTGCAAGATCACTAGAATCCTTCTACCATCATATTCCACATAATGTAAACTAAAGCCACAAACCTATTCACATTTATTTAGGAAGCAGCCCCACAGCATTCAATGAGAAATAGGTCTCAATAAACACACATAAAGTTTAGCTATTGTCCTGTGTTTTGACAACTAATATTTCACAGCAAGCTCCAGACTGCCACCTACTGGTTCCAGGATTCCTTGGCACCATATTATGTAGCTTGTGAGGGAAGCTACATTCATGTTAGCATGAGGCATGCCCTCCCAGGAGAGGATGACTAATTCCAGTACTTTTCTCCCCACTGTCAGTGAAAATGAATATATCTGCACAGTCCTTGCCTGGGATTTGCACATCCTGAAGTATTTGAGGAAACTATTCTGAACAATACACGTGGGGGTTTTGCATGAAAATTGTGGGGGGTTTCTATTAAACAACAACAACAACCATGGCTGGAATCCTATTTGTTAGTCCCAATTTGAGTAGATCCATTCAATGAATGTTTGAATGGTAAATCAATACATAGGTAAATCCCATTGATTCAATGGACTTAGTTTAGGTAAGACTAGCAACAGAATTCAGGCCAATGGTTTTTCACAAGAAAATTATGGGTTTTGTGCAAAAAAAAAAAATGTTCACACATAAATATGTTTTTTGCAGAAAACCCAACCATATTTATGCAAAATAATAATAATTATTATTATATTATTATTATTTAAAAAAAACACTGGCTGGAATCTTTTTGGGGAGTTACAAATATGTAACCAGATTTACGCATTTGTAACTCTGTGGTATTCACAATCCCAATGTAGCTCCTAGTTTAGGGGCTATGTAGTGAAAGTCCCCCAGTCCCCACTTACCAGGAAGCAGTCACTGTGATTGATGGGGGTCTGCTCACCCATCCCTCTGGAAACAGCTATCTGATGTTTCCAAACCTGCCCCCCTTGTGTGAAGCAATCTCCAGAATGAGGGGAAATTGCAACAGGAACCTGTCACAATGGAGGTGACTCATGGGAGGGGGTGGGAATGGCAGTCAGATACTAGCCAAGCAACAGGGGAACAGATCTCCCTTGATTGCAGTGCTGCTGCCTGGTAAATGAGGAATTGGGGGAAGGATTGGCTGGAATTCATTGCATAGCTCTTTAACTCAATAGGATTCTGGCTACCTCCCAGAGGGCCTTTTCGGTAATCGCCCCCAAATTGTAGAATGACCTGCCGAATGAGATCCGTCAGATAACAAGCCTGAGTGGCTTTAAAAAAGCACTAAAGACGGATCTCTTTCGGCAGGCCTTTCCTAATTAGATCCCGGCCTCAGGGGATCCTGGCCTCTTCTAGGCTGCTGGCCATTTATTATATTTTATTGTATTTATAGTTTTAAATGTGATTTTAGATTAGTTGTTTCAATTTATATTTGTTTAATGTTTTTTTATGGGGGAGGGTGGGAGTGGGGGTGTTTAGGGATTTTATTTGTATTGTATTTTAAATTTTGTAAGCCGCCCCGATTGTTTTAACAGAGGGGCGGGGTATAAATAAATATTATTATTATTATTATTATTATTATTACTGATCCTAGAAACATACCTGGGGTGGTGGTGGTTAAAAAAAAACACCCATGTCTTTCTGCAAAACTCACTTATTTTGCATTTCTGGTAAGTGTCCTTGTTCATGAAAAAATGTTTGGGTTTTTTTCCCATAAAGAATAAAATTTTGACACAAATAAAATAGTTTCTATAAACACGTGTTTGTGTGTGTGCAAAACATATCTTTTTAAAGTAAAACTCCAAATTTTTCACAAACAATGTGTGTGTGTGTCTGGAAACAGTTTTTTCTGTGAAAATTCTGTATTTTCTTGCAAATTAAAAGCATCATTTAAAGTGCAAATTAATTTTTGTGCAAAATCATGATTTTCCTTCAAAAACGCGTGTATTGTTTTTTGGCAGGACCCTCTCCACAATTTTCACACATACTCCCTCTGTATTTTCTCTGCAGAATAATTTTCTGAAACACCTGTGGTATGTGAATACTGTTCAATTGTGTTGTTATTGTTCCCAACTGACTTTCCTGAGGATGAGGAAACCCATTTTTTCAGCTGGGAAACAAATAATGAGAATATTTTTTCCATTCCTAGCAGCAATAAAACTGAAGCACATCATACTGAATTGTAACGTAGGTTGCTGACACATTGCAGAGATAATGCTATTTGACACCGCTTTCACTGCCATGGCTCAATGCTATGGATTCCTGGGATTTGTAGTTTTGTGTGATACTTAGCATTGTCTGTCAGAGAGCTCTGGTGCCACAACAAACTTCAGATCCCAAGATTCCATAGGATGGAGCCATGATAGTCAAAGCGGTGTCAAACTGCATTATTTCTGCAGTGTCAGCAGTCATAGAAAAATTATTATATATCCACCAGAGGGCAGAATTAGATTCAAAATTTGTTTTCCAGTTCACTGCTTTTCAAATGTTTTAAACCTGTACTTTCCCTCAGCTGCTCCTTAAATTCACTTTTTAAGCCTTATTGTTTTTCAAACCTGTGCAACAGAAAATGTGAGATCCCATCAGTAGGGCACCTTCACATTTTATTTTACATTGCTGTTGATATCTATTTGAATAGAATAAGCATAACAGAGCAGTGGTGGGCAAGGTTGGTTCTGGGATGGCATGCAGCTCTCTCCAGCTGTTTTAGCAGCCCTTTTTGTGAATCTATGGGGTCGTTTACATGGCAAAAATAATCCTCAAAGAATTTGCCTAGAATTCTTATAGTTCCCACGTGTTCCGCATCTGCATCACCCTTTTTGGAAGGAGGGGGTCTAAAACACCCGTAAGTGGCACACTTAATGACACTGCTGATTTTCCGCCTTTTTTAAAAAGGTGCTGCAAGTTTGTGCATTATCGCATTTGGGAACTGTCTGTCATTTTTAAATTCGCGATGTTTAAAATTAGGGATGTGGGAGGTTTTCTATAGTGACGCCACATAAACCCGCCTACAGATCCAGCTTTCCTTTCTGCTTTGAAGCATCCCTGTAAACATCTATCGTTTTCCTAATGAAGTCAGTTCAGAGAAAAAAGAAGGGGGGCAGGGGAATAGCTTGGAGTCATGCCGAAACTCTTGATTTACTGGATCTTTGGGGGAAAGAGAAAGTACAGGAGCAGCTACGTCTATGTCACCGAAATATCGATGTCTTCGAAAAAATAGCCGCAGAAATGCACTGTGTAATAACGCAGCCCGCATGCCAGGCAGCTTATTAAGGACGTTGAATGCGGTGATAATATTCTTCTTAAACACAGAACGCATACCCAAGTACTCTGTCAAAGTTTTTTGTTCTTTACGGAGTCTTTTGATTTTTCTAATAAGGATTCTTCTTTGGTAAGAACGACACTTCTCAGAGAATGAAACCATTGTAGAAAGTACTCTAATAGCCAAATACAAGCAGGAAATGAGCGTAGCTAAAACCTCCATGGCTGCAAAATGTACTTGCCACCACTGAAGAGAACAAAGACCATAATAGATGACGAGATGCCCAATCAGAAGCCCAAGAGGGGGGAAGTGGATGACCAATGGGAGTATGGGTGGCGGGAATTCCCGAAGGAAGTACGTCTAGAACGAATGACATACTTCATTGATTGACAGGTAGTGTTGTCAAAATATGCGGAATATCAACGTCGTGGGAACTGAAATATTCCGATGTGTAGAAATTCGCACATTAATATAATCCACATTATAAGCACATCAGAACTACATTGTGGAAATAAACAGGATCCGAAATTTAGCCGTGGGAACTCCGTGATGCAAAATTGAAAGTGCGCTAATGCGATACTTTGCACAACAAAAGTTGCCATGGAACCGACCCCCAAATGTCCCACAGAAAGTCCTTGGGAAGAAAAGTGGTTCCTGGATCTGGCCACAGTTGCCTACCCCAAGACATAGGGGATCAATCTGTTTCTAGTCAGATAATATAATAGCAACACTGAGCTGTTGATCCAATGAATGAAAGAGAAATGCCTATAAAAATGAAATAAAGAAACCCTTTCTTGCATAATCTACACAGGTACATTTCAGGATGTACAGTGCGAGAAACACAGCTCCTGCTATCTCTGAAACCCCCCCCCCCCGCCTACTTGTTATTGATGTGTGCCTTCAAATCATTTCTGACTTATCAGAATAAGGTGAACATGGTAACCTAAATACTCTAAAGGCACCAGATTTCATCTGATCTTGGAAGCTAAGCAGGGTCAGCCCTAGTTAGTACTTGGATGAGAGACCAATGAATACCAGGTACTGTACGCTAGATTTCAGAGGAAGGAACTGGCAAAACCACCTATTGGTTGCCTAAGAAAACCCTATGAATTTCAAGAGGTTGCCATGAGTTGACAGGCAATTTGAAAGCATCTACACACACACACACACACACACACACACACGATGAACCTATCACAGGGTTTTCTTGCCAGAATTTGTTCAGAGAGGTTTTGCTACTTCGTTCCTCTCTGAAAGTGTGTGATTTGCCCAAGGTCACCTAGTAGGTTTCTGTGGCTGAGTGAGGATTTGAACCCTGGTCTCCCAGTGTCCTACTCTAACATCCAAACCACTACATCATGCTGGCTCTCTGAAAAAAATGTTTCACATTAAAAGAGTAGTATGCTAAGAAGTTTTCCTCTCAAGCCTTTGCAATTATTCCAGATAATGCAGCCTAGACATGTCCAAACTTGACCAAAGGTATTAAACAAAACCCTCCAACAACTGTACAATACTTTTCCCTTTCTCTGATATTTTTTACATAGTTAAGCCATTTAGAAAGATCAGGATTATGTTGTCAATCATAAGCATGTATGCATGGAAATTAAGCCTCCTTGAAATTAAGGGGGCATTCTTCTGAACAGGCCTGTTTAACTTTGAGCATTTGAGTCTTCAGGAATCAAAATTAAGTGCAAGGGCCCCAGATCAGCCCTACGTTTCTCTTTTTTACTTGGCCTAGCCCATAACTGTGCCGCAACTTGTCTGGTGGTCTAAAAATGCTATGGTGATGAATAGGTGATCTGTCATACAAACAGCTGCTCATTCCCTGGGATAACAGATTTGCCACAGTTCCCTCAGGACATGGAGGCACATGCCTCAAATTCAGCACAATGCTGAAATCATTGTAAGGAATGACATTATGTTTACATTTAGAATTAGAACTTCTGCTTTAATTGCTTTTCTCAGAGACATCAAATATATGTTTTTAGGACAGTACCAGCTCAGACAGTTTGCCTCTTCAGGCCCATATTGTTTATTTATACTGGCACCTGATCTCAGGTAAAGATCTTTCCTATCACTTGCTACCTGGTCCTTTTAACTGGAGATGGGAAAGACTGAACTTGGCACATTCTACATACAATGTATGCACTCTGCCTCTTTTTCAAAGGATGAGCACTAAAATTTCATCACCTTCTGGTATCATTACTGGCATTTCAAAAAATGCTCTGACTGTAACCTATTTCATGTAGAAAACAGGTCAGGGCTCCATCTCAAAGGCCATGTTTAGGATGTAGAAATCTGATTAAATCTCAGAAATTTCCAACCAAAAATGCTCAGTACTGGGGAAAAAGATGTACAGTTGTCCCTCCGTATCCATGGATTTAAGTATTCACAGATTTAAGTATTCACAGCTTGAAAATATTCTTTAAAAAATAATAATCCAAAAAGCAACCCTTGATTTTGCCTTCTTATGTAAGGGACACCATTTTGCTATACCATTGCATATAATGGGACTTGAGCAGTCACGGATTTAGGTATCCACGGGGGGTCCTGGAACCAAACCCCAGCGAATATGAAGGGACAACTGTATTTGCCTGAGACCTATGAAAGCAGTTACTAATCAAAATAGATGCAGTACTTGGGATATGATAGAACACGAACCGATGTTCAGGTTGGAATGTTGGAAACATAACTTTAGTTTTTTGGGGCAGCACTTCACCTGTTCTTTCCTTGGCAGTCACAAGGAACATCATATGTCTTCATGCATTTTTTGGGATTTTATACAGTGTTCCCTACTCCCTGACTTGTGTTTCTTTCTTTAAACCAAAGGCAAGCTGCATCAGACACACAAGACTTCTCTACAAAATTAACAGCATTTTGGGAATTGCTATTGAGTTTGTAAACAAAGTGCCATGTGGGTGCAATTTCTAGGAGCACTTACAGAGCTAATGATAGCACTATTACTCATTGCACATGCACAATATAGTTTCAAAAATAAGCATAAGTGAACTGAAGAAACATAAGACTATGAGAAGCCTCCAGGGCTTCTATCTAGTCCAGCATCCTATTTCCCACAGTGGCCAGCCAGATGCCTAGGGAGGTCCACAAAGGCAACTGCCTTCTCCTTCTGTTCTTCTCCACTGACAGGTGTTCAGAGGCATACTGCTTCTGATCCTGGAGGCAGAATATAGCCATCACAGTTAGTGGCTACCGATAAACTTATTCTCTATTAATTTTTCTATTCCCCCTTTAAAGCTATGTTGGTGATCATCACTACATCTTGTGAGAACAAATTTCATAGTTTAATCACGTACTGTGTGAGGAAGTACTCACTCCTCCCTGTCCTGAATCTCCTACCATTCCCAACTTCATTGGATAACCCCATTTTCTAATTATGAGAGGGAGAGAAAAAAACCTCTATTCAATTTCTACACACCATGTATTTACATGTACTGTATGTATTCTTTCTTGCTCCCCTCCAAACTAATTTTTTACTGTAACATTTCCACACAGTGGTGTTGGTTTGTGGTTGTTGTATGCCTTCAAGTCATTTCCAACTTATGGCAACTCTAAGGAGACCCTATTGTGGGGATTCTTAGAAAGATTTGCACAGAGGGGGTTTGCCTTACCTTCCTCTAAGGCTGAGAATGGGACTTGCCCATGGTTATCCAGTGCATTTCCATGGTTGAGCAGGGATTCATACAGCTTGCCAATTGCTTGGGTTGCCCCTTTCTATAGCTTTTCCAGCTTTACAATGTTCCAACCTGACTGATTTCACCCTTGTCAGCTACAATAAATGCCTTCCCAGTTTAAACTGAGTTGTATGGGGGAGGGAGACAGTACTCTTGAAGGCAGGAGTTCATCGAGTGCAACTTAAAAAGGACATGTACAAGCAATGGAAAAAGGGGGAAATTATCAAAGAAGAATTCAAACAAATAGCCAGCTCAGGTAGGGAGAAAGTCAGAAAAGGTTAAAGCATTGTTGGAGCTCATGCTTGCTAGAGAGGTTAAAAACAATAAAAAGGTTTTTGGTTTTTTTGGTTTTGTTTTGTTATGTCCGTAGCAGAAGGAAGAACAAGGAAATGGCAGGGCTGCTGCATGGAGAAGATCGTGAAAGGCTAACAGGGATCAAAGAAAAGGCAGAACTACTTAACACCTTCTTTGCTTCAGTCTTCTCCCAAAAGGGAGAACAGTGCTCAACCTGGAGAAAATGGAGCAGAAGATGCACTAGGGGAAATGCAGCACAGAATAGGTAAAGAAGTTGTTCAGGAATACCTGGCCAGTATAAATGAGTTCAAGTCTCCAGGGCCAGATGAACTTCATCCAAGGGTATTAAAAGAACTGGCAGAAGTAATCTCAGAACCACTGTCAATAATCTTGGACAACTCCTGGAGAACAGAAGAAGTCCCAGCACACTGGAAGAAGGCAAATGTTGTCCCCATCTTTAAAAGGGGGGAAAGAGAAGACCCAAATAATTACCACCGAGTCAGCCTGACATCAATACTAGGAAAGATTCTAGAGCAGATGATTAAACAGACAGTCTGTAAGCACTTAGAAAGAAATGTCATGATTACTAAAAGTCAACATGGGTTTTTGAAAAAAAAATCATGCCAGACTAATCTTATCTCTTTTTTAAATAGAGTTACAAACTTGGTAGATGAAGGGAATGCTGTGGATGTAGTGTATCTTGATTTCAGTAAGGCTGTTGACAAAGTCCCCCATGATATCCTTGCAAAAAAGTTAGTAACACCTGGGCTAGACAATGCAACTGTTAGGTGGATTTGTAACTGGTTGATGGACCGAATCCAAAGGGTAGTCACCAATGGCTCCTTTTCATCATGGAGAGAAGTGACTTAGCAGGGTGCCACAGGGTTCTGTCCTGGGCCCAGTGCTATTCAACATTTTTATCAATGACTTATATGAGGGAATAGAGAGCATGCTTATCAAGTCTGCAGGCGACACCAGATTAGGAGGGGTAGCTAATACCCCAGAGGACAGGATCAGAATTCAAAAGGACCTTAACAGATTAGAAAGCTGGGCCAAAACTAACAAAATGAATTTCAACAGGGAGAAATGTAGGATACTGCACTTGGGCAGTAAAAATGAAAAGCACAGACACAGGATGGATGACAGCTGGCTTGATGGCAGTACATGCGAAAGGGATTTAGGAGTCTTAGTGGACCACAAGCTGAATATGAGTCAGCAGTGTGATGCAGCAGCTGAAAAAGCCAATGTGATTCTAGGCTGCATTAATAGGAGTATAGTATCTATATCAAGGGAAGTAATAGTGCCACTCTATTCTGCTTTGGTCAGACCTCACCTGGAATACTGTGTCCAGTTCTGGGCACCACAATTCGAGAAGGATACTGAGAAGCTGGAACGTGTCCAGAGGAGGGCAACCAAAATGGTGGGAGGTCTGGAAGCCATGCCTTATGAGGAGCAGCTTAGGGAGCTGCGTATGTTTAGTCCGGAGAAGAGAAGGTTAAGAGGGGGCATGATAGCCATGTTTTAATATTTGAAGGGATGTCATACTGAGGATGGAGCAAGCTTGTTTTCTGCAGCTCCAGAGACTTGGACATGGAGCCATGGGTTCAAACTACAGAAAAAGAGATTCCATCTAAACATAGGAAGACCTTCCTGACAGTAAGAACTGTTCAGAAGTGGAATACACTGCCTCGTAGTGAGGTGGAGTCTCCTTTCGAGGTTTTTAAACAGAGGCTGGACGGCCATATGTTGGGAATGATTTGATTGTATATTTCTGCATGGCAGGAGGTTGGACTGGATGGCCCCTGAGGTCTCTTCCAACTCTATGATTCTATGATGGCCTTTTGCACAATCCTATATACATTTTCCTGGGACTAAGGACCACTGAAAGCAATGGTACTCACTTCTGAAAAAACAACAACACATGCATAGCATTATGCTGGCAGAGTATTGTGGTATTTCTCAAAACATTTCATAGAATTCTCTAGCAGTTAAGTACAATTTAAAATGCCATCAAATTCATTTTATGACTTAATTCAGTTTTTAAAACAAATTGAAAGAACATCCAAACTTTCAACAATTATTTCAGAACTATCAAAACAATAATTGTGCCCTGTATTATAAACACAATGTAACTGGTTCTGGGTAATTAAAGGAGACAAGTTTTGTGTTTGAATTTACTTCGATCAAGGTGTTTTATTGCATCTCAGAGGGTATACATGCACTGGGGTTTTCTCAAAACAAAATACAAAGAAAACCCATTTCGAAATTCTCTCTCTAACTCTCTGTCATTACAGTGTATCTTATCCCCACAATAAATTCAGTTTACAACCACTTCTTAAAAATGGTACCATATATTGACTAAATAGTTAATCTGAAAGACTTCGGTGAACATCTTTCCAACCTAGTATGCTTTTACAAAGAGCTGCCAAGCCACTTGTAACACTGATCAACAGTGACCTTATTAAGGAGTCAAAAATCTTAAGCCAAGCCATCAGCACGAACAGTACGAGAGAACAAACTAAAATGTTAAAATAACACGTTTTGTTTTGTTTTGTTTACAGTTAAGGGTGCAGTTCTCCAGTTCAGTGTGACCTCTAATAACAGACAGTACAGAAAATACATAGTGCTGTATGGGGATGAAGAAAACACTAGTCTAAGGCTTATACAGAGAAGCACCAAACTAACAGATGCATGTAAAAGCTAAATAAAAAATAAAAATAAAATAAAAACCAGTTTTTCATGAGTTGCCAGTAAATACACTGACCAGCCTACAATTCTTGAAATGTTTGCTCCACTATGTTTGGGTTTTCCTCATCAGCATGGCAAGAAACTCCTCTCTACCTTATTTTTCAGTGCATTTAATCTTTAATTTGATCAAATAAATAAGCTGCTTTTTAAAAAATGATAGCAAAAGACAGTATCATAAGTTGCTTTCTTTTTAATTCTTCTTGAAGTAATTTGATAGAAGATGCATTAAAGGGGATTTTTTCTTTATATTACTTTGACTTATAATTTAAACTTAACATGTATAGTGCCACAAAAATAAAACATATCCCACAACAAATTGAGAAGTCTGCATTTGGGGAAAAATGTATTCCACACACAAAAAAAGAGTTGGTAGGATTGAAGAGTGCTTTTCTTACTACCTGGTATCATTATCACACTATTATTTTGTATAACAGATATACAAGAGAAACTGTACTTCAAATGGGAAAATTTAGAGGGTTTGCCAGGGTTATTTACACTGAGACCTCCAGAAACACAGACACATCGCTCCAAATGGCTCACCACACACAACAGCTGCATAATCCGTCCCCATTGAAATAGGTTCAGAAAAGCACTAAGAAGGCATCAGAAACATACATCCATTGTTTAAGTTGTAAAACACATAAATAATAACCCAAGTACACAAACTGAGAAAGAGAGAGAGAGAGAGAGAAGGGATAACAACTAATATAATACACATTCCTAATGTTCACTTTCACAGCTGTGCTACACGTTTTGGAAGTAGGAGAGAAGTCTGAGTAAGCACTGGGTTTGGTAGTGGTGGCTCACTTGGAAATTCTGAGCAACAAAAATCTTCTTTGTTGATTCCAAACTTGCATCTTCAGTTATCCTGTCAGAAAACTGCAGTTGTGATAAGGGGAAAAGAATTAGAAATATTTCTTTTGTAGTATTGTTTAAATTTAGTACCTCGTAGTATTGGCATCTCTCAGCAGCAGTGACATGTCTAAATGGTTTTTCTAGCCTCAGAAGGCCCCCATAAGCCTTGCATTGCTAATGGCAGCCGCGAGTGATTTACTCGAGTTAGTTCTTCACCACCACCATTTTTTTTTTAAAAAGTCATCCCAAGGTGCCCTGGTATGGTAGAGCATTTTTCCAATTTTATAGGACAGCAAAACAGAAAATATTAATCCTGTTTTATTGCCTTAGCGAGTTATTGTTAAGGTGAAAATCCATCATGGCGGCAGCGGGCGTTTGACCTGCTAGCAAGCCCCACCCCTACTTTCACCTGGCCAATCAGCTTTGCACTTCCCTTTGAGTTTGTTATTGTTTGATAGTCCAAACAAGCAGGAGTATGCAACCCCCTCGTAGTTAGTGTAAAAATATAGGGAAATCTGTGAAGGCTTTTACCCCATTGTTTTTGCCATTTTGGGCCCCCCCTCCTTCCAAAGAGTGTGGATTGGTGCTGGATCCCATTTAGAAGGTAGGATTCCCAGTGAATTCCATGAGGGGTATTTTCACCATTTAGATCGGCCAAGGATTTCAGTTTGGATAGGCTTTAACCTGTCTGAACAAACTAAACTGAGACTGGAATAACATTTTAAGATTCAATGCAAATCTTCTAGGATCAAACATCTTGGGACATGGGTAGTAGAAAATACAGGTTTCCCCCTGGGGGATATGTTCGTGGATTTACCATTTATAAGAGAAACCACAGATAATAGCAAATCCTATTAAAATAAAGGGCTTCTGGTACAAACATACCATAGAGTTGTGTTGGAGGACCTAGAAGTTGCCTACAGAGGACAACTCTGTAGGCATTTTCCAGAATGAGTATATGTTATGTGTCCCTATTTTTTCAGCCGTAGATAACTGAAACCATGGATATTGGTTCTGTGGATATGGGGGATGACCTGTATTGAGGAAATGGAGGGTCTCCACCATTGAAAATTATTTCAGGAATGTCAGGTGTCAAGAGGTGGCTGGAATCAAATTTAACATGGTCAGGACAAGTCTACTATTAAAATATACATGTTACTAAAATTCTGTTAGCTAGTATTTCCTAATAGTTAAAAACTCAATATTGGGTGGGGGGATGGCAGGACTTATGCAACAGTATTATTTGCCCCTCAAATATTCCTTTAACTACCTTGATTAATCCCTGGAAGAAGGGAATAGTTAGTCTTCTTAATTATTATGAAGTATTATGAATTATGTAAATTAGCAAATATATGAGACTGAATTAATAGACCAGAGATGAAAATTAATGAATAAAACACTATTTCTCCATTGTTATTTCAAGTGTTATGGCATCTGGAGAGGAAGTATAAGGAAAGGTTATTAAAGAACCCCTATGGTAAAAAATACTTTTCAGGACTGGAATAAATCTAAGCACCTAATAGCTGTACGGATAGCTCCTTTTAAAGTGTATGCTTATAATTAAGAAATGAGTCGAATAAATTTGTTGAGGTACATCTTTGAATGGGAGAAGCAGGTTTACTGAATTGTGTTCTTTTGTTAACTTTTGGAATGACAAAATAGGAGAAACCATTCAGTTTTCTCAATAGTTACATTGCAAACTGCCACTGGTTTTGCTCTTTGTCTCTACATTTTTGTTTCTCTGACCAAAATCCTGTTGGTACTCTATGCCAGCATAATGACACTAGCGGAAGGACAAAAAAGGGTTGCAACAACCATGAATGAAGTCAGGCACAGGAGAAATAGGCTACTTGGAACTGGCAGACTGTGACTGCATTCCTTTGACATGGCTGCACCACCCTGGAAAAAGTGCAACCACAAATGTAGTCACCAAGAGGACTTGTTTGTTGCCTAATATTAAGGAGAAATTTCTAGTGAGATTTCACATACCTACCGTACATTCCAGCGTATAAGACGACTGGGCATATAAGATGAACCCCCCCCCAGTTTTTAAGTTAAAATATAGACTTTAGGGTATACTTGCTATATAAGACGACCCCCCCATCACCCGCCCTCCCCGAAGCCGAAATCGGGCTCCCCTTTGTGGCTTCAAGGAGGGTGGCTGGTGGCTGGAAAGCTTCCCCTCCTCCAGCCAGCCCCCCTTACTGAAACCTTCCCGAAGCTGGCTGAGGAATCCCAGGGGATGGCTGGCCAGCTGGGGAGAGGCTCAGCCACCTCCCGCGATTCCCCAACCCATGTTGGGGAATCACCTATCAGAAGTGGTTATTTGGTGACCTCTTGATAACTTTGCCAGAAGAATCGGGTTTCATTTTGTCTGATTCGCTTTTTCCTGATTATTCAGTCCCTCCTAAATTTAAAAGGAAGATGCATTTTGGCCAATTTCTGTCCTGTCCCACTGTGTGTGTATGTGCTTTCAAGTCAACTGTCAACTTATGGTGATCCCATGGGTTTCATAGGGTTTTCTTAGGTGAGGAATACTCAGAAGTGGTTTTGTCAGTTCCCTCCTCTGAAATGTAGCCGACAACACTGGCCACATGAGTTGGGGAATCTCAGGGGATGGCTGGCCAGCTGGGAAGAGGCTGAGCCACCTCCCGCGATTGCCCAACCCACGAGGAGGCTGGCCAGCTTCCTCGCAAGTTGGGGAATCATGGGGACGGCTGGCCAGCTGGGGAGAGGCTCAGCCCCTCCTGCTCAGCAAGGCTCCCCCCCATGCAGCTGCACTGGGCAGGGGGGATAAGGTGGCTAGTAGGCCTCCCCTGACCCTAGCCAGCCACCTCCGTTGTTCTGAGTCAGAGATGGGGCTGACACAGCCCCATCTCGGACTTGTATCCGGTGTATAAGACAGCCCCTGACTTTTCAGCTGATTTTACATGCCGGAATATATGATATTCCAGAATATAAGGTATAGGTATTTCAAAAATGTCAGTTTTTGCAAAATGCACTGCAATGCAATTTCTTTTGCAATGTTTTTGCTCCCTTAGCAAAAGTGTGGGAACTGTTTGCAAGGGGTAAGGGTTAAGGATGTAAAGTTCTGGAAAGGGAAAGGGAAACCAGTTTCTTTAAGTGAACTAAAAAATCCAAAATGACCTTTGCAGATAAAAATCAAGCTAGAATAGAAGACTAAAAACCATCAAAATTAAAATGCTTAGAGTCACACCTGAAATGCCAGAGAGGAATGCAACTGAATAAGCTTGAATGTACTCCAGTGGAGCATATAAGAAGCAACTCCATACCTTAAATAGTTCATAAGAAATCTTTGATGTTGAGATCTGCTAATGGGTCCTTTGTTGGAGGTTTCTTGGGACTCTGAGTAGCAGGCGTGGGACTTGGAGACAGCTTTACAGGTTTTCCATCAGTAAAGAACAGCAACAAAATGAAAAAGGGAAAACATGAGCATATCCTACCACAATCAAAGTTAAAATGCAATGGCTATTCAGTGGATAAATGTTGTTTCCACTTTATATCCTGTTCCACAGATGTTACCTTAATTACTGTAGATACATTTTGAACTAAGCATATCCAAGGGCAGCAAAATTCAGCTGTGCAGTGGTAATGCTCCCTTCATTGTTGCTGAAACCAATGTGTATGGCGAACATGTATATTGCTTTAAACAAGAAGGGCACTCCTGAAAGCTACCCAGAAGCACAATTCCCCTTTAAAACAGGGCCTGTGCTCCCTGTGTGCCTTGCTTTAAAACAGAAGTGTTGTTGTTTTACTTTATCTACTGTCATCCCAATGAAGTTCAACAAAACACAGCAGCAGGGGAGTACAGCTGATGCTTATAGGAAAAATAAGTTTTCATTATATTAAACTTCATTCAGCCATTAAGGCTAGGGTTTAGATCCTGTTTTAGATCTCCTTATTAAGGAGATTTTATTTTTGAGAACAACAGGGCCTTTTTTGATCATTGCACCTGGAAGGATATTTTGTTTAGAAGAGAAGCTGATCCCCTTTGATGGTGTTTGATGATTTTGAGCAGTAGGATATTATTCATGGTTACTGTGATAGTGATGGGCTACATCAGACAAAACAAATACAGTTTTAGCTAAATACTGTTTTAGCTAAAGAAAAGTGTTTTGCAGGTGATTTGTAGCATATATTTGCACATACACAGCCAGAAGGAACCACCATCTTTTGGAACAGTGGTTTAAAATGTGATCCTTTCAGAACAACAGCTAAAGAAGCTAAAAAAGCAATCGATCAAAATCCATTATGATGATAGTGGTGGTGGGGAGTTAAACAGTTTGGCTAATTTTATCTTTTTCATTAAGCTATACTGCATAAATCCTTATCTCTTACTTGTACACCAGGTCCTGCAGCTGCTCCAAATGGTGGCCTCATCATAGGCTGTCCATACATAACAGGCTGCTGTGGCATCATTGGAACACCTGTTCCAGGAGGTTGCTGAAAAGGGTTTGAGACCAATTAACAGTGTGCCTGCAGTACAAACATGTCAAACTCCTAGGTTACCAGCCTGTAGATCTGACAAGGTCATAGCATAACAGCCAATGCTATACTCCAGCCTTTGAGCATACTATGCATAGTTTGATTTGAATTGGACAAGATTAATTTTATCTCCATTTATACCCTTTGCAGGTAGGGTGCATTATCCATTGTCAGAGTAGGGAACCTGTAGTCCTTCAAATGTTCTTGGGCTATAACTCCCAACATCCCCAACCACTGGCCATGTTGGCTGAGACTGGTGGGAATCAGAATATGACATCTCAAGGGCCAAAGTTTCCACACTGTTGCTTCTGTTGTTTTCTGCTGGAGAATCCCAGCCATTGTCATATATATTCTGCAAACAGAAAAATAGAAAGTGCTGTTGGCTGCATCTCAGCATCCAGAGAGTCTCTTTCTAAACAGGGCATGTTTGATGCCCTCAGGCTTCAAAAGATAATCTTAAACATGTAAGAAATGCTTGAGCTGATGGTTTATCTTGTTTTTTGTTTTTTAATGTTAGGCGTATGGGCTAAGGCAATGGTGGGCACTTTGCAGCTTCCAATGGAAAAACCTGTCCTCTCAAACCATGGGCAAACGGCAAATTAAGCAAGGTTGCACATAAATAAATAGGATGATTTCTGTTTTCCCCAGCACAGAATGCTGGCTTTAAAAACATCAGAATACAATGTCTTGGTTATATGTAACTCAAAAAAGAAGCAAAGGTCATTCGGATAAGTGAGACATGGTGGCAAATCTTCCTGTAACTGTGTTGGATCTTAACTACGAGTAGTTCATAAAATTTCACTCACCATTCCAAATCCTGCTCCAGGCTGCACAGGAGGGGCACCTGATGCAGGAGGGACAGTACCTGCTGGAGGTACGGATCCTGTCTGGAAACCAAAAGGAAAAGAAAAGCCACCAACTGATTATAGAATTCCTAAAAATGTAACACTGTTTAAAAACAACGAAATACTTAATTCCAAAATAAAGACACTGTTCAATGTATAAGTCCATTCTGCCATTTTCTGATCCTAACAAAGAGAAGATGATGCAGAACTGATTACTTGTATTAAATGCTTTTATATTGTGAATAATCAAAGTTAGTTTGTCAATATATTGAATATTGCTAGATTTGTTGTTCATCAATACCTATTTTTTAAAAAAATATTCTACATGGTTCAGCTCTCTCTCTCATATGCACACACAGTCTCCCACTTCTCCCGTCATAGAAAGGTCCAAATACATTTAAAGCATGTGCCTGCCCATTGCCTGTTGACTTATGGTAGCCTCACGAATTTTGTAGGGTTTTCTCAGGAAAGGAATACTCAGAGGTGGTTTGCCATTGACTTCCTCTGAAAGACAGTCTACACTACCTGATATTCCCCGGCAGTCTCCCTTCCAAGTACTAACCTTGCTTAGTATTCAAAATCAGAGAGAATTTGATGCCTTCAGGTTATTTAGGCATTCACTTGGGAACACATTCCCACAGCTCTTAATGGAAATGGTTTGCACAGAGCAGGTACAATCAAACACCATGCAGTATATCAAGACTCTACCAGAAAAGGTACTGCTCCATTCTCTGTGGATATTCCCCTTAGACAGAACTTTCTCTAACAATGCACTAACTAGGGCAGCTCCTGTCCACACACAGCTTTGTGTATTGAAAGCCCTCTGCAATATATGAGATTCAACAAATACAATCAAATGCTCAAACATTAACAATGGAAATGAATCAGCACATGCTAGGGAGTCATTAGAAAGGACAAGTCATTTCTACAGTATGATCAGAGCAGTGAGGCGGACATATCAGGTGCCTGCTTGTTGTCCTTGCTCCCAGTCTCCACACGCTCATATGATGGTCTGAATTCAGCCTATGCACATTTGACTAAATGTGTGCCACATTGGTATGTTTTGCTGGGTTGTTCTTGTGTCAAGAGAGAACCTACACACCCACAATCTGTGCAATGATGTGGCTTGGCTATATTGATAGTTTTGGAACAGCCAACATAATATCAGTCTGCACTTCAGTTTGACTTTCCAATCACATCTATTATTTGTCTATTGCACACAAAGAAAAACAAAATGAGCCAGTTTTAACAAAGCATTATTAAAATTATACACTATGGTTAGATCCAGATAGTGTTACTGTAAAACTTATTTCCACAAGGCAAACTATATACAAGGACAGATGGATGCTACATACAGCAAAAGTCTCATGTGGATGGAATCTTTGCTGAATGAAGAAGGAAGAGTCAATCTGCAACAATTCTCCATCTCCCCCATGTGTTCTTTTACATCCAATGAAAATCTGGTCTGGAAGGTTGTGAAACCTCAGGGACAGTGAAGGAGGGGGCACTGGGAGCTGCAAAACCAAGGGGAGAATCGACAAAGATTCTCCCCAGCCCCACTTTCTACAGGTTGGAGTGTTCTCAGCAGACATCAGTAGAATAAAAACTCTGGATCCAATCATTTTTACAAGTTTTGACAAATATTATACAACATCAATAGCATGTCTTCCATTCCAAATCCATATTTACAACAATTATTATCCTAAAACTTCCTTTATCGAACCCTTGAGCTAATTTGTAGCTTAATTTCTCTTGTTTATTTGTTTCCCTTTTAACATAAAATAGAAAGACTTATAATCCCAAATTTTACCTTCAACTGTTTTCGATATTGCTATCAGTCTATATATAGAATTCTTGTTAAATTTATGTTTCTTAATCACAGTCTCTATCCATGGTTATGTCATTTATATTTGTATTTCCATTTATTTACCCACTCATTCATCAATTCCACCTCTTAGCTTAACTCACTTTCATATCAAATTTCCAAATTAATTTTTCTTTGTCTATTATTTTATGTAACTTCTTTAATATCCTTGTAAATATCATCTGTGTTCTCCCAATATTTTAACAACATAGCCCAATCTTTTCTCGTCTTATTACTCCTGTTATTTCTTAATCTATTTGTTGGATCCAGTTCAACCAAGTCTAGCAATTTTTCTTTCCATTCCTTAATTGTTGGCTCCTCTTTTAATTTCCATTTTTTAGCTATGATCAACCTTGCTGAGGTTATCATGTAAATTATGATCTTCAAATATTGATTTTCTTCTTTCTTATTCAGACCTTTTATCATATTTAATAAATAAAATTTAGGAATAAAGTCCAAATCAATCTGTAAGATTTGCTTAATATTTTCATGCACTTTTCACCAATTTTTAAAATTTTACTACAACCCCACTACATGTGAAAGAGAGATCCCTGAGACTGTCCACATTTCCAACAAGTGCTGTTTACCAAATTGTTCATTTTGTTTATTCTTACTGCTGTGAAATACCACCGCTGAGAAATTTTTACGTAGTTCTCTATTATGTTCTGACTTGCTGTAAATGTTGTGGATCTCTTTCTAGCTAATTACCAATCCTCCACGTCTATAGTGTGTCCTATATCCTGTGCCCATTTCAACATGTAGTCTTTAACGAAATCTTGTTCTAATTTTCTAGTTAGCAGTAATTTATATAGTTTCGAAATTAGTTTCTTTTTATTATCATCCCATATCAGTTTGTCCAACTCATTTAATTCTATCTCTATTCCTTCCTTCCTTCCTTTTTTTTTTTTGGTCTTCTTTATATCTTTTGTTTAATTGATGGAAAGTAAACCAGTTTATATTATAATCCGATTGCAATTGTTCCCTAGATTTTAATATATTAGATGTTCCATTTCCTGTCTCTATTATGTCTGAATATCTTAGCCACATATGTGTGTTTTTCCATCTGACCTGAAATGCCTCTTGTGTTGAAGTCCAGAACAGAATTTTGAATTAGAATCTTTCCGTTATTTTTATCTAAACTTTTAAGAGACCTCTTCATATACAGTGGTTTGTAAAATCTTTGTTTATCTTATCTTTATTATATATTAAATAGCCATGCCACCTGAATCTTCTATCATGCCCTTCTACATTTAATATTTTTTCGTTGTTTAACTTTATCCAGTCTTTCACCCAGGTTAACATTGCTGCGCCATAGTACATTCTTAGGTCTGGTAGATCACAACCGCCTTTTGTTTTTTCATCTATTAGGTATCGCCATTTTATTCTGACTTTTTTCTTTTCCCATATAAAAGTCTAATTCATTTTCCCACTTATCAAATATTTTTTCATTGGCAATTATTGGTCAATTTTGGAAAAGAGATAGTAATTTAGGCCAGCTTACCATCTTTATTGCTGCAATTTTGCCTAACAGCGACAATCTTAACTTCCCCCATGGCTCTAAATCCTTTCTTATCTCCAACCATAGTTTCTTATAATTATTATCAAATAAGTCACCATTTCTCTTTGTTAGCCACACTCCTAAATATCTGACTTTTCTGTCTATTTTACAACCTAATTTCTCTCAGGTTTTCTTCTTCTTCTGTATCCATATTTTTTGTCAGTATTGTTGTTTTTTTCTTTATTTACTTTAAATCCTGAGAATTCCTCAAATCATGTCATTGTTTCCATAAGCTCGTCTATTTGCTCTACTGGATTTTCCATAATGATGACCATGTCATCTGCAAAGGCCCTTAACTTGTACGAGTATCCTTTCATTCTAGTTCCTGGAATCTTCATGTTAGTTCTAATATTGTTATTAGCACTTCCAGAACTGTAATGAATAACAGTGGCAAGATACGGCAACCCTGTCTTGTCCCTTTTCTAATTTTGATACGTTCCAATTTTTCTCCATTTATAATGAGTTGCGCTGTTTGATCTTTGTAAATTTGTTGTATTCTTTTGTAGAAGGATCCAATCATTTTTGTATAAATTCATCAGGAAAAAAAAGCAACATTGAAAAGAAAATATAGTCACCTCTCTGTATCCACGAATTTGGCATCCATTGATTCCACCACCCAGTTTGAAAATTCTCAATAAATAAATAAATTCCAAGAAGCAAATCTTGATTTTGCCATTTTATATAAGGGGCACTATTTTACTGTGCCATTGTATATAATGGGATTTGAGCATCCATGGATTTTGGTATCCATGGGGGATCCTGGAACCAAACCCCAGTGGATACCAAAGGACTATTGTACAGGAATGTATACTGTCATTAAATTTACTTTTCTAAAAACTGACAGTTACTAAATTAAACCTATTTGAACCCTATGCCTGGCTTTTCCATTTAATAGTGGAATAACATAACCATCTGAAAATTTACTTAGGACCAAACCCCATGTAGGGGTTTAGTCTAGGTAACCAGGTATAGGCCCAACATCACTCTGGTAAGAGTTAAAAAGTGAGAAGGAGATATATCAACAGGTTGTATGTGTGTGTAGCAGGAGATATACACTATTAGTATACTCTTTCACCACACTAAAAGCAATGAGATCAAGCAGAATAAATTAAAAGAAAGGACTGTGAATTGAAAAGGGAATTAAACCATATAAAAACCAACAGCTCTTAAATTAGTTTACCCAGTGAATTGTTTCTTCTGGAAGCCTTCAGAAGCGGCAGTTCATCTTTTAAATAAGCTGCAATCACTCACACAAAAGAAAAAATTCCAAGGCAGAAGTGGACTTCTTGCCACTTCTCAGTTTTTCTGTTTGTTTGTTTTGACAGTCTGTGTGCCTCCTAAAAAGTCTCAAGGCAGAAAATTAGCTCCCTGCATTTACCCATTCTTGTCATAATGAAAAGCTAGAATAGTTTTCTAACCTTTTTGATAAGGGAAAAAAGCCCTGTTACAAGGATGACCTTCAGCATGCTATTGCTAACTACAGTCGTCCCTTCACATTCGCAGGGGTTAGGTTCCACAGACCCTCGTGAATGTGAAAATTCCACGAATAACGACTGCCCTCTCCTTCCCCTGCCAAAGCTACCATGGGGCCTCTGGAGGCCCCATAGTTGCTTCCCTCCGCTTCCCTCTCCCTCCCCACACCACCACGGGGCCTCCGGAGGCCCTCCGGAGGCCCCGTGGTCGCCTCCCCAGGCCTCCCCCCTCCCTCCCAAGGCCTTCACAGGGCCTCTGGAGGGTCTCCAGAGGTCCTGTGGTCACCTCCCCAGGCCTCCCCACTCCCTCCCAAGGCCACCATGGGGCCTCCGGAGGCCCTCCAGAGGCCCCATGGTTGCCTCCCCACTCCCTCCCAAGGCCCCCTCGCCACCTCTCCCACCCCCTGCCTGGCCTCCTAAAGCAGTGAGGGGGGCTCCGAAGGCTCCCTTGCCGCCTCTCCCACCCCCTGCCCAGCCTCCTAAGGTGGCGAGGGGGACTCCGAAGGCCCCCTCCCACCACTCCCTCTCCCTCCCATGAGTGGCCACATGGCTTCTAAAGCCCTGTCGCTGCTTTTAGCAGGGCAGGGGGGGGGCCTCCCAAAACCGCGAATACGCAAAACCGCAAATGCTAAATTTGCGAATGTGGAGGGGCAACTGAAAGAAAATCACGTTGCACAAGAAAATATTTATAATACAGTACAACCACCATATCAGCGGGACTGGTACCCACAGTTTCATTTACCTGCATCTGAAAAAATATGTTCTCTTTAGGCATTTTCGAGGTCCTCTGGCAAAAGCTGACCATACAGTCATGCTAGAGGACCTCCCAATGCCTCTCTAGGCATTTGGCGGTCCTCCAGCACGATTCTATGGTATTCTTCTGCTGGTCATATAGGGTTTGCTACTATCCATGACTTTTGCTATGTGTGGTAAGTCTGGAACATACCCCACATGGATACAGAAGTTGTACTGTATCTAACTATATGTATTTTGTTAAAATAGCATATAATCTTTTTCTTAGAAATAGCTCAGTCGCTCAAAGACAAAACCTCTATAGTTTATAGCTTCACAATTTTCAGCTGCTAACTATTTGCTGTACTATAATTACCACTAGGAATAGCCTAATCCTGGAAATCAGTGCTCATCATAGTAGAGACTTAACACTGCACTAGGCATAAAACCAAAGTATGTTCGCACTTGAGGAAGCATTATGCTGCTAGAATACGTTATGTGATAACAGTGCTAATAGCAGGATGGGAAATACGTTTCCTTAAAAACATTTATAAAGTTAGTAAAAGCACACTTCACGTTTCTCAACAGACAAACCAGACAATAATACTAGCTTTTATGGGTTGAGAATGTTTCCTTTTGCTCATTGCAGGAGGAAGGATTTACTGCTGTACTAATGGTCTCCATTCATACTTGATATGGAATTCTCTGCAGATATGAAGCCACCAGTAACTCTACATACCATTGAGCCACTGGGAGGAACACCAGTTGACCATGTTGCAGGTGCTACTTTTGGTTGCCAGTTAGCTCCTCCTGTTAACTTTTTCTCCCCGGCATTCCACTGAAGATCTCCCCTAAAAGAGATAATAGCAGAGTGCTGTTAATCTACAAAGGGGAAGAGTTGGAAACTGAGGACATTTTCAGATGATCCTTGCAGCGCAAGGATCGAGCGGGAGAGCTTTGTAGCGGCAGCGCGACAGGGGGTCCATTTCGGACGCCGCCGTCCCTACTGCAAAATTGTCAGTGTCTCTTCCATTTAGGATTGGAGCCTGCCATGCCACATTCAGCCAGATTTTATTCACAGACAATCTCCGTGAATAAAATCTGGTTGAATAAGGCGCGGCACGCTCCAATCCTAAACAGAAGAGACACGGACGATTTTGCCGCAGGGACGGCATCATCCAAAATGGACCCCCTGCCGCGCTACAGCTACGAAGTTCTCCTGCTCGATCCTTGCGCTGCAAGGATCGCCTGAAAAAGTCCTGAGTCAGATTCTCTCACCCTTGGCTATTATCGCTTAGGAAATCTACAAAAGAATATTCATTAATGGGGGAAATGCAGCAATTTGTAAAGTTTTTCATGTTGAATGCTGACACTCCATTTGGTTGTACATGACCTTGCAGGTAATAAACCTTTTAGTATTCAGAATGTTGCCAAGGTATTTGGTAAAAATAGACATTTGGTATTCAGAATGTCTATTTTTCACCTTTCTAAATAATGGAAATGAAGAAATAAATAATCACTGCAAGACTATAGATAAACAGAATTTTATAAAAACAAAACAGAAGTACCAAGTTTTATATTGTTTCAAAATCCCAAAAAGCCACCCTGCATGCCACCCCAGTGTTTGCGCTCTCTCCCACCTGCCCTTCTTCTCTCTGATCAGACATGCACACGGTGACCAAGATGGTCATTCTCTCTCCACACCCCACCTGGGGCTCTCCCCCCTCCCCATGTATCTGAGTGCTCTTTTCCTCTCCTTACCCACTGAGGTGCTCTTTATCTTCCATCCATCCAGGTGTTTTGTTTCTACCTTCCGCCACCCACCCATCCAGGTGGCTTTTCTCCCCCTGCCACGTGATGCTTCTCCCCTCTTCCTCCTGCCTTCATTCCTTTTTTTCTCATTGGCCTTTCTCCCCCTTCAACCTAGTTCTTGTTCAGCCTTTCCAAACTGCTTAGCCTTCTCTAAGTTGTTACAGGCAGCAAGACCCCTTCTCTCTGACTCTATTAACTTTAAAAGTTTTGGGGGGGGGTTGCAGAGAGCAGCAGCTTGATCATACTTGGCATTCTCTTTTTCTTGTTGTTGGAGCTGCCTATAGGCCTACTAGAGAAATGAATATGAAAGGTATGACTGCTTCTTCCTCTCTGATGCTTAGGGCTAGTGACTGAGATAGTGCTGAAGGTGTCAGACTAATTTTATTTCAATTAATCTTTATTAAAACAAATAATATATGATTACAGAAAACTCATATTATATTACATTATCCATTCCTTAATACTTCTTCTTACATTATCTTTTTTTCTAGTCAAATAAAATGTTATTAAATAACACAGTTGGCTATCACTTTACATGAAGCTATTAATATCATTCCATACATTTTGTGCCTCCCACCTCCCTTTTCCCTCTTGCGTTAAACCTTGACAAGCTAATCACCAATTTTAATTCCTGTTTACCTCTTTATATCTCCATTATATTCGAGACTCTATCATACATATGAAAACTTTCATAATTGTTTTAAAGTTTCAGTTGCTTATGATCAATACCAGATGTCATTCTATACATATGAATATATATATCTATATATCTATAGTTTTCCCTTCCCCCATAGAAGATACATCTCTTTTCAGAAGATCAACTTATATATATTTCTGTTTAAATGTATAAAGATAAGAAAATTAGGGAAATAAGAAAAATTTGTAAAATTAATAAAATAATATTTTAAATAATTCAAATAATATTTGATTTATGTCATTAGTATTTTATCTATCTGTCTATTTATTTGTATAATGTATTTATTTTTCATCTTTCCGTAGTTAAATTATCCTCTTTCCAATATTTCTTATAATAATCCACTACTTTTGACCACTGATCATCAAAACTTTTGAATGAATGATTTTTTATTAGTACAGTCAATTTATCCATAACCATCATCTCACTCACTTTTAATAGCCAATCCTCCATCATAGGTATAGTACTTGATTTCCCGTTCTTTGCATATATTATCCTTGCCGCCGTGATCATATAAAGTATAATTCTTTTATATTCCCTTCTGTTTTCTTATTTGTGATGTTCAATAAATATAATTCTGGTGTTAATTTAAAATTTAAGATTAATATTTTAGATATTGTATCATGGATTTTAACCCAGTATTTTCTTGCTTTTTCACATGACCACCATCATGATAGAAAGTTCATTTATGGGTTCCACATTTCCAACATTTCCTATCTCCTTTTTTTGTCATTCTAG
Organism: Gambelia wislizenii; assembly: GCA_030847615.1. Classification (NCBI taxonomy): domain Eukaryota; kingdom Metazoa; phylum Chordata; class Lepidosauria; order Squamata; family Crotaphytidae; genus Gambelia; species Gambelia wislizenii. The sequence goes on along the minus strand of JAUMIR010000001.1, from coordinate 158,437,914 downwards.
CTAGTTTAGCTGGTGCTATGTACCACCTATAGTACATCTTATAATAGTTTTCTTTCAAATCATTACTTAGAGTGAATTTGAATTCCATGCTTTCTCCCAATCTGAAATTTGTATGGTATGTCCTATATTTTGCATCCATTGGACTGTAGATTCTTTTATTTTTCTGTTTCCATCTCTCTTTTTAAGAATAATTTGTATAATTTTGAAATCAGATGATTTTCCTTTGTTAATATTAATTCATCTAGTTCTAAATTTTCTTTGCTTAATCTGATCATTTTAATTGCCATTTTTGTTCTTTCATAAATTTGTCTATGTGTAAACCACTGACATATTATTCCTTCTTGACATAGATTTTCTCTAGTTTTCATTTCAGGCTTATTATTTTCCCATATCATTAACTCTTTAAAAGTTAGCCATTTTTCTTAATTCATTAAGTCCTGCTTTACAAAAGCTTCATGAGGTGACACCCATTCAGGTATTTCTCTATAGTACTGAAGTTTAACTTTTTGCCATATTTTTATAAGCCTCTTCCTTATACAATGATCATCAAATTCTCTATTTTCCCCCATTTGTCAAACCATAAATATGCATGCCACCTGTAAATGTTACTCCTCCTTCTAATGCTAATTTTTTTTATCTTTAAGAAGTATCCAATCTTTTATCCACGTCATACAACATACCTGGTAACAAATTTTTAAATTTGGAATATTTAAGCCTTCTCTTTCCTTGGCATCTTCCATTATTTTCCATTTAATTCTTGTTTTTTTTTTCCCTACCCAGATAAATTTTGTAAGATCTCTTTGCCATATTTTAAATGGTTGGTCATTCATAATTATTGGTAAGTTTCGGAATAAGAATAGCATTTTCGGTAGTATATTCATCTTTAATATTGAAATCCTCCCTAACAATGATATTTTTAGTTTTTTCCATTTTTCTAAATTTTTCTTAATTTCAGACCACACCTTCTGATAATTATTATGAAATAATTCTGAAGTTTTTTGTCAAATTTATTCCAAAATATATAACCTTTTTCACTTTTTGAAAACCTGATTTATTTATTAATTCTACTTCTTTTTTTTTGTCATATTCTTTACTAGCATCATTGTTTTTTTCTTTATTTATTTTAAAACCTGAGACTGCTACATATTTTTGTATTACTTCTAATAGATTTTCAATACACTGAAGCGGTCCATCCAAAAATATCACAACGTCATCTGTGAATGCCCTTAATTTATATTAGTTTCCTTTTAATTTGAGGCCTTTTATATTTTCTTCTTGTCTGATTTTCCTGTTTAATATCTCTAAACACATTATAAACAAAAGTGTGGAAAGTGGAAAACCTTGATGTGTACCTTTAGTGATTTCAAATGAGTTTGTTTTTTCTTTGTTGATGATTAATTGAGCTTGTTTTGAATATATACTATCTATCCATTTATAAAAACTTTTCTCCTCCTTGTATTCTTTTTAGGATCTCTTTCATAAATATCCAATTAACATTATCAAAAGCCTTTTCAGCATCTAAAAACAGCATTGCCATTTTTTTACCAGGATGTCTATCATAATATTCTAAAATATCTATAACTGTTCTTATGTTTTGATTTATATGTCTTTTTGGTAGGAAACCTGATTGATCTTCATCTATCCAATCATTTAAAACTTTTTAAAATCTTTCAGGTAAGATTGACACATAGATTTTATAATAAACATTTAACAATGATATTGGCCTGTAGTTTGCCAGTTCTTTAAGGTTTCTTCCTTCTTTCGGAATTAAAGTGACAACTGCTTGTCCCCAAGACATTGCTTTATTTCCTTGTAGTATATGGTTTATAGTTTCTTCTAGGGGATTTGCCAATTCATCTATAAATTTCTTATAATATAAAGATGTAAAGCCGACTGGTCCCAGCGCTTTCCCTAATTTTGTCTGTTTAATACATTGGATCACTTCCATAATTGTAATAGGTTGATTAAGTTTGTTTTGTTGTTCTGTAGTAAGTTTAGGAACATCCTGATTATCAAAATAATTTTTGATTTGTTTCTGTTTTTGGGTATCATCTTGATTCTTTGTTGATAATTTAAAAAAAAATCAAATATCTGCTTAATTTTTTTCTTGTTTTGCTGTTATTTTATTACCTTCTTTCACTTCTAGTATTATCTTCTTTTCTTCCATTTTCCTTATTTTATACGATAACCATTTCTCTGGTTTATTGGCCTGTTCAAAATTTCTCTGTCTGCTAAAACGTATTTTTTTCTCAATTTCATCCACTGTTATAATCGATAGTTGCTGTTGCAATATTTTTGTTTCATTATTTATATTTGTTTTTTCTGGATATTCTTTTAACTCCTTTTCTTTCAACTTAATCAGATCTAGATTTTTTTTGTTTTTTCTTTCTTTTTTCTGTTCCATTCATAGTTTTGTTTCATGAAACAGCCTCTCGTGACTGCTTTTTGTGCTTCCCAAACTACATTAATTTCCATTCCTTTATTCATGTTATCTTGAAAATAAGATTTCAATTCTATTTTTCCTTTGTTTATTATATTTTCATCCTTTAATAAATTTTCATTTATTCTCCATGAATATTCTTACCTTTTTTTCTTAATTGACATCATTATTGGATTGTGCTCTGACCATGTTTTAGACAAAATTTCCACTTTATTGACTTCAGCATTCAAATTTTTGGATATCACATATCTATGCGTAATAATGATTTGGGTGATTCTGAATAAAATGTATACTCTTTTATATTATTTACTCGCAATCTCCATATATCGATTAATGTTAAATTTTCTATTAAGTTAAAGAAAGTTTTTGGCAATTTTCCTTGATTTTCTTTTATTTTCCTTTTTTTAAGAGCTATCAATTTTGGGGTCAATAACCCCTTTCCAATCTCCCATTACCACTACATTCTCATAATTTTGTTCCGCTAACTTTTCTTCTAATTTTTTATAGAAATTTTCTTTGTTGTCCAGTGGGGCATATATTACAACCAATAATATATTTTCCCCTTCAATCTGTATTTCTACTCCTATATATCTCCCTTCTCTATCTTTAAAGATTTCTTTAGATGGAATATTTAATGAAATATAGATCACTACTCCACATTTTTTCTTGTTAGTGGCTGAAAAGTACATTTGTCCAAATCTCACATTTTTAAAGATTTTTTTTATCCTTTTCTCTAATATGAGTCTCAAATTTTTGTTTTTCAAGCCAATGAAAAAATTGATTTCTTTTAGCAGGTGAATTTAGTCCTCTTACATTCCAGGAGACAATTTGAATTGACATTTTCATATATCCGCCATCTGTCTGTATTCAATCTGTTCATCAGACTCTTCCTGGTCTTCCAATTCTCCTTCCTCTTGGTCTGTTCTTTCAATTAGATCCTGTTCTTCATTATTTGTTTCATTTGCTGACGCAGTCCATTTTGGTTTTTCACTTGTTTCTCCCTCCTCTCTTCCTTCTTGTGACCTCTTGTATTCTTCATATCCATTTGTTTTTTTTCTAGCTCTTCTCCATATTTGAGAATAAGCTCTTTAGCTTTTTCAATTGAATTTATCTTGAATCTTTTTTGAAGATACAAAAATGATATTCCTTCAATCTCTTCCCATTTATATCTTATTCCTGTCCTTTGCAGTCTTTTTGTTAAACATGTATATTCTTTTCTTCTCAAAATTTGTGTCAGAATATCTTTAAATATTTTAATTTCTTTGTTGTCTATTGTTAGCTTCTTCTTGTAGTTTATTTGAAGTATTGTGTCTCTCTTCCATTCTCTTGTCAAGTAAATTACTACATGTCTGGGTAAATTATTCTTCCTCGCTACCACTGAATTAATGCGAAAATTTTTGTCAGTGTCTCCTTCTAATTCTTTAATTGGCTGTTCAATTTATTCTGCTAATACTGGTATTATTCTTATGTAAAGGTTTTCATTTTGTCTTTCCGACATGCCTCTTAATTTTAAGCATTTATGTCTTTGTTTAATTTCCACCATAATATGTGTTTCTTTTTCTATTTCTTGTTCTTCTGTTAGAGATTTCATTGCTGGTTCCATCTCTTCAGTTTTTCCCTGAAGCTCTTCCACTTTGATTTTCAAATTTTCCAAATCTTCTGTAACTTTTCCCAAGGTCTGTTTTTAAGTTGTCCATTTCTCTTTTGAAGTCTTGTTTAAGTTCTGTTCTTGTATCTTTTAAATCTCTTCTTACATCTTGCCTTATTTTTTGAAACTCTTCTAATAGTTTCTGCATTGGATCTGGGGCCTTTGTCTGTAATTCTATTGATGCTCTTCTTCCTAATTGATAACTGGACTTGAGTTGTTTTTTTGGCTCCCACTGCCATTCCTATCTTCTGTTTCTAAATATATATTTAATGTTTCTTTTTCTTTTGTTATTTTCTATTTATTTATTGCTTCTTCCCCTCTCTCTTCTCTCTCTCTTTTTTCTTGTCTATTATACTTGCTTATTTATTCTTATTTTCCTCTTTTTTCCAACCACTTCTGTTCGTACCTCTTTCTTTCTTTCTTTCTTTCTTTCTTTCTTAACCTTTCTTTTAAATCCATTTAGGGTGTTTCTTAAATTTCATTTTACTTATTCAGTTATCTTAATTCCATGCAATTATATTGTATTTGATGTTTTCCCTTTATTTTTTAATATATATATTTATTTTTAATTTTATTTTCAAAAGAGCATTTTAATTAATTTTTAATGTTATATTTTTACCCTTACCTTTTTTCCCTATCCAAGTTAATTATTTGTTTATCTGATTTTATTTCTCAAATTGATTTAATAGATCTGTTTAAAATTTAAAAGTTTAAAGTAATTTATTTAGTTAGTTATTATAGTTGTACTCTTATTGTGTTTATTTCTAAATTGATCCCCCCTCTTTTTTTGTCTCCCAAACTTCAAAAAAGAAAAAGGAAGTAAAAACATACCCAATTAAGCTCTGTAGTTCTTTTATTGCTTCTACTAATGTTCTCAGTTCCCTTTCCAGTATTAAACCAGTTTTCCAAGATATCTAATTCATTCAATGGTCAAGCGTTTACAATCAATTTCCACACTTAATTATTGTTTCTATCTAATATATCACTGCTTACTTCCAAATGTGCTTATTTATATACTATTTTCTGTTTATACATTTTTCAACCTTTATACTGTTCTGGATAAATCAATGGTTAGGTATATCATAGTCAATTTTCTCTATTTTCTCCAATACTTAGAGAGAAGGAATAATAACCCCAAATAACCTTGAAAATACTGATTTTTAATTTAAAAATCAATTATATTGGTTAATAATTTTTCAATTTTTCAAATTTCAAATTTCAGTCCTGTTATATTTTTACCTCTTATACCCCACCAATTAATTTCTTAAGCTTCAAAATATATTAAATTTACTCAGCTATATTCACATTCAAATTCCCATAAGTTCCTTCTCTATTCTCTTATCAAATATATACTTTAAATCTCTCCCCCAATCTTCACCTCTCCTTCCCTCCTTTCTTTCACACTACCCCCTCTTACTCAATATTTCCTCTCTCCAATTAGTGCTTTCCAGTCAATTAAGTATACAAATACCTATTATATCTTATAACGTGTATTACATACATACATGTATGTGTGTGTGTATGTATATACATATATATATACATATATATATATATATATATATATATATAGACACATACACACACTTGAGCAATTATTCTAAAAAGAAAAGGCTTCAACCAAAAGGAAAGAAAAATACACAGTATTGCTTTAAGAATATTTCCTCAACAATATAACACTTTGTTGTCTCTGTATTCTCCTTTTTCTATCCCACAGTACCTCCGCACTCCAACTCTTCCCTTCAGACCATCTCCCGAGAAAGGAGAGCCTTTTTGTATTGCTCTCCCCTCTTTATTCTGCTGGCCAGTTTCTTTCCCAGCTTGATTATTTTGCTTTCACTTTTCTTCCCCTCTCCCACTTTTATTGCTTTAACTGTGCCTTTGCCAAGTTCTGAGGCTTTCACTTTCCTTCTTGCTTGCTTGCTTCCTCCTCCATCTTGCCATCTGCCTTACTATTTCAGGGCCGGATACTTTGTTTTGCTTCTAGCACTTTTTCCTTTCTTTCTTCCTCAGTCACCTCCATCTCTCCTCACTGCCACTTCAAATTTTTAGTGTCTTTCCTTTAGCTTCTTTCCCTCTTTTTCTTTCTTCTCTTTTCCTCCAAGCCCATTTTTCTTCCTTCTATTATCCTTCCCCCCCCCCAGTCTTTCTATTTCTTCTCCAGTCTTTCTTTTCATTCGATTCTATTGCGCCCACTCTGCCACCTTTATCTTATGATCCACTGCTTGCTCTGTCTCCCTGTCTCTCCGTCTCTTATTCATTTATTCATTTTCAAGGCTTACAGTCCCTTATATGTCTCTTGTTGTATGTCCCTTTTAAATTTGGAATAATGGAGGTCAGCACAATAAACATCTGGTATTCAACACATCCATTTGTCAGTCTCCCCTTTTGAATGTCTTTAGAGTTTCTTGCCTTTTATTTCATTAATCTCTGTCAGCTTTTGCAGCACGCATGGCTTAAAAATATGGCAACTTACTTTCCCTGGGGAGGACAGAGAGAACGCTGGACTGCTCAGCCAGGTAGTTGGAATGAACAATTACAAACTAGTGGATTTATGATTTAAAGTCTTTCCACTCCCCTTATTCCTTCTTCTTTAGTTAAAGTCTTTTCAAAATAAACGTGTTTCCATTTATGTACTCCTCTCTCTCTCCAGCTCTCCTTTCTGTTCCTTTTTAGATTTTTTCTTTTTTTTCTGTTTAAGCTCCTTTATTTTTAACTTCTATTTCTCAGTCTTTGCTTTCTTAGTCTGATACAGTCAGTTTACAGTAGGCATTTCCTTGGTTTTTAGATAGTTAAACTCACAGTTTTTGATGTTTAAAAAAGGGTAGGTGACAGTACTAGTGCTGAAGTTCTCAGATGCGATTCCCAGCCTTGGTGCTGGCTCTCGACCCTCAGCTCCCATCCACATTAGTTCGGTCCCTTTTCTGGTTTCTTTCTAGTGGGGGGCTGGCTTCTGGTCCCCACAAGCTCCTCCTGTGATCCTTTTATCAGGGGATCACTTTTGGACCTAGTTTGATGTACTTTACTTGATCCAGCATGCTTGCAGTAAGCACGGGATTAGTCCTTCCTGAATCTTCATTTGCAAAGAAAAGCCAGAGAAAGAGACTTGGTCCTGACCTGGGCATCTCTGCTGCTAGTCTGCTGCAAGCTTCACTAACAGCTTTTTTGTACCACCATGCCACCAGAAGTCCATGGCAGATTAATTTTAATTAATTAATTAAGTTTTAAAACCCCACACAGTCCCAAGGTGCACACACCATGTTCCCCTAAGCATGTGTGCCAAGTTCAGGGGTCTTACATTCCATGATCTTGAAGCTATGGTGGAGACAAGAGCTCAAGAACTATCTCCTTATTGTTTTGGATTACAGTAGCACCCCCGCATCCACTGATTCACCACCCGTGGACAGCAACAGCAGGGAGGATGGACAGGGGAAGAGGAAAGAAATGGTGATGTGGGCCAAAATGGCAATGCGGGGGCAAAGGGAGAGGAGGAGACATCTCCCTCTCTCCTCCCTTTGACCCCAGGATCACTCCCAGGGCAGAAATGATGATGCGGGGGCGAAGGGAGGGGAGGAAAGATCTCCATCCCCCCTCCCTTTGCCCTCAGGATCACTTCCTGGGGTGGAAATGGCGATGCGGGGGCAAAGGGAGCAATCTCGGGGGGCCCTTTCCCCAGGATGGCCCCTGTGATGCTGTTTACTATTATCCGCAGAATTCATCATCCGTGGGAGGGTCCGGAACACCCGTGGATGTGGGAGTGCTACTGTAATTATAACATTATGCTAGAAGGTTTGCAGAGAGAAAGTAAGACAATGAAAAATAGAAACATTTGGAATTTTGCTGGCTACTTACTTCTTTGATGCGGTTGCAGAAATTCCAAGATCTGCAAAGATGAATACATAATTTGAGAATGTTCTAATGTAATAAAAGACATAAATACCTGGCCAGTTCACAGATAAACATGCCCTGTCAACACATGTTCAACACATGAGGACTGTATTTGAGCCCACTGAACCACTAAGGTTGATTGACTGAAGCATCATTTATTCAGCTATCAAGAACTGTGAAGGAAATGCACAATAAATCAATAGGTTTCCAAAAGAATTCAGGCATGGGTGGAACATAAAGAAGCCACTTCATAATCCTACCTGATTAGAGCATCTTCTTATAACCTTGGTTACTTTTAACTGTTTCTTAAATTCTCAATGCAAAGAGCACAACAGAAAGCAATGCTTATTTTAAAATGACATCAACTGAAGACATCAACTGACAATCCATAAATCACTAAGTTAATTTTCTGGACCTCACTTAGAATCTGGGCTACTGTTTCACCATTTCCTATCTCCTTTTTAAGTATACATTAACTTATTATGCAACAAGCTAACTCAGCAAGATAAAATCATGCAGCTGTGTGTCAAAATTCAGGATGAGAACAGGAATTTCCTGTTACAGAACAAATGAAAAGCTAATATCTTTGTTTTTCTATACACATCCTTCTGCAATAGTTATGAAAGAGACAACGAATGCATGAAAAGTAAATGCATGCTAAGTAAAGACCTCAGAGCCCAGGTCTGACTGATGAGTACAGTATGCCATAGGTCATAAAAGATCAGCAGCATTTCCCACGTACTTCCTACTAAGTTTGCGAGAGAGGAATCAAGATCACTTCCAATGCCTTTGGTTGCAGCTGAGGCAGAAGCAGCGGCTGTGCCTGAGGCAGACAGAGGTTGACCAGATGGCATCATAGTTGGCATAAGAAGGTCACCTAAGCCATCAAACACTGAAGATTTAAGAAGAGCAGTAGTTTAGGGAAGTCCCATATGTAAACTTGAGGGAACAGATATATATATATATATATATGGGTAAATCATGAACTTTGTAACACATACAAATCACTAGATCTTAGCACCATCACATAACATGAATGGCAATGTAATGCCAATGGAAGGCATGCTTACTATTTGGCTAACACAACAAAATATACATCGGTCCTGAATATAATGCACTCTTGTCTAGAACTACTGTATGATGATTAGGGATGGCTTAGGTCTTTGTCTGGTTCTAGCATCCCCTAGAATGGAACCACTATTTTTTTCATTTAAAAAAAAAAATCTCAAAAACACATTAAGAAAAGGATGGAAAATTGCAAGGCCCTTCTTCAAAACAGTAATTACCAGACTATCTTCATATGAGACATTCTTTTTAAAAAACTACTTACTGTATATTCAATAGTTACGATACCTACATGCTTAAATGCCTAGAGCTTGTTTCTGCTCTCCCTCCCTGTGACAATTCTGGGAAGAATGGGAACCAATATCTAAGCCATTGCAAATGTTGCTGCTTCAGATGATAAAGAGCAAGGTTAGGGATACCATATGGCAAAATTCTATTGGTTGCTAACTTGTATATTTTACATGTTTCAATACATCTCCCTGATTTTGTTCTGTACCAATTGATTATTGTCATCCAATTTCAACACAACATGTATCAGAACAATTTATGGACAATTCTTCTTGGGACTGTTCTAGATAATTCTTGCAACCAGAATACATTGATAGTATTAGAAAGGAAGTGGGCCTGTCAATGCAGTGAATATTTTCTCTAGCTGGAAAATATACCATGTGCACAACTCAAGCAAAGGTGAGAAAGCCAACAAAGGTGCTTTGGGATAAGAACTCCTTGGACAGAAGTGTAAACAAGCCCATTCACTCTCAGCAATATTTATGGTGTGGTTTTTTTTTAGTGCACCTCTGCCTTTGTAAAGACACTGGTAAATTAATTGCAAGATGAGTTCTACTAAGCACCCCATGGTAGTTCTCCCTTTCCACTAACAATAAAAACAGCTAAAATAATGGCCTTTTAAAATAAGTATTATTTCAGTGATCAGGAACAATTTAATATGCCTTTGGAAATGTACCAGAACCCAGTGTATTATTATCCCACTATACCTAATTAGGTAGCAATTTCTAATGGAGACCAGTATATGTGATAACTACAACTATTCACATCAGATGTGCATGCTAATATTAAGAAGCAGAGTTGTACTATGCTCTGCAAAGCAATTAAATAAAGCAAAGCAATACTAAAATATTTGGTTTTTACTTATTCTGTTGCAGAACTCACCCAAATTGCAAATTTGTAGCAAGGCCCCAGCATGGAAGTATAGAATGAAAAGAGATACAAACAGAAACGACAGAGCAGTGATGAAAAGTTAAGCTTTGTGTCAAGGGAAGACCATCCCGGAACTCCATTATATTTAACTTTGGGTGCCATGCACGCTTGGGAAAGGCTCAGCGAGAACAGCAAGACCACACATCCATATACTGAGCAAACAGTACAAAGAGTCTGTGATCATAGGAGTTTCTTTTAAACAAGCATGCATATCAAGCACATGCAAAAAAAGAGGATGTGCACTTGGTTAGCTCTATCTTGAAATCCTACAGAAGATAACTGAATGGAAGGGATTTTTGTTCAAATTGTACACTGATACTAGGGCACAAAACATATACCCATTTCAGAGAAACACAAGACAGGAAGGTATTTATATTTTCAAGAACTCAAAAAATGCCCTTTGCACATCAGGGAAAATTGTAATAGCATCATGTTTTAGAAAAGAAGGAAGCATTTTGTTCCAGAAATGCCTAGGATTCTTTCACTTACCTGAGGGATCAAAGGAAGTACCACCAGGGGAAGGAGAAGGTGATGCTCCAAAAGCCGCTTCAAAATTGGGCTGTAGGATATTAGCCTGAGCTGGTGTAATGGGGGAAGGTGATGGAGATGGAGCAATGAAAGAACCTCCAAAGCCTTAAATAAATGAAAGAAGGAGAAAGAGTGAAGCATCAGATAAACACGAACAACTTTCTCTCTCTCTCTCTTATACACACACACACACAGAAGCCACATGTCTGGGCACATGTCTTTCGAATTCCATCCCACTCTCTCCGAATCACCATCAACAATGTGGTTCATTACTTGTCCACCTTTTGGGAGGAGGCAGAAGTGTTACTAATGTCCCAGAGATTCTTTTCACTGAAATGTGGAAGCACATTATAATATCTGATAGAACACCAAACAAGCTTACATAGCTCTAATAGTAGATCAGTCAATCCTTGAAGCACTACTGTAGGCAAAGCAACTATGAATACCCAACAGTGACCCTTTTGAATCTTAAAATGCTTCCAAGATGGAGAGCTATTACTGCAAAAGGCAGCTATTCCATTTTCCCTCTCCTCCTTAACGGACCTTTTCTGGAAAGGAAGGAAGAGATACAAGACACAGTGGAAAAACCTGAAAAGGCTACAAATGGAAGCAAACGGAATCTGGATTTCCTGTGAAATTAAGTGAATAAGGCAGTATGATTGCAAAGAAAAAGTCTAATCTGGAAACACACTAATCCAGGGGTGGGTAACTGTGGAAGGCTAGGGTGCCACATGAGCCAATAGGAGACCTTGAAGGGATGCATCTGGTCTTGGGGAGAAAAAAATCATATTTTTTTTGCCCCAAACACTTCTAAGGGACACTTTCACTGTATTTCAGAATCAAAAAGAGGCTTCTCCTGGGCCTAAAATGCCCTCCCCAAATATGGCGGAAATGCAACCTACACCCCTAGTAGACATTTTGAAGCGTTTCAGAGCAAAGGTTTTGATTTTTTTTTGCAAAACTTGCTTTTGAGTTGGGGGGGGGCAGGGGATCCAAACATTGTAGAAATGCCCTTTACACCACTTAGAGTGCATTGGGGGGCATTCTGGAACATGTATATGTGTATATATATATATACTGTATATATATATATATTCTGACCCCTTGAGGCCCACAAAAATAGCCCTGGGGTGTATGCAGCCCATGGGCTACACTTTGCTTACCTGAAGCCTAAGCTAAGGCTGCAAGTAGAGGTTTATGTTCAAGTCTTTCATTTATTCAAGTCCTTCACTTTCTACAATAAAAGCACTTTTATTTCTTATTACAAAACTGTTCTTGGAAAATTCATTTGTGAACAATCCATATGAAATGGGACAAAATACATTTACTGTGTGTACATTTGGCTTTTCTTTTATGAAGCTCAAGGTGACATATAGAGTTCTGAGACAATCTCACCAATCCATCATTGACCAGATTCAAACCTAATTAGTTTCAGCAAGGATGCCTCAGATGCCTTTAGGCCACATTCTGGGAGAAAGTTATAGAAGTGTGCTACTTTCCGCTGGATTTATTTTAAAATTAAAATCAGACCCAAAAAACAAGGGCTCCAGACTTGTGAGGTGCTCCCTCTTTGTCAGCTGTGAAAGGGCAAAGAGCCACTGTCTCTCCTGCCTGGTGACGTGTTGTCCTCATCTGGAACCCTATGGCCAGCATGGGCTCCCTGCAAGCAATGGGAATGGCCAGCCAACAGGTGATGGTACACCAGCATGGAAAATGCAGAAGTGGAATTCTCTGCTGTGGTCCACTTGGGGAGCCTGTAAGTGTACCTTCCCCAACCTCCCTCCCTTGAGTTGAGCTGTACATGTGGGTTCTGAAGAAGTCACTTTGGAATGGGATGACAATTTTGATATGTTAATGTTTTATATTTGTCACAACTTTTAGGGTGTTGATCTGGGCATTGGGCTGTATCTCTTTTGAGGGGCAAGTGATGCCTATATTCCCTTTCCCCAACTTCATGGATCTCCTTGAGAGATTTTGGTGGTTGAGGCATTCTGAGCAGGCCCAGCACAGGGGTCTATCACTACTTCTTCACACACACCCCATGTGGCAGTGGGAAACAGACAGTGGGCTCTGTCCATGAGGATCCTGGTTAATAGCATTCAGTGGATTTTCATCCAGAAGGCAGGCTGGGGTGGGGTATGCATCAGTCAGCAGGCACATTGTCCAACTCCTTGATTCCATACTCTATGCTGCTCCAGGCCTCTAGCAGGTAAAACCAATAAGGCTGTGGATATTTTGATGCCAATATTGTCTCTAGTATCTGTGAATGGAGGTCCTGTCAACCTGAGCTCTTCTTTTCACCACTAGCCAGGCAAGCAGCAATGCATAACAAATTAACATGGAATAAATCCTCAACCTTTTTCTCCACCAGTAAAATACAGTTTGACAAGGAGGGGCATGGTTTTAGTTGGAAAAACAACCCACAGTTGTCACTCTCCAGCTGGTATGTCTGCAGTGTCTTATCACACTACAGCGTTATAGCACTTTAGCTGCTCTGGCTGCCTCCCGTGGCATCCTGGGATGTGCAGTTTAGGGAGGGGGATTTAGCATTCTCAGCCAGAGAACTCTTAGGCTTCACTAAACTACAAACCCCAGAAATCCACAGGAGGCAGCCATAGCAGTTAAAGTGGAATAATAGCACTATAACAGTGTAGTGTGATAAAGCAGCAGCCTTCATCACTGTGGGGATGGTGAACCCACCCTGGGCCTTATGCTGCTCCTCTCACAGCTGCTCTAAGTTGAACAAGAGTTAAGCTAGTACCATACAAGGATACAGAACTGGCAGAGCTCCATACAACTTAGTGGAGCTGCAAGAGGAGTGGCAATAAAATCCAGAGTGCCTTTGCCACTCCTGCGGCAGCAAACCCACTTGCTCTTTCTGAATGGCAATAAACATCCAAAGACTATTTCAAGTGGCTCATGCACCTTCTATCAGCCAGGGTTCATCGGATAGCTTGCTCACACCTTCTTGCCAGTCTGGTCCCTTTCCCCCAGTCCCCACCTTGCAAAAATAAATAAATAAAATAAAAATAAAATAAAAAATCTGGTAAAGATGAAAAAAACAAAACAAAAAAACAAACTCCTGCAAAGAATTTGGATTTACTCAAAATAGGGTTGGTAGAGGTTACAAGCCATATAGAAGGCGAATATGTAGAGGGAGCAAAAAGAAAATTCATATACAAGAGGTGAGGGAGTACAAAGTTCTAAATCAAGCAACTGTGGTGCTATACTCTATCAGCCCCAGACACCCAAAGCAATGGTGAGGGATAATGAGTGTAGTACTTCATCAACATCTGAAGGGGACATAGGTTTCCCATCCTAGCCCATAGCAAATTTATAATTACCTTGTCATAATAGATGGAGGAGATACTGATTATACAATGCAGTTGTATTGTTAGCTGCCTCAGGTGGACATGGTCTAGAACAAAGCTTCTTAAATTGTGGGTTGCAACCCCGTATGGGGTGGTATAACTGAATGTGGGGATTGTGAAAAATTTGGCATATACAGTATATAAAACCTATTTTATATAGCTATATACCGGGGGTTGTGTAAAAAAATATTGAACGAAAATGGGTTGTGAGTGGAAAAAGTTTAAGAAGTCCTGGTCTAGACAAACATTTATTAATATTTAAAATTAACCAAAAAAATTGGCTGAGTGAATATTCAATCAAGGCATTCATCTCCTCCTCCTCCTCCTTATTATTATTGCCAACTATTCAGACTAATCCAAAGTTGTTTCCATCCCTGTTCTATAGCAAAACTAAGGGGAAATGGAGCACAAATAATGAGGTCACCATCTGAAAAATATTTGTTATCCAGAACACTATTTACATCCTGCATGTCTCTCAAACAAGGAATAGCATGAAGGGTATATGCTTCTGCTATAAACCATACTATAAAAGAACTTGTGCTCCTTGTCAATAAACACTGTGGTACCAACATCCATTCTTCCCTTTAAACCAGAAAATACAGGTTGGCAGAGAAAACACATAATAAAATGAATGAAATGCATAATGAAATGAAATTCAACAGGGACAAACGCAAAATTCTACACTTAAGCCACAAAACAGTGACTTGTGGGGAAAGGATTTTGGGATTATGGTTGATCATAAATTGGACATGAGCCAACAGTGTGATGCTGCAGCAAAGAAGGCAAATACTATTTTAGCCTGCATCAATAGAACCATAGTTTCCAAGTCAAGGGAAATAATAATCTCACTACAGTCGGCTGTGCTCAGGCCTCATCTGGAATACTACATTCAGTTCTTGGTGCCTCATTTTAAGAAGGATATAAACAAGTTGGAACAAATTCAGAGAAAGGCAATGAGGATGGTAAGAGGTATGGAGAACAAAACATATGAGGAGAGGTTGAAGGAGCTGGGCATGTTCAGCTTGGTGAAGAGAAGACTGAGGAGATTATCAGACGACTTCAATATGGCGTGACAAGGACACCAGGAGATCGTGAAAGGGCTTCCCTTTCAGATGACATCATTCTTCAGTCGTCATGCTCCTGTGCCCTTCTGTTTTGCCCTCGTCACTTTTTATTCATGGCTTAAGCTGTAAATAGATTGCCTATTCCGTTCTTGTCACGGAATGATGGGTGAGGGCCCTGTTATGCTGGCACGATGCCAGCATTAGCGGGAGGTCCATGCTGAACACTTCCGGGTGCAATCAGGACAACGAGGTAAGTGACACACTTTTTTGGGATACTTGTATTTTTTAAAGTGTGTTTTGTGCTTTGTTTTGCTTTTAAATTATTTCTTTTTGAATTTCCTGCACGATTATTCTCTCATGAGAACAGCCGGAATTTGCATTCTAGGAGTGAATGCAGCTCCATGAGAGCTCCATTCACTCCTGGGCTGCCGAGGGGAGGGGACGGACACGCTTTAAGGTAAGTGTAAATGTTTTTGTTACTGTTCTGGGAAGTGGGAGGGAAAGGAGACAGCGAGACACTATTTTTGTCCCCATCTGATAATCTCCTGAGAAGTGACATGATTGCACTTTTTAAATACCTTGAGGGCTGCCACAAAGAAGCAAGTGCAGGCTTGTTCTCTGCTGCCTCAGAAGTTAGAACTAGGTCTAACAGTTTTAAGTTACAGGAGGATACATTCTGATTGAACATTAGGAACTTCTTGACAGTGAGAGTGGTTCAGTAATGGAAACCAATTGTGTAGAGAAGTGGTGAGGTCTGCTCTGGATATCTTCAAAAAGAGGCTGGACAGCTACTTGCTAGGGATGCTGTGTAGATGGAGATTCTGCATTGAGCAGGGGGTTGGATCTGATGGCCCATAGAGTCCCTTCCAACTCTATCATTCTATGTCAAAGGGCATTCTTCAAGCTTTTGTGCCATATTCCTTTTCTTGGCTTTCTAGAACATTGTCTCAAATGGATTAATAGGGAAATGGTAAATATCTTCACCCATACAGTAACTAGAAATTAATTAGCAATTATCTAATATATTTGAAAAATGAAATACAGTTGTCCCTCCACATTCATGGATTTGGCATTCACGGTTTTAAGTATTCACGGCTTGAAAATATTCTTAGAAAAGTAATAATCCAAAAAGCAAACTTTGATTTTGCCATCTTATATAAGGAACACCATTTGCTATGCCATTGCATATAATGGGATTTGAGTATTCATGGATTTGGGTATTCACGGGGGGTCCTGGAACCAAACCCCAGTAACTGTGAAGAGACAACTGTACACAGTTATTTCAGTTACAACCACATTGCGTTGATGTACTGTAATCTGGAAAGAACACCCCCCACACCATCGAAATACATATGTGGCTGAGACAATAACATAATTTTTTTGGTTACTATATAAAAGAACAAAACACAGGTACAATTAAACTGTAAGAGTCAGTCTTAGTACAAAATGCCTAAAAAATTAAAAGGCTTCAAGAACAAAGGGTTTACATTTGCCCAGCTGGGGTTTCTCTTTTCCTTCTCCCACCTATAGCCCCAAAATTTGCTCTGAAGGGTTCCCCAAACATTTGGAACAAATGTGAGGAGCACATAAAGGTTTGCTGGGGGAAGGGCAACGTTGATTTGCCAGGGATGTATCTTCTTCTGCTGGAAGAACACCATTGTAAAGAATACTAAAAGTCTTTTTTTTTTTAAGTGAGGATTGCTTTGTGCTTCAACTTATGCTACTGCTATTACGTGAAATGAATACTAAATGCTTGATTGTGCAAGTCTTCACCTCTACATATTTGAAGCCCAATCAAATCCACCTTGGAATTTATTTAAAAAGCAAGTAGAATTGCAATTACTGTGCAAAACACATTGTTTGTTGTTAACAACATTGTTACTAATAAGTATTAATGAGAATGTTGCTACTGGCCAGAATAAAAAAAAATGGAAACATGGAAAAATATGTAATGAGTCAAGTTTTAAAGAGCAAGTAAAAACAGAGCCCATGGGAAAAGATGCCTCTGCACCAAACAGAGGGTGGCCCTGATAAAAATATCCATGTCATGATGAAAGTGGACTTGGGCATAGTGTACTTGGCATGCTTCAGTTCCCTCTCAGAGGTGAATATGCAGTGTAGATGATGCTGTATGGGAAACTAACCTCAGCTGGCTTCAAGTCTATTCCTGTTTCTGCAAGCTTTGCTTGCAATAATTCAAACTGTCTAAAAGGCTAGTTTTATTTGGTTGTTCAACATGATGATGTGGACAAGTTGCCTGGAGAAGTGAGGCCAACCACTTGTCTGTCAGACCCATATCAATCCTGGCTAATTAAAACTGGCAGAGAAGGACTGGCCAATTGGGTGTTGGAAGTTGTAAATGCTTTTTTGAAAGGGGACTATGTTTCAACCTCTCTAAAAGAAGTAATTCTAAGATCTTTGTTGAAAAAGAAACCTTCACTGGACCTCACCTCACTAGGTAACTATTGGCCAGTCTCTAATCTTCTATTTCTAAGTAAGGTCCTAGAGCAAGTGGTAGCAACACAACTCCAGGCTTTCTTGGATGAAACAGATTGCCCGGATCCATTCCAATCTGGGTTCAGGCTTGGTTATGGGACAGAGACAGCCTTGGTCACCTTGATGGGTAACCTACACTAGGAATTGGACAGAGGGAGTCCATCTCTGTAGGTCTGCTTGGATCTTTCAGCGGCATTTGTTACCATTGACCATGGTATCCTTCTGGGTTGTCTGGCTGATATGAGACTGGGGGGGGGGCATTGCCTTGCAGTGGTTCCAGTCTTTCTTGGCTGATCGTTACCAGAGGGTGGTGCTGGGGGACTGTTGTTCAGCCTTTCGGCCATTAGTCTATGGGGCTTCACAGGGCTCAATACTGTCCCCTATGCTTTTCAACATCTACACAAAGTTGCTGTGAAATCTGGGGCTGGGTGTCATCAGTATGCTGATGATACACAGCATGCTCTCTCCTTAACAAGTGATGCTAAGGAGGCTGTGGTAGCGCTGAACCATTGCCCTGGTGCAGTAAAGGACTGAATGTGGGTCAATACACAGGCTTAATCCAGACAAGATGGAAGTGCTGCTGGTCAGTAGGAAAACCAACCTGGGATTGGGATCACAGCCTGTTCTAGATGAGGTTGCTCTCGCTTTGAAAGATCAGGTTTGTATCTTGGAGATGCTCTTGGACCCAGCACTTCTGGAAAGCCAGGTTGCTGTAGTGGCCAGGAGTGCTTCTGCCCAGTTTCAGCTGGTGCACCAGCTATGCCCTTTCTTAGGGAAAGCAGATCTGTCTACAATGGATCATGCCTTAGTTACCTCCAAATTAGACTACTGCTGCTCTTGAAAAGTGTTTGGAAGTTGCAGCTAGTGCAAAATGCAGCAGCCAGACTAGTGTCAGATGTGTATTTTAGAGACTACAACACAGGTCCTGCAAAAACTGCACTGGCTTCCAATTTGCTTCTGAGCTCAATTCAAGGTGCTGGTGTTGACCTACAAAGCCCTAAGCTACTTGAGGCCAAGATATCTGAAAGAATGCCTCTTTCCATATGGACCTGCCAGAGATGTGAGATCTTCAGAGGAGGCCCTGTTGCATGTCCCAAAACCTTGCCTTGTGGAGTTAGGTTGGTGGGTACACGTAACAAGGCTTTCTCTGTAGCAGCTCCTTGACTGTGGAACTTCCAACCCAAGGAAGTTAGGCTGGCCCCATCTCTTTTAAGCTTCCAGCAGGCAGCTAAAATAGTGCTGTTCTGCATGGCATTCAATTTTTGAAATTGCTGCTTTAAAACTGGATTCTAGGGTTGTTTTTAGAGTGCTTTTAGGAGTTTTAAAGAGTATTTTAATACTGTATGTTTTTAAAATGCTTTTTTAAATTGTTTTAATTTGTTTTTATTCGTCACCTTAGGAGCTCTTGAAGGCTGGGAGATGATACAGAAATACTTTAAATAAAATAAAATAAAATAGCTAATATTTTATTTATTTTAATTCATTCTCACTTTGTCCCTCCTCAAAGGAGCTCACGTCAACATAGAACTGTCTCTATTCTCATACACTATAGGACATTGACCACTTATACATATATTTGAAGCTTTTCATCCACATGGAACATGTGAAGACTAAAGAAATTTATCAGGCAGCAATACTTTGCAATGCTATCCTATCCATTGCAGAGACATCTTCAGCTATGTGAATGGTTGAAGAGTACAGCAATACTATATTTGCTAAGAAATATATTTCCAACACAGCAAATGACAAGATCTCCTGCATCTCTGTACAGTTGTTCAATGTCTGTGTTAAAGTACAGAAATATTGATTCACAGGTAGACACCAGAAACCCCACCCACCCTGCCCTATTAAGCACAGCACATTGTTATTTTTCATTACCCGCCAATAGATCAGCAGAAGCAGAGGAGCTAGAAGCAGCTTGGGTTGCAGGCTGGGATTCAGGAGCACTACTTCCAAAAGCATCTACAGGTTTTTCCATGAGGCAGCAATAAAAGGCAAAAGAATTTAAACAATGAATATATTAATTTATCAGTTTGGAGTGGGACATAACCACGAACTACAAATAGCATAAATGTCATTTCTGCATGGTTGAACAGCAATGATCACAGTAAAGTAGGCATGACAGTTACAAGTGTTACAACAGCTCTGATCACAGGCTGCACTTCCAGAACAAAGGGAAAAGGGTTCATATAGATCATTCTACAAAGTGGCAAAACTTCCTTGCAATGTTGCCCATGTAAAATCATTTGGTAAACCAGGTATATATATTGTCTTGCCAAGGGGAAGTGTTTCCACAGTTCTGCATCTGATTAGAAATTCATGGATATGATAAGATTCTTTGCAAGACTTGGCACAACAATAGAAACAACCACTTACAAGGTGATTCAGTTGTCACTCAATAAATGACCATTCATAGTACTTTAAGCCTGATTAAGAAACCTGAAGTATTGCACATGCACAAAGACATCGCCATGCAATACTCATCTACTGAGAAATAAGTCCCATTTGTGTTAAAAGGAACTTATATTCAGTAAGTGTGTGGCTACAGCCTTATACAATCACCTAGCATTGCTTGCTACAAAAGCCAAGCACCATCAGATTAAAAATATTCCTACTCCCATAATGGGAAAGCCCTTACTGAATTACTAAAAGCTGTGTGGTTGCAGCTGCTTATCTGGGACAAATCACCCAGTTAAAGGCTAGATCAGGGAGGGGCAACCATTCTGAAAATTAGGGCCACATTTCCTCGACAGAAATTGGTGATGGGTAGGGCTAAGTCCAAAAGTGCAAAGCCCCTTATCATCCTTTATTCACTCATTCACTCTCATACACACCCATTCACATAGTGTGCATATACTCTGCTATTCCCTTCCCAAAGTATTCTGCTGTTTCTGGCCCATGCAGCTTCCCTTATTTAGAAGGGCTCACAGGAGAAAGAGGCCCTTGGTCCTCAGTACCACTCACATGTTCTCTTTCCAACTGCAAGAAGAAACAAAAGAGCTAGTAAGCGGACAAGCGCACCCATCAGCCAGCCACCAAATGTGGTCAACTTATGGGGCACCTAGACCATGTGATACCAAAAGCATTGTTCTTACACTTGGTCTAGGTGCTGTACTGTGTGGTGGGGTCATATATGTGCCTGTTTGAGACTTGGCCACAGTTCCTAGAGTAGTGTAGGAATTATGTGCTACACCAACCTGGGAGATGTGAGGCCTGAGGGATGCAAGTAGTCTGCCTTTTATATTTTCTTTGATATTGTGAATGATCCAAATTCAATGACTTTAAATGACTGTGCTGCCTCATTTAACGTCTCCAGTCTACAACCATTTTATAAATGTGATCTATATTTCCTCAGCTTCTACCGAAAATGTGTTCCACACCCACCCAGAAAGTGTGTTTTCTTATACAGAAACATCTAGCATGTGATTATGTATCAACAGCTCTGCATAATTGTTGATAACCTATGGTCACTGTTTTACATTACAGTACTTTAATTTGTTTTGTGATATCTCAGATTATAGTGCAGGAGTGGGGAGAAAACAGCCTGTTTACCCCTCTTTCTGACTCCCCAACTCCCCATCAGTCCACCAACGATCTTTGAGCCTCCCATTTAAAAAAAAATGGCAAGGTTTTCATACGATTTCCAGCTGACAATTACACCAACCCCTCTCACACACACCCTCCTCATACCCAATACTTCCTCATTTAGTCATCTCTCGGACAAAATGGGGACTGGTAGTGATGTAATGCTGCTTCTGGTTGACATTTTGGCTGCAATACAGCCATAAAAAGAAAGTATTTCTAAGCACTGTTGGGGTACCCGTGAACCATAGGAAAGGTTAAATGAATTGGTCCTGATCCTTCTGTAGTTGCCCACCCTTGTCTTACTAAATATTGTAAGTTAGAAAGAACACCTGCTTTCAGACTGAAAAACGATAAAGAATGAGTTTGACTCTTTCAGGCCTCTATCCAATTGCTAATCTCCACTACAGCACACTCACTGAATCAATAGCTGAAGACCAAGTAACCTAGGTAAATTCATTGATTCAACAGAGCTATTCTAGTAATGACTAGCAACAAGATGTAGGCCTCAGATTGTATGGCTATGGTTTTAGAATGTAAAAGCAGTAGATATTTTATAATAATTTGATTTTTTTCAGTAGAGAAGGACCATAGGTGAATGAATGTTTCCCAAGATGTCTACCATTTCGTACCCTGCAACTCCCCCACCTCTCCCATATAAAAGTTTTCCAATCCCATTCCTTATCAACTTTTTACATATTAGGTACCTTACAAGAGCAATAAACATGCCATACAAAAGCATCACTGCAAAACCTTATAATGCAGGAATGTAATAATAATTCAGTTACTTGAACAAAAAAGCAGTTTCATGCATAAAATGTTAAAGAAAACAAGGACAGATGGCAGAATGAAAGAAGCCAACATTTTATGTTATGATGAACAGCTGAAATGCATATTCAGCTACAACGCTGCATGAAGAAAATTGTTTTTTAAAAAAAGGAAGCTGCTGGTGAGGAAGAAAATGAAATGGAACAGAAATGAAATGTGACGATTCTATAATGGTGAGAAGGAGCAATACCCACCACCAAACAGGTCAATCACACCTGAAGAATCCACTTTAGCTGGAGAACCAGGGGGCAGGGACGATGGTGCTGCAAATGCGTCCACTGTGGTAAGCATAACATTCAGTATCAGCACATCAGGGGTGAGAAGCCCCAACTATCTTCAAGCCATGACAACACAGTAGGAAATACTGAGTTCTGAGATATCAATATCAAGTCTGAACCCAGTAAGTTGGTCAAAATTTTGGGTGCCACAAGACTCTTGTTTCACATTTGTGCCCTCTTCATATACAT
Organism: Gambelia wislizenii; assembly: GCA_030847615.1. Lineage (NCBI taxonomy): Eukaryota > Metazoa > Chordata > Lepidosauria > Squamata > Crotaphytidae > Gambelia > Gambelia wislizenii. The sequence goes on along the minus strand of JAUMIR010000001.1, from coordinate 158,415,319 downwards.
AATTAAAAGGTAGGAGGACCATGCTACTTTCCCTATCTCTAAAACCATGCCTGTCATCTGGCCTCTGTACCAAACTTCCATGCAATGACAAAAGGTCTGAGAAATGATCTCACTGTACTTATAGAGATTCTTCCACATGATTAGGCAATTCTGTCATTTAGGGTTCCCAATTGTGCAGAACAGAACTGAAGAACAAGGGTAAAATTGCAGCAGTGCAACCTTACTCCTCTGTAACTTCATGGATTTACCTCACACACATAATGCATTAAAAGGGGCTTAGTTTCAGTTAGCTTAGTTTCAGTTCAGTCCCAAGCTGGTGTGGTGAGAAAAACAAGTTCAAGGTATTGGCTGGAATTTGACATCTTCCTCTCTTCTGGGTGCTCTCCAGAACAGGGCTGAGGAAGAAGGGCAGTGGTTTAAAGGTGCATGTTCCTAGTGAGAGTCATATGGGACTTTTGTTATTAAAAGGGGGAAATTCATTACAATTTGGCCTCTCCTAGTTTTAGTACATTGTTGTTGGGGTTTTGTTCCTTTTAAATCACACACTGCAGAGCACTTAGAGGTGACTTAAACAGCTTATGCTGAGGTATTAAATAAACATGGTTGAGTATCATAAAGCAGTCATAACTTTCCAAAGCATGAAAAACCAATCCAAGCTCCAAAACCATCTGTGAAATTTGCAAACTGAACTATGATACTAATTGACATCTACATAAATTTTACATTTCTGGCCAACCCACACATGACTTCCAGATATAGCATAAACTACCGTGCTGCAGAGGAGAGGATGAATGTGTGAACTTTCCCATGAAAATATCTTGCGACAATGGGTCATTCATGTAATCTGCTTAGTGACCTTTCAAATGCAATATTCAAGCCCTTTCAAAAACCCCTCTGTAATTACTAAGTTATACTATCTTTTTCCTATAACATTTGCAATCTGATATAAAGCATATTCACAGAGAGGTTTATTGCATAAGGAAGTCAAGTCGAAGTGCAGCCACATTGTTTCCTCTTCCAAACTGCCTTAGCACATGATGTCACAGTTCTTCAGTTCTGGTTCCATGAGAGACGGTTGTTAAAGCGACTCTTTGTTCTGACAGGAAAAATCTATTAGAAAAAAGACTCATTTTTACAATTGTCTCTCACAGGACCAGAACTGAAGAACTATTACATCATGCACTAAGGCAGAACAGAAGGTGAAACTATACGGCTGCACTTCTGTTTTACTTCCTCATGCAATAAGCTTCTCAAAGGCAAGTTTGACTGAGTTCTAAGTATCCAATAAGGGTGTAAAGCACTGACCTCTTCACTTTCCTTATATACTTTCTTGCCTTTGTCTTATAGCCTTATAGCTAGTAGCTCTTACCAGAACTATTAAACATGGAGTTAGGTGTTGGATGAGGTGAGCAAATTGCTTAAAGTCACAAAGTCTCCATGACAGGTGGTAGAATTCAAGCACCTCCTTGAAATTATCTTCCTCTCAGAAACTTTGTGAATTGGTTCAAAAGTCAAGAAAATATTTGGCATGAGAAACATTTCAAAGATCAGCTCAGTTATCAATGCTGCTTTTTTTAAAAAAAAAAAGTTGCCATCAAAATCTTTTACCAAATCAACTGAGTAATTTTTAAAATATCTATTTTGGGAGAGCTGTGATAAGTCACATGGGGAAAATGTAGGATTAAGTAACAAGCACTCACCAGATAAGAGATCACCAGTGAGAGAACTCTCAGGCACAGGAGAAGCTCCAGTTGGTGGAGAAGAAAAAGCATCTTCCAGAAATCAAAGAAAAATGAAGCAGAAAAGTGAAGATTGTAGATAGAGTGAGATGCTCAGTTTATTCCCCCCCCCCGCAAAAAAACCCCAACCAAATCAAAACCCCACCAACCAAACAGCAAAGCAACTGAGAAAGGAAGGAGTTTGCGTTATTAAGGGGAAAGGATGGTGTTGTGTTTTTTTTTACCTGTACCAAACAGGTCTATGCTAGGAGTAGCATCTGGCTTAGGTGCTGCAGGGGCTTCAGGAGGTGCAGAGTCAAACAAATCTAAGATCAAGAATATACATGTCTTTAACTCATTTCTAGGAGAGTGGTCATTTTTTGTTCCAGCTTCAACCTGGAGTTTTTGTTTCCTTCTGAAAGGAATGATCATATACAGTATACATGCAAAACATTATTTGCATTTGTATACATTGTACATCTTAAGAAAAACCAATTAGCCCTGGAATATTCTTAATTTTCTTTTTAAAAGAGTTAAAAACAAATTACCACCAAAGATATCTAGAGCAGGAGGAGGAGCAGAGGTGGTGGTAGTGGTGGTGGTAGCAGACGTAGTAGCAGTAGTGGTAGTGGTAGTAGTAGTAGCTGTTGTAGCAGGGGTTGGAGGGGTCGCGGCAGCAGCTGGAGTAGGAGTAGTTGCGGGAACTGGAGCAGCTGCACTAGTTGTAGGGGTAACTACAGGAACACTGGTCTCAGTTGGTTTCATAGCAAAGAGGTCCAGCTCTTGTGCAGCCTCTGCACTGCCTTCAGATGGGGCAAAGGGGTCTTGTAAAAGGAAAGGGCAGAATATATATATATATACATAAAGGATCAGTAGGGAAGGAGATTGAGAGAAACCACACATAACGTGGATTAAAAACCATACATACAGAAATAGTACGTTACATAGATAAGCAACAGAAAGGCACAGATTGATAGCTAGTTTTGGTCTCCAGAATCTTCACTAACAGATTAAAAAAGACAGAGCTTTTTTTAACTCCCTAAAATATGGCATTCTGTTACACTGAGGGAAAGGCCTCCAAAGTTTTAGCAATCTCATTATAAAGGACATAAATCAATCCTAGATAAATCCCGCCAACCCACATGCACCATTCAGCACTGTTCACATTTTTAGCATTAACAAACATTTTGCTCTGGTGTCTAAAAATTTGAGATTCACTTAACAGATCAGAATGACCACCTGAGAGAAAATATTAAAGGGGGAGTGAGGGAGACAAACTATACTGCCATGTAGTTTCTTTTAATAAATACAACACACAAGACAAATGACTGACTAGCTAATGAGATGGGACCCACCATTTCCTGAACATGCATCAAGAGCTGCTGCTACAGGGGTTGGGGTAGCTGGTGCTGCCGCCCCTTCAGGTGCTGCAGGGGCTTCACCAGGAGAAGCTGCAAAGGCATCTTGAGTGCAGTTTTAGGAACAGAAAGTAAGGAGAATAAAAAAGAAGAAGACAATATAGTAAAAGAACTAAGTTAAAATGGCATAAAAGATTCCCTTATACAAATCAGAGGGTGTTACGTATGTTCTGGGATTCATTTGGGTGAAGGTATTGCAGACACCAACAGTTTTTAAAAATCAACACATTTGTTCAATCAACTTATTGATATTAGGTGAGATTAACAGAGATAACCTGTGGTTACAGGCAAGATATGCAGGATAGCAAATGGTAATAAGAGACTCATTGTATAAGGGTTCTGAACAGCATGCTCATGTAACATTCAGAAAAAACAAAAAAAGAAATTCACTCATGGACTCTATGAAACTTTGAGGTTAAACCAATGATAATTAGGACACTAATATTTTCCTGTTCTTTCAAGGCCCTCTTATTTTTATCTGTATAGTAACTTTAGCTTTGGGTCATTTTGTAAGATTTAGGAACTAAGGACATGGGTAATTCACCCCATCTACATGGGTAATTCACCCCATCTTAAGAGTCCTGCTGTCCTGATGATGCAGGGATTTTGCATGGGTCTGCCCCGCCCCAGCAGTCCTCACCACCCCCAGGACAGATATGGGGCTCAGATGGGGGGAAGACCGGGTAGGGCCCTTTACCATGTTTAAAAACAAAAACGCTGGTTTAATCTGTTCCTGCTGGAAAGGAACAGATTGGGGGGCCTGTGTCCGCAGGAGCCCATCCAGGCAGGCAGGCCCATTGCCACAGCTGCCCGTCTGCCTTGATCTTCTGGATCCAGGAAGAAGGCCTGCAGCATGGGACCAAGGCTGGTTATGTGTAGGGGACCTTGGGCACATGCTGCAGGCCATCATCCTCACTTTTGGGAGAGCCAGGGAAATGGTGGTGGTGGCTGCAGTGATGGGCCAGCGTGCCTGTCTGGACTCCGGCTTGTTTCATTGAGGTAACTGGGGAGGAACGGATCTGATCAGCAGCTAGGATACACTGGCAGGGAGCTGGCACACCCTGGCTCATGTAGAGGAGCCCTACATGAGCCAATAAATTTCAATTATTTGTACTCTTAACAACAACTCCCTTTGACTTTACAGCAATTAGAGTAGAACTCTCCACTTTATCTGAGTATCTCTTGGAACGTGACATAACTAATGCTGATATCCCAACAACTGACAGTCTTTTCCTTTTCCAATAAAGAGCTGGATTACTGGGGGGAAATACACCAAGGAATAAATCCAATTGTTAGTTCCAACTAGAATCAAGGAGCATACATAAGTGTTGCCTTGCCAAGTTTTCACTGATTCAATAGCTCCACTCTAATTGGGTCTAACCACTGAGGCTGCTGACACATTGCAGAAATGATACAGTTTGACACTGATTTAACTCCCATGGCTCACTGCTATGGAATTCTGAGAGTTGTAGTTTTTTGAGATATTTAGCCTTCTCTGTCAGAGAGCTCTGGTGCCACAACAAACTTCAAATCCCAGGATTCCATAAGATGGAGCCATAATAGTTAAAGCGGTGTCAAACTGCATTATTTCTGCAGTGTATCAGCAGCCTGAGTTTAGGCATACAATGTCTACTTATATAATCCTAAGAACATTTTGAGTTAATGAATCTTGAGTAATACAATCCTAACCAGTTGGACATCAGTTTCTCTCATAAACCTATCTCCAAGACAAAGCCCAGCTACACAGCATGTCACAGGATATCTTCTAAAAGTGAAACGGTACAGTGATTACTCTTGTTAACATTTTCTACAGTCACACCCAGAAGTAATGCATGATCTTCGGCCCAACCATCTTGCAGGGTTCAATGATACTTTGTATCTATGTGATTTTATACTTTATACTTGGCTTGGATATCAAAATACAGTCGTCCCTTCACATTCGCGGGGGTTCCATTCCGCGGACCCCCGCGAATGTGAAAAATCCGCGAATAACGACTCCCCTCCCCCGTCCCTCCCCAGGCCTTCGCGGGGCCTAGCAAGGCCCCGCAGAGATCTCCCCGGCCCTTCCTCCCTCCCTCCCCAGGCCTTCGTGGGGCCTAGCAAGGCCCCGCGGAGGCCTCCCCGGCCCTTCCTCCCTCCCTCCCCAGGCCTTCGTGGGGCCTCCGGAGAGCCTCCGGGGGTCCCGCGAAGGCCTCGCCACCCCTCCCCAGGCCTTCGCGGGGCCTCCGGAGGGCCTCCAGGGGTCCTGTGAAGGCCTCCCCACCCCTCCCCAGGCCTTCGCGGGGCCTCCGGAGGGCCTCCGGGGTCCCGCGAAGGCCTCCCCAGCCCTCCCCAGGCCTTCACGGGGCCTCCGGAGAGCCTCTGGGGGTCCCGCGAAGGCCTCGCCACCCCTCCCCAGGCCCTCGCGGGGCCTCCGGAGGGCCTCCGGGGGTCCCGCAAAGGCCTCGCCACCCCTCTCCGGGCCTTCGTGGGGCCTCCGGAGGGCCTCCGGGGGTCCCGTGAAGGCCTCCCCACCCCTCCCCACCCCCTCCCCAGGCCTTCATGGGGCCTCTGGAGCGCCTCCGGGGGCCCCGTGGAGGCCTCCCCGCTCCCTCCAGGTCTTTCACGGGGCCTCTGGAGGCCCCGTGTTGCGGTTTTGGGGGGGCCCGGGGGGGCCCTCCCAAAACCGCGAATGTCAAGTTCGCAAATGTGGAGGGGCAACTGTATTACTACTTCTCCCATTTCCCAAGATTCAACAAGGTAAATCTTTCATATGAAAGTCAAGTATGTTAGTGAGAAGGCTACTGAAAGGCAATGCATGTCTCTGTATAAATGGCATCCAGTATTGCCTCCTCACCAGTTTGTAACCCCAAGTGTTCGCAATGGAAATGATGGCAGAGAGACAAGAGGCCCTGGCTAGACCAGATATGGAAGACCTCTAGCCCACAAAATGGATATGACCAGTGGGGTCACCACATCAAGCCTGCTAGCTCCTTTCACAGGTCTGGGCTTCTTTCCCAGACTCCTGCCCTAGAGCAATGGAGAAGGCAGTAGCAACTTTTCTCACTTTCCCTCCCATGATACTATTACCTAATACCCTCTGTAGGCTGCTATGTTGCAATACTGGAATTCGGTTTCCTCCAGTAGCTGTCAGAAAAAGGTGGGCAAAGAGAGTAGGGGTGAAGAGGAGAAACTGAAGAAACCAGGACTGTGGGAACTTTAAAGAGAAAATAAGGGTTTGAATTGCAACCTGGCGATCCTAATTATGGATGCTAAATAAGAACCTCAAAAGAAAATGTTTCTTGTTTACAGTTTTTCCAAGCACAAAAAGCTTTACATGCTGTTAAGACAAACACCTAAACACAGAAAAAATACTGATGCCAACTATTCTAAAAAGCTCATGTTGACATGCATCTGAACTGCAACAGAACAAGTTAAAGCTGGCTTTAAATCTATTGAAGAGCAAAAGAACCAGAGAAGAGCAACAGGAAATGGAGACTGCCAAGTTCTCATTTTGTTTCAGTTCATAACTGAAGCATTTATGGTTGTTGTTGAATTAACACAATTCAGCAAACTGTATGGCAGTTGTCCAATAATTATTTAAGTACATTTCATTTTCAAGGATTTTACTTTGATAAGGTAAACAGGAAGTTTTACTTGAAAACTGAATATGGACTGAATACAACTTCACTGCTTACTCTGAATACAGATTGAATACAACTTCACTGCTTACGCTGCAGGTTACACTTTATTTACTTGAGCAATATCCTCATCATTTGATATTGCCTTGTGGAATACACATAACAAAATAGAGTACAGAATGGCTGAGCTTCTCTTTCTCACTTCACCAGCCTGCAGGATGCTGTACTATGGAGTCATACCAATTATTATAGCTCCACTACATGCAAACAAGTTCACATAGAATATGTGAAGTCTTCTTACAACTGGACCATGGCCGGTCACTGGTAAATTACACTACTGATGGTGGCAGCTGTGCAAACATTGGGCCTCTAGTACAGCCTAGTACAGGGAATTCCTGTCCAATAGTCACCATCATTAGTGCTTATAGTATTTAAGGGTGCCATGACCAACAAGTCGTATTCTTGGCCCCTTTATGTACCCATGCCTCAGGACTGCTTCGAATGGCACAGCTGATCTTGGCTACCGAGGGAAGCTTGTCTCCTGCATTAAATAGCAGATTCAGAGGTGGTGTAATTTCTGTTTAGACCACAACACATTTCCCATTGTCCCAATCCTGATGAACAAATAAAGACATTTGTGTAACTTAAACTAACTCATTACTTTCCTGTATAGTTTGGCCTATACAGTGCTTCCCTGGGAACTATTCCCAAGAGCAACCCCACCTCTGTAGAACGTAACATGTCAACTGCCCCCTCCTGCCATTTCCAGATACCAGAAGAATTACATTATGATAATTTTGTTGGTGACACTAAGAAAACTAGTTAGCCACCCTCCCCTTTTAAGCTGAAGAACCAAAGAGGAAAAAGAAAAAGAGGAAAGAAACTGTGAGGCTAAACTAACCTCCAAAGAGATCCACTTCGGCAGCAGTAGTAGCAGTAGCAGTTGCAGTTGTAGTAGAAGAAGCAGTTGCTAATTCAGTTGTTGCAGCAGTAGAAGCTGGAGTGGGCTCTGGTGCAAATGGATCTGTAATCTGTGGCTCAGAGGTAACACCAGAAAGCGCAGCCAAACTGTCTACATGTGTCCATATATGAAGATCAAATGGAAATAGTGAGCAGAATAGAGAGGGGGGAAACCCAAACTAACACTACATTGCAAATAAATAAATAGGAAAGAATAGAAAAAGGCAACCCTAGACTAGTTGTATATTTAAAAACTTTAACTGGAGGAAATGGATAGAAATCAAGCATTACTCACCCTCTCCCAAGAGGTCTGCAACATTGTCCATTAGAAGTAGCAATGTAAAGAAATAAGAGAGTTAAAAGAACTGCCAGATTCAACAAGCATGCTATCCAGGAGTCATTCCTTGCCAAAGTGGGACTAGTTCAAATCAAGAGGATGCTGCTCTAATTCCAGGTATGCCACAGGTACCTTGCGTATGGTTTTACATGATGCAGGCTGCTTTCCTGTTCCAAAGCTCCTAAAAACAAAGACTCCTTAAATGACCTGAGATTTTTCTGAATTCCTTTCTATCACAACTTCATCCAACCCATGACTACCTTTAAAAGAATGAGTCATGATTTCAAGAATCAAAATCAGCAAAGATTACTGATTTTTTAAAACAGAGTTAAATAAAACACACCATTATAAACAACACTATTGATAGATTATTCTTGCCTTCTCCCCTGAATAAAGCATCTTCTCTGCCCTGAAAATGCATGGTTTTAAACCATGTCATCTGTAGAGGCTCAAATTATATATGACAACATGCAGTTTGACAGTCTTGATAGTATATTATTATTTAGCTCCAAATGAATATCAGTATCAAATTCTAAAAAGTCACCTGCTTTTAAGATCTCTATAGTTAATATTTTTGATTAAGCGTCACTACATTTTTCCTTGCAATAATGAGTGGGAGGAGCAGCCAGCCTTTCTCCTGCCTTTGAAGCTATTGTAGAAGGCAGGGGCTGTCCCAGAAGCTGCCCAGGAATCTATGCCCACCCCCAGCTCATAGGGGGTTATCTGTCCTCCTTCTGAGTGGCCAAATAAGCAAAAGCCTAAACTGGATTTCCCAGAAGCAAGGTAACTAGAAGTTTTCCTTCCAGCACCTATTTCTACAGGGCAAAACTAGGGAAGACACAAGATTTAGTTCAGCTAGTAAGGCAAGCCAAAAAATCTGCAGGCCAATACCACTGACGTGAACTGGATTTTTCTTATTAGAATCTATTACAATACACAATCCATTTGAACATGTTTCTCTGAGTGATATGAACAGGGCCTGAGGTCTGTTCATATGCAGTGATTTCAGATAGCCAGGCAATTATTTTCTAGTTTTCTCTTATATATACACCATGTAAAACAAAAGAGAGACTGAGATTATCCACTACAGATACCCCATTCTGCTGACTAATCCAAAGGCTAAGGAAGAACTACGGTAATACACTGGCAGTTCTACTTAGAAGAATTAAATTGCTGTTATTAAAATGACTGCTTTAGAAGAAATTTTCATTATAGCCTTATTACTATCTTATGTCCAGTTTCCTTTTCAGCATAACAAAAAGAGGCTATTCAGGCACCGTGAAACTGGGTAATCATACAAGGAGTGGAAGTGAATGAGTCCCAATCCCAGCCCCCTGCATGTTTCCATCAAACTAACATACAAAATATAAAAGATCACATGAAGAGCCTCCATGCTTGAAAGAAGCTCTCTTCTTCAGAAGGCAACTTCTCCACACTTAAAAAGGTGTTGAACCAGATGAAGGGATGAGCACAGCATAGCCACCTTCTCATATGTTTAAGTTCTTCCATTTCATAACATCTCATGGGCAGAGGATGAGGGGGCTTGTCTATATGAGGCAAGAAATTGTGGATTGATGCACAGTAACTCCAATTTGCATCAGCTTTCATTTGTCTCCATGGTTTTTTTTCAAAATCACAGGCATGCGAAGCCATACACATCTGTTGTTCAAATGGGCATGGGTGTGAATCAAGATGGTGGGTGTGAGTGAATTACTCGCGTTTTTATTGTCACCAGTTGCTGCCGCTGAACAGGGTTGTTTTTTTTTAAGCAAATCCAAGGTGCAGAAATGTGATCTTCCACTTAAACAGAAAAAAAAGGCTGTTTTGTCGCCTCAGCGCACAATCACTATGGTGAAAATCATGGTGGTTCTGGGTGCTGCCTTGCCAGCAAGCTCTGCCCCATGTGCATGCAGCTATGCAAATAAGTTGTCCTAATGAGCAATAGTGCACATTCCTATGCATTATTAAATATATATATATGGGAAAAGCCATGAAGGCTTTTCCCACAGAGTGTTTGGAGTTTTTCACCCCTCTCCTTCTGTGTACGGCAGATTGATGCAGGATGCCGTTTAGACAAAATGTATTCTCCTCAAATTCTATGGGGAGTATTTTCTCCATATAGACAAGCCCAGGGTCAGTTATATTGTCTTACACTACTCTTGAGCTAGTGTTGATAACATTAAGAAAAGGAAAGCAAGGGAAGACAGTAGTTCAGCTAGATTGTTTTAGACCCTCAATTTAATGATTTTATGGAGGACTGCCATAAGATAACCGTGTGTATTATTCACATGACACAATTAATAATCATTGCTTTTGCTACCCTGAAACTAAAGACGTTCAGTGGGAAGTAACTGCATAGAAAGAAATAATATAGTTTTGAAGTCAAGGCAATAAAACAGGGGTAGGCAAAGTGTGGCTCATGGGCCATATGCAGCCTTCAGGATCTCAAATTGTGGCTCCCAAAGCCCCCCACCAGCTCCCCAACTATTTTTTTTTTAAAGCAGAGCAATTTTGGGGTGCTTTTTTTGCTCCAAAACCACACCAAATGTGCCCAAACCAGTGGTTTGATTCACCTTACCCTCCAAAGCCCTCCCAACCCCCCTCAAATCCAAAATAAGTCCAAAAACCCCAGCCAAAGTAACAGTGTTACTTTGGGCATGCTGAAACCTGCTGGTGTAGCCCACCAGGTGTGGAAAAAGAGCCCCAATCCAGTTGCTCATCCTTGCAATAAAATGAGCATCTGTAACTAGGTATGTATATATGCCTACGTAGGTAGCCTGATTAATGTTTCAAAAAAAGAGGGGGAAATGCTATGTAACCATCACTACCAGCCCTTAGGTAAGAAAACCCAAGCCAGCACAGATCATTATTCCAGACCTTACTGCCACCATCAGTTGTTGACTTTGGGGGATACACTGGCTGTACTTCAGCCCCAAGGTCCAGCCCTAGCTGCAGTACTGGGTAGAGTGGAAGAGGAAAGCCTCGGGAGAGGGCAAGAGAAAAAAAAAGAGAAGACAGAAAGAAAGTGAGAGGGGAGAGTTGTTTGCTCCACCCCTTCCCCTGATCTATAATGTAGCTACTCTTCTGACTTTCCTTGGAGTTAAAAACACATAGACTTCAAAGCACTTCTATGGGACACTGAATATTTTATTCAAAAGGACCATCTGATTGCATGTGTGCATGTGTATGCACCCATACTTTAAGTGTAAGGCATGTAGGCCTTGGTCATGAAGGGAGTTGGCGTGCCATAACTTGTTATGGTCATTATGTAAAGAGTGAATGAGTTTTCTGTTTCAGTGGCACTAACAGACTGACTAAGAAACTTAACAACAACAAAAAGATGGAGAACTGCAATGTATGATATGGGAGTTACCCAGGCCAGCAAAGTAAGAAGTTTTAAACTGCTGAGGTGGCATTGACGTATCCTAGGATAAACAGGATGCTGCTACCTGCTTATCTAGGAAGGAACAGATCCTTCATACAATATGGACAGCAAGTAACAAGTTACCAGAATGTTTGGACACAAACTGATAAGACTTGGAGTGTTTCTGAAACATCAGCAAAAGACCAGAAAGGGCAGGGCAGTGGCTGTTAGATGCGATGAAAAGACTTTAAAAAGACAAGACTTTCGAACCAGCAGTGTGTTCCTGACCCGTGGCAACGGGAACTCCCACAGCCTTCATGAAGTCTGTCTGACCAACCATCTCCAGTGAAGAGCCACTTGGTGTGTATGTGAGTATATGTGCATGAATGCATGGTTGGAATGAGAGAGCTTTCTTGGTACTATATGTTATGTGTATGATCCTATGAATAAATGTTACATACAAAGTGAAAAAATCCAAACTTGGTGTCTCTGCCTCTGTATCAGTCCTATTGGGGTATCTTCTCTGGGTTATCTCCACTACACGTTTTCAAAATTAAATGAACAGCCTTACCACCTCAGCTGTGACAGATTGGCATAGTTGGCAGGATTTCAAAATGTGGTGGAGAACTCCTTTGAGAATCCCTGAGTCAGGGGGACAGACCCAGAGACTGGTTGCGAGGGGCTGCCCTTTCTAGGATACGTAAAAATGTTTGGGAAAAAGAGTAAGAAGGGGACAAGTGAAGGTAGGGATCTTGTTTTAAAAACCCTTTCCATACTCTTGAGGGGGAAGTACAGAAAATCTCCCCCACAGATGTCCTTATAGAGGAAAGTAAGGACTGGAGTTTGCATTTATAATGTTCCCTTTTGACAGGGAGGAAACAGGAGGAAGCCTTACAGAAGGTTTCCAAGTGGTTTATACAGACTATAGGAACCTTAGGAAAGCCTGTACAAAGAAACCTTGGGAAAGCCTGTACAAACGTATCGGAATGTTTTGCTTATATAGTAATGAAGTAGCCATGTGGACTCTAATGTCTATTTGCTGAATGCTGTCACCTTACAATCACTATTCGGGGTCAGACTAGATAGCCCACGAGACTCTGGGAGTCTGCAAAGTCTTTTTCCTTTAACTCTCAGGCCTAGTCAATGTTCCTTACTAATCAACTCTATGTTCCATAAACATATGATATGCTGATGTAAACAATTCTTTCTCTAATAACGCTCAAACTGTACCCAAGTGTTCCTAAACTTGCACCCCCTTGGGCTGTATGTTGAAGAATTTCAAATAGGGATTCAGCAACCCCAGCAGCTTTCACTCCAACTGTCCTGATTTGGCCCTCTTTTAAAGTGAAGGCTCCTTGGAGTTAGATAAAATTAGGAGTGGGTATTCTGTATTTGTTGGATCCAGATTAGTTCCCCTACATTGACTCAGGAGATACAGTGGCCCCTGACTCTCCCCAGTGGTTGAAAACTGCCAAAAGATCTCAAGCCAAAATTCTGGTACTTAGAAAAGGAAAAATAGTGAATAAAATCAAGCCAATGTTAGATTCCCCAGGAGATGATCTGAGAGGGCCAATGGCACCCCTGCCTTACATTACACTGCAAACACAGCCCTAGCAGCCCTGAAGAAAGGAAGGGCAAGATGGTGACAGAGTAATAACTTCTGAACTTCCCCCCATCACTATCTGGCATTATCACTTCATATACTCAAAAATGCCACCCAATGGCAAAAAAAGAATTCAGACCAGACCCAGCAACAACACTGGAACCCAAGAATCTTTCAAAGCAGAAAAAAAAGATGAGAATCAACTCACTTTTCCCAGTGGCAGCAATGGCAGCTTCTTCACTCCCTAAGACACCACAAAAATCAGAACTAAACAAAATAGCCTCCCCAATTCCTAAAAATCAAAATATAAACTATTCTCCGGGACAGGGAGAAAACGGAGATAAACTCCCAGAATTTGCTGGCAGTGTATCTTACAATAACACTACTCAGTCCTTCTACAAATTCTGCCAACTGCCTGTAGAAACATTAATTCTTATATTGCAGAGAATAAATGACATTGCAAGCAAGGTAGAGAATTTCCAGCAAGCCTTTCAAAGGCAAAACTCATACGGCACACAGGAGGTTAAAACGGCAGATTTTGGGGAGGAAACCTGCCCAACTGCATCACAACAACCGGGTGTTATAGTTAAACACTGCCGAGTGCTACAGAGAAATCAGCTTGTCTTACAAATACATCACAATGCCCATATTTAGAACTGCTACAAGTCAATTGTGAGATTCCTTTCTCAACTTTTAAACTCTCACAGTAGAACAATTGACTTATTAGACTGCCACTTTCTACCCAGCTCAAAAGGAATTAAACGTATATTTTTGACCTTTCATCAGGCAAATATCCCCAACAGGCTGATACAGAAAAGAAAATTCCTTTGGAATGCCCAATATATCAAAACTATCAGAGTCTTTAAGGATGAGGTAGTTTGGGACCTCATCACAGGAAAAACAGCAACAACATCACAAAGACATAATAAAAGTCATGACAATTTAAGCAATAAACCTGCCTACCACATCCAAGAGGGAGAATCTAAACACACCTTAAAGGAGGAAGTTCAGGCTATAAATCAAGAAATAATTAAACTAAGAGAAAAACTCACAGATATCTGGACACACATTCCCATACTACAGCTGATGAAAGAAATCATCCCGAGACAATGTAACAATAATCCAGATCCTCTGAAATCACTCCCCAAGACAAAGATTCACAGAAAGCTGTCAGTACATTTTTTCAGATTTTACAAATACAGATAGTAGTGATATAGGAAGTGATACTGAAAGTGAAGATTCTCTACCATTGAAGGAAGCCCTGAAAACCCGAGTAGCTAACACTCTTGCAAAAATGCCCAATGCTGCAGATGCATCCCCATCTACAATTAAATTCCAGGGGATAAGCAATCCCAGCCCAGGGGAAAAACAGTCTTCATCACCACCTATCCCACCACCTATCTTATTGGATAAGCCAAAGGATGCTCCCTTCACTAAAGAGATAGGATCCATGCTAGCTTGTGATCCTCATTTTACTACAGAAATGGAAGGGTCCTTATGTAATTTTAGACAGAATTTGGCCCACAAGCTATTTGATTGAAAAGGACAAACAATCTAGATGGGTTCATCATAACCAAATTAAACCATACAAGGGAAATGATTAATGACATATGTTGTATTTTTCAAAATGATGGACTTTGGAATGACTGATACTGTGGAATTTGTTTTACTCTTGCCTATCTTGATTCTCTGTGGCATAATTTGTAAGTACAATAATTGTTTCTTTAATAAAATCATCATAGGGGATTCTAACAGGAAAAGCCTGAAAGAAGAAATCAGGATGAGCAACTTTTAAATGGGAAGACTAGCAAGAGGAAGAAGTGGGATCCCGGAAACGAGTGTACAGGTTTTAGAATTTTTTTGTACGATTGTTTATCAGATATCCAATATTGGCCTGGGTCATTAAATTGAAGGGAGGGAAATTTCATTTAAAACATTCAAATGACAAGGAAGAGCTACGAATTAGACGTGAGTCAGGAAAAAGGGTGAGATTTCATTGGAACAGTTAAATGAAAACAATGATAAAATTGTGAACGATAATATTTTTTGTTAGCCTAGGAAACCTTGGAACCGAAGAGCATTCAACCGTGAAATATGAAACGGTGACCTTGCAGAGACACCATGCGATGTCTGACTAGGAAAGGAGACAATATAGTATAGGGGGATTTTATAGTCTGACAGACTATGTTAATACTACTGTTAAAGCCTGGAACCATGTTATTTGGTCAAATGGCAGCTATCGGGTGAGAAAGTTTAGGTCATCGATCTGGGGAGAAAAGGTTTTTGGAGTTTATAAAGGGACTATTGGATAAGTAGAACAACAGAAATCACAAAGTTAATGTATGTAACAAAATGCCTGGACCATTTTGAACATACACGCCCAGAACAATGGAAATCATGGTTAAAGACAGAAAATCAGAGTTGCCATCAGAAATGTGATATTGACTTTAATTGTTCTAATATACAAATAACAGTTGTTTCAGGGTATTTGAAAAATACAACAGAAGGGAAGTGTGAAGACACAAAGACCAGGAAAATTAGACTGTCGGGATAAATATTTTTCCAGATGCAAATATGACTGAAGAGACAGTTGAGAAAAATATTGCTACAGGATTGAAACAATGGCATACACCCATTCCAGTTGTGATGAGACCAAATCTACTCCTATGGAATATAAGGTTAAATATTACTATGTTTAACGTGACAAATCTACACCCTGAGTGTATATCAATATACTAATCCTTATTTAGAATTTGCAGGAAAAAAGGAAAAATTAAGGAGAAGGGAAAAAAGGGATTTATTGGACACGATCCTGGGAGGGATTGGTACGGGGGTAGGTGTGATCAATTCATGGGATACTGAAGCAGAAGCGAACAAATTGTCCTCACTTGGGGGCCTACAGTAGAAGGTTGTTCACATGGCAGGAGACGATTTGGTGTCCACCTTCCATCTCCATGATGTGTCCGCTGGATTACAATTAATGACCTTTGACCAACTGAATAAAACCTTGTATGCTTTCAGAGAAGTGGACAACCAAACTTTAAGGGCGGTATCTAAGGCTCTATCATGTTTAGTAATCCAGACCACTTTGTGGAATTGGAAGAACCAAATGTTGGTTGCTTTGTATGGAAATCATGGGAATGCATTTGTACAAATTGGGGTACTTGGACAATGGATTCATACAGATTTTCCTTCCTGGTATAGGATATTGGACTTTTTAGCAGAAAAGACTATCTAGCAAATTAAAATGCTGACTTTAGAAGGAAAGGATGATACAGAGAGAAACTGGATTTATGACATTCAGTCTCTCCCTTTTAATACGGGAGATAACTATTGGAAACCATATTTGTTATCAAAACACACTATCTGTATGAATTCCAATATTGTCAAAGTTAATGAGACCATAGATGTAGAACGTTGTGAGAAATGGGATACAAAAAAATAAATCAAATTGAACCACGTGCTTTAGAATTTCCAGACGGCTTGTGCAGACTGCAGAGGATGCCAAAAAGAACATTGCTTTTTGATAATGGGTTAGGTTGTGTGTGGTATCTCCCCTACCCCTTTGCTTTGGTCAGATGGTGAATATCATGATAATGGAGAGATGAAATGCAAATGTAACGTGACTTATGTTCAAAGTGTCAAAACTGGTAAACTAGTATATGCTATGGAAATTCGCAATACTAATATTAGACTTAGATAAAATTGATTACGATATTAGTATAGGAATAGACTGGGGAAAATTGAACCTATTATTGAAATATAATGAACAGGTGAGGGCACATTTGTGAGAACATATTGGAAACTCAAAAAGGGAGTTTGTGAGAATCCAATATGAGAATGGAGAATTTCAGAAGATTGCTGATGAGGAAAGTAAAATCACTGAACGTCACTGGTATGACATTTTTAAGGGATACTCACCGAAAGCTACTGCATTTTTACGTGTTTTGATTCATCCTATTGTATGGATTAGTTTGATATTGTTGTTGATGACTGTTTGGATGATATACTTGCTGAAAAGAATGAGGAGAGCTTCGCAAAGACTGGGGTTGGTTGAAGATCAGATGAAGATGATGGAGAAATACCATTAGAAATGTTATTCTCTTAGAGATACATGTCTAAGACAGAACACATACATATATATCATGTAACGACTTTTGATTAGTAGTGAGATGACACTTGATTAATTGTATAATCAATCAAGTATCAAGAGGGGGAGTGTGTGAAGAGTGAATGAGTTTTCTGTTTTAGTGGCACTAACAGACTGACTAAGGAGATTTTCACATGGGCTATATATCCCGTGGCAGGAACAGAACAGGATCGGGAAAGGTTTTCCCTTTCGGACGACGTTGACCCCGTTCTGTCCTTCATCTATCCTACTCCCGTGACTGTTCCAGAACAATGTAATCACGATTTTTCATCGTGAATAGACCTCCCGTTCCGTCACTATCACGGAATCACAGGTGTGCGAACAGGAGCCCCGTTCCTGTTCCAAAATGACAGCCATGGAGGGGAGGTCCGTTCCGAGCACTTCCTGGTACGATCTGGACATCGAGGTAAGTGGCACCCTTTATTTTACCCTCCCTGTTTTGATTATGTGATTTAAAGAGTGCTTTTGTGCTTGGTGAACTGATTTTATGTTTGGGGGAGTTTTTATTTTTTAAATTTACTATCCGGCGTTATCACGTGATAACGTGATAACGTTTCAGATGGCCGGTCGTAAAAGCAGCCTTACGACGGCTGCATTTACGGCCAGCCAGCAAGGGGAGGGGGAGCCCGTTCCTGCTGTGGAATTAAGGTGAGTGTGCGAAAGATTTATGTTATTCCGTGGCAGGAACGGGAGAGGAGCTAGCGGGGCAGTAACGGGACATTTTGGCCCTGTGTGAAAATCTCCTAAGAAACTTAACAACAACAAAAAGATGGAGAACCGCAATGTATGATATGGGAGTTACCCAGGCCAGCGAAGCAAGAAGTCTTAAACTGCTGAGGTGGCATTGACATATCCTAGGATAAACAGGATGCTGCTACCTGCTTATCTAGGAAGGAACAGATCCTTCATACAATATGGACAGCAAGTAACAAGTTACCAGAATGTTTGGACACAAACTGATAAGACTTGGAGTGTTTCTGAAACATCAGCAAAAGACCAGAAAGAGCAGGGCGGTGTCTGTTCAATGCGATGAAAAGACTTTAAAAAGACAAGACTTTCGAACCAGCAGTGTGTTCCTGACCCGTGGCAACGGGAACTCCCACAGTCTTCATGAAGTCTGTCTGATCAACCATCTCCAGTGAAGAGCCACTTGTTGTGTATGTGAGTATATGTGTGTGAGTGCATGGTTGGAATGAGAGAGCTCTCTCCAAATTTGGTGTCTCTGCCTCTGTATCAGCCCTATTGGGGTATCTTCCCTGGGGTATCTCCACTACACGTTTTCAAAATTAAATTAACAGCCTTACCACCTCGGCCATGACAATTATTTATCACTACTCTGTTTGTACTACTAGAAATCAACTGCCACTTTCCCCTCAGGCACAGTCTGAAATGCTACAAAAAAGTGTAACGCACATTTGCTCAAAGACTCATGGTAGGACACAAAATATGAACAGTTATACCACAGGCACCTAGTGCTCTTTTGTATCATGAATGAACAATACCAAATTAATGAAACAAAAGAATACAGACAAAGGTGCTTTATCCATGTCATCTTCTACAATCTAATAAATGGCCACACAAGCCAGCTATTCAACCTGAAATTAAACAGATACAGAATTCGGGTTCATGTCTTGTGGCATGGCAGTCTATAAATAAAATTGTAAATTACGATCTGAGGGTTATTTTGAGGAGCACCCTGTATAAAATCAGGCTAATTCATGATTATGGGCAAAATTCAATATTAGTACTACCTAGAGTAGATTAATTTAATTCAGTGTAACTTAAGTTACTTGTTCTGTTACAAGTCCCATTCATGTCTACCCTATCTAGGATGAACTTTGGAGTAATCCTATATATATTTCCTAGATTCAACTTTTTCTATTTGTTTCACTTTGTGGCTAGTCATGCCTCCTACGGAATCCATTTTGTTGTGATGCCCACACAACATCCTCAAAATTTCAAGTGTGCCCATGGGACACAAAGGATTGGGTACTCTTTGCCTTAAGTTACCCAAGTATCCACTTAACCCATATCACAGTTACCATCTTGAGACAAACTATATACTAAACTGATCAAAGGACTTTTTCGGATGGGGTTTTCGTGATTAGAAAACCGCCGAATATAATGCTGCAGCGTCCCAGCGGTTACGCAACAGTATCGGCAGGGGAGAGCGTCATCCGAAAGGGACACCCTACAGCGCAGCAGCCTCGCAATGGGGACAAGGCTGCTAGCGTTGCAAAAGCCCATCCGAAAAAGTCCTAAGACTTCCTATATGCCAGTTTTTACACAGTGCCTTTTTTCCAGTTCTGAAAAACATATAACAATTGTACAATTTCTTGTTCAGTACTCAAGTTAGAACTGTGTATTATCACTGGCGCTTTCCTCCCCAATATTTTTATGTGGCCTACCAAAGATTCTATTGCAAAAATGTTCTTTATCCTTTATCAAAAGGCCAAAAGCCAACTTTGGCAAATCCCTTTTATCTTACAAGGGGAGCACATGATCAGTTTGTATTCCTTGCTGCTGTTTGCACTCCCTGCTGCCTCCTCACATACCCACTAATGCAGAAGCATGCATCAGCCAAATGCACTGGAACAAAGAACTTCTTGACAGACTGTTAATTTGGTACCTAATTCCTACTTCTTTTCTACTGCTGGTAAAATAACCCAGAGATGAAAGGTTTAAAAAGAGATTCCAATGGTGGGTGAAACCACTGCTGTACCTGGGAGAAGCTATAAGTAGGACATGTTGGGCAAGTGGAATACAAGCCACTGGCCATGTATAGTAGTCTGTCAACTTTACAGAAACCCCATTTTTGTTGTCCCTGACAGACAGTCAACCCAAAAGCATTATTAAACACTTGGATTTCCACAATACATATCCACTGGGCTTTACTGGGAATGCTGAATCCAGCATGTATTGTGATTTTCAAGATTAAGCATGATCACATTTCCTCTCTCTTTGGAGACCCAAACATCTATGTAAATTCTACAACTATAAAGTGACATGCACACAGGTAATGCTACAACTATTACTACTAATAAGTTTATCATAATAAGGAATCTATGTTTTAATTTCTATCACTTCCATATGTCAGAATCAAAATTCCTCTTAGAGGTGAGCACAACTGAGAATATTGTAGGACCTTAGAGATTAGCAGATTTATTATGGCACAAGCTTTTGTGGACTTGAAACCCAGTCATCAGACACACCAATCAGAAGGATTCCTCCTCCTACATTTATGCTTCCCATGGTAATAACTTTCTACAGCCCAAATAGCCCAAATAGCCATGTTAATCTGAAGTGGCCTTTTAAACGGTGCTTCAGGATACCAGTGGGCTTCCCTACAACAGACTAACATGACTATCGAACACGTTAGAAGCAAAGTAGGCATAAATCAAACTGTATTCATGCAATTAAATCACACACTCCCAACAAATAGTTGTCCTATGAATCCCACAAATGTTATATTTAAATGGTATATAAGTTCTACATTTCTTATTTGTTTTATATTCCTCCCGCTTCAATCCAATGTTTAATAATCTCAATATGTGTTAGAAAGTTTTCAGAGATCGGAAAGACTACACTGTGATTCTAGAGTGCTGCCTATTTAATGACAATTTAAGTCATTCACATTTTAAGTGTCATAGAGATATAGTGCTTTTGTTATGGGCAAGTCAAATGCAAAATGAGAACACAATTAAGAGTCACTATTCTATTTACTCTAATGGGTATAATGATCAGCAGAAATGGAGAACACTTTGGATTGAGCCATAGATTGATTCACTGCAGAGTTGCAAGAAGAAAAGCTTTCAACACATGTTTGCATATGCAATAGCATTTGAAATATGAAATGAAGTATGAAGTATGAAATGAAATAATGGAATAACTGAAATATGAAAAGAAATAATGCAAACTGTTAACAGATGCAAAATTCAGGACTACTGTTCTGAGCTTAAAGTTTCTTGTAAGTACAATAAATTTCAAAGTTTCATAAAGACAATGCTCAGTCAGATCCATGATAGATTGTCACCCTATCATAGAAGCAATGATACAGTATACAGTTGGCCCTCTGTATCCACAGTTTCTGCATCACAGATTTCACCATCCATGGCTTAAAAATATTTTCCCCCAAACCAACATGTGAACAACAACAAGCAAACTTTGATTTTGCCATTTTACTGTATATAAAGGACAGCATTTTACTATGCCATTGTATATATTGGGATTTGCGCATCCACAGATTCTGGTATCCATGGGGAGTTCTGGAACCAGCCCCCAGTGGAAACCAAGGACCGACTGTATATGCTTAAAACCAAACTAGAAACTGTAGTTACTGCTTTTGTCATAATATGATCCCGTCCTTCTAAATTTCCAGGCTTCTCATCAGTTTTGGAGATTGACTGAAGTGCAGCCAAAAAAATATATATCTAACATTGTACTATGATTACTTTATAATTCAATTTTATTGCCCTGTATATCTGGTTATTTGAAATGCAAAAACAGAGATGCATACCAAGAATGATAGTCTTGTGTGACTTTTTGTCAAAGGGCACTAGAAGTATACTTCTAGGAGCAGCTGATAATTGTTTTAATTCTCTATTAATTTAATTTAGTTTTAAGGGGTGGGAAGGTTAGGATTGGGAAGGATTGTTTTAACTGCTATGTTTTAATCTTGTACACCGCCCCGGTTGCTGAGCAGAGGGCCGGGTTAAAAATAAAAATTTTTTATTATTATTATTATTATTATTATTATTACATGGAAGTAAACAACTGCTACTGTGGAGTGATTACTAAACAGGAGGAAGACACTACAACCCCATCCCACTGCTTCCATGCCCATCATGGTCCATAACATTCAGTGACATGAATGAGCCTTGTCCCACCAGTGAATCAGTAGTGGATGTGGCATCTTCATTCCACTACCCTCCTCTGCTCTACAGGCTACTGCTGATATTTCCAGATAGCCTCAGTTCAACCTGCAACTAGTCAAGCCCAGAAACTCTGAGAACTATTTTTTCATGACATGTTATATTAAACCAACAAAACCAGAATAAGTGCTTGCTGCTCCTTTCAGAAAAGTTATCCTACTTTGTGCCTACTCTAAATATTACAGTATGTTTATAAAAACCTACACTAATGACCCTTGTATTGGCTATTTCCAAGAATGACTCTGCCACATGTAGAAATATAGCCAGGGTCCGATCCCTAGATATTATGAAATTGATCTTAATAAAAAGGAGTCTGATGATTTTGCAGTTTTGGTTGGTTCATACCACAGATGTATCATATACAAAATGAAATGAAGTGATTAATAAAGCCTACAGAATGGCTATCACCAGCACAAAAAAAAGGGAGGGGGGAAGAATGAAGGAGTACAGTGAGGAAAGAATGCTGTCAACACTCAAATCAGGCATTATCCTTTAAAGCGTTCAAGAAATCCAAGATGAACATGTTTTTACCTCCCCATGAAGTTGCCCCAGCAGGAGCTGCTGAAGCTGCTTGTGCAGTAGTAGACGTGAAGTCTGGCTGAAGATCCAGAAGATCACTGGAGGGTTTGGAAGCACTGTTATGAAAATAAGACAAAAATCTTGTCATTCTGAAAGCCAGTACAGGGTTGAAACAAGTATGAAAAGAGTGAACAAGGACAATAATGCTGTATTCAAGAAAATAATCAGGAAGGCATCTACGATACTTGTACTGGTACAGCTATAACCCTATAGCATGTAGGTAATTCATCTGCAGCATGGTTGCTACAAGCAGCAAAGGCAGAAAAGCTTTGAGGCCCACTTGGATATGGAGTAGACCCTCTTGCCATGTCCTTCCCTGTCTACTTACCTTGCCTTTCCACTAAAAAAACCCCCACTCTTTTGTGGCTAACAATAATAAGTAAAAACAAATTAAACAATAAAAGCATTAACATTATTAAATTAATCAATAAACATCAAAACTATTTGAAATGCCAATCTAAAGAATGTCTTCACGCCCTTCCTAAAAACAGCAACATTAGGAATTGTTCCCATATCTGAGGGGAATGCATTACACAGTCTGAGGTCAACACAGGCGAAAGCCCTCTCTTGTATGCCTTTTAGGTGGGCCTCTACAGGTTATGGTATGCTCAAGAGGGCTTTCCCTGAACATGTAGAAGCAAGATGATGTGTCAGTGCATGTGAAGAGGGTGCACTGAACTTGTGTATATTAATATTTTAGATCTGATGTGTAGCACCTTTGCAAAATAAGTTGTGTACCTCTGCCTGAACAGTGGAAGGTGTCTTCCAAACCATATGAAAAACAGCTTATAGTATCTTTAGAAAAGGAAATTCTCTATATATTGATACACTTTGGACCCAGTATAGTCAGCCATCAACTTTTGCCAGGATTAGGGGCACAGCAGACCCATGAAAGTGGAAAAATCATGACTGTAGGCCTGTTATTTATTTTTTACCTGAGAGAACACTTCTCTAGGCATTTATAGGTCTTCCAGTGTGATTCTATGGTCAGCTTCCTGTGGAAGTTGACCATAGAGTTGTGCTTGAGGACCTATAAATGCCTAGAGAGAATATATCAATCAAATCTGTGAATAATCAAATCCACAAATGCGTAACCTGCAAATGTGAAAGGATGACTGTACTTTGAAACAGAATCTTTTAGTTACTGAAAAACTAACCTGACTGGAGCAGCTGTAGAAGAAGTTGCAAAGAGATCAACTGGAGGAGATGTATCAATACTTTTTGCTGGGGTAGAATTAGGAGATGTAACAGTTGTGGCTGGAGAAGACTGTACAAGAAAAACTCATAAATGCACAGGAACACACATAAAAAGCATCTACTTTTTTTTTACAGTGACTAATGTAAGCATCTCTATTTTTTCCTGAAGAACAAGAAAAGATAAAACTCATACAAAATATTACAGCCTTCAGCTAGAAAATAGATCACTCTTCTTGAGGACAGTTTTTTGATTGTTTGTTTGTTTAGTAGGGCTCTCTAACCCCAGTTCTGAATGTTATATATGTTAATTTTAGTTAATTAATTAAAGGAAACATTCCTTATGTAAAATACTACACTTGGATGAAGGTAAGCTGAATGCCTTGTTCCTGCATTTCATAAAGGTTTAAAGTACAAACATACATACATCTTTTTATGAGTCAAAAGTTTTTATGAGTCAAAAGTTAACTCTCAATATTGCTCTCAATACTGTATTTTCAGTTTTTTTTTTTTAAAAAAGGAAGTAGTTAAGTTCAAAGGTGGGGAAAAAAACATGGCAGTAGCAGACCCAAGTGTCAGAATCATGTTGATACAAGTTTCTTAGGAACTAAGGATGGAGGCTATTTAAAGTGCTCAGCACCTCATCTCACTTACCCATGCTGCACTTTAAAATCAGCCAAGCCCTACTTTATAGCACATTTCAGCATAATCTGCAGTCTGATATATGAACTGTTTCATCTTTAATATCTAGTGACCTGCATTCCAATGAGAGCCTTTCCTTCTACACAAAATTGCAAAAACAAAGCAGTCTGATCCAGATTAAAATAGGGGAGCAGGAATAATTAGAGCCCCTGCACTTCCATGGTAGGGCCCCAATATAGATTGGGCTACCTGAGGTGGTTGTTTCCAAAATGATGAATGTAACATGAAGTGTAACCCAAGGTGGTATTTTGAATAGCACCATTTGCTTTTACTACTACCACTGAAAAGCCTGGCAGGTATAAACTGTTTTGTTACTTTGGCTAGCCCATAAGAAAGAGAAGAGAACACAAGCAAATGCCTCTTAAGAACCAAATCAGGGAGATAAAGAAGTCACAGAATTAACAGCAGTTTAATATACTGCTCTGAGCTCTTCCCTTGTTCTCACAGCTTGATACTATCTGGGGATCACTGGATAAGCAAGATCTTGAATTTCCTTGCCATGATAGAATCTGGCATCATGCCAACATCCATTGTGGAAAGATCCCATCCCATCAGTATATCTTTAGGGCAAGAGCACTCCTCTGTTGTGCAAGTCTTGTGTTAAAGGCATCCCTCACAATGTCAAGTGTTTTCTTTCTTTCTTTCTTTCTTTCTTTCTTTCTTTCTTTCTAGCAACCATATGTCCCTCATCAAGGATCAATTCTACAGGACAGAGAAGTTAGTTCTGCACACTAGATACTTTATTTCAAGACTTAGAAACTAAACGTATTTTAAAAGAAGTTTTCCTTCATAACAGACAGAGGAAACAATACCTGTGATTTGATCCCTGAAGAAAAAACACCACTCTGTAATCACTTTTAGAATTGAATAGTGCAATGCATTTAATTGGAACTAACATCTTGTTGTTGTTATTTGCCATGCTTCCTCAAGGCCGTGGCTTCCTTGACTGAATCCATCCGCAGTGTG
The DNA here is from genome assembly GCA_030847615.1 of Gambelia wislizenii. Lineage (NCBI taxonomy): Eukaryota > Metazoa > Chordata > Lepidosauria > Squamata > Crotaphytidae > Gambelia > Gambelia wislizenii. Next base: position 158,389,777 of record JAUMIR010000001.1, on the reverse strand, counting down.
GTTTTCTTTTTGCTTACTACCTTTCACTCCACCAACATTATTATTGTTTCCAAAGTATTGCATCACTTCATCAAATACAGTATCTCTACATGAAAGTTGGATGCAGGTAATTATAAAGGATTTGGCAATTCTGAGATGGGTAATATTTGTTTTCCTCTGTGAGATTAGGGGGTTTAGGACAAAAAGAATGGGGGCTCAGGCAGTGCAAAATTAATTTTAAAAAAAGTAAAGTCAAGATTTGTGTAATATGTGAAATGGACACTATAACTACATTTATGCTTGTTCAGATTATAAAAGTAAAAGTTTTTAGATCTGATGAATGACCATGAGGTAAAATAGTCATGAAACCTACCGTACTAAACAGGCCCAGAGCAAGATATCTTGGAAAACAGTGACCTTGGTGTTAGGAAATGAAATGTATTTTTAACTGTAAGAAAGCCTACATGACATTTGGGTTCTAGAAGGAAAATACTTAAAATAGAATGTCAGAGAAATTTCTTCAGAATGCTTGGAACATACTTTAAAAACACAATAACAGAAACTTAGTTTCAAGTCAAGTAAGAAAAATTCCCATTGAAAAGATGGTCAATTGATAGGTGTGTGTGTATATATATCTGTCTGTGGACTATATAGGGTCTTTCTTGCAAAAAAATATTGGCTTTTTGCACACAAAAATGTATTTGCACAAAGTACAATTTTCTGGGGTTTTGCACATGCAAATTTTTCACCAAAAAACTCTGAAGTGTAAAAAAAACAAAAAAAAACCATGCAAAGCCTTTCATAATCTCACTAGGGGGGGAAACTTTTGAAATTAATCCTTCTTGTATGTGAAAATGAAATACATAAAGATTTATAAAGATACAGGAAATTAGTACTATTAAATGAACAGAACTGAGGAAGTCATAAATGACAGGAAAGCTTTTTTAAAATTAGTGAAGTGTTCCCAAAGAAGAACAAAAGGGAGCTATAAGTCTAGCTAAACAAATGCAGTAAGCATAAGAACATGCTATTGCCCAAAAGTTAAGAAAGATTATGTGACAAATCTAAAATATAAGTAGAAAAATAGCCAGGATGTGGTTGAACTATTAGGTGATAGTATTATGAAAATATTACCATACAGGAATAGGGAAACTGTAGAGAAGTTGAATAACTTATTTGCATTTGTCTTTACAGTAATATATGTTGGGTAGATACCCATGCCTGAAAAACTTTTTTAGATAGGGCATTTGAAGAACCAAGTGAAACAGAAGTAACAAAATGGAGTTTTAGGACTAACTGATAAATTAAAAATTAACAAGTCACCAGGTTGGCATACAGCCAAGAGTTCTTATAGAACTCAAATACAAGGCTGATAAAGTGTACAAAGTACCACTAAAATCAGCTTCCTTACCAGTGAATACTAAGCTAGCCAATCTGAATATATGGGAGAAGCCAAGACTCTTCAGGATCATTAACTAACCTCTGTAAGTTGACAGAAAGTATTATTGGAACATAGGGAAGAACATGCCTTGCTGAGGGAGAAAGATTATCAAGAATAAGAGCACCAATAAGCAGACTATATATTTTGCAAAAAGAAAGGAAGAAGGAAGGAAGGAAGGAAGGAAGGAAGGAAAGAAAGAAAGAGAGAGAGAGACTTGTGGCATCTTTAAGACAAATGTATTTGTGCATAAACTTTTGGCATAGTCAACTGGAGTCCACAAAAGCTTATGATGAAATAAATTAGTCAATTTAAAATATACCACAAGACTTTTACAGAGTGAAAAAATTGATTAATTTTACTCTCCTCTAATTGAGGCCAGCAATTGATTTTAGATTATGGGAGACTAAGAGGCTTCTGTTATGAATTAATAATTGGTTAAAGAACAGGGTGATGAGGGTACAAATAAGGAAACAGTCCTCACAATGGAAGGTAGCAGTCAGTGGAGTTCTCCACAGATCTATATGGGGATCAGAGTTATTAAAATTATTTATAAATGATCTGAAGTCAAGTTAGACTCTATTATAACATCCCATTTTTCAAGAACATGATAATTTAAGCAGTTTGTGAAGAGCTCCAAAAGGCTCTTTCCAAATAGAGTGAACGGTTAAGAAAGTGGCAAACAAGATTTAAAATACAGTTGTCCCTCCACATTCGCGAACTTGACATTCGCGGTTTCGGTTATTCGCGGTTTTGGGAGGGCCCCCCCGGGCCCCCCCAAAACCGCAACACGGGGCCTCCAGAGGCCCCGTGAAAGACCTGGGGAGGGGTGGGGAGGCCTTCGCAGGATGCCCGGAGGCCCTCCGGAGGCCCCGCGAAGGCTTGGGGAGGGGTGGGGAGGCCTTTGCGGGACCCCCGGAGGCCCTCCGGAGGCCCCGCGAAGGCCTGGGGAGGGGTGGGGAGGCCTTTGCGGGACCCCCGGAGGCCCTCCGGAGGCCCTGCGAAGGCCTGGGGAGCGGTGCGAAGGCCTTTGCGGGACCCCCAGAGGCCCTCCGGAGGCCCCGCGAAGGCCTGGGGAGGGGTGGGGAGGCTTTCGTGGGACCCCCGGGGGCCCTCCGGAGGCCCCGCGAAGGCCTGAGGAGGGGTGGGGAGGCCTTCGCGGGACCCCCGGAGGCCCTCCGGAGGCCCCGCGAAGGCCTGGGGAGGGGTGGGGAGGCCTTCGCGGGACCCCCGGAGGCCCTCCGGAGGCCCCGCGAAGGCCTGGGGAGGGGTGGGGAGGCCTTCGCGGGACCCCCGGAGGCCCTCCGGAGGCCCCGCGAAGGCCTGGGGAGGGGTGGGGAGGCCTTCGCGGGACCCCCGGAGGCCCTCCGGAGGCCCCGCGAAGGCCTGGGGAGCGGTGCGAAGGCCTTCGCGGGACCCCCGGAGGCCCTCCGGAGGCCCCGCGAAGGCCTGGGGAGGGGTGGGGAGGCCTTCGCGGGACCCCCAGAGGCCCCGCGAAGGCCTGGGGAGGGAGGGGTAAGGGCCGGGGAGACCTCCGCGGGGCCTAGCAAGGCCCCGCGAAGGCCTGGGCATGGAGGGAGGGAGGGCCGGGGAGACCTCCGCGGGGCCTAGCAAGGCCCCGCGAAGGCCTGGGCAGGGAGGGAGGGAGGGCCGGGGAGACCTCCACGGGGCCTAGGAAGGCCCCGCGAAGGCCTGGGGAGGGAGGGAGGGAGGGCCAGGGAGGCCTCCGCGGGGCCTAGGAAGGCCCCGCGAAGGCCTGGGTAGGGAGGGCCAGGGGTGTTTGTTATTCGCGGATTTTTCACATTCGCGGGGGTCCGCGGAACGGAACCCCCGCGAATGTGAAGGGACGACTGTAAGTGTAAAGTGATACACATTTGGGCAAAAATCTCAACATCATTGACAGGATCTGAAACAATAGTGACTTTTCTAGAAAAAATATACTGGGCACATTTCAATAAAGAGAGCTCAGAGCTGGCATGCTTTACAAGAGGCTTAGACACAACATCCTGGTGCCAGATTTTACAGAATCCTATCTACAGATACTACTGACAAATACAAGAAGGAATTATATAAATTAATCAGAGAGTTCCCCAAGTGGACACAAACCAGGAGCCTTGACCAGCCACCTTCTAACAACTACCCAACATTTATAAACCACATAACCCTGGATCGCCCACTATCTCAAGCACTAGACACTGCACAGTGGGGCAACTTGATAAGAACATATGCCTCCAATACTCCATGCTAACTGAAGGGTACAACTTATTTCCTGAGGGAAATACCGTCTACCCACAACTTCCCAGAGAACACCACCGTAGACACTGTGGATGTGGAATCCCTATAAACCAACATCCCTCACAAGGGTGGATTAAAGCCATCAAGAATACCATTCTGAACAGGACTACATTACATCTACCTACCAAACTCTGTCACTTTGTACTTCATTATAATTGCTTCAATTTAGGAGTAACACATACCTTCAGATTAATGGCACTACCATGGGCACTCACACAATTGTGAAGTAACACAATAACTGTAATAACCTTTATTAACAAAGTCTTTATTGTAACACTGTTTTGTTGGTTTTCATATTTGTATAGAGGATTATATGGCAAATATTATATTTTATGTTCCAAATATATCTTGTATACAGTTTAAAGTTACAGTGTCTTGTAGGTTGCACTAACTTTAAGTAGACTCCTCCGTTTGGTTGTGGCAATGGGCACTACATGGCACCACAGTATGCAAATATCTTCATGACTGACCTGAAACAACACTTCTTCAACTCACACATCTAGAAACTTCTCCTCTACCTGAAGTACATTATAACACCATCTTTATCACTTGGACTCATGGAAATGAAACACTTGTTTCACTAGAATTTCACCAATTTCCACTCTGCCATCAACCTGAGCCTGAAACAATCCATACAAGTTCATTTTCTTGACACAACTGAACAGCTACACAATGGACATCCAAGCATCACTATATCAAAAGCCTACAGATTACTACACATAAGTAGGATCCCCATATCCACTGATTCATTATCCACTGATTCAGATTTCCACAGTTACAGTTTCAGCACAGCTACCATAGAGTCTTCCTAGAAAATGCATCCTCTCTAGCCATTTTCTAGGTCCTTCAAGGCAACTCTATGGTATTTTAAACCAGAAGTCCCATTATTTTCAATGGCGTTCACTATTATCCATGGATATCCTTATCCACAGTGGGGCCCAGAACTACAATCCCCAGCGGATATGGGAGTCCTACTATACTTCCATGTCTCCAGCTTCTATCCAGAACACATTACCAAAGTTATTATTTAAAGCATAGTCCTCTAGTACAACTGCCATCTGCTCAGACTCATATGACAGGAACTCAGAACTCATGGATCTGCAGCAGGCATGTTGCAAACTCTAATGCCCACCCAATGAGGTGGAACCTCCCACCACTCCAAGCAAGCCTGGTTTACTTGCAAAAAAATTAGGGGAAATTATATATGCATAGATGTTTTTGCCCAATAACTTGACTCTCAGTCCACAAACCCATGTGTTAGCAAGAACAGAGCATAACAAAATGGAAAAAGAAAGAGAAACTCATGCAGTTATTTGGCCTGGGTCATATTACTTTTCTTTATACCATGACAGTAACAACATACATATCTACATACATATATTTATATATACTGTATAAAAAGATGGCACAGATAAACTTAGTTGTTGAACAAACAAAAAATAGTTTGCAGTAACAAATATGAAAACCGCTCTCATATACAGATAATTAGCATATCAACAAAGACAGTTGGGTTTCTTAAAACAAATATTTTATGCTCAAACTTTTTAAGCATTTAGCTCAAGGAAAATAATCTTGACAAAAAATACAAAACATTAAATAATTTACCTTGCTTAATGGTGAGGGAGCACCAGAGCTAGAAGATTGAACATAAGAGTTTTTTTCAAATGAAATACAATTCAGGAATATCTTAAGCAGGCTTGAGTACAAGGTCACAGTCAAAAGCAAAGAACTATAATTAGAGATTTGTGTATTTCTACACCTCTGTCCTACAGTTTGGAATAACATGGTTTTTACAGCTGTAAAATGTTTAGCTAAATATGGAAATCAGTCTCTGTGATATTCTAGACTTCTGTAAAAATATGGTTATGTTTATACTGTATAGAAAAATATGTATGGTTATGCATCATATTATATGAAATAAGGTAAGTGTTCTGTTGGGAGGACATGAGAACATGGAATGTTGGAGGTGACTGGAGATTTTGAATGTTTGAATGGGATTTTTAAAAGGCTGTTGTGTATGACTATCAGAGATACGAATTAAAAGTCATTTAGAGTTGATTTGAAAAGAACTGGAGCGGGAACAACAGTCCACAGTCAGAGGTCAGTTAATTAGACTAGAGATTGGAATCTATGAAATGTGTTTGAAGACGGTTATAAGATTATAAGCATAGAAATAACAGTAAGAACTAAGCCAAGACACTGTATTGTAACCAAATGCATTTAAACAACAAGCAATTGTGAATAGTTTCATTATCTTCTTCTGTTAAATACAGGTTGAGTCTTCCTTATCCAAAATATTTGGGACCAGAAATATTTTGAATTTCAGAATATTTAGGATTTTGAAATACTTGCACAAGACTTTCTTTCTTGGGGGGGGGGCAGTCCCATGTGCCAAGTTCCTCTGTAATGAATGACTGAGTATGTTGGGAGGGGGAGACAGGCCACCAGCTCGTGCCCTCAGCAAGAGGGAAAGTTCTGCTTTGGAGGTGTTGCTTCCCACCAATTACTTCCCAGCAGATGAAGATGATGATGAGGAGGAGGAGGAGGAGGAAGCAGTGGCTGCAGACTTCCCAGCGAAAGAGGAAGAGAAGGAGGTGGTGGCTTTCCCTCCTCTGATGCCATGGCTACTCCTGCATGCTCATCTGTCACACGTGATAGCAGCCATGAGCCACTGCTTGCATGAGATGGGCTCTCTCTTCTCCAGAAACTCACTCATTTTGCCCTAGGGGAGCCAGAGGTGGCAGCTGTGGGGCACGTGCCAGAGCTGGTCACTCATTCTGCAGTTGCTGGGTGGCTAGACATGCTCGCAGGGAGGGAGGGCAGGAGAAAGCAGCCCCATCCTGTCCCTATCAGAGTTGGCTGAATGAGATTTGGGCTCCAGCAGCTGAAGCAGTGGGGAGAGGAGAGGGGACTGGATTTTTTGGTGGGGGGATCTCTTCCGGGCCAAGGCTGGAGACAGATACCAGCAGCAGCTGCTCTAGACCTTACTTCAGCTGGAGGGGGGTGGCAGTGGAGGAGGAGGAGCAGCAGCCACTGCAGCTACTGCTTGTGAACATGGGCTATGCCATCTCCCTCCCTGCCTCTGCTGCTGCCCTATCATGTTGGTGCTCTAAAAAGTATGGATTTTGACATATTTTGGATTTCGAAATTCCAGATAAGGGGAGACTAAACCTGTAAATTATTTTATTTAAACACACATGCCATTGGAGGTTGCTATGCTGAGATTCACTTACTGATAAGGTCAGCTACAGTGTTGTTTATGGTGGCAGCAGGTTTTTTTATTATTTATAATTTTATAAAAAAAACAATAAAACATTTTCCATCTATAAGAAACTCAAATCGTTGCTCCATTTACATGATAATTATATCTTCTTGTCAAATGTATTTCTTATACTCTGGTTTCTCATGTATTTACTATGAAGTAGTCTATACATTTCTTGATAATTAGTAAAACTTCTATGTATTCTTACTACCAATGAGAAAGATATAACACATCATAAATTCATAAAACTTCCCACCCTTCCACTCCTGATGATGGCAGAAGTTTAAATAATCACAAGAGGGTCGTCACTAGTGGAGACCATGGTGGCATAGGCAGCGGTCCCCACAGTCTCCATCACAAATATCAACCAACCAATGAAATATACAGGGAGATGGCATATCTCAGCAGATGAGCAGATCCTTGCATGTAGCTGTTCCCAGGTTCCTCCAGTTAAGCATGACAGGTAATGGAGCTTCTGCCTGGGTCCTTGGGACAGTCACTCTCTGTTACATGATAAAATACTAGACTATTGGGTTGCCTCATATGGAGAAAGGTGAGCCAATCCCCTTCATGAAAGCTGTTTTTAGCTTTCTGCTAAATTTCTACAAATGTTCCACTTGAGTAGTTCTTCCAAATTAATCTAAACAGAATTTAGTGGAAACTAATGGAAACCAGAACTATCAATCTATTGAAGAATCTAACTGATCAAGGACAGTCAATTTGGTCCTACCAAAACTTGGGTATGATTATATTAGAGAGTTTAAATCTCTAAAATAACTTTGAATATAAGAAACAAATGTCTAATTTTTTATAATTTAAGAAAAAGGCCTCTGTTAACAGGAAATACATATTCTGTTAGTTTTTAAAATTATCAGTGCAAAACACCTGAATAGAAATAGTTTCATAAAATAGAAACTTCATCATCAGAGGTGTTTCTGATCAACTTCATTCTCTTATGAATATTTTTTCATCATTTCCTCTACTGTTTTTTTGGTTGTTATGTGCCTTCAAGCCAACTCCAACTCAGGATGACCCTATCATAGGGTGTGTGGGTTGTTTTTTTTTTTTTTTGTGCAAGATTTATTAAGAGGAGCTTTGCCATTGCCTTCCTCTGAGGATAAGAGAGTGTGGCTTGACCAAGCTCAACCAGTACCTTCTCATGGCTGAGTGGGAAATTGAACCCAGGTCTCCAGACTCCAAGTCCAACACTCAAAGCACACTGACTCTACACTACTCTTAACAGATAAATCACGCTAGAGACCCATATTTCACAACTAGTGTATTATACTACATTCAATATACTGTCTATTTTTAAAACTAACCTCAAATTAGGATCCAAAATCTACAAATGGCTTTCTAGACAAGAGTTTATTGGGACCAACAAAATTAAAGTGTTTCCATTTTTTTTTTCACAAGACTAATTCATAGGCATTTTATCTTGAAGACAAAGTTCTGGGTCTGTATGCAGATGAAGCTATTGACAACACACTAGGATTTAGAAAAGTAAAACTAGGTAAGCCCCACCCTTTCACTGAGAGGCTAACTAACACAGGTACATGCATAAAGATTAGTGTATAGATTTACTTACCCTTCACTAAATTGCAAAACAGCCATGTGCATAAATAAAAGGGAGGTAAATATAAAGAAGGATGTATTACTAACAGCTTAGTATCACTTCTTCCTAAAGTTACGAACAAGTAGCTTAGATATTTATCTAGGCAAGAGGCTTTGAAACCATCACCCAACATACATGGTATGTTATACACAAAGTTCTAGAAGACACACATGTGCACACACACATACACCTAGTAAGGCAGAACTGAATAAACCTGAATTTATGAAAACAGCTGATGCTGCTAGCAAACATGAAGTCCCTTCCTTGGCATGTATACTCAAATGCAGGTCCTGCTGAGTTCATTTGGACTTCCTCCAAAGTCTGTTTAGGATTATAGTCTTAATCAAATTTAATAGGACTGCATTAAATTATTACACATTTCATCTATCTTCTGTTTTACAACAGCCGCTGTACAATGATGCTCTTGAAAAATTACACCAGTGAGTTTAAGTCGTGAACATCACAAATTTTGGAGCCACCAAAAAAGATCAGACAGAAGAAAAGAATGTAAATTACATTTGTCTTTTTGTTAAGAAGGATTGTAAAATGTGAATCAGTTATAAGTTGCATAGCAAATGCATATGAACCAAACAAAATAAACCTCTACCAATATATGCTACAATCAAAACGGCAGCTCAGAAAGATTAGTCTGAAACCTTTTCTTTGTAATTGTGGAAATTCCTCATTCAAGGTCACTCCCAACTAAAAGAGTGCAAAGTTCATGTTCATTTTGCAGCTGCTGTGGAAAAGGCAACTTATCAATACCAGTTGCAAACTGCCACTTCTTTGGCTCACTGAATGGGGTTACAATAAAAGCAATCAAACATGCAAATGTACACTCAGTACATGTATAGTTGGTGTTTCCTGATCAGAAACTACTTCTTCAGTTGAAAAGGACATTGTAATGCTACCTTATGCTGCCTGTCTCAGGGACATTAGCTTGAGTAGGCCAGCTATTCTTGCCAGAAAATAAACAGCAGGCTAGCATTAGGACATGAATGTGTTATGTATTCTGAAAGGGAGAAGAGTTGCAATGCACTACAGCAGCATTCATTAAGGATGGAGAGTGACTACACATTCATGCAGATATAGCTGGCATAATTCTGTGCTAAGGTTGCTCCTGTAAAAATAGCAAATGGCTAGGCTATCTCAAATGACCTATCCCCAAATGTAAATGGCCATGTTAGTCGTGAGAAATAGGACCACAGTGGTGGTAGTGAAAAGAGTAGGCATGGCTGTGGGATAGGGAGGAATAGAGGGTTATTAGCAATCAGGAGCTGGGAAACTCTGTTCACTGTTTGCAAGGCGGTAAGAAATACCCTACTACTCCTTCTTGATGGAGAAGAATCAGCAGACAGTGGGTTTGGTGCAGTCTGAGACTACTGAATGTGTTTAGATGTTTATATCCATGTATAGCAAGCTGACATAGAGATCCACAACATACCTGTTCCCTTTCTTTCCTTCCAAACTGTTTAGATGCTGTTCAAGAGTCTCCATAAGACTACTGGGAGCCTAAGATACATAAGAAATAGTTACATTTAAAAAGAAGGAATGGAGAAGGGGGTAAGCAACTGCTTTGGTAGTCCAATATGTCCCTTAACTCTTCTCTTACTTCCCATAACCACTTACAGGCATGCTCATGCTATAATCTTAATCCCATAACACAGATGTGAAAGAGAACACCATTTTCATGCTGCTACTGAAACTGTGTTCATTGGTTATTATTATTTTTTAATTGGAAAATCAAAAGTATGAAGAACATGCTTTTAAACCAAAGTGTATATACATTAGAAGTTAACAACAGCACAGGCATTCACTGGTCAAAGTAATCCATAAAACTAGGATAGGTATTTGCATGCATAACTAGAGCTTGTGCATTCAACCCAATTAGCTTAGTCAAATTCCCCTCATCTTTACTGAAGTAGGGATGCAACATAGGGCAGAACTATATGTTAATAAAAGGCCCATGAAGCTACTGTTTCTCATCCTTGGCATCCCACTTCTGTAACAGTAGGCTTCCTCCAACATAGTGCTCTTGATATGTGTTGGACTACTACCCCCATATTACCCATGCCAGAGGTTTTGGGCACCCAGTTGGGGAAAGTTTCACTAACACAATGCATGGAAGACTATATTCACACCGTGGAGATTTTCAGACCGCGTTTTAGAGTGCCTAGGGCGGGAGGAGCTTTCGGGAGAGGGACGGCGATCTTGCGCAGCAGGGGGGCGTTTTCGGATGCCGTTGTCCCTCTCCCGAAACCATCCGTGTCACTTCCATGAAGCTTTGGAAGCCTCAGCACCATATTTTAATCATGGGCAACCTCCGTGATTAAAATATGGCTCTGCGGCTTCCGAAGCTTCACGGAAGTGACACGGATGGTTTTGGGAGAGGGACAACGACGTCCGAAAACGCCCCCCTGCTGCGCAAGATCGCCGTCCCTCTCCCGAAAGCTCCTCCTGCCCTAGGCACTCTAAAATGCGGTCTGAAAATCTCCCGTGTCTACCACCCACACTGAGGGAGGGAGAGCAAGGCACATGGTGCAAAAGACTGTCCACAGTGTTCTATAAGACACTGCGGGGATATGAATGAAAGAGAGAGTGGCAGCAGCTCTGTTTCTCTCATAACATCTAATTTCAACTTAATACGTATTTTTTAAAAAACAGGTTTATGATAGAGGTCTGAATAATTCACAAAAGTGGTAAATTATGCCTTCAGATTTTTTTGCCCAGACAAGTAACTAGGCTTTTTGTTTTTAAGAAAGGTCAAAAGGCATTGTTTTACATTCAAAACTGTAGTTAAAAAACATAAAGCTGGGACACACAGTATTAATATATGGCAATAGTTTAGCACAATTTAACCAATCTTCCCTTTTCTCCAGGTTTCATAGCCACTTAACCCAAACATGCTCTTGCTGTTGTTACAATGAGAATGAAAGTAAGTACACTAAGAACAATTAACAGTGTCCTTAGCTATTCCAGGATAAAAATAGTGCCTAGATAAGCAGATTTCCACAAAGTCAGTGACCAAAGAAGAAAACCTTCAAAGGTAAAAAGAAGTAGATATATCATCAAGATTACCGGTTCATCAATTGCATAGTCTTTAAAAGGAGACTTTTCATTATCACCACTGTTTTTCAGATCACAGAGAACTCTGGTCAGCAATACCTAAGTTATTTTATACATAAAATAGATGCACACTGTGATTAAACAAGTTTGCTGGTTAACCATGTACAAAGCTGGATGTTATGCCTGATTTGGAACCACAGAGCCCTAAATTTTCAAAGATCCCTTCATAGATCAACTATTCCAACCCACACAGAGGATTCTACAGTGTAACCATTAAATTATTTCACAGGCAATACCTTAGCACAGAAACACAATGGCCCATAAAACTGAAGTCTAGTTAACACATTACAACCAACATGGATATAATCTACAGACATGGATATAATCGACAGACTGCAACAAGATAACAAGGGCCCACTGATTATATCCTGTATCATTTCAACAGACACCATTGGCCTCGTTTCCCAATGGTGTTCCTGGTATGCAGATAAAGTTTTCCTTTTGGGAAGAGTTTTGGAGAAGGATATAGCTACCTTATGAATGACAAAAGCCCCAGTTTATTTTTTTTAATAACCACAGCCGTAAAAACACTTTTGAAGTTGCTTATTAGTCAACATTCTTGTTCAGACATATGAATTTAAATGGGACCTGCACCCAAGCTGCAAGTGCATGATTTAAGCCTCACAATCTTTGAGAGCAGCACTAAGGCCTCTGCTAGTTCTCAAAGAATCAATGTCAAGAACAGGTGCGATTGGGCTAGCTGTACAACAGTTTGACTCAATATATAGCAGCTCTGCTTTTCTTAAATGCCCTTGAGAGCAAGCATTGGGCCTATACAGGATGGACCTGCCTGCCTATCTAAATGGCTTCCAGCATCCATTTTGTATTATAAGATTCTTACTGAAAGGAAGCTCTTATTGAAAAGAAACCCACCCCATTTCATGTGCTAAAGATCTAAAGTTATTTCTGCCTAACAGCTGCAGGTCAAGAGGGGGGCATCTCTCAACAAGACAATTAATAACATGTCTGAAGTTGCTTTGAAGTAAGCCGGTCACTATGCCCACTAAGAAGTCATGTTTCAGAGTCACTCTTGCATGGCTGGCCATTTCACTAGGTAACTTGAAAGTATTTCCTTTGAAATATGTTGACAGACATGTTTGTGACCTCCTGTTGCATGTAGTCCTGTTGCTATGCTCCATGATTCACATGTATTCATTTGACGGATGTAGAAAGTACGTATGAATCTCTAAAGATGTCTACTTGTTAAAAAGAACCTTGTTTTCTTACTGGTTATAAATTGACTTTATTTGGTGAGATTAGGCATGTGTTTCATGATGTATGTATGTCCTAAAGATGCTCCTGGATTTATTACATAATTCTGGACTGTGGAGGTAGCTAGAAATATTTCCTCACCTTTTTGTCTTATCAGGAGGATTAGATTCTTTAGAGATTCATACGTACTCTTGGACCAGTAAGTTGTCTCTTCCATGGAGGGCACTAAATTATATCATGCTTATATCATGGAGGACACCTATAATAGAGAGATCTATAGCTCTCTATTCTAAAACCCAAGCATGCTTGTACTTAGCCTTTAGACTTAAGTCTATTTTATAATTGGCTTTATCAAATTTGTAATTGGTTACTTTGACTATTTTGCAATTGCCTTTTTGTCTATCTTTGTAATTAGATTCTTTGTTTATTCTGTAAATGGCTTATTTTTCTATGTTTGTAATAAAACTCCTGAACCAAGAAAGCTGGGGTCTATATTGCCTACCTGTTCTGAGCTATGAGTTGTTACCTTTTAGGGGAGTAAGGTGACACCTTTGCCCATATTTTTGCTACTCTTACATGAGACAATTTTCACTTGCTATATGTTAGCTCCACAGATATGTGAAGAAGCATCTAATCATGATGGCATTTCTTCAGCATTAAAATAAACTTCAACTTACTACAGCTTCTTCTAAAATATTTTTTAGAATGGAGGCCTCGCTTTGAATGCTCTGTAGTAATCAAATCACATAGCTCTGCACTGTATTATTGAGAGTACGTATGAATCTCTAAAGAATCTAATCCTCCTGATAAGACAAAAAGGTGAGGAAATATTTCTAGCTACCTCCACAGTCCAGAATTATGCAATAAATCCAGGAGCATCTTTAGGACATTGAGTGCAAAATCATGAAACACATGCCTAATCTCACCAAATAAAGTCAATTTATAACCAGTAAGAAAACAAGGTTCTTTTTAACAAGTAGACATTCCAACTGACTGTTATAAACCATGGGTGAGAAACTTTTGTCCTCCAGATGTTTAGACCCACAACTTTTATCATCCTCACCCAGCATGCTCAGTGGTAAGTGATTGTGACAGTTGAAGTCCAAAACATCTTAGAAGGCCAAAGGTAAATCACTCTGCTATAGAGAATTTTTAATTTTGCAAGTTAGTAAAATCAAGTGTTTCCATTACCTGAGACTATATTAAAAAATCTTTGCTCATGAAGCCCATGTCTTTTTGGTACTTTAAAATGTTTATCTTCTTAGGAAAACATTTGTGAAATTAAATGATTACAGTTTCTGTCTCTATCACACGTAAGGACCTAAACAAAACCACCAGCTGACAAACTAAGTGTGCAAAGTTTTTCTAATTCAAAAAGTCGTGGTTAACTGGCAAGTGGTGGTGAATTTAAAAATAATTCATTTGAGTATATAAGTATAAAAACCAGTGACAAGGAAATTCTGAGATACACAACAAAAAATAAAATCCTTTTTGTCTGTCTTAAATAAGGAAATAAAATTATTTCAACTGAAAAAAATGGAAAATACTAGTTCAATACAAGAACTCTCAAGATTCAAACTCTTCACACTTAAACTCTTCAAACTTTTAAATGTTTTAGCTCATGCTTGCCAAAAGGTGAGCAAAAAAGAAGTAATATGTTCCTCCCTAAGAAAGACATTCCATAATTTGTGAGCCACAGATTAAAAGGTAATCTTTTGTATAAAGGCCTGCTGAACTTCAGAAGTATGTGTGGCAGGGGGAGGAAGTATGCAAGGTCTCAGTTGCTGAACAGAGCAGCCGAACAGGCTCAATAAAAAAAAAATGACTCTTAAAATAATCTGGAGTCAGACCACTTCAGCCCATTGAAGTGAGCTCAGAAATTTGTATTTAGTGCCGCTAAAACATTCAAAGTGGTGACTTAAAGGAGGGGGGGAAATAACTCCTTCCTCTTCATCAGAATACAGAGCCTAACAGTTCTCTTAAATGTGCCCCCACCCCCGTTAAACTTTAGCCCACATGCATTCCCCTGCCATAGCTACACACTATCCAAAAAGAGAGAGAGAAAACCTACAATACAAAAAGATGCCCTGGTGGCGCAGTGGTTAAATGCCAGTACTGCAAGTCACCACCTTGCAAGTTGCAAGTTCGATTCCAGCGGGCTCCAAGGTTCACTCAGCCTTCCATCCTTTCGTAGGTCGGTAAAATGAGTACCCAGCTTGTGGGGGCAATTAGCTAACACACATTGGAAGCTGTTTAATGCAGTTAGATGTGTAAATAGCTATTGCTTAAAACAATTTGTAAGCTGCTCTGATAGCCTTGTGGCTGAAGAGCAGGGTAAAAATAACTAAATAAATAAAAAAATAAATAAAAAATGCAAAAAATGCAATACAAAAATAAAGTCGACCTTCTGTAGCCATGGATTCTGTATCCACAAATTCAATCATCCACAGCTTGAAAATATTCCAGGAAAAAAATTCAAAAAGCAAACCTTGCCGTTTGTCATTTTATATAAAGGACACCATATTACTACACCATTGTATATAATAGGACATAAGCATCCATGGATTTTGGTATCCACGGGGTGTCCTGGAACCAAACCACAGCGGATAACAAGGGCCCACTGTACATATAAATTCTCTACAAAAATGTACAGCAAAATACAGAATTGTCCCTATCATTTTCTTCTGATCTTTTTTGGAGGGTGGTGTACTATCGGCCCACTAACAGCAACCCATTAACATCACAAATCTGCCCGCAGGGTCTGAGCAGAACCACTGGATGTAAGTTCTCTGAGTACTTGCATGGACAAAATAGCTAACACCTTATAATAAAGAATATCAAGATGAATCAGCAAAAACAATTAAACACCATTTCTCTATTGTCAAGCACAAATAACTACTGACTGGAAATAAAAGTTATTGCCTGTGCTATTGCTAGGTTAGAAATTGTACTGGTCAGAAAGTAGAAATGCGCCCACATTCACTTGAGACTGAAATGACCAAGCTCACCCCCTGAAAAGAAAGCAGTGAGATACAGGGTCAATAGTTTCTTGCAAAGAGACAGGACTTTAAAACAGTTTCCAGTACAAGCATTCCAAAGAGGAAGGAAACAATGGTCCTGGATTTTCTCTGTTACTCTGTCACCAGCCAGGTATGGGGTCAGTTTTCAATGGGAGAGCTTTACCAGTGTGCCTTCAGGAATGCTTTACAAATGTTTTGAACAAGGAGACAATCCTACATAAAGAAATGCCCTCCAGATAATCTTTCCAGTTTGAGAATATGCAAATTTGACAACAGTTCATCATTAGTTCCTCCAAGAGCGCAACTGTACACACAGTGAGAATAAGTCCCACTGAACTCAGTGAGACTGGCATCTGAGTAGACATGTACATGACTATACTGCAGTATGTGCTTTCTCCTGTACACTATGCCATCACTGAAAGTGCTTCTCTTTAAAAAAAAAAAAAAGACAAATGTGCAAAATAAAAAAATAAAAACTAAAAAACAAATACAAATTGAGATTAGTAATATGACAGATCACATAGCTATTTGCTGGTTTACGTATGTAAAAAAATTTCCAGTGAAATCTAATTGATGCACTACTCATTAGAAATCCAAGACTGCACACATACAGGATTTGTCTCAAAGCATCTGTAGTTTATCATTAAAATAATAAAAAGGGGTTTTGCTGTTTCCCCATATAACATACAGGCTCACAATATGAAAACTCCATAGGAAAGAAAACAAGAAGAGCCATGACCATACACAGAGTCCTCATAGATGGAAGTGTTTATGGGCTAAACATCCATCTCAGAACTAAGAATTTTTTAATGAAGAGACATATGACTAGTTTTAACCACCATTAAAGTACTTAATACAACTGGGCAACCCAGATCCTTTGTTTTTATTACAAGCATATAGTGGAGTCACTTGAGTTTATATAGGACTTAGGGAAAACATTAAATCATGGTAAGTAAGTTTCCAGGTAAGATCTTATTGTGGGGCAGGATGTTGCCAAAAATATTTCAAAATACTTCAAAAATAGTGCTGAACAATATAGTTTGGTACTAATAAAGACAATATCAAGGTATTCTCTTTTTACTTGTGCTCCCCCTCATCTCCAACAGATGTTAGTTAAAAAGAAATACTGTACACTCATCATATATATACCCATTTTAGTTAGGATGGAAGTCAGCCACTTTGGTACTTTCCCATTTTTGCCCCTCAAGCCGAATTGGTACTCTGTAGCATATATGCCATCATATTTGGATCAACTATTGGAGTCCAAAGATACACAACTTTCAAGTTTGCCTTAAGTCCTTTAAGACATTAAAATAAGCTAGATTATTCCTACAAAGGCTTTAATGGTTCTTTTTTTACAATAACTGCTGGGTTTGTGGACCAAAAAGCATACAGTACTGTTTAATATTTGAAACAGTATTTCTGCCATATAATATGTGATGCTATTGTATTTATTTATATTGCTTTTCAAAAAGAGATGTAAAAGCAACACACAAATGTTCATTTAATAAAGTATTAAGTTGGATTTCAGAAATCAAGACACAGCAGGGCTGGCTTAACCATACTGCCAAATCAGCATCTGTGGGGGGCCTCACACAGCCAGAGGGCCCCACCCCCACCATCTTAACCCTCCTCCTGAAAAACCTCCTGCTGGCTTAAAAAAAAAAGTGTATCCCAAACTAGAAAGAGAAAGATGGAGCTTTTTTTGTGTGGCTGAAGCTGGAGTGAGTTTGTTGCTCCCTTGCCTCCTCCTCCCAGGATCGTCAAAAGGCAAGCCAGCCAAGCGTGTGTCGGAGAGGGGTGAGTGTGTGTGGGGGGGCAGGCATCTCTTTCCTTCTTTTTCTCCCCTGCTCTCTCTTCAGAAAGGGCTTCTTTCTTTCTCTCTCTCTCCCTCCCTTTTTTCTCACTTTTTATCCCCCCTGTTTCTCCCTTCCTTCCTTCTTTCTTTGCCTTCCTTCTTTCTTACTTTTTCTCTCTCTCTCTCCTTCCTTCCTTCCACACAGATCCCCTCCATCCCATCTTTCCAGCTACTCTTAACATGTCTTGGTTTCTCTCCCCTCCCTCCCTTTCCCCCTTGGTCTTCTTCAGCTTCCTCCCCTTGCTGCCAACTGAGTCCTACCTGAAAAAGGAATTTGTGTGTTTGCCTATGTGCCTTCAAGTCATTTCTGACTAAGGTGAACCTACCATAGGATTTTCTAGGCAAGGTTTGTTCAAAGGGGGTGTGCCTTTGATTTCCTTTGAGGCTGAGAGAGTGTGACTTCCCCAAGGTCAGCCAGTGGGTATTCATGACTGAGTCAAACCCTGGTCTCCACAGTCATAGTGCAATGCTAAAATTTCTACAACACTATGGCTCTTTTAACAGAAGAATATAAAAAATACACTGTAAATAAAAAATTGGAGTAATATTACTAGGAACAATGGTTTTATTGTTGTCACTAAAACACCAGTATCCCATTAGTGTTATGTGAGAGTCATTGGGCTAAGCAGTGGTTCTTAACTTTTTCTTTACCAGGGAAGCCCTTTAAGTATCTTTCATTGCCTGAAGACTTAACTCAAAATTTAAAACCCTAATAATAATAGCTAAAAACAAAAACAATACAATTACACTATTGTTTAAACTTTTCCTCAGAGGCACTCTTGCTTCTTCCTGCATGTTTGTGGCTGGAGTGGATTGAATGGCAATGTGCAGGCCAAGCCACCCAGCCAGCCTTTGCCTTTGTTCCTGTCACATGGCTGCTCCACTACAAGGAGGAGGTGGGCCAAGCAGCCTTCAAGCCTCTGTGGACCCCCTGTGAGGACATTGCGGACCCCAAGTTAAGAACCACTGGGCTAGAGAATGCTGGAAAAGGAACAATGCAACCAGACCTTGAGAAGGGTGCTGGCAGGGGGATTCTGGGAGGTGTAATCCAAAAGTAACTTTCCCAGGCTCTGAATGCAGCCTAGAATCATAGGGGTGGAAGGGACCCCAACAGCCACCCCATCCAATCGGCTTCTACCCTGCAGGAACACACAATCAAAGCCCTCATGACAGATGGCCATCCAGCCTCTGCTTAAAAACGTTCAAAGGAGACTCCACCACACTCCCAGGCAGTGCATTCCACTGCCAAACACCTCTTACTGTCAGGAAGTTCTTCCTAATGTTTAGGTGGAATCTCTTTTCCTGTAGTTTGAACCCATTGCTACGTGTCCTAGTCTCTGGAGCAGCAGAAAACAAGTTTGCTCCATCCTCAGGATGACATCCCTTCAAATATTTAAATATGGCTATCATGTCACCTCTCAACCTTCTCTTCCCCAGGCTAAACATACCCAGCTCCCTAAGCCGGTCCTCATAGGTCGTAATGGCTTCCAGACCTCCCACCATCCTTCTCAGTATCTTTCTTGAATTGTTGTGCCCAGAACTGGAAGCAGAATGGTGTGGTACTATTACTTCCCTTGATCTAGACACTATACTCCTATTAATGCAGCCTAGAATAGCATTGGCATTTTTTGCTGCTGCATCACACTGCTAACTCATGTTTAGCTTGTAGTCTACTCTTTCTTTTTTTGAGGAAATCTAGCATTACATTAATTGATAATTAACAAAAAATATTATGTTAGTGCCTATAATATAGTTTTAAAACTAAATAATTGGTGGCAAATTATATAATACAGTAGGCCCCTCTTTCCACTGGGGATCGGTTCTGTGCAGACATGGATTCTGAAAACCGTGGGTAATAGTGAACGCCATTGAAAATAATGGAACTTCTGGTTTAAAATACCATAGAGTTGTCTTGGAGGGCCTAGAAAACGGCTAGAGAGGACACATTTTCTAAGAACACTCTATGGTAGGTGTGCTGTTTTGTGTCCCATGGATAATGAATCCATGGATACGGGGGTCCTACTGTAATCTGAACATACTGTACTGTGAATAGGTTAGGTTACATTGACCTGAGATAAACATATGGGGCCCCCAAAAATAAAGCATTGCAGGGGGCCCCAAAATTCCTTAAACCAGCCCTGAGACAATGGGCTTGACTACATGGGATGGGGGTAAAAATCTGGATGAGATTCAGACTACTTTGGCCTGGAGCTGCAGTGCATGAAATTCAGGCTACTCTGACCCAGATTTAAGTGCCATGCCTACCAAAGCCCAAATCTACATTGTCCCAGGTAGTTGCCTCTCTGAAGCCAGAAAAGGCGGCTACCACTGTGGCTTTGATTTTCTAGCACACAATCACCCCTCCAAGTTCTGGGAAAAGCAAAGCACCGCCAGCAGCCACCTGATCTGGCTTCGGAGAGGGTAACCACTGTTGGGCCTTTGCTTTTCCTGGAGTTCGGCGGGGTGACTGTGCACTGGAAAAGCAAAGTACCAATGGTAGTTGCCTCTCTGAAGCCAGAACGGTCAGCTACCACTGGCACTCTGCTCTTCCCTGGTAGCACAGTGGTTAAGTGCTGGTACTGCAGCCACAACATTGTGAGTTCTATTCTACAGGGTTCCAAGGTTGACTCAGCCTTCCATCCTTCCCTAGGTTGGTAAAATGAGCACCCAGCTTGTTGGGGGCAATTAGCTAACACATTGTAAACCACTTAGGGAGTGCTTTTCACTGATAAGCAGTACAGAAATATAAATGCTATTGCTATTCCCACAGTTCAGAGCGGGGATTGTGTGCCAGAAAATCAAAGCCCCAGCAGTAGTCACCCTCTCTGCATCCAGAATGGCTGGCTAGCCTCACAATGGTGGGACTTGCTGGGGGTTCTGACCTCAAAAAGAGCAACTACCACTCAGACCCTGCCTTTGGAATGAGAAGTTGTGCAGAGGAGAGGGAAAAGAATGGCGGCACCTCAGGCAGTACTTGTCCTTCCTCACCAATCCTCCACACACCCCAAATCCAGTGCAGATGGATTGTTCACACAGCAGTTTTCTCTGGAGTTTCCAGAAAACTCTGGAGAAAACTGCAAGTTTTCTAAAACCCAGATTAAGGGGTATTCCCCAAGTCTGGTGTGAATGGGGCCCTATAGCATGTGTCACTATTGCACCAGATTTGGGGGGAAAGCTGTGGCATTATCGGGTCAGATTTTGGGGGAAATTCATCCTTTGTGACTGGTATAGACAAGCCCAATATTTTAATAAGGTCTAAACTAAGAGTGAGCTATGGTGGAAGAACAGGACAGCAAATTAGACCTCTAGGAAAGCTTGGAGGGATGCACCCCCTCCATAACTACTCCTCCAAAAAAATCAATTTTTGCCTCCAATGCTCTTCAAGGGACATGGGTGCATGTTTTGGAGCCTTCTTGGTCCCTAGAGAGCATTTTCAGGTATTCTGAAGCAAAAACATTTTTATTTATTTATTTATTTATTTTGCAAAATTTGGTTTTGATCCACTGGCAGGTAGAATCCAGTGGGTCTCCAAACAGCCTCCACAACCTGTTTGGTGGAAACAGCCTCCACAACCCCAACAGATAATTTTTGGGCATTTCAGAACAATTTTTTTATCCCTGGTAGTCAAAAAATGGCCCTGGGTTGCCACATGCAATCTGCTGGCCACATGTTCCCCACTCCTTGTCTAAACTTACGAAGACAAATAAGAGTTGATTACCACTGAAAAGCCTGTATTATATAGATCAGTGGTATATAACAACATATCTAGGGTGAACTTTACAGCAGTTGATCTGTTTGCCTTTAATTTCAGTGCTAATGAGCAGGTACCAAGACATGCAAACATTATATTAGCATCCCATTCTACCTTAGAATTTCTAATTCAATTACCTTTGTTTCAAGTAATGGATGCCATGCTACTGTGCAACTTAAGATAAAGCAATCTCCTTTATTTGCAAGAATCTTAATGATTATATTGAAGAAGGATAGGGATGCCATAATAATATTTTTAAAGTGCTTTATCCCTAGATTAGATTTTTGTCAAACTACTTAGATGGGCCAAATGAAATGGCCTCCCCCCTGTTCCCAAGCTCAGCAGTCCAGACAATGTAAGGCTTTTGCCTCATTTCTAGTCCCAACTGCCCAGATGACATCTGGGCAGTTCTGATGAGAATCCGAGGCCAATACCCCTTAAGTGGACATGTGGTTAAAAAACCCTCAACATCTACATTTTTTTCTGGATAAAATTGTGAGATCCATTACTGCAATGGGGGTAGGTGCCCACACAGTGCCTGGCACAGCCATTGCCTGGCCAGGTTGCACATATCGTGTCTGCTTGAAGACACTTATTCCTGGCCTCAGAAGACACAATCAGTGCAGGGAAGAGAAGCACCAGTTCACATGCAGACCACAGGTGTGAGGACACCCCTCTGTTGCCGCAACAGAAGGGCAGGTAGGGGGGAATTGCTGCAGGCCTGGGGCTGGAATACTCTAGTCAAAACATGGGGTATTCTGGCCAGTGTAGACAAGCATGTTTAAAGTGTAGTTCACATATATTGCCGTACAAGCTTTACAGCATTTTTCTAGGGTAAGGCAATATTACACCACAATATTACTACAAATGGGAGCCAAGAGCCAGTAACTAGCCTATGGTCAGTAAGGGACAAGATATTTGAAATGGGGAGCTTGCAACTCAAGATCTTGACTGCTACACTACACCAGCTCTCTGACTATTAATACTATATCCTCTTATCCAGATGCGGTCTTATTATGGCAACCCTAAACCAGTTTCTTGTTCAGAGACAAAAGGTATTGTTATGGACTAAATCAAAGCATGCATTCAGTACTTAAGAATTTCCTCTCCCAGATGTGCAACTCAAACTCTCAGCTTCTGGGATCAATCTGCACCTCTGGAAGGGAGAAGAATTGGGCAGTCTTTTCATTAACATACCCGTAAATTAAATATGGCCTTTTTAAAAAAAAAAAAAAAAAACCCTCTTCTGGGAACAAAAAATGATGGATCAAGAGCAATCAAAATGGTTGCTGTTTTCAAAGTATTGACTTTAAAAAGTAACGCCATTAGGTTGCATGCTATATGAACAGAAGTCATTTCTGCCACCTTAACTATCAGGCTAAATATAACAAAAACTTACTTGTGTGAGATCAGGGATGTCTCCTTTGTCAATTCCAACTTGCTGTGGATGATGAAAAACAAAAAAATATTTAAGAAATAAGTTTTCCCTTTTGGGGGGTTTAGACCTCTAAAAGTTGAGAAACTTGACTTTATAGCACATATGAAAAGTGAATTATTACAAGTTCCATTTATAATATGAATTACCGTATCTTTTCTTATACAGAGGTTTTTTTAAAAGCAGTATTTTTGCAAAATATAATATCACATGGCACATTCTTCTCTTCATAGAACAGTAGCACTGGGGACCTGTAAGCCCCAGTTCTAAATATAGATGCATACAAATATTATCAATATTACTGATGTGCCATTGAAAAATACAAGAAAACACTCTGATTTCTTCCATCTCTGATCAAATTCTGAGTGAACCCCTGTATTCAGCCATATAAGCACAGCATTGCACACCACATGGCTCCGTGTACACTACACATAGCTGCTTTGGACAGGTGCTCAAAATCAGTCACTCATTCAATCTCTCTTCATCTCCATCTCCACGTCCTCCAAACAATTGCTCTAAATCACATACCTGAGCCAGCCTCAGGTGTGCAGAAAAACACCTCCTCTAAACTCTCTTTCACAGCTCACACCAACCAAACCTATTCAAATGCATGTCCTGTGTGGCTGTTTGGAACAGTCAGGATGGCAATGCAGCCCTCTTTCTCTACCCCAACCCCATGCACTCATACTGATTATCTCTGTCTCTTTCTGGCAGCTGCGCTGGGCAGGGCACATTTCTAGGATGGAGGGCCATCGCCTCCCCAAAATAGTACTCTACGGTGAACTCGCCATGGGTCAACGTAAGAGGGGAGCTCCAAAAAAAAAAAAAAACCACGATACAAGGACTCCCTGAAACAACATCTCAGGCTCGGCCAAATTGATCACCAACAATGGTCCGCCCCGGCCTCACATCAGGAGGCATGGAGACGCACTGTCCACAATGCTGCAGCCTTATTTGAGAACTCATGCCGAACAAGTCTTGAAGAGAAACAACAACACAGAAAGAATCACAACCCAGAAACATCACCCAAGGAGACCTTCTGCTGTGCTTTCTGCGACCGGACTTGTTTATCTCAGATTGGCCTTTTTAGTCATCAGTGCACATGCAGAAAGTGCAGGATGAGTCCTTCCTGAATCTTCGTTTGCAAAGAAAAGCCAGAGAGAGTTCTGGCAGCAGAAACAGTCTCATGTATATGAGCAGAATAGAGGAAGGAGGGGAAGGCAAAATCAATTTTAAAAAGTTTTTTTTTTTAATTCCAGTCCACCTGAGCCTCTGATGCAGGTCAAATCTGAAAGATGTCTTCTCTTCCTCTCTCTCCTCCCCTTCCCCCTCTCTGTTCCAACTCCTTTCTGGCTCCTCTGGTACTCACTAGCTGTACCACAACTCCTTAAGAGGTAGGACAAGGCAGCTCCCCAGATGACTCTTCCTCCTCCCACTCCCATCGCTCAGGCTGTGTCAAACATACCTAGTCATAAACAACAAGGCAACCCAAGCCCCCATTATGTTACAATGAAAAGCAGTTAATTGCACAGCATTACACATAACAGCATTCTAGCTTTTTCCTGCAAAAAGTAACTAGTAGATACCAAAGTATTTCATTAAAAGTAACACTTGCTTCCTAGTCTACTTATAAGGTCTTTGATACTTTTTCTTTTTCAACTCTTTCCTACCACCTTCATGAACTGAAGCAGAAAACTGAAATTAGGTCACGCCTCTGGTAGCCTGGCTTTAGAACCACAACAACATATGGACCATAAGGTGAAAATAGTAACTATTTAACTGTTTAAACTTTTTACCAACTCATATCAGTTTGAAAGTCTCAGTAAACCCATATTAATTGGTTTGAATCCCGTTTGAGAAAAAATACTTGGCATCTGGACATTTTTGAGTGTTCAAAATAATTTACGTAGGTTTTCCCAGTAATTTAGAAAACAATCTCTAAGGTAAGTCACTGTTAGTACTATAGGGAAGACAGTCCCTCAAACATTATGTTATATCAGTTCTCAATGAAATTGTGCTACTTTTTGCTAGAAATTCAGAGAGTCCATTTGGCCACATTTAGTGAATTACTGCAAGCATATGGAACCATAACTTGGGGACTGTATTCCCCAGATGAGAAACAGTGAACTTTTCCCATCAAGTTTAATGAGGGCACATTATAATTTGGCCGTTATAGTCTATTTGTGAATCTACTGCAGTTAGCTCAACATACACTAACACTGTCAGGTGGAGAACTGTGGGGAGATCATATGTATGCCTAGAGTAGAGGCACCATGGAAGTTTCACTTACCTCTGCAACTTTAAGGAATTCTGATACTCTTGTCATTCTAGTCAGAAACCGTTTGTAAATTTCAAGAGCATCTTTGCACTGACCCTTCTTCATTTCAAAAAACTTCTCTGGAAGAAATACGGTAATTTTTGAGCCTCAAAGATATAACCACTAAATAAGTCTTCATTCAAAAGTCAGGAATTTTAAAGTAGGGGAAAGAAGAGTCCTCATGACTCTATTAAAAGTGTAGCAGTGGCTTCCTACTGCATGGCCTGTTTTCTCCCATAACACCCAGGGCAGTTTGAACTCATCTAGTACATACAGTCAGAAGACAAGTAATATGTGCTTGTGCATCAATGTCATTCTTCTCCCTCTCCAGACCAATAAATTAAGCTTCACAAACAAGAGTAGATTACTCAACCTACTGTGATTTGGACCATTTGGTGTGCCCTATTCCTTTCAAGATAGAGGCTATTTACTTTGAGGAAGGGACAAGGCATGATGAGTATCTACTAGTCGTAAAGATCACTGCATGAATACATTCGTAAAAATATGCACATGAAGCAATTAGGTAAGCATGACTAAATACAAGATGGTCTTTATGAAAATATTTTGTCAAGTCTGGGTTTCAAGACTTGGAAGAGTGAGTGGCTTGAAGAACCAAGAAAGAATACTAAATCACTTGGGAATCTGCAAGCACTGACTGAGTATGCAGCCATCTCAGGAAATCCCTATTATTATCTCTGATCAGTGACTGGAAATAAAAGCACGGATTCCTCTCTCTACTATGGAGGAGATGGGGTCAGACAGCTTGACCACATCTAGTGCATTATTGCAAGAATATGGAACCATAACTAGCTCTGAAGGTTCCCCACCACACCATTAGAAGCAAGTTATAGGCAAAAGGGGGATATTAATCTGTGTCAGTGATTATGGGCAACCAAGTAATCATCATAAAGGAAGCAATTCCATATATATATTGTAAGCACTGACTTCGGGTTGTTCAAAGCGGAAAACTGGAAAAGATGTTGGTAAAAAGTATTGGTTGACTGTATTGTTTAATCATATGGAATCTATACAAACCCAGAGTTTAACTTGAGCTTTCTCATAGGTCACCCAGAAACATGCTAGCATAACTGATATGCCAACTATCTTCCTCCTAATTCAGTTAGCAGTATTATCACAGAACTATGTGTTTGCTATAGATAGTTAAAGACAGAGATGGATTTGAGGGAGTACAATGTTTCCATAGGCTTGGAAATCAGCTAACAATTTTAACTTTCAGAATTACTGTTCTATTAATAACTGTGACACTTAATTAACATATTTCATTAAGTTACTTACCTAATAAGTTAATAACACCATCATTGTAACAGGCAAAAAGCTTGATGAGATCTTTGAAGAGAAGCATAAATGCAGCATTTATAACCCCATTTGTCAATTCATTTGGATGAACCTACATAAACATAAAAACCCATTATTTATTCATTGTGACTTCTAAATTTGGAGCCAGGTTTTCTTGCAGCGCAATATGTAACATTAATAATCACATACATTGTTCAGGCACACTTAAGATTACAAATCTATGCCTGTTTTGAGCACATAAAGAGAATACACAACTTCTGTTTTTGAAAATTCAGAAAGACTACAATAAACCTAAGTGCATGTTTAGCTCAGCTCTCTTACAGATCAGCATGAACTGGAGAGGGGAACAATAGTCTGGAGGAACTGGAGAGGGAAACTGGAGAGGGGAACAACATTTGGGGACTAAACATTTGTGGATTTGATTATTCAAGGATTACTGTATTTGCTGCTGCCTCTGCTGCTGCCCCATATGCAACTGAAAAAAATATGTTCTCTCTAGGCATTTCTAGGTCCTCCAGTGTGTTTCTATGGTCAACTTCCAGTTCAGGACCTAGAAATGCCTAGAGAAGTGTTCTCTCAGGTAAAAAAGAAAAGAAAAATAGCATCCTACATTTGCAGCCCTATATTTGCACCTAACCCCTGAGAAAGCTGAGGGCTGACTGTACATGTTTTGTCCACACAAATAGCTAAATTTTGTCTCTTCTCCCATGTGAAAAAAATATAAGACTGACTAAGGAAAATCTAGATTGCTGTGAAAAGCTGGAGGAACAAACGCCTTCTATGGAACTTCAGTGGAGTGCAAAAAGGGATTCCTATGTGCTCAGTCCACAGCCATTTATTCCCATAGAAGTTCCTTCTATGGAACTTCAGTGGAGTGCAAAAAGGGATTCCTATGTGCTCAGTCCACAGCCATTTATTCTTTCCGCAATTTGGACAAGCTTACAGAAAGTAAAAGAATAGTTAGTGTACATTCAATGGCCTGAAGTGATACAGTACTTTGTTTCTACTGAGGCAGTCTGAACTGTTTTCTTTCATCATGTAAGAAAATTTTAAGTACATACATCAAATTCAAGAAGGGCATCTATTTGTCCCTGTAATATAGGCATGCTTTTCAGTAATTTTTCTGGGACCATTGTCCTCATTACACCATCAGCCCTGCAAATGCAATAAATAAATAAATAAATAAATAAATAAACTTTTTGTTTCACCAGAATTGACCACAGATATTATTTAGTAATCAAAGTTTCAGAAGGAAGATATACATCAATATTAAAGCAGCCAGTATTTCATTACAAGAAAATATTTAGTCAGCAAGTATCATACCACCAGACAAGAGAAGTTTCTGGTCACTGAAAGAGATGGAAGCAATGAAAAAGAAGTGCTTGATTTCTATCACCAAGACCAAGAGCTGTCAAATGCTAGAAGACAGCCAGCAACTCTTGGGTTTCCTCATCATATCCCAATACAAATTTGTGATTATAATTCAGCTACATAATGTGGCCATCCAAACCAAACAGTTGATGAGCTAAGGGTCCCACAAACTTAGCCATTATTAACTAGGAACTAATAAGTAGATTTCCTTCTCTTTGAACTCTTTGATTTTGTTGCATTCACTTGTATTCATCATTTTTAGTCAACTATGTATGTTTTATTTCATTTCAAAATAAAACTACATGCTATCCCCTGCCCCCATGACTTCAGTCATCCTTGGGAATGAGTTATTTTCAACTAAAACATAGTTATAAAACCTTCATAGAATGGGAATACAAGTTTCCTACTGTTTCAAAAGAACTTTGAAAGTTACTATTTTGACAGGTTTATGTAAATAAGACTGGTCTTGATGCTCTGCCCTTTTGCATGCACCCAAAGGCACAGGATTAAGAAAATCATTCTCTTAGAAGATTTGCTTTAAAAGACTAATTTTTAAACTAAATTGTTATACAGAACTGAATACAGAACACTTCAAATAAGGGCAGTAAAAGTGCACTAGGACAATCACTGCTGTCCTGTTCATACCCAACTGTACTTTGAATTCAATCAATTACACCATTATTAATTTTACAACATATAAAGTGGCCCTTTGGATCTGTGGGGAGTTAGTTCCTGGACCGCGCATGGATACCAAATAACAGGGATTACCACATCCCATATTATTAAATGGCAGTGACATGTAGGTGGATGCTTCAGCATGTCTGCGTTCATTTCACCACCATTTTATAATATGGGATGTGACGGTCCACAGCTGTTGAATTTACAGGTCCAGAGCCCGTGGATCTGGAGGTCCCACTGTATAGCAGCTTCCCTTCATTTTTGCAAATATGCTGACTACCCTTAAGTGGAAGGATTCTTAACAGATAACTAAACACAGAATGAGCTGAAGATAAATGCTAATCCCAAACAGAGTAGACCCGCTGAATCAAGAGAATTTAGGTAAGTCAAAACTTAGGTAAATTCCATTAAGTCAATGGGTCTACTCTAGTTATGGAATAACAGTCTAATTTAACCTATGTGTTGAGTTCAGTCATGCGTATCAACAGGTCCACAGAAACCAATGGGACACAAGTCAGCAATGACAAATCCTGTTTAAAGTGTGTTACTACATTGAATGCCATCAGTATACTAAAGATCCCCAGCTCTACTTCTCCTTGTCAGGGACCATTGTCTAGATGCTGTCATGGGCTGGATACAAGTCAATAAATTGAAGCTAAATCTAGTAAAATGTGGGCTCTGTGGATTAGTGGTTCTTAGGTCCAGGTATTGGATAGATGGACCTAGATGGGATTGCTCTTCCCCAGCCACAGCAACAAAATTTTGGAATGTCTTGTCATTAGAGTTTCAGGTAGACTACATGGCTTAGAATGCTTGCTTCACCTAGTTCATCAGCTATAGCCTTTCCTGGACAGGGTTAACTAAACCATACTAGTTCATGCACTGGTAACCTTCCCATTAAACTACTATTATAAACTTAATGTGGGAAATATGACTCAGAAGCTGCAGCTAGTACAAAATGTTTAAATATCATGCAATTAAAGTCTTCAGTAATTTCACAGGCTGCCAATACACTTCTGGTTTGAATTCAAGGTGCTTGTGATGACATTCAAAACCCTAAATGGCTTTTGACCTCACTACCTGAAGGAACAGCTACCTCTCCCTATATAACCTGCTCAAAGTCTATGGGGTGGGGGCAATACAGTGTCAGAGGACATGGGGGAAGGCCTTCTTGGCTGTGGCACCCAGCTTGACCAAATTTGACTTCGTGTTGGCAACATGTAAAAATGTGGGTTTTAAAAAATTATTTATTCAAAAATTCACATGGTTTTAAACCATTTTAACTTTTAAAATCTGTTTTAATCTTTTAAATTGTTTAATATGCTTTTAATCTACTGAAATTATGTTTACTCTTTCTATTTTTTTTAAACTGTTTGGTTTATTTTATCTGTATTTTGCCTTGAGATCCTGAGATATATAGTGTGGGATATAATTAATACATCATTGTCATCATCATTATTAATAGCAAGCAACAACAGCAGCAACAACAATGCTGCTCCAAGCATGACTTGATTTGGATCCTACCCATTGCCAATTTTTTTATTCACAGTCCTACAGCAGAGATGTAAAAGCTAGTAAGCCACATTGCTTGCACACCAGATCACCATCCACATATAGTCTTACTCTACAATTCTGTTCTTAATAACTTACTGAATTTAATAACAGGGGCAAAGATTGTAATGTGTAGGTCATTACATTAGACCCAACAGCACTGTATTAGACGAGGACAACTTACCCTTTCTTCACTCTTGCAAAATCAAATGCCATTTGTCTGTAGGAAAATGCTTTTTCATTCAAGTATCTACTGTAGCGTCTGATAAAGGTGGACATGTCATATCCTAGAAAAAGATGCCACAATTTGTTGGAAAAATTATCTTTTTTTATCCTTAGTCATTAAGAGTGGATCAACAGAAACTGCAAATATTAATACTGAGAGACTGTTGGATTTCAGCAACATTTTATTCTTTTTATTCTTATATTTCTATATTTCTATATTCTTATTCTTATTATTTATTCTCTGAAGATGCCAGCCACAGATGCAGGTGAAACATCAGGAATAAATTCTTCCAGAGCACGGCCTCACCGCCCAGAAAAAAAACTACGAAAAACCTATGCATGCCAGCCATGAAAGCCTTTGACAACGTTTTATTACTCTATTTAAAAATACATCTGACAATTTTGTGGAGCACTGCCTATGAGTGGAAAAGAAATTTGCCCACATATAGCTGCTGCTGATTCTTCTTCTTATTATTATTATTAATATTAGTAGTAGTAGTAGACATCATCAGGTTTCATGTTACCAACAGGCTTACATGGGAAAGCAGACAGGACCCTGTTCCCAAGGTGCTTACAGTCTAAAATAGATGACGGTGAAGTCAGTAAAGAAGTGACATGCTGACAAAAATGCAGGCCAGTGTTTATAAAAATATGTCATAACAATAAAGGACAGCTGCAGTGGGGTTTTGACTAAGCAAGAGGTAGGAAATCAAAGAAAAGCCTTATAAAATAGCAAAGTTTTAGGACCTTAGTGCTTAAGTGCATAGCTCTAGGCTTTAGTGCATATAACTATTGTAAGAGATTCCTTATTGATACCCCTGGGAAAATAAAACAACATTGAAATTTCAGGAGTCTAGAGAAGTCATTCCAGCATAGAATAATCCTACAATTTGTCTTTCCTGTTCCATTCATCCCTCCTCTAATTAGCACAGCTATTTCTTTCTTTCTTTATATTAAAACTACCTCCGATAACAAAAACAAGGCACCAGCACATGCTTCCTTCAGAAACAACACATGCTCAGAAATATGGGGTAAGACTGTCAAAAAACATTGCAAAAAAACAAACAAAAATTCAACAGATGCAGGACTTTCAACTGATTATAAGAAACTGAAGCAAAAGGTAATTTAGTAAATCATATTTCCAGTAGTAATAAAGCCTACATAAGAGCTTCTTTGAAGATACAGAGTTAGGTGTAATGTATTAGGCATAAATCTAATTAGAAATCCAAATCAATCTTTTATTTTTATTCTGTATTACAGTACACTTCTTCTTGGCTTTTCTTCGCAAGCGAAGATTCTGGAAGGATTCATCCCACGCCTTCTGCAAGTGCGCTGATGACTGAAAAGGCCAATCTGAGATAAACAAGTCCAGTTGCAGAAAGCACAGCAGAGGGTCTCTCGTTGGGTGATGTTTTCAGGTTCTGATTCTTTTTGCGTTGTCAGTTGTTGCACATCCCAAATTCTTTTTGCGTTGTCATTTCTCTTCAAGACTTGTTCGGCATGAATTCTCAAATAGAGCTTGCAGCATTGTGGATAGTGCATCCCCATGCCTCCCGATGTGAAGCCAGGGCGGATCATTGTTGGTGATCAATTTGGCCAAGCCTGAGATGTTGTTTCAGGGAATCCTTGTATCGCTTTTTTGGAGCGCCCCTCTTACGCTGACCCATGGCGAGTTCACCGCAGAGTACTATTTTTGGGAGGCGATGGTCCTCCATCCTAGAAACGTGCCCTGCCCAACACAGCTGTGTTCTCAATATCATGGCCTCAATGCTGGTGATCCCTGCTTGCTCAAGGACAGCAACATTTGTCACATAGTCAGTCCAGTGTATATTTAGGATTGTGCATAGACAGCACTGATGAAAGCGTTCGAGGAGTCATAAGTGTTGGCGATAGGTGACCCATGTTCCAGACCCATAAAGGAGAATAGACAGTACAATGGCTCTATACACACTGATTTTTGTGCTTCACCTCAGGTGTTTGTTACTCCAGACTCTTTTGTAAAGTCTTCTGAATGGGCTATATGCCTTTGCTAATCTGTGATCGATCTCTTTGTCAACCTTGGCATCTGAGGAGATGATGCTTCCCAGGTAGGTAAACTGCTGAACCGACTTAAGCACAGATTTGCCTATGGCAATGTGGGAATGGTGGTGTTCATCCGGTGGTGCAGGCTGGCAACTTTAGTTTATATGCACACACACACACACACACACCCTTGAATCACAGCTCTGCCAACTGACATCTACTTACCACTGATTCTAAATACTGTAATCCTGAAGGAATTTTTCATCACTGAGTTTGAAAACTTGTTAACTCTTCTCTTAATGATAGGCACACACAGAGAGGCAAATCTCTTGGGAAAATCTTACTCTACCTTGCTTTTCAAATTTCAAAACTGCTTCATTTTCTGGTCCAAATGGAATCAGCAAAGTAATCCTCATAGAAGGATTACTTTAACAATTTGGAAAGATTTTACAGCAATGCAGTGACCAGTAGTGAATACATTCACACCTTATCACACAAGTTCTTTGTAAATATTTGCATTGATCCAGCTGATGTATCTCATGGTCCTGAAGGAAAATATATCATATTTTTGTCCAAGTGACAAGAACTTTGCACAGATACTAGTGAAACATTATTGAGGAAATTAATGGTTCTTACCATGTGATCCACTTTTGTCCAGAAAATTGCTAAGGTTGAATAGTGTGTTTCTAGATGCCAAATACTGAATAAATCTCTAAGAGGGAGGGAAAGGGAAATAATTAGTTATAATTTGTCCTTTAACATTGTCCTCGTACTGATTCATGAGAAGCCCACAAGCATGTTTCCTTCTAGGTGAAAAACCATGGGAATCATATTAGAATGAATCCCATGGTTTGCACATATCTTGCCAACTTGAATAATTCTGCCTGGAGTGGATACAGATGGTCTAGTTCACAAAACCAGAATCTGTGGTGCATTCTTCCACATTAAAAAAAAAAGCCTTAATCAGACAGTACACTTTTGTGTGTAGCAGTACAGATGTAAGAACACATTTTTAATGTTCTAGGAGTGACTTATATAAATAGATCCAAATCTGCATATGGTCAATTGTGCAAGTTACTTTAAAAACTCAAAAAACATAGCATTTTACATATGGCTACTATAATGAAAAGACTTCTATGATAATCCCCCAAGACTACATTTGCTCAAATCTTGCTCAGAAAGACAAAAAGGAATGAATATTTAGACTTTAATCCTAATATCTGCATATGATACAATCAGGGAATACAACAATGCCAATATAATCTAACATTTTGCAATACTCCATCAACGTCTCTGGCTGCCTCCCATCTAAACTGTCTATATTCACTCCAGATCCTTGACTTAGGATCAAGAGTAAGTGACTCCTATAAGTTATGATGAAATAACTGGTGAGTAATCCATACAACAAAAATATTATTTAAACTAGTTAAATATGGTTTAAGTCAAATAAAAGGAATCTAGAGTGAAATTCAAAAATAGACACATACTTGAGGATCCAAAATGATGAACTAGTGGAGAACTACACTGCAGGAAAAAGGTGGCTTGCATAATATCCACATTGGAGCAAAATCATCATCACTGTGCCCTGGTGGCACAGTGGTTAAATGCTGGCACTGCAACCACAACATTGTAAGTTTGATCCTACAGGGCTCCAAGGTTCACTCAGCCTTCCATCCTTCTGTAGGTCAGTAAAATGAGTACCCAGCTTGTTGGAGGCAGCTAACACACTGTAAGCCACTTAGGGAGTGCTTTGGCACTGATAAGCAGTATACAAAACAGAAGTGCTATTGCTATTGCTATTTTCTAGCTATAGGGAAGGAACTAAATTTTCTCTGAAGGAGTTGGGCTTCTTCTAGGGGATATAAGTGGCCATACCTGGAGGGGCAAATTGGAAGGTTGCCTCTCCCTTTCATCAAAGGTATCTAGGATCCCTCTGCAGGCACAGAAGTGGCCCTTACATTCACATAATGCAATGCTGCACTCAATCCACGGATTTTACAAGCCTACATCAAATTGCTAGTCCAAGCTAGAGCGGGCCCACTGAATCCCATTACATATATCTTATTGATTAAATGAGTCTACTCTATTTGGAACTAGAAACTGAACTTAGACCATAGCATCCAACAGCATCATGGAAACACTGCTCTACAAAACCCTCAAATGGAAATCTACCTCCAAAATTATGCAGAGGCAGCTACCCTGCATCCAAAACATAGAATCTGCTGAAATGCATGCATGAGGCACACATAGACCAGATTGATACAGCCTCTGGGCCATATGCATTAGATGTTCGACATTTATAAACACTTCCATGGATTACAAAAGATAGAAACAAGGCCTCTTGTTTCTCATGAGTAAACAACTGTCTACCCATGTGGAAAAACAAAAAGCACTGTATATGTCCTGACTATGCCAGTTCTCTTCCAACTGGTGATCCAGCTTCAGGAAAGAGGATAAGATACCCCCTGCTGTCTGTAAAATGTCCAAGTTCATTTAGCACATAATTGTACTGCCAGATTTAAATGCCAATTTGTTCTTATACTTAGGTTGAACAAGAGTGCAACTAGAGTACAACTATGCTGGTAGGAACCAAACATCAAGGTCAGAATTTTAATCAAACATATTGCTATGGGATGAAGAGAAGTTCAAGTCAATAAATGAGGCCCCAAGTAAACCACAGAACTGCAAGAGTATTCAAGAATACTAATATTTTTAAAAAATAAATCCCCCCACAAAAACTATGAACACGTACATAGCCTGGCATATTAAAACTCTACATTTTAAGAACCTCTTGCACAAAATCCATTAATAGTCTAAATGCCTTTATCCATACACAATCCAGCCCTTACTTGAAGACCCTACAAAAGATATTTGATGTTTTTTGCCATTTTCCTTCCTGGGAGGAGGTCATTCTAGAAGACAAGGATATCACCTATGCCTTCTTAGCAACCCATGTTTTTCATTCATTGCCATTTAGTCTCTAAGCTGTTAAGCAAAACCTATTTGGGTCAGTATCCTGAGATCTGAGCTAACAAGAACTGGGAAATTTCTATCATCACATGGACATCAAGAGGATCATCACAACCAACATGGAGCCAGAAGAATGAAGTCCACTCCCAGAACTAGTGATGGAATTCAAATATGTTTCATTTCTTATAATTTCTACAGAAATATCTTATTATAAGAGCCTTGACACTTACAAGCTATCTCCACAAAGTGTTAGCCAGATCCTGTGAGTGGTGGTCTGCTGAGCCAATCCACCAGAATGTCTAAGGATCTTTCTAGGTGTGGTTCCCTGAGGGAGAGCATTCCTTTCAACTACTGTAGGCTTCTGCAGAAATGTAACCTGTCCTTACAAGAACATAACTGTGAATGTGAAACTGGAAGAAAAGCAAACTAACTTGGGCTAACTAGTTAGCTAGCTTAATGGTCCGAATCTCAATTCTAATTATGCCTTTTTGAGACTGCAACTGCAATTGTACTTCTGTACATTCCAGATACACCAAAGCAGGTAGATATGGATCACACATGTGATAATCAGGGCTTCAGAAGACAGAAAGATGTAACCCTGGAATACGCATTGAGGAGACAAGTGCCATTGTAGAGAAGATTCTAGAAAATTTAAATCCAGAAAATGTTGTCAACTGGCCATCTCTGGCCAGAATGGATATAGTATCCCTGAAGAGATCTGAAGTGATAATATGATCATTCCACTAAGTGACTTCAGTACTGCAGTAGAACCATGAGATCTGTCTTTAACATTGTATAAAAGACTCCTAACTCCAGTGGTCCTCAGAGCATCATGCTGTGCTGCAGTACATGCAGAACCACGTTGAAATGTGTCTTGAGCCAATGAGCTCTCATCTAAGTTGACAATAAACCAGATTTCCCTACAAGGCATTTCAAATGGTCTTTGGCCTTCAGTTTTAATGGAGAATGGACAAAAAGGCCATCTGAGTACAGCAGAAGTTATACCTCTCAGTTACAGAGGCGCTATCAGCATCCCTAACAAGTTGGTGAATATTCTGGGCAGAGATATGGGGCACAATGGCAGTGTTCTGTATTAGAAATGCGGCCATACAAGAAAAGAAGGTTGTTTTCCACTCTGATAGGAACATGCAAATACCTTCTCAGAGATCAATACAGGATCTTGATTAGATCCTGGCCTCAGGAGCTGCGTCTCCTGGCTTTTTTAAATTATGTATATATTTGTTTTAAATGTGTTTTTAGTTAGAAGGTTTTAATTTTATAGTGTTTCATGTCTTTGTATGGGGGAGGGTGGGGGTAGGTGGTGTTTTTAGTCATTATTATAATGTTTTAATTGTTGGAAGCTGCCCCGATTGTTTTTAGCAGAGGGGCTGGGTATAAATAAATTATTATTATTATTATTATTCCGGTTAATCCTGTTTATGGCCACCACTAATTATCTCAAATTTGCCAACATGAAATGATTCTATTTGAGAAACTTAGCTATAATAATAATAATAATAATAATAGTAACTTTATTTTTGTACCCCACCTTTTGCTTATTAGGCAATCAAGGCAGCTCACAACAATTGGATATATAAACAAATCCATAACAATAGTAATAACTTAAAACAATTTACCCCCTTAAAATTACATATAATAGTGCATATATTTAAAATAACTGGCAAATTTACCAGTGACAAAAAATAACTACCCCAAAACTTTAAAACTATAGAATAAAAACATAAAAACATAAACATAAAAAAATAGAACATAAAAAGAGGGAGAAGCATCTATTAAAATGGTCTGTTCTATTCAGGGAAGGCCTGCCGGAAGAGATCCATTTTGATGGGTTTTTTTAAAATTCTCCAAGCTAGTTGCTTGCAGATCTCCTCCGACAGGGCATTCCATAGTCTGGGAGCAGCGACAGAAAAAAGATCTTTGGGAGGTTGATCTAGATCTCATTGGTTGCAATAAACCCCTCCCAGAAGATCTAAGGGTGCGGGGCGGATTATATGGGAGGAGGCGATCCCTTAGGTAGATTGGACTTAGGCCATGTAGGGCTTTATAGGTCATTAGCAACACCTTATACTGTGCTCGGAAACTGATAGGCAACCAGTGAAGGGATTTCAAGATTGGAGTAATATGCTCCCTTCTCGATTTCCCAGTGACTATCCTGGCTGCCATATTTTGCACCAGTTGTAGTTTCCGAACTAGATATAAGGGTAGCCACGTAGAGAGCATTGCAGAAATTGAGTCATGAGGTTACCAGTGCATGCACTACAGTTTCTAGGTCCTTTGTTTTGAGGTAAGGGCACAGTTGGCGTATCTGCCGAAGCTGATAACAAGAGCTCCTGACTGTCGCATTCACCTGAGCAGTCATGTGAAGCAACGAGTCTAGGAGCACCCCCAAATTGCGAACACAGTCCTTAGCAGACAGCGTGACCCCGCCCAGGACTGGTGGTTGCAACCCAATACCAGGTTTAGGGGCCCCCACTGTAGGCACCTCCATTTTCTCTGGATTCAGTTTGAGTCGATTTTTCCTCATCCAGTCCATTACCGCTACAAGAAAGTGACTAAGGGGAGAAATACCATCTGTCATCATGGCTGATGACCGAGACATGGAGAAATATATTTGGGTGTCATCAGCGTACTGATAACACCCCACCCCATGTCTCCAGATGATTTCTCCCAGCGGCTTCATATAGATATTAAAAAGCATCGGGGACAGGATGGCACCCTGAGGGATGCCACAAATAAGCTCTATTTTTGATGAGTAACTGTCCCCTACCATCACCCTCTGAAATCTACCTGAGAGGAAGGAATGGAACCACTGAAATGCAGTGCCTCCAGTGGATATAGTATTTTTTTTTTTGTCTTTTTGTTTCATTCCCCATTTATTTTCTTAGGGAACCAAGAAAAGCAATAAACTATGGAACAACTATGATGTGTGTCCCTTGCTCCACCGTCACAACCGTCCTGATGGCACATTTGTATTACCTGTGTGTGTGAGAGAAATTCTGCATCCAGAGACACCACTAGATTCTTCACCCATTGAAATAATTTCAGATGGGCCAATAAAATCTGGAAAGTGTGGGAATTCCTGAAGAACTATTAATCATCTTGTCCTGGTATACCATGTAGGTAGCTACTTTGTTTGATTCAGCAAAAAGCAGATGGAGTTGGAAGATGCTGCTGACATGGTTGCTGTGAAAATGCATTGGCAAACCCTATGGGTCCTGGTCAGACCCTGCCAACCAAGGCCTTGAGAATAGACATGGCTAGAGAGACAGCAGCTTAATCTCTACTCATCCCCACCCCAATCTGTGAAGGACTCATCTTTCCAATAAATAAAGGTTGTGAAAAAGAAAGGAAATGAAAGGAGTAAAGTAAAACTGCAAAAGCTTTAGTTTAAAAACAAAACAAAACACCAAACCTATTTCTCTGAAACTGCATAAAGTTTTTTTGGGAGAACAGGAAAGCTTCTTTCTTAAGTAGGAGCTAGCACAAGAGTCTGCCTGGCCATCAAGGTACTATGTCAAAAGGCTACAAATACTATCCATAAACCTGACAATGGTTTTTAACAATTGAAAGGGTGAATCTGTATTTAAACAGATTAAAAGGAAAGTCATACAGTATTTACTTTAAAGCTCCATTTCTATAACTGCAGTGAAAAATAGTTCTAAGTATACAGTGTACTTACCTCATTGCCATGAACCATTAGATGATGTGTTGTAACTAAGGCTTTGAATACGACCACCCAACTACTGTTTGTTGCTCGCTCAAAAAGTGTATCGGCCATTTGAGGAATGTTGACATTTGTCTCATTTGTGGCCTGGATGAGATCTAGTCAGGAAAAGGAAAACAGTTACAGGCAATATCGAGAAATTATATTTGTTAAAGACCATATCATGACACTTTGGAGAGGGCTAGCTGCATTAGTCTGCTGCATCAAAAAAACAACTGGAAGTCTTGTGGCACCTTAAAAACGACTAGATTTTTTTAATAGGATAATTTTCTTGGACACTGTCCATTTCATCAGATGCATGAAGGGTTATCTCATGTTGGAATGAATGTGTGGGGACTGTAGAAACTGAGGTCATAGGGAACAGAAATATAAAAAGAACAGATAGTGATACTTAACCATGCAATTTTCCAGACACTGTTGCCAGAATATTGCAAAGGTGAGCTGATTTACTCATTTAGTGTAATTAAAAAAACTTTTTGGCAAAAAAAATCATATAAATGTGTTAGCCTTTAAGGTGCTAAAATATTGTTTTTGTTCATGCCATTAAGGTCAATCTATTTATCAGTATTACAAAACATATGGACTTTAGACAACCTATAAGCAAAAAACCCAATAAAATATTTTTGTAAGACACATAGGTAATGTAACATCTAAAATCAGCTTTCCTGGTAGAATATTACTACTCATCAAAGACTACAAAGTGAGTGTTTATCTACCAGCCCAATCTTAGCCAGAAAATAAAATATCTATCTACAATTAAAATAATTTAGTGGAGTGACCACTAGGACCTAAAATACACAAGTTATTTTCTACTAATCCCTGTATTCCCAAGAGTGCCCTTCTTTTCCCTGCATTTGCCTTGGAGCTACACTTCAGTCAAAAAAAAAAACAAAAAACAGCATAACGTTTTCAATCCTGCGATTGCAACTAACATGCACAGACTGCTGCAACTCTTATTGAAGGCATGTCCAGCCACTTCCCACTATTTCCCTTTCATCAGACATTTTCCCTTTCTTGACCCAGCAAACACATCTTAGGATCACTGCTTGCAGGAATGATTGTAAAGGAAGGAACAGGGAAGAATAAAACATGATTTAACAAACCAACCAACCACAAGTCCCACATTTGCTCCTGACGTATAGAGTTGTGCTCAGATTAACCAACCAATTTACATAATTCTTTGGATACTAAAAAGAGGGATGGGGGGAAATAGCCACTTTAACCAGCAGAGCCTTCAAAGAGGGGTGTGCAGGCTGAACCTGTTCATGTTAGGTTGGTAATTGTTCCAACTGAATAGGCCACAAACATGTTTCCCTAGTCTTAAAACAGTTGAGACATGTAATTGCTGCTTCTGTACTGCTCCTTCATCTTCTACATCAGCCCTCTTCCATCAGCTCTCCTAGCCCAGGGAAAGGCTGGATACAGAGGTGGGAAAACCTGGGGAAAGAAGATGAAATAAGGCTCCTTTCAACATGAAAGAGCCTTCATGGGGCATTGACAGGAAGGGCAAGGCGAAAGCAGCGGAGATGGGACATTTTTAGACACGTCTTACCATGCTAGAAGCTTTCAGGAGAGCTTCAGCGCTTCCACACAGCAGGCACTCCATTTCGCCGTCCCTCTGGCAAAATTGTCCGTGTCATTTCCGTGTAGGATTGGAGGCGACCACGCCATATTTTATTCACGGACAACTTCCGTGAATAAAATCTGGTGAAATATGGCACGGCCACCTCCAATCCTACACGGAAGTGACACAGACGATTTTGCCAGAGGGACGGCATCATCCAAAATGGAGTCTCTGCCGTGCGGCAGCGCCGAAGCTCTCCCAAAAGCATCTAGCACGGTAAGACATGTCTGAAAATGTCCATGGTGTCTGAGCCCCTTTCTCTGCATTTGGCCCAATTTGGAAGAGGTGTGACACAACTCAAAATGGGACCAGCTTTCTTTGGGTGGGAGAGGTCATTTCAAGGTTTTCAGTTACAAAGTCTTTATCCAGTCCTTAGTACATGAGAAAGATAATTGGACATATGAAAATACAGGCTGAGTCTCCCTTATCTAAAATGCTTGGGACCAGAAGTGTTTTGGAATTTGGATTTTGGAATATTTTCATATGCATAATGAGATGTCTTGGAGATGGAACCCAAGTCTAAACATGAAATTCATTTATATTTCATATACATCATATACACATAGCTTGGAGGTAATTTTATAAACAATATTTTAAATAATTTTATGCATGAAACAGAGTTTGTGTACACAGAATCATCAGAAAGCAAAGGTGTCACTATTTCAGCCACCCATGTGGACAATTTTGGATTTTGGAGCATTTCAGATTTCCACTTAAGTGATGCCCAACCTGTATTTCTTTGAACTGTTGCCTTTTAAAGTTGGTTACCGCTGAGATTTGAACAGAAGGCAATTCACTAATGGAAGTTTTTTTTCCCCAACAATATTCTCTGCCATTTTTGTGTTAGCAATGCAAGGCTGAGATACATAACCCACAGGTCTGAGCTGCCCTCCCTGCAAATTGTGTGTTGTTGTTGTTGTTGTTTTAAACGAAAAGTTATTTCTGGTCAATTTCTGCTGTGCTTTTTGGCACTGATGGGGTGAGGCCTCTGGAAGTCCCAAGGAGTAGCAGTGCCCAGAACCAACAAAATTGCCCATCCCTGATTTACCTGAAGGAGTGCCTTTTATGAATCCTCTGTCTGATTGGGAGAGATAACCTTGGGAGGCTATTCCCATTGTGCCACTGCCCACAATGGTGCTATCAAATGGCTTTGTCGTCCTGTATCTGAGAAAATCTTTCCTTAGGGAATGTGAACTTGAAGCTTTTCATGGCTGGAATTCATAGGTTTTTTTTGTGTTTTTTTTTCCAGGTTATGAGGCCATGTTCTAGAAGAGTTTATCCCTGATGTTTCGCCTGCAGGCCTCACAACCCAGAAAAACACACACACACACACAAAAAAAAAACCTATTTCCCAGGGAAATTTGCCTGGTATCCTCATTCTGTACATTTAGACCCTGACAAAGACCTTTTTCTCCTGGCAGACCCTTTTCATTTTGTTGCCTTTATTATCAATTCTACACTAGCTTTTCAATATTAACATTTTAATATCCAAATTGGCTGCATTTTTGTTGTGGTTCTTATTTTTACCTATTTCTTTAGATTCTTAAGAATTGTGAACCACTAGTTTGTGTGTGTGTGTGCTTGTTAAGCAAACAACAAATATAACTTAATATCATTAGCCAAATGAAATCATTCCACCCTGTTTATATTACAATTGCTTTTGTTGAAACTTTATTAGTGTTCCCCTGTGGAAAATATAGTAATTGCCATTTTTAATAACTATTTTAAATGCCCAGTTTTTGTAATTCTGCACCTTATTTTTAATGTAATGTTTATTTTTATTTCTTCCCCAGTGAGCAGAAGAACAATATAAAAATTATAAGGTGTACTACTGTGAAGCAATTTAAACTGCTGATTTAAGCTAACTGTTACGCTCTAGAATTAACTCATGCGCATAATGATGGCATCTACAAAAGTGATCATTTAGGAAATGCTATTATTGCAAATTAGTTTGCGAGCATAGAGATCAATATGGACTTGGAGATCTGTCATAATTTAAAGTCACTTCAGATAACTATCAAATGAGTAGCTGAGACATATTTTGTTTTCTTATCAGCACTCTGTTCAGCTATATATTTTAGTTGCTAATTACTGGGGTGGTAAAGTCCTATAACCATGCAATTGGCTTTGTATGAATTCTTCAAACACATATTTCTAAACTACCAGGTTACTAATGAAACAGACAGAATAGATACTTTATTGAATAAGTCTTCAGACTATTTCAAGCAGGTAAAAAATAAAAGTAAGAAACAAAATCATCAACAAACAAGCACATTGATAAGTACTAATATTATAACATACAAAATAATATATACATATAAAATAACAATAACCACATTTCTAAACTACCAGGTTACAAATGAAATAGGATCAGACAGAATCATTCTAGTAAACAGTCCTCAATAGCAGTGAACGTTTCCTAGAATTACACTTCAGACCTAAGAAGTATAATATTTCTTGTATTTTGAAACATAGAAAATACAGCTTGTCTTACAAAAGTAAGAGCAGCTACCGAAAACAGGTCTACACTAGCCCAAAATATTTTGCTGCCTGAAGCAAAGAATGAGATGGTGCTTCCGTTGCATTCTGAGTACAGAGGCTGACCAGAGCAGCAGCTGGGTTTTAGTCTGACCCTGGCATTAGGCCAGCATCATCCACTACACCTGAGGGCAACAGATTAGCTTTGGGGGCACAAGGCAGGCCATGTGACATACCCAACAGTGTCCTCCAACAGCTCAGCCACTGCTTCAGTGGGTACTTGCTTTCTACTCCAACCAAAGCTGCAGTGGTAGACCCAGAATGTACCACATGAACAAAGAACAGCATGTACCAAGTCGGAGGAAATTGCCAGGTGGGGCTTTGGAAAATGACCAGAGGAACACCTAACTCTGCCTCCCAGCATCAGCTATCTGACGTGGGTATTCCTTTCTGCTAGTGGTAGGCCTGACTGAATCCTGGGGTTTTTATTCTTAGTAAACCAACTGTGTTGCTGTTTGATTAGCATCTGTAGTTTAAAGAGAAAGGCGAATGAAAAGAGTGCTTTTTTTAACCCTATAGAAGGAAAAAATGA
The DNA here is from genome assembly GCA_030847615.1 of Gambelia wislizenii. Taxonomy (NCBI): domain Eukaryota; kingdom Metazoa; phylum Chordata; class Lepidosauria; order Squamata; family Crotaphytidae; genus Gambelia; species Gambelia wislizenii. The sequence goes on along the minus strand of JAUMIR010000001.1, from coordinate 158,345,896 downwards.
CTGCTTCCTATCTGAAAAATATATGCTTGCTTCAGTTAGACAAGCACTCATCTGTCAGTATTTACTCAATTGAATTCACATTGCCAAAAAATAAAATAAAATAAAAACCAAGAGTCAAATAAGAACCTATTTTGTAGTGCATCCACTGAGAGCAACCATGCAATCAGGCAAAGACAGTTATTAATCCTTAAAAGCAAGAACAGCTGATATATTAGATTATGTGTAGATCTTGACATACAGTGTTGCTACCTACAGGGGAATTAGAGGAAGCAATGGAAGTAATTCATGTTCAAATTAACTCAGAAAACACCCCTTTAAACAACCTCCCCACAGGAAATTTTGACTTCATAAAGGACTTTATCAGATGCACACAAAATGGCATGATAATGACACCATATAACTGTGAAAGGGTGTGCATATCAGACAACGTCGCCCTTTCATGGTTATGTCCCCTCCAAAACCTGTAGTTTTTAATCCCCCATGTTGTGTTTTTTGGTTTGTTTTTTGCTGGCATAGCCAGCATGTGTAACCTCGCATCTTTTTTTCCATGTACATACCTCGTGAATGGCCGGACCAGCCAGAACACTTCCAGGTGAAAACTTAACACCCAGGTAGGTGACACACTTTTTATCACCTTCCCCAGGTTACTTGGGATTTTTAAAGTATGTGTATGTGCTTTCTGTTACTTCTTGTCCCTTATTTTTGTTGGTTTTGGATTTCCCATGCGAGCATCTTCTCACAAGAATCCACGGAACTTTGAATGAGGAAGTGAACGGAGCTCCATTTACTTCCTCTTTCATTGCTGGGAAGCCTTTGGACGGGAGGGCAGGTAAGTGCGGCAGGGGGCATTCAATTGCTAGCATAAAATGGATTTTTTATGCCAGCAAAAGATCATTTTCAGGGGCTTGTCTGATAAGGTCCATAGACAAAGCAAGGGGAAAACTCAGCAATTAAGCTGCAAGCAAAACAAGTGACCATATTAGTATGCCTTACTTATTCCATGAAGAGACAATACCAACATTTTAGGGACATTATCCACTGCCAGTTCTTCACACAAGTTTACATTATTTTCTGCCTTTTTCTCCCTCCCTTCTATTCTCAACACCATAGGATTACCTCCTGGCCATAACCTGCAGTGGAGCAGGAGCAGCCAGGCTCTAAAGACAAGCCCTGGAGGCAGCTCCATCTTTGGTACTGGAGAAGGACCGTCATCCCAGCAGAAAAAACCAGTTGTCTCAAGAAAAAAACAGTTATATAACAAACAGTTACAACTTCGTGGTACTGTTGTATTCCTACTAAACTGTCTTCATTCGCTATTTAACACCTTTTTATTTCTTCCTTGTCTAACCTAAACCTGACAGCAACAATAACATTTTAAACTTAATTCACTTGCTACAGACTGATCTAAAAACAACCAACAGATAGGACAGATAGGACAGGATACCTTCAAGAGACAATTCTTTGGCAGTCCAGTGGAAACCATGTATTACTGCAATGACTATTTTTCCAAGCCAGGAACGGTAACACATCTGGAGATAGAAATCCTGAAATAGTATCTTTTCTTTCTTTCTCTGGACCCAAGAAGTGTTTGGCTTCAGGAAAGGAACAATACAACAGCCAAAAGATCCTGGCAGATTTGCTGCTCTGCAGAGAAACTGCCACTCAACTTGGCAAGTAAGTGGATATAATTCTGTCCCAACTAAATATGGTGGAGTACATAATTCATTCGGTTTGCTTTAAAATGTGAGCTTGACTAATTTCACTCTTTTGAACAAATGATTATCTATGAACAAATAAATATACATAAATTCTAATGCAAATGTAAACAGCCTTGAAGTTTAGAACAAAGCAACTTAAGATATGATAAATTAGAAACCAAAACTGACAGATCTGTTCCTCTTTAGTGAACTGTCTCCCTTGCTTTTCCTTGACATCTCAAGAACAAGATTCAGTAAGTAAATAAGTTTCACCGAAAGGCTGTTATACTACTTGTAGGTCACATTTACACAAAATGCCAAGCCAGCAAATGCCAGGAACTCTGGTTTACTGTGTACAAACAGTATGCTGGTGCACACTGCTCAGTAACTGTTCCTGCTAGTAACAGGTACATCTAAATCATGAAGCTTTGCTCTATGGTTTATTATGTTGTCTGAACCAGGCAGAACTTCGCTCTCTCTCTCTCTCCCAGGGACACAATCCATGGCATGTCCAAACTTGTCCTTAGAGGAACTTGCATACAAGACTTCTGCTACCAGCCTACAAATATCTGTGTATCAAAAGCTAGATTAAACTGGAAATTGCCAAATTCCTCACTCTCAGAACTGAGACTCCTGAAAAATACACTAATTGTAAGGCTGTTTCCTGAAAAATGTAATATTAGATCTATCTTTATAGTTTGAGTCAAATGTGTCTCACTCGCATTGCCACCAGAAAAAATGAACAGCTGTTCTCCTTCAATTTAAGATTTAATATGAAGAAAATAACAAGAATTCATGGAATCATTTATCAGCTCTACAAAATGGTTTTCTGTTCTGTCCTGCTTGTGTGCTAGCCCACAGTTTGAGGAACATTGCACCAATGACAACCTTATCTAAAAGGTCAGTGTTAGGGCCCAGCATGGCATTTTGTATCTAGAGCAAAAATAAATAAATAAATAGCCACATAAAGGATGAGTTAGCAGGCATGATGGAAAGCGGTGAATATAAAGAAGGAATTCAGCTCCATAACAAGACACAGAAACATTGTCCTAATTAGGTTTTCTACTTTTTTACTTTCTTTTCAGTAAAGTAAAAGATAATCAGAGCAACATGGGAATTTCCAAGCCTCTAGCACCTTCCATAATATCTAAAAGTTTTAAGTACTGAAGCATAGGTTGAGTTTGCCTCAGCTGACCTCTATGCAGTGCTGTTCACAAGTCTGCTCTCATATGTCCCCTGTCTATATTTTGGTTTCTCTGTATAGGGATCATAAATAGCCCTTCCTTTCTACCAGTATTTAAATTATTAGGAATTGTTTGATGCTCTTCTGCTCTAACCCTAGTTTTTCACCACCCAGTTTAATGACAGAAGTTTGTTTTCAAGTACCACCAATCCAAACTACCTGGTTTCAGACTCCTAGACATTTAGTCCCCTCTCAAGCCCACTCTTCTGACACACTACAGAAATAATGCAGTTTGACACTGCTTTAACTGCCATGGCTCAATGCTACAGAATTCTGGGATTTGTAGTTTTGTGAGATATTTAGCCTTCCCTGTTAGAGAGCTCTGGCGTCGGAACAAAGTAAAAATCCCAGGATTCCATAGGATGGAGCCATAATAGTTAAAGCAGTGTCAAATTGTATTATTTCTGCAGTGTGGCAGCAGTCCTTGCTATTCTATAACAGTGCAGCAGTAAGTTATACACAGTTAAAAAAAATTATATATTTTATTGCTATATACATTTTGTTGCTATTACTGCTAAAGATTTTTGAAGTGATACAACTGGCTTACCTGCCCATAATCCTTCTGTTTGGTTACATTTCTAGCCCTTCCATATGAAGTATCACAACAATGCATCTTTTTCTATGACAACTTAATAATCTTGTATTGGTTTTCATTGTAAGCAACATTACCACTTTTATTTTTAGATGAAAAATGGAATATAAATGTATCCAATTAAATCCCAGTGCATGTCATATGGTTAATTGTAATAATTTGTTAACACAGATCACTTATAGATACATAGAGAATTTCAGTATACACTGTGTGTATGTGCGTGTGTGCGCGTGTGCGCATATGTGCCTTCAAATCCCCTGTTGACTTATGTCAACCCCATGAATGAAAATATGGTTTTCTTAGGTAAGGAATACTCAGAGGTAGTTTTGCCAGTTCCTTCCTCTGAAATACAACCACCCCTCCACATTTGTGGGTTAAACATTTGCACATTTGCTTATTTGCAGATTACTACCGTTCATATCTTTTTCTCTAGACATTTTCTAGGTCCTCCAGTGTGATTCTATGGTATGCTTCCACCAGAGGTTGACCACAGAGTTGTGCTGGAGGACCTAAACATTCCTAGACAGAACACTGTTACCATGTTCTACTACCCCTTCACCTGGTAATATCTCATAATTGGCAATATTGGACACTTCAAGAGGTCTAGTAGACTGGGATGAGCCAAAGTGAGGTCAAACAGAGGTCACAAGGACCTTGGAAGATGTCTCAGAAATATTTTAGCAAACACACCCAAGCTAGTGGAGCCCCTAGTAAACAACACCATTAAGGAGGTATGTGCTAATTTCTTCTTGGACTCCTTGGCCATGAGTCACACATCCTAAACAATCAAGTGACCTACGCAACCCAAATCCCCAGGAAGTATCCCTTAGACCCCCCTGCTCCTGTTCTCCTTTGTTCCTCCCATGAGAGAATCATTTAGCCATTGTTGTAGCCAAAATGTGCCTTAAAGGCATGAAATGGGTTATAAATATTCCAGCCTAAACAACAGTAAAGTGTGCCACTGTGGATGAGACCTGGATACTCTCTTTCTCAGTGTGCCCCCAGATCGGCACTTCCAGTGCCACCCACAGACTTCTGAGCACTTTGCTACTCTTTGAGACTGGTAACTATCACCCTGTTTCCTGAATCTATTCCTCTAGCCAACTTTCCTGCCTTAAACTTTTCAATAGCCTTGTGAGGTTCTTATGAGCATGTGTAATTACTTTTTGTGATATTTCTAATAAAAACATTTTTATTTCACTATAACCTGGAATTCTCTGCAGTTAATACTGGTACACAGGTGAAAAGGTCCCAAAGTTACCCACCTCTCGCAGCATTCCCTTTAAGCTAGTGATAATTCCCCAAATATTAATATACAGTAGTTTTGGTATCATGACTGTGGCTCTAAAGCACCCCCACCTCTTCAGGTAACAACACTTCTCTAGAAATCTCTAGGTCTTCCAGCGTGACTCTTATGGTCAACTTCCAGTGGAAGCATATCATAGAATCATGCTGGAGGACCTACAAATGCTTAGAGAAGTGTTTTCTCAGGTAAAAAAATAGCAGACCTATATTCATGGTTTTTCCACTTACATAGGGGTCGTACGCCACTAACCCTCACGAAAGTTTGAGGACCGACTATATAGCCTACAGCACTTGGTATTTGTTGGCAATCTCCCATCCAAGTACTAACGAGGGCTCACTCTGTTTAGCTTCCAAGATCAGATGGGATCTGGTGCCTTTTGCATATTTAGGCCAAATCACCAGCATACACTTTAGCAAGAGTTACTGCAACAGATCAATACACATATGTTTTACAAGATATGCAAAACTTTTCCAATGGGTCATATGCAGCTCCTGATCTGCTAAGAAGCCTAGATCTTTTTCACATGCATGGCTTGCCAAGATAGGTCTCCCACAACCTACAAGTCCATATCTGCCTTTATTTTTTATTTTTTGTACCTAATCAGCCGCAAAATGTGGACATTTTCAAAATTAGGGCTATTTGAGACCATGCTTTTTCAAAATGATGATCTGGCTGATTTCTGTTCTTCTGTGGTACAATATGGGTTTATATTTGTCCTCATTCAACTTGATGGCAATTATTGCATAAAGACGTAGGAAGCAAGGTTTATGTGCAACATGTACATAAATAAGGTTATCGGGAAACTATGAGACCATCATAGGCATTGTTAGTCTTCAGAGGTCATGCCTGTATAAGAACAAAAAACAAACCATAATAGAATCTACATTTATCAGGTCCTTGCCAATATAGTAAATGCTTGAGTGTGCACAATGGCCTTAGGTAGGTAGGTATTTTGCCTCTTGGGTATGTACAATGGGTTTAGGAATGTTGCCTCTTTCAGTGTGCTGACTGGCTGCTTAGGATCCCTCCTGTCACTCCCTCAGCCAATCACCACCCACATGCAAATTCCCTCTCCACCACACAATCCTCTCCTGCCACTCATGGATAATCTGTATACTGGGAGTGACCAAACAATGTGCTACAGTGTTGGCTATAGTTACTATGGGTACAAGCCTTTCCAGTTGACCAACGTCTCATGGCTGCACAATTCCCACTTATGATTTAAGTCTACACAGTAATATAATTTCTATTCCTATTGCAATGGGACCCAGGCAGTCAACTGGTGGCGGTGGTGAGTCACCGCTGCTGCCGCTGCGACAGAACCCAGGCAGACAAATGGCAGCGGGACGCCGCTGTTGTCACTGTGACAGGACCTAGGCAACCAGGCATGAGGTCTACCGGGCATTTTGGAGGGAGTTTTTTTAATGGTGTATGGTACACCAGGTCTAGCTAGTATATTTTATTTCTTTAAAGTTAAGATTACACTGTGGTCTATTTGACCACAATATTTGACCAACAGAACCCCTTTTCTTTATGCTAGAATGTTATTTAAATTTATGAAAGAATGAAGTCAGTTGGCATTCCCAAATTTCATGAATATTAGTTCTAGATTGACACTGTGACTAACAGGACTACTCTTTGGAATTTGGTCATTTCAGAAGCATCATGCTCCATTTTGACATTTTAAAGGAAAGTAAATGAACTAGAGAGAGAATAAAAATGAGAATAGCCAAGCCAACTTAATGTTAGTACACATGATTTAGGAAGAAACAAACAAGGGGATATTAGTGGTTTGTGTGTTAGACCAGAAGTCTGGAAACCAGGGTTTGAATCCCCGTTCAATCATGAAAACCCACTGGGTGACCTTGGGCAAGTCATATGTTGGAACCGACTTGAAGGCACACAACAACAGTAATGTATTTTGCTTGGAGATAAAAGTGAAATGGTTGTTATGCTAATAAATAGGCAATATCCAAAAGATTGTTCAACAGGAGAGTTACTGGGCACTGGAATCCTTGTAAATGGAGAACAAGAATTTGCAATATGGGTTTAAATGGAATTTTAGTACAACCATGTCTTAACTTTAAGAACTGAGAAAAGGAATATCTTTTATTTTTTACTGGGGAAAAGGTAACATTTTTATTCAGGGGCTAAAGAAATTGCCTTAAAGAAGATTCTCATGCTATTCCTATGCAATCAGCTTTCTTAATTTCAAATGGCACTATTAATTTTAAAATAAATATAATCAGTTTTAGTGCAGGTCCTTGGCCAGAAAAGATGGGATATTATGCTATATGGTTTAAACTTTGTCAAGTTACCATCATTATCAAAGGTTTTCAAATAACTACAGTAGGACTGCTGGATCCATGGGGCATTGGTTCCTGGGCCTCCCGTGGAAACTGAAAACCACAGATAACAGTGAACACCATTGAAAAAAATGGGACTTCTGGTTTAAAATACCACAGAGTTGCCTTGGAGGACCAAGAAAACATCTAGAGAGGATGCCTCTCTAGGCATTTTCTAGGAATACTCTATGGTAGGTGTGCTGTTTTGTGTCCTGCAGATAACTGAAACCACAGATATTGGTTCTGCAGATAAGGGGGTCCTACTGTATATGGAAGATTAAGGAAGCCTCTAATGATTGAACTCACAGCTTATAAATAAAACAGTTCTTGCAGTCTTTAGAGATATGCTGTTTGTCACACACAGCTGTCCTTTGTATGAAGTTCTGATTTTTTCTTCAAAACAACAAGTTTGGTTCACTACCCAACAAGCCAAAGAATCACTTCAAAGGGAGCCAGTCATAATAAATGTTTTGTCCACTTTTGTGGGTATTTATTGAGCTGTAATATTCAACTGAAATATTATTTGCAAACATTGTTAAGGTGTATTTCTTGTAACAGTATAAACATATTTACTCTACTAGTTCTTTTTATTATATATATTTTAAAATATGTTCAAGTGGGTAACTAAGTCTTAATATCTGTACCTAATAATAATAATAATAATAAGTATTTATACTGTATATATCATCATTTCTTAACAAACGAACATAAAAATAAAAACCCACTAAAGCAAAAGATGTAGCAATGGATTCATATAGTAGATTTTTTATAATATTGGAAAAATTATTGTCCCTTTGTCACTTTATTTTCATTAGGGAACAAATGGTTCTTGACAAGCTGTAGTTCTATTTACAGTGTTAGCATTTGCTTTCATTACAATTTTCATCAGGTTAGTTAACATGCTGCATGTGTAAATAACAACTTCTGGTTAAAAAATTAATTTATTAAATAAACCAACTATCTCATAATAAATGGTTCTTTTAACCTAAGAATTAGTACATTAGCAATCATTTGTATGATTCATATGACACCAAGGGCTAAATATACAAGCTATGCTTACAAAAGGGCACAACGCAGACAATTTGAGGGCAGAACTATTAAGTCACCCACAATTAACAGCCACTAATTGGCTGCTGGCTCTCAGTCATGGTTCACTACTATTTCCTTTTTGCTTTTCAATGTAGTATTATGCTGACCCATTTCATACGGATTCAGAAGTTGTTATGTAAACATTCAGAGCCTGTAGAAGAAGTGTCCACCTTCAGAGCAGGAATAGTACAGTAGTTTTGAGCCACATAGATTCAGTCTCAGTATAACCATGTAAATCAGTTTATGCAGACAGGAGAATGGAGCACAGAGTTTCTCCTGAGTATGAAATCTTTTGGAGAAAGTTTTTGTAGAAAGTTTTATGACTGAATGTTCCAGGAAGGAGAAAAACAATACAATTCTCTGCATCTAGAAAAGTACAGCTTCCCTCATGACATGTAAAGATTTTATTCCTGTGGGGGAACCTTTACCACTTGATACTGCTAATTCTATAAACCAGTCCACGTTAGTTGGCCTTTGTCTCTATGACTCCCTCCAAGCTCTTAAAATACAGATGACAATGCCATTACAATTTTACAGAACTACTGTAAAAATTACTCAGAAATTATGTGAAGTACTTGAGCACTTAGTATTTATACTGAAGGTTTCATTAATATGAACTGACCATGTTGTTTGGTTGGAATAGTGACTCTTGTTTGACAAATGTGAGAATTAAAACAAACTGACCAGTTTATCACGTAGGATGGGGTGGACAACTTGTGGCCATCCACAGGTAACTGGGCTGTAAGTCCTATCAGCCCTGGAAAGCATAGCCAATGGGGAATGCTGGGAGATGTAATGCAACAGCATTGGGAGGGCCACACATTAGTCACTCTTGTTCTGAGGGACACTGGCATCTCAACTGGTTAAAATATGAAAAGCAATGAAAGTCTTGCAATGATTAGGACTTCTGCTCCACCAGCAGTCTAATTTTTGCTGAGGCCTTTTGATCACTCCTAAGTGTGTCAAATATAAGATAGCTTGGTTGCATAAAATAAATTACACAAAATCTATAATTGATTATTTCTCCAGAGAGGTAATTATAGTATGTTTCAGCAAAATGATGGCAGTGGCAGCAGCAGCAAAAGTCGGGGGGAGAGAAAAATGTTTTACTTTACCTTACACTAAGAAATGTATTACAGGAGGACCCCCTTATCTGCTTGGGATTGGTTTGGAGGAGGGCGTGGCTACTGAAAACCATGGATAATAGTAAACACCATTGAAAATAATGGGACTTCCGGTTTAAAATACCATAGAGTTGCCTTGGAGGACCTAGAAAATGGCTAGAGATGACATGTTTTCTAGGAAGACGGTATGGTAGGTGTGCTGTTTTATGTCCTGTGGATAACTGAATCAGTGAATAATGAATCAGTGGATATGGAGTCCTACTGTATTCATAAACTCTGAACTCTGAAATGAACTCTACTCCCTGAAAGCTTTTATCATAACAATGTCTAGAAGTGTCAGTGTCAGCATAGTGACAAAAGCTCTCAAGACATGGGGATGCACCATTCAATGATGGTCAACACCTCCGCTAATAACTATGATTTCAATCCTGTTGCTTAGATAAAGATACTATATAGTTAACACTATATACTGTGAAGTACAATATGTTCCTCACACAGTTAAGAACTGGGAAGTGGAAGTTTTCCAGGTGGTTTTCTGACCAAAATAAATCTATAGGTTCTGTACTAAAAGGCGTGAGGAAGATGTCTAGATAGGCCTTTGGTCTCATCCAGCATGTCTCTTCCTATATTCTTATGAGATGCTGAAGAAACTATTCTGAACTGACAAAAAGTGCAACAAAGATTACTTAAGTGTCACACGTACTATTTCCAATTATTTTGCGTGAGACAAATGGTCCGTGGTCATAGATCAACCAAATTTCAAAGGGATAATTTCTCTCAATGCACATGTCATCATTTGAGCTTCAGTGTCACAGAATCTCAGAATCACAGAGTCTGGAAAAGACCACAAGGGCCATCCAGTTCAATCCCCTGCCATGCAGGAAAACATAATCGAAGTACACCAACAGAGGGCCATCCCGCCTCTGTTTAAAAACCTCCCGAGAAGGAGACTCCACCACACACTGTATTCCACTGCCCAACAGCTCTTACCATCAGGAAATGCTTCCTAATGTTTAGATGGAATCTCTTTTCCTGTAGTTTGAACCCACTGCTCCATGTCCTAGTCTCTGGAGCAGCAGAAAACAAGCTTGCTCCATCCTCAATACGACATCCCTTCAAATATTTAAACATAGCTATCATACCCCCTCTTAACCTTCTCTACTCCATGTCCAAATCTATATTTGTTTCCAAACAGAGTTTTCCAGATGTTCACATCTCACAGTATACAAATAACACAATTACACGCAGAAGAGAGCAATTTTGCCATGCATTGCCTATGTTTTAATTTCTCTCTTCGCCATTCAAGAGGCTGCTTTTTGGCTTGAGGAAATTAAACCCCAGTACATTCTGGGAGATTTCCTTAAGAGTATGCAGTTGATTTCTTCATGTTTAGGTACCACAAAGCAGAAATTAAGGGTCTTGTTCAAGTCTTGTACTGACAGGAAACCCTGTTCTACAAAACTGTGATTAAAAAGATTCCATAAATAACAGTTAAGCTTTCACCTATTTAAACACTTAACACATATCTAGGACAGCTGTTTCCATAATGTAGGTATCTTCCCTTTGTATCTTGCTCTGCCTCTACTGAACTCTTCAGTCACACTCTGGTAGAAAATGTAGACTGAGGTAGATACCCATCAGTTCCATGCTGAATCTCTCTGGAACTAACCAGGATCCACGCTCAATTCCTGCTGCTCAATTTCCAACAAAATGTTCACCTTAAAAAAAAAAACATAAACAAGATGCACGGTAGTGCATGTCTTAGTTTTTAAGGAGGCGTGCACTCCCTGGAGTGTGATTCTCCTTTAAAATAAGATATGAAGTCCCGCACAGCCTGTTTTCAAAGAAAAAGGCATCAGTTTTTTCCCACCACCATAGGAAATTGGGCAGTGGAAGAAAACAGATTGGAAGACATGCAAATGCTAGAGGGAAAACATGCAGCATGTGATTTGTCCACCTGATGCCAACAACCGAACAGGGTCACTTCATTAAAAGCTGTCGCTTTTTTTTTTTTTGAGCTTACAAACTAACACAGGGTGGAGGTGGGCTGAGCAGCCTTCAAGCCTTCGCGGACCCCCTGTGAGGACATCACAGCCCCCTGGAGGTCCATGGACCACAGGTTAAGAACCACTGCTCTAGTGCATGCCTCCATACTGTATAGTGAATGAAAGAGCCCTCCAGTCTTTTTAACATGTTTGGAAGCACATGTTTAAATTAAATGTATCAATTAAGACTTTGTTATCTGCAGCACCCCTCAGTCTTCAAACAGTCATTAGGACAACTCCTGGCACAGTTTTTTCCAGATGTCAAAAAACAGTTAACTGAAATTCTTACTCAATTCTTCTTTTTGAAGTCATGCTGCATATTTCTGAAAGACAGCCACAAAACTTACCACCACAACTAAGACCTTCATGGTTGAAATGTTCATTGATCCCTCAATAAATAAGGCATTAAGATACCAGAATTTTACTGTCACTTTCAGCTAATAAATCATGTAAGGAAGTTGTAGGAAAAGCTGGGAACAAGAATCAAGCAAAAATCTCAAAATGTCATTGCAGAGTGAGGCCCATTCACGCTACCCAGTTACAGCACATATAGTATACATAGTATGCTATGGCTGCATACTATGGAAAGATGGAGCCATGCCAAATAAAGTGGAATAACTGTGTGGTGGAAAAGGGCTTTAAAGTACAGTATCCTTAATTCTCTATGACCAAGTCTAGACACTTCTTTATTTTATTAACCTGTTCAAGTTCAAGATATTCTGGCCAGGTAAGAATAAGTCAGGCAAATCAGGTTAAATAGGAATATAGGTGACATATGCAAATTTCTCATATCCTGGCATAAACAGTATTAATCCCTATAATCAAATGCACAAAGGCCAAACATAGGTAAATTAAGAGAAAGGGATACAGATATGCTAGTGGTTTCTAACATCTCTATACATCCAAGATAGTTTGATGAATTCTGTTATGGAGTTCCAAATGTTAAAAATAGACTCTCGTAAGAAAGGTCAATTTCTACCCAGGTGCCAGCTCAATGGCCACTAGTTTAGCAGAGGTTTTCTTAAACCACCTCACTCTGACCTGTTTTGCCTCTTTATCTGAATTATTCATGTGTCAATCCTACACTGACCTCTTTTTTGGCTGTTAACCAAGAGGTTTCTTCTTCAATAAGGGTGGCTTCTCACATTACATTATGTATTTCTGGCATATACACCTAATAATTTTTAGCCAGTTTTTGGTCACTTGTGCTAATTTATCATTGAGGCTCTGCTTTCAGCCACAAATAACCAAAACAAAATATGGTTTTCAGAAAGAAGGAACAAGGAAACATTAATTACTAGCAAAACAGCAATAATAGCAACAAATAAGGGAGACACACACAAAATGATATTAAATATTTTAAAGGGGTCTCATGAGTGAGCAGAATCCACCTGTATGCCATACTATCCTACATTTCACATATGGCCTCTTGTTTTGTTTGTTTTTCAACGAACACTACCAGGCCTGAGCCAGAATAATTCCTCCTCAAACGAAGACCTCCCTCCTAAAAGTCACACAGTAGTTTGAAGAACACATGGGCTCTGGTTCCAGTGTTACCCCAGGCACCCTTCAAATCTCTAAAGAGACCATACTGGATCCATCTCCAGATCCATCAATCAGTCAGCCCTCCATATCCAAAGATTCTGCATCCACAGATTGAACCAACCATGGTTTGAAAATATTCCCCTGCAAAAAATTCTAAACAGTAAACCTTGATTTTGCTGTTTTATATAAGGGACACCATTTTACGACACCATTGTATATAATGGGATGAGCATCCATGGATTTCGGTATCCGTGGGGGTGGGGCAAATCCTGGAATCAAACACCAGTGGATACAAAGGGTCCACTGTGCCCCCAACTCACCTAGTGCAGCTGTCTCACCTGACGTGTCAACATAATGGTCAAACAGCCTCCCAGTCCAAAAAGCACCAACATCAAATGGTGCAGGCAGCCACTTATGAATGGAGCATGGGCCTCAAAACCCAAAATAACCAGGCTCCTTGGGAGTAAGGGGCATTTTCAAAAGCAAGCGAAGGACTCCTCAGTATAAATATTCTTAAAGGGTGGCTAATAAATTACAGCTTGGTCTGAATGGGTTCTCACCAGACATGCAAAATTTTCAGAAATAATGAAGCCATAGATAAAATTGATTTTTTCCAGAAAAAAAATGAAAAATGGACAAATATGATATTAGAAGAGGGGCACTCCAAAAAGCGATACAAGGACTCCCTGAAACAACACCTCAGGGTAGGCCAAATTGATCACCAACAATGGTCCACCCTGGCCTCACATCGGGAGGCGTGGAGACACACTATCCACAATGCTGCAGGCTTATTTGTGAACTCACGCCTAACAAGTCTTGAAGAGAAACGACAATGCAGAAAGAATCACAACCCGGAAACATCACCCTTTGCTGTGCCTTCTGCAACTGGACTTGTTTATCTCGGATTGGCCTTTTCAGTCATCAACACACTTGTAGAAAACGCGGGATGAGTCCTTTCTGAATCTTCATTCACGAAGAAAAGCCAGAGAGACATGCTGAATGTCAGTTTGTTACTTTAGTAACATAAAATGTATTATATATAATTTTTGGCATACATTTATCACATTTTGGTATATTAATAACACAGTTTATTCAAATGATATACAGTTGGCCCTCCACATTCCCTGGGGTTAGGGGAACAGGACTCCTGTGAAAGCAGAGAAAACACAAATATCTATTGGGGCCGCCAACCATATTTAACAGACAAAAAAGTACAATCCGCTACATATAACTTTGAGGTGGTGGGTTTCCTTTGCAAGGCAGAAGGGGGTGGCTGGTGGGATGTGCTGCTGCCTCCGCTGCTGCCCTACAACATTTTTATTAGGGACTTACAAGCCTTGCCATACTTAACAGTCTCCCTCAGTCTCATGAGGCATGCAGTCCCTGTTAAAGGGACAACAGTGGAGGCAGCAGCAAATAATCTGTGAATAATCAAATCTGTAAAAGTTAAACCTGCAAATGTGGAGGGCCAACTGTATACAAATTGAATTTCCTTTTTTTTTACATTTTCATTTTTTTGTAACAAAGAGCTACAAAGTCCTGGACTTTAAGGAACATATTTGGTTTTGCTAGTTTATTAAATATAGCCACAAAAACAATAAAACCAGATGAAAATATCAACATAAATAAAACAGAAATTTCTTTGTGTCCTCTAGTTTTCCACAGAGTCAAACAGACATAAAGCACTCATCCCCATGAAAAGAGCTGAGATAAGGAAACAAAGAACAAAAATTGCAATGATCAGACATTATACACTGTCTTACATAAAGTGTTCCTGTTAAATAGTTTTAGAAATAATCTGGGAGCAGTACATATAGAAACACCTTATCTTAAATATTTATCACTCTAAAAGAATATATTCCATAATCCATTGTCCACATGTTTTCCCATTCCCCATTCCCCCTCCCCACCCCCCGCTGGAACAACAGCTTCAAAAAATGGGGGGAAATAATTTCCCCTCTCCAATAATTTGTCTGTTCTTTTCCATTGACAGTGGAGATGGAAGCAGGACAAAAAGCAGCAAGAAAAAAAGGAAAGGGGGGGGGAAGGTAGCAGTGCTGATGGAAGGAGAAGACCACTGCCTTCGTACCACCTGTGTTATGACACAGGTGATTGTCCAAGGCAGACCTCCCAGTTTCTTGGCTTCGCTGTTTCCACTCTGCACCAGGCATTTGAGAAGGAGGCAGCACAGAGAAAACAGTCTTCTCCTCCTGCTACCTGGTGTGTGAACATAAAGTAAGTCCAACTAGCAGCATAATGGACCATTACACTAGCATAACCCTCCACCCCAGGATTTTGACCTGAGCTTCCAGTTAAGGTCAGTTAGCTATTAGAATAATACAGGTTCTTAGCCTTGTGCAAACCAGCTCCTGTT
Source organism: Gambelia wislizenii (assembly GCA_030847615.1). Lineage (NCBI taxonomy): Eukaryota > Metazoa > Chordata > Lepidosauria > Squamata > Crotaphytidae > Gambelia > Gambelia wislizenii. The sequence continues at coordinate 158,330,536 of JAUMIR010000001.1, read as the reverse complement.
TCCTGACTGACTTCCTATGCTCCTGACCTCAAGATACCAGCTGATACCTTGTTACTATTATCACGCCTGCCTTTGGACATCTGCATTTGTAAATGGCTTCATTTAATGACTCTACTATTTGACCATGGCTGCTTTGGGACTGCCTCATCCTGTTTGACCTCAGCTTCTCCTTAAGATCCAACATTTCTGGATTGCCCTGATAACTACCTGACACTGTGACTCTTGTCTTGGCTTGCTTCTTAGCCTGAAGCATAGCTTCCCTTCACGTCCTGATCAGGATCAAGACACGACCAGATCTATAGAATCCTAGAATTGTAAACAGGATGCAGACCTGGTTGCCCAGTATCCAAGAGTAGTGCCCTGTCTATAGTAATAAATATTAACCATTAATCCCATCAGAGAAAGAGAAAAAGATGCACATGCCCTGCTCTTGCTGGTAATTCCCATAACACATGCTGGTTAGTTTATCCCCGCTCCCTATAATGCACCAAAACTGTATCACAGATCGCCCTGGACTATTTCTTGGCTCCTCTGTACTGTAACAGAAACTGAGCATTTATATGACAAATGAAGTCTACTGAAATGTTTTCACTCTAAAATTCTGAGATATTTTAAATTAGAGAACTGCACTGAAATTACACCAACAGGTTGCAACTTCAATCAATCTGCACAAGATACATAATGTTGTAAAATTCGGATTATCTATACAGAGAATTGTAAGTTTCAGCACAGACTAAATACTTACCATAATTACTAGGGCTACACATGGGGCTACCAATTTGGTTTTGGACCCCTCTGGACCCAATTCAGACCAAATCAATCTAGACTCACTACGTTCTTATTCAGACCCTGAATCTAGATCAGGAATCCAGATCACCAGACCTCCCGCTCTGACATGCACTGGAAAACTCAGATGGCTATTAATGTCCTCCCTCCATCACCATGAAATGTGAGGACCCTAAATAGAAGATAAACTGAATCCAATTTCAGATCAGTTACTCCAGAGGTGTTTGTGCTACTAATTTGTAACATTTGTTGCTTTTCCAAAAACAAAACAAAACCAACAACAATTTTTAAAAACTGCTATTGAGTGCTCAACCATGGCAATTTATTTTGCATTGCTTTTAGCAATATTACCCAGAGCATCAGTCCACTAAGCCTGTTACCATTTGACTAAGGTATATGATATTTAAATGACAGCATACTTGAAGGGGTGTTTTTTCTTCATTCTACCATTAAAACCAATCGGTGGTATTCAATTACACAGTATAAGAATGTGCTGAGGAGATGCTTTATTTATTACTACCAGTGAAGTCCCCCTGATGATCCCACTGCTTCCCTTAAGGCATCTGGTGCTCTGGGCAGGTATTGGAAACGTTCCTCTTCTGGACCCATATTCCCCTCACCCCATCTTTTCCAGAGCTGCCTACCTAAGCTTCAGGCGTGGAGTGATGAAAGCTGTTGCCCACATCACTCTTCCGGCCTTTATAAGTACTGTCCCTGTTACTTGCCTCCCTAAATGCTTCTTCTGCTTCTGCTCTGAGCAGTATCACTTGGTGCTGAGTTTTAAGGTGTTGCAGTAGATTGCTGGTGCTGTAAGATGCTTCCCATATTCATCTACTGCTTGCAGTGAAGGCATATAGCAATCCTGGGATCTGTTTTGACCTCAGAATCTAACCTTCAATTCAGAAAAGTTCAACTGCTTGCACATTTTCGTGCGTTTCTTGAACCTATGATGCTTCACTGTGCTGAATATATTTGACTATTTGAGTGGGGTATTTATTCAGCACTTCATTTTCTGAAATTCCATGCAATGCTGAATCATGATAACTTTAAATTATATTTTCCCTCAGCATGAACTATGCCTATCACAAGCAAAAGCAAAATGGCTCCCCCTCTTTCTTTCTTCTAGAGAGGGTACAAAGAAATAATGCAAAAAATAATTCCAAAACTGATACCTGGATAATTAATCTAATCTGCTTTGGTTCAGTGACCAGTATAAAAATTAGGACCCAGCCAAATATCCCACTAAGCAACTTGATTTCAATGTCACTAAAAACATATTATTATTGATTCTACCATTGCCATTCATGAGTCCAGTGACAACAAATCCACCACTCCTAAATTGCAACAGTTTCAAAAAGAAAAGAAAAGAACCAAGCAATCATTCTATGCTATCTTCTCATCAAAATTCAACTAGGGCACATATTATGGCTCCTCCATTCTACTCCCAAGCCAAAAATTGTATCTTGGCTCTTCATTAGCAACATAGTTTTCTATTCCAAGATTCCAGAACAGCCATTCATAAAATGGTACTTCAGTGATTTATACAGAAGAAAAGTGGGATTTCTGGAGAATTTCTATATTAAGTCCCAATAGTGCTCCTTCCATCACATGTGCATCTATTTTATTATGTACATGTGCATTATTTACCTGCATTTTTCATCCAGTTACAGTAAGATAATTAAACTTTAGTGTTATTTTCTAAGAACATGTTCCAACAAATTGATTACAAACATATAAACCAGAACACACAGAAGAGGAAGCAGTGCTACAAAATACTATATGCACTTGCTATTTTTTTAAGGACACATGATCCTATTTTTTCCACCACTACAAACAATGTTTAAAATGTGCCTATTGCTTCAGTGTTGTTCTGGAATATCATACCCAACCACTCTCCCATTAGAAATATGGGAGAAGATGGAGTATGATCTCCAACTGCAAAAATCTATTTGCCATATAGAGGTCGCACCCCATATCAGCAGCAGAAATGTTCCTGAACCTACTGTGGTTACATGAAACTGTGGCTAATAGCAAATCCTATTGAACTGAATGACTTCCAGCTCAACTTCCAGCAGAAGCATACCAAAGAATTGTGCTGGAGGACCTAGAAAACACCTAGAAAGAACATATTTTTTCAGACACGGATAAGTGAAACCACAGATACCAGTCCTGTAGATACAGCGATTGACCTGTATAGCAAACATCTTGAAAAGTTTCATTACCTATACCATGGTAAAACAGACATTATTCAGACAGTCAGAAGCAGAAGACATTCCAAGTGTTAGCATCTTTGACGCCTGTTGCTCTAAGTCTATATTATCTTAGGATTCAGATATGGAGGGAAGAGGGTTAACAAATCTTGCTCCTGTTTTATAACTTGCCACCAGTGAAAGCAAGGATAGATTACCTTTTTCAGTAGTTCTACCACCCTGATTTTAAAGTAGATTCTCTGACCTGCACATGCCCTTAGTGGCATCTTATTTATTTATACATTTATTGAATGAATACCCTGTCTTTCTCCCAGGGTGCGATCCGAGGCAGCATCTTGTTCTCCTGCAAAGTATTCAGGAGAATGAGTGGTGTCTGCTATGGCCACAACATCTTAGGTGTACATCAGCCATCCAAACCTTCCTATCCCATCCCATTCTCTGCTGCAGTACTGTGTTTCTTGCCCCTGGGAGCTGTGACCAGCTAGCTACCCCCAAAACCACCCTGCCCTTTTTATTGTTCCTGGAAAAACAGGAACTGCTTTCACTGTTCCCTTTCCCATTTCCACTCCTGCAGCTTGAGGAGACATATCTGAGGCATGGGACCTTGGGTATCAACATTATTTTTCAGCTTGTTCTTCAACATTCCTTCCCCTTATGTTATTATAAAATGTGATGGCTTATTCAAGACCTGATGTATTTCCCCATTACTTGGCTGCAATCTGCCTTGTGATTCTAACTCACAATGTTAGTCGTATTTCTGCCAAAGGGTATTTCCGTCTCCCCAAAAAAACCACATGCCCAACGGCCACATGGGTAATGGGTCACTTAAATAATCCATACAGTAATTTCTTCAATGCACAGTAGACCCATATAAGTAATATCAGTACAATAGTTCTGAATTATTATTCAACCCACTACTTAGCTATCTCGGTATAGGCATACATCAGTTAACAAAGCCTCCAGCAAAGAAGCTCCTTTTAACAAAGTGTTTTTACATCTGTCCAGTCTCATTTTTCCTCCTTGTCCTCTTTCTACCTAGAAGTTTTTAGCAGCATCAGCACAGGAAGGATGATGAAGTAGACCTAGAGAAACACAAGTTTTTGGCACCACGTTGCAGCAGTGTGTCTGCAGTAAATAATGCAATAGAGCTTAAACTGGGAAAGAATGGGATTCTACTCTAGGTGACCCACAGTGGTTGTGTGTTCCAGCCTACAACAGACAAAGTAAACAGCAGCTGCCTGCAGAATCCCTTGCTCAGCATGTGTGAATAACAAGACAGAGAAAAAGGGGAGGCCAATTTGCCTGCCCCACCAACCAGCCACCCCTACCCCTGCATTTAAAAAAGCACAAATATGTAAGTACAGCCATTAAAAATGGAAATCATAAGAAAAGCAGAGGGTGGTGAAAGAAAGAAAGAAAGAAAGATCCCTGGATGCATTTTGGAAGAAGCTTTTGAGTGATCTCTAGAAGATTCAAAATGTTTTGGGCTGACCTGACCTGGCTGTTTCATAAGATGTTTGTTATTTTTGAACAAACAGTCTGCTGAAACATGTTGAACTGCTCTTCTTTTTTGTAACTTATCCTCATCTTTTCAATCTCTGATACCAAATTTTCTATTAAATAGGTAATCCCTAGGAACACATCTACTTCATTAATGGAGGTATACCTGTATTACTGAGGCCACAGGTAAAGGAATGATTCCTCAAACTTTTCACTAATGTCACTAGAATGTATTTCCAGTAAAATATATTTAAGTCCTGAGTGACCATATGTGATTTTTTTTAGGTTATAGCATATAAATTTTATATAGTTTATTATTACTACAATGAGATGACAAACCTGCTATGAAAGAATACCAGTAAGGGATAACAGCATTAAAGAATGTCATCTTTTCATCAACTTTTATACAAGTTAGAAAAGTCAAAACACAAGCATTATTTAAAACATAATAAACCGATCTTATCCTGTGATTTTTCAGTATGGAACAATTACCATGAGATGTTTCCTAATGGTAAGATGTCAGCAAGAAAATATATTGAAAATGGTAAACTTGACAATCTCAGTTATTGACAATAAAATTACCAGCTTGCAGCCTCAAAAACCTCTATCTCTGAACAAATCTGCTGATGCACAGAAAAGACAGATTTGCAGCTTCTCCCATCTCACTTCTTTCCAAGTCTAGTATTTGATGTTTTGAATAATGTTAAGCTAATTATTAAGCTGTGCAGCTTTTCTTTCCATTCAGAGTGAATATATCAAAATACCTACCTAAAACCTGGTTGAGTGTCACAGAAGTGCTATACTATTTTCAATACTATACTAAATACTGTACTATTTTCAGTTTATATCAGTTAAACAGGAGTGGATCAATAAGTTCAGCTGCATCAGTGTAAGCCAATGCAACACCAATGCAATTCAATCAGGTACTGTCACAGCATGGGGAATTCATAGCACAGTGGGAAAGGTGCAGGGTTTTATCCAGATCCTATCTTTGCTTTGCTATGACTTCATAACATTATGCCAGGAACATGGCATTGGAGTCAAGACAGATAAGTCCCCAAAATGATTCATACAAATCTCACTTCCCTGTCCCCAAGCCATATCAGAGAACAGAATTGTAACCACAACTGCCCAGGAATATACAGGCCACAGTAAATGAACACAGATCAATAGCACTTGTCTCATCTACGGAGTCAAACAATTATCCTGGAGAATCTGTGGCCTATGAATTCTACAGTGAGGCCTACCATCTGTCCTCTTTAGTGTTTCAACTATGACTGGAACAGTACTCCTCCTAGTGGTAGCTGACAGTTTGCATGTCAATGGACAGGAGCTGCCCAGCGTGCTAAATCTTACCTCTAAAATAGGTTCAGCACATTGGATAGCTCCTTTAAAATCCAGATTGCCCCAATGCTGTAAAAGTCAGTATTGCTCTCTCCTTCTCACCACTCCCATCTAACTAATCAGTGGCTGCAGGTATCATTTGCTGTTCTCCTAATCATGGACCATGAAAGAAAGATGGGAGAAGGCTGTGGATTCATCCTGGAAATACACTTGTTCATTGTGTGTAGAAAGAGATGACATCAGGGTTCTGTGATGTCATCATGGCATCATTGCCACCACTACAGTCTGAGCCATGCCCTTTCTGCATAGGACAGATGTGCATCATCAGTGGACGATAGCAGTTTCTAATAGTATGGTTCAGTATTCAACTTTGCTGCTAAGGATACACAAAAGTATGACAATGTTATGTAGCATAAGGCCACAAGGAGGATTGGTTGGTCCATCTATAGTCTAGCTACTTTGACTGCTAATGTACAAATAAGAGAATAAGTAGGAAAACTATACCTTCCAGAAGAAATTAAGGATGATTCCACAAAATAATGCAACCACCAGTACCGCAAAAAAGATTAACAAGAGACACCATTTCATGATGAATATTATTAATTTAAATGTGGATGTTAAGCTACTGAGGAACAGCGTGGTAAAACCATACATCTGCCTTCCTCTGTCTTTTCTATCCCACATCCTCAAAGATGCAAAATCATACTAAATAGGTTATAGTGACAAACAAAAATAGAATTTTATGATGAGTGAATCAACTTTTCCCTTCACATCAATTGTCATATTACAGCCAGTCATAGCAAACATCAACTATGGCCTAAACTCAGTGTCCAAAGCATGACCAGACAATGTTTTTGCTTCCTAGCATTTATAATCTACCCAGTTTATGCACCGACTCTAAAATCTGAAAGTCAAAATGAAAAATGAAGTGATGGAAGCAATAATATACCCTCGAACTATACATTAAAAAGTTTGTTTTCTTGAATACCTCACACAATTCTCATGTCAGCAGATAATTTACTCAGGAGACAGAGGATCTCGGGAATAGGGAGCACTATAGTTTTTAGTCGTCCGTTCCCCCCACCCTCCACAAATCAGTTATATAAAGAGAGGCTTACAGTCCAGGTGTTTTTTCTTGGGCCCCATCACTTCATGTGTGGTTGCTTTGCAGACGGCTCTAGCCACAGCTGATCCTGTAACGCTGTACTGAGCAGCCGCGATGCGATCTGTCAGCGTCTGGCCCGACATCTTCAACTAATTCTACGACTGCTACCACTTCTACAAGGGAGGGGAAAACAATTGAAGGATATTATTATTGTTGTTATTATGTATTATTACTATTGGGTGTTCTTTGTTTTTGTTTTTTTTAAATAAAGCATCCCCTTCGAAAGATTTAATCACCAAAACACCTATTTCCAAAACCTGGCTCTTCCCAAGCTGACTCCTTTCCCTACCTCCCCTGTTGTGTAAGTACTGTATTTGCACTGCAATGAGTCTATGATTAGAGAGAAACAATATCCAAGAGATGAGGCTTGGGGCAAATCAGGATATTTTTGAGATTGGGGAGATGAAGAGAAAAATACCCCTCCCATTAAAATATGTTAAATTCCCATTGGGGGGAGGGGGAGGGGGAGAAGCCCTTTCCTTCCCCTGCCTGAAAATTGCAGCTCTGGATTAGTATGATGGCGGTTCCTGCAAACCACCACCTATTTCATCTCCCTTGTTTGGAGAGGGGGGGCACTCTCCTCCTTCCCCGCCTCCCCAGGATTTCCCAGCCAGGGCCTTCCTAAGAGAGCCTCAAGAGGGCCCAGAGATGGAATTCAATAGCTGGGCTCCGCTTCGGCCTCCCGGCCTCCCTCCCCATGGCTTCCTCCTCCTGCTTCCACTGCAGCAAAGGCTGGCTCTCTCGCCTCTTCCCCTGCCTTTCCACCTCTCTCTCTCTCTCTCTCTCTAGCGGGAGATTATCATATCATTGCGCCATGTTACGCCCGCTCGGCGCCTTTCCCCCCATCCTCTGGCCCACCGCTCCCCGAAGAAGACCCTCTGAGGGCTCCTCGTCTCCCTTAGACCAGCCAAGCCCACCTCAGCCTCACACCCCCCACTCCCCCCAATTTGGCCCTGGGCCCCCTTACCCTCTCCAAGCCTCCGTCCTCCCTTTCCCTCGCCCGCTGCAATGCAATTCTCCCCCTTTCCAGCGGGGAGGACGGAATGATACCCGAGGCGGCTGCGCCTGCTTACTCTTCCATAGCAGCGCCTCCCCCCCCCATCTCCCCCACCCCTCTTGCGGGCACTCAACGCCCCGCCAGGCCTCCCCCTCGGCCGCCCTTTCCCCTCAGGCGCCTGAGGCGACAGCAGCAGCAGCAGCAGCCCCCGACCTGTCAGGGCGTCCCCGTCCTTGTGGCGACTGCCGCGCCTCTTCCCACTCTCCCTGGCTTTCGCTGCTGCCTTCGGCTCCCGAGGAGGCCCCCGTCTCTCCTCCTCCTCCTCCTCCCTCGCCGCCGCAGCCTCCCGCCAATGCCCTGAGCCTCCCCCGCTCTGCTGGCCCTCCAGGAGCGCCGTCCGCCTTGCTCCAGGGCGCGGGGAAAGCGCGCCTCAGGCGCCCCTCGCGGTTCCCTCAGGTGCGGGGAGGGGAGGGGAGGGATGCGCTAAAGCCGCGGGGCTCTGGGGGCAGCAGCTCTCCACGCCCAGGAGCTGCCGCTATTTCCAGCCTAATCCCCACTTGCCCGCCCAAGCCTTAATCCCCAGGGCGGCCACAACAAGCCTCCCCCTGCGCTGCGCTGCGCTGCCAGCCAGGCGGCGACGACGACGAAGAAGAAGGAAGGATGCTTCGCGACGAGGCACCAGCCCCGGCCAGCCAGCCTGGGACACACGCACACGCACACACACGCGCGCCCCCGCTCGCTCCCACCTCTGGCGAGCTCGCCTCTCCTGGCGCGTCCGGCACGGAGCCTCTCGCAGGTTCTTCCTCGCTTCTTCGGCTTCGGAGTCAGGTGACGCGGAGCGGACGGAGCGGACAGCCCTCTCGGGGTTGGGGGGGGAAGGCCGTCAAGCACGAGAAGAGAAGCCCCCACCTCCCAGCCCCGGGGGCTCTTAAAGGGGACACCCCTCTGGGTCAGCGCCGGGATTCCCCCACCCTGGCGCGCGGTTGGAAGGCGCCCCGCTTCCCGTGGTGGTTTGCCTCAGCTCTGGCGGGGTCCGTGGTGGAAGAACACCCCCTCCTTTTTCTCTCTCAATAGCATGGCTCTGCTTTTTCTATTTGTTTGGTGCCGATATTCCTCCTAAATCGTTCTCTCTCCGAGTCTACTCTACGCAAAACAATCCAGTTTGAAACTGGATCATTTGCCATGGCTCCTTCCTAGGGAATCCTGAGGTGCCCACACTCTTTGGTAGAGAGGGCCAAAGGCCTTGTAAAACTACAAACCCCAGGATTCCATAGGAAGAGGCCAGGGCAAATAATCCAGTCTCCCACTGGATTATTTGTGTCGTGTAAATTTGAACACAGTGTCTATAAGCAACTCCCTCTTTTGGAGGTACATGTAAAAAAAACAAAAAAGTAAAAATGGTATCAAACTCTGATGTGCTTGATATTACTTGGCTCCTCCATTGCTATTCACCGTTAATTTCAGAGCCTATATACATTACTATTAGATATTATTAGCCATACAGTACATCTAAATCACAACCAGACTTGTTTATCTTGGATTGGCCTTTTCAGCTATCAGTGCGCTTGCAGAAAGCGCAGGATGAGTCCTTCCTGAATTTTCGTTTGCCAAGAAAAGCCAGAGAGAGAGACATCTAAATCAACCTTTCTTAACCTTTTGACACTGGTGGAACCCTTGAAACAATTTTCAGGTCTCAGGAGCCCCTGCTTAAAAATGATTATATCTACAGCTAAAAAAAAAATGTTTATTTTTTCAATCTCAGATTATTATGGAACCCCTAGCAACCTCTTGTGGAACCCTGGTTAAGAAACCCTGGTTAAGAAACCCTGGTCTAAATAGATCCATAGCTACAATAAAGTGCAATCTTAAGCGCACTTAGTGAAAATCTTTTGAGTTCAGTGGAATTTCTGGATAAGTATACTTAAGATTGTACCTTAGTGCATTCATAATTATTTCTCATATTAAACATCTCAAATTTTAACTATTAATTTTAACTAAGTGCATCTATAAATGATTTCCAGTCTTTTAAGCTGTTCTTTGTAGATTTTAACCTTTGCATCAGAAAGATTTCCTCTTTATCCTCAAATCTTTCCTGTTGTAATTACCTGTCATTTTAATTGAATTCTCAAATTGTCATATTTTTCACAAAGGAAGATTCTCAAATTGTCATATTTTTAAGAACTCAAAAACTGATAGTGCTGTATTTCTCCTCTCCTGCAATCACAAATGGAGCAACACTGAGCTCATAAGTCATGAGTGAACTAGTGCAAGGAGTGGGGGTGATGTTGTGGTGATGTTGATGCATGTAGTTAGTCATCCTATTAATTAGACCTGAATCAGTCTGGTCCTAGCTGCAATGGTTTGTAATATTTCTGACTATTTACAAAGGCTATTTTCAACCATTTTTTTTCTTGGCTAGGCCCCAAATGATTATCTGTTGTGACAATCCAGAACTATTTGCTATTGAATAGTCACTTTGTATTTCATCATGAAATGACTTCCTCTGAGAGTCTTGGTATAGAGTTTATGGTTGCAGGATGTATAGCTTGCATACTGTTTCAGATTAGAGAGGTGGGTAAATTATGAATTATTTTACAATTGCAGATGTGTGGTAGCTTCTTGCTTTTTATAAAATGCTGGTCATTATGGCAAGCACCAAGGTCATAAGAGGCAAAGTCTTATTGCGAGGGTTATAGAATGCCCTGACAAGTAGAAAATGGTCTACTGGAGTCAGATTGGGATGGAGAGAGCTCTCCATGACCTGAGTCCCATGCTCTGGGATTTTGTATAAGAGACTATATGAAGGAAGACCAAAAATAATAGTGACACGTGGAGATTACAAGGAAATATTGCTGTGGATTGCCCTCTTCAGGGTTCCAACCAAACAAGATGGTGTGCCCGTCTTCACAGTTCCAGACAGAAAGAGGCAGCTCTTTCCCACTCAAGAGATATTGTAGGAAACCACTGAAACAGAATTGTCTGCATATGCCCACATCAGCAACCATATGCTTGTGTCCCAGAAGTCTCATTTCAAATATCTCATCACAAGATTGCTGTATCTTCCTCTTGCCCTGGAAATGAGTTGGGGTGTCAAGTCACTATTCAGCTTCAAAATTCAGAACTGCATCCTGAACACATGTATCAAATTTCATTCTCATTATCTCATTACTCAGTGGAGTTCTTGTATTAATAGTAAACAAATACTGTAACCAAACAGAATGCCAAATGAATGTCTCACTCAAACAAAATGCCTCATTTGGGATAGCCAGTAATTGGTTGTTGGCTTTTTGTAACAGATTGGGGTAACCAAATTGTCAGGCAAGCCATTATTTGCAGTTTAAGGACCAGGATGGTTTCCCCCTCGTGATCTTTGTACTACAGTTGTCCCTCCACATTCACGGATTTGATATTCACAGTTTTAATTATTCACTGCTTGAAAATATTCTTTAAAAAATAAAAAAAAATAAAAAAGCAAACCTTGGTTTTGCCATCTTATGTAAGGGACACCATTTTGCTATGCCATTGCATATAATGGGATTTGAGTATTCACGGAGAGTCCTGGAACCAAACCCCAGCAAATGTGAAGGGACAACTGTATTTCCTTATAGCATATATTGATAAAAATCCAAAGACTACCATGTAATGGGCTTTTGAAGATATGTAGAAGGCGTATAACCCGCAACCTCTAGTGGTGTATCCCTAAAGGCATTGTTCCTCAAATATGCAGTGGCTAATAATGTGTAGCCAAGAGATTGAAAGATGTTTGTAAATGTGGCAGAGCTGGGCAACAGGACATCATAACATTTGGGAGTTGTTGCAGTACTAGGGCTAAGAGACTGAGGACTTTATCAGATGTGTGAAAAAAAATGTATCAGAAGAATGCAACAAGAACACAAATGGGCAAAATTATCAGATGACGTCATAGTTCAGCCATTCCAGGGGTGTAGCACAGGTGTGAATAAGGCGCCACTTTTTATTGACAGCTTAGCTCGTCAATAAAAAAGTGACACCTTGTCTGTGCCAGTGCTACGCCCCAGGAACAGCTGAGGATGCCCTTTTGTGTTCTTGTCCCGTCCTTATGACATGATTTGGGATGTGGTTTTGTGAAATTTTTGGCGTCTGATAAAGTCCTCAGATTTGAATAAGGATATCCATGGTCTGAATTTATTTATCACCATGAACTCACTAGGTGCTCTTAGGCAAAGCTGTTCTCTGCCCCATACCCACATACACACCAGCATTATGATTGGGAGGTGATAATAACTTACTTTACAAGATAGTTGTAAACGTTAAAAGCAGATAATAATATGAAGTGCATTGAATGGTGGTATTACACCAATGTTTTAAAATGTGCACTGGCTGCTAGTCTGTTTCCAAGCCTAGTTCAGAGTGTGGGGTTGTTGTTGTTTTTACCTTTGAATTCCTAAGTAGCTTGGAACTAAGGGAATATCTCTTAGATTCCTCTACCAAATGAGGCAAGATATGTGTTTATGGGAAAGGGCTTTTCACTGGTGGCATGCATCTGTGAAAGATGAGATGCTCATTCGACACTTAAAACCTAGCTTGTTTTCCACTGCTCCAGAGACTAGGGAGATTATCAGATGGGAACAGAAAAAGTGTTCCCATCTCGCAATCTCCTCTCCCGCCCCTCTTCCGTCCCTGTAATGATAAAAAATAAAAACTTTTCAGACCTACCTTAATCGCAGCTCGTTGCCTTGGCAGGGTAGTCCAGGAGTGAATGGAGCTTGAACGGAGGCCCTTTCACTTCCTGGACTGAAATCCTCGCTGCTCTCATAGGAAGACAAGAGCACAGGAAATTCAAAAATAAAAACCAAAACACAAGACAAAAAGTTACACTATGCACCTAAACACACTTAAAACTTACAAGTAACCTGGGAGGGTACAAAAAAGTGTGTCACTTACCTCGATGTCCTGATCTCTCCCAGAAATGTTCTGGCACGGACCTCCCACTGATGCTGGGATTGCACCAGCATAAAGGGCATCTTTTCAGTCGCAGGATATTCCATGACAGAAATGGAACAGGGGATCCATTGACGGCTTAGCCCATCAATAAAAAGCAGCACCGGCAGAACAACAGCAGCACAGGTACATAACAAGATGGGAACGTCGTCTGAAAAGGAAGCCCTTTAACAATTTCCTAGCATTGTGATAACACCATATTTAGAGCATCTGATAATCTCTTAGGACACGGAACAATTTTTTTTTTATTTAGTTATTTATACCCCACTCTTCAGCCACAAGGCTATCAGAGTGGCTTACAAATTGTTTTAAGCAATAGCTATTTACACATCTACACTGCATTAAACAGTTTCCAATGTGTGTTAGCTAATTCCCCCCACAAGCTGGGTACTCAATTTACCGACCTATGAAAGGATGGAAGGCTGAGTTAATCTTGGAGCCCGCTGGAATCGAACTTGCAATGTGGTGGCTTGCAGGGCTGGCATTTAACCACTGCGCCACCAGGGCTCCTTCTACAGGAAAAGGGATTCCACCTAAACATTAGGAAGAACTTCCTGATGGTAAGAGCTGTTTGGCAGTGGAATAGACTGCCTCATAGGGTGCTGGAGTCTCTTTCTTTGGACATTCCTAAACAGAGATTGGATGGTCTGGAGTGTTTTGATTCTCTACAGTAGGACCCCATATCCACTGGAGATTGATTGGGGGGGCGTAGATACTGAAAACCATGGATAATGGCAAACACCATTGAAAATAATGGGACTTCTGGTTTTAAATACCATAGAGTTGCCTTGGAGGACCTAGAAAATGGCTAGAGAGGACACAATTGTAGGTAGGTGTGCTGTTTTGTGTCCTGTAGATAATTGAATCAGTAGATAATGAATCAGTGGATAAGAGGGTCCTACTGTATTCCTGCGTGGCAGGGGGTTGGACTGGATGGCCCTCATGTTTTCTTCCAGCTCTATGATTTTATGAAAATCATTTGTCTTTCTGGCACCAGATGAAGATGTTTTTATTCTCTTAGATATTTCAAGAACTGTTTTAATCCTTTTACACCTTTGAACTTTTGTCCTACTGCTTATTTTAATAATATTGAAATTATATTCTGCTGATTTTACTGTATTTTGGTTTCTTATTCTACTTCTTCAATCAGGGGCGGGGGTGAAAGAAAGGAAGAAATTAAAATATAGAAAGAAATAACCCACTTGGTAGGTAAAGTGTACAAAGATGGACAGAAGAATTCTATATTTATATAACACTAGGGTCAGAAAGATAATACCTTTGCACTAGTGGAAAAGCTGCCAAATCCAGTGTTTGCTCACTTGGAACAGGGAGGACACCAATAGAGAATGCAAGAACGGTGGGGAAATGGCAAAAATGCCCACAGTGTTCCTAATGTTACTGTCCAATCATGTGTATTTTTCTTCAGGGTGGCTGTTTAAACTATCGATCAGCTGCTCCATGCGAAATGGAACAAGATTTAAAATTTAACAGATTTTATTCCTGAAATTTGAAACAAATACCAGGCTGGGTTTGTTAGTTAATATAATATTACTTAAGAATCTTCCTTTGCGAATATAATATTACTTAAGGTATATGTGTCACATTTTAAAAGCTCTTCGTTTTTTTACCAATAGATGTTCTTGCACTTCACCTCCAGTCATCTCTCACTATTAGCTTTTCTGGCTAGAATGATGGGAGTTACAGTCTAACACAATTTGGAAGGCTACATATTCTTCATCTCTGGCTTTTCTTCGCAAACGAAGATTCAGGAAGGACTCATCCCGCGCTTTCTGCAAGCGCGCTGATGACTAAAAAGGCCAGTGAACTCGCCACGGGTCAGCGTAAGAGGGGCGCTCCAAAAAAGCGATACAAAGACTCCCTGAAACAACATCTCAGGCTCGGCCAAATTGATCACCAACAGTGGTCCGCCCTGGCCTCACATCAGGAGGCATGGAGACGCACTATCCACAATGCTGCAGCCTTATTTGAGAACTCACGCTGAACAAGTCTTGAAGAGAAACAACAACGCAGAAAGAATCACAACCCAAAAATATCACCCAAGGAGACCTTCTGCTGTGCTTTTTGCAACCGGACTTGTTTATTTTTCATCTAGACCTATTACTAATATGAAACCCTCACCCATTCACCACCCTGGCCCCATGCCAACTAATTGCTTTAATTGACAAATCCCAACTGTTCCTTTCCTAACTTTTCTCTCTCAGGTATATTCCACCTCTATTATCTCAGCATTCCAGCCTCCAAACATTCCGCCCAACACCTTCCTCCCAGTTGCACTCTGGAGCACAGTTCTATACCCTAGAAACATTGGTGAGTGATCTGACAGTATTCTGGGTGAGTTGTGCAAAAGTCAGTTGCGGCATGTTATTGGACTGGCAATTGCAAAAAATTATAATGTATATCATTGTTAGTGTGTGTGTGTGTGTGTGTGTGTGTCTTAAATACCCTAAAGGCACCATATCCTATCTGATACTGGAAGCTAAGCAGGGTCAACCCTGGTTAGTACGTGGATGGGAAACTACCAATGAATACATAGAATCATAGAGTGGGAAGAGACCACAAGGGCCATCCAGTCCAACCCTCTGCTGTGCAGGAATACACAATAGATGGCCATCCAGCCTCTGTTTAAAAGAAGACTCCACCACATTCCGAGGCAGTGTATTCCACTTTCAAACAGCTCTAACCATCAAGAAGTTTTTCCTAATGTTTAGGTGGATTCTCTTTTCCTGTTGTTTGAATCCATTGCTCTGTGTCCTAGTGTTTGGAGCAGCAGAAAAAAAGCTTGCTTTATCTTCAATAGGCTATTCTTTCAAATATTTAAAAATGGCTGTTGTGTCACCTCTTAACCTTCTCTTCTCCAGGATAAACATAACCAGCTTACTAAAACACTCCTCAGAGGACATGGTTTCCAGACTTTTTACCATTTTGGCTGCCCTCCTCTGGACATGTTCCAGCTTGTCAATATCCCTGTTTAAATGTAGTACTGTAGCCAAGTGCTGTAGGTTGTATTTCAGAGAAAGAAACAGGCAAAACCATTTCTGAGTATTCCTTGCCTAGGAAAACCCTGTGAAATTCAAGTCACCATAAATCAACAGGTGACTTGAAGGCACATATACACACACACAAATCATTTGTAGGAAAAGCTACCTTCGCACTAGCCAGTATAGAATGGAGATGTATCTATATCTTTTGCAGAGTACAGGCTTGATAACCCATTCTATTATGTTGATGCACCATCATTTTACTATGAGATTCCTTTGCTTTTCCACTTATCTGCAACCAAGCCTTTAATTATTTGGGACAGGTTTTGGGGCACTCAGCTAGTTTCTGCCTCAGATGTACAGCACCTGCTTACTTCAGTAAGAAGGGATAGGTGTACAGAAGAATGGACTGTAGTAATGTGTGAGTAGGATCATCACATAGTAGGTCCCATACTATTTTAAAACTGCAGGTCTGGCATCTGAGAGTCACAGCTGGGAGCTCTGTTGCCATTTGTCCTCTTACCAAAAATTAAACAAGGCAGAATCTGCTTGATTTTCTCAGAATCAAAAAGTCATGTTAATTTTTACCCAGAACAATTGAGCATATGAAGAAAACTCCATTCCTAGAAACCACCTGACTTTTTGGAATATGTGTTAAATATATACCTGTTCCAACCACGCCTTTCTTTTAAAATTATTTTCTTTAATTTTTTGCTAAGCTAGTAAAAATATATATTTCTATGTTTCCATTTGGTTATTTGTTGAGAGGATATCAACACAGCCATAAAAAGCACATTTGCAGCTTGTTCATGTCATGCTATAATGTGTTCTTTGATGGAGGTTGGTTCATAGTTAAAATGCAAATAAACTTGTGAATGGAGACAACTCAGTGACTACAGTTATTTGGCAGTACAAGGGCTGTGAAAGAAATCAAATCTTGGATTATTTCCTTCACCATTTGGAAGAAGAGATGGGAAACAACGTAACTGCAATGTTCTGTTAAATTAAGCTGTCAGTTTTAAATTGCCCCACTAATCTGACACATATTTAAGCAGCCTAGAACAGAGGTGATATCATGGTCCACATAATAACCAGCAAGGCAATAATTTCAGTGTTGACATTTATGTTTTGCCTTGGTGCAGAGGTGTGGAGGGTTCCTCCATTCCCATATGTGTTTTCCAATCTTGTAAGAGTAGCTTGTGAGACACAAGAATGGGTGAAAGGTTTTTTCTTCCACAATCACAGAGGCTTTCTGTTGACACATGTGAGCTGAATGTTCAGAGAAAATCCTCTCTAAACAACTCTCACTTAACAATCATCAAAGAGGAATACATTTACAATGGGTCCTAAATGCTCTAAAGGCACCTGATCCTGTCTGCTCTTGAAAGCTAAGCAGGGTCAGCCCTGGTTAGTACTTGGATGGGAGACCACCAGCAAGTACCAGGTACTGCAGGTTGTATTTCAGAGGAAGGAACTGGCAAAACCACCTCTGGGTATTTCTTGCCTAAGAAAACCCTATGAGATTGCCATAAATTGACTCTCACACACGCACACCTGCCGATATTGTAGCCAAGATGGGATCATTTACAAACAAGAGGGGAGCGTTAGGATACTGGCCCCACCCCCACCAAATTTGTAGACGTAAAACAACAGCAGCAATTAAAAAAATAACCCCATGGAAGCCAAAAAATAACCCTATGAGGACTGAGCATATTCAGGCAACATAAAAGCAACATAAAGTGATAACTGGAGGGGGAAAACAACAACATATGAGTTGGGGGCAGTAGTGGAATGTTTTGCTTGTAGAGAATAACTGGCTGGAATCCTGAATAGGAGAACTCTTTGGGTTCTTTCAATTCCCCTTTAACTATCATGGCTGCATCCTATGGCATGCTAGGCTTTATTATTTGGTCAGAGGCACTGCAGGCTTAGATTTCTAAAGGCTCTTCCCTAAACTGCCAATCCCAGGATTCCATAGGATGTTGCCATGACAATTAATGTGGAATCATAGTGCTATAATTTGGTGTGAGAAATGGCTGTTCAGAACTGAAGGGTATACTGCAACATTTTGTTACAGGTCCCACTTGTTTATGTCATGAAAGTGAAGCAGAGTCTCAGGAACTCTCATTATGAGGCCATCAATCAGATTCTTGGATGAAATTAATCTTTCTGGTTACAGCAGGGAAAATAATTCTATGATTTAAAAAATTTAAAGGAAGAGTGCTTGTATGTCTCTTGTGTAATGGGCTTTTCACAACAGTGGTATAATAATTAACTGGGAAATCTCTACAATTCAAATATTGCTGAAACATGTAAGTTCAAAGCTCACACATCCCCTAGTATCATTGTCTGTTATTTAATGGATCAGTTAATGGACTTGTTAGTTCTATGTAAGAAGAAAAATGGCTTGGGTTCTAGTAATGAGCACAATTTTACTAAAGCTAATAGTAAACACTGTTAATTTGCATCATCCCAAAATCTGCCTCTTTTTTTTCAGGGGAAGATTGCCCCAAGGAAAGAAATAGGCATAGACCAAGGCCAAATCCACACTACACAAATAATCCAGTTTGAACATGGATTAATTGCCATGGTTCCTTTCTATGGAAGCCTGGGATTTGTAGTTTGGTGAGACAGCAGCACTCTTTGGCAGAGAAGGCTAAAAACATTGTAAAACTACAAATCCAAGGATTCAATAGGAAGGGGCCATGGCAAATAATCTAGTTTCAAATTGGATTATTTGTGTAGTGTGGATTTTGCCCAGATTATCTACTTGGCAGGGCACTTCATATACTAAGGGCAATGGCCACAAATCATCACCAAAGCAAAGGTTTTGCATGCAAAACATTTTGGGTTCAGTCCCTGCCATTTCCAGATGGTGCTGTGAAAAATATCCTGTCTGGAGCCTCTGCTGTGTGCAGTAGACAGCACTGACCTAAATGAACCAATGGTCCTATCAATATTATTTGCAGAAAAAACTAGAAACACATCTCAAGGTGCTCAGTAGATTGATGATTTATTGATTTTAAAAACCCAATGTGCTTTACCCTGTATATGCTTTCAAAGGCCTACTTCAAAGGCTATATAAAATAATAGAAACTGAGAAGCCATTAAAATTAAAAAGAAGAAAAATAACAGTGACCTCATTGTGAGGGTCTACTATAGCCTCTCCAACTAGACTGAAGATCTGGATTATGCCTTCCTAAAAAAAATATTCGAGAAAGAGAGAGATAGTACTCATGGGACACTTCATCCACTCTGATATTGGAAGTCATACTCTGCCAAGAATGTAAGGTCCAACAAAATCCTCACTAGTCTTCCAGACAATTTCATTGTACAAAAGTATTGGGTGCTCCCCAGTATTTTGCTTTTTGTTCAGTATAACACACAATAAACAGCATAATGCATGACTGAGCATATAGCTGTTTCCCGCTGCTGTTCAGCACTCTTCCATTTTGTTGGCTCTTCTTAGGGGATGTGGTCACCAACTCCCAAAAGTAAGATCACCTCAGCCTTTGCCAGAAAGGTCACATCAGGTTCAGAAACATGTACTTGATTTAGTAAGATACATCCAAATTTAGGCAGGTATTGTTAGGACCATGGAAAGCTCACAGTGAGGCTATAGCAGGCATGGGCAAAGTGAGCCCCAGGGCCATTTTTTTGCCCCCAACAACCCCCCAGGGGTCAAATATTTTGCTCCAAAGTGCCCCAAAATTCACTATAAGAAGGGATTTCCTCACATTTTGAGGCCCCTGGGTCCCCCCCAAGGGTAAAAAAAACTTGCTTGCAAAGTTTTTGAAACATTTTTTTGCCCCCAAATGCCCTCTAGGGTTTGTGGGGGCTGTTCCATGAAATTTTTCACCCTACACTGATTTAATACCTGGAGGTGTAGGGTATTTAAACCCAGGAAGTTAAAAACCCAGGAAGCCACTTCTGTTCACTTCCTGTTGTTAAAAACAGCCACTCAAGCCTAAAATGGTCCAGGAAGGCCCAATAACATGGTAAAAATGCCCTGTGTGACCCTTAGAGGGCATTTGGGGGCAAAAAGTGTGTGTGTGTGTGTTGTAAGAGTGGTACAGTCAGGGGGTGTGGCTCTCCAAGGTCTGATGAGGAGAGCTAATTGCCCACCCTAGGCTATAACTTTCCTCCTATTGTAGCTAATGTATGGTTGTTGCTCTAGCAAAGAACCAAAGCCTCATGAATGTTCAAAGCTTTTTCTTACAGTTTTATTTATTTATTTATTTTTAGGTATTTATACCCCACTCTTCAGCCATGAAGGCTCTCAGAGCAGTTTACAAAATTGTTAAGCAATAGTACCTACACATCTACACCACTTTTTATAGGGCGCTAGGCACTCTCCAAGTGGTTTCCAGTGTGTGTTAGCTAATTGCCCCCACAAGCCGGGTACTCAGCCCCAACTTAATGGAATAGATGCCTGTTGTCTTGAAAGGCCTGTGTGTTGTTCTGTATCCATTTTCCTCTATGTTGATGAGGAGATGTCCTTATCTCCAAAGTCCAAGATCAGCCAAAAGGTCTTGAAGCTGGGTGAACATGAGAGGAGAGGCTGAAAGTTTCCCCTGGAACAGGCCTTTTAGGTCATCTTAAGAGCATCACTGTATTTCATCTTTATCTGAGGCTTCTCAAGAGTAGCACAGGGGCCTTGTTTCAGGTCTCATGCCAAGTACTGGCACCAGTAGTCTGCACACTGAACATAAGCACTGATATTGGTCAATGTAAGGGTTTGCCAAGGTTAAAGAGACCATAAACTCAGAACCACAGAAGGGAAAAGATAGCATTCAGTTTTATTGATTATAAATGTAGTGCATTGACTTGCAAGCCTAAACAGCGATGCATTTGCCCTTAAGGCTACCATGCAATACAACTCAACTGCTCAAAAGGCCACAGCACCAGCAAGAGATAATTAGCAATGATGGCTCACTGCAATCTAACATCTTCCATAAAGGGAAGTTGCTTATATTCCAGTTTGGGGGTAGATCTTCTCAGTCAATTTGGCACAAGGCTTTGATGATGGAACAGGGAAACTGTCCTAAGATCAGTTGATTAGGAGCCATTCTTTAAAGCTTAAATGTCTTTAAAACACAATTGGAGCTAATTTTGCTGGACAGTTTTCATTTACTTAACTATACCATTGTGTACTCCAACTTTATAGTTATACTGTTTTCAGCAAAACTACTAGTATATCAAGGTGCAAATCACTTCCCATGGTGTCTGAAGTCATACAAACAGCACTTTTTTTCAAACAATAATAAGATAATTCAAATAGTATGCTGATGTTAGCAAATAAATCTGGTGATGGTGCAGAGGAGGATGACCAGGATGGTGGGAGGTCTGGAAGCCATGCCCTATGAGGAGCGGCTTAGGGAGCTGGGCATGTTTAGTCTGGAGAAGAGAAGGTTGAGAGGTGACATGATAGCCATGTTTAAATATTTGAAGGGGTGTCATACTGAGGATGGGGCTAGCTTATTTTCTGCTGCTCCAGAGACTAGGACATGGAGCAATGGGTTCAAACTACAGGAAAAGAGATTTCACCTAAACATTAGGAAGAACTTCCCGATAGTAAGAGCTGTTCGGAAGTTGAATACACTGCCTCGTTGTGTGGTGGAGTCTCCTTCTTTGGAGGTTTTAAAACAGAGGCTGGATGGCTATCTGTTGGGAATGATTTGATTGTGTGTTCCTGCATGGCAGGGGGTTGGACAGGATGGCCCTTGTGGTATCTTCCAACTCTATGATTCTATGATTCTATGATGTCTGTAAACCAATATAGGAGGTGCAGGATTCTGGGAGTCACCCTTTGCAACCAAACTCTTCTCACCCAAAGCCCAATCTTCTGCAGAGATCTAGGCCAGAGCTTGGTAAAGCTA
Organism: Gambelia wislizenii; assembly: GCA_030847615.1. Classification (NCBI taxonomy): domain Eukaryota; kingdom Metazoa; phylum Chordata; class Lepidosauria; order Squamata; family Crotaphytidae; genus Gambelia; species Gambelia wislizenii. The sequence goes on along the minus strand of JAUMIR010000001.1, from coordinate 158,308,676 downwards.
CTTTTGTGGATTAGCATAGCCATATTATCTGTGAGATTCTAGGAGCTTTCATCCAAAAAAGTATTTTTTTCAGGCTCAGATCTAGCCTTAAAATAATGTGGGCAATAGTGTAAAACAGGGATAGCAAACTGGAAGCCTATAAATTACATCAGATTACAGGTGTGACCTCTCCATTGACGCCCCCTTGTCGTGGGAGAGAGGCTTGCGTACCCTAATGATGTTTTGAGCTATGCTGGCGGTGGCATAATAGCCACTGGTAGGGTCTCCCATGCCAGACAGGTCAAAACCGAAGGGTCTGACAAAGAGCGTCAAAGGGCAGGATGGGCTCTCCAGCCTTGTGGCAACCGTCCTAGGAGAAGGAAAACTCCAATCCCAAACCCGGGCAGATGGTGCTCGTCCAACCCTGTAAGGTCAACCATCTAAGAGAAGGAAACTCTAATCAAACCTACGGCCCGAGGACCTCACTGCCACGTCCATGCTTGCAAGGCCACGGCAGATGAATCTCTGGTTTAAAGGGTGAGGCCAGTTCTGTGCATGCTGCGCTCCACCAGAAAAATCCATTGCACAGGCTCGAAGAACAAATCCATTTCCAAAAAAGCCCTGTAGCGACTGGCGAGGGACGAAACCGGCAGGTGTAAAGATGCACTGGAAGCCGCAGCCCCAACCCTGCATGCAGGCGGTTCAGGACATTGGTCGCTCAAGCCTGACCCGGGAGATGACAGTCTTGTTCGGCAGCATTCTGAACGACCAAGCAGCCTTTTTTAAGGAGAGCACTGCTTGCTCCACATGGAGAGGGGCCTAGAAAAGGTGGCCTAAAGAAAGCTCATCCCCAACTACCTGGTTGGCTAGCCGCGGCCAACGGGAATCTTCTGATGCGGTCAAACCAAGGCAAAGAAACAAAGGCACACACCGGCCTCCAAAGGTGTAAATAAACTGACGCTTGCATGCTGGAACATCAGAACCATGCAAGACTCTGAAGATAGTGGACGGCCTGAGCGTCGTTCTGCCCTAATAGCCCTTGAACTATCACGGCTTAATATTGACATCGCTGCTCTTAGTGAAGTTCGCTTCCATGAGGAAGGCAGCCTTAAAGAACATGGCGCCGGCTACACACTTTACTGGTCTGGCAAACCCAAAACCGAAAAACATCTGTCAGGAGTAGGCTTTATGATTAAAAACTCCATTGCCTCCAAACTCGAAACCTTGCCAACAGGACACTCAGATCGCATTATTTCCTTACGCCTCCCACATGTTGTTCTCTTTAGTATATATGCCCCAACTATGCAAGCTGACCCTGTAGAGAAAGACAAATTCTACACAGACCTACGCCAACTCATACAAAAAGTCCCTGTAGAAGATAAAATTATTATCCTTGGTGACTTCAACGCCAGAGTAGGAAAGAACTCCGAAGCCTGGAAAGGTGTCTTAGGCAAGCATGGTGTTGGAAATTGCAATGATAACGGACGCCTCCTGCTAGAGTTCTGTGCAGAACAACTGCTGACTATTACAAACACAATCTTTCAGCAGAAAGATAGCTTGAAGACAACCTGGATGCATCCCCGATCCAAACATTGGCACCTCATTGACTACGTTCTAGTCCGTCAGAGAGACATTCGTGATGTCCGTCATACCCGAGTGATGCCCAGTGCAGAATGCCAAACAGATCATCGCCTTGTCAGATGTAAACTAAATCTTCATCTTAAGTTCAAACCTAAGAGGGGTGGCATCTTAAAGAAGAGACTCCAAGTCAACAATCTTCAACAAGCTACCATGAGAGACAACTTCCAGGCAAATCTACAAACGAAACTTGAAGACCACCCTACAGATCCTTCTCCTACAGTGCTTTGGCAACATATCAAAAACAGTATCCTCCAGTCTGCAGAAGAATCCCTTGGCTTCTCCCACAAGAAAATTCAAGACTGGTTTGATGAAAACAACCAAGAGATCCAGGAGCTGTTGGCAAGGAAGAGAGCTGCTCACCAGGCATACCTCGCCCAGGCAACCTGTCATGTAAGAAAAGCAGCTTTCCGCCTCACATGTAGCAAACTACAACAAAAACTCCGAGACATGCAGAACAAGTGGTGGATCAGTATAGCAGAAAAGACACAACGCTGTGCAGATCTGGGTGATCATAGAGGATTTTATGAAGCTCTTAAAGCAGTGTTTGGACCTACTTATCAGGTCCAAAGCTCCTTATACAATACAGATGGTCAAACATTAATTACTGATAAAGCCTCCATCCTAAATCAATGGGCTGAACATTTTCAAAGTCTCTTTAGCGCCAACCGAGTAGTCCAAGCCTCAGCTATCCAAGATATGATACAAAAACCAATGAAAAATGAATTGGACATAGCTCCCACTTTGGAAGAGACCTTTAAGGCCATACAGCAGATGAAAAACGGCAAGGCAGCTGGGATTGATGGAATCCCACCTGAAGTTTGGAAACACAGAGGTCATGCACTCCACGAAAAATTCCACGAATTCCTTGTGAATTGCTGGGAAAAAGGGGAACTGCCATCAGACCTCCGAGATGCAGTCATCATCACCCTGTACAAGAAAAAAGGAGCAAAATCCGACTGCTCAAACTATCGAGGCATAACACTGCTCTCTATTGCTGGAAAAATCCTTGCAAGGATACTCCTGAACAGGTTAGTTCCTGCTATTGCAGAAGAACTTCTCCCTGAAAGCCAATGTGGCTTCAGAGCCAATAGGAGTACTACAGACATGGTATTTGCCCTTAGGCAACTGCAAGAAAAATGTAGGGAGCAGAACAAGGGTCTCTATGTAACATTTGTCGACCTCACCAAAGCCTTTGACACTGTAAGTAGAAAAGGTCTGTGGCAGATCCTGGAAAGACTAGGATGCCCCCCCAAATTCCTTAAAATGATTATCTTGCTACACGAGGGACAGCGTGGTCAAGTCAGATATGGGAATGCTCTTTCAGAGCCCTTTCTAATAACTAATGGAGTGAAGCAAGGTTGTGTTCTTGCACCAACTTTATTTACAGTCTTCTTTAGCATGATGCTCCAAAGGGCTATGGCAGAGCTTGAAGAAGACGACGGCATCTATATACGCTACCGTACTGATGGTAGCTTGTTTAACTTAAGCCGTCTGAGGGCTCACACTAAGACTCTAAACTATCTAGTCCGTGAGCTGCTCTTCGCCGATGATGCTGCCCTTGTTGCCCACACAGAAGGAGCTCTGCAGCGCCTAACATCCTGCTTTGCAACAGCTGCAGAGCTGTTTGGGCTAGAAGTCAACCTGAAGAAAACAGAAGTTCTTTACCAGCCTGCACCACAGGACGAACACCACCATCCCCACATTGCCGTCGGCAAATCAGTGCTCAAGTCCGTTCAGCAGTTCACCTACCTGGGAAGCATCATCTCCTCAGATGCCAAGATTGACAAAGAGATCGATCACAGATTAGCAAAGGCATATAGTGCATTTGGAAGACTTCACAAAAGAGTCTGGAGCAATAAACACCTGAGGCAAAGCACAAAAATCAGTGTGTATAGAGCCATCGTACTGTCTATCCTCCTTTATGGATCTGAAACATGGGTCACCTATCGCCACCACCTACGACTCCTTGAGCGCTTTCATCAGCGCTGTCTACGCACAATCCTAAATATACACTGGACTGACTATGTGACGAATGTTGCTGTCCTTGAGCAAGCAGGGATCACCAGCATTGAGGCCATGATATTGAGAACACAGCTGCGCTGGGCAGGGCACGTTTCTAGGATGGAGGACCATCGCCTCCCAAAAATACTACTCTACGGTGAACTCGCCACGGGTCAGCGTAAGAGGGGCGCTCCAAAAAAGCGATACAAAGACTCCCTGAAACAACATCTCAGGCTTGGCCAAATTGATCACCAACAGTGGTCCGCCCTGGCCTCACATCAGGAGGCATGGAGACGCACTATCCACAATGCTGCAGCCTTATTTGAGAACTCACGACGAACAAGTCTTGAAGAGAAACGACAACGCAGAAAGAATCACAACCCAAAAACATCACCCAAGGAGACCTTCTGCTGTGCTTTTTGCAACCGGACTTGTTTATCTCGGATTGGCCTTTTTAGTCATCAGCGCGCTTGCAGAAAGCGCGGGATGAGTCCTTCCTGAATCTTCGTTTGCGAAGAAAAGCCAGAGAGACAGAGAGACAGGTGTGAAGTTTATGGGGCCCATTCTCACATGCCCCTTCCAGTCAAACATTGGAGGACACCAAGCAGTAGAGTCCTGTTAAGTTTCGAAGTGATGATATGCAGCTTGACAGTCCCATAGCCTCACCTTCAAGAAGAGTCCAAAAATCCAGGGAGTTGTGTTGATCCATATCTAAAAACCAGTTCTTGCCATTTTCATCTCCACCTGGAGCAGATCTTTTAAAATGCAAATGGGGCTTGACTGCCAAATCAAGACCAAGTCACCTAAAAATACTTTGCATCACAACAGGGATAGCTCAAAAGAATATACAGTGGGCCCTTGGTATCTGCTGGGGTTTGGTTCCAGAAACCCCTGTGGATACCAAAATCCTTGGATGCTCAAGTGCCATTAATATACAGTGGCATAGTAAAATTGTGTCCTTTATATAACATGACAAAATCAAGTTTTGCTTTTTGGATTGTGTGTGTGTGTGTGTGTGTGTGTGTAATATTTTGAAGCCGTGGATGGTGGAATCCATGGGTGCAAAATCTGTGGATATGGAGGGCCGACTATATTGGTGATGCAAAAATCCATCCTCCACCCTCCATCCAATAAATATCCTGAGGATTGAAACTTTATATAGAAAGAATGGGGAAGCCCAAGAAATGGGTAATATTGACCCTGCTAATTAAAAAAAAAATCCTGCTGCTTCATAATACATTTAAAATATAACAAAACGTAGGGTTGGACTGGATGGCCCTCGTGGTCTCTTCCAACTCTGCAATTCTATGATTCTATGATTCTATGATTCTATAGGTGGCATTGGACAAAGGTGTATGCAGGTTTCACCCCGGGCTTCAGGTGCTTGTTTGTCTTTAGATCCCTGGGCTATGGGAATTTACAAGGGGAATGGCTTCTGTGGTAACCAGAAGCTCTTACAGGGCAAAAGTTCCTTGCTTAGGTTGCAGCTGCTGATGTCTCCCACAGTTTTGGTTCCCAGTGAGAGATACAAAAGGCACTAGTGGTTGGGCTTTTTGTTTTGTTTTGTTTGTTTGTTGTTGTTGTTAGTTTCAAAAGTGGTTTACAAGCCTCTACAGGGCATCTGATATTCTGCCTCTTACATTTATGCCCCAGCACATCTCAGAGGAGACCAAAGCTGGCAGAATATGGTTGTTGGACCAAACAGATATTAGTTCCCCACAAGACAACGTTTCTCTACCTGGTTTTTGTCACAGCAATAGCAATAGCATTTATGTTTCTATACTGATTATCAGTGCAAAGCACTCCTTAAACAGTTTACAATGTGTTATTTAATTGCCCCCAACAAGCTGGGTACTCATTTTACTGACCTATGGAAGGATGGAAGGCCGAGTCAACTAGAACCCTGTAGGATCGAACTTACAAAGTTGTGGCTGCAGTAACGGCATTTAACCACTGCACCACCAGGTGGTTTGCATAGTTTGGCTAGTGAAAGATGCAAGGAAGAGGGGAGCAAAAGCATTTCCAAGTTTGCCCCAGTCCTCAGATGTTCCAATACCTACTCAGCTTCTGAATTTACATACAAACAGGCACCAGATCCTGTCTAATTTTGGAATCTAAGCAGGGTCAGCCCTGTTTAGTACTTGGATGGGAGACTGCCAATGAATGACAGGTGCTCTAGGTTACATTTCAGCAGAAGGAACTGGCAAAACCACCTCTGAGTATTCCTTGCCTAAGAAAACCATATGAAATTCATGAGGTTGCCATAGGGAGCCCTGGTGGTGCAGTGGTTAAATGCCAGTACTGCAAGCCACAACGTTGCAAGTTTGATCCCAAGGGCTCCAAGTTTGACTCAGCCTTCCGTCCTTTGGTAGGTTGGTAAAATAAGTACCCGGATTGTGGGGGCAATTAGCTAACACACATTGGAAACCGCTTGGAGTGTGCCTAGCATGCTATAAAAGCGGTGTAGATGTGTAAAGTGCTATTGCTTAACAATTTGTAAGCTGCTCTGAGAGCCTTTGTGGCTGAAGAACAGGGTATAAATACCTAAAATAAATAAATAAGTCGACGGGTGACTTGAAGGTGCATGCGCACACACACAGTGGAACAAAAGCTGAGGCACTGAACATAAGGTATTGCTGCTGCTGCTGCTCCTTGTTTTTACCAGAGGGTTAAAAGACCACATAGAACTCAATTTCAGTTTGGGCAACCTGAGAGTGACACTTCTCTGTCAGAAAAGCTGGTACTGCTAGTGGTGACCGGATGCAGGGCTGCAAGGCAGAGATTTTTCAACCTTCAAGAAAGGGGGGTGAGCTTAACAAATGTATGACTGTTTTACTGGCATCATCCAGTATCTGTAGTGGGAAGTAATGGGAAGGATTTGATACATCATGATAATCATTTCTAAAGTCAGAACCGCTCAACCATATTAAAACACATCTGTGTAGCCTGTCCTAATTATAGCATGTTTGTGACAAGTAACTGTGGAGTTCAGTACTTAAATCAGTATGGCTGTGTAAGTCATCTGATTAAGATAAATAAACCCAACACTTTGCCCCCTAAATTTCAGGAGGAAAGGGGGAATTAGCATAAAGAATGGAATCAGTCATTAGCATTAAAATAAATGCTTTCAGATTTGAAAGTCACTATCGGAGTGCTGCTGGAGAAGGCCATCATCAGCAAAGACAAACAGGACTAATAAACTGGATAATTCCAGACTTCAGTTATGACTGCATCTTTTGTCAGGGAGCCAAGTGAAATGATAGATTCTTCCGCTCCAGCACAGTTGCCTATTGCTTTAAATTCACATACTGGCTCACTTATAAAACCAAATTTAGATGCTTTGCCAGCAGAAAAGCTGCTGGCTATGGACTAGGTTCATTCAATAAAGTCATGTTCAAATATTACATATCTGCAAATGTGTGTTTTTCCTCAGACACACACACACACACACACACAGAGAGAGAGAGAGAGAGAGAGAGATCCATTGCACACAAACAGCTCTTTCATCCACCAAATCTTCTACCTTGTACTGTGTGTGTTTTTAAAAGATCTTGGAGACACACAAACACACTGTCAGGTGTGAGGCACATACACATACATATGTCTTTGTGTCAGGACTAGTCTGGGCAGCTTTGTGTTTCGTGGCTCCATGCTGCTCACCTACCCTTATGGCTACACCCACAAACAGAGTGGCGTATGGATCAGCAAAGAAACAACCTGCATGTTTATTTAGCTTGGTTGCAGTGTTGGCCCAAGTAGTTGACTTTATCAGTTGGTTCGACTGCTTCCTTTTCTCAGGGCTCCCACGTCCCATACCTCCTTTGCTCTTTGCATACAGAATCTTGCAGTTATGGGTAACTTCTTCACGTTAAGTGATCCCCCTCATGAGTCAGCTTACACTATGCTTCCTCCTGCCATTGTCACCATGTACATATGTACGTATTTATGTAATATACCTATGTCCTAACTTATTTCCATTATGGAGATTGTGGTGGTGTACATGGGCTTCCCTGGTGATCTACCATTGAGGTACCGATCAGTTCTGGGCTTGCTTCCCTTCTGCAAGGTGGCTGCACAGTCTGCTCTGAGGTTTTTGTGCCTGGTTTGGCTTATGGTGGTCCTATGAATGAGAGACCTCCTGTCATTAACAGCCCTTCTCGGGTTCTGCAAATGCTAGGCTGTGGCTTCCTTGACAGTCTACTTACTTGCAATGTGGCCTTTCTCTTTTCCTACTGCCTTTGACCTCGCTGAGCATTATTGTCCTTTCTAATGAGTCATTATGTCTAATGATATGGCCAAGTACAATAGCCTTATTTTGGTCATTCTGGCTTCCAAGGAGAGTTGGGGCCTGGTTTGCTCTAGGACCCATTTATTTGTCTTTTAACAGTCTATGACATCCACAGAACTGTCCACCAGCACCATGTTTTAAATGAGTTGATTCTCTTCCTGTCAGCTTTCTTCATCAGCTTTTTCAACCATGCATAATGCTGGCATACTGTTCCTCAACTGAGTTGTTCTGAGAAACCCGCAATGTCTAGTTTGGCTTCCTGCCCAGCTTCCCTAATATGGTAGCTCCTTGTTTCTATTCTGCCTAGCCCTGTTTTTCCAGAGAGTCTAATGGCCCTTTCACAGTACACTATGTACATAGCACTATGATTCTGTTTTAACTGCCATGGATACATCCTATAGAATGCATCCTGGAATTTGTAGTTTGGTGTAACACTAGCTCTCTCTAGCTGAAAACTCTAAATATCCCTCCTGAAATGGCAAATCCTAGCATAAGATGTTGCCATGGCAATTAAAGTGGAATCACACCACTATAATTTTGTAATCGGGAAGAGCCCTAAGAAAAAAGCTTACATTACAGACATGGAGCTGTTTCCTAGACTGAAAAAGTCTTTAAGAGGGAATTCTCCCTCCAATTGTATAGTAAGAAACTTAATGGACAAGGAATAATCCACATAAAATACCCAGGTGACAGCAGCAAAAAGGACCGGCCGAACCCAAAGGGTGCTCAGCAGTGGCTCCTCTTCGTCTTGGAAAGATGTGACCAGTGGGGTGCCACAGGGTTCTGTCCTGGGCCCAGTGCTATTCAACATCTTTATCAATGACTTGGATGAGGGAATTAGGGGCATACTTATCAAATTTGCAGATGACACCAAATTAGGAGGAGTAGCTAAAACCCTAGAGGACAGGATCAAAATTCAGAATGACCTGGATAGACTGGAGAGCTGGGCCAAAGCTAACAAAATGAAATTCAATACGGAGAAATGTAAAGTACTGCATTTAGGGCGGAAAAATGAAATGCATAAATATAGGATGGGAGAGACCTGGCTGAATGAGACTACGTGCGAAAGGGATCTAGGAGTCTTAGTAGACCACAAGTTGAACATGAGCCAACAGTGCGATGCGGCAGCTAAAAAGGCCAATGCGATTTTGGGCTGCATCAATAGAAGTATAGTGTCTAGATCAAGGGAAGTAATAGTGCCACTCTATTCTGCCTTGGTCAGACCTCACTTAGAATACTGTGTCCAGTTCTGGGCACCACAATTAAAAAAGGATATTGACAAATTGGAGCGTGTCCAGAGAAGGGCAACTAAAATGGTGAAAGGTCTGGAAATGATGCCTTATGAGGAGAGACTTAGGGAGCTGGGTATGTTTAGCCTGAAAAAAAGATGGTTAAGAGGTGATATGATAGCCCTGTTTAAGTATTTGAAGGGATGTCATGCTGAGGATGGAGCAGGCTTGTTTTCTGCTGCTCCAGAGACTGGAACACGGAGCAATGGGTGCAAGCTCCAAGAACAGAGATTCCACCTCAACATGAGGAGGAACTTTTTGACAGTAAGAGCTGTTCGGCAGTGGAACGCACTCCCTCGGAGTGTGGTGGGGTCTCCTTCCTTGGAGGTCTTTAAACAGAGGCTGGATTGCCATCTTTTGGGGATGCTTTGATCGTGATTTCCTGCATGGCAGGGGGTTGGACTGGATGGCCCTCATGGTCTCTTCCAACTCTGCAATTCTATGATTCTATATCCTGGTGAGGTTCTTAACAAATCATGGCCAGGCCCCCAAAAGAATAATGCAACCAGTTAGTTTTGGCCAATAACTAAGCTTTGCCCTCTTCTCCCTAGAGACTTCACTCTGCGTTAATCCTTCCCTAACTTTGCTTCTGCCACTGGTTTCTCACACTCTGCTGCCCTTCTCCACCACTCTACCCCCCATTCTTTATTATCATGATTGTGACACCTCATCCTGCAGGACTGAGAGGTCTGTCGGCAGTATTACCTGTTGCCAGCTGCCATCATTTGAGGACTCATCTTCTGTTACAGTGTGTCCTCAAGTTTACTGGGATAACTTCCTTGCTGCTGTGAAAGCTGCCAGCTCTTGTCATGCAGGAATTGACTTAATCCAGTCTACAATGGATATGCTACAACATGTTTTATATCTATATCAAATAACAGTAATTGCTTTTATCATTCTCAGAATATGCAAATCATCAAACTAGAACAGAAAAATCCTTTCTTTTCCACCCAAGCCCCGGCTCCCAATTGTCATCTCTCTTCAGGTACCGTAGAATCCCCTTATCCAGTCCCACCTCATGAAAGAAACCCAATCACATTGAAGTTATAGAGTCACTTCAGCCTCCCTCCTTCTTAGTGCCCTCCCCATATAAATGTCCAAAAGAGATAGTCTGTTGAATTCAGACTTGACTGAACCCAACCACCCTCCATTTTGAGACAGTGAGAGCCAATCTGACTGCTTGTTCCTGATAGACTCCAACTCCAGACAGCCAGGGATGCATCCTTGGTTGAGTATAACTTTCTCCCTGTTTAAAATACTCATGGGTGGGAAAGAAAATAGATATCCCCTCATCCTTTTCTGATTGACACTTCCATTTATTTTAAGAGGAGAGCAAAGGTTAGTTGGCATAAGTCTGAGCAGTTCAGAACTGCTATGGTGCATTTTTATGCTTGGATATTGATACATAAGCACACCATAATAATATGAGAAACCAACTAAAGAAACACCATGTCTTCAGGACTTGTCTATACAAGGCAAAACAAAAAACCAGAGTGCCTTGCAGTAATGGCATTTTGCAGCAACTGCAATTTGTCTTAATGTTTTCCCCCCACATAAGCTTTGCATACCCACTAGTAAAGATAGTGGCCATGAGTGATTTACTCACATTTGTGCTTACTTCAATTTGCTGCTGCCAAACTTAAAAAAAAAAAAAGATGTCCAAGGTGCGAAAAAGCAACTTTTTATTTTAACAGAAAAGCAAAAAAAACCAACACCCATTTCCATGCTTTAGCACTCGCTTATTAAGGTGAAAATTCAACATGGTGGCAGCAGGTGCTTGCCTTGTTAGCAAGCCCTACCCCCCACCCCGTGCTCATCTGGCCAATCAGCTTTGCGCTTCCACTTGTATGGGAAAGTGATTCAAAGCAAATCACTTGTCCCAATGAGTAGGAATACATATTCTCCTTGCTGTTTTTAAAAAATGTCGGGAAATGCCGCAAAGTCTTTTCCTTTGGAGTTTTTGATGTTTTTGGCTCCCCCTCCTTCCAAATATGGCGTAACAATGTGGGATCTGATTAAGACAGGTCATCTTCTCCTCAAATTCCATGAGGAGTATTTTTGCCATTTAGACAACCCCTCAGAAAAAAGACCAAGCCAACTGTGAAATCTTTGACTAAAGAAAAGCAGTTTATATGCTGTTCTGATCATCTTCATACATAGTCAATGCACCATTGGTAGTTATGAGACTGAGTTCAGAGACAGGATATTCATGATTCAAATGTTCTCTCTGCCATGGGTCTACTACAGGTTGAGTGTCTCTTATCTTAAATTCCAAATCCGAAACTTTTTGAGCTATGTACCTGTGGTGTATTTGTAAGACTGGAGAGAAACACAAAGATCTCTGAAATGCTGGGAGATGTGGGTTTGCACCAAGCATTACACTTGGATTTCTGCCATTTCACAGATTCTCAGCCTCTCATCAGCCTCATTATGTCACTTCTCCATATTCATGAGCAAGAGGTTTTCCTGGTCAGAACATAACCAATGGTCTTGAACGGGGACCACACAGAGGAAGTTTCTGCGGAGGAGAGGGTCACCTCAAATGCACAGGAGGTAGACAGCTGGAGGAATGTCACACACAGAAGTAGAAAAACCAGGGATTGTTCTGGCAGCTTGCAGCTACAGAATCGATTCGAAGCTCTCTCCCTTATCGAGGACAATGAGGAAGAAGAGCATGGACAGACTTCAGGGGCAGAGCAGGGGACTCTGAAACTACCACTGCAAGGAACAACCACTACTAAGCCTCAGTGGAGGCGTGTGGTGGTGGTGGGGACTCCTTGCTGAGGGGTATGGAAGCAGTCATTTTTGGGCCTGACAAGATGTCTCGGGAAGTGTATTGTCTCCCTGAGGCAAAAATCCGTGATGTGACGGAGAGGCTGAAAAGACTGGTCAAGCCTACTGATCATTACCCCTTCCTTTTGGTCCACGTGGAAACAATGATACTGCAATGTACAGCTTTCAAAAGATCAGAAGAGATTATGAGGCTCTGGGGAGGAAGCTGAAAGAAATGGATGCACAGGTTGTCATCTCATCTCTTCTGCCAGTTGAAGGGCATGGTCCAGGAAGGGAGAGGAAAATAGCCAATGTAAACACCTGGCTCCATAGATGGTGTCACTGAGAACAATTTGGATTCTTGGATCATGGGCTGTGGTTCCATGAGGTGGGACTTCTGGCAAGGGATGGGGTGCATATCACGACAGTTGGCAGAAACGTTTTTGCCAACAGTCTCAAGAATTTGATCAGGAGGGCTTTAAACTGAGTCATATGGGGGAGGGAGACAGTATTCTGGAAGGCAAAAGGGCTGGAGAAAATAGTCAAACTGTCATAGAGGGAACAAGGCAAACAGTGCAAGGACCCAACAGTGGGAGGCAGAAAAACTTGCAATGGCAGCAAGTAAAGGGAACACATGGTCTTAGATGTCTCTATACTAATACTCACAGCATGGGAAATAAGCAAGATGAACTTGAATTCCTAGCACAACAAAGCAAATATGATATAATAGGCATTACTGAAACCTGGTGGGATGAGTCTCATGATTGGAATGTAGGAATAGAGGGGTATAACATTTATAAGAGAAACAGGCCAAACAGGAAAGGAGGAGGAATAGCATTATATATCAGTGATATTTACACTAGTGAAGAGATCCATGACATCAATATTGGAAGCCAGGTGGAGAGCATCTGGATAAAAATTAAAGGGGAGGGAAACAACAGGGATGTTATTGTGGGACTCTACTACAGACCCCCAAGTCAGACGGAGGAATTGGATGATGCCTTTCTAGAACAGATGAACACACATGCAGAAAGGAGAGATGTAGTAGTGATGGGTGACTTCAACTATCCTGATATTTGCTGGCAATCTAACTCAAACAAAACTTCAAGGTCTAGTACGTTCCTTACTTGCCTGGAAGACAATTTCATTGTCCAAAAGGTGGAAGAGGCCACAAGGGGGTCAGCTATTTTAGATCTGATCCTAACCAACAGGGATGGCCTGGTTAATGGGGTGCAAGTGGTGGGATCCTTAGGTGAGAGTGATCATGTTCTCCTGGAGTTTGTTATACAATGGAAAGGAGAAGCCAGGCATAGTCAGACACGCATTCTTGACTTTAGAAGAGCTGATTTCAATAAACTCAGGGAAATACTGGGGGTGATCCCATGGTCAGGAATACTAATAGAGAAGAGACCTCAAGACGGATGGGACTTTTTCAAAAGAGAGATACTGAAGGCAAAATTTCAAACAGTACCATTGAGGAAGAAAAATGGGAGGTGTCTCAAGAAACCAGGATGGATGACTAAAGAACTTTCAACAGAGCTAAGTTTTAAACGGAACATGTATAGGAAATGGAAAAAGGGGGAAATCACCAAAGAAGAATTCAAACAGATAGCGAACACGTGTAGGAGTAAAGTCAGAAAAGCTAAAAGGCAGAATGAACTCAGGCTCACTAGAGAGGTTAAGAACAATAAAAAGGTTTTTTTGGGTGGTATGTCCGTAGCAAAAAGAAGAAGGAAATGGTAGGGCCACTATGTGGAGAAGATGGCAAAATGCTAACGGGGCAGAGAAAAGGCAGACTTACTCAACACCTTCTTTGCCTCAGTGTTTTCAGAAAAGGAAAAGGGTGATCAACCTGAGGATAATGGAACAGAGGACACAATAGGGGAAATCCAGCTCAAAATAAGTAAAGAGGTAGTACAGGAATACCTTCTTAATCTAAATGAATTTAAATCTCCAGGACCAGATGAACTACATCCAAGAGTATTAAAAGAGCTGGCAAATGTAATCTCAGACCCATTGGCAATAATCTTTGAGAACTCCTGGAGAACAGGAGAAGTCCCATCAGACTGGAAGAGGGCAAACATTGTCCCCATCTTCAAAAAGGGGAAAAAAGAGGATCCCAACAATTATCGTCCAGTTAGTCTGACATCAGTACCAGGGAAGATTCTAGAGCAGATCATTAAACAGAGAGTCTGTGAACATTTAGAAGGCAATACCATAATCTCAAAAAGTCAACATGGGTTTCAGAGAAAGAAGTCATGCCAGACTAATCTGATCTCTCTCTCTCTCTCTCTCTCTCTCTTTTTTTTTTTTTTTTGATAAAAAAGCTTGGTAGATGAAGGGAATGCTGTGGATATTGCATACCATGATTTCAGTAAGGCCTTTGACAAGGGTCCCCATAACATTCTTGCAAACAAGCTTGTAAAATGTGGGCTAGACAAGTTAACTGTTCAATGGATTTATAATTGGTTGACCGGCTGAACCCAAAGGGTGCTCTGCAGTGGCTCCTCTTCGTCTTGGAAAGATGTGACCAGTGGGGTGCCACAGGGTTCTGTTCTGGGCCCAGTGCTATTCAACATCTTTATCAATGACTTGGATGATGGAATTAGGGGCATACTTATCAAATTTGTAGATGATACCAAATTAGGAGGAGTAGCTAATATCCTAGAGGACAGGATCAAAATTCAAAATGACCTGAATAGACTAGAAAGCTGGGCCAAAGCTAACAAAATGAAATTCAATACAGAGAAATGTAAGGTACTGCATTTAGGGCGAAAAAATGAAGTGCATAGATACAGGATGGGGGAGACCTGGCTGAACGACACAACATGCGAAAGGGATCTAGGAGTCCTAGTAGACCACAAGTTGAACATGAGTCAACAGTGTAATGCGGCAGCTTAAAAGGCCAATGTGATTTTGGGCTGCATCAATAGAAGTATAGTGTCTAGATCAAGGGAAGTAATAGTGCTACTCTATTCTGCCTTGGTCAGGCCTCACCTAGAATACTGTGTCCAGTTCTGGGCACCACAATTCAAAAAGGATATTGACAAATTGGAGCGTGTCCAGAGGAGGGCAACTAAAATGGTGAAAGGTCTGGAAACCATGCCTTATGAGGAAAGACTTAGGGAGCTGGGTATGTTTAGCCTGGAAAAAAGACGGTTAAGTATTTGAAGGGGTGTCACGTTGAGGATGGAGCAGGCTTGTTTTATGCTGCTCCAGAGACTGGAACACGGAGCAATGGATGCAAGCTCCAGGAACAGAGATTCCACCTCAACATTAGGAGGAACTTTTTGATAGTAAGAGCTGTTCGGCAGTGAGAACACACTCCCTCGGAGTGTGGTGGGGTTTCCTTCCTTGGAGGTCTTTAAACAGAGGCTAGATGGCCATCTGGCAGGGATGCTTTGATCGTGATTTCCTGCATGGCAGGAGGTTGGACTGGATGGCCCTCGTGGTCTCTTCCAATTCTACAATTCTATGATTCTATGATGCTATGAGGTATTCCAAAGTCCATTCCCCCCCCCTGCAAAAAAAAAAAAATACAGAACACTCCTGGTCCTAAGCATTTCAGACAAGGGATAATCAACCTGTATATGATGTCAGTCCAGTCTCTAAACCTGAAGCCCCCCACCTGGAGGATAATATAATATAATGCAATGCAATTTTAATAGGAAACACAGATAACATGTTCTCCCAGGACTGTATTCAAAATGGGACCATCAAGAAGCCCTTTTTGGGTTTGAGAAAGGGAAGTTTTAGCATGGTTGGAGGAACACAAAGGTTTGAAATATAGTAGGACCCCCATGTCTGCTGGGGATTGGTTCTGGGGGGGGCATGGATACTGAAAACCATGGATAATGGCAAACAGCATTGAAAATAATGGGACTTCTAGTTTAAAATACCATAGAGTTGCCTTGGAGGACCTAGAAAATGGCTAGAGAGGACACATTTTCTAGGAAGACTCTATGGTAGGTGTTGTGTCCCATGGATAATTGAATCAGTGGATACGGGGATCCTACTGTAGTTTAAAAAAAACCTGCATGGGCAAAAATAGTCCAGTGAATACTGGCCATGCTCGTAGTTGCACAGTATAGAATGGGAAATGAGAAAGAAAATATGGGAGGAGGCAATGGAATTCCCTGCTTGGAAGGGAACCTTGAATAGGAGCAGTTCCTTTAAGACAGACAGTACACTGCAATATTTTGTTATTGTTTCCACTTGTAATACAATAGGATAAGAAATATGACCAGCTTTACAAGGTTATTGTATAGATTACAGAGGCAGTGTATGCAAAGTATTTTGAAACAATTAAAAGTTGTATAAATGACAATTGCCGTTTTTATGGGTAATTGAGAACTATAGCTGGTTTCAAATAATGACACTTCTTCTACCATATCACTCCCTTTTGAAATGTTCCAGAGAGAATATGCAGATAGAGATGTGAGATGCTCAGTGGTGGCCCTTTTGCATGTCCCAGCACTTCATGGAGCCAGGCTGGTGGGACCAGGTGACAGGGCTTTCTCTGTAGCAGCACCTCAACTGTGGAACCCCCTGCCGAGAGAAGCTAGCCTGGCACCATCTCTTCTCAGCTTCTGAGAGGCAGCTAAAACAGTGTTGTTTTACTTTGGTCCTTGAAACGCCTCCTGTTGTTTTAACTGTTTGGTTCTGAATTATTTTTAAGGTTTGTTTAAGTCTTTAAAGAAGTATTTTAAGTTTAAGTTTTTAAAACAAGTTTTTATCTATGTATCATTTGAAATCCTTTTATCCTTTATGCATCATCTTAGGAGCCCTCATGGGTTGGAAGACAATATATAAATGCCACAAATAAATAAATAGCTTTATACTTGCCATTTTTATTAATGGCCCAGGAGATATTTCAGGTTCAAGTTTATAAAAATTCAGCTCTGATATATGTAAACTGTGACTACAATTGCAGAGGAATGAATGGATTTCATCATACATTAGTGAAAGTTTGGCTATGCAGTCTTATGCACACTTCTGTAAGTGGTGCTGCATTCAGTGGAGCTTACTCTTAGGTAAATATGCATAGAATGGCAGCATAAAACCCACTTCTGGAAAACTCCAACTCAAAAGATGTCTTAATGGAGATTTGACACTTCAAAGGTCCCATTGAACTCAATAAGGCTTAGTTCTGAGCAGATGTGTATATCATGGTAGACTCTCTTTATGGGTTCTTTAACACAACTGCAAAAGAGGCATATGAGTAGAAATGGCAGGCTGATTAGAAAATATATTCAGATTCAAAATGCTATGATAAGGATGTCCTTGGTACACCTTGAAAAAAGTGGAAAAAAAGGAACAGCATAATGCTCTGTCTCCTACTTCTCAAACTATCAATTGCCAGCTTTGGAAACACTTTTTGGAATCCCTGCAGGTGGTTTTAAAGTTCCACGGTAAGTAATATTTTGTACTTGTGTATGTTTATTTTGGTTAACAGGCATTTTAAAAATTGAGACATTTTATATGCATCTTGATGCAAGATATATGTACCTAATCTCTCTGGCTTTTCTTTGCAAACAAAGATTCAGGAAGGACTCATCCCGCACTTTCTGCAAGCGCACTGATGACTGAAAAGGCCAATCCGAAATAAGTCCGGTTTCCTTGGGTGATATTTCCGGGTTGTGATTCTTTCTGCGTTGTCGTTTCTCTTCAAGACTTGTTCGGCGTGAGTTCTCAAATAAGGCTGCAGCATTGTGGATAGTGCGTCTCCATGCCTCCCGATGTGAGGCCAGGGTGGACCACTGTTGGTGATCAATTTGGCCAAGCCTGAGATGTTGTTTCAGGGAATCCTTGTATCACTTTTTTGGAGCACCTCTCTTACGCTGACCTGTGGCGAGTTCACCATAGAGTACCATTTTTGGCAGGTGATTATCCTCCATCCTAGCAATGTGCCATGCCCAGCGCAGCTGTGTTCTCAATATCATGGCCTCAATGCTGGTGATTCCTCCTTGCTCAAGGACAGCAACATTCATCACATAGTCAGTCCAGTGTATATTTAGGATTGTACCTAATATTGATATTGCAAATTGTAACTTGTCTCCTGTTATAATTTTTGCTGTTTATATATTGCCCCTGTTTTTTTGTTTTTTTCTTTTAACAGCCCCTGAAGAAGGCCATTAAATATTACTATTATTAAATATTACTATTATCAAATATGCATTGGTCTAATTACAATAATTACAAGAGCCGTCTTTTCTAATACCCTGAGACTTTGTCTCTTCTCTACACCTCCATTTGCTTATACCAAGCCTGTCCCTCCAGATTTATTTAAAACTTACAAAGGGTCAAAACACCAACGTTTTGGGGCAGTGAAATCAGAGGAAGAAGTTCTGGCAGACTGAATTTCAGCTGGTCTTATCCTTAACCCACAAGACTATCTTCTGAGTGAAAGAGAAATGGTGCATTAATGAGCTGTCTTTCCCTTCTAGTTCTGTTTTATCAGCAGGTAAGACAGGATGAAGAAATGTGATATGCAGAAAAGGTTTTCTTGGGAGTTAAGAAATTCTCCCTGCTCCACCTTCAGCTAAGGCAACCAAGCCAGTCATGAACACCTTAAATAACATGCTTATTTAAGCCCTTTAGATTTTCCCCTCCTTTTCTGACACACTCTGTCTCCCTATCTCCTCTTCCCTCCCTGGTGCCCATTCATACAACACAATTATAGTGCTACTAGCTGGACCTGGCATACCATACGCCATTTAAAAAACTCCCCAAGAAACACCCAGTAGACCTCAGGCCCAGTTACCTGGGTCCCATTGCAGCAGCAGCAGCGACGTCCCACCTTCACTGCCAGTTGACTGCCTGGTCCTGTTGCAGCAGGAATAGAAATTATATTACCGTGTAGACTTAAATCGTAAGTGGGAATTATGCAGCCCTGAGACACTGGTGAACTGGAAAGTCTTAGTAACTATCGCCTGCAGCCTTAGTAGCTATAGCCAACACTGGAGCACATTGTTTGGTCACTCCCTGTATGCAGATTGGCCATGAGTGGCAGGAGTGGATTGTGAGGTGGAGAGGGAATTTGCATGTGGGTGGTGATTTGCCTGTGGGTGGTGACTGGCTGAGGCTCAATCAGCACACTGAAAGAGGCAACATACCTAAACTCATTGTACATACCCAAGAGGCAACATACCTACATACCTAAGGGCCTTAATGCATACCCAAGAGTTTTATATATATATTCCAGTCTAACTGCCATGGCTCCATCCTGTGGAATCCTGGGGCTTGTAGTTTGATCAGAAGCACCAGAAGAGCTCTCTGGCTGAGAATTCTAAATTCTACCTGCCAACTCCAGGATTCCCTAGGATGGAACCATGGCAATTAAAGTAGAATCATAGTGCCATAGCTGTGTAGTGTGAATGGGCCCCTGATATGTTCATTTGCCTGTTGGAACTACAATTTGAAGCAATAAGAATGTTTAAAAAGCCAGCCAACTTTACACAACTTGTACAGTATCTAAACTACAATGCATTTATTTGTAGTACACATTGCATAATTTAATCATATTTATTTCATGTCAGTGGCCTATTTAAACATGTCTACTTACAAAGAACTTCACTGTCTTTATTATTATTATTTTTATATGCACAACAGAGGAACTTTAAGCACTTCCACAGATCATTTTCTACTATCTTGTCTCAAGATAAGTGGATACAAAAGGCTGATCTAGAACTTTGTCCCCATTTTTTTGGTAAAACGGATATTTGGAGGAATATACAGCACTAAAGTAGGACGTTATGGTTATGTTTTCATCCAGTTTAGTGTCCTTAGCCATGTTACCATGGCCATCTTACCATGGCCACAGGTAAATTATACCAAAGAGAGGTTGTTTCATTTTGAATCTATAGATGGCGCCAAATATCCATTAAAGAAGCTACATTCTGTTTGATACACAGCTAATGTAAATACTATAGTGCAAACTGAGTACAGTATTTATCCACCTTATCTACTGCATTCCATTTAGATGTCAAACAAAACTGTATGCATCAGAATACCAGTTGCCACAGCTCTTTGGAATATTCTGGTTTTGAACATGTAACTTAAAAATTACATTACATAAATAAACGTTTACCTATTTTGTTGTTGTTCTGTACCTTCAAGTCGTTTTTGACCTATGATAACCCTAAGGTGACCCTATCACGGAGTTTTCTTGGCAGAATTTCTTCAGAGGGGTTTTTCCTTTGCCCTCCTCTAAGGATGATAGAGTGCAAAATCCTATGCACAATTACTTAGGAACATGCTCCAATGAACTCAGTAACACAGTTTTTAACCCCCCTGTAAAGTCCGTATGACCCACTAGCCCAGCTGGTGAGTGTGCCACTGGCCGGCTGGGGATTCTGTAGGGTGTCCTCCCTGCCAAAGTCTGACCAGAGCGTAGTGTGCTCAACCCACCTACCCCCTCTCTTCCGCCCTCCCTAACCCCCAAATTTCCCACCTCCTCCGCCTGTTCTTCCTGGGGTTGACATCCAGGAGCACATGTTGGGGCTGGTGGCGGGGCTGTGCTGCTTTCCTCCTTCTTCGGCCGGGCCATGCCGGCCATACCGCCTCCCCCTGCCTCCCCTGGGAGAGAGGAGGAGGAGAGCAGCGACAGTGGTGGGGTTGATCTGGAGCCAGGGCTGGGGTGCTACAGAGGACGAGGAGGAAGAGGACGGAGAAGGACAGCAGCAGCGGCATCGTATCAGATACCTTTTTTAAAATGGCAGCTGCTGCTGATTCCCCTCTTTCCAAGCCCTGCCCTCTCTACTCAGCCAGTCAATCAGATCACACTCCTGTTCATATCTGTGCGAACAGGAGTGTTTAGACACACTCCCATTTGAAAGTTGTACGGATTAATCCGAGATCCAGAGGAAGCCCTGGATCCACCGCACACAGACCAAAAGGTAAGTTTTTGCCACACACACCCTGAATGACATGTATTTATTCGAACAGTGGTCTGTACAGATCGCCGATCTTTCGAATACATACGTGTCATTTTTCATCGTGCAGACAGAACCTGAGTTACTAAGGATGCAATTATAATCTGCTTTATAATGGTATATCATTCCGAAGTGGGATATAAATGTATTGAATGAGCAAGCATTCTACATTAAATAATACAAAGTATTGCTTGCTATTATTTCTCCCAGAACAACTACAGAGAGCAAAACTGGAGTGTAAGATAACAGCTTGCCCAAGGACACATAAGCAGCTTTATGGCTAGGTGGAGACTTAAACTTGTGTATGGCTGGCTCTGCCGTTAAATAGAACAAGGCAGCTACCTCAGACAGTGGATTTTGGGTGTTCTAAGCCTTAATACCCTAAAGGCACCTGATCCTGTCTGATCTTGGAAGCTAAGCAGGATCTGCTGTTGTTAGTACCTGGATGGGAGACCACCAACAAATACCAGATGCTGTAGGCTACATTTCAGAAGAAGGAAATATTCCCTCTCTAAGAAAACCCTATGAAATCCATGGGGTCACCATAAGTCAACAGGTGACTTGAAATCACACACGCAAGCAGTAAGAAAGGATTAATTAGTTCTTTTCAAAAATGATTGTTACTACCAGGGATAGAGAGAAGTGCTTATGAAATCTTCTGTCTCATGCATCAAAATACCATGGCTGTTTTTGAGTACTATGCTCAGAGGGAATCATTCACTGTTCTACATCAGGTAGCTAAATGTGTTGGGTGAGCCTTGAACCTGCAGAAATAATGCAGCTTGACAGTGCTTTAACTATCATGGCTCCATCCTATGGAATCCTGGTGTTACCCAAATTGTGTGCGGTCTGTGGCAACTCACTAGTGACACCAAAATTACAATATTAATTTGGGGGATTTACTTAGCTCAAAGGTATGGCTGCAAGAGGCCAGGTAACTACAGGATCTTTATACCTGTATATACCAGTACTCACTGACAAGACTCCAAGCCAAGATGAAATAAAAAATGCTTTTTATTGGAAAATAATCACAGAGACATTCACACATGCACTCACATTCACAAGCGATCATACAAAGCTAATGAAGAATTAGGAAGATGTATTTGGATAAAGGAATAGATTTGGGAATGAGCTATGATTACCAGAGATTTGTGCAACAAAAATTCATGCAGCAAAAAGACTCAGGCTTGAAGTTGAGGGTGCAACAGCAGTCCAGCAGAGTGATGGGAAGAACTGTGCACAAGGTGGCACAGAGTAACAGCGTGGGAGAGGACTGTGAAACATGGCTATAATTTTAGGGTAATATTTATACCCAATATTGTACCCTTAAGGGGTGTTTTGAGCATAAAACAATGCTTTGCCGAGTTTCCCAGAGTTCCAGGTGTGTCCATGAGAAATTAGCACATTCCTCCCTAACGACTGTCTAAGGGGGGCTTCTCTTAGTCATGTCCTGGGTGTGTTTGATTCTGGGGAATTTCCAAGGCACCTTTGTAGGACCTAGTGACATTCACTAGCCCCTATGTTTGGATTGCCCTAGTCTGCTTGCTTTTTTTAATCCATCTCCTTCTGTAGAATTAGATATCCTCTTGCTTCATCTCTGTTGCCTTTGCCTGTAACGTCTCTGTGTGGGAGATGGAGGGATGGATGCATACATTCATGCATGGAAAGGACAATAGGGTGCAGTCTTGTCTTTCCCATCTTAAATAATTTTGATGCATCTAGTTATTAGACAGTTCCATGCCATTGGCATGCTTTGTCTCATCTTTTATTCCAACTACTTTCTCTGCTTTGGTTTCTCCATCTACAGACATAACTACTGTACTACTCATCATTCTAGTAATGCCAGTCAAAGTGAGCCTCTATTTTCCTGCTCCTGAAAATCCCTAGCAACATGTATCTCGTCATTACTGCTAGTGGTCTTAGGACATTTTCAGATGCAACTTACAGCGCAACAATCGAGCGGGAGAGCTTTGCTGCTGCAGCGCGGCAGGAGGTCAATTTCGGACGATGCCGTTCCTGCGGCAAAATCGTCCATGTCACTTCCGTTTAGGATTGGAGCCTGCCGCGCCATATTCCGCCAGATTTTATTCATGGACAACTTCCGTAAATAAAATCTGGCAGAATATGGCACAGCAGGCTCCAATCCTAAACAGAAGTGACACGGATGATTTCGCCACAGGAACGTCGTCGTCCGAAATCAACCCCCTGCTGCGCTGCAGCAGCAAAGCTCTCCCACTCGATTGTTGCACTGTAAGTCACTTCTGAAAATGTCCTTAGAAGCTCAGTGGACTATAGCTATTAATTTTCAGCATTCCATCCATTCATTCATATGTACAAAACCGACATTAGATTTAATGGAGTAGATTATTCAAATCTCCAAGAATCTCAGTGGCTTAGTCAGCTGTAATAAGGTAAGGTAACTTGAAGAAATTGCTCGGTGCTTAGAACTGTCAGTGCTTATTACACAGGAGTCATTTGATTATCATTCAGTACTATGGTTTTCATTTGAGTTGGATGTTGTTTCAGTTGGTTTTCCATTTCCATGGATATATTTTCCCCCATTGCACCAAAACAAAAAACAAAAAAACAAGCAAAGGGGAATCCTGAAAGACCTTCCTATTTCACAAATTCCCACATTATAATTAAAATTCTATTCACTCTAGTTACTCTTTTTAAATATCAAGTGATAAAGCCCAGATTGTTTACTCATACAAAGAGGCAAGAAATAGCTTCCCAGAAGCCGACACCCATAAGTATCCACACTGTAGAGTGGCAGCAGTTTGATACCACTTCAATTGCCATAGTTCCATCCTACAGAATCCTGGGATTTATAGTTGGTGAGCTACTTAGAATTCTGTCTGCTACAGAGCTCTATCTACTTCCTTAAATTGCACCAATAGAGGTCTCTGGCAGAGAATGCTAAGAACATCACTTCACAAAACAACAACTCCCAA
Source organism: Gambelia wislizenii (assembly GCA_030847615.1). NCBI lineage: Eukaryota > Metazoa > Chordata > Lepidosauria > Squamata > Crotaphytidae > Gambelia > Gambelia wislizenii. The sequence goes on along the minus strand of JAUMIR010000001.1, from coordinate 158,284,819 downwards.
GATTATACAGAGTGGAGCCATGGCAGTTAAAAGTTATGTATAACTTTGCATAAGTTCTATAATAGCACAGTGTGGATATGCCCCAGATATTTCAGTTACAACTCTCATCACTCCATGTAGCGTGTATATGTGTGTCTGCACAAACATGTAGCATGTGTATGGGCATATATGCATGTGCAAGCTGGTTTGTTTGTTTGTTTGGTGTGGTGTGTGATTTGTCTAGTTGTGTATGTGGTATGGTTGGGAATTTTGGCTGTATATTCTTGTGTCTTTCTCTAAGTGCCATACTATGACTTTTGTGAAATAGGTATTGTGTTGTGTGGGGCATGGGATTTAACATTTGGGGCTCAGAGCCACCTCTGCCTTATGCTCAGTTCTTTGGCCATGTTTCCTGTAAGCAATAGGAAACTAGGTCTGTATCTGCAGTGCAGAAATAATCCAGTTTGACACCACTTCAACAGCCATGGCTCAATGCTATGGAATCCTGGGATTTGTAGTTTGTTGTGGCAGCAGAGCTCCCTGACAGATAAGACTAAAAATATCACAAAACTGCAAATCCCATAATTCCATAGCATTGAGCCATGACAGTTAAAGCAGTATCAAACTGGATCATTTCTGCACTGCAGATGCAGCCTAGGAAAGACCTTATTACAGATGGATGGACTCAATCAAGGAAGCCAGGTTCCTGAATTTGCAGGCCTGTTTATGACAAGGCCTCCTAGAAGTCTTTCATTTATAGGGCTTTTATCAATCAAAGCTGACTTGATAGCATATAACAACAGCAGTAATATACTTTTGCTAACTATAGGGGTTTAGCCTTGTTTGTTTGTTTGTTTTTTGCAGCTTACCCTATACAGTTCCAAACCTTTGAGGTGAAGCTGACTTGAAAGCAAATAATAGCAACAAAATTTTAGAGGGTTCAGTTTATACAGTACATTACTCCTCTTCCCTTGTATGTCAACTGTTGCGGCAGCTCTTCTCCCAGGATGTTTGATACCATGGCAGGAGAAATAGATGAAAGTAGGAAAGGCCTTTGACCAAGACTGTTCTTTTGGATTAAAGTAGACACATATCAGTAGGAACCAGTGTGGGATAATGGCTTGAGTGTTTGACAATGGATTTTATCAGACACACTAAATGCGGCATCATAATACCACATAAACGTGAAAGGGCGCGCATATCAGACGACGTCACCCCCTTGCGTTTATGTCCTGGCCAAAACCCGTACTTTTTTATTGACAGCTGAAGATGTCAATTGATCCCCGGTGGTGCTTGAGTGCCAGCATTGCCAGAGTGTGAAACCTTGCACCATTTAACTCACATGAATGCAGCGTGAATGGCCAGTCTGGCGCAAACACTTCTGGGTGAGATCACGACATCCAGGTAGGTGACACTCTGTTTATGACCCTCCCTGGGTTACTTGCAAGTTTAAAAGTGTCTGTATGTGCTTTGTGTAACTTTTCCTGTGTTCATTTCATTTGTTTTTAAAAATTTCCTGTGAAATGAAATCTTGCGGGATTTCAAAGGAGGAAGTGAATGGGTCTTTGTTCACTTCCTCTTCATTGCCCGGGAAGCCTTCTGCAGGGAGATAAGGTAAGTGTGTGTGAGGGGGGTGTTCTTTTGCTGGCATAAAAATTGATTTTTTATGCCAGCAAAAGAATGTTTAAAGGGGCTCATCTTATAAAGTCCAATGACTCTGGAGAGCAGGGTTCGAATCCCACACTCAGCCATGAAAACCCACTTGGTGACCTTGAGCAAGTCACACACTCTCAGCCTCTGAAAACCCTGTGAAAGGTTAGCCTGGGGGTCGCCATAAATTGGAAATTACTTGAAGGCAACCAACAACAACAATAAACATACACATACCAAATAGGCTGCTATTGTATCAGAGAAGTAGGTACGCAGAGTCCTTGGCAAAAAAAAAAAATGTGAACAAAAAAGAAATAGGGTGATTATAAACCTATATTAGGCATTGAGAATGCTCTAGCTGGAGATCCTGCATTGAGCAGCAGGTTGGTCCCAATGGCCTGTGGGGCCATTTTCAACTCTATCATTCTGTGATCCCAATAAATCCACATGGTGACCCTACATACAAATAATATTAGACAGCTGTTAAAAGTTGACATAATTGGATAGATTAAACTATGTGTTACATTAAGAAAATCTGCACTTGGGTCCTAGAGTACCAACAACTGTCCTTTTAATTCAGTCCATTAATATCATTTAAATATTGCAATTGTACAGATGTAGGCTTAACCCATTTTCAGAGTAGGAGAGCATTCATGTATAACTTTTTATCCCATTACGGAATCTTGCAGTCTTGACGATGTTATATAATACCAATGGGAAAACTAAACAAGATTTTGGTGTGTATAATTAATAACACAATATCCCCAGTACTGAAGGAGAAATATTTTTAAGAGGTCTTAATTAAATATGGGCCTAACCTGGATAGAAGTGAAGGAAGTTTCAGGTATAGCTCTGGCTGAAAACTAGATTATCCATCTGACAGAAATGATTGTGAGTCTATTTGTAAAGTTTATATCTATCTATATATATAGATATATACATCCTCTCCATTGACACCCCCTTGTCATGGGAGAGAGGCTTGCGTACCCTAATGATTTTTTGAGCTATGCTGGCGGTGGCATAATAGCCACCGGTAGGGTCTCCCATGCCAGACAGGTCAAAACCGAAGGGTCTGACAAAGAGCGTCAAAGGGCAGGATGGGCTCTCTAGCCTTATGGTAACCATCCTAGGAGAAGGAAAACTCTAATCCCAAACCTGGGCAGATGGTGCTTGTCCAGCCCTGTAAGGTCAACCATCTAAGAGAAGGAAACTCTAATCAAACCTAGCACCTGAGGACCATGCTTGCAAGGCCACAGCAGATGAACCTTTGGTTTAAAGGGTGAGGCCAGTTCTGTGCACGCTGCACTCCACCAGAAAAATCTATTGCACAGGCTCAAAGGACAAATCCAATTCCAAAAAAGCCCTGTAGTGATAGGCGAGGGACGAAATGGCAGGTGTAAAGATGCACTGGAAGCTGCAGACTCAACCTTGCATGCAGGCGGTCCAGGACTTTGGTTGCTCGAGGCTGACCTGGGAGATGACAGTCTTGTTCAGCAGCATCCTGAATGACCAAGCAGCCTTTTTTAAGGAGAGCACTGCTTGCTCCGTATGGAGAGGGGCCTAGAAAAGATGGCCTAACGAAAGCTCATCCCCATCTACCTGGTTGGCTAGCCATGGCCAACAGGAATCTTCTGATGCGGTCAAACCAAGGCAAAGAAACAAAGGCACACACCAGCCTCCAAAGGTGTAAATAAACTGATGCTTGCATGCTGGAACATCAGAACCATGCGAGACTCTGCAGATAGTGGATGGCCTGAGCGTCGTTCTGCCCCAATAGCCCATGAACTATCACGACTTAATATTGACATCGCTGCTCTTAGTGAAGTTCATCTACATGAGGAAGGCAGCCTTAAAGAACACGGTGCTGGCTACACACTTTACTGGTCTGGCAAACCCCAAACCGAAAAACATCTTTCAGGAGTAGACTTTATGATTAAAAATTCCATTGCCTCCAAACTCGAAACCTTGCCAACAGGACACTCAGATCGCATTATTTCCTTACGCCTCCCACATGTTGTTCTTTTTAGTGGTATATGCCCCAACTATGCAAGCCGACCCTGTAGAGAAAGTCAAATTTTACACAGACCTATGTCAACTCATACAAAAAAGTCCCCGTAGAAGATAAAATTATTATCCTTGGTGACTTCAATGCCAGAGTCAGAAAGAACTACGAAGCCTGGAAAGGTGTCTTAGGCAAGCATGGTGTTGGAAATTGCAATGATAACGGACGCCTTCTGCTAGAGTTCTGTGCAGAACAACAGCTGACTATTACAAACACAATCTTAAAGCAGAAAGATAGCTTGAAGACAACCTGGATGCATCCTCGATCCAAACATTGGCACCTCATTGACTATGTTCTAGTCTGCCAGAGAAACATTTGCGATGTCCGTCATACCCAAGTGATGCCCAGTGCAGAATGCCAAACAGATCATCGACTCGTCAGATGTAAACTAAATCTTCATCTTAAGTTCAAACCTAAGAGGGGTGGCATCTTAAAGAAGAGACTCCAAGTCAACAATCTTCAACAAGCTACCATGAGAGACAACTTCCAGGCAAATCTGCAAACAAAATTTGAAGACCATCCTACAGATCCTTCTCCCACAGTGCTTTGGCAACATATCAAAAACAGTATCCTCCAGTCTGCGGAAGAATCCCTCGGGTTCTCCCACAAGAAAAATCAAGAATGGTTTGATGAAAACAACCAAGAGATCCAGGAGCTGTTGGCAAAGAAGAGAACTGCTCACCAGGCATACCTCGCCCAGCCAACTTGCCATGTAAGAAAAGCAGCTTTCCGCCTCACATGTAGTAAACTTCAACAAATACTCCGAGACATACAGAACAAGTGGTGGATCAATATAGCAGAAAAGACACAATGCTGTGCAGATCTGGGTGATCTTAGAGGATTTTATGAAGCTCTTAAAGCAGTGTTTGGACCTACTTATCAGATCCAAAGCTCCGTATACAGTACAGATGTTCAAACATTAATTACTGATAAAGTCTCCATCCTGAATCAATGGGCTGAACATTTTCAAAGTCTCTTTAGTGCCAACCGAGTAGTCCAAGGCTCAGCTATCCAACATATGATACAAAAACCGATGAAAAATGAATTGGACATAGCTCCCACTTTGGAAGAGACCCTTAAGGCCATACAGCAGATGAAAAACGGCAAGGTAGCTGGGACTGATGGAATCCCACCTGAAGTTTGGAAACACAGAGGTCATGTACTCCACAATAAATTCCACGAACTCCTTGTGAATTGCTTGGAAAAAGGGGAACTGCCATCAGATCTCCGAGATGCAGTCATCATCACCATGTACAAGAAAAAAGGAGCAAAATTTGACTGCTCAAACTATTGAGGCATAACACTGCTCTCTATTGCTGGAAAAATCCTTGCAAGGATACTCCTGAACAGATTAGTTCCTGCTATTGCAGAAGAACTTCTCCCTGAAACCCAATGTGGGTTCAGAGCCAACAGGACTACTACAAATATGGTATTTGCCCATAGACAACTGCAAGAAAAATGTAGAGAGCAGAACAAGGGTCTCTATGTAACATTTGTCGACCTCACCAATGCCTTTGGCACTGTGAGTAGAAAAGGTCTGTGGCGGATCCTGGAAAGACTAGGATGTCCCCCCAAATTCCTTAAAATGATTATCTTGCTACACCAGGGGCAGCGCAGTCAAGTCAGATATGGCGATGCTCTTTCAGAGTCTTTTCTAATAACAAATGGAGTGAAGCAAGGTTGTGTTCATGCACCAACTTTATTTACAATCTTCTTCAGCATGATGCTCCAAAGGGCTATGGCAGAGCTTGAAGAAGATGACAGCATTTATATACATTACCGTACTGATGGTAGCTTTTTTAACTTAAGCCGTCTGAGGGCTCACACTAAGACTCTAAACTATCTAGTCCGTGAGCTGCTCTTCGCTGATGATGCTGCCCTTGTTGCCCACACAGAAGCAGCTCTGCAGCGCCTAACATCCTGCTTTGCAACAGCTGCAGAGCTGTTTGGGCTGGAAGTCAACCTGAGGAAAACAGAAGTTCTTTACCATCCTGCACCACAGGACGAACACCACCATCCCCACATTGCTGTTGGCAAACCTGTGCTCAAGTCCGTTCAGCAGTTCACCTACCTGGGAAGCATCATCTCCTCAGATGCCAAGGTTGACAAAGAGATCGATCACAGATTAGCAAAGGCATATAGCGCATTTGGAAAACTTTACAAAAGAGTCTGGAGTAATAAACACCTGAGGCGAAGCACAAAAATCAGTGTGTATAGAGCCATTGTACTGTCTATTCTCCTTTATGGATCTGAAACATGGGTCACCTATCGCCACCACCTACGACTCCTTGAACACTTTCATCAGCGCTGTCTACGCACAATCCTAAACATACACTGGACTGACTATGTGACGAATGTTGCTGTCGTTGAGCAAGCATGGATCACCAGCATTGAGGCCATGATATTGAGAACACAGCTGTGTTGGGCAGGGCACGTTTCTAGGATGGAGGACTCCCAAAAATAGTACTCTACGGTGAACTCGCCACAGGTCAGCGTAAGAGGTGCGCTCCAAAAAAATGATACAAGGACTCCCTGAAACAATATCTCAGGCTCGGCCAAATTGATCACCAACAATGGTCCACCCTGGCCTCACATCGGGAGGCATGGAGACGCACTATCCACAATGCTGCAGCCTTATTTGAGAACTCACACCGAACAAGTCTTGAAAAGAAACGACAACGCAGAAAGAATCACAACCCGGAAACATCACCCAAGGAAACCTTCTGCTGTGCTTTCTGCAACTGGACTTGTTTATCTCGGATTGGCCTTTTTAGTCATCAGCATGCTTGCAGAAAGTGCGGGATGAGTCCTTCCTGAATCTTTGTTTGCGAAGAAAAGCCAGAGAGAGATATAAACATATTCCTGTACACTCAAAATTTGTATACTATCATATTATTTGTGTATCTTCATTTTGGGAGCATCTGAACCATTCAGCTGTCTTACTTCTTTGCCAGAAAATTGAAGATTCATTAACACTGAAAGTTACCTATCATAACAACCCTCTTCCCTTCATGTAACTGCAAAACAGCTGTCCCAAATATGACACTCACCAGAATTCAGATATGTTGCACTACAACTACAACTTTCTTCCATCAGTAAGGGCAGAGGGTTGTTGCTCTGCCTCAGGCAGAAAAATATCTTGGTCTGGTCCTGATAATATGGTAACACAGGTTTATTTATATCACAGTCAAGCCATTGTGGATCATCAGAAATATTTTTGCATTAGGAAATACAGATATTAATGCTTGTTTGGACTACAGTGATGTTTTGCTGCTTGCCTATATGGGAAGATAAACAATAAAAGATTGTTCCGTATGAAGTTCATTAAATGATTCCCATAATTATATTTTCCCACATTATAAAATCTGTAAATATTATTCATTTCACCAGTATTGGGGGGGATTTAACTACAGAATGTATAATGCAAAGAATTTGTCGTTGGCAAACAAGAAAACTGTTAGACTATAGAGCTAGTTTCTAGAATGCTCATTTCCCTTGATCTTTTTAACAATGCATGTGAATCATATACATTCAGAAAATAGCTCAACTTGAAAAGACAGGAATCCCCAAGAATCCCTGCAAAGGGTGAGTAGGTTTTAAAACACAGAGATACAGAATCGCTCTTGATGAGATGTTGAGAACAAAGAAAGTCTAATACAGTTTAAAAGAAGATTAATACTTTTTTTTTAGGGGTGACAAGGGTTCAAAGTGAGTATTTAGGAGATGATGTTAAATATTTTTATTGAGATGGAATTGTACTGTGAGTTGTACCTCATTTTGTATATACACCAGGCAGTTAGAATTGCTCAACAAACTCCTCCTCTTTGGCTTATAAGCAGATTTGTCTTGCTTTTTTAATTTAAAGGGTGAAAATACAAACCACATAAATCAGAATTCCAATTGTTTATTCAAATACTCAATAAAAGAATATCACTTAGAAAGGAAGTCAGTCTCACCTATCCATTCATTTCCTCCAGAAACCATCTGTCTGCCTGACCACATCTGTGTTTTTCAGAACCTTTAATAGGTACTTTTTATTACTATTATTGGAAAAGAGTTATTTTGGTCGCAACAATAAGGTTTACTATTAACAAAATGTAAATCTTCAAGATATTCTGTCCCCAAAACTCAAAACAAATGGCAGCGGATCTTATTTTAGCTTCCTCCATTACAGTTTATAGTCTGGATTTTTTTTTCCAGTAAGCATGGATTTTTGGATGTTTACACACCAAACACATACATTGTAAACACTCCCTTTACATCAATTAAAAGTATTGGCACCTCATATTTTATAATTCTGTAATGTTAATAGCTGCTTTTCATTTGAAGGAACAACAATTACAATTTTTGTGCAGCTTATGGTTTACCAATTCAAGGTTTAGAAAACTAAGAAAATATTTCTGTTTGCCTCTTCCCAAGAGCATTTTCCCTAACCAAAGGAAAAAGTCTAATAGGCAAAAACAAAACAAAACAGCTGAGCTACCAATATTTGTGTATGTATGCAGTGTGAGACAGGCCAATGCATTTTAATCTTTCTGGATATACAAGCAGTGAACTTCAAGTATGGTCATCTGTCGGAAATTATTTGATTGTGTATTCCTGAATGACAAGGGGTTGGACTGGATGGCCCTTGTGATCTCTTCCAACTCCATGATTATTTGATTCTAGAACAAAGAAATGTCAAGAAAGGATTGGAAAAATAAACACCTGAATTAGGATAAATTCACAAATTCCAGTCCATCTGCAGAGGCATGAACAGAGATAATGATTTCTTGGTAGGCTACATATATTTTTAAGTATGTCCTTACAACTACACCTGTTACACTGGAATTCCCCTGGCAAAATTATTGACGTCCAGGGAACAGACTCTGGATAAGCAGATCTATTGCTTTCCCACTTCAAGATTGCTATCAGCTTGACAGACCTGTATCACCTTACATAACCTTTGAAGGTTTTTAGCCAGGATGAGCATTTGTATCTTTCTATATATGAATTCCATCAGTGCCTCTGAGGAAATGGATGGAAATCCACAAAAAATTACAGGTATGTGAAAAATAAACTAGAATCTTAAAGGTGTTACTGGATTACTTTTCCTCCCTCCCCTCCTCCTTTCCTTCCCCCCCCCCCCACTTTTGCTTTATTTGGTATTACAAAAGATTAAAGTCAGCTCACCAAGGCTCACAGACAAGACTTTGGAGTCTGGAGTACAGAGAAAGCAGATTAGAAAGATGATTTACTGAGCTGTGACATTTCAAGGGGCCTGGAGCAGAAACTTCTTCTGGCACAGGAGGGAAATTTGTGGAATTTGTGGTCTCTCTACAGTCAAGGCCTAATGTGGGAAGCCACTGCCCAGGACCCATTGCTAATACCTGCTCTGAGCACCCTCTTTAAAAAAAATATATATGTCTAGCTAGGTACTTGAAGTAGCTTTCCTGCAATGCCACTGACAATTCTAGTGACACTGTGGGAATTTAAAGGATGGCTAGACATGGCTGGTGCACTACCCTGGCCGTGCAGAGGTTAAATGCCAGTACTGCAAGCCACCACATTGCAAGTTCAATTCCAGCGGGCTCCAAGGTTCACTCAGCCTTCCATCCTTTCGTAGGTCAGTAAATTGAGTACCCAGCTTGTGGGGGAAATTAGCTAACACACATTGGAAACTGTTTAATGCAGTGTAGATGTGTAAATAGCTATTGCTTAAAACAATTTGTAAGCCGCTCTGATAACCTTGTGGCTAAAGAGTGGGGTATAAATAACTAAATAAAATAAAAAATATAAATGGCTGCCCCATCTTGCTTGTGATAGAAAGAGTGTGTGATTAAGGAGCAACACAACTAATAGCTATAGAAAACAAATGAAAGGTGGCAGCTGCAGTGATGGGCCCGCATGCCCAACTGGACTCCATCCTACTTGGAGGCAGAAATAGGGGAACAACAGGCCTGATCCACCGTCAGGATATGCCAGAGGGGAGCCAGCTTGTCCTGGCTCAGGTAGATGAGCCTTTAGTCATGATTCTGACACTATTGTAACTTCCCCCACCCAAATCTACTTTACCAGGCATCAGCTGCATGGGGAGAAGAAAATCCATTCTTTGAGTGCTCGGGGGGCAGGTGACTTACCTTTCCGTCAGGTTTGGGGTGGGGTCAAGCCAAAAGAGGTTACTTAGGGCCTGTTTAAACAATGAAAATAATCGTCTTAGAATTCACTTAGAATCCAACTCCACCATAAACCCCGAGGGAACAGCACTTGGGGTTTTCCTCATTTAAAAAAAAAAACTCTGGAGAATGTGCATAAGCGATAATTAGGACAGGCAATCACATTTATTCACAAGCCCCAGAAAAGTGGAAGTAAAAAGCTGATTGGCCAGATAGGAGCAAGGGGACAGGGCTTGCTTAGAAGGCAAGTGTCCTGGAACTGCCATCTTGGATTTTCACTTTAGTGAGGGAGTGATTATGCAACAAAACAATCTTTTTTTTTCTTTTTAAAATTTATTTAGTTGGAATATGAACCATCACACTTTTGCACCCTTGATTGCCTTTAAAAAAAACCATGTGGTGCTGGTGACTCATGAAAATAAAAATGCAAGTCACCACTGCCACCATACTGTCTCTCTCTCTCTCTCTCTCTCTCTCTCTCTGTATATGTCAACTTACAGTGAACCTATGAATTTCACAGGGTTTTCTTAGGCAAGGACTCTTCAGAGGTGATTTTGCCTGTTCTTCCTCTGAAATATAACTGACAGCACCTGGTATTCATTAGTAGTGTCCCAGCCATGTACTAACCAGGGCTGAGCCTACTTATCTTCCACAATCAGATGGGATCTAGTACCTTCAGGGTATTTAGGCCTGTTGGCTTTCTGTCCTTGTCCAAAGACATTTCTTTGACAGAAGGCTGTCGTTAATTGTCATCATCCTCATTTCTTAACTGAAATATTTTATCTGCTTGCCTCTTCTCTCTCCTAATATTGATTGTTTTCTATTTTGTTGCTCTTAATATCTTGATAAGATTGTAAGCCACACTGAATGTCTGAGAGAAGTAAATAAATGTCACAGTGGTGTCAGTAGAACATATTCCTTAGTCAATATATTTATTTAGGCTCACAGCCTCAATTTGAGAGGTGGTGTGAGTTTTTAAAAAAAAGCTTAAGGAAACCGGTCAGCCCCAAGTCACTAAACAGTGGCATGTTTCCCTTAACGGTGAACAAATAAGAATGTTTTTTTTTCATTACAGATAAATGTTTCAGAGTGCTGATACAAAAACAACATACTTTACATCTCTGACCCACACCCCAAAAATGGCTGGGAAAGCTTTGTAACCAGTGTTGATTGCCTTTCTTATTTGGGAAGATTCTGTTTGGTCAAGGTTGGTTTAATACTGCTCTGTTGCATTGCGTTTATTCCTTCTGTGAATAGAATTGTTAATTTAATTATAGGTAAATAATCTTTTCAATTGACTATGGTATGGAGGCACAAATACATACTTTATACAAGAAAATCTTTTCAATATTTTCCTGAACCTGGTCTTCTTTAAAAAAAGGTCATGGAGATATTTTACTTGAATGACTAGGTCTCAGAACTCAAGACAGCTTCTGTGCAATCCAAATATAAAGTTAAGGGGGGGATGCACAAAAGTAACATAAATAACCTACCATTACATTCTAATTAACCAGAGAAGAAAAATGTCCATCAGCTTTAGACTGAGGCAGACTCAGGGCTGGGAAGTAATGAGTTGCAAAGAATATTGGTCAGAATCGTGTATCAGCTACTTAGTCAGTCAGCCATTTATTGTATTTGACTAAAAGCCATTACAAATCCAATAAAATCCAATTTAAAAGGAAAAAAAATACAATAAAGGAATGCAATGTACATGAACATCTACTGCAGGGTTTCTCAACCAGGGTCCCATGGAACCCTAGGGTTCCATAAGAGGTTGCTAGGGGTTCCGCAAGATATTGAGATTAAAATTATTATTATTATTATTATTATTATTATTATTATTATTATCTTGCCCCTCTACGAAATGCAATCAGGGCGGCTTACAACAATTAAAATATACATCCAAACCCTCAATCCCACCCACCCCCCTTAAAATACAATTAAATAATTTAGGAATTAAAACATACTTTTAAAATACAAAAAATAAATTAAAAAAAATAAAGAATAAAAATGGGCAATGGAAAATGGGCATGGCGAGATCAGGACAAGCTAGATTTCCTTTTTTTTAATGGCCGTATCTATTCAGGAAAGGCCTGCTGGAAGAGATCTGACTTAAGAGCTTTTTTAAAACTATTTAGGGTGGTGATATGACGGATCTCATCTGGCAGGCTGTTCCATAATCTGGGAGCAATAGCTGAAAAGGCCCTCCGGGAGGTCGAAAAAACCCTAGTTATAAAGGTTGTAACAAATTCCTTCCAGAGGACCTGAGTTCATGGGGAGGATTATATGGAAGGAGGCGGTCCCAAAGATAGGTTGGGCACAAGCCATTTAGGGCTTTAAAGGTGATAACCAACACCTTGTACTGGGCCCGGAAACTAATAAACTTTTTTTGAGCTGTAGATATAATAATTCTTAGGCAGGGGTTCCCTGAGACCTGAAAATTGTTTCCAGAGTTCCACCAGGCTAAAAAGGTTGAGAAAGGCTGATCTACTGTATAGAAAAAGATCAGATTAATTAATCCCCTGCACAGCCTATAGCAATATCTTTCAAATAACTAACACAAATACTTCTAGCAGCTTTAGCAAATAAGGCTGTTACGTGGCCCCGTCTATACGACTTTAAAAAAAAATCATTGTGGGGGGTAAAAAATACGAATAGGCAGTCGTTCGAATACATACGATCTGACTACACAATTTTTACACCCCCCCCTAAACTCCGTATGACCCCCCTTGCCCAGCTGGCTGTAGCAAGCGATCCAAGCGGTGGTTTTAAATCTCCCGTTGCTTTTTTAAAATTAGTTTTAAAAGTGCCTGTTATGCAGACATTCAGTTTTCCATATTTACAAAATAAAATAAAAGGGAATAAATGTAAAATTCACGGACTTACCGGATTCTCGCTTAGCCAGGAATCCAACATGGCGGCCAATCCCAATTCCCCTCTTTGTTAGCCCCACCCCCTGCACTCAGCCAGCCAATCAGATTACACTGCCTGTTCATGTGTGTGTGAACGGGGGGGTACAGACTATCAACCATTCGAACAGCTATATGGATTTTAGCTTGAGATCCACTAATCCTCCCAAACGCCAAATCCACACAGTTTATGGGGGATTCGCTATCCCCCCTTCTGAATGACACATATGCATCCGAACGGCCGTGTGTACGGATGATCGATCTTTCGAACGCCATACGTATTTTTTTTTTACCATATAGATGCCCTGCAAGGCTCACAGTCTGACAGTAGCCAAAATAGTTTCACATAGGAGCTCTCACAGTGTAAGGAAGCCAAAGGGCTCATCTACGTGAGGGAAAAAGCAACAGAGTACCTCATAATAATGGCATCTCACAGCAACAGCGACATGTCTTAATGGTTTTTCTGGCCTTGTGAGCCCCCATAAGCTTGGCATTCCAGATGGCAGCCACGAGTATTTACTTGGTTAGTTCTGTTGGGAGTTTAAAATATTTGAGATTGGTAATCTCACTAGCAGAGCTAAAATCACACTTCAGCAGAAGGGTTTATATTGGAAACAATAGCTAAGCCAGCCTACCATACCTCCCATACACAGAATCTAGCTGAGATAATAAAACAAGCTTAGTCTTCTTTAAAAGTATAAAAAGTAGTTTACTTACAGAATATCTTGTGCATAGTCATTATACACAGGTTCATCATCTTGAGATATGCAAGCAGGAAGCAAAATATAGATTCTTCATGCTGTTAGCTATGAGCTGAAGGATCAAAGGGGTTGTGTATGTGACAGGATGATCATAGGGGTAATAAACAAGCAAAAAGGAAGTTTAGTCATAAACAGTCCCTTCATGCACTTTTAACTATTTAACTACCATGCAGCCTCATGCATGCAAAGGTTGTAAAATCCCGACTTCTTCACCACCACCATTTTTTAAAAGTTGTCCAAGGTGCGGTGGAGCAATTGAGTAATTTTTCGATTTTGTAAGAGAGTAAATAAAAAAATAACCATCCTATTTTTTCACCTTAGTGAGTGATCTCTAAGGTGAAAATCCAGCAAGGTGGCAGCAGGCACTTGCCCTGCTGGGAAGCCCTGTCCTGCTGGCAAGCCCTGCCCCCACTCTCGCCCGGCCAATCAGCTTTGTGCTTCCCTTAGAATTTCCTGTCATTTGATAGTCCAAACAAGCAGGAATGTGCACCCCCTCGCAGTTTTTAAAAACGCATGGGAAAAGCCGCGAAGGCTTTTACCACATTGTTTTTGCCATTTGGGGCCACCCTCCTTCCAAATAGTGTGGATTGGTGCAGGAACCCATTTAGACAGGTAGGATTCCCAGTGAATTCCATGAGGGGTATTTTCACTATTTAGACAACCCCAAAATCTGTCCTAAGAATTTCTTCCTGGGGTTTTGATATAACTAACAATAGAATAGATAGTGTAAAATATCCTCTTCCTCACCCACACCACAAATGCAGAGCCTTAAATTTCTCAGATTGTTTTTATATTTAATATTGATAACTGCCGTAGGCATAGTTTGGAAATGTAGTTCTGTAAATGCAGTTCTCAAAGAGGCAAAGGTAAGTGTTTGTAAATATTGAGCTCTTACATGATTTGATTTCAACAGGTGATACCGATGGGGAAAATTTGAAGACTTAATTGAAGCCAAGTCCAGCTTATAAATCCAGTTCCTCAGCCTGTTTTTAATTCCAGGAAAGACAAAAATACCTGTTGAAAGAGTTTTAGAGGTTAATAAGTCTTGGACTAGCATAGCCCAACCATCTATCTTCCATTGTTTCTCTAAACAAAGCTTAGGGAGGCAGCCCATGGGATAGTTCCAATGGATATTTTACATCTCTTAAGGGCAGAGCAGGTAGTATACTTAATCGCAGGCATGCCCGTTGTGACAGCAAAAGTAGGTAGCCTCGTATGCCTGCAATTTTGCCAAACACCGTTAGGACAAGGCAACCCTGCTTCGAATATGTGTGAGTTTGCATCAGTTCACTTTCCCCCCCTCTTATGTACAGACAAGCCCCAAGTCAATAGAGAAAGTTCCACCAGTAGAGTACTCCCTCCCCCATTCTCCCCTGTGGGATTGCAGAGACACAATTATGGGGGAGCAAAATGAGGGCATTAACCCCACCCATAAGAATTCTGCCTGCCCAGTGAAATTTTCCATCCCTCTCCAAATTTCTAGCATTGTGGTAGCTTAAAACCTCAGTTGAGCTTTTAAAAATAGAATTTACTCATCCAAAGAAAAGGGACAGGCAAAGGTACCAAGGGATTGCAAACCGCAGCAAATATGAGTTCTAGATGTGAATGACATTCGATATCTCACTCTCTGCAGTGATAGAAATCTAGGGACAGAAGGAAAATGTAATGGGGTGGGGTAATAGAATTCTTATTTAGGTGGAAAATGTTCTCATTTTGCCCCCCCCCATAGCTACGCCCCTGATTGCAGCCAAAATCTGATTGATTAGCATCTGAATGATGCATTATACCTTGTACTGAGTAGCTGCCATTGAGATTATTACTAAATTGCATCTATTTGAACTGCCCTTCTTTACAGCTTTCTTTCTCTTTAGCACTGGAGGTACTGCTGATGCAATGAGTATTAACTGTGTGGTAGGCCATTATATTACTCATTATGCCATAATTCTATTGTCAAAGCCAGACTGTCATTTCTAAAGAACTGGGAGTAGTTGCACCCCCTATTTCTCAGGTCACTGGTGATACCTGATTTCAAATGAGCAATTACAGTGTACACCCGACCAATGTTCAATTTAGAAAGCCACTATAATTATCACTACAGATGAAAGATATGGACCATAGTTATATCTGCCAACAATCTCTTATCTTTCCAGCAACACTTTTTCCTTTCCAATGAGTCACTTAGGGAGTTACATCTTAATGTCAGATTTGTTTATTTTATCACAATTTATACAGCCTTTCTGCTAACACAGTGTACTCAGGGTAGCCAAGAACATCAAAAGAAAATTAAAATGTATAGCCGTTAAAACAAATTAAACAAATTAAACAATATAACAATGCAACAACTCTCTGTGATGGAATTGTCACATCTGCAGTGAGCTGGAATGTGGGTCCAAAATGCAACTCATAAAGTGCTAGATATTGAGACAAACAGCTCAGCCCACTGTGCAGTCTTCCCTAGGCTGGCATTCTTCAGCTGTTGTGAACTACAACTCTCACCAGTTTCAGTCGACTAGGCCAGCGATGATAAAAGATGGATGCTGGAGCCTGAAAACATGTGGATGGCATCAGGTTTGAAAAAGGCTGATTCAATGGATGAGTCAAATAAAATGGACACCTCCATGTTAAGTGTGTGTGTGTGTGAGAGAGAGAGAGAGAGAGAGGGTGGGCAGTCCTGTCCTGAGTTGAAAATGACCAGTTATCAAGACCGTGGAATCTTCTGTAATAAAAGGTTCTCAATCTCAGAGGCTCATCAGAGATAATGAGGTGACAAACTAATTACCTCCAATGTTTTTCTACAAACCTTAGTGAAGCGAAGCAGGCTCCTGATGACAAAAGTAAGATCTGTTCACACAAACAGAGTCCTAAAACTGGGCATGTAAATGAGCATAGAATTCTGTTTATTATACCCAAATGGAAAGCACACAGTATGTCATGATGTGAGGATAGCAAGAGTTGTGTTCAAACCTTGCCCAAGTAAATATGAACTGAGTGGAATGTTTTCCGTCCAGATATTCCCATGTAAAAGTGCCATTAGCACCATCCTGCCAAATCTCACCCTGAGCCATCTGCGAGCACACTTCTTGCTTGGAATAACACACTCCAATCTGCCCAGATCTCAGGGCCTGCTTATGTGTATCCATTTATCTTCTAGTGTTGCAACAGAAATGGCTGTTTCTATAAATGGATTCAAACCAAACCCATAGCTATCTGAAAATTTCTGTCTCTTATCTCTATATGTATATTTCCTGAAATTTGTGAATTTCAAGTAGCTCTTGTGAATATCCAAAATATTAGTGATATGAGTGAATACTTAGTTTGCTTAATGTGGTGTTCAGTGTTTACTAATTTACAGTGGAAAAGTGCAGGAAACACACATAGTTCTTCACATTTCTAAAAAAAAATGGGATTATTGGCTGATATTTTTCAGTGTGAAAGATCTTCAGACATTTGACACTCTGTAAAAATCACACATGCAGAGGTATTTGTGTATAATTAGAAAATTAAAAGGCTGTTCAGTATTTGTAGGAAATGTTCAACTGATATATGAGTTGACAGTTTGTGTCCAAAACCTTACTACGGTCTTCATTTGGATCCCCTCACATCACATACAAACTTGGGTGATATTGTGATTGAGCTTATGGATATGTACAGCATTAATAGACACATACAAGCAAAAATGTTCAACTGTTGATTTTATTGGTTTGTCACCTGTTTATTGATTATATTGTTTACAGCTGTTTTAATATTGTTGTTACCTGCCCCAAAATCCTTATGAAGGATAGAAATAGAATTAAATTAAATAAAACAGGATTACAGAGCTATTTCTCAATTACTTTTTCCAGTGTATGCCTTGATAGCTATAGAATATAAAATATAATGTTAGTACATCTGTCTGTCTCGTGAGCCTACCCTGAAGCTAGTTGGGGGGTCACATTTCTTACACATGTATACAAAGGTAAACAAATATATTTATGGCCATTTTGACATTGTATTTTGCTTACTTTCCTCTACTATTAGCACTTGAATCAGAAAAAGGGTATATAGGAGCAACATAGGTTGGTGGCAGAGAACTGGACTGTGTAGTCCAATCCTAGGCATGTTTACTCAGAAGTAAACTCCACTCTAGTCATTCTCAAGTAAGTGTGCATAGGATTGTAACTTCCCTATGGTTTGCCACAGTGCAATGAAACCAACACAGAGAATTCATGACAGGGCTGTGCAGGTGAAGGAACAGTTATGGTTCTCAAACTGGAATCACCAAGAGCAGAGAAAATCTCCCAACACACACACACCAGTCATAGCTCTAAATTCCAGGCTATTATTTTTTTCCATATAATCCCAACTGTGGGCAAATGTGGCTCTCCAGACATTGGGCTGCAAGTCCCATCTGTTCTAGCCAGGATAGACTGTTATAAGGAACTGTGTGAGTTCAGTCCAAAAACATCTGGAGGGCCAAAAATTCCCTAGCCCTTACAAAATAAACAAAGGTTGACATTTATTTCTATGTAAAAAGTAATGTGCTGTACTAAAGCTTTCTGTGGCAGGGCATCTTTGTATCAGTGTATCTGAAGAAGTGGATTGAAATCCATGCAAGCTCATGCTTGAACAAATAAAGCTCATGCTAAATTAAGATTTAAGCTTCCCTTCCAGCCTGACATTAGATTACAGGTGTTATTGATAGACTACGGAGATTATCAAACAACCTAAATATCCTACGACAGGGACAACAGGAGATCGCGAAAGGACTTCCCTTTCAAACGACGTTGTTCCTATATCATTATGCTCCCATGCCCCTTCTGTTCTGTGGGCGATTCTTTTTATTCATGGGCTGATGCAGTGAATTGACCCATCGTTCCGTTTCTGTAATGGAACAATGGGTGAGCGAAAAGGTAACTCGTTATGCTGGCGTGATGCCAGTGTCACTGGGAGGTCCACGCCAAACACTTCCAGTTGAGATCGGGATATCAAAGTAAGTGACACACTTTTTTTTTTACCTTCCCTGGGTTACTTGGGGTTTTTTAAATGTGTTTTAGTGCTTGGTGTAATTTTTTACCTCTTATTTTTGAATTTACCATGCAATCGTCCTCTCGTGAGAATGGCTGGGATTTCCTTTCCAGGAAGTGAATGCAGCTCCGTGAGAGATGCATTCACTCCTGGGCTGCTGGAGGGGAGGGGATGCAGTTTTTGTAGCGCTATTGAGGTAGGTCTGATATTTTTTTTATTAAACTGTTACAGGGACGGGAGTGGGGTGGGATAGGAGATAGTGAGATGGGGAAATTATATTTGTCCCCGTCTGATAATCTCCTACAATTTTGTTTTTATACATAAGGCTCATAGGTCTTATTTGCATGGGCTGTTTACTCCATTCTGCCCCCAACTGAGAGCCATGCAGTCCAAACAACACAGGGCATTTGCCCCATTCTTCCCCCAGGCAGTACTTATGACCCCTGGGGCTTAGAAACAAGGCTCAAATGGGGGCCAGCCAGGGTAGGGCCCAATACAGCAGTTTAAAAAAATAATTGGTTTACTTTGTTTTTATTAGGAGGAAACGGATCAGGCCCTGCGGGTTGCAGAAGCCCATCCCTGCAGCCCATCCCATCCTCTAGCTGCCAGTGACCCTTACTCTTCTGGGTTCAGGCAGCAGGCCTGCAGCATGTGACCAAGGCTGGTCACATGCAGGGGGCCTTGTCACGTAGTGTGGGCCAGTTTCCTGGACCCAGCAGAGCAAAGAAAATGGCAGCAGCAGTGGCTGCAGTGATGGACTGGTGTTCTGTCAGGACTCCAGCCCCTTTTGTCCTGGTAACAGGGGCAGAACGGGCCTGATCTGTGACCAGGATACACTGAAGGGAAGCCAGCATATCCTGGATCATGTAGATAAGCCCATAGAGATGTATCTACCATTCTTTAGCAAAAGCAATCACTCAGGCTTTAGCTGTCAGTAAGAGACAAAGTAAAGGAGGAAGCATCTTAGCCATTTCTTCTCTGATGGTTTTCCATCTTCTAATCTCTCTCCCTCTTCCTTTCCTGAACCCAGCTTACACCTCTGGAATTTCTCACTCCATGTATGGTAGGAGTCTTTGCTGTAGAATTTTGAGAATGACTTTGCTTGCATGGGAAATTAATGCAAAGGTCCTGTAGATACTACAATATTTTGTGTCATCTTTTGGGGGGGCAGGGGTGTATATTGATTTTTTTCTAATCTGTGGGCCATTGTTTTCTTTTCCATATTTGTTGGCAGATTTTAGTTAGAACTGTGGTGAAATTTGAGGTCCCAGGGTGTTAGCCCTTTTTGGGAAACTTCTTAAAAGTTAAAACTGTCAGGAATTGACTTTACTGTAGCAGAGCAGAGCTGGAGGCGTGGACTCAATAGTACAGTGCTTTGACCCAACCGCAAGAACAAAGAGGCAGACAAGCTTCTAGTTAAAGAAGCAACTTAAGCTTTACTAATGGCTTTAAATCTACATATGCATTGGAGCCTACATCCTAACTAACTAATGAATAGGTTTTGGATAAGAAAGAGGTTCATCTCCACTCACCAAGTCAGTGAGATGGAAGGCATTCTTGCAGAGCAAGATGGGGAGAGCAGCATGCAGCTTTCAAGGCAAGAAGAAAGAGTAATAAAAGATCTAAGACCTAAGGCAAAGTAACCTAAATCATGTGATCTCGTAGTTTGGTTGTGTACTGTTTACAACTATGTTAATTAAAGATAGGATGAGAGGAAGGCATGCAGGAGACCCTACCCTATCTCTTACTGACTTGCTCTTATAGCAAGCAAGTGCAGGGGGGAAGAATGCTGGATTTTTCCAACAAGAACTAACGTCAACTCTGTCTCTGTAAACTGTTGGAAAAGTGCAACCTAGCACGCATGAAGGGTATAGCAGTTAGAGAGTTAGATTGCATGTAAGGAATGTTTATGAGTAAATTTCCTGTTTGTAAGAAGAGTTTTTCACAACCTATCTTCCAGTAGGCAGCAAATGCTTTGATCTCTTTGTTAGATTGCAGAGGTCAGTCACCATTCTTCTTTGGCCTGCTCTCGGGAGCAGACACTTCTTTGTTTTAAGAATGTAGCACCAAGTCTTAGAAGATGTGTAGCGTGTAGAACTGCATGGTTTTACTTCCCTGCTTACATATTTTCAAGTAGCTGTACTTGTGTGATTTCTTGCACAAGATAATGTGAGTAAACTGATTTTTATATACTTTTAACAAAGTCTGAATACTTGCTTCTTTGTTTGCTAGACTATGAAAAGGAGTCCAAGGTGGCTGGCTTGATTGTGATCCATATAGAATATTGCTCCACTAAATGTGTGTTTATTTTTACTCTGCTACTGAAATACCAATATTTTTCAACTTAAACTGCAGCAGTTCTATCAGTATGTCATCTGTTCCTGGTGATTTATTCCTCTTAATTGCTCTTAGGAGATTTTCAGACTACCCTGTTATAGTGTTACTATTCCACTTTAATTGCTCTGGCTGCCTCCTGTGGAATTCTGGGGTTTGTAGTTTAGTGAGGCCTAAGAGCTCTCTGGCTGAGAGTTGCAAATGCCCCTCCCTAAACTGCAAATCCCACGATTCAACAGGAGGCAGTCATAGCAAATATAGTGGAATAGTAACACTATAACAGTGTTGTCTGAAAATCTAGTTAGTGTAGCTTTCACTTCACTTTCCAATGTTTGGGGTTCATCTTTGTATGGTTTTTCTTCCCATGTGTCATCCATCTTTTTGTCTCTTTTATATAGCTCTTCTGTGTATTGCTTCCATCAACTTTTTATTTTATCTTGGTCGTCTATCATGTCCCTCTGCTAATCATAGAGCATCCCTACCCTGGTTTAAATTTCCCTTTGAATTCCCATATCTTGAGAAGAGGTTCTTCCTTTGTTGTTGTCTTCTAGACAATAACAAAGCTTTGACTGCACTGATCTGTTACCCAAATTGCAGAGGTCTGTGGAAATTCCATGTGTATCTACCAAAAATCAATATTTCTATGAGGAATGTTAATTAGCTCAAATAGTGGCTGTGAGAGGTCAGATAACTGCAGGATCTTTTGACCTATGTATACCAGTAGTAACTGTGGAGACTCCAAGCAAGGGGATGAAGTAAAAATGTTTTTTATTGAAAAATAATAAGGGAACACACATACGCACACACTCAGGCTTCAGATAGTCACACAAGGCTAATGAGAAGTTACTCAGATGGAGCTCTGAGGGTCACACAGCAGATGGACAATGACAGGAGGAAGAGGAACTGTGCATGCTTTTGTTGGCATTTTGGGGTGGTATTTATATTTGAAATTTCCCTTGAAGGAATGGGATTTAGAGTGGAATGCAATGTCTATTTACCAGAGAGTCTCAGGACTGGACAAAGGATTTTCTGGATGTGTTAATGATCATTCATGGGCGAGACATTTGGGACTGAATGGGCACAGGCAACCTTCTATTGTGGATGAGGGGGAAAAGAGGACAAACCCATTTTGCAATCACTGGATGCTTGGCTATCCTTGATTGGATTAGAGGATGACTCACCTCCAGATGACCTGTCTAAGGAATTTGGAAGGCCCCCTCCCTAGGTTGTGTGTGACTCCAGCCTTGGTATTTGGGGAGTTCCTGGTTTACTTGCCAACCACGTGGTGGGCCATAGCCAGCCAAATTATTAAATATTGCCAATTATGTGATATTGAAAGGTGGGGGCTGTCAAGGCAGGTAACAGATCATGAAAAGCTATGAATTGCTCTTAAAGAATTGGGCTGTCACTACATTTGATTGTCCTGTCGATAATCTATACTAAGGACAAGAGGCTACTGTTAGGACAGAACATGGAGAAACTGAATGGTTCCCAGTCAGAAAGGGGGTCAGGTAAGGCTGCATTCTATCACTCTATATGTTCAACTTGTATGTAGAAAATATCATACACAGAGCACGTTTAGACTCAGAGGAAGGAGGAGTAAAATTGGAATAAAGAACATTAATAATCTAAGATATGCAGATAACATCATTCTACTAGCAGAAAATAACAAAGACTTGGCACAATTAATAAGGAAAGTCAAGGAAGAAAGTGCTAAGGCAGGCTTACTGCTAAACATTAAGAAAACAAAAATAATGACCACAGAGCATTTACATATATGTAATGTAGACAATGAAGATATTGAAATAGTTAAGGATTTCCCATACCTTTGATCAATCATTGATCAGAATGGAGATTCCAGTCAAGAAATCAGAAGAAGTCTAGGACTGGGAAGGACAGCTATGAAAAAACTATACAAGATCCGGAAGTGCAAAGATATAAAGCTGAACACTAAAGACAGGATTGTCCAGGGCCTCGTATTTCCCATCACTATGTATGGCACTTTGATACCTATCCCACAATCTCCAATCCCGCCCCTGTGCTGGCACAATAACCCTCACCATCACATTTTGCCTTGTCTCGTGTTGACAGGCAGCCCAGGCATGCACAGAGCTCCATTCACTTCCTAGACTGAAATCCTGCCCACTCTCCTGAGAAGATGCAAGCACAGGAAATTCAAAAATAAAAAGTAAAATACAAAAAAAAAAAAAAAATTACACCAAGCATAGAAACACACTTTAAAACTTACAAGTAACCTGGAGAGGGTCATAAAAAGTGTGTCACTTACCTGGATGTCCTGATCTCACCCTGAAGTGTTCTTGCAGGACTGTCCATTGACGCTGCATTCACGTGAGTTAAATGGCCTGAGGTTTCACGTGCCGGCAATGCCAGCACCAAAACATAATAAGCAAATCTATTGATGGTTCAGCCCATCAATAAAAAGAAATGCCATAATGACACCAGCAGAATGCAAAAGAATGTTGTCATCTGATGCTGGTGTCCTTTTGCATTCCTCTGGCATCATTATGGTGCTACATTAGCTGTGTCTGACAATCTCCTATAAGATAGTGACTAACACAGCTATCTCTTAGCACCTTTAAGACTGATTTATTTTAGCATACACTTTCATGGATTTCAGTCCACTTCTTCAGTGACAACAATGGATATCCTGTAATTGCTAACATACCCTTGGCTTTAATACTGAGTCTGTCTTAAATCTTAAGAGTGCTGCTAGATTCCTCCCACACTCTTTTCCTTCTTATGCGGAAAGACCCTTGGAGGGATCAGGCTACTTTAAAAGATCAGTGTAGGCTGTGTGGTACATACAGCAGCTCTGTCTTCCAACATCAGAGATCAGCTGGGGATCTCAAAAGAAACAGTCAAAGGACTGGTGATGCTGCCCACCCCCAGCATCAGTTACCTGAGTCAGTTGTCTCACTGCCAAAGTTGGCTGGCTACTCTATGTTTGTATCTACTATATGTTGTATGTACTGTTCAGTCCCTTAAAGTGGATACAGCTTTGACAGTCACTTCAAATATTATACTATTTCTCAATTGTCTAGCTAAATGTGCTGAAGCTGTTCCATATATTATTATGTAAGAGCAATTTTTCATTCAAAAATTTCGAAATGCTTCATTCATATGGATCCCTCCCTCCTTTTTGCCTTCGGTGGTATTTTGCTTTGCTGTGCACTTAACTCATAAACCCTCCTGCCCCTAATCAACTGCTCCATTTCAAAGGTAGTGTGAACCCGCCCCCAACTGATGAAATATTCCTAGTGACCCAATAAATGTCAAAAATTGGAGCCAAATGCATCATAAAAAAAAACAAGCTATGTCGTGTAATTGGCACCCTGATGGAAAACACTTGATTCCTATGGGATCAGCAGTGCTTGCAAAAATGTGAGCTTTTGATTGCAGTGTTACATCCAAATACTGTAAGCCAGATTTGAGAACTGAGAATGCTTGGGTGTCAAACACAAGTAGCCAGCTTTGATTCTTGGCTTTGCTTCACATATAATTACTTACTCACATGGAGTTTGTACAAGGCCATCCAGCAAAACTGACTTGCATTCCAGCTCTAATGATAACTGTAATGGCTATCTGGGCAGACTGCTGTGATTTATTCTCAAGCATTTTGCAAACAGAATCATATGCAGCATGATCTCAGTGCTACTTTGGATATAGTGCAAATACCAAATGCTAGCAAAGTTTCTGACCACTGCTGTTGTCTGAATGAGTTTTAGTCATTACACGCGAGGATGTGGACAGTGTATTTAAAAGACATTTAGGGGTAAAACCATGAATTTGATTGACCCTTGTGTTACTTGGTTGGTCGCATCTAACCAGAACACATTAACTTGTTAGATTCCAGATTTCACAGAGGTTTCTTTGATAGCAGGAGCTTTCCTGGCCGCCTCCCTCTTTTAAGAAAAGTTACTGACACAGATGGTAGTAATCCAATGTTAGGCACTTCAGGGAGAGACTTAGGGCTTGTCTACACCAAGAGGAGGGGGGAATGGACTGCTCCCAGTAATAGGGGGAATGGACCGCTCCAAGTTGCAGCAGCTGCAACCTGTGGTGGCCATGAGTGGATTACTCACATTTTTAAATCTGCCGCAGCCGAAGTTGTTTTTTTTTTTAAACCTATTTTTATGGTAGGCACAAGTGATATTCCACCTTTCCCAAGAAGAAAGAGAGAAAAAAAGGTAGCACAAACCTTTGTTTTATCACCTTAGCAAGCACTCACTAAAGTGAAAATCCAACATGGTGGCAGCGGGTACTTGCCCTGTAACCCAGCACTGCCCACTGTGCTTGTCCAGCCAATCAGGTTTCCACTGTGTCCTGCATGGGGAAGTGATTCATTCTGAATCACTTGTGTTACTGAGCGAAAATGCGCGTATCACTGGAGGTTTTTTTTTAAGTCAGGAAAAGCCGCGGAGGCTTTTCTCGTGTAGTTTTTCCTCTTTTTGGCCCCCCCTCCTTCACAATATGATGAGACAATGCAGGATCACATTAAGACAGTCCGTATTCCAGGCAAATTCTGTGAGGAGTATTTTCACCGTGTGGACAACCCCTAACTGTCTGTCTCTGCTCACTTACAGACCATTTCCCAGTCTTAAATAACTACTCCTACCCAACAAAAATGCATGCAGTATGGGTACAAGAAGCCATTACAAATTCAGATGTTAACTCTGCCCCTCACACCTACTATGGCAACACTATTATAGGACTTAACTATGGACATTTTCAGACACGTCTTACCGCGCTAGAATTGAGCGGGAGCTTTGGTGCTGCCGCGCGGCAGGGACTACATTTCAGACAACGCTGTCCCTCTGGCAAAATTGTCCGTGTCACCTCCGTGTAGGATTGGAGGCAGCCGCGCCATTTTTCGCCAGATTTTATTCAAGGAAGTTCTCTGTGAATAAAATATGGCGCGGCCGCCTCCAGTCCTAAACGGAAGTGACACAGATGATTTCACCAGAGGGATGGCATTGTCTGAAATGGGGTTCTGCCGCACGGCAGTGCCGAAGCTCTCCCACTCGATTCTAGCGTGGTAAGTCATGTCTGAAAATATCCTATGTCACCTACATCACCAGTAACCCATTCACTTGTTCATCTTTTAATGCAGGGTTAGGAGTTGTCTGACCCTACAAATGTTGCTGGACTGCAACTCCCAGAATTCCTCACCACTGGCTATGTTGGCTGAGAGTTGCAATCTGACATCAACTAGAGAGCCACACAATTCCTGCCCCAGTTCTATTGTGATATATACCATCTTCTGCCAGCAATATCTTCTCTCCATTCTATGTACTGTCCAGAATAGTTTACAGCATTGCTACTCAAAGCGGTGGTCCATGTACCAGTGCCAGTTCACAAGCCATCAGCTGCTGGTCCTTGGTGAGTCCCCCCCCCCCACACACACACAGAAGGAAAGAAAAGAAAAGAAAGAATTGTAGCCAATAGGCACAAATATGGTACCTATCCCTGACACACTAGGGAAAGAAATCCCCAGTTTCCCACAACAGATAGCTTGGGAAGCACTGATCTGCAGCTCTGTGCAAAAGAATAAATGGACACAAACCTGACACCACAAATGGCAATATACAAACATACTCCCAAGATAATCAGTAACTCATTTCCAAATGGCTACTGTGGAACAAACTAGTGACTTGTATTGTTCTTGCTTCTAGCATAGGTTTGGTATGAAAACAGCCTTAGTCATTCTGAACAACCATATGCACTGAAAGAAGGAACAGAGAAGTATGATTCTGGATTTCTCTAAGCCAGGAGTATGCAATTCAGTGGACTGAGGAGCCAATTTTCCTGTGGTCATGCAAGCTGCCATAAAACAAAACAAAACAAAAAGTGGCCTGAAGGCCACTTCTGATTTTGAAAAATTGACATTTTTTGATATTACACAGTGCAGCAGTGCCCTGTTTACTTTTGTGACACAGCGCAACCTTTTATAAAGATGAACTAGGCTATATTTCAGAGGGAAGAACTGACAAAACCAACTTGAGTATTCCTTGCCAGAGGAAAACCCGATGAAATCCATACAGGCGACTTGAAGGCAAGCAGGCATGTGTGCGGGCTCGCACACCACTAACTACTCCTGGAGGCTTTTCAGGAGACAATTCACACCCTTTTTTGGGGGGGTTCAGAAAAAGGATGGTCCAATGAGTCTAAAGAGGTTGAGGATGAAAAAATAGTTGTAAGGAGGTTGACCCTTGCTCTAGGCCACTTTTCCAAGTTGTAGTTCCATGGACGCTACTGGTATGTTTTAGCTTAGTTCCTTGACATTACTGGCTCTGTTACATTTGTCCCCCATATATTAAAAAAAAAAAAAAAGTATATGGAACCACTGGCCAAGTTTGCTTGGGGAACTGGGGTTAAGTTGTATCAGGGCACTGGTAGCTTCTTTTCATGAAGCTCTATTTCTTCTTGTTACCTATGTTGGATAAAGCAAGTGAGTGGCTGTCACTATTGGGTTGAATTCTGATAAGATAGGGGTAATTTCATCCTGAAAGGGCTAAAACGCGGTGGGTAAAGTGTGGCTAGCCGGCCAATGGTGAGCTGTTTTTGTGCTCCCCAAAATGAACTCTAGCAGGTATGGAGGGCGTTCCCACTGTGTTTGGAGGCCCCGTGCCCCCCCCCATGGGTGTTCCACCACATTTTGGGGCCCTCTGAACCAATTTAGGCCCAGAAGAGGCGTTTTAAAAAACAGGAAGCGACTTCTGCTCACATCCTGTTGTTAAAAAAAGTGCCTCCCTTGGACCTAAATGGCCCAGGAAGGCCCAATAACATAATGAATATACTCCCATGTTCCTCAGAGAGTGTTAAGAGGTGTTTGGGGGCAAAAAAAAAAGTGGTGTTTTTTTTTTGGTTTGTTTTTTTTTTTGCAGGAGTGGGGAGCATTGGGTGGGCACAGCCCTCCAAGATCTCCTGGGGAACTAATGTAGTCCCTTAACCTTCCACAGTTGCCCACCCCAATGATAAGAATCCAGGGTCTCTCCAGGGCCCACTGTTTCTACTTCTAGCAGACACGTTCCTGTGCGTTGCCTTTCTCTGGCTCACACCTCCTTCTGAACCAAGGAAAGTGGTGGCCACAAATCTGACTTTCCCAGTTGTGACCCCACACCACCCTCTAAGCAAGAGTAACCCTACCACTGGGCATAGTGAGCCTGTGACCTCAGGTAACAGGACCTGGGAGGAGGCACAGAGTGCTGGAGTAGAGAACTAGGCCTTGTCCATAGGAGGCTATAAAATGTGGATTGATGCACACTAATGCTAATTTGCAGCAGCTTTCATTTATCTCAACAATTTTTTTGGCAAGATCATAGGCATGTGAGCCTATCCACGTTCATTGTTCAAACGGGCATGCCGATGGCAGGCACAAGTGAATTACTTGCGCTTTTATTGTCACCACTTGCTGCTGCTGAACAGTATTTTTTAAAAGCTTATCCAAGGTGCGGAAGTATGATATTCTGCTTAAATAGGGGGGGGGGGAAGAGAGAAAAGGCTGTCTTGTTGCCTGAGTGCATGATCGCTAAGGCAAAAATCCAACATGGAGGTTGGGGGCACTTGCCTCATTAGCAAGCTCCGCCCCCTGCATACGACCAACCAATCAGCTTTCCACTTCCACTCTTATCAGGAACAAGCACCAAAATGAATCGGTTGTCCCAATGAGCGGGAACACGCATTCCCCACGGAGCTTTTTAAAAAACGCGGGGAAAGCCGCGAAGGCTTTTCCTGTGTAGTTTTTGGCATTTTTGGCCCCCCTCCTTCTGAATATGGTGGATTGATGCATGATCTCATTAAAACAAATCGTAGTCTCCTCTAATTCTATGAGGAGTATTTTCGCCGTATAGACAACCTCTATGTGTCACACAGTTTTCTAGTACCCCTAAGCTTGCCTATTGCCTTGAGGTGTGGCACAGGATGTTCTCCCATCAATAGTTTTGAGGAAAAGTACAACATTCAGGTGTCATCTTGTATTTTTGCCTCAGGCAGCAAAATGACATGGCATACCCTCCAACATTTAAGATAAAAATGGGACACATGAAGCTGAGGCACACCAGTGTGTGGTCAAAAGTGGGCAGCCAGGTAACAAGATGGCAAACGTTATTAATGAGGAAGAACACACAAAACTACAATTTTAAGCAGAAAAATCCTGGCATTTACATAGAGTTTCCCCACCCCATGTGTTAATTGAGTGCAAATTACATTGCACTTTGAGCTCATTTTAAGCAAGTAAAATAAGCAGAGGACAAAGTGGGAGGAGGAAAGAGAAACTGGGACATTTTAAAAGCAGCTGAAAAAGTGGAATAACAGAGGATTAATTAGGATTGTCCCTTCTAAACTGGGACAGTTGGAAAGCATGATTTGGGCAATAATTGATCTAGAAAAGATTCACTTTGGCTTTCACTGCCAGCATTTAAATGTCCTGTAAAAAAACCCCGACCCATCACACCTTCCCCCCTCCCTTTGTATGGCTTTGAGTTTCTTTTATCTTCCTTTGACCCTGAAAATTCCTCTGAAAATAGTTGCATCTTTTTTCTTTTTGATTTTTTTCTTTTTTAAAAAATACCAGAAACTTCTTTAGACGCAATCATCAGAAAAACAAAGTTATAAATATTTTAATAAGCAGTTCCCCCAGACTGTGGAATGGCCTGCAAGAAGAGATTCAACAGCTAAACACACTGTCAGAATTTAAAAAACATTACTAAAGACCTATTTCTTCCCGCAGACCTACTCAGTTGATTTTAATCTATGAATTTTAAATTGGAATGGATGATTTTAATGTAATGTTTATTTTAATATTATGTGTTTTGACATGTGTGGTTTAATGATTTTAGGGTATATATTGTATTTTAATTCATATTGTACCCCACCTCAAGCCTTGGGGAGAGGCGGGTAAGAAATAAATATTGATTATTATTGAATGATTTCAAATTTAATCCATGTTAAATGTTGAAATTTTATTGATTTCTTGTAATACATCTGTTAAATTGCACTTTAATTGAAAAACAAGGTGGGGACTTTGATTCACTCTGCCCAAAGGAACAAACACCCCCCCCCCAAGAAAACCAACCCCTCCACAGCCTGGAGGTTCCTGGACTTTTTCTCACACTGGACATGGAGCCCTGGTTCATAAATACAGTCAGCCCTCCGTATCCACGGGCTCTGTATCCATGGCTCAAGAATATTCCAAATAAATAAATAAATATCCAAAAACCAAATCTTGCTGTTTGCCATTTTATATAAGGGATGGCATTTTACTATGCCATTGTATATAACGGGACTTGAGCATCCATGGATTTTGGTATCTGTGGGGGCTTCTGGAACTGAACCCCAGAGTATACCAAGGGCCCGCTGTATTTCCAGCAATCTCAGCTAAGCTTCATGCTGTTGTATTTGATAAAGATTGTGACATCATTTCATCCAATA
Organism: Gambelia wislizenii; assembly: GCA_030847615.1. NCBI lineage: Eukaryota > Metazoa > Chordata > Lepidosauria > Squamata > Crotaphytidae > Gambelia > Gambelia wislizenii. Next base: position 158,254,515 of record JAUMIR010000001.1, on the reverse strand, counting down.
CAGTAGGGGCCCTGTATTCACGCATTCATTATCCACAGGACACAAAGCAGCACACCTACCATAGAGTCTTCCTAGAAAATGTGTCCCCTCTAGCCATTTTCTAGGTCCTCCAAGGCAACTCTAGGGTATTTTAAACTAGAAGTCCTGTTATCTTCAATGGCGTTCACTATCATCCACTGTTTTTGGTATCCACGCCCTCCTCCAAACCAATCCCCATTGGATAAGGGGGTCCTACTGTACTGGTGCCCAGCTCAACTCTGAAAACTTGGGTAATCCCTGTATTCCAAGTATGTCCGAGTATGTTAACAATGGTCTTCATGTTACCACCTACTGCCCACTGGAGACCCTAAGGCACCTTTAGGTGATGCAGTGGTTAAATGCCAGTACTGCAGCCACAAGGTTGTGTGTTCAATCCTAAGGGCTCCAAGGTTGACTCAGCCTTCCATCCTTTGGTAGGCTGGTAAAATCAGGGCTAGTTTAAGGCACCGGCAGCGTCAGCATCTGCACGGGCCCCCATCATTGTGGGGGCCCCCATAGTAGTAACTCTCCTCCTGCAAAAACCTTATTAGTAATAACCTGAATATCCTGTACTGTGAATAGCTTAGGCTGAGTTAGGTTACATTGACTTGAAAGAAACATATGCCCCCCCCAAAAAAGCATTGTAGCCCCCCCCCAAATTCCTTAAGCCGGTCCTGGGTAAAATGAGAACCCGGCTTGTGGGTGCTAAGAGACCTTGGAAACCGCTTAGGGAGTGCTTCGCCCTATAAAGCGGTATAGAAATATCCATGCTCTGAAAGAAATGCGGCGGGCTCTTGGCAGCGAGACAGGAGAGCGCCTGCTCAAGAGGCTCCCCAACCAGTCAGGGTGTGCGCCTCGGGGGAGCCCCGGGCCAAGTGTGGGATTCACACCCCAGGGCCAACCCTCGCCCGGGGCCATTTGGAGCCGCCTGGCACGCGTCCACGCTCCTTGATGACCCGGGGCGGGAGGGGGGCGCCGCCTTTCACGCCCAGCCTTTTTGTTGACCTCTCCGGCAAATGAGGGAGGAAAGGTGGCCGGCGGGAGAGACCGGGAAGGCGGCCTTTATAAAAAGCCCGCGGGGAGAAAGCGGGAAGGAGAGGCGCAAAAGAAAGCCAGAGAGGAGAGGCAGAGACCCAGAGCCAGCCCGGCATCCTGCCCGGCGTAGAGAGCATGGAGACTTCGCCTTCGCCTCCGCCTCGGCCCGGAGCACCGACCTCCCGCCCCCGCGCCAAAGAGCAGACCCCCGGGTACTACCCCGCGCTTTGCCCCCCGCCTTGCCCCTGGGAAAGCAGGGCTGGGGGTGCCCTGGTCCGCGGGGAAAGGGAGGGGATCTGAACCCCCCCTCCAAATAAGCCTATTTAAACACAACACCAACACCCCTCTGCCTTTTTTATTTATTTATTTATTTATTTATTCTGCAGGTCCGAAAGGTTCTGGCGACCTTGGCTCCCCGCCCCGGAGGATGCGGAAAGGCAGCGCAAGCCAAGACCCCGGGCGGTGAGTGACAGAGGGGCGCCCGCTCGGCAGAGCCCCCGGCACCCGCAGCCCCCCACCTGCGCTTGGGATGCCCGGCAGCGGGGCTCAGCAGCCCTCACGGGGAGGTGCCTGGTGGGCAGGCGGCTGCAGGGGAGGAGGAGAACTTCTTGGGTTTTTTAAAGGAAACCACAGGTTTTTAAAACAGCAGCAGAGCAAAGCACTCCCAGAGCGCGGTATGGGTCCCTAACTTGCAGAAACAGGGATCTCCCATATATCTCGCAGAGTGCGACATGGGTCCCTAGCTTACAAATATATAGCTCTCCCATATATCTCCCAGAGCATGATATGGGTCCCTAGCTTACAGATATATAGATCTCCCATATATCTCCCAGAGCATGATATGGGTCCCTAACTTGAAGAAATATGGATCTCCCATATATCTCCCAGAGTGCGACATGGGTCCCTAACTTACAGATATATAGATCTCCCATATATCTCCCAGAGCATGATATGGGTCCCTAACTTGTAGATATATGAATCTCCCATATATCTCCCAGAGCGCGATCTGTGTCCCTAACTTGCAAAAATATGGATCTCCCATATACCTCTAAGAGCGAGACATGGATCCCTAACTTGCAGATATATGGCTCTCCCAGAGCACGACATGGGTCCCTAATCTGCAGAAATATGGATCTCCCATATATTTCCCAGAGCATGATATGGGTCCCTAACTTGCAGAAGTATGGATCTCCCTCAACATGCAGGTATATGAATCTCCCATATATCTCAGAGAGCATGATATGGGTCCCTAACTTGTAGATATATGAATCTCCCATATATCTCCCAGAGCGCGATCTTTGTCCCTAACTTGCAGAAATATGGATCTCCCATATATCTCCCAGACTGCAATATGGGTCCCTAACTTGCAGATATATGGATCTTCCATATATCTCCCAGAGCGCAACATGGGCCCCTAACTTGCAGATATATGGATCTCCCATATATTAGCCAGAGTACTGTATGCATCCCTAACTTGCAGATATATGGATCTCCCAGAGTGCTATATGAATCCCAAACTTGCAGATTCCTTGTGTGCGTGTAGGAGGGGATGAGTTAAACTTTTTTTTAAAAAGGAAACCACAGTTTTTAAAACAGCAGCAGAGCAAGCACTGCCAGAGCGCTATATGGGTCTATTTCTGTATTAACAACAGTAAAAGGTACCAATGTTCTGCTTTTAAGGCAGTGTCCATCATGATTAGCGTGAGCATCATCATCATTAAAGGAGAGATTTGTTTCACCCATTAGGCCAGAATTGTCTTCATCAGTGATATCTAACAAACTGCATTTCTTGCACTTAATGTCATTTGAGTCTAAAATATTCATGGCAGTTCTGCCGTTAGGCAGAGTGAGATGATAGCCTCAGGCAGCTGATTTTGGGGAGGTGTCATGAAAAGGTAGCAAATAATTATTTAGTTAATTTTATTACAGTAGGACCCCCGTACCCACTGATTCATTAGCCACTGATTCAGTTATCCACAGGACACAAAACAGCACACCTACCGTAGAGTCTTCCTAGAAAATATGTCCTCTAGCCATTTTCTAGGTCCTCCAATGCAACTCTATAGTATTTTAAACTGGAAGTCCCATTATTTTCAATGGTGTTTGCTCTTATTCATGGTTTTTGGTATCCATGACCCCCCCCCCCGAACTGATCCCCAGCGGATATGTGGGTCCTACAGTATTGTTGTATTTGGACATCCAGCGGAGTGGAAAGATCCTAGTGGGATTTTTATCCCCTCTGGATTTCAAAATAACTTAACCAGCTTTGGGTACTCTCTACCTTGGCTGCAGAGCAGAGAGTCTCAGGCCGCAAATTGTGTGTGTGCCCGCGCTGCCAAGTTGCCTGTCGGTTTATGGTGAGCCTATGAAATTCATAGGCAAGGAATACTCAGAGGGGTTTTGCCAGTTCCTTCCTCTGAAATATAGCCAACAGCACCTGGTATTTCTTAAGGTGGTCTCCCATCCAAGTACAAACCAAAGCTGACCCTGCTTAGCTTCCAAGATCAGACCGGACCTGCCCTTATGGTATTTAGGGGTGATCTAAAATCAGATAAACTCTTTTCCAATGTTATTCATATTATATACGTTCCATTACTGAGTGATGAATTTCAGATGCATTGCATTTGAAGATTGTTCAATATTGTTAATCATTCTGTTTTTGATCCATGTCTCCACCTCACATCCCTTAGTTGTGTGATTCTTCTGAGAATATGGAAGACTCAGCAAAACTCACACAGTATACACACCCAGTCAGGTAAGAGATTTTTTTTTAATAGTATCACTAACTCATTAAATGATCTTCTCTGTCTTTTTCCTAGCAGGGCTCCTGTGCCATTAACATTGGGGGAGGGTGTTAGAATTCAATATGTGAGGATGTTTATGGTTTAGAAGAAGGTACTGTTTGCATGTTTAATTTCAGATGGTATTTAAATGTAGAGAAAGCTGGCAGAAAAAAGTGGTAACACTAGGTATAATATTTTTATTTGGAACAGCATTTCAAATCCATCAACACGCCTCATTAGGTTTTATATCAGATTTCTGGAATCATGTACCCCTGCAGATGTTGTTGGACTGCAAGTCCCAGCAGCCCTAGCCAGTATAGCGAGGAATGCTAGGAGTTGTAGTCTAACTGGATCTGGAGTGGCACATAATTCCCACCCCTACCTTACCAAGTTGAATCAAAATCTGGTAACAAAAGGAATATTTTGTTTTTAATTTAATAGGCCATTCATTGTGATTTCCCAGTCTAAATGATGTAGTGGTTTGAATGTTGGACTATAACTCTGCAGTCTAGGGTTTGAATCCCTACTCAGCCATGGAAACCTACTGGTGAATTTGGACAAGTCACACTCTCTTAGGACTTTTTCGGACAATGTAAAAATAACGGAAGCAGCGTCGCCAGGTTGCGACGCTGCAGCGCTAGAGGGCGTCAGTTTCGTACAACGCTCCTTCCCACGTACGACGTGATATTTTTGCTTTCTACCATCATATTTTACTTATGATCAGCGATCGTGAGTAAAATATGACTGTAAAAGCAAAAATATAATGGTCAAATGTCCCAGCGGTACTGCAACAGTACAGCTGGGAAGGAGCATCGTACAAAACTGCGCTGCAGCGTCGCAACCTGGCGACGCTGCTTCCGTTATTTTTACATTGTCCGAAAAAGTCCTTAGCCTCAGAGAAAGACAAGAAAATCCTGTGACAGGTTTGCCTTAGGGTTGCCATAAGCTGGAAACAACTTGAAGGCACACAACAACAACAAACGTCCAGTTAACTAACCCTTGAGGAAGGCTTAGCAACTGGGAAACTTGCTTACAAACATGTGTTGCTTTCTATGCCTATGACATGTCACCTCGTTTTATATTCTATGGTCTTAATGTAGTTTCATTATATTGTTACTCAAGGCCATCCCAAGAGAATTTGCAGATTGCAAGGTGCCCTTTACCCAAGGCTGGTTGAATTGTCTTGGCACCTGAGGCAGAAACCCCACAAATCTGACAGTGAAAATCCACTAATAATACACTGAATATCTAGTAGTTTGCTGCCTTTTCATGAACCTCAAAATTATCTGTCTGAGGTAGCGCTCTCACTCTGCCTAGTAATAGGATTGGCTTTCTGTTATGTTTCCCAGAATGTTGCAGTGCTTCATACTTCAGTTACAATATAGGCTTCTCCATCTGACTTGGGCCCTATATTACCATTGGGCAGCTGAGGTTAGGATTTATGAAAGAGCAGCAAATTTTTAGCTATTCAGTGTATCATTGCTGGATTTTTTGTCACTGCCAGGGAAGATGAGAAGTGCTTGTGAAATATTGTGCCACAGAAGGCAGAATAACTTGCAGAATAGGCACTTTGACTAAAGGCATTAAAATGTCTTGGTCTGGCCCTGGGGCTGTTAGCAGTCTTAGGCTGTCACCTAGAATTATACAGAGTTGAACTACAGCAATTGAAACTAGGCCACCTTTGGCCTTTCCATATGAAAGGGTTTTGCTTTCTGATCCTATATGTGTTCCATCACTTCAGCTTGAGAATGGTAGGCTGCTGAGCATGGGTGACACACATTGGAGAGAGAGATTTGGAATGCTCCATGCAGTGTTGTAAATTTCCCCCCATCTTTTCCATCTACAGTTTCCCTGCTAGATAATGAGTCAGACTCCTATGTAGGGATTCCAGTACAGAGCTAAACCTGCTTGGATGTCCATAAACCCTACTGAAGTCTATGGGATCTTTTGCTGCCCAAGAGCATTCTAAATTGCAGCCTTACACTTCCCATTGGATGACATTAAGCCATAAATGTATAGGTAATAAATAAATTGCTTGACCTTAGAAAACTATAACTGTATTTGAACAAGCACAGTTATTTTAGTCTGTTGCTTTTTTTGGCTGTGTAGAACGATGTTAGTATCACAGTCTAAGTGCTCTTTCATACTACACAATTATTATTATTTTTCACTCACATTTTATTATGTCCAAACTTTACATACATATACATTTAACTCAAATTGTTTTCCTTCATTTTTACATTAATAAAACACAATAACAACATAACAGACAAAAACATCCCTAACTCACCTAAATCCACACAATTCTTCCATACATTCCACATTCAATTTCCCCCCATCTTCTTCTTTCTTCCACTTTTACCCTATAATGTACTTCCCATTAAGTACTCATTGCTTACGTTCAACTTGACTTCTTGATGTCTTAACTTATCTCAAATAAATTTCCCCCATTATAGCAACAAATATTAAAGTGTGCTTAATTGGAACAGATTGAATTCATCAAATTTTTACTAATGTTCATATAAGTAATCCTAGATATGTCCTATTTCCCCAGATTTCACCTAAAAACTCTCTTCCATTCATCTTCAAAAGTATCTACACTATTTTCCTGGGTTATTTGTGTTAATTTATCTCGGTAAATCATTTCTATCAGTTTTGTTGACCACTCTTTTGTGGGAGAGCTTTCCATCTTCCAATCCTGGCAGCTAGTATTATGTAAAATAGTATTTTTATATGTTCTTTTCACACTACTGTCCACAATTATAACAATTTGATACCACTTAAACTACCATAGCTGCACCCTATGGGATCCTGCAATTTGTAGTTGAGTGAGTCACTAGAGCAGTGTTTTTAAACCTCTAGTCCCGTAAATTTTTTCAGATTTCAGTTCCCAGAAGCCCCTGCCAGCATTGACAATGGTATGGAATTCTGGGAGTAGAAGTCCAAAATAATTAAGAGACCCAAAACTTAAGAATCACTTCACTAAGGCTCTCTGGCAGATAATGCAAATACATAGCCATGTTACTCTGGATCTTGTGGCACCTTTGAGACTGAGAGACAGAAGTTGGTAGCATAAGCTTCCGTAGGCTAAATCTACTTCATCAGATGCAACAATTTTAAATATTGCACAGAACTAGACATCCCAGGATTCCATAGGGAAGGAGAGATTGCAATTAATGTGGTAGTGCGATAATTGTGTAATGTGAAGAAACGTAGGGCATTTGAGAAGTGATAGACCCACTAAATACCCACTGTAGTTCCCTGTCAGTGACATCTCCAAATTTGCAGTTACGTTTTTGCCTTAAGGAAGTCTCTGAATTGCCAGAGTTGTGCTGTTGCTGAAATCAGTCTATACAGAAATTAACTCTCTATTTTTAGAACATGATTCACTGTTTCACTGTGGGCATCCTTAGTTGCATAATGGCTCTGATTACATTTGGATATAAGTATAGTTTACTTTCTGATTGAATGTATTTTGTGTTTATAATTAACAGAATATAATCAGCATTTGTGTTTGAAGTAATTTGAAATACATATGGGCATTGCATATGCTGAAGTTCCTAACTATGTTTTCTTTGTAGCTTTAATGGTGATGGGGATATTTGTAGCTCATTCCACAAATACTCTTGACATGTGTTACCTTAAAGTCTAATGCATTTATAACATGAGCTTTCATAGACTGTATACCCTATTTCATCAGATGTAGTGTTCAAAATTTCAAGTATATACATAATGCACATAGTATGTACATAGTAAGCAGTGGGAAGACTGTAGACATTAAGGTCAGAAGTAAATTAATGCAGAAAGTACTGACAATGACAATTACAATATTAACACTAGCTGTTCTCCAAATTGTTGCTGATAACTTACATAATGCCAGGATGTTTGTGTTAACACATTTAGTGTAATGATATACCCTTATAGTGATAGACTGGAATGTGTGGTAACTGACATTGAAATTATTTCAGCAAAGGGGAGTTTAAGACCACATATTTTTGCCTTAACTGAGCTTTTAACTGTATTTTTAATTGGCTCACTGGTGAAGTGTAAATTTCTGCTAGCATACTGTACTTAATGCTGTTGCGGGGAAGGCATTGCATAAGGAGGAACTACATATCTCCATATAGTGTATAACATATACAACAGTATTGCACTGGTATAACTAGATGTTATACCAGCATAAGGTACTACAGGATTCTGGTCTGAAGCTACAGTCATTCTTATTGGATATACTACTGTACTGGAGAAACTTTAAACTTGGCGCCAAAGAACAGTTGGCTATATTCCTCTCAGTAAGCAAAATTAGCAGAGTTTCTGTTTAAAACACACAGCAACAAGTAGTGATTCCAGACACAGACAATTATCAGCCATTCAACTCTACTGTTCCCTCCTCTTCACCTGGGTCTAGCTTAAACAAAATAAAATAGCTCCACAAGTCTTTAAAGGTATATTAAAACAGCTTTACTCACAAACATCTTGTGCATTTCCAAAGTACGCAGGAAGAAAGCTTGAAGATAGATAGGAATAACAAAAATATATCTTGATAGCTACATCTGTAAAACAAAATATGCAGGAGACCCCTTTTGAGACATGCTGCCTCCGGAGGGAGTCAGTGGCAACTGGGGCTTGTGTCTTCCAGACAAAAGAGACTTAAAGTACCTCCTTCTTCCGGAAGACTCTCAGGTTACAACAGGAAATTGTCTCATCCTTTCTGTTTACATTCAACCTAGCTCACTTCAATAGTAAACAAACCCAGCATATTAGATTGCCACTATATCCCAACAATTCTGAGAAGGTTAAAGCAAGCTCTGTTGTCCTAGCACACATGAAGAGGCTAGTTTAGAAGCACATAACTCATTATAGGTTGACCCCCATATCCAGGGGGGATACATTCCATGACACACACCCTTTGGATATCTGAAACTGTGGATAATAGGGAACCCTATTATTTACAATGAGAAGAATGCCAGAAGTTGACCATAGAATCACATTGAAGGACCTAGAAATGCCTAGATAGAATAGATACTGAATCCACGGATATGGGGTTCAACCTGTATAGTGTCTGGAGCCAGAGGCAACATTTTGAGTCTTCAGTTCTGATTGTACTCCATGGATACTAACACTGATATTTGTGTTATAACCTGGACGTGATATTTTAGCATCGGTATTTTACAAGTCGAATTTCAGTATATGATACAACAAGTTTATGTCAGTTTCTAGAGCAGGATATGAATATAGAATTGATCTCCATGCTCTTTTAAACAAATTGAATAGAATTTAGCTATTCTGAGAACATGAAGGGAATCATTCAGCAAACCTATCTGTTTGTTGACTCAGCAGTTTCCTCTGCAGTTAAAAAACCGCATAGCCTTATATGTTTGCATTTTTTAAAACTTCTTTGTTGAACATCTTTAAATCCTTAAAAAGTTAATTCAAGGAAATTTTATTTCCAGTTAACTCTAGGTCAGAGTGGGAAGCTGTGGCCCTCCAGATGTTTTGGACTTGAGCTTCACCCAAGTGAACCCAATGGCAAGGTATTGTGGGTATTGTCCAAAATTCCTGGAGGGCAAATGGTTCCACACTTTCCCACTCCAGTTTAATGAGGTAACTTGAAATGAATCCCAGAGCAAGTGATTTTGAATTTCTTTGTACTTTAAACAAACATGTTGCAACTTTGTTTGTTTGTCTTAGATTATTCTGGTCCAAATCAAGGTGTTTTGACTACCTGTATCATGAAGCGGAAGCACTTCTGAGGAACTTTCCTGTCCAAGCCACAATTTCTTTTTATGAAGATTCAGAGAGTGAGGAAGAAAATGATGAGCTGGAACATGGTTCTGGAACAGAAATGGATTGTTGAATGTACAAGGACTAATGTTACTGTTTATATTCATTAATTTAATATCAATCTCAACTTGCTATAATAATATTTTAAGCTAATTTATATGTAAGTTATTTTCAATTAAAATTCCAACCATTTTTTTTTATTTTCATAATACCAGCATTTGAGTCTTTTGTGCATCTTACATATCCCCCTGTGCTTCTGAAACCAATAATTTTGTTATGCTAGTAACTCAGTGAAACAGAAATACAGCTGTGGAGGTGGGGGTATGAATTGGGGGTGAGGGTGAGAAGAATGGAGTGGTGAGGTTACATATTCAGTTTGTTTTTCTTCCATCAAAAGAAACCTGAGCTTTTTTACTTTCTGATATCTGATATCCTGATTCCAAGCTTATTTATGTGAAACGATCCCTACTGTTTTCAGCAGAACTGATTCTCATGTAGATCTATTTTGGATTTTGGTATTCTGATTTTTGTCAAGGTTTGAAATGATAAGATGTGAGTCCTTACACATAATGGGATGAGGGACAAAGTGTTTATATTTTCAACATTACACATAAAGTAGAAAAATATGATCACCTTCTAGAAGCTGCCTTTAGAAAAATGGAAGGACATTTCAGTCTAAAAGTACCCCTTTCCTTGGTGAACAAGATGAAGGCTGTAATCTTATAACCACTTCCCTTAGCTCTGAATTGATATGTATAGAACTAATTGTAAAGCTGCAGTAGTATGCGTAGTTAGAAAGGAATAAGTCCCATAGTGAAGCTAATGTCTGAGTAAACATGCACAAGGTTGCATTGCATAGTACTGGAACTCCCTTAAGGAGCTGAACAAAGTACAAAATGTAAATGATTTAATAAACTAGATTAATGAATAAAATTAATCAGTCTTAGTGGTGCAACAAGACTCCTTTCTTCCCACCTCCCCTTCTTTTCCTATTGGAAATATGTAATGCAAAAGGCAGTCCTAAATTCTTGTTCAGAATATATAATTAAAAGAGAACAGTAGTGAAATCCAACCCCTTTTTTTCTGCATGTGGAAGTTACTCTGCTGACTTTGAAGAGAATTCTGTGGGCTGAATGGCAGAGCATAGTAGGTACCCCCATCTACTATCATGCAGAAAAATCTAGAGTGTTATATAAAGTCTGTTTGGTCAGAAGAAAGTCTCTCTGTTGTTTCAGTGACATTTATTCCCAAGAAAGTGGTCATAGTATTATCAGTGCTTCTGCAGTCCTGCCAGTACAAGAAAGGGAGAAGAAGCATTTTGCTTTTCTCATCACCCCCAGCCCACTGCTTTTAAAATAAACAAACAAACCTCCCAGTGAAATCAGCAGGAGGGAATCGATCTAAATCAGTTCCTCCATGGGACTGAGCTTGCATTTCCTCTCTGAGGGTGAGCTTTTCTTCCTACCCTCCAAGGGAAAGTTCCAAAAATCCTATGAAGCCTGGATCCCAGGAATAATAGGAGTACAGTTTTAATTACCTTTAAGTTATTGATTAAATTTCTGGTATCCTAAAGTCCTGCTGAAATTTCTGAAATTAATATGGTATGACTGTGCTGTGCTACTGATGAACTAATTTCATATGGTGCCATTTTTTTTTAGCAAACATGCAGAGAATCAACTTTGTCAAAGTTGCAACTGGCTGTATTTGTCTTTTAAATAATTGGGCATATCCAAGATCCTAGGTATGATTCCTTACTCAGGAGTAAAAACCATTGAAAACTATCAGCTATGCACAGAATCAAACTCCAAATCTCTGACCCTGTTTGGGAATAAAGTCCCTTATATTTCTGAACAAGCATACATAAGATTGAACATTTTCCACGTATTCGTATTCATATGCGTGAATAGTTTTGCAGCCCAATCCTGTGTGTGTTAGTTGCAAGAACCAAAGTTCCACAACATTTGACATGACTGAAGAGGCAATCCAATTCATGTTTACTCAGCAGTAAATCTCAGTAAATTTAAGGAATACAGGGTGATATCCTATAGTCAGAAATGTTCATGGTACATTGGAGTTACTTAAAGGTAACACATTGGAGCCACAATTGCAAAAAATTCCAGTGAGGAAGAAAAGTGGGAGGTGTCTAAAGAAACCAGAGTGGATGTATAAAAAACTTTCAGATGGATTTTCCTTGGTTTTTTTTCCCCAGGCTGTGAGGCCATGTTCTAGAAGAGTTTATTTCTGACGTTTCGCCTGCATCTGTGGCTGGCATCTTCAGAGATTGGTTGGGTGGAAGTGTGTGGGGTTTCAGATGATCTGAGATTTAAAGAAAACATGTAAGAAATGAGAAAGAACCATCATGAGCTCAGGCTTATTAATGAGGTTCTTATTATTTTTTATTGGCTATCTTTGAAGGATCACTGAATGGAAAAATAGTAAAATGAGGGGACAGAGGGGGGGGAAATAGTAAAATGAGGGGAACTGCTCAATACCTTCTTTGTGTCAGTCTTTTCCCAAAAGAAAAACAGCTCTACCTGATGAAAACAGAACAAATAATGCAGTAAGTTTTGTTTTAACAGAGGGGCGGGGTATAAATAAATTTTATTATTATTATAGTACAGAACAGGTGTAGTAGTAAAGAAATAGCTAGCTACTCTAAACGAATTCAAGTATCTGGTATGGATAAACTCCATCCAACAGAATTAAAGAACCTTGCAATTGTAATGTCAGAGCCATGGTAGATTATCTTTGAAAATTCTTGGAGTACAAGACAGACTGAAGGAGGCTGAATGTTGTCCTAAAAAAATATGGCTGGTGTGTATAGTATGATATAAAAGTGGATATCACTAGAAAAATCACAGACATGGATACTATATTGATTTTTATTAGGTATAATTTAGATAGTTATACTATATTGCAGTAATATTGGTATAAAATAATCTTCTCATACAGACATTTGAATGTTGTCCTATTCAACACCAGGGAGCCCTGGTGGCACAGTGGTTAAATGCCAGTACTGCAAGTCACCATGTTGTAAGTTCAATTCCAGAGGGCTCCAAGGTTCACTCAAACCCGGCTTGTGGGGGCAATTAGCTAATGCACATTGGAAACTGCTTAATGCAGCGTAGATGTGTAAATTGCTACTGCTTAAAAATTTGTAAGCCACTCTGACAGCCTTTGTGGTTGAAGAGCGGGGATAAATACTTAATTAATTGTTTTTAAAACAGGATCTGAGCAAACACTGAGCTTGATGTCAATACCAGGTAATGTTCTAGAACAGATCATTAAACAGTCAGTCTATGAACGCTTAGGAATACTATGATTACTAAGAACCGGTATAGAATAGTCATGTCATACTAATTGTACCTTCTTTTTTTGGAGTTACAACCTTGGTAGATTAGGGCAATGCTGTGGATTTAGTATATCTAGATTTCACCAAGGCTTTTGACAAGGTTCCCCATGGTAATACACTGGCGTACACAGTGGCATTGTAAGATAGATTTATAATCGGCTGACCAACTAAACCCAGAGAGTATTCACCAATGGTTCCTCTTCGTCTTCGAGAGATGCAATTAGTGGGATGCCACAAGGTACTGTCTTAGGCCTGGTGTTGTTCAACATCTTTATAAATTATTTGATGATGGAACAGATGGCATAGTTATTACATTTACAGATAACACCAATTTAAGAGGGGTAGCTAATACCCCCTAGAAGAAGGATCAAAATTCAGAATGACCTTAACATATTGGAGTACTGGGACTAAACTAACACATGAACTTCAACGAGAATCTGGCTCTCAGTTTGGAAGAACAATAGAATAAAAACAACACTTACAAAGGAATTCCACCCAGGGACAGGGGGATTCCCAGCAGATAATGGCCCATCAACCAACCATTAGCCAAACAGACACTAACAAGCCTTGCATTTCTATACCCAGAAACTAACCATTCAATTGTACAAATTTACATATACTCCCCAACAGGGGTTCACAGCATATAAACACACACACTCCTACCCAACCATTCTCTGAAGATGCCAGCCACAGATGCAGGCGAAACGTCAGAAAGAAACTATTCCAAAACACAGCCTCTCAGCCTGGAAAAAAAACAAGGAAAATCTATGGATGCTGGCCATGAAAGCCTTTGACTTCATATTCAACGGGAATAAATTTGGGCAGGAAAAATGAAGTGCACAAAATAGGATGGGTGACATCTGGCTTGACAACAGTACATGTGGAAAAGATCAAGGGGTCTTAGCAGGCCATAAGCTAAACATGACTCAACAGTGTAATGTGATGGACAAAAAAGCCAATGCAATTCTGGGCTGCATCAATAGGAGTATAATGTCCACATCGAGAGAAGTATTAGTACCATCTATTCTGCTTTGGTTAGACCTCACCTGGAATGTTGTGTCCAGTTCTGGGCACTACTATACGTGAAGGCTATTGACAAGCTGAGGAGGCTGACCTCTTGTTACTCCAAAGACTAGAACACAGAACATTTAAATTACAAGAGGAGATTATACCTGTACATTAGGAAGCACTCCTAAGAACTGTTTGGTGGTAGAATAGACAGCTTCATAGGGTGATGGATTCTTTAAATAGAAGTTGGATGCCATCTCTTGAGAGTGTCACAGGCCCCGTCTACACGATAAGAAAAAATCCAAGCAAATTCAAATGATTGATCATCCGAATTCTGGATAGCCTGTACAAACGATCACAAATTCGAACGGTTGTACCGTACAGATTTTTTTGCCTAGATCTGCTATTCCTCCAGAACTCTGAATTCACAGACTGTATGGGGGATTTGCAGGGCCCCCTTCCAAAAGACATGAATGTATCCGAACGGTCGTATGTATACATTATCGATCTTTCGAGCGCCATTTGGAATTTTTTTGTCGTGTAGATGGGGCCTCAGTTGTGCATTGCTGCATAGCACAGGGTTGGACTAGATGTCTCATGGGATCTCTTCCAACTCTATAATTCTATAGAGAAGATGGTGGAAGTATATTATGTTATTGATTTTGGGAAAACTCATTGCTCTAAAACGATGCCCACCAATGCTTCCTATATAATAACCAGAACTCATGTGGCTGAACATCATCAGAGTGTAATCTAGATGGCAGCAAAAATTATTCATGAGGAAGAACAAACAAGCTAGGAGAGGCTGCTGAAGTTTGCTTCTGCCTGAACCTACAGGGAAGGACTAGACTATACTCCGCTCTTGCTCCCCTGCTGAGTTAATTGAGCACAAACTACATTGGCACTCTGAATTCAGTTTGCAGCCATTTGAGTAAGCTGAGGATGAAGGGGGAGAAACTGGGACATTGCAATAGTTGCAAGCTATTTTGTAATGTCTTTATTGTGTGTGTGTTTTATATTTTCATGTTGATATATGTTACTGTTGTCAAACATTATTATAAACTGTGTCATAAAAATATGTATTAAAAAAAGAAAAACAAAATCAATTTATTTTAAAGAAGGACACACATGCAGGCATCATGAGAAGCAATATGTGAGAGCATGAGGAAATGTTCTGAGCTTTTCACACTACACTGTTATAGTGTTACTATTCCACTTTAACTGCTCTGGCTTCCTCCTGTGGAATTCTGGGGTTTGTTGGTTAGTGAGGCCTAAGAGCTCTCTGGCTGAGAGCTGTAAATGCCGTTCCCTAAACTGCAAATCCCAGGATTCCACAGGAGGCAGCCATAGCAAATAAAGTGGAATAGTAACACTATAACAGTGTAGTGTGAAAATCTCCTTTATCACACTGCACTGTTATAGCGCTATTATTCCACTTTAACTACTCTGGCTGCCTCCAGTGGAATTCTGGGGTTTGTAGTTTAGTGAGGCCTAAGAGCTCTCTGGCTGAGAGTTCTAAATCCCCCTCCCTAAACTGCAAATCCCAGGATTCCACAGGGAGGCAGCCGGAGACGTTAAAGAAGACCAATGGCGCTATAGCGCAGCATCTCTATTATTGCCGGTTCGCCACAACGACCAATGGGCGTGCTTATCGCGCCGCCGTCAATCAACTCAGGTAGGTGGTACCTAAGCCAGCGGGAGGAGGAGTGCGCATGCGCAAACGTTCCACGCAGGTTCCCCGAGCGTTGTCTGGTCCGGAGCGAAACAGTCCCACCTTGTCCTGCTGTGGCGCCTGCGCAGTATGCGTCTCTTTCCTCCCTCTTCCAGTGCAGCCGCTGGACTTTGAAGCCGGGCTGAACCCGGAAGCGGCGGCGGCTTCTTCCCTGTCAGCTTGGAGGGTGTGCGGGGCGGGGGACTGTTTGTCGCCTGTCGGTCCCAGCAGGATGCTGAATGTGCCTTCTCAGGTTTTTCCTGCCCCTAGCTCCCAGCAGCGGGTGGCCGTGGCCGGGCGCAGCAAGGTGAGGGGCTGGGCTGTGGATGGATGCCTGCCTGGGTAAGGGAGGGAGGAAGGTCTGCCGGTGGGTGGTTGTGTGGATGGGTTGCTTGGTGTAGGCATCCTGGTTGAGAGAGCCAGTGGAGATTTGAGATTGGAAAGACTACTAGGGGGGCATCCACACTATAGAGAAATAATCCAGTTTGAAACTGGATTACAGTTGTCCCTCCGTATCCACGGATTTGGTACCCACGGATTTAAGTATTCACGGCTTGAAAATATTCTTCAAAAAATAATAATCCAAAAAGCAAACCTTGATTTTGCCATCTTATTTAAGGGACACCATTTTGCTACACCATTGCATATAATGGGACTTGAGTATTCACGGATTTTGGTATCCACGGGGGGTTCTGGAAGCAAACCCCAGCGAATGTGAAGGGGCCACTTGTATTTGCCATGGCTCCTTCCTATGGGATCCTGGGATTTGTAGTTTGGTGAGGCCCCAGCACTCTTTGTCAGAGAAGGGTAAAGACCTTGTAAAACTACAAATCCCAGGATTCCTTAGGGAAAGAGCCATGGCAAATAACTCAGTTTCAAACTGGATTATGTGTGTGGTGCGGATTCCCCCAAAGAGTGGATGAGTCTGTAATCTGAAATATATTAAGAGTGACGATTATAGAAACTAAAGCATTAACATACGTGGTTATAGTCTGTCAATAGATGAATTTAAGAGAAGGAACAAAGTTATATACAAATTACTGAATAGTTGAAGTTAGCACTTTAATAACAATAAACCAATCAGAGGTCAAAGGCTTTCACGGCTGGCATCCATAGATTTTCCTTGGGTTTTTTCCAGGTTGTTAGGGTGTGTTCTGGAAGAGTTTACTTCTGATGTTTCACCTGCATCTGTGGCTGGCATCTTCAGAGAATGGTTGGCTAGGAGTGTGTGTCTGCGGGGGGTTATATACTGTGAGCCCGTTGGAGAGGATATGTAAATTTGTGTATTTCAATGGTTAGTTTCTGGGTGGAGATATGCAAGGAGGATTAGTGTCTGTTTGGCTAATGGTTGGTTAATGGTCCATCATCTGCTGGAAATCCCCCTGTCCCTGGGTGGAGTTCATTTGCAAGTGTTGAGTTTTGATTTGACAACCTCACCTGCCAGCCACAGATGCAGGCGAAACGTCAGAAATAAACTCTTCCACAACACAGCCTCACAGCCCGGAAAAACCCCCAAGGAAAATCAATAAACCAATCAGTTTGTTTTGTTTATAAACTCCAGACTCATTGTGCTTTATTCCAACTAACCAACAGAGACCACACTGACACATAATCTATCCACATAAAGGATAGGGGGCAGAGGGTTGGACTAGATGGCCCTTGTGGTCTTTTCCGGTTCAGTGATTCTATGGCTCTAAGACTTAGACCTCAATCCAGAAAGGGATTAAGGGTGGATCTGAAAGAAGGGCGTCAGTTTGGTAAACTTGGCTGGTGATTTCGAAGTCACTGACTGCATTTCAGGTGGAGCCTTCCTTAGCATGGAGAAGCTGTACCTGTTTAACACCTGCCTGTTGTGCTGGAATTTCCTCTGGTAGGTGTGGGAATGATGTTGACCCTCTAATGAATCAGGTGTAGAAGTGCGTGGCACTTGTGCTGAGCTTTTGTAATTTAGTATGCATATTGTAGCTAACACGCTTGCACCATTTAGACATATTTAGCTGCTTCCTTTTTCTGAAGAGTTGCATAAGCCATACTTCAGTTTCTCAAGTAGAAGGAAGCTTCAGGATCCAAGCCTGTATTTGAAAAACTCTCTTTATCCAGCAAGTTCTAATCCTAGATGGAACAGTGCCTGGCTGTAGTTGATCATAGCTGTGGAAGGACAATCTACAGATGCTATTTGTTCTGACATGTCTGAAATGAAGTTCAGACTTTGAGATTGTTTGGTTCTCTTGAGGTATCATGGGGTGAGAGAAGATAAAACAATAAGTGGAGAATCATGGATGGAGACTACACTCTATTGTGCATCATTTAAAATAGAGCAAAGACCAGGCATGTTGTATGTGAGACTATGAGTTCTCAATTTTTCAGTGTGTTTGTATGCATTTAAGTCAATTGAATGATGCTTTAATTGATTTTCATGAATATGAAGCTGCCAACTCAGAACTATTAGGCTGGAACACATGTGGGTGTTTGTTGCCGGGTGAGGTTAGTGAGCACATCGTTTTCTTGTAAACCATTTGGCAAGGGTGGAAGTGTGCCAAGCATTTGGGAGGGTGGGAGTGGGGGTGTTTAGGGATTTTATTTGTATTGTATTTTAAATTTTGTAAGCCGCCCCGATTGTTTTAACAGAGGGGCGGGGTATAAATAAATTTTATTATTATTATTATTAACTGATTCCTTTGTAAGCACGGTGAGAATTCTGGAGGTACCTCACAGGTAGTATGAAACTCTATGCAATATATAATACTACAGTTGTCCCTTCACATTCGCAGGGGTTAGGTTCCACAGACCTCCGCAAATGTGAAAATTCTGCGAATAAAGACTGCCCTCCCCCTCCCTCCCCAGGCAACCACGGGGCCTCCAGAGGCCCTCCAGAGGCCCCTGTACTCGCTTCCCCCTGCCTCCCCACTTGCTCCTGAAAGTGGCGACGGGGCCTCAGTGGCAACACGGCCTCCCCTCGCGGCAAACCACAGATATGCGGAACTGCGAGTGTGGAGGCCGCAAATGTTGAGGGAGGACTGTAGTTCTAACATAGTTCTTTGTTTTAATTGTAAATAACAAATGTTTCTTTAGTTATATTTTTATAATTCTAAAATGTATATAAAAGCAGATTGATTATACAGTAGGACCTCGTATCCACTGATTCATTATCCACTGATTCAATTATCCACAGAACACAAAACAGCACACCTACCATAGAGTCTTCCTAGAAAATGTGTTCTCTCTAGCCATTTTCTAGGTCCTCCAAGGCAACTCTATGGTATTTTAAACCAGAAACCCCATTATTTTAAATGGCATTCACTACTATCCACTGTTTTCGGTATCCAGCCCCCCCCCCCGAACCAGTCCCCAGTGAATATGGGGGTCCTACTGTAGATGAATGCTTCAAACATTGTGGCTGTTTTAGTGGACCATTGTGTTAAGATAACATGACTCATTGGAAGAGACGCTAATGCTGAGAAAAGTGGAAGGCAATAGGAAAAGAGGAAAACCACCATATGGGTGGATTGATTCGATCAACGAAGCCACGGCCTTGAGTTTGCAAGACCTGAGCAGGGCTGTTGATGACTGGAGCTCTTGGAGGTCTCACATTCATAGGGTTGCCATAAACTGATGTTGACTTGATGACAAACAACAACAGCAACAACATATCCGTGCTAACTCAAGTAAAATAAAATGGGGAAAATGCAGCTTACCATATAGGATACCAAGATTTTACTTGTTTTACTTTACTTGTTCTAATTTACTTACTTAGTAATCTCTTTCCGTTTCTCTTTCTAGGTACCTTTGAAACCAGGCCGAAGTCTTATGGACTGGATTCGGCTAACTAAAAGTGGGAAAGATCTAACGGGTCTGAAAGGAAGATTAATAGAAGTGACTGAAGAAGAGCTTGCCAGACATAATAAGAAGGATGATTGCTGGATATGTATAAGAGGTAAGTTGTTGTATAGTGGGCCCTTGGTATCCATTGAGGTTTTGTTGCAGGACACCCCCCCCTTTTGGGTACAATAATCTGTGGATGCTCAAGTCCCATTATTATATACAATGGTGTAGTAAAATGGTGTCCCTTATAGAAAATGGCAAAATCAAGACTTGTTTTTTGGATATTTTTTTTTCTGTATTATTTTCAAGCTGTGGATGGTTGAATCCGTGGATATGGAGGGCCGGCTGTATTGACACATCTCATTTTTATATTGCTTGCTTTTCAGTTGTAGTTCAATAATTAGATTGTGCTGGTAAGGCTCTTGCCCAGTGAGATACTTTACGACCACCTAGTTGCAATAATGTTTAAGTGAAGTTGCTTATACTTTTGTTAGAAGTTAGTTATTATTTGGTGTTTTCTATTTAAGCAGGTAATAGGGGAGGAAAAGGGTTATGGTTAGCAATAAAGAATGTTGAAATACTATATTAATTTTGGAAACTGTACTGATACCATCAGAATGGAAATGGAGTGCGTGTATAAAAGCCCACTTACAAGCAAACATATATATATATATATTTCTTTCTGGTCCTTCACCAAGCAAAAGATCACTAATATTTAAGGCACCCTGTTTCCTTTTTTAAAAAAAGTTTGGATCAAATCAAACATTTGGAAAACAAGAACTTAATTTCACATACCTATCCCAATTTGGAGTTTAGGAAGGGAGATCAGATAGTAACCATTTGGTGCTTCGATAGTAACATGTGACTTAATATATTTGTGAGTGTGCTGAGCACATCATTTCTCTCTCATCCTTAATCAGCATGACTCTCTTTCTCTGAAGAAAAGTGGAGACTGCTAGATGGAACAGGGAAGCAAAACACTGCCAGTAAATTCTAGGTTTGCCTTAGTTGGCTTCCACATTGGTAAAACAGATGATGTAGAAGTTTATTGTGCTCATTGGATTTCTAGCTTTCTGTAAAAGCTCTCCCATTGCTTCCAGTTCTACCAAAATGCATTGTTTTTTGTCCTTCCAGTTACATCACACATTACTCCACGCTTTGCATTGTCCTTGTATAAGAATTCTGGTTTACAGAGTGTCCCTGCAAGGTTTAGATTACAACAGAAGAATTGCCTTGCTGGAACAAACCAAGGGCCAACATTTTGTTTTCCTGCAGAGTGTAGGTAGATGCCTTTGAAAGTAGTTGGAGGTTGGGTGCCCTGGGCTCTGGTGATTCTCTTTAGCTTTCATAGTTGATTGTGCTTGGTAGACCTACCCCAGGGTTGGGAATCATGCCACTCACCAGATGTTATTGAAATATAACTCCCAGTATTCCTCACAGTGCTGGCCAGGGTGCATAGAAGTAATTTTTATGGAGAGAGAGTGTGTATTTTTAACTTGGTTGTATTTTTAAATGATTTTACATTTAAAAAAATATTTAATGGCATTTTAATGCGATAACTTTTTTAATGGTGTTTTAACTTTTATTATCTGGTTTTGGTGTTTTCTTGTCTTAGCATTTTTGTAAGCTGCCTTGACTCCCATGTTGGGAAACATGTGGGATATAAAATAAATAAGAGTTGCTGTTCAACAACATCTGAAGGGCCATACAATTCCCACCCCCTGACCTGCTCTTTGTGATTGTGAGCAATGCCCTTTTAGCTTCCTTCTGGAAGACCTGTTTCTGGATACATAATCTTGTATAAATGTTGTTTCTTTTGCAGCTCTTGAACTAGTCAGGCAAACACTTCCTGTCTTTTTGGCACTGAGTAGCTTAGATCAGATTCCAGCGGTAGCCCAAATGTCCCTCAGAGTTTGAAACAACCAAAGCATATTGTGCTTTGGCATGTAATAACAGCTGTAGTATTTCATGCATGAGGAAGGAGGAAAGCTGATTTTCTTCTGGAATTCCCTGGTAAACTCCATTATACAGTGTATGTTTGCAGTGTGATCACTAGTGCCTCTTTCTTTCCTGAACCTAGCTTGAACCTCTGGAATTTCTCGCTCCATGTATGGACGGAATCTTTACTGTAGAATTTTGAGCATGACATTGTTTGCATGGGAAATGAATGCCATGGTCCTGTTGTTACTGCAACCTTTTGTATCTCCTTTTTGGATGATGGGAATGTATATTGATCGCTAATCTGTGGGCCATTGCTTTATTTTCCGTGTTTGTTGACAGATTTATTTAGAACTAAAGTTAATTCTGTTTCTGTAGACTGTGGCTGATCTATTAGTATATCATCAGTTCCTGGTGATTTATTCTTCCCAATTGCTTTGAGTGCAGCTTTTACTTCACTTTCCAAAATTTGGGGTTCGTCTTCGTATGCTTCCTCTCATGTGTCACTCATCTTTTCAAGTAAAGTACTGGTACCTGTAATTAAAGATCTTCAGGGGAAGGCTTTTCTCTCGGTCCCACCACCATGACAGGCTTGCTTGGTAAGGACACGAGAGAGCCTTCTCAGTGGCTGCTCCCACCCTTTGGAACTCCCTCCTGTGGGAGGCTAGGCTGGCCTCCTCCCTGGTTTCATTTCACTGGCAGGCAAAAACATTTTTGTTCAAGCAGGCCTTTGATGTATAACTGTGCCTGTGCGGCTTTTATTGGGATGTGCTTTTTCTGTTGGTTTTATCTGTGTTTTTTTAAACTTTGTGTTTTTAGTTTTTATTGCTTTTTACTATGATTTTAATTGTTCTGTGAGCCTCCTTGGGTCCCGCTTCAGGGGAAAGGCGGCATAAAAATTGCACAAATAAATAAATAATAGGTGAGTGAACCAATGAGTCCATATACAGTTGAGATTTCTAGTCCCCTTCCCTGCAATAATCCTTGAAATTTTATTTATCTGAATGATAGAAACAAACTTTGGCCTAAATCAGTTGCTAGTTCCAGCTCAAGTAGACCCACTGAAGCAGTGTAATATATACAAGTTTGACTTATGTCAGATTTATGTATATTCCATAATGGTATATTCCATGTCTCCTAGAGGGCATTTAGTGGGGAGGGAATTGGAAAAAAAAAGAATAAAAAAATTGTCTACCCTAAGGGAACTGCAACATGGTTCTGGGGACTGCATGTGCTCCCTGGGCTGTGTTTTGCCCATCCCTGATGTAAAGGCTAATGTACTCAAGAGACTAGGACACAGAGCAATGAATTCAAACTACAGGAAAAGAGATTCCACCTAAATATTAGGAAGAACTTCCTGACAGTAAGAGCTGTTTGACAGTGGAATACTCTGCTTGGCAGTGTGGTGGAGTCTCCTTCTTTGGAGGCTTTTAAACAGAAGCTGGATGGCCATCTGTTGAGAGTGCTTTGATTGTGTGTTCCTGCATGGCAGGGGGTTGGATGGATGGCCATTGTAGTCTCTTCCAACTCTATGATTCGTATTGAGCAATTGAATTAATGAGTGTATTCTAGTGAGGAGTAGGCATTTAGACCTTTATGCGAACTTGAATATACTGGTTTATTGTCATTATATTCTGCATATATAGGTTACACAGTTATAATTGTGTACAGTACGACCTCCATATCCCTGGGGAATATATTCCCGGACCTACCATGGATAGTGAAGATTGTAGATAGTAGCAAGCCCTATGTTTCTGGTGGAAGTTGACCACAGAATTGCCCTGGAGGATCTAGAAAATGCCTACAGAGAACATATTTTTTCAGACATGAGAAAGCGAAACCACAGGCAAAGGTCCCAAAGATACAGGGGTTGTGTTGTACTTGCCTTAATTGACAAGCTTATTAACAAATTGGTCTGCTATGCATATTTTCATAATTTGTGTTTGCCTTACTGTAGACAAAGTGGCTTGCTTTTACTATGCAGAGAAGTGAAGTACAGTCACAAGTCCTGCTCTTCACTGAAAAGGATATAGAGTCCATGTCAGTTCAAGACATTTTGCAGATATTAAAAAAAAATCTGAAAGGTGCATGAAATTACCCACAAACTCATGGATTTGTTTAAACTGTGCAGTTTTCAATACTTGACACTAGATGGCACTGTTAATGCAGATAGGATGAAAGGGGTTCCAAAGTGATGGATGAGCATAACAAAATTTGATTTTTTTCTTCATATTTAAGACAGAAGAAACTTGAGATATTTTTAAAAAATTGAATGTGCAGGGAAGTGAAGCTAACAGATTAGTTTACTCCTACTCTAAACACACTGATTCCCTATTGTATCAGTGTCCAGCAAACAGGCAGATATAAATTGACGAACTGGCAAAACCACCTCCGAGTATTCCTTGCCTAAGAAAACTCTATGAAATTCATGGGGTTGCCATAAGTTGCCAGGCGACTCAAGGACATGTACACACACACAAACAATACATTTATAGATTACTGTATGTTATGATACTTTTTAATCGTATTATACAAAAACAGAGCCTTGTGCCTTTTTAAAGCTGTAACAGTTTTATTGTTAAACATGTAAGCATTTATGTTACATGTGGAAAGGACAGCCAAGATCACAAGGGCCCTGTGATACCTGCCATGTTGGAAGTGAAAGCAGCCAGGATAGAAGGGATAAAAATAAGCTGCTGATATCACATGACTGTTCTTGTTCTTGAACAGAGCCCTGTAAGAGAGGCTGTGAGTAGCAGGAAAGGGCAAGTAACCAAGAAGGAGGAAGTTGGTTTGATTCAGTTCTGCCTCTCTCCAGCTCTTGTTCAGAGATCAGCAGCAGCTATGCTTTGCCTTTAGGGAAAACCTAAATGTTTGCACCTTAGAAAACAGTGAGGGAAGGCTTTGCCCCCCACCCCTAGTGCTCATGTTCTGGCTACAGATAGCCACCAGGAACTTCTCCTCTGAGTCTAATAGATCTAGGGATTCACACAAGCCCTTAAGATCTTGTACATGTACTGTGGTCCAAACACATAAAATGCACACAAAATAAAGCAGGAAAAGTGCTTTGTAAACAAATGGCCATTAAGTGTTCAGGGACATATGCTATATATGAGGTATAAAAAAATAGAACTAGTTCCCCAAAGTAGTGGTTGATTTTTCTAGCTTTGCTAACTTAATGCCTGTGTGGGAAAGAAGGCAACAATGCTGATGTATTATGAATAGGTAATAACTTGCTCATGAATTCTAGTCCAGCAGTTTCATACCAGACCCTCTGTTTGGTCTTCTCAATGTGTGTGGAGATGGAGTGTATAGGACAGTGTTTCCCAAAGTGGGTGGTAATGTCCCCCTGGGGGCAGTTGAAGGCTCCTGGGGGCAGTAGGGGGGTCGTGAGGAAAAAGCAGACCACCACACAGCCTTGCTGATTGCTTTGTGTGGTGGTATCTCCTGCTGTTTGCACCAGGCACTTCGTTTGCTTGCCTGTGCGTGCTCACTCCCATAGTCACGTTTTGCTAGTAGTGGTGGCAGCAGTTAGGAAACTCTCCGAGGCTTGGGAGCATGGCATTGTTTCCTCAGCTCAGAGTGGTGCCATTTTGGGACAGACTGACTGACTGGAGCAGGAGTTAGTGCACATGACAGCGGGGAAGAAGCAGCAGTGAGGAAAAAGAGCTTTCAAAAAGATTTGTGAACTTTGCCTGGGTTTGACTGGCAGGCTGGAGCTGCACTGGTACTCCTGCTTTCCTTTGTTGAAAAGGCCAAGAGAAGACGTACTGGAAGAAAAAAAATTCTTATATGTCTATAGGGAGGACAACTTGAAGCTTGATGTTGCTGCTTCTGCGATCTTTTCCTCCTTCCTGCCTGCATGGATGCGCACACACACACACACACACACACACACACGCCTCAATCCGCTCATCCTATCCCCTTTCTGCCAGCTTGCACAAGTGAGTAAGTGAGCAAATGAACGAATGACCCTCCGTCCTTGTGATCTCCCCATCCCATCCCACTGCAGCAAGTGCACTAGTGAGGGAACCTGCGTGCAACACTAGTGTTATCAAAGTGGTAAAAATGGCCTAGGGCGGCAGCAGAGGTGGGACAGATAATCTATGAATAAGCAAATCCACAAAAGCGAAACCCGCAAATGTGGAGGGAAGTTTATGTACTCCCTACACATAATTTTGCCTTCTAGTTTACAAATTCTAAGAAAACATTTTAAGATTGCTGTTGCGGTGTCTTTCAATACCAACACCCAAGGCAAAATTATATGGATTGTTTGATGTAATAAAAGTATGCTGGTTTGGGCAGAGCAACCTGAATACTGAGTACCTCTTATTCCCCATTCTATCTCAGAATGGTCAACTTGGATGAAGTAATAAGCAACATTTCTCTTATTCCTACACATCTGGAGAGGCATGCAAACTGTGTCACCCTACTGTGATCTACAGTAAAGACACCAATCTTCATGTTTTAGTTTTGATTACAGCCCACTGATCTACACATCACAATAGAGTACTGGAAGGGTAGGCATTTATAGATCCCAACAATGCTACAGAAAAAAGCCTTCCTTCTCCAATCCAATCATGCCTAGAGAGGCATCTTCTTTAAGTCTTTTCCAAGTTCTCCAGTGCAACTCTATGGTATGTTTTTACTGGAAGTCCTTTATTTTAATAGGGTTCTCCATTATCCACGATTTTCAGTATTCATGGTAAGTTCAGGAACCAAATACCTGTGGATATGGGGGCCTGACTGTTTATGAACACTGTCTGCATAAGAAATTACTAAACATCTTGGCTCCTGTTGTGTGGCCTCTCCACTGCAGGGAGGAGGTTGGCCAAGCAACTTTCAAGTCTTCACAGACCCCCTGTGAGGACATCGCGAACCTCTGGGAGGCCCCAGACAACAGGTTAAGAACCACTGGTATAAAGCTTTGCTTCTCTGGCATTTTTCCCAGTAGAGAAATGTGTGCAATGGATGAAGTCACCCGGACTCAGGCACTAGCTGTGGAAGGCCAGTGCCTAGTAAAGCTGGCATTCTGACCCCAGTGCCACCTTCTGTAGGAGTCCTCTTGCAGCCAGATCAGGGTGTGTATGGCTTCACTCTGCAGCCACGTGAAGCTCATGCACATCAAAGCTAGAGACCAAATGACATCAGGAAGTATGACAATCTTTCCTGACATTATCTGGCCTGCAGCTGGATTGATATGGTGGTTATTCAGCCCCCCACTAAAATAAAGTCCCTCTCCCCTGCTTTAGGTATTTTGTTGCTGGTGAGTAGTTACTTTGTATTAGGATATGTCTGTAAAGAAGAATCAGCCTGTCACTAAGAGACCTGTGTACCAGTTCACGTATACAGTAATTTTTTGCAAGAAAGTCTCTGTGTTTTAGCTGGTGACTCTTAGAATTATAGAGCTGGAAGGGAACACAAGGGCCATCTAGTCCAACTCCCTGCCAGTTCACACAGCCACAGCTAAAATATTCCTGACACCTGGCCACCATTTAAAAACCTCTAGTGACAGAATTAATCACCTTCTGAGATAATCTGTACTACTGTCAAACAGCTCTTACTCTTGGGATGTTCTTCATAATATTTAATTAGAATCTCTTTCCTTGTAATTTGAATTCATTGGCTTGGGTTCTACCTATGCAACAACAGAAAACAAGCTTGCTCTATTTTCTACATGAGAGCTGTATAACTTTTGTAATATCACCACTTATTTTTTCCTTCTGCATACTAAATATACCCAGCATATTAAACATACCCAGCTCAACTGTTTCTCATACATGCTTTCCCAACCCATTGCCATCTTGGTTGTCCTCCTCTGGACATGTTTTGACTTGTTAGTATGCTTCTGTAAGTGGGATGCCCAGAATTGGACACAGTATTCCAGGTGAGAACTTATTAAAGCAGAATAAGGTGACACTGTTCTAGACAGTACACTTCTGTTGCTGTAGCCTAAAATTGCATTGGATTATCAAAGCAGAATAAATTGATGCTATTCCCATAATCTAGACAATACACTTCTGTTGCTATAGCCTAAAATTGCATTGGCTTTTTTTGGTTGCCATATCACACTGTTGTCTCACATTTAGCTCATGGTCTACTAAGATCCTGTGATCCAGCCTTCCTTATATGCCTTTGCACATTTTTTGACCAGCTTGGAAACATTTTAAAACCAGTTTCTTTCCCCCCCCCTTTCCCCCCCTTTTAGGTCTTGTATATAATGTCACACCATATATGGAGTATCACCCTGGTGGTGAAGACGAGTTAATGAAAGCAGCAGGAACGGATGGTACAGATCTGTTTGATCAGGTAACAACAGTGCAGTTAGCACTCAGTTCATCAAAACACAATCCTAGTATTGCACACTAAGGTGTCCTCTAACAAGAAGAAGAGTCTGCGATTCTGCTTTTCAAAACAGAGGTGGGCAACTGCAGTGGATTGAGAGACTTCTTTTCTGCTCCTGGGACCCTCCCGGGACTATGTGGACTGCCACAGATGACAAACAGGCAAACAAGCAAAACTGGAAGTGGCTGGAAGCCCACATCTGTTTTTGAAAAATGGGTATTGCTTGATATTAAACCTTACAAATTATTTAAAAGGTGAATTGCTGCCCCTGGGGGCTACTAGAAGTGGTGTTTCACCCTCTTTTTCTTTTCTCTTTAGCCAGAAAAGGAAGGTGGGGTCTGGGTAGTCTAGATGGGTCAAGGTCTGCAAAAACAGCCTGGAGGGGACTGCACTTTGCCAACACCTGTTTTAAAAGACTATTTATTGCATTGTAGTAGTTTTCAAAGAGGTAACCATCTGTTTTAATGTAAAAAGGCATAAAGGAATCCAGTAGCACCTTTGAGACTAACTGATTTATTCTGGAATTCAAAGACACACCTGTTTGGCTCAGTATGCAAAGGGATATTCTAGTACAGCCTTTCTCAACCTTTATACCCTGGAGGAACTCTTGAAATAATTTTCAGGTCTCAGGGAACCCCTATGTAAAAATATACCTGCAGCTCCCTTTATTAAAAAAAATTACAGAAACTGTGAAAAAACTACATGCTTATTATATTCCACATTGCTAGCAATACATATTTGATACTTGCAAGGTCAGAAATGTATATAATATCAATATACTATAACATATAATATAAATCTAAATATCTCTCTCCAAAGTAAGACAGTCTCAGTTTAATCTTCTTGGCTTCTAGGGAGAGTTTAGGTTACCGTGATCTGCTGCCTGAGGCCTCAACATAGAATCATAGAGTTGGAAAAGACCACAAAGGCCATCCAGTCCAACCCCCTGCCATGCAGGAATACACAATCAAATCATTTCCTACAGATGGCCATCCAGCCTCTTTTTAAAAACCTCAAAAGAAGGAGACTCCACCACAGTATGAGGCAGTGTATTCCACTGTCGAACAGCTCTTACTGTCAGGAGGTTCTTCATAATGTTTAGGTAGAATCTGTTTTCCTGTAGTTTGAACCCATTGCTCCGTGCCCTAGTCTCTGGAGTAGCAGAAAACAAGCTTGCTCCATCCTCACTGACTCTGACCCAAAGACTGAGCTCTGATCCCCACATTCAGTTACCAGAGCCACAGTTTAAGAACCGTTTCTCTATAATGACTCCTTTACTGTAATGGGTCTCCCCTCTCCAAATCTGGTTTAAAAAGAATAAGCCCTAAGTCGCTTTTATCAGAGTTCTCCCATGCACAGCTGGCGCCTGAGTAGCTAACTGACCAGGGGGTTACTTGGTCAGTTTTCCCCAATTTGCTAAGAGCTATACAGTGTTGCAATTCTCTTTCTGTTGTTCTGAATTTTTTTTAAAAAAACCTCATTTTGCATTTGTACCTTTAAATCAGTTTTATGCAAACCAGTGTCTTCTTATGTCCTCAATTCTGGCAAACGATAAGGGTCCCTGGCTGCTTGCAGGAAGCAAACTCAATCTCACACACACACTCATTCCTTGCCTCCTCCCTGACATGAGGGAGCTTCATTAGCACATCTAAGGCAAATTAAAAGCTGGGAGGGAGAGCAAGGTATTTGGCACATAAACATCCATTTCCCCCCTTGACCCATAAGAGGCCCCTTTGGCTCTGTTGGTGTGAAAACATTCACACACACACTCATTCCTCCCTGGCTTTCTCTGTTGTGGAGGGGAGAGATAAGCCATTTCAGCTCACCACTTCTCCATGATTTATTAATTTATTACTATTTTCTCAAGGAACCCCTGGCAGTCTCTGGGGGAACCCTGGGGTTCTGCAGAACCCCAGTTGAGAAACACCATTCTAGCAGCTTTGAGACTAACAGAGAAAGAAGGTTGTAGCATAAACTTTCATATGAAGTAGACTCAGTCTGTGAAAACTTATGCTACAAACTTCTTTCTCTCACTTTGTCTTAAAGGTACTACAGTATCCCTTTGTGTACTGATTTATTGGAGCACAAGATTTTGTGGACTCCAGTTGGCATCTGATGAAGTGGACTGGAGACTATGAAAGCTTATGCTAGAATAATTCAGTTTAAAAACTGCTACTGGGTTCTTTTATGCATAATTATTGTGATGTAAGAGATAAGAGGAAAGATGTGAATTGTGACATGAATTAAAGACAAAGCTACTTCATCACTACAAAAGTAATTTAACTAATCCATATCCTGCACATTAGTCTTGAGAAAATACATTCAAATTCTTACATAGTGGAATAAGAAACCTAAGTACCAGCCCATGTAGTTGTGTTGTTCCTGTTTTCAGTGCACTGATATATTTATAGAAATCTGCATGATTTTAAGGCATTCTTTTTATTTTCTCATCTCTAAATTTCCAGCATTAATTCCCATTGGATATTGGGGAGTTCACCTCCACAACTTGCACAACACAGTTCCCTTGGTACTTTGGAAACCAAAAGAAACTTTAAAAACATCTCAAAGAGCACAAAACAGTGCTTCGTTTGTTAGTATAGCTGTTCTGTTTAGGAATACAGTATGACCCCCTTTTCGTTCTGGACTTACCGTGGATACCGGAAACTGCAGATAATAGCGAATCCTACTAAAATAGATGATTTCTGGCCCAAGCATACCATAGAGTCATGCTGGAGGACCTAGAGATTCCTAGAGAGAACACCTCCCTAGGTATTTTTAGGTCCTCCAGTATGACTCTATAGTGAACTTCCGGTGGAAACATACCATAGAATCGCACTGGAGGATCTAGAATATGCCTAGAGATACCATAATTTTTCAGATGCAGGTTAGTGAATCTGTGGGTAATGGGATCATACTGTTGTGAGGTGCACATTTAGAGTTCATATTGGGAGAAAAAGCAACACTTGTTTGTTTATATCCTCAGTGAACCTGTAGGCAATATGAAAACTTAATATGTACTTAATCAGACATTATCAGAAATGTTTCAGTCCATTAAAAGTAATACTATTTTCTCTTGTCCAGGTTCATCGCTGGGTCAATTATGAATCAATGCTGAAAGAATGCATGGTTGGAAGAATGGCACTCAAACCATTTGTTGCTTCTTTGAAAGGTAAGCACCACATTCTAAAAGAAACTTTGGTGTGCTGTTATTGCAAGTACCATGATTGGGAGCTCTTTCTTTAAAGACAACCTGAACGGGTTTGAATACCCATGATATATTACAAGAACAGTATCCTGAGAAGCACCAGCAGCCTTTCCTAATGTGGTGCCCTCTAGGTGTCTTAAACTGCAGCCCCTGTCATCCTTGAACATTGGTGTGCTGGCTGGCAGTGATGGATGTTGTTCAAAACATCTGGAGGATACCAAGCTGGGAGAAGGCTATACTGTACAAGGTCTATCTATTAAATAACGAGACTGATACAATAGCCCATCTTTACTTACATGTATTACAATTCTAATGCTTGTCCCTTTCAATATATTCCCCATTCACCAATGCAGTCTTGTTTTCAACTGGTCAAAGGCGTGGAGCAGATCAAGTTCTGTCAGCTGTATCAACACATCTGCCATTTTCTTCTTTACTGCAACAGTTGATTCAAAACATGTTCCCTTAAGAACTGGTTTCACTTTAGGGAAAAGAAAAAAGTCACATGGTGCCAAATCTGACCAATATGGAGGATGTTCAAGTGTAGTAATGTGTTTATTGGCCAAAAACTGCTTCACAGAAAGTGCTGTGTGAGCAGGCACATTGTCTTGATGAAGAATAAAATCATTTTCCCACAGTGCTGGCCTTTTTTTCTGACTCTTTCTCTCAGCTTTGTCAAGACTTCCTTATAATAATGCTGGTTCACTGTTCTGCCTTCTGGAACCCATTCTGCCAAAATTATGCCCTTGATGTAAAAACAAAAAACCCAATGAGCATGGCTTTGAATGTGGACTTGCTTTGACGTGCTTTTTTCATTCTTGGTGATGATGGTGTTTTCCAGTGCATTGACTGTTGTTTTGTCTCAGGTTCATACTGGAAGATCCAGGTTTCATCACAAGTGATGATTTTTTTGAAAAAGGTTTGGGTGTGCCTCAAGTTGCTGCAGAATGTCATGTTGCTTGACTTTTAAACTTAGCATTTTTCCAGCACACAACAGATAACACAGCTGCTTTAAACAACCACCGACAGTTAACTGAATGGCCGAGAGTGTTGATGTTTGTTATGCAGGCTCAAGACATGTTCAAGGTCACCACTCAAGCATTCACAATCAGTTCTCCCTGATTTGTCTGAAAGGTAGAAACACAGTCTTGTTATTTAACAGACAGACCTTGTATGTGTATAGTAGGGGTGGACAAAGTGCAGTCCTCAGGCCCTCCATGTCCCCACACCCATCCTAGGGGTAAATGGTCCCAGCATGGCTAATTGGGCCCAGTTAGTAGCCATTTCATACCATTCCCTCTCCTCATCTGTTTTAGTACTATTTTTGGGGATGGGGGAAGGAACCCACAGGCTTAAAACAGATTGCAGTGCCAGTCCTCTGGAAGTTGCCCTCTCCTGGTGTAGAAGAAAACAGAAGAAACTGGAGACGTGTCTCAAGGTCTTCTGCCAAGATTATTTGTGAAAAAAACTTTTTTAGTTGGCTTTTATTGGCTTTTCCCCCAATGAAACACCCATTGATAGAACACTTTGAGACATGTCACTGCTTTCTTTGTCATAATTTGTCAGGTGCTCCCCAGTTTTTGCCTCCTTTGTATAGCAAAATAGACAGTGGTACTTCTAGGACCATCATACATATTTGGAGGAAACCAGTTTTGTTCTTTGTAGTGTATCTTGGCAGGGGAGTATAAGTAATCTTGACTTCATTTGATGCCTGGGTTAGCAAGCATATTTACTGCATTCACCATATAGCACTAAGAATTTAGAATGTCCACTCACTGTTGGCCCACTGAGAGACACCTGGCACAGCCTGGGGACGAACTAACCCAGGTGTAGCCAAACAGCAGTACTGAGCAGCAGAATGGGCAAAAAGAGTAACTCAGGAACAAAGGCTTCATCTAGCAGGTGTTTTACTGCTCTGACTCACTTTCATACACAAGAAAAAGACTTACAGGCTGCGAGGTTCATCCAAAGATATCTGGAGGCCTTTATCTTCAGTTGCAGTGTAAACGAACAAAGTATATACACAACAAATCTGTCAGGGATGATGGGAGTTGTAGCTCTTCACCTCTGGCTCAAACTCACCACCTTATTATGCAGCAGAGCCAACCAGCTTAGATCAGTGGTTAATGCTTTCCTCCAAAGCAGCAGAGTTTCAGAGAATAGGCTGAAGATCCTGACAAACTCTCCAAGCCTTCTCACTCTTCTCCAGGTGTCTCCAAAACGTCTCCAGGATTCACTCAGGCAACTCAGTAGTTTTATATAAAACCTACTTTATTCTTCTATATAAATATACTATATGGTAAACAAATCACAATCTCTACACACTACTCCACAATCTCTACTCAACCATAAAAATACATTGGCAAACATTGCAATTTTATAGCCATTGTTTATCACCACCCACTAGTTAGTTTCCACCCAGTGGGTGTGTACTTCCATTCTGATTGGTCCACATAGTTCCATCCATGCCTAAGACCAACCCATGTATTTCAACATTTCACCTTGTACACTTAATGATTCTCAGGTGTTTCCAATCTGCATTCAGTACCTCTGTCCTTGGCTCTCAGGCCTTCTAGATTACATTAGCAGTTTCACCTGTGTAGCTTCATAATTGCTCTTGCTTAGTCATTGTGACTTTCACATACATATTTTATTTCTTTCACTGTATGTCCCATGTTGCATTTTCCTTAACAATCCCCTCCGAAATAAAATATTGTATGTGTCTTACAATGTCATTCCAACCATTTGTGTCAGCCTTTCATGTTTTTCTGCTGTCAATGCTTTTGTGAACAAATCTGCTATGTTGTGTTGTGTTTCTATATATCTCAATTCTATTTCACCCTTCTGAACCATGTCTCGCACATTCTGATATCTTACACCAACATATTTTGTTCTGTTCTTCAAACTTTCAGTTTCAGCCATCGCTATGCATGACTGTGAATCTTCCAGAATTTCCACTGGTATCTTGTAACTTTCATTTAAATCATTTAACAATTGCTTAATCCACTGTACCTCATTTACTATCTCATTCAAAGCAGCGAATTCTGCTTCCGTTGTGCTTAACGCTACATTAGTTTGTTTTCTACTTCTCCAAACTATTGGACTTTCACTATATTTAATTATCATTCCTGTAACTGACTTCTTGTCTCCTAATTCTGATGCAAATGAACTGTCTACATAACAATCTAGATCTGAACTATTGTTTCTTATTATCAATTTCCTATCTAAGGTTCCTTTCAAATATCTCAATAAATGTTTTACTGCTGTCCAGTCTTCAATTTTTGGATCATTAACCCTTCTAGACAATACATTTACAGCATAAGAAATGTCTGGTCTGGTGTGGCAAGATATGAATTGTAAAGATCCTATTATACTTCTGAAGAAAGTCTTGTCCTCAAACGCTCTAGTTGTTTTCTCAGACACAAAACCAGTTGTCATTGGAGCTCTTACTATTTTTGCATTCTGTAATCCACACTTTTCAATCAATCTTTCAATTTTATTTCTCTGACTTAATAAACAATGTCCTTCTTCTGTCCATTCAACACAAATACCTAAATAAGACTTCAATACACCTAAGTCCTTCAAAACAAACTTCTCAGACAATTCTCTTTTTACTGACTCAATTTCCTGTTTTGACTTTGCTGCTACGCACAAATCATCTACATAAATCACTAATACTATGTCTCCTTTTGTATAAACACAAGCATCTGCAATGCTCCTCTTGTAACCTAGCTTAACTAGCTCATCATTGATGCACAGATTCCACGCTCTGGCACTTTGTTTTAAACCATACAACGCTTTCTTTAATTTATATACTCTCTGACTACCATTTTCTTCAAAACCTTGTGGCTGTTCTATAAATATTTCTTCATCCAGAACCGCATTCAAGTACGCTGTCTCAAAATCAAAATGTTCTACAACTAAATTCCTTTTTACTGCTACAGCTAAAACCATTCTCAGACTTTCTGGCTTTGCAGTTGGAGAATATGTCTTATCATAGTTCTCATACTGCTGTTGTGCAAAACCCTTAGCCACTAACCTAGCTTTATATTTGATACTTCCATCTGGCATTTCTTTCCTTTTGTATACCCATTTACAACCAATTACTTTCTTGTCTTTGGGTCTGTCAACAATTTCAAAAACATCTTTATTTACCAGGCAACCAAACTCATTATCCATTGCATCAAACCATCTTTCCTGTTCTTCACTAGAATAGCTTTCCAATTCTTCAAAACTTTCAGGCTCTTCTACTGCTAAACAAGCTCTTGCCTTTGTCACAACAAACCTATCTGGAGGCTTTCTAACTCTATGACTACGCCTGGGAATAAAATCTGCTGTTCTGTCTCTTTCATCTTCACTTTCTCTACTGGGAGTTGTAGTTCTATGACTAAATCTCTTGTCTT
The DNA here is from genome assembly GCA_030847615.1 of Gambelia wislizenii. Lineage (NCBI taxonomy): Eukaryota > Metazoa > Chordata > Lepidosauria > Squamata > Crotaphytidae > Gambelia > Gambelia wislizenii. The sequence goes on along the minus strand of JAUMIR010000001.1, from coordinate 158,219,114 downwards.
CAGTCATTCGAGTAGTAGTAGGCCTAGATGCTATCTCCTCATCAGAAGAACTACCACTGCTGCTAGGTGATGCTTCCTGCTTAACTGAAACCCCTCCGTTTCCTGAGGTTGGTTCAGTTTGTGCTTCTGGCTCATTTGAACTCCCTAATCTCAAAAACACTTCTTTATTGGCATGCAGTTTGTCCCAACCAGCATGTCTCTCAAAATTTGCAGACCTAGAATACTGCACTTGTTTTCCTCCCAAATGAAACTTGTAGCTATTTCCAAAATACCCCAAAAACCTAAGCCTTTTGCTTTTGGGTTCTCCTTTCCTCCTGAAACAAGCAGGTGTGTAAACATGAGCAAATTGTCCAAAAACCCTTAAGTACTTGTAATTTGGCATTCTCCCATACAATACCCTGTAGGGAATGTCTTCAATTTCTGAATGATACAATCTGTTACTGATATGTATTGCAGTCAAAGTTGCTTCTGCCCAAAAACTATCTTTCACCCCTGCATCTGCCATCATACAAGCAGTAATTCTTTTTATATCTTGTATTTTCTTCTCTGCTAACCCATCCTCACTAGGACAAGCAGGGTTTGTAGTTTCATGCCTTATTCCCACCTTTTGAAACCAGTTAAACAATTGATTATTTAAAAATTCTCCTCCTCTATCAGTAATAATGGTGCCTACTCTGCTATCAAATTGTCTTTCCACCATTCTTACCCATGCTTTTAAACTTTGCCCAGCGTCAGATTTGTTTTTCATTATTCTCACAAATGCAAATCTTGTATACCTATCAACAATTACTAGGAAATACTTGCTTCCCCCTAAGGACAAGCAATTAGCTTGGGCAACATCTGCATGTACATACTGAAATGGTCTTTGAGCAATTCTTTTTGTTTTCTTAGCTACTGGAAAAGCTCTGACCTTTACCTGTTGACATACCGTACAATCTAAGTGGTTTTTGCATTCAGCAACTTTTAAATCTGGACACATACTGATTAAATTCTTTAAACATTTGAAGCTTGCATGGCCGAATTTTCTGTGAAGCTCGTGTATGCAGTCTTTGTGGATTGGAATATTTTCTATGTTATTAGCTTCTTCAGCCCTGTAGCTATCAATATTGTCCTCCAAATAATAAAGTTTGTCCTTTTTCAAACCTATGCCACGCAATTCCCCATTCAGTTTTATCTTACACATGTTCTTTTCAAAGATGACTGTGTAGTCTCTTTCTGTTAATCTGCTTACTGATAACAAATTATTTTCTAACTCCTTTACATGCAAGACATCATTAAAATTCTCTTTTAGCCCTGGAATGTACACAGTACCCATTTGATTTACAGTACTTAGCTCTTTCCCATCAGCCAAAACTACAGTATTTACATTAGCTGATTTTCTATTACTTATTAAATTTATGTCATTACACATCAAAGATGTGGCTCCTGAATCAACTAGCCATTTAGAATTTGCATTTTGTTTTTCCTTAATCATGGTTGCAACCCCCTTTTTATTACCACTGTCCCTCAAAAATGGAGGTCTGGATTGTTTTTGATACTGCCGCGGCTGCCATCTGCTCTCTCCTTGCTTGCGTCTCTCAGCTGCAAAATGTTTACAATGTCTCTGCAGATGACCAATCCTCTTACAATAAAAGCACCTCCGTTGCTCCCTTGTAGAGGCTGCTTCCTCCTGCGTTCGCCAGTCAGGAATTGTTTGTTGTTTTGGCACAGTCTTTAAGCTTGCTGAGTCACCCTGCTCAGACATTCTTCTCTGGTTCTCTTCCAGTATTCTGGCCACAATTAAGTCTCTATTAAGCTCAGCTTCTGGCAAGTTCTGCAAGCTGTTCGTTATGTTGTCCCACGAAGAGTCTAGCGATTCTATTAAAATGTAGCATTGCTGCTCTTTGCTAATTTGCACTCCCCTCAGTTCAGCTTGCACAAACAAGTCTTGCATTATTTTTAAATGTTCTATCACACACTGCCCTTTAGCCATCTTTTGCCTGTATATTCTTTTAGACCATAGCATTTTTGCAAAAGCAGTTGAAGGAGTGTGTAATCTCTGCAAGGTATCCCACACATCCTTGGCAGACGTTTTATCTCTGACGTCATTAATTAAGTCTTCCTCAAGCATGAGATAAAGACAGGCTTTTGCTTTACTATCTCTCTCTTTAGTGGCTTCATCAGCATCAGCTGCCAGCCCTGTTTCAACTGTTGACCACAGACCTTCCTTTACTAGTAGAGACTGGGCATAAATCTTCCAGGTAGAGTAGTTGTTTCTATTCAATTTACTAAACTTTAGAAATTCCATCTTGATTTGTGCAGTGACTCAATTTGACACAGTCCTTCTGAGTATGCACAGCCGACCCGTCTGGGCTTAAGCAAAACACAAAATGATTTACTCACGAGGCTTATCACTGCAGCACAAACAGCTTGCTCTGATCTGTCGTCCACAAAGCTTTCTTCCACTCTCTGGAAATTTCAGCTTCTGTGGATGCTGGGTGCTCTAGTAACTGGGCCCATAACCCTTGTCAGGGATGATGGGAGTTGTAGCTCTTCACCTCTGGCTCAAACTCACCACCTTATTATGCAGCAGAGCCAACCAGCTTAGATCAGTGGTTAATGCTTTCCTCCAAAGCAGCAGAGTTTCAGAGAATAGGCTGAAGATCCTGACAAACTCTCCAAGCCTTCTCACTCTTCTCCAGGTGTCTCCAAAACGTCTCCAGGATTCACTCAGGCAACTCAGTAGTTTTATATAAAACCTACTTTATTCTTCTATATAAATATACTATATGGTAAACAAATCACAATCTCTACACACTACTCCACAATCTCTACTCAACCATAAAAATACATTGGCAAACATTGCAATTTTATAGCCATTGTTTATCACCACCCACTAGTTAGTTTCCACCCAGTGGGTGTGTACTTCCATTCTGATTGGTCCACATAGTTCCATCCATGCCTAAGACCAACCCATGTATTTCAACATTTCACCTTGTACACTTAATGATTCTCAGGTGTTTCCAATCTGCATTCAGTACCTCTGTCCTTGGCTCTCAGGCCTTCTAGATTACATTAGCAGTTTCACCTGTGTAGCTTCATAATTGCTCTTGCTTAGTCATTGTGACTTTCACATACATACATATTTTATTTCTTTCACTGTATGTCCCATGTTGCATTTTCCTGCCCACTGAGAGACACCTGGCACAGCCTGGGGACGAACTAACCCAGGTGTAGCCAAACAGCAGTACTGAGCAGCAGAATGGGCAAAAAGAGTAACTCAGGAACAAAGGCTTCATCTAGCAGGTGTTTTACTGCTCTGACTCACTTTCATACACAAGAAAAAGACTTACAGGCTGCGAGGTTCATCCAAAGATATCTGGAGGCCTTTATCTTCAGTTGCAGTGTAAACGAACAAAGTATATACACAACAAATCTCGTCGTCTTAACAGCAATATCTCCACCATACACCAACATTCCTCTTCTATTACCCAAAATGCTCCTTGGAAAATTCTAAGAAAATATCGAGTTTCTAATATGTTGGAGAAATTAGCAGCAACTTGACTTTAGCTATGCGAAAGGGGGTAACAAGGGGATTTTGAAAACTTTGTCTACCAGTACTAGCCTGGATGGAATACACACACATGTGAAATTAAGTATGGTTTTATCAGAGTTCAAAAATAACACCACACACACACACATTCACACAGAAAAAGCATTCACACAAGGCTATAGAAAGGCATTGGGAAAAACATGGGATAGAGGGTAGCAAGAGGATTTGTTGGGGGTGATACAACCTGTCCTGTAGTCCATCCGGCAGAGCGGATGGAGGAATCTGGGGTGGCCACACAGAGGGACAGAGGGTCCCCTGGAACAGGACCTGTGTGCACTGAGGCATATTTTTGGGGTTCATTTATACCTCCAAATACACCTGAGGGGATTGGATGCTTCATGGGTTGAAACAGTAGATTTCCTGAGCCTTCATGGATTGCACAATGAGTTTCATGGTCCTGACAAAAGGTGTGGAAGATGCTAATGTGTTTCTTAATGTCCAGTGATTGGATTTTAAAAGCTTGAGCAACCTGTCTTAAGGTTTGGGGATTAAGGAAAGGAAGTTTCAAAATCAGCATATAAAAGGTTTCATCCACCCATTGTATCCCTTTTCCACTGGGGAATGTGTCATTTTTGGCTTTTAGCCTTAGTCTTCCCTAGGGCAAAGTATGGCATTCAGCTGTCTTCTCTGAGACCCTTGTGCTTTTTCCTCTGTGGAAGGTCACACTGATGACCCAAATTAATAATAATACACAATTTCTGAGGTCTCTAGAAGTGGGATGTAGACCGTGCTAACACTTCACTATGACAGCAACACACACGCTGCATCTTGTGGTTCAACTATATAGGAGTGTTGTTTGCCTGTCAGCCCTCTGCTTAGCCACAGCTGTGACCAGATTAATTTCAGCTGCGCTAGTATTCAGTCTGTTGCTTCAATATTTTTCTTTGTCTTTAAAGCAATAGTACCCTGATAATCACCTCCAAAATGTTGCGACAGTCCATATACGTTACATTGTTTACATTATTCCCATTATTTACATTACATACATGTTATTGTACACAGTTTACATAACCTTTGGAACATGCTACTAAACCAAGCATTGTCACTATTTCTTGGTGTTTCTGACTGTCAAACTTTAAAGATAAGGCTCACCTTAAGCAGCCCTTCAGGAGGAATGTTCTTTTTAAAATTCTGTAACGGATGTTCTTGAAAAAAAAAGTTGGGTAGGAATGCCTGTGAGATTTTTTTATGTGAACTATTGCTTGTTTCCCATGACAAGATAGCCTAGTATAGTGGCAACTCTTGTATAAGATTGCCAGGGGCAGAATTGGCATTCAGCAGTATTCTCTTCTGAGGCCTCAGTCCTAACCCCAGTCTCTGCATCAATTACTACATGTCTCTGATTTTCCCATAGACAATACTGTTGTGTGTTTAGTAAATATGTTTTCAACCTATTTATAGCTTTGGATTATGACACTCAAGTAATTGATGCTGTGTATGCCAGTCTTACACCTCAAAAGGTGCCCTTGATTTACCCCTTCCGTATATGCATGGCCTAAATACCCTAAAGGCACCAGATCCAGTCTGATCTTGGAATTTAAGCAGGGTCAGCTCGGGTTAGTACTTGGATGGGATACCGCCAGTGAATTCTAGGTGCTGTAGGCTATATTTCAGAGGAAGGAGCTGGCAAAACCATCTCTGAGTATTCCTTGCTTAGGAAAACTCTATGAAATCCATGGGGTTGCCATAACTCAACAGGCAACTTGAAGGTGCATGCACGCGCACACATACACAATGTTTTCATTCACATTCTCGTTTTGCCATGGAAAAAGTATTGAAAGTTGCTTACCACTGTGAGGATAAAATACTAAAATATCTGAGAACTAACAAATCCCAAAACAACAATTTATAAAATAGCAGAAACAACTAATGAAATCCTGTTTAATGACTCTTGCCTATCATATGTCAAAATTCTTCAAGATTCTTAAAAAAGAATCTCTTTGCCATTATAGCGTGGGGGGTTGTAGACATCTGGGAGGGGGAAGCTCTTCCATATGGATATGAACTAAAAAAATCTTTATATGAAACAATTGCTGCTATAATCATAAATTATTTTTACATAATTAACGTGGGGAGTATGGCTAATTTTTTTGTACACATTTTTGGAAGCCATGACCAGTTGCTTGCCAGAGCATAGTATATACAGAAAATTTGCACACTTGTGCAACTCTTTCATGCAGAAGCTAATGTTATATTACGCTGTGTTTCTGTTGCATGTTCTTGCATCCATTTGTTGTGCAGTTGCTGTAATGGCCCCATGGCTGCTTTATCACTCCACTGTCCTAAACTTAGAGAAGACGTGTTTCAAAACCTGTTTGCAACTTGGTACATGTGTACATCCGTGTCAGATTCCCTACTGTGTGCATACTGGAATGGACTTTCTGAATCTTAGAATCAGAATCATAGAGCTGGAAGAGACCACAAGGGCCATCCAGTCCATTCTCCTGCCATGCAGGAAAAAACAATCAAGCCACTGTTGAGAGAACTGCAGGTACTGGTACTGCGGATATTGAGGGGTGGGGAGAAGACCTGTATAACTAGGCATATGATTCCACCTTCTAAAATATTTTATTTCAGTTAATCCTGTCAGATCACTTGATATATAAGAAATGTTTGTTCTCTAATAGACACTAGTAAGTGTTGAGTATTTAAGTCTTTGTGAGATTGTATTTAAATTTTGCTAGAAGTGTGCAGCATGATGTAGTAGTTTGAGAGTTGGCTATGAATCTGGAGAACAGGATTTAAATCCCCACTCAGCCATGGAAACACATTGGCTGACCTGAGGCAAGACCCACACTATCATCCTCAGAGGAAGGCTGATAGGGTTGCCATAAGTTGGAACTGACTTGAAGGCACACAACAGCAAGAAATGTGCAGCATATGAATTGGCTACCCTCAGTACTGTATGTGGTCTTCATCCTTCTCTCCTCTTTTGGGTGCTTATTGTTACCTTGAGACTCCAAGTCACAATGCTACAGTGTCAGCCGAAGCCCAAACAGACATGGTTCTCCTATGAAGAGAACTCCAGGCCTGGCAGCCTGGTGCTTTCTGGGCTTCCTGTCAACAGTATAGAACAGTCTTGCCCTAATTTGTCTGACTTTTCTCCAGCTCTCTCACTGCCATCCATTTTCCCACAACTTGCTGCCTTTTGATGCATGCCTACTTTGTATATCCTCCGTCACTTTTACCTTCTTGCCTCTTAGATACTGTTGAGTTTTGTTGGAGCCTTTCATTAGCTATCTGTTGCCCAGTTTCTTGCATTCCTTCTTTTAGATTTTTGAGAAGAGGTCTGTTGTCATCCTCCCTTTTTCCTTTGGCTTTCTTGCCTTTTTCTTCTCCCTACCTTCTTTCTGTTCCTTGGTCTTTCCTTCCTTGTGCAAAGTTTTGAATCTAAACCCAAACCAATGGCTTTTCCTCTCTTGAGCAAAGTTATATCGCAGAACATTTAGTTCTACAAGCAGATGAAGATTCCTTACTATTGCATCTACTCATCCAGTCATAGTCAGAAGTCTTTCCTGCAATGTGTGTGTGTATATATATGTCTTCAAGTCACCTGTCGACTTATGGCGACCCCATGAATACTGTACAGATATTTTTTACCTTGGGCAAATTAAAGTGAGGGAATAATTCCAAGGCAAACTGAATACAAGTATTTACAAAGTATAAGTGAAGCATTGTTATCTTTAAAATAGTCTATACATGAATGTGTAGATGTGTTTCTTCATTGCTCGAAGAAATAAAGCTACCCTTTTCTTTACTGACATCTCATTTATGAGCAGGAACTGTGTGTGTGTGTCTAGAATGTGAAAATACTCCTCATAGAATATGAGGAGAGTACCTTTTGTCCCAATGCAGTCCCACGGTGGTTTGCCATATTCAGAAGGAGTGTGGCCAAAAAACCCACCAAAAACTACAAGGTAGAAGCCTTTGTAGCTTTTCGCAAGTTTTTTTTTTTTTTTTTAAATGCAGGGGAAATGTGCATTCCTGCTCTTTAGGACAACTGAATCACATTGCAGCACATTCCCAGATATGAGGGAAAGTGGAAACCTGATTGGTCGGTTCTAATTGTGCACTTTTTCACTGCACTGAGGTGACCAAACAGCTTTTTAAATGTAAGACTTTAGGTTGCGCACCTTAAATTTACAGTAAAAAAAAAACAACAAAACCATGCAGCGGCAGTGGCGACTAGTTGAGAATAATAACATCAGCGATTCACTCCCAGCCATCATCTTGATTCCAAGGCATGGCTCCATGTGAACATCAAACACAGATAGATTTTCCTTGGGTGTTTTTCGGGCTGTGAGGCCGTGTTCTGGAAGAGTTTATTTCTGACGTTTCGCCTGCATCCAAGGCTGGCATCTTCAGAGAATGATTGGGTAGGAGTGTGGGGGGTGGTTTATATACTGTGAAGCCCTGTTGGAGAGGATATGTAAATTTGTGTGTTGAATGGCTAGTTTCTGGGTAGAGATATTCAAGGAGGATTAGTGTCTGTTTGGCTAATGGCTGGCTAATGGTCCATTATCTGCTAGAAATTCCCTGTCCCTGGGTGGAGTTCATTTGCAAGTGTTGTGTTTTTATTTTGGTAGTTTTCAGGACTGGCAGCCAGATTTTGTTTACTTTTCGGGTTTCTTCTTTCCTGTTGAAGTTGTCCAGTTGTTTGTGGATTTCAATAGCTTCTCTGTGCATTCTGACATGAAAAACACCCAAGGAAAATCTATGGATGCCGGCTGTGAAAGCCTTCGACTTCACATTAAACACAGATAGCTTCGCATACCAGCGATATTTTTTTGGGGGGGGGGACCATGGAGACAAATGAATGCTGCTGTGAATTTGTGTTAATCCGCAGCACTATATTTTCTTGTCTAGACATGCCCAGGGTTGTTGGGTTTTTTGTTGCTTTTTTTTAATTCAGCCAATTTGGGTTGACATATGGCTGTACATAAAGGCTTAAAATAAGCAGTGGGAACTATGCTTCAAAGTGTCCATATCACCAACAAGCTGTTTCTAAATCATATGGACACTCCTGAAACAACGATGGGTACTGGATTCTGTATAACTAACACACATTGGAAACTGTTTAATGCAGTGTAGATGTGTAAATAGCTATTGCTTAAAACAATTTGTAAGCCGCTCTGATAGCCTTGTGGCTGAAGAGCGGGGTATAAGTAAATAAATAAAATAAAATAAAATCTGTGTTTGTCTTTTGGTCATTGTAGAAGGTTCTCATAAATTTTTGGACTTTAATACAGACCCTTACACAATTTTGACACGATTCATAATAACTACATAGGTGAAGCTTTAAAACACTTTTCAAATTTTTTTAAATATAATTTACCCAATCTGTAGAAACTTACTGTAGCATTTTTATTTTAGTGCAGGATATATTTTCATTCAGGGATTTATTTATTTATTTATTTATTTTGGAAGCACTACTTGATACGTTATGTTTTTGATGTGTAAAACTCAATTGTGTGAATTATGAAATCAGTGGTTTTGCCCATTAATACCTGCTTTTGAGGCACAAGCTTTTTGTCACTATTCATGCATGTTTTAAACGCTTGCCAACATCCCTAAACAATGACTCAGTTTTAAAGGTACCATCTTAGATTCCTCTCTTAATCTGCTTGTCTGTCTCATCAACTCAGAAGTGGAGAATCCAGGAGATAGGATTTTACTGTTGCTAGGTAGCTGATGCTGTTGGCATGCTTGGAAGCTGCAGTCTGATGATGTAGTTTCTTCTAGTTGGATGGGAGCTCTTCAAGTTAAATTGGCTTAGTGATCTTTGAGTACAACAAAATAGATTTAAAACACAACAGCCTTGGTTTAGGTTTACCACTTTTATATGATTAAAATAACGTTCAAGGACAGGGCATCCTAAACCACTCTCACATTGTGAGTGACACATAGGCTTGTGTTGTTTTTTTCCAGCCAACCTCTCCTTGTCTAGCCACATTATTGCTTTCTTTAGCATCTGTTTTTGCTCTAGGGCAGCTTCTTAATTTTGTGACTTCCTACTGACATTGGGTCACTGAAAGCTTTATTCTTCCCACCCATCCGCAAGTAACTTCTGTTGCATGTAACTTGATTTTACACTATTGGGCTCTGTAAAAAAGATACATCTTCAAAAGGAGTAGTGTGGGGAATTACTTTCTTAATATAACTGACATGGATCAATACTTTTATTTGGCATTTGTCACTTCAGATACTGAAATTGTTTTAGTTATGTATGTCTGAATACTCACCTTTATAATATATATTTTTAAAGGACAAGACTAGTGGTGCATCAAATAAATATACATACGGTAGAGCCTTATCAGCCTTTGTTTCATTCTAATATGAGGCCTGTCTAGTAAATAACGAGAGTGATAAACCCATCTTTATTTATATGTATTACAATTCTAATGTTTGTCCCTTTCAATATATACCCTGTTCACACTCACACACCAATGCAGTTTTGTTTTCCATTGGTCGAAGGTGTGGAGCAGATCCATTTCTTTTAGCTGTTTCAACACATCTGTCATTTTCTTCTTTCCTGCATCAATTGACTCAAAATGTGTTCCTTTAAGCATTGATTTCACTTTAGGAAAAAGAAAAAAGTTGCATGGTGCCAAAACTGGCAATTATGGAGGATATTCAAGTGTAGTAATGTGTTTATTGGCCAAAAACTGCTTCACAGAAAGTGCTGTTTGAGCAGGCGCATTGTCTTGATGAAGAATGAAGCCATTTTCTCACAGTGCTGCCTTTTTTTTGTCTCTTTCTCTCAGCTTTGTCAAAACTTCCTTATAATAATGCTGGTTCACTATTCTGACATCTGGAACCCATTTTGCCAAAATTACATCCTTGATGCAAAAAACAAACAAACAATGAGCATGGCTTTGAATGTGGACTTGGTTTGATGTGCTTTTTTTTTTTCATTCTTGGTGATGACAGTGTTTTCTAGTGCATTGACTGTTGTTTTGTCCCAGGATCATACTGGAAGATCCAGGTTTCATCACAAGTGATGATTTTTTGAAAAAGGTTTGGGTCCTCTTCAATTTGCTGCAGAATGCCAGTGCAAATTTCCTTGCTCTTTTTGCTCTGGTTTGAGAACCGTAGGGACCATCTTGCCACAAACTTTTCTTATGTTGAGATCTTCATACAAAATTTTCCACACAGTGTCTTTGTCAATGTTCACAACTTCAGCTATCATTCAGACATAGTCAGTCTCCTCGAACAATCTGATTTATTTTTCTCACAATTTCTTTGGTTCTTGAAGTGGAAGGTCATTCAGGACATTCATCATCTTCCAGATTTTCACGTCCTTCTCTAATATTTTTGTGCCACTCAAACACGTGTGCACAAGCCATGCAGTCTTCCCTGTTGTAGGCCTCAGTAAACATTTGAAAAGATTCTGTTGGTGTTTTGTTCAATGTTAGCATTTTTCCAGCACACAACAGACAACACAGCTGCTTTAAATGACAACTGACAATTAATGGCTGAGAGAATTGATGTTTTGTCATGCTGGTCCAGACATGTTCAAGGTCACCACTGAAGTGTTCACAATCAGTTCTCCCTGATTTGTCTGAAAGATAGAAACATAGTCTTGTTATTTAATAGACTTTGTATTTCTTGAGAACTGAAATCTTGCATAGCATTTCGTTTCTTTAGCTTAGCAGATGATGAAACTTAGCAGTTTCTTTTGTGCACCATGTTTGAGTATTGGGTATTGTTATCCTAATTGGGAAGTGTTCTGCTATTATGATCACTGCACTTTTCTTACACGCTTGCAGAGATTTTCCCCACTGTACCTGAAGGAAATGGGATCTTGAATGGTAAGTCTTCCTGCTCTTGGCATCCCACTTTGCTTTTTTAAAACTAGGTCTGCACTAAGGCTTTTGCAGTATTTTGCCTGCTGGAAGAATTTTTCTTATGAATGTACAGAGATGTCAAAGCCCAGAAAAATGCAAGTGACATCTATTCTGTCACAGTCTCTTTTTTGCTTAAGTGTCTTGTTCTAAAAATGTCAATACAGCTAGAGAGAGATGTGTCTTGAACTCTTCTTTCACTTTTTCCTTTAATATCACCACTCTTGTGCTCTTGATTTTAATGTTACCATTCTTGACTTGGCATTCTTACTGCCTCCTTGTGTCTTATAATCTGTCTTGTATGTTTTTTATTGAGGTATATTTAGAATATGATTTTTGTGGCTGGTATTTGTGGAGAAGGGAGACAAATTTGTACAAGCTAAAGCATAAAAAAGTTTCAAATGTTCTCGTAGCTGTACTGGGAGAGGAGATGTCAAGAGAGCATTCAAATATTTTTCACATATTACCTTCTGTGTTCTGCATTCAGAAGCACAGATTGATGTAGGTGCAGTGAGCATCAGAACCATTTGAAGGCTTATTCTGGAGAAAGGGTAATACCCCCCCCCACACACACAGAGCATATTTCTACTTCTATGGTCCCAGCCACAAATACCGCTACTTAATTTCATCAGTGTTTTTAATTAGCTGAAATCAGATTTTAATCTTTACTTGAGGATTTTTAAAATAATCCCTTTGGAAAGATTGCTTCCTATGGAATTCACTAGCTACTGTCAAAAGGACACTTCTTGTTTCTTCATCAGTCTAACTTGCTACAGTTTTTAGTGAAATGTGTTTGACAGAATTAAAACTCTCCCTTCTGGCTCCACAGTCTTAAGTCCCTCCCCAACCTCATGTTAACATTTTTTTCCTGTTTCTGGTACCCCATTTGCCCATCTAGTCATTCATGCCATTACCTCCTTCTTACAGATTCTACCAATTAGAGTATTTATGTCATCACAGAATCATAGAGTTGGAAGAGACCACAAGGGCCATCTAATCCAACTCCCTGCCATGCAGGAATACACAATCAAATCATTCCCGACAGGTAGCCATCCAGCCTCTGTTTAAAAACCTCCAAAGAAATAACATCTTTTCTTTCTTAATTTTCTAATAATTCTGCTCAGTGGGTTCCTTCCTTGGACTGATATGTTTAAATTAGAGTGGGAATAGAATGTCAAATGGAAATTAGCCTGTTAGAGAGGGGAGACCTGGTTTTTACATTTTGAAGGTTAGAGTGACGTCACAAGCTACGCAGAATGGGGAGGACTAAAGTCTCTTTGCTTTTGTCCTGTGCTGTGATGGAGTACATGAACAGGAAAACATTAAAATTCAAGGTGTGGCTGGACATTCAGGCCTCATCTACACGATGAAAAAAAATCCATTTGGGGAGTAAAAAGTTTGAAAAGTCAGCCGTTCGTACGCATACAATCGGCCTACACAATTTTTTACCCCCTCTAAACTCTGTATGATCCCCCCCCCTTCCCAGCTGGCCGGAGCAAGCGATCCAAGTGGCCGTTTTAAATCTTCCGCTGCTTTTATTTTATTTATAAAGGTGCCTGTGATCCGGACGTCCATGATTACGTTTTTATAAACACAAAAAAATGTAGCACGGACTTACCAGACCCTCACCAAGCCCAGCATCCAACATAGCGACCACAGCTCCTTTCCCTCTTTCCTAGTCCCGCCCCCTCTACCAGGCCAGCCAATCAGTTTGCACTCCTGTTCATATCTGTGCAAACTTTCATAAATTTAGTTAACATTTTTCAAAATCTAAATCTCAGCCACTTCTTGACCACATTAGTTGCCCTCCCTCTATTTTTTTTCCTATTCTGCATTATTGCTTTCCAGGTGTGATTTAAAAAACGTACCTACTCACCTGGTTCAGATGACCATAAGAGATAAGGTAAATGTTTTTATACATCCTCACAGCCCCTGTTCCTTCCTTCATGTTGTGCTGAGAATGCAATGTGGTCTCTAACCATGATTTCCATTTTTATTCCAAGCTGGGAAACTATGGTTATTTGACTTGGCTGAAACTAAGAAACTATATAGTTAATTAAAAAGGTCTTGGCTTAATTACAGCTTATGTGAAAGGAGGAGAGATGGGATGACATATACAGACAAAAAGCATTCATATCTCAATTTATTGAACTGAGCTATTGTACAAATATGTGCTCTATTTGTATCCTGCCCTTCAAAATAACTCATATCATAAAGGCAGGAGCAACAGTATTAAAACTGATAACTAATGAAAGACGATGGTTGGAGGGGAGAAATACTTTTATATGCCTGGGGTGTGGCTAAGGGAGGGGAGAGGTGTGGCAGTAAAGAGGGACTGAGAAGAGCAAGGCATTTTGGACTGGGCAGAGGAAGAGAAGAGTGGGAAAATTAGAGGAAAGTAACATGGCCAGCATTTGAGCTGTTAGCACACTTAATGGTTCTAATAATTACAGAATCGGACTTGCACTTTTAAAAACAATACTCTAGTCATTCTTAATGTTGCTACTTCTTTTCTTAGATCCCAGTATTGGGGGAAAGGCAGACTATAAATGAATAAATCATTTCTTGTCTGCACCAGAGTTGGTATTTTCATTGTGATATTTCCATTGCAGTTCCCTCTTTCACGTATGGTAGAATTTACTCTAGAGATCAACATAAACATAATTTAACTATTTAGAAGAAGTCAGAAAACTAAATGACCAGATTGAGAAGCCAATCTTCTTGCACTGGATAAGACTTAAGAGGAAGAATAAGAGGGGGGAAATTAGAGAACTACAGAAAGTGTTTAAAACATGGTTTTTGTTCTAATGAATGTTGCAGTTCTAAATAGAATTACAGCTGTCCCTCTGTATCCACGGATTTGGTATCCACGGATTTAAGTATTCACAGCTTGAAAATATTCTTTAAAAAGTAACAGTCCAAAAAGTAAACCTTGATTTTGCCATCCTATGTAAGGGACACCATTTTGTTATGCCATTGCATATAATGGGACTTAAGTATTCATGGATTTTGGTATCCGCAGGGAGGCCCTGGAACCAAACCCATCGAATATGAAGGGACAACTGTACATTGTTGGCAGATAACAAAATAAGACATTTTAATTAATGAAGTCTTAGCAGTGTTTGTAGAGTATATTTAAAGGCCATTCTGGACCTATGGCCTCATCTATATGAGCAGAATACGGTGGCTCCCTGCCAGTATATTTTGGCCGTGTATCTGGCCTGTTCCTCCCCATTACCTGGATGGAATCCAGACCACCACACCAGCCTGTCCCTGCAGCTGCCACTGCCTGCATTACATTCTCTGAAGCCAAGATGCCGGCCCATAGCATGTGACCAAGGCCACCTGCATGTGACTGGCCTCCAGAGAGAGCAACAGGGATGGCAGCTGCAGTGATAGGCCGGCATGCTGGTATTGCCTTCTGCAGTCCCATGGGGCCTGATCCATTTCTTCAGAAAAGAAACAGTTTCCTCCAGGTATTTTGCTGTAATGGTTTTATCAGGCTTTACCCTGTCTTTGCCCCAGGATTATGGGGACTGTCTGGGGGCAAAATGAGGCAAAAGCCCTGCATCATTAGCAGGGCTCCAAGATGGGGCTAAGACAGGGTAAATAGCCTGTCTAGATAAAGCCCATGTTGCCCTGGAAAGCTTTATAGTGCTTTATCAACAAGCTGCTAAGATGGTGGATTTTGCAAGTTCCCTCGTTTTATAGTGCTGTTAGCAAACTGTTGATTTGGCTCATACAGAGCATCTTCAGTGTTATTCAACTGTTTCCCATTTTGAACGAATGATTAATGGAAAATATTCCATTCCCAAACAAGAAAAATTTGGCAAGATCTTTAGACTATGTTTACAAAATACTAAAAATACTGGTGCATCATCATGCAACAAGATGGATAAAGATCATCCACAGTGTTTGGATTTTGTTCTTTTTTCACCGACTTTGTTGTACTCATTATTTCTTATTCATACTTACTCTGTTACTAGCAAATCTGAAGGTAATTAATTTTGAATGGCATTTCTTTCCCAATTTCAGGATGTACTTTAAATAATAAGAAGTATACAGTTGCCTCTCCACATTCGTGGCTTTCACTTTCACGGTTCTGCCTATTCGTGGTTTGCTTAGCAAACACCCTGTTTAAATCAGCTTTTCTCCCTCGTATGCAAGGGAGGGGAGCTGATTTAAATGGAGCACTAGCCAAGAAAGCTGCATGCCCAACTCCCCACTCTCCTGGGGCTTGTCTCCGTTTGAGGTGGAGAGCCAAGCCCCAGAAGAGCAGGGAGTTTGGGTCAAAGGCGTTTTTCAGCCACCCCCCGCCCTTCCCAAAGTGGTGATGGGGCATTTGAAGCCTTGTTGCAGCTTTGGATTAGGGGGTGGCTGAAAAGCCTCCCTGCCGCCTGCCTGCCACCCCAGCCCTTCCTAAAGCAGCAATTGGGCTTTTCAAGCCTTGTCACGGCTTTTGGAGGGTGGGGTGGCTGAAAAGCCTCCCTGACACCTGCCCACCAACCCTGGCCCTTCCCAAAGCGGCGATGGGGCTTCTCGAGCCTCGTCGAGGCTTTTGGAGGGCAGGGGTGGCTGAAAAGCCTCCTTGATGCCCATCGACCCCCTGGCCCTTCCCAAAGCACCAGTGGGGCTTTTCAAGCCTTGTCGTGGCTTTGGGAGGGCAGAGGGTGACTGAAAAGCCTTCCCGCTGCCATCCACCATCCCTCGGGCCTTCCCAAAGCAGCAGTAGGGCTTCTCGAGCCGTGCCGCGGCCTTGGGAGGGTGGGGGGGATGGCTGAGAAGCCTCCCACAGTCCGCCTGCCACCCCCGGGCATTCCCAATGCAGTGAGGGGGCTTTTCAAGCCCCGTCGCGGCTTTGCGAGGGTGGGGGAAGGCTGAGAAGCCTCCTCGCCGCCTGCCTGCCCGCCACCCCCCTTCCCAAAGCGACGGTGGGGCTTTTTTAGTCCCGTCGTGGTTTTGGGAGGGCAGGGGATGGCTGAGAAGCCTCCATGCCACCCGCCCATCCCCCTGGCCCTTCCCACAGTGGCGATGGGGCTTTTCAAGCCCCATCGTGGCTTTGGGTGGGTGGATGTATGTGTGGCTTAGAAGCCTCAACGCCACTCCCTGCCCTTCCCAAAGTTGCAGTGGGGCTTCTCGAGCCCCGTCACGGCTTTGGGAGGGTGGGGTGGCTGAAAAGTCTCCACTGCCCCCGCCCGCCACCTCCCGGCCCTTCCCAAAGCAGTGATGGGACTTCTTGAGCTACTTTGTGGCTTTGGGAGAGCAGGGAATGGCTGAGAAGCCTCCCTGCCACCCGCCCGCCACCCCCTGCCCCTTCCCAAAGCAGTGATGGGGCTTTTTGAGCCCCGTCGCGACTTTGGGAGGGCAGGCGATGGCTGAGAAGTGGCTACGAGGCTTCAAAAGCCCTGTCGCCATTTTGGAAAGGCGTGGAGGTTATGGGCAGGCGGTGGGAGGCATATTTGTATTTGCATTTTTTTCACATTTCCAGGGGTCTTGCGCCCCTAACCTCTGCAAATGTGGAGGGCCGACTGTATTTAGATAAATTACCAGGAACAGATGACATACCAATAGAGCTGCTTCAAGCTACAGAGGCAGAATCTACTCTAGTTCTAACTAAAATCAGTTAAAGGAAAACAAAACAATGTCCCACAGATTGGAAGCACTCAATATACATTCCAATCCCCAAGAAAGGGCACACCACGGATTGCAGTAACCACAGGACCATTGCATTAATTTACCATGCAAGCAAAGCAATTTTCAAAATTATATAACAAAGATTTTTACCATATGTCGAGCAAGAAGTGCTAGATGTCCAAGCTGGGTTCAGGAGAGGAAGAGACACTAGGAATCATATTGCAAACATATGTTGGGTAATGGAGCACACCAAAGAATTTCAAAAGAAAATCAAAATAAAATTTACAATCTGTCCGCATTCCTTAACAAAACATATAATAAATCTGGTGTACCCCGTGTAACATACGCCATTAAAAAACTCCCCCAAAATGCCTGGTAGACTTCACGACAACCCTATAAGGTAGGCCAGTGGATTTTTAAATTACTCATCCTCCCTTCTCAGTGTTCCATACTTTTCCCAGAATTACTGAGGGTGACTTGCTTTGTTGCCCTGCCACAGCTGCTGCCAGTTGACTGCCTTGGTCCCATGGCAGATGACCCGCCGCTGCCACCAGTTGACTGTCTGGGTCCCAATCTGGTCCACTGAGTGGCAGGAGTGGATTGTGAGGTGGAGAGGGAATTTGCATGTGGGTGGTGATTGGTTGGGTTTGTTTCCTGAGCAGCCAATCAGCACACTGGGAAAGGGCGAAACACCCACGAGAATTTTATATATATAGATGTATTTTTTCTAGCCTTCAAGTAAAGCTATCATTCCAAAGACCGACATTGCCTTTCCTCCCAACAACAATGTGTCCTGTGCGCAGAGTTCCACTTTCTTTTTCTTTCCTTTGTAGGCGTGTTTCCTAAAAATAACATTTCGGATAACAGTTCAAACGAAGTAGTTCCCAGGTATTATAATATTTTACCTTCTTAAGTTGTTTCTATCTGTAGGCTTCAATATCTGTAAGGACTGAACACAAATGTATTAGAAGTGTGTTGTGGTTTTGTGATTGTTTATAATATTTATAAATGTTTTTATTTATAGTTTGACTAAACTGATTGCAGTAGTAGAATCCATCCTTCCCCCCCCCCCCACTTTGGAATAACATCATGGATTCTGGATTGAAGATTGTTAGATCTCAGTGTTGTGGTATCTGTCTTGTTTTTTATTAGAACACCGAGTTCAACCAACCAGAGGCAAATATTGAATGATGACTCAGGAAGAGTTATAGTAATTACATGGAGCTCTTCTGGGTGTATAGATATAAATTTGTGAGTTACATAAGAATACTAGAGATCAGGGATTATAACACTAACTCTAAAACTGGCATGTAGAGCTGAACAGAAATCTGGTCAGAAGCAACCAATTGGTACTCTGGTTTTACAGATGAGGAGCACTCATAAGCAATTAGCACAAAGCCAGCCACAACAGACAAATTCATATGGAAGCATATATACAGTTGTCCCTTCATATTCGCTGGAGTTTGGTTCCAGGACCTCCCATGGATACCAAAATCCATAAATACTCAAGTTCCATTATATGCAATGGCATAGCAAAATGGTGTCCCTTATATAAGATGGCAAAATCAAGGTTTGCTTTTTGGATTATTACTATTTTAAGAATCTTCCTGAATCTTCGTTTGAGAAGAAAAGCCAGAGAGAGAGAGAGAGAGAGAGAGAGAGAGAGAGAGAGAGAGAGAGATTTTAAGAATATTTTCAAGCTGTGAATACTTAAATCCGTGGATACCAAATCCATGGATATGGAGGGACAACTGTAAATGTTTGTTTCAAAAAGATTTATAGATTTCGCAATCTGTTTCAGTTATGATTGGTTCCAGACAGATGGTTCGGTCACTGTGGTCATATACACTAAACAAAAGGTAAGGAATTGTATTCTGTAGTAAAGAATTGCAAAGTTACACTCCTGGATTATGTTTTTAAAATAAAAACTGCTCATGATTTTTCTTCTTCAGTTTCATCATGTCAGCTACCCAATGTTTTTTTTCCTTCCTTAAACAAATCCAGCAGTTCTTTCTTGCTGTTCCATATGCCTAGAATTGCCACCTAGAAAACCAGCATGATGCCATATTTTTCCTTCCTTTAAAATCCAGCTTGCTTTCCAAGTCCTTGGCAGTGGCCCCAAGTCTTCAGTCCTTATTGAAATAATCCTTACTGAAATAAGCACATGGGACTGAATGAATGCACATTGCCCACCTACTTAATCTTACCTGCACCATCCCATCATCCCTCTGTTTCCTTCTCTGTCATTTTAGGACAGGGTTCTCAAACCCGCAGCACTCTCAGATGACAACAATTTCCAACTCTCATCAGATTCAGCCAGTATGGCCAACGGCCAAGAACAGTGGGGTTGTACTCTTAACAACCACTGGAAGGTCACTGTTTCCCCAATTTCAGTTTAGAGCAGGGTGGAGAACCTCTTTTAGCCCAAGGATCAGATTCAATTTCAGAGAAGTTCTCAGGGATTGTATACCAGTTCTTGGCAGGGCCAAATGCAAAAGGGTGAGAGAACAATTCCAGCACATTTTAGCTTAGAACTGTCATTGCCTTTAATCATCTCTTCTTTTTAGAATGTGAAAACACCAAGTGATGGTATCATAGGTAGAGGAGGCATGGCATTCTGGTTGATCCCCCAGGATGGCTGGAATCATCCCAAGGCCTGAGGTTCCCAACCTCTGGTTTAGAGTCATCTCTCCACAGCAGGGCTTTGTGTGTTATTTTGAAGCACTATGCCTATTGATAGTGCACTGATGATGATGATGATGATGATAAAGAATCACTCTTTAGTTTTAACAATTCCTTAGTAATGGCTCAGTTTTCCTTCCTTTTTTAAGGAGATGAATTCTGAATTGGTGATAGCTGATCTTCAAGATGGTAAACTAAGAGGGGAAATCATAGTGAAGGACTACTCATACCTCTTACATGTTGGTAAGTGCTATACCAGCAAAATATTTTAATTCAAATATTATTTCTTTGAAATATTAATGCACTCAGGCTGCATTAATTATACTAGTTATCTCAATGGTACCTGTGCAACATTAATTGTACATGACAACCACACATATCCATGCAGCAGTAATATTTAGAGATAGAATCCAAAAAATGCACAATCTAAAGCTCATGTATTTATTCACCTATTAAAATAGTTAAATTCTTAACTGAATTGCAAGATCTTAGGAGGGCGTATAGACAAAATCAAAGTTAAAACTTGGTTTATACTGAGCTCCTAGTACAAAGTTCCATGTTCAAATTGCTTCCTGTTGATTTGTCACCTTCACATTTCATAAACTGCTTCTAATAACAATATTGATTGAAGCTTAAGTTTTATTTTATTTTACTATATATTAAATCAGAATACATGCTTCTGTTTTAGAACTCAGTTATGCAGTTCATGAGGAAATCATAGGTAAGTAAGTATGTCTACCCATGGTCAAAATATGTATTTAAAAATTCTATCTGGTTATAAATTCAGTAGTTGGTGGTAAGAGAGCCAGTGTGGTGTAGTGGTTTTAGCATTGGACTATGACTCTAGAGATCAGGGTTTGAATCCCCACTCAGCCATGGAAACCCACTAGGTGACACCCTCTGAGCCTCATAGAGGAGGAAAAAGGCAACCCCCACTGAATAAATCCTGCCAAGAAAACGCTGTGATAGGTTTGCCTTAGGGTTACCATAAACGGGAAACGACTTGAAGGCACACAGCAACAGTTGATGATAACCTTTGTGTAAGCAGTAAGAATACTCCATGCTGTTGTCATGCCAGATGTTACTTATTTCATTGAGACTGCCAGCTAACTATTCTTACACTTTTAAATGAAGATTTTCCATCATATTTTCCTTCATATATGAAATAGATCCTGTGTTAAATCTGCTAATGCAACATCATGTTCATTGCTGTGCTTATCAAGCAACTGATATGCTGAGACTTAAGCTTTTATTTACTGTACTACCAGTTCTTATGACTGGACGATAATTTTAGGATACTTTGCATGGTCACAGACTTCTACCTATGAAAACTGTTTTAATGTGCATATAGTGGCACATTCAGTTCTGTTGTGGAATGAAAATGCCACGTTATCATAGTAAGCATATTCAACTTTAGAACTGAAGCCAACATTTTAGTTTACCTTCATTGTTGTTGTGTGCCTTCAAGACATTTCCGACATACGGCGATCCTAAGGTAGATCTATCATGGAGTTTTCTGAGGCTAAGAGTGTGTCACTTCCCCAAGGTCACCCAATAGGTTTTCATGGCTGAATGAGGATTCAGATCCTGATCCTCCAGGGTTGTAGTCCAACACTCAGACCACTATACCATGATGGCTCCTTTTACTTTCTTTACTAAGCTTTAATTTTCTTGCTGTTGTTTGGGTCAGTAGTGCATTCTTAGTTGTTGAAATTATTGGACTCTTTATTGATGCTTTTTATTTTTGATATTATTCTGAACTCGCCCTATAATTTAAAAAAAATTCTCACGAGGGTTAGCTGAGTCATTTGTTTTGACATAAGATCTGTTTTTGCTATTTTAAAGGTTAACAAACCTAAGGCATAAGCATGATCGTAATCATGGCCACATTTTGAATTTTTAAAATGTTGTGGGATGACCACAAAACAGCTTCTGTGGAAGTGTGACCAATCAAAAAGGTTAGGACATGTATGCACTCTCTCTCTCTATCCCCTCCACCCCCGTGTGTGTGTGTAAGATATGCTGTCCAATATATTATCACATAAACTTTCATGAATTAGAATTACTGGACTCAAACCTACCATCTACTTTCCTCAAAGCAGTGCCTCCAAACATGGGGCCCAAAGGGATTCTTTGGCAATAAAGATAGCAAGTAGCTGGACATGCTTGTTTTCTTTGCAACATCCCACCAATCCCCACTTTAAAAACTTTAAAAATGTGAAACATTCATGTTGGTGCAGGGACCTCATGGGCATTGAAGAAAATGTTGGTTGATCCTGCTTTGGAGGAGATGTATTATAGATCAGGCTCTAGTAGCTCCATTCCATGACTTCTTACGACATTATAAAGACATTAAGTCTTTAAGATTCCAAAGAACTGCTTCAGCTTAGGCAGCAGTTAGTAGCAGCTTTACCGCATAGCCTCCCACGGCATAGCCTTATTTCAAAAGTCAAGTCTCATAAGTGCTGCTGTTCAGGAAAAAGCAAGTCAAGAATCCCCCTAGACTCAGAGGCTCATTAAGATTTTGCTATCTATGCCCTATGATTATTTATTTATTTAGGTATTTATACCCTGCTGTTCAGCCACACAGGCTCTCAGAGAGGCTAACAAATTGTTAAGCAATAGCAATTTACACATCTACACTGCATTCAATGGTTTCCAATGTGTGTTAGCTAATTGCCCCCACAAGCAGAGTACTCAATTTACCAACCTACAAAAGGATGGAAGGCTGAGTGAACCTTGGAGCCCTTGGGATCAAATTTTCAGCATTGTGGCTGCAGTACTGGCATTTAACCACTGCACCACCAGGGCTCCCTTGATTAGAACACTTCATGCTTTGAATGTATTCAGATTATTTTTATTAGTCTATGACACAATGTCAGTTACAATGCACCATATCAGTGGTTCTTAACTTGTGGTCCGTAGACCGCCAGGGGGCCATGACGTCCTCACAGAGGGTCCACAAAGGCTTGAAGGCTGGTCGGCCCACCTCCTTCCTGCAGTGGAGCAGCCACATGACAGGAGCAAAGGCTGGCTTGGCCTGGACATTGCCATTCAATCCACTCCAACCACAAACATATAGGAAGAAACTGGAGAAAAGTTTTACCTCCCCCTCCAGTGCCTCTGAGAGAAAGTTTAATGGATGGTGTAATTATATTATTATTGTTGTTGTTGTTTTAACTCTTGAATTTAGTCTTGGGGGTCCACGGCAACAAAAGATATTTAAAGGGGGTCCCAGGTAAAGAAAAGGTTAAGAACCACTGCACTATATAAATATAATATACCTGCTGAAATAATTCAGCGACAACCAAAACTCTTAAGTGAGAATCACATTGTAAGTCATGCTTTGAATGTCTATTACTGTACTGTGTGTGTGTTTTTTAACACGTGAAGATATTAAATGGTATGAAAAAAACCAGTTTTGCCCAAGTTAAAAGCCCATTTGTTCTCCCCACCCCTTCGTGCGGTGCTCTCTCTCTTCGCTCCCCCATTCCAACTTTTTCTTTCCAGCTGGTCTTGCTGTCTCTTCTCCTTGATATTCATTCACCCTGAACCAGCTTTGCCTGCGTCCTTTTGTCTCCCTCATACCTCTTCTGTTTCCTCTTTTCTTTTCTCCCCCCTTTTTTCACCCTCACAGGCCTTTCCCTCCACCCCAGCTTTCACTCAGTTTTTCTTCCACCTAATTCTCTTCTTCACCCTTACCAGGTATCAGGACTCAACTCTAACACACACACACACACACTGGGGTTGTTATAGTCTAGGCCTTTTGTCTGATCAAATGGTTTCCCTTATGTTCTTTCCAAAAGAGAAAGAAAACTCCAAATACAGCAAAAATAAATTTTCCCTAAAACGAAAGGTTGCCCCAGCTGCAGTCCCTGAAGAACACCAGACCTTCTCAGTCTCTTCTTCAACAGCAGCAGCAATATTTGTAGCTGAAGTAAGTCAAGGACCATCCTCCCAAACCAGGTGGAAATGGGCCAGACAAAGGACCAGGGTCTAGTTCTTGCAGCTAGAGGTTTGTAGATGGAACCATATTCCATCTGTAAAATCATACTGACCTAGTTGAATTCAATGGGGTGTATCATTAGGGAAGAGGATCTAGGATGGATTGCAACCTGAAAGACAAGGTGGCCCTGGAAACAGACATTTAGCTCTTTCCCTCTCCCTTTCTTGCTCTCTCCTCCCCCACTGCACCTTCTCTCGCACACAGGTAAGCGCTCGCTCTCTCTCTCTCTCTCTCTCTCTCTCTCTCTCCTGGTCCTCCCCAAAAGAGTATTCAGAATAAAATCAAAAACACCAAAAGTTGCTATCCAAAGCAAAAATAAAAGCAATACAGGAATTTCTCATTGTCTTTCTTTGTACATATGATATACATGCAGCACACACTTTTATTTGGAGCATAAACAGGCAAGCTGGCTCACACAGTTTTAGGATCTTGTGGTGTTCCAGCAGAAACGAAGGTTTTAACAGCTTGGTCCTCCATCATCCCATCCCAAACCATCTACGAGCATTTGGACCAAAGGTGCAAGGCTTCCTGCTCTTTGGTAGAGCATTTATTCTAGAATAGACCTCTTACTTTCAAAGTCCCCTCTTAATCCTGTGGAGTCTGGTAATTCAGTGGCATCTGGTGAATCAAGATGCTGCTGCAGGATACAGACGGATATTAATTCATTAAAACAACTATATCACACTTGGAATTATGGTAGACACCCACCCACCCACTTCTATTATTATAGAAGATTAACAAGTAGGGTCCGTTTCAGTGACTTTCCACCCACACACTTTAATAAGCTCAGCAGTGATGCCAGTGGATTGTGAGCTCCATAATAGTGTTTTCAGTGGAAGAGCATTGGCCAGGATCCATTAGAGTACTTCTGGTGATGGAACTGCCTCCATCAGTAGAATCAAGAAGGGGCAATCTCTTGTCCTCACTGCTACCTCTTGTGTATCCCAAAAACATACTCTAGAGAGCTTTGAAACCCATTGGTGTCTAAATGTCAGCAAGCGCTGCAGGAGGATAAGAAGAGGAAAGACTGTGCCTTTGTGCTAGTCCTGCAGAAGATTTAGGCCATGGTGCTCATGTTAGTATAGAACAACACTCTGTATATTTTTAGTACAGGTCTCTGAAAAAGTGGGAAAGGTTGAATTTGTCCTGAAGAAGAAAGAAACTCTGTCTTGGAAGACTCTTGGGCAGCCACTGGAGAGTCACAACTCTTTTGTAAAGCGCACAAACAGAGGTAATTAGTCTTGTTAATTTCTGCACACCCCCACCTTGTTTTGGTGCCTTAGACCTCCAGCACATGGAGGGACAGGGTCTCTAGGGAGGAGGGTCAATACTTGAATACCACCCACTTCCCCATTCGACAAACAGGTGCCTTGGGGTCATTGGAGGAATACTAGTTGAATTCCACCCCTGATGGTTTGCTTAAGGGATGTGTTTTATGTGCAGGCTTTGTCTCTGTTGTGTTGTGTTTTAGTGGAAGGTATATGTTAAAGATAATGTGATTGTTTTAAATGG
This sequence comes from Gambelia wislizenii, assembly GCA_030847615.1. Lineage (NCBI taxonomy): Eukaryota > Metazoa > Chordata > Lepidosauria > Squamata > Crotaphytidae > Gambelia > Gambelia wislizenii. The sequence continues at coordinate 158,193,844 of JAUMIR010000001.1, read as the reverse complement.
TTGTAATATGTCCTGAAAAGCACAAGCATAAAATAATAAATTTCTGTGTCATGGGTGGGAATGTGTGACTCATGGGCCACATGAAGACCTCCAAGGCTGTTTTTGCAGGCTCCAAGTGTGTCTCATTATCTATTTTTTTTAAAATGTATTTTTTAAATGTATTTTTCAAATGTATTCAAAATGTTTCCCACAACCTATAGGGCAGTATTTCTCAGGCTATCTGATGTGAGGAAAACAGTGTGTCAGAGACTGGTACAAAATTTGCACCCATTGGGTACAGTTGTTCTTTTCTTGAAATATGCCAGGGAGTGGCAGCCACTGGCTCAGGGACTAGCATTGATCCAGGGACCACCACTTTCAGTAGCACTGCTCTAGGGGACATGGGGAGAACTACCCTGTGTGTCTGGCTTCCCTGGGCTATTTTAGGGTCAGGGTGCCTTTTGTCAAAATCAGAAGCAACTTCCATTTACTTCTTGTCATGGAAAAAGGTCTTTCCTGAGCCCCAAACACCCAGGATGGAGATGGGGGATGTGGAAAAATTACCCTCCATCCCTGAGGGTGCAAGGGGAAATACTGAGTTACAGTTGGACCCCCATATCCATAGGGGTTTGGTTCCTGGACTTAACTGTGAATACCAGAAACCATGGATAACAATGAACCCTATTAAAATAAAATAAACCCTATTAAAATATTTTACTTCTGGTAAAAACATACCATAGAGTTGTTGGAGGACCTAGAAGATGCCGAGAGAGGATGCCTCTAGGCATTTTCCAGTGCAGCTCAATGGTATGTGACTCCTAGTTTTTGTCCCACAGATAACTTAAACTGCGGATATTGCTTTCAAGGATACAGTATTTAAAAAGTCAAATAAACCCATACTTTTAAAATAAAAGTGGGCAGAAGGGAGTGCAATCCTTGGAGTTCTGTTGAGAATTATGTGTGGCTCCCGGACCCAGATAGTTGCCCAATCCTGCTCTGTTTCAATAAATAAAATCAACCTCCATGAATTTGATATCCAAACATCTAAATCTTTTTTTCAGAAAGAAGGCATGAATTACCAATAGTGAATCTGTCATTTTTACATATGAGAGAGCCACATTTTACATTGATATCCAATCTGTGATAGATATTTAATAGTAAAAGAAGTATATCGTTGCAGTTGCTATATTATTACAATGTGTTAAGACTACTAATGGTACAGAAAAGTAAAATGCTAGTATGATAGGTAAGTGTTAAAGCAGCGTACGTGTATATAGATTTTATACAACATTGGTTTGGATCCAAAGTGTTCATTCCACTCACAGAAGGTGGGTTCTGGTAATGGAATAATTTCTCCCAGAAGCAGAACAAAAAGTTTTGTTTTTCAACTCGTGAGTGTAAATATTTGAATAGGGTGTGAATTGAATTAATTATATGGTTTTTGTATTCCAAGGTCTATACTACAGAAAATGCAAATTGGTATCAAAGGCAAATGTCACTCATGACACTAGGCTCTTCTGTTTAATGTTACCACCAGGAACTCATCTCCAGGTCCCTGTTGGGCACCATGTTTACCTCAAACTAACAGTTACAGGTAATGTTGCAGAAAATTTATTATTGTTTCTAGATAAGGACAGCACTCTTCTCTGATCCCTCGAAAAATTGAATTACAGTTTTGTTCAGAAGATTGGCAGATTTCAGAATTGATAACTTAGGAAATTTTCACATGGGGCCAAAATGCCCCGTTACTGCCCCGCCACCTCCTCTCCCATTCCTGCCATGGAATAACGTAAATCTTTCACACACTTACCTTAATTCCATGGCAGGAATGGGCTCCCCCTCCCCTCGCTGGCCGTCCATAAATGCAGCTGTCGTAAGGCTGCTTTTATGACCGGCCGTCTGAAACATTATCACGTTATTGTGTGATAACAGCCAGGTGGTAAATTTAAAAAATAAAACTCCCCCAAACATAAAATCAGTTCACCAAGCACAAAAACACACTTTAAACCACACAATCAGAACAGGGAGGATAAAATAAAGGGTGCCACTTACCTGGATGTCCAGATCGTGCCAGGAAGTGCTCAGAACGGACCTCCCCTCCGCGGCTGTCCTTTTGGAACAGGAACGGGGCTCCTGTTCACACACCCGTAATTGTGTGATAGCAACAGAATGGGAGGTCTATTCACGATGAAAAATCGTGATTACATTGTTCCGGAACAGTCACGGGAGCAGGATGGATGCAGGACAGAACGGAGTCAACGTCATCCGAAAGGGAAAGCCTTTCCCAACCCTGTTCTGTTCCTGTCATGGGAAATATAGCCCGTGTGAAAATCTCCTTAGTTTGTTGGAAAAATTCAGCATTCTTTCTCCTCCACTCACTTGCTATCCGAGCAAGTGGATAATAGATATGATAGGATTAAATCTTTCTCTTTCTCTCATTGTTGATTCTATCTTTGAAGCGCATGGTTGTAAGTAGTTTGCAACCAAGCAACATGACCATGTGACCTAGGATACTTGCTTTTGGTCTTGGATCATATAAAGATATATCCCTTCTCGGCTCTTGTTACCACTTTACCATCTTACCAACAACAACTCTATTCTCCATCTTGGGTCTCTATCCTTCTCTGCTGCCATGCTTTCCTTCTCATTGAGATAGTGAGTCAAGATGAACCTCTCTCTTATCCAGATCTATTAATTAGTTAGGATGTAGGCTCTCCGTGCATATGTAAATGCATAGCCATTAGTAAAGTTTTGAAGTTCTTTAACTTGAAGCTGCCTGCCTCTTTTGCTTTAGATTCAGGGCAAAGTAACACACGATTGGGTCACGCTTTTAAGCTGCACTCTGCTACAAGAAAGTTAATTCCTAACAGTTTTAACTTTTAGGGAGTTTCTCAAAAGGGCTAACACCCTGGGACTCTCTAATAGCACAACATAGTTAAGTTGTCTTCATAAAGGAAATACTTTTAAAATGCTTTCAGGTTTACACACAACTCACACGAATTTCAAGTAAGTTGGTCACCTATATGCAAATTGTTTCCTTCAAATAAGTTTTCACAGTTGTCAAAGATCTAATTTCTAGGTCTTATTTGGTTTTGTTTAATAATTAATATTATTATAAGATTGCCTAAGAAATGGCAGCCAGATAAAAAATATTCTTTATCGTAGAAAAACCAACACATTATTTCCATGGAGTCTTATGCCTTTTTACAATTTAAAAGTTAAAACTTTTAAGTGATGTAGGTGGGTGTAATGCAAGTTTCTATGTCTAGATTTCAGTTACTTTGCAAACTGTGAGAATTATTTATGCTGCTTTAAAAGAACAGTTGGACTACAAAATTACAGCCAAAAAGAGCAATACACTTGCTACAACCACTAGATGGAATGAAGTGGTAATGACCCAATGGCAGGTTTGTGGGTCAAAGAGTAAGGTTGAATCCAGTCATTGATTGCTGTCTGATTCTTAACCCTGCTAAGGAGAACTATGTTGATACTGAGAGAGTCGTAGGACCCACCAAGCTGTGCACCTGTGATGTGTCATCACCCCACCCCCAAAAAACCCTCCATGTAAAAAGAGAGACATGCCATCCCAAACCTCCTGCCTTTCTAAATGGATCCAGCCCATTGTCTCTTGCATCACCACTGTAAGCTGTGCTAGAGTTAGTGAATAGAGCAAATGAATTTGTTGTTTATATGAGGTTGCTCCCATTCACACCAACAAGAAAATGTTCTTTTTGACCCTGCCACCTAGTGACCAATGCTTGTCCATAGCAATCACCAATCTAAAACAGCAAAGAGAAGTAGTCAGGGTTAAGGACAATCTTCACTGGCATGAGCTGGACTTCCTTTGAAGGTCTGAGATTGAACCAGAAAGAGGACCCTGTTTCCTAGGTTTGTCCTCAGAAGTTCTGCCTCCCTGGGTCCCACCAGTACTACCCAGACTGGGTTGCTCTTAGCATGCCATACAGCCCTCTGGGGTAAAATTGTTTCTAATGTTCTTTTAATATCTAATGTGCAGTTGTCATCCATTTTGTTTGCTTAGGTGCCGAGATAGTGAAGCCATATACGCCAGTGTCATCTTCCTTGGTATCAACATTCAAAAGCCCCTCTTGCAATGATAAGATGCATGTATTTTTCATTATCAAGATTTATCCCAATGGACTGTTTACACCAGTACTTGACACTCTGCAAATAGGTAAACATTTATTTTGCCTCTCAGGGTATCCTAAGACTATATACAGTATACCAGTTCTTATTATGAAGTTCCCTCTTTCAAATTTGTATAATATTCAAAACACATTAATGTAAAAATTTAAAAAGATAAAAGATAGCCTAGTTGGCATCTTAATTTGGCTCAACCAGAGATCTGGCTTCAAACTGTTAAAAAAGTTGCTGTACTCTTTTTAGTATTGTCCTGAAGAATGATGGCTTATGTTGTCCACAAATGTGCATTAATGCAAACTTAGGTTTATTTGGGTGAGTGGATATTGAAAATACCACCATTATCTTCTCCTTACCACTTACTGTACTGTTTGGTTTTTCTTCTACAGGGGAATATATTTCTCTGAGTAATCCTGAAGGTAACTTCACAACATTGCAAGTTGAAGAGGTAGAAGAACTATTTTTATTGGCAGGAGGCACAGGATTCACACCAATGGTTAAACTGCTAAACTACGCTTTAACTAGTAGCAGTATTCTCAGGTAACTTCTTTTCCTTATGACCATGACTCGTTCCAGATGAATATTGTAGCTCTGTCCTCAACTATTGGTGTATCGCATTCAAACCACATGTGTCCTAGCGCATCAAGACTTTAGGATACTTTACGGGCTAAAGCTAATTGTTAATTACAACTAGAGTAGGCCCATTCAAACTCTTTTGTATGTTCCACTGATTCAGTTAATGTGTTTTCGCTGGGATTTGAAATTAGTTTTAGGCCTTTGGGCCTATTTTTAAAGGGATTCCCCCCCACCTGCATACTTAAGGAGTTTTCCAGGTATGCATAAAAAGTGTTTGGTTTCCCCCTCTTTAGATTTCAAAGAGATCAGTATGAGTCTTTTCTACAAGCCAAAATCATTCCTTACTGAGGAAGACTTGAGTCTCAGGTGTTGCATTATTCACGGTGTTCTTTTTGTGCGCAATGTTTCTAATAGCAGTGAATTTAAATATTGAGTCTATATATTTTTTTCAGGGTAGCAAAGTTGATGTTCTTCAACAAAACAGAAGATGATATACTTTGGAGAAGTCAGCTGGAGCAATTAGCCCTTAATGATGCAAGGTACTGATGTACAGAAATTGATCTGTGAAGGCCTTTGTAGCTCTTGCCTGGTAAACCCTGAGACAGCAACTGACATTACACTTACTTTACATGACATAAAGTCAGATGTTTGGTTTTCTAGCTTTCTGTAGTCAGATGGATACTGCAGCTGGGTATTTGAAGGAAAGCAGATACTTGTAGCACTCTTTCCTTAATGTAGGGGTCAGCTTTCTTCCAGACAGGATGAAGGAGTTACTGAATCCCTTGCAAGTGAGCCTTAATGGGCAGTACTGGTCAGCTTTAAAATAGCCTAAGGAATTTGCCAATGTAGTTTAAAGGTCCTGTTACTGAAAAAACACACACACTCTATTTACGTCGCTCTGTATTTATTTATACTCCCATATTGCATTAAACTCTGAAACTTCAAGACAGTCTTTCTTTTTACCCTTTCAAACTGTTTCAATGAATTTTTGATGAGATATTTTTTGGCTGTGGAGGTGGCTATGTTCATTTATTATTCATCTTGCTTAAAGTTATATGCTGTGCTTAACCAGTGTCCTGTTTCTACTTGATATAGAAACATTTGATAATTTTTGAATGCAGAAGAGACTATGTAAAAAGCTTTTCTGGTTTTTATGCCCTTATAAATTACACACCGAGGAAAGGTGTGACTTCCTGCATTATATTAATGGCAAGCCACAAGGAGTCTTATTTTTCTCATTGATATTCAGAGGAAATATAGGAATTATGTTTCTGCCTCTGGTGGAATTTCCTGTCAACTCAATATCTGTCTCCTTGTTCAAAGCAGCTTGTACAGTTCACAATATTGAACCATTTTTTCTCATATCAAGAATAGGGAAAACTCTGAAGGCAATGTCACTTTCAGTCTTTCCAAACACAGTGAGGCACTCCGTGTGCAGAATGAAATTTCCTTTTTCTCCTGCTCATATCTGTGGCATTCTGGGACTCCCTTGAAATAAGTGGCTTATTGTCCAGAGGTAAGATGCAGGCTGGTCCTTGAACTTAACCCAAGTTAGATCCCACTTTGCATGGATGGTCAAAGGCAAAGCTTGGAATTGTAGTTTAAAAAAAAAAAGGAATGCAGTACTTTACTCATTACTCTGATCACACACATCAGTTGTTATTCTTTCTGAAGTCCAGGAAGATAACTTGCTAAGCTACTCATTAATAACTATTTTCAAGGAGACAGCTGTATTAATCTGTTTCAGCATAGAAGTTGCACCACAACTATTGTGCAGTTTTGTGGGGTGGGATCAGAGTGTAATGAGATACAGAATGATGGAAATTGTGACATTGGCCATGAACCTTCAAAGAGTTGTGTAAGATGATACAGGTCTGTCAAGTAGCTTCCCTTTTAGTCTTGAGGTATGAAAAGCAATACATTCTGCTTACCCATAAGTCAGTTTCCTTGAAGTAGGGAAGTTTTCTCAGGAGAAAATTTCGTTACATTTGTAACTCTGAGGAGACCTATATATTGGTAAATGTACTTTGCAAAGAAACCATTGGCTCTGTTTATACCTTTGCTAATGGACTGCAATTTTTTGAATATATCACAGTTCAGCTCTTTCTCTTTCCAGTCTTCCTGTCAGGTGCTGATACAACCAGCATGGCTGCCATGAGATTTATTGTGTGGGAATGATGAAATATGTAGTAGTGTAGTGGATATTCGGAAACATATATCTAGCCTGCTTGTTACTGCGTTTCGGGTTATTAGTCTAACTCTGGTATCCCAAGGTCAGTGTGGTGGGAAAACAGCAGGTAGAAACAAAAGCTAGATAGTCTGCAAAAAAGGAATGTTTTGCTGAATTAACAAATGAGATTATAGCCCACCAAAAGGTTTGAACTTGCTATGCCTTAAATGCATTGTGTTAATGAGGATTAGTCAGTCCTGCCAGTGAAAGCCAGTGGATGATGTTCGCTGCAGTTTCGGTAATAATGGTTTGCTGAATTGACTCTGAAGCCTGGATTTTTAAACTGTTGGAACTCTAAACTTGACACTTCCTTTGAAATTGTTTGTTCCAGAACAGCTACTTGTAAGTCAGGGACTGAATGTCCAGGAAGGTTGAAATGTTCTGCAACCAGTTTGGATTTACTGCCATTTCTAATGACAGGTTTTGTATCCATTTATCCTCTTGTGCAGAGACTTGTCCTGTGTAGAGTGCAGAGGATGGCATATATCACATTGAGGGATGAGCAATTAAAAGCTCCTCTGATGCTATGGGCGATATTATTAGTACCTCAAATCAGTGACTAGCTATGCTAGCACACCATGTTATGAATCAGGCTCTTAATACTTCTGGCAGAATAACATTGTAAATAATGTTAGCTTGGCTCCAGAGTTCCCTTGATACAGGATGCTCCTGCTCAAGAAAGGAAGGAGGGAAATTTTCCAGTTCTTCTGTCTTCATTAACATGCTTGAACCTGGATGGTTGTGGGGAACAGGAATCCTCTGAAACTGTGGGGGAGATGGGGTACAGGGAGAAGGGGGGGAATCAATGAATCATTCCAGCGATTTCTCTTCACTGGTTCTCATAGGCTTCCACAAAAGGAAGGGTAACTCAGTATAGCCCATTGTTGCAAGTATTATGCAAGCAGCACTATAGATAAATATGCTAGTACAGAAGAACTTAAAAGATCAAGGATGCTAGTTCCAGTTTCTTCTACAGGGTTTAGATTAATGTCTAATATTTTAATTGACAGCTGTGCAAAGTTGGAAAAATGTATTCTAAACAGAATAACAGATCATGATATAAACGACAACAAAAAGATCCATTTTAATCATCTGCATCTTCATTACTTCTTCTCTCTCTTAGGTTTGATATCCAGTTTGTTCTTTCGGAGCCAAAGGAAGAATGGACAGGCAAACAAGGAAAAATTTCTTGCTCTCTCCTTTCTCAGTTTGTGAGAAGAAGTAAATGTGATTCTAAGATGCTGATATGTATCTGTGGTCCATTAGCTTTTATGGAACAAGGAATACAGTAAGTGACTTGTCATATGTAATATATAACTTACTTTACATATTATCATATATTCTATACCATGATTTTTATATTTGAAAATAGACATTCATACTTACTATTTCTGTCAGCAAAATGATGGGAAAGTGACATAAATTTCTACTGTATCTATTGATACAGACACTAGTTTACATTCATAATTGATCCCCTTGCATGCGATGGATAACGAACGACCAGTGTGCACTAACCTAGGATAAACCATTCCTGAGCAGCAAGAGGCCTTAATGCCTGAGGACAGGATGAGCAAGAAGGGGACATATGTGGGCCTATGATTATGGCCTGTGATTACAGCTTACTATTTCTGGGAAAAACTCTGCTTAAAGGCATTGTGCAAATGGAGTCTGAGTTAGAAAAAAGTTTGAGTCAAGTGCTTTGAATGGTTTATTATGGAACTTTGACAAAGTACATCAAGCGTATGTACAGAACAACTGTATAGTTATATGCAGGAAGCTAACAGCACAGGCAAAGATTTGGAAAATGCATTTTCTTTCTTCATTATAAATTTTTAAAACTAACATTCTGGGAGACTTAGTTCAGTATTGTTTAATATGGGAGCTAATGTACAGTGGGCCATCTAGTTCCGCAGACTCACAATCTGTGGTTTCAACTGCCCACGGACTTTCATATCCCATACCTAAAATGATGGCAGCGTGCATGCAGACATGCTGACACATCCGCATGCACGTCACTGCCATTTAAAAATATGGGGCATCACCATCTGCATTTTTTACCAACCACGAGGGGACCTGGAACTGAATCCCCATGGATCTGGAGGGCTATTGTAATGTTAAAGATTAGCGTGGATAATAAGCTTTGTAGCATAGATAAACTATTCCGTTTTACAACTGAAATGTTCTGGTTGTACAGACTGCATCCATGGATTCAATCATCCACGGCTTGAAAATATTCCAAAAAACAAACACCCCCACCTCCCAAAAGCAAACCTTGATTTTGTCATTTTATATAAGAGACATCATTTTACTACACCGTTGTAATATGATGGGACTTGAGCATCTGTGGATTTTGTTATCCATGGGGGATCCTGGAACCAAACCCAAGCTGATACCAAGGATCTTCTTCGTGGTCTTTGTGAATACACACAGTGGGTAATTCCTGTGCCTGCGCAGAGCACTCAGAACCTTCTGGAATCGCTAGGCAGAATAGTTTTTGATACATTTTGGCGGTAACTCCACCCACCCCAACAGTCCCTCTGATGCACTCTCACTTAATTCCCCTCAGTTCCTTTTTATCCGCCATGCGAGCAGCACATAGGAACCCTTCATTCGCTAGAGCTTCTTTTGCTTTCTATTTTACCTCACAGATTGACTCGGACTGCTTATTGACTTTGTTTTTTTGACTTTTCCTTTTAACTCTTGTGATTTCTGCTGTTTCTGTGATTATGGCCTCGGACTCTGCCATCTTCAAACGGTGCTCCGTTTGTCAGGCAAAGCTTTCTGCCTCTGACGAGTGCTCAGTGCCTCATCTGCCTGGGTGGAGCCCACTATGTGGATGCTTGTATACATTGTCAGAACTTCACCCCTCAGGTGTGTAAACGTCGCTCTTCGAGGCTGAAGTCCTTTTTCTATGAGAAGGCGCTGTTACCACTCTTTGCTTCTACCGCAGGTGCTCAGGTTGGGGTTCCGCAGCCACAGAAGAGAGGTCGCTCTCTGTCGGCCAGTCCATCGGCTAAGAGAAGGCATGGGCTCTTGACTCCATCCTGTCCTCAATCGGTGGCGTCGGATCCGGAGGCCGTGCTTCGGTCCCATAAGCATACTATCGCTTTGGGGTTGAGTAAAGGCCATGGCTCTTCAAAACCTGCAACCTCAACTCGGGACCATCTGGGTCCAGTCAAGACCGTGATTCCTCTGCCTCCTCCGGGCCAGGACTAAGAAGAGGAAAAAGAAGACCAAACACTCTTCTCCGAGACCAACAGTGTGCCCCTTGGTCCACTGCGGTGGCTACTTTGGCTCAGGAGCCTGAGGAGCAACAACAGCCGGCTACTGCCACTACAGCACAGAGCGCCCTTTGTCCACTGTGGTGGCTACTTTGGTGCAGGAGCCTGAGGAGCAACAACAGCCGGCTACTGCCACTATGGCTGTTTGGATCTGAACCAGACGTCGGTACTGGTTCCTCCTACAGAAACCAGAGATGTCACCACTGTCAGCGATCCATCGCATGAGGTGACTCCTACTCCATCCTTAGTGATTGTTCAAACTGGAGAATGAGAGATCTCTGAAGGGGTAACGGCTTCCTCTCCTGTGGTTCAGGCTCGATCCCCTGTGCTCCTGGTCTCCAGAGACGAGCTCCTCGGTACAGACGCTTTATGGTTGACGCCGAAACTACATCGCAGGAGGCAACAGGGAAGGCTCTTTCCTCAGCTCCGTCACATCAAGTCTTGGACGTTGAGCATTCATATGGAGCTTATGATGTGTCTCAATCAGCCTTCGACTTTCCCTTCCTCTCTCCTCCTGGAGCCACGGCCTGACTTTTGCACAGCAGTCTCAGTTCCGTTTTGCTGACAGCGCTGGCCATGGGGTTATTACTCTTTCCCTCACCTTTCCCTCCATGGGATGGAACAGGCTCATCCAGAGGAGACCCATCCAGCCGAACCCGTACTGAGGGACACCAGCAGTCAGTCTCACGCAGTCTCTGCCTCCTCCACCTCCTGTGCAGCCCCTCGCCTTCGTCATCCTCTTCGGTATTGTTGGACTCTTCTGTATCGTACATACCGAGAGCTCCCTCTCCACCACTGGATTTTATCGACGATGAGTTCTCACTGCGACGGATGACGTTAGAGCGCTTTCAGAGCAGATGGTCCAGACGGCCCACGCCTTGGACTTGAAGATCACCAAGTGGGAGTTTGAGCCTGTGGGCCCAATCTAGTGTAGGATCAACTCAAACACTCTTCCCACTGCTGTCATACCACTGCTACCTTCACTATTGAAGCTCATTCAAGGCTCGTGGGGAAATCCATCATCCATTCCATCAACCTCAAAGAGGAAAGGTCGGCACTGTCGTGTGTCGGGGAATAGTATCGACTGACTCCAAGAACATCCTCACCCGGATTCGGTGGTAGTAGAGGCTTCTCAGCAACGATGACTACGCTGAACCCAGATGATTCTCCAGGCCAAAGGGATGGAAATTTGACGTCATCGGAAAGAAATTCTACTTTGCTGCCAGGTAGGGTTTCCGTATTGCAAACTGCTCTGCCCATATGGGGGCCTATCAACAGGTCCTGCGGAAGCATATGGGTCCACTGGTACAAGATCTTCCATGAGAGACATGGCGAATGGCAGAGGCCATTCAAACCGAGGCTCAGCTCCTGGTGGGTCAACAGATTACTTCTGTGAGGCATGTGGCTTGCAGCAAAGACAGTGGCCAGTTCTGTGGAACTTTGCGGCATGCATGGTTCTGTTTGTCTGGCCTTGCTCCACTGGCTTCCTTGATCATCGAGGATATGCCATTTGACCATTCCAGCCTCTTCAACAGCTCGACTGACGGAACGCTTGAATTCATGCAGAAATGAGGACCACCACATGGAAGTATGCTATGCCGTCATCTTCGTCTTCTGCGTACTGATCAAGGGGTCGATCTGGGTGGCACTCCTCCTCCTACACCCAGGTCTTTCAGAGAGGATACACTCTGCTGTCCTCCAGGTGCTCACGGTACCAGCAACCCGCTTTGTCCGCCTTTTAGGTGGGGAGCCAGGCCTTCACTTCCTGGTACCGGCTACCAACAAAGCAAGGTGCTAAAAGAACAGGGCAGAAGGATATTTTAAACTGCCCTCACTCTCAATCTGCTCATTCCTTTCCCCAAGAACCATCTGTTCGGAAACCGCCTGTCTGTGTTCCAAGACACCTGGTCCAAGATAACATGGGACCGATGAGTGCTGCGCATCATCCAGGATGGTTACTGGATTGAGTTTGAATGAATTCATAATCTAAAAGAGGTTTGGGATGGTTACCCTGAGTTCGATCCTGCCTCTTCTTCAGCGAGGCGACTGATTTGCCTCCATCGATCTCAAGGACGCATACTTTCATATCGGAATCCACCCGACCCATACATGGTTCCTCACCTTCATGGTCAGGGACAAGGCCTTCCAGTTTTGCGTCCTGCCCTTTGGACTATCCACAGCACCGGGGTATTTGCGAAATGCATGATGATTGTGGCAGCTTCCCTGCATCAACAAGGGGGTGGTCATCTTCCCCTACATCGACGACTGGCTCCTGGTGGCAGAGTCCTGTCAGCAACTCCTAGATGACATCTAGCTGACATTGGACTTGCTGGATGCCCTGGCCCTGATTGTCAATCTGGAGAAATCGCATCTCGAACACAGCCAGTCTCTCCAGTTCATCGGAGCCTCCTTGAATTTGAACGCCGCTGCGGCTTATCTGTCTGCAGATCGTCTCGATACATTCTGCAACCTCATCCACCAGTGCTCCAGATCCTGGAGGATCTCCGCTCATTTGATTCAAACCCTTCTAGGAAACATGGCAGCCACGACTTTAGTCACTCAATTTGCAAGGCTACGGTTACTGCTGCTTCAGTTGTGGTTTCTGGGTGTCTTTGACCCAGTGCGGGACTGCCCTCACAAACTCCTCAACTTGCCGCGAGCAATTCAACATTCCCTGGATTGGTGGTTGGACCCGAACAACGTCCTGTCAGGTATGCTGTTCGAACCCCCACAACCACAAGTCTCAGTCACCACGGATGCGTCGTCACTCGGATGGGGAGCCCACCTCGAGACATACGCGGTCCAGGGCTCGTGGACTGCTGACAAACGGGAGCTCCATATCGATGTCCTCGATCTCCTTGCTGTTCAGAAGGTTCCTCAGGCCTTCAAGAATCTGGTATCGGGCAAGATGGTCCTGCTTGTCATGGATAATGCATCCATGATGTACTGCCTCAACAAGCAATGAGGGACAAGGTCTCCGTCTCTTCTGTTGCTTACCCTCGAAATTTGGGACTTTCTGCACCTTCTGAGCCGTCTGCATCTATTGACTATCCAGAACGGCAATGTCTGACATCTGGACCTTGAGATGCTTTGTCTGATGGCTTCGAAGGTACTGTCCTGAATCTGTCTTCAGATCCGAGGTGTTCCGTGCATCTACCACTATTGGCCGACATACAGGTAGTGTTTGATACCTCTCTCTGCCCTTCTACACATTGATCCTATTCCTACAAGTGGAAATGCTTTGAATCCCTTTTCTTAGACTGTGGCCTCACCACTGCTTCCTCCTCGGTGACCACCGTCCTCCAATTCTTACTGCATCTCTCAGATACAGCACTATCCTTCTTGTCCTCGAAGTGATACCTGACAGCTCCCTCCGTTGAGTCCCCAGCACGGGGTTGACCTTCTCCGCTCCAAGACCCATTGGTTCGGAAATTCCTGAAACACTATGTCAACCTTCATCCACCGGTGGTTGAGCCTACCCCATCAGGTCAAGAGGCTTTTTCTTTTTCTTTTTCTTCATTGGTTTGTCCTTAGATGAAACCGAGGAGTCACGGTCTCGACCTGCATTTCGAATGGTCTCGATCCCATGTTGAAACTGATGGAGTCGATGAGACTTGGTCCCGAGTCGAACTCGACGAGGGGGCGAGCTTGTGAGAGCGACACACAGCCTCGGGATCAGAGAGGCCATGGACCAACGTCGAGATGGACTGTGAGACCGGTGACGTTTCTTCGCCGAGGACTTAGGCAAAGGAGACTGTCCCAGCTAGGAGTCAGTCTTCTCCCAACTCACAAGACACCTTTGAACCCTTGGCGACAATGGATCTGAGACTCTTGTTGTGGAAAACAGCCTTCCTCATAGCCATCATGTCCGCCCATCAAGCCGGTGGGCTTTGTGCCTTGCGTTCCAATGCTCCATACTTGACATTCCACGAGCACACAGTGTTTCTGAAACTGGACATGTCCTTTCTCCCAAAGGCGGTCTTCAGTTTCCACCTCTGCCAATACTTTGTTCTCCCTGCTCTAATGCAGGATCCTAAGGATGACTTGAACGGACTCTCCATTCCATGGATGCTCGGAGAGCCCTTGCCCTCTATGTACGGTGGACAGCTCCATTTCAAAAGTCGCCAAATCTGTTTGTGCCCTATGCAAACTTTAAGTTGGGCATCCCTGTTTCTCCACATTGCCTGTCAAGTGGGTAGTATCAACCATCTCCCTCTGTTACGAACTGGCTCGAAAGTCCCTGCCTCCTCAGGTTTGAGGGCACTCTTCCAGAGCTGTATCTGCTCTGCTGGCTTCCTCTCCAGGGTTCCCCTGGAGCATGTGTGCTGGGCAGCCACTTGGTCTACGCCACTAATTTTTATCTCACACTACAAACTAGACACTCGATCTCGTAATGAGGCTGCTTTTGGGAGGGCAGTTCTGCTGTCCTCCATTCAATAAGTGAGTGGTTATTGTGGTTGCCTATGGTACTTAACATTTATTGCTGTGTTCATGTCAGTTTATGCTCATTGTTATGGTTTCATGGAACATCACTTGTCAACAATTGTCCTCGTCCAACCCGCTAGCATGACATACCCTCCTCCTACGGGTGAAGCTTGCTAATCTACCCACTGTGTGTATTCACAGAGACCACCACGAAGAAGATGGACAGGTTGCTTACCTGTAACCATAGATCTTTGAGTGGTCTTCTGTGAATTCACACAGACCCGCTCATCCTCCCCTCTGTGTCCTGCTATAGCATATGCTTAATGTTCCTGGTACTGCTGCTTGCGGCGTCCTTCAAGGAACTGAGGGAATTAGGTGAGAGTGCCTCAGAGACACTGTTGGGGTGGGTGGAGTAACAGCAAAAATATATCAAAAACTATTCTGCCTAGCAATTCCAGAAGGTTCTGAGTGCTCTGGCAGGCGCAGGAATTGCCCACTGTGTGAATTCACAGAAGACCACTCGAAGATCTATGATTACAGGTAAGCAACCTGTCCATTTACTGTAGTGCCTCTGTCTTTCTTAGCCCATTACTATTCATGTTATTTGTTTTCATTTCAGGTTTCTGCAAGATCTTGGACACTCCAGTAAAGAAATACATTGTTTTACAGCCTAAAAAATGCAACATCAGGACTCTACTTTGTGCACGTCACTAATGTAGTTTTTTTTTTTTTTAATTGGAATTCTAAGAGGAAAATGTTATGCATGAATACTGTATTATTTTCAATTACTTGAACTCCCATCTTTTGGGGGAGACATTTTATATTTTGCTTTGAAAGGGTATTTATTTTTGCTACTATGTAAAACTTAAATTTTAGAAGTAAACAGAGTAGCACAGCTCATGCGTGTTGGGTAGATTTGCATTCTGACCTCCATCAGATAAGATTTAGTAGCATCTGTTGCACTGATTACTTTGGCTATATAGGCACCAGAGACCTTTCTAAAATTATAACTTCATTACTGCAAAATGTCTTGTTACTGTAGCAATATAGTATGAAGTTATGTTTCATGTTTAACTCAGGAATATGATTGGCTTCAGTACAGTCTTACTGATGTCATAAAGCTATAGTATTGTAGATGAGAAGTGTGTGTATTCTTACAGATCATATAAGGAATATCCATTTTATATGCAAAATTACTTTTGTATAATAAAAACAAGAGACTGTTGCATTAAAATAAAGTATATGCATTCACTACTTAGCCCTTTGCATTGCTGTGTCTGATCATCTCTTTTGCATCGTCCCTGAGATAATCATATACAATTTGAATCGCCTGGCACTCTCTTGTTCTTGAAAGGCTGTCCCTTCTAGAAGATAATTCTCCCCTATTTTAGGTTACAGCGGTTCCCAAGTGCTGCTGTTTTTTGAGAATCTTAGGCCTTTAATTATTAGAAACACCCCCTCCCCGCATCTGTCTCCTTCCACATGAAGCATCTAAGGCATTACATAACACTATCAAGAAAACAATTTAGAAGGGCAGTTTTAAAAACACTACACTACAAGAGACAGGAAGCAACTGATGATAGACAGGAGCACCTGACTGCACAGAATTTCAGCAAATGCATAGCTAATGTGTGAGGAAGGTTGTGGAGATTCATAGGACATGAATGAACAATGGAAGTAATTAGGTTGCAGTCCAGCAGGTTCAGAGGGGGAAAGAGAGAAGAGGGGTTGTCTTGTCTGCTCTTAGCCTTGATTCTGCCAACTACAGTCATGTGGATCTTGACAACTTCCCTTGAGGGAATGCACCTGTTGATAGGAAAGACAGTTACCCAAACTGGAACCTAGGGCTGTGACAGAAGGAGGCCTTAGATTTCTTTAATGGCTGTAACTGCGCTAGCATACTAGACAATTGTGTCCTAGTGGACTTGTAAATGAATGACATGGAGGGTCTTCATGCATGAGAGTTTTAGCTCTTTTTTTCTGTTTCACTTTTGGAAAAAAATTGTTCTTTTTGTAACTCCCTTCTGTGAAGATTGCTCTGTACAATTAAGCTTCCCACATTGCAAGGAGCTGGTGGAACTCTTACTAAGCCTAGTTACAAACGACCTAGCCTCTGTTTTTCATCCCTATTCATAGTGGAAGTAATTGTACTGGTAGAATTATGCTCTTCTTTGTGGAAAGGGGGGCATATTTTAAGAAACATATAGTTAGTCAAAACATGATTCAGGAGAAGGAAATTCAAATATTCAAACCAATGGAACAGCCATCTCATTTGCTAATAGTTCTGTGCTTCAGTTCTTTGTCAGATGCTTTTACAATTTTCTATGATCTTAGTATTTTCCAGCGCTCTATTTCCTATTTGTGTTCCCTTCATTTGTAATAGAATTGAAGTGTGATATTGCTAAATACCTAAACTTAATTGTATGCTCCTGTAGAGACAGTTCACTGTCAACCCACGCGCACTTGGTTGCTGCTATGGCAACATCATGGCTGTTTCTGATGTACATAAGCTTTTTCAAACAAGTCCTGCCTGGCCAGTAGCTCATAAATTTCCGTGCTGCACTTTAAACGGAAACATACCACATTCTATGCATTTATACTGTGAAAAGTTTCTGTCAGTGCTCGTCCTCACAAAGACTCTTAACCTCATTAGTGTAATACATACTTTTAGGCCTTTATCTTCCTCCTCCTCCTCCATCATTATCATTGTAGGAGGAGCTATTAACGTCCTTTTACCTGAACTTTTTCGTAAAACTGGGACTCAAGGCAACTTACAAATTAAAATAAGTAGAATATAGTTAAAAGCACAGTAAAGATTAACATTAAAATAGAATTAAACTATTAAAACAATGTAAAGCATACACTTAAAATGACACAGAGTAGTTAAAAACAGTACAAGTAAAACAATATGATACCCTCGTAAAAGCTCTTCCCTTAAAGACCTTCAGTTTAAAAAGCTCCAGATATTTAAAATATTATGGTAAATCAGGGTTGGGAATCATGCAGCCATCCAGATGTTATTTGACTGCAGTTCCCACTATTACTTATCCTTGGCTCTACTGGCTAGGGATGGCTCTTGGGATTTGCAGTCCCAAAACATCTGGAGGACCACTTCCACCCTAAATACACAAGTTAAATGCCTTGTATTGAACTGGAAATTGGAATAGAGGAGTCTTATTAGGCAAGCTGCACAAAAAAGCAAGAGGTTTTTTTTTACTTTTTTCTGCAAGAAAGGAAGATTGTGCCTCTAAAAGTGTAGGGCAGGGAGCATATACAGCTGTCCCTTCACATTCACTGGAGTTTGGTTCCAGGACCCCCCCTGAATACCCAACTCCGTGAATACTCAAGTCCCATTATATGCAATGGCATAGCAAAATGGTGTCCCTTATATAAGATGGCAAAATCAAGGTTTGCTTTTTGGATTATTATTATTTTAAGAATATTTTCAAGTCGTGAATACTTAAATCCGTGAATGCCAAATCATGAATGTGGAGAGACAACTGTAATGTTAATTGTAAAATTTGTATGGGATATATGGTAGTCAGTAAAAAAAACAAGACTACATGAATGTACAATCCTAGGTCACTTAGAAGGGGATTCTGCCTATGTGAAAGGTGAGGAAGCAACATATGGTTGTGTGAAAAAGAAAGTACACCTTTGAATTCTACGGTTTTACATATCAAGACATCACTGAAGCTAGTAAGATAAGGGCAGACTCTCTGTGTTCTATTCTGTGTTAGCTGTTATTCACAAGGTTAAAGGACAGCACTGTGAGTGAATATTGTGCCTGTTCTGTGGATATTCCATGAGTAAATATTGTGCCTGTTCCATGAGATCTTTGCATAGAAACATACCGTACATACAATGTAACATACAATCGTCTGAAAAAGAAAGTACACCCTCTTTGAATTCTATACATAATAATCGCACGGTGTAATATGTCATATTATGACATAAAAGATGTCATAATTTTAAGACCTGCTCTCTCTCTCTCTCTCTCTCTCTCTGGCTTTTCTTCGCAAACGAAGATTCAGGAAGGACTTATCCCGCATTTTCTGCAAGAGCGCTTTTGGAATTGGATTTGTCCTTCGAGCCTGTGCAATGGATTTTTCTGGTGGAGCGCAGCGTGCACAGAACTGGCCTCACCCTTTAAACCAGAGATTCATCTGCCGTGGCCTTGCAAGTAAGGAACAGATTATTGTTATTATGTCCTGATATGTAAAACCATAGAATTCAAAGAGCGTGTACTTTCTCTTTCACACAACTGTACCTGCATGAACTTACATCTAGCAGCCCATGCAAAGGTCACCACAGAGGTTTATGCAAGATGCATAACTAGTGGTTCCTGAAGACATCTGAGTGCCCTCTGTATGAAACAAGATGCAAGATGGGATGGGCCACCAGTCTGCTCCAGCAGACCTCTTAGGTTCTTATTGTGCAGTGTTTGCTCCCAGCCTGTCATTAGTTTCTTTGCATGAAATACTGAATTACTACCAGCAAAACATCTTGCTGTGGAGTCCCTTGTTAGATCGTTGCCATAGTAATGTGAGCATGCTCAAACATGAGAAAAGCAAACCACAGGAAAATAATTATACTGCTTTGTTTTTGCACTTGAAGATAACGTTAGTCAAAACATCTTCAATGGGACAGGCAGAAGCAAGAACAGCACTGAAGGGGACAAAGCCAGTTTGTTGTTTGTGTGAGAACATCATGGGCAGTAAAAATTGTGTAAAGATTTGGCCAGCATTGGTCTCTGACTATTGGCCATGCTTCAGGGGATGATGGGTCATCTGGGAGGGACCAGATAAGTTGAGGAAGGCTGGTTTCAAGCTCCTATGCTGCTGCATCGCACAGAAGCCATATACTATAGTACTGATTTTTGTGGTTTGGGCAGCTTCCAAGATTACATTTGCTCCCCCACCCCTTGAGAAACTGAAATTATGTTTTAAAATTATTTCCTTTTGCCTACAAGAGGGAATTAAGGGCTTTTTAAAGTTACAGGATACAAAGCTAGCAGACTGGAATTTTTTAGTAGAAATTTTCATAATTTATTGACTATATTCAAAGTTACTGATGGTGAAACCTTTCTAAATTATTAGCACTCTGAAGACAACAAACACTTTGTGGGGGGGAAACCCCAAATACTGGAAGGGAACAGGCTGGAATCATACTAACAAAATGTGTTTCAACAGAGAGAAATATAGGATACTACACTTGGGCAGTAAAAATGAAATGCACAGATACAGGATGGGTGTGTCAGGAGTTAAGAGACTGAACTCCATTATAAAATGGCCAAACAAACTGAAGAGTCATGCTGAGTCATAATGGCTGACTCCATGAACTGCCTAGTCTGCCTTAGCTGCAGAAGGAGGGTTCTTATTGGTGTGTAAGATCATGTGATTGAGTAAGCAAATGCCCTGTAACTGTGTATATAAGAGCTCAGAACAGAGCTCACCCTCTTCCTGTGAATGCTGAGGCCTGGTGAAGCAGTTTCTCCTTGAATTGTAAATATTTGTATATATTGCAGCTGTTTGAGCTTGAAGATAAAAGTCCCTCCTGCTTATTTGGATGTCAAACACTCTGTGTGTGAGTATTCTTGAGAACAGGTTGTTACTGGGTCTACTGAGACAGTTTTTGGCTTCTGCTGGGGATTGCATGTCCTATCATCCCCTGACAGGGTGACATCAATGGCTTGATGTCAGTATGTGCAAAAGGGATCTAGGAGTCTTAGTGGACCACAAGCTGAACATGAGTCAGCATGGTGATGTGGCAGTTAAAAAACCCAATGCAATTCTAGGCTGGATCAATAGGAGTATAGTGTCTAGATCAAGGGAAGTAATAGTGCCGCTCTATTCTGCTTTGGTCAGACCTCACCTGGAATACTGTGTCCAGTTCTGGGCACCACCATTCCAAAAGGATATTGAGAAGCTGGAATGTGTCCAGAGGAGGGTGACCAAAATGGTGGGAGGTCTGGAAGTCATGCTCTATGAGGAGCAGCTTAGGGAGCTGGGCATGTTTAGTCTGGAGAAGAAAAGGTTGAGAGGGGACATGATAGCCATGTTTAAATATTTGAAGGGATGTCATACTGAGGATGGAGCAGGCATATTTTCTACTGTTCCAGACTAGGACACGGAGCAATGGACTCAAGCTATAGGAAAAGAAACTCCACCTAAACATTAGGAAGAACTTCCTGACAATAAGAGCTGTTCAGCAGTGTGATAAGAAATGTTTAATTCTAATGGCTCTAGTGTTGTGGGAGGGAGTGCGGGCCTTCTGGCAGTTGTAGCAAAAAGTGGCCTTCGCGTTAGCGGGGTGTTGAATACACTCTTCTATTTTAGCTTGAGTGTTTAAGCAGCTATCCAGGGTGCTGAACCTATTTTCAGAATAGGGTTCCCCACCTTGGCAAGTACTGTACTTTTGAAGTTTAGACTACAACTCAAAGGGGATTCACTGCCCCTATGACAGGCTGACCTGACCCTCAGCCATAATTCCATCTCTGTGAAGTTGTTGCTGTACAGGGGTCCTCTTTCACCAGCTCTAATGCCCTGGTCAGGGGATGAGGGATGCTCATTCTGCTAGAGCTTGTTGGACTGCAGTTCTCATAATCACTTACTGTTGGCTGTACTGGCTACCCCTGATGGGGGCTGCAGTACCTCTAGAGGAAAAGGTAACCCTAGGGAAACATTCTGACAGTATCATGCAAAGCTTGTTCTTAAGGTGAAGGACTAAATAACTGTCAGTTCTTCAGGTCATGCCAGTTCTGCAGAGTTACTTAACATTTAACAAAAGTATTCTCTCTTCTTTTTTAAAAAAAGGTAGTCTGGAAACAAGTGGACCAGGCAGTGCAATAAATGAGGATAAGCACAGCCGCATTTATGTACAAGTTGTAAACCTTCCTCCACAGTTTGCTGGAGTCAGCCTTGATTCTCCGTAGCCTATTTTGTTCTTTCATTTTCAAAATATATTCTGGGGATCAATGTTTCCACAAACTTTGAAATACAGAGTTAAGTTAGGTCATTCCTCCCCTCCCCCCGCTTTTCATAGATGTATGCCTATTCTAGATTTTTATTATGAAACCCACTCCTATTCAGTCTTCTAGGATGTCAGTTCCCCTGACTCAGTGAGCAAGTGGAAAAACTCAAGGCAACGAGCAAAGGACGGCTGCTTTCAACAACTACTTTCCAGACGCCTCTCTTACAAATGACAAAGGAAGCACACATAACCAACGTCGTATCCAAGGGAAAAAAACACAAGAGTACTCTGCCTTTTATTAGTTTCTGGGAGGATAGCCAAGTTTATTTATCACAGAAAAGGTAATATTGCTGGCTCCAACCTATTTAGAAGCTTTAAAGGTCAAAACCCGCATTTGGATTGTGCCTGGAAATGGACCAGTAGCCAGTGCAGTCGTTAAAGTGGCAAATGAGACGTGATCAACATGCTCAGGCCCATTCCACCTCGCTGCAATATTTTCATACCAGCTGAGGCTTCTAAAGTTTCAAAAAGAATACTTAAGTAAAATGCATCTTATTCCCACTCTTTGAAAAGTACCCAGTGGTTAGTAGTTTACAAAACACCTATACAAGAAGGGGACTAGCTGCACTTGTGATACAATGCAATGCTGTTGGTTGTGGCCACTGACCAAGAAATATACTACTGAAGTTAAAAAGGAACAGACAGGAAAAAGTTAACCCATTTATATATTTACACACTTAATAAAACATAGGATTTTTACTTTTCCTATTCCTAATCTGCATTGAGATTTAAAAAAACAAACAAACCCTAACTGGTAAATGGTTACATCTCAGCCAAGCCTATGTTTCATTTAGGTTCGAAGGAAGGCAAGGGGTATAACATGAGCCTTATACAGGCTAACATCCTCACAGAAGAGATCAGTTGCTTAAGCTGATGAGCAAGTACTGAAGTTGATGCATTCTTGACAGCTGCTTCAAAGCACAGAGCGTAGTCTGTTATACTTGATGTGGAAACAGATTATTGATAGCTGACTACTAGAAACTCAGGGTCAAGCCTACATTCTGGTACCTCGCAGCTATGGCAAAGGACAGAGGTTGGAAAATTATTTTTTTACTTCCTCCTTCTCCTCCTCCTCCTCCTCTTCTTCTTCTTCTTCTTGTTAACTGCCCTCAAGTCAACCCCAACTCATGGCAACCCCATGAATGAGTCATCTTCAAGACCCCCTGTCCTCTACCACCCTGCTCAGGTCTTGCATTTTTTGACTACAGCTCCTCAAATCCTCAGACATCATGCCATAAGTCACACTGGTTGATGGTTCTGCAAAAAACCATCCTAAGAACTATCTTTTCCAAGTTCTGGTAAAAGGGAACAATATAGTATCCACTTACAAAGCTGCTCTGCAGGCCATAGGACAACATTGGAGGAAATGGGAGCCATTTTTCATCCCCACACCTCTCTCCTGTTTTTCCCCAAAATAATAAGAAATGATCTCACATCACTTGTTTTTGTTTTCAGTTGATTTGGGGCCAATTCGTTTTTTTAAAATTTTAAAGTTATGTGAGGGGATTGTGGGGACAAGCCATGGGGCTTTGGGGAGCTTCAGGGCCCCCAAAATGGGGACCCATGACTCACATGTGGCTATGGGCCACAGTTTTCCCACCCTTGCTACAGTGGAATGTAGCATCCATTTCAAGTGACCATCCATGTTCCAGCAAAATAGTAACGTTCAGGCCTATGTCTAAGTGCTAATCCTAACTCAGGTAGACCACTGAATCAATGGGCTCTACATATGTATTGACTTACCATTTAGAAATTGATTTGAGGGGCTTACTCTGTTGGAACAAGCAGTTGGATTTAGGCTTTAAAAAAGAAACTGCAGCATATCTGGATTTTTAGGCTATGATCTGTACAATTGAAGCAATTACCCACTGAGCAGTGTCCAGAGCTAAATGGGCTCTATAAATAGGGGGGGGGGAGTGGGTTTTGAAACATATGATTACATAGACATATGGGAAGCCATAGCTGAGCCTTTATTTCACAGTATCAAATAACCTAGAAACTTATTTCTTGCTTCATTCAAAATATGCACAATCTGTCACTTTACCAAGAATGAATTAAAACTCCTGGTCTGTGCTAACACATGGCAGTTAAAACAGTTGTTTGATGTACATTTTGATGTTCTGCTTAATTTAGATTCTGGCTGAATTTTTTTGTGGGGGGATTAAAAAAACATTAGAATCATAGAGCCATCTTAGGAATCAGGATGAGAATATAGTCCAATTCATTACAAAGTCCCTTCGTGTGTGTGCCTTCAAGTCCCCTGTCAACTTATGGCAACCCCATGAATTTCAGTGTTTTCTTAGGGAAGGAATACTCAGAGGTGATTTTGCCAGTTCCTTCCTCTGAAAAATAGCCAACAGCACCTGGTATTCATTGGCAGTCCCCCATCCAAGTACTAACCAGGGCTGATCCTCCTTAGCTTCCAAGATCAGGTGCGATCTGGTGCCTTTAGAGTATTTAGGCCCTTTACCCATTATTAATGTGCATAGAGCTACTACTTGCTCAGGTGAGTAACTACAGTGGGCCCTTGGTATTCACTGAGGTTTGGTTCCAGGACCTCCAGTGGATACCAAAATCCGTGGATGCTCAAGTCCCATTAAATACAATGGTGTTACAAAATGGTGACCCTTATATAAAATGGCAAAATCAAGGTTTGCTTTATAAAAAAAAATAGTTGAATATTTTCAGACTGTGGATAGTTGAATGCATGGATGCAGAATCCATGGATACGGGGGGCCAAATATATTTAAAAGCATAGCATTTCAATAAGGATTGTAATGTACCACCCTGCTTCCCCTATCCATTGTCCAGGTTCTCATTGAGGAATCATGTCCATTCCATCTCTTTGATGCCATTATCACTCCTTGGGTTCTCAAACTACTACATCTTCAAGGATCAAGGGGAGAGAAGTAGTCATGACAATTACATTTAGGGCCAACAATACTGTCAGGCATAGTTGACATGGTTGCATCAGACAGCAGATATTCTGGGGGAGGTATGAGAATGGCAAACCTCTAAAGAAATCTTACCAATAAAATGGAATTTGGACCAATATAGAGTGGATTAGGAAGAGTAAGATGGGGTTTAGGAAAAGGAATGACAGGAAATTCAGAGACTATGAGTACTTACTTATTTAGGTAATGAAAAGGTAATGGACAGGAGAAACGCTGTTGTGAATAAGATTACAAAGTCTGTATGAACTATTATACTATTAATATTAACCAGGACCAATCAGTAATGATTTAGGAAGGGGGATTATATAAGAGAATAGTGAGAAGAACAAAGAATAAGTAATGCATAATTTTTAGGGGAAAATGTAAAAAAAAGTATTTATTAAAACTGGTATGTTATAGAAAATGTACAAATAATTATGATTGTTATAAATGTAACATACATATGATACATACCATGATGAATGGAATACGATGTATGGAAAAAATTACTAATAATAAAGAAATCTTACCAATGCAATAAAATAAAATAGAATAGAATCCTTTGACAGGGTAGCCATAAGTCAGAGTTGACTTGCAGGCACATAACAAAAGCAACAGCGGCAAATATGTATAAGGTTGAACTTTAAGACAGATTTTCACATGTCCACAATTTGAGAGAACCTGTAATATTACTTTTAGAACTAGTTAAAGGCCAAATCCACATTACACAAATAATCCAGTTTGAAACTGGATTATTTGCCATGGCTCCTTCCTGTGGAATCCTGGGATTTGTAGTTTGGTGTAGCACCAGCACTCTTTGGCAGAGAAGGCTAAAAACCTTGCTAAACTACAAATCCCAGGATTCCATAGGAAGGAGCCATGCCAAATAATCCAGTTTCAAACTGGATTATTTGTGTAATGTGGATTTAGCCATAATCAACATTCCAAGTCCAAGTAGTTCTTGCTACAATTTGAAAAGTAACAGCTCACTTTCTTATTAAAAAGTAACTAATTTAGTTACTTCCATTATTTTTCTTTTGTTAAAAAATAGAGTGCTACAAGTTACTGGCCTGCAGTACAGAACACACTTAAATAGTTAGGACCCCTCAGAACTATAAAAGTTTTTTAAAAATCACCTATTATGTTGGGATCATAATGTAATGTAATGTCTTAGTTATTGCCACAAAGGAATTAATTACAAGTAATATGATATTGTAAAGAAGCTGTCTCCACGGTCTACTACTGAACACAGAATCTTACAACTCAATTTTCTTGTTAAAAGCTAGTGCCTCATTCCTAGGGCTGCCAAATGAAAAATAGGACAGGTCCCCATATGTTTAATAGCTGCACAGAAGAGGGATTTTCAGCAAGTGTTGCTTGTCACAAAATGTCCACTTGCTGAAATTTCCTCATTCATGCAACCATTAAAGGTACAGGAGCCCTGTCCTTTTTTCATCTGGCAATTCTACATAACCCTACAGCTGAAACGTTGGGAAATGGATCTCCTTCTGGATACTGTTGGGCTGCAGCTCCCATCAGATCTCACCACTGGCTGTGATGACTAGGTCTGATGGGAGCTGCAATCCAACTACATCTGGAGAACAAAGGATTTGTGTAGAGCACTGGATTTCCAAGGTTTGACGTGCAGGATTTCAGACAAATGCTATCCCATCATTGGGCTTCCGGTATGTTACCAAATGCACTGGAGTTGGGAATATGTGGTTCCAATTGGGAAAAATAATAATATTGGTATATCAGTAGCACAGTAAAAATAAGCAGGTGTTCAGCGGAAGGTTTTCTATAGATCAGCAATTAGGTCAACCTCGCAGCCCCTCCTTTCACACAGTCTAGCAGACAATAAAACAAGCTTCAGTCTTCTTAAAGTATATAAAAAGAAGTTTACAATAATATCTTGTGCATGGATACACGGGTACATCAACTTGAGATATGCAATCAGGGAACTAAAAAATAGAAGTTCTACATCCTATGGACCCATAATAAAAGAAAAGTGTGTGTGCCTGCATGGACATCTCACAAGGAATGGCAACAGAGCCAGGCCTCAAATAAAAGATGTGCAGCAGGAAGACAGGCCATAAAACTCTAACAGGAAGTTTGCCATAAACACCCTTTACATGCAGTTTAACTGTTTAACTACCATGGCCCCCATTCATGCTAGGTTGCCATATCCCAACAGTCCCTTGTCCTGATTCACCAAATAAATGATGCATAACATAAATCTGCATACCATTCAGAATGTCAGGAGGGGTGGCAACTCAATGTCTGTGCAAGCAGACATACCCAGGTTCAGTCTGTGGCATCTGGTATCTCAAGTTAGAAAGAGTAGGTAGTCAGGGATGGGGAATACCCTTTTCTGAGAGTTAGGAAAGCGGATGCCAGTCAGAGCAAAAAATACTGGATTTGATGTAGAAATAGTCTGAACTGCTGTAAGGTAATTTCTAGTGTCATAAAATCCAGCTGCAATTAGCCAAAGATATAAATGTAGTGTCAAAATTACGCACACAGTCCTGCTTGCAGCCTTATACAGTTGTCCCTCCTCATCCATGGATTTGGTATCCACGGATTTAAGTATTCCCAGTTTGAAAATATTCTTAAAAAAAATAATCCAAAAAGCAAACCTTGATTTTGCCATCTTATATAAGGGACACCATTTTGTTATGCCACTGCATATAATGGGACTTGAGTATTCATGGATTTTGGTATCCATGACGGGTCCTGGAACCAAACCCCAGTGAATATGAAGGGACAACTGTACTGAAATTTATTCATTCAATAAGTGTAGAGTACGTGTGCATGCATATGTTTATGAGTTATATGATGCATTTTATTTATGAGTCCCCCTACAGGGAGGCACACATAATGAAAACAAATATAATAAAACTAATAACTAAAAAACAAAAGGGATCCAAACCCCAAATAGTTATTACCGATGTTGCTTGAAAGTATTATTGCCATCCATTTTCAGTCAGGTCAGTTTGCCTCGTATGGATTCCCAGCTTCGTAGTGTGGTGGGGTCTCCTTCTTTGGAGGTTTTTGAACAGAGGCTGGGTGGCCATCTGTCGGGAGTGCTTTGATTGGGTATTCCTGCATAGCAGAATGGGGTTGGACTAGATGGCCCTTGTGGTCTCTTCCAACTCTATGATTCTAACCCCAAATACGATCTTCATTCAGAGTGTGCTTTGAGAGAGAAGATTCCTAGCATTAACAATTAAATGGCATTATGAAACTACCGTATTTCTTTTCCCCTCTTTTGCAAAATGTCTTTTCTGTAAGAAAAAAATAACATGGGGCACTGGAAAAACTAGAAGTGTTACAAACAGCAGATGATGTTATTTGGGCACTCTGTAAAATTCTATGAATGTGGCTGCACAGCTTCACCATAGAGGTTTTGCCTGCAAGCATCCAGAAATGTAGGGATGGCAGTGTACTTAGTCATTTATTTGGCCAGTACATGGCAACTAGAGAAAATGTTTTAGTGTGGAAGTCAAAGCATGTACCTGATTTACCCGACCAGCTCTTGCTATTAAGGCCCTAGTAAGCAGATACATTGTGTCATTATTACTTAGCATTTTGAGGGACTTTTTTTTATCATGACCTGAGCTTACTTAAAATGAGTCATGCAATCTTTTAATGTCAATGTAGTGAAATACATTTCACAAAAGTACACCACTCCTTTGGTATAGATGAGAAAAATCAAAATTGTTTTTTTGACAAAGTGCTTGTTTATTTCATGACCTATTTAGTCTCCAAAATCTAGATCTTTTATACTCATTCAAATGAAGGACTGCAGCTTAGAGGCATTTGGTAGACTTCTGTAATAATACAGTAGAAGTAATAATGCTGCTTTAGACCTGAAGTCTGCAGCGCTGATGAAAGAAAGAGAGAGAGTACAGTTGACTCTTCATATTTGCTGGGGTTTGGTTCCAGAACCCTCTGTGGATACTAAAATCTGTGAATACGCAAATCAAATCTGAGCCTGCTTAGCTTCCAGCATCAGACAGGATCTGATGTTAAACTGAACCCAGGGGTTACTGCTTAACCAGTACAATCTCTACCAAATCTTCTTTCCCTCATTCTCCAGATGTGCACCAGAGGTTTGCAGTATGAAAGATTTTGAGTTGCCTTCAAAGACAGCCCAGATAAAAGGGACCACAAAATAAAGGATGAAGGTGGCAAAACTTTTCTTCAAGGACAGCTATGGGCAAAATGAGGCTCTTCAGTTGGACTGAAATTCTCAGCTGCTCTAACCAGTGCTGATAATCATGAGAAATATCCAGAAGGCCATCCAGTGTCCAGCCCTTGCTATATAAGATGAGGAGCTGTCTACACATAAAGATGCCACTGATAAAAGCAACAGTCATCACCTATACAGTGCTAGGTCCCAAAACACCTTGTTGCAATGATAATAGGATCCATTACATAGAGATAAAACCATCCCATGCAGAGCATCCTGTTCCTCAACAATATCCCCTCAATCGTCATTAGATTCATCTTCAGCTGTACATATTTTACCTCCATCTCCAACCATCGATTTAGCTCAGGGGTGGGCACAGTTTGGACTTTGGTCAAATCTGTCTTCTTGGGGTTTAGTCTCTCCAGATGTTACCCAAAGAGGTGGGGATGTTTTAGAGCCCCACTCATGATATTAATATTTGGGGAAATTATTATTAGCTCAAATGGAATGCTGCAAGAGGTGGGTGACTTTGGGACCTTTTCACCTATGTATACCAGTACTAACTGCAGAGAACTCTAGTTTAAAATGAAATAAATGGTTTTTATTGGAAATAGCACAAAAAGCATTCACACTCATAACACTATTGAAGAGTTAAATTAGAAAGGTTGGACAGAGGAATAGATTCTGAAGACAGGGGAATAGTTACCAGTCTGGAAAAGTGGCGAAGTACTCAGACTGAAGCCCGAGGGTGGCATTGGAAATTCCAATCTGGGGGCATACTGAGGCCTCATCTACATGACAAAAAAAAATCAGTTTGGGGGGGTAAAAAAAATAAAAAAAGCAGCCATTCAAATGCATATGATTTTTTACCCCCCCCCAAACTCTGTATGACCTCCTTGCCCAGCTGGCCAGAGCGAGCAATCCAAGCAGCAGTTTTAAATCTTCTGCCACTTTTTAAAAAAAATTTAAAAAGGTGCCTGCAATCCGGACAGTCATGATTACATTTTAATATTTAAATATAAACACAAAAAAGTAGCATGGACTTACCGGACCCTCGCTGAGCCGGGAATCCAACATGGTGACCACAGCCGATTTCCCTCTTTCCTAGTCTCGCCCCCTCTACCCAGCCAGCCAATCAGTTTGCACTCCTGTTTGTATCTGTGTGAAGAGGAGTGTACAAATGGCCAATCATTCGGAAGCCACACTGATTAATCCCTGAGATCACATTCAAGCCCCGGATCCACCAAACATGGAGTAAAGGGTGAGTTTTCCCCCCTCTCTGAATGACACATATTTATTCGAACGGTGATCTGTACAGATCTCTGGTTTTTCAAATAAATATGTATCATTTTTCATCGTGTAGACAGGACCTGAGAAAGAGAGTGGCTGGGTCTTATCAACAGTGGCACATGTTGCTAATGTTTAGGCTGGGATATTTTTAACCCATTCTGTGCCTTGAAGGTATGTTTTGGCTAATGACTAGATGATTCTCTCATGGGTGGATCAAAGGAGAACAAAATTCCACTGATTGTCTTAACTTTTTGGGATTTTGGAATTGATGGGTTTATGACAACCTCGCATTATAGGACAGGAGGAGGGTCTGAGGGATATTTCCTGGGGATTTGGGTTGTGTAGGTTACTTGATTGTTTAAGATGTATGACTCATCAACAAGGGGACCAAGAAGGGATTAGCACATACCTCTTTAATAGTTTTGTTTACTAAGGGCTTCCGCTTAATCCTAGCTTGGGTGTATTTACTAAAATATTTCTAAGACAACTTCCCAGGTCCTTGTGATCTCCATCTGACTTTGCTTTGGATCACCCCAGTCTATTAGATTCTTTGAAATGTCCAATATTGCCAATTATGGGATATTACAGGGAGAGGGTAGTAGGGCATGGTAACATAGATTGCCCAGATTATCCCTTTTCAACCCCCCTCCCAGCCAGGAGAGGCAATGAATTGCAAGAGCCTCTGCAGGGTTCTACAGTTTTCAAAATACCTGTTTTTCAAAACCAGTAGGGTGAGATTTTGGCATTTTGGAAGACTAAAAATTGTGCCCTCTCCCAGCTCACCACAGTTGCTCATCACTGATTTTGTTTTAGTTCTTGAAATATAAAGCCAAGCATCACCAGAAAATCCTGATGAGCTGAACCCATTTTGCCACTCAACACTCTCTGCATGTGTCCCTCCAAATTGTACAAGAACCACTCAGCAGCTTGTTTAGTGCTCAGAGCATGATGCAATCCACCATATCAAACACTGATGTCAAGCATCAATGACACATTTAGAAGTACCAAAGGAAGGAAGAGTCCCCACTACTAGTCTCCAAATGCAAACCATCCCCCTGGAACAATGATGATTGTCTTAGTGGTGTCATATTCCAAGTGGAACCCAACTCACATGGAGGAAAGACAAGGGCTGCATGTGTTCATGGCTGCCCCAGTGAGCTACTGCAACTGGTTTATTTGCATATAAGGTAAGTTTTTTTAAAAAAAAGGGGAAAATCCACAGATTGTCTTTGATTGGCTAGATACTATTCATGCTTCCTGTAGCAGTTACATAGGTGTAATTTAAAATCTATTTTTTTAAGATGACACAATTATGATATGACTTTAATTGCCATGGTTCTATTCTAGGGAATCCTGGGATTTTTAGACTGGTGACATACTTGACATTATCTGCTAAAAAGCTCTAGTACACTTTCATGAACAACAGCAGAGAATTCTAATCTATCCAACCAAACTATACAAATCCCTACAAATTCTATAGGATGAAGCCATGACAGACAAAATGGTATCAAAATCCCTATATCATGTAGCTAAACTCTAAGACTGTGGTTCTGAACCTTTGGGTCTCCAAGTGCTTTGAACTTCAACACCCAGAAGCCCCAGCCAGCTTGACCAATTGTGAGGTATTCTGGGAGCTGAGGTCCAAAACCTCTGGCAAATCAAAGCTAGAGCACTACTGCTCTGAGATCATAGAATTGCAGAGCTGGAAGAGACCATGAGGGCCATCCAGTCCAACCCCCCTGCCATATAGGAAATCTTGATCAAAGCATCCCCGACAGATGGCAATCCAGCCTCTGTTTAAAGACCTCCAAGGAAGGAGACCCCACCACGCTCCGAGGGAGCGTGTTCCACTGCCAAACAGCTCTTACTGTCAAAAAGTTCCTCCTCATGTTGAGGTGGAATCTGTTCCTGGAGCTTGCATCCATTGCTCCGTGTTCCAGTCTCTGGAGCAGCAGAAAACAAGCCTGCTCCATCCTCAGCATATCCCCTCAAATACTTAAACAGGGCTATCATATCGCCTCTTAACCGTCTTTTTTCCAGGCTAAACATACCTAGCTCCCTAAGTCTCTCCTCATAAGGCATCGTTTCCAGACCTTTCACCATTTTAGTTCCCCTTCTCTGGACACGCTCCAATTTGTCAATATCCTTTTTTAATTGTGGTGCCCAGAACTGGACACAGTATTCTAAGTGAGGTCTGACCAAGGCAGAATAGAGTGGCACTATTACTTCCCTCGATCTAGACACTATACTTCTATTGATACAGCCCAAAATCGCCTTGGCCTTTTTAGCTGCCGCATCACACTGTTGGCTCATGTTCAACTTGTGGTCTACTAGGACTCCTAGATCTCTTTCGCACGTAGTCTCATTCAGCCAGGTCTCTCCCATCCTATATTTATGCATTTCATTTTTCCGCCCTAAATGCAGTACTTTACATTTCTCCGTATTGAATTTCATTTTGTTAGCTTTGGCCCAGCTCTCCAGTCTATCCAGGTCATTCTGAATTTTGATCTTGTCCTCTAGGGTATTAGCTACTCCTCCTAATTTGGTATCATCTGCAAATTTGATAAGTATGCCCCTAATTCCCTCATCCAAGTCATTGATAAAGATGTTGAATAGCACTGGGCCCAGGACAGAACCCTGTGGCACCCCACTGGTCACATCTTTCCAAGACGAAGAGGAGCCACTGCTGAGCACCCTTTGGGTTCGGCCGGTCAACCAATTACAAATCCATTGAACAGTTAACTTGTCTAGGCCACATTTTACAAGCTTGTTTGCAAGAATGTCATGGGAAACCTTGTCAAAGGCCTTACTGAAATCAAGGTATGCGATGTCCACAGCATTCCCTTCATCTACCAAGCTGGTAACTTTATCAAAAAAAGAGATCAGATTAGTCTGGCATGACTTGTTTCTCTGAAACCCATGTTGACTTTTTGTGATTATGGCATTGCCTTCTAAATGTTCACAGACTCTCTGTTTAATGATCTGCTCTAGAATCTTCCCTGGTATTGATGTCAGACTAACTGGACAATAATTGTTGGGATCCTCTTTTTTCCCCTTTTTGAAGATGGGGACAACGTTTGCCCTCCTCCAGTCTGCTGGGACTTCTCCTGTTCTCCAGGAGTTCTCAAAGATTATTGCCAATGGCTCTGAGATTATATTTGCCAGCTCTTTTAATACTCTTGGATGTAGTTCATCTGGTCCTGGAGATTTAAATTCATTTAGATTAAGAAGGTATTCCTGTACTACCTCTTTACTTATTTTGAGCTGGATTTCCCCTATTGTGTCCTCTGTTCCATTATCCTCAGGTTGGTCCTCCTTTTCCTTTTCTGAAAACACTGAGGCAAAGAAGGTGTTGAGTGATTCTGCCTTTTCTCTGTCCCCTGTTAGCATTTTGCCATCTTCCCCACGTAGTGGCCCTATCATTTCCTTCTTCCTCCTTTTGCTGCGGACATACCCAAAAAAAACCTTTTTATTGTTCTTAACCTCCCTAGCAAGCCTGAGCTCATTCTGTGCTTTAGCTTTTCTGACTTTACTCCTACACGTGTTCGCTATCTCTTTGAATTCTTATTTGGTGATTTCCCCCCTTTTCCATTTCCTATACATGTTCCGTTTAAAACTTAGCTCCATTGAAAGTTCTTTAGTCATCCATCCTGGTTTCTTGAGACATCTCCCATTTTTCTTCCTCAATGGTACTGTTTGAAATTGTGCCTTCAGTATCTCCCTTTTGAGAAAGTCCCATCTGTCTTGAGGCCTCTTCTCTTTTACTATTCCTGACCATGGGATCACCCCCAGTATTTCCCTGAGTTTATTGAAATCAGCTCTCCTAAAGTCAAGAATGCGTGTCTGACTATGCCTGGCTTCTCCTTTCCATTGTATAACAAACTCCAGGAGAACATGATCACTCTCACCTAAGGATCCCACCACTTGCACCCCATTAACCAGGTCATCCCTATTGGTTAGGATCAGATCTAAAATAGCTGACCCCCTTGTGGCCTCTTCCACCTTTTGGACCATGAAATTGTCTTCCAGGCATGTAAGGAATTTGCTAGGCCTTGAAGTTTTGGCTGAGTTAGATTGCCAGCAAATATCAGGATAGTTGAAGTCACCCATCACTACTACATCTCTCCTTTCTGCATGTGTGTTCATCTGTTCTAGAAAGGCATCATCCAATTCCTCCGTCTGACTTGGGGGTCTGTAGTAGAGTCCCACATTAACATCCCTGTTGTTTCCCTCCCCTTTAATTTTTATCCAGATGCTCTCCACCTGGCTTCCAGTATTGATGTCATGGATCACTTTACTGGTGTAAATATCCCTGACATATAATGCTATTCCTCCTCCCTTCCTGTTTGGCCTGTTTCTCCTATAAAGGTTATACCCCTCTATTCCTACATTCCAATCATGAGACTCGTCCCACCAGGTTTCAGTAATGCCGATTATATCATATTTCTTTTGTAGTATGAGGAGTTCAAGTTCATCTTGCTTATTTCCCATGCTCTGTGCATTAGTGTAGAGAGATCTAAGACCATGTGATCCCTTTACTTGCTCCCTGTGCAAGTTTTTTTTTGCCTCCCACTGTTGGGTCCTTGCACTGTTTGCCTTGTTCCCTCTATGACAGTTTAACCATTTTCTCCAGCCCTTTTGCCTTCCAGAATACTGTCTCCCTCCCCCATATGACTCAGTTTAAAGCCCTCCTGATCAAATTCTTGAGACTGTTGGCAAAAACATTTCTATCAACTGCCGTGAGATGCACCCCATCTCTTGCCAGAAGTCCCCCCTCATGGAAGCGCAGGCAAGAAACCAAATCGTTCTCGGTGACACCATCTATGGAGCCAGTTGTTTACATCGGCAATTTATCTCCCTTTCTGGACCATGCCCTTCAACTGGCAGAAGATACGAGATGACAACCTGCGCATCCATTTCTTTCAGCTTCCTCTCCAGAGCCTCATAATCTCTTCTGATCTTCGGAAAGCTGTGCCTTGCAATATCATTGGTTCCCACATGGACCAAAAGGAAGGGATAATGATCCGTAGGCTTGACCAGTCTTGTCAGCCTCTCAGTCACATTACGGATCTTTGCCCCAGGGAGACACCTCCCGAGATATCTTGTCAGACCCACAAACCACTGCTTCTGTACCCCTCAGCAAGGAGTCCCCCACCACCACCACACACCTCCGCCGAGGCTTAGCAGTGGCTGTTCCTTGCAGTGGTACTCTCAGGGTCCCCTGCTCTGCCCCTGAAGTCTGTCCATGCTGTTCTTCCTCATTGTCCTTGATAAGGGAGAGGGCTTCGAATCGATTCTGTAGCTGCAAGCTGCTCGAAGAATCCCTGGATTTTCTTGTTCTGGGTGTGATATTCCTCCAGCTGTCTACTTCCTGTGTAGATATGATGGGTAGGTTTTACTCACTGCCATTTGCTGTTGGGAGGGATACTTGGGAGGTTTGCATGCTTTCACTCCTCTTTGTTTCTCCCCTTTGCTAAAGCAATATGCAGAAAACCATTGATTAAATGTGTTAAAACAGGCAATAAGCAAGCACAAACTGGGACGTTTTGTTGACAACTTGCTTCATCTAAGTCTTTCATACCAGTGACATGAAAAGAAATAGAATATTTTGGTTTTATTTCCAGTTTAAGATCAAATAGAAAAAAACCAGACATTATAGCTGTACATGTCCCCTTTCAAGACATGTAACACACACACCCCTCCCAATAATCAGATTAAATGTGATTAGAAGCATCTGGGCATCCATTTTACTTTACAGCACCACTGCTCTAGTGAAACTTAATAATTTGGTCGTA
Source organism: Gambelia wislizenii (assembly GCA_030847615.1). NCBI lineage: Eukaryota > Metazoa > Chordata > Lepidosauria > Squamata > Crotaphytidae > Gambelia > Gambelia wislizenii. Next base: position 158,157,953 of record JAUMIR010000001.1, on the reverse strand, counting down.
ACTGACACAAGACAGGCTTCCAGCAATGGGAGAAATTAAATCTTTTATGGTAAAGTAGAATAACTGTGTTCAAAATGACAGCTCTCTGAAAGCTTTTCTTTCCTTCTGTCCTTCCCTTATTTGTTAAAAATGACTATTATACGTAAACCCAAAGGTTCTGAACTTTTGCCAAACTCTGCCTAATCACTTCATTTGGCTTGATGAAGAGGCCAAGTTTCATAACAGAGACAGACAACAGCTGGGAGTTTCTCCACCCCAAATATGATGTTTGTGTTTGTGATGGACAGCTAAGTGAACAAAAGGAAAAAGTGTGCTTCAGGAGCCAATCCTAGGAGAGGAGGCCAAAAGGGGAGGGGCTTCTGGAGGATTAAGAGAAAGAGTAAAGAAAATAGTAGCAGTTGAGTTGGGCAGTTGAGAATGTGAAGTCAGAGAGAGAGGCTTGAAGCAGGGGCGTGAGAGATGGCTTGGGTGATAGCTAAGAGGCTTGGAGTATGACATTTGATATGAGAGGCTTAAAGGGAGTTGATGTGCAGGGGAAATGAATTATTAACTCAGTTATATTTCTATTATTCACCAATACATTGTTCTTTATGTTAATTCTTACATGCCATCTGGTTATTGGTGACTTCTCTGACAATTAGTTCACAACCATTAAGGAATATCCACACCTAACTACACATGCTATCCATCTTTGGGAGACATAGTTTGGCCATGACATGGTTGGCTGTCCTAAATTTAGTGGCAGCGGAGGGATAGGAAGGCCCCTGCATCACAAATCACGAGAGAGCAAGGGCCTGTGTCACAGTGTTCTATTATTTGTTGGCTAAAAATGGATTGTTTAAATCTATAACTGGAATATATATAGGCTGTCTGGTTGGATTTTGAGCAGCTATGCTCAGGAAAGAAACTGAGGTTGTCATACTTTGGACCCATCATGAGAGGACACAATGACCCACTGGAGAAGGTAATAATGCTTGACAAACTGGAACACAGCAGGAAAAGAGAGAGGCCAGGTTATACGAGATGGCTTGATTCAATCAAGGAAACCAAGGCCCTGAGTTTGCAAAACCTGAGTAGGACTATTGTTAACCAGGGCTCATGGAGATCTTTCTCCATAGGGTCACCATAAGTCAAAGCAACTTGATGGCACATAACAACAAATTAATAAATAAATGAAGCATACTTAGACTATGTAATGTATGTTAGTACAAGCTGTACCACTAACATGTGTATACCTAAGCCTATCACAATTTTCCAAGAAAAATAGACATCACTTCTCCAAATAAATATTTTTAATGCTGCCAACATATATGTCCAATTAATATTGTCAAAGGCTTTTTGCATCTAAAAATATTAAAGCTGTTTATCAGCATTCTTGTCCAAATATTTTATAATATCCACTGTTCATGTATTACCTTTGAGTTGTCTTTTTGGCAAACACACACACACACACACACACATTGCTTTTCTGCTATCAAGTCCTGTAGAATTCTTTTCAGTCTATCAGCAAAAATTCAAGTAAAAAATATATAGTCATTATTTAAAAGAGAGATAGTGTCAGGATTGGTCCTGGACATGACCTGGTCCTGCCGATTTCAGTGTTTCTTTGTAACTTTGCTCTTAAAGGTGTTTTCATTTCTTTGTTCTTTTTAACAAGTGTTCTGTGATGACTATGGAAAGGGAGTATAATGGTCAGTAATGAGAATGGAGAGATAAGCATGCAGCTGTACAATCAACGTGGGAAAAATGGGGTGGACATTAACCTCAGAAGAGGAGGTCTGTGAATGTTGGTTAACTAATAGTATTGAGGCCCACCAGATTTCACAGATTGTAATATGAATTTAGTATACTGTCTGCTTTCTAAGTTTCAGTTTTGAGCCACAATCTTGTATGGTATGCTTTCTGGATTAATGTGCCAATAAAGTTTTCTGTTTAACTCTGAAACTGCCAGTCACTACATCTGGGAATGCAAGAACATGATAGATAGGCCTATAGTTCTTTGGACCTGTGGCATCTCTATCTTCTTTTGGGATCAAAATAATATTGGCACTCTCCCATCAGGTATGTCCTTTAAATCCAAAACTGCATTGTATGTTGTAGTGGAATTGCTAACTCCTCTTCCAAACATTTATAATATGTTCCTGGAAGACCATTTGGACCTGGGACCTTTCCCAGATTACTTTTTTTAATTGCCTCAGCAAGTTAAAAATAAACATTATTTCTAAAGCCTCAAACCTGTTCTCCTGCAATGTATTTCCTGATAATCCAAAGCTGAAGATATTCTTAAGGCGAATGCTGATGTTGATCTGCCTACTACAGACTACTGTTTGCAGTCTTGAGAGCTGGGCGGATCATGAGAGGACAAAACTCACTAGAAAAGACAATAATGCTCAGAAAAGTGGAAGGCAATATGAAAAGAATAAGACCTTATTACAGATGGATTTACTCAATAAAGGAACAGCTCTGAGTTTGAAAGACCTGAATGTGGCTGTTGATGACCAGCACTCTTGAAGGCCTCTCATTCATAGGGTTGCCATAAGAAGAAGCTGACTTGACTGCACATAACTACACCACCACCACTCAGAAAGAAGTTCATTTATGGATCACAGCACCAGTACTGCTGCTGCCAGACTTACTTATCCTCCTCTATTATCCCTTTATTCCTGTGCTAGAAGTTGATAGTTTTTCTAAGATGCAGAGCCTGGACATGTCCCTTTTTGGGATTATACAAAAAATCATGCTGACTGGTTCAATTTGGAGCATTGTAGTAAAAAATAAATAAATCATGTTCCCAAGACTTGGTTGGAGGAGGAGGCGGAGGATAAGTTAATTGCCCAAGCTGGTGTGTTTGTAAAATGCTGACTTCAATACTTGCCATTCTACTCTCTCTCTCTCTCTGTAATTATGCTACCAAACAACAGGTTAAGAAAGAGTCCATTCAAATCACCTTTTAGAACTCATGTAGTTTCAGTTGCATATAAAACCTTAATTTTAGTTGTACACATAATGGATAAATTGACGCAGGAAAAGACATTGGGGCTAATAAATGGAAATGCATTCCATTTGCAAGACACTTTAAATGAGAGGATTTTCATTCACAGTCATGGGATGATAGTATCTGATACAATGCAGACTTAAATAATTCTTCAGAAGAGCTCAGCAAGGCTGGCATCGGGAGCTAACATGACTGGGCATCTATGGACGTCTATACCTCTGCCCGGTTCCCTGCAACTTTTTCTGCTCTTCACCTTTGTCACAGGCTTGCTCCTTGCAGTCCCTGTGAGCAGGTGAATGACAGTAGGTGGCAAGTAGAAAGAAGTGACAGTTCCACTGTCTGCTTGCTTGCTTCTGCACCAGTGATTCTTCTGGCACCATGTCAAGCCAGACCAGCACAAGGAATTTTGAAGAGTAGGATAAAAGAATGCTCTCCCAGTCAATCTACAGAAGCTGACAATGTTGGTAGCTGAATTTTACTTCAGTACTGATGAGGAGACTACATCCTCAACCATGTCTAGGAGCAGATTACCTGAAGGGGCACAGGGCAGGCCGGCCATGCTTGCCTTGAGGAGGAAGGCATCCAGAGAAGGAGGACAGCAGGAGGAATCAGAGTTGGAACTGGAGTTTCCAGCAGGCAGGTGGACTCTTGGGACCACTGAGAGGCTGAGCCTGGGCTCTCCACAGACGCAGAGACATAATCATGGAGGCAGAAAGGATTCCTAGGTCCCAGAAGCCACAACAGCAGAAGAGGAAGCTGCAATTAAATTTCTCCTCTTGCTTTCCCCCCAAAATTGGGACTCAAAGCGGCTTACAATTTAAAAGTACAAGACAAGTAAAAACATACAAAAAGTGAACATTAAAACCGAATTAAATTATTCACAATATTAAAACAATTCAAACCTAAAGTTAAAAGACTATAATGCAATTTTAAAAAGATAAAAAAGAATTATAAACAGTTCATTTTAAAACACTACATAGCCTGTTCTTTAAAAACTTTCTGCTTTAAAAGCCTGTTGGAATAAAAAGAATTTTGCTTGCTGCCGGAAGGACAAGGAGGAGGGCATTCTGGCCTCCCTGGGAAGGGTGTTCCAGAGACTTAGGGTAAACACCAAAAAGGCCCTTTCTTACATCCTCGCCCACTGTGCTTGTGATGGTGGTGGGGCAGAAAGAAGGGCCTCTACTGATGATCCCAGGGCCAGGGCAGGCTCATACAGGGAAATACATATTCCCAGATAGCCTGGACCTGAGCCATGTAGGGCTTTAGAGACCATAACAAGCACTTTGAACTGTGCCCAGAAACAAACTGGCAGCCAGTGCAGCTGTTTCAACAGGGGTGTAGTCTGGCTGCAGCTCTTTGGACCAGCTGAAGTTTCCAAACACTCTTCAAAGGCAGCCCCAAGTAGAGCACGTTACAGTAGTACAAATATAACCAAGGCATGTACCACCATGGCCAGATCCGATGTCTCAAAAAATGGGTGCAGCTGTCGTACAAGCTTTAAATATACAAAAGCACTCCTGGCCACTGAAGAAACCTGGGCCACCAAATTCAAAGAGGAATCCAGGAGCACACCCAATCTGTAAACCTATGTAGAATTCAGTAAAGCCTGACCCAGCAGAAGTTGTCCTAATCCATGTCTGCTGTAGTATCCTGTTTCAGGGTGGTGAGTGTCATACCTGTGATTTAAGAGAGCAGGCACTGAATCACCAAGCCAGAACAGGGTCAAACATAATGGGTCTGTCAGCGCAGAAGTGTGATCAATGGAAACCAGGCTCTGAGCATGAAAAGTAACCCAAGAAGGGTCCAAAGCAAGCAGGGAGTCACTGAAGAGGAACAAGCTAAAGGTAAGGAAACAAGAGAGCAGATAATGTCACACAATGCCAAGCAGAGATAGTAGACCTGTTGACTTCCTAATTTATAACCATGGGTAAATAAATTTGGTTGGACTCATTAACTCAAGTGTGTGTGTGTGTGCGCTTTGGAAGCACAGCAAGGTGGTCCTGTTCTTTTGTTGCTGCTGCTTTAATCTCTGACATTCAGAACAGTGCAGTATCTCTGATTCGTGCTTTTCAGTGTCTACATGGGATGGTCCAGGCTCCATTTCCAAGGCAGCTATACTAGCCTCCTCTGTCTCTAAAGAAGGGCCATCAGCCACCTCTAGCTCTGACTGGAGCCTGTTATCTGGGCTCACTTCATCCCCTTCTTCATTAGATGAGGCCTCCTGCAGGTAGGATATGACATACACTTCCCTGGACAGCTGGGTATGCAGCACTCATGCCTGAACTGCTGGATTCAATGTCTGTCTTGTCCTGCTGAGTTCCCTGCTTCCAGTATTCCTGACTGTTAGGCCTCTTTGGCTTGCTTGACCCTAGCACATTTTCCAGAATCCACTTTGCCTGCTCTGCTTTTTGAAACTGCTCCCTGTTTGTTCTTCTAATGATGATGCCCTGAGATTCTCCATGCACCAGGCTAGGCCTGACTTTCACTCTTCCCTTGTGGCTCCTTGCATTGATTGCTCAGTGAATGATCTGAACTTGTTGATTATTTGCAACCACAGAAGAGGATAATGTGGCATATGGAGAAAACTCAGGAGGAACAGCCAGGTGCCACCCCAACAGAGGTCTGCTATCTCTGACCTCTGAATGACACAGCTGCCTCTGGTGGTGAGGAGGAGAAAGAACAGGAATTGTCAACAAGTAGGCAGGGAGTTATAAGTTATAGTTGTTAGTAGCTAATTACTTCCATGCTGTTTGCATGACCCAGTCTTTGATTGCTATTTTACATGAGTTCACCTCACTTCTGCATGGTCATTAGATTCAGAAACTGAGCTGGGAACGAGAAAGCCCTAGGTAGGAATACCACCTCTATCATAAACTTAACATAGAATTGTGGTTCTCTCCAGATATTGCTGAATTGCAACTCACAGCAGCCCTGCCCAATATAGCCAGTTCTGGTCCCTGTATTATATAGACAGGCTCTCTCTGAGTCTTCAGTCTCCAATCTGCAATATTGGGTTGGAAATGACCTGCCTTATAGGAGTATCATATGGATTGCAATAGATAATGCATGTGGAACACTTCAAATAGTTGGAAGTGCTACAAATAGATGGAAGTATTACATAAATGTTATCATTAGTATTGTTATTATTTTTGTGGAGAATGAAGGGTAAACTTCTACACTGTGCTATTCACTGGAGTTGTTTTTGATGGTGATGTTTCAGTGCTTCCCTGATGGTCAACCTATAGAGCAGGACTGGGGAACTTTTGGCCCTTTGATATTTGGCATCACAGCTCCCACTGTTGTGATGCCTCTTGCCACCTTGGGCTGTTGTAGGCCAAGCAATCTTAAGAGCCAAAGGCACCCAGCCTCTCCATGAAGCTTCCTGAATGTAGCAAACCATAGAATTCAGTACACGAGAATTCAGTGGTGCTTAACTTGGGGTCTAGAGGCCCCCAGGAGTCCACAGTGTTTTCACAGGGAGTCTGTGAAGGCTTGAAAGTTGCTTGGCTCACCTCCTTCCTGCAGTGGAGTGGCTACATGACAGGACCCAAGGCAAAAGCTGGCTGGCTTGGGCTAAACATTGCCATTAAATCCACTCCAGCCACAAACTTGTAGAAAGAAGGAACAGAAAAATCTTCTCCCCCTCCAGTGCCTCTGAGTGAAAGTTTAATGCCTGGTGTAACTGTATTATTCTTATTATTGTTATTGTTTAAAATCTTGAGTTAAGTCTTGGGGGACCTTGGCAACAAAAGATATTTAAAGGGGGTCCCTGGTAAAGGAATGGTAAGAACCACTGCTAGAATTCATCCGGACTTAAAAGTGACCAGGTGAAATAAGGGAGAAGGCTCCCGCACTTTAAAGGTTGTGTAGAAGGGGAAGTTGCAGCAGTTGTTGCTTCCATGGCAAGCAACACCTGTTGAAATTCCCGCTTGCAGCCACCCATTAATGGGAGAGGAGCCTTTTCCCTTATTTCACCGGGTCACCCTATCCGGACTACACCTAAGCACATCTCCCTGAGGTGCTAGGTTTCTAGATGCAGATTTTAAAAATCCATGTTCAGTGGCAACATAAACCTTTTATGGGCGGTTGGACGCAGGAAGAGACATCAAGCACACAACAGCTCTCCGAGGCCATCTCATAACAAACAGTACAATAGAACCCCGGGAATCCCAAGGCCGCCAGGATCCCGCCTCCTATTTTAATAGCCCCGCCCTTGCTCAGAGCGCGATACCACGTGACCAGAGCCGCCTCCCCACCGCGCGGCAGCTTTTTTTTCTATCGAAGGTGGGCGGAGCTTGAGCTCATTCATTCAGGCGGCTGGCTGGAAGGGCGGGGCCTGTGCGTGGCGGCTGATGTTGCTGCTGCTGCTGCTTCTTTGCGGCGCGCGCGGCGTCTTATGAATGAAAGCAATTTCCCGGAGCGCCGGAGGCGGCAGAGACCAGCCTGCTGAGTAGATCGCCAGGAGGGAGACCCACAGAGGTATGTTGCATGACACAGACAAGCCGGGGACCAGCCCTAGGCGTTGTTTTTCTCTCCCTTGCAAACTCCCGGGACTTTTTGGCCCTTTGGTAACATTGGCTGTGGAGGGATCTGTTGGCTCTCGGCGATCTGTTAAGTTGTGATCAGATCCCGGCAGTCTTTGGAAAGGATTGCTTGGTTGTTGTTGTTTTGGTACAACCTGATCCTTAATCATTTCCCCTTCCAGGACCGGTTTAAGGAATTTTGGGGGGCCCTGCAATGCTTTATTTTGGGGGGGGGCATATGCTTATCTCAGGTCAATGTAACCTCACTCAATGTAAGCTATTCACAGGACAGGATATTCAGGTTATTACTAATAATGTTTTTTTACTACTATGGGGCCCCCCACAATGATGGTCCTCCTGCGGATGCTGACGCCACGGGTGCCTTAAACCGGCCCTGTCCCCCTCCCCTCTCCAAAACAAGTACTGCTTTGGAGCGGGTAATGTCCCCAGTTTGCTTGGCTCCAGCCGCGTGAGGAGATGCGCTTCCAGCCACGGCGACGGGTTCAAATCCCTGCTTTAAAAGGACACCGTCTGGAAGTGGAGCTGACGCATCTGGTGGGGAAGCTCCACATCCATAGACCACAGAGGGGCTTATTGGGTGGGGGCGGGCGGAGGCACCGTGATCGGATTGATGATCTCTTTGGAGATCTTTGCCGCACGGCCAGCCGAGGGGAGAGGAAAGGCTTTCCCGGCTCCGCTGGTGCTCTGACCCACCCGAGCGCTGCTGGCCCCGGAGCGGCTGATTCACGCTGCAGATTCAGCCCCCCAGCTTGGCATTGCGGCTTGGTTGAGAGATCGCCCTCGCTGGTTTATTAAGTATATTTTACCCCCCCCCTCCTCCGTTGTATACTCCTCTTTCCTAACGCTGCTCTTCTTGGAACGGATTCCTAGAGCGCTTTACAAAGAGGTATTAAAAGCAGTTGCCCAGTCTAACCCAATCAATAGACTTAAAACAGTCTCTCACACTACACTGTTATCTCGCTATCGTCCCACTTTAACTGCGGTGGCTGCCTCCTGTGGGAGTTTAGTGAAGCATAAGCGCTCCCTGGCCAAACGCCCCTCTCTAAACTGCAAATCCTAGGATTCCACAGGAGGCATCCCTGTAGTGTGTGTGTGATATAGGAGAATGAAAAATGTGTTCCTGTCCCTCCACTCCCGTCCCAGCCCCGCCACAATCACCCTCCCCACCACACTTACCTCCTCCCCCATTGTTCCAGCAGCCAAGGAGTGAATGGAGCTCTAACAGAGCTCCCTTCACTTCCTGGATCAAAATCCTGTGGATTCTTGCAAGAAGAGGCAAGCATGGGAAATTCAAAAATAAAAATAAAAAGAACACAGAAAAATCACACCAAGCACAAAAACACACTTGAAAGGTAGAAGTAACCTGGGAGAGTAATAAAAAATGTGTCACTTACTTAAATGTTCTGATCTCACCCGGAAGTGTTCTGGCAGGGACTTCCCATTGACCCTGGGATCTCATCAGCATAATGGGGCACCTTTTCGCTCTCAGGATCATCTGTGATAGAAACGGAATGCGGGATCTATTGACGGCTTATCCCGTCAATAAAAAGCAGCGCTGGCGAAACAGCAGCAGAATGGGAGCATAACAAGGGGGAAATGGCATCGTCTGAAAAGGGCGCCCCTTTGAGATCTCCTGGCGTTCATGTAACACCACTTTTAACACATCTGATAATCTCCATTGTCCTAAGGACAATATCACACTACACTGTTACAGTGCTACTAAATAGACATAAAGCTGACAGTAAAGAGACATACAGCTGAAAAACAGCCATGTTGACCAAATAGCAAGGGAGATGAAAAATAAAAAAAGTACCTAAAAGCACCCTCCACCCCATAAACAAAATGGTTGTCTTCACCTGACATCCAAAAGACATCAAACTTGGCACCAGACGGGTTTTTCTGTGGAGGAGAGCCTTCCAAAGTCAGGTTGTCACAAGTCACCTTTGAAAGCAGAAAAGCAGCTCCGAGAAAGCTCTGAATACTCAGGCAGGTTTGTGTTAGAGGAAGTGGGGTGTCTTTATGGGTTCTGATCCATTTAGGGCAGGGCCGGTTTAAGGAATTTTGGGGCCCCCTGCAAGACTTTATTTTGGGGGGCCCATATGGGCCAGCTTAAGGGATTTTGGGGGCCCCATATGAGCACGACCCGTCAGTCATCTCCCCCTCAGCGCACAAGCTCCCCACATAAAATGCCCTTCTTCCCCACACACACTGTCCCACTTCCCACCCGGTCCGAACAGAGGCACCCCACATTCCCAAAAGAAGACTCCCCAGAGCTCCCCCCATGCCCCTTAGGCAGAGGCCCTGGGTGCCTCACCTTTAGTCTCTGCAGGTGGCTCAGCTGCAGGATGAAAGGCTTGGGGGCCGCGGTGGAGGGGAACCTCCCGCTCCTCCTCCTCCTCCTCTTCCTTCGAGGGCCCCTGGCTTGAGCTGCCACCACCGCCTCCCTCTCCGCCCCCCATGGCCGGCCCTTCTTCCAGCCTGGGACTTCTCCCCAAGGCCGGAGCCAGGGCGGGGAGATGGAGAGAGTGTGGGGGAAGGAGGGATGGCCAGGCGGGCGGCGGGAAGGCGGCTGGCTGGAGGGACGCCCCGGCACCGGACCCTGGTGGGAAGGAGCCAGGATGCTGGAGGGAGGAGGAGGTGGTGGGACCACTGCCAAGCTGTGGTGGGGGGAGGGCTTTGGGTTTGGAGGGAGCGGATGGAGGAGGACTCATGGGGCCCCCGCTGTGGCTGGGGCCCCCTGCCAATGCTGATTTGGCAAACTGGTTAAACCGGCCCTGATTTAGGGCTTTCAACCAGCACCTTAAAATATGCTCAAGAATAGAAGAGAAACAAGTGTGATTGTAGTTGGTGAAAGATGTTCTATTTGCAGAGTTCTGGTTTTGTAATCTAATAGCTGTATTTTGCACCAGCAGAAGTTTCTCAACAATCTTCAAGGTTAGCCCCGCACAGATCTCATTATAGCAGTCCTGATAGAAAGTTACGCAATGCCTGTAACTGGGTGTCTGTCCAGAAAAGTCTGCAGATGGGACACTGGCAGTTGCTAGTAAAAGGTGTTTTGTGCCTCATAGTGTTTCACTTCCAAATATAAAAAATAAGATAAATCCCTCCTCTTTCCTTGTCTCCAGAGTTCAAGCCAAAAGTTTTGCTGACTTTATGTTCTGCCATACTTGAAGCCTATCTTCTCATTCTGCCTAGTGTTCTGGTATGTGTTTAAATCTCTCACACATGGGTATACAATATAGAAGTACCCAATTTAATGGAACAGTTCTGGCTTAAAATGTATGAGATGTGAAAATATTGAAGATTTCTTAGTTGTGAAAATATTGAAGATTGCCTTTCTCAACCTTTTTACCCTGGTGGAACCCTTGAAACAACTTTCAGGTCTCAGGGAACCCCTGTCTAAAAATGATTATATCTACAATGTGTGTGCGTGCACGTGTATTATTTTTTCAATCTCAATATTTTGTGGAACCCCTAGCAACCTCTTGTGGAACTCTAGGGTTCCAGGGAATCCTGGCTGAGAAACTCTGATCTAGACTATGATGACAATGTCCAGAAGGAAGATTTTGTTGTCTTCCACCTGTTGTCCTCCAGTTCTTTACTGGCCATGTTGACATGGGGTAATGGGAATTGTTATTCAGTACATGTGGAAGGTATCAGAGGTGGGAGAAAGCTGGAACAAAGAACTGAAGGTATTTTCAAGATTTTTTAAATCTTTTTTTTAGTCAATCTGTTGTTTACTCTGGTAAATTAAACTGCATTAATTTGTCAGTAGAGTTTTTAACCATCAGTAGATCCAGCCAGTTTGGCTTTGTACTTTACCATCTACATTTAGATGAGTACTGTAGAAACCTGTGTTAGTCCATTTGAAAACAATATCCAAAAGCCACAGTAAGGCAATGCCTTTATTAGGAACAAGCAGAATGTCTCTATGATGTTGTGAGCATGCTTTTGAGTTCTCTAGAACTTTTCTTCAAGCTGGAAATCAGAGCTTGGAAAAGCTGCTTTTTCAGAAGACAATTCCCAGACTCCCCAGTGGTCATGATAGCTACAGGATTATGGGAGCTGTTGTCCAAAGAAGTAATTTTCCCAAGCTTTGCTAGAAATAAAATCGGGAGAGGGAAGGTGAAAGATAAAAAAGGATCTGGTGTTAAACTCAAAGAGGCTTACCGCCCTCTGAAGAAAAGCAGAAAGGCAGCAGGAACATTCTGTCTTCTCTGCTGCCTTATCGCATGATGTCACTGTTCTTCTGGCATTCTTTTGATTCCAGTCCCGTGAGGGACCAAGCTAAAACCGTGTCTTTTTGCTAACAGGTTTTTCCGGTTAGCAAAAGACATGGTTTTACCTCAGTACCTAATGGGACTGGAACGAAAAAATGACAATGCCATGTGGTAAGGCAGCAGGAAGGATGCTATGTTCCTGTTGCCTTGCTACTTTTCTTCAGAGTGTGGTAAGCTCCTTTGCCATTTGTAAGAGTGCTAAGATTGAGTTATGTGGACTTTACTAGATTGTCCTCCTTTAGGCAATGAACGTGCTTCAGGTAGCTCCAAAGTCTACTGGAAATCATGCCCTTCTCTTGTCCTATTCTTCTGCCCACTGCCAATGTTTCTGTCTAAACTCTGTCCTTTGAGTTGAAACTGAAAAGTGGAATGTGTTTTTCAAGGCATAATATCTGGAAATCTTGATCCTGCCTCCTAAGGTTTCCTTGAAACAAGCATGGTTAGTGGATTTGCTGCTGCAACACCTGCAGCTGTTCACAGTTGAATGGGAGCTCTCTACATCCCAGGCCAGAAGTTCAGCACCACCAGAGCTTCTGTTCTTGCTTGGAACAGCTGTGGGAAGAGTGGTGCTTAAATCAAAATTAGATTCCTAGCCTCCTGGCAGCAGCTCCACTGGTCACCCTTGCATTTCAATAATAAATGTATGTAGTGTATACTGTGTTTGTTCTCTAATTTACTGCTATGCTTTGGATTTGGATGGCATCTTCCTTTTATCATGTGTTTCTGGAATATTTTAACTCCCTTTGGAACAACACACAAATGGCATCCTTGGAATGTACATTGTTCAATGTAAACCTGTTTCACTCACCTTCACCTGCTTTGCCTTAGTAACACCCTATGTCGTATCCCTAGCAATTAAAGAAAATCAGGAGGGATTCCTGATGCATATTAATCTTGGCACTAGCATGCTAGCACTAAGGTATTTGTTTTTGTCTCAAGTCACAATCAGTACTGTGAATTGATCACATCCCTCATACAATGGACACAAAGCATGGCCTTGATGTGATGGGTTAGCCATGCAGCTGTTTTCGCTCACCTTCCTCACTGCAATCAAGGTTACATGATAAGTGTTTTCATGTTGACTCTGTGGAAGTCCAAAGAATCCAAATAGTATCAAAGCTAAAACCAGCAGAGAATCTGCGGTGTGCCTTATCCTAATCTTTCCTGCTTTTGCAAAGATTGCATTGGAAAGATCAGTGCCATGCATTGAACAGATGTTTTTTGAGACCACATTGTCATCACCAGAATGAGAAATACACCTGTTTTTAAAACTTGTGATTCTCAGGATCTGATTGTTTCCTTCCAATATTTTGCTGTCTTGCGCTTTTATTGCTCTTGTATAAGTCACAGAATGCATACAACTCTATGCAGAACTTGCAAATATTACTTTTCCAGGCCATTGTCCCCAGACCAAAGCTAGTAGGCTGTACTGGCTGAGGGATTCTGACAGTTGCAGTCCATAAAGTTTACTTCTCCAAGCACTGGCCCTATGGGTGGCCTAGGCCTTTGAGCTACAAATATAGGAACCCACAAATACAGGAATTCACTATCTGGGTAGGCAACGGGTTGTTGAGATGATGAAAGTAATCCTAACGTAAATGTCAAAGAATACCTTTTGTCCCAACGAGATCCTGTGGTGATTCACCTTATTCAGAAGGAAGGGGACAAAAATCTCAGGGGAAAGCCTTTGCAACATTTCCTGAGGTTTTAAAAATAATGCATGGAAATGCACATTATCACTCATTTGGACAACCAATTTGCATCGCAGCACATTCTCAGTGAGGGCAGAAGTGGAAAGCTGATTGGTCAGACGTTTGTGGGGGGTGGGCTTGTCCGCAATGAAGTGGCCGGAAGTGCCATTTTGGAGTTTCGCTTTGCCAATCTCATGCTTTTTTGCTACGCTGAGGCGGCCAAACAGCTTTTTTAAGTGGAAGGTTGCACTTGCGTATCTTTGATTTGCAGTTAAAAAAAATACTGTGCAGTGGCGACAACTTGTTGAGAATAATAATGCAAGTAATTCACTCTCAGCCACAAAGTTGATTTGCAGGCATGGCTGCAAGTGAACTCTGAACACGAATAGCTTCTCGTACCAGCGATTTTGCCAAAGGACTGTGGAAACAAATGAATGCTGTTGTGATTTAGCATTAATGCGCAGCAATTAGCATTATATCTTCTTATCTAGACAACTCTCAAGCTTCCTTTTGTGTACGGAGAGCCTGGACATGGCATTAACCATTGCTGCCATGTGCTGTGGGCACTTGGCTGGCACTGTGCACATAGCAGGTTGGATGTATTGTTTTGGAGCACAAGTAATTTGTTGGAAAAATCTAGCATTCTTCCCCCACCCCCTACTTGCTGGGTATTAGAGCAAGCAAGTCTCAGGAAAGTTTTAGGGATCTCCTGCATGTCAAAGAGTTCCTCCCCCTTTTCCTCAACCTATCCTTAGTGGGGTTGGCTTGTAGTGAGAGAATGCAGCTAAGCCGTATCATCATGTGACCCAGGTCTACTAACCTTGTGGGTTCAAAGGTTTTATGATTCTTTGTTCTACCTCTGAAGAAGAAAGATGCATCCTAGCATGCTCCTGTAGGGATGCCTATCTTCCCTATTTTCCCCCAGTTTCACTGGATGATGAGTCACTACTTCTAACCTAAATCTTTTAGTCAGTTAGAATGTAGCTTCCTATGCTAACACACATTGGAAACTGCTTAATGCAGTGTAGATGTGTAAATAGCTATTGCTTAAAACAATCTGTAAGCCACTCTGATACCCTTGTGGCTGAAGAGCGGGGTATAAATAAATAAATATGCATATGTAGATTGAAAAGCCATTAGTAAATGCTTAAGTATTTCTTTCAAGAAGAAGTTGTTTGTTTTTCTTTTGTTCTTAGCCGGTTGAGGTCTAAGTACTTTACTAATTGAGTCCAGTTTCTAGTCTCTGCCATTGTGCTATACTAGAAGTTAATATCTGACAGTTTTAACTTTGAAGAAAACTTTCCCAAAGGGCTTACACCCTGGGACCTTTAATGAATTTTTTATTTTTAAGTTTTATCACCCACACATAATTGGCTTAGGACAGAAACAGTGTAAGGGAATTTAAAGGGATCCCTCATCTGTCACAAGAATAAATTCTGAGATCCTGTAACCCTTATAAAACACTTAAGCATGCTCTTTTCTTGCAAAATGTACCTTTCCCTTGGATGTTCAGCTCTCCAGATGTTGTTCGATCAGTCCTAGCCAGCAAAGCCAAGAGCAAGGGATGTTGGGAGCAGTAGTCCCACAACATCCAGAGAGCCACAGGATGTTGACTTTATCTTGTTATGCAAAGCAGGGTTAGGCTACTGTGGCAGATACAGGAGCAAATTTTCACCCCTGTGTCCTCACAGTGTGCTGCATCACTCCTTTTTCTGGTCTGTCACATGATTCTCACCCCTGGTTTAAAGCATCTAGGCTATGGCATGTTGGAACATACCCTTGGGATGATACTGTCATGTACCAGTGTCCCCAAACTCATAGAGCACAAGCTTCAGGTTGCATCAGAAAGCTTTATTGGTAGAAATCTAGGAAACATACAATACCGTATAAAGTCATTGCTGAGACTGAGAGCCTAATGGTTACACTGTAAATTAAAAGCATTTTACTACAATCAACAAAATCTGGTGGGCTGCATAGCTTTTGTTTCTCCAACATCCTTTGACACAGGCATTCCTGAAAATGAAAGTTAACATTTTCCCCAGAGTCTCTAACTGTGTGGCTAGAACCATTAATTGCAGATGCTTGGTTTTCTGTTTCCTGAAGCATAGTCCAGACAGCTACACATACCTCATTTCACCCCACACAAACTGCTATGCACATTTTGCATCAAAGCCCCAGGGAAACTAATGAATATGGCAAAAGCAGGGACAGGGGGACCAATCTTGACAGATATCAACAAGCAGGAGAACTCATTCTTTTTGTCAAAATAAGGTTGCTGTGGGAGGTTTGAGAATCCCAAGGTAGTTTAGCTGTTGTCCTTTGACCAAGGTATTAGAATTGAGAAGATATTAAAGTTTAGACTGCCTAAATAAGAAATTAATGACAAGCAGGCCTTTTCTTTTTGCGAAACCACAAATGATGCTTTTGTGTAAATAGGTGTGGGTGTGGGTGTGCGCACACAGGATTGTTAGTAGTGTTGGGGAGAGGTCTGGAGATTACTTTTTCAATATATTTGTATGCAGTCAAACCTTGATCCTTCATCTGCTTGGTACAGGTAGATACCATGTTTTGTACAGAAATGGGGAGGTGCACTGTTGGCATAGAAACTCTTGTTTTATGTGATTACATTTCAGCTGGATTACTTCCCACCTACATGTTTAAGCGTAGGAATCTTCTTGTTTGAAAATGAATGGTGCTATTCTGTTCAGGACCAAATTCTGATGATCTATCTATATTAAATAAGTGGTGGGGATGATGATGGCTGTAATGACATAAAGACCCGTGCCATGCAAGGTCAGTTTGTCACCTATTGCTTAATGCTCTCTTCCTGACAGTATTACGGTAGTGCATCAACTATGTTGGAACAAGCAGTGCTAGATGAATGATGCAGAACTGGAACAACTCACTTTCAGCCCCCAGGATATTCAGCTCCACCCACAACATATTATCAGTGCAAGGTTTATACTGGTTAGCAAACTGGTTGACTGGGATTTTAGGCAACACACAATAGCACAAGGTTAAACAACCTGGTGACCTCCAGATGTTTTGGCCTGCAAATCTCCTCAGTCCCAACCAGCGTAGTCAGCGGTAAGCTTTTCATGGAGCTATAATCCATGACATCTTGAGGGCATCATGCTGTTTCTCCTTGAGATAGAGCATCATGGACTGTAGGATGCCACTGAATCTATATCGTAGGGGTGGGCAAAAGGTGGCTGAAGGATTTCAGGCTGAAGATATGAAGAAAAAAAACAGGCGAGGGGACAAAATGCAGTAGAATTTGTTAGTTTGTGAATTTGTTGGTTTGTGAACTTCAGTGTAAACCCTACAAGACTGTTTTGGTTGCCTCGGGAAGCAGCAGTTTTGCAATTAAAAAAGGGTATGATCCTCCCTACAACCTCTCCAAATGAAAACTGGGAGTGAACCTCTGGCCACTCCCTGTTTTTTGTGCATTTAATTACTTCCCCACATTTTCAGGGCTGTGTCTTGGGGGACTGAAAATTCTCCATGGGCCTACTGGATCGGCCTGCCCTTGCCATATTGGGACATCTTCCTCAATGTGCCTTGCAGCAGGGTCTTTCCACAGTATTGGGATGCATGTCTTAAGTACGGTAGTGGTCAAAATGTGGTTCAATATACAACTCCATCATCTTTTGTAACACCATCAGTGGACTTCTCAAAAGGGAACTTGATTGATCATTGGGTATTAGGCCCTTAGTTATGATAAAGACTGTGGAAGAGGAGAGTTTTGAAGCAGCAAACAGGGGCGATTCCATGTAAAAGTTCTGTGAAGGAGTTCTAGGTATACTAGGTGGGTTATGGATAAGAGAAAAAGAAACTTCCAGGGTCTGTTCAGGATGGTGGACTTGACGGAAGAAAGATCGCTGACCAGGATATATTGGGAAATTAGGATAGGATAGCAAATAAGAATACCTGTGGAGATCTTTAAAGTATAAGAATGACTTTTGTTATATTGTTTATGATTATGAAGTAGCAAAGGTAAAATTGTCTGTAATAATTTAGAACATTTATTTTCTGCTTTTCCACCCACAGGGGTCTCCAAGGCAGCCAATATTTAATTTTTGGAATAATGAAGCAAATTAGCCCTCATTTTCATTGGAAATGCTTCCAAACAGTACTGCTAGCTCAATGTATTACAAATGTGAGTGAGGACAAATCACCCATAACTGTCATATTTGACTTAAAAAACAGCAAATGGTTTTTAAAAAAATCCTTGAAGTACATAATAGCTTTTAGTTATCTTCTCTGGCAGAAACAGAGTGAGGATTTCTGACTGAAGATAATAACAAGCCAGGTTGGATTGGGAAAAGCGGAATGCAGTAGAAATCGTTGGATTGCTTCAGCAGCCATTAGTATGGAAACAAAATGATCTTTTTTGAAAAACAAGGGGTGGTTGAATCTTGTTGGGCGGTAAGGAAAATGAGCGATATGACTAGGAATAATTCACAGCAATTCAATTCTTTTTAATATATTCCAGACAAATCAAGACTCCAGGGGACTGTTGGCTTAGTTATTTATGAACACTTTGGGTGATATGATGGTGGAGCTTTAAAACACAATACACTTTTAAATATAATCAGCTGCATCCTTGGACGACAGTGCTTGCCTTCAGGTAAGACATTTTGGCCACACACTCCTACTGATTTGAGCCCAAGTTTTTTACTGGAATTATGAATCCTGTCTGTTTCATGCTGTGTCAGATAAAGATGCACTGAGAACACTTCACATAGGAAGTGTAGATTCCACTGTGAGTTCTTCATATCTCTGCAACATTGTGTGGTAGGTGCCAAGTCTGCTTCTGTGCTTCAGCATCTCTATCTTCAGTCATACCTAATGTTAAAGTCTGTCTGCAGCAACTTCCTCTTCTTTCTGGAAGGAAGAACCTGAAACCTGGACTGACAGTAGACCGTAGAAGTCTACCATGTGGATTCCTGCATGCAGGGTTCTGAACCAAGCAAGGTTTGCAAGACAGCACTGGGCAAGGTAAGGTTCAGGCAGCAACAAGGCAAAGTCAAGCAAAGCAGAGGCCAGACTCTAATATGGCAAGTAGCACCCTGGATAGCTCCATGTGAGGCTCATGTGGAAGTGAAGAAGAAACACACTCAAGTGCTGCTTCTGCAGCAACAACATTCAGGCAGAGCAACTTAAAAGTTGCAGCTCCATCTGAGTGGCTAAGCCTCCCTCTTGATTTAAGCAGAGTCTTCAGCTAAAGGGGCCTAGCCTGTTTTAAGCAACTGTTTATTCCCTCTGTGTGTGTGTGTGTGTGTGTGTGTGTGTGAGAGAGAGAGAGAGAGAGAGAGAGACAGAGACAGAGACAGAGACAGAGATAAGTAAGATAGTTGTTTCACTTGGGCTTGAGTCAGAAAGGGGCAATACAGCCTCTTGAGTCAGGGGAGGGGAGGACCAGGAGCCAGCTGTTAGGACAATTCTTCTCACCCTCTGAGTCTCCACTTGAATCCATAGTCTTACCTATCTAAGACAGGACCTGGGATCATGGAACTATATTTTAATTCTGGGCAGCCTCCGGTGAAGATATCTTGGTTTAATAAACTGAGATTATAATGAGCTTTGTCTCCCCTCGTCCCATCTCTGTGGCCTTAGACTGAACCAGTCAGGAACTTGGGATATGAAGCCATCTTGAATTGGGGTTTCATAACTTGGCTGATTCCAAAGAATATTCCAAAAATAGGATGAAATGGAAAAGTGTGATTAATGGAAGGCATGTGCTTGTTCCCAAAACTATGGCTGAAGGACTTATTCAGAATTCTGTTAAGCCAAGGTATGATTGTCCAAATGTGCTCTGTATCTTTGCAAACCTTTTAATGATAAGCTGCTGTGGAGCCGTGAGACCTGAATAGTGGGCTACAACTTGAATAGAATAAATCGGTTGCTTTAGGGTCTGTTTTACATGGACAGAAGAGCTCTATGCACAAAGAAGGTATTGTCACCTGACTTGGGCGTGTGTGTGGGCCCCTGAGGGTCTATATTAGCTCATCCCATTCAGCAGGTTCCCCCTGTAGGACATGAGCTTCTGGTACAAAACAGGACATAAAATATGCAGGATGCTCCAGTAAAGTTATAAAACAGAACTTACATAGAATCACAGAACCAAATTGTAGAGTTGGAAGAGACCACGAGGGCCATCCAACCCCCTGCCATGCAGGAAATCACGATCAAAGCATCCCTGACAGATGGCCAGCCAGCTTCTGTTTAAAGACCTCCAAGGAAGGAGACCCCACCACGCTCCGAGGGAGTGTGTTCCACTGCCGAACAGCTCTTACTGTCAAAAAGTTCCTCCTAATGTTGAGGTGGAATCTCTGTTCCTGGAGCTTGCATCCATTGCTCCGTGTTCCAGTCTCTGGAGCAGCAGAAAACAAGCCTGCTCCATCCTCAACGTGACACCCCTTCAAATACTTAAACAGGGCTATCATATCGCCTCTTGACTGTCTTTTTTCCAGGCTAAACATACCCAGCTCCCTAAGTCTCTCCTCATATGGCATGGTTTCCAGGCCTTTCACCATTTTAGTTGCTCTTCTCTGGACACGCTCCAATTTGTCAATATCCTTTTTGAATTGTGGTGCCCAGAACTGGACACAGTATTCTAGGTGAGGTCTGACCAAGGCAGAATAGAGTGGCACTATTACTTCCCTTGATCTGGACACTATACCTCTATTGATGCAGCCCAAAATTGCATTGGCCTTTTTAGCTGCCGCATCACACTGTTGACTCATGTTCAACTTGTGGTCTACTAGGACTCCTAGATCCCTTTCACACGTAGTCTCGTTCAGCCAGGTCTCTCCCATCCTATATCTATGCATTTCATTTTTCCGCCCTAAGTGCAGTACTTTGCATTTCTCCATATTGAATTTCATTTTGTTAGCTTTGGCCCAGCTCTCCAGTCTATCCAGGTCATTCTGAATTTTGATCCTGTCCTCTAGGATATTAGCTACTCCTAATTTGGTGTCATCTGCAAATTTGATAAGTATGCCCCTAATTCCCTCCTCCAAGTCATTGATAAAGATGTTGAATAGCACTGGGCCTAAATAAATAGCATTTATTATGGCAGAGAATACATCTTAGATAGGAAAAATAGGAGATATTTATCTGACTTTGGGTAAAAGAATCCCTAAGGCTGACTCTCATGCGTGCATGAAGTTTGCCCCCTTCTTGCTTCAGAGACAAAGGGTTGTAAAACACTAAACCTTCTTGGAGGAAAGGATGGGGGGAATGACCTCTGCATGCAAGCAGGAAGTAAACACAGATCCGACACACACACACACACACACACAGAGAGAGAAATAAACAAGTGTTGATGCTTCTTCACTTCCAACACCCCCAACCTCTGTGTATTTTTTTTGGGGGGGTGTCTTGGATGGGTTGCTATGGAAAGGAAGGGGGTGGAAAAATCCATTTTTGCTAACCCAGTTGTTTACAACTCAATCTGGAGCAATCCAGTATCTTTTTGAGTGGTAATTATGAGAGCACTGTAGACGAACTAAACCATTTTGGAAACTGTAAATTGCTCATAATTTTGAATGTGCTTCTAGTTATAAATATGCATTTCTTTGATCTTTGTTTTTGAAAAAAAAAGTGGCTACAACAAGTAACTTTGAAAATGTGCTTGGGACCATAATAAGGTTCTTCTAATGTGTCATTTATGGTTATGAGGAGAAAGTGGAAATGCTGGGAAACAAGTCATCCACTCAAGTTGAAAGTTGGGAGATTCAGCACAGATAAAAGGAAGTACTTAATTGCTTGCCAGATGATGTCCGAATGGCCACCATCTTAGATGGATTTCAAAAGGGATTTAGGCAAATACACAATTAATAATGTATCACATGGCTTTGAAAAATTCATTTATTGGAGTACAACTGCCAGAATTCCCTGGCCAGCTTAGACACTGACTGTGTTTCCTAGGGTATTCTGGGAGTTTCAGTTCAAAAAATAATATTGTCATCCTATCAATGGCTTCTAGTCACAATTAGGGATGAAACGATAATAAAAAATATTCAGAAATTGTTAAAAAAACCCCATGTTTTTTGAGTGTCAAGAAACCATGGCAAGAAGAATCTTCTGTGTTCGGGACTTATTCTGTGCACAGTTTGTACATAGCTGTTTTGCACAGAAAACAGTATTTTCAGCACAGGAAAAACATTTTGTCCATGGAAAATAATGTTTCAACACAGAAATATTACTGCCTGTGCAGAATAAAGCTGTAAGTGGGGATTCGTTGTGTGTAAAATTCACACATGGTTGATTTGCATAGAAAACAGCATTTTCAGTACAAGAATTAATATTCTGCATTGAAAAATTGTTTTTCACACAGAAAATGCTGTTTCCTGCACAGAAAATACTGTTTTCTATTCATATCAACCATGTGCAAATTTTACCCAGAGCAAATCCCTAATTACAGCTTTTTCTTCAAAATATTATTTTTTGCATCAAAATATTATTTCCCACCAGAAAACGCTGTTTCCTACATAGAAAATATTGTTTTCTGTGCAAATTTTGAACAGAATTTAAGTCCTGAACTGCAAATACCATTCAAAAACTCTTTGGTTTTGGAAGACTTTCTTGCAGTGGGTAGAAAATTGAGGAAATTACTCTTTCCTACCCTTGAGAAGAAATTTACTGAAGAATTACATCCCTAGTCACAGTGGATATAGAGGTTACCCCCACAGTCCTGGCCAGAATGTCTCTGAATAGCTAGGGAACACAGATGGGAGGGTGCTTCTGTACTTGTTTGTGATCTGCCGAGGGGCCTGATCCAGCATCATTCTAATACTCTTATGTCCATTAGTATTAGAAGAATAGACTGGAATTTTTTTACAACAATTATAAACAACTGAATTAAGTTCATAGTGTGAATACAGCATCCAAAAGACTGTTATGTACATGTGTGAGACTGCCTGAGTTTTGAAATCCTTGGGAGAAGGCTTTCTCTTGCTCTCACCATCACCACTGACACAGGAAGGGGCCTCCTTGGTGACAGCTCTTAAACTGTGAAACTGTCTTTCATGGGAACCTAGGCTGGACCCTGCTCTACTCTTCTTCCACAGGATTTTGGCTGTTATAAAAGGTTATTTAATGGAGGGGAGTTCTTTTTTATTCTTCTGTCATGTTTTGAATACTTTTAAATAGCTTTAAATCCAACTGTTTCAATCATGATATTTATTTGTTTTTTTATTTTCACTGTTATGATTTCATATACCGGTAGCTGTTAAATATGTGGTGTCAGGTATCTCAGGTTCCACATTGGGTAGGATATAAAATAATCTAACAAATGAAATAAAAATAGAAGTCAGTGGGTGGGATTTATTCTGGGTTTGTAATCCAGAATGGGCGGGGGGGGGGAAGGAAACCATTGCTTAGAGCAGGTCCGTCATGGCTGGAATTATGGTGTTTGCTGATTACTCTTTAGACTTATAATTTGCTTTCCATGAAAGCATGGTCAGAACAACATGTGCCCAGATACAGAGAACATTGTTAGCCAAAGGATTCTGGGAAGAAGATTGACCAGAGAAAGAAAGATCTGTGGTAAATCTATTTTTGTCTCACTGCTGGGATTACAACTGTTATGTTCTTCAAAACTGACTTGATTTAACTGATGCTTTCTTGTTAAACTGTTGCTAATAAAATCCCCTGGGTTAATGGTAGGTGTACTTGTGCTGTTTCCCCAAAAGGAAATCAAACGCTTCTCCCAAACTGAGAGGAGACTGGAGGGTTTTTGATGCCAAATTTCTAATCTGCCTCTCAGCAGGGCCTTGGAATTTGTCTGCTTCACTGTTGATGTGTAACAATCTTTATCCCACCCACCCCCTGTTTTTTCTCCAAATACAGCATATTCCTATCGTATCATTTCCAGATTTTTAAATCTTGAGTTTCATTTATTAATTACAAGAACAGCATCCCCGAGAGTATAAATCTGGAGACCTGGGCAGAGGCGATAGTGAATACAATGGTCAGAATGGCTTTGAGTAACAAAAGGTCCCCAGCAGCTTCCCCAGCATTCTGCAATAACTTTGCTTAATATTGACTGTAATATATCACATTTGTATCCCACCTTTCTTCCGGTGTGTTCAGGGACATCTACCACACTGAAGTGGAAATCAACCCAGATGTTCTTGTGCTGCAACTCCCATCAGCCCCAGACAGTTTAGCCAATAGGGGTGGTTGCTGGGAGTTTCAGTCTAACAAAATCTGGAGGTCTGCATGATTCCCACTCCCACTCTCGTATATCTTTCCAGCAGCCCTAAGAGGGAGGGTTAGGCTGAGAGACTGCAACCAAGCTGTGTAGCTATGGGGCATTTGAAACACAGCACTCAGTCTCCTACATCAGAGTGGCTTTATTGACCTTGTGTTTCAGGTGGGTGGGGGTCAGCAGGAAAGGAATTCTTCAAAAGTATCTAACAGAGGAGAGGAGAGCTGCGAGGAAGAAGGCTGTTGAAGTGGTTTCTCCAGGCGGGCCAGGAGCCTGGTATACATTCCAAGATAGAAATTGACAGCCACATGACATTCCTTTCAAATGTTGTGTCACCGCTATTTCGCCCATTCCTGCGTGCACTTTCTGAATAAGCTATACTGGTGCTTGCCATGAGGCAAATCTTGTTTATTATTGATTTCTTCCAGCAGCTTGTGTTTGAAAAAGGCAGGTGCATGTGTATGCTTGCAGGCACGAGCTATTTTTTATTGCAGTTGCTTTCTTTGCAGGGCCTAGCTAGCATTTATGTGCTTAATAAATGGTAGATAAATGGTACATAACCAAGAGAATGAAGGTGCTGGTTCTAGAGTCTGGATTCTTGATGGGCTCCAGAGCTGACAAAATAAGACAATGAGGGTGGGACAGGACCATGCTTCCACAAGATCTTGATTTTCTGTCTAACCTGATTCTGTATAACAATGTGAGCACTTGAAAAATTCTAAAAGTGTGTGTATGTGTGTAGGTTAAAAATCAGTTCAATATATCTTAACAGTTTTAAGATGCTAACTCCACACAGGTTGGGGAATGTTTTATATACATCTTGGTGAATGTAAAAAGAAGAATTGTATTACTTCTGTGTAAAGAAGAAAAATAAAATGAAAGGCTAATTGGAGATGCTCATGTTGTCCTTGGGATTAGAAAGCCTTCTAAACTGTTATACTCAGTGTAGGTAACTGAGGCAGGAAGTGGGTTTGAACTTGAAAGAAGACGTATGTGAGTACCTACTGATACTGCCGTTGAAGCCTTCTCATGCTATCAAGGCTCCTCTCGGCACAAGCGGGCTCCGTTGCGGAGGCTTTCTTTCTGAAAACTATCTCACCCACATTTGCCAGACAGGTGGCAGATTATCATCCTGGCTTCTGTACTGCCCATTGGGTGACATCAAGATGGAGATATTGAAGGAGCCTTCCTTTGAACGTATACAAAGTATATGGAAGGAGGCAGAGAAGGGACAACATGTGCTGGTAGATGGAATAATTACTTTTCTTCCCTTTATCTCCACTGCAGTATGCTGCAGAACCCTAAGAGGAGCCCTGGTAGACCAGACCAAAACCCTGTCTCATCCTGTATTCTCCTCCCACCGTGGCCAACCAGATGCCTATGGGAAGCACTACGTCAGAATGTCAAAACACAGTATCCTCTTGCTAATGTTCCCTAGTGACTGGTATTAAGAACAGGGGTGGAACAAATATGCATAATTATTGATTATCAAGTTGAAAAACAGGCTTCTGGACAGTTAGGAAACATTTCAGGAGGAATAATAGACTGGGGAGAATTTTGTGCAGTTTTCTTCTGGTATTGGAATGACCTGAAACTGTTGTGGAAGAATTATTCAGCAGACAAAAACTTGGGAATTATTTTTTTTTGCATGAAAAACTGTTTTCTGAACAGAAAATGTTTTTTTCTGCATAGAAAACATGTTTTTTGCACACACAAACACTCCACATATTTTTCTCCACAGAATAATTCCTTCACAACACTTCAGGACATTCGAATATGGGGAGAATACAGCAGAAAAACAGAACAGTGTGTGTGTGGGGGGGAGAAAACTGCCATAATTAGACATCTTTGCAAAGGATGACAGAATAGTTAAAGATTTACATTTCTAACTGAGAGACATGTTGACTCTGATATTGGAGGTTATAGTCACCATGATAGCGGATAGCCTATCCTCCACGGATTTGTTTATTCCCTTTTAAAAATCATTGAAGTTGGTGACCATCACTCCATTTTGTGGCAGGAAATTGCATAGCTTAACGATGTGCTTAGCAATTCTTATCTTTTCTTGCCAGCACTCCCTATGTTGTAGATGTCACGTTGTAGCAGATGTGGCTAGTTATCCAAATGATAGTCTTCTCCATTCCTAAAGTGGAGGGCGGAGGAATTAACAGTGGCAGAGATAAAATGCTTCTTGTGTAATGTGTATGAAAAAAAAAAAAACTATAGCTCCCCTCCCCATTATTAGAAGTCATTTTTTACACACAGCATAATGAGGTGATAGCCCTTTAGTAACTCTGAAGAGCT
Source organism: Gambelia wislizenii (assembly GCA_030847615.1). Taxonomy (NCBI): domain Eukaryota; kingdom Metazoa; phylum Chordata; class Lepidosauria; order Squamata; family Crotaphytidae; genus Gambelia; species Gambelia wislizenii. The sequence continues at coordinate 158,131,920 of JAUMIR010000001.1, read as the reverse complement.
TTTTATGAGGAAAGCTAAATGTATCTATTTTTCTTCATTTAATAAAGTGCATCTTTAATGGCTTCTCTATTATGGGTCTGGCCCACAGCAGCTGCTTCGACACGCCCTCCCCTCTTTCTTAAGCTGTGGAAAACTGGTTGCTCAGTTTTTGAAGCTGCCCGTACTGTTTTATAGGAAGAAGTTGATGGGAAGACTGGGAGTAGAAACTTGTGGAAATACAGCATCCTTGTTTTACTGTTCATGAAGCAGCTCTGGTTTCAACTAAGTTTGTAATTTAGGTTGCAATCCTATATAGCTACTTTTCTGGGGGGAAACCCCATTAAACTCAGTGGGGTTTACTTCTGAGTATACATGTACAGGCAGTGGCAGCTGGTAACTTCCATGCCAGTGGGTATTGAATCTGCTCCATGTTTTATTTTGCATTTTAAAGGAACTTTCCAAGCTGATGAACCTGTTTTGGGGAAAGTGTTCAGCACCTAGGATAGCTCTTCTGAAGTTTCTTCTAAATGCTGGATTTATCACTCCACTGACTGGGAAGCCAACACCCAACAGTGATGGGAAACCTTTTGAGCTTGGTGTGTCAAACGTCGCCAAAAAACTGAGTATAACTTGGGTGGTGTGTCACTTTACTTGGGTGGTGTGTCACTTTGAGGAAAAAAAAACATTATTTTGCCATATTTATTGTGTAATCAACAATATTATTAATTGTTTATTAATAATTAACGAGTTGTCACAATTCATTTGACAACTGAATAATCAAAATGTACAGTCGTCCCTTCACATTCGTGGGGGTTAGGTTCCAAAGACCCCGGTGAATGTGAAAAATTTGCGAATAATAACAGCCCCCCCCCGGCTTCCTGAAAGTGGCGACAGGGCGTTCAGAGGCCCCGTCACTACTTCCCCACCCCCCACCCCGGCCTACCAAAAGTGGTGACGGGGCCTTCGGAGGCCCTGTCGCTACTTTCCCCCCACCTCCCTCAGCCTCCCTCTGACCCATGGGTTTATTTGGGGGGGGGATACCTCACCCACTAGTGAAGCAGGGAAAGATATAAAAGAAGTGCACTTACCTGCTGGAGGTAGAGGAAGGCTGGGGGGCGTGGCAGTGAGTGTGGGAGCAAGGTGGAGTTGGAGATGAGGAGGCAGCCTGAGTTAGCCATGGAGCAGAGCATGTGTTGCCGGCTAGCCTAGGAGCGATTATGCGGGCAGCTCCTTGGCTCCCAGACCCTCTGCTTCTTCCTTTCACAGCACTTACTCCCCCTCCCCACAATACCCCCCCACATGCATTCTCCCCCCTCCCTCTTTTGGCAGCTCCCCTGTGTGGACCTATTTAGGAGGGCTCCATTGGAGAAGCTGCATGCGGTGCCCTGGGCTCAAACAAGAGGCCCACCTGCCAGCTGCCTTCCCCGGCCTTTCTGAGGGGGCTCCAAGGCTTTGCAGCCTCGAAGCTCCCTTGGTAAGGCTGGGGAGAGGCCGGGCAGAGTCCCTTCCTTCCACCCTCTGCCTTCCCTGGTGATTCCAAGGTGGCTCTGAGGCTTCAAAGCCTCGGAGCCACCTCAGGAAGGCAAAGGAGAGGCCGGGTGGCCACCCTCCCGCTCGCCCGCCATCTTCCCCAGCCTTTCCAAGGTGGCTCTTAGGCTTTGGAGCACCTTGGGAATGCCGGGGAGAGGCCGGGCGGCCACCCTTCAGCTCGCCCGCCACTTTCCCTGGCAGAGTCCCACCTGACAGCCACCTTACCTGGCCTTTCTGAGGCGGCTCTGGGAAAGCACGACAGGCCTTAGGGGTGGGTGTGGCCTGGTGCAGGGGGAGGCTCCACCCCCCTGCCTCCCTAAAGTGGCAATCGGGGTTTGTAGCCCCACCCGCCACTTTCCTCCACTGTCCCACCCTCCCCAAAGTGGCAATCGGGGCTTCATAGCCCCACCTGCCACTTTCCTCCCCTCTCCCTAAACTGAGGCTTTAAAGCCCAGATCGTCACTTTAGGGAGGGTGGTGAGGTTGCGGGCGGGGAGGAGGAGGCCTACGGCCGCATGTCAGCACAAATGGCTACACCTGCCAGTGCTGACATGTGTGTCATAGGTTTGCCATCACCGCACTAGCATGTATAGGATCATAAACCTACATTGGCTATAATTGTTTGTTACCAATGCAGAAGTTTCATTGAAATCTGTACATTTTGACAGATGTAAGTAAGCTTTCAAAAACTTCACTGTTAGCATTGTTCACTTTAAGATAATACAGTCATACTAATATGTTAGACAGCCAGTCATTTGAACAGATGTGGAATATTAATCAAAAAAGGCTTTATTGGTGGATGAACTCACAAAATATTCAAGAAATCCACATGGCAAATTCCATCTCATCAAGGTTCATATGAGCTAGTACTAATTTATTTAGTATACAGTAGGACCCCCGTATCCACTGATTCATTATCCACTGATTCAGTTATCCACGGTTTCAGTTTCAGCATAGCTACCATAGAGTCTTCCTAGAAAATGCATCCTCTCTAGCCATTTTCTAGGTCCTCCAAGGCAACTCTACAGTATTTTAAAACAGAAGTCCCATTATTTTCAATGGTGTTTGCTATTATCCATGGATTTTGTTATCCACAGTGGGGCCCGGAACCAACCCCCAGTAGATATGGGTGTCCTACTATATTAACTGCATCTGTGACAAATCCCTGTATTGTAATGTAGCTCAACAGTGTCAGCTAGTATTTTCATAGCTTATCATGAAACTTGAAAAAATCAGGTGAGGTATTTAGCTTTTTCTATCAAGGCTTGAGTACATGGGCAGGAAACCCCACACCTACCTTGTAGCTGTGGTGGATTTCTTTGACCTGCAGCAGCCCTGTAAACAACACACTCACTGGGCTTCTCTAGTTGTGGATCAGAGTATCCCACTACATGCTCGTTGCCATTGCACTTGTGTCGGAATAAATGGGTGGTCCTACACTGATCACATGTCCTATACATTGTACTGTTTCCAGCCGCATGGGTGGGGCTGCTCTGTTCCCCCCCCCTGGTTGGCCATGCATGTAAGTGAATATAATGGCCCCAGAGAACTGTCTTACTGGATAAGTACAGATACACTTACCCAGATAGGCACACAATGGGGGGGGGGATTAAAGTGCCAGAATGGAGTCCCATCTATTGGAAGTCCTGCCCTGGCTTTGCTCCGAAGCCAATCCTCAGTTGCCACATGGTCAAAAATCCATGTTTCCCTCTCAAATCCAGAGCAAACTGTGAATCTTACAAGTGCAGGATTTCCTGCAGAAACCACGGTGAAAATAGCGTCATCAAAAATGCTGTGTGTCAACTGCCATGGATACAGGGTGAGTACAGGTTTTATTGCCTGTGTATACAAGTCCTCAGAACTCTGGTACCTCATCAGTACAATACAAATACCAGGATTTCATAGGCTATGGTGGATAAAGTGGTGCCAACTGCTGTATTTCTGCAGTGTAGACAGACCCTCAGATTCCCCTAAAACTGTAAGGCTTCACCTCCAGTCTTTGTCTGTTAGGAGCACCTAAATAAAGAGTCCAAAGATAGTCTCTCTCAGGCCTGCTTTTCTGCAGTGAACTCTACATATACTCTGAAACCCAAGATTTTGATCAAGATTCAGCTAAGTCAGTTGCCTTTATAAATTTTAAGTGAAATTCTGTGCGTGAGATGGTTGCTTCCTGTTGTTCTTCCTTTCTTCCCTTCCCCTCCTCAGATACTTTGTCTGGATAGCTGGGCATTTGGTTCATGTATATGTTCACCCAAAGGTCTCCACATACTGTACAATTGCTAAGCTCCGTGTGGTATTCTTAGGATATATTGCAAAGTTTTTGTTAAGATCTTCTTGTTAAAGTCCAATATGACTGGGAGAAGCTTATCTTAAATATTTTTTGGGTGGGTGGGTGGGTTTTTGAAAGGAAGGGGGGGTCCACCCATAGGAAGTCATCTCACTGTCCCATACTTTCCTCCCTGCTCCTGGGTACTAGTTGTCTCTTTCTAACAATAAAGTGTAAGATTGGTTTATAAAGTTTTCAGTTTCATTACCACCAATTTGTTATTTAGTTACTTTTCTCCCTCCTTCCATGTGTTTCTTACTTTGTAGTATGCTGTGCTTGGAAGTATTCAAACCTGGAATATTTTACACCTTTCATGCCACCTCCACAACCTTCTTCATATATATTTATAAATATATTATATTATATTTTATATTCATATTATAAAATCAGGACAAGTCTGTGTCCTGGGTTATTGCATATTACTAGTTTTTTTTTTTTTTTGGAAAGGACAAAACATTATGAATCTAGTAATATGCAATAACCCAGGACACAGACTTGTCCTGATTTTATAATATACATCTAGAGAGGAATAATCTGCTGTTGTTTTTGGCACCAGATTAAACTTTTTAGGCCTTTGTAATGGATTGTCTCTTCTGTTAGTAGAACAGAATTTTAATCCAGACTAAAAGCTCAGGGGCAAAGAAAGGTCTTAAAGTTAAAAAGGGGCACTAAAAGTTAAAAAGAGAAGTGAGGTTTCAACCAAATTAATAGGCAAATGAAACAAAACAGGAGTGATATGATCTGCTAAAGAGGCTCCAGAAAACAATCTGGTCACCACATTTTCTACCAGCCAAAGTTTTTAATGCTTTTCCGAGTAAGGTCCCTGGAGAGTACGTTCACAGAGATCCAGTCTGAATATAATCATCCATGAAGTGTACATTGCCAGTGACTTTCCTTTCTACCTGAAACATGCTTTTTGCTTGGATATGTCCTTTTGACTTGGTAGAGCAACCAATCCTACAAAAGAACATCCAGGATATTTTGCTTGCTGGGTCTGGGTTCAGTTTATCAGCTATTTTAGTTAGCAGTTTTCAAGGATTTCCCCTGTCTACCTGCTTGATGAGGTAGCACAACAAAGGTGTTTTGGTAATGTCAATGAAGGAGTCAGATATATCTCAGCATTTGGAATTATCTGAAATTATATACATCATCAGGGGGGAAAAAGTGCCTAACCCAGGGATGAGGAATGAGTAGTCTTCCAAGTGTTGTTGAACTGCAACCTCCATCAGTCCTAGCTAATATGACCTATGGTGAGGGATGTTGAGAGTTCCAGTCCAACAATGTCTGAAGGTCCACATGCCCTCATCCCTAGTCTGCCTGTTTGCTTAATTAACCTCATACATAGAGAGCTCTACACCTTTTGTAGGGCCCAGGTATGGTTGGCTCTAACCAGTTGCTAGTCCCATTAAGAGAGAACAGTGTTGCTTGAGTGGAGTAGACCAGTGTTGAACATTAGTGTTGATTAACTATTTTCTTTGGTTCAGTGGGTTAATTCTAATTGGGACTAATAGCTGGTTTTAGCTTGACTGGTTTATGTACCTGATGATGATGATGATGATGATGAACATGACTTTAGGAAAGGTTTGGATTATTGAAATACAGCAGGAGTGGACAACTGACATGGTCTGGGGGCTCCATGGCCTCAGAGGGCCCAGCACCCACCCCATGCATCATCATCCAATTTTTAAATGCTTTTTTGGCTACAAACTCTTGTAGAGGTATGGGGGGGGGGGTGATTTTCCCACATTTTAGGCCTAGGTGAGCCTTTCTAAAACCAGGAAGTGAACTGGGAGGGGATTATCATATGAGGCTGATATTTCAGAATTGCAACACTCTATTTGTGTATTGTATTTGTCCAGTATTTATAACACAACACCATCTCTATCCCATTGCTGCTTTGCACTGCATTTATTTCCATAGCACGCCTCATCAGGGAAAACCATTCAATGGCTCCCAATATTGCTGCTATGCCAGCATTTTCCCTGGTATGATAGACCCCATCCATATTACGCGGCATGAGGGGGTGTGATTCTCCTCCTCTCCTCCCCCTCTTGCTATTCCCAAGCAGGCTGAGGTTGTTTTTTTCTTCGTGCCTTTTAAAAAATTTAATTTTTGCTGTGATTGGGTAATTACAGTGAAATGATAATTTTTAAAATTTCCCCCCATAATTATGCAATTGTGGCAAAAATAAAAAAAATTATAAGTCACACATGTGTTAAGTAGGGCAGGAGGGTGGGGTTACATAGCTGGTGTGGAAGGACAGTAGACTGTGATGCAAGTGTTCTGGTTTGTCAATTGTGCCATTTCAGAGAGAGTATGATAGTGATTGTTTTCAACCTGGTATATTCCGATTTGCTTTACTACCATGATTGCTTCATGAAACCAGGCTGGTGTGATAATCTCCAAAGTCAACTTCCAAGCAATGTGTGTGTTTTTGGCTCCTTTGGGCCATTTTACATCTGGGAGAGCTCATTTTAAAAAATAACTAACTAAAAGAAATAAGGAAGTGAACCAGAAGTCAACTCCTGGCTCACTTCCTCATTCAAAGGGCCTCTCTGGAGCCTAAAAAGCATGGAGGTGGGTGGGAAAATTGACCAAGGGGGTTACAGAATTGCTTTGGAGGAGAGGTCATATGGTCCACAGGCTGTCCTTTCCTCACCCCAGAAACAAAGTGATGCTCTCTTTATCAATTCTGTGAATGATTGCCAAGAGATAAATGGCTTTTCTTGTAAAAAGGCTGAGGCTTCCATTTCAGTCTGGGATAGTTATTTTAAATGGTCACCCCCCCCCCTTTTCTCTTCTGGCCCTTCTTTGTGCCATCATTGTAATTACTCTATTCATATAACCCAATTATTTCTCTTTTTATCTTGCTTCCTAGCAATGTAGTATTCATTGGGGGAGAAATATGCCAGACACTCATTATGTTTGAAAGCACTAGGGTTTAATAAACCGTGTAAACTTAATGCAGTTGCAGATAGTGAGTGTGACAGCATATGGAGAAGTGGGTAATTTATTCAGCCCCAAGGGGAATGTGTGGTTAATTTGAGTATCTTATTTGATTTTAATAAGCCCCATAAAATTTAAATGATAAATTTAATGGAGGAAGCAGGCCACCCTTGTAGGACCTTGTATTGCATTGCTACTCTTGAAGCAGTAGCCTCATCCATGCAAAATTGTGAGTGAACCATATAAAATGGTGTGGTGTTCTTGGATGTGGTGATATTTGTGAAGGACTTCATGCTTATGTTCCTTATATTTTTAGTTCTGATTGCTAAGCTATTCAGGCATACCAGTGGTTGAGGTTATGAGTACATTTCTAGTCAAGCAGCTCCTATCCCCCGATAACTAACAGAATAGATTGTATTCTAAGAACAGAAGAAAAGCTGTGCTATATCAGACCAATGACCTATGTAACCTACCTAGCAATCTATTTCCCACAGTGTTCAACCAGAAAGACATGAGTGCAATGACCATTTTCCTGTAGTTCCCTAGCTGCTGGTATTCAATGCAGGCTACACCATCTCTGTTCCTGGAGGTACTTTATGTCTAAGGCTTTCACGGTCGGCATCCATAGGGGCCCTGTTTACATGGCAAAATATTCCCTTAAATAAATCGCTAAGATTCCTAATTGTTCCCACACATCGCGCCACAGAATCGGTTCATTCAGAAGGGGGAGGGGAGCTCAAAAACTCAAAAGTAGTGTGATAGGGGATTTTGCTACTTTTCCCAACTTTTTTGAAAAGTAGCGTGACTTAGCGCACTTTCGATTGTGTGAACTACCATTTTGCTAAGGGCTGTGTGAACTACCAGCAGTCTTCCCGATACAGTCACAGCAGAGCTGAGCCGTGATTGGCTGGAGTGACAAGGAAGGGGGTTGGACTGACCACAGAGGGGCTGGAGGAGCCTGAAATGAAAAGATCTAGCCACTGTTGTTTCCAGCCACGGAAATGATCCAACCAGTGCTATCCCATCCCAATCGCCCAGCTGTCTGCCTCCTGGCTTGCTTGGCTGCTGCTGGCTGAAGAATCCCCAGTTAGCCTTTTCCGGTGTCTCTCTCGCTGTGCGTGTGTTCGTTCCCTCGCCCTGCTGAGATCCCGTTTCTGTGTGAGAAGAGAGGGGGGGAGAGGAAGGGGGGGCTCGATGGGGGATGGCTCCTTGGCTGACACTCCCTGCTAAAGGAATAAAAATTAGCAGGCATTCCTCTGTTAATCAGAGGGAAAGGTGCCAGCACTTTCTCCCTCTCTCTCTTTCCCTCCCTTCCTCCCTCGCAGCTCCTCAGCATCTTCCCCCAGATGTGCTTGGGAGGCAACACACCCCACCTCTGTCTGTGTGAATTACAAAGCGGAAAACTAAACCGATCAACTGATTTAGCAGTAAATCATGTGAACTATGCAGCATTGGTGCGAAACTGTGATAAAGTGCAAACTACCGCAATAAAAACTACAGTTTAACTGAGCCCTAGGTTTTCTGTGTTTTTTTCCAGGCTGTGAGGCCGTGTTCTGGAAGAGTTTATTTCTGACATTTCACCTGCATCTATGGCTGGCATCTTCAGAGAATGGTTGGGTAGGAGTGTGTGTGGGGTTTATATACTGTGAACCTCTGTTGGGGAGGATATGTAAATTTGTGTATTTGAATGGCTAGTTTCTGGGTGGAGATATGCAAGGAGTGTCTGTTTGGCTAATGATTGATTAATGGTCCATTATCTGCTGGAAATCCCCCTGTCCCTGGGTGGAGTTTGTTTGCAAGTGTTGGGTTTTGATTTTAGTGTTTTTTTAGGACTGGCAACCAGATTTTGTTTACTTTTAGGGTTTCTTCTTTCCCCCAGGGACAGGGAGATTTCCAGCAGATAATGGACCATTAACCAACCATTAGCCAAACAGACACTAATCCTCCTTGCATATCTCCACCCAGAAACTAACCATTCAAACACACAAATGTACATATCCTCCTCAACAGAGGTTCACAGTATATAACCCCCACACACACACTCCTACCCAACCATTCTCTGAAGATGCCAGCCACAGATGCAGGCGAAACATCAGAAATAAACTCTTCCAAAACACGGCCTCACAGCCCAGAAAAAAACCACAGAAAACCTACTTTATGTCTGTTATGATTTGTAGTTGCTTGAGAACCTTGTCCCCTATGCACTTGTCTAATACCCTTTTGAAAGCTACTGCGACACGCTCCCCCTTTCCACTCCCCTTCTACAATGCATCCGTGACCAAAAGACATCTCTAGTCATAACCAGGCATCTATATTTATTATGCATCTGAGGTCTGACTCAGTTCCTTCACTTCCCATTCCTGTTGTTCATCCCTTTATAGCAGGGCCAGTTTAAGGAATTTTGGGGCCCCCTGCAATGCTTTACTTTGGGGCCCCCATATGACTTGAAGGCACATGGGCAAGAAAGAAAGAAAGAAAGAAAGAAAGAAGCCCTTTCTGAGGGAGACAACCCTCAAATTCCCTGTCTCTCTCTCTCACACACACTCACCCTCTCCGACGTGCCTCTCCCTCCAGCTTCTGCCACGGAGGGCTGCTGTTTCTTTCTCTTTCTCTTTCTCTTTAGTTTTGGAGAGGCTGTTTTGTTTGTTTTTTAAAAAAAGCCAGGAGGAGGTTTTTGGAGGAGGAGGGTAAGAGGGGGCTCCTCCCGGCTGTCTCCTGGCTGTTCCTTCATCAGATTAAGGAGGCCAACACGGGGCCCTCTCTTGACCTCGGGGCCCCCTGCCAATGCTGATTTGGCAGACAGGTTAAACCGGCCCTGCTTTATAGCAAAGGTGGGATTTGTGTGGCACCCCAGACTACTACTTCCAGCATTTGTCACCTTTGGCTATGCTGTTTCGGGCTGCTAGGACTTGGAAGTCCAATAATATCTGGAGTGTCTTGATTCCCACCCCTGCTTTAAAATATATGTTCAGGAGCCTCCTGCAGGAATGGTCATCTCAGGCTACTGCTTGGTTAGTTCTGAATTTGTAACTCTTCTCTGAGAGTTTCCTGATCTGCACAGAAATATATTTCACCATGGAATCCTACTTTGTCCAGATGCTTCTGGCACAAGAGTCCACACCAGTTTCACCCATGCTGCAATGTTTCTGTGTGTCCCCACCTACAAGCATCAGCTTGGATGCTTAAGTGAGCTTGGATTTAGTTTCCTGATAAGTAAGCGTTGGTTACCAAATTCTGTCCTTCATCCTCTTTTTAAAACACAGGGGAGCATTTCTGAATCTCTCTGCTCAGTTCTTAAGTAAGTTCTACTAACTGGGAACTCACTTTGATTTGCCCAGATTGGTCTTGCCTTCTCCATTCACTCAGGGCTGCTTCGTACTTTCTTGTTCTGTGGTGATTAACAGAAGCTCAATAAAAAGACCCTTTCCCACTACCTTGCCCCTATGGAAGATCCTGTGTTATCCATGTGTCTGGGTTATTAGTTAAGTGGATGGTGACACTGTTTACATCTGAATAAGCAACAGAGGTGGCTTGCAGCCTGTCCCACCTCAGGGTAGAGAGCCTTATTGGCACTGCCATCTAAGTTGGTGCCTCTCACCACATCTTGTGGCAGAAGTAAGAGAACAAATTAAGGTCTCCGCTGCCTGTTGTATGACAGGTTTCAACATTTCTTGTTCTCAAACTGGCTATAGTTTTTCTTCTTTCATCTCCCCGTACTATTAATACTGTTTAGTTGGATTAAGTATCATTTCCGCTGATGACTAAAAAGGCCAATCCGAGATAAACAAGTCTGGTTGCAGAAAGCACAGCAGAAGGGCTCCTTGGGTGATGTTTCTGGGTTGTGCTTCTTTCTGCGTTGTTGTTTCTCTTCAAGACTTGTTCGGCATGAGTTCTCAAATAAGGCTGCAGCATTGTGGATAGTGCGTCTCCATGCCTCCCGATGTGAGGCCAGGGCGGACCATTGCTGGTGATCAATTTAGCCAAGCCTGAGATGTTGTTTCAGGGAGTCCTTGTATTGCTTTTTTGGAGCGCCCCTCTTACGCTGACCTGTGGCGAGTTCACCGTAGAGTAGTATTTTTGGGAGGCGATGGTCCTCCATCCTAGAAACATGTCCTGCCCAGCGCAGCTGTGTTCTCAATATCATGGCTTCAATGCTTGCAGAACGCATGGGATGAGTCCTTCCTGAATCTTTGTTTGCGAAGAAAAAGCCAGAGCGAGAGAGAGAAATATGAAGTATCGCTTGTGTGCGCCATGGTAAACTTTTTTTAAAAAAATTGGCAGCAGCAGGTTTAAAAACATGAGTAAATCTTGGCTAGAGGGTATGTGAAGTTTAGGGGGGCTGTAAAACCATTAAGACAGGCCACAGGACTGCGAATTGCTATTTCTTTGGAATAATCCTTCCCCCCCCCTCATATAGACAACCCTAAGAATGTAACAATAGTAAAGACTAGAATTAAATTGAACTTTGAATTTCTTTCTTTACTGCTACATCTGGAAAACTTTTTAGGTGCTATATAGGTAAAACCTGCCACTTATAATCCAGATGAAAAAGTTTTACCTGTGAACTACAATAGAAATAACATTTGATACAAAATGTAGGCCTCTGATTCTAACAACATCACCTTTCCCCCCTGTATGATTTGTAAACATCTTTTCCTGATGGAAGAAGCCAGTGAAGTTTTGGAAGCATGCATGATGTATTTTAAAAATAACCAAAATGAAGAAAAAATTCCCCTGACACAACTGTCCCCTGACACAACTGTGACACAATTGTTCTGCTTATATTGTGGTTGATGTTCTACTTTCAGGTTGTCCTTTGCAGGTAACCTGTGAGTCTGGACATTTTTTCAAAACTCAGTTGCTCTTTCCTTGGTGTCAGATGTAGGTAGTGAACATCTCTGACACCCACAGCTTCTCATCTGCCCCCTGCTTATACACTTGTGCCTGGTGTGTGTGTGTGTGTGCATGCGCATGTATGCACACACGCACACACATTGCCCCTTTAAAAATGTTGACTCCAAACTTCCAGACCTTTCCAAATTTTTCTAGTTTCAACCAAGCTCCACTGGGCAAATCTCTCTCTCATGATCCTAAATAATGCTACTTCTACAATGGTTGTGCAAACCTTTTAGCTTGACACTGAGCTGGTAGTACAGTTTGGTCACACCATCACTTTGCAGGGTTGTTGTACTTAATAAAGAAAAGACTAAGATTAAGGATAATTCCAGAGGTGCCATTATCCCAATCCTAGCAAAACCTTTTGTCAATGTAAACACTAACACACAAACAAGGAGTCTCTGGCTTGTTGCTGCAGCCATGTTAGGTTCTTCATGACAGAAGGATGTTGTTTCTTCTGCCATAGGTGCTCCTGGTCCTTGAAAGAAGAACAGAAAACTGCAGATAACTCTCAGACGATGGTGTCATGGTAATGGTAGTGGCAACAGTCGTGGGCCACTGCTACTGAATATTCAGAGCCAAGGGCAAGGTCATCCTTTATACCCACCCCCATAAGAGGAAAGATCAGCACAAGGATGGATTGCTACAACTGGGTGGCTCTGAGAGAGGCAGTCCTGGTAACAGAGACAGAGGAATAGAGAAAGAGTGATGGAGGAGGGAGAGAGACAATGGGGGATCATCTCTTTCATAGCTAATTATACTGCAGTACTAACATCCTTAACTGCTGTCTAAAGCTTTATATGTGGCTTTTATAGCAGAAGTCCTTGCTAATGAGTATTTATCAAAGCGACTTTGCTTCCTGAGCTGGGGCTCTATTAGCTGTCTTGGAGATCATTATTGTGGATGAGTAATCTCCATATTTCCTCTCCCTCTGGCTTTTCCAAAGCTTGTTATGTTGCTTGGTGTTATGCTATCCTTCCTCTGCCTGATTGCTCAGCCATTTAGCATGAACCCACAGACAGTGGCTTTGCAGACATAAAACCACACCTTCCATTCACCTTCATTGACTTGGTTCTTTAGGTGGTGTGGTCCTTAGGTTTTTAAATTACAGGGATTCTGTGTGGGCAGGGATGTGTGGGCAGGATCAAGGCTTTTGGGTCAAATTTGGGTGCCAGTATATCTGTCCGAATAGTTAGGTGGAGAAGTCCAAGTGTAATTCCTCAGGTAGTTATCCTCCACAAGCCTCCCTGAAAAATGGGTGGGAGTTGTACACTAACTCAGTGTTGTAAAGCTGCAAGCTCACAGGCCAGTTCTAGCAATTAGATTCAGGGGTAGCTTTGTCTTTTATTGCTCTTTCTCCCTAGTTGTCACATGGCCAAGAAGAGGAGTGGACTCACCTGCTTTTAAATCCCTCTATACTGTTTTAACTGAAAACACAGTAAGCTCACCCTTTTTTCTCCTGTATGATTTTTTAACACCTTTGCCTGATGAAGAAGCCAGTGATGCTTCAAAAGTTTGCATAATGTATTTTATGCTTTGGAGTTGGTCCAATAAAGGCATTATTGCTTTGTGGATTTGGGGCCGGTTCTATTTTATTTATGTGAAGTCAGCACAGGAGACTTCCCCAAAGATCAGCAATTGCATGTTACTTAATGGAGGGGCTTGAACCATGCCATCTAGATTCAGGGCTATGCTGTCGGGGGGGACGGACAAAATGAGGACATTGTTCCCCCAAATAAGAATTCTGTTCCCCAGATTAAATTTCCCTTCACTACTCAGATTTCCGGCATTGCAGAGAGTGAGAAACCTAAAATTATTCTAACCCAAACTCTTATTTGCTGTGTTTGTGTTACCGTGGTAACTTTGCCTGTCTCTTTACTTTAGATGGCTGTGAAACTATGGCTGGAATCCTTTTGGGGAATTATGAATATGAAACCTAGACTCATGCATTTTATAACTGTTTGGTATTCACAGTCCCTACATATTCTCTAGTTTAAGGGATATGTAGGGACCATGAAAGTCCCCCAATCTCCACTTACCAGGAAGCAGCCACTACACCGCATGGGGTTCTGTTCGCCTGTTGCTTGGGAAACATCAGGCTGGCATTTCCACCCCCACTTGCATGAGCAATCGCTGGTGTGAGGGGGAATGGTGACAGGGACCCTGTGTCTGCCTGCTGCAACAGAGATGGCTCATGGGAGGGGATGGAAACATCAGTTAGCTGCTTCCCGAGTGACTGGGCAATGAACCCCCATCTATTGCAGAAACTGCTGCCCAATAAGTAGGGATTCAGAAGAGCGGGTCGGACTGGGAGTCACTGTGTAACTATGGTGCTTACACATTCATAACTCCCCAACAGGATTCTGGCCTTTATTTCTAAATGCTCAACTGAAGTTTTAAGTTACTGCAAGTCTAGAAATTTGGGGACCAAATGAAAATTCATGGGGGGGGGCAGAATTCTTATTTGCGGATTCAGTTTGCTCCCCCCATATTTACACCCCCTATAGATTTTCTGCTGCTGCCTGAGGTAGACCAGGAAATGTCATTCTCCACACCTAGAGTTGCCAGGTGAAATGAGGGACAGGGTTCCTGTCCCTGTAATGGTTATGTAGAAGAACAAATTTCAGCAAGTGTTGCTTGTCACACAACCAGGTAACATACAACCCTGTTCCTGATTTCTTCTGACAGCCCTACCCACACCCAAAGAAGTCAAGGTGCCCAGTACCCAAAGATGACCAAGTCATTTGGGTACATGAGAAAAAATAAGCACCCTGTTTCCACTTCCTTACAATTACAAAATATGACAAATTCATAGAATCATAGAATTGCAGAGTTGGAAGAGACCATGAGGGCCATCCAGTCCAACCCCCTGCCATGCAGGAAATCACGATCAAAGCATCCCTGACAGATGGCCATCCAGCCTCTGTTTAAAGACCTCCGAGGGCGTGTGTTCCACTGTCGAACAGCTCTTACTGTCAAAAAGTTCTTCCTAATGTTGAGGTGGAATCTCTGCTCCTGGAGCTTGCATCCATTGCTCCGTGTTCCAGTCTCTGGAGCAGCAGAAAACAAGCCTGCTCCATCCTCAATGTGACATCCCTTCAAATACTTAAACAGGGCTATCATATCGCCTCTTAACTGTCTTTTTTCCAGGTTAAACATACCCAGCTCCCTACGTCTCTCCTCATAAGGCATCGTTTCCAGACTTTTCACCATTTTAGTCGCCCTTCTTTGGACATGCTCCAATTTGTCCATATCCTTTTTGAATTGTAGTGCCCAGAACTGGACACAGTATTCTAGGTGAGGTCTGACCAAGGCAGAATAGAGTGGCACTATTACTTCCCTTGATCTGGACACTATACTTCTATTGATGCAGCCCAAAATCGCACTAGCCTTTTTAGCTGCCGCATCACACTGTTTACTCATGTTCAACTTGTGTTCTACTAGGACTCCTAGATCCTGTTTGCATGTAGTCTCATTCAGCCAGGTCTCCCCCATCCTTTATCTATGCATTTCATTTTTTTCGCCCTAAGTGCAGTACCTTACATTTCTCCATATTGAATTTCATTTTGTTAGCTTTGGCCCAGCTCTCCAGCCTATCCAGGTCATTTTGAATTTTGATCCTGTCCTCTAGGGTATTAGCTACTCCTCCTAATTTGGTGTCATCTGCAAATTTGATAAGAATGCCCCTAATTCCCTCATCCAAGTCATTGATAAAGATGTTGAATAGCACTGGGCCCAGGACAGAACTCTGTGGCACCCCACTGGTCACATCTTTCCAAGACGAAGAGGAGCCACTGCTGAGCACCCTTTGGGTTCCGCCGGTCAACCAATTACAAATCCATTTAACAGTTAACTTGTCTAGCCCACATTTTACAAGCTTGTTTGCAAGAATGTCATGGGGAACCTTGTCAAAGGCTGTACTGAAATCAAGGTATACGATATCCAAAGCGTTCCCTTCATCTACCAAGCTGGTCATTTTATCAAAAAAAGAGATCAGATTAGTCTGGCATGACTTGTTTCTCTGAAACCCATGTTGACTTTTTGTGATTATGGCATTGCCTTCTAAATGTTCACAGACTCTTTGTTTAATGATCTGCTCTAGAATCTTCCCTGGTATTGATGTCAGACTAACTGGACGATAATTGTTGGGATCCTCTTTTATCCCCTTTTTGAAGATGGGGACAACGTTTGCCCTCCTCCAATCTGCTGGGACTTCTCCTGTTCTCCAGGAGTTCTCAAAGATTATTGCCAATGGCTCTGAGATTATATTTGCCAGCTCTTTTAATACTCTTGGATGTAGTTCATCTGGTTCTGGAGATTTAAATTCATTTAGTTTAAGAAGGTATTCCTGTACTACCTCTTTGCTTATTCTGTGCTGGATTTCCCCTATTGTGTCCTCTGTTCCTTTATCCTCAGGTTGGTCACCCTTTTCCTTTTCTGAAAACACTGAGGCAAAGAAGGTGTTGAGTAATTCTGCCTTTTCTCTGTCCCCTGTTGGCATTTTGCCATCTTCTCCGCATAGTGGCCCTACATTTCCTTCTTCCTCCTTTTGCTGCGGACATACCCCAAAACCCCCTTTTTATTGTTTTTAACCTCTCTAGCAAGCCTGAGCTCATTCTGCCTTTTCTGACTTTACTCCTACACGTGTTTGCTATATGTTTGAATTCTTCTTTGGTGATTTCCCCCTTTTTCCATTTCCTATACATGTTCCATTTAAAACTTAACTCTGTTGAAATTTCTTTAGTCATCCATCCTGGTTTCTTGAGACACCTCCCATTTTTCTTCCTCAATGGTACTGTTTGAAATTGTGCCTTCAGTATCTCTCTTTTGAAAAAGTCCCATCCATCTTGAGGTCTCTTCTCTATTAGTATTCCTGACCATGGGATCACCCCCAGTATTTCCCTGAGTTTATTGAAATCAGCTCTTCTAAAGTCAAGAATGCGTGTCTGACTATGCCTGGCTTCTCTTTCCATTGTATAACAAACTCCAGGAGAACATGATCACTCTCACCTAAGGATCCCACCACTTGCACCCCATTAACCAGGTCATCCCTGTTGGTTAGGATCAGATCTAAAATAGCTGACCCCCTTGTGGCCTCTTCCACCTTTTGGAGCATGAAATTGTCTTCCAGGCAAGTAAGGAATTTGCTAGACCTTGAGGTTTTGGTTGAGTTAGATTGCCAGCAAATATCAGGATAGTTGAAGTCACCCATCACTACTACATCTCTCCTTTCTGCGTGTATGGTCATCTGTTCTAGAAAGGCATCATCCAGTTCCTCCGTCTGACTTGGGGCTCTGTAGTAGAGTCCCACAATAACATCCTTGTTGTTTCCCTCCCCTTTAATTTTTATCCAGATGCTCTCCACCTGGCTTCCAGTATTGATGTCATGGATCTCTTCACTGGTGTAAATATCCCTGACATATAATGCTATTCCTCCTCCTTTCCTGTTTGGCCTGTTTCTCTTATTAAGGTTATACCCCTCTATTCCTACATTTCAATCATGCGACTCTTCCCACCAGGTTTCAGTAATGCCTATTATATCATATTTGCTTTGTTGTGCTAGGAGTTCAAGTTCATCTTGCTTATTTCCCATGCTGTGAGTATTAGTATAGAGACATCTAAGACGATATGTTCCCTTTACTTGCTTCCTGTGCAAGTTTTTTTGCCTCCCACTGTTGGGTCCTTGCGCTGTTTGCCTTGTTCCCTCTATGACAGTTTGACTATTTTCTCCAGCCCTTTTGCCTTCCAGAATACTGTCTCCCTCCCTCATATGACTCAGTTTAAAGCCCTCCTGATCAAATTCTTGAGACTGTAGGCAAAAATGTTTCTGCCAACTGTTGTGAGATGCACCCCATCTCTTGCCAGAGGTCCCCCCTCATGGAAGCGCAGCCCATGATCCAAGAATCAAAATTGTTCTCAGTGACACCATCTACGGAGCCAGTTGTTTACATCAGCCATTTTCCTCTCCCTTCCTGGACCATGCCCTTCAACTGGCAGGAGAGACGAGATGACAACCTGTGCATCCATTTCTTTCAGCTTCCTCCCCAGAGCCTCATAATCTCTTCTGATCTTTGGAAAGCTGTGCTTTGCAGTATCGTTGGTTCCCACATGGACGAAAAGGAAGGGGTAATGATCTGTAGGCTTGACGAGTCTTGTCAGCCTCTCTGTCACATCACGGATCTTTGCCCAAGGGACACAACACATGTCCCGATACATCTTGTCAGGTCCACAAACCACTGCTTCTGTACCTTGCAGCAAGGAGTCCCCCACCACCACCACACGCCTCCCCCGAGGCTTCGCAGCTGCTGTTCCTTGCGGTGGTACTCTCAAGGTCCCCTGCACTGCCCTTAAGTCTGTCCATACTGTTCTTCGTCGTTGTCCTTAATAAGGGAGAGGGCTTCGAATCGATTCTGTAGCTGCAAGCTGCTTGAAGAATCCCTGGATGTTCTTGTTCTGTGTGTGACATTCCTCCAGCTATCAACCTCCTGTGTCTGTGGAGTGACACTCTCCTCCCCAGCCAGTTCCTCTGTGTGGTCCCTGCCCAAGACTGTTTGTTCTGTTCTGTCCAGGAAAAACTCTTGCTTCCGAATATGTTGAAGTGTAGCTACCCTTGTCTCCAGCTGCTGGACTTTCTCCTCCAAGAGGGCTACCAACTTGCACTTGGTGCATGTGAAGTTCCCCACGTCTGTAGACAAGAGGACAAACATCCCACAAGTGTTGCAGGTGACCGCAGCAGCCCCCTCAGTGTCCATGGTGAGAGCTTTTAGAACTCTTAGTTAATGCTGAGAACTCTAAGCTGTACTTTTAGGAATGCTGTATTTTTGTTTGGTCACTCAAATTCGCACACCGTTAGGCGCTTGCCTCAGCAACAAGCAGCCTCTCCCAAGAGTTTAAAAAAATTCAAACTTCCAGAAGCTCCACCCCCCTCAGCAACAAGCAGCCTCTCCCAAGAGTTTAAACAAATTCAAACTCCCAGAAGCTCCACGCCCCTCAGAAACAAGCAGCCTCTCCCAACAGTTTTAAAAAAATTCAAACTCACCCACTCAAAATGTCTCTCCAAAAGCTGCTCTCCTTCTTCTCCCTGGCAGGAAACTGGCCTGAAAAGCCTCTGCAAGGAGTTTATATAGAGCTAGGCTCCCAGCTCCACCCCCTAGTGACTCACAGATGTGACTCACAGAAGCTCCACCCCCTCAGCAACAAGCAGCCTCTCCCAAGAGTTTTAAAAAAATTCAGACTCACCCACTCAAAATGGCTGCCCAGAAGCTGCTCTCCTCCCTGGCAGGAAATTGCGTAACTAGCAATGTGTTGCCCTTTCAGTATGCCACTAATCAGATGTCCTGAGGTGACTCCCTCATGCTGCCTCATAGTAAGGCCTAAGTCTTGGTGTTAGGCCCCAAAATGTTTCACATCACCTTGTGTGTGGGATGGTAGGATAAGCATATTGGCATAAATTTGGGTCCCATCTACATGATGAAAAAAATCCCTACGGCATTCAAAAGATCGATGATCTGTACAAATGGTCGATCAAATACAAATGTATCATTCGGAAGGGGGGATGCCAATTCCCCTGTAAAGTCTGGCAGTTTGGCATTGGGAAAAATTTCCGGATCTCAGGGATTAATCCGTGTGGCTTCTGAATGATTGGCCATTTTTACACTCCTGTTCGCACAGATATGAACAGGAGTACAATCTGATTGGCTGGCCGGGTAGAGGGGCTGTACTAGGAAAGAGGGAAAGGATCTGTGACCACCATGTTGGATTCCCAGCTTGGTGAGGGTCTGGTAAGTCTGCGCTACATTTTTTTTCGTGTTTATCTTTAATTTTAAAAATGTAATCACAGATATCCGGATCGCAGGCACCTTTGTAAATAAAAAAAAAAGCAGCGGGAGATTTAAAACCGCTGCTTGGATCATTCGCTCTGGCCAGCTGGGCAAGGGGGGGGGGTCATACGGAGTTTGGGGGGGTAAAAATTGTGTGGGCAGATCATATGTGTTCAGACGGCTGCCTTTTTGAATTTTTTACCCCCAAAATGGATAATTTTTCATTGTGTAGACATACCCTTGGAAGCCTTTGAGCTTGTGTTGGCCACATGATTCCATAGGCTTGTGCAACTGACCATCTGATTTCATTTTCTTTTTGTAAAAATGGCATCTGTACTTCTATTTCAATGCAAACTTAAAAGTATTTGCTGTTATATGGGGTTAATGATCCATATTTCAGCAACAAATGCTGAACTGGCTTCACAGAAATAAAAAGGCTGAATCTGTAAAGGATTTTGTCACTATCTGGTGGAATTTTCATTAGGATAAACACCTTTGCAGGACTTTCAGGCTATAACTGTAGTAAATAAATATAAATACTTTTTTCTTAACCATAAGAAAGTTGTGAGTTAGGCATCTGCAGATTTGATTATTCACAGATTACTGTATTTGCCACTGCCTCTAGTGTTATTCTATACATGACTGAAAAAATATGTTCTCTTGGCATTTCTAGGTCTTCTTCCAGCATGATTCTATGGTCAGTTTCTGTCAGAAGTTGACCATAAAATCATGCTGGAGGACCTAGAAGAGCCTAGAGAAGTGCTATCTCAGGTAAAAAAAAATACTGTCCTATATTTGAGCTTTTCCCACTTTCATGGGGATCCTGCACCCTAACCACCATGAAAGTTGAGGGCTGAATGTACTGTATTTTCCAGCATATAAGACAACAGGGCAAATAAGACGACCCCCAACTTTTCCAGTTATATATATATATATATATATAATACCCCGCTCTTCAGCCACAAGGCTATCAGAGCGGCTTACAAATTGTTTTAAGCAATAGCTATTTACACATCTACACTGCATTAAGCAGTTTCCAATGTGTGTTAGCTAATTGCCCCCACAAGCTGGGTACTTATTTTACCGACCTACGAAAGGATGGAAGGCTGAGTGAACCTTGGAGCCGGCTGGAATCGAACTTGCGATGTGGTGGCTTGCAGTACTGGCATTTAACCACTGCGCCACCAGTTAAAATTTAGGCTTTGGGATATACTCGCTGTATAAGACTACCTCTCTTCCAATGCACACCAAATAAAAATTAAACATTTTAAAAGCCTCCCCCCATCCAGCCAGCCATCACCCGCCCCTCCTGAAGCCACAATGGGGAGCCTCCTTGCTTGCATGGGTCTTCGCTTCTCTTTGTAAAGGGAGTGAAGACACAGGCAAGTGCGGTGGGTGGTTAGGCAAAACCTCTTAAATCGCCCCTCTGCTTGACCTTTGCTCCCTTTGCAGGGAGAGCGAAAGCCCAGGAGAGGGGTGATTTTAGGGGTTTGCCTTACCCTCCGTGCTTGCCTGGGTCTTCGTTTCTCTTTGTAAAGGGAGTGAAGACACAGGCAAGTGCGGGGGTGTGTGAAGCAAAGACTCTTAAATTGCCCCCCTGCTTGACCTTCACTCCCTTTGCAGGGAGTGCGAAAGCCCAGGAGAGGGGCGATTTTAGGGATTTGCCTCACCCTCTGTGCTTGCCTGGGTCATCGTTTCTCTTTGTAAATGGAGTGAAGACACAGGAAAGCGTGCGGGGTGTGTGTGAGGCAAAGACTCTTAAATCGCCCCTCTGCTTGGCCTTCGCACCTTTGCAGGGAGAGTGAAAGCCTAGGAGAGGGGCGATTTTAGATGTTTGCCTCACCCTCTGTGCCTGCCTGGGCTTTCACTTCCCTTTGTAAAGGGAGCGAAGACACAGGCAAGCACGGGGGGGGGTGTTTGAGGCAAAGCCTCTTAAATCACCCCTCTGCTTGGCCTTCACTCCTTTGCAGGGAGTGCGAAAGCCCAGGAGAGGGGCGATTTTAGGGGTTTGCCTCAACCTCCCATCGCAGCTCTCATTCAGGCAGGGTGGGTGGTGGCTGGCAAGCCTGCCCCCAGCCAGCCAGCCACCATCCGTCCTTCCCGAAGTCGCGTTGGGGAGCCCTATAAGATGATCACCGACTTTTGAGATGATTTTCCTGGGTTAAAAAGTCATCTTATATGCAGGAAAATACAGGTAGTTTGTTAAAGTCACTGCAGGGCTCAGTATGGAATTCTGGTATTTATATTCACTGGATTGGTATCATATCTTTTTCCTAAAGATGAGGCTCAGAGTAATATGAAATAATAGAAGAATACAGTTGAAACACAAAAGAAAAGTTTAACCATTAAAAGTTATTAAAAGTGTGCAGTAATTACTCTGTTTGCAGACATCCAAAGCATTTGGATTCTTGTAAGTTGGTTCATTTGCTCCTGCAATACCACTGAAGGGCAGGAAGAGATACATCAGCTCTTCAGCCAGGCCTTGTCACAGTCCCCTTTATAGCAGTTTGATCTGCATAAGACATATAATTCACTCTCTTTACTCATGGGCATGCTGTGTGTGAACTTCAAACACAGATAGCTTCCCATGTCAACGATCTTGCGAATGTATTGTGGAGACAAATGAATGCTGCTGTGATTGTGAGTTAATGCGCTATTTTCCGCAATGAATTCTCCTGTCTAGTTGAGCTCTAGAACTGTAGTCTAAACCAGATTTTTTAAAAACCCATTACTGCCAGCATGTTATTTCTGAAGTGGGTTGAAGTTAGTTTGGGAACTATGGGTAAATCATAGTGGATCAGTGGATAATTTTTGCAGTATTTTGCAAAGGATTCTGATTTCAAGGTTTTTAACAAACACAGCTAGAAATAGGCTTTCCCACACTCTTAATATAATTTGTCCTTTGTATATGGAGGTTATAGCAGAGGCTCACGGAATGCCTTTGGTAATTTGCTCCACATTCTCAGCCACCATTTTGTGTTGGGCTTTCCTCCAACCACTATTTTTGGACCTGTGTCTAATTGCTGAATCTTGGGGCTCTAGTAAATGCACAAAATAGATGCCCAAAGCCATGAAGCCTGCACATGCATGCCTGTTACAGAGGACTTGCAGAAAGCTTAGATCTGTTTCCCTTTTCTCTGAGTTTTGCCAAAGTCACAAGTAGTACCAGACACTTGCCAAGTATTCCCTTAGTCCTCAGCCAGGTCTGGACGTTTTTGGAGATAAAGGAAAGCAAGTTGTGTCCCTTATTTCCTACTCCAAGGCCCAGAGTGAAGTGTTAGAAAATACCCTGGCCTGCAGAGTACTTGCTGGAGGGCAGACTCCTGTTTCACTTCACATGTTAGGGTTTTATGCCAAAGACATTAATGTTTGTAGAGTTTAATTTAGGCCTTGTCCTCTTTTGCTTTCATTATTTTGCGAACAGAAGAAAGGAAATCTGATAACCAGCTGAGGAAAGGGATTTTGTTCAGTCATCATTTTCTGCTTCCTCCTGGTGTGAATGAAAATATATTAATTGGGCATGCTGCTTTGATACTTGCTAGTGCAGAAACATTTCTGGCTCTAATTGGCCATATGGATGGGATGGTTTAATGATCCAAAACAGCAGCTGACAAACACTGATGGGGTATGGGAAAAACATATTTAAAATCCTCCTTACCTGTATGCTCAGCTACCAACTTCCCCTCTCAAAAATAGTGAATCGACCTTTATATCTTTGGCACATTTATCAGAAAGATTCTGTATTTGAAGAACCCTTCCCTTCCTATCTTATTCTGTTTCCCTTCCCCTGGAATTTTCAGATCTGTCTGAGTGCTGCTGCTCTATTCCGCCATCTCCTTCAACTGCGCTTTTAACGTGCGGCTATACGATCATAAAAAAATCCGTATGGGGGGCAAAAAATACAAACAGCCTGTCGTTCGTATGCATACGAACCGGCTATACGATTTTTAAGCCCCCTAAACTCCGTATGACTCCCTCTTCCCAAAGCTGGCTGGAGAGAGCAAGCCAAGCAGCAGGTTTAAATCTCCCACCGCTTTTTTTTTTTTTTAAAGGTTCCTGGTTTGCGGACATTCGGTTTTCCGTATTTACAATATAAAATAAAAATAAATAAACATATAAATTCACAGACTTACAAGACGCTCGCTAGCCAGGAAACCAACATGGCGGCCACTCCCAATTTCCCTCCGTGCTAGCCCGCCCCCTCTACTCGGCCAGCCAATCAGATTACCCTGCCTGTTCATATGTGTGCGAGCGGACCGTATAGACCCGTCAGCCATCCGAACGGTGTACGGATTTCTCTTTGTTATCCGCTTTCCTTCCCGAATGCCGCATGTGCGTATTTCAGGGTGGAAAACCGGCCCCCCTTCTTATGCATTCGTGTGCATCCGAACGGCCGTTTGTACGGAAGTGCGAACTTTCGCACGCCATACGTATTATTTAAATCGTGTAGACGGGACCTTAAGTGGCTATAAAGTATAGCATCTTTGTCTTGTTTAAGGTGTTAAATGGTTTAATATGCTTTTAGTATTTTAAAAAATTACAGTATCCTTATTGTTCTTAAGCTTATTGTTCTAAATTTTATTGTATGCCACACTGAGGCTTATGGGCCCCCTTTTTTTTCTTGGCAAGATTTATCCAGAGGAGGTTTGCCATTACCTTCCCCTAGGCTGAGAGTCTGTGGACTTGCCCGGTAGGTTTCTAGGGCTGAGTGGGGATTTGAAGCTGATCTCCAGGAATCCTAATCCATTTAGCCCATTACACCATGCTAGCCACTATAGCCACTACATCCACTTAAGCCACTGTACCATGTTAGCTCTCCACACTCAAATATAGGGTGGGATATTAATATTTAAAGGGTTTCTTCCCATATTACATTGTTGAGGTCAATAACACGTAAGGTAACATTCCAGGTACACTTGAAATACGAATGTTTAACAAACTTGTGTTTTTTTTAAAAAAAGAGAGAGTATCATTCAGGAACAATGATCTAAGGATCCAGGATGAGGACTGACTCTTTCAAGCATACTTTTGGTGACAAATGGCATAGCAATAGCAATAGCATTGATGTTTCTATACTGCTTTATAGTGCTAAGCACTCTCTAAGCGGTTTACAATGTGTTAGCTAAAATTGCCCCCAACAAGCTGGGTACTCATTTTACCAACCTACAGATGGATGGAAGGCTGAGTCAACCTTGGAGCCCTCTGGGATTGAACTCACAATGTTGTGGCTGCAGTACTGGCATTTAACCAGAGCACCACTACTGTGTAGGATCTAATGGCTGAGATCCTACATTGAGCAGGTGGAGTTGAATCATCCACCTATGCAGTTTCATGTCCTCTCCCTATAGCAGCTATAGGAGGTTCAGATGATGAAAAAGCAACTGGTCTGAGATTGTGTGTGGGAAGAAAGAAGGCTGCTTCATAGATGGAGTGATCCTCCTTTTCCTTCAGAGCCCAGACCAGCCATATCTTCATTGTTTGAATTCTCCCCTCGCCCAAGCTGCTTCCCACGGCTTGAAAACTGGCAAAGGGAGTTTTGTAGGGAGTGTAAAGGTCATAGGAATAAGCTCGCTCAGTCCCATCCAAAAAGAGATAGGCATGCATAAGCTGTACTTATACCCACCTATTTTACTAACAGGATGCCATCCAGTGTGTGAAATAGCCCTTGTCCTTGTCAGGGAAAATAGATTTTGTGATCAGGAGTCTGTCTTCCCCTCTCTGAGTAATTTTTTCACCAGACATTATCAGGCGCCAGTTTGGTTATCAAAGGTTCATAAATCTGTCTGTTTTGTTATTCTGTTCTTTGTGGGTTGCAAATAAGGAATCGAAACTTGAAACCTTTTTTTTACTTTCGTTTCTCCCAAAGACTGGGTGTTTAGGGACTATATAACTGGGAGGGGTTATATCGGTTTTAGTCTTAGATAGAAGAGAGCTTCAAGTTTGTGTGTACCTCTCTTGCTTAGAGAGAACCTAGAAAACATGGCTAAATGTTTTCTGTTATTGTTTTTCCTTTTATCCAATTGTTATTAATAAAAGCCTTAAAGAATTTTGGCATGGACTTACTTTTGCACCAAAGGAGTATTTGTTTGCTCACAAAGCACACACTTTTGTTCGGATGAACAGGGAGTGACTGCGCTCTGCACATTCCTACGACAGTCCTGGCATAGGGAGATGTGCCCAAGCCATTCTAGAAGCTCATGATATTGGTTACTAGTTGACAGAATTGTATTAGCTTTCTTGTGTGTAGTGTCTGTCTGCCTGCTGGCCTATATGTCTAAGCTAACACAAACTTGAGTGAATTACTTGCATTTTATTGTCACCAGTTGCTGCTGCCTAACAGTATTTTTTTTCTAAAAAAAAGCCTAACCAAGGTGCAGAAATGTGATCTTCCACTTAAATAGATAGAAAAGGGGGGGGGGCTATTTCATTGCTTGAGCGCATGATTGCTACGGCAAACATCCAAGATGGTGGTTTCAGGCTTTTGCCTTGTTAGCAAGCTCTGACCCCTGTGCATATCCAACCAATCAGCTCTCCACTTCCGCTCTTATCGGGAATGTGCACCAAAGCAAATTGGTTGTCCCAACGAGCAGCAATATATGTCTTGTCTACACGAGAAAAAATGACAGGTATTTATTTGAAAAATTGGCGATCTGTACAGACTGCTGTTGGAATAAATATGTGTTATTCAGAGGTGTGACTATAAAACTCACCTTTTAGTCTGTGTCTGGTGGATCCAGCTCTTCATCCGGATCTCAAAGTTTAATCTGGACAGCTTTTGAATGATTGGTCGTCTAAACTCTCCTTTTCACACAGATATGAACAGGAGTGCAATCTGATTGGCTGGCTGGGTAGAGGGGGCGGGACTAGGAAAGAGGGACAGGAGCTGCAGCCGCCATGTTGGATTCCCAGGTAGCCGAGGATCCGGTAAGTCCGTGATACATTTTTTTGTTATTATTTTAAAATATAAAGACATAATCACGGCTGTCAGAATGGCAGGCACCTTAAAAAAGAAAAGCGGCGGGAAATTTAAAATCGCCACTTGGATCGCTTGCTCTGGCTGGTTGGGCTGGGGGGGGTCATATGATTTTAGGGGGTTATTTTGGTCATGTAGGCAGATTGTACACGTTTGTATGACTGACTTTTCAAACTTTTTACCCCTGTATGGATTTTTTAAAAAAAATTCATGTAGACGAGGCCATAGATTCCCCACAGGGCTTTTTAAAAAACACGGGAAAAGCCACAAAGCTTTTTCCTGCATAGTTTTTTTTTGGGGGGGGGTTGGCCCCACTCCTTCCAAATATGACAGATTGATGTGGGATCTCATTAAGACAAATCATATTCTCCTCGAAGTCTATGAGGAGTATTTCACCATATGGACAACCCCCATGTTAGAGACATACTGTCTGGCTTTCCCCTACATATTTTTGACATGTGGATCTCCAGATTGGTTTGAACTACTTCGGATTGTGCTGTTTCAGGTCCTGTCTATACAAGGGGGGAAAATAGGAACCCTTCCGAAAAAATAGCAATTCGCAGCACTGGGATCTGTGTTAATGGTCAAAAGAGCCCCCCTAAACTTTGCATGCCCGCTAGCCAAGATGGCAGCCATGAGTAAATTACTTGCACTTTAAATCTGCTGCCACTGATTTTTTTAAAAAAACAAAACAGTTTACCATGGTGCACACATGCGATATTTCGTATTTACAAAAAGAAGAAAAAGAGAGAGAGTAAAAGATCGCCATTTTATCGACTTACCGGATCCTCACGTACCCAAAAATCCAACATGGCAGCAGCAGGTGCTTTCCCTGTTTGCTAGTCCTGCCCCCATGCTTATCCAGTCAATCAGCTTATGCTGCCTGGTTGCAGCAATGCGAATGCCACTGTCCTAACGATCACAAATTCGCATCCCCTACGGAACTTTTAAAAAACTCTGAGAAAATCTCCGAAGGCTTCTCTTTGGGGCTTTATGGTGGATTTGGTTGCCCCTCTTCTGAATGAGATGTATTGATGCAAATGTCCATTTAGACAGATAGCCTTTCATTCAAATTCCATTAGGATGATTTTCACTGTTTGGACAGGATCTCACTCTGGAACGAATCTGACACAATCTGATCAATCCAGAGTTTGTGTAAATCTGCCTGAATGTGCCCTAGTCACTTCAGGATTTTATGTCCAGCCGAATCAGTTGCACAGCCCCCACTTTCACCTCTGTTTAATTTTAGTGGGAGAGCTAAGTGTATACTTTTATCTCCATAATCTAAATAAGATTGAAAAGAAATGAAACAGTGTGTCATTGTTTCAATAAAGTGCAATGTCAGTCATCTCCCTCTTTTTAAAAATAACCACTCACCTATTCAGACTGATATGATAGTCTGTTTTTATTAAAATTCTGCACAATTTATTAGAGTGTCAATCATTATCATAATTTTATTCATTTATATCCTACCTTTCTCCCAATAGTGGGACTCAAGGTGGCTAGCAACATATATAAAAACAGTACAGACTTAACACTATACATAACTTTGATAAAAATATAAATGTAAAATTTGTTTAAAAACAATTAAACAATTTATAAAGCTAAAACATTAAATGTTAAAAACATTAAAATTAATTAAAAGACTATACAGACTATAAAACAGCATAGCAGATCATTAAAAGCCCACCCCATTCAATTTCTAAAAAGCTTGGTGGCACAAGGATGTTTTCAGTTGCTAACGGAAGGAGAGCAAGGACAGGGCTGTAACCAAGCTTGCACCCCACTTCCAAGGCACCCCACTTCTGGAATGTTAGCATTGGCTATAGGCCTCAGAAACTGGCCAGGCTTGGTTCATTATTGTGGCCTTTTACAAGGGAAAAAGACAGGATGTTCTCAGAAAAGGTCATTTTTGGTTTTTCCCTGGAAAGGAAGGCCTGGAGCTGCAAAGCCAAAAGACACATTCCACATAAATGGGAGGTTAATGGATGGGAGAAACCCTTTTGTACTTGCTGATTGTGAAATTTCCTCTCCTCAGCTCCCAACCTAAAAGAAGCTGCCCAAAGCTGTTAAAATCCAATCATTGGACATTAAGAAACACATTTAGCATCTTCCTCACCTTTTGTCAAGACCAGGAAACTCATTGTGCAATCCATGAAGGCTCATGGAATTCATTGTTGAACCCATGAAGCAACCAATCCCCTCAGGTGTATTTGGAGGTATAAAAGACCCCCCAAAACACGCCTCATTTGCGCACAGCTAGTAACAGGGGGACACTCTGTTGCTATGTGTTGCCACACCCAGTTTCCTCCATCCACTCTGCCAGATTGACTACAGGACAGGTCTGTATCACCTCAAGATCCTCTTGCTACCCCCTATCCAAGTTTTCCTACTGTTTCTTTCTATAGCCTTGAGTGAATGCTTCTTCTGGGTGAATGGGTGTGTGTTTGGTGTTATTTTTGAACTCCTTAATAAAAAAATCCATAAATTTTAAATGTGTACTATGTATTCCATCCAGACTAGTACTGGTATAATTGGTTTAAAAAGATTCCATTGTTACCCCCTCTTTGCATAGCTAAGTCGAGTTGCTGCTAATTTCCCCAACATATTAGAAACTCGATATTTTCTTGGAATTTTCCAAGGAGCATTTTGGGTAACAGGGCCATCCTGGCCTCCCTAGGGAGGGAGTTCCAAAAACTGGGTGCAGCCACCAAGAAGGCCCTCTCCCTTGAAACAAGCCTGGGAAGGTGTGGGACAGAGAGAAGGGCCTCTAGAAGATTTTAGAGCTCTAAAGGTCTCATAAAAGGAGATGTGATCCTTCAAATAGCCTGGACATAAGCTGTATATGAAATCCCAGTTATTCTTTTTTAAATGCTGGGCCTTTATAGCATTGGTTTTTTCCTCTCACCATGACAAAAATGCTTGGTGGTTCAGGATGTGGTGAGAACAGCTACTGGCCTATGGTGCATCATCTTAATATAAGCAAGCATTTTCCCCCAGTCTCTAGGATGTTGGGACCTCTGGCACTGAATTTTCCTTCCAATCAGCAGGGAAGGTGGTCTGTAACATCCACTTTCTGAAGAAACTTAGGAGATGTTCCCTAGATGAAACTGAAACTTTTTTTAAAAAAAATGTGCCAAACACTGGCTTTATCCATCTTATTACTTATCTGTCTTATTATCACCTTAGACAACTTCAAAAAAGCTTCAAAAAAGCTGGCAAGATGGATCTTTTCCGGCAGGCCTTTCCTGAATAGCTATCTTGGCCTGAAGATTCGCTATCTTTTCTCTTAAGCTGCCATTGAATTATTCAATCTTTTCCTCTTTTTAATTATTGTATGTTTTTAATCATTTTAATTTAATATTGTTTTAAGGGGTGGGTGGGTTAGGGTACTAATGTAATTATGGAATTTTTATGCTGTAAGCCGCCCCGATTGCGTTGCAGAGGGGTGGGATAGAAATAAATTATTATTATTATTATTATTATTATTATTATTACACTACTGCCCCACACCAGGTGTAGATCTGTAAAATACAGAAATGTAACATTGGGGTTTACGACAAAAGAAAAGATACCTGCACAGTGTTGGATAACTTTGGTATGCCCCAAACCAGTTAACATCACCTCAACTGGAGGATAAAATTAGCTCTGTCACGGCTTCAAGCCCAGCTGGTTCATGGCTGATTTTAGGCTTGTTATTAGAAAGACTGGGAAATGGAGAGTTGGAAAGAGGAGGTTGTATGAAAAGAGGACTGTTGCTGGTCAGATGAGAAGGCAGAGTAGAGGATAGTATGTAGACAGGTGGTGGGTCAGTAGATGACTTTATTTAGATTGGGACTGCTTTTTCCTGCTAAAGATTGTCATTTTCACATTTATTGTTGACAGGCTGGAGATGGCTGGACCTCGGTTTATTTCCAACAGAACATCCCAACATGCTTTATTATCTAATACTGATTACACTTGGGAATATGAATATTATGAATATGAGCCAGTTTCCTTTGAAGACCTCAAGGCTCATAAGTGTAAGTCTTATCTGGATGCTACTTCAAAGCACTTCTCTGTTCATTTTCAACTATAATTATAACAAAAATGTATTCTGGAACTTGCTTCTGTCTTCTTTTGCTTGTGCGTGCACACTTATTTAGCTTAATGGCATCATTATTTTATACAATATCATTTTCTTCAATTATTCTTGGCCACAGTTTGTGATTATGGATTTTGATTCATCTAAATGTTTCCAGATTTAATGTAAAAATACTACATTTTTTATTTCAATGAGTCACAAAACCTAACTGAGAGACAATACTATGGGAAAGTGATTAAAAGTGAGGACCTATTGGGGGTTGGGGAAGCAATGCCCTAGGATAAGGACTACCCCCCATCTACTGCTAGGCTGCATCTGTTTCTCCACATTAGAGAGCAAATGGGGCTGGAAATTTAAAGCTTGTCACACAACTTCCAATTCCATTCTGTAGAGTTCATCTTAAGCACCTTCATGAGAGACCTTCTGCAGACAAGTTGTGTGGAGGAACTGGGATATCATGTATTCTGTTCTGATTAAGGCAGGGAAGAGATGGAGCAGTCAGATAAACCACAGTTTGGCTGCATCTGTCAAGTAGTTTTTGTTGAAAGAAAACATTCAAAATCAAGAGAGAGGGAGGGAGGGAATTGGGAGAGAGAGAGAGAGGCATTTTGTGTGTGTGTGTGCGCGCGCGCGCGCGTGCGTGCATGCATACGCCTTCAAGTCACTTGTTGTCTTATGGTGACCGCATGGATTTCATAGGGTTTTCTTAGGCAAGGAATACTCAGAGGTGGCTTTGCCAGTTCCTTCCTCTGAAATATACCACACAACACCTGGTATTCATTGGCAGTCTCCTATCCAACTACAGTAGCACCCCCGCATCCGCTGATTCACCACCTGCTGAGTCAGTTATCTGTGGATGGCAATGGTGGGGGGGATGGACGGGAGAGAGAAGGAGATCTCACCTCCCTTCTCCCTTTCCTTTGGGGCTTCCAATGGTGGCGGCAGAGGTGGCTGGGGGAGGTAGATGGGGGAGGGAAGAGGAGGAGAGATCTTTCCTCCCCCTCCCTTCTGCTGGGAGAGCTCCGGCAGGGGCGGAGGTGAGGGGAAGGGAGGGGGTAGAAAATATCTTGCTTCCCCTCCCTTCCACCAGGAGTGCTCCTGCGGCAGTGGCGGGGTGGTGGGTGGGATCTGGTGTTTGTTATTATCCACGGATTTCAATATCCAAGGGCCCCCCTGGAACCAATCCCCCATGGATATATGGGTGCTACTGTACTAACAAGGACTGACTCTGCTTAGCTTCCAAGATCAGATAGCATCTGGTGCCTTTCGGGTATTTAGGTCTGAAAAATCCTGACTTCATACTAATGGAACAAGCCTGTCTAAGTCTTGGGGCCCTTTCTGTTTCTCTCTTCTCCGTCTTTATTATGGCAGAGGAAGAACTGGAAGCTCTTCCACATTTATTTACAATAGTTCCCTGTGCTGGCCAAACTCAGAACTGTGTTTTAGTGAGAACAAGCTAAGACCTATCCAACCATAGTTTAAATCAAGGATGGGCAAAGTGTGGCTCATAGGCGTAATGTGACTCCCATGACTGTGTATCCCCCAAGGCTCCCTGCCTCCTCTTTTTGAAAAGGCCTTTTTTTTTTTTTGGCCCCAAAATGACTATAGGCCATTTTGCCATCTTAGGGGACATTCTCAGGAGTGTCTCACATTTTTTAGAATTGTAAAAGGCATCCCCCCACCAAACTAGTAAACGACCAGCTACTTCCTGTTATTTTAAAAAAAGTCTGGATAGGCCTACAATAGGTAAGAGAGAGGTACAGTGCTTAAAAAGATGGAAAATGTGATGGATGGCCAACAGAATAACCCAACCACCCTGAGGATTTAAGGGGTACTATTGTCCATTTGGGGGAATCTTTTCCTGATCTGTTAAATTGGTGTGTGTGTGTGTGTGTGTGTGTGTGTAGGGAATTCACAGGGTGACAGTAGAGCTTGAAGCCCACTAGAGTTCCATGGTGTGTGTGTGTCCCAGCTTGTGGTAATTGTCCACCCCTGGTTTAAACAAATGACAGTTCAGATGAAGAAAGTTCAAGATAGCTGAAAAACAGAAGCGAAACTTTTGATCTCGTCTAGGATACAAAAGCTGAGGTGAGTGGGGGGTCTGTAAACCTGAGGGTCAAGCAACCTTGTCTACGCACCAGAAATCCTTCATTTTCTCATTCTACCTGATGGTGACCTATGTATGTGAAGACACAAGATCAAGAATCAAGAAAAATGTAATGTATTTACAATGTGTATGCTTTTCAGACATTGCATTCTTTGGCTAGTCTTTAAGTCAAAACCTAAAATACAAACCTATAATGAGGCTTCTTTGAAATTACTTTCCTTGTGTTCAGTACAATTTTATATAGCAGTTTTCAAAAGGCTAGACAGTTGCATTCCTCTTGTGAAGCCAGCCCAGTTCACCCTGAAGTCTGCAGAGTGAATTCTCTTTCCCTTTTCAATGATCTCTGTTCATCCTATGTTGACTTTGGGAGAATTCACATATAACACTAAACCAAAGTTCAGTATTACAAAGATGAGCCACAATGGGCCTGGAAACTTCCTCCCGTCCCCTCCTATGTGGGGAGAGTGGAAGCTTCCATTTTGGTTTTAGATTAACCACAGTTCTAACATTGCCTCCAAACCCTAAACTATGGTTAATCTTAATGATGGTTTGTCCAGACAAGTCAGCTTCATAACCCATGGTTTGAAGGTGGTTTGTTTCAAATAAACCATGGTTAAGATTAGCCACAGTTTGTTGGTTTCAGATGACATAATGAGCTGCTGTTAATACACAGTAGAAATGTTTTTGCTAAGAGTCTGAAAGATCTGATCAGGAGGGCTTTAAACTAAGTTGTATGGGGGAGGGAGACAGTATTCTTGAGGGTGGGAGTTTATCAAGTGCTGGAGATAATAGTCTGAATGCTATACAGAGAACAAGGAAAATAGTATAAGAACCCAACAGTAGGAGGAATAAAACCTTTAAAAGACAGATGGGGGAACGGCCCATTGTCTTAGATGTTTCTATACTAATGCACAGAGCATGGAAATAAACAGGATGAACTTGAACTGTTAGCACAGCAAAACAAATATGATATAATAGACATCACTGAAACCTGGTGGGATGAGTCTCATGATTGGAATGTAGAAATAGAGGGGTATAATTCATAGAAATAGACCAAACAAGAAAGGTGGTGGAGTAGCATTATATGTTAAGGATATGTACACCTGTGAACAGATCCATGACTTAAATTCTGGGAGCCAGGTTGAGAGCATCTGAATAAAAATCAAGGGGGAGAGAAACAGCAGGGATGTTGTTGTGGGGGTCTACTACAGACCTCCAAGCCAAACTGAGGACTTGGATGATGCCTTCCTGGAACAGATGACTACACATTCAGAAAGGAGAGATGGACAGGTTGCTTACCTGTAACCATAGATCTTCGAGTGGTCTTCTGTGAATTCACACAGTTGGGTTATTCCTGCGCCTGCGCAGAGCGTTCAGAACCTTCTGGAATTGCTAGGCAGAATGCACATCGATACATTTTTGGTGGTAACTCCGCCCACCCTAACGGTCCCTTATAAGGCGCTCCCACCTAATTCCCCTCAGTTCCTTGAATGATGCCGCAACCAGCAGCATCAGGAACATTAAGCATGTTTATATGATGTAGTAGGACATAGAGGGGAGGATGGGCGGGTCTGTGTGAATTCACAGAAGACCACTCGAAGATCTATGGTTACAGATAAGCAACCTGTCCATCTTCTTTGTGGTCTCTGTGAATCACACAGTTGGGTAGACTGGCAAGCTTCACTCCAGGAGGAGGGCATGTCCTATACATGCTGACACTAGGACCATGCTGCACAGTCAAACAGAAGTTGGATTTATTGACAGCACATTCTTAAGCATGAGAAACTGATCAAATATATATCATCAAATAATTTGGCAACACATTAACACTCACTTATTGAATGAAGATAAAAGCACAGCTTTCCCAAAGGCAGCCTCGTTCCTAGAACTAGTGTCAAATCTATAATGGGAGATGAAAGTCAAAGGTGATGAGCAAGTTGCTGCTCTGCAAATGTCCTCTAGAGGCACCCTAGCGAGGAAAGCTGTCGAGGTGGAGAGAGCCCTCGTCGAGTGTTCTCGAGTCCATGGTGGCAATGGCTTCTTTGCCAGTTCGTAGCAGAGGGATATAGTTGATGTCACCCACTTAGATGTTAGGTTGTGGAGAAATAGATTCTCCAAGTCTAGGAGACAAACAGTTTAGGTGACTTCCTGAAGGGAGCAGTTCTCTGAATATAAAAGGCGAGCGCCCTCCTGACATCCATGGAGTGGAGGGTACACTCGAATTTGTCCTTCGGATCCTGCATCTGAGCAGGGAGAGTGATAGACTGATTCAGATGGAAGCTCGACATCACCTTTGGGAGGAAGGAGATGTTGGGATGGAGCACTACCTTATGTTTGTGGAAGGCAGTGTATGGCGGGTCTGAGCGCAAGGCACAGAGTTCTCCAGCTCAACGTGCCAAAGTAATAGCAATAAGGAAAGCAATTTTCCAAGTCAGGAGTCTCAAATCAGTAGATGCCATGGGTTCGAAGGGACATCGAACCAGTTGTGAGAGGACCAGTTCGAGGCTCCATGTCAGAGTAGGCTTGAGTACTGGAAGATGAAGGTTGGCGTAGCCTCTTAAGAACTTCTTGACCGTTGGATCCGTAAAAGGAGACTGGTGACCTCTAGCCTGGAATTCGACAGAAACGGCTGCCTAGTAGCACCGGATTGACAAAAGCGAAAGCCCTGTGACAGACAGGTGGAGAAGGAATTCCAAGACCGGGATGGAGTAGATTTCTGTAGCCAGTACCCGATCAGCTAGAAAGGCTTCAAACCTTTTCCACTTGTAGTGATACGATCTACGGTTAGCAGGTCGTCGGGCAGTGGCGGTCACAGCCTGAACCTCTGGAGGGATAGATGGAGAGATCTGGTCCCTTGGAACCGAGGATGAATCCGAGGCCATATTGACCCCAGCCCTCTGAATGGAGGATGAGTTCAAGGCCGTAGTCTCCATGCTGTTATTCGTAGAGCTTGTACATCTGGGTGTATGACCTTTCCATTCTGAATGGTGAGAAGATCGGGATGGGTCGGAAGTCGGATGAATTGGAGCCTGGCTAGACGGAGGAGGGTTGCAAACCAAGGTTGATGGGGCCACCACAGAGTGATGAGGATGGATCTGCTCAGTCCCGATGCAGTTTGGCGATTACCCTCGTCAGCAGTGGAAATGGAGGGAGGATGTAGAGAAGGGTTCCTGTCCAATGAAAGAGGAATGTGTCACCCCTTGAATCCGGGGTGCAACGTCTGGAGCAGAACTGGTGGCACTGACTGTTTTCTGGTGACGCAAAGAGGTCTACTTGGAGAGTTCCCCATTGTCGGAACAGGTCTGACGTTACTGACCTGTGCAGCATCCATTCGTGGATGGAGAGGCTGGTACAGCTGAGTCCGTCTGCAAGAGTGTTCTTGTCACCTGGCAGATGGATGGATTGGAGGTAAATGTTCCTGTATACGCACCAATCCCAGATGTCCAGTGTGAGTTGAAGAAGCTGAGGGGATATTGTTCCTCCTTGCTTGTTCAGATAGTACATCACCGATGTGTTGTCTGTTACCAACAGCACAGTGTTGTCCGTCACCAGGGTCTCGAACCCCGCAGTGCCTTCTGGACGCTGAGAAGCTCTAAAATGTTGATATGGCATGTCCGTTCATTGGCATCCCAAGTGCCCTGGATTTTGTAGGATTCAAGATGGGCTCCCCATCCGAACGTCGAGGCGTCTGTTGTTAAAGAGATGTCTGGTTGAGGAGGGTCAAATGGCATACCCAATAAGACGCTCTCCAGAACCAACCACCATCCCAGCGACCGTTGAATTGCCCGTGGCATCGTGAGCAGTTTGTTCAGGGAGTCGCGCAGAGGGTCAAACACTTGTAAGAACCAGTGTCGAAGCGGGCGGAACCGGAGTCTGGCGAGGCGCATCACATAGGTAGTAGCTGCCATGTGACCGAGAAGTACCTGGACTGCATGGGCCAAAAGTCTTCGGGATTGGCGGCAGGCATGGATCAAGGAACGAAGGGTGTTGAATCGGTCCCGAGGTAGGTAGGCTGTGGCCGTGAGTGATGAACTGGATAGATTGGGATGGTTGGAGTTGCGACTTCTCCGTGTTGACAAGTTCTAGGCCGTCTAACACATCTAAGGTAAGACCGATGTCCAGTTCGAGCTGACATTGAGAGTTTGCCACAATCAGCCAGTCGTTGATGTAGGGGAAGACCACCACTCCACACTGGCGTAGAAAGGCCTCTACCACTGCCATGCACTTTGTGAAGACTGTTGGAGCAGTTGAAAGTCCAAATGGGAGGACCCAGAATTGGAATACCTCGGTCCTGATCTGGAACACCAGGAACCGTCTGTGGGATGGATGGATCCTGATGTGGAAATAGGCATCTTTGAGGTCTATGGAAGCGAACCAGTAGTCTTGCTGTAGGAGTGGTAGGATGGAAGCCAGGGTAACCATCTTGAACTTCTTTGGTGCTATATACCAGTTCACTCCGCAAAGGTCGAGAATGGGACGGAGACCACTGTCCTTCATGACCAGGAAGTACCTCAAGAAGCAGAGGTGGTGAAGTTCGGAGTCCACGGGTTCGATGGCCCCCTTCTGCAGCAGCATCTGCACCACCTCAAGGAGCGGAGGGGAGGGTGGTATTGATAGAACCCGACCTGTCGGAGGTAGTGAGTCAAATTCGATCCAAAAGCTGTTCTGGATGATTTGAAGTACCCAGCGGTCTGATGTTATTGAAGACCAGGGTTCTTGGAAAGTTGACAGTCAATCTCCGAACAGTGAAGTCTAAAGAGAAGAGAGAGAATGAGGTGGAAATTCAAAATTTTCTCCTGGCTTGATCCTTGGACCTCTGCTTTACAGGGGGTCTGTATCGAGAAGTTGACCCCTGGCTCCTCACCAATTAGGCTGACAAAGGGGATGGCAGATATTGGGAGTGTCTATAAGATTGGCCAGTAAACCCCCTTCTAAACTGATCGTCAGATGTAGAGGCCTGCCAGTTGGTACGGCTCCTGGAGCGGTATAGAGAAGATGAGGAAGCAGCCATACCATACTTCTTGGCAGTGGTCCTCATCTTCTGGGTGAACTCTAATTTTTCATCTGTTGAGCCATTGAAAAGGCCTGACTCATTGAATGGCAATTCCCCGATGGTAGCCGAGGCTTGGGGAGTGAGGCCCGAGGACCAGAGCCACACGTGACGATGCAGGTTGATGGATCCAGCTATCGTCTTGGTGGCACAATCTCCAACATGTCGGGCAGAATTCATTTGTTGCCCCACCAGTAACTGTGCTTCTGACCGGATTGCCTCTGCTAATCTTTGTCTTTCATCTGGGAGATCTCAGATGAGGGGCATCATCCTTTCCCAGAGTACCTGTTGATATGCCCCCATACAAGCAGAATAATTAGCCACACGGAAACTCAGGCCTGTAGCGGAGTAGATCTTTTTCCCAATTATGTCAAGCTTCCGCCCCTCTGGGTCAGGTGGCGTCGATTGTGGATGGCATTGCCTTCTGTTCTGAGAGGCCTCAACTACCACAGAATTGGGGCAAGGATGAGTTTGAAGCTATTCGATATGTTCACCTCCAACCCGATACAGCCTATCAATCTTCTTTGAAGTGGACTGGATCGAAGAAGGGTTTTCCCATGAACCCTGAGTGAGTTTCAGAAGGGATCGCAAAACTGGGAGACTGGCGGTAGGAGGCGCGTTCCACTGTAAACGATGGAATATTGGATCCACTAGTTCTGACTCCTTTTCCACAACCCTGAGGTCCAAAGCATGAGACATGCAAACCATTTGTTCAAAAAAGGCACGGATAGCATCCGTTGGTGACGCAGAATTGTCCTCCACCAAATCAGGTTGTAGAGACAGCAGATATGGTAAGTATGGATCCCATGAATCCGATGAAGTAGAGGTCGAACCTTCAGGCGATGGGCTGCAGCCGCCGTGGAGCAGAGAGGTGGTACGAGGCAGTGGTGTGGGAGGAGTCGGTGGCAGAGGACGTTGGTCAGGATGTGGAGATACCTGACTCTCCACATCCTTCTTTGCTAGAGCCAGCAATCCCTTGAACCCAGGCATTGTGGGGAACGACGCACATTCCGACCCGTGTACATTTCTGTGAAGTCAAAGGCCCGGGTGGTTAGGACCTGCGAGCCAGTCGGTGAAGTGAATTCGGCATGGTAGATGGAGCATGCCAGGTTGTAGGCAGAGTAAGCAGGCTCATCATCATGGATCCTGGGTGAAAAGGGACGGGTTCGAGTGGCGTCTTCGGATTAAACAATCTCAACTTCGACGTCAGAGGCAGAATGTTAAAGAAGTTGAGATCTCGAAACAATGAGGGCCGGTGAATGGCCTTTCCATTGGGGTGACACATCCGTATCAGCACCCAAGGGTACTTCAACTGCAACAATTTCTACAGAAGCCGCAGGAGTTGGAGCACGGG
The DNA here is from genome assembly GCA_030847615.1 of Gambelia wislizenii. Classification (NCBI taxonomy): domain Eukaryota; kingdom Metazoa; phylum Chordata; class Lepidosauria; order Squamata; family Crotaphytidae; genus Gambelia; species Gambelia wislizenii. The sequence goes on along the minus strand of JAUMIR010000001.1, from coordinate 158,092,856 downwards.
ATGGTAGATTCCCCTCAGCAGCTGTTGCTGGGGATCATTGGGTAAAAGCGGCCCGGGCATCGTCGGCAAGTGGCACTTCCGCGGTTTCGATAGCCTTAGTGGCCGTACTAGTAGGGACCGTCGGTGGAATGGTTGTCGGTTTTAACATTTTAGGAGCATCCTTCGGCTTGCTCTTAGACTTAGAGCTGTCCTCATGCCGAGAGGAGTGTTTGTCCTTCTTTTTCTTTTTTAAGGACTTTGAGGCTTCCCCCAAAGCACCAACCTGACCGGTGGTTTCAAAAGGCGCCTGGTCCCAAGGGACAGTCTTTGAAGTCGAGGGTTCCTGGTCCTGTGTAGAGGTTGAAGGTGTCGAGCGTGCTCGATCCTGACATGGATTGGAGGGAGCAACATGTTTGTGCGACCCTTGCACTGCCTCCGGGTCCGAAGCAACCGAATGGCATCGGAACGGATTACGGGACCGATGTCGTTTTTGAGTCTTTGACTTCGGAGACAGCAAGCCACCCCATTTAGGTGGAGTGGGTGCCAGAGCAGAGGCTGGAGTCGAGACAGTTGCCGGAATTAGAGCCTTTTCATATAAAAACGATTTCAGGTGGGACATCCTGTGCTTACAGGCCTGAGGTGTGAAGGCCTTGCAGTGCACGCAAGAGTCCACATTATGGGACTCGCCGAGACAAATAAGGCAGTGGGAATGCTCATCCATGCTCGTGAGTTTGGCCTGACAGATGGCACATCTTTTAAATCCTGCTCTCGAAGACATTGTATTCATGAGGTCATCAAATCCGATGGGCAAACAGTAAGAGTAAAGAGAAACGATCCAAGTCAACACCAAATCCACGGAGAAAATGCCAAATCCAAAGGAATGAGAGAAAAATCGTAGTCAAAAATCCAAGCCAAGTGAAAAATCCAATCAAATTGAAACTGAGGAAAAAACTAGCAAACGAAAGTTCCTTCAAGCTGCTAATGTGGCGGAAAGAAAAGAACTGAGGGGACTTAGGCGGGAGCGCCTTTTAAGGGACTGTTAGGGTGGGTGGCATTACCGCCAAAAATGTATCAATGCACATTCTGCCTAGTGATTCCAGAAGGTTCCAAACGCTCTGTGCAGGCACACGAATAACCCAACTGTGTGATTCACAGAGACCACGAAGAAGATGCAGTAGTAATGGGAGATTTCAACTATCCTGATATTTGCTGGAAGGCCAACACTGCCAAAAATTTAAGGTCCAACAAATTCCGCATTTGCCTTGCAGACAATTTCATTGTTCAGAAGGTGAAAGAGGCAACTATGGGAACAGCTATTTTAGATCTGATCCTAATAAACAGAGAAGATCTGGGTAATGGGATGAAAGTGCTGGGATCCATAGAGGGGAGTGACCATGTTCTCCCGGAGCTTGTTATACAGAGGAAAGTGTCAGGGGATGATAGGACACTCAATCCCCGGCAGAAGCCAAAAATGATCTCAGCAGACTTAGTAGCAACCCGTTCCCAAGAATACTCACGCACAGTGTTTGATGTCCAAATAAGCAGGAAGCACTTTTATCTTCAAAGTCAAACAGTTGCAATATGTACAAATATTTACAATTGAAGGACAAGCTGCTTCACCAGGCATCAGCATTCACAAGAAGAAGAGAAGGAGGTGAGCTCTGTTCTGAGCTCTCATATAGATAGATAGATAGATAGATATACATACATACACACAGGACATTGCCCTCTAGTGGCCTGACTAGTCATGACTTGGTAGTTCATGCAGTCAGCCATTATGACTCAGCATGATTCTGCTGTTGTTCGGCCATTTTATAATGGAGTTTAGTCTCTAACTCCTGACGGAACGGGGAAGCCAAGCATAGTCAGACATGTATTCCAGACTTTAAGAAAGCTGATTTCAGAAAACTTAGGGAATTACTGGGGATGATCCCATGGTCAGGAATACTAAAAGAGAAGGGAACTCATGAGGGATGGGAGTTTCTTAAAAGTGAGATATTGAAGGCACAAGCTCAAAGAGTTCCAATGAGGAGGAAAAATGGGAAGTGTCTAAAGAAACCAGTATGGATTTCTAAAGAACTTTCAACTGAGCAAAGACTTAAAAAGGACATGTACAAGAAATGGAAAAAGGGGGGAAATCATTAAAAAAGAATTCAAACAAATAGCCCATGTCGGGGGAAAGTCAGAAAAGCTAAAGCACAGATGGAGCTCAGGCTTGCTAGAGAAGTTAAAAACAATAAAAAGGGCTTTTTTGTTGTTGTTATGTCCATAGCAAAAAGAACAAGGGAATGGTAGGGTCACTGCGTGGAGAAGATGGTGAAATGCTAACAGGGGACAGAGAAAAGGCAGAACTACTCAACCCCTTCTTTGCCTTGGTCCTCTCCCAAAAGGAGAACAGTGCTCAATCTGGGGGAAATGGAGCAGATGATGCAGTAGGGGAAATACAGCACAGAATTGGTAAAGAGGTAGTTCAGGAATACCTGGCCAATATAAATGAGTTCAAGTCTCCAGGGCCAGATGAACTACATCCAAGGGTATTAAAAGAACTAGCAGAAGTAATCTCAGAACCACTGTCAATAATTTTTGAGAATTCCTGGAGAACAGGAGAGGTCCCAGCAGACTGGAGGAGGGCAAATGTTGTCGCCATCTTTAAAAAAGGCTAGACAGTTGACTCAAAAAAGAAGACCCAAATCCCACCCAGTCAGCACAACATCAATACTAGGAAAGATTCTAGGGCCGATCATTAAACAGACAAGCTGTAAGCACTTAGAAAGGAATGCTGCAATCTCTAAATGTCAACATGGGTTTCTCAAAAGCAAGTCATGCCAGACTAATCTTATTTCTTTTTTTGACAGAGTTACAAACTTGGTAGATGAAGGGAATGCTGTGAATGTAGTGTATCTTGATTTCAGTTAGGCCTTTGACAAGGTCCGCCATGATATCCTTGCAAAAAAAAAGTTAGTAACGTATGGGCTAGACAATGCGACTGTTAGGTGATTTGTAATTGGTTGACTAGCCGAACCCAAAAGGTAGTCACCAATGGCTCCTGTTCATCCTGGAGTGGCCAGTGGGGTGCCACAGGGTTCTGTCCTGTGCCCAGTGCTATTCAACACCTTTTTATCAATGACTTGGATGAGGAGATAGAGGGCATGCCTATCAAGTTTGCTGATGACACCAAATTAGGAAGGGTAGCTAATACCCCAGAGGACAGGATCAGAATTCAAAATGACCTTAGCAGATTAGAAAGCTGGGCCAAAACTAACAAAATGAATTTCAACAGGGAGAAATGTAGGATATTACACTTGGCAGTAAAAATGAAATACACAGATATAGGATGGGTGACAGCTGGCTTGAGGGCGGTACATGTGAAAGGGATCTAGGAGTCTTAGTGGGCCACAAGCTGAACATGAGTAAGCAGTGTCATGCAGCAGCTAAAAAAGCCAATGCAATTCTAGGCTGCATCAACAGGAGTATAGTGTCTAGGGAAGTAATAGTCCCACTCTATTCTGCTTTGGTCAGACCTAATCTTGAATACTGTGTCCAGTTCTGGGCACCACAATTCAAGAAGGATATTGACAGCACATGCACTCTTGTGGCGCCTCTCTGCTGGGTTCTCCTGAGCTGTACCCTCCTTGCAGTGTACAAGATGCTGAAGAATCACTCTCAGCCTCAAAGCTCTATTTACAGAACTTTACTTACAGAGTACAGTATATACAAACTAATATGTGTCTGTCCACAAGGATCTGACAGAAGCTCCGGCTGCAACTCCACCAATAATTCCCCATAAAGGACATAGGTTACACCACTTACCGGTATATACAAAGTCAGTCGTGTGGTTGCATCAGCAATGCTGTGTCATCCTCTTGCATCATACGTGTTGTGTCACCCTGGGCATATCCTGCGTGATGTAATGATGACAGTCCATGTCCATCACAATGCAGTAACTTTTGCTTCATGTTGCATCATACAACCTTTTAATAATCATAGTGGGCATATTCTGTCCTGTGAAATTCCATCAGGCCTTAAAACTGCACTGACAGATATTGAGAAGCTGGACTGTGTCCAGAGGAGGGTGACCAAAATGGTGGGAGGCTTGGAAGCCATGTCCTATGAGGAGCATCTTGGGGACCTGGGTATGTTTAGCCTAGAGAAGAGAAGGTTAGAGGTGATATGATAGCCGTGTTTAAATATTTGAAGGGATCCCATACTGAAGATGGAGCAAGCTTGTTTTCTGCTGTTCCAGAGACTAGGACACAGAGCAATGGGTTCAAACTACAGGAAAAGAGATTCCATCTAAACATTAGGAAGAACTTCCTGAAAGGAAGAGCTGTTTGGCAGTGGAATGCGCTGCCTCGGAGTGTGGTGGAGTCTCCTTCTTTGGAGGTTTTTTAAACAGAGGCTGGATGGCCATCTGTTGGGAGTGCTTTGATTAGATATTCCTGCAAGGCAGGGGGTTGGACTAGATGGGCCTTGTGGTCTCTTCCAACTATGATTCTATGATTAAAACTTTCCAGCTCTTCCTCATGACTGGGTCAGGTAGGATCAAGGAGCTTGAGGCCCTAGGGCTTGCTGCACCTTCTGTTTATAAGAAAAATGATGGTGAACACAGACTCATTCTGTTCCATGAGCATGCTAATGATTCAGGCAGACTTGTTTCAGTGATGAAATGTTATCTTCTGAACATGGAGGCAAAACTCATGAAATGAGAACTGTGGTGCCTTCAATGAAAGGACATCAACTTTCCAAATGGAATTGATTTGCTGAAGATGTATGCAAAACTGCCAAGTCAGAGCAAATATAATGAAGATGACATCAAACTTAATTATATGCTGCTTTCTATACCATGCTGTCATCATTCCCCTCCTAGTTTCAAAACCATAGGTAACAAAATAGAGCTGTTTTGTATCTTCTGTGTTCTTCACATTCTTTTGAGTTTGCATTGCCCCACAGGTAACTAATTTAGCCACTGGTACATCAGGGAAAAAATGATGGAAAGTACATACAGAAAGCTAAGTACTGTAATGAATGAGATATTATTTGTCCTGTTACTCTGATGAACATCTTTTTTGTATTATCACTAAAAGCATGGGGCCAGATCCCAATCCAGACATCAGAACACACAGCAGTAAGCAGAGCACACCTCTCTGGTCTGCACTTACTTGCTGAGGGATTCTGAGAGTTGTAGGCAAAATAGTAAGTTTTTTGTACTCTGCAACCAGATGCCTGATCATGTCACCATTAATTGTGTTAATAAGCTTTTATGGGTTAGGAAGATGGGAAAAGGAAGTCAGATGCCCCTTCCCCCCATTTCTCTTTCCAGATAGGTGGTCAGCTTGGCTCCCTGCTGATGTTAGCACATATGCTAGGAGACATAGTTATGGGTGTTACTTTTATAGGCATACATGTGTGCTGTGTCCAGAAGGGCGGCTGAATCTACATTGTGTTTCTGCACAAAGAAAGTCTTTGCTCAGTGGGGCTCCCTAAAGTTATGCATAAAATTAGACCTCAACTATGAAAGTGAACAAAAACATCTCCTGTGTGTTGCTTGCAGAGATCAAGCAAGATCTGCTTTTGTTAAGATTCAGTATGTTCCCACCCCCCCATGTTCATTTTAATGAATGTTTGTTCCCCACCCTCAAAATATTAACTTATTTCTTTTACAGATTCCATCGTGATTGGATTTTGGGTTGGCCTTGCTGTCTTTGTTATTTTTATGTTTTTTGTACTGACACTCTTAACAAAGACTGGAGCACCACACCAGGAGTAAGTACTACTGATGGATACCAGAGGCTCTAATCACTGAACAATCAGTACCTCTGTAGCTGATCTTATTGCTGTAGGATGGAGTGGGAATTCTGTGTCTCTCCAGATATTAATGGACTGCAGCACCCAGCATTGCTCACTATTGACTGACTAGGGCCAAAGCCATGTGTACGTGCTGGTGTAACCCCTATCAGTGATGGGTATGGCCCAGTGGGTGGAGAAACTCTAAGGAAGGGGGCGTGCTTGCTGGCTGAATTCAGAATTTCTATTATGCATTTCCACCTGTTGTGTATCTTTTATTTAGAGCTTTAAGATTTGCATCCAAATGTTACAATACTGTTGAGCAGCACAGGCAGAAGAGTCCTAACAGTCATGTCCAGCACAGGCACCATATTGGATTCTTCGAACTTTGGGGACAGTGCACATGTCAAATTTAATATATAATTTGTTGTATTGTTGTTTAAAAATACTATATTGGGATTTTAAATTGTGTTTGTGTTTGCAATATTCAATTATGGTTGGCCCCATAGAACCCAGAAAGTGATACACTGGAAGGGTGGAAATCTCTGCCAGTGTAGTTCTAATGGGCTTCTGCTGCTGCCACCTCCATACACCCAGTATAAAGGCACCAGGGGGCATCTTGTGGCCAGTCGGTGACCAGAGGCAGGAGTTCCAAAGCATCATCCAGCTCCAGTTGCACAGCTGGGAAAGCAGAACAGCAGTCACCCTCCCAGACCTTGATGAATTACAACTGAGAGCTGCTGCCCAACAACATCTGGAGGGCCTTGAGTCTCACCTCTGGTGCAGTTAGTTGCTTGCAGAATATCAGTTGAACTGGCATTTTCAAGTAGGCTTAACCCTTATCTGAAACACCAGAGAATTGCTACTGGTTGTTGTAGATAATATTGTTCTAGATGGATCTGACTCTTCATAAGGCAGATTTTTATGTTCATCTTGAGATCAATAGCATTTGTTCTCAATTATGTGGATATAGAATTGTGGCCTTAGACCCACATCTGTTTGTTAGTCCCAACCGCAGTTAATTCACTATTTAATGCAACTTGTATAGGTATCTACTTTAGTTGGTATTATCAACTGGATTTAAGCTGCCAGAAGAGATTGGTCTTTAATGTTGTTTTAAACACAGACAGTGTATCCAGCTGTTGGATCTCTTCCAACAGGTCATTCCATAAATTTGGGGCAGCTGGTTAACAGTTGCCAGCCTGGTCTGACTTGAAATAAATGTTGCACAGAAGACCTGAGTATACAGGATGGATTATACAGGAGAAAGCAATCCTGTAGGTAACCTGGATCCAAACCAAGTAGGGTTTTAAAGATAACAACCAACACTTTGTACCTTGCCCAGAAACTGGCAGCCAGATTTTAAGGTAAGTGTAATATGATCACTCCTAGATACACCAGTAACCAATTTGGCTGCCATGTTTTGGACTAATTGAAGCTTCTGAACTTGATACAGAGGTAGCCCAATATAGAGTGCAATGCAGAAGTTCACCCTTGAGGTTACCAGTGCATGCACTACTGTCTTTAGGTCCTCCAGCTCTAGAAAGGGATGCAGCTGGCATATCAGCCAAAGCTGATAGTAAGCACTCCTGGCTGTTATATCTATCTGGGCTGTCATTTGGAACAACAGATCCAGAAGCACCCCCAAGGTATGAACACAGTCTTTCAGGGAGAGCAACAGTTTGTTTTTTTGTCATCTAGCCCATTACTTCTCCAGGCATTAATTCAGAGGAGACAAACTATCCTTAGCTGAGCTACTTTTGAAGCCATGGAGTAGTACATTTGGGTGTCATTGGCATACTGATAGCACCTTGCCCCATGCCTCTGGATGATCTCTCCCAGCTATTTCATGTAGATGTTAAAGAGCATTGGGGATAAAATTTCACCTTGTGGGATGCCATATAACAGGTCCTTTTTGAGGAGCAGCTCTCCTCAAGCACCACCATCTGGAACCTATCTTGAGAGAGAGGACTGGAACCACTGAAGTACAGTGCCCCCCCTTCCCAAACCCCTCAGGCATTCCAGAAGGATACCATGGTCAATAGTACTGAACACTGCTGAGAGGTCCAAAAGCACCAGCAGGAACACACTCCCCCATTGATTCTCAGGCAAAAATAATGGTGACCATAGAGGTTTCAGCTTCATATCCTGCTCTGAAGCCAATTTGAAATGGGTCTAGAAAACTATCCACTAAGGTAACCATAGCAGTTTCAAGTGAAGGTAACCATAGCAGTTTCAAGTGAAGAGGGTCCAGGGAGGGCTTTTTATTTTTAAGGTGAGGTTGTACCACTGCTTCTTTTAAACAAGATGGAAAACTTCTCTCCCCGAGGAATGCATTAATAATATGTTGCAGCTGAGACCTAAACTGTATCTCCTCCCTGGATGTCCAGCCAAAAAGGACAGGGACTGAGGGGACAGGTTGTTTTCCTTATTCATCCTCACCAACTGAAACTGATCCAATGTAATCCTACTTACAGAGTGGCTTGACACCCCATTGTCAGTTTCTGCTATAACAATGGCATCTAAGTTGGCTCTTATCTGAGAGGTTTTATGTGTGAAATTATCATTAAAGACATCACAGTGAACTGCAGAAGGCTCTAGAATTGGACTCAGGGGAAGGTGCCTGAGTTAGATCCTTCACCACCCTGGATAGTTCAGCTAGGTGTGAATTTGCAAGCGCAATGCATGTAGAGAAGGCTTTCTCAGCTGCATGAATTGCCATCTTAAACGAACAAAGCTGTTCTCTATATCGTGTCTTGTCAGATAGAAGTCAAATTTTCCTACATCTGAGCTCCTGTTGTCATCCTTCCCATTTCAGTTCCCTGAGGCCTTCTGTATACCAAGGAGCCTGATTAGTGATGGGTCGGAGAGGACATTTGGGAGCAATTGTGTCAATAGCTCCCAAATAGATGCAGTGGGCAAGCAGATATCCTGGATCTGTCCGTTAAAATGAGGATTAATGAAGTTGTGGCTTGTATCTGATTTCTTATCCACAATTCATCTCTCTTTGCTTTCTAGGAATACAGACTCTGCTGAGAAAAGGCTTTGCATGAACAACTTTGTGGCTGACTTTGGGCGACCACTGGATTCTGACAAGATCTTTTCTCAGCAAGCTGCTGAAGAATCCAGGTTGCTCTTCAACTGCTACATCAGTGAGTTTGAGAATGTGGACAGAGCAAAACCATGCCACAAAATGCCAGTTACAGACAGTAACATCCACTTCCAGGAAGTAATTCATAACGGGGCCAGACTGGAAGAGGAGCTGCATTGCCATACCAAGTTCAACATCCCCAACTTTGTGAACACTGACCAGAATTCTTCCCTGGGTGAAGATGACCTTCTGATTTCTGAGCCACCTATAATTTTAGAGAGCAAACCAGTTAGTCATGCTTCCCACAAAATTCTTGACTGAAGAAACTTGAATCTATCTGTCTGTCTATCTATCTATCTATCTATCTATTTATCTATCTATCATCCCTACCTAATCTTCTTTAAAGCTTGGATTCCATCTGTTATGGTATCACACCTTCTGGGGTCTATATTAATATTTCTTTCTATATTCTTCTCCAGCTCCCATCAAAAAGATACTGTAGCCACAAATGAACTTAATGGGGAGAAGGAATAAGAAGCAGATCATTCTCCCATGCTCCCAAAAACAACAAAACCCCTCAAAAATTGTAAGTCTCAGCATCTATATAACCCTCTGCACCTATCCTGCTGAAACTTCATTAATTTATTACTTAGGGACACCTTGCTGCTGGTTTTTTTTTTATGTCTGTCATGTCCAGGAAATTGATCCATAAGGAAACCAGTGTGATAAGTGCATCCTTTTTAGAAATCCTCCAGATGGCAAGGCTGCTCTTGCATGAAAATGAGGTAATCACCTGAAACTCAAGTATATGTAGAAGGGAACCTCTGCATCTATTTGTTTTTAATGTGACAGGTGTAGTATCCATGTAAGGGCTTACTGTGCCCTGTAGACTTGATCCAAACCTAACCAAGATAATTTCCCTTGACAGTGGAATTTCTGTGACAATCATATTTACTTCGGGATTTCCAAATCTTTATTTGGATTTGGTCCCCAAAACTTGGTGCAAATAGGTCTGAAGTAAAGTTTTATTTTATTTTTTTGGAAGTGCCTAACATGGTTGGTTTATCCCTGATATTCAGACCTACTGTTTTCATGTGAACTTGTCTTAATTGCTGTTTTTGTTCTACTGAACAGGTAAACAGGGAGAAATGAAGTGATGCTTTGATAAGTTTCAGCATGTTGTGCATGTTTTTTTTATACCTACCTTGATCCAAGACTGTAACTTCATGATATAAGTTATTCTCCTGACATTTTTGTTTGGCTCAAAATGTGCTGGGCAATTTGATTTAAAAATAAAATTAAAATAAAAATCAGCTTTGTTTAAGTAAGATTTTTACAGTTTCCATGATCAAATACTGTGTATTTTGCTATGGCTGTGTTTTGTGAAAAGACTGCCATGTATTTGTACAAAAATGGTCAACATTCAAGTACTCTACTACTGTCATTTTCTTGTTAGAATGCAAAAGTGGGGGTTGGTGGGATGAAATAGATTAGCCCCCATTGGGATTAAGGGAACTGGGTCAAGATCTGGCATCAAACACATAGCCACAATGTCATAGCTGTGTTTTAACTCCCCATCCGACCCCTGAAGCCCACCTTAAAAGCCAGTTAGCCACCCAGAATGACTTAAATCTGCGCTTCTGAAGAGGGGGGTGCTGCAGGATGACATGACCAGCACCCTCCTGCAGGTGAGTGATGCTGTGATGAACACTGGGGTCCCTGCAGGGGTTCTTGCTGGCAGAAGGGGGCTGGTTGCATCCTGTAGTGCCCTGCTCAGCAGAAGCACAGACTTAACTTTGGACTGCTGACTGGCTTTTAAGATGGTTTCAGGGTCATATGCAGTCATGACAATAGTACCATCACAAAGGAGAATAGAAAGCAATTACAATGTTTTAAAGTCTAAATTAGGCCGTTGTAACTAATTACCAATTTTTTTTTACATAGCTAATTTTTTACATAGCTAATTTTAGCTGGCTTTGATATCTGAAAGTGGTCTTAATGGCTAATCAGTGTACTTCTGCTCAAGATCTGCTGGTGGCAATCCATTATGACTGTATGTGTCACCATTTCATAGCATCACTTTTCTGGAATGAAATCTTTTCATTGGAGCATACTTGTCCTATTTTAACCACCTTCCATGAAAGTAGACAAGCATTAGAACTGATGTCATTTGGAATCTTTCCTTTGTTCACTTCCAAGGAATTTGAGAACTATTATAAAGTTATAAAAAACAAATTACAGTACAACTGTCATTTCTCTGTGGGATTAGAACCTACATTTTGGTGTACTGAACATGCATGTAGATGATCCTAGTATTATATACACACACTACTTTGGTATACACTTTTAAATCTTAACTATCTTAATTTTTAAAAAGCACAGCATACTGAGATCAGGACAGAAAAAGAAGGAAGGAAACAGTTGTAGCCAACAGGCACACATATGGTGCTTGTCCCTGCCCCCCCCCCCACCTGTCGGTTCCTCAGCTCAGACAGCTTAAGAAGCACTGATGATGAAAAAGTTCATTTTTCAAAGAAAGCCATATTAGCCAATGTCAGCATAAAACGAGAAAGGGGGGAGGAGAAGGAGTCAAGCAACACCTTTAAGATTAACTGATTTTGGGATGAGCTTTTGTGGATTTCAGTCTAGGAAATCATGGATCCATGAAAATCCTAAAATAAACCAGTCTTAAATCTGCTGCTAGATTTCTCCCTCTGCTTTGGTTTTTATCTAATACATTATACTGTCTCCAATTGCAGAAGAGGATGTATCTTCAATTCCTCGTAGTTTGCCTCTAGGTGATGCCAAGCAAAGGTATATATACATTCTCTAATCACTGAGAAAGACTTCCATGGAAGTAAGTCCTGCATATATTTGAATTAGAATTGCAGGGGGTGATGTCTTGTGTAAATCACAGCAGAAAGAGAACCAAGGCTACAAAGCCCAAAATCCACTGCTGAATAACAGAGGTGGCTTGTTCTTACTGAGAAAAAACACAGGAACAAAAAGGTTCCCCTAGGCATAGCATATATACCCTGAAGGCATCAGAGCCTGTCTGATCTCAGAGGCTAAGCAGGGTCTGGCCTGGTTAGTACTTGGATGGGGGACTGCCAAGGAATACTAAGTGCTGTAGGCTATATTGAGAGGAAGGCAATGGAAAACCACCTCTGAGCATTCCTTGCCTATGGAAACCCTATGAAATTCATGGAGTCACTGTAAGATGCCTTGAAGGCGCACACATACACAAAAGAAGTTGAAGTCTAGCTAAGAAAAAGGATACTTGGGGGGTGGGTTGCAGGGGTAAAGCTTTTATGGCTGACAATTCCCAGAATCCTCTAGCCAGTGTGGTCCGGAAGAAGAATGACCTCATGAAATTGAAAATTAAGCTCTGCTCGAGTTTGAATATACCTTGTCACATCATCTCAGCTTTTTTGCAGTTTTCGTATGTCTAGAAACCTGGCAATTAATTTACTATACTAGAACAAAATCTTTTAAACACATCCAATAAAGCGCAAAGAATTTTTTCTAACAATTAGACTTGAAGTGGAAAAAGGTCAGCACTGATATTCCAATTTGTATCTAATATTATTTAATACATACATTAAAAAAAAAAAAGACTCACAAGCAGAGAAGATTAATTTATACAGTAGCAACATGGACAGAGTCCCTGAAAAGTGAAACTACTTTTTATTAACTTTCCCTGATTAATTCATGTACATTCAAATCTTCCAGTAACTTTCTGGCATGTTTGAGGAATTAACTGGAATGATGACACCCTGTTTCTGGAGCTGCCGTAGAACATCCAACATTGAATCCAGCTCAATGCGAAATTTTTCTAGCTCTTGATTCTTCAGCAATGCCAGCTTTCTCCATTTTTCAATTTCCTGGATTTGTTCCACTTCAGCAATATGCCTTGTTTCCTGTATTACCTGTGTGGTAATATACAGAAAAAAAATATTTACTAGGGCTGGAGACAGTGGTGTTGGAGCTTCCATAAGTAGACATGTACTTAAATATGGACTTACTGGGACCAACTTTGGGCCAGTTCTTCGATTACACATTTCATGTAAGGAAAATATAACAGAAAAAGGAGGCCCATATGTAGCTTGTCACTGCAAACCTAAATAGGAGTAATAGGTCAAGTATGCTCAATGGATACTGAAAGTGTGGAGAGCCATTCTCGACTGAAATGTATGAAGTGGGGCTGAGAAGTAGTGCTTGACAATCTGTCTTCCCACAGCCATTTCTATGTCATCTGCTCTGTTATCTTACTTGTTGGGAGCAGGGGGTGCCAAGTACAGTTCCGTTGTAAAGACATGCACATGCAGTTTCACATCCTGGCAACTGCTGGAAGGACCCCTGCTGTTGTTCCATACTGGTGGGGACAGGAGGAAGGTGGTTCAGGAGCTTGTCTCAGCTCAGTTAGGTGGAAGAAATGAGGGTGTGCTCTCAAATAGAGTGCACCTGCCTCCCCCCACACATCCCACACACACCCTGAGCAGCCAGATCTTCATGTTCTGAATTGTCTCTGCTTTTCCCTCTAGTATGCAGGAACAGGAACAATAGGAAGGTTTTTGGACAGAGAGTAAGGGCAAGTACCTCTGTGCCCTGTATGAAAAGGCACTTATGTGCACTTAAATCACTAACAGGATGCTGGCCCAAATTAGTAACCAATACATTCTCCTTTCAGGAGTCTTGTGCTGAAGATTTTCCACCTAATACTTTGAAATATTAATATACAATCAAAGAATCAGAAAGGACAAGAATGTCATCTTGCCTAGCTTCAGTTTGGAAGCAAAACCATCCTGTTCCACCATACTTTTCAACTTGCAAAATCCAGAATATTAGCAGAAGATTAGGACCTCAGAGGAAATGTCCTGGAAGTAAAATATGACTCTATGCATATATTACAAGCAGGAATGTATGGTGAATTCATTCAGTTTGCATTTCAAAGCTTGCCAAAATCACAATCCTTGAATTAGAATGCAATTTGCCCCATGAAAATCAGTACATTTTTGAAGTTTGCAAGCTTTTGAAAAATGTGTTCAAGAACACTTGGTTAATGGGAAACCACTTGAAAAATTGAGCATTTAAAGATGTAGAAAAAAGTATTTTTAAATATGTACGGAGCTTTTTAAAAACTCCAAGAAAAGCCCCAAAAGCTTTCCTGATGCAGTTTACGGTGGATTTGCCTGCCCCCTTCCAAATAAGGCGACTTGATGCAAATGTCTGTATAGACAGATCACCTTCTATGCAAATTCCATTAGGATTATAGTCACTGTTTCGACAACCCCTCAGTGCTTACCGTAAGCTGCCTCTCAGTGTATAAATTAAGAACTGCATGTTGTTAACACTTTTACAACAACTTATAATTCTGTCTATTCTAGTACAAGATGGTTGCTATAGCAGCCAGCTTGCAAAAAGTCTGTAAAAATTGGTAACATTGACTTTTCCAGATATGAATTCCTTGTTTTATTTACCTGCTTAAGTTCTTGCTCTCTTTGTTCATATCGGGTTTCCAACTGTTTGATCTTTCTTTCCAGACACACAAAGTGTTTCATCTCAGGGGACAGCCTTTCTCTAGCCTCTCCGAGTTCTTCTAACAGTTTTGCCATCTAAAATGAGAGACTGTGAAATTATCTGAGGTGTTTCTGAGATTAAAAATTGTTTATTGAACTACATACAATCCTTCCATAAAACAGCAAAGTTAAAATACAGTCGGCCCTCCACATTTGTGGGGGTTAGGGGTGAAAGATCTCCCAAGAAAGTGAAAAAATGGGAATAAAAATTGATGCAAATAAGTAAATAAAGCCCCAAATCCTAGGTCGACTTACAGCTGAGTCATTGTGGTGCCTCTGCTGGTTCTGTACAGGGTCTGGATTCAGTGCCGGACAAGGGAAAGCAAAGTGAGATGAGTCTACTGGCCGCCAGGGGAGTTCGCATGGCACACAAGCCAGTCAAACTAGCGGCTATGCGTCCTCTCCTTGCAGCCTACCCTAACAAGAAGGCAGCGGCCTACATAACCAAGGGTTTTGAACATGGTTTCCACATTCCATATTTGGGGCCTAGGGAGGTGTTTGTGTCCGCAGCCCAGCTGCCAGAGGTGCTGGCCAAGAAAATTGACAAGAAACGGGAGGTGGACAGGTTTGCGGGCCATTTCACCAAGCCTCCCATGCCCAACCTACACATATCCCCGTTAGGGGTTGTGTGCAAGAAAAACCCAGGGGAGTACCGCCTCATTCACCACCTGTCCTACCCAAAAGGGGTGTCAGTCAACGATGCCATCCCACCTGAGCTATGCTTGATGCGGTATGCGTCATTGGGCCATGCCATACGACTGTTGCAGACATGTGGGGAAGGGGCCCACATGGCCAAGTGTGACATCCAGTCAGCCTTCTGTCTGCTTCTTGTGCACCTGGATGACCATTGCCTTCTGGGCTTAAAATTCCAGGACAGGTGGTATTATGACATGGCGCTGCCCATGGGTTGTTCCATCAGCTGTGTGGCCTTTGAGGCATTCAGCACAATTTCTGGAGTGGGCTTTGCAGCACAGGGCCAGGTCTCCATTCGTTTACACATTACTTGGATGACTTTCTAATGATGGGGCCGGCTGAGGGGGGGGCTGGAGTGTGGGGACAGACTGTCCTTGCACATACTACATTCAAAATGCGACCAGCGCAGAAACAGTGTGATACTGCGGCTCCAAGAGAGTGGAGGGACCTGCTCCATGCCTGGTCACCAGTATGTGAGAAGCGTGAGGTGCAGGACAAGGGCCCCTGTTCTGGCACAGGGACAGAACACTGCTGACGCGGTTTCAGTTTGTGAGTGTGCTAAAAATAGCACTATGGCAGCTGGGGCTGCCAACAGAGGACTTCGGTAGCCACTCCTTCAGGATTGGAGCAGTGACCATGGCTGCTCAGGGCAGAGTTTCCACCGAGATCATCGTGAGGTTGGGAAGGTGACAATCCAGGGCCTTTACAGCATACATATGGCCGGAGAGGATGCTTGCTGCGTGCCCCATGACCGGGACAGAACTGTAGGGCTGCCTGTTAATGGTCCGTAGAATGGTTGGCGGAAGGCAGTCCCCATGGGGGATCGCCTTTTGTGGCAGATGGCATGGGCCCTGATCCAGGTGGGGGAAAAGGGGGGTCTCCATAAAGTGCAAATTTAAGTTCAAGTTGACAGAGACCTTCCCTCCCCCCCCTTGATGATTAACACCTTGTTTTCAGGGGAGTGGAGAGTGTTGAGCTTGGCCAGGTACTCTCCCCTCCAGGAGGAGTTGGTGGCAACCGACACTGGGCCATTGGCCAATACAGGGTTGGACAATGTAGGGATCCAGATCCATGCAATAGTGCCAACCATTTGCAGCCTTCAGCAAGTTGGGGCCTTTTATTGCCAATTTTCTTCATACTAACCTAAACTTAATCATTATGTTTATCTTGTACTCAATACATTTGTTAACTCAGCCTGTAGTAGTGTGTGTATTTTTTAAGGGAGGGGAGCGGGGCGTGCAGTCTGGGTCCGCAAATGAAAACATCCATGTGACAATGCCACATGAAACAGTTACAGATGTGTCCAAATAGAAACATGGGGTTCAGCATAACCTAAAGCAACATCTGTTTAAATGCCTTGGGGAAATCCTATGCCTGTTTACTCATACATGAACCTCACTGTCGTCAAACTGGCTTTCTCCCTAGCAAGTGTGCTTAGGTCTGCATCCTCAGCCTGTCTCTCCTTGGAGTATAACGTTACAAGGCTCAGGCTCAAGGATTTATTTGTGCCTTTATATGCAGTTCATAACCAAGAGCAAGGGCCCTAAAATTATCTTACAATACATGCATGGAAAATCCAGTTTATTCAGCTAGAAACCAGTGTGTTCTCCTTCTGCCAGCTTCAGCACTTGTATCATGTTTACTTTAAAACTGGTTTTTTGCTCTGGTTTAATTTTTGACCCCAAACTGCAATATGAAACCATAATCAGATTCTGATTTTGTACTGCAGTTTGGAGTGCAAGATAGACACAAATGTTTCTGTTGTCAGGTGTAATGGAAAAGTCTGGTTTAAAATCATTATAGTGGACCCTCAGTATCCCAGGGGTTTGGTTCCAGGTCCCCCCGCCTGATACTAAAATCTGTGGATGTTCAAGTCCTGTTATATATCATGGTATAGTAAAATGTTGTCCCTTATACAGGAAGCCCCCATTTAGGGACTGCAGCACTGTCAGAAACTGGAATTGGTAAAAAAAACAGAACCCATGTGGGGAACATGAGGGGATTATTGTGGCTTCCTTGGGACTGCCCGCTTATGCTCCCCACCACACCCATTGTCTCTCTGTTGGTTTGGTGCCTCCCCACAGTTTGCTTTGCAAGCAGTGCATGCATGCATGGCCAGTACCAAGCAAGCCTCTGCAGGCAAGGAGAACTGATCAAACAGCAGACACCTTGAATGACTGGAATCTTCCTTAATTTGCAAAGGTCAAAAGAGTGAGTCATCAGGTAATGGGTGTCAAAAGGTGGTGGCTTCCTGTACAGAATGGTGAACAGCTAGAATAATAATAATAATAATAATAATAATAATAATAATAATGTTTATTTATACCCCGCCCCTCTGCTAAAAACTATCGGGACGGCTTTTTGAATTTAAAAAAATATGTTTTTGAGCTGTGGTTGGTTGAATCCATAGATGCAGAACCCATGAATATGGAAGGCCAACTGTATTATGTATTTTAAGTGCCAAAGCAGGCATGCAATGTAAAGATAACAGAAAAAGGCCAGAGTGGATGCATCACAATTTTGGTTGATTCAATAAATTATGGTCTATTGTATAAAACATTTTATTAACTGGGTGTGTCCAAACTATAATTGCTATAGCTTTACAGTACTATTTAAAATTTAAAAGTTTGTAAAATGTTATGTTACCTCTTTCTGAAGAATTTCCTCTCTTTTTTGTGAAACTGCAAGGGCTTCTTGATCTCTACGGAACTCATGAACTTGCTGCTGAAGATGTTTAATAAGGATCTACAAAAAGATTAAACATCCTAAATTATTCCAAGATTTTAAACTTTCAACAGAAAATATTTATTGAAGTTAGCTTCTTCATTCCACAAGCCTTTGTGTTCTTATAGCTGATCCTGAATGCTTATTCACATGTAAATCCCAGTTATCTTAATGCAGCTCTAGTCAACAAACATTCAAGTTACAAAAACTGTAAGTACCTTACTATGTCTGCTGTGGTCATCTGGTGGCTGAGACAAAAGGCAGAAGGAGTTAAATTTTATTGTCCTTTGTCTCAGCTACCACATGGGCAAAAAGTAGGAGTGGCCTCTGCTTGCATGAGATCCCTCACCTAAATATTAACACAAGAAACATCTGAGACAACATGTAGACCTGTGACTTCAACAGCATCACTTTTCTTTCTTTATTTTTTAACATCTTTTGCCTGATGAAGACGCCAGTAGAGCTTCGAAAGCTTGCATCATGTGGTTTGGATTTTGGTTGGCCACTAAAGGTATCGCTTTTTTGTGGATTCTGGATTTTGTTTTGCTGCATGGCCAACACGGCTACCCCTGAATGTGCTGCATAACTCCAGTCAGTGCTCAGTCAACTGTATCTTAACTGCTCCAATTAAAAGCAAATTACTTATAGCCACAATTTCAGAGAACCACCTATTTAGATGTAATTTTCTGTTTTGAGTTGTCCCAGAGCTTGGAAAAACTACTGTTTTAGGATCACACTTTCCAGACTCCTTCAGCTATATGGCCACCAATGGTAAACTATGTGCTGCTACACTGCAGAGTTAATGCAGTTTGACACCACTTTAACTGTCATGGCTCCATCCTATGGGATCCAGGAATTTGTAGTTTGCTGTGGCACCAGGGCTCTCTGACAAAGAAGGCTAAATAGCT
Source organism: Gambelia wislizenii (assembly GCA_030847615.1). Lineage (NCBI taxonomy): Eukaryota > Metazoa > Chordata > Lepidosauria > Squamata > Crotaphytidae > Gambelia > Gambelia wislizenii. The sequence goes on along the minus strand of JAUMIR010000001.1, from coordinate 158,074,098 downwards.
CACAAAACTACAAATCCCAGAATTCCATAGCAATGAGCCATGGCAATTAAAGCAGTGTTAAACTGCATTAATTTTGCAGTGTGGCAGCAACCTCTGCTCTGGATAATTCTGAAGATGTGCAGCAGACTCCTTAGTCTCAGGTAGGCATCTTTCCTCCTACTTTCTGACATTCTATGAACTGCAGATGCCAGGAATCTCCAATTGTGACTAAGATACATTTGTAAAGTAGAGGTACTGTGACTGAGTGACAGGATCTCTTTATATTTATGGAAACAATTCAATACAAAAATAGACTCATTATGACAAATGTGCTGGGTTTACAGGAAGGAGACTGCCTTAAAGATAAAAAAAGCAAGCCACTCAATGTATCTCTCCTTTATACAGACGGACAGCCAAACAAAAAATCAGGCACACCTCAGATTGTTAACTTCAACATGTCATCTATCACAAAACTGGTCTTCAGGACAGCATGTACCATAATGGCTTAGGAGGGCAAAGAAGAATAAAAGAGGATAGTGCATGGACTGGAAAAATGAAGTTACTGTAATAGTGAAGTGTCTTTCAGCTTAGTGAAGGAATAGGATGCATCTCTTTAATTACTGCACTCATAATCTCTCTAATTAGATGATGTTTACTCTCTCATTGAATTCTACTCCTTCAAAATTTTTAGCTTGCTTTCTTCATAAATCATACTTGATACTGGGCTATGTTAATGAGGAATGTTTATAGAACAAAAACATTGCAAAACAAGAAAGCCTGCCAGTTTTGGAGCACTCAGATGACAACTTGTCTTCTTACCTCTTGTGTTGAAATTTTACTATTTAATTCGGCTACTTTGGAATTAGAATGCTCCATAGCATGCTGACAAAGAATCTTCTCTAATTCTTTCTGATGTGATGCTTTAAGGGCTGCAATGTATTCTTCCGAATCTTCCTTAGCTCTGTAAACATCATTTTAAAAAGTCTGTATATTTTTCAGAGGAGATCCCTCCCCTCCCCACGATAATATTCCTTTTTAATAGATAGGCAAAAATGCTAAAAAGCTGAGGTCAAACTAAATGTGACCATTATCTACCTCTTTAATCCTGGCATGTTGGCTTTTCTAAAAAGCATAAATAGCTAGTGGAATAGTCAGAACAGCCTGATATGTGTGTGTGTGTATGATTAATCCTTTTGGTCCTGCCAGTCATGAATTGAATCTCCCACCATTATTTGCATTTGAAGGAAATAGTGCCCAAGAAAATGAGTGGGCATAGGCATGTGGGATTCGATCAGGACTGCAGCAGGGATAAAGGCTTTAACTCCTCTTCCCATACTAGTTCAGGCTTTCCACCACCAGTTTTTTTTAAGACGATACCCCAAAGTGAAACACATAATGTCATATCCAGGTTGGCCTTTAGTCACTGATAACAATAGTTACTTTAGGACTGAATGACTTATTAAGTTCCATGCACAATCACATTTAATGTTTTTATGGGCTCTTCCTGTTGGAACAAACAACTACTTAACATCAAATCACATCTAGTTCAGCCTTTAATGGCACATGGCAATGGAACAACTCCCAACATTCTTGTTTGGGGGGAAGCCTTTGCTTGCAGAAACTCCCTGCATGCTTCATAGGACACATAGAGCTTCAGATCCAAACTGCACTTCACCACTTACTAACACCTTTTGTTAATGAATAATTCTTGGGCAGAGCACTTTTGAGGGCCAGCATGATATAGTGGTTTGAACATTGGACAACTCTGGAGACCAGGGTTCAAATCCCTGCTCAGCCATGGAAACCCATTGGGTGACCTTCGGCAAATCACACTCTCTCAGCCTCAGAGGAAGGCAAGGGGAAATCCTCTCTGAACAAATCTTGCCAAGAAAACTGAATTTTGCCACAATTCAGAAACAACTTGAAAATACAACAACAACAACAAAGCACACAACAACAACAACAATAAAGCATTTTAATATATTTTATATATTACCTTCTTATAATACTTTCAGAATTTGCAATTGCCGCTTGAGATGTTACTCTTTGTTGACTTAGTTCTAAGGTCAGCTTTTCTAATTCATTTTTCAACTGAAGATTTTCTTGCAGGACTTCTGAAATATGACAATCAGCAAAGGCATCGGGCTGGTATGTTTTATCATCAAGAGTGGCAGGGAAGAACTCTTCATTTCTAATGTTCCTTTGATTGCTACTGACACTATCCCTTTTCAAAATTTCTGAAGGGTTTTCTTTATTATCAATTCTTCCAGATAAGTTCTTATCAGAGAGCATAATCCTCCTCTCTTTCTGAAGCCTTTCCACAGTTTTTGTGAGATCTTGTATCTCTCTATTTTTGGCAATCACTTCCTGATTCAGTCTTACCATCCTGGCTTTAGTGTGAGCCTGCTCTACCTGGTACTCAAGTGACTGCAGTTCTGCATTGTCTGTTGCAGTCTTCTGACATTCTAACTGCACTATTTGGTTTCTAAGGGAATCTATTTCGGCTTGAAGATTTTTTACAGTGATCTGATGGGCTTGCTTTATACCGCAAAGTTCTTTTTCAAGTGCTGTCTGATGTGTGGTCATGTTGTCCTGAAGCTTCTGTGGCTCATTCAAAAGTTTATACGCCAGAAGCTGTTCAAGTTCTTCAATTCTTTTCTCATACTGAAGCTGCAAAGATAGAAGATATGAAGCTAAATTTTACAGGCAAGTTTGATTTGATTTGCATCAAATAAAATCAAATTATCATACAGTATTTTAATGATCTATTAAAAACTGCTGTTTCTCATGATAGCTTTTTAAAAAAAATACTGAACAGTTTTATCCTCTAATCCAGGGATGGGCAAAGTTGTAGTACATAGGGCTATTTTTGTGGTCCTCAGGACACTCCAGGGAGCAAATTTATTTTCAATTTAAAAAAACAAACAAAACATTTTTGTCCCAAAATGTTCTCTAGGGGGCATATGGGGAACTCAACAGGAAATGGCTTTTGCTCACTTCCTGTTGTTAAAAAGTCCTCGCCTAGACGTGGGGTGTCTAAACACATGGTGAAAAATGCCCCTCCCACCCCCTAGAGGGCATTCAGCACCAAATAATAATAATAATAATAATAATAATAATAATAATAATTATTATTATTATTTTGCTAGGTATGTTTGTGAGGTGTGTGGCCCTCTAAGGTCTCCTGAGGGGCTAATGCAGTCCCCTAGACTTCCACAGCTGCCAACCCCAGTACATTTTGCCTGAAGACCAGGATAGGAATATTAAATAAGAACAAAATTATAGAAGTGCCCCAAATGTAGTAATAAAGAAGCATTATTCAAGAAGCTTTTTTAAGATCAGAGTGTAATTTCTTTTTCCCTCCTATCTTTAAATTTTTTACTGTTATTTTAAACACAGTCTACAAAGTTCTTGGTGGAGCAATCCTACTGGTGACTGTGTAATATCTGAGGCAGAGCCAGCACCATTTCCTAACCTCTACCAGCCTATACTGGTTGCAAATGGTGGGTGGGTGGGTGAAACTATTTTTCTGCATTCAGAGAGCAGATTCTGCTTGCATACTTGGGGTGTGTGCAAAGTTTACCAAGATTTCCCATTTTATTGCAGCTAGATTACAGACTCGCCATTCAGGAAAGAGCATGTAAGAATCAAAAAGCCTCTGAAAGAGCTGTGCCCTCATTCAGCAGGAAATTTGGACTTTTAAGCAAACATCTGCACACAGTGTTAATGCAAAAACAATTGTGGCTCTAGACACAAGTGCTGACTGTGATGCTCATCTGAGCCCTGAAAAATTCTCTGGACACATCTTTTGATATGAATATGGAGCTGGATCTGCATCAGAGACAGAAATTGTAGATGACTCCTTGTCAGTGACTACACTCCGTTCACTGCAGTTGTCTATAATAAGAGAGGTGATGAAAATCTGATGTTAAAAGACCAAGTGACATAAAAGAAAATTACAGTTATGTAAAGACACATGTTATTTTAACCAAATATTTAACTATCAACAATGTTTTAAGCATTTGGAAGTGCCTTCAAACAGCTTTAAGCACTTGTCATTAAAAAAAAAATCCTCAGCATACTAGAGTCTTAGTCACCTTAATTTTTTGAAACTGCTGTTCCATAGCACGTAGACTTTTTTTAGCTTCATCATCTTTACCCTCAAGTTCTGTTTCTAGCTTTTTAACTCTTCTTTCGAGAAACTCAACCGTATTTGTTTTGGTGGAAGCATCACCATCTCCTTCAGAAGCTGCTGTGGCAGCAGCGTATATTAAAGCTGGCAAAGAATTTGGGTGTCTTCTTTTCAGAATCCCTTCCATTTCCTTAACCTTTCAAAAGGTAGAGTAACAAGTTAAAATCAGTTAAGGAAACAAACTTCAGAAGAGTCAAAAGAAAATCATATTAACTGTTCATTTGTAGTGACAAATAGGTTTATCTGTAATTAAGCCTAAGGCTGATACAATATACAGTGGGCCCTCGGTATCCACTGGGAGTTGATCCCAGGACCCTCCATGGATACCAAAATCCATGGATGCTCAAGTTCCATTATATACAATGCTGTAGTAAAAATATTTTGGATCTTTTCCCCTGAATATTTTTGAGCCGTGGTTGGTTGAATCTGTGGATGCAGAACCCATGCATAGGGAGGGCCAACTGTACACATTCAGTATGCCTCAGTAGGCATGCACAAGATAGTACTGTAAATATTTTAGAAAAATAATTTTAAATTTGAACAACTTATCATCAATGTAACATGGCTGAGACCTTAAGACTAAATCAAGGTATGCACAGGGACTTGGGCATAGCTAGTACCTTGAACAGCAGACCTTGTGCTTTATAGCCAAATCTCCTCATTTGCAAAAACAAGTTTCCTAGACAGTACAATTGACTGAGAACAGAAAAAGGGGAAAGATAATAATGGCAGACCTGATTATTTCCATGCAGAAAGTATGAGGTGCAGAAAGGATCATGCCAAATGGTCTGGCATGTCTAGCTGAAATAAATTAGATAGCAGGTGACAGAAAAGATCTTAGCCAGAAACCCTGTCAGTCAGGATACACAAGGGTTGGGCACATGTAGGTATGTGGCCATTTCTGTGTCTTCTCTAGTCCCTGCCACTGCCCCACCCCAGTCACATTTGCTACTATCATTTGTTTTTCCTTTAAAGTAAGATATGTGCTGCCTACACACCTTTTTTAACTCTTGGAAGATGGCCAGAAATGCCACACACATACAGGAAATTGTAATTTAAAAGGTATATATATATATTACCATGGAATACATATATGATTCATAAAGAAATCGTTTGTTCTCTGATTTCTGATAATGCAATAGCAATAGCACTTCTATTTCTATTTTGCTTACCAGTGCCAAAGCACTCCCTAAATGGTTTACAATGTGTTAGCTAATTGCTCCCAACAAGCTAGGTACTCATTCACTGCAGACTATGTTTGAAGTTCAAGCTGCAATTTCTTTTCTATCACTTAAATGCTCCTGGTGACAGGCAAAATATCTTTTGATACAATCTATAGTGAATGGAAGCTATGTGAATTATTTGCTTTAATCCCCCTTTGCCCACCCACCCCTCAAAACCTTTGAGACCTAAAGCACTCTTACACATGACATTTTCTCCTCAGTCTGAATAGCAACACTGCAGTCATGTCAATTTACTGGCCTTTACTGAAAGTTATAAAAAAATGAAATAAAACAAAACAGACTATTATTACATGCCTGTCGCTCAAGGTCTTGAATCCGTTTTGCATCTGCTGCCCTCTCTTTTAGCCGTTTCTTTTGCTGTGTTGACTGACTCCCAGATTCACTTCTAAGCTTATCAACCTATGCAATATATGTAGAAACATACTGGAATGATGCAAGCAAATCCATTCATTTTTGTCATTAGCATAAGAAAAATGAAATACTTTTTTAACACGATGAAATACTTTTCTGTATATGACCTGAGCAACAAATGCAGAAGTGAGAAACCACAGTGCAAGTAAAATGATACCAGCTATTTCATTATATTAACTTGTTATTTAAGCAGCAGGGAGAAATCAACACTCAACTTGGCAAACAAAAGGGTAGTTTCATTCCAGCACAGCTAGTGCCATTCTTAAAGTGAAGAACATTAGACAAGAAAGGTTTTAACTGATTCAAGGCCTTGACACCCATTTTGGACAGGACAGACATGACCGGCCTTGAAACAAAAGAAAGGAAGTATACAGGCTGGACCAACTTAACTCTGGTAGCCTAAGACTGTAAAACAATTATGTAGTAAGCTACTTTATGGAAGAGAACTGTGAGCTCACAGTGGGTCTTGAAATGGAGATCTGAGGGATGCCATGCAGGGTTTCAGCCTGAGTGTCACCACCCAGCTCTTGCCAAGTGCAGCAAGACTGGCCATATGAGCCAACAGGCCAGAGCCGGCCAGATAATACTCCCTTATCTGTACAGCAGCTCTTAGATCAGGCAGCATGCTTGCCTGAGTAATCAAGTGGCTGACTGTCCAGTGTAAACACTGTGGCTCTTCTGACATTAAGTTCTAACTTTCTAACCATAGAGATAAAGGGTAGATTGACAATACTGTGCCCATAAGAGAAACATGGTCAATGGCAGATTTTGAAACTTAGGCTAGCTGTTAAACTAGCCTGTTTCTTAACTTTAGGGGATAACCTTATTCCTGCTGGCTAGCTACAGGCACCTTCAACAGATTCAGAATGACACCTAACACTTTGATCACCTCTAGTTTCAGTTTATCAATTTCTTCTTTTGCTCCCCGAAGGCGTGCTGCATCTTTATCCAAGAGCTCCTGATTTTCTGCATACCACTGGAGTCTTTTCTGCAAACGACTGATTTCATCCTTGTAGGATTGTTCCATCAACTTCATCTCATATGATTTTTCAGCTTTAAAGTAAATGTTCCATTAAACATTTGTGATAAAATATATTTAGCTCATGACTAACCTTTTTTAATGGATACTGGTATTATTTTTTCCTCTCTACTATCTTCAATACTGCTTTAATTTTTTTAAAAGTACTAATTTTACATATATTAGGGCTTTGTACAAATCACCAGCAAGTCCTAAATTGAAAGTTAACAAGTGCAAAAACAAAAGAGGAGAAAAGTTTTATGATGAGCTTTTTTAATAGTGAAAAAGAAACACACACACATACACACAATCATATATGAACACACATACACACACAAACCACACACACAGCTTTATTTTAAAGCCTAAGTATTAGGGTTATTTATTATGGTAAAGTGATGGTAATTAACTCTTTTGAGGGACCAATTATTCTCTAACAAAATGCATATTAAATTTTTGAAAGAAATATGCAACTATTACCAAACTAGTGGTCTACAGCCAATGTTTTTATTGGTAGTAGCTGTACCCATGGCATCTCACAAAAAGGGCAACAGGTGAATTTCTCACACCCTTATCTTTCAAGTATGCTGCCTCCTACAACTCTTTTGATTTCCCCACCAAACTAGTGGTCTCTTATCTCTTTATATATGGGCAGTGGCTCTTCTGTAGTAGGGACAGAGCTCTGAAAAGTTACTTTTCGAACTACAACTCTCAGAAGTTGGGAATTCTGGCAGTTGTAGTCCCCCAGAAGCAAACATTTCCAAAGTCTGCACAGAGGAGTGGAAAGTCTCTCTTTCTCCCATGTCTCAAAGAACAGATAAGTACAGTATGCAAAAGTTCTGAGATTTCAATGCCTGGAATCTCCAGTTGAAAGAATTACATAGCAGGTGACATGCAATTCCTCTGCAATAGATTACCCTTCTCAGTTGGAGTGGATGATATGAGGCAAGATGGATAAACAGTCGAAATTTGTGATAAACCAACTTCTGATACTTCATGATGATTATAAATTGTATGGCAGTTTCATTCATGCAGCTTTAATTTTGCTCTCTCTCATACACATACACACACATGAACTCTCACCAGATCACATGAAGTTTAGTAGCTGCCAAAGTAAAGAATGGAGCTCTAGATTCCCTCTGCCACAATCTCTTATTATTTCCTCACTCTCCTCTAATATGTGCCACAAGCACAATGCAAGATTAATTTTACATCTTTCCATTCCTTTTGTAAAACACTAGAGAAGAGAAATCTTATTGTTAAACTGAGTAATGGACTCTTTAAAGCAGCGCTTTACCCAAAGTGGCAGCAATCTGTGCTCTTGCCAATTCTCGCTCCTTCTTCACTTGTCCCAAATCTACTTCAAGGGCTTGTTTATCTTGCTTTAGACGTTTTCTCTCTTCAAGCAAATTGGTTTCTACAGCCTTCATTTCCCCACACGCAAGAGAACAATGGGATACAGAAAACAAGCCATGAGAATACAACCTATTTAAAACCACTGAACTGACATCACAGATGCCTACATTTGATAAGCAAGTTGCCCTAATCTGTTCTGCTTGGGCAAAGCAGATTTTGCTCAGTCTGTCCACATTTAGCAACTAGGCTGCACATTTGCCCAAAGGGGCATTGGCTTCTCATCCCCCCTCCCACCCACCCCCCATCAACAGAGCCACTGTATTTCTGATTATAGCATATGGACTACCAGTGGGAAACTAATGTTCAAATGAACTTGGAAGTTCATTATGGTCTAAGGAATGTTTTACTCTGCTTCTCTCACAGAACTGCTGACAGGATAGTCTATCCTCTTTACATTTGAAATCCTTGGAGGAAGAGCATTAGCCAGTTGTTACAAGGCCATAGCAAGGAGGTTGTGACAAGGAGACACAATCTGGGGAACTGGAAACTTTGCATAGCTTGATAAAGAAGCCCCCAACAGTTATTTCAGTTTGTGGGTGAATGAGATCATGATGGCCACTCTGAATTGGAAGAAGCATGGTTTCCCATTGAACATCCAGGATATCTTCCAGATCAGAAAAAACAGTGGGAAGTATGGAAACAATGTGGTGTGGATAAAATGGGGGAGAGGAAAGCCATGCATACAACATGCAACCTGAAGGTTCACACACACACACACACGTAAAAATAATATGCATGTGTGTGTTAGTGTGTGCGCCTTCAAATCACCTATCAACCTATGGCAACCCCATGAATTTCATAGGGTATTCTTACACAAGGAATACTCAGAAGTGGTTTTGCCAGTTACTTCCTCTGAAAAATAGCCTACAGCACCTGGTATTCATTGGCAGTCTCCCATCCAAGTACTAACCAGAGCTGACCCTGCTTTCCAAGGTCAGACAGAACCTGGTGACTTTAGGGTATTTAGTACATCATATAAAACCAAAGTAAAAGCAGGGGGGGGGAATAAAGGGGTGTGAAAATCTAGATGCATCATCTTAACTAGGAGCACTAAGTAGAAAGACCATAACTAGGTACGAGGTGTATTTCTCTGGGGAAAGGTGTTCTATTGACAGGTGTAATAGCTGAGAAGGCCCTCTCATGTAGACATCCACCTTGCTTTGTATGGTGGGGCACTTGAAGAAAGGCATCAGATAATGATCTAGTTTGGGCATGGTTGAGTGTATGTTTCAGAGTGGGAAGTGCTTCTTCCTCCTTTCTCTTACCAATGAGCAGAGCCTCTGCAGGCTGGATTGAGAATCTTTATAGACTGGAATAGGCCCAGGGGCCATAGTATCACCCTTACCACTAAGTCTTCTGCTCTGGATAGATATGGGAGGAGATCCTCCATCAGATAAAGGCATTTAACAGATTTTTTTTGGGGGGGGCAATACTTTTAGTATTTACAATAAATAATGACTTCAGCAAAATAGTCTGAAGGAATGTTTTATTTACTTATTAAATGTATATCCTGCCTTTCCAGTAGAAATAGTGCTCAAGGTAGATAACAACAAGATACAAATAAAGTAACATAAAATAAAATTCAAAGCACATATACTTCAAATAAAAACACATAAAATAGAAGAAACAAAGGCACTTACTTTTGCTGATCTAAGTTCTAGAATTAAATCTGTTAAATTCTGGTTCTCAACTGATTCAGCATTCTGCACTCCACATGATAAAAGATTATTTTTATCCATTTGTTCTCTAATTTTAAAGAAAGAAGAATTAACAATTTTATAGAGCGTTGTGCTTCCAATAGCTACATAAAGTGGTTCTTCACTGACTAGTGTCCTGTGGATAATAAATAGCCCATGCTGAGCTCAGCTCCAGTACCTAATTTATTCCAAAGGACACACAATGTCCCAAGAATACCTTGCTTATGTGAACCTTTTAGCCATGATGAGGTTTCTGAACCTTTACAGTTGGGTTTCCTCAGTTTTCAAGAAGGAACTCCAGTCTGAATAAAAGTAAATCAACAAGCAATCCAGCATCTTTTCATTTTCTTGCTCATTCAAAGATTTCATAAAATATTCTCCCTTGCAATTGTAGATCAAGCCTATTCATATTATAAGCCAATTATCTTCTTCAGAAAAAGAAAGAATGGTTCGAATTGATTCTGCCTGTAACAGTTCTGTTGATGATATTAACCAAAATCACAATATATTCTCTACTAAATAATATTACAAATGAGATAGTACAGTAGGACCCCCGCATTTGTGGGGGATTGGTTCCAGGTCCTACTGTGGATGGTGAAATCTGCAGATAATAGCAAACACCAACCACCACCCTGCCACCACTGCAGGAGCCCTCCTGGGGGAAGTGGGAGGAAAGATCCCTCCCCCTCCCTTCCCCCTTCGCCCCCACAATCACCGCCACCGCAGGAGCCTTCCCAGGGGAAGGGATGGGGCAGGTGAGATCCCTCCTCCCCCCGCCATCACCAATCGCAGATAACTGAATCCACAGTTGGCAAATCAATGGATACGGGGTTGGTACTGTATTTGAAATGCAGCTCTTACATGTCTGAGGGTGTGATCCAGCTAAAACATGACTGAGCCTACTGATCCCTATAGGAAAGTTACATCCATGCTCAACTAACCCAAAGCAAAAATTAATAGGTCATGAAACATACCAATACAAATATACTGGAAAATAGGTTCCACTGTGCTGAATTGTGCTTACTCACAAGTAGGAGGGCAGCTTTTTAAATTTTTGCCCTCTGTATTAAGATCTACACAAAATGACTGCTTTTTTCAATGAGAAAATCAAATAAACTAACCGTAAGGATGCTAATTCAGTCATCAAACGCTGGTTCTCTTTAAACATGTTTTCTTCATTTTTCTTGTTATTCAGCTGTAGTTCTTTCACCTGATTATATAATCTTTCATTTTCCTTAAACATCAAGAATTATTTCACTCAATCACTATTTATTTATGAGGGAAGACAGGTAGTACAACAAAATAAATGCCTGAAGGCTAGCTGTTGGCCTATGGCACTGACACCAAGGAAGGTGAAGACAGCTGACAGGAAGAAAATCAGTTCATTTGAAATGTGGTGCTGTGGGAAAGTTCTGTGGATACCAAGGAGTGCCAAGACAAATACATTAGTCTGAGAGAAAATCAAGCCTTTACTTTTACAAGAAGCCAAATTGACTAAACTATTTTACTTTGGACACACATACTTTGGACAAATAGCGTGGGGAAACTAACTTTCAGTGCACCAAGAGCTTGTAAGATATCCACCAAAGCATGTTGCATCCCATAGAAAGCATACTGCAATGCTACACTACATATGCACTTCGCTATTCAGACATCAGTGTGAACAGCTAGATGCACATTCACAATAATTCTTACTGAACTGTTATGAAATGATATCCATGTGCTCAGTCACCTGATTGTTGCATTATTACTTTTGTGTTTTGTGGAAGCATTTCAAAGGTTCAATAATGTAGATAAAAGATTAAAAAAAAAGATTACAGAGTAAGACCAGGATCTTATTAGGGTACTAAGTTCATGGAAGTTGCAATTGTGAGACCAGGAGGACTATTTATAAACTGTGCCACGAGGAATTTGAAATCTTCTTGTGGATGTGTAGGCACACCAGTGTGTTGTTCCCCCTGACACAGCCCTCACAACACCTTCATCAACACGTCTTAATCAGCTGCCACACTGTTGCCAATACCTCCTTCTTACCACACCTTGTGTGCAGCTCAGGGATGTTTCTGCTGTTTCACAAGGATCCTTCAGTATGTCACCTTTCCTAGCCATATTGATAGAGGTAGGGTAGGAGAACAGCTGAGGGCTGAATGGAAGCTTCCAATGCTCTTGGCCCTGGACATGTCAGCATGGGTTCTGAGCCAAGGAGGCTGACAAAGTCTACCAGGCTGTTGTTGTTCCAAAGAAAAGAGGAACACACACACATGCACAGAGGCCCAGCTGCATACCGCATGATGTGCCTCATCCTGTGATCACCTCGCCTATCTTCTCTCTCTGCTGGTTGAGCACAGCTCCTGGGAGTAAGTGTGGTGGTAGGGCTTTCTGTTCAGTCATTGCTACAGGTTGAGTCTTCCTTATCTGGAATTCAGGAAATCCAAAATTTCTAAAATCTAAAATTGCCTACATGAATGACTGAGATTGTGGCACTTTTGCTTTCTGATGGTTCAGTGTAACAAACTTTGTTTCACACACAAAATTATTAAAAACATTATGTATAAAACTACCTTCAGGCTATGCGTATAAGGCGGGTATGAAACATAACTGAATTTTGTGTTTAGACTTGGGTACCATCTCCAAAATATCTCATTATGTATATTTATGCAAGTATTCCAATATTTTTAAAAAAATCCTAGATCCAAAATACCTCTTGTCCCAAGCATTTTGGACAAGGGAGACTCAACCTGTATATAGAATCTCAATCCAAGTCTCCATTCCTTCCTATCCCAAACAGCAACAACACCATCCCCTTTCAATTCGATTCAAGTTGATTTAGTTGTTTTAAAAAGGGGGCTGGTCAGTTTATTTCCCCCTTATCTTCAAAATGCTACACTTGTAAAGCACAAACATAAAACAGGACAACATTTAATGGAAGGTAGTGTCATAACATTAAAAAAGTTCTACCTGTTGATACCCTTGAAGAAGTATCTCCTGATTTTGGACTTCTTTTTGGATTTCTTTCAACATTTCTCCATCAGCAGGAATTCTTTCCCAGATGTTTGACCACTTTGTTTCTTTGTTTGGGTTTTCTCTATGATTTAGCTGTAAAAAAAATCTATAAAGTGTAACTTATGAAATTGCTAAGCAGAAAGAAATCTTAATGAAAAGCATTTTCTACATTTAGTGAAATGCTGCTGTCTTTAGAAGTTCCTGGTCCTCTTTCAAAGACCTTAGACTGTTATATACAAACTAATCCAATATATGAAAAAAGTTCATTTCTTTTAATTGTTAAGAGTTATCACAGAGGTCTGATCTATAGATAACCATTATATATACTTATACACAATAAAATTAAGATAGATAAGAATAAAGACAAGCAGCTTGCTCAACTATCAAGTGAAGTAATTTCTGTTGGGGAGTTATGAATATGTAAGCACTATAGTTACAGTGCTATGCAATGAATCCTGCCCCAATCCCGATTTATTGGGATTACAGCTGCTGTAATCAATGGGAGGTGTTTTTTGTCAACCAGGAAGCAGCCAACTGATATCCCCACCCCTCCTGTGAACAATCTCTAGTGAGACAGGCAGAATCAGTACCCTTGTTGCAATTCCCCCTCATGCCAAAGATCATTCACACAAGGGGTGGGTGGGACCATCAGCCAGCTGCTTCCTGATCGAAAGGGGGACAGCTGCTGTCTGATAAGTAGGAATTGAGGGACAGTCATGGTCCCTATATATCCCTTAAACTAGGGACTATGTAGGGGTCATGAACAGGAAAAAGTCATGAGTGTGTAATTCTTGGTTATGCATTCATAACTGCCCAACAGGATTCCAACCTATGTATTGATACAATCCTTTACAATCTGATTTTATTGGGTGGAAGATGACAGAATGAATGGCATTACATTTTAAAATGTCTGTTTCCTTTATTAATTGGCAATAGGATACCGCACCTGTGTCTGAAGGACATAATTTTCTTTGTTTAGCTCAAAGAGATCCTTATCTTGCTGCATTTTCATTTCCAGGATTTTTGTTTCCATTTCCTTCTCTTTTTCCATAGCTGAGGCTTTTAGATGTTGAATCAAATTATGTGCTGAAGCCAATTTTTCCTCAGCGTCCTGTATTCTTTTTAGTAAATAAAGCTCCCTCTCACTACTTTGTGGGAGAGAATATGAAGCAACCTGATGGGAGAAGGGAAAAGCCCACTTTATACTACTCAGATAGGTCATAACAGAAACCAAGATTGATTAACCTTCTCTCTTTCAGTTCCATAGTAAGAACTGAAGGATTTAATATTTTGAAGAGCTGGACTTCTTGGACATCTATGGAAAATTCCTTATTCAGTCTTTTAAAAAATCTAAAGAGAAATTCAAACACTGACAAGAATAACTTCTTTCTCTAACAAAATGGCAGGTGGCACAGGCAGCAAAGAATAAACTTCATGCAGATACATTAAAAAGGCTCATAAAAACACACACTGTCTCATCATTGGTTTGGGAATAGCCAAATGAGATGCATTTCTGAAATTGATCTGGATCTAATAAAGGCCACAGACAGGGAAACACCAATGCTCTGTAAAAGCTGCTTTAAACTTTCTAAAGTATACAAAGTGAAATCAATAACATTACTGTAAGTTGGATCCAACACACTGAATCCTTCTACAAAAAGAAATCTTACTGGGAATGGAAGGACTATCTAGCATAGGTTTATTTCCACGAAAGGGGCTGAGTTGTTCTGACTTTTACCAATTCCTCCTTACTGTGGCCACCTGCATAATTTGCTGCATTATTACAGAACGTCTGTTCCTCAACCCTCTAAAGTAGATTTTGGATTGTGCAAAGTGCTACAATGGGAATTGACAAAAATAACATCACTTTCTTCCATTCAGGAAAGTGTTCTGTGATCAGAAGTGCACTCAGAGATCTCCAGATCTACCCCTATGTAACTTAAATGGCAGCACTGCTGCCCATAGCAGGCATCTCTTCATGCTATAAAGTGAAAGGGAAGGTAGGGTACTTTTGTAATCCAAACAAGATTACTAAATGCATGTGTGTGTGCTTCTTCCATATTGTCTTGGATAACATGACTAATTCCACGTTTATCTGCTCACAGATATCCAGACAAGGGGGCATCAATTGTGCACATTCTCTCTCTCATTACTGAAAGCGGACTGAGGTAGCCAGGACAACAGCGCCTCCTACTATTAAAAAACACATACAGCTGCAGCTCTATTGCTTTTTCTGGCATTTCCCTTTAAAATGCCATCCTAAAAGCAGGGTCTATGGCTTACATTATGGTTGTGGATGGAAGGATCATTTTCTTTAACTTGGTCTTGAATACTACTTGCAGATGACTGTCCAGGTGCAGCACAGTAATTTCTCTTGGTTGAAGCAGGCTCTTTTGTTGTCTGTATTACCTTAGTTCCAGAGGTTTCTTTGATAGGGAAACAAAGTGTGTGCTATATTTTAAAAGAGCAAATTTTAAACACTGTACAACATTTATATGGACATCTATAAAGTAACTGATGTAATGTCCACAAAAATGGGTAATTTCTATTACTGCCCGTGCTTTCCTGATTTCAAAATAAACTAGATAAAGGACTAGTTCTGTCAAAATGGAACACTGGCATTTGCCATGAAGGTTCCTTTTCTGCAGTAGTGGGGAGGCAATCCTTATGCTGGGACTTGCTAAGTGGGAGAGCTAGCCCTTCCCCCCAGTGATGGAATAACAAGCTCCATACAGATATCACACACACACACACACACACACACACACAATATCAGCAACTCAAACCACTAACCCCACCAACAAAGGGTGGGAAGGACTCCCTCCCCACTATTACAGAAAAGGAAATGTCATGGTAAGTATCAATGTTTTGTTTTCCTGTGGTGGAAGGACGCAATCTTTATGACAAACAGTCACCATACACAATGGGTGGTCAAAAACACCAAACTACAAAGACATAACCTGCTGCAAAATACAGCTACCAAAGGATGTCTGTGTACAGTTGTCCCTCCACATTCGCGAACTTGACATTCGCGGTTTCGGTTATTCGCGGTTTTGGGAGAGCCCCCCGGGCCCCCCCAAAACCGCGACACGGGGCCTCCAGAGGCCCCGTGAAAGACCTGGGGAGGGGTGGGGAGGCCTTCGCGGGACGCCCGGAGGCCCTCCGGAGGCCCCGCGAAGGCCTGGGGAGGGGTGGGGAGGCCTTCGCGGGACCCCCAGAGGCCCTCCGGAAGCCCCGCGAAGGTCTGGGGAGGGGTGGGGAGGCCTTCGCGGGACCCCCGGAGGCCCTCCGGAGGCCCCGCGAAGGCCTGGGGAGGGGTGGGGAGGCCTTCGCGGGACCCCCGGAGGCCCTCCGGAGGCCCCGCGAAAGCCTGGGGAGGGGTGGGGAGGCCTTCGCGGGACCCCCGGAGGCCCTCCGGAGGCCCCGCGAAGGCCTGGGCAGGGAGGGAGGGAGGGCCGGGGAGACCTCCGCGGGGCCTAGCAAGGCCCCGCGAAGGCCTGGGCAGGGAGGGAGGGAGGGCCGGGGAGGCCTCCGCGGGGCCTAGCAAGGCCCCGCGAAGGCCTGGGCAGGGAGGGAGGGAGGGCCGGGGAGACCTCCGCGGGGCCTAGCAAGGCCCCGCGAAGGCCTGGGGAGGGAGGGAGGGAGGGCCGGGGAGGCCTCCGCGGGGCCTAGCAAGGCCCCGCGAAGGCCTGGGCAGGGAGGGAGGGAGGGCCGGGGAGACCTCCGCGGGGCCTAGCAAGGCCCCGCGAAGGCCTGGGGAGGGAGGGAGGGAGGGCCGGGGAGGCCTCCGCGGGGCCTAGCAAGTCCCCGCGAAGGCCTGGGCAGGGAGGGAGGGAGGGCCGGGGAGGCCTCCGCGGGGCCTAGCAAGTCCCCGCGAAGGCCTGGGCAGGGAGGGAGGGAGGGCCGGGGAGGCCTCCGCGGGGCCTAGCAAGTCCCCGCGAAGGCCTGGGCAGGGAGGGAGGGAGGGCCGGGGAGGCCTCCGCGGGGCCTAGGAAAGCCCCGCGAAGGCCTGGGCAGGGAGGGAGGGAGGGCCGGGGAGGCCTCCGCGGGGCCTAGGAAAGCCCCACGAAGGCCTAGGCAGGGAGGGAGGGAGGGCCGGGGAGGCCTCCGCGGGGCCTAGCAAGGCCCTGCGAAGGCCTGGGCAGGGAGGGAGGGAGGGTTAGGGAGACCTCTGCGGGGCCTAGCAAGGCCCCGCGAAGGCCTGGGGAGGGAGGGGGAGGGGTGTTTGTTATTCGCGGATTTTTCACATTCGCGGGGGTCCGCGGAATGGAACCCCCGCGAATGTGAAGGGACGACTGTAGAAGCAAATTTGTCAATCTTATAACGCCTGATAAAGGATGACAGGGAAGCCCAAGTGGCCACCCTATAAATCTCCACCAAAGAGGCAGCTGTACCCTAAGTTGCAGAAGTAGCAGTACTACATGTGGAATGTGTCTGAATCCCTTCAGGAATGGTCAAGGAACTGTGAACATAAGCCAATTCAATACCAATCCTCAGCCACTGAGGCAAGGTAGAAGAAGACATCCTCTGTCCTTTAGTACTCTCCTTAAAAGAAAACAAAAAGGTAATCTGGCTTATGAAAGTCCTTAGTTCTATCCACACAGAACTTAAGAGCTCTACGCACATCCAACCTGCCCCACTCTTTTTCTGCACAGCCTTAGGATCCAGGGACAAGGAAGGAAGAAGAATCTCCTGAGATTGAAAGAAAACTGAATTCACTTTAGACACAAAAGAAGGATCTAGAAAAACACACATCTCTTTATGCATTGACAGAGCCTTCAGCTTGGAGACCCTGCAAGCAGACCTAACAGCAACTAAAAACAACTACTTCAGGGTAAGAAACTCCAAACTCTACCAATCTCAAAGGCTTTAACAAGGTCTGTAACACCACATGTAGATTCTAAGAAGGGGAATGATGACCATCCCCAAACAAATCAATGACATTCCTCTAACAAAACTTTGTACATGAGGAGATGAGAGCAGCTTGCCCTGTTTCCTTTCAAGATGAGCCCAAGGCTGACACAGGCCGCTTGAGCATATTGGTACCGAGATCCTTATTCAATCCTGCCTGCAGAAAGGCCAAGAGCCTACTGAGGCAGATGTGGATGCGCCCCTTTAACATCTACATCATCTACAAAAAGCCCTTCAAGTGGATTCATACAGAGGCTTAGTAGATGGTCTCTTACCTGACAGACTGATTTGAATTACATCCTCATCGTACCCTTCAGCCACTAACCTTTCCTGTTCTACCCCCAGGTGTGTAATTGTAACCAGCCTGGGTCAAGATGTAGAAAACCTCTTTGATGCAGAAGGTCCAGCTAATTTTCCCAACTCTTCTAAACCTACATGCTGACAATCTCTGAAAACCATAGTGATCAAGGCCACCAGGGTGCTATCAGATTCACTTCCACCCCCTTCATTCTTATTTTCCTCAATACCCTGGACAGCAGTGCAATTGGAGGAAAGGCATAACACAACACCCCTGGGCAAGTGATCAGCAGAACATCGAAGGCTAATTCCCCCGCTGTCCATAACCTTGATATGAATTGAGGAAGCTTATGATTCTTTGGCGATGCAAAGAGATCAACCCATGAGGTGCCAAATCTTTGACCTATTCTGCGAAAGACCAGTGAATTCAGAGCACACTTCCCTGGTCCAGACTGTGCCTGCTCAACCAATCCGCCTGAGAATTCATCTGCCCCTTGAGGTACTCCCCTCTCAGCAACTGAAGGTTGTTGTCTCTCCCATCAAGGTCGTTGCCTCTCCCATCAAGCAACAAGAACAAGTCCACCCCACTGATGGTTTATGTGGTCTTTGGTAGACATGCTGTCTATCTGGACCAACATAAGCGCACTGAACTTCTGACTATAGACTGAGAAGCACTAGACATACCACCCATAATTCCAGCCAGTTGATACTGTGTATCCTCTTGCTGGCTGACCACAGGTGCTGAGCCATGTGACTGTTGCCCCAACCCCCCAGCCCTGCAGATTCGCATCGGTGGAGAACACCACTCTCCATGGCTCCTAGACTGGCATCCCCACCCTGAGAACTGCTGACAGCCACCAATCAGAGAAGCCCTTACTGTTGGGGGACATTGTAACGTTAGTAAACACTTTTGTCAATCTCACTTTGAAGGGAAAGGAGGAACCAATGCAACACCCTCAAATGGAACCTGGCCCAAGGGACCAAATCTATGCATGCCACCATCAACCCCAACAACTTGGCCAACAGCATCAATGCCAAAGAGGGTTGACTCAACACTGCATAAACTAGGGACTGTAATTCTCCCCCCTGTTCTCTAGAAGAAAAACTTAAGAGTTGGGTCATGTCTATGATGGCTCCCAAGTGCTGGATCCTCTGACCCAGGTCCAGAGGAGTCTTTTTTCTGTTGATGACAACCCCATGAAACTCCAACAATCTATGATGGTCCATACATCCTCCCTGCCCCTCTTCAGGGAGGGTGAATGACCACTAACCTGTCCAGATATGGGCAAGCATGCACCCACAGATGCACTACCAAGGCTACCAACACCTTCGTAAACATACAAGGATATGCCAATAACCTGAACGGAAGGGCTCTGTATTGGTAATGGTCCTCCAGATGGGCAAACCTGAGGTACTTGCTGTGCACTGGGTGTTCAAGTATGCCTCTTGGAGAATGAGGGATGACAAAACAGTCATCCCTTCACATTCACGGGGGTTAGGTTCCACAGACCCCCGCAAATGTGAAAATTCCGCGAATAATGACTGCCCTCCCCCTCCCCCACCAAAGCGACCACGGGGCCTCTGGAGGCCCCATAGTCGCTTTCCCCCACCTCCCCACTCCCTCCCAAGGCCTTCACGGGGCCTTTGGGGACCCTCCCGAGACCCCGTGGATGCCTCCCCGGCCCTCTTCCCTCCCTCCCCAGGCCTTCACGGGGCCTTCGGAGAGTCTCCAGAGGCCCCGTGGTCGCCTTCCCAGCCCTCCCCAGGCCTTCAGGGGGCCTTTCAGATGCCCCGTGGATGCCTCCCTGGCCCTCCCCCCTCCCTCCCAAGGCCTTCACGGGGCCTTCGGAGAGTCTCCGGAGGCCCCGTGGTCGCCTCCCCAGCCCTCCCCACTCCCTCCCAAGGCCTTCACGGGGCCTCCGGAGGCCCCTTGTCGCTGCTTTTGGGAGGGTGGGGGGGCCCTAATAAAAACCGCAAATATTCAAAACTACGAATGCTAAGTTCGCGAATGTGGAGGGGCAACTGTAATCCCCCTCCTGAACCCCTTCCAAGATAGTTTTGAGAGTCTCCATGTAGAATTTCTGCCTCATTACAAATCGGTTGACCCTGTGAAGATTCAGAATAGCTCTCCAGTCCTTGTTTTTCTTTGGGACCAAGAAGAGCACTGAGCAGGGCTCCAAAAGTTTGTTGCTGGAGCACTGGCTCTATAGCCTTTATTTGAACTAGGTGGTCTATAGCCTGTAGCATTTGCTGGTGCCTCTCCAAAGGCCTGACCCTGGGAGACTGAACAAAGAAATCTGGGAGCTTTTGAATGAAGTCTATTGTGTATCCTTCCCTCATGGTCCTTTGTACCCAAGCATCAGGAGATGTCTGCTCCCAAAGATGGGCAAAGTGCTGGAGGCACGCCCCCCATGGAGCTTCCCCAAGTCAGAAGGACTGGTTCGATCTCCTGCTCTGTTTGCTGTTGGAAAAGGTTGATCCTTTGTTAAATCCTGAAGACTGCTGTTGTCTGGCCTGGGTTTTGGGAGAATTCCAACTAGAGCTGAAAGATCTGAACTCTCGCTGCCTGAATTGAGACCTGTAGGTACAAAAGGACTGACTCCCAGACCAAAAGGACTTCTTATCCTCCTTCTTTGTCAATGATTGGCAACACTTTCTTTTTATCCTTGGTCTCGCCAAACACGCCATTTTAAAGCACTGCCAAACAATTTAGATCCCCTAAAAGGACAAGTAGTCAAATTAGCCTTAGATTTAGCATCAGCATTCTAATTCTTCAGCCAAAGTGTTTGGCTGTGACATCAGCAGCCATGGCCCTAGAAACAAACTGAACAGAATCAAGACTAGCACCAGCCATAAATGTAGAATTAGTCAATTTCTTAACACCTTAGGTTTTTTCTAATCCCTAGGGATTTGAAAAAGCAAATTCTTAGTCCAACTAATAGCGGCCCTAGTTAACAGGGAAGTCACTGAAGCAGCTTGAATGGCAAGAGCAGCCACCTTGTGGGACTTACACAAAAACATCTTCCATCTCTTCTCTTCAGGGTTTGAGGGAGTGCCATCTCCATCCCTGGGGAAAAGGGTTTCTGAAACCAACTCAGCTACAGGAGCATCAATGACGGGGTAGCTTCCATTTCTGCATAACCTCATGAGGTAGAGAGTTTTGCATATGCTGGAAGCACCCTAGCCACACGCAGGTGGCACCACTCTGCTTCCATAACATCTGCAATTACCTCTGGAAAAGGTGCAACTGCAAGTTCCTGCTTATCTCCTGATCTCTAGCACTGCGTCAAACGCACCAGTAGACAACTGACTGACAGGAGTTGAAAAGTCAAGAGAATTTTTCCACCTTCCTGAGAAGAATAGAAAACTCATTCAAATCAAATAAGTGTACAGAGGCTCACTCGGGGGGAACATCCCCCTCATCTGGAGACAGTTCTTCCTCCTCCCTGCCAGAAGGGGTGGGAGACAGAGAGGCTACAGATTCCAGTAAGCATGAAGGAGGAGAACATGCCTGCTCTTCTTTTTAGCCTTGTGAGGGGGGAAACCACTACAGAACACACACACCCTTCACAATCTCTTCCTCCTCTAGAGAGGAGACAAAGGACTTGGAGGAACAAAGCCTGACAGCTTTTCACTTTTATGGCCTCTAGAGAACCTCCACTCATCAGACTGGGCCTGTGTTGCTTTTTATGCCCAACACACTAATTCCTGCCATTCTGTGAGATCTCCAAAGCCACTACCATTCCCCCACCCCACCCCTGGGTGCCAACGGCATATTGTGCAATAAGTGCAATCCAGTGGCACAAATCTGGGGGTAGGGCTTGACCCTCAATGACAAGGTGTGGGGAAAAACAGGGGCATCACGCTCACCCACGTGTCTGAAACTGCGCTCACTGGCACTCACATCTGTTCACTCCAGACAGGCAAAGTGTTGCCATGTGCATCTGCAGCACAAAACAAGGCAGGATCTGATCCCACAGTCCAGGTAATTTGGTCCATCATTTGGACTCATTCAGAAGATATCTCTGCCTCTTTCCATCCACCTCTTGACTCCTCATCTGAAGAGACTTCAGGGCTGTGAGCTCTTTCCATCTCCCAATAATCTAGCTGTCCTTGTTAGGGTAGCAAAGCTTGAGAGGAAAAAGAAGTTTCTTGTCTAAGAATCTTTAAAAAAAAATAAATCTCCTTTTTAAAGTCTCTTTCAAGATCTGAAGCACCAGAGCAAAATGAAGGCCTGTCCTGTTCTGTGAGAGGCAGGATGGAACTGGAGGGAGGGGCTAGTTCTCAGACTTAGGGTGGTGAAGCTGACTGATGTTAAGTTAAGCCCTGCCTCGAAGGTGTATTGGATGAGCAAGACCCAGCATAAGGATTGCGTCCCCTCACTGCAGGAAAACTTGAATTGATTCTATAGTTCACTATCCTTTCCACTATATATCATTATTTCCCTATGTATGTAAAACTGCAAGGAAAACTATCTTACCATTTTAAGGGCAAGATTGACTTTACACAGAGATCAGTTACATAAAGAATATGCACATTAAAAAAATGCACATGTCTTATCTATAGAGTCCCCATTCCCTTTATTCCTGCATTCATATTCTGATATATCATTGTCCATGCCCTTTCTTTCCAATATTACTAACCTTGGCTGCCAAAAAGTCATTTGATTTTCTAACCTTTACCCCCTGCTACTCGCATATCCTATTTTCCCAGAGTGCCTACATGATAGACACCGCCCCTGTTCCTTGAACCCCCTCCTTCAATCCCATCCTTCACATAAATACTTTTTTTAACAGTCCAATTCTATGCACACCTGTGCAAAATTATTGTCAGGATCCTGACTTTGGCCAGGCCTCGCTTAGCCTGGCCCCAGCCAGTTTCTTGTCATGCGCTGTAGGGCAATGGATTGTTTATGGATGGGAGGGAGCTGGAATGTGAGTACACTGAGGTTCCCAGGGGCCTGGTGGACTGGTATCTCATCTCCAAGGTCACATCTGGCCGGGTGCTTGGGAACGAGGGGGGAGGATGGGTGAAGCCTCATTTTAAACCCTACACTTTCTTTCTGTGAACTAGTTCTGCCAATATCTTTGGATCTGTTCACTTCTTTACCTCTGCAACCAGTGACTATTGTCTGAGTGAGTTAAAGTTCTGACTGGATCCTTACAGTTATGCCCTGCTGTTCTTATTGGGGCTTACTCCTCAAGAATTGTGAACTCGAGTGCACCTTGTTACCTTCCCTTCCCCTCTCTTCATTTTGTTGTCTCCTCCTTCTAGTGTATCTGAATCTGAATTACAAGCACTTTAGGTTCACTTAACTTTATTTAGGCTACTCTGTAAAGCACCATATACACTGGGGTTATTAACAACTGACTACTCTTTACGGCTTAATTTTGAATTCTGTCTTTGATTCAAAGTGGTTTGTTTTATAGAAGTATTGATTTTGCCTTTAAGACAATGACATTTCTTGAATAAATCATGCTTTTGCGCTGAACTCTGGTTAATCTACCAAACAACAACTGTACAGTTGTTTTTATGTTTTAAAGTAATATTCTATTTCAAGAAGCACCATATAGTAATGTAAACATTTTGGGGAAACCTACATTCAGTCTTACTTCTCTGTTTAAATAAACACATTAACATTAGAAATCAACTACCTTTTTGCCTTAGAGGAGATCTGGCTTTCAAAACTGGCTTTTTGAGGCTCTCTTTTACTGTCTTCTCATTAACTGTGGAAAAGTGCTTTAATGAAGAACTAGATTTTCCATATCCAGAACTTCTAACAGAGCTATAAGGTCCACTGAAAGACTTCTTTCTAGGAACAGCCACTATGTTTTTGACATTCTTATGCATCAGTTGTTTATTCAACACTGAATGGAGACTCTCTTTATTCCATGTGCTGGGATGACATACCTGTGAACAACAGCATATATAACATATTTGTTTTTATCAAACATCTTGGATTGAAATGATAATAATGAAAGAGAATGTCTGTGAGTCTCTGCAGAGACAACTCATTCAGAACATTGTGCTAGATGCCTTAAAATCTGACAGATTTTGGTAGTTGTTCCAGTTTCAGCAGCCAGTTTCAAACTGAGAGGGCTCTCTGAGGCATTGCTGCTAAGATTCCTCAGGCAAGAAAAAGGATGGAAAAACAAGAGTAAGCTCATGAAGCACTGCTACGATTCCTGATATTTAAAAAGGCAGGAAAACAGGGGAAGATACTCTGAGGTGTACCATTTCTGAAGTTAAAAAAAAATAGACAGTGGGGGGGGGACACAGGTGGCCTCATGGTATTATGTATTTAGTACAGACCCAGGAAGCGCTATGCAAATTTTAGTATAAAAATAACGGTAAATATTTACAGTAAGATCTATACAATAATTGATGTCATATTATAGATAACCAGAATATAAACTATAACTCAGGATCATCCAAATATCCACATAAATAATATGGGACATTATTCTGTCCACTCCTTTCAAAGTGACATAGTTCAACCAACATGCACTAAGACTGTGCCCTTTGAATGCCTGTACTGATGGATACAGTACATGAGACTATTCCTGCTAACTCTTACTTGCTTGAACAATGAAAGAATAAAACCTTTTGATTTCTATATAAAACAAACCTAATACACGTGTCTATTGCCCTGGACTGTGCTACAAAGTTTCTTTCTCTCTCTCTGGGGGACAGAAGGGAG
Source organism: Gambelia wislizenii (assembly GCA_030847615.1). Lineage (NCBI taxonomy): Eukaryota > Metazoa > Chordata > Lepidosauria > Squamata > Crotaphytidae > Gambelia > Gambelia wislizenii. The sequence goes on along the minus strand of JAUMIR010000001.1, from coordinate 158,049,230 downwards.
GAGCTAGTTGGTAAACCTCATTTACGACTGGAAAGCTTAATGTGATTATCCCTCTGTAATCACATTTTCAATATCATCTTAGGATCAGGGGGTGGTGGCAGCATTTTGGCCTCTAGGGGGCATCCTTGAGTGAGACACTAAGGGTTCCCTTAGAAGAGAAGCTAGTTTGGGGGTTCCAGGCTGAGAGCCCCAAGTTACCTGCTTTTGCAGGGAAACAAAAGGGATATTCTGGCTTCTAAGGTATGTGGGTGTGCAGGCACACAGAGGCCAGGTTAAAACCTCCACACCTTCCATGACAGATGTTTGAGGGATGCTTCCCTTAGGGGCTCTAAGGGCCGAATCGCCAAGGACTTCAGGACTATGCGTAGGTCCCATGAAGGGATCCGGTGTACTATAGGAGGGGCTAGATTCACTAGGCCCTTTAGGAATCTAAGAAGGTGGGGTTGTGAAGCAACGCTGGCTGCCTTGCCCAGTAGTAGGAGTGAGATCATAGCTGCTACTTGTCTCTTAAGCATGTTGCAACGAAGTCCACGATCCATGCCCTCTTGGAGAAACTCTAGCAGCGGAGACACAGAAGGTTGTGGTGTCCAGGTTCTTTCACCTGCACCACTGGCGGAACACCCTGAAGGTGTATTCGTAGATGTGGATGGTGGACAGTCTTTGGGTGGCCAGGATGGTCTCCACCACCTTGGTAGAGTATTCCCTCGATGTCAGCATAGCCTGCTCAATCTCCAAGCATGAAGTTGAAGCCAAGTTGGGTATGGGTGGTAATCCTGCCCCTGTGACAGCAGGTCTGGACAATTTGGCAGGGGAAGGGAGTCTGATGCCATTCTGAGTATCTCAGAGAACCAGGCTCTCCACAGTCACGCTGGAGCAACAAAAATCACTATGGCTCACTCTCTCTGTATCTTGGACAGTAGTCTTGCTATCAGTGGCAAAGGAGGGAAGGTGTAGAGCAGACCCGTCGGCCAACTACTTCCCCCCCTTTCCCTCTTCCCCCCGTTAGTGCATCCATGTCCTCCCCTCCCTCTGTCTGGAATCTTGAGAAGAATCTTTGCAGCTTGGCATTCACTGGTGAAGCGAACAGATCCAACTCCGTGTGACCTAGTGTCTCTGATATGAGGTTGAATACCTCTGGGTGAAGACTCCATTTGCCAGGGTCTATGTCTGTCCTTCTGAGCCAATCTGCCCTGGTGTTGAGTTCTCCCTGGAGATGTTTGGCCTCCAGAGATACGAGGTTCTTTTCTGATCAGCTGAGTAAGTGTTGTGCTTCCTCCATAAGGGTGCGTGACCTTGAGCCCCTTTGCGGTTTATGTGGGCCTTTGGTGTGGTGTTGTCTGTCTTGATCAACATTGCCCATCCTTGCACTGTTGACTGGAAGGACTAGAGTACCAGTCTGACTGTCCTGAGCTCGAGCCAGCTGATGCTGTGGGCGATCTCCTGTTGATTCTACTTGCCCTGAGCTATCAGGGGTCTTCAGTGGGCTCTCAGGCTGGCATCGGTTGTTATCTGGATCCTCTCTGGTTTCCAGATGAGTCTTTCTCTGTTGATTGCTGTGGAGGTCCACCACTTGAGGGATCTGATGATACTTGTTGGTACCCTGACATGTTGGTGATGCTTGGCCATGATGTCCTCTTGATAGGAAAGAAGGAACCACTGCAATGGCCTCGAGTGGAAACGGGTCCAAGGTAAGCACTCCATCGGCGCTATCATCAGGACCTGGAGATGGGCTAGTTGCATCAAGTCTGGCTGGGTGTTCTCTCGCAACTCCTAGATTGCCTTCTGGATTGAGATGATCCTCTTGCAAGGAAGCAATACCAGGTCCTCTACCGTGTCCAGCTGAGCCCTTAGGTGCTGGATCTGCTACTTCAGATCAGGTAAGCTTTTCTTGTGATTCACTAGGAAACTGTGTGTCTCCAAAGAAACCAGTATCCAACACACGTCCTCCTGGCTCTGTTTTCTGGATCTTGAATGAATCAGCAGGTCATCCAAGTAGAAATTTTAAGGGGTTAGGAATTTTTTATTGGAATAAGACCATTCTACTGAAAAATACACCCGACCGCAAAAGGCCATAACAATAACACAAAAATATTAATTGTTTTCCTCTTTTCTTACTAATACAAAAATAAAACTATCTATCCTAACACTAATACATTTTCCCTCTTAATCTAAACGCACTATAATCACATTATATTTACACAATACAATTATACTTATTTGGAAAATTAGCAATTTCTCTTTTTCACTCAGAGCTAAATTTTCAATTAAGTTCTTCACATAATAAGCAGTGCCTTTTACATCCTGCAGATTTTGACTTTTCAGCTCCCTTTGTCTTTGGAAAACTAACCCTAACATCAGGCCATTCTTTCTGCAGTGTGCCACTAGTGCTACCATGATCTTGGTGAAGACCCTGGGGAATGATGATAGACCAAAGGGCAGTGTTCTGCATTGGTAGTGGTCCCTGTCATATGAGAATCTGAGGAGACAGCAGTGGTCTTGGGAGACAGGTACATGGAGATAGCCATCCTGCTGGTCAAGAAAAGTCAAATAGTTGCCCAGGCGGATGGCCATCTAGAATTCAGGGTCTTCATCCTGAAGTATCTTTTCTGCACCTACTGGTTCAGGCCCCTCAGATTGAGGATGGCCTTCCATGAGCAGTTCTTTTTGGGGACAAGGAAGAGATTGGAGTAAGTTCCTTTTCCTCGCTCTGGTGTGGGAACCTTCTCTATGGCTCCTATGAGTCAAAGCTTGTTTATGGCTTCCAGTGGGGGGTGGTTTGGTCAGATTCTTCAACTTTGGCATGGGAACAAAGTGGTCAGGTGGCCTGCAGATGAGTTCTATTCAATGCCTTTGGCAGACTGTGTCCAGCACTTGTCAGATGTAAATCTTTCCCATGCCACTGCAAACTGCTGAAGCCTTCCCCTTACTGGCTGGCATGAGTCACACCTGGTTGGTCTTGCACTGGCCCCTGTTGTTACTGCTGAACTGGGGTTTTCCTGAGGCTCCTGAGGTGTTGGCTCTGTGTTGCTGTCTGTAGTCTCCCCATTGTTGCCTGAAGGGCTTGGAATCTCTGGTCTGGAAGGAGCTGCACTGGGGGTGAACTGGAACATGGAGGATTGAAAGGACCACCCCATTTGAAGAACTTCCTATCATCCTTCATCTTCCCAGATGCCAGCATCATCTTCTTTTATCAGTCCTCCATCAGGACTGGCTCTAAGGAGTCTCCAAACAGCTTGTCCCCAAGGAAGGGGATGAAAGCCAGGTTTTGATTGGACTTAAGAGTCCACAGACCAATTCTTCGGCCATAGCTGTCTTCTGACTGCAATGGCTAAGTCTGGCCTCTGGTGCAGAATTGGACTGCATCCAATGTTCTGTCTGCTATAAAGGATGTGGTCCTCTGCTTGTTCAGGCCCTACCTTACTTTGGTTTCTCCCCCAAGAACCTCTGCCAGCAATTCCCTGGTCCATTGGAGTGCAGCTCTGGCCACCATGGAAGAAGATACTGTGGCTCTAATGGCCAGAGATAAGGCTTCATGAGCTCACTTGAGTGCCACGTCAGCCCTCCTAGTTTCAGGAACCTTCCGGGAATCCTCCCCACCCCAGCAGAAAACAGTAGATGAAACAAGTGCAGAGACAGGGGCATCCACCGGTGGGAACTTTAACCTTTCCACGACACTGTGGGTGAGGTTGTATAACTTCTTTGCAGAGCTAGGAAGGGACATGCTCGCTGCAGGTGTGCTCCATTCTCTGACCACCTGCATGAAGTTGGCTGAAAAGGACATTTCCATGGTGGAAGGGGTTGCCCTGGGGAATAGGTCCTCCTTCATATACGGTAATTCCTTGTCAACTGGGAGATCCTGGCCAGCTGGGAGAGCTAGGCTTAAGGTCTTCACTGATCTCCTGAGGAGGGTAGGAAACTCCTCTGGCCCAAACAGGCGTGCAGTAACCTGATCCTGTTCCTGTCCTTCTTCTCCTTTATCCGCTGATAATTCCCCCTCTTCCCTGTCTGAGTGGCCCACTTCTCAAATGACTTCCAATTCCTCCGTCTCCTCAGAGGAATGACGGTTGTCCTCCTCCTCCCCTTGCTTCAAACTATTGGGGGTGCACTTCTGTTTGCCATTTGAAGAGGTTGCCTCTGAGTTGGAGGCCCAGTCCTCCTCCCCCACTTGGCAGGCTGCCATGTGGCCAAAATGGTGGGCGGAAGAGCCCGAAAAGGAGAGGTCTGCTTCTTCCCTGACAGAGGAGGTAGAGCTCATCAGCCGTGTGTCCGTGGAGGACCTGGCCATCTTAGCTGCGAGGGCCACTGCCTCGGGCACAGCATCGCCTCTTTTTAAGAGGGCCTGCCACTTGGGAGAGGGAGGGGTAGCTCACACCTTGCCCTTCCCCTGGCCTACCTTGGCCATTGCTGTGGCAACTATTGCCATGGTCTCCTGCGCAACCATTTTCCGAACCCAGGCTGAGAAGTCTAGGATTGCCTCCCCATCCCCAAGCAGAATTGCAGAGGTCCCCTGGGCACTCACTTGTCCGTCACCCCCGCTGTATGTCACACCTGTGCTCCTGGGTCTCATTGTGTCAGGGTGATGCTGGATGACGCGGCCGTTGCACAGGAGGGGATTGCTTTCCCCTGCCCTGGGTCCAGAGCTTTCCTCTGCAGGGTTGTTCTCTGCCACCGTGGCCAGGCTGGCTCTAGCTCCAGAGGAGGGGAGTGTAGTTGGGGGTGGAAGGCTCCCTTATCTGATGCCACTTTGCATCAGAAAACACTGCCCACTGCTGCTCTTGGTTCTGGCGAAAGGTGGAGTGGGGGCAGAAGGTATGAGGAAGGGTGAGTAAAAAGAGGGTTTTTTAAGAGTAAAAATAGTAAGAGAAAAAAGACTGAGTGAAGGAAGAAAAAAAGTGGTCTGGAGTAGTTCCATGTGGTGGGGATGCAGCTCTTGGCGAACATGTCCTACTTGAGAGAAGGCAGGAAGGAGAACTGACCTTCCTGGGGTGGCTCCTCCCCTTGGGGCTACCCAGAAGACCTCTCTTCTTTCATCTTCCTACCTACTTGGAGCAATGGGAGGAGCCAACCCAAGTGCTCAGGATGTACTGAGCCCATCTACCGGAAAATAACATAGGCACTCAAGTTGTCTAACTCATGGCTGTCCCACGAAATCCAGTTAAGGAGGAAAGAATGGGAGTGTAACAGAAGAGGTGATGGGATCCTCTGCAAGTGGGATATCACAGGGCAAAGGTGTGAGGATTTTACTTGAATGAAAATTTTACTTGTATGAGACATCTTGGGATCTAAGCCTTCTTGTTTTGTATTTTTATATTTTATTTGAGCTGCTTATCATATCATATCATATCATATCACTAGCTATACCTGGTGTAACATACACCGTCCCCCCCCCGTGCGCTACCCCCATGGTACACATGCCACTCCCCCATGCCACCCTTCCTGCGCCAGCATCACCCTCCCCGTGCTGCCCTCCCCATGGTCGCGCCTCCCTTCCTGCGCACTATGACACACTCCCTGTGCTTGCAGGTCCCTCCCCATACTCTGTGCTGCCCTGTGCTACCCCCCCATGCTTGTGCCACCCTCCCCACACTCGCACCGCCCTTCCCTGCACCCCTGCTGCCACGTGCCGCCCTCCCAGCACTCGCACCACCCTCCCTGCACCCCGTGCTGCCCTCCCCACACTTGCACCGTTCTCCCCCCACCCCGTGCTGCCCTCCCCGCATTCGCACTGCCCTCCCCGTACCCTGTGCCACCATGTGCCACCCTCCGTGCTGCCTTGTGCCACTTTCCCCACACTCGCACCCACTCCCCGCACCCATGCTGCCCTGTGCCGCCCTTCCCTGCACTTGTACCACCCTTCCCACAACCCATGCTGCCCTCTCCGTACTCGCACCGCCCTCCCCACACCCCTTGCCTCCCTGTGCTGCCCTCCCCATGCTCGCACTGCCGCCCCCACACCCTGTACATGCTGCACACACACACACCATGCCACCCCTCCATGCTACTTACACCTCCTCTGCCTCCACCATGTTTAGGAAGGAGTGAAACTTCCACATGGTCCTGCCCCCAGTGTGCTGATTGGCTGCCCAACAGAGCTTTGATTGGTCGGTCAGTTTCCTAAGCAGCCAATCAGCACACTGGAAATGGCAACATACCTAAGAGCAATATATATCTATAATATATATATATAGATAGATAGATAGATAGATATTACATTAATATTAGCTGTACGTTATTGTACAGATGCAGGAAGTACATTGATCTGGGGGAATTCATGAGGAATGTTGGAGTAAAAAAGCCAAACAGGCATTAATCCCTACTTGTTGTACACAGACCTGTAGCCTTTGCATGTTACGCATAGAATCCACTCTTAAAACAATAGAAAACATTATGAGGCAATATGATTGTGCTTATGTGCAACTTAATCCTGGATTCAAATCCTAGTTCATGTTGATGGAGTCTTTTTTGCATAAAATATACACATTCTGTTTACATAACATTAATTAATAACAGTCCCCTCAAGTAGTGAATGCTGAAGTATGCCATGTGTGCAACTGAGCTTCTTACATTATCTGGAACAAGCATATCATAAATCTCTACAGATAAGAATTGTGAAATATTTTGCATGGTAACAATGCTACATACAAACTAAAGCAGATAGCCACAAATTATGGATGACAAGCACAGATTGTCTTGAAATGTATCATTCTAGCCAATTATTTTGAAGGTGACAAACCACTAATGATTCTTAGGATAAATGAAAAATGCAACAGAATATCATATACAGTATATACTATGTACACAGTTCATCTCAGAGCACAGAACATTACTTTTAAAGTAATTAGCTACCATTCAAAGGACCCCACAAAGAAGTTAGTTATCACATTTCAGTTGTAAGTAAGTCTTTTCTTTCTTCTTATTCATAAGCAAATAAATGGTAATTTTAGTTACTTTTAAAAAGCCAACATAATGCTACCAGCAGCTAGTCTGTGGTAAAAAAACCCACATCCAGTTAGTGAGACTGCACACCCCCTGTAACTATGCCATTAATTATAAACAATAAAATAGTTACTGTTACACCACAAAAGGAGTGACATTATCCATCACTATGTTATAATTGTAATGTGAATTAGTTCTGCTTTAATTGTTGCAAAAGGGAATACAGACAACTCCTTGTTTATAACTAGTTACTTCCAAATTCTGGTTCATCTTTAAACTTACATTATTTAAATAAGAGTTATGGCTACTGCTTACCTCATTAGGCTTGTTGTCTTGACAAAATGCTGAAGAATTTGGGAGTGTATTTTGTCTCCAGGTATCCTGTTTAATTTGGTCAGCCAGATTGTCTTTGCCCTCTCTTGGTTGAGGAATATTCTCACTATCCTTCTTTACTGTTGGTTGAATAGAAACATTCTCTTGCCCACTATGTTGGTTCAAAAAACCAATGCTTTGCTTTTCTGGATACGATTTATCATTTTGGTGCTCTTTAAATGGTAAATGGCTCACTAATTCATCTTTGGTGTCACATGCAACTTTTGGAGAACTGAAGAAAGGAGACGGGGAAGACAAATAGGATAATACCTGCTATTTCCCTTTTTTATTATTGACAATATATCAAAAGACTATGGGCATTTCATACTTGCTTACATATTACTGTTATGTATCTATTAATGTATGGCCTGCAGGGGCTAAAAAGCAGCACCTTATATATGACTAGGGTAGGAGAGAAAAGTTTAGTGTTCTTTGTTGTCTCTAATAGTCCCTTACTATAAAAAAGCAATGCCCCACAAGGGACTGTTGCCAGTTAGCTGTACAGTGTGCCCCCAGTATCCACTGGGGTTTTATATCCCCTTGGATATCAAAATCTGTGGATGCTCAAGTCCCTTAATATATAATGGCATAGAAAAATGGTGTCCCTTATATAAAATGGCCAACAGCAAGGTTTGCTTTTTTGGCCCCTCCTGGAATATTTTTGAGCCATGGTTGGTTGAATTCATGGATGCATAACGTGTGGATATGGAGAGTCAACTGTATTTCAACAGAATACAAATGGAACAGGTAATGTTGCTCATAGAACAGTCAAGGGTTAGGTCCTACCAGTTGTACAAGCTGATGGACTGGCAATTGTGTCCAAGCTGTTCTCTCAGTGCCATAGTTTACCGTATATTCTGTCGTATAAGACGACTGGGCATATAAGACGACCCCCCCCAATTTTAAAGTCAAAATATAGACTTTAGGGTATACTCACTATATAAGCTGACCCCCCATCACCCACCCTCCCCGAAGCCGAAATCGGGCTCCCCTTTGTGGCTTCAGGGAGGGCAGATGGTGGCTGGAAAGCTTCCCCCCACCAGCCAGCCCCCCTTACTGAAACCTTCCCGAAGCTGGCTGAGGAATCCCAGGGGATGGCTGGCCACCTGGGGAGAGGCTCAGCCACCTCCCACGATTCCCCAACCCATGAGGAGGTTGGCCAGTTGGGGAATCATCTATCAGAAATGGTTATTTGGTGACTTCTTGATCACTTTGCCAGAAGAATCGGGTTTCATTTTGTCTGACTTGCTTTTTCCTGATTATTCAGTCCCTCCTAAATTTAAAAGGAAGATGCATTTTGGCCAATTTCTGTCCTGTCCCACTGTGTGTGTATGTGCTTTCAAGTCAACTGTCAACTTATGGTGACCCCATGGGTTTCATAGGGTTTTCTTAGGTGAGGAATACTCAGAAATGGTTTTGTCAGTTCCCTCCTCTGAAATGTAGCTGACAGCACTGGCCACGCATGTTGGGGAATCGCGGGGATGGCTGGCCAGCTGGGAAGAGGCTGAGCCACCTCCCGTGATTGCCCAACCCACGAGGAGGCTGGCCAGCCTCCTCGCGAGTTGGAGAATCACGGGGGATGGCTAGCCTGCTGGGGAGAGGCTGAACCACCTCCCGCAATTCCCCAACCCACGAGGTGGCTGGCCAGCCTCCTCGCGAGTTGGGGAATCGCAGGGATGGCTGGCCAGCTGGGGAGGGGCTCAGCCCCGCCCACCCAGCAAGGCTCCCCCCCATGCAGCCTTGCTGGCTGAGAGGGGATCCTCTTTGTGACTCAGAGTCACGGAGAAGACCCCCCTCCCACCCAGCAAGGTTCCCCCCGTGCAGCTGCACTGGGTGTGGGGGATAAGGTGGCTAGCAGGCTTCCCCCCACCCAGCCAGCCACCTCCGTCATTCCGAGTCCGAGACGGGGCTGGCACATCTCGGACTTGTCTGGCGTATAAGACGGCCCCTGACTTTTCAGCTGATTTTACAGGCTGAAAAAGTCATCTTATACGCCGGAATACATGGTATATGGACTGAAATGTTTAATTCCATTTTAGATGCACACCAGCACGCAAGTATCAAGGTTAAAATTTCTAGCTAATAATTTACTGAATGAGTACTGGCAATACGGGATTATTTCAGGATTAAGGATTGATCTCTACAAACAGTAAAGCAGAAACTTCAGACTGACTGCCAAATCATTTGGATGGGAAAGGGGAAAAAAAATACAGAATATAAAGTGATTCATTGGTTAAACCATGTATTTTCAGTAATACCTTGGAGGTTCTAAGTCACAGCCTCTGGCAAATGAGGAATTTGCTTTGATAGGTTTCATCAATTCTTCTATGGTAGGTAAATCTAAATAAATGGAATTACAACATTCAAGATCAATGTACAGTGGTAAAATAACATTAGAATACAACTTACTTATTACATTTTTCAATCCCAGTTATGCCTACAACAGAGCCTAAATCCCCCAAAGGCACCAGATCCTGTCTGATCTTGGATGCTAAGTAGCCCTCGTTAGTAACTTGGATGGGGGAGACTGCCAACAATTACCAGGTGCCTATGGGCTGTATTTCAGAGGAATGAACTGGCAAAACCACCTCTGATAATTCCTTGCCTAAGAAAACCCTAAGAAGTTCATGGGGTCACCATAAATCAATAGCCAACTTGGAGGCACATATACACACGTGATGTGTTAGAAGTCATCTTGTCTATTCTGTCCACAGTATAACAAGTTAACTGGAACATTTTCACTTGTGAGTTAATTCATAACCTCCCAATACTACTTCCAAACCACTGAACTAAAAAAAAAATGTGTGTATTTGATTTTAACACATTTGGTTCTGTAGAGTTAATCTTCATACATTTTACAATTTCAGTTAGGCCAGTTCTCCAGCACACCAACTCTTTTAGGGAGCACAGACTGTCACTCTGTCAACATTCTCAAGTTACTAAACGAAATGACTCAGCATCCTCAGACCAAGGACATATTGCTAAAAAGCAGCAAAAGTGAATCATCGATGCATCAAATTCACTGTAATGCTGTACCCATGTCTAAACAAGCATCAGAGACACAGTTGAGTAACTGGGCAGCAGATGTTACAGCAAGCTGTTAAGGGCCCAAGCTGATAATAACAGGGAATTTACAAGCTATTTATAAAAGGGGAGAAGGATGGAAACAAAAGTGGCCTGAGAAAATCTAGTGATCTCCCTAGAAACAAAAATAGCATCCTCAGCTCTGAGGAAGATCTTGTAATTATTGCATAAGAAAGTCAGGTTATGTGTTCCAACACAATAGGCAACAGGACAAGAAATCATGGCACAGATTTGAACTTCAAAAGGATGGTGCCATCCACCTAATCTGACCTTGTGCTTCTGAAGCCACGTGTACAGTGGAAGATAGTGTGTAGGAATAATTATGTTGGCCTGTGCAGTTGCACTTAACTGAACCATGGATTAGCCCTCATGTAGTGAGAGCTGACTGAAGAGGAGTGAATGCCACAGATGCAGAAGCTGGGGAGAAAGGTTTAAAGACATGACTCCAAGACAGACCAGGAACTTCAAAACTGCATCTCTGCTCTTTGGTGCTAAGGGCTATAAGTGTGTGCATCTGTGTCTGAATGAATGATGAATATACTCCACCAGGGTTTCCCTTGAAGATAGTCTGGAGGATGTGGCTGGTGCAGAAGGATACTGATTGTGTGTGGACAGGGACATTAAAAAGTGGGCATATCACACCTTCTTTTGAAATTTCTTCATTGGCTGCCAGTGAGTCACCGGATGCAATTCAAGGTATAGCACATAAAGCCCTAAACAGCTCAGAATCCAAGTACTTAAACTGCCATCTCCCACAGTACTGATTTACCCAGGATTTAAGATTAGCTGGGGAGACCCTGTCTGCCGTGTTGTGTATTACAGCAGTATGGTATCTGGAGGGCTTTTGTCTGGTTACATGGTCTGGCGAGCTTTCTCAGCTATGGTGTGTGCGTATGTGCCTTCAAGTGGCCTGTCAACTTACGGCAACCCCATGAATTGCATAGGGTTTTCTTAGGCAAGGAATAGAGGTGGTTTTTAATCAGTTCCTGCCTTTGAAATATAGCCTACAGCACCTGGCATTTGTTGGTGATCTCCTGTTAAAACCTGCTTAGCTTCTAAGATAAGATGAGATCTGAGGCTTTTAGGGTATTTATGTTGTAATTCATTTCAGATACAGTCAGCTCTCCACATTCACAAGGATTAGGAGCAGAGCACACCCATGAATGTGAAAAAACAGTGAATATCATAAGATCCTCCCGCCCAACAAGGATGCTACAGACTCCTCTCCCACCAACAGCCCTGGTTTGTACTTCCCTTCTCCGAACTTGCCACTATGATCCCTCAGCCTAATTCTCAAGACTCTCTTGGATGATATACCTCTCCTCCCCACTTTTTCTCTCTGCTATCTCCCATCTGCCAAAACTTCGAGCCATTAAATCCTATTCCCAGCATGCCATCACGATTCCTAACCCTTGATTTCAAGAATGTGAATGTGGAATGTTAAGTTGCAGGAACATGGCTTCTGCACCTCTGCCAATGCTAATAAATGGGGTCATATACTAACATAAGCTATAAAAGCAGAAATGCTAAAGGTTATACAAGTTTTTGTCTCCCCCCCCCTTTTGGTTCCAATATATTTCCAAATTTACCAGAATCGGTATTGGAGGTATTTGGGGGGAAGTCTTCTTTATTCTGTGAAACTTCTTTAATCATGTTCTCTGCAGTATCCATTTTATCAGCATGCATTTTTTGCTCATCAGTATCCCCTAAACACTGCTCAATATGGCAATATGCCTGATGCAAAGCTTCAATATCGCTATTAGTTTGTCCACAGGAAATACCTGATGAGGAAGAGGAGGAAAAAAAATTGATCACGATATAGCAAATAAAAATGAAATCTATTCAAGAGCATGAAGACAGTAAAGTAACAGTGCTAATAACATATGAGACTAAATGTACAATCCTAAATAAATATCAGAAGCATGTTCCGTACAATGGGGTTTGCTCTCAGGTTACACAGGCAGCATTAGGTTACAATCCTATACAAATTTGCCTGAGAGTAAACTTCACTGGCCCTTGTGGTCTCTTCCAACTCTACAATTCTATGATTCTAAGTTCAATAAAGAGATGTTTCCAAGTAAGCAAGCCTAGGACTAAAGTGTAAGAGAGTAATTCACAACCATAATACAGGTTGTCATTGATATGAATAAAATCCTTAGCTACTAACTAAAACTCAGAAAACTAGTGAGAACCAAGTAAAGGAAAACCAAAACAAAAATATGAACTGTTACTTCTCCTTTTCTCTTCTTTTATTTCTCCACCAAGAATAAGTAGAAATTTAGAAAACTTGGGGCTCATTTACACAAATCTTTTCTTGAGAACACATTAAACAATGGTGGCATGAGTCAGCTACAGTAAAACATACTCAAGCCCCTTTGATTTTAAATATCTGATTCTCCAAGCCCGTTTGATTTTAAATACCTGATTGTCTTCCAGTGAAACCAATGGGACTTCAAAGAGTTTGACTTTGCAGAATGGGGCCCTAAATGTTTATGTGATTAAAGGGTAATTCTAAAGCAAAGAGAGCCAGAGCAGAACTGAGACAAATTGTTCTTGCTTCATTTCTGTTTTCAACATGGTGAACACATGGGGAAACAAGTAGTCAGTAAAAACCGGGCCTACCTGTTCCATCCATCTCATCTGCAATGACTTCTTTAGGTAGATGATGTGCATCATCCTGATACTCACTGGCCTTTTGAGTCTCCAGAGCTGAGTCTTGGGAATCAAGGAGGACAACTAAAAAGAAGATAGACAATATTGGCTCCTACATGATTCCAAAGTCCATATTGTGGTAATTCCTTTATTAGGCCAACCACAAAGGCACAAACATCTCCCTGAAAGCTTTTGAAAGCTTGCACAGACATTTTTGTGCCCTTTCTGTCAGCCTAACAAATGTACTACTACAACCTGGTCAATGGACTTTTGTGTTATGGTCAATGCAGCCACCTCTATATTTGTATGACCCTTACAGGACTGTATTTCTTATGTAAATGCTATAACAACTTCAATTTCTACTCTACCACAATCCTACTTGTAAAGTATCTGATCCATCTAGACAATTGTAGGATATGTTACGGGTAAGATGTGTAACTTCTAAAAAGTTCAGAAATAAGGTAGTTTAGAAAATTAAGTGCATCATCAACTAGACTATATTTCAACAGAAAAGGCATTTAATAATAAATTAGACAGAAAAGAAACAACAGATTTTCTAGAATAAATTACTAACAATTCACTACAGAGTATCTGAGGTACCCTGACTACAACCATGGGTCCTCACTACTAGGCAACTGTTTCTATCCCTGCCTAACTATTGCTTATTTGTACCAAACACAAATAGTTTTCAAATAATGAATTATGAACAGTATTATGAACCATTATTGAGAAGCAAGTCAGTTAAGACAGCGAGATATATTGCTGAGTAAATATGTTTACGCAGCACATTTCTTATAGTAAGTCAGGCTGGAAGGACAATAGTGTAACTTAAAACCACCTTAATTTTAAGTTTCACTATATAAGCTAATATATTTTCACTATTTTACTGGCATTTTAATTTTTTAATTTTATTTAAGCTACCAAGAAAATACTTCTGGCAGTTACCTAGGTTATGCTAATGTTAGGTAATTTACATATTTGAAGTATCCTCTCAAAATGAGGCCAATGTAAATTTAAGCCAAGAAAAAGGACTGTTTTGATGTCAAAAGACAAGATATGACACCAAGCCTTGGTGATGCCCTCCAAGATAAAAATGTAGGTTGATAATGCTGAACACTGGCTATTTTGATTATTAATGGGAGTATAATGGTCTGGGCCCTATGGGAAACATTACACACACAACAGAAAGGTATCCAGAAAGCATATCTAAAGCAAACTTTTCCAGGCATTCAGAGCAAGTCTTTTAAAATATTTAAATTTACGAATTATTTTTTAATAATTAAAAAAGTAAAGCTATACATAAAAACTGAGCTGTGTATTATATTTATAACATGTGCTTTTACATCTTTTGAATTTTGTACCTTTAGCCAGCATGCCAGTTTTTTCTTCCTAAAAAGTGAGAGAACATGTATAAACAGAGATGGATTTGGAAAAATGTAAACTTTCGGCTGAAAAAGAAATAGTTACATTGTTATGGTCCCAGCAACCCCAGTCAGCATAGCAAATAGTAAAGAATGTTGTAGTTGTAGTTTATCATCCTCTAAGAGGGTCACAATACCCACCTCTGCTGTACAGCTTGCAATTTTTCACTTGTAAACTGGATCAGAACTAGATCAGAAGATTTATTGGGCTGAAAAATCACAGCCGCAACCTTGAGCTTATAAGAAAATATAAAAAGCCAAAGTCCTGCTTGCAAACAAAAGTAAACACATCTGAATCATTTGATGTTTCTTCTTAACAGAAAGCAAGTAAAAAAAATCTTTAGAGCAGGATAGCTATCTTTAATTCTGTTGTACCTTCTAATAATCACACACAAAATTTGCCATGATCCAATAGAATTAAATAACTGTTCTTGACATGGGAGTTCCAATGTATACACAGAGTTCCCAGCCAAATGGCATCCTGGATGCTTTTGGTGGAGTGAAGTGATCTGTATGCACAATGGTTTGAAATGGACAACGTGGCTCATATTTTTGAGGGGGAGAAAGCCAGTGCTCCCTGTGCACACAAGAAGCAAATGTATACATCAGAATGCAGATGGAAATCTGAGTCAGAGAAAATGGTGTAAATGTAAGTAAATTTAGGATCCTATGTTTACAGCCATAAATTCTTTCAAGGTCAGTATTTCAGTACCAGACTTCCACAGCATTTGTCACCTAAACATGTTGGACTACACTCCCCCAATATTCAACCAAGAATGGACAACTGGCTGTGCTGACTGGGGCTTTTGTTACCACAATTGTTAAGGGAGGATGGACCTGTTATTGTAACCTACTGGATACCAGTTTGTCTAATTAATGGAAAACAGGAGGTGGGATAAAGGGCTCAAGTGGCATCTCTAAGACTGAGAGAAGCATTATGCTAAAATAAATCAGTTAGACTGCTTGATTCGTTCATCCCCCCCCCCGCCCTCTCCATTTTATGCTGAAACGCACTAATACAGACACAGATACCTCTCTGAATACTATAACAATTTGTCTAATGTTAAAACAATATAATATCTGCCTCATTTGGTCATTTTTAAAAGTTTCACTGATTTTAAATGTGTCAGAAAATGACCAATCCACTACTTAGAGCATTCTAATATTAGAAAACTCACTCATGCTTTAATAAAATAAAGTGTATCTTTATGAGTGGATTACTCTCTTTCTTCTGCCCCACAATGTTCCATGGTTCATAATCCTTAAATGTTTAAAATGGTTTAATAGCAGCATGTCTATATTTCTAGGGAACACACCACCTCATGTCATGTGTTTTTGTCACCAAAGAAAGACATTTCATTTACTTAGACCTTTTAATCTTCCATTGTATTTTCAACTTGCTTTCAGAATAGCTGCTGATCCTCTCTCTCTTTGGATAAGTTTTCAGATTATATTGATAGCTGATGTTTTTATTTTTCTTTGTTATCACAGCACCGCTAAACTACTAAGCAAAGTCTAATCAGAAAGGTGGGATATGAAACATTATCAACAAAGAACATTTTTGCCCCATTTCCAGTTGGATGGCTAGCAAAAAATTCATCCATTGTATTTGTAGTTGGTTGCCCCACTTCTGCTTTTGAATCAGGACATTTGGTGTTCTAGAGGAGGCGGTCAGTGAGGCAGCAACCCTGCACACATCTTCCTGGCAGCAGGTCCAAACAAAAACAGTGGGCCCCCTTTCTGAGTGAACATACTTAATAAGTTCTTATGGGTAAGTTCTTAGTTGGATATGGATCATGCTATTTACATACTAGCAATGGTTAAATACATAATGCTTGCTCAAAAGGCTTACATTTGATTCTGACATGACAGCTTGTTCAACTTTATTGTCCCGATTAGATTCTGAATCTTCTTCAAAATCCTCACTATAGTCACCTGGGTTATTTGCAACAAGGTACACAGTTAATTTTTCATACGAAAAATACAGGAATAATATCACTATTTCCAGTACAAAGAGCTATATAACCCTTCCATAGGTCAGACCTATTGGCTGAGAAGCAGGGCTAACTGTACCATTATGTAGACCAAGGCAGCTACCTTTGTTTCTGAGCAGAGTAATCTCTCTACCCTTTAAGCTAGCTGGCTACCCAGGCAGGTACAGAGGAAGATGTTGTCCCACTAGAAATGCAGAAGTAAGATTCAACTACCAGTCTGGTTGGCTTTTGTACATGGCATGAGGAACACTCACCCAAATGTTCAACTCAGCCAACAAAATATCTAGGCCTTGTCAGTCTGAAAGGAGAAGGAGGAATCACTTGCAACTCCTTCTAGTGCAGAGGTGCAACACAGGACAGCAGGACAGGGACCCAATTCTAGCACACACACCCCTGCATACTCCACCACTGAAATGCAGCAGTTTGGCATCAACCAGAAATTGGGGGAGGGGAAACTTCTGTTACTATAAATCCATCTACACCCTAAAACAAGATGGGCGCCCCATGTAACTTGTCTGAGCATAGAGGTGCAGATGTTTGCTATTGCCCTGCCAAATTTGGCAGTGGGACAGGTGCCAAAAACAGCCAGGGGGCACATTTAGCCAACAGGCCGGTATCTGTTCTAGTGAAAATAGCCTAGATAGCACAAACAAACCCTAGTACTTGCCAATTTTTAAATGAACAAGTGTTTCAGTGCCATTCCAAAGCCTACACACTCTACTGCAGAAGCAGATATTCTGCACTTGTCTCCAAAAAAAAAAAAAAAAAAAAAGAGTCTGACAATCCTTAATCTTTTCTAAATGCACTATATGAACTGTAACAAAATTAGATCAAAGGTATGTACAGTCATGTGAAAAAGAAAGCACACTTGCTTTGAATTCTATGGTTTTACATATCAGGACAGAAAAACTAAGGACACCCTTACTGCTTCCATAGGAATTAAGATGCTAAGTAGCAGATAGGTGCTGCTAATCAAATGCCCTTGATCATCAGCAAGTGTTACCACCTCTATAAAAGCCAAAGTTTTAGCAGTTTGCTGGTTTGGAGTATTCAGGTGTGCGGTTAACACAATGCCAAGGAGGAAAGCCATCATCATTGATCTTAGAGAAGCAATTATGGCTGCCCATCAAAATTTGGGAGGGATTATAAGGCCATTTCAAAACAATTTAAGGTCCATCATTCTTCACTGAGAAAGATTATTCGAAAGTAGAAAACATTCAAGACAGTTACCAATCTTCCCAGGAGTGGATATCCCAGCAAATTCACCCCAAGGTCAGACCGTGCAATGCTCAGAGAAATTGCAAAAAACCCAAGAGGTACATCTCAGACTCCACAGGCCTCAGTTAGCATGTTAAATGTTAAAGTTCATGACAGTACAATTAGAAAAAGACTGAACAAGTATAGTTTGTTTGGAAGGGCTGGCAGGAGAAATCCTCTTCTCTCTAAAAAGAACGTGGCAGCACAGCTTAGGTTTCAAAGTTGCATCTGAACAAACCACAACACTTCTCGAACAATGTCCTTTGGACAGATGAGACCAAAGTGGAGATGTGTCACCATAATGCACAGCGACATACTTAATGAAAACCAAACACAGCATATCACCACAAATACCTCATGCCAACTGTCAAGCATGGTGGTGGAGGGGGTGATGATCTGGACTTGTTTTGCAGCCACAGGACCTGGAAACCTCGCAGTCATTAAATCAACAAAGTATTCTAGAGTCAAATGTGAGGCCATCTGTCCGACAGCTAAAGCTTGGCTGAAATTGGGTCATACAACAGGACAATGATGCAAAGCAAACCAACAAATCTACAACAGAATGGCTGAAAAAGGAAAGAATCAAGGTGTTGCAATGGCCGAGGTCAAAGTCCAGGCCTCAACCTGATCGAAATGTTGTGGCAGGACCTTAAGAGGTCTGTGCATAAACAAATGCCCACAAACTTCAATGAACTGAAACAATGTTGTAAAGAAGAGTGGGTCAAAATCCCTCCACAATGATGTGAGACTGATAAAAGTCATACAGAAAATGATTATTTCAGGTTATTGCTGCTAAAGGTAGTTCTACAAGCTATTGAATCATAACGTGTTCTTAGTTTTTCACACATGGCTTCTCCATTTTGGCTTTATTTTTGTTGAATAAATCATGACACGGTGTAATGTGTCATGTGTTGTTGTTCATCTGAGGTTGTATTTACCTAATTTTAAGACCTGCTAAGGAATAGATGAGTGTTATTATGTCCTGATATGTAAAACCATAGAATTCTAAGAGGGTGTATTTCTTTTTCACATGACTGTATATTCATCCTCACACTCTGACAGCAACAGCAGGCAGTCATATATACTCCTCTTTGGTTCTGTGTATGGAGACTACATTTTAAGCGATCATGGTAAGCAGCTGTTGAGTGATTTATTTTCCACAAATCTGTCTATTAAAACTATCAGTTTAGACAACATCATTTGGAAATTAAATCCATATGTTGATAATGATCAATTCAGTGTTATACAAAGTAAACTGCAACAAAACCACTGAGATTCAATTACCAGATTTTTCATGATCCTTAGATTCATTTTCATTTCCTTCTTCTACCTGTTTCACATCTAGATGATTTCTGTAAATGTGACAGTACTATTTGTTATAACATATATTACAATCATTCTTAGAATTAAGAGATACTTTCTAATACTTATGGATATTGGAAGGTTTAGTGCTTATTATATATGTCTACCTAAAACATGAATGCCTTTTCTCAAAGATGAGTAGGATCCAAATCTACATATTTCTTTAGTCATACCATACTACATACTTATGAGTTCTACATGTTGCTACCAGAACTGATATTTTATTTTACCGTAGAAATGCCTGTAACACATCAGAATCATTGGAGTCCAGCTCCTTATTTAATCTTGAATAGTCAATGGTAGATGATGCTCCCTTCTCAAGGTCAGCAAAGAATCTCTCTTTTTCCTCTTGTTCCTCCAAAGTATCCAGTCCAACTCCCAAATTATTCTCTTTAGGCCCTGAAGCAACAACTGAATCTAAACAGTAAAAGCATCAGAATACAAACAGTAAAGAATCAGTACTGTAATATGCATCTAAGTTGAGATTAATTTCATGGGAAGACTGACCAATACTGTTCATTTACTGTACTTCCATATACTTCATCAAATGGCTTAAGTCTGGGTTATTTGAATGACTATACCTTCTTTTATGAGCCCCTCAGAGCTTTACGTTCATCTGGAAAGGCCTTTCTCTCTGTTATACCACCTTGCCAGGCTTGTTTGGGAGGAACAAGGAAGAGGGCCTTCTTGGTGGCTGCTCCCAGACTTTAGAACTCCCACCCTAGGAAGGCCAGGATGGCCCTTTCTTGCTTTCCTTCCTTCAGCAAGTCAAAATGTTTTCATGCCATCAAGCTTTTAAAAACTGACTGGGGTGGAGTTTTAATGCTGTGTGGTGCTGTTTTTAAGGTTCACATATGGCCTTTTAATATTTTTAATGTTTAATGTTTTAACTTTATAAATTGTTCAATTGCTTTTTAAATAATTCTTATTTTTATACTTGTATTAATGCATACTTTTGCATAGTTTTAATCTTTATTGCTTTCAAATGTTGTTAGCCTCCTTGAGTCCCATTATCAGGACAAGGGGGGGATATAAAGGAATAAAATAAATAAATATACTGATTTAAAGAAGAAAAACACAAAGTGCAGAGATCTATTAATACCACTGACTGCATGACTTGATTTTAAACATCCATTCAGTGCCAGAGATCAATGAGCATTAAGATCTACAGATACATCTTTTGTGCATGACTTTATATTCCCATAAGAGAGATGTTCTGTTTGGTTTGAAAACTGAACAAACAGGTCTAATCATTTCAATGGTATGAAATCTGGGATAACCCAGATGTGTGCATTGCTCCTTCAGCCTGACTGAGAATCAGTCATTTTCAGTCTTTCATATCTTATGTGTCACTAATCATGTCATCTAAGCTAAAATACAGTGGGTTGAGGGAACTTTTACCATTAGTTTCTAGGCTATCTCTGCTTAAAGAGACCGAAACACCACTAGGTTGATGGAGCTGAATGCCTTCAATATGTTCTTCATCTACTTCCACAATAGACTGAGAAAGCCTTCGTGTCTTCAGAAAACTGCCTCTTGTGCCATGCTTTCCTAAAAACATAGGAGAGTACGGAGAAAAGCATTGTTACTAAAATCTGTACTTCGAACATACTAATATGTGTAGAGGACAGACAGATGAATTGATAAGTCATAAACATGATAAGAAATTAAAGAGTACTTCACTGTCAATAATGGTTTACATATGCATGGGATCGAAAAAGTCACATGAGGGGATTCAACATAAAAAAAAATACCCCCCCCCCAAAAAAAATGTATCTGGAGAAGCACATTCTGCTTGTGCATGGTGCTCTTTACAACTCAACTGCTGATCTTTCCTTGAAAACTCAAGACTCTGTTGTACACCAGTAAAATAACCTGGTAATTTCACTTTCCAGACTGATGCTAAAGATAACACACATACAACTCCCTGTTAGCTCTATTCTGCCATCCAGATATCCTTAATCTGATAGCTAGATATCTGTAATCTGAGAGCTAGATATTCTTAATTGATATCTGACAGCTAGATACCCTTCAAGTTTGAATGCTCTATTAAAAGTGTTGAAATATTAATAACTAGGATAGTTGGTAAAATACAAAACAAATAACTAGATTCATACTTAGCCCAAGAAAAAGAGCCCTAATTATGAAGTAAGCCCATCCAATGGTATTTTGATTCTAAATCATGGTGGTAAAACCCAATAAGGTTCATTTAGAAGAAATAATCTGTATGTATAATCTCTGTTTGTGAACATTCTACAAAAAACAAAACAGTCACACTGAAAAACCAAAGTAGATTTGTTACCCTCAGTATGGTGAAGGTTGTCAGAAGCAGGAATTTCTTCTTTGTTTGAACACACACTTTTCTTTGCTTTAAGTGATTTTTCCAATATTTTGTATTTAGCCAATGCCCTGCTGCAAGATGTACTTGGAAAGGGTTTAGGACTGACTACTTTAACTACACACAAAATAGTCACAAGTGTTTACAAGAGGATTAGGGACCAAAAAGAAAGAAAATAATTTTACCAAACTCAAGAATGACTCAGCATGGTTGAACTACATCATACATAATTAGTCAACTCCTTTAAAAATCATGACTATGCTTGCTTGAGAAAAAAATACGCAACATGCTCTCTATTTGACATCTTTCAATTAGCATTATGCCTGCTCAGTTGACAGAAAAGGACTCAACTGTCCAGAGTAAAAATAGGAAGTACTATTTGCAGTGAAATTTAACTGTGAAAATGGACAAAAAGAAATATTAAAAATATTTCACTGGCCTGCTACTATGCTACAAATTACACTACATATCACCACAAAAGCATTACAGACCCATGATGTATGTTTCAAGATTTCCACTTTTTTCTTTCTTTTGCAGACAAGAGTAGGAAGGGAGAGGTTGTCAGAAGAATCTACCAGGGCAGGCATTACACTAGGAACCCTGTAGGCTCCCAGGGACATTTCTGTGGATTTGGGGGCACTTAGGGTTGCCAGACTGAAAACTGGAGACATCTCCTGTACCTTTAATGGTAGTGTGGAAGAGGGAATTTCAGTGGGCATTGCTCCTCATGAAACCAGGCGACAATTAGCAGCTGTTGAAATTTCCTCTTCAACATAGTCACTAAAGGTACAGGAACTAGGGATGGAAATTCTCAATTTTCCAACAGATGTCAAGGAAAAGGCATTGGTATTTCTTCTTGTAGTTTCAAAACACTTAGGATTTTTTTTTCCTTTGCAAACAACGGAAAACTGCATTTTCAAGAAACTCACACAGTTTTACTTGGAAATGTGCAAGTTTCTGAAGAATGGGAAGGCTTTGATTGTTTATTCCTGCATGTCAGGGGGTTGGACTGGATGGCCCTTGTGGTCTCTTCCAACTCTATGTTTCTATGATTATTTCTTTAAAACTTTCCCAGATCTTAATAGATTTTGCAGTGACTCAAATCAAAATACAAGGGCTTAAATTTTGGGCTGCATCAATAGAAGTATAATGTCTAGATCAAGGGAAGTAATAGTGCCACTCTATTCTGCCTTGGTCAGGCCTCACCTAGAATACTGTGTCCAGTTCTGGGCACCACAATTCAAAAAGGATATTGACAAACTGGAGCGTGTCCAGAGAAGGGCGACTAAAATGGTGAAAGGTCTGGAAACCATGTCTTATGAGGAAAGACTTAGGGAGCTGAGTATGTATATAGCCTGGAAAAAAGACGGTTAAAGGGCGATATTATAGCCCTGTTTAAGTATTTGAAGGGGTGTCACACTGAGGATGGAGCAAGCTTGTGTTCTGCTGCTCCAGAGACTAGAACACGGAGCAATGGATGCAAGCTCCAGGAACAGAGATTCCACCTCAACATTAGGAGGAACTTTCTGACAGTAAGAGCTGTTTGGCAGTGGAACACACTCCCTTGGAGTGTGGTGGGGTCTCCTTTCTTGGAGGTCTTTAAACAGAGGCTGGATGGCCATCTGTCAGGGATGCTTTGATTGTGTATTCCTGCATGGCAGGCGGTTGGACTGGATGGCCCTCGTGGTCTCTTCCAACTCTACAATTCTATGATTCTATGAAATGCAACTGCTAGTCCCAATCACAGGAGATCCACTGAACCAATGGGCTTACCTGACTTATTCAGCGACTGAATCAACAGGTCTACTCTAATTGGAAATACTACCTGGATTTAGGTCAGTATCAGCTGTACATACTTAATAGAGTATATTTTTAATTAAATTACTTTTGTAAAATGTGAAAGTAAAGTTAAATTTTAAAATTATAACTTTTAAGGGTGTCTCCTCAGAACTATGATGGCAACTATTGTTGTTTTTTAAAAAGGCAACTTTCCAAGCTCTGGAAGCGACAATGGAATAATAAGTTGGATCCAAGGCTTTTACAATGCAAGTAAGAGTACTGATTAAGGAAAGTGAACTAAATCCAAAGATGTTATTCATGTAAATTGTTGCATGAAAACTACTACAGAATATATTTTATTTATTTAAAATATTTGTAGGCTTTTGAGGTTAAACCCTCCCTGGGCAGCTTTCAATAAATAAGTTCACATTACATAAACAATAAGTGTCAAACCATAAAATACCACAGAAGTGAGAGTAATAACTATTAAGAACCAGCAATAATGCAAAAACAAGTAATATATAACTAGTAAAAATATAAAATCAAATAAATAATTGTACATGTAATATCCTAACTAGTCTGATAAAGGCTATTTAATGGCCTGCAATGATGGGGCCTCATATATCTCCAAAATAGCCAGTCACTGCCAGAAAAGTGACCTCTCTCTTATGCATGTCAACCTAATTGTTCTCACTGACTGGCTTCAGTAAGTGAGGCTTGGACACTGATTTAGGAATGGGGGCAGTCTGATTTGGGTAAAAGTCTCTAGGTAGCTTGGCCCAGAACTATTTTGTAGCTTTAAAGGTCAATACCAGTACTTTGAATTGGTTCTGGAAGTGCACAAGCAACCAGTACCATAGGTTTTGCCTTCTTTAACTGCAAAGTAGTCCATACCAGCATTTAGGCAGTTGCATTTTGCACCAGTTGAGGTTTCCAAACCTTTATAGGCAGCCCCAAACACATTATAACTGTCTATCATGAATATCCCTGTGTGTGGATAAATGAAGCAAGGTTTGTCCTTTCCAGATAGGATTCAAGTTGGCATGCTACCCTAAGGTGGTAAAACGGGCTACTACCACAACCTCAGCTTACCCAGTTAGAACTGAGTTCAAGAAAATCTGTGTACTTAGTTCTCTAGAAATGATTGGCAACACCATGACTTTTAAGTCCACACCAGATGGGTTGCCTAGAAGGATACTATGGTTTATTATGGCACTGAAAGCCACTGAGACGTCTAGGTACAGTAGCATTCCCTCAATCAGTTTCCCAGCATACTGTCTTCAGGTTTTGCTCATGCAAGATTCTAGGCAATTCCTTCCCCCACCCCACAGCTCCATATGACATGTCTATTATGTTTAGTTGTTTCTTCTTGGCCCTGGGGAAATTTTCAGGGATTGAGGGGCTGCACTGGAAAGAAATGGAAGGAAAAATTAGCTGAATGTATTGCTTTTCCTCAAAAGCCCAGAAAAACCTACCTCAAAATCCTGCAAATATTTAAATATTTTACTTGTCTGGCATGTGATTCATAACTGTTGGGTACAAGCCATGTCTTTTTAAACTGAATACTATTATTTTGCAAAGAGTGTTGAAAATAATTTCATTAAGGAAGAGGAGTTACTTTTGCACTAAGTAAGGATGGACAACCCCTGTGGCCCTGAGGGCCATATCCAGTATTGGCTGGGAAGGGGACAGGGACAATATATATGCACACACACACTTTCCCCCTCACTGGACAGGGATGGGAAAATATAAACTAAACTTCCCCCCAGCTAAGATTATATGAATCACTGGGATGGCAGAGGTGAAAGCAGCCCCCTCATAATCTCCATGGAGATCACTGTTTTTTTCACTGCTATTGCTGAGAGAAATCCCAGAAACAGGATCACAGCTAACAGCTTCAACAATCCTGACTGAGACTGTGTACAGATAGGTTTTTAAAAATAACTTTTTACAGTCTCTATCTCTTCAAAAGCAAACATTGGAAATTACACAAATTGGAACACAACAGTCCTGTACAATAAATTCAACATAACAGTGGAGGAATTGCAATTACACGAACTCTCTCTCTGCATCTTTCCAGTGCACTGCACTAGGCTCGTTCAACACACCATACAGTCTGAACATTTGCTGTGCTCAGACTCAAAACTAAATAAGAGCCCCCACTTCACCCCCACCCCTGAAGACATGCAAGTTATCAGAAGAGACCAGGTCCAGGCTAAGCTTGCTCCATCCCTATCCCTCACACAAATTACAGCACTACTGTCATTCTTGCAGGGCCTATGTTAGAAGAAAGAAGAATTCTACTGTGTAGTATAAAATGACAAATGAATCTTGTAGCATCTGTGGGACTAATTAGAAATAAGAAATTTCTAGCAAAAGCTTTCATGGACACAGTCCAGTTCAACAGATCCACAGCTGATTCAGTGGACTGTGTCCACAAAAGATTTTGTTAGAAACTTCTTCTCAGCTATTCTCAAAGGTGCAACTGGACTCCTTTATGTCCTTTTATACTAAAACGGACTAACACAGCTATCTCTTTGAATTCTACTGTATAGCAGATTTACATCATTCCTTGGAATATAGATGCTGCCTTGACTCGTGAGTCAAACCATTGTACATCTAGCTCCTTAATACCTACCCAAAAGATATTTGCCACCTTGAGAGGGGCAACCATGAAAAGAAGCCTACAAATGAACAAATAAATACTCCACTGGCTGTGAATCTTCAGGTTTTCAGACAACCTTATTTCCCCTTCCTACATATATATACACATATATATATATATATATATGCTAAGGCTGAACCTGAGACCTTCTCTGTGCTAGGAGAGCCATCTGTTCTGACCAACTTGCTCCATCTAGCTTGTGTTTCTCCATTACTTTTAGCACTATCTCACATAATTAAAGTGGCCTTTATTTGATCATAAACAAAGCAAAGGAAAAACATTATCAATGGGGAGGAATCAATTTTGACTTGCAGCACAATACAACTAAGACTATGCTGATATCTACAAAGAAGAGATGTACCAGACTGTTTTTTTGAAAGTGGGATCTTCTCTTCCCCATCTTCAGCCATTTCATCTTTATCCCCTATAGGTTTCTTCTCTTTACCTTGTTTGATAAACTTGTTTGTCTTAGGAACTTGGGAAATCAAAGAAGGATACAACATAGAAAAAAAATGCAGTGATGACAAAAAGCAAGACAAACAAAAACAAAGATTTTTAAAAAAGGAAACAAGCTTTATTCAGTATACAGAGGAAAGTGAGGAGAGGGGAGCTTACAATCACTTCCTGATATCCATGGAAGTTTATCAATTAGTCTCAAAAGTGCTACTGGATTCCTCCAGCCCTTTTCCTTTTTATACTGAAACAGACTGTCATGGCTGTCTCTTTGAAAGCTTGATTGTGATAGCTTTTAGCTTATTTACATGTCAACTGTGGAAGTCTGAGATTAGAACCAACCTTTGTCTGAGAACAAAAAGATCCAAAAAGACCATCACACTAAACTAGTATAGGCACATTCCATATAGGTAACCCATTTCTTATCAATCCTAAAAAAAAACCCAGAGCATGAAGAGGAATTATCACACTTTTCTTTTCAGCTACATGATTGGCTTCAGTTACTGGGACTTCAGTTGCCAGCTAATGATACACGTCCAAGATATAAAACTATTTAAACTAACAGGTGTGGACCAAGAGTGGCTCAAAGAATGCTGCCACTGGCAGAGCAGGGGGCCTGACAGTTTCAGCTCATCTTCTCTTCTTCTGAAGTCCTGTTCCCTCAAAAAACCACAACCAAGATGGTTATGGAATCCTCCATATATTTATGGGGAGTGGCATAGGGAATTGCAGGGGAAGGGGAACTGATAAAAATTCTAACCTCTCCCAACTCCTTGTGGGTCAAAGAGCCTAGCACAAAAGAAACAAGCCCCTCCTTTTGCTGACAGCCCACCTAGATCAAGTAAAAAGAAAACAGGACAGCCATCATGCAATTAAAGCCCTCACAGCTTTTGTAATACCATTCACCTTCCAGTAACCCAGAAATTCTTCAAGATTCTTGTTCCAAATTTACAGCTGTGTGAGGTGAAAAAGCAGACTATGAAATCATATAAATTGTGTTCTCCTACATGTAAGAATTTGACATTATTACTGCATATAGATTATAGGATTACACATAGATAAGATGATCTCTCTAAATTGTGCATTTGTCAGATCCATACTTCAAACAGAAATAAGCAGGAGCATTTAAAGGACTGCTGTATGCTATGCTTTATAGTATCCTGCGTTATTTCAGCTTCCAATAAGTAAGTAAATCTAATAATTTGTATTTTAAGAACAACATCTGCAAAACTGAAAATTAACTTTTGTTAATAGCATGGGCAGCAGCCATTCTATTAGTTTTTAAAAAGCAGCTATCAACATGAAAGGCCTTGACTGACACCTTGTGGCCAAACAAAACAGAGACATCAGAACAGAAAGAAATTCACTACCATCATCTGAATCATCCTCAGATATCCACCATGGCAGAGGCTGCTTATTCTTAGCCGGCCCAATAGTTTCAGGAACACTGGCATTTTTCCCTGGTTCATTTCCCAAAGAATCATCTGAAAGAGACTGCATCAGAAGCAGGATCACTCATTTTGCTACAATTATTCTTTTATTGGTTCCCTTCAAATAGTACATGATCCAGCCAATGTTAAATATATTTAAGCCTAAATGATTTCAAATGATTTCAAGCACACACTTAAAACTCAATAGCAACAAGTCTTAAAAGAAATTAACTTTGGTTTGACCATTTCTCAGCAATTTCTTGATGTACCAGTATATTTTTAAGATCGAGTGCAACATTTATGTTATATTCTAGTCTCTGTTCCTGTATTTTAGCCCAGGCACTTTTCCCCTGAAAATGTTTATTTTTCATTTCTGCCATTTTTAGCAACTGAGGAGGATACTTTGTGAGCCCGCTGTGTAACAAATACCTGTAGATGCCTTCTATCTGGAGAGGAAAAGCACTCAGCTGAACATTGTTACCATAGTACTTCTTCTGTACAAACACAACAAAGATATTTGTGGCACATTAGAGAACAGGATGAGCAACTTTCCTGGATCTGTGGGCTGCACATGCTTTCCTTAATGGACCTGAGAGAGTCATGCCACCTCCCATGACCCTCTCAAAAAATAAGGGGGGGTGTTTTCTTGAAAAAAGGCCTACCACACCTTCCAGGGACTACGGGAGGAATATTTTGATTGGCTCTCCACCCGCAGGATGGCATGTGATCCAGGAGAGATCTTTTTTCAAAAGTGGAACCAACCAGAAGTCACTCCTGATTTTTTTAAAAAAGCTAACACAACACTTTTACCCTATCTAAGCCTTTGTGTCATTATATTTGCAATGAAACCATCACAGAACAGCCACCAGAGATGAACATGGTGACACAACTAGACCACTGCATGCCAGTTGCCACTGTTACCACCACAACATGCTTGTATAAGTTAATCCTTATACTGTATTTTTAACCTGTATGGGCCTGCCAAACGTCAAGCTCCTAAAAACCAAGCAGAAACCTACTTCCCATCTCTTTAAAATAAACAAAAACATAAGCGTTATTAAATCAAACTTATAATTAGTTATGCATTTGGTCATGTGGATTAATTAAGAATACACTTTGGGTAAATATACAGCAGAGCAACATTCTTTTTTATCATCTAAAAGTTTTTGATATGCCACAAAGGGCTAGCAGGTATGTATGAATATATGAGTTAGTCAAATATTTTGTGGAATGTAGATTTTGAAAGTGGGAGCCAGTGTGGTGTAATGGTTTGAGTGTTGCGACTAGGATGCTGCGAGACCAGGGTTTGAATTCTTGCTAGGCAAAATAACATACATTTTTACTCTTTCAAGCTATTGTACTATCCAGAGAAAACTGAGTTACATTTTTAATAAAAGTTTAATGTATAGCCTATAAATAACAGAGTCAAAGTTAAGTTCTGTTTTTAAGGCAGACTACAAATATTAATGCAACACCAATGCCCCCAAACAACTGGGCTGGGAGCTACTGACAGGTGTTTGATGCACGTTCTGTTATCACTTGCTATTTCTTTTGTGACTAACTGCATCCTCTGTTCAGCAAGTGGGACTTGGATGATGCTTATAGTCCTCAGAGTATTATAATTGAAGAAACTGAAACCTCCCCAGATGTTGAGCCTGAGATCTGGAAATCTTCTATATCCAGCCATCTTGTCAACTTCAAATACTAAAGTAACAGCTGGGAAAGGAAACACTTACAGAAAAATTGCCATTACAGGTCCCTGATATATCAATTGTCTGATCACTACCATAAAGAGAAATGCTGAAAAAGAAAAGAATGTCCCAGCCTTTTTAATTGTGTCTTTTCAATGCTGGTTTGAAAAACAAGAAAAATCTATATGGCCCTACAAAAACATGATGAATATAAAACAGCTGGATACAGTCAGATATGGATTCAATATTGCTTCTTATCGGTACATTAATAATACCATACAATAACAACACTTAAAAAACAATATGCCATATTAATTAAATCTGGTTGTTTCATTAATGACGTGCACCATTAAAGTATTTCTGAGCCATGTCCAGAAATTATGTGGTGAGAGGAAAACACTATGTCATCACCACTGTATGTGCTTCACAGTAACGAATGAAATTTAAACAAGAAAATGTATATTCTCACACAAAATCATACCATTCCACTTACAGTACTTGTCCTTATATGCATAGGCTGGCTGCATTAATCTCCCTGAACCCTGGGTATTAAGTTCTGACTGAAATATCTGCAGAACACTTGAAGAGATGGTGAGACCCTTACTTGGCTCCATCATATAGATATTGCCTTTGTCATTCAGACAGCAAGCACTATGTTTGTATGTATACAACATGTGTACACAAGCTGTAACCCTCTCATTCTCACTGTTACTAGACATTCACATACATGCAGAGTTTATTTCCACTGATGAAAATGCCAATGATGGTGAAGTTACTGATGAGCACACCAATACTTATTAAGTGCACAGGCTACATTAAAAGAAAAGGAGGGGAAAAAAGTGTAGGTATACTAGTGTCTTTTTCTCCTCCTGCCACTTAGAATCATTGAGTTGGAAGAGACCACAAGGGCCATCTAGTCCAACCCCCTGCCATGCAGGAATACACAATCAAAGCATTTCCGACAGATGGCCATCCATCCTCCAAAGAAGGAGACTCCACCACTCTCTGAGGCAGTGCATTCCACTGACGAACAGCTCTTACTGTCAGGAAGTTATTTCCAATGTTTAGGTAGCATCTCTTTTCCTGTAGTCTGAGTCCACTGTTCTGTATTCTAGTCTCTGGAGCAGCAGAAAACAAGTTTGCTCCATCCTTAATATGACATCCCTTCAAATATTTAAACATGGCTATCATGTTACCTCTTAACCTTCTCTTCCCCAGGTTAAACGTATCTAGCTCCATAAGCCACTCCTCATAGGGCATGGTTTCCAGGCATTTTGCCATTTTTGTTACTGGACATGTTCCAGCTTGTCAATATCCTTCTTGAACTGTGGTGCCCAGACCTAGATGCAGTATTGCAGGTGAGATCTGACCAAAGCAGAATAGAGTGGCACTATTAACTTCGCTCAATCAAGACACTATACTATTGATGCAGCCTAGAATCACATTGGCTTTTTTAGCTGCTGCATCATACTGCTGGCTCATGTTCAGCTTGTGGTCCACTAAGACTTCTAGATTCCTTTTGCATGTACTCCTGTCAAGCCAGATGCCATCCATCCTATATCTGTGCATTTCATTTTTACTGCCCAAGTGCAGTATCCAACATTTCTCCATGTTGAAATTCATTTTGTTAGTTTTGGCCCAGCTCTCTGTTAAAACCATTTTGATCTTATCCTCCAGGGTGTTAGCTACCCCTCCTAATTTGGTGTCATCGGCAAACTTGATAAGCATGCCCTCTATTCCCTCATCCAAGTAATTGATAAAGATATTGAACAGCACTGGGCCCAGGACAGAACCCTATGGCACCCTACTAGTCACTTATCTCCAGGATGGAGAGGAGTCATTGATCACTATCCTTTGAGTTCAGTCAACCAATTAAAAATCTACCTAACAGTCGCATTGTCTAGGCTGCATGTTACTAATTTTTTTTGCAAGAATATCATAGGGGACCTTGTCAAAGGCCTTACTGAAATCAGGATACACTACATCCAGAGCATTCCCTTCATCTACCAATCTTGTAACTCTATAAAAAAAAAAGAGATAAGATTAGTCTGGCATGACTTGTTTTTCAGAAACCCATGTTGACTTTTCATGGCATTCCTTTCTAAGTGCTTACAGACTGTCTGCTTAATTATATGCTTTAGAATCTTTTCTGGTATTGATGTCAGGCTGACTGGGTATTAATTATTTGGGTCTTCTTTTTTCCCCTTTTTGAAGATGGGGACAACATTTGCCCTCCTCCAGTCTGCGGGAACCTCTACTGTTCTCCAGGAATTCTCAAAGATTATTGCCAGTGGTTCTGAGATTAGGAAGCAAATCTGCTACAGCTGCTAGACACCTGCTCCAATTTCCATGTCTTCACATCCAGTAAGAATGATAACTAGAGGTTTTACTGACTTACCATTTACAGTCATGGATTTCACAGTTGCCAGCTCTGGATACTTTAAAGTAGCCATCAGCACAAAATACTAACAAAGAATATATCTTCTTGTTCATTCTAAACTCTGTAAAGTTTAGGAACAAGCTAAGCACAAAGATGCATTACAAAAGGGGATGAAAGATCTGTCTTCCCTGAATTAGCTCCACTATCATTAATCTTTTGCAAGCTAGTCCCAACAGCCAAACTGCAGCCATCTTGTCATATGCAAAAGTGTTCCTTGATGTAGAATACTTCTATAAGAACGCACTATTTTGCTCTACGTTATTGCTTTTGGAAACCAACACCAAAACCCTAGTTCTATACTAACCTAGTTTAAACTCACTCTCTGGCTACAAGTACACAATCATCCTGAAAACAAATACAAGAAGGCAAATCAGTTTCATGAAACATAACTAATTTGTGTTGCATCATCATAGGTAAATGGCCTGATAACATGAACAATACCTTGGTTTATAATCTCTTTGACCTTAAGTATTCAGATTTTAGCTAGTTTATGTCTACTGATTTTCATGGGGGTACCTTTTTGATCCTATCCATACTTTGTTGTTGTTGTTGTGTGCCTTCAAGTCATTTCTGACTTATGACAACCCGAAATAAAAGCTATCACAAGGATTTCTTGGCAAGCTCTGAGGGGATTTGCCATTGCCTTCTTCTGAAGGTAAGAGAATATGACTTGCCCAAGGTCACCCAGGTGGTTTCTATGACCAAGAAAGAATATGAACCCTGGTCTCCAACATTCCAACCACTACACTATGCTGGCTCTTCTTCATATGTAATGCAGTGTAAATCCTATACAACTGACATGAAAGTTCCCTTTTCACTGGAATTTTATTACTAGGTAATAAGGCATATATATCAAATGGAATAATAAATGTTCATACAGAACCCCATAAGTGTTAAAAGGAATTTTACATATGCTAACACATCAAGTGAGTTGGGGGCTGAGCTGTAACAAATTAAAGTACAGTAGGACCCTCGTATCTGCAGGGAATTGGTTCCGGGCCCCACCACAGATGGTGAAATCCATGGATAATAGCAAATGCCACCCACCCACCACCACCACAGGAGCCCTCCCCCGCCACAGGAGCCCTCCCCCATGAGTAGCGTGATTGCCGGGGGAAGGGACAGGACAGACAAGATCCCTCCCACCCCTTCCTTCCCCCTTCGCCCCTGCGATTACTGCCATGGCAACAGGAGCCCTCCCAGAGGAAGGGACGGGGCAGGCAAGATCTCTCCCACCCCTCCCTTCCCCCTTTGCCCCTGTGATCACAGCAGGTGTGATAGGAGCTCTCCCAGGGGAAGGGACGGGGCAGGCAAGATCCCTCCCCCTTCCCCTTTCGCCCCTGCTAAGGCAGGAGCTCTCCCAGGGGGAGGGACAGGACAGGCAAGATCCCTGCCCCCCTTCCATCGCCAACTGCAGATAACTGAATCCGCGGTTGGTGAATCAGCAGATACGGGGGTGCTACTGTACACAAATTCTGCTGAGCAAATTCATGTAAAAAGATATAGTGTTTTAGTGATGGGCAGCCTGAGCTACAGTTCTTTATTTATATCCAAGACAAGGCAACTGCAGCATGGTGGAACAGTTCTGCCCTGCTAGACACACAAGGAAATCTTCCGAATATACTTGCTGGCAGATAACAAGTCCAAGCTGACATGTGTAGCAAGGGAGCCTGGAAAACTTTACAATGGCATGCGAGAGGCTGATATTATACTGAAAGTATACACTTAATGAAAAATAAAATTTACCTCTTTCAAAAACTTTTCAAACTGTTCATCTAAGTCTTCTTTTGAAAACCGGTGAGCCATGGTAACCAGTTGGATCTAAAAGCTTCTAAATTACTGAAATAATGAAGTGGACATTAAAAAGAAAAAGGAAAACAAGTAATTATTATATTCAGTACTTGAATTTCTCATTTATTACTCTCTCATGTGCTATTTGAATACATTGTTTGACACACAGCCTCTAAAACATGAGAGAACTATGGACAGCCATTTTGCTTAAATTACTTACCTGCTGAAGATTTCAGTTTAAACCAAAATCTAGGATATTCAGCCTTTGTGAGGGTTTGAATATACAGTTGTCCCTTCATATTCTCTGGGGTTTGGTTCTAGGACCCACTGTGGATACCAAAATCCGTGAATACTCAAGTCCCATTATATGCAACGACATAGCAAAATGGTGTCCCTTATATAAGATGGCAAAATCAAGGTTTGCTTTTTGGATTATTATTTTTTAAAGAATATTTTCAAGCCGTGAATACTTAAATCTGTGGACACCAAATCCGTGGATATGGAGGGACAACTGTAGTCCATTTAATGTCTCTTATTTTCAATTTTTGAAGACACTTACTACCAAGCAATTATTCTCAGATCCACATCTTTAAAATAAATGCTCTTTGTAACAAAGGATCTACCCTTGAGGTAGACTGTTAAGTTCCTTAGGATGCAAACATGTCTTTTCTTTAAATTATTCTATGAGTATGCATGCTGATAGCACATAAATAGACAAAGAAGTGATCAAATTTATTAGCAGCTAAGAAGCCACACACTTCAGTCAAAAATTCTAGGCACCATATTTCACAATATTGTGCTACTTGGACATCTCCCTCATTCCTTTCCAGTATGTTTTTGCACAAATCAGTAAACACTGAAAATACTGCACACAACTGAGTTATAGCAGCCTTTACTACTAAACATATAAGCATATTGGTATACTTACCTGCCAATGAAAATCTGTTCCTCAGCCAATACAAGTGGATTGAAAGAACTACAAACCACTTTCCTAAAACACTTCAGGCGCCATCAGTGTACTATATAAATAAAAATTAAATGAGTCATTTCCCAGAATAGTATACAACATGATATTTTAAAACTCTTTAGATATGACAACCGCCAACACAAATACAAAACAATTTTTGCAGTTTATTACCAAGAACAATGTCCATACCCTCTTGTTCATCTGGAACTGACACAGCACATTATAAAGCAACAAGAAACAGTGCACAGAACTCAATTAAATAAGATATTGTTATGTAAGCACATGGAAAAAGTCTCAGAAAACATGGTAAGAAGATTACAAATGCCACCTCTC
This sequence comes from Gambelia wislizenii, assembly GCA_030847615.1. Taxonomy (NCBI): domain Eukaryota; kingdom Metazoa; phylum Chordata; class Lepidosauria; order Squamata; family Crotaphytidae; genus Gambelia; species Gambelia wislizenii. The sequence goes on along the minus strand of JAUMIR010000001.1, from coordinate 158,014,265 downwards.
ATGACATGTAACCTAATCTGCCTTTTTAAATAGTACACAAAATACTGTTATATTGCTTTACTGACAATACATATAACTGTAGACAGCAAGAAAATTTTACTTTGTCTTTTTGTAAAAAAAAAAGAAAGAAAAGAAAGTTAAGTTGTACTCTCTTCATAAACTATATCTGCTATGCACTGTGCAAATATATCTCCTACAAATTTGACAGAAAATCTACAAAACTGCACAGTTCTTTTCTTTTGAACTAAAAGCCAGAACCTTGTAGTCCTACTGATCAGGACTTTTTGAAAATTTAAATTGCATGGGCCCAGTCCCAAGCAGACCTGCATATAGATCTGATCTGTGATAATTATAGGTCATAAGAACTGTCTTAATTGATCAGACCAAAGCTCCATGTAGTCCAGTATTTTATTTCTAACTCACTGGCAACAAGACCCTGCTGTCATGTGGCTTATAAAGTTCAGGGTCATCTAATGTTCTTTATCCTTGACACTCAAAGATACAGAATTCATTAATTATCATGACTGACAGGTCTTGATGAATCTACACTCCACAAAATATGTCTATTCTCTTTCAAAGCTAGTTTCCATAACCACACAGTTTGGTAGAGAATTTCAGATAGATGCGGAAAAATATAAGTCTTCAGACAGAGATGGATTGCTACTCCCAGCATCCTTTTAGAGGGCTGTAAGTTGCCCACGAGAGTCAGTGTGGTATAGTTGTTTGAGAGTTAGACTATGATTCTGGTGACCACGGTTTCAATCTGCATGGAAACCCACTGGGTGACCTTAGCCAAGTCACACTCTTATCAGTCTCAGAGGCACAGGCAAGGCCCCTCTGAACAAATCTTGCCAAGCAAACTCCATGATAGGTTCACCTTAGGGTTGCCATAAGTCAGAAATGACTTGAAGGAAAAAAATTCCCCTCTTGTCCCTTGCCTTAGGTGGGCAACCTGCTAGGTGAATGTGACCCTGAGTAAAATATTATTTCTCTTTTCTGATCTGAACTAACTACAAAGAAACTTCACTGGGTGATCTTCAATGTTAATTTTAAGAGAAAAGAACAAAGAAAAAATATATATTCATTCTATCATACTACTTATAATTTTATAACTTGAATCATGTCCATAAGTGATTCTTTTTCTGTATGAAAAAATAACTAATGTATGCTACATACAAATGGAGCACATACTAGTTTTAGATGACAGCACTTGCTTCTCCACCTATGCTTAGCACTTGTTATGTTCAGCCCTTCACCCTTTATTAATAACAACAACAATAATAAATGTTTATTTCTTACCTGCCTCTCCCCACAAGGGTTGAGGCAGGGTATAATATGAATTAAAGTACAATATATAACATAAAATCATTAAAGCTCACAAGTAAAAACACATAAGATTAAAACACACACACATATATAATTCTTTTGGGTATGTTGCCTTTCCCAGTGTGCTGATTGGCTGCTCAGGAAACACACTCATCCCACACCCAATCACCACCCACATGCAAATTCTCTCTCCACCTCACAATCCACTCCTGTCACTAAATCTGTGGCCCAGATTGGGACCCAGGCAGTCAACTGGCAGTGGTGACGGGCCACTTGCGACAGGACGCAGGCAGTCAACTGGTGGTGGTGGCGGTGGTGGCGGCGGCGGCAGGGGAACGACAACAGCAATTCTGGGAAAAGTGTGAAATGCTGAGAAGGGGGAGGAGGAATTTAAATCTACCAGCTTACCTTACAGGGTTGTCATGAGGTCTACCAGGCATTTTGGGGGGAATTTAACAGCGTATGGTATGCAAAGTCCAGCTAGCTACATTAAAATCACCCATGCAAATTTAAAATTCATAGTTTAAAACATTTGGATAGGTCTGTGGGAAAAGGCTAGTCTTTAACGCTGATCTGAATTCAGACAGTGTATTCAGCTGTCGTATCTCTTCTGGCAGGCCATCCCCAGAGTCTACGGGCAGCTGAAGAAAAAGTCCTCTGGGTGACAGTTGCCAACCTAGTTCTGGCTGACTGGAGCAAATGTCCCCCACAGGAACTAATGTATGGGGTGGATTATATGGCAGAAAGTGATCCCATAGGTAACCTGGACCCAAACCATGTAGGGCTTTAAAGGTAACAACCAATACTTTGTACCTTGCCCAGAAACTAACTGGCTGTCAGTGGAGTATTTTAATATTGCTTTGCCTTTGTGTGCAACTGGACTGGTGGGCTCAAAGAAGCTGTTTTGCCTTTTGACTCTTACCTCTGCTTGTTGCCCCAGCAGCCTTCAGCTGCCCTGCACTCCCTACCCCGCAGCACTCACAACTTTTAGCATGGGGAGAAATGTATTGCTAGGACTACACCACCCCCCTCCTTCTGCCACTCTTATTCTGCCACAGTGCAGAAACGATGCAGTTTGACACCGCTTGAACTGCCATGGCTCAATGCTATGGGATTCTGGGGTTTGTAGTTTTGCGAGCTCTTTAGCCATCTTTGCCAAAGAGTTCTGGTGCCACAGCAAACTACAAATCCCAGGATTCCACAGGAGGGGACCATGATAGTTAAAGTGGTGTCAAACTGGATTATTTGTGCGGTGTGGATTTGACCCTGGTCTCAAACCATTTCTGGACCTTTTTAACGCCGGTTTACCATTGCGTCCCCGCCTCACCTCCCTTTGCCAAGCCGACCGTGCTTCGACCATTGCTCCCTGAGTTAGGCATACAGTTGTCCCTTCATATTCTCTGGGGTTTGGTTCTAGGACCCCCTGTGGATACCAAAATCCGTGAATACTCAAGTCCCATTATATGCAATGGCATAGCAAAATGGTGTCCCTTGTATAAGATGGCAACATCAAGGTTTGCTTTTGTGATTATTATTTTTTACAGAATATTTTCAAGCCGTGAATACTGTAATCCGTGGATACCAAATCCGTGGATACGGAGGGATACCTGTATATTAACCCACCCACCAACGGCTGAGAGGCCGCAAGGCACCCAGCCCGCCGCAATGGGGAAACAAACGATGCCAAGACTCGCTTATGGGATCTCCCCACACCCACCACACGCGAGACTTCACCTGCCGGGGTAAAACTCCCCACACGGAAGAAGCAGCCCCACAACGAACGGACTCCCCGCCAGCTTCAGGCGTCCACGCGCGGGTTTCCTAGGAAACAAAATGAACTCCCTCGGCCACCGTAGCACCACCGGCCGACCCAGCTCTAGGCTACACGACGTCACGTTGCCACCGCTTGGAGACGGACCAGGGTGGGAGGGGGAGCGAAAGAGCGCGTTCGGCTCCCGCTGTCACGTGGTCTGGCGCGCCTACTCTCCTCCCCTAACGCCCTCGACCAATCAAAAATAAGAGAACTCGCCACGCCTCCTTCTGTAAAGCTGGGCGCGGGAAAACATAATCGGGGCGGGGCGTAGAACCTCCATTCGTAGAGTGAGTGTATCAATATAGAATTCTCTGCACCGTAATAGATCAGGGTTCTTTTCATTGGGAGAAAACATTAACCAAAAAATGTCCCCGAGGACGGAAGGGACAGAGTGTCCCATATTGGGAGAAAGGCGGGATCAAAATTAAATTACACTAATAGTATTGTGGGACCTTTTAACAGATGGCAAACCTATGTAATTTAAATGTATGAAATAATTAATGGATGTGTTAAATATATTGTAAATTACCAGATAATAACTGTTAGGAAAGTTTACAATGAAAGTGGAAATTATAAGGATATATATATATAGAGAGAGAGAGAGAGAGAGAGAGAGATGAGGAAAAACAGTTAAGAGATAAGCGAATTCCAGTTAAACTTAGTTGGAATTAGGATAAATGAATATTTTTTAAAAATTCTTTATTAGATACATTTAGTATATGCTTCATTGCAAGGATATCATTACAAGAACATCGAAAAATATCACATTTCCTTCCCCCCTTTTTAAATATATATATGTATATATATAAACTTTCATAAATTTCTATAACAGTTATTTCCATTTCCAATCTTCAACATCCCTATTTCAATTTCCTTTATAGTCCTCCAGATTAGGCTAAACCATGTATAAATTATATCTGTAAAAATATCTTCTATATAATTATTCTCCTTTAAGCTAATCACTTTCTCTTTCCTTTATCACCCCACTGAAAATAATTTTGAAAATTCATTTGAGTTCTATTATTAGTGTACTGTTTCTAAACTTCTTGTAATGTAAACTTATTACTTTCATACATTTTCCCAGTTTTTTTTCCAAAATTTCAACAACAGATCCCAATCTTTCTCTAAGGAGAAATGAATCTTAAGGGAATTTTTGTTACAGTGTTTACTTTGATTCTATAGATATTTATGAAAGTTACTTGTTCCCCCCTCCAAAAGTTTTTTTGTTTGTTTTTACTACTTGTTTTGTATATTTTATTATTTTTTATGTAAAAAAAGGAAAGCAGGCGTTATCATATATAATATATGGAAGGCAGGGCATGTTTCTAGGATGGAGGACCATCGCCTCCCAAAAATACTACTCTACGGTGAACTTGCCACGGGTCAGCGTAAGAGGGGCGCTCCAAAAAAGCGATACAAAGACTCCCTGAAACAACATCTCAGGCTTGGCCAAATTGATCACCAACAGTGGTCCGCCCTGGCCTCACATCGGGAGGCATGGAGACGCACTATCCACAATGCTGCAGCCTTATTTGAGAACTCACGACGAACAAGTCTTGAAGAGAAACGACAACGCAGAAAGAATCACAACCCAAAAACATCACCCAAGGAGACCTTCTGCTGTGCTTTTTGCAACCGGACTTGTTTATCTCGGATTGGCCTTTTTAGTCATCAGCACGCTTGCAGAAAGTGCGGGATGAGTCCTTCCTGAATCTTAGTTTGCGAAGAAAAGCCAGAGATATGGAAGCATTAGATTTCATTGAATTTCTTTGCAGCAGTGCATTTTATAAAAAATAAAATTTAAAAAATAGTATTGTAGGACCTTTTTAAGACTACCAGGTTTATTTTTGTATGAGTTTTCATGGGAGAAAGTGGATCATCTGCTATGAAACCTCATGCTAAAAGAAACTTCATAGTGTGAAAAGATTAATTTTTTAGTCACTCTGGAACAAACTAACATGGCTACACTTCTGAAAATTGCTCCATAGAAATCAATGTTTGCTTGCTCCCTCAGACCTCCTCCCAGTCCTAATTCAGCTCATAGTTGCCTGCTATAACTTAGCTCGCCATCGATCAGCGTGTAAAGTTTAACACCTAAAAGAAACAACAAAATTCCAGCCCAAGTAAGATTCCAATTGGAGCACAAACACTGTCATTGTTACTTTTTGCTTGAGGTAGGTGGTTGTACTTAAATGCTAGAGCACAAAGTTATAGTTTTATAGTTAAACTGGTGGGGGTGGTGGTTCTCCATTGGTTTCTATGGGCAAGTCTCATTTTTGCCCTGGGAGAAGAAGAGAACGGTCTATTAAAACCTTGAGCTGACACCGGGGTTGCAGTCAATCGTGCTGGAAAAAGCAAGGTTCCAAGAAACAATCCTAACATGTTAATACATTATACTGTACTTTTATATAATCAGCCTCACTCCATCTCTTCAGTATACCTCATAGCAAGGGTTGGAGATACAAGAAAAAAAAGATCAATGGAGGCTCCAGTTCCCCATGTTGTCCTCCTTGCTTACCTTGCTCCAGACAACCCATTGCATGCACTGAATAGAGCAATATTTTCACACAAAAGCCTACAAACCTGTCTCTCCAAACAACCCCAAAACCTGATAATCAGAAAAACAATTTCATTCACAACAGAATCTGCCCGAGAGACAATAACCTAACAATAGTTGCACTTTTGCACTTTTTACTCTTTCCCTGGTCACTCAGATTTGGTACCGTCTAAACCTGAAGAAGAATTCTGGAGAACTCAAAAATTTGCTAGGTTTTTAGCATATTTTTAGTGATCCAATAAAGGTATTGCTCTGAATTTTGTTTGTAGAAACACAATACTGAAACTGGAGATGAATCAAAGAATCTGGGTTATGGTAATATGTTTTAATTTCCCCCCACTTCTTTTACATTGAATATACAGAGGTGTTAAGCAACTTCAAACTGCTCGTAAGTATGGATAACCGACAGTACATTCCTGCATATGTGCACTTGGAGATGAGACCCATTATGTTCTGTTCTTTTTATTCCACAGCAGTTGTGTTTAGGAATGAAGCCTAAGGCCAAGTCTACATGAAGGGCGGGGGGGGGGGGGGAAACGGACTGCTCCACAGTAATAGCAAGTTGCAGTAGCTGTGACCTGTCTTAATGGTTTTACAGCCCCCATAAACCCTGCATGCCTGTAGCTGAGATAGCGGCTGTGAGTGGGTTATTCTCGTTTTTTAAATCTCCCGCTGCCAACCTTTAAAAAACAAAACAAAACAAAACCCTATTTCTGTGGTGTGCACAAGTGATAGTTCATGTTTCTCCAAACGCAAAGAGAAAAAAAGATAGCACAAACCTCCTTTTTATTGCCTTAGCGATCACTCGTGAAAGCAAAAATCCAATATGGCGGCAGCGGGCGCTTGCCTTGTAACCCAGCCCCACCCCCTGCATTCATCCAGTCAATCAAGTTTGCACTGGGTCGTTCATGGGGAAGCAATTCCTGTCCAATTGCTTGTCTTAATGAGTGAAAATGCACATATCTCTGGAGTTTTTTAAAAAGTCAGGAAAAGCTGTGAAGGCTTTTCTTGCGTAGTTTTACCTCTTTTTGGCCCCCTCCCTCACAATACAAGAAAATGCGGGATCCCATTAAGACAGCTCGTTTTCTGAGAGAATTCTGTGAGGGGTATTTTCACCGTGTGGACAACCCCTAAGGCTCTGAAATACTTTGCATAATTGCATAAACTTTATTGTGAAATGTAAATAGTGGGATCCAAGCATTAAAACTTTTGATCAATACTGAAATAAACTGACATTCTACTGGCAGCATTATGAAGAAAACAGAGTTCAATGGTGACATCTTATAAGAACTATCGGACAGAATGTGTTTTTTGGCATGGATACTCAGTGTCACTGCTCAACATGGCTCCATCTGTCTCTGCTTTTTTTTAGCAGAGACTGAGCTGGTGGTCCTCTGGCAAATTTGTGGCTAGGTCGCTTGAAGCCTGAGGCTAGAACTGAGCAGTGGGAGTGGGGAAACAAGAGTTTGGCTTTGTTTTTCATTCCACGGCACACTGCTGTTCAAAGTACAGAAAATTGAATCGGCTTTCTGTCTGTTCATCCGGATGCCTTATTGAAGAGCATGGATCCAACAGAGCAGCTGATTCAATATAATGTGCTTATCATTTCAGGTCTTCTAGGCAGACTTCCTTTGTTTTCATTCAGATTATGTTCTGGGGCTTAAAAGTGCATCCTATAGCTGACCTTTTATTATGTATCACATCTGCAGCACCCACCAGAATTACAAAGTATTTCAAATTCATATCCATGTTTACAACAACCCTATGAGGCAGAGAACTGGTGACTTGCCCATGGCTTCATGCTGAGCCTGAGACTCTTTTGACTAACTCTGGCACTAGGTGGGAGACTATCTCACTTGAAAAATTATTTGGTAGCATTTGCAGTTCTATTCTCGTTACTTTCAAGCTCTTATTAAAACCTCTTGCCCTTTTATATTTTATATGTTTCATTGTTTTGGTTTAAATGCATTTTAGAACCAAGCTATATGTATTTTAAGAGGCAAGAAAGTAATGATCCTTGCTTCTGTGACCATGCTATTTGTCAAATATCTTCAGCCTTTCATGTTGTAAGTGATCTGGTCAATCTATGAGGATTTAGAAATTCCATGCCATTCTTTGGAGAAACTGTTTTCCTGAAGAGAAGAAATGCATTGTTCATGTGCTTTACTGAAGATTGAGGTTTGGAATTATGTTTTATGCTTGATTAAGGTTTTCCTTGGCCTTCAGAGTTTATGTACATATATGATTATATTTCCTTTAAAATTAAAAGGAACATATGTAGAGTCCAAGGGCAAGAAATGACCCATATATAATCTGGTCCAACTTCTGAACTATCTTCAAAGACACTCTCACACATCAGGCCAGTGTCAAAGTTTATACTAAGATACTTTGCCAGATGTGAATCTGGAAGAAAAGAACAGAGCCTTTGCACTAGGCAGGGCTTCTTAAAAGGCCCTGCTGCAAACTTAACAGTATAGGAGCAAGTAATCTGTACAAAACTCAGTGACCGTAGTTTATAATCAGTGTTATTCTGTGATTAAGTAGTAAACTGCTAGGATGGGGATGTGGAAACCATTTCAGAAGCAAGTATTTTCACATATTTTTGAAATAATACGGGACATAAGAGATGGCCAGATTTTAGATGTCCTTGATGGCTAGAACTCAGCTCCATCAGATGGCTCACAAAGGCTCATGCCAGGGCTGGGGAGTATGTTTAACTCCAGTTTTGTTGTTTAACTCCAGTTCCCATCAGCCCAGCCAGTCTGTACAATTATGAAGGATAATAAGAATTCTTATTCTTATTATCATTATCATTATCATTATCATTATTAATTACAGTTTTATCTAGTTTTTCTCCAATGAGCTCAAGGCAGGATACATTGTTCTCTTTCAGCTCTCTTCCCTCCTACTTATCTGCACAAGAGTCCTGCAAACTTGGTGAGATGGAGGGAGGGGAAGTGATCCAAGGTCATGCAATGTGAGTATTGTGGTTTAGCAAGAACTAAAGCCTGGATCTCCCAAGTCCCAATGCAACACTCTAACCACTATGCCAGTCGATTCCCGTATCCATGGCCCTGGTATCTGCAGTTTCACTTCTCCACATCCAAAAATATCCTCTCTAGGCATTTTCTAGGTCCTCCACACATTGGAAACTGCTTAATGCAGTGTAGATGTGTAAATTGCTATTGCTTAAAACAATTTGTAAGCCGCTTTGATAGCCTTCTGGCTGAAGAGCGGGGTATAAATAAATAAATAAATAAATAAATAATTATATGGTATGCTTCCTCTGGAAGTTGAGCTGGAAGTCATTCATTTCAGTAGGGTTCGCTATTATCCACAGTTTCAAGTATCCACAGTGAGTCCAAGAATATATCCCCATGGATATAGGGAAGAGGAGGGCGGCCTGTACCACACTGGCTTTCAATCATAGTTGTAGCAGACATAAACATCTGGAAAACCATTGGTTCTCACCCTGGCTTATGCCATAAGAAAGTTATCAAGTCTTCAGCATTTTGACTCTAATAGATTAACATGACTGAACAACACAGACACTGATTTGTTATACTAGTTTGAAAGCATTGTCGGTGTTTATTAAATAACATTTTCTAGTGTGCTTGTGAGAGGCACTAATGGCACAGAGTGAATGCTGATTTTGTTTTATATAAAACCCCCAAAGAGCTTGCTTTTTAAAATGCCAGCTCCACCCAACAAATTTACTGCTTGTGGGTATTTTCAACCAGATTTGTTAAACAAGATTTTTTTAAATCTTGGTATAGTATAGAAGTAAAACAGTATGATGTAATTTTTAAAATCTCTTTGCTTCTTCTTTCGTATGTTTTATTTCCATAACTGTAATATGCCCACATGGTGATGAGGGTATAAAACAGAGAGAGATGTTGGGAAAAAATGCTGAGCCTGGCTGAGGCATCCCATCAGATAGTATTTCAGAACTGAACTTGCAAATATATGTGAAATAAGATATTATGATAATAAACCTTGAGATATTTTCAAAGCCCTGTGGTTCTTTTTTTTTAAGCTAGAAATTTCATATTGGATGAAAAGCAAATAAACAGAAGTGAAAGGAGAATTATTCTTAAACTGTGTTCTCTGTCCATGACCAGTGTTCCTGCTTCCTTACATGACTATGCAATAAAAATAACACACAGCATCTGCATCCAAAAGAACAGACGGGGTGGGTTATGGTAGTGGGGGGGAGAGGGGGGAGAACAGTTTACCACATATGTACAAGTCATCTTGAGCTCAGAATTTCCATTAGCTTCCTGGAAGGCACTCAGTTTTGAAAAATGAAGAAATAATAATCTGAAAGTTCAGAACCTTTTATTGTCACAGCTTAACACAGGCTCTCAGGGTTTGAGAGGGCAGTAGGTAGCAAAAAGGTTGTTCCCAAGGAGTGACACAAGTACACTCCCCAGGATCTGATTTTCTACCTCTTTCAATAAAAGAAGCAACTAAATAAGTAGGGGACTGCCGTACCCAGAATTATTCTCCCTCTGATCAATCAATGCCTGGCGTAGCTTCATAAAAACTCTGCTTGTGAAGTTAACACTTCGAAACTTGCATTTTGAAAAAGTGTGGAGTGAAAGCAGCCAGAGAATAGCTTATAAACACTCGCTGCTGTGCTGTCAGTGGCAGCACAATACAAATGAGATGTTCCAGAAGGGTCCTGAGCTGCGTAAGACTCCTGACATATCCAAAGTTTGCTCATTCTGAAATGACAAAAGATAAGCCTCTTTCAACTACTGTACTTAGAGCTGCTGCTGAAAATGGAATAAAAATTCTTCAGTGTGTAAGCCTGTGAACAGCATGGACAGACTGATCTTTCCACTGTGAGTCAACCAGTTAGATCAGATCATATTTGCCTTGTTGTGTTAAGAGTATATCTTGTTCATTTTCCATGTTCCTTGCATGCTTGTGGGCTTTCCCCATTGCCCAACTCTATAGAGCTATTGCCATGGTTACAAGATGGCCAGTGCACATTACCATAAGTGTATCTTGTCCTGTAAACATCTCCTGTAAGCAACTCCTGTAAGTTCCTGTTCTGTAAACAATTTCTGTAAGTGAAAGAAGTTGCTGAACACTGGGTAACTAGTGAGGCAAGAAGGGGAAGGTATTGCTTGTGCTGCTTGTGTGTACTGAAACAGAAACCCCATATAAGATATTCTTCAGCTGTAATTCAGGACTCAATACTTTTGGAAGTGATTCCAGCTGAGTCCACTGGCGTTACAATAAAGAAACTTTTTTTCCAACTCCAAAGGGTCTTTTGTCCCCAATTTCTGCTACAACTGAGGTTAGATGTAGGTGATACTTTATAACATTATTATGTCTTCCAGATAGCCATCCTGAAGATAGAACAAAACCCAATGACAAACATCACTAGTACCATTATTAAGTGCAACTGAAATTCCACAAGAAAGTACAAGCTTTCTAGTTCTTCAGTGTGGTTCATCAGGCCAAGTAATTCTTTACTTTCATGGATTTTTTTATTGGTCCTAATCGCTCACCTGTGAACCTCTTGCTCATGGACCAACATGGCTACCTTTTAAAAAATATTCGCTTTAGTCTAAAGCCAGTGACAGATATGTGACTCTTAAGGGGTGGAGTCCAGATTCCTCTTATCTGTAAACAGAAAGTGTATTGATAGGTATCTGATGAAAGGCAATGTTTTCTTCTGGAAGTATTCCCCATGGTCACGTAGTATATTCCAGACAGCTCCTGGCTTTGAGGATTATCAGAGATGCTGGGGCAAGGAGAACTGGTAGAAAGGAAAACTTAACATTGCAGGTTTTTGGCACATGCGATCTCAGTTCAAGAGAGTCTGTTCCAATAGTTCTGGTCTATAGAAATATGATGGAAGTCCTATGTATGTAACAAGGTCCCTCACTGTGATTCTTCTCACTCCCTACATATACACATTCCATTGCATGGGGTCAATTTATGCCGAATTGGATAAGGAGTACAACACTGCATTTGGAAATTCAGAAATAAGTCATGTTCTGTATGTTTACCTTTGATAAAGAGCATTGGCTATACTCCTAGGCACACTCAGGGCCTGTTCATATGGCCATTGGGCACGTGACAAAAGTGCTTGCAAATCCTCTGTATGTTGTCTGTAAAGCAGTCCATGCTAAGCCAGACCACTGTCGTCAAGAGCATTCAGAGTATCACTACAGGTGATCAAAAAGTGACATTTATGATGGCTTGCCATGACAACAGACATCACATTCACTTTGTGTGAGACAACAGTACAAGTTTTTTTGACCTGGTAATCCCTGTGACCTGAACACATGGCCGAATTCACTAGTTGCTTAAAGGCAACTAGGCCTTTTCAGTTGTTTAGCAGCTCCTGTTGGAAGACTGTTCTTCCTAACCAAATACAATTGATCCCTTGCTCCTATCTCCCCTGGCTTGTTACAGTTGTTGTTTGGGGTGGGCAATCTTTGCTGAATTCTATCTAGGTTACTGAAAACTGCTGGCTAGGATTTCAGCCTTCCATTTTAGATTCTTCCTTGGTTATTTTTAGTTCTTCTGAAGCCTGGGAAATCAGAACTATAAGCCACTCTGAACAGTCTGAAGAGCCAACTATAGCAAAGCCTCTGAATTTGATTAGATAAAACAACAAAGAGGTTCTGTTAGGGCAGAGGCAGGAAGAACTGAGGTGGGTGGCACTATCTGTCATAACTCAGGGGAAATGTAGCCTCAAAGCCCTCAAAAGTGGGTGTAAAAATAACATAAGCAATAGACAACTTTCCCACATCTTGAGGTCACTCTTCAGCCTGAAAAAAAAATGTTTGTACTCACTTTTTTCAGTACTTTTAAAGTAATAATAAACAGCACATGAATGAGTGTTTCTTCTGAGAATCCTAGACAGATCATCTTTGTTCTTCTAAAATCTGTATTTCTAAGTAATTAAAAATCATTTAAAAAGTCAAGTTATTAACGAGTAAGAAGAAATTAATTACTTAAAAAAAATACAATTACAGCATGTCACCTGTTGCAATAATGCTTCCAAGCTGTGGTCTAACTTTGGACACTTTGATGTATGAACAAGCAAGGAATGTTGCCACTACTTATAAACATCTCAAGTTCAAGTTATGTATACAGCTGATTGTCTAAAGATTCTCCTTGGCTGTTGTGGGGTGTTAGCAGCTACTCTGGTTCATTTTCGTATGAATGTTTAATACGAAATCATTTCTCTGTTGTTCAAAAGGAAAATAAGAAACAATAAAACCAGTATAAAAACAGCATCACATAGAAAATACAATAATCAAGATTCTTCAAACTGAAAATTTGAGATGAGCAACAAAACAAAGGTGAAATTAGTATAAAATGAATAAAACCACCATAACCAGGATAATAATATAAACTGTGGTGTCACCCGTCCTCCTGACAGCATCAGCTGGTGTGATTCGGCCTCTCGGCCTCCCCCTAGTGCCGCCACTGCTTATAGTTACTGATGCTACAATCCTATATGTGTCTACACAGAAGTAAACTCCATTAAGTTCCATACAGGATGAATACCCAATTAAATCTGTATAACTGGCTGGGAATCATATAGCTCCACCCAAAAAAACAATCTCTGCAGCCCCTAGGCCTCCCCTGGATGCCCACAATGGAAAACCGTGCCTCCAGAAGTATGCAATTTGGGCTTAAAACAAGCGCCTGCCCCACATATACATTGTTTCAATCTAATGTCTTTCTGGTATTTCCCTGAAAGGAGTAGGTTTGACCTGGAGGAATCTGGAGAGGTGAAAGGGCAAGTGGAACCCCTGGATCCTCCATGGCAGTCCATCGGTGTTGTATAGGATGCATTTTGAATTCACCAATAGCCTAAGAGAGCAGAAGAGATTCCTCTTAAAAATGATAAAAGTGTGGGTGCCTTGTTTGCTTGTCAAAGAATACCTATTGATAAAGCCATGGTTAGTTCTTTGTGTACAGATCTTATAGTCAGCTTTCAATGATGTTAGAACTGCTAAAAGTAACTTTTTCAAAAGAGAGACTAATGGACCAGTTTAGACGATGTTGCAGAAACCTTACTTGTTTTCACTGTCCATAGAGGGATGGCTTATCTAGAGGGAGGGGTGGCTCATCTAGATGGGGCATACAGCATACCCTACAGCTGTCCAGATTTGCAGGGACCATTCTAATGAACCCTCTGTCACCCCACTTTTTCAGCTACTTTTAAAATGTCCCAGTTTCCCCTTCCTCTCCCTTTGTTCCCAGCTTACTTCAATTGCTGCAAACTGAGTTCAGAGTACAAAAGTAGTTTGCACTCAATTAACTCAGCAGGGAGAGAAAAGAGGATAGGGTGCAATCTTGCCCTTCCTTGCAGACTCAGAGAAAAGCAAACTGCTGCACCCATTCCTAGCTTCTGTGTATCTTTAATAACATTTGCCATCTTGACCACACTCCAAGGTTGCTTGACCACTTGTGTCCCGGCTTTCATATGTGCAGTGTTGAAGGGTGCAGTAGCCTCCTCACTTTGACAGGGAGCCATAGCCCAGTCTGTTCCTCTGACTGATTTGCTTATTCAATGTATATTTCCAACTATTTGTTGCCTTCACCCTTTACATTTTAAGGTGTACAGTACTGACTGCTTAACATACATCTAAAACTCATAATAAGTGAACCAGTTCTCAGAAGTTGAGAAGTATGTATTAATATATAAAGTTTACGCCTTGTTAACAGAATAGATGTTTTCCCACATGATATACTTGATCCCTTACCCCACCCGAGATGATGGAGAGAGCGGTAATCTATTTGCCAGCAATGTGCATTACTGGGGAAGTTGCTAAATCGTTCTGCAGTTTTCCTGACTGTATGCCTATTACAAATGGCACCAAATGGTTTTCTATTAATGTGTAACTTCCATGGAATTTTCAAGACATATTAAAAAAACAGTCATCACAGATTTTAGGAAAGAAACTGAAAACACAGTTAGTTTCACTTCTTTTTAATCATCTTTCCTTTTTACAAGAATTTTCACTTGAACTGTGCTCTCTTTTCCCTCTTAAATGGGGCCTATCATTGTATTCCTGAAAGCATCATGGGATCACACCTGTAATGTTTAGGACCAAATCCAAATGAACAATTAAATACAGCACTAAAATACTTATTAATGTAAACTCCATCTGTTAGAGCCGAGCTGTGCAAAATGGTTAGGCTTTCTGCTCTGAACACAGCAAGTAGGAATGCAGGATAATGCACTGGGATAATGCACCGAGCATAGTCAGCCACTAGATCTTTCAATAGATACACCATATGTACCGGAATACATACTCAGGGAGCTAAATGTTTGGAGCCATTAACACATTGCAACATATTGCATTTTGAAGTATACACCAAAGATGTTTTGAGTATGCATCTAAAAATGTTAAAGGTTATTTCAACATACATTAGTAGCATACAGGGACATGCATCAGAAAATTGGTTTAGCAGCAGCCAGGGCCCAAGTATCACATTTTTGAGCCCAAGGATTTTATCAGACTATCCCTTTAAAGCATTCTTTTTCTGGCATAAAAAAATCCATTTTTATGCCAGCAAAAGAACGCTTCCCCCCCCCCCCCACACACACACACTTACCTCTAATCCTGGCAAAGGCACTCCAGCAGTGAAAGAAATCCCATGAAATATTGTGAGACTTCATCGCATGGGAAATTAAAAAAACAAAACAAAAAATAACACTAAAAAAGTTTTTAAAAGCACAAAAACACACTTTAAAACTTACAAGTAACCCGGGGAGGGTCATAAAAAGTGTGTCACTTACCTGGATGTCGCAGTCTCACCTGGAAATGTTCGTGCTAGACTGGCCACTGATGGGGTAAGTACAGTTAAGAAAAAGATGCAAGGTTTCACACGCTGACTATGCTGGCAAAAAAAACAGCAGGGGAGATCAATTGACTGCTTAAGCCATCAATTAAAAAGTACAGGTTTTGGAAGGGACATAACTGCAAAAGGGTGACATTGTCTGATATGTACACCCTTTCATGGTTATGTGGCCTTGTTATGATGCTGTATTTGATGCATCTGATAAATAGAAACTTGCAGCATGAGCCCCTTCCCCCACATATGCCACAGTCCCATCTCATATATTCAGTCTTACGGTACAGTGTGTGTGTTCAGTAGTAGTAGTAGTAGTAGCAGACATTTATTCATCAGAAGAAATGGAGACATTGATCCTGGGGACATTGGGAGCCAGTGCTGCTGTAAATCCCACCAGCAGCACTGGCTCTCATTGTCCCTACGATCAATGTCCCCATTTCCACTGGTGCTTTGTTCTTCCTACCACCTTTTTGTTTTTCCTGTTTGCTCAAGAAACTCTGGAACTGGTCATTCTTGAGTGACCATGTCACCTGTGGAAACACTAGTCTTGGATTCAAACTAGGTTTGTCATTTCAGGACTGTCCCGGCCCTGGGATTTCAGCACCAAAACCGGAGCATTAGTGATGACCCCTTGTGATCCCACAGAGGGTGGATACATTAAGTCACAATCCCAGATATACAGAGTATGCCATTCATACCAAAAACACCAATAAGAAATGAATAACATAGACATTTACCTGTACACACTTTTCAAGTGCTCTCATCCTGAGCAGTGATTTAGAGAAGAGGGACCAGGCCCTGGGACCTGGGAATCCTATTTCAAACTACAAACTTATAGCTTTGTTACACAGACACTTTAGAGAAACACTTTGGTCTGAGTTAGGACTTTATCAGACGAACCTCCCAAAATGTCTCTTTAGCTTCATATTTTGCAGCATTTTTCTGCTGGCAAAACAACCCTTTTCATCAGACCTACCTTCAATAGCATTAAAAGGCAGCCCCAGCATTACCAGAGCATGAACAGAGCTCTGTTTACTTTTGCGTTTTTGATTTCAGTGATTCTCATGAGAAGACGTGAGCACAGTAAAAATTTAAAATACAGCAAAAGAAACATACAAAAAGTACAGCCATGCACAGAAACACACTTTAAAAGTTCAAAGTAAACTAGTGAAGTTCATAAAAAGAGCATCCCCTACCTGGCTTTTGCATTCTCAACCGGAAGTGTTCTGCTTATTGATGCTGTATGCCCGAGATCAAAATGCCACGATGTCTCAAATGCTCTCAATACTGGCAAAACAAAAACAAAAAAAAACGCAACAGCCAATCTATTGATGGCTTTGCCTGTCAATAAAAAAGAACACTTTATTTTCAAGACATAATTGTGAAAGCACAATGTTGTTTGGCATGTGCACCCTTTTGAGTTCACTAGACATCATTAAGATGCCATATTTTGCGAGTCTGATAAAGTCCTTAGGCTCTGTCTGACTGGCTGCTACTCTGTCTGGTCAGCTCCATGAAATCTCACAAGAGCTGGTCAACAGGTAAATAATCCAGGAAAAGCAAAAGCTTAGACACAATAATTTCTCTATTAATGCTTAGATATTATACTATGTTGGCATCAGTGCAAGAAAACAGGGCCAAAGTTTTTATTATGCTGTATATTATTAATGGATAATTTGGAATTCCACCTTTCACTAACTTAAGCAGTTGTCAATGGTGTTTCATGCCCCTTTGTTCTTGTTGGTTCCCAATGCCTTTTTCTTTCTTGTCTTAGGAAAAGAAATAGGGAGAGCTTTGAGAACAATTTGAATGAATTCACAAGTGATATAAATAGCTGAGAATGGGAGACTCCTTTCAGCACCCATGAAAACAAGCAAGAAACAAAGAAAGTAATTTTAGCACAGCCCTGCTTAATAATATTCTACTTTCTTCCAGCTCTATGATTTTTTTTAACCTTGACCCTTTGATAGTTTTTCAGATTACTGAGAGCTTGCTTCATATTTATTCTACTTTTGGCATTAATGTATTGAAAACTCATTAAGCAAACATCTTTCTTTGAGATCTGTACACAAACATACGTAAGGCTTTGTACTTTTCCACATATATTATATAGTTCACATTCTTTTAAAGTGGTTCCCCCCCCCCCAGTTTGATATTGGTGTTGGCTTAGACTTAGGTTGCACAGTACATGCTTTTGTAAATTGCAAATTCCTTAAGGCTGAGGGAAACTATAACGTTGAAGCTTTTTCATACACCGCACAGGGTGGTGTGTGCATGTGTTGCTTTTGGTGCTGAGTTTTGTGATGAAAGATAAATACTCGGCAACTTTGTACAAAAAAGTGTACAATAATTGTTGTGGCAATGACATGATGTCTGACTCATCCTTGGTGGTTTGGATTGCATGTGTGGGATTGTGTCTTGGACAGAGTGCTCCAGAATAGCAACACTCCATCAAAAGACACAGCAGTACACCTGTATTCCAAATGGCTGAATAAGGCAAAACATATGTCACCCGAACACTGCAAATGAAATTTAACGGAAAAAGCTGTAGAGAAATAAAGGCAAGGACCATAACACTGGTATGTCAGAGGATTTGTTTCTCTCTCCAGCTTTCTGAGATGATTTATTTGTCACTAAACCTCTGTTCACAAGCCATGTTTGATTTCACTTGATGCCGACAAAGTTGCTGCAACTGGATCTTTAGGGAAACAGTGCCAAAGAATGTTTGATCTGGCTAGATAAATTACAATTGCAGGTATAATTTACAATCTAACATAGTGCTCCTTCTGCCTCTAACATGTAATGTGGTTTTAAAACACTACAGACCCGATTCTTGTTTACACAGAGCTTTCTTTGTACTACTCAGGATAGTGAGGGTTAGCAACCAATATTTATTTTAGTTATATTTTTAATTATGTTAGGCCTCTGATGTGCAGGTTAGCAACTTGTATTTATTTTAAATACATTTTAATTAAATTTAATTCATTGCTGCCTCCCTTATAACAAACTCACAGGTTAGGCTGTGGGGTAGTAACTAGCCAAGGTCATCTAATGAATTTCAGGGCTGAGTGTGGATTTGAACATGGCTCTCCCCAGTTCTGGAGAGCCAGCATGGTGTAGTGGTTGGAGTGTTAGACTACAACTCTGCAGAACAGGGCTTGAATCCCTGCTCGACTGTGGAAACCTACTGGGTAACCTTGTGCAAGTCATAATTTCTCAGCTTCAGAGGAAGGCAAAGCACCCCCCCCACCAAATCTTGCCAAGATTCCCTGTGACAGGTTTGGTCACCATAAGTCTGAAATGGCTTGAAGGTTCACAACAACAACAACTACTACTACTACTACTACTCAAGCCTAGTCTGTCACTGTGCTTTGCAAACTTTGGACATGTGTACACTTCCAATGCAGAACAGATATTTTTGTTAAGTAGATAGTGGGAATGCTGTGGATGTCATTTATCTGGATTTCAGCAAAGTATTTGATAAGGTTCCCCATAATATTTTGATTAGCAAACTGATTAAATATAGAATAGATGGAAACACCATCAAATTAATCCATAATTAGTTAGAAAACCATGCTTAGAGAGTTGTCATCAATGGCCATGCTTCAAACTGGAAGGAGGTCCCAAGTGGAGTGGCTCTGCATTCTGTCATAGGACCATTACTCTTAAACATTTTTATCAATGACTTAGATGATGGGACTAAGGGAATCCTTATCAAAATGCAGATGATACAAAACTGAGATGGGTGGCTTACACATTGGAAGATAGGAACAGAATACAAAAGGACCTTGATAAACTAGAAAATTGGGCAGAAAGTAATAAGATGAAATCCAATAGAGACAAATGCAAAATTCTACATTTAGGCCACAAAAAACAAATGCACAGGTATAGGATGGCGGATACATGGTTCAGCAGTACTACATGCAAAAGGGACATTGAGATTAACGTTGATCATAAGTTGAACATGAGCCATCAGTGTTATGCTGAAGCCAAAAAGGTGAATGATATTTTAGCCTGCATTACTAGAAGCATAGTTTCTAAGTTGAAGGAAGTAATAGTCCCACTATATTCTGTGCTGGTCAGGCCTCACCTGGATACTGCATTCAGTTCTGGGCACTTTATTTTAAGAAGAATATAGACAAGTTGGGGCGAGTTGAGAGAAGGGCAAGGTATGGAGAACAAAACATGAGGAGAGGTTGAAGCCGATATCCCTACGGTCTTACTTGGCTTCTCGGTCCCATTTGGGTTCCAGACATCGATCCTGGTCCTGACATCGGTCGTGGTCCTGATAGGTAGAGCAACAGAGAATCAGTTCTCGGTCCAGGTCAGTTTCGGCTAGGTGGTCCCAGTCTCTGCTAACACAGAAGTTGCGCTCCTGTTCACCCCGTCAGACTCCGACGCCTCATCGCACCCCAACACCTCGTAGGACTCTGACTCCTCGCTGGTCCCTGACACCATCACCTCGCTGGACTCTGATCCCAGATGCGCGGAAGACACCTTCTCCAAAACTGAGACCACCTTCCAAGTCTCTGGTACTGAGATCCCAGGGACGGTCAGGATCATCGGCATTTAGGCCTCACAGTCACCGAGGCCTCACACATGCTACTCCAGATCGGCATCAATACTTCCTAGGACACAGATGAAGAGTTGCTGTGGTACTAAGATGAGTGGTGGGATCGTTTCAATCGGTACCGGTATGAAGCGCCACATCCAAGAAGCTTCTATACTGATTGATACTACTGGGGTCCTGACTACTGGTACAGACACTTAGATGAACCCTCACTGGCTCCGTACATGGGACGGTACCATTATGATCACTCTCCTCGGTACCGTAAGGAGGATCAGGATAGACAAGGTCACCCTCACTCTCCAGAGGAGCGCCACTGACAGCAGAAGCACAGTCATCCAGTGGTGGTGAAATCTCCTTGGAGGTCTAAGTCTCTGCAGAAAAGTGTCCGAATGCGTCCTCTCTCCAAATCTCCTGCAAAGAGAACGCCCTCTCCAAAGCCCTCCGATCCCAGGAAATCTCCATCCCCGGTACTGGCAGCGCAGCCTAGGCACTCAGATGCCATCGGACAATGAATCAGAGGAGTCAGACGAGGACATTACATGACCTAAGCTGTCTCCCCAAAGGAAAGCTGAAGAACCAGGGTCCCCAACAGATGACATTCGTTCATTTTTGGAGATGGTGAATAGGATGGCGGCATCCTATTCACCATCTCCACACCAGATGTGCATGTAGATACTACATCCACACCAGATGTGCATGTAGATGAACCCCTGTCCACGATCTTCAGAGGCAAGCCCTTCCCCTGGCTTACATTCCTTTCTTGACATTCTTAACATAGATAGCCAGAATGACTTGGACTGCCAACATCTAAGAGACTCAAGCATCTCTACAGAGTTTCTGAAGATGCAGTTCCGTGGCTGGGCACACACCCAAAGCCAAACTCCATCATAGTTGATGCAGCTCAGATGTGTACTTCTCACAAGATTCACTCATCACCTACAGAGTGTGAGGGCAAAAAGTTGGACGCTGTGAGCAAGAAGTTCTACTCCTCAGCTTGCCTACTGATGAAAATAGCTAACTACATCACCTGCATGGGGGCCTACCAGAAAAACCTTTGGGACATTGTATCTTCCTTTTTGGACAGAGTTCCGCAACAAGACTTGGAACTTGTCCAAAACACAAGGAATGATGGTGTCACACCGTCTGACTTTCAAAAACAAACAACAAAGCACGTAACCAACTGTGCAGGGAAGATCCTGGGTAGTGCTGTTGCTGTCTGCAGGAATGCTTGGCCTTGTTCATCTGGTCTCTCATCCACTGCCACATCTGTGATTGAAGATCTCCCCTTTGATGAGGTTGGCTTGTTCCATTCAGAAACAGACACGAAGCTAGAGCACACTCACAAGATGCGCACAACAGCAAAGCGCTTCAGCATCCCCACCCCTGGTCAAGCCTCATGCTTCTACCCAAAGTGACTTCTGCCCTCCTTTTGTAGGAGATTCAGTCCAGTGGCCCCCCGCTCTCAGCAGTATGCCCAACACTATGCTCCATACCAAAGGAGATTCCAGGCCCCACCAAACATAAGTCTCAGTTCCAGAAAAAGAAGCCTGATCCATCCAAGCAGAAGGCCTGACTACCTGCCTCTGTATTCCATGCCTACAGCTTCTTCCCCTTTGGAAGGGCTTCTTGCAGCATATCATCATTGGTATTACCACAGACACATGGGTCCTCAGCATCATCAGAAATGGCTATTTCATAGAATTCAACAACCTACCCTCTACGAGGTCACTAAAGTCTACTCCCCCTTCCATTCCTCTTGAGGAAGAGGTTCAGTCATTGTTGAGGAAAGGAGTTGTGGAGGAGCTACACCAAGACCAAAGAGGAGAATTTTTCTTCTCCCGCTACTTCCTTGTCAGCAAAAAGGATGGAGGCTTACGCCCTATTTTAGACCTTCGAAAGGTGAACAGCTTCACCACCCCTAAGCATTTCAAAATGGTCACCCTCTCTTCTATCCTGCCTTTCCTCCACTCAGGAGATTGGTTCGCCACCATAGATCTCAAGGATACCTGCTTCCACATTGTGATCACACAGTCTCACAGGTTTCTCACATTTGTGGTAGGTCCCAGGATGTACTGCTTCAAGGCTCTACCATTCAGCCTGTGCACAGCACTGAGGGTGTTCACGAAATGCATGGCCCCAGTTGTAGCTCATCTTCACACGAGAGGCATCGTGATCTTTCCGTACCTGGACGATTGGCTGATCACGGGACCTACAAGAGAGAAAGTTGCAAGAGATGTGGCCTCCACTATCTCCTTACTTCAGGACCTGGGCCTCATGATCAACAAGGCCAAGTTGCACTTGCTCCAGATGAAAACAGTGAAGTTCATCAGGGCACAACTAGACTCCTTCAGAGGAAGAGACTTTCACCCAGAAGATCGCTTCAATACTTTACAAAGCATGGTGTCCTACTGCAACACATGGAGGAGAGTGACAGCACACTTTGTTCAGACTCTCCTGGGCCACATGGCCTCCACTACTGCAGTGATGCCTTTTGCCAGACTGTGAATGTGCCCCCTGAAAATGTGGTTCCTTCAGTCCTTTGACCCGCTTCGAGACAACCCCATGAAATGGCTGTCAGTCCCACGGCCAATCCTCAGGCAACTGAATTGGTAGTCTCTCCCTCACTATGTAAGGTGCAGTTTGCCCTTCAAGATCCCACATCTCTCCAGGTCTCTAACCACAGACACATCCACGACAGGATGGGGAGCTCACTCCCATGGCCTGACCATCCACGGCCATTTGTATCTGATGGAGACAGAGCTTCACATCAACGCAATGGAGCTCCTAGCAGTGTTCAAGGCATTGAAAGCCTTCGAGTCCTCCCTTCAGGGCAAGGTGGTCCATGTAGTATCAGACAACAACACCATAGTCTTCTATTTCAACAAGCAGGGATGAACCAGGTCCAAAACCCTTCTGGACCTGTCAGCCCAGATATGGGATTGATGTATAGCCAGGGACATATACTCCTTGTCCTGCTCAGTGAATCTGCAATGTCGTTCTGGTCTCCTGCTAGATGGGTGGCCCTCTTCCATTTAAAGCCACTCGACTAGAGCTGCAGCTACCTCAATGGTATTCCTGAACGGCGTGCCACTGCCAGACATCTGCAGGGTGGCCATGTGGGTAACACTGCTCACCTTCGTAAGGAACTACAAACTGGACTCTGCCATTAGAGATGACACAGCCCTTGCGAAGGTGGTCATTGCACACTCATCTTCAAATAGATGAGTTATATACTAGCCTACCACTGTTACAATATAGTATTTTTGTATTAGCATACTGTGTGGTGTTTTTATTGGTCTGGACACCCCCTCCATCCTTTCTCCTGAGCTTGTTAATCTACCCATTGTGTGCATTCACAGAGACCACGAAGAAGAATGGGTTAGTTACCGTAACTATAGTTCTTCGAGTGTTCTGTGAATTCACACAAACCCGCTCTCTTCCCCTCTGGTGTGCTACGTCTCACTTACTTTCTTTAACATGGCTAAAAGGAACTGAGCAGTTGGGGAGAGGGATAGGCTTATATACACCAGGGGTGAAGGGGGCGGTCCTACCACCCAAAAGTTCTAAATGAGGTGCTAGAAGTTTCTGAAGTGCTCTGCACAGGTGCAGGATTAACCTATTGTGTGAATTCACAGAAGACCACTGGAAGAACTATAGTTATGGTAAGTAACCCATTCTTCTGCAGTCAGTTTTCTGCATCACCTTGCTAACCCTGCTGTCCTTCCTGTCTAGCGCATGCACTTAAAAAAATGTTTATTTCTTTGATGTAACTGTGCAATTGTGCAGTTTCGGAAGCCTTGCGTGATTCTGTTTGCTCCTACTGTGCAGTTGCACAGTTTCAATGCTTCTCGTGAGAATGACATAATATTGGAACTGCAGCAGAAAGACCCATTGCACCACAGTGAGTACTGGAACAGCTGTGATATTAGCATCCATTCATGGGCTTCCACCACCAATTACTGTAAAAGATGCACCACACTGACAAGTGGAATGCAAAGCAACAACAAAAGAATCACAGTATGGTATGATAAGGATCAGCTGAAGATGCTATTATACTGCTGTTATTGTGATTTACCACCACCCCCCTTGTGTGATAAAGACTGCCCTCCACCCTCTCATCAGACTCTCCTTAGCCCCTCCTGGAGATTGTCCTGTTCTCAGAGAACTGAAAGCATTCTTATTCCAAAAGGTGGCATGCGGGGGCAGGGGGATGCCGTGTTTTCAATGTCATTTTCTGGCAGTAATAGTGCTCTTTCACCATGTTGCATGTCCTAGCTGTACACTTGTTACGTGGCTCGTTCTGTTTTGCTGAAAATCCAGGGTATCCATGCTTCTCTCCTGTTTAGTTTCACATTTATGAAGAAAGGGGTTATTAAGAATGTAATTAGTCCTTTCCTTTCCTTTTCTGGAAGTGAGTGCATCATTCTGTCATGCTTCTCTGCCACCCCATCCCATCCTGTAAAAAAAATATGTTTATTTTATTGCTTGAAGAAATGAAGGGGAGGGGGAAATCTAGAGATTAAACAGGTTATATAGATCATGCACAGCCAGATCATGCACAGGTCATGCACAATCAGAAATCAATATCCTGAAAGAAAGGAAAGCAGAGAAAGAGGAAAGGGAAGAATGGAGAAGGAGACGGAGTCAGCAGTGCAGGGAGACTTCCATAGTGATGTCACCAAACACAAGCTTATTCCACTGAAGTGATATTTTGTGGCTGGGGACAGGTGTGTAACTACAGGGGAGACAAAATTAGGGCATTGCCATCCCAAATAGGAATTCTCCCCCTCCGTGAAATTTTCTCTTTGGTTTCCAAATTTCTAGCACAGCAGTAGTATAAAATTTGAGCGGAGTGTTTAGAAATGCAGTTTAGGCACCCAAAGAAAAAGGGCAGGCAAAGTTACCAAGGAAATATGAACACAGCAAATGTAAGAGTTCCGAGTGTGAACAATTTTCAATCTCTTGTGCTCTACAATGCTAGAATTTGGGGGGGGGGTTTCTGGTAATCTTTGGGGTGATTTCCACTTCTGCTGTGAGCACACCTTACAGGATTAATGTGCATATTGGCCGAATCACACACAAAGGCAATAACAGGATCTGGAACCAGGATGGAGATTTATTTTTATTTTTTTAAGAAAATGGACACCCAGTGCTAGGACACCTACTGAACTATGGAATGACCTTGTTAAGTGTTACAGCAATGCTCCATTGTACTACCCAGAACATCTAAAACACTCCAGCTCTAGTTTCAGTACCTTCCATTAAAGTATTTCAGGTAAAATGACTAGGGCTGCTGAAATAATCTACTTTGACACTGCTTTAACTATTATGGCTCCATCCTATGGAATCCTTGGATTTGTACTTTGTTGTGGCACCAGAGCTCTCTGATAGATAAGGCTAAAAAGCTACCTTGAATCCCATCTTGGGAGAAAGGCAAGATAGAAATCCAATAAATAAAACAATAATAAATAAATAAACAAATATCTCACAAAACTACAGATCCCAGAATTCCATAGCATTGAGCCATGGCAGTTAAAGTGGTGTCAAACTTTATTATTTCTGCAGTGTGTCAGCAGCTTAGGAAATCTCTCTGCTTACAACGGACTTTTTCAGACACCCCTTACCACGCAAGAAGCCTCTGGAATAGTTACGACACTGTCACTTGGCAGGGGGTCTGTTTCGGACTACGCTGTCCCTCTCTCGGCATCGTTCATGACTGTTCCGGTTATGATTGAAGCAGCCGCGCCATTTTTTATTCATGGACAAAACTTCCGTGAGTAAAAAATGGCACGGCTGCCTTCAATCATAACCGGAACAGTCACGGACGATGCCGAGAGAGGGACGGTGGTGTCCGAAACGGGGCCCCTGCCACGCGACATTGTCGTAGCTGTTCTGGAGGCTTCTTGCGGGGTGTCTGAAAAAGTCCAAACTTGAAAACCTGCTTCCAATCAAAATAGACAATACTGTCTGTAGCCTAGGAACACCAGCATAAGACAGTTCCATATTTTCACATATCCATATGAGAAGGGATACATACAGGGCACATGGAGACTGTATGAACCAGGTGCCACCACATCATTCTATGATATGACTCCTCTTAATGCATATCCACACATTTCCCCATTTCCAAAATGTACCAAATATACCAAATAGCACCATATATACTGGCAGCTGTTTTCTTCCACAGCATGGCCAGGAATATGTGCTGCCTTCTCAGTTTTCTCTGGCGGCAATCCTGCAGGCATTTTCATGTGAATAAACCCTGGATACCCTTGTACAGGATTATATCAACCTGCCAATCCAACTACTAATCTCAATGGAAGGCCAAATCTGCATTACAAAAATAATCATGTTTGATACTGGATATTTGCCATAGCTCCTTCCTATTGATCTTGGGATTTGTAGTTTTACAAGGTCTTCAGCTTTCTTTGCCAAAGAGTGCTGGTGCCTCACCAAATTACAAATCCTAGGATTCCATAGGAAGGAACCATGGCACATAATCCAGTTTGAAACTGGATTATTTGTATAGTGTGGATTTGTCCTAAATTTAGACTGATTGAGTCAATGGGATTTGCACAAGTATTGCTTTACAACTGAGCAATTCATTCAATAGGTCTACTGTCACAGTGACTGACAATTGGAATTTAGGTCACTGTGTGTTGTTGATTCTCTAATGCATTCCTGACTGCACGTGGCAAATCATACACACTACAGGTCTATGACATTAAAATGGTGAGACGTGAAGTGAGTACTGTATTTTCAAATAAGAATTTCTGATTGTTTGCTTTACTTTAAACTAAATAATCACCCATCCTTTAGTCCTCATGTTAGTCTACATTTTCATCTCTGATATCCTCAGTTCAATTCCCATGCCAATCAGCCAAAATAACAAAAAATATTTTAGTGTCCTAAAGCAAGGATGAGTAACCATTGAGCGACCAGATGTTTTGGACTGCAACTTCCAAAATTCCTTACCACCAAACTTTTGAAGGCCCAAAGTTTCTCCATTTATAAAGAGAAACACATTTTATTTGGCATAAGCTTTTGTGGATTGTCACCTATGAAATGTATACAATATGTTCGTCTTTAAGGTATCACAACACTTTGTGTTGTTTCTCCTGTCAGTGTTCTGCATATTGTCTCTTGGTCATTTTTCTAAACTGTGATAATAAAAACTTGGCAAGATATGCAAGTTTAAGACTATTCTGCTTCTTCTAATACAAATTTAAAAAACCCAGAATGAATTGGAGAAAAGTGATGTTGAGATACTCAGAACTTGTCTGTCCCATGGCAAGGACACCATGTGCATATGTCATCAAAGAGCTAAGACTGGTAGATATTTAAACGTGTATAGCTGCACAGGTTTTAGCAGAAACTACTAGCATCCATGTATGTACCCTTTATGTTTTCTCTTATAAAACATCAACGTACCAATGCTGAATATTTTAAATTTCATAGTAATTCACATCCACTGGGATGATAAATGTTGTGAATGTAACCTTTCAGGCCTATGCCAGTGTGGTGCGCCAAAAAGCCAGCAGCATCAGTACACATATGGTCTTGTTTGTACTCCAAAGTATGAAAGAACAAAACAAGTTAACAAATACAGATGGTTAAAATCAGTAAGGGTGTTTAATGAAAACAAACAAAACAGGGCTGTATATAAACCAGAACACATTTGCCTTTTGCTCCTTTTGACCAGTGGTGAAGGGGGTGTTTTCTGAAGCTACAGCACCAGTTTCTTGTGACAAATGTCCTTGTGCTGGTGTTCTTTTGAGGACTTTGGCCACCATAGAGGGATGCTGCTGATGGTTGCTAGTTTTAAAATTTTAGCTTGCCTAATGAATTCATGTTTGGTTTGAATATATATATATATATATATATATATTTAAAAATAAAGGTTTGTGTAATCTGTGATTTACAATATGCAAGTAGCAAGAAGATTGTATTAAAGTAGGAGGGTGGAGAGCCAGTGGTGTAGTGTTTTGAATGTTGGACTACAACTCTGGAGACCAGGGTTCGAATCACCACTCAGCCATATAAACCCATTGGGTGACCTTGGGCAAGTCACATACTCTCAGCCTCAGAAACCCCTGTGATAGGTTTGCCTTATGGTCACCAAACGGAAACGACTTGAAGGCACACAACAACAACAGAGCAGGGGACCAATTTCACCCCTGGGTAGAGTTCAAGATTCAATTTTATTTAATTTATGACACTTATATTTCTTTCTGTACTCTAAAAAAGAGCTCAAGGTAAGTTGCATAGGAGCTGTTGGTGGTCTGTCTTGCAGTTAAAGGCTTAAATCCAATGTGGTGCTGATGCTACAATATTTCCACAATTGGACTTCCTTTCCTACTTCTCCCAGTACAGACGACAGAGTTGCCAAAAACTATATCCAGAGGGTTTCCCAGCCCTCCAGACCAGTTTTTCAGTTGCCCATTTGACTGCAAAATCAGGAGAGATCGCCCCTCCCATTTCTGTTGGATTCAACTGTTAGAACTATAGAAGTACAGTATTCCATCTTGCTCAACACTGAGAGGCAATCCTAGAGCATCATCTGAAGACATACATTGGGGTTTCTTTGCTGGGTCTGGCCAATGGCTGGATGGGAGACCATCTACAAGACCTAGGCACTTTTTATCTTAAGTTCTCTGGAAATAAGGTGGGATATACATATAATAAACAAATAATGGCAAAGTTGTACCATCACCTTCTAGGCCATTTTTGCCCACTGTAGACTCCTAAACCAAACAAATTCTGGAGATTATATTTATAAGATGCTTACAGTGGGCCCTTGGTATCCACTGGGGTTTGATTCCAGGAGCCCCTGTGAATACCAAAATCCATGGATGCACAAGTCCCATTATATGCAATGGCATAGTAAAATGGTGTCCCTGATATAAAATGGGGAATAGCAAGGTTTGTTTTTTGGAATTTAATTTTTTTTTCAAACTATGGTTGGTTGAATCCATGGATAAAGAATCTGGATAACGAGGGCCGACAGTGTGCATCATATCCTGCCCTTTCTCCAACAAGCCTGGAAGCAGTAGCATGTACTGGTTTGTTTCATTATTCTGTGAAGTCAGGCTGAGCTAATGATTTGGCCAAGGCTATTCAGTAAACTTCACAGGAGAATGGAGATTTTAATTCAGATATTTGAGCCCAATATGTAGCCCACTATACCACACAAGTTCTACATAATATAGAGCTCTTCATCTCTGTGGCCTCCAGAAGCCACAAGTCTGACCAAAAGCTTATCTAGTTCAGCATTTTATTTCCCACAATGACCAGTTACAATCCTCTGGGAACCCTGAAGGATAGTCAGCTATTTTCCTGTTGCTCCTCAGTGACTGGATTTTAAAGGCATACTGCTTCTTATCATGGAGGAAGCAGCTCTCATGAGAAATTAGTAGCCATTGTCTTATGTTTCAGAGGAGTACATTTTCTAGGTTGCAAGGAGCAACGGCTGTAACAAATATACAAATCTGTAACACACTTATACAGGTCATGCCCTCCCCCCCATCTGTAGGGGATATATTCCTGGACTTACCGTTTATAAGTGGAATCATGGATAATAGCAAACCCTATTAAAATAAAGGACTTCTGGTACAAACATACTGTAGAGTTGCATTGGAAAACCTAGCAATCTCCAGAGGGGACACCTCCCTAGGCATTTTCCAGCATGACTCTATGGTATGTGTCCCACTCATCCTGAAGCCACTCCACTTCCTGCTGTGAGTGTAGCAAGACCCCAGTCCTGTTTTAAAAAATAAGAGCCCAGCCACCTTAGTCATAAGATAGGCAACAACACTATTCCCCCCACTAACAAGTCAACCAATTATTGGCCAGTTGTTGCATTGTATGACAAAAGTATGTATGTTGGAGTATTGTCGGTCCAACATTACAGCTCCAACAGTAATCCATTACACATGATATCGTTACTTGAAATATGTTACTTTCAGTGACTGTTTTTATTTTGGGACAGATGGCAATAAGAAATGGTTTCAATTATTCCTTAAAATTGTTTCTTCTTCCACTTAAACACTTGGATATTTGGAATACAGACACATTTAACATTATGTTAAAACTGTCTCCTACATGTGCAGTGTTAACATCCACCAAGAACACAGATCTCTAGCCTGCTAATGTATTCACATTTAGAGGTCAGAGATCTAATTTACAAGCTAACCATTTAGAATTCCATACAGGTAAAGTGGTTTTTAAACAAACACTCAGGCTGCAGCCACACTGCAGAAAAATGCAGTTTGACACCACTTTAACTGCCATGGCTCAATGTTATGGAATTCTAGGATTTGTAGTTTTTTGGGATATTTAGCCTCAGCAAACTACAAATCCCAGGATTCCACAGGATGGAGCCATGATAGTTAAAGCGGCGTCAAACTGCATTATTTATGCAGTGTGGCAGCAGCCTCAGAATCATGGTGGATTTCTCTGATAACATATTTACCTTCATGCAATCACTATCACCACAATGATGATGATGAAAAATGAATCTACAAGCCTGTATTGTCCACTTTTAGGGAAGAACTGAGTTTCTGGGATTTTTGAAATCTTAACATTCTTTTTGCCTCTATTTTCTAGGGAATGGAGAACATGTAAACCAATACTTAGTACCAATGTCACACGCTCTAATAGGACTTAAACCAAACTTAGAAATCAGTGTCAGGGGATTATTATTTTTAATGAGACCATTTATCATGTCACTTTGTGGTTAATCTCTTGAGCCTGCACTAGCTTGGATGAGGTAATATTTGCACATGTTAAGGATAAGATAGAACAGAAAAGGATGGGTGGGAGAAAGGGATGGGAACATGCCGAGAAGATTATGAGTGTCTTGGCTGAAATCAGCATGAGCTGTGACTGAGTAGTAATGTGTGAAAATGGCAGATTAGAATGGCTTTAATAGGGATTGTGTGACCTCCAAAATACTTGTTTTGCATTGAGTATGCTGCAAAGAAGGGTGCTTGCAGAAGTACCAAGTTATGTAATTAGAGGTTTGATACAATGGGGGTGGGGCGGGGCTCATGAGCTGCATCTTTACAGGATGACCCTCAAGGCTCAGTTTTACACGGGAGCTTCAGCCACCAAGTTCCATTCAGTATTGGAATTCTGATTCGAGCCAATCAAATGCTGTTTGTATAGAACAAAATGTAGCATACTTTTGCTACCTACTATTGGACTGTGTTACTATTGTCACCTGTGATTTGGGGGAACTTTTAAAGCACTTGTTTCTGCACATGGTTTAGCTACATTAAACAGACATCCTAAAGTACTGATAGAAGAATTCCACTGACTTTCATTTAGCCTGTCCTTAGTAAAAGCTGTTTTGTCCAGATATTTTGTTATAATTTGCATGGAGCCAAGTGAACATTCAAAACTAACTGACATGAAGAAAGCATGACTGAAAGGGAGTAAACTCTATTTGCCTTGTAATATTTGTTCCTTAGAACTGCACATTCTAGGCTGATCAGATATTCTTTGGAGTGAACTCACTATGAAGGAAATTTTCAGCTGTCAAATTTACCTCATAGCCAAGCTTTCTAATGTTCCAGTACAATGGTAATCTGACACACAAGGGCCATGCATGAGCTCCCAGATAGTATTTCAGAATCCACTCCACATTCTTTAGGGCTACAAAGACAAGGCTGCAATTTTTTTTTGGCAGGTCTGCTTGTGTTAGAGCTGTAACAGGTTTCAGGAGGAGGAATAAGATGTGTGGTAAAAAGTGTTTTGAGATATGTGTGCCTGTGTTTGTTGCAAGAATAGAAGTCGGACATGTGGCAACCTTGTTTCAGAACTGCTGGGTGAATATCCATATGCTACATATTAGCCAATGGTGGAAATTATGTCCAGGAGTCATGTTCTCCCCACGTTATAAATATGACACCTGAAAGAATCACAAAATTTCTTTACTTCTTTTGAGAAAAGCAATTCCTTACATAGGAGGACTCTCCATCAAAAGATACCTGGAGCAACACATGTGGGAGGTCGCACCTTGGATTTGTGATTCTGTTAAAGAGTAGGAGATGGTGGTCTGGGGTAGGGGATAGGTCATTTACCTGATCAGGGTTTATTTCAAAGCTGTATGGGTCACGTCTATGGGTGTGGAGGACATCTGTTAGTGGTCTGCCTATTGAAAGTGATAGATCCTGAGGGTTTGCTGAAATTCTTGTGGAATTATCCTGTAAATCTACTGGGACTCATCTTCTGCCCAAAACAGGAAAATGAGTTAGCCCTAGACACAATCACTTCCAAGTGTTCCCATCCAAATTGCAGAGTTGTAGCAGCCCCTTGGTATCCAAAATGTGCAACTTCCTTCCAACGGCTTTATCCCTGGCCCTGTCAGTACTTGAATTTTCTCTCCATTCTTTCTTCCACTAGTTGTCCTTTTGACCAGAGCGCCATTTACACGATAAATATGTAGTGGGATGAATCCGTGTCGATCCTTGGTTGTTTACACAAACATCATGACGGTTTCGAGATTTTCGGAAGGGGAGCCACCTTTTATCCCTCAACCAGCGGGACTTTCTATCCCACGGTTTGTAGCAACTTTTTAAAAAGTCATGGGAGGATTTGGAAAATCGGAAGTGCAAACAACCCGGGACAAGATATCTCGGTACTTGGTGATGACCAGAAGTTGATGTGACCAGGGACGAGCTCAGAGGAGGGGGTCAGTCACCCATTCAATAGATTCAGCCTTACCAGTTGAAAACAAAGGCTTCCCTTCCAGCTGCACAAAGGTTTGTGTGTGTGTCTCTACACTAAGTCACTGTGTTCAATAGATTTCTACACTGCAAACCCTTCAGCTTTAACCTGTCCCTCCCCTGCATGCTGGGTTTAAATTTTAAAGAGAGTAAATTTTAAAGAGATCGTGGGTGGACGCTCGTCCATTCATCCACTGTCTGCATCTCCTCCATGGGTTTGAAGACACAGTAAACACTGCAAGCAGGTGGGTGGACAATTGCTCATTCATCCACCCACTCCCCGCAGCATCCCCTCCATCGTGGGTTTAAAGGCACAGTAAAAACTGCCAGCGTCTGGGCAGACGATCGCTCATTCATCCACCCCCCTCCTGGCAGCATCCCCTCCATCGTGGATTTAAAGGCACAGTAAAAACTGCCAGTATCTGGGTGGATGATTGCACCAACTGAGGTTTGTCTTTTAAAATGCCTTGTGTGTCTGTACTGGCATTCTCCTTTTACATGGATTTTAACTTTTGGGGGGCATTTACCCATCAGGTTTTTTTTAAATCAAATTGTGCAGAGGGGGTTGTCTTCGCCTTCCTTCTCTGACCAATGCAGAAACTTGAACAAACATTTGTGCCAGCCAATAGCATCGCTCGTGGTGGGACACTCTACAGTAAGTAGTCAATGAGGTTGTGAAAAAACGAGTAATCACATCCTTGGGGGGGGGGGAAACAGGATAGTATATAGTGGGAGAGGAGACATAACACGGGATGTGATGCCATGTAAACAATGATCCTGGGATCTCCTGGGATATCCAAATCAGAGACAAAAATCGTGTAAACAACGAGGGACAAATACGGGATCAATAAGTCCTGGGACGCCCCGCGACAATAACTACCGTCTAACTGGCACCCAGGTCCACAAGTAGCTTGCTTGAATTTTACTTTTCCAGATAAGAGCCTTTACAATTGCAGACTGAACATCTAGAAATTATCAGTGAACAATATATATATATATATATATATATATATATATACACTGATCTGTTGAAGAACTGCTGGAACAATCTTATGTGATACTGAATTTCTTATTGCATTAGGGCATTTTTTTTTAAAAAAAATGTGTTGCTGATGGGCTGTGTGAAGACAATAAAAAAATCCAATGCACGTCTTTGGACACAGTAGTTTTCTAATGTGCTGTGTTTAAAAGTACAGGGCTAAAGTCAACTTTAGTCAAATCCAAGTAGAGAAGACCCACTGAAGTGTGTGGGATTTATTAGTCACCAACTGTGTAACTTCCATTAATTTCAATAGGTCTGTTACAGTTTGGAGCATCATTGCATTTATATCACACACTGTTAAACTCATGTTTGATTTCAAATAGCCATATCATCATCATCATCATCATCATCCTTATTTTCCCAGTGTAACTGGTTTGTACATACGTGTTTTTGGTTGGTGCTGCTTTCAGTAGATATTTGTACATGTGAAGTGGGAAAGAGAAGGAATATGGGCATGAAAACAGTCATTCTATTAGTAAAATTGTATCATTTATATAAGCCTTTATGCACTTAGTAAAAGGGAGATGCAGAGTTACATGACCCTGGCTGCCTGACAGATGCAAAAAACATCACTCTTCCTGTAAAATACATTGCCCCAGATCAAGTTACTGCCAGGGAAGACTTTAACAATCATCTATCCTTCTTTTAACCAACAACAATTAGTATTAGCAAATGGTCCAGGCCATTGCCTGAGATCACATGTGATTCCTATTCAAGAAAGAAAAAAAACTTTTATTCAAACCAGATCTGGAAGCTCAACACAAGTTACCCTGCTTAAAATAATGACTCTGAAGTAGATCCTATCCTTCATTTTCTAAAAAGAAACACAAACGTGCACATATTTATTTCAAATCAAATGCCCCCCTTCCCCAACCCCTTCTCTGCCAGCCATCTGGAAATGGGAGTTTGGATTTGGGGATATATTTCATTCTGAAGATCATTCTTCATTTTATCTTTATGAACCCACTGTCTTTCTGGTATAACTAATAATCAGTGTAGCTTTGAAAATGGAGGATAGTCTTGATTGTGGTCAGAAAGGGGGGGGGGACAAAGACAACACTCCACACTGTTTCTTCCTCTTCTTCTTTTGGCTGATTTATAATGTATTTCACATACATATTGTCTTTTGGGGGATGAGGTAGGAGGAGATAATAAAAAAATGTCACACACCAATTATGAGTCATTCAAGGTCACTCTCCAAATTAATACAGGGACAAAAAAAATATTCTTCATAACGGATGCATACCATGTATTTATGAAATACGAGAGATTCTGTCAATTTCCATTCCTGGTCAAGTTCAGGATGCCATTCCTTTACCACATACTTCATGATCTGAAGGAGGAGGAAAATGCACTGGCATTTTGACACCGAAGAAAAATATTGGCACTTCTAAGCATTTTACTCCTTCTCTCACATGAAAGGACATGAAAATCTATCCTCTTCCTGGCTGCTGCTGTGAGTAGTTAAAGGGTTTGAGCATAACCCTTACTCTCTGTGGATACATATCCGGAAGTACACATACTTCAGTCACTTCCTTGCAGCGGTCCCCTTGTAACCTTCTGCTCACAATAGAAGAGATATGAAAATAGTTCACCAGCCACAATTTTTACAGATCTCATCCTGAAAATGCGATTGTTTGAGGAGTGGAATACTTGCAGTTCAGTCTCTTGAGAAGACATTGCACAGATAAAAATGGCCAAATAAACATAGAATCATAGAATCATAGAATTGTAGAGTTGGAAGAGACCACGAGGGCCATCCAGTCCAACTCTCTGCCACGCAGGAAATCTTGATCAAAGCATCCCCGACAGATGGCAATACAGCCTCTGTTTAAAGACCTCCAAGGAAGGAGACCCCACCACGCTCCGAGGGAGTGCATTCCATTGCCAAACAGCTCTTACTGTCAAAAAGTTCCTCCTAATGTTGAGGTGGAATCTCTGTTCCTGGAGCTTGCATCCATTGCTCCGTGTTCCAGTCTCTGGAGCAGCAGAAAACAAGCCTGCTCCATCCTCAGCGTGACACCCCTTCAAATACTTAAACAGGGCTATCATATCGCCTCTTAACCGTCTTTTTTCCAGGCTAAACATACCCAGCTCCCTAAGTCTTTCCTCATAAGGCATGGTTTCCAGACCTTTCACCATTTTAGTCGCCCTTCTCTGGAAACTCTCCAATTTGACCATATCCTTTTTGAATTGTGGTGCCCAGAACTTGACACAGTATTCTAGGTGAGGCCTGACCAAGGCAGAAAAGAGTGGCACTATTACTTCCCTTGATCGAGACACTATACTTCTATTGATGCAGTCCAAAATCACATTGGCCTTTTTAGCTGCCGCATCACACTGTTGACTCATGTTCAACTTGTGGTCTACTAGGACTCCTAGATCCCTTTCACACGTAGTCTCGTTCAGCCAGGTCTCTCCCATCCTATATCTATGCATTTCATTTTTCCGCCCTAAGTGCAGTACTTTACATTTCTCCGTGTTGAATTTAATTTGTTAGCTTTGGCCCAGCTCTCCAGTCTATCCAGGTCATTCTGAATTTTGATCCTGTCCTCTAGGGTATTAGCTACTCCTCCTAATTTGGTGTCATCTGCAAATTTGATAAGTATGCCCCTAATTCCCTCATCCAAGTCATTGATAAAGATGTTGAATAGCACTGGGCCCAGGACAGAACCCTGTGGCACCCCACTGGTTACATCTTTCCAAGACGAAGAGGAGCCACTGCTGAGCACCCTTTGGGTTCGGCCGGTCAACCAATTACAAATCCATTGAACAGTTAACTTGTCTAGCCCACATTTTACAAGCTTGTTTGCAAGAATGTCATGGGGAACCTTGTCAAAGACCTTACTGAAATCAAGGTATGCAATATCCATAGCGTTCTCTTCATCTAGCAAGCTGGTAACTTTATCCAAAAAAGAGATCAGATTAGTCTGGCATGACTTGTTTCTCTGAAACCCATGTTGACTTTTTGTGATTATGGCATTGCCTTCTAAATGTTCACAGACTCTCTGTTTAATGATCTGCTCTAGAATCTTCCCTGGTGCTGATGTCAGACTAACTGGACGATAATTGTTGGGATCCTCTTTTTTCCCCTTTTTGAAGATGGGGACAACGTTTGCCCTCTTCCAGTCTGCTGGGACTTCTCCTGTTCTCCAGGAATTCTCAAAGATTATTGCCAATGGCTCTGAGATCACATTTGCCAGCTCTTTTAATACTCTTGGATGTAGTTCATCTGGTCCTGGAGATTTAAATTCATTTAGATTAAGAAGGTATTCCTGTACTACCTCTTTGCTTATTCTGAGCTGGATTTCCTCTATTGTGTCCTCTGTTCCATTCTCCTCAGGTTGGTCCCCCTTTTCCTTTTCTGAAAACACTGAGGCAAAGAACCTGTTGAGTAATTCTGCCTTTTCTCTGTCTCCTGTTAGCATTTTGCCATCTTCTCCACGTAGTGGCCCTATCATTTCCTTCTTCCTCCTTTTGCTATGGACATACCCCCAAAAACCCTTTTTATTGTTCTTAACCTCCCTAGCAAGCCTGAGCTCATTCTGCGCTTTAGCTTTTCTGACTTTACTCCTACACATGTTCACTTTCTGTTTGAATTCTTCTTTGGTGATTCCCCCCTTTTTCCATTTCCTATACATGTTCCGTTTAAACCTTAGCTCCATTGAAAGTTCTTTAGTCATCCATCCTGGTTTCTTAAGACACCTCCCATTTTTCTTCCTCAATGGTACTGTTTGAAATTGTGCCTTCAGTATCTCCCTTTTGAGAAAGTCCCATCCGTCTTGAGGTCTCTTCTCTTTTAGTATTCCTGACCATGGGATCACCCCCAGTATTTCCCTGAGTTTATTGAAATCAGCTCTCCTAAAGTCAAGAATGCGTGTCTGACTATGCCTGGCTTCTCTTTCCATTGTATAACAAACTCCAGGAGAACATGATCACTCTCACCTAAGGATCCCACCACTTGCACCCCATTAACCAGGTCATCCCTGTTGGTTAGGATCAGATCTAAAATAGCTGACCCCCTTGTTGCCTCTTCCACCTTTTGGACCATGAAATTGTCTTCCAGGCAGGTAAGGAATTTTCTATACCTTGAAGTTTTGGTTGAGAGACTGCTAGCAAATATCAGGATAGTTGAAGTCGCCCATCACTACTACATCTCTCCTTTCTGCATGTGTGTTCATCTGTTCTAGAAAGGCATCATCCAATTCCTCCGTCTGACTTGGGGGTCTGTAGTAGAGTCCCACAATAACATCCCTGTTGTTTCCCTCCCCTTTAATTTTTATCCAGATGCTCTCCACCTGGCTTCCAGTATTGATGTCATGGATCTCTTCATTGGTGTAAATATCCCTGACATATAATGCTATTCCTCCTCCTTTCCTGTTTGGCCTGTTATTCATATAAAGGTTATACCCCTCTATTCCTACATTCCAATCATGAGACTCATCTCACCAGGTTTCAGTAATGCCTATTATATCATATTTGTTTTGTAGTGCTAGGAGTTCAAGTTCATCTTGCTTATTTCCCATGCTCTGTGCATTAGTGTAGAGACATCTAAGACCATGTGTTCCCTTTACTTGCTGCCTGTGCAAGTTTTTTTGCCTCCCACTGTTGGGTCCTTGTGCTATTTGCCTTGTTCCCTCTATGACAGTTTGACTATTTTCTCCAGCCCTTTTTATGAACTGTCCCATTTAGTTTCAATGTTTTTAGGTTTGTTTCAGGTTTGTTCATTTACTTTGTTAATTTAGGTGTTTTTGGAGTTTTAAGCGTGCTCACATATTCTCGCACGAACTGTTGAAATCTGATCCACGCTAAATTGCAGATGTAAATTCTCATTTTTACAGTGTTAATGGTCGTTGTGCAAGGATTCCTTGGCAGTTCTTTTGCATGATTACAGTGACATGCAACAGTAAGTGTAATAATGCCACAATGTTTCCACTTTCCTCACTCGTGGAATTACATGGTTTTTACACACTACTCTGATAATGTCCAAACACATTGCCGTAGAGTTAGGTGCATCCCTCACCTGTGAATGATGGCAATAATTGCAGGCAAGTGTGGACAATGATAGCCCTCTAGATATTGTTGGATTGCAGCTCCCATGACCCTTGATCATTGGGAGTGATAGGAACTGTAGTTCATCAACATCTGAAGGGTCATTGTTAACCATCTCTCTCACAAGGCAAGGTACATCCCAACTGCTGGTACTCTAGCATCACAGAGAGCATGTACATGTGTTAGATTTCAGAGTTTACTCACACTTGCCAATCTAATGTACCAATGTGTGCCTTCCTCTGAACTCACATTTTTTCCTGCTGGGTTTCTGTCTATAGTCCATGAGAGTCCCCCAGGTTGCTTCCCCACAAGGTCCCTAATATTTTGTGGATTTAGAGGTGAGACTTATACAGGAAATCCAGTTTGTACAGTAGGACCCCCTTATCTCCGGGGGATTGGTTCTGAGGAGGCCAGTGGATACCGAAAACCGTGGATAATAGCAAACACCATTGAAAATAATGGGACTTCCAGTTTAAAATACCATAGAGTTGCCTTGGAAGACCTAGAAAATCGCTAGAGAGGACACATTTTCTAGGAAGAATCTATGGTAGGTGTGCTGTTTTGTGTTGGTGGATAATTGAATCAGTGGATAATGAATCAGTGGATTCAAGGATCCTGCTGTATAGTTCTCATGGATGGAAACTCAGTTCATAACAATTCCCTTTCTGTTTATATGATACTGCTGCCTTCTTCTGAGAGACATCATCTGATTTTTCCAGGAACAGAGCTTTTGTTGTGATATTGAGACTACACATCTGAGCCTGTTTGAAGCCAGAACTGGGAAAAGTTGCTTTCTTCGACTGCAGCTTCCAGAACCCCTCAGCCAGTATGACTACAGACCATGTTCTGTGGAGGATTCTGGGAAATGTAGTCCAGAAAACTAATATTTTCAAGTGCTGTTTACATTATAATTACAATCCTGTATTAGATTTGACAACTGGCATTCCCATAAATACTGCCAAGTTAAAATGTGAAATTTGCCTTTTCTACCTACCTACATATGACTGGATTTTTTTTCCATATCTGAGGACTCAGGGATGGGAACCACTGACCTACACAATCCAAGAATTGTGTCCCCAAATTCTCTATGATAACACAAGGAATCCTGGAGAATAATTTCAGATTGTGCTATAATTTAGTGACAACCATAAAGACATGTTAATGTAGTTTGCTTGTTCTGTCAGGATGGCCTTTTCATAATACACACTGCCAGGTTCTAAGGATCAAGAATAAATATAACTGACTATTAATATATGTAGTGTATGTGTGTTTGCATACCACAGCATTTTTGTCATAATCTGTAAAAAAAATATTATTCAGACAGGCTTTTAGAATTGAAGGCTTTTAACAAAAGGGCTGTAAATGCTGTATTGTTTCACTTTTAAAAACCCTTTTTAAACCCTCAGGTAGATTCCAGAGGGTCATGCTCAGGGACAGTTACTCATCAAAAATAGAGCTTAATTGTGGTGTCACTCAGGGCGCCATCCTGTCCCTGATGCTTTTTAATATCTATATGAAGCCGCTGGGAGAAATCATCCGGAGACATGGGGCGGGGTGTTATCAGTACGCTGATGACACCCAAATATATTTCTCCATGTCTCGGTCATCAGCCATGATGACAGATGGTATTTCTCCCCTCAGTCACTGTCTTGTAGTGGTAATGGACTGGATGAGGAAAAATCGACTCAAACTGAATCCAGAGAAAACGGAGGTGCTTACAGTGGGGGTCCCTAAACCTGGTATTGGGCTGCAACCGCCAGTCCTGGGTGGGGTCACGCTCTCTGCTAAGGACGGTGTTCGCAGTTTGGGGGTGCTCCTAGACTTGTCGCTTCACATGACTGTTCAGGTGAATGCGACAGTTAGGAGCGCCTGTTATCAGCTTCGGCAGATACACCAACTGCGCCTTGACCTCGAGATAAAGGACCTAGAAACTGTAGTGCATGCACTGGTAAGCTTACAACTCGATTTCTGCAATGCTCTTTACATGGGCTACCCTTATATCTAGTTTGGAAACTACAACTGGTGCAAAATATGGCAGCCAGGATAGTCACCCGGAAATTGAGAAGGGAGCATATTACTCCAATCTTGAAATCCCTTCACTGGCTGCCTATCAGTTTCTGAGCACAGTATAAGGTGTTGGTAATGACCTATAATGCCCTACATGGCCTAGGTCCAATCTACCTAAGGGACTGCCTCCTCCCATATAATCCGCCCCGCACCCTTAGATCTTCTGGGAGGGGTTTATTGCAACCAATGAGATCTAGATTAACATCGACCTCCCAAAGATCTTTTTCTGTCGCTGCTCCCAGACTATGGAACGCCCTGCTGGAGGAGATCTGTCAAGCAACTAGCTTGGAGAATTTCAAAAAAGCCATCAAAACAGATCTCTTCCAGCAGGCCTTCCCTGAATAGAACAGACCATTTTAATGGATGCTTCTCCATCTTTTTATGTTTTTGTGTTTATGTTTTTATGTTTTGATTCTATAGTTTTAAAGTTTTAGGGTAGTTATTTTATGTCACTGGTGAATCTGCCATTTATTTTAAATATATGCACTATTATATGTAATTTTAAGGGGGTAAATTGTTTTAAGTTATTACTATTGTTATGCATTTTTTTATATCCAATTGTTGTGAGCCGCCTTGATTGCCTAATAGGCAAAAGGCAGGGTACAAAAATAAATTTATTACAGTCGTCCCTCCACATTTGCGGGGGTTATGTTCTTGAGACCCCCGCGAATGTGGAAAAACCGAAAATAACAACTGCTCCCACGACCCCACCCCCAGAGGGAGGGAGGCGGGAGGGAGGGTGTCTGGCCAGCCTGGCTGGCATCTCCGCAAGCCTTCCTGAGGGGACTCCGGGCCTTAGAATACCCAGAGCCTGCTTAGGAAGGCCAGGGAAGGCAGCAGGTGGGCAGGTGGGGAGAAGGCTGTGCTGCCTCTCCCTGGCCTACCTGAGTGGACGCTGGGGCTATGGAGCCCTGGAGCCCACTTAGAAAAGCCGGGGAAGGCAGTGGGCGGGTGTGTGAATAGTCGGGCGGGTGAGTAGGCGGGGGGCGGGTGGGGAGGAGGCTGTGCTGCCTCTCCCCAGTCTTCCTAAGTGGACGCCAGGGCTTTGAAGCCCCAGAGCCTGCTTAGGAAGGCCTGAGAAGGCAGTGGGTGGGCAGGAGCGAAGCTGCCCAGCCTCTCCCCAGCCTTCCTGAGGGGACTCCGGGGCTCGGAGCCCTCAGGAAGGCCGGGGAAGGGGGAGGGAGGGAGGTTGCCAGCCCCGCCCACCCCACCCCGCCCCCCGGCCTTCCTGAGCGGACTCCGGGGCTTTGGAGCCCCAGAGCTGCCTCTGGAAGGCCGGAGAAGGCCCAGGCAGGAGGTTGCCCCACCTCTCGACAGCCTTCCCTAAGGGGCTGGGGCTAAACCGTGAATAATCAAAACCGCAAGTGTGAAAGCTGTGAATGTGGAGGGACAACTGTATTGTTGTTGTTGTTGTTGTTGTTGTTCTTGTTTTAGAGTATATGTTTTTAGTATGGTTAATAGTTGAAATAGTTGAATTCGGTTT
Source organism: Gambelia wislizenii (assembly GCA_030847615.1). NCBI lineage: Eukaryota > Metazoa > Chordata > Lepidosauria > Squamata > Crotaphytidae > Gambelia > Gambelia wislizenii. The sequence continues at coordinate 157,971,787 of JAUMIR010000001.1, read as the reverse complement.
TAATGTTGACTTTTTGTGTTTTTAATTGTAATCTTTTTAAGTCCCAGTCTGGGGGAAAAGGCAGGATATAAATAAAGTTAATATGAATGAAATCGAAAATGCACCAAAATCTGAAACCTTTGGAGCTACAACATATATGTATCTGTACTGTATTTGTGAGTCTGGAGAGAGATGCAGCTGGAGAGAGACACAAAGATCTGTGAAATGGCAGGAATCCATGCCTTCCACCATTTCACAGATCCTAGGGCTCAGCTACACGGCAGTTTTTATTCCGAGAAGATGCGAGAAATAGAGAACTCGATTCTGTCACCCACTGTACCCACAATATGTTGCGGGTAGTAAAGTTTCAGATTTGTTGTTTGCAGGTACCTCGCACCTCCCCGCCTCCAGCTTCTGCTCTCCTCCCAGCCTCCATGCAACCAGCTTCCCAACTTCCGTTCCTTCCCCAGCCAGCCGAAGAGGGACCATCTGTTTTCCTCCTCCGTGACTGACAGCTGGGCCGCTCAGCTGGCTGGCCCTCTCTTCTTATCCATGCAACTGACTTGTCCTCCCTCTGCGGCCAGCTCGCGCTCCCTTTCTGGCCACTTCTTGAGCTTGCTCACCTTTGGCTTGGAGGGGAGGGAGGGCAAGTCAGTCGCAGGGACGAGAGGAGAGGGACAGCCAGCTGAGCAGCCCAGCTTTCAGTCACGGAGGAAGAATGCAGATGGTCCCTGCTCGGCTGCTCAACTGGCTGGCTGGTGAAGGAACAGAGGCTGGGAAGACTCTTTACGCGGGGCTGGGGCAGAAGCGGAGCCTGGGAAGACTGGTTGCATGGAGGCTGGGGAAGGAATGGAGGCTGGGAGGGAAGCAGAGGCTGGAGGCGTGAGGTACAGCTGCTGCAGCCATTCAACAATGGAGGATCCTTAACTGAAAGGCATCCCTTGCAAGCCTGCCCCCTCCAAGGCCCAACCAATCACAATCCAACTCTGCTGTGTGCTCTTTATCCAAGATGGTTGCTGATTGATCAGATAACCAATATTACGGGTTTCCCTGCACTTTTAAAGAAAACCCACGACAAATAGTGGGATGGAAAATCATAGAGTTACAGGGTTTTTTTTGCCTCCCATCCTTCAAACTAGCGCACGTCTGCCCCATGAATGTGAGGACCAACAGGGTTCATCCCGATTTCTTCCTGGGTAATTTTTGCTATGTAGCTGGAGAGCTTGTGTCTCTTTCAGCTGAACAAATGAGCAGGAGTGCCATAGCAACTGCTTTGAAAATGGAAATGGGCAACTAGCAGCCATGCTGCTGCTACCACCACTGTAAGAATTGGCTGCAATTACTGAGTTTCCATTTACAGAAGACTTAGGAAAGGCCCTGACTGGGATCTGGGCAGTGGAAGCAGCGGGGAGAGGAGAGGGAACTTTTTTGGGGATATGGCTCTCCTCCCTGCCAAGGCTGGAGATGGTTTCCAGCAGCCACCACTGCCGTGTCCCTCTCTAGACCTCACTTCAGCTGGGGGTTGTTGTTGTTGTTGGTAGAGCAGCAGCAACAGCACCCACTGTGGCCACTACTTGTGCAAAGTTTGGCTGTGAACTTGGCTGCAGCATCTCCCTACTTCCTGCTTCTCTTCTCTCCCTGGAGGCAGGGGAGCCCGAAGAATGAGCACCTGGTGGCCAGGGCTTATTACCATCTCCACTGCAGCGCTATGACATTTTATATACATGCACTTTTACTGTATTGGGGGAGAGGAAATCCAAAATACAGAACACTTCTGGTCCCAAGCATTTTGGATAAGGAATACTTAACCCAGTGTTTCTCAACCAGGGTTCCCTCGAACCCTAGAGTTCCCCAAGAGGTTGCTAGGGGTTTCTGAAGAGATTGTGTTGGTGTGTGTGTGGGAAATAATAGCAGTATTCAAAATTATTTCAAGGGTTCCTCCAGGATTAAAAGGTTGAGAAAAGCTGACTTAACCTGTAATAATAATTCAGAACCACGGTCCAGATACTTTCTACATTGCCACTTTTAATATCTTCAAGAGATATGTATCAAATTTCACTGAGGGTGTACTTCACATCCAGCAACAGATTTGCAAGAATTAAAGGGTTAGTCTTTGACCCACCAATGGCAAGTCTATCAAGGAATTCTGAGCAGAACTCTCATGAGTGAAAAGTAGGGATGAGAAGAATGTGTGTTAACTTTCGCATCCTCTATGTAAAAAGACGGTCTGAAAACTCAAAACATTCCACTCAAGCACAGAAAAGCCACAGGATTCCTCACACTTTGGAGCTTCTTTTTTGGAAAAAAAAAACACGTGTTTTTCTAAAAGTTTTCTGGGAGGGGAAAAAAGTTTTTTGCACAGAAAAAAATGCATGCTTTTTCTTTGTAGAAAATATGGGTTTTGAGCAGAAATTTGTTTTCTGTGCAAAAGACAATGTTTGTGCAGAAACAGTACATTTTGTACAGAATAACTCTTTCCCATCACAGATATTACTTTTGGTGCAGAAAACAAATCCAATATCTCTCTCTCTCTCTGGCTTTTCTTCGCAAACGAAGATTCAGGAAGGACTCATTCCGCGCCTTCTGCAAGCGCGCTGATGACTAAAAAGGCCAATCCGAGATAAACAAGTCCGGTTGCAAAAAGTGCAGCAGAAGGTCTCCTTGGGTGATGTTTTTGGGTTGTGATTCTTTCTGCGTTGTCGTTTCTCTTCAAGACTTGTTCGTCGTGAGTTCTCAAATAAGGCTGCAGCATTGTGGATAGTGCGTCTCCATGCCTCCCGATGTAGAAAGCCCCTGTGGTTCTGCACAAATACTACTTTTTGGCAGAAAACAAATCCAACATATGCTGTACATAAAAGCCCCTGTAGTTTTGCACAAATAAATTTTCTGAAAAGTTGTCCTGAAGTGCAACTAGTACAATAAACCTATTCACATTCAGTGGAGAGATAATTGCTGAAATTATTTGTTCTTGTATATGGAAATGAAACAAGCAAAGATAATTGCAGAGGAGTGCTATTTCTTTTCCCAGTGAGGTTCAAGCATTATGGACCAAGGGTAAAGAAGCTTCTCCAGCTGCATATAGCCAGATCGCAGTCTCACAAAGAGGTATTTTTCTGAGGAATGTGACAGGTTATTGCAAATATCCCATCTTAAGAAGCATAGCTATCCACATCATTTCCTTAAGGCTGAGACTTTTACAAGGCAATGCCTTACAGGTCTTGATCAGATTTTGTTTCTTCTTTAATAAATGAACATTAAATGTGTAGTAGTCGCACCCCCAATGTGGGGCGGGAGGACTCCTCTTCCCTTGGCCTCCTCTTCCCTTGGAATTTAACAGAAATGTTGAACACAATATCTGCAATTTACTACAGGGTTTATTACTTGCACACAAAAGTATACACAGTTACAAAACAATTAGAGATAGAGTACAGGCCTTCCCTTCAGACTGCCCTCCTCTTAACCCCCTTACAGATCTTACAGGAACAAGACTTAAAGCTCCTTGCAGAGGCTTTCCAGGCCAGTTTCCTGCCAGAGAGAAGGAGAGCAGCTTCTGGACAGCAAGTTTCCTGCCAGGGAGAAGAAGGAGAGCAGCTTCTGGACAGACATTCTGACTGGGGAGATTGAATTTTTTTTTAAACTGCGTATATGATCTTCCAGTCTATATTTCCCATAATATGGTCACTCTGACAACACAAAGGACAACCTGCTGAAGCAAGGGTCATGAGGAATGTTCATACATAGGACTTTATCGGACCACCCTCCTCAAAATTTCTTATGTTAGCATAAATTGTGTTTTTATGCTGGCAAAAGAAGTCCCCCCACCTTACCTTACCTTGCTCGCGTTAAAGAGGCAACCCAGGCAGTAACAGAGAGTGAACAGAGCTCCATTCACTTTCTGGTTTCAAATCTCACTGATTCTTGCAAGAAGATGCTAGCGCAGGAAATTTAAAAATAAAAGCTAAAAAAACCCACACAAAAAGTACAGCAAAGCACAGAAACACACTTTAAAAGTCCCAAGTAAATGGAGGGGGGTCATAAAAAGATCATACCCTACCTGGCTGTCCTGACCTCACCTGGAAATGTTTGCTCATTGATGCTGCATTCACATGAGTACAATGGTGCATGGATTCAAATGCTGGCAATGCTAGCAATAAATCGCCATGGGAGATCAATTGACGGCTTGGGCTGTCATTAAAAAAAGTATGGCTTTTTAACAATACATGATCGTGAAAGGGCAACGTTGTCTGGTATTAATGTCCTTTCGCGATCATTAGGCATCCTTATGACGCCGTATTTGCCTGGTCTGATAAAGTCCATAGTCCTAGTCATATTTACTTGGAGCTTCCAGTATTTGGTGGAAAACTTGGGAAATTACTTTTTGGGGCTCCAGCTGTCCCCCTTCTGAATGAGATGTATTGATGCAAATGTACATATAGACATACCACCTTCCATTCAATTTCCATTAGGATTATTTTCACCATTTGGATGGCTTCATAGTAACAACATTACCAGACACATCTAACACGGCATCATAACGATGCTACACACATGCAAAAGGGTATGCATACCAGACATCACCTTTCCACATTTATGCCTTATCAAAAACCCGTCCTATTTTAAAGATGGCTGAAGCCATCAATAGATCTCCCCTACTGCTTTTGTGCTGGTATTGCTGGCATTTGAATCCATGTGCCATTGTAATGATGTGAATGCAGCGTCAAAGGCCGGTCCCTGCCAGAACACTTCCAGGTGAGATCACAACATCCAGGTAGGTGACACACTTTTTATGGCCCTCCACAGTTTACTTGTAAGTTTTCAAGTGTGTTTTTGTGCTTTCTAAAACTTTAGGAGTGTTATTTTTGTTTTTGAATTTCCTGCACTATGTATCCTTGCGAGAATACATGGGATTTCAAATGAGGAAGTGAATGGAGCTCCGTTCACTCCTCGATGATTGCCAGGGAAGCCTTTTGCTAGAACAGAAGGTACCATAAGTGTGGTATGAGAACTTTTTTTGCTGCATAAAAACAGCAAAGTTATGCCAGCAAAAGAACAGAGTTTCGGGGGGGGGGGTCTGATAAAGTCCTAAGACTTTCTTGAAACAATTTTCTTTTTCTTGCTTTAGGCTGTTGATCTGCAAGAAACGTTTTCTTTTGATACTTTCCCACAGCCCAGTGTTTCTTCTTAGCCAAACTAGTGAGATCCCTCAGGGCTGCCAATTTGCCTTCTTCACCTCATTTCCCAGAATGTACACTGAGAACCTTCCTCCTTCACAAGGAGCTTGGGTAGAGAGACTCGAACTGAGCTGCTAATTTTCAGGGCTGCCAATTTGCCTTCTTCACCTCATTTCCCAGAATGTACACTGAGAACCTTCGTCCTTCACAAGGAGCTTGGGTAGAGAGACTCAAACTGAGCTGCTAATTTTCACACCCAATCATCCTGCAAGAGATCCATTTGTCAGAGAGTATTGTTAACACTGGTCTTTGGAACAATCAGCAGGGGGTGCTCCTGCAGCAAAATTGTCCGCAGAGAGCACCAACAACACTCCCTGTGTGATAATCTCACACCACACAGGAGAGGATGGAAGCCTTGGCTAAAATAAATTATTAACTACAGTGCTCCAAGAGGCTAGCAGGCTCACATCTGTGGATATTTTATGTAAAAGACAAGTAATGGGAGAAGGTGAGATCTTCAAAGTGTCTTGTAACTTAAGGAGGCCTGTATTATACAAGCACAGAAGGCAGCCAGGGATTATGATAGTTGTGTTTGGGCTATGAGCTTGAGCCTCTGCTTTTAGAGCGCTTTGCTTGGTTTGTGGTGCCAGCAAAGTCTTTTGTGAGCATTCCTTTTCCAGGTCTAAGCACACAATGGGACTCAGGGGGGAATTCTGTCACTTTCCCCATTTGGGGATGGGAAAGTCAAGCCACTGAATGTATTGAACAGGCATTGTCAGGCCCCAGGAGGTGCTCCAGAGCCTGAAAAAGTTACTTTTCTAGATGACAAATCCCAGAATTCCCCCTCTCCAGAGATGTCCAGAAAGTAATTTTTTCCAAGCTATGATATGTAGACAGACATGGTAGGAGGTCAAAGCCTGCACAATGTAAAAACTATTTTAGAATTGCTATGACTCTATAGTCTTTTAAAAAGTTGCTGAAAGGAGCTATAGATGACAGAAATGAGAAAGAGTGAAAGGAAAATAATGTATGAGCAAGCACAGACAAATTGCCTTGTTGAATTGGATTAAATCTGATTTTGTGCAACAGTAGAAGTTTTGCTTTTAAATAATCCTCTGATTTGTGGGGCAACCCCACATTTCATGAGAGCAATTCTACAAATGACATAAATCAGCGTAAGAGGGGTGCTCCAAAAAAGCGATACAAGGACTCCCTGAAACAACATCTCAGGCTCGGCCAAATTGATCACCAACAATGGTCCGCCCTGGCCTCACATCGAGAGGCATGGAGACGCACTATCCACAATGCTGCAGCCTTATTTGAGAACTCACGACGAACAAGTCTTGAAGAGAAACGACAACGCAGAAAGAATCACAACCTGGAAACATCACCCAAGGAGACCTTCTGCTGTGCTTTTTGCAACCGGACTTGTCTATCTCGGATTGGCCTTCTTAGTCATCAGCGTGCTTGCAGAAAGCGCGGGATGAGTCCTTCCTGAATCTTCGTTTGCGAAGAAAAGCCAGAGAGAGATATATACCCATCCATTTTGCTAAGTGATTCTTAGGAGATTTTCACACGCCGAAAATATTGCCTCCAGAAACCGGGACAGAAATATTTCTGTTCCGGAAGCAGCGCCGTGGTTCGCACGCTCACCTCCCTCTTCCGTTTTTCCGTCGTCCTCGCTTTGGGTTTTTTCCTCTCTCTTCCGGAATATTTTATTAACGGCAAACTCCCGTTAGTAAAATATTCCAGAAGAGGGAGGGAAAAACCCAAAGCGAGGACGACGGAAAAACGGAAGAGGGAGGTGAGCGTGCGAACCGCGGCGCTGCTTCCGGGACAGAAATATTTCTGTCCCGGTTTCTGGAGGCAATATTTTCGGCGTGTGAAAATCTCCTTAGTGTTAATATTATGAGAGTGACAGACAGCTATAATATTTAACCGCTCTATCCAATCTAATATTACTGTTATCAGTATCTATCATGTCATCTTTCCCTCTTTTTTTGTTCACTTCCCTTAAATCAAAAAGATCATAGTTTTTCTTCAAATAGAAAGTGTTCCAGGATCTTGATCATTTTTTTTTCTCCATACCCCAAGTTAGACCAGATCTGTATATCCCTTTATATGAAGGCTATATAATGTGCATTGGGGACAAACTATATTCATATTATTTGTCATTGTGCAAAGGTGAAACAAGAAGTCTTTGTGAAAACTGGGCTTGTATTGTATAATACAAATCACAGAATATAAACTATTTATTGACCCACTTAGGATTCTAATGAATTATTTCAAAGATCATATAGATGACAAAGTTCTGGAACTGAATATTAATTTATTGACAGTGGCTAGAATTTAATGTTACCAGGAACAGGTGGCACAGCAATAGAGGTGCTTCAAGCTATAGAGATGGAATCCATTCAAATTTACAAAAACCTGCCAACAAATATGGAAAACAAAACAGTGGCCCACAGTCTAAAATATACTCAATATATATTCCAATCCACAAGAAAGAAGACATCAGTGATTTCAGTAACCAACGGACCATTAATCTCCCATGCCAGCAAAGTGATGTTCAAGGTTTTACAACATAGATTTTTGCTATATATGGAGTGAGAAATGTGAGATGTTCAAGCTGGATTCAGAAAAGGAAGAGGCACTAGAGATCATATTGAAAACATACATTGTCTGATGGAATGCACCAACAAATTTCTGAAGAAAGTCAACTTGTGCTTTATAGATTATTGCAAATGCTTTGATTATATAGATTATGAGAAATTACAATTTGCTCTAGAAGAAAAAAGTGTGCCACAGCATCTTATTATCCTGATGGATAACCTATACTCTGGAAAAGAGGCCAATATCTGGACAGAATATGGAGAAACAGAGCTGTTTCTTTTTGAAAGGGGGTCAGACAAAGCTGCATCTTATTGCCCTATTTGTTTAATTTATATGCAGAACATATCATATGGAAACAGGATTGGACTTGGAAGAAGGAGATGTGAAAACTGGAGGAAGGAACATCAAGAGTTGAAGATATACAGATGATATCATATTACTAGCAGAAAATAGCGAAGACTTGGAACGATATTGCTTGGTAAAGTGGAAAATAGTAGGAAAAACGGAAGCGCTCATTATAAATGGATTCACACTATTAAGGAAGCCTTGCTCTTGGTTTTGCAAGACCTGAACAGAGCAGTTAATGACTGAGACTCATAGAAGTCTCTTATCCATAAGGTCATAAATTGAAGCTGATGTTACAGCAAATAAGAACATCAACAAAGAATATCAATACCTCCATTTTGGAAAAAGAATGTGTCCTACATTATCTTTCTTCCTCACTTTCTCAACTGAAGCCAAGCAGGCTGTGGAAATGCTGAATGCAGTGAGAAATTAGATAATCATGAACAAGGTGAGGGTTAATCCAGCCAAGACAGAAGGTCTGTTGGTCAGCAGGAAAGCCAACATAGAAGTGAAATGATAAGCTGTAGTTGGTGGGTTTGCATTCCCTCAAAAAGACCAATAGGTTGTTTACATGATGAAAAAAAAATCCTCAAAAAATGCAGGCAGAATACCTTTTGTCCCGATGAGCTCCTGCTGGGATTTGCCATATTAGTAAGACTGAAATTCCAAGTAGTTCATGACTACAGCTTTTGCTGTTTCTCGCAATCTTTTTTAAAAAGTATGTGAAAATGTGCATAACAGCCTGTTTGAATAACCAGTTCGAATTGGGGCACATCCAGGAAGTCAAAACATGATTGGTTGGATGTGCACAGGGGTGGGCTTGCTGGCAATGAAGCTGCTGGAGCCACCATTGTTGTTTTTCATGGACACGATCAAGCGTTATTTTCAAGCGGCAGAGCAAAAAAAAAAATTTTTTTTAAGCAGAAAATGGCTCTTCCGCATCTCTTGTTTTGCAAGGCAAAAAAGTGGGGGGAATGGAGGGAACTTTTGGGGAATAATAAGGCAGGTAATTCACGTGCAGCCAGCACCTTTTCTTGCGGGCATGCTTCTGAATAAATTGTGGGGACAAATTAACATTGCTGTAACAGTGAGGTAATGTGCTATTTTCTGCAATTAATTCTCCTGTCTGTCTGGGCCCCAAGCTCACAGCTTGGTGGGTACTCTTGGACTCAACATAGCTTCTTCTAGCTTCTACATTTGGCTGCTGTGGCCAGGAATGTCTGCTCATCTTTGTCTTACTGCACCTTTTCCTACAGAAGGTGGATTTGGCCTTTAATTACCTATAACAGATTAGACGATTGTAATACCTTAGATGTGGGGCTTCCCTTGAAAAAGTTTTCAGAAGCTATAATTAGTGCAAATTGTAGTGGCCACACTATTATCTGGTGCATACTTGAGGGGTCTTACATCACCAGTCTTGAACTAACTGGACTGATTTCCATTTTGTTTCTCCAGCTAGTTCAAGACAGGTGATATATGACCTCTCAAGTACACACCAGACAACAGTATGGCCACCACATTTTGCACTAGTTATAGCTTCTGAACACTTTTTTAAAAACAGCTTGGGGCCAGCATATCTGAAAGTCAATTTCTTTCCATATGAGCCTGGCCAGAATTTCAGAGCCTTAACAGAGGCCCTGTTGTCTCTCCTATCATCCCAAGAAAACAGGTTGCTGAGTACATGAGATAGGGCTTTTTCTGTAGAAGCACCTTGGTTGTAGAACTGCCTCCCAAAGGAAATCAGGCTGGCTCCATCCCTTTAGAGCAGTGGTTTCCAACCTGTGGCCCTCCAGGTGTTTTGGACTCCAACTCCCAGAAGCCAGAGCCAGCTGGTCCAATGGTCAGCAATTCTGGGAGCTGTAGTCCAAAACACTTGGAGGACCACAGGCTGGACACCACTGCTTGAGAGCTTTTGGAAGGCAGTTAAATGGCATTGTTTTATCTGGTCTTTGGTTTTTAAATCAAACCTTGAAAAAATGATTTCCAATTCTTTTTTTAAAAAAAGATGTGTTTATATCTCTTGCTCAGGGGTTCTGGTGGGCAGGGAAGCAATTAACAAATAATAAACAAATAATAAATTTATCTGTGTGGTTATGAAGATATGGGACACGGTGATCATGATGAAATTGACCTAAGGCTGAGGAAGAACTTGAGGCTTGAAAATCAACTCACTGAAAGACGGGAGCTTTTATTATTCTGGAATGATAAAGCAGGAGGAAATATCCACCCTGTCCATTTTTTTTATTGAATTAAATTTGCACTAAATGTTTGTATCTACATAAAATGTTTGCATGAGCATGTATGTGAGTTTCTGCATGGGTGTGTATATGAGTTTTATACTAAACCTAATAACATGATATCTTATGTTTCTATGTTTTATACAGTACCTGGAAAATCTATTTTTGGATTACAGAAAAGGATAAGATGAAGTGGCAACAAATGCCACCTCCACTACTGCCATCGTCTAGAGGGTAGGGTACTGAATTTTATCACTGGACAGAGTGTGATTTGGAGGAGAGCTTTGGGCTACCCCTGTAAAGAAGAATATCTATGTATTAAGTTTCCTTTTTTAGAAGACTAGGAAAGTGCTTTATTACAGGTCAGACTGTTTGCCCATGTATCCTTGTATTACTTGTTGGCTCTTCAAGGCCCCAGTTCTTTCCCACTACTTGCTTTTGACCACAGATATCAGAAAGTGAACTTGAGACTTTCTGTATGCAAAATGTGTGCCCTACCACTGACCTTCAGTCTTTTCCACCCTTTTCTGGTGCAACATTCTAGCATATGGTGCAAAACAACATTTCTGTAATCAGCAAAGGTGAATTCTTCTTGCAGGAGGGCATCGTGGGATCCAAAAATATGTACATGAAGCACTAGATAAAGGTTAAGAAAGTGTCCAAATAAAGAAGCATATGCTCACATCAAGAGACAATCCTAGAGAAGGCAACACCTTCTTTTTTTAAAAAAAAAATTTGAAAAGTAGAGGAATAGTTTCATAGGGAGCAAATGATAGGGCCATATGTACAAGGGGAGACGTGTCAACTGTGTTAACGGAAGATAAAAAAGAAAGCACTAAAAAAATATAGTATAAGGTCAAGCGGTTGGACTTGTTGAGAGAATGCCAGACAGATGTGAAAGCTTTGGGGTGAACCTTTTAGTGTTACAAAAGTATTCCTGTTAAATCTAAGGAAATTTTTGTGGAAGTAATGTCTTTCGGGATTTTATGGACCACATCAAATTTCTTGCAAGCCTACAATGACTGCCAAAATAATAACGAGTTAAGACTACAGCCTGCTTAACTACTAGATATAAACATTATGAGAAATATTTATATTAAAATAATGCTGCACAATATCTACCTGCCAAAGAATGGAAGGATATGGTTTTATTCAGACATATGAATCTGGAATTCTTATTAAAATTACACACACACACACGTAAGCACTAAATCTGCACCAGTAGCTAGCAAAAAATAAATGTATCACTTTACTTATAAACTGGGTGGGATCATCAAGATTGTAGGTTCTATTTTATGACAAGAATATCACGACCAACCACTACGCCAGCCCAAAATATTTGATGCCTAAAGTAGCACATCAAGACCAATCCCTCCCATCCTAGAGGAAGCACATCCTAGAGGGAGCAAGCAGGGTTCATTCTAGGGCAAGCTGGGTGCATATAAACCCTGGTGGCGCAGTGGTTAAATGCCAGTACTTCAAGCCACCACGTTGCAAGTTTGATTCCAGCAGGCTCCAAGGTTCACTCAGCCTTCCATCCTTTCATAGGTCGGTAAAATGAGTACCCAGCTTGTGGGGGCAATTAGCTAACATACATTGGTAACTGCTTAATGCAGTGTAGATGTGTAAATAGCTATTGCTTAGAACAATTTGTAAGCCGCTCTGATAGCCTTGTGGCTGAAGAGTGGGGTATAAATAACTAAAATAATAAATAAATAAACTTCTACAGGTCCATGGGGGTTAGTCCCACTTACTGTCATTGTTGCACACTGCCACCCTTTCCCTTGGTGAATATTGTTGCTGAAAGAAGCTCCCCATGCATACAGATGTGCATGCAGGGAAGTCCTCTTAATTCTCTAGCCCCAGTTTGGAGTACTTGTAACTGTATAACTCAGCATAACATAAAATGCATCTGATGAAGTGGGATATAGTACATGGAGACTTGTGCCAAATAAATTTTGCTAGCATTTAAGGTCCTACGAAACTCTGTTGTTTTTGTTGCATCAGACCAATATGGGAACCCTTCTGGAAACTATGCAAAGGGATATTATATCATCTTTGAGACTGAGTGAAAGAAGTGTGTAGGATAAGCTTTCATAGCCATGAATCGTCAGATGCATGGAGTGAAGTGGTTATAGACAGACATTTGTGCCCATGAAGGAGGAGGTGTGTGAGAGAATATTGTTGTTGTTGTATTTATAACCCACTTTCCCCCCAAGGCTGGGACTCAAAGTGGCTTACAGTTTTAAAAAACACACAATTAAAACATACAAAAAGTATACATTAAAACAGAACTAAACTAGTAATAGAAATACAAAACTTGTGGTTATGGTAATGAGGTGACAAGTTCCGTTTTAATGATGGTTATTGGGGAACAAAGTTGGGAAGAACAATTTTGCCTATAGCCAAAAGGGGTAGATAACCATATGAATAGTGGAGGGAGTTCTTGGAATATAGTATGATGATGGGTGGGAACCAGAAAGGAATTGTGATAAACTGGCCAAGAGAGCCCACATGAGGCTGGGGTGTTAACTAGTGTTATGTGTAGTGTGCCAGGAAACCATTGTCTCTGTTCAACCCACTGTCAATAGTCTGTAGTTTGTGGATATATCCCAATTCTGTTGTTTCTCTTTCTAATCTCCCTTTGAAGTCCTTGAACAAGAGACCTTGAAAGCTGAACTTGTCATCTCATCACCATACCCACAAGTTTTATGTTTCTGTTACCATACACACACACCACTGCTCATTCATGGGCATAAATGTCTATAAGCAGTTCACTCCATGCATCTGAAGAAACAGACTCAGGACTTGTCTAGAAGGGCAATCTACCCTAGCTTCCCCACATGTTGGAGCCCCATTGTCCAAACAATGCAGGACTCTTGCCCTTGTTTGCCTCTGGACAGTCCTGATGACACCTGAGGCAAAGCTGGGGGGCTGGGGTAAACCCTTTAAAAATGTTTCAGAATAACCCACAGGAAAACCCATGTCATGTGGGGAAACCCAGATGGGTCCAATGCAGAAGCACAAGAGTCCATACCTGCACAGCGGGCTGTATCACCGGATGCCTCTGCCACCACTGCTGGTGTTTCTCTGAAGCCCCCAGTTTGTGATCAAGGCCCCCTGCATGTGACCAGTCTTGATCACATGCTGAGGGCCTCCTTCCCAGCTTCAGAGAGTGCGACATGCCACAGTGGCAGAGGCGCCCAATGATACCAGCCGGTGTGCGTGTGCAGACTTCTGCCCATTGCTTTGCGGTAATGGGGGGGGGGATTCGAGCCAGCTCCAGGGCCATAATACTCTAGCCAGAAGGTGGAGTATTCTGGCCAGTGTAGACAAGCCCTCAGTCTACAAAAACCTATGCCAAAAAACTTCTTTCTTTTAGTTAGTCTCAAAAATGCTACAACATCCTTTGCATACTGATCCAGACTAACACGACTATATGTTTGACTTCTGGAAGTTGTAACTATGGATTTCAAGGCCTGTAATTCTCTTGTTTGCTAAATGAAGTGGTCTTGAAGAAACAGAACCTAATGATAAACAGAGCGCTGGAAGTAACAAACATCCCTCAACACAAGAATTTGTAACCACAGCAAGAGAGTTCGTTTCTCCTCCTTGGAACAGTGATTCTCATGCTTTCATATCCTATGTCGTACCAGATACATATACTCTATCAAAGAACCTGAATCTCAACATAATACAAACAAAAACATTTTTGGATGGAGAAGGACATTTTATATGTTTATATATATTCTGTTACTATATTTCTCATTTATGGTACATTTTAAGGACACACAAAATTGCAGTACTACTGTTGAGAAAGAGCACAAATATAAACATTTTATTTGCAGTGGAAAATTGTAAGAATACTATTGAGCATAACTCGTAACTGTAAAAGTTAAACAATATAAACACAAAAATTACAGTATTATTGTGAATAATTTTGATGCTATAACTAATACACCTTTTTAAGCTACTCCTATGTCCCACCAGTGGCAGATGTCCCACTAATTGAAAACTAATGCATTGAAAACACAGAAAACAGGAGAAACTACAAGATGCTTAGCAGTAAGACACATATAATCTCATAACACTATCCTTAAACATGATGTCTTCTTGCTCAGTGTTCCAATAAAAGATGCTTCTTGTATGGATCAAGTAGCTTCTTTTGTTATGGCAGCAGAAATGCTATAACCCCAAGGCATCTTTTAATATATCAACTAATTATTAACTGATTTATTAGGTTCTCGGATATCTGAGACAGGATTGTACAGGAAATACATACAGTAGGCTCCTTCAAAAACATGTCAAAGAATCCATGTATCTTTTTGTTTTATAAGAAAATTGGTTTCTGGTTAGGATTCAATTAAAATTGTAGAAGAGAAATTTTTGGTCATTTGTTTTTCTTTGGGGTGTATTTCTACCACTTGCCATATGGTTTCTTCCATGGGATAATTTCATACACCTGAGACCAGAGTCACTTTGTATTTCCAGTAAAAGACAAAGAGCCAACAAGGACAGCAGGCTATTAGAATAATACAATAAGAATAAATCTAGGTCCTAAAGGCAAATATGTACAATAAAAGCAGATAGCTATTTTCTTTCATTAGGGCAGTGCAGCATCTAACAATACTTTGTTGCCTAAAAATGGAACACAAATTATGGCTCCGTATCTAATATTTTTAAAAGTCCAAAATTTTTAAACACCAAAAATGTTTAAAAGTCTTGCAGTCTCTTTTCAGACATTATATAGGCTTGCCAAAATATCAGCATCCATGAAACTTCAAGGTTAAAAACCAATATGAAGGGGAGAGGGGTTGTAATGCCCTCCTGCCTCTACTACTCAGCTAGCATTTTGCCCCATCAACACAGTCTCCATCCCTCTGGAATGAAACTTTGGTTCCCATCTATTGCTCACCTTGAATTGCAAGCCTTCATCCCATCTAGTCAGATGCTTCCTGAGTTCTCATGTTGACGTCATCAACCTCACTTAGGAGATTTTCAAATGGGGGAACAAAACCCCACGGAGATCGGGAGAGAAACGAGGCTGTTCCGCTCCATTTCAAACACACCCGTCCTCTTCCTGACCTCCATTTGTTCTTCCTCCATCATGCTTTTATTTTCCTTCTGCTATTTTTTTACTAACGGAAGTTTCCATTAGTAAAAAAATAGCAGAAAATAGCAAAAGGAAAATGCAAGCAGGACAGAGGGAGAACAAATGGAGGTTGGGAGAAGGACGGGTGTGTGTGAAATAGAGCATTGGCAGCAGAACAGCCCCAATTCTCTCCCGATCTCTGTGGGGTCCCCCCCCCGTCTGAAAATCTCCTCAGACAGCAAGGGTATGCAAATTGGTGTATAGTTCATACTCTCCAACATTTCACAGATAAAAACTTGGATACATGTGGGCAAGCAACATTAGAGTGTGGTCATGATGACAAAAGTTATTAATGAGGAAGAACATACAAATTATTAATGAGGAAGAACACACAAAGACTGCATCAGTTTGCTTTTGCCTGAATCTACAGGGAAGAACAAAATTCTGCCCCTCCTCTCCCCCAATGAGCTGAGTGCAAACTATTTTTGCATGTTGAACTCAGTTTGCAGCCATTGAGAGAGAAACTGGGACATTTTAAAAGCAGCTGAAAAAGCGGCATGACAGAGGATTAATTGGGAAAGTTCAAAGCTGGAAGCTGGAGGGTATGTTAGTTTGTAGAATATGCTAAAGATGACCCACCTGGATGTACATATCTGCCTCCTCACATATATTACTTTTTTGGACTACATCACCCAGGATCCTGCAGCCAGCATGGCTAGGAAGAAAGTAAGAGGACAATGGAGGATTTTGGGTACGAAGAGTAATTAAAGGACTGCACGTGTTTTCCTTGCATAGCCCTTGACCCGAAACCTGGTTCATGCCTATGAGCTCTGCTTATATGATTCTTTGTCTTTTTACCTTTACATACATTGCCATGCCTACCTGCCTGCTCAAGGCTGAGTAGTACAATGCTCTGTGTGAAGATTTATCATTTCCAACTTAGTTTGTACTCTAGAAACAAAATGTTGGCACTGACGGTGCCAGTTATCTCATTTATTTTATGCATTATTTAAAAAGTTGTAATTATAACAATTATACTAACTATACGTGTGTGTGTGTGTGTCTATCTACCTATCTCCCACCCTACATGATGGAATTCCAGGGAATATGTAGAATAAATTTAAGCAGTTTAAAACAATTTAAAAATTAAAACAAATATAATTTAAAATGACTAAGGACTTTATCAGACCACCAACCCCAAACGTTTTTTTGCCAGCATATTTTGTGGTATTTTTATGCCAGCAAAAGAACACCCTATACCACACTTACCTGTAATCCTGGCAAAAGGCAGCCCCGGCAATGAATGAGGAGTGAACAGAGCTCCAAATGGAGCTTGTCTGAAATCTCGTGGATTCTCATGAGAATACCTAGCATGGAAAATTAAAAAAAACAAAACAAAACAAACAAACAAACAAAAAACAACAAACAAACAAACAAACAAAAGAAACAAAAGAAAAAACAAAAAAACCCACAAAACACACACACCACACCCCCCCCCCAAAAAATAACACAAAAAAAGTTACACTAAGCACATAAACACACTTTAAAACTTTCAAGTAAACCAAGGAGGGTCATAAAAAGAGTGTCACCTACCTGGATGTCACAATCTCACCTGGAAGCGTTCTGGATGGACTGGCCATTGATGCTGTATTCACATGAAAAAAAAAAAAGGCACAAGGTTTCAAAATGCCGGCAAAAAATCACCACAGCCAATCTATTGATGGCTTGGCCCACCAATAAAATAGATTGGTTTATGGACAGTACATAAACGTGAAAGGGCAACATCATTTGATATACACATCCTTTTGCATTTATATGACATTGTTATGATGCCATATTTCATGTGTCTGATAAAGTCCTTAAAAAGCCTATTGAACATTTAAACAAGTTAGAACAGGGGGGAAAGGCTAAAACAATTTCTTACAGCTCCTGATATCTTCAAAAGTTTCACTATTGTCTCCAGGCTAGTGAAAAAATCATGTTGGTGATGCCAACTCCTGACTGGTGCAAAAGTTTCACTACGCACGAGTGCTCTATTCAAATGCTCTTTGCAATCCAGCTTTCTAGGCCTTAGAAAACCATACCTTTTTTCTTTGCTTTGCTTTCCAAAACCTTTCTTCTTGTTTACTGTGTATCTTACAGTACCTTGGCCTACAATTTGTGTGTAAGATCTAGAAAAGTGCCAAGACTGTTTTTTTTTAATGTAGAATTACATATTTCCCCCTAGAGTGTTGAGGAAACGCATTTCTGCTCTTCTTTAGGCGTAATGAGACCTATGAGCATACAGCTGATTCAGTGGAATCCAACAGTCAAGAGTTTAATATGCTCTGATGACAGCTGACTTTACTTCATAGTGCAGTTGCAAAAAAAGAAAAGAAAAAAGAAAAGTTAAAAAAAAAGGAGCATTGCTAATGATTAAAGCAGATGGGCAGCAGGAGGAAAACAATGTTAGAATGTGTGAGAGGTGAAAGGTCAGGATGAACTAGCCCAGAGATTTCCTGTGGTCTGGGCTGTTTTGTACTACCTGTCATAACAGGGGATTGTTTTTAATTGAGTAATTAATGTTTATACATTGCAAAATTAAAATTTGACATTCTAGACTGTTTGGGATTTTAATCAACACCAAAGCTAGCCTGAGTACATTGCCTAAAGTTATTTATTAATTTATTGATATTATTACTTCAAATTCATTATTAATAGAACTTTTTAATTCATTTGTTGTTGTTGTGGGAGAGCATCAGGAGGATGTCTTGACACCTGGACTGTTAGCTTTGGGTTGTTGGGTTTTTTTAAAAAATAACAATATCTTAGTGTTATTTAAAAGAATGGGAATAGAAGTCAAGATACTAGCACCCAACTAAAATGTATTAATTCTTGAACCCTCTATTCATGAATGGTGCTGTAAAAATCAATGTTTAAACTGGATAATCCCCACCCCCGGAACATACAGTTTGCAAATATCTACATTTATTTTAGAAATCTTTTAACCAAGAATTCAAAGGGGTGCAAATAGATCCACCAATACAATTTTGAAAGTTAGCTTTTTGGTCAATAGCTGGATAAATACAAATGCATAACAGCAGCAGAAACAACAGGCCTTTGAGTTTTGAGCATGCTTGTGTATTTGGAGAAAGGATAGGGTTGCAGTGAGGGGTAAAAGACTGCCTTTAAAAGATGATGGTAGAAAATATTAACATTAGTGCTGGAATGGGGAAATGTACTTTCAAGCCCAGAAAAAAGGGAACTATACTGAAGCTGCTAGCCTTTGTTAGGAGGGCTATAACTTCGTAGTATATGCTTATTACGCTACAGGTATATGTACGGTATATATAATGTTTTAAAGCCAGATATCTGTTTATTTACATATGCATTAATTCTTCACTTTACTATTTTAACAAAACTTTTAGAACTTTTGCAAAACTTACTCAGAATGTAGGAAAGGGAAATTTATTACTTTGTTATAACGTCAACATAGACATTATAGACATCCCATACTTTAGATCCTCATATATACATCTGTGTGGTTAAGCATTGATCTCCCTTCTGAGAAGAAGAATCAGTTTTCCCCAGATTAGAGATTAGGCATCCAATCCTATACAAATTTACCTGGGAATACAATGCATTGTACTCATTCACACCTAGGTCTTAGCAGATGTATATGGGATTGCACTGTACAAACAATCCAAAGAACTAGTTTTATTTAAGCAAGGTCCAAAGTTGGAAAGGAAAAAAAGAAGATAAGGCATCTTCAACATCTCTGACTGTTTTCACTCTTTTGAAAATCTTTTTTTCTGGACCGTGCCTGTATATTTGCCTCACCAGCTGTTCTTTCTACTTTACAAGGCTGAAAGGGAACAATACATTCTGTACCCTGGCTGACATCATTATTGAGCAGTGATTATATGCTGTGCAACCACACCAATGAAAATGTAACAATGCAACAAAGAAGGTATTAATTAAGAAAAAAAGTTCAGAAAACAAGAATGTAACAATTTATATACACTTCCTGAAATACTGTATGCAGTCATGCACATGTAAAATTCTGAAGAAATCAAAAGGATATCTAACTGAATAAAGGATTGTAGTCCAAGTTTATGAATCACAAAAGTGACTGTCCTTAAAATACATCACGCAAAGGGGCAATCCTTAAAATATGTTGCATAAAGGGACTATCCTTAAAATATGTCATACCTTGAAAGGTCTGCTCGAACACCCTGTTCCCCCTGTCAAGTTTTTAAATTTAACTTTAATTTATGAGTTTGCTCTCCCTCCCATTTTGACCAATGACAACTTTAAGGAGTGAACCCGAAATGAACAGTCTACACTACACTTGATCTGTTGTCCTACCTATCTTACACCTTAATGAAATTAAAGCCATTCAGTTCAATTGCCACACTTCAGTCTCTATAAATTATAAGGAATGGACTATGTTAGAAAGAATTTCAATGAAAATGCCTATTTGATTAACAGCTTTGATACCTGACATTATTCTCTAGTTAGAAATTCAGCTGCCCTTTACCAGTGCACACAGGCTCGTGGTCTGGAGATATACCATATTTGGGGGAAATATTATGATGAGATGCTATCAGTGTAAAAGTAAATGTTTCCCAATCCCAGCATCCTCCCACTTTCACACACATTTGTTTCCATATCTCTCTGGCTTTTCTTCGCAAACGAAGATTCAGGAAGGACTCATCCCGCGCTTTCTGCAAGTGCGCTGATGACTAAAAAGGCCAGTCCGAGATAAACAAGTCTAGTTGCAGAAAGCACAGCAGAAGGTCTCCTTGGGTGATGTTTCTGGGTTGTGATTCTTTCTGCGTTGTCGTTTCTCTTCAAGACTTGTTCGGTGTGAGTTCTCAAATAAGGCTGCAGCATTGTGGATAGTGCGTCTCCATGCCTCCCGATGTGAGGCCAGGGCGGACCACTGTTGGTGATCAATTTGGCCGAGCCTGAGATGTTGTTTCAGGGAGTCTTTGTATCGCTTTTTTGGAGCGCCCCTCTTATGCTGACTCGTGGCGAGTTCACCGTAGAGTAGTATTTTTGGGAGGCGATGGTCCTCCATCCTAGAAACGTGCCCTGCCCAGCGCAGCTGTGTTCTCAATATCATGGCCTCAATGCTGGTGATCCCTGCTTGCTCAAGGACAGCAACGTTCATCACATAGTCAGTCCAGTGTATATTTAGGATTGTGCGTAGACGGTGCTGATGAAAGCGCTCGAGGAGTCGTAGGTGGTGGCGATAGGTGACCCATGTTTCAGATCCATAAAGGAGGATAGACAGTACAATGGCTCTATACACACTGATTTTTGTGCTTTGCCTCAGGTGTTTATTGCTCCAGACTCTTTTGTGAAGTCTTCCAAATGCACTATATGCCTTTGCTAATCTATGATCGATCTCGTTGTCAATCTTGGCATCTGAGGAGATGATGCTTCCCAGGTAGGTGAACTGCTGAACGGACTTGAGCACAGATTTGCCAATGGCAATGTGGGGATGGTGGTGTTCGTCCTGTGGTGCAGGCTGGTAAAGAACTTCTGTTTCCATATATTACCTGGGATATGATACTTGAGTATCCAAGGCAGGATAGTCCAAGAGTGAGTTGAAGTTGGGTTGGTTTCTGTATATGGAATGGGTGGGGAAGCAAAGTGTCTTTGGCTGGTCCCAGGGGTGTGTTCTGTTATGTTCTGCAAGGCATGCAGCAATAAATACAAAAACTAGACCCACTGAGAAGCCAACTATCAGCACTGTTTGATGTGCTTGTCCTCAGCAGTAGCTATTACTGCAGAGTGCAGAAGAACAAAACCCTTTAGCAATATTTGGCAATATGGCACTGACCAACCTTGAAATGATGCACAGACACAGTTGGCTTCTTCCAAATTTCTTGGAGGCTCTTTATCTCTTGTTGCAAGATATATTACCAACATACAATGTCTGAAGTAATACAAAATACTCACAATAGCCAACCCACCTCTCTCAGCAAACTTACACAGCAACTACTCCAACCCACCACAATTCACTAGGACCCACTACAACCCACACCTGCTCTATGTCTTAGCTCACTCATATACTGTAGTGATTACTCAGGGTTGACACCTGATATTACACATCCTTCACAGCCATACAAAATATTTTACCTTGTCTTAAAGGAACATTGTTCCCAACAGGGTGTGACTATGGTGGGGGCAAAAATAAAGGTACCACCCTCAATAAGCAGTCTTTCCCCCACCCAAACTCCTTCAGTCCCCAAATTTCTAGAATTGTGTGCAACCCAAGATCAGGTTTTGTTCAGCCCATTCAATGGGGATAATAAGTTACTGAAAGCACATTGCTTGTGTCTGAAGACATTTTATCAAACCCTCAATGTTCTTCCCAAATGATTATGGAAGATCCAAGTCAATTCAAGTTATTTATGACCAAGTGGTCAAAGTGGAAATGAGATTAATTATGGGACCCATTTCCACTTTAACTGGCACAGCAACATGTTATTGAATCCTGGGATCTGCAGTTCTTGTAGTGGCTCTGACCAAACTACAAATCCCAGGATTTGATAGGGTGTTGCAGCTATGGCAGTTAAAGTGGAATCCTAGTGCTATAACCATGTAGTCTGAAAGATCCCATTTC
Source organism: Gambelia wislizenii (assembly GCA_030847615.1). Taxonomy (NCBI): domain Eukaryota; kingdom Metazoa; phylum Chordata; class Lepidosauria; order Squamata; family Crotaphytidae; genus Gambelia; species Gambelia wislizenii. The sequence continues at coordinate 157,949,734 of JAUMIR010000001.1, read as the reverse complement.
TCTCTATTCCCCCCCCCCTCACTTTAAAATACAAGCCAATGGGACAGAAGGCTGGTCAGTTTGGGGGAAATGACATGGGGGAAAGGATTTCCCATATCTGTTCGCTCATATGACTTTTTTTCCATTTAAAAGTCATGGTTTTTACTATTTCCCCCTCACCCACCCGCCCAAGATGTCATTTTAGCAAATGGAAACTTTTAGCATAAACTGCATCAAAGGGTAAATTTTAGAGAGGAGATGGTATGAACCCCTTTCCTTAGGCCATGTTTGGTAGTTGGATCAGCTTTCATCTGGGTGCTTTTGTTTCTTTGGACTTTATCAGATGAGCCCCATAAGCATTATTTTGCTGGCATAAAAAATCCATTTTTATGCCAGCAAAAGAATACCCCCCCCCCACTGTACTTACCTTCTTTCCTGGCAAAGGCTTCCCCATTCTCTTCCTCCTTTGAAATCCCGCAGATTATTGCAAGACTTCATCGTGCAGGAAATTAAAAACAAACAAACAAACAAACAAAAAGGATATACAAAAAGTGACACAAAGCACACAAAAAACCCCACTTTAAAACTTACAAGTAACCCATGGAGGGCCATAAAAAGTGTGTCACTTACCTGGATGTGTTGGTGATGCCAGAAGTGTTGGCCCCGTACCGGCCATTCTCAATGCATTGACATGAGTACAATGGCACGAGATTTCACATGCCAGCAATGCCGGCACAAAAGCGCCACAGGGGATCAATTGAAAAGCATGGGTTTGGGTGGGGACATAAACACAAAAGGGCGAAGTCGTGTGATACGCACACCCTTTTGTCTTTATGTGGCATTGTTATGACACCGTATTTTATGCGTCTGATAAAGTCCTTTGTCTTGAAGGAATAAGCAAGGTAATATGTTTGCCATAACCTCTAGTTTTGACGTTAATGGGTTAAGTCCCATAGAAAAGAATAGACTTATTGCAAGGCGGCATTGTCCATATTATGGAATCTGATGATGGGCCTCAGAGTTTTGAAAGAATATGCAGGATCCCTGAAAGGGAGGTCCTCTCTCTAAGAAAACATGGTGAGGGTGTGGTGAGGCACAAAGACCTCCTGCTCAGCTTCTAGACAAAGGAGGAAGACTTAGACACTCCCCTTTCCCTAGAATCCCAATAACAAAACATTAGAAAGTTACGTCAACACATATTCTGTTTGGCTTCTATCAGTTAACCCTTCAATAGCAAAACATTTCCACTTATTGGATTACAAACTATATATTCCAACATTTTTGAACTGCCATTTCCCCAGTCTTGCAGCTAGCAGGACCACTGGCCATTTTGGTTGAAGGATTCTAGAAGTTATAGCCCAAATAAGTTATTTTTCATACTCTGTGCTATGAAACATGCCTCCAGTCTATAATGGGCCACCATTTTAGAGAGAAATGTGACTCTCCCTCCATGTTGTCCTTTCCTGCCTTGGAGAATTGTGCTTGCAGCAGCAGTGAAAGGGGAAGCTTACAGGTGGGTTGTGGAGATTTATCCATTAAGCCACCGTAACACCTCTTCGTGCTTTGCTTTCTCTTCTCCCATGAGGCTTGTGCAGCCTGGAGTTTGGGAGATGACACTCTTTAATGATCTGGGAATGTTTTTGCAGAGGTTGTAAGTTGCAACATCCTGTCCCTCCATTTTGTAAGCTGAGCACATAACTCAGGAACGTCTTTCTTGTTTCAGTTTCATCCTATTGCCCAAGAACATCTGCTGGGATCGAAACTCTTACCATTTCCTTTATAGTCAAAGGAAACATGAAACAGTTTTGGTACGTGGAAAGCTACAGAGAATTCTGGTGATAGAGCTGTAAATGTCTGGAAGTGCTTGGAGTCTGTTTCACATTGAGTCAGTTTAATGGCTTAATTTTATACTTAATGATTTTAACTACACATAGGGAAAGCAAATTAGTCCAGCCAGTATTTAATTTCTGTGGGGCAGTAGAAGCAATCAGATAGTATGCTGCTGGTATAGAAATCAGATTTTCTGATTTGGAAGTGCTTCCATTTAATCCCAGATGTGGTGGAGCTGGTTTTGTTTAGTTTGTGATGAGGGAATAGCAATGGGCACACACTTAAAGAGAATTTACTGCACCATACCCCAAAATAATGCCCTCCAGATGTGTTGGATTATAACTTCCATCATTCCCAGTAAAGATGCCCAGTGTTGGTTGGGAAAGATGGGGCTTGTAGTTGGGAAATGCAGCTGTACTGGGTGATGTTCTTATGTGCCTTCAAGATTATACAGCTTATGGTGACAATATCCAAAGGTTTTCTTGGCAAGATTTGTTCAGAGGAAGTTTGCCACTGCTTCCTGTGAGGCTGAGAGAGTGTGACTTCCCCAAGGCTGCCCTGTGGGTTTCAATTGAAGAGTGGGGATTTGAACCCTGATTTCCTGGTCTCCTGGAGACCAGGCTGCTCTACGGCACCATTATAACTTGAAGAGTGTGCACATGCATTCATGTGTACACACACACACACACAGAGGTTCTGGCCAAAAGCATAGTTACCCAGTACTAAAGAAGTGATAGTAACAATGGCCTAAATCCAACTGCTACTTGCAATTAGAGTAGACCCATTGAATCAATTGGGATTTACATAAATGTTGGCTTAGCATCCAGCAGTTGATTTAATGGGTTTCATCTAGTTGGGACTAGCAACTGGATTTAGGCCAGCATCAGCACCGATGTTTTAAATTACATACAAAGAATGGCCTGAAGGAACATGACACATTTCTACTGTTGACACTAAACAGATCTGGTCCTCTAAGCCATCTGGAATGGTTGGTGACTGCCTGGGTACCACATGTCTGAAGTAAAAAAAGCTCTGAAGTGAAATAAGTAGATACAGCTTGGATTCTTTTTCAAGAAGCAGTAGATACGAAACAACTTTGTGGATAGGTGTAACACATAAACAGACCCAGAGAGAGGCACCCTAGTTTTTTGACGTTGAGGAAGGCTATTTTGGGGTGTTGTCTCTCTGCTAAGCAAAGCTAATTTCAGTAAACTTAGGGAAACTGGGTGTGATCCCATGGTCAGGAATTCTAAAAGAGAAGGGAGTTCACAATCAATGGGAGTTTCTTAAAAGTAGATATTGAAGACACAATTTAAACAGTTCCAGCGAGGAAGAAAAAATGGACGGTGTCTAAAGAAACCAGGATGGGTGTCTAAAGAACTTTCAACTGAGCTAAGATTTAAAGGGGATATGTACAAGAAACTGAAAAAGAGAAAGAAATGAATAGCCAGTACATGTAGGGAGAAAGTCAGAAATGCTAAAGCACAGAACAAGTTCAGGCTTACTAGATAGGTAAAAACCAATAAAAAGGACTTTTTTTGTTACGTCCATAGCAAAAGGAAGAACAAGAAAATAGTAGGGCCACTGTGTGGAGATGATGGTGAAATGCTAACAGGAGACAGCGAAAAGGCTGTCAGAACTATTCAGAACTACTCAGTATCTTCTTTGCCATAGGGCTTTATCAGACACATCAAATACGGTGTCATAACAATGCCACATAACCGCAAAAGGGTGCGCATATCAGATGACATCGCCCTTTTGCAGTTATGTCCCTACCAAAACCCATACTTTCTAATTGATGGCTTAAGCCATCAATTGATCCTCCTTGCTGTTCTTTTGTTGTTGTTGTTGTTGTTTTTTGCCGGCATTGCTGGCGTGTGAAACCTTACAGGTCCCCCCCCCCTCCATAATTACCCCATCAGTGGCTGGTCCGGTGCGAACACTTCCAGGTAAGATCACAACATCCAGGTAAGTAACACACTTTTCATGACCCTCCCCAGGTTACTTGTAAGTTTTTTTAGTGTGTTTTTGTGCTTTGTGACACTTTTACCTTGTTATTTTTGTTGTTTTTAAAAAATTTCCTGCACTATATATTCTCGACAGAATACATGGGATTTTGAATGAGGAAGACCTCTTTCACTGCCGGGGAAGCCTTTGCCAGGATTAGAGGTAAGTGCAGAGGGGGGGGGCGTTCTTTTGCTGGCATAAAAATTGATTTTTTTAATGCCAGCAAAAGAACGCTTTAAAGGGGCTCATCAATCAAACTCAATCTGGGTTTCTCAAAAACAAGTCATGTCAGACTAATCTTATCTCTTTTTAAATAAGAGTTACAAGCTTGGTAGATGGCAGGAATCCTGTGGATGTAGCATATCTTGATTTCAGCAAAGCCTTTGACAAGGTTCCCCATGAAATGCTTTCAAACAAGCTAATAAAATGTTGCCTAGACAATGTTACAAGGTTTGCCTATTAAATAACTAGATTGTGTTTCTACATTTCAGACAAATCAGAGAGAACTGATTGTGAATGCTTGAATGGTGATCTTGAACATGTCTGAACCTGCATGACAAGCACAACACTCTCGTCCATTCAATTAATTGTCAGTCATCATCTAAAGCAGCTGTGTTGTTTGTTGTGTGCTGGAAAAATGTTAAGTTTAAACGTTGAGCAATGTGTGTGTCAATTTGAAATTTTTAGTTAAAAAAAAAGCCCCAATTGAATCTGCATGCCTTGTGTGTGTGTGTCTGAGTAGCACAAAAGATTCAGAGAAGTATGTGAGAATGTGGAAGACGATGAATACCCTGGACGACCTTCCACTTCAAGAACCAAAGAAATTGTGGGGAAAATCAGCCAGATACTTCGAGGAGACTGCCAACTCAGTGTCCGAATGATAACTGAAGCTGTGAACATTGACTGAGGACTTTTTCAAATGGGGGGGGAAAGCCCCCAAGGAGGTCAGGGGAAGAACGGTGCTGTCCTGCTTACAGCACTCCATTTCAAATGGCACCATCCTCCCCCCAACCTTCCCCCATGCTTCCTCCATGCCGCAGGCACTGCTTTTTATTGACAGGGTTTTTCCATCAATAAAAGGGGCACATTTCTCATGCCTGCAGCATGGGGGAAGATTGGAAGGAAGACAGCGTCATCCGAAATGGGGCGTTGTAAGTGGGACAGTGCCATTCTTCTCCCAACCTCCTCGGTTCCCCCCACCCCATTTGAAAAAGTCCAAAGACATTGTATGGAAAATTTTGCATGAGGATCTCAACATGAGAAAAGTTTGTACCAAGATGGTCCATAGGGTTGACACACCAGAGCAAAAAGAGTGTTGCAAGGACATTTGCACTGACATTCTGCAGCAACTTGAGGCGGACCCAAACCTTTTTCAAAAAATCATCACTTGTGATGAAACCTGGATCTTCCAGTATGATCCTGAGACAAAATGATGCTCAATACACTGGGAAACACCATCATCACCAAGAATGAAAAAAGCACGTCAAAGCAAGTCCACATTCAAAGCCATGCTCACTGGGTTTTTTGACATCAATGGCGTAATTTTGGCAGAATGGGTTCCAGAAGGCAGAACAGCGAACCAGCATTATTATAAGGAAGTTTTGATAAAGCTGAGAGAAAGAGTCAGGAAAAAAAGGCTGAAACTGTGGAAAAAGGGTTTTGTTCTTCATCAAGACAATGCACCTGCAAACACAACACTTTCTGTGAAGCAATTTTTGGTTGATAAAGGCATTACTACACTTGAACATCCTCCATATTGGCCAGATTTGGCACCATGCAACTTTTTTCTTTTCCCTAAAGTGCAATTGGTGCTTAAAGGAACACATTTTGAGTCAATTGATGCAGTAAAGAAGAAAATAGATGTGTTCAACCAGGTGACAGAAACTGATCTGCTCCACACCTTTGACCAGTGGAAAACAAGACTGCATCAGTGTGAGAGTGTGAATGGGGAGTATACTGAAAGGGACAAGCATTAGAATTGTAATACAGTTGTCCTTCCACATTCATGGATTTAAGTATTCACGGCTTGAAAATATTCTTAAAAAAATAATAATCCAAAAAACAAACCTTGATTTTTCCATCTTATATAAGGGACACCATTTTGCTATGCCATTGCATATATTGGGACTTGAGTATTCACAGATTTGGGTATTCATGGGGGGTCCTGGAACCAAACGCCAGCAAATGTGAAGGGACAACTGTACATATAACTAAAGATGGGTTTATCAGTCTTGTTATTTAATAGACAGACCTCTTACTGTTAGGAGGATTTGTAATTGGTTCACAGGCTGAACCCAAAAGGTGCTCACCAATGGCTCCTCTTCATCCTGGAGAGAAGTGGCTAGTGGGGCGCCACAGGGTTCTGTCCTGGGCCCAGTGCTATTCAACATCTTTATCAATGACTTGGATGAGGGAATAGAGGGTATGCTTATCAAGTTTGCAGATGACACCAAATTAGGAGGGGTAGCTAATACCCCCGAGGATAGGATCAGAATCCGAAATGACCTTAACAGATTAGAAAGCTGGGCCAAAACTAACAAAATGAATTTCAACAGGGAGAAATGTAAGATACTGCACTTGGGCAGTAAAAATGAAAAGCACAGACACAGGATGGGTGACAGCTGACTTGATGGCAGTACAGGCGAAAGGGATCTAGGAGTCTTAGTAGACCACAAGCTGAACATGAATCAACAGTGTGATGCAGCATCTTAAAAAAGCCAATGTTATTATAGGCTGCATTAATAGGAGTATAGCGTTTAGATCGAGGGAACTAATAGTGCCATTCTATTCTGCTTTGATCAGGCTTCACTTGAAATACTGTGTCCAGTTCTGGCTACTGCAATTCAAGAAGGATATTGAAAAGGATATTGACAGGAAGGATATTGACAATTCTACAAGGATATTGAAAAACCTTTGGTACAGAAGCTTTAGCGCTACTTAACTGTATTTGTGTTTGCTATGTTACCGTGTATTTTAATGTTGCTTTTCAACAAAAGGCCCTCAACTTGACAGGACAGATGGAAAACATGTGATAAAATTCTATCTTGCTTCATAAATCTCTGTCTTTGAAATGAATAAAACAGCCAATGCTGAGAAGCAAGGCTTGGAAAATTCAGATCCTTATTCTATCCCCAGCACTGGGTGACATTCCCTAACATCATGTGATGTCACATAAGCAAACAATAAAATCAAAAGAAAACAATTTTCCTCTCTGAAAATATGGCATCTGATAGCCATTATGCCATTGGTTTGGGGATGAGACAGTGTACACATGTAAATGTCTGTACTTCAAACAACATATTCTCAACGCCACCTCCACTGGCTCAGTTTCTTACATATGATGTCAATGGACCCCATACAGTTCATGCAGTTTATAGCTAGTGATTGAACTGAGCAGCTAAGTTGACATTGAGAAAGACTTCTATCCTCTGTTTTAAAAACCACACAACCCACAAATATTAATGGGTATGGGATTATTTATTGGATATCCTATAGTGATAGTTCTATTTGTTCATAAGGCTGCTGCCTTCTTCTTTAGCAGATGATAAATAAGTCCAGTCCTTCACTCCATAACTGGGGTGGGGGGGATGTGGAGTTAAGTAATATCTTTTGAATTATTCAATATAAAGTCAGAAAACTGGTCACTGGTGCATAATGGCAATTCCAGCCTCTGATTTTCACACAGAGCAATTTGAGTTCTCATAGGGTGTTTTCTAGGCAAAGTAACAACACTACACATTATATTGCTATTAAACAACATATTTATTAGTTCTCTCTCTCTCTCTGTAGCACACTTATTATTATTCTGTGCTGGTTTCTTTGCCCCCTTGCCCCCGCCACGTATTTTTGAAACTGGAGGCAAGATAGTTTGTTTGGTCATGCATTTTGCCTCCTCCCGTTTTTTAAATGCCCTATTCTATGCGTAATAATATCTTCCTGCTAAGTATAGATGGAGCTATTCCAATGTGAATAATCCATATAAATTGTGTACTGGATTGACCCTTGTTTCAGAACTATCTGTCATCATATTGCGCTTGCCAACAGTACAATGGAGAGAGGCTTCCAGAAGCCTTCAAGGGCCTCCGTGTGTGCATGTGCCTTCAAGTTGACTGTCACCTTATGAATTTCATAGGGTTTTCTTAGGCAAGGAATACTCAGAGGTGGTTTTGCCAGTTCATTCCTCGACTTTGTTATTAAAGGCCATTCCCCCTTATTTAGGCCCCAAATAGAATTTCTAGAAAACTGTAAACTGGTTTTACCAGAAGGAGTAGGAGTGAAAGGTGTCTAAAGGTGGTGGAAAAATTAGAGTGAGTACATATAATTTATTGTAATTTACTTTTTTTGTGAAAAAATGCTGCCATCTAATACTTGCTGCTCAGCCAAATTGATCACCAATAATGGTCCGCCCTGGGCTCACATTGGGAGGCATGGAGATGCACTATCCACAATGCTGCAGCCTTATTTGAGAACTCATGCCAAATAACTCTTGAAGAGAAATGACAACGCAGAAAGAATCACAACCCAGGAACATCACCAAGGAGACCTTCTGCTGTGCTTTCTGCAACCGGACTTGTTTATCTCAGATTGGCCTTTTTAGTCATCAGCGCACTTGCAGAAAGCGCAGGATGATTCCTTCCTGAATCTTCGTTTGCGAAGAAAAGCCAGAGAGAGAGAGAGAGAGGTTTTCTATAGATATTCTTGGCACTATCCAGCAATAATTATTAGGAATTCACATGACATTCCATTGCTTTTAAAGGAGAAAACAGCTACTGAAGGAAGAGTTCAGTAGTCCTCCTCCATTTGCTGTATTAGTTTATTTTGGAATTATGCCTCCACATACCTTACTTTAGATTTGATTGGTGGCAATCCATGTGTAAAAACATGGGCTTACTGCCATCATGAGTACTTCTCCCTATATAGAGAATTTCTTTGGTCTTTTCATCTTATTTGTCCTTCCAAGAGAGGGAATCTCTATTTACTCATGTATCTGCATTGCTGATTTTGCATTTCACCTCAGAACCAACTCAAATTTCTCATTCTGACTGAGTTCTAGGAAGATTTTATGAAGTCCTTGTTGATACTAGTAATGGTATCTTAGGAGCCATGGACACTGCTTATTGGGTTCTCAGCAACACAGAACTCATGGAGATTGTATTTTGAATATGCTGTGTGGTCTTTGATGCCTTTGGGCAAAAAAGAAAATGATAAAATATCAGCAATGTTTCTTTGGGGTTGTCTAAATGGCAAAAATACTCCTGATAGAATTCGAGGAGAATATAATTTGTCTAAATGGCATCCCGCGTCAATCCACCATATTCAGAAGGAGAGGGGACCAAAACCACAAAAACCTCAGCAGGAAAAGCCTTCACAGTGTTTCTTGTATTTTTAAAAAAAGCTCCGCAGGGAATGTACATTCCCACTCGTTGGGATAACCGATTCGCTTTGATTGGCATTCCCAATAAGAGTGGAAATGGAAACCTGATAGGTCAGATAAGTGCAGGGGTGGAGCTTGCTAGCAAGGCAAGCACCTGGAACCACCATGTTGGATTTTTGTTGTACTGATCATGTGCTTAGGAAAAGAAACAGCCTTTCTCCCTTTTCTTCTATTTATTTAGGTGGAATATTGCACTTTTGAACCCTAGATATGCTTTTTAAAAAATACTGTTCCACGGTGGCAACTAGTGACAATAAAAATGCAAGTAATTCACTTGTGCCTGTCATCTTGATTCGCAGGCATGTCCATTGGAACAGCAGATAGCTTCGCATGCCTGCGATCTTGCCAAAAAATCCCATTAAAACAAATTGAAGCTGCTTTGACTTGGTGCTAGTGCACATCAATCCACAATTTCCCTCCTTCTATAGACAAGCCCTTGGTGATAATCAAACGAGCCTCTAAAAATGTTCCTGTGCCACTATATTTTAAAGTGTAGGTGTCCTGGCACAATAACCCTTTTTATCACACATTGCTGTAATAACGAGAAAGAGCAGCCCCAGCATTATTGAAGCACGAACGCTACCACTGTTTAGTTCTGCAGTTGCCTGGGTGCGAGATCTTGGTGGTTCTTGCAAGAAGACGCAAGTGCACTTAAAAGTCTAAAAACAGCTAAATTAAAAAATAAAACCAACACACAAGCACTGAAACAGACATAAAAATATGCCCACAAAATGGGGAGGTTCATAAAAAGAGTGTCCCGTACCTAGTTTTCATGTTCTCACCCAGAAGTATTCTGGCGGGAACCACCCATTGATGCTGTATTCACGAGAGCAGAACAGTGTACAGTTTCAGACACTTGCAATTTTGCAACAAAAATGCCATGGCAGATCAATTGACGGCTTTGGACCATCAATAAAAAAATAACGCCTTAGTAACAACTGCATAACATCATAGCATGACATTATGCGATATGGGTGCACTTTTGTGTTCTTTTGGTGTCATTATCACACCATATTTGCTGCGTCTGATAATCTCCATAGTTCTTCCATGCCAGATCAATGTGAATAATATGTGCTGCTATATCTGTAGCCCTCTTGTGGTTCCTAGAAATGGTGTCTCACCATGACTTGGGCCTAGCAGTGACATCAATAGAAGCCCACATATACTCCTGAAGTGTCTGCATGTGAGCCACAATAAAGGTGAACCTGGCCTGTCTATTACTAAGAGAACTGTTCTAATAAAAGGCATCAATATTTCCTACCCACAACCCCCCTGTTCTCTAGAACTGTGCTTCTCAGCTTATCTGATGTGGGGACTAGAAAGTATATTTTCCCAATATGCCTGGGACCAGCACTGTATTTGTGCCTGTTGGCTACAATTGCTTCTTTCTTTCCTGAAAACTCACTTGGGACTAGCAGCCAATGGGTCCAGGACTGGCACTGGTCTAGAGACCACCACTTTGAGTAGCAGTGCTCTAACGTCAACATCTCTTCTATTAGACCACTTCCAGTTGATTTATCTGATCTTTTCTGTTTATTGGATAAAAATATTACCATATCAGTATTTAAGAAGAAAGAAAACAAAGAAATCAAGAGGGTTAAAATTAAACTTTAATATAAAGTTTGTTCAAGTGTTGACTTCACATTTAATGTATGGCAGAAGTAATCCCAGACATCAGTGCAAGCAACAAAAACAAAAATACCATAGGCGGGTAATAACAAAATAGAGGTTTGGTGCAAGATACAAACAAAATGGCAAATTATGCCATTGATTGCAGGGTGCGTGTCACGAAAGCCGCCTTCTTCATGTATGGATTAATTTCATTTTAATGAGAGAAATTTTCCATTGTTTTGTATCAATTTTCAAAAATATTTTGTTAATACAAGTCATACACATTAATACACATTTGACTCATGCAATAGATATCTGAAGACATTTTGTTCCTATGCAAATCTTAGCACTAATCATGTCAAGCTGAATAAGTGGAGGAGAAAGCCAGGACCAACAGAGCCATTACTCCCCATCCTGGTTGCAGCCTATTTATTATGCAGCCATCAAGTCTTGTCTATACAAGGCGGAAAAATATGAACACATCCAAAAAAGCAGGCATTTGCAATGATGCAACCTATCTTCACGGTCAAAAGAGCCCCCCTAAACTCGTCATGAACCCCTAGCCAAGATGGTGACAGTGAGTGATTTACTCACGATTTTAAATCTGCCAACACCATTTTTTTAAAAAAAAGTTTCCCATGGTGCACATAAGCAATAGTTTATATTATTTTTAAAAGGAAAAAAAGAGTGTAAGATTGCCGTGTTCTTGACTTACCGGACCCACACTTAGCTGAAAATCTAACATGGTGGCTGCTGGCACTTTCTCTATTTGCTAGCCCTGCCCCCATGCTCATCCAGCCAATCAGATTACGCTGCCTGTTTGTATTTGTGCGAATCATAGAATCATAGAATGTGAGTGTTCAAACGATTGCACATTCACATGTCATACAGAGCTTTTAAAAAAGTCTGGATGGAGCCCCAGACTTTGGGGTGGATTTGACTGCCCCCTTTCTGAATGACATGTATTTATGCACATGTCCTTATGAATGGATTGCCGTACGTTTGCGTGCTTTTGGTATTATTTTGACCATATAGACAAGACCTCAGTCTATGGGTTGGGAGTAATCATTATATACTCCAGTGTGCAGTGATGTATGTACGTGGAGTATGTAGTGACTACAGGGCCAGGTGGATGCTGATTTGTGAATAAAGTAAGCATTTTGATGCCTGTGATTGGGGAAGTAAAATGTAACTCCTTGGTGCATGGGCAGCCTATGCAAGGGAGATATTTTAATGCCATTTTTAAAAAGTTGCTGTTGTGTGCCTTCAAATTGTTTCTGACTTACATGACTCCAAGGCAAACCTATCCTGGGGTTTTCTTGGCAAGATTTGCTCAGAGGGGTTTACCATTGCCTTCCTCTGAGACAGGCTGAGAGAGTGTGACTTGTTCAAAGTCACCCACTGGGTTTCTTCAGTCCAACACTGAAACCTCTACACCACATTGTGTTCCCATGCTCCACACACCCTCCTTATAATATATCATAGTTGGCAATATTAAGATGCTTCATGAGATCTAGTAGACCGGGATGGACCAAAAGTAAGGTCAGATGGAGGTCACCAGGACCTGAGGAAGCTATCGTGGAAAAATACTAGGAAACACACCCAAAACAGGATTAAGTGAAGCCCCTATTAAACAGCGCCATTTAAGGTGGTATGTGCTAATCCCCTCTTGGCAATGAGTCACACATCACAAACAAACAAGTGACCAAAACAACCCTTATCCTCAGGAAGTATCCCCCATCACCCCACCCTGTCCTACAATATGCGGTTGTAATAAACCCGTCAATTCCTGTCTCTCAGCCATCAACAACAATCATCAGCATTTCGGTTTCCTTTGTTTAAACAGTAAGAAATCCATCCAAGCTTTGTTCTAAGCCAAACACCCCTTCAGGACAAGAAATACAGTATAAATATTAGTCCCAAACAATAGCAGTGTGTGCTACTGTGCCACTGTTGGTGACATCTGTCCACTCTCTGTTGGTGCGCTCCTGGATCGGACTTCAGTACCACCCTCTAAGTACTTCTAAGTACTTCGCTCCCCTCTCTTCAGGACTGGTAATTATTGTCCTATCTCCCGAATCTATTCCTCTATCTAACCTTTTTGCCTTAAAACTTTTCATTAGCCTTGTGTGGTTCTTGTGAGCGTGTGTTGCTTGTGTGAGTGCTTTTTGAGTTATTTTCCAATAAAAACCATTTATTTTACTCTAAATAAATAAATAAATAAATGGAGTTTATACTGGAGTTTTCTGCAGTAAGTTAGGTATTACGTACTAATTAGCTAATACCCTAGAGGACAGGATCAAAATGACCTGGATAGACTGGAGAGCTGGGCCAAAGCTAACAAAATGACATTCAATACGGAGAAACTGAAGGTACTGCACTTAGGGCAGAAAAATGAAATGCATAGATATAGGATGCGGGAGACCTGGCTGAACAAGACTACGTGTGAAAGGGATCTAGGAGTCCTAGTAGACCACAAGTTGAACATGAGTCAACAGTGTGATGCGGCAGCTAAAAAGGCCAATGCGATTTTGGGCTGCATCAATAGAAGTATAGTGTTTAGATCAAGTGAAGTAATAGTGCCACCCTATTCTGCCTTGGTCAGGCCTCACCTAGAATACTGTGTCCCGTTCTGGGCACCATAATTCAAAAAAGGATATTGACAAATTGGAGCATGTCCAGAGAAGGGCAACTAAAAAGGTGAAAGGTTTGGAAACCCTGCCTTATGAGGAAAGACTTAGGGAGCTGGGTATGTTTAGCCTGGAAAAAAGACGGTTAAGGGGCAATATGATAGCCCTGTTTAAGTATTTGAAGGGGTGTCACATTGAGGATGGTCGGAACAGAGTGAACAGATGTTACGAAAGAAGGCGGGATTGCTGTTTGTTAGCTATACCACCTTCAGTTCACCCTGTTTCCCAGAATGGATTGGAGAGCATACCCACCATTCAACAGAACCTTACTTTGCTCCTCTGCAATGCCAGGTTGGTTAAGAATAAAACTCAAATTATTTACAATCTCCTTTTGGATGAGGATACTGACCTGGCTTGCTTCACAGAAACCTGGCTGGGAGAGGATAGCTCTGTCACGTGGGCACAGGCCCTCCCAGCTGGATATTCTGTCAGTGAGCTGGTGAGGGGAAGTGGGTGGGGGGGGGGGCGGAGTGGCTCTGGTTTATAAGGACAATCTGACCTTGACCAGGATACCTGTCCGAAACACAGTCCACTTTGAGTGTATGTACCTTAGCCTGAGGACCAGGGATAGTTTGGGGATTCTGCTAGTATACCGACCACCCCGTTGTCTAGCAGACTCCCTAACCGAGCTGGCACAGCTGGTCTCAGAATTGCTGTTGGAGTCGCCCAGACTTTTAGTTTTGGGCGACTTCAACATTCCACTCGAGACCAGCTTGACAAATCTGACTGGTGCGGCTAGGGAGTTCATGGAGACCATGACAAACATGGGCCTATCCCAAATGGTCGTCGGGCCCATACATTGTGCGGGTCATACCCTCGATGTGGTCTTCAGTACAAAACAGGAATATCCGTGGGCGGAGGTTATTAAAACCACTGCATTGTCATGGATGGATCATTTCCTGGTCAAGACTGAACTAAGAGTCTCTTCCCATCCCACCGGAAGTGGTGGACCCATTAGAATGTTCCGCCCCCGAAGGCTAATGGAACCAATAGGATTCCAGAAAGCCTTGGAGGGGTTAATGGTTGGTAATGCCTGTGACCCTGTTGAAGCTTTGGTTAATACCTGCAACACCAAGCTTACCAAGGCTATTGACACGATCGCTCCCAAGCGTCCTTTCCAACCCGCTCCAAACCGTAAGTCATGGTATACATCAGAGCTTAGGAAAATGAAGTGTGTTGGACAACGACTAGGGCGCAACTGGCGGAAAACTCAGCTCTTATCCAACAGGACTCATCAAAGGAACTTCCTTTGGTCCTATTGAGAGGCAATAAGTGCAGCATAGAGATCCTTCTCCTCTGCACGTATTGCATCTGCAGAGTCCCATCGAGCAGAGTTGTTCAGGGTGGTAAGGGAGATGATGCAAAACCCGTTGCTTAACCCAACAACGGCCTGCTGTGACGCGTTTAACAACTTCTTTGCAGATAAAATCTCTCGGATAAGAGCTGACTTAGATGCCAGTATTTTGACAGAAACAATTGATGAGGTGTCCAGCAACTCTGTTGATGTAAGTTTACTGGATGAATTTAATTCATGAGTACCGAGGACGTGGACAAACTACTTGGTTGGGTGAGGAAGACTACCTGCCCTCTCGATCCTTGCCTGTCATGGCTGGCCATCCGGGGGGGTGCCTTGATGGTGTTCCTTAGGGACATCATCAGTGCATCCCTCAGAGAAGGGTGTGTTCCATCCTGTTTAAAGGAAGCGGCGGTTAGGCCGCTCCTGAAAAAACTTTCCCTGGACCCCCTGGACATGAACAACTATAGGCTGGTTTCTGTGTTACCATTCTTGAGCAAAGTGATTGAGAGGGCAGTTGCGCTTCAACTCCAAGTGGTCTTGGATGAAACTGATTATATAGACCCATTTCAAACTGGCTTTAGGATGGGATTTGGAGTTGAGACTGCCATGGTTGCCTTGACAGATGACCTGCGTCTAAGCATCGACAGGGGTAGTGTGACCCTGTTGGAGCTTTTGGACCTCTTAGCGGCTTTCGATACGATAGATCATAGCATCCTTTTGGATCGCCTGAGTGGGTTAGGAATTGGAGGCACTGCGCTCCAGTGGTTCCGGTCCTTCCTCTCAGGCAGGTCCAAGAGGGTGCTGCTCGGGGACAGCTGCTCCAGCAGAAAGGAGCTTACTTGTGGTGTTCTGCAAGGCGCCATCCTGTCCCCGATGTTGTTTAACATCTATATGAAGCCGCTGGGTGAGATTATTCGGAGTTATGGGACTGGGTGTTATCAGTATGCTGATGACACCCAGATCTATTTCTCCTTGTCCCGATCGTCAGTCTTGAATTCCGATGGCGTCTCTCCTCTTAATGATTGTCTTAAAGCAGTAATGGGCTGGATGAGGAAAAACAGATTGAGATTAAATCCAGACAAAACGGAGGTGCTCATGGTAGCAGCCCTAAAACCAGGAGTTGGGTTGCAACCTCCAGTCCTGGACGGGGTCACACTCTCCATTAAGGACTGTGTTTGCAGTCTGGGGGTGCTCCTTGATTCATTGCTTCAGATGATGAGTCAGGTGAATGCAAAAGTCAGGAGCACCTGTTATCAGCTTCGGCTGATACGCCAGCTGCGCCATTTCGTGGAAAAAAAGGACCTCGAGACTGTGGTGCATGTGCTGGTAACCTCTCGTCTAGATTTCTGCAATGCACTCTACATGGGGCTACCCTCATGCTTGGTCCAGAAACTTCAGTTGGTACAAAATATGGCAGCCAGAGTGGTCTCAGGAACATCTCGGAGAGATCATATAACTCCAGTATTAAAATCTCTCCACTGGCTGCCTATCAGTGTCTGGGCCCAGTATAAGGTGTTGGTTATTACCTTTAAAGCCCTAAATGGCTTGGGTCCAACTTATCTTTGGAACCACCTCCTCCCATTCAATCCTCCCCGCACACTCTGGTCATCTGGGAGGAATTTGCTTCAGCCACAAAAATCTAGGCTGTCTGCAACCTCCTAGAGGGCCTTTTCGGTAATCGCCCCCAAATTGTGGAATGGCCTGCCGAACGAGATCCATCAGATGACGAGCCTGAGTAGCTTTAAAAAAGCACTAAAGACGGATCTCTTTCAGCAGGCCTTTCCTAATTAGTTCCCGGCCTCAGGAGTTCCTGGCCCTTTTTAGTCTGCTGCTTATTTATTATTTTAATGTGATTTTAGATCAGTTGTTTAATGTATTTTGGTTTAATGTCATTTTATGGGGGAGGGTGGGGTGGGTGTCATTTGGGGGGTTTAATCTGTATTGGTATTTTTGTACGCAAGCCTCTCTCTCACGACAAGGGGGCATCAATGGAGAGGGAAATTGCAATGGTAATGGGTGCCTCCTGCTAGAGTTCTGTGCAGAACGACAGCTGACTATTACAAACACAATCTTTCAGCAGAAAGACAGCTTGAAGACAACCTGGATGCATCCCTGATCCAAACATTGGCACCTCATTGACTATGTTCTAGTCCGTCAGAGAGACATTCGCGATGTCCGTCATACCCAAGTGATGCCCAGTGCAGAATGCCAAACAGATCATCGCCTCGTCAGATGTAAACTAAATCTTTATCTTAAGCTCAAACCTAAGAGGGGTGGCATCTTAAAGAAGAGACTCCAAGTCAACAATCTCCAACAAGCTACCATGAGAGAAAACTTCCAGGCAAATCTGCAAACAAAACTTGAAGACCATCCTACAGATCCTTCTCCTACAGTGCTTTGGCAGCATATCAAAAACAGTATGCTGCAGTCTGTGGAAGAATCCCTCAGGTTCTCCGCCAAAAAAATCAAGACTGGTTTGATGAAAACAACCAAGAGATCCAAGAGATTTTGGCAAAGAAGAGAACTGCTCACCAGGCATACCTTGCCCAGCCAAGTTGCCATGTAAGAAAAGCAGCTTTTCGTCTCACATGTAGTAAACATCACCAAAAACTCCGAGACATACAGAACAAGTGGTGGATCAATATAGCAGAAAAGACACAATGCTGTGCAGATATGGGTGATTTTAGAGGATTTTATGAAGCTCTTAAGGCAGTGTTTGGACCTACTTATCAGGTCCAAAGCTCCTTATACAGTAAAGATGGTCAAACATTAATTACTGATAAAGCCTCCATCCTGAATCGATGGGCTGAACACTTTCAAAGTCTCTTCAGTGCCAACCAAGTAGTCCAAGGCTCAGCTATCCAACATATGATACAAAAACCGGTGAAAAATGAATTGGACATAGCTCCCACTTTGGAAGAGACCCTTAAGGCCATACAGCAGATGAAAAACGGCAAGGCAGCTGGGATTGATGGAATCCCACCTGAAGTTTGGAAACACGGAGGTCATGTACTCCATGAAAAATTCCACAAACTCCTTGTGAATTGCTGGGAAAAAGGGGAACTGCCATCAGATCTCCGAGATGCAGTCATCATCACCCTGTACAAGAAAAAAGGAGCAAAATCCGATTGCTCAAACTATCAAGGCATAACACTGCTCTCTATTGCTGGAAAAATCCTTGCAAGGATACTCCTGAACAGATTAGTTCCTGCTATTGCAGAAGAACTTCTCCCTGAAAGCCAAGGTGGCTTCAGAGCCAATAGGAGTACTTGCCCTTAGACAACTGCAAGAGAAATGTAGAAAGCAGAACAAGGGTCTCTATGTAACATTTGTTGACCTCACCAAAGCCTTTGACACCGTGAGTAGAAAAGGTCTGTGGTAGATCCTTGAAAGACTAAGATTTCCCTCCAGATTCCTTAAAAAGATTATCATGCTACATGAGGGCCAGCATGGTCAAGTCAGATATGGCGATGCTCTTTCAGAGCCCTTTCTAATAACAAATGGAGTGAAGCAAGGTTGTGTTCTTGCATCAACTTTATTTACAATCTTCTTCAGCATGGGTGCTCCAAAGGGCTACGGCAGAGCCTGAAGAAGATGACGGCATCTATATACGTTACCATACTGATGGTCGCTTGTTTAACTTAAGCCAATTGAGAGCTCGCACCAAGACTCTAAATTATCTAGTCCGTGAACTGCTCTTTGCTGATGCTGCTGCCCTTGTTGCCCACACAGAAGCAACTCTGCAGCGCCTAACATCCTGCTTCGCAACAGCTGCAGAGCTGTTTGGGCTGGAAGTCAACCTTAAGAAAACGGAAGTTCTTTACCAGCCTGCACTACAGGACGAACACCACCATCCCCACATTGCCATCAGCAACTCTGTGCTTAAGTCTGTTCAGCAGTTCACCTACCTGGGAAGCATCATCTCCTCAGATGCCAAGATTGACAAAGGGATTGATCACAGATTAGCAAAGGCATATAGCACATTTGGAAGACTTTACAAAAGAATCTGGAGTAATAAACACCTGAGGCGAAGCACAAAAATCAGTGTGTATAGAGCCATTGTACTGTCTATTCTCCTTTATGGATCTGAAACATGGGTCACCTATCGCCACCACTTACGACTCCTCGAACGCTTTCATCAGCGCTGTTTATACACAATCCTAAATATATACTGGACTGACTATGTTGCGAATGTTGCTGTCCTTGAGCAAGCAGGGATCACCAGCATTGAGGCCATGATATTGAGAACACAGCTGTGTTGGGCAGGGCATGTTTCTAGGATGGAGGACCATCACCTCCCAAAAATAGTACTCTATGGTGAACTCGCCACGGGTCAGCGTAAGAGGGGTGCTCCAAAAAAGCGATACAAGGAGTCCTTGAAACAACATTACAAGCTCAGCCAAATTGATCACCAACAATGGTCTGCCCTGGCCTCACATCAGGAGGCATGGAGACACACTATCCACAATGCTGCAGCCTTATTTGAGAACTCATGCCGAACAAGTCTTGAAGAGAAACGACAACGCAGAAAGAATCACAACCCAGAAACATCACCCAAGGAGACCTTCTGTTGTGCTTTCTGCAACCCGACTTGTTTATCTCGGATTGGCCTTTTTAGTCATCAGCGAGCTTGCAGT
Source organism: Gambelia wislizenii (assembly GCA_030847615.1). Classification (NCBI taxonomy): domain Eukaryota; kingdom Metazoa; phylum Chordata; class Lepidosauria; order Squamata; family Crotaphytidae; genus Gambelia; species Gambelia wislizenii. The sequence goes on along the minus strand of JAUMIR010000001.1, from coordinate 157,930,249 downwards.
AAGCGCAGGATGAGTTCTTTCTAAATCTTCGTTTGCGAAGAAAAGCCAGAAAGAGAGAGAGGTATTTTAATTTTCTAAGCTGCCCCGATTGTTTTTAACAGAGGGGCGGGATAAAAATAATTTTTTAAAAAAATTTAAGCTTGTTTTCTGCTGCTCAAGAGACTAAACAGGGAACAATGGGTGTAAGCTCCAGGAACAGAGATTCCACCTCAACATTAGGAGGAACTTTTTAACAGTACGAGCTGTTTGGCAGTGGAACACACTCCCTCGGAGCGTGGTGGGGTCTCCTTCCTAGGAGGTCTTTAAACAGAGGCTGCATGGCCATCTGTCAAGGATGCTTTAATTGTGTATTCCTGCATGGCAGGGGGTTGGACTGGATGGCCCTCATGGTCTCTTCCAACTCTACAATTCTATGATTCTATAAGTACTGGTATACATATGTGCACAGGGTCCTGAAGTTATCCGGCCTCTCGCAGCCATTTGAGCTAATTATTCCCCCAATTAATAACTGAGATTTTGGCATCAGAGGTGGGCTCCCACAGATCCCCCTCTTTGGGTAACCATTAGCTCCTTAAAACCCCACCCAATGACTATATTCATAGGCCCAATCATTATTTTGTCTTCACTATTAAAACAAAACAAAACTTGTATGATTTGAAAGCTTTCTTTGACCAAATCCAGAAATAAACACCACCTTGCTAAGGAACGTCAAGTCACGGATATCCATGTACAATGTGCAGTGCATAGCTGGTGTCAAGATGTTGAAATTGTAATGGCCATGGTGACAGGTCAACTAAAAGCAACAACATCCACCCCCACTGTCTCATAGGAAGGTTTCCCTGCAGGGCCCTTTCCACTTCTTCCCCATTCTCTAGCTGCCTTCTGTGAGCCCACCTTGTCCCATTTCCTCAACAATGTGCATTAAAAAAAACCCTGCACAATAATCCATACAAAAGTACATATTTAAGTATGTACTTTGAAAGAATTTTCTCATCAAACACATATTTCTAAATTTATTTTATTGAAATACAGTTGGACCCCCCGTATCAACAGAACCAATATCGGCTATTTCAGTTATCTGTGGCTGAAAAAATAGGGACACATACCTTAGAGTTGCATTGGAAAATGCCTAGAGAGGTGTCCTCTCTAGGGATCTTCTAGGTCCTCCAATACAACTCTATGGCTTGTTTGTACCAGGAGCCCCTTTTTAAAAATAGGGTTCAATTTTATCTGTGGTTTCTGGTATCTGAGGTAAGTTAGGGAACCAAACTCAGGGGTCCGACTGTATATGCACAAAAGCTTTTTATAGTAGAATGTGCATTATAAAATGCCTTTTTGTCCTTTCCCTGTGTCTTAGCTGAAAGTGAAATCACAATGTTCATATTAGTGCAAAATTCACTGGATATTTGCTGTTCAATCCATATATTTTTATTCTATAAGTTGCAAACCAAATCAGTTCATATCTGAATTCATGTACTTGAATTCCTGAAGCATCTCTTAACCTGGAAAAATACAGTTGTCCCTCTGTATCCATGGATTTGGTATCCACAGCTTGAAAAATATTCTTAAAAAAATAATAATCCAAAAAGCAAACCTTGATTTTGCCAACTTATATAAGGGACACCATTTTGCTATGCCATTGCATATAATGGGACTTGAGCATTCATGGGTTTTGGTAATCCATGGGGGGTCCTGGAATCAACCCCAGGAAATATGAAGGTACAACTGTAGTTGTATTAGCTATAATTGCATCTAGATACAACTGATTAGAATTTTCTTAGTATCAAAAGTTTAATTCTTCTTAACAACATTGTGCAGATAGCAGATCCCTTACACAGATCCAGTTCAATAGGATTTTTTTTTTGTTTTTTTAAATTAAATTTTACCACAATTTAAAAACAAAGTCAAGTCTTGACCATTCATTTCACACACATCCTAAACATGCTCCCTAATACATCTGTTAATGTACGCCCTACTTATATGCGTCTTCTGTATTATAAGTATCTTATCTCTTTTTTTGCTTTAAGCATTAATTCTATTATATACGTTTTGAAAATATTTACACGTCATTTATTAACTTACAGAATCTCATCAGCGTATCTTCAATCTGTAGACCTTCCTATTGCCAACTCTCCCCAAATATTACATATATGTTTTATTACTTCACCCCACTCTTTAAAAAATTGCCAACCTCCAACCAAGTCAACTTATCCATTTCTGCCATTTCATATAGGACACTATCATATAAGGCTCACATTCCAGAATTACAGCAAGATAGTAGCAGATGTTGCCCTTACTTATTGCACAACATTGTCTCTTTCCCTTTTCTGTCTTTGTGTTCATCTGCTTCTGCAGCACATGTTATCATTGATGAGGGAAACCCATCAGTAGCTCCCAATATCACTGCTATGGCAGCATACTTCTGTGGCAGTGGTGATATGAAGGAAGTCACATGGCATGAGGGGGCCACATGACTTCTCTCTCCCCCCTCTCCCTTGCTGTTCCAAGCTGGTGAAAATAGGTTTTTCTCCATGCCCCCCCATGCTTATGTACTTATAGGGAAACGATAAAAATAATTTTTTAAAAATTGTTTTCCTGTAATTACACAATCATGGCAAAAAAAAAGAAAAAAAAAAGAAAAGAAAAGAAAAAAGAAAAAAAAGAAAGGCACACAAGTGCGGTGTGGTTGGGTTACGGAGCTGGTATGATGGGATGGAAATTACCAAACCAGTACAATCACAGCACTGTGCAAGTGAACAGGAGGTGCGATAGTTTTGGCTTCAATACCAGTATGTTCTCATTTGCTTCACTTAATGCAATTGTTCTGAGGAAGGAAGCCGATGTGATAATGTCCTTAGTTTTAGTATCCACTCAATCTATTATCAGAACTGAGCTTTCTTTCCGATTTTGAGTGTATGATATTCTAGCTGCATTCATCATATAAAATATCACTCTTCCATAATTTTTGTCTAGCTCATCATCTGTTATTCCTAATAAATACATTTCTGGTTGCACTGGTACAGGATACTTTCTATCAGTGGTATATAGATCTCCAGTATTTCTTTGCCTTTCAGCATGTCCACCAAGCATGGTAGAAAGTTCCTGACTCTTTTCCACATTTCCAATATCTGTTGTCTATACTCTTGTACATTTTTGATAACTGATTTGGTGTCATGTGCCACCTATAATGCATCTTATAGAGAGGACATGGACAAAAAGAATGAAATATATATCCTGTAGAATATAAGAGAAAATCTTTATAAGTTCAATAGAATTTTATGAATTGATGTGCAACATCTGGAGGTTGGAAAATTGCCTTTTATAAGTAATTTGCTATGTTACTCATTATAGTGTTTGAAAAGCAATTCACTGCCTTTATTTTATTTATATTCTACCTTCGTCTCAACATGGCAGCTTATAACAAGATTGTAATGCTTACAAAGTAGTTATACTACTCATTGCATTGTATTTGTTATTTTTCCTCTTGCTTTTCATGACCTAAAATGTCAGCTTAGTTTAAATGAGAGAATGGCATAAAAGGTGATACATTTCTGTTAAAATGTCTCTAAAAATGGCCCTAAAATAACTAAAAAACTAGGAAATAGGTGGAAATGTATAGCAATACAGTAAATTGATTCCTCAGGGTTATATTACTTTTGAAATTTTGTTATGATCTCATCTCTGAAAATGATTAACTCATTACATAAAACTATATTACTTGTAGCATGTTATTTCCAGGTTCTGGGAACAATGAGAATGGATCTATATAATCAGTATCCACCAAAGTGATGTTACTACCAGCTTCCTTTTTTCCTCCTGCTTTGCCATGTGGTTTGATGAGTGTTTCTTTAATATGAGCTGAAAGTTAAGAAAACACCTCTAGAAATCATCAGAATATACGCTGAATTCAGACCTGCTGTACTGCAGTTTGACATGTGTTGAGTCATTCACGGGGCCCAGTTTAACAAGACATGTCAATAACTGGTGCATTTAATAATTTAAAAAGCTTCCTGGTAATTGAATGAGACGGCTTGATTAACTAAAGAAGCGTCACCCTCCTTTGGGAGGCATCATCAGGTGAGCGTCCTGTACTCTTTCTTCCTGGGTCTGGTTGCCTTCACCCTCCTCTCCTGAGCCAGAATCCAAGTGATGCTGGAGGGGCTATTTTGGGATGCTGTTAACACAAAAAGCAGGAGTTTCACTTATCTGCTTGGGAGGGGGTATAGAAAGGGGGGAGGAATCAAAATCTTCTAAATTTCTACAACCAAACGATCAAATGGGAAACATTGACAAGACAGATGGTGCTCTGGAGCATGATGGTGTGATCTGAGGCAATCACCACCATCGCAAACATATGAATAGATTTCCATTACACATCTGCCTGCATACGTTACACATTATAAACCCATATGTTGAAAATACCAAGGTTTTCTTACTTTCCCTGCCTGAAACAGAGACAAACATTAACTCCAGAAGCAACGTTTTAAAAAAAAATGACTGTAACCAAATGAACCGCCCCCACTGCATAGGCAAAAAGAAAATAGATAGGGGAGGGGAAGGGAGGGCTAGGTTGGGCTTAATTTCCTAAAAGTGCACTTGTGAAAGGACATTGTTCAGTAGGGGTTTGGCAGCAGCAGAGGGCAAGTGCCCAGGAAGCCTCAAGTTCAGCTGCTCTTGGAGCAAGAGAGACCACCTGGGATGGACAAATGAATGGAAGGGTAACTAATCCAGATCAGACCTGATGTATATGAAAGAGATCCACATTTAGAAAAGAAAAGAAAAAGGGAGGGGGGGGGGAAGCCAAACTAACCAAGGAGCTGTTACTACAGGGAAAAGAAAACGTGGGGAGGTGAGAAGGGAAGCTTGGAGAAGAGCTGTCCACTTGGTGTGGGGAACTGACATTACAGAGCAGGCTTTGTTTAAGATCTAAGAAAGATAAATCTCTTCTCAAGTGCACCATTTGGCAGAATCTGAATAGGAGGGAGGAATGAAGCAGGAATTCTCATCCTTGACCCACAAACTCCCCTTGTCAGGAGGAGGCACACTTGTGTATTTAGAATGGACTTCCTTCTCTGCCTGTCATGGCCTCCTCCTCCTCCTCCTCCTCCTCCCTATTCCAGGGATTTCATAGGCAAACAAAGGAAGAGTGGGGAGATCCCTACTGTGCGTCTGGAGGCCAGAACTGGATCAGAATATATGATCAGGAAGTAGGGTTAGGCGGATTTTTTCTGGTTCTGTATATTTCAACAACAACAACAAATATGCATTTTATAACAATCCAGAATTGTTACGAGGAAAAGCATACCCTTGTCTCTGAAATTTGCACTTGTGAAAAATGTAGTGTATTTCAGAGAAATAATATATGCAACAAACAATTCATGGATTTTAATATCAATAGCAGCTAAATATACATAACCATGCTTTAGTCAACGGGAAAACTGTACAAAATGCCTTGTATTTTAAAATGCATACAAAAAGGCTTACTTTTTTTTTTGCTAATTCCTTTGTGAGAAAAAAACACATTTTTCTTGCACCTGGGTAAGAAACAGTCAAAGGATGTGCATGTGTGTGTGATTTAGAGAAATGCAATGAAACAGGGAACTAGCTATCATTGTCACTTGATCTGAATATTGTCACTGTCTAGAGCTGCTCAGACTGTGAGCTTCTTGACTCCTGTTTTAACTCTGTAGGTCCTGAACAGTTGTTTGCAATGACAGCTGGTGGCTTTCAGCTCAGAGGGACAGCAAATCTACTATGGGCTTAGAATGAACTTTGAATGAGCAATCTAAACTCTACCCTGGCATAGGCTTAGCAGCTTGGACAGATCCTTTAAGGTTCAGACTCAACCTGTTTGTCAAGTGTCAAGAAACCCTGATGAGTAACAAGAATCTCTGCAATTCAGGATTTATTCTGCATAATATTCCCACATGGTTGCTTCTCACAGAAAACAGAATTTTCTGTATAGGAAACAACATTTTCAATGCAGGAGTATTATTTTCTGTGGGGGAAAAATGGTTCTTCCTGCACAGGAAATACTGTGATTGGGTGATTATTTTGTGTAACATTTACATGTCGACAATCTGCATAGAAAACAGCATTTTCCTGTTTTCTATGCAGATCAACCATGTGTGGATTTTACACAAAACGACCATGAGCAAATTTGTGCAGAATAAGTCCTGAATTGCAAATGGGCTTCAAAAGCAGCATGGCTTTTGAGGAGTTTCTCACAGTGGGAAGAAAATGGCTAAAACGGCGAATTCTTTCCTTCAATAAGAAACTTAGTGAAGAATTATATCCCTAGTACAATGTAGCATGACATTGCCTAAATAACCTAAAGGATCCCCCACCAGATCCCATCCGAAGCTAAGCAGGGTCAGTCCTTGTTAGTACTTGGATGGGAGAGTGTCAGTGAATACCAGTGCTGTGTGGTTTATTTCAGAGGAAGGAACTGGCAAAACCACCTCTGACTGTTCCTTGCCTAAGAACACCCTATGAAATTCATGAGGTTATCATAAGTCGAGAGGCTAATTGAAGGCACACACACACACACACACACAGCAAGTGACATGATATTAACAATTTTCCGGTAGGGTGGGTGTAACTCTGGGCTTTGGAATGATTCACACTAAAGAAAAAACCTTATAAAAAGTATCTTTCCCAGTTCTACATTTCAAATGCAAGTATAGGCTACAACTCCATGTATGAAAAAGAGGAGAGATCTACAATTGCCCCTCCACATTTGTGGCTTTAAGATTCGTGGTTTTGACTATTTGCGGTTTGGGGAGTGTCCCCCCGCCATCCAAAAAACTGCAATGGGGTCACTGCTCCTGGGGGGGGTGGGGGGGTGGGAGGAAGCAGCGATGAGGCTTGGGTAGCCCCATCGCTACTCCGGGGGGGATAGGGGGGAGGAAGCAGCGACAAGGCTTGGGTAGCCCTGTCACTGCTCCTGGGGAGGCAAGAGAGGGAGGGAGGAAGCAGTGATGAGGCTTGGGTAGCCCCGTTGCTGCTCCTGGGGTGTGTGTGGGAGAGGGTGGGAGGAAGCAGCGACGAGGCTTGGGTAGTCCCGTCGCTGCTCCGGGGGGGGGGGGGGAGAAGCAGCGGGGGTTGCGGGAGGGTGGTGGCGTGACCTAGTTTTTATTCGCTGTTTTTTCACATTTGCGGGGGTCTCATGCCTCTAACCCCCGCGAATGTGGAGGGACAACTGTATATGTCTATCTATCTATCTATCTATCTATCTATCTATCTATTTGATTTATATGCCACCTTTCTCCCAGAATGGGATCCAACTACCACTCACACCTGAAGTGCCAAATGGGGAAATTGCCTGGCTGTTTCAAGGACCAACGGAACCTTTTTGACCCATTCCATCTTCCTGGCAAACCCTTGTGACCAGCACACCTTTCCTCTGCTTCCACTTCCACTAGAAATAGGTAATCCAACCAGAAGGATTCCTTGGGGTTCCCTTGGGGTTTCCAGATGGTCTCATTTGTATTGAGGACTCACATGGTAGCTCACATGCACAGTTACTCTGTATGTGCATTAAGAGTGTGCACAAAACTCTCTATTGGGACTCTCAAGTATTGGCACAACCAGCAGCTTGCTAATATAGAGGGAGAGACTTGTGACCAATTTTTTCAAATGTTGCTGTTTTTATTGGCTCTACCTCTCTGCTAAAGACTGACAAGAAAATTTCTGATTTGATTTAATGGGTTGTTTTTAAAAGGCATTATTACAGACAGAGGGTCACAGTCCTTGGGCAAAGTTCACATTACAGTGTATTTGTAATAGTCCCTTTGTGTCTTAAAATGAAAACTGTAAAAACCTTTGGTGTTTAAGGTTTTCTGACTCCAAGTTAATTGTTCCCTTTAATGTGAATAGGATAAAAAAATATTAAAATATAATATTAAAGTATATAATCATGCCTCCCTCCCTCTTCTATTCATCTTATGGAAATAAAATGGAATATTGAACCAGTTTTTGTTTTACAGTACCAGAGGTGGCCAAGCATTTACAGCTCTATATATTCTTTCAGTGGAATACTTCTAAAACCTCACGCCTGGTGAGCACTTTTCTCTCCTCAGATGATTTTCATTTTCAAAACATTCACATCCAATAAACTACACAAAACATAGTATGAGAGAGAAAAGGGGACAGGAAATAGCTCTGTTGCATGGTTATTACATCCTATTGCCTGTGGGTTGCTTTGTTATGAGTTTTAACTATGTAAATATGACGTACATAGCATCAGAATTTAATCTAAAGCTACTAGGTGGGAGATAGAGTGTGACTTTATTGTTAGGGCTAAAAGCAACTGGGTGTTGACAGGTCTCCAAAGTCACCAAGTTTAAGCTTAAAAAGGAAAAACCTAGACTGATAAGCTGTTCTTTAACTGACAACTTCAGGCATGACTGCAAGTATTGAAAACAGTTGGGCAAATGGAAATGTGTGCAGGGGGTAGGTGTGTCGTTTCATAAGAAACTATATCAGGAAACACGGAAGGATTTATAGACTGGTATGACTTCCAAACCTAAGAAAAACAGGTGTGAAGTTTTGAAAAGTCTGGAGAATGCAAAATGACACCGTTCACAAATGATTCCCTCCTCCCCATTATAGTGTAATTATAAAAGCTCCTATTGAAAATAATTCTAATGTCATAATTGGAAAGGGTGTGGAGGGACTGCACTAGATCTGATGTTCAATAAGTCGCATGTCATCAGCACGAATCTTTCACACACACACACACACACATACCTAAAAGAGGGAGAATGAGAAAAGCAACAAAGAATGAAAACAAGCAAGAAAGGAGACATAAGGGGAAAGGCTGCTGTGGAAAATGCAACACAAGAGGGGAAATAATGTGCCTTTTTCATCTTCCTAGCCAGACTAAATTTTGGCACTGTTAAAAATCTGTTATAAGGACAGTAAAAGAACTACACTTTCAAGTAGCAATTGTAGACTGACTGAAGTGTTATGATAGCCTCACATGCTATATCTTCTCAAATAGCATCCATAAGGAAATATTCAATTCATTGCGTGCCATTATCAGACGATGTGCATCATAAATTTTTATGGCTTGTTATGGAAGGCCACTTTTGCCAACTCTCCTCCCCCCCATCTCCCATTCATGAGATTGCATCATCTTTGTTGAGATGGAAAGCATGTTCTAATGTGGTAAAGTGTTAAAGAAATTTAATACCCTGGGGCGAAATCAAAATGTTAAAGCTCATCTCCTGGATGAGGGGGAGAAAAAAGAACCCACACAAGTTATGAATGCACTATTCATTTCCTGAAGTGGATACAAGCGAAAACCTCTTATGAAACTTAAAACTGATACGTTGGCCTTTTCTAGCTTCCTCAGTGTAACTCATCAACGCCACTTTGGACCATGGCTGAAACCACATCTGGGAGGAATACCTTCAGATACAACTCTTTATGAAACTTGTATCTGCTCAGTCTGTAACTGAAAGTCAGTCTAAGATATCATGTTACATTCTTAATATATTTGTGCAGATATCCAAATTGTCTGTTTAATCTCAGTCAAGCTAGCAAATTACCAGTTTTTTTCTTCTTCATTTTTTGTGAATGTAATTTTAATAAGAGAACAGAAAAGGGAGGGCTAAAGAGAACTAAACCCATTTCATGATGATATTAATAAGGGTCATACAGTACTCAATTAAGTGTATTGATTGGTGTAGGAGTCCATACAGTATGTCCCCCAGACTTGTCTGGCTGGAGGTTATGATTATAAGATATACCCTGAAATGTAGATATAGCGATGAGGTCTTCAGACCACTGAATGGTACATGGTGTTTTTCTTTCCAGTCTTGGAGTTTAAATTTGGTTGTAAATGCAAGGGCTCAAAGAGTGCATTTATGCTGTTCCTTTATTAGGTCCAGATTATGGAAAAGAAATTAAGCAGTACTTGAACATCTATGAATATCAAAGGTTTTTCTAAAACAAAATTAATACCGTATTTAACTTCCTACCACAGAGCATGGGACATCAACTGTCCAGAGTTGGCAGGGACAGTCCAGATTAATAATTCCACTTTTTCAGCTGCCTTTGCAATGTCCCAGTTTCTCTCTTGTCCTCCTACTTTTACCCTTTGTCCTCATCTTACCTCAAATGCTGTAAGCTGAGCTCAAAGTGCAAAATTAGGAGAGGAGGGGCAGAATCATGTCCATCCCTGTAGGGTCAGGTGAAAATAAAATTTCCATAGCCTCTCCTAGCTTGTGTGTTTTTCCTCATTAATAATCTTTGCCCCCATGACCACACTCTAATGTTTCTTGGTCAGATGTGTCCCAGTTTTCACCCGGGAAGCTTTGGAGGGTTCCTGGATTTCTCCACCAAGAGGTAACTGCAGGCTTTAGTTCTTTGGTGGCTAGAGTAGAGGCAATAGATTAAGAAGATCTGAGCCAAATTCAACTATGGCACAATAATGTCATGACAGTAGAAGCTAAAGTGTTCTGTAAAAGGGTGCATGAAGGGAAGGAACTCTCAAAAATACCAGCACAGAACTTAAGGCAGCTTTCATTTTTGGAGTAGTAAGAGTTGAATAGTATTAAATTTCCTTCTCTTTATTTCTTGTTCATTTCTTCTTCACTGCAGAGAACAAGGATGTCATTTGATAGTTTCCAGTGGCAAACATTACAGTAATTTATAATACAGTTGGCCCTCCATATCCACGGATTCTGCATCCATGGATTCAAACAACCATAGTTTGAAAATATTCCCCAAAAGACATTCCAAAAGCAAACCTTGATTTTGCTGTTTTATTATCAAGGACACCATTTTATTACACTATTGTATATCAGAAAGTTTCAAGGCTGAGCGTGGATTTCACCTGGGTCTTTCCATTCCATTACGCTATATTGATTGTCTGAGGACCATATTATTGTCTTACTGTGGCACAGAGGTGAGGCTTTGGTTACTAATTTACTTGCATTGCTTTTTATTTACATCTCTATGATAAAACGGTGCTATTTTGTAACAATGCAGTTTTGCTTTTTAAAATTACTATTACATGTAAACAGTCTTTAAAACTTTGTTCCCTCCTCAAGAACAACAATTATGAGAGGCTAATCAAGGGATAATTAAATGAGCAAAACTTGGAAATTTTAATTAAAGATGCAGGATCCTGAAAAGCCTCAACAGTCCATCCATACTACTGCTACAATTCCATTTTTTTGAGTGGGGGGTCCACAGGAAGCACTGGACATTTTGTCTCCTTTGATAATGATATTGTATGGATTCCCCTTTTGGAAGTCTAGTAATTTGAAAGAAAGCGTGGAAGCAACCATAGGACTTAAAATATTTTTTTACAGTAAATTTATCTTCCCAGAATAGTCAAGAAAATCTAGTTAGGTGGTGCATGCTACTGAATTCTAGGGAATGCTAGGGATTTTCAATACTTCCAAGCTATAATTCTTGGGAAAGCCATAAAAATTCAATGGAACAAGACCAATATAAACCTCTAATACATTTAACGAGATAAGAAAGATACCTCATGGATATTATTCTTTGCTTACAGAAATTCTCTTCAATCTGGCACTTCCTGGATGTGTGAGATTAAATACACCCCCGCCCCAGCCATGGCCCATTGTGATAGGAATTGTAGTCCAGCTTATCTGAAGGATGTCAGGTTGTGGAAGGCAGACTTGCCACTTAATCACACTACACTGTCATAGTGCTATTATTCCACTTTAACTGCTATGGCTGCCTTCTGTGGAATTCTGGGATTTGTAGTTTAGTGAGGCCTAAGAGCTCTCTGGCTAAGAGCTCTAAATGCCCCTACCGAAACTGCAAATCCCAGGATTCCACAGAAGGCAGCCATAGCAGTTAAAGTGGAATAATAGTGCTATAACGGTGTAGTGTGATAATCTTCTTGGACTTGCCAGATGAGGTTTTCTAACAGTAGTAGTAGCAGTAGTAGTTATTGTTATTGGCCAAAATTCTTTAGCTACAAGACACAGTTAAGAATGTGTAACTGGGAGTTATGCATTCATAACTGTGTGGCATTCATGATCCCTGGGGCTACATCCATATGTAGCCCCTTGTTTAGGGACTGTACAAGTCCTCCAGTCCCCACTTACCAGGAAGCAGCCTCTGTGATCTATGGAGGTCAGTTCCCCTGTTGCTCGGGAAGTATCTGACTGATGGTTCCACCCCTTTCACATGAGTGAACTCCAGCATGAGGGGTAATTGCAACAGGGATCCCGCTTCTGCCTATCACTATCACAGTGGAGATCACACACGAGAGGGGGGTGGGAACTTCAGTCAGCTGCTTCCTGAGTAACAGGGGAATGGACTGCTGTTGACTGCAGTAGCTACTTCCCAATATGTAAGGACTGGAGGGGTTTGGGTTGGAATTCACTGCATAGTTCTATAACTACAGTAGTTAAACATTCATACCTGCCCAATAGGATTCCAGCCATCATTTGCAACTGGGGGATTTACTCTTGACAAAGTAACCTAATAGGATTGTAAAACAATTGGCATGAAAATTATAAAGCATTTTGTGCCATAAGAATACTGTATCAGTGATCAGTAACCAAGATGTTATGCAGACAAGTTTATCAAAACTTTGTGTAACCCTATTGTGGGTGAGAGCTGAACCAGTGATATATCCTTTTATGGACTCATTGAAATTTCTGAAATATATATATGTGTCTGCATGTGCATGTGTGTCTGTGGGAAAATGATGAGGAAAAGATGTCAAAATTCTCTTTCCACTCTCAGTTTAATTTAACCATTAGACATGTTGTAATTGGTCCTGTCAAATATAATTTCCTTAAATAAATTCAATGAGAGCCGAAATATGAGGAAATAATTTTAAAATGTCAATCTTTTAAACTTTGAATATGTTTTAAATAACAGAAATTCCAAAGGTATGATTTAGAAGCCACAATAATACCTCCAAATATAGGCAGATTTTAAAACCAAATTGACTGGCTAAAAATAATTTCCAAAATGTCATTAAATTGGCCTTCCTGTCAGTGAAAGTGTAAGGATTATTTTATTTAATTAGGTTGGGACAGGGCTTTTCAGTTAAAAATGACTGAAAAAACATTTCCTTTGCATTTTCCATTTGCATTTCAAAAATGTATATCATATATTCTTTTAATAATCAGAAGTCTACAAAAATCATAGGACATTTCTTAGATTTGCACCATAAAGTATTCCACATGGTGAAGTTCTTGAACAGCCACTACTAAAAGACTTTATCAGACTAGCATTTTAAAATGCTATAATTCTGCGAATGAAGATAGCAGGAACATTGTGGCACAATAACACTTATTATCACATGTAGCTGTAATCACAGAAAAGAAAGAAACCCCATGGAATTATTGCACGATGACTACTAGTGCTTTAAGAACAGGAATTTACTTCTGCAATTTGGCACGGGCGAGATTTCAGCTGTTCTCATGAGAAGACATGAGCATGCTTAAAACTCCCTAAATTAACAAAGTTAATGAACACACAAGCACTGAAACAAAGCTAAAAACATGCAAACTAGATGCAACAGTTCATAAAAAGAGCATCCTGTGCTTCATTTTTTGGTTCTCAGCCCAAAGTTTGCTGGCTGAGGAGTGCCCGTTCACATTGTAATATCATGATTACAATGGGACATGTTTTTGTATGCCCTCAATACCATGAAAAAAGTGATATTGGCGATCTATTGATGGCTTGTCTCATCAATTAAAAGGAATGCCTTATTCACGGCTGGGGCATGGGGTAATCACAAGATGACAACAACGACATCATGCAGTAGCTGCACCTGTTCATGCTACCATGACGTTGTAATCCCATGATTTTTACTGCATCTGATAAAGTCCTAAATCTAATGGATTTCACTCTTTAGAGGAAAACACAGTTAACCAATTCTGTAACATCGTATAACACAATGAAATTGTTGGTATCCATAGAATTAATTCCTATTAGATGGACAGGCAACAAAGCTTATATTATAATGTCCATTCGCGTTTTTACTTGGTAGCTGTGAGTGTCAGGAAGGGGAAATTAGACAATTGTTTTCAGAAGCGAGACAAAGGAACTGGGTTTGCTCCTTGGATATTTTCTTTGAATAATTAGGTCAGTTCAGTTACTCCTGTACTTCTGCCTGCTGCTACTTCTAAAAGAGTAGAACTTAGTTCCAAAGGATCAACCCAGTCAAGGAAAAGAATAGATGAATGTATTCCCCATGAATTCTCCATGAATGGAAGAATCTATGGAAGAAATTATGCACTGTTAACAGTCTTCCACTGATATTGGTGATGTAGATGTGTATGTTGAATTCAGAACCCTGTCCACATTGTGATGCTGAAACAAGTCCTTTTGAATTTACTGGACAATATCTTTTAGGTGGGTGTTCATGTATATCTGTGGTACATGGTTGCTGCACCTTCCATTGTTGTCACTGTGTGCTTTCAAGTTGTTTCCAGCTTACAGCAATCCTAAGACATAGGGTTTTCTTGGCCAGATTTGTTCAGAGGTGGTTTGCCATGGCCTTCCTCTGGGTATGCCTTGTCCAAGGTCACCCACAGGTGTCAATGGCTGAATGGAGATTCGAACCCTGGTGCTCCAGAAGCCAGTGCTCATACCACTATACCACACTGGCTGTTTGCTTTTGCAAATAAATAAAATTACATGGCAGCCTTGATTGGTATTTGTTGCCTATGATCACAGCTGGTCCAAAATCCTGGTGTTTCTTTAAAAGACAAAAGAAGCTAAATGTGGAAGCTACTAAGGCAGATATTTCAAAACATTGTGTTATTAAGCAAATCCTATTAAGCTAGTGGCATTTGAAACAATAAACATGGTATAATAGTATGAGTTGGAGAAGGGCAGAAGGAGAGGTGGAGTGGTGAGCAGATTCAGAGAGAGTGATTGGCTGGAAGTGTGGGTAGAGGAGGAGAGTGCTCCTATGGAAGTGGTTGGACATTTTTGTCCAATGCAGAACATCTACGTTCAGATTGAGGTTGCAAAAGTGGAGTTGCATGTATGGTGCCACTGATTCACACTGCACATTGTGCATGGATATGCATGCACATCAGATTGTGCATGTGGTCAATCATTTAGTGTCTTGGTTCAGTTGTACAAGGTTGCCATTCAATGAAAGGGTTCTGTGTGCAAAAAAGAAAGGGTTATGTGTGCAAATCTACATGTAGAAATTTATGTTACACAGTGCCAGTGTAGAACTTTGGCCATTATTTTCTACCCTTTTTGTATGACTGTATTTTCCTAGTTTTGATGTTCCCTAAATAAATACAAGAGTTGTTTAAGCAGTGGTGTGTTCTGGTCTGTGGAGGGTTGTGGGATAACATAACTCACCCACATTAAGATCTTGATTTACACTGCCAAGCATATTTAAGGAGAGCATTACTGCTCTTGTAGCTCAGTTGATCAGGAAAGAGGTTATTTTGTATAAGGTTACTCAAGACTGGTGCTAGCATCAGAAAAATTGAGGCTGCTGCTCTGGCAGATTTTTATCATTAAAAAGTAAAAAAGTGCTAGTCAATTTATTTCACTTTTTAAAACTTCCAGGAAGGAGGAAAAACACTGGCAAGAGTTTTCAGGTGCTGAAATAACTCAGCTTGCCTAGGGCACTGTGCACCTTGACTTTGGGGATGTGGGTCATGCCATTCTGCATAAAACAGAAACATGTGTTAGAATGACTCTGGGCATGATTATGAGGAGCCCAGACCCAGTTGACAGGATAGACTACCAGAACCTGTTACTTTGACTTAACCAGTGACCTGTAGGGCCAAGGACCTTGTTTGGGACATTAAAAATGGGTTTCTATTCTTCAATTCCCAACTACTGAGTGTTTTTGTCCTTTCAACTGTTCACTTATATGGGAATGAAGAAGGGCCAGAAGCTTCCTTTTTAGTACATTATGTGAAAACTATAACAGAAGCTTATATGCTACACCAAAGCACTATAGAGGTTTGACCTCCTCTTCCCCTCATCAACCAAGTGAGACACTGTTGGGATTTATCTAGGATATCTCTGGATTCCTTCTCCCAAGTCCTCAGTCAGTTACCAGCCCTATTTTAGGTGGAAGAATGAATGGATGAATGGGGTACCAGAGAATGAGATGGAGCTGGGCGATACAGTAGTGGATCAGAATTTTTTGGAAGATGCCTTAAATCCAGATGCTCTAGCTAATCAATTTAACATTGTAACAAAAACTGCTGTTAGAAGTTGTGGCCCCATCAAGAACCTGTTTAGTCACACAGTGCCAACTAAGATCTTGGCCGTATTCAAAGCTGCGTGTGGAGTGAGCTGTCTTTTGGTTGGTGGAGAGAGAACTCATTAGATGAATTGTGTCAAAGCTTGAGGATGGCTTGTACAATTTATTATTCTCACATAGATGAATCTTGCCAATCCTATTTGCAGAAGATTCATGCTCAAGCCCTCACCAGTTATTTGCCACCTTTAATACTTTATTGAGTCCTGTGACTGGATGTGATGCGGGTCCTTTAGTTCAGGATCTCTCTGCAAGTGACTTGCCTCCTTCTTTCATTAGAAGGTGATCTCAATTGTTAATTTGTTTTTTGTGGATGGCTCTCCACCTCCATTGCCATCAGTTGATTTACCACAGTCATTGGCCTAGACTATGTCTTTACCATCATGGGCAGTTTCATTCCCCCCCCCCCTGTTACAGAGACAATCATGGGTCAGACTGTGTTGTCATCTTCTCCCACTTCATGTCCTACTGACCCCTTTTCTTCTGTTCTTTATCCAATCCCTTTGGTGCTGCTTCTGCCTTATATAATCCATTTGATGAACTGTTCCTTTTTAAGCCCGCCCCCCACCGGCCTGGGCTGTTTTAACCATGATATCTTGCATCTTCTATTAAAGAAACCTTCTCTGAATCCTTCACTTTGTGTTAATTATCAACCCATGTCTCTTCTTCCCTTTCTTTCCAAAATTTCGGAGAGAGCTGCCCTTTCCCAACTGATGCCTTACCTGACTACACCTGATCTCCTCAACCCACTTCAGTCAGGGTTTCATATAGGTCACACCACTCAAATGGCCTTGTCATGTAGTAAATGATATTCTAGTGGCTTCAGCATCAATCATCTGTGTTGATCCTATTGAATCTTTCTTCAACCTTCAACACTTTGGATCATCAGATTTTACTATTATGGTTGGCATCATTGGGAATAATGGGAACACTTTGTCCTAGTTTAAATCTTTTTTTGTTTGACTGCTCCTCCTCTGTTTCACTTCAGGGATCTACTGTATAAGCTTTTCCTGTAACTTTAGCGGTTCCAGAAGGAATAGTTTGGGGTCCTCTTCTTTTCTTATGAATTTTAGAATTCAGATTTGGGTTTTCAGTACCACATTTATGCAGATGACACACAGATTTTCCAGTTTTAAATCAATTGATGCCTCTGTGCAGAAATCCATGATGGATTGCTTGTCAAGTATTACTTTGTGGATGACCACTCACCATCTTAAGCTGACTATGTAAAAATGGAGATCTTGGTGTTTCAGCCTGACCATCCAGTAGCCCCTCTTTTATACCCTCCACTGTGTTTACAGGGTTGCATAGTGATTCTTGTTTTGGTTGCCAGGAACCTTCGAGTCCTGCTGGATGACCATTTCTCCCTGCTCCCTTTAGCAAAGACAGATAATTTCCATTTTTTGAACAACTGAAGGATCAGTAGGTTCTTGACTACCCATCTGCTTGTCCAGGCTTTGATTATGTCATTCCTGGATTATTGTAATAGCCTATTGGCAGGTTTGCCTTCTTGCTCTCTTCTTCCTCTGGCTTTAATTCAGAACAGTGTCATCTGGGTTGTTTTAAATCTACCTAAATATTCACATGCTTCTTCCCCACTGGTAGACCCCTTCACTGGCTACCAGTTTGGGCTGAGCCTGTTTCAAAATTTTGGTTCTTGTATTTAGGGCTCTGTGCACTAATCTCCCACAGTACCTAACAGATCAGCTAGCATGGTATACATCATCTAGGAATTTAAGATCTACAAGCAAAGGATTATTGTCTGTTCTACCAATTCACACAGCTCTGTCAAGTCTGTGAACCTTTCAAGACCTGGCTCCATATCTGTGAAAAGGTCTTCCTTTGGACCTCTGGCTGGAGGAGGATCTCACCTATTTTCATAAGGGATTGAAGACCTTCCTCTTTGATTCACTGGATTTTTAAAATTTGTTTATTTATACCCCGCTCTTCAGCCCCAAGGCTATCAGAGCGGCTTACAAATTGTTTTAAGCAATAGCAATTTACACATCCACACTGCATTAAGCAGTTTCTCATGTGTATTAGCCAATTGCCCCCACAAGCCGGGTACTCATTTTACTGACCTATGAAAGGATGGAAGGCTGAGTGAACCTTGGAGCCCGCTGGAATCAAACTTGCAACGTGGTGGCTTGCAGTACTGGCATTTAACCACTGCGCCACCAGGGCTCCATAAACTGGATTAAGACAATAACACAGCTGGATTAATAACATGGCTGTTAAGACAGTAACACAGCTGGATTAAGCTGTGGGATTGTGCCTGAGGTTGCTGAGATGGGCAGTGACTGGTAGGATGTTTTTATATATATTTATAGAGTTAGGTGTTATTGTCTTTGTCTCTGATTGTATATGATTGTTGTTCCACTCTGTGATAGAAAGGGCATTATAAATAAGCTTTATTATTATATTCATCAATATCTATTTCTCAGGTTGTAGCACTCTGAGGAGCACCATGCATTTTGCTGTATACGCTCAAACCTTTGCCAGAAATGGTCCTATTTGGTTACCCAGATGTGTTGCAGTTACAGATGTGTAAAAAAGTATGTTTGATATGTGTTTGAAAGGTTAAATGGTTATTTTAAAACCTTGTTATAACCACCTTCTTCATAATACCATCGGTTCATAATAACATCTAAAGCTCCAGGCTTAAGCATTGTGCTATGATGAAAGTAGACTACAATATATTTATAACAAGAGTAGGTCAACGGTCCTAGGGTAGTTTCCCATTATGGAAAAGATAAAATAACTAAAATCAATAAATCTACAGATCATAAATGTAGCTACAGTCTGGTAAGTTTGGGAAAATTATTAGCAGAGCCTCATGATGTCTGGATATTGTAGCTTGTAAATTTATCCCTACATATGTGTGTGGTTATATGCATGCTGGCTATTCATCCCCCAACAGAATTCCTTTAAAACACTCAGAGGAATGTGTATTTGATTCTCCTTTCATTTGTTTTTTTAAAAAAGAGAGACAGAAAGAGAAGACAATAGGGCACCCCAGAATGTACTGCTTCTGCTATTGTATGGCTTTTTAAAAAAGCATTTGCAATTCAATTTACTCCTCTACTCAGAACAGCTTCATAAAGATGAAAACTTAGAATGTTAAGAGAGAATTCAGTGGAAAATGTTTCATTTAGAATGCCACATGTTCTAATATTTATTATCTAATATTTAATATTTATTATTGGGATTTTTTTTTAAAAAAATGGGATTTAGTGCCTATTCACCGGCCGCGAGGAGGCTGGAGGGCGGCAGCAGCGGTGAAGGGGGCGAAAGCGGCCTTCTAGTGAGCCACGGAACCACGTGGGCTGTGAGAGGCAGCGAAGCAGCGGTGGCGTCCAGGGAGAAAGCAGCAAGCAGGAGGGGAGAAAGGGGGCATGGGAGAGAAAGGGGCGCGGGAGAAAGCCCTTTCTCCCGCGCGCACGGTTGGCCAATTCAATTCAATTCAATTCAATTCAATTCACAGTCCAATAAAACAATCAAACAATCCACCAAATAAACAATCAACACAATTGATCAATCAAGGCAATCAGAAACAGAGGGAGGGGGACCACGTGGTCCAAATGGAGAACAGAGAGAACAAAGGAAACAAAGAAAAGAGACCAAAGCAATAAAGCCTATTAATCAAAATTACGTAAATTCAATCAAAAATCAATCAGAAATCAGACAACCACACTGCTGGGCTGTTGCTCAATCATCTAACCCCACAAGCACAGCACAGCCTTCTTCTAGCTCTCCTTCTAGTTCGAAAGGTTCCAATTGCTAGATGTTCTCCCTTCTTCAATCCAGTGGAAAAGAGGAAGCCAGGGGTGGCAAAGGGTAAAATAGGCCCTGCCTCATCCCTTCCCCTGTCTCCTCCTAGCCAGGGCGTAGCTACGCCCTCGCCAACCCCTGCGCTCGTCTCCATGCCCATCATTAAAACACCTCCCCCGGATCTACCATTCTTTAAGATCCGGGGGGGTGGGTGTCTGTTATTGGGATTTTTTTTTAAAGGGATTTAGTGCCTATTCACCTGTCCCTCCCATCTTTTTTTTGCATCACTATCACTGGCTGAATGAGTCACATGATTTCATTCCACCTATGCTTGACCACAACTTCAGTATTCTACCTCTGTCAGAACCATCCACGCACTTGGCATTTAGACAGCATAGGCTTGTTCCCTGCACTGGGCTCTGATGTGTACAAAAAGCCTCATAGGATGCCACAGTTTTGTTTCCAGTTCAAGTTTCTGCACTGATTCCGGTGCAATTTCTATGTCAATGCCTTGATGCCAATTACTTTCTGGACAAGGTACAAAGTGTTGGTTGTTACGTTTAAAATCCTACACAGTTTGGGTTTAAGTCATCGCCTTCTCCCGTATAATCTACCCAATTACCTCAGGTCCCCTGGGGGAAATTTACTTAAGTCAGCCAGGATGAGGCTGGCATCTGTCACTCAGGGCTTGTCTACAACGGCAAAAAAAAACCCCGTACTCACCCCATATTCATGGCACAGTTGCCACACGATGTTTTCAACTATGAGCATTTTCACTGGGGTTTCTGAAAGAAACTCCAGATCTGTAAGATTAGCAGTTTGCTCTGCATTTGAGTGGAAAATCCAGATAACTGGCCATGTGGCATGTGTGGATTGACTGCAGTGCAAAGCAGGGGGTGGGACATCCAGTGGATGGGACTCCATCCTAGTGCTTTTAAATTATTTTTTGATTGTGCACATATATGGATAAGCGTATCTCCACTTATACAGTAATACAGTAAATATACAGCAATGTATATTTACATATTCACATGCACCAGTGAACGGGGAAACCCCCCCAGAGCAGCCCTGGTTGTGTGGCCAGAAATAGTATGACGTATAAGACATGTGATCAGTGTAGTCCCACCTTTTACTCCACTGCAACTAACAGTGTGGTGGGATACTTGGATCTACAATTGGAGAAGCCCAGTGTGTGTGGCATTTAAGGGGTGCTGCAAATCAAAAACATCAGCTGTGGCTACAAGGTAGGTACGGGATTTCTCACCAGCATAGAGAAGCAGAGGACTTTCTCCTCAGCTCTCCCTAGACTTATGGAATGATGGAAGATTGTTATTTGCATTTTACAAATGCCTGCATTGTTTCCTGCAAGCTTCATTTTTCTGAAACTCCATGTAAGCATTGCATATATCCCTGTTTACCCTTCACTAGGCTAGGTCAAGACATCAAGGATCCCCCTCATCATGCCAAATCAGGCGTGGCAAGATATCAGATTAGACTAAGATTATACTTGGCCATCTACTCTATATGACCTGGAAGTCATGCAGAGCCTGAAGAATGAGGGCCTTGCCCTTCAGCATGCCCAAGTCATTCCCCCTGAGGTGAATGACCAGAATATGAGGAGGAGGCCTTGTGTACTCCTCAAACAAAAGAGGCAACAAACCACTCTAACAAAGGACCCTTTCCCCAGCCACTACACAGTGGCCAACTTGCTCAGCCCCAGTTGAGCCCAAATTGGCAACTTTGGGCCTGGCATTCTACCCAGAACACCAGATCAGAACTCATCACCTCTCAAAAAAGCACCTAGAATCTAACAAAAACATCAAAGTTAGGAAATGCAATATAATCAACACGTGTACCTCTCGAAAGCTGAAGATCTCCAATGCCCAATCCATTGGAGAGACTGCAGGCCAATATCCATGGCAAAAGCCATAGACGCAGCCCCAGTCCTAAATGTATAGGTACCAAACATAACACCCCATAGGTTCCAAGTTCTGCAAGGCCTTAGAGGTGACAGGTCCCAAATTAATGTCTGGTAAGGGGGAAAAAGTCAACATGACAAAACAGTTCCCCTGACCTAGTTCCCCTGACCTGTAGATAGGCCTGCAAAGCATTAACGGAGTATAAAGCTCAACCAGGGCACCAACCCAATGTGACTGTTGCCCCTACCCCCTTATGATTTCTTTTGGAACTCCTGATCCTTAATACCTCTTGCTGCTCTGATAGAGCTAAGTCTCTACAGTTCAGAGCTCTGCCAGAAACATCCCCTTTGGATGTGGTTACTGACTTGCAAGGCCCCAAAGCTGCAGCATGGAAAAGGATAACCTTGTAGCTTGAGACACAAATAGACCACACATCCCCCAAACCCTTGAGGACCTCAGGGGATAATGTTTCATGTCTATCAGACACGCAGCCCTTCTCCCACTCTTCCAAAGCCTTGCAAACCCTAAATTTGGCCCTGTTACCTCTATGTCACTGAACCTTTGGGTGAAGGCCAATGCTGACAGCCTAGTCCTAATGGACTGCAAAGCCAATACCCCACCTCTCAAGCAAACATAATATTGTAAAATGTGCTCAACCTGAATGGGCCAGGTGGCCTGAAGCCCACTCACCAACATACTGTGCTTGAACTCCCTACCAGCCTTCTTATAACTGTTCCTAGTACTAGGAGCTAGCAAGAGGCCAATGGCTCAGACAACCTCACCTTGCCAAGGTTACATAGGTCTAAGGGCATTGGCACTGAACAGGCATCTGCTTCAAGAGCTAGTTGTCTGAAGCGCTCCATCTGTTGTTGGGAAAGGGCACCAGGTATACCATTGTCCACAGTAGTCACATGGAGGGCTGTAAACAAGACATTATAGTGAATATTCTACTCTGCAAGACAAAAGCTCTGACTAAATGCATGACGCTAGGGGACTACTTGGATGACACAGAATTGATAACTTAAACTACAGCCATGTTATCACACCAGAAATGGACAGAGGAGTTAGCTAACTGTTTTGCCCAAATCTAGACAGCTACGACAATTGGGGAAAACCCTAAAAGCATCAAATCCAACAACAAGCCTACCCTAGCCCACTCCTCTGGCCATACCTGGGCACACCAGTGCCCATGAAAGTAAACCCCAAACCCTCTACACCCTTATGCATCCGAGGACACCTTCAATGCATCCTGGATGCACAGCTTATCTCTCCAAAATGAAAGCTCATTGAAGGATACAAGAAACTCTTGCCATACCTTCAAATCATTTTTAATTTCTTGAGTAAGCCTAATTTTTCACACCAGAAATAGTATCACACAGATGCCTCAAAAAGGCCTTGCCAGAGGCATGACCCTACAAGCAAAATTCAAGAGGCCAATGAGTTCCTGAAACTCTCCAAACATGGCTTTACTGAGTCCCATAAAACCAGACATCCTCCCATTTAAATCACTTAAGTTTTTCCACAGGGAGCCTGAAGTTTGCTATATGGTATTGATGTAGAAAAACCAAGTGAGTGCTAGGTCCCTCCCTTTCTCATGTGCTAACTCCTCAGTCAAGGAATAACATTTCCCCATTATAAAGGCACAGTGCCCTGTTCCTACTCAGCCAACAAACAAAAAGTCATTGAGATAATGGATATCCCCTCTCTGCCCTGACTTGAGCGTGAAGGTCCACTCAAGAAATGTACTGAACTTTTCAAAAGCAGGGCATCAGAAGAGCCCAGTCCATGAAAATACAACATCCAAAGAAACGCCCAGTAACTCAAAATCCCCAGAATGAACAGTGAGAAGGCGAAATGGAGACTTAATGTTATATTTCACCAAGTCTGTCCCAATTCTATTCCTACACACTTCCCAAACCACTGCATCAAAAGATGTGTAGCGAACCGTGCAAAGTTCTGCAGGAATAGCATCATTAAAAATCTTCCCTTTAGGGTAAGTCAAACGGTGAATAACCCTATATTCACCAAGTGTTTTCTTGGGAACAACCCCCAAAGGTGACATCCTTACATTAGCACAGGAAGAGAAGTAAAAGAGCCAACTACCCTACCCTCTGCCACTTCCTTATGAAACTTGTCCCTGAAGACAGGCTCCAAGCCAATCACTGAATGGAGATTCTTAGAAAAATAAGTCTTCCAGATTCCTTGCTATGGAATCCAAAAATCACTCCTTAATCCCTCTCTCAAATAACAAGCTGCAACATGATCTGGGTAGCCAATCTAACTAACTGGGCTGAAACCATTTTGCAGGTGCAGGAGCACCCCTAGGTCCCCTCTTACCTGACTGGTGCTCCTTGTGTCCTCCTGAACCTCTACCTTTTGTACAATTCCAAAAAGAGAGCACCCTGTTACAACTTGAACATTCATGCCGGAATTTGCAAGGGCATTATATGTAATAACCCTGCACCCCAAACTCCCAGTATAACTTATTCTGGGTACTAGCAGCCACCTGGCTGTTACTATCCACCCCCACCTGGGCTTTCTGGATAATGTGCCTGCCTTTCTCCCTGAGTAGATCTTTCAGGGGTCATAAACTGCATCCACAATTGCAAATGCATTTGGTCCCATCTCATGGTGGGGTTCATTGCTACCCTCATTCACCACGGTACCATGCACCTCACAAGTCTGGGACCCTGTTTATTTAAACAGGACTTAGGTCTCTAACTGGGTGTGGCATAAGGGTCTTTTAATGGGGTATGTGTGCTTTTATATGTTTTATATGTATTTTAATGGTTTTTAAACTTCTGTATCAGATTTTGTATTTCCCACCCAGCTGAACACTGCAAGTTGCCTTGAGGAACACTGTAAGCTTCCTTGGGAGGAAGGTGGGCTATAAATGAAAATACATACATACATACATACAGTACATACGTAGGAACATAGAAATGTGGCAATTAGCACAGACACTGTTAGGCAAAGGGCACTTTAACAGGGCTCATTTGATGTCTCAGTCAGTCCTATAAAGTAGAGGAAGAAGAAAAGGGACACAGAGGATGCCCAATATGAAACAAGGATGGATGATGCCTTTAAAGATCAGAGGGTAGTGATAAACTAAAAGCAATTCCTTGTTATAAGTTCTTATACTACTTTGTAAGACCTTTACAAAGTAAAAGTTGGTCCTTGGGGAGAGGTGGGTAAGAAATAATAATAATAATAATAATAATAATTATTATTATTATTATTATTTTCAGATAGGCACTTTATATAACTATGGAAGTTTAAGTAGCCCTTGAGCCTTGGAGGTGGGACAGGGTGGGCTCCTCGCACAACCAATCAAAAGGCATCCTCAGTAACTCCATATTTTCCTTCTTAACTGTTTCTTTTTTGGTAGTAATTTTTAAAAAATACAGTAGAAGCAGTGGGAAGTCAGAGGAAGGTTATAAAATGAAGATATTATCATTTCGATGCATCACCCCCCAATGTCTGAGGCAGAACACTTAACACAACACAAGCTTTGTTTGTAAATACACTTGGTCAGCTTGAGTTAATTTGCTCCTTTTTTGAAAAAAAAAATCACATTAATTAATATGTACTTTGCTAGAGACCACGCGATGTGTTTGTGAAGTACGTAGTGAGGACAGATGCGGGCGGAATCACTGTTTACTCTCATGTTTTGAGAGGTCAATTAATTAATGAAAGGGGCAAAAAAATGCACTTGATATACTTAAGTCTGTAATAGCTAATTAAATTCTATAACTTGGAGCTGACACAAACACACACAGATTTGTTGATGCTGGGCTATTTTCTCAAGGGTTGTCCCTGCTCCCACACTTCCCTGTCCCTTTCTTGACCTCAAGACCAGGCTGAGGGTATTGGAGCCCTGAAGCAGTTCTGCAACCAGACTCTCTTTTGTTTACATGTGTGAACTGTCCTGTTGGAGGGCTGTCCCTATGCTCTGGTAGATTAAGCTTGGCTGTGCTGCTGGGGTATGAGGAGCCCCCTCTGGGGCCAGGGCCAGCCCTTCTGTTATGATGGAAGGGGTGGCTCTCTGTGCATTCCCAGTACTTGTTCCTCAACTGGCTCGATCACATACCCTCCAACATTTAACAGATGAAAACTGGGATATGTGTGGCCAAGCAACATCAGAGTGTGGTTAAGACTGACAGAGTTATTAACGAGGAAGAACACACAACCTAGGAGAGGATGCAGCAGTTTACTTTTGCATGAGCCATCTGGGAAGGGCAAGACTCTGCCCCTTCTCCTCCTCCCCGTCTTGCTGCGTTTCAGTGTAAACTACTTTTGCACTTTGAACTCACTTTGCATCAATTAAAGTAAGTGGAGGACAGAAGGAGAAAGTGTGAGGAGAAGAGAGAAACTGGGACATTTTAAAAGCAGCTGAAAAAGTGGGGTGACAGGATTAATCAGGGACGTCCCTTCCACATCTGGATAGTTGAGGGAGGTATGTGTTCAAGGCTGGAGTCCCAGAGGCAGCAACACCACTGCATTCAACGTGCAGCTGGCCAGGTTGGGTGGTAAGCTCTACCAGTCCTTGGGGAGGGCAGGGAAGGAGGCATCTACTGGCCTCCCTCTCCCCAGAGACAGTTCTCCCTGTGACATATCACAGTACAAGAAGCTCACTGAGGGTCCTGGACCATTTGCTCTAGTTGCACCATTGATAATCTGGCCTTGTATGTCTCCATCACCTCTGGAAAGGACTAAGGACTTTATCAGACTAGCATCTAAAAACACTGTAATTCTGCGTATGAGGAAAGCAGAAGCATGAGTGGCATTATTACACCCAAAAATACTACTCTACGGTGAACTCGCCACGGGTCAGCGTGGGAGGGGCGCTCCAAAAAAGCGATACAAGGACTCCCTGAAACAACATCTCAGGCTTGGCCAGATTGATCACCAACGGTGGTCCGCCCTGGCCTCACATCGGGAGGCATGGAGACGCACTATCCACAATGCTGCAGCCTTATTTGAGAACTCACGCCAAACAAGTCTTGAAGAGAAACGACAACGCAGAAAGAATCACAACCCAAAAACATCACCCAAGGAGACCTTCTGCTGCACTTTTTGCAACCGGACTTGTTTATCTTGGATTGGCCTTTTTAGTCATCAGCGCGCTTGCAGAAGGCGCGGGATGAATCCTTCCTGAATCTTCGTTTGCGAAGAAAAGCCAGAGAGAGAGAGAGAGAGAGAGAGCATATCACTGTAATTGCACAAAAGAACTGCCACAGAATTATCGCATGACCACCACTAACACTAAGAACGGGACTTTACTTCCATGATTTAGCATAGGTAAGATTTTGGTGGTTCTCATGAGAAGATGTAAGCAGGCTTAAAAACACCAAAACCCCCTTAATGTACAAAGTGAATGAACACACAAACACTTAAACCAAAAAACTTGCAAACAAACCAGGGCAGTTCATAAAGAGAGCATTCTGTGGATAGTTTTCATGTTCTCACCCCGATGTTTTCTCGCCAGGAACAGGGAAAGGGGAAAGAGGGCTGGCCACTCATGCTGTAATCTCACAATTACAGTGAGATGTTTTCACACGCTCTTTAATACTGAAAAAAAAATCACAAACAAAACAACAACAACAACACATGATATTGAGGGCTATTGACAGCTTGTTCCATCAATGAAAAGCAATGCCTTATTTGCGGCTGGAGCAAAGATTGACCATGCAAACATGACATTGTGTGATAGCAAAAACCATTCATGCTACCATAATATCGTAATTGTGTGATTTTTGTCACATCTGATAAAGTACAAAGATAAAAATAGGTTTGGAATTGGTGCCCCATATGCTAAGCAAAAACAAACATTGCCCATTACTATTAGGAATCAATTAGCAGCATTCATTTTGGGAGAGCAAATTGTATCCAGAATAAAATTTCTGCTTTTTCTTGTCTGAAACAATATAAATATCATCAAGGTCATGGTGATCTTCTCCTCAAGATCCTTTATTGGCCTTAAATTGCAGCCTGTCAAAAAGTCAAGTCTATTGAATTGTGAAAGCTTCAAATATTTTGCATGTCTATTTGGATATTGCAATTACCATTCACACACGCATTCACTGCTATTGTATTTTAAAGCAATTTTATATATGCAACCCCCCCAACAAACAAACAAAAAGGAAAATGTAAGAGGAAACAGTAATGATTAACAATATTTTTTCTATACCTTCTTATTGAAGTAGTACATCCTCCTTGGGCAAAGCTGGATTTATTCATTTAATCTTCCACACTATATTATGAGATTGCAGTGTGGCATACAGTAAAATAAATTTCACCAATTTAAAACAATACAAATTAATTTAAACAGACTAAAAGTGTGTTTAACAAATTGATAAGTTAAAACAAGACAATTTAAAACCAAGTACGATAGTTTTAGGCTGCTGCCAATCTGCAGAAATAATGCAGTTTGACACCGCTTGAACTAGAATGGCTCCAATCCTATGGAATCCTGGAATTTGTGGTTTGTTGTGGCACCAGGGCTCTCTAACAGAGAAGGTTAAATAGCTCACAAAACTACAAATCCCAGAATTCCATTGGATTGGGCCATAGCAGTTAAAATGGTGTCAAACTGCATTATTTCTGCTGTGTGGCAGCAGCCTAAGACAGTATAAAACCCAGTGCAGATTTGACTGAAATCAATGACTCACCAGAGATTTTAGTAAAAAGCCATATTTTACTTGGTGCTGGAAGAAAAGCAGCATCAAATCCAACCGGACGTCTAAGAGGAAGGTATTCCAAAATTATCTCATGCCCTCCCACTGGTGGGCATCCTACCCATGAAGTCCAAAAATGGTGACTCTGGTGGGTAGAATGGCTTTCAGAAGACACCTTGTACAAGACTGACAAATAACTAACCAATATTGGTGGAACCAAGATGATGTGATGGTTTCTGAATCACCATGAAGAATCCATGTGATAGCTTTGTGATATGAGAATTTTTGTTACAAAGACATAGCAGTTGCTAATTTTGCCTCTAGTTAAAGAAACAGTCAAGAGGAGGGAAGAACCTGGTTTTAAAAAGCTGAATTACAGTGTTCAATATGTATATTGCTTTTTGGTCTACAAGAACACACCATTAAACACTACTTGGGCCATGCAACTTAAAGGTTAAAAAACCCTCCTGATTAAACTATTTATCTCAGCCATTGTTTTAGTCTTATGCCATCCCCCTGGACTCATTTACTCAGTTTGCTTACTTTCCACTTAAGGAATGGGGAATAAATAATTTTGTTTTTTCATTTTTTTTCATGACTTAATGTGTGACAAATTTATAATTGTCTTTTCAGCGGCAAAATAGGATGGAACATATATCTTTTACACCTCCTTGTAAGTTCACGAACCCTTAAATTGGAAGCATTTGTCTTGATATGGCTATCTTGACGAAGAATGCCAAAAAAGGTTTTTAAAATGTTGCCTGGAAAATGAAGAGAAAATGGATTATTTGTTATAGATATAAAATGAAGCAGATTGTGTAGGGAGATATTAAGCTGAGATGTAAATAATGCTTTTATAAATTAGTTAATATATCCATGGAACATTGTTTCAGGCCATGAAACTGGAGAAGTAAGAACATGGAAAATTAGTATACCTCCCTGCAATTTCATAATGACAGAATAAAACTGTCCAGATAATTGCCAAGTGAAAAATATGGCTCAGCACACACAGTTCTGTAAATTGTGCAGAGACAGCTTTATGATGTCCAAATTATGCTAATGTTTTCATACGGGGTCTTATGAAATTTAACAGTCAAAATTAATGGAGATGAAATGCTTTTTTCAAAAAGGTTCTGGCACAATTCAACGACTTCAACTAAATGTTCACAGTTCTTCACCTTGAAAATAGAATACTACTACATCCAGCTCACTAGATCATTAGTGTTTTAGTATATGGTTAGGAGATTTTTTAAAAAAAAAATGCTGGAAAATGGTCAGAAGTAATAGAAGACACAAGTGAATTTCTAAGCCGCATTTATATCAACAGCTGTTGCAATATAACAACAGCTATGTTGGATCTAGTCCAGCATTCTGTTCCCACAGGGGCCAAAGCTTTCTATCTCTCTTTCTAATTTTTTTCTTTATAGATTTTTTTTTTTTTGAGGGGGATGGGGTGTTGTTAGCCACCTCGAGGGCTAATTTTATTGGGAAAGCAAGATATAATTATTTGTGCCAAATAAACCAAATACTGTACATACTGTACATATTGAGCAGAATTATGCAAAATATTTTGGCATGTCATATATTTTCCAAGATTCAGTTCTGTGTGTCATTCTACCTTAGGGTGGACAACCATAGAAAGAGCTGGGACCAATGTTCACCCCTGTAATGTGCTGCATGATTACATTTTCAGTGAAAACTAGGCCAATGGGGAGTCAAGAAGGGACCAGCAATCACTCCTGGTTTCCACATCTGCTTTTTGAGGGAGGCCATTTTTGAAGTGGTTGAGAGAGGCTGGGATATATTGTAATGTATAACATGACTGATGTGATTTTTTTAGCCTGATTTTTTATTTTCATTTTTGCGGGGTGTGTACATCTTGGGCTTTGGGGGACTCAGAGGGACTTGAGGCCTCAAAAGAGGGGTTGGGAGCAACATGCAGGCCACACTAGCTAAAATACATACATGCACACGGAAAAACTCCTACCCTCAAATTGTCCTAATTTGGCAGAGACAGTCCTGATTAAGCCTCTGTTGTCCCACTTTTTTATCTGCTTTTGAAATGTCCCAATATCTCGCTCCCCCCCCCTTACACTTTTTCCTCTGCTTACTTAAATTGCTGGGGACATGGGTTCAGCGTGCTGAGTTTGCATTGAATTCAGCAGGGCAGAGGGACGAACACTCTTGTCCTTCCCACTAGACATGAGAAAAATCAAACTGCTGCAGCCTTTCCTAGCTTGTGCT
This sequence comes from Gambelia wislizenii, assembly GCA_030847615.1. Lineage (NCBI taxonomy): Eukaryota > Metazoa > Chordata > Lepidosauria > Squamata > Crotaphytidae > Gambelia > Gambelia wislizenii. The sequence goes on along the minus strand of JAUMIR010000001.1, from coordinate 157,899,389 downwards.
GTTCTTCCTCACTAATATATTTTGCCATCTTGACCACACTTTTATGTTGCTTGGCTACATGTGATGTAGATTCTCCCCCCCCCCCACACACACACACTTTGGAGGGTGATGTCAAGCTCTGCTTCCAGAATTTGGAAATGGACTCTGACTCAGAGACTGAAGCAGTGGACATGCCAGGACTGCTGAACCAGAGCAAGAGGATGTTCCAGAGTCATAGGCTTCAGACACAGACAATAATGCAGTATCAGCTCTGGCAGAGGGTCCTGCCTCTTCAGATACAGAGCACAACTTACCTATACCCACCTTCTCAGCACGGAGACAACAAAAGCCCCCAGGAACTGTTTGGCTTCCTGGGCCATGGGGTGCAGTTTCAGGGAGGTGGACTTCTGGCAAGGGAAGGGTTGCACCTCACTGCAGTTGGCAGGAATGTTTTTGCTAAGAGTCTGAAGGATCTGATCAGGAGGGCTTTAAACTGAGTTGTGTGGGGGAGGGAAACAGTATTCATGAGGGCAGGAGTTCATCAAGTGCTGGAGATAATAGTCCGAATGTTATACAGAGAACAACGCAAATAGTACAAGAACACAACAGTGGGAGGAATAAAACCTTTAAAAGGCAGATAGGGAGAATGGTCCGTGGTCTTAGATGTATCTATACTAATGCACAGAGCATGGGAAATAAACAGGATGAACTTGAACTCTTAGCACAGCAAATATATATATATATATAAAATAGGCATCACTGAAACCTGGTGGGATGAGTCTTATGATCGGAATGTAGCAATAGAGGGGTATAACCTATTTCACAGAAATAGACCAAACAGGAAGGGTGGTGGAGTAGCATTATACATCAAGGATATGTACACCTGTGAACAGATCCATGACTTAAATCCTGGGAGCCAGGTTGAGAGCATCTGGGTTAAAATCAAGTGGGAGAGAAACAGCAGGGGTGTCATTGTGGGGATATACTATAGACCTCCAAGCCAAACTGAGGACTTGGATGATGCCTTGCTAGAAGAGATGACCACATATTCAAACAGGAGAAATGTAGTAATAATGGGGGATTTTAACTATCCTGATATTTGTTGGAAGTCCAGCTCTGTCAAAAATTTAAGGTCCAACAAATTCCTCACTTGCCTTGCAGACAATTTCATTATCCAGAAGGTAGAAGAGGCAACAATGGGAACAGCTATTTTACATCTGATCCTAACCAATGGAGATTATATGGTTAATGGGGTGGAAGTGGCAGGATCCCTAGGGGAGAGTGAACATGTTCCCCTGGAGTTTGTTATACAGAGGAAAGGGGAGGCCAAGCATAGTCAGACATGACTTTATGAAAGCTTATTTCAGAAAACTTTCAGCCACAAGGCTATCAGAGCGGCTTACAAATTGTTTTAAGCAATAGCAATTTACACATCTACACTGCATTAAGCGGTTTCCAATGTGTGTTAGCTAATTGCCCCCACAAGCCGGGTACTCATTTTACTGACCTGCAAAGAGATGGAAGGCTGAGTGAACCTTGGAGCTCTTGGAATCGAATACTAAAAGAGAAGGAAATACATGATGGATGGAAGTTTCTAAAAAGTGAGATATTGAAGACACAACTTCAAACATGAGGAGGAAAAATTGGAGGCATCTAAAGAAACCAGTATGGATGTCAAAAGTACTCTCAACTGAGCTAAAACTTAAAAAGGACTTGTACAAGAAATGGAAAACAGGAGAAATCATTAAAGCAGAATTAAAACAAATAGCCAACTCATCTAGCGGGGAAATCAGAAAAGCAAAGCACAGATGGAGCTCAGGCTTGCTAGAGAGGTTAAAAACAATTAAAACGGCTTTTTTGGATGTGTTAGTAGCAAAAGAAGGAACAAGGAAGTAGTTGGACCACTGCAAGGAGAAGATGGCGAAATGCTAACAGGGTACAGAGAAAAGGCAGAACTACTCAACACTTTCTTTGCCCCAGTTTTCTCCCAAAAGGAGAACAGTGCTCAAACTAGAGAAAATGGAGCAGATTATGTAGTAGGGGAAATGCAGCATAGAATAGGTAAAGAGGTAGTTTAGGCATACCTGGCCAGTATAAATGAATTCAAGTCTCCAGGTCCAGATGAATTACATCCAAGGGTACTAAAAGAACTGACAGAAGTAATTGCAGAACCACTGGCAATAATCTTTGAGAATTCCTGGAGAACAGGAGAGGTACCAGAGGACTGGAAGAGGGCAAATGTTGTCCCCATCTTGAAAAAGGGGAAAAAAGAAGATCTAAATAATTATTGTCCAGTCACCCTAACATCAATACTAGGAAAGATTCTAGAGCAGATCATCAAACAGTCTGTAAGCACTTAGAAAGGTTTGCCGTGATCACTAAAAGTCAACATGGGTTTTTGAAAAACACAATCTTATCTCTTTTTTTTCAATAGAGTTACATACTTGGTAGATGAAGGGAATGCCGTGGATGTAGTGTATCTTGATTTCAGTAAGGCTTTTGACAAAGTCCTCCATGATATCCTTGCAAAAAAAGTTAATAACATGTGGGCTAGACAATGCAACTGTTATGTGGATTTGTAATAGGTCGATGGGCCGAATCCAAAAGGTAGTCACTAATGGCTCCTCTTCATCTTGGAGAAAAGGGACCAGCGGTGTGCCACATGGTTCTGTCCTGGGCCCAGTGCTATTCAACATCTTTATTAACAACTTGGATAACGTAATAGAAGGCATGCTTATCAAGTTTTCAGATGACACCAAATTAGGAGGGGTAGCTAATGCCCCAGAGGACAGGATCAGAATTCAAAATGATCTTTAACAGAGTAGAAAGCTGGGCCAAAACTAACAAAATGAATCTCAACAGGGAGAAATGTAGGATACTACACTCGGGCAGTAAAATGAAAAGCACAGATATAGGATGGGTGACCATTGCCTCCCCCAAATAGTACCCTACGGTGAACTCACCACAGGTCAGCGTAAGAGGGGCGCTCCAAAAAAAGCGATACAAGGACTCCCTGAAACAACATCTCAGGCTCGGCCAAATTGATCAGCAACAATGGTCCGCCCTGGCCTCACATTGGGAGGTATGGAGACGCACTATCCACAATGCTGCTGCCTTATTTGAGAACTCACGCCGAACAAGTCTTGAAGAGAAATGACAACACAGAAAGAATCACAACCCGGAAACATCACCCAAGGAGACCTTCTGCTGTGCTTTCTGCAACCCAACTTGTTTATCTCAGATTGGCCTTTTTAGTCATCAGTGCGCTTGCAGAAAGTGCAGGATGAGTCCTTCCTGAATCTTTATTTGTGAAGAAAAGCCAGAGAGAGAGAGGGAGAGAGAGAGAGAGAGAGAGAGAGAGAGAGAGAGAGAGACCCTCCATATCCATGGATTTGGTATCCACGGATTTAAGTATTCAAGGCATGAAAATATTCTTTAAAAAATAATAATCTAAAAAGCAAACCTTGATTTTGCCATCTTATATAAGGGACACCATTTTGCTATGCCATTGCATATAATGGGACTTGAGTATTCATGGATCATGGAACCAAACCCCAGAGGATATGAAGGGACAACTGTAATGCAATTCTAGCTTGGGTTTTAATTCCTCAGAAAACATACATACTGATTGATCGGTTTGATTGATACCCCCACCTTTCCCCCAAAACTGGGACTCAAGGAACCTTACAAGAAGTTTGACTAAAAAGGTTTAAGAAGTTTAAGTAAAAACTAAAAATGCCCAATTTGAAAGCACATTACAGTAGGACCGCATATCTGCTGGGGATTGGTTCTGGGGCATGGGTACAGAAAACATGGACAGTAGCGAACTCCATTGAAAATAATGGAACTTCCGCTTTAAAATACTATAGAGTTGCCTTTGAGGACCTAGAAAATGGCTAGAGAGGACACATTTTCTAGAAAGACTCTATGGTAGGTGAGCTGTTTTGTGTCCCATGGATAATTGAATCAGTGGATAATGAATCAGTGAATACAGGGGTCCTACTATAGTTTTAAAAGTATACCACCCACTCAATTAAAATGATTTTTCAAGCACTCATTTACAGAAAGCTCTCCTGAATAAAAGCTTACAAATTAATGAAACTTTAAAAACTCATTAAAATTTCTGCTTAGTTTACAATGGTATGAATAAAAGCCTGCCTAAATAAAATGGTTTTTGCCTCTCAATGGAAGGGAAAAAGGGAAGGGGCTGGGTTAGGCCCTCTCTCATGCCAGCACCAAACATGCTCCTAAGATTGATGAAGACCAAATGACAAGTCTTGGTGTTTTACAGCAGGGACCTGGATTTTGATCAATTATAAATTGGGGGGGGGACCGTTAATCTTTTTGTAACACGATTCTTAAGAAAATATATATGAGTTGAGAATATTAGGGAAATGTTTGTGAAGCAATCTGTACACTTTCCACATGATTATCATTTTTCTCAGGAGTGCTTCTACATGGACAGCTCGTAATGCAGAGCTAGGAAATAACCCATTCTTCTGTTGAGTTATCCAATTCTGTTATCCAATTACTTTCCACAGTAACAAGTTGGAACAGAATTACGTTTTTTGATGGTAATTGCCGTAGCTGTAACCCACTACTTACAGTGGAACAGGAATGGGCTTTCTGCCTGTTACTCATTATGAGGTGTGTGTGCTGACTCAGACTGAAGAAATGGAGGTGGAAGAGGAAGGGTCATATGAACAGCTGCCTCATGGGGCAGCTGGAAAGAGAAGCTTTGCAATGTATTTTACATTTTCCAAGATGTAATATCTGAATTAGCCACTTGGTGGATCAGAGAGCATTTTTCTATACTGTAATTCCCATGGCATTCACAGTAATGGTAACTTCTTAATGATGAATAACACAGTAGGTTACCTTTCTGGACTGCAGTAACAGTAACAACTAATGACATGTTGGGAGTTCAGAGTAACAAGTAAAGTAACTAGTTCCTTTAAAAAGGAACGTTCCAAGTTCTGTCTTGACACTACCAAAAGGCATTGGGCAGCTGTTCATATTTTTTTCCTATGAAAAAAAAAGCTGGAACAACTTGTGAAAAACACAGGAGAGTTAGAAATGGAAGACATTGCCAACTGGATCTCCCATAAATTCCATGAAAGAGGCAGGACCATTGCCCAGTAAAATACTTGCCTGGAAAAAGTACCCTGAGAATGGTTTTGTAATGCAGACGAGGGATTTTACAGCATTTCTGACATCGCTTCTAAAGAGAAAGTGGTACAAACAGTATCTTTGGAAAACTTGCATAACACTATCTTAAGCAACCTCTCTTCAGAAGCAGCAAAAAGGGAAACATGAAGCATTCTCACAGCCACTGTTTGTGAAACTTTTCCTTAGTGTTAGGCACTTTTTCCTACTTTTGTTGTTCTATTAATATTTAAAATTCCAGAAGAGCACAGTCAGGCAAACTGCAAAGCAGAAGAACTGAAGCCTGCCCTGTGATAAAAAATACCATGGCTTAAAAGTTCCATGCAGGTTATTAAAAATTCTGCTTACTTTACAATGCTCTGTTAACAGCTCTAATGTCTTTAACATGTGCAGCCTATTGACTTTTTAAGCAGCATTTTATGGAAGCAATGGATGTGGTTATTAGGCAGTAAGATTTACGCTTCGTTTTCAGTCCTGAATCTGGAAATCTAGCAAAAGGGAAAGACAGATTGAATTTTAAAAAGGTTGAAGAGGTGTCTTGTGAAGTACCACTGAAAATCAGTGATGGTTGGTGGCATCCATCTTGGTGGGGCAGTCCATCCACATCTGGGTTTTAGTCCAAACTTTAAAGGAGCCATCCAAATTGCAGAACTTTTTGGGTGGTTCAACAATTTAGATAGTTCCATCTAAAACCTGGAGTAGATTAATCACCCACTCCCCATCCCCAACAGGGAAGCCTTCAACTGCCATTGCTGATGAAGAGAAACATGGGCTACTACACAAGAAAATGCAGGTTCAGAGATAGGATTTGAGACAGTATGGTGGATCCAGAGGTGACCCTTCATGAATGGAAGTGCCGCTTTTATTAGCAGAGGGGTCAAATGAACACTTCTCAGTGGAGAAGGGGATGGGATAATGGTTTTGGTGGTTCTTCCTTACCCCTGCAGACCTCAGCACCATGGCACACACTGTTCTGGTTGGCCCTCAAACTCCCCAGAGAGGAAATTTTAAGGGTGGGGGGGCACAAGGAGAAGCACAAAGTAGCAAAAATTGCCTTCCACCTTCACCTACAAGATCAATTCAGTTGTGGGGCCCCAATTTGCTTCAATCTGCCTCCAACCCAATGGGTTTATCATGGATAGAAAATTAAACTAGGCCACTGCTAATGTGCCTGTGTGCCTAACTGCTGGCCAGTTTCTCCTGAGGGAGAACTTTGTGTGGTCAGATTAAATGTGACACTAGAGGGGCTAAAACTGCATGTCTGTGATCCTTTCCCCATAGATTGAACACAGTTCCAAGAATCTCCCAGGCAGTATTACCACTGGGACGATTCTAGTAATTCTAGTAAAAGAGGGGGGCAATTACTCCATGTGCATGGGTGTGGAACTTCCTTCCCAAAGAAACTGACATCTCTTCATTGGTTCTCCTTTAGGTATCAGTCAGCATCTTGCTTCTTATTTTCCCAGTCTTCTAAAGTGTGTTAATTTATTTTTATTTTATTTATTAAAATATTTCTATCTCATCCTACCTCAAAGGATCTCAGGACAGTGTACAAGTAAAATCAATGCAAAGAAGCAAAAGCAATTTAAAGCAATCAAAATAATTGAAATACACTAAACCATATTAAATATGATTAACAACTTAAAGCATGTTTAAAAGACTAAGGACTTTTTCAGATGGGTGAAACCCCCCCCCTACGGAGCTTGGGAGAAGAACGTGGCTGTTTCATTTTCAGAGCCCCATTTCAGACAGCCACGTCCTCCTCTGTCCTCCTCCTATCCTCCTCCTGACCTTCCCCTGTGTTGCGGGCGCCACTTTTTATTGACGGAGAACCTCCGTCAATAAAAAATGGCACCCGCAGCATGGGGAAAGGTCGGGAGGAGTGCGGGAGGAGTTCGAGAGGAGGACAGAGGAGGACTGTATCATCTGAAACATCCTAGAACAATTTTCAGTCCTAAGTCCTAAAACAATTTTCAGACCACATGTTAACATTTTGAGATTAGGGTCCCTTGTGAAGCAGTAAGCTAATGCAGCCAAAACTCATGCAGATCTTGAGTTTGTAAGTTTGATCCCAGCCCCTCCCAGGTCGACTCAGTCTTCCGTAAGTCCGTAAAATGAGTACCAGCGTAATAAAGAGCTGGGGCGACATGCTGGGGAAACTGTTAATTACAGTTTCCAAAAAAGCAGCAGTCATTGCATTCTGCAATGTCACTCTTGCAGCATCGTTTGCATGCCAGCAGTGCCATCTACTGGCATTCACATTGTACAATTGTCTGTATTGTCTGTACTGTCTGTACTGATAAAAACTGTACTGAACTGTATTGCATTGAATTGTAATGTATTGAATTGTACTGCATAGTGATGTACTATGATGCATTGTATTGTATACTGAGTGATGTTGTACCCAGCCCTGATCCTGATGGGAAAGGCGGGTAATAAAATAACTAAAATAAAATAAAATAAAATAACTAAGATGCAAAGGTTTTCATCTGTCTAAGGAGATTATCAGATGGGGACCAAAAAACCCCGCCTCATCTCGCAACTCCCCCTCCTGCCCCACTTCCGTTCCTATAACTGATTAAATGAAAATTTTTCAGATACCTACCTTGCTGTGTGATTAAAAGTCCTCCCCTCCCCTCCAGCAGCCAGAAGTGAATGCAGCCCCCATGGAGCTTAATTCACTTCCTGGAAACAAAATTCCGGCCGTTCTTGCAAGAGGACGGTCGTGCAGAAAATTTAAAAATATAGAGAAAAATAAATGTCAAAAAAAAGCACAGAAACACACTTTTAAAACACTGAGTAACCCAGGGAGGGTACAAAAAAAGTCTATCATTTACCTGGATGTCCTGAACGCACCCGGAAGTGTTCGGCACAGACCTCCCACTGTGGCTAGCATCGCACCAGCATAATGGGGCTCCTTTTTGCTCGCCTGTTGTTTCGTGACAGGAACGGAATGGGTGATCTATTGATGGCTTAAGCTGTCAATAAAAAGGAACATGGATGGAACAGAAGCAGCAAGGGGGCATAACAGGACAAGGACGACATCATCTGATATTCAAGCCCTCTAGCGATCTCCTGTCATGCCTGTACCGGACTTTTGGGGTCGTCTGATAATTTCCTAAATGGCATCCCACATCATTCTGATGTATTGGGAAGGAGGGGGATCAAATCCCCCATATACTTTATGGGAAAAGCCTTTGTGGCTTTCCCCGAACTTTCAAAAAAACAGTAGGGGGGATGCACATTTCTGCTCATTGGGACAAGCAATTCAATTTAATTTGCTTTCCCTATATAAGCAAAAGTTGAAAGCTGATTGGTCAGATGTGCGGGGGGGGGCAGCGCTTGCTAACAAGGCAAGTGCGCAGAGCTGCCATGTTGGATTTTTGCCTTAGTGAGTAAGCACTAAGGAGATAAAATGACGTTTTTTGATTCCTTTTTTGTTAAAGCGAAAGATCTCTCTTTCACACCTTGGATATGGTTTTAAAAAAATACTGTCTGGTGGCGGCAAACTGAGGTAAGTAAAAACACGAGTAATTCACTTGTGGCCACCATCTTGATTTTCAGGCATGCCTGATTGCACAGCAAACGTGAATAGCTTCACATGCCTGCGATCTGCCAAAAATCCCTTTAAGACAAGTAGCAGTTGCTGACTTTTGTGTATGCAAGATTTGTTCTTCAGAGGGGGTTTGCCTTTGCCTTCCTCTGAGGCTGAGAGCATGTGACTTGCCCAGGGTCACCCAGCGGGTTTCTATGGCTGAGCAGAGATCTAGCGTCTCCAGAGCCATAGTCCAATGATGAAACTACTACACCACTCTGGCTCTCTTTACTGTTTTTAACATCCTTTTATTCATATGTACAGTAGACCCTTGGGGTTTGGTTCCAGGACACACACACCCCATGGATACCAAAATCCATGGCTGCTCAAGTCCCATTATATACAATGGTGTAGTAAAATGGTGTCCCTTATATAAAATGGCAAAATCAAGCTTTGCTTTTTGGAATATTTTTGGGAAAACTTTCAAGCCATGGATGGTGGAAGCCATGGATGCAGAATCCATGGATACAGAGGGCCAACTCTCTCTATATATTTACAAATGTGAATGGGAACGTGCTTAAGTGAGCAATTTCACTTTGCCCAGCATCACATATAAATTAGGCCTCTGTATCTAAAATGTGGTACGATTCATTTGGCTCATTGGGATCACAGAGCTGGGATCTCTATCAGGGAATTTCTGAACAGAGGGAAGAAAAAGAGGAAGCTTGTCTGCATATTAAACTTTGTACAATGGAGACAAGCTTGTGATATAGATCCCCCTTGCACCTATGGAAATTATCAGACATGGCTAATGTGATGCCATAATGAGACAAGGGGAACACAAAAGGACACCAATATCAGACAACATTGTCCTTTTGCGTTCTGCTGGTATTTCTTTTTATTGATGGGCCAAGCCATCAATAGATTCCCCATTGTGATTTGGTGACGGCATTGCCAGCATCTGAAACCTCAAGCCATTTAATTCTTCTGAATGCAGCGTCAATGGGTGGTCCTGCCAGAACACTTATGGCTGAGATCACGACATCCAGGTAAGTGACACACTTTTTATGACCCTCCCTGGCTTACTTGTAAGTTTTAAAGTATGTTTTTGTGGTTGGTATAACTTTTTTGGGTGTTATTTAACTTTTTATTTATGAATTTCCTGCGCTCGCATCTTTTCATGAGAACAGGCTGGATTTCAGTTCAGGAAGAGAATGGAGCTCCATTAGAACTCCATTCTTTCCTGAGCTACCTGTCGACACAAGACAAGGTAAGTGTGATAGGGAGGGTTATTGTGTTGGGACAAGGGTGGGACTAGAGATTGTGGAACAGGAACGTTTTTTGCATTCCTGTCTGATAATCTCCTATGATTCCTGGCTAAATTTATGACATGCATTGGCATCATCATGTTAAAAATTTCTGGCCTAAATCGAAAGTGGGAACCATGTGGCCCTAGCAAGCATAATCAGTAGTGAGGAATGCTGGGAATTGGAGGCCAACCACATGGGGTGGTGGCGGCGGTGGCAGCATGATTCCTACCTGCAGCCTAAATCTAGGACTTATCTATACAATGCAATAAAATGTGGATTGGTGTACAGTAACACCAATTTGAAGCAGCTTTCATTTGTCTCCATGGTTTTTTTGGCAAGATTGCAGGCATGCAAAGCTATCTGCATTTGCTGTTCAAACGGGCATGCCTGAAAATCAAGATGGTGGGCATGAGTGAATTACTCACCTTTTTATTCTCCCCAAGTTGCCACTACCAAACAGTATTTTTTTTTTAAAAAAACCTCTAAACCTGAGGTGCAGAAGTGTGAGCTTCCTCTTAAATAAGCAAACAAAAAACCCTTTAAAAAAGACTGTTTCATTGTCTCAGCTCACAATAGCTACACTGAAAATCCAACATGGTGGTTCTGTGCATTGCCATGACAACATATGTATCCGCCCCCCATACACATCTGACCAATCAGCTATCTACTTTAGGAATATGCAGCAATGTGATTTGGTTGTCCTAATTAGTGGGAGTGCGCATTTCCCCCGCAGTTTTTTAAAAACTTGGGGAAAGTCCTGTAGTCTTTTGTAGCATAGTTTTTGGCCCCCCTCCTTCCAAATACTGTGATTCAACATGGAGTCTCATTAAGACAAATTGAATCCCCCTTTAATTCAATGAGGATTATTTTTGCATATAGACAAGCCCCTAATTGATAATCCCAACTAGAATAGACCTATTTGAATCAAGCAGATTTACATAATTATTGATTCACTTTTTAAAAATTTACGTTTTTCTACCCAGGAAGCTTTTTCCTGCACAGAAAGCAACATTTTCTGCACAGAAAATAAAATTTCTGCGCAGAAAACAAGAAAATGTTATTTTTCTGTGTAGAAAATGCGGTTCTCTAGGCAAATAAAGCCCCATGCCCCTTTTTTTTGTACAGAGCAAGTCCCAAACTGTGAATAGTCTTTGAAAACTGAACAGCTTTTGACAATATTCTTGCAAGAAAGAGAAAAATGCTAAAATGATTCATTCTTGCCCGTGAGAATAAAAGCTACAAAGATGTACATCCGTAATGTTAACCAGCCCTAGGCAGGAGCAGAGAGCGCAAATGTTCTGAAAGGAATGACCTTTCCCACTAGGCATTAACAGCGATGTTAATAAGCAAAAAACCCAAAACATTTCCTCTCTTGTGATGTGGCAAAACGGCTTGAAACTACTTTGCTTATCATGATGCAGGGCTTCAAAATTTAGAGGACATCAGAGGACTCTTGATTTTGCTGTTGTTGTTGTTAATCTCTGGATCCATTTGGTATTCCCTAAACATGATGGGATGATGTTTTCAGTGTCGAGATAACATGCTCTTGGACATTTATGGTAAAACAGAGTGCGATTACAGCCCAGCTAGTTGGTCTTGGCTTGCACTAATTCTTTTCTTTCTCGTGAGGTAATCTTTCCTTCTTCATCTCATTACTAGCATCTGACCTGATGGAGGATGATTGTCTATAGGCCCCCAGGCTCACATTGTTAACATTGCAGATTTCTCTACAGAGGCCTTGAGAACGATACTAATATATTCACAACAGGAGGAAACTGCCAACAGAAACAGATCCTGAATTTGTTCCCAAACAGGATGATAAAAAAAAAATTCTGTGCAGACCACACACAAATCTTCTGGCTTGCATGTGGAGCCTGTAGCATACATTTGCTTTGCCCTTGCTATATAAACAGCAGGCATAGAGCTCTTTACATGGGTATACAAGCCATTTTTGCCTGTAGCTTTTTAACTCAGCAGTGTGTCAGTATTCGTTTAAAAAAACAACACCTGAAAAATTCCTTACCAAAATATATGATTTTGAAGAAGATGGCAGTGACATAACACATAGATCACAGATCTTGCCCTCAGTAAGAGATTTACACTGTGCGGATTTTTAAAATATTCCAAATACTTATTTTTACATCTCCTTGTCACTTTTAAAATTTGTATTGTTTTGGAAGGGGATTGTTTTGTCCTAGCTTGATGATACAAGTAAGAGGAGACTAACTGAATGTTACTTAAGCTCTTATTTAAAAAAAAAATACAGTAATTTTTTTTTTTTAATCACACGAATTTCCCACCACCTTTCTTTCTATTATTTAGTACAACAATGTATTTTCAGTGAGATTAAACCAACAGGGCTGCAATCCTAAGAACAATTATTAATGTGCTTTCCTTATTTTCAGTGGGATTTACTTCTGAGTAAGCATGTTTAGGTTCATGCTGCACAGCTCTGTAAAACTTAGAGCTTTCAGTCCAGAAGGACCCAGAATACCTAGTAAAACATTTCATATCGAGGAGCCTTATTTACTTTGTAAAAAAAAAAAAAATGCTCCAAAATGAACCATGAAAAGAAAGGTTGCTAAAGGCTGAAAATGAATGGCTTTTATAAATTCCAAAGACAATGTAAAGACTCTATAGGAGACTTTTCCAAAGCTGGTTAATAGTCTAGCCCAACACCTTTAATAAAATCAAGGTGACAGACCATGAAAATATTTACTTCAGTCCTATAAGCAAATCTGATACTGTTGCTGAAAGATGCCCTCAGGCATCTGTGCAAGCCTTCAACAGAAGTGGCCATGGCGCTAGTATATGTGAGGGCCTTAGATCAGTGGCCTGAAAACTCCTTATGGACAACTGGCATACCTTTGATATTTTAAACCAGTTAGCAACTAAAAGAAAGGAAAGCTGAACTCAAATATTTACAAGAGGTCACATGACTGGCTATGTGTGCCATTTAAAAGGAAAATTTATTTTCTCATTAAAAATTAGAGTGCTTTTGCCCCAGATTCTATGAAGAATGTGGTTTCATAAATTAGCACTGGAGGCACAGGGAGGAAACGCAGAAACAAGCGTGACATTATTTTATGCTGCATTTCATAGCTCACACTTCAGCAAACATTACTGTGGCCAGGCACAGAGGGTGGAAGAGATGAAGTTTTACCCCCAAGATACAAACAGATAATCAAATCCTACAAACATTTGCCACTTTTCAATGTTTGGTTCCTTAAAAAAAAGTAGAGGGGGGGGGGGGACTAGAACTACTTTTGGATAGGAGTTCTGTTATTCCCTGGATAGGAATTAGGTAAGCAATAAACTTAAAGTAATTTCCCAAAGTCCCTTATTGGGGGTGAGGGAATTATATTTATTAACTTGAAATATCCTTTGAAGGATTTTGAAATCATTACTTTAAAATACTGGTTTAAATGGTTTTTAGATCTGAGCACTAATTTTATTTTAAATACGAACCATTATTTTTTTTTCCAAACCAAAATCTGGAGACAAGTGATTTCAGGAGGTGAGAGTAAACATCTCAATCAAATTCAAAAACGTGTTGTCGAATATAATCAAATTGCAAGAGGCAATTTGCTTTAAGAACATTTTGTTTTAGCAGCACGTTTATTGTGGTTCCTTTTTATGTTTCACAATAACTAGTAATGGCTGTAGGCTATATTTCAGAGGAAGAAACCACCTCTGAGTATTCCTTGCTTAAGAAAACCCTGTGAAATTCATGGGGCTGCAGGAAGTCAACAGGCAACTTGAAGGCACACACACACAGAGCAATGTTATAAACAGAGATAAAATTGTCCCCTTTACCTTATAGCACAGTGCTGATATCCAGTTGATACACCCTACCAGTACATAGGAGATTTTCAGACAGGGGCTGTTCCGCTGCCAGTGCTCCATTTCGCACACCCCCGTCCTTCTCCCGATCTTCATTTGTTCTCCCTCCATCCTGCTTGCATTTTCCTTCTGCTATTTTTTTTACTAACGGAAGTTCTTTGTTAGTAAAAAATAGTGGAAAATAGCAGAAGGAAAATGAAAGCAGGATGGAGGGAGAACAAATGGAGATTGGGAGCAGGACGTGTGTGTGTGAAATGGAGCACCGGCAGCGGAACAGACCCGATCTCCGCGGGGGTTATTTCCCCCGTCTGGAAATCTCCATACTCTCCAACTGTCCTGATTTGGTAGGGACAGGCCCATTAATTTTCTGTTGCCACACTTTTTCTGCAGCTTTTAAAATGTCCCAGTTTTTTTCCTCCTCTTTCCACTTTTCCTCCTTGTCCTCTGCTTACATCAGCTGCTGCAGCCAGAGTCTAAAGTGCAAAACTAGTTTGCACTCAATTAACTCAGCAAGGGGGAGCGGAGGGGAGGGAGTGGAATCTTGCCCTTCCCAGTAAGCTCAGGCAAAACAAACTGCTGCATCCTCTCCTAGCTTGCGTGTTCTTCCTTGTTAATAACTTTTGCCACCTTGACCATACTCTGATGTTGCTTAGCCACATGTGTCCTGGTTTTCATCTGTGAAATGTTGGAGAGTATAGTACTAGAGAAGGTTCGTTGCATCTATGGGAACATGGGCCTAAATCCGATTCCTAGTCTCCAGTTAGACCCATTGAATCCATTTTCTGAATAGTAAGTCAATACTTTTGGATTTCATTGATTCACCAGGTCTCGTCAAGCTGGGACAAACAACTTGATTTGAACTTACAGGACATTATCACATGAGCCCTGTTGTTGCTGCAATTGTGTTTGCAAAAGTGAATGGATAGAACTCTGTTTGGCAGCCCTCAGTATTGCAGGTCCCTTCAATAGCACACCTGGGACTGTTTCAACCACTGACGGTCCCTCAACTCTCTTCAGGACTCTCCCTTAACTCTTCCTCCCTACCCTATTGCCCTTCCCAGCATGCCTTTTGTGTTTTTTAATTTTTAGTTGTTGTGCAATTTGACAATTATGGCAGTGCAATTTAGTGAAACAGAGAAAAAAAGAAAAGGACAGAAAGTGGGGGGAAAGAAAACCACCCTGTTTGGGGATAGCAGGGGGAAGGGTGGAAGGGGAGCGAGGAGGAGACTGAGACCACATGACTGCCGAATCTCAGGACTGCAACAGGAGAAATTTATCACACCTGAGGATTCATGGCACAGTGTGCGATTGGGAGCTTATTGACGGGTGTCCTAAGCACACTTTGGAGGCACAGCAGCAACAATTTGGAGGCACCACCATGTGATAAGTATCATCAAAGGCATTATTATTCAGCTTTAATTCTGCTTTAAAAGGTTTGTGTGATAAAGTCCACAGTCTTGGCATTCATGCTTAGTATGTTAGGCTATTTGACTGTTTTTGTGGCAATCATCATTCAGTGTGTAAAACCAGTGGAATGGCTAGAAATGTAGATGCTTCTGGGAAACTGGGTCTGAAACATGGGGAAGAAGACGCTTGCTCCGTAAACAACATTCCTGCCATGGAATGTTTGTTGAATTAGTAGACCAAAATGGGAAGGATGGACGGCAAGGAGCACCTACATTGCACCATGGAGGATTAACGGTGTACTGCAAAGGTGTCTTCATTGTTGCCTAAGACCTGCACCAGAAATTAATGGCTACTTAGAGCCAATATCTCCCTAAATCCATGATCCTAGAATTGTCCAACGTATGGAAAAATGCAATATTTTAGCAGGTTGCATGGCTTTCCATAAATCACCCTCATCCTCACACCCCCTCTATGGATGTTGATTTTCATGCATTGATTGATTTGGCAAGAGCAATTCAAAAGACTGCATTTCGCTGTAAGTACTGTGAACTGCCCATTTGTGATCTAACCCAAGTTAAAGAAGCACAGGCCTTGGCAGATATATCTGCCATCTTCAAGCTGAACCACCCAAGACTGATATATTCTAATGTCTCCTTCACTTCTCTACTGAGCTATCTTTAGCTCTCTTTACTGGCGCAAGAGAAAATACAGCTGAATACTCAGATATGCTTTAATTTGAATTAATATATAGTGAACTGACTGAAATTTCAGGGGCTTTATCTTAAACCAGCTCACCCGAGGAGGACCTCTGATGGGGTTACCTGCCTTGACAGAGCCCACCTTTTAATAAGTCATAATTGGCAATATTTAATAATTTGGCTAGGCTATGGTCTGCCATGTGGTTGGCAAGTAAACCAGGGACTCTCCACTTACCAAGGCTGGAGTCGTGCACGACCTAGGGAGGGGCCTTCAAAATTCCTTACACAGGTCACATCCAGGTCTTCCTGAAAGTGCCTGAAGGTGAGTCATCCACTAATCCCATCAAAGATAGCTGAGCACTCGGTGATTGCAAAATGGGTTTCCCCCTCTTCCTTGTCCACAACAGAAAGTTGCCTGTGCCCATTCAATCCCAAATGTCTAACCCATCAACAATAATTAACACATCCGTAGAATCCACTGTCCAACCTTAGGAAACTCTGAGAGACATTGTATTCCACTCTAAATCCCATCCCTTCAGGAGAAATATTGAATATAACTATCACCCTAAAATGCACTAAAGTGCGCACATATTCCCTTTCTCCTAACACTCTGTCAGTCTGTGTAGCCAGGTGCACAGCTTCCCTTCATCCATACATTCTGCCACTCTGCTGTGTGACACTCTGAATAGTCTGTGCTCCATAAATCTCTGCTCCTCTGATTGGTATAGTATAACCCACAATCCCCTAACTCTATTCCTCTATCCAAATACTTCCTACTTTCTTCAATAGACTTGTGTGATTGCTTGAAGCTTGAGTGTTAGTGTGAATGCTGTTACAATTAAATGATCTTTATTGGAATTTAATCTTATGTTCTGGCTTGAGTCTGTTCAGTGAGTACTGGTATATAGTGGTCAAAAGATCCCCGCAGTTATCCAACCTCTCGCATGTCAGTTTGAGCTAACTAAATTACCCAAACTAAGATTCAGACCCATGTGAAATTTCCACAGACCTCAGCAATTCAGGTAACCATGGGTTCATAGAAATTCAGGGCTAATCAATTTTAGGCAATTTGAGGCAGCTGCTTCAAGCTGTGGTTCTAATAGGGCAGCCAATATCCATCCATCCATCCTTACCATAATTTTACTGACAGGAAGAGGGGGAGCTGATAGTGGGTTTTATGTCTTGTATGACAAAGTAACTTGATTGCCTTTGGTTGTTATGAATGTTACCTTTGTTGGGGCCAGCAGAATGTCTTGGGCCAGCATCATGGAATTTCTTATGGAAGCTGTGCTTCCCTACTTGATTATTGTAAAACACCAGCATTGTATATCACTTTCCCTATATGGAGTTGCTGTCTCCACTGACATGAAGCTTCAGTCTGATTTGCTCAAAGGAGATGATCAGACGGGGACCAAAAAACCCTTCCCATCTTGCTATATTCTTTCACGCCACCCTCCTGTCCCTGTAACATTAGGAAAAGAAAAAAAAAACAGACTTACCTTTAGTGTGATCCTCCCCTCCCCTCATCAGCCCAGGAGTGAATGGAGCTGCATTCACTTCCTGGTTTGAAATCCTGGGGCGTTCTCACAAGAGGACGAGCACACAGGACATTAAAAAATAAAAAGTAAAAGAAGGATCCCAAAGTGGCAGCAAGCACAAAAACACATTTTAAAAAATATAAGTAACCCAAGGAGGGTACAAAAAAGTGTGTCACTTACCTCGTTGTCCCAATCGCACCTGGAAGTGTTTGGCACAGACCTCCCACTGACACTGGCAGCACGCCAGCATAATGGGGCACCTTTTCACTCGCCTGTCGTTCTGTGACAGAAATGGAATGGGTGATGTATTCACAGCTTAGGCCATGAATAAAAAAGAACAATGGCAGAATGAAAGGAGCACAGGAACATGACAACTCAGGGATGACGTCGTCTGAAAAGAAAGCCCTTTTGCGATCTCCTGGTGTCGTTATCACACCATATTTAGGGCGTCTGATAATCTCCAAAAACTGTGGGTGTGCACTAGAAGATGAGAGCAGCTCTCTTTGCAGTCTTATGCTTTAGAACATATGTGTTGGTTTTTTTTTACATAATGGGCATAATCATAGCTTGGAAAAGTTACTTTCTATGGACTATCACACCCAGGCTCTCCTAGTCAGCATAGTCAGATTCTTGGGAGTGATGAAGGGGAATTTGGAGCTTTAGTCCATAAAAATTAAACTTTCCAAAATCTGACAATTCTTGCCTGTGGGCAGAGGGATCCTCACAGGACATTTCAAAAGCCCTGTTTCCCTGCCAGCCACTACCACCATTGGTGGATGAAGCATCCAGATAGGTGCCTCATCAGGACCAAGAGCAAGCAGTTGTAGGGTTGTGAATCTTATTTATTTGTGCAATTTTACACTGGAGCCTTGTCTAGATGGGAAATTTACCCAGGCTTTCTCCTGTGGTGGAGCCCTGCAGTCCAGATGACTCAGGGCTCTTGCCCTGATTAACCTCTTCTAAACAGTTCTGACAATGTCCGAGGTGCAGCTGGGGTAAGCTGGGGTAAACCCTTTAAAAATGGGCTTTAAATAACCCTTGGGAAAATCTACATCATGTGGGAAAACCTGGATGGGCCTGGCACAGGAATGCAGGAGTGTGTACCTCTACGCCAGGATGGATCACTGTATGCTGCCACTGGTGCTTCTCTGAAGCTAGGAAGGCGGTCCCCAGCATATGATCACATGCTGAGGGCTTCCTTCCCAGCTTCAGAGAGTGTGATGTGAGACAGTGGCGGAGGCGCCCACAGATACTGGCCAGCATGTGCATGCTGACATCTGCCCATTTTCGTTGCAGTAACAGGGGGAATCCAGGCCATCTCTGGAGTCAGAATACTCCAGTTGGAAGACAATGTATTATAGCCAGTGTAGACAAGCCCTGGATTTTACGGCTGCTTCTACTGCAACTGCTCTGGGTTGAAGGGAAGCTCTGCTGGTGGCAGACCCAGAGATTAGGCACTTTTGAAGCTTCCGTTCAATTCACAGCAGCTCTGGGAAGAACAGTGGTAAAAACAAGAGTGAGTTCATAGCCCCTGAGATGGCAGATCCACAGCTCACCCCCGACCAGGCCGTTATGGAGCATGAGAAATCTGTGTGCATTTCTGTGAGGATCAGTTCCTTTTGCTCCTGCCATATTCATTAGTTATTCATTTGAGGGAGCCCTGGTGGCGCAGTGGTTAAATGCCAGTACTGCAGCCACAATGCTGCAAATTCAATCCCAAGGGCTCCAAGGTTGACTCAGCCTTCCATCCTTTCGTAGGTCAGTAAAATGAGTACCCAGCTTATGGGAGCAATTAGGTAACACACATTGGAAACTGCTTAATGTGGTGTAGTTGTGTAAAGTGCTATTGCTTAATAATTTGTAAGCCACTCTGAGAGCCTTTGTGGCTGAAGAGCAGGGTATAAATACCTAAATAAATAAATAATAGTTTCTCTGTGGCCTTGGTGTAGAGTGTGCATAGCAGTTTGTATACGGGAAAATGATGTATGTGTAACTGTTTGGGCTTTGCTTGGAAAAGGAGATAGTAAGGCATCTGCAATTAACAGTTTTAGTTTCAAGGCTAGAGATGCTGGAAAGATGTTAATTTTCTGTTTAATGAATGCCTGTATCAGGGGATGATGGACAGCTAATGGTTATGCAGCCTGCCAGATTGTAAAATGCTTTTAACTATGGACTTTTTCAGACTGGCTAAATACTCCATGGCAGGCACGGAACAGGGTCGCTGAAAGATTTCACTTTCAGACCACGTCTCCCCCTTCCGTGCTGTTGCCATGCTGCTCCCGTACTGCTACAGTAATTTTTTATTCACAATGGAAAGTTGTGAATAGACCACTCATTCTGTGTCTGTCATGGAATCATGGGTGGTCCGAAAGGTGCCCTGTTCCTCTCCCATTATGCTGGCGCGATGCCAGCTGCAGGGGGGAGGTCCATGTCGGACACTTCTGGTGAAGATTGGGACAAGGAGGTAAGTGACACCCTTTCCCTCCCCTTCCCCAGGTTACTTGTTTTTTAAAATTTGTTTTAGGGCTTGGTTTTCTATTTTGATGTTTTGTTTTACTTTTATTTTTAAATTTCCTGTGCCATCGTTCTCTGGCGAGAACGAGAGGGATTTCATTTCTGAGTCATAAATGCAGCCCTAAAATGGCTGCATTTACTCCCGGCCAGTGAGGGGAGGGGAAGGGCATTCCTGCCACGGGATCAAGGTAAGTGTCTGAAGAACGGGAGTGGAACAGGAGTGGGGGTAGTGAAGCAGGAACAGGGCATTTTGGCCCCGTCTGAAAAAGTCCTTAGAGTGTGTCCATTAGGCATTCAGTCTCAGCAACAACTTTGTTTTGTATGCTCCCTGGATTTCTGGTAATAAAGCTTTCTGACAAACCCTGAAACTTGTGCTCTATGAATTTGGGAATGCTGATACCTGACAATTTCCTATGTTTGCATACAGCACACAGTTTCATTCAGCTGAGGTGATGAGACTGTAAAGAGATTTTCAGATGGGGGAAATAACCCCCGTGGAGATTGGGAGAGAAACGGGGCTGTTCTGCTGCCAGCGCTCCATTTTGCACACCCCCGTTCTTCTCACAATCTCCATTTGTTTTCCCTCTGTCCTGCTTGCATTTTCCTTCTGCTATTCTTTACTAACGAAGAACATCACCGTTGGCAGCGGAACAGCCCCATTTCTCTCTCGATCTCCACGGGGGTTATTTCCCCGTCTGAAAATCTCCCAAATCACATTCAATGACCCCCCCCCCCAAAAAAAGCCCAAAGATATGGAAGGAGCACACAAGCTTCCTCAGCTCCCAGTCTTTTGCCACAATGGCTTGGTCAGCACATACCAGGTAGAATGAATGGAACATGGGTGAAAACAAAGCCCTGCCACACCCTATGAAGGCTCCAGCTCATGAGATGTTTCGCCTCCAAGGGAATTCATCATGTCGTAGACCTGTCATTCCCAAACTGATGCCTTCTAGTCATCTATGACCTGATGCCCAACATTCATTCCCCAACCAGGAGGTGTAACCCAGTACATCTGGGCCATTCCAGATTTGGGTAGGTTGTCTAAGAAGACTTCTGCCTCTTTTCCTCTGTACTGTATATACTGCACTGTCTGTACTATACTGTCTTTCCTGTTGAAAGCTAATGAGCCAGTGTGGTTTAGCGGTTTGAGTGCCTGACTAGGACTGAGAGATCACAGTTTGAATCTGCACTCAGCCTTGGAAACCCACTGAGTGACCTTAGGCAAGTCACAGTCTCTCAGCCTTAGAGGAATGCAATGGGTAAGCTACTCTGAGTAGATTTTACCAAGAACATCCGATGAGCCAGTCGCCATAAGGCAAAGTCAACTTGAAGGCACACAACAACAATTAAAAATAATAATGATTATTAATTACTTATAAACAATGGGAAAATAATTAATAAAAATGAACAAAGCTGGGACAACACGTCAGATGTAGTTTCGTGTATTTTTAAAGAAAATGTTCCCTCCAGCCTCTATCTAAAAATGATATTCTTCATGTGAGTTAATCTGTTATGGAAAGATGACTCCTGTCATTTGCTATTCATTATTTCTTCCACTGTCAATTATGGAAAAGATGTGGATCCCACAGTCTGTCCTTCAAGTGGAGAGATGGGGAAAATACCACTCCCCCCATAGAAAAGAGGCAATCCATATTTTTATTATGTTAATTCAGCAGTAAGGACTTTTTTTAATGTCATGTTTATTTTTCCTTTTGCTACAGGCCTTTTGTCTCATTACAGTCTTCTGTTTCTTTTTTGGTTTATTTAAATAAACAAAAATGACAACAGTATAAGACTTTTGTCCCCTGTGTTGCTTATGTTTTGCTTATTTGGGATAGTGACTTCTCATTCTAAATGCTGGAGTGCAGCTTTGACAATTCTAAGATGTGGATGGCTGCATTTTCAGTATACAGAGGGTGGAGAAATAAAGAGCACAATAAAAATGGCACTTACTTTATGCATGTGACACTGCTTCTAGTAGAACATGCTCAGCCTACATTTTTAACAAAAATGCAGTGCAAGCACATCTTCCAGTATATCATCATATGTTCCTCAATAAACCAATACAATATATAATATACGGTAAAAAAAATATTAGGATACATTCAGACCATATGTATTGTTCCAGTAAAAAATTCTGTTCAAAGTTCATAAGAATTTTGACATGCAGCTAGCTCTGCACACTCAAACCTCTGAACTATATAAACAGTTGAGTCTCTCATTACTCACTGGTAGATTTTGGCAGTTCATGTTCTGCAATAGCATTTTTTAGCAATAGCATTTTTATTTCGATACCACTTATCAGTGCAAAGCACTCCCTAAGTGGTTTACAATATGTGTTAGCTAATTGCCCCAACAAGCTGGGTACTCATTTTACCAACCTATGGAAAGATGGAAGGCTGAGTCAACCTTGGAGCCCTCTGGGATTAAACTCACAACCCTTGTGGTTGTGGTACCAGCATTTAACCACTGCACCACCAGGGCTCCATATTCTGGTCAAATTCATATGTGATCATAGCCCATGTGGGCACCTTGGGAGTGCAGGATGTCACTAGCTCCAAAGGTGTTCATGAGAGGGAGCACTCCTATAAATCAAGCTACTCCTGCTAATTTTTCAGCAATTTCCTTCTACTGATGTGAAACCCATCCTTGTGCCCTATCCCCAGACTTTCTTGTAGGCCTTCCCAAGACAAAGAGAGATAGTTCAGAGTAGGGCACAATGCTAGGAGGGAATCACCATGTTGGAGACTACCATTCATATAACACTGGATGCAAACCAACCTCTCTATTAATGAAATAGATAGTTGAGTCAAAATAAAAAGTGCCTTAGTTTGCATGTAATTATTACATTATGAAGTGTGGTGTAGTGTTAGGACTTTATCAGACGCAGCCAACATGATGCCACATAAACGTGAAAGGGAGCGCATGCCAGATGGTGTCATCTTTTCGCGTTTATGGAGACTTTCACATGGGGGAAATAACCCCATGGAGATCTGGAGAGAAACGGGTCTGTTTCTCTGCCAGCGCTCCATTTCACACACACCCGTCCTTCTCCCAATCTCCATTTGTTCTCCCTCTGTCCTGCTTCCATTTCCCTCCCGCTATGTTCCGCTATTATTTACTAACGAAAAACTTTTGTTAGTAAAAAAATAGCGGGAGGGAAATGGAAGCAGGATGGAGGGAGGATAATGGGAGAAGGAAGGGGGTGTGCGAAACGGAGTGCTGGAACTGGAACAGCCCTGTTTTTCTCCCGATCTCTACAGGGGTTATTTCCCCCGTGTGAAAATCTCCTATGTCTTGTAAATAAGCTGTTCTATTTTATTGATGGCCCAAGCTGTGGTGTTTTGGGGTTTTTTTTGCCAGCATTGCCAGCATTTGAAACCTTGCACCTCCCCGACCCCATGAATACGGCATCAATGGCTGGTTCAGCCAGAACAGTTCCGGGTGAGATTGTGACATCCAGGTAGGTGACACTCTTTTTATGACCCTCCCTAGCTTACTTGGGACTTTTAAAGTGTGTTTATGTGCTTTTAAAAACCTTTTCTGTTTTTTTTTTAATTTCCCACGCTCGCATCTTCTTGCGAGAATCTGCAGGATTTCATTCCAGGAAGTGAATGGAGCTCGTTCACTCCTCATTCATTGCAGACGCTGTCTTTGGATGGGATACAAGGTAAGTGTGGTAAAGGGGGTTCTTTTGCAGTCATAAAAATGTCACAAATTATGTCAGCAAAAGAACAGAAAATGAGGTGGTTTGATAAAGTTCTTAGTATCAGCTAGTAAGGTAAGCCCTGGATGCTAAAAACATATTTCAGTTAACCATTCTGTTTTTGGCAATATCCCATGATGGCTTATGTGTGTGAATCTGCTCTCACAGATCAATCAATAGAGACACAATTTTCACGTGGACTGGAATCCTATTGGTGACACATGCTATTATATGCATTTTTGAGGTCATTGCAAAAGCAGATATCTAGTACATCCTGGCACAGAGCCCCCCTTCTCAGCTGACAGCAATGAGGTGCAAACACTTGGCCAATCAGTAGCTCCACCAGGCTCTGATTGGTCATGAGAATGTTCACCTCATGCTGACCTTGAACATGGGGTGGGAGAGGAAGCCCAGAAGAAGAATGCTGGTAAAAATTATGCTCCACCAGAAATCATACAGAATTTTGGCAATGACCTGGTACAAACTGAGGACTTTATCAGACCAGGCAAATATGGCACCATAACGACGCCTAATGAATGCAAAAGGGTGTGCAGATCATATGATGCCATCAGTTCGTGATCATGTCTTGTCAAAAAGCCGTTCCTTTTTATTGATGGGCCAACCCATCAATTGATCTGCCATGGCGCTTTTTTGCTGGCATTGCCAGTGTTTGCAACTTCATGCCGTTGTGCTCATGGGAATACAATGTCGATGACAGAACACTTCCAGGTGAGATCATGATGGCCAGATAGGGGAAACTCTTTTTATGAACCTCCCTGGTTTACTTGTGATTTTAAAAGTGTGTTTCTGTGCTTGTGTCTCTGCTTTGTGTGTTTATTTTGCTTTATTTTTTAAATTTGCCATGCTTGCATCTTCTCGCGACAACCACCAAGATCTCAAACCCAGATGTAAACGGAGCTCTGTTCATGCTCTCTTTATGCTGGGGCTGCCTCTTTAATGCTGCTAAAGGTAGGTCTGATCAAGGGGGTTCTTTTGCAGGCATAAAAACACTTCAAAATATGCCAGCAAAAGGACGTTTATAAAGTTTGGTGGTTTGATAAAGTCCTGAGACACATTACATTTCAGATTAGATTTTTCCAAGGTTGGCAAATGCCATTCTACCCCCAAGGCAACGGACAAGATGATGTGCCCTCCAATTTTGTGTGAAAAAGCTAACTAGTTGTATGTTCCTTCATCACTGCCTACATAACAACATCCTTGACCTCATTTAAAGGTAGCAGGTTGGCTTAGTGATGCAACACAGATTTCCCCCTTCAATCACTTGCTGCCACCCTCTAGCATCTGCTGCCTGAAGTGACTGCTTCACTTTGCCTAATGATAGGGCCGGTTTTGGATGGTTTGCACAGGTGATAGTGAGAGTGCTGAGACATCAAGTGATGATTATGCTTGCAGCAGTCAACTTGAGTTGTTGCTGTGAACCACTCAGAAAGTTCAATGCACTGTTTTAAAATGTCTTGAACTTTCTTGTCTTTTACTTTTGTGTGTGTGACACATTAATAATGCTGGGGAAGAGGTCTGGAAATGTCAACATCTGCATAATAAGATACACATGACCATTAAGGGCAATAGGAGCTATTGGAACATTTGACAAACAACATGCAGTAAACTTTAATATTGTTTTTTCTAAAATAAAATAAAATGAAATGCGCTCCATAATGCCTCATTATAGAAGTGTATAAACAAAGGCATGCCGCCCCTAAATAGCAATGCTAATATAGCAGAGAAAAAAGTTTAACATCTAAAATGTTTTTTGAAGATGGGAATGCTGATCTTGTTGACCTTTCCAAGTTCCCAAAGATGTGTGTGGTTGTGTGGTTATAAACCAGGGGATGTCAAGATGTCTATTGTTTGATTCTAATCTCCTTTATACCAGGTCTACCAAGTTCTGTGGCTCTGTCCATTAATGTCAGGTCATTCTATGACATAGCAATGTAAAAATGTTCTAGTTGCACTAAAGTATTGGCTCATACTGAGGAAAGAAAGCATCTGGCATGTCTGCATTCAGTGTTACAAAAAAGAGAGCACTGTGCCTTACTTTTCTTGAGAAGGGAGACTTGTATCCTGCATTTCTCAAAGGCTGCAGCTACACTGCAGAAACAATGCAGTTTGACACCGCATTACCTGCTATGGCTCAATGCTATGGAGTTCTGGGATTTGTAGTTTTGTGAGATATTTAGCCTTCTCTGCCATAGCAAACTACAAATCCCAGGATTCCATAGGAGGGAGCTATTATAGTTAAAGTGGTGTCAAACTGCATTATTTCTGCAGTTTGGCAGCAGCAATAGTCATTTCTGCCCCACCCCACTGATACATCAGCCACCCCCTGCCATTGTCATTCATTGTGCCCCTTTAATCTTGTTAGTATACTCAAGCTGGGTTGGTCAGTTCCTGTCTATCTGAAAAGCTTCAGTATTTTCTGTGGTAGTTAGAAAAGAACAATTTTATTAATAGCAAGATGCAGTTTCCCAAAAGCCAGACTAGAGCAATGCACGGACATCAATGAAAAGGGAAAATAAATTTGCCAAATATAAACCAGATATAACATGTTCGATTTTGCTCTTGACCTTTGCTGCCCCATAGCAAAAAATGAAATCCTGAAACCTCACTTTGGAATATCTTTATTTTGTTATAATATGTTTTATAATATATAAATAATATATTATTTATATATTATAAATATAAGTAATATATTATTTTGTTATAATATCTTTATTTTGTTATCTATGTAACCAAAGATTTCTGAGATTATTAAGGCAGAGTATTGCATTTTGGAAGTATCCGTTTCTATAATACACACTGCATATCTCTATCAAACCCGAAATCTCTATCAAAGATGAACAGGAAGGGGATATTAGGAGGAAGGCAGGAACATCTAACCTTGGATCATACCAGCAACCACCTTGGCACTTACACAAGTGAAAAATCCTGATGCACCGAATCTGACCCGATAATGTCACATGACATGCATGGGGGGGTGGGGAGGAGAGGAAGAAGAAGCACTGCCTGAGGTGCCACCATTTCCCCGCTCCTTGGTGCCACTTCTTATTCCAAAGGCAGAGCCTCAGCTGTAATTGCTCAAAATGGCATGGTAGGCTGTCCATTCTGGCTTTAGAGAGAGCGGCAACTGCTGGGGCTTCGTTTTTCCCGGAGCTCAGAGGGGCGAGGGTGTGCTGGAAAAGCAAAACTCTAGTAGTAGTTGCTCTCTCTGAAGCCAGAACAGGAGGCTAACCTCGTGATGGCCAGGAGGGCTGCCCGTTCTGGCTTCAGAGAGAATGGCTACCACTGGGGCTTTGCTTTTCCTGAAGCTCAGAGGCAAGTGTGAGTAACAGCTTTGCATGGATGCCTAGTAAAAATTCAAATGCAGATCAGGCTTTGGCATGTGTGGCACTTAAATCTGGGCCAGAGTAGTCTGAATTTTGTGTGCCACAACTCTGGGCCAAAGTAGTCTGAATTTCATACGAAATTCAGTCAAGGCCTAGTTTTGTTATAATATGTTTTATAATATATAAATAATTATAAATATATAAATAAATATAAGTAATATATTATTTTGTTATAATATCTTTATTTTGTTATCTATGTAACCAAAGCCTAGTTTCATCATCAATGGCAGCTGGTGTATAGTCAAGGTCTAGTTTCATCATCAATGGCAGCTGGTGGATCCCATCCTCTTGGGTTGCGAGTCTATTCTGGTCTCTAAAGGTACTATTGTAAAGGTACAAACTTTAAAGGTACTATTTAAGGTGCTGAACCAATTTTGGGGATAGGTTTCAATACCCTGGTAAGCTTTTTAAAACTGCATAGTGAGACTAAAACCAAGAGAAGATTTACCACTCCACTGATACATCACCCACCCCCTGCCATTGTCATTCATTGTGCCCCGTTAATCTTGTTAGTATACTCAAGCTGGGTTGGTCAGTTCCTATCTATCTGAAAAGCTTCAGTATTTGCTGTGGTGATTAGAATTTTTTTTTATTAATACTGTAGTCCAATTGATTAGGCTGTTTAATTATAAAACATAGCTTAAAATGTATAGTATAAGATATATGACTTACCTTGCTTTCTTTAGTCATCCCAGGCTATCTGCTCTATTAATCCCCTTTGAAACTTGCACTTTATTCACTTCTGTTCTTTATTCACAGATTACACTGTGAATGTCATGCATATGTTTGTGGGGAGCTGAAGTACAATACAAGTACAAGGGCCCTTTCACACTACACAATTATAGCGCTATGATTCCGCTTTAACTGCCATGGTTCCGTCCTACAGAATCCTGGGACTGGCAGTTATGGGAGGGGCATTTAGCATTCTCAGCCAGAGAGCTCACTAAACTATAAAATCCAGAATATCACAGGAGGCAGTCAAACCGGTTGAAGTGGAATGATACTGCCATAACAGTAGAGTGCAATAAGGCTCTTAATCCTCATACCTGGAGAGAGGAGGGGTGAGTGAGCAGCTACAAAGCTCCATGTGACTGGGAACTCTGATAAGGCTGGGAGCTGTTTAACTATGGACTTTATCAGACATTCAAAATACGACGTGATAACGACGCCACATAACTGTGAAAGGGTGCACAGATCGCATGGCAAAAATAACTGCCTTAGTCTGTTTCAGCATAAAAAGATGTAAAGTAATGCTGTAGAACCTTTGGGACTAACTATGAAAAAGATATCTCTACCATCAGTTTTTGTGGACTTCAGCCCACTTCATCAGATCCAAAGCTTATGCTAGAAATTTCTTTTTCTTAGTCTCAAAGGATGCTGGAATAGTTCAGATCCACAGCTTCCCCTAGAGCATCTCCCTTTTTTGCTCTTTAGCAGGCACCTGGCAGCAGACTTTGTCCATAGGGGGAGATGCAAAAATGCCCAAGTCCCCCAAGATGTCCTTGCAGGGATCATAGAACTGAAGCCAAAGTTTGTTGTTTAAATGGACAGTCATGATGATCCATTTCTTAACGCACTGCAGCATGACAAATTTGGCAAAAGAAAACACCCAGAGTATTTTGATGGTGCTAAATACTAAAAAATAAAATCAAATAAAATAGCTGTACCTGGCTTGGCTTAACATACATTGTTATGTTATCCTGCTCCTCCAACATGCTTCATGAGGAGGGGTAGACCAAGTTCTGCCACTTCCTCAGGAAAGGAAGCCCAGTCGGGCTTTATTTCCAAGTAAGAGTAAGCCCACCTGGGATTGTGGCGTGGGCCCCCAAGGCACCTGTGAGAAACCTGGTCAAGTTGCATGTGTGGGGTTTGGCTGAACAGCTCGGGGCCTGCAGCTAGCAGAAACATTCCACACATTTCGGCTCCTAGTGTGCTGATTGGCTAGCCAACAGAGAGCTTTGACTGGTTGGGGAGTTTCCTAAGTGGCCAATCAGCACACTGGGAATGGCAACATACCCAAGAGAATTTTATATATATATATATATACTTAGTCATACTACTAAAACACACACAGATGTATGCATGCACGCACGCACGCACGCACGCACACACATACATATAGAACTTTCACTGTACACAGGGATGTTGAATAACATAAACACAAAAGACTGATCTTTGCCATTAGAAGCTTACAAGGTGGCTAGTTTTAGACTTTAACTAGATTTTCAGACAACACTGTTATAGTGTTACTATTCCACTATATTTGCTATGGCTGCCTCCTGTTGAATCATGGGATTTGAATCAGTTTAGGGAGGGGCATTTGCAACTCTCAGCCAGAGAGCTCTTAGGCTTCACTAAACTACAAACCCCAGAATTCCACAGGAGGCAACCAGAGCAGTTAAAGTGGAATAGTAACACTATAACAGTCTAGTCTGAAAATCTCCTAAATGTCTACATTGGTGGGTTATTAGCAGAAAAGACATGAAGAGGTGAGAATGAAAAAGAAGGATGGAGAAGAAGACGTTCAAGTAAGAAGTGAACAAATAGAAATCAATGCTTTTAGGCTTAGCTGGTTAGAAAAAAATTGAGCATATTTTAGGAAACATGCATATCCAGCATAATCTGAAATTGCAAATGGTCTTCATACCGTGTTCACCATAATTTTTATTCAACAGTTTGCTACAGTTCCTTGTAAACTGAGCTACAAATGGAGGCCACAAAACAATTTTTGTAAAAAAATTAAAAATTAAAAATCCAGTCTTATAACAAACAGAACCACTGAAACTCATTTCCAGCAGAGCAGCAGGCACTACCTTTAGATTCCCTCGACAAGGGCAGAAGGGTAGACACATGCAAAAGAGAAGGGAGAACAGCAACAAGCGACTTATAGGCCTTTCACTGGAGTCACCAGGTGGTGGCAGCAAAAGGCATGCTTTTGCTGGGCATCCTTCCCTTTTCTATGAAAGCAGGAAACAGATGTCCTACTTTCTGGTATGCTGGTGCTAGGGTCCATGCCCAGCACTAATCATGATCAATTTACAGTGAACTGTTTATATATATATATATATTAAAAAATCAGAATGCAGCTTTTTATAAAATGAAAAAGAGTATAAATACAGATGGAAATGACAGCACTATAGCCCTTGCAGTTCCAACATTTTTAATCCATCACTGAAGATTTGTCGTATTAAAGATTAAAACAAATTATCACTGTGTTCTTAAGACTGGTCACTTACCCACAGCTTTGTTTGGTGTTATATCGAGGGACAAGAACATGACCAAGAAATGTCCATTCCTCATCTGTATTTTCAAGATTTTAAAAAAAAAAGTGATTGAAGAGCTGATTAGGTTGTTGGAAGCCGGCCCGATTGTTTTTAGCAGAGGGGCGGGGTATAAATAATAATAATAATAATAATTATTATTATTATTATTATTATGAATGCTGTAGAAATGCTATAAAAATCCACAAAGGCTTAATTGAAATACAGAAAAGATTCACAGAATAGTTTTTTATACATAGAAGCTTATACTGGATAATATGTCTCTAGTCCTAATAGTTTATGACAGCCTTTCCCAACTTAGTGATCATGAGATGTGTTTGGACTACAACTTTCATCATCCCCAGATAGTAGGAATTGTTGCTATTGTTACAGATTTAGCCATGTGGAAATCTATCAGTCTCATGAATACACTCATCCAAGAACATGTGGACATAATTTTTCTCACCCAATGAATACATTAAGGCATCATGGTTATAGGACTGAAAGTGATAAAAATCCAGCACACTATGGCAAGAAACTGTGCTTCATTTTCTTCCCAAAACTATAGAGTTATCTGATCAGCATTCTGATAGGAAGTAGAAAAGGCTGAGATTCTACATCATGGTCCACAGTGTGTAACTTTACACATCTGTAACTAAGTAGCAGGGACCCAACAAAATTCTGTCATTGAATTGTGAAGATGCATAAAAGCGAACCAGCCAGAAAGCCTGGCAATGAGCACCAACACAGCTCAGGGCACAATGCACATCACTCATTCCTGTAGGTACAGTTGTGTAACAGGCACCATTATGCGGTAATATCACAGCAGCCTCTTGGTGAGCTCTTGTGCAACTGTTTAATTATCTTTCCTGCACATGTAAAACCACTTACCTCAGCATAAATCCCCAAGAGAATGCCAGTCCAAGAATAAAATTTTGGAACTTTTTTTTATTATCTTTTTTTTTTTTATCAAGTTACATTACAAAACCAACTCGAAGTTTTTCTTTCTTTTTTTTCTTTTTCTTTTACATATTCTCTCAAAGTATATGCAACCACTATATTACATAACTAAAAGTAAAACATGTAATAAATGTAGAACCTGAAAATTTTGGAACTTTTAACTACATGTATAGAACGAACCTTTCTCATGTTGTTGTTGTTGCTGCTGCTGTGTGCCTTCTAGTCATTTCTGACTTATGGCAACCCTAAGGCAAAACTATCACAGGGTTTTCTTGACAAGATTTGTTTAGAGGGGATTTGCCTTTGCCTTCCTCTGAGGCTGAGACAGTGTGACTTGCCCAAGATCACTTTCCATGGCTGCCAGGGGGCGGGAGTCAAACCTTTCACATAGCTAGCAGAAATTCTCTGATATGCAATTTATTTCCTGAAAAAAACAAACAAAAAACAAATATGAAACTAACCTAACATGAACCTCCACTGCAACATGAACTTGCCCAAGAAGATGGTTAAGCTATCTATGCAGTAACAGATGGAGCCAAGCAGATGAAAGTAGTCTTTCCTTCTATTCCACCGAATCCACACACATGATACAATTCTGTGGTGATTTAGAGGCTCCCCCCCACCCCATATTACTACTATAGCCTTATGAGCAGTTGAGCCAATTTTGACAAATGTGACATTGCATCCCTGTGAATATTAGATGAGTTTCTCCCCTTTTCATTTAAGAAATAATTTGTGCTTCATACATGACATTCTCTTTCACTAGTTATGGACTTGTGTTGCTTTAACACAAATAATTAAGTGGGACTTTTTGAAAGTACAGTATTATAGAATGATTTGATACACTTAGCTGTGTTGACATTAAGACTTAGCCTTGCTCCTCAGCTCCCCTGACCCCATGAATTCTAGAATGTGAAACTATTTTCTAGAATGTGCACCTAAGCATGTGAAAAATGTTCAAGTCTCCATTCATGGAGTTTCACCAAATCTTACCTGGATTTTCATTCCATCATTGTTTTGCATTGTGTTGCAAAACACGGTGGTTTCTTCCCACATTGCATTTATTTATTCAGGACATTTTCAGGCGGCTCTTACCACGCAAGCAGCCTCCGGAGCAGTAACAAGGCTGCTGCACGGCAGGGGGTCCTTTTTGGATGACACCATCCCTCTTCCGTCACCATTTGTGGCACATATGTGAAGCTTTGGAAGCAGCCACGTCATATTTCAATCATGGAAGTTGCCCGTGATTGAAACATGATGCAGCTGCTTCCAAAGCTTCACGTATGTGCCACGAATGGTCATGGAAGAGGGACAGCGGTGTCCGAAAAGGACCTCTTGCTGTACAGCAGCCTCGTTACTGCTCCGGAGGCTGCTTGCACGGTAAGGGCCGTCTGAAAATGTCCTCAGTCTGTACCTAATTTACAAGTTGACACCTGTATTCACAGGGAAATATGTTTCAAGATCCTCCTGTGGATACCTGAAACCATGGATAATAGGGAACCCTATTATTTTCAATGAGATTAACACTGGAAGTTGACCATAGAATCACATTGGAGGACCTAGAAATGCTTAGTGAGAACATTTTTTTTCAGACATGGATAAGTAAAACTGGATACCAAATCCATGGATACAGGGGTTGACCTGTATTTTAAAATTATGCATGTTTTGGACTGCTTGGGCACACTTTATCTTTCAGAAATGCACCATAAGCCTTGCATACTCAAGGTAAAGTACGTATTTTCCCTCTGTGTTTGCAGAGGGACAGATATATTACTTCCAAGATGGTCAAGGCCAACAAAATTTGTTTCAGTCCCTATGTGAAATTGTCAGGATTGGTCCCTGACAGTGCCTAATCCTGCCATTTTCAGTTATTTTTCTGTAACCTTGATACTCATTGTGTTTTGCTTTTTGGTACTTGCTAACAAGTGTTCTTTGCCAACTGTGGAAGGTAGTTGTAACAGCTTTGGATGGCCTGAGGAAAGATAAAAGATAAAAATGCAGCTGCATTCTTGGCCTAGGAAAAGGAGGCTGGCTGGTGTAAGGGAATGTCATGTCAGGGGATGATGGTTACCAAATGGTATTTGAGCCAGCAGATTTTATAGATTGCAATATACTTTGAATATAGTGTGCTGCCCTTAAGTTTCAATTCTCAGCAACAACCTTGTATGATACGATTCTTGGATTTCTGACAATAAAGTTTTCTGACCACTCTAAAACTGTTGGTCACTGTGTCTGGAAATGCAAGCATGTGACAGAAATGCAGTGTGTATACTAGCACACTGACTGAAGTACTGTTCTGAATTTAGGATATCTGAAATTGCAACCCCATTCTCTTGCTCAGTTCCCTTGAATGTTGGGTCATGCGGATAGAGGGCTTTTATCTACATACAACATCCAATGTCTCATGGGAACTACACAGATCATACTAACAATTCATTTGACCCGTGAGCCTGAATTCCAGGTCATCTAACCTTCACCTCAACATCCTTACTAGGTAGGCTTCAGTATGTGCTACCTAGGATCTGAGGAGGCCAGTTTTCAAACTGAGGTCTTTTAGCATGGAATGCATGTAGCATACCATGGAACTATGGATTCTCTTCAAACAGGTAAGGCACTGCACTTAGGGCGGAAAAACGAAATGCATAAATACAGGATGGCTAAACGAGACTATGTGCGAAAGGGATCTAGGAGTCCTAGTAGACCACAATTTGAACATGAGTCAACAGTGTGATGTGGCAGCTAAAAAGGCCAATGCGATTTTGGGCTGCATCAATAGAAGTATAGTATCTAGATCAAGAAAAGTAATAGTGCCACTCTATTCTGCCTTGGTCAGGCCTCACCTGGAATACTGTGTCAAGTTCTGGGCACCACAATTCAAAAAGGATATTGATAGATTGGAGTGTGTCCAGAGGAGGGTGACTAAAATGGTGAAAGGTCTGGAAACCATGCCTTATGAGGAAAGAGGGAGCTGGGTATGTTTAGTCAGGAAGATAGACGGTTAAGGGGCGATACGATAGTCCTATTTAAGTATTTGAAGGGGGTGTCAGATTGAGGATGGAGCAAGCTTGTTTTCTGCTGCTCCAGAGACTAGAACACAGAGCAATGGATGCAAGCTCCAGGAACAGAGATTCCACCTGAACATTAGGAGGAACTTTCTTACAGTAAGAGCTGTTTGGCAGTGGAACACACTCCCTCAGAGCATGGTGGGGTCTCCTTCCTTGGAGGTCTTTAAACAGAGGCTGGATGGCCAACTGTCAGGGATGCTTTGATCATGATTCTTGTGTGGCAGGGGGTTGGACTGGATGGCCCTCGTGGTTTCTTCCAACTCTAAAATTCTATGATTTTAGAATTCCTACCTGGAGAGAACATTTGTGTCAGAAAATGTGGGACGCTCACACGTAGATTGTCATATGTGTTGCTTGGGTTTTTCTTCATGTACATGTAAAGGAAAGCTGCATTCACTTGTGGCTTTCCAACATGTGCACAACATGTGTATACAACAAACTGAAATAAATATGCATCTAGATCATGTAGATGTAAGTTGCAAATTGTTTACTTCTTGAAATATTTTCAGTGTAGAAATTTTGCCTGTTTAGAATATCCATTACTTTTGTGACTCTTCCCATAGTAAGTTATGGTCATTACAGTGTCTGCAAGCTGTTGTAGAAAGGTTGAATGTTCTTTGAAATTCTGACAAACATCCACCACATTTAAAACTTGTGTCTTATAGGTTCCTATTTGATCTCATGTGTTTTGTCCAATGGTGCCGTTCTATTAGCACAAAGCTGTAAAGAACCTTGTTTTCATCTTTGCACAAGTATCAAAGCCAGTACTTTAATACTGCTTGTGCAAGCTATTGCATAAGCCATTTCACAATCCCTTCATGTCAAAATCACTACCTCATGAACCCAGGTGTTCTTTGCTATAGTTGTTCCTCTAGCATTTCCACAGCCATTAACAGAACAATGCCACCTGTATTATCATTTTTGGGTGCCCAGTACTGGATACTACTGTTCTCTCCTGCCTCATCCAGTAAATGCATTACCATTTAATCCTGTGTACTCTCTGTAGTGTCAAAATGCAGATTATTCGCCTTCTCAGGTCTGGGGCACTATCACATTTTAACATATCAATACATATTGGAAAGTAAAATTATACATGGCAGAAGGCTTTCTTGGGGCTCATCTACATTGACTGCTCAATCTTGGGCCCAGTCAGGAGCATTATGTTCCTGACTGGCCCCAGATCGACCATGATGGCAGCCACATGCACTGGGCCAATCCGGGGTGATGGTGTATTGTTGTCCACAAGGGTTAGCTGGGCTAACACGATATTGGCTCTGCTGGTCCATCCCCTGTTGTCACACTGCAGCCACTTTCCTGCCAGCTGAAGAGCTCTGTAGAAAGCCTGCCTGGCATGCCATTCCTTCTGCTGAAGGTAGAAACAGAGCACTCATGCGATCAACAAGGAGAGGGTAGAGTGAACTCCTCCTTGTTGGTCACAGGTCTGGGCATCTGTTTATGCCCTCAGCATGCCAGGCAGAGGGTGGGTGGGTGAGATTGCTGGCTATGACATGTCCAGGAAGCGTCCAGCCATGTGATCTGGGAGGGGGCACTCTACCCCCTCCTCAATGATTGCATGGATGCTCCATTCTGCCCTCAGCAGAAGTGATGCCCCTGGCCAGGCTCTCACAAGGAGCTGTATGGCCAGCAAGGCAGTGGCAGTGGCTGCTCTGATGAGAATCCATCACTTTCCCTGCACTTCTCAGGACAGGGTGAGAGGGATGGTACTGCTTTTGCCATGTGGACAACTGGATCCGCTGAACTGGACCTCATCCAGCTGTCCACACATCAACAGAACCCAAAGTCACTCTGGAGTTTCCGGGAAACATTGGACTTTCCCCCGACTTTACTTAGGGTTGGGCAAAGTTAAGTTAAGGGCCAAAAGCTCCAGATCCTCCCCAGAAGTAGCCGTACATTGTCTGGACTGACAGTACCAGATTTGGGGTGAATATGGCATTTTTGGTTCATGTAGACAAGCCCTTGGTGTCCTTCTATAGAAGGACAACTTTGCCCTCCCCAGGAGTCTTTCCATTGGTAGGCAAATATCTTTTTATGCAGACAAGCTTTTGGACACTGATTGGCTACTGAGGGAGAGGCTTTTAACAGATTGGCACAGTACTTTCTATCTGTTTTAACTTTCTGCATTTTATTTTTATTTGCTTTTTCATCTTGTTGTGAGCTCTCTTCAGTTTTGCGAGAGACATGAAGTAAATCAATTACTCAATAAATCAAATGACACCTTAATGAAGTTAGGAATGACATGAGGACAATAAGGTCAAGAAGTGCCAGTCACAGAATTTTGAAAGAACAAGACAGTAGATCTTAACGTACTCTCAGGGGTTGTCTAAATGGCAAATATACTCCTCATGCAATGCAAGGAGAAAATGACCTGTCCTAATGGCAATCCATGTTGTTCTGCCATATTGTGAAGGCGGGGGCCCCCAAAATGGCAAGAATTCCACAGGAAAAGCCTTGGTGGTTTTTCCCAGAGTTCTTAAAAAACTGCTTGAGGAATGTACATTCCTGCTCATTGGGAAATTTGATATGAATTGCTTTCCCATACAAGAGGAAGCACAAACCTGATTGGCTGGACAAGCACAGGGAGCATGGCTTGCTAACAAGGCAAGTGCCCAGAGCCATTATGTTGGTTTTTCACCTTAGCAAACGAATGATAAGACAAGAAAACGGGGTGTTGGTTTTTTCTTTTTTTGTAACAGCAATATATCGCACCAGTGCACTTAGGAAATAGCTTTTTTTTAAAAAAAAAAAGTTTGGCAGTGGCAAATTAAGGTATGTAAAAAAGGGGGGGGTCACTTGTGCCCACCATCTTGACTGACAAGCATTCAAAGCTTTTGAGGGCACCCCCCCCAAGACAAATTGCAGCTGCTATGATTTGATGTTACTGCGGAGCAATCCAGTCCCCCACCCTCATATAGATGGGACCTTAGGGATAATGAATTAAGAGCAACCCTGCATATGTCTACTTAAAAGTAAAGTTTCCATGAGTTCAATGAGACTCTCTCCCACATAAGCATACTGTGAACAAGTGAACAAACAAGAAATACATCTTGCAATGTCAAAATATGCTAATGTAGCAGACCTGGAATGGGGAACCAGCAAGTCATAGGACTTTTTCGGACGTCTCAAATACAATGCAAGCAGCCTCGTCGCGTTGCGAGGCTGCTGCACTGCAGGGCGTTCCTTTCGGATGACGCTCTCCCTTGCCGGTACTGTTGTGGTACCGCGGGGACATTTGAGCATTATATTTTGCCAGTTTTTAATCACGATCAACTTTTGTGAGTAAAAATCGGCGAAATATAACGCTCAAATGTCCCCGCGGTACCGCAACAGTACCGGCAGGGGAGAGCGTCATCCAAAAGGGACGCCCTGCAGCGCAGCAGCCTCGCAACGTGACGAGGCTGCTTGTGTTGTATTTGAGACATCCGAAAAAGTCCTAGTGTCAATTCATTTAACCCAAGAGCCTCTTTTAACAAATGCAGACTTTCTTGTCTTTTTAAAGAAGGGATGCGATAGGCTGCAAGTCTTAAAACTACCATGGAGACATTTCTGGTTATATCCTGTTTCTTCCTCAGCAACAGTGATGGAAAGGAAACATGTTATATCCATCAGCCAAGAACAGGGCAACATATTCACTCCCCAGTTATAGGACCAGGAAAACCTAAACTGGGTTTTCAAAAACAAAACAAAACAAAACAAAAACTCCCTCATGGGGTAAGAGATTGACTGATGGTTGAAATCTTTATGAACCCCTCATAACATGCCCGAGTTTGTTTTTGTATCAAAAGCAGAATGGCGTCAGGTTTCATGTTGCGAGTTTTGCATAACTAGAATGTAAATCCCTTTCTGACTGGCTATCCATCTGTTTATGCCTGTCACTTTGGTGAAATGAATGACACCATATTGTCCTTACCCAGTATGAACTGGTGCATTTAAAGGATTTACTTGGATTATATTATGTTACAGGCTTTCACTGGCCACCTGGCCCAAAGAATATGGGTTCTTGAGGCTGGTTCTAATACTTTCAGCTGTTATCACACTTTACTGATAGTAATCACTTGTTTTATGGCTTCTTTTCCAGGTGCCCTTTGAATTAACTACAATACCTTTGGGCTGAGTTTTTAATATCCTGAAATTCTAAGAGCTAAGTGAGAACTGATATATAGCAATGTATATTTTCCCCTTGAACCTTTGACTGCAGATCCTAATATACAGTGCATCCCATTTTGGATCAAAAGTGTGAAGTTTCATCTGTTCTTGAGTCTGGCTTAAAATATTACCCTGAAGAGAAAAGCAGAAGAAAGCACAATGGCAGCACAAGCTAGGTAGGTTAATTTTTGCAGGCAGATTCATGCAAATGCTTTTTTGATTGACCATAAAGATACAAAGTTCTCTCATTCTTCTGACAACATAATAGGTCTGGAAATGGCATCAGGGACACCTGAAAGAAAGCAACACATTCAGAATGAAGGGGTTCAAGAAAGAAAATATTTGCTCATAAGATTTGCGTTTAAGAGAGTAAATGCCCACTCTCAAGGCAGCAACTCTACAAATGGAAACAAAAGCTCTTTAGGAGGCAGTTTCTACTTAAAAATATGAAAAGATTAAAAAGAGGAGAGAAGAGGAAGGTGAAAAAAGGTATGTGGAGGCAGCTTTAAGTCTAACTTGTTTTTATTTTAGCATGAGCTTTCCGTGGATGCAGATGCAGGGTAGAGTGATATTAAGGCCTCAGGTATGAAGCATATTTATACAGTTGTAGGAGTGGGATAGAATGTAATAGGATCCAGAAAGGAGCAAATCATGTCCCTTGCTCTTAATTTTCAAAGGGCTGCATAAAGTGATACAGGTCTTTCAGATATTTATTGTGGTCAGTTAGTGCTGATGTGTGAAAGCAATAAATCTGCTTACCAAAAGTCAGTCAGTTTTCTTGGGTTCAAAACTCTGAGAAAATTCCTTTTGTTAAACGAGCAATAGCAAGGACTCATATTAATATATGTAGTGTACCATGAAGCCATGTTTTTGTTTATAACGCTACTAAAGGATTGGAATTTGTGAATATAATTCAATTCAACTGTTTCTCTTTCTAGTCTTCCTTTGTAATTTCCTTGTTCAAGGATTGTGACCTGTAAATCCCCTACTGTATGTCCAGGAAGGTTGGAATGTTCTGCCACTGGCTTTCGGGTATTGCCATATCTAATGTCTGATTTGTGTCCATTTATTCTCTTGTGCAGAGAAAAACATGGTATATCTGTCTATAGCTATATCTACTGTATATCACCAGGGCCTAAATTCCCTAAAGGCACTAGATCCTGTCTGATCTTGAAAGCTAAGCAAGGTGAGCTCTGGTTAGTACTTGGATGAGCAATGCCGGCACAGAAACAGAACAGGTGATTTATTTATGGCTCAGCCCATCAATTAAATAGAACATCATAGTAACGCCAGCGGAACGCAAAAGGATGTCATCGTCTGATATTGGCATCGTTTTGCATTCCGCTAGTGTCATTACGGCACCACACTAGCTCAGTCTGATAATGTCCACTCTGGCCAGGTCACACACCTCTAAGAACAGGCACAGCTGGTGCACTAGCTTTAATTGTACAACTGCACTCATGGGCATTGCTGAAACTTGGCCTGCCGGTTGTGTCCAGGAGTACACTCAAACTGCACCTTCAGGGGCAGTGTGACCACATCCAGCACAGCCTGAATCTGTGTTCCCAGATCTGTCTTTCAATTGTCCAGGAACACTTGTATATTGTCTGGATTAAGTATCAATTTGTTTGCCCTCATCCAGTCCAGGCACCAGTTTAGCACAGAAAGAGTGTGAAGGGATGTCACTCTGAGGATGGAGCAGGCTTGTTTTCTGCTGCTCCAGAGACTGGAACACGGAGCAATGGATGCAAGCTCCAGGAACAGGGATTCCACTTCAACATTAGGAGGAACTTTTTGACAGTAAGAGCTGTTCAGCAGTGGAACGCACTCCCTCGGAGCATGGTGGGGTCTCCTTCCTTGGAGGTCTTTAAACAGAGGCTGGACGGCCATCTGTCGGGGATGCTTTGATCATGATTTCCTGCGTGGCAGGGAGTTGGACTGGATGGCCCTTGTGGTCTCTTCCAACTCTACAATTCTATGATTCTATGATTCTATGAGTTTCCCTGGAGTTAGGTGGAAAGGAGAGATAGAGTTGGTGGTCATCAGGACACTGGTGGTCATCAAGACACTGGTGACACCTAACCCTCAAACTCTGGACAACCTCTTCCAGCAGTTTCATGTATATGTTAAAAAGCATGCCCCCCCCCAAAGAACCCTGAGGAGCTTCACAGGCCAGTAGCCAAGGAGTCAAACAGAATTCCCCCAGCACTACCTTCTGACTGTACTCCTCTAGGAATGAATGGAGCCACTGTAAAACAGTGCATTGAAGTCCCATTCCAGTTGAATGGCCTAAAAGGATATCACAATCTGTGGTATCAAAAACTGTCGAGAGGAACAGCCAAACCAACAAGGATGAGTATGTCTAGATGTAAGTAATGCAATATGCATACTTACAGTACTCAGGGGGAAAAGCCCCTGTGTATCCACTTTAAAAATATTTTATATAAACATATACAAGTTTTCACATAGAACTATAAAAAGTTGTGGTTTACAGGCCCAGCATTTGAGCACTCTTTTCTGCATCAAGTTTATAGCTGAAGCTGACATTTCAGCTTCATAAGCCAAAACATCTCATATTTTGTATTTTTATATAAAATATTTTTGTAAAAGGTTTCAGAATATATTATCATGAATATGGAAGATATTTTATATTTTATGTAAAATTTCTTGTATTTTTATAAGAAATATTTTAATGCAAACTGGCAGTTAACATCTTTTGCTGCTGGGCAATAAAAAAAATCCTCTTCTGAGGACCTTCTGTGGGCACCCCTTGTATCAGAAGCTGATTCTGCAAGTATGAGGGAAAGGGCTTTTTCTGGTGTAGCACACCTATTGTGGAATGCCCTCCTTATTTGTTCAGTGTCCCATGAGTGTAGGGTACATAGATTGCAGTCTCTTGCAGCATCATGGGTAAAAGCATTCTCATTTTCTCAGACATTCTCATCTGCTTATGCTTTTAGGTACTTTGTACTGTTTCACTGCTGGGTTATTTTTCTTTATTGTGAAATAATTGCAAGTTGCAGACACAAGACTCAAGTCAGGTGAAGAACAAGTGATGTATAAATGGGTTAAATAAGTAAATGTTACTTCTCTTCTAAAGTACCAGCA
The DNA here is from genome assembly GCA_030847615.1 of Gambelia wislizenii. NCBI lineage: Eukaryota > Metazoa > Chordata > Lepidosauria > Squamata > Crotaphytidae > Gambelia > Gambelia wislizenii. The sequence continues at coordinate 157,857,732 of JAUMIR010000001.1, read as the reverse complement.
GGATAAAGTCCCCCAATAAACATACCAGCAATACAAAGCCTATAGGTTCATTTGACTACAAGTCAAAAAGACAGGGACTGTCTTTGTTTCATCAGTGTGTAATTTTACCATCTGCTTTCAACACAGCTGTCAACAAGATACTTAACTACTCTAATTGTCAGAGGAGTACATTCCACAACCTTGCCTAAATTGTTTAGATCTGTTAATCTGTGTTCATCATCTCTAAGAGGGCCACGACAGATACCTTTCATCCTGAAGTTAACAGGAATCAGCTAGAAGCAAAGAGTTAAAGCCTTTTCCTTAGTAGCAGTTATGTGCCATATGACATGATCATAACTTTTAAGAGGCAGGAAATAGGGTTTCAGGCACCTATGGGTATCTATGTGTGTGCACATAAGTGTGTCTGTATAGAGAGACACACAAACAGACATACTCATACTACCATTCAATGCAACGAATTTAGACTGCAGGCCATCATAATGTAGCCCATGAGCTAGCTAACTGTGGTTCAGTCTTGCAGAAATGATGAGATAGATTTTAACTTGAGGATGCTGCATACTTAAGAAAAACAACAAAAGACTAGAAAGGTTTAAACAGAAATGGTGTCAATAAATTACAAACTGTCTGGCTTTGATAGGAGGGTTCATGTTTCACAATGACACAGAAACAAGATAGCAAAAATTAAAATAAGATACAATTAAATTTTAAAAGGTTTGACAGCATGTTGGAATAAACTGCAATAGGAAATACAGAGGAGTTATCTATTTTCATGGTATGTTGCCATCAACAGCACTATCTGGCGTAAGACCCCTTTGAGACATGGAACAGATAAGGAAAGCAGGTCCATTTGGTTCTTTTACACAGTCCAGGATATGCTTCCTGCCAGTGTACCATGCCCACAGATCAGGCCCATTCCTCCCCCATTCTCTCCATAAAACAGGAGGAAGTCCAGATGGGCACACCAGCCCATTGCTGCAGCCGCCACTGCCACAGTCTCCCTGGCTCTCCTGCAAGCTGGGAAACTAGCCCGCAACATGTGACCAAGGCCCCCTGCATGTAATCAGCCTTGGTCACATGCTGCAGGACTCCTTCCTGCTGTGGAATATCAATGGCAGAGGATAGCTGAAATGACAGGCTGGCATGCTGGAACCGGCTCCTGCAGTCACACAGGGCCTGATCCTTTTTTTTCTGGCGGGAACGGATTAAAGCTGGTACAGTGGGCTCTTGGTGTCCGCTGAGGTTTGGTTCCAGGATCCCCGGTGGGTATTTATTTATTTATTTTGGATATTTATATCCTGCTTTTCAGCCACAAAGACTCTCAGACTGTCTTACAAACTGTTAAGCAATAGTACTTTACACATCTACATCACGTTAAGCAGTTTCCAATGTGTGTTAGCTAATTGCCCCCACAAGCTGGGTAATCATTTTACTGACCTACAAAAGGATGGAAAGCTGAGTGGACCTTGGAGCCCTTGGGATTAAACTTGCAACGTTGTGGTTGCAGTACTGGCATTTAACCACTGCACCACCAGGATATCAAAATTCATGGATACTCAAGTCCCATTATATACAATGGCATAGTAAAATAGTGTCCCTTACATAAAATGGTAAAATCAAGGTTTGCTTCTTAGATTTTTTTTTTTTTTTTAATTTCAAGCCGTGGATAGTGGAATCCATATATGCCAAATCCGTGGATATAGAGGGGTGACTATATTATTTAAAAACTCTGTAATGCCCCCCCCCATCATAGCCCCATCTTTGCCCCAGGGGTCATGATGACTGCTCTGGGACAGAACAGGGCAAAAGCGCTTTGTCATCAGGACTGCAGTAGAGATGTCAGTGAAGATAAGCCCATTGTTAACATGAGTGGAACTAAAGACAGATCAGAAAAGCATCCCAGGCAGGGCAAGAGAAAACTGTATCTAATAATGCAGACAGGCAATATCATTCATACATGCACTAGCAAGTGTCTATGGGGAAATGATTGCTTTAGCTGGGGACTGAAATTAAAGTGTGGCCTGCCATAGTCCCCATCTTTTATGTGACATAATGGAAGTCATCTTCTCAACTCTTTTGCAGTTTATTATGTCCTGGGGTTATACACAAATGTTGAGGTTTAGAACATTCAAGATTTGGAAAAGTTATTTGGTTTGGGCCACAATTCCCAGAATCCTCAAGCCATCATGGTGCTGTAATGTGGTAAAATGTGGGAAGAATTGATTGACTATATTATCTGCCAAATTTGTGGAATTCCAGATCTTTCCAGAATTGACTGCTTCTGAACTATTTGCACAATGTCCCACAATCCAATAGGGAATGCCTATATATCTTCTCTGACATTTCTCAGCATGGATGAGGGATCCTTTTCTGTTAGGCCAGTGTCTATCACTGGCCTTCTATCACTGGCCTTCTCTCTAGCTCCAGAATCTTTCCATGTGGGGCACTTCAGAAGTGTCTATGTTTGTTCCTCAGCTTTCTATAGGACCACTACTGTTGTGATCTTCTTCTGAATGAATGTCTTCCCTTCATTCAGAAGAGGGCCACATTAAGAGGGCATATGAGGGCATGTTATAACATGTACAAAAAGGAGGCTATTAATAAGGTATACTAGGAGATGAACAACATAGGATATAATGCAACATCCATCCTTTGTCCACCTTGCCACCAAAGTACACTCAGGATGAAATGCAACAGCATCAATATGGCTCAGGCCCATTGCCATGAAGCAGAGCGAGGCAGTCACCTCAGGCCATAGACTATGGATCCCGTAAAAGAGAAGCAAATGTTTAGTTAGACCATGACCTAAATAGACACTAATCCCCCTCGCATATCCTCCCACCCTAAGAACTGAACATCCAACAACTGAATATATAAATTTATATGCTAATCCTCTTCAACAGGGACTCACAGTATATAAACCCCCCACACCCAGATGCCACCATTCTCTGAAGATGCCAGCCACAGATGCAGGTGAAACGTCAGGAATAAACTCTTCTAGAACATGGCCTCATAACCTGGAAAACCCCCACACAAAACCAAATGTTCAGTTAGTTTGTTGTTATTGTATTTCTACAGCCAAGATTGAGGAGGGGTGCTCTTGGGATTTTCCATGTTGTGCACCAAAATAATTTAGTTGGCTTTGAGTCTAAGGTACCTCGACTTGGGGGAAGGGAGTTGTTTTATTTGTTTGTTTGTTTGCTGGCCTGGCCCTGATAGGAGCAGATAGACTGTGTTTGCTGAAGCAACAGAAGCATCGCACCTGGGAAGGGAAGTCGGGGAAGTGATGTCAGGTCCTGATGTGTCATAGCTCCAGTCTTGGGCAGAGATAGCAGTGGTTCATGTGTACGGTACTTTTTTTGGACCACCATCTAAATAAATTTTGTGTGGAGTCCAATATATCTGAAGACTTAGAAATATAGATCCCAGGAATATATTCTCCTGCCACAAGCTACGTACCATATATTCCTGTATGGGCAGCCTTCAACTGTGTTTCTATTAAGACCAAAAATAAACTCAATTTGTTGCCTTAACTCACATCTTTCCATGCATGGTTTGTGGGTGATTTACCTACAAGTTGTCCTTTAGTTTCTGTGTCTCCCTCTTTTCCCCTCCCCCCCCCCAGTATAAATATTTTGTCTCTGCCTCTTATCTTCCAAATCACATTTCAGAGACTTCATAATTGCAGAGACTAAAACTTGCCTAGTTATTTATTTGGAACGTTTGCATTTTGTAGCATCTCAGCCTGTCAAAAAAGCCCATTAAATACTTTGAGACCTTGTGTGTTTGCCTACCCTGCTCTAAATCAAATAAATTAGGCCAGTTATATTTTGAGTTGAAAGAGCCCTTAGGGATGATGTTATTAGAGAGGAAACCCTATATCCTAGAAATAAGGATAAGGGGGAAAAATGAAGTTCGATAAAATGAAAGGAAGGGCCAATGTGTAACCGTCAAATACAGTACAGTTCTATAGCCCTGATCCACAACCCAGTTAAGCTCAAGAATCTGGATTTAAGCCCATGCAGCCCCATTAAGTTTAATGACACTAAATTGATTTAAATCCAAGTACTTCCTTTTCATTTAGAAAGTAGATTGAGCAAGTATTTAACTAGGCTACAAGCAAATGAACAATAACATGTTAGTCCATAAAAAGCTAGAAGAGTGTGTGTTTGTGTGTGTGTGTAGACAGACAGAATGTGCCAGCTAGAATGTCTGGAGGATCTTAGTGTCCTTAATGAAGCTATAACATATTTTGTAAGTTGATCCACCTTGTGAATAGATCTGTGAATAGATCTATCATAGTGAAGGGACAACTGATGTATGCCCCCAGAGCCTTTTAACAAAAGAATGTTAATATTCCTAAACACCAGAGGATGTTTCCTGATGGTTTAGAAAGTGTCTGGCTTTCAAAAGGTGACACCCCCTCCACACCAATCCAGCTAGGAAAATTGGCAAAGAAACAGTTTTGGGGTATGAATTTAGGGAGGTGCAGCGAGGAAGGAATTTCTCTGGAGTTAGTGAAATCTGAAGAACAGCCTTGGCAAGGTGGTTGATTTGAAGAGTCTCTAGCTAGGAATCTGATTCCAGATCAATGGTTTTGCTGCCAGATTTTAGGAATTTATTTGGTTGTAATATGTTTTGCGTTTATTATTGTAAATAAAACAAATACTACAAAGACATGCATTAATAGTACAGTAGGACCTCCATATCTGCTGGGGATTCATTCTGGGGTCCCCTATGGATACTGAAAACCATGGATAATAGAAAACACAATTGAAAATAATGGGACTTCCTGTTTAAAATACCATAGATTTGCCTTGGAGGATCTAGAAAATGGCTAGAGAGGACATGTTTTCTAGGAAGACTCTATGGTAGGTGTGCCGTTTTGTCTCCTGTGGATAATAGAATCAGTGGATAATGAATCAGTGGAAACGGAGTTCTTACTGTATTCAAAGACATAGCTGTGCTAGTCTGTTTCAGCATAGAAAGATACAATGAAATCCTGTGGAACTGTTAAGATTGCAATAAATAAATTTATAACATAAGCTTTTGTGAATCTGCTTCAACAGACACATAATGCCCCCAGTGTTCTTCCATCTATCTAATGGAGACATCAGTGTTCAGCAATGCTTGTTGGAGTGACAAATTATCAGCAGCTTTTTCTTTCATTTGTCCATGCTTTGGCCATATCTCCTAGGCTTGGTGTTCACGCATTCAGTGGGATGTCTGTAAAGAGATGCCTATGAGCATACAGCCACACTTGAAGAAGAACTCCATGCTATTGGGAACCCCAGCCATGGAGGGTTCTAGATTGTGTGGAGAACCAATTCCCATAAAGCTCCATGGCAGACATCCTTCTGAATGTGTAACTGTGAATGCATTAGTATAAATGCTCTCAAACAAAGAAATATTTTAATTTAGGATCCTTACGGAAAGAGACGCACACACACAGAGAGAGCCTTTGCTAACTAAGCTCTGCTGGTTTAATCATTTTGCCAAAAGACAGCTTGTGCTTTTAAATGTGAACTCAGTCCTGTCAAGTATAGGTTTATCACAGACACAATAAGGAAAACACACCCCTATTTATACTATTTCACAATATTAATGTTCAACTGGATTTTTAGACTGAAAAACTGGATGAAATTATTGATGTGAGTCATTATGGCAACTGAACTCAACTGCTGGTCAAAAGATATTCAGTGTCTATTAGTTGTACCCAGTGTAACATACACTATTATAGTAGATTTGAATGGTTCACACAGTTCAGCTACACACTATTATTTTAGCCCCCCCCCCAAACACACTTTGCAGTAGTATACCACCTACATTTGACTGTATTTCCCATTGGGGAATACTTTTATGATTTAACATCTTTCTAAGTTTCTAAAATATTGCATTATTTTACATGTGGGTAGTGGGTGGTTGGGGGAGTGAAAGGAGGGAGGGGCCCTTGTGAGGCTGGAGGTGTAGATGCAAATTGAGTGGCAGGAGTGGATTGTGAGGTGGAGAGGGAATTCGCATATGGGTGGTGAGTGGCTGAGGGAGGGAGGAGAGGGAGGGGATTGGTGAGGTAAATGGCCAATCAGCACAGTGGGGAAGGAAAGATGCCCAAGAGTTTTATATACAGATGTCCCTTCATATTCGCTGGGGTTTGGTTCCAGGACCCCCTGTGTATACCAAAATCCGTGAATATTCAAGTCCTGTTATACGCAATGGCATAGCAAAATGATGTCCCTTATATAAGATGGCAAAATCAAGGTTTGCTTTTTGGATTATTGTTTTTTAAAGAATATTTTCAAACCGTGAATACTTAAATCCATGGATACCAAATCCATGGATACGGAGGGACAACTGTATATAGATTAGAGGGATGGGAAACCTCTGGCCAGCTGTGGCCTATGGAGATTCCCCCTCCAGCTACAATCTCTTTTGCTTTCACCTCTGACTAGAGATCAGAGATAAGAAGCTATTTAAGGTAAACAATTGTATGGAACTTAGCTGTGCTTTGCAGCCAAAAAAAGTATTGCATGGGACTCATTGTGCTTTTACTTTTACTTACTGGGAAGCTGTTGCACTTCTTGTTGCTCTGGATCAAGCATGCTCCAGATTTGAGCTGGGCTTTGCATGACTGAAAGCTATTGCATTGTGTGTGTAACCAAATAAAGAACCAGCACACTAACTTCATCTAGTACCTGACTGACCAGCTGAATGTATGATCAATTCTGCATCCTGTTGATGATAAAGTCAAGTATGCAGGGAAACTATGTAGACTGCATTCATGAAAATGCTTTAAAAACTGAGGTTTAAGTAAAGCAGTGCAGTGCAAATGACAGACTGATAAGCCACCAACTTTTAAGTTACCCACACAATATGCCAGGCTTTCAGGTCTGTCTCTCAACCCTGGACCAGCTTATTTCTCATTACATTCATGCCTAGATCTCTGCAAATAAGCAAAACTTTAGTTTCCTGGGAAAAATGATGCTTACATAGCACTTACAATTCTCAAAGAACCACTGTTCAATGTGCACACAAATGTGGTTTCACAAGAAGACAGAGATTATTTTATTGCCCCAGGATGCCAGGAAATTTTCGTTTGACTTCCTCTGATCTTTGGGATAAAAGTGGGACAGTGAGGAAAGAATTCCCTTTGCTGTCTTATATTTCTGTTTTCAGGAAAATGTGTTATGTTTTCTAAGATCTGATACTCTGCAGTTTATTTTTAGCCCACCAGAAGTACTATTTTACATTTTACCACCTCTGTTTTCTTTTTCTTTTAATTCCTGCAAAGGAATAATTTGTCCTCTCTAACTTCCTCTTTCTAGCTTTCTAATAGCACTGCAGTTATGGCTGTAAAACTGGTTATACCTTTCACACCTCTTAGTGTTATTTAGGATATGATTCCACAGCCTGTAAAAGCTAGGGTTGCAAGACTGTCTTATTCTATTACAGGAGTCTCTTGGGGAAATTATTTGCCAATAATTTCCAGTAAATTTCTTTCTTTTTTCTTTTCTTCCTTATTGCTGATAATCTCCATTTTCTTAGGTTGCAATCCGAGACAGACATCCTTGGAAAAAAAATCATGTTTAACTCCATTAGAGTTGCTTCTCAGTAAAAATGGTTGGGAAAACTGGACTGAAAGTCTATATCCAATTCCCTGAGAGTAAGCTCCATTAAACTACATGGGACTTACTTCTGAGTAAACTGATACAGGTCTGCACTGTTTGAATCATCTTGTGATGAAAGGTGGCATTTCCCTAGATCTCCAGTAACTTGAGTTCCAAAGCATTTTTCTTCTTCTTCTAGGTTTCTCTACAGGCACCAAATAAAATCTGTAGGATGAAAAATATTTCTCCAATAAAATAAAATCATACATTGTGGTTTGTCTGTAGAATATTTTGTAGTGTTCTTTGAAAATACGATTGGACATACATACTGTTGAATTGCTGTTATTCTTGCTTTAACCCTAAACTATCTAGGAAACTTTTCCTCATATTAGTGTTACTTTAACAAATTGACTCTCTCTTGATTTTGTTCAGGTCAAAAAATAGGCAGGCTATATGTATTTGGGCTGCCAGAGGGGAGGGGACTCAGTTTCTCTTGTGCTATTAAGGTAGGTCTGAATTTTTTTTTATTAAACTATTATAGGGATGGGAGTGGGGCAGGATAGAAGATAGTGAGGGGGACACTATATTTGTCCCCATCTGATACTCTCCTTAGTGCTTTGTGTTTTGACATTTGTATTATAATAGGAATTAACAGTTTACTTTTTAAAAATTTGTTGTGCTCTGCTTTGAGATATTGGAGATTTTCACATGGGGGAAATAACCCTGGGGAGATCGGGACAGAAACGGGGCTGTTCTGGTAACAGCGCCCTGTTACACATGCCCCCTTCCTTCTCCCGATCTCCCATCATCCATGACTGAAACCAGAATTAGCCCTATGCTGGCCTGAATTCATAGTGGAACTGGCCTACACACAATGACTGGCATCCTCCTGGTGACATATCCAAGCCTAAATTTACCTTATGCTTGTGCTTGTATATGTCTTTTGGGTAACTGAGGAGGTTGGTTCTCCCCAGAAGTCACTGTTGCCCTGAGAGAGCCCTTCCCCATGACAATTCTGTTGCTGGTAGAGATCAGGGGGATTGGAGAAGCAACTGGCTATGTCCCCCATAACCTGATGCAGAATGATTACATCACATAATCTTTGAGCTGGAAGGGCCTTATGGGCCATCAAGTTCAACCCCCTGCTCAGTGCAAGAACTCCAGCTAGAACATTTGCAGCAGGTAGCTTCTAGTCTCTTTTGTTGGGATAACAACATTTTGCATGCATGACCTCTTTGAACACTATGGTAGTTAAAGTGCATGCTTTTTCTAGGAGTTTATGCAAAGCATGTTTATGGCTGATTTCCTATTTGCTTGTTTACATACCTCTTTTTCTTCCTGGTCATGTGGGCACCTTTTGTTCTTTGGGGACTGAGCCCCTTCCAAAAACCTTTCTATCTGCTCTCTCTCCATGAAGCATGTAAGTTTGAAGGAGCTCTCTGCTGAGATACTTCTACAGTATTTTCTTAATAGCATGTAGACTTTTTTCCTTCCTCCTACTTACCTGAAGATGCTGAACCTGTGTACTGAATTAGGCTCATGCTAATTTGTAAGTAAACTACTTTTTATACTTTTAAAGAAGACTAAGCTTGTTTTATCTAAGCTTGATAGATATTGTGTGTGTGGAAGGTGGCTGGTTTATCTGGTCTAACTTCTGCTAAGCACTTTTAACTCTGCTACTGAGATCACCAAATCTCAATGTTTAAAACACCAACATCTTTTTTAAGACATCAGAGATGGAGACCTCACTACCTTTCTAGGTAATTGGTTCCATTGCCAAACTGCTCTCACTCTTAAGAAGTTCCTTCTAATGGTCAATCAAAAGCTACACCAGTGAGTCTCAATGGAAGAGGTCCTCAGGCATCAATTGGCAATAGGGACATAGTCAGATACTTCTCTGATCCTTCCTACCAGCATTGGTATGGCTTTGGTGGTGGTTGGCATTTGCAATAAAACAGTGAGTTCTGGGGAAGCCATAGTCCAGTTTGGCATATAGAACTTATACACTATGCTCAACTGTGTAGAATCTTGACCAATCTCTCCTGACTGTAGCCACTTACACTGTAGGTCTCATATAGATTTACATTTAAAATTGCACCATGATAGAAATCTTAGCAAAATTATATCCATGGAGTGATCATTTTTTCTGTATACGTCTTCGCTGACCCCCTGTGCCTGTCTATGTGGATTTCATCACCATTAACTATGGTTTCCTGCTAGATCGTGGGATAGGGGACATTATATTGCAATGGTTATATTCATTCCTAGTATGAAGATAAAAGAAAGTGGCACTGGAAGATGTTTGTTATCCCCCACCATTAAGTAGCTACAGAACAGGGATGAGAATCATACAGCTGTGAGATGATATTGCACTATAATGCCCAGCCTACCTAACCATTGATGACACTGGCTAGGGCTTATGAGAATTGCAGTTCATCATCTTTAGAGCTGTAAAATTTCCATACCTGCTATATAATCTTAGGATCATAGAATCATAGAGTTGGAAGAGACCACAAGGGCCATCCAGTCCAACCCCCTGCCATGCAGGAATATACAAGCAAAGCATTTCCGACAGATGGCCATCCAGCTTCCAAAGAAGGAGACTCCACCACTCTCTGAGGGAGTGCATTCCACTGACGAACAGCTCTTACTGTCAGGAAGTTATTTCTAATATTTAGGTAGCATCTCTTTTCCTGTAGTCTGAATCCATTGCTCCATATTCTAGTCTACGGAGCCGCAGAAAACAAGCTTGCTCCATCCTCAGTATAACACCCCTTCAAATATTTAAACATGGCTATCATGTCCCTTCTCAACCTTCTCTTCTCCAGACTAAACATGCCCAGTTCCCTAAGCTGATCCTCATAGGGCATGGCTTCCAGACCTCCCACCATCCTGGTCACCCTCCTCTGGACACACTCCAGCTTCTCTTCTTTTCTCTCTCTCTCTCTCTCTTTTTAAATATCCTTCCTGAATTGTGGTGCCCAGAACTGGACACAATATTCCAGGTGAGGTCTGACCAAAGCAGAATAGAGTGGCACTATGACTTCCCTTGATCTAGACACTATACTCCTATTAATGCAGCCTAAAATTGCATTGGCTTTTTTAGCTGCTGCATCACACTGCTGACTCATGTGCAGCTTGTGGTGCACTAAGACTCCTAGACCCTTTTCGCATGTACTGCCATCAAGACAGGTGTCACCCATCCTGTATCTGTGCATTTCATTTTTACTGCCCAAGTGTTGTATCCTATATTTCTCCCTGTTGAAATTCATTTTGTTAGTTTTGATCCAGCTTTCTAATCTGTTGAGGTCATTTTGGATTCTGGTCCTGTCCTCTGGGTTATCAGCTACCCCTCCTAATTTGGTGTCATCTGCAGATTTGATGAGCATACCCTCTATTCCCTCATTCAAATCATTGATAAAGATGTTGAATAGCACTGGGCCCAGGACAGAACCCTGTGGCACCCCACTAGTCACTTCTCTCCAGGATAAAGAGGAGCCATTGGTGACTACTCTTTGGTACTTGAAACATCTGGATGAGGCAATTCAGGATTTGGGGTTCAGTGTCTTCAGTATGTAGGTGACACCCAGCTCCTTTTTGGTTTGGTCAAGGTGGTGGTTGTGGGTCTGAACAGTTGTCTGAGAAAAGCAGTGAGTTAGGATGATGAATAATGGACTGAATGAAATGATAGAAATGTAAAGCTGATACAGGGATGGTACCATTTCAGAGTACAGTCACAAATGCTCCCACTAAAGCAAGCAAGCAACCAAACTTCCACACAGCCTTCACATAAATGGTAAAGGTTTTAACCTGATATAAACTAGGTACAAGATCTTTACTTAAATGACATGTTTCAAAAACAATAGGAAAATATTTTTAAAATATGCTGCATCTGCAGCGTAAAGTGGTACAATCAGTTTTACTTCCTCTCTATTATCTTATCCTTTCCTGTAGGCTTCCCTTGATATGCAAGCATATTCCACTGATATCAATAGACTATGGGCCCTTCCACACTTCCCTATTATAGCGCCATTATTCTACTTTAACTGCCATGGTTATGTGTTGTAGAATCCTAGGATTTGTAATTTAGGGATGGGCAATTAGAATTCTCAGCCAGAGAGCTCCAGTGCCTCACCAAACTACAAATCCCAGGGTCCCAAAGGATATTACCATGGCAGTTAAACTGGAATTGTGGTGCTGTATAATTGTATAATGTGAAAAGGTACTTTATTTCTGGGCATATCATTCAGGAATCTGTAATGTTGTGGTTACATCTACTATATAGTCATTTTATCAATACGCTGTTTTAATTTTATAAAAGATACTGTTCCAATGCAGTATAAACCTGACAGAGTTCACATCTGTTTTAGACTTTCAGTAGCTCAGTTTGCCCTGATGTTCTGGGGGGGGGGAATTAACCCATATTATAGTTAACTCTCATACAAAACAATTAAATCTAGTGAAGTTTCAGTAACATCTGTGCCATAGTATCAAGTATCTGCCTGGATTTTATTTTTATTTGAAAATGTGCTAGCCATTTTCCAAATTTTTCATGTTCAACACTGCTGATGTTGGTGTGGATAAAGACTATTTTACTATGGACTGTTGAAAGTGAGTGTATTATTCCTTCAAAGGCTTTGTGTGGAATGATCCAACCAGCACCTTTCATCCTGATATCCTGCTATCTAAACAGCCTGGCAGCTTTGAAATGCAAATAATCTCTACAAAAGTAGGGTTTTTTTTTGTTGTTATTCCCAGAACTACACAAGGCATGTCACTAAACCACCCAATCATCCCTTCAACAAAGGACAAGAACAAAGCTCCCTTGCAGAAGCAAACTCATACTCCTTTAAAAAATGTAACTGGACTATGTTCTGAACACATTTCATTGTTGAACTTTAAATAAGAAAATTCTGTCATATTGACAATATTAATACATCAAATATAAAATTGAGATAGATAAATTTTCTTTCAAATGGTGATATATTATGGTTATGGAACACGGTTAAAGTAACATGTGCATAAAAAAAAGGTTTGAGCTAATTTCATAATATGTTAACAGTCTTAACATCAGTGGAATGAAAATAGTTTCCACATACCAGATGGAACCACACCAGGAGAGAACCCTGTTACAATATCAAGTGCAGAGTTCCTTTGACATTATCAAAGTTTGTTCAGGCATCTTTTTTTTTCACTTCCATTTTTAAAAAGAATGAATATTTTAATTTTTTGTGTGCATACAACAGTCTCTCATCTCTGTTCAGAACCATACCACTAACAAGTTACCTAATCTAACTGGCACATTGTAAACTTTTACACATGCGCTCATCCAGATAATTACACAATTAATTTTCACTTAGTACAGCTGAAACAAGGATAATGAAATTTCCACTGGTGTACTGTTACATCCGGGGGTCAGAGGTCAGCTTCCTGTTTGGATAAGGGTGAGTTTAAAGAGGATTTCTGACAGTCTCCTTGCTTCGACTGAGTCTAAAAACATTGTGATGGAATTTCAATTTGCAGTGAAGTCAATGAAAGGAGCAGATGTTGGGAGTGTGCCAGAGCCACCCTGGGAACGCATGCAGCACAGGTGTAGTCAGAAAGTCAGTATCCCTTCCTTCCTTCACCCCTCCCTTCTTTACAAGGCAAGCACATGGGGCACAATTTGGAATTTGCTATTTAAATATTACACTCCACTGACTTACAACTGAGACAATCCCATTGATGTGGCTGCTGATATGCATGCTAAGTAGCTGTGTCTTCCCTCTGCGTTGTCTAACCCCTTTCCCCACCCTGAATTATAGTGTTCAGGACCCAATATCATCACTTCCACACATCTTTGTGAAAGGGCTGTGTGAGTGTGTGTGCATGTGGAGGGGGAGGGACATATGTTTTATATTAACGTGTACAAAGAGTTCATAGTGTGGTAGGGGAAAGAAAAGATAAAACTCAATATGACAGGGACAGACCCATTTGTTTGAACCAGGATCTGCTGAGAGTGTTGGTAGTGGTAGTGGTGGTGTTAATAGTTATAGCACTCCAGATCTCAAAGCAAAAGGAGCATATACGCATGGTATCTGTGGAACTGAGGGCTCCGCACACAACTGCTACTTTTGTTCCAATACTTTCTTCCTCCATTACCCTAAGATGTGGGAGTACTTTAGAGCTCCACTTATGATGCTAAAACTATATTAATATTGGGGGGGAATTATTATTATTAGCTCAAATGGAAGGCTGCGAGAGGTGAGTAACTTCAGAATCTTTTTACCGATGTATACCAGTACTAACTGAAGAGAACTCCAGGTTAAAGTGAAAATGTTTTTATTGGAAATAACAGGAAAAGCATTCACACATGCAACACACTCACAAGAATCACAGAAGGCTATCAAAGAGTTAGGCAGAATGGCTGGATAGAGGGAGAGAGTTGGGATAAAGGGCAATAGTTACCAGTCTTGAAGAGCGGAGTTTTGAGGTACTCAGACAGAAGTCTGAGGGTAGCACTGGAAGTTCCAGTCCAGGGGTGCACCAAGAAAGAGTGTGGCCAGGCTTGTCCACAGTGGCACATACTTCTATTGTTCAGGGACTAATATTTATACCCTGCTTCAGGTCCTGAAGGGGATACTTTGGCTAGAGCAAAGCTTAGATGGGTTTCCCACTGAATAAACAAAGGAAACCCAAACTTAGCTAATTGCTGTTAATGGCTGGGAGATAAGAATTGATGGGTTTACCACAACCTCACACTGCAGGACAGGAGGGAGTTCTAAAGTATATTTCCTGGGGATTTGGGTTGGAAAGGTCACTTGATTGTTCAGATTGTGTGACTCACCACTGAGGGGCCAAGGAGGAATTAGCACATACCTCCTTAATGGTTTTGTTTACCAGGGGCTTCTGCCCAATCCTAGTTTGGGTTTGCTTGGGCTAAAATATTTCTAAGACACCTTCCCAGGTCCTCATGACCTCCATCTGACCTCACTTTGGATCACCCTGGTCTATTTGACCCCTTTGAATGTCCAATATTTCCAATTATGAGATATTATAAGTAGGGGGTAGTAAGACATGCTAACACCCCCAAAAAACTTTTGTCTCAGCCAAGTTTACTTCTAGAATAAAATTCAACTGGGTTATTGTGGGTGAAACACCAGGGACAATGTGGGCACGTGGGGAGATCCAATTGCACATGTTCACGGGTGTAGCTACAGAGGGGCAAAAGGAGGGCATTGGTTCCAGAATAAGAATTCTGCCTCCCAAATGAAATTTTCCTTCACCCTCCAAATTTCTAGCAAAGCGAGTGATTGAAAATCATTCACACCTAGACCTCTTATATTTGCTGTGTTTGCATTCCCTAGGGAACTTTACCTGCCTCTTACTTTGGACCCCTAAACTGTAATTCTAAAGGTTCGACTGATATTTTAAGTTATTACAGTGCTAGAAATTTGGAGACTGAATTCTTCATGGGGCCAGTGTCCTTCCTTTGCCCTCTGCATAGCTACACCCATGCACATGTCCTTTTGGCTCTAAAAATTAACCTGTCATTCCCATTTTATACGTGACTGGGGAAGAAAAGACTTTAAATATGTAGGTCTATAGCCATGACATTAAGGAAGAAAGCTAAAGAGTTCAGCCGTTTTAATGAGACTAGTAGCATGCCCCACTAAATGACTTGTGGAGGACAACTTTCTCTATAACGTAACTAACTTAATTTTTCAAAAATCATCTCCTTCCACCACCTCCCAGTTTCCAGTAGTTTAAT
Organism: Gambelia wislizenii; assembly: GCA_030847615.1. NCBI lineage: Eukaryota > Metazoa > Chordata > Lepidosauria > Squamata > Crotaphytidae > Gambelia > Gambelia wislizenii. Next base: position 157,842,381 of record JAUMIR010000001.1, on the reverse strand, counting down.
CTGGTAGGCATATACTCACTTCAGCTATATCATTCAAGTTCATGCCTGTTAGTGTATCATTCAATTTATTGTATTTATTTATGTATTGGATTTATATCCTGCCTTTCTTCCAATATGGGATTCAAGGAATCCTGTCTACTAACCACCCTTTTCCAATGAAGTGAGATATTGTTGCTATCTGAGAGTCTTCTCATGTGTACATAAACTTAAAAACATATCCCCCATAGCTAGATGTTCCTGCAGCCTGAGAATCAAGCAACGGAAACAACCTGTGTGGTCTTTTCCCACCGCAAACCTTACAATGGGACCACAGAAGAAATATGTGGTTATGTTTAGTTTCACACTATGAGTTAATTTACAGCAGCAATATCGTCTAGTTGTAAAATATAGTGCCCCCAAAGAAGGGAGAAAATGACTGCCTTCTAAAGAGGATAGAAAAGTGAGCAGGACGGAGTAGAGCAGGTATGTGGGACCTTTGGCCCTCCCATTTTTTTTGGACTGCAATTCTACAGTCTCCAGGGGCAAGTGGCTGCATCCATGTCAGTGGCAGATGGTGGTGAATCTGGCCTGGGTCTGAGCCCAAACCTGAAAGGAGCTATCCAAGGTGCTAAATCTATTTGAGAGCTAGGTTTCAGCACCTTGGATTGATCCTTGAATGAAGCCACCAGCCTCCACTGACAATCCCTTAATATTTCCTATGCTGGATGGGTGCAGAAGGCCAAACCATCTGAAGAGCCAAACAGGACCTGTTCGCACTTTTCTGTATTTCCACCTATGAACTAGACTTTTTTTTTTTTAGGAAAGGTTTGTTACAACCTCACTATACTACGCCACTACTTAAAAAGGTAGATTTGAATGCACTGGAAAGGAGCCAAATGATGGAATAGAATGAATCCCCTTAGAGTCATTCTATTCCACTATTTGGCTCCTTTCCAGTACATTCAAATCCATCTTTTCAAGTAGTGGCATGGTATAGTGAGGTTGTAGCAGATCTTTTCTTTTTTAAAAAAAAGTCTAGTTCACAGGTGGAAATACAGAAAAGTGCGAACAGGTCATATTTGGCTCTTCAGATGGTTTAGCCTTCTGCACCCATCTAGCATAGGAAATAGTAAGGGATTGTCAGTGGAGGCTGGTGGCGTCATTCAAGGAGCAATCCAAGGTGCTGAAACCTAGCTCTCAAATAGATTTAGCACCTTGGATAGCTCCTTTCAGGTTTGGGCTCAGACCCAAATCAGATGGTCCCCTTTAAAGTGTTGTTTTGCTGGCATGAAAAACCACAATTTTTATGCCGGCAAAAGAATGCCCCCCCCCGCACTTAGCTTCCTCTCCCAGCAAAGGCAGCCCTGGCAATAAAGAGGAAGTGAATGGAGCCCCATTCACTTCCTTGTTCGAAATCCCGCGAGACTTCATCGCACAGGAAATTCAAAAAGAAAGCCTAAAAAGTTACACCAAGCTTTTATACCTAGACACACTTAAAGAGCCCCAGGTAACCCAGGGAGGGTAATAAAAAGAGCGAAACGTACCTGGGCACCAGACCGGCTATTTTCACTGCAATGACAAGATTTAAATGGCACCAAAATGGAATTGGGGGATCTATTGATGGCTTCAGCTGTCAATAAAAAGGCATGTTAGCTTAATGCCAGCAGAATGCAAAAGGAAGACATCATCTGATATTGGCGTCCTTTTGTGTTCTGCTAGCATTGTGATCACACCACATTTGCTGTGTGTGATAATCTAAGAGGCACAGAAAATAACCAAATACTGTACACAAGGAAAAACAGACGATGAGGATGAGATTTATAAAACAAAACTGGCACAGATTAAGTTAAATGCAAGAACTTGTGGAAAGAAAGGAAGGCAAAACAAGTAGTGATTAGCATGACTTAAAAGAGCCAGCCCTACTAGTAGGCAGAGTGATGCACCTTCTTCAGGCTGCAGATTTGGGTGTCATGAAAGGGCAGAAAATAGTGTGTTTTGACTACTAGGAACAGGTGAGGGATTCTCTGTAGTTTTTTTTTTCCCGGGCTGTGAGGCCGTGTTCTAGAACAGTTTATTCCTGACATTTCGCCTGCATCTGTGGCTGGCATCTTCATCAATGAGGTGCCAATGTTTGGATCGGGGGATGCATCCAGGTTGTCTTCAAGTTGTCTTTCTGCTGAAAGATAGTGTTTGTAATAGTCAGGGCATGTTTCTAGGGCAGGGCATGTTTCTAGGATGGAGGACCATCACCTCCCAAAAATAGTATTCTACAGTGAACTCGCCACGGGTCAGTGTAAGAGGGGCGCTCCAAAAAAGCGATACAAGGACTCCCTGAAACAACACTTCAGGCTCAGCCAAATTGATCACCAACAATGGTCCACCCTGGCCTCACATCGGGAGGCATGGAGACACACTATCCACAATGCTGCAGCCTTATTTGAGAACTCATGCCGAACAAGTCTTGAAGAGAAACGACAACGCAGAAAGAATCATAACCCGGAAACATCACCCAAGGAAACCTTCTCCTGTGCTTTCTGCAACCGGACTTGTCTATCTCAGATTGGCCTTTTTAGTCATCAGCGCGCTTGCAGAAAGCGCGGGATGAGTCCTTCCTGAATCTTCGTTTGTGAAGAGAAGCCAGAGAGAGAGTAATAATGAGAAAGAGCAGCCCCAGAATTATCAGAGCATGACGGCTAGTGCTGTTTATTTCTGCATTCACTCTGGTACATCATCCCGATTGTTCTTGCAAGAAGATGCAGCATGCTTAAAAGTCAAAAAGCAACTCAATTAAAAAAACAAAACAAAATGAACACACAAGCACTGAAACACACTTAAAAAAACATGCCCGCAAAATGGAGAGGTTCATAAAAAGTGTGCCCCATACCTCGTTTTCACTTTTTCACCCGGATATGTTCTGGCGGGGACCGCCCATTGACGCTCTATTCATGCCAGCAGAACGGTTTGTGGTTTCAGACGCTTGCAATTCCACAACAAAAATGCCATGGCAGATCAATTGATGGCTTTGGACCATCAATAAAAAAGAACGCCTTATTAACAACTGTGAAACACCATAGCACAATGTTGTACAATATGGGCACCATTCAGTGCTACGCCCCCAGAACAGCTGAAGGACACAGGCATCTTGTAAGGTGCTCTCCTGTTCTCCTCCTGTTCTTCGGACATGTTTGGGAACATGATTTTTTGGTGTGTTCCCCTGTATCTAATAATCTCCCTTGATTTGTTTGAACTGACCATGTTTTAAAACTTATTAAATTAAGCAGAGCTTCTTGAGTTCACATCTAATGGGAAACTTGTTGCTTTAAAACTGAAAGGGGGAGCTTTTAGCTGCCTCTTCAAGTGTGCCAAAGGAGGTGAAAAGAGGTAGAATCACCAGTGGAAAGGTACTTTTTCTGAATTACAATTCCCAGAATCTTCTAGATGGGGAAAATCTGGGAGTTACAGTCTAAAAATCTCCCCTCAAGCTTTGGGCAGGAATATGTGAACCAGCGACTTACTGTGGCTTGTACATGTGTATCAAACTTTGATCAGACGAAACTTAACTAAGGTTTACCACTATGCGTGTACTGATTCCATATTTGTTGTATTACATAGGACTTTTTCAAATGGGGAAAAAAACCCACGGAGGACGGGAGGAGGACAGCGCTGTCCCGCTTACAGCACTCTGTTTTGGACGATGCCATCCTCCTCCCGACCTTCTCCCGTGCTTTCTCCATGCTGCAGGCATTAGAAACTCACCACTTTTTATTGACAGGGTTTTTCTGTTAATAAAAGCGACACATTTCTTGCTCCTGCAGCATGGGAGATGCATGGGGGGGGGAGGTTGGGAGGAGGATGGCATTGTCCGAAACTGAGTGTTGTAAGCGGGACAGCTCTGTCCTCCTCCCGACCTCCACGGGTCCCCCCCCCCCGTTTGAAAAAGTCCATAGACAACTGTGAAGTTATACAAATTTGTTTCAATCCTTTCATGGTCCAATTGCAAGTAAACATTTTAAAGCAACCCCAGATCTTGCAGTTTAAGAAACAAAGGGCATAATCCATTCCTTTGCAAAGTCTATAGACAGAAGAGGATCCCTCAGATATATGTGCATGGCTGCCTTTCCACAGAGAGCCTGGTTGCACTCCAGTGCACTTGGGCCCATCTGAGGACTGGTGGGGGAAGTGACACTAAGTGATAAGGCGGTGTGATAGTTTTAACAAAATAATTTTACCTGAATAATTGTGTCCTGCCCTTTTCCAAGGATTAAGAGCAGGTTACAATCACCCTCAAAGAAGTGAAAATACAATAGACCTTTTCCTTTAGCAACGTCTATCATTTCTCTCTCTTCTCTCTTCCCGCCATATATATTCCAATAAAAATAGAATGCCTTGTTAAAGTACATAGAACTTATAAAATACTTAATGTCTTTTTAATGTCATACCTGTACATTTCAACTTTGCCTTAAATAATCAAGAACTCTTGAGATTTTCACTTAATTGTGGTACTCTATGTTGTGTCCCATAGAACATAAGATTCCTCAAGAAGATGATGTAACAAATACTGAGTCTTTTACAGAAGACCACACCTGATGTTAGCAGTGCCCAGAGACCAATTTCAGACACTCTGGAGCTACAGATGGATGAACCATAAAATCCTGACCATCCCATATGCTGATACATTCCCTGCAAAATAAATGGCAACTCTCCAGCAGAGAGATATCAAAGGGAACATAGTGTAGCCTTTATTAGTCCAGAGTGGGGGGTTGGGGAGGGGTTGAAAAGACATATGAATTCAGTTTACCAGAGGTCCTCAGACAACCTTCAGGATTTCATGGGCAGAACTGAAGGCTGCTTTGACAAAAAAGAAATTACATCTTTTAAAAAGGAAAGATGGTAAGATGCTAAAGAGAGCAGATAACAAAAGATATCACAACTTTTAGAAGTCCTGCCTAATGACAATATATCAAGTTAGTTTTCTTTGTGCTAGCTGCCATCCAAATTGAGAACTGAGTTTATATAACTGTGTTAGAGAGGATGTGCTTTGATCTACGTTGTTAAAACTCTTCCGAATGTTTTCGTGAGAAAGCCAGTTTGTAAAGGGTATGTAAGCTGGCTCTGAAACCATCTTGTTGTCACACTTTGGATCTCTCTCTCTCAAAGTGTGGACCTATTTCTGCTGCAGAAATAAACCTTGCCTTTTTCCTGATTTCCTTGCTACCCGTGTTGCTTTGCTAATTTGGGCCCGAAGCTCATGCTTGTGACAACTGAAGGGACTCTGCCTTAAACATCATCCTTGTTAAAATTCTATAGTACTCATGGTTCATTGAACCCAGATTTACTATCAGTTCCAAAACACCAGATGGAGTGCTTGAGAAACCACCCTTTTTAATACAGGTTGAAGTATATGTGAAAAGAACAGACACTTCATTTTAAATTTTGTGTACTTTTGATGATAACCAGGGGAGGTTGATGTTGAAGGTGATATGGCAGAATAGAGATAAAATTATTCTGGGAGATAGGAACAGTGGTCCCTTTAGATTTTGAAAAATCATATGAAAACCACACATGAAATTAAGGAAAAGAAGAAAGCTGTATGCTTGAAACTGAACTGTGCTAAAGATTCCATAAGTTAGAAATGGCATGAAAGGCACACAACAACAAAGATTCAAATAATTCCATACAAAGTTTCAAAGTATACACAGTGGGTTATACCTATTGAAATCAATGGGACTTAAGTCATAGTTTGAATGGTTTCTGATCCTTTCTAAGCATGGATCCGATCTGGACTATATAACACATACATTCACACTTGTGTGTGATCATATAATCAGCCATCTGCTTGACATTTCTGTCTCTATGAATGTTTTACTCATAGTTTGATTAACTGATAGTTTTGACACTGATTTTGTTAATGTTAAGATAATCTTTAAAATCTATTTATTATAAAATTCTTTCTCCTCTTAATGTTTGTATTTATTTTAAGATATGGTGTCCTTAAAATTTTTCACCCCAGTAGATTTAACATTGGATAGCTTGACAAGATCAGCTTCCATTTTTAAAAGGGTAAAGTTTTACTTTAGGAGCAGCAGTGGATCACAACTCTACTCTCTCCGTAGATTTCTTCACCTGTTGTGTCCTTAGCCAGTGGCTCCAGTGCCAATGGCTGGAAAATCTGCTGGGGGTTTTAGTCAGAATTTAAAGGAGCTATTCAAGGTGCTGAACATAATTTGGGGATAGGGTTTAGCACATTGGATAGCTACATTAAAGTCTGCACTAAAACTGATAGTGAATTCACTGCTCCACTGACATGCATCGCATCGATAACATTACTTGGACTTTTGAACACTTTCACTTTCCATCCATTTTTAATTTCTGTAATGTTTCCAGAATTCATATGAGCAATTTCATAAGTTCTTGTCAAACTGATGACAGAGAAGAGCCAGATAAAAATTATATTATTTCCTGGGATCTCTGACTAAAAGTCTAAGCTTATTACTTAAACGTAAATCTAGTTATCCAGCTCTGTCCCCATTAGCAAGGAGAATGGAAGTATCTTATGATGTTAAGCTTCCATAGTCAGCAATAAGCCTGAAACAAGGGCCCTTTCATACTGTGCAGTTATAGTGCTGTGATTCCACTTAACTGTCGTGACTGCATCCTCTGGAATCCTGGGATTTGTAGTTGAAAGAGTTGAATGGAATTGCTCTCTGGTGGAAAATTCTGAACACCCCTAGGTAAACTGTATATCCCAGGGTTACACAAAATGTTGCTACATCAGTGGAATCATAGCATTTTAACTATATAATGTGGAAGGGGCCTCGTTCACTAGTTGGAGACTGTGTAGTCCATTGCTGACAATACTCCCCCCCCCCCACTCACACACTTATTATTAAAGGATGGAACTTCAGTGCCTGGAAGTTTCAGACTGGGACTTCCAATTGGAAATAATGTCTCTTTTCCCTAGATATTATCATGACTCAGGGAAGTTGCCCCATTACAAAATGGACTTCTAATTTTATTAAAATCCTATCACTGTGCAAGGATGTGCTTTCTCCTTTTAGAACACCATACATTAAAAGAAGTCTTGACCTTTTAGACAGACTTAGAATTACTGGCTGGAATCCTATGTCATGGTCTATATTACCGGTACTTTGCATATGTTTAGCTATGTAGCAGAGTAACAAAGAAATCTTGTTAGTGAATTGTAAAGTTGGATAACTGGACCCTGGAGAGAGCATCCCAATGCTCACTGGGCTCTACCAATGCACATTGGCACTCCTTGGCCAGTGTCCTGATGCACAATGGGGCCAATGTGCATCAGTCCCAAAGCACATTGGTCCCAATATACATCGATCCCATATTGCATCAGTCCCAACACTCATTGGTCACTTGGCTGGATCCTATGTAGTCATGTAACAGCAGCCCTGTATTGGATATGTACACCATGGAACTGTCTGAATCTAATTCCCACAGACATAAATCCACTTACAAAGACATAAGTCACCAACAGGATTCCAGCCAAAGTCTTTTATGTTTCTGAATGACTAATGATTATGATTTCCTAACTTGTACATTTTTTAATGCTAGAAAAATCTGTAATACATTTCTTTTTGTGCTTGCTTATACACATTGTTAATGTCACCATAAGTAGGTATTTTAGTTTTATATGGGAAATGGAGGTATTACCCGATAATTGGAGCATGCAAGTCAGGCCTAGTTGAGGCAAGCAATATCTAATATTTAAAAGCCTTTTTTTGTGTGTGTAGTGGGAACTACCACTCATAAGTGGGTGGTGGTGTGGTGGTGGAAACCTGAATGACTCCACCCCATCTGTGTGGACTAAGGACTTTTTCAGACATTGATTTACCATGGAAGAAGGCTCATAACACTCGCGAGGCTGCTGCGTGGCAGGGCCCCCATTTTGTATGACGCTGTCCCCCTGTCAAAATCAACTGTTTCAGTTCCGGGAGAGATCGGAGGCAGCCGTGCCATATTTGGCCATTTTTTAATTCACGGGCAACTTCCGTGAGTAAAAAATGGCCAAATATGGCACAGCTGCCTCTGATCTCTCGTGGCAGGGGATGGCGTTGTACGAAATGGGCCCCCTGCCGCGCAGCAGCCTCATGAGTGTTACGAGCTTTCTTCCGCAGTAAATTGACATCTGAAAAAGTCCTGAGACTCTTGGTCAGTGGTATAAAATGAAGGGGCACTATAAACTCACTTAAGCAATGTCCTTCAGCAATTGCTAGCGAAGCCCATTTCTTTTTCCACACTACTTAGTGCCATTGTAATGAAGTTATTATGATGGAAAGTGAAATAGATCTTATGGGGGAAAAAAGAAAGAACTGACTATACTTTCAGAGATTTTGGCAACAGCTTTGTTTTCTTTGTAATGGGAAGAAACTCACCTGAGGAAATGGCTAAGTCCCTGGTGAGGCATCTATCTCCAGTGGCAGATGTTGCAGGAGGGGTGCACAGAACAGTTGCAAGGTGTTAGAGAGCAGAACTCTATGTGCCTGCTCCTTGGTCCATAAGCAAGCCTAGCACTGCTGCCCTCAGCTGGGTGGAGGATGCTCTGCCTGTCACTACTATCAATGTTGGTTTGTATTTGTGGAATGGTTAGGGGATGGAGGAGACTTTGTCACTGACTCAGGTAGCAAAACATTTTGAGACAGTTTTGTTGGTAGTTCCTCAATGTCTGAGGCAAGGGGCAGGTTTTGTCTCCCCTCATTTGCAAAACCGATATCTATGAATTAACACTGCCTTGTAGAAATTATTAAGAAATATGAGTATGAAGCCTACTCCTTTTTAGAACCCTATCGGAAATATTCCCCACAGGAAAACATTTCGTGTCGACATGAGAGAAGGCTTTCTTGGTGGTTGCTTCTGCAACTCCTGTCCAAGTGAGGCTAGGCTGGTTCCCTCCCTGTCCTTCTGCTAGGAGACAAATACTTAATTTATTTATTTATTCAGACTGACTTTGGGCAATCGAAAACTGTTAGATGCCAACTGCTTTTTGGGAACATTATTTTAAATTATGTTTTTACTGTTTTAAATTATGATTTAAGTTTGTATCAACAGTAGGTCATGTGTAGTGTTTTGAGTATATGTTTCTTTTATGTCATGTTACTTTGTGAGAAAGATGTGATATAAATCTAATGAATGAAGAAAGATAAACAAGCATTCAAGGATTATACATTTGGGCATGTGGGAAAGGAAGAATTTACCAACTAGAAAACTGGTAAATGGTTGTGATTTTTCTGCAGAATCTCCCAGGAATTTTCTTCTCCTCTCCCTGCCCCCCACAAATCTTAGTATTAGTCAATGCGTAGTTTTAAATTTACACTTATTTTTCTGAATTAACAATTATATATGAGCTACAGACAGGCCTTGTGCACTCTCCACAGTCCCAGCTCCAGCCCTGAATCTGGAAGAAATTGAAATAATTCCATCAGGTAACTAGTTTTCTTATTGACAAAAAAGTGGAGAATAAGAAACTCAGAATGTCCTGGAGGGCTCCTCGAGGAGTAATGACCTTTTGAACTGTAAATGCTGGTTTATGTATCTTCTCCATGCGGGAAATTAATATGCCTTTATAATCAGGAGGAATGCTTTGAATCTAAATTAACACCTGCAGCATGAGTTAGTGAGAAGAACTGCTCATTACCTCAAGTGATTTAATAATGGTTTTAGTCTGTGAACCAAATATAACCTGACATTTATGACTTCCACAAAACATCAGCTGGTAAAGGTAAGCAAACAAACACAATAAGGCCCCTTTCTCTTCAGAAAACAACGCCCCCCCCCCAACTTATAAGCATGCTTCTGATATTAAAATCAACTCAGGGAACCTATTTGTTTTCATTGCATATAATTTATACCACTTGAATGTCATTTAATAAGGCCATAAAAATGCCAGTTGTTTTTATAAACTGCTTTTACAGGCTGGCCTTTGTTCCAAAGTTCAAAGTGACAACTGAAAATGCACAAGTTGCCAGGAGTTCCTACTTTCTCCAGTACTGAATGGCAAATGTCTGAATTTTTAATATACATATATATTTTCAAGTCTTGGTAATTGGGGGGAACATTCCTTTCCTACAGATGTGCCAGTACTGATACTGTTCAACGTTTTTTAAACCACGGTTAGAAGAAGTTATTTTCTTTTATGACTTTGCTTCTCTGTTCCCCTCCCCTCAAATTATTAAATGAAAATTTATTCCAAAGTGAGTCCAAGTCAAGACAATATGGGTAAGTACTGTTACAATAGTGGCCTTATATCGTCCCTTGTCAACTTCTGATTACTTCGTTCGCCAATCCGATCAATGACTTATTTCCTGCTTTAGGCAAATAGGGCTTTTGGTATACTTCCTCTCAGTCATTTGTGGGGAGATAAATGATGTTTGCAATTTAATATTGTGATACTGCTAAAATATTTCTTTCAAGCTTCACATTTGACCACAAGTTTCCAGTAATATTGTTCTTTTCACATGCTAGTTCAAACCTGAAGTTTTATTAAATTCTACAGCTGCACTTGGTATTTATGTTTTCATTTACTAACCTGGACATTTTAAATAAGGCAGGCCAAGGAGCTTATATGTGTATATAACAAAAGATAACACTTGCGTTTCACTTAAGGCATAGAGTTTTCAAAAAATATATAACAAAATGTAGAGCCAGAGAGGCATAAAGGCTTGAGTGTTGGACTAAGACTCTGGATACCAGGGTTCGAATCCCAGCTCAGCCATGAAAATCCACTGGGTGTCCTTGGGCAAGTCACACTCTCTCAGCTCTTACAAAACCCTGTGATAGGTTTGCCTTAGTGTTCCCATAAGTCCGAAATGACTTGAAGGCATACAACAATAAAACTAACATGCAGAGTATGGGATCACAGGTCTTACGGAGCATCACCCATATGGAGAAGTCTCAGTGTGAGATTTTCCGTCTCATGATATAAAATCCAGTAGGGCATCCACATATTTCTCCTGGGGCTCTGATTCCACCCCCCTCCAGTGTTACTTTTTCAAAAAATACTCCCACCCCCACACAAAATTTCAATTACATTTTAAACTTTACCAGTTTAAAAAAGAGAGATTCTAAGAGCTGGCAAGTCAAATAGACAGCTTTTTGGTATTGAGTATAGTGGGCCCTTGGTATTTGCTGGGGTTTGGTTCCAGGACTCCATGTGGATGCTCAAGTCCCATTACAGTGGTATAGTAAAATAGTATACCTTATATAAAGTGACAAAATTAAGGTTTGCTTTTTGGATTTTTTTTTTTTAACATTTTCAAGCCATGGGTGGTGGAATCCATGGACAGAGAATCCATGGATACAGAGGGACCACTGTATTTTGCATATATACCTAGGATGGGATATTGACCCAAAGTATGGGGGCTGGCAGATTAGGGGGAGCCCAAATGGGATCCTCAAATCAGATGCTTGGGGCAGTGTCAAACCATGACATCAGCAACTAGCATGGGCCTACTGGTTCCTACTGGGCTGTTCCTGCTTACCCTAGCTTATTATTTTTAAAAATATTTTATAATTGGGGGTAGCTGACCAGGCATGTGTGTGGTTATGGATGCTCATTTTGCAGCTCTTTTTAAACTTTAAAAGTGCACTGTCCTTTCGTTTGTACAACAAAATGGTATTTATTCCCAAATGTGGCTATTTAGCATCATGGCAGCAGAAGAAAGCTCCAATTTTAAATTGCACGCACTCAGAATCTCTTGCACACACTCACTCCATTCTTCAAAGAATGTGGTTTGTTTTTGTTTTTAATCTGACACATCCTTGAGGTAAAACAAAATTAAAATTTACTGCTGTTTGTCTCAGTTCCCACATGGCCAAAAAGTGGAAGCAGCCTCTGCCTGCATGAGATCTCTCAAATGAACATCAACAACACAAGCAACATCTAAGGGGTTTGCTGCACTCTGAAGAAAAGCGGCAAGGCAGCAGGAACGTTCTGTCTTCCCTGCTGTCTTACCACATGATGTCATCATTCTTTCAGTGTTCTTTCATTCCAGTCCTGTGGGGGACCAAGATAAAACCATGGCTTTTTGCTAACGGGTTTTTCTGATTAGCAAAATGACACGGTTTTACTTTGGTCCCTCATGGAACCAGAACAAACATGATGACACCATGCGGTAAGGACGCACAGAAGACAGAACATTCCTGCTGCCTTGCCGCTTTTCTTCAGAGTGCAGTAAGCCCCTAAGACAGTATGTAGGACTGTGACTGAAACACTTTTCCTTAGTTATTTTAAACATCTTTTGTCTGCTGAAGAAGCCAGTAGAACTTCAACAGCTTGCAGCATGCAGTTTTTGCATTTTGAGTGACCAATAAAGGTATCACTCTTTTGTGAATTCTGGATTTTGTTTTGTTTGACCATATGGCCAACAAGTCTACCCCTGAATATATAGTACAGTTGTCCCTCCACATTCACGGATTTGGCATTCACAGTTTTAAGTATTCATGGCTTGAAAATATTTTTAAAAAATAATAATCCAAAAAGCAAACTTTGATTTTGCTATCTTATATAAGGGACACCATCTTGCTATGCCATTGCATATAATGGGACTTGAGTATTCACGGATTTGGGTATTCATGGGGGGTCCTGAAACCAAACCCAGGAATGTGAAGGGACAACTGTACATTCTTGAAGTAGAGGGAGTAGTATAGCTGCACTCAGCCACCTCAGAGGCCTTTTGTTTAGGAGGCAAGACAGGGCCTTCTTGGCCACTCCTAGGCTGCTGGAATCCCTCCCTGAAATTCTTCCGCCATCAGAACTGCCAAGAACTTTTATTTAGGCAGCCTTTGGTAGTTAAACTGGTGTGTGGTAGAAAGTGGGTGGGTAACCAATGAGTTTTTGTGTGTACTTTTAATTAGGTACATGCTGTAATTATACTTGTTTTATTTCATTTTAACATAAGACAAGAATATAGTTGCAGCCCAGAATGCCATTCTTTGTTTTTGTTTTTAAAAGGTGGCATATAAACCCAATAAATAAACAAACAAAATATGGAATTGCAAGAATGGAGCTGGGGAATAAACCAAAATAGTTTTGTGTTTCACAGCTGAAGTACTACTACTACTACTACTACTACAAATTATTTATATCCCACCCCTCTACGAAACGCAATCAGGGCGGCTTACAACAATTAAGATATACATCCAAACCCTCAATCCCACCCCCACCCCTTAAATACAATTAAATAATTTAGGAATTAAAACATACTTAAAAAATAATAAACAAACAAACAAACAAAAAAAGAATAAAAATGAACAATGGACAGTGGACGTGGCGAGATCAGGACAAGCTAGATTTCCTTTTTTGATGGCTTTTTATCTTGAAAGGGCCCTCCATAAAACCTTTGTTCAGAGTCTAAAATTACATAGCTCCACCACTCTGGTTATTTATTTATTTTATTTATTTATATCCCACCTTTCTCCCAATACAGGGACTCAAGGAGGCTAACAATGAATTTAAAACAATACAAATTAAAAACAAGACAAACGCTTTAAAGGTATAAATACAAAATTTAAAACACAATTAGAGAATCTATACAGTTAAAAACATTAAACATTAAAAATATTAGAATATATTAAAAACTAAACACGAACCTTAAAATCCAAATCACACCACATTTAAAAGACCAACCCTCATCTGTCTGTAAATGCCTTGTTACCTCTGCCTTAGGAAACAGCTCACAAGAAGCAGAACGGAAGGCAGGCAGCCAGTGGTTTGATTTGAAGCTCATTTAATTTCATTTGGCCAAATGGGTGCCGAAAGAATTTCAGGACAAAGATCAAACTCTTGGCAAGGAGTTTTAAAGTTTTAGCTGAATTCATAGCATAGACAGAAGGACCAATCAGTGCATTTTACACATCCCATTTTGGAACGCCCTGGAATGCCCACCTCTAAAGGTGCGTATGCTTAGAGAATGGCCTGACCTATTTGTGCACCTGTCTCTTGGAACATATAGACACATAGTCAAATTGAAACAAGCCTATGCTTTCTGCCATTTTATGTGGTTAAGCTAGCTATTTCCTCTTCAAAGCTAGCAATGCTCTTGTGTTTTGCTTTGTAGTTATAGTTCTGCAGAGAAAGATACATTTAAACTTAACTTTGAAAGGAGGGGGAGAGAGAGAGAGAGAGAGAGAGAACTTTTCATAGCATCATGGTGTTGGAAGGTACCCTGAGAGGTAATTTAGTCTAACCCCGAATAAGGTGTTTGAAATCCAGTATTGGAGGCAGCGTAGCTGGGAACCTATAAGGATATCTTTCCTGTTCCTGTCTCCACCTTACAGCCTGATGGCAATAATAATAATAATAATAATAATAATGTTTTACCTGCTAATGAAAAGAGAGCAGAAACGGAGCCATCCTGGCCTCCCTAGGGAGGGAGTTCCAAAGTCTGGGAGCAGCCATAGAAAAGGCCCTCTCACTTGTTCCCAACAAATGAGCCTGAGATAGGATAAAGAGAAATTACCTGTGGATGGTTCCAGCCTCTTTATATGTAGATGGTCCCCTGTGCATGTAGATGATATTAAGGAAAGTAAAGTCCCTGTGAAGATCCCTGAGCACCATGGACCCAGTCTGGATCACCTTCCCAACACATGCATTGTTTCCAGATCTCCCATACCAAATCTAGTTGCAGCCTAAGATCCAGGATAGTTTTCAGCAAAGAATAAGTCACTGCTGTACAAATGCACTTTTAATCTAGCCATAGTTAAAGAACTATTTAGCTTGGTACAAGGCTACCAGGATACTGGCAAACCAAGGCAACTACGGTACTTCAAGTGTGAGCCTTGATCAGAACTTAGAACAGTTGCTTTTGGAGATTACAACTACCATTCTCTTTGCTCTATGAAGGATATTTGCCTCTCCCTCACATAAGGCAAATCATAGCTTTGGAGTAATTAATAGGAAACAACACAGGAGATTATCAGATGCAGCAAAAAACGCATCAGAAGATCACAACGAGAACAGCAACAGGTGAGATTATCAGACAACGACGTCCTTCAGTGTTCCAGGGGCATAGCATGGGAGTGAATAAGGCATCCATTTTTTATTGGTGGCTTGTCCCTGTCAATACAAAAAGGAAGCCTCATCCATGGCAGCGCTATGCCCTGGGAATGGCTGAGGACGCGGGCATCTGATAATGTCACCCTTTCTGTTCCCATCATGTTCTTCTGACACAGGGTTTGGGGTTTTTTTTGCCATGTTTCACAACACCTGATAATTTCCACAGAGTGAAAGAGCTACGCTCCACCATTTTTGTTGCATACTGTGACCTTGATCCAAGTAAGGCAACCGACAACTGTTCTTTTTGTTATTTTTAAAATTCAGGGGGAATCTATTCATGAGATTCCACATCACACCTAATTTGGCCCCTAACTACAGTCCTTGGGGTTTACATAAACTCCACTGAATACAGTGGGACTTATATTCGCATAAGAACGCCTGTTAGTATGGATACATCATTAGTGGGCGTTTTGCTTTTCTTAGAGATTCCCCACCACCCCCCAACATTTTTTTAAAAATTACACAGGAATATGCACTTGAATAAGCTATGTGGAATGATAGTGCACATTCTGCATTTATGCTATCAATAATATCTCTCATACTCGTACAAAGAAGGAAAAGCTCCAGCCTTGGAAAAGAAGCAGCACATGGCCATGTCATCCACTTTTGTCCAAAAGTTTTTGTTTAAGCAGGATGGACCATGGATGTGTGTGTGCAGGGGGCGGGGAGGAGAAATAACACGGGCACAAGTACATCAATCATCTTTGCACCTACGATCCATACATAAGTTAACCTCAGGGCCCACATAGGGTGTTCATTCAGATTGCAAAGTTTTTTTCCAGGAACATTTGTCCCTCTCCAAAGCAGTGCAAATTGAACCATGCTAAAATAATTTCATATGGTGTCTACATCAGTTCCCAGGTGATTTCAGTGCAGACCAGATTTCCAATGCCTTCCCTCATTTACTGGACGCAGGAGTGTGAGTGTTGGAGTCTAACACATCTGGAAGGCACTGCTTTGGGGAAGGCTTCATCTCAGCTTTGAACTTTGGTAAACTTGTGATAAGTGTTATGGAAAATGTCTACGCCCACAGGTTGCATTCCATAAATCCTATACACTGGAATAGCATCATTTTTATGATGCAGTGAGAGTTTGTAACTTATATAGTTTGTGGAGTCTCAGATCTATAACAAATTAATTGTCCATGATACATTAATTTAACAGTATCTATTGATCCACAGTTATATCTCCAATTTTTTTGATACTTCTAAGAGAACTTATCCTTCATTTCCTAGAAGAAATTACATATCCTAAAATATGTAATTTCTGACAAAAGGTGTCTATTGGGCTTGATCCAAATGTAGTCATGCTTAAGAGCAGATCCACTGAAATGAAAGGAGCTTGGGTGAAGTTGGTTAACTGCAAAATACATTTTAAAATACTGTAGGGATTTTATCAGTTGTTATTTTTTTTTTTAAAAAAAGCATGTTGAGTAACTCATACATTTTGCAGATTGAGCAACTAATAACATTTTGCCTTACTTTATCTGTCATTTTGGCATGCTTTTTTAAAAAAAGAATTAATAGTGACACTTTACTAATGAGTAACACAAATGTTAATTGTTGTCATGTTCACTAAAAATGATTAACAGTGACTTTTTGATTTAACATTAATGCTAATGTTTCCAAGTTTTGGAAATGATTCTGTCATGTTAATGTTAACTGTGACTAATGATAATGGTGTATCCAAACACCACAGTAGTGAGGAGATTATCAGATGAGTGCCTAAAAACGTTATTATGGCACTATATTTTACAGCGTTCATGTTCCGGCACAATGACACACGTTTTTGCATGCTGCTGCGACAACGATACAGAATCACCTCAAGAATCTGGCAATACAAGTGCTCGCACCACTTACTTCTGCATTTCTCCATGAACATGATTTCAGTGCATCTCGCAAGAAGATGTGAGCATGCTAAAAATCCCCAAAACACCAAAATTAAAAAAGAAATTGTTCAGAAAAGCACAGACACACATTCAGAAACTTGCAAGGAAGACAGGGAGGTTCATAAAAAGAATGTACGGTACCTAGTTTTCCTGTTCACACCTGGAAGTGTTCTGGAAGGACTGCCCATTGATGCTGGAATTGTGCCAGCAGAATGGGGTTCCTTGTCATACACACTGAAATCTGGAACACAAACGCTTTGGGAGATCAATTCACAACTTTTCCCCGTCAATAAAAAAGAACTCTCTCATAATGGCAGCAGAACACTTGCATACGCTGGGGCATGAAGTCATCTGATAAGGAAGCCCTTTTGTAATCTCATGGCATCATTATAATGCCATTTTTGATGCTTCTGATAATCTCCCGAGTTTATCAACCTAGATGAACACACTTAAGTGTGACTGAACACTAGGCACTTCAGGGAGTATGGGAGGCAATCTTCCATCATTTCTGGACTGTGGTGAAGTTGTTATCAGGGGCTTGGAGCAATAGGCAGGGTTCTTCATGGCTCTGAGCAGCGCAGGAGACTTAATAGAAGAGGAAACCCCTTCTCTTGGCCACCTCACATAACTAAGGTAAGTAACAATAAGTGACATACTGTCCAACATGCAAAATTACATTCAAGCCAGGGCTTCTCTAAATGGGCTCTTTGCCCTGTCCTGCCCCCCCTCTTGGATCTCTGCAGTCCAGACCATGCAGGGCTTTTGCCTCATTTTACTCCTGTGCAGTTCCCACAACCTCCAGGGCAAAGATGGGGCCAAGAGGGGAGGAAGACAGAGTAAGGCTCATTACACTGTTTTTAAAAATACCTGGTAAAATCCACTCCAGCTGACAAAAATCAGATTGGGCCCTGCATGACCACAGGAGCCCATTCCAGTATGCCGGTCCACTGTTGCAGCTGCAGTCCTCCTTGCTCTTTCTTCCATAGCCAGGAAGCAGGCCTGTAGCATGTGACCAAAGCTGGTCACATGCAGGGGTCCTTGCTCACATGCTGCTAGCCAGCTTCCTGGCTTCAGAGACTGTGATGCAGGCAGTGGCAGCTGCAGAGACTGGCTAGCATGGTGGTCTGGGCTCCATCCCATTCCATGCAGGTAATGGGGGAGCAACAGGCCAGATCCATGGGCAGAATATGCTGGTGGGGAGCCAGGGTATTCTGCCCATGTAGATGAGCCCCTAGAGGGAATGATAATGGTAACAAGGTGTATCCACACTTGACTTACAGGGTGAGTCACCTTTTTTGGGGGGAAAAGCATACTAAGGAGATTTTCAGACAACACTGTTACAGTGTTACAATTCCACTTTATTTGCTATGGCTGCCTCCTCTTGATTCCTGGGATTTGCAGTTTTGGGAGGGGCATTTACAACTCTCAGCCAGAGAGCTCTTAATCCTCACTAAACTACAAACCCCAGAATTCCACAGGAGGAAGCCAGAGCAGTTAAAGTGGAATAGTAACACTATAACAGTGTAGTCTGAAAATCTCCTTAGTTCTGATTTTAGATCAAATGAAACTTTCTCTTGGTTCTTCCTCTCCCCATCCTTCAGGATTAACCTCATCTTATCCACTACAGACAGAAAGAAAATACAAAGGAGCCACAAGCAGTACTCTAAAACCTGGGAATGGGGAGAAGATCCATCATATTCTGTTATACTGCAGGAAAAGGAAAAGAGGTCTGGAGGTTTGTGTGTGTTTGTGTGGTTCTCACACCCATAAAAGAAGGTGCTGTCAAAGTCCCTAGTACCATGATTGATCTCTCTCAAACTTTGTTGCAAATTCAAAGAATCCCTTCTCACAAAAGTGAGAAAATATTGCTGGAATTTCAAGCTGTAGGAAGAAAGGAGCACCTATTAGTGCTTAAATTTGTGTAAAATTTTAACCTAGATGAACATTTTTGCCATAAAGCCATTGTCTTCAGGGTATTTTATCCAGGAAGGTTCCCCCCCCACACACACACAAATCAAAACCTTGTGTCAGTTATGCAACTTTAAAAAATAAAGGAAAAAGAGTCACATAGAAATTTCAGATACCAAGAAGGACAAATGATGAAAGTTTGTGGACATTCATCCTGGGAAAACACATAATCAGCTTTCAGATGATCCGATCACCCTCCTTCCTCCCTCCCACTGTCTTGCAGGAAATTCTGACTTCATGTTTATTTTTCCTTCCTTAAGATGCTCACTTTTGAAAATAGATTCCCAGCCACAGTCAAGCTCATGTTATGTTTTTATAAAGAGAGGAAAGGAAAAAAAAAACCCAGATGCATACAATATAAGAGTCAAGTGAATCTTCAAGGCATAAATACTCTTAGATATACCCCCCCAAAAAAACCAACAAAAAAACCCCCAACAACTAAAATAATTCAGAACTGGATTCTGAACTGCAGTCACCAACTGCAATAGAGAAACTCTTTCAAGGTACCCTTACATATCTCTTTGGGGATGGCATGGTATGTATGAGACATGAAGAAGTGAGAGAAGTCAAAAGGATGGGATCCTTTGGACTACAGCTCAAATCTTTCATCTTGACACCTCTATAGCACAAGTTTTTGGACTACAGTTTTACTAGCTGGCTGTCCTTTGGTTCTACATTGACAACTCAAATTGCCTCTGGTTGCCCTCTCAACGTCGTTTAACATTTTTGGCAGTCCCTCCAAGTGTTATTCCTCACATTTCGTTTCACATTCTTAATTTGTCCTCCTCATACCATGTTTGAGGCATTAAAAATTAGGCTTTTACGATAGAAATGACAAAGTACAAATACTTATGTAAAATAATAAAATAAAAGGTGTTGCAATTATTGTTATTTTCTATTATTATTGGAAAATTATTCTAATAAAATAATTATTGTAATGGAAAATCCCTTATGACATATAATACAGTCATACTCATATATGTTCTCATTGTATATCTACACACTATTCCATACCCAACAATCTGCTGCATAATTTTTAGGTGGCTGGCTTTATTGCTGTTGCTAGATTTATTTTGCCTCCTATCTATCTATCTATCTATCTGTCTAAAACTCTTGGGTATGTTTCCTTTCCCACTGTGCTGATTGGCTGCTTAGGAAACATACCCAACCAATCCCCTCCCTCCTCTCACTCCTTCAGCCATCACCACCCACATGCAAATTCCCTCTCCAACTCACAATCCACTCCTGCTGCTCAATTTGCATCTATACTCCCAGCCTCACAAGGGCCCCTCACTCCTCTCACTCCCTCTCATGTAAAGCCACTCACTGCCCACATGTAAAACAATGCAATATTTTTTCCTAAAATAATACCATGTAGCTGAACCATGTGAAAGGATTCTGAGAAAAAACACATAAAACAATTTATGAAATATATGAATAAAAATATAAAGTTATTAATTTATAACCTTTACAATCTCCTATTATGGCATATGTTACGCAGGTTACAGCTATCCTAGTTGTGTATTTAATTTCTAGCTGCCTTGTGTACGTTTTGAATAAATTAGGTATTGCCTGAGCATAGTGAGAAGGAAAAGATCTCACCAGCTCCTGTCCTCCCCCCCGCTATTCAGTAAATTGAATGCAGACTACTTTTGCACTTTGAACTCAGCTTGCAGCCTTTGAGTTAAGCTGAGGACAAAGGGGGAAGGTTTAATGATGAGGAGAGAGAAACCGGGACATAAAAGCAGCTCAAAAAGTGGGATGACAGAGGATGTCTCTGCCAAATTGGGATGTCTCTGCCAAATTGGGACAGTTGGGGGGTTTGAACACCTAGAAAAAAATGGTACAACATTTCATGATTGCCTATAGTAGAATTATTTCCCATTTGTAGCTTTACTTTTTCTTTATTATAATTCCAAAGGAATATTTTCAGGTTACAATGAGAAAACTGTAATAGAATAATGTTGACTTCTGTCTTTTGGCCCAGGAGAGACAGGAGATCTTTCACATCTGTTTACCATGCAGAATTATTTAGTCTGTTATTATCCTATGTACCCTTAGAACGTTGTAAGCCCTGGTCATCTCTATGAGCCATCATTTATGGAAAGGATTGCACTGCAAAGCTCTCTCCTCTCTCCCCAGATCTTTTTCTCCACATCTTTAGACATTATCAGACTAGTGTCTAAAAATGCTGTAATTCCACAAATGAAGATAGCAGGAACATTGTGGCATTATATAACACTTATTATTGCATGTAGCTGTAATCACGTGAAAGAAATGCCATGGAATTTTCACAGGAAGACCACTAGTGCTTCAAGAATGGGAGTTTACTTCTGCGATTTGGCATGGGCAAGATTTTGGCACTTCTTGCAAGAAGACACAAGCACACTTAAAACTCCAAAATTCCCATAATTAACAAAAGAGTGGTATTGACGATCTATTGATGGCTTGTCCCGTGAATGAGAAAGAAAGCCTTTTTCGCAGCTGGAGCACGGAGTAATAACGTGAAGACAATGATGTTGTGCAATAGCAGGGCCCATTTGCACTACCTTGACATTGTAATCCCATAATTTTTGCTGCGTCTGATAATGTCCTTTGTCTCACCCATGTTATATAACATCCTAGTTAAGTCCTGCAGAGTGTGTGTGTGTGTGTGTGCATTCAAGGAAAGACTCAGATGCCCCTTTAGATGAGTAATATAGTGTGCTTTTTGTGAATCAGAGTGTGGGAAACTGTCCTTAGAGTTCATTTTCATGACAGAAGCACTGAACCACATTAACACAGAAAGAAAACCCTTTTAATGGTGTTGCAAGGCTGTGTTTATTCTTAGCCAGGTGGAGGACATGGCTTCCCAATGATCCTTCCCTGTAAGGTGACTACAGAAGGTTAACTGCTGGGCATCATAGCCAAGACTCTCTGTTTCTCTCTCTCTCCCTTTCATGACTTGTGTTAGTCATCATTTCTGGCCATTTGTCAGACTTAATGTGCTACAGCAGACTCCAGGTCACAATGTGTCATTTCCAAAAGAACTTTGACTTTTCCCCTTTAGGGGGTCAAGAGCCAGTCATGTTTACCTGAGATCACCCAAAAAGCACCCCAAAACTTTTACTGAGTGTATGGAGGCTTCCAAGAATACTTATTAGAAAAAAGTGACCTTGGAACCACTTCTTTTAGGCTCTCAAAATCTGGGTGAATAGTTTAACAAGGCTTCTCGGGATTTCAGGTTTGTGTTTTTCTAGAAAAGAAGGCCACATCCTCTGATGGGAATGTCATAATTTATAAAGTCTGGTTTAAAATGTATGCAGCCTGTTGCCATGCATGCTAACTCAGAGGTAAGCCCCAGAGCATGCCAATGGATGTAAAGTAGGCTTACTGGCTAAGACAACTGGAAAACAGAGAAAAAGAGAAATTTTAATGAACATATATTTTTTGTTATTAAAAACGCTTCTCACATATAAGACAGTGACTAACACAAATGACAAATTAATTTGTGTATTTTTTGTTTGATTTTTAAAATATAAATACAAAGAATGGGGGGAAAGAGTTAAAAAGAAGAAAGAGGGGAGAAGTACATAGGATATGAACATGGGCTAGATGTATACTTTAATATAACCTGACTGTATGACAAATAGCAGATTAATTAAAAATTATATCCAGGTCAAATACTGAGTATACTTCTTTTAGTATATAGTCAACTTGCTGTAGAATGACCTAAGAGGAGTTTTAGCAGAACTATCTCCTTGATATGCATCCTAGCAAATTCCTTTCACACACAAGCAAAAACAAAATTAACTGTGGCATGTAGTTCAGGTACATGGGTACATTTTATTAAAATGTTTATCTCTTGCCACGGGTCAGCATAAGAGGGGCGCTCCAAAAAAGCGATACAAAGACTCCCTGAAACAATATCTCAGGCTCGGCCAAATTGATCAACAACAGTGGTCTGCCCTTGCCTCACATCGGGAGGCATGGAGACGCCCTATCCACAATGCTGCAGCCTTATTTGAGAACTCATGCCGAACATGTCTTGAAGAGAAACGACAACGCAGAAAGAATCACAACCCAAAAACATCACCCAAGGAGACCTTCTGCTGTGCTTTCTGCAACCAGACTTGTTTATCTCGGATTGGCCTTTTTAGTCATCAGCGCGCTTGCAGAAAGCGCGGGATGAGTCCTTCCTGAATCTTCGTTTGCGAAGAAAAGCCAGAGAGAGAGAGAGAGAGAGAGAGAGTTACCTCTTACCCCATGTCACAAGATCTCAGGGCAGTCTACACATTAAAATAATTTTTTAAAAATGAAGAATAATTTAATACTCTAGAAACATATTGAACAATTCAACTATTTATATAAATCAAAACAATTAAAAGGCTATACAGATTTTTAACCTATACAAACCCCAAAGGTTTTAATTAAAAAAATATTTTAAATTGGTGCTGGAATAACATCAGTGTTGGTGCCAAGCAGGCTTCCAGTGGGAGGGCATTCCATAAGAAGGGAACCACAATAGAGAAGGTCCTCTCCCATGCACTCCTTCAGTGTTTTATCCCCAATGGTTGCACACAGAGAAGGGGGCTCCTCTAGCAGATCTCGATCGTTTGGGCCATCATATATGGGGATAGGTTCTATTAAAATCTCTGTAGCTTTTTAATGGGGGGGGAGAGGTTAATCCTTTATCTGCGGGATCAAACTACATGTTACTTATCTAGCTGCTGTGCGAACATTTTTGGACAGTTCTATGTGTGTGTGGTGGGAGTTCCACTCACAGTATGTGTGAGAAGTTGAAAGTGAGATCAAATTTTGTGGGCATACATGTGTATGATGCATGTGTCATAAACTTATCACTTCCTGTAGAACATATCTGTATCATTTCACATGTTCCAAGGGTCATTGCAAGACAAAGGGCACCTTGCCTCAGAAATCTGCATGCATTTATCTCTATAGCTATCTCTCAATGTATTTTTTAACAAAGTTGCTGACTCAAATGTTATTAGTAATCTAGGGCCTAATCACACCACTCCTTTATGCTGCATTATTCTATTTGAAATCTGCTATTATGAGAGTAGCTGATTATTGATGCTCTCTATTGCTGCATTTGTGCTTTAATAGTGTCATTTGCATAATGGTATTGTTACCTACTCCTGTACCCCACCCCTTGCTTCATGATTAGTTCACCTAATTTTTTTTTTTTTTAATTGTGGCTGTAATAACACAATCATGATGGCGGGGTCATACGATATCAGGAGAAAGCCCTCTGCAACTGCAATATTTTATCAGAGAGGTGACACGGGAAACAAAACTGACCACACCATCCCTTGCATTTTATTATTCCTTTCTCCTGCAGAGAGAAAAAAGACATGTTTTTTACTGTGCCAGTTTTGCGTTCATTATAGCATTATAGCAATGGAACCAGTTATAACAATATAATGCTATAATGTTAAGATGGTATAACAGCAAACAAACAAAAAAATCTGAGGAGGAGGTTAAGAGGGGTTTAAACATCCTAGAAAAATCAGTTTCCTCACCTGAAGTAGTCTGGGGCCTCTCTACCAGAGATTTCCTTGGGAATCCATGAGGGAGGGATAATGTGGCCACACCCATGCCACACCCACTGATGGATCATTCATGGAAGAAAGCACTATGAGACATCTGCACCCAAACAGTTTACTAAATTGTTGTGAGAAAGGGAGTCATTAATGGATTATTAATGGGCTATTAAAAAAACACATTTTAATGACCCTGCAATACAACATGATTGCCCAGAGAGCAATGACATCACATGATAAGGCTGAAGCAATAGAAAGACTAATGCATCACTATGATGGTATAACAGCATGGTGTGGTAGTGCTCCTAGTCAGAAGAGTAAAGGGAAACAATCTTATCTCAGATTTTTTCTTTTGCAATAGGTTGAAGCAGGATCCCTGTCACAAATCTGCCTTGCCCTGGGGAAGTCCTAGCCATACCACCGCTGCATCATCTATCACATAGTAGGCAACAGCCAAGGGGGTGGGGCCATTTCGCTCATTAGGACCTCACTTCAGGCTGCACCATTGTTTCTGGGCCAACTGGACATGAAGTCACAAGACTTCCAGTTTTGGAATTTGATTGAGAAACAGCTGGTTTTTCCATTGCTAGGGTGGGGGTGGGGAGATAGTGAGGGGAGGAGAGACAAATCACCATGTTTCTGCAGCAATTTGAGTGAGCTTAGTGGGAGCTTTTTTGGACCAAGCATTTAGCAGGATTTTTTTCATTTAGTTGGTGGAGGGTCTAGGGGCTTTGAGGATCCCATAGGAGGTTTCAAGGGCCAAAAATGGGATTCTAGGGGCCACTTTGCAGCCTGCAGGGCACACTTTCCACATCCTGGTTTATCAGATCACAACCTTTGATTACTTGTTGGGCACGTGCACTTTAAATGGGTAGGTCCCCCATCTCCAAAAAGATTGTTTTAAAAAAATCTGCAGTTCCCAAATCAAGTTTGTGTGGTTTCAGAATTATTCTATATTAACTGGTATAAAGAGTGATTGAAAAACACTCATGGGAAAAGTAAAGTAAGTAGTCCAGACTCCTTAAGAACATTAAACCTCAGTTAAGCAAAGACAAATCTCCTTTCTCTGCCAAAATCTCCTTCTCAGAGATGCTTTTTTTCACCCATCTGTCAAGTCATCAATGCTGTCAGAATGTCTTTTCATGTTTCTTTGTACTGCAATAAACATGCAGAATGAAGAAGTATTAGCAAGAGCTTTACTGTAAGAGCTGTTCAACAGTGGAATAGACTTCCTTGGAGGGCGGTAGACTCTACTTCTTTGGAGGTCTTTGAATGGTGGTTGGGTGGCCATCTCTCAAGAGTGCTTTAGTTGTATATTCCTCCAGAGGGTTGGACTAGATGGTCTTTGCAGTCCCTTTCAACTCTATGATTCTAAGAGGCTAGGATCTGAAGGGGGAGCAAGAATGCTTCTGCTGTCCACATCTCTGATCTCCACATGCTCATGGGGTACAAGAAATACAAACACATGATGTCTGTGTGGGAACTAGCACCACTATCCCCCAATAGTGGGAAGGAGCATATCCATGTTTTTCTTGCACAGGAATAGGTTTATGAATATATATGTCAAGGTCATAGAGCTGTGGATGTGGGTGTGACTCCATAATTCTCCAAGTGTATATTATGTACAATTTCAGATTATGTGAGAACAGCTAGATGAGATCAGCACTTGCAAGGGAGAGAGAATTCCTTGAGGGCTAGCTTTATGCTGATATGCTCCTGATTCTTTGGATTAAGGGAGACATCTAAGCATTCATGAACATAGCCATAGGGTTATACTTTACCTAGGATTATTTTTGAAAAAATTAATATGCTAAACTGTAAGTAAATATTTTCAGAAATATTTTGAACTGCCACATCTGAGCTATATAAGGATATTTTTGGAAACAGGAACTATGTAAAACTGGGTTATTGTAACCCATTGTGTTGTGCTGTAAGTAACTTACTGCATGTTTTAAGTATGAAGTTATTGCAAATACAATTTAAAATGCTGTGGGAAATGATGTGGAAAGAAGACTACTGTGTATTTGCCAATATGTTGTGTGTTTCAGCATGTGCCAATGATTAAAAAAAACCAGTAAAATTTTATGTGTCATAATAATGAAACAGAAACGTGTTTTCTGGTGCCAAGTTTCTATAAAACTAGTCTTTGAAACAAAAATGTTCATCTCACTACTGTATGTTGAGATTTTAATGCAGAGCTTTACAGTGGATCTGGCATCAAGCACCCTTGAATAATGAAAATGTGCAGTAAATTTTCAGGACAAACCTGGCTAAAGACTGGAGCCTTGTGAGCTCCCTAGAATCAGAAGATTTCAAAAATCCAGTCTTCCACGCAAGTCATGCCCAACCATACTGAGTGAGCATCTCTTATCACAGACTGGGATTTCAGCCCCAAGTTTCTGAGCTGGTATATATGCTATTGGATTTTCATATCTTCACTTGAGAGCTGTTCTTAGCTGCCAGTCATTTCTGAATGGAGCAAGGAAGGAGTTTTTGACTTGAGTTAGTAGGTAAGCACTTGAGGAACTCGGACAGGCTGTAGAAAGAAAGAAAGAAAGAAAGAAAGAAAGAAAGAAGATTGGATACATTCAGCTCTTTGTTAGATTGTGGCCCAGATATTTTAATACTGTCTACAAAGGGATATAAAAGCACTGTCCTAAATACCCTAAAGGCACCAGATCCCACCTGATCTTAGAAGCTAAGGAGGGTCAGCCCTGGTTAGTATTTGGATGGGAGACCACCAACAAATACCAGTGCTGTAGGCTATATTTTAGAGGATGGAACTGGCTAAGCCACACCTGAGTATTCCTTGCCTAAGAAAGGGAGCCCTGGTGGCGCAGTGGTTAAATGCCAGTACTGCAGCCACAATGTTGCAAGTTCGATCCCAAGGTCTCCAAGGTTCACTCGGCCTTCCATCCTTTTGTAGGTCAGTAAAATGAGTATCCGGCTTGTGGGGGCAATTAGCTAACACACATTGGAAACTGCTCAGAGAGTACCTAGCGCACCATAAAAACAGTGTAGATGTGTAGGCATTATTGCTTAACAATTTGTAAGTTGCTTTGTGGCTGAAGAGTGGGGTATAAATACCTAAATAAATAAATAAACAAAGCCCTATGAAATTCATGTAGTTGCCATAAAACAACAGTTGACTTGAAGCATATACAAACACACAATTTTTAAAGGTGCTCCTTCTCAATAACACTATGAAGTAGGTAACTGCAAATTTTAATCATTGGAGGAGCAGGAGGAGGAGGAGGATGAACATCATTATTGCCTTATTAGGGATCAATTTCAGTCTCTGAGGGAAACTTTTAATCCTTGGAGCAGAAAAGGATTTGGGGGTCTTTAGAAGCTAAAGAGAGCCTACATGGTGTAGTGGTCTGAGCATTGGACTATAACTCTTTGGACCAGGGTTTGAATCCCTGCTTTTCTGTGGGGGAAACCCACTGAGTGACCTTGGGCAAGTCGCACCCTCTCGGCCTCAGAGGAAGGCAAAGGCAAAGCCCCTCTGAATAAATCTTGCCAAGAAAACCCCTTGATAGGTTTACCTTAGGATCACCATAAGTCAGAAATGACTTGAAGGCACACAGCAACAACAATAAGAAGCTGGAATGTCATTCAGCAGGCACTGAAAAAGGAAATGCTAAGAACTGATTTTCTGTCTGATGAGTGAAAAGCTTTTTTTTTTTTTTTGAAAATTATTTTTCTATAACTGCACCATCTCAAACAAGAGACTATTTTGATTTTCTAAATGTTTAAATGTAATAAATAAATTGGATCACCATTTGAGAGGTAGAGAATTATTGAATAGTGCAGTCTTCTACATCTCTAATCAGAAGTAAGGCCCACTGAATTCAGCAAGGATTACAAAAATCAGTGTGTATAGAGCCATCGTACTGTCTATCCTCCTTTATGGATCTGAAACATGGGTCACCTATCGCCACCACCTACGACTCCTCGAGCGCTTTCATCAGCGCTGTCTACGCACAATCCTAAATATACACTGGACTGACTATGTGACGAATGTTGCTGTCCTTGAGCAAGCAGGGATCACCAGCATTGAGGCCATGATATTGAGAACACAGCTGCGCTGGGCAGGGCACGTTTCTAGGATGGAGGACCATCGCCTCCCAAAAATACTACTCTACGGTGAACTCGCCACGGGTCAGCGTAATAGGGGCGCTCCAAAAAAGCGATACAAAGACTCCCTGAAACAACATCTCAGGCTTGGCCAAATTGATCACCAACAGTGGTCCGCCCTGGCCTCACATCGGGAGGCATGGAGATGCACTATCCACAATGCTGCAGCCTTATTTGAGAACTCACGACGAACAAGTCTTGAAGAGAAATGACAACGCAGAAAGAATCACAACCCAAAAACATCACCCAAGGAGACCTTCTGCTGTGTTTTTTGCAACCGGACCTGTTTATCTCGGATTGGCCTTTTTAGTCATCAGCGCGCTTGCAGAAAGCGCGGGATGAGTCCTTCCTGAATCTTCGTTTGCGAAGAAAAGCCAGAGAGAGAGAGAGAGAGAGAGAGAGAGACCAAGGTAAGAGGATACGAAGGATTGCACTGCCAGATACTTTAAGGGGTTGACAGTCCTAGAAAAAAGATTATTCCCATCTTAGGACTTTTTCAAATGGAGTAAAAAAAAAACCCGAGGAGGTCGGGAGAAGAACGGGGCTGTCGCACTTACAGAGCCCCGTTTCAGACAATGCAGTCCTCCTCCGTCCTCGTCCCAACCTTCCCCCATGCTTCCTCTGTGCTGCAGGCACTGCTTTTTATTGATGGGGGTTCTCAGTGAATAAAAGTGGCATGTTTCTCGCACAGGCAGCACAGAAGAAGTTGGGGGGAAGATCGGGAGGAAGGATGGGGCTGTCTGAAACAGGGCTCTGTAAGCGTGACAACCCCATTCTTCTCGCGACCTCCTCGGGGGTTTTTTCCCACCCCATTTGAAAAAGTCCTCACTGTTGATGCCAATGACAGTAACTTGGCCAAAACTACACAAAAACCATGGGAAAAAATGAGATTTCATTTTCATTTCCATCTATCTCCCTGCCCCATGTTCACTGTGGCTCATTTTAGCTCCCTTTCCAAAGACTCCACCAACAGCATTTGAGATCCCATTACTTTAAAATGTGTAAGCAAGGGGGATCTTGTAGCATCTTTGAGACTAACAGAGAGAAAGAAATTGTAGCATAAGCTTTCGTAGACTTGGTCTACTTCCTCAGATGCATGGAGGAAGTGGGCCAAGTCTGTGAAAGTTTATACTACAATTTCTTTCTCTCCGTTAGTCTCAAAAGTGCTACAAGATCCCCCTTGCTTACTGATATTCCAGATGATCATGGCTATGTCTTTGAATTTAAACGAGATATATAGTGTAATGGGATAAATGGTGTATCAGGGAACTTAAGCTAAATGATAAAAAGATACGAGGGGGAAACGGCAAAAGATGAATTTATATGAAAGTTATGATTTATGAAATGATGTAATGTATGCAATGATATTAGTAAGGCTGAGCGGAATTTGAGATAGAGTGAAATAGAAACTGTGTTAATAGAAGGATAAGTTTTAAGTCTGGGTTTTAAAACCAGATCGGGTAAACAAAACATTGGAAGTCAATGGAGATTAAGCAGTGGATTAATATAGCGACGCAATAATATTATGATTATATGTATGAAATCTAAAATAAATAAATAAATAAAAAGAATTTAAAATGTGTGTATTTGTAAGCACCGGCTGGCATCCTGTTGGGAAGTTGCATCATCATAAACTGAGTTACATTTGCATAAAGTTGAATTGTGCCTTTGCACAACATTTATATACCCAGGAGGGGAACAGAGATGTAGCAACACCATTGAGATTGTTGCGCGAGCAGAAACAGCAGCATGGCTGCTGTGCAACAGTCCCAATGCACAATAGAGATGATCAGACAGGAACACAAAAAGCATTCCTGTCCCACAATCTCCAATCCCATCCCTGCCCCAGCTCAATAACCTCCCCATCAGACTTACCTTTTCTTGTGTCCAAAGGCAGCCCAGGTACGAACGGAGCTCTGTTCACGTCCTGGATGAAAATCTCACCCATTCTCATGAGAAGACATGAGCGTGGGAAATTCAAAAATAAAAATAACAAGAAAAAAAGTTTACACAAGCACACAAACACACTAAAAAATTACAAGTAACCCACAGAGGTTCAAAAAAAGAGAGTAGCTTACCTTATTTTTGCAATCTCATCTGGAAGTGTTCTGGCAGGACAGCCCATTGACCCTGTATTCATGGCAGGACAATGGCACAAGGTTGTCCAGAAAAGCAGCTTAAAATGCCAGCAGGATAAACAAGGGCTGGGAAAGCAGCCAAGCCCCAGTGATAGTTAATTAGGGAGGGGCAGATAAAGTTCAGAACAAGCAAGGTTCTGTTTCTTGGAGAAGCAGCAATGCAGGCAAGAAGGCAGACAGAGAAGAGTCCAGAATACAGTCCAAAGGTCAAGGCTTACAGAAGGCAGCATTGTCCAAAGTCAGTCTGTGGGTCAGCAGGATCAGGCAATAGGGTGGTCAGGAACAGTCCAAGGTCAAGACACACAGCAAGGCAGCAAAGATTCAGGCACCGAAGTCAGCAGGAATCTTTCTCCAGGGAGATCAGCTGATCTCTGACAAAGCCTCCATTGCCTCTTCTACCCTATATAAAGCAATTAAGGCTTTGCCAGGTGTTTCTTAATGAGCAAGTTCTTCTCATAAATTCTCAGAGACCTCCTTTGAGCCTCCATTTGAGCTTGCTGCTGGGTATACAATGATGGAGACAAGTCCCTCTCTTCTTCTTCATCCTTATCTGAATTGGCAGGACTCTGCTGGGACTGATGCCAACCCACTCGGACCAGGCTCTTCTTCTGCTCGAGTCTCCAGGTTGGCAGGGTTCCCTGCTGGCACAGGTGTAGATAAACCTGTGCCAGGGTCCCTAGGGACATTCCCTGCCATGTCCGCCTCCTCCTCTGACTCTACAGCCTTATCAGGCTCACGGGGCATGACAGAGGTTTCAAACACCAGCAATGCCAGCACAGAAACAGAATGGGCAATCTATTGTTGGCTTGGCCCATCAATTAAATAGAACACCATAGTAACGTCAGCAGAATGCAAAAGGATGATGTTGTCTGATATTGGCATCCTTTTGCATTCCACTGGCATCGTTATGGTGCCACATTAGCCACGTCTGATAATTTTCAATGTGTCCCAATGCCCGATGTGTCCCATTGTGCAATAAGAACCTCAATTGTGCAATGGGACAGCTTTGGCAGTGCCCCATTGTGCATCTTCACATTTCAGTAGCACGACTGCATAATGTGTCAGCAACATTGCCCCATCACCATAAGCTATTCATCGTAACCTCTGCTGTAGAATCTCACCCATAGTTTTCAAAGAAAAATATGCTAGCATATGCAATTCTTTAAAAAGAAAATCTTAATTGGAAGGAAGGTGCTGAGGAGGAAAGGGAGAGAAGAAAACCACCCTCCTTTGGTTTTTTTCCAGGCATAGTTGAGATAAAAATTTTTACGCTTTGCCACACAATGTCAGTAATACCCCATGGGTAGCCTTATGGGCTACCCAAGAGCGAAGTTAAATGTGGTACTGTTGGTGTGAATTAAAATCCTGCAACAAAAACTCTCACACCTTAGAAATATTTAGCTCACCCTTTAAAAATAATCAGTCTTGCCCTGAGGTGCCACAGTTATTCTTTTTATTAACATGCCATTGTGCCTCTGTTGGCCAGCTTTCCACCAGCTGAGTGTAATATAAAGCTCCAGGCCTGGAGAAGTGTTCATTGCAATTAAATAGAACTCTGCTTTAAGGAGCCTCACTTTAAGAGCAGAAAAACCTCAGCTCTTCCTTTTCTGGGCTTTACTAGGCCACCAGCCTCTGAAACGTTGCAAAAAACCAGCTTTTTATGTGGTGCGGTTTGGGAAAAAGCTGACGTGGGAGGGGGTTGGAGGCCACAGGGAAATGTTAATAGTCATTTTCAGTGATGTTTTCTTTTAAAGATTAGAGCCTAATGAGTGCATTGCTGTGAAATTTTGGATACGGTTTTGGCAACACTACTCTGTTCTGGTTGCACATTAAGTCCCCCAACTGAAATGAACACCTCTTGCAGGCTCTTGGTAAACAAACAGAGCCATTCCATCTAAATGCAGAAATGAGATCCATATTTATTTATTTGGCTTTGCAGTTCCTATTATGTTGATATAATAAATTCAGAGAATAATTCAGGAAAAATACCTTAAATAAACTGGGGGTGGTTACTGGACTATGAAATCTTCTTGCTAATACCGCTAGTTCACAAGGGGAATGGAGCTGGAGGGAGTTGTACTCTTTTGTGCCACAGGGAGATTGGACATCACAAATGTAAGCCTCAACATAGCAACTTCTTACCCAGTTAGCAGAACTAACTGGGCCAAATCAAGGCTCCATGAGAGGAATAGAAAAGCAGGAAAGGGAAGAGAAGCTGCTATTCTCAGTCCTACTATCATACTTAGGGTTAATCCTATGCTTTAGTAATTCAAACTGCATAACTCCTGTGTGATTGTTCCTGGAAGGTTCTCCATAGCAGTGTGGTCGTCCATTTGAAATCTGAACATTTCCTCCTGGTGTCTGCTGAAAAGGATAGTTTTCTCTGAGGTGCCTTGTAGGTTTCCCTTTCTAAAAATACATGGTTGGCCGCAACTTTGTATTTTCAGATATGAAGATACCATTGCCTTACCATCACCAAAGGCATTGTTGGGTGTAATCTGATACCTGCAAACCTAGTCCATTTTGGGATTGGATTTTAATGGCAGACTTCAGGCCTTTCCAGACAAGAATATGTCCCTGGAAGTATCAAGACTGTCCAGTTCGTTTTCTTTTGATTTTACCTGCATATTCAGGGTTTTGCATCTGTACTCTTTCTTGAAATATCCCAGGTTTCGCTCATTCCTCCCTCCCTTGTGTTCTTCCTCCTCTGTCTCCCACTGTTTATGTGGCTCTGGGCTCATCAACATGACCCTGGATACACCGGCTCTCCACTGGCATATCCTGGCCATGGATCAGGGCTATTGTTCCCACATAACCTGTGCAAAATGGGATATGGTCCTGACAGGCACACCAGTATCATTGCTGCAGCTGCTGCTATCCTCTGTACTCATCAAAGAAGCCGGCTGCAACGTGTGACCAAAGGCCTTGCATGTGACCAGCCTCTGGTCACACACTCCTTCCTGGAGATGACAGAGCATGGCAGACCAGAAGCTGGAGCAATGGGCCTGCTTGCTGGGATGGGCTCCTGCAGATACATGGACCCTGATCTGTTGTTTGCCACTTATAACAAAGTCCTGAGAAAAAAGTAAAACCTTTCACTTTAGGATGTTGAGTTCTTCACACATCATTCAATTGAAGTTCTTCAATCAATTGGAAACAGTCTTTCAGGGTTTTACCTTGAGGGTTTTTTTTTCCTAATGAAGAACTCCTGTCTAACATCTGATCCACAACTCCATTAAATCTCCTAAGAGACAAACATGTTTGTAAGAATAATTAAGCATTTGCCCTCTTAAATCTTCATAGAATTTTTTATTTTCATTGCATGGAGCATATATACCAATCAACAAAAGTGTATATCTAGATTATCTAGATCCATTGCAAACTGGCTTTAGGACGGGTTATGGAGTGGAGACTGCCATGGTTGCTCTGGCTGATGACCTCTGCTTGGGGATCGACAGGGGTAGTGTGACCCTGTTGGTGCTCTTGGACCTCTCAGCGACCTTTGATACAATAGACCATTCCATCCTCTTGGATCGCCTGGGGGAGTTAGGAATTGGAGGCACTGCCTTGCAGTGGTTCCGTTCCTTCCTCTCGGGCAGATCCCAGAGGGTGAGGCTTGGGGACAGTTGCTCTACTAGAATAGAGCTTAACTGTGGCGTTCCTCAGGGTGCCATCCTGTCCCCGATGCTATTTAACATCTATATGAAGCCGCTGGGAGAGGTCATTCGGAGGCATGGAATGCGGTGTCATCAGTATGCGGATGACACCCAGATATACTTCTCCATGTCTCGGTCATCGGCTTCGACTTCAGATGGCGTCTCTCCTCTCAATGATTGTCTTAAAGCAGTAATGGACTGGATGAGGAAAAACAAATTGAGACTGAATCCAGACAAAACGGAGGTACTAACAGTTACAGGCCCCAAACCAGGTCTGGGAATACAAACTCCAATCCTGGATGGAACTACACTCTCCTCCAAGGATTGTGTTCGCAGTCTGGGGGTGCTCCTGGACCCGTCGCTCCAGATGACTAATCAGGTTAATGTGACGGTCAGGAGTGCCTGTTATCAACTTCGGCTGGTACGCCAGCTGTGCCCTTTCCTGGAAACTAGGGACCTCGAAACTGTGGTACATGCACTGGTAACCTCCCGTCTGGATTTCTGTAATACGTTCTACATGGGGCTACCCTTGTGCTTGACTCGGAAACTTCAACTAGTCCAGAACATGGCAGCCAGGTTGATTTCTGGCGTTTCCAGAAGAGAGCATATAACACCGGTGCTAAAAGCTCTCCACTGGCTGCCTATTAGTTTCCGGGCACAGTACAAGGTGTTGGTTATCACCTTTAAAGCCCTACATGGCTTGGGTCCAACTTACCTCTGGGATCGCCTCCTTCCGTACGACCCTCCCCGCACACTTGGGTCCTCTTGGAGGAATCTGTTACAGCCTATGAAAACAAGGCTGTCGGTGACCTCCCAGAGGGCCTTCTCTGCTGCTGCTCCCAGATTATGGAATGGCCTGCCAGACGAGATCCGTCTTATTACCACCTTAGACAGCTTTAAAAAAGCTGTCAAGACGGATCTTTTCCAGCAGGCCTTTCCTGAATAATTATCCCAGCCCAAGACTCAGCTGCCCTTTCTAGGCTATGATTGTATGTTTTAATTTTTTTTCTTCTAAGTTATATATATATTTTAATTAATGCATGTTTTTAATCCTTTGTAATTTAATATTATTTTAAGGGGTGGGTGGGCTAGGGTATGGGGTTTTTATATTGTAAGCCGTCCCGATTGCGTTGCAGAGGGGCGGGATATAAATAAAATTTTATTATTATATTATTATTATTATATTATTATACCCACTGATAGTAATTTCCACACCTAAGAATCTGCCTTTCTCATAATCAAAAATCAGTTTCAGTGGGAAAAAACGATTTAATAAACAGTGTTAAACCTCTTATTTTTTCCCCCTGCAGATGAGTTAAATTAAAAACCTAAATTTGGAGACCACATTAATTTTTCATCTTTCTTCTTTAAAAACTAAATACTATGTGCGATCTTCTGCATTAATAAAGAAGCGAACCAAAAAAGGTGAATTTCTTGCTGTAGCACATGATTGCTACAGCGAAAATCCAACATTGCAGTTTCAGGCGATTGCTTTGTTAGCAAACTCTGCCCCTGTGCACGTCCAATCACTGAGCTGTCCACTCTGAGAATGTGCAGAGATGCAAATCGGTTGTCCTAATGGGCAATAGTGCACATTCCCATGCATTATTAAAAAAAAAAAAACACACACACAGGAAAAGCCACAAAGGCTTTTCCCGTGGAGTATATGGAGTATTTGCCCCCCTCCTTTTGAATATGGTGGACTGATGCGGGATTCCCATTAAAACAATCGTATTCTCCTTGAATTCTATGAGCAGTATTTTTGCCTTTTAGACAACCCCCAAATAAAGCTGTTTCTAAGTAGGCAACCAAGCTGTCCCTGTCATTAGGCAGAACGATTGTATCAGCCACTGAACTAAAGGGCCTTCATCATGTTATTTCTTTTGTCATTGTTGTCTGCAATTAACCAGTGGGCAGAACCATTCCCTGTCCCACTGAAGTGAGAGGGAGCAGTGCTATATAAATAAACACCTGCCACTCAGGCCATTCTTCAAAATCTGTTTCACACCCACCCGTGAGAGAAAGTAATTAAAGGCCATTTGCAAAGATTGTCCCAGAAACCTGTAAATAGCAGTATAAACATTAGGTTAGATCAGGCAGAGGGAGGGGGCTGGCTTTTGGTGAGGTGGGCGACCCACTCTCAAAGTGTGGCATTCCCAAAAGGGAGTGAACATTTGGAAAAGCAACATGGCAGGTTTTATCAATACAAATCATTTCCTAAGTGGCACATTTTGTTTGAAGCATGTGTGGGCTGAACTGATAGAGGGAAGAAGCATTTGAAATCAGCCTTAATTCTGAATGTCTCTCCCTTCTCCCTTCTCTTTGATTCTCTTTTACACCCAATGTATTCTTAATACGCACAATAAATTCACTTCTCAAAAAGACAGTTTTTCATGAGGAATATCTATTTGCTTATACAGAAACTGGATTTAACTTTCCCCCCAATTTGAGTATAATTTTTGCTTTCTTTCATGGGGAAGCAGTATGCTCTGAGTTAGTGGCTCTTAACCTTTTCTTTACCAGCCCCTCTTTAAATATCTTTTGTTCCTGAGGACCTCCAAGACTTAACTCAAGATTTAAAACAACAACAACAATAATACAATCACACCATCCATTAAATCTTCCCTCAGAGGCACTGGAGGGGGCGAGAAGACTTTTCTCCTGCTTCTTGCAAGTTTGTGGCTGGAGTGGATTGAATGGCAATGTGCAGGCCAGGCCAGCCAGCCTGCCTTTGCCTTGGCTCCTGCCACGTGGCCACTCCACTGCAGGCAGGAGGTGGGCCTAGCAGCCTTCAAGCCTTCGCAGATGCCCTTGATAACATAACATAAGAAAAAAAATTGAATGGAATAAACCCCCTGTAGCTATTGTCTTCCTAGTTGTTCCATGCTTGTTCTTATTTTAAAAACGTCTGATAGGTAAAAGAGAGAGTAGGTCTCAAAGGGAACTGCAGAGCCCCACAGATAGGAAGCAGAAGATGACATGCAGGCTTGTAATGCTGCAGGATAAAAGGGGCTGGGGAGTCGAGGAAAGAGGAAAGCATGCACTGTGTGATATAGAAAGAGAAATGCATATTTGTGTTTAAGTTCACGATGCAATCCTCCTGAGTGAGTAAAAATACAAAAAGTGGTCCACATATGATTTGATTGTGTGTCACTGTCATAGATGCACCAAAGTGATCAGGCAAAAGACTTTCTGCACTGCTTCACACTTGGCAGAGGATTTTGCTTGCAAGACACAGAGGGGTGATGGTAATAACAAGTGTGCATCAGACGGGAAGTCAACATTTTTGTAGAGATTGTACTCCCAAACACCAGCTCTAGTTTCATTATACTGGGGCAACTTCTATTACTGCCCTTTGGGTACACTTCCTTGAACAACTTCCTTGTTGCTTTTTAGTTTCATTCAGTTTTGCTTACCATTGCCCACATGGAGGCAACCCTTTATTTAAAATGGTCTTCATGTGACATCTCTTTGGTATGCATTGGTCCCTAAAGAGGCCCTTGTGGCTTGCACATGAACAGTACGGTACTCCTCTTATGATTCACAACTGGATAAGTCAATATCAGTTTTGCCTTCACATCTCAAACACTGAAGAGATGAGATGTTCTGCAGGCAAACCATATTTTATGGAAGGCTTGTCTACTGATTTGTGATGGAAAATCTTGAACCTAATGGGTCTCAATGTCTTTGCTCTAAGCAGATATTCTGAAAGTTTTGATAAGGGCAGAGGAGGATGACCAACGTGCCATTCAGTCAATCATAGTTATAGAAAAGATTGCTCAGGGACAATCTGAACTTTATCACATGAGGGTGGTATAGCACTATTTGTACTGCATAATCAAGTCTTTGGATGATGCTTATCACACGCCATGTCTGTGCCCTCCATGCATTCCTGGAGCATTCCTTTTCCATCAATGACTCTCAATCACCCTCCTTTTCCATTGTTTATTTCTGTGCAATAAATCTGTCCAGCTGCAGTTCTGATCCCCTAGCAGTGATTTGGTGTGGGTGGGTATTATTCTGCTCCTCTGTCCTTCTCCACCCCTCCCCCTCGCTATTCCCAAGCAGGCTGTTTTCATTTCTTTTTAAAATTTCTTTTCTATTTTTTTTTATTTAAGTGTATTGCCATAATTTTGCAATTGATGGACAAAAATCAGTGTGCTTAGAGCCATTGTACTGTCTATTCTCCTTTACGGGTCTGAAACATGGGTCACCTATCGCCAACACTTACGACTCCTTGAAAGCTTTCACCAGCGCTGTATACGTACAGTCCTAAATATACACTGGACTGAATATGTGATGAATGTTGCTGTCCTTGAGCAAGCAGGCATCACCAGCATTGAGGCCATGATATTGAGAACACAGCTGCGCTGAGCAGGGCTTCTTTCTAGAATGGAGGACCATTGCCTCCCAAAAATAGTACTCTACAGTGAACTCGCCACAAGTCAGCGTAAGAGGGGCGCTCCAAAAAAGTGATACAAGGATTCCCTGAGACAACATCTTAGGCTCGGCCAAATTGATCCCCAACAATGGTCCGCCCTAGCCTCACATCGGGAGGCATGGAGACGCACTATCCACAATGCTGCAGCCTTATTTGAGAACTCACGCTGAACAAGTCTTGAAGAGAAACAACAATGCAGAAAGAATCACAATCCGGAAACATCACCTAAGGAGACCTTCTGCTATGCTTTCTGCAACCAGACTTGTTTATCTCAGATTGGCTTTTTTTAGTCATTAGCGTGCTTGCAGAAAGCACGGGATGAGTCCTTCCTGAAGCCAGAGAGAGATATTAAAAATTGAAAGGCACTTCATGTGTATGGTAGGGCATACTGAGGTCAGAAGGTGGGTTTATGGAGGGGTGTGGAAGACACTGTAGTACCATGGACCATTGCGGGACCATGGATTGCCAAAGCAATGCTAAAGCACTCGTTGGGAGAATGGTGTGATACGAAAGGGTGTAAAACTGGTTTGTTTCTATTATTAAACTAGAGAGATTGTGACAGGACAGCAGTCTGTTGTGATAAAGCCCTCTGTCTTGTTTTTACTACAATGATTTATATCCTAATGTCTTTGAATTTCATGAAAGCATGATGGAGTATATTGTAGAGGATGGCACTACCAAGTATTCACAGAACAAAAGTACAGTACAAAGATCCATTCACAACAACCTGTTCATTTCCACTGCTCCTCAGACTGGTAAAGTTAAGAATGAACTTCCAAAGGGCCTAAGTGTTTAGTTCATTCTTAGGGGTGAAGATAGATGTAATGTTTTTTTAAAATGAGGAGGACCTGTTTTGACAGTGTGGTCACTACCATTAAAAAAACACATTTTTCTATCTTCAATCAAGTTTAGGAAAGGGAAAGCATTTATTTCCAGCATATAAAGAAATTGTGATAAAGACCAATAGGCTAGTGTTTGTGACATCAACAGAACATTTCCCAATTCCCAGAGGAATCATACTGCCCCTGTATATGTAAGCAAAGTTTTTTGAATAGTAAATAGTGCTCATGAACAATGTGCAGTGTGTCACCTTCCAGTACAGAATCAAATACACACTCTCTCTCACACAGAGGTTTATACAGAAAATTGACAGTCACTGCAAATTATTTGGATAGATGCAATTCTGCATTACCTATGTGGATTTTCTTTTTAAAATGTAAGGCATATCTTTTCCACAGCTTCTCATGCCTTCAGCACAACTGCAAGTGCAATAATTAAAGGTACAGGACCTCAAAATGTAGGTTTCTTCTTGTTGTTATGGTATGAGTGCTTGGCAGGGGTATATGACCTGGTTACTTTTGCAATATGACCTAGACATCTTAGAGCGTTGAAGTATTACTACTTTGAACTATTCTTCTCAGAATATCCCAACCACTGTGGCAGGTATGAACTACAGATCAACCCCTGTACCCATGGATTCAGTTCATCCAGTTTCCAAGTCAATTGGAATTTTCTTTGGTAAATGTGGTTCTTGTTGGAGCAGGAACTCTTTATAAGTTTCACTTGAGTGAGAGAAAATGGCAATAATTCTTTAAAAAACATTTGAACTATGGGAAATTTTGTACTGGCACAGATCACTTGAAAGTTTTGAAAGTAGAATTTCCCTCATATTTAAGTCTTCCCAAGATCTATCTCTCCTTGCCAAAAAACTGTCACCCTCAAGTTTTAACTTCTCCAGTACCTCTTCTTCTCCCTCCCTGCTCTCCTCTGTGATATCCTCGCCTGTCCAAACCTGGGCTGGAAGACGTCCTGGGAGTGGTCACTTGACCTTGCTTGGCATTTTTCTCAAGAACATATGAGCACCTTATCAAACAGTGAGGAGTTAAGACAACTCAGGATACAGAAATCATCCCACCAATCCAAAGAGACAGGTCTATGGAGTAATTTATCATCCAGTGGAAATTACTCCCTTCAAACAATTTGTGTAGGCCTGTATTTCATACCCATCACCAACATTAGCAATGAACTCTACAGACAGATAAGTGAAACCAAGTTAAGGAACAGTCAAAGAATGTCTTTCCCCATTGAAAAAGTCTGCAGTGAGTTTGAAACCTTAAGATATGCCTGTGGTGCTAAAATCTAATCATTCTGTAAATGCTATAAAAACATGAGGTAATTACTCTTTCATGTGGGAAAAAAATGATGTGTCTGATTGTGAATTTTTAGCATACTGGAATATTATCAAGCTTCAGCATGAGCTCAACAAATCTTTCCAGACTCTAATAAGTCATTAAAACAAATAGAGCTGATCTTATTTATGAGAGTCTGGGTTTATCTTTCTTAGATACAGAGGATTTAAATAATGGTTCTTTTTAAGGGGGCTGCTCATATAAAAGAAATAAAGTCTATATGAACTTCCAGTGTATCTCATTTATGCTCATCAGCAACTACAAAACACTTAATATTCTTGATAAATGAATTAAGCTTAATCAGACAGACTTAGCTGCCAAAAGCAGAAAATGTGTAACTATAGCTTCTGCAGAACCTGACTAAAGGAAGATGAGAGGTCAAATTAATAATAGGACTACAATCCCACATCTACATTTAACATAAAATAAATCCTATTGAACACAAAGCATGCCAAAAATGTTTTGAACTGGGTTCTAACATTGGATACAGACATGCCTACTCAGAAGTAAACTCCCACCCAATTAGAGATGCCCAGTGATAACATCAATAAGTTAAATCTTACTCGGTAGGGGGTTCCATTGAATTCAATATGAATTGTTTCTGTGTAGACATGTTAGGATTGCACTGCTAATCTGTCAATGTAAAGGTGATTAACTGGTCAGAACTCAACTGGTAGATGCCTCACAAATGCTGAGACACACCAATGACATCATAAGCATGCACTAGAGCCACTGTCAGGTGGTGGAACCCATGTCACCCTGAATAGATCCATAAAGCTGCACAGTACCAAATCCTACTTTTGCCATATGTATGTACTACTGGACAGGTGTGTATTATTCATAGAGTAATTGGCTGAAATCTAGGATCGGGGAGGTTTAGCATAAAAGTTCTATCTTGAAGAACAAGACTTTGTCTCCCCTTCATCCCCTAAAATACCATCTTTTATCTACTTCACACACACACACACACACACACACACACACTTTCTTACTGGCTATTGGAAAGTAGGATGGTAGCAGCTATGGGCTTATCTACACTGGCCACCACCCCCTACTCACCCCATATTTGCTGTGCAGTTGTCACACTGCGTTCTTGACAATTCACAGCTTCATTGGGGTTTTTCAGAAAAATCTGGGTCTAAAAGATTTGCAGTTTGGTCTGCATTTCAGGGAAAACCTTGGATCATTGGCCATGTGGTAGCTGTGGATTGGCTTTGGTGCAAAGCTGGGGGTGGGGCTTCCAGTGGACAGGACTTTATATATATTTTTTAAAAAAATCATTTGTGTTCATATCTCTATAAGGGTATCTCTGCTTATCCAATAATACAATACTTTAGGACAACGTACATTTGCGTGCACGAGCGAATAGTGGTGGTGGTGGAAACGGAGCAGCCCAGTCTGGGTGGTGGAAATAATCTGACATATAGGACACCAAGGCAAGTTCATCTACAATTACAGTGTGGCAGGATACTTTGATGTCCCATCAGACAAGCCCTGGACAAGTGTGGTGTTTATGGGGTCACTGAGGATCAAAAATATCCTCAGCAGCTATGAGGTGAGTTCTGGGTTTCCCACCAGTGTAGACAAGCCCCATATTTCTGTAACTTGATGCACTATAAGAAGCCATCCTCTATGATCTCCTTGGGGTCCTTCAGAGTTTGAGTAGGATGACATCAGTGCTGTACATGTAGCTACATTTAGCTAGAGATCTGGAAACCTATCTGACTCCCCCTTCCCTGCTCTTCACCAGCCAGTGAATGGCTACGTTGGGGGTCTGCAGCAGGTAAAAGGTGGGTTAGGGGAGGGGTTTTTTTGTCACTGTGTGGAGCTGGTAGAGAATTCCAATCTCTGCAATGACCGCCCCCCAACACACACAAAAGACTTATACAGACATAAGTTGGACTTATGCCTGGATAAGTCATTAACAAAATGCCAGCCATTATTTTTCAATGGGAAGGAGGTTTTTCTCTCTCCCTGTCTCCCCACTTCAGGCAGTACCCATTTTACCTATCATCACACTCCCTCCCTATATGTGGTAGCAGTATGGGCTCACCATTGTTGGGGTTGAGTCAAAATTCCTCAAGAATGTGCTCTACCATGTGTGGCACAAGAACTGTGCTTTAATATGTGTATTACAGTGCATCAATATGCACATTTTGTGCATTGATACATTTTGGCTAATTAGCTTTCCTATAATTTGGCAATGGTGGACACCCTGGTGCATACAGAGTGGACCAGGAAGGGCCTAAGTGTAGGTTAAGTTGGAGAACATCCTGAAGCATTCACACAACAAAAGGTCACTTGTCCTGCCCTCTTCTCACAGATGGTTGGTGTAAGAAGTTATGTCACGGCAGCTACCATCAGGCCAAGGCAATTGCATCATGTCTAGAGGCTGGACAGTCATGATGTTGTGTGACTGCTAGTCTCTCTTCAACACACCTGATTTTTGTGTCAGGCAAGCCAACACAGAACCAAGGTGCTTTCTCTTTTATAAGCCAAATATCTTCCCAGCTTTCTTCTAAAGAACAGGGTGTTCACACTGAATGTGCCCCTTTCCCAAGAGGTAGCTATGTTAGTCTGTTTCCATACAAAAACAAGACAGGAGAAAAAAAAATATTGTGGCACCTTTAAGACTAACCAGTTTCTTTCAGCATGAGTTTTTGATGACTCCATCTTACTTCTTTGGAGGCAAGATAAATGTTCTTAGCTAGCAACTAATTTGTTCCTCAGTGTAGTGGTTTGAGCAGTAGACTAGGACTCTGGAGACCAGGGTTCAAATCCCTGCTCGGCCATGGAAACCCACCGGGTTACTTTGGGCAACTCACACTCTTTCAGCTTCAGAGGAAATCTTGCCAAGAAAACCCCATAAAGTTCACCTTAGGGTCACCATAAGAAAGAAACAAAGGCATACAACAGCAGCAGCAGCAAAAACAAGAAGCTGATCTTGTTAAACTACAACATCCAGAATCCACAAAAAGTGGTACCTTTATGGATTCTGGACTTTGTTTTGCTGCATGACCAACATGGCTACCCCAAATGTGTTTTATTAAACCACAACAGTTTTTGCCCTGTTTAACTACCTCTTGTGCCCTCTCTTCATTTCTGCAATGGAGACTGGGTTACCCTCTTTACCATCCTCTGGAGGCCTCAAGCTGAAGACTGCAACATTTTTTGTCAATTAAAAGAGTTTTTAAAGCAAATTAAGCCATTTTGACACTGGGTTATTTTCAGCTCTTTTGGCCTCTGTGGAAAGCCTTGAGAAGCTGTTAATGGGCCCAAAGATTCCCTAACAGCATCAGTGTAGTCTTCTCCTTCAGACATCTAAGAAGTACTGTTCTGCTTGCAGAATGCATCCTTTCAGGCATGATGTACAATAAAAAGTAACTCAAAACATATTCCAGTGGGTGTTAGTGTCTTTTTCCAGCACTACGTATTTCTGGCATGATGTTTGCCTAAAAACAAAAAAAAAAAAATTTACTGCCCAGGCACTTTGACATAAACATGCATTGTGTAACTAACAGAGTATGCACAATATCAGATGAGGAATAAAATGAAACTTGGCATCCCATGTGAACATTAACTAAGCATATGAGAAGGAGATACTTGTGTGGCTCAGAAAAACAGGTCATA
The DNA here is from genome assembly GCA_030847615.1 of Gambelia wislizenii. Taxonomy (NCBI): domain Eukaryota; kingdom Metazoa; phylum Chordata; class Lepidosauria; order Squamata; family Crotaphytidae; genus Gambelia; species Gambelia wislizenii. Next base: position 157,797,727 of record JAUMIR010000001.1, on the reverse strand, counting down.
ACATGTTGAGGCTTTGGGTCAAATTAGGATGGTTGGATGGGGAGAAAAGGTCTGTACCTTCATTTCTAATCCATATGTTTGCTGGCTGCTGAATTGTTATAATAAAAAATTTAGTCCCATGTATCTTATGAATGAAAGGTATAGAATCTTCTGTTTTATAGAACTCATTTTCCTGCATGGGGATAATATAGGAGAAACATGTAGACCATCCTTTGTGAAGAAATTATTATGATTATTTTTTAAATAGCATTTTGGAAAACAGATGCATGTAGACATATTGAAGAAACATTATACAGTATACATCACATTTTAGTGCATACATGTCCTCCCTTTATATGTGCAGAAAAAGATCATACGTGACTTTGTCCCATCATTATGAAATCCACAGTAGACACGGGTCAAAAACAGAGTTGAACTGAAACTACTTTCTGTATTTCACAAACATCTATATTCTTTTAATAGCTGGTTTGGATGCTATAATTGATACAGATCCAGTGGCTGTAACTTTGGTCCCTTTTTGTCCAGTGATAATAGATACTTTTCAATTTGTGCAATCCAAGGATATGGACAGGCTACATGGAGAGATGGGAGCCATCACATGTATGCTAAGTCATTGTTCTTCCTTTGACAAGATTCCCCATGACATTCTTGCAAACAAGCTTTTAAAATGTAGGCTAGATAAGTTAACTGTTAAATGGATTTGTAATTGGTTGACCGGCCGAACCCAAAGGGTGTTCAGCAGTGGCTCCTCTTCGTCTTGGAAAGATGTGACCAGTGGGGTGCCACAGGGTTCTGTCCTGGGCCCAGTGCTATTCAACATCTTTATCAATGACTTGGATGACAGAATTAGGGGCATATTTATCAAATTTGTAGATGACACCAAATTAGGAGGGGTAGGTAATACCCTAGAGGACAGGATCAAAATTCAAAATGACCTAGATAGACTGGAGAGCTGGGCCAAAGCTAACAAAATGAAATTAAATATGGAGAATTGTAAGGTACTGCACTTAGGGTGGAAAAACAAAATGCATAGATATAGGAAGGGGGAGACCTGGCTGAATGAAAATACGGACTTTTTCATAGAAGGGTTATCGCGCAAGAAGCTTGTGGAAGAGGTATGGCGCTGTTGCATGGCAGAGGGTCCATTTCGGACGACGCTGTCCCTCTCTCAGCATTGTTCATGTCACTTCCATGTACGATTGAAGACAGCCGCACTATATTTTACTCACAGCAGTTGTCCATGAGTAAAATATAGCACTGCTGCCTTCAATTGTACATGGAAGTGACACGGACGATGCCGAGAGAGGGACGGTGTTGTCCGAAATGGACCCCCTACCGCGCAACAGCGCTGTACATCTACCACAAGCTTCTTGCACAGTAATCCTTGTCTGAAAAAGTCCTACATGCAAAAGGGATCTAGGAGTCCTAGTAGACCACAAGTTGAACACGAGTCAACAGTGTGATGCAGCAGCTAAAAAGGCCAATGCGATTTTGGGCTGCATCAATAGAAGTATAGTGTCTAGATCAAGGGAAGTAATAGTGCCACTCTATTCTGCCTTGTTCAGGCCTCACCTAGAATACTGTGTCCAGTTCTGGGCACCACAATTAAAAAAGGATATTGACAAATTGGAGCGTGTCCTGAGGAAGGCAACTAAAATGATGAAAGATCTGGAAACCATGCCTTATGAGGAAAGACTTGGGGAGCTGGGTATGTTTAGCCTGGAAAAAAGAGGCTTAAGGGGCGATATGATAGCCCTGTTTAAGTATTTGAAGGAGGTGTCAGATTGAGGATGGAGAAAGCTTGTTTTCTGCTGCTCCAGAGACTAGAACACAGAGCAATGGATGCAAGCTCCAGGAACAGAGATTCCACCTCAACATTAGGAGGAACTTTCTGACAGTAAGAGCTGTTCGGCAGTGGAACACACTCCCTCGGAGCGTGGTAGGGTCTCCTTCCTTGGAGGTCTTTAAACAGAGGCTGGATGGCAATCTCTCAGGGATGCTTTGATTGTGTATTCCTGCATGGCGGGGGGTTGGACTGGATGGCCCTCGTGGTCTCTTCCAACTCTACAATTTTATGATTCTATGACTTATTAAAAAAAATGGCTGAGTGGGTAAAGGGAGTGGTCAGTGCCTTGCTAAAACAAGGCAGAGTTCCAGCTTGCTTGAAAAAGGCAATCCACCTTGCTGGGATGGGACCTGGGAGCACCGTTTTACAGTGGCTTTGTTTCTTCCTGGAGGAGTGAACACAGAAGTCCTTAGATCCTTGTCCTTCCTGGCTTATTAAAAAAAAAAAAACCCAAGTAGGAGCAGCAGGGTGGATAGAGGGAGTGGTCAATGCTCAGCCTTCCACACTTTCATAAGTCAGTAAAATGAATACCTGGCTTGTGGGCAGAATTAGGTAACACACATTGGAAACCGCTTAATGCCTAGCACACTATAAAGCAGTGTAGATGTGTAAAATGCTGTTGCTTAACAATTTGTAAGCCACTCTGAGAGTCTTTGTGGCTGAAGAGCGGGGTATAAATACCTAAATAAAAAAATAAAAAAAGTATCACTAAAGCAAGGTAGAGTTCCAGCTTGCTCAAAGGAGGCAGTTATAAAACTATTACTAAAAAAGCCATCTTTCCATCCCAACATTCTGGATAATTATCGGCCAATCTCTAAACATGTATTTCTGGGAAAGGTTCTGGAGTGCGTAGTGGCCTTCCAGCTACAAGGTTTCTGGATGAAATGGATTACCTTGATCCATTTTAGTCTGGTTTCAGGCTAGGATATGGGACAGAGATGGCTTTTGTCACCTTGGTCACCCTGAACCTACATTGAGAACCCAAGGGAAGGTGGAGTGTGTCCCTGTTGGTTCTGCTGGACCTCTCAGTAGCTTTCAGTACCATTGGCCATAGTACTCTCCTGGGCTGCCTCACTGGGATGGGACTTGGGGGGACTGTTTAACAGTGACTTGGTTCCTTACTGGAGGGATTAACCCAGAAGGTGGTCCTAGGGGACTCCCGTTAAACCCCTTGGCCATTCACCTGTGGGCTCCCTCAGAGCTCAGTTCTGCCCTCAATGTTGTTTGACATATAATGTGAAACCACTGGGAGAGGTTGTATGGAGTTTTGGGGTTCAGTGTAATCAGAATGCGGATGGCATCCAACTCTACTACTCCTCTCCAACACAATCCAAGGAAGCTGTTTCAGTTCTAAGCTAGTGCCTGTCATCAGTAATGGACTGGATGAGGATGGACAAATTGAAACTTAATTCAGACAGGACAGAGGTGCTCCTGGTCAGTCGAAAGGCAGATCAGGGAATAGGGAATCACACTCCCCCCTGAAGATGCAATTTCACTGCTTGGATGTGTTCCTGGATTCAACCCTGAGACTGGAAACTCAGGTTTCAGTGGCAGCCAGGAGTGCATTGGCACAGTTAAGGCTTGTGTGCTAGCTGTGCCTGTACCTTGAGATGTTAGCTCTGGCCATGGTGACACATACATGAGTTACATCCCAGTTGGATTGATGTAATGCACGCTATGTGGGGCTGCCTTTGAAGAGTATTTGGAAACTTCAGCTGGTCCAAATAGCTGCAGTGAGATTGCTAACTGGGACAAGGAACACACACAACTCTCTCATTGCAACACCTCCCTTATGAACTTGCCTGTGCTTTGAGATCTGCTGGGGAGGCCTTTCTGTCTGTCCCACCACTCTCACAGGTACATCTGGTAGGAACACAGGAGAGGGCCTTCTCAGTAGCTGCCCCCGGGCTCTGGAAATCCCTTCCTAGAAAAGTTAGGCTGGCACCCCCCCTACTCTCTTTCCATAAACAGGTGAAGACCCTTCTGTTTCCATAGGCCTTTGGGGACTGATTGTTTAGGCAGAATGGATCTTGTACAATGTCCTGGGTTTTCTATTAGTTATTTCATTGTGCTATTGTTAATTTTTAAGGTTCATGTTTTTAACTTATATTAATTTTTTTTGATAGTTTAATCACTGTTTAACTTTTGTATTTTGTGACTATTTCTTTAATTTGTTGTAAGCCACCTTGAGTCCCAAACTTGGGGAAAGGAGGGAAATAAATGAATATAGCAGCATCCCCACATCTGCTGATTCATCAACCACTGATTAAACTATCTGTGGTTGGAGACAGTAGGGGGGGGGTGGACAGGGGAGGGAGGGAAGGAGGCTTCTGGATGGCTTCCATGGCAGAAATGGTGATAAAAGGATGAAGGGGGGGATGAGAGGTCTCACCTCCCTTCTCCCTTTGCCCCCTGGCTCCGGTGGCTCTGATGGTGATGAGAGGGCAGAGGGAGGTGAGGAGGAGGTCTCACTTCTCTTCTCCCTTCACCCCCCCCCATGGCTTCTGAGGCTCCAGTGGCTCTGATGGTGATGGGAGAGTGCAGGAAGGGGAGGAGAGGTCTCACTTCCCTCCTCCCTTTGCCTGGTGGGATGGCTTCCATGGCGGCAATGGTGACTGGGGTGATGGTGGTGTTATCTGCAGAATTCATTATCCACAGGGCCCCCTGGACTCAATCCCCCACGGATATGGGGGTCCTACTGTATAATTTATATATTTTTAATTTACTGTATGTTTTTAATCTTTTATAGTTTAATATTATTTTAAGGGGGGGTGGGCTAGGGTACTGGGACTATGGAGTTTTTATATTGTAAGCCGCCCCGATTGCGTTGCAGAGGGGCAGGATAGAAATAAAATTTTATTATATAATAATAATAATAATAGTCATAATAACAGCTTTAAAATGCCCCACTTTTACACATTTTCAGCAACACCTGTGAATATGTCACGCTATATGTTGACACAGCAAAAAAAACTGTAAACTATGCGGTACAATATCGAAATTGTGCAATTGCGCAACATTTCGTTATCCTTCCGTGTAAACGACCCCTGGGATCACATATATATCACATAAAAGAAGTACTTCCCTCAGTTCTAATTGACTTAACAGTGTCCTCACTGTTAAACAATATTGCTACCTCATTGTGTCTAGCTGTCATTCTTGGGTGCTCCTGTTAATGGTTGGGAATCATCCAAGTGATCCATTGAAGAAAATAGAACTAAACTAAAAGAATAAAATGGTGCCAAAGAACCAGTGAATATGCTCACATTTGGGAGCTGGGGAAGGATATTTTTGTTTCAACATAAGCATGCCTTTTGACCTGAAAATGAAAATTAGAAATACAGGTTGCCCAATGTTTATGTAGGGGACATGTCTCCAGACTTACCACAGATACATGAAACCACATATAATAGTGAACTGCCTAGAAAGTGCCTAGAGAGGATGCCTTTTGGTAGAAGTTGATCATAGAGTTGCACTGGATGACTTCCTGATGCCTAGAGAGACCACCTCCAGCATGACTCTGTCATCCTCCAAATACCTAGAGAGACTTCCACCCCCTCCTGATCATGGGTAAGTGAAAAGGTAGATACTGATCCTGCATAAACAGGGGGCTACCAGTATTTGAAACTTATACTTAGGTACTTCATTGTCTCTCATACAATATATAAACAAGTTCTCATTTTCTATTTCATTCAAAAGTGATCACAAAACAGAATTGGATGTATATAAAGGAATGAGTCTGTGCAGATTAGTGGCTCCTATTGACTTCTATGGGGTAAAAAATAAAGTAAATGGGCTATATTCGTGTCATTCATTCATTATGGGGAAAAGTAAAATGTTGCAGTTGAGGCCCTCACTCTTTTTTGATATTGGAAAGCTCGGACTTCACTGAGGAGAATACAAAGGAATTAAATGCAAAGACCCCACTTCATACTTCAGGAACCCTTGCAACATGGAGCCTCTCATCATCCATAGCTATCCTTTATATGCTAACCTTCTCCAGTTTGGCACCCTCCAAATGTTAGGAACTACAGCCCTCATCAAACACAGTCAGATGGAGATGGTGGGAACTGTAGTTCAACACATTGGGATGTGAGTGCATGTGTGTGTGTGTCAGGCTGGGGAAGGCACAATCAATCTTTCATAATGATGGACAGGTTTCTAGTTTAAGTCATGTTCAAGTGTCACAGTTAGGTCTGTCTATGGAAGTGCTTCCACTCAAGAATTTTTTGGTCATAAGAAGTAAAGGATTTCTGTTGATTCTACCTTCTTCAGTTGGCTTCTGATGCATTTGTTTGGGTGTCCACAAATGGATGATAGGTGCCCCAATCAAAGCTGAAACGTTAAGCTTCTATCTTTTTGAACCTGCTGGTTCGGGATTAGCTATACATTTCCTCTTAAATTTGAGAGTAAAAGCAGAGCCACACATCTGGCAATCTGATACTTAAAACTACACATTGTTGTGACCTTTGGCCTAAGCCATTTTTAAACAGTGCTGTGGGTGGGTGTAGGAACCAGAGGAATTATTTTTCATGTTGTGCTTATAGATCGGGTGGAGTTTCTTCTTTTTCTTTTTTAAAAAACCAAAACCAAAGCTCCCATAGATTATGCTCAGGAAGCCATACTTTTATGTGCTCATAAATAAACCAAGAAAAATACCAGTCTGAGTGCAGAATGTGCCTTTATGTGGAGATATTAAGGAATTCAAATTAAAATGAATGCTATAATAAGCCTACCCACCCCTAAAAAAAAGAGGCACAGCACAGGAAAATATCTACCACTTTAATGGCATGCTGAATCCCACAAATAAAATTTGTGAGATTATATATCCTGTTCTTACATGGTTAACAGGCCTGGTTATGGATTACTAGAGTTTCTTGTTGCTCCAGGATTCTTTCCAAATTTATCAGAAGGGATGCCAGACAAAAGAGGACTATTATGTTATTGGGAAGTTTTCTAACTCCTAGCATGGCCAAGAAACTAAATTCCCAAGGAACTGTTTGGAAGTGTTGGTCCAGGCCCTATCTGCATGTTGGTGCCAGAAGTGGCTCTTCTCCTTATCTTGTACCTGCTAACTATCCACCCGTAGACCACTGTTTACCTCAGGAGTACACAAATCAAATCATTCTGTGGGCCTCTTTTATATTTTTTACCAATTCAGCTGGCCCAGATTTCTGTCTCAGCCACAGAAACAAGTTCTCCTTGCAAGTAAGTTTAACTTGGGGTTTTCTCAAACCCATTCTCTATTAACACCCCCTTTTCTCCACCCTATCACTTCAGTAGTTATTTAGTGTCTTGAATCAACATGTGAGAAGAAGGTTCATGTGAGTCCCACCCTGCTCTATCCTCCCCCTACACTTGAAAAGTGACACTCTAGAGTGAAGATCCTTTACTAACCAGGGACTGTATTTACATGAGTCAGAAGAACCCTGGTCTCTTACATATGCAGAGAGCATCCACATCTAGCTGAGAATCTCTACTTGAGGCTGTCACTTTCAATGTATGGGTGGGGGGCGGAGGCAATTAAGTTTGGGATGGGGCTGGTCAGGGCATTTGTGTTTTCAGTTTGTGTGTTGATTCAGCACAAGAAATAACAACTGCATAGTGTAGTGGTTTGAGCACTGGACTATGACTCTGGAGACCAGAGTTCAAAGCCCCACTGGGCATGGAAACCCACTGTTGGTGCATCTCCTGTACAGTGTAGAAATTATGCAGTTTGACACCACTTTAACTGCCATGGCTCCATCCTACAGAATCCTGGGATTTGTAGTTTTGCGAGGCACCAGCACTCTTTAGCAGAGAAGGCTAAAGACCTTGTAAGACTACAAATCCCAAGACTCCATACAATGGAGCTACAGCCCTTAAAGTGGTGTCAACTGCATTATTTCTACAGTATAGATGCACCCTGGCTGACCTTAAGCAAGTCACTGTCTCTCAGCCTCAGAGAGAGACAAAGGCAACAACCCCTCTGAATAAAATTGGCAAAATTGCCTGGATAGGCATCAACTTGAAACCAATTTGATCATGGTTTCATATCAATTGATTATGCAGTCTTGTTTTAGATGTTTACTCGGATCTAAGTCCCATTATGCTCAACAGGACTTACTCCAAAGTAAGGGCATGTAGGGTTATGGACTGAAATATGTTACCAGGTTTCTAATAAATGTGACACTTCATCCTGTGGTGTGAGAGGAGAAATGAGACTGTTGCAGGGACAAACGCACATTTGTTTGTGCATGGAGATAACTCAGATAAGCTTACTAATGTTCCATATGTTGTCACCAGCTGGAATTCAGTCAACACTTTGTTAGATTTTGGCTTCAGTGTGCTATGCAGCCAAGCTTACAGAACCCAACAGGCCCTGTCAATGACTGGAAGCTCTTAATAGGTAGTCTGTAACTGCCCCCCCCCACTTGACTCCAGCAGTTGTCCTGAGAGAGAGAGAAGGTGGAGATTTGTTCCAGTTTTTTCTGGAGTTGCCTTGCAATAACAAGGATTTTCTCAGTCAGTTGTCACTGTCCTCTGATACCAGTTGCAGGAAATTTCATCCATGATAGCATCTAATCTTGCAGTGTTTGCTTGGAAACTAGTTGATGAAACCAAAATAAAAGTTTTCAAAGAAAACTGAGATGAACTAATGGAGAACAGCTGAAAGGAAAGCATTTCTAAATGATACTAAGAAATCCTGATTAAAGATATTGTCTGAAATTTTGCCCATTATAAAACATCATGCCTAAGCAGGTTGCACAAATAACAGTGAGTATGAAATGTAATAGTCCATGATCACAGATTTTTTAAAAACTTTCAGAAAATGCTTATTTTGAAAAAAAAAAACCTTCAGAAAATGCTTATTTTGAAAAAGGATGAATGGGTGACATACATTTATTTATTAAAAGTATTCTGCACCTCAGCAGAAAGGTATGTTTTAAAATGAATAAGCCCAGAAATAGTGATTTGTACAAGTGTGTTAACTAGCATGATATTTCTAGTCATAATCCCACTACAAAATGTGTATCTCTAATTTATAAGGGAAGAATGAAAACAAGACAAAAAAATATTCAGATATTTTATAAGAGAAGTAACTGAGTGATAGTTGGTTTGTGTCAGTTGTCAGATGGACCAATGCTGTTTTGACTCCAAGTGGGCCAGGTTTCATTGTCTTTGCTTGCTTGCTGGTTTTACTGGTCAGAAGTTTATAATCCTTATCTTTAGCAGTGTGGAGTAGTCAGTGAATAGCAATCATATTCTCCTGAAACAACAAGGATATCATGTAGCACTTTTGTAGAGATAATGTGAACATTTGGATTGGGAAGTGTGCACAGGGGATAGCAAAGTTCAACAGCTAATTAAAGTGTTATCTTCTGACAAGTAACATAACTGGATGGATGAAGTCATAGCATTCAGGGGAAAACATGTCATGAACTAAATTATGCAGCAGTGTGTGACTGCTATCCCTAAACACATCAGAACAGAGAATTTGGATCTGAGCCATTTTAGCTCTATTGGCTACAGTTAGGCAACATCATTACAAACACAAGAACAATGGATTAACTGGTACGTGGACTGGGATATACAAAGTGGCTGAAATGTTATAGCAATAGCTTCACATTTTCTCTCACCTCTTCCAATTTGCAAACATTAGATTCTGACAATCAATTATATTTAATTTAGAGTGTTATTCTACACATCTTGTCTCAAGTGTAAACTTCATTGTTTTCAATTAGGTGACTGTATGGGACTGAAGCCAAAGGACTTTATCAGATGAGGCAAATATCTAAAAAAATTTGCATCATTTAGGACATGCCAATAACACAAATGGCAAAATTATCAGATGTCCTCGTTCACCCGTTTCTGGTGTGTTGCACTGGTGCAAGGGAGCCATCACTTTTTATTGATGGGTTAAGCCGTCAATTAAAAACCTATGCTTCATTCTTGCCAGCGTGACACAGCAGGAACGGGTGAATAATGCCATTGTCTGATAATTTCAGCCCTTTCTGCTATGATCACATCTGAATGACGTGGTTTTTACTGCGTCTGATAAAGTCTTTAGTCTTGAATATGTGACAAATGGTATGGTATGGGGCACTCAATCTTATGGGGTGTGTGGATGCCACTGCTTTGGGATTCATTGGCTCTTATTGTCTAGATTCATTAGAAAGTTCTTAGCAAACTGGGTTGCTTTGTACTGTTGTTGAGCATATCTTCATCACAATATCCTAAAAACCCATCCTTTGAACAGGACAGCTGGATATTTTCTCTCAAGTAAGTTATGACTTATGGTATTTTCTACTGGCTGATTAAGGTCAAGATTCATAGCTGTACTTGTATCCATTCATTGGGCATATACAAAGCAAAAATGAAGTAAACATTATAAACTGGAGAACAGAACAGTGATTCTCAGAATTATGAAGAACTTAGGGCACCAAAACAATTGGTCCAATAGCTAGAACACAAATTGTAGAAGACAGTGGGTACAACTGCACATGGGCGAGAACCGATCTTTGGTCATATCATGTGGCGCTGTTGGTGGTAAAGAAATCTTACTGTCTGCCATCACTGCATCTGTGTAAGAAAGCCAGTACAACTGCTTCAGGTTATGAAATTTCTTCTGTACAGGAATCCAAGGCATCACATGGCTGAACCACTAAACCTTCACTGTGTGCTTCCAATTTTATGGATGAAATAATTCATATTCACACCAACTTAAATGCCTTATTTATAACAAAGATGGCTGCAGCTAGGGAACTACCTGGTAATCTTGCTTTGTGTGTTTCTCAGCTGGTGTAATGTGAGGATTAAGACAAGCTGAGAAAATGTTTGAAATGTATTATTTATTATCTGGATCCTTGTCAATCATGATAATTAAAGCTCCTTCCTTGATGGTTTCTGCTGCCCTTACAGAAACAGTGGTCTGATCCTTACTAAAGGAAATAAACCTGGATCCAATGAACCTGAATAACTACTAGCTGATCTCTGTTTCCCCTTTGAACTGTGGCATCACTAAGGTTGGTGTAATCCCTGTCTCTAACAATGTCACCTGGTGCAGTTAAGCCTCTTTGCATCCCCCTAGTGCCACCGCTACCTTTGAATAACATATCTGTACAGGGCTTCTCAACTATGGTGGGGGTGGGGGTGGATGAAAATGAATATTTGGATGTGTTCCATTATTGTCCTGGTTTACAAATGAGAACAGACTTGGGGTTTGTCTACATGGGCTATTTACCCCATATTGCCGCCATCTCAGAGCGCTGCAGTCCTGATGATGCATGGTATTTGCCCCATTCTGCTCCTGAACAGTCCTCACCACCCCTGGGGCAGATATGGGGCTGGCATGAGAGGAAGGTGGGGATAGGGCCCGATACAACATTTTAATATAATACCTGTTTTACTCCATTTCCACTGGGAGGAAATGGATTGGGCAGTGCATGTCCACAGGAACCTGCCCTGGCAGGCTGGCCCTCACTGCCACCATCTCCCTGGCTGTCTTGGATGGCAGGAAGGAGTCCTGCAGCATGTGACCAAGGCTGGTCACATGCAGGGGGCCTTGGTCACATGCTGCGGGCCCTCTTCCTGCCTTCCGAAGCAGTATGGGAAATGGCAGCAGCTGCAGTGATGGACCCTCGTGCCTGTCAGGACTTCCTTCCATACTGTGGAGGGAATGGGGGAGGAACAGATCTGATCTGTGGCCATGATATGCCAGTTGGAAGACAGTGTCCCCTGGTGAATGGTTTGCACAGTGAGAATGCAACCATACTGGTCCTGCTGGATTTCCAATGGCTTTTGTTATTTTCAACCATGGTATCCTTCTTCTTATCCTGATTGGGTTTAGGACACAAGGTGTTGCAGTTGTTCCCATTCTTCCTGGATGTTAGTGCTGTCCTACCCCATGGCTTATGGAATGATTCAAGGTTCCATCTTGTTTTCCATTCTGTTTCCTTTCCATGAGAAACAAATGTGAGAAGTGACAAATGCCTAGATGTGACCAGTATGCAGATGACACATCACACTACCTCTTTCCTGTCATCAAATTCCAGAGTAGATCTTTTGAACAGATGTCTAGAAGCAGTATAGAGATGGCTGAGTATGAACAAACTAAAATTGTAAGCAGACCAGATGCAGATACTGTGCACTCAGAAGCTGGCTATGATGGACAGGAATATTACACATTATTGGATGGATAGGCACTCCCATCAAGGGGACAATCTTGAAGGTGCTCCTGGACTGATCTCTGTTGGAAAGGTACACATGGCATCAGTAGCTAGGCGTGCCTCTTACCAGCTGGGGTCTTATTTACAGTAGTTAGACCCGCTTTGATTACTCATGCACAGTTACTTTCTGTATGGAGTGGCTTCACATAGGATTGTTTTTGAAGGTGATTCAGAAGCTTCAATTTGTGCAAAGTTGTTCAGAAGTTGTTACAGGATAGAAACTAAGAACGTATAACTGATTTAGTAGCATTTGCCTTGGTTATCAATGTATTTCCAGACCCAATTTACAGGGCCTTCTTCTTGTTAGACCCATGGCTATGGAACTCCGTTCTGAATGATACAGTTACCTCTTTCATTGCAGGCTTTCATAGGATCTTAAAATCTTTTCCAGACAGCATTTTCTATTTTAGGCTTAGGTTTCCTTTCCCTGTCCCTCTTCCCCACCATTAAAATTGGACCTGTTTGTTTAGAACTGTACCACAGAAATGTCATCTCTCAATAATTTACACTAATTTGATATATTTTTTCTACATATTTTTGGTGTATGAAGGCATGGTACTGAAAAGCACCCTATGAACATTTTGTATAAACAAACAAACAGAGGCATGCCTTGTGGAACTGAACATTAACAAGGTATGAAGTAGCTAGATATGTCTTGCCCTAGGTAAAAATAAATAAATAAATAAAACTCATGATTTGTTTTGTTTTGTTTCCAACAGAAACAAACCATTCTACATAAAACAGAGTTATTTGCATTATTAAAACCAACTCAGAAATATGTGGCATCGTTAATAACATTTACATTTATTCTTGTTATATTACTGTAAGTTTGAAGCCACTCCTAACAAAATGATCCTGCCACTGAGAATATAATAATAAGATCTAAAGTAGGAAGGGAGGATGTTGAAGGGTTGAAGTGTTTCAAATATTCTGCTTTGCAAAGCTTGTCATCCCCTATTACATTTACCAAACAAATCTGTTAATTGATTTGTTTTAAAACCCATCATATTCAATTAGTTTTAATTAAGGCACCCTAGGAAAAACAATGGGGTCTCCATTAAATGTACCTACCAGCAATTTAAAAAATAAATTAAAGGGAGTTTGGACTAATATATCAACAAATGAGGAGCTATAAACATGATTAATAAGCACATTAGACTTTCCTTATCACATTTTGTTGGCAGTTTTTATCCGGTCACAGCTGAAATTCCATAGAGTTCTTTCTCCTTTTGTATAAAATACAGATTATGTGGAGACAGCCGTCTGAGCAACTGGGGTTTCATCTTGCATGGCCATTAATTTATTATTGCTACTTCAGTATTTCTTATCTATAGCAGCCGAGGGATGTAGAACTGTATTTTTGGTCGTTTTCCAACAAGAAAACTTGCTCATATGATGATGGCACCTCTTGTCTCTTTTATAGGAAGCTAGATCAGCAGTTAATGAGTTCATCTTGAAAACCATACATTCAACCTCTCAATTCATACCACCATAAGTATGTGCACATACACTTTACATATAGTTGGAGCATGTATCATTTCAATAATGAGTAGCCATACATTTTTAAAAAGAGTGATACTTCTGTAAGTGTAATAAAAGATTACAAGGAGGCCCTTCAATAAAATGTTGCAGTGTGAAATACTTCTGTTGAGTGACTCCATTCCATTCTCTTTCCCTTCTCATTGCTCCCCTCCACAACAGGCAGTAAACATCTCAAGTCCACTGAGCATGCTCAGCCCTCATTAGGCTGTTTTGTTTCCCCTGCTTGGGGCCCTTTCACACAACATGCTCATATACTAGTATGATCCTACTTGAGGTGCCATGGCTGCGTCCTGTGGGGTCCTGAGTTTTGTAGTTTGATGAGGCATCAGAGGAACTCTCTGGCAAAGAATTCTGAATGCCTTTCCCGAAACAGCATATCCCAGGATTCCACAGGATGTTGCCATAGATAGCAGTTAAAGTGGAATCATAGCACTATAATTGTGTAGCGTGAAAGGGTCCCATTTTGGGTATTTGGCGGTATGTGAACTATATGGACACATGTCAAGCACAGTGCCTGCTACACTGAAAAAAGTCACTTCTCAATGTGAGTCAGGAGAACTAAGTGACTTATTCAGATAATGAGATGGTTCTTTTTATACTTGTTTCTTTCTTTCACGCACACTGAATCCTTCACAGCCACTCCAATCCTTTACTCCTTTCCCCTAGTTGTTCAATTTGTCCATTTCATTCTCCTAATATTCTGTGCCATCGAGTTGTTACGGAGTAGGTTTGAGGAAGAATTTTCCTCCCAAGGTGTTTTTGACCATCTGCTGACCTCCCAGGTCTACTGATATTTCTGTCCTGTATGTGCATGGTGTGGTTTTGGCTACATAAGCATGAGCATGGGAAAGCTTACATTGGTTATTATAAGGAATAATAACCTAGAAAACAGAATCATGAATATATGAGTCAGATTGTATTAGCCCTCTGCATTCATTCTAAATGTGTGTGGGGTCTACTTGAGAAGATTATTTTCTGGAGTTCTAAAAAGTGTGGAACACTTCCAGGAATAGAGAAAGCTCCCATTACAAATGGTAACAAATGAGAAGAGTGCAGGGAATATGAGGAGATGGGGGCTCAGCTACAATGCCTGCCTCTGTTCCATGTCCTCATATGTACAGCCAACATGTATTTCAAATGCCTGAAGGGGTCATTGCCTCCAGAAGGTTACTGGATGCTAATATGGAATATTTGTACATCACTATTACTAATTTGCAATCAATTTTTCAAAAGGTTCTGGCACTCCCTGGTCCAGAATTTATTAAAGTCACTTTCTAAGATGACAAATTTCCAGGGCTTGTTTACACGGGCAAAAATCCCTTACTCACCCTGTAGTCATGGTGCAGTTGCCACACGAAATTTACAATGATTTGCATCTTCATTCAGATTTCTGAAGGAAAAATTACATCTGAAAGATTTGCAATGTGCTCCACAATTGAGTGGAAAACCCAGATTATTGGCTGTGTGGCAGCTGCAGCTTGTCTTTGGAGTGAAGCCAGGGGGTGGGCTTCTGGTGGACCGGACTCTGTTCTGGTGCTTTTAAAAAAATTGATTGTGCATATATCTGGATAAGCGTATTTCCACTTACCCAGTAACACAGCACTCTGGGACAACATATATCCTCATGCATGAGCAAACCGGAAAAAACCCCTGGAGCAGCCCCGTCTGTATGGCCATAAATAATGTATTGGACATGTGATCAGCGTTGGACTGCCCTTTTATGCCAACCTGAGTTTGCCTGTGTCACACTGTGGCAGGATACTCTGGAGAAGCCCCAGTGAGTGTGACATTTATGGGGCTGCAGTGGATCAAAAACATCTGCGGGGGGCTATGAGGCAGGTTTGGAGTTGCCTGCCAGTGTAGACAAGCCCCCAGATTCCCTCATGACAGCTCCCGGAACTCCTGGGTGGTTCTGGGTGTTGTTAAATTAAGGTTGCCAGGTTCTGCACAGCCCAGTAAGAACTGTTCCTTTTGTGATTGTGGAAATGTAAAAATATTGTTTATTTGTGAGTGGGCATATGAGTGGAAGTAGGAGTGCTGCTCTTATGGCTACTTCTGTATTCCTGTCCCCCTCTGACACCATCATCTGGAAATTTGTTGTACAAAAATGTGTTTTCTTCTGCTGCTCGAAGCTTATTAGCAGCAGTTTTGTAACAGAACAGGGTAAAGCCCCCCCCCGCCCAATGCAAAACAATGACTTCTACCTTCTACTGGTTTTTATTTTTATGGTCATTTTTTGTGCATTTCATTAGCTGGTCTGGTCCCTGATATATCTTGGGGGTGAACTATTGCAGCCTAGACCCTGTTGTCTGTCTCTCGCTTTCATGAATATAACCATCTCTGGACTGTGTGATTATGAGGCCAAACACTGGGACTGCAGTAATAGTGGTATATTTCCCTCTTTGGCCTGAATGTTGCATAGGCAGTGGTAGGAGATCCACCAAATGTGTGCTGATGGATAGATTTGAAATGGATAGATCTTTACACAACCCTTCTTCCCTTTTGCCCACAAACCTAGAGAAAGTGACCCTGTCCTTGCTGAGAATATATTTTGTCATCCAGGCAAGATGGACCTAATTTAAGACAGCAGCAATAATGATCCAGCTTGCTATTTTCCACTCAGAATTTTCAAGCATGTCAATGTGGGAAAGAGCAGAGAGAGGGAGAAGATTTATCTGTCTGGCTACTTTGCCACACAATATCCTTTAACTCTGATACAGGGCAGGTGTTGACCACACTGCAGATGTTGCTGGACTACAATTTCCACCATTCCTCACCATTGGCTTTGCTAGCTAGGGTGATGCAGTCCAATGACATTAGAAGGGCCACACATTCCCCCCACCTTAACTCAACATTCAGTCTTGTCCATTCTGCCATGTCCTTAGGAAAACAGGCATGGGTAGGCATCTCCTCTGTGAGAAAGGCCACAGGTTCCTCAAATGCAGTATTTTACTTTCTTCTCTCTTACTGTTGGTGCCTCTTTTGCATGCTTCATGGAAACATTTCAGGAGGAGGAGAGGTCAATGGACTTGCATGTGAAGTCAAAGGCTTTCACAGCCAGCATCCATAGATTTTCCTTGTTTTTTTCCCAGGCTGAGAGGCAATGTTCTGGAACAGTTTCTTTCTGACATTTCGCCTGCATCTGTGGCTGGCATCTTCAGAGAATGGTTGGGTAGGAGTGTGTGTGTAGTTTATATGCTGTGAACCCCTGTTGGGGAGTATATGTAAATTTGTGTAATTGAATGGTTAGTTTTTTGGTATAGAAATGCAAGGTTCATTAGTGTCTGTTAGGCTAATGGTTGGTTGATGGGCCATTATCTGCTGGAAATTCCTCCTGTCCCTGGGTGGAATTCCTTTGTAAGTATTGAGTTTTGATTCTATTGTTTTTCAAAACTGGGAGCCAGACCAACCAAGAAAATCCAAGAAATGGAATGCTCAACGAAGGACAAAAGAGACCCTCTCACAGCTGCAGGAGTTTACTGCATACCGCATACCATGGACAAGTTTACATAGGGACCACTAAACGCAGTGCGCAAACTTGAATCAAGGAACATGAGAGACACTGCAGACTGGACCAGCCAGAAAAATCAGCAGTAGCTGAACATGTTATAAACCAACCTGGACACAAAATGTTATTTAAAAACACAGAAATTCTGGACCAGGCCAACAACTATCATGTCAGAATGCACAGAGAAGCTATTGAAATCCACAAACACCTGGACAACTTCAACAGGAAAGAAGACACCTTAAAAGTAAACAAAATCTGGCTCCAACCATTTTGTGAAGATGCCAGCCACAGATGCAGGCGAAATGTTAGAAAAAAACTATTCCAGAACATGGCCTCACAGTCTGGAAAAAGAACAAGGAAAATCAATGGACTTGCATGTTTGCCAGACTTAAAACATTATTTTCAGAGTTACAAGAATCAGTGTGCAATTAATTTAAACATCAGGATTATCATGTTGGTCTGTTTTAATTCCTTTCAGAGGCATGTTGTATCATAAGCAAGGTAGTGAGAAGAAGAAGAAAAGTACAAGAAAGTGGCAGGCAGGATATCTGTTACATTAAATATGTGTGCATTTTGAAAGGGTTGTACCTATTCTTTTTTTTTTTTTAAAAACCCTATAAAGCCTCACAACATCTCTATAGCCTCTCAACAGTGTGGTAATTATATTTCCTTATAATGGTATCCCTGTCTACCTTGAAGATAACTGTGCCTTCTTGCCTATGCATCTGTTCCAGAAATTGATAGGATCTGATTGGCCATCAAGGAAACAAATGTTCTAGTCCTGCAAAGTCAATCTGAAAGACCCACTTAAAAAGGGGTCCTTGGTGCAACTGCATTCTGGCTTCTTACTATGGACAGCCCTGCTCTGTGTGCAACCTTGGCGTGACACGGTAATGATACCCTACAGAATCATGTTAGAACAGTATGAGGGGAGGTTCATGACAGGTTCATATTTATGATTCACACAAAATAGTGGCTGGAGCCTGAAGCCAAGAATCCTAGATATAGTCAGCACTGAAGTAGTCTCTAATTTTTTCTTAGTACCCTTTAGTTTTTTTAGCCAAGATATATAATTTACAAGAAACATTCTCACCCTGGCTGATGAATGGTAGAAAAACATAATGATATACCCTGTATCTTGCACCCTGCTTAGTTTGAACAGATTGTCTCAACTGTCATTTCCTAAGTGCCAAAGGTTGCTTTTGGTGTGAAAGTCACACTTCCACTTGATTTTTAGTTTTAAACTTCACTTTTCTACCAACAGAAGACTGAGATGAACTACGAGGTTTTGTATCATCCCAATATTCTTACAAAAAAAAAAAATCTAGGAACTAATACCAGTTTGAAGTGATGTCTTATTCTTGACATGGGGTGGTTACTCATTAGAGCAGTCCCATGTTCATTTCCCCACTGAAAAGCTGAGGCATCCATGACCATGCTGTGACATTGTCATGATGCCACCCAGCATCTGCCAATAGTGCTGCTTGGGAGCAGGAAAATATACCATGTGATGATTATATGATGCAAATGTATGTGCCAATATGTTACAAAGAGAGAAAAGAGAAAATGATATGGGGTTGCCATTTTTTACCCATATGGAGAGTGACATCTATTTTCACTTTCAGAGGTGTACCTACTGATAAAGAAGACAGTGGCAATTGGTGGCTTCTATGTTAGTGGGATAGTGAATCGGCTCTGGGTTATAGTCCAGACTTTAAAGACACTGAATCTAATTTGGGGATAGGGTTTGGAACCTTGGGTAGCTTCTTTAAGGGTCAGACTAGACACCAGAATAAATTCATTGCTCCACTGGCCTGCAAGCATTTTTGCTTAGAAAATGCAGGTTTTTGTGTTTACTGTGCAGAATGAACAGTTGTCTGCATAGGAAAATGTCTTTTTATGTAAAATAAATGTCAAACTGTAAAGTTTATCTCCTGTATAAGATTCTCCTTATCAGAGTTTCCCAACACTTTAGAAAACTCAAAAAAAAAAAAAACCCTCCAAAAAATATTGAGCAATATTTTTTCAGTATTCTTTTCATTCTTTTCGAGTATTCTTTCCATCCCTTTTCTAGGGATGGGGCCACAGTTGGCTTGCAGATCTACCACAGCATCTTTTTGCTGCATCTGTGGACATTGCCACACAAGGAGCATATTCCAGAATTACAGCAAGATAGTAGCAGATGTAGCCCTTGCTTATTGCACATCTTCATCTCTATCCTGTTGCTGTCTTGCTTTGCTGTTCATCTGCTTCTGTAGCATATATTATCATTGACAATATCTATTGACCCGCCAGTAGCTCCCAATATTGCTGCTATAGCAGCATTCCCCTCTGTTCAATAAAATACTTCTGTTGTAAGTAGCAATATGAAGGAAGTCACATGGCATGAGGGGACCACCTGACTTCCACTCCTCTCTTCCTCCTCCCCATCACTATTCCAAGCTGGTGAAAATGTTTTTTTTCTCCATGCTTTTTTTTTTGCCATTCTTGTGTACTTAGATAAATTATACTTTTAAAAAACCCTTTCCCCGTAATTAGACAATGACAGCAAAAATTCTATTAAAAAAAGGCACATATGCCCGAAGTGGCAGGGTTATGGAACTGGTGCAACAGGACAGAAATTGCCAAGCCAGCAGAGTCACAGCACACTCGTGCAAATGAAGCGGTGGTGCAATAGTTTTGGCTTTAATACCAGTATGTCCCCCTTTGCTTCACTAATGCAATTGCTATGAGAAAGGAAGCTGATGTGATAATGTCCTATATGTTTGTCAAGCTCCTCTGCTATACCTGGTGTATAGCTAGTTGAGTTTGGGTGACTGGCTCTAAGCAAGTACAGACCCATGACCTGTAAACAGGGAGTGTATTGTTCAGGATGAATTGTGTATTGCAACTTTAGGAAAGAATGTTAATTTGTACTGTTTCCTACATTCTTGATAAAATTCAAATAAAATTTATTTAATATGTCACTGAGAGATGTTGGCCCAATACAGAACTTTCTGTACCAGTAGTGTACCGTCTTTGCTACTAATGTTCATATTATCTTATAATTAGCATACTGTTTTCTTGAAGATGGATTGCATACTACATATTATGCACCTCCTGATGTTATTACCATGCCACAAAATACCACATCACAAGATAACTACATGTTCATATGAAGAATGAAGGGATCATTCATGGGCACAAACACCAGCAGTTATTACCTGGGTCACGAATTTGCTGGCCAGATCAATATTGCCTCCTCTTACTGGATAGAATTGAGAGCCTTCCTCTAAATTTCCCCTACCTGAAGAAGTGGAACCCTCTCTCACACAAAGATATCAGTGATGGCATTTGTGCTAATATAAACCGTATAGGCAAGAGCTGAATGAGGTTCCACACAGAAGAAGACACTAACCATTATACTGAAATGGCTGTCCCAGCTTAGAACAAGCTGGTGCAAATGATGACCTACCAAGATAAAGAGAGCCCAGAGGCCTAAATGCCCTAAAGGCATCAGTTCCCATCTGATCTTGGAAACTAAGCAGGTTGCCTAAGACAACCCTATGAAATTTATGGGGTTGCCATAAGTAAATAGGTGACTTGAAGGCACATGCACACACGACAATATCATAAGACCTCCTGGTTTTATTTCTGGCAAAACCTACAAGATGAGAAGGGATTTCCAAACAGTACAATGACTACAGTACATAGTGGCCAAGTCATGTTTGGCTTTGTACTTCACAAGTTGTACAGACCTGAGACTAGATGAAGTCTACCAAGGGAGCTTCTGCAAGGAAGTGAACTCTGCTGGCCAGACATTCTCACACAGGTCATGTTCTGTTTATACATTTGTTTAGAGCCTATATTTGTCCAAGCTTCACTGGAGCTTGTAATATCAGCAGTACTAGAAATGCTTGGAGCCTTTGCCAACTGACACTTTGGGAAGAGCGTATTTATCATGGCCTTTAGGTAACTGGTTACAAAAAATGGCAATGACCATGTATGAGTTCTAGACATTGGATCTGATGCACCAAGAAGCATAGAATATGTGGTAGACTGCACACCATGCCAGCATACCTAGCCTGACTTGTGTTAGTGGAGTTATGCAAACTACTCTATCATGGGTTTGGGCCAATGGTTTTACAGTCATATAAAATCCAACTTTGGGAACTAATGACTGCTATATATATATATATATATATATATATATATATTCCTATTAAAAAAAGCTGTAAAGGGCTCAAATATGTCACCGGCTGCATAGATGGGAAATATGTCTATATATTGCATGCCACCAATTTCCTCAAGATTACTTCCTGACTACATTTATTCCATAAACAACATCAGGAACCATAACTTATAGTGTGACAGTCGAAGACATTTGGCTAATATGATGAAAAGGCAGAAGAGGAAACAAGGGGAAAATAACAACTTTAAGAGAAAGAGAGACTTGAAAGAAAAGCATTACAACAAAATAGCAAAGAATGTAAACAGATTATAGATACTGTGCCTGGGATCTTCTAATGGATGGAAAAATAGATGACAGATAAAAATGATAAGGCATGTCAGAAAGAACAAAGCCTCATTATGTGCATCATTCCGAAGAAAGAATTAGAGTCCAAAGGTTAAGTGTGGGTATCAATGAATATGAATAATGAGGACTAGAATAACTCAGTGGCAAGCTTAGTTAATAAATCAGCTCCTGTGTGACTTGCAGGACATTGTTGTTGCCTATAAAGCATGAATAAACCTATGATTAGGCATCCCTATCTCCCTAAGATATTGTTTCAGGGAGTCCTTGTATTGCTTTTTTGGAGCATCCCTCTTAAGCTGACCTGTGGCAAGTTCACCATAGAGTAGTATTTTTGGGAGGCGATGGTCCTCCATCCTAGAAACGCGCCCTGCCCAGCACAGCTGTGTTCTCAATATCATGGCCTCAGTGCTGGTGATCCCTGCTTGCTCAAGGACAGCAACATTCGTCACATAGTCAGTCCAGTGTATATTGAGGATTGTGCGTATACAGCACTGATTAAAGCGTTCAAGGAGTTGTAAGTGGTGGCGATAGGTGACCCATGTTTTAGATCCATAAAGGAGAATAGACAGTACAATGGCTCTATACACACTGATTTTTGTCCTTTGCCTCAGGTGTTTATTACTCCAGACTCTTTTGTAAAGTATTCCAAATGCGATATGTGCCTTTGCTAATCTGTGATCGATCTCTTTGTCAATCTTGGCATCTGAGGAGATGATGCTTCCCAGGTAGGTGAACTGCTGAATGGACTTGAGCACAGATTTGCCGACGGCAATGTGGGGATGGCGGTGTTTGTCCTGTGGTGCAGGCTGGTAAAGAACTTCCATTTTCTTCAGGTTGACTTCCAGCCCAAACAGCTCTGCAGCTGTTGTGAAGCAGGATGTTAGGCACTGCAGAGCTGCTTTTGTGTGGGCAACAAGGGCAGCATCATCAGTGAAGAGCAGCTCACGGACTAGATAGATTAGATTAGAGTCTTAGGGCTGGTTTACACGGCAGATTTATTGCGGCAACTTGCGCTTTAATTCTTTTCCGCATCTGTGCCAGTCAGGTTTTTTTTCTAATTATGACGCTTTTTCATTCAGACTTGAAAAAGTGTGGGGGGCGTGGCCTCCCAACCAGAGGCAGGCTTTATGGGGAAGGGCATAGACCTTCCTTTGAAGCCCTGCATTTTCGAGCTAAAGAAAGACTCACAGACTGCCAAAATAGCAGGGGGGAAGATCAAAGAAGTGGCTCTGTCTCTCTCTCTCTAAATCTGCCTGTAAATGAACTCAGTCACTGCCTGAAGCAGAGGGTCAGCAATTTGCGGACCCAGACCGTACTGCTCCTCCGCCCCTTGAATGATACACACATGCAACTTCATTTTCTATAACTTGTATTGGTTACATATTCAGAATACATGGTTAGGTACAGGTTAGTAAAGTAAGAAATACATGTTGAGGTAGATTTGATTGTAATAATATGGCAATAAATTGGCCGCAATTTGCAAGCTGGAATGGTTGGCGGCAATGTATGGGTCGTGATCTCCTTCTTGCCCAGCCATGTGGGCAATGGCGGATTTGTCCATCCCAATCCCTTCTCCTAGAGGAGAGAGCCAACGGCCGGGCCATCCGCCCAACTCTCTCTCCTCCCCTGGAAACAATTACATGTTAGCAACGCGGGAGGGGCCTCCCTTGCACCTGAACTTGAACTTGAACTTGCCCTTGAACTAGTACTCAATGGAGGCCCCTCCTATTCTTGCCTTATCACGACCCAATACATCCGCCACTAAGGTGTTTCCCCATGTGAACCGCCTTCTGCCAACCATTACCACTATCAACAGGCAGGCCTACTGGTCTTCCTGGGCCTTCTGCGGCTGGGCAATGCCTTCCCTGGTCGTATGTAGTTGACATATGCCCTGGAACACCAACGGCCGATTCTCATGATGGACTCCAAAGACATGCCTGCCTCCGCTGCCATGGTAGCCACCCCTATCCAAAATGAATGGCTGCCAAATTCTTCTGCCAGCCCCAACAGCCAGACTGCCATCTTCAGCACGTTCATGAATTGGAATCTGGTAAGCGGGACTCCATCTCTGTGCCTGAACAGGGGACCTCGATCGTTGCCCCTTACTTCCATGAAGGCCTTCAAGCTTGCTAAAGGGCATGGGGTCGAGCCCTCCAGCCTCCTCAAATGCAGAGTGACCCCCCGGCCATGCTGATCCGCCTTCAATCGCCTGATGCACAGGGCCAGGCTGTTGGTGCCCATGGTGACATCCCTCAACTGCAGAGCCCTGCCTGACTTGTCTGTTTTCGAGGAACACACCACCTCCCCAACCCACAGTGCCCCGAAGAATGCGATCGTGAATGCCACCCCGGAAAGCAGCGCCTCGTAGTTGGAGTGGCAGATGGACGGCAGGAGGGCTACCAGCTAAGCCAGGCCCAGTATAAGGTGTTGGTTTAAAGCTCTAAATGGCTTGGGTCCAACTTATCTCCGGAACCGCCTCCTCCCATACAATCCTCCCCGCGCACTCTGGTCCTCTGGGAGGAATTTGCTTCAGCCACAAAAATCCAGGCTGTCTGCAACCTCCCAGAGGGCCTTTTCGGTAATCGCCCCCAAATTGTGGAATGACCTGCCGAATGAGATCCGTCAGATAACAAACCTGAATAGCTTTAAAAAAGCACTGAAGACGGAGGCCATTTCGGCAGGCCTTTCCTAATTAGATCCCAGCCTCAGGGGATCCTGGCCTCTTTTAGTCCGCTGGCCATTTATTGTATTTTATAGTATTTATTGTTTTAAATGTGATTTTAGATCAGTTGGTTTTAATTTATAATTGTTTAATATTTTTTATGGGGGAGGGTGGGGGTAGGGGGTGTTTGGGGATTTTATCTGTATTGTATTTTAATTTTTGTAAGCCGCCCCAATTGTTTTGACAGAGGGGTGGGGTATAAATAAATATTATTATTATTATTATTATTATTGTTATTTATTAGCATCACATGCGACACCGGGCGCCTTGCGTCCAGCGCCCTTGGTGTCGCCCTCCTCCATCCCTCCATTGCTTTTCTTACCAAGGAGTTGCAAGGTTCCCCAAGCCCTGCCGCTTTGCTGAAGAATGAAATGCCAGCCACCCGGCCAGCTATGGTCCTAGGCGCCAGCCCTCTGTCTTTCAAGGAGGCCATATAATGCAGCACCTCCTGCTCTGATGCTGGTCCCGCTGTCCCGTAGCCATGACTCTGCGTGAAGGCCATGAACTGGGATGCTGCCCTCTCGTAACATGCCTGCATGGAAGGTGCCAAGGAGTCCGCTATGCCCTGGATCACAGTTCACTCCAAGGCTCCAGAGGTCTGCTGGGAAAGGCACTACTGTGTCGTCCGCATCCGGCGCCAGGATACGGAACCATTCCTCCTGAAACCGAGATAAGGCGTTTGCAATCTCGTTATCCACGCCTGGGATGTGCCGAGCATGGAAGCTGATGTTGGCCTCCAGGCAGGTTAGCACAAACCTGCGCACTAGCCGCATGACCCTGTCTGACCTGGAGGACTGCCTGTTGATAATCCTGACCACTGCTTTATTGTCACACCCGAAACAGACCTTCTTGTCCCTGAATTCCCCGCCTCACAACGTTATGGCTACCAGGATGGGGAAGAATTCTAAGAATGTGAGGTCTCTGGTCACACCCGTGGATGCTCACTCGGGTGGCCATGGTTGAGCACACCAGTGTCCTGCATAAAAAAACCCAAATCCCAGGTGGCCTGCTGCATCTGAGTGGACCTGTAAACTGCCCTCCAGCTCCATGTGCCCCTGCCATGTGGTGACGCCGTTGTAATGCTGAAGAAAAGATAGCCACACCCTCATGTCTTCCTTCACGCCTTTTGTGAGGCAAATTCAGTGGTGCGGTGCCCTGACCCCCCCAGTGATTCTGGCAATACATGCACAAAAGGCCCTCCCGGGGGACACCACCCTGCATGCAAAGTTCAGATGACCCAATAGAGACTGCACTTCCTTCAACGTGGCTTTCTCTTTCCCCAGGAGGCCAACCAGCGACACGCGCAAGCCATCGATCTTGTGTCAGGCAGTCTGGAGATTCCCTGTTCCGAATCAAGCTGTATCCCCAGGTACACCCACATTCCTGCCCCCCCCCCCCGGCAGGTCCCATCATCAAGAAATCATCCAAGTAGTGCGTGACAAAGGGGGAACCCGCCCTGTGCTGCAGGGCCCATTCGAGGAATGTGCTGAATGTCTCAAATGCTGAGCAGCTGATGGAGCAGCCCATGGGTAACGCCATGTCATAGTACCACTTGTCCCGGAACCTGAAGCCCAATAGGCAATGGTCATCAGGATGCACAGGCAGCAGCCGGAAGGCCGATTGAATGTCACACTTTGCCACGAGAGCACCCTGACCACAATTCTGCAGGAGACGTACTGCGTAGTCCAATGATGCGTATCTCACTGTGCAAAGTTCCTGTGGGATAGCATTATTGACTGAAGCCCCTTTGGGATAAGATAGGTGGTGAATTAGGCGGTATTCCCCGGGGGCCTTCTTGGGCACTACCCCCAATGGTGAAATCCTGAGGTTGGGCAGGGGGCACTGATCGAAAGGGCCCGCAGTGCATCCCGCCTCTATCTCCTTGGCAATCTTGCGTGCCAGCACCTCAGGCAACTGTGCCACTGATTTCAAGTTGCCTGAGGTGGTGGCTTCCCTTGGGCCCTGAAATGGGATGCGGAACCCAAACTCAAATCCCTCCGCCAAGTAGATTGCAGCCTGCTTCTTGGGGTAGGCTGCCAAAAGAGGGCGCATGCCCCCACCCCCTTGCCTGATTCATTTTGCGGCGCCACTACTGGAGGAGCCGCTGGCTCCTGCGTCCTTTCTGTTGCCAGCAGCCGCTGGGCAATTGCTCTGAAAGGACTGGCCACCACTTCCTTGCTGGGGGCAATTCACCTTCAGGTGCCCGCCCCCACAACCATCGCAGGAATGCTCGAACCTGCATTTGTACCTGGAACACTTGCCTCCATTGTACTCCCAGCACACCGGTTTCTTCCCTTCCTTCTTGCGTGCCGCCTTTTGGGGGTCACCCTTTTCCCGCCTCCCAGGTTCTGTGGCCTGCAGCCAGGTGGGATAGTCGATGGTCTCCCATCTGTGCATGGGCGGCCTGGATGCCTTTTTTCTGCACTCAATGTCATACAGGATGGCATTGGAGTCCCCCGCTTGGGCCCACACCAACAGAACCTGGTGGAGGTGATTGACCAAGTGCCAGGCCCACTCAGGGCCACCACCCCCATGAAGACTGTGGACCCGTTGAGCCAGTTGACAAAGGTGCGCTCCGCCGGTTTCCTCGCTAGATTTGTCACTCTCTTTTTTGTCGCTCTTGTGCACCCTGGTTTCGGCCCCAAGGGGCGATGCCAGCGTGAAAACATGCACATAATAACCTTGCAGAATCTTGGAGCGCACCTTGTGATCCAAGTGACCTCCAGGAGGGTCCTCCTTGGATTTGGCTTCCCTGAGCTCCTCCCCCTGAGGGTGCTTGCTGCCCGCCTTCCTTTCCTCCCCCGCCTTTTCAGTGGCTCGCCTGAGTTTGAGGGCCCAGCCCGGCAGGCCTGGCTTGAAAGCCCCCTTTTCCCAATACCTGTATTTGTCCTCATCCGAGGACTCACCTGAGGAAGAACCTGAACGGGATCATCTGCATTTCCTGCTCGGGCTGCGCTTGCCCCTGGATCTGCTTCACCGCTGTGACGAGGGGCCACACGAGTCTGACTGGCTATGCTCCCTGGAACAACTCCTCCCCTAGGATCTGGATTGTCTGGACCGACTGCTGCTACTGGGGGGTCCCAGACTGGAAGAGGTGCTGGGTTTGCCAGCAGAGGTACCAGGTTCCCCTGGCCCCGACAACTCCGCAGCTGCCGGCGCAACCTGCTCGTTGCTAGAGGAGGCATCTTTGTCCATCTTCTGAAGGACCACAGACAGAACCCCCATAACATCAGCGAGGATGGGGGCCGGCTGGCCAAAAGCCTCCACAGGAGGCCGAGGGGGCGGGGACGGGTTGCTGCCACTGTTGCTCCCTTGCCCCGCCCCCTCACCACCATCCATGGTTCCCCCCCTTGCGGGGGCTGTGGTTTCACCACCTGCTGCCTCTTGGGCCCCATGCCTGCTGCCAGCACCTCCCAACCCTCCTGTTATGGCACCGTACGGCAGTCATGTGTAGGTACAGTAATGTGCCTGAGCTTTTTTTAAACTTTATTTCAGCGCCGACCGCCACTCCGTGGCCCGAAACCTGTAAAAGCAAAAATTCTCTGCCTTGCTGTTTGCTTCCCTGTCCCTCTTGTCCCACACCCCATGCATCTGTGTGTGTGGGGGTGCCTGCCTGCATGGCCCCAGGCCCCCCCACTTTCCCCAGACCCCCGTCGACTGCCCCCCAGAGCCCCTACTGATGTCCCTTGTGGGGTTTTTTTTGTAGACTGCGGGGTACCACATCCATCCACGTGGAGAAGCACCAGTGCGAAGGCCAGTGGGGGGGGCTCCCTGGCAGTGCTGGCCGTCCCCACCTCGACAGGATGGTCTCCTAGGCACAGGGAGGGGGAGAGGGGGGCGCCTGCCTTGCGTGGGGACCCAGTAGCCGAAGCCACTGCCTGCCTTTGCTGGTACACCCTGGTGGACTGCCGGACAGCAGCTGAAGCTCCGCGGGCCTACCGCCCCCCAAAAAGGGGGGGTGTAGCCACTCCAGAGGCACCTGCCTGCTGCCCCCCTGTTTGGGCTCTCCCGGCAGCTGCTCATGCCCTCTCGCTACCCCCTTTTTTTTTCTTGGGCTCGCCTCGCCACCTCCCCAAAGAAGACTCGGCGGGCCTCAAACTCTGGCCCCGGGCTCCCCGGCTGGAGGACTGATCACTGGCCCACCCAGGCTGCTCTCCCACCCGACCCCCTTCTCCTTCCGCAGGCCTCCCCTGCCTACATGTATCTGCGGGATGGTGGAGAAATGGCCGTTTTGCAGGCCGCGACGGAGCACCTGGCTGCTGCCTCCATTGCCACCCTGCCTCTGGGCCAATCCCGGCCCCACACGGACATTTATAGGCCACTTTCCCACCCTCCCGCAAACCAATCGGGGCAAGGCAGGCCCGCGACCATTGGTTCGCTCCTTCTCCCTCCCCCCCAGCAGCAAAGGCTGCTGGGAGGAAGAAAGGAAGATGGTGGCACCCTGTGGATCGCCATGCGGCCACCCCCTTCCCCCCCGCCAGGCTTCCCAAGCCGAGCGGGGGCGGGGAAAAAGGGGGGGTGGGAACAGGAGGGCCAGAGGGTTGGCAGCCGGATCGGGCCACAAAACAGCTTGCTGACCAGCGGTAAGCCTGCCTCTCTGCTGAAAGGCATTGCTGCCATGCCGAGGATCCTAAGGTGAACCTATTACAAGTTTTTTCAGCACGATTTGTTTAGTCAGGGTTCACAGACTTGCAAAATAGCAGAGGATTTTTCACTCTACCTCCCTGGTCCCCCTCCCTCCCCCCCTCTCTCCCTCGCTCTCTCTCCCTCCCCCAAGCAGAGCTGACAGACGGGAACTTTATGACTGAAAGGTGTTGGGAATCCTTTTTCTTGGCAGACTTGCAAAATAGCTGAGAGAATTTTTCAAAGTTTCCTGAACGCTACTGAACTCAGTACCCCTCATTTAAACCCACCCATTGCATCAGAGCAACCAATCACAATGCAGATCTGCTGCAACCCTTAACGGAATGGTAGTTTACACTGCCATTAAAGCGCTACATTGCAAATATACCTGCAAAAGTAGCGACATCCCTTGCCACGCTATATTTGGGTGTTTTACCTTACCCCTTTCTGAATGAGGCGATGCTGTGCTGTGATCCGTGTGAACTATGAGCTATCTTAGTGGTATATTTAGAGGAATATTTGCCCGTGTAAACGACCCCTTAGTGTGAGCCCTCAGACGGCTTAAGTTAAACAAGCTATCATCAGTACGGTAATGTATATAGATGCCGTCGTCTTCTTCAAGCTCTGCTGTAGCCCTTTGAAGCATCATGCTGAAGAAGATTGTAAATAAAGTTGGAGCAAGAACACAACCTTGCTTCACTCCATTAGTTATTAGAAAGGGCCCTGAAAGAGCATCGCCATATCTGACTTGACTGCACTGGCCCTCGTGTAAGCAAGGAATTGGGGGGGGGACATCCTAGTCTTTCCAGGATCTTCCACAGACCTTTTCTACTCACAGTGTCGAAGGCTTTGGTGAGGTCGACAAATGTTACATAGAGACCCTTGTTCTGCTCCCTACATTTTTCTTGCAGTTGTCTAAGGGCAAATACCATATCTGTAGTACTCCTATTGGCTCTGAAGCCACATTGGCTTTCAGGGAGAAGTTCTTCTGCAATAGCGGGAACTAATCTGTTCAGGAGTATCCTTGCAAGGATTTTTCCAGCAATAGAGAGTAGTGTTATGCCTCGATAGTTTGAGCAATCAGATTTTGCTCCTTTTTTCTTATACAGGGTGTTGATGACTACATCTCGGAGATCTGATGGCAGTTCCCCTTTTTCCCAGCAATTCACAAGTGGAATTTATCATGGAGTGCATGACCTCCGTGTTTCCAAACTTCAAGTGGGATTCCATCAATCCCAGCTGCCTTACCGTTTTTCATCTGCTGTATGGCCTTAAGGGTCTCTTCCAAAGTGGGAGCTATGTCCAATTCATTTTTCATCAGTTTTTGTATCATAGATTGGATAGCTGAGCCTTGGACTACTCGGTTGGCACTAAAGAGACTTTGAAAATGTTCAGCCCATCGATTCAGAATGGAGGGTTTATCAGTAATTAATGTTTGACCATCTGTACTGTATAAGGAGCTTTGGACCTGATAAGTAGGTCCAAACACTGCTTTAAGAGCTTCATAAAATCCTGTATGATCACCCAGATCTGCACAGCATTGTGTCTTTTCTGGTATATTGATCTACCACTTGTTCTGCATGTCTCAGAGTTTTTGTTGAAGTTTACTACATGTGAGGCAGAAAGCTGCTTTTCTTACAAGGCAAGTTGGCTGGGCGAGGTATGCCTGGTGAGCAGTTCTCTTCTTTGCCAACAGCTCCTGGATCGCTTGGTTGTTTTCATCAAAGCAGTCTTGATTTTTCTTGTGGGAGAACCCGAGGGATTCTTCTGCAGACTGGAGGATACTGGTTTTGATATGTTGCCAAAGCACTGTAGGAGAAGGATCTATAGGGTGGTCTTTAAGTTTTCTTTGCAGATTTGCCTGGAAGTTGTCTCTCATGGTAGCTTGTTGAAGATTGTTGACTTGGAGTCTCCTCTTTAAGATGCCACCCCTCTTAGGTTTGAACTTACGATGAAGATTTAGTTTACATCTGATGAGGCGATGATCTGTTTGGCATTCTGCACTGGGATCACTTGAAGGAAGAAGCTAACTAAGTAATTAACAAAGACCCCCTGGAAAGTCTTTGCAAGTTGCAGCAACAAATCAGTTAAGCCTTGCAAAATTATAGCAAGCTGCTGCTCTACTAGCTAAATTGGAGATTTACAAATAGCCCTTTTCTCTTTCCCTGAGCTGAGCTCATCAAAACTGGATAATTTACACCCTTGTCTCCCACCTGGGGCTAACCTGTGCAAACTGGAAACTCAGGACCAGGACCTGAGATCTGGCAACGCTATTTGCCCATGCTTTCTTGAAGATGCCATAGTAATATGCCAGAAAGAAGTAGGGCAGCAGAGTCAGCCAGAAGGCTCTGCTCCATTGCGGCCTAGCAGTGCTCATTTAACCTCTTCTCCTGCTGTTCTCCCCTTCTGTCCAGAACATATTGGTCCCTAATTTCTCTTACAACTCTTTGGCTTCCCTCAGAGCCAGGCATTTGGGCCTGGTTGGCTCTGTGGAGAACAGTGCCATCAGTCTTCTGTCCTATTCTCAGTGTGTGAGAGAGGAGATTTTCACATGCCTAAAATACCCCCCGAAGAAATTGGGACAGAAATATTTCTGTCCTGGAAGCAGCGCCGCGGTTCGCACGCCTAGTCCCCTCTCCCGATATGCCGTCATCGTCACGCTGGGTTATTTCTTCCCTCTTCCGGAATATTTTACTAACGGGAGTTCACCGTTAATAAAATATTCTGGAAGAGGGAAGAAATAACCCAGCGTGATGACAACAGCATATCGGGAGAGGGGACTGGGCGTGCGAACCGCGGCGCTTCTTCCGGGACAGAAATATTTCTGTCCCGAATTCTTCGGGGGGGTATTTTAGGCGTGTGAAAATCTCCAGAAAGTGAGCCACTGTGATAGTGGCACAGCATTGTTTTTCCTCCTGTCTCAGGTGTCACCAGTTTGCAGTACCACTGGTTTAAGCTATACAGTACACCTCAGGTGAATGTATACATGTTATCCTGAGACCTGCTGCCGAATACAGCAACTGGGGGTGAATTGCTGGCTCCATCCACAGACTTTAATCAAACATCTATTAAAAGCATTTTTTGTCAAGAGCTGGCAACTCTATTGACCAACTGTAGTTAGGTTAGAAACATTTTCTGGATGTGACATCAACCAGCAAATACAGTCAATAAGGTAAATTTACAATGTAGCAATCTATACTTTTCATTTAAAAAAAAACCCTCAGAACAGTTCATAATAATAAGCTAACAAAATAGTGATAAAACAATGATAGAAGGATAATAAAATATTTCATTAAAATCTCTAGGGATGATTGGCAAGCTTATAATGATGAAAATGGAAGAGCAAACAAGATTTCATTTGATGGTGGAACTACTCTTTGGAAACAGACACAAACCACCCCCATCTTTCATATTGTAGTAAAGAAGATTCACACTTGGTTTGGAAGAATCTCTGTAATTCACTATCTTTTTTAAACGTAGCAAAAAAATTAAGTCCAGGTTTGTCCCTCTGCACAGCAATAGGTTATGATGTACCCTCCTCTCAGCTGTCCTTGAAGGTCAATGCAAGAAGATCCCCTTCTCAGATAGACTATGCCCCTATAACTCTGCCAAACAGAAACAACAGAGTAAGTATTTACTCTAGTGTTCATACTGTAGGGACAGCAATCTCAGCCTTATTTCACCCCTATTGCATAAATATCAAGGACACACCCGACAATTCTACACCACTCTGTCGCTTTCAGATACCAGCCCTGAAACAACATACAGTGTTGCCAGATTCTGTGCAGCTGCGGTTAAAATTCGTCAGACAATGACCTCCGCACCAGAATAGTATCAACCTTGTCTTGTTATACTGGAGCTATGCAATCCGAAGGATCATTTTAAATACTGCTTTTATCCTGTTTTTAACCTGTGTTTTTACCTTTTTACCTGTGCTGGTCTATGACTGTAATAAAGATTCTGTTCTACGATATAAAGTACAAGAATATTAGATATCATTATGATTTGGAACAAAGCAGGATCATCAACAACAATTTTATTTATTTATTTATTTATTGAGTTTCTATACCGCCTGTCAGTACCAAAGCACTCCCTTTTGCTGATCCATCCATCCCCTGACTGATTTACTAAATTTGGTTGAGGAAGCAATAATCGCTCTGGAAAAAAAGTGTTTCCTTTTGTGTAGAAATAATGCATGAAGTATATTACATCCGGCATCATCTTTGAAAAGGCATTACTTTATTTGAGAGATTAGACAATCACATCCACAATGGTAGCTTGCTATCCACAGGTTTGTTAGTTTTTGGTGGGGCTAGCTCTAGATCCACTTTTGTTGGCCATTTGTTCATTTCCAAGAAAAAGATAAATAATTCAAAGCAACATGCACACCCCTGAATATCATGTAAAGGATATCCCCAATTTGAGGGATTGAAAGCATTTCCTTTTATAGTAGACACTGAATGAGACACCAAAATAATAATAATAATAATAATAATAATAATAATAATGTATTTTTAAATCCTTTATTTTGGGATGTGGGCCCTTCATAAAGACAGAAATGTATACATCATGTAATTTATTAATGTAGACAATATGTTAATTTTGCAGAGAAATACATGACTAGGCTAACTGAAATCAATACTTGCTTTTGGTATTTAGGTAGAACACTAACTTTTTACTAGTGTCTTCCTGATTGTCAGTACTGCATGCCACGAATTTCGACTGTTCCATTTTGCTGTTCTGAAAACCTAGCAAAACTAAATGATACCTATAACTGCAGTCTAAGAGACTTCTCGGTAATTAATCTAACCAACTGATTGACTATCTCAGCCCTAAGAGATATTACTATTAACATATTTATATATGTTGCCTTTATGCCAATGCATACAAGGCAGTTTACAAGTTAATAATACTTAAAGAAAAGAAAAGAAAAAAAGTGTTACAAATATAAATGAGATCAGAGTTGCCAGACCACTGGTGGTTTCTCCAGAAACTGAAGGCATGAGTTCCATAACAGGACCTTCATTTCTGCTTCCCTTTTATTTCAGGATGCTGGAATGGGGCAACATCTTGTAAGTGGGCAACTTCTGGCTGTCTCTCGTGCCCATGCCACACAATTTGCTGCCATACCACTGAATGTTAGCAACAGTGGTGGTAAAGAAAGAAAGAAAGAAAGAAAGAAAGAAAGAAAGAAAGAAAGAAAGAAAAAGAAAAGAAACCTCAATAGCGGAAATTTCCTTTAAAAGTGTTGAGACATTTCTTTAAAGCAGAAGGCTTCTGAGAGTGAGGAGGAGGGGGAGCTTTGTGAAAAAAAGTGGCAAAGAGGGCCTTTGAGGCCCACAAAATGGGTGGCAAGCCCTGGATATGGGCCACAGAACTCATGCTACCCATCCCTGTAACAGGTGGCAAACAAGGGCTTGAGCTGCATACATGAATGGATCTTCACTTGGTGTTTTACCCTACAGCAATTCCAATTTCCCCTGAATTACAAACTGCTGTCCCCCCCCCCCTCTCTCTCTCTTTCCATATATATATGTCAAGATCCTCAGTCCTCAACTGCCCTGCTCAGGTCTTGCAAATTCTGGGCCATGGCTTCCTTGAGTGAACCAACTGAACCTGCAGTGTGATCTCCCTCTTTTCTTACTGCCTTCCACTTTAACCAGCATTATGGTCTAGCAGGAATTGCTATGGTTCAATGGAAGAGTGAAATTTGGGCAAGAGATGCCTTTTCCCTTGCATACATATGCCCCTTTTTGGATCTCAGTCATAATTTATAGAATGGGATTTTTAATGCTATGGAAATTGAAAATATGAAGTTCGGGTAAAAGTACTTAAGGGAATTTGCACAGGCCATTTTTCCATATGACTTGGAAGTTCCTTATAACGTTCCTTGATAAATTGAAGCATTTGGTTAAGCCACTGCTAGCTGGCAGTGTTTCAGAATGTTACAGTTATGGTTGGGCAGGCACCTGTTCATGTTATTAAGACAGACCTTATCCTTAGAATGCCCCATTGGCCCAAGCTCTCCATCAAGACTCTAAGTACTGTAGCCATTACAGGGTCAGCAGGTCACGATGCAGTAATGCAGAGATTAGAACCATAAGGGATCCCACAGCATATTATGTTGCTTTTACATACAATCAGAAATTGAAATTAAAATGCCATAAATCCATCAACTGTGCTTGCCATTTTCAACAAGTAGCACAAGAGGAACGAGCTTGCGGGGCACTGTTCCTCAGACAGCTAGAGTCTGCATTGAATCAACATTTTTCCTCCCATGTTACTCATTCATTCATGAGTGAATCATATTTATTTTAATGGGGATCAGACAGGAGCCAGCGTGTTTGGTTGTCTGGGCTGGTGTCAAGGCTTAGGGCATCTTTGCACTGTAGTTCATCTTGCCTCAGAAAGGGCACCTGATTGCAGGGCAATGCTTACATCACAGTTGTGACTGGTCAGCTGTCACTTTGCTGCTTCTCTCTCTAATATCAATTCATCCTGGTGTTGGCATATAGTGGATTATGCAAATTCCCCTTTGATTTTCTATCTCTTTTGGTATCAAAGCACCCATGCTGTATCCAGTAATGTGAGCCAATTGGAAGAGACAGTTTCATAGCCAAGTGGCATGGGGCTTGGGCCTCTTACCCTTTCCTGGACTACCCAAGTAACTACTCATTTGAACCACCCTCAGGCTTATTTCTAGTGTACATGCTGAAATCAGAAACAATTACTATAGAAACTATACTGTATTCTGTGCTGTACTATACAGTGGGGAAGGTTCTTCTTCTCTCTTCTAGTGGTTATTTATCTAGAAAACCAGAAGACTGGACAATCTTTCAAACAGAGGATGGCTTTCTGTAAAATAGGACCTATAACCACCCCCATTACTTATCTAATGCCAGAAAAAGCACTATGGCATATCAAAGTTACTCTGATACATCTTTGGGAAGCACTGTAGATTCCATACATTATACCTTCGTATCTACCCTGTGTTTGGCACAGGAAGTATTACACTTCTTGTGGTTCTTTTTCAAATGCTTTAATCATGCTGTTTTTGCATCTTTGCATTTCATAAACCAGGGGCCCATTCACACTACATAATTATAGTGCTGTTATTCCACTTTAACTATCATGGCAACATCCTATGGAATCCTGGAACTGGCCTTTTAGGGATGAGCATTTACAATCATGTAAAAAGCATTCACAGTCATGTGAAATACTTGGGATTATTAATTACTGCTTCCATAGGAATTAAGATGCTAAGTAGCAGATAGGTGCTGCTAATCAAATGCCCTTGATCATAGAAAGTGTGACCACTTCTATAAAAGCCAACGTTTTAACCATTTGCTGGTCATTCAGGTGTGTGTTAACACAATGTCAAGGAGGAAAGACATCAGCATTGATCTTAGAGAGGCAATTGTTGCTGTGCATCAATCTGGGAAGAGTTATAAGGCCATTTCCAAACAATTTAAAGTCCATCATTCTTCAGTGAGAAAGATTCAAAAGTGGAAAACATTCAAGACAGTTGCCAATCTTTCCAGGAGTGGACATCCTAGCAATTTCACTCCAAGGTCAGACCATGTAATGATTAGAGAAATTGCAAAAAAACCAAGAGGTACATCTCAGACTCTACAGGCCTCAGTTAGCATGTTAAATGTTAAAGTTCATGACAGTACAATTAGAAAAAGACTGAACAAGTATACAGTAGTTTGTTTTGAAAGTGTTGCCAGGAGAAAACCTCTTCTTTCTAAAAATAACATGGCAACATGGCTTAGGTTTGCAAAGTTGCATCTGAAAGAACAACAAGACTTCTGGAACAATGTCCTTTGAACAGACGAGACCAACGTGGAGATGTTTGGCCATAATGCACAAACATCTAGCACATTTGGCAACCAAACGCAGCATATCAGCACAAACACCTCATGCCAACTGTCAAGCACGGTGGTGGAGAGGTGATCATTTGGGCATCATTTGCATCCACAGGACCTGGGAACCTTGTAGTCATTGTTCAATCATGAACTCCTCTGTATACCAAAATATCTAGAGTCAAATGTGAGGCCATCTGTCTGACAGCTTAAATTGGGTCATGCAACAGGACAATGATCCCAAGCACACCAGCAATGTACAACAGAATGGCTGAAAAAGAAAAGAATCAAGGTGTTGCAATGGCCCAGTCAAAGTCCAGACTTCAACATAACTGAAATGCTGTGGTGGGACCTTAAGAGATCTGTGTATAAACAAATGCCTGCAAACCTCAATGAACTGAAGCAAGGTTGTAAGGAAGAATGGGCCAAAATTCTGCCACAACAATGTGAGAGACTGATAAAGTTATACAGAAAATGATTACTTCAAGTTATTGCTGCTAAAGGTGGTTCTATAAGCTGTTGAATCATAAGGTGTTCTTAGTTTTTCACACATGGCTTCTCCATTTTGGCTTTATTTTTGTTGAATAAATTATGACAAAGTGTAATATGTCATGTGTTGTTCATCTGAGGTTGTATTTACCTAATTTTAAGACCTGCTAAAGGAACAGATGATTGTTATTATGTCCAGATATGTAAAACCATAGAATTCAAAGAGGATGTACGTCCTTTTTCACACAGCTGTAGAATTCTCAGCCAGAGAGCTTCTCTAGTGCCTCATCACCAAACCACAAACCCCGG
The DNA here is from genome assembly GCA_030847615.1 of Gambelia wislizenii. Taxonomy (NCBI): domain Eukaryota; kingdom Metazoa; phylum Chordata; class Lepidosauria; order Squamata; family Crotaphytidae; genus Gambelia; species Gambelia wislizenii. The sequence continues at coordinate 157,760,099 of JAUMIR010000001.1, read as the reverse complement.
GATTCCATAGGATGCAGCCATGGCAGTTAAAGTGGAGCGATAGCAGTACAATTGTCTAGTGGGAATGGGATCCAGGTATTTAAACCCGAAACATACCCAAGGAGTATTAGAACCAAAAAGCCATTCAAAATAGGAAGTGACTTCACAGACCTACCACTTAGCTAGCAGCCACCTACTGCATCTTGTTAATATAAATGTGGCCAAATAGTTAGCAGCACATTTGGTGCTCTATTGCCTGTTTAGCAAATTGCAAGGAAGGTACCAGCTGGATAAGCCAATGAATGATAATTGTGCACTGTAAGGGCCATGAAGGAAACATCCTGTGCTTCTGTCTGTCTGTCGGGGATGCTTTGATCGTGATTTCCTGCGTGGCAGGGGGTTGGACTGGATGGCCCTCGTGGTCTCTTCCAACTCTACAATTCTATGATTCTGATTCTAAAACTATGCAACAGATCTCATTAAGGCCAACTGGTCAGAGCTGCTCACATCTTTCACTGAACTTCCAGTGGTCCTGCTATGCAAGACTGGTGGTAGATGAAACAGGAACACAGTGTATGCCTCTGACTCCCATCTTTGTTTTATTACTTCTTAGAGAATGACTCGTCTACTTTTTCTCCAGAGAAACAAATGCAGTCACAGTAGAGCAATTAGGAGGCAGAGAGAGCCTTGTGACTATTGGCTTGAAACAGATGTTTGGGTTGTTAGTCTCTTGCCTGAGCAACAGCTATAAACAAGCCCCCAAGGTGGTCACCAGAAGCATATGGGAGATTGCATCAGATGAGTAGTGCCAACATTCTTGGGACATAGGCCAGGCCTAGAATTTCTCAGCTCTGGCTTGTGGACAATCCCACACAAATTGGGATTATTAGCAGGTATTCATGAAGCCATCTACTGTTACATCCCCACCCTTCAACCTCTTCCAATCCCACTATTAGAGTATTTCGTTTCAAATTGATAATTCCTCAAAACAAAATCCTCCAAAGCTTCAATAGCCTGTCTGTGGCTTTCTGAATGAATAAATGTATAAAATTTCCAAGGCATCTTCCCCATTCCAGACGGATATGAAGCATGTGGCATGGTGTTTCTCTTTTCCTCCAATATGCGTGCCATACTGGTTTTATTTTATTTTATTTTATTTTATTTTATTTGCAAAGGATGGGCGTGGGTGTGCAAAGAAAGGAAACATCCTGTTGCATGTAAAAAGCAGATCTGCCTGTGGCAAGTGCTGGTCAAAAGGGATCCTTACACATTGATATCAGGTTACTTTTTAATTAGAGGTTGGACTTTTAAAAAAGACAATGGAGTTTGCCTTTATAAACAGCAGGCTATTTAAGGATCCCAATTACAGAGCACTGAGTATCAAATAATTTATGTGCTGATAATCTCCTGGTAATCCTCAGGGTGTTGCCAGAGTGTAACAGTTGTGATGACTCCTCTGATTCTTACATGGATTTGTTCTCCTACCACTGCTGAGTTTTTTTTACCTCCCCCACGTCATATCTCCCCTCAATCCCACCCCCCACCCACCAGTTTTATGTTTGGCACAGCTCATTGAAAAGCCACAGTTACCTTGCAGCCAAACCACTGGGCTCAAGCTTAGCTAAGAGGAATAAGCAACAGCTCATCTGCGACAGAGCCTTTGGTGGAAGTGTGGCCAATTAGTCACACGTTTGGTGTTCTAATTAGGCAGCAGCTTGGCTTTTCAGAAAATGTGCTGTTGATTTAGGTACTTCCTCAAACAATGCTAAATTGTGTTATGTGAAATTCAATTAGTTCTCTTTCTCTCTCTCTATCCCTCCCTCCCTCTCCCTTTCTTTCCCTCCTTTAAATGTTTCCACATCTGTTATTCTTTAAACATAAAGTGATGAGGAGAGAAGGAGAAGTGAAAAGCCAGAGTCTCCATTGGTGAAATATGTTAGGCCTCTGGGACCAGGCCTTTCCCCAGTTGTTGACCCTGAACAGTGATATACAGGAAGGAACAAAGTTGGAGAGCTATCATGGTGAAACCCTTGAAAATAAATCATTATACAAGAAATACTGCAACTATAAGGGGATGTAATCTCTTCTGATAGCCATAAAACTGAGGTTTGTTTGAAAATGGATGGCATGAGAAAAGTGCCATTAAGAAGCAAAGGATCATAAATTTGGTCTTAATTTTTTATTTTTATTTTTTTAAAAATAATAATTTACATGTTTAAATTTTTACATGCTCAAGCAAATATTTCACATCGTTGGGTTAACAAACTATTTTTTTTTTAAAGTCTTTTTCTTTACCAATACAACACTGCTCTGAACGGTAGCACATTAAGATTTCATGCCTGATGTGCAATGCAGATTTTTTGCTAAATTAGTTTTATTCTGATTGCAAAATGTCCTGGTGTAGGTGAATTTTTTAATGGCAAATTTGGAAATGGTTAATTTTCTTCCTTGTGAGAATAATTTTGTACTGCTAAACCATTTTGCACTCTGCTGACAGCATTCTTAGAAAAATGCTGTTGGATTTCTGTTTTGGCTTCGCCAATGGGCTAATGACTGTGTTGAGAGCCAAACTGGCATTTGGTGAATGGGCTGGCTAACCAAAATAAAAGGCCAGGGTTACCTCAGTTTCACCATTCAATTTACACTAGACTAGAGATTTAATTTTTTAAAAAAATACCCTGGTGATGCATACCAAACTCCTTCTGGGATTATTTATAAATATACCAACACTCTTTAATTCTGTAGCATTGCTGCATTTTATTTGCATTACCAAGGAAAAGTATGAGCATGGCTTCTTGAATGCTCCTAAGGCCCAGATACAGACTCTACAGATGTCAGTAACACATATCAGTTAAGGCAAAACAGCCTCTCTTGCACAGTGACTCTGCTGAAACCTGTTGCTGTCTAAAGGTGACATTGTACATGCATTCAATCCTTGTTACTGTTATCACCTTTTCACTGACCAACATTTCAGACCTTATCTGTTTGGCTGGCAGGCCATGCTTTAGGTTTGTCAAAGGCCGGATATACCCTGTGTGGCTTTTTGATGATGTATCTTGATAAGATTTGTAGAAAGTGAGAGATGGAGTTGTCAGCACCATTTTATGGCACCTCAGTACATGCCAGAAAATGAAAATATTTTCAGAAGTGATAGCATTATTTTGACTGGCGACAGGGACTTTTAGGACAATAAATCTACAAGGGTAGCTCAATTTAAACTTGAGTAAAAGACTTGTCAGGATCAAGGGAGCTTAAAAGAAGTGTCACCTTTGATTGGTGGGTGCATCATTGAAAAAAAGATTTGAGACTTTAAAGAAGTCTTAAAGTGTGGAAAGGAAAATGCAAACATTTGTATTACTAGCAATACATTATTACATGTCTCTAGCATATAATGATTCTCTTAACAGATATCATAGGGACTTAAAGTAGTATCTGAGACAAATAAATGAATAATTAGGACATCTGAGGGAAAAAACAGCCTTGAAAGTCAAATCAGAAGGTAAAGTAGAGTTACACACATCATGAATGCATATGTCTCAAACAGAATGCCAGAATGGTCAGACATTTAAAAGGTTGTCGAATGATGAATTTTGCCTATATAGAGTAAGGGGACATAGGAAACATGGCCTAGGAACTGCAGTATATTGGGAATATAATCAGGAGATGCAGGCAATTTGGATGTGTATACCGGAGGCATGGCTGGATTAAGCTGGTTTGGGTCCTGGAACACTTCCCAAAACATGTTCCTCCATGTGTACATGTAATTCTCCCCTTCCAGGACTGAGGTAGGGGGTGCCTTTGGACACATCCCCTCCAACTGTCCTGATTCGGCAGGGATAGTCCTGATTAACCCACTTTTCCAGCTACATTTAAAATGTCCCAGTTTACCTCTCCCTTTGTTCTCATTTACTTCAATTGTTGCAAACTGATTTCAAAGTGCAAAAGTAGTTTGCACTCAATTAATTCATCAGTGATGAAAGGAGAGGAAGGGACAGACTCTTTCCCTTCCCATGCTCAGGCAAAAGCAAACTGCTACTGCCTCTCCTGGTTTGTGTATTCTAGTTCATTAATAATTTGTGCCATCTTGATCACACACTAATGTTGCTTGGCCACATGTGTCCTGGTTTTAATCTGTGAAATGTTGGAAGGTGTGTGGGCATCCCTCTGCCTGGATCTAGGTGCTGTGACTAAGGCCAGAATTTAAGAGGCAGTGACCCAACTCACTTCTTCATTCACTTCCCAACTGGAAAACTGTGCCAAGGTTGGTGGAAAACACTCCCAACCCCTGGAGAAGGCCAGAAAGGGAGATCTATGGCCTATCTGTATCCAGGGCCCCGTTTACATGGCAAAATATTCCCTTGAATAAATCGCTAAGATTCCTAATTGTTCCCACACATTGTGCCACAGTATCACCTCATTCAGAAGGGGGGAGCTCAAAAACTCAAAAGTAGCATGATAGGGGATTTCGCTACTTTTCCCAACTTTTTTGAAAAGTAGCATGACTTAGCACACTTTCGATTGTGTGAACTACCATTTTGCTTGGTTGAACTCACCAGGGAAGCGTTTGGACTGATCAGGAGGAGATGGAGGAGCCGCAGATGAAAAGATCCAGCCACTGCTGTTTCCAGCCACGGAAAATACCGAGTGAGTGCTATACCCATCCCAATCGCCCAGCAGTCTCTTGGTTGGCTGCTCCATGTGTGTGTGTGTGTCCATTCCCTCTCCCTGCTGAGATCCCGTTTCTGTGTGTCAGAAGAGAGAGGGTGGAGTGGGTGAGGGGAAGGGGGGCTTGACTGGCTGACACTCCCTGCTTAAGGAATACAAATTAGCAGGCATTCTCTCTTTCCCTGCCTCTCTTGCAGCTCCTCAGTATCTTCCTGCTTGGCTGCTGCTAGCTGAAGAATCCCCAGCTAGCCCTTTCCCCATCTGTGCGTGCATGTGTGTGTGTGTTCATTCATTCCCTCACACTGCTGAGACGTTTCTGTGTGTGAGAAGAGAGAGAGAGTGGGAGAGTGGGTGTGGGGAAGGGGGGCTCGACAGGCTGACCCTCCCTGCTAAAGGAATAAAAATTATCAGGCATTCCTCTGGTAATCCAAGGGAAAGGTACCAGCACTTTCTCTCTCTCTCTCTTCCCCCAGATGTGCTTGGGATGCCATGCCCCCTGCCTCAGTCTGTGTGTGAATTACAAAGCAGAAAAAAGTGGAAAACTAAACCCATAGACCGATTTAGCAGTAAATCATGTGAACTATGCAGCACTGGTGCAAAACTGCGATAAAGCGCAAATTACCACAATAAAAACAGCTGTGTAACTGGGCCCCTGGAGCACTTCTTTCTTGACAGTATCCCAGTACAAGAAATGGGCAAGTAGCATTGAATCCCAACAACTGAGCGCGTTGGAGAAGTGGTTCTTAACCTGTAGTCTGTGGACCCCCAGGGGGCTGCAATGTCCTCACAGGGGTCTGTGAAGGCTTGAAGGCTGCTAGGCCCTCCTCCTCCCTGTTCTGGAGTGGCCATGTGACAGGATCCAAGGCAAAGGCTGTCTGGCTGTCTGGCTTGGCCTGTGCATTGCCAGTTAATCTCCTCCAGCCACAAACTTGGAGGAAGAAGCAGAAGAGTCTTCCCTCCCCCTCCACTTCCTCTGAGGGAAGGTTTAATGGATGGTGCGATTGTTTCAGCAGCAGCAGCAGCACCACCACCATCATCATCATCAGGTGGCATTATTATTATTGTTGTTGTTTTAAATCTTGGGTTAAGTCTCGGGGGACCATGGCAACAAAAGATATTTAAAGGGTAAAGAAAAGGTTAAGAGCCAATTTGCTGCAATTGCATCTTTGACAATCCAGCCTCAGGTGGAGGTTTGGTACTTAAAGGTTGCAATGGATTGATACTTGAAAGTATTATTTCTTTCTAAAATTATTCACTTAAATTTAAACAGTACAGGCATGCCTCAGTTAACAAAGCCTCTGACAAAGAAGCTCCTTTTTTTTGTTTACCAAGTCTTCATGCCTGCTAAGCCCTGCTTTTCCTCCATGTCCTCTGTTTAGCTAGAATTTTTTTACCAGCATTGGCATTGGGAAGATGGTGGATGAGGTCTGGAGAAACACAGCCTTTCAGTGTTGGGTTGCAGCAGCTTGTCTGCAATAAACAATACAGTAAAATTGGAGCTGAGGACTCTATTACACTAAATTGCTATAGTGCTATATTCCACGTCAACTGCTATGGCAACATCATACGGAATCCTGAGATTTGCTGTTTAGGGAGGGGAATTTAGCATTCTCAGCCAGAGGGTTCTTGGGCCTCATTAAACTACAAACCTTAGAATTCCACAATATGTTGCTACAGCAGTTAAAGTGACTATCTATGTATATAAAACACTTGAATATGTTTCCTTTCCCAGTGTGCTGATTGGCCATTTAGGAAACATACCCAACCAATCCCCTCCCTCATTTTAGATTATCACACAGGTCATGTCTGTCCTGCTACCCCCCACCTGTCCCACTCCCATCCCTGTAACATGTTTTTTTAAAAAAATTCAAACACCTTTTTTGCAGAATAGAAATGGCTCTCCCTCCCCTCGGCTTCACTGCAGTAAAGGCAGTTGTCATAAAGCTGCTTTTACTGCAGTGAAGCCAAATCCTGCTCGTTCTCACAAGAGAATGATCACGTGGGAAATTTAAAACTAACACCCTAACCAAATGTCAAAAAATAAAACAAAGCCCCAAAACAGAAAAAGAAAAGCCCAAGTAACCCGGGGAGGGGGGGGGAAGGGTGTCACTTGACCTGGCTGTCCCAATCGAACCCGGAACTCTCCGGCATGGACCTCCCGGTGATGTCATATATTCCGTCATCATCCTGGGAGCAGAACGGAGCTCCTGTTCACTTACCCATCATTCCATTACAATAACGGAACAGGCTTCTTGTTCACAGTTTAAGCCGTGAATAAGAGGAAGTGGAGGGGGGGTAACAGGAGCAGGACGGGAGCATCCCAGGACAGGGATGACATCATCTGAAAAGGGAGACTGATAGCAATTTCCTGTTGTCCCCATCCTGGGATATTTTACCCATGTGATAATCTCCTTACTCCCTCAGCCACTCACCACCCACATGTAAAATGATGCAGTATTTTTTCCTAAAATAATAGTGTGTAGAGAAACCATGTGAACCTTTCAAATCTACTATAATAGTTACAGCTAGTAGCACTATAACAGTGTAGTGTGATAGGGCCTTGAGAAAGAACAGGATTCGACCGATGCTACTGTATCTGTGTCTGTGTTTACCTGCCTACAACTGTCAAGGTAAACAGTAGCTGCACCCCGCCCCCCATGTGAGTCAGCCAAAGGTGTTATAGTGTCAACAGACTCACCTGATGACCTGTACACAGTGGTGTTGCCCTTGCCAGCGGTGTCCTGAGCTGACCTCTTATTCACACCTTCAGCAGATCCAGCAGAATCACCTGCCCGCAGATGCTTATCAAAGAGCTCTAGGGGAGACAGAACCATCTTGTTAAAAGAGTCCTTATTACCATTTTTAGAAAGCTGACTAGCCGTCTGTTGTGGGGGGGGGTTTAAATCTTTACAAGTTTCTCTATCTTTGCCAAAATGGCAGCCCTCTCACTCATCTCACTCTCATCCTCCAAAGAAACTGGAGAGATCAGAGGTGGGCGATTAGCTGGAGGCTTCTTAGCTAGGCCCTTCTCCTTGGATGCATGCATCTGGCCACTTCTAAGATGACATACTGGGACCAAAAAGGTCAGACTAAATCCTGGTCCAACAAGCAAAGTTGCCAAAAATGAAGGTCAATGTAACTAAAGGGGCAAGGAAGGATAAGGCTGTCCTGCATAAGGCCATAAAGGTCTGTGCTATGCTGAAAGAACCAGACACTAAGGACTTTTTCGGACAAGTAAAATGCAATGAAAGCAGCCTCGCCACGTTGTGAGGCTGCTGCGCTGCAGGGCGTCCCTTTCGGATGATGCCCATCCCTGCCAGTACTGTTGCTGTACCGCAGGGACATTTGAGTGTAATATTTTGGCGATTTTTACTCACGAAAGTTGATCGTAAGTAAAAATCGCCAAAATATTACACTCAAATGTCCCTGCGGCTAGTGAAAACAATATTTGATAAGGCCTCCTGAAGACCTGTGCAGTTTAATCCAAAGCACAGGCTGCTCAGATTAGCAAGGCCTAGCAAGGCCCAACACAACCTATCAGGCCTACCAGGGACAAATGTGGCCTAGGCCAACTGGGAGGCTACATTTTGGCCTAGAATGGCCTAACCGCCTCAGGAGCAGGCCACTGTGGCAATACAGTAGGACGCCCATATCCACTGATTTATTATTCACTGATTCAATGTGCTGGACACTGATTGTGCTGGACACAAAACAGCACACCTACCATAGAGTCTTCCTACAAAATGTGTCCTCTCTAGCCATCAGAACCAATCCCCAGCAGATAAGGGGGTCCTACAGGCCACATTGTTACCTCTACCTTAGGGAACAGCTCACAAGACGCAGAATGGAAGGCAGGCAACCAGTGGTCTGATTTGAAATTCAGTTTATTTTCATTTGGCCAAGTGGGTGCCGAAAGAAGTTCGGGACAAAGGGGTAAACACTTGGCCAGGACTTTTAAAGTTTTGGCTGAATTCATAACATAGATAGAATGACCAATCAGTGCATTTTCCATGTCCCCTTTGGAACATCCATCTCTATGTCATCAAGATAGGGGTGCGCATGCTTAGAGAATGGCCTGACCTGTTTGTGTACCTGTCTCTTGGAAAATCTTATGGTACAAAGGCATAGTCAAATCGAAACTAGCCTATGCTTCCTACCATCTTATGCGGTTAAGCTAGTTACTTCCTCTTCAAAGCTAGCAAAGCTCTTGTGTTTTGCCTTGTGGTTACAGTTCTGCAGAGAAAGACACATTTAACTTGACACCTTGTTGAAAGGAGGGGGAGAGAAAGAGAGAGAAAGAACTTTTCATGGCATCAGGGTGTTTGAAGGGACCCTGAGAGGACATTTAGTCCAACTCCAAATAAGGTGTTTGAAATCCAGTATTGGAGGCAGCGGAGTTGGGAAGCTTTAAGGATATCTTTCCTGTTCCTGCCTCCACCTTACAACATGAAGGCCCCTTCAAGCCTACTAGGCTACAGCCGTCAAAGCACACATGATGTGCGTGTGTGGAGGCAGTGTTAAGGCCCAATGGGGCCTAACAACAATGAGGAGTATAGGGCAACAGCCTGATGGGGCCTCCACAGCCCAATCAAATGCAATAAGAAAACCAGGTCCAGCTGGGACCAAGTGCAAATAATTGGGACCTACAAGAAGCACGGCTGGGCAAACATACAGGCCTGAGAGAGGCCTCAAAAATCCCCCTTCCTGGCACTCTGCAAAATGCGTTTGGGCCTAACTGGGGCCTAGCACCACAAGTGGAGTCTAATCCCTTCTTCCGCTGCCAAACACAGCTATAATGGGGACCTGATCTGATACTCCATCCCATGGAAGGTCCCTCCTCCAAAAATGAAAGAAAAATCTACTAAATGAAATAACAATTAACAACAACTAGAATAAAACAAGTAAAATAACAAGCTCAAATTAAGGATGTTAAACATAAAAATAGAAAAGGGGTCTGGGTGGACCAGATCATGCCAAGATGCTGCAGCAAGACCAGGCCCAACTGCAAAACAGTAACACTCAAAACTGAACAAAGAAAAGACAAGTCGATGGAGCAAAGCAAGGAAGCGAATGAGATGAAGCGCTGATGTAGGACCCAAGTGAAACGAAGATCCAAAGAGGGCTCCTGGGGGGGGGGGCAGCCAGGCCTTAAATAGCCTCTGGCTCCACCTCATCATGTGCAGCTTCTCGGGGCCCTGTGCCAAGCATAAGAAACTCTGGTCTCTCCTAATGGAAGCCATTCCCTCCCCTTCAGCATTATTTGCCACGCAGGTCCAGCTATGTATTCTATGTTATTTCTGCCTCTGATACCAAGTTTTCTGTTAAAAAAGGAACAACCAGGAACATATCTACTTCTTTAAAACTTAAGTATAGCTGTACTATCTAACATTTTTAATTCAAAGGTATAACTTGCATCAAACAAAGCATTGTAGTAAGCTTTAAATACACCTAGAAATGTTCTCATCTTAGAGCCACATGTTGAGCAAATCAAAGAAGTTTCTTTATTTGTAAAATACAAATGAAATCACCCCGCTTAATAATATCTGTTATCTTTTCCTGACCGATAGAAAGCAGCGATTTTTGGCTTGATTTTTGAAAAGGATAACACAGATCCAAATGTGTTCAGTTTAATTAATCTATATATATAATTCTCTTAGGTATGTTGCCATTTCTGGTGTGCTGATTGGCTGCTTAGGAAACTGACCAACCAATCACAGCTTGGTTGGACAGCCAATCAGCACACTGGAGGTGGGAATATGTGGAGTTTTACCTCCAGTGAAAACATGGCCGCAATGAGTAAGTAGAAGGGTGTGTGTGGGGGGGCTCAGAGAGGGCAGCAGGGGGCAGAGAAGGCCACAGTGGGGGGTGAGGTGCCATGTGGGGGGTAGGGAGGCAGCAGGGGCAGCGTGTGTGTGTGTGTGTGCGTGGGGGGGGGCTTGGGGAGGGCGGCAGGGGGAGTGGTGTATGCCACACCAGGTATATAGCTAGTACTATGAATTGCAGTATGAGTAAGAACTACAAACAAATTACAAAAATAAGAGTTGCAATCACAAACAGCTAGTGGCCATCAGCAGTAGTGTAAGCGAAGTTCTTAATACAGCCATTTTTTTTCTCCACCACTCACACAAAGCCCTCTCTCATATGCTTACACAGTTTGTGAGAAAGCATACTATTTGTGTTACTATAGTTGTTCCTCTGTATCCATGGATTTGGTATTCACGGATTTAAGTATTCACTGCTTGAAAATATTCTTTAAAAAATAATAATCCAAAAAGCAAACCTTGATTTTGCCGTTTTATATAAGGGACACCATTTTGCTATGTCATTGCATATAATGGGACCTGAGTATTCACGGATTTTGGTATCCACGGGGGGGTCCTGGAACCAAACCCCAACAAATATGAAGGGACAACTATAATTTGTATGTTCCTGTTGTGACCCAACTGATTTAAAGCTCCTGTCTCTTAAATGGCCGCGTAGAAAGAATTTCAGCATGCTTGTCATATGCAACACCTTACCATAGTAACAGCTGCTGAAACTTCCTCTTCTGCACAGCCATTAAAGGGACAAGGAGTCCCTTTACCTGATAACAGGATTTTAGAATCCACCTCTGGGTTCCATGTATGATTACACCCCATATCCAGAGATTTATTAAAACACTTAATTTTAAAAAAGGATATTATGTAATTAATAAAATATATAAAATTTTGAATTTTCAAATATGAATTTTAATTGCAGTTTCATTTCCTTGAATTAGGGCTCAAAAAGGTTTGGATGCATATGCAATGCACTTGCACCTGTTTGTGGAAGTGGCTAGTTTTCCTGCTAGTTGTAATCTCTCATGGTTGGGTTGTAGAGCCCTGGTTTGTAGGTGTATTTTTGCAATATCGGGACTGCTAGTCAAAGTAGGAAACTGAAAATTCATTATGCATGCACATTATGTATGCACAAAGAAATGGGTCCTGCCCTTAAAAGCTAATTGTTTTACAAAATGGCAGACATACCAAAATATAACAATGCAGCTTGGAATTGTAACTTTTCAAATTGGTAACTTATGAAAAATAATTTAGAATGCTTAGGAATGATCAAACATATACATTTCATAAGATTCAGGCTCAGATCCTATGCACCCTTTCCTGGGAGTAAGTCCCACTGAACACAATAGGATTTACTTCTAGTAAACTTGACTAAAGTTGTGCTGCATCAAATAAAAGGAGCAGAACAGCCTTGTATCTTATTAGAATGCAATCTTTTCTTGCCTTAGACGAGAACATAAGATTGATTCCAAACAATTCATTCGATGTATAGACTTATAGAATTAATAATTAAAGTATCATGCCTCTGTATAATATCTTTAAAACTGTGACATAAATACTGTAACATTTCTGTTATGTACAACCCAACATTTCATAAATGAAAAGCAGGATGTGTGTGGCCAAGCAATAACAGAGTGTGGTCAAGATGGCAAAAGTTATTAATGAGAAGAACACAGCAGCCGGGAGAGGGTGCAGCAGTTTGCTTTGGCCTGAGCCTACTGGGATGGGCAAGATCCTGCCTGCTCCTCTGTTGTTCCTCTTGCTGCGTTAATTGAATGCAAAAAACTTTTGCACTTTGAACTTCATTTACAGCAGCTGAAGTCTCTGGCTTTTCTTTGCAAACAAAGATTCAGGAAGGACTCAACCCCCGCTTTCTGCAAGCGCGCTGATGACTAAAAAGGCCAATCCGAGATAAACAAGTCCAGTTGCAGAAAGCACAGCAGAAGGTCTCCTTGGGTGATGTTTCTGGGTTGTGATTCTTTCTGCGTTGTCATTTCTCTTCAAGACTTGTTCGGCGTGAGTTCTCAAATAAGGCTGCAGCATTGTGGATAGTGCGTCTCCATGCCTCCCGATGTGAGGCCAGGGCAGACCATTGTTGGTGATCAATTTGGCCGAGCCTGAGATGTTGTTTCAGGGAGTCTTTGTATCGCTTTTTTGGAGCGCCCCTCTTACGCTGACCCATGGCGAGTTCACCGTAGAGTAGTATTTTTGGGAGGCGATGGTCCTCCATCCTAGAAACGTGCCCTGCCCAGCACAGCTGTGTTCTCAATATCATGGCCTCAATGCTGGTGATCCCTGCTTGCTCAAGGACAGCAACATTCGTCACATAGTCAGTCCAGTGTATATTTAGGATTGTGCATATACAGCACTGATGAAAGCGTTCGAGGAGTCGTAGGTGGTGGCGATAGGTGACCCATGTTTCAGACCGTAAAGGAAAATAGACAGTACGATGGCTGTATACACACTGATTTTTGTGCTTCGCCTCAGGTGTTTATTACTCCAGGCTCTTTTGTGAAGTCTTTCAAATGCGCTATATGCCTTTGCTAGTCTGTGATCGATCTCTTTGTCAATCTTGGCATCTGAGGAGATGATGCTTCCCAGGTAGATGAACTGCTGAACGGACTTGAGCACAGATTTGCCGACGGCAATATGGGGATGGTGATGTAACAGCAGCTGAAGTAAGCTAGGATCAAGGGGGGAAATGGGAGGGGAAGAAAGAAATTTGGACAACAGAGGATTAATTGAGACTGTGGAGATTTTCACACGGGCTATATATCCCATGGCAGGAACGGAACAGGGTCGGGAAAGGTCTTCCCTTTCGGACGACATCCACCCTGTTCTGTTCCTAAATTGTGCCTATTCTGTTTTCTCCCCGTGATATAGTATTCACGGGGAGAAGTCATTAATAAGCAACCCAGTTCCATTTCTGTTACGGAATCACGGGTGTGCGAATTGGATCCCGTCCCTGTTCTGGAATGCCAGGGACAGAAGAGGAGCTCCGTGGCAGGCACTTCCTGCCACGATCTGGACAGCCAGGTAAGTGCCACCCTTCCCACCCCCCTTCCCGGGTTACTTGTATTTAAATTGTTTTTTTATTTTTATTCTTTCTTTTGACAGCTGGGTTTTTTTAAATTTGAATTTCTCTCCCGTTCATTCTCTCGTGAGAATGAGTGGGAGTTCCCCCAGCCGGTCATAAAAGCAGTGTTACGACAGCTGCATTTACGGCCGGCCAGGCAAGGAGGGAGGAGGGCCATTCCTGTTCTGCAATGGAGGTAAGTGTGCGGACATTTACCTCCATTCCGTTGCAGGAACGGGAGAGGAGGTGGTGGGACAGAATCGGGGCTTTTAGCCCCCGTATGAAAATTTCCTCTCTCTGCCAAATCAGGAAAGTTGGAGGGTATGCTGTTATGTGATTATGATTTTGTATCCCTGCACAGAACAAATGGAGAAGAATAATAAATTAAGACCCAATTTCCACTTCTTGTTAGCTGTTACATGACTTTTGGTGACCTATCATGGGGTTTTCTTGGTAAGATTTCTTCAGAGTAGGTTTGTCATTGCCTTTCTCTGAGGCTGAGGGAGTGTGACTTTCCCAAGGTCAGCCAATGGGTTTCCATGACTAAACAGGGATTTGAACCCTGCTCTCTATTTCTATTTCAACATTTACACCACTTTACCATGCTGATTCTTCTAATCTGAAATATCTTTTATAAAAAATATTCCACTGAAAATGAAGGGACCTTTGTTTAGAAATGGGAATCCATTGAGAATCTGCTTTTATTACACCTTAAATGGGTTATGGAGCTTCCCAATTTGCAGTTTTGCAAAAATTCAGAAAACATTTCTCATTTAATTAAGACAAGTCAGCATTTCTCAGTCTTCACTTAAGAACATAAGGTAGAGAAATATGAAGAAGGCCCATATTTTAGACCATGCTAAAAGCAGAAGAAGACAAAAAGACAAATGAAAGGATAATAACATGATTGATTTGTGAGGCTTTCAGTAGTTTGACAACTCTTGCTGAGACTGTGGCCAGGCAGAACCGCAATCTTGTACTATCACAGCATAAGGAGTGAATATAATAGTGCTGAACTCACAGCCAAGCTCATCTCATGATTATTTTTTCCCACCAGTGTTGGCTAAATGACCTGCTTAGTGTAGAAACTGCCCCCTTCTTAAACTTTTCACTCAGAATCAAAAACCTATCAATCAACATTTCCAGCAAGCATATCTACATTCTTAATCCAGAGGATTTAAGAACTCAGACTCCCCTAAGTGTGGGAGTTTTTTGGAATTAGCCTTTAATGGAGAAAAATAGCAGGCAGAAGAGATTCTGGTTTTTATCTTCCCTATAATAAAGATGTCCCCATCCAAAATGGAAGTACCTCATTTTCTGCCCCTTCCCTTATGATTTTGCATTATACTCCAGAATATTTACTCTGGTATCTGTTTAAATCTCTCATTAGACTACTTGATTGTTTCAGTTGTTTGTATGATAGTTCAAAGAGTTAGATAATCTTGGCTTTAATTCTGCCATTTATCTTTCCTCAATAAATCTGTCTTCCTTCTGTATATAAAACATCAGCTCATAGTCTGGTATCTGGTATCTAGCCTCCTACTAATTAACTTTCTCTTTCCAATATACATGGAGTATATGTGTGTATGTATACACTATTCAGGCATTACAAAATCAAGTTGAATATACATGCAGGTGGGGGATGGGAGGGATATACTAGCCCTGCTCTTCTCCATTGTAATTTCCATGTGGAGGATGACTTTCTGAACCAGAGATCCTCCTTTACTTAGGGAGGCTTTCCACAGGAATTCTGGAAAATTGGGGCTCTTGTATCTGTGGAGATCTTCCACATATAGCAGAGGCTCTCATCTTATTATGATCAACCAACCAGGAGTGTGAAGGAAATTATGGCGCTGTGGGGCACTAGTACAATTCTTTACATGTTTTTTCAACACAGTTTTCTAATACCCAAACAGGGCTTTGTCTGCCTTTTCCAGCTCAGCACAGTGTGCGCTGCTGGTATCTGAACCCCTTGGTCTTGTTTCTCTTCCCTCACCTCTTTGCTGCTGCTGCCTATTCAAAAGTCATGTGAGCAGTGTGACAAGGGCAACTGGAAGTGGCAGCAGGGAAGTGCCTTGGCCTCTTCTGGTAACTGCTGATCAGGCCACAGAGGGAGGCAGTGGCCAGTGGCAAAAGAGATGGATCCGCTCATGTACGGGCCCTCTGCTGATGACATCCTATCCATGCTAGGGGGACACTGGCAGCATGCTTAGGTGCATGGTTAGAGGCCTAATTTATTGGAATATATAGTTTGCAATCCAATAAGTGGAAATGTTTTACTATTGAAGGGTTAGCTTGAGAAGCCAAATAGTATGTGTTGATGTAATTTCCTAATGTTTTGCTATTTGGCTTCTAGGAAAAAGGGGTGTCTTAGTCTTCCTCCTTTGTCTTGGAAGCCAGCCACAAGATCATTTGTGCCTCCCCGCTTTTCACCATGTTTCCATGAAGAGAGGACCTCCCCCTGTGGGATCCTGCATATTCTTTTGTTATCATGTAGTTTTTAGACATTTTTAAGTAGATTTTAGTCTTTGAAGCTGTGCTAACGTTCTGCCATGTATTATGCTCTGAAACTCTAAGTAATGAAGTTTTTATACTTTTAAACTACTTTTATGTGTCTTGAGTACTTCTTTGGATAAACAAATAACTTGGGATAGGATAAGGGTGTTGGTTATCTGTAAGCTGCCTTTTTGTGTATGCTGAAACTATTATGCTAACACTGCTGCATGTGTGTACTCTGCTAATTGGCTGTATTTCCAGGGAGTGAAATGCAGTGGAGGAGCATTTGCTAAATGCCCTCGTGTTTAAAAGGGGATATTGGAATCCCATAATTAAACACTTCCAATATAATTTGCATCTATACAATCAGACAACTTCTCTAGGCATCCAAGGCAAGGTATGTGCTGTTTACTTCACTCAGTCCAAGCTACAGATGTTTCCTAATTAGCTTTTGGGGGAGGTTTCTAAAATTGCCCTGTTCCAAAGTTTCCTTGGCATCACACACGCTCCAATGTGGCTCTGACCTCTCTGTATGGGTGAGGGAGTTTCTGGGTTTGGGGGATTTTCTAGGTTCAGAATGTAATTCTGTTCCCAGTATTAGGACTTTATCAGACCACCCTCCATAAATGTTCTTTTACTGGCATATTTTGGAACATTTTTATGCTGGCAAGAGAAACTCCCACCCCCACCAGACCTACCTTGAGCATAGTTAAAGAGGCAGCCCCAACATAAATGTAGCATGAATGGAGCTCTCTTTACTTCCGGGTTCCAAATCTGTGTGATTCTCATGACTAGACGCAAATGTGGTAAACTTAAAAAAGAAAAGAAAAGAAAAACAAATTCGCAAAATATACAGCAAAGTACAAAAACACACTTTAAAAGTCCCAAGTCAACCAGGGAGGTTCATCAAAAGAGCATCCCCTACCTGGCTGTAGTGATCTCACCAGGAAGTGTTCTGTCATTGATGCTATATTCCCATGAGCACAATGGTGTGAAGTTTCAAATGCCAGCAATGCCAGCAAAAAAGCACCACGACAGATTTACCTCTTTGACAGGACAAGATCGTAAAAGGACGACGTAATATGATATGTGTGCCCTTTCACACTCATTAGGTGTTGTTATGACATCATATTTGCCTGGTCTGATACAGTCCTTAGTCACAGACCAAGAAAGTTCATCATTCTTGAAAATAAGAAACAACCCTCGTAGAGGAGAAATGGTAGTCAATGCCACTGTTCATACTGCTTGAGGAGTTGGGTGTCATGGAAGCATACCTCTGGCCAGAGCAAAACCAACATGGGAGGGGAGAGAAGGCAGGTTGTTAACCAACTAGGAAACCATGGAAGTGGGAATGGCATATTCAGATGCTTTCATTTCTTGCCTCCTTTTCCTTTTGATACCAGATATGTGAGGCAGTTTGAGAGGAAGGTGGCTGGGGTCTATTTAAGATAAAGCACAGCTATATTAATGTATAGTGTGCTCTATTGGTTTGCATGTTGGACTAGGACTCCAGGGTTCAAATCCCCACTCAGCCATGGAAACCCAGCAGGAGTCCTTGAGCAAGTCACACTCCTTTCATCCTCAGAGAAAGAGAATGGCAAGTCTCCTCTGAATAAATCTTGCCTAGAAAACTCTAGAATAGGGTTGCTGTAAGTCAGAATTGACTTGAAGGAAAATAACAACAAATATTGATTTATATTTTACAGGACTATTCTAGAGTTAAACTGGCTGCAGTGCCTTGAGGTCAGAGCACTCAGTGACAGTCAAAGCTCTGCCAGGCTGAGCAAGGAGGCCTTCCATAAAACAACAACAACACTTTCCCTCTGCTGAGATCCAGGGGAAGAGAATGGGTTGGATCAGCTGGAGGCCTTCCCCATATCACAGAAGTGAACAAGGGCTGGAGCAGCTTTGGATCCCCTGGATCCAGAGCCTCTTTCCCTCTGCTTGACAGTCCCAATCCTCACCCTTTCTTCCTCTGTGATGTCAGGGACAGAGAGATACAGATTTTTTTTAATCTTTCCTATGGCCCTTGGGATGTTATTTTTATATAGACAGGAAAAAAATAGGTCACATATGTGCAGAGAGTACACATTTTGATATTCCTAGAGGTATTAAAAGCTATGCTTGGGACAAAAAGTGAATTGTTGAAATTGTTTTGGAGCCTTGCAATGATTCGAGTCTGAAACTCAGACTCAGTTGAACCTAAGGATGAAAACAAAGGCTGCTTGAATCCACATCAGCTATCAATATAAAACCTATTTTTAAAATTTGCCAATGAACAATGTTGATATTTTTCTCCTTGTATAGTAATATAATTCTTCTTGGTTATTTTTCTGTAACTGTATGACTTTTCTGCAATGTACATCTTAATGCAATGGATGAACCAGTAGGATTTCAGAGCTTTGCAACAAGTATCATTTGGAAGTGCTGGAACATTATGATTAATATTTGTAAAGCCCTTGGTGCAAATTATTTCCATGCGGTTTTTCATCCACATGATGCAGAATTATATGCAGTGAACATGATATAAATGTAATGCCTCAGATAATCCATCATTTCTACAGAACATTACAACTATTATGTTATGTAACACAAAATTAATAAAATCCAATAAAAACGCACTACATCATGGTTTACTGTAAGTCACCTCATTTCTCCCATCTCCCTTTAATCTAAATATTCCATGTATAAGGTCTTCATTTATCTTCCTAAAATAAGCCCAGTCTAACACAATCCTGACACCCTTCTTGTTTTACATAGTGACTTACGGTGAGACAACACATTCTGAAAAATTAGGATCGAGAATAGGGTACCCTGAAAACTTAACCCAGCTGACAGTTCTCCAGTCATTTCTGCTTCTGATTGGACTGGGAATGCCAAAAGACTGCAGCAGTAACTAATACATGAAATATGCTATGAACATGAAACCTTGTTTTGGTTTCAAAAAAACAAAACATTTTTTTAAATGAAACATTATTTTTAAGACTGGATCCTAAGCATATTTCCCAGGAAGTAAATGCCATGTAATTTAGTAGGACTTTGCTAAATAAACATTTGGGCTTGAGCTGCCAGTTGGTTTGTAATGCCCAAATAATTATGTAATTAATATGCTTGCAGTCCATCCAGAAACAATGTGTGATTTCCTTCATGGTCCTGGCTGGTGGATGATCTGAAGATGAGACCCTCTATTATATGTGAAAGCTCTCCGTGGACACAGGAAACCCTAATGCAAAGTGTTAGAAAAGGTCACATATTGCTGCTAATGGCTCAAAGCCACTAGTAGAACAACTAACACAGTTAGTGCAGAGAACATCTAGCCTAGAGAAGTTATAATGAGTTGTACAATACCTTAAGAAAAAGGTTGTGCAATGCCTTGTGCAATAGCCCTTGCAATGATTCAGAACAGCTCAAGAGTTAGCATAAATGGCTTTTGCAATCCTATGCAATGCCATGCAGAATCAAAATACTGGGTTTGAAACTCATGAAAGAATAAAGAAGGGCCTTCTGGAAGCAGTAGAAACTTTGCAGTAGCTTTCAAAATGACACCAAGGACAAAATCCAATGACAGAAAAGCAATTACAAAGAAATCATGTTGTTTTGACATGTGATTATTTGCACAGCACATGGCAGGACAGCTGGATGGGGGCATGAGAACCACACACAGACCTTCCATTGCCTGCAGCGAGTGTCCTGTTGTACTGCCTGTACCAGTATGCTTGAGTTGAAGGAACAATCAAAACTGGGCTCTAATGAGCCCTGTGAAGCTCCAGTCAAGCTCCAGACAGGACAGAGCTTTGCTTATCCTACCCATAGCTTACTATTCCATTCAGATTTGGGAATATAAAACAGGAGCAAGAATACAGATGCATACTCCATGTAATGTTTGTACAGTATTTCACATTACAGTAGGACTCCATATCCACTGATTCATTATCCACTGATTCAGTTATCCACAGGACACAAAACAGCACACATACCATAGAGTCTTCCTAGAAAATGTGTCCTCTCTAGTCATGTTCTAGGTCCTCCAAGGCAACTTGATAGTATTTTAAACTGGAAGTCCCATTATTTTCAGTGGTGTTCACTATTATCCACACTTTTCAGTATCCATCCCCCCCCCCGAACCAATCTCCAGTGGATAAAGGGGTCCTACTATATACTAGGCCTTCCTAAGGGGTGCATTTATGATACAATCAAACTATTATTGCTGTCTTATCTGATATGGATGCTGTGTATTTACTTTGTTACAGTGAAATGCCTCTTTGTGAATAATAGATTCATTAGAGATGTATGTGTGTATGTGATTAACAAACAGGCTTAATAGATCAATTAATAAGCAAAACCCTCCAGGTTCCACCTCCTCAGCTGCTTAAAATAAAAGTGAGCTTGTAGACAAGGTAAACAGTTTAGAACATTCCATCATTAACATTCTTAAGTGGATGATGTATTATCCTGTAGGTTGGAGACTGTGTGGTGTTAAAGTCCTATGGAGTCTATGGATCCAGAACTTTTCCCTTTTGTCTAAAATGCTTGAATGAGGTGGCACCTCAGTTCTAAACAGGGATAAATCAGAGAGGCTGTGATGATTTGGATTTAAATGTTTGGCCACTGGTTGCTTAAGCTTCCTGCTCAGGATTGCTGAGACTTGTGATTTCTGAGCTGTGTACATAAGTTTGTGCTTATAGGTGTGATTAGAGGAAAAGACTGAAGAAGTCCAAAGTGGATAAGAGAAAGACTAGTGAGAAATGAAAAGAATGGTGGGTGGAGGAAGAAGAAAACAGCTGAAAGAAGGAACAGTGGAAGAGAAGGCAGAATGAAACATTTTTAACCCTTGCAAAACCCTTGCCAAAACAAACAAACAAATAGAAAAGAAAAGAAAAGAAAAGAAAAGAAAAGAAAAGAAAAGAAAAAAGCTAAGTCTGGGAACATATCCCCTCTAGATACAGGGGAGGAGGGTGACCTGTATTGCAAATTTAGACTGACTTTGTCCCAGTTTAAAGCCTATGGCATTGCCCAAAGGAGTCTTGGAATTGTCGTCTGCTGAGGTCCTGATTCTAGCCACCATCGCTTTATACTTTTCCGGGGGTTCTCTGTAGACAGGGAATGGCTATTAAACCGGTCCAAGTGTGCCCTAATCATTTGGATGAATAATGAGTTATAGCAAATCCTTCCATGAGTCTGGTCATAATATTCTGTGAACAGTACGTAATAAATTACAGGAACTAACAGCTTTTCTTTTTTCCCAAGGACAAAAGCTATTCTGTTGCTTCTAAACAAAAACATGCATCTTATTTTAACATCTTTAATAATAAGCACACAGCTTAATGACATCTGACTCCTAAAGAAAACTGAGGAGTCTGAGAGCATTAATTATCCTGGATAGATGGGCTGCACAGCTGACTTTTTCCAAGAATTGCTACATTGTTTTATCATCCAGTTAAGACCCAGAGGAAACTTGACAACTACAAATAGTTGTTCATACACAATGTTATTCCCAAAGCAGAAGTGATTGTTCTAATAAAATATCCATCCTTCAGTCCAGAACTGTTCATCTAGGCCTTCCACAACCAGGGCTCATAATTTACTGCTGATGTTATCCCATCATTGACCACAGTGATCTAAACTGTAATGTAAAAATGGGCTCAGGCATGCATTTACAGTGTTGTCCTAAAGGTGCTTAATTGGAAAGGCATTCTGTTGAAACTCAGAGGACTTACTTCAAAAGTGCCATTTCAGATTTCAAAAAGTTGCATTGGGATGAAAGAGAAGGCAGTTTTGCTTTGGTCAGCAAGAAAGAGTTACTGTTATTCAGTTTAAGACAGGCCATGTTGTCCACAGGAATTATTAAATCAGCAAATTCTTGGGTAGGGAGGAAGTTGGGGAAAAACAACACCAGGCCTGGGTGTTTCTTAATTGCTCAAGGAGCTAGCCTTTTGTCTCCTCAGGTGGTCAGCTCAGTC
Source organism: Gambelia wislizenii (assembly GCA_030847615.1). Lineage (NCBI taxonomy): Eukaryota > Metazoa > Chordata > Lepidosauria > Squamata > Crotaphytidae > Gambelia > Gambelia wislizenii. The sequence continues at coordinate 157,738,107 of JAUMIR010000001.1, read as the reverse complement.
CCAGCCCTTCTGTGAAGATGAAGTCTTGTGGGGGGATGTCAAGAACTCTCACACATTTTCTTATCCTTGACTGAAAGGGAATGTCTCTTATTCTTCCCTGGCCCTGATCCCAAGAATGATTTAGTAACTCCTTGATAGGGGCAATGGTCAACCAGTGTGAGATTTTTCACATTTGGAAACTTTTGCAAAATGTTTGCTTGTGCAAAATGAAATAGAAGAAATGTTTTTGCTCAAATAAAACTTTTGCAAAAAATAAAATAAAATTCCAGCAATTAAAAAAAAAAATCACCAGAAAATGTGCAGAAACTCTCATAATCTTATCCAGTGACAGGGAGAAAACTTTTGGATATTCTTTGTTCTTATGTATAACAATAAGAGCCTTACTGCATTGTTTTTTCATTCCAGTCCCATAGGAGACCGAGGTAAAACCATGCCTTTTTGCTAACCAGAAAAAACCATTTGCAAAAAGGTGCGGTTTTAGCTCGGTCCCCCACAGGACCGGAACAAAAGGATGCTGGAAGGGTGCCGACGTCATGTGGGAAGGCAGCAGGAAAGATGGAACATTCCTGCTGTTTTGCCACTTTTCCTCAGAGTGCGGTAAGACTCAAAGTGAACAATTATACTCCTGATCTTGCATTTTTTCTTACAAATGAGCACACTCACTGCCTTGGCAATTACCCAAACTTTGCTGTGTTGTTACTGTGATGCTGCACACCTCTTGTTAAAGTGGCCACATCACATTTCACTTTCTATGTGCCTCTTTCCCCTCCCCCTTTGTTGTTAATTGTCAGCAAGTTGACTTTGACTTATGGTGAACCATGAGGTAGAGGCCTACAAGACACCCTGCTATTAACAGCCCTGCTCAGGCCTTGCAGACTCAGGGCTGTGGCTTCCTTCATTGAGTCTATCCACCTGTTATGGGATCTTCCTCTTTTCCTACTGTTTTTGCCAAGCATTCTCATCTTTTTTAGTGAGTCATGTCATCCCATGTTATGCCCAAAGTACAGTAGCCTCAGTTTAGTCATTTTGGCTTCTAGGGAAAGTTCAGGCATGATTTGCACTTTTACTGATCATTTGGGCAGCCCATGGTATTTGCAGAACTCTCCTCCAGCTCCACATTTCAAATTAGCTGATCTCTTCCTGTCAGCTTGCTTCACTGTCCAGCTATCACAACCATACCTAGAAACTATAAATACTACGGCACCACCACCATGCCAAAGTTGTGATGGATTATGTCCTATAGCAAGAGTCATATATACATATGTCATATACTCTTCGCCCCAAATCTCAAGAGACACTAAAATCCTATACCTCACAAAAATTGTGCCTCTCTGTGCTTGTACAGGATGGGAATAGTTATCCTTGCAAGACTTTCTCCTCCCCCAATATTTGGGAAAACTCACAAGTATAGTGGAGAGGGGGCTGGTTGCTGCCAGCAGTCGCCAGATGAATGTGGAGTGATATTGTCACATAGTATGTAGAAGTAATGATTTGTCCATGTACCTAGACCCTTCTGAGAAACAATGAAATGTCCAAAACACTCTGGGGAATGCAACACCTTCCCTTCTGTCTTCCCATAAACATCTTGATTGCCTTTCAAATGAATGAATTTGAGTCATATGTTGACTCCCTCCCCCCATGGAATGGCTCCATCTGGTTTGTCAAAGGAACCCAAATCAACAGAAGCTTCCACTGGAGGAAGGATGCAAGGTGGTGATTTCTATTACAGTCATCCCTCTGCATTTGTTTTAATTCTGTGGTATGCTTCTGCCTGAAATTGATCAGAGTCATGCTGGAAGACATAAAGATTCCTAGAAAGAACACTTCTCTAGGCATTTGGAGGCCCTACAAATGCCTAGAGAAGTATTCTATCAGGTGAAAAAATAGCACACCTATATTCATATTTTCCCCACTTTTCCAGGGGTCCTCTGTTCCTACCTCCTGTGAAAGTGGGGGGCCAACTGTACGTAATTCTCCCTTCCTCCTACAACCCCAAGTATTCCATTAGCAGTTTTTATAGTATCTCAACAAATAAAGATGTTACATATAAAAAGCTGAACATTTGGGGATGAAATATCCCTAAGGGGGTCTGGACTTACTAACTGGCTATAGTCACATGTATAAAAATCTTCCATAGGTTTACAACATTTAACAGAGTTCCTATCATGACCTTCTGATAAAACTACCTTTCACAGTAAGGATCAGATCATTTGGTAGTAGTTTGGTTCCAACAAATAAATGGCCTGTTTTTGTTTTTGTTTTTATTTTATTTTATTTTATTTGTTAAAATTTCTTCTGGTCTACAGCATTCATTTCATGTATCTGTCTTCCCAATTTGGGAATGATCAACTAGAAAAGAGCTTGTGGTTTCTTGCTTTTCCATCTTTGGCTAAAAACCACAATCTATTCTAGAAGGTTGTCTCCCTTCATACAGAAGGGTTTGTTATTGCTGTTTTGAAGTGAACATTGAAGTGACAGGAGAACTGAAGGGGTGGTAGCAGATAAATCTAAGCTTTAATATCTTCATCTCAAGACTACACTAATAGCCCCAAAGAATTTTTTTCCATGCTGCACTTCAGATAAGAGTGGTAGGCCCATAAATTCATTAGCAAGTAATGGAACAACTTCACTTTATCTTTGTCTTTTCACAGGCCTACAGTTTTCATTCTGTGCCAGGAGTCATACATCACACTCAACATGTTCGTCTCCTGAGCCAACTGAGAGAAAGTGCAGAAAAACTACCGTTAACTAGGGAGTAATTACGTTCAGAATAAATTAATTATTGGTCACTCTGGACTGGTGGGAAAGGCCCACACATGCTCTATCAGACTGAGTTCTCACCTTTGGGGGGCGGAATATTCAATTATGAATTCTAAGCTATAATCGGAGATGAGGGCTTTCTGGTCTACTGGTCTTTAGGTTCACTATTAACTAACATGACATTAGGCTTATTTTCCTTAACACTATAGGTACATTGTATTTTTTATTTTAGGGCAATCATGAATAATGGTCACTGGGGACAAAGGTCATCAAATGGCAACCAGCGCCAGGTCCAGCAAAGGGAAGTTAGGAGGGGAGGGGAGGATTTTGAAATAAAATTCCACCAGACAAACAGGACATGGATCACTGAGCAGGTGATGGAAGGTGTTCATGAGGAATTTAGATTACCGCATAGTGCAAATAAACTTGGAGAGGCTGAGAGAGAACAAGGAGACCTGGAAAAGGAGCAGGCCTGCCTGAGAGACTGCCAAATTGTATCTTGAATTATCAATTGGAAATAGCTTCTTTCGAAGGAAACATATCAATAAAAGTAGAAATGTATTTTCCAGAGAACATGGATGTTTACACAGCAGATGCTTAAATCACTTTTAAAGCACTCTTCAAAATTGCCCCCCCCCCCAAGGTCACAAGAATACATCATGCATAATCAAAGCTTACACAATACCATTTCTAAGAATACCTGTCCCGGCATTGTGACCACATAGCCAGCAAGAGAAACTGGATGTTATCCCTGCTAGCAGAGCCAACTACACATTGTCAAAAAGGGAGGAAATGCATAACTGAAAATAAGGCAAAAGAGGACAGAGATCTGTGTAGAATTTGCATATACTATTTTTTTTTTTGGCACAAATGCCATTTTGGAAATGATTTCTATAATTGACGTGGAAATCATTTTTAAAGCGCGGGATGAGTCCTTCCTGAATCTTCGTTTGCGAAGAAAAGCCAGAGATAAAAAGGAAGGAATAAAATTGTCTGGGGGATTTCAATATCGATATGACTTTGATGGAATAAAAGCTAGAAATTTAAACCCCCTCCCCAAATAGAACCAAGGCAGTGAATTTTTATATTTATGATTTCAGTCTAGGATGGTGGGAAGTCAATTTGTTGTGTTTTGTAATTTGTGTTTTATTAGAAGGAGGAGGAGGTATAAGGGGGTAACCAGAGTTAATATAATTAAGTTTTGTCTTTATGTATTTGTACAGTGGTGTGAAACATGAGTGTCAGATATATCAAAACTTACCAAAAAAAATGCAAGACAGCTTATCATAGTGGGTAAAACTGTGACCAGATGACCTATATGACTTCTCAGTCTGCTGTTTCCTTGTTCAAGCACTTTTGTCACTTTCTTCAAGCACCTCTTCCTGCCATGGGAGAGTGGGAGAGAGAATGGGGCCAGCAATGCCAAGCCAGGGGAAGGGAGAAAACCTCTTCCTTTGGCTGGGAACTCCTCCTAGAGCTTTAAATTATGGTTGAGGTGGCGGTGGCAGCAGTGGCAGATGAAACTCCACAGGGACAGTGAAGACAAGATACCCCACATCCCTGCAGAGAACAATAATGTGCAGGGCTTCAGGGAGAATGTGTGGGCATGCAGGCAGAACTCCATTCAGAGTTTTTGGCCCATGTATAGACAGGCCCTAAGTCATTCCTCAGAAGAACAAGTTACTTATCTATAACTGTGGTTCTCTGAGTGGTCATCTGTGAAATCACACAAATGGTTTTTGTGCCTGTGCATAAGCAGCTTTCGGAACGTTTCAAAGTAGCTGTTGGTAAACCATTAGAACGTTTTGGCATTCTACTGTCACCACGGGTATAAATAGCCTTAGCCCACCAAAACACCTCAGTTCTTTTCCATCTGCTGCAATTGCAGCAACGGAACATCTTTCTGAACAGCTGTTGGTTTTGTCTTCACAATGCCTACTACTCATTTCAAGAGATGTACAGTATGCAACGCCAAAATCCTGAGTCAGGATGGACATTTGCAATGTCTTCTGTGTCTCGGTGAGGTTCATGTACATACCTGTTGTCAACACTGCCTGGCACTTACACCTCAGACAAGGAAGAAGAGTCTCATCTGAAAGCTCTCCTTTATGAGAAATCTCTTCAAACATCTACATCGAGAGACCTCAATCATGGGGATCGAGCTAAGAAGGCTTCTCCAACCCTGACTTCAGGCATGAAGTCAGGGTCTTCCACACGTGCTCAGGATGAGACGGCTGCCCATCCTTTGACCTCAAAACAAATGCATGTGCAGAGTGAGGCAGATATCCATTCTGACCATGGAATAGATTCAAAGAAGAAATCCAAACCTTTGTCTGTCCCCTGATGCTGGGAATGTCTTTGGAGGCCAAGCTCTTAAAATCTAAGAGAAAGAAGAAGCAAAAGAAGGTTAGGAGGGAAATGTCTCAAGAAAATCCTCCTGAGTCTCCAGTTCCGCTTACCACCCAGCCTTTGTCTTCATTACTTTTGCCAACCCCACCTTGAAAGACACCAGTTGCTGAGACTTCCATGGAAGTACCACTCTGGATCATTGAAGATGATCTTCTTCAGCCACCAGCTCAACAGGATACTGAACCTACTCGACCGCCTGAGCGTGAACCAGTGACGGTGATTTCAGATGAGGCAATTCCAACGGAAGTAGTTCCAAATTCTCCTTTGCCTCTGATGACACCAGTGGACCTGAGAAATCCAGAAAGGCTGAAGTCCACACTTGAACCTCGACAAGTGCATTCCAAGTCTCGTTTGGCTGGACATCGGTCATGTCCCTGTTCCTCACCTCAGAGGGAACGACAACATTTGGCCTTCGGGAGCTGTCAACAAAAATGCTCCAATTTGAGGGGTCAAGGATGAGAGAGTGTTGGCATGGACGGTCAAGGCTGAGAGTCTATAGACACTGTAGATCTTACTCACACGGGTCTTCCTACAACAGCCCAGAGGCTCTCTATCGCTATGAGCCATACCAGGGTTAAAGAATATTGGATTCCAAAAACCCATAAATTTTCAAGAAAGCAGTACAGATCTGAATCTTCTTCTCCTGAGTGTTATCTTCGCCATCGTGTACACTGTGAGAGATTCTAGTCGCCTTCATACATTCGAGGCCGCAGATCCCATTTCCCTCAAAGAAAACAAGTTGAACAATCTCCTTCTCCAACCGAGGTTCTCCCTCCAGTTGAAAAGAAGGCTAGGTCACGTCTAGATCAGCATCTGTGGCGTGTTCCATCATAATTCATCCGGCACAATCACGCAAGCCACGAGAAGTGGATTCTCCACTTCATTTTTGAGTGGACAAACCTTTGCTAGAATCAGCCTTATCAGAACCTGCAGATGCTACACATCCTAAGGAGTTCTTTTCTGCCCAAAGGCTGTTTATGCGCAGGTGCAAAACCCATTTGTGGGATTCACAGAGACCACAATGAAGAAGGCTTGGTTTCCAGATCTTTGCCCCTCTTGGTCACCCTTCTCTGGACAGATCCCAGCTTATGATATCCTTCTTGATATAATTCACTTTTAAATACCGAAGTTTTCTGCTCTAAATTTATTTCCTTTTAAATAACAGTATATATAATTTTTGTTTGTGTGTGTGCATTATTTGGAAAAGCCTAATTCTAAATGCAGCACCTGGCTGTTTGGTTATTGCAATTAAATTCTGAGTTGTTTTGGGTTAGGACACTTGAGAACAGAGGGCGCAGACATTTAACCCTTATTGTCAAGTAGCCACAAGGATGTTCTGTAAAGCCTTGGTTCCACCGTGCTCAGATTGAATTGGACAACTAGGTGCTGTGGCAGTCTACCTTGCAGGATTGTCGTTAATCCTGGGTAAACTTAACTAAGGGCTTCTCTACACCAGTCACAAACCCTCAATTCCCCCCCCCCCAAAAAATTTGGCCTGATAATGCCATACAATGTGTGGACTTTTCCCCGAATCTGGTGTGATAGTGACACATGCTGCACAGCCCTATTGGCACCAGACTCAGGGAATACCCCCTTAATCCAGGTTTTAGGAAACTCAAAGTTTTCTCCAGAGTTCGCCGGAAACTCCAGAGAAAATTGTCATGCGAACAATCCATCCACACTAGTTTTGGTAGCTGGGGAGGAGAGGAAGGACAAGCACTGCCTGAGTTGTTGCCAGTTCCCCCCTTCCTTGACGCCACTTCTCAGTCCAAAGTCAGAGTCCCAGCAGTAGTCACTCTCTCTGAGGTCAGATTGGGGGGCTTACTCATGATGGTGGGGCAGGTGCTGATTCTGCCTTCAGATTGGGTGACTACCATTGGCACTTTTCCGGTGCACAATTACCCCTCCAAGCTCCAGGAAAAGCAAAGTGCCTGCTGTAGGTGCCTCTCTGAAGCCAGATCAGGTGGCTATTGCTGAGGCTTTGATTTTCTGGCACACAATCACCTGGGAAAAGGAAAGCACCAGTGGTAAGCAGCTGGTCTGAAGGCAGAACAAGCACTTGCCCCATCATCATGAGTAAGCCCCCCATTCTGGCTCCAGAGCGGATGGCTATCCCTGGGGCTTTGATTTTCCTGGAGCTCAGAGTCAAGTGAGAGTAGCAGCTTTGAATGGGTGGTAAAAGTAATAACCCAATGCAGATTTGGGCTTTGATGGGGGTGAGGATGGGCCATACTGAAGATATGTCTTCAAAGGAAGCCTCTGTGGAGAAAAATAGGCCAGCCTTGAGGAAAACCTTAACAGAAAGCAAGCCTCAGCATTGTTTTAATTGTTGTTGTTTTTTGAATGAGCCACAAGTTAGAAGTCTTGACATTTGGCTCGTGGAGAATTCTTAGGATAACTTGCAGGAGACCAATTCTAGTAAATATTTTATTCTAATTTCATCCAGGGTTTTTTGTTTTTGTTTTGTTTGCATCAGAAGGCATTGCTGCCAATACTAGATGTGAGATGTTTCTGACCCTTACAGTTCCAGGAAGCTGGGATGTGTCTAATTAACTGGATCTGCTGGCCATAATAGGAATACACACACACACACACACACACACACACAGAGAGAGAGAGTTGGCCCTCCACATTTAAGGATTCAACCATTCCTGGCTTTAAAATATATTTTTTTAAAATCCAAAATCCAAAAAGCAAACATTGATTGTGCTGCTTTGTATTATATAAGAGACACCATTTTACTACACCATTGTATATAATGGGACTTGAGCATCCACAGATTTTGGTATCCACAGGGGGTCCTGGAACCAAACCCCAGTGGATGCTAAGGGCCCACTGTATAACATATAAATATGATTAATAATAAGAATAGAGCAAATTCCCAGTTTCAAGAATTCAAAATAGGAACTCTTTCTGTTCAAAAAATCTCATCCCATTCCACAATGATTGCAAACCTTTCAAATTTGGGTCTATTTCAAAATGGGTTCACTTTGCCAGTTTCCACCTGAACAATTCTTAGAAACTAACAAATCTCTACCAATACTGCTAACGGGTGAAGCATTAGTCCTGTTCCTCTCATGCCATCTCCCAAGAAAAATGAACATTTTTTTTTAATTGTCTTAATAGGGGAAACGAACATCCACTGGCAAGCATAATTTGCTAGAGGAAGGAGAGATCAGCAAGAAAACAAGAAATTATGCTCCAAACTTCCACAGAAGGAATATCATTCAAGAATTCCAGGCCAGCCGCACCCCATTACCTGAGATTGTAGGATAAAAAAACTGAGATGATGTAGGTTGGCCCTTTTGATGTTGGCCCAGAATTCGAGTAAAACCCAGTAAATGGGTGAATGGTCAACATGGACCAGTGAGTGGGGAAATCAAAGTATTTTAGCAGCTGCAGAGCTGGCAAAATGCACTCAGTAGCTGCATCCATTAGCACCATTTTCATTAGGGTTTGCACTCTGCATGGCCTTTCCCATGCTGTTCTGTGACATGTGGAAGACTCTCTACCTGCCAGATAATATTGTGTAGGCCCTGCCAGTGTTGACAGGGCCTACACAAGAGGAAGGCTCACTGGTGCTCCATTCCTTGCCTTGGTCCAGAGAAACAATGGGCCCAAATACACACTCTCTTTCCTCAGTCCAGTCCTCTCCCTTTGCTCCTGGCCTTTTTGTGAGCACCAAGGCTGCACTGAGCCAGAGAGCCCTGGCACCAGCCGGAAGTGGATGGAGATGGATGTTTAGCCCTTAAAGCCACTCATGTAGAAACTTCTGCCTCTAGTGCAGCTTGCCTTGAGACTGGTCTTCTCACCAGGCACCCTGAGACCTGGCAACATGAACGTCATTTCCTGCCACGAAACATGGGGATCTGCCATTTTCACTGCCACCAAAATTGAACTGGAAGAAAACAAAATTATAAATTCCATATTCCCCTGCTGTCATTTCTCAATTTGGGAGAATGCAGTTTTCCTTTCCCCCACCAACTTTCTGACTCAGTGTGGAGGTAATATAAAAGAATGAGTAAATCCCTCAATGGCGTTCCTGAGCATGCCATTTCCCAGTTTAGGAGAACCCAACAAGGCCTACTTTGAATGGAACCTGTCTGCCCCTGTTTATCTACTGTTCCTTCTTAAAAAAAAATCAAAATCAAAATAGTGTTTGTCTTTTGTTTCAGTTTGTTTTGGAAAGAGAGATGGAAGGACAAAGGAGGGAATTGTCTTTAAGTGAGAGGGCGGGGGGAGCAATGGCAGATTTTATTTCAAACTTTCTTAGGACACTCAGGGAAAAAAGCTGATGGATTCAAGGCCAGCCAAGAGGAGTACAGCTATTAAAACTTCTGATTACAGGATATGTCTTTTTAAAAAAATATCTAACACATAATTAAATATACACTCCCTTTGTGACAACATGCAAAGACTGGAAGGTTATTGGAGGTTTTAGGGATGATAAGAATTTAACCAAACTCAGGTCACTTCCAGGTGTGGCTTTTATTATGGAATTGCTTTGCTTCATTCACAAAATTTTATAGGGCCTTAGAAAATGTTGTCTTCAACTTGTAACCCTTCTGTGTTTCCCCACCACTTCCTCATATATTTTTTTTACCTTACTAAAGAAATTAAGGAGGGAGAGACAGAATAACTGCCCAGCGTCTTTCGATTGATAGCTTTCTGGAAGCACCCAAAGGCTGAAATTCTAAGGACACCTATTACTCAATAAGCCATACTGAACATAGTAAAATTTGAGTCTAAGCAATCATTCATAGGATTGCACTCTTAGAACAACAACATGCCAGGCTTGTATAAAAGGCAAATTAAGCATTTCTCAAAAAGAAAAAGAAGTAAAAACAAATTCTTAACACTTGCAAGTCTGAAGGATAATGGTGTGAGAATAAAAGTCAGCTTTGCTATGAGAAAAAGGAGGGCTGTTTAGGCTGTGGAAGGAAAGTTGTACAGTACAACGAAAGTCTGAAACAACTGGAAATGTTGCCTCTCAAAAATACCACTGAATTATTTTTAACCCTGTTGGAATAAATTCAAACTGTTTTTCTAGAAGTATTCTATAACAAAATGCAAGCTATTGATCTCTCCCTTGGGCTTTCATGAAAAAAAAAGCATGCAAGTTGAAAGGAGAACATTTTAATTTAAAACTATTGCTAGAAAATTAGATCATAGTTGAATACAACTGAACTTTTTTGACTTTCCCAAATTACTGACACAAGCAGAGATCATTTCGTCTCTTACAAAAAAATAAATAAAAAATACTCTTGCAATCTCAACATTTGGTTTCTGGAGCCAAAAATCTGACAAGACCCCACTTATTAAAGTCAATAAATCAAAGTGAGAGAGATTCTGTATGCACAATTGGACAGCTTTTTACATTTTTTCTGCACTCAGAATGTTAAAAGTTTTTCTTTTACCTCACCTACCTTGGGTATTTTAAAAACAAGGAAAGCACTCCAGGGACTCTGAAAATTTTATTATATATAATTATAGTGCCTTACTTTTAGAGATTTAAAAGTGCATCTTAATGGCATAGGCAGTTATCATGACAGTGTTTTATGTGTTTGATTGACATAAAACATGCATTGACATTAAATATCTCCTAGAACTTTGGAAAAATTGGATCATATTTGCAAGTCTTCCCTGCCTCCGCCCCCCACTGTCTGATAAAGCAAATGGATATCTTCATATCATATCCTAGTTTTCCTTTCTGCAATGGCTGTTCTAGTCATTTAAGGTTGTTATTCCCAATTACCTGTAAGTAAACCCATCTGAAACCAATGGGATCTCAAAAGTATTTAACTTTGTTTAATACCTTGCACAATAATTTTTCATAACTTATAATTATATAATTTTTTAAAAAACCAAAACCCTCACTGGATCATGTTAATAAATAGAGTTAAATGCACCAAGTATTTCCTCCACGTGTTTCAGAAACATCTGAGTCCTACATTAAATTGTGCTTTGGGGGATATAATTCTATGGATTTTTGTTGTTGTGAGCCTTCAAGTTTTTTCAGATTTATGGAGACCCTAAAACAACCCTCTCCTTAGGTTTTCTTTAAAGGTGGGCTGCCAATGCCTTCCTCTAAAGCTGAGAGAGTGTGACTTGCCAAAGGTCACCCAGTGGGCTTCCATGGCCCTGACTAGACAGGCTATTTTACCCTGTCTTGCCCCTTTCTTAGAGCCCTGTAGTCCAAACGACACAGGGCTTTTGCCCCATTTTGTCCCCAGGCAGTCCTCATGATCCCAAGGCAAAGATGGGGGGAAGATTAGGTAAAGCCTGATAAAACGTTTTAGCAAAATACCCAGGAAAAAGAATTTCAATCAAGAAAAAACAGAGCAGACAGTGTGTGGCTGCAGGAGCCCATACCAGCATGCTGACCCATAGCTGAAGTTGCCAATTGCATTGCTTTCTCTGAAGCCAGGAAGGAGTCTGTAGCATGTGACCAAGGCTGGTCACATGCAGGGAGTCTTGATCACATGCTTCCTGGCTTCAGAGAGAGCAACATAGATGGAAATGGAAGGGGCTGCAGAGATAGGGCAGCATGGTAGTCTGGACACCATCCCATCTTTTAGGTAACGGGGGAAGGAACGAGCCAGATCCATGGCTAGAACACACTGGAAGGGAGCCGGCATATTCTGACCTGTGTAGATAAGCCCCATGTCTGAGTAGGGATTTGAACCCTGGTCTCCCAGAGCCCTAGTCTACCTCTGAAACCATGCTGGCTTCTGCATATTTACTTTGGGATTAAAAGGGCAGCAAGTGGATCGAATAAGCTGGTACACCAGCATACAAGTACATATTTATTCATCACTGTTTGGGTAAGATCAAAAGGAAAGTTATTCACCTGTAGTGTTCTTAATTTTTCAAGCTAGAGTGAAGTTATATTTTGAAAATTAGATAGTTCAGCCTTATATACCTTTCTTCTGTTTCCTCTTCCAGTTTGACATCAACACTCTTTGCTCCACCTCTGCTTCAAAAAACAGTGTGTTCACAAGCTCCATAGGCATCATAGTTTACTACTGTGAACAAAATTATTAAAAATATTGTGTATAAAACTACCTTCAGGCTATGTGTATAAGGTGTTTAGACTTGGGTCCCACCACCAAGATATCTTATTATATATATGCAAGTATTCCAAAGTCCAAAATATTCCAAAATCCCTAATACCTCTGGTGCCAAGCATTTAGGTTAAGGGAGACTCAACCTGTATTGTCCTGGCCACATGGCCACATAGATTGGGGATGAGCTGCAGCCCACACATGTACATGTGAACTTTTCCAGGAAATATTCTCTCTCTCTCTCACTCACTCACTCTCTCTCTCTCTCTCACACACACACAGGTTCAAACATCTTATAAAATAATTCATTTGTAATGTGTTTCTTTGCATTTTAAACACTGCCTTATCTTTGCCTTAATTGCATGTGCATTATCTCTGCTTTACCCAGCCAAATCTGATATTTGTTTACTTGGAAGTAAGTCAATTGATTTCACTGGGACTTACTCCCAGGTAAAGGCTCTTTCTTTATCCCTCCTTTGCTTTGGCAAGAAAAGGGAAGAAGAGTCTGGATTTTGGTCCAGTGGCCAAATGGCATGAGGTTGCCCACTGAGATTCCCAGATTTGCTCAGTCCTCAAATACTGAATGTGGGAAGCAGTCAAGCCAAAGACTTCCAGATCCTCACAAAAATATTACAGTGGAAGGCCTGGGGTCTGACTCCCTGGAAGTAGCAACAGCAGGAAAGGATCTCCCTCAAGCCAGACAGCTGGTCCTCAGTCCCCCTGGATTATTTCAAAACAGCAGGAATTTTGCACCTGCTATTCCATTTGTCCCTGCTGAGAAGAAGCACACACCTCTCACCCCCTGCACTAGTCTGAGGCAAATAACGTGCAGTGGTGCATACGTGAGCATGCTCCCAGGCTAGAAACAAAAGAAAAATAGGCAGCTTATGCAGAAGAATAAAAGACCCCAATACAATGCCTTTCCACTCCCTGCTGTAGTATCAAAGCAGAGACTAAACTGGAGGAAGACCACATATTAAAAGGACCCCCCCCCACACACACACATACACACAAAACCCTGGATTACAGGGGGAAATGAGAACAAAAACCTGTCCTTTTATTTCAAGTTTAACCTGAGAAAGCAGGAAGATGTGAGGGTTTGACTTGGGAGTGGAGCACTGTGTGCCTATGTGAAATTCATCTTCAGCCCTTAGGGAAAGGGATCTTGGTGATGAGATGGAGAGAATGAGCAAAATCTTAGGTCTAGGGTGCAGTTGCAGTGAAGGAGCAATTTCCTTGTTGGGGATCATTGGGAAACAAATCAAAATGTTGAGGCCATCCCCATAACTACTACAAACATACTCTCCATGCTTTCTGCCATGTTAGGCTGGGATGCAACTGAACAGCAGACACACTATATGTTTTAGGACTTTATCACATGAGGCTACTAAAGTGGAATTTCAGCAGGACAGTAATGAATTTGAGCAGTACTTAGCAGATGATGTTGTGGCTATTTTGTTGCTGCTTTGCATTCAAGTAATTACTGTTGTGCCCCTTTAAATTGACAGGGAAACCTTGCGCCAATACCTGCCAATATTTCAATTGTTACACTGCTGGCCCTAGTGTGATAGGTCCATAGGTTTTCTGTGTTTTTTTTCTGGGCTGTGAGGTTGTGTTCTGGAAGAGTTTATTTCTGATGTTTTGCCTAAATCTGAGGCTGACATCTTCAAAGAATGGTTGGGTAGGAATGTGTGTGGGGTTTATATCCTGTGAGCCTCTGTTGGAGAAGATGTGTAAATTTGTGTATTTGAATGGCTAGTTTCTGGGTGGAGGTATGCAAGGAGGATTACTGTCTGTTTGGCTAATGGTCCATTGTCTACTGGAAATCACCCTGTCCCTGGGTGGAGTTCATTTGCATGTGCTGAGTTTTGATTTTGGTGTTTTTCAAGACTAGTAGCTAGGTTTTGTTTACTTTTAGGGTTTCTTCTTTCCTGTTGAAGTTGTCCAGGTGTTTGTGGATTTCAATAGCTTCTCTGTATATTCTGACATGATAGTTGTTGGTCTGGTCCAGAATTTCTGTGTTTTCAAATAGCATTTTGTGTCCAGGTTGGTTTATAACATGTTCTGCTACTGCTGATTTTTCTGGTTGGCCCAGTCTGCAGTGTCTCTCATGTTCCTTGATTCGTGTTTGCACACTGCGTTTAGTGGTCCCTATGTAAACTTGTCCACAGCTGCATGGTATGTGGTAAACTCCTGCAGCTGTGAGAGGGTCTCTTTTGTCCTTACCTGAGCGTAGCATTTCTTGGATTTTCTTGGTTGGTCTGTAGATCGTTGGGAGGTTGTGTTTCCTCATCAGTTTCCCTATTCTGTCTGTGACTCCTTTGATGTATGGTAAAAATACCTTCCATTTGGGTGGCTGTTTTTCTTCATTCCTGTGGTTTTTTCTGGGTCTGGCTGCTCTTGTGATGTCTGATCTGGAGCAGCCATTAGCTTGTAGAGCCCAGTTTAGGTGCTTCAGTTCGTCCTCCAGGTAGTGGGGTTCTCAGATCCTTTTCGCGCGGTCTACCAATGTTTTTATTGTGCTTCTTTTTTATCCTGGGTGATGACTGGAGTGATAGGTCCCTTTGCTTCAGTTCCAGGATGACTGCAGTCACGTGGTGTGAGGGGGCCTGATTCTCCTCTTCTCTCCCCCTCCCCCTTGCTATTCCAAAACAGCACATAATCAGCCTGCTTTGGAATAGCAAGGGGAAATGGAGAGATAGAGGAAGAGGAGGAGAACCAGATCTCCTCATGCCACATGACTGCAGTCATCCTGGAACTGAAACAAAGGGACCTATCTCACCAAGGGGTTGCCAAAGGAGGACAGTTATGCAAATGAAGAGAGGTGTGATAATAAATGTTTTATAACCAGTATGTTTCAGTTTTCTTTAGTAATTTGATTGCCACAAGACAAGAGGCTGGTGTGGTAATGTCTTTAGAATCACAGAATCACAGTTGGAAGTTGGAGTTGGAAGATGCATCAGAGCCATCTAGTGCTATGCAAGAACTACAAGTTGTGTAGTTCTTAGCTGTTCCACTGTGGAACAACTCTTACCATCAGGAATTCTTAATGTTGAGGTGGAATCTCTTTTCTTGTAATTTAAACCCATTGGTTCTCATTCTAGTCTGTGAAGAAGCAGAAAACAAGCTTGTTCCATCTTCTACATAACATCCCTTCCAGTACTGAAAGATGGCTATTGTGTCACCTCTGTCCTTTCTTCTCCAAGCTGAACATGCTCACTTCCTAAGCCATTCCTCATGAGCCTTGGTATCCAGACCATAAGAAGAAAGCAATTTGTGCATTACTGGCAGATCATTAAGATTAGATTCCTCTTACGTAGTGCCAAATGAAATGTTTATCTTTTTTTTATTACAAGAAAACAACATTTTCATGTCTATTTTGGCAAACTATATTTCCCTTTTTGCAAATCTGTCTTCCATGTAATTACAACTACAAGCGGGAGATAAAGAGCAGCCAGAACAGACCTCCATCATGCTGGGACTTAGCTGTTGCTGCTGAACTTGATGTTGCCCTCCAGCCCCCGCTGTCTCTTCTTCCTTGTGTAGAGCCAGCACAGTGTTGTGGTTTGAGTTCTGGACTATGACTCTGGAGACCAGGGTTCACAGTCCCACTCAGCCATGGAAACCCACTGGGTGACCTTGGGCAAGCCACAGTCTCTCAGCCTCAAAGGACTGGAAAGGCAAACCCCCTCTGAACAAATCTTGCCAAGAAAACCCTGTGGTAGGTTAGTCTTAGGGTCACCCTAAGTAGAAAATGACTTGAAAGCAAACTAGAAGAAGAGGCGGCGGAGGAGGAGGAGTCATGTCAAGTGTGTAATCCTGAAGCAGTGACTATCAAATTAACTGTTTGTCAGCCACTTTGGGAGCCTATAGAACCACAGGGTCTACAGATGCTTTAAATGAATAAGTAAATATATAATTAATAGATAATTAAGCTAGTAGCAACTGAGTGTGGGAGAAGAAATTCAACTGAGAATTAACATTGTTCAACCTTGCTTTGCTGGCAGCAACACACGTTGTGTAGTTCTTAGCTGTTCTGCACCAATTCTGGTGTAGAAGAACCCTGGCTTATTTGTTGGGAAGGTAGAGCAACTCTCTTTGGCTTCTCTCATAAAAACAAAAGTGCTAAAGCAAAGCCTGTTTCTTCCACGTACAACACCTCTTTTACTGGACTCATAAGGTGGGTCATTCAATAAGCCAATTTTCACAAACACTTCCTGTGACATTTCTTGCCTATGGAAAACTCTTTCCCTGCCAAATATTATCCTGTTTCCCTTGATACCTACAGTGTTTACAAACTGTTTGAAGTAGCATTACAATAATTTTCTCACTCTTGTTTTCAAGAACACATACTTCTCTTTGGCTTAAACTGATTTAACACACAGGATGTGGCCTTGCTGAATGCCTCATGCATCCACTATTACTTTCATCATTCTCATTTCTGCTACAAACATGTTTTCCCCTTATCCCTATTTATTTTGTGTTTAACCACTTTTGGTGCCAGGTCACCACTGGTAACCAGTGCTCCCTCAGGATCCTAAACTGGAGAGACCATTGTGGAAGGGAAGAAATTAGCCTCTCGTTTTGTGTTGGCTTCACCAAAAGCAGAAGCTGGACCAAAGACTTGCATTGCTTCTGCCAAAACTGTGAAATAAGTGAAAGAAAATCAAATCACTCCTCCAAGTCCTTACATGTAGAGAACTTAAGGAGAGTGACAGGAAGGTTTTCTTCTCTCATTTTATGCTGGGCTGAGAGAAAGAAATACATCCAGATTTCATGTCTGGATGTCAGGATCCTATGTCAGGGTACTGAAAGAACAATCCTATGCAACTTAGCTCAGAAGCCTGAGTTCACTGGAGCTTCCTCCTAAGTGGGTGCATATAGGCTGACTATTGGGTGGGACCCATTGGCCATCTTCAATCCCCTGGCCATTTTTACAGTCCCTGGGTCCTAGGGTCCTGTTATAGAATTTGCTGCTCTGGTGGCTATGGCAACAAAAAAGAGAGCAGCTTTTACTTTAAATCTGCTGCCCCTCCACCAAAACTTGAAAACTTGGTGGCAAGTATGGCACCAACACAAAATACCCCCCTATAGAATAAACCTGTTCTTAAGCCTAAGGGCTTGTTTTAAATTTTGTTATTTATTTATTGCTGCTACAGTGGTACAACTAAATTTCAGTGTGGGATTGTGTGCAATCCCTGGTATTTGGGGAGTCTGGTAATATGGACCCTGTGAATTTGTCCAGCCTGGTGTATAGGGCTGTAAACTAGGGCCAGAATTTAATCAATTCACAACTCTCTTGCTATCCTTTCCTTCAGTATGCTCCCCAGCTAACTCAGGACATTCTCTAGTTAGGTAGCTTTAATGATGCTTTTAAGATATTGTGTCAGTGTTGTGTCCATATTTCAAAGATGAATGTGGTCCCCCCCATTTGTAAGACCCTCATTTTTTCCAAGTGAGGAATGGAGCTGTATCTGCCATCTGCAGTTCTCTGCAAGATTAATTTTCTTCTTCCATTAATATGAATAGGAGTATAGTGTCTAGATCAAGGGAAGTAATAATGCCACGTTATTCTGCTTTGGTCAGACCTCACCTAGAATACTGTGTCCAGTTCTGGGCACCACAATGCAAGAAGGATATTGAGAAGCTGGAATGTGCCCAGAGGAGGGCAACCAAAATGGTGGGAGGTCTGGAAGCCATGCCCTATGAGGAGCAGCTTAGGGAGATGGGTATGTTTAGCCTGGAGAAGAGAAGGTTAAGATGTAATATGATAGCCATGTTTAAATATTTAAAGGGATGCCATACTGAGGATGGGGCAAGCTTGTTTTCTGCTGCTCCAGAGACAAGGACACAGAGCAATGGGAACAAACTACAGAAAAGCGATTCCACCTAAACATTAGGAGGAACTTCCTGACAGTAAGAGCTGTTCGGCAGTAGAATACACTGCCTCGGAGTGTGGTGGACTCTCCTTCTTTGGAAATCTTTAAACAAGAGTCTGGTTGGGCATCTATCAAGAGTGCTTTGATTGTGTATTCCTGCAGGAAAGGGGGTTGGACTGGATGGCCCTTGTGGTCTCTTCCAACTCTATGATTCTATGATTTCAAGGCAGGCTGAGGTGGATTGTAGAGTTCTGAAATCACTGATTATTTCTTTCAAGGGGATTCTAGTGCCATTAGAGATAAATAATAAGAATGACATGTCTAAAACATCATAGCTAGTTAAAGATGTTGAACAGACTTCCAGAACCTTGCATAGGTTTACATGGTCCTAGCTACAGCTCTGGCTATGCTAGCCAATGTGAAGACCAATGTAGCATAATGGTTAAAGTGTTGGACTGAGTCTTAGAAGGACTACATTCAGGGTGCTTATCATACAATGCTGTTATACCTTTATAGCAGAGGATTAATCCTGACTTTGCCTCACCTGTTTCACACAATGTTGTGGCTCTCCCAGTGTTGTGCTGTAGAGTCATTGGGAATTTGATTTTTTTTTTTTCATGCTGAAAATAATCCATTAATGACCCCCACTTTTTCCACTGGGGTTCAGTAACCAGTATTAGTCATTTTAATTTTTTAAGGCAGTAGTGTAATAGCACCATGATGTCATGGTGTAATAGCATTATTACGGTAGGTCTTAATTTTTTAAAAATGAAATTGTGCTGTAGGTGGTGGGGCAAACAGGGTGGTGCAAATGGCACTGAAGACCTTACAGGGGGGCAAAGAAAACAGTGGAAGTTATACTTTTAAAGCACAGAGGTGGTGAAGATATGAGACACAGCATCAGCGTTTCACTGTCTTCATGAGCACAGGTGAAGTATTTTTTGAACAGGATAATCTGAAACAACTGACTAGTGTAATTAGCATCCAAGTCTCCACTGAGCCATGAAACTCACACAGTCACCTTGGGCCAGTCTCTTTGTCTCAGACTGTTCTCCTCCAAAGGGTTTTGTGAGCATTGAGTAGAAAGAAGGAAAGCCTTATGTGCCATCCTGAGCCCATTGGAAGAAATGTGCAATGTACTGTAACAATAATCAGCAAATACTGGTATTTCATTGTCAAGCCCTCCATAAGGGGATACTGGATGGAAGGCTGATATCATACAGAAGAGATGAAGGAATGTCTTATTTCTAGCAAAGTCTCTGCTCTCAGGCCAGTTGCATAATAGAGCCAGTACATCTGACCGTAAGTATGTCTTGCCAAACCACCTTTAAAATTACTCTCATTAAAGGAGATATATAATACAGAGTTTATTAATTTATATTCTTGGTACACATGCACCAAACCCACAGGTGAGGATAAAGATAAAAGCAATTGCCTTAACAACTTTTCAGAACTGCACATTCTGTTCAAATTGTGATGAACTGGCATTCTTTTTTTACACTTTCTAAATAGACTTTCACAACCATCTTGAAGCCTTCTGCTGGAAGACTCTCAGTTAAGTTTAGATTGGGCCTTATTATTTGAACAGCCACTGACATATGGTACGGAAACTTACCTGCAACTAGTGCAGGCAGCTTATCCTGGACTGTCATAATTCAATCTTTAGTAAGCATTTAATTCATTTTATAATGCATTTCCTAATCTTTATTAAAGGGCCAAGAATATATGATTTGTGCCTAGCTTGATTACACGTATGTGCTATTTCATCGTTGTATGTGTATAGCTTCATACATATGCTTATAATATGTGTTTCATTTCAATAAGCCGAGAAAGTAATAAATTTAGGTCTGAGTAACAGTTGTTTTATGTGGCTGCCAACCTGCCTAGTAACATTCTTAATTACTGCCAGGAAACCAACTGTTTTCCGACCATATGTTTTGCATTTGAGGGCAATAGATCTTGTCAGCCCTCTAAGCTGGACTGATGGACAACTTGATGGTAATTTAGGTGTTATGCAAAGACTTCTCTTTTGGTGGGTGGTTTCTTTGCGGACAAGCAGGGTCACCAACATTATGTTGATGTATGATTGTTTGAGAATCAGGCATACACAAAAATGGCTGGGTAAACATGACTCCATGTTTCTTTTAAATTAGCCCATCCAACTAGTGCATCTTCGAAAAGCCCATCCTGTGATGTATGGTCCTTTCTCTCATTTCTGTATCTATCATAGCTTACAGGCTCTGAGTGTATTTAAACTTTTCCCAATGCTCCTTCAGAAATCTTCCTTACGAACATAAGAAGCTACCTTAATACTGAGGAGATGATCAGTCACAGCAAATGTGGCGCAATAATGACGCAAAAGGAACGCAAAAGGCCACCAATATCAGACTACGTCCTCCTTTTGCATTCTGCTGGCATCACTATGGCATTTCTTTTCATTGATGGCCGAGCTGTCAATAGATTCCTCCATTCTGTTTTGGTGTTTGCATTGCCAGCGTCTGAAACCTTGCACCATTGTCCCCCATGAATATAGTGTAAATGGGCTTACTTAAAGTTGAAGCAAGGGGCAATTGGAGAGGATGGGGAGGGAAAGGAAAAAGCTTTGTCCACTGTAGTAGCAAACCCATTCTCAATCAATTGGTCCTAGAATTTGCCCAACTTGACAATGATGTTGGTATTTTGCCTTCTCAGGGACAAAGGGTATCTAGAAAAGGAGGTCAGAGGAATATTTGACCTAGGCTTATCTCTGAGGAAAAGTGGGACTTAGCAGGTAGAAGAAGCTAATAGTGGGGGTTGGGGGTTGTTTCAGGCTTTCATTTACATTCATTTTCTTTATAAATTACCAACTCTTGCAAATTTCTTTATTTTAAAGATGAAAAAAGACTGAACGGGCGGGGGGGGGGGGAGAGAACCAAAACTTATATGTCTCATTTGTTTATCAAAGCCCAATGTTTTAAGCGCTTGAGTCTTAAAAGTTGGAGTTTGAATTTCCATAGGTGTATACCTAAGGCATCAGATTCCATCTGATCTTGGAAGCTAAGCAGGGTCAGCCCTGGTTAGTTCATGGATATGAAACCACCAAGGATTATCAGGTGCTATAGGTAAATTTTAGAGGAAACAATGGCAAACCACCTTGGAGTATTCCTTGCCTAAGACAGCCACAGGTTGACAAATAACTTAAAGGCACACACACACACCATTCAACCATGTTAGTGCTACATTAGGACCGAGGCATTTTCTTTCTGACAGGCTCCTCATCTCTAACAGCTGTGTGGTAGGCAGGCACAACATGATCCTTTTCATGCTGGAAATAGCTGTACTTATTGCATTTGGCAGGGATAGATGGCTGGCAACTTCGTTTCATTAAAAAAAAAAATACCAAGATTTGCACTTTTCTGCACTTTCAGGAAAGTTTTTTTTTAAATTGTGAGATAAAGTGATATTGATTGTTTTGTCTTTAACTGGGAAAGTCCATGGCCATAAAAGCACCATGACATGCTCAGGAAGACAGAACAGCCTAGAACTGGGTGTCTAGGGACTTTATCAGACACAACAAATGCGGCATCATAATGACACCTAATTAACGCAAAAGGGTGCCCTTATCAGATGACGTTGTCCTTTCGCAATTTTGTATTGTGAAAAAGCTGTTCTTTTTTATTGATGGACCAAGCCTTCACTAGATCTCCCATGGTGCTTTGTTGCCAGCATTGACAGCATTTGAAACTGCATGCCATCATGCTCACGTAAATACAGCATCAATGACAGAACACTTCCAGGTGAGATTGTGAAAACCAGGTAGGGGATGCTCTTTTTATGAACCTGCCCAGTTCACTTTTAAATTTAAAAGTGTGTTTCTGTTCTTGTGGCTATGTTTTGTGTCTTTGTTTTGATGTATTTTTCAAATTTATTGTGCTTGCATCTTTTTGCGAGAATCGGAGAGATCTTGAACCAGGAAGTAAATGGTGCTCCATTTGTGCTCTGTCAATGCTGGGGATGCCTTTGAACACTGCTCAATTTAAGGTCTGATAGGAAGGGCTTTTTGTCAGCAGAAAAATGGTTTAAAATATGCCAGCAATAGAATGAATGAGAAGGCTTGTCTGATAAAGTCCTAGGTGTGCTTAGGGAGACTAGTAAAACCGCAGAACAGCAATTCTAGCACAACCTCGATTAAACTTTATTTGATTCAAAATATTTATACCCTGCCTTTCCCAAAGTGCCACACTACACTATACACACAAAACACACACTAAATAACAATAACAATAACAATAACAATAATCCACTAAACTCAAGAACAAAACCTGCAACCTCACCCCCCCAAATTAATAAGATAGAAAACCAAGATAAATGATTAACCAATTAACCCCTGAAGCTCTCTGAAACAGAACAATTTTAGCTTGTCCTCAAAAAGTTAAGAAGGACAGAACAAAATTAGTTTTTCTAGGAGGGGAATGCCACAGCTTGGGTGCAGGTATTAAATATCCCCTCTCTGACGTAACCACTCCATTACATCTTTGACGGTGGTTAAGAGTGGGATAGTTCAGCATCTGTAGATTACCTGAGTATATGGGTAAGATCATACAAGAGGAGGTAGTCATTCAAACACCATGGAACTAGGCTCTTAGAGCCTTAAAGTACAGGAACGGAACTTTGAATCATGCCCAGAAAGGAGCAGGAGACAGAAGTGTTTCCTCAAAACTGGATTTATATGTTTTGAGTGACATACTCAAGTTAGCAATCTGTTAGCTTCATTCTAGACCACCTGTAGGTTCTAAGCCATTGCAGTCTCAAATGCAACTCCACAGCGAGGTCATTACAAAAGTCATGTGTGGACTCATGAAGGCATAACTGACCATGGCCAGGTCCTTCTTCTCACAGAAAAGTCACAGCTGGCTTACTAGCCCTTGCTAGCCTCCTGGCTACTAAGTCTCTCCCCCCCTCTCTCTCTCTTTCTCTGGCTTTTCTTCGTGAACAAAGATTCAGGAAGGACTCATCCCACGCTTTCTGCAAGTGTACTGATGACTAAAAAGGTCAGTCCGAGATAAACAAGTCAGGGTGCAGAAAGCACAGCAGAAGGGCTCTTTGGGTGATGTTTCCGGGTTGTGATTCTTTCTGCATTGCCGTTTCTCTTCAAGACTTGTTCACCATGAGTTCTTAAATAAGGCTGCAGCATTGTGGATAGTGCATCTCCATGCCTCCCAATGTGAGGCCGGGGGGAACCATTGTTGGTGATCAATTTGGCAGAGCCTGAGATGTTGTTTCAGCATACTGAGCAAACAAACAACTTCCAACTTCCATGAACACTTCCAACTGTGAGCCTAAGTCTTAAAAGGAAGTAGAACTGGGGGGGAGGAGCCAAGCTTCAATGGCGTAGGAAGAATTTCCCAGGACGGGTGCGAAAGGTAATGGAATTAAATGAATAATTTCCCCTCAAAAAGGCATGAGGAGAGCTTTGAGGGAAGATTTATGGCTGTGAATCACTAAGGAATGTTAATGGAAGAGAAAACTGCAGCTCAAAGAAGCCTAAAGTAAACAAATAATTACTTCCGGTTTTGCCCGATATTGGAGCTGTCTAACTAAAAAGAACATTTTGCTAATAAATCACTAAGGTTGGAGGAAGCAGTGAACAATTGTAGGCAAATGAAAAGGATGATCTAACAGGAGAAGGAATAATTGATCTAACTGGAGAATAAGTGGAAAGATTTTAAACAATAAGTGGTGGAGGAAGGAGGGGCCATACACAGAAGGGGAGGAATGAAAGTTTGGAGTGTTTTGATTTTCTTATGTCTAAAAAAAGAAGAAATATTGTAGAAAAAAGTTGGTTGAGGCCACAAACATTAGATAAGCCATTGGATAGATCTCATAAAAGATTAGAAAAATTATCTCCGGAAATACAGAATAACAAGGGTGAACCAGAAGGGCTAAGTATGGAAAAGGAAACAAGCCCCTAAAAGAGTGGTCTTTCAAGTGCCTCTGCCCCAGATCCTCTACCCCCAAGGGGGAGGGAAAGAAGGGGAGAAAGCACAGAGGATATTAAAACTCATATGGATTCTCTCTTTACAAAAATGATGACAGAATTTAGAGAAGACAAAAAAAAGAATGTTTTCAGAGTTTGCAAGTATAAGAGAAGAAATGCAGAAGGAGAGGAAAAGATCTGAAGAAAGATTTGTGGAAATGAGTACAAAAATACAAGGAATACAAGGAGATATTCTTAATATAGTAAAAGAGAACAAAGAAATAATTAAAACCCAAACACTTCAAAGCAGTCAGATCCAGGACAATATGAAGAAAATCACAGATATGGAAAAAAATTGGATATACTTGCAAGATTATCAACACAGGAATAACTTTAGAATAAGGTTCCTGCCAGAATCTGTGGGGAAAGATCAAGGATCTAATCTGAAATCTGAAGTGTTGAAATGGATACAACAAGTGACCCCAACTGTGCAATGGAGGGATGAGGACATTGAGCGGATCCATAGAGAACTGACAGGAAGGAGAAGTATTTTGCCAAGAGATGTTATTGTTAGAGTTATTAATTACAATAACAAGGAGGAATTGATGAGAACAGTCAAGAAACATGCAGAGAGACTGAAGTATGGAGATGTAAGGGTGGAATTATATAATGACTACTGTCCACAAACAGTAATTTGGAGAAAACCGATGAAGCCTTGTATTGCTACTCTTTTGAAAGCTGGTATAAAATATGCTTGGGGATACCCAGTGTTTTTTAAATTTGAAAGGGCAGGGAAAAGATATAGAATGGAAACACCAGAAGAAGGACTGTGATTGTTGGAGGAGTTGGGAGTACATAAGAAGGAGTATGGAGCTGATGGAGGAGCGGACAGCGGAGGAGGAAAAGTTTAGACAGATGAAGAAAGCAGAAGGAAGAAAAAGGAAAAATTACAGGGGGAAAAAGAGTGGAAATGTTTTTATTTTTTATTTTTATGAGCACTCAGGGGGAGGGAGTTGTTCTGGGCCATTGGAAGATCTCTTCACCACTCCTCACCTGGAAGACCTGGGGGTCATAAGCAAGGCAATTTGCCTTGGGAAGACAAGGTGGGGAGGTAAAGAAGGGAAAGGGGGGAAGGGAATGGGGAAGAATTGGGAAGGGGTGGGTATGGGGAAGGAGGTCACTTTTTGGAGCGAGAAGATCTTATAGAAAATGTAATAAAGAATCTAATGGTTAATAAATTAAAGATATCAACCTTAAATGTTCATGGCCTTGGCACGGTAATAAAACGAAAAAGGATTGAAGCACTATAGAAGAAGGATCAAGCGGATATAATATTTTTGCAAGAGACAGATCAAAAAAGGGAAAGAGTAAATGAATTGAAATTGAATTGGGTAAGAGTTTATGAAAAAGCATATGGGGATTCAAAAGCTAGAGGGGTAGCAATATTAATACCAAAAAATTGTAATTTTGTCATTAAAAAGGTGAAAAAAGATGAAAATGGTAGATATATTATAATGCAAGATGAAATTGGAGAAGATAAATATGTTCTAATGAATGTATATGCTCCAAATGAAAAACAAGAGGAATTTTATGAGAAAGTATTTAAAGAAATGGAGAATACGCAAGAACAAAATATTGTTGTAGCAGGAGATTTTAATATGCAAATGGAAAGAATAAAAGACAAATCAAATTATTCATTAAGGGATAAATATGATAATATTACAAATTTAAATAAAATAATAAAAAGAAAGGGGTTGAAAGAGGTGTGGAGATTGGTAAAGGGAGAGAAAAGGAAATATACATACTTTTCAATGGTACATAAGATTTATTCAAGAATTGATTATATTTTTGTAT
The DNA here is from genome assembly GCA_030847615.1 of Gambelia wislizenii. NCBI lineage: Eukaryota > Metazoa > Chordata > Lepidosauria > Squamata > Crotaphytidae > Gambelia > Gambelia wislizenii. The sequence goes on along the minus strand of JAUMIR010000001.1, from coordinate 157,712,185 downwards.
CAAAAATTTGATTGATAAAATCATAAATTCAGAGATAGAAAATATAAAAGTAACAGATCATGCCTTGGTCAATGTGGAGATTATAATGAAAAGAGATTATGAACAGGTGAAAAGGTGGAGGCTGAATACAAAGATTTTAAATTATAGAGAAATAGTAGAAAAAATTGAGCATGAATGGCAAGAATTATGGGAATTAAATGATAAAGAAGTATCAAAAGGAATTCTGTGGGATACTATGAAAGCTGTGACAAGGGGGATATGCATAAATGAAACCTTTAACTTAAAAAAAGGCAAGAAGAAAGAAAAGGGAAATTAGAAAGGGAAATAGAATTATTGGAAAATAAATATATATTAAACAAGGAAAAACAAACTTATATTGAGTTACGAGCAAAGAGGGAGGAATTGGATAAAATGGAAGTAGATGAAGTACAGGAAAATTTAATTTATTTAAGAAGGGAGTATTTTGAATTTAGTAATAAAAATTCAAAAATATTGGCTAGATCCACACAAAAGAAGAAAATGGAAAATATGATAAATGGGATTAGAGATAAAACAGGTAAAATGTGTAGAACAATGAAGGAAAAACTAACAATTTTTGAGGAGTTTTATAAAAACCTGTACCAGTCAGGGAATAAATCAGTGGAACAAATACAAAAATATGTAGGAGAAAATTGGAAGATTAAAATAGAAGAGGAAGATAGGGATTTATTAGAAAAACCAATTACGAAAATGGAAATAGAGGAAGCAATAAACAATTTAAAAAGCGGGAAAGCTCCAGGAATGGATGGGTTAGGACCAGATTATTATAAAGTATTTAACAAGAAGTTGATACCTAAATTATTAGAATTATATAATAATATAATAATGGGAGACAAAGTCCCTCCATCATGGCAACAATCATTGATAATATTGATACCAAAGCCAGATAAGGATTTGTTGGACCCTGGATTATACAGGCCTATATCATTGATAAATCAAGATGCAAAGTTACTATCAGCAATAATGGCAAAGAGAATGAATAGTTATATGTATAAATATATACTACAGGACCAATGTGGATTTGTGAAAGGAAGACAAATGTCAAATTTAATAGGAAGGGTGTTATATAAAATACATATAATTGGCAAAACAAAAGTAAAAGCAGGGATATTAGCATTAGATATATTTAAAGCATTTGACTGTGTGGAACGGCCAACATTAAAAATAATATTGAAAGAATTTGGAATGGAGAAGAAGGTTAGAGGATTAATAGATCAATTGTACTCTCATAGCAGCTATAGTGATGGTTAATGATGGAATAACAAGAGAAATAAAAATAACGAGAGGAAGAAGACAAGGTTGCCCACTTTCTCCAATATTGTTTGCAACAGTAATAGAAATTCTAGCAAATGTGATAAGAAATGATAATAGTATAGAAGGAACTGGAGTAGAAACAAAACATAAGATAAGCTTGTTTGCTGACGATAGATTGCTAACAATTAAGGAACTGATTAACTGAATTGAAAAAATTAAAGAACATTTAAAATTATTTGGGGAGATGACAGGCTTACAGGTTAATTGGAACAAATCTGTTTAACTATACTAAGGAAGAAGAAAATATATTTGTAAAAGAGAAAAAATTAGAAGTAAGATTAAAAAGTAATATTAAGTATTTAGGAATAAATATCACAAAAGATTTAAAAGAACTAGAAGGAAAGAAATGGAAAAGAAGTTGGAAGAATATAAAAATATTCAACTATCATGGTTTGGAAGAGTAGCTTTAGTTAAAATGAAAATATTAGCGAAACTAAATTTTTTGTTTAGAATGTTACCAATAAAATTATCAGACGTAGAACTGAAAAAATGGCAAAATATGTTGAATAAATATTGTAATGGAGGGAAAAGGACAAGATTAAATAAATTATTTTGGTATATATCACAGAAGGAGGGAGGACTTGGTCTTCCCAAAATAAAAGGATATTATGAAGCTAATCAATTGAGATATGTTATAGAAGGAATTGTAGGACAAGGGGATTTAGAATGGTTAGAGATAGAAACAGGGAGAATAGAAAAGAGAATATGGAACATATTTTTGATAATTTTACAAAAAAGAAATTAAAGGAATTGAGAACCCATTTCTGCAAAATATATGGGAAATATGGTATAAATATAAGAGAGAATTTTTGCCTATTGATTCAGTATTAACACCGGTTATAATGGGGAAAAAAATTCCAAATAATTTGAAGGGGAAAATGGGAAAGGAATTAAAGAAAAGAGGACTAGATAAAATAGAGGATGGATAGGATGGATGAATGAGAAAGGGAGTATAAGAGAGAAATTATGTGGAATGAAAATTTTATGGTTTAATTGTATACAGTTAGAACAATTGATTAAAAATTGGGAAAGGAATCATAAAGAAACAAGGGAATTTACAAAATTTGAAAATTTGGTGAAAAAAGGTGAAAAGAGGGATGATAATGAAAGTATGAAAGGCATTACAAGTGAATTATATAAAATATTGATAAAAAATAAGGAAAAAAAGACAAAGGGGAATATTTAAGGAGAATATGGGAGGAAGATTTGAAACAAAAAATTGGAGATCATGAATGGGATAAGATATGGAAACACATCTAAAAATATGTCGATACGGATAAAAGAAAATTATTATAAAATAATATGGAGATGGTATTTAAACCAGCAAGATTGAATAATATAGATAAGAATAACTCTAAATATTGTTGGAGAGGTTTTCAAGAAATAGGTACATATATGCATATGTGGTGGAATTGTAAATTTGTACAGCAGTTTTGGGAAATGGTTTTCATAGAAATAGAGAATATTCTGAATAGAAATATAGAAAGGAAACCGAGCATAGCATTGATGTCAATTTATAATGGAGAGAATGGGAACCAAGCAGGAAAGAATTTAATAACAAATTTATTAATGGCAGCAAGATTAATTATAGCAAGATATTGGAAAATGCAAATAAATGTACAAGTGGAGGAGTGGTATAAAGAAGTTTGGAAGATGGCAATAAATTATAAGTTAACATGTAGAATTAAAGTAAGAAGTGGAAGTTGGAAAGAAAGTGACTTTGATAAAATTTGGAAAGTATTTGTTAAAAAAGTATTACAGACAAAAGATGGGAGGTTATCTCCATGAGAAGAAATGAGATTCTGGAAAGATTAGGTAAGGGATAATGGCTCTGGTGAAGGGGAGCACTGAGGTGGGGGGAGGTTGGGGAATTAATATTTTTGAATAGAATTATAGTAAAGAATCTGTGTTAACTTTTGAAATTCGTTAATAGAAAAATTGCGATGTTTATAGTAATTTTATGTGTTATACTAACTAAGTATTGATTGGATAATATAATGTATGATTATAAAATTAATAAAAATATATTAAAAAAATAAAAATAATAATAAAAAGGAAGTAGAACCACCTCATCTGAGGCTGAATCTACACAAGGGCTGTATCCCAGCTCCACTGCATAGCATCCCTGCCCTGGTTTGAGCCCTTTACTGCCACACACACTTGTTTTCATCCAAATTGAAATCGGTTTGGAAAGTCACACAGGACCCAATTATATTACCACATCAGAGCAAGGGGGTGTTTCTACTCTGCGCACATGTTTGTTGTGTCCATTTATGTCTGGTCACACAACTGCAGCAGCTGCAAGCTTTAAAAAAAATTCCATTGCCACCTGTGCATGTTTGCATATTCACTAATTCAAATGGATTTTGTTTCCCCTTTATTCTGATTGCCCTGCACTTCTATAAAGTGACGCTGGTAGAGAAGGGAGAGGTGACATACCAACCTGCAAGTGTGTGCATATTGTCCTAAGCTCCGGTCAGCAAGTTGCCCAGGCACCAGGTGGTTGGAGTGCAAGAGTTGTTGAGTAGTTAATTCAGTCCAGGTCAGTTACAGGTTATTTAGGCAAGATGATGGGAGGAACAAGAGCATGGTTGCCAGCCACTCCAGAAGCAAGTCAGTAGTCCAAATAAACAAAGCCAGCAAGGAACAACACAGAGTTGTTAATGGATGTCAAGATAAGACAGTTGCACACAACAAAGATGCTGGGGAGCTGCTGGGAGATTTATAGGCAGCTGTCTCAAAAACACCAGATACCTAATTAATCAGGGCATCCTCTTTAACAGCAGCTAGGATCAGCATCTCTCTCTTCATCACTCAGCAAAGAATGGGGGGCATGTCTTCAGTATCTTCAATGTCTTAGCCACTGCCACCTCCTGCTGGGGAGCAGACCCACACTCAGCCCCTAGCTCCTCATACTCATTATCAGGAGCTGCAGATTCCTGGCAATCTGCCTCCTCCTCTTCATCTGAATCATCCAGAGGGTGTGTTATGCCACATATAAACAAAAAAAAGGTGGAGAAGGAGGCAACACTGCCTTTTCTGGAAGCCAGTACAAACAAGAGAGATACTCTTTCATGGCATGAACAATCGGGTGACCTAGGTGACCACCTGACCTAGGTGATCACCCACCAACCTGGCTCCATCTTCTCACCCCCTCTCCCGATTCCACCAAGTCAGGGGTCAAACCACACATTTTAAAAACCTGGTTCTTCCCAAAAACAGAAGAGTAAAAGTAAACTGGAGGCTTTTAAAAATTGCTGTAGAGCCTTCAGGCATCAAAAGGAGGTGTTTTGACATCAGAAAGAGAGGAACATCATGTGTTCCAACACGACTGGGATCATTTTGAATTTATTATTCAGCTTGTGTAGATTCAGCCTGAAACAGGCTCTACACGTACTCCAATTCAATCCATATTGTCTGCATTGAGTGTCAGCTTGTTTGGTCTCTTTCAAGCTGACATTGATTCCATTTAGAGTTGCCACTTGTAATAAGGGACAAGGCTCTTGTCCTTTTAATGGTTATGGAGAAGAGGGAATTCTAGCAGATGTTGCTTGCACATTGCTTCTATACAACCATTAAAGGGGCAGGAGCCTTGGCCCTTAATTCACCTGGCAGCCCTAATTCCATTCAAACTCTGATTTAGGCTTTTCCATGCCTTCCTAGTATTTGATGGCAAGAAGAGATAGAGACATCAGCCATGTATGGATGGCACCACATCCAAAATAGCCTGATGATCTCACCCATTACTGGCTTCATGGAAATGTGAAATAGTATGAGACTTGGCAAACGGACTACAAATTGGAAGTAATAAAAGAAGCCCAAAAAGCAGCGCACATCTGCCATCCTTACCTTCCATGCATGATGAAGGACTAGAAATGCTTTAAAATGTTCTTGAACCTCTCTAATCCTTATTTGCTGTCAGTTAGGTGAGCCAGAAGTATGTCATAATCACCACCATTGAAATCACTGAAAGTTCCAGCAGAACCAAGAGATAGAATGCTCCCTTGTCTATTCCCAGTATAGGTCTGACCAAGTCTGTCTTGGGGCTTGTCTAGATGCAATGGTATACTGCGAGTGGGTGTGTCTTTTTGCCCATTCTCAGCAACACTGTTTTGTCTCCACCATTTTTTTTTTTGCCATATCCGCATCTGTTCTCATCAATTCAAATGGAGTGGCCACATGCTCTGATAAAGGGCAAAATGTGCAGAGATGCACATGTCCACATGTGCAAAAATGTGCATCTACATGGCAAACTTTAGGGAAAGCCGTGAGTTTTTAGTCCCCCTCCTTCCGAATACCGTGAATCTCTTTCAGATCACGCTGGGATACATTGTTTTCTCTGCAAATTCTGTGAGGAGTATTTTCATCATCTGGACAACTCCTTGATATCTAAAGCAAATCAGATAGGTATTGCCCATCTGCTTGAGCAGTTTCAGAACTTTTCAGTGGAAAGTTCCTGGACAGAGAGGGAGCCAAACATACTGGCTGCCTGTGTATCTAGAAAAACCTCCAAGATTCTCCTATTCAGTTTCCCCACAGAATATGGAGTTACAAATTATCTCATTTTGTTTCTGAAAATTTTATAATTTGCCATCGCTTTCTATTTTTAAGGTTATTTCACACATGCATACAGATGCATACACAAACTTAAGCTAACAATTTGCCCAAGAAGCAACCATGATCTGATTATGTATGGTTACATCAAGCTTTTTGTGTGTGTGTGATGCTCATGTACACCGTGTCCCACAATCTACTCTTCAAGATAGATAGATAAATATATATAGGGATCTGAAGCCAAGAGCTTGTTCATTTGCATAGTATAAATCTATGTTCGTGCAGTTGCACTAGCCTGAACTGTTTCACAAGCAGTTGTACACCAGAAGCCTGAAGGTGGTGATCCCTACAACTGCTTGCACTTAGGAATGTATCCCAGTTAGGGTTCACACATACCTCCACTTGAGGAAAGTACAACTGCTTTCTGGAACTGCAACTGCAACCGCTTTCCCAAACATGTTCTGGATATCACCCTTCTGCTGGGACTAAGAAATTGCCAGATTAGCACAACAGGAGTTATACCTTGAGCTAAGATTGAAAAGGGGCATCTACATGAAATGGGAAAAGGGGGAAATCACCAAAGAGGAATTCAAACAAATAACCAGGTCATGTTGGGGGAAAGTCAGAATGTTGTTCCCATCTTTATAAGGGAAAAAAAAAAAAAAGAAGACTCCAATAATTACCACCCTGTCAGCCTGACGTCAATACTAAGGACTTTATCAGACGGCCCCTTTTAAGATTTTCTTTTGCCAGCATAGAAAAGCCCATTTCTATGCTGGCAAAAGAATGCTCTCCCATTTCATGGAGACTTTGTTGCACAGGAAATTTAAAAAGAAAAAAAATACACATAAAAGTTACACTAGTCACCTAGGAACACTTTAAAAGTCCCAAGTAACCTGGGGAGGGTCATAAAAAGAGTGAAACTTACCTGGATTTCCCGATCTCACCTGGAAGTGTTCATGCCAGACTGGCCACTCTCGCTGCAGTGATGAGAGTTAAATGGCCTGAGGATTCGCACATCAGCAATGCCGGCACAAAGGCAGCAGGGGGATCTATTGACGGCTTAAGCTGTCAATTAAAAACTACAGGATTTTGACAGGTCGTTACAATGAAAGAGCAATGTCATCTGCTATGCACACCCTTTCATGGTTATGTGGCGTTGCTATGATGCTGTATTTTGTCCATCTGATAAAGTCCTTAAGAAAGATTATAAAGCAGATCATTAAACAAACAGTCTGTAAGCACTTAGAAAGGATCACTAAAAGTCAACATGGGTTTCTCAAAAAGAAGTCATGCCAGATTAATCTTGGTAGATGAGTTACAGACTTGGTAGATGAAGGGAATGCTATGGATGTAGTGTATCTTGATTTCAGTAAAGCCTTTGACAGGTCCCCCATGATATCCTTGCAAAAAAGTTAGCAACATGTGGGCTAGATTATGCGACTGTTATGTGGATTTGTAATTGGTTGACTGACCAAATCCAAAGGGTAATCACCAATGCCTCCTGTTCATCCTGGAAAGAAGTGACTAATGGAGTGCCACAGGGTTCTGTCCTGGGCCCAGAGCTATTCAACATCTTTATCAATGACTTGGATGAGGGAATAGAGAGTGTGCTTATCAAGTCTTCAGGTGACACCAAATTAGGAGGAGTAGCTAACACCCCTGACGACAGGATCAGAATTCAAAAGGACCTTAACAGATTAGAAAGCTGGATCAAAACTAACAAAATGAATTTCAACAGGCAGAAATGTACAATACTACACTTGGGCTGTAAAAATGTAATGGGCAGATATAGGATGGGTGACACCTGGCTTGATGACAGTACAGTACATGCAAAAGGGATCTAGGAGTCTTAGTGAACCACAAGCTGAACATGAGTCAGCAGTGTGATGTAGCAGCTAAAAAAGCCAAGGTGATTCTAGGCTGCATCAATAGGATTATAGTGTCTAGATCATGGGAAGTAATAGTGCCATTCTATTCTGCTTTAGTCAGACCTCACCTGGAATACTGTGTCCAGTTCTGGGCACCACAATTTAAGAAGGATATTGAGAATTTGGAATGTATCCAGAGGAAGGCAACTGAAATGGTGGGAGGTCTAGAAGCCATGCTCTATGAGGAGTGGCTTAGGGAGCTGGGTATGTTTAGCCTGGGGAAGAGAAGGTTAAGAGGGGACATGATACTCATGTTTAAATATTTGTAGGGATGTCATACTGAGGATGGGGCAAGCTTGTTTTCTGCTGCTTCAGAGACTAGGGAGGTTATCAGACAGGAACAAAAAAAGCATTCCCATCCTTCAATCTCCTCTACTGCCCCTCTCCCATCCCTGTCCCGGCATGAGAACAAAAAGTTTCAGACCTACCTTATTCCCACTTCCACAGCAGCCCAGGAATGAATGGAGCTCCATTCACTTCCTGGAATAAAATCCCACTGGTTCTCCCGAGAAGACGAGAGCACGGGAAATTCAAAAATAAAAACCCTGGTAAAAAGGAAAAAGTGACAGCAAGCACAAAAACACATTAAAACTTTACATGTAAACTGTGGAGGGTACACAAAAGTATGTCACTTACCTGGATGTCCTGATGTCATCAGGAAGTGTTCTGGCATGGATCTCCATTGACACTGGGGTCATGCCAGCGAAACGGGCACCTTTTCACTCACAGGACATTTCATGACAGAAACGGAATGGGGGGTCCATTGACGGCTTCTCCTGTTAATAAAAAAGCAGCGCCGGCATAACAAGAGCCAAATGGGAGCATTACGAGTAGGGAACGAGGTCATGTGAAAGGGAAGCCCTTTAGTAATCTCCTGGGGTCGTGATAACCATATTTAGAGTGTCTGATAATCTCCTAGGACATGGAGCAATGGATTCAGACTACAGGAAACGAGATTCCACCTAATTAGGTGGAACCATTAGGAAGAACTTCTTGAGAGTAAGAGCTGTTCAGCAGTGGAATACTCTGCCTGGGAATGTGGTGGAGTCTCCTTCTTTGGAGATTTTTAAGCAGAGAATGGGTGGGCATCTGTCAGGAGTACTTTGGTTATTCCTGCATGTCAGGAGCTTGGACTTGATGGCCCTTGTGGTCTCTTCCAACTCTATGATTCTATATCAGTGTTAAGTACACAACAGGATTCTGGCTGTAACGAGTTTGTGTGATTCATTGTGTTAAGGCTCTTGAGTAGTTTTACTAATACACAGAAATCTATGTGTGCAGCCCTAAAATGCAGCAAAAAAGAAAGAAAGAAAGAAAGAAAGAAAGAAAGAAAGAAAGAAAGACCTATAATATATATCGGAGATTGAATCAACATTTTGGTGGACAGTCATGGTCTGCAAGTATAACAATTTTCAGCCTTCTGTGTCTGCTGGGAATCCCAATTCTACTTTAAGGTACATTTCATGGTCAAGAACACTTAATATGTAAAGTTTCTCTAGAGTGTCTTGGGGTTATATTAGCTTTCTAGACCAAGTACCCTAACTATTTTAAAATACCCATGCATAGGGCCCATGTGCATGTGTGCATGCTCATAATTCACAGATATAAAGTAAATATCCATTTTAAAAGACAGAGGTTCCAATGGAGTAAGAGAAAGAATGATAATTTTGTATAGTTCTCATTGGGCTGATTGTTTGGAAGGATCCTTTTACTCTTCTTTCCTCTCATTATTTTTTTCTATTCTTTTGTTTTGCACAAAGGGATTAATATATGAATCATTATTCTTATTTTGGCTTGTGAGATGCAACATGGTGCTTTTATCTCTCTCCCAAGAGTGCACATTGGCACCATAGCAGAGGACATGGAGGAAATGATTTTCAAAGAAGCAGATGTAGGAACTTCAAGAGCATCCGCACTGGTCGTTTTGTGTGGAGGGGATTTCTACTAGCTATTTTCCATCCATCCAAACCATTTCTGCACGTTTCTGCCACTTTGAATCAGAACTGCATGATGACATGTTGTTTTAAAGGGACACATACCATTTTCATTAAATCTGTTTCATCCTTCCTATAATCCCACAAAAGGAGCCAGTTTCCCTCAAAGAATCCAATGCCACTGCCGAAGATAGATTTTTGTGTGTGTGTCACGGCAGAGAAAGAAGAAAGAACCCAAAGGAAACAAGAACTAGAGTGACAAAGAATCCCATGCAGGAAGCAGTGGCTCACAATGACTCATAGAAGCTACACTGTTTACTGTATGAGGTAATATGAAAAGGTAGATTGATCAGTAAATTGCTAGTCTCAACTAGATGGAGTTCTATCCAGTAAACTAGGAGATTATCAGAAAGGAACAAAAAAAAGTGTTCCTGTCCCACAATCTCCTTTCCCACCTCTGTCTCATCCCTGACCCACCACAATCACCCTCCCCATTACACTTACCTTCTCTCTGGTCATTCCAGCAGCCCAGGAGTGAACGGAGCTCTAACGGAGCTCCCTTCACTTCTTGGATCTAAATCCTGCAGATTCTCATGAGAAGACGGAACGTGGGAAATTCAAAAGTAAAAACAAGAATACACTCAAAAAAGTGACACCAAGCACCTAAACACACTGAATACATTACAAGTAACCTGGGGAGGGTACAAAAAAGTGTATCACTTACCTGGATGTCCCAATCTCACCTGGAAGTGTTCTGGCAGGTATCTCCCATTGACACTGGGATCTCGCCAGCATAACGGGGCACCTTTTCACTTGCAGAAACATCTGTGACAGAAACAGGGTGTGGGATCTATTGATGGCTTCTCCTGTCAATAAAAAGCAGCGCTGGTGGAACAGCAGCAGAACGCGTGCATAACGAGGGGGGGGACGATGTCGTCTGGAGTCTTGGTGTTACGATCTCCTGGTGTTCATGTACAGCCACTTTTAACGTGTCTGATAATCTTCCTAGAGTTGATCCTGTGAAATTGTTTGCTTAATGCCAAGTTAACATTTATGTAAATCCCATGACTTCAATGGGTCTCCTGTACCTGGAAAAAGCAACTGGAATTAGGCCAAAATGGGAATCAGGTAGTCCCCCAGATGCTGTTGGATTACAAGTTGCAGTAGCCCTTGCCAGTATAGCCAAAGATAAGGTATTCTGGGAGGTGCATTTCAACAACCTCTGAAGGCCACATGATTTCTATCCTGGATTTAGGCCATTGTGTTGTTGTAGTTGTTTCCCAGACTCTGTTCTGTCCTGTCCTTTGGCTGTTAACTGTATCTGTGGAAAAGGACATGACAAAAATGTAGTTGTGGTCTAGTTTCTTACTTATATCCTGCTCTTCTATTAAAATAACAACCAAGGTGGATTTCAATAAAGAGAAGATAACAGTATAGAAGAAGAACAATGATGAAGCAATGCATTTAACAATAATAAATTACCAAGAGTAAACCATCATAAACTATCAAGAGGCAGCAGTAAGACATAGAACAGGAGTGGGAATTATGTGACTCTCCACATTTTGTTGGACAAAACTCAGCCTCATCCCCATTGGCTAGGCCTGATGGGAGTTGCTGTTCAGGTCCCACCCCTGTTGTAGAACTACAAGTTTTGATTAAATGTTACTTTGAACAAAAGCTAGCCTAAATTAAAAAGGCATTGCATGGAGCCAATGGACCCCTCCAATGGCCACATTCTATACATACCTACTTGGGAGAAAGCCCCATTGAACTCAACAGGGCTTCTGAATAGACTTGCATAGGATTGCTCAGTTAGTGTCCTATTTGCGACAGTGGGTCTGTGTGTCCAGTATTGCAGCCTCTCTCCCAGGGTCCTTCTGCCAGGAATTTGCTGTTCTGGTGGCAATGGCAACAAAAGAGCAGTGGCTTTTGCTTTAAATTTGCTGCCACTCCACTGAAATTTGACATGGTGGAGGACGCAGAACCCCAAACAAAGCTCAACATTCCTCCAACAGGGAATAATAGCAAAGCCTCCAGTAAAATGGCCTGGTGCTGTCACTGCTGCCTACACCACCCCAAAATCTGCAACCTGAGGTGGCTGTTTCACTCTTCCTAATGTTAAGAGGGGCCCTGGAGCTGCCTTGAATTTAACAGCTCTGGCAAAGAGCTTCAGTACAGTGTTTAGCTTTCCTGTGCACTGTGCTCCATTTGCTGTTGAGCCATTGCTCAAAGCCTTCTCCACATTCAGTCCATGACGAAGTAACCATAGCACTCCTCTTAAAAAAAAAAACAAAAAACAAAAAAACCAGCCAACATCCTGCATAATCACTGTAACTGTGATGACACAGCTCCCATCATAGTAGTTGCATCAGTAGTTGGGGGGATTACTGCCCCCCCAAAAAATCTACCTTTGCATCTTGGCAGGGCTCTGACCAAACTTTTTGTGAGGTGCTTGAAACTGGGTTGCTGGGAAATGGCATCCATAGCAGGCTCCTCTTTGTGGGGTGCCTTGAGAACAGGCAGCTAGATTCCTACTACAGCTGCTTGTCCCAAGGCGTCCCATGACCAGGAGTGCACTGGAGACATAATTTCCCAAAGCTCAAAGCTCCAGAAGTGCTTCGGTCTGGGTGCTGCTAGGATGCAAAGGCAGGTTGGGGGGGGGGGTTTACCTTCAGTCATTCACAACCATAAACGTGAATCACCAGCAGTTACAATATTGTATATCTTAACTGCTGAACAGTACGCCAGCAAATATTCTTCTCAATGTATATTCATGCCCAAAATATGCAAGATGGGTTTCTTTCCGAAGTCTTAAAGAGGTTGGTAAAGTATAACAGTTGCATGTGTATTTTTGAATATAGCTTGTGAATGTTGCTTTGAGGAATTTCAAAAATAAATCTTCAAATTTGCAATTCTGACTGCCTTGAAGTTTCATTTCAGTACTCAGCCCCTTTGGAATATCATGTTGAGTGTGATGACAGCAGGCAGTGAAGTATAGGGCTGTATTGTCACCACCTGTGATTGGTGGGGAAATGCAGACTTTGCCTACCTTGGGCTGATCTCTTAACCACTGGCAATCTAATACAAACAATACAAAATGCTTGTCACTTCCAGGTTGCTGAAATCCAGCATTAGAGGAAAGATTCAGAATTCTGCCTAAAATGGAGGTGGGGGTGATGCAATACCTTCACATATATCTACACTATCTAATGGTTTGATAGCACTTCCTCTGCCATTCCACTCTCTTATCTAATCCTAGCATTTATTAGTAGTTTAGCAAGGTATTTAGCATTCTCTTTCAGAGAGATATGATCCAAAGGTTCTCAAACTTTGGTTGTCCAGGTGCTTTGGACTTCAGCTCCCAGAATTCCAGACTATTAGCCATGCCGGCCAGGACATCTGAGAACTGAAGGCCAAAACACCTGGAGGTCCAGTGACCAGGATGCAGTGGAGCAGCATTACAACAAACAGTGTCCCTTATGTGCATGGCAAAGCTATTTTATTTTTTTCCATTGAGTGGTAACACCAACAATTAAAAAATGAAATAATAGCAGTTCTTTAACAACACCACAACAGATCAGATGACTGAGGACATTATCAGATAATGCTCTCACTCCGCACAATCACTGGGCCAGTAGTGGCAGGGCTGCCATTTTTAATTCTGAAAATAAGAGAGGCAAGATTCAGCAGTGTTTGCCTCTTAAGGAGTGTGGTGGGAAAGAGGGGACGCAGTATATTTTAAGACCAATGTGTTGTGATAATTTTATATTTGATTCCCTGATTTTTTTTAATTGTGTCTTGATATAAACATCTAGCTCAGAGACAGGTTTAATCTATGCTATAATTTAAAGTGTCTGTTTGCCTACCTGTAACAACAACAAATTTTATTTCTTACCCGCCTCTCCCCAACATGAATTAAAATACCATATATAATTCCCCAACATAAATTAAAATACCATATATAATGTTATGCTGTGCTTATTCACATGTTCAGACCCAGAGTAACTGAACTTGGTGTGTTATCTAACAGGACCAAAACAAACACTGTAGTAAGGTTTTGGATCAGATCCATCAACTATTTCAGTTACTTCCCAATCAAACCCTCTGGATTGCTATGGTTTTGCTCTAGAATGAACATTTCTGAAATTAGTTTGACAAAACATGATATATAGATTTAGTTTGACATACCAAACATTTCCATGCAAGTTTGGGACCAACTGGCAAATTTTGCCTCTTTTGGAAAAGTGCTATTTTTAGTCTATTTGCATGGGACTTGAGGAAACAACACATTTTAAGAATTATAGGTGCTACCACTCAAACTTTTGCTTCATTCAGATCATAACCAAAATCATTAACATCATTTCAGGCAATGCCACATAAATTTCCCAATTGTTTCTAAACTAGGATGCAGATCATTACTAATGTCATTCTTGAATGAAGCAATGAATAATTTTAGCAATTTTCTTCCCACTTCAAGAAAGTCTTTGAAAAATATGTCATTCTAAAAGTTGGTTTGCAATTTGGGACTTATTCCATGCAAAATTTGGATATGGGTGTTTAGCCCCCCCCCCCAAAAAAACCCCATTGTTTTCTATATAGGAAACAGGAATTTGTATACAGAAACATGGAGAAAGAATACACTTCTCCGTCAATTAAAAGTGATGCTTTATTTGTGGCTGCAGCACAGAGTCAATGCGCAAGGAGGACAATGACATTTGAAAGCGGGAAGGAAAACTGAGCAAGGCATGTGGAAGCATGTGCAAGAGGAAAGATTTAAAAGGAAGTTTATTCTAAGCAGAATTACATGGAAGACTCCTCTTTCCAGGTACACTTGTGTTACAGATTATAGACAAGTTAGTCTTTCCAGCCAAGTCATAAAAAGAAACAAAGTCCCTAACACGACTAACTGAACAGTCCCTATTCTACTTACTAGCATGAAATCCAAATGAGCTGGATCTTCAGGGAAACTGGGAGTTCAAGCCTTTTGGGTTTGATCTCTACCAAGCATCTCCCCATAGCTGGCATGAGGGTGCCCTTTGTTTTCCTTTGTTCTTTTCTCTCACCTTGTGGTAACAAGGCAGTATTTATCACCTCTTCTCAGAAACATCGTGAAGGTTGCTTCTCTGGACATCTTCATTGGTCAGCTGTCTCTCCTGACCTGTGACTCCGTCATTACACAGGCCTTCAATAAAATGTACGGTAACTTTACTCTCAACACCTACTTAAACCTTTGTTTACCTGGTTGGCTATGATGGCCAGATAATGGGGAGAACCCATTATCATAGAGCCTGAAGCTATAGTGTGGTAACTAGAAACACTGGTCAACAGTGGTAAAGAAATCTGAGACATGAGCATCCCTGGACTATTCTGGAAGAGTCAACTTGGATATGGAAAGAGAGGCAGTCTAGCAATCAGTGAGTCCCATTTGTTCTTCCAAAATGGAAGCAAAAAATGAGGATGCCCAGAGTTCTAGTACACAAACAAAACATGGAGGTTGAAATCTGGTCCTCTCATCGTTACAATGTGAGAAAAAAAAACGTTGTTATGACATTCCAGGAAAAAAATGTTCATGAGAATCTCAGGCATAATATGCTCCCAATTAACTGCAATTTAATTAGTACATTACCCAACCAATGTGCGTACACTTAGTAGCTATTGGAATTTGAACTCATAGCTTCAAATAATAGAGTGCTACTGCTACAAAGCTTCTATGGTGAATAAATATGACTACAGTAGCACCTCGGTATCCACTGATTTGCCAACTGTTGATTCAATTATCTGTGGTTGGCTACAGAGGGGGGCGGACAGAGGAGGGAGAGGAGGAGGCTTCTGGATGGCTTCCATGGTGGCAATGGTGACAAGAAGGCGAAGGGAGGGGAGGAGAGGTCTCGCCTACCTTTGCCCCCACATGGCCCCAGTGGTTCCGATGACAGCAATGGTGATGGAGGGGCCAAGGATGGAGAGAAGGAGATCTCACCTCCCTTCTCCCTTTGCCCCCCCCCATGGCTCTGGTGGCTCCGATGGTGGCAATGGTGATGGAGAGAGGAGAGAAGGTCTTGCCTCCCTTCTCCCTTCACTTCTCCCCATGGCTCTGGTGGCTGCAATGGTGACATGAGGGTGAAGGGAGGGGAGGAGGAGATCTCGCCTCACTTCTCCCTTCACCCCCTCCAATGGCTCCGATGGCTGCAATAGCGACACAAGGGCAAAGGGAAGGGAAGAGAGGTCTCTTTTCCCTTCTCCTTTTGCCCAGTGAGATGGCTTCTGTGGCCTCAATGGCAACAGGGAGGCATTCACTATTGTCCATGGAATTTGTTATCTGCAGGGGGCCCTGAAACCAATCCCCCATGTATACAGGAGTCATCCTATACTTCTTTTTTCATGCATCAGTGAAAATGTTGGCATCATTAGTCTTATGATTTTGTCCTTATAGTTTCAATTTCATGCAAGCAGAAAGGGGATAAGTGTAAACTTTACCAGCTTTGTGTTGGCAGGTTGTTTGTTTTTTGTTTGTTTGTTTGTTTTTTGGAACTTAAGTTATGTTTATATGATTTTAGAATTTAAAGCCTCCCCCATCATCATCAAGTTTGTGTCATCTGTGTGCATACAGTCAGAAGATAGAACCCCACTCTGAGGGACCCAATGTGTATAAGCCAACACATGAGAGACAACAGTAGAAGGGCAGGGTAATGGAAGCTGAGACAAAAGGGAGAAAAATATGGACTTTATCAGACAAGCCTCTAAAAACGTTCTTTTGCCACCATATTTCACACTGTTTGTGTGGCAGCAAAAGAACCCTTTATATCAAACATAGCCATGATCACGTGAAAAAGCAGCCTCGTACTTCCGCATTGACAGGTGAACATGATCTTGGTGGTTCTGGCAAGAAGACACAAGCACTCTTGAAAGTAAAAATCCAGCTAAATTAATAAACAAAACAAACACATAAGCAGTGAAACACACTTAAAAACTTGCCTGCAACATGGGGGGGGGTTCATAAAAAGAGTGTCTCATGGCTAGTTTTCACATTCCCACCCGGAAGTGTTCTGGCAGGGACCACCCACTGATGCTGGAATCGTGCCAGCAGAATGAGGCATGGTTTCACAGGCTCACAATCACAGCAAAAAACCACCATGGCCAAAAACCACCATGGCCGATTTATTGATGGCTTGGCCCTTCAATAAAAAATAATGCCTTATTGACCGCACAAAATTGCAAAAGCATGACATTGTGTGGTATTGGCACCCTTTCACTTTCATTAGGTGTCATTATGACACCGTATTTGCCATGTCTGATCAAGTCCTATGTGTTTATGTCAATTATACATACTTAGTTTTTTTTCACAGCAGGACAGTCTTCCACACCTGGCTCTCTCAGCTATTTGGACAATAATGCTCATCATCCTCAACAACTGACCATGCTGACTGGGGCTAACTGGAGTTGTAATATGGTATATTTAATGTATGGGGAAATGATGCATAGAAAGATATCATATGGATAGCATGTAATTTGGCCTTGGGTCCCTTATCCATTTAATATGCAGGAAATGTCTGTAATGGTTTCTCAGACTTTTGCATAATGTTAGTCATGCAATCCTAGGTATATGTACTCAGATGTAATTCCCAATGTGGCTCTTTGCTTAGAAAGTATCTTTAGGATTGCAGACTCAGTCTGTAGGGTCCTATAACAGCTTCCCCTAACCTAGCAACCTCCAAATTTTGGACTTCACCTCCCATCAGCCTCAGTTAGCATGACCAATGGTCAAGGCTGTTAGAATGCACAGCCCAAGTTGCCTAGAGAGAAACAAAGGCTGTTCTACCAGAATAAGCCTGATAACAGTGGGACTTAATTTTGAAAAGCTATGCAGAGGTTGCAGTGTTAATCTCTTTGTATTATTTCATATTTGAGGGGAGAAGAGAATCCCAGTATAAATGTGCAAGCAGGTCTGGGAATTGTGTGACACCCCCCCACCCATGTCATTGGCCTGCAACTCTCAGCATTCTTCACCATTGGCTATGCTAGTTAGGGTTACTGAGTTTCAGTTAAAAACAAAACAAAACGGAGGGCCACAGAAGCCCCACCCCTGTTCTAAAACAAGAGTGGGCTACAGTGGCCTTCTGAATGTTTTTGCCCTACAAACTTCATCAGCCAGCTAGGCAGCATATCCAATGGGTGCCAGAATGCCCAATAGGATTATGGGAACATCTGGACCCAAACATCTGGAGTGTTCCAATTGCCTGACCCCTTTCTAAAGGAATGGCTTGGAATAATGCATCTAATATTTGTTACTGAGCTATGAGGAGGAGGAGGAGGTACTCATTACAGTCAATAAAACTGATTCACTCATTTGTCGAATCATTCTGTGGTTATGGCTGTGATCTAAGCACACTTAGAGGGCATCAGGCTCCAGTGACACCCACAAGACTTACCTCCAGTAAAATCTGTTTAGGGGCAAGATGCTGGTGTTCACAGAATCAGACTCTTAAAAAGCTAACTGTTTAATGACAGCTAGACAATTACCTTATTATACTGAATAAACTGGGGACATGTAAGATGCCTGACTCATATACTTAACATCTGTTGTTACTGAAAAGGCAGAGGGCTTATGGCAATCATTTTACCACACCAACAGAGTGACTAAGTTGTGAACATTTTTAAAAAATAACAAGAAAGTAATCCCCCTACCCCCAGTGAATTTAGCTTTAGTCTTTGGAATGAGTGACTCAGAGAGGCAATTGCTTCATTCTACTCTAATTGGCAGATTTAATGGGAATCAAGCATAAAACTCAGAAGTGAAAATATTTTGGAGGTTCAACAAATAGCCTAGCCATTATTCCTTCTCGTACAATGTTAGTAATAAACTCTGATTAAGACTAATGCAGTCTAAAGACTTTTTTTTGTTACCCTGTAGAAAGCCTAATCTTGCTTACACTAATACTTTAGATATTTGTCTTAAAATTTCAGCACTTGGCTTACAAAGTGGCATTGGCTGCTGTTTCTACAGAATTGTCACTGAAATGTATGGACTCAGCTTGTAATCCTTTACATAAGCAAACATTTCACTCACTCACACACATACACACACTTGCATCTTATTATGTAAACTTCTTCCTGAATCTCCCTCCCGCCAGTCCAGTTTTTCAAAAGTAGTTTAAGTGAGATTGCTGAAGAAAAAAACCAGGGGCGGGGGCATTTGGTGGCAAAAGGATACTAGCAGATGTGATGCCCAGTAATGGGGAAGGAAAGAAGGTGGGGGAGGGAGGTTTTGTCATGCCTTATATTAGAATCTCCAGTCTACTCTGTCACTTGGCAAACCCCTTCCTCATGCTTCAGGATGATGTAAAGTGTTGTTTTTTTAAAAACCCACAAGGATAATAATAAAAACATGGAAATTCAAGCTAAGTCACCAAATGTTATTTGTATGATGATTGTAGCAGCTTGTAGATGTTTTGAATAGTGGCTGAAAGAACTGTAGTCAAAAACAGGCAAATCACCCTGCACTTTAGGTATATGTGTACAACCGTATTTCTGTTGTCTTCAGGGTGGTTTTTTTTTTTTTTTTTTGCATAGACAAGAAGAAATAATGCACGTTATAGCCAATTTGCAGCAGCTTTGTTTTGTTCAAAAATGATAGGCTGCAAAGCTCTCCACTCTGATGTTCACATGGCCGCAAGTCAAGATGGTGGCTGTGTCATTTTTGTATCTGTGTGCAGTGTGTGGCAAGGAAAGCAAAGGGAGCTGGCAGCGCCTGGAGACAACAAGGAGGGCAACCACTGCAAGGAAGAGGAGAAGAGCTAACTGCCCTTCACCCATCCTGGCAACGGCTGCAGCAGCGGTCTCCCATTCCAGCTACAAAGAGATGAGAAGAGTCACCTGGCCAGCTGCTGGTTACGGAGAAGGAAGAGGAGGGCGGCTCATCCCCACTCTGGCTTCATCTCACCTTCCTTGGCTGGAAGGTGAGATGGCTCCTTGGCTCCTTCTTTCATGCCTATCCACTGAGCTTGATGTCAGCGGGCTTTGGAGGGTGCATGAGAGAAAGAGCAGCTCAGCCTGGGAGGGTGAGATGAAGCCAGAGCAGCCAGTGGCTGGCCAGGCGGTGCCTCCTGTTCCTTTGCAGCCAGAATCAGAGGCCGCCGCCGCCACCACCGAGATAGGTGAAGGGTGAGTGGCTCTCGTCCTCTTCCTTGTGGTGGCCACCCTCCTCATTGTCTCCGGGCACTGCCAGGTTCACTTTGGACAGTTTTTTAAAACTAAAAGTTTAAAAAAGGACACAATCACTAGCACTTCCAAGCACTTGACAGCATGCCTGCCCTGGCCCACATCTGACTAATCAGATGTTGAGTTCCACCCTCTCTGGATTGTGCAACAAATTACACCAGTTGTCCCAACAAGCAGGAATGCACATTTCCTTTGGAGCTTTTTTAAAAAATTGGGAAAAGCCATAAAGTATTTGGAGTTCTTGGCCCTCCTCTTTCTGAATACATTGAATCACCATGGGATCCCATTGGGACAAAAGGTATTCTCCTCGAATTCTATGAGAAGTATTTTCACCCTTTAGACAAGCCCAGGGTGGTGTTTGTTTGTTTTGCATAGAACATTAAAGACCAAATGAGATGAGTCCATGGACATCTCCAGAGTCACTCAGATCCCATTTCTTTCAATTTCCTTCAAAAACAGTCATGGAGATCTCCCACCAATACCATTGGTCCAGAACTATGATGCTAGAGGAAAGCATTGATTAAACTGGCTTTGTGTACCATTTGTTTTCTACTCATGAGGCAAAAAACTGGTAAGATCAATATGTATCAAGAATATTGAGGGGGCTGATGAGTTAAAACTCCCTCCCCTTGCCCTGTGAGGAATTACACTCTTAGCTAGTTCAGTATATGATACTGGCCTTAACGGGTTAAATAACTGTTTTGCTTAGCAAAACCTGCAAATAATTGATTATGTGGGGTGCAAATTAAAGTGAAGATTGGACTACAAGCTTTTCTGCCATTGACACCAACTTCACTGGGACTCAGAACTTGAGAGATCCCATACAAGTCTTGCTTCTGTTACTGTGGTAATAAAGGTATTCCTCATTCAGTTGTCCACTGCCCATACAGTGAGATGAGATGAGCTGTCTCTCAACTATATTGAAGAAGTTTGAATAAAAAAAGTTGACTGAATCACCCAAAAAATAGTTGACTTCCTTAAAAAAAAAAATTTCCCCAAAAAGTAATATTGCTAAAATTGTTAGAAATTATGAAGTGGTCTTATTTGAATTGACCTTAGCAATCTTAGTTTGACCTTAGTTCAAACCTTAGTTCAGACCTTAGACCTTAGTTGTGTTGAATTTGTTTATCATCATATTGTAAAATTGTATTTTAGAGATTTAAATAAATTATCTCTGGTGTGTGGCTGATGCCTAAAACAATAAGCTAGAACTACATATGCACGGTGAGAATCAAGTGATAAATATTTGCAAATGAAGATTGAATCCCCCCTTTTTTGCTCATCTATCTTTCTATCCATCCATCCATCTCTTACCCTGATAAACTGGCCCTGTGTATCCAATGTGTCTTCTAGTAATGGGGCAAAAACTGCTAGGCTGTACTAGGAATACTAAGGGAGGCAGAAGATCTAGTTCTAGATGCCAGCCTAATCGAATAGCAGATAATTACAGAATCAAGGATGTTTTTCTCCTTCTCCTCCTCCACTAAAAGTATGTAGAGTCTAACCATTCTGCTTAATTTGGCAAAACTGAAGTCGCCTGTGTCATGGCATAATTTTCAGTTCCCTGAAAGGAGGAAATGACTGCTTGCTTTTCATTATCTTAATTTCATTTTAATATGTTGTTTTATACATTGCATTAAAACTCATAGAGATAGACAAACTTAGCTCCTGAAGCCATAAATTACCTTCAGGAGGAACTTTATCATTAGAAGTTACATTTTACTTTTCTGCTAATTTAAAAGAATTTCAGCTGTAAATGGGGATTTGTAACCAAGGCAGAGAGTGCAAAAAGCCCTTCCAAGTTTAAAAACAAAATAAAACCCTAAAGCATTTGTTTCCAGCTGTGTCACTGACTCAAGAGACAGAGTGGTATAAAATCTACTTGCTCTGTTTACTAATTATTACACTCATGCCAAAGAGAGCAGCCCAGAGATATAACTTCAAGGGATGTGCTAGTGCTAGACTGCAGAGGCTGCTTTTGAAATAAGTGAACATGAAAGGAATGTGTTGTTGGGAGCTCCTATCTACTGTTTATCTGTGAAAGCTGAGCAGATAGTGAGCCTGACAGTGAGATTCTAGCCCCCAAACTGATGAAAAGCCAACATTTCCTTAGCCTCTGGGACCACATGGTGTATCTTTTCTTGCCTCAGAAGGGAGTGACTGGTATTTGAGTGCTGATAAGAGCAATCTTTTTTGGTGGTGCCAAGTTAGAGAAGACATTCCACAATAACAAACAGCCTGAATAAGAGCAAAAGAGAGAGAGAGAGAGCAGCCAAGGAGTGATAATCTCCCTATAGCTTTGTAAAGTGTGTCAGTCCTTCCAGAAAGAATGCATCAAATTGTCATCTTCAGACCTGCTAAGTGGAAATCAGTCAAGCAACCCCATCATTCACTTTCAAGCACTGACATAATTTTTTAGGATTTGGCTTGAAAACTATCTCCCTGGTAGAGTGTCATAAACCATAATGCAGAGTCAGTATCTATAGTAGGCTAAATCCAGTTCTAGTTCCAACTAGCATGGATCCATTGAAATAAACTGGAATTGTTAGTTAACACTAGTGTATGCTTTATTGATTTCAAGGGGTTTACTCCAGTTGGGAATAAAACTGGATATCATCACTGTGTCCAAAAGCTAAACTGGGAGTCAATAAGAAAGAGGAAGTTAAGAAGCAATGGCTCATGAAGAAGATACTGCCATTCAGAAGCTAGTTTGTCATTCATCCATGATTTCTCTGGACTGCTGACATTTTGCAAGCTCAGCACATGCACTAAGTAGCATATTTATTGTAGGCACTGCTTACACAGATGTATGTGAGGGGAAAATTGTGTATTAAGGCAAACTAGAATCAATATTAGCTTTTTTGTAAAAGTGTTTTGTAGATGGGGTAAACATGGTGTGTTTTTTTAAAGGATGGTTTCATTTTGTAGAAATGTAATACACAATGGTGTTTTATTTTATTTTATTTTATTTATACTAAAATTGACACTCCTCTTTCCTGCTTTAAATGGTGATTTCCCAAATAGATTGTATGGCACATCTAATCCAAACTCTAATACTTTTGTAAGGGGCTGTAACAACCAATAGGCACTCAAGATTGTTTTTCTCTTTCTGCATGGATAGGCTCAATCAAGGAAACCACAACTTTGAACCTGCGGGACCTGAGCAGGGCTGTTGATGGCTTGGTGTCTGGGGGGTTCTCTCATTCATAGCATTGTCGTTAAGTCAAAGCCAAAGTGGTGCAAATAATAACAACTGAAAATTTAACTGTGAAAATAATCTAGTCTCTACAATGAGAGGGTGGTTGAATAAAATATGGAAACTTGCCTTTTCCTGATCGGATTACCAAAGGGCGGTATATACATAAATTTTATTATTTATTATTATTTTTATTTTCATAAGAACTCACTCAAGAGAAGGCTAAGAGGCTATGTAAACAATGACATAAATAGAATTATTGCATCCATTTATTATGTTAAGCTACTTATAAGGATTCTTCTTCACATGGCCTTCTTGCAGGCCAACTGCAGTTTTGGAAAAATGACAGGGCTTTCACTGAAGCAATACCTCATTTGTGGAATTCTGCCTAAGGGAAGTCAAGCTGGCCCCATCACCACTGAGTTTCTGGCAGGCAGCTAAGATTATTGGGTTATCTAGATGATGAAAAAAACTGCTCATAGAATTCGAGGAGAATACCTTTTGTCTCAGTGAGTTCCCACAGGATTCACCTTATTTGGGGATGGTGGCCAAAATCTCAAAAACTACGTAGGAGAAGCCTTTGGAGGTTTTTTTATAAAATGTGTGTGTGGGGGGGGAAAGTGCATTCCCGCTCATTAGGACAACCAAATTGCATCACAGCGCAATCTTGGATAAGAACGGAAGTGAAAAGCTGATTGGTCAGATGTGTGCGGGGGGGGGGGGAGGTCTGGCTACAAAGTGGCCGGAAGCATCATTTTTGGAGTTTCACAGTCACAATTGTGTGCTTTTTTTTGCTGTGCTGAGTTGACCAAACAACTTTTTAAATGGAAGGTCGCACTTGTGCACCTTAGATTTACAGTAACAACAACAATAACAACAACAAATACGGTGCAGTAGCTGCAACTTGTTGAGAATAATAATGTGAGCAATTCACTCCTGGCCACCATCTTGATTCGCAGGCTCCATGTGAACATCAAACGTACCAGCAATTTTGCAAAAAACCATGGAGACACACTGCTTTGAATTTGCATTGATGCACAGCAATCAGCATTCTATCTTCTCGTCTAGACAAGGCCTATATTATTTTGTATGGCCTTTAGTCCTTAAAAACAGAGGTAGCTTCTCTAACTATTTTAAATGTATGTGTATGTCTCTCTCTGTGTGTGCTTTAAACGCGATTTTCTAAAACAATATTTTAGTCTGTTTTTCTAAATAATAGTTGGAATTCTGTATCACCTACTTGGCTTTGTAACCACCTTAGTTGTGTCTCCTAGCCTGCTGCCACAAAATCCTCATTTACCAGGCAGCAGCTGCTGCAGTCAGCTGTGGTCTGTTCTCCTGTTGACCAGGAAGCAGCTGACTGATATCCCAGCCCTCTCCAGTGAGCAATCTCTGGTGTGATAGGTTGAAGCAGGGTCCTTGTCACAATTCCCCCTGGTGTTGGAGATTGCTCATGTGAGGAGGGGTGTGAACATCAGCCAGCTGCTTCCTGAGTGACAGGAGAACAGACCCCTGATGCTCACAGCAGCTGCTGTCTGGTAAGCAGGGACTGGGGGACTTTCACTGTCCCTATGCATTCCTTAAACTAGGGAATATGCAGGGATCGTAAATATCAACCAGTCACAAATGTGTAACTCTAGGTTACACATTTGTAACTGCTTTAGTGAATTCCTGCCAAAGTTCTTATGTGCTTTATCTATTTATACTTCATGAGCTAAATAGCATTTTTATCTGTTGAAGTTCCTGGTAGGCTGAATGGCAATAAGTAAATATATTAAATATATTCATTCATACATTCATTCTTGGACTCATCAGGACTGCAGGGCTCTAAGACGGGGGCAAGACGGGATCTATTGCCCATGTAGACAGACCCTAGGTTGTCATGTAATATAATTGTTAGTAAAAATCCTTTCTCCACTGACAGAATGAATAGGGAATTGGCATACAAAAAAGGCATTAATTGTCAACTAAAGAAGAAAGGAAGGGCCATTACCACATTAACTACTGCATCTAGTTTCTGACTGGAAGGTGGTTGTGGTTCACCCTACACAGGTCCAAATCTCACCCCTTTGACACTCAAGAAGGCCTCTTTTGTCTCTGTGGTCTTTCCTGTGTGATGGTGGCCAGAAAAGTTTGGGCAATTCTCTGCTCATTGTTATTGGTGGAACTCCTCAGCTCCTGCCCTCAACAGTGGTGGTCTGATATGGAACCCAACAGCCTACTGATAAAGAGTTGTTGTTGTCTACCTTCAAGTCATTCCTGACTTATAAGGCAAAACGATCATGGGATTTTCTTGGCAGAATTTGTTCAGGGGGGTTGCCTTTGCCTTCCTCTGAGGCTGAGAGAGTGTGACTTTCCCAAGGTCATCTAGTGGGTTTCCATGACCGAGCAGTGATTCAAACCCTGGTCTCCCAGTATTCAAATACAACACTCAAACCACTGTACCACTGGCTCCCGTCTCTAGGAGATCAAGTGCTTAATTTTTAAAAATATATTTTGAGATTTGCTAACCATCGTGGTAAGGTGATGCCTTTTCATATTATCTGGAATAATTTTACACAGGACTTAAGTACATTTGAACAAGGTGGAAACATTTGGTAAATTTTTATCCAACCATCTTAACATAATTCTTTCTTTTATTTTTATTTTTAAAATCATGATTATAAAGAATGATTATGAAAAGTATTGGGAATTATCCAGAAGCATTAAGCAGCTCAAGGCCCCACTTATTCCAATAGGAAAGTAAAGCATGAGTTTAACAGTTTCCCATTTAATTCAGTGAAATGTAAAAGAATTGAAATCTGGCTGAATTATGCTCCCTCCTCTGCTTTTTAATCTGGTACATCAGATGTAGCCTAAATAGGTTGGAGCTACTCAATATTGATTTTGCCATAGGCATCGAAACATACAGCATTTGGAAGATGGTTGGGCTAACAGTGAATGTCCCTATTCAGCTGCTGGAAAACACCAAGGTTCTTCTTAAACTTCTGATCTGGAGGATATGCTTTGGAGGATAAAGTAAGTGTGTGGATATTTTCTGAGAAGCTGACATATAATACTGACTTGTCATGCTGTGTTGAAGTGGAGAGTACTAGGGATGGACAGCTGAGCAGGACAAACATCCAGAAAACAGGGGAAGAGATTGATGATCATGTGTCCTCCGGGGAAGCCTCAAGAACAGAGCTTAGAAATCATAGAATCATAGAGTTGGAAGAGACCACAAGGGACAGTCCAACCCCCTGCCATGCAGGAATAAACAATGAAAGCATTCCTGACAGGTGGCCATCCAGCCTCTGTTTAAAAACCTCCAAAGAAGGAGACCCCACCACACTGTGAGGCAGTGTATTCCACTTCCAAACAGCTCTTACTGTCAGGAAGTTCTTCCTAATGTTTAGATGGAATCTCTTTTCCTGTAGTTTGAACCCATTGCTCCGTGTCCTAGTCTCTGGAGCAGCAGAAAACAAGCTTGCCCCATCCTCAGTGTGACATTCCTACAAATATTTAAATATGGCTATCATGTCACCTCTTAACCTTCTCTTCTCCAGACTAAACATACCCAGCTCCCTAAGCCACTCCTCATAGGACATGGCTTCCAGACATCTCACCATCGTGGTCTCCCTCCTCTGGACATGTTCCAGCTTCTCAATATCCTTCCTGAATTGTGGTGCCCAGAACTGGACACAGTATTCCAGGTGAGGTCTGACCAAAGCAGAATAGAGTGGCACTATTACTTCCCTTGATCTAGACACTATACTATTAATGCAGCCTAGAATCACATTGGCTTTTTTAGCTGCCACATCACACTGCTGACTCATGTTCAAGCTTGTGGTCCACTAAGACTCCTAGATCCCTTTCACATGTACTGCCATCAACCCAGGTGTCACCCATCCTGTATCTGTGCATTCCATTTTTACCGCCCAAGTGTTGTATCCTATATTTCTCCCTGTTGAAATTCATTTTGTTAGTTTTGATCCAGCTTTCTAATCTGTTAAGGTCATTTTGAATTCTGATCCTTTCCTCAGGGGTATTAGCTAACCCTCCTACTTTGGTGTCATCTGCAAACTTGATAAGCATGCCCTCTATTCCCTTATCCAAGTCTTTGATAAAGACGTTGAATAGCACTGAGCCTAGGACAGAACCTTGTGGCACCTCACTGGTCACTTCTCTCCATGATGAAGAGGAGCCATTGGTGACTACCCTTTGGGTTCGGTCAGTCATGTATTAAGCTGAAGTCATGTATTAAAACAAAGATACAATTTTAAAAAATATTGTACTTGTTCCCTATACTTTTTAGTAATGTTCTTACTTTTAAATGTTTTAATGACACTGACATGTATGTTAGAAATTCTGCACAAAGGATAACATTAATGTGTTATTACAGGAAATGTTACTTTTGAGGAAATTTCAGGTGGCATTTTTGGCTAATATGTGTGGGGGGGGGAGGTGTTGGTGAAAGAAATTACACTGAGAATAACATATAGATAATATGTGGTGTCACTCATGAAAAACAACAACTAATCATTACTAATGAGTGATGTGATGCTTTTTTGGAGTAATTATTCCAAGCTCTGCTTAAGAACTGCCTGAGAACAAGAAAATGAAACATGGAAAAGCTAATCTATTGAAGGGTGAATTCTGCCCTTAAGAAATTGAAAACACTTTTGTGAACTGGTTCTTGGATGTATTTATTTAGCCTAACTATATTAGAAAAGTTTGGTGTAAGATTTTTTAGCTGTGGCTTATGAATTATTGATAAACACTATTAAAGAATATGAATTTGAAATGTTTTTTATGTTAGCACTATTAAAATTAATTTAGGAGTTGTTACCATTGTATAGTCAGCCCTCCTTATCCATGGATTCTGCATCCATGGATTCAACTAACCATGGTTTGAATATATTTAAAAATAAATAAATTCCAAAAGGCAAACTTTGATTTTGCCATTTGATGTAAGAGACACCATTTTACTATGCCATTGTACATAATGGGATTTGAGCATCCACAGATTTTGGTAGCCATGGCGGGGGGGGGGTGTCCTGGTACCAAGCCCCAGTGGATACCAAGGGCCCACTGTAATGATTATTATAATGATGCATTATTATCATATACTGAGATATATTCTTGGTTTTGTACTGCTCTTCCTATGTTGTGATCTGCTTTGCACACTGTGGGGAAAGCAGCATACAAAAGAATATGGAGTGGTGGTGATGATGGTGATGGTGATGATGATGATGATGATGATGAGTCTGTTTCCAGCCTAAATCAGTTTTGCCTGTGATCATTCATCATTCATAATCAATTCATCAGTGATGTATTCAAGTCTTTTACTCCAAGTCTCTAGACAAGTCTCAAGACTCTACCTTCAAGTCTCAAGCCAAGTCTCAAGTCCTTGCAAGATACTTTCAAGTCAAGTCTCAAGTCGAGTCTCAAGTCTGGGAGCTAACTTTAACAGAAAAAAAAAAGGAGGAGGAGGTGGTGGGGTATGTTGGGGGGTGGTAGAGTTTCAATAACTAGAAAATCAAGAAGACATGCATCAAGTTAGGTTAAAAAAATAAATTATCAGCAAATGCCTTAGGCAATGGGCTTGAGGCGGAAGTTGAAGTCTGTTCAGCAGCTGGGCCCTGCTGCACATTGGAGGAGCCTTCTAAAGCCTTTGAAAAGCTTTAGAAGGATCCTTCTGCCTGAAGCCCATTGCCTAACACGTTTGCTGTTACCATTTCCATCATGTGACTGGTAGGTAAAAAGCAGTGAGCTCATGGAAGCATTTTTAAAAGGAGGAAAACCATTCTCCTCTCCATAACATTTCTGGATGAATGTGTTATGTTACTGAACCAAGGCCAGAATGTCAGTTGCTAAAAATATACAAGTTGCGAGTTGAGTTGAGTCGGTGCATCATTTATTGTCAAGTCCAAGTCAAGTCATTGAAATGACTTGAGTCTGGCTTGAGTCCAAGTCAATCAACTTGAGTTTACATCACTGCAATTCATCCTGGTGTTGTTGTTTTTAAACATGCATACAATCATGTTAAAGAAGTGTTTTTAATACATTTTCCACAAAATATACATTTCTAGCTGTGTTTTTATTTTAAAACACTACTTTGCATTTCATTTGCATTTTGGTGTGGGGGAGTTTTGGGGTTTCTTTTGGCGGTGTGTGTCTATGTGTGGCACGTTCACAAAGAACTACATTGCAAAATTTGGAAAAGTGCAAATTCAGAAGGAAAACTACATTCTGACATGCATGATATTGTAGGTAGTATGAACCCAGATCCCTGGAATTCATAAAGAGTGAATTCTTGAAGACTGACTTGAAAAGGTAGTGTGGTGTAGTGAACCCAGTGCTGGACTGGGTATTGGGAGCTCCCGTTTCAAGTCCTCACTGACCCATGAAATTCACTGGGTGAGCCTGAACCAGTCACGTTCTGTTAGCCTGACTGATCTCACTATCTGATCTTGTTGTGAACATACAGTTAGGATCAGGAAACTCAAGTACATGCCCTTGACCTCCTTGGAAGAAAGGAGGGATATAAATGTAGAAAATGAATAAGGAGTTGGAGGCAGACATGCCTATAAGAAATCCACTGAAATTAATGGGACTGTAGGAAGTGATGACTAACTTTGGCCCCTTGATTTCAATTCATTTACTCTAACTGTGATTAAGTCTGAATCCAACCCATAATCAGGGAGATTAGCATTGACCCACAACCGTCTCATTCCTTCCCTTTAACAGCATTAAACAGACAGTGTTGTTTGGTGCAGAATGTCAGGAAGGAGGTGGGTGTCTGTCTGTGCTAAACTTGACTTACCATTAATCAGTCCTTTAAAAGCCAAGTCCCAATGGACAACAAGGGAAACATTTTACAGCACCAGGCATGATATGTGAGGTGACACAGGAAAAGTAGTCTATATCCAAGGATTTTTTTTTTAAAAAAAACAACCACCAAAAATACCCCAATAGTGTCTCACACACAATGCAGCAGAAATATATATTTTTTCAAATAAAATTAATAAGCAAAAATGGAAAGTGTTACTGTGGTTTTTAATGTTTGCCAATTGAGATTCATTTGAATTCATGTGAGCTCATTAAAATGGATCTCCAAAGTCAAAAGGGCTTGAATCATTAGGGGACAGCTGTTGAAAGCCTCAGCTCTGTTCTGCAGTCTGTCAAGTCTGACACGGGTCCCTTAATGAGAAAATTCCCAGGAGTTTGGCAATTATGGCATAAGGAAGGAAGTGTCCAAATCGCTAGCCATAATAAAATATTTGCAGAACAGGTATGGGAAACCACAGCTGAGTAGTACTCAATCAGAAAAATAAAAACAAAACAGCAAAGTGATAAGAAGGATACTGTTTAATTAGCCTGTCACTTTGCCATGGTTAGGTTTGCTTTGGTTGAATGAACCTGTTGTCTCACCACGGTTTCCTTCATTACATTCAGCTAAACTTATTAACTTATATTCAATAAATTCTAAAGAGAGATGAGAAGAGGACCAGTTGATGGCTACAGCGGGGGTAGAAAAAGGCTGTATCTACATTGCAGACATAATCATTTGACACTGTTTTAACTGCCATGACTCAATGCTATGGGATTCCGGGATGTGTAGTTTTGTGAGATATTTAGCCTTCTCTGTCAGAGAGCTATGGTGCCACAATAAACTATAAATGCCAGGATTCCATAGCATTGAGCCATGGCAGTTAAAGCAGTGTCAAACTGGATTATTTTCACTGTGCAGATGAGGCCAAAGTGGTGTTTTCCAGATGTTTTAGACTACAACTCTCAGATTCCCTGATCATTGTCAAGGCTGGTGGGCAGTATGGGAGTTATAGTCCCAAACATCTGAAGTGTGTCACCTTGCCTAGCCCTGAATTAGAGTGCTGGAGTGGGAAAAAGACTAGCAAGACCCCTCAAATCCATACTTGGCCACCGAGCTGACTTTATAGTATTGAATCAGGCTAGATTGTCTCTGAGCCTAATCTACCCCACAGAATTAGTGTGAAGAAAACTGGCCTTAAAGTGAATTTCCAGTTATTTTCTAGTGTTTGGAGGGACAAAAAGGAATCTGCAGGAATGTCAGAAAGTAAGGCCTAAATATTCAGACAGCATAAGGCAATAATAGACTATTCTCTTTCCCACTGGTGTGGTGTGCATGTGTTTGTGAGAACTGAGACTTCAGGGGAACATGACCTTCCTGGCTTCTCCTTTTCTGGCAGCATCCCTGGATTTTAAGTGTACCAAAACTCACCCCCAACTGTATCTAGCAGTCCAGTGAAACATAGGACATAAACTGTGATATGGTATAAAATGTATATGTTCAAGATTGCCTTTCAAAAATGTGTAAAGTACAGAAACAAAGACAGGCACAAGTTTCTCAGATATTGTGTTACTGATGCAGTCCTAAAGGATAAAAGGCCCCACTGATAAGCCAAATGCTGTGTTTCCACACCCACGCCAGCTGTGGTTCAATGGAATGGATGTGGAGGATTGTATTTCAGGGTACAACAGTTGTATTTTACTATGAGGCATAGCGTTCAACTTGCCAACTGCTGGCTGCCACCAAGAACATATGGACAGCCTTGTTGGATGAGACCATCTAGGACAGCATTTAATCTTCAGTTGTGACTGGGCAGATGTTATTTGCTGGCTGCTGCAAATAAAGCTGATGGAGATGAGGATATGTGTTCCCTAACAGGCGGCCCTTGGACTATGTGAAGTAAACATAATACTGTAAAACACAATACAACAATATTTGAAATTAATTTAAAACTATTTCTAATGGTGTAGGAGAGGTGAATAGATTATTAGAGTACTCATTACAAATACTTGACTTTTTTTTTTAAGGGAGGAGTTGCCTTCTTGAGGTAAGGAAGGACAATCAGGCATTCATAACTGGACAGAGTGATTTATTCCCATGGAACTCGGACCAAAATTCCTGATTTCTTAGTTACTAGGACATCAGCAGCAGCAGCATTGTCACCACCACCACCTGACACATTTTTCCTTCTCTTCACCCTATGTCATTGCTAAGGCAGGTGTCACCCCTCCTTTCGACAATATCCCCTAGTTTGGTCTCTCTGCACTCGCCTAATACTATCACTGTCTTAACCAATGAAAGGTTCCTACAGAGGCTTATAAATATCAACAAGATAGTTCCAGCCTGTAAACTTACAGTATAAGGACTTAATCACATGAGCATCTAAGAACGCTGTAATTCTGCAATTGAGGAAAGCAGAATTATAGTGGCATTAATACATTAATTATTGCACGTTGCCATAATCACAAAATAATATGGCTAACAGAAGATTGCACAACCATCTACTAGTGTTTTAAGAATGGGATTGAAGCTTGTGCTATAGTAACACTAGTTTTTGCATTGCGTAGTAATGATGGAGTATTAACATTTTGAGATGACCTGCATATGCACCTTTAAAAAAATTCTCTCCTGCTTCCATGATTTTGCATGGGCGAGATTTCGACTGTTCTTGCAAGAAGACGCAACTTCAATTAAACACACCAAAAGAAAACAGATTAACAAACTAACAACTTCACAATTAAACAAACAAACAAAAAATTCTGAGAAAAGGCAACAATTCATTAAAAGAGCATCCTGGAGGTTGTCTCCGTGCTCTCCAATGGAAGCTTAATTATGTGTTCTCATTGGAATAGAGAGGAGGAAAGCTGGAGGACTGGCCACTAATGCTGGAATATCGGGACTACAGCAGGATGGAATTATCGCATATCGTCAATTCTGGGAAAAGAACGCTATTGACAGCTATTCACGGCTTTTGCCCATGAATGAAAAGTTACACACAATTAATGGCTGGTGCACAGACAGACCGCAGGAGGATGACCATGTTGTGCGATAATGGGAAGCCATTCATGTTACTATCCTGTTGTAATTCCACTATTTCAGCCTCATGTGATAAAGTTCTTAGAAGGTTTGGGAGGGAAAAGGCCAGCTCAGACACTTGATTCTTGCTTACAGAGTGCAGCAGATATCAAGTTCAAGTGAGCTGGTAGTACATACAACTGCATAGAACTGCATTTAAGCACAATGGAAAGGCTGGCTCTCCCTTTCCCTCTGGGTGGCCTTGGTACTGGTAACTGGAGGAAGGGGAAAACAGGTATTTCAGCTCCTCTTTCCGGAACCTGCATTTGGAAAATTGTGAAGTAATCTGTTGAGTCAATATGTCAGGTGACCTATAAGCTTCAGTAGCTGTGCCACTCTCTTCAACCTGAAGCTACCCTACTAATAATCTCTAATTATCTCATCTTTGTTTTCACTGATAACCCTAACTTTTTGCTCTGTTTTACAGCCCTTGATCTCATTCCAAAATGTCCTGTAGTCTAGATAGTGCCACACTGTTTAGTACAGGAAATACACAGCTCTGATCTTTCTAGAATGTCTCGACCTGACCAGTCCCAGCTTTGTTTATCGGGATAACTACCAAGAACTGTCAGCCCCTTGCATATCCATGTGAATTTTTGCAAGGTAAAATTAACTAGGTTATTTAAGCACGAGTCCTTTTTATTACATTAAAAAAAAACACTTTGAAAACATCTGTATGTAAGTCATATGGGTTTCTTAATGGAAAGGGTTTATGCATTGAGGAGCTGAGTAAAGTAATCCCTCTGGATCCTGTCCAATGTTTCATTCTGAATCAGAAGCAAATGACCACATCTGGTGCTCAAGAAAACTTCAGCAATCCTCTGCCTCATAAAACTGTGTAGCCCCACACGAAATTCAGGGAATAAAAGTTTCCTTTGTGGCATATGCCCTCACAGTATGTCCCATATCCTTGTTTCCATTTCATTCAAAGAATCTAAATGGTGCCTCAGTGCCACATATGCCTCTATGGAAATATTATTGCACAGTCTTTAACATTTCTGAGACCTATGGTCTATGCACAGTTTCCAGAAATTTGTAAGAGCTACATGGAAAAAATTAGTGGTCTTGTCCATTAAAATGCTTTTGACTCTTGAAGCACTCCACAAGTCCCAAATGCATTTTGATATATTTATATTATACCCATATTCTCCTAAACTTTTAGAATCAGCATAACAGCTTATGACCCCAATGAAGTACACTAAGCCCCCTTTGCTGTCCTCTGGGTAGTATTAACGGTCACAGTACATATACCATGCAAAAATAGATGTTGACAGCCTGCCTCTTTGGTTCCTTATATGAATGCATTCTTCGGATCCTCCTTAGTCTATTTGAACAGAATTCTTCTTCCGCTGCCCAATAAAATTCTTTTCTAAATTTCCTGTTTACAGTCTTGTTAAAGTGTTGAAATGTGAAACACAAGTAGCAAGCGAACAATAATTGTGACTTAAGTTCTGCAGAATTCAAA
The DNA here is from genome assembly GCA_030847615.1 of Gambelia wislizenii. Lineage (NCBI taxonomy): Eukaryota > Metazoa > Chordata > Lepidosauria > Squamata > Crotaphytidae > Gambelia > Gambelia wislizenii. Next base: position 157,677,651 of record JAUMIR010000001.1, on the reverse strand, counting down.
GTACTGAGATGGCCTCAAGTCACTTCCAAATCCAGGGGCTTGTCTATATGTGCCCATAAAAAACGGAGGCCCTCGTAATGACATTTTGCAGCAGCTGCGACCTGTCCTAATGTTTCCCCCCCCCATAAAGTTCACATGCCCACTAGCAAATATGGCAGCCACGAGTAATTTACTTGCATTTGCACTTACCTCAATTTGCTGCCGCCTGCCTTATTTTTTTAAAAAAAATGATGTCTGAGGTGCAATTGAGTGATTTTTGCTTGAACACAAAAGCAAAAATCCCAGGATTCTGTAGGAAGGAGCTATGGCAAGTAATCCAGTTTCATGATGGATTATTTGTATAGTGTGGATTAGGCCCAAGGTGGGTTACAATGACTCCTGATGTCCTGGAGTCATAGCCCAACATTGAAACCACTATACCATGCTAACTTCTACACATTCACCTACCCACCCACAAACCCAAAGGCCCCCATGTGCCAATCAAGCTTTTACAAATTCATCACGGGTAGCTATGGAAACTTTAAAGAAAATTATTTGCATCTTGGGAGTAGAGTTCCCAGATCTCAGGGGCTGGCTCCTCTTTTCCATTCCTCAGGAGGAGAGGAAAAAGATGAAAGTACTGCCTTGAAATACATGTGTATATGTGTGTGTATTCTCCTCATTAGTTAGATGTAGAGTTTTGCATTTGAATGGTACACTCTGTGTGTTGCGGTTGATGCTTAATGTCTCACTCGTAATGACATCACTGGGGCTGCCCTTGGCAATACACTCTTGTAACATCACCAGGGTCTGCCTTTGGTGACATCACAAGGGGTCATCCCTAGATCCAAGGTTTTGACCCTGAAATCTCAGGGTCTGGGATAGTCCTGAACTGGCCACAATACTCAAGAGGGGATTTTCTCAGCAAGGAGGTTAGCCCTTCCTTCCTGAGGACTGACACCCCCCTTAAAATGCCTAAATGCATTTTTTTAAAAAAATTCTAAAGGCAGCATCAGGCAGGGAGAATATGGGAGGCCATGCAATGCACCGGCCATGAACCACATCTTGATCATGGACACCAACATTTCCTTCATAACTTTAGAGTTAGCAACCTCTCTATGCCTATACTCACTAATTGCTCGTTTGCATTATGGCGACATTCAGTTTGTCAGCATTTACTATGCCCTCTCTCTTCCTGCATCTTCCAAAGATGCAGCCATCTTATTCTTCCATTTCACTTCCCCACTGGACAATGTATTTGACTATGAACAAGTAAGTAAAGCTGCTTTTATGTTTTACAATGTAGGCTAAGCTTCTTTCTTTTCTCTGCTAAAACCTTGTATGTATGAGTGGGTATGGTGCTAGTTATTGTTCAAGTCCTCTCTGGCCATTTGATTACACTGCTTGAGAGATCCATGACTCCCTCACACTTTTCCCAACACAAAATACTTTAGGGAAGGGGAGGCACCATTTGTGACTTGAGTAGACTGAGAGATTGTGACCTGAGATATAGGACTTTTTCAGACGATCCTTGCAGCGCAAGGATCAAGCGGGAGAACGTTGTAGCTGCAGTGCGGCAGGGGGTCCATTTTGGACGACGCCATCCCTGAGGCGAAATCATCCGTGTCTCTTCCATTTAGCATTGGAGCCTGCTGCACCATATTCAGCCAGATTTTATTCACGGAGGTGAATAAAGGATCGTCTGCAAGGATCGTCTGAAAATGTCCATAGCCTCAGAACATTACATGGTAATGCAGAGATTTGAATTCCAATCTCATGTTCCTATACTGGTTAGATCTATACAACTTCTCCAGTGACTCAAAGGCCACTCAGAGATTGGCTTTAGGCTTCTGAGTCTTAACTCAATGTGCTTTCTCAGAGCTAACTTTTCTACACTCAGCACTATGTCAACTCTATTATAATCCTATTATAATAGTACTTCTGTTATTATGCTCTTCACTACATCTCAGTGCTGTCCTCTTTCAGAGTCTGATTACATAATTCGCAAATACTTACATGTCACATGCCTAGATAAATGAGTTTCCCTTTTGACATAATTGTTCTTCATGTCAGAAACAGGCTCCCAATAATAATGAATTTAAACAACTGTCACCCAAATATCCCAGCAGTCAGCTTGAAATCAAGCTGTTGATAAGAAAAGCCCTGCCTCTTAATTAGATTATTGTGGTCTGGGTTTGAAAGGACTAGCATTTAGATATGTGCTATGCTACCACCTACCAGTGCTGGAGGCTATATTTCAGAAGAAGGAACTGGCAAAACTACCTCTGAGTATTCCTTGCCTAAGAAAACCCTATGAAATTCATGGAGTCATCAAATGTCGAGAGGTGACTTGAAGGCACACACACACACAAGTGCTGAAAGAGCTCTCTCTACCAAAAAAGAAAAAGAAAAAAGAGGGAACATGAAAAAGATGTAAAAAGAATTCAGAATAAATCTCCCTTACATGTACTTAGGCCTGTCCTATTGGTACTCCCAAATAAATTAGACCCATCAATCACTTGCTGAAGGGTAAGTCAGCACTTATGGAAATCCCATTGATTCAGTGGGTTTAGTCTAATTTGAACTAGCAATTGGACTTAACCCTTAATGTTGTTTTACCATGCACCTTTCTGCTACTGGCTTCATTCACATCAAACAGCGTTTGGGCTTGTCTAAATAGTGAAAATACTCTTCATAGAAATTGAAGAGAATACCTTTTGTCCAAATGGGATCCTGCGGTGATTTGCCGTATTTGGGAAGAGGAGCAAAAAATGCCACATACTGTGTGGGAAAAGCAAGTTTTTAAATAATGCAAGGGAAATGTGCATTGTGACTGATTCGGATCAATTCGGATCGCAGTGCATTCCCAGATAAGAGCGGAAATGGAAAGCTGATTGGTCAGACATGCACAGTGGTGGAGCTTGCTGACAACTAAGTGGATGGAACCGGTATGTTGGATTTTTGCAGTAGTGATTGTGTGCTTTTGTGGTGCTGAGGTGATGAAACAGTTTTTTAAAGCTTATTTAAGCAGAAGGTCACACTTCTGCACCTTAGATTTACTGTTAAAAAATACGGTTTGGGGATGGCAACTTGTGGAGAATACAAATGTGAGTAATTCACTTGCGGACACAATCTAGATTCACAGGCATACCTCTGTGTGAACATCAAACACAGATAGCTCCATGTACCAGCAATCTTGCCTAAAAACCATGGAGACAAATGAACGCTGTTGTGAATTGGCATTACTGTACTGTGCACTAATTCACATTATGTTGCCTCGTCTAGACAAACCCTTTGTTCCTTTTATAAAGGTTGTTCAGAAGATGATGCCCTATTTTTGTGCTTTTCAGATACATTTTAAGATCCAGAGCACATTGATATTGGGAGCCAGCATGGTATAGTGGTTTGAGCATTGGACTGTGACTCTGGAGACCAGGGACTTTATCAGACGCACTAAATATGGCATCATAATGACACCACATAAATGCAAAGGGGTGCACATATCAGACAATGTCGTCCTTTCGTGTTTATGTCTTGTTCTTAAGCTGACTTATTTTATTGACGGCCCAAGCTATCAATAGATTGGCTGTGCCGGTTTTTTGCTGACATACCCGGCATGTGTATCCTTGCATTTCCCCCCCCCCCCCACGTACTGTACTTACCTCATGAATGGCTGGCCTGGCCAGAACACTTCCGGGTGAAATCACAACATCCAGGTAGGTGACACACTTTTTTTAAACCTTCCCTGGATTATTGGAAGTTTTTAAAGTGTGTTTTTGTCCTTTGTGTAACTTCATGTGTTTTATTTTTTGTTTTATATTTGAATTTCCCATGCAATGAAATCTTGCAGGATTCCAAATGAAGAAGTGAATGGGGCTTCATTCGCTTCCTCCTTCATTGCCTGAGAAGCCTTTGCCAGGAGAGAAGGTAAGGGGGGGGGGCGTTCTTTTGCTGGCATTAAAATGGATTTTTTAATGCTAGAAAAAGAATGTTTTAAGGGGCTTGTCCGATAAAGTTCCAGAGTTCAAATCCCCACTCAGCTGTGGAAACCCACTGGATGGCCTTGAGCAAGTCAAACTCTCTCAGCTTCAGAGGAAGGCAAAAGCCAACTCCCTATGAACAAATCTTGTCAAGAAAATCCCATGATAAGGTCATCATAAGTCAGAAACGACTTAAAGGCACACAACAACAACAACAATTAATTCAGCCAACTCAAATAACACCATTATTATGGGGAGAAAAATTGAGGCTACTGTAACTTTTAGACACTGAGGCTATCTATAGAAATACGTTACCCTGCATCTATGAAACTGTTGTCTGGATCATGTGAAGTTTTCTGGAACCAATCAAAGACAGAATAAACAACAGTCAGAGCAGATGAAAGCTTGGGGTTATGGTGTAAATGGCATCACACAGTGCCTCACTGTAAAGCCAGTGATCCATAGGACTTTATCAGATGCAGCCCCTTTAAACGCTTTTTTGCTGGCATAAAAAAAGCATTTTTTTAATGGCTCGCAGCAATAAAGAGGAAGTGAACAAAGCCCTGTTCGCTTCCTTGTTTGAAATCTTGCATGATTTTATCACACAGGAAATTTAAAAAGAAAAAGAAACATCAAAAGTGAAGCAAAGCACATACGCACAATTTAAAAGTCCTAAGTAACCCAGGGAGGGTCAGAAAAAGAGCGAAACTTACCTGGATGTCCCGATCTCACTTGGAAGTGCTTGCACAGACGTGGCCATTGTCAGGGTAAGTACCGTATATTCCGGCGTATAAGACGACCCGGCGTATAAGACGACCCCCCCAATTTTAAAGGGGAAATGCAGAGTTTGCGATATATTCGCCCTATAAGACGACCCCCTCTTCCAACGCATAGCCCCCGCATGCCCCTCCTGCGCTCTCTTCCAGGAGGGAGTGCAGGAGGAGGATGCGGAGGCTGTGCGCCCAAAAGGGGCACGTTCGCCCCTTCTCCCCACCTTCCAGGAAGGTGGGGAGAAGGGGCGAATCGCGGTTTGGCCGCGCAGCCTCTCCATGCCCCTCCTGTGCTCCCTCCTGGAAGGGAGCACAGGAGGGGGATCGGGAGGCTGCCCGGCCAAACCGGGCACGTTCGCCCCTTCTCCCCACCTTCCAGGAAGGTGGGGAGAAGGGGCGAATCGCGGTTTGGCCGCGCAGCCTCTCCATGCCCCTCCTGCGTTCCCTTCCAGGAGCGAGCGCAGGAGGGGGATCCGGAGGCTGCCCGGCCAAACCGGGCACGTTCGCCCCTTCTCCCCACCTTCCAGGAAGGTGGGGAGAAGGGGCGAATCGCGGTTTGGCCGCGCAGCCTCTCCATGCCCCTCCTGCGCTCCCTTCCAGGAGCGAGCGCAGGAGGGGGATCCGGACGCTGCCCGGCCAAACCGGGCACGTTCGCCCCTTCTCCCCACCTTCCAGGAAGGTGGGGAGAAGGGGCGAATCGCGGTTTGGCCGCGCAGCCTCTCCATGCCCCTCCTGCGCTCCCTTCCAGGAGCGAGCGCAGGAGGGGGATCCGGAGGCTGCCCGGCCAAACCGGGCACGTTCGCCCCTTCTCCCCACCTTCCAGGAAGGTGGGGAGAAGGGGCGAATCGCGGTTTGGCCGCGCAGCCTCTCCATGCCCCTCCTGCGCTCCCTTCCAGGAGCGAGCGCAGGAGGGGGATCCGGAGGCTGCCCGGCCAAACCGGGCACGTTCGCCCCTTCTCCCCACCTTCCAGGAAGGTGGGGAGAAGGGGCGAATCGCGGTTTGGCCGCGCAGCCTCTCCATGCCCCTCCTGCGCTCCCTCCTGGAAGGGAGCGCAGGAGGGGGATCGGGAGGCTGCCCGGCCAAACCGGGCACGTTCGCCCCTTCTCCCCACCTTCCAGGAAGGTGGGGAGAAGGGGCGAATCACGGTTTGGCCGCGCAGCCTCTCCATGCCCCTCCTGCGCTCCCTTCCAGGAGCGAGCGCAGGAGGGGGATCGGGAGGCTGCCCGGCCAAACCGGGCACGTTCGCCCCTTCTCCCCACCTTCCAGGAAGGTGGGGAGAAGGGGCGAATCGCGGTTTGGCCGCGCAGCCTCTCCATGCCCCTCCTGCGCTCCCTTCCAGGAGCGAGCGCAGGAGGGGGATCCGGAGGCTGCCCGGCCAAACCGGGCAAGTTCGCCCCTTCTCCCCACCTTCCAGGAAGGTGGGGAGAAGGGGCGAATCGCGGTTTGGCCGCGCAGCCTCTCCATGCCCCTCCTGCGTTCCCTTCCAGGAGCGAGCGCAGGAGGGGGATCGGGAGGCTGCCCGGCCAAACCGGGCACGTTCGCCCCTTCTCCCCACCTTCCAGGAAGGTGGGGAGAAGGGGCGAATCGCGGTTTGGCCGCGCAGCCTCTCCATGCCCCTCCTGCGCTCCCTTCCAGGAGCGAGCGCAGGAGGGGGATCCGGAGGCTGCCCGGCCAAACCGGGCAAGTTCGCCCCTTCTCCCCACCTTCCAGGAAGGTGGGGAGAAGGGGCGAATCGCGGTTTGGCCGCGCAGCCTCTCCATGCCCCTGAGGGGGATCGGGAGGCTGCCCAGCCAAACCGGGCACATTCGCCCCTTCTCCCCACCTTCCAGGAAGGTGGGGAGAAGGGGCGAATCGCGGTTTGGCCGCGCAGCCTCTCCATGCCCCTCCTGCGCTCCCTTCCAGGAGGGAGCGCAGGAGGGGGATCCGCAAACTGTGCGGCCAAACGGGGCACATTCGCCCCTTCTCCCCACCTTCCTGGAAGGTGGGGAGAGGGGGCGAATCGCGGGTTTGCCTCCGCCGCTGCAGAAGCGCTCGAGCAGCGGCTGCGGCAAACCGCAATGTTCGCCCCCCTCCTCTTTCTTCCGTTGCTCCCCAAAGGGGGAGAAGGCAGAGGAGGGGGGCGAATGATCTTCAAAACACTTTGCTTCACCCCCCCTGCCCCATCTCCTGCCTCTTCGCTCCGTTTGCGAAGAGGCAGGAGATAGGCAGGTGGGTGAAGCAAAGTGTATCCGGCGTATAGGACGACTGTCAATTTTGGAGGGCACTTTTGAGTGCTCAAAAGTCGTCTTATACGCCGGAATATACGGTATGTGATTTAAATGGCCCGCAGTATCGTATGCAGGCAATGTTGGCAAAAAAAAGCAACAGGGGGATCTATTGACGGCTTAAGCCAAATGTTAAAAAGTATAGGATTTGCACTGTTTTTAACAGTGAAAGGGCGACATCATCTGATCCATGCGCCCTTTTGTGGTTATGTGACATCGTTATGATGCTATATTTTCCATGTCTGATAAAGTCCATAGAGAACAGCATGTGGAGTGGGGGAGGAGAGTGTGGGGTGGTAAGTTATTGTCATGATTGTTATACCAATGTAGTCAGATTGGGTCCCAAACTGGGGGAAAGGTAGGTTATAAATTAAATAAATAAATATCATTAAAATGTCATTTCTCTAGATTTACCAGCTGCTCCAAAATCTTCTGTTTCCTTAAGCAACTCTGTTTTTCCTTTCAGCCTTTTCTACCTCTCTCCCCACACCTCCATCTCCCAGCTTTTGCTTGAAGTCTTTGTTTTAACCGTGACCTACTTAACTTGAACACAGCCTTCAGTGGTACTCCTATTTTTGTTGCTTGCCTAGGCTGTGCTGGTTGGGAATTATGGGACTTGTAGTACAACACATCTGGAAGGTACCAGTTGGGATAGACACATTGGAGGAAGGAACCAGCCTTATTCACTGCAATAGATCTTTTAAAACTGCAGTTGCTACCCTGTTTCTCCCCCCCCCCCCAGCAGCAGTCATTTCAATAGGGCACAAAGAGAGTCCAAAGTTGAAACAGGTCACATTTTATGCTAAGAAAAGACTATGACTTCAAAAGATGATCAGTGTTACACACTTGTTAGCCCTAGATGGATATGAAGAGATAAGAGGATGGAGGGGGAAGTTTCAACACATCTCTACAAAAGGGCAGTTTTGTTTTCATTCAAGAAAAGAAAAAAATGAACTCTTGTTTTTCTTCCCTCTCTTACTGACTTGTTAATTGCTAAGAGAGGCCTCAAAGATGTCATCAATTAATTGAACCCCTGGCCTTTCATAACTTGATTGAGAGGCAGGTGACTGAAGTACTGGCTGACTTGGACCCATTAGTTTCCCTGTCTGAAATTTGTCCTTTTACTATGTTACTGAGAAGAATGGCCAGAGACCAGGAGGAATGTCCTTTGGCAGAGTTTGTGTGATCCTCTTGTACACTGAAAGCTTTATCTTTGGCAATGCCATTAAAAAAAAGTCCAAAGATTATAAATCCTTCTTTTCAATCAGGAAGAAAAAATGCATTTTTATGTTTCAACATGAACTTTTGTGGAATTCTATGCCACTGAAAACAAGAGGCCCATCTGTCCTCTTCTGTCTGCCTGACCATCTGTAAGTATTCAACACGTGATAGGACATCGTGTTGTGAATTTCTTCCCCTGGAAGTTACAGCCAAGAGAGTGGACTGAATGTTATGCACTAAGGTTATAACATAGTAAGTAAAGAAAAAGAGTGCAATCCTGTACTCACTTCTCTGGAAGCAAGCCCCATTGAATCCTATAGAAATAACATTTGTGTAAAGAAGTATTGGATTGTGATTCCTGCCTTATGAGCCTGCTAAGACCCAGGCATCGTCAGGAGAGGTTCTTCTTTCAGTCCCACCACCCTCACAGTATGGTTGGTGGGTACATGAGACAGGACCTTCTCAGTGGCTGCTTCTAGGTACTAGAACTCCCTTCCTAGGGAATCTAAAATGGCTTCCTCCATGTTGTCCTTCTGTTGACAGGTAAAGGCTTTTTTATTTTAACAAACTTTTAGAACTGAAGATTTTTGAGGAAAGGGCTTTTAAGAGGGTACTGTGTTGTATTAAATCATACTGTCTTAATTGCTTATCAGCAGGCAACCTGTATTGTACTTATGGGTTCATAACCTTGAGCTGTGGGTCCATAACTGCTCTGTATTCAATTATACTACGTATTCATGATTATGGCACTATTGACACATCCCATCTTAAACCCCAGGGAGCTGCTCTGAGTGACGGAAGTCTGATCTGCTGGCAGTCGGGGCACTGCAGGATGAAGTTTCTAGTCCCCTCCCACTAGTAAGCAAGGCTGCAAGGATCAGAAGCAGGAGCCCGGATGCAATTCCTCGTTGCAATGCAGATTGCTAGTCATCCTGCTACACCATGATCAGCAGCAGAACAGACCTCCATCCTTTGGTGTGGCTGCTGCTGGTTATGGTAGGTTTGGAGGGTTGTCACAGGAGAAGATACTTAGTTACACATTTGTAATAAAGTTGGCAATGTAGGATTTTAGTCATCATTCTAAGTGTATGTTTTAAATTGTTTTAATACAGTTTACAGTTTAATTCTATTTTAATGTTTTCTTCTTATATGTTTCAACTATATTGTAATCATTTTAATTTGTAGATATGATTTTAACTAGACTTTGCTTTAATTTATTTTTTTAAGCTGCTTTGAGTCTCTTGCCAGGAGAAAGATGGGGTATAAATTAAATAATAAATAAATAAGCCACTTTAAGTCCCAATCTAAGGAGAAAGTTCATTGTCATCTCCATCATCATCATGTAAAGGGATCTTGTAGCATCTTTGAGAGCAACTGAGAGAAAGTTGGTAACATATGTTTTTTGTAGACTTCTTAGACTCAAGTCTATGTTCTCAAATGCACGGAGTGAAGTTCCTTTGTGAGCAGGCTGTACGTGTGAATAGCCACAGAAATGCAAAACTTGTGGGTACGATGATGAGGTGACAAGTTCAGTTTTAATGATGGTCATTGAAGGACAAAGGCAGGAAGAAAGATGTTGCCTAAAGCCAGAGTGAGTAGATAACCCTATACAATGGACATCTATGCACCACACTGTGGAGATTATCAGATGGGCCCTTAAATACCATCTCTGTCTCCGTACCCCCCTACCTGACCCACTCACACCCCACTACCATCCCTGTACCACTTAAAAGAAAAACTTTTCAAACATCTACCTTATACCAAGATAGAAACTGCTCCCCCTCCCCTCGGCAGGCCAGGAGTGAATGCAGCTGTCACAAAGCTGCATTTACGTTCTGTAAAGCAAATCCAGGCCATTCTTGCAAGAGAACGATCGTGTGGGAAATTTAAAAAGAAAAAGAAAAGGAAACATCAAAAAAGAAAACCAAGCACCAGAACACACTTAACATTTTACAAGTAACCAGGAAAGGGGGGGGAAGGGTGTCATTTACCTCCACGCCCTGATCGCACCCAGAAATGTTCAGCAGGGATCTCCCACCATGGCTGACATCGCGCCAGCATAATGGGGCTCCTTTTCAGATGCCCGGGATTCCATCACAGAGATGGAATTGAGTGATTTATTAACAGTTTAAATCATTAATAAGAGGAAGGGGGGAAGCAGAATGGGAGCATGACACAACGGGGACGATGTCGTCTGAAAAAGAAGCCTTTTAGCGATCTCCTGTCATCCCTGTGCTGGGATAATTAGTACATGTGATAATGTCCACTATCGCAAACCCACTGACTTACATGCCTCTAGTTTCCAACCTGAACACACTACCAAATCCATAGTTTACATCTAAGCCCTCTGATACAATTGCATCTACTCAAACCCACAAAACGGGGATGCCAAACTTATGGAATTACAACAAGCATTCCTCAAGCTGCAGTACCCATCATATGAAATAAAAAAATAAATTAACAGAGCACAACTTATACCCAGGACTAATCTACTACAGGACAGACTGAAGACAGGAAATGACAGAATCCCATTAGTGGTCACATACAGCTCCCAATTGAGACCACCCAGATGTATAAACAATAAACTACAACCTGTTTTGGACAATAACGTGGCCCTCTCAAAGGCTCTTGGTGGCAGGCCTGTACTCGCCTACAGACAGCCTCCCAGTCTCAAACATACAACACAGATCGAAAGATGGGTACAAGATCTTGCCACAAACCAAGATGCCAACTCTGCTTCACACATCTACTCTGAAAATGTCATCACAGAACCTAATCATATCACCCACAATATTAGATAAACTTTCACTTGCTCATTCTCTAACGTGATATATGGCATCGTCTGTCAACAAGGACACTCTATATTGGGCAAACTGGCTGGTCTCTGCACCAGAGGATAAACGAACATAAATCAGACATTAAGAATGGGAATACACAAAAACCAGTTGCAGAACACTTCAATCTTCCTGGGCATTCCATCTCTGACCTCAAAATAGCTGTCCTTGAAGAGAAAAACTACAAAGGAAGATTAGAAAGACAAACAGCTGAATTGGAATACATACACCAACTACTGTTCATTGACAATGGTTTGAACAGAGACAATGGCTTCCTGGCACAATATACATATCATAACACCAGAACCTCATGAGGGCTCTCTTGGCCAGTTTAACACATCTCCTTTCTGGTTACCAGTCAGCATCACCCTACATTCCAATAACTCCCTCCACCATTCATATGATATCTACTCACTCTGGCTTTAGGTAACATCTTTCCTCCTGCCTTTGTCCCTCAATGACCATTGTCACTTCATCACCATACCCAAAAGTTTTGCATTTCTATAGCTCTTCACACACATCCTGCTCATAAAGGTCCTCAGCACTTCACTCCATGCATCTGAGGAAGTCTTGCTACTCAACACAAAGTACTGTGGGCTGTACACACTGGTACATAGAGGGCAGCAATGGTGGCTGGTGGCTTCCACTTCAGTGGGGTAGTGAATCTGTTCTGGGTTTTAGTCTAAACCTTACAGCAGCTATCTAGGTTGCTGAACCTATTTTGGAGATAGGACTTTAGTACCTCAGGTAGCACCTTTAAAATCTGGACTACCACCTGGTGGATTCAGTGTCCCACAGACATGGAAGGAGCAAGGTGCTGAGCCCTATTCCCAAAATATTTTCATCTCTTTGGATAGCTCCTTTAAAGTTCAGACTAAAACCCAGAACAACTTCACAGCTTCACTGACATGGTTGTCACCAGCCCTCACTGAAGGAAGGTGTAAGTACAGCCATAAATATTAAATTCCTTTGAGCAAACTAAGAGCCATAACCTCTGAGACACTATCCAGGAATCAGGAACATCTTTTGCCTGGTGAAGAAGCCAGTTGAGCTTTGAAAGCTTGCATCATGTGCTTTGCATTTGGTTGGCTAATGAATGTATCACTTTTTTGTGGATTCAGGAACAAGGGTCATCATAAATCTGACATAAGGACTCAACTTGAGAGGCCCTCCAGACAAGAAAAAACTCTCTGAAAGTCCCAAACTGTACAAACTAATTTTGTTTTGGAGATCCACGTGGTATTTTCTTTATCCTGAAATATTTCCTGGGAATTCCTAGCATTATCAAGGACTTTTCATTCTTACTTCCCAGGTCAATTTAAATTAACCCAGTATTTTCTGAAAATAAATGTATCTCTACTTGGCTGTCTGTTTGTATTATCCCAGAACTAGCTAAGAAGTCCACCACCAATAAACACAGCTGTTGTTTCCAGGACACAGATTCAACAGAGATCATGTGATGGAAAGAGGGATGTTTGCACCAAAACAAAATGATTCTAATGTTTAGCTAATGTCATATTGCTAAAGAACTTCAGTAGTTTGACTATGGATTTTATCACACCAGGCTGCTATGATGTGACAATTGCATTAGTGTAGGAAACGCAAACATACCAGTTTGGGGACAGTCATTTTTGAACAACTCTTCAAAAGTGCCATGGTGCTGCTGTAGTGCTGGGCTCTGTCTTCTGCATGCCAGTCTTCATAACCCCACCTTCCTGTCCTGTGCCCTTCCCAGCATGATTTTCAGTCTGTGTTTTTCCACTTTTTTATTTTCAGTGCAATTGTGCAGTCACAGCAATTGATTAGGGTTTTAAAAACATTTTAAAGAAACTTTGAAAAAAGACAAACAGTCTGCTTGAGAATGGTGAGGGGGAGGGAGGAGAGGAGAAGAATCATGCCCACTCACACCACTTGACTGTCTGCATATCAGAACTGCAGTGGGAGGAACTTATCACAGGTGAATCAATAGTGGTAAGACAGATTGATTGGAAAGCAATGATGGGTTTTGCCCATCAATGACAAGGAGTGCTCCAGGACTCCACTCCAGGAATGGATGGAAGGTGATGTCAGGGGATGCTAGGACACTCAGTCACCGGCAGAAGCCAAAAACTGTCTCAGCAGACTCACAAACCGTTCCCAAGAATACTTACACACAGAGTGTTTGATGTCCAAGTAAGCAAGAGGCACTTTTATCTTCAAAGTCAAACAGTTGCAATATGTACAAATATTTACAATTGAAGGACAACCTGCTTCACCAGGCATCAGTATTCACAAAAAGAAGAGAAGGGATGAGGAAGTGAGCTCTGTTCTGAGCTCTCTTATATATACATCTACAGGACATTGCCCCCTAGTGGCCTGACTAGGCATGACTTGGTAGTTCATGCAGTCAGCCATTATGACTCAGCATGGTTCTGCAGTTGTTTGGTCACTTTATAATGGGGTTCAGCCTCTAACTCCTGGCAGGTGAAGCAGCTACAGGACAGACACAGTGTCATGTGATAAAGTAGGCCACAGATACTAACATCATGCTGTGGCTGCCTTGTGTGATAAAGTCCTATAACTCCTGAGAAATAATAAAGAAGGTTCAGTGGAAATGGTTGAAAATCCATTTTAAAAGGTTGCATGAGTCTAGATGTGGCACGCCATCAGTGGGAGAGGAAGATGGAAGGATACAAGGGAAGCTTGGGATATTTCAAGAAAGAATTGGATGCAGGCCTGGGAATATACAGGTCATATCAAAACAAAAAGAATTGGAAACTCTCAGTACTTCCAGAAACTTTTTTCCATTCTGCATGACCCCTGAGTTGTGCCATAGAAAAAGCTTAAATGTGCCTTTTACCCTCAAAGACATGAGCAATAGCATTAAAATCAGTGAGGAGGAGGAGGCTTATGTGGCTGTGTTCAACTTTTATAAACTGTGAAATATGAATTAGATTCTATGCCTCCTCTCAACAGCCTCAGCTTATGCCTGCTTACTCAGAAGTCTCTCTATGTCTGCTGAGACTTATTGCAGGCTTAAGTTATTGAATGGCTTTCTTTCAATGGATGTTCCCATTCCAGATAATAATTCTTGCTCTGATTATTATGAAGTTGTGATTTCATCATTCTAGCAGTATCTTTTTGTCCCTATTGTAGATCCAAGTCAGATTCACAAGCAATGTAGACATTTTCTATTTTCCTCAAGTTCTTTTAAAGCATTTAGGGCTGAGACACCCAATGCATGCATCCCATAATCTCTATAGTGGTGTATTTATTACCTGGGTCAAAGGTGAAATAATAAACCTCTCAAAAGGCCTTGTATGCTACAAAAAATGGTGAGTGAGAGATGACTGCTGACCTCTCATTCACATAAAGCACACAATCTGTCATCTCATCAGACATTGGCAGGAGAGCATAACTCATGACTGTGGCACAAACAGAATATTGGTCCCTGCCTCCCTGGCCAAAAACTTGTCAGGGAGTGTAATGGGACTCAGTACAAGCCAGCACGGTTTTCATTTAGTGAAAAAAATGGAGATTGGACAACAGCCGCTCTTGGGAGACTGTTCTCTGCAGTCCACTCAATGCTCAGCATTCATTGTCAACAGTAACCATTGCTCAGGCAGCTGCTGGAGAAGCAGGATCACATGTTAACAAGCAGATCTACACTACACAGTACTTGCCCATTTTGTCTTTTAGGGCTCATCTATGCCCACTGGCATATCCTGGCTACGGAGCTGTTCTGTTCTTCCCCCATTACCTCAATGAAACGGGCCAGAGTACAAACAGGAATGCCAAACCATTGCTGCAGCTGCCGCCACCACCATTTTCTTTGCTGATGCGGAAGGCAGGAAGGGGCTCCACTACATGTGTGACTGAAGGCCCCCTGCATGTGACCAGCCTTGGTCACATGCTGAGGGATTCCCTCCTGGGTTCTTGGAGATCCAGGGGGAAGGCGCTGGCAGCAACAGCAAGAGCTGGCATGCCGGACATACTCCTGCAGACATGCAGGACACGATCCAGTTTCTGCTGGTGGTAATTGAGTAAATTGGGTATTTTCTTGTAACACTTTGTCGGGCCCTACTCTGCCTCCCCCCATCTCAGTTCCATATCTGCCTGGGGAGGTGAGGACTGCCCACGGGCAGAACAGTGCAAATACCCTGCTTCATATGGACTGTGGGGCTCTGGGACAGGGGCAAGATGGGGTAATTAGCCTATGTAGACAAGCCCTTAAAGTCAGTCAGAATACAATCCAAAGTCTTCCCCAAAACAGTGATGTATGTCCACAGCAGTATGGGTGGTAGAATGCTCCTTGAATACAATAGGAAGGTATGATTTATTTGTTTGTTGTATTTATATTGTTGTTTCTCTGAGCTAGTTAAAGTGGCTGTGGGGGAAAACTGTTTCCCTCAGTGAAACCTTATAGATACTTTTCCTTTTAAAAAGCCAAAGAAAGAATTTCTCCCACCCCTAGGGAATTCCCTGCCATTCCAGGGGTTTAGCTACAGGGGCATTTTCTCCCACCCCCCCAAAAAAGTAAGCATTATGCTAAACTGAACTCTCTGGCTATCAATCAATGCTTTGAACATTAGGTTTGAAAATTTATTCAGTGATATTAACCAAATTAATTCATTATGACAAAAATAATAATTGAACCCACTTAATTAGTTAAGTTAGCTATGACTCATTGATCAAAATGTGAGTGTGGGACCACACCACAGGATTTGCAGAGAATAGCATGGAGGTTGTCAATGATGACCTCAAGGGAGAAGACTTTGTTACTGGTGCCTTCAAAAGGCTCTTTTTTCCCCCTTTTAAAGATGCTTGACCCAAGCCTTGCATTTTTCTCTCATATGGACTATGAAACCCATTGTACAGTTGTTGCCTGAGAATGTTGGAAGTCCATCACATCTGGGAGCTGTCAGATTGGAAAAGGCTGCCCCAAAGCATGGACTCTCACCTTATAGCCTCTTCAGTTCAGTTTGTCACTCATTTACACCTCTATTTTCTTTCTACCCCCCAACAAATGTAAACTTCACACATTCTTCCATTGCCTTGTCTCTTAAAGGTTAATAACTTTCCACGCACACACACACACCACCACCACCTCCTCTTTTTTGTCCTTGTTAAAGCTGGCTCCCAGATTTGAGACCCGACTTGAGACTCGACTTGAGACTTGAAGGCAGGGACTAGAGACTTGACTTGAGACTTGGAGTAAAAGACTTGAATACATCACTGGAAATAACACCTTTGCACTATAACTCTGTAATGGAAGAAAGAAAGAAAGAAAGAAAGAAAGAAAGAAAGAGAGAAAGAAAGAAAGAAATTTGCCTTTTAAACTGTATGGCCACATCAGCAAACCATGTCCCAATATAAAAACACCTTTGGAAGACTCCTACTGCAGATCCAATATATCAGCTAGTGGACATGGAGGCAATAATAACCGGCAAAACCCAACAAAACCCAAGAAGTTTTATCTCAAGAATTCATGCCTCTTTAGAATAATCTAAAAGAGCCCTCAGATTAGCAAAGAGAAGATGCTTTCTTCATGTTCCCCATCTGTGAAATAGCAATAATAGTGACTTATATGACAGAGATACTATCCTCCTCCTCCTCCTCCTCCTCTCTCCTCTCTCTCTGGCTTTTCTTTGCAAACGAAGATTCAGGAAGGACTCATCCCGTGCTTTCTGCAAGCGCGCTGATGACTGAAAAGGCCAATCTGAGATAAACAAGTCCGGTTGCAGAAAGTACAGCAGAAGGTCTCCTTGGGTGATGTTTCTGGGTTGTGATTCTTTCTGCGTTGTCGTTTCTCTTCAAGACTTGTTCGTCGTGAGTTCTCAAATAAGGCTGCAGCATTGTGGATAGTGTGTCTCCATGCCTCCCGATGTGAGGCCAGGGCGGACCACTGTTGGTGATCAATTTGGCCGAGCCTGAAATGTTGTTTCAGGGAATCCTTGTATCGCTTTTTTGGAGCGCCCCTCTTACGCTGACCCATGGCGAGTTCACCACAGAGTACTATTTTTGGGAGGCGATGGTCCTCCATCCTAGAAATGTGCCCTGCCCAGCGCAGCTGTGTTCTCAATATCATGGCCTCAATGCTGGTGATCTCTGCTTGTTCAAGGACAGCAACATTTGTCACATAGTCAGTCCAGTGTATATTTAAGATTGTATGTATACAGCGCTGATGAAAACGTTTGAGGATTCGTAAGTGTTGGCGATAGGTGACCCATGTGACAGAGATACTATGGTGACAAATTAAATATGGAGGAGTGCACTCCAAGTGCTGCATCTCAAGAAGCAGCTTTCATGAGTATAATCTTTCCCAACATCTGATACTCCATCCCAAATATCTCTTGCTCTGCATTACCATTACAGATTTGCAGGTGTAAAGTATCATTCCTTAGAGAAGTTTTAAGAAATTGCATAATTAGGAGTGTATCTGCAAAATGTTTTAAAAGAATTGACCCTTAATGGACTTTTCATTTAAAAAAACCCTCAGGACTTTATCAAACAAGTCCCTTAAAACATTCTTTTGCTGGCATTAAAAAATCCATTTTTAAGCCAGCAAAAGAATGCCCCCCACCACACTTACCTTCTCTCCTGGCAAAGGCTTCCCTGGCAATGAAGAGGAAGTGACCAGAGTTCCATTCACTTCCTTGTTCAAAATCCTGTGGATCCTCACGAGAAGACACTCACACGGGAAATTCAAAAATAAACACAAAAATAAGATGGCTTCAGCCATCAATAAAAAGGTATGGGTTTTGGTCAGGATATAAACGGGAAAGGGCAACATCATCTGATATGTGTGCCCTTTCGTGTTTATGTGGCATTGTTATGACGCCAAATTTAGTGTGTCTGATAAAGTCCTCACACTGGGACATTTTCAGGATTGCTGCTGTTTTACACAAACTGAAATAATCTTTCCTTCAAAAATTCTTAGGAAGGGGCAAGAACCCTCCAAAGTCTTATTTCCAAAGGCGGGGGAGGGGGGACCAATATACAGTTGTCACTTCACATTTGCTGGGGTTTGGTTCCAGGACCCCCGTGGATACCAAAATCCGTGAATACTCAAGTCCCATTATATCCAATGGCATAGCAAAATGGTGTCCCTTATATAAGATGGCAAAATCAAGGTTTGCTTTTTGGATTATTATTTTTTAAAGAATATTTTCAAGCCATGAATACTTAAATCCATGGATACCAAATCCGTGGATACGGATGGACAACTGTAACTACAAAAAAACAAACATGCCTTTGATATCCCAGTATCTCAGTAACTCTTAATTCTTATACCAGTTTATTTTACAGTGAATGGATGTCCACTTTTTATTTTATAATGCCATTGCTATTGTATTTAGTTGTTTTTTTATTGCTATTTGTTTTAAATTTTTACCTTGCAAATGCTTTGAGGAGGCCACCTTCCCATGAAAGGTGGCATACAAATATTTTAAACAAACAAATACAATAAACCTGGTGACTTGATTCTGCACATATTGTTCTCATCTTTGAAAAATTCTGAAACCACTTGAAATGAAAGCTAAAGGGCCACTTTGATATTTGCTAAGTGTTCACTCTTTGGCCTGTCAGCACACTCGTTGGAAATATAATCCCTGACCTTTTTCTTCACATTGGGAACTTGTTTCATGCTACAGAGAGATGAACATCTTGCAGCGGTCACACAGCTTGCAAGAGACTCTGGGAATGGTGACTGTCAAACATATTTAAGATATGGGCCCATGTAAAAGCAGTTTTAAGTGTAGTCTCCTGTTTTGAAGATAATGGTTTACATTAGACTGATTATATGCAGACCAAAAAATGTATCATATGCATCCACTATGCTCTGTGCTGAAAGATAAAAACCCCATTTGCTCAGGGTTTCCACCCCCCAAGTACTGGTGGACTTTGACATTGGTAATGCAGATCTGTATGATCCTTGTAAATCGCAGATATAATGACTGCCAGAGAGCAACTTACTTATCTATGAAGTGGAGGGTGGTTCATGGCTTTAAAAAAATGAACCTTATACGTTATTTAATATCAAGGATGGAACAAGTATAGGCTTAAGGAGAAACACTTTGTGTTCCAAAGCTCTGTGTACATCCCAAGCAAATGCCTGCTCCTGCTTCCCTTAAAAATAATCCATAGGCAGTCTGCTCTTTCCCCCTTGTGAGGCCTGGGGGTTGTCTAAATCGTGAAAATACTCTTCATAGAATTTAAGGAGAATACCTTTTGTATAAATGGGATCCCATGACACTTCACCATATTCAGAAGGAGGGGTGAAAAACACCATATGCTGCACAGGAAAAGCCTTCACGGCTTTTCCCAAAGTTTTTTAAAAACTGTGAGGGAAATGTGCATTCCTGCTCATTGGGATGACCGATTCAAGATTGCAGCGCATCCTCTGTGGGGACAGAAGTGGATTGCTGTTTGTTCGTGTGCAGAGGGCGGAGCTTGCTAGCAACAAGCGGACAGAACTGCCATGTTGAATGTTTATGGTAACAATCATGGGCTGCGGTGACAAAATGGGTTTTTTAAAGCTTGTTTAAGCAGAAAGTCACACTTCCACACCTTGGATTTACTTAAAAAAAAAAAATACTGTTCAGCAGCAGCAACTTGGGGAGAATAAAAACATGACTAATTCACTCACGCCCACCATCTTGATTCACAGGCATGCCCATGTGAATATCAAACATGAATAGCTTTGCATACCTGTGATCTTGCAAAAAAAAAAACACCTGTGGAGACAAATAGATGTTCCTGCAAATTGGCGTTACTGTGCACCAATCCACATTTTATTGCCTTGTATAGACTATCCCCAGGACTCATGGCTTACCAGTAAAAGAGTTATTATTCAGTAGTATCCCTAAGGACAGAGTCTGGATTTTACATTACTGTCAGTGGGGGCAGAGAATGTGAGATACTCAGGATTGCACCCAAGGCTACCTCCACCATAAAGCTGAAAGAAGCCATTCCTTTCTTGGAGGACAAAGCTTACAGCACCCTCTAAGCTAAACTGTTGCCCTCAAGATGCTGTCATAATACAGCTGTCCAGTCCAGTTAGCTTCTGTAGATGAAATATCCACAGCCCATGAAAAGAGTACGAGCAGCCCCTAAACCTGATTTTCATTAAATATGTGCAGTGGGCCCTTAGTATCCACTGAGGTTTGCTGCCAGAAACCCCCATGGATACCAAAATACATGGCTGCTCAAGTCCCATTATATACAATGGCATTGTAAAATGGTGTCCCTTATATAAAATGGCAAAAACAAGGTTTTTGTTTTGGAATTTTGGGGGGAGTATTTTCAAGCCATGGATGGTTGGATCCGTGGGTGCAGAATCTGTAGATATGGAGAGGTGACAGTTCTTTCCCTACTCTGCTCCTTCTATTCGTTATGTTCTGGCTTTCCATACCTTCAAGTCATTTTCAATTTGCCATTGCCTTCCTCTGAGTCTGAGAGGGTATAATCCGGAGATTTTCAGACCGCGTTTCAGCGTGCCTAGCATGGGAGGAGCTTTCGGGAGAGGGACAGCGGTCTTGCGTGGCAGGGGGGCGTTTTCGGACACCGTTGTCCCTCTCCCGAAACCATCCGTGTCACTTCCGTGAAGCTTCAGAAGCCACAGAGCCATATTTTAATCACGGAGGTTGCCCATGATTAAAATATGGCGCTGAGGCTTCCGAAGCTTCACGGAAGTGACACGGATGGTTTCGGGAGAGGGACAACGGCGTCCGAAAATGCCCCCCTGCTGCGCAAGACTGCCGTCCCTCTCCTGAAAGTTCCTCCCGCGCTAGGCACGCTGAAACTCGGTCTGAAAATCTCCCCCGGGGGGGTTAAATGGAAGAATCACACTTCTAGAGAGTGTAATGCTGTTCTAAAATAAACTGCTGGGCCTCATATACCTTAGTTCAGCAAAACGTTTGTGTAATCTGAAACCAGAACTTAAAAAAAACAAAAACCCACCAGCCATAATCTTCCAGTCATTTGCATTTACATTTGGAGGTGTTGGTGAGGCCCCAGGAAAGTTCTGGGTCCAGAAAAAAATGGCCTCCAGATTCCAGAGTTTGCCCACCCCTCCTCCTCACTATCCTTTTACTCTACTCTTCTTGTGGCTGCAGTCTAACAATTGCAGTCACGTTATGGTGCTGAGAGGCTGGAGACAAAAACAAATAAGCTAGAAAAATAATCCCCACTCTCTGCAAGGCCAAGGCATGTGGTATTAGATGAGCACTACATAAGCATCAACTGATCCGATTTTGATTGTGAACCAGGGTCCCCTAAACTATTCCCAAATTTTAAAATGGTCTTTCAAATTGCTTCTCTCTACTGGGCCCCAACTATGGATTTGTTTTTTTTCAAAACAATGTTTATTTAAGCTTTAAAATACACTTAAAATGATAAAGATTATAAACAAAGAAAAGATAGAAAATTGAAATACCATAAAGTAAAAATTAAAAATTACAATCAAATATAAAGAAAGAAAGAAGAAAAAGTGACTTCTGATTTTCCTTTTGGTGGGTATATATGCATACGTGTAGTTGTTCATACCTCTGTCTCTAAAATTACCTCATGATCCCTTCTTTCAATAATCTATCCTTTCTAAACATCAAAAGCAAAAATTATTGAGTCATTTTCCTTTTTTCACAAAAAGTCTATAAGAAGTTTCCAGTCTTTGAGAAATGTCGCTGATGACCTTTCTCTGATCATACAAGATAGTTTATCCATTTCTGCTGAATTTCTGCTAAATCTATCAGTTTCATCAACCATTCCTCCATAGTGGGTAGTATTGAATTCATCCACCTTTGCACATGCAATCATGTTACTGCCATGGTCATTTACTGAAGTAATCTTCCATTACTCTTTTCCAGGTATAAGCCCATCAATCCCAGAAGAAAAAGGTCAGGTTTGAATTGAATGTTAATCTTGAAAATCAACTTCATCAATACATGTATTTGAATCCAATTTTTAAAAGTTTTTTCACATGTCCACCACACATGATAAAATGTGTCTTTGTGTTGTTCACATTTCCACCATACATTACACACCTTTATACATTCTGGACAATTGCTTTGGGATCATTTACCAATGATACATCATTTTATTAAAAAATTCTTTAAGATCATAAAATAATGTAAATTTCAACCCCTTTGACCACATATTTCCCCATTAATCCCTCTATATGTTGTAGCTCATTTTATCATACATTCTGTGACTTCTTCTTCTTCCATTTCAAGTTTCAACAAAAGTTTATACATTTTAGCAATTACAGGTTCATCATCTGTACAGAATTGCATTTCAAATTCTGACTTGTTTTGTTCAAAACCATAGGTCTTTTTATCCATTTTAAATCTTTCCAATAACTTCATATAAGAGAACCATTGAAAACTACCCCTATGCCACTAACTGCTCTATTGATTTACTTTTATATTCCTCTTGACCAATACCCAGGAGGTCTTGATATCTAAACTACCTTTCTTTAATTGTTGCTTCTCTTCTATATCAAGCTTTTTGTGCTGAGACTTATAGAGGTATTTTGGGGCACAATCTGGGTTTATATCTATTCCATGCTCTCAATAAGGCACATTTCACGAAATTACTGTATTTTTAAAATTGACATTAACTTTACCATACCATAAATTACCATGCCATCCAAATCTCAGATCATGCCCTTCCAATAACAGAACTTTATCAGACAGACAAAATACGGCATCATAACAATGTCACATAACCGCAAAAGGACACGTAGATCAGATGATGTCACCCTTTTGTGGTTATGTCCTGTTAAAATCCCATACCTTTTAATTGACAGCTTAAACCATCAATAGATCCCCCGTGGTGTTTTTGTGCTGGCATTCCTGGCATGTGAAACCTCGGACCATTTAACTCTTGTCACTGCAGCGAGAGTGGCTGGTCCGGTGCAAACACTTCCTGGTGAGATCGGGACATCCAGGTAAGTTTTGTTCTTTTTATGACCCTCCCCAGGTTACTTGGGACTTTTAAAGTGTGCCTAGGTGCTTGGTGTTACTTTTAAGGCTTTATTTGTGTTTTTGTTTTTAATTTTTCCATGCGACGATGTCTCACAGGATTTTGAATGAGGAAGTGAATGGGGCTCCATTCACTTCCTCTTTATTGCTGGGAAGCCTTTGATGGGAAAGGAAGGTAAATGCGGGGGGAACGTTCTTTTGCTGGTATAGAATTTTTTTTTTATGCTTGCAAAATAATATTCTAAAAGGGGTCATCTGATGAAGTCCATAGCCTTTTGCTTCTCAGCTTCACCCATTCTTTTATCCAAACCAAACAACAGGCTTTGAAATACAGTTTCAAATCAGGTAAACCTGATCCTTCTTTTTCCTTTGCTTCTCTTTCCTTATTACATTTATGTTTAACTTGTGTTTTCCCCCCTTTGCTGTACAAACTCTGATATATCTTTTTTCTATTGCTTAAAAGTAACATCAATTGTCAAAACAGGTATTGTCTGAAATAGGAACATCATTCTAGGCAAAACATTCTTTTTATCACAGAAATTCACCCCAACAATGACAAGTTTATTTTCTCCCATCTTAACATATCTTCCTTAATTTCATTCCATATATTAACATAATTAATTTGAAAAAACAAACAATTCATATTTGTCATAATAATACTTAGATATTTAACCTTCTTCTCAATTTTGAAGCCAGTTTTATCCATCAATTCAATTTGGTCTTCTAGATTCATATTTTTCATTAAGATCTTTGTCTTGTTATTATTAATCTTGAAGCCTGCCAACTCACAAAAATCTTTAAACTTTTCCATTAACACTTCTATACCTCCCAAAGGATTTTCTAGAACTATCACCAAATCATCAGCAAATACCTTTAACTTATAAATTTATTTTTTAGATCTTTATTCCTGAAATTCATTCAGCTTATCTTATTTCTCTATTCAGTACCTCAAAAACCTAAATAAACAAAAGTGGAGACTACATCCTTGTCTTGTTCCTTTTTGAATCTCACAAGGTTTTGTCAATTCTCCAATAACAATTATTTGTGCTTTCTGTGAGATACAGAACAATTTAACCCATTTAATAAAATCATCTCCAAAGTTCATATCTTCCAGAACTCTAAATAGGAAAGTCCAGTTCAAATTGTCAAAGGCCTTTCCTGCATCTAAGAAAATCAATGCAACAATCATTATATTGTACTAATTATTCCAAAATGTCCAACACATTTCTAACATGATCATGTAAATGGTATTTTGGGCAAAAACCAACATTGGTCCCCATGGATTAAAATTATCGTAAACAGCTTGTAGTCATTATTCAATAATGATATTGGTCTATAATTTTTTTGTTAATGTCAAATCTTGATCCTCTTTAGGTATTAATGCTATATTAGCCTCTTTCCAACTATCAGGAATTTTTCCATTCTGCAAAACAGTATCCATTGTTTGTTGTAAAAGTAGTAAAAGTTCATCCCCGAAATATTTGTAATAAAGCACCAACCCAACTGTGTATTTTTGAACCCCATTGCCAACCTTGGACAAAGCAGAACAAAACAATCTACTGTATATCCAGTCTCTGTCAGCTTCACATGTCAATTTTGCAGTTTTGTATGTCAGTCATAAGTCTGTTCTATCCATTTCATATCAGTACGCAATTATTTTTTCTAACAAAATTTGCATTTATATTCATACACATCTTTCTCTAAAACATGCATTTATTTTTGTTGGCAGCTTCCCTTAATGTATACATTACCAGGTACAATTTGTGAACTGAGAACCACACTGCAAAATTCAGAGAAATGTGCAATCCAAAAGATAACCATGTTTTCCTGCATAGTAATCCAGGAAGTGTGAAACGTTCATTTAAAAATGCAAACCAAGCAAACTTCTTTCCCATCTGTAAACTTGACTGCCATTTTAACCCCTTCCAGAATAGCAAATGGGCAGGCATAGAAGCATGTATAACATGGTGTAAGTACTTAGTGGTGGTGGCCAAGGAAGGAGTGCTGAGAAGTGTGGAAAGGAAAGGGAATTCACAAAAACAAGCCCACCCCTGACCACTGGAATGTCTACCTGTAGAGATCCATTTCTGAATCTTTAGCAGACATTTTTTATCTTCTCTGTTACAAGTCTATATGCTAGAGATGCAAATATGGCCTGCTGGTTTTTTCCCTGTATAGAGGTGACAAATGCTGGTGTACATGGTAGACTTTGACCAGGATAATTTTTAGGGATCTCTCTCCATTCTTGACCTCCAAAGGGTTTCCTGAAAATTCCAATCCATTTTTCTTCTGGCAAGCTATAATTATACTCAAGAGCTACTGCTTTCCCAGTAACAGCTTGAACCCAGATTTCCTGCTGTGCATGGAATTGATGTACACTATTTCTAGCACACCCACAAGGCATTTTGGAATGGTTCCCTCAGATGATAGAAAATATAGTACTGTACTATTTGCTATTCCTTTTTTTAAAAAAAATGGTTAACAATTTTTTCTCGTGACCTTTTTCCTAGGAGTCTCATGTTGGTTGAACTACAAATTGGACTGAGCAGAGGAACTGTTTTAGATTTACACACCAGGTGAATTTGCTGCAAAGTAAAAAAAAAAAAAAAAAAAGCAAAAGAGAAAAAATTCTCTTAGTTCTCCAGACAAGTTTGAGCTGATGCTGAGAGATGATGTCATATAATCATTCAGCCGCTAGTTTCTAAGTTAAATGCACTGAATCAAATGTTGCTGATGCTAACTAGCAGAATGCTGGTTACCAAGAAGCAAGACAGTACATAGGGAGAGCAAACCAGTAATACCTTTGGGTCTACTTTTATACAGGCTTCCGGTCCATAGCAGCGAGCTGGGAATACATCCAAATAACTGGAGCAAGTGAGCCTAAATTGGTTTCTTTGTATGTCTCCATCTGTTGCCAGTATTGCATGAAATGAAAGTAAGCACTTAAACCTGTAATCTTTCACAAAGGGATTGTCAGACAAAAACGTCCATTGTGCTGCTTTTAGGCCCACTTCCCAAATTTCATGCATGCCAAATATGATTGGGGGGGGGGGGAGACCCGTTGAGAGCTCTAAATAATTTTTGGATTTCATACATTTTCAGTTTTCTTCTCAGCACTATAAGCAAAGGAAGAGAAAGAGTATCTGAGCCCGATCTCATACAAAAGAATATCATACATGGGTCAGCTGTTATTTTATCTGGGTTGGAGAATCAGCCATAAGCAAAACAGGCTTAATGGGCCTCATCAGGAGGTATGTGAACACCCAGCTTTGTGGGGAGAGGTTGTCCTATTTTGATGACAGCTGAGAAGAACGATAGCATTCCTTTCACCACCCATGTGAGTGACAGAAATATTGCCCTGTATTTGGGTGCTTTATATATCTCATGAAAACATATCCCATAATCAGAGTTGATTAGCACTAAATGCACCCTGGAGTTCAGATTAATCTTTAGAGGTGGGTGAGATCTAAGAATATTTGAGCGAGGAGTGGGCTCTTTTAAAGACTCAATGGTTGACTGCTGTGGCTTGTTTTTTTTAAAAAAAAAACACTGAAGGAGAAGCAGGATAACCTAGTATGCCAACTGGCTACCCTCAGCAAGTCAACAGTGTTCCTTTTGTACTTTGGGACAGAATGTCCCACGGAAATGGCAGTAGGCTATAAAGTAGCTTGCTTTATTTACAAGCAGGCATGCCTAGCTTTGCATGGCTTAGGGCTCATCTACATGGGCCACAATACACCAGCTTCCTGATGGTGTATTCTCCCCACAGATCAGGCCCATTCCTCCCTTGTTACCTGGACAAAATGGGCTGAAGTCCAGATTGCCATGCCGGCCTGTTGCTGCAGCCACCAGCGCCTACGTCCCACTCTCTGAAGCCAGGAAGCCATCCTGCAGCATGTGAGCAAGGCCCCTGTATGTGACCAGCCTGGTCACATGCTGTGGGCCTCCCTCCTGGAACCAGAAGAATGACAACACACAGCAGCTGCAGCAATGGGCTGGCATGCCAGAATGGGCTCCTGCAGTCATGCGGGGTCTGATTTGTTTTTTGCTGGCTGGAGCAGATCTTACCAGGTATTTTTTTTTTAATAATGTAATGGGTCCTACTCCATCTTCCCCCCATATTGGCCCCATCTTTGCCCTGGAGGTCAGTGAGGACTGTCCATGGCAAAACGGGGCAAATGCCCTGCATCATTAGGACTGCAGAGCTCCAAGACAGGGACAAGAGAGGGACAAGACAGGATTAAGATCTTTGTTTTGTGATTATTAATCTTGAAGCCTGACAACTCACAAAAATCTTTAAACTTTTCCATTAACACTTCTATACCTCCCAAAGGATTTTCTAGAACTATCACCAAATCATCAGCAAATACCCTTAACTTATAAATTTATTTTTTAAATCTTTATTCCTGAAATTCATTCAGCTTATCTTATTTCTCTATTCAGTACCTCAAAAGCCTAAATAAACAAAAGTGGAGTCTACAGGCATCCTTGTCTTGTTCCTTTTTGAATCTCATAAGAAAACTGCCCATCTAGACAATCCCTTAGACAAACCATGATCCCCATTCTATGTGGTGGTCTTTCCCTCCCACCTACCTAAGTATTCCTCCTCCTCCTCACGCACACCCACACTAGGAATGGAAATAATATTCAAAAATATTACCCATAAAATCTTTGATTTTTTTCTTTTTTTTCTTTTTTTCTTTTCTTTTTTTTTCTTTTTCTTTCTTTTTTTTTTTTTTTTTGTCTAAAAACCAATTTGTTCAAGTTCAGGAAACTCTGAAAAGAAGAATCCCAGACTGATGAGAATCACTGCAGCTCAGGGCTTTTTTTACACAAAATTCCCATGTGGTTGATTTGCATAGAAAACAAGCTTTTCTGCACAGGAAACAGCCCTTTCTGTGCAGAAAATGTTGTTTCATGTCCAGAAAATACTATTTTCTAGACAAAACCACCATGTGCAAATTTTGTGCAGAGTAAAACCTGAATTGTGAATAGGCTTCCAAACATGGGAGATTTTCAGACCCGCATTTAAATCCATGAGAGACACGGAACAGGGTCGGAAAAAAGTCTTCTTTTCAGAAGACGTTGACCCTTTCCCATGTCTCCCCTGTCTCTATTCCGGATTTCCCCATGATATTTTCATTACGGGGAAACATTGTTTTTGGACCACCCGTTCCGTTCCTGTCATGGAATCACAGGTGGTCTGAAAGGTGTCCCGTTCTCTCCTGTGATGACAGCCATGGGAGGGAGGTCCATTCTGGACCCAGGAATGGGACACCCAGGTAAGTTGGACCCTCCCCCCCGGGTTACTTGTATTTTTTTATTTTTTGCTTTCCTTTCTTTTTTGACAGCTGGGGGCGGTAATTTTGAATTTCCCTCCCACCCACTCTCTTGCAAGAATGAGCGGGATTTGGCTTCAGTGCTGTAAAACCAGCTTTACAGCAGCTGCTTTTATAGCAGTGAAGCCAAGGGGAGAGGGAGGACTTTCCTGCCATGGGATTAAGGTAAGTGTTTGAACATCTTACCTTTATTCCATGGCAGGAAAAGGAAGAGGGGCTTGTGGAGAGGAAAGGGGCATTTGGCCCTGTTTGAAAATCTCCATGGTGTAGTTTTCAAAGATTTTTCTCTCACTGGGAACAAAATTGCCGAAATTACTTGTTGCTTCCTTTAGGAACAAAATTAGTAGAGAATTACATCCCCTTTATATACCAACACACTGTAAGGCATTCCTCACCCATACACCTACCCTGGTGCTTTTTATCCCTTCTTGTCCACGTGCTCCTTTTCACCTCTTATTTACACAAATGTTCTTTCTCCTCACTCGCCTACCAGCCTGGCTGATGCTTCTCTCCCTTCATCCTTGGTGCTCTTTCTCTTTATTGTTCTTCTGTTCTTCCCTTGCTGTTCTTTCTTTGTTTCTCCCACCCACCCACTTTCCTTTTCTTTCTTTCCTTTCTTCGTTATCTTTCCCTCTTTGTGCCTTGCTGCTTGTTCACCTTTCCCCTCTGCTCACTGTCCTGTCCTTCTCCTCAGTTGACCACATTCTGAGGCAAGGACGGGAGCATGGGACTTTCCAGATGTCATGGGACTGCAACTTCCATCAGCTGTTACGCTATAGCTAATCCAGTGCTGCAGTCCTACAGATGCCCTGTTGACTTGAATGGGACCTACACCCTCAAGCCATGGCTGTAGTCCCATCATCCCTTACCACTGGCTTCAGTAGCTAAGGGGAGTTCCAATCAAACAATATTCAGTCCGCATGTTCCCCAATCTAGTTGTAAGGCAATATGAACAAGACATACAAAATCTACACAGAGCCATGGGACATGTAGGAGCCCCATGTCACTAACATGCTGAGACATTCATGGTATTCATGTTATTGGATTCTCACCTGACCATGCAGAACATTTTCCCACAATCCTTCTACTCAAACAGTACAGCTGTGCTATGCCCAATCTGTACAAGCACTCAAAGAGAACGTAAAAGGCACATGGAAGGTCCTGCTACATCGCCATTCTTGCCACTCTGTACATGCTCAAGAGAGCAGGTCAGTAGGCAATGACAGCAAGGAGGGAGAGCAGCAATGCCAAGAGGCTCCAGCTGTCAGTAATGAATCCCTTCACAGAGTTGTCAGCCTTAGCAGGTACCCAACAATGCCAAACCTGATGCCATCCATCCCTGGAGAGGGAGCGAGAGATTTTGGATTCTGCCTGCAGGCAAACTATTTTATTTCTTATCAGACATACCATGCCTACTTTCCTGTTTATGTTGACAATAATCACAGTAACAAATATTAATATATATATTATTAATATAGAATGCTTATAAGATAGTCTGTATGTTTTGATTGTTGCAAATCTACCCATTTAACTGTCCTTTTCAATTCAATTCAGGTTAACATCTGAAGAAGTGGACTGTGATTTGTAAATGTTCATGCAAAGTTCTTATGACTTTTAAGCAGCTCAAACTGTCTGTATATGTCATTATGCTCCAAAGCCTTAGTTCTGTTGTGTTTTTTTTTTAAAGACTAAGCTGCTCATAGCATAATATTACAATTTGTTGTTGTCCTGTACCTTCAAGTCATTTCTGACTTATGGTGACCCAAAAGCAAACCCGTCAGAATTTGTTCAGAGCAAGTATGTCATTGCTTTCCTCTGAGGCTGAGAATGTGTGACTTTGCCCAAGGTCACACAGTGAATTTCTGTGGCTGAGCAGGGATTTAAATCTTCTTCTCCCGGAGTCCTAGTACAACACTCAGACCACTACACCACATTGGTATCATGTAATTTATAAGGTGGCTATTGTTATTCTCATAATTTCTCTCTGCAGTCTGAAGTGGTACAATCCAGGAAAAACTCCGCCCTATGATTTCATTGCATATATAGATTGTAGTCTTGCGCTCACACTCACTAACAGTGACTTCTTGTAAAAAATTTCTTTGTCAGTTTACAAGAGCGTATTTACTCCGTCTTTGTGGTTCAAAATGGAGCCATCCAAGGCAACTGACCATGATGTAAAAATGCCAGATTGGTGTGTGTGTATTATAAATCATGATGCTGTGTGTGTTGCAACATCATCTGTTATACTTAACCTGTCCATTTCCTGATAGTTTCAAAAGCAGTGAACTCTCCTGGGAATCTGGCCATGAAACCTTAATAAGGAACCCATTCACCCTGTAGTCTAAGCATGTTCTGTCCTTCCTGTTGCGCTGGTGCTAGCAGAAATGTTCTTGCACCTGTCAGATGGGAGGGAGAGAGTGATGAGTGAGAAGCAAATCAGCTTATGTGATCACATTGTTTATCTAGTAGATGTCCATCATTATGGAATACCAGTTCAGCTACAAAACTCTGAGACAGACAACAGACTAGATAGATAAATAGATAGATAGGGAGTAGTAGCTACATGCTGTGTGCTGAAGGAAGCTTCTATGTCATTTCCTTGGCTGAACATGGTTGCCTAAAGTCAATGTCTGCAGTCTTGGTCTCTGATCCACATAGGCCTTTCAAAAAGCCAGCACCTCTGTGATTATCTCTTGAGATGTGGGGAGAAGAGGGGTGAATTCAAACCCATCAGATCTCTGATATTCATTAGTTGGCTGGGGCATGTGCACAGCTCCATCTGCTGGAACAGAGCAGGGAAACCTGAGTACAGCACCTAGCTGAGCGTGGGCTTATCCCTAGAGGTATGGGCATGCATGTGCAGTAGGGTGTATAGCCGAAACAAAACTTTTCCATACCTTTGAAATTTGGCCAAAAAAAAAAAAATCTAGAATTGCAATTAGAATTTTTTAAAAATCTGCCATGAATTACATTGATGGTCTTAGGTGTATCAAAGCCTACCCCTGCCCATCTGCAGTAGGGTCTAATAATAATAGCTGGCTTCTTTACAAGGTTGTAATAAAGTTCCTGGTGGAATAATAATGCAGATAAAGTGCTTTGAACATTTGAAAACACTGTGCTAACATTAAGCACCAGTGTGACGGACAGCCAGGGAGCCAATGAGGACTTGATACGCCAGGAGCCAATCCTTTGTGAGGCGGTGGAAGGAGGAGGGGCTTCTGGAGGAGAAAAAGGGGGAGTGAGTGAGTTTAAGTTAGAGTTTGAGTTGGGTTTTCAGTTTAGATAGGTGAGATGAGGCTTTGAGTGATCCAAGACAGTTAGAGGCTTAGATAATGAGCGAATGTTTGTGCAGGCCCAATAACCTGTTTATACAGTTACATGTTTTATTTGTTTGACAATAAACATTCTTTTCTTAACAAGAAACATTCAGCCTGGTGTGAGTGATTCTCAGGGAAGGAGACACAGACAGGAATACATAGCCAAACCTGAGTGCTTGTGCTATACCACTGGGAGACGTAGTTTGGCTGTGTCATGGAGACTGGGCATCACAAAGTGGTGACAGGGTGGGATAGGAAAGGCCCCCGTGCCACTAGGTAGAGGCCTGGTGTCACAACCAGACTGGGGAGACTGTGGCCCTCCAGATGTTGATGAACTACTCTTCCCACCATCCCTTAGCATTGGACAAGCTGGCTGGGTCTGAGAGGAATTAGAGTTAAAGAACACTGGGACAACCATGGGTTCCCTCCTTATCTGGGTTAAGAGTTATCTCACCATTGCCTTTATGAGAGCTCCTGAGACACTCGGGTTAGGCTTCAGCAGGTTCAAAGACAAACAGGTGTCTCAAGTATATTTTACTAAAATGAATAATCCTGTGAAATGTTAGGACCCTGTCTTCTTTATTTTGATGCTTTTTTTGAATAAAGAAGAAATTCTTGTAAACTTACTCCTGGAGTAAAAACAAAGGCAGGCAAATTCTGCTTTTCAGAACTGTTAGACCCAAGGGCTGAAATAATAAATAGAGAGTGGAGGTAGTCCCTCACTTCAAATAAGCGGTGGCAACTCTTCTCACAACCTTGGCCTGCCTCATATTTGTGCAGTTGCTGGCCATAAGACTGCCACAACCCTTGCTGTGCTTTGGACAAGTGCCTGTCAATCATTCTTCACATCATCCTGAGGCTAAAATTAGTTGTCTCTACACAAGTGTCCAAACTGTGAAGGATTTCTGTCCCTTTTGGACTCAGATTTTATGTCTCTGATTGGCAGACGAGCAAAGCAGCTGTCTATGTGGGTGGCAAAGAATTCCTGTACCTTTGGATATTGGAAAAAAAGAGAGATTTAGGGCTGTGACTCTATAACACTTTTCCATAAGCAAGACATGATTGTGCTTCTGCCACTCGGGGATGTGGGGAAAATCAGAAATAAACCTGCTATTCTCAAGCCAGCTTGAGTCAAACCTACTCCACAATCATTGTTCTTGCTGTAGCTTTAGCATGCAGCTGTCAGGGTAGAGGCCAGTGAAGCCAACTAGAGCTCTGACTTCTATTTCTTCTGAAAGGTACATAAAGTACCCATTCAGAAAATAATGCATTCAGATTTCAATGCCAGTTTTATACTGGTAGGGCTCCACAGGAAAAGAATGTGTTGATTCCAGCAACAAAACTCACCTGGTTTTGGTTAAAACCCAAATACAACCTGTTATGCTGGCACAATGATTGGTTTTTACAGCTCAGCTGGCAGCTCTCCATCAGGGGTGTAGCTTTGGGAGAGAGGCAAAATGAGGGCATTATCCTCCCCCAATAAGAATTCTGCCCATCCCCATGAAATTTCCCTTCAGTACCCAAATTTCTAGCATTGCAGTAACTTAAAACCCCAGCAGAGCATTTAAAAATACTGTAGAATTTAGGCATCCAAAGAAAAGGGGAGACAACATTCCCAAGGAAATGCGGACACAGCAAATAAAAGAGTTCTAGATGTACAATGGTTTTCAATGTCTCACTCTCTGCAGTATTACAAATGTGGGCAGTGAAGGAAAATTTCATGGATTGGGAATGGAATTCTTAATTGGAGGAGCAGTGCCTTCATACCCTACATACACACACACACAAACACACACATAAGTATACTCCAGCTTGTATCTGCTAGCTCTGTCGTATAGGCTGTCCCACTTTAAAGGAAACTGTAAAATATCTACCCATTTACATTCTGGCCTTTAAAAAAAAAAAAATTCTAAACAAAAAAAATAAGTATGTCTTAAATGCCTTTAAATCTTTTAATGATTCATCTGGTATTTCTTTTTAAAAAATTATAATGGCATAGGTTTTCATAGACTATAGGTCATTTCATGAGGTGTTACCACAATTGTACACATGGGGTGGAGTAGGGGGCATATGGGAATTGTAGACAGTGAAGTCAGGGGGAAAATAAATGTGGAAAGAACTAGCAGTGGCAGTTGCATAATAAACACTGGCCATTCTTAGAACATTTTCTGCTACTTGCACAATTATCTCGACACAGGATAAGCCAATTAACATATGAAGTGTGACAAGAACACTTTATCTTGATTCATATCTCTGGAGATAGTATGGAACCACTTGGCTCTTCTGATATTTTTATTTAAAAATATGGAAGATTTTAATAAAAAAAATAATAATCCTGCTTTGGAAACTTTCACATAGTGTACTGAATGTTTCTTCTGTGGTTTTGGACACTCTACTGAAGCAGCAATGGGGTGGTGGTGCTTGTGAGTAATAGAAATATCACACTACCCTGTTATAGCGCTATTACATCCACTTTAACTGCTCTGGCTGCCTCCTGCAGAATCCTGAGATTTGCAGTTTAGGGTGGGGCATTTAGCATTCTTAGCCAGAGAGCTCTTAGACCTCACTAAACAACAAACCCGAGAATTCCACAAGAGGCAGCCGTAGCAGTTAAAATGGAATAATACCACTATAACAGTGTATTGTGATAAAAATTGCTTCTTCCAGGTTTCCTGCAGAAGGGGAGGGGAAGAAATATGCATCAGACTGCAGCAGTGTATCCTGTCCTTGTATTGGAGGATGTGCATTTCACCACAGAGAACATAATGCACAGGAATACATTAAGAAGGTGTGGTAAATCAAGGCAGACTGATGATCCACCTAAGCTCAGTATTGTCTATTCTGACTGGCAGCTGCTCTCTGGGGTTTCAGATAAGGGTCCTTCCCATCTGACCTGGTGATGTCAGGAACTGTACCTAGGGTCTACCACTGAGCTTCGCAAGGCTACCTTGTTGTTTCCTACAGAAATCCAATGGTGGCACTAGGGGAGTGCGGAGAGGCCAAACTGCAACAGGTGATACCGTTGGTGTGTGTGTGTGTGAGAGAGAGAAACCAGCCTTAGTAACACCACAACAGCAATCTCCATTTTTCATAAAACCTGGAAGAAGAAGAAAGATAAGCCATTTGTGTTTCCTCTGTTGCTGCTTTCACCGAATATTCAAAACCAAATTTTATTTTATTTTATTTTATTTATGTCCTGCCTTTCTCCCAGGACCCAAGGCAGTTTACAACAAGTTACAATGTCTCTTGATGGCAGCTTTAGGCTTTCATGGCCTAAATGCCCTGAAAAGAAAAAATTCAAAAAGGTGTTTGAGCAAGGAAAGAAATACAGGAATCTTTAAGAGACATTTTTTAACATACAATACATACCTGTTAACTGTCTCAGTTTGGCAAGGACAGTCCCGATTAAGGTCATCCCACTTTTTCAAATGCTCTTAAAATGCCCCAGTTTTTCTGTCTTCCTCCTGCTCCCCCTCTTTGTCATGAGCTTACTTCCATTGATGTAAACTGAGTTCACAAAAGTAGTTTGCACCCATTAGAGGAGAGGAGAGGAGGGGGCAGAGTTTTGCTCTTCCTTGTAGGCTCAGGCTAAGCAAACAGCTGCAGCCTCTCTCAGCTTGTGTGATCTTTTCTATTAATAATTTTTGCCATCTTGACCACACTCTGATGTTGCTTGGCCATAAGTGTCCTGCTTATAATCTGTGAAATGCTGGAGGATAGGTACAATTTAACATGGGCCCAGTAACCTATTGACTGGCAGCCAGTGGAGGTAGCATAGAACTGGCTGGATAGGTACTCTATCTATCTGTTTTCATCTGTGAAATGTTGGCAGGTATGACAATGTTGTTACCCTGCTGAGTAGCCCTGGAAGTATATGGGAAGCAAACTCTTGAAGGTCTGTGTTAGAATATACTGTCTTTCAATCCAGAAATCTTCATTTTCTCTTTCTGTGCACATTTGTCAAATGCCTGCTCAGTCAGAGGAAATTCAGAGACAAGAGGACTGCAGGGAAAGCTGAGCAGGAGGGGGGGACCTTGCAGAAGTTTCTAATTCTAGTAACAAACCCCTCCAAGTTAGTGAGCTCTGCTGATCAGTTTGCTAAAAAGCCTATCACAAATTAGGCCAGTTATCCACGGAGTCATCAGCAAATGTCAAAGAGTGCTTGAGGGATGGCAGTGAACAACCTTGCCAGGACTGATCAAATGACATTCCAGGCAGGCACCTAATCCTAATCTCACTATGAACATGATCTCTCCCCACCCCATCCCACCCCCCCACAATGTTCACGAGATGTTAGCAGAGGCATATATTAGCAGTCATGTTTCACACAAGAGAGAGATTAGCTCTAGAGGAACACACAGAAAACAGCTTTTTAAAATAGAAAAATAAATGCTTTCAAAATTAGAAAAAAATTAAAATATCAGTATTAGTAATCATCATCATCATTTATAGTTTAATTATTATATGTTATGATAACAGCAAAATCCCAAGTCCTTAAAAAAAAAACAATCAAAGCAGAGGTTTAAAATGATCAGGTAAGATCTGCACCCTTCAAACATACTTGGAAAATTGTTTCAGTGGATCACTGATTTCAGTGGATCTTCATTCTGTACAGATGTGCTTTAAGTGACTACATTTATCTAATACAAAATTCTAGTTGTCTAAAGCAGAAGTCTAATGAAGCCTTTCCCAATCTGGTATCTTCCAGATGTGATGGGACACAGTGGCTGGGGATAATGGTGGCAGGGAGGGCGTTCATAGTCCAACTCATCCAGAGAGAAGCAGGTGAGGGAAGACTGGCCTAGTGGGTCTCTTTCTTTCCTGTCTTCTCTCCCTTTAAGTGCCTGGCAGTTTTTGAACAACAAAATGTTTCTTCAAGAAACACATGTGCTCTCAAAAAAGAAGTAGACAGGGAACTCCTTGCAGTGCAACAATTCTACAGTTCTTTGGATTCCCGAGGCTGCAGGTATGTAATGGAGTAGTGATTATGGCTGTGTAGCATGCAAATGTGTGCATGCATCTTTTGCACATTCTATAATTACAGGCTGTAGCATTACTAAGGCCGGTGTCACCCTGTTAGTATGCTCTACTACCTCACCCCACAGTATCTCATAACTGGAAATATTGGACACTTTTCAGGGTCAGTTTGGCTTAGGCAGACTAGAGGTCAGTCTAAGGTCACAATGACCTGATATTTGCCTAGAAATATAGTGATGGGTAAGCCTAAATTGGGATTATGCAGAAAGCCCCCACAGTAATGGGTTTATGCTAACAACCAAGTCATTAAGGGGTATGTGCTAATCCTTTCTTCCAGCCTTGGGCATTTCCAGCAATAATTCAATCATGCAAACAAGCAATCATTCCTCATTCCATACCTTACAGAAATCTCTTCTCACACCCCCTCAAGTCCAACTTTACAAAATTGTTGAAAAACCATCAATGATTTAATTAAAGCGATCAGTTGAGTTTCAGTTCTTTCTCTGATGGGAAAACCATCCAGGTTTTGTCATAACCAGAGTGCCCCTTCAGGATATGAAACAGAGTATAAATACTAGGGCCCAGACCCCAGCAAAGTGTGCCACAGAGCTGTCACTCTACTAGATTCTCTGTGCCGCCCTCAGATGCCAGTCTGAGTATCTTCACTGAACAGAACTCTCCTCCTCAAGACTGGTAACTTCCTGGACCTCTCTCTCTCTCCAACTTTTATGCCTTACTCTGCTATAGCCTTATATAGTTCATAAGAATGTATGTTGTGTATTTTAGTTTACTTCCTGTATTATTCCAATAAAAATACTTTATTTCACCTTAACTGGAGTACTCTCTGCAGTTAGTACTGGTATACATAGGTAAAAAGATCCCCAAAGTTACCCTCTTCTTGTAGGCCTCCTATCTGTGCTAAGAATTCCCCCAAATATTAAAGGAGATTTTGGCATCATGGGTGGGACTCTAATGTACCCTCCACCTCTTAGGGTAACAACCCCTCCCTCCGATGGTGTCCCTGGTGCAGTTCGGCCTCTCCACACACCCCTAGTGCCACCACTGATTATTTGCATGGCTATGAAGGATGTGCATAACTGACCAATATACAATCATAGCAAGCATGATTTGCACCAAATAGGTAACACAAACTAGATGACAAAAACCTTGTCTGACTGTGAAGAGGTTTTCCATAGGTTGCCTTTATTTTTCAGTTTACAATGTGGTGTTTCTTGCTGACTAAAGAGGTGCTGGCATTCTGTCTCATTATTTGTCAGCTCAGAAACCCTTTATCACTACCAAAGATCCCTTTGTGTCAAACAGCTGCTATGTTCCCTCCCCTTCCCTTCCTCTTTGCTCATTTTCTTCTCTACCCTTCTTCTCATATGGAAGTGTTATCTCTTTAGCAGACTTCAGTTATCATGTCTGTCATTTCAGCAAGTCTGCTTTCTTACTCTTGTCAGATGCTATGATGTGTTGCCATTCCCTTTTGTTGTGAATTCTGGATCACTGCCAGGCTATTCTTGACTGAGTTTCATTCTCTAAAAATCCATCCAGTGAATTACTAGGCTAACACAGCAGCTTGTAGGACTGGACAGTATGTTCTCTGTGTCGATGTAAGATGCTTAATGTGTTTCCAATGTCGAATCTCAATTTAGCCCTGACCAGAATCTGGGAAAGTTACTTTTTTTGTAATACAATCCCATGCTGACCTAGCTACGGAGTGTGTGTGTGTGTGTGTGAGAGAGAGAGAGAGAGAGAGAGAGAGAAAGCTATAATCCAAAAAGGACAACATTTCACAGATGAAAACTGGGACACATGTGGCCAAGCAACATTAGAGGGTGGTCAAGATGGCAGAAGTTATTAATGAGGCAGAATACACAAACTAAGAGAGGCTGCAGCAGTTTGTTTTTGCCTGAGCCTCCTGGGAAGGGCAAAATATCCCCCTGGTGCTGGGTGCAAATGATTTTTGCACCTTGAACTCAGTTTGCAGCAAGGGAAGTAAGCTAAGGAAAAAGGGAGAAAAGAGGGAAGAGGAGAGAAAAACTGGGACTTTTTAACAGGGCATGAAAAAGTGGGCCACAGAGAATTAATTGGGACAGTCCCTGCCAAATCAGGGCAGTTGGAGGGCATGAGTTGTTGGTTCCTAAGTCTGAAGACGTATATGTCCTACGGCCTACTTGCCTCAGAAAGTAGGGGCCCTCTCACACTACACAATCATGGCACTATAATTCCACTTAAAGTGCCATGGCTACATCTCATGGGATCATGAAAGAGAAATAGTCTGAGCATATATCACAAAGAATAGTGTTCTACATGACCTATCCCAACACCCACAGTCATAAATGTTATGCTGCAGAGAACCCAATGTGCATCGGCAAAGAAGAAGTGGGAACTAAACCAGAAGTGCTTAATGTGTATAGGGTGCTGCCAGCCACTGCCATGACAAGTTTCTCTCAAGATGGCTTCTAGGCCCTTTCACACTGTACCATTATAGTGCTATGATTACGCTTGAACTGCCATGGACACATCCCATGGAGTGATGGGATATACCATTTAGTGAGGTACCTGCGAGAATACTAAATGCCGCTCCCTAAATTGCAAACCCCAGGATTCTATAGGATGTTGCCATAGCAGATAGAGTGGAATCATAGTGCTGTAACTGTGTAGTGTGAATGAATTCCTGGTGTACTTTCTCCTCTCCTGGATGAGCTCTCTGCATCTTGTAAGTTTTCTCTATACATAGGGGTTGTGCATGCATTTATAGTTTCCCTCATTGCTATTGGTTTTAATGTAACCAGATAGACTTCAGTGCAAAGTGGAAGCCGTAGCAATAGCAGCAGCAGCAGTGGTCATGACAGATGTTACACAACATCCCCTTATTCAAAACAGAATGTTGGGCCACATCTTTGAACGTGCTCTCCCTCTGTGCCTCAGTCCCCCATGCTAATGTGCACGACTTCAAAGAAATGAATTCTGGCATCTGTAACAATTACCAAAGAGTGTCAGTCAAAGCCAAAGAGAGAACAGACTACATGAGTACAGTGTGCATACTCCTACACTTATATAGGAGTTGGGAGTTCCAGTGATGGGGCAACATATGGCTCACAGCATAGAAGCCAGGATATTTGAAAAGATCTCCAGCCGTGTTTCCAACTTTGATTTGTGCAGAGGTACAGGAAGAAAGAGCAGAGAGCAGTGCTGCATTCAGACTCAGCATCTGTTGCTGTTTTGGTGACAACCGTTTTGATTTGGCAGCAGGAGAAGCCCCACCTATAGCACATACCACATCCATGGACAGAAGAGCACAGTTAATTTGTTCTTCATTGAAGTCACGAGAGAAAAATCCGTTGATTTGATTGGTTCTGTCACAAACATACAGAGCAGCCTTCTTCAGCCCCTGTGGGGATGATGTAGTTCAAAACACCTGGAGGGAATTTTGGACTACAAGACAGGAGAGGTAGAATAAGGGCATTGCCCCCCAATAAAAATTCTTTTCCCCAATGAAATTTTCCTTCAGTCCACAAATTTCTAGCATCAGAGTAATTTAAAACTCAGTTGCATATTTAGAACTACAGTTTAGGCATCCAAAGAAAAGGGGCAAAGTTACCCAAGGAATGCAAACGCAGCAAATATAAGAGTTCTAAGTATGAACTAACATTGCACTCTCTGCAAAGCTAGAAATCTGAGTGCTGAAGGGAAAATCATTTGGGTGGGCAGAGTGCATACTGGGGGAGGGCAAAGCCCTCATTTTGCAACACCATGCCATAGCTACACCCCTGGAAGACAGAAGAGGACTGGAGACTCGTATATTGATTGATATATTGATATAGAAAGCCAGTGCCTCTTTTGTTAGAATCTCAGCAGCTTTGCTAAACAAAGCTAAGTTACAATCATCTTTCAAGAATGGAAATATGATATAGGTCTGTATATACCACCTTCCTTCCAAATTAAAGACAGGTGGGAGGAAAAGTACATTCACATACAATGCATGTGCTATGCAGATAATTCACAAACTGATTTACAATCTTGTACAATAGACATGTTTAGGATCTAAGCCCAGCTTGGAAATGCTACTTTCTACAACTCATAGAACATCCTAGCCATGCTGGAGGAATCTAAGGGTTGTATTTTAAAAAAAATTTTTTTTTAATTTTTTAAAAATAAATTTTTTTTCCAAGATCTGGTGGAAAGCAAAGGGGCACTATCTTCTTTTTTGCCTCAGGCAGCAAAATGTGTTGTGTGGGCTGCTCCTGTGTACCCAGAGATTCAACACCAGAAGAAGAGAGTGGGGAGGACAGTAGAACCAACTATTAAATTACTTCAGTATTAAAATAGCATCAGAGAAAGGACCTTTCAAATTATCTGTTTCTTAAATAAGGGGTATTTACTTATACTATCTCTTTCTTAATTTAGGGGTATTTATTTAGTGGTTTAGGGAAGGGTACTTATAATTCTCAGCCAGAGTGCCTCTGGTGCCTCATCAAACTACAAATTCCAGGATTCCATAGGCTGCAGCCATGGCAGTTAAAGTGGAATCACAGTGCTATACGAGTGCTCGTAACTGTGCAGTGTGAAAGGGCCTTTACAAGAACTGGGGAGAGTGATCTGTGGCCTTCTAAGATATTAGACTATGGCTAACATTCTGTTAGTGACAAATGCATTTGTAAGTACTGCACATTCAGGGTTAATTATATGCCATAGCACAACCAATGTATTCTGCTGAAGAGGCAAAGCAGAGTCACACATACAGCAATGCTGCACAGTGCACAATTATCTTTGCTCATTCCACATAGTGCATTGAGCATTGCACAACGGCATCCAGTCATTGACATGTATTGTACAATGTTGCTGTTCTGTATGTGGGTTGGGTAGTGCTGGCACAGTGTCTCTTCCCATGCAGATATTTACGTGATGCTGACAGGATGTTGGATTATAGACTATAACTGCCACCCTCCCAGTTGGCTTGAATTTATGGAAGTTGGAGTCCAAAAATATCTGAAGGGCCACAGTTTCCCCATCTCTTGCTTAGAGTATCAAAAGAGTATTAATTCACAGAATAGACAATCGATAGCCAGAACGTCCCCGCAGCGTGTCCTTGGAAACCACTAGCAAGGCAGGGGTCCATTGTCAAACTACAGTTATTGTTCCTCTCACTCATTTTGCCCTGCATTCTCCTCCTCCTGAATTCCAATTCATCTGGTAAAATGCCTCAAATTAATTCCAGAATTGAAGTGTCTGTTGCACCTTCAGTTTGTTTGCAACCTGTAGTATGTGGGGAAATAATTATTATAATGTAATGCAATCTTGTGTACTCCATTCACATGCTAAGATAAGTCTAGGAATTTACCCTGCATGCTTTTCTGTTCTCCCAACTTCCCTTTCTCTTATTTCACTAGGCAATTCCAGCCAACTGGAGTTGTGGGTCATTCAACACATGACCTAATTTAAATATTATTGTTCTTTGTTCAAAAGTCTCTTTTAAGTTAGAGTCTCCATGCGGCTGAAGCCATGCCATGATGTCCTTGCCATGAAGTTTGCCTTTTCAAGTCACCATGCAGCCTCACCGCTAAAGGCTGGGTGAGTCTCATTCTACCCTAAATCCTCCTAGTTAGTTAGGAACCCTTTTTTTAAAGTTTGTTTTAGTTTGTAGATTAAGACTGATATACCTTCAGTAAACTTTTGATATGTATTTTTAAACTGACTCCTTTGTTTTTTTAATGAGTCTTAATTCATTGGATGATCAGACCACAGACCACACTTTTAAATGTTAATTGAGCTGACTGTCTTAGCATTCTTAATGCGTCACTCTGCCTGAATTTGAAAGTAAAAGATTTTTTTACTTTTTTAAAGAAGATATTTTTTATTTCTTTTTAAAAGGGCTAGATCCCTGGAATTTTTAATACTTTTTTTTTAGACTCATACCTCCTATACAACCATCTCCCCTCTGTATTATCAATGTGCATAAAACATTGCCAATAGAAGCAGAAGCAGATTGAGAAAGAAATCTTGATTTCTTGAGTGAATAACTATTCTTTTTCTGGACTGTAATGCCATTGCATGCATGGAGTCCCACACATTGGTAAAGTGCCAAACCAAAAGACCCTTCACATATGCACCGCTGAATCACATTTGCTGTTCTCAGTGCTTTTTACATGCACACAAGTGCACATGCATGCTGGTAAAACATGGTTTATAACTAAAAACTCAGCACACAAAACTTTGAAATCAGACCCCATAATTCAGAACTCCCAAAATCTGGGGAGAAATTTTAGTAACATCCCTGCCAAACAGACTGCAGATACTACTGTATTATCAAACAGCCTCCTCCCCAAGACATCCTGGTAGTGATGTGGCATTGAGTGAACCAGAATAAAGCCAAGCTCTAACTGAGTCCTTCCCACCCCCATAGCTGGGTTTCAGAGATATGGCAGCCATTAAGTCTGAGACAAAGTTTGATTATGAAACAGTTGTGTGTTGTGAGCACTTGTTCAGTGTGCTCAACTGCACATGTCCCAGTACACTGTCACAGCACTACTATGCCACTTTTGCTCAGGCTGCCTCCTGTGGGCTCCTGGGATTTGCAGTTTAAGGAGGTGTACTTAGAATTCTCAACCAGAGAACTCTTAGGTCTGACTAAACTACAAACCCCAGAATTCCACAGTGGTCAGTCATGGCAGTTAAAGTGGGATAATAGCACTATAACAGTGTAGTGTGATAAAGTTCATAGTCTGGAAAATATACATATTTGTACATTTCTGTGGACCTATCCTGTCTTTGTGGAAGCAGCTACACTGACCTGCTCTTATCTGAAGTTGTAGATTTCTTTGGGCAGGTAATATACCTTCTCTTTGTGTGGGCAGCTGTTGTACTATGGAAGCAAAAGTGAATGGTTGGTGGCAAAGTATGCACTGGGGCTGGATTCATTAAATTAATGTAATTTTAGCTCGGGTTAAAACATCTAAGCCCTTAACTGAAATTAGGGTGCTGTGTAAATCAACAAAGTAATTTTCTTGCCAACTCTGGCCTTGAGAAATTCTCCATCCTAGTGTTCCTGGTTGATATTATTGTTCTTAGGGAGCTTATCTCCTATCTTGCTTGGAATGATAGTCCACTTTAATAAAGTGCCTAAAATATCGTAATAAACACAGAGCTTATATCAATAGCATCAGATTTCTCTATGTTGTATTTATGTGTGGTTTAATTAGATGGAAGGATCACAGGAGACGTT
The DNA here is from genome assembly GCA_030847615.1 of Gambelia wislizenii. Taxonomy (NCBI): domain Eukaryota; kingdom Metazoa; phylum Chordata; class Lepidosauria; order Squamata; family Crotaphytidae; genus Gambelia; species Gambelia wislizenii. Next base: position 157,633,778 of record JAUMIR010000001.1, on the reverse strand, counting down.
TGTGTCATAATGATTCTTTAAAGTGAAACCATAGATCAAAGTTCATAGCTGCCAAATATACAACTTTCGAAACAGGCTCAAGTGCTGCTATTAATCACGGCTGCCGGAGGATTTGATGACAAAGATTAAACTACTGTAAAGGATACTGCTGTGCATCGGATTCTTGCAACTGTCATCAAATACTCTGCCAACCATTAACAGGTCAAGAAAGTTGTCCAGTGTTCACTCCTGGTACCCTTCTTGCTGCACTCACCTAAGTCTATGCAACAGTCAACAGCACAGGAAAATGTTCTGCAAATGTTCACAGACAATCACCAGCAGCAACCTGATTCAGCCCAGGGGCTTGCATTGTGTTTCCCATCATTAGCTTGGCTTTCTCTAGGTATGGCGAAACCTGCAATTCAGAGCTCATTCACCTAAGCTAGCTCATGAGGAACACATCCAGTTGGAGCACACAAGGCTGGGAAATAAATTCAATATTCATGGCCAGTTTCTTTCCCAGTTTTTCCTGTCTTTCAATCCCCTTTTTTGCATCATTTTGCATAATTCCATCCCTTACCACTGCAGACCTGGGGAAAGGCTGATGCTAGAGAAGGTAGAAGCTGTGGCAGCTTTCTTTAATTCGACATCCTCCCAATAAGGACAGGTTACCTACCTGTAACCTTCGAACGGCCATCTGTGAACTCACACAAATGGTGTTATCTGTGCCTGCACAGTGCATCATTTGGAACCTTCTAGAGTTATTATGTAAGTGTTTTGGGAGTAGCCTCTTCTCCACTGGCACATGTGACCAGCGCGGTTCTGCTCAGTCCCTTAGTTCCCTGGAGGCAAAAACAGCAGCCAAGGAGCTAATGAGAGCAAGACCCACAGAGGGAAGGAATGGCAGGTGTTGCGTGAGTGTGCAGATGACCACACAAAGAACTGCAGTTACAGGTAAGCAACCTGTCCTTCCTCTTCGTGGAAACTATGACTCAAACAAATGGGAGACCAGCAAGCTACACATCATAGCAGGTGGGACTGTCACGTGAGACAAGAAAATAGCACAGCTCTCCCGAATGCAGCTTCAGCTCTGGACCTTGCATCCAATCTATAGTGGGAGATGAAGCTCAGGGGTTGTGACCATGTAGCCACTCTACACACATCCTCCTAAAGAACACCCCTCAGAAAGACAGGGGATGTAGCCATAGTACTGGTGGAGTGGTTGTGCACACAAACAGAAGGGTTTTGCTTTGCAAGTTTGTAGGCTAGGTGGATAATAAAAATTATCCACTTTGAGATGTATTGGGAAGAGACAGGCAGTCCTTTTTTGTCTGAGGAGCAGCACAAGAAAAGTCTCTGGGAGCTGTGGAAGGCTGCAGCCCTGTCCACATAAAATACTATCACCTGACAAACATCAAGGCAATGTAGGTGCGTTCAAGGTCTGAGGTTGGGTTCTGCATTAATGCAGGTAAGAAATGTCCTGATTCAAGTGAAAGACTGTCACTATTTTGGGCAGAAAAGAAATGTCCAGTCTAAGAACTACCTTGTCCTTGTGAAACCACAGGTAACCCTAAGGGCACCTAGTTATCCAGCCCTTCTGGCTGATGTAATTGTAACCAAGAAGTCTGTTTTCCAGGTAAGTAGATGGACATAACAAGATTCCATTGGCTTGAAGGGTTTCTTGGACATTGTGAAAGAACTACCTCCAAACTCCACTGAGGCATTGGACCTGACACTGGAAGATGAATGTTCTTGTAATGCCTCAGGAACCTCTTAACCAATGGGTTCTGGAAGCAAGAAGGCTTGCTGATGATCTGGAACTTAGATGAGATCGCTGGCAAGTAACATTTGATGGAAGAGAGAGGGGGGGAGCTCTATCGGATAGAGAAAGGAGAAACTCCAGCACATACATGATCGAATTGTGCCCAATCCAGGGAGGCCCCTTGAGGTGACAGAAAAGAAAGGAAATTTTTCCACCTGTGTGCATAGGAGCACTGAGTGGCTGGCCTATACACAGCAGCAATTATTGGATGGCACCAGGCAGAGAGCCTAAAGGAACACCCTCCAAACCATCCAAGTCTAGGCGTCTCACCTGTCTGTCATGAATTGTGAGGAGATCTAGATGAAACTTGAGATGGATGCCCTGGGAAAGGTGCAGGAGGATCAGGATGTACTTCACCTTGTCCTTCCAGATTTGGGCTATCACCCTGGTGATAAGGGGAAATGGAGGAAAAGCGTACATGATGGGACCTCCCAAATGAAACAGGAAGACATTGTTGCATGAGCCCTTCTCCCATCAAGCCTTGGAGCAGAAAGTCTGGTACTGATTGTTGCTGGCCAAGATGAACAGGTCCACCTCTAGAGTGCCCCATAGCACAAAGACCTTCTGGAGTGTGCCCAGATGCAGCTTCTGCTTGTGGCAAGTGACTGACATCCTGCTGAGAGCATCTGCTAAGACATTCTCCTCTCCTGGAAGATGGATTGCTGAGATAGAGATGCCTCTGCTAATGCACCAGTCCCACAGATGGAGTGTGAGATGCAGCAGGTTGCTTGTTTTTGTTTCACCCTGCTTGTTCAGATAGTACACCACCATGCTGTTGTCAGAAACTTAATGAACAATCTTGCCATGCAGAAGACATTTGAAAGCCTGAAAGGCCTTTTCTGCTGCCAGCATCTTGAGAGCATTGATGTGGAGAAAGACAGATATCAGGTGCTTCTGAGAGCCATGTTGAGATGATGGCCCAGTTGTAGGGTATGCTCTCATCAGGCGTCCAACACTCCCTCACAGAGAAGCCTCCAAAATGAGCTCTACATCCTTCCATGGAAGCATCTCTGGTGATTACTGTCATGGCTTGTGAAGGAAGAAACGGCATGCCAATTTGTACATTCCTGTAATCAATCCACCAATCCAATGATTGATGGACACTTTTCGGGATGGTAAGACACCAATGTAGAATGTCAATAAGAAGACTGAAGCAGGACAGGAACAAAGCCTGCAGAGGCCTCATTCCTAGTCTTGGGAAGGGTGTCACTGATGTCATGGAGGCCATGAATATATGGAGCACTTGGACATCTCTTGTTCATACCCTGTGATTGTGCCAGCATCTCAACATGGCTCTCAGAAGGACCTGGTGTCTGTCATTGGGCAGGAGAGCAGCTGGAACATGAGCAGCAAAGTGAGACATGGATGTTGTCGACAAGGTGGGTCCGAGAGCCAGTTGTTGATATAGATGATATAGATATAGAAAGAGAATGAAAGAACAGCTGGTATGGATTGCCAAGATGTTATCAGGCTAAAAGACCTCTTGGATCCAGATTATTATTTGGTCCACTCATAACAAGATTGGGACAACAGCTGAGCAAGGGACTGGAAGCCAAATTTGTGAGCTGTAGTACATATCTAGTGCATATGTACAAGCTTGTAGTCTTTTTCTGTGTTAAAGAGGCTACCTTTGTCAAATGGAAGGTCCTCAGTCATTGTTCTTGTCTGGTGGGACAATCCAGATGAATGTAACCATGCATGCCTCCTCAATGCAATGGCTCCCACCAATGTTTTCCCACTGCAATCTGCCTCATACCTTGTGGCATTTATCTGCAGGGTTGCCAAACTGTGTGCCTCAGCCTGTGGGGCTCCAACCAGCCTCCTGTCCTCTTCTGGGAGCTTGGCCAAAAACCGGGTCATTTTTCCCTATAAGAGTTGCTGACATGCCCCCATACAAGCCTCATAATTTGCAATCCTAAAGTAGAGGGCTGTGGTGGAGTAAACATTTTGGCCACGCCATCAAGTTTCTTGCCCTCCCTATCAGATGGAGCTGTATGTCTCTTCTGAAGGGTCTTGGATTGGGCTGTCTCCAGAATGACTGAATTGGACTTAGGGCAGTGCAAAAACATAGCCAATCCCACCTCCACCATTTTCTTAGAGGTGGACTGTATGGACGATGGTGAAGTCCAGGATTTCCTTGCCATTTTCAAAAGTGATGTTAGCAGAAGGATTTATGCAGGCATTGGAAGTTTCATCTGAATCCATCTGTAGACCAGATTGGACTGTTCAGCCTCTGGTTGTTTTATCCAAGGTCTTTGCTATCCACAACATTTGCTCCGCAAAAGCCCTGATGTCATCTGTTGACAAGGCAGAATCATGCTCACTCAGGAATGTAGGAGGGGAGTGCATTGGTGGCATACCGAAAGATGCAGAAGAGGGTCTGATTTCGAATCCTCAAAGTCTATTTCCATCAGTCTTCCCCCTGGACGAGATGGTAAAATCGAAGAACAAGGGGGTGTTCTAATTCCTGGAGATGGTACCAACGGTCAGAACTGAGGAGGCAATGCTGAAACCAAACGGCATGCCATAGGCTCTGAATGATGTGCAGGAGGCTTGGGCTGCATCAAAGTCAACTCTGTCTCACACTGCTCTGGAACTTGAGGTCTTGGCCTGCTTGGTACTAAAGTGGACAGCACTGAGGCAGGCACCAACCTATGATACTGTCCTTGTAGTGACAATTTAAGCCTCTGGAGTGGTAGCCGTCATCTTCGAAATCCTCATAGGTGATCTCCAAGGATGGAGACTGTTTGTATCTATAATATGAAGAGTGCAACTGATCAATTCTGTACCTCTTTGGATCCCTATGGCTGTATCGCCCAAAATCACGACCATACTGATGACACCATGCAGATCTTGACCAAGGACTACAGGATCATGATGGAGATTACCCCAGTCCCTGGGAACTGTTGGATACTGATCTGGCAATCAAACAATGATGTCAAGCAGAAGGTTAGGTCAAAGGAGGAGGAGGGAGATCCTTCTCTGGCTAAAGAGGTGGAGGAGACCATGTCACGTGATCCACAGGCAATGACCTCCGCAGCACCCCTGTTAAAGATATGACAATTTCCCCCTCTGAGGCAGTACCAATATGGATGACCTGTGGAGAATCTTCCCGCACTGGTTCACACCAGGGCAAGTTGACCTGAGGAGATGAATACCTAGATGCCATTGAGATCAGTATCAATGGCTCACATTCTGGAACTGACCTCACAAGAAGAGGCTGCGGTGGCTGCTCAAAGCTTCAATATGGTGAAACTCAAAGCCATGTGCCCTTAGCATCCTTTGCTCTCTTCCTTTTCTAATGGCTCTGGTTACATGTACCAGTGGAGGAGGAGCTACCACCAAAATACTTACATAATATCTCTAGAAGGTTCTGAATGATCTACTGCGTAGGCACAGATAACCCATTTGTGTGAGTCATGGAGACCGCAAGGAAAGGTTAGATTGCATTGTCCATGATCTCCACCCATGCTGGGTATATGATGAGTGATGTAGTCAAGCATGTCTGGAGAGTATCCAGAAAGTCTGTACCATGTTCCTAGCAGGACATACCATACAGGGTTGACTGAGAACTGAAACTGTTTTAGGCAGCTGTTGTGAAGGGTAAAGCTAGGTAATGTTTATTTAATACACTTTGAGGGAGGAAATCCCCACAAGCCAACACACAAAATATAATACAAAATATGAAATAAAAAGCACAAAATACAAGAATATTGACTATATCAGAAACAATAATAAACAATTACAGGGTTGAGGAGAGTGAAGTCAAAGGGTTTCATGGCTGGCATCCATAGATTTTCCTTGGGTTTTTTCCGGGCCGTGAGGCCGTGTTCTGGAAGAGTTTACTGCTGACGTTTGTCTGCATCTGTGGCTGGCATCTTCAGAGAATGGTTGGGTAGGAGTGTGTGGGGGGGGGCGGTATATACTGTGAACCCCTGTTGGGGAGTATATGTAAATTTGTGTATTTGAATGGTTAGTTTCTGGGTGTAGCTATGCAAGGAGGATTAGCGTCTGTTTGGCTAATGGTTGGTTGATGGCCCATTATCTACTGGAAATCCCCCTGTCCCTGGGTGGAATTCATTTGCAAGTGTTGAGTTTTGATTCTATTGTTGTTCAAAACTGGAAGCCAGATTTTGTTTCCTTTTAGGTTTTCTTCTCTCCTGTTGAAGTTGTCCAGGTGTTTGTGGATTTCAATAGCTTCTCTGTGCATTCTGACATGATAGTTGTTGGCCTGGTCCAGAATTTCAGTGTTTTTAAATAACATTTTGTGTCCAGGTTGGTTTATAACATGTTCTGCTACTGCTGATTTTTCTGGCTGGCCCAGTCTGCAGTGTCTCTCATGTTCCTTGATTCGTATTTACACACTGTGTTTAGTGGTCCCTATGTAAACTTGTCCACAGCTGCATGGTATGTGGTAAACTTCTGCAGCTGTGAGAGGGTCTCTTGTCATTCGCTGAGCGTAGCATTTCTTGGATTTTCTTGGTCAGTCTGTATATCGTTTGGAGGTTGTGTTTCCTCATCAGTTTCCCTATTCTGTCTGTGACTGCATTGATGTATGGTAAAAATACCTTCCCTTTAGGAGGCTGTTTTTCTTCTTCATTCCTGTGTTTTTTTCTGGGTCTGGCTGCTCTTGTGATGTCTGATCTGGAGTAATCATTAGCCTGTAGGGCCCAGTTTAGGTGCTTTAGTTCATCCTCTAGGTAGTGGAGTTTGCAGATCCTTTTTGCGTGGTCTACCAATGTTTTTATTGTGCTTCTTTTTTGTCCTGGGTGATGATTGGAGTTCTTATGTAGGTATCTGTCTGTGTGTGTGGGTTTTCTGTATACCTTGTGGCCTAGCCATTGGTTTGGTTTGCAAATGACTAGGACATCCAAGAATGGCAGTGTTCCTTCCTTTTCTTTTTCCATTGTGAATTGGATATTTGGGTGGATGCTGTTCAAGTGGTTCAGGAATGAGACCAAATCTTCTTCTCCATGGCACCAAATGGTGAAAGTGTCATCCAGATATCAGAACCATGTTGTGGGCTTTTTGGTGCTGTTTCTAGGGCTTGCTTTTCAAATGTTCCATGTAAAAGTTTGCTCTCATGGGGCTCAGAGGGCTGCCCATGGCTACCCCATCTTATCTGTTCATAGAATTAGTTATCCCACTGGAAGTAGCTTGTGGTGAGGCAATGTTTGAAATTCAGTTATCCCACTGGAAAATTTGAATTTCAAACATTGATGGGATACATGAGAGACACTGCAGACTGGGCCAGCCAGAAAATTTTTGTTTAAAAGTAAACAAAATCTGGCTTCCAGTTTTGAAAAACAATAGAATCAAAACTCAACACTTGCAAATGAATTCCACCCAGGGACAGGGGAATTTCCAGCAGATAATGGGGCATCAACCAACCATTAGCCAAACAGACACTAATCCTCCTTGCATATCTACACCTAGAAACTAACCATTCAAATGCACAAATTTACATATAGTCCCCAACAGGGGTTCATAGGATATAAACTACACACACACTCCTACCCAATCATTCTCTGAAGATGCCAGCCACAGATGCAAGCAAAACGTCAGAAGTAAACTCTTCCAGAACACGGCCTCACAGCCCGGAAAAAACCCAAGGAAAATCTATGGTTGAGGAAAGCTTGCCATAGCCAAGGAATATTCAAGGAGATGAGATGCTTATTCATATGACTAAATACACCTTCTGAGAGGCCTGACATTTATTTTCTCAAGTTTACTCATTAAAATGTTTACATACTGCTTCTCTGAGAAGTTCAGAACTGTTTACTATATAAAAAATACTATTTTAACCCCATAATCTAATAAAAAATATACCTCAAGCACAAGGGGAAGGGAAAGAGAGAAACTCAGGAAATAAGAATGGAAGAAATAATGTTAGGTGAAAACCTGGTGGAAGTCATGTGCCTCCCAGACTTTCTGAAAAACCATGAAAGAACTGCTTTTCCTCTTTCCCTGCATGTGTGTGGAGCAATTGCCAGAAAGTCTGGATTGGTGGCTGTCATAACCATAACCAACAGGGGAGCCTGCTGACTGGACTGAGCTCACGTAGAGAGAAATAGTCTTGAAAGTATTAAGTTCCTAGGCCCAGCTACAGGACCAGTTTCAGGAATTTTGGGGGACCCTGCAACACTCTATTTGGGGGGGGGGCATATGTTTATCTCAGATCAATGTAACCTAACCTAACCTAATCTATTCACAGTATAGGATATTCAGATTATTATTAATAATGTTTTTTTGCAGGAGGAGGGTTATGGGGGAGCACAATGACAGGGCCCCCTGCAGCTGCAGGTGCTGCAGGGCCCTTAAACCAGCCCTGTTGTAGAGGTTAAAACCGGCATCTTGAATTAGGCTTCTGAAGAAAAGGCATTAGAGAAGTCAGAGAGAATGATGCAGGGCAAGCAACAAGCCTGTGCGGAAAGCCCCTATTTGAAAAGGGCAATGATTTGTCATGTGAACCAAACATGCAAAAACAATGCCAGGAAGGACTGTGGATACACAAGATCATAAATTAGACTTCTTAAAAGAAATAGTAGAGCAGATTCCTCTGCCTCAGACTGAACATGCTTGCAAATGAATCAGTTATCTTGATTGACTAACTACTATATAAACAGCTAGCATGTAAAGAATGAATTATTTGTGAGAAACCCAGGTAAAAGGTCCAGAAAGTGATTTGTGCTTAGGCTGGGAGCAATTCACCATACAGACATTTCAGTCCAGGAAAATTCCTGATGACTTGATTGTAATGAACAACTGGACACTTCTTAAAATGTATCCCTTCTAGATGTTGTTTAGCTACAGCTACCATCAATTCTAGGGTGCATCTACACTATAGAAAAAATGCAGTTTGACACCATTTTAACTGCAACAGCTCCATTCCACAGAATCCTGATATTAGTAGTTTTGTGAGGCACCAGCACTCTTTGGCAGAGAAAGCTAAAGACTTTGTAAAACTACAAATGGAATCATAGGTGAGAGCTACAGCACTTACAGTAGTGTCAAAATGCATTATTTCTACAGTGTAAATGCACCCCCTCACAGCACAACCAATAGTGCTGGCTGATATGAGCTGCAATCACACTACACCAGGAAGGTCACATTAAACAACCTGATTTAAATAATAGGCATTTCCCTGGTTCTGCCACACATACAACTTTTTTTAAAAAATAATATGGCTGGAATCCTGTTGGTTCGTCTCAACTAGAGTAGATCTGTTCAGAGTCAATGAATTGTTGAACGGTGCACCAACACAGAGGTAAATCTCATGGATTCAGTGAATCAGCTCTTGTCAGAACTAGAATAGGATTCAAGCCTGTCTGTTCGAAATTTTTCAAGTTTGATTAAGGAGAGGAACATGTAGCCTACAAAAATTACTTTAGTGAAGTGAAGAGATTATTAAAGACTATTAAAGGAGCTAAGATTGTGTCGGTGCTATGTAGGATCTTAACATAATGTGACTGAAAGATGTGATACTGAACAGAATAGCATGGAATAGGGATGGAAGAAGTATGGCCTTCCAGATCTTGCTAGACTACCAGCCTTATTGCACTACACTGTTATAGCACTATTATTCCACTTTAACTGCTGTGGCAGTTAAAATTCCTCGTGTGGAATTTTGGAGCTTTGTAATTTAGTGAAATCTAAGAGCTCTCTAACTGAGAATGCTAACTGTCCCTCCCTAACCTGCAAATCTCAAGATTCCACAGGAGCAGTTAAAGGGGAATAATAGTGCTATAACAGTGTAGTGCGTTAAGGCTACTTCTACCATCTCTTACCACTGGCTGTGCTGGCTAGGGCTGCTAGGGTTTATAACTGAACCACATCTGCATACTTCTCCAACTGTCCTGATTTGGCTGGAGTAGTCCTGATTATCATCCTACTTTTCGGCTGCTTTTAAAATGTCCTCATTTTTTCTCACTTCCTCCCATTTCCCCCCTTTGTCATCAGCTTACTTCAACTGCTGCAAACAGAGTTCAGGGTGAAAAAGTAGTTTGCATTCAATTAACTCTGCAGGGGGAGAGGAAAGGAAGGATGGAATTTTGCCATTCCCAGTAGGCTCAGGCAAATGCAAAGTGCTGCAGCTTCTCCTAGCTGTATGTTCTTTCTCATTAATAACTTCTGCAGTCTTAACCGTGCTCTTATGTTGTTTGGCCACACCTATCCTGGCTTTCATCTGAGAAATGTTGACGGGGGGTATGAATCTTGAGGACTATTCATTCTCCAAACCTGGATTAGCAAGAAATAGTTGTAGGAAACAAGGTTACTTGTTACTTTTTGCAGTCTCTTGGAAACATTGCAACAGCAAGGGCTTAGAAGTACAGTGGGCCCTCATATCCACTGGGGTTTTGTTCAGGACCGTCCATGGATAGCAAAATCCATTTTGGTCCCATCAAGCCCCATTATATACAATGGTGTAGTAAAATGGCATCACCTATATAAAATGGCAAAATCAAGATTTGCTTTTTGGAATTTGTGTGTGTGTGTGAATATTTTTGAACCATGGTTGGTTGAATCCATGGATGCAGAATGTGTGAATACAGAGGGCTGACGGTAACAGTAGACTTACCACTTTCAAGGTGAAGTTCTTGAATAATATATATTAAATGCATAAACAATGATAGCATACAGTTTGAAAGAAGAATAACAGAAATGGTCCTGCAAATTTATAGCTCAATTGTGAAAAATAAGAGGAAAACACACCAAGCTCCATCTCTGCAGTTCAGCTTAGGAGGCCAAACATACAGGATGAAAAGAGAGAAGAGTGGCTAAAACATCATCTTCAGTAAACAGTGTGCAGAAAGAGGGAAATGCTACTTGGTTTTGCACAGTGAGCACTGGATGTATTTTACCCAGAGATCAAAAGAAAAGGAGACAGCTATTTTCAGTGGAACAATCAGAATAATTTTTCACAGGCATTGGAAAGTTGTCTAGTGTAAAGCTAGGGAAAGAAGTACCAAGAAAAAAATAATCACAGAATGTGAAAAATGACAGGTGTAAATGACAGTTAAAAGACAAAGAGTAAGATGTTCATCTAGCCCAATACTGTCTATTAATTTAGGTGGGCATCATGCAGCCTTCCAGGTATTTTTGTACTACAAGTCCCAGCAGCAATAGCCAGAATAGTTAATAGTGAAGAATACTGGAAACTTTAGTTCTACAACATCTGGAGGGCTATATGATTCCCATTCCTGATCTATACTGACTGGCAGTAGCTCTCTAGGATTTCAGGGAGGATTCTTTCCAAGTCCTACCTGGATATGTCAGAGTCTGAACCTAAAACCTGTTACATGCAAAGTATGGCCTGCTTCTCAGTTACAGTTGGCAATTCAATCAGTTGCTAAACAGTAAGTCAGGATTTATGTAAAGCCCATTGATTCACTGGGTCTCCTCTAGCTGGGTTTAGTAATTGGGTGATAACCCTTCCCCAAAGATAAAAAAAATTGAACATGGTGATGGCGAAGGAAGGAAGGAAGGAAGGAAGGAAGGAAGGAAGGAGAGAACTGTTTGCCATAACTAGAAAATGGAAAGAACATTAAAAAAAGTAAGAAACCCAAAGGAAGAAGGAGAAGTAAAAAAAGAGCAGGAGTAACTAATTCTGTGGGCAGAAGCCAATAGAAGAAAAACAATGAAAACTGTTCCACTCAAAAACTCTGTCAGACAATAATTCACTTATTTGAAAGGGCAAATTAAAGGAGCACAGAAAGAGAAAAAAGTGTTGCAAGAGATTGGAATTTGTAAAAAACAGCAGAACTAGAATGCCCTAGATCAGAAGCAACAGGGCCAGCTAATGCAAATAAACAGACAATGTAGATACTACAGAAACAGTAACTATGAAGCTAAACCAATTTTATGACAGTTTTATGGCAAAGACACAAAGGGCAAAGAACAGCAGATGAAAATAATTCAAATATCATTTAATTAAGGGAATAAACACAATTAAAAGAGAAAAAGGAAAGATGTGTCATCTTATTGCTAGAACAAAATTCAGTGGAAAACAAGAAGACTAGGCTCAACTGTCCACTCTGTTGGCTGAATGGTAATAGGCTGAGCCATACAATAACCAGATAACTCCATCCAGTCAAGCGAAATCTGAACAATAAAGGATAGACTCAAAGGACCAATGAAGTCACAATGTCAAATGGTTGAAGCACCTCCTTAATTAACTGCTGCATAACTTGCAGGACTATCTGGATCCAATGAACAAGGACAGTAGTGGTGGTGGATGTATTATGGATCACTCTTCTCAGAACCCAGATGGCTCCAACACTATGAGAAGGGATTCCTTTCACTCCAGGCCAGATAGGAAAAAGACCAACAGAACCAGAAATAACATTTCCTCTATGTCCCTCCTTGTAATAACCCCCAGCTTTCCTTTTATGAGTCTTTCTTCAGCTACAGTGTCTCCTTTTTATTCAGATTGCTCAAGCAATACCTAGAACATCCAGAAGAAGACTGAATTGTCTAGAAGACATAATTACTGTTTACTATTTAGAGTGTGTGTGCATGCCTTTAAGTCATCTGTAGACTTACAGAGACCTCATACATTTCATAGCTTTGTCTTAAGCAAGGAATAAGAGGTAGATTGCCATTGCCTTCCTCTGAAAGACAGCCTACAGCAGCTGATATTCCTTGGCAGCATCCCATCCAAGTACTAGCCACCCCGTCCCTGCTTAGCTTCCAAGATCAAATGAGATCTTGTGCCTTCAAGGTATTTAGGCTACAGTATAGTTTAGAATAGTAAATGCTAGATCCTTCTTGGAAGAGGAGGCTGGTAAATGGGATTTTACAATGCCGAAAAACCTGGTACAGATTTTGCTTTTTGATTCTCACTAAATTTACAGAAACATGATTAGGAATTTAGGTAATTCTGCACCAAAAACATTGAAAAATTTAAAATGTACTCCCTCCCTTCCAAATCCCACAGTGCACCAGAGCCTTCTGGAAGACAAGTGTCTACCTTGGGCTGGAGATGCATTGAAAAAGATGAAGAACTAAGAAGCAGGGAGATTATAATCTCTGGTCACTAAATGTCCTTGTATAACACCATCTGGTTTTCCAGAATAATTTATTTGGTTCTGGTGCACTGGAGGATTTGGACAGGAGAGAGAACATTTTAAATTTTTCAATATTTTTAGCGCAGAATTATCTGAACTCTTAACCATGCTTCCCTGGATTTAGTGAGAATCAAAAAGCAAAATCTGCACCAGATGTTTTGCCACTGTAAAACCCTGTTTGCCAGCTCCCCTTTCCTCAAGATGCTTATTGAAGGTTTTCTGCAACAACATGAAGCACGGACTCTATGGGGCTTTCTGCATGTTCCGAGAGCTTGGGAAAGTTTGTTTTTCTACTTCCCAGAATCCCCAAATCATGTCTGTTCTACCAGGTACCAATAGCAACCATTTAGTGCTGCCCACCATTATGCTGTTCAGCAGCTGCTCCATTTGCTAGAATCAATATATTCTTATCATATGAATTATGGTAGTGTGGACCACACATTTGGGGGAAACTCAGGGAAAGGCTCATGGCCAAGTGAAATGTGCACACACATAAGTGTTAATTTTCTAGATGCAGCCGATAAATGGCTCTCATCTCATCATCACATCTTTTGGAATGATTTCAGACATGTGGCAAATAGCAGTGGTCTGTCAGGGGTTAGTTCAGCTCTGCAAGTCACTCATTCCTGTGTTCCAAAATAAAAACCTGGCTGGTTGGCTGTCAGCATTAGGCTCTTCATGTGCTCAACATTCATCATGACCTTCACCTTCAAATGACAGAGGGACAGATAGCAACAGGTTTAAATTTAAACATGTAAGGAAAGACACATACTTCTCATACATTTCAAACACTCTCCCAGGGCTGCAGATGTTCTTGCCTACAAATGACATTCAAGTGGTACTTCATTATTTCCTTATCTTTTAACACCTGAGAGTTTGGGCACTGGAAACAAATGGACTAAAAATTAGCCTTAAAAAAAAAAGAAAAAAAAAAGCATTCCTCACATCCACAGCCACCAAAGAGCCATTTCCTCTATTTAGGGGACTGTATTTTTTCTCTCCCCACCCCACCATATTTCACTAAGATGCAGCTGGTTACATTTATAAACTAATTTTAGTAACGTATTGAAACCAGATAGATCTTCACAATTTCCTTCATGGTTTGTTGGGAGTCTTTATGTGTTTTCCAACATTCAGTCCAGAGAGCTATAGATTTTCTGGTGACTTTTGTTTGACACATCCCAAGGTAAGTCGTGCTAGATAGTTGGGGGTTTTCTTTTTCAAACTATGCTGAAGAAAAGAGTTAAAAGAGTGGTAATTTCAGGGAAGCCCTCTCTCTTGTGCAGCACCTTAAATTGCTGGAGAAAATGTGACCCTTCAGGTAATGTTGCCAGAGTCCAACTTGTATGACCACCAGTTTAGCAGAGCCAATAGTGATGGATGCTGGAAGTGCGATCCAATAACATGCATCTTCCCATCCCTGGCCTAAAATGTAACTTCTGCCTTACTAGAATGTTAACAAAGTCAGGAAGACAAAAGCCATAGGTAATGGTATCACTTAGTGAGAGTTGCCCTGTGGAGAATGAGCAAGAGGTAAACGTAATTTATGACACTTATCTGAAGAGGGTGCTGTGGATTTACTGGTTTTTTAAGCATTTTTTTATTTTCAAAATGTAATAAAAAGTGTTTTAGATACACACTTTTAATATCATTTCTGTGATTTTTAAAAAACAAAATACAGCTATATATAATTATAGATATACTGCTTATTTGGCATTCATTATATTCATGAAAAGCTGGACTTTGTAATCACACACCATTTACTATATACAACAGAAACTGCACTTTAGGAAAAAGCTGTTACAACTACAATATGGTGCTTTTATAATATGAAAAGAAATTATTGCAATAAGGCAGGATAACGAAACTCCAGTAGAAGTAACACTGCAGATACCTTTATAGCCTGTGTACACACATCCACCAGGTTTTGTCAGATTGAATTTTGTGCTGTAAGGCACTAAGACCTTTGTTTAATGTGGCTTTTTCCTTAACAAATGCCCTTTAGGTGGCAACATGCAATTTAAAACATACTTAATTACACACTTTGAATTAATAGTTGTATTATATGTAGCTGAATCAAATTTTCATTTCAGCAATATCCCATATACTCCTAATTTTGTGCAAATTTTATCTAATACCTTTTTGATATATTGGACCATATGGCTACTTTAGTACTAGCATAACCAATCCAATACTGCCTTGTTAGGAAGAGCTATCAAACACTTTACTTTAGAAATAATGGGAAAAGCTCCCAAACCTCATGAGGTCTCCCTCAAAAGTCTCATATCTTAATTTTGCAATTCAGAGAAACCCTTAATAGAAGAAAAATAAAAAACTTGACAATATTTTGGTTGCCATCTTTACTTTTAGTAATTAGTATAAACCTTTCTGTCATGTCAAACTTTTTACAAGACCAGTTCTGTTTCTTCAGAGAAGCCACACTGGAACAATATGGCTAAAGTTAGAAGATTGAGAACTGCAAATCAAATGTTGTTTTATGACACTAGCCTAACTCAGGGTGCTCCCAGGCAAGGCCTTTATCCTCAAGTTGCCTTGCTTCACACATGGAATTTTTTGGGACAGCAAGTTGGCCCACATGTCTACTATTTTTAACCCTTCCATGTTTTCTTGCTGCTTTTTCTCTTATCATACAATATCCACTAAAGGAGAAAAGGGTGGAGTAGATGCATCTTGCCTTTTGGCTTGTAGTGCTAGGAGCCCTCTGTGTGGAGATACCTGTGGTGTGTCTTTTCTCAATTATAGCCATGCAGTTAGCAGAATAAATAGCTTTCACAAAGAAGTAGTATGCAATGTTGCTTAAGCCTACTGTTTTAAATGGTTTCAAGAGGACACCCAACACTGACAGAAAAGAGGATGACCATGTGTGCAGTGTGGCACGTTTCCCCTCCATTCCTATTATAGCCCTCCCATTATAGCCACTGAAAAAAAAAACAACACAGCCCCCTCTTGAAAGTCTACATGCTCTCCAGAGTGGAAATCAAAGTGATGTCAAAGAATGCTGCTGAAAGGGAAAACTTGAAACAATCCTGCAGATGTACAGAAATACTGCTTGCTTATACACAAAACTTTCCAGACCCCAACTTATAAATTGGAGTATGGAAAGTTTAAATTTGGCATCTAAAACATCTCAAAATTAGCCTGAATGAATTAAACCCAAATTCTGAAAACTAGGATAAGGAATATAAGAAGTACATGTCAGAACCTATTAGATAGCTGATAGACAGCTATCTGAAATGTTGAAATGTCAATAGGAATCACCAGACAGTACAGTACATTTATAAAGGATGCTTCTGATCTCAGTTCACTGTTTCATTTAGGCAACAGAATGCTAAATTGAAAACATGAGTATTTGTATGTGCTTGTTTACTCCTATGATTTTTTTAAAAAAGCTACTCGTTACTATTTTGTCTAGTAGATCTGTATTTGTGGTTGTGGGCTTTATTTTTTTTTTAAGGCCTATGGCCAAAACAAGTATTTAAATGGAAAAAAAAAAACAGGAATAAAGTGGATTTGCATGTATAGCCTAGCTTATTCCAATGGCACTTTGTTTGCAACCTACATCCCACAGCCTGCCAAACCTTTAAAGGATTTGTATATTGAGGCACAATGAATGGTTACAGAAGTGGGTGAATCTATAAGCCATGGGAATACAGCAGAGAGTGTCTGTCTATACTTTGGATATTGTTCCAATCATCTTTTTAAACCTCATTCTTGAAGGACAAGGGTAGTGAATGTGTCCCTCCCCTGACATGTTATTGGACTGTAATCCCAACAGCCCCAGCCAGAATAGTCAATAGTCAATGGAAGATGATGAGATTGCAGCCCAGCAACACCCAGAAAGCTGCACAGTCTCTATCCCTGATGCTGGATTTCAAAGAGATTGTAAGAATTGCACACTCTTACTTCTGCATATCTACTGAGGCATGGGGGGGGGGGTGTCCCTCTAACTGCTGCTCCTTGTATTATGTCAGATGCAAGCCCCCGCCCCCTAAATTTGGAAGCAGCTTGTCAAGATACTGCAGGATGCTGCCTTTGGAAAGACAGTTCAGATGATACAAAATTTATCTTCAGCTCTTGGTAACACTCAAAACAAGCTGGCAATAAGATCTATACAGGGACAAAGGGTATGTGTGGGGCAAGGTTTTTTAATATTAGGAAATACTCCAACTACCTCGCTTTCTAGAAATATTACCCTAACATCATTCTTGAAAAGAAAGATTATGGAAAGTTTCAAAAGTCCTGCCTTGCTTCATATTTTTGAAAACATATATATTTAATATTTAAAAATATAAAATCTCTATAGAAAATCTTCTATACTCTCTTCATATGGAGCAAGCCCACTTTAAATTCATTTTGTACAGAAAAGTTAGCCATATTGCCCTTTCCACTGCTTAACTTAAATTCTTACCACTGCAGCTGTATTTTGCCAGCAGGTATTTGTATGCTAACAATATATCATAATAGCAAGAGCATGGCTCTGAAAAGCCAGATACACCATAAAAGCTTGGAAAGGAGAATCACAGCTACCTGACATGTCTGGACTAAGCTTGATGAAAGGGACAAGTGTTTATTATCTCTCTTACAACAGAGAAGAAATGCATGTATGATGGCATCAGCTCGTTGTAGTAAGAACACTTTAGGGAGAGTTGTTATAAAATTGGGTGTGTTTGTGTGTGTGTGTATGTATGAATACACACACATACACACACACACACCTATATTTTTTTAAGTGTTTTCTTTTTGTTTCATCTGAATCAGACCTGAGTGTTGTTTTTCTCTTTAAAGAGGGAAAGATGTGGAGGAAAGAATGCTGGAGGAAGTCCTGCTTAATTTGTTGCATATGGCCAAACGTGTTATAAAATGAATTGTACACTACCAGGAGACTAAATGGGCAGCTCTGCAAACAAATGTGGCTTAACTCAGAAGACGAGAGCATATCCAAATATCTGCCCTTAGGCAAGTCAAAATATTCAGTCCAACTTCCTCTGCTGATTTAATTAAAAAAACAACCCCAACAACAATCATAAACACCTTATAGGGTACATCAATCCCCTTTAGCATTATCCCCTAAAGCAATACATTGTAGGAACCCATACTCTCTCCCTTTATTTTATTATTTTAAAAAAGGCTTTATCAAACCATATGTGCAGATACTTGAGATGATGACAGCGTTAAGCTTCCTAGGGTCCTAGAGTCAAAGAAATTCTGCTGCCCCCCGCTGCTAAGTAAGTGCACTCCTTCTACAGGGGGCAACATCTGCCGATCGGTCATGGTTCCACTTGGCGACGACCCCAAGAAACTTCCTTGGGAAGAAACAATTTTCTCAGGACTGGCAGCCAGTTTGGGGGATGTGGAGAAGTTGTATCCATAGAGAGCACAAGGGCTGTGTAGCCTGAAAGTGTTGTAGGAGCTCTGGTGGGTTTGATTAGTAGCAAAGGCATTGCTGGATGGGGAAGGCATAATATACTGGAGCTGTGGGGACATCCCCGAAATCTGCATTGACAAGCCTGCTTGAGAACAGCTGAATCCATCGCCATCGTTGCCTGTCACGGGCATATTCACAGTTGAACCGCCCGACACACCAACGTATGAGGGAGTCCTTGGAGTTGCAAAGGTCTCACTGGTTTGGTTTGTAAGCCTGTTGTATGTTTCAGCCAGGGAAGTGCTGTATCTGTTAAGGGCTAGACCTGAGCGAGTGCAAGCTGTGTAGTCAGCTGGGGTGAGGCTACAGAGCTGGCTGGTGTTGGGAGCAAGGTGAAAGGCTGGAGAAGAGCAAGGAGATCCAGGAAGGAGGTGGGAATGAGTGGTTGGTACTCCATTTCCAGACCCTTGGAGCAAAGTGGAGGATCCAGCATTGCCTGAAAGAGAACATTAAAATATAGAATTCAATAAAAAGAGGACTATCTGTCTTGTCTCATCTAACTATCCTATCCTATTTATCCATCATACTTGGGACACTAATGTCAGGATGGCTTAAGTGAGGCTAAAACAAGACCCAAAATATTTTGCCAGTTCAGGCAAAGGAAAAGAAGGCATTTGTACGTCCCACCACCAGAAGTTGACCAGACTGGTAATCAAATCCTACCTCAACAGTGTCAATAGGACAGAGCAGCAGAATAGCTTAAGGGATGCAAATCAGACCAAAGAGCACATACTCCAAACTATTTGAAAGACTGAATCTCCCGATATGAACTTGCCAGAATTTTAAGATCATCAGGGGAAGGCTTTCTCTCAGTCCCGCCACCATCACAGGCTCGCTTTGTGAGAGAGACCCTTCTCAGTGGCTGCTTCAACCCTCTGGGATGCCCTTCCATGGGAGGCTAGGCTGGCGCCCTCCCTGCTTTCCTTTTGCTGGCAGGCAAAGATGTTTTTATTTCAGCCAGCTTTTAATTTGTAGCTGCAGCACAGAGGCTTTTATTGGGATGTATTTTTATTGGTTTTATTCTTTTAACTTAACTTGTATATGTTTTTATACTGTATATAATCTTAACTTGTAATGATTTTAATTGTTTTTAACTTTTAACTGTCATATTTTTTAATTGTCTTTTTATGTGTTGTGAGCTGCCTTGGGTCCCATTCTGGGAGAAAGGCAAAATAAATAAATAAATAAATGAATAAATAAATAAATACTGTACAGCTGTTTCCTAGAACAGCCAAGGGATACAGGTGGAACTGCCAAGAGGCCCCTCACCAATACCTCTGATACCACATTCCCCCAGCATCCACCACCAATTTCTGCCTAATGTCTCGGCCAAACTTACACCATTTTAACTTGACAATACCTCTGTGAAACTATGTGAACATCCTAGCTAGGATGGATTTGAACTCAGTATCTCTCCTCCCAGCATTCCAAATACAATACTATACACTCCAAGTCAGAGGCTTTAATAGTCAGAGGCTATAATAACCAAGGTTATCTCTGTAAATTAGTTTTGTTGAAGGTAACCATTTTCACCCTAAAGTCTCATGAATGTTCAGCCTATAATTCCCATAGCATAATACAGGTACAATCTCTACCGTTTATGTTTTCTTCATTATATCAGGGATATTAAAAACATGCACAAATCTATGAAAACCACATAATGAATTCCGTAAGTCGCAATTTGCCTAAGTGTTCCCCCTATACACCTCTTGCTATATAACAGAAAGTGCAGTGCTTCTGCTTGTCTAGGCCTCTGCAACTTCTGTCACTGTTCCTTAGCAGATCAAGCAAATAGCTCTTGCCACCCAAAAGCAGCATGGCAATGAAAAGCCATATATATAATGTATTTAAAAAAAAAACACAGGTAAGCATGCAGGTTGCTCATGAACTTAGATGTGACAATATCCTTTCATTCTGACTTGGTGGCCCATTCTCACTCTATTAGCCCTTACATTGGGGAGGAATGAAGATAAGATTAGGATCTGCTGATAATGTTGATTGTGGTACAGTGCAGGGACCATGGCCCTTGTTATCAAGAGAATGTATTATGGGTACCTACCCTGGACACATAATGTTATTGCACAGTTCCATGTGGGAGAGACCTGGCTGAATGTGACTACGTGCGAAAGGGATCTAGGAGTCCTAGTAGACCACAAGTTAAACATGAGCCAACAGTGCGATGCGGCAGCTAAAAAGGCCAATGCGATTTTGGGCTGCATCAATAGAAGTATAGTGTCCAGATCAAGGGAAGTAATAGTGCCGCTCTATTCTGCCTTGGTCAGACCTCACTTAGAATACTGTGTCCAGTTCTGGGCACCACAATTCAAAAAGGATATTGACAAATTGGAGCGTGTCCAGAGAAGGGCAACTAAAATGGTGAAAGGTCTGGAAATGATGCCTTATGAGGAGAGACTTAGGGAGCTGGGTATGTTTAGCCTGGAAAAAAGATGGTTAAGAGGCGATATGATAGCCCTGTTTAAGTATTTGAAGGGATGTCACATTGAGGATGGAGCAGGCTTGTTTTCTGCTGCTCCAGAGACTGGAACACGGAGCAATGGGTGCAAGCTCCAGGAACAGAGATTCCACCTCAACATTAGGAGGAACTTTTTGACAGTAAGAGCTGTTCGGCAGTGGAACACACTCCCTTGGAGCGTGGTGGGGTCTCCTTCCTTGGAGATCTTTAAACAGAGGCTGGATGGCCATCTGTCGGGGATGCTTTGATCGTGATTTCCTGCATGGCAGGGGGTTGGACTGGATGGCCCTCGTGGTCTCTTCCAACTCTGCAATTCTATGATTCTATGATTCTATGAAAACAGGCATGAAGGAGTTATTCTTATACTCAGAACAGACAATGTTGGAGTAAGGGCACACTGCACTGTTTACTCAGCATGGCATTCCACTAGATAAGAAGACCTGAGATTGCAGTGTTCCCATCAAGAATCAAATGGTTCTAGATGGCCATCTTTCAGCCTAGCTATGAGAGGGTGTAGGAGAAGAATTTGGCTATAGCTGCTTAGCTTTTCCATACTTGGAGCTTCAAGAATGGAGAGGAGGAGAACTTATTTCTGTGTAGTACATCTTTCTTGTTTCTGTGTAGTACAGCTTTTTTCATTCAACTTTTTGTGCACTGTACATAAGCCCATCCAACCACACTATTGGCCTTGTCTTGGGGTGAGGAGTATCCCCCCCCCACAAGAGACAGCACTTCCAAGGCCATTCCTTTCATGGTTGGGGGGCCCACGATGGCAAAATGTAATATGGGCTTTCTTTGTGGTAAAATACCTGCTAAACCTTTGAAACACGAGTAAATCTTCTTTGTACCAGTTGTCTCATCCTTACCATCCTTGAATCTGCTTTGTGTGTGATGGCTGTGATGTTAAGCCATGATGTACATCTGTGAAGGTTTCTGACTCCCAATAGTTTGTTTACTTAAAATTTTTATATAGCTGCCTCAAAAGAGAATTTCTAGTCACATTTTGAGGCAGTTCACAAACACAGCTCTAGCAAGCAAAACTGCAGGTTAAAAAATTATTTATCCTTGTGTTATTTCTCTCTCTCTCAGCCTTAGGAGATTTTCAGACAGGCAAAAATCGCCCCTTGCCGCGCGAGCAGCCTCCCGAAACTGCTGCGCGGCAAGGGTCTTTTTCGGACGACGCTGTGCCTCTAGCGAAGCCGTCCGTGTCACTTCCGTGAAGCTTGGGACGGCTCCGCGTCATATTTCAATCACGGGCAGCCTCCGTGCTTGAAATATGGCGCGGAGCCGTCCCAAGCTTCACGGAAGTGACACGGACGGCTTCGCTAGAGGCACAGCGTCGTCCGAAAAAGACCCTTGCCGCGCAGCAGTTTCGGGAGGCTGCTCGCGCGGCAAGGGGCGATTTTTGCCTGTCTGAAAATCTCCTTTGTGTCTTCACCTGAAAAATATGAATATTCCTTGGTTTCCTATGCACAATTCTCCTGGCTAGCTTCTGAGCTGTGTTAAACTACACATTAGATTAGATTAGATACAATTTTTCCTCCCTTTTTACTTGGAAGCCAATGACTGTAACCCCTGTGTGAATTTGGCCTACTGTGGTTTTACTAAAGTGGGTGGGCCATTCCTCTTTTGCCCCCGCTCAAACTTCTTTAAGTTCCACTGAAGTCTGCACACCACTGCCTTAGCCTGCTTTTTGTATCAGGCATTCAAAATGACATACAGTATTTCAAGCCCATTACATAGCTTTGTTTTTGACATTAAATACAGAATCTGAGTCATTGCATCTCATAATCAGGAGTCAGAAGTCCTTCCCCCACTTCAAAATCCCTGGGCAAATTAGAAGAATTTTTGAAACACCATAGGGCACCAGTATACTCTCTAAATGTCATCTCAAGCCAAAGAGATAGGAAAGGGTATCATATGGAAGTTTGCTTGGTCTCTCTCTCTCTCTCTCTTTCTAATGCTAAACACCTGCTAACACCAACAATAACTTACACAGCTTGTGTGGCCCCAAAGCAGCAAGGGGAGGGGAGAATTCTTTTGCAAGAATGCATGCATAGTTAGAAGGAAACTCATTAACATGACCTCTCATTTCTAAACTAACACTGATCCTTAGGCACATTCAGGATAGATATTTTACATCCCTATAATCCTCGGCAATTAATATTGAACAGTCCTAAGGGACCTGTATGCTTTTTAGCATCTTTGTAATGCAAAGTTCAGATCCAAAACTAACTTTCCATCAAAAATATTTCTGACATGCATTTCCTCTTACTTTGCCAACACTAAACCAATCTGGAATTTTTGTTGCTTGTATTTTTATTCCAGTGCAGATTCCCTGCCCCCTCCTACATTCTGAAGCAACAGAAATAGATGTACAGTAGAAGATTTCAGAATAAGTTGATAACATCTTTTTGTATAGATGTCTAACCTTTTTTCATTGTGGCATGAAACTCTGAAACAGCTTGACAAAGAAGGAACTAGCATTATGGTTATGTTGGTAAACAGTTTAAAAAATATATTTCTAACAGGCATAAAGGGTGTTTATTGCATTACAAATTACTTTGTTTGGCAAGATCTTGGAATGACAACTACTGACAAAAATGCCTCATGTGTGTTACACCCAATTTTAATAATTTTTAAATCACATTAATTTCAGATGAGAGAGATTTAGGCTATAAATCTACACACAATTACTTAGAGGGAAGTCATGCTGAGCACACTGGAATTACTTCTGAGTAGACACATGAAGGATGGCACTGTTAAATGTGAACTTAACACAGGAGTAAGCAATTGCCAGCCACTGGGGCTGTGTTGGCTCCCATGGGATCCTTGTGCACCACTCTGTATCTTCACTCCCATACCACCCCATCTACCCCCAAATGTCCAGCAGCACATCCAAAGCCTCCAAGTTCATTCACTTGGGAGGAAACTTGCCCCCTTACCTTTTTTAGGAGGCCTAGAAAAAGTGAGAGGGTCCCCCCCAAATGTTCCCAATTGCAGCAAAATAGCCAATACCACCCACCCTAGAGACTTGGAAGGCACTAGCAGACATTTGGGGGTAAAAAAAATGGCTCCCCAAACTGGGCTACAGTGCAAAAACTCAGTAATTTAGGGTTGTGTGTGGCATGCTGATTCCACTTCACCCACACTTGGCTTAACAACTCTACTGAAGTCACTGAGATTCAAAAGTGCTTAACTTTGACTGCACCACAGCCCTGAAGTAAAGTATGGTTGCACTGAAGCACACCAGAAAGGTCACTCTTTGGGTGGTAAATACCTGATTTTAAAGCTGACTCGCCCCTTGATTTATTTTAATTCATATTCATTAAAGTTTTCTAAATAGTGTCTTTGGAAGTGAGGTAGCTTTCCATGAATCAAGTTTGTAGATCAAAGCCAGGAAGCTAAGCAAGGAATATTGATCATATGATAACCTTCAGAGTAAAATAATACTGAAGCTTCCTGCTCTTTTAAAGTATGGCAAGAGGAATAATCTTTTGCCCTTAAAATAAAGATATTAAGTATTCATCATTATGCTGAAATATCTATACCAGGATAATTTTATTTCCATCTTGTATCAAGTGGTCACAAAATGAATGAAAGCTTACTTCTCCCTCTTCTTGAAGCAGATAAACTGAGAAGACCCTCTCCAATGTCATCCCACACCATATTTCCCCCACCTCTGGTTGGACCCAGAGGAGGGCACCTCCTGCAGACCTCTGTCTTCTGGCAAGTACATATAGGGAAAGGTGCTCCTTCAAGCATCGAGGTACCAGGTCACTTAGGGCTTTATATCTCATTACAAGCACACTGCATTCAGCACCCCCCCACACACACACACAAAATGAACTGGCAGCCAGTTCCATTGCAACTGTACCCTCAACCCAGTGTTTTCCCATTCTTCTAACTTATATTATATTATATTCTTATATTATTATTTCACTTTTAAAAGTTGTGAAGGAAAAGAGAATAATTACACATTGTCTTTTGGTCAGAAGCACCCCTAAAGGGGACAGCCAGCTTGGTGCAGTGGTTTGAGTGTTGGCCTAGGACTCCAGGAGGCCAAGGTTTGAATCTCTGCTCAGCCATGGAAGCCACTGGGTCACTTTGGGCAAGCCATAATCTCTCAGCCTTAGAGGAAGGCAAGGGCAAACCTCCTTTGAAGCAATCTTTTTTTTTTAAAGGCCCTAGGATAGTGTTGTCCTAAGTGGGAGTTGGCAGGAAGATGCATAGCAACAAACCCCTAAAGGGAACACACTGTAAGACATGCTGCTGCTGCTACTTCAGACTGCCACTGTAACAGCTACTGAAACCACCCCACTCAACTCAGGGTCAAATCAGAGATTTATTATATTTGTTTCCTGCCTTTTTTCCAATGAGCTCCAGGCACTATCGTACATGGGTGTCCTCCCCAAAGTTAATGGTATGAATACAATTACTGTAGTGTACATATTTTCTTTTATTTAAATCATAACCAAGTGGAAGGCTGAGCAGCCTCTGAATCACTCTCCATCCCTCTCTTTCATGATCTGGACAAAACAAAGCCTCTATTAGCTTTTATTTACAAAACACACTGTAAATTGACTGCATTCATTCAATTAGTACCATATCCAGTTTGCTCAACAAAACAACAGTTCAGATTTACATGATGTAAGTTTTCCATTTTTTGTGAAGCCAGCTTGAGTCCCAATCTTGGGGAAAATGTGGGGTATAAATAAGGTTATTGATTGACTGATCAATAGATTTAAATGTTTCCCTATAGATTTAAATGTTCTGTGCTTGTATAAACAATTGCAATGAAGGTATAATATTTTACAGAACATGAACACAGCAGTAGGTGACCCCTCCATGTTTATCTCCTGATTCAATAAGGCTTGGAGTTGTAAGATGGCTAAATGCACATATAAGTTGCCTGCTGTATCCGCAGGGGATACATTCCCAGAATTACCATGAATACTTGAAAGCACTGGTAATAGAGAACCCCATAGAATCATGCTGGAGAGGTTGCTTCTGGGCATCTTCAGCACAACTCTATGGTAACATCCAGTGGAAGTTACCACAGAATTGTGCTGCAGAACCTAGGAAATGCCTAGAGCAACTATTTTTTAGGTGACTGATAATTGAAACCTTGGGTACTGGTCCCACGCATATCGGGGGCACCTGTATAAGGCATGTAGTGAAATCAGCACTGCTATTACATTTAACTGCTTTCCGTATGAGCACCTGCTGAAACTGTGAACTGTCATTTTGCCCTCTTGTGATTAAAGGTAATGTTAGTACACAGCATCAATCCAATTTTTAGAATAAATACAGGGCCCAATACTCCATCTATTTAAATCAGCTGAAGTTTTACCATTGACCTAAATGGAATACAAACTACATGAACACTGAATAATTTATGCTTGTTCCTCCGAAATTCCTAAATGTGACTAGTACCTTGTTTTGCAATCCCAGGTATATCTTCAAATGTAAGTGTCCTCAGTGAAGGTCTCCAGAATGCGTAAGACTCTACTAAAGCTTCCAATCCCATCCTGGGCAACAGAAAAGAATGCTTCATGAGAAGAATAATCTAAAATTTGGTTATATTTTGCAGTGCTTTTTCATCTTCCTCTTTTTTCACTAAGAAATGCTACATCTATGATCCTCTGTAAGCCCAAAGCAAAGTCTGAAACTCAAGTACTCTCTACTCCTGTTGGCCTGCACAGCCAAACAATGAACAAATGGTGATTTGTTTTATTTCCTTCAGTCCTGGTTCATCATTATGTACAAATCTAGAACCATGTTCAAACTAAACTCAAGTCAACTGCTAACTCTGACAGTTTTAAATCACTGGGTATAAATCTGCTTCTTTAGAAAACTATAATTTATTTAAAGGCACAATTCCTATTTCACCAGAAAGAGGTCAATTATTTTTGTTTTCCCTCTGGAAAAGCAAAACTGAGCCAAAGTTTATCCCTCCTACCCATTGTGCAAGAGAAGCCCCCAAATCTGAGACTTTCTTTGGGCAAACAGAAGTTTGTGTACATAACATTACATCATGGCTTAACATCACATGCAAACTGAGCCCCTCATACACACACTTTTACAATTAGAGTAAAACGTACATTATAACAATTATATTTTTCAAAATAATGTTTTAGATAAAACAGTATCCAAGCTTCATTTGCAGGGATCACATAGTCATTTCCAAGAAATCTTCTGTGACCCACAAAAATATGCCCCAAACACAGGTCACTGGTTTTCCTTTTTGCTGCAGCTGCTAAAGCAAAAATCTTAAAGCTAAACATACGCTAAATGCCATCCTAATATTGATTTTCCATGCAAGTACTTGTTGAAATTGTTAGAATTTCAACTTTCCATCTTCTGCTCAAAGGCAAAACCATTTATACAATTCAGTAGACTGACACAGTCACGGAAATGAGAATGACAGGGATCTTTTGAGATTGCTGAGCCTAGTGAGAATTATCAGACACATTCTTAAGAAATTCTTTACAAACAGTTTCTCTCAGACTACACATGCCTCTGAAACACAACACTTAAGCCCACATGCAATTATAAGTCTGCTACTAGGCTTTTTATTTTATCTTTTTAGCACAGACTTGGGGGTGGGGGGAAATAGTGAAAATGGTAACAATCACTTTACATAACCAAAAAGGCTAAAATGCTTGGAGCTCTTTAGTTTAGAAAAAATGGATAACAGCATGATAGAGGTTTATCAAATTATGAGTGATAGGGAGAAACAGACATTTTTCAGTTTCTCTCCTTCCACGGGAATTTGGGGTCACACAATTAAAGTGATTGGCAGTATACTGAGGGTAGACAAGACAAGGTACTTCTTTATGCAGTGCACAATTACATATGGAATTCACTTTCTTTGGAGACAAAAATAAATCTACAATTGAGTTTTATCATGGCAACATTAGGGAACCAGTATTTTCCCATCCAATTGCTTCTCTAAGTCATTGGTGCCAGAAAGATTCAGAATTGTAGCGAGAAAGAGTTATAAAGTATTAACTAAATGTGAGCTTTAAAAATAGCTTTCATTTTTCTCTCCCCATGGCAATTGAAACTTTTAGTTTGCAGTTAAAACAGAGATAAAAGCCCACCTCCTGAAGGAGTATAGCCAAGGTGATAATTTATACAAGATGCTTTCAAACAATTTCCACATTTTATCACCATCCTAATTTATATTTCCAAATGGCCAATTTTATTTAACTAAGCTATCGTATTTTTTTTTCTCCTGAACTACTTAAGAAAGGAAATTTTCCTACCTCCCCAAGTAAAGGTCATTACAGGATCATTTTCTAAGACCTGCATGAAGAAACTTAACTGTTCTCAGTTTATAAATTCTGTTCCACTTTGCAAAAGTTGAGCAGGAAAAATCTTGCTTTTAAGGCACAAAGCCACTGTTTTCTACAGACTGTAAATTATATTAACAAAAAGGAGGGGGAGACTTCATTAAATGGATTTGCCTACAAGTATCACAGAAAAGAATTATAGATCAGTATTATGGCTTTATTATACTAACAAATCAACACTCCACCACAGTAAGGAGGTTTTCTCCTTGATAGGGGACTATTTCCTCAGGGATAATTACCAGGAACCACACAATGGTGGTGAGTAGGGGTGAACCAGTAACAGGCAGTGATGTCCTTTTTGTCTCCCTTTCCTTTTTCTCAGAGATTAGAAACATTAGAGTTAGCATTCATGCATTAGCATTGTTATTAAAGAAAATGAATATGTTAATGTTAAAAAATTAAGGAAGTTTTATGACATTAATTTCACTGATTAATAATACTTGTATCTCAGGGTTTTTTAAAAATTAAAAACATTTAAAATTATGAGAACGGTCAGTAAGGAATAATTAAAGTAATGGGAGACATTGATCATAACTTCAAAATAATATCATTGGCGTTTAAGAACTAAAACAGAAAATTTTGAGGGGCAACAAATACATTTCTAATGAATTATTTCTAAGCTTTGTTCCTTGTTGTTGTGTGGTTTCAAGTTGTTTTCCATCTACGGTGACCCTATCATAGGGTTTTCTTGGCAAGATTTGTTCAGGAGGCCTTCCTTCCTCTGAGGCTGAGAGTGTGTGACTTGTCCAAGGTTACCCATGGCACAGCAGGGATTTGAACTCTGGGTTCCAGAGTTAGAGTCTAGCGATCAAATCACTACACCACACTGGCTCTCTGTTCCTGCTACCCATTTTACTTTCTCCCTCTTCTTCTACACTCAGCAGCCTACCAGATAAGGAAACAATCACTTTTGCTAGACGAATGAACCTAATGTTTATTGAGCGGAGGGAAACGTTCTAGAACCACTTCTTCTTCTATAGTGTACTAGACACTACAAAGTAGTAGTTCCACGAGGAACAGATTTACCTCTGCCTTTGCATGTCGAAGAGGCAGGTTTTCTGGAAGTAAGAGGGGCCTTGTCTGAGAAATATATGGGAAGGCCTGCTGGGTTCCATCTGGCCCATAGATGAGAGTTTTCCTCCTGCTGTGTGACCAGACTGCATAATTTGGCTGGGATTCAAAGATTTTTGTGCATGCAGCAAAAGCACTGCCGCTCTTCCATCTAAGCTCCCAATTTTAACTTTCAACAAGCTGCTCTGGATACTGTTGCTACTAGCCCACTGGTACACCTTTCATAAGCACCTTGTGGTGGTAGTGCAGTAGCATGAATTAGGAAGAAGAACTTCCTGACAGTAAGAGCTGTTTGGCAGTGGAATGCACTGCCTCAGAGTGTGGTGGAGTCTCCTTGTTTGGAGGTTTTTAAACAGAGGCTGGAGGAGTTAGGAACTGAACTCCATTATAAAATGGCTAAACAACTGCAGAACCGTGCTGCATGAACTACCAAGTCATGCCTAGTTGTTGCCCTGTGTGTATATATATATATATATATATATATATGAGAGAGTTCAGAACAGAGCTCACTTCCTTCTTTCTGTGAATGCTGAGGCCTGGTGAAGCAGTTTCTCCTTGAATTGTAAATTGCTACTGAGTCTACTGAGACAGTTCTTTTTGGTTTCTGCTGGGAATTGCATGTCCTATCATCCCCTGACAATGGTTATGGGCCCAGCTGATTGATCTCAGATTAGATAAGGTGCACCCCCAGAAAAAAAAAATTCCCAGAAACTCTTTTGTTCTGTGTGGTTTTTGGCTAGTTGGCTGAGAAACAGTTAAGTTTCAGCCAGGCCCTGTAATATCTTCAAGCAACCTTGAAGTGCTGGCAGCTGCCAGCTGTTTGTGTTTCATAGTTGGAGAATTGTTGACTCAGTCAGAAGAATGGCAGATAATAGTCTCGTCTGCTTTGAAAATCTGGCTGATGGAAATTATTCAGCCTGGAGTTTATACATGGAGGCTTTATTAATTAAGGACAATTTGTGGCACATTTTGAAGAATAAAAGTGTGATCCCAGAGTGTTCAGAAGATGAAGTAGCAGCTTTCAGGCTAGCAGACCAGAAGGCTAGAGCTGCAATTGTCTTATCGCTCAGCCCCTCCCAGTTAATACATGTGTCCCCAGCAAAGACAGCCTTTCAGCTTTGGACAGCTTTGAAAACAGTTCATCAGAATTCGTCCTGCCTCTCAAGACACTTTATAACACAAAGCTGTCTACTGGAGGCTGTGTGAAAGCCCATTCGGAGGAAACGAGGCAGCTTTTTCAAGAGGTGGCCAATAGAGGGGCGGACATTCCAGAATCCCATAAGTGTTTTATTTTATTGGGCAGTTTGCCAAAGGAATGGGATTTCCTAATGTACAGTCTGCAGACCACCAGGGACAATGATTTGTCTGTAGTCCTGGTAGCTGGGCGTATTCTGGAAGAGGTCCAATGCAAGCAATTTGATTCCTGGATGGAGGGGAAAAAACAGCCACAAATTACCAGACACAATCAGAAGAGCACTGAAACAGAGGCACACCTGTGGAGGAAGGAGCCTGCAGCTATGTGAAATGCTGTTTCAGATGCAAAAAGCCTGGACATTTTCAGAAGGACTGTAAGATGCCTGCACCAGATAGGAGGGGTGCATCCTCTCAGGCTGCAAGCCATGCCTTCATAGCACAGCACCATCCTGATGGTACTGAGGAAAGAAATTGGTTACTTGATAGTGGGGCCATGCACAATATGGTTAATGATTTACAGTTGTTAACTAATGTTAAAAATGTTTCAATAACCAATATTACCCTTGCAGATGGTGCTCCCAGCAAGGTGCAGAAAATGGGCACTGCATATGTGCCCTCTTTTGGTAAAGACTTTGAAAATATGTTATGTGTTAACAAACTAGAGAATTGTATATTAAGTGTGTCCCAAATGACTACTGATGGTTATAAAGTGATATTTGGGGGGAACACTGTACAGTAACAGAAAGACATAACATGAATAATGTCTGTGCAAAAGGGATAAAGAAACATGGGTTGTATTACATGCCTAAAGGAAGGTAGTAAATATGAACCCTGCAGACAATGTGCCCCTACATGATAAGGGTGTTCATTACTACCACAGGCTAACGAGCCATGCTAGTTACAAAGGGTTAAAGGAGCTAGCAAAAGTGTGCCCTGGTTTAAGCATGAAACACTGCCCAAGGTTCTTAGAATGTGCAGTGTGCAGGAAGGTTAAGGTGAAGGCTTTCCCTATTACCAAAAAGACCCGATGTGTCACCAACAGACTCTTTGACATTGTCCATGCTGATTTAGCAGGCCCCTATAAGCCTACTGGAGGGGGTAACTGATATTTATTTGTGATAGTGGACAGACACACTAGGTACACCTACGTATACTTACTGAAGGAGAAAAATCAGGTTGCAGACAGGTTCCGTGAGTAGGTGAACATGGGAGAATGTGAATTTCTTTCTCATACAGTTTCCAGTCTAATGACAGATAGGGGAGAGGAATTCTTATCCAACAGGGTATGACAGTGCAGGTGAGAGCAAGGTGTACTTGTGCAAAGTGCTCTACGACTTGAAACGAAGTGCACATTGCTGGAACAAGTGCATACACCAAGTTTGGGTGTCACAAGGTTAAACAAGGTCAGGCGATAGTGCTGTCATGCTAGTTATCTATGTGGAGGACCTTTGTGTGGTGGCAAAGAGTGTCAGTGATGTCAAGAAAGTGCAGATGGAGTTAGAAAGCTGGTTCAAGTTGAAGGACTTAGGCAGCCTGAGATGTTATTTAGGCATAGAGGTAGAAAGAACCGGTCTTGGAGAATTTTTCCTAAGCCAGAAGAAGAAGATTGACAGTCTTGTGGCCAAGTGTGGGCTTAGTGAGGCAAAAGTGGTCAGGACACCAATGACCACTGATTTTGTGAACTTAGAGGCAGAACAGGAGTTTGAGAGGCTAGACCTGTACCACTCAATGGTAGGTAGTCTGTTGTTTATTGCAAACAACACAAGGCCTGACATCAGTTTTGCAGTTGGGGTGTTCAGCGGAAGAGTCTCCAAGCCAAGGAGGGTGGATTGGGAAGCCCTGAAGAGGGTAGTTAGATTTCTCAAAGGGACCAGGGATATGCGTTTGAAGCTGGCTGAAAGTCAGGTGACTCTGGAGTGCTATGTGGACAGTTCTTTTGCTGCTGAGACTTCAGACAGGAAGTCAGTGACTGGGATGGTTATCAGGTATGCAGAGAGCCCCATAGTGTGGAGATCAAGAAAGCAGAACTGTGTAGCCATTAGTACCAGTTCTGAATTCGCTACCTTGTCTGAGATGGCAAGTGAGGTACAATGAGCAAGTGAGGTACAATGGGCAGATGCTTGCAGTCCTTGGGGAGCCATGCCAAATGCCTGTTGAGGTGCACGAGGACTCACAAGCCTGCATAGCTATGGCAAGAGCAGAAAACCTGAAATGCAGGACCAAGTACATTGCGGTACGCTACCAAAATGTGAGGCAGTTAATACAAGAAGGTGTCTTGTGTCTGAAGTACTGTCCATCTGAGGACAATGTTGCAGACCTGTTCACAAAAGCCCTTCAAGCAGGAAGCCATGAGGAGTTGGCAAAGAGGCTGGGCCTTGTCACTAGTGTGTAAAGTGAAAGGTGTCAAAATGGATGGTCAACTGACAGACGATTGATGTCCAACAATGTATGTTGATAATGTTATGTTGTGATGATAACGTGTCCTGCGCCGTAGTTTGACCGTTTTGGAGGCAATTGTCAGGAGTTAGAGACTGAACTCCATTATAAAATGGCCAAACAACTGCAGAACCATGCTGCATGAACTACCAAGTCATGCCTAGTCAGGCCACTAGGGGGCATTGTCCTGTAGATATATAAGAGTTCAGAACAGAGCTCACTTCCTTCTTCCTGTGAATGCTGAGGCCTGGTGAAGCAGTTTCTCCTTGAATTGTAAATATTTGTATATATTGCAGCTGTTTGAGTTTGTAGATAAAAGTGCCTCCTGCTTATTTGGATGTCAAACACTTTGTGTGTGAGTATTCTTGGGAACTGGTTGCTACTGAGTCTACTGAGACAGTTCTTTTTGGCTTCTGCTGGGGATTGCGTGTCCTATCATCCCCTGACAGGATGGCCATCTGTTGCGAATACTTTGATTGTCTACTAGATGGCCCTTGTGATCTCTTCCAACTCCATGATTCTATAGGGTTTTCTAAACAGTGAAAATAACTTCCATGGAATTTCCTGGGAATATGACCTGTCTAAATGGGATCCCACATCAATCCACTGTTTTAGGAAGGAAGGCGGCCCCAAACAGCAAAAACACAACAGGAAAAGCCTTTGTAGCTTTTCCCATAGTTTTTTAAAAACAGCGAGGGGCATGCACATTCCTGCTTGTTGGAACAAGCAATTCTATATGAATTGCTTTCCCATAGGAGAGGAAGCACAAAGCTGATTGGCCGGCTGAGTGTGGGGGCAGAGCTTGCTAACAGGGCAAGTGCCTGCTGCCACCATGTTGGATTTTCACCTTAGTGAGCGATCGCTAAGGCAATAAAATGGGGTAGTGTGGTTTTTTTTCTTTTGCTATCTTGTTAAATCAAAAAATCACTCTACTGCTGTAGCATGCCTTAGACATCAGTTTGTTTGTTTTTTAAGTGTGGTGGAGATTCAGTACAAACATGAGTAAATCACTTGCGTCCACCATCTTGCATGCAAAGTTTCTGGGGGCAAAAACACTGTTAAGACAAATCGCTGTTGCTGCAAAATGCCATTACTGCGAGGTACTCCGGGTTTGTTTGTTGCCTTGTATATACGGGGCCCTTGATTCTAAGAGTAGGTGGAAAAAATTCTAGAATGTGCAAACCTAGACTAGTTCACATAGAAGTAAGTCCCACTGATAGCAGTGAGGCTTATTTCTGAAAAAAATTGCTTAGAATTGCAGCTGCCTAGATATGGACTAACCATTGAGGAAAGTCTATTTATTTGTTTATTTAGAGTATTTAAACCCTGCTCTTCAGCCACAAAAGCTCTCAGAGCAGCCTACAAATTGTTAGCAATAGCATTGATATTTGTATACCGCTTATCAACGCAGCCAGTCTTTCTCAACCTTTTTATCCTGGAGGAACCCTTGAAATAATTTTCAAGTCTCAGGGAACCCCTGCAAAAACATTATTCTATATATGGCTATTGCTTTCCCCCCACAATCACAATCTCTTGAGGAACCCCGAGCAACCTCTTGGGGAACGCTAGGGTTCCAGGGAACTCTGGTTGAGAAACACTGCATGTGTTGTCCCCAACAAGCTGGATACTCATTTTACCAACCTACAAAAGGATGGAAGGCTGAGTGAACCTTGGAGCCCTGCAGGAACAAACTGACAATGTTGTGGCTGCAGTACTGGCATTTAACCACTGCACCACTAGGGCTCCTCAAAGAAGAAATTGAAAAATTAGGGTTACAGCTAAACATAAAAAACAAAAAACAAAATAATGACCACAGATGATTTACATAACTTTAAAGTGGATGATGAAGACATTGAATTAGTCAAAGACTTTCTATAAATAAATTATAAATAATAATGGAGAAGTAGACTATGACTTGGAAGGGCAGGTGTGAAGGAACTAGGTAAAATCCCCAAATGCAAAAATCACTGAATCACTGAATACCAAAGTTAGGATCATCCATACTATATTCATTCTGGTTTTTATGAATGGATATGAAAGTTGGACAGTGGACAAAGCTGACAGGATGAGAATCAGCTTATTTGAAATGTGGTGCTAGATGAGAGTTCTATGGATACCATGAAAGCACCAACATTACCAATAAATGGGCCCTAGAACAAATCCCCCTAAAAACCAAAATGACTATGCTGAAGCTGTTGTACTTTAGCCATATTGTGAGAAGACGTGACTTCTTAGAAAAGATTATAATGCTTAGTAAAGTGGGAGGCAGGAGGAAAAGAGGAAGACTGCATTCCAAATGAATTGACTCAATCAAGGAAGCCATGGCCCTGAGTTTACAAGACTTGAGCAGGACTGTTGATGACAGGAATCTTGAACATCTCTCATTCATACAGTCCACCATAAGCCAAAGCCAACTTGGTACATCAAGTACCGACAACAACAAAGTTGGTACAGCAAGTACCAACAACAACAAAGAGATCTTTGGCTAGGGTAAACGGACATCATTTGTTGCTTCTATTAATGCTACACCAATTACTTTGAATCCTGAAACATTACTTTAAATTACACTGGTGAGATAATTAGATAAACATGAACATTTGGCGTACTGGTTCTTCATTCATTATTCATCAATGGATATGAGATTAAAGGATCAGAAGCCAAACCTTCCAGGACTAAGGGTATGCTATATAGGAGGCAGTTTTTCTAATGATGAGATTGCCTCTTAATTTTAACACCCCAAAGAAAAATAATTCTACAACTTATTTTATTTATTTGTTTAAATATTTATTTCCTGCTCTATATCATGGGATCAATTTAAACCATTTCAAATTTAACACAATAAAAACAATTTAAACAGACTAAAAGCATACTGAGCAATTTAACAATTTAAAACTGGTCTAAAAAATTAAAACCATGTACATGAACATTTTGGAATAAATCCACACGGCGTCAGAGTCTTTAATAAAAAGCCATGTTTTTACCTGGCACCAGAATGGAGTCAAGAGTTAGCACCAATTAAGCCTGCTGGGGGAGGCATTCCACAACCACGTGCCATAGCTGAGAAGGCTCTCTCCTGTGTCTTCACACAGGCCATTGGTCCCACAGGTGGAATAGAAAGGATGACCCCTTCAGCACTCCTCACTCCTCTAGCAGGCATATACTCAAAATGTTCCATGGGCCAAATGACCAAATAATCAAAATGATCCATGGACCAAATGACCTAACAGCGTGTTCTACTAGCTTCATTACTGTACTGCAGTTGGGCATACACCAGACTAATGAAAACTGCATTCTTATTTATTTATTTAAAGCCAGTTCTTATTCCCATTGACTTAATGAATTAGCTTTCAGTGGGAAAAGTTCCATCCATTAACTAGAGCTCTGAGTAGTGCTTTCATTCACCATCATTCCCTCTCTCTCCCATCAATACCCAACAACAGGAATCACTCATGATCCAAACATAGTATATGTCTGTGTTCTTATCTGTTCTTTCAAGATAAGTAAGACTTTGGATATTTAAACTTTCCTCCTATGATTCATACTGTCTACTCCTTTTTTTGTTTCAAATCACATCCATCATTTGGTTAAATGCTATTAGCTTTTCCATTAATTTTTCAGAATATT
This sequence comes from Gambelia wislizenii, assembly GCA_030847615.1. NCBI lineage: Eukaryota > Metazoa > Chordata > Lepidosauria > Squamata > Crotaphytidae > Gambelia > Gambelia wislizenii. The sequence continues at coordinate 157,597,312 of JAUMIR010000001.1, read as the reverse complement.
TTGGAGTACAGAGAAGTCAAAGACTACATTTATTTTATTCAACAAGGGACCAACAATTTTCTTCCCAACTGTGCCAGGGACCAGTACCATATTTGCATTTATTGGCTACAATTGTTTCTTTCCTTCTTAGAAGCTCTCCAGGGACCAACAGCAGATGGCTTGGAGACCAGTACTAGTCCACGGATCACCACTTTTGAGTAGCACTACCCCATGCCTCCTTAGTCCACCAGTCTATTTATTACACCACACTTCCTCATTTATGCACATTTCCCCAAAAGTAAGTTCCACTACATTCAACAGGGCTTATTTCTAGTAAATGTGCATAGAACAGAAGCTGTTAGCTTCTTAAACAGTTATTGATTGTCCCTAGTATTACAGTTCTATTCAAGTGAATAATGATCTCCCAAAAGATAATTCTAAAAAATTTAACAAACTACAGTTCCCAGGATTTTGGGGGAATGGCATCCATGATAGTTGAACCACTATAAAACTGATGGAAATTTTACAATATAGATGTAATATGCTGTAAACATAACATCTCTTTAAAACTATACGACAAATGCACACGCCAACAGAGGACATCTCTTTGGGCATAGACAAGGCATTATGCAAAAGAGATGCTAAGCTTTTGGTGAAACTTCTCTAATACAGTATCTGTAAAACACCCTAACTATAATTAACAGCAAGAATTCTATAAATAACCAATATTCAAAAGCTTACCTGTTACGTCCTGAATCTCGAAATCCTTTGGCAAATGGATTCCTGTCAATCTTGAGTCGGGTGATCTATAAAGATAACAAAGCATGTTCAGGTAGCAGCTACAGAGCTATTAAACATTTATGCCTTGAAACCCTTCACAGCTACATCCATCTGTGGATACAGACACTTTCATCCAATTGCATTAGGAGCTAAGAAACAAATTCTACACCCAGTTGGAAGCATGAATCTAGCAGTGGAATTCACTTGACTATGGCTAAGACTATTAAAAACAGTAGTGGAAAATGTAAGAATAAGAAGAATTGAAGCAGTTTTATTTACTATACATGACTTTTCCCCCCTCAAGAGAGAGCTCTTTCCATCGCTCTAAAGTCAAACATATGATCAAAAACTGTGATGCATGATGTAAAAGATATAGAAAGTGAAACACCACCGTGATGCAATTATTCATCTTTGGCAAAGACATGGCAAGAAAACACTGTATATTAAAGAGGCCACTGTGGAGTGATCAAAGTTATTGGATGCAACCCACTAGAGGACTAAATCATGTTAAAATAAATGGAACTAAAGTACATAGTTACATGGAAAAAAAACTAAAGTAATTTTAATGGTAAATCTTTACTGTTAATATTCACTACATTTTTGTTGTTGTGTATTTTCAAACCATTTCTGACATATGGCGACCCTAAGATGAACCAATCAGGGAGTTTTCTTGACATAATTTGTTCAGAGGGGGTTTGCCCCTGAGGCTGAGAGAGTATGACTTACCCAAGGTCACCCAGTAAGTTTCCATGGCTGAGCAGGGATCTGAACCCTGGTCTCCCAGTGTCTTAGTCCAACATTCAAACCACTACACCATGCTGGCTCTAGATTGTGCCTAGAACTTAATGGATATTCTCTCTTGATCTATGAGATTATAGACGTCACAGGCCACTTGTCTGTGAAAGAAATGGACTTACCGGGGGGAATATAGTGGTAACCCAAGAAAAACACTGACAGCGCAATCCTCCACTACTAAACTTTCACATACCCGTACTAATGCATTGAATGCTCCTTCTCCATGCATGTTTTAGGTGGGTAGCTACTTCCTGCTACTGCCTTCTTCAGCTAGCGAGAGTTAATAGAACACCTCAGAGTGGAAGATAAAGGTTTGGTGTGCCCAATGTTATCACTCTGCACAGGGCAGCAAAGAGGAGGGATGCACCTTCCCTCCCTCTCAGAGACCTAAAGTATGTAGGGTGGGGAAAACTCTTTGATAAGGAGAGGCTTATGACTGTGGTGTTTTCTGAAATGCTTACTGAATACAGAATGAACAAAAGACAATGGCTGTGATCCTATGTCAGTGTTGCATAGTATAAATCTCCACATGTGGAGTTACACATTAATTGTGCTACAGAAACCTTGTGTTGAATGGTAACACACAGCCAAATCCACATGTGCATCCATGTGCCATGGACATGGCACCATATGCGCAAATCTACTTCTAGAACCTTGAACTGATTGGGGACATTCTGCACCAGACAAAATTGTTCAATTGCTTCAGTGGGGGAACTTCTACATGCCTAATTCATCAACAGGCTTATGACCATTACATTGTACATCTTTTTTCATGGCTTGAGATGGTACATGTGATAATTCTCATCTATCGTAACTGGACAATATAGGCCAGGATCCAAGGACATACGCAAGTTACTTTAGGTGCAGCCAGGATCTCAAGATGGCCACTAGGAACTTTTGACTTTTCCTCTACAGTCAGCTATTGCAAACTACTTGTGAAAATCCATCATTTCAAAACCATCTTGCCATCTGTTATCTAGGGCTCATGTTCAAGAAATACAATCCCAAAGCCCCCTTTGGCATGCAGAATTAACTGAGTTGCTCTTTGGATCCTGGCCATAATATGGTAGTTATGATGATACATTTTTCTCCGTGGTCATTTAGGTTGCAATTCTATCTACACTTACTTGGGAATTAATCTCACTGAACTCAATGGGGCCTACTTCTGAGAGGACATGTATAGGATTACCCAGCACATTAGTTTAACTTCAGAAGAATTTAATTACACGATAGTAAAATTACACATGTAAATTTCACACTATTCCAAAATATCAGAACTAAACAATTTTCAGTGAATCGAATGAAATTACAATGTTGATATGCTTTGGAAAACTGTAGACATTTTTAAATTTTTTTTGAAATTGACTATATGAGGTTGGACAAGCTGATTTTATATATATATATATATATATATATATACACACATATATATATACACATACTGTATATATATATATATTCATATTCATTCATGGAGATATACATCTTAATAGTAATTTCTCCATGAATAAAATACAGATAGTATCATTTAACTGATGGAACACTGAAAGCTTTCTGAGAGCAACTAAAACATATAACAAGTACTGTAACTGTATTATTACAATTACAGTACATTGTAACTACAGTACAGAATATCAAAATGTTTAAATAAAAGAAAGGAAGTTAAACTTCAAACTAAGGCAAGTGGGATTTGAGTGTTCTACATGCAACAAAGGAAAGCCATGAAAGTAAGGGGCAATGCATCTGCGACGTATGTCATCTTCTGATGTTACACCCACAGACTGACTGAACCCACTGGATGCCCATTTTGGAGTAATTTTCGTTATTACAGAAAATTCAGTCAAGAACACCTAGGGCTCACTTACACGGCAGTTTTTATTGCGATAGTTTGTGCTTTAGTGCATTTTCGCACCAGTGCTGCATAGTTTGCATGATTTACTGCAAAATTGGTTGGTTGGGTTAGTTTTCAGCTTTGTAGTTCACACACGAACGTGATCACAGCAGGGCGAGGGAGCGAACGCCCAGTGGAGCAGATAAGAGGCTGGGAAGCATAGAGAAGGGCAGGGAGGGAGAGAAGAAGGCAGCCTTTCAGCCACGCAGGAGCCCAGCAGGAAGGAGGGATGGTTTTGCGGGGGGATGACACACACGCACACAAGAACGTGATCACAGAAGACTCCCCTCGCTGCCCACTCCGCAGTCAGTCCAACCAATCACGGCTCAGCTCTGCTGTGGCTGTTTCAGGAAGATTGCTGGTAGTTCCCACAAACTTTTGAGAAATGGTAGTTCACACAATCGATAGTGTGCTAAGTTGCGCAACTTTTTTTAAAAGTCAGGAAAAGTTGTGAAAGCCTGTATTATGCTACTTTTGTGTTTTTTAGCTCCCCCCGCCCTCTGAATGAGGCGACTTTGTGGTGCGATGTGTGGGAATTATTAGGAGTCTTAACTATTTCTTCATGGACTTATTTTGCCATGTAACCGACCCCCTAGAGTTGAATCTCTTGACTGACTGACTGACTGACTGACTGACTGAAGCATATAAGTGGGTCTGCAAAGGCATGAAACCTCCCTCTAATCTGAGCAGGAAACCACCAAGAGTTTGGAGCCGTATTACCACCCCCAGAAGATTATAGAGGGCCACCCCTCCATAGCATCACTGAATTCTTTAACTGTTTTCTCTCTCCCAAAACGGCCTCCTGATGCCTCCCTCCCTCTTTCTCGTGTTGCTTTACATTACACCATATGTGCCTCATTCAGAGAAAACATCAAAGTATGACTTAATCCACCAAGATCTTTATATTAAAGGTTGCATATGATGAGAAGTTCAGAGGATGATTTTACAGCTACCATGTTTCTGCATAGCTCCATAAATCATGGTTTATGAAGCTATAGGAAATAATTCAAATGCAGTCTATATAAAAAGAGTGGACTGTTATGGCTAAAACTGCTCAAGAACTGTGCTAAACTGAAAAGAATACTGCAAAAAGGGAACTCTTGATGGATGGAGGCCCCACACTCCCGTTCCAGTCTCACTCCCTATTGACAATTTAGCCTCTGAGGAGAACTCAAATATATGATCTGTAAGGCTTCCCAAGTCTCAAGTAAATGTAGATGTAGCTCTGCAGCAATAGTAACATATTGTCATAAATAATTTAAGGGCCATTAGATTACTTTTACTTTTACATAGTGTCATGACCAATGTATTTACCTGGTATATTTCTTCTCTTCTATTTGCTTAGAATTCAGGGAAAATCCAATTAAGCCATGAGCAATCAAAAATTAAAACAAAATTTAAAAAAATACCTGTTGGTTTTGGTATGCTGTTACAGTTGTGAAAACAGTTTCTGGAAAGGAGAAGGCCTTCACTCCTTCTCCTGAAGGAATAGGCTTGACAGGAGAGAGATCATCTCCACAGTCTTTCCGAATGACATGGACACGTGGTTGGTATTTGTGCATAGAATGGAGAATAATCTACATCAAAGAGAGAAAGGAAAAAAGAGACAAACAGTACTAGCTTTTCCCCTGTTTCTTCTGTATCAGCATTTTAAATACATTGAAATGGATTTCATATCTTGCTTCATTTTGTTTATGGGGCATGCCAAGTATACTGCAACACATGTCAAAATTGGCTAGGTTTCAATTCAATTAAGTGCCCCAGAGGGGTGGTTTTGTAACCGTGTTAAGGCAGTAAGCATAGTCTAAAAGGGGATAGGGTAGCTGGATTCTTTCCAGATCTCTGTATATTTTCAGACGTACTCTGGAATAATCTTTGCTGAATCATGAAGAAATATAAAAAGACCAACCACTGGCCAGCATACTAATACAAGAAATATTTGTTCATTTCATTTATTTATTTATTTTGCCTTCAAAAATGTATATCTTTAAAAACCCACAAAAACATCGCCAGCATCTTTGGCCAAAATGTTACCTACCAAACCAAGCCACAGCAGACATAATGGCACCATGCTGTTCACATATCATGCAGCTTTATCACCCTAAGCATACTCCCCCATCTCAACTGATTTCAGATGCTAAACAGTGTCAGCCAGGTTAGTGTTTGGATGGGAGGGATCTCTAGGTAGGGCTAGGAAAGAATCCTGCCTAAAATCCCAGAATGCCACTGCCAATCAGAATTGACAACAGTAGACTAAGTTGAACCAAGGGTATAAAGCAGCTGCTTCTGTTCCTTCATTTAAATGCTTACTGCTGTGCCATAAAGAGATGTAGCCTGCTTTGTCCTAAAAGATCTTTGCACCAGGACAATGTAATATTGATCACGGGTTGAGGGTTCCTATAATGCATTGATTCCAGGACTGAAATATGTATTCCCTTCACCAGTGGAACAGCTGCCATATCCAGTATGTTAAGATGGAAAGTGTGACAACCTCCAAATGTTGGACTGACACTTCGCATTCTCATCAGTTGCTATGCTGACTAGGGTCATATGAATCCTACCTACCACTGTCGTGTGTGTACTCAAGCCAAATAAAGGAAACTGAAAAACAACCCACAAAAACTTCCCCAACTTCTTTGGACATAATGTTATCACCCACAAAGCAAAGAATATGCTCTCATGCTCCTTGCAAATAGAGGAGCCACCCACACTATGTTCCATCAATACACAACCACAACACCAATCAATCAGCCCTGTCTTGGATGAGGCAGCGCATCATCCAAGAGAGACCCTTACTGTTGCCAATATGCCTAGTAAGGCCAGCCTTGTTCACCCTCTTATTCATCTCCAATTCCCCCCACCACAAGTTATTCATATCAGGTCTCCTGAATATGGAGTAAAGCTTATCTTTCATTGCAGAGGTGTACCCGATTTCCCAACAGCTTGGTGGAACTTTTGTCAAATCATAACGCCCCATATTTGGTGAACTCTAATACAGGATTATGGCTGAACTAGGTCAGGGGTCCCAGGCATCATGTCTAAGGGCTTTAGTTTCTTTAAACAATAATAATGATTTTTAAAAAAAAAGCTTGGGAAATGGGTCTGCTCTGAAGCAATATGCCAGCCTCCCAACACCAGCTTTAATTCCAAAAATACATTGGGCAGCAAAAATATTCTTTAAAATGAAATGGCAGGTGGATGTCACTCATTCTGAACTCTACCTGGAATTCCAGGGACCTGAAGGTAAGTTGGGGAAGCAGGAAGCAAGAGGAAATGGCAGGAAGTGAGGGCACTACAGTTGTCCCTCCACATTCATAGATTTGGCATTCATGGATTTAAGTATTCACGGCTTGAAAATATTCTTAAAAAAATAATAATCCAAAAAGCAAACCTTGATTTTGCCATCTTATATAAGGGACACCATTTTACTATGCCATTGCATATAATGGGACTTGAGTAGTCACGGATTTTGGTATTCACTGGGGGTCCTGGAACCAAACCCCAGCGAATGTGAAGGGACAACTGTATTTTGCTTATGCTGTCAATGTGTTGCCTTCTATGTTTTTAGTGTGATTTGTATGTGTGATTTAGTATAGATATTTTTGTTGTTGTGTGTTGATTGGTGAGTGTGTATGTGATGCCAGGATTTCTGCATGTATATATATATGTGTGCATGTGTTGGGTATGTTACCTACAGGGCTGTGGGTGTTTCGTTCAGTATCATCAGTCTGTCATCTATGTTACTTTACTTTAGGGAGGGAAATGTAGGATTTGGGGTTCAGACCTCACCTCTGACTTGTATTCAGCTTTGTTAATCAAATCAGATTGCCTTCTAGGAAAGGAAAGCATAAAATGATAGGTTCAAAAGACTGCCAGTTCAGCCTTCACATCTGCCCTGCACTTAGGCTTTTCATCAAATTACTATGATGATGTAGTCACTAGTTTGCCTTCTAGGAAATCGGTGTTCTGTGACTGGTTACGTCCACCATGGCAGTCATTTTGTGAATAATCTCTCAAAATTCTGAATATATCTATGACCTGAAAGGGTTGGCAATCCCTGCCTTTCACTGTAGGGAAATAAGAATTTTTATTTATGTATATGTGGAGTCATCTACTCGGTGATGAATACAGGCTGAACAGGACAAAAGCCCATGAAATGGCAGGAAAAAGTTGGTGATGCAATTAAAAACTGAAAGCATAGAGAGGAAAAGAAAACTAAAAGTGTTTTCATTGAAACAGTACAGAACAGTGATTTTATTTAACCACTATCCCTAAAGAGGAGTAAAGCATGAAATACATTGGACTAAACATTCCCGATGGATCACTAATGTCTCCTCTCTTTTCCCCACTTCAGTTGGTACTGTGGAAACCTATGAAGCATGTGTATAAATATTTTTATAATCATGATTTTCAAGCATTCTTGGATAAATTTTCACATTAGTTTTACATTGCATATGAATTTGCTTTTAATAGTTCAAAATCCAAAACGTAACTATTGCTTTTGGAAGGCTATGAAGATATATAAAAGAGGGTTTCGTGGCCATTAGGCGATAGAAAATCTAATTAAAGGGAGGAAATTTTTTAATTTCCTGTTTCATTATTGCCACAGAATATTAAATTCAACATCGCATGTCATCCTTTCCCCGCCCTCCTTTTTTGGGGGGGAATAAAATGGAATGCCAAATACCATGAAATTAATTGTCCAAATAAAAGGATGAGTTTTATAGTTGAACAAAATAAAGCATTGGCTAGCTGGAATGCTTTTATATGAATTCACTTCACACTGGGGGACATAACACTGTTTTGGATAAGCAGCTTTCTGGATACTTGAACTTTCAGTAGACTGGAGTCAGACTTTTGACAATTACATCAGCAGCTCACCAAAAATCATGCTTAGATAATCTTCCCCCAGAATGTAGTTTCCCAACGTCTGCACCCTAATACAGAGAAAGATGCCAGAAAATTTTCTGCTGGATTAAACATTTATACAATATTTCTTGCATCTCTGATATTTCTGTTTTGCTTTGTTAAAAATGAAAAAGAAGAAATTACAATCCTGAACACACTAGCCCCAATCCAGTAAGCTTCTGTGTATTTCACACTATGAAAACAAACAAAAAATAGCTCCAGTTTACTTTTTCCAACCAGAGATTCATTCACAACACATTGCAAACTGCATTTGAAAACTGGGAATTGTTAATGTTTTTATACACTTATTATCAGTTTTCTTGAATGCTTATCACCAGGTGATTGCTTTCCATAAACAGCACAAAATCCAGATTTTAATAAAGAAGCAAATTGGGGTCAAAATTGCCACTTAAAAAAAAATATATTATGAAAAACACAGGAATATTCCTCAATGCATCATGGAGCACAATTAACCTTTGATGACCAAGGACTTTATCAAACACATCAAACACGGTGTCATGATGACACCACATAACCAGACATCACCCTTTTGCAGTTATGTCCCTGCCATCAATTGATCTGTAAAACCTCATGTCTTTTTTTTTTTACTGTACTTACCCCATCAGTGGCCGGTCCGGCATGAACACTTCCAGGTGAGATTGTGACATCCAGGTAAATGACGCATTTTTAATGACTCTCCTTGGGTTACTTTTAAGTTTTAAAGTATGTTTTGTGCTTTTTTAGTGTTATTTTTTGTTTTTGTTTTGAATTTCCCACACGATGAACTCTTGCAATATTTTGCGGGATTTCAAAGGAGGAAGTGAAGGGAGCTCCATTCACTTCCTCTTTCATTGCTGGAGCTACCTTTGCCAGGATTAGAGGTAAGTGCGGGGGGAAACGTTCTTTTGCTGGCATAAAAATTGATTTATTTATGCCAGCAAAAGAACGCTTTAAAGGGATAGTCTGATAAAGTCCTAGAACAGAATCTACATTCACAGAACAGGTCTTTCTCCGCTCCCTCTTACTTTCTAGCTCATTGGTTGGGTAAGCAGTCATAATAGTGTGTGATATGGTATGGAGGACTGCAGAGGGATGAAGGAGTCATTAGATATAACACCCCCCATTATTGTAAATGGAAGAGCAATTTAGGAGCCAAGCCAATTTGTTCCATTTTTACATTGCAATGCCTCCACAAGAGATAAAATCTGACTATAATTTGCCTAACTTGTTAAGAGTAATTCATGATATCAATGACATAAAACAAGATGGGGGGGGGAGAGAGTGACTGTTTGTAAAGCACCTTGTATTAACAGGAAACTGGGTTTCATCAGTACTTTCATGATGTCAACAAGAAGTACCATAACACTGTGTCTCCTGTCCCACTAGCTACAAATTAGAGATTGTATGTGCACAGATAATATTTTAGAAAACTGTGACAAATTAACTAATAAATAAACTGACTAGAGGAGTCTGGTGAGTGGTGCCATTAAAATGTGATAAAATAGCTTAATATATGCTTAATTGTTATAGTGGTATTATACGAGATTAATATATGCCTTGGATATAAAAAGCTACATATAAAAAAACCCCTGCTGCTCAGTTAACCAAAAAACCTTAAAGCAACAAGCTTTTGATTATAACTAAAATAAATCGGCTATGATAGAGACACTAGATTTCAGTTCTCCGAACTGAGACAGGGTGAATGAAGGGGGAACAGATATGGCTTTGCATGTACTAACCCCCCAAAATGTTTGCATCTCTGTTATTTATGTATCCTGGTGCTAGGGAAATTCTTCCAAAAGAACAACCTGACTATGACGGTTACATAGTATACTTTGTTCTCTATGATGCCAAGAAACTGGGGAATGGTTGTTTAACTCATAGAAAGTTATACATAATCAACTGACATCTAGAAGTTTTAACTTCTATCAAATTGGTTAGCTTCACAGAATATTTCCAGGGCATGCACTTTACAATAGTGAATTGGCAACCTTGACAAACTATATTGAAATGTAAGAGCTCGTGGCTCAGGCCTCCCATTCTTCTCAGGTTCTGGTCTGTCAGGGTAGGAGACAGATATATAATTATTCCCTAAATAAAGCTGGGCCCTTGATTCACCAGACATGTTCTAATTTCTCCTAGAGTTACAGGGGAAGAAAAGTCCCCTTCAACACCAGTACACTCATAATTCTGGATTCAAAACTGACTTGCAAAAACTATTCAGTGAACCTTTAATTGTGCCCCTTCTACAAATTTCCTTTCTGATGTTTGTCTTGATGTCTGTTTGTCAGAGAACTTACTGTAAAGAAATCATTGAAATCAGCGAAGATTAAGGGCAATTCTCTACATATCACAAATACCGTAAGTTTCACAAGTTCAATGGATGTACTCTCAGATAAGTTAGTACTAGTTTACAATCTCAGTTAACTAAAACCTACCTAACCCAGCAACTGATTACACAAATTACTATAGATATTCTGCAAAATGTATCTAGAATAGTCTAAAAGCAGATAATTACACAACAGTAATCACTTGTAGCTGAAATTCAGAGGACTGGCTGCACAAGAACAAGTACTACCCACACAGTTTCACTTAGGTAGGTTTAATTGGGCATATAGAACAGGATCTCTGCATGTATCATGATATTCCACATAGATATTCTTTGTATGAGAAGTTTAGACAAGGTAAAGAGTAGCTCAAAATACAGTGCCCTTTTTCCATCTAGAAGCTAATCCATATCAACAGCTAACAACCATGATGGTTTCTACTTCCATGTCTCTGAATACCACTTGTTAGGAAGCAGCAGTGGGAGAGGGTTAATTTCCTCATGCCCAGCTTTTTGGTTTCTCACAGACATCTGACTGGTCACTGTGGGAAACATGATAGTGGCCTAGATTAGGCATATATAATAAATTTGGGTTCGTTTTTTAAGAACTTCCAAAAATTCAGAATTTTTCTCAAAAAAATTGATGGAAAATGTTTGCTGTCTTTAAAAATAGGAACATGGGAGAACGTACAGTGTCAGATTTTGTCCACCCCTAGATTAGATAGGCCTTAGGTCTGATACAGGAGGGCTCTTCTACTGCTCAGTTTCACAAACACCTAACTGTAGGTTCTGAACATGAAAAATGTGATGGAGATACAGATAGTGGCATTCTTTTCTTCAGCAAAAAGCACTACATGGTTGCTGCTTGCACACCATTAATTCTCATTGGTTTGATTGAAAATATGCACTATGTTAAGAATTACTGAGGCCTTAGATACCATAAAATTAATGCTGTACTTCAGAAGAGTACAACAGTTTGAATACCACCTCATATAATTCTACCTCCAACCTTCATCTCTCCATTTATATAAGAAACATTTGCCCATTGATTTATTCTACATGTGTAATAATTCAGTGATCTCAAAACACTTTTTCATTCTGTCATAATTGCCAAAGAATAAAAGTATATACTTTGGAACAGTCATTTCTCTGGTTTATATTTCTGGTAACAATAAAGGACATTCTTTGCAATCTCTCCAATTTTAGAAAGATGGATTTCTTATACAATCTTTTCTCTTCAAAACCTATATTCCAATTTTCAAGGCACATTTTAGGTCTGAATCAGTTCAATGTGTATTTTTGAATTGTTCTAGGAGAAAGCTACTTGGTTCTCCTCCAGACTGAAGTACTCATTAAAGTGTAGTGCTCAATTCCAAAGCATTCCACACAATGAATAATAGCTTTACAGCAAGAGTTATGTAGTTTTCAATTCAGAGGGGAAATAAGTTAAACCCTATGATTATGCATTGTGGAAACCTGCTCTCTACCCATCCTGAGAATGTGTTTGTAGACTGATATTATCTAACACAGAGAGGTTTGACTACCTGCTGTGCACAGTGAAAATAATGCTTATAAGTAATCAGTTCAACCATGGTCAATTCCAGACTTCAGAATCTTACGGTTTCAGCATAATCTCCCAAACGCTGCTCCCAACCAAGTTCATGTGAAACAATGACATTGGAGCACTGCTTGGTAAGACATCACACTTTGTTATTTTGAACAATGCTGTTGATAGATAAGACCTCATCATACTAGTACTATGTATACGAACTGAAGATGATTTATTTCTATATTTTTCTTTACTCCTACTTTATGTAGTCTCCTTGGTTCAGCTGAGAGTTACCAAATTGAGCCAGAGCCAAACTGTATAACAACCTAAATTCTAGGTATAGCTCCTGGTTTTATTTCTTATCTAATATTACTACAGTATTTGTTATTTCTTATCTAAAATGTAATGTTGACATTTACAAATTAATAAAACACTTATTATCTTGCCTAAATTGCCAAGCTTACACATATTTATGAATTGTTAACAATGGATGGCAGAAACAAAACATACAGATTGTGAACACAGTAGGTGTAGAAAGTTCCATATCGACAGAGAATAAAGGTCACATCTGCCCTAGCAGCCATACTACAGGCAGTTGACAATTTGCCTCAGAGTGTCACCCCTCCCTAGAGCTCAAGAGAACCTGGTTTCAGGTGTATGAGAAACTCCCTACTGCTAATAACATACGTAATGAGAAGAAATGTTTTTTCCCTCCATACAATGGTACAGATTAGGCTCATTAACAGCCCGTTCTAAAATGACCCAATGGGAAGGGTATTCATCATAGATGAAGTGATATACAAATTGCTGCCTCAATAAGCCTATGAGGAAAACATACTTGCGAAAGAGTGCAAATGTCTGCAAGAATACTAATACAGCCCTCACGTATCTCAGACATACAACATAGTACATTAATTTATTACTGACTTTTCAATCAAAAAGCCCCATCTTATAAAACCATTTCCATGCAATTATTTATCAAGGTGTGAGTACAGGCCTAAATGCCCTAAAGGCATCAGATCCCATCTGATCTTGGAAGCTAAGTAGGGTCAGCTCTGGTTAGTACTTGGATGGAAGACCACTATCAAATACCACGTGTTCTGGGCTATATTTCAGTGGAAGGAACTAGCAAAACCACCTTTGATCATTCCTTGCCTATGAAAATCCAATGAAATTCATGGGCATAAGTTGACAGATGACTTGAAGGTACATACACACAAAATATGAGTAAGGATTTACAATTTTTAAAAGCTATTGGTTTGTGTGTCCTCCTCTCTCTCTCTCTTGAAGCAAACAGGAAATATTAGTATAGCATTATTTTGTCATTTGAGGTGGTGTCATAACTAAACAATTCAGAACTTGCAAACAGAACATTTAAACCATCAAATTCCCTGCCAGTTTTGCAGACGTAATGAGCTTCAGCTGTGAAAAGGTTTTTCTCCACCGGGTATGTAATAAATCATTATCAGGGCAAACACTGCTCTGATGTTGTTCTTTTTTAGTACTGTTATTAACACCTCATGGGGCTTTTGCACAAATTATTTTACAAAATTATTAATTAAATTTCTCATATTCAGGTAAGGTTCCTATATGCTGAAATAGTTGTTTTAATGAAAGACACGTTTTTTCATCATATTTTGAGGAAAAGAACTGAAGGCTACATATGCAGGTAGCCTTTACACTTGCAGTTTAGATAACTTAGACTTCCTTGCTCTTGTTCTTCACTGCCATCAACTTGACTTTGACGCAGGGCCATTTTAAGGGCCCTGCAGCACCTGCAGCCACAGGCGCCCCCATCATTGTGGGGGGGGGGCGTCATAACCCTGCTCCTGCAAAAACATTATTAGTAATAATCTGAATATCCTGTACTGTGCATAGATTAGGTTAGGTTACATTGACCTGAGATAAACATTAGGGCCCCCCAAAATAAAGCATTGCATGGGGCCCCAAAATTCCTTAAACTGGCCCTGCTTTGACTTATGGCAACCCTATAAATGAGAGACCTCCAAGTCACCCTATCCAAAACAGCCTTGCTCAGGTCTTTCAGACTTGGGGACATGGTTTCCTTGATTGAGTCTATTCATCTGGAATGTCGTCTTCCTCTCTTCCTACTGCCTACTACCTTAACAAGCATTATTGTCTTCTCTAATGAGTCATATCTTCTCATGATATGGACAAAGTAGGACAATCTCAGTTTAGACATCTTGGCCTCTAGGGAAAGTTCAGGCTTGATTTGCTCTAGGACCCATTTATTTGTCTTTTTAGCAGTCCACAGTATCCATAGAACTCTTCTCCAAAACAGCATTTCTTATTAGTTTCTTCCAAATAGCTTACTTTCTTCACTGTCCAGCTTTCACAACCATACATAGATATGGAAAATATGATGGCATGGACAATCCTAACTTTAGTATTCAATTATATATCTTTACACTTCAGGATCTTGTCTAGTTCCTTCATAGCTGCCCTACCAAGTCCTAGTCTTCTGATTTCTCGACTGCAATCTCCATTCTGATTAATGACTGAGCCAAGGTATGGAAAATTTTGAACTATTTCAATGACTTCATCCTCTACTTTAAAGTTATGTAAATCACATGTGGTCCTGATTTTTGTTTTCTTAATGTTCAACTGTAAACCTGCCTTTGCACTTCTTCCTTGACTTTATTCAGTTATCATTCTAAGTCTTTGCTATTTTCTGCTATGGCATTATCTGCATATCTTAAATTGTTAATGTTCCTTCCTCCAATTTTCACTCCTCCTTCTTCATTGTCTAATCCTGCTTTATATATGATATGTTCACCATACAAGTTAAAACAGATAGGGTGATAAAATGCAGGCTTGCCTGACTCCCTGTCAATTGGAAACAATTCAGTTTGTCCGTATTCTGTTCTGACATTAACTTCTTGTCCTGAGTACAGGTTATGCATTAGAACAACCAAACGTTGTGGCACATCCATTTTTTTAAAGGTGATCCAAAGTTTTTCATGATGTATAAAATCAAATGCTTTTTTAGAATCTATAAAGCACAAGCTACTTTTCTTCTAAAAGTCTTTGGTGTGCTCCATTATCCAACATATGTTTGCAATATGATCCTTAGTGCCTCTTTTTTCCTGAACCCAGCTTGGACTTGCTTAGGTCTGCTTATCTCTGGAGTCCAAATTAATTAGAGGAAATAAAATGGCACTGTATTACAAATTAATTTCTATGGCAAAATATGAAAGCATGAGCATATCTAAACTGACATGTGTTCTGCAAGATTAATATTTGTTAACATGAGGTTAAGCATCAAATATCTTTTTTAAAAGTGTGCATTACATTAACACTGTATAAAACAAGATACTCACATGGCCCTGGTCATCCAGTTCATTGTTTGTAAGTTTCAATTTGTCAAAGCTAATCACTTGCCTCATCCAAGTCTCTCCTGAGGCAGGTGAATCTGGGTGAATATATACCCGGGGAGGCACAGGTGAGTCAGCATTACCAGCTACCATCCATTTGGAGCTGTGATAAACATACCTATAGGAACAAAACCCAAAGGGTATGAGATTCATGTTAGAAATAATTTATTGGTATTTTTTAGTAACTGCAGCAAAACAAAAATGGATTGTGTAATTTATATCAAAACACATATTCACCAAAGCAAGAAAGAGCAAGTCCCTTCTTGACAATGTTACTTCCCTGTTTAAAGAGAAAAGCACCGTTCCAAACAAACAGTTTTGCACAAACTATTTTTTTACCAAGCCCACAGTTTCATCAAATGAAATAGTATGTTGGTAAACAGAACTTCAAAAATTAATTAAATGTTAGATTAAATGTTTGAAGAAAATTGGTAAAAATTATAACAGAATGTTTAAAATTGCTAAGGAATTGTTTGATTGGAAAACCAAATTCTATGAAGAAGATTTTCAAAGGGCATGTATTAAATTCCAGTGTAGTTATTTCACAAAATTTCCCTCGTAATACTATAGATAAATCAATTTTCTGTTCAAAACATTCTACAAAAACTTGAGACAACAGATATATTTAGGAAGTATATTTATCCATCATAAAAATATCTGCAACAGAGAGATAAAGGCATCCCTTAAAATGGCAGTCAAGTAATTTTTTGTTATAGTTTTAGATGCTTTTATAGGGAGCTGAAAAGCCATCAGTGCTATAAGCTTGTTTTCCTATAAGATCACACAGAAGCAACACAAAATGAATGACCACTCTTATAAAAATATGTACGCCTCAAACCTGAGTCCTGTATAGATATTGCTGCAAACATGGAGCTCCTGAAAAGGGATGTAATATGGAACTGCCTGCTCCACTGCAGTGAATGTTGAAACCACTGAGGCAGAGGAGCTGCATGCATGCAACAAAATTACTAAAATGGGGAGACCGATCTTACTGATAATTAAAATCTAAGTTACTCATCTAACTATGTTCTACTATGTTCTACTATTATCACTTTTCTATTTTCAAACTGTATTTAATGATTGAACTATAGTGTAAGTATTTCTTTCTAATCCCTTTTGGATAACTGTAAAATTAAGTTATGCCAAACATTATCTGAATCAACAAAAGCTTTGTCCTCAACATCAACCAAAGGGAAATTGTCATCACTTGCTCAGAACCTAGTAATGCAATCTTTATGCATGTCTCCTCACAAATAACTCAATAGGACTTAGTCTCAGGTAAGGGTGCTGGGTGCAACTTGAAAGTCCTTTTCACAACAGAAAGTCTCCTTCCATTCAAAGGAGAAGTGCTGGGGCTTCCACTGGTGGAGGGGGAAGAGGAGGCAGTTTTTAATTATTTTACCCATATCCCCACAGCTCATACTCTCTCACACACGCAGCTGTTCTGGAGGGTCCTGCAAGCCCCCCTCCATAGATTACTAGGAGGCACAATGGGAGGGATGAATGAACTAACATCCTCTTCCACTTCCTTTCAGGGGTGTGAAAAAACTCTCCATTTTGTTGAGTTTCCCTGGCATTCCCATCCTAACCTTTGTTCACATCAGGTTGCAAGATTTGTTTCTGTTTTGTTTTGTTTCTCCATGGAAATTTGTACTCATTTTAAGCATTTTCTATAAAATATGTACACACATTTTTCAACTGTACACTTTTCAGCAGTTCATATTTTTTAAATGCATGCATGATTTTGTGAGCACAAAATGCACCACAAGCCTCACAAATATGTACACTTCTAAAGCAAAATAATTTTTGTCCCACAATGGGCCTGACCAAGTGAAAATTCCATAATCACAGTGATAATCTTAAATCAGCATTTTTTTCCCCACAGCAAATTTTGCAAGAGAATTCCATGAATAGAATCCCATCATGGAACTCATGATCCAAGACAATGAACACAAAATGCAAAGCACAAGTCTCATGCAAATTATATTCATTTCAAAAAGACTTAAATGATTACTTCCAATATTTGGAAAGCTTTGTGCCAAAGCTCAAGGAGTGAGAATCATTTGCAAAAGCAATATCCATACATATAGAAGGGCTGAAATGCTTGACAAAAGTTATGTGCATGAATCATTAACATGTAATTCACTGAAGCCAATGAACTGGGTGAAAATCTTACATTTCAAAATTAAATTTAGTGTTAAACAAATATATCCTTGCTAAATTCAAAAGTATATTTACTACAGAATATATGTGCAAAACATATGTCTGTTCACGATGGGGAGAACAATCCTAAACATGTTACCTCAGGCATACTATTTATTCCCTATTTGGGGCTACGTACTTAAACTCAGAGAACTGTTATCTAACTCCTATTTGGACTCAAGACAATAACATTTTAATTAGTTTGCCTGCACTATAATTCAGCCTCAGGGGATATGAATTGTAAGACTGGATTTCTGTATAGAAACAGATTGGATATGGGAGGATAAGCATAAGGAAGTTATCTTCTTTATATTCTGTAGCTCAGTTTTCTTAACAAAAGTACAGGTTGAGCATCCCTTATCCAGAATTCCAAAATCTGAACTACTACAAAATCCAAAATTGTCCACAAGGGTGGCTGGGATAGTGATACCTTTGCTTTCTGATGGTTCAAAGTACACAAACTTTGTTTCATGCACAAGTATCTATTTTTGAAATGTTGTGTATAAAATTACTTTTAGGCTATGTGTATAAGATGTATATGCAACATAAATGAATTTTGTGTTTAGAATTGGGTCCCATCTCCAATATATCTCATTATGAACAGTATATGCAAATATTCCAAAACCCACCCACCCCCAAAATCCAAAATATGGAATACTTCTGGTCCCAAGCATTTTGGATAAGGGATACTCAACCTGTATTACAAAATTGTTCTAATGATGGTTTTAATGAGACTGCTAATATATAAGAATATTGGGCTTTCCGCCACAAAAACATTCACCCAAGCCTTCTATAATACCACAGCAAATATACTTGGGAAAGAAATATATAGGGTCTTAAATTGTTAAGAGCAGCCACTGTGTTCCTTTTCCTACAAATTCATGCCAGGACATCTTATGGGAATACTTGCTTAGAATGCAAATAGCCCTGGTCAAATTTTATATGATCAATACCTTATGCTAAAATGTTTAAAGAGTGGTTTCTGACAACTACTGGTCAGTTACAGAAAGCAACTGGATAGAGAAAAATACCAATACATAACTAAACAAAGCCGTCAAAAGTGTTATTCTATAGTTGTAAATATATTTATTCCACTACATTTATTTCTCACCTTCCCATAAAAATATGCCCACAATGGCTAACAACAATAAAATGCACAGTTAAAGAACAGGATAACAGTAATATAAATTGATATAAAATCTAAGCAACTCTATACAAAAATATAAAACTGGCAGTGAATTAAAACATTACTGAATCAAAATACAGGTTAAAACATGTATTTTAGCTCAGCAGGGAAGACAGGTGGGCTGTATGTGCCAACAGTCTGTTTTAAATAGAAAGGCTTTTGCATGCAGGAGGGCAGCCATAAATGGGGTGGCCAGAATAGTGAGTTCCAAGGTCTGAGATGTCCCGTTTCTCAAGTTCCTGCCAAATCCGCATCAGATGCTGATCAGACAGAGTGAAGGGCCTCTTGCAAGATATTTACATCTGAGCAGGTACTGGTCCTAAATTGTTTATGGTTTCATGGGTCATGACCAGCATCTTGCACCACGGAAATGCACCAGCAATTAGTGTAACAATTATAGTTATATGCTTCCTCTAAGGTCAGCAGCCTGGCTATAACGTTCTGAAGCTGCTGAAGTTTCTGAACAGCTTTCAAAAGCACCTCCTCCTATAACATGTTGCACAATCCAAGCAAAGTGAAACTAAGATGTATGCTACTATGACCACATTAGACAGCTAAAGAATGGGCAGAGTTGGCACACCAGCCTCAGCTGAGCAGAAAGGACTCCTGGCTGCCACTGAAACCCTGGCATCCAGCTGCCAGAATAAATCCTAGTTATCTGAATACCTCCCAGACCATGAAACTGATTTTTCAAGGGGACTATGTCTTATCTAAAAAAAGGACAAATCCAATTTCCCTAACTTGGCTTTCTACTTGCCTTGTCTGCATGAAACATCCATTTGTTCGCCTTCATGCAGTTCATTACTAATACCAGACTAGCTCCTTGGATTTTATGGAAAATTAGAAACTGGTGACACCAAACTCCAAACCCACAAACAATCTCCACTGGAAAAATACATGTAGCTCAGACCTGGGGGGTTTTGGCATTCCAGGTGCTGATGAAGCCACAACCTTGACATAGATGTTAAATAACCAAGGGAACAAAATAAAGGCCTGAGGGACACTATATGCCAATGGCCAAGATGTTAAATTTTGGTCCCCTAGCATCACATTCTAGAATCAAGACTTTTAAATGAACAAGAACTACTGCAGAAGAGTGCCACCTAATACCATCCCAGCCAGGTACTCCAAATTAACAGTACAGAAAGCCAATGAGAAGCCCAAAAAACCAAAAGAGGTATACTGTTCCCTGTCCAGCTTCCAGTGAAAGCCACCTACAGAGGTAACTAGAGCAGTTTCCTTCTCATAACCAGCCCTGAAACCAGATACAAATTGGTCTAGAGGTTCACGCACACACACATCGGCACCTTGCCTAAGAACAGAGAGTTGGAGACTGGCCAGAAATTACTGAGCACAGTAGAATCATTCAACAAAAGGATTTTTTTAAAAAGAACAGTTAACATTGCCATTCTCTCTCTCTCTCTCTCTCTCTCTTTTTTTTTTGGTTCCTGTAGAGCCACCTCCTCTTGTACAGAGAGAGGCACTAACCACTCTCCTCACCAACTCAGCCAGCCTCTCTCTGGTAGGTTTTCTAAGCCAGGAAGGATAAGAATCAGGCAACAATCTCACTTCTGCAAGAATTCTGTCCACCTCCTTGGGCTCTATAATTTGAGAAGTATCACTCACAACTGGATAAACAAGAACAGATGATACAAAAACTACAACTAAGTATGGTATGGCATCCCAGTCAGACTAGATATTAGTGTGGCTTTATCTGCAAATTGTCTTGCAAACAAGCTGATTTCAACAAGCTCTCAATAAGTCCTTGTTACTCAGTCTGTGGACTCAGATGTAACAGGCCCCTGAACAGCTGAAAAGTAACATTTCTACTAACAACACTACCATGGAGCAGGCCCTTAAAATGAGTTCTAGTCCAGACTTGGTCAGACTTGTCCTAAATGTTCTGCCATCACTGCTTTAGCAGTCATCTCTTTCATCCATCAGCCCAAGTCTCCCAGAAAACTAAAGAACTCACCTGGCTCTGAACTGAGAAAGGACACTTAGGAGTGTGTATGTAAATCACCTAGGCCATTTCTCCATTCCATAAATTAATGACAACAAAACTGCTGAAAGCTCCACTAAACCCAGATCACGATAATCTCATCCAGTACATGCACCCCCAGTATGCTCCCTTAAATGGTTGGGCCAGAAATAACTTGGCACAGGCACACAATTGCCACTGAGACCCTGAAAACCTGTGCTCTGGCTAGGAAGTCCCCCAATAACACAAGTTTGAAAGACTCCAAGAACACCTAGGTAGCTGGGCAATAGGGTGGGCAGTATACCAACAGACTATCTTTTCCTAGGTGCCTAATTCAGGAAGACACACTTAAAACTGGATATCTGTGCTACTAGATGGAGCATGTAGTTAACAGGATGGAATCCTTGCTGCAACCCCCACCTCACCTCCTTCTCCTAGGACTTAGGTTCTGGAGCTACACAGAGAACTCAGGAAGATAAAGCTGAAAGACACTCAGTCCACCAGCTTCATCCCATCAAGTCTCTAAAATACAATCAGGAAGGACTTCTTATACAGGATCAAGTCCCAGGTGGCTGCTCTTGTTACATGAAGTGAACAGGCATTCAAGAGTAGAATCTTCAACCAACCAAGAGAACTCGGAGTCCCACTGGTGGATAGATGGTCTCCATATGAAGGGAAGGACAGAAAATACAGATCAGGACTCCTTTCCCTGTAGCAGCCTGGACAATTCCCGCTGTCATATCTTCCAGTGTCCCCAATCAGTGGAATAGCTACGCTTCTATTATACGCATCTCTTATATTGCTCCAACAACACATCTCTCTGGGAGCAAAACCTTTGCAATACCAGACCTATCTTCAAATAACTCAAGACTGTTTGCTGGAGTTACACTTTCAACACAGAAATTGTATTCTTGCATTTAGTTATTCATATGTAACAACCGTATGCAAAGACCTCATGGAATAGGCACAATATTCACTCATGGAATATCCACAGAATAGGCACAATATTCACTCAAAGTGCTGACCTTTAACTTTGTGAATAACAGCTAACACAGTATAGAACACAGAGAGTCTGCCCTTATCTTATGAGCTTCAGTGAATCAATTTAAAAGTACTCTAAGTTGCTAGAGGACTGCTGCTTATGTGATTGGTGGAGGGGGGATAATAATTTGAATAACATAGAATGTGTTCAGTTATATGAGCCAAATGTACAAAGAAGTTTTTTTAAAAAAAAACATTCTTGATGGTTCTCACGTGCTTGGCACAAAGCACTTATTTTTTAATGCAGTGGGATGAAGATAGGAATCTGGAAGAGAGTTAAGCACAACCTTCTGTTAATTTCCAAACTTAGACATTATTTTCTCCAGTATCCCAAATGTAATAGTAATTCAGATACTATACCTGTATCTTTTATTGTCCACAGGGACAATATCCATGGCAATGTAATATTGCTGATGAGGGTCCAAGCCTGAAATTTTCACTCTCATTGCAGGAAACATCCGTCTGAACACAGAAAAGAGCATTTAATAATAATAAAAAAAAAAATTAAAAAAAAACAGGATTGAATACAGAAGCATGAACATTTCTGGAATCATACTCAACCTTTTTTCACTTAAAATGGTCTGCAGGAAGTTTTTCTTCTTTTTAGATCTATACCTTGCTCACAAAACACTGTTCACAAAATAACGTTATTCTGTATATCCAGATTTTATATGAGCATTATTACTCTTTTCCTTTGCTAAACCATGCTTTGTATATTTTCTGAACATCCTCCAAAGTACAAACTCCTCCACATAATTCTATTATAAATGTTGATCAGCAAACCATTTTCATTTTGATATTTTATTTTAGTAGTTTTAAACACATTGATAATTTTAAAGTTCTTAAATAAACCACAGGTCTTAGTCAAAAAGAACAAGAATTTTCATAGGCTGGCACTTTGATCCAAGTATGTTTCCTCAAAAGGAATCCCATCTAAGCCAATGAAACATTCTTGTAAGTCACAGATCTGAATCAAGAGATGGATGAACTGCTTACAAAGTGCTCTCTCCACTCATGTGCCCTCTCCTTCCCCTTCTCTTCCTATATATATTAAAGAATTCACCATGAAGATGGCAATCCTAGGCATGCATATTTAGAAGCAGAACATATGAAAACAAATGGAATTTATTTCTGCATAAATGTCGTTAGAATGGGGCTGTAAATAAAAGTCAAAGCCATATGACAATAGGCAACATTAGTAATGTATAATGCACTCCTAGAACTGTCTACTCCTGAGTAAGCCCCCTTATGTATGCACAGGACTGCACCCTTTGTAACTGGACTATTATCAAACAAGTGACAACATGTCCTGTTCAGCATACACAAAGTGAAGTCAAAGACTACAGATTACATTCTGTTCAAGCGGGCTCATCACCAAGTGTAGCTTTACAATCAAAAGCCATAGGCCTACATTTAATTGTCAGTCCCAAGTTAATCAGTGGAACTTACAGAAGTGCTGACTTACCAACTTTCTATTGATTTAATGGGTCTACTCTAGTTGGAATTTCATACCAAAGAACATCATTTATAGATATTACCACACTCATTTTATTATGAGTAGGAAACAAATTCAGAGCTACATTAAAACAAAAGTACTTGTGGCAACTTTTGCTAGAATCTAACCAAAGCAGTTTCAGCTTGTGGAAACAGAAGATCTAGTTTATTTTTCAAATTAACATATGCATGATCTTGATCTCTATTCATTTCCTTTTCAGAGATTTATATAAATGGCATGATATCCTTTTCTTTTTACACAAAGGAACATAATAGTCTTATTTTCTTAGATTTTTTTTATGTTGCTCTGTACTCATGATATCAAACTTAGAAAGGACAGGACTTATTGACATCACAGCTAACTAAAGGAGAGCAAAACTAGCTGTGGCTAACTAGTTCTTGCTGTTATTTCAGTGCACCTGTAAGATAAAAAAAATCTTTGACAGGACAACTTTTAAGACAAATGTTGCCTTGTGCTGTTTAAGACTGCACTTCAATCATTAATAAAGCCCTTCTGAAAACATAGAAGGTAGCATATGGATTCAATAAAATATGTTTCTGTAATTTCTAATAAGTTCAGATACTTTTATACTATGCAGGTTTTTACCATGTGTATCCTTGGAAGGGGAAAAAAAGTTCCCTTTAGAAGAAAGTAGCATTCATATCCCTTAACACAATGAACAGGAAGCCTAGAATTCCATATATTTCTATATTATCTACACCTTTTTGCAGCCTATCCAGCTTTGTAAATCAGTCTATTTAAATTATTTTGACACACAGTACTTGTGGATTTGGGACTTTAACCACCATCTTTAAATATTACTAGAAATTACAGAAATATACATCTTTGGCAACATAAGATTTTATATGTAATTAAAATGGTCAATAAAACTATATCATGAAAGAATGTGATGCAATGCAATGTCTCAAAAGGAAATAAAATAAAATAAAATAAAAGGTAAAAAATAAAATAAATGCTCTCTGATCTGATCCTCTGTAATAAACCTCTCAGAAAATGTTTAGAAAAATTCTAGTCATGTATACAAGTCAGAAATGGTAGAAGAAAACAAAATCAATATATCCTGTAAATATATACAGTAGACTTTACAGAAAGAAATACACATCCCAAATCAGTTAACTCTAGAGCCTGATTGATCACGATCATCTTAAACAAATTTGGTAGAAAAAAATTATGTTCAATTCTATGAATTTCCTTCCAAGTCATTAATTTCATATCAGGACATTGGATCACAAACAGAAATGGACTTTCCTGGAAGTAGCAGTAAAATCTGTGCTGCCGCTTTAAAAACCAACATACCTAAGACTGGTGCAGTATTACTGAAGTTAAAAAAGTAAAAAAAACACAGTCACATCACAGAATAAATTCCACATAATTCCACTTATAGGAATCGATTTGCTTGCAAAGAGTTTGGAACTCCTTGGAAGTATATTTTTCACTGAAGTGAATGAGATTTCCAAATCGTTTTTTTTAAAAAAGAGACAGGTAAGGTTGACACTTAGATTAACTAAAAGCACTTCGGTGATAAATCGTGCTCTTTTAGTATCACCTTCTGGGATGGAACTGAATTGCGCATTTCTCCAAATTCTGCCGAGGAAAATAACTGTACACGCGCGATGACATACATTATGGAAGACATCTGACAGGGCAGCAAAACGCCTTTGCCCTGGTGGAAACAAACATGCCGGGAAAAGTAAAAGAAAGAAAAGAAAAGAAAAGAAAAGAAAAGAAAAGAAAAGAAAAGAAAAGAAAAGAAAAGAAAAGAAGCGGTGGGACCTACTCTGGCCCTCTGACCAAATAGTGTACCGCGAAAGGGCGCCGAGGGCCTGTCAGGTTTTTCGGCCGCCTTCGGCCTGGCGCGCCATGAGTGGGTTGGGACCTTACCTTCCCGCCTTGGTGATAATCATCTCGGTGCCGATCTCGTGGAAGCGCTTCCACAGCTCCGCGCCCTGCAGGTCCACCCGAGGCACTGGTGGGGCCAGGAGAGGAGACACGGGCCTGGAGCCCCCCGTCTTGGCGGGGCCTCCTCCGGGGGACAACGGGGCGTTCAGGAAACTCTCCTCGCAGCTACCTGAGGGTCGGAGTGAGGGGGGGGGGAGAGAGTATGGCGTCGTTAGGCAAATAAACAGCACCAGAGGCGCCAAGCCTCGAGCAGCCAGGCCGCTCAGCGCTGGCTCTGAGGCCGCCCTTTCCCCAAGTCTGCGGCTTTGGAGGGGAGGGAGAAAGTCTAAAGCAGTGGTCCTTAACCTGTGGTCCGGGGACCCCCAGAGAGCCACCATGTCCTCACAGGGGGTCCGCGAAGGCCTGAAGGCTGCTCAGCCCACATGACAGGAGCCAAAGTAAAGGCTGACTGGGGGCTGGCTTGGCCTGTGTGTTGCTGTTCAATCCGCTCCAGCCACAAATGTACAGGAAGAAGCAGGAGAAAAGTCTTCCCTCCCCCCCAGCGCCTCTGAGGCAAAGTGTTAATGGGTGGTGTAATTGTATTGTTTTTGTTGTTAAGGTTTTAAATCTTGAGTTAAGTTCTGGGAGGCGTCGGCAACAAAAGATATTTAAAGAGGGTCCCTGGTAAAGAAAAGGTTAAGAGCCACTGGTCTAAAGGCACCAAATTTCCTTCTGGCGAGTGATGAAAAAGGCGCCTGAGGTGAAAAAGGTGCCGGTGGCGGCCTCCACCTCCTCCTCCTCCGCTGCTCCTGGCTGCCCCTTTCAGCCTCTCCAGGGCCACGGGCCCCTTTTGGAAGTGGGCGCGTGCCTCCTGCGCCTCTCTCGCGCGCGCTCTCTTTTTTATTTTGGCGGGGAGGGTGTTACAAAATAACACCCGGGAGGGAAGAGAAGGGAAGGGCGGCTGTTCCCGGCACGCGCAGCCATTTGGGGGCAGAGGAGGGGGCGAAGGGTGTGAGAACCGAGCGGGGGTGGGGGAGAAACAATTCCCTCAGAGAAAGGCCATTTGGGGCTTGGCAAAAAGGCGGGAAGAAGGAAGGCGCTTGGCTTGGCTTGGCTTGGCTTGGCTCTCGCCTCGCCCTCCCGCCCGGCTCAGGCCAAGCCTCGCGCCTTCCAAGGGGAAAAAATAAAAACACGAGAAGGGCGCCAAGAGGAGAGGAGGGGGGTGGCGTTCAGAGGCCGGCGCGGTTGTGTGTGTCGAGAGGGTGTGTTGTGTGTGTGTGTATTTTAAAAAGGTCAACGCATTCTTCCGAAAGACGTGGCGATTCCTTGAAGGAGAAGGAAGGCGCGGGAGACGAAGGTCAATGAGGGCGGCTTCTGAGAAAGCAGTGCCAGCCCTCGTAGCATGTTCGCCTCGAAAGAAAACTGCCTTCGGCTTCAAGGAAGTGCCGTTGCTTTCGATGGGAGTCTGGTCCTCGCTCCCTTCTGACGTCAAATGGGAAGCCTCTTCAGGATCGAGCTGGCAGACTCTCCTTCTGAGGGCCACTAAAAAAATTGTAATTTTTCTCCACGTATTTTCCAGAACCCCCACCTCCGTGGAATAGAAGGCCCTATTTTTCCAGGTTTCGCTTTTACACAAGGAGGGGGAGCTTAGTGCTTTTTAACTGGACCGCTTTGGTAGCGGTTTGGCAGGGGCTGCTGCTGGCCATTGCGGTGCAATCCTGTGAGAAATACGCAGGGCCGAATCCTATGAAAATCGGCGTGGCTGAAACACTAAAGTGGGAGGTCTAAACGACGAGTTTATTCGTTTGTGTAATGTAGACACGTGTAACCTCTGCCTATGTCCCACCTAATGCGGAATAGGAAATAAATCGGGCAATCTAACTGCATTCAATTTCACAGTGAATCCGGTTAAGAAATGCATGTAGCTTTTTCTAAACAAATCCCTAAAATGTGGTCAAAGCTGTTTTAGTTCTTATGGGGAGGGAAGGAATAATCTCAGAAGCAATAACCATAAACTAGAGGTCTACATATATTATTTCGTAGCCTCCTTTGATTTTTACATATTGGGTCGTATTTGATTAAATGTATCCCACTTCTTAATTATCTCTCTCCATAGGTAAAATTAAAATTTAACCAAGCATTGAAAGTAAGTGATTATGTAGAAAGGACGGAAAATGAATCATCAAATCTATTCCTCGGCAAAGTTTACAAAGCGATATCGGCGTTACACTTTTAACCCAAGTCGGCCCATTAAAAGGGAAGTGGCTACAACTGAACGTACCTATTAATAATAATGTAAAAGCTGGTTTGATATAAAAATATCTTCCCTGTTATTACACTGTTATAACATTAATAACAAAATCAGCATGGAGTGATTTATTGGCTGAATGATTTCTGTATTAAGAAATATTAATAATGCTAAGTGACTAGAAATCTACTCATTTTGAAAAAGGGAGAAAATAGATTATTAAAAATCATAACTATACAATTCTAGAATAAAATGGGGCGGAGGGGGGAAACTATATGTCAGACCAAATAAGGTTTCCAAGCACCATGTGTTTACAAAAAGTTAGGAATGTTTAATTGAAGATAAATATCAACCTTATGTATTTAGGTCCCTTTCCAGTAGGATGTCAGTTACCCTCACTTCCTTTGGATTGTGTCCATTAAATGAATACAGGTGGCAGATTGAGGCTGCAATCCGGCACACATTTAAATGAAAGTAAATAGGAGCCAGCGTGGCCGGAGTCTTTTGAGCGCTGGACTGGGACCCTGGGAGACTTAGGCTTCCCATCCCCTCTCGACCATGGAAACCCACCGGGTGACCTTGGGCAAGTCACACACTCTGAGCCCTCAGAAAACCTCGTGATAGGGTCGCCATAAGTCGGAAACGTCTTGAAGGCACACACCAACAAGGACAACAAATAGGATTGAGCTCAATGTAGGATTGCACTGTTAGTGGAGCATCACTAGGCTTTTGCGAGCCTGCAATCTCACGGGGACTTCCTTGGGAGCAAACGTCATGGAGCTCACCAAGAATTTTTGCTGGATGAAGAGGAGTGGGATTCGGGGACCTAACCGAGAACTGAAAAGCACGGATCCTGCCCAGGTCACCCAGGGAAAACCAAACTGGGCTGCGACCGCAAAGCGAACACAGGTTGCATAAATACTATTATTATTCCTCCAAGAATGAGGAGGCTCCTTCGGACAACCAGAGGGCTAAGCTTGCCTTCTCCCTCCTGCCGCCCCTGCCCGGGGAGGCGTCCGGGGGAGCTGGGGAGGGCGCGGGCACGGCGGCTGCTGAAGCGGGAAGGCCGAGGAAGGGCCCGCCCGGCACTGACAGCTGCCCCGGCGGCCAGGCGGCCGAGAGCGCCCCGGAGAGCGAGCCGCGCCTTGGAGGCGGCGGGTCCTTGGGGAAGGCAGCGAGCTCCTTTCTGGCCGCCACCGAGGGCTGGCGGCCGGGGCGAGGGGGCGAGGGGGAGAGGGGGACACTCACCGGGAGCAGGCAAGGCGCGGGTGGCGCAGCTCCGGGCGTCGGCCAAGGCAGAGGCGGTCTCGGCGCCGGGCGGCAGGGAGGGCTCTGCGCCGTCTCCGCTCGAACCCGGCGGCCTTTCGCCGCCCCCGCCGCCCCCTTCGGCCGGAGCCTCTTCGCCGGCCACCTTCCGCCGCTTCTGCTGCTGCTGCTGCTGCTGCTTCTCGGCCCCGATCAGCGCCTCCACCGAGAAGGCGTGGGCCTTGAGGCTGAGCATGGGGCAAGGCGAGGCTCTCCTTTTCTCGGCCATGCCCGGGCTGGCGGGCTCCGAGCGAGCGCGATCCCCCCTCGCCTCGCCTCGCCTCGCCTCGCCTCGCCTCTCCCTCCCCCTCGCCTGGCTCTCCTCCTTCCAAGGCCTCACAGTTCGCCTTCTCCTCGTCTTCCTCCCGGCGCCCCCCTCGCCCTTTACACCCAACTTCTAGCAGTCCGAAGTGGCTGGGCGGGCGGGCGGGCGGGCGGTCCCCCTCCCCACTTCCTCGGACCCCGTCCCTCTTTCCGAGGGCAGCCTAGCCGTCCTTGCCCCCAACGCGGCGCTCCTCGTCTTCTCCTTCTCCTCCTCCTCCTCCTTCCTCCTCCTCCTCCTCCTCCTCGGCTTCTTCCCCTCCTCCTCCTCCTCTTCCTCCTCTTCCTTCTGCTCCCGCAAGCTCGGCCTCGTCTGAGGGGCCAAACAGTTCTGACATGGGTAACAAACGCTCTGCGGACACAAATTAGGGCTTGTAATTGAAATTTGTTGCCTTGATCTGTCAGCACTTCCAGGCAGGAGACCGGTGGGAAGAACGGGCTCATTAGTGTCAATAAAGTGCCGGGGACGGGGCGGGGCCCGGGAGAGGGAGAGCGGCTGTCAATCAAGAGGGGCCCTCGGCCAATCAGAAATCCCGGATCCCCCCCCCTCCAACTAGGCGCTTCTTCCTTAGAAGGTTAGGGAAAGGGATGGGGAGGGGAAGGGGAGCCCTGCTTGGGGGCTTGGCCGCTTTCTCCCTTCCAACCCTAGCACCCCTCCCCTAACAACCCCCTCTCTTTTAGGCGGTCGCATTACACAACCCTCGTCCTTTTTCCACAGTTCGGACTAAAGTGATCCGTTTATTCAGTTTCCGATCAACAGATCGAAAGCTAGTGGCTAGAGAGCTCGATTAGTCTTTGGGGGAAATGGGTTCACTTTCCGTGGGTTCAGCCTACGGGTTTGGTGGTATTTTTCAGTACTCCATCCATCTGTAAAATGGGACTAACAGTGACCGCCTCCGTGGCTACTGTGTGTGCGCGCGCGCGCGCACGCGCCTTCCAAAAAGCCTCTTGACTTACTTATGGCGACCCCAAGAATTTCACAGGGTTTTCTTAGGCAGGGAATCCTCAGAGGTGGTTTTGCCAGCTTCTTCCTCTATAATACAGCCTACAGCACCTGGTACTAACCATCCAAGTACTAACCAGGGCTGACCCTGCTTAGCTTCCAAGGTCAGGGGAGATCTGGTGGTTAGACCAAATAAAGACCCATTCCTTCTCCTCTTCAAACAGTGTTAGAAAAGGTCAACTAACTCTGATTCTGGTGATGTTGCGCTCTGCCCCCCTCCCATACCTCAAAGAAAACATCAAATAAACCTAGAAGTAAAGATTCCTTTTAATTATAACTTGTTTTTTTTAAAAATAAACGAGAAGGAATAAAAAATATTCTATTCTGTTCGAATATCTCCTGAGGAGCATTATTTGATTATTTCAAAAATAAACCGAGCTGTGAGATGTTAGTTTCCATTATTGATCCTGTGTGTTTAATCAATATGTAGAATAAGAGATATATTTTAATTACTGCATAGCGGGAAGATGCCTCTGGTTGAAAAATTGCATCCGGGCACTGAAGACCTAAGATACAATGGCAAGAGAGAAATTCTCCTGCACACTGCTCGGATCCCAAGCAGGAGCATCGACAAGTCTGTTTTCATTTCAGCGTAGCTGGGGGATAAGTCAGACTCCTCTTTTATATGTATACAGGTATTATTTCCTGGTGCCTTCTTTTAAAGCCTGGAGGCCATATGTCAATGTGAATACAAAGTCACACCCTGCCTGCCTCTCATTTTACTCTGGAAGAGCAAAACAAAATGACCTGGGATTTAAAGTTTTAATCGAATAATAGGCAGCATACCTCTGTATACTGAATGCATTTTTAAAAAGTTTTAATCGTAACTACTCCACATGAATCGATTGCTAATGGCGTGCGGCAAATAATCGTCTATCAACTTCTTGTCTTTTTTCATTTGGCAGCGCCTTCCACGATAATTTCCTCAAACGATTAGCATATTAACCCAAGCCAGATAGTTGGAATCAAGTACACTATAAACACTTAGACTAAATTGAATAGTGGATCCGGCTATATATGTACTGTATTTGTTCAAAATTATGCTCGTTGTATTTATAAATATTCCCAAGAGCAGAGATGAATATCTTCAGTGAGTGGTTGTCGAGTTTATCACACTTGCTGGATTAATCGATTGATTCCTGGAAAGATTGCCAGCCGATAAAATCAGCTTCCTATAGCATGTTGGACAGCCCGAGAATGTCTAAACTCTGCGTCTGTGCGCCCACGTAGGAAAGGGGTGTTTGTAGCACCAAATAAATATTTTCGATTTTTAAAAAAAGAAACACCACCCGGCTGCATTTCAAAGTCGGGGTTGGGTTTAAATCCCTTCCTCCTTCCTTCCTTTCTCTTCCCTCTTGCCTTGGTCTAGATGTATAAACCTTGATCTGTAAACTTGGAAGTAAAACCTGCCAATTTCAACTGATGTTTTTGTCTAGATTGTTGCTATCGTTGTTAACTACCATCAAGTCGACTTCAGCTTACGGTGACCCTATGAACAAGAGTCCTCCAAGTCCCCCTGTTCATCATCAGTCCCACTCAGGTCTTGCAGACTCAGGGCCGTGGCTTCCTTGATTGAGTCTGTTCATCTGGAATGCAGGTTTCTTCCTCTTTTCCTACTGTCTTCAACCTTATCAAGCATTATTGTTTTTTCTAGTGTTTTTTCATGATGTCTCTAAAGTATGATAGTCTCACTTTAGACATCTTGGTTTCTAGGGAGAGCCCAGGCTTGATTTGCTCTAGGACCCATTGATCTGTCATTTTAGCAGTCCATGGTATCCATAGAACTCTTCTCTAGCACCACTTTTCAAATGAGTTGATTATCTTCCTATCAGCTTTCTTCACTAACCAATTATCGTCCAGATACAATTCACTAATATCGCTGTAAGAGGAGGGGTAAAGGATGAAACCCCCCGTGTCAGGAATCCCGCCTTGGCTACCTGATGGCGGATTATTTACTGCGAGGGGAGTAAGCCCCATCGGAAGCCAAGGGACTTCTTTCAGTGACGTGTCATTATTTTCAGTGATAATATGCAAACATGAACTAGACGTTGTTATTATTTGCTGTATTTTTTTCAGTGATCATATGCCAAAGGAGCCGGACAGATAGATATTTTCCTAAGCTTGGCATTGTATTGCAGATGGTAGGGCAGGTATCACTGCTCCTTTTGCCAGAATAAAACCCGTGGTGTAGTGGTTGGAGTGTCCGACTAGGACTCTGGAAGATCCGGGTTCGAATCGCCGCTCAGCCATGGAAACCCAGAGGGTGGTTTTGGAAAAGCCACATTCTCTCAGCCTCAGAGGAAGGCAATGGCAAACCACCGTGTGCCAGAAACCTTGCCAAGAAAATCCTAGGATAGGGACGCCATAAATCGGAGTCCAGTTGAAATTACACAGCCACGACAAGGTGTTCTGGAGTGAATTGTATACGAAACTGTATGCAAAGACTTACTTGGCAATATCTTTGAATTCTATATGCAAAACTGTTATTTAAAGGGGAGTGATTCGCCGTCTCCCAAACTAATTATTTGGAAGGAATCCTACTGAAGTAAATGGCTAAGTAGTTTAACATATGGGTAATCAGACTTCAGGACTGCAGGGCCGATTAAAAACAAAACAAAACACTAGAATCCAGTTTCACATGGAAAGCTAGATTTTTTTAACGCATCTACCTAAAAGAAAGGAACTGTCAATACCGCTTCTGAGTAGTCCTTCCCTAAGAAAACCCTATGAAAGTCGGCAGGTGACTTGAAGGGACAGACACAGAGAGAAAGAAGAGAAGAATTACCGAATTCTGAGCCGAGGAATGTGAGTTCTGGAGCTGAAATGAGCTCACAGTCCTTCCGCACAGAAAGCACAGAGAGCTACTCCTGGTTACCTGCCATTTTCTTCAAGAGCACTGTGGGTGGGTGGGTGTCTGGAGGCGCCCAGCTGTCATTTGCACCTCGCCCGAAACAATCGCGAGTCAGAAATCCTCGCTGATCTCCTGCAGATTACTCAGAGGTCTGCCACCTTCTGCCCACCCCTCTTTGAACAGCCGGATCTTAAAACAGGCTCACTTTTGACAGGACTGAATTCAGCGGAACTTCCCATCCAGTGCCAAAACTTGGATCCTGTAAATGCGAAATAATCGTATAAGAGGAGAGAGAGGGAGGGAGAGAGGTGTAATTTGCTCTATAATGAATCATAAACTGCACGCTTTAAGACAGGAAGGATTGGTGTGGCGGTGTGAGCCCAGCTCTGAAGCAATAGCGTCGTTCTTACGCTCTCTATTGATTTATCGATTCATTTTGCTTTATTGGGATGAGTAATCCCCTCCCACACCGAGGTTTTGAACCAGCCAGCTGTAAAGGGACTGATCTCGTGTGTGTGTGTGTGTGTCCCTTTTTTGGTTTCGGATCCTGGAAAAACTGATGCATCCCCGAGAGCGCCTTGGAAAGCAATGATTAGGAGAGTTCGAAGGGGTGGAATTTTTAACGTGTCACCAAAATATAAATCCATCTGTAGCTTTAGCGGCGGCGGAGAGGCCAGAATTTAGCAAACAAAGAGAATCTGGAAGTTCAAATAGTTCGAAAGTAGAGTGTCGCTTCCCCCCTCTTCTTGTTCAAGTGTTTCTCATTAAAAGGGAGTAAAAGAAAGATATTACCACCACAGTCCTAAACGAACCCCCTTAGAAATCAGTGCCATTGATTTTTAAGGCCGCTTTGGTCCACCTAATAGTAATGTGTTCAGATCGGAGCTGTCGAGGTTTTATTTTCGTCCCCCTTCTAAAACCGTCGAGCTTTCCCCAAGGCCTATAGACCCCGAGGGCACCAGGTCTAGTCCGATCTTGGAATCTAAGCAGGGTCAGGCCTGATTGCTACTTCCACGGGTGGCCACCAAGGAATACCAGGTGCTGCGGGCTTGATTTTGGGAAGGCAATGCCAAACCACCTCTGAGTATTCCTTGGCGAAGAAACCCTATGAAATTCATAGGATCGATAGGCGAGTTGAAGGCA
The DNA here is from genome assembly GCA_030847615.1 of Gambelia wislizenii. Classification (NCBI taxonomy): domain Eukaryota; kingdom Metazoa; phylum Chordata; class Lepidosauria; order Squamata; family Crotaphytidae; genus Gambelia; species Gambelia wislizenii. The sequence continues at coordinate 157,563,014 of JAUMIR010000001.1, read as the reverse complement.
CATATAGAGAAAAAGAGATAGAGCTCTCCCATACATCTAAGGCGAGGCCGTCACAAACCCATCGAATTAAACCCCTGTGGCACCGCGCAGCTGCGCACGGGCGCAAAGGCGGCGAGCTGAGGCTGAAGGAAGCCTGCGCGGAGTGGGGTAGGGGAGGGCGCGCTTCCTCCAGGCCAGAGAGGCAGTGCGCGAACACGCGTGGGACAGGATCACTTGCAGACCAACATTTCCCGCAGCCTGTCCCTTTCCCAGAGCGCTGAAAGAGCGGCTCTCGTGAGAAAGACAGCAAGTTTCGAGGCTTTCCACCAGTGATGGTGAAAGAGCGTGGAGGTTATCCTAACGTTGCCCCGGGAAGAATAAGCAATCGCCCGCGTTAAGTTCAATGAGTGAATGCCGTTCTTGTTTCTATGCTCAGGAGACGGACAGAGGGGCTGGCCGATTAAACTGGCTTCCCTTTCTTTCTCTCTTTCTTATCTTCATTCCTTCCTTCCGTTCTTTTTTCTTTTCCCAAACCCTGGACCTTTCCATCTCCTGGTTGCGCCTGTGAATTTTGAAACAACGATCGACCCATCTCCCACAAAATGGAAGCGACCCAATTAACTGCTATGACTTGCTTGGTTTTAACTGAATTTAGCTTGCATTAGCCTGTGTTGTAAGTCGCCTTGGGTGCTGGAAGGCGGCATACTAATTAAATAAATAATTCTACAGAAAGTGTCCCCGATTGACAAGAGTCGCTTAATGGCCACGGAGAAAAAAAGGAGATAGATCAAAATATAAATAATTCACACGGCACTTTGAAAGCTGGCACCTTGATCATATAGCAGGGATTTAAAGCATAGATCCCTCCCTCGGAGGCACGGGGAGGGGGCTATCCAGAATTTCAGGTAGGGACACAGTGGACAGGTTGGGGTTGTAGACAGGTGAGATCAGCAGGACATATAAGTACAGAAACTACCGACAGAAACCATTGGAAAAGAATAGGAAAAAAAGTGTCCACTACTGGACCTTCAAGAGTTCACATTTCTGTGACAAACTTAAAAGAGCCCTCACTTAGAGGAGGAGGAAGAAGGAAAAGTAGTACTAGCAGTACTATTACTGTTCGGAGAGCAAAAATAGTCAGATGCATAATGCGATGAAGCCGAAGTTTAAACGTCATTTTTCTTCTTCCAACAGCCCATTGATCTCAACTGTTTACAGCCCCACTATGTCTGCTGCGTATGTGTGGAATTAAAGGCGTCTGGTGTGTGGAGTAGACAGGAGGCTGTTTCCGGGCATTTTCCTCCGCCTCCTCTCTGCAACTGAAGCCCTTTCACATTACACAATTATAGCACTATGACTCCACTTTAAGGGTCAAGGTTGCATCCTATGGAATCCTGGGATTTGCAGTTTAGGGAAGGGCATTGAGAATTCTCAGCTCTAAAGCCTTACCAACCTACGAATCCCAGGATGCCGTAGGATGCGGCGGTTGCAGTAAAAGTGGAATCAGAGCCTGTACGGGCTAATGTGAAAGGGCCCCAAGGCACTCAGCGAAGTTTACTCCCAAGTGAAAATGAGCAAGCGAGTGTTACGGTGGAAATACTCAAAAGAAACGCAATTGGGCTGGGAGAGGAGAGCAGAAGAAAAACGTTGTCACTCATCACGTCCAGACTTCTGTGGTTCTGAAAAGAAAGGGAGTCCGAATAACGTTTACTGCCGCTGGACGTCAGCGTGACTGAAAGGAGAGTTTCTTTCCGATTAAACGCACCCGCGTTGGATGGAGCGGCGCTCTGTCGAGGCGGTTGCCAACTCTCCGGTCCGGATGAGACCGGATTTGGCATAAATGAGCGCTCCGTCCTAATCCGAAGGGTCTCTGGACCCGATTCTCTCCTCCCGCTACACGATTTCACGTGGTGATTCGCACCCACCTTTTCAGTATCCTAATCTTTGACATTCTCTCTATTTAAAAAGAAATCCCAAAGGAAGTGCCGTGATTCATAATCGCCTTCTGCATAAATGCAGAGGAAGGTGAATTCTAAGTCCAGTCTCATTCATCCCTTTTGGGGAAAGGTTGAGGAATTTATCGGAGCAAAGCAAACTCTGAAATGATCCTCAAGGTTGTCTCTTCCCTATTCCGGATTACAAATATTGAAACGGGGCGTTTCAATATGCACAATAATAATCATTTCAAGCTGACGCCCTGGCCGGGAGCGGAGGTGAGTTTGAAATTGTTTTCAAATCATCTTACAGAAACCAAACAGAGAGATCCGCTCGGTCACTCCCGGTCAATTGTTCTGCCAGTTTGGTTCAAACTTGTTACACCGGTAGAAAGAAACCAGACGGTTGAAATGCGAAAAGACCGTCTTTCCGCTCCCATGTTTCACATCGGAGTCCACAGTTTACGGGAGGAAGGAGGTTTAGACAGGAGGTTCAGAAAATCAGAGACATCGAATTAAACGGATGTTTTAGGTCTCGACTGGGGAGGGGGGCATTGGCCAAGAAAGAGTCCGTTTTAACATCCAAACTTCCTTTAGTCAGAAGCCCCTGCGAAGTAAATGAGTGGGATTGTTTTTCTAAGCACAGGTCTTTCGGATCGGGGTCTGGAAGCTGCGCGATCCTAATCTTACGCACTGTGCTGTGTACAGATTTACTCAGTAATGAAGATGCATCCACTTCACCCCATTGGGATGAAGTCGAAGTAACTGGGCGCAGGGTGACCGCCCAGACATACCCGTAGGCAACGCGGGGATTCATCTCGCCTTTTCTCTCTCCCCGCCCCCTGTTCAATAAACTACTACTTCTTCTCTGCGATCCTAAATATACTAGCCGGAGACAATGGATTCGGTCGAGATCTGTCCATAACCAAAGTGCTTAATGTATCTGTATGACTGTAAGAGAGAGAGAGAGATTATGGGATTTAAAATAGTTCATCCCGAAAGGTCGGGAAGTGATTTCAAAAGGCAGAGCCATCCTTTCTTTTGATCGATGTGGTTCGCTGGGAAACATCTGCTTGATACCGCAAACCAGCCCAAACCTTTAGCAGCTTGGCAAGAAATAACGTGTTCGACGCTGACACAGTCGATTTTATGTTTAGTTTTTCTTTTCTTTTTTTATAGGAGGATTTCCCCACTTTCTTCCCCCTCCCCAAGGAGTCGGTCCAGCTGAACTGAGTGGAGTGACTTCTCTGTGTAGGCATGCCTAGGATCGTGCTGGAAGCCTGATCCCAGAGTCAGGGCGAGAATGGCTAACGTGTGTAAGGGCCTTTTAACGGCGTTTCTCGTTTTCGTCCTCCCTGGACCACAAACGAGGAGCAAGAGGGGAGAAGAGTAAATCCGGAGCAAACCTCTTCCACCACCGCCCCTTCATGGCTCCTTCTCGGTTTCTCCCCGTTTTGTTCGCCTATTTTCCTTTCTAAACCACCCCCCAAGCCCTCCGCCTCCCTCCCTCTTGTGTGTTCAACTATCAGCGAACAAAGGGGTCGTAAAAGGCTCCAGTCATAAAGGTGCTTCAAAGGTCGAGATGCTGAACGAAAAATATGGGAGATCAAAATTAAAAAGGGGAGGGAGAGCGAGGGGGCTTTGCGCGGGGGGCTGCCTTGTATGCGCACACACACACATCCCTACGGGCTGATTTCGGGATCGCGGGATGACACCCGTCGCGGTTTCACACCCCTTCAACTCGGGGACCAGACTTTTGAAGCAGCCGAGCTGACTCGGAATTCAGCTTCCTCGCGAGTAAGTGCGGCTCCGGTCTCGACGGAGTAGCGAGGTCCTGATTTAGACCCCCCCCCTTCTTCCGTTAGGACAAGAGCACCCTTGGCTTCAGCGCTTCTAGATCCGTGCGGGGAGGGAGAAAAAGGCGTTTTAAAACGGGTTTTAAGGAAACCTGGCTGGCGACTCAGGTCAATTCCACCGCAGTGAGTGGAGCCGATTTCCCAGGCAAGGCGTTTCTAAGACGGGGCGGGTGGCGAGGGCTGGAGGAGGGAGGTGAAGGGCTTCAGGATGAGCTGCCTTCCTCCTTCCTTTCTCCCTCCACCTTCATTCTTGGAAACCTTGAGGCGGACTTTCGCAGGCCAGGCAAGTAGCCGAAAGCAGGACTGCATCGGAGGTAAAGTGGGAAGGGGTGGGTGTGTTGGGGGGAGGAGGTGTCTCTGAATATTTCGGCTTTACCGTAACTGCGGCTCCTCGTGAGCAGGCGAAAGCGTGCTTCCAGCCAAAACAGTCCCGACGGATGGTTAGGGGCTAAAAAGGGGCCATGGACCCACTCCTAGCGAGCCAGTATAAACTGTTCTCAATTATTGGCCTCTGAGGTCGTTCAAAAGTGAGAGAAAAGAGTAGACTATCCTCCATTCATTGCCTTAAGGGTTTCTCCTGGTCTTTTTCTACTATTTGGTTCCTCACATACACGGAATCCATGACCTCCGTCGAAAGAGGTTGAGGTTCAGGAGGTGATTATCCATTTGTTGTTGCTGTTTGGTACTTTCAGGAACATCGCCCTAACGCAGCCTTTCTCAATCCTGGTAGACCCCTTCAAATAATTTTCAGGTCTCAGGGAACCTCTGCCTAAAAATTATTATATCTACAGCTCCCCAAAATGTGCATTTTTTTTCAATCCCGATATCTCTTGTGGAACCCCTAGCAACCTCTTAGAGAAGCCTCGGGTTCCAGGGAACCCTGGTTGAGAAACCTTGCCCTAAGGGGAGGCCTAGAGGGTTTCCTTTGTCAAATTTCTTCAGAGGGAGGGATTCCAGAAATACACCCAGAGTTTTCGTGGTGGCCACGTAAAAACAACTACTACTATTTACTGGTTCCCCACCTCTCGCCACTGCGCAGAACAAAAGGCGCTAGACGATTAAAAGGAGTCCCAAGACACAGTTGGGTCACTCCTAAGGGTTGCCCGCTTTTTTTTTTTTTTGGTAGGTAAATGGGCTTTAGAGACATGGCATCCACACTAGAGAAATAATCCAGGTTGAACTGGATTGTTCGCATGGCTCTTTCCTATGGAATCCTGGCATCTGTAATTTGATGTAGCACCAGCACTCTTTGTCAAAGAAGATTAAAGACCTTGTAAAACTTGTGTCGTGTGGATTCCACTCAACAGGACTGGAAACCGTTGAGGCCCCGGAGTCATCCTTACCGGAGAGGAAACCCCAGCCCCCCCCCCCATCACAAGGCAGAGGAAGGCTCCCCTCCATTACGGGCAGCAGATTTTGGATGTAATCAAGGGCAGCGATTTTTTTAAAGTAATTGAATATTTATCATGGTTATATCTCTACTTTCAGGTAGAGGCGCTTGTGAGCTTTTCAGTTTTCTGCCTCGGGATGGCCTAAGGCATTGGGTGAAAGGCAGTGTGGTGTGGTGGTTTGTGACTCTCGGAGGCCAGGGTTCAAATGACCCTAAGTCGTGGAAGTCCACTGGGTGGTCCTGGGCAATCATCCCAAACCTTGACAGGTCAAACCTCTGAACAGATCTTGTCACGAAACCGCCACGATACGGTAGCTTCAGGGTCACCATTAAGTCGCAAAGAAGGCAGCCAGTGGCAGCAAACTTGGACTTCAAGGGGGCGGCGGGAACTGCAGTTTTGCAACACATCTTTGGCAGGTCCGGGTAAGACCGAAGCAGGCACTGAGGTTTACTCCCAAATGAAGGTATAGAGGAAGGCAACGTCTGTCGTCCGCCATCGTCATGACCCCCACATCCTGAAGCGGGTCCCCAGACCAGGATCTTTACTAGGCCCCCTACTTACTGCTAAGGTTAAGGGCAGCCAGATGCTCTACAGGATTTGGGATAAAAATTAAAATAAGTCACTTTACATGACGACACCAAAGTAATATTTATATTTATTTTTAAAAGACTAAATGGATTTGCATAATAAGAAGTTACAATAATTGTGGGGGGCCATGGCCATCGCTCTTTGGCGGAAACCCTCATCTAAACGACAGGCAGCGCCATCCTGAACACTTTCCACCTGCGCCCTGGGACTTAAGCCTCACGGCCAGTGGCGATATACTAAGCGGGGGCGGGGGGGGGGCGGAGAGGCTGAGCTGCCGGTGACCCCGTGGGGGAAGGGGAGAAAGTGGCACCAGCCTTAGTGACGCCCGGGGCCTGGGCCTCTCTAGTGGCGGTGAGTTCCACCGATTTCCATAGGGACTTCCGACGGCCAAGTCTTCGCAGGCCTCCCCGCCGCCTCGGTTCATGAGTCACTCTTGGCGGGCGCCACCCTTCGAGCCTGGCTTGGCCCAATACCCCACCGGCTGGGCCAATGGCACCCTAGGCCAAGCCACCCCCCCCCGCCTGCAAAGGTTCCTGAGAGCCAGGCCTTCCTCTTCCGAGCCAGCCAATTGGGGGGTGGGGGGAGTTGGATCGCCGTCCTTATTATGCTTTTTAATTAGCCTCCCCCGCGCTTTGAAGTTGTTGCTCGGCTGGGCAGGAAGCCTGAAGGGTTGGCTTCAGTCATTTGGCTTCGCAACATGGCGCCCTTCCCTGGCGGCGGCGGCTGGGGGGGGGGAGGCTGCAGGAGGCCATCGCGTTCCTTCCCAGCCAGGCCTGGCAGGCCGATCCGTGGGGCAGCCCAGAGCAACCGCCCCTCCCCCTCCCACAGGTGGATACAGCTACTTACCTGAGGACACGCGCCTCTCCCTTTTCCGGCACGATGCTTAAGGCATGGCGATTGGCTTCTTCTGTCTTCCTCTTTCTTTCTTTCTTTCTTTCTTTCTTTCTTTCTTTCTTTCTTTCTTTCTTTCTTTCTTTCCCCTCCTCCTCCCCCTCTTCTTTCTTCCTCTGTCCCTTCCTCCTTTTCTTTATTCTTCCTCTTCTCTTTCTGCCTCCTCTTCCCTTTTCATCCCTTTCCTCCATCTTTCTTTCTTTCCTCCTCCCCTCCTCCTCTTTTTTCTTTCTACCTCTTCTTCCTCCTCCTTTTCTTCCTTTTTGATCCTTCTTCCTCTTCCTTTCTTTCCTCTTCTTTCTTTTTTCCTTCCTCCCTTGTACCTCTTCTTTTTTCTTTTTACCTCTTCTTCCTCCTTCTCTTCTTCCTTTTTAATCCTTCTTCCTTCCTCTTCCTTTCCTTCCTCCCCTTTCTTTCTTTCTTTTCCTCCCTCTCCTCCTCTTCTTTCTTTTTTCCTCGTCCCTTCTTCTCTTCTTTTTTCTTTCGACCTCTTCCTCCTCCTCCTCTTCTTCCCTTTTGATCCTTCTTCCTCCCTCTTTCCTTCCTTCTTTCTTTCTTTCCTCCTCCTCCTTCCTTTCCCCCTTCTTTTCCTCTTCTTTCTCCCCCTACCTTCCTCTCTTCTTTTTCTTTATATCTCTTCTTCCTCTTCGTATTCTTTTTTTTGATCAATTTCCTCCCTCTTTCTTTCCTCCTCCTCCTCCTCCTCCTCTTATTCCTCTTTCTTTCTTTCTTTCTTTCTTTTCCTCCTCCTCTTTCTGTCTTTCCTCCTTCATCCCCTGTCTTATTTTTCTTCCTCCTCTTCCTCTTCTTTTTTTATTTCTTCCTCTCCTTCCTCCTTCTCTCCTTCCCTTTTCATTCTTCTTCCTCTTCTTTCTTTCTTCCCTCCCTCCTTCTCCTCGTTCTTATTCTCTTCAAGATGACCCGCCAGAAAGATAATAACGCCACTACTTATACTAACAACTCAAAAGGATCGGGTCCATGGGGCAATTGACGGCAGAGAGTTGAAGCGGGAGCTTTAAGGTGGTCTCCTCCCATTTTGTCTTTACAACAACCCTGTGAAGTAGGCTGGGCTGAGGGACGGGCTAGACGGAGAGGTGGCCCAAGTTTACTCAGAGAGGAGGGAGGTTTTAAACCGGGGTCTCCCCACTTTCCTTCTGAAAGAGTCTTACCACTGGTCCGACCAGAAGCATAAGGTGCTACAGTTCAGGCTAGATCCGAAGCCACATCGAAGGGATGGCCACCTCCCTGCTCTCCGCTCCCTCCCCCCTGATTAAGAAGGAAATATTAATTTTGATTTTATCTTCGCCTTTATTCTTTTTTATTATCCTTCTTATCGATTTTACCTCACGCTCTGTTACAACATTTACATTTTTATCCTACTCTGCTCTGGGAAGTCTTGCTTTGGTTCTCCATGTCTTTTGGACTTCAGTTTCCAGAAGTTCCAGACAGCTTTCTAGTGCTCAGAAATTCTGGAAGTTGAAGTCCAAAACACCTAAAAGACCAAAGTCTGGGAACGACTGGCCTAGAAGGAGGACTTTACAGATCTTCCAGAGAGACAACAAACCCTTGCATCCTGAGAAAATCTGAGGAACGCCCATGAGATTTAGGGCGGGCAACCTGTGGCCCTCCAGATGTTGCCGGACTGCAACTCCCATCGGCCCTAACCAGCATAGCCAAAGATGAGGATTAATGGGAGCTACAACCTCGCAGTATCTGGAGGGCCATAAGTTAGTATACACACTGACCCACAGGGGTGCACCCACATTATACAAATAATCCAGTTTGAAACTGGATTATTTGCTTTGGCTCCTTCTTATGGAATCCTGGAATTTGCAGTACTTTTTGGCAGGGAAGGCTAAAGACCTTGTAAAACTACAAATCCCTGGGAAGTGAGGCAGAAGGGAAGGAGGCATTTGTAAAACTACAAATCCCTAGGAAGGAGGCATGGGAAATAATCCAGTTTCAAAGTGGATTATTTGTGTAGTGTAGATCGGTGACGGTCCGCTTAAACGCGACAGCCCTTACTTCCAAGTAGACATGTGTAGGACCGCAGCATTCACTTGGTTTTTACTGCCAAACTGGGCGCCTGGGATTGGGTCAGACTTGGCGAGCTTCCCATTTTGGAGGTTTAAAAGCAGACCATCCTCCCCTTGCCTAAATTCTTTGTGGATAAAGCAGCGAGGTCACCAGGCAGCCGTGGGAAAGGAGGAAGACCGCGACCTCTTGGGAAGATCTCCCGCAAGAGGGATCTCAGCCTGGGCCCGGGTCAGAAGACCCCAGAGCGAGACAGGGGGCGCTGTAAATTGAGCCAAAGAGGCTGGAGGGAGGCTCCTAGCTCTGAGCTGCCTGAGGCCAGGCTTCTTCCACTTAATGGGGCCAGAGGGAAACCTCTGCTGACTCTCTTAAGAGTTGCAGTCGGAGGTACTTGGCTACTGCAGCCCCTGTAGGCATCCCATTGAATTCAGTGGGGGGCTTCCAATACTGCACAAGCCTGCCATGTGAGGCGCACATTCCTTGGGTTCTCATTGAAATCAACGGGAGAGGAGAAATCTTGCCAGTTCCTGTTGGGGTGCATCAGCATACATTTAAAAATATATATTAAAGATTCCAGGGAGCAAGGCCTTTAGGAATATCTTCTTGTGAAAAGTAAAAATTTTACTGTAGCAGAGTTAGGCAGAGACACAAAGTCAAGCAGACTCAATAAGCATTGGTAAGTACTATAAATCACTCAGTCATTAAAGCCACTTGAACAAAATAAAGACAAAATCAACTTCTTCTTTGAAAGGATACTTGAGCATTTACTAATAGGTCTTGCAATCTACATATTTAAAGGCAAAAGTAGTGCCTTTAACTAACTAAAGGATTTCAGGGTAGAACTCACCCAATCCAGTGAATTCAGGTAAGAGTAAAGGCAAACAAGGCTGGATTTCCCTAAGATTTGTTTGCAGTGGCATCCATGTTTCTTTGTTCTTCAGAAAAGGTGAATGCGGGTAATAGCTCCCATCTTCATGCATGCTGAGTTAGATGAGTGTATGTACCTTGTGAGAGGCTTCTCTCAAAAGAGAGGACAAAGAGCAATAAAACATTTAAATCATGAGGTCATGTGATGAATGATTCAATGGTCACCCCATAGCTACAAAATGACTAAGGTAGTTTGAAGAGAAGGGGAGGAAAATATAGATTTCAAAGGAGTTCCCTAATCCTAGCAAGTGGGAGGTGCAGGAAGAAAGCTATATCTCCAACAACCTCATTCTCCTGGACCTTGACCCACATCTGGAAACTGTCTCTTGAAAGAGGCTTAGTCAAGATATCAACAATAATCTCTTCTGTGTTGCAGTATTGAGTTGAACAAGTTGATTTTGACACATCTCTCTCACAATGTAGAAGGCAATGTTGATATTCTTAAGTGGTTTGTCACACTGAGAAATCTTGATACAGCGTTGATTATCTTGCATCAAAATGGCTGGCTTGGGTTCTGTTATTCCAAAATCCAGAAGTAAATTCTGCAGCCATTTTATTTCATCACAACCTGTTTTTGCTGAGACACACTCTGCACCTGTGGAACTATCAGCTACTGTACTCTGTTTCTTACTTGTCCAGCTGATGGCTCCTATTCCATAAAATACAATGTTTCTGCTAGTTGATTTCCTGTCCAGCAAATCCATGACCCAGTCAGCATCTGCATAGGTATTCAGCCATGGCTGGTCACATGCTGGCAACATCAGTTTGAAATCTGAAGTTCCTTTTAGGTATCTGCCAATTCTCTTCACTGCCATAAGATCTTTGAGAGTAGGAGAGTCAACCATTCTGCATAAGATGCCAACAACATTTGCAATATCAGGCCTTGTGAAATTAGCTATGTACAGAAGTCTTCCAACTGCAGTTCTGTACTTTTCACCGTCTCTTAAGGGTTCAGATATTTCATTGTTCTTTAAGAATTCTACTTCCATTGGAGTTGGCGCCTCTTTAGCATTCTTTAAGCTAAGACAGTCAATAAGATCTATTATCTTTTGCTTTTGATTAAGGAAGAAGCTTCCATCATTGCTTCTTTCAATTTGTTCTTCAAGGTAGTGTGAGATGTCTCTCAAGTTTTTGATCTCTCTCTCAATCTCTCTCTCTCTCTCTCTCCAGATTCTGGACTATCTCTTCACTATCTGCTTTGTCTCGACTGCACAGGATCAAATCATCAACCTAACTTGCAATAGAAGTCCATTTATTATTTCTGAATCTCTTGTAGACACATTTATCAACAGTGCCTGGAGTGAATCCTTCTTTGAGAAGGAGCTGATTTAGTTTTTCATTCATTGTTTTGTGGTCTGTTTAAGTTCATAGTTTTCAAAATTTCCCATGCATCTCTAACTGTTCTAAGTCCTTTAATTTCACAAATTATTCCAGTATCTACAGCCAAAATTCTGTAAGCCAAGACTCTTTGATCATCTCTATCAAATTCATTTTGTGCTCTGCCAGGCTGGGCAGGTCTGGCATCTTGTATTATATGAAATAATCCCATAGCTTTGAGATATGTTTCAAAATAAAAAGACCATTGCTTGTAGGTTGCCCCTTTAGCATTTAGTTTCTGAATATTCAGTATGGAGCTGAGATGAGGATTAGCTTCAGACATGATTGCTTAATTGCCTTTGTTCCAGTCAGGCTGAAGTCAGATGAGAGTGGCAGCTGAGTGATCAGACAAAAAAAACCTTTGCAAAATAAAAATAAATTGAAACTTTTAATAGTCTCTAGCTGGGCCCATAACCTAACTTGTTGGGGTGTATGAACATAAAAATCTATCTATCTATCTATCTATATATATATTAAAGATTCAAGGGAGCAAGGACTTGGGGAATATCTTCTTGAGAAAAGTAAAAATTTTACTGTAGCAAAGTTAAGCAGAGACACAAAGCGAAGCAGACTCAATAAGCATTGGTTAAGTACTGTAAATCACTCAGTCATTAAAGCCACTTAAACAAAATAAAGACAAAAACAACTTCTTCTTTAAAAGGATACTTAAGCATTTACTAATAGGACCTGCAATCTACATATTTAAAGGCAAAGGTAGTGCTTTTAATGAACTAAAGGATTTCAAGGTAGAACTCGCCCAATCCAGTGAATTCAGGTAAGGATAAAGGTAAACAAGGCTGGATTTCCCTAAGATTTGTTAGCAGTGGCATCCATGTTTCTTTGTTCTTCAGGAAAGGTGAATGCATGTAAATGAGCGGATAGCTCCCATACGTATCTTGTGAGAGGCTTCTCTCAAAAGAGAGAAGGACAAAGAGCAATAAAACATTTAAATCATGAGGTCAAGTGATGAATGACTCAATGGAGATGATGGCCACAGTTGTAGCCACAAACTCAGATAGAAACTATTCCAGAACACAGCCTCACAGGGGGGGGGGACCCAAGGAAAATCTATGGATGCTGGCCACGAAAGCCTTTGACATCACATTGATTCAATGGTCACCCCATAATGTAATGGTCACCTACAAAATGACTAAGGTAGTTTGAGGAGAAGGGGAGGAAAATTCAGCATGCAAAGGAGTTCCCTAATCTTAGCAAGTTGTGGTGGTGGGGTTGCAGGAAGAATGCTATATCTCTAACAGTTCCCTAAAGAGGTCTCGGAAGGAAAAGAAAGAGGAGGAAGGAAGAGAGGGACAAGGGTGTTCTGAGCCAAACATTTATTGTTGAGCATCACATCCTTTGCACATGTTCAGAAGCACTCTCTACTGTTCTTCCCGACGTTTCAGTGTGACAGTCAGAAGGGGGGGGGGGTCTGTTCTTGTCTCGTGATTCAGCGTCAGCCCTGCCTGCTTAGGGACATAACCCCGTTGTTGTAGGGTTAAGGAAAGGAGGCCTCCATGAGCAATCGTTGTGCTACTAATTTCTAACTGGGGCGGCAGTGTGTGTGTGTGTCTGTCTGGGAGGGGGTCGCATTCTCAAACAGCCCTCCAGGAAAGAGGCAAACTCTTCCCCCAGAATCGTTCTTGTGGGTGGGTGGCTGGGTTGCTGAATTAACGTTGGGGGGGAAGTGATGGAAACCAGGGGGCATAAGCATGGTGTGTGCGTGTCAAATGAGGGCAGTATCCCTCGAATAAGAATTCTGTCCCAATAAAGAAATTTCCCTTCAGTCCCCAAATTTTTAGCTTTGTAGTAACTGAACACTGGCGGAACTTTGAGAAATGCCGGGTAACTATCCAAAGAAAAGAAAGGAGCAAATGAGAAGGGCTCAGGCTTCCTCTCTGCAATGCTAGAAATTTGGAGGATGAAGGAAAACTTCATGGAAGGGGGGAAGAATTCTTAGGGTGCGTGTGCCTTAATTTCCCCCTAAAACTCTAATTTTGCTTTGCATTCATCGTCTTTCTTTGGATGCATGCAATTGATTTCCAAAGTTTTAAGTTTCTGCAATGCGAGAAATGTGGGGAGTGAAGGTAAATTTCATGGAGAGGGGGCGGCAGAATTCTTATTGGGAGGAGTGCCAAAATTTTGCTCCCACCCCACCGCACCCGCCTACATCCAAGGAAACCCGTTTTGGGTGATGGCGAATTAGAGCTGGTTCTCAAGGTCGGAAGAGGGTGCGTCCTCCTTGCCTTTCCCCTGCTTTTGAGGCGGCTCCCACCGGGTCACAATTCCTTGCGCTCCGGGGATGCCTGTCCAACGTTCAGCCCAGCGGTGTGAGCTTGGAGACCGTGGGGTCACTACACTCAGGGCCGGTTTAAGGCACCGGCGGCATCAGCATCCGCAGGGGGGAGGCATCATTGTGGGGGGGGGCATATTAACCCTCCTCCTGCAAAAACATTATTAGTAATAATCTGAAATATCCTGTATTGTGAATAGCTTAGGTCGAGTTAGGTTACATTGACCAGAGATAAACATATGGGACCCCCAAAAGAAAGCATTGCTGGGGCCCCCAAAATTCCTTAAACCGGCCCTGACTACACTTTTATAGCGCTAATATTCCACTTTAACTGCTCTGGCTGCATTCTGAGGACTCCCGGGATGTGCAGTTTAGTGAGGAGCCTTTAGCATCCTCAGCCAGAGAGCTCTTAAGCCTCCCTAAACTACAACCCCCCGAATTCCACAGGAGGCAGCCGAGCAGTTCAAGTGGAATAATCGCACTATAAGAGTGGAGCGAGTCCTTTCGGCTGGCAGCGCTTCTAAGATCCGATTCTCGGCATCCTTTGGAACGCAGCTCCTTCCGAAGGCTGCTTGACGAGTGGCAGAAGGGAAGTGAGAGCGGGGCTCTGGCTCTGGAGACCGGGGTTCGAATCCCCCGCTCAGCCGTGGAAAGCCACTGGGGGACCTTGGGCAAGTCACACATTCTCAGCCTCGAAGGGAAGCGAAAGTAACCCCCCTCTGAATAAATCTTGCCAAGAAAACCCCGTGATAGTGGATTGAGCATTGGACTGCGACTCTGGAGTCCGGCGTTCGAATCCCGCTCAGCCGTGGAAAGCCACTGGGTGACCTTGGGCTACTCACGCTCTCTCAGCCACAGAGAGAGGCGAAGGTAAACCTCCTCTGAACAAATCTTGCCAAGAAAACCATATAGGGTTCACCTTAGGGAAGTAATTCTGTCACTTTCGATTCCATATGAGGAGAAAGACGGGATATACATTTCATAAATTAAAATAAAATAAACCATTCTTGCTCCACTCCCCCGCCGTCGCCCCAACATCCTAGCAGGTAAACACGCAGGCAAGCACGCGTCCCCACAACACTCTCAAGAGAAAGCGAAAGAGGATCTTTCCGCTCACAGGTAACCAATAGATGAGGGAACACAAATACTCCGGCTGTTTGCTTTTATTTGCATAGTGGGGAAGGGGAGAGAGGGGACAAGGGAGCCCCAAACCAGTATGATCTTCACCTCATCGGTGGCGGCGAATCTGTTCTGGATTTTAGTCTGAACTTTAAAAAGGCTATCAAAATAGCTAAAACCCTTCATTTTCCCCCCGACACAGAAACCACCAGATTCTAGGCGACACACCTTTAAACCGGCGTGGATCAACCTGCTCCCCCAGCAGAAGTGAGTGGGAAAAGCTCCACAGGCGGGTGGGGGGGATGCCGTGTAGACCTGAGTTTTCCTGTTTTAAGTCCAGTTCCAGAATCTACCGTAAGAAGCCCCCATAACAGATCGGGCGCCTTGTCGTGTGAACGTGGCCTTCCGTATGCTCTTGAAACTGGGGAGAAAGTCTCCTCATCATTTTAACCATGACCCTGCCCCACTCCTTCCCGGAGAGTTGCCTTTCCATTAAACAGATGCACTTTTAGGGAAAAAATCCAACTGTGTTACTCGGACTAGCGCCCTTCCCATGAAATCAAATCAATAGGAAGTTGGCAAGTCAGTACCTAGATCAAGTCCGGTTGATTCAAAGTTTCTATTCTAGTCTGGGGAACTCATAATCCTGAATGTATGTATCCCCATGTTTCTAAAACTGCCTGACAAGTCGTACCGTTTGCCTTACGTGGACTCAATTAAATGGGAGCTGCCTCGTTACCAGGAAAGCAGCCCCATTGTCTTAAAAGGACGGAGGCTGTGATGCTGAAGGCATTTGCTAGGGAGTAAACTCCACTGAGTTCAGCGAAACTTCTTTCCGAGTAAACACAAACAGGAGCATCTTGCATGAGCCAGAACTGCGAAGTGGGGAGGAAGGTTCAAATACCAAATTCGGCTAGAAACGCAGCGGGACCATTAGGGCAGCATGACTCCGGAGTGGCGCCTAATGCTCGGTAGCCTTAGAGAAGGTGTGATTCTCTCATTGCCCACTCCCACGCCAAGACTGGGAGCGGGATAATAGTAATTAATAGGCGTTACACACGTTGTCTGAGTGTCGCTGCTGTTGTAATTTTATTCAAAACTAGGGTCGGGAAGCCCCTTTATTGGACCACTAAAATATCATTAAGAAGGCGACTTTTTGAATTCTCCATAACTCCTTAGGCATCATCATCATAATCATCATCATTATCTAGACTTGTATGCCGCCTTTCTCCCAGGACTGGGACTCAAGGCGACTCACCACACATCACAACATTATCATTACCATTATTATTGTTGTCCTCCTCACTTCACATTCACAAGTACTGGGGAGTTCACCTTGTAGGTTCGCGCACCGAATTGCTTCCCCTTTACTTGGTGCAACCAGGGCTGAAGCTACCGGGCGGGGGGGGGCAATGAGGCCATAGCTTCCCCCTAATAAGAATTCTGTCCACCATAACGAATTGTTTCCTTCATCCCTCAAACTGCATTGCAAAGAGACTCTGAAAACCATCCACACCTAGACACTCTCATTTCTGCTGTGCTCTCCTTCCCTGGGTCACTTTGTCTGCCCCCTTTCACTGTGCGCATAAACCTGGATTTCCAAAGTTTTAAGTTTCTGCAACGCGAGACATTTGAGGACCGAAGAAAAATATCATGGGGAGGGGCAGAGGTGTTCTTGGCAGGGGGCAAGGCCTTCCTTTTGTCCCCAGAGCCAGGCTCCTGGCTGGAAAGCAAAAAAAGGGAGAGCACAGTTGCCTAATGTGTGAACTTCAGGGCGCGCAGGCAACGCCTAACCTTCGTTTCTGTAGGGCTGAGCTTTCAGTATAGTTTTGCAGACTAAGCTGGAATCCTCCACTCTTCGCGATGCAGACAGAGAGAAACTGAACCCGCATTTAATAGCCCAGCCTTTTAGCAGTCGCCGCAGTTCCCCAGAAAAGCGCAAGGTTTGGGTCAGTGGTGTCTCCACGAAGCCTCCTCCTCCTCCTCCTCTTTTGACCCTCTCGCGGCTCCCTGGAAGCAGAAAGTGAGGCGTTTGGAGTCCAGGGGACCTGCGATTCTTTCTCCCCACCGTATGCGTGCGTGTGTTTAATGGAAATCTCGCTCTGGAGGCAAAGCGGGTTCTCGTGTTACATGAAATATACTTTTTTAGAAGTACTACCTGCTCCAGCTGTTCTGGGAGGGAGGGAAAAAAAGGAAAGGAAGAAAAAAGGAAAGAAGAATTGAATTATGGAACTAGGAAACATATGGAGGTTGCGCATAGCACCAGGAAAGGGCCATATGAAAGTTATAAATTTCGTTTTTAAAGTAACCATTGTAAACGCGTTTTTATAGGCTTCGCAGTGTTGTATGACATCTGTAATGTTAATTTTTGCAATATACTTTCCTTGAAAGATACCTGGGTTGGCTGAGACTTCGCGGGTGGGGGTGGAGAAGCAGGGTAGACGAAGTGGAGACCAGTTGGAGATGGGGAACCCAAAGAGCACCCCCGAGAATTTCAAAATGGAGGGGATAGGCCGGGGGAGACGTGTTTCACCCTGGTTTTTGCCCACTGGAGACGTTCCGTGTGTGTCATCTGTTGGCCAAGGAGGCAGGCGTTTGCAAAAGCAACGGGGTGGGACGAGGATCTTTTGTTTCGTTTGTTCTTTGAATGCCAAGTGGAAATGGGATTAACAGGAAATGGCTCAGTCCTCTTACGGTGCAACCCGCCACGTGTCTACCCAGAAACCAGTCCCATTGGAGTTCCATGGGGCTCTCTTCCAGGTCAGGGGATACGAGGGCTGCAGTCTGAAGGAGCACGGTACCTCGAGAAGAGATACCACAGGCTTTTGCGAGACTTGCTTCTAACTTAGCTTCCACGTATTGCGATGGGAGAACCAGGGAGGGCAAGCAATCCTGGATTTCAGAGGCTGGGAATGTAGGGTTGTCCAAATGTTGGAATGTAACTCCTGTCGTTAGCATAGTCCATGATGAGGAATAATGGGAGTTGCAGTCCAACAACTTCTGGAGGGGAGTCACTTATTGCCCCTGTCTTTGCTGGTCGTGCTAATCCCAAGCCAACATGTTTAAGACTGCAGCTTTAAAACATTTGCCTTGATTTCATTTTAAAACAAAGCGGGACCGAGGAGAACGCCTCATATTTTCTGAATAGTTCCCCAGGTTCTGAAAGCTGGAGGTCAAAGTTCAGTGAATGTAACCCACCCCAACACTTGTGTGTATGTATGTGCCTTAAATTTCATCCTACCCCATGAATTTCACAGGTTTTTTTTTTGGGGGGGGGCAAGGAATACTCAGAGGCGGTTTTGCCAGTTCCTTCCTCTGAAATAGAGCCTGCAGCACCTGGTATTAGTTGGCAGTCTCCCATCCAAGTACTAACCAGGGGTGACTCTGTTTAGTTTTCAAGATCCGACAGGATCTGGTGCTTTTAGGATATTTAGGCCAGACACCTAGACAGATGTATTAACTGCTTAAGACTGCTTAAGAGCCAGGATGCTTTCATGGTTTGGGTGCTGGACTATGACTCTAGAGATGAGGGTTCAAATCCTGGCTAGGCCATGGAAATCTGCTGGAGATACAGCATTCTTCCTGCATGCCCCACTTGCTTGCTGATAGAGCAAAGCAAGTTTTTACGAAGTTTTAGGAACCTCCTTGCATGTTTAAAAGTTTCTCCCCTTTGCCTTACACTACCCTAGTGTTTAGTGGGCTTGGCTAGTAGCTCTGACTCAGCCAAGCCAAATGGAATGACCATCTTGTCATTCATCACATGACCTAGGTCTTCTGACCTCATGATTTAAAAAGTTTATGACACTTTGTCCTCTCATTGGGAGATAGAGATACACAGCTCTCACTCATACACACTTGCGTTCACTCACTCTGAAGAAGAAACATAGATGCTGCCTGTATGCAGACGTAGGGATGTCCTGCCCAGCTTTTACCTGGGAAAGAGCATCTAGTATGCAACCTTGAAAAGAACCTCTATGGACTTAAACAGACCATGAGACAATGGAGTGAAAAGTTAAACCAACTCCTCATCAAAGAAGGATTCACTCCAGGCACAGTTGACACATGTGTCTATAAGAGGTTCAGAAATAATAAATGGACTTATATTACAAGTTATGTTGATGATTTGATCCTGTGCACTCAAGACAAAGCAGATAGTGTAGAGATAGTTAGGAATCTCAAGGAGATAGATATCAAAAACTTGGGAGACATCTCACACTATCTTGGAGTACAATTAGAAAGAAGCAGTGATAGAAGCTTCTTCCTTAATCACAAACAAAAGATTATAGATCTTCTTGACTATTTTGGCTTAAAGAATGCTAAAGAAGCACCAACTCCAATGGAAGTAGGTTTCTTAAAGAACAATGTGGAATCTGAACCCTTAAAAGATGGTGAAAATTACAGTTGTCCCTCCACATTCATGGATTTGGCATTCACGGATTTAAGTATTCACAGCTTTAAAATATTCTTAAAAAAATAATAATCGAAAAAGCAAACTTGATTATAAGGGACACCATTTTGCTGTGCCATTGCATATAATGGGACTTGAGTATTCACGGATTTGGGTATTCACAGGGGGTCCTGGAACCAAACCCCAGCAAATGTGAAGGGACAACTGTACAGAACTGCAGTTGGAAAACTTCTGTACATAGCTAATTTCACAAGGCCTGATGTTGTAAATGCTTTTGGCATCTTATGCAGAATGGTTAACTCTCGTACTCTCAAAGATCTGATTGCAGTGAAGAGAGTCGCCAGATACCTAAAAGGAACTGCAAATTTCAAACTGATGTTGCCAGTGTGTGACCAGCCACAACTGAACACCTATGATGCTCCTGACTGGGCTGTGACTGTCAACTAGTGGAAACATTTTCTTTTATGGTGGAGGAGCGGTAAGTTGGACAACTAAGAAATGAAGTACCATTGCAGATTCTTCCACGGGTGCTGAGTGTGTCTCAGCAAAGACAGCTTGTGATGAAATCAAATGGCTGCAGGATTTACTTCTGGATTTTGGGAGAACATAATCCAAACCAACCATTTTGATGCAAGATAATTAAAGCTGTATCAAGATTTCTGAAAGTGACAAGCCACTCAAGAAGAATGTTGACACTGCCTTCTACAAGGTGAGAGAGACGTGTCAAAATCAACTTGTTCAGCTGAAGTACTGCAACACTGAAGCAATGATTGATGATATCCTCACTGAACCTTTACCGAAGGACAGTTTCCAGAAACTACAAGAAGGAATAAGAATTCTCAGTATGGGTCCAGAAGAATGAGAAGGGGACTGTTGGAGATACAGCATTCTTCCTGCACCCTCCCCACTTGCTTGCTGATAGAGCAAAACAAGTTTTAGGAAGTTTGAGGAACTTCCTTGCATGTTTAAAAGTTCCTCCCCTTCTCCTTAATAGAGATATGTTATTATTACTGTGCTGTACTGGGGAAACCTTTAAAATTGGTACCAAAGAAACAGTTGGCTTTAATCACCTTGGCAAGCAAAGTTAGCAGAGTCTCTGTTTAGAACACACACGCAGCAAAAACGTAGCAGCCCCAGACACACAGTCCATAATCAGCCATTCACCTTTGTTTCTTGCCCTTTCAAGCTATGTCTAGCTCAAACAATCAATGTACTCAAAATAGTTTAAGATCATATAAAATATCTTTACTCATGGACATCATGTGTGATAATTCTGCACATAGGAAGAAAACATGAAAATAGACAAGAATAACAAAATATATCTTGATAGCTACGGCTCTAAAACAAAATATGCAGGAGCATGTCCTGAGACTACTTGCCTCTAGGACATCTCCATGGCGAACTCTCTCCTCGTGTGTCTTCCAGAACAAAGTGGGCCTTAAGGAACCTCCTTCTTCCAGAAGGCACTCATGTTACAACAGGAAATTATTCCATCCTTTTTGTTTACATTCAGCCTTTAACTATTTCAGCAGTAAACAAGCCAGCATATTGGATTGCTACTATATATCCCAACACTCCTCACACTACCCTAGTGATTAGTGGGCTTGGCTAGTAGCTCTGACTCAGCCAAGCCAAATGGAATGACCATCATGTCATTCATCACATGACCCAGGTCTTCTGACCTCATGATTTTAAAAGTTTATGACTCTTTGTTCTCTCACTGGGAGGTAGAGATGGGCATGTTCTCACTCACACACACTTGCATTCACTCACTCTGAAGAAGAAGAAACATGGATGCTGCCTGCATGCAGATGTAGGGACGTCCTGCCCAGCTTTTCCCTATCTTTCCTGATCTTACAAAATGGGTGAGTTTTACCCTAAATCCTTTTAGTCAGTTAGGATGTTAGCTTCCCATGAATATGTGGACTGCAAGAACTATTAGTAAATGCTTAAGTATTCTTTTAAAGAAGAAGTTGTTTGTCTTTCTTTAGTGTAAGTGGCATTAATGATTGAGTGCCTTACAGTACTTTGCTATACTAGAAGATATTCCCAAAGGTCTTGCTCCCTGGAATATTTAATACACCCCAACAAAACCCACTGGGTGACATTAGGCAAATCACACTCTTTCAGCCTCAGAGGAAGGCAAGGACAAACCTACACTGCAGAAATCTTACCAAGGAAACCCCATGATAGGTTTGTCTTAGGGCCTCCATAAGTGGGAAACAACTTGAAGACACACAACAATAACAACAATCCATTGCCTGGATTCATATCTCACCTTTCTTCCCCAAATGGGACCTAGGCCAACTGAAGAAGAATACAATTAAAGCCTGAAACAAGTTAAAATATGAAAATACGATCGAAAGCCATCCAATAGAGAATCAAAATCACCTTTAGAAAGCACTTTTCTAAAATTCTGATTTTTTTTTTGGTTAAGGCCTTTGTCTTCCACCTGAACAATAGAGAAAGGGGGTAAAACCTGGGGGCAGTCATCCAGTAGGCCCTGTCCTTCTTCTGCTAAGCTATTGAGTTCTTGAGATTGGCTTTAACTGAGCACTCTGACCTGGAGAGGAATATGTAGCTATCAATAGCAACTTGGTGATATTCAGATAGTCTGCATCTAAGCCATATAAAGCCTTATAAGTCAAAATTAGCACTGAATTGTCCTGCCAAACAGACCAGTGAAGCTGTTTCAAGAAGGGAGTTATATGCTCCCTGTATCCAGCAGCATGAAGCCAGGTTTATTTCACAAGGCATTTACTTTTAAGTGTACCCACAGCTCTTACTATTAGCTCAATGTGCACATGATCTCAGTCAAGTACTGTGTTGAAATCAATAGGAAATAGGGTTGTGGTGTGTCACACAGCTGTAGCAGTCAGTTCCATGGAAGACAATAACAATGCAATCTTATACATTTCTGCTGGGAAATAAGTCCTCTTGATCCAAATCTTGTTGGTTATTTCAACCAGAGTAGACCTCCACCTCTCTCTCTGGCTTTTCTTCGCAAATGAAGATTCAGGAAGATTTCTGCAAGTGCGCTGATGACTAAAAAGGCCAATCCGAGATAAACAAGTCCGGTTGCAGAAAGCACAGCAGAAGGTCTCCTTGGGTGATGTTTTTGGGTTGTGATTCTTTCTGCGTTGTCGTTTCTCTTCAAGACTTGTTCAGCATGAGTTCTCAAATAAGGCTGCAGCATTGTGGATAGTGCGTCTCCATGCCTCCAGATGTGAGGCCAGGGTGGATAACTGTTGGTGATAAATTTGGCAGAGCCTGAGAAGTTGTTTCAAGGAGTCTTTGTATTGCTTTTTTGGAGCACCCCTCTTACGCTGACCCGTGGCGAGTCAGTGCTTGCTCAAGGACAGCAACATTCGTCACATAGTCAGTCCAGTGTATATTTAGGATTGTGTGTAAACAGCGCTGTTGAAAATGTTCGAGGAGTTGTAGGTGGTGGCGATAGGTGACCCATGTTTCAATTCCATAAAGGAGGATAGACAGTACAATGGCTCTATACACAATGATTTTTGTGCTTTGCCTCAGGTGTTTATTGCTCCAGACTCTTTTGTGAAGTCTTTCAAATGTACTATATGCCTTTGGTAATCTGTGATCGATCTCTTTGTCAATCTTGGCATCTGAGGAGATGATGCTTCCCAGGTAGGTGAACTGCTGAACGGACTTGAGCACTGATTTGCCGACGGCAATGTGGGGATGGTGGTGTTCGTCCTGTGGTGCAGGCTGGTAAAGAACTTCTGTTTTCTTCAGGTTGACTTCCAGCCCAAACAGCTCTGCAGCTGTTGCAAAGCAGGATGTTAGGCACTGCAGAGCTGCGTCTGTGTGGGCAACAAGGGCAGCATCATCAGCGAAGAGGAGCTCACGGACTAGATAGTTTAGAGTCTTAGTGTGAGCCCTCAGATGGCTTAAGTTAAACAAGCTACCATCAGTATGGTAACATATATAGATGCCCTCGTCTTCTTCAAGCTCTGCCATAGCCCTTTGGAGCATCATGCTAAAGAAGATTGTAAATGAAGTTGGTGCAAGAACACAACCTTGCTTCACTCCATTAGTTATTAGAAAGGGCTCTGAAAGAGCATTGCCATATCTGACTTGACCACGCTGGCCCCTGTGTAGCAAGATAATAATTTTAAGGAATTTGGGGGGACATCCTAGTCTTTCCAGGATCTGCCACAGACCTTTTCTACTCACAGTGTCGAAGGCTTTGGTGAGGTCGACAAATGTTACATAGAGACCCTTGTTCTGCTCCCTACCAGAGTAGACCCACTAAATCAATAAAACTTACATAAGTGTTGACTTACCAAGTTTGCATCCATTGGCCACAGAGCTGAATGGATCTATTCAGTCTGTTGTGTGCCTTCAAGTCTTAAAGACTTATGGAGACCCTAAAGGGGGGGGCTGTCAAGAGGTTTTGCCTTTGCCTTCCTCAGAGGCTGAGAGAGTTGTTGGGCTATATAGTTGCAATCCAATATGCTGGCTTGTTTAACTGCTGAAAGGGTTAAATGGTAAATGTAAACAGAAAGGATGAGATAACTTTTCCTGTTGTAATGTGAGTGCCTTTCAGAGAAAAGAGGTATGTCTTAGGTACCTCTTTGTTCTGGAAGCCACCACAAGGAGAAAAGGCACCATGAAGATATCCTAGAGGAGGGAGTTTCAGGACACAGCTCCTGCATGTTTTGTTTTTAGAAATGTAGCTTTCAAGATATATTTTAATATTCCTGACTACTTTCAAGTTATTACTGCCATGATCTTTGAGATGCATGTGAGTAAAGTATTTTTCATATGATTTATAAGCTACATTTAACTACTTTGATTCTTTTAAGTTAGAGTGTGGAAAGTGGGGCGGGGGGGGGGGGAGAACTGTGTGAATGGCTATTTAAAAACCTGTGTGTTTGGAATCAGTACATTTTTCCTGCACATGTACCTTTAAACAGAAACTCTGCTAAGTGTGCTTTCATAGGGGATTAAAGCCAACCGTTCTTTTGGCACCAATTTTAAAGTTCTCCCCTGTATAGCACAGGGGTGGTAATCCTCATCCTCATCCTCATCCTCATTAGTTTATGGGCCCAGTTTTTGATTCCAGACCAGTTTTTTTAAAAAAATAGCCATATTTTTTGGTGTTTATTATTTTTAGGGAGTTTTAAAAGAGTATGTTTTTCCACCCTCCCCCTTGAGTCTTGCTGTCTTGATTTTAAAAGGGTCACATTTTTTTCTCTTCCTTGAGTTGAGAGCAGTTTTAGATAACAAAGACAGCAATAATGGTGGTCATTAATACTCAACACATGCTACTTTGCCTGAATGAAAACAATTATGCCTTGTGGGAAAAGGTAGTGCAAAATAAACTCAAAGCACAGGTTTTTTGATGTTATTAAGCAAGTTTTAGCTGCTGATACACGAAACATGGAGAGCATGGGAAAAGAAAGATCCTTTAGTTCAAGAAGTAATTTTTCAGAGTTTGAAGGAGGAACTGTTGAGATATGTAGTTTGCAATCCAATAAGCTGAGATGTTTAACTGCTGAAAGGGTTAACTGATAGAAGTAAACAGAATGTATGATTAACCTCCTATTGAAATGTGGTTGGCTTTCCAGAGGAAGAGGTGTATCCAAGTCCTTTCTTTGTCTGGAAAGCTGACGTGAGGCACACACACTTGCCATGATGTTTTCCTAGGAGTAGGAGCCACCATGCAGGGGCTCCTGCATATTTTTGTTTTTCACATACAGTTTTTAGTTGTATTTTACTAGTTTAGCCTTCAATTGTTGAAATGCTGCTAATATTAACTGAGATATATGCACACTGTAAGTAAAGATGTTTTTATATTTTTAAACTACTTTTCAGTGTTTTGAGTCTTTAATGCTAGAGAATATAAACTGAGGACAGAGGAATTGTGTGGATAGCTATCTTAAACCTGCATGCTGGAATCGATACATATCTGCTGCATATGTATTTTAAATAGAAACTCTGCTGATAAGGTTTGTGCTTTCAAAGGGGGTTAAAGCCATCCGTTTAATGGCACCTGTTTTTGCAAAGATACTTCCAATAAAGCACAGGGGGTAACAATTTTATCAACACCCCATTAGGAACAGCTAATTTACATTGCAAAATGCACTTCAGCAACACAGATGCTGAATAAGTTGAGCCAAATCTATAGTATGAATTGTGGCAAGACCCAGGCAAAAGCAATCCATGATAGGATGAGATTAAAGCTGATTTCAAGGAAGGGCTGTGAGTCTCATATAAGAAAGTTCTTAGAACTTCTTGATAAATTAATTTCTCAAGGACTTGTAGTAAATGAGATGCAAAAGATTGCTTTTTTCACTGGCACATTAAGAGATGATTTCAGTGATTTCATTACAGTGACTGATACTTTGCCAAATTTGAATATTGATGAAGTTCTGGGAAAACTTAGAATGGAACGTTTGGATCATAGAGATTTGAATCCCAGGAGAGTTTTGTCTCATACGGGCTCAAGTTACATTGCTGAGAGAGCACAGGGAAAGACTCCTCCCACCAAGCAATTAGAGGTTTGCTGTTTTAAATGTAATAGGAGGGGTGACATTGCTAAACATTGCAAGTTTAAAGAACAAGCTGCAGCCAATGGTAGCTCACCTAAACAGACTCAGACTGCAAATTCAAATTCTGTCCAGAGGGGGCAGAGGTTTCCTCAAGCTGATGAGAAAGGCCAGTTTCAGGATAAGACAAATCTCATAGCTCACAAACAAGTTTTGTTTTCCAATGATGTCTCAAAAATGGATAATGGGACTGAAAAATATGAAAAATGGTTCATAGATACTGGGTGTCTAGCTCACTGTACATATAATGCTGCCAATTTTATTGAATTGGACACTAGTGAAAATGGCAAGATTCAAATTACAAATGGATCTCACCATTCGATACAAGGAGTGGGACAATGAATTTTAAATTGTGCACTGCCTAATGAGAATGTGCAACATATGGCTGATAAAGTGATTTTTTCCCCAGGATTGCATTGCAATTCGATTAGTGTTTCTGCATTGGATGATAAAGGATTTTCAGTGTTGTTTGAGAAAGGCATGTGCAAAATATATGATGAAAACATGACTTATGCACAAGCATGTAAGAATAACAGTGGTCTTTATGAGTTGAATATTTCACATAAACAAGCATTTATGACTCAAGCTGCTGTGGAGCAATCTAGAGTGGATGATGAGAGCATTGACTTGTGGCACAGACACTTTGGCCATCGTGACAAAAAAGCTATACTTCAACTTCAGAACCAGGGTTTGACAACTGGTATCAAGGTAAAGCAACAAAGCAATGAGAATGCAAGTAGGTGCATAATTTGTGTTGAACAGAAAGCAACCAGACCTTCATTTAATGTGAGAAATGAAAAGAAGTATAGCAGAGTTCTGGATCTCATACACAGCGACTTGTGTGGACCTTTTAGAATCCCATCTCTTGGAGGAAATAGATATGCTTTAATATTTCTGTATGATTTCTCAAGGTACTGTGTCACCTATCTGCTGAAGGAGAAGAGTGAGACGTATGATGTGTTACACAAATATGTTTCCATGGTGAGAAATTTATTTGGAAAATGCCCCAAAATTCTTTGTTCTGATGGAGCTGATGAGTACATTACACAACACACACAAGCCTTTCTGGAAGATAATGGCATACAACATTTAAAGACTGTTAGTTACACACAAGAGATGATTCTGTGGCAGAACGTAAAATGAGATCTCTGGTTGAGATGTTTACTGGCTGAGGCTGGTTTACCCAGTAGACTGTGTTTACTGGCTGAGGCTGGTTTACCCAGTAGACTGTGGGGCGATGCTTTTACAACAGCAAATTAATTGCAGAATAGATTGCCAACAAAAGGAACTGAGAAGACACCTTTTGAGATGTGGCATGGCTCCAGGGAGTGACAACATACCTCCAGAACTTCTGAAAAGAAACTCAGCCTGGTGGACTCCTGTTTTAGCCCAGCTTTTTTCTTGGATTGATCATTCAGCAATTTTTCTTGCAGACTGGGGGCTGTCAATTATTACTCCAATTTATAAAAAAGGTAACCGTTCAGACCTGGCAAATTACAGACCAATTAGTTTGTTAATTGTAATCAATTACAATCAGCAAATTGTAATCAATTTACAATCAGCAAATTGTAAGCAAGCCACCTGCACTCAAAACTGCTAGATTGGTTAGACTAGGAGAATGTATTGGATGAGGAACAAGCTGGTTTTAGACAAGGATACTCAACAAAAGATCAGGGGTTTATTCTCCAACATTTGGTGGAAAAATATGCATCTCCACCTGGGGTGTGTGTCTCTCTATGTGTTCTTTATCGATTTCCAGCCAGCTTTTGATTTAATCCCTGGGGAAAGGTTATGGAAGAAATTAGAAGACACCACCATTGATAAAAGGCTGCTCACTCTGATGCGTGGCCTATACGAAAATACCCATCTTCGGGTAAGATGCAACCACTTATGGCTCCTTTCAAATCTAGTCCCTACCTTCAGGGGAGTTAAGCAGGGTTGTATCTTAGCACTTCTGCGATTTAAGTTTTATATTAACTCACTGATTAAAAGTTTAGCCAGTACTAGTTTTAACCCCCCTAAATGGGATAAGCAGCCCATATCAGTCCTCCTATATGCAGATGATGCTGTGCTCTTATAATTTTCATCAGTGGGTCTAAGGAGACTCCTGAAAGAAATTGCCAATTATTGTAATAATGGATGTTTAACTATAAATTATGATAAAACAAAGGTGATGGTATTCACCAGGAAGAAGACCATCCACAAATGGCAAATAAATGGAACGCCTATTGAACAGGTCACAAATTACAAGTACCTTGGGGTAGTTTTTCAATCTTCCAGGACATGGAAGATCCAGAAGGAAAGAGCAATAGAGAACGCACAGAGGACAACATTAACCCTGTTGAGATTTTTCTATATGCAAGGGAGTCAGCACATCCCTTCTGTCACCCAAGTTTTTTCAGTCAAGGTGTTATCACAAATACTCTATGGCTCACAACTGTGTACCTATAAAAACTTTGAATCATTTGAAGCAGTACAAAATTCCTCAGAAGCATATTTGCTACTCCTTGTTGTGTCTCTATTGCAGTGTTACACCTTGAGGCAGGCTTGATCCCCATTGAGGCTCATGTCTGGATCCTAAAGAACAATTACTGGCTAAAACTTATTTTTTTGCCCTGTTGGGCTGGCCCCTTTAACATTAAGAAATGGATTTCAATCCAAATGGAAACGAGAGTTACATAAGAGGCTTTTAACATATGGGTTTATTCCGAATGTCCTGATAGCCCTTGACTTTAGATATTCTTTAATATTTCTGGATGATTTCTGCCAAAATTGCCATCAAACAGCGTATAAGGGACATAGAGCTACAAAATAATCTGAGCCTTTTGAGATGTGGCATGGCAGGGTGCCATCCATCAAACATGTCAGAACCTTTGGATGCCTAGCTTTTGCTTACATTTCTAAACAGAAGTGAAATAAGCTAGATCCCAGAGCAGAACAGACCATTCTAATTGGTTATGAGAGTTCTACCAGGAGTTACAGAGTGATGAACTTAAACACTGGCAAAGTGACAGCCAGACATGTGGCCTATTTTGATGAGAACAGCAGAATTGACAAAAGAGAAACTGTGATTGACTTTCCAGAAGAGGATAATGTTGATTTTGACATTTTGCATGAAGACAGAGAGGATATGTCTGTAATTTCAGAAACAGAATGTGAATCTCCCATATTAATGCCTATGAATCAGTTTGATGTTGCAGAAGCCGACATGGACACAGAGAACGGAGATGACCTGACTGGACTGGAAGGTGATGGAAGTGCTGAAGAGATTCACTAGGATCCACAACAGGCTCCTCCCAGATACCAGTTGAAACCGAACAGAGGGGTGCCTCCACTCAGACTGGGCTACCTTGCAGGGTTGGCGTTATCCAATGAATCAACAGAAGAGGGAGATGGTGAGCAGAAGCCTACACATGAGGCAGCTCAAGATGTCAAATCTACTACCATGAGACTGTTTCTAAGCTTAGCCGCTTCTAAGCAAATGACTGTCAGGCATTTAATGTGAAAAATGAGAAATTGCACACAATATTGAGGGATTTAGGCTTCAAACATGGAGACTTATGTACACTAGATGCAAAGATGAACTGTTTACCTATGTTCTGACAAATGATGATGATTTGATTACAGCTACCCAGAGAGATGATGACTACAGAGAAATTGTGAGAAAACTGAACAAAGATGCTGAACTGAAAGAACTGGGAAATGCTACACATTACTTATACATGCAGATTCAAAGAGAAGAAGATGGTTCTTTCCTGCTAAATGAAAAGCAAAAGATTGTTAAGCTGTTAGAAACTTTAGGGATGCAAGATGCACACTGTGTTGACCATACCTATGGTAACAGACTTTACCAAAAATAATGAGTACAGTGAACTTTTGCCAAACAATAACATGTACAAAACAGCTATTGGAAAGCTGCAGTGTTTAGCCACAAACACCAGACCTGATATAGCCTATACTATTCGAGTTCACAGCAAGAAAGTTGATGCACCAAGTAAAAAGGACTGAAGTGCGCTGAAACGTATCCTCAGACATTTAAAAGGGACTCTAGATTTCCAGTTGAAGTCACCAGCTAACAGACCCAAATCTTGTTTGTTTTACAGATCCAGATTGGGCTGGATCCAGAAGTGATTCAGTTTCAACCAGCAGTTGCCTGTTCCTATATGGAAATGGGCCTATTTTTTGGTCCAGCTGTAAACAGAATGTTGTGGCACAATCCAGTACTGAAGCAGAGTACATTCCTGCAGCACAGGCCTGCAATATGTTACAATTGCTTGATAAATTGTTTGTTGATTTTTGTGTTCCAGGGCAGAAGCCTACCCTAGTCTTTGAGGACAACCAGAGTTGCATTAAGTTGTCTGAGAGTGGCAAGAGAGTGACACCAAGGAACAAGCATATTAAGACTATCACTTTGTTTGTAAGCTGGTGACTAATGGCATGATAAAGATGAAGTACTGTCCAACAAATGAGATGACAGCTGATATCCTGACAAAACCTCTGGCGAGAAACGCATTCCTGAGACTCCGTGTCAAGATGGGGATGATGGGATGCATATTGGCTTGAGAGGGGGTGTTGGGATATATAGTTGCAATCCAATATGCTGACTTGTTTAACTGCTGAAAGGGTTAAATGGTAAATGTAAACAGAAAGGATGAGATAACTTTTCCTGTTGTAATGTGAGTGCCTTCCGGAGAAAAGAGGTGTGTCTTAGGTATCTCTTTGTTCTGGAAGCCACCACAAGGAGAAAAGACACCATGAAGATATCTGTGACGCACGGCGTTCTCCTAGTGGGACAGGGGCGTTTCCTATCCCTCTGCTGCCACCACTTTTGTGATGCATGGCCTGCACGTCACAGCCAAACTATGTCTCCCAGTGGTGTAGCACAAGCACTCAGGTGTGGCTGTGTAGTCTGGTTGTATCTCCTTGCCTGAGAATCACGCACACCAGGCTGGAAGTTATGTTGTTAACAGAAGAACGTTCATTGTCAAACAAATAAACCATGTAACTGTATAACCAAGTTATTGGGCCTGCACAAACATTCGCTCTTTCTCTAAGCCTCTAACTTCCAAGGAAATTAAACTGTCTTGAATCACTCGAAGCCTCATCTCAACTATCTAAACTGAAAACTTCCTACTTTCCTCACTCACTCCCTCTTTATCTCCTCCAGAAGCCCCTCCTCCTTCTACATCTTCACAGAGGATTGGCTCCTGGAGTACCATATCCTCATTGGCTCCCTGACTGTCTGTCATAATATCCTAAAGGCAGGAGCTTCAGGATACAGCTCCTGCATGTTTTTTTTTTTTAAAGAAATGTAGCTTTCAAGATATATTTTATTATTCCTGTCTAATTTCAAGTTATTATTGCTGTGATCAAGTTATTACTGCTGTGATGCACATGAAGCCCGTGAGTAAAGTATTTTTCTATATTTTATAAGCTACATTTGACTACTTTGATTCTTTTAAGCTAGAGTGTGGAGGGCGAACTGGGTGAATGGCTATTTAAAAAACCTGTGTGTTTGAAATCAGTACATTTTTTCTGCACATGTATCTTTAAACAGAAACTCTGCTAAGTGTGCTTTCAAAGGGGATTAAAGCCTACTGTTCCTTTGGAGCCAGTTTTGAAGTCTCCCCAGTAAGCACAGGGGTAATAATAATAATCCCCATTGAGAGTGTGACTTTTGCAAGGTCATCCAGTGGGTTTTCATGGCCGAGGGGGATTCGAACCCTGGTCTCCAGAGTCCTAGTGCAACACTCAAATTGCACTATGCCACTCTGGCTCCATGGATCTATTCTAGTAAGGACTAATTCTGGATTTAGACAATTGAGTTCAATGGAACCTCTTCTGGCCTGTGAGTGTAGGGCTGCTGCCTTGGCCTTCTTTCTAGGTATTCAGAATTAGAATAGCCCAAGGAATGAGTTATCACACGCTTGGTATCAAACTAAATAAGAGCAGGTATGAATCTTGTGGTCCTCCAGAGGTTGTTGGTGTTGGGAATATTGATATTCAGTAGCAGAGTAAAAATAAACACACGTTCAGCGGAAGGTTTTCTATATACAGTATATATATATATCAACAATCAAGCCAGCCACCCAGACTCCCCTTTCACACAGACTAGCAAACAAAGAAACACTTCTCAGGCTTCATTAGAAGTATATAAAAATCAGTTTACTTATAGTATCTTGTGAAAGATGATTACACAGGCTTAGTACTTAGTAGAATATGTATGTAGAGAAGTAAAATATAAAGTTCTACATGCTACACACCCTGTATAGGATTTGGTTCTACATCACTAAAACAAAGTATGTGTGCCCTGTCTGGGCATCTCCCAGGGAAGAAGAATGAAGAAGAGCTTCCCAGCCTAACAAAGACTCCAGATGAATCTGCCCTCTGGAAGACAGGTTGTAAAAAGCTCTTGTAACAAATAGGAAACTACCAATAAACATACCTTACATGCAACTTAACTCTTTAACTACCATGTAACCATATGCCCATGCATGCTACATTGTATTTCCCAACAGTTGGACTGGCTATGTTGGCTAGGGCTGATGGGACCTGCAGTCCAACAAGCTCTGGAGGGCCACCCCTGAACTAGAATGGATAAATGAAGTGTTGCTCCTTGATATATGGGACATGCCTAAGACCTCCCTTGGCAAGTGGCGGGAAGAAGTAACCTTGGGTCCCTTCTTGGAGAAAGGCGGAATATAAAATAAATAAATAAACAAAATAAAGAAGGAGAGGTCAAATGACACGAAATGCGCAGGAAGCCACACGACAAAGAATTAACACCCCGTTTGTAAAATGTGTCTTTAGCCCCTTCCCCCCTAAAAACTTCGATCAACTCCCATGTGCCGGTGGTGACGAGGCTGAAATTGATTTCTTTTTCACACGAAAAAGGAACTGGGGATAAAGGAACCCGCTTCAGCCTCATTCAGTGTCTCCCTCCAGGCTTTCCTCAAAGCCAGAGCTTGGCAAAGTTACTTGTTTTAACCACAACTCCCAAAGGGCCATGAGGGGATAGAGGATTCTCCTGAACAGTAACTTCCCTTAAGTTCTGCCTCAAGCCGGGCGAATAAGAGTAGCCTCCTGTTGGAATATGTAGTTTGCAATCCAATAAGTTGAGATGTTTTTAATTGCTAAAGGGTTAACTGATAGAGGCAAACAGAATGTTTGATGTAACTTCCTACTAAAATGTGATTGGTGTTTCCAGAGAAAGAGGTGTGTCCAAATCCTCCTTCTTTGTCTGGAAACACTGCCATGAGGTCTGACACCATGAGACCTTTTTGAGTAACAGGACATGCATTGCAGTCCTGCACCTATTTTTGTTTGCAATCATGTAGTGTTTAGTTATTTTTGATAGTTTAGACTACAAGTTATTATGCTGCTGTTCTTCTATATGAGATGCTCTGAGTATGTAAGTAAAGCAGTTTTTGTACTTTTTAACTACTTTAAGTGTTTATGAGTCATTATTATGCTAGAGGTGTAACTTGGGGAAAATAAATGGTGTAGTTATCAAAACTTACCTGCTGGAATCATACACACAACCTCTGCAAATGTGTTTAAACAGTTAAACTCTGCTAATTTGCTGTGCTTTCGAAGGAGGTTAAGTGCTATCCGTTTCTATAGCAGGCTGTTTTGGAAGGTTCCTCCAGTGAAGTGCAGTGGGTGAACATTGTGAAATGTTCTATATATCCCAATACTGTTTATCACTAAACGCACAGGGCCTACCCAGCATTGGCCTACCAAGGGTGAGGGCTATTTCCCACCTCTGTCTCTGGACTCTGCACCTTTCTCAGAGTGTGGTGGAGTCTCCTTCTTTGGAGGATTTTAAACACAGGCTGGATGGCCATCTGTCAGGAGTGCTTTGATTGGGTGTTCCTGCATGGCAGGTGGCTTGGACTGGATGGCCCTTGGGGTCTCTCCCAATTCTGATTCCTTTGCCCACCAAGAGAGAGAGCTGCCAGCAGGAAGGAGCCATTGTTTGATAAGCCAAGGGGGAAGTTTCTCCCCCTCCTTCATTCAGTTCAATCCAGGGCCCCGCCCAGAGACCAAGGGTGCCCGTCTCAGAAGTGCATCCCTATCCGAGGAAGCAGGTTGTAATCCACACCTTTAGCTCTTACAGTAAGGTCACATCTTCCCAAAAAGGGCTACTCGAAGTCCCCACTTTTCTCTTCTAGGAGAGTGCCTGTGTATTAAGATCCAGAGCCCTTCCACATCATGCAATTTTAGCACTATGATTCCACTTTAACTGAAATGACAACATCTCATGGAATTCTGGGATTTGCAGTTTGTTGTGTGTCTTCAGGTCATTTCTGAGGCTGGATCCACACTACACAAATAATCCAGATTCAAATTGGATTGTTTGCCATGGCTCCTTCCTATGGAATCCTGGCATTTGTAGTTTGGTGAGGCACCAGCCCTTCTTGGCAGAGAAGGTGAAAGACCTTGTAAAACTACAAATCCCAGGATTCCATAGGAAGGCGCCATGCCAAACAATCCTGTTCAAAGTGGATTGTTTGTGTAGTGTGGATCCAGCCTCACAACCCTTAGGCAAATCTATTACAGTGTTTTCTTGGTAGAATTTGTTCAGGGGGGGAGGTTGCCTTTGCCTTCGTCTGAGGCTGAGAGAGTGTGACTTGCCCAAGCTCACTCAGTGGGTTTCCATGGCTGAGCAGGGATTCAAACCCTGGGGTCTCCCATACTGCTGATACACTGCAGAAATAATGCAGTTTGATACTGCTTTGACTGCCATGGCTCAATGCTATGGAATTCTGGGGCTTGTAGTTTTGTGAGATATTTAGCCTTCTCTGTCAGAGAGCTCTGGTGCCACAACAAAATACAAATCCCTGGTTTCCATAGGATGGAGCCATGATAGTTAAAGGGGTGTCAAATTGCATTATTTCTGCAGTGTGTCAGCAGCCCCAGGGTCCTAATCCAACACTCAACCCACTACACCACGCTGGCTCATTGTATTTGCAGTTTAGGGAGCAGTATTTAGAGTTCTCAGCGAAGAGCTCCTCTAGGGCTTCCCTACACCAGAAATTCCAGGATTTAAGGATGCAGCAGCGGTCAAAGTGGAATCATAGCGCTATAAATTGTCTAATGTTCTTACACTTCTCTCAGAGAGAGCTCTGGTCCACCACAGTTAACTAAAAACCCTAGAATTTCTTAGGGCGAAGAGACGATCGGTATAATGGTATGACATGGACAGAGCCGTATAGGGGCAGATACCTGGGGGGGCGTAACACTTTAGTCTCCGTCATTGGATCATATTTTAAATTGCAGCTTTCCCCGCAGACTCCACCGACTGGATTTCCTCCTAAGTACTGGAGGCCACTGGTTCAAGGGGGGGGGGTTCCTTCTGACACTGTGAAATGAACCGCGGGGGGAGGCAGAAATCCTAAGGTACCACCGCAATGCCTTTTCAGTAACTACGGTAGGGTTAGGATGATCGGGGCGAAAGGAAGACGCTGTTACTTTTATCACTATTATTCTAACCCAGTGGTTCTTAACTCTGGTCCAGGGTCCCCCCAGGGGTCGCGATGTCCTCACAGGGGGGCTGCGAAGGCTTGAAAGTTTCTTGGCCCACCTCCTCCCTGCAGTGGAGTGGCCAAGTGAAAGGATTCAAGGCAAAGGCTGGCTGGCTTGGCCTGCGCATTGCCATTCAATCTACTCCAGCCCCAAATTTGGAGGAAGAAACAGGAGAAAAGTCTTCCCTCCCCTCCAGTGCCTCTGCAGGAAGTTTAATGAGTGGTGTAATTGTATTATTATTATTAGGTATTAGTATTAGGGTTTTAAATCTTGAGTTAAGCCTTGAGATTCCGCGACAACAAAAGATATTTAAAGGGGGAGGGGGTCCCTGGAAAAGAAAAGGTTAAGAGCCACTGTTCTAACCCCATTCCTTGGACGGGAAATGTGTAGATTTCAGTGGTACTCTGAATGGGGTTGTGATAATGGGGGATTGCATCTCCTATTATCCTGCAATTCAGCGATCAGACCGCTGCAAACTCAACAATCAGGTAAACGAAGGCTTAATAACTTTAGGCTTAACTGGAGCTTGAAGAACACGTAGGAGGTACAGAACTGACAAGTATGGTGGATGATTAAATCCAGTATCTAGCAGATCGATCCTCCCCCACCCCAGTAAAACTCAAGGGAGGTGAATGTATGCCCCTGGTGGAGTTACATCTCCCCCGTTTGCGACGGGACGCCTGAAGTTGGAAACAGACGAGCCGTATTTACCTCTGTACCTGACTAGAAGAGAATCGAGGAAGCAGCGTACTACACACACACCCGAAAGGACCTGACCGCCATCTGGTCGCCAGGTTCCGAAGACCGCGCAGATTTTTTTTCCCCAACTTGCAGCACGAGTTATTTTTTTCTCCCTCACCCTTTTACTCACCGCCCCCGCCCTCCAATCTGGAGCTAAAGGCACGGAGTCTTAATTTTTCTTATCATCTGGACGAAAGCTTTCTTTCCTTCTCTCCCCCCACCCCTTCCTCAAGGCTTGCCAAACTTGAAATTCCTCTGCAATCAGCCGGACCAAAGGACTTCCCAGAGGACGCCCATCCTTTTTCCCGGGAACTCAAAGAGCCAATAGACAAGACACACACACACACACACACACACACACACACACACGGGTTAAAAATACTGCAGCGCTAAGCCGCGTCTCTTGTCGGTTAGCTCTTGTCTGTCGGCTAAACGCTCTGTGTGTGTGTGTGTATGTGTCTGATAGATAGCATTTAGATCTCACCTTTCCATCAATCAGTTTAAAGTGAGGCATATAGATCTCCACCCACGCTTTATCCTCTCAAATGTTGGATTGTGGCAATTCACAAAACAAATGGCTACTGTTTGGACTGATTGGGAGCCACTCTGCGGTTGACAGGGTCCCAAATCATTCTCCATAGGGGAATCCAAATCTAAATCTAAATGAATCTAACTCTAAATTTTCACATTTCTCCACAAAGAAATTCATTGACTATCATTGAGAATTAACAGTTATCAATTTCCCCCCCATGAGCTACAATTAGATGAAATTTGCAGACTTGTTTCCAAATAGATGAATGGGTGGTGTTGGTAGTGATATATGCCTTTAAGTGTTGGTTCTTTCATTCTTTCTTTCTTAGGAATTGCTAGTCAGTTTTTAATTTCCTGGATGAAATTTGCAATGCTATTCTCCCTTCCTGACAGGTTGAAGTCTGCCAAGTTTCAGAAGAATAGTTGTAAGAAGTTTTGCAGCCTGGGGTTCTCTCTCAAAAGGACACACTTACCTCATAGAGGTGTGTGTGTGAGAGAGAGGAGTGAGTGACTCACTAAACGAAGAACAATTTCAGAGGTTTTGTTGTTGTCTTCTGCTCAACTGACACCAAAGTGGAAGAAGACAGATGTGGTTGTGGACTGTGTGAGGGCATTTCCTAAGCCAGCAGCCAATGAGAGAAATCCTCATGTCCCACAGATTCCTCTAAATACAGTGCTAATATCCCCAATCTTAGGAAAAAGTACTAGGAAAATGTACTGGATCACACTCTTGGAAGTATCAAAGTCTCTGGTTATGGAGGTGAGCATTGTGATTCAAAGATGGAGTTGCCAGTGACAAAACAGAACCCCATCTGTATCTTTGTCTCCCTCTGAATCCAAATGGCCAGTAAATCTTCAGGAGTGTTCAGATCCAGATTTGTTCCTGTCATGGATAGAATCATAGAGTTGGAAGAGACCACAAAGGTTATCCAGTCCAGTCCGCTGCCATGTGGGAATACACCATCAAAGCACTCCTGACAGATGGCCATCCAGCCTCTGTTTATTAAAACATCTAAAGAATAGACCTGCTTCAATTTGGCCATCTTTCAAGCATGCTTCAGTCAGCCCAATTTGGTTTGACCTGAGGATTTATTTGAATCTGGAACACTCTCCTACTATTGTCCTAATCCTATGTGCCTATTCATTTCACTGTATGTTTGAAGTTTTGTAAACTGCCTTTTGCATCCCAGTTTTGGAATTAGGTAGGAATGGTGGTGATATTTTCAGTGGGGCTTACTCCCAAGTAATCTGGCTGTGTGGCCTCCAGGCAATGTGAGATGCATGGAACAGTATTGAGGTTCTACCACCAAAATGGAAGCTGTCACATGCAAATAGGAAGTGATGGCTGTCTGGAATTCTTATTTGTTAGCTTGTTGAGGATCCCTTGGATGTAAAGTTCTATTTGGGGGGAGGAATCTAATGGGGGGCAGAGAAATTTGTGGAGGCCAGGTGGTAAGTGAAAGGCTGATAGCCCATACAGAAGAGAATATGATTTACAAGTAACTAGGGATGAAGGCCATCTTCTTCACCTCCTGTTTAGGAATTTCCTGGAGAAGAGAAGGTTACATGCAGTCTCAAGGGCATTTTTGGGTCCCTGGACCACTATGGGGCTTCCCCAACTCTTCCCATGGGGGATTTTTTTTTTTTTTTGGCAAAAAGATTTGAAGAATTGCTGCTGTGAGAAGCCTCCACAAGTGATGACTGACCTTTTAAACAAGGTACATCCCATTCCACCTTTTTAAAGTGCCAGAAGTAGACTTCTGACCATCGTTAGTTTCATTATTTTCTGTATATCCATTTGGTTGGTTGGTATGATCTCTGGTGGGTCTGTAAGGAAATTCACAGGGGTGTGGCTACGAAGGGGGCAAAATGAAAGCATTGCCCCACCCCATAAGAATTCTGTCCCTCATGAAATGTTCCTTCTGTTCCTCCAAATTTCTAACATTGTAAAGGGTGAGACCTTGAAAATCATTCACACCTAGAACTATCATGTTTGCTGAGCCCACAGGTCCTTGGCCACTTTGCCTGCCGCTTTTCCTGGAGATCCTAAACTATATTTCTAAATGCTCAGCTTAAGTTATTGCAATGATGGAAATTTGAGGACTGAAGGAAAATTTCACCATGGGGGGGGAAATCATTTTATGACGGCAATACTCTCATTTTGCCCCTCTTGCTACATCCCTGGAAATTGACCTCTGAACCTTAACTGACCCTCATCCTATAGGCACCAGGTTGGCACACTGTGGATGGCAGAACACTGAACAGATGTTTGCTCCAAACCAGCAAGATACAGAATATTTGTTTTATGCAGTCAGGGCTTGAGGCTTAGTTAGTGCATTGACTTACTGATGGACCAGTAAGTGACCAGCAGTAAACGGAGCTCTCCAGGTTGGAGTCTGAGCAATGAGAGTAACCATGGAAAGGGCAGGTGTGATGCCCCTTCTTCTGGAAATAAAATTCTGAAGGTCTGGAACTCCTCCCCTCCAGAACCTCAGAGGAGAATAGTTCCATGAAACTCTGGCATCTCAATTTTTAAACACTTAAAACTGCTCTCATTCCCTGTAGGGAGTGCAAAGAACAACTGTATTCCATCTCCAGCAATTTTATACCTGAAAAATGCCTTTAAAAAGCATTTAAAGACTTAAAAAGGCCTGGAGCTATCAACATGTGATGAGTTCCCCCACATCCTCTAAAGGGTATCTTTAAAGTTTGGTATACAGTAGCCATATTAGAGACTTGGAGGTTGCATGTGACTAAGAGACCACACTTTGCCCACCCCCAGATAATGGGAGGAATTAAGTATGGAACTGCTCCTTCCACTGAGAAGAAACCTATTTTTACAGGCAACACCAGTGCACATTCAAGTACATGCAAGCCCTGCAGTGGGATATGTGAGTAATAGGATCTGATGATAATCTATGTATGGGCAACGTACAGAATCTTAGTTAAACCATTCCTCCCAAATGTTTGGATTCTGTATTTAAATGGATTACAATTTCCTGCAGAGGCTGGTGGACTTCATGTGAGTGGGATGGTGAATTTGCTCCAGGTTTTATTCTGAACTTTAAAGGAGTTATTTGAGTTAATGAACCGATTTTGGGGATAGAGTTCACCACCTTTTCAGTGAAGACTAAAACCAGGCATGGATTTTCTGCTCCACTGACTTGGAAGGTACCAGTTCCCCCTGGCAATTTTCTCTTTCTTTCCTCCCCTTCTTTTTGTTGGCCCCAT
Organism: Gambelia wislizenii; assembly: GCA_030847615.1. Classification (NCBI taxonomy): domain Eukaryota; kingdom Metazoa; phylum Chordata; class Lepidosauria; order Squamata; family Crotaphytidae; genus Gambelia; species Gambelia wislizenii. The sequence continues at coordinate 157,523,611 of JAUMIR010000001.1, read as the reverse complement.
TGATTCATGGAAGCTAGAGCATTTACACTTCTGACTCTGCCCGTTTGGACTGGCAAATGGTTTTACAGCTGCAAAACTGTGCGTGCCAATATTGCCTTTGTGAGTTCAGAAGGCAAAAAGTGACGGGGACTCACAGCCTGTCTGCAAATACACCCCCACCGTGCATAATGACATGCCTGCTTTAAGAAACTATGCCCACATCCTTGAAAAGCCTCAAACCATCACCTATCAAGCTGTGACATTTTAATACACTAAATAGCAATTTAAGGTCATTTTAAAAGGTGTCTTGGATTTATTAGTTAGTTTTCTCTCTGAATTCTGAACAGTTGGACTTGTCGTAAGTAAAGCACCTGGCTTTATGGGTGCAACAACTTTTTTTAAAAAGCCCTTCAATAAAACCCCCCTCCTATTTCTGAAACATGTGGAATGCACAGAACACACAGAGTGGAACAGAATAAAGATTTTATTAGCACTCATGTGGGATAAACTGCATAAGCCACTCATGGCTTTGCCACTTATACGTAACAAAGCCATGTTTTTTTTTTAAAGTATGCTTATGAAATCTTTATAACTATGCTGCTGTGAATTTTATATGCAATGTATACACAGAAAGAAGCAGATGGCTGAAAATTGGTCATCTTTAAATTAGAGAGCAATTAGTTATATGTCTTGTACAGCTGAATCCTACACATTCTTAGTCCGAAGCAAATCCAGTGGGGCTTATTCCCTGACAAGTACGCCCAGATTTCAGCCTGTGGTTTGTGTCCTTTTTGTGACTTATGTTAATATAACTGAGAGTTATACTAGCATAACTAGTAACTAAGGACAAGACAGTGGCAGAGTGAATTCAAAGACATCTCTGTGCCATTAAAGAACTTGGTTTAATCATGACTGGCCCAAGATGTTTTCCAACTTGAGACTAAAACAAAATAACACCCCTTCCTCCATAGAGAGAAGTAAATTGGACAGGCCGTTGAATTTTCCATCACCACAGGTGACAAAACAATGTCCTGCATCACATCTGAGGTAAGTAAATTAGTTCTGTGTGTGTATGTGTGTGTGTGTGTGTGTAATGGTAGGATTATACCTACTTTTCTTGTGCTTTTTTTTTTTTTTTTTTTTACCTGAGAGAACACCTCTCTAGGCATTTCTAGGTCTTCCAATGCATTTCTATGGTTACCGGCAAAAGTTGACCATAAAATTCTCTGGAGTACCTAGAAATGCCCAGAGCAGTGGTTCTCAACCTGTGGGTCCCCAGATGTTGTTGGACTACAGTTCCCAGGAGCCCTCTGAGGTCTCACCTTGACAGCAAGGTGGTCCTCCCAGTCATTAGTGAGGCTGTAGGACTGAACTCCCAGCCTCATTAATAATGGGGAGGACCATCTGGCTGTCAAGGTGAGACCTCAGAGGGCTCCTGGGAACTGTAGTCCAACAACATCTGGGGACCCACAGGTTGAGAACCACTGGCCTAGAAACAACATAATTTTTTCAGTTGCATATAACTGAAAAACCACGTTCAACAAATGTTAAGCGGGATTCTATGGTTTTTTTGGGGGAGTGGAAGGTTAAGTGGAAGGGAGTGGAAGGCCATTTTTACACTTTCATGGCGATTCTGCATCCCTAACCCTCATGAAAGTTGGGGGCTGACTGTACTGTCAGGAGGACTCAGCAAAGAGCTGCTGCTTCCGCCACTCCCAAGCATCTGCCACCTGAGGTAGTTATTTTGCTATATGGAATGGTAGGTCCAGCGTTACATTTAATAATCATTCTTCCCCTAGTGAATCCTACAAATTGCATTTGAGGAGGGCTAGGGATTTCTGGGAGCACTTTCACCACCTTAAAATTCCCAGAGTTCTTTGTGGGCAGCCATGACTGGTGTAAAGCCAACAGAACTGTGTCATTCAAGTACTCCAGGTGTCATGTTTGCTGGGTAGTGTGAGAAGCAACTGGGACTAATCTGAGCAGGGTCACTTCTGATATGCAGTCATCTCCTGCAGGTGGTGCCATGGGGCACAGACAGGAGAGAGAGGATGGTTACAGGGAACAAAGATTTTAAAAATGCGGTGTGGTGATTGTGTGTGTAGGTGGGTGGGTGGGTATGAGGGCATGCTATTTGGGCTCAGTTTCAGGTAGGAAAGTGTCTTCGGCTAGCATTGTGTGAGCAAAAACATTCAGAAGAGTAAGACAAAATGTCACAAAGTGGAGTGAGATTCATTCACATTGGTCAGCAGGTAGTTGTAATATCAGGTGTTTCAGACCTGGCAGTTAGACCTGGGGTTCATTTACACGGCAGATTTATTGCGGCAAATTGCGCTTTAATTCTTTTCCGCAGCTGTGGCAGTCAGTTTTTTTTGTTAGTTATGTCGCTTTATTGTTCAGACATGGAAAGGTGCGGGGGTGTGGCCTCCCAAGCAGAGGACGGCTTTATGGGGAAGAGGATAGATCCCCCGTGACTGAAAGGATTGGAAGCCTGCATTTTCTTGCTACATAAAGAATCACAGACTGCCAAAATAGCAGGGGGGAAGATCAAAGAAAAGTCTCTCTCTCTCTCTCCCCCCCCCCAGCAGAGACAGCGATAGATCTGAGGAGAAAGAGGAAGTGGGGGAAAGAGAAAGATCTGTGGAGAACAGATCTTTCCTGACTGAAAGGACTTGGGAATCCTTTTTCTTGGCAAACTGGATTCACACAGACTTGCAAAATAGCAGAGAGGATTTTTCAAAATTTCTTAATTGCTACTGAATCTCCTTCCCTCCCTCCACCTCTTTCAAGCCCACCCCTTCATTATAACAACCAATCACAGTACAGCTCTGCTGCAGCCCTTAGTGGAATAGTTATTTACACTAGCAATAATGCGCTACTTTGCAAATAACTCGGCAAAAGTAGTGACATCCCTTGCCACGCTATATTTGGGTGTTTTACCTTCCCCTCTTCTGAATGAGGCGATGCTGTGGTGCGATCTGTGGGAACAATGAGCTATCTTTGGGGTATATTTAGGGGAATATTTGCCCATGTAAACAAACCTCTGGACTTTGGGGTAGCAGTCAAAGAACTCACTCAGCAAAATGAAGAGAAGGGCTCCCAAATACCTTTTGAAATGAAGTAATGTTCATAACTCCATTACATCAATTCACTAGCACCGTTGCCCTGTATCCTATTAGTTAGTCCCTACCAGAGTAAATGCCTTGAATCAATTGTTACATGCTGAGTTGACACAATGGGTAAATCCCATGGATTCAATGGGTTTAGTGTAGTTGGGACTTACAGGATTTGGGCCATTAAACCCCCTTCCCCCCATTGCACATTCTGGTTGTGGTGGAGAAGATACAGCCTCCCCTACCTCCGCCCCGTGTCTCGGAAGGCACCACAGGCGTGTGTGTGTGTGTAGATAGGTAGACAGACAGACAGACAGACAGACAGATGTTTATTCACACACTGAACATCACATAGGACTGGGATCATGATTTCATACCCATCTTGCCTGACAGACCTTTTTTAAAGAAAGCTAAAAGGAATCAGGCAGTTTCTTTGGTTCTGTAACTCCACCATGCAAGTGTCTTAAATGGGATTATTTACATTTTCTCCCTCGCTCCAATGCACCCAATATGAAGATGCCAAAGTGCAGTATACATTACAGAGTTTCTATTTCTCTCTCCACAGGCGCATTGACATTGATGGAAGTTATGCACATGTTTAAAGGGGAGACAGGAGCCTTAGATCGTTTCCTGATCAGAGTTTACATAAGATCAAAGGAAGCCTAATAGAATTAAAGAAGAGCCAGATGCCACTTTGTTTATGTTCTGTAAGACAGTACTGGAGAATAGGAAAGAATATTTGGCAGCATTTAGCGGGCACCCAAGCAAGCAAACAATCTTCCAGGAGGCAAGCGTTGACTCACTCCTCCTCTGCCCTTAGAAGTGTGCCATGGATTTTGGAATCTTAGCTAGAGTTGATCTTTGAAGAAAGGCATTCCAGGCTATGAAATACAAGGACTGTTTTGTTCGTATGACAATAATGAGTTCCTTTAGGATCAAGCAGTGCTACAGTTTCTTTCCCCCTTATAAAGCATCAGAATATGTGGGAGTTTTCCTTCCTGGTGCATGATGATGGTGTCATCTAAGCTTCCAGTGGAAACGCTTCCATGTAATAAAGACTGGGGGCGGTGTCTTTGATCCTCATTGTGAACATTTTTGTGATGTTTTGATGTAATAGGACATGGGATATTTTATGGATGCTTTATGCTTACTTAAAATTACCACTTTTGGAGTTTTTGCAAGGTCAGAAGATAAGAGTGTTAGGCTCCTTTTTTGTTGTCTGCTTCTTTTCACTTAGCTACACCTCTTCCTCCTAAAATCTGAGATGTTAGATCCAGTTGTTGCTTAGGATCAAACTACTGAGAAGTAGCTGAGTCCCTCCTCTAAATGTAGAAATATCTGTTCTTCATAGCCAGAAAAAAAGAGAAAGAAGTGAATGATGGCTTCATTCAGTTGATCTATTTATTATGTGGTAACTCAAGACCCTTCAAGCAATCAGTATTGCATGTTAATCCTCATGTGCTCTCTAGGATGCACAAATGTATATTGGGTTTTCTGGCTCCAATGACAATTCCATTGTCTTGTGGGATATAAAAATGCCCCTCATCTAAAGAAGGATTTGTATGTGCAGAATCAAAGGTGTTCCACGCAAACACTAACAGCCAGAAAAGACAGGGTGAAATAAAAGTTTTTTTTTTTTTTAAATTAGGGCTGGCATTCTATTAGTGAGTTATGATAGCATAAATCCAGTTTACACTGTTGTAATCCCCTTTTTTGGCCCTTGTGGAAGTCAAAATTCTTTACTGACTATGGAACAACCAACCCTCCTAAATCCACTTTTAAACAATACAGGCACCCCAACAGAGCCATTTCCATGTTGCTGGAATGTGTGTGTGTGTGTGTGTGTGTGTGTGTGAGAGAGAGAGAGAGAGAGAGAGAGAGAGAGAGAGAGATCAGTGTGGACATGGGCATCTATTTTCTTATAGTTGGACACACTGCAAGGACCTCTGTAGCAACCTCCCAAGGACCCTTGGAGGTCTGTGCAGATCCCTGCTACAGTGCCTACAACTGCAGGAAAATAGCTGGATGTGTCTCTGCTAACCCTCCTGCTCTCCAATGACATGGAAATAGCTGTAAGGGATTGGGGAAGGGGGGCTTGCTTAAATGGTGGATTTTTAGGAGTAGTACCAGAAGACATAGCTATAGAGACATAGCTAACTGCCAGATATATATCTCCCAAGGCAGGATCTCAGCCTCCATTGGGAGACACAACACAACACAACACTTCCTCTATTGTGGGGTATTCTCTGACCCTGGTGATTTCCAATATCCCACTGCTCTGGGAGAAATTTCATTTTCCTTCAAACAAGACCAATGTGCTGACAGAGCATACAGTCCACTTTCCTGTATTGTAGTTTTCAAAAAAATTGTATGGAATTTTTTTTTGCGGGGGGTGTTGATGAGTTTCTAATAGTGTGATATAGATTGGGACAGAAAAGTACCCAATGGCAAAAACCAGTAGATTTGTTGGGACATTTTTTTTGATCCCAACTGGTTTTTATTTGTTTATGGGAGGAGGGGGAGCTCTACATACCAAGTGATGGATACCAGTTACTACTGAGCAGCTGACAATGTTGTACCTACTGTTGTACTGCAGGTCTTCATTTGTGTATATTCTGCAAGATAAAAGAGCACCTGGGTGATTTAAATGGCTCATTCCACTGCTTTAGGAATAGTGAGGTGCTTGGGAATACACGTGATGTAACTTTCACATCTGAAGATAAAACAATCACAGAGATCCTAAAGCATCCTAAGGAAATGCTCTTCTATTGGTTGCCTTCAATAAAAAAAATGTTTGGAGAACCATTGGTATGACTCTGGGGTGCCGTTTACATGATGAAAATGTAGTGGGATGAATTCGTGTCGAACCCCAGCTGTTTACACGTACATCGAGTCGGACACATATTTCTTGGAAGGGGGGCCACCATTTGTTCCTTGATCCGCGGGACTTTCAATCCTGCGGGTTGTGCCGGTTTTTAAAAAAGTCACGGGAGGATTCGGAAAATCAGAAATGTAAACAGCCCGGGACAAGATATCATGGATCCAGGAGATGACTGGAAATTGTCTTGACCATGGACGGGCACTGGCCAGTAAGTGGGAAGTCTACCTGTCCCTTTTTTTCAACATCCCAAATTTTGGATGCATCTCCATTGTTCTCCTGCCCTTTACCTGTGCAGTTACAGAGATGGATGCTGAAACCACTCCTCATCCCAGAAAAGGTGGCTGTGGGATCTCCTGGTCCTACAATGAGACCATAGACCTTTTGGTGATATGGGGCGAGGAAAAGGTGCAGGAGCAACTGAAGGGGTCCCATAGAAATATTGACCTCTTCAAAAAAAGTGCTGCCGAAATGAAAACCAAAGCATGATCGAACCACTGAGGAGTTCAGGACAAAGATGAAACTGATGCATAAGAATTATCGCCAGGTCAACGACCACAACTCCAAAAGTGGCAATGGTGCGGCCACTATGCCCTTTTATAAAGAAATCCATGCAATTCTCAGTGGTGATGCCAACTACCACGCGAAGCAGCTGGGAAGCACAACTGACATTGTGCATGTTCCGCGTGGGTCAGTGACTCCCCGTCACGCTCCCCTCCCCAAAGAAGATGTGGGATTGCCCCTGTCATCCCAGGAGATGCTGCAGGGATACTCTGAGGAACTTTTTTCAACTCCTCTAGGTAAGCTTACATCTTTTATTTTTTTAAAAAATATAGTTGGCATTATATGAAAACTCGATTAACTATGTACTCGGTTTTCAAAATCAGACCAATGGAAATCGGGGTTGGTATTTTTAATATTCTCATGGCAATATACTGCATGTAATGTATTTAACTTGAGTTGGTAATTACCATGATATTTTTTATGTTTCATTTCATTTCCCCCAAAAAGGCATTTATGTGAAAACTCGAAGTTTTAAAATTCCATTTCTCTAAAGCAAACAGGCTTTTAAAAAAGGGATTGTACAGTGTAACTTCCTTTCCCAATGCATTTAACCACTGGAGGTATGTGGAAAGGGTCATTTTACCTGATTAGCCTATATGCCTAGGGAATGTGTTAGTGTGTTCCTTCCATGCTCCTTTGGTATGCAAATGATGGCAGTTAAAGCCAAATGGCGCTTTTCTCTGTTTGTGTCCTTCAGGTTTAAAGGTGTGTGTGCATCTTGGCACATTACGTATGGTGTCTCCTGCCGCAGCCATAAGCAGTTATTGCATTCCTCTGTAAACCTCTGCCCCCAACACTGCAATCTGTTTAAGAAGTGAATTTTATGGGTGTGTATTTCACATTTCTGTTTCACCATTATGGGTTCTGTTCTTTCTAATCCCCCCCCCCAGATGTGTTGGGGACCCAGGGTTCTGATGAAACAGCAGTTACCTTAACCTTAACTGAGGAGACCAGAGAAAGCTTGGCACTCAATGATGCTGAAGAAAACACTTCGGTTGTTGTCACAGAAATTGATACAGTGTGGGCAACAAGTCCAGTTCACAATGGTATTTATCTCTTCATGTTATGCTTATTTTTATTGTGTTAATTGCTTATACTTTTAATTACTAAATATAATAACCTCAAATTCCTTTATTTCTTTTTCAGTGGCATCCTTGAGCAACCCGACTGCCACTTTATCTCCTGCTGAGAGGTTGGCCATGTTTGCAGGAAAAAAACGGTCTTCTGATGTTAATGAATTAATGGCAAACTCCAGATCAATAGCTGAACTGTTTGTTTCTAATATGACAAAAATTGCTGACAGGCAGGATCAAAGGGCCGTGGCTTTACAAGGGTATCTGGAAAAATTCTATGAGCATTCTGTGGAAGAATCTCAGGAAATGCTCAAAGAAATAAAAAGGCAAAATGATCTCTTTGGAGACCTTGTAACACACATTAAGTCTCTGGATAATTCAAAGAAACGTGTTGTGGTCAAGAGAGTGTCTAAGCCAAACAATTCTGGGGAAGCAAATAAAGAAAACTCTCCAGAAACAGAACAATGTGTACCATCCATAAGTTATGGTACTGATAATGTTGTTGCCAGTAGGCCAACTAGAACAGTAAAAAAAAAAAAAGAGTTCCCCTTACATTATAGGTAATTGTAGAAACAAAAAATTCCTTTTTTTATAATGAAGAAATTTAACAATATTGTGTAATAATGCTATTTGAAGGACATTCTATATACGTAGTAGTAAAAAAAATATTACAAGAATAAATATGCTGTTGTTTGAACAGATTAACAGTTTATAATGCTTTAATGGAAAATACACAAGGACAACTGTTTTGATACATAACTTTTTCATTTTATTGTCAAAACTGTTTTGTTTATTTACATATTTACATATTTAAAACAGGTAAAAAGAAAGGTATGAAAACATTTATAAATATATATACAGCAAATAAACACAAATATACAAAAAGAAGCAAATGAAGCAATAACTTACAAAGATTATAAAAACATCAATACATATTAGGAACATAACAAATAACAAAATATGTAGGGCAAGTTTTTATAGAAAAGTAAATACGGGGGAAAAGAAACATAAATCAATGTTTTAAAAATAATATTTTCTAAATTATTTACATTATTTACATTTTAAAGAGTATTTACAGTATTTATTTTTCATATTTACAAAATATTGACACTATTTACATGGCAAGCCTCTGCTTGATAGCTTGCACCCTCCTCACCAGGTCTTCGATTGCCACTTCGATTGCCACTTCCTCCCTGTAATGAGGAAAATAAAGTATTTTTTTTACAATATAGCATCTGATAGGAGGCCAGTACGGATGTAGCCCCTCAACCAGAGGAACCGTGCTGCTTCTATGAAGAAGTTGCAGTTCCTCCGGTTAGAGGATCGCATCAGCCGGTGTGGCACACCTGCCTGCTGGGCCAGGGATTCCAACAGGAGGTTGGTCTCCCTGGTGCCCCAATAGGCAATGCGCTGACCTGGCCTGACATGTCCTCTCCCCCCTTCGGCCATCGTAACGCCATGTGGTGGGATGCGGAAACTCGAGTTTATTAGTTTTCGAGTTGACAGTTTTATTTTTAAACAAGCCTATGATGCTTGGAATACCCTTGATTTTCAAAGTTTTAAATTGAGTACCATAATCTATTGGTTAAGGGGCAGAGGCACCTATGTTTAGATATTCAGCGGTGTCTGGAACCTTTACCAGAAAGCATAATCCCTGGAAAAAGCCCACCAATTGCTTCAACTTCCAAAAGCGCAACATAGTATCGGTTTTAAAGTAGCATTGGAACCTGTTTGTCCTACTTTTGATTAAATATGCCAATTGGCCTTATATAGTAATTGATACATTGATATTGCTGAACATACATTTTCCTCAGCAACCTTAATACAATATCTTAATGCCCTCCACCTAGATTTCAAGCGGCCGAAGCACCTCTCCACCGTCGAACAAATTTTGTTATGGTACCTATTGTACAGTCTCTGTTTAGCATTTGTTGTCCCTCTATAAGGTGTCAGTAGCCAATTCCTAATTGGATATGCACTATCAACCAGTGTGAGTGGGACAATCTGCTGTCCCATAATTGTTATGGTGGGATTTCCAGGCACAAAGATCCCCACCTTCATAATCTCAAAAAAACCAGAGTTCCTTAACATTCGAGCGTCATGATTCTTGCCGCTCCAATCGATCTCCGTGTCAATAAACACTCCCCTGTGATCGCATGTTCCTTGCAGAAGAACACTGTACCTATTCTTCCTGTTGATAAATTCGTCTCCCTGATGAACGGGGGGGGGGAATATATTAACATGGCAACCATCTAAACAAGCGATCACTTGAGGGTATCCCATGGCAGCGAAGCCATCCATCACCTGTATGTTAATAAAAAAGAAATAAAATACAAATAGGTAGATGTCAGATCATGCAAACACGAGTATTCGATTAAACACATCTGTACATAAAGACACATTTAAATGCTGTGTATACATAGCATTGGTTTTCAACTGCATACCATATGTTGAGGTATACATTTTATCACATTGGCATTACATTCAAGCTTGTTTGAATTAAACTTTGAAGAAGCGATGCAAGTAGCCATATTTTCAAAAACTAAAACAGTAAAAAAAAATTACCTTTCTATGGTCTCCAAGGAAAACTGTCTGCTTCAGAAGTAACTTCTCCATTGCGAGGACGACCTCCACAAAAATCTTACACACCATGGCTCTTCCAACACCAAATAACCGAGATACAGTCCCGTAGGAGTAACGGTGGGCAAGAAGGAAAATGGCTATTGCGAATCTCTTCTCCACAGGGATGGCTTTCCTCATGTTGGTGTCTGACTTTGCAATCTCTGGACAGAGTATTTCCACAAGACGCATAAAGAGGAACCACGGTATCCTGAAGTATAGTATCCATCATTTGTCCAACCAGATGTTCATCACAAATTTCTCCCACCACTCCTCTGTTGTCGGGTACACCCACCACCACCGCAGCCGGTGATGTGGGTGAAGATGCATCCGTACCTCGGGGTGTGTGTGTTGATGGCTGCGAAGTGCATACACTCTGGACGAAAGAAAGTCGATGCCATCATTTGTGAATGGAAAAGGATCTTAAAAATAAGAAGCATCCTTCTTCTGTGTCTGATGATAACCCATCTTTTCAGAGCTGCAGGAGATACCCGAAAATGGGCAGCGGTAGCCAGAGCTGTTGATGTGCCTACCTCCATGTTTCCAGAAATGGCTGGATGGGAGAAGGAGTACTTCAAAAGGACATGGAGATGTCCTTCTTTGTTCAAAAGGTAGCCAATCGCTGCATCTGTGGCAGGAAGATCAACCAGAAACACATAGTTCAAATTGTGAAAAAACGAGTAATTGCATCCTTGATTGACAGCCAAAAATAAAAATAAAAATCCTGGCACGCTAAACATGCGTGAACAGCAAAAGCATGGGATAAAAGAGTGCGGGATAAATGAAAAAAAATATGTGACCAGATGCTGTGTAAATATGAATCATGGGAACTTCTGGAATTTCCTAAAGAGGGACAAAAATCGTTTAAACAGCATGGGACAAATACATGATCAGGAAGTCCCGGTATGCCCTGTGACAAAAAATGCCGTGTAACTGGCACCTGGATTATTTGTCCAGCAGTAACATTGACCTGTAAACTTGTGCGGTGCCTTTTGCAACTACAACCATGTGATACTATGCTGTGGCGTGTTTTGACATCTTGTTAAATCCGCCACTCTAGCAGTGCCAGGCTGGAATCCTGTTGGTGTACTGCACCATTGTAACTATATGGGTCCAGAGGGTGATTGCAGGAGTAAAACACTATTCCTCAAGCAATAGGCTGTGAATACGGAAGCCATGAAGAAAGTAATAAGGGTTTGGATAAAAAGGCTGCTCAGAACTAACTGATTTTGTTTGCCTTTCTTTGGCACCACCGTACAACCTTGGAAAAAGTGAAATCACTAGCATAGCACAGCAACAGGATTTCAGCCTCTGTGTATTTTAATCTCACCCTTCCTTAAAGACATCAGAGCAGCATTTGTAATGCCTCAATGACCTTATGAAATAAATTAAGCTGAGTGATGGAGAACTGCTTCAAGGCCACCCAGAGGACCTTATATGTGAATTGGGATCTATGACAAAGCTCTGTTCCCCCCTTGTCAAGCCCAGTATTAGCTCTCCACCTAGGCTTGGGCATAATTTGTACACATAAATTAAAAATGTAAGGTTTGTGTTCTGAATTTTTAATTTTTTTAAAAAATGCAAAATTGCCCTAATATTATACTTGGCAGAGAATGCTTCCTGTTGCTCCCATATGTCCCTTTCATGGAAAATCTCTTAAAGCAATCCAAAGACTAGGAACAAGATGGTGCTGGCCTTGGAATACCTCCAGGCTATCTTCAGGAAGAAAGACAGTTCTGTCTGAACTATACATTTGTTTTCTGTTTAATCTAGGAAGGGGCGAAAATGGTTTTATTCACATTTTAATGACCACTTACCTCACTTTTCACTTTTAGACCAACATATCAATCAAAACTGAATTATCCTACAAAGTTCTCATTTTCCAAATTTTGCATTTTTTTGGAAAATTGTGTGCATTAGGCAAAAATGCACACTAAAATGTACATATTCATGGAAGTAATGTAACAAAATAGCTGACAAAAATGTATATATTAGGCAAACCTAAACATAAAAATGTATGTTTTAAGTCATAAAATTTAAGAAGTGAATTCAAAATGCACGCAATGCTTTTTGTGTGTGTGTGTTAATTAAAAGGAATGTGGGATGGATCAAGCTCATGTTTGGAAAAAGGAGAAACTGAATGAAATGAACTGACAAATCCATCCATCCTTGGTAGAATTGCATGATTAGAGGATTCACTTTGTATCTCTATGGCATTTTTTCCTTCCATGTCCAGAATAATTATAATCAGCATATGCCAATGTTGTTTCCAAAGCCAACACATGTTTGAAAAGCTTTATCTAAATCAGGGGTGGGTAGCCCACCTAATCACCCCACAGGGACCCCCAGCCCCCCATTAAAAAAAAAAAAAGCCCAAACCCACTGCCAAGTTCCTGAATCAGGAAACAAATGTATCAGAGTCCTTGGGAGGTCTTTGTGGATGACGTCCTTGTAGTGCATCCAGCTACAGGAAAATAGCTGGACACATCCCTGCTGATCCCCCTGCTCTCTGACAACATGGAAATGGCTGTGTTGTGTGGGGTGGGGAGCTGCCTTGCAGGTGTGTAAATTGCTATTGCTTAAAACAATTTGTAAGCCACTTTTAAAGTATTTTTAAAGTATTTTTTTTTAATTGCAGGGGGATTTGGGGATGTTGCATGGTGAAAACAGAATTTTGATCTCTGAAATGACCAAAAAAGTTAGTTGTGATGGCGTAGGTTTGACTGGCACCATTGTAATTCATCAACAGGGGCCATCGTGCACTATACTAGGGAGCCCTGGTGGCGCAGTGGTTAAATGCCAGTATTGCAAGCCACAAGGTTATGAGTTCAATCCCAGAGGGCTCCAAGATTGACTCAGCCTTCCATCCTTCCATAGGTCGGTAAGATGAGTAACCACCTTGTTGGGGGCAATTAGCTAAAAATCATTGTAAACCGCTCAGAGAGTACTTCGGCACTGATAAGCAATATATAAATATCAATGCTATTGCTATTATAGCGCTATTATTCCCCTTTAACTGCTCTGGCTGCCTCCTGTGGAATCCTGGGATTTGCAAGTTAGGGAGGGGCATTTAGCATTCTCAGCCAGGGAGCTCTTAGGTCTCACTAAACTACAAACCACAGAATTCCACAGGAGGCAGCCAGAGCAGTTAAAGTGCAATAATAGCACTATAATAGTGTAGTGCGATAAGGCTGTAGGATGCCAGCTCACATTTTTGGCTGAAGAAAAGATCATCCCTAGGGTATGCATAGTTCAGTCCCACCCCACCCCCCAAACAAACAAAACGAAAAATGCTTTAAAATGGAATGGGTCCCCTCCCAAATAACACTACTGTAGCCCTTAGAAGGTCAGGATTACCTCATATTTTAATCAATATGATGGCCAGCCTGTCTGTCTTCCTAGGCTGACACTGAATGTGTGCCACCCCTATACCAGGGATGGCCAAAGTGTGGGCCACAGCCACATGTGGTTCCTAAAGGTTGTTTGTTGTGGTCCCAGAATGAAATTAAATTCCTTTAAAAATCAGTTTCTCTACTCTTGCTGCTTCCAGGAGTGGTACTTTTAATCAGAAATGGAGTACAGGGCCTCCAAAACCCTATTGCCATAGAAGGATGAAAAATGAGAGCTGCAGTAAAAAAACAAACACAAAAACTCTTTTTCAAAAGTAAATTCTGTTTTACATGCTTGCTGCGCAAGAATAATACATGCATTGATGTGAAAAGACAAAAATGCTCCGACAACAGACCAATGGTTGCTTAAAACATACGAAATGGTAGAAACAGATTGATTAATAATGCTTTTAAAAGGTAAGTATGTAGAAAAACATCGGGAAGATTGAAATAAACTATCTGAATTTTTAGAAATTAAATGGGGGAAATTTGCAGCAATTCCTAATTAAGGATAAGCAACAAATAAAAAGTAGTGGGGAAAAAAGTCCTTTGTATGTTGAAGAAAAAGGCATAGATAACAGATAATCAGTAGCATTTTAAAAAGAGAAAAATAGAAGAACAAAATGGAAGAGAAACAGGAATAAGAGAGATAATAGAATAGAGGAACTATGAAAAACATGCAATGAAATAGGGAAATAATTGAATATAGAGATAGGATAGATGAAAAACTTTAATAGAAGGCAATATTGTAACATGGTAAGGTCAGATAGGAAGTTTGTTGTAGAATGTGTGAGTGATATGTTTGTTAAATGGTTAGGTTGTTAGATGTGGTGTGTGAATATATGTATTGTTATATATGTTATATGTGAATGTCCAATGTCTTGAATGTCTTAAGATCTTAATGTTAATAAAAATATTTAAAAAAAAAGTTCTGGGTTTTGCTGCTACTGACATCTTCCTCCAGCAACAGAGTAAACAGACTGCTCTCTGTGTTCTGTCCATAACAATGGCTTTTGTTAGCAAACATATGTTGTTTTATATATTAATTAATTACTAATTGTCCACACTGGCCTACTAAAATAAAGTGTTGATTTATATGTGTTTTTATATGTGATTTAGTTAAATTATGTGACATTCATCCATCAATTTTTATTGTTCATTGCAAAGGGCCAGATCATCAAAGAAAAAACACATATAAACAAGACAACTGATCTAGATGGAAGTTAGCATACATTTTTAGAAATAGAAATAATCAAACAAAAATTTGCGAACTTCCCTGATCCTCATAATTGCTTTGTACAATACTGATGTGCTTAGTTGCCTTGTGTTTAAAAACAGAAAAGTAAACCAAAGGAAATATACCATACCAATTAACATTTTAATATATTAGATAGATCATGGTTGACTGGTGATATATGGAGATCATGGCTGAGCGGTGATTTGAATAAGGCACTTCTCAGCTCATTGCTCTTATTCTAAACCATGAAATAATGTCAGCACTGCCTTCTAAGAGAGAGGGACTGAAGCACAGGTCTTTCCCACTCTATTCCACTGCTCTACCCACTAGATTACAATGGCTCTTTTTGCTCAACTACTCAAGCTTTGGCTATGAGTTTTGGCTATCCACTGGTTTTTCATTACTTCAAAATACTCAAATTACGAGGAAGAAAAAAACCCCTGTTTGTACTGCAATATTTTTGTCCAGAGTTAGAAATATGTAGCACTTTCATCATACCCAAGTCTTCGGATGGGGGATATAGCTAGTGAGATCTCAAGGGGGGTGTTTTAAAGGCCTCTATTATGCTGGATAAACTACTATAACACCAGCCTTCTAGGCCAAAGCCCATTAAACTGAAGGAAAAAACAACGCTTCAATGGCCTCTTGCCTACTTTCAGAAATTTAATTGAATCTGAAGTAGAGTTTTGGAGCTAAAGACCTGCAGCATGAGTTCATTATTTGACATAATGATGTCCAAATAAGTTAACCAGTTGGTGCAGCCAAGGGGATAAAAGAACCCACCAGTTAGCAGGGGTGGTCAAGATCTATCAGATGTAACAGTGGATGGCAGAATGCCACCCTATTGGCTGAAAGAAAAGGTGACCCTAGTTCTTAAGAAGAATGTTGACTTAAATGGTGAATTAGGTTGAACAAGCCAGTGCCCTAAAGGACACTGCCTTATATAATTCCGTTTATACAAGAGAATGATGGGAATTGTGCCATCTCTGCAATTCACTGCAAAATCATGGAAAATACAGTTTTCAAGCCATTTATGCAACAAAACGTTAGTTCATACATCTCATGCTCAAACAGAACTATACATAAAAAGCATGGAACTCTGAAGCTGAAGAGCACATTGCTGTGAATTAGTAGACTTCTGTTGGGTGAAGGATGGGCCTGAGAAAGATTAGGTTTAGATGAGGAAGACAGGCAATCTCATATTATTAATCTTGGACAATGTGTTGGCACAGAAATGGTCCTTCCCTGTTAGGAAGAGTGCACTCTTTAAACTGCTTCACCTGTTCTCCACTTGGGACTATCTGCTCTTGGCTGCATCTTCTTCACAAGTTGCACTAACTATAAGCAGTCTAATACATGTATCTTACCCACCACATTCCCATCTGAAGGAAAATGGTGATTTATGCAGTTATAAAGGTTCTCATATAGTTTGGAACCATTCAAACTGTTCATAATGGTGCAGGCAGCAAACTGCCTCAGTATGACCCTGTACAGTACCGTAGCTTTGTCATGTTAGCCTGCTATTTGAAATGGAAGCTCTGAGTGGCAGCTGTGAATCTACCTGGAATCGGCAAAGGGAACTGTTTTGTTCAAAAAGGTTAGCTTTTTCCTTGCATTGAAAATCTGATCAATTGCGATGAACTGTGTGACTAGACTTCCAAATCAAGAAGCCTTTCAACTGGGAACAACTCTCTTTGAAGTAATTCTTTGGACTGCTGCTCACGAATATTTTATGTGGCCATTTGCCCACCCCACAAGAGCTAAAACTTCCTCTTATTCCTAAGTGGGTTTTTTTGGGGTAAATGGTTGGTCAGTTGAATTGACTAATGGCTCTCTGTTATTGCTGGTGCTGAGAACTAGTCCCAGTTTGGGGTATGAATAAAGAAATGGATGGATGGACTACAGTTTCCCTGCCTCTGAACTTATCATTTGGAAGGGATTGTGAGAATGAGTATCCAGCCTGGAAATGAAGTGCGAATCCCCCGAAATAAAAGTATGAGACTATTTTGAATGCTTTGGAGGGGAAAAAAGCACACCATTTCCTCTAGCACAGTGGCTCTTAACCTTTTCTTTACCAGGGCCCCCTTTAAATTTTTGTTGTTGTTGTGGATCCCCAAGACTTAACTCAGATTTAAAACCATCACCATTACCATCACCATCACCACAGTCACCATCATCATTCAGTTATACCATCCATTAAACCTTCAATCAGAGGCACTGGGGGGGGGGGAATGGAAGACTTTTCTCCTACTTCTTCCTGCACATTTGGGGATGGAGCAGATTGAACAGCAATCAATGCTCCGGCCAAGCCAGCCAGCCAGCCTTTGTCTTGGCTCCTGACATGTGGCTGTTCCACTGTGGGGAGGAGGTGGGCCAAGCTGTCTTTGAGTCTTCGCAGGGACCCCATGTGAGGACATCATGGGTGCCTGGGGGTCTATGGGCCACAGGTTAAAAACCACTGTTCTAGCACCCTTTGCTGACACTTGTAACTGCTGACCGAATTTCAAATCAAATGGGGAAAACTTAATGTACCTTAATATACACTGAGTATATTACGGGTTCACATCATAGTCACCACTTGATGAATATGTCATATAGCTCAATGGAAAAGCATTGAGAATTCTAGTTGGTGGGATTTAGGGAGTTGTTGTCCAAAAATGTAACTTTTCCAAGCTTTGCATACATACCATTCATCATCAGGTGTTGCAACAATGGTCATCAAGACTTTATTTGGGTGAGGGGGGTCACCCAAATAATATGTATATTTGAATGGCTAGTTTCTGGATGGTCCATTATCTGCTGGAAATCCCCCTCTCCCTGGATTGGCATGTATTGATTTTTTTTTATCAAAGCACTCCCGATATGGCCAAAATCTCTGGTCATCAAGACTTTATTTGGGTGAGGGGGGTCACCTAAATAATATGTATATTTGAATGGCTAGTTTCTGGGTGGTCCATTATCTGCTGGAAATCCCCCTCTCCCTGGATTGGCATGTATTGATTTTTTATCAAAGCACTCCCGATATGGCCAAAATCAGATCATGGAAAATTACAGTATATTTTCCAGCATAGTTGTAACTAATCCTAGCAAGCAGGTTGCTTTCTAGTATATTGTGAGGTAGGCATGCTGTGGATCGTCACATTTTAAAAGCGTTCTTTTTTCAGCAGAAGCAAATAAATAAATAAATAAATAAATAAATATCAGCAAGCCAAAGAAAATTCATTAGATCTTCAATTATAGGAATAAATGAAGAGTCACATTCTCCCCATTCTCTGAGAACATTCTCCAAAATAATTCTCCTACACATTACCTAAATAATATGTACACTTTAACTGCAGTGCTTCTTAAAAAACAGTTCTGGAAACCTCTATATGAGCCTTGATATAATTCATTTCTAATAATTTCCAGGAATTATAATGTATTATTTTCCCACTTTCAACATGTAAATGGCCATCATGCAGAAACATCTGGATGAACATTTGGCAGAGATGGACTATACGCAGAATCTGATTAATTATATATGACCTTGGACGCTGTAAAGAATTTCACAGGGTTGGGGCAAAGCATGTGATTAGGTGGTGTGCAGATTAAACCATGCAAGGAATAAACTTTAAATTATGAAGTCTCTCAGTTTCTTTGAAAATATTTGTGCAACCTTTGCTTAACTGTTTGTCACCATCCCATATTTTACTTTTTAGATATTACAATGCCTCCATATACATCCAAATTCATTTTTCTTGACCATCCCAATGCTAACTTCATTTATTTAGAAGCAATTTCAAATGATTTCAGTGGCGCTTATCTCCATGTAAATAAAGTCATAATAGATTATGTATACATGGTACCTAACCCCAAATAAGCTGTTGAAAACATCCCAGAATGTTTCAAACCAATGTTGGGTTTGTCAAGATAAGGAGGGCTTCCTTTTTCATATGTAGTGGACTTGTAAGAGGGGGAAAAGTTATTGGTCTAAGACTGATATGTTAATCAAAAAAAATTTAAAGGTAGATTTTGTAATGGTACCAGAAAGATTTCTGTCGGGCATTATGGATAAAGAATTTGATAGTAAATATGTATTACTTCTTTGATACATGACAACGGCAGAAAGAATATATTTTGCTTAAACTTGGAAATGGACCAGTGAAGGAAGAATGGATTGTTAAGGTTGTTGAGTCGGCCCAAATGGCCAAATTAAAATGGTTTCTAAAGGATGAGACAACTGAAGACTTTGTGAAAGATTAGAAAAAGTTTATGGACCTTTTGAGCAATAAGAAATCTAATAATATAATAATCTATGGTTATGGTTATTAGTAACTAGTAGGATTATTTAGATGGATCTGTAATGGTAGAATAATATTTTTTTTCTTTTTTCCTTTTCCTTTTCATTACAGTTAAGTTTGGAGGGTCAGAGTCCTATTGTGTTTTAGTTATCTGTCTTTTTTCTTTCTTTTTCTTCTCTCTCTTATTTATTTTTACTTTCCCCCTTCATCTTAGTTATTTCCCCCTCTTTTTGTTTTGTTTCTTTACTTTTTGAATGTATATTATTTTGATTGAAAATTAGATTGTTAGCGTTAAAATCAATCAATCATACACATAAAGTTATAAGAGCACCCAATGTTTAAAAGTAAAGTTCATTTGTCTTACTAAGAAGTTTGAATTCTATCTGCCTGTCTGTCCATTGATCCATCCATCCATGGCTCCACAAACCACAAATTTTCACATATAGGTCACCCCCTGTATCTGTGGTATCAGTAACCATGGTTTGATTTAACTGTGGTTGGGGGGAGCTGCTCTTTGCTGATGATGCTGCCCTTATTGCCCACACGGAAGCAGCTCTGCAGTGCCTAACATCCTGCTTCGCAACAGCTGCAGAGCTGTTTGGGCTGGAAGTCAACCTGAAGAAAACCGAAGTTCTCTACCACCATCCCCACATTGCCGTCGTCAAATCTGTGCTCAAGTCCATTCAGCAGTTCACCTACCTGGGAAGCATCATCTCCTCAGATGCCAAGATTGATAAAGAGATTGATCACAGATTAGCAAAGGCATATAGCGCATTTGAAAGACTTTACAAAAGAGTCTGGAGTAACAAACACCTGAGGCGAAGCACAAAAATCAATGTGTATAGAGCCATTGTACTGTCTATTTTCCTTTATGGTCTGAAACATGGGTCACCTATCACCACCACTTATGACTCCTCGAACGCTTTCATCAGTGCTGTATACGCACAATCCTAAATATACACTGGACTGACTATGTGACGAATATTGCTGTCCTTGGGATCACCAGCATCGAGGCCATGATATTGAGAACATAGCTGCGCTGGGCAGGGCACGTTTCTAGGATGGAGGACCATCGCCTCCCAAAAATAGTACTGTATGGTGAACTCACCATGGGTCAGCGTAAGAGGGGCGCTCCAAAAAAACAATACAAGGACTCCCTGAAACAACATCTCAGGCTCGGCCAAATTGATCACCAACAATGGTCCTCCCTGGCCTCACATCAGGAGGCATGGAGATTCACTATCCACAATGCTGCAGCCTTATTTGAGAACTCACACCGAACAAGTCTTGAAGAGAAACGACAACGCAGAAAGAATCACAACCTGGAAACATCACCCAAGGAGCCTTCTGCTGTGCTTTCTGCAACCAGACTTGTTTATCTCGGATTGGCCTTTTTAGTCATCAGTGCGCTTGCAGAAAGTGCGGGATGAGTCCTTCCTGAATCTTCGCTTGTGAAGAAAAGCCAGAGAAAGAGAGGGAGGGTTGGGGAAAAAAGGTTACTCTAGGCATCTGGAGGTCTTACAGCATGACTCTATTGTCTATGGCTGACCACAGAGTCACAGTGAAGGGCATCTAGATGCCTAGAGAGAATTCTACCTAGGCATTTTCTAGGTCCTCCAGCACGATTCTATGGTATTCTATGGCAGTTCACTATTATCTGAAGTTTCATTTATAAACAGTAAGTTCAGGAATGTATTGCCCCGTGGATATGTGCGTCAAGCTGTATACTCTGGGGTTGTCCAAATGGTGAAAAAAATCCTCACAGAATGCAAGGAGAATCCTACTTGTCTTAACGGCATTCTGCCTGATTTAGCCATATTGTTAAGGAGGGGGGGCCAAAACCAGCAAAAACCTCACCAGAAAAGCCTTCACAGCTCTTCCTGTCTTTAAAATTAAACTGCGAGGGTGCACATTTCCGCTTGTTAGGACAAGTGAGTTGATCTGATTCGCTTGCCCAAACAAGAGGAAATGCAATTCTGATTTGCCGGACAAGCACAGGGGGTGGAGCTTGCTAGAAGACAAGCACCCACAGCCACCATGTTGGATTTTCGCCTTAGCAGACAAGCACTAAGGCGAGAAAATGAGGTATTGGTTTTTTGTTTCTTTTTCTGCTTTTGTATTAAAGTGAAAAATAGCTCAATCACACCTTGGATAGTGTTTTTTTTAAAAGGTCATTGCTGGCAAATTCAGGTAAGTGCAAACATGAGTAAATCTCATCATCCCCACATTGCCGTCGGCAAATCTGTGCTTAAGTCCATTCAGCAGTTCACCCGCCTGGGAAGCATCATCTCCTCAGATGCCAAGACTGACAAAGAGATTGATCACAGATTAGCAAAGGCATATAGTGCATTTGGAAGACTTTACAAAAGAGTCTGGAGTAACAAACACCTGAGGCAAAGCACAAAAATCAGTGTGTATAGAGCCATTGTACTGTCTATTCTCCTTTATGGGTCTGAAACATGGGTCACCTATCACCACCACTTACGACTCCTCAAACATTTTCATCAGCGCTGTATACGCACAATCCTAAATATACACTGGACTGACTATGTGATGAATATTGCTGTCCTTGAGCAAGCAGGGATCACCAGCATTGAGGCCATGATATTGAGAACACAGCTGTGCTGGGCAGGGTGCGTTTCTAGGATGGAGGATACTGCAGCCTTATTTGAGAACTCATGCCAAACAAGTCTTGAAGAGAAACAACAATGCAGAAAGAATAACAACCTGGAAACATCACCCAAGGAGACCTTCTGCTGTGCTTTCTGCAACCGGACTTATCTTGGATTGGCCTTTTTAGTCAACAGTGCGCTTGCAGAAAGCGCGGGATGAGTTCTTCCTGAATCTTCGTTTGCGAAGACAAGCCAGAGAGATTTAATTTTAAGACAGAAGGCAGGACTTACATATAGAAACTGTGACCATACTGATCGGGAGATTCTGGAATTATAGTCCCCAAAAGTAACTTCCCCACATTATGAGGAAGAGCCTTTGTGTGTGTATGTTTTTGTTTTTTGGGGGGAGAGTAAATGAGAGATAGCAATGGTATCACTACTACCATAATCTTAATTAATTAATTATCACATATATATCTCTTCCTGTGGCTTACCTGTCTGCAGCTTCTCCAGTAAAATCCTTTCTCTCTGCTTCCAGATGGTGGGAGAAAAGTGCCTGGACTTACCACTGTGGAGAGCTAAGTCAAGATGTGGGAATGATACACTCCCTACTCATGATGCAGCTCTTTTGCTTTGAAAATTGATCCCCCCAAACCTCATTCTAGACAATTCTGTGTTTAAACACATGAAATTCCCACCCAGGCCCAGCCTGAGTAATTTTTCTGCCTGAGGCAAAGATGGCAGCCCTTCCATTCTTTATGCAGCTGTTGAAGAGACTGGCAGTTCAGTTTTTTCAACACTGGTGAAGAGCCAGTGTCTTCTGCTGCACCTATGGAGCAGATTAGCTCAAGACACATAGAGCAAGCAGTGTGACCCACACCACTCTCCTTCAGCATTTTGTCACCTTCCACCTGCCCTCCCTTGCCTTAAGAACTGCCTTATTCTGATTAAAGGCAAAGGCACCGTTGCAACTAAATTTGTCACCAAGTGACCACCAGTGACTTATCCAAGACTAGCTGGCAAGCTCTGTGGCAGATCAGAGATCTCAGTGCTAAAAGCGCAGGCAGAATCAGTGATACAATTTACTGAGAGCTGTAGTGCACCCCCCCCCAAACTTTCTGAAGCTGTGTATGTTGGAAAGAATTATTTTCCCAAGATCATCTAAACAGACCTTACAACTCATTGTGCTCATCTGCCAGCTTGAAATTATTCATTGACCAAATTCTTCTGGCTGTCACAATTTTTACACTGACTTTCTAAGGAAAACGGGATATATCTGTTCTGTGAGGCTCATACGAGTTGCACAAAAAGTAGCTGCTCTTGGTGAGTAGGGTATCAACGTTGTTTACAGAGAAGACAATTTATTTGTCCAACACACACAATAGATGAAAGACTTCTGCAGTGCATGCTGAGGGCCTTGGCTTGGCTTGTGTTTTCAGCTGGTGACCTGAGAGAGGGAAAAGGAAGAGGTTTGGGAGAGCTACTTTTAGAAAGGACTCTTTCCCCATTGCTTTCAGTAAGGTTTACTGCACGTGTGATTACTGTATCACACTTAAGAATTTCTTATATCAAAAAGGGCAATAAGCTAGATCTGGAAAAATTAAAATTAAAAAACAAACCATTAAAAAAAGTAAAAGTAAAAAAAGGTAATCTTTTGTTTCTAGATTCACTAAAGAGGCTCACTAAGGAGCAAATAACCAAACTACTGAAGCAGATTCTTGTTTTGATTAAGATCTTTTAGGGTTGCCTTTCATATAAGAATAAGGTAGAAGCACTTGGCATGGACATAAATGTCTTTGTGTCATGCAAATCTCCTACTCTAAATGTACTTTTGCAGAGACTTTTTGTCCTGGGATATGTCTCCTGAGGTTGTTGGGGGGAATGTCACTTTGGACAGTGAGTTGTATAGCTGGTTTGGTTTGGTGGCCTGACTGGGCTTCAATTTGAGGTGTTACTGAAGGGAACATGATACATAGGCCTCCCTATGGTTCTAGTCCACGCTGCTCTTCCTGTGCTCTTCCTGTTGTCATTTTAGAAAGTGCTAAGGCTGCATCTGCACTGTAGAAAATCATCCAGTTTGACACCGCTTTAACTGCCGTGGATTAATGCTATAGAATCCTGGGATATGTAGTTTGTGAATCTGACACCTGAGCTCTCTGACAGAAAAGGCTAAATATCTCACAAAACTACAGAACCCAGGATTCCGTAGCATTGAGCCATGGCAGTTAAAGCAGTGTCAAACTGGATTATTTCTACAGTGCAGATGCAGCCTAAATCTCATGGGGATGGAACACTTAAATCACATGCAAGGGGATGACATGGCTTCTGGAGCAGGTGTGTTTCCCACCCCATCTGTTTAGACTGAGGACTTTTTCAGACAAGGGTTACTGTGCGAGAAGCTTGCGGAAGAGGTACAGTGCTGTTGTGCAGCAGGGTGTCCGTTTCGGATGACGCCGTCCCTCTTTCAGCATCGTCCATGTCACTTCCATGTATGATTGAAGGCAGCTGCACCATATTTTACTCATGGACAATTTTTGTGAGTAAAATATAGCGTGGCTGCCTTCAATCATACACGGAAGTGACACGGACAATGTCAAGAGAGGGATGGCGTTGCCCGAAACTGACCCCCCTGCTGCGCAATAGCGCCGTACCTCTTCCGCAAGCTTCTTGCACGGTAAACCTTGTCTGAAAAAGTCCTGAGGGATTGAGGCGCTTTTCTTTTTCAAGCATCTTAAAACACAGGGAGTCAGCTTTTAAAGGGTGTTCCTGTTATGGCTTTGGTGCATGTATTGTATGTGTCTTCAAGTTGCCTCTTGACTTATGGCAATCACATTAATTTAACAGGGTTTTTAAAAGCAGAAAATACTCAGAGTTCATTTGCCATTGCCTTCCGCTAGATATAGCCTACAGCTTCTAGTATTTCTTGGTAGTCCCCCATCCAAGAACTAACCAACTGTGACCCTGCTTAGCTTCCAAAACCAGACAGGATCTGGTACCTTCAGGGTATTTAGGCTTAGCAAATGCCGCCTCTGCACAACAAATTCAAGCATGTCTAGCATTTAAAGCCAGAACTTGGAAATGTTACTTTTTTGGATGACAACTCCCAGAAGCCCTTAGCCAACTTTTCCAAGATCAAAGTCATCCAAGTTATTATGGCATGTAAAGAAAACACCAAGAGAAGATCAAATAAGACTACAATTTTTCACAAGGATGTGTGTTCTACAGTAGGAGAACTGCAAACGAAAAAGTAGTTAAGGTGGCATAGAATGAGGCAAGAAAATTTCCTGGTCACATTTCCTGCATTTAATTAGCAACCACAAATGGGCTGTCGCTCCAGATGTCTAATCAGGTAAACACGACGGTCGTGAGTGCCTGTTATCAACTTCGGCTGATACGCCAGCTGCGCCCTTTCCTGGAAACCAGGGACCCCGAAACTGTGGTACATGCACTGGTAACCTCCCGTCTGGATTTCTGTAATGCGCTCTACATGGGGCTACCCTTGTGCTTGACTTGGAAACTTCAACTAGTTCAGAACATGGCAGCCAGGTTGATTTCTGGTGTTTCCAGAAGAGAGCATATAACACCTGTGCTAAAAGCTCTCCACTGGCTGCCTATTAGTTTCCGGGCACAGTACAAGCTGTTGGTTATGACCTTTAAAGCCCTACATGGCTTGGGTCCAACTTATCTCTGGGACCGCCTCCTTCCATACGACCCTCCCCACACACTTCAGTCCTCTGGGAGGAATCTGTTACAGCCTTTGAAAACAAGGCTGTCGGTGACCTCCCAGAGGGCCTTCTCTGCTGCTGCTCCCAGATTATGGAATGGCCTGCCGGACGAGATTCGTCTTATTACTACCTTAGACAGCTTTAAAAAAGTTGTCAAGATGGATCTTTTCCAGCAGGCCTTTCCTGAATAACTATCCCGGCCCAAGACTCAGTTGTCCTTTCTGAGCTGCAATTGAATTTTTAAAATTATTGTATGTTTTAATTTTTTCCCCTAATTTATATATTTTTAATTATTGTATGTTTTAATCCTTTATAATTTAATATTATTTTAAGTGGTGGGTGGGCTAGGGTATTGTAATTATGGAGTTTTTATATTGTAAGCCGCCCCGATTGCGTTGCAGAGGGGCGGGATAGAAATAAAATATTATTATTATTATTATTATTATTATTATTTTCCTGACATCTCGTTTACTTCCTGTGTGACAGGTCATATGATAAATGCCACCTCTGAAGCAAGGCAAGCAGTCTAAACAGGGAACCTTTTTTTGTTCTATGACAGTAGTTCTTAACCTGGGGTCCGGGGATCCCCAGGGGTCCACAGTGTCCTCACAGGGGGGTCCATGAAGGCTTGAAAGTTGCTTGGCCCACCTCCTCCCTGCAGTGGAGTGGCCATATGACAGGAGCCAAGGCAAAGGATGGCTGGCTTGGCTTGCACATTGCCATTCAATCTGCTCCAGCCACAAACTTGCAGGAAGAAGCAGGAGAAAAGTCTCCCCCACCCCCGCCAGTGCCTCTGAGGGAAGGTTTCATGGATAGTATAATTGTGTTGTTGTTGTTGTTGTTGTCATTAGTTGTTGCCATTGTTGTTTAAATCTTGAATTAAGTCTTGGCGGTCCACAACAACAAAAGATATTTGAAGGGGAGCCCTGGTAAAAAAAAGGTTAAGAGCCACTGATCTATGAGATACTCCTGCTGTCCGTCTCTCTGGGAACAGTCACTGTGTCTTTTCTGTAGCCATGCTGAAAATTTAGAATTCTCTCACTAAGGAAGCTTCTTCTGGCTTTACTGGATTTTAGGCAAATAGCAAAGGCTTCCCCTTTTAAGAAAAAGCATGTGGCCTTTAATCCTGTGTCTGCTTTGCTTATTTTACAACTGGCTTTACTGTTTCATTTTGATTCTGCTTATTATTGTTTCCTGCTCCTGGTTTTCTATCTTTATTTTCTTCTTTTGAATGGGTTATGTTACTATTTTTCCATTTAATTTGGTATGAATTGTACTTACTATACTTGGCAGACTCAAATTTGTCAGATTGATGGACAGAGGGATGACTAGAAAGATGACCAATTGTTGTGTGCCTTCAAGTCCTTTCTGATTAAGGGTGACCCTAAGGTGAATCTATTATGGGGTTTTCTTGGCAGAATTTGTTCACAGGGGGGTTGCCTTGGCCTTCCTCTGAGGCTGAAAAAGTGTGTCTTGCCCAAGATCACTCAGAGGGTTTCATGGCTGAGTGGGAATTTGAATCCTGGTTTACAGAGTCTTAGGCTTTGTCTAGATGGGCTAGATACTCCATCTTGCCCCCATCTTAGAACCCTACAGTCCAGGCGACACAGGGCATTTACCTCATTTTGTCCCCAGGCAGTCCTCATGACCCTTGGGGCAAAGATGGGGCTAAGGTGGCGGGGGAGATGGGGTAAGGCCCATTATCCCATAAAAAAACCTGGTAAAATCCGCTTCAGCAGGCAAACAAACAGATCGGGGCCCATGTGACTGCAGAAGCCCATTCTGACATGCTGGCCCATTGCTGCAGCTGCCATTGGCATTGCTCTCTCTGAAGCCAGGAAGGAGTCCCACAGCATGTGACCAAGGCTGGTCAAATGCAGGGGGCCTTGCTCCTGTGCTGCGGGCTGGCTTTCTGGCTTCAGAGAGAGTGATGTGGGCAGCAGCGGCGGCAGAGGCCAGCCAGTGTGCTGGTCTGGACTTCATCCTGTTCCGTTTGGATTACTGCAATGAGCTCTACATGGGTCCGCCTTTGAAAAGTGCTCAAAAACTTCAGTTGGTCCAAAGAGCTGCAGCCAGGTTGTTAACTAAGGCTGGCTACAGGGAGTACATAGCTCTTCTGTTGCAACAGCTCCATTGGCTGCCAGTTTGTTTCTGGGCACAATTCAAAGTGCTGGTTTTGACCTATAAAGCCCAATACGGCATGGGTCCAGGTTATTTGAAGGACCACATCTCCTGGTATGTGCCTAGTAGAGCTTTAAGATCATCTGGAGAGGCCCCTCTCTTGGTTCCACCACCTTCTCAGGCACGTTTGGTGGGAACAAGGCGGCAGGTTAATACATTTTTATTACCAGGTTTTTGTGAACAAACAAGGGCTGTGCTAGTGAGGGGTGGTTTTAAAAAGTTTAAAGGGCCTTGTATTTTAATTTTTACTGTAATGTTTTTAACTTGTAAATGGTTTAATTTCTTTTTAAATTTTATATTTATAATGTGATTTAACTTTGTACTGTTTTTAGCCTGTATTGTTTTTATAATGATGTTAGCCGTCTTGAGTCTCATTGGTGGGAGAAAGGCAAGATAGAAATGAATATAATATTAATAATGATGATGATGATGATGATGGAGCAACAGGCCAGATCTGCAGACAGAATAAGCTGGCATGGAGCCATGATATTCTGGCCCATGAAGATGAGCCCGTAGTCTAACGCCCAAACCACAGCACAATGCTGGGTCTCTAGAAGACTGATAATCAACTGTAAGCCTTGAAGTTAGAGGTCTCCTATCCAAATGCCAGCTCCATCTGTTCCAGCCTACACTGCTTTGCAATTCTCCTCAGTAAGTGCATGAACACTCCCCACCTTAGCTTGCTGCCCAGTGGCATTAGTCTCTTCCTACACTAAGCCACACTTCCTCAGTAATCAGTACTGTGCACTGCTCTTCCTCCAGGAAGCTTACATAGGATTCATAGATTCTTCCAGCCTCGGATGACAAGGTACTGCTTTGTTTCAACAGGAAAGCTGAACCAGCTTCCCTCAGCCTATTCTACTATCAATAAGCAGGGTCTCCTCATTAAAAGCAATAGGGTAGGGAACCATGTCAACACACCTTGAGAACAGTTTATTCTTTGGCTTCGCAAAGGTCCAGATGCATTGAGAACATGAGTTAATTGTCAATGATGTCATGTCATGTCCATGCTCACCATAAATAGGCAACCCATTGTACTCCCTTTTAATTTAATGTGCTTTAGAAATTTCACCACAGGAGTGGAAACAGGCAACTCAATCCTAAACTTATATTTTATCATTGCACCTTTTATTTTGAATGCTATGTAAGTTTGATTCTCATTCAGAATCATGCTGTCTGTTGTGTTTCTTACTACTTTAAGCCAGCCAGTTCCTTCCCAGCTGGCAAAAAAAATATATGAAGAACCAGGTCCTATTGCAATTCTGTTGGCAAGTGATATAGTTTCTCACTCTGACAGCCTGGGCTTCAGCCAAGTGAAGCCAAATGACGTGGATTTAAAGCAATCTAATATTAATGAAGTCAAATGGAACATACCCTTAAATCCAAGGACTGATCTAAGTGAGTATCTTCTGGACTCCTACTCGGCTCCCCCACAAATAAAATGTAATGTATTTTTGTTTTTTGAGCTAACATAGTGGTAGCTTAAGGGGCTCCTGGCTGCCACCATTTTGTTATCCTCTAATGCTTCAACTGTTTTTTTGTTCCAACATTCAGAGAACAAAATGGCAGTTCCATATTTTCTGTGGCACTGCATGGCACCCCACACCCCCCGAGTATGCCAGAACTACACAAAGCCTTAAAAAACCAAAATGGTGGACACTAAGGGCTTATCTACATTAGCCAAGATATGCCAGCTTCCCACTGGCATAGCTTTGCTGTGCAGGTGGCCTGTTCTGCCCCGTTACCTGAAGAAAATGGGCTACAGTCCACACAGGAACGCCAGCCGTTGTTGCTGTCTCAGCTGCAGTTTTCCCTTCTCTGTTGGGTTCGGGCAGCCAGCCGCACCATGTGACAAGCCCCCTGCATGTGACCAGCCTTGGTCAAATGCTGCAGGCTTGCTGCCCAGACCTGAGAGAGCAAGGGTGACTGGCAGCAGTAGCGGGGGCTAGCCTGCTGGGACAGGCTCCCGCAGACGCATGGGGCCTGATCTGTTCTGTCCTCGCGGGGAATGCATTAAACTGGGTATTTTTAAAAAGTGCAATAAAGGGCCCTAACCTGGCTTGGTCACATTCCAGCCCTGTATCTTCCCAGGGGGCGGTGAGGACTGCCTGAGTGCAGAGCAGTGCAAAAGCCGAGCATTCTGTGAACTTCAGGACTCTGGAACAGGGACAAGCTAGAGTATTTAGCCTGTGTAGATAATCATAGAATCATAAAGCTAGATGATACAATCATATAGAATCATATGATTCTATGATCTAGCTCTATGATTCTATGATTATCTACACAGGCTAAATATTCCAGCTTGCCCATGTTCCAGAGCCCTGCAGTTCATAGAATGCCACAAGGGCCATCCAGTCCAACCCCCAGCCATGCAGGAATACACAATCAAATCATTCCCGACAGATGGCCATCCAGCCTCTACTTAAAAACTTCCAAAGAAGGTGAGTCTGCCACATGCCAAGGCAGTGCATTCCACTGCTGAACAGTTCTTATTGTCAGGAAGTTCTTCCTAATGTTTAGATGAAATCTCTTTTCCTATCATTTGAGTCTATTGCTATATGTCCTAGTCTTTCGAGCCACAGAAAACAAGCTTGCTCCACCCTCAATTTGACATCCCTTCAAATATTTAAACATGACTAACATGTTCCCTCTTAACGTTCTCTTCCCCAGGCTAAACATACCCAGCTCCCTAAGCCCCTCCTCATAGGACATGGCTTCCAGATCTCCCACCATCCTGGTCGCCCTCCTCTGGACATGTTCCAGCTTGTCCATATCCTTCTGGAATTGTGGTGCCCAGAACTGGACACAGTATTCCAGGTGAGGTCTGACCAAAGCAGAATAGAGTAGCACTATTACTTCCCTCAATCTAGACACTATATTCCTATTGATGCAGCCTAGAATCGCATTGGCCCTTTTAGCTGCCGCATCACACTGCTGACTCATGTTCACTAAGACTCCTAGATCCCTTTCCCATGTACTGCCATCAAGCCAGATGTCACCCATCCTATATCTGTGCTTTTCATTTTTACTGCCCAAGTACAGTATCCTACATTTCTCCCTGTTGAAATTCATTTTGTTAGTTTTGGCCTAGCATTCTAATCTGTTAAGGTCATTTTGAATTCTAATCCTGCCCTCTGGAGTATTAGCTACCCCTCCTAATATGGTGTCATCTGCAAACTTGATAAGCATGCCCTCTATTCCCTCATCTAAGCCATTGATTGGCAAAGCTTATTTCAGGAACATCTAGGAGGGAGCACATCACTCCGGTTTTGAGGTCCCTCCACTGGCTGCCTATTGGTTTCCGGGCCCAGTATAAGGTGTTGGTTATCACCTTTAAAGCCCTAAATGGCTTGGGTCCAAGCTATCTCAGGGACCGTCTCCTCCCTTATAATCCCCCCCCCCACGCACTCCGGTCCTCTAGGAGGAATTTGCTGCAGCCTCAAAACTCGAGGCTTTCGGCTACCTCCTGGAGGGCTTTTTCTGTTGTCGCCCCCAGACAATGGAACGGCCTGCCAGATGAGATCCATCAATTGACATCTTTGGACAGCTTCAAAAAGGCTGTCAAAATGGATCTCTTCCAGCAGGCCTTTCCAGAATAGATTATCCTGGCCTCGGGAACCCCCCTCCTTCAGGAGAGTCCCCACAGCCTCCTTTGTTAACAGAACTGAATATTGCGGGGGACCTACTGTTATTGCCAAATGTAGGTATGTGTTTTTATCAAATGTTTTAATTGTTGTTTTAATTTGTAAATTGATTTAATAACTGTTTAACGGGGGGGGGGAGGGAGTATATTGTTTTACTTGTATGGTTTTTTAATGTTGTGAACCGCCCTGATTGGATTACCAAAGGACGGTATAAAAATAAATTATTATTATTATTATTATTATTATTATTATTATTGATAAAGATATTGAATAACACTGGGCCCAGGACAGAACAGTGTGGCACACCACTGGTCCCTTCTCTCCAGGATGAATAGGAGCCATTGGTGACTACCTTTTGGATTCCCCCCATCAACCAATTACAAATCTACCTAACAGTTGCATTGTCTAGCCCGCATGTTACTAACTTTTTTACAAGGATATCATGGGGGACTTTGTCAAAGGCCATACTGAAATCAAGCTACACTACATTCACAGCATTCCCTTCATCTACCAAGTATGTAACTCTATAAAAAAAAAAGAGATAAAATTAGTCTGGCATGACTTGTTTTTCAAAAACCCATGTTGACTTTTAATGATCACGGCATTCCTTTCTAAATGCTTACAGACTGTCTGTTTAATGATCTGCTCTAGAATCTTTCCTAGTATTGATGTTAGGCTGACTGGGTGATAATTATTTGGGTCTTCTTTCCTCCTCTTTTTAAAGATGGGGACAACATTTACCCTCCTCCAGTCTGTGGGACCTCTCCTGTTCTCCAGAATTTCTCAAAGATTATTGCCAGTGGTTCTGAGATTACTTCTGCCAGTTCTTTTAGTACCCTTGGATGTTGTTCATCTGGACCTGGAGACTTGAATTCATTTATACTGGCCAGGTATTCCTGAACAATCTTTTTACCTATTTTGTGTTGCATTTCCCCTACTGCATCATCTGCTCCATTTTCTCCAGGTTGAGCACTGTTCTCCTTTTGGGAGAGGACCAAGGCAAAGAAGGTGTTGAGTAGCTCTGCCTTTTCTCTGTTCCCTGTTAGCATTTCGCCATCTTCTCCCCACAGCGGTCATTCCACTTCCTTGCTATGGACATATCAAAAAACCCTTTTTACTGTTTTTGACCTCTCTAGGAAGCCTGAACTCCATCTGTGCTTTTGCTTTTCTGATTTTCCCCATACACAAGCTGGCTATTTGTTTGAATTCTTTGGTGATTTCTCCCTTTTCCCATTTCTTGTACATGTCCCTTTTAAGTCTTTGCTCAGTTGAAAGTTCTTTAGACATCCATATTGGTTTCTTAAGCCCTAACTGTGGCTGCAAAAACTAGCTGTCTTGCCAGAGGAAGGTAACAGCCTCCCAAAATCTAAGGGATATGAATGTGAGCAACAAAATAATATAGCCAGTTCTAACTCATTACATTCATTTTGGAGCAAGTGAAAAAGGTTATAAATGGGTATAAAGTTATGTCCATATATAAGAGATGAGGGGAGGATACTTGGCTTGGAGCAGGGCAGGGATTTATGCTGTGGAGAATGTCTTTTTGTCTCCCCCTTTCACGTTTAACAAACTGGCAGGACATGTACTCTAGTGCCAAAGAACTGAAAAGTGTAGCCTAGAATGAAGGGCAGAAATAGTTTTCAAGAATGGTCAGGAAGTGATAGTCTTTCTAGTATTTTTCAAGCATTATCCCTATGCCAATGTTAAAATTCTATATTAGTGCCCCTGCTTGAGTATTTGTTCATTAGGGTTGCTGGACTGAAAACTGGGGAGGACTTTTGTACCTTATTGGTTGTACAGAAGAGGGAATTTCAGAAGGAGTTGCTTGTTGATTTTGGGTTGCATGACAAGCAACACATACTGAAATTCCCTCATTTATACAATCATTAAAAGTGCAGGTACCCTCTCTAGTTTTCAGTCTGGCAATCCTAGCAGAGTACACACAGTGATAGGAACTAACTTGCAAACCAGCTAGATTATGAATTAAGTGGGCATTTTTTTCTAACAAAAAGGGGGAACTTAATTAAATATATTTTTAATTAAAGTTATTGACTTAAGCTGGAAGTTAAACTTAATTTCAAGAAATACTGTATGTTATTAATTAAGCTCAAATTAAATTAGGGACAGTGCTAAAGGAACCAACATTTTTACACGTATGCTCTTGGATTTTTGAAAAACCACTTACTGCTTTTGTTAGTCCTTCAGGGTTGGGAACTTGAGGAAAGGTGGAGTATAAATGTAACGAACAAATGACTAAGGTCAAGATCCTGTATCACCTGATCCGACCCCTTAAGGTAAAACCCACCTTAAAACCAGTCAGCTGTCCAGAGCAACAGAGTACTGTGGCACTGAGGAGTGGGCAGGATAACATGACCTGCCCCCTCCCCAGCAAGCTGCAGTGTGATGAGGAGTTTTGACAAGATGTTGCAGGGATCCTTGCTTCTGCACTTTGTGCTGTTGCTTGCTAGCAGGAGGGGATTGGTCACATCATCCTGTAGCACCCAATTCACCAGTGCAGCAGAAGTCTGTCACTTGAAACAGCTGACTGGCTTTTAAGGTAGGTTTGGGGAACATTTATGATTGTGGCAATTATACCACAATAAAAAATGTGAAGAGGAAATAGTTACATGGTCATAAGTCTATCTTTCAATGTTGTAACTGACTAACAGGGTGCTAGTCCATGTAAATAAGAATTTCCCCCCCTAGAGAAGGATCCCCCCGCAGCAACTGAAGGAGCATTTTAGTGGAGGAATAATTGAAAATACACTCCACCCCATCCAAATGAAAATTTAAAAAACAGTATAGATCCAGTTACAAAATCATATATGCATATGCACATATTAATTTCACAATCAGATGGTTTAATAAATGCAAATCACTATAGGAATATTTACTCTGTATTCAATACCAGGCATCGAATGGAGGCTCCTCAACTGTTGAATCACTCTTGAATTACTACATGGAGAGTGCCATGAACCCATTTGCTTTGTTCGTACCTCTGCTGGTGGATTGGAATTTGTAAATATAATTAAATTTCAATGTTTCTCTTTCTAGTCTTCCTTTGTAATTTCCTTGTTTGTGGTTTGCCACCCTTTAATCCCATACTGTCTGTCCAGAGAAGTTGAAATGTTCTGCAACTGATCTGTGGGCATTGTCACTTCTAATGTCCGATTTGTGTGCATTTATCCTCTTGCTTAGAGACTGCCCTGTTTATCTAATGTACAGTATTGAAAGGCTTTGAAAACTGCTTTATTTTATTAGGCTGGGTTCATTCCAATTTACTTTATGAAGGTGCATGGGAAAAAAAAAGGTTATACCCATTTTTGGTTTTTCACTGAGAGGACTGGCAATTGGATTTGGAAGGAGATAGGAAAAGAATGTTTCTTAGTCAACCCAGTCTGAAATGGGCCCAGATCTGAATGATCAAATAAGGCTTGGAAATGAACTGGGGAGCCCCATGGTAGTCCTACATTATTCCAACAAAAAAATTAACCTTGTACTACAAACAGCAGTTGGAAAAAGGTTTTGATTGGAGTCAATGGGAGATTTATTCTATTGCTATTTGTAGCTGTTTGTAGCACAGATAGTCTATTTTGTCAGATTCATGGTGGAGGAGTGAAGGCTTAAACTTCCCCTCCTGTATGCTGCAGTCCTGATGAAAACTGCCCTCTTGTTAAGTAATTAGTTGGAAAAAAGTGGTGTCACTGAAAACAACCCATCCAAGCTCACAAGGGGAGCTAGGCTCATAGGGAATTGGATCTGGGCACTGTGAGAATCAAAGGAAATTTCCCAAGCTCTGTTTTTTGGGGCTAAGACTCCCAGAATCTATAGATTTTCCTTGGTTTTTTTTCTGGGCTGTCAGAGCTCCATTTGACCCAAGGAAAATCTATGGATGCTGGCTGTGAAAGCCTTCGACTTCACTCCCAGAATCCTCCTACCAGCAAGGATGAAGGTGGAATTCTGGGAGCTGTAGTTCAGAAAAGAAATGTTTTCATGCCCTAAATCTTTCGGTGCTGCCTGTCTCCTGGAGATATGATCAGGGAGCATTGTGTTTTGGCAGTCTGTTGGTGTATTGAAACTGCTTGCCTCTGCCAAAGATGTAATTTGTGCATTTGGAAATAAATACAAATATAACAGAGGTTGAGTATCCTTTATCTGAAATGCTTGGAACCAGAAATGTTTTAGATTTCAGATTTTTTTTTTTTGGATTTTGGAATATTTGCATGTACATAATAAGATATGTTGGAGATGGGACCCAAATCTAAACATGAAAATCATTGTTTCATATACACCTTATACACATAGCCTGAAGGTAATTTTATACAATATTTTTTTAAAAATTAAATTTTTATTTTAATATTTTTATTTAAATATTTTAATATTTTGGATTCTGGAGTGTTTTGGGATTTCAGTTTTCCAGATAAGGGATACTCAACATGTATTTGTATTATAATGCAAATGTTATAAAATGCCAGGCCTCCATTATCCTCCTTGCAAAGGAAAACAAAGCTGTGTGATCAGAGCTGCCTGGAGAGATTTTGCTGCCTGGAGCAAAAGACAAGATGTAAACCCCCTTCCTTGCCACACACAGAGAGAAGAAGCCTACACTGGCAGCTGAATTTCACTTCATCATTAATGATAGGAAGGCTTATTTCTCCACCTCATTTGAGGCAGCAAGCTGGCTTATGGAGCACAGAGCAATCAATCCACAGTCACCATGCACCTTTGTCATCTAAAATAGGCCACTACCCATACACACCATCAGTTATGTGTTGCCTAAGGGAGCTACCTCAGTCTCCCCAATGACAGGGCCGGCTCTGTGTACTTTCCACACTTCTGGAACATTTCACTACACAGAGGAGTGGGGATGTAAGCATAACAATACTGTGGTTTTTGTTTTGTTTTGAGAACATTCTGATTTTATTGTAACAGATGTGTTAGGCAACAGACATTCTCCCTAAATTGGAAGACAATAGCACACAAGGGCACTTAATGCAGTGCTCAGAGTAGGTTAGGGTACTTTCCCACTTCCTTTTCAGTGGACCTAAAACAATCTTTTCCATTCAGTCTGATCTAATTTAAAAGGAAACACCCCCACTTCCTCCCACCCTCCTACTGCTTGGAATACTGTTATTTGTGGGTTGGCCTCTCTGGTTGCTAACTGATTTCCATCAACACATTTACTGAATATTAAAAGAGCAGAACTGCATTGAATGGAGTCCAGTAATTTTATAGGATATATTCAGTCAATAGCCTTTGAAGACTCTTCCAACATTAATTGTAAAGTTTCTGGGTCTGCATAAGATATTGTTAACAGTTATTTTGGAAGTGTTCATGGCAAGATGGAAGGTTTCCAATATTTTTGTTTTATTGAGGAAGTGGCAATTAAAATGTTGAGTGCTGCAGTGTATGTGATTTTTTTTCTTTTAAAAAGAATAAAAATCTTGCATGGTCTGCACGTTATTTTTAAAAGCAAAAAAAAAAAAAGAAAGAAAGAAAAAGAGGGAAAAGAACACAGAAATACATATATTATTTTGAAAATAATTGTACCTTTGATTTAGCAAAAGCATTTTCAGAGAAAAAGAGCTTGTTAAGTTGAATGTTGGTGCATCTGTAATAAGTCAGATATCTTTTAAAACAACTTAGTGAAAGTACAGAACAGGTTTTTTTCCTTAGTGGAATAGCAACCTATTTCTTAAGCAGAACAAAAATGTATGGTTCAAGAAAACACAACCAAAGAGGAGAACAATGTGGGTATGTTTCTTGCAGGGAAGGAGAGATCCCATTATCACAGATCCTGGTTCAGCTGCTTTAAGTGGGAAATGTCCCTGGTATGATACACCAAAGGATATCTGTAGTTAATAGAGAGGCTGCCATCTACTGGAACAATTGAACAGATCACTTATGCAGCAGTTATCACTCTGTAACCATTAAACCAGAATAATGATCATTCAAGAAGAAGAAGAAGATGGAGATGATGATGATGATGATGCAGGGCTGGTTTAAGGACCCTGAACACATGCAGCCACAGGGGGCCTGTCATTGTGGGGGGCCGCCGTAACCCTCCTCCTGCAAAAACATTATTAGCAATAATCTGAATATCCTGTACTGTGAATAGGTTAGGTTAGGTTACATTGACCTGAGATAAACATATGCCCCCCCCCCACAAATAAAGCATTGCAGGAGCCCCCAAAATTCCTTAAGCTGGCCCTGAGAAGATGACTACAGATTTTATCAGAGAGAAATGAAATTATTCTAACACTCAAATACTGGCATTCTCTGCTGATGGCCCATCAAGTCAAATGCCAGTGATCAGTCAGGTATTGTGGTGGCCTTCCTAGTGCTTCTCCACCAAGGGATGTGCTAATAAGCAAAACTTAAGCTCATCATGGTTCTGTCATTTCCACCTCAGAGCTCCATTTGACTAATGTCCATATTGAACAATGAACTCTCCCCACCACTGGCCTGGAAAGCTGTGCGTACTTCCATGTAGTATTTTTTTTTAAAAAGAATGCATGCATTCAGTGCACATTTCCCCCCATGCATAAAAGTGTATTCTTGTTCAGCTTTTAAATGTTTGCTGTTTTGGGGAACACATTTTAGAGGAGTTGTCCAAATTGTGGTGTAAATGTTAAAGGCTGCTTTGGGTTCCAAGAAGTGCAAATTGGGTAGATTTTGGTTAAAAAAGAGCTGAAACAATTTCTCCACCAATTCCCATTCAACTCTTTTCTGGATACCAAAATAGGAAGCTCACCAAACTCCTTTCTGGACCTACTCCCCCCCCCCTTTTAATTTGATGGATCATGCTGTGGCTGCATGCACTATAATGCATGTAGTGTGTGTGTATGTGTATTGTTGTCTGAAGGACCAAAAGTTGCAAACCCTTGGCTTAGAGAGTTGAAGTTGCACTGTAATGCATATAGTGTGTGTGTGTGTGTACACATACACAATATGCATTATAGCACAACTTCAACTCTCTAATCCAGGGGTTCTCAACCTTTGGTCCTCCAGATGGATTGGACTTCAACTCCCAGATGTTCCAGGCAACATGGTCAGTGCATAGGAATTCTGGGAGCTGAAATCCCAAACATCTGGAAGATGTTTTAAAGTCTTCCAAGTGAAGATGATTAAGCCTCAAAGTCTTAAGGCTTAATCATCTTCAATTTCACTAACCCTATTTTCTAGTGTGGTGTAGTGGTTTGAACGTTGGACTACAATTCTGGAGACCAGGGTTTAAATCCCTGCTCAGCCATAGAAACCCACTGGGTGACCTTGGGCAAATTACACTCTCTCAGCCTCAGAGGAAGGCAATGGCAAATCCCTTCTGACAAATCTTGCCAAGAAAACCCCATGATAGGTTTGCCTTAGGGACACCATAAGTTGGAAACAACTTCAAGGCACACAACAGCAACAATTTTCTTGCAGTGTGTTAAAAGATACTCCATTTGTAATGCATGCAACCAAAGGAAGATTTCTCTGATGCAGTGTTTCTCAACCAGGGTTCCCTGGAACCCTAGGGTTCCCCAAGAGGTTGCTAGGGGTTCCTCGAGAGATTGTGATTGTGTGTGTGTGTGGGGGGGGGAAGCAATAGCAGTATATAGAATAATGCTTATGTAGGGGTTCCCTGAGATCTGAAAATTATTTCAAGGGTTCCTCCAGGATAAAAAGGTTGAGAAAGGCTGCCTGATGTATAATCTAGCCCCCTGTTCTGAGGTAGAACTTGCTGCAATTCTAGGCCTCCCAATGATTGTCTTTATACCAAAAACTAACAGATATCACAGCTGTAGGATAAGCTTTACAGATGGAAAATTGATGCAGCAGGTTGCCTACACCAGAGGGAAAAACCACAGCTCTCTAGCTGATGGTTCTGGAATCCCTTCCTAGAGAGTGGTTGAACTGAGCTGTTAAACAATGAATTCTACCCACATTACCCCAGGGGCCACATTGCCAACCCTTGTGACTGGGTCGTGGGTTCCCTTGGCTGGGCAGCCCCCCTGCCCCACCCTGGGCAAAGCAAATGGAGGATGAATCTCTGAGGTTTTATAGGGCAGACCCAAACAAAGGAAATTGAATTACGTAGGTGTGTCCCATTTCATATCCTAATAGATAGGAAAACAGTAAAAGTAGGTTGCTAGCAGGAGGGTTTACTCCCCTAGTCTTTTCCCAGCTGCCTCTGTATCCTTGATCTTCCAGGCTAATTGAACTAGCAGGGCCAACTGAACACAAAATTGTTGGAGATATAGCATTCTTCCTGCAGGCCCCCCCCCCCTGCTAACTGACAGAGTTAAGCAAGTTTTCTTAGAAAGATTTAGGGACCCCCTTTGCATGTTAAAAGTTCCTCCCCTTCTCACACTACCTTAGTTATTTGTGGGCTTGGCTTGGCTAGTAGCTTTGAATCAGCCAAGCTAAATGAAATGAGGTGACCACTGAGTCATTCATCACATGACCTCATGATTTTAAAAGTTTATGATCCTTTGCTCTCTCTCTCTCTGAACCTCCATTCTGAAGCACGTATCTTACCAAGCATACACGAAGATGGGAGCCATGCTTGCATTCACTACCTATGCATTACTTGCATTCACTATCTATGAACAAAGAAATATGGATGCTGCCTGCAGACATAGGACATCCTGCCTTGTTTACAATATCTTACCTGAATTCACTGGACGGGGAGTTCTATCCTAAATCCTTAGTCAGTTAAGACATTAGCTTTCCCCAGGCATATGTATGTAGACTGCAAAAGGTATTAGTAAATCTTTAAGTATTCTTTTTAAAGAAGAAGTTGTTTTTGTCTTTCTTTTATTTAAGCAGTGTTAATGACTGAGTGATTTACAGTACTTAACTAATTGAGTCTGTTCGCTTTGTGTCTCTGCTAACTCTGCTACAGTAAAAGTTTTATTTTAACTCAAGAAGATATTCCCAAAGGGCTAGCTCCCTGGAATCTTTAATGAATTTTAAATTTTATGCTCATAAACCCCAACAAAAATAATCTTTCTTATTTCAATGGGCAGCTGTTAACTTTTGACTCTAATGCTGACAAGGATTCCAGAACCCTTCTGCCTTCTGCAAGGAACATTGTTCCAATGCACTTGTGGAATGGGCTCATGGCACATGGGTTC
The DNA here is from genome assembly GCA_030847615.1 of Gambelia wislizenii. Lineage (NCBI taxonomy): Eukaryota > Metazoa > Chordata > Lepidosauria > Squamata > Crotaphytidae > Gambelia > Gambelia wislizenii. Next base: position 157,483,198 of record JAUMIR010000001.1, on the reverse strand, counting down.
TCAGCACTCAGGTCCTGGCCTTTTAGCATTGCCTTGAAAAGTGTGTGTGTGTGTGTTCTCCTTTATTAGACTTGGGTTTATTTTTTTAATTAATTTTAAAATTAAACAACATACAATATATACATACAACTTAACAAACACATATAACAGTGATTCCCTCCACCCAGGGACTTCCCTTTACATTCATCCCTCTTTCCAAAATACCATTGTTTCCAACTCAGGTTTGCTTCCTCTCCACTTTATTAATACAAATTCTAAGAATTTACTCCATTTTTCACCAAAAACATTCTTATTTAGCCCTCCTTTTTTTTTCTTTAACCATATTTGCTAATTTCTCATTTATAGCTATATTCCATACTTCATTATACCATTCTTCTATTTTGTATTCACCTTGTGTTTTCCATTTCTTTGTTATTATTAACCTTGCTGCTGTCAGCAGATTTGTTAATAAATCCTTAACAATTTGAGATTCTTGTATTTTTTCACAAAATGATAATAATGCTATTTCATGGCATAAAGGTATATTTATCTCCAGTATCTCACTTATTTCCTTCATTACAATTTTCCAAAATCTCTGCACATATTTGCAATTCCACCACATGAATATATGTTCCCAGTTCTTGGCATCCCCTCCAACACTGTGCTAAATACTTTTTATCTATTTGATTCAATCTTACTGGGGTTAAATACCATCTCCATATAATCTTATAGTAATTTTCTTTTATTCTTACTGATAATGTTTTCAAATATTGCATATTCCATATTTTGTCCCATTTGGATTTATCTATTACAGTTGCTACATCTGTTTCCCAAACATCTTTAAGATAATCTTGTACTTCTTCATTATCCATTAACCTTTTATATATTTTACTTGTAATACCTTTTATATTAATTTTCTCTTGAGTAGCTTTTATAATCAATTCCTCAAATTTTGTATTTTTTCTACAACTTCCCTCCTTTAACCATTTTTTGTCCATTGTTCTAACTGTATCAGTTTAAACCATGTGAATCCTTGCTCTTTTAATATTTTTTCCATATAATTCTTATTTTTCATTTCCCCCATCCATTCCTTCAACCTTATTATTTCTTGTCCTCCTAACTTTGCTTCCACTTCATTTCTTAAGTTTGCTGGGAAACCCTCCAACAATATTACTGGCGTTAATGGAGATATTCCTGGAACTAATACTTTTTAAAATTTAATCCATATATCTAGTATATGTTTTAAGGAGACAGACTGTATTATTTCCCTAAATTTCTTTTTTGGCTTACAAAACATATATATTTCTTAATTTTAACTCTGTCTCTTGTTTATTTATTTCCATCCATTCCATTTCTTTTACTTCTGCAAAACTATCAATAATATATCTCAATTGATTCACTACATAATATAGCTTCAAATTGGGTAGGCCTAGACCTCCTTTTTTTCGGATTTATACCATCTATTTTTATTAATTCTTGATCTTTTGCCTCCATTACAATAATTATTTATCATATTTTGCCACTTTTTAAATTCCATCTCTGATACTTTAATAGGCAGCATTCTAAATAAAAAAATTATTTTTGGTAAAATTTTCATTTTAACAAGCACTATTCTTCAAAACCATGAAAGTTTAATTTTCCCATATTTCTCTATTTTTTTCTCCATATCTTTCCTTAATATAGTAAAAAAAAATTCCTCTAGTTTTTCCAATTCTGCCACAATATTTATTCCTAAATATTTTATTTGCTCCTTCATTTTAATATATTTCTTTTTACTCTTCATATTTTTTTTGCTCTGCCTCTGTATGATTAAATATAATCACTTCTGATTTATTCCAATTTACTTGTAAACCTGTCATTTCCCCAAACATTTCCAAATGTTTCTCTATCTCTTGCATTTTTTCCAGTGGATCTTGTATTGTTATTAAAGTATCATCTGTGAACATATTCAGCTTAATCTCTTCAATATTTCCTATCCCTTTGATACCTTCATCCTTTCTAATTACATTAGCTAATATTTCTATTACCATAGCAAATATTATTGGGGAAAGTGGGCAACCTTGTCTTGTTCCCCTAGTTAAATTTATTTGTTCTGTCTTACCATCATTTACTATTACTGTAGCTTTATAGAGACTTGGGTTTATATGAGGAGCTGTGGTTGATGCTTAATGTATTGTACTTAATGATGACACAGGGGGCCAACCTTTAGTCTTACTTTCTGGTCTTGAAATCTCAGGGCCTGGGATTGTCAGAACCTGTCAACCCTAATAGGACATAAATTTGCATATGTTACTATGAACTTTTTCAAATGGGGTAAAAACCCCTGAGGAGGTTGGGAGAAGAACAGGGCTGTCGCACTTGCAGAGCCCTATTTCAGACAGCCCCGTCTTCCTCCGCCCTCCTCCTAACCTTCCCCCATGCTGCGGGTGCCACTTTTTATTGATGGAGGTTTTCTGTCAATAAAAAACAGCACCAGCAGCATGGAAGAAGCACAGGGGAAGGGCGGGAGGTGGATGGAGGAGGATGGGGCTGTCTGAAATGGTGCTCTGTGAGAGCCCTGTTCTTCTCCCGACCTCCTTGGGCTTTTTTTGCCCTGTTTGAAAAAGTCCTATATGCCTGTGTCCATTTGGGCCTAGAACCATTAAGCCTGCTTGTTGAATTTAAGTCTAGGCCAGCAGTTCTACTACTCTACCCCACTTCCTCCCTTAGTGGAGCACAGCAGTCATTGGGGGAGGGAGATTGAGGGTGGGAGTTGTGGGTGGTTCCTAGATATAACTTCTTCCCCCTGGCCACTGATTGGCTGCAGGGGTGTTGGGAATGCTCCCGCTCCCCTTGAGCACCCAGGGGGAAAAAGCATCCTTATGCTGTTACAAAAGTGCTCTTGCGTACCTGTGGCAAGCAGCATTGTATAAGGAGGAACTGGACAACTCCTTCTGCAGTGCCTCAAAAAGTATACATGCTGCTAATAATTGGGGATTACATCAGCATAGGATGCTGACAGGATCCTAGCCTTTGGATGATTTCAGATAAGAAAACAAACAAACTTTGGGCTTGTCTATACGAGGCTATAAAATGTGGATTGGTGAGCACTAATGCCAATTTGCGACAGTTTTCATTTGTCTCAACAATTTTTGGCAAGATTGTAGGCATGAAAAGCTATCCATGTTTGTTGTTCAAATGGGCATGCCTGCAAATCAAGATGGTGGGCGTGAGTGAATTACTCACATTTTTATTGTCACCCGTTGCTGCCGCTTAACAGTACTTTTTAAAAACAAGCATATCCAAGGTGAAGGATGTAATATTCTGCTTAAATAGAAAAAAGAAAAGACAAGAAAAAAATGCTGTTTTGTTGCCTCAGCCCACGATTGTTATGGCAAAAATCCAATATGGCAGTTTCAGGTGCTTGCCTTGTTAGCAAGCTCTGCCCCTTGAGCACATCCAACCAATCAGCTTTCCACTTCCGGTCTTATCGGGAATGTCCATCAAAGCGAATTGGTTGTCCCATTGAATGGGAATGATCATTCCCCGCTGAGTTTCTTAAAAACTTTGGGAAAAGCTGCAAAGGCTTTTCCTGTGTAGTTTTTGGCATTTTTGGCCCCCCTCCTTCCAAATACAGTTGATTGATGTGGGCTCTCATTAAGATAAACCATATTCTCCTTGAATTCACCAGGGGGCCCTGGTGGTGCAGTGGTTAAATGTCAGTACTGCAGCCACAATGTGGCAAGTTTATTCCCAAGGGCTCCAAGGTTCACTCAGCCTTCCATCCTTCCATAGGTAGGTAAAATGAGTACCCGGCTTGTGGGGGAAATTAGCTAACACACATTAGAAATGCTTAATGCAGTGTAGATGTATAAAGTGCTATTGCTTTACAATTTGTAAGCCACTCTGAGAGTCTTTGTGGCTGAAGAGCTGGCTATATATACCTAAATAAATAAATAAATAAATAATTTTATGAGGTCTTTTAATAGACAACTCCTTTGTCTCCTGCTGTCAGGATTCCTCCTTCCAGAAACACCATCTCTAAAAACTGGTCTATATTCATTCTCTCTCTGTCACGATACAGTGAAATGGGTCAGGAGGCAGGGTCTCAAAACAGGGTTCTTTTTTCAAGGCCAAACTAACTGAGCAATCTGACATGACAATGATTAGTTACCTATACTATTCAGGAGTATATTCCACTCCAAATTCTATAGGGTTTACCCATTGACCCAAGACAAATGGGGATAATCCAAATGTAGCAACTGGAAAGACAAAGGAGGACCTGGTTTAAATAAGGTTTAGGGAAGCAGGGGAGATTATCAGATGATCTTTTAAATCCACAACAGGGATGACAGGAGAGCGCCAAAGGGCTCTCTTTTCAGATGATGTCGTCCCTGTCTAGTTCTGCTCTCATGCACCCTCCATTCTGGTTGTGTTCTCTTCTATTGATTCCGTTTCTGTAATGGAATAATAGGGATAATGTGAAGAGGTATCCCGTTATGCTGGCGCTATGCCAGCCACAGTGGGAGGTCCCTGCCGGACACTTCCGGGTGCAATCGGGATGAGGAGGAAAGTGGCACCCTTTCCCCCTTCCCCGTGTTACTTGTTCTTTTTAAAGTGTGTTTTGGGGCTTGTGTGTTTTTTTTAACTTTTGTTTTTACTTTTATTTTGAATTTTCCTACGCGATTGTTCTTTTGTGAGAACGGGTGGGATTTGCTTTACGGGATGTGAATGCAGCTTTACGACAGCTGCATTCACTCCCAAAGGGCTGAGGGGAGGGGGAGCTGTTCTTATAGCGGCATAAGGTAGGTGTATGAATTTTTTAAAAAATGGAACAAGGATGGGAGTGGTGCAAGAGTGGGTCAGATGGAGGGGGCAAGACAGGGACGCTATCAGATGGTTCATCTGATAATCTCCACAGACTGAGAAGACAGCCAGCCAGAAATGGGGACAGCTGCATGCTAAACCCCAAAGGCCTTGGTCTAAGTGAGCTGAACCACTTGCCTATCCTCTGCTTTGCTCACCTTGGCAAAGTTAATATAACCCCTCCATAATTGCCTTCATGCCAGTTCCAGAACTCTATTAAGTCTGGTTCTCACATGCCTAACTTCTGTTATATGGAAGAGTTTCTTTATTTCCCCTCCCCATTTCTGGCTCATGCCTAGGTCAGAAAAAATTGCAGTTATTTTTTATAGGGATAAATATTCCATAAAGACCTCCTAAACATTATGTTCATGGCAACTCAACTGGTGGTAGTGCACCAGTAAAGTTTATTTTGGCCTCTGTGTCATGATGTTGTATGGTAAACACACACACAAACACACACACAAAACCCATGTATTGAGCTGCTGCTGCCCCACACTTAAGGTGGAGGGTTGCTGGCTGGGCAGTGCCCTTGTCCACTGTTGAAGTCAACTTCTGGCAGCTGCCACTTCAGGCACCACCTCCAGAGTCAAGCAGCAAGGCCCCATACTTAGGCTCAGGCTTAGTATGTGTGGCCTTCCTTTGGCAGCTGGCACACCCTTCTTTGAGCAATTGTGGAGGGGTAGGCATCTCAGGCCCTGGTAATTTTTACTGTTGCTATACACAGCACATCACAATGTGAAGCTGAAATACACTCTGTACATGATGATTTTATCCCTGCTTCTATTTCTGCAGGTGACCATACAGGGAAAATATAGCTGAATCTATACACCCAGGCTTTGTCGACATGGGCAAAAACATCCATACTCACCCTGTAGTCATAGCACAGCTGCCACATGACACTTTAGACAATTCATATCTTCATTGGGGTGTCTGCAGGAAACTCTGGATCTGAAAGATACATGGTTTGCTCCACGTTTCAGAGGAAAACCCAGATTATTGGCCACGGGGCAGATTGGCTTTGGTGAGAAGCCAGGGCAAGACTTCCAGTGGATGGGACTCTGTTCTGGCATTTTAAATTTATTTATTAATTTTATTTTTTTGATTGTGCACATATCTGGATAATTGTTTCTCCTCTTATCCAGTATTACAGTACTCTGGGAAAATGTATATTTACATGCCTGAATAAACAGAAAAAACAATAACCCAGAGTAGCACTGGCCATGGTTGGAAATAATGTGATACAGAGGACACATGATAAGTGTAGGACTACCCTTTTACTCCAATGTGGATTACAGTGTGGTGAGATACTCCGATCTACAAGCCCCGGTGAGTGCGGAACAAAAACATCAGCTGCAGCTAGAAGGTAGGTGTGAGGTTTCTATTCAGTGTAGACAAGCTCTCAGAGAGGCACCAAACATTCCCCCGAACTCTGTCACCCCAAAAATGGAAATGAAGTTTCCTAGAGATGGTTGGCATCTATTCAAGGTGTGGTCCAGCAGACTCAGCCTGCCACCAAGATGATTAGCAAAAAACTCTCCCCTTTCTTCTCCTACACAGCGGCTGTTCATGGTCCAATGCTTGTCCTCAAGGTTCTAAACCTTCAGTTCCCAGCCAAAAAGCTGACTGCTGGCCACAGAGATGGCTGGTGGAGGAGACCTATGGTACAGAGCCAATGGCCCACAGGACAGCAACTTGGATTTTTTTCTGTGCCACAGATCTCCTTAGCAATATCCCTGGGGTAAGCAGTGAGTGCTTGCACAGCTTCACACAACAGACACTATGGTGCTGTTAAAGAGACATCAGATTTGATTGACATGGAGCAACCAGTCCTCCATGAGATAAACTAGGGACTTTATCAGATGCGGCAAATATGTCATCATGACGATGCCTAATGAGTGCGAAAGGTGCGCATACCAGACGTCGTCATTTACCAATAATGTATTAAAAATACATTATTGAAAATACCTCTCAATTGACGCCCCCTTGTCGTTGGAAAGAGGCTTGCATACCCTAAGATGTTTTGAGCTATGCTGGTGGTGGCATAATAGCCACCGGTAGGGTCTCCCATTCCAGACAGGTCAAAACCAAAGGGTCTGACAAGGATGGGCTCTCTGGCCTTATGGCAACCGTCCTAGGAGAAGGAAAACTCTAATCCCAAACTCGGGCAGATGGTGCTCATCCAACCCTGTAAGGTCAACCATCTAAGAGAAGGAAACTCTAATCAAACCTACGACCTGTGGACCTCACTGCTACCGTCCATGCTTGCAAGGCCACAACAGATGAACCTCTGGTTTAAAGGGTGAGGCCAGTTCTGTGCACGCTGCGCTCCACCAGAAAAATCCATTGCACAGGCTCGAAGGACAAATCCAATTCTGAAAAAGCCCTGTGGTGATAGGCAAGGGACGAAACGGCAGGTGTAAAGATGCAATGGAAGCCGCAGACCCACCCCTGCATGCAGGCGGTTCAGGACTTTGGTCGCTTGAGGCTGACCCAGGGGATCGCAGTCTTGTTCGGCAGCATCCTTAACGTCCAAGCAGCCTGTTTTAAAGGAGAGCACTGCTTGCTCCATATGGAGAGGGGCCTAGAAAAGGTGGTCTAACGAAAGCTCATCCCCATCTACCTCGTTGGCTAGCCACGGCCAACGGGAATCTTCTGATGCAGTCAAACCAAGGCAAAGAAACAAAGGCACACACCGGCCTCCAAAGGTGTAAATAAACTGACCCTTGCATGCTGGAACATCAGAACCATGCGAGACTCTGCAGATAGTGGAGAGTGTCTGCCTGAGTGTCATTCTGCTCTAATAGCCCCTGAACTATCACGACTTAATATTGACATCGCTGCTCTTAATGAACTTTTTCTCCATGAGGAAGGCAGCCTTAAGGAACACGGTGCCGGCTACACACTTTACTGGTCTGGCAAACCCAAAACTGAACAACATCTTTCAGGAGTAGGTTTTATGATTAAAAACTCCATTGCCTCCAAACTTGAAACCTTGCCAACAGGACACTCTGATCGCATTATTTCCTTACGCCTCCCACATATTGTTCTCTTCAGTATATATGCCCCAACTATGCAAGCCGACCTTGTAGAGAAAGACAAATTCTACACAGACCTACGCCACTTCATACAAAAAGTCCCTGTAGAAGATAAAATTCTTATCCTTGGTGACTTCAATGCCAGAGTAGGAAAGAACTCCGAAGCCTGGAAAGGTGTCTTAGGCAAGCATGGTGTTGGAAATTGCAATGATAACGGATGCCTCTTGCTAGAGTTCTGTGCGAAACAACAGCTGACTATTACAAACACTATCTTTCAGCAGAAAGACAGCTTGAAGACAACCTGGATGCATCCCCGATCCAAACATTGGCACCTCATCGACTATGTTCTAGTCCGCCAGAGAAACATTTGCGATGTCCGCCATACTTGAGTGATGCCCAGTGCAGAATGTCAGACAGATCATCGCCTCGTCAGATGTAAACTAAATCTTCATCTTCAGCTCAAACCTAAGAGGGGTGGCATGTTAAAGAAGAGACTCCAAGTCAACAATCTTCAACAAGCGACAATGAGAGACAACTTTCAGGCAAATCTGCAAACAAAACTTAAAGACCATCCTATAGATCCTTCTCCTACAGTGCTTTGGCAACATATCAAAAGCAGTATCCTCCAGTCTGCAGAAGAATCCCTTGGGTTCTCCCACAAGAAAAATCAAGACTGGTTTGATGAAAACAACCAAGAGATCCAGGATCTGTTGGCAAAGAAAAGAACTGCTCACCGGGCATACCTCGCCCAGCTAACTTGCCATGTAAGAAAAGCAGCTTTCCGTCTCAACATGTAGTAAACTTCAACAAAAACTCCGAGGCATGCAGAACAAGTGGTGGATCAATATAGCCGAAAAGACACAACACTGCAGATCTGGGTGATCTTAGAGGATTTTACGAAGCTCTTAAAGCAGTGTTTGGACCTACTTATCAGGTCCAAAGCTCCTTATACAGTACAGATGGTCAAACATTAATTACTGATAAAGCCTCCATCCTGAATCGATGGGCTGAACATTTTCAAAGTCTCTTTAGCGCCAACCAAGTAGTCCAAGGCTCAGCTATCCAACATATAATACAAAAACCAATGAAAAATGAATTGGACATAGCTCCCACTTTGGAAGAGACCCTTAAGCCACACAGCAGATGAAAAATGGCAAGGCAGCTGGGATTGATGGAACCCCACCTGAAGTTTGGAAACACGGAGGTCATGTACTCCATGACAAATTCCATAAACTCCTTGTGAATTGCTGGGAAAAGGGGGAACTGCCATCAGATCTCTGAGATGCAGTCATCATCACCCTGTACAAGAAAAAAGGAGCAAAATCCGATTGCTCAAACTATCGAGGCATAACACTGCTCTCTATTGCTGGAAAAATCCTTGCAAGGATACTCCTGAACAGATTAGTTCCTGCCATTGCAGAAGAACTTCTTCATGAAAGCCAATGTGGCTTCAGAGCCAATAGGAGCACTCTCTCTCTCTCTCTCTCTCTCTCTCTCTCTCTCTCTCTCTGGTGAACCTCAAAAGTGGGTGTCCCTTCAGGGTGAGCAATAAATGCTTCCTAGTAAGGATATTGACAAACTGGAATGGGTCCAGAGAAGGGTGACCAAAATGATGAGAGGCCTGGAAGCCATGCCCTCTGAGGGGTGGCTTAGGGAGCAGGGTATGTTTAGCCTGGAGAACAGAAGGTTGAGAGGTGACACAACGGCCATGTTTAAATATTTGAAGGGATGTCATACTGAAGATTATTATTATTATTATTATTATTATTATTATTATTATAAATTATTTATACCCCACCCCTCTGTTAAACAATTGGGGTGGCTTATTTTCTGCTCCTCTAGAGACAAGGACATGGAGCAATGGACTCAAACTACAGGAAAAGAGATTCCACCTACACATTAGGAAGAACTTCCTGACAGTAAGAGCTGTTTAGCAGTGGATTGCACTGCCTTGGATTGTGGTGGAGTCTCCTTCTTTAGAGGTTTTTGAACAGAGGCTGGGTGGTCATCTGTCGGGAGTGCTTTGATTGTGTATTCCTGCATGGCAGGGGGTTGGACTGGATGGCCCTTGTGGTCTTTTCCAATTCTATGATTCTGTGATTCTATGAAGAGAGGTGTATAGTTCACCCCCCTCTCCAGAAGCATTTGTCTCTAAGACAGCATCACATTGGAAACTGTTTAATGCAGTGTAGATGTGTAAATAGCTATTGCTTAAAACAATTTGTAAGCTGCTCTGATAGCCTTGTGGCTGAAAAGCGGGGTATAACTAACTAACTAACTAAATAAATAAAATAAATAAAATTATCTTCCAACTGTCCCAATTTGGCAGGGACAGCCCCAATCAATCCTCTGTTGTCCCGTTTTTCATCTGCTTTTAAAATGACACAGATTCTCTTTCCTTCTCCCTACTCACTTTCCCCTTTAATCCTCAGCTTACCTCAGCTTGAGAAAATGGAGTTCAAAGTGCAAAAGGAGGATGGGTGGAATCTTTCTTGCCCAGAAGGCTACGGCAAAATCAAACTTCTGCAGCCTATCTTAGTTTGTGTGTTCTTCCTCATTAATAACTTTTGGCATCTTGACCACAGTCTGATGTTGCTTGGCCCCACATGTCCTGGTTTTCTTCTATGAAATGTTGTCATCACAGTACAAGAAATGTGGTGTGTGTGCATGCAGTGAAAACAGCACCATGGGTGCCCCCAGTTACTGAGTGTCCTGGAACATTTGATTCAGTTGTACCACTGATACTCCAGCCCTGTCTCTACTAGGGACTTCCTTCCATTCCATGGAGAGAACAGGGGAACAATGGGCCTGATCCTTGGCCAGGATAAGCCAGCAGGCAACCGGCATATCCTGGCTTGTGTAGATGAGCCCTACACCAGTGGCATCTGCCATGTATTCTCACCTCCTGATAAGACTGCTTCTATTCAGGGCTGCAGCCAGCGAGCCCTGACTGCTTCTTGCATACTATTCCATTTCATTTCTCCTCTCTCAGTTTTGATTTATTTTTTAAACCTTAAACATCCCATGCATGTTCAGTCCTCATTGGTGTGTGAATGTGTTATCTCCTTATATATTTTTTCTTCTTAACTTCTACAAATACCCTAATACTTCTCCCAAGCATGCTGATATACTCCTCTTTTGCATTTCCTTGACTCCATTTTGGCAATAATCCTGTTAATACTACTTGAGGTCACTAAAGAAAGGAAGAACAAGAACAAGAACAACAACAATTAATATGGAATAACAACAGGTTAAAGATACAACACAGTTAAAAGAGCATATAGTAAGAGTCTACACTTCGGCACAGTTTTATGTAAATTTGTAAAGTGCCTAAATGGGTACTAAATCAGCAACCAAACAGACAACCATATCCATAATTTTAAAATGTTCATAATTTCAATCTGTTCAGGGGTTTTGATGTATGAATATAATGAACCATCAATTGACCCCGATACCTCTGTGTGTAGATGCGGACCTCAGGGGAAATTTTCAGAACCATGGTGCATGAAGATAAATGCATCCTAATGGATACTGAGAATAGCCAAATGCGTTGAGAGATGCAGCCAGAATGTCTTCAAAAATACATTTTATATTGCATTCTGCCATTTGGGAGGAAGAAAGTTAATAGTGATAAAATAACTTTTTCGTCCTCCCCCCCCCCCAGATATTCAACTGTAACACCTGCCATAAAGCTTTCCTAGAACAAACCAGGCTTTAGATATCACTTGGTAAAAAGATTTATTGAGTGATGTATAAAAATATGTAGAGCGGAAGAAAGAAAAAGAAGAAAGGAACATCAGAATACTGTAAGTGTTTGACTGATCTAAATAACACCTTGGCAGGTGACAAGTGGCTCCATATGACAAAATTTATAAAGAAATTAACCAGGAACATCCATTTGGTTAAATACACTGTATAAAACAAGAATAGTATAGTTTATTATTAAGTTTTTACTCCCACCCCGTCTTTTGCTACTGACATATTGCAGCTATAATTCAGTACTCACTTACCTAGAAATACATCCCACTGAACTCAATGGGACTTACTTCTTTTCCTCCCCCTCCTTGAAAAAGATTAATTTTAAAAATTATTAATAATTAAAAGATTAATTATGAAAAAGATTAATTAATGAATGTTTAAATGAATAAATCTTCTGGCGGGGGCAAGGAAAAGTTTGATGCCAACTTTAATTTGCAACAGCAAGGGCAAGCCAAGTTTATCTCATGGGAGCAAATTTTGCTGGGGATCCTATGCTAATGAAACTTTATGTGCCCTAAACAGTTATTTACAGATGGTGTTACCAAATACCAAGAAGCAGAAATGTTCATGAAGTAGGTACAAATTGATCCTTCACTGATGTTTGTTTGTTTGTTTATAATTCTAATGCATCAAGATGGGACATTTTCGTCACCCAGAATTATGTTACATTGCAGAATGTACACAGGACTAGACCTACAATGGAGGCATTCTGTAGCATTGTCATCAGAACAATTGTAAGCAATGTCCTCAAGTTTCAGAGATTTGCCACATACATATTCTTTTTTTTACAGACAAAAAGTGTCTGAGACAAAAAACAATTCAATAAATCTGTTACTTTCCCCCAATGGGAATGTCTTTGGACTTTACCAGACGCACTAAATACAGCATCATAATGGCCACATAAACATGAAAGGGTGTGCATACCACACGATATCATCACTTCGTTTTTATGTTCTGCCAATAAACTGATCCATTTTATTGACGGAACAAGCCATCAATAGATCGGCAGTGTAGTTTTTTGCTGGAATTGCCGGCGTATGAAACCTAGCACTTTTTTTGTGTGCTTACTCTGTCAATGGCTGGATTGGCCAGAACACTTCCAGGTGAGATCATGACATCCAGGTAAGTGACACACTTTTTATGATCCTCCCTGGGTTACTTGGAAGTTTTTAAATGTGTGTATGTGCTTTTAAAAACTTTTTGTGTGTTTTTTGGTTTGCTTTTTTGAATTTCTCACATGAGCGTCTTCTCGCGAGAATCCACGGGATTTTGAACCAAGAAGTGAACGGAGATCTATTCACTTCCTCTTCATTGCCAAGGAAGACTTTGCCAGGAAACAAAGATGAGTCCGGTGGGAAGTGTTCTTTTGTTGGCATAAAAATGGCTTTAATTATCCTGGCAAAAGAACGTTTTTAGAGGCTCGTCTGATAAAGTCCTTTGTTACTCATTTGAAAATGATGGGTAGTGAGTGGACTGGTTCTACAGATACCACGGACAGCTAAAAAGACAAATGAATGGACCCTTGAGCAAATCAGGCCTGAACTCTCACTAGAAGCAAAGATGACTAAACTGAGGCTGTTGTGCTTTGGACATATCATGAGATGATGCGACTCATTGGAAAAGCCAATAATGCTTGGTAAAGTGGAAGGCAGTAAGAAAAAAGGAAGACAAAATTCCAGATGGATTGACCCAATAAAGGAAGCCATAGCCATGAGCCTGCAAGACCTGAGCAGGGGCTCTTGGGGCTCTTTTATTTTTAGGCTCACCATCAGTCAAAGTCAATTTGATGGCAGATAATATCAATACCAACAACTTTGTCTGACCCACTGTAATGCTTTGGTGATGAAACATTTGCCACATTGTTTTTCAGTGTACCACAATGCTGAGGTTGGTTGGTTACCTTCGGGGGAAAAGGGGGATAAGGACACTGGGATTTTTACTGGGTTCAAGAAATAAAAGAAATGTACATTAAATTCTACTGCTAACCCTAACTTTAACCATGATGCTAACCCTACTATTAGCCTTCAATACACTGGAATTTTAATTGGGGTCAGAAAATATCCCACATTTCACTCAATACAAGCCCCCCCCCTGCAAAAAAATTCTGGTGCATGAATTAAGATACTCTTTCAAGGCAAAGCCTCCACAACATGGTTTACAATGTAAAAATTTAAAAGCTTAAAATACAGTTAATTGAAACACTAGGATTAAGCATGTGTGTGTGTATGTGCCTTCAAGATGCCTGTTGACCTATGGAGACCCTATGAATTTCATAGGGTTTTCTTAGGCAAGGAATACTTAGAGGTGATTTTGCCAGTTCCTTTTCTGAAATATAACTGACAGCACCTGGTATTCCTTGGTTGTCTCCCATCCAAGTACTAACCAGGTCTGGCTCTGTTTAGCTTCCAAGATCAGATGGGATCTGGTTCCTTTAGAGTACTTAGAAGAGTTACAGTACAAATTAAACTGGGTGCCTTTATCATAAAATCATAGAATTGGAAGAGACCACAAGGCCCATCTTGTCCAACCCCCTGCCCTGCAGGAATATACAATCAAAGCATTCCCAACATTAGGCGTTATACATAAACATTTATTGTTATTAAAATATAGACAGTTAAATAAAATAAAACTAAAAATGGGCATTCGTTCATAAGACTGGAGCATCCAGGTCTTGAAGACCCACTTAAAACAGTCAGAGGGAAGCCACAAACTCATCCAGAATATCAGGTAGTATTGGAAATTTTTATTTCAGGCCTGTTTTGAAAAATCTCTATGCTTTCTTACATACTTTAGAAAATACAATTTAAACCTAATGGAAACACTTCACATTAAGCCAATTTCTGACCATTATGATATTCAGTGTGGTTTTTTTAAAAAATAACTTTGTATAAATCAGATTTGAATACTATAAGCACATTTCTTGGAAAGTATATTTTAAAAGTTGACATCAGCTGAAAATGAAACAAAATTGGAAGACATGTCAGAACCTTGGAAGACTCCATTTGGGGATCCACGTGCAGCTTTATTTAATATCAGTATTTCATATATTTATAGACTGAGGTTCACGCTGCAAGATAACAAAACAATATTTTTAAAGATTTCCATCTGTGAATCATTATGTTGCAAAGCACACAGGCTGAACAATCTAGTGAGAACTCATTTCCAAAATCATATTAATGTAAAGTGGAACCTCTGTGAAGTATAATCAAACTGTGACACAATCATTTTATATAGCCAGTTGTAATCTCCAATGCATCTATCCTTGAGTATTTCAACACAATCACTGCCAAGTTGTTTTTTTCTTCAGGATTTCAGCTCTTACAGCTTAATGACTCAGTGGTCCAAAAGTCACAAAGGCATGTTATATTAAACAATATCTCCACATCTGCAGAGTGTGTTTGGGTGTCCCATCTTTTGATGTTGTAAGCATTGTATTATGTGATGATTAATGGGTTTAGCTGTTTACATCTTTGTAATAAAGGCTACGTCATTGGAGAAATGGGATGGCATACCAGATTTTGGAATCCAAAAGAATTTACATCATTCAGATGAAGAAACCCAAATGATTTTTTACTTCACAGAAGCCCAGAGGCCCTGAAGTAGATGAACAATTGACTGCCTTTTTGGGGAGTTTGTGTCTGAAGATCCCCTTGGTCTCCCCATGCAGATCGGGCCAATGATTCTGTGGAGGTATTTAAAAGTCTCATGAGCTGTCTAGATGAGAACGTATAATGTAGATTGCTGTGCATTAATGCAAATTCACAGCAGCATTCATTTTGTCTTTGTCAAAATCGCTGATAAGCGAAGCTATCCATATTTGAAGCGCACACACAGCCATGCTTGTAAATCAAGATGGTGGCCACGAGTGAATTACCCATGTTATTATTCTTAACAAGTTGCCACCACTGCATAGTATTTTTTAAAACTGCAAATCAAAGGTGTGCAAGTACAACCTTCCACTAAAAAAAGCTGTTTGGTTGCCTCAGCGCAGCAAGAAAGTACATGACTGGCAATGCTATACTCTAAAATGGTGCTTCTAGCCACTTCATTGCAGGCAAGCCTGCCCCCCATGCACATTTGACCAATCAGATTTCCACTTCTGCCCTCGTTGAAAATACACAGCGATGCAAATTTGGGTGTCCAAATGAGTGGTAATCTGTATTTCCATGCATTACTTAAAAATCCTTGGGAAAAGCCGCAAAGGTTTTTCCCACGCAGGGAAAAGGGAGTTTTTGCCCTTCCTCCTTCTGAATAAGGTGAATCACTGTTGAATCTTGTTGGGACAAAAGGTATTCTCTGCGATTTCTATTAAGATTATTTTCACCATCTAGACAACTCCTCAATGTACACTAAGAGAAATGCAGCTGGCTTGGGGTTTTCTAAGCTCTAGCATGTCCAATGGAATAATCAGATACATACCACCATGGCTTAGCAGTCGTAGGGCTAGGGAGATATCTTCATTTTTCAGATATTGGGCACGTATGCTGGTAGTATAGTTCAGATTCTTCAGGATAGTCAGAATAACTGGCTCAGACTAGGGAGTGTGACTATCCCTCAGTCTTGCTGTACAGAACATTAAGATGCATGTGCAAATGCACACACATGCATGACACACACAGAATACACACATATGTTCATTCTACACCAGAAACAGGAATCATGCAGTCCTCTAGATGTTGCTGGATTTCATCTCCCAGCATTGCTCTCCATTGGCTATGCTGGCTAGGGCTGCTGGGTCTTGCAGTTCAACAACATCTGAAAGACCATATGATTCCCAAACTTGGTCTACATCAAGCTCCCATGTAGAAAAATGGAAGAATGTACAATGTCCATGGCATTTAGCAGCTTCGCAGCAGCTGCAGCTGCTAGAAAACAGACATTTTCCCATTCTTCTTCACACATTAGAGTGAGGATGGTTTTGGCACATACACAGAAAAACTCCACTTCCAAAGCATCCTTCAGCCTGAGATGAATGTAATGAACCGGAATCTCTGCAAAGACTGAGATAGACAGCAAAGTGAATTTGGAACATGATATCCACCTAGAGCCTTCCTCATCTTGTTGTGTGTCTTCAAGTCATTTCAGACTTATGGCAACCCTAAAGCAATGCTATCATGAGGTTTTCTGAGGCTGAGAGTGTATGACTGGGCCAAGACCACACAGACAGTTTTCATACCTGAGTGGGGATTTGAACCCTGATCTCCAGAGCCTCCAACACTCAAACCACTACGCGATGCTGGCTCCTTCTTCCTCATCTAGGATTTTATCAGACAACCCCCTAAACCCATTCTTTTGTTGGCATAATTTGTGCCATTTTTATACTTGCAAAAGAACTCCTATGCCACACTTACCTTGCATCCATGTGAAAAGGCTTCCCCAGCAATGAATAAGGAGTGAACGGAACGCTGTTCACATCCTCTATTGAAATCTTGCAGATTCTCACAAGAATACATAGTGTAGGAAATTCGAAAACAAAAACAACACTCTAAAAGTTACACTAAGCACATACACACACTCAAAAACTTCCAAGTAACCTGAGGAGGGTCATAAAAAGTGTGTCACCTACCTGGATGTCTCAATCTCACCCTGAAGTGTTCTGGCCGGACCAGCCATTGACACCATAATGATGAGAGGACTTTGGTGCTAGGTTTCATACATTGGCAATGCCACCAAAAATTGTCATGGCTTGGGATGTCAATAAAAAAATACGGCTTATGGCCAGTACATAAATGCGAAAGGGCAACGTTGTTTGATATGTGCTCCCTTTCATGTTTATGTGGCATCGTTATGATGCTGTTTTTCCCTAGCAGGACACTAGGGACTTTGTCTGATAAAGTCCCTCATGTCCTGCAAACATGACATAGTACAAGTCTCATTATAACTATATTTTGGGGGTTGATGGGAGTTCTAGTTTACCACACCTGGAAGGTACCAGATTGGGAAAGATTATAGCATCTTGTCTAGTAACAACCATGAAATGTCAGGTTACTCAGCTACAGTTAGAAGAATCAGTGGAGAATTCACAAAAGGGGAATTTTTGTGTATCACCCTAGTAAAAGGGTGATACACAAAAAGCGAAAAAGAGGAAATGGTAGATAACGACGGATCTTTTATGCTTTTATACACCATGACATCACCATGGGAAGTTTGGTCATTCTGCATGATACAGTAAAAGGGCTTGGCCTTAAGTTATGGCTGTTAGCCTTGGATTCTTGGCTAGGACACAAGGAGGTGGATAGAGAACAGACTCAGGGTGTAGCTGATTTTTCCTGTTCTTGCTTTTCAAATGCTACACATCATTGCCTTGTGAAGATGTTAAGAGAAGTCCACATTGACAATGAAAGTGTCATGTTTTGAGCAGCTAACATTTTCCAGCAGTGCACATTAAAGGGAAGAAATGAAAAACTCATCTGCGACTTGTAACTTTAGTGACTCTTCAATGGGATAAATCTAAGTAGGATACTTAATAATGCAGTGCAGCAGAGGCTATTTGGAAACATCTCTTCCCTGTACACCCCCATGTCCTAGCGAGCACAGGGAGTTCAAACAGCAAGCAGCCAAGCTAAAATAGGTACAGAACTGCAAAATTGCTTTTCCTTACGGTTGCCCTCAGTGAAGCATCATTTCTCATGCTAGTCAGAGCTAATTTAAATGTTGGAAGACCTCCAATCATATGCAAAGTCTTCTTGATTTTATGACTTATATAAGATGCAACTGACCAACACAGTGAAACATCTGTTGCAGAGAAAACAAAAATATCCCATCAATCTACCAAGTTATAGATAGCTTTTTTCTTTCTTAGTGCCACCCATTAGTATTTAAATTAAATGCATTGCTGTATACAAAAGTTATATATTTATTAGGTACAAAAAATAACCTGCTTATGGAATTTGTCTTGATTTGCTTAAACATACAGTTCAGTTACTATATTACATGCAGATCTGGATTCTTTCATACATGTAGCACCAGTTGTTCTGTACCTTGAACAGATTTGAAGTTCAAGCAGAGATCTTGCATTAAGCTGAGTTACCAGAATTTTTATATACAATCCCATTGTAATAGTATCCATTCTGCAACTAATCATACATCCCTTTGCTATCCTGGGGGTAGTGATGGTTGAATCTGTACATTTAAATGTCTCTCATTATTGCCATCTTAAGATTGCTCCATTCCATTTCTGCATCAGTGTCATGAAAATTCTTATCCATTTTTAAATATGTTTCCTTCTACTATATACATTCTTGTTGCGATTTTGCTTAATAAAAACACTTTTGCAAGCCATTTTCATTAATATAGGGTCCCTCCAAGATACACCCTCTTATATACACATTCCCCTAATACACACTTTTTGTTGTTATTCAGAAAACAACATTACAAATTTCTGAGAATTGTGAATACCAAAAGATAGCTATGTTTTCTATCACATTTAGATGAAAGAACAGCAAACTAAGGAGATTATCAGACATGCCTAAAAGACACAAGAGGAGCATGAGCGGATGATGTTACTGTCCTGTGAATGGGTCCTGATTTTAAACAATGTTGTCATCATCACATGCTGCTTCTGTGCTGGAGCCATGAATAAGGTGTAGCTTTCAATTGACAGGGAGGTCCTGTCAATGAAAAATGACACTTTACTCATGGGTGCAGCACAGACTGAGCACGTGAGGATGACAACATCATTTGAAACCAGGACCCATTCGCAGGACAGTAACGTTGTCCTCTTGTGCTCCTCTTGGGCTTTTTGTTACATCTGATAATTTCCTGAGTATATGACATATATATTTCACGTATAAAAGGTCTTCAGTCCCATAGCATGTCCACTTAGCAGGTCTGGGGAGAGCATCTAGCCACCCATTCTGACTTCGGAGAGGGTGACTACTGCTGGGGCTTTGCTTTTCCAGCACACAATTGCCTTTCTGGGTTCCGGGAAAAGCAAAGTGCCAGTGGTAGTTGTCCTCTCTGACGTCAGAATGGGCACCTGCCCTGCTGTTGCAAGTCTAGCCACTCGTTCTGGCTTCAGAGAGGGTGACTACCACTGGGGCTTTGCTTTTCCTGGAGCTCAGAGTCAAGCATGGGTAACAGCTTTGAATGGGTAGTAAAAATAAAAACCCAGTGCAGATTTAGGCTTTGGCAGGTGTAGTGAAGAAATCCCAGAGTAGTCTGAATTTCATCTGGCTTTTTACCATAGAGAATGGAAAGGAGATGTCATTGCTAATCACAGGGACAATTTTTAAATTATTTTGAAGGGGTCACAGCAAAGCCCCACTGTGAATTAGTGGACTATTATATACAAAAGGCCTCATAAGGGCCTTTCTTAGACAAAGATCATAAACTTTAAGAATCTTATACTGCTTTATTTTTTTTTTTTTTAAAAAAAGCAGAACTTTGTCTCCATAGTTTTGGATAGCATGCCACAGTCAATTTGGATTGCACAGTTTTGCTGCTGCTGCTGCTGTTGTGTGCCTTCAAGTCATTTCTGGCTTATGGCAACCCTAAAGTGAACCTACCACAGGGTTTTGTGAAGGCTGAGTGTGTGACCAGTCAAAGGTCACTGAGAGGTTTTCATGGCTGAGCAGGGATTTGAACCCTGGTCTTCAGACTCGTAGGAGATTATCAGATCCAGCAAATGTGGTGCAATAATGATGGAAAGGAATGCAAACAGCCACCAATATCAGATGATGTCCTCCTTTTGCACTCCGCTGGCATCACTATGGTGTTTCTTTTCAATGATGGGACGAGCTGTCAATAGATTCCCATTCTGTTTTGGTGCCGGCATTTTCAGCATCTGAAAGCTTGTGCCACTGTCCCCTATGAATGCAGTGTAAATGGGTAGTCCTGCCAGAACACTTTCGGGTGAGATCATGAAAACCAGGTAGGCTACACTCTTTTTATGAACCTCCCCAGGTAACTTGTACAGTGTAAAGTGTGTTTCTGTGCTTGTATGTACTTTTTTGTTTTTATTTTTGTTTTAAATTTTCCACACTTCCGGAGCTCCGTTAGAGCTCCGTTCATGCACAGACTGCTTGTTGACGCTACTCAAGGTAGGTCTTATAATTTTGGTTATTGTGCTGGGACAGGGACAGGGTTGTGTTTTTTTTGTTTTTTTTGGTAGTGGGACAGGAACGTTTGATAATCTCTGTAGTCCAACACTCAAACCACTATGCCACAATGGCTCAGTTTTGCTGTTACATACAGGTAAAAGCAAATGGCAAACATACTCCTCCCACAAACCTCACCCAAGTCAAGATGCATAGTACAGTTGTCCCTCCGTATCCATGGATTTGGTATCCATGGATTTAAGTATTCACGGCTTGAAAATATTCTTAGAAAAATAATAATCCAAAAAGCAAACCTTGATTTTGCCATCTTATATAAGGGACACCATTTTGCTATGCCATTGCATATAATGGGACTTGAGTATTCATGGATTTTGGTATCCATAGGAGGTCCTGGAACCAAACCCCAGTGAATATGAAGGGACAACTGTACCCATATCCAGATGTATTGACACATGAGAGAGAAATATCCTGCAAGCAATTCTCCCTGTCCCTGGGAGCTGAAATAAATTTGCAACAAAATGAATAAGAATTTGCTGTTCAAGGTAGCCACCTCACTCTACCTTTTTGGTAGGGCTGACTTTGAATACAATCCTCACTTGCATCAAATGCTGCAACAAGAGTTGCCACTCTAGATGCTGTCATTATGAAATAAACATATCCTCCACATCACCCACTTTTTATATGAAAATAACTCAAGTGATTCCTTATTGCAATGCTCTCTGAAATCCCAGCATGACCAATAAGATGACACACTTCTTTAAAAAGCATTTTAGTTGTCTTCACTCTGAAGTGAGGTTCCCGTGTGCAAACTAAACAGGCATTCTAGGCATGCCCTTGGCATCTGAAAGCTCACAACAGACATTTACAGACAATAAAGTTAATGGGGCAATAAGCAATAAAGCTCTGCTACATTTGTTTATCTGGTTTGTCATATTGTTCTCCTGAAAGCAAAAGACCTTGTTTGCAGAAAACCTAGAAGATAACTGAAATAGTCATGAAGACTTACAGCTGGTATGATTCAGTGTTTTGAGAGCTTAGAAAAGAAGAAATCAAAGGTGTTTGTTGAATCTGATCTAACGAAAACAAACAAACAGCCCAAAGCCATCACTTTTTGCCCAAGATAGGACTTTCCCTCCAGCCTATCTTTGATGTGGAGATTATCAGACATGGCAAATATGGTGAGATAATGATGACGAGATACTGCAAAGGGGCTTCCCTATCATATGATGCTGACTTCTCCCATTCTCCTGCCATGAATAAGGCGTTCTTTTTTATTAACGGGCCAAGCTGTCAATTGGTCGCCAATGGTGTTTATTTTTTGGGTGGTGGTGGTGGAATTGCCTGTGTCTGAAGCCGTGTCCCATTAGGCTCTCATAAATACAGTGTCAATGGGCTGTCCCTGCCAGAACACTTCTGGCTGAGAATGTGAAAACTAGGCACGGGACACTCTTTTTATGAACCTCCCCATTTTGCTGGCAATTTTTAAAGTGTGTTTCAATGCTTGTGTGTTCATCTTCTCATCTTCTTTGTTAATTTTTTTTAACTTTTAAGTGCACTCATGTCTTCTTGCAAGAACCGCCAAGATCATGTGGCCTGGCAAACATGGAATAAGTGATAGCAGTCATGTTCTGATAATTCTGGGTCTGCTCTTTCTCATTATTATAGGAATGTGTGATAAAAAGGGTTATTGTGCCAGGACATTTATGCTTTTAAATATAGTGGGACAAGGATGTTTTTAGAGGCTCATCTGATAATCTCCATAGTCTCAGCTTCAGACTTCTGATCATTATTCCAGTTTGGAAAGTTACTTCTGAAATAATAATTAGAGTTAATGCTCAAAGGGTGTAAAATAAATTACTGTTAAAATTCAAACTTTAACTTTGCCTTCTAATTTCTGAAAACTAATTTGTAGCAGCACAAGGTACAGTGTGAACCAGTACTTCAACCAAGCAATAGTCCTCCTCTAGTGTGGCCACACCTCCATAAATGTAAAAACAACTAAAAGCTATCTCTCTCTCTCTCTGGCTTTTCTTTGCAAACGAAGATTCAGGAAGGACTCATCCCGTGCTTTCTGCAAGCGTGCTGATGACTAAAAAGGCCAATCCAAGATAAACAAGTCCGGTTGCAGAAAGCACAGCAGAAGGTCTCCTTGGGTGATATTTCTGGGTTGTGATTTTTTCTTCATTGTCGTTTCTCTTCAAGACTTGTTCACCGTGAGTTCTTAAATAAGGCTGCAGCATTGTGGATAGTGTGTCTCCATGCCTCCCAATGTGAGGCCAGGGCGGACTATTGTTGGTGATCAATTTGGCCAAGCCTGAGATGTTGTTTCACGGAGTCCTTGTATCCTTTTTTTGGAGTGCCCCTCTTACGCTGACCCATGGCGAGTTCACTGTAGAGTACTATTTTGGGGAGGCAATGAAACGTGCCCTGCCCAGCGCAGCTGTGTTCTCAATATCATGGCCTCAGTGCTGGTGATCCCTGCTTGCTCAAGGACAGCAACATTTGTCACATAGTCCAGTGTATATTTAGGATTGTGCGTATACAGGGCTGATGAAAGGATTTGAGGAGTCGTAAGTGGTAGCGATAGGTGACCCATGTTTCAGACCCATAAAGGAGAATAGACAGTATAATGGCTCTATACACACTGATTTTTGTGCTTCGCCTCAGGTGTTTATTACTCCAGACTCTTTTGTAAAGTCTTCCAAATGCGCTATATGCCTTTGTAAATCTGTGATTGATCTCTTTGTCAATCTTGGCATCTGAGGAGATGATGTTTCCCAGGTAGGTGAACTGCTGAATGGACTTAAGCATTGCAGACGGCAATGTGGGGATGATGGTGTTCGTCCTGTGGTGCAGGCTGGTAGAGAACTTCTGTTTTCTTCAGGTTGACTTCCAGCCCAAACAGCTCTGCAGCTGTTGCAAAGCAGGATGTGTGGTGCTGCAGAGCTGCTTCTGTGTGGGCAACAAGGGCAGCATCATCAGCGAAGAGCAGCTCATGGACTAGATAGTTTAGAGTCTTAGTGCGAGCCCTCAGATGGCTTAAGTTAAACAAACTACCATCAGCACGGTAACGTATATAGATGCCGTCTTCTTCTTCAAGCTCTGCCGTAGCCCTTTGGAGCATCATGCTGAAGAAGATTGTAAATAAAGTTGGAGCAAGAACACAACCTTGCTTCACTCCATTAGTTATTAGAAAGAGCTCTGAAAGAGCATCACCATATCTGACTTGACCGTGCTGGCCCTCGGGTAGCAAGATAATCATTTTAAGGAATTTCGGGAAACTTCCTAGTCTTTCCAGGATCTGCCACAGACCTTTTCTACTCACAGTGTTGAAGGCTTTGGTGAGGAATGTTACATAGAGCCCCTTGTGCTGCTCTCTACATTTCTCTTGTAGTTCCAGTACTTCAACCAAGCAATAGTCCTCCTCTAGTGAGGCCACACCTCCATAAATGTAAAAACAACTAAAAGTTATAGTTACAATGCAAAAGGAGTGGAATTGTCCCTTGTTAAGTTGTAGTCATTAATCAACCTATTTATACAGTACCTTCATTCTAGGGGGAAAAGGATAAGACGTAATGCATTCTTTGTGACAGGTTACTTCCAAGCTCTGTCTTGCTTGCCTGACTTCCAGTCCATCTGCCACCTGACTTCCACTCTGTTCATGACTACATCTTTTGCTTCTGATCCACTTGACCCTCTTTTCACTTTGCCAGAAGCAGACCCCTGGGCTGTGGTTCTGACTTCAAGCTTTCCTAAACACTACTGCTTCAGTCTACAGCCAGGCAATGACTCATTTCTCATCTGTTAAATATACATTTTGCTCTGGCTATTTCTGTAGTGTCAAAAGCCATCTTTGAATTCTTAGAAGTGTATTATATATATATATTAAGAAATGCCTATAATGGTTTCTGGTCTGTTTCACAGTCATTGCTGGTAGAATCTTGTGCATCCAATGCTGTTGCTAGCATTTCTTTCTCTATTTCTATTGGATAGTTGCCACTGCTTTTGAATTATGTATGACAGAGGAGCCTTCCTGTAACAAGACAGCACATATTTTATATAGAGGAAGGGGTAAAGAGGACTACCAGCCCTCAGTACAGGAAGTCCCACCCTCCCATGTTGCAGAAGAGGAACCTACTGTTAAAGTTACTTGTCCTTTCATACTGTAATTTTTGAAAACAGTGGTTTGATAAATAACTCCTTTCTTCAACTGCTTGGACAGTATCCTGAGTTAGCATCCAGGGAAACCTCAACATTTGTTGTTGTCACTCCTACCATTCTTTAATAGAGACCATTTTTTTAAATGAAAAGGTATAATGGTATCACAATGTTCTGTGAGGCGATGCTTGGAGGTATAAAGTGCAGCAAAGAACTTGGGCAGCAGCCATTTTGAGAGTGGTTGCAGTGGGAACCAAACAATGTTCTCCAAAGGTCCCTCTATACTTTAGTCTCCAGGAACACCTTTGAAGAAAGGCCATCTTATTCAATGGTATAGTAACAATGGACTGGAAGTAGAAAATATCAGTGCTATAGTTCCCTGGAAGTAAGCAGTCACTCTATACCACTCTCACAGGCTTTTGTACTTCTTGTCTGGTTTCCAACTTAAGGCAACTCTAAGGCAAACCTATCATAAGGTTTTCTTGGCAATATTTGTTTAGAGGGATTTGCCATTGTCTTCTGCTGAGACTGAGAGAGTGTGACTCGCCTGGAGTAACCCAATAGGTTTCCACGGCTGAGCAGGGATTCAGACCCTGGTCTTCCAGAGTTCTAGTCCAACATGCAAACCACTATTACATGCTAGCTCTCTTTCCCAGGTTTACAGATTCTTTAAACATTCTTCAAGCTGTGATATAGTGATTAAAGTGTTGGAATGGTTTTATGAGATGGGCTGGTCCATGAAACTGACTGAGTGACCTCGTGCCAGTTGTTTTCTCTTAACTAGACCTAACAGGATTGTTGTGAGAATAAAAAGTGGAGGAGGAAAGCCATATTTACCACCTTGGGCTTGTTTGGCAGAAAAGTAGCATATAAGTGTAACTAATAAAGAAAGAAATACGTGAAGTAACCTGTTTTATCTACAGCCATAGTGGAATAAGAAAACTTAGGGCTTGTCTAGACCTGTCAGAATACATTGGCTTCCCGCTGGCATATTCTGGCCCTGGATTCAGCCCCTGCCCATTGCCTACACAAAATTAGCAGGAGTCCTTACTTGCACACTGACTCATATCTGCCGCTGTTGCCGCTGCTGCTGCCACTCTGAAGCAGGAAGGATTTGTTCAGAAGTGGCTAGCCATTGTTTTCTTCTGAGGTTGTGAGAGTGTGTGAACTGCCCAAAGCCATGCAGTGCATTTCCTTGACCAAGAGGGGATTTGAACTCTGGTCTCTCAGAGTCCTAGTACAAAAATCAACCCATTACACCACGCTGGCTCTGCCTTTATGAAGCCTCACCAAAATTGCTGGATGTCCTTGAGATTTCTCTCATACAACTACAATTCACATGGTTCCCCAGGAGAGGAAATAATAACTGTTAAATTTGTAGTGGAGATATGCTCTACATCTCAAAAATAAACAGTGCTTCTTGAAATAATTAGGCTTAGTCAATTGCTAGCAAGAGATTTGGGAAATCCACACAACCACTGAAGCTGAAATTGCACATGTTAAGTTTTCTAAGATAAGATATTTTTAGTGTGAATATCCATAAAGCAGAGCAGCAACTTCCTGTCTTGATGCTACAGTTTCTGTTGACTGATCTTTGACCTGCTAAAGTCAATGAATAGAAGACTAATTTTTCATAGCATCATGTTTACCTTGGCATCACCATCACCTCTGTTTTTCACCAATGACATCATCTCTCTCAAGCATTCACTAGATAGATGCAGGAACCTGATATGAGAAAGAGAAGGGACAACCTCCATCTACAATCTAGGTTTGAGGAAGTACTTAGATTTAAACTAGTGAAGTTCCACTGAAGTCTATGGGGACCAAATGACTTCAGTTAAAATATTTTGCTTTGCTTTGGTTGCCAGTGGACTTGATCATACATACAAGTTTCTAATAAATCACTGTCTTTCGAAGTATGGTTGTTGTTGTTTTTTTTTAAATGACAGCAATGTTTTATTTAAAGGAATACTACTTGTGCTATATTCCGTCATATGTGAATTGACTGTGCATGGTTCTACTCAGGTGCATGCCTTCATTTTCTTGGAGATACTAGCTGCCGACCTGTGTTTAGGGCCCTACTAAGCAATTTGTATGACCCAGTTTTAAAAAATCTGTTACATTACCTAAGTCTTAATGGTCAGAGTCTGACAGCACTTGATTTCTCAATGGGATCACTTTCACACTCCAAGGTTCACTCAGCCTTCCATCCTTTTGTAGGTCGGTAAAATGAGTACCTAGCTTGTGGGAGCAATTAGCTAACACACATTGGAAACTGATTAATGCAGTGTAGATGTGTAAATGGCAATTGCTTAACATTTGTAAGCCGCTCTGATAGCCTGTGTGGCTGAAGAGCGGGGTATAAATACCTAAATAAATAAAAATAAAAAAATACAGTACAGTGGAAGCAATGTGTCTCATAGGGCTTGTCTAGACGAGAAGATATAATGTGGATTGCTGTGCATTATTGCACAATCACAGCAGCATTAATTTGTCTCCATGTTTTTTGGGGGAAGATCACTGGTATGCAAAGTTATCCATATTTGAAGTTCACACAGAAGCATACCCATGAATAAAGATGGTGGCCATGAGTGAATTACTCACATTATTATTCTCCAAAAGTTGCACAGGTTTTAATTTCACATTAAATCCAAGTTACAGAAGTGCACTCTTCCACTTAAAGAAGCTGTCTTGTTGCCCTACCGCTCAAAAAATGTGCATGATTGCTACTGCAAAACTCAAAATTGGCAGTCCCAGCCACTTCATTGCTGGCAAGCCCACTCCCTGCGCACATCCAACCAATCACCTTTTGACTTCCAGAATGCATTCTGCTACAAACTGGTTGTCCAAACAGGCAGGAATGTGCATTTCTGTGTATTTTTTTTTTTAACTTTGGGAAAAGCAGCAAATGCTTTTCTCGCATAGTTTTTCCCCCCCCCCCCTCCTTCTGAATATGGCAAACCACCATGGGATTAGGACAAGAGGTATTCTCCTCACATTCCGTGAGTTTTTTCACCATCTAGACAATACCATAGAGACTCACAAACTGGAAATCTTGTGGAAGATGGAACAAGTTGTTTTGTAGAACCAGAGTCAGGCACCAGTCTTATGCCCTCCCCAATTTCTAATATATATTGAACTAAAGTAGAGATGGATGAATCTGTCAGTTTTGCTGACTCCCACATTTGAATCTTTAAAATCTCATATTCTTTCATACCATTTATGGATAAATTATCAAGTTTGGTAAACATGCGTGTGTGTATTTATATTCTCGTCATCCCTATTAGCCAAATTCAGTAGGTAGTTGTTGAAGATGGAATGTATGTATGTTCCTTCAAGTCACCTGTCATCTTATAGTGATCCCATGAATTTCATAGGATTTTCTTAGGCAAGGAATACTCATAAGTGGTTTTCATAGAATCATAGAATTGTAGAGTTGGAAGAGACCACGAGGGCCATCCAGTCCAACCCCCTGCCATGCAGGAATACACAATCAAATCATCCCTGACAGATGGCAATCCAGCCTCTGTTTAAAGACCTCCAAGGAAGAAGACCCCACCACGCTCTGAGGGAGTGTGTTCCACTGCCGAACAGCTCTTACTGTCAAAAAGTTCCTCCTAATCTTGAGGTGGAATCTCTGCTCCTGGAGCTTGCATCTGTTGCTCCGTGTTCAAGTCTCTAGAGCAGCAGAAAACAAGCTTGCTCCATCCTCAATGTGACACCCCTTCAAATACTTAAACAGGGCTATCATATTGTCCCTTTACTGTCTTTTTTCCAGGCTAAACATACCCAAGCTCCCTAAGTCTTTCCTCATAAGGCATGTTTTGCCAGTTCCTTCCTCTGAAATATAGCCTACAGCACCTGGTATTCATTGGTGGCCTCCCATCCAAATACTTATCAGGGCCGACCCTGCTTAGCTTCCAAGATCAGAGGGGATCTGGTGCCTTTAGGGTATTCAGGCAAAAAAAAAAAAAAAAAAAAGATGGCAATGCTACTTCAGTACCATGCTGGCTACAGAGGGGTTCAAACTCAGGCATGTTTTGCTTTCTTCCTAAATTCCCTTTGTTCTTCTTAAGTCTTTCCCACTGTGTTTCTGAACTTAAATTTGTGATTTTTGGAAATTTCTTATCAAAAAGCAAGTCAAATAAAGCAGCATCCATTGCAGAAAATCAGAGAGAAAGACTCAGATTGTGTGCCTCTCTTGAGACCTACTGCAGACAAAAGCAAAATGCCTCCACACAGAAGAAAACAGCCCAGATGAACCAACTGATGGAGATCTAATTCAGTCATACTCATTAATAATATAGGACTACAGGTCACCTGCTGTATCCATGGGGGATATGTACCCAGACTTAACGTGAATACTTGAAACTGTGGGTAACAGCAAACCCATAAAATCATACTGGAGGATCTAGGAAGTGCCTAGAGAGACCACCTCTCTAGGCATCTCCAGCATGACTCTGTGGTAACTTCCAATGGAAGTTACCATAGAGTTGTGCTGGAGGACCTAGGAAATGCCTAGAGAGACCATTTTTTTCGAGGACAGATAATTGAAACTGTGGGTACTCATCCCACATATATGGTGTGTGTGTGTGCATGTGTGTGCATGACCTGTATATCCTTACAGGCAAGAATGTTATGCCTAAGGAGGAAATTCTGAGGGGATATACAGTTGTATCTTCATAATCACTGGGGTTTGGTTCCAGGACCCCCGTGGATACCAAATCCGTGAATACTCAAGTTCCATTATATGCAATGGCATAGCAAAATGGTGTCCCTGATATAAGATGGCAAAATCAAGGTATGCTTTTTAGATTATTATTTTTTAAAGAATATTTTCAAGCCCTGGTTGCTTAAATCCATAAATACCAAATCCATGGATACGGAGGGACAACTGTAATTCAAACATTTTTTATATATGTTATTTGTATTTACAACCACCATTGGGGAGATGTAATCCCATATGGCAGCCTTTCTGAACTTCTTGAAACCTAGGTTGACTTGTACTCTGTAATCCTGGCTTTCTGTCAAGAAAGCCATTTCTTCCAGTTACCTTACAACAATTTCACCTTTGATATGTGAGCTTAACCAGCCAGTGATAAACCTCTGCTGATGAACAGGGTCCTTGAAAATTAGTGAAAAACAAAATTAAAGGGGGAAAAAACCCACACCAGGCTTTTGAAATAAATTCTGAGTAATTTTAAGGCAGTGCTTTCCCCCAGCATCACCATGAATAAGCAAATATGCCAGCAAAAAGCCACAAATGGCTGCATTCCAAATAACACATTCCTAGGAAATATATCTGGTTGAGAGCATTCAGAAACAGCCGGAATGACTCACATTAACACAAATGTAACCCTGCAATGCACTGTGAAAAAGCAGAGTTAAACAAGACTGGACCTGCCATTAGTCATGCTGAGGCAGCCATTTCAGGTAGATGACCTACCATGAAAAGGGTAGCAAATTATGGTGGTGTTGTTGGTGGTGATATTCTAACTGTTGTGGAAGCATTTAAGGGATTTTATGAGTCAGGTGAAACAATTACTCAGGTATCACAGAAGGGGTCATGTGTTGTTCTGATTGCATATTCTCCAACATTTCACAGATGAAAAATGGGTCACATGTGGCCAAGTTATTAAAAAGTACACAGCTAGGACAGGCTGCAAGAATTTGCTTTTGCCCGAGCCTGCTGGGAAGACAAGACTATGCCCCCTCCTCTCCTCTCCCACTGGTGAGTTAATTGAGTGGAAATTGCTTTTGCACTTTGAACTCAGTTTGTGGCAGTTCAAGGAGATTATCAGACAGGAGCACAAAAAGTGTTCCTGTCCCACAATCTTCACTTCCACCCCTGTCCCAAAACAATAACCCTTCCCACTGCACTTACCTTCTCTCATGTCCACAGGCCAGCCTGGGAGTGAATGGGGCTCTAACGGAGCTCCATTCACTTCCTGGAGTGAAATCCCGCCTGTTCTTACAAGAAGACGCAAGCACGGGAAATTCAAATATAGAAAGAAAAATGACATAGTAAAAGTGACACTGAGCACAAAAAGACACTTTAAAGTTTACAAGTAACCTGGGGAGGTAAAAAAGAGTGAAACTTACCTGGATGTCCCGATCTCACCTGGAAGTGTTCTGGCAGGACCGCCCATTGCCGCTAGAATCTCACAAGCAGAATGGGGCACCTTCTTGCACACAGGCAAATCCAGGATGGAAATGCCATGGGAGATCAATTGCCGACTTCTCCATGTCAATAAAAAAGAACAGCCTTGAAACAGTAGCAGAACACTTGGGAGATGATGGGGAATGTCGTCATCTGATAATTAATTAATAAATACCATTTTTGACACATCTGATAATCTCCTAAGTAAGCTGAGGACAAAGGGGAAAAGTGGGAAGAGGGGAGAGAAACTGAGGTGTTTTAATAGCAACTGAAAAAGTGGGATGACAGAGGATGAATTGGGATTGTCCCTGCCAAATTGGGACAGCTGAAGGATATGTGATTCAGGCAGCAAAATGTCTTGTGCTAGCTCTGGTCTCAAAGGGTTCCCTCCACCTCCACTTCTGAGCTTCCACCAGTTGTCATGGGCAGGGATAGACAGGAGATTATCAGACACGCTTAATGTGATGTTATAAAGATGCCAGGAGATTGCAAAAGGGCTTCCCTTTCACATGACATCATTCCCAGATCATCATGCTCCCATGCTGCCTCCGTTCCGCCTGCATTGCTTTTAAGTCATGGGCTAAGCCGTGAATAGATCGTTCGCTCTGTTCCGGTCACAGAACAACAGGCAAGTGAAAAGGGGTCCCATTATGCTGGCACAATGCCAGCATCAGTGCGAGGTCCATGGCAGAACACTTCCGGGTGCAATCGGGAGATCAAGGTAAGTGACACACTTCTTTGTACCCTCCCCGGGTTACTTGGTTTTTTTTTTAAGTGTGTTTTTGTGCTTGCTGTCACTTTTGTATGTTTAATTTGCTTTTTATTTTTGAATTTACTGCTTGCTCATTCTCTCATGAGAATAGCCCAGGATTTCAAACCAGGAAATGAATGCAGCTCCGTGAGAGCTCCATTCACTCCTGGGCTGCCAAGGGGAGGGAATGACATGGCAAAGGTAGGTGTCTGAAACTTTTCATTCTTGTGCCATGATGGGGTCAGGAGGGGGTCGGGAGAGGAGATAGTGAGACGGGGACACTATTTTTGTACCGGTCTGATAATCTCCTTAGGTAGTAGAATCATTTCTATTAGGGAATAATTTAGGTGGTATGAATATTAGTGTTTTGCTAGGAATAACCCATTTCTTATGATTGGCATATTTGGACTTGGTCTATGATCCTCTTTTTTGGGGAAAAGAAGTTGCTCCTCCCCATGTGCTTTGCTTCATATTGATTATTCATCTCATTCTCTGTAAAAAAAAATTGGAACAAATGCTTGTGGTTTGGGTGGATGTGGGGTAGGAGTGAGAGTAAATGGATGGCTCAGCCTTGCAAATGGAAATATATATCTCCCTGTATGAGCTGGCCCAGGCTCTGAGATCATCAGGAAAGACCCTGCTTTTAGTCCCACCACGGACCACCATCACAAGTGGGGCTGGTGGGGACTCAAGAGAGGGCCTTCTTGGTGGCTGCTCCTAGACTCTGGAATTTCCTTCCCAGGGAGGCCAGAATAGCCCCCTCTTTGCTGTCCTCCCATTGACAGGCAAAGATCATGTTTATTCTGACAATTTTTTTAAAATAGAAAGTTTTTAAAGCACAGGCTGAGGATGCTGTACAGTTTTAAATCTGAAGTGTTTTTATTATTTTTATCTTTTAAATGTATTTTACCTTTGTAAAAGGTAGCTTTAAATCATTTTAGTATTGTCAACAGTTTAATTCCATTTTAACATTCACCGTTTTTGTATACTTTTAGCAATACCGTTTTTTAAAATGGTAAGCCGCCTTGAGTTCCAATTTTGGAAGAAAGGTGGGATAGAAAATATAAATATAAATATAAATATAAATATAAATATAATGACAACCAAGATAGTTTTCAGGACTATTCCAGCTCTGTGACATGGTTCAGATATTGACTGGGCTGGAAGGAGTCTTCACATGGTGGAGGAACAGGTACACCCACATTCTTCCCCCTGCAGATAATGCCATCCCTGATGCAGTTAGTCTTCATGGATATCAAGGTTGAATCATTTTTCTGCCTGAGGCCATAAATAAAATGGTGCCCCCTCCCCTCCTTGTACAAAAGCTGGTTAAACTGTCAGTTGAATATGTCTTCAGAACTACTGATGGCAGAGCATCCTCCACTACATGTCAATGCAACAGGCTTGATTCAGGTATGCAGGGTGACACATTTCAACACCTTGCTGCCATCTCCCAGAATCTGCCTCCAGAGGCTATTGTTTTACTCAGCCTAATGATCCAGGCTTGTTAGATCTGCACAATTCTTTCCTTTCAACAACAACAACAACAACAACAACAACAAAACAGGAGAGAGGAGAAACATTTTGCTAATTGGATGGTTGTGAACACAAGTAAACAACAAACCACCAGTCACATTCTACATAAATTATAGTGTCACCTGAATGAGAGGCTTGCAAAATTGAAGCCCATAAATGGATTTTATGGCTGAATTAGACTTGATGTTAATTTCTTGAATGAATCATAGAGCTGGAAGAGACCATGAGGGCCATTCGGTCACTTCTCTCCAGGATGAAGAGGAGCCATTGGTGAGCACTCTTTGGGTGCAATTAATGTAGGCCCAGACAAAAACCTGCCTCTCTGAAGCTTCCATTTGAAGGTAAACTTCCATTGGCACCAGTGGGAAATTCTCATGGAATTCACATAACACCTGCAGAGAGGGGATTTTTGTTGGAATTACAGCAGAAGGAGAAAGAAAAAACTTCCTCTCTCCAACAAGAAGACCACCGGGGTCCAAGGGTTACTCAGCTGCAAACAGTGGTGGCTGTGTCTCTGCTTTGAGTTTTAGTGCAACTTTCAAGGGGCTATTCAAGGTGCAGAAACCTATCCTCCAAATAGGCTCAGTTCCTTGGATACTTCCTTTAAAGTTCAGACTAAAGCACAAAGCAGATACATAGGACAAGGGGAACACTAGCTGCTGTTGCCGGAAAACAAAAGTGCAAGTCAATTAGATCCACACAATTAATTTCATCTCTTTAGGTCCACAGTGCTATCAGTTACCTGCTGCTCACAGATCATTCTTTCTCTTCTTGCTTTCCATATTTCTCAACACTACCGTTTCCTTTTCCCTCTATGCCTGCAACAGCACAGAGAAATATGCAGACACAAGAGATTGGGGTAGGATATAAATCATCATGCTATTCCAGGAAGCAAAATTACTTAAGGTTTTGAATTCAATATCTTATGCAACCTTGATTTTTATTTCTCTCACTTGCTTCTAATGGAAACAAATGATTTATTTGGGGGAAGCCCAAAAGGTATTGAAACAATTCATTGCTTCACATTTTAAGCCAATTGCCTTAGATCCTACCACTCTTTATAATTTTAGAGCCAGAATGGGGTGGGGCTGGGGGGGGGCAGATGGAGGGGAGATATTCTAAAGCCAGAATGTTGAGAAATATGATAGTTCCACTCAAACCCATGAACAATTCTCTAAGCCAGGATTTTATCCACCATAATTGTACAAATCTCATATATGGGATTTTTCCAAGAAAAGGAATGCTGTTTATCCCACTGGAACTGTTTAACCCACTGATGATGCTGGTGGATAATCTCAGGCAGGGAGTTATCAAACATAAAAGTTTGTGTGCATCTCAAGCTATGCGCATGTCATGCCTTGGACATTTAATTTTTGTTTGCTGTCCAAGATTTCAAGACAGTGTATTTGGTCGAGATTTGCATTTTACAAGGAAGGTGAGCACTTTAGGGAGGGAGGTTGATTTTCCAAAGGGATGATCTCTCAAGAAGTGATGGTAGGGCCCATAGTAAGAAAGAAAAAAGTGGGAAACCCCCAAGCACTTGCCTTGCTAAGACTCAGAGCAGGCCATGCTGGCTGGTGGATTCTGGAACTTACTGCCCTCAGAAGTAACTTATCCAGGCTCTGTAAATACTCTGTTCATTTCAGTGGACCACTGTGATCCATTACTGGATCAAGAAGCAGCCAGTTGTTAAAAGCTAAACCACAGGCGGAAGCACCTCACATCCATAACTAATTCCACATCTAGTTACATCACTTAAACACACCTAAGTGATGTAGCTGTACAAAAAAATGAACCAGACAGACATGTTTGTATAAAAACTTTTTATATGGGATATTTCCAAGAGAAGGAGTACTATTTAGTCCAATGGATAAATTGTACAAATGTATATCTGTATAAATGTCTATACCAATGAACATAAAAACATCACAGCAATGTACAATATTAAAATCATGACAACAGAAACAGGGAATAAAGAGAAATAATCCTGAAAGCAATAAAATCAGTAGTTGTCCCTCTATATCCATGGATTTGGTATCCATGGATTTAAATATTCATGGCTTGAAAATATTCTTTAAAAAATAATAGTCCAAAAAGCAAACCCTGATTTGCCATCTTATATAAGGGACACCATTTTGCTATGCCATTGCATATATAATGGGGCTTGAATGTTCATGAATATTTGTATCCATGGGGGTCCTGAAACCAAACCCTCGAATATGAAGGGACAACTGTATATGTATTGGTTTTAATGTAAGAAAAGCACATGTAGCAGTGTTTCTTAATCTGATTGATGAGGGGGGAGGACTGGTGTGGTTCCTTGCTCCCCCGGCCAACATGCCAGTGTCTGGCACAATATTTATGTCCATTGGCTATAACTGTTCTTTTCTTTCCTGGAAACTTGCCAAGGGCTGGCAGCCAACAGCTTGTGGACCAGCATTGGTACAAGAAGCACATAGATTCAGGATTTGGAAGAACCATCTATTGAAAGTCTTCACTGATACAGGATGGATATAGTTGAGCAGTTAACCACACCTTGGCTTAGCCGCTGCTCTATGGTAAAATTCTCCTCACTACATGGTGACCATTTTACTACACATCCAGCCATATTTCCCAATTTGACCTGTAGGAGAGCCAGGAGATTATCAGATGGTAAAAATATCCCAGGACAGGGATGGCAGGAGATCACTAAAAGGCTTACCTTTTAGACAACATTGTCCCTGTCCTAGGATGCTCCTGTTCTGCTCCTGTTCTTCCCCTGCGTCCTCTTATTAACAGAAAAATCCATGAATTGCAAGACCTGTTCTGTTATTATAATGGAATGACGGGTGAGTGAGCAGAAGCCTCGTTGTGCTCCTGGGATGACAAAGGGCTGTGACGTCACTGGGAGGTCCATGCCGGACACTTCGGGGTACAATCTGGATGACAAGGTAAGTTAACCCCCTTCTCGGGTAGCTTTTATTTTTTAAAATGGGTTTTTGTGGTTGGTTTTGAGTTTTGACAGCTGGGGGAGGGTTGTTTTTAAATTTGCCGCCCGGCCATTCTCTCATGAGAGAACGGCCGGGATTTCAGTTCCCGGTCACAAAAGCAGCCTTACGATGGCTGAATTTACGACCAGGCAGCGAAGGGAGGGGAGCCTGTTCCTGTCACAGAATGAAGGTAGGTGTGTGAAACTTTTCTCTTTATTCCTTGGTAGGAATGGGAGTGGAGTGGGTGGGGGGTAGTGGGCCAGAAACGGACCCTAATGGTCCATCTGATAATCTCCCCAGTGTGGTGTAAGGGTTTGGGTGTTGGACTATGACTGAAGACCAGGGATTGAATCCCTGCTCATCCATGGAAACCCACTGGGTGACCTTAGGCAAGTCACACTCTCTCAGCCTCAGAGGAAGGCAAGAACAAGCCCTCTCTGAACATATCTTGCCAAGAAAACCTTGTGATAGGTTAGCCTTAACATCACTGTAAGTCAGATATGACTTAGAGATCCACAAAGTAACATCCACTTTACCTTGGCATAATAATCATAAAGTTGTCATGGAGCAGGGGAGCCTATCCAAAGCCAGTTTGGCTGTCAATCTGGACTCAGACAAGCTGCATACCAAGGGGATATATGCAAACTGTGGCTGTTTACCTCATGATAGATGTGGTATAAGAGCCAGAATGGTGCAGAAGTCTGAGCATTGGACTGCAACTCCAGAGACAAGGGTTTGAATCCCCACTCGGCCATGGAAACCCACTCAGTGACCCTGGGCAAATCACACTCTCTCAGCCTCAGAGAAAGGCAAAGGTAAACCTGCTCTGAGCCAAACTTGCCAAGAAACCCCAATGATAGGTTTGCCTTAGGGTTGCCATAAGTCGGAAAAAACTTGAAGGCACACAACAACAATGTGGTATGCTCCCAGTAGCAATAACAGAACTGTTAAAAAATATAATAGCATCAATATGAAGTGATCTGAACATATACAAATATGCTATGCCTGGAAAATAGTGTCCAAAAGGACAGGTCACCACAGTACTTCCTAGAATCCTCTAAAGAGGGCTTCTGTTAAGAGAGATTAGAAATTAAATGCTCAGAGGTCAGAAAACATTGGGGTTTTAATTTAATATAGTTGATTTTGTTTTTTGTTTTAGTTGTATCCTTTTATTTCTGCTTTAATTGTATTCTTCTTTTATTTATTATTACAGTGAGGCTTTGGAGACAAGGCAGGATAGAAATCCGAAAGGAAGGAAGGAAGGAAATCCAGCAGCTATGATGTTACAGGTTGAGGTCTTAACCCAGCTGATAATCCTAACTGGGGAAGATCCATCAAATCAATTGCTGAAAGATAAATTGATACTAGTTGGGACAAGCAATTGGATTTAGACCTAACTGTTCAGTCCAGAACCATAAAATGCAACATGGTCAAGCGACTCAGTTCTTTGAGTCCTGGACCTTGTGCAGTTAGGATTTTATCAGGTGTGGCAAAAACCACGTCATAGGGTCACAACAATAACACAAAAGGGTGAAATTATCAGATGATGTTGTCATTCAGCTATTCCAGGGGCA
Source organism: Gambelia wislizenii (assembly GCA_030847615.1). Lineage (NCBI taxonomy): Eukaryota > Metazoa > Chordata > Lepidosauria > Squamata > Crotaphytidae > Gambelia > Gambelia wislizenii. The sequence continues at coordinate 157,445,373 of JAUMIR010000001.1, read as the reverse complement.
TAGCATGAACGTGAATAAGGCATCACTTTTATTGACGGCTTAGCCTGTCATTAAAAAAGCGATGCCTTGTCTGTGTCAGCACTACACCCCAGGAACAGCTGCACGACGAGGGTATCTGATAATTTCACCCTTTTTGTTATCGTCGTGTCCCAAATGATGTGGTTTTGTAGCAGTAGGTACCTCGTCTGATAAAGTCCTTAAAATGGTATCATCCACATACAAGAGGAAAGTACCAACAAGTTTGGAGAAATCCCAAGGTTTGTAGAAATCCAACAGCAACATGGAAAGCCCATGTATGCATGTTTATGTATGTGTAACCCACTCACAATAGAGCCCACTATAGTTGGAGTATACTTAGTGACCCTAGAACACTAAGTCTGTTGGGAGGGGTGGAATCATAAACCATAGAGTTGGAAGAGACCACAAGGGCCATCCAGTCCAACCACCTGCCATGCAGGAATAAACAATCAAAGCATTCCTGACAGATGGCCATCCAGCCTCTGCTTAAAAATCTCGAAAAAAAGGAGACTCCACCACACTCTGAGGCAGTGCATTCCACTGCTAAACAGCTCTTACTCTTAAGTTCTTCCTAATGTTTAGATGGAATCTCTTTTCCTGTCGTTTGAGTCCATTGCTATATGTCCTAGTCTCTGGAGCCGCAGAAAACAAGCTTGCTCCATCCTCAGTATGACATCCCTTCAAATATTTAAACGGCTAACATGTTCCCTCTTAACCTTCTCTTCCCCAGGCTAAACATGACCAGCTCCCTAAGCTGCTCCTCATAGGGCATGGCTTCCAGACCTCCCACCATCCTGGTTGCCCTCCTCTGGGCACATTCCAGCTTCTCAATATCCTTCCTGAATTGTGGTGCCCAGAACTGGACACAGTATTCCAGGTGAGGTCTGACCAAAGCAGAATAGAGTGGCACTATTACTTCCCTCAATCTAGACACTATACTCCTATTGATGCAGCCTAGAATTGCATTGGCCTTTTTAGCTGCCGCATCACACTGCTGACTCATGTTCAGTTTGTGGTCCACTAAGACTCCTAGATCCGTTTCACATTTACTGCCATCAAGCCAGGTGTCACCCATCCTATATCTGTGCTTTTCATTTTTACTGCCCAAGTGTAGTATCCTACATTTCTCCCAGTTGAAATTAATTTTGTTAGTTTTGGCCCAGCTTTCTAATGTGTTAAGGTCATTTTGAATTCTGATCAGTCCTCTGGGGTAGCTACCCGTCCTAATTTGGTGTCATCTGCAAACTTGATAAGCAGGCCCTCTATTCCCTAGCCAGGGTAGACAGAAGAAATGGAAGATAGTATCCTGGGGATGGGCCTGGGTGCTGGGAACCTTGAACAAGGACATTCCACAGAACTACTGTTTTGTTTGCTTTCAATCTCACTTGTGTTTATATAAATTATAAACACTAAACAAAGTGCAGGAAGGCCATGCTTATCCAAAAAGGTGTTGGGTTAACAACCTTTCACATTCATGAACTGTTTAAACTCTATGTGTCATGTGCTGGCTTCTTCAGACTCAGTGACCAGCAGTTTCAGAGTTCAAACAGAAAACTTTATTATCACAGTAATCCAAAGAGCTATTCCTACAAGTTCATTGCTCAGGGTGAAGCCTAACTAACAAACGGTATGCTAAAAGCATTTTCCATTCTACAAAATCTGGCAGGCTTTATAGTCATTGGGTATCAATCATCCCCACTTCCATTTCCCACTGTACCAGAGCTCAGCCTCTTTTTCTCAGAGTGGAGCCCAGGTGCAGGGGGCTTATCAAACCACTCCAGACACAGAGCACATATTCCCTTTTACAGTCAGGCTACATACTGGTTAGAAGTACAGAAAGAACACAAATACAATTAGCCACAAGGTTAGACAGCAGAACTGAATTTGGCAGGAAGGTCACATCCAGGACTGATCCTGACACTATGGTAGTTAAAGTTCTCTCTAGGAGTTTATGCAAAGCATATTTATAGCTCATTTCCTGTTTGCTTGTTTACATACCTCTTCTCTTCCTGTCCATGTGGGCACTTTTTGTTCTCTGAGGACCAAGCCATATGCACACTTTTCTATCTGCTCTCTCTCCGTGAAGCATGAAGGAGCTCTCTGCCTGAGATGCTTCTACATTCTGAATAGCATGTAGACTTTTTCTTCCTCCTACTTACCTGAAGATGCAGAACCTGTGTACTGAATTAGGCACATGCTATAAAAAGTAAACAGCTTTTTATACTTTTTAAAGAAGACTGAGGACTTTATCAGATGAACCTCCCATAACGTTTCTGTCCCACTAAAATCTAACTGTGTTCTTGTCCCAGCATAATAACCCTTTTTGTCTAACTCAGCCTTAATTGCAATAAAAAGCAGCCCCAGCATTGCTGGACCATGAACAGAGCTCTGTTTACTTCCATGTTCGTGATCTTGGTGATTCTCGTGAGAAGGCGCGAGCGCCCTTTAAATTAAAAATACAGGGGGGGGAAAACCCACACAAAACATACACACAAGCACAGAAACACACTTAAAATATTCAAAGTAAACCAGGGAGGTTCATAAAAAGAGTGTCCTCTACCTGGCTTTCATGTTCTCACCAGGAAGTGTTCTGGCAGGACTGGCCATTCACACTGTATTCACGAGAAAATAATGGTGTACATTTTCAAACACTTACAATTCTGGGGGAAGAACGCCATGGAAGATCTATCAATGGCTTGGGCCATCAATAAAAAAAAACAATACTTTTTTGACAAGAAGAAAACACAAAGGCACGATGTTGTCTGGTATGGCTGCCCTTTCCAGTTAATTTGGCATCCTTATGGCACCATTTTTGCCACGTCTGATAAAGTCCTACGCTTGTTTTATTTTTTTAGCTAGATATTGTGTGTGTGGGAGATGGCTGGTTTATCTGTTCTAACTTCTGCTAAGCACAGTCTTAACTTTGCTACTGAGATAACTAAATTTTTGAATGTTTTTAAAAATCCAACAAAATTTTAGGATTGTCAGAAACCTGAATTGGTCAAAAAGCAGAACCTGTGTAGGGAACATGAGGGAATTGTGGTGGGTCACTTGGGACTGCTTGCATGTACCTACAGGAGACTGTCCTCACCTGCCCGCACACTGCTTGTGAATTTTCTCAGCCAGCTTGGTGACTTTCCCCCTTCTCAGCTCATTTTGCAAACAGAGTGTGCATGTGCAGTCAGTCCCAAGCAAGCCTCCATAAAAAAGAACTGTCAAAAAGAGTGGATTCCATTGAATGAATGGAAATGGTCCTTAATTTGCAAGCATTGAAAGAGCGAGTCGTCAGATAGCGGTCCATGAAAAGGTGGGGGCTTCCTGTACTACTAAGGTACCTTAACTAGAACCAATAACCAAAACTATGAAAATTGAATTTTCAGGTGAAGTTTTCTAACCTCAGTCCCCACATATCTAAGTAGTACTGTTTAGCCAGTGGAGTGGATAAGTTTAAGTAGATTGTGGACAGCAATAACTATGCACTAAATTTCAAATGTTTTTAAAACCCAACAAAAGTTAGGGATCATCAGGAACCAAAATTGGTCAAAAAGCAGAACCCATGTAGGGAACATGAGGGAATTGTGGTGGGTCACTTGGGACTGCCTGCATGTAAGCCTTCTTTGATCGATTACAGGGTTACCTACGGGTGGATGGGATGGGAGAAATGAGGGCATTGTATCCCTAATAAGAATACTCTCTCCCAATGAAATTTCCTTCAGTCACCAAATTTCTAGCTCTGACGTTACGTAAAACTCCAATCGAACCTTTAGAAATAGAGGCCAGAATTCTGCTGGGGAGTTACTTCTTTGTAAATAGACCTCCGTCTACAGGAATTAGAACTGGGCAGTTCCATAGTGTCCATATCCAGGAAATGGCTGCTGTTACATTATTAAGTAGGGGAGCTTGCAAAGTGGCTGATGCACAATGGGACCGATGTACATTGGACTCGAAGTGCATCTGTCCCCATGTGTATCAGTCTGGTTGTGCATCGGGACACTGCAGGGAGTGCCAATGTCCATCAGTACACTCTTGCTGGAGTTCCAGTATGCATCTTGGCTAAGTTTCTTAGTGCCTTTACTACAGAACTACGTATACTTAGAGTTATGTAATGTAGAACATGATAGAGCAGTGGCTCTTAAGCTTGTCTTTATCAGGGACTCCCTTTAAGTATCTTTTGTTGCCATGGATCCCCAAGACTTAACTCAAGGTTTAAAATAACAACAGCCAGCCAGCCTTTGTCATGGCTCCTGTCATGTGGCCACTTCACTGAAGGGAGAAGGTGGGCCATGCAACTTTCAACCCTTTGTGGACCCCCTATGAGGACATTGCATCCCCCTGGGGGTCCTCAGACCCCAAGTTAAGAACCACTGTGATAAGAGGATTCCTGCCACAGTTTAGGCACCCAAAGAAAAGGGGTAGGCCAAGTTACCAAAGGAATGTAAAGACAACAAATATCAGAATTCTAGATGTGAACAATTTTCAGTATCTTATTCTCTCTATGCTACAAATTTGGGGACTTTTCAGGAAAGGAAAAGGGGGACCAACCTGAGGATAAAGGAACAGAGGACACAATAGGGGAAATCCAGCACAGAATAAGCAAAGAGGTAGTACAGGAATACCTTCTTAATCTAAATGAATTTAAATCTCCAGGACCAGATGAACTATATCCAAGAGTATTAAAAGAGCTGGCAAATGCAATCTCAGAGCCATTGACAATAATATTTGAGAACTCCTGGAGAACAGGAGAAGTCCCAGCAGACTGGAGGAGGGCAAACGTTGTCCCCATCTTCAAAAAGGGGAAAAAAGAAGATCCCAACAATTATCGTCCAGTTAGTCTGACATCAATACCAGGGAAGATTCTAGAGCAGATCATTAAACAGAGAGTCTGTGAACGTTTAGAAGGCAATGCCATAATCACAAAAAGTCAACATGGGTTTCAGAGAAACAAGTCATGCCAGACTAATCTGATCTCCTTTTTTGATAAAATTACCAGCTTGGTAGATGAAGGGAACACTGTGGATATCACATACCTTGATTTCAGTAAGGCCTTTGACAAGGTTCCCCATGACATTCTTGCAAACAAGCTTGTAAAAATGTGGGCTAGACAAGTTAATAGTTCAATGGATTTGTAATTGGTTGACCAGCCGAACCCAAAGGGTGCTCAGCAATGGCTCCTCTTCATCTTGGAAAGATGTGACCAGTGGGGTGCCACAGGGTTCTGTCCTGGGCCCAGTGCTATTCAACATGTTTATCAATGACTTGGATGAGGGAATCAGGGGCATACTTACCAAATTTGCAGATGACACCAAATTAGGAGGAGTAGCTAATACCCTGGAGGACAGGATCAAAATTCAAAATGATCTGGATAAACTGGAGAGCTGGGCCAAAGCTAACAAAATGAAATTAAATACAGAAAAATGTAAGATACTGCACTTAGGGTGAAAAAAATGAAATGCATAGATATAGGATGGGGGTGACCTGGCTGAATGAGAGTACATGCGAAAGGGATCTAGGAGTCCTAGTAGACCACAAGTTGAACATGAGTCAACAGTGTGATGCGACAGCTAAAAAGGCCAATGCGATTTTGGGGTGCATCAATAGAAGTATAGTGTCCAGATCAAGGGAAGTAATAGTGCCACTCTATTCTGCCTTGGTCAGACCTCACCTAGAATACTGTGTCCAGTTCTGGGTACCACAATTCAAAAAGGATATTGACAAATTGGAGCGTGTCCAGAGAAGGGCAACTAAAATGGTGAAAGGTCTGGAAACGATGCCTTATGAGGAGAGACTTAGGGAGCTGGGTATGTTTAGCCTGGAAAAAAGACGGTTACGAGGCGATATGATAGCCCTGTTTAAGTATTTGAAGGAGTGTCACATTGAGGATGGAGCAGGCTTGTTTTCTGCTGCTCCAGAGATTGGAACACGGAGCAATGGATGCAAGCTCCAGGAACAGAGATTCCACCTCAACATTAGGAGGAACTTTTTGACAGTAAGAGCTGTTCAGCAGTGGAACACACTCCCTCAGAGCGTGGTGGGGTCTCCTTCCTTGGAGGTCTTTAAACAGAGGCTGGATTGCCATCTGTCGGGGATGCTTTGATCGTGATTTCCTGCATGGCAGGGGGTTGGACTGGATGGCCCTCGTGGTCTCTTCCAACTCTGCAATTCTATGATTATATGATTCTATGACTAAATGAAGATTTCATTGTGGGGCACAGAATTCTTATTTGGGGGGCAGTGACTTTATTTTATCCCCCTGTACCTATACCCCTGCTGATTTTACCATTAAGATGTATTTCTGGCTACTATGCATTTATATCAATATATCTCAATTTTTATTGCTATTTTATGTTGTGACAATTATGATGGTGGTGGTGGTGACGATGAGGGCAGAATGGCTTTTTGCCAGAACTCACCTCAAGAGGACCTTGTCTCAGGGAATATTGTCCAGTTGTTAATTTCACTATTTGGATCTGCACTTCTGCACAAGCTGGCCTGCTTCCACAACTGCTTCTATTGAAAATGAGGGCTCTGATGGTTTTATGGATAATGTTAAACACATGTAGTCAAGGCAGTATTATACTGCTAAAGCCAGAACATATTAAAAGATATTTCAGTTGTTGGCAACATCTATCTGGCACATGAAGCATCATCTAATGCAAGAAAAGGGAGAACTCTCACACCAATTTGTTTCATGGTCTGACAGCACTTGGCTTTACCATCCTCGTCCCTCCCCCTTTGTGTGTGTCTCTCTCTCTCTGTCATTGGAAGCATGGGCCAAATTATTTTTTGACAAATTAATGTGATATTGCAGAGAACTGGGAGAGGGAGAAGACGGATCAAGATTTCCCCATGTTGCTGTCTATAAGCATTTCAGCATTATATTACTTCTTTTTGTTTATTTGTCTTTCTGTGTCTTTGGGATCTTTGCCTTCTTGAAAAACAGGCAACAGAGTAATGTGTGATTACCTGGGGGAGGTCTCATCATTCTTATATTTTCATCTGTGTACAGCCCTTAGAAAACTTCAGGCACTTTAGAAGTGATTAATATTGCTACTGTTGCTGCTACTGCTTCTCTTCCTCCTTTCTATGGAGATTATCAGATGTGTGGCAACTCACCAAAAAATCACGCTCCCAACTGTTCCAGACGATCGCTAGAAAAACAAAAAGGGTGACCTTACCAGATGCCCGCATCCTTCTGCCATTCTGGAGATGTAGCATTGCCGCGAAGGAGGCTTCCTTTTTCTATTGACGGGTACAAGCCACTAATAGAAAGGGTTGCTATACTCACAGCTGCACCACACCCTGGAATGCTGGAGGACATCATCATCTGGTAATCTTGCCCCTTTCTGTTCTTCTAGCGATCTTTTGGTATGGTTTTTGCCACGTCTGATAATCTCTTATATTATTCAGCATATCTACTGAACTGGGGGTCATGCACCTAAAGGGGCTGAAAGCATTTTTTTTCTCCTTTAGGTGTACAATTGCAACAGCAATCGTTGTTGTTAATTGCCATCAAATCAACTTCGACTTATGGTGACTCTATGAATGAGAGACCCCCAAGTCACCTTGTTATCAATGGTCTTGCTTAGGCCTTGCAAACTCAGGGCTGTGGCTTCCTTGATTGAGTCTATCACTTGAAGTACAGTCTTCCTCTTTTCCTACTACCTTCTACCTTGCTGAGCGTTTGTTGTTGTTGTTGTACATTATACAAGGATTATAGACTAAGATTAGTTACACCTTTCTTAAATAAGTTTCCAGGTAGAGCTTTGGAATGTTATCTGATATATTTGTTAGGGAACACTGATAAAAGGTTAACAGAGGAGGTTGCAAAGTTTTTTTTTCTCTGCCGCCAAAACTTGAAGGTTCATGGTCCACAAATGTAAATAATTTTAAGAGACACTGTTTGTAGATCAAACTTTTTAGGTGCTATACAGGGGTCATAGTTTTAGGAGCATGAGAAATATCAAAAGGTTATTTACAGTATTATGTTTGTACAATTGTAGTATATATTTTAAGTCAGGGATGTGATCTGTTTTAACTGTATTTGTAATGAATCTCAAACAGATTTTATTAGCTATTTTTTAAAAAAAAAATATTTATTTGTAATCTACATCCCACTGTTTTATTTCAATATGTTTCTATTTTTAAACATGGTGTATACATACTTCTGTACATACCTCTGTTTATATGTGTGCAAGATGTATATAGCTATTTTGTTGCCTTATGGTATAATAAAGGCTTGATTGACAGATTGTCTTTTCTAATGAGTCCCGTCTTCTCATGATATGTCTAAAAAATGACACATGATTTGAATAACTCTTCGTGGGTGAGAGGGGCTGGGTGCAATCTTGTGAATAGTTTTCAGAGGCTATCCTCTGTGACTAAGGACAGCATCAGACATTGCAAAAGTCATGGGATTATGACATCAGGGTAGTGCACATGGGCTCCGCTATCACACAATGTCGTCATCTTCACGTTATTACTCTGTGCTTCAGCGCAAAAAAGGCGTTCTTTCTCATTTACGGGACAAGACATCAATAGATCATCAATAGCACTCTCTTTGCACTATTGACTGTGTGTGGAACCATGGCCCATTGCAATTGTGAGATTACAGCGTGAATGGGCGGCCATCAGCCAGAAAACGTCCAGGTGAGAACATGAAAACGAAGCACAGGATTCTCTTTTTATTAACTGTCCCCTTTAGTTTGCATGTTCTTAGGTTTGTTTCAGTGCTTGTGTGCTCATTTACATTGTTAATTAAGTTTTTGGAGTTTTAAGCACACTTGTGTGTTCTCGCAAGAACCACCAAAATCTTGCCAGTGCCAAATCACAGAAGTAAACTCCCATTCTTAAAGTGCTAGTGGCCATCGTGCAATAATTCTGTGGCATTTCTTTGGTGTGATTACAGCTACGTGCGAATAAGTGTTATAATGCCACGATATTCATGCTATTTTCATTAGTGGAATTACAGCGTTTTTAGATGCTAGTCTGATAATGTCCTAAACGCAGAGTCAGAGGATCTATTCTGTGGTGACACCCAAGCTTTGGAATTCTCCCAGTATGTTCCTCTGTACATACGATGCCACTATTTCTCTCTTTTAGGTGCCAGGCAGTTCCCTTGCTTTTAATAGTACAGGCCATATCATAGAAAGCAAAGAGGAACAGGAAATTCCTTAGAATGACTCCACCAAGATGCAATTTAGGGCTTGTCTACACTGGCAGGAAACCCTGCACCCACAGTGGATTTCATAGATCCTCAGTGGCCCTGTAAATGCCACACTTATAAGGCTTCTCTGATTGTAGGTGGATGTATTCCACCACACTGTAATCTTTGTCAGAGTAAAATGGCAGTCTTATGCTGATCACATGCCCTATATGTGGCACTATTTCTGACCACATGGCCAGGGCTGCTCTGGGTTTTTTTCTGTTCATTTGTGCATCCAAATAAGTAAATATGCATGGTACCAGAGTACTGTATTACTGGATAAGTGGAGATACATTTATCCAGATATGCTTGCAACCAATATTTTTTTTAAAAAAAATTAAAGTGCCAGAACGGAGTCCCATCCAGAAGAAGTGCTGCTCCAGCTTTGCTGTAAAGCCAATCTTTGGCTCCAACATGGCCAAAAATCTGGGTTCTACCCTCAAATCTGGGACTTTACCAGACACATGAAAAATGGTGTCATAATGATGCCATATAAATGTGAAAGGGCGCACATATCAAACAACGTCACCCTTTCATGTTTATATATTGGCCATAAGCCGTACTTTTTTATTGGTAGCCCAAGTCGTCAATAGATCGGCTGTGGTGAATTTTTACCAGCATTGTGAGTGTATGAAACCTCACACCAATGTCCTCTTATCATTACAGCACCAATGGCTGGGGTGGCCAGAACACTTCTGGGTGAGATCGTGACACCCAGGTAGGTGACACACTTTTTATGACCCTCTCCAGTTTACCTGGGACTTTTATAGTGTGTTTATTTATGTGCTTTGTGTAGCTTTTACTTTGTTATTTTTATTTTGGAATTTCCACAAGAATCTGCGAGATTTCAATAGAGGAAGTGAACGGAGCTCCCTTAACTCCTCATTCATTGCCAGGGAAGCCTTTTCACATGGATTCAAGGTAAGTGTAGTATAGGGAGTTCTTTTGCTGGCATAAAACATCAGAAATTATCCCAGTAAAAGAATGGGTTTAGGGGATGGTCTGATAAAGTCCCTGGAGCAAACATTGAATCTTACAGATCTGGAGTTTCCTGCTGAAACCCCAGTAGAAATGCGCATTGTCAAAAGCATTGTATGTCAACTGTATGGTGAATACAAGATGAGTACAGGTTTTATTGTCTGTGTAGACAAGCCCTAAGTCCATGCTACCTACTGTAGTTGCTAACCCATATGAATGACACCATCCTCACAGGCCCTTTTAATGATTTTTAGCTGCTATTTTAATTGCTAATTGTGTTCCTTTTGGCTTTATTTTTTAATTTTATTTTAATGGGTTTTTTATTTTGTTTTATAATTGGTTTTGTAAACTGCCTTGGGACTGTCTATGTTTCAAGATAGGATCCAAATTTTGTAAATATTTTAAAAAGCAAGCAGATGTGAAAACATAGGAAAGAACACATGTTTTCCCTATGTGGCTAGCAGGCAGGCTGCAGTGAGTTTTCAAGTGACTAGCATGTTCACCCATACATTATGCGAAACCAATAGTATGCTTCTGCTGTGTGCTTTCAAGTCATTTCCAACTTATGGTGACCTCAAAGTGAAACTACCATGGGGTTTTCATAGCAAGAGTTTTTCAGAGGGGATTGCCATTGCTTTTTTTTTTGAGCTGAGAGAGTGTGACTTGCCCAAAGTCACCCAATGGGTTTCCATGGCTGAATGGGAATTTGAACTCTGGCCTCCCACAGTCCTAGTACAGCACTAAAGCCACTACATCACACTGGCTGTCATGCTAGGAAATCATCAAGCACCTTCCTGCTAAATTATTGTTTATTTTGGACAGCTTTCAGACATGAAAATCTGCACCCAATATTCTGGCTTGTATTGCATTGAATAGTGGTTGGGAAACAATCATCACACTGAAAAACATGAAGCCATTGTCAACAACAATTCAATATGAATATATTTTTGCTGCATGATTCATGAATACGTGTGTTTCGATAACAGGGCTGAAGCCTTGTACGTGGTGTTTACAAACCTGTAACATGGCCCTATCTATTCCTGCATGATTCCATCCTGCGCATACAACCTTATGATTTGTATTAATATTAGACATCACTGTATGAGTATTAGCTTGTCAACAGAGGGGCACCTCAAAATGGTTGGGAAGTGGCACCTCCTGGCTCATTTTGTGAAGCAGCCCTGATGTGAATGAACATTTCCTCACATATTTATTTATGTGATGAGATTCCTCCCCCCTTCATTCCAATAAGGGTTTTTAGTACAGTATATTTAAACACCAAGTTAGAATTAAGGTAAGTGTAAGAAAACCCTATGAAATTCATTGGGTCACCATAAGTCGACAGGCAAATTGAAGGTACATACACAGACAATAGACACCCTCCCCCATTATAATGTACATGTAACTTTTAAACATTGGGTTATGATTACAAAGAAAAGAAACAGAAGTGGATAATAGAGAGGAAAACAAAAGAAAAAAGGGAGATAAGGGAATATATAAGGGAATAAGAGGGAGGGAGGGAGGGAGGGAGGGAGGGAGGGAGGGAGGGAGGGAGGGAGGGAGATGTAGAACAAGGCTAGGTATATATATTGATCTAAGCAAACCATATCTCCAAAATACATTTTCTGGATGCTGATGCCTATTAAAAATACATATTTGTGCATTGCTAAAGCAGCAATATCTTCTGCCACTGAATGATAGATGGTGGCTATTTATCTTTCCAACCCTGGAGTGTTTTTCCAACAGTAAAAGCACACAGGATCCAACAACATTTATCCTTGGTTAAGCTCTACATCACAGAAATGTAGGTTTTGTTTTGTTTTGTTTTTTTAAAGTATGTACATCTACAAAAAGATTTTTTTCCAATATAATACAGAATGAATACGTTGTATTCACACACAACAAAAAAGGAGTAACCACTGAACACACCCAAATCATTTGCTATAGTGAAGCCTTATCTGCATTATGTTGCCAACATTAAGGACTTTATCAGACACATGAAATACGGTGTCATAACGATGCAACATAAATCAAAAGGGTGTGCATATCAGGCTACGTTGCCCTTTCACATTTATGTCCTGGTCATAAGTTGATCTATTTTTACTGACGGGCCAAGCTGTCAATAGATCAGCTGTGGCGATTTTTTGCTGGCATTGCTGGCATATGAAACCTTGTGGGGGCCCCCCCATGTTATTACAGTGTGAATGGCGGAACCAGCCAGAACACTTCTATATGGCCATCTGTCGGGGATGCTTTGATTGTGATTTCCTGCGTGGCAGGGGGGTTGGACTGGATGGCCCTCGTGGTCTCTTCCAACTCTGCAATTCTATGATTCTATGATTCTATGATTCTATATGGGTGACATTGTGACAGCCAGGTAGGTGACACACTTTTATAACCCTCCCTGGTTTACTTGGAAGTTTTTAAGCGTGCTTACTGTAACTTTTGTGTGTTATTTTTGTTTTTTAATTTCCCATGCTAGGTATTCTTGCGAGATTTCAGACGAGGAAGTGAATAGAGCCCGTTCACTCCTTGTTCATTGCTGGGGCTGCTTTTGCCAGGATTACAGGCAAGTGTGGTATGGGGCATTCTTTTGCTGGCATAAAAGCACCACAAAATATGCCAGCAAAAGAACATTTGGGGTTGGTGGCCTGATAAAGTCCTAAGTTGAAGGAGATAGTAAAGAGAATTTAGTGGGTTTTTAAAAAAGCTTTTTTAAAATGTAAATGTAATGTAGTGGCACATTTTCACTAACTTTGTATCTCTGGATAAAGTGAAACAAGATTCCATAAATATATTCTAAAGCGTGATTTACAGTGTAGACTCCTATTGGAGTGGATGCAGCCTGAGCATCTGGGATCCTCTGGACCCCCATACTCTGTCTTTCCCATTCCCCCATGCCTGGGCCCTGAGTGTGAAAAGGAGCTTCATCTGAAGCAAGTCTTGTTTCCAGAACCTGTTTCAGTTCAGAAACTTCTCCCAGGGCAATCTGTGAAGCAATAGTGAAGAACACCTTGTCTTCTTACTGCATAACAGTGATCATTTTCTTCACCACACATCAGAGAAGATAGAACCTGGAGAAGCTGTCAGAAAACTTTAAAAACTAAACAGCATCCAATTTAGCACACTTATGAAAGAATCAAGGCTCAGGATCATAGGAAATGGTCTTTCATAATTAAAATATCCTACACGTTTTGCCCGATTGATACTTGAAGCCTTCTTCAAGGGCTATAAAAGATAAAGAACAACACATATGTGTTGCTTTTATACAGAATTATCCCATTGATCCATCTAGCTCAGTACATGTAGCCTTTCAGATGCTGGTGGGACTGCAACTCCCATCAGCCCTAGCCACCACTGTGAGTGGTGAAAGAAGATGGGAACTGTAGTTCAACAACATCTGGAAGGCCATATATTCTCTACCTCTGGTGTACAATGACAGGTAACACCTTGCCAGGTTTTCAAACAGAAGTCTTAGTGTCCTACCAGAGAGTCTCAGCATTGAATCTAGGAGCATCTTTGGTACACAAAATTTGTTTTACACCACTGAACTTGTTACCTGCCCTGACACCTCACCCTTCCAATAATTCAACAATTGGCTATATTTCATAAATTGGCTTATTTATTGATGCTTTGCAAGGTTAGCAGTAGACCTGGACTTCCCCAGAAGTAGAGACTGAGTGAAGGCTTGCTCAAAACCTAATGTAGAGGTCTTCCTAAATTTCCAGAAAACACGCCTAGGTAGTAATTATGAACACCCCCTTGGACAGTGAGTTAAGGTGGAAATGTGCTAATTCTCCTAGACCTCCTTGGAAGTGAGCCATTCACTAATTCAATCAAGTGGCCAGAAAACTCATTACTCTGCAAACTGGTTTTTCTTTGCACCTCTCTCTTCAGCAATAGAAGGTTGCCTGACACCCATCAGTCTTAATGTCTCAGCCATTAGCAATCATTAACATAGCTGGAGCTTCCATTGTCTAACCTTGGGAAACTCCATCTAACATTATCTTCCACTCAAAACACCCTTTCAAGTGGAATACTGAATATAAATATCACCCCCAAATACCACCAAAATGTGCTCAGTTTCCCAGAGGCTGTCACCCTGTTGGTTTACTGTGTCACCTGGCATGCATAGCCATACTTCTTTTCTGCACAAATCTCTGCTCTTTGGACAGGTATAGTATAGCCCATTATCCCAAACTCTATTCCTCTGTCCCCATACTTGCTATTCTTCACTAGCCTTATGTGAATGCTTGAAGCTTGAGTGGATGTGTGTGTTCCTGTGATTATTTTTCAATAAAAACCATTTTTATTTTATTTCCTGGCTGTGAGTCTCCTAAGTTAATACCAGTATACATAGGTCAAAAGATCCCACAGTTACCCGGCCTCTTGCTGGCATATTGAGCTAATTAAAATTCCCTGTATTAATATCTGACATGAGTGGGATTCCCACGAACCCCCAGTAATTCGGGTAACAAGCTACAATCCTTCCCTGTGGTCTTCAAGGTAGACTGAAACCCTGGCACTAGAAAGTCAGACAGGAAACTCTTCTGTGAACCTAACTGTGGGAAAATGAAAGTCTGGATTTTGGAATACCAAAAAAAAAAAAGTTTTAACTCTAGACCAAAGCACCTTTGATCATCAACTTTTGCACTATCCCAACCGTGCCAGCATAACCTCATTATTTGTCATAAACATTGCCCTGGCGTCTCTGGTCAGAAAAGCACAACAGCTCATCGTTAGCACTTATTTAGTGGCATAGCAAGTCTTGGGTTGGTGCCATTAATGAGATCTTCCTCTTTGACTTTGTTGGCTAAAACCATAAAAATGTTAACTACAGATTGCATTACAAATTAGATGTATTCAGTAAAATGCGTTCAACACTCGCAGGATGTTTTTTTTACTTGAAGCTGACATTGTGCTGGGAGATTATTAGAGACAATGGCTGTGATCCAGCAATGAGACAGGGAGATTTAAATCATTGGGAGTGAAATTAACAAAACAGTGCACTGGATTGTGGTCAGTGGCTGCAATCTAGTGTGCAGTTAAGGTAGTCTGAAGCAGTCATCTTGTTCGGGAATAATTTACAGTGAACCCAGCATTAAGACGATAGAAAGATGCCAATATATTACAACAGCGGAAACTTCTAAATTGACATGCACAGGACTGGAAGGGACGGGAATGTTCCACTGATGTCACTCTTTGAACCCTTTCATACTACTCAGTTATAGCACTATGGTTCCACTTTAACTGCTGTGGCAACATCCTATAAAATTCAGAGATTTGCAGTTTAGGGAGGGGTGTCCAGATCCTGTCTGATCTTTGAAGCTAAGCATGGTCAGCTCTGGTTAGTACTTGGATGGGAGACCACCAACGGATAGCAGGTGCTGTAGGCTATATTTCAGAGGAAGGAGCTGGCAAAACCATATCTGTGTATCCCTTGCCTAAGAAAACCCCGTGATATTGATGGAGTCACCATAAGTCAACAGGCGACTTGAAGGCACACACACACACATTTAGAATTCAAAGGCCAGCGTGGCATAGCGGTTTGAGTGTTGGATTATAACCAGGGTTTGAATCCCCACTCGGTCATGAAACCCACTGGGTGACCTTGGGCAAGTCACACGTTCTCAGCTTCAGACGACCCAGTGGTAGGTTCATCTTAGGGTTGCCATAAGTTGGAAACAAGTTAAAGGTATACAACAACAACAACAACAACAACAACAGCAACTTTAGAATTCTCATCCTGAGAGCTGGAGTACCTCACCAAACTACACATTGAAGGATTCCATAGGATTTTTGTTGCCATGGCTGTTAAAGAGGAATCATAGTGCTGTAATTGTGTAGTGAGAAAGGGCCCCTTATTTTTTTGTCTCTTAAAAAGTGCTTGTTGGATCTCCTTATTTCTTTTCTCTTACTGATTCTAGCAGCAGGAATCATCCGTATATATTCATTAAGCCACTTCCTTCGCCTCAAGTGATCTCGCATGCACTTTTATGCTTTTGACTTTTCAATACTTGCCTTGTTCTAACTTGGACTGTGATCTCACAGGGCATGGAACAAAGGAGATTATCAGACGACTCAAAAGTTGCATTACAGCAATCCCAGGAGATCGCAAAAGGGCTCCCTTATCACACGACGCCATTCCCCCATCATTATGCACCCGCTCCACAGGTGCTGCTTTTTATTGATGGGAGAAGCTGTCAATAGATCCCCCATTCCATTCCTGTCACAGATTTTCCAGTGTGCAACAAGGTGCCCTGTTTCGCTGGCGAGATCCCAGCATCAATGGGCAGTCCCTGCCAGAACACTTCCGGGTGAGATCAGGACATCCAGGTAAGTGGCACCCTTTTTATGACCCTCCCCAGGTTACTTGTACATTTTAAAGTGTGTTTTTGTGCTTGGTGTTACTTTTTGGTTTATTTTTATTTTTGAATTTCCTGCACTTATGCCTTCTCGCGAGAATCCATGGGATTTCACTCCAGGAAGTGAACGGAGCTCCGTTAGAGCTCCATTCACTGCTGGGCTGCCCAGTCAATGGGAGAGGAGGAAAGTGTGGTGGGGAGGGTGATTATGGTGGGATGGGATGGGACAAGGGTGGGAGTGGAGATTGTGGAACAGGAACACTTTTTGCATTCCTATCTGATAATCTCCTAAATCTAGAGGAGGTATGATAGGACATTCTTCAAGAATTCTCAAAGATTATAGACACAAGGTCTGAATTTGCAAGTGCAAATTCACTTAGATCTGTGTCCAATGATACTACAGGAACTTGCAGATATAAATTCAGAGCTTCTGTCTATCTTTGAGAATTCTTGGAGCACAAGTGAGATCCCTGGGGACTAGAGGGGGATAAACAGTCCTCATCTTCGGAAAGGGGAAAAAAAGTGACTCATAGAAGTACCATCTAGTCAGCTTGACAATATCAGGTGTTACCCAAATTGCGTGTGGTCCATGGGGAACCCACTTGTGTCAAGACATTAATATGGGGAATTTTAATTAGTTCAACATGGCAGTGAGAGGATGCCTAACTAGCGGACCTTTTGACTTATGTGTACCAGTACTGATTGATGAGATTCCAAGCAAGGAAATAAAATAAAATGTTTTTTTATTGAAAAATAATCATGGAACCACTCACACATGCACTCATGCTTGAAGCAGTCACACATGGTTATCAAAGAAAGTAGGAAGTATTAGGATAGAGGAATAGAGTCAGTATGATGGGCTATACCTGTCTGATGGACAGAGGTTTGTGCAGAGGAGAATAGTCATGCTGGATGCTGAGGTCACACAGAAAATAAGCAGAGTGATGGTGTGTAGAAAACTGTGCACGCTTTGGCTGTGTTTTGGGATAATATTTATACTTGATATTTACCCCTAAGGGGTATTATGAGTGGAAGACAATGTTTGAGTGAGTTTCCCGCAGTTAAACAATGAAAACTCTGGCTTCATTCATGGATATTAATGGTTGAAACATTAAGACTGATGGGTTTTCAGGCAACCTTCTATTGTTGGACATGCAAGGTATTAGGAAAAGCCTTTGCAGAATAACGGGTGTTCTGGCTACTTGATTGTTTTAGCGTATGCCTCACTGCCATGTGCATCCAGAAGAATTAGCACATTCTACCCTATCTACAGTCTAAGGGGACTCCAAATAATTGCCTCCTGGGCATGTTTAAGTTTTGGGGAATTTCAAGACCTATTCTCAGGTTTTGAGCAAAACCTTTGCCCAGTCTCTATATTTGTGCAGTCCTGGTGTACTGCTAACCATGTGAAGTGTCAATATAAGCCAAATTAAGAAACATTGTCAATTAATGAGTGATTGGAAGGTAGGGGGTGCCAGGGCAGGTAACAATGGAAAGCTTCTAAAGCAGATGATTAGACAGTCAGTCTGTGAGCACTTAGAGCAGAAGGGTGTGTGGTTACTAAGAGCCAGCACAGGTTTCTCACAGACAAGTCATAAAAGACTTCTCTCTATCTCTCTCTGATAAGGGCACAAGTTTGGTAGATCAGGGGAATGTTGTATATAGTAGTGTGTCTTGATTTCAGCAAAGGTTTTGAAAAGGTCCACATTATATTCTTGCAGGGACACTAGTAAAATGTGGGCAAGGCAATGCTAGTGTCCAATTGATTTGTAACCAGCTACAGACCAAATCCAGAGAATGCTCACTAATGCTGTTCTGTCTTCCTGGATAGAAGTGGTAAGTGAGGTTTCACAGGGTTCTGTCCTGCTGGTGATGAACAATATCTTTATAAATTACTTGGATGAAGAAGTAGAGGGCTTGCTAACCAAATGTGCAGATGATAACAAATTGCAAGAGGTAGCAAGTACCTGTAGTTGCTCTGGGTACCATAGTTTAAGAAGTATATAAAGAAGCTGGGAAATGTCCAGAGGAGGGTGATCATGATGGTAAAAGGTCCAGAAAACATGCTGTATGAGGAAGAGTTGGGGTAGCTGTTCTGCGTACAGCAGGGAGATGATATGGTAGTCATATTTAATATCTGAAGTTGTATTTAAATAGCATGTGTAATAACGAGTGAGCTTATCTTCTGCTGCTCAATGCATAGGATCTAGACCAATGGATTCAAGTTACAAGAGGACTTTATTTAATATTAGAAAGTGCTTTCTGATGGTAAGAGCTGCCCAACAGGGAAATACAGTAGGACCCCCGGATCCACTGGGGATTGGTTCTGGGGGGGCCCATGGATACTGAAAACCATGGATAATAGCAAACACCATTGAAAATAATGGGACTTCTGGTTAAAAATACCATAGAGTTGCCCTGGAGGACCAACAAAATGGCTAAAAAAGGACACATTTTCTAGGAAGACTCTATGGTAGGTGTGCTGTTTTGTGTCCTGTGGATAATTGAATCAGTAGATAATGAATCAGTGGATACAGGGGTCCTGCTGTAACACTGATTCAAAAGGTGGTGGATTCTCCTTTGTTGGAGGTTTTCAGGCAGAATCTGGATAGCCATTTATCAAGCAAGATTTAGCTGTCAGTCCTGCCAGCTTCTCTAGAAAGAATAGGCAGAGGAGCCATCTTGCTTGTCCTTTGCCTCAGGTAGAAAGTGGCATGGGTCAGCCCTGGTCACTGATAGAGGTATTTGCCATTAATTTTAGTTGGTGTGCTGCTTTTCATGTTTGTAATTTTTATTGGTATTATGGGTTCAACATGTGTTGTGTTTTTAACTGTTATATTTTAATTATGGTAATAATTTAATTCTTTTGTAACTTTTGTTATGTTTTAGTTGTATTTTTTTTAAATTATGTTAAGCTGCTTTGAATCCTGTCTTGGGAGAAAGGCGGGATATAAATCCAACAAATAAATCCAATAATAAATAAATAAATAAATAAATTTGTGTTACCTCTTTATAACATCATCTAAACCCACACACAATCAATAATCTGTGTTGGCAAATTCTATAACTTTATTACCTGCTGACTGAAGAAGTACTTTCTTTCTTTTCTTGATGTTACTGTAAATCAGTAGCTGTAAAACATGATGCTACTGGAAATCCCCCTTTCCACACTGTGCATAATTGGATGAACTTTTATCATATGTCATTCCCCCGACCCCTAGTTATCTTTCCCCCTGAAAACCAAAAGATTCTAAATGCTTTGGATTTTTCTTTTAAGCCATGACAATCTGAAGTCCTATGGATTTCTTTTTAAAACAAATATTATTATTTTTATTAAACTTTTATACATTAAAATTACGTGTAACATATCCAGACATAAACACAAATCTAAACATAAATACAACCAAGTATACATACATAGACACCACCAGGAACATAAATTTCCTTTTCTTTTCTGCTGTGTTCTTATTTTCTATTCCATGTTTCCCCTTTCTTCTTAAATTTTGTTATTTTTCTTTTCCCACTTTGTTTTCCTTTTCTTGTCTATATTATTTTTTACATAGTCCTGCTTAGCTTTCTATATTAATTACTGCCATTTCTCCCCACCTTTCTTTCCAGAGCAGGAATCTTATCTGCCAAACTGTAGGTTCTTCTAATGATTTCTTTTCATCTAGTAACACTGTCAACCTGTTCATCTCGTACATGTCATACATTTTTATAACCCATTCTTCCAGTAATGGTATTTCTTCCTTTTTCCAATGTTTTGCATAAATCAGCCTAGCCCCTGTGATTATATATAGAGGTATTTTCCATTTTTTTTGTACTTGTAAATCTATATTATGCAGCATATTAAGGAGATACAATTCAGGCTCAAATGCAAAGTCGACACTCATTACCTTTATTATATTACTGTGTATTTTTTTCCAAAATTCCTTCACATTCTCACATGACCACCACATGTGATAGTAAGTTCCCACTGCTTTGTCGCATTTCCAACATCTATCAGAAGAGTTTTTATATATTTTGGCCAATTTTTCTGGTGTTAAGTGCCATCTAAAAAAAAGTTTATAGTAATTTTCTTTTAAGTTATAGCTTCTTGTAAATTTTAGATTTTTGTTCCACACTTTTCCCCAGGATTCCAACATTATCACATGCCCTGTATTCTGGGACCAGGCAATCATATTTGATTTGATTTTTTCCTGTTCTAACCTAATTTCCAGTAAAAGTTTATATTTTTACGAATTTCCACAGGCCGAATTTAATAGTCTGGATCAGGGCTGGTTTAAGGAATTTTGGAGACCCCTACAATGCTTTATTTTGGAGCCCCATCTGTTTATCTCAGGTCAATGTAACCTAACCTATCCACAGTACAGGATGTTCAGATTATTACATAATGTGCCACAAATAATTTAGTTTAAAAAACTATATTATAGGCACTAATGTAATATTTTTTTGTTTATTAGCAATTAACATAATCCTGACAACTCATTAAAGATAGGAAAACCTCATCATAGCAAGGGGTTTTAGAGAGATACCAGGGGGGAGGTTTGTTGCTGTTGTCATTGGTGGTGGTGGGGTGCATGTGTCTATTTTGCATTTATCTTGCATGAGGGACTTTGCTAGTTAAGTGGCAAAATCTATATTCAAACTGGTACCCTCCAGAACCAAGAAGATAACAGCTAACTTTGCTTTGGATGCAGCTTTTTGGTATTAAATTACTACTCCATGCACCCACACACTGGTATAATTTCCAAAGAATACAAATGAGCTGAACTGGGTGTATTCTTGCTCAGATCCCTTTGCTGCCTGTAAGTTGCCACCAAACATTCCCTTTCCCTCTAACTCCCTTCCTTTAATTGAGGTTTTGCTCCTGTTGCCTCCAACCCTGGCTGCTTAAGCTTAAGCAACAGGTGTCATTACACACATGGACCTATATTTCATTTTCAAAGATTTGGCAAAGAAGAGAGCCCAGAAATTTAAAAAAAAAACAACAGGAGGCAGGGGGTTGTAAATAAGTCAATTTAATACCAAAAAGAACTGTAGCTGAGGTTTTGGAGCCTTCCCACCCAAAAGAAGGGCAGCTTATCCTCCTCCATCCCACCCAGCCTCCCCCAAAAGTATCCAGAACCTTCTCACTTAGCCAGGCTGGTGATGGTTCATTTTGGAAGAATGGCTTGGGGGACATTCTTTTGGAACTCCCCTTTTGACATCCTAAACAATTTAGCATCATCTGAGCTAAACTAGCCACCTGAAACATGAGGTTGTTGATGAACAAATTAAATAGCACCAGGCTCAGTACAGAGTCTTGTGAGAGCCTGTTTCTATGTTCTCTCTACTAGGATAATGGCACAAAGCAAGCATTGTTTCTCATTCTGCAGTACAGCTGCAGGGAGGGATCTCTGGCACATACAGCAATAGAATTGCTTAGGTCCCCAAGTCCCTCATCAAGGCTATAGGAAATGAGAAGGAGGAATCCCCATGGTTATCTCCTGCCCATGAACAAAGGTAATACTGGGATTTCCCTTGCATGTTGCTCCAGTGTTATGCAAAGCTGGCACCTCTCAGTTGGCATTTGCATGCACCAGCCGAGCCCTCTACTCAGTGTCCAGCCATTGCTGGCAAGTCCTGGCTCAGAGGGCTTCATTCTTAGGAGATTATGAGATGAGTGTCTAAAAACATTTTTGTCCCACAATATTTAAAATGTAAGGAGATTTTCAGATGCCTCTTGCCACGCAAGCAGCCTCCAGAGCAGTAACGAGGCTGCTACACGGCAAGGGGTCCATATTGGACGACACCGTTTCTCTCTCGGCGTCGTCCGTGACTATTGCGGCTAGCATTGGAGGCGGCCGTGCTGTTTTTCACTCACTGAAGTTGTCTGTGAGTAAAAAAAACAGCGCGGCCACCTTCAATGCTAGCCACAACAGTCACTGACGCCGCTGAGAGAGAAACGGCATTGTCCAAAATGGACCCCTTGCTGCGCAGCAGCCTCGTTACTGCTCCGGAGGCTGCTTGCGCGGCAAGAGGCGGCAAGAGGCGGCAAGAGGCGTCTGAAAATCTCCTAAGTGTCCTGGCATAATAACAGTTCTTATCACATGTTGCTGTAATAACAAGAAAGAGTCACCCCAGAATTATCACAGCATGACCGCTAGTGCTGTCTACTTCTGCATTTTCACATGGGTGAGGCTTTGGCAGTTCTCACGAGAAGACATGAGTGTGCTTCAAAGTCTAAGAACACCAAAATTAACAAAGAGGACGAACACAGAAGCACTGAAACACACTTAAAAACTTTTCAGAAAAATGGGGATGTTCATAAAAAGAATGTCCCATGCCTAGTTTTCATGTTCTCACCTGGAAGTGTTCTGGCTGAGACCAGCCATTGATGCTGTATTCACAAGAGCAGAATGGAACACGGTTTCTCATGCAGGAAATACTGCGAAAATAACCACTATCAGCAATCAATTGATGCCTTGGCTCAATAAGAAAAAAGAATACCTTGTTCACGGCAGTGGAATGCTTAGAAAATGACGTCATGCGATAGGGGAGACCTTTCATGGTATCCTGTCATCATAATCACACCATATTTGCAACATCTGATAATCTCTTTACTCTTCACAGAGGGATGAGGAACAAAGCCAGCCACCCTTAGCTGTCATTTGCAAGCAGGAAGGAGAATGGAAGAGGGAGGAAATTCCCTCTTCATTATGGCTCCAGACCTCTCTACTGTATCAGGAAGTAGGAACATCATATTATTTTGTTCTTAGTGAAGTTTAATTTTTGCTTGTATATTCCTGTCATGTACTATCTTCTTCAGGCTCTGTGATCAGCAGTTTCAGAGTTAAAAAACAGAAATTTTATTATCAGAGTAATCCAAAGAGCTAACCCTACAAGATCGTTGCTCAGAATGAAACCTAAATAACATGCAGTAAAGTAAAAGCATTCTACAATCTACAAAATCTGGCAGGCTATACAGTCATTGGCAATCCATCATCCCCACACTCAATTCCCACTGGACCCAGGCTCAGCCCACTTTTCCTATAGCTGAGGCCTGGTGCTGGTTTTATCAAACCGTTACAAACAGAGAGAACATACTTCCTTTTTCTAGTTAGACTACATACTGGTAAGCAAGTACAAAAGAATGCAAACACAATTAGCCACAAAGTGATACAACAGAACTGAACTTGGCAGGAAAAGGTCATGTCCAGGACCGATCCTAACATTTGGCTCCCCACTGTTCATTTGTCTCTTGTTCATGGCAGCACATTCTCAGAAGGGATAGTTATAAATAAAAAGAGAAAGACTTTATCTGCCTGAATAACAGGGATTTCTCCAGCTACCTTCAGGCTTGTCTATACTGGTCAGAATACTCCACCTTCTGACTGGAAGGCTTGTCTATACTGGTCAGAATACTCCACCTTCTGACTGGAGTATTCTGGCCCCGGACCTGGCCCAGAAATGAGCAGAATTCTGCACATGCACGCCAGCCTATATAGGTGGCCACCTCCCACACTGTCACACATTATACTCTCTGCAGACGGGAAGGAGTCTCTCAGCATGTGATCAAGGCTGATCACATGCTGGGGGTCTTGATCACATGTTGGGGACCTCCATCCCAGCTGCAGAGTGACACCAACAGCATCAGTGTCTGGTGATTCAGGCCGGTGTGCAAGTACGGATCCTGTGTTCCTGTGCCAGACCCATCTGGGTTTCCCTTCACAATGTGGGTTTTCCTGGTGGTTATTTTAAATGTTTTAAATGGGTTTACCCAGGCTTCCCCCTGGCTTTGCCTCAGTTGTCATCAGGACTGTCTGGAGGCAAATCAGTCATTTGAACTGCAGGGCTCTGAGATGGAGGGGTGGGGAAAACCAGGATAAATTGCCCATCTAGGCAAGCTCTTCTTTTTCTAAGCTACACTTTTACTATCACAGATCCTTTAAGCTGTTAATCAGAGAGCATGCTAAGCAACTTATTTTACTGTATTGTTGCACTGTATTAGTGTGTGTATTGCAATGTATGTACCCCACCCCGATCCTGAGGGGAGAGGCGGGTAATAAGTAACAAGAACTTCAACAACTTCTTCTTCTTCTTCTTCGTCTTCGTCTTTGTCGTCTTCGTCTTCTTCAAAATGCCAAAGAAACTGTGACCCAGATGCCAGAGAAGGGACCGTGAAGCAATTAGCATAATGGGCCAATGCTCTGCAACTTGCAATTTCAAAAGCAGGGTTAAATGTTTGATGACTCAGAAATCAATTAAACACACTGGGTGTGTGCATGGTGTGGGGAGGGTGTTTGGAAAATTGGAGGAAAGCCATTACATGAATTTTGTGACACTGGCTAAGTTTTTTGTGACAGGATACTGGCTACTGGTATACTGAATAAAACACTAGAAAGTAGGACCACCACTTTACCATTGACTTACATGCAGATAATTTGCCCAGGATTTCAGTAGTTTTTCATTTTAAAACAGATTAGTTTAGTAATCATTTTAAAACTTTTCTCTCAAGCTTCTATGCAATTCTGCATGCTCAAGTCAAAGAACTTGGATTCAAGCCCATTTGGAGCCATTGAAACGGACCAGCTCAAATCAAACATAATGACTTCAAGCTAAGTAATTTGGGGAATCAACTACATATAGCCCATTCAGTGTCAAATACAGATCACCTACCTCAAACCTAGGTTGCCTCATTTGCAGACTATGCAAATTATTTGATAATATTGCAGTTCCTGTGGTTGGGAAAGGATTAACCAAGCCCCAAAAGAAAATTTCCCCATTACTAACTGTCCCTTTTCATCTTTTACATACAGTATCTATTTGAATGATCAAAGGTGAAATTGGGATACAATTCCATGGTCCTGGGGTACTTGGCCTTCCCCCTCTGCAGAGAGCAAGAGTAGAAAGGGAGAACCCACCTTGCCCAGCTCCACTGATGTGGATGCATCACTAAGAGTGCACTGCCCACAGTAAGGGTGAAAGGGCAGCGTTCTCGGGTTATGTCAGGGATGGACCAGGATAAGTCTGGAATACACCAGGTTCAAGCCATCTTCTTCCCCAGACATATCCTGGAAAGGGGAGGAATCTATGCCAGGTATGCTTTGTAGTGGGACTCTTAATGTTTTCAGGAGGCATTTTTGTCTTTGGTTCTTATACAACTGTAAAAAGAAAGAAACTACTAAACTGTATGCAAATTTTCAACACAACCTATTGTTCTGCTTTGTACATTGTACTTTAGGGCAGAGAGTTACTAGCAGCATGAGAAGGGAGTGAATGAGGTTGGAGTGGGGGTAGTTTAAGAGGAGGCCAAAATAAGGGCATGGACCCCTCTGAACTAGATAAGGGCATGGGCCCCCAAATTAAATTTTCTTTCAATCTCCAAATTTCTAGTACTGCAGTAATTTAAAACTTTACTTGAGCATTTAGAAATAGAGTTGCCCCTTCACTTTCACATGTTTGGCATTCACAGATTTGATTATTTGCAGATTTGCTTCTCTGCCCCTTTCCTTCTTCACCCATAGCCCCGTAGTGGCAGCAATCAGGGGGGGGGGATGAAGATACTTTGCTTCTCCGCCCCCTTCCTTCTTCGATCATGGCCCCATGATGGTGGTGATCGGAGGGCAAAGGGGGAAGGGGACGAGGCCAGATCACTACTCCCCCTCCCTTTGGCAGCAGCAGGGGCATGGAGGCAGCGGCACTAGAGGAGGCCCTGGAAGCCATGGAGGTGATGGGGTGCATGGTGGTTGTGGCAGAGGCAGCAGCAGAGGAGGCCTGGGAGGCCTAGGTGGGCTGTGTTGCAGCGGTGGTGGCCTGGGCCCCAAGCCTGTACAGTTATTTAATTTATTTTTGCTTAATTTTTTATTTGTGTTTTTTCACTTTCGCAGGGGTCTTGCACCCCTAACGAATGTGGAGGGCTGACTGTACAGTTTAGGCACTCAAAGAAAAATAGCAAGGAAAGTTGCCAGTCACCCCCTCCCCCAGCATTTTTGCACATTAATCACTCTATTTTGCCCTAAATTACTTTTTCTTGTGCTGATTTTTTTATTGCATAAAACCAAGATTTTTGCATTAAAGAACAATTTTTCAGCACAGGCATTTTTTTTACAGAAACAACTGTGTGAAAATTATTTAAAATGTGAAAAACCTTTCATAATCTCACCCATTAAGAATAGATTTAAATGTATTTCTTGTTGCTGTTGTTGTTATTTTCTTTTATATCCTGCCTTTCTCCTGATAATGTGATTCAAGGTGGCTAACATATTTAAAACATATGAATGCAAGAATGACATAAGGAAAGATTTACCTCCCTTCACTCCAAAAATATGAAATTAGGAGGATAAGCGTATCTGGATTTCTTGGGTCAAATCATGGCTATTATATTTTAGACCCAAGAGCCAAAATCCTGTCTGACCTTAGGACAATCCTGGAGATTCCTTTGGAGCAGCATGGGCCATAAGTCAAAGCAGAACTTAGCCTGTAGCATTCAGGTCTGTTCAATGTTTCCCAAAGAGCCTTTCGACATTCTTGTTTATGAGGTTCACCAGAAGGCTTTCAGCTCTAATGTTATACTGAAAACAACAGATACCACTGGGACTGAGGCTGCCTAACGACTTGTGAAGCAAAAGCTTTGCTAAGCATTACATTTGTGGAAGATCTGAATCAAGTCCAGCGGAAATTTGGAAACCAACATGTTGATTTCTGCAAGCATTATCTCATTTCATCGTCATTTGTCACATTTACACACTGATATAAATGGATACAAAATGAGTCAACTTATTGGAAAATGCCATAAAAGTCTAATTTTTAGTTCATGTGGCTGAATATTACCCATTTTCAGGAGCTTTAAATTCCAGACAAGGTTGGCTCTCCCTATGCTTCCATTATTTTTAAGATACAGAATTTTATACTCTTGGGCGGGGGGGGGGGGGAGAGAAGAAAACTATAAAACACGGTGTTTTGTTTAGTAAGCTGAAGGCATTGTGAGGGAGGGGGAGTTGTTTTCTACTTATGTGCAAATGTTATAGTTCTGTCATCACGACCTGGAATCTATCAATAGTACTTATCCCAAAATGTATGGAATTATAATATTGAAATACATGTGGTAGAGAGTACTGCTTGTAGTACAGAATTAATGGCTTACTTCTCAGCATGTCACGTGAGGTATGACTGGATTGAACCTACCAGAAACTCAGATGGGTGTCATCACCATGCCGGTTGAGGATGATGTAAACTAACTGATCTGGAGACTAGCTTGGGGAAAATAGGTGTAGAAAAACAGTGTTTATCTCCTTCAGATCATCTAATTTCTCAAATATGTACAGTGTACATTATAATAAACAGGAAATTGCTGAACCAATAGAATCTACATATGTCATGGCTTACCAATCCCCCATTGATTAAATGACTACTCTAGTTGGCATTAACAATTGGATTTAGGTCTATGGCTGGCATCCTGTACTGGAGTCATGGGTTTGTAAACTAGAGATACAGATTTGAAACTGCTCCATATTCAGCCATGCTCCATAGTCATGATTATGGCACTATTGCCATGATCATGAATGCCTCTCAAACTTACCTTAACAGCCAGCAGCCATTTCAAGCAACAGAGGTCTATTCTGCTAGTGATCGGTGCACCCCCTCCTGCCAGTGATCTGTAGTGCAACAATCAGAAGCAGGAGCCCTGTTGCAACTCCTCGTCACATCAGAGATTATTGGTGGGAGGAGGCTGGAAATGTCATCCTGCTGTGTCTCAAACACCAGCAGAAAAGAACTTTTCTTCGAATGGGGCTGCTGGCTGTTAAGGCAGGTTTGGGGAACTGTGTTGGGAGACAAGACAAAAGGTTTGTCTATATGGTGAAAATACTCCTCATAGAATTCAAGTAGGATACCTTTTGTCCCAATGGGATCCCACATCATTTTGCCATATTCGGAAGGAGCCTCCCCAAAACTCCAAATACTCCATGGGAAAAGCCTTTGTGGCTTTTCCTGACTTAAAAAAAACTCAGAAGGAAATGCTCGTTGGGGCAACTGATTCACTTTGCTGTGCTTTCCTTGATAACTGTGGAAGTGGAAAGCTGATTGGCCAGACATGCACAGGGGATGGAGCTTGCCAGCAAAGCAGCACCTGGAACCAACATGTTGGATTTTCACTGTAGCAATCATGTGCTGAGGTGACAAAACAGCATTTCCCCTCTTTTTTCTGTTTATTTAAGTGGAAATCCACACCTTGGATTTGCTTTTTTTTAAAAATACTGTTTGGCGGCAGCAACTGGTGACAATAAAAATGTGAGTAGTTCACTTGCATCCATCATCTTGATCTGCAGTCATGCCCGTTTGAACAACAAATGTGTATGGATTTGCATGCCTACAATCTTGAAAAAGACCTGTAGAACGAAATGAAAGCTGCTGCAAATTGGTGTTAATGCATATCATTCTGTATTATTTTGCTTAGTATAGACGAGCCTATAGTTACACATTTGTAACTACAGACTTTTTCGGACAAGTAAAATGCAGCGCAAGCAGCCTCGCCACGTTGAGAGACTGCAGCGCTGCAGGGCGTCCCTTTCGGATAACGCCTGTCCCTGCCGGTACTGTTGCGGTACCGCAGGGACATTTGAGTAGAATATTTTGGCGATTTTTACTCACGATCGTTACCCACTCAAATGTCCCTGCGGTACCGCAACAGTACCGGCAGGGACGGGCGTCATCCGAAAGGGACGCCCTGCAGCACTGCAGTCTCGCAACGTGGCGAGGCTGCTTGCGCTGCATTTTACTTGTCTGAAAAAGTCCTACGTTTCTGATGTAGGCTCTTGAGGTATATTATTACTTCCCAGCATTAACGATTTAAATATCATGGTAACTAACATGTAAAATACTAACACTCTTTTAGAAATGTCTCACATTTGAAGTAATATGCAGGCATTGTAAGTTATACAGAAGTAAAATCAATTGCATAATGGACTATATAGTGTCATAATTGATGTTGCCCAACAACCTCTGGAAAGTCATATGGTTCCTACTCTTGCAATAATCCTATACCTGACACCAAGCCCCACTGTATACGTTAAGATTTATTTTTAATAAATACACATGTGATCATACTGTAAGTTTCCCACAGGCATGTTTTTTTTCTTGGCATGAAAGATGATCTTGTGAGATTGGGTAAGATTATAGGGGATGATTTCCTATGAAAGGGTGAAAATGGTGTAAGAAATGCATACATTGCAACAATGCAGAACAACACTTGCAGATGTAAATGTAAACAGTGAGAACAGCAAAGTGAATATTTGACAAATTGCCCATCTTAGCCAATGTGAAAATAGGAAAGTCAGAAGACATTTCAGAAATATATGATGGGCCTTGGAAAAGTGGAGGCCGTTACACAGTGTAGCATTCTGCATACTGCGAAGCTGTATGATTTGGCAAAAGATGTTTTAAAAGCTCTCCTTTTTCTTTCTTTCTCCTCCTTAGCAATGAGGGTAAGAAGTAAATATAGCTAATAGCTGCAGGCTTTATGAAACAAGAAAGAAAGAAAGAAAGAAAGAAAGAAAGAAAGAAAGAAAGAGGAGTGTTTCCAGGACTCAGAGTGAAAGGTTGTTGACAACGGCAATCAAGCATGACTAACAACTGTACAGTGTTGATCTTTTTAGGGATTCTGCTCTAAAGCACCAAGTGTGTGAAACAAGATCATTTGGAAGGAAAGTGCAAGTGGCACATGAAGAAATGCAAATAACAAAAGGTCCTGTACAGGGTCAAATAAATGGAGAGGAGGTGGAATTAAAAGCAGACAGGAAACAACAAGAATTGGGTTTAAAACTACTACTATACGTTAGAGGTATACCTCATGTGACAAAGCCTCTGACAAAGGGTTCATCTTCACTGTAGAAGTAATGCAGTTTGACACCACTTTAAGTGCTGTAACTCCATCTTATGGAATCCTGGTATTTGTAGTTTTGCAAGGTCTTTAGCCTTCTTCTACCCAAGAACGCTGGTGCTGAAACATGCCCTTACACCCCCTCCCTTCTAATAGATTGGCAATAATTCATAAATTGGCAATAACTGACAGTTCATGTAGGCCCACAGTAGACCAAGCCATCCACAGAAGGCTTCAATCAAAGGTCACCCAGAGATCTAACAAAGTTGTCTCCAAAATTCCCCCAAAACAGATATGCCCAGGGCAAGATTAAGTGAAGGCCCCTCAGATAGTAATTAGGGTGGAATGTGCTAATTTCCCCTGGACACACTTCGCAGTGAGTCATACTCCAAGACAAACAAGTGACGAAAACTCCCATTACCCTACAAAGGTCTTCTTCTATCACACCTCTGGCTACCCAACAATGTGAAGGTTGCCTCTAACCCATCAGTCTTAGAACATTATCAGACACACCAAAAATGGCATCATAACGACACCACATAAATTCAAAAGGATGCACATATCAGATGACATCATCCTTTCACATTTATGTCTTGGCCAAAACTCATCCTTAAAATCAATAAAGAAAAAACTAAGATACTAACAAAGAATCTAAATAAAAATGAAAAAGATGAATTAGAAAAGAGATCAAAATGTGAGATAGTAAAAAAAGTAAGATACTTAGGAATAAATCTGACAACTAATAATCAACAATTATTTGACAACAACTATGATATAATATGGAAAGGTATTAAAAAAGATTTGAATAGATGGCAAGGATTGAATCTATCACTTTTAGGAAGAACAGCCACTATAAAAATGAACGTTTTACCGAAATTAATGTTCCTCTTTCAAACAATACCAATAATTATCTCAAACAAATTTGTTAGAATTTGGCAAACAGATATAAATAAATATTTATGGGCTGGAAGAAAACCTAGAATTAAATGGAAGTTATTAGTAGATGACAAAGAAAGAGGTGGACTGGGCTTACCGGACCCGAGAATTTATTTTGAAGCAACATGTCTCTCTTGGTTAAAGCAATGGATATTATTGGAGAACAGAAGAGACTTAGGAGATTTTCAGATGCCTCTTTCAATGACTTGCCGCGCAAGCAGCCTTCGGAGCAGTAACGAGGCTCCTGCGCGGCAAGGGGTCCATTTTGGACGATGCCGTTTCTCTCTCGGTGTTGTCCGTGAGTGTTGCGGCTAGCATTGGAGGCGGCCGCGCTGTTTTTCACTCACAGAAGTCGTCCGTGAGTAAAAAACAGGGCGGCCACCTCCAATGCTAGCCGCAACAGTGACGGACGCCGCCGAGAGAGAAACGGCATCGTCCAAAATGGCCCCTTTGCTGCGCAGCAGCTTCGTTACTGCTCCGGAGGCTGCTTGTGCAGCAAGACACTGAGATCTCTTTTCCAGATTCTAAATGGCTTATCATTTGTAATGATTGGTAAGTTCTGGAATAAGAATATCATTTTGGGGAGGAAGGACATCTTAATAGCTGTAACCTTCCCTATTAATGAAAGGTTCAATTTTGACCAAACTATTAAGTCTCTTTTTATTGATTCCCATGTTTTCTTGTAATTATTTTCATATAAGTCCAAATTTCTATTTGAGAGCCAGATACTTTTTGTCCCAATGAGCTCTTGTGCTGATTCGTGACTTTTCATGTATTTTTAAAAATAATGTGAGGAAATGCAAATTAGCGCTTTTTAGGATAATCTTTGCTGCACATTCTCAGAGAGGGTGGAACTGGAGATCAGATTGGTTGAATGTGTGTGTGAGTCTTTCCAGCAAGGCAATGACTGGAAGTACCCTGTTGGATTTTCACGTTAGCCATTGTGCACTTTTTTGCTGCACGAAAGCAGCAAATAATTTTTTTTAAGCACAAGGTCGCCCTTGCACACCTTTGCTTTAAAGTTAAAACAAATACTATGCAGCAGCAGCGATGTATAACACACTAATTTACAGTCAGCATCTTGATTCGTGGACATGCGGACTTCAGACATGGACAGTTTCTCAGCCTATTGTTTTTGCTGAAAGACCATGGAGACAAAAGAATACTGCTGCAAATTTTCAGTAATGCACAGGAACAAGCATTATATCCTCTCATCTAGACTGGCCCATAATGTGCAATTTAAAGAACAACTAATGGGGCAATGTTAGCAGTAATGTACTAATTTTTCAGTTTGCAGAAAGATACACAATGACTTATATTTCAGAACTATCCTGTAGGACAAATGTGGGAGAGCAGTGGGTGATAGGACGGGAAGCATGCATGTTTATGTGTGTGGGGATACATTATGTCTTTTTGTAGGCCATCATGAGTTACCCGGTCAAAGTGTCTGTAAAATCTTCATTGAAATGAAACTATGAGCCTGGTAGGATAGTGCGATCAAGTTTTCTTTAATGTGATTATGGCCCCAGTTTCATGACATGTGGAATAACGTAGGTAATTATATTCCCTCAGTGTTTCAGAGAAGTCCCAGTGACTGTAATACATGTTAACTTAATCTTAGCCACAGTCCAATGTGTTTCTAATTTACAAATTCGGCAATTTTTCAATAAGAGTTGTTGCACTTTGTCTGATCTATTCTCAAAATACGGAAGTGCTCGAAGCATGACCACCTGCAATAACAGATTACTGTTCCCTAAAATATTGTCCTACACCTACAATGCGGAGGCGTAAAGCTTCTCTAAAACAGATCTTTGTTATTTCTTTTCTTTCTTTTCTTTTTTCCCCCCAGAAAGAAAGAAACGATCCCAGAGCAAAGCTGGTTTTCAGCAGCCTCTCTGCTCCCAAAATCAACTGGCATCAAAGTCTAATGAAAACCTGTTTGCGGACACTGGATCCAGTCCAAGGTACACTATTGGCATATTCTAGAGCCCTTAGGGACATGACTCATATAAAAAACACAAGGCTGTCATCATATGGCTGGTGGCTCCAATAAATCACATTTACTTTGAAAATTGAAGCATACCAAAATTTTATTAGGTGAAACTTTGGCGTTTCTTATAGCCATCTTGCACATATATATTTTTATTACTTGCAGCACTTTAAAGGTATGCTACCAATCACATGCAAAACAAGTAAAGATCACAATGATGCCCCCCCTTTTTTTTGTTTTACTTGGTGGCAATGGGAATGATTTTTTTTTTAAAAAAAATATAGCATTGAATAATATTCCTTGAGAAGAGACCTCAGTGGTTGTTTTGCTTTGAGAATTGGCCTTCTGAATTTTTTGGCATGTCTCTTATTTACTAAGGATTCCATTCATGAAAGTAAGCACCTCCTTCAACACAGAGATACACATGTGAGCCAGTTCTCCTATTAGGTAGAGTGAATTGCCCACTGTCACCATCTGGTTTTGTGTAACATGAAAGGGCAGTAAATTAGTTTGTTGTTGTTGTTGTTGTTAGTTGTTCATTTTTTTACTCTCAGGCAGAGTTGATTGTAGAATATTCTTTCTCAGGTGGGCTTGCATACAATATAGTGAGGCAGACATGGGCATGTGCCATTTCCATTCGGACACAGGCAGCTAAATATCTTGGCTCAGCCTTCCCCCAGCCACACTAATACTGCAAAGGCTCAGGTGTGTTAATAAAGAAGGAATGAACAGCCAGAGTCCAGTTTCATGTGGGGAAGGAAGCCTCCAGAATGACCTGTCTGCTGAGTACACAGAGTGGAACCTAGTCTGGTGACAGTTTTTAAGGACATTATCACACCAGCCTCCTGCTAGTTTAATTATGCAAGCATATTGGTTTTGCATCAATCTTTATTACACTTTTCACACTTTTCCACATTATCACTGCTTTGGTAATCCATGGTGGTGCTCTGCTTTGTGCACTTCTGTCAAAATTCTGCCTTCTGACCCCTACATGCCCTCCCCTGTGCATGCCTGTCTCCCAGGCTGGGGGGGGGGAGGGAGGGAGGGAGAAGCTACCCCTCTGAGGTTTGAGAAAGTAGCACCACAAAGGAATTGTTATCAGTTGCATTAACACTTGAATGCTTTCCTCACATTTCACCCATGGTTGCAGTTTTCTCACATTTTTGAAGCACTGTAAAAACCTTTGAACCACCTGTTCAAAGAAACTATAGTAAAATGAGTGTGAACACCAAAGACCAAAGGCAATCATACTTTTATTGTGCCACCTTCAACTCCTACAGCCAGTGCTGCACTTGTATTGCCACTTCCGTTGTTCTGGGGAGGAGGATGCTTCCTCAGTGGTCTTGAACAAGTCTAACCAACTTTTATTTCCTTTCTCTTCCTTCCTTGCTATGTCCTCCTCTCTTGACAACCTTTATTGGTCATTGTGATTTTTGTGAAACAATGGGTTCATGTTATCTCTTGTAATGGGCTAAAATTTGACAAAAGACCTCTATGGGAGACCCACAGTTCAATGGTAGTGCACATGGTTTAGTTTGATCCCCAGCATTTCCAGGGCTGGAATTCAGTCTGAAACAGTAATGTGGGGTGGAAAAATTTTTGATACAATATTTTTCCATGGAAAATTTTCTACCATATGTGTTTGTGTGTTTATCCATAGTTGTCTGGGCTGTTGTGCTTCCATCAGTCATTTTAGATGAACTAAACATAGGAGATTATCAGACAGGAATGCAAAAATCTCCAGTCCCACCCCTGTCCCTCCCCACAATAACCCTCCCCATCACACGTACCTTGTCTAACGGAGCTCCATTCACTTCCAGGACTGAAATCCTGCACATTCTCGCAAGAAGATGCGAACATGGGAAATTCAAAAATAAAAATTTAAATAACACAAAAAAAGTTACACCAAGCACAAAAACACACTTTAAAACTTACAAGCAACCTGGGGAGAGTCACAAAAATTGTGTCACTTATCTGAATGTCACGATCTCACCCAGAAGTGTTCTGGCAGGACCGCCCATTGATGCTGCATGCACGAGAGTTAAGTGGCCTGAGGTTTCACAAGCCCGCAATGCTGGCACCAAATTGCAATGGGGGAATCTATTGATGGATCAGCCCATCAATAAAAAGAAATGCCATAATGACACCAGAAGAATGCAAAAGGACGTCATCGTCTGATATTGGCATCCTTTTGTGTTCCCCTGGCATCATTATGGTACCACATTAGCCACATCTGATAATCTCCATAGTATATGAAGTTCTAGTTATTCTTCTAAGGAGACAAGCATTGACAAACCCTAGTGCTCAGAGGAACACACTAACAAATGAATGCATTGCTAAGTTTCCTTCTCTTTCACACAAAGTAGGTTATCATTCACTCCCACACATTCTTTACTGAAATAATGTGTTCAACTAGTTACACTGAATAATTGTTTTCAAGTTGAAATAGAACCTGAAGTTGAAGTTATACAACTACAGCAAGTATAACTGTAATATTGTACTTTCAGTCTGAATGCAATACTTAAACCAAATCTATTGAATCATATAACTATTTTGAACACTGGAAAAATTTCTGGAAAAATGTCCAGTCCTATGTTTTCTGGAAAACCCACATCACTTGTCTGAAATGATGGAAAGTAGCAGCCAGTTAGTGATTTCAGATGGCTGCACTATGTTAAAGCAGTTTTTATCTTGCCATTATCTTGCTTCTTTCACTAAATTTTACAGGGCCTTAAGATGATGTTTTCTTCCATTCATAACACTCCTTGGTTTTGCCACCACTTCTTCCATCTGTTTTCTTACTGCGGAAAATCTGTTAGGGAGAAAATGATGGAATAGCTTCAAAGTAGATTATCACATGGCTCATGTCTGTCCTGCTACCCCCCACCCCATCCAACCCACTCCTGTCTCACTCCCATCCCTGTAACACTACAAGAAAAAACTTTTCAAACACCTACCTTATAGTGGAATAGAAACGGCTCCCCCTCCCCTCGGCTTCACGATAGTAAAGGGAGCAGCCGTAAAGCTGCTTTTACTGCAGTGAAGCCAAATCCTGCTCATTCTTGTGAGAGAACGATCGCATGGGAAATTTAAACCTAAATCCCAACCAAACATCAAAAAATAAAACAAAGCCCCAAAACAGACTTTTAAAATTACAAGTAACCTGGGGGGGAGGGTGTAACTTACCTGGCTGTCCCGATCGCACCCAGAAGTGTTCCAGCACGGACCTCCCAGTGATGTCACATTCCATTGTCATCCTGGGAGCAGAATGGTGCTCTTCTTCACTCGCCCGTCATTCCATTATGATAACGGAATGGGCTTCTTATTCACAGATTTTTCCGTGAATAAGAGGAAGTGGGAGGAACAGGGGCAGAACAGGAGCATCCCAGGACAGGGACGTTGTCATCTAAAAGGTAAGCCTTTTAGCGATCTCCTGTCATCCCTGTCTTGGGATATTTTACCCATGTGATAATCTCCATAGTGTCTAACAAATGCTAGTATGAGAAACCCTCTGTCTAGAAATGCTCACAATACAGAAAATACAGAAATATTTATTTATTTATTTATTTATTTATTATTTGAATTAGATGGATGGATAATATAAATCAATGCAAGTGGGCTTGTTATGATGGCTTTTTTTTGGGGGGGGAGAATCTTGAGCTAGCTATTGATGTTTATGGGACACCCCCTTATGAGCTGGGAAAACATGTATGTGGAAAATTGTGTAGGGCAGACATGAATGCTGCTAGGGCATCCTAACATCTAGGGCCATAGCTAGGATAGTATAATAGGCAGAGACACCAAGAACACAGCTGGTGAGGGGCTTTTGAATATGGACAGACAGCAGCACACATCAGATGTCTGCAAGTTCAGCACTTATAACCTGATGAAACACTGAACAACAATATCTGATTTCTAAAAGGAACCCTTTGTGATGTACCAAGAACACACGCTCACATTCACTCAATAAGAATTCTTTATTGGTAAGGAAACGTGTGTCAGGAACGTAGAACAAAGCTGAAACTGAATACAGGCTAGCACAAACCCCCAGATAAACTCTTACAGCGTGAGAATGGCATGTAGGGAGGAGAAACAGTCCCGCCAGCACCTGGAGCTGCAAATTTGAGCTGCTGTGGAGAGCAGCGTTCCCAGGCCAACAAGGCGGGCTGGCACCCCTCCAAAGACAGAGGGGCCTAAGCAAAGGAAACAGGCCAAAGGCAGCTTCATGTCAGGGTCCTCCATGAATTCCACTCTAAATCCCAGAATTCAGGGATGAGCCTGACATACCACCCTCCGGAAGAGAAACTCCCCCCCACTTTCAGCCAGGCATGGAACTTTCGTAATAAGTGCGAAGCATTCACATGTTCAACATTAACCCACTCTGCATGGCCCAAAGGCAAATGTTTCCATTTCACCAGATACTGCAAGCCCCTCCGTGGACCCGAGAATCCAATACATCAGAAATTTCAAAATGTTGATCCTTGTCGACCAGGATAGGACTGGGTGCAGGTTCAGGATCTTGATGATGACAATCCGAAAGGCATGCCGGCTTGAGTAAGCTAGAATGAAACACAGGGTGGACATTACGGTACAGCTTGGGCAATGATAGTTCAAAAGCCACGGGATTAATCACCCTAACAATGGGAAAAGGACCAATATATTTAGGCCCCAACTTCTTCGAGGGTTGTGGGCTCTTAAGGAATTTGGTGGACAAGAACACCAAGTCCCCTATTGCGTACTTCGGGGTAGGGTCCCGTTTCTGGTCAGCATGATGCTTATAACGTGCTTTTGCAAAGTCCAAAGCCAATACAACTTTCGGCCATGCTTCTCTAATCTTTTGGCTCCATTGGGTCATCGAGACCAGGTCCTTTGAAGTCCCCTCCCCTAAAGGCAGAGGGTTAAAGTCTTGCCCTGAAACAATTTTAAAAGGAGAGAAGCCAGTGCTATGGTGTGTGGCATTGTTATATGCGACCTCCGCAAAAGGTAAAAGGTCCACCCAATCAGATTGCTGGAAGTGTACATAACACCTCAAATATTGGTCCAGAATCTGATTATACGTTCACTCTGTCCATCACTCTGTGGATGATGGGAGCTGCTTAGCCCCAATTTGACTCCCAAAAGTTTTGTGAACGCCTTCCAGAACTGGGAGGTGAACTGAGCCCCCTGATCAGAAACGATCTAAGCAGGAACCCCATGTAATCTGTAAATGTGTTGCAGAAACAACCTGGCCAACTGGGGGGCTGTTGGGAGCTTCTTACAGGCCACAAAATGCGCTTGTTTTGAAAATAAGTCAGTCACAACCCAAATAACGGTCTTTTTCCTACTTTCTGGTAACTCTACTATGAAATCCATACTGATGACTTCCCAGGGCTTAGAAGGGGTAGGCAAAGGTAGTAACAAGCCTTTTGGCCCCTCCCTCCTTTAGCCATCGCACATGTGTGACACCCTTTGACATACTCCTCCACCTCCCTCCTCATTTTGGGCCACCAAAACTGCCTCCGGGC
Organism: Gambelia wislizenii; assembly: GCA_030847615.1. Taxonomy (NCBI): domain Eukaryota; kingdom Metazoa; phylum Chordata; class Lepidosauria; order Squamata; family Crotaphytidae; genus Gambelia; species Gambelia wislizenii. The sequence continues at coordinate 157,406,519 of JAUMIR010000001.1, read as the reverse complement.
CAAATGTAATGTCTTCACATATCCAAAATGCCCTGCAGGTTTCACATCATGGCACTGTTTTAGGATGGCAGACCTCATGGTCTCTGGAACATACAGGCACTCCCCCTTCCATGCCAGGCCCTCTCGTAGAACTACCTCCCCTTGCCAAAACCCCTGGGTCCTTGGGGTGGGCCATCGCCATTTGGGCTCACCACCAACCCCCATCGCCCCTGGGGGTGGGGGAAGAGGACGCCAAAGAGGGCGGAGCCGCTGTCACACTGGGGTCTGAGGTCCCTGCTGGTGGGCCGGCATTTCCACTTGCCCCAGAGTCCAACCCTGGCTCCAAAGAGGGGCGTGCCGGGGTCTCCTGACGTTTGGCCTTACTGTGCATTAGGACTGCCAACCTCAAATGGGAGGGGGAGAAGACTGTGTCAATCACCTCCTTCCATTGAGTGTCATGTTGAGGGAGCCTGGACAAAGCGTCATCTAGGAAATTCTTTTTTCCTGGGATAAACTTTAGGGTGAAATTGAACCGGTAAAAGAAACTGGCCCACCTAATCTGTTTAGGGTTCAAACGTCTTGGGGTTTTCAAAGCTTCCAAATTCTTGTGATCTGTCCAAACTTCAAAAGGTTTGGAAGATCCTTCCAGCAGGTGGTGCCAGGTCTCTAAGGCCAATTTGATTGCACCCACCTCCTTCTCCCACACAGGCCAATTTCGCTCAGTCTCATTAATTTTTTTGGACAGATATGCACAAGGCCTAAGCTCCCCCTCTTCATCCCGTTGTAACAACATCCCCTCCCATTGCCACGTCTGAAGTGTCTACTTAAACCACAAAAGGTTGGGAGGGGTCGGGGTGTTTAAGAATCGGTTCAGAGATGAAAAGCTTCTTCAACTTGTCAAAGGCCCTTTGGCATTGGTCAGACCATACAATCTTTTGGGGAGGCTTCTCTGCCTTCCCCTTCCCCTTTTGTTTCTTTTCACCCACCCCCTTGGTTTTCAGCAGGTCAGTCAGAGGAAGGGCTACCACAGCAAAGTCAGAGATGAAGGACCGGTAAAAGTTAGCAAACCCTAGGAAGCTCTGTAGTTGCTTCCTGGTCCTGGGGGCCTCCCATGCCAGCACCCCCTTTACCTTCTCTGGGTCCATTTCTACCCCCTTGTTTGAGATGCGGTACCCCAGGTAATCTAAGCGGCTCTGATGGAGTTCACACTTTGATATTTTGGCATACAAATGGTTCTCCCCCAACCTAGCAAGCACCTTTTTCATCAGTTTCACATGAGATGTATAATCCTCAGAATAAATAAGTACATCATCCAAATATACCAGTACCCCCTTGTACAAAAACTCTCTCAGTACATCATTAATTAAGTTCTGAAAAATTCCTGGAGCTCCACTAAGTCCGAAAGGCATTACTCTGAATTCAAAAGCCCCTAGGGGACAATTAAAAGCAGTTTTCCATTCGTCCCCTTCCTTTATCCGCACCCTGTAATAGGCCTCCCGCAAGTCCAATTTGGTAAAGATCTTCCCCTTGGCCAAATGAGCCAGTATGTCTTTCATTAAAGGGAGGGGATACTGATTTGACATGCTGATAGCATTCAGGGATCTGTAGTCCTGGCAGAGCCGAAGCGACCCATCTGCCTTGCGCCTAAACAACACCGGGGCCCCCAAAGGGGAGGTTGAGGGCCTGACGAAACCCCGGGCCAAGTTTTTGTCTATGAACTCCTGAAGGGCGTCCATCTTAGCCGGCGTCATGGAATAAATCCTGGGTTTGGGCAGCTTGGTGTCGGAAAGTATCTCAATGGCACAGTCAAAGGGTCGGTGGGGTGGTAAAATGTCGCATTCCTTCTCCTAAAACACATATTGCCATGGTTTATATTCCACTGGTAACTCTTTCAGTTCCCCTTGGAGCGGTTTTGCAGTTCTGTGGTTTGGCCTCTAGAGGGACCCCCCCCTGGGGAAGCTTCAACCACCCTGTGCTCCTGCACACACACAAGATCTGCAAAAGTCACTGTCTCTTTCACCCAGTCTATGGAGGGGTTGTGGAATTTTAGCCAGTTTAAGCCCACCACTGCAGCGGAAACTAGGCCTGGGGCTATCACAAATTGAAGCTCCTCCTGATGATTCCCCATCCTCATGTGTACTGGGCCATTCATTCGACTTGCAGGGCCCCCCTTCATCATCCCTCCATTCATCTGAGACAGCCACACTGGCTTGTCCAGCTTGATGGTGCTAATTTCAAGTTCACTGACCAGGGAGGGGTGAATTAACACTTGGGTACATCCGCAATCAACCATTAACATTACTTTTTGGCTGACCCCACTGTTGGTAACCCCTATTTTGGCTTTTAGGGAGAAAAAAGGCCTTTTACACCACTCACCACAGCACTTGGGCACCCTTTGGGTTTAGCCCGCCCTTGGGCGCTTAGTAAGGCGGTCTGGAGCCGTTTCCCGCCAGCTCCGCATCGGAAGAGGAAGATCCGCTGTCATCTGGTTCCGCCGAAGATTCCCCTGCCGCGTGGCCTGGTACCAAGGCATGCACCGCTGCTTTGGGCTTGGGCTTGAACGGTGTCTTGGGTGCCGTCGACTTCCCCTCCACCCTCTTTGGCTTCTTGGATGCCGCTGGTTCCTGAGGGCTCCTCTTTGAGCATTCGGCTATGCGGTGGCCCCCCTTCCCACAGTGTAAGCACAGGCCTTTCCTCATCCTTCGCTCCCTCTCCGACTCCCCTGTCGTGGTTCCGCCTGATCGGGCCACCTTACTTTTCTTTCCGATGGATCCAGTGGCCTTTCCCTCGGATCCCTGCCGGTGCCAAGCCAGCTTGACACTCCGTCTCAGTGTCTCTACTTCTCCAGCTAGCCGCACCCATCCCAAAAGGGTCTTGGGGTTCCCCTGGAACAATGCCCACTCGAGGATGTCGGCGTTCAGGCCATCGTGGAAGTACTGTACCTTTATGGCTTCGGTCCAGTTGGGGACCTGGCTGGCCAGGCGGTGGAATTCAGAGGCATACTCAGCCACGGACTTAAAACCTTGCCTCAGTTGCTGGAGGTCCGTGCGGGCCCATCTCACTCTCAGGGGTCTTCAAATTGAGCCCGTAGGGCCATCATGAAGTCATGGAAGCTCCCTAATTCTGGAGCCCCCATGTCATCGAGCCCCACCAGCCACTGCGTTGCCTCTCCCTCTAGCTGGTTGGATACATACTGCACCTTCTCGGCCTCCATCTGGAACTCCTCATTCCACTGGGACATAAACCCCATCACCTGGGTTAGGAAGTATGGTAGCTTTGCCGCATCTCCATCAAAGGTCGCCTTTAGATCTTGGTACTTCAGCCCCCGTGGCCTTTCCCATGGCTCGACCGGGCCATCTCCCCCAGGGGGTACTGGTCCAGGAGCCGGCAGGCCAGGTGCCCCAGCAGGCATGGCAGGGTCCCCTCCCCCGGGTTCTGGGGATGGCACTTGTGGGTTTGGGGGAGGTTGCCCCCCTCCTGGGGCAGCTGGTGGCTGAGGTAGTCTCTGCAGGATCTCTAGGAGGCTCGTCTGCATAACCTCCATCTGCTGCTTTAACTGCTGGACCTCAGCTCCCACTTCTGCAAGCGAAAAATGCACCCCCGGCTCTCGGTACCCCTCGGCTAGAGGTTTGTCCCACCGGCGGGACCTGCGTTCCTCCCAGCCTCGTTCTTCTGGCCAGAGCCAACTGGCTCCCATGGCCGTTCCAGCTCCACACACTGGAGTCTCAGAGAAGGGTAGGCTGCCCCTCCCCAGGGTTTACCTGGCTCCTAGCTCCATCAGGTCGAGGGGATGTGTCAGCCTACCAGCCCTCTGGCAGACTCTGCTCCCTTCTTCCTCAGACACTCCTGCAGCATCCCCCGACACATCTGCACCATCCCCCGGTGCACCGGCTCCCTGGCCGCCGCCTGCAGCCAGGTCTTTCTCCATCTGGGTTCCATCCTCCGCGTCATCCGATATTGCGGGTAGAACCCCCCACAATAAGTAGGTTTAAGGTCAGTTTCGGCTTACTGTGATGTACCAAGAACACACGCTCACATTCACTCAATAAGAATTCTTTATTGGTAAGGAAACGTGTGTCAGGAACGTAGAACAAAGCTGAAACTGAATACAGGCTAGCACAAACCCCCAGATAAACTCTTACAGCGTGAGAATGGCATGTAGGGAGGAGAAACAGTCCCGCCAGCACCTGGAGCTGCAAATTTGAGCTGCTGTGGAGAGCAGTGTTCCCAGGCCAACAAGGCGGGCTGGCACCCCTCCAAAGACAGAGGGGCCTAAGCAAAGGAAACAGGCCAAAGGCAGCCTCATGTCAGGGTCCTCCATGAATTCCACTCTAAATCCCAGAATTCAGGGATGAGCCTGACACCCTTACAGATTTTCCCTGGGTTTTTTCCAGTCTGTGAGGCCGTGTTCTGGAATAGTTTCTTTCTGACCTTCCGCCTGCATCTGTGACTGGCATCTTCAGAGAATGGTTGGGTAGGTGTGTGTGTGGAGTTTATATGCAGGAGAAATGTCAGAAAGAAACTATTCCAGAATGCAGCCTCACAGCCCGGAAAAAAACCAAGGAAAATCTGTGGATGCCGGCCGTGAAAGTCTTCAACTTCACATTGAACACTTTTAGCTTAAATGAACCACTGTTGCTGGTAAACCAAAGAATCCCAGGATGATCCTGGGCTCTGAGCAGGTCCTAGGAATTTATCGGACATGGCAAATATGGCATCATAACAACGCCTAATTAATGTGAAAGGATGTGCATACCAAACAATGTCGTCCTTTAGCATTCTGCTGCTGTTAATAAGATGTTCTTTTTTATTGATGGGCCAAGCTGTCAATAGATCTGCCGTGACATGTTTGTGCTGGTATTGCGAGCGTCTGAAACCGTGTGCCATTTCCATCTCATGATTATAGCGTCAATGGGCAGAACATTTCCAGTTAAGAATGAGAAAGCCAGGAATGGGACACTCTTTTTTTGAACTTCCCCGGTTTACTTGGGAGTTTGTGAGTGTGTTTCTGTGCTTGTGTGTACATTTTCTGTTTTGATTTTACTGGTTTTTTTTTTTAAATTTTTACCATGCTCACATCTTCTTATGAGAACCGCCAAGATCACAAACACGAAAGTAAACAGCGCTAGTGTTTTGCTCTGGTAATGCTAGGGCTGCCTTTTCTTAGATTGTAAGCTTGAGGGCAAGGAACTGTTTTGTTGTTCTTTTTCTTGTAAAGTGCCATGTACATTGATGGCACTATATAAATAGAAGATGATGATGATGATGATGATGATGATGATGATGATGATACTACTAATAATAATGGGTTCTTTTGCCAGCAGAAAAACAGTGTAAAATATGGTGGCAAAAGAACATTTTTAGAAGTTTGTCTGATGAAGTGCCTCATGCTGTCTCAAAACAGAAAACACTCGTTTCTATCTCTTCCATATTTACTGCTAATCCTGAGGCCGTAAAGGCTCATCTCCTAAAATGGTAGCAGTACACAACATGGAGTTTGCAGAATGGAATGCCCTCCTTATTCCTTCCAGTCTGCCAACTCCTAGAGCACCTTAATGAAAAGGCTAAGTTGAAACCAAGGCTGCTGCCACCCTGCAGAAATAATGCATTTTGACACCGCTTTAACTATCATGCTCCATCCTATGGAGTCCTGGGATTTGTAGCTTGTTGTGGCAACAGAGCTCTCTGACAGAGAAGGATAAATATCTCACAAAAGTACAAATCCCAGAATTCCATAGGATGGAGCCATGGCAGTTAAAGCAGTGTCAAACTGCACTATTTCTGCGGTGTGTCAGCAGCAAGTTTTTAAAAGTGTGTGTGTGTATTTCTGTCTCTCTCTCTCTCTCTCTGTGTGTGTGTGTATGAGAGAGAGAGAGAGAGAAATACAGTTGTGTCTCCACATTCACAGATTTGGCATTCACGGTTTTAAGTATTCACAGCTTGAAAATATTCTTAAAAAAATAATAATCCAAACAGCAAACCTTGATTTTGCCATCTTATATGAGGGACACCATTTTGCTGTGCCATTGCATATAATGGGACTTGCATATTCATGGATTTGGGTATTCACGGGGGTGTGTGTGTCCTGGAACCAAACCGCATTGAATGTGAAGGGACAGCTGTAGTTTGTAGCACTTTCATTTTCATCACTTGACTACTCAACACCTGCAGTAGTAAGCTCCCTCCACTGAAAAGTTTTATGTTTATGTGGATCATATGAAAGTTCTGTCTGTGGATCTGTGACAGCATATTTATGAAAATCACTGATGAATATCCCTCCACCCTTGACATGCTCCCTTCTTTTGGTTAGATGTTGGTACCCTCATCCACTGGATCAAAAAGAAACTTCCTCCCTCTGATCAAGCGCGGTGTACATTATCCATGCATTAGGAAGAACTTTGACAAACATCTGGAAGGTAATGTTAGCACATAACTCTCTGTGGCAAGAGAAGAAGACCTACCTAGTATTGATTTTTAGGGGAATACAACAAATTGCATGAGAAAAGGAGAGCAAATTGTGATGCTGCAAGTGATTTTTTCAGAGAGCCCAGGGAAGGATGTTTTATTACTGGCCCAAAAGAGAGGAAGCCGCCTTTAAATAAGTGTTCTTCCCCTCAGTCTCATCTTGTGAGGGCTGGGAGCAGCTCAGCCATCACAGTTTCTTCTCTCCCAGACCTTGGAAAAGTCACTTTTCTGGACAGCAAGCCTTGAAACCCCCTTCCTAACCAGTGGAGATGTTGGGTAGGAATTCTGAGAGTTGTCACTTCTCCCAGAAGGCAACTCCTCCAAGTTCTGTACTCTCTCCCAAAAAAGTACAACGGATAGGAGCTAGCCACCAGAGCAGGTCACAGAAAGAGAAGCATGGTCGCCATCATTTTTCCAGTTTCCACAATCCTTCCCCATCTCTGCAGGCTTTGCTGAGGACGTGAAAGCTCCCCCAGTGGTTGTTAGTGGGCCTTAAAGTTCTATTCTAGCAGAGGGATACTGCAGGCTAACTCTGGCCTGGCTTTTGGTCTCAACAGAGAAGATATATAAAAATAAAACAAAAGGCAACCTTCCCCCCAAAATAAAGACAAAGAGTGTCTACAGTTAGTTTTCTTCCTTCTTCATTGGTAGTCTTGTGGCACTTCTTATGGCATTCATTTACATTTACACAGGATGATTTGGAAGCATTCTCTTCTAGTTCTTCATAGAAACTTGAGCACTTTGGCCTGAAACAATCTAGGCTACAAAATCCACTCTATCAAAAGGAAAAAAGAAGAAAAAGTGGGGAGGGGGGGATAGAAGAAGAAGTTTAGAAGGCTGAATCTGTTTTTTAAAAAAAGACTTTTATATGGAACTGTGGAAGTCAATAAGAGCTTTGCACTGTGGGTGAGAGTTTGCAGGATCCAAAAGGAAGAAGCCAAGTCTGCAAAATAATTAAAAAGAAAAAAGAAAACTATCACCAACTAAGAATGTTCTTTGGCAGGCAGGAAAGCAACAGTCCTGCTGACAGCTCTTTCCTTTAAATGTGCTACAAACTAGCACATGGAGAATTTGGTCTGGCTTTTTTTTTTTAACACAAAAGTCAAGGAAAAGCAGTGGGAGTTTACTGTAAGGAGCAACTTGAGATGTTATCCCCTCTTATTCTTTGGGTTTCTTTCATCCCCCCCCTCTTTTTGCTACAACATCCAATTTTTAAAAAAAGGAATGGTATTTTAGACAGAAGCACCACAAATTACTATGTATTTCATAGTGTCCAGGTGAAATTTAGGCAGGTGTTCTATGGAATTATGTCCCAAATTGTATTTGGCCAGGATCTGAGGCTTCATCCACATAGAATCAATATATATATTGTTTAAAAGGTGTTTGTATATGTACAATGGGTGAGAAAATGTGTATGTGTGAGAGAGGGAGGGGGGAGAGAGAGAGAATTACAAGAATTGAAGATGGAGGGGAGGGGTGCATCCTGTTAACACTCCCTACTAGCCCTCCCTGTGAGATTCCATAAGTGGACATATTAGATACTTTTAGAGGTCGCATTGACTTAGGCAGACTGGAAGTCAGTCAAAGGTCACAATGACGTGAGACATGTCTAGAAATATAATGGTGGGAAAGTTAGGATTATGCTGAAAGCTCCTTTAATGGGTTTATGCTAACAATGCAGTCATTCAAGGGGTATGTGCTAATCTGTTCTTCCAGTCCTGGTCGTTCCAAACAATAATTCAAGTCAAGCAATCCAGTGACCATTCCTCATTCCTTACCCTACAGAAATCTCTCCTCAACTTCCGTGAGTGAAAAACAGCGTGGCCGCCTCCAATGCTAGCCACAAGAGTCACGGACGACGCCGAGAGAGAAATGGCATTGTCCAAAATGGACCCCTTGCCGCGTGGCAGCCTCGTTACTGCTCCAGAGGCTGCTTGCGCAGCAAGAGCCTGAAAGAGGCGTCCGAAAATCTCCCCAGTCTCTCATTTTTAACTTTATTGACTATGTATCTGTATAGTACTTTGTATTTTTTTTTTTAAATCATAAAAACCTTATCATAAATATTTTCATTAAGACCAAACAAGCACAGAATGTAGCTCCATGTTCTACCTCTGGTCTAAAGTACTAAATGTATGTTGGACTATACCACTTGAAATTGCTGATGGTAGTGGGTGTCACACAACTGACAGGCAGGAAATCATCAAGTCCCGAGAATCATCAAGTCCTTTCTAGTTCTTTTTGTTTTGCTTTCACTTGCATATTCATAGTTTTGCATCCAAACTCTTTCTTGAAAATCCCAGGTTTCCCTCACTCCCCCTTCCCTTGTGTCCAGCCAAGTGAAGAACACTCTCCAGGAGGTAGGCATATCATTATCCAAGTCTACCATAATGAGAAGACTTCACAAGAGCAAATACAGAGGGTTCACCACAAGGAGCAAACCATTCATAAGCCTCAAGAATAGAAGGGCCAGATTAGACTTTGCCAAAAAATATCTTAAAAAGCCAGCCCAGTTCTGGAACAGCATTCTTTGGACAGATGAAACTAAGATCATTACCAGAATGATGGGAAGAAAAAAGTATGGAGAAGGCTTGGAATGGCTCAAGATCCAAAGCATACCGCATCATCTGCAAAACATGGTGGAAGCAGTGTGGTGGCATGGGCATGCATGGCTTCCAATGGCACTGGGTCACTAGTGTTTATTGATGATGTGACAGAATACAGAAGCAGCCATGTGGTGAATATTTGCTTGGCTGGATGTTGTGAAGAGGTTTTTTTCTTTACCATGGAAAGGATGCTACAGTCATCCACCACTGTTGTCTTCCATGGATGTCCAGGCCTTGTTGTGTTGCAGAGCTCACCAGTGTGTTTTTTTTTTCTCAGAATGTACCAAACTGTTGGTTTGGCCATGCCTAATGTTCCTGCTATCTCTCTGATAGATTTATTTTTATTTTTATTTTATTTTTTGCTGCCTAGGGATGGCCTGTTTTACTTGCATTGAGAGCTCCTTTGACTATGTTGTGGGATCACAGCAACAGTTTCCAAATGTGAATGCCACACTTGGAATGAACTCCAGATCTTTTACCTGCTTAATTGATGAAGAAATAACAAAGGAATAGCCCATACCTCTCCATGAAACAGCTTTTGAGTCAATTGTCCAATTACTTTTGGTCCCTTGAAAAAGAGGGGGCTACATATTAAAGAACCATAACTCCTAAACCCTTCCTCAAATTTGGTTGTGAATACTTTCAAATTAAAGCTGAGAGATTGCACTTTAAGCCCATATTCATTATTTAACCGTAACTTGAATTTATTTTGGTAAACAGCTGAAATAACAAAACTTGTGTCACTGTCTAATTATTTCTGGACCTAACTGTATATCTAAACATTTTTTGTTTCGGCATTTTCTTTGACTTTGATTATATATGTAGTTTGATTCATTGCTCTCCCCATAATTTTTCATTGTAAAGTGTTGCTTGCAAAACTTGTAGCACTAGAGGGAGTTTCATAATCATGTTGATAATATTAAAATCAGCTGAATTTGGCACATGTGATACTTTCTAGTCACCTCAAGATCCTACATAAGGTTTCCCAATGCAAATAGAAGATTTATTGTCATTCTGACTGCTACACATATTTTTGCTGTTTTTCCCCTCTAGATAAAAATTAAATGCTTTCATCATGTTGTAAAATGCTTTTTACAACATTGTGAAAACAATATTTACTGCCTGAAGACACGCTGCAAGAAACAACTGTCAGAAAAAGTAGTATGTCAAATTCTGTTGGCTCATAGTCTTATAAACACAGAAGCACAGACACAGAAGCATGAAAGTGTAAGTGATCAAAAAATAAAGGAACCGTTAAGAAGTTCTGCATACAAAATATTGGACCAAAATAGCTGGCTTATTGGGGTGGCCTATAGCTTTTCTGGGTGAAGGAGACACACACACACCCCCAATAATCAGGCATCACATTCCTCTTGATGACTTTCACGATTAAGAAATTGTCTGGCACCTATGAGTTTATATAATGTCTCCGTGAATGTTCCTTTAGACCTTTAGAAAGATAGAATGGCAGTGGAAGGAACATAGCTCAGTGGTATAGGACATACTTTGCACACAGATGGTCTGATTATTGCCATTTCTAGTTAGAAACAGCAGGCAGTAAGTGATGGAAATGACTTTCCTCTCAGATCATGGAGAATGACTGCCTGTGTTAAAAATGCAAGAAGCTATCTTATCTAATAGCACAACAAGACTAGATGGTCCAATAGGCTGACCTAAGATAAAACAGCTTCCTGTGTTTCTAACCACAAGAATATAAACTAAGCAGAAACGGTTTATAACACTTCAAACTGCTTTAAGCAGCACTGTATTCTGAGGAGTGGCATTATCAGATCTGGATGATATTGGTTTGGAAACATAGCATGTGCAAATATATAACTGGAGGCCATGTGTCACTTTTACAAGGCAGCATAACTACTGCCAACATAAAATCTCATGAATGAAGCCCTGCACCCTGCCAGCAATCATTCTTCCAGATTGGTCTACAGAAATGTGAGTTCTTGTGATATGGCCCCTTTGGTTTTGCCAGTTTTTCTGGTTCCTGTCGCCTCCACATCCACTTATTCCATTCTTGAGGGTGGGGAATAGTTTGTACCATCTTTTAAAATTTGCCCTCGGGTCTCTTTCAAGGTTTTTTTTTTTTTTTTAAATGGGGGCATTGTTTGCTATGGTGCTTTTATGGCCCAAAGAGCAGCTTTTCTCCTCTCTGAATCTTTTGGAAAGTGTTACAGAATTATAGTGCAAGAGTGCCATTTCACAGATGCACTATAGTGCTATAACTCTAAAAATAATTTGTTAAAGAATGAAGAGAAGAGAAGGAAGCATATTATTCTGATATTTCTTGGAATTAAAAAGAAGCCCATTTAAGGGTGGAAATAAAATGTTGCAGCTGATGCTGGGAATTGCCAGAAAAAAAAATTCTGGGACAACAGGGACATAATTTGGATATTTTTTTTAAAAAAATCCCAAGGACTACAGAAATAAATACCATAACCTCCCGACATATTTGCCCCATCTAGGTTTCTGTGTTACCCATTGTCTCTGTCCTTTCCAATCTGCTTGACTAATTCCTGGTTTTCACATAGACTTATATCTGCCCCTCTCCTTAACTCTGTGTCCGTGTACCTATGCCTCATGACACTATTCTTAATCATTGCTTTCCATTGAGTAAACATCAGCAAACAATTTTAATCCTCTTGAGGCACTCACTTTATGATGAGGTCAACGTACTTTATCCATGCATATGCCAAAGAGATGAGGGTCCACAGGCTTACTTATACTTATCATGGATTTTCATGTATACCCCTACTGTGGTACTTCTAAACCATAAAGGACTTTATCAGACATGGTAAAAAATGTGGGATTACGACATCATGGTAACGTGAATGGGTTCAGCTCTCACATGACGTTGTCATCTTTGCATGGTTAGTCCATGCCCCAGCCATGAATAAGGCATTGCTTTTAACTGATGGGACAAGCCATCAATAGATAATCAATATCACTTTTTCCATGGTATTGAGGGCGTGTGAAAACATGTCCCATTGTAATCATGAGATTACAGCGTGAATGGGCAGTCCTCAGTGAGAAAAAGTCTGAGTGAGAACTCAAAAACACAGCACAGGATGCTCTTTTTATGAACTGTCCCCTTTAGTTTGCACATTTTTAGGCATGTTTCAGTACTTGTGTGTTCATTTACTTTCTTAATTAAGGTGTTTTTGGACTTTTAAGCATAGTTACATCTTCTCTCAAGAACTGCCGAAATCTCACCCATGCTAAATTGTGGAAGTAAACTCCCATCCTTAAAGTGCTAGTGGTCATTGTGTGATAATTCTGTGGCAGTTCTTTCATGTGATTATAGTGACGTGTGATAGTAAGTGTCATAATGCCATGATGCTTGCGCTATCCTCATTCATGGAATCAGGGCCGGTTTAAGGAATTTGGAGGGGGCCTGCAATGCTTTATTTTGGGCAGCCCATATATTTATCTCAGGTCACTGCAACCTAACCTAACCTATTCACAGTACAGGATGTTCAGTTTATTACATTAATACAACAACATAAGGAGAGCTGCAGAGTTTCCATCCATTTTGCACCATTTCACCCTTACTCCAAACACTTTTCTTCAACTGTCAAGAAAGATTTTAACACTTTCAATATTTTCCTTTTACTGGCCTAAACCCAACCTGAGCAGACCTGTGGAATCGACTGCTGAACAGGAATTCAACACTTCGTTGTTTCAAGGAGTCTTCTCTAGTCAGGATGACACATTGAGGCCTCTGGTTCTTCCTCTACTCTCATCTTAGCTAGTTAATAAACAGTCACAGGTTGGTGCTTGCTGCCTCTTTCCCTTTCAGGCCAGACCTTCCCTTCCCTTGCAGAAACACAGAACTCTGGGATTCTGGTGTACCCAAAGGACATCTAGTCCACCCCCCCGGCAGGGCAGGAAACCCACAGCTAGGACACCACAGACAGGTGCTTCCCAACCTCTAATGAAAAGCCTCCAACTCTTCCTCCCCTGAATCCAAGTGTCCCTCACACAGGTAGGCCCAGGAACTGCCCCCACCGCAAAGCTGCACTCTGCATATGCTCACTTGCTCTCTTCCCCAAATATAGCTCTTGCTGAGGCAGAAAATAGCTGAGCTCCTGCATCTGCCCCATGTGGCCCATATCCTCCTTGAAAATGCATGGAGGGGAAAAGGCTCTTACGCGTCTTGGCTTCAGTTCCTCCATCTCCCCCACACCAAAAAAATCCCAGGGCAAAACAGGCACTGCCACCAAAGAGTCCCTTCTCTGCTATGGATCTTCTTTGCAAGACCAGCCTCAGGTTGGTTTTTCCCCACACCATGGACCTGGTGGCCTGTGCCGCAGCCTCTGGGTGTGTGCTTAGTGCCCTGCAAGTTCCTCCACTGCCAAGGCCACACACACCCCTCCCTGGCCAGGCCACTCCCACTCACAGGCTCCACCAGTGCCTGGAAAAGCACTTTCTGGGCTCAGTCACGCTGCTTCAGCTGCTGGACAATCTGGCCCTTCCAGCGGGAGTGCACAGGGTGGCCAAAGGAGGAGGGAACTCTCTGTGATGTCACAGGAGGAGCAGTGCCAGCAAGGGGACACCCCCTGGAGCCAACCCTTTGCTCCGTCCCACCACCAGGGACAGATTAACTGGGCCAGCAGAGGATGCTGAGGATGATGATATTTATATTTATATTTCCTGCAGGGCAGGGGGTTGGACCTGTTTTTCCTAATAATGTTTTTGCAGGAGGGTTACAGCAGGGGCCCCTGCAGCTGTGTGGGCCCCTGTGGCTGCGGGTGCTGTGGGGCCCTAATACTGGCTCTGCATGGAATCACAATGTTTTTACATATTAGTCTGATAATGTCCAAAGAAACCAGCATTTGATCCAGAAACAATTTATCCAGCTTGTGATTCTAGATCAGCTACTTAGCTACGAAACTACCTTACCAGTCTGGGGAAAATGACATAGACACAGATCTGCTCTTCTGGTTTCCTGAACGAACAAGACACTCTGAGCAAAAGAACTGCTTTGGCTGAGAGCAAAATTTTACAAACATAAATGCTCCTATGTAGAATGTGTGTGTGTGAGAGAGAGAGAGAGAGAGAGAGAGAGCACAAGATGGGCTAAATATGAGAATTCAATGTAGAGGGAGAAAAGGTAACACCAGTGTGAAACTGAGCAGCTCGATGGCAGATACAAATATTGGTCAAACAGTAGCGTTAAAGCACCATCATCTTTTGGATTTTTTTTAAAGCAAACATCCTATGTATGTTTTATTTCCAAATAAGTGTGCACAATAATGCAATCTCTGTAAACATTTTTTGCAGAGTTTGATCTTCCTCTCTGCTTTGTTATTTATTTATTTATCTTAGTATACTAGTGAATATGCCACTTATATGTGAGCCTTTGATCATTTTGGCCTTTGAGCAAACCAACCAAACTGATTTGGCAGGCATTGTGGAATATGGAAATGAAAGGGTTTCTAAGATGACTTTCTTTCTTGTTGGGTTCTCTCAAATTTCTTCTTATTCTTATTCTCCTTACTGGAAGACAAGAATTTTATATTAGACCAATGCCTGAGCTATAAACCCTAGGATAGGTCTCTTAAATTGTTCTGTGGCATGAGGAAACTCCTATGGGATTCAAAGAAACCCTATTTTCCCAGAAGGAAGACCACATTGGGATAAAGTAGGTGTCACATTTCTAATACCAAAGAGCTTTTTAAAAAAGTCAAGGAGAAAAGCAGCCTTGAAAGAAATGTGGTCTTAACCAGCATTTACAACACCTGATATGTAGCAAAATACTCCTTTGTAGGATGTTTCAGGTTACAATTAATCACAAATATTCAGATGTACAGACTGAGCTTAGCCATTGCAAACAAAAGATGTTAACAGCCATTGCTCAAATCAAGCTGCACAGTGTAAACAGGATGATATCTAAAAGTGTGATATGGTACACAGAGGGCCAAGTATGTTTGAAGGTTAGCTTATTAATAAAACATTGCTGGCCTTGATTTAGCTTAGAAGAAACTCAAGACATTTATCAACATCTGTCCAAACCCATTTCCAGTCTCTTTGGACTCTGCTGTGGATAAGCTGATTAATAAAAGATGATGCCTTAGGAAGGAAGCTTAGATCTTGGTAAGCAATGACAAAAGCAAAGGCAGCATTCAATCTGCATATGAAAGGAAACTGTGAAAGTAAACTAGTTTACCACTCTGTCCTCTGCTGCCAGTTTCCGATAACATTTCATCTGACTTTGCTTTTGGCTGAAGTTTGAATAAATAAGAAGGAATTCCAAAAATTAAGTGTGGAATTAATTTACAAGAAAGATCATGGTTCTCTCTCTCTCTCTCTCTCTCTCTCTCCCTTTAAAAATCTACACCCCCCCCCTCCTGAAATCGAATCCAGTTCCTTTGTGGCTTCCTCCTCCTCTCAAACTTTTTTTTTATAAAAACTTTGCAGCTTTCTGTGTTTGTTTTTCATTTGTTTCCTTGATCCTTTAGTCTTTCCTTTCCCTGGGGCTAGAATAAAGCTCTCATATTAAACAAGTCCTACACTTTGCCTATTGATAGATTGTTGCCCAATAAAAGGTTGCCCTTGGAAGCCAATTAGTGAAGTGCAGCCCATGTCATTATAATTTGCTTCATTACCACAGTGTGTTTCTCCTTCTGCATTTCTAGATTATGTGCTGCTGATGAAAACACAAGCTCTGTCTAGGCTACTATTTTTGTTTCCAACATCAGCCAGCCCTATGTCACTGGCAGATTCACAAACAGGGCAAGCAGCATCATTCCAGACTCTGGCAATGACATTTACATAGAGGGTGAAGTACTGCCAATGAAGGTTGCCAATGTAGGAGACAGTGGACCTGAGCCATCCCCACTGAACCAAAGACTCTGGAGCTCAAGATGTGAGAAACCCCCAAAACTGGGAGGGGGGTTACATGAGGCAACCACCCCTGGAGTGCCTCACAGTAATGGCATTTCACAGCAGCAGTGACTTGTCCGAACATTTTTTTGCCCCCATAAGCTTTGCATGCAAGATGGCAGCCATGAGTGATTTATAATTTTTTTAAAAAAAAAACATGTCCAAGGTGTGCTAAAGCAATTTTTCAATTCAACAGGGAAGCAAAAAATCAAAAACAAAAAACACACCATTTTATCGCCTTAGTGATCGCTTGTTAAGGCAAAAATCCAATATGGTGGCAGTAGGTGCTTGCCCTGTTAGCAAGCCCTGCCCCCACGCTCACCCGGTCAATCAGCTTTGCACTTTATGTCCTATGGGAAAGCGATTCATATCGAATTGCTTGTCCCAACGAGCAGGAATGTGCACTCCCCTTTCTGCTTTTAAAAAACTCTGGGGAAAGCCACGAAGGCTTTTCCTGCACTATGTTTGACATTTTGTCCCCCTTCCTTTGCAATACAGTGGATTGATGCAGGATCCCATTTAGACAGGTCATATTCCCAGAGAATTCCATGAGGATTATTTTCACCATTTAGACAACCCCCAAGATTCTGGAGACCCATACATCAGGAACCTTGAGGCCTGGACCAGAGGATGTAGTCACAAGCCCACTTTTAACAAAAGGCCCCTGTACTTACCTATGAAGTCCTCACAATCCAATGAATGATGGAGCAAATTGTTTAAAGAGTGATGGGCTCTAATTACCTAGAAGTCTACTGGCGAGGCCTAGATAGCAGTCCTTTATCCATGCTGGGAATGTAGTAGCTCTGGATGCATATAACTGGACCAGTGTTGGCTACTAGACAGAGCATAAAGCTTCTGCTAATCTAGAGATTGTTTGGGATACTCAAGGGCATTGCTTGGTCCACATCTTTAAGCGAATCAACCTGGTCCCCATTTCCTAGATCAACACATGGATCAGCATGCAGTTATTCTTCAGATTGTGTATGTTGCTTCTTCTCTAAAACTTGCAACAGATTTCTGGACTCAAATACACACACACACAATAGCAATATAATAAAATTATGACAAAACTAACACTTTAGGATAAAAGTGTTATTTTATTTTATTTATATCTTTTATTTAAAAGATTTTAAGGCAACAAGTAAAATATACTAATACTACCGATAATAATAATTCAGTACAACACAACAATACATAAATGCCATTTAACTAAGTTATTCACATTTGAAAAATAACCATGCAAAACTGTCATGGACTTGAATAATCCATCTATTGTTAATGCACATCCATTATGTACAGTGTGTATGAAATATATAACAAAGGAGCCCAATAATTGCTTAGGCTTGTATAGGGGTTTCCTTCATTTGCATGGTATTTCTCATTATTTTTTTCTTTTAATACTGCCCTCCACATGGATGTATTACAATTTTATTTATTTTTTTTGGAAACACCATTCAATTTATTATCTGGTATGAGTGTGTGTAGAGAGGCACTACTGAGCTTTATTCAGTGGTGTCATTCTGTTAGCATACAGTTCCTACCCTGTGGTGCCTGGTGGCTCCCATGACATTGGTGGTGGTGAATCTGCTCTGGGCTTTAGTCTGAACTTTAAAGGGGCTATCCAGGGTCTTAAACCCTGTCTCTGGAACAGGTTGAACACTTTGGGCAGGTCCTTTAAAGTTCAACTTAAAATTTGGAGCAGAGTCAGTGCTCCATGACATGGAAGTAATCAACCACCCTTGCTTCTACCAATTGGAATTTTTTGCCTCTTTTCTGGGTTTTTTTGCCTACCCCACACTGTGGATGTATACTGGACAATTGGCTAGGGTGGCATCTTAAATAGGAGGTCACTTGGTGGGGAGAGGGGGGAGTTTGGTAGTTTGGTAGTTTGGGTTGACTGGTGAGCAACCAGCTTATGGGTTCTCCCTGGGGTTCAGGTGTTTTTGCCCAAGGGAAGTTGGGGAGGGTTTTTTGGAGCTCACCTCCTGCCCCAGCAATTCCCACACTAGGTTGCTCCCCTATTGCAGATCTCTTGGAAAACATCTTTAGATTATAAATAGGTTATATTTAAATAACGTGACTCTTTACAACCCATCTCATGTGTCTGGTCTCTTCATTCCTGCATCAGCCCGCAAACCATTTTCATCTGTGTACAAGCAAAGACTTTGATTCTTCTTGTGCAAACAATTGCACAAAGCATTGCTCAATCTTTGCAAAAGATGTTGCACAACTCACGATATCATTTGGCCAAGGGTTGCCCACACTATTTTTTCTAGCCTCTTTAATAGTGGTTGTCAGGTAGGAGCAGAATAATGCAGAATCTTTAAAAAATTATGTGAGCATAACATTAAGTTATAACCCACTGTTTGAGAAATAGCTCTCTTGTGTTCACAGAACACATTTCTCACTTCTTTGGAGGTTGGCCAATACTTGCTTAACTATGGACCACACTTGAAGAGGGAAAATGACACTCTTTGCACCTCACAGTCCTCAATATTTTGGAAACTAAGGAGAGTGTGTACAGATGCTAAATAATAGGCAGAATGCAGGCTGTGCCCCAAGCTTGGTATAAGGTATGATATCAAGTGTCATTTTTTTTTAAAAAAAGTTCCTGTTAAAGTTTTTTGTTCAAGACGCAGAATATTACAGATGTATTGAGGATTGGAGTGGTCAGTCAGCAGATACAGAAATCTGAGGAAACAATCAAGGCTCAACCATAAATGGAAAAAACTAAAATAGTTAAAACAGTTAATAGAATAATAATCCTAGACTGTTTGTCTAGTCTCAGCAGAAAGCATGGATGAGGGCTGGGTCTGCATTTTGCCAGCAACCCAGCTGGAATAAAACCTTCCTGTTTCTACTTAACCCATGGAGTGTGACAATTAACACCAGCTGAAGATGTGTCCGGCTGTATTTTAAAGTAGGTTTGGGACCACCTACTATCTAACACAGCTTGTAAAGAATAGTTTAGAACAGTTTGGCCCAAGTGGGCTGGCAGGCTGAATTTGTTCAAGCCACATTGTGTTCTTTTACAAATATAGAAAAACCAGGGAAGAATGATCAATGGGCCCCAACTGGAAACCTTAGGTGAACATAACAGTAGTACTTACCGGTAGGGCCAGTAGACATCCTGAATTTGTTAGTCTCAGTGGCATAACACTCATTGATTGAAAAATGGAATTTAAATTTAGTTTTTAGAATTTCAGTATAATGGGTAATTTTACTAATTATGAATTTCTTGATCTCAGTAATGCTAACTAAATTTATTTTAACCCAAGTAGTTAAGATAACATAGGACTTTATCAGACAATCCCTTTAAATATTCTTTTGCCAGTATTTTTTTTTAAAAAAAATATTATGCCAGCAAAAGAACACTCCCCACTGCACTTACGGTACCTCCTTTCCTGGCAGAAGGCTTCCCTGGCGATAAAGAGGAAGTGAACAGAGCTTTCCCGTCCTTGTTCAAAATCCTGTGAAACTTCATCTCACAGGAAATTAAAAAATAAAAACAAAAAATAAAGCCTAAAAAGTTACACCAAGCACCTACACACACTTAAAAAGTCCCAAGTAACCCAGGGAGGGTAATAAAAATTACATCACTTACCTGGATGTCCTGATCTCGCCCAGAAGTGTTCGTGCTGGACTAGCCCTTGATGCTGCATTCATGACAGTTAAATGGCCAAAGTTTTGCATGCTAGCAATGCCAACACCAAAGCGCCACAGAGGATCTATTGATGGCTTCAGAAATCAATAAAAAGGTATGGGGTTTTGACAGGACAGAAATGCGAAAGGGTGACATCATCTGATCTGCATGCCCTTTGATGTTTATGTGGCGTTGTTATGATGACACTTTTAGTGAGTCTGATAAAGTCCTTAGTCTAAGAATAGGACCTGGTCAGAGACAATTATATGTGATTGTTGCATCATGTTTATACTGTACTGGATTCTGTGTGTTCACATTTGTGCTAGATTTTGGATTAACAATGGATATTATATGCACCTTTTCTGTGACAGTGCCTAACTAAGAATTCTTGCTTGTTGTTGTGTGCCTTCAAGTCATTTCTGACATATCATGGGATTTTCTTGGCAAGATTTTTTCAGAGGGAGTTTGCTGTTGCCTTTCTCTGAGGCTGAGAGAATGCGACTGAGGAAAAAATCAGGGCTCAACCATATATGGCAAAAACTAAAATAGTTAAAACAGTTAATAGAATAATAACCCTAGGAGATTATTAGACGACCGAAATATAGCATGACAGGGATGCCAGGAAATTGCAAAAGGGCTTCCCTTTCAGATGACGTCATTCACAGGTCGGCACGCTCCCGTGCCCCTTCTGTTCCCCTGGCACTCCTTTTTATTCATGGGCTAAGCCGTGAATTGATCCATCATTCCGTTTCTGTAACGGAACAACGAGTGAGTGAAAAGGTGCCCTGTTATGTTGGTGCGATGCCAGCATCACTGGGAGATCCATGCTGAACACATCCAGGTGCGATCGGGACAAGGAGGTAAGTGACACATTTTTTTGTACCCTCCCCAGGTTACTTGTATTTTTTAAAGTGTGTTTTTGTTCTTGGTTTTACTTTTGGTGTTTCTTTTTCTTTTTGAATTTCCCATGCAATTGTCCTCTCACGAGAATGGCCAGGAGTTTCATTCCAGGAAGTGAATGCAGCTCCGTGCGAGCTGCATTTACTCCTGGGCTGCCGGGGGGAGGGAAAGAAGTGGCAAAGGTAGGCCTGAAAACTTTTATTTTTATAGTGTTACAGGGACGGGAGTGGGGCGGGAGAGGAGATAAGGAGACTATTTTTGTCCCCGTCTGATAATCTCCCTATACTGTTTGTCTGTTCTCAGCAGACAGCATGGATGAGGCCAGGTCTACATGGCTGAACAGGGATTCAAACCCTGGTGTCCAGGGGTGTAGTCTGATGCTGAAACCACTACACCACGCTGGCTCTCCCTCAGAGATTTTCCTTTTCTCTTCACTTGTGCTCTTTCATCACCATCTGTTTCCTTTTGTACTATTTTGAAAATAAAAGGCACAACTCATTGTTCCTGCTGTATTTTTTTTTTTAAAGAGTAGGCAATAATACTGGTGGTGGACTCAAAAGTAGTTCCAGTGGGATGAATTGAATTAAGGGCCTTCTTAGGTTAATAGTCTCATAATTGATCTTCCCACATTCAATTTTTAATTTTTTTTAAAGGTGGGGTCATATTATTGAAGCCAGACATTTTTATAACTATAAAACCTGGACAACTTCAGAAAGTTATAGAAATACTTGAAATACAGACAAACTAGAGGGGGGAGGAAAAAAAAGAAAACAAAAACTTTAAGAACATAATTTCAGAAAATGTTATCCTTTACCTTATAAAACTTTCTCCTTTACCTTTGGACACATCACTCCAAACATCCTGAGCCACTAAAACCCAGTTCCACCAATACGAGCATGTTTCTGTTGAGGTAAATCTTCAATAAAATGTGTTTGTATGGACATATTAAGATCTGATTAATTTTAATTACCATGGGAAATTACAGTGGGGGAAAAAGAGTCACCAAAAACCTGATATATTAAACCATAAGACAGATGGATACAGACTGAGAAACTGAAATCTGTTATAAATCTGATTCTGAAGTGTTTTTATTTCATAAAAATATGTGGTTAGAGTTTGGACTGGGACTTGGGAGATCCACATCCATGCTCTACTGAGCCATGGCACTCATTGGGGGTATCCCCACATCATACAATTATAACACTTCATGATCACTTCAGCTGCACTGGCCCCATCCTATGTAATCTCAGGATTTTGTAATTTCATGTGAATTCACTGCCAGAGAGCTCTAATGCTATGTTCAGGTAAATGCTCTAGAAACTGCTAAGTATCTCATCAAATGACAAATCCCAGGATTCTGTAGGACAGAGCCATGTCAGCTGAAATGCTATCCAGTGCTCTAAATGTACATTGTAGATACACTCTGGGTAACAGCAGGGCATTCTCTGTTTATTTATGCTGGCAAAAGAACGCCCCCCACCAAACATACCTCCCCTCCCAGCAAAAGGCTCCCCCAGCAATGAAAGAGGAAATGAACAGAACTCCATTCACTTCCTCGTTAAGTCCTGAAAATTCTGGCGAGAGTTCATTGTGCGGGAAAGTCAATGATAAAACAAAAAATAAAACATTTATAGTTACTCCAAGCACATTGTCAGGCTCATCCCTAAATTCTGGGCTTGAGAGTGGAATTCATGGAAGACCCTGACATGAGGCTGCCTCTGGTCTGGTTCCCTTGCTTAGGCCCCTGGAATTTTGGAGGTGGGCCAGCCCGCCTTGTTGGCCTGGGAACGCTGCTCTTCACAGCGGCTCAAGGTCAATTCTCCAGGTGCAAGGAGGGCCGTTTCTCTCCCCCCCTACACACCATTCTCATGCGGTGGGGGTTTATCTGGAGGTTTGTGCTGGCTGTGTCCAGTCTCGGCTTTGTTTCATGTTCCTGATTCATGTCTCCTTACCAATAAAGAATTCCTATTGAGTAAATGTGAGCGTGTGTTCTCGGTACATCACACACATACACACACTAAAAAACCTCCAAGTAACCCGGGGAGTGTCATTAAATGTTCGTCACTTAACTGGATGTCACAATCTCACTCGGAAGTGCTGTGCCTGGTTCGGCCATTCACATTGTAATGACGTCATTTAAATGGCCCGAGATTTGCCAGCAATGCCAGCAAAAAGCCATCAATTAAAAGTGGCGCCTTATTAGCAGACAATTGACACGCTGGCCATTGGATCAGAACGACATCGTCTGATACTGTCAACCCGTTCCATTGAAATCACATCATTTTGGTGTGCTTTTTTTCCTCATCTGATAAAGTCCTAAGACTGAACTGGAAGCTGTCAGGCCACGTCTCCCTCAGCTTATTTTCTTATCACAAAGCAATGTCCCCTCATTAAAAGCAATAGTGCTGGAGAACTGTATCAACATAATTTGAAAGTAATTTATTCTTTGGTTTTTCAAAAGTCCAGATGCTTTGAGAACATGAGTTACTATTGTCAATGATGCCATCTCCATGCTCACTGTGAATGGCAACTCATTGTGCTCCCTTTTTATTAAATGTGTTGTAGAAATTTTACTGTCAAAACAGGCACCTCTACCCCAAGCCTGCATTGATTGTTGATCTTTGCTCTTGCACTTTTTATTTTGAATGCTACTTACATTGTGTGGGGCTCATTCAAAATCTAGCTGCCTGTTGTGTTTCTTATTGTTTTTATGAAAGCCATCCAGTTCCTTCCCAGCTAATAAAAAAAAGGAAGAACCAGCACCTGTTGCAACTCTAACGATTGAGCGATGTAGCTTCTCACTCTGATAGCCTAGGCTTTAGCCCAGGTAAGCCAAATAATTTACTTTAAATTAAGTCAGATGGAACATGTTCTTCTTAAATCCAAGTACTGATGTATCTTCTGGACTTGTACTCTTGTTGTTACTGTGTGCCTTCAAGTAGTTGCTGACTTATGGCAGCCCTCTCACAGGGTTTTCTTTGCAAGATTTGTTCAGAGCTCTTCAACAAACAAAAATATAATTTATTTTTATTCTTTGTGCTAAAGTAGTGATAGCTTATGGGGCCTCTGACTATTGCCATTTAGTCCCACCCAATACACTAGCGTCCCCACCCTCCCAATATTTCAGAAGATACAAAATGGCACCCCCATCTTTTGTATGGCATAGCATGACAGACACCATTTTTCTTTAAGAGTGCTCCAGAACTGTGCAATATTCTTGGCATTCCTGGAAAACAAAATGGTAGACACTAAGAGCAACTGGCCAAATTTTGCAAAAGTAACAATCTCCTTACCCAGCTCACATATTTTATCACTGTGTAAGAAGAGTGTGGCCTCAACTAAGTAGCTCTGTTCCTACACTGTATAATCTGACTAGCCTCTGGCATATGGTAGGGGTGGATGAATATTATCATTTTGCCTTTCTCTCAGTTGTCATTCTATCATTCTCAAATTCATATTTATTCAAACTCATTGTCTCAAAGAAATGTTCATTTAAAATCATTTGATTGTTGTGCCCATTTTAATGTTATTTTCAGAAATATATACAGTACTGTGTGTACCTTTTGACTACTTTTTTGTTTGACTGGCGAACTCTGCTGCTTGGTGGGAGGGTAATTTGGAGCCATTTTAGTCATTTTAATTCATTTTTTATTTATAGAAATTACACATTACTAACATGTTACTGTTGATGCAGTGAATACATTGACATAATGCCACACAAAACAGTCAACATTAACAAGTTAATTTTTTGATTAACAGTAACTTTAACATGTTATTTTGAGCACTAACCTTTACAGGTTCTGACACAGGTCCTTTACAGGTCCTTATGCAGTGCAGCAGCTCCTCCCATTCCCAGTCCCCACTCTGGGTGATGATGAGAGACTTGAGAAGCTCAGTTCCCTCTCTTCCTTTTTGTTATTGTGTGCCTTCAAGTCATTTCTGACTTATGATGGTGAACCTATTACAGGGTTTTCTTGGCAGGATTTGTTCAGAGGGGGTTTCACTTTGCCTTCCTCTGAGGCTGAGAGAGTGTGACTTGCCCATGGTTACCCAGTGGGTTTCCATGGCTGAACATGGATTCAAATCCTTGCCTCCAGAGTCCTAGTCTAGCCCAACAGTCAAACCACTACACCACACTGGCTGTCCCTCTATTCTCCACTTTTCTTCATTTCCCTCCACACCCCTTTTCAGTCTTGTTTTCAACTCACAGCAAACATTCTGTGGCATTTATTTATATATTCTAGTATTTTCAGGAAAATACATGAAGTAAGGCCAAACAAGACAACTACATTTTTTTCCCAGCTTATTATAGGTGTGGGAGCCTGCATGGTGTAGTAGTTTGAACATCCCCACTTGGCCATGGAAACTCACTGGGTGACCTTGGGCAAGTCACAATCTTTGCGCCTCAGAGGAAGGCAAAGGAAAGCCCCCTCTGAACAAATCTTGTCAAGAAAGCCCTGTGATAGGTTCGTCTTAGGGTCACCATAGGCTGGAAACAACTTGGAAGGCACATAACACATACAAATTATAGGTGCCCTCCTCTTCTGAATTATTATTGGGACAATAATTCACAGGGAAAGATGATTTATCTCATTGACATGTTGCTATGAGGCTTGGCTAAAGCTTCCTATCATGGTGCCAGTGTGAACACCCCTCCATCCAAGACTGGTAGCTACATTATGGGCAGGGAATTTTCATACTGATTGTGACTGAGGGTCTATTCCCTCCTATGCATCTCCTCTTACAAGCCTATATTTAATTTCAAAAAAGGGGAAGACATATCTGCACACTACACATTCAAGGTAACCTGAAGTTTGGCCTCAAAAGGGTCTTCCCAGCTGCAAAATATGGCTTTTGAGGACATGTGCAATAATAAGTTTAAAATCAACTCTGTTTACTTGCATGGCTATCTGGATTTCAGCCACCCCTATTTGATTTTGAAAAAGGAGAATTACTGTAGAAGAGGTATAATTTTCATCCTCCCCCCCACTTAGAATACAACCCCATGTAAACTGTTCTACAATGGAATTTTTCAAGGTGGTCATGGTCCAAGCTGGCATCCACAGCCCTTGTGGATGTTGGGGGTGAGGAAGAAGCACTTTCCTTCTTCCATTGATAAATAAGGAACTAGTTTTATGTATATAGTTAGTTAGGTATCCTCCAGTCTAAAGGAATGTCAGCAAATCTGAGATCTCTTTTAACATTATCCATTTTACAAACGGCGGGAGGGTGCACATGGTTTAGATCTAAAAATACCCTGAATCAATTCTGCATGTGTGAAATGTTTCAATTATTCCTAAAATATTTTTTAACAGATTCCAGACTGAACAGGCAAAACGTTTACAGAGCAATTGGGGCATACTGTGCCTTTTAAAAATTTAGTAGGGCACATTACGATAGACACATGTTAGAAGATGTATTTGAAGTAGGACCACATATTCTAGGCAAAGGTGGGAATCATTGGGTCAATAACACAGTAGCATTTTGTTTCATCTGTTGATTTGCAGGAAAGACCTTTTGCTTATTATGAAGACCGAATTTCCTTTTGCTTTGTTGTCCTTCTGTGTGCATCTATCCATGTCACAGAACTAAATTCACAAGGGAAAAATGCTGTGTTACAGCCTCTTGTTTAAATTCATTACGCTGTTGAAATATTCAGGAACATATTGGGTTCCATCGTGTCTTTAATTTTAGATTTTGGTGGCAGTCAAGTTCCTATTACTTCTTGCAGCAAATGCACATCAAAGGGATTACCCTTAATTGCTAGTCCTCATGAATTTCACATTTTAAAGTAAAGATTTTTTTAACACTTCAGGATTCTCAGATTTCATTTCAAGGGGGGAAAGCTAGAACAATGTAGGTGGCTGTGTAGAATGAATTCTTTTCCAAACTGAGTATTGGGGTCAATGGGGGAGACCATCTGTCTTTAATGTCCCCCCACACAACACTTAAAGAACCATTTCTCAGACACTATGGAGAACCAAACCTGAGTCTGCCCCCAAGTGCACATTCAAGGAACTGCAGCCCTGTCAAATGTATAGACCTGCATGATACATGCAATAAAAAACGTATTCATTTTTTTTTCTAATGCAGGTTGTGTATCTTTTATACAGAATTCTGAAATCCTCCAAAATCCAAAATTGTCCATATGGGTGGCTTGAGATTGTAACACCTTTGCTTTCTGATGGTTAAATGCAGACAAAATTTGTTTCATGCAAAAAATTACTAAAATATTGTGTATAAAATCACCTTCATGCTAGGTGTATAAGGTTTATATGAAACATAAATGAATTTAATGTTTAGAATTCGGTCCCCTCTCCAAGATATCTCATTATGTATATGCAAATATTCCAAAATAAAAAAAAAAATCTGAAATCCAAAACAGTTCTGATTTCAAGCATTTCAGATAAGGGCTATTCAACCTGTATTATAAAGCAATTTAAAAACATATCGGTAAAAGAGCACAGCACTTCCCTATTAAAGACCCCTTCCTCAGTTGCCAAAGCCTGTCTGAATAAAAAAGGTCTTTGCCTCCTGATGGAAGGACAACAGGGGAGAGGGTCACTTCACAGTCTGCATTCAATGTATGGCTGCAGTCTCTATTGTATTTACAGGAAAGTTAAAAGATACAAAGAGGACTAGTTTCTCTCCTTGTTGGTACTTACAGAATTTCATGGGCTTTTTGGATATCCCTCCCTCTCTTTTTAAATGCCTGCTTGTCCCCTGACTATAATCAAGGAACAGCACTAAATTAGGGCCAAACTTTACATAGCTCTGAATCCACTCATGTGATGGTAAGGAAGCAAGTGTGGGTAACGGAGGAATTCTTGGTCAGGGTTGCAGTGCATGAGGAGCTAAAATTTAATGATCTGGGGAGGGGAAATCTCACTCTGTGGCTTCACTGAAGGCTCTCCCCTGATAGATACGCATATGTTCTAGTAGACCTGGGAGGGAATTTCTATTGGGACAGTAAAGGGAACAGAAAGGCTTGAATGTCCCCATCTGTTGATATATGGCCTTGTAGGACATGATACCGCCTGATCCTGCTGCTCTTTTTCACCGCCATGATTGCAGGTAACATATAGTAGGATCCCCTTATCTGCTGGGGATTGGTTCTGGGGCCCCCCGTGGATACCGAAAACTATGGATAATAGTGAACACCATTGAAAATAATGGGACTTCTGGTTTAAAATACCATAGAGTTGCCTTGGAGGACCTAGAAAATGGCTAGAAAGGACACATTTTCTAGGAAGACCCTATGGTAGCTGTGCTGTTTTGTGTCCCATGGATAATTGAATCAGTGGATAAATGAATCAGTGGACATGGGGGTCCTACTATACTGAGTGTAACAAGTCTCACCCTTAACTAGTTTGTAGGAATGGTTGAAAAATGGTTGAAAAAACAAGGTTGAGAAACCCTGATGAGGAGAACTCTAGACATGTAAGAATCTTGACTTATTCTGGGTGTGTGAAAAATGTATGTGGTGTTTGTTTCGTGCAGAAAATGGCATTTTTAAAAATGATGAAAATATTTATTTGTCAGAAAATTTGTTTTCTACATAAGAGAAACTTGTTTTCTTTGCAGACATACAGTAAATAACCCACCTGTGCAGAAAATAACATTTCTATGCAGAAAACTATTCTTTTGTGCAGAAGCTGTTTTCTGTGCCTTTTTTTTTTTGGTATGGAATAAATCCAGAATTGCAAATAGACTTCAAAAACTGCAGTTTTTGACAACCTTCTCACTGCAAGGAGAAAATGAAGAAAGAATCCATTCCTCCCCATGAGAGTGAGATGAGGTTTTACATCCTGACTTTGACATCAGCCCTGAGCCTTGTTTCTAACTCTCCCTTTGCCATGGAAATGAAGTAACATGGCATGGATATGGCTTACAGTACGTGTATGGTGGCTAGTGGTCCTATGTAAGTGAGGTACTGTGTCTGTTCTGCTTTTGTTTTGAACTTTAAAGGAGCCATCCGATGCGTAGAGTCCTATTCCCCCCAAATCGGTTCTGTACATGGATAGCTCCTTTGAAGTTCAGAATAAAATCTGGAATGAATTTATTGTCCCACTAACATACAAGCTATCTGCAGCCATGGGAAGCACCTGTTGATTGCATGTGTCATTGCACATGACCTCAGGAGATTATCACATGAGGCTTTATTCCGGAACTACTTGAAGGTAGTAGCAAATTTGGCCAGGACTTATAGCACAATGTTGTGTCAATCCCATTGCTGGTTTGCATTCCAGGTGTTTCTGTAGCATATCTCTTCACTGATGGGGAAAACCCATCAATGGCTCTCAATACTGCTGCCATGCTAGTATTCCCCTTTATATGATAAGTCCCTTCCGTGGCAGTAGCAGTATAATGGAAGTCATGTGGCATGAGGGGGCATGATCCTCTTCCTCTCCTCCCCTCCTCCTTTCTCTCCCCTGCCTGTCACTATTCCTAAACTGACCAAAATTGTTTTTCTCCATGCCTGTCTTTCCCCCCTTTTTTCTATTTGCTGTGACTGCACAATTATAGGGATACAATAAAATATTTTTTTTTATCATTTACCCATAAATGTACAATTGTGGCAAAAAAAAAATTAAAGAAAGGTACGGTTGTGCTGAAGGTGGGGTTACAGAGCCTGTGTGGAAGGACAGATGATTGGCAAAGCATCATAATCACAACATACTTGTACAATTGAAGAGACAGTGTGATAATGAATTATTTCAAACAGATATGTTCCCATTTGCTTTGCTAACACCATTGTGGTGAGAAAGTGGTAAGAAAGAGGCTGGTGTGATAAATTCCTCAGTCTCCCAGAGAGAGATAGGAGGGCCACATATATTCCCTCCACTCTCAATGGTATGTCCTGTCCAATACTGTCAAAAACATGAAAATGTTCCTTTTGTGGATTACCATAATTAATTATTTTATTTTATCTTATTTATGTCCTATCTTTCTTCCAGAACAGGACGCAAGGCAGCTCACTACAAATTAAAATGAAGTACAGCTTAAAAGGCAATTAAACAAGCAATTCTATCACAATCACAATGTTAAAACAGTTTAAAAGACATTGAAAACTTAATAGAAAGGATAAAATCATAGCATATCTCATTGAAAGCCCCTTCTGCCACATGAATTAAAAGCCAAAGGCCTTCCTAAATAAAAAGGTCTTTGTCTACCACAGAAAAAGGACAGAGAGGGAGCCAATTTGAACCCTCCTATGGAAGTGAACTCCACAATCTGGGAACAGCCATCAAGAAAGCTGTTTCCCATATCCTCATCAAGCCTGCCTGTGATGATGGTGGGACCAAGAAAAAGCCACTCAGTGACAATTTTAAAACTTAGGCAGGCTTGTATAGGCAGATACAGTCTTTCAGATAGTATGGGCCCAAACTCTCTGAGGTTGGGGGATTCTGGAGATAATAGTCCAAAAGAGTAGCATTTCCAAGTTCTGGTGCTGACTAAACATTACAGGAAGTGCTGAAGGGGGAGTCTGCCCCAATGAACTAAAATTCTGAGTGTTGAACACTCCAATGTGTGAAGAATCCTGCATGTCTAGGATATACAGTTGGCTCTCTGTATCCATGTATTTGGCCTCCATGGATTCCACCAAGAAAATATTCCATTAAAAAAAAAATCTAAGAAGCTGATTTTTGCCATTTTCTATAAGGGACGCCATTTTACTATGCCATTGTATATAATGGGACTTGCGCATCCATGGATTTTTGCTATCTATGGGGGATCCTGGAACCATGGATCCTGGAACTATGGGGGATCCTGGAACCTGGAACTATCTATGGGGGATCCTGGAACCAAACCCCAGTGGATGCCAAGGGCCTACTGTAGATCTTCTGGGCTACAGATATGAAGATGCGGGCAGATTTACAGCATTTTTTTGTAATTGCATTCAAAGAACCCCTTTGGCAGGGGCAACGTGTGATACATAAGAGCTATAGGAAGTGGGAAGCCATGCTGACTCTGCATCACCACCTTCTTCTGCCCAAGTATTAAGAACATGAGAGCTCTGTCCTTTATTGCCTATGAGCTTCCCGGCCATCAGGGTGCTAGAAAGTTCTCCTCTTCCCCATGTGTCAAGCATACTGTCTGTTCCCACAAGAGAAGTGGACAAGCAAAGCTTTCCCTCACCACAACTCCAGCAGACCAGGCTGTCAGTTCTTTTCAGAAATGTCTGTAAATTGTTGACAGCTGCCATGAAAAATCCAGAGTTTCTGTTTCCTTGTCTTGTAAAGTCTAAACCATGAAAGTAAAATAATACAAATAAAAATCTCAACAAGATATTTCTCTTCCCCCTCTCCATTTTTTATAGAAAGACAGGCCACATTTTCTTGAGCTTTCTGACCTATTTGGAAACATCAGGAAAACATATTTTTCTCTTATCCCTTTTATCTGTCTGGGGAATATTAAATTCTATAATTCCCCAGATGCTGGAAATGAACTCATTTTCAATCTTAGCTCATAACTTTATCCCGGGGGGAGGGGGGAGGTTGAATAATTCCCTATGAGCAGAGTTTTCTTGTATTTTTCACAAGTCCAGCCTGGCCAGTATAAACATTTGCCATTCCCCAACCCCCTTGTTAGGAGCACTTTCTCCAGCTTAAGGTTTGCTTCCCATCATACTTAGCAGTGATATTAAGCCAACATCATCACATTGCTGTGAATGTTGGTTAAAACACTCCTGCTTGTAAGAGTAATTAAAAACACAGTACTGCTGAAATATCAGGTGGGAAGGTGTAGGGTGTTATAATAATGCCCTGTCACTGGAAAAGTGAGCCAACATGAAGTCAAAGGCTTTCACGGCTGGCATCCATAGGTTTTCCATGGTTTTTTTCTGGGCTGTGAGGCCGTGTTCTGGAAGAGTTTATTTCTGATGTTTTGCCTGCATCTGTGGCTGGCATCTTCAGAGAATGGTTCAGTAGGAGTGTGTGTGTGTGTGGGGGGGTTATATACTGTGAGCCCCCATTGGAGAAGATTTGTAAATTTGTGCATTTTAATGGCTAGTTCCTGGGAGGAGATATGCAAGAAGGATTAGTGTCTGTTTGACTAATGGTCCATTGTCTGCTGGAAATCCTCCTGTCCCTGGGTGGAGTTCATTTGCATGTGTTGAGTTTTGATTTTAGTGTTTTTCAGGACTGGCAGCCAGATTTTGTTTACTTTTAGGGTTTCTTCTTTCCTGTTGAAGTTGTCCAGGTGTTTGTGGATTTCAATAGCTTCTCTGTGCATTCTGACATGATAGTTGTTGGCCTGGTCCAGAATTTCTGTGTTTTTAAATAACATTTTGTGTCCAGATTGGTTTATAACATGTTTTACTACTGCTGATTTTCTGACCAGACACTAGTGGGCAGGCTGTTAGGGAAAACGGGAGGCTGGTATATGGCTCCCACACCCTCCCGTTCTCTGCTCAGTTGAGCAACATAAGCTGTGAGCTCCTTGAAAGAGTGGAAAGAGTAAGCTGTGTGTACATGCTAGAAGAGAGAAAGGACACAGGGCCCTGTCCTTCCACATACGTGCAGAAAAGAAGCATGTCCCACAGTATTAGCAAAATCTTCAGTTATGGTTTCATTATAACAGTCCAGATTGTAAGTTCTGTTTATAAAACATACGTTCCTTTTAAGCAAACACAGAGCCCCACCATGACACTTGTCCTTGTGTCCAGAGTCTGTCCTAGGGAGCTGTTTATGGTTTGCTTTTCATCCCCTGTTTACCTTACCTAAATCTTACTTCTGTTTAGATTCCCCTGCAGGCTTCAGTATTGGCAAATACTCACTGGCAAATATTTCCTGTTGCAAGAGCACTGTAAATCACCTCAGCTGTATGTGCTGCTAATATTTTGAGGCTGCCAGCAGTTCCCAAGGAGACACTTGCAAGATCTAAAGGCTGCCTTTTCCCACTGATTTTGTTTTGATCCATTTATCAGTGTTGTCTTTCTTGTTGGAAGGAGTGCAGAAAACATTGGCAGTGCACAGGTTTTTGTTGGCTCTGTGGTCACATCTACTGTGTTTTAACTTGTGCAGCTCCAAACACAGCCAAACTAAGTCTTATTAACATTTAAGCTCTTTTGCCATGAGCTATTTATTGTTGGTTTATTGGTGTCATCTTTACTCTCATGAGCTCAGGGCGGTGTACCTGGCTGTGCTCCTCTTCAGTTTATCCCAGGAGTGGGCAGTTCTGAAGGGGATGGAGGCCATTTTTCACCTGTACTCCTCCCAGGGACCACAGTTGCATATCTGATGCAACTGGACGTGACATCACACCACTGTGGCTTTAGTTTTCAGCAGGTTTTCTAGGATTTTTTTTCTAGCTTCTAGAGCTATCTGATGGTCTTGCTCGTGTGGTTGTGGGGGCCAAACCACTATGTTTGGAAGTTGTTTTAAGCCATTTTGGGAAGTTTTGGAGTGGAACATAATTTCCAGAGGACGGTAGGGGCCACAGTTTCTCCACCCCTGTTTTTTCCTCACTATAACAGCCCTGTGAGGTAGGCTGAGCTGAGAAAGAGAGAGACCTGGCTTAAGGTTGCCAAGTGAAGTTCATGGATCAGTAGGAAATTGAACCTGGATCTCGCAAGTCTCAGTTCAGCTTTTCAGTCAATATATCACACTACTGCATTGAGACAGCTCAGTTCACATTACAGAGTGTGATGATACAGGAATCCAGTTCTCACGTTACTAGGTGAATAGCAGCAGGTTTTGAGGCTTCCATTTCATCCCTTTGTCTGTGTTACATACTAAGGGGATTTTCACAAAGGGGCCAAATGTCCCGTTTCTGCTCCACAAGCCTCTCTCCTGTCCCTGCTACGGGATTAAGGAAAATGTTTGCACACAGCAGTAGACCTGTAATCCTGCAGCAGACACGTCCTCCCTCTGCCCTCGGCTTCATTACTGTAAATGCAGCAGTTGTAAAGCTGCTTTTACAGCAGTGAAGCCAGATCTCACTCGTTCTTGCAAGAGAACAGACGGGAAATTTAAAAATAACCTCCCCAAATGTCAAAACAGTACACAAAGCATGAAAACACATACAAAACATAAAGGTAACCCAGGGAGGGGGGGAAGGGTGCCAGCTACCTGGGTGTCCCATTCCTGCCCAGAAGTGTCCAGAACGGACCTCCCCCCCCCCGTAGTTGTCATTGCGGGAGAGGAATGGGACACCTTTCAGACCACCTGTGATTCCATGACAGAAACGGAACAGGTGGTCATTAACAACATCTCCCTGTGATTGAAATATCATGGGGAGACAACAGAACAGTTATATTGAGGGCACAGAATCAAGTGATGTTGTCTGGAAGAAAAATCTTTTTTAGCAACCCTGTTTCGTGCCTGCAATGGAACATATCGCTGGTGTGAAAATCTTCTGTTTTTAAGTGTTTCTGGTTTAGAGGTGACCAAAGAGGCTTTTGGGATCACAAGAGTTGTAGATGCAGAAAGGTGACAGAAGTGGATGGGGAAATACTTGCAAGAGATGTCTAGATGGACAACTAATTAGTTCCAGACAGAACTATGATGCATTTTCAAAAGAAAGCTTTCTTTTCCCTGAGAACATTTCTAAGATTTTTCTTTTTCTTTGGGGGAAAAACAGTCACTTGCCAAAATTTTCTCTGAACACTCCCCATGTTTTATGTATGTATAGTGGATGCCATCTCAATCAGAGTGCCATTACAGTTTCTGCTTGAAGCAGTGGGAGTGGTGAGGAACCTCAGGGAAAAAAGGGAAATGCCATGCAACTATTGCTTCTAATGGAGAGCCTCAGACAAGGAATTCTGGAGAAAGAGAAGGAATTTGTGCACAGTTCTAGCCAGTAAATCCCTGCTTTAGTAAGCCTGCAGAGTGGTCTGAGAGTCAAAGCAATTGGTAGTTTTTAAGACACCAACTGCATGTTATGAGAACTAGTGATGAGCTGAAGTGTGTGTGTGTGTGTGTGAGAGAGAGAGAGAGAGAGAGAGACTGAAAGACAGAATGAGACTGATGAGATTATCAGATGCAGTGAAATGTGGCAAAAAAAACCTACACCCCCATCAACATCAGAACACCATGGAAACAGAAAGGGTGACATTATCAGGCACCCGCATCCTCAGTTGTTCCCAGGGCATAGCGCTGCTGCGGATGAGGCTTCCCTTTTTCATTGATAGGGACATGCCACCAATAAAATGGGATGCCTTTCTCATGCCTATGCTATGCCCCCGGGACGCTGAAGGAGATCGTTGTCTGATAATATCCCCCGTTCCTGTTCTCGTCGCGATCTTCTGACGTGGTTTTTGCAGCATCTGATAAATCTCCTGAGTGAGTGAGATACTTTCCAGCATCTCACAGATGAAACTTGAGAAACTTGGCCAAGCAGCATTAGAGGGTAGTCAAGATGATAAAAGTTATTAGGATCATAGAATTGCAGAGCTGGAAGAGACCACAAGGGCCATCCAGTCCAACCCCCTGCCACGCAGGAAATCACGATCAAAGCATCCCCGACAGATGGCCATCCAGCCTCTGTTTAAAGACCTCCAAGGAAGGAGATCCCACCACGCTCCGAGGGAGTGTGGTCCACTGCCGAACAGCTCTTACTGTCAGAAGAATTAATGAAGAATTAATGCTTTTGCCTGATCCTACAGGAAAGGGCAAGATTCGGCTCCCTCCTCTCCTCTCCCGGCTTCTCAGTTAATTTAGTGAAAACTACTTTTGCACTCTGAACAAAGTTTGCAGTAGCTGAAGTAAGGTGAGGCCAAAGGGAAAAGGTGGGAGAAGAAGACAGAAACTGGGGCATTTTCAAAGCAGCTGAAAAGTGGGATGAAGGAGGACTAACTGGAACTGTCCCAGTCAGATTGGGACAGTTGGATGGTATGGTGCGTGTTTGTGAATGAAAGAGAATGTAAGAGAGAGTGAGGGGTAGGAGTTTATCACACAAGGCTGGTATACCACAATTACAGCAAGATATTAGCATACTTGGCCAGCACTTATCATATGACGTCATGTCTATCCTGTTGCTGCTTTGCATTTCATTCGTT
Source organism: Gambelia wislizenii (assembly GCA_030847615.1). Taxonomy (NCBI): domain Eukaryota; kingdom Metazoa; phylum Chordata; class Lepidosauria; order Squamata; family Crotaphytidae; genus Gambelia; species Gambelia wislizenii. The sequence goes on along the minus strand of JAUMIR010000001.1, from coordinate 157,371,031 downwards.
TCTGTAGCGCGCCTTTGCACTGACAAGGGAAACCCACCAATGGCTTCCAAGATTGCTGCTATTCCATTCGAGCGCTTTCATCAGTGCTGTCTACGCACAATCCTAAATATTCACTGGACTGACTATGTGACGAATGTTGCTGTCCTTGAGCAAGCAGGGATCACCAGTATTGAGGCCATGATATTGAGAACGCAGCTGCGCTGGGCAGGGCACGTTTCTAGGATGGAGGACCATCGCCTCCCAAAAATAGTACTCTACGGTGAACTCGCCACGGGTCAGCGTAAGAGGGGCGCTCCAAAAAAGCGATACAAAGACTCCCTGAAACAACATCTCAGGCTTGGCCAAATTGATCACCAACAGTGGTCCGCCCTGGCCTCACATCGGGAGGCATGGAGACGCACTATCCACAATGCTGCAGCCTTATTTGAGAACTCACGACAAACAAGTCTTGAAGAGAAACGACAACGCAGAAAGAATCACAACCCAAAAACATCACCCAAGGAGACCTTCTGCTGTGCTTTTTGCAACTGGACTTATCTCGGATTGGCCTTTTTAGTCATCAGTGCGCTTGCAGAAAGTGCGGGATGAGTCCTTCCTGAATCTTCGTTTGCAAAGAAAAGCCAGAGAGATTAGTCCCCATGGTATGACAGGTCCCTTCCATGGCAGTAACATTATGATGGCTGTCACATGGCATGAGGGGGTGTGATTCTCCTCCTTTCCCCATCTTTCCCTCTCCCCCTCACTAATCCCAAGCAGACCAAGGTTGTTTTTACTCTGTGCCTTTGGGGGGGGGGTTGGTTTTTTTTGTTTTTTTTGTTCTGATTGCATAATTATGACAAAATGACAAAATAAAATATTTTTATTGTTTTCCTATAATTACAGAATCGTGGAAAAAATAAAAATGAAAAATCGAAAGGCACACATGTGCTGAGTAGGGCATGTGGCAGGATTATGCAACTGTTGCAGAAGGGACCATGGATTGCCAAAGCAGCACACTTGTGCAACTGCAGAGAAGTGTGATACTGAACATTTTCAGACCAATATGTTCCCATTTGCTTCACTAATGTGATCACTGCAAGAAAACAGGCTGCTGTGATAAAGTCCATAGTTTCATGAATCATTCTAGTTTCATGAGCCATTCTTTTTAGCATTTTTGAGCCCTTGGTATTTTGGGAACTGTTTGCATAGGGGTGGTGTCAGGATGAAGAGGGACACATTCCAATTTGGCAAATTAAGGAGACCCATTTAAATATGTACCGGTATCTCATGCAAGGGTGATCCCACGAAAAGACACCTGCATTCAGATGTGCATTTAGAGATGCATCCAAATACAGATGTAGTTCATCATTGACTCATTTATTTCAGTTGGATACACATGAGAATGTGTTATCCCATACATTGCCCCATTGGTTTAGCCCATACGCTCCAAGATTTATCTTTACTAGAAAGGCAAATAGTGACATTAAGAGGTTACTTACTTCTTTAAAATGTGAGCTGAGATTTGTTTCTTCACATAAAACTGAATTCTGTACCCAATAATAAACTTACCACTGAAAGAACTGAATCATGGTACCTGGATATCACCAGTCCTTTTGCAAAGGGACCTTCTTTGACTTTGGTAATTACAAAAAGAAAAAGAAAAAAAAATCCCTGCAAGTCTTTTTGTCACTATTAATCATAATGGATATGATTTCCAACCAGCAGCTGTGAAAATGATTACTATATCACACATACTTTGTTCCTTTAAGTTTATTTGACCTTGTAAAAGCTTGAATCATGTCTGTCTGAAAAGTCTCATTTAGTTTTAATGCATAATGGACAGTAGTATCTCTGAACAGGAATAGTTCTATGCATTCCATTTTTTTTTCTAAGTTGCCAAGTGTGAATGTTTTGAATAGAAGTTTGTCCAGAACTTTATAAGCATTTTCTTCTATAGTGCCATTCTTAGTTTGTACTAGGTATATTTTTTTGCTGTGACCCTTGCCATTTAAGGGGAAAGATTCAGAGCCATGACTGGAAATATCTGGTTTTTTAAAGTACACTGTAGTCATATGATTTCAATTTAATTCAAGAAAATATAATCCTCAATCTACAGCTAAAGGCTGCTGCTTTTGCTTCTTCAAAGAAAATGAGATTTCACTCATTGTTCTACCTGACTGGCTATAACACTATATAGCAGTCCATTTAAATGTTTGACACAAATATCCAGAAAGCCATAGTATAAAAGCCCTGATTACATTTTTCACATGTTTTACAGATATACATTCTTAGGATTCTATCACACCAGGCAGTCATCTTGCAGCACTCCCATTTTGGAAGCAAGCAGAAACATAGTGGTAGTGGAGCAATAATTATCACACTTCCACTTCAATATTGGTATGGTGGTACATGTTCCTTCCGCACCGCTCGCTTCCTCCCTGTTATTGCCCTAAATATTTAGGGCATACAGATCACACCAGTGGAGGTGGGAGGAGAGAGAGAGAGATCAGGATGGGGAGGGTAAGGGAAGCTAGATTGGGCTTAGGCACATGGAGGGGAGAGAAAGATGAGGGTGGGGAGGGTGAGGGAAACGAGATTGGTCCAGCAGATAAGAGCAGCAAAATAAATAAACAAACAAACAAATAAATAAATAAATGGAATGGCTGGCCTGCTTGAGAACAGCATGGGTGGTGGGGAAGAGAAGGGAAGAGAATCTTACCCTCTTGTGCCATGTAACAACTGTCTCTTCTGTTTCTTAAGCAGAAGAGATTACTGCACAAGATGGACTACTGGGATAGCAGTGTTATTGGGAGTCATTGACAGGTTTTCCCCATCAATGATAAGATGCACTTCAGAAATTACTGAAGCACACACCACCAATGGGATGAAGTCAGCGTCATGCAGAAAACACTCCCTAATAATACTACTATCCTGTTCTAGTCCCACAATAGAAACCTCATGTGATAAAGTCCTAAGAGTGTTCTTCCACAATACACAATTACATCTGTTTGATCTAACATTAACTGCCATCATTGCAATCTGTGGAATCCTGGGCTCTGTAATTTGGTCAGAGGCACCAGAGAAGCTCTCTGGGAGAGAATTCTAAATGCCTCTTCTCTCAGCTGGAAATTCCAGGATTCCATAAAATGCTTGAAGGACCCTTCAGTCCATGCCTACTCTTATATTAATGAGATGTACTTGCAAGGTAAGTATATAGCATTGTAGATTATGGAGCAATCATAAGGGTGAGCAGGCAGATACGGTAGATTGGAGCACTTCAGTCTTGTAAACTCTATAGCATCTGAAGCTCTTCTGAATTTGGGGACTGTCATGTACTTATATTTCCCGATGAAGTGACCAGCAGTTTCAGAGTTAAACAGACAACTTTACTGGCACAATAATCCAGAAAGCATATCATACAAGGTTGTTGCTCAGAATGAAAACTCAGACAGTATACTAAAAGCAGTTTGCAATCTATGGAATCTGCTGGGTTACAAAGCTATCGGCTACCTATCATTCCCTGATCCTTTCTTCCAAGACAATTGTACCACCTCTTTTCCCCAGAAAACTTCAGCAGCTGCATTCCATAGTGACCACATACTTCCCACAAAGCACTCATTAGCCAGTACAGAGAAATGAAAACACAATTAACAGGAAGGTTACAGTACGTTTACACAACCACACAAAATTAACAGGAATAGGCACCTTCAGGAGCCAATCCTGACAGGGAGCTAAACTGAAATGTTCACATCTTCATTCAAATTCAGGCTGAAGAAGTTTTATCCATTGTCTCAACTTTAGTATGTCAGAACTCTTTCATGCTGAATTAATTGTGTTCTTCCTATGTAACCTTGTGTTAAATTTATTCATTCAACTCTAACAGTAAAAGTTTGTTTGTGGCTGACATAACGACAAAATTGTGAAACTTAAATACCTGAAACTTGACAAGGATACAAACGGGACCCTGAGGGTGTGCATGTCAAGGTTATTTTGTTTTTAAAACAGATTTTTGTTAAATAGATAGATTAATGTTAATTATTTAAGAACAGCCTGCAGTAACACATTGATTTACTAGGAATCACTGAGTCAGTGAACTATGAGGTGGCAGACACTAGCCTGCTGAGAAACAGGAGGTCTTCTCAAAAGAAAGAGGCTTACTGAGAATAAGGAGTCTACTCAAGAGCAGGAAGAGTTGCTGTTTGGTCCAAATGCTTGCATCTGGTTTGGAGTGCTGCTGTGGAGGATCAAATGATAAATATCTTCATTGCCAGTCTTTTCAGTGTCAGAGCAACACAAGTACTAGTTATGTGTAACCTAGTTTGCTTGTATGTGTGTTTACACACAAAGTCTACAGTGATGTAGACTTGAGTTGATTGACTCAGATTCGAGTCACTTCAATGACTTATCCTTCCATACCTGCTACAGGAGTGGGACTGTCTATCTTGTCACCCCTTCCCCCTAACCCAAGTCATTTGTATGAACTGCCATAGCTAATGAGTTAGTGTGTCCAAACAGAGTTCACAACCCTCCAGGGAAAGGTGTACACCATTACATCTGTACAGATAAGTCAAGTCAGCACATATGCCTGGGTTCTGAAGTCCTGCAATGGCATAACCATCATGGGATTCAGAACTAAGTATACACTGAGCAGCTGCTCAGTGGCCTGGGAGCCACAGTGTCAGCCCAACAACTTGGTGCAACATGTCCCCTCTGTGAAGGCATTGGGGGGGGGTAAACTTTCTGCAAGGTCCAGACCTGGTGTTCTGTTTGGTTCATTTTCATTTGGCTTGGGATAGTGGGGCTCTCACTGATTCCAGTTACAGACTGCTGTTTCTCCCAGAAGATGTCTGAAGATTCCTTAATGCTTTATCACGCTATACTGTTATAGTGCTATTATTCCACTTTAACGGCTATGGCTGCCTCCTGTGGAATTCTGGGGTTTGTAGTTTAGTGAGGCCTAAGAGCTCTCTGGCTGAGAGTTGTAAATGCCCCTCCCTAAATTGCAAATCCCAGGATTCCACAGAAGGCAGCCAAGGCAGTTAAAGTGGAATGACAGCACTATAACAGTATAGTGTGATATTGTCCTTGTGGCTGGAATAACATTTAGCTTTGGAGAAAATGTATTTTTTTCTTCTTTTTTGGTTTGGCTGCTTTTTAGATTTTGCTTTTTCTTTGTTGGTATTTCTTTTTTTTTAATTTGATGTTGGTATAAATTTCTAGTATATTGTTTAGTTTTAGTCTATTCTCCTTTATGGATCTGAAACATGGGTCACCTATCGCCACCACCTACAACTCCTCGAATGCTTTCATCAGTGCTGTATATGTACAATCCTAAATATACACTGGGCTGACTATGTGACGAATGTTGCGGTCCTTGAGCAAGCAGAGATCACCAGCATTGAGGCCATGATATTGAGAACACAGCTGTGCTGGGCAGGGCGCATTTCTAGGATGGAGGACCATCGCCTCCCCAAAATAGTACTCTACGGTGAACTCGTCACAGGTCAGCGTAAGAGGGGCGCTCCAAAAAAGTGATACAAGGACTCCCTGAAACAACATCTCAGGCTTGGCCAAACTGATCACCAACAATGGTCCACCCTGGCCTCACATCGGGAGGCATGGAGATGCACTATCCACAATGCTGCAGCCTTATTTGAGAACTCACGCTGAACAAGTCTTGAAGATAAATGACAACGCAGAAAGAATCACAACGTATAAACATCACCCAAGGAGACCTTCTGCTGTGCTTTGTGCAACCGGACTTGTTTATCTCGGATTGGCCTTTTTAGTCATCAGCATGCTTGCAGAAATTGCGGGATGAGTCCTTCCTGAATCTTCATTTGCGAAGAAAAGCCAGAGAGAGAGAGAGAGAACACTTACTATTGTAAAATGTGTACAATCGTACACTTTTGAGTGGAAATGGCCCTGTATTATTTATTCATTCATTTATTTATATCCCACCTTTTTCCCAACTCAAGGCAGCTAACAATGACTTTCAAAAAATACAAGTTAAAACAATACACAAGCATTAAAAGTATAAGTACAAAATTTTAAAAATAAACAATTCATAGAACTAAAAAACATTTAAAAATTAAAATATTAAAATATGCTAAAACTATATATGGACCTTAAAATCCAAATCACACGGCATTTACAAGCCCAAACCCCTATTTCCACTATCCTACCCCTGCATTGGCCTAGCATGAATACATGCACTTTCAATTCCTCTACAGAGAGATAAGAGTGAAGAGCCAAACCTGCTTTAATGTAAATTTATCCTGTATTTCATGTATTTCCTTTGCTAGGGAAGTGTATTGTATTTTTGCACTAATAAAAACAATTTTGTTCTACTCCATGGCCTCATACCTATATTTTCTTATTAAGCTGAGAAAATGGAAAAGCATGAGAAAATTCTAAAGAAAACATATTATCTAGGGAAGGTGGGAGTTTGGAGGAAGCTAACTATTTTATGAGGCCAAAAAATAAAAAAAATAAAAAATCCCACAAGCCAAACAAACAGTAAAATACTCAGAAGATGTTCATTGCTGCATCATCAATAATAAAATAAAGTCAGGGCATGGAACAAAAGTGTGATGGTATTTCACAACAATTAATACCTTTACATATATTGCTGTACTACAGCAGTTCCTGAAAAGTTAAAATTGTAGTTTTCACCTACCATAAATTGAGGTCTGCAGGTGTTAATGAATCTAATGCATTAACTCTGTGTGGAATACAGTTCATGGGGACACTGTTAAAAGAGAATAGGTGGTTCCACTGTTCAGAAAAGACCACATGAGGATTTCTAAATGCAAGGGAGTATCATGAACAAAATTTCATCCTCACCCCCAAAAAGAAGCAAAATCCCCAATCTATCTTGTGCTGATACTTTTATTTGGACAACAAAGAGATGCAAACAATACCATGCTAGTTTTTGAAGCTCACAGGCTTTTTAATCTGGCAAAGATGATTTTTAAAAAGTGTGCAGGGGAATGCAAGTGATGAAGTTGTGGTTACAGCATTTACATTCTTGGTTTGGGATGTTATTAAGGAAGTATGTGTGTAGACAAAAAGTAAGGCAACCCACCCAAGCTGTGAGCTGAAGTGGGGAGTGGGGAGGGGGGAGGCAGTAAAACAGAGACAATAATGTTTGACTTCTCCATTTGAAGTTACAAAGCACCCTGGTTCTGGGAACCGTATTTGTGTGAACCAAATGGTTTGTTTTTGGAGAGATTCTGATGGGACAACCACTCTTGGATAGAGCAATTGTGCCTTGATTCTTCTCTGTTTGTAGATTATCTGTCTGACAGTGGGTTGATGGACCTCCAAATCCTTAGGAATGTGTTTGTAACCATTTCTAGACTTATGAGCAGTAAATAACTGTTTTTCTGAGGTCTCCAGAGATGTTGGTTGATAAATCTAGATAACCGTATATTCCTGCATATATAAGACTGTTTTTTAACACTTGAAAATCTACTCAAAAGTGGGTGGTCATCTTATATGCCCAGCAGATCTTTTCCCCTGCTGTGAGAATGACTGCCTTGTCTTTGAAGTGGTAAATTCCCTGGGCAGTTTCCCCTGCAGATCCTTCCCTCTGCTGTGAGAATGACTGCTTTGCCTTTGAAGTGTTAATTGCCCTCCATTTAGGGATGGTATTTTGGTAAACTTGCCAGGAAGATTTCCATTTGCATAGTTTTGGGATTTCCTCTCCAGGAGTTTGCAAGTCTGCCAATGTGGCTCTAAAATCATTAATGTGCTCATTCAAAAATTTGGGATTTGATAGCTTCATATTAACCAACTTCATTATTAATGAAACCTTACTTTCTCAAGACTGAACACCACAGAGATTTTTCAAAGTATCCTATGCTTTTTTAGCTGTTCTCAGTCCTTTAATTTCACAGACTATTCCATCATCTACAGCCACTGAGCTGGCTGGCTGGTGGGGGGCAGGCTTTCCAGCCAGGTGGCTGGCTGGCTGGATGGGGTGTGTGTGTCTATATTTTAACTTAAAAATGTACTTAGGAGACCGCACCAATGAACTCTATCCATTTATTACAGAGTTTCTGTCAGCAGATCTGAAAACTGATGTATATTATATTAAGAGGCTGTCCTTGTAGAATGTGAATAGAATACGACCTGTCCCAACATGCTGTGAATGAGATTCACAGTATTCAGAAGGAGGGGAGCCTAAAAACTCCACAAACTGTGAAGTAAAACGGTTTGTGGTTTTCCCTGAAGTTTTCCAGAAAGTACGTGTAGATGTGCATTTCTGCACGTGCAGACATCAAAATGTGCAGCAATGCACACTATCATTTTATTGCCCTTTATCGGAGTGTGTGAACACTCCATTCAAATAGATGCGTGCACATGTGAATTGGTGAAAAAATGGTGGCAACAAAACACCATCGCTGCGAATGGGCGAAAATATGCACCCACTCACAGTATACCATTGTGTCTAGGCTGGCCCAAACTTTCCATTGGTAAAGCATGTATGAAAGTCAAAGGGATTACACTGACCATTGGTAACTGAAAAACCTAATTTTGACAGTTTCATAGACCTGGAATTTTCCTACATCTGCAGCTAGGGAAAAGTATCCAACATGAGACAGTGCTGTAGCAATCAGGTATTATTAGAAAAAATGCCAGTGGACTCTCCACATGAAACATTTAGGACTTTATCAGACTATCCCATTTTTAAGCCAGCAAAAGAATGCTCCCCCCACACTTACCTCTAATCCCGGCAAAGGCAGCTTCAGAAATGAAAGAGGGAGTGAATAGAGCTCCATTCACTTCCTCCTTTGAACTCCCGCAAAATATTGTGAGACTTCATTGTGCAGGAAATTAAAAAAAAAACAAACAAAAAATAACACTTAAAAAGTTTCCAAAAATCACAAATACACACTTTAAAACTTACAGGTAACCTGGGGAGGGTTATAAAAGGTGCATCACTTATCTGGATATTGCAATCTCACCCAGAAGTGTTCATGTCAGAGCAGCCACTGACAGGGTAAATACAGTAAAAAAGAAAGAAAAAAGATGTGAGGTTTCACATGCCGGCTATGCCACCAAAAATGGCAGGGGGATCAATTGACGGCTTAAGCCGTTAACTAAAAGTATGGGTTTTGGCAGGGACATAACCATGAAAGGACGATGTCGTCTGATATGCACACCCTTTTGTGGTTATGTGGCCTCATTATGATGTTGCAGAAATCATGGAACAGCAGACCCACGGATTGGAAAGTGAGTTTTATTACACCGGTGGGCCTGACTGGAATACCTTCCAAAGAGTCAGAGCCAAGAGTTATAGCTACAGAATACTTTTATACAATAATGACAGTATGCAAAGGCCATTCCCTCCTCCTTCTCTTTGGTGTCAGCAATTTCCCTTCCGTGAGACAATTGTTGATAGTTCAAGGCAAGATAGCTCAGGAACATTTGGGTACAGTTCGACCGTTATTAGAGAAAGAATTTGTTTACATCAGCATATCATATGTTTCTGGAACATAGAGTTGATTAGTAAGAAACATTGACTAGGCCTGAGAGTTAAAGGAAAAAGACTTTGCAGACTCCCAGAGTCTCGTGGGCTATATAGTCTGACCCCGAATAGTGATTGTAAGGTGACAGCATTCAGCAAATAGACATTAGAGTGCAAATGGCTACTACAATGACGCCGTATTTGATGCATCTGATAAAGTCCTTATTTATTTATTTTTGCAAAAAGTGTGTGTTAGGTTTTTTGTTCAAATGATTATTGATGAAGGATATAAGACTTTCTCTTAGTTTGTGATCTGGATTGGATTAGGACTCTGGGAAACCAGGGTTCAAATTTCTGTTTCACCATTGAAACCTACTGAGTGACCTTGAGCAAATCACACTCTCTCAGCCTAAGAAGAAGGCAATGACAAACCTTTGCTGAATAAATCTTTCCAAGAAAACCCTAGGATAGGGTTGCCGTAAGTCAGTGCTGACTTGAAGGCAGACAACAACAACAAACCACAACAAACCACTAATACCTATTCTAAGCTATTCTAGCAAGACCCAGCAGCTCTGGGAAAAGCTTGTTTATTAATCAAACAATGGTGGAAAATGCGACAGCATTTTTGTGATGCCTCAAAATATCCTCTGGTGTTATAGTTGTTGGCAACATTTGTACAAAGAATTCCTACATAAATACCCTTTTATTCCATTTGAAGAAAGTTTGCCTGAAGAAATTGCATAATGACCACCTGTTACCTCTCAATAACATAAGGGTTGTCTAAATGGTCAAAAAAACCTTCATGGGAGACTTCCGGTCTGAGTGAAGGCGAGCGAAGATCGATCTAAACGGAGCTCCGGCTCCGATCCCCGTTACTCGGCCGTTGGGGGTGATAACAAGTCAAACCCCCGACAAGAAGACCCCCCCTGGAGAGGGGGAAGCGAAGGGTGCGCTGCGGTGGGCTTGAAAACCCGATCGCGATCGCGGTTGCGAGGGGCGAAAGCCCTTTCTCCGCTGAGAAGGAGAGGAGGAAGAAGCCAGCGGGGCGCGACGGGCAGCAGAAGGCGAATCCCGGCCGAGGCAAGGGTAGGGGGGAGAAGGCAAAAACCCCTGCTTCGCAGAGAAGCCATCAGACCTCACGAAAGAAAGAGGAAGCTAAGAGAAAATTAAGATCGTGAAACGTGCTCTCAGAGGGCTGAGATTTTCTCTCCTGGACAGAAAGGTACCTCTTCCAATTGGCAGCAAGAAGGAAAGGGAAGGAAAGGAAAGGTGATTTTCTTTATATATATTTGTTTTCTTGTTAGACAAAAGGCTACTAAAAGAGATTTTTTTGATCTTCTCCTCTTTTTTTTCTTCTTTTTTTTCCCTTCTTTTTTTTTGGGACTTAATAGTTAAATATATACCCGCTTTGAGAGGTTTTTATTATTATTATTATTACTATTTGTTATATTTTGCAGATTTTTGCTTTGTTTTGTTTTGTTTTTTGATATATTTTGGGCACTTCTTTTTGTATCAGGTTAATTGGTTAAACATATAGCTGTTCTTTTTTTCTCTTGATTTTTTGATCCCTTGAGGTTTTTTTTCTTCTTCTTTTTTCTTTTTTTGTTCTTCTTATGTGTATTTGCAATTAATGGTTTGACATAACTTATCTTGACATAATAAAACTCAGTAGATTGCTGCCAGAACAAGATTGATTTAAATAGTTACTTTTTTGGTAGGCGTCTGTATGGTGTACTGGGGATATAAAGATACAGTGTAGAAGATATCTCATGGATTGTGACCTTGAAATAGCCCAGAAGAGCACATGGCTGGAAAATAGCCAAAGTGAAATAGTCCTTGAAAAGCCACAGTGACTGACTTGGCAACCTTGGATTGAGAGGCGTTTGACAACAGACTGTATCTTTATACCAGGAATGAATAGCAAGGTCAAAAGTAAACTGCTATCTAACAAAAACTAAGCTTCGACTATACAATCCTACAAGATTGTTCCTTTTTTTTTTCTTTCCTCTCCATTTTTCTTTTTTGTCTTTTGTTTTCTGTCTGTTTTTGTGTCTTTTTTTCTTTTTTCCTCCTCTCCAAGCGGGTAAACATATTATTATTATTATTATTTGGTGGGGTTTTTTTTTTTCCCCTTCTTGTTGTGGCTATTTTTTTATTTTTTTTATTTTTTATATCCTTTTTTTCTCCTTTCTTTTTCCCTCTGCCCTTTTTCAATTTTTTTTTATTTTTTCAGGGTTGTTTCTTTTTTCCTTTTTTGATTTTTCTTTCTTGCCTTTTTGGGTTTTTTTTTTGTCTTTTTGATTTTTTTTTTGATTTTTCATTTTTATTTTCTATAAATATTTTCCCCCACCACTTTTTTTTTCTTTTTTTATATAAATTTTTCCCTCCTCTGTTTTTTTTTTCCCTCCCTACATTTGGGGGGTGAGTATCCTTTTTCATCTACTTCATCTGCTACCTAAGAAGAACTAAAATTCCTTACAAGAGAAAGAAATAGAAAAGAAGTAAGAAGTAAGAAGAGAAAAAGATTGATAAGAGATAGTAAAGTTGGAGGAAGAGGAGGAACTGAAATTGAAAGAAGGGCAAGAAAGAAAGAAGTGAAAATAAAAAGAAGTTACTATGGCATCAGGATTGAGGAACAGAACAAAACTTACTGATACAAATAACGTACTGGGAAGGAGGGGGTCAACTGAAGAAGGAACACCACAATATATGTTAAAGTTTATGGAGGAAATACGCGATTTCAGGAAAGATGTGAGTGTCCAATTGGGAGATATTAACACTAAATTTAATGCACTGCATACAATACTAGCCCAAACGAAAAAGGAAGTGAAAGAAAATAAAGATGATATTCAGACCCTGAAAAAAGAAAATGAGGAACTAAATGCTGAGTTGGAAATAATGCGGGACCATCTAGCACTAGCAGAACAGAGGGAAAAGGAATCATGGATAAGAATAAGAGGATTAAGAGAAGTTCCCAAAGAAGACACAAGGATGTTGATAATAGAATTACTTGCCAAGAACTTAGAATGGAGCGAGGACCAAGTGGGAAAAGAACTGGATCGGGTATATAGAATGAAATCGTTGTTTGCTACTAGAAGAAACCTTCCCAGAGACATTATTGTACAATGTGTGAGAAAATCAGTTAGAGATTACATATTGGAGACACACTTTAATAAAGGAATGTGGTATGAGGGTAAACTTCTCATCCTGATGAAAGAAATTCCCACTAGAATATTAAGAAGACGCAAGGATTATCAGTTTCTAGTGGAATTACTAAAGAAAGAAAAAATCCCCTTCAGCTGGGACAGACTTGAAGGAGTTCTCTTCACATTCAAAAAAGAGAGAATAAAGATTGACTCAATAGAAAAAGCAAAAGACTTTATTAGGAAAAATAAGAAGGAATTTGGACTACAACGTAAAAAACAAGAGGAAGAGGATGGAGAAGAGGAAGAGCAAGATGAAAGGAAAGAGGACTTAAGAAACGTACAGGATGAGGAGGATAGGAGAGAGAAGAAGGTGGAGGAGGAAAGCAGGAGAGAAGAGGGGGAGAAGAGTAAAGAATCTAGTGCACTCGATCTGAGCGAAGTGAACTGACTTTATAAGCTTTGATAAAGGTTGGGGGGGTAATTCCAAATAAATAAAGTTTTGATTAATAAATAGATGTTGGGGTTAAAATTCCTGACTTGGAATGTAAAAGGGTTAAATTCATCTAGGAAAAGAAAAATTGTATTCCATCACCTAAGAAAGAACAAAGCGGATGTTATATGCATACAGGAAACTAAGATCAAAAAATCACATAAGCATTTACTAAAACAGAAAAATTTGGGGGAGGAATTCACCTCAGCAGGACAGAAAAAGAGAAAAGGTGTAGCATTATATGTAAGACCAAATCTGAACCCAAAGCAAATTTACTCTGATGAGAAAGGGAGATGTGTAATGGTGGAAATAGTGGTAAATAATAATAAAATATTAGTAATAGGAATTTATGTTCCAGTAGAGGAAAAATTCACCTTTTTTAATGATCTAAAAAAAAGAATGAGTCAAATGGATTATAGAAGCTGGTGTATACTAGGAGATTTTAATGGTGTTGTGGATCCATCTGTTGATAGAAAATCAGATAATAAGAATAAAAGTGCTAAAACATATCAAGGGAAATTAGCAAAAGACTTTTTTGATATAGTAGAGGAATTTCAATTAGTCGACGTATGGAGATTTAAAGAAGGGGTGAACAAAGGATATACTTTTTATTCAGATGTACACAATTCGTTCTCCAGGATTGATATGATTTGGATGAGCAATAATCTCATACATTCTATTAAGAAGGTTGATATTTTACCCAAACCATTATCTGACCATAACCCAATGGTGGTAATTATAAAGGATAAAAATAGAGTAAGGAATTGGAGGTTAAATAAATCTCTACTCCTAAAAGAGGAAGTGGTAGAAGACTGTAAGAAAAAATTGAAAGAATATTTTGACTTGAATTTAAATAAAGGAGTGGGAGTAAATACTGTATGGGACGCAGGGAAAGCAGTGATGAGGGGCATATTTACACAGTGGAGTATAATAATTAATAGGAGAAAACAAGAAAGTAGAGATAAAGTATTAGAAGAAATAAGAATAAAAGAACAAGAATTAATAAAAAAACCAAATAACAAAATGATTAAGAGTCAAATCAAAATATTGCAAAACCAAATAGTAATGATGACAACTGATGAGCTGAAGAAAAACCTAGATTTCTTAAAGCAAAAAGAATTTGAACATGGGAATAAACCTGGTAGATGGTTATTGTATAAATTAAGAAAAGAAAGATCCAAGAAATTAATAACGAAAATCAAGGTGGGAGACAGGGAGATAACAGATGAAACTGAAATGCAAAAAGTATTTCACAATTATTTTAAATTATTGTATCAAAACAAGGAAAATCTTTTAGTCCAAGGAAGAGATTATATTAAGAAGTGTAAAATTCTTAAGCTGACAGAAATGCAAAGAGAGGAATTGAATAAAGACATAACGATAGAAGAAATTATAGGGGTAGTAAGAAAAATGAAAGGAAATAAGACACCAGGACCAGATGGCCTGACAGGGGAATATTATAAAATATTCTATGTTGAATTAGTAGGACCCTTTTCACTGGTGATAAGGAACATCCTAAAGAATAATCAAGTACCAGACAGTTGGAGGGAAGCAAATATTGTATTAATACCAAAGGAAGACAAAGACACTACACAGGTGAAGAATTATAGACCAATTTCTTTATTAAACGAAGATTATAAGATCTTCGCAGCGATCGTAGCAAAAAGGTTAAAAGGGTATTTACAAGAATTTATACATAGTGATCAAAACGGCTTTTTACCTAAAAGACAAATAAAAAATAATATTAGGACGGTAATTAATGTGTTAGAATATCTACATTATCACAATGAAATAAAAGGAGCCCTGATTTTTATAGACGCTGAAAAAGCGTTTGATAATTTAAAATGGTCATTCATGCTACAGACAATAGAGGAAATGGGATTTGGTGAGAGATTCTATAAATGGATTCAGGCAATATATACTACACAGAAAGCAAGGTTAAGTATAAATGGGAAATTATCAGAAGAAATACAAATTGAGAAAGGAACTAGACAGGGATGTCCCTTATCACCGTTATTATTTATATTAATTCTAGAAATTCTAAATAATGAAATAAGAAAAGATAAAGTGATAAAAGGAATCAAAATCAAAAAAGAAGAGTTTAAATTAAAAGCATTCGCGGACGACCTAGTAATTATATTAGAAGAGCCATTAAAAGGCATTGAGCAATTGGTATTGAAGATAGAAGAATTTGGCAAAGTGGCAGGTTTCAAGATAAATAAAGAAAAAACTAAAATACTAACAAAAAATCTGAGTATACAAGAAAAGGAGGGATTAGGCAAGATAACAAATTTTGAAATTGTTAAGAAAGTGAGATATCTGGGTATTAACTTAACGACTAATAACCAACAACTATTTCAAAACAACTATGATAAAATATGGAAGGATATAAAAGGGGATTTGGGAAAATGGAATGATTTAAATTTATCTCTGATGGGGAGAATCTCTACTATTAAAATGAGTGTTTTGCCCAAACTTATGTTCCTATTTCAGACAATACCAATTATCTATTCAAATAAAATTCTTATGAATTGGCAGAGAGAATTAGTGAGATTTTTGTGGGCAGGAAGGAAACCAAGAATTAAATGGAAGATTTTGACAGATGCTAGAGAACGAGGAGGCTTGGGGATGCCGGATATGAGGATATACTATGAAGCAGTATGCCTGTCATGGATAAAGCAATGGATTCTATTAGATAATAAAAGAAATTTGGAATTAGAGGGACATGAACTAAAAATGGGATGGCACGGTTATTTGGGTTATGACAAGGTTAAGGTAAATAAAGAATTTAAAAATCATGTAATAAGGAAATCCTTGATTAGAGTTTGGGATAAATATAAACACAGACTCTGTCCAAAAATACCAGGATGGCTTTCTCCCCAAGAGGCCTTCTGCAAAAAGGAATTAAGAGATGATAATTGGTTAACATATAAGGATCTAATGGAGAAAAAGGTAGGAGTATGGAGTATTAAAGAGTGGGAGAAGTTAAAGGATGAAGGAATACAAATGCAATGGTTACATTACTATCAGGTAAGGGCTAGAATCAAAGAAGACTTGAAGGATAAACAATATGAAGAGGAAATATCAGAATTTGAGAAGATAATAAAAACGGAAGATGGACATCTAATTAGTAAGATCTATAGACTACTCCTAAGGTACAATACAGAAGAAGAGCAAATCAAACAATGTATGTTGAATTGGGCAAAAGATATAGGTCATATTATAGATATAGATCAATGGGAGGATGTTTGGCGAAAGGGACTAAATTTCACGTGTAGTTATAATTTAAAAGAGAATTTCTACAAGATGATGCACAGATGGTATATGACACCTATAAAAATAGCAAAAATGAAGAAAAGTAACTTAATTGCTTGTTGGAAATGTGAAGAACAAAAGGGAACGTTTTACCACATGTGGTGGGAATGTGGTAAAATACGGAGATATTGGAATAAGATAAATAAGGAGATTGAAAAGATAGTTGGTTTTGGTATAGGATTGAGACCAGAACTCTATCTATTAAATATGATAAATTTAGAAAATGGAAAAGAGAAGGAGAATAGAACATTAATAACCTACTTAATCACGGCAGCGCGAGTGGTTTTGGCCAAAAGGTGGAAGTCTACAGAAATTCCAACAAGATTAGAATGGAAAGAGAAAGTAATGGAATTGGCGCAAATGGATAAATTAACAAATTTGGTGAGAGGGAAAGTATTGGAGAGGTATTTAAAAGTATGGGAACCATTTATAAAATACATGAAACAAAAAGAAGGAGAGGTCAGTACAATTGGGTTTAGTAGCTAATACGTGAAGTTATTTACTCAAGTTTCCTTACCTTGATGTTGCTGTTATGATGGATATCCATTGTATAATGTTAATGATAATCTTTAGGTGTTGTAATTTGATAGAGAAGGACATTTAAAGCCAAACAAAAGAGTGTTGGAAGTTTATGATGAACAAGAGTGTTGCATAATGGATATAGAACGAATTGAAAATGAAAGTGGTACTAGCAGTTATCTGGTTTGTTAAAAAGGAAAAAAAGAAGGTATAAATGAAATATCCGTAGGAGATGGAGAAAGAATAGAATCAAGGGCAGGAAGAGAGCACGTGGGGAGTTTGTTTTATTCACATGTTTTGTCTAGTCTTGTTGATTACTCACTGTTGTTGTTTCTGTTATTGTTATTGATGTGTTGGTGTATGCAAATTGCATGTTATGTTATATGTCTAATAAATGTTAAATAAAATTTAAAAAAAATTTAAAAAAAAAAAAAATAAATGGTCAAAAAAACCTTCATGGAATTTGCTGGGAATCCTACCTGTCTAAATGGGATCATGCACCAATCCACACTATTCAGGAGGGAGGCCCAAAACTGCAAAAACAACACAGGAAAAGCCTTTGTGGCATGTCCCGTAGTTAAAAACAAAAAACAAAAACTGTGAGGGAGGTGCGTATTCCTGCTTGTTAGGATAAGTAATTCAAGAGGAAGCTCAAAGCTGATTGGCCAGGTGAGAGCAGGGGCGGGGCTTGCTAACAGGGCAAGTGCCCACTGCTGCCATGTTGGATTTTCATCTTAGCAAGCAATTGCTAAGGTGATAAAACGGGGTGTTTATTTTTTGTTTTGCTTTCCTGTTAAATTGGAAAATCACTCTATCGCTCCAGGACAGCTTGGATGATTAAAAAAAAAATTGGTGGAGAACTAACACAAGTAAATCACTCATGGCCACCATCTGGAATATGAGGCTTATGGGGGCTTCTGAGGCCAAAAACGCTGTTAAGACATGTTGCTGCTGCTGCAAAATGCCATTAGTAGGAAGTACTCTGTTCCCCCCCCTCATGTAGATGGGCCCATAGATTTGTCAGTGATAGATGATCTGATGTCTGGGTTTGAATGACTAAAAGCCTTGCTATTGTCAAGAGAGCACACAAGGCAGCATCCCTGGGTTGCGTTGAGTTGAAGCAAAAAATTTAGAATTTGAAATCGGTTTTTATCCAGTTTTTCACATATGTTCCCAAATTGTCCTAACCTCAGACCTCTGTTCAGCAGCCTATTCTGGTTAGATAAATTTTTATGTTTTTCCCACCACAGGGTTTAATTCCTCGGAGGATAATATAGGAGTCAGCCATGTTAAAAGCATCCATTAAATTGAAAAGCTGTTTTACATTATCTATTACAGCATAGCCATCAAGAAAGTAATCACCAGCTTTGACTACACCATTTAAAGTGAAGTGAATTTGCATGTTCATATCCATTGTATGACAGCCCCATTAGACTGCAGAAATTGAGAACCTTTTATACTGGTTGTCACAATTATCTGGCTGAGGTACAGTGATGGTATTCTCCTTCAGAAACATGAACCTGTGCATAGTGAGAGATACACTAGCCAATGTAGGGTCCTCTGGGAGGAATTTGTTGCAGTCACAAAGACCTAGGCTGGCGACTACCTCCCAGAGGGCTTTCTCGGCTGTCGCCCCCAAATTGTGGAACGGCCTGCCCGACGAGATCCGCCTATTGACATCATTAGACAGCTTTAAAAAGGCTGTCAAGACGGTTCTCTTCGGGCAGGCTTTTCCGGAATAGCTAACCCCGGCCTCTGGAACCCCCTCTGGAGGTTCCTTTTGGGTCTCCTAACAGATGCTGCCTGCTTAAAAGGATATTTAGCATATGGTAATACATATTGATTTTAACTTGTATTGATTTTAACTTGCATTAATTTAATAATGTTTTAAGGGGAGGGAGGGATTTTGGGTTGTTTTATACTGTCTACCATTTTATCATTGTAAGCCGCCCCGATTGCTTGCAGAGGGGCGGGATATAAATAAATTTTATTATTATTATTATTATTAGGGTGTTGGAAGGGACCTAGCTTTCCTCTCTTTCTCCCCTTTCCCCATTCTTTCCTCTATCAGTTCCAGGATTTCATGTCAATACTGTACTTGGTGCAGGCCTACACCAAAATATTAGCATTCTGTTGGTAGTAAATACCGACTATTTCTTCAAGTCAAGTTTTTCTTTGGTTCTTTGTATACCAAGCTTTTTTTTTTTAAAGTCTTGTTTTCTCTAGGCATCATAAATGGTATGTCATACGCCAAGTCTAACTATGCAAATCATCCCATTTGCACCTGGATTATTTTCCATGACTCCTTCCTGTGGAATCCTGAGATTTGTACTTTGGTGAAGCACCAGTGCTCTTTGGCAGAGAAGGCTAAAAACCTTGTAAAACTATAAATCCCAGGTTCAATAGGAAGGAGCCATGGAAAATAACCCAATTTCAAACTGGATTATTTGTGCAGTGTGGATTTGCAATAGTCCTCTGCTTTGGACATTTTCCTCATTATTTCAGTACATCAGAAAATAGGAATTGCTTAAAAAACAATTTGTAAGCCACTCTGATAGCCTTGTGGCTGAAGAGCGGGGTATAAGTAACTAACTAAAAATAAATAAATAAAATAAATAAAGGTCCAAAGCAGAGGACTATGGTATACCATTTATGATGCCTAGAGAAAACGAGAGTTAAAAAAACCATCTAGGTACAGGTTGACCCCTATATCCACAGAGTCAGTACCCACAGTTTCACTTATCCATGTCCGAAAAAAATATGTTCTCTCTAGGCATTTCTAAGTTCTCCAATGCAATTCTATGGTTAACTTCTGGCATTCGTCTCATTGAAAATAATAGGATTCCCTATTATCCATGGTTTCAGGTATCTACTGCATGTCTTGGATATGGGGTGGATATGGAGGTCGACCATGTGTATTGAGAACTCTTGGAATCATCAAACTCCAAGGCGCCTGGTAGTTTAAACAGAGCCATGGGGAGTTGATGTATGACAATGACAGAAAAAGTCATCCATGAAGTAGAATTTTTCCTTGCACATAATATTTAAGCGCCTCTCTTGAATAGAACCTGGCATCTCTGTTTGTGAGATGAGAAAGAATGTCTGCCTCTCTTCTTGACCGTGCTGGCATGAAACACAAAATCAAACTTGGTGGGGCATCAGGGTGCAGCTGATATATTCTCCTAGGAGCAACGTAGTTGTTTGAAGGGAAGCTCTTGGAACACTCTTGACAACTATAGCTTTAATGCATGGGAAGCAATCATTTCCCATGTAGAATGCTAAACTGGAATGCTGAGTGGGCGAGTGTTTGCAATCTTCACAGGACATTAATAATAGTATGAAGGAGATCTGTTAGTGATTTGTATGATGCACTTAGTAAGGATGGTATAAAAGGTAATGCTAAGGAGTTAATCCCTGTGGCTTTAAACAAATAATGGTGTTATCTAATAGGAAATGGGTGGCATGTTGGTTGTCATCTCCAATATCGTCATCCAACTCAAAATCCTTATCCATACATTTCTTATTCACCACAACTAATTTTGGCTAGACAGCAGGCTCTGTTTCTTACAACAGAGTAAAACTGATTATGGAATATGAGGGAAAGAGTCTAGAGAATGTTCCCAAAATGCAAAGTGTCAAAGGAACGCCCCCCTCAAAATCTGTACTTAGAACAGTTTGGTTGTGGAATCTCTTGCCATTTGGGGAGAGAAGACAGATTGGGTGTTATGTGTGAGAGAGACAAGAGCTAATGATTTGAGGAAAGAAAGACCAAATCCTGTTCTGAAGATGAGCAGTAGTAGTAGTCAAAGAATAATCTCAAACAATACAAGCCATTCTTGTTCCTCCCAGAAAGCATTTGGTGTAAGGAATGTATACAATATACATGTGAGTGTAATAACAAACAGCTTCAAATGTACAGACAAATTCTAATTCTTACTTTTTATAGAGATGCTAAATGCTCTACAGCTGGTACACCCAGAGCTGCTGAAGGCTTTCCTGGCACCATCAGAAACCACAGAAACGAAGAAATGTGACTTTGGGGTTGTGATAGTGATTATAAAATAGACACACATTTGACTTTCAATTAAGCTGATATTTTGAAGAACCAAGTTCTGTTCCATTTAGAATTTATGGAAATGACATGCAACCCTCAGAGATGGATAGAATCTCAAGCAAATGGGCACACATGTGGACGTATCTATTATTAGGTATTAATGTTTTTATTTAAAGCACTTATTCCTTGCTCTTCAGCCAAAAAGGTTCCCAATGTGGCTTACAAATAGTGGACAGTTCCTACCTTCAGGCTTATAAAGATATGACACACAAGGGGCAAGGGGTGGGAAGGAAGGAAATCAAATTTAGCAGCTGCTAAGACACACAACAACAACAACAACAACAACAACAACAACAACAACAAATACTGCTGTGCTGGAAATATGATTTAGTTGCGCTTCTCCCTCTGTACAACTGCATTTTGGATTTATTGGCTTATAGTGAACAAATCTCTGCAAATGCATCACAACTGAATCTTAAACCTTTGTTTTTGGAGAAGAGTTAGTATGCTGAAATATTCACTGATTGATTTTTTCCAAGACAGCCTTCCAAGAAAACCCTTACTTTGAAGACCCACCTGGAAGTTAGGCTTTGGAGAAATAAGATACTATAGCTCCTCACCCTCCACCAGCCCAACAATACTGGCAACAACTTGTGTGTCTCCCCTCACTGCCGCTGAGCCATCCTGGAAAAAGTGCATCGGCTAGCATAACAGACTGTTACATTATCATAGTCCACCAACAGGATTTCAGCCTCTTTGGCTCTTCTTTCAGATCGAATACTTCTCCATTGCTCCATCCCGTCAATGAATTAGGTTGTAGTCCATGAATGCTTATATCAAATAAAGCTTGTGAGTCTTTGTTTCTAAGATATCACTAGATTCTCTGTTTCTAAGGTACCACTGGATTGCCTAAAGACTAGTCCAGATGGTGAAAAATTCCCCTCTTAGAATCTATGGGGAAGCCCATGAGTCCAAATGGGATCACACAGTGTTCTGTCCTTTTCAGAGGGAGGGGGAGCAAAATTCGGGGAAAGTCCACAGCAGTAGCCTCTGGGACTTTTCCCTTGTTTTTTAAAAACCCCAAAGGAAATGAGCATCTCACCTGTTAGGACAACAGAATCACATTGCATTGCATTGCATTGCATTGCATTGCATTGCATTGCAGAAGAGGACAGGTGATTGGTTGGACGTTCACAGGGGGAGGAGCTTGGTAAGGTGGCAGATAGCCATGTTTGACTGTCGCTGTAGCGATCGTGCACTGAAGCAATGAAACAGGATTTCTTTCCTTGTTTTTTTTAATTATTTAAGTAGAAGATCACTCTTCTGCACATTGGAGTTAGGGTTTTTTTTTTTTTTAATATTGTTTGGTGGGGTCAAGTTGGAGAGTACAAAACTGCAAGTAATTCATTCATGGCCACCATCTTGATTCTCTGGCATGCCTCTGTGTGAATAGGAAACATGGCAAGCTTCACACACCAGTGATCTTGCCAAAAAAATTGTTGAGACAGATGACAGCTGCTGTGAATTGATGTTTCTGTGCCACAATTCACATTTTATTCCCTCATGTAGACTGGCCCTAATTAGAGTTTTTCTTCTTCAACTTCTATGTGTAACTCACAAGGGGGCTGGCTCATTAAGGGCTTGGTGATGTCACCATGCCCCCCATTTCCTACATGCACAGAGGCAGCTGCTCTCAAAAGATATAGCCTCTCCTTGGGGGCAGCTCATCTGGGGGCATCATAAGGTTGGCTGAGAAGTGCCTTATTGCAAGACATGAGTCAGTGGGAAGCAGAGGAATCCTGGCAGGTAAAGGATCTAAAGAGCAAAGTTATTCTCTGCATGAAATTTCCAGCTTGGAAGCATCAGCATGACTCCATTTAGATTTTCTATTTCTGGGTGAGCTTTTTAAAAATGCTTTTTACCTACTCTCATTACCCCCTCCCCCATTTTTCCTTAGCATCTGTGAAAGGATTGGAATTCCTAAGTAGTGGCTCTCATTCTTTACATGCACTACGTCCCAGATTTGGGCCTTGCTTATGCAGCTCATCACTTGGTCAGTTCTGCTTTATGATACAGAGAATGTCCATCAAGGCAAAGAAAGGGCAACAGAAGCACTGGAAGAATTCAGCACCTTGCATCAGGGTCCAGTCCAGAAAGGTGTGGAAGCCATGGGCTGATGGATTCAGCTGTGAGGAAGAGGTCAACCCCATAGGGAAAATAACTACAGCCATGAAAGCTACAGCCAAAAAGCCCAGCAATGCATCAGTACTGCAGGGCCTTTTGCAGACATTGAAGCCAGCTGGAGACAAAGTGGCACAGCTGTGGTCTTAATCCAACTCAAGCAAAACACTAGCAGCTGCAGCTGCCTTTATGAGAGACCTCGGGGGACCCTAAGAAATCATGAGGACAGCAAGTTGTGAGATCTCCCTGAAACAGCTCTTGCAGCAGTGCATCAAGTGTGGAGAGGACCTTGTCAGAGGGAGACAAGGCAGTCAAAAATAAGCAAAGAAGCAAGGGATGTAGCAAAGGCATTGCAAATTAGCCAAAAGTCAAAGGGGGTCAGACAGCCCTGGAATCTCCAGTGAGCCTTCAAGGAATGAAACATGACCTTCAATGAGGGATTGCTGGAGGGCAGTGCTGCTTGTCCCTGCTTTGCTGGGCCCTTAAAAGGAGGCAAGTGGGGACCAGTCAGCCTTAGAGGCCTCCAGTGGTATGGGGTGAGGAACGGGCCACTGACTCAGCACTGGTTTCCTCCATCTTTGAGGATAACAAGGATCTCATGGAGATTCATATGCCCAAGAAAATTAGGGAAAAGTTATTGGATGGCAGGTTTGATTATGAAGAAAAACACTTTGCAACCACCTTTGCACTGGACTTCTTTGGAGAGCCCTAAGGATTGGTGACTTAGTGTTAGATTCTCAGTGTGATTGCTTGGGGAGGGCTTAATGAGTAGAAGGCATCTCCCTTAATACTGGTGAGGTTAGGTTGCTGATTCAGAGGTCTAAGTATGGCCAGAAGGGGCGTGATACAGTGTTATTCCTTTGTGCTACAGCAGGCACCCCATCCTTGCCCAGGCGTGGCTAAGGAGTTTCTTCCCACCCATCCTTCTCATCCTGGATTCCTTCTCACCCATGATGACCAGATCCCCCTTTCCAGACTCCAGGGCATGTCTGTCAGGGGGCATTCATTGATAGATGTCATTGCAGTGACCAACTGTTGGCCTTCAGAGATTACTTTCACCATTTGCTAATTTTCCTCATTTAAGTTACAGCCCATCACCTCATGTCAATGTGGATCTGTGAGCATAGCATTAAACGCAGACGTCTGGGAAAGATTTGGCTGGAAAAGGCTGGGGGAGAGCACCCTTCTTTAGAACATGCTATTTATGACCTACACGAAACTACTGGGAAAGGTTATCTGGAGTTTGGAGTTGGGTGTCATCGATATGCTGATGACACCCCACTCTTCTCTCTCCTTTCCACCCAATTCTAAGGAAATGTTCTCTGTGCTAAACCAATGTCTGCTGTTGGTGATGGGCTAGATGAGGGCAAACATGTTGGAGCTCAATACAGGCAAGACAGAGGTGCTCCTGGTCAGTTGAAAGGCAGGTTAGTGTGTAGGAATACAGCCTGAGCTGGATGGGGTTACACTTCCCCTGAAATCTCAGGTTTGCACTTGGCTATACTCCTGTACTCAGACTTGAGCCTGGTTGCTTTTGGCAGTGGCCAGGAGTTTGTTTGCACAGCTAAAATTGATGTGCCACCTGCTCCCATTCCTTGAGATGTCAGATCTGACCATGGTGACACATGCCTTGATTACATCCGATTAGGAGTTCTATAACACAGTCTATAAGGGATTGCGTTTGGAAACTGCTCAGAAACTACAGCAGGTCCAAAATGTTGTGGGCAGGCTGCTGGCTGGGGAGGGCCATGAGGACCGTGTAACACCCGCATTGAAACAGCTCCACTGGCTACCAGTCCATTTCTCAGCATAATTCAAAGTGCTGGTTAAGACTGTTAAAGCCCTTAATGGCTTGGATCCACACTAACTGAAACACTGTATCTCACTATACAAGCCGGCCCAATTTCTAAGGAGATTTTCACACGGGCTATATATCCCGTGGCAGGAACAGAATAGGGTCGGGAAAGGTTTTCCCTTTCGGACGACGTTGACCCCGTTCTGTCCTTCATCTATCCTACTCCCATGACTGTTCCAGAACAATGTAATCACGATTTTTCATCGTGAATAGACCTCCCGTTCCGTCACTATCACGGAATCACAGGTGTGCGAACAGGAGCCCCATTCCTGTTCCGAAATGACAGCCGTGGAGGGGAGGTCCATTCTGAGCACTTCCTGGTATGATCTGGACATCGAGGTAAGTGGCACCCTTTATTTTACCCTCCCTGTTTTGATTATGTGGTTTAAAGAGTGCTTTTGTGCTTGGTGAACTGATTTTATGTTTGGGAGAGTTTTATTTTTTAAATTTACTGTCCGGCGTTATCACGTGATAACGTGATAACGTGATAACGTTTCAGATGGCCAGTCGTAAAAGCAGCCTTACGACGGCTGCATTTACGGCCAGCCAGCGAGGGGAGGGGGAGCCCGTTCCTGCTGCGGAATTAAGGTGAGTGTGCGAAAGATTTATGTTATTCCGTGGCAGGAACGGGAGAGGAGGTAGCGGGGCAGTAACGGGACATTTTGGCCCCGTGTGAAAATCTCCTTAGTCCCTCAAGGAAGGGCTTTCTCTCAGTTCCACCACCATCACAGGCATGTTTGGTGAGGGCACAACCCTCTCAGTACTGTAAGCTGCTCCCAAGTTGTGGAACTCCCTTCCTTGGGAAGCTCAGTTGGCCCTCTCCCTGCTGTCTTTCCACCAGCAGGCAAATAACTTTAAAAAAAAAATAGGCAGGACTTTGGTTTTTAACTTGTTGCAGAATACAGAGCTTTTAATGGGGTGTATTCCATCTGTTCCTTTTTATGACATTTTAACTGTGTTTTTAAAACTGTTTTTAACTTGTGCTTTTAAACAGAATTGTTGTTTAACTGTTTGGGTTTTTTTTTTTTACACTTTTGTATTAATAGTTTTTTGTAAATGTACTGTGTTTCAACTTCTTGTAAGCTGCCTTGAAACCTGTGTTGGGAGAAAGACAGGATTTAAATTAAATGTATACGGTAAATAGAACAATGTTACTCCAGGTGGTGGTCCATGGAGTGTTGCTGGCTCCTAAGCCATCAGCTGCCAGTCCTTGGAGAATGCTTAGGAAAGAAACAAATAGTTGTAGCTAATGGGGGTGGGGGAAGGAAATGGTACTCGTTCCTGACATATTGGATATCTTAGTCCCCCACATCAGATACCTTAAGAAACTCTGGTTTAGGAGAGCATGTGCAGATCATGTCTCTTGGGCAGAAAGGAATGCTGTGAGACTCCCTTTCGTTCAATGATCCTAGGGCAAGCCAAGCATGCTGACTGTCCAGATGACCCAGGAATCAACTTGGAGAGAAAGACTTGGGCACACACAAATGACTGGACCTCTCATTTGCTGTAAAGGTTGATCTTTGGGCTTTGCATGCCTGCTTCCTCAACACCACTATCATGTGGTTCAATATGCTGGAATGCTGTAGCAGAGACCAGGGTCATAGTGGTGGGAGACCACTTTGGCCAGAGGTTTGAATCAAACACTTGTAGAGGCTTTTGAAATTGGTCTGCAAATGGCGCAAACCCCTACCATAGTGAATTCAATGTTTGGATCAATAAATAGTGTTCCAGCCTTCTTAAGAATTTGCTTTGATTGTGAGAGTGCATTGAAGGAAGAACATCAACATACATGCCACACAATCTGCATGTGAAACCAACAACATCACAAATAGGACTTTTCTTGCTACAAGCACTTTGCTAAAGTGAAACTGACATTTCCCAATAACTTCAATTTCCTATCAGTCTGTGTTGTGGCTTTTGTGTGTCTACTGCCAAGACACTGTTTGGGTAACAGTTAATAATCAGTTATCTGGACTACCTCACCATAAACATTTCATGGTTTCATCACTCCTGTTTTATTTAATTCCCCTTGTCATCAAAATATATATTATTGGAGCCATTCAATTTAGTTTAGGCTGTTCTATTTTTTTCTTTAAGCACAGTTAAAAGTACAGTTTTGCATATATTTTACCCTTCATTCTTTGGAGTCAGGTTCCTGGTGATTCCCATCCCAATAGATCAGTTAGAACAAGAGTCAGTGGTAGATCTCTGTTTTACTTACAGTATATTAACAAGAATGTCTGACTCCTAACTGTTGAACTATAAGAAAGAATAGCATTCTCACCACAGCCTATGACCTAAAATTATACTGAATGGATTAAAGAAGCTTGGAGTAACCAAGAGCAGATTTTTATATGGAAGGACTGTGAGCGCCATTCAGTTATAGCACTCAAAACCAATCTCAAATCCTAGGCTCAGAATTCTTTGATTCTAAAGTGTATTTTTTCCCCACAAGGCTCCTGTCAGTGCATCTCACTTCTGTTTTTTTAAAAAAGTCAAACTTTTGGTCAACATTTGGTTCTCTGTATGTTTTGAACTTCATCTCCTAGAAGTCCTAGCCAGTATGGCCAATGCTCAAGAATTCTGGGAGTTGAAGTCCAAAACATCCAGGAAACCAAAGGGTGAGAACCACTGCTTCAGGTTATCTGTCCCTCCGAATGACAGTCCTTAGACTGGGATGGGCAACTGTGGTATGCCTGGGGAGCCACTTTGCTCAAGGATCACACTTCTTACTATTTTTTAAAAATGTTTTTGTTGTTGTTGTTACTACTACTACTATGTAATTTTAATTTTTAATTTTTCATAAAAAGAATATATATGTGGTTAAAATCAGCTGTATATACTGTATATACCCCTGCATCCGTAGGACCGGTACCCACAGTTTCACTTACCCATGTCCCCCAAAAATATGTTCTCTCTAGGCATTGTCTAGGGACTTTATCAGACCAGGCAAATATGGCATCATAAGGACGCCAGATGATGTTGTCCTTTCGGGATCATGTTTTGTGAAAGACCCATCCTATTTTATTGATGGCTCAAGCTGTCAATTGACCCCCCATGGCACTTTTGTGCCGGCACTGCTGGCATTTGAATCCGTGCACCATTGTAATGACGTGAATGCAGCGTGAATGGCCAGTCCGGCGAGAACACTTCTGGGTGAAATTGCAACATCCAGGTAGGCGACACACTTTTTATGACCCTCCCCAGTTTACTTGGGACTTTTTTTAGTGTGTTTATGTGCTTTGTGTAACTTTTACTATCTTGTTTTTGTTTTTATTTTTGAATTTCCTACACTATGTATATGAGAATACATGGCACTTCAATAGAGGAAGTGCCTCTATTCATTGCCAGGAAGCCTTTTTACGCGAATGCAAGGTAAGTGAGGTATGGGGAGTTCTTTTGCCGGCATAAAAATGGCAGAAGTTATGCCGGAAAAAGAACAGGTTTAGAGGAGGTTGTTTGATAGTCTTATGTCATCCAGTGCGATTCTAATGGTATGCTTCCACTGGAGTTTGACCATAGAGTTGCATTGAAGGACCTAGAAAACGTCTAGAGAGATGTTCGCTCTAGGAATCCCTAGGTCCTCCACCACGACTCTGTGGTATGCTTTGGCTGGAAGTCATTCTTTTAAATAGGATTCACTATTATCCGTGATTTCACATTTCCACAGTAAGTCCAGGAATATATCCCACACGGATATGGGGGGCGGTCATACTGTACTCACAGTTAATCAGTTGCTTTAATCCTGATCAATTCATTTTTATTTTGTGATGTCAAAAGCTTTCATGGCTGGTATCCATAGATTTTCCTTGGTTTTTTTCCGGGCTATGAGGCCGTGTTCTGGAATAGTTTCTTTCTGACGTTTCACCTGCATCTGTGCTGGCATCTTCAGAGATGCTAGCCACAGAGAGGCCAGCCACAGATGCAGGTGAAACATCAGAATGAAACGGTTCCAGAACATGGCCTCATAGCCCAGGAAAAAACCCAAGAAAAATCTATGGATGCTGGCAGTGAAAGCTTTTGACTTCACACAATAAAAATGAATTGATCAGGATTAAAGCAACTGATTAACTGTGAGTACAGTATGACTGCCCCCCATATCTGTGTGGGATATGAACCATGTTGTGGGCTTTACAGAAAGTGACTGTAAGTTCACTTCTGGAAGCTAAGATCAGGCAACATACCATAAAATACCACATAGGTTAAAAAAAAGCCCACAACATGGTTCTGATATGTGGATGGCACTTTCATCATTTGGAACCACGGAGAAGAAGATTTGGTCTCATTCCTGAACAACATCCACCCAACTATCCAATTCAGGATGGAAAAAGAGAAGGAAGGAACACTGCCATTCTTGGATGTCCTAGTCATCTGCAAACCAAACCAACGGTTAGGCCACAAGGTATACAACCCCCCCCCCACACACACACACATGGACAGATACCTACACAAGAACTCCAATCATCACCCAGGACAAAAAAGAAGCACGATAAAAACATTGGTAGACCATGCAAAAAGGATCTGCAAACCCCACTACCTGGAGGGCAAACTGAGGCACCTAAACTGGGCCCTACAGGTTAATGGTTAGTCCAGATCAGACATCACAAGAGCAGCCAGACCCAGAAAAAACCACAGGAATGAAGAAGAAAAACAGCCACCCAAAGGGAAGGTATTTTTACCATACATCAAAGGAGTCACAGACAGAATAGGGAAACTGATGAGGAAACACAACCTCCAAACAATCTATAGACCAACCAAAAAAATCCAAGAAATGCTACACTCAGCAAAGGACAAAAGAGACCCTCTCACAGCTGCAGGAGTTTACTGCATACCATGCAGCTGTGGACAAGTTTACATAGGGACCACTAAATGCAGTGTGCAAACACAAATCAAGGAACATGAGAGACACTGCAGACTGGGCCAGCCAGAAAAATCAGCAGTAGCAGAACACATTATAAACCAATCTGGACACAAAATGCTATTTTAACACACAGAAATTCTGGACCAGGCCAACAACTATCATGTCAGAATGCACAGAGAAGCTATTGAAATCCACAAACACCTGGACAACTTCAACAGGAAAGAAGAAACCTTAAAAGTAAACAAAATCTGGCTGCCAGTTTTGAAAAACAATAGAATAAAAATTCAACACTTACAAACAAATTCTTCCTAGGGACAGGGGGATTTCCAGCAGCAGTTAATGGCCCATCAACCATCCATTAACCAAACAGACACTAACGAGCTTTGTATTTCTATACCCAGAAACTAACCTTTAAATTTCACAAATTTACATATACTCCCCAATAGGGGGTCACAGCATATATAAGTCCACATACACTCCTACCCAACCATTCTCTGAAGATGCCAGCCACAGATGCAGGCGAAACATCAGAAAGAAACTATTCCAGAACACGGTCTCACAGCCCAGAAAAAAACCAAGGAAAATCTATACTACCAAAACATGTCAACCCCCCCACCCCCCCCCAAAAAAACAGGAAGTGGCTGTAAGTTCACTTCTGGAGGCTAAGATCAGGAGACATACCATAAAGTACCACACAGGTAAAACTGTGACGCAAATTCCATCTTTTAGCTTCAGCACCACCCTCTCAACATGGCCATTTACTGGGCAGAGGAGAGTGGGAGCAGGAAGAAGCATCCAGTTGTATAGATGGACACACAGCAACAAGCATCCTGGGGGACCTCCTGAGAGGTCCCAGAGAATTGTCATTGCTAGCTGTCCTCCTATAGAGGGGTGGGCAACTGTGGACGCATTAGCCCTCTAGGAGAACTTGAAGGGCTGAACATGCATCTGGAAAACACACACACACAAAATTGCCTCCAAATGTTTCTGGGGGTATGGGGACACTTTCCAACATGTTTTAGGTTTCAAAAAAAGTCTACTCTTGGGCTTAAATTGGCCCAGAGGGGTGTAAAATGTGGTAAAATGCACCCCACACACCCCCTGTAGATGTTTTGTTTTTGACCCCGGGCAGGCAGGAGGCTCCAAACATAGAGGATATGCCTTCTGTAGACCCTAGAGTGCATTTGAGGGCTTTATAGAGCCAAAGAAATATGTATGTACGTATGTATGTATGTATTAAATTTATATCCAGCCTTTCTCCCAAAATGGGATTCAGTGCGGCTTACAACAATTTTTAAAAGATTAAGCTAAAGCATTAATTTACAATAGTTAAAAAGAATTAAATAACAATATTATTAAAAGCATGCTTTAAAACAGTTGAAAACACTTACAATATATTTAAACTATAATTTCAATAAAAGATTAAAAAACACAGCATACCACTTTACGCATACACATTACTGCACCATAATTTTTTTTTCAAAATTTCCCTCTGGGGAGCCCAAAAATGGCCCTGGGGGCTGCATGCAGCCCATGAGCTGCTTTTTGCCCATCCCTGTGCTATAGTAACATAGCTGGCTTTGCTGCACCCACCCTCTCCAACACAAGCCAATAAATGTCTATGCTGGATGGGAGATGCAGTAGCTAAAAGGTGGAGTTTTAGAGGGAGTTTAGTCATTTCACACAGCTGATAGAGGATTTTGACCTCTGAAATGACCAAAAAGGTGACCTACACTGATGTAAATTGGACTTGGTGTCTGTGTACCTCATAACAGGATAACGGCTGTTTGTTCGTTTTTTAAGTTAAACAGTGCCATATGGCCCAGCTGTCCTGATCTGGCAGTAACAGTCCCAATCAATCCTCTGTTTCCCACTTTCTCAGCTGCTTTAAAAATGTCCCAGTTTTTCTGTTCGCCTCCCACACTCCCCCTTTGGCTTCACTTTCATTCAGCTGCTACAAACCGAGTTCAAAGTGAGGTAACAGTTACCTCAGCAGGAGGTATGGAAAGGAGAGGTGGCAGGATCTTGTTCTTCCCAGCAGGCTCAGGCAAAAGCAAACTGCTCCTAGCTTGTCTGTTCTTCTTCATTAATAACGTTTGTCATCTTGACCACACTTTGATGTTGCTTGTGAAGGTGAACTGTTCCTCCTGTTTCCAGGAGAGTCAGATCTCTTTTCTTGCCAGAAAAAGGATGTTGCCCCATGGCTGCACTTTGCCCATCATTGCTCTGGGGGTAATTAACAACAACAACAATAACAACTTTGCAGCCTTTTTCTATTCCACGGAGAACTGGAAAGGGGCCAGGACTGGGCTATAAGCATTAGAGTATTGCTTTAGCATGATATGTTTTTCTGATTGTGGATCCAAGACCAGAATGGAGTTACCAAAGTACAGTCATGCAAAACCAGTGTGGGACCACAAAGCTTAGCACAAAGAAAACTGCAGTTCTGGGTGATTTGTAGCCATGCTTCTCTTATAATACTTTGGGACAAGGAGGTGTATGAACAAGTGGAATATGAGGAAGTTTTAAACCTTAAAAAATAACCTTTTCTTTTCATTTTTAATAAAAATCTCAGTGAGTTTAAAATGTAAAAACGCAAACTTTGGATGGGCAGATACAACATATGGAGACATTATCAGCAAATAATGGAAGGAATGGATACGCAGTTCATTTGGAAATCTTTTTGTACTCCCCTGTTTCATATGGCATGTCAACATGGAATCAAGGGTTGTTCTCATTTCCCCAACACTGAGGCTTGTTGATATTTGAAAATAATATGTCAGTCTGAACATAGAGTCTTCCACCACATTTCACAGGAAGCCTAGTCCTAAAGTCTATGCAGACCAAATTCCCATTAATTAAAGATATACTCTGTAAAACTGGACTCGAGGCCCGCCCAAGGAATAAAGTATAAGGCTCTCTTTTTTTGGTGGGAAAGGTTAAAATATTATGCTCCCACAAGTGAAATGTGTAAATCATCTGCCTTAACTTATCTTATGAAGGAGTGCTGAAGTTGGCAGACCAAAAGAAATTCATCCGCACTCAAGAATGCATGTCCAATGGCTTAAAAATGTATCTAGTATTAACAGCATGGAGAGATACTAAATGCTGTTATCATGCTGGCAACTCAAAGGGTTGGCTTGTAAACGGCATGTTTTGAATAACGATCCCATCCTACCCAGGACATATTTATGGTTTCTGATACCTTGGGGTCAATATTTCACGCTTTACCTTTTTTCAACTATCAGGAGGACTAGAAACATGTTGGTTGCCAGAGATTCTTCATAGTGACATTGTTACACCTGGAACTCCCCCCCCCCTTGTGTCATTGGATACTTGCTATCTCATTTTAAACATGTGAAAGTGGTAGTCATATTAGTTTGTTACTGCAAAACCAATGAAGTGTTTGGTAGCGCTCTAGAGAAGAACGGGTTTTATTTGGCATAAAAATCTTGTTTTCTGTGTACCATTGAAAGTGAGAAATAATTTTGAGCAGAAGTATCATGTGCATTAAGGAGTTCACACGAGGGAGGCTGAAAAGTTCTTGGCCTGACTTAGAAGGGAATGGCCTAGAGCTAGGAAACTTACATGCTATAAAGTTCAACATGCTTGGTATATCGTTTCTCGAGTTTCTTTAAACCTTCATATATATATATATGTGTGTGTGTGTGTGTGTGTGTGTGTGTAGTCTGAAATACTACTCTGCTGCTGCTATCACCTCTGAATCATTTGAAAAATTCCTTCCCTTCAAACTGCTTTAAGGCTTGGAAACAGGAAATAGTCATATGGAGCAAGATCTGGTGAGTTGGGTAGATGGTCTATGCACTCAACCCACAAATTCTTCAAAACATCCATCGTCTTGCCAGCCCTGTGTTCCTGGTGTTACAAACTAACCTGGTGGACAATGATCCAACCAGCTGGGCCCATTTGCCCATAGGGCGTGCATTTTCTTGTGGGGGGGATGGCTGGGGGTGGTCGCTGTTGTAGACCTCCAATGCCTTGAAAAACTGGGCCTTCAGAAACTTAAACTTTGTTGAACACTGTGTGGAAGTCCTGCTCAGGCCCCTTTGTTTCAGAGCATGGGCAGCTACTACAAAAAGGTACCAGTTCCTCCTGTTAGTGCTGCTCATCACTCAATGAGCAGCACCAACCTTCAACAAGCAGTCTAGCAAGCTGGTTATTTCCTCAGGCTGCCAGAAGGCAATCTGCTAGAATTGGTGATGAGCAGCCTTCCTTCTCACCAGAACAAATGGTAATGTTTATGTTTGAATAACTGGAGATGGGGCAGGGCTAACGAACATCCTGTCTCTGCTAGCCATAGAGTTGGGAGTAGTTATGTTGATCAAGAAAGCCCACACAGTTTAGGTTAAATATCTCCAAATTCACCCAAATGCCGGCATATACGAGATACCGACTTTAAATGGAATTGATATACCTGACAATGGTGGGGAAAGTTTCTTGCAGCACTGCTTCATTTATGCACAATGGTGGCATTAGGGGGGTTTGGGAGGCCGGACCACACCAGGTGACACCATTGGGGGAAGGGGTGACACCAGCCTTAGTGACACCACAGTCTATGTGGCTGTTCAAAGGGATGGAACATTGTGGTTTTATACCCCCCCCCCTTCTGTCATAAGAAAAGGAAAATGTTAAGCACAGGCTATAAACACTTCTGTTTAGAATTTTTATTTTTACACTTGTGGCAGCAAACAACAGAAATGAGGAAACCGTCACATTGCTCTCTCAGCCAGCAGCAGTGAAGGCACACCACACCACAGCATGTTTTTTTTAAAAAGAAAGAATTCTTACAACTTGTAGCCCTTTAAAAATAAAAGGGGAAAGCCACCAGGCACCCACCCCACCACACAACTGAGCAGTAGGAGAAGCATCTCTATAACAGCCTCCCAAAAAAGCAAACTGGAGAACCTCAAGCTATATCCTCCCAGTCCAAAAATATTCTGCCAACACATCCTGAACAAACTCCCCTTCAAGTTTGTTCTTGTCTTCATCATTTTCCATTAGTGCTCCTAGAGTGTCCAGTACAAGCACATACTGGCACACATGCACCAAAGTAGTTGCAAGCACCTGGTCACTTGTCTTGCAAATATTGTGCAAAATGACAAACACAATAATTAGAGATGAGATATTTTCTTTCACAACCTCCAGTGATGTGAATCTGTATAAATGGAATGGAAATGTTGCCCTTAAAACACACCTCTTGAGCATTTCCCAGGCGAAAGGTGTGAGGGAGAGTTACCAATTCCATAGCCAAGCATAGTTCTATAAAAATTTCTGCAGCTGTTGAGCGACTGAGGCCAAGCTGGTTGGCTGCAAGCCGATAAACACAACAATTTGCAAGCAGCCAACAGTGAGAGTGACTCTTTCCCCCCACAGGGATGGCCTGCCTCATCATCATGTCTTTGTTCTGTGTGGACACAAAGTGTCCACAATGGCAAAAAAGGTGGATAGAGGCACATGGAAACTGCTGGCCCATTTCTCTTCTGACCAGACCAACATCACAAAAACCTCCTACCACTCTTCACTGTATGGGTAAACCCACCAGCTCTGAAATACCAGGGATCCCATGGAATGGCCTTGGCTACTGCTCCCAATAACGATCTAATAAAACACATTTAGGCAACCACTAACCCATGAAGGCCTGGCATGGAGTCGCAGGAAATGTATTGCACAGGCTCCTGCTCAGCTACAAAGGGCAATGTTCAACCACTCATGCTCCAATATAGTATTTTGCAGTAAGACAAAAACTGACAGGAACAACTCCAATGTGATCTCCATTTCAATCCCACAAAAAGAGAAAGTGAATGTGTGTGAACATGATCAGGCCAATTACGTCTGCCGTTACAGGGGTTGGAGGGAACATGTGTGAGGGCTAAGGTAACTGCCCAGGTATGATTCTGGTAACCACCCACAATCCAGTGGGAGTGCAGGTGGTGGTAAGAATGATGGGAAAACAAGAAAGGCTGTTAGTTTATGTGGATATGCAGATGCATGTCAGAAACAAAAAACCCCACAGCTGCTGCAGTCATGTGACCTAAAATAATCCAATACAGTAAAGGCATGAACAGGGTAGAAATGCCCTTTTTGTACTGATATGACATCAGGATAATAATAATAATAATAATAATAATAGTAATAAAATTTATTTATACCCCGCCCCTCTGTTAAAACAATCGGGGCGGCTTACAAAAATTAAAATACAATACAGATAAAAATCCCTAAACACCCCCACCCTCCCCCATAAAAAATATATTAAACAAATATAAATTAAAAGCAACTGTCTAAAATCACCTTTAAAAACAATAAATACAATAAATAGCCAGCGGACTAAAAGAGGCCAGGATCCCCTGAGGCCGGGATCTAATTAGGAAAGGCCTGCCGAAAGAGATCCGTCTTTAGTGCTTTTTAAAAGCTACTCAGGCTTGTCATCTGACGGATCTCGGATGAGGGAACTATGTGGCTTTCAAAACCAGTTTAAGTTTGGATTAAAACAGGTGCATGTGGCATTCGCAGGGTGAAACTGGGGCAGGATACTGTGCACTGGAGCTGGGATATAGTCCTTGTGTAGACAGAGCCATAGATATAATGGAGGAATAAGGAATGTGTTGCCCTTCCAGTATTCTGGACTACAACTCCTTCATAACAAGTTATGCTGTCTAGGGATGCTGAAGGTTGAAGCGCATGGAAAGGTCATTCTGCATCTCTGATAAAATTACCAGAATCCTACATCACCCAGGTTTATCATAGTGTTTCACCCATGCACTTGTGAAATTTCCCCTACCCCTGGCTACAGAAAGCAGCCTTGAAATGCCAGAGTGTGTTCCCATGGCCATTAACTGGCAGTGTCCAGCTGCAGTTCTGAGGCCAGGAGAAGAAAGCTGATGTTGCCTCTCCAGGGACTCACCAGCAGGATCCTGGACATTGTGATAGCTTGATAATATTACAATAACTTTTCTGAGGGCTTATCCATACTGACCAAAAAAATGTTGAGATGTGGGTTTTCATTGCTTTACTTACCACTTTTGTTTCCAAGATCCAAACAATGTTTCTCTTGTCTTGTTTATTTCCCAGTAATTGCCATCAGTTACTGCAACTTTTTATTCCTTAGTGGAATGAGGCACTTTTTCCTGTCGTGGTGTATTGCTGTACATTTTGAGTTCCAATCCATGTCCGCACCTATTCTTGCAGTTCTTTCATTTGGTCTTTGGGCACTGCCTTCTGTGTGCCATGACATGGGCTTTGTATGTTTTCATGCTTCATTTCGACATTTCTGGTTTCCAACTGGCTAAAACTGATTCTCCCCACTTCCCTTTTCCCCCTGTACTGCTGGTAGAGCATTTAAGTGCCTGATGATGATGATGATGATGATGATGATGATTAGTGTCTCTCTTGTACTAGAGTACTTGATATTTATTTTTAAATCTTCCTGTGAAGAACCACCTTGCAGCTATGTTGCTGAGGGGTGATTGGATGAATGGAGGTGAAGCAATGCTTAGAAGGACAGAAGGTATATAACCTTCTGATGTATATAACCATAAGTGTAAGAAATCAAGTTGTTTAGGTATAAGTATAAGATGCTTAATTGTAAATGAATAACTGAATAAAAAGCAAAAAAAAAAAAAAAGACAGAAGGCAGCCAATCCCAGCACAGAATGGGTCTGTGTGAGTGAGTCTGTGCGAATGTCCATTCTGAATGACTGTTGAGAGAGTCAGTTAGACAAGTCAGTTCATGCATACTTGGTGTATGAATTGAGTGAAGGTACAGCCTAACATTAGGGTGACCAACTTTCAGCCATGAATTTAAGGGAGATTTAGTCGTGACAAATTTTGCACATTTTTAGCAGTGTAGCATCACTCCAGCAAATGTTCATTGGTATAGGATTACATCTTTAATGGCCAGGTCATATTGTTTAATATTTTGATTGGCTTTGTATGTTTATGTATGAATGCACTATCCAGGGAATTTAAACAGCAACAACAACAAGAACAACAAAAACTATTCTAAAAAGCAGCACTACTAACTTTAAAGAAAACTGAAAGAACCGTTACCCCAAATCTTATCAAAACAGACACATAAAGACACACACTCACACCCACACAAATCAAAAACCTTCTATATACAGAGATGCAAAAGCACACACCCCATTCTCCCCTCTTACAGGGACATCCAAACATATGCCTCCCTTTTTCATATGCACACAGATGCATCAACACACTCATACCTCTCTCTCCCTCTCCCTCCTTCCCTCACATACACAGACAGACAGACACAACCCTCTCTGACATAAATGTGAACACACACCTCAAATTTCCTGGCTTGCTTTTTTATGATCCTCTCTCTCTCTCTCTCTCCCTCCCTCCCTCCCTCCCTCCCTCTCCCTCTCTCTCTCTCTCTCTCTCTCACACACACACACACACATCCAGCCTTCATGGGTTCCCTCTGTGCTCCGACTTCCTTACCCTTGACATGTGAATGTCAGACCTTCATAAATATAAAGGACAAATAGAAGGTTAATAAGGGAGCCAGGAAGATTTTTTAAAAATAGCTTAAATAAGGGAGATCCTGGGAAATAAGGGAGAGTTGGTCAATCTACCTGACACCATTTGGTTGAATTATTATTTTATAGTTGTTACCAATACTGGAAATTGTTAAAGCTTGGTTATAATAAGTAATCTGAACTGGTTTGTTAAATTGTTCACACTGACTCCAACTGGCTTTACTCACCCTGGAATAAGGGATGGTCATGCTTACCATCACAGAAACTACTTTTAACCAAACGTATCCACAGTAAGTTCACCTTAGAGGCCCAGGACCCCAATCTGGAAAGGGATAGAAAAAGGGGACCATAGGGCAAAGTGAGAGTGATGGGCCAGGGCTAGGAATTGCAGGGCCAGCCTGGTGAGGCCATCGCCACACTTTCAATCTCCAAGTACAGAGTTTGGAAGCAATAAAAAAAGAGGAGAGGCCAACAAGAGAGAAGGGAGAAGATTATTCCACACTGATGCTTCCAAAATACTATATTCAACAAACAACCAAACAGCATTTGGATAAGGATGAAAGAATGCCAAAAATCCACTAAATGCATGCGGATGGGTGGAACTGTGCTCTAAAGGGAGGCTTGAACTGCAGTGTTTGGTAGAGCTGCCTCTTCACTTCACCAGTTCAAAATTCTCAGTCTGTTTTCATATAGAATATGAATATGAATTCATATTCTATGCATATTCTAAGCAGCGTTATTCTGATTCAGCCTCTTCAGATACTATTGTGCTATGCAACAGTGGCTCTGTGTATAAAGCTATGCATTGAGGATGCATAAAATAAGAAAACGACATGTACAGGATAATGTCTCATACAAATTGTTATTGTGTTTAACAGTTCTTTATCTAAGAAGATTATCACACATGAACACAGAAAGTGTTCCTGTCCCACAGTCTCCAATCCCGTCCTGTCCCAGCACAATAACGCTCCCTATCAGACTTACCTTATATTCCGTCCAAAGGCAGCCCAGGAATGAATGGAGCTCTAACGGCATTTCGTTCACTTCCTGGACTGAAATCCCACCCATTCTCACAAGAAGACATGAGTGCAGGAAATTCAAAAAGAAAAAGAAAAAAATACACAAAAATTTTATAAAAGCACATACACACACTAAAAAAAGAAGAAGTAACCTGGGGAGGGTACAAAAAAGGAGAATAGCCTACCTGGTTGTCATGATCCCACCTGGAGCTGTTCTGGCAGGACCTCCTATTGACGCTGGAATCACGAGTCAAAAATGGCATGAGGTTTCAGATGCCGGCAAAGCCAGCAGCAAAATGGGACAGGCGATCCATTTACAGCTCTGGCCAGTCAATAAAAAGAAATGCCAGAATAATGACAGTGGAATGCAAAAGGATGACATCGTGTGATATTGGTGTCCTTATGTGTTCCACTGTAGTTATTCTGGCTCCACATTAGCCGTATCTGATAATCTCCTTAGTGTTAAAATTCCACTTAAATCTGATCAAAGTTTCATTCTTGTCAAAAAACAAAAACAAAAAACAACCCAGACACAAGCCTACCACAACAAAAATCTTATCTGCATGCCCCCATGGTTTCTGTATTACTCTTCCATTACTCATCATGTAACATCCCAAATGTGTTTCCCACCATCATTCATAATGTAACATCCCAGCTATGAGCTCAGATAAAACAATGGTTATTGGTGTGAGCAGCTTTTTAAAGTTTATAAATATTTCTGATCTATTGTACTTTTGAATCTAATTGTAGTTAGACTTCTACATATATTTCTGTATTCCTCTCCCTGGCCACAACTACATCTAGGGTACAATACACTATTTATTCAACCACAGGTAAATTCTGCTTGATTGTGCCTTATTTCTGAGTAGAAACAAAGAGGATTGCACTGCAGGCTGTGGGGTGGTAGGAAAAACATATTAATTGAAAATTTAAAAATTGGAACAAGGCTGCAATATAAATTACTTCCCAGGTCTTTATATGTCTTTCCTGATGAAATTGTCTTAGGATGTTTCACAGTCTTCTTAAACTGACATAATTCTCTTTACTTCAATGAAACCACACCACTGTGGTATACCACACTAAAGTAAGCAACTGCTGCATTCAGCTAACTTACAGGCCTGCCTTCTATCTTGTGAAGGCCATTTGTGGTATATTTGATATCATGCCTGCTTGTCAGGCCAAAATGCTGTCAGTAGTTTTGACATTCAACCCAAAACACAAGTATTATCTCTCCATCTTGATGAGTTCATTCAGAAATACGGCTCAGGTGATAAAATTATCCAGCTGGAAAAGAGTTCAGGATTGTTGTTTTAAATAATAATTTTGGTTATGTCATTGTTCACAGGGAATAATATGATATTATTTTCTATAAAATGCTATTACTGAGTATACTGCTGTAGGAATATGAAGTGCAGTCTATTTATATGTGCACATAAGGAAAAATAAGGGTTTGCTCGAATATATGTGAAAATTAATAGCTTTCCTGATTTGAACTCATGTTTCTCATGCTCTTTGGATTACAGAAGGGTTATCCTTCTGGTGTTTGCACCCCAGGGATTAACATCTGTGTAAATGTGGTAATATAAAAAAGGCTCCAATGATGAATCCATGAATTGTTCTCCTTGACATTAGCGGATACTTTCCCTTGGACAAGTCTCTTTTGCAGGTGCATGGAGTGATCGACCACACACTAATTGAAAGGATTATTTTCATAAGATTCTGTGTAGTCTGTGAGGCTTTTCTTGAAGAGCATAATTGTTTTAAGCAGCTGCTAGAAGCCATTTTTATTAATTTCTTAAAACCCAACTGGGCTGCACAAAGACATTTGTGAATTCAGACTTAGCTCCCCTTCCCCACTCCTAAATAGACAAATGCAAACAATAAGTGTGTGTTATATTTAAATGGAATGGGTTTTGTTGAAGCAGAAAATGTAGATTCACTTAAAATATAATTATTTTACCAGTAGAATTTTTAATGCTATTTTTAACTTTACTCCAAGAATGACTATTTAATACTCGGCATGTCTGTCCAACACCTGTTGGGATTAAGTGACTAGACCAGCTCCTCTTGGAGACGATGCAGCCTGCCCTGCCTGATCTATGGTATCCTGAGCTTATACTATGTTTCCTTTCATGGTGGCAGATTCTTCAGGTTCCATTATATCCTGTTTCTTTGGTGACTGCCAGATTTATCACCACAAACCTGAAAACGGTTCTCCACTGGAATCAAACCTTTTTTTTACAAGGCCAACTACTGTTACTAAAAGCATTATCTCAATCGTATGGAACTATCACAATGGGTTACAAAATGGTGGGCATTTGATTGGTCTGTATTATCTGCAGCATGCTACCAATGTCAGACCTGCATGATTTCTTTCTTAGTCTGAAACATTACATGGCAAATTTGGCATTAGTACTATAATCTTGTTCTTTTGCCAGTATCTTCTGAGTAAAAATGCAACCAATATGTTGGTTGTCAATTTCTGATGTGCCACTGGAATATAATGCTTAAATTAGCAAGCTCTCCATGCCTGAAGTCACTGCTAAATAGAT
Source organism: Gambelia wislizenii (assembly GCA_030847615.1). NCBI lineage: Eukaryota > Metazoa > Chordata > Lepidosauria > Squamata > Crotaphytidae > Gambelia > Gambelia wislizenii. The sequence goes on along the minus strand of JAUMIR010000001.1, from coordinate 157,329,069 downwards.
TTTTAGGATGCAGATTCCTATTAAGACAGGTAGGCTTCTCCTTGAATTCAATGAGTATTTTCACCATTTAGATGACCCCTAGGTAATACTTTTATCTTTCTTCAAGAAGATGAACCTATGTTGATTATGCACAATTATTTATATAGCTGATAAAGAAAAATATGTTGAATTTCTTTCTCTGCTAGACCCTGTGTATTGGCTGGATTGGGCTGGTAAACTGTTTAGCTTCTGCCTGTCACAATAATTTCTCTACTTGAGAGAGTCACTACCATCTCTCAGGTTTCCCATATAATTCTTGAAATTCTCCTTTCTGAAGGGTGCTTTCAGATGAAGCATGTAATTCATAGTCACCCTTCTAAACTGATTTAAATCCCATCTCAGGAGAAAGGCAGGGTATGAATTAGATAGATAGATAGATAGATAGATAGATAGATAGATAGATAGATAGATTTATAACCAAGAGAAGTTCACAGGATGCCTGTCATAGATTTTTCTCTGTCCTAAGCCCTTGGACAAAGAAGAGAAGGAGCTCCCCACTCCTCCCCACACTCTCCCCAGTGCCACCTTCTCTATCTTTCCCAAATATGAAATGTAAAACCACTTTTCCCTTCCCCTCCACAACCCAGAGAAGAAAGGAACCTATGTGTGCTAATAGCCCAAAGCACTCTGAAGCTTAACAGAGAAAGAAAGATTTATACGACATAATAAGGATTAAATTTGGTTTCTGGGTATCATATCTTGGAGCCTCATTCTCCTGACTTAGCTTAGAAAGCTGCAAAGTTACAGGAACAGATTACGGTACATACCAAAGATGCTTTAGAACTGACAACCAGCTAGAGAAACATAACAAAAATCCCTGACACCCGCTAACTAAGGAGATTTTCAGACTACACTGATATAGTGTTACTATTCCACTTTAACTGCTCTGGCTGCCTCCTGTGGAATTCTGGGGTTTGTAGTTTAGTGAGGCCTAAGAGCTCTCTGGCTGAGAGTTGTAAATGCCCCTCCCTAAACTGCAAATCCCAGGATTCCACAGGAGGCAGACAAAGCAAATAAAGTGGAATAGTAACACTGTAACAGCATAGTGTGAAAATCTCCTAAGTGGTCCTTTGTCACTTACAGAAAATTGGGCCTTCTGTTCTCAGGTTTGCCCATAGCTAAGGAAGCAGGAGTCTGACCCTTCTGAGATCAGCCTCAACCAGCCTTCCTCCTGCCAGTGGTCAACATCCCAACAGGAGAGAAAGACAAATACCCAAATCTAGGAGAAAGGAATTCAATGCAGACACACGTTTCAGTACACACATCATCCCTCTTGGAAAATAGCCTCCAACTCTTCTCCTTTGAAGTAGTCAAACTCTGTAGCTCCACCTTCTCTTGTGGGAAAGACTTCATCATCAAATGGGAAAGACCCCCCCCCAAAAATAGCACAGGAAATGCAGAAAGGGTGGGTTCCTCCCCCCTGGCTTCAAACTGGCTGAAGAGCTTACTTCCTCTTCTCTGAAGGAGACTGCTGAGCAAGGGAGTAGTTTTCTGGAGATACAGAGGCAGTCAGGGGGTAGATTGGGGTTGGGGGGAAATTAAACCTCACCCACAGCCAACCCAGCAGTCTAAGACACCTTCCAAGAACCCACCCCACAAAGAGGAAGCTTCTGCACCTCAAGGTCAGCCCAAGTCAGCCCATCAGTATACTAGCTAGATTCTGAGCAAGCAGATTGACAAGGCCAGCGGGAATTGCTTCAAATTTGGCCAAAATAATGTAAAGGCTAACTGCCAACAGAATCCAGAGCTTATCCAAATTGTATTAGCAGCAGAGTCAAATGCCTCCAGCACTAAGAGGGAACCCCCCCCCCAACCCTTCAGTGGTTCCCACACATTGCAACCATTGCCGATGGTTGCTGGGGGGAAAAGGAGGTGACTCCAGTCTCATTGAAGCTCAACTTCTGCTGATGGCTTTTGATCTCCACCAGCCCAGTTGCCCTCAGCACAGATCCCAGTATGGTACAAGGACTTGGAGGGGGAATGAACTTTTGGGATTTATGAGATAAATCCCTATGATCCTGGGAGATGATCTGTTATTTCATGTGAAGTGAACCCTGAAGGAAAACAGGCACCTCCCCATGGTGACTTGAAGCCAGGCGGACTGTCAATCTGCTGTTCAGCCTGCTCAACTGCCTATACCTGAGGCCCATTCAGATGTACCCAACTCACCTGGCTCAGCACTGCCCAGGGGAATAAGAGAGTCTGTGGTGGGCACCACGCAGAGTCAGGTGCTAGACAACAGAGCAGAGTTGCAACAAGAGACTAACACTGCATAAGAAACAGCAGCAGCAAAGACTCCATCTCTATCCACATAAAGCTTGATTGGCAAAGAGTATCTCCCCTGATCTTACATAACCCTCTGCCATCCTAAATAGTACATTAACCCCTTGTTAGCTAGATCTAGCTTGGTTCATAGACCCTAGATAGTGTATAATGCATTGTATGGATGCAATATCACAACATCCACCTGACAATGTCTTCTACTCATAGACCTCTTGTGCTTTTCTATGACTTTCTCCATCTTTCTATCTTTCTAACTCCATCTTTTTATTATTAATAAATATCTATAATTAAGATAAATATTAATATCTAACTCCATCTTTTATTATTAATAATAATTAAAAAAATCTCAAGAAGGGAAAGACAGGGTAGGTACTCAGTGCCTGAGTGCCTTGTTTGCATTAGGAGTCTTCTGTGGACCAGCACTTTGAAAAAAAATGCATTTTTTGGACAACTCCCAAAGTCCCATAGCAAGCATAGCTACTGGGCATGTTGGCTAAGGGATTCTGGGAGTTGAAGTCCAAAACAGTAACTCCTCCAAGTTGTGCTCAGGAATCACACTAAATCTTCTGGCCAGTGCCTATAAATTAGCCAAATTAATGTGCAAGTCTTCCTGTGATCTAATTCATGAAACTTGAAGAAGCTGGAGATGGGTCATGCTGCAGACATCTCAGTATGTCTGGAACTCTCTTCCCTTCATGTTCTTTTGTTCTGGTGTCCAGCCGATATCTGACTGAGTGCACATTTCTTTGGGCCACAAACAGCAAATGTTTCATTAGCAGCCTTTGTTTCTTTCCCCAGGCCTCTGCTGTGAAGTTCAAGAGCCTTTGCAATGAATGGCTGTCAGAGGAGCCCAGGTTTTCATTTGTCACAACATAGCCAAAGATTTTGTTTGGCACAAAATGCAAATAGGTCACAGCTTAGCCCTCACAGCATGGTTACATGTGGCCAAGATTATGTTGTTTCTCAGCCCAGCTGAAAGCCTTCATTTTCCAAACAACTTTACTCCATTTGCTGTATGTTTGCTTTATCCATACCAGCCTATACATGGTAGTTTTACTTCTAGAACCTATAGCACAAAGTCTCCAGTTGAAAGCAGCTTGTCTCTTGTCTTCTTGTTAATTGCCGGCAAGTCAATTTTGATTTATGGTGACCCTATGAATGAGAGACCTCCAAGTCACCCTGTTATCAACAGCTCTGCTCAGGTCTTGCAAACTCAGGCTTCCTTGATTGAGTTGTTGTTGATGTTGTTGTTGTTGTTGTTGTTGTGTGCCTTGTAGTCATTTCCAACTTACGGTGAACTTAAGGCGACCCTATCATGAAGTTTTCTTGTCAAGATTTCTTCAGAAGGGGTTTGATTCTGCCTTCCACTGAGGTTCAGAGTGTGATTTGCCCAAGGTCAGCCAGTGAGCTTCCATGGCTGAGCGGGGATTTGAACCCTGGTATCCAGAACTCAAACCACTTGAGTCCAACACTCAAACCACTACACTACACTGGCTCTTTGATTGAGTCTATCCACCTGTAATGAGGTCTTCCTCTTTTCCTATCATCTTCTACCTTAGCAAGTATGATTGTCTTTTCTAATGAGTCATGTCTTCTCATGGTATGTCTAAAGTATGATGGTCTCAAGTTTAGCAAACTTGGCTTCTAGGGGGAGTTCAGCCTTAATTTGCTGTGGGACCCATTTATTTCTCTTTTTGGCAGTTCATGATATCCTTAGGCCTCTCTTCCAGCACCACATTTTGAATGAGCTGATTCTCTTGTATCACTTTCTTCATCCAGCTTTCAAACCATGGACCACCATGGACTTCCTCTGTATTATAATTTGTGGATACTGATCGATTGCTTTAATTTTCCTGTTGTTCCTCTGGTCAAGATGCTGCTCAGTAGTACAACACATATGCCAAAGCTTCCAGGCTAAATCCCACTTCCTGTTTTTTTCAAGTAGAAATGAGGGGAATCCACACTGAGCTGTTGCCACTTGGTGCAGACGATAAACTGGACCAACGCTTTGAGTCAGCAAAAGTCTAGCTTTTTGTGTTCCTGTGTTTTTATGTGATGGTAACCTGCTTTAAAACTTGATGCAAGGTGTTGTATTTCTCAATAAATGAATGTGTTTGCCTTGATGTAATAAACAGCAGAGAATAACCAGAAAGAACAGAAACACATATGACTAGTCATTTTGAAGACTCAGGGCCATAAGGCACAAATCTGCATAAAATTTGCATATTTTAATTTATGTATGTATGTGCAAATTTAGACAAAAAAAATACTTGGATTTCCTTTAATTTCACAGAAGACAAAGACAGTTGATCAATTTCTCATATAAAGCACTTCAAATAAAATGGGTTCTTCGGTTAGTTCCCTACCTGTTAGGATAGATTTATTTTTGTATTAGTAAGAAAAGAGGGAAAAAATTAGTATTATTTTTGTATTATTGTTATGGCCTTTTGCGGTCGGGTGTATTTTTTAGTAGAATGGTCTTACTCCAATAAAAAATTCCCCCCCAAAAATTCCCAAATTATACCAGATCAGTTGGTCCTCTTGAAATGGGCAATTTGTGGATCAAGCAGAGGGAAGTCTCCACCCCCAGACAACCATTTCAAGGTCAGCCATTTCCCCACCCTCCTTGTTCTATGGCTGCCATTGAACTTCCTCTCTCTGGCTTTTCTTCGCAAACAAAGATTCAGGAAGGACTCATCTGCGCTTTCTACAAGCGCGCTGATGACTGAAAAGGCCAATCCGAGATAAACAAGTCCGGTTGCAGAAAGCAAAGCAGAAGGTCTCTCCTTGGGTGATGTTTCCAGGTTGTGATTCTTTCTGCATTATCATTTCTCTTCAAGACTTGTTCGACATGAGTTCTCAAATAAGGCTGCAGCATTGTGGATAGTGCGTCTCCATGCCTCCCGATGTGAGGCCAGGGTGGACCATTGGTGGTGATCAATTTGGCCGAGCCTGAGATGTTGTTTCAGGGAGTCCTTGTATCGCTTTTTTGGAGCCCCCCTCTTACACTGACCCATGGCGAGTTCACCGTAGAGTACTATTTTTGGGAGGCAATGGTCCTCCATTCTAGAAATGTGCCCTGCCCAGCGCAGCTGTGTTCTCAATATTATGGCCTCAGTGCTGTTGATCCCTGCTTGCCATTGAACTTAATGTGCAATTAACCTGTAATGGTATGTAACAATGCAAAAAAGAGAGCAGTTGGTAGGGCTTCTCATGGACCCTTCCCATCTCTCTCTGCCCCCTCACTTGTGTAAAAATGGTAACTTTCCTACCAAAATGTAATCTCAAAATGTAGTATTCATAATCAAAAAGTAATTCAAGGGAGAATAAGGGGGGCATCCCCTTCATTCCCCATTCTTCCCCAAATCTTGCTCCAAAATGCCATATTTGTGGTGGAGAGTGTGAACTCTGTATGCCAATGAGCATTTAAGCTGTTCTACATCAGATGGGGTGAAGGTTTCAGGGTGCTCTACTTTTTATTTATATTTATTTCTTTATTTATTTATTCCCCGCTCTTCACCCACAAAGGCGATCAGAGCGGCTTACAAATGGTCAATGTAACAGTTCCCTGCCCTCAGGCTTACAATCTAAATAAGACACGTCACATAAGGAAAAGGGAATGGCAGTGGGGTAGGGATTAAATCCAGCACATACTGCTGGTTTTTCTTTCCCTCCAAGGGCAGGGTGGTGGTAGTTGGGCTGGAGGGAGGGCCTTTCACTTGCTTCTGGGCCCAGGCCTGATGGCTTCTGCCTGCCTCTTCTCTCCCTCCAAGGGCAGGGCGGTGGCAGTTGGGCTGGAGGGAGGGCCTTTGAACTTCAAAATCAGGCTTGGACTCCCTCAAGCATTGGGAAATATTTTTCTGTTAAAACAGGCATTGCATAAATATAACTGTGTATTAAGTTAGTTCGTTAAGCTAACTACTTGACCATGACTACTCAGAGGTAAGCCCCAGTAAGTTGAATGCACTTTCTCCTATGTAAGAGAGTATAGGACTGCACCTTAAACTCCTTTGTTTTCCATAGAGTCATGCTGTGGCCAATCAAGAATGCCTTTATTCATTACCAAATGGTTTGTGACACTTTGGGAAAGGAAACATCACGTGCACACATACACAGGAACCATTGTTAGAGGTACAAACTCGCTCTGTGTGTAGTTATGCACTTCATGCCAAACCTGTCCCATACCCTTAAACTCTTTTGCATCATTTAGCCAAGTGAAAATTTCAGTTTACAGTTTGTAATCCTGTGCCCATATATCTGGACATAAATTGAATTGAACCTAGTCAGATGGGCCAGGCTGTCCCAAGTGATGGCTCAGTTGCCATCTCCAAAGCCCTGATGGCTCATGTTGGCCAGGGCCCAGGTGTGGTATTGGGTTTCTCCACAGAATGACCTATGGTGGATTTCCTATCTTTTTAATTCCTTCCATTGAAATCAATGGGGAATTAACTACATCAGCTCTAGGTTGCATGGTTGATGAGCGCAATCCTGGGGAGGGGGGATCTTGAGGAAATGAAGGGGCTTTGGATCCAGCAGACCTTCTCACATGACCAGATACTTCCCCTTTGCAACATTTTGGGGTTTTCCACTAGTGCAACTGGCACTATTTCTACATGTTAGAAATATAACAGTGCTCAGTATTTAAAAAACTGAAGAGGTCTTAGAGAGAGCAACAGTTTTCAGTGAGCCAAATTCTTCTAATGTCTTATCCATTTTACCTGACCTCTCTTAGATGTAAATTGATACTTTTCACCTCTTCCCATTCCCTTATTCTTTCACTTTTACCAAAAGTGAAACTAGCTTAGTAAAGTATTAGCTACTCTGGAAGCACCAGATCTTGTCTGATCTTGGAAGCTAAGCAGGATTAGGATTGGTTAGTACTTGGATGGAGATCTATCAAGGAATACCGGTGCTGGAGGTTATATTTCCTCTGAGTATTCCATGCCTAAGAAAATCCTATGAAATTCATGAGGTCTCTATGAGTTGACAGGTGACCTGAACACACATGCACTCACACACCCAGAGGCATACTTAGAAAGCTTTTCTAATTTTAATGGTGTTCTTATAGTAAAGTGTTAGTTTGTTTCTTTGTCCCTTGGTGTTTTACTCCTTAATCAGAATTCCTAGCTTCTGCATATGCGCATTCTCTCCATCACCACAGCCCATAGAGGCTGTAGCAACAGATGGCTCCTTGTCAGTAAATGTCCTCTCTGTTGGCGACAAGACACATCTGGGTGATTGTACAGAGGGATTAGGACTGTACTGTTAATTCTAAACAGACATGTTTAGTAAGTACTGCATACCCTCCAACTGTCCCAGTTTGGCAGGGGCAGTCCTGATTAACCCTTTTAACTGCTTTTAAAATGTCCCAGTTTCTCTCTCCATCTTACACTTTCCTTTTAAACATAAAAAATAATAATAAAATTTATTTATATCCCGCCCCTCTGCAAGTAATCGGGGTGGCTTACAATGATAAAATGGTAGACAGTATAAAACAACCTAAAATCCCTCCCTCCCCTCCCCTTTTGTCTTTTTCTTTTGTCCTTGGCTGACTTCAGCAGCTGCAAACCTGAGTTGGAAGTGCAAAGCTAGTTTGCTCTCAATTAACTCAGCAGGGAGGAAACAAGAAGAATGGGTGGAATCCTCCCCTTCCCAGTAGGCTCAGGCAAAAGCAAATGGCTGCAGCCTCTATTAGCTTGTGTGCTCTTCCTCACTGAGAACTTTTGCCATCTTGACCACACTCTGAACTTGTATGGCCACATGTGTCCTGGTTTTCATTTGTGAAATGTTGGAGGGTATGGGTCTTCCTGTTAAAATAGCTTATGAAAAAGAATTTTACTACACTAAGACACACTAATTTCAATTCCCCTTTTTAAGAAAATGCTTACTGTTTTATTTTATTAAGGAATGGCTCTGCCCAATTAACATGAAGGGCTTTGCTTATATACCAAAAGTTCAATTGCAGCTAAATGGGCTGGGAAGGGGAAATAAATATGGGTTATTAATTTCAGCTGTTACATCTTAATGTAAAGAAATCACTTTGCACAGATCTGTAAACTGACCTCAATTTTTAATCTCCAACACTATTAACTTTAAAACCTTTGTTATGAAATATGCTGGCAACATTCCAGAATGTAAATTTTTTCCAAGATTTGACCCGGCTTTATGTGATGTTTTTATTTTAAGACACACAAAGCGGGGGGGAGGGGAATGTACATTTAGACCACTTTGTTAATTGCTTGATAACATTTCTATTAACAGAATTTTCTCAAAAGATTTCAGTTGATAGGTTTCTGCAATATAATGTTTCCCTTCTGGGACAAAGGATTGTAAGGAAACTTTGTTTCAGATTACAAAGCATAATGTTACAGAATTACAGATGGCATTGGTATAGAATTGACTTAATTCATGGGGTTGCCATAAATTGACAGGCGACTTGAAGGCATGTACACACACAATAGCAAGAATGGAAACATAAGGTGAAACAACCCTTTGTTTTTTCAAGAAAAATGTCAAGAAAACAAATTCCATCTCAAATTTCACATAGCTTAAAAAAAACAAAACAAATAAGACATAGTGATATACCCCTCCACACTACCCAAATGTAGCATTTCTCTCTCTCTTTTTATCCTGTGTGCATTACCAGAACTTTGCACAGTTCTCCACGTACATTGGGAGGAAGGCCAAGGTGGTCAAGAAAATCAGTAGCAGCTCAGGGTCTTGGATGAGAGATTTAGGCACAGTCGTATGCACTAGTGGTAGAGAAAGTGTGGCCTGCCCCCCACCCCCCGTGCTGTATTAAGCTCCCAGGGCCCCCTAGCACTCCTAAAAATTTCCTCCTAAATGCCTCCTGGACACAGAGGGGCAATTTCACCACATTTTGAGGCCCCACCAGAACCATTTTAGGCCTTAAAAAACAAGAAGTGACCTGGAAGCTCAATATGCAGGATTGACAGGAGCCAGAGGAGAAAAATGGATAAGACCATTTTTCAGACATTTAGTACCCATACATTTTGCCAAATGGTTCCTCCAGCACTGTATAGGAAACATGGGAGGAGCACTTTCTAGATCTGTAAACTCAACCTAAATCTTTAATAGCCTTAACAGATTCCGCAGGAGACACACAATCGATCTAATGTCCTACTACTCCCAGATTGTTGTGATTCCCTCTTTTACTCTTCTTGGATGGCATCCTGTTACTGGCATCTTCACAGTTTCCTTTATGCCTGCGTATATCTTGTGTGTGTGTGTGTGTGTGTGTGTGTGGTTGATGCTGAGGTTGGTATTCCCTTTCTTCTTTTACAGTGCCCAAAGCCCTGCCCTGGATTTACTGTACAGACTTGGAAGCCCTCTCCTCAGGGCCATTCCTTGTCTCACAGGGAGTGGGCAGGATCAGAGAACTGTCTGGCTACCTCCCCATAGCCAGGCAAGAAGTGCTTACACTGAAGCATTCTTAAACAACTTTGTTGCGTGTTTTTGCATGTTTTGCCTTGGGTGTCATTTTGGTGGGAAATTGGGGTGATGAACTACTCTGCTGGGATATTGTTTATTTGTTTGATTTCTATCCCATCTTTCTCCCAGTATAGGACCCCAAAGGACTTACAATCTAAGTCAAAACAGAATAGGTAAAACAGCATGTGGTACAAAAGGATTAAGCAATAAATTCAATTAAAGTATTAATGTAAAACAATTTAAAACATATCAAGCACCAGTTACATATTAAAAAACAGCACAGCCATTGCACAGCCTTCTACCCCAACCTGAAAGCCTGTTTAAATAATAATAATAATAATAATAATAATAACAACAACAACAATCGGGGCAGCTTACAAAAATTAAAATACAATACAGATAAAAATCCCTAAACACCCCCCACCCCCACCCTCCCCCATAAAAAATATTAAACAAGTATAAGTTAAAAAGCAACTGATCTAAAATCACATTTAAAAACAATAGATATAATAAATACAATAAATAGCCAGCAGACTAAATGAGGCCAGGATCCCCTGAGGCCAGGATCTAATTAGGAAAGGCCTGTCGAAAGAGATCCGTCTTTAGTGCTTTCTTAAAGCTACTCAGGCTTGTCATCTGACGGATCTCGTTCGGCAGGTCATTCCACAATTTAAGAATGTCTGTCTGCTGCAGGAAAGAGAGGAAGCCAACTAGTCTCCTTTGAGGGAATTTCAGCAGCAACCGAGAAGGCTTTCTTCTGTTCTCATCAGATGAATCTGTGAGTGTGGTGGGATGGAAAGACACCTCCCTCAAGGATCTTAAGACTTGGACGAGCTTATGTGGGGAAATATGGGCTTCAAGATAGTCTGGACCTAAGCCATATTCGGCTTTTTAGGTCATAGCCAGCGTTTTGAATTGTGCCTGGAGGTGGAACTGGAGGCAGTGAAGTTGTTTCAACAAGGGAGTTATATGTCCCCTTGTTGCAGTGTCTGGGAAGACACTACAGAATGCTACCAAACCTGGACAGTTGCAGAAGTGAAACCCATAGAGCAGGGGTGGGGAATGTGTAACCCACAAGCCAGATGCAACTCTCCAACCCCCTTTTTTGTGGCCCCCAAGCCCTATAAGTCTTCCCTAATGAAATAAAGCAAAATTAATATTGGTGTGGTTTGCCACCAAAATTCAGCCAAAATCATTCTAGGATTTACAGGCTTTTGCAGAGCTTCAGAGCTGTTGTTGGAGCTCAAGAGTTTAATTTGTCTCAAATATTATTTATCCTCTTTATTCTTCTTCAAGGTAGCAACAAGCCCCTCAAGCCCCATCTTTATTCTTGTTTTGCTCCAGCAGAGAGCCTCTGCAGACAAAACTAAAAGTCTGAAAGTCCTAGGTTTTGTTCCTGTATATACCAATTTTATTTTGGAGGTCCACATGACAAAAGAGTGCATAGTTCATGTTCAGAGACCAGAGACCCATTCACACCACAATTATAGTGTTATTATTCCACTTTAACTGCTGTGGTTCCATCCTATGGAAACCTAGGGTTTATGTGAACAGAAAACTGGGTCATTGTTTCATATGTGGTGGACTTATGAAAAAGTCCAGAAATATTGGACTCAAATCCATAAGAATTTGGAGGATGTTTTAAAAGTTAGATTCCAGATGAAACCTGAGACTTATTTACTTGGGATGTTGGAAGAAAACCTAAAGAGAAAGTATGGGAGAACTTTACAACATATGATCACGGCTGCAAGACTGTTATATGCTCAGAAATGGAAAGATGTACTTGTATCAGTTCCTTCACAAGAAGGCTAGTTGATGAAGACATGTGAACTGGCTGAAGCGGATAAAATGACAATGCTGATTAAGGAGAAATCTTTGGTTAACTTTTTTAAAAATGGAATTTATTACTTTTTTGCAACAAAGTAAGGGATATGTATGAATTTGGGGCTTTTAAAAATAGTAGAGTTTTGATTAAAAGTAGAAGTTGGGATTTATTATCACTTAATGGAAGAATTTTATTAGTAGAATATAATCATTACTTAGGGAGGTGGTAAGTCATTAGTAGTTTTGTTTGTATTAGTTTATTATTTTTAGGGTTTTTTTCTAGTTGTTTATTAGTACAGTCAGAGCCCATATTCACAGAACCAATATCTGTAATTTCACTTATCTGCAGGAGACAAAATAGAGACACATGCCATAAAGTCGTGCTAGAAAATGCCTAGAGAGGCATCCTCTCTAGGCATCTTCTAGGTCCTCCAGTAATAAACAAAGTATAGGGTTCACTGTTATCTGCCGTTTCCGGTATCCACGGTAACTCTGGGAAACCAATCCCCATGGATACAGGGGTCCAACTGTATTAGTTTGAGTCTTCTGTGTATTTTATGCATTTAAAATAAGTTTATATTTATGTTTTTTGTTTGTGTTAATAAAAAAAAAATTACAAAAAAAAAAAGAGAGGAATCCTAGGGTTTGTAGTTTAGTGAGGCAATGGAGCACTTTGTCTGAGAAATCTAAATACCCCCCAACTGCCAATCCCAGGATTCCATAGGATGGAATGATGGCAGTTAAAGTGGAATAATAGTGCTATAATTGTGTAATGTGGATGGGCTCAGGGCTAGCCAGTTACTTATTTCTTATAGTTTCTTTTCTTTTCTTCTCTTCAACCAAACCTTCTCCTGAGCAATATACAAGAAGTAAAACTGCAAGTAGAAGCAAAACTGTTTCCCATGTCTGCCCATTTTATTCATAAGTGACAGCAACCATGGCTGTGATAAAGGCTCCAGTCTTCCAATTAACTGAGGGTAAGCCTTGTAGAACTCAACACAGAGATATATGTGGGCAGGGAGAAGAGACTTCAGGGGCGGGGTCACAGTGTGTGTAGTGGGAAAGATAAAACCTCCATTCACCAGTTGTGATCTTCCCCTCCCATTCTATTTACCTGTGCTTAACTTAGGGCTTGTTTACACTATGAAAAAAATTGAACCTCACATTTTCCTAGCCCACGGTGACCCCAGAGTGACCCTGTTAATACCGCACACACATTGAGGTGACATTGACATAACCAATCACACAGTTCCTCACATGGTTGCATCTGCTCCACTGTTTTTCCCATTCCCAGCATGCATGCTTCGACCTATCAACCAATAGCCCTTATTGTTTGTATTTCAGTCTATTGGATCCACTCTGACTGGATGCCTCTCCCATCCAATCCCCTTTCTCCCTTTGTATCCCAGGGAGGGAAGGAGGGAACGTCAAATATATACACACAGAGAGAGAGAAAAAATAAAATTTTATTTTATTCATATTTTTAATATTGTCAGCCATGATATCAATGGTGAGGGGGTAGATCAGGGTACCCCTCCCCCCCCTGTCCCCTGTGATCCTTGTGTTGCTCCCCCACACACCCTGAATGTAGGTATGCTAATCTCTGCATTAGAGAGCAAATGGATGTTGGGAGAGGGGAGAAGAGTGAGCGCACATGCTGGCATCTCATTGCTCACTCACTCATGCAGAGATCCACATACCTACATTCATGGCCAAAAAAAAAGGCAAGGCAAAGCTGATTGGGGAGGAGAACCTGTTTGGCTTGGCTGTGCCCATTACTGAAGTAAAAAAAACAACAACATGGCAACATACACCATGCTTGCAGGAACCATCCAGTCCTGCCCACCAAGAATTCCTCCCACCCACATCTCTACACCAAAGCCACCTCAGAGTATTGGCCACCCACAGGGTTATCTAGATTTGGCACTAAAGTCTGAAGTAAATGGTGAGTTTTTAAAAAGTGGATTAAAGCCCTTTGAAGGGCATTCCCTGTGGATTCCCTGAGAATCTTCCAGAACATCGTGTGAATGTATTGCAGAAACTATGGGGGTGAGTGCGGATTTTTTAGTAAGTGTAGACAAGCCCTTAGCCATAGGAAAAGCCTTCCATTTTAAAGCTGAATGGCAGTGGGGGATGTGTCAAGAGGTGGCACTACACTCTGATGGGTAGGCTGGCGGTTCCTCACCATGATGTATATACATAGCATAGGACTGTGTTGCATCCACATGCGTAGAACAGCTTAAGCTGACTTTACGATTCACCCAGTGAGACATCGGCAATAAATAGATGCAGCTTGTGTGGTCTCGACTCACCCAAATTCCTTTTCTTCAGTAAGTAATTTTTCTAACAGAGTCAGGAGTACTATATAAATGTAGATGTTTTAATAATGAATGAACTTTTTATTTAGTGTGAGGCCTATTTCACTGTAAATCAATATCCTTCCTCATAGCACAGTGTGCTGCCTCCCATACTCTCTGTTTTGCTTTGGACTCCATACAGAACTGAGAGCCTAACGTTATGGGACACAATGGTGAAACACACGGTATAATGTGTTTTTACTGCTGCAAGGCATGGCTGAAATATTCACATGCCGCAAATGAAATAACAAAAAGATTAATATTCCACTCCGTTTTATTTAGTAAAAATGAAGTTTTTATCTTGAGTTTATAAATCTGAATGCAATAATATTGCTTATCTCCAGATACCCATACTGGTGTGTTGACTTTAATAGACAAGTCCAACACTTCAAATGTGGAAACACAGTGGGTAATATTTATATGAAACTTCCAACAACCGTGGTATTTTGCTCATGTGGAATATCATGGCATTTTGCCTGGATCAAGTAACCAGCAGATTAACACATTAACACTTTTTGAAAACATGCATGTAATCCACTCTGAATGTGGTCTTTGACTCCTGGTAGGAATACCTATTTCCCTCCACTCAGATTGAAGTGCTACTTCATAAACTCGTTCAAATAAACATACCATTGCAAGGCCATTTCAGCAAGTAAGAGCTGAGGGTAAATGTATTTATTTATTTAAAACTATTTGTATGGCACTTTTTATTTCTTGAAAGGGGCATTCAAAGCAGCACATAGCATAATCATATTTAGTTGGAGCAGGAGGCAGCAGGGCAAGGAAGAAACGTGCAGGAGAAGCAATAATAATAATAATAATAATTTTTACCCTGCCCCTCTGTTAAAAACAATCAGGGCGGCTTAAAATAGAACAATACAGACTAAAATCCCTAAGCCCCACCCACCCCCACCCTCCCCCATAAAAAGATATTAAACTAGTATCAAATTAAAATCCACCTAAACTTAAAATCACATAAATAAACAAATACAAAAATCGACAGCCTGTGAATCAGGGTAAAGGAATAAAAGAGGCCAGGAGACATAACTCCTGAGGCTGGGATCTAATCAGGAAAGGCTTGCAGAAAGAGATCTATCTTTAGTGCTTTTTAAAAGCTACTTAAACTCATCATCAGATTGCATTGTCACATTTAGTGCTCTTAGCAAAAGACCTTTGCAAAATAGACCTTGTAAATAGTTTGTATATTTCATTAGAGATATTTCACACAAAATATAAAATACAGATTGTAATCTTATGTCTACCATAGGTTACGACCAGCACTGTCCAAAACAATGAAATAATGAACTTCAGTTCCATCCTGCCATTGGCTGGGGAGAGGCCTCTCCATTCCAACTGCTACTGCTATGGCCTCTGAGGAACAAACTGTGCCAGCCTCTTCTAGGCTTAATTTTTCCCCCACCCCTCACTGCCATCCCCCTTTCCTTGTGTTTCATGTCTCTTGCAAGCCTGAGGGCAAGGAACTGTCAAATTAACACTTGTGTGCCGCTCATGTAAACTACCATGTACACTGATGGTGCTAAATAAATACATACATTTTAAAAACTATTAATGACTGAAGTCAAGGGGTGTTTTGGCACATCAAGACAGAATAGTCAACTGCCACCACATTCTTTTACATGGTGGGGGGGGGGATGTTAGCAGAAAAAAATCATTTGTGCAAAAAACCCTAAGTTTGTGCAAAAAAACCTAAGGTTTTTTTTTTACAGGAACTACAGTATTTTGGTGCAGAAAACAGTGTGTTTTATGTAAAATACACTATTCTCTCCTCTCCATTGACACCCCCTTGTCATGGGAGAGAGGCTTGCGTACCCTAATGATGTTTTGAGCTATGCTGGCAGTGGCATAATAGCCACCAGTAGAGTCTCTCATGCCATGGATCAGCGTAAGAGGGGCTCTCCAAAAAAGCTATACAAGGATTCCCTGAAAGGACATCTCAGGCTTGGCCAAATTGATCACCAACAATGGTCCATCCCGGCCTCACATCAGGAGGCATGGAGATGCACTGTCCACAATGCTGCAGCCTTATTTGAGAACTCACGCCGAACAAGTCTTGAAGAGAAATGTCAACACAGAAAGAATCACAACCCAGAAACATCACCCGAGGAAACCTTCTGCTGTGCTTTCTGCAAACGGACTTGTTTATCTCAGATTGGCCTTTTTAGTCATCAGCGCGCTTGCAGAAAGCACAGGATGAGTCCTTCCTGAATCTTCGTTTGCGAAGAAAAGCCAAAGAGAGAGAGAGAGAGACTATTCTCTCCAAAAAGTAATTTGGATTTGTGCCCCAAACTAGTATGTTTTCACCAACTCCCCAGAAGTGAAAAAATTATTTTAAAAAAGTGTTATCTTTCCCAACATTTGAAATTATAGCAGGGCCCACCATATCCGTGGAACCAATATCTGCAGTTTCAGTTATCCGTAGCTGAAAAAAGGGGACACATACCATAGGGTCACACTGGAAAATGTCTAGAAAATATGTCCTCTCTAAATCGCTAAGTCCTCCAATGCAACTCCATCGTATGTTTGTATCAGAAGTCCTTTATTTTAATAGGGGTTGCTGTTATCCTTAGTTTCCAGTGTCTGCAGTAAGTCCGGGAACTGAATCCCCAGAATGTGGGGGTCTGACTGTATTCTTTCTTGAACAGGAATGTGAAATAAGTGATTTTCATCCCACTCTTTGTATGACTAAGTCGGATCCAACAGACTAACTTCTCATGTATTTCCATCTATGCTGCCTTAGAGAGAAACTGAATGCTAAACTGAAAACTGTTTTTTTATGTTCCAGGTCATAAGCTAATAACAACCTCTTTATGGGGTATTCTTCTATGCCAGCTTTCTCCAAATTGAAGCACTCCATATGTATTGGCTGACAACTCCCACCATCCCCAGACAGCAAAATGGGAGATGCAGTTTAATATGCAGGGAATGAGGAAGGCTGGCCCAAATCCTGTTGGGCCTGTCTTCATAAGTGGACTTATATTTCCAGGAATTAGAATTGCATAATTGTGCAATATCCACATCCAGTAGAGGGCTGCTGTTACATTACTATGTAGCAAAGCCATTGTGCACAATGCACAATTGACCAATGCACCAATGTGCATCACATCAGTCCAGATGAGCATCACATTGGTCCTGATGCACATTGCATTAGTCCCAATGGGCATCAGGCACCAATGCGCATTAGCACTCTTGTTGGTGTCCTGTTACACGTCTTCACAATTCAGTAATTGGGTTTCTTAGTACAGCTGCTAAGTAGCTAGATATACTTAAAGTTATGTTATATAAAAGGTCATATAGGACGCTGGTTATTATTTTTTACTGCTCTGTCATTTTTCTTTCCAGATACCCTTTGTTCCAATGACAGTGGAGAACACACAAGGCAAATATTTTTTTTTTAAAAAAATGCATTTTAGATATGAAAATATGTCCCATTTATTGTTGCTGTTAAGATAACTTATATCCTGTTTCTGAGTGAGTTATAATAATACACAATAAAAGCTTAAAACAACTATCAGTATGTAACTACAAACAATTGCATCACAACAAAAATACAGAAAGGAGCAAAGCATCCAGGAAAGACAGAAATGAAGAGGAAAACAGAATAAGAAAACGTCCAGCAAGAAGTACAGAAAGTGCTCTGAATCAGGACGTTTCTCATTGTTAACTCTGGATATATTCACAAAATGGATTCTCATGGATTACGCAATTCCATAGCCTGGGCATTGGCACCAAAAACTCTTAACTGGGGACCTCTATCTTTCTTCTGACTCCCCTTTTCTCTATTTTAGGATTTTGGAACTGAAATTTATTCTCCAGTTCTTAATATCTATCTATCTATCTATCTATCTAATTGTTTGGCTCATCTCTGCACTATAAAACCCTCAAGGTAACTTAGTTACAATTTACACTGTTGTAATTTTATCATCAAACAATTGAATTTAAAGTGAAAATAAGCTCTTTTAAAAAAGAAGTACAAAAGTAGTAATAAAATACCAAAGAGAGATAAAAAATACCAGCTAGATAGAAAAATAGTAAAATAGATTAAAATATGTTATAAGACCTTCAAGCCTATTAAAAGCTGTGGGAGAAAAAGGGACAAACTGCATGTGACATCTGAAAGATGGCAAAGAAGTAGCCATAGTACAAGGTCTGTCTATAAATAATGGAACTGTGTTTCTACCTTTCAGACAAATCAGGGAGTACTGATTGTGAATGCTTGTACATGTCTGAACCTACATGACAAACATCAACACTCTCAGTTGTTCAGTTAATTGTCAGTCATCATTTAAAGCAGCTGTGTTGTGTGTTGTGTGCCAGAAAAACACTAAGTTTAAATGTTGAGCAACATGTCAATTTTGAAATTTTTAGCAAAAAATGAACAAGACACCAACAGAATCTTTTCAAATGCTTACTGAGGCCTACAGGGAAGAGTGCATGTCTTGTGCTCATGTGTTTGAGTGGCACAAAAGATTCAGAGAATGACGTGAGAATGTGGATGATGATGAATCTCCTGGACAACCTTCCACTTCAAGAACTGAAGAAACTGTGGAAAAAATAAGCCAGATCTTTCAAGGAGACCACCGACTCAGTGTCCAAATGATAGCTGAAGCCATGAACATTGACAAAGACACTGCATGGAAAATTCTGCATGAGGATCTCAACATGAGAAAATGTTGTGTCAAGATAATCTCTAGGGTTCTTACACCATAGCATAAAGAGTGGCACAAGGAAATTTGCTCTGACATTCTGCAGCAACTGAGGTGGACCCAAACCTTTTTCAAAAAATCATCACTTGTGATGAAACCTGGATCTTCCAGTATGATCCTGAGACAACATGACAGTCAATGCACCATCATCACCATGAATGAAAAAAACCACATCAAAGCAAGTCCACATTCAAAGCCATGTTCATTGGGCTTTTTGACATCAAGGGCGTAATTTTGGCAGAAAGGGTTCCAGAAGGCAGAACAGTGAACCAGCATTATTATAAGGATGTTTTGACAAAGCTGAGAGAAAGAGTCAGAAAAAAGGCCAGAACTGTGGGAAAATGGTTTCATTCTTCATCAAGATAAAGTGCCTGCTCACACAGCAGTTTCTATGAAGTAGTTTTTGGCTGATAAATGCATTAATACACTTGAACATCCCCCATATTCACCAGATTTGGCACCATGTGACTTTTTTTCTTTTTTCTAAAGTGAAATCGGTGCTTAAAGGAATACATTTTGAGTCAATTGATGCAGTAAAGAAGAAAATGATAGATATGTTGAACCAGGTGACAAAAACTGATCTGTTCACGCCTTCAACCAGTGAAAAACAAGACTGCATCAGTGTGTGAGTGTGAATGGGGAGTATATTGAAGGGGGAAAGCATTAGAATTGTAATACACATAAATAAAGATGGGTTATTGTATTGGTCTCATCATTTAATAGACAGGCCTCGTAATTTTCCTTGGGAGGTTCCACAACAGGGGCATAACTGTTATGTTCTGCCAAGCCTCAGGTACTCCAAAATTTTGGTGCAAGAAATTTTTAATGGAACTCAGGGATTCAATAAATGCCCTGGATATATTCATAACTATTCACAAATATTGATATACAGTACTTTTAAACACAATGATAATTATGACAATGACAACCACCACCACCACTTTTTTTTTTTTACATTAACTTCCTTGTAGCCTTACTGGTGCCTTCTTATATAATAAAGTAGTACCCCCCCCCCACACACAAATGGGTTTGCTTCCAAAACTTCCCTCAGAGTTTTCAATCTGCTCTTTAAATGTTCCCAAATTTAAAAAACAGTCTGGGGATTAGGCATGAAAGCAGCTTGAAATGAAACCCAAGGGAAAATACCTCACATGTCCTGGCAGGAGTTTTCCTTTCAAGTGTCTTGATGGAATGTGCATGTCTGAAACAAGGGCACACACCCCTTGGAATCCTGGCCCGGGGCCTTCCTTCTTCAAAGGTATTACCGGAGGCCAAGGACTATTTGGCTTGATCAAATAATCCATCCATGTTAGCTGAGCTGGAGAGGAGAGAGTATATTATGTGGCAAGTTGCTATATGACCTTGAGCATCTGCTAATGGGCCAGACCGATTTGGGCAAACTTGAAAATGTACTTCAGACAGAAGCAATCTCAGAAAATGAAGAGCAGGATGAAGAATACTGGAACAAAATGCAATGCAATTAGGGATATGCTCCCTTGGGAGATTTAGCCCCATTCTTCTGTCCCTTTCGAATGCTGCTGCTGCACACTGTTCCCGTGCCAAAGTGTTACACAATTCAAACATAAATGCATTGGATTGTATAAGATCAAACTAAGGTCATGGGAGGAAAAGTAATTACTTTTTAAAGAGTCCCACCAGGACCCGGTTTTCCTCATATTCTTTTACAGGGATATTTTCCGTATGAAAATTCTGTCTTAAAATGAAGTGTTCTGAGATATTAGACATCCTAGATGCTTAAAGACTCTTTCAGGTCTGCTTCTATGACTTAAGAGTAACTTCAAGAATCAGCCAACTCACCTTGGCCTCAACTTGGCATTGTGGACTACTTTTTGCAATCGTGGATGAAAAGGAAAGAAAAAGAGAGAAGCCTTTCTGTTATATATTTATATCCTGTGGTTTCTTGCAAGGGTTGTACAACAATGTGACACAGTCTAGTCTAGTTACATTGTGCTTCCAGAGTGGAAAAGCAACTGGTTCGGATAAAAACATCACTTCTTTTGGCCTGTAGAAAGAGAGGCCACATGGTGAAATAGCTCTGCAGAACCTTTACTTTAATAATACTTACCTGTGATGTCACTGAGGCTGATGTCACTCATCCCACCTGATGGTGTCACTTGGTGCAGTTCAGCCTCTCTGCAGCCCCCTAGTGCTGCTACTGATACTTAACAACTGATTTAGAACGTAGAGTCTGTTTGATGCTCCAAGCTGGGGTGAACAATTTATATTCTCCACTATCTTTGTAAAATAGATTAGGCTAAGAAACATTCATTGCTCAAGTATCACCCAATAAACATTCATTGCTCAAGTTTCATAGGTGGGTGGGCATCTGGGCTCAGGTTTCCCCAGTTTAAGTCCAACATAGGGGTCCAGGTCTAATATTTGGCAGAGTAAGCTAGTCACTTCAGGCACCAGATGGCTGGGTGTGGGGAACAGTGATAACACCGTTCCCCATTAGTCTTCTGTGTTGTGCCCTCTGACCTGGTCCACTGCTCTCAGCTGTGGTGAAGGGTGCCATTTTGTTGTTTTGTTCTTCTTCTCATTTGAGTTTATCAAGCACATCTTTCTTTAAAACAAAAAAGACGCAAGGTATCCGAGACTACTAAAATATGCAAAAATCAGAAACAAGATTAGTAAAGTATTATATCTGTAATTTAGAATTACCAACCCTGAGGTAAGATTCAACTTCCTGTCTGGTTACTTTTTGTGCATGCTGTGGGGAAGTAGGAGAAGGTGACACCATCTTGTCCTTTGCCCCAGGCAGCAACAAGTGTTCTCCACTGCACTTTTAAGATCCACATTGGCCCAAATGGGCCTGAAATTCAATGCCTTAGCTCAGAGAACACAGTATTGACTCCATGGCAAACAGAGTACCATCTGATCTCAGTTTGAAAGAAAGTAGGAGCTTGGTCAACTAGTATATATCACAGTCCTCAGCTCAGAGTGAAGATCCCTGTAGGTTTTGTATTTCAGAAGTGAAACACTAAATCCACCATTGTATTTTAGTCCCAAATTGTCTCCTGATTACTATGCATAGCTTTCTGTCAACGTAACACAAAACACAATGCTGCAGTCCTGCTGAGAGCGCTGCAGTGAAGAATCCTTGTTTATGTTAACAGCTGCAAACACAAAACCCCAAGGCAAGCTGGAGCTGAAAACTATTTTCTCACTGGTTCATGCAGTCACCAGGGGTTGAAAAGTGAGACTTCAATCATGGATTTCTCCCAAGGACTTTATGGTAGTGATTTAGAGTTTAGGGCATTTCAGCTCTATAGTGGCCCTAATCTGCCCCAAGAAATCAAGTAAGAAACACATACTGAATATGTGCCTCTATTTAAGGAAACAGCAAGCACAACTGAGAGTTATTCCCTTAAGCTACGCTCATGAACTTCTCCTTTCTGTGGTGTTGAACTATCACCCCTGTGGTCCATCACTGACTATGGATGAAGGGTGTTGAAGTCCAATATACTTGCAGGAGGGTTTTGCCAGGTTGAGGAAAAGTTAATCAGTACTCCCCAAGCTGTTATTGATGATCAGCTAACAAGCAATGAGAAGAGTGTGTTCTTGGGCTGAGTCTAGCACCAATTTCATTAGTTTGTCTGTCTTGTTTCTTAAGTAAATGCACATCCTTGGTTCAAGGATCTCTCTTGCAAAGCTAGGAACCTCAGGGAGAGTGTGAACCTCACCCAATCCATATTTGGAAGTTTCTGTACTTGGGCTAGCATTTTGGGAACTGGAAAATTGCTTGAAGCACTACTGTTTTTAATGGTATCTTCTTCCCAGATCTCAGCGTTAACTTGTTACAAGTATTTCATTACTAGTCAATTCTATATAACTAGTTTACACTATGATTGTGATTTAATTCCTTTTGTAGAAAACGGTAGCTTTTACCTTCTTGTGTGGTGTGTGCTCTCACTAAATGGTGGAGCAGGTACATCTCATGATTCAAGTGTGGCCTCCTCCTGTGCTTCATGCACCTGCTTTATGCTTTGTTGTAGGTGTTGAGATACCTGTCTACACTGCAGGTAGTTTGTGAGGTATTTGGCCTTTTCTACCAGAGAACTCTTCTGCTTCACCAAAGTACAAATACCAGGATTCCATAGGCTATAGAACTATGGGGGATAAAGTGGTGTCAAACTCTGTATGCCAGCCAGTGTAGACAGGCCCATAAATGACAACATGGATAGGTGTTTGTATCACAAGCATTCGTATTTTTAAGGGTTATTTATAAATGAAATTGTTTCTGCTATTTCAGTTGTTTCTATGACTTTTAACTATGTTTGAGAAGTGGAAAAGTAAAGAATTACTTTAAACATGTAATTGTAATGTAATTGATTACTTATGTGGATCTTGTAAATACAACTATTGAAAATTTTCACAAAAAACCAATATTCCTACATAAATTCTTACAGATTTAAAAACACACACACACTAGTGTGAAAGCCATTCCTGCTGCCTCATAATGTATACTGCCAAAATTGCTGTCTTTTTAAGAATGAGTTTCTTATGTTTTTACCAAGATTGCCTGATAAATACTGTCACTTAAGTTGTTAATAAACACTAAATGTGTCTAGTTTCCCTCTAGTCTTTCCAACTACACATTATCAGTTTTGAAATGGCACACTTTTTCCACCAGTGACACCTTTTTTGTCCAATAGCATACTTAAAAAGCTCCCAACAGTCATGAATAACTGCTTCTAAAAAGTAATTTTCTAAGCTCTGGTTATTCTAAGTGGTATGGTTGCCATTCCATTCCATTCTATTCCCTTTCTAAGAGTGCAATAACTCTCCATCTAAGTAGGAAAGAGTATTGCTAAGAAAACTGCACAAAATGGGATAAAAATCAGTTGTAAATCAAGCATGGTATAGTGGTTTGAGTGTTGGACTATGACTCTAAGAGACCAGGGTTTGAATCCCCGCTTGGCCATGGAAACCTACTGGGTGATCTTTGGCAAGTCACACTCTTTCAGCCTGTTACCCGAAGAGGGGGGCCCATGGGAAGCCCAACTGTGATCTGTTATTAGCTGGGGGAATTATTATTAACTCAAGTGGAATGCTGTGAGAGGTGGGTAACTTCAGGACCTTTTCACCTGTACCAGTATTGACTGCAGAGAACTCCAGCTTAAAGTGAAATATTTTTAATTGGAAATAAGATAAAAAAGAATCCACACACACAGCACACACTCATGAGAACCACACAAGGCTAGTGGAGAGTTTAAAGCAGAAAGTCTGGATAGGGGTATAGATTCAGAGATGGAGTTACCAGTCTAAAGAGTTACCAGTCTGAAGAGGAGCAAAGTACTCAGATGGAAATCTGAGGGTGGCACTGGAAGTCCGATCTGGGGGGTGGGTATCATCCACAGAGGTACACTTTGCTATTCTTTGGGGCTAATATTTATACTACATTTTGTGTCCTGAAGGGGCATTTGGGTTTAGAACAAAGCTTAGATGGGTTTCCTGCTATTTAAACAAAGGAAACTGAAACTTTAGCTGATTGCTATTAATTGCTGAGGGACAGAAATTGATGGGCTTATGACAACCTTGTATTGTAGGACAGGAAGGGGTGCAGAGGGATATTTCCTGGGAATATGAGTTGTGTAGGTCACTTGTTTGTTTAGGATGTGTAATTCTATGATTCTATGACTTATCACCAAGGGTCCCAAGGGGGGGGGGGATTAGCACATACCTCCATAGTGGTGTTGTTTTGTTAGGAGCTCTGCTTTATCCTATCTTGGATGTGTTGGCCAAAATATTTCCAAGACACCTTCTCAAGTCCTGGTAGCCTCTGTTTGACTTCACTTTGGCTCACTGTGGTCTACTAGACCCCTTGAAGTGTCTAATATTGCCAATTGTGAGATATTATAGAGATGCAGTAGTACGGCATAGTAACAAGCCTCAGAGGAAGGCAACCCTCTCTGAACAAGTCTTACCAAGAAAACATCATGACATATTCTCCTTAGAGTTGCCATAAGTTGGTCATGACTGGAAGGCACACAACAACAACATCACACAGCAGAGGCAACTTTTCTGCTACCTTCCATTTCACCAATTAAATGCAAAGAGCCATAGAAAGGGAGAACCCAATTCACTGGTTTTAAAAATAGGTGATACATTCTTGAAGAAAAGCTGTATTCTAATGAATGCAATTCAACTAATTAGGACATTACAGAAATGTGGTCTGTAAAAACAGCTGTGTGCATTCCAGCCATCTGAAGTACACTTAAACCTGGCCCAACAATCAATGATAAAATGATATCATTTCAAAAGATGATGTTTGTCATTTTTCACTCAAACAACCTCTCCCATTTCTAACATCTGTATCCTCTAGAAAGTCTTAATGTTTGCCAGTAAAAACTCATGGGACCAAAAATAATCTATTCAATTGATGGACTATCAATCAATGGTTCAAGCAAAATACAATTTCTTTTTCAGTTTATGATGTGATTACAATGACGGGATCAGAATTTTCTTGCAGTGTGTACCAAAAACAGAATCCAAGTATGCACAAAAAGAAAGAGAGAAATGCAACATATATTGATACACATCATTCCCTCACAGAATTACCTGAATGCAAATTTAGGAGAGTCAAAATATAAGCATATGATTATCTCCAGATCTCTATTTCCAGTTCAAAAATTCAACAAATAGTTACCAGTTCTCTACAAACCTTTGAATGACCATTTATCTTCCTGAGTGAACATACGAGTCATTTTAGACATGGCCATTAAGCATTACTTTTTGAAGCCAACCTTGAGGGCCAATCTCTTCCATATCTTAGGCTGCTGTCAATACTGCAGAAATAATCCAGTTTTGACACCACTTTAACTATCATGGCTCCATCCTAAGGAATCGTATTTAGCCCGACAGAGAAGGCGAAACATTTCCCAAAACTACAAATCCCAGAATCCCATAGCATTGAACCATGGCAGTTAAAACAGTGTCAAACTGGATTATTTCAGCAGTGTGTTAGCAGCCCTAGTGGTCATAATGTTTGCAGCTTTTAATATATTGCCAACCCAATCTCCATTCTTGCTTTTTTTGATGTGAAGACCTAATAGTATTTAGAGGTTTGGGGTGTTAAAATAAATGTACTCTATACAATTCCTTGTATCACCTTGATCTTTAAAAAAAATATTTTTGATAATTCAATAGGACAAAGGTTGCAATTCTGTATGCTTTTGCCTGGGAATAAGTAGCATTAAGCATAGCAGGATTTACTTCAGAGTAAAAGTGTTCAGAATTACACTGTTAATAATTTTACTAGAAAGAGAGGAATCAGTCTATTTAAGGTCCTTCTCACTTTTTTGTACATTCATCCTTAAGTCCATTTCATTCCCACATTCATGTGTGACTTTAAAAAAAAATCTGCACAGTCACACAATTAAATTTGTTTTGCTAAAATGCATTTCCTCTGTGTATCTCCTCCAAATTTATCTTCTCTCAAATATGTGCTTTAAAAATACATTGTGGTTTTCAGCTGAGAGCTGCAGAGGAACATTCTGGAAATGTGAAAACCCATGGAAAACTATAAGATCTGCTCAAGAGATACAGACCAGGTCTTTGCCTGTTGAAATTTATAAACATTTAATACCTCAAGCATCCATAGTTTTTACAAGTGTGCCATGTATGTAGAAAGCTAGACCCCTCCTCTGTGCATCTTTAATACACACTGCTCATGTTTCTAAACATTCACCTTCATTTCAGCAGCGGGTGGTAGCTCTGGAAGAGATTTGAGCTATATTTTGACATTGCTGAGGAACTAACTTTGCAAATATAATTCTGGGCTTCCTTTAAGACTGGGATGAAAAGACATTTTATTAGACTCAGCACTCTTGATAAAAGTAGCATTTTTTCCTGAGATATTTTTTCCAAAAACAAAAATGTACATCTTGCATTCAGACATTTACAAATCTGATAGGGTGTTTACAAGAAATGAAGTGGACAAAAAAAGTGCACACTTTAAAATGACAACAGGTAAAATGCTTGTATTTGGGGGAAAATATACAGAAACACTCTTTTTCACAACAAGAGTGCTTAGCAAATTATACAGCAAAGAAAACTAACTGGAGAAAATTGTTGTGACTTGGTGAAAAAATTGTAAATTAAGTAAATTGTACAAATAATAAATTGCACATATAAATCAAAATGTGTTTTTAAAATTATGCAGATTTCATTGATGGAAAATAAGCCTTTGAAAATAAAAAGATGATGGAAACAATACACAGAGGAACTAGATAAAAGAGATGAAAGGATGACAGATGCATTTGAGAAAGAACCATATGAAGATGAACCTCCCATTTTGGAAAGTGAAGTGGAAGCTGCACTCAGACAACTTGGAAGAAATAAATCACCAGGAACAGACAGCATACCAATAGAGCTGCTTTAGTCTACAGAGACAGAATCTACTTTAGTTCTAACTAAAATATGCCAATAAATACAGAAAACAAAACAATGGCTCACAAATTGGAAACGCTCAATATACAGTATATTCCACAAGAAAGGAGACACCAGGGATTGCAGTAACCACAGGACCATTGCATTAATTTCACATGCAAGCAAAGTGATGCTGAAAATTCTACAACCAAGAGTTTTACCATACATGAAGAGAGAAATGCCAGATGTCCAAGCTGGATTCAGAAAAGGAGAGGCATTAGAAATCATACTGCAAACATACATTGGATAATGGAGCACATTGAAGAATTTCAAAAGAAAAACAGCCTGTGCTGTTTAGATTTATAGCAAAGCCATTGATTTTACATGAAAAACTATGCATCATTCTTAAAGAAATGGGTGTGTCACAACATTTGATTGTCCTGAAGTGTAACCTGTACTTAGGACAAGAGGCTACTGTTAAGACACAATATGGAGAAATGTAATGGTTTCCAATTGGCAAGGAGGTCAGCCAAGGCTGCATTTTATCACCTTATCTGTTTAACTTGTATGCGGAATATATCATATGTAAATCAAGATTAGACTCAGAGGAGGGAGGCATGAAAATTGGAGGAAGGAAATCAATCATTTAAGATATGCAAATGACACTATACTACTAGCAGAAAGTAGCAAAGACTTGGAATGATTACTGAAGAAAGTGCAAAGGTAGGTTTACAGATGAACATTATGAAAACAAAAATAATGACCACAGATTATTTACATACATTTAAAGTAGATGATGAAGACATTGAAATAGTTCAAGATTTTTCATACCTTGACTCAGTCATCAATCAGAATGAAGACTGCAGTCAAGAAAACAGAAGAAGAGCAGCTATGAGGGAACTAGACAAGATCCTGAAATATAAAGATATATAATTGAATACTAAAGCTAGGATTGTTTATGCCATCGTATTTTTCATTTCTATGTATGGTTGTGAAAGCTGGACAATGAACAAGGCTGATTTATAGTTCTACAACAAACTCTTTTGCACTCTGTCATATATAATGATTTACAACCCAAGCTCTGTTAATTCTCTTCAGAAATTTATTTCCTCTGAAATTTTGTCATCACATTTCTACATTTTAAGTATTTCAAATATAAAAGGGCACAACTTTGGATTCTTCTCCTTCCATCATTAGTTTTGGCTACAGGTGGGTAGAATTTTCTTTGTTTTGTCCCCCAGAAATTTAATATTTACTTCTTTTTTAAAAAAGAAGGAAAGAACTTGAGATTTTTAAATAGGATCCCAGTGGGAGAAAATTAAATTAACAGATTTGCTCACTTAGGCATAGGGCTTTGAATGCTTAGGTCAGGGGTGGAAATCATGTGCCCCTCCTAGACAGGGCCAGTTTAAGGAATTTTGGAGCCCCCTGCAATGCTTTATTTTGGAGGGACCATATGTTTATCTCAGGTCAATGTAACCTAACCTGACCTAACCTATTCACAGTACAGGATATGCATATTATTACTAATAATGTTTTTGCAGGAGGAGGGTTACAACAGGGCCCCCACAATGATAAGGGCCCCTACGGCTGCAGGTGCTGCAGGGCCCTTAAACCAGCCCTCCTGCTAGATGTTTGGAGATTGCAGTCTGCAGTGTTCTTCAGCTTTGGCTATGTTGGCTTATAGTCCAGCGATATCTGGAGGGCCACATGATTTCCATCCCCAGCTTAGGTCTTAAAGATTTTGGCTTAAATCCCCATGTATTCAGTCCTGATTTAGGGTTCCCACTTTCTCTGCCAATATTGTAGATCAGCTACTTAGTTATGGAGATGTACCTAAGGAATATCTCCTGATCTGACCCTCCCTCACCAGCCTATTGTAAGAGCTAGCATTTGGATCATGTGAAGGACATCAGTTCACTTGGTAATTGGGGTGCAAGGAGGACAACATTTCCATCCCCTCCCACCAGCTAGTAAGGCCTCGACCATCAGAAACAGGATTCCTCTTGCAAGTTCTTGTTGCAGACTTGCTCACTGGTAGTGGTGATGGTGGAAACGTCATCCTTTTTGTACCAATCAGATACCGAACAGACCTCTTGCCTGCTCTGGCTGCTGGTTCTTGAGGTGCTCTAGGGTAGCATTTATGTAGGTTTATAGTAAGACTATCTACTCTTACTGAATACAATTATGGATCTGTAATTCTAGGTTACAAATCTGTAATTAGAATAATGAACACCAGCCAACATCTTCATCTTTAATGCATGGAAGGCAGGTACAACGTGGTCTTCTTGATGCTGTAAATGGCTGTATTTATTCAATTTGGGCAGTGTAGATTGGCGAGAATTTTGTTTAGCTTAATTTTGATAAGAACTTAATAATTGCAAATTTCTTCAAACATGACATAGAAAGAAAAAGAGATTTTTTTAAAAAACGAGAGAATGTGGGGGAACTGCCAAAATAATAGACTCAGGGGAAATGCCACTCTTATTTCTCTGGTCACAGTAGTTTTCTACAATTTTTATTTTCTCCAAATATGAAATTTGCTCACCACTCTTATAGAAATGTCCTTATCATAAATTACTATGAAGAAAGGTGGGGATGTAAGTGCCACATGTTTTTCTGCCAAATAGTCATAATAGTTGTTGGAGATAAAATATTCTCTGTCTTGCCAAAGCTCTGTCTTCCTTATTTTAACTCTGCTGAATCTCAATCTCTCAGCAGACATGAATCATGGTTCCTTTTCCCCATCATTGGTGCAGATTTACCCAAATAGTTCCATGATGTTACTTGGCAATATTTTGAACCTCTCAATACTTTTTCCTGTAAGATAATTATGGAATTCCTGAGATTCTAGTGTTCCATATCAATCTGTTTATCATCTTATGGAACCAATTGGCCTGAAATAATTTGCCTCCATTATGGCCACAAAACCAAGCTGAAAAATATCATGTATAGAAGCAAACATATTAATGGTATTTTAAACCCTTTATCATCATCATTTTCTGCTCCAGAAAATGTTCATTGATAAAGTATAATACAGTGGTGGAGATCTGGCACCTTTTCAGATACTAGAAGGACCTTTAGCTGTATTGATTTTCTGCAGTCTCTGGACCAAGCTGGCATAAAAGGTGAGTTTCAAAATTCCTTCTGAATGCCATGCCCTATTGAACTCAGATTACCCCCTACCTAAGAAAACTGGGCATGGTACCAGCAAAAGTTTGCAAATGCTGTCAGAATGATTTCCTCATTAGATCCTGCATCTTTCAAACCTTGCATAATCTAGCAATTTCTGTCTGTTTTTTGTTCTGCTTTTGGATTTTGCAATGCCTGGAGCTAGGGCCAGTTTAAAGTACCCACAGGATCCGCAGGCATGGGGGGCCCCATTGGTGCAGCCCCCCCTGACTCCCTCCTCAGGCGGGGGTGGGGCAGTAGCACTGAGTTGGAGCAGTTGGAGGGTGCTGGAGATGGATGGACTTGCCTGTATGAGCGCCAGGAGGAGGGGAGAGATTTGAGAGAGAAAGGTTGGTGGGTGGGTGACTGTGAGGGCCCCTCAGGCCCACAGGGGTCATGGGGGGGCTGCCATGCAGGGTGAGGTGGGGCAGGGCATGCTGCAGGGGCCCCCTTCTTAACTCTCCTCTTGCAAAAACAGGAGAAAGAAAGGGAAAGAGCAAGCAAGAGAGGAAGCCAAAAACCTCATGCAGTGACCATAGGGCCTTTTTTTTTTTTTAAAGCAGTGTCTCCTTCCTTCCTCCACCCTGCCAGCAGGACAAGCTGCCCTCCATGTGGCTGAAGTTGTGAGGAGTTTGCTGCTCCCTCGCCCCCTCCTCCCAGGGGATTGTCAAAACACAAGCCAGGTGTGTGTTCCTATTTATGTCAGAGAGGAGTGTGTGTGTGAGAGAGGGAGGGGGAGAGAGAGAGGGAAGGTGAGGGTGAGGATGAGGGTGGGGGGAGGTGAGTGTGAGGGTCATCTCTTTCCCTCTCTTTCTCCCCTGCTCTCTCAGGGAAAGGGTGGTCCCTTCCTCCTTCAGAAAGGGCTCCTTCCTTCCTTCCTTCCTTCCTTCCTTCCTTCCTCTCTCTCTTGTCTGATCTCCCTTCTCTCCTTCTCCTGCCTCTGCTGGGAAGAAGGGTGCCCCCCTCTTCTGCCCTGGAAGGGTCCCCACTGGGCAGCCACACTCCACATAGATCCCCTCCAGCCCATCTTTCCAGCTGCTCTTAAAATTCCTGGTTTCTCTGCCCTCCTTCCCTCCGTTTCCCCCTTGGTCTTCAGCTTTCTCCCCTTGCTGCCAACTGAGTTCAACCTGAAAAAGGAATTTGTGTGTTTGCCTATGTGCCTTCAGTCATTTCTGACTAAGGTGAATCTATCATTGGGTTTTCTAGGCAAGATTTGTTCAAAGGGGGCGTGCCTTTGCCTCCTTTTGTGGCTGAGAGTGTGTGACTTGCCCAAGGTCACCCAGTGGGTTTTCATGGCTGAGTAAGGATTCAAACCCTGGTCTCCACAGTCATAGTGCAATGCTGAAACTTCTATAACACTCTAGCTCTTTTAACAGAAGAATATAAAGAATATAAATTAAAATTTGGAGTAATATTACTGGGAACAATGGTTTTATTGTTGTCACTAAAACACCAGTATCCCATTAGTGTTATGTGAGAGGCATTGGGCTAGAGCAGTGGTTCATAACCTTTTCTTTACCAGGGACCCCCCTTTAAATATCTTTTGTTGCCCCAAGACTTAACTCAAGATTTAAAACCCTTATAATAATAGCTAACAACAACAACAATACAATTACACCATCCATTAAACTTTCCCTCAGAGGCACTCTTGCTTCTTCCTGCAAGTTTGTGGCTGGAGTGGATTGAATGGCAATGTGCAGGCCAAGCCAGCCAGCCTTTGCCTTGGTTCCTGTCACGTGACTGCTCCACTACAGAGAGGAGGTGGGCCAAGCAGCCTTCAATCCTTTGTTGATCCGCTGTAAGGATATCACGGACCCCAGGTTAAGAACTACTGGGCTAGAGAATTATGGAAAAGGAACAAGGTAACCACACCTTGAGAAGGGTGCTGGCAGGGAAATTCTGGGAGGTGTAATCCAAAAGTAACTTTCCCTGACTCTGAACGCAGCCTAGAATCATAGAAACATAGGGCTGGAAGAGACCCCAAGGGCCATCCCATCCAATCTGCTTCTACCCTGCAGGAACACACAATCAAAACCCTCACGACAGATGGCCATCCAGCCTCTGCTTAAAAACCTCCAAAGAAGGAGACTCCATCACACTCCAAGGCAGTGCTTTCCACTTCCGAACAGTTCTTACCGTCAGGAATTTCTTCCTAATGTTTAGGTGGAATCTCTTTTCCTGTAGTTTGAACCCACTACTCCATGTCCTAGTCTCTGGAGCAGCAGAAAACAAGTTTGCTCCATCCTCAGTATGACATCCCTTTAAATATTTAAACATGGCTATCATGTCACCTCTCAACCTTCTCTTCTCCAGGCTAAACATACCCAGCTCCCTAAGCTGTTTCCCATAGGCCATGGCTTCCAGACCTCCCACCAGTATCCTTCTCAGTATCCTTCTTGAATTGTGGTGCCCAGAACTGGACACAGTATTCCAGGTGAGGTCTGACCAAAGCAGAATGGAGTGATACTATTACTTCCCATGATCTAGACACTATACTCCTATTAATGCAGCCTAGAATTGCATTGGCTTTTTTTGCTGCTACATCACATTGCTAACTCATGTTCAGCTTGTAGTCCACTCTTTCTTTTCTTTGAGGAAATCTACAACATTATTTTAATTGCTAATAAACAAAAAATATTATGTTAGCACCTATAATTATTGGTGGCAAATTATGTAAAATAGTAGCCCCCCCCATCCACTGGGGATTGGTTTTGGGGGGCATGGATACCAAAAATCATGGATAATAGTGAACACCATTGAAAATAATGGGACTTCTGGTTTAAAATACCATAGAGTTGCATTGAAGGACCTAGAAAATGGCTAGAGAGGACACATTTTTAGGAAAACGCTATGGTAGGCGTGCTCTTCTGTGTCCCATGGATAACTGAATCAGTGGATAATGAATCAGTGGATACGGGGGGTCCTACTGTAATCTGAACATCCTGTACTGTGAATACTTTAGGTTACATTGACCTGAGAGAAACATATGGGGCCCCCAAAATAAAGTGTTGCAGGGGCCCAGAAGATCCCTTAAACAAGCCCTGCCTGGAGCAAATTTTCTCCTCACACCATCTTCTTTTTTTATTTTTTATTATTTATTTATTTATTTATTTATTTATTTATTTATTTATACCTCGCTCTTCAGCCACAAGGCTATCAGAACAGCTTACAAATTGTTTTAAGCAATAGCAGTTTACAAATCTACACTGCAATAAGCAGCTTCCAATGTGTGTTAGCTAATGGTTAGCTAATTTTACTGATGGTTTGGATTTGTAGGAGGTTCACATTTCAGAGGCTCCAGGGGAATTGTCTATGGCTGTATATATAGTTGGAACAACCAGAAGAAAGCTTGGAATGCTACTTTTGAGAGGAGCCAATGTAGTGACATGCTTTTTAAACAGAGGCTGGATGGCCATCTGTTGGGAGTACTTTGATTGGGTATTCCTGCAAGACAGGGGTTGGACTAGATGGCCCTTGTGGTCTCTTCCAACTCTATGATTCTATGATTCTATAACTGAGCTGTCTGGGTCCCAGCACATCATCCTACCACTGCTTTGTTATGAGTGGCTTCAACATGTCATTATATTCACTCTTCTTTGAAATAACTTTTTGAGCTCTGAATTCTATCTTTACTATTTCCAGTTTCTTAAAGTATGTTACAATTCATTTTCCTCATATCTACCTCCTTCCCCTTCTTCTTTTTATAAGCTGTTTGCATGCTGCTTGTGTGCAGCATGTCTCCTATTAGGCTTTCACAGAGCAATCACTTTTTGGAGCTCCTTAAAACCACTTGAAGAGATTATTCTTTAATGCAGAATGGAAAGAAACAGTGTGGTGTAGTGGTTTGTGTGTGTGACCAAGTCTCTGGAAGATGAGGGTTCAAATCCCTGCTCAGCTATAGAACCCTACTGTGTTACACTGAGCAAGTCACAGACTCTCAGCCTTAGAGGAAAACAGTGGCAAATCTCCTCTGAGCAAATCTTGTCAAGAAAATCCCATAATAGGTTGCCATAAGTTGGAAATCACTTGAAGGCACACCACACAACAATAATGTGGAATGGGCACTGCTTAGTGATACAGCACATTGTTTAGATACAGGAAGCCCCAAGTTCAGTCCCCGCCATTTCCAGTAAAAAGGATCTGAGAGTTAAGCTTCAGAAAGACCAGTGCTTGATACCTGGAGAGCTGCTAATAATCATTAGGAGCCCTGGTGGCGCAGTGGTTAAATGTCAGTACTGTAGCCACAAGGCTGTGAGTTTGATCCCAGAGGGCTCCAAGGTTGACTCAGCCTTCCATCCTTTTGTAGGTCAGTAAAATAAGTACCCAGCTTGTTGGGGGCAATTAGCTAACACGTTGTAAACTGCTTAGGGAGTGCTTTGCACTGATAAGCAGTACAGAAATATCAATGCTATTGCTATTGCTTATTATCACAGTTAGGGGCAGATAAACTGGGCTTAAACTGTTAAGGCAGGATGATGCTTTCTTGCATGCATTCATCTACTTCAAGGATGGGGGCTTTTGTGGATCTCCTGAGAGTCTGTGGGGCTGGGAGGTACCTGTGGCCCACAGGCTGCCCTTTCCCCATCCTTACTCTAGATAAGGGGACTCTGTTGTACAAATGGAAATTAATTTTATAAAACAGTCATTGAAGATGATGCTGATTCATTGGTTTGTGCCACGCTCCAAATTAAATCACATGTCAACTGCTGCCAAAATATTTGCCTCCTTAAACATTACTGGTAGAAAAATCATTTGTGTATATGTCCTAGTGTCATCTAGTGAAAGCAAGCAAGAAAGCAGGCTTGGAAAAGCCATTTTCTATATTACATCTCCCAGAATCTCTGAGACAACTTTCCTAAGCTCTGGGTAAATAGGCCAGAATTCTACATCACCTGCTTAATTACATATGAATAACTAAGTAGCATCTCCTGACCTGACCACCCCCAGTTTACCAGGCATCTACTTTACTTTACCAGGCATCTACTGCACTGAGAGAAGGTGGTCCATTCTGCTGGCAACTGGGGTATTTATTTATTATTTAATGTATTTATTTATATCCCACCTTTCTCCCAATATAGGAATTCAAGGTGGCTAACAATGAATTTTAAAACAGTACGTAAACATTAAACATAGAAATATGAAATTTAAAAAAAATAAGCAATTTAGAATGTTAAAACATTTAAAATATTAAAATACAATAAAACAATATACATCATAAAAACAAAACTACACAGCACATACAAGCCCAGCCCCCATAAAATTGTGAATACCTGATGACTAGCGGGGGGGAGTTCCAAAGCCTAGGAGCAGCTACTGAGAAGGCCCTCTCCCTTGTTCCCACCAAAAGAGAGAGCCTGAGATGGTGGTGGGACAGAGAGAAGGGCCTCTCCAGATGACATTTCCACCACCACCCCTTTTGCCAGGGACTGGGTTGCATCAGTCAGAAGCAGAACCCCTGTTGCAATTCCTTGTCACAGCCTCATTCACTGGTGGAAGGAGATGGAAACATTACCCACCCATATCCCAATCACCAGCAGAACAGACCTCCTTCACTTGGTGTGGCTGGTGCCACTAAAGTAGGCTGGGGGAGCAGTTGCAATCATGTTAAAAATCAGCAGTAGCAGAACATGTTATAAACCAACTTGGACACAAAATGTTATTTAAAAACACAGAAATTCTAGACCAGGCCAACAACTATCATGTCAGAATGCACAGAGAAACTATTGAAATCCACAAACACCTGGACAACTTCAACAGGAAAGAAGAAACCGTCAAAGTAAACAAAGTTTGGCTACCAGTCCTAAAAAACACCAAAATCAAAACTCACCACATGCAAATGAACTTCACCCAGGGACAGGGGGATTTCCAGCAGACAATGGACCATTAGCCAAACAAACACTAATCCTCCCTTGCATATCTCCCCCCAGGAGATAGCCATTCAAAGAGATAGCCATTCAGAAACTAGCCATTCAGATACACAAATTTACATATCGTCTCCAACAGGGACTCACAGTATATACCCCACATACCCCTACCCAACCATTCTCTGAAGATGCCATTCCCAGATGCAGGTGAAACATCAGGAATAAACTCTTCCAGAACACAGCCTCACAGCCCAGCCTCACACCACCGGAGCCCTGATGGTGCAGTGGTTAAATGCCAGCACTGCAAGTCACCCTGTTGCAAGTTCAATTCCAGCGGGCTCCAAGGTTCACTCAGCCTTCCATCCTTTCGTAGGTTGGTAAAATGAGGACCCGGCTTGTGGGGGCAATTAGCTAACACACATTGGAATCTGCTTAATGCAGTGTAGATGTGTAAATTGCTATTGCTTAAAACCATTTGTAAGCCGCTTTGATAGCCTTGTGGCTGAAGAGCGGGGTATAAATAAATAAATAAATAAATAAATAAAAAACCACGGAGAACCGAAGTATACATAGTTGCAAGGGGAAGAATGTCCCATTTAAAACTGGAATACGAATGGGGGCAGGGCTTGAATTAATGGTCTCCACTCCAGTATCAGGTTCAGTGCTTTCAAAGCTGATAGAAGGTTGGACAGGTTGGCATGGTTGGATAAACACAGTGTGGACAAGTTACCTATTTGGACTACAGTGTTCTGAATTCTCCTAGCCAGCAAGATCAGTGCCAATGCCTGCTGGGGGATTCTAGGAGTAACTTATTCCAGATCTGCTGGTAAACATCTATACACCTTGTGGTCAGGCCACTTCTGCATGTGGGCAGGCCACTTCTGATTGGAATCAGCATAGCATAGATTCAACTGAGAATTTCTGTGGTATTTTACTTTCCTTGATGTTTGCAACTTAAGATTTGGCTGGGTAATTTGTTCTTGTTATATACAATTAAAAGGTATTTTCCTCCCTGTCCCCTTTTGGTCCATGTAGCCTCCCTAACTCCTTCAGGTTCTTCCTGACCAGAATCCTCCAAAGCCTCCCTTGCTTCCCACTCTCGTCTTACCAACATGCCCCTCCTCTCCTGTCCCCAGGTGTTTGTTGTATTATGAGAGTTACTTTCTGCTAAAACTTGGGAGTGACAGCAGTCCTTAACAGTCCTTCTACCAGAGATCTGGCTGGGTAATCCTGTAAAACCTCCAGGATCATAGCTGTATAGCACTATTATTATCTTTTTTGTAAAGAAAGAAAAGATCCAGTGAGAAAGCATGATACAGATATCACACCATAAATGATTGCCAGACAGGTTGGCTGTTGATATTTCTTTTTCCTCCTGAAAACTCCTCATTTGAGTTCAATATGCATACTTAGTTCCAATGAGAATCCCATCTGGAGAAGGCAATGCTGGAGGCACTGTACTTATTATTCGTTGGGACTCAAGGGACTAGGACAGGTTTTTACAAGCAGCTAAAACGAAGGAGGAGATCATATGGGAAGGTGCTAGGCTCCTATTGTTTCCGGACATAAGTCCTATAACACAGGGCAAAAGGGAAGAATTAACTGTGGTTAAGGAGGGGAATGGGGAAGAAAAAGAAGGTTGCAATGAAAAAAAATGTGTCTGTATCATTTTTCTCTTGGCTGCCAAGCAGAGTTTTACAAGCAGTGTGAAGCCCTGCATCTTTGGGGAAGTCAAGGCAAGAGCTTCTGAGACCAAGGAGGAATAATAAAGAAGGCATATGTGAGAATGGAATCTACTCAAGATTTGCTATTACTACCCACTCAGCTATCCTCTGTATTAAGAGCAAATCAGTTGTGACTGGCAGCTTCCATGTCAACTGGGAGTGTGAATCTGCTCTCAAGCGTAGGACATTTTCAGACAGTGCTAAACAGAGCTTATCGCGGGATGAGCTCCTGGGAGAGGAACGGCGCTCTTGCGCGGCGGGGGGTCGTTTTCGGACGCTGCCGTCCCTCTTCCGAGATCATCAGTGTCACTTCCGTTAAGCTTTGGAAGCGGCCGTGCCATATTTTAAGTACGGGCAACTTCCGTGCTTAAAATATGATGCGGCCGCTTCCAAAGCTTAACGGAAGTGACACTGATGATCTCAGAAGAGGGATGGCAGCGTCCGAAAACGACCCCCCACCACGCAAGAGCGCCGTTCCTCTCCTGGGAGCTCATCCCGTGATACACTCCGTTTAGCGCTGTCTGAAAATGTCCTTAGTCCAAATGTTAAAGGATCTCTCCAAGGTGCTGCATCTATTTTAGAGAAAAGGTTCTGCCTCATGGTCAGCTCCTTTAAGTCTTGGACTAAAACTCAAGCAGATTCACCTCCTCACCAATCTTGGTGCCTCCGATACTGCCCTGAGGCAGAACAAGCAACTGAGTCAGCTGGGTTTGAAAACATGTCCTCCCAATGTGTTTTGGTTTTCTCTCTCCCAGCCACGGAAATTTTGGAAAAGGTTCTGCATGAAACTCTGCCACAGCTCCCCACTAACCACCCCTAGGACTTGCCGTTGCACTCTGACAATCTTCCCCCCATGGCCATTTTGTTGCAGATGGAGAATGGTGGAGACTGGAAAGGATGTAGTTGTGTCCCTATAATAAGACAGAAAGTGAGGGTATCTTCTGCCAAGATCTGCTGGAGTTCCCCAGAGGTCTTAGCAGGTGATGCCATCGCTCTGCATCTGGCTATGGTAACATAGACAGATGCTTCTTTGATCCCCTCCACTCTCCACCAGCATTGGGATGGCTGTGAGCTGGATTATTGCAATTCAGTGAAGAGCCCTGAAAGGGGGGTGGGCTTTGGACATTGTGGCAGGAGGAACCAAATAGCAACCTCCGCAGCAACCATAGGCAAATGTAAAGTAAACTTATGCATGTGTATGTCACTAACAAGTTTCCAACCAATATGTGTGTGTGTCTGTGTTTTGAGGTCGGGGGATACTTTATCTTTCCTTCCAGGCTCTACAGCTGGTAGAAAATTACCCTTTCCAACCTGTTTTTGTTGCAGGAGAAAAGTGAATCAAATAATAATAATAATAATAATAATAATAATAATAAGTTGTTATTTATTACCTCAGGATCAGGGCGGGGTACAACATCACAATACATCACATACAATTTTTGGCAGTGAGCTTCATACACACTTGCTGGTTCTGGCAACTCTACACCATCTTTTCTCAAAGAATAAGGAGTTTTTCAGTGTTTATAAGGGACAAGATTTCTGACCCTCAAATGCGGGACATCTCTTATAATAAGAGCCACTTGGAAATCCTTTATGTGATACTATCTCTGGTGATTTCATTTATATGTTTTGTCAATCCATTTGGGATTGCTGCCAGGGCACTTATCACCAGATGATGATGATGATGATACCATAATTTATTGAGCGGGGAGGTTGTGAAGAACAAGGAGTAATGACAGAAAACAAACAAATAGTATCAATGTATTATATGAACAACATCAATTTTTTTATATTTTTGGTGAATTGCGAAGGATACAATGCAACAAAAACTAATTCTCAGTCTGAGCTATTGAAAATAATGAAAATGCTATGTAATTCCTATTAACCAATCTTGGTGAATCTCAGCCAACATTTGTTTGATTGTGCCCACTAAGGGCTTATCTACACCAGCCTGGATAAGCCAGCTCCCCACTCACAGTGGCTTCTCCCAATCTTTGAAACACCCTTCCACAGGAGGCTAGGTTGGCCCCCTCCATGATTTCTTTTCACTGGCAGGCAAAGACTTTGCTTTTCAAGCAGGCTTTTAACTTATAAGCAGCAGGGCTTGTTTTATTTTTTTATTTTTTAGATTTTATACATGTTAAGCTGATTTTATAATATTTTATTTGTGCATATCGTATTTTAACCTGTTTTATGATAGTTGCCTTGGGTCCCATCTTGGGAGAAAGGCAGCATACAAATGAAAATCATCATCATCTCCTGGCTGCAGAGATGGCCCATTCTGTCCCTGTTGCCTGTAGGAAACAGACCAGAGTACACATAGGAACACCGTCCTATCCCTGCAGCCTCTGCCTCCATTTTCTTTGCTGTCTCAAAAGCCAGGAAGGGAACCTGTGACATGTGACTGAAAGCCCCCTGCATGTGACCAGCCTTGTTGCAGGACCCTTGCCTGCAGAGCCTCTGCCTGGCTTCCAATAGAGCCAGCGAGCTGGTGTTGGCAGTGAGGGGCAGCTTGCCAAACAAGCTCCTGCAGACACGTGGGGCCTGCTCTGGGTTTTGGCCAATGGTAACAGATTTAAATGGGTAGTTTGCTATAACGCTTTATTGGGCCCTACTTTGGCTCCCCCCCCCCCATCGCAGCCCCCTATCTGCCCTGGGGATGATGAGGACTGCCCAGGAGCAAAACGGGGAAAATGCCCTGCATTGTTTGGAATGCAGAACTCTTAGATGGGGGCAAGCTGGGATATTTAGCCCATGTGGACAAGCCCTATGTTTGTATGCTGCCACAAATTAAAACAAAACAAATTACTGTACAAATATTCTGTTCTGTACCTGTAAGTTTAAAGAAAAACCGTTTTATTTCCAGGATCAATCTTTTACTAAACAGTTGCTAGAACCAGTCTTTTAAAAATGTTATTATTCTGGGCAATTGGCAAGGTTAATTTGCAGAACTGGGATTTTTTCTTCTTTTGCACTTTAGACAGGATTTTCACAAGTGATGAAGATGTAACACAGAGTTGTTGCTGTTCCATGTCTCTTTCTCCATTCTTTCTTCCAGGCTACAGGTGATGTCATGTCGTTGGACTGTGCATTCTCCTCTCCCAACCACTATGCTGGTCATACATTCTTCTTTAGAGAGGACAACCCTCTGGTTGAAGGTCTATCCACCCCAAGGTTCTTCTTCTAGGTTCCCTTTAAATAGGGATAGGACATGGAAAAAGGGGGAAATCACTAAAGAATAATTCAAACAGATAGAGAACATGTGTAGGAGTAAAGTCAGAAAAGCTAAAGTGCAGAATGAGCTCAGGCTCCCTAGAGAGGTTAAGAACAATAAAAAGGGGTTTGGAGGGGGTATGTCTGCAGCAAAAGCAAGAAGAAGGAAATGGTAGGGCCACTACGCAGGGAAGATGGCAAAATGCTAGCAGGGGACAGAGAAAAGGCAGAATTACTCAACACCTTCTTTGCCTCAGTGTTTTCAGAAAAGGAAAAGGGTGATCAACCTGAGGATAATGGAACAGAGGACACAATAGGCGAAATCCAGCACAGAATAATTAAAGGGGTAGTACAGGAATACCTTCTTTATCTAAATGAATTTAAACCTCCGGGACCAGATGAACTAAATCCAAGGGTATTAAAAGAGCTGGCAAGTGTAATCTCAGAGCCGTGGTGACAGTCTTCCCCACTATGATGAGAGGTGTTTTATTTCTATTTAAAATTAGAAATTGCTGTACTTATCTTTGCAAACTCCTGGAGAACAGGAGAAGTCCCAGCAGACTGGAGGAGGGCAAATGTTGCCCCCATCTTCAAGAAGGGGAAAAAAGAGGATCCCAACAATTATCGTCCAGTTAGTGTGACACCAATACCAGGGAAGATTCTAGAGCAGATCATTAAACATTGTCTGTGAACATTTAGAAGACAATGCCATAATCACAAAAAGCCAACATGGGTTTCAGAGAAACAAGTCATGCTAGACTAATCTGATCTCTTTTTTTGATAAAATTACCAGCTTGGTAGATGAAGGGAATGCTGTGGACATTGCATACCTTGATTTCAGTAAGGCCTTTGACAAGGGAATGCTGTGGACATTGCATACCTTGATTTCAGTAAGGCCTTTGACAAGGTTCCCCATGACATTCTTGCAAACAAGCTTGTAAAATGTGGGCTAGACAAGTTAACTGTTAAATGGATTTGTAATTGGTTGACCGGCTGAACCCAAAGGGTGCTCAGCAGTAGCTCCTCTTCATCTTGGAAAGATTTGAGCAGTGGGGTGCCACAGGATTCTGTCCTGGGCCCAGTACTATTCAACATCTTTATCAATGACTTGGATGAGGGAATTAGGGGCATACTTATCAAATTTGGAGATGACACCAAATTAGGAGGAGTAGCTAATACCCTAGAGGACTGGATCAAAATTCAAAGTGACCTGACTAGACTAGAAAGCTGGGCCAAAGCTAACAAAATGAAATTCAATATGGAGAAATGTAAGGTACTGCACTTAGGTCAGAAAAATGAAAAGCATAGAAATAGGATGGGGGAGACCTGGCTGAATGAGACTAAGTGCAAAAGGGGTCTAGGAGTCCTAGTAGACCATAGGTTGAACACGGGTCAACAGTGTGATGTGGCAGCTAAAAAGACCAATGTGATTTTGGGCTGCATCAATAGAAGTATAGTGTCTAGATCAAGGGAAGTACCATATATTCCTGCATATAAGACTGCTTTTTAACACTTGAAAATCTCCTCAAAAGTGTGGGGGGGTCGTCTTATATGCCCAGCAGATCTTTTCCCCTGCTGTGAGAATGACTGCCTTGTCTTTGAAGCGGTAAATTCCCTGGGCAGTTTCCCCTGCAGATCCTTCCCTCTGCTGTGAGAATGACTGCTTTGCCTTTGAAGTGTTAATTGCCCTCCATTTAGGGATGGTATTTTGGTAAACTTGCCAGGAAGATTTCCATTTGCATAGTTTTTGGGATTTCCTCTCCAGGAGTTTGCAAGTCTGCCATTGTGGCTCTAAAATCATTAATGTGCTCATTCAAAAATTTGGGATTTGATAGCTTCATATTAACTA
The DNA here is from genome assembly GCA_030847615.1 of Gambelia wislizenii. NCBI lineage: Eukaryota > Metazoa > Chordata > Lepidosauria > Squamata > Crotaphytidae > Gambelia > Gambelia wislizenii. The sequence goes on along the minus strand of JAUMIR010000001.1, from coordinate 157,286,178 downwards.
ACTTCATTGTTAATGAAACCTTACTTTCCAAAGATTGAACACCACAGAGATTTTTCAAAGTATCCTATGTTTTTTAGCTGTTCTCAGTCCTTTAATTTCACAGACTATTCCATCATCTCCAGTCACTGAGCTGGCTGGCTGGATGAGGGGGGGGCAAAGTCTATATTTTAACTTAAAAATTGGGGGGTCATATTATCCACCCAGTCGTCTTATACGCCGGAATATACTGTAATAGTGCCACTCTGTTCTGCCTTGCTCAGGCCTCACCTACAATATTGTGTCCAGTTCTGGGCACCACAATTCAAAAAGGATATTGGCAAATTGGAGTGTGTCCAGAGAATGGCAACTAAAATAGTGAAAGGTCTGGAATCCATGCCTTATGAGGAGAGACTTAGGGAGCTGGGTATGTTTAGCCTGGAAAAAAGATGGTTAAGGGGCGATACGATTGCCCTGTTTCAGTATTTGAAAGGGTGTCATGTTGAGGATGGAGCAGGCTTGTTTTCTGCTGCTCCAGAGACTGGAACATAGAATAATGGATGCAAGCTCCAAGAACAGAGATTCCACCTCAACACTGAGTGGAACTTTCTGACAGTAAGTGCTGTTCGGCAGTGGAACACACTCCCTCGGAGCGTGGTAAGATCTCCTTCCTTGGAGGTCTTTAAACAGAGGCTGGATGGCCATCTTTCAGGGATAGTTGATCATGATTTCCAGGACGTTGGACTGGATGACCCTTGTGGTCTCTTCCAACTTTACAATTCTATGATTCTATTATTCTAGAGAAGGAGATCACAGGCACTGGGACAGCAAAATAAGGAAGGACACCTGTCACGTGGTGACAGTCTTCCCCACTATGATGAGAGGTGTTTTATTTCTATTTAAAATTAGAAATTGCTGTACTTATAAATTTGCATCTGTGTGTATGAACTGGGGAAGAAACGTGTGACTACACTGGGTATGTATATCTATTTACATTGCATATTTGCTTTACAACTGCCATTTGTAGAATGGTTTTTATAGCGATCTGATTACTCAGAATTGTGAAGGACACAGAAGTGGGGGAAAGGGCTGAAGAGAAACAGAGAGCTTTATCTGTTCTGTGCTACTTGGAGGCCACAGGTTTTGCGTTTACTTGAAGAGCAATTGTGAGACTAAATGCAATCCTCATGTGCCTTCCCAGAAACAAGTGCAATTGTGTTCATTGAGTTCAGTAGAACTACACTGAGTTCAGTAGGACTCATATTTGAGGCCTAAATTGGTTCAGTGTATTTATTTTATTTTATTTATACCCTATCTTTTTCTCTGCCCTAGGATTGAAGGCAGCCTACAAAAGTTTTTTAAAAAACACCAGATACTGCTAAAAGTACACATAATGCAGAAGTTAAAATATAATTCAACTAGAATAAATATAACTGAACTAAAATAGAATTAAAAGCAATTAAAAGAATGTCCATTACATTAGGGGGATAAAAAAAAACACCCAAATATAGACAAGATAGCACATTATTCAAAGCCCTTTGTCCATGAGCAACAAATCTTGAAAGGCCTGCCAACATTTTTTAAAAAAATATTTTCATCTGCTTATGGAAGGATGGCAATGGAGGCACATGTCTAGCCTCCCTGGAAAGGGAGTCCCAGAGTGTGGGAGCAGCCAGCAAGAAGATCCTCTCCCATGGTCCCTCCAGACATATCTGTGAGGAATGTAGGACAGAGAGAATGGCTTCTTCAGAAGATCTCAAAACATGGGCTGGCTTAAATGGGGAGATTCAATCTGTCAGCTAGCCTGGACCTAAGCTATATGGGGCTTTATATATCATGACCAGCACTTTGAAATATATGTACATTCACCTATACATGGTAGTGAACTGTACTGCTATCAGCAGAATGCATTGAGTAGAATGATTGTCCATATGCTCATCCATCTAAGAAAACAATGAAAGTAATGCAGGGAAGATAGTCTGCCCCTGCACATTTAGAGTTAGAGGTATCTTGTTTATCAAGCCAGACATGGGATGACCACATCCTGTCATTGTTCACATGAGAGCAACAGGCTTGAGGGTAGCCTTCAGTCCCTGCCAATTTGGGATAGTTGTTTTTTCTATGTGGAGTTGTGATGTTGTGTGGTGTTTTGTTTTTGTTTTTTTTTTTGGTCTGGAAAAAGCATCATTTCCCTACACGTTTGAGTTTTTCAGCTTTCTGTGAGGACACCCTCCAGTTCTGCTTATTCCCTCATTTTGGATGGGACAACTGACCTGTTTTGGGGTGGTGGTGGTTGGGAAGTAGGTCAGTGTGCTGCAATTTCTGCTGTTATTGTTGATGGATGAGATTCTGCATCAGCTATTTGGTTATGTAACTACCTTAGTTATGTAGCTAAGTAGGGTTTCTCAGCTTGACACACACACCCAATCCTGACTTACCAGGCAGCAGCGAGTGTGAGCAACAGGAGTCTGTTCCCCTGTTGATTGAAGCAGATGGTTGATGTCCCCATCCCCTCCCATGTGCAATCTCCAGTGTGGCAGTCGAGGCAGAATCCCTGTTGCCATTCCTCCTTATACTGTAGATCATTCGCAGGATGAGTCTGCTTCATACCAATTGAAAGGGGATCACACCAATGCCCCTTGCAGTGGCTGCAGCCCAGTAAGTCAGGGTTAGGGGACTTTTAGGATCCTTATGTATTCCCCACACTATTGAATACGTAGGAATCATGCATATGAACCAGTTACGAATGTAACTGCAGTTGTGAATTCCAGCCGCCATCATCATCATCATCATCATCATCATCTCCCCCCCCTCCTCCTCCTCCTCCTGCTGTGGTGGTTATATTCTGGGACTTGTTTAAAGTTACAAAGCCACAGCAGGCTCACTGTGTGGCACTTGTAGGCCATAGGTTGTCTGTTTTTTCCCTGAAGGAATGGGGTGGGGGGAAAATCAGCACATCATTCTGCTGAAATATAGGATCTCTGAAGCAGGCCTGGAAGGAGGTTCCAATTTCAACCTAGAATATCTATGTAAACTTCCTGCCTCCTCCTCTCCCCCCTCCCTCCACACACCCACAGTCAGCTTTCCCAACCACCAGAATAGACTAACATTGAAAGGTTGTAATAAGCATATGTTTTCCAGACTCACCTTACCCTACATAAGGCAGTACATAAAGCTATCGTTTGATAAACTCAGAAAGCTCAGACTCAGCTTCATCTATGTCAACACCCCCACCCCAAGAACACAAGCATTTTAGGCTGGCCCATGGTTCCTTTATGGAACTTGATTAGCCAGCAGTAATGAGGGGAAAGCAAAGGACTCCCCCATGTGAGCAGATGCATTTGTAAAAAATAAATAAATAACCCAAATAAATAAATACATACATAAATAAGAAAGCCGCCACACTAAATAAAGCCATACTGCCACCTCAGGTTACCATCTGTTTCTACTTTCCCTCAGCATTTTCCTTCAAATCTTTCTCTCGGCTGTGCACAAGGCCAGCTGGCGTCTCTTTACGCCAAGCATGGCTGGGGCCTCCCAAGAACCCCGGTGCCCCTTTCTCATGATCCTGGACCCTTAGAAGTTCTGTGAGGAAACAAAAAACCCATTGGATGTCTTGTATCTATCATTTCTTCAACTTTTTAATCTTTCACACAGCACAGTCTCTTTGGTTTGACTTTGGTTGTGTGTGTGTGTGTGTGTGTGTAACAGAAAATTCTTCAATTTACTGAGGTACTAGAAAATAGACGAGTGTTAGATCTGGCAGTAAATTAATGTCTACTTGAAGAGAGAAGAGAAAACAATTACAAATGGGAAACAGATTTATTCACACTCAGTGCATTAATGAAAACCTTTTTTTAAAAAAAAACAAACCAACAACTTTTAGGTATACTGTGCGGAAAAAAAATAATGGCCCAGCAGGTCCACTTTTTATTAACAACTCATCAGTAAGCAGGTTGTAATTCATAACAAAGAATTTACCCCAAGGAACACCACAAGACTGTGAGCTTTTTAGTTTCCTAAGAAAATACATATGTTGTTCCACTTGGTTTCCTTTCAATAAAATCCACCAGTTAGCACTTCATTTTCGAGCTGTTCTGACAAATCAGGTGAGTTAGCTTGGTAGAAAAAACAGAAGCCAACTTTTCAGCCGTGAATTTTAGGGAATTTTTTAATAACTTAAATAAATGTCTCAAATGGTGAGGAAGCCATGATAAAAACCTACCTGGGGTGCAGGGCAGTGTTTGCTTGGAACATTTTGAAAGAACATTTCCCCTTTTATGCTTATTATTTCTTCTAAGGAAATATTTTAGGAATAAAGTTTTCAAAGCATGTGTTAGAGAAAATGTTTGCCTATAATTTTAAACACATACACACACAAATACACAATACACATAGATATACATATACATACAAATGTATAAACATACATACATACAGTGGTATATCTCTATAAATATGTATGCATATATGTATATGTACACATGCATGTATGTATACTTGTATACAGTCTGAAACCTGTTTAAAGTACAGTTGTCTCTCCGTATCCACAGATTTTGTATCCATGGATTTAAGTATTCACGGCTTGAAAATATTCTTTAAAAAATAATAATTCAAAAAGCAAACCTTGATTTTGCCATCTTATATAAGGGACACCATTTTGCTGTGCCATTGCATATAATGGGACTTGAGTATTCATGGAGTTTGGTATCCACAGGGGTCCTGGAACCAACCCCAGCCAATATGAAGGGACAATTTTAATGGAAATCAAGCAAATATTAGTGGTTAATTCAATCCTATTCAAAGCATAATGGGTCTTAGTATGGTAATACAGCACTTTCCAAATCAGTAAAATACAAATCAGAACAATTAGCACAGTACAATCAGTACAAATCAGTAAAGTTACAGTACAGTCACAAACCACACACACACACAGAGAGAGAGAGAGAGAGAGAGAGAGAGAGAGAGAGAGAGACTGCAAGCCCAAATATCCTTAGACCTGTTGATTTCAATAGAACCTTTGTATGTCTTGAAGCCTTTTCATGAAACAATATATTGAGAATATATTGAGTGGGTTTAAATCTCCCTGAATCCCCACTGTGATTCGAACATCTGTGTTCCTTGTTAAGGGAAACTTACTCTCAGTACCTCTAAGAACAACATATTTCAACACAGGAGCAATTGCTTGTTGACATCCTATACAAAACCGTAGCTATTAATAAAGAAGGCTGCTCTCTCCAACCTGAATAAATATATACATATTCTAAAACCATATATAAATATTGTTTGGGGAGTTACAAGAGAAACCTAACAGCTTCTGAGGGCCATTGCTCTCAGTCTTGTTTTTATAAAGTCAGGGGGCTCCATAGATGAAGCTGGGAACTTTTCTCTAATGTTCCCTTTCTGCCTCCAACCAGATACAGTTTTAGACATTTTGGCATCCTGCTATACACTAAATGCTGGGTAAGCTCTGTTGCCATGGATAGGTTTGGGCTGCCTGTGAAATATTAAATATGCATTCTACTTTAACCTGTTTCTCAATCCTACACAAAATTCTAAGATTCCCAGACTTAATGATAACCTAGAATGACTATGGAACCCCCATAAGTCATGTAGTTGGGTTGTAAAGTATTAATGTTGTAAAATGCTGTTTTATACAGGTATATCATTGATGAATGGAAGACATCAAAATTACATACTGTTTGTCATGGAAAAGTAGATCACTACTAAGTTACTACTAAGTTATTGTAGGAGAAATTTGTAATACACAAATAGTGCTGTATGACCAGTTATGAAGCATATGCTAATGTAGGGGTTGGAAAGGGACCGGTATTTTTTATCATTTGCTGTGATGTTCTGACACATGCAACAACCTTCATATTGATCCTGGACCCTTCATAGTCTCTCTGATAGATAGGGGGAAATTGGACTGAACAATCCTCTTGCAATATATTATCATTCCCAGGTTTGTTTTCCCCCACTTTCTATTGATATCTAAAGTCACCTAAATAACAGCACGATAAACCTTTATATTACAGATGCACTTGAATATATAATATTCAGAGATACATAGGCTGCCCCACATATTCACGGATTTGGAATCCATGGTTTCACTTATCCACATCTTTAAAAAAATATGCTTTATCTAGGCATTTCTAGGTCCCCCGATGTGATTCTATGCTCAACATCTGGGAGATTTTCAGACGCTCTAAAAAAATCGCTGCAGAGATTGGGAGGAGGAGGATGCTGTCCTGCTTCCAGCAATCGATTGCACATGCCCTGTCCTCCTCCCATCCTTCCTCTGTCCTTTGTTCGTGCTTCCTCCAGCATAGAGGAAGCACGAATGAAGGACAGGAGGAGGACAGCATCATGCAAAATCGATCGCTGGGAGTGGGATAGCGCCATCCTCTTCCTGACCTCCATGAGTTTTAGAGTGTCTGAAAAGTCCCTGGTGTTCATCTAATTGAAAATAATAGGATTCCCTATTATCCATGGTTTCAGGTATCCATGGGGGGGTCTTGAAATGTATCCCTGTGGATTTAGGGGTTGACCTGTAGTTGTAATTGTTTTATGATTGAAAAATACAAAGGAAGCCTATAGCACATTTGAGAGTAACTGATAAAATAAATTTCTACTATAAGCTTTCATCAGGCATCTGATGAAGTGGACACACAATCATCAGGTATCTGATAAAGTCTACAAAAACTTATGCTAGATTTTTTTTCTCACTCTCAAAGGTGCTATACAATTTCTTGAATATATGAGTGAATGAAACAAGCCTCACATAGGGTCATATTTATTTTAATAGGGAAGAAACAGAGTTCCTATTTTCTTTTTCAGGGCATTGAAACAATCTGATTCTATGAAATCTCTCACAGTGTATAAAGCCTTCTTACGAAGTCCCCAAACACCCTCTGGGGGAATGGGGGCATGTCCACCCTGTTTGGTGGCCTTCCTGGGCCATTATAAGCCCAGAAAAGACCTTTTTTTGACAACATAAAGTAAGCAGAAATAACTTCCTGTTCACTTCCTGTTTTAAAAAAGAGGCTTCTTTAGGTTCTAAACTGTTCCAGTGGCTCCAAAACATGACCCCCACACTTTCTAGTGTGTTTTGGAGCAAACAATTTTGAAACATAATTCACAAAATATTCTTTGAACACCTGGGGGAGCCGGGGGGCACCAAACATAGTGGAAATGCCTTCTGAACCCCCTCTTTCGGGGCATGTTAGGGCAAACAAAATGTATTTTTTGTGGCTCCTGGAGGACCTTTGGCCCATGGGCTGCACTTTGCCCACTCAATCTTACACTGAAGTAACCTTAAAACATATTTATTTTCTAAAAGGATTGAACCTTTAGGGTCTAGGGTCTAAATCCAATTGCTAGTTCCAACTAAAGTAGATCCCTTTTATCAGTGGAATGTAAGTAAGTGTTGATTTACCACTGAAAAATTAATTCAATGGGTCTACTCAGGTTGGAACTAGCAACTGCATCTAGGCTCATGTGTATAGTCTTCCACTAAAAAGTGTGGAAGTTTTTCTCCAGTTAGCTGGGCCATATGTGAACAATCTTAACGTAAGACAGAATGCAGAGGAGAAAGACTGAATGTAACAAAGATAACTAATATAAATGTTATATCCATGCCAAGCTGCATCCAGAATTTTGAGGGTCCTCATGCATGTGGCACTCTTTCTGGAGTCTCCTGCCCTACAAAAGATATTAATGCAAACCAAGAATTTAATTTAGGTTGCACCGGATCTACTTGGACATTCTTGGGCAAAATGAAAGCGTTTTTTTTTTACTGGACAACCTTTCCACCCTTGGGAGCTGGATCAGTGGAGATTTTCAGATGGGGGAAATAACCCCCACGGAGATTGGGAGAGAAACTGAGCTGTTTCGTTGCCAGCACTCTGTTTCACACACACACATCCTTCCCCCGATCTCCATTTGTTCTCCCTCTGTCCTGTTTCTGTTAGTAAAAAATAGCAGAAGGAAAATGAAAGCAGGATGGAGGGAGAGCAAATGGAGACTGGGAGAAGGATGGGTGTGTGTGAAACGGAGCGCTGGCAGCAGAACAGCTGCGTTTCTCTCCCGATCTCTGCGGGGGTTATTTCCCCTATCTGAAAATCTCCTCTGTCTTCTCCATCCGCAATCATGAACGAGGCAATTTAAGCTTGTGTGTGAAAATATCTTTCTTTCACACCACTGACTGAAGTGTAGAACTTTTCCAGAAAGGTTTGTGCTTCATCCTCCCTTCGCTCTTCTAACTTACTTCAGGTCAAGGCTTTTTAAAAATGAAAAGTTGGAAACATGCAGTGGAATATGATTTCTGTGCCTCCCATGCTGCTACATCATGTGTGCATTTTTCTTATGAGTACGCACATACAGCATGATCCCCATATCCTCAGGGGACTATTTCCTGGACTTACCATGGAAATGCAAAAACACAGATAATAGCAAACCCTATTGAAATGAACAACTTCTAGGCCAACCATACCATAGAGTCACACTGGTGGACCTAGAGATTCCTAGAAAGAATACCTCTCTAGGCATTTTGTAGGTCCTCCAGTGCGAACCTATGGTCAACTTCTGACAGACACATACCATGGAAAGACCTAGAAAATACCTAGAAAGATTTTCTTTCTAGGTAAGTGAAACCGCAGTTACCAGTCCTGTGTACTGTACTTTATTGCTCACTGTCACATTCCATGACATTTAAAAGCTTACACAGAGTAGAAAGAGGAGGGATCTTGAGAGAGCTAAGAATCCATTCTTCCTAAGGGACTCTTTGAGATCAGTATATGTGCTTCTTAATGAGATAAATCTTGAGTCCCAAATTGGGGGGAAGTGGGATAGAAATAAAGATAATAATAAAAAATCTACATCACAGGTGAGCTATTAAGCCATTGTGGGCTAGATATGGCCTTCAGGTGTTCTCCATGTGGGCCACTGATTCCCAGCAAGCCAATCCACATTCTTCTGCTGCCCACTGATCACCTATTAGCTGGGCAGTGGGGGTAAATAACTGCTGTTCCTATCCTTCAACTAGCAGTTCCAGGACAGTGATCTTCACCAGGATTATTGAATTGAAGGCTTTAATCTCACCCCTTTTTATCAGAGATGGAATGGAAAAAACTTGAGGTTGAGAAAGCAAAGAGGGGTGGATGTGGAAGAAGGAAATGACAAATTTGTCCCTCAAGTCCCAGGACTTTGAGAGCTTAACTCTTCAACAAGGCATGTTTAAACTAATGGTTGTATAGCCAAATGATCATCCTAGCTTTTGAATGCCCAGTACTAGAGACAGATGGATGCATACACTTTAATCAGTGAACCAAGAACACACATTCAGATTAGCAGCTACTGAAACACTCACCAGAGGAATGGAATACAAACAGTAGAGCATGCAGGCACATTATACAATAATTCTTAGGGTTTTTACAAACCAGCAGTCTTTTTGAAAAATGCCTCAACAAACTCTGTCCCTGTACACTGCAATGTGTGAAGGCAATTTGTCATATGTTCACACACCAGGGCTTAATTCATGAGGCAAGTGGCAGGGCACAAAAGTTTAAAACTGCTTGAACTGCATTTCATCTTTACTGGAAATCCTCCTGCTGCTCAATTTGATCCAATAGATAAGTCTATTTTACTATTTAGGTCTACTATATAGGTCTATTTACTGGTGTTTTGTGGTGCCAGGGCTGGGGAAGCAGGGGCAAGAAGGCCTGCTCTCCAAATATGTTCAGAGCAGAGATGGGTGGGAGGCTGTGGGACAATTTTCCTCCCATGGGGCCCACCATGGCTTCCACAATTTCCCCAAACCAAAGTGGCTGTTGAGTCTGCTTCTGGTCCTGTGATATTGTTGGGGGAGGGACATGGCACAAGTATGTGTGTATTTGTGCGGCTACCCCTTGTTCTAAAGATGAATCACTATACCCGGAGCTTCCAGGAGCAGCAATCCTTTTTGCCCCTCCCCCCAATTTTCAATGGGAGGGGATTTTAGAAAGAGTCCAGGGACAGCAATCCTGGCTAATTTCCTACATATACTTATGACCTGCGTGGCACCTCTGTAGCACAATTCTCTGAATGCACAGACCCACACCTCCCCATCTTCTGCAACTGTAAAGTTGACAGCGTGGGACGAAGGGACTGCTGCCACCATTCACAGGTTAGGAGAGAGGGAGAAGGAAGCAACTCAATGACCAAGAAGTTGCCCATCTCATATCTGGGAGAACGACCTGATTCCTCTTCTCATTGGCTGCAGTTGTAGCTCATTGTCATCTCTGAAGATGAAGATGTTCTTCATGAAGATGAAGGTGTTCTTCATCTCCTGAGTGTTGGAAATGTAACAATGCTCAGTACTGAAAGGGTTAAGAATGCCTCAGAGTGGGCAGTAGCTTAGGTTGGAAAGTTTGATTGACCCACAGTCCTCTCTTTGTCTACCTATCCTGTTCCCTCTGTGATGTAAACCAATATTCTCAGGGATGTGAAGTTGAAGACTTTCACGGCTGGCATTCATTGGTTTTCTGTGTGTGTGTTTTTTCCGGGCTGTGAGGCCATGTTCTGGAAGAGTTTATTTCTGATGTTTCACCTGCATCTGTGGCTGGCATCTTCAGAGAATGGTTGGGTAGGAGTGTGTGGGGTATATACTGTGAGTCCCTGTTGGAGAGGATATGTAAATTTGTGTATTTGAATGGCTAGTTCCTGAATGGCTATCTCCTTGAATGGATGTTTCAGGTATGTTTCCATCTTTTCTCTTAACCTGATCTCTCTCAGTCTTCCATAGAGTTGTAGCTAGCTTGGGATAACACCCTGTCTTTCCTGTCTTAGAATGGAGTTCCTACAATAAAGTCTTAATCTATTTCTCTAAAGCCAGTGGTGTCTTTGTTTCTTAAGATAGTACTTCTTACTAACAGCTGTGTACATGCATTTATCTATCACTGAGCAGCTTCTCTTCCCCCAATCAATGAACAGCTGCAGCAAAACCCCTATCCCAGGCTTAAAACCTGCAAGAGCAGGAGGGTTTGGATGGTGTACAAGGGGCTAATGAATAGCTCCTTGTGCACCATCCAAAAGAAGACATAACACACGTGTAACCCTGAATTATGGTGCATACACCTCCCACAGGATTCCAGACAACAAAGCTCTGGCATTAGTGGTTTCAGAATGTTTGGTCTTTGTGTAGAATTCAGCTCGTTTAATGCAAGGGTGGGCAGCCTTCTAGATGTTACTAAACTACAGCTCCCAGCCATCCTCACTGTTGGCAGAGCTGTCTAGGGCAGCTAGAAGGTGCAGTCCAAAAACTTTAGGAGGAGCACATGAATCTCAATCCTGTGTTAATGCCTTCTGTGACCTACTGCAAACCAAATATAAAAATAATTCCCATATACAATATTTGTAATTTCAGTTCAGATGTGTTTTTAACCATTTTTTCTAAGCTTTGATAAGAGTTTTTGGGATTTTTCTTATTATTATCAGGCATTTTCTCATGGTAGGAAGTCTAATAAAAATTGATGGGATATTAATGTGTGTAGATGTATTTGCAGGTCTATATTCACTTCCTCCTTTAAAAAAGTTTTGACACAATTCATACGTCAGGATTGTATGTAGTGGAGAAGCTTCCACTCATGAACATTTTGAATGGGAAAATGGACACCTAGTAACACTTTCTTTAAAAATGATCTGCTCTTACAAGTCAGCTTTTCAGTCCCTGTGTATTCAGTCATGTTACTGCTGAATATTGCTGAATTGTCACCTTAAATTTCTGGAAATATCTTCATCTTTAATGCTTATATGGCAGGGAAGTACAACATGGTCCTTAAATTTGGCCATTTTAAATTAGGGGAATTTAAAAGCAAAATTTGTAAATTTCTTCATCTTCAGGGTAGAAAGAGGTATACAGTTTTTCAGTACAGGAGAAAGCAAAGCCAAAAGGGTTTCCCATGCCTATTTTAAAGGAGCATGGATTTCTCACTTTTCACATTGCTGTCATTTATTTATTTACTCAGATAATGTAATACAGTTCATGTGTGACCTAAATTGCTGAGCTATACTAAAGGTATTTTGCAAGTCCATATTTTCCTTCTTTTAAATTATTTGAATTGTTGAATTATACTATAGTTATTTTGCAATTGCATATTATCATCTGGAACTGCACATTTGATATCTGGTTGCAAAACGACAGAATCCCCATGCTGGGGGCAGCGAGCAGCTGCCTTGCACTTTGGCTTCTTTACAAAATGGAGGAGGTATGCACACCCTTTGTTCCAGTGGAGAAGCCACCCAGGTAACCCATTGGTTTTTTACCAGGAAGGTGTATTGTATGACTGCCAAACAAATTGCTATACCTCCTGTTTACAAGCTTCTGAAACTACCTTCTAAACTAGGCTTTAACAAAGAAAATGTGTGAAAGTACTAATAAAACAGCTCTAATAAGCCCTCCATAGCAAAAGTCCATTGGCAGACCATAAATGGAAAATGCTGAGAAGTGTTTAAAGCATAGTGGAAATATACTGTTTCTACAGTGGAAACAAGGAGACATGATGTCTAAAATAGGAGGCTTGAGAGGAGAGTGGGAAAGAGAAGTAATTGAAGGCCCCCCCAAATGCATTTGCTCTCCTACCCCACCAGTTAGAAATCTGAGGAGGGATTTATATATATATATATATATGTGTGTGTGTGTGTGTGTGTGTGTGTGCGCGCGCGCACATATTTTTCTCCTGGATAGGACAGTAATCAATGGTAAGGACTGGGAAAAAATTTCAAGATATTGTTATCTCCCTTCAGGCTTACTCATGATGTCTTCACCTGAACTGGGACATTCTCCTTTCCAGTGAATTCCAAGGAAAGAAAGAATAAACAATAATGAGTGTGTGTGTATGTAATGAATACTTCTTTTCCTTAAAGAACAAACACATTCATAATGGTAAAGTATTCAGAGTGAGTCCCTTGACAGGGGAATGGCAGGATATAAATTGAATGAACAAACCAATAAGTATTCTGCTTATAAGAGACTGTCCAGAATGGCATAAGAGATAACAGTTTTGACATTAAAGGAGAAATAGTAACAAACATGTCTTCCTCTTGGGAGCATCTATGGGCTCTGAATCCCTTTGGTGCATGGAAGGAGCACTTCATTTCATCAAAGTAAAATTTGGATCCAACCTAGTACATATGTTTTTCTTAGTTCTTTGACAATGTATGAAATATGGATTTATTTTAGTTATATGTGCAGCTCTGCAGCGCCTAACATCCTGCTTCACAACAGCTGCAGAGCTGTTTGGGCTGGAAGTCAACCTGAAGAAAATGGAAGTTCTTTACCAGCCTGCACCACAAGACGAACACCACCATCCCCACATTGCCGTCGGCAAATCTGTGCTCAAGTCCATTCAGCAGTTCACCTACCTGGGAAGCATCAACTCCTCAGATACCAATACTCACAAAGAGATCAATCCCAGATTAGCAAAGGCATATAGCAAATTTGGAAGACTTTACAAAAGAGTCTGGAATAATAAACACCTGAGACGAAGCACAAAAATCAATGTGTATAGAGCCATTGTACTGTCTTTTCTCCTTTACGGGTCTGAAACATGGGTCACCTATCGCCACCACTTACGACTCCTCGAACGCTTTAATCAGCACTGTATATGCAAAATCCTAAATATACACTGGACTGACTATGTGATGAATGTTGCTGTCCTTGAGCAAGCAGGGATCACCAGCATTGAGGCCATGATATTGAGAACACAGGTGCGCTGGGCAGGGCACATTTTTAGGATGGAAGACCATCGCCTCCCAAAAACAGTACTCTACGGTGAACTCACCATAAGGGAGGCGCTCCAAAAAAGTGATACAAGGACTCCCTGAAGCAACATCTCAGGCGCAGCCAAATTGATCACCAACCATGGTCTTCCCTGGCCTGACATCGGGAGGCATGAAGACACACTATCCACAATGCTGCAGCCTTATTTGAGAACTCACACTGAACAAGTCTTGAAGAGAAACGACAACGCAGAAAGAATCAAAACCCAGAAACATCACCCAAGGAGACCTTCTGCTGTGCTTTCTGCAACTGGACTTGTTTATCTCGGATTGGCCTTTTTAGTCATCAGTGTGCTTGCAGAAAGCGTGGGATGAGTCCTTCCTGAATCTTCATTTGTGAAGAAAAGCCAGAGAGAGATGTGCTTTGTGTGCCATGTGTTGGATTTTTTTATTACTTAAAACAGTAAAAAAAAAATGTAGACCATCTCATCTGAAGATCACATACATGCTGCTTTCCTGCAGGTATCTCTTGAATGCATGCTTTAGAAAGCCGTTGTCTTTACTGGCTTTCCAGCAAGTTTATAAGGGCCCATTCTCACTACACAATTATAGCACTATGATTTTACTTTAAATGCCATAGCTGCATCCTATGGAATCCTGGTGTTGATAGTTTGGTTGAAGCACTAGAGCTCTCTGACTGAGAATTCTAAATTCTGCTCCCTCACCTTCAGATTCCAGGATTCCATAGGACATTGGCATGGCAGTTAAAGTGGAATCATAGTGCTATAACTGTGAAGGTAAAAGGGCCCTAAAGGTTTTACTTATGCTTGTATCACCAGGGTGTGGAATTTGATGTTTAATCAACATTACTTTTAATTCCTCCAGAGATTTCCCTTCATAAGTCATGTTTAGTACCTTGCACCTCTCAATCAGTATCTCTTTCTTTAAAGTCCAGATTTCTGCTATTTTTTCTCACACTTTATTCAGTCTCACTTCTGTATTTACTATTTCTTCTCTTGTAGTCTACTTTTAACCAACTTTTGTATTTCACACTTTGGTTCATTTGTGGCTTAGAATCATAGAATTGCAGAGTTGGAAGAGACCACGAGGGCCATCCAGTCCAAACCCCTGCCACGCAGGAAATCACGATCAAAGCATCCCCGACCGATGGCCATCCAGCCTCTGTTTAAAGACCTCCAAGAAAGGAGACCCCACCACCCTCCGAGGGAGTGTGTTCCACTGCTGAACAGCTCTTACTGTCAAAAAGTTCCTCCTAATGTTGAGGTGGAATCTCTGTTCCTGGAGATTGCATATATTAAACTGAAGGGTTCTGCCAAAAAATAACCAGGCTAAACTAATCCCACTCCCAATCATAAAAAACAACAATATGAAGAAATGAAAGGATAACTAAACCCTGGAGCAGAGAATCCAATAAAATTAAAATTTCTAAAAAGGTAACAATACCCCACTGAAAAGTGTGCAAATGCTAAAATTATTAATAGTGAATAATAAAAGCTCAAGGCCAGATGCGTTTTGACAGCAGTCTTCCTCAGTGGCCTACAAGCATTCAAAATGTATAATAACTCAACAGCTCACACAATGTGACTCTGCTCAATTCCAAAGCAACAATGTACTACTCCTGCTCACAGAGTATCTTATATAACCAGCTGAACTGGTAATGGGAACAATCCTATCAAGACTCAAGAAAAGAAAAGGTCCTAGGGAAAACTTAGGATGTGGAAGGACATTGAAAAACTCAACTAACCACTTACACCCACACCTTTACCCACCAGGGGTCCAATTTTACCAACCATGTGTCCATTTGAGTACCAATATTTATAGTAGTTTTATGTACTTAGTATTAGATATCCCATCAATACACCAGAATTTAAATGAAGTTCTCCTATTCACAGAACCTTTTCTATGACCAGTTAAACTGGTGCTGGCAACCATCCTGTCAAGACTCAAGAAAAGAACTAAGAGGAAATGTAAGGTGTGAAAGGACAGCAAAAGACTCAAACTAGCCAATTCACATTTTCATTTAAACCCACTGGGGATTCAGATTTCAAATGATGAATCCATTTGAGTTCCAATATCTGTAATTGTTTTATGTTTTTAGTATTGGATATCCCATCTATGCACCAGAATTTGAATGAATCATGGGTATGATGTTTCTCAAAAAAATGTTTCACCAATGGAGCTTCTATTTTACGGTTTTTTAATACAACTTCTGTGTTCTGTGATCTGAGTTCTTATCGCTCTGCTGGTCATCCCCACATAAATTAATTTGCAAGGGCATTTGATTATGTATATGACATTTTTACTAGCACGTGTAAATAGTTTGTATATTTCATAACTTCTACCATCAGCAGTATTCACAAAACATTTCAAATTGCTGCTGTGTCTGCATACCGAACAATGTCCACAGATGTAATGGCCCTTAGCAATCAAACTGTTTTGTACTACCGGAAAATCAAAATCTGCCCATACTAATATATTCTTGATGTTTTGAGTACGTTTATAGGCAAACATCGGTTTATTTTTATATCCGGGTATATTTTCCAGCAAGTGCCAATGTTTCATAATACTTTCTTTAACCCTCTCTGAATGTGTGTTAAAGGTCAGTGGTATAACCACCCTATAGGGTGCTCTCTTAGGTCTGGAATCAAACAGAAGTTTCTTTCGATCTAACTTACAAACTTTGTCTTGTGCCTCTTTTATAACATTTAAGGGATAGACTTTCTCCAAAAATTGGAGGCATGTAATATTCAATTCCCTTTAAACCCTTCCAGTATTTTACAATTTCTTCTAATACGTAAAAATTGTGAGTACGGAAGGTTGTTTTTAAGAGGCGTTGGATGATAGCTGTCATATCTTAAAAATGAATTAACATCCTTTGGTTTTCTATATAGGTTCATTTCAAATGAGCCCCTATTTATTTGAATATACAGTTGTCCCTTCACATTCGTGGGGGTTAGGTTCCACGGACCCCCGCGAATGTCAAAAAACCGCGAATATTGATTGCCCTCCCCTCCCCCGCTAAAGCGACCATGGGGCCACCAGAGGCCCCATACTCGCTTTTCCTGGGCTCCCCACTCCCTCCCAAGGCCCCGTGGAGGCCTCCGCGGCCTACCCCACCCTCCCCAGCGCATCCCCCCACCCTCCCCAGTGCGTTATTATCCCTTAATACTATTAGGTATTGAAGTCCTTCAATGTCCTCAGGGCCTAAGAGTAAGAGAGGCTCTCCAAAAAAGTGATACAAGGACTCCCTGAAGCAACATCTCAGGCGCGGCCAAATTGATCACCAACAATGGTCCGCCCTAGCCTCACATCGGGAGGCATGGAGACACACTATCCACAATGCTGCAGCCTTATTTGAGAACTTACGCTGAACAAGTCTTGAAGAGAAACAACAACGCAGAAAGAATCACAACCCGGAAACATCACCCAAGGAGACCTTCTGCTGTGTTTTCTGCAACCGGACTTGTTTATCTTGGATTGGCCTTTTTAGTCATCAGCGCGCTTGCAGAAAGCATGGGATGAGTCCTTCCTGAATCTTCGTTTGTGAAGAAAAGCCAGAGAGAGTATTAACAATTGACGTGAACTCCCAAGCCCTTCAAATGATCTCTTCAGCTTGACAGTGCCCCAACCAAAGGGCTTCTGAAGAGCTGAAGGTCCAGGTGCTAGGAAATGACATCTGCAGGGCTCTCCCTGTCACAGGGAGGTCTCTGCAGCTGTCTGTTTTCCTCACAACTGGAACAGTACTGCAAATGTCATTCCCAATGCCCTGATCCGCAGTGTATTGGAAACCCTTTAGTTGGGGTGCTGCCAGGCTGAAAAGTAAGTTTGGGGTGGGGGGAGGCAGCATTGTCAGATATAACTTTGATGAGGGAGCTCCATCATCACAATTATGTCTAATGATGCAGGCTCTTGGCCATCATGTCTGATGAGGAGACTATTCTGTTTAAGTGGAAACTTCTCATGCAGGGAAGATCCCAGATTTTCTGGGGTTCTTACTCCCTCTAGAAAGCCTCCACACAAACAGTGGCCTCTCCAGTTTTGTTGCTTTTCACAAAAGGATGGTGATGATGGAGGAGAAGGAGCTAGCCACTCTCCTGATTCCAAGTTCAAGAAAATGCCTGAACAGAGTGAAGTATTCTTCTAAATGTAGGTTGTGGGAGCCATGTGATGTCTCACAAATATTTGAATACAAAATTATAAACATCAGGAAACTCACCAATGGCGGGGGCGGGGAAGAGAGATTTTATGAAAGACTGTCAGAAGTGTTTTTTATGTTTTAACATTAAAGATCACAAGCTTTGCTATCAATTATAATAGGAATGAATATAAGGCAGACAAGAGATAAATCCAGATCCACATGCAAACCCTTTGACCTAGAAATCTAGTTGTGTTCTTCTAGGGAAATGCTGTCATCATCAAAGAGTAACTAGAGAACATTTGGACACCAGGAGAGTATAGATATAGCAGGGAATTTTAGGAAGTGGAGAAGAGAAGCAGATAACTGGAAAGCTGGGCAGAGAGATTAATCAGTTCAGAGCAGGCAAACGTGCTTTGGCTGAGAAGGACATTTTACAAGAAAAGAATAAAGGGGGAAATAGAAGATTTGAATGAAGCAATTAAACTCACAGGCACTTTACAAATCTTAAAATTCTTTGGAGAAGTAGGAAATGGTAGAGTTCGTCTATCCAACTGTGGAGTTCCACTCCTATTTCCATATTCCATTATAGTGGAGTTTGGCCAAAAAGAAGGGGGGGGGTTTGTGGTGTTGATGCAATGCAGGTGTAATCTCCCAGCTTCCCTCCAATGACTCTGGAATAATTTGTTGCTTTTTGTGGTTTTCTGTGTGAAAAATCTGTCAATCCACTATGTTCCAGTGCTTTCACCACTTAAAGGTGTGATTTTACCTAAGGCAGATGTGTGAAAACCATAGAATTTGTTAACAGTGGAGAGATTATGGCACAGCATCAGAAGATGTGATTGCAGCAATTTGGGCAGTGTTTCATCCTGTTCCAGAGTTTGATTGCTCTTGTAAGACATTCAAGACCAGATTGAGACTTTCCCATGTTTGAAAGGAGAACTGGAAAGGAGGAAGGAACACCAAGAAATATTATGCCAGGCATCTGTCAGTGAGTGCACTGAGATAACTAGGGTCAATTATGATGTCAAAATTGTTCCATAGGATGTAGCAGAGACTGGTTGGTATATATGCAGTTAGAGCAAGATTCAGAGTGTGTGAAGAATGGGGTTTGAAAAAGGTACAGTTGCCCATCCACATTCGCGGCTTTCACACTTGCGGTTTTGATTATTCGCGGTTTAGCCCCGAGCCCCTTCAGGAAGGCTGGCGAGAGGCGAGGCAACCTCCTGCCTGTGCCTTCCCCGGCCTTCCAGAGGCAGCTCCGGGGCTTCAAAGCCCTGGAGTCTGCTCAGGAAGGCGGGGGGAAAGGCAGACTCCCTCCTTCCCACCTGCTGCCTTCCCCAGCCTTCCTGAGGGGGCTCCAGGGCTTCTAAGCCCCGGAGTCTGCTCAGGAAGGCTGCGGAGAGGCAGGGCGGCCTCCCGCCTGCCCGCTGCCCTCCCCGGTCTTCCTAAGTGGGCTCCGGGGCTTCAAAGCCCCGGAGTCCACTCAGGAAGGCCGTGGAGAGGCAAGGCAGCCTCCCACCCACCCGCCTGCTGCCTTCCCCGGCCTTCCTGAGCGGGCTCTGGGGCTTCTAAGGCCTGGAGTCCCCTCAGGAAGGCCGTGGAGAGCCCGGCCAGGCTGGCGAGGCGCTCTCCTGCCGCTTCCCTCCCTCTGGGGGGGTCGTGGGAACAACACTTTTTATTTGTGGTTTTTCCACATTTTGGGGGTCTCAAGACCCTAACCCCCATGAATGTGGAGGGACGACTGTACATTTTGTTTAGAAAATGATAGTTATTGTGCTGTCCCAAAGCAATCAGAAGCTGGTCCTAGCCAGAACACAATTGATAACCATTATTTCCCACCATTTCCTGCACGGAGAAAAGGGATGGGGGAGAAATTGATTCAGTATGAATATTTATATAAACTTAACTACTTTAAATTCTCAAAGTAATAAATGAACCAAAATGCATTTGTCTTCTGAAATGTGCACTTTCTCTAGTTCTGGGACACAGTTCTCTCATTCAAAAATGCTCACATAACAGAAAGATGAATACAAAAACATCATTTAGAAAACACTGCACATAATAATGTGCATATTAATAGTGCACATGGACATTTGTATGATTTTTTGGTGCAACTTTCAAAAAACATATTCAGATGTGGAACCAGGCAAAAAGAAAAAAAAGAAAACCCAGTCAGTAAGCAGAGAATTCCAGCTATGAACAGCTACTATGGAAGAATAACTATAGAGCATCTATTATATTCTGTATTATACACTGGACTGATTATGTGATGAATGTTGCTGTCCTTGAGCAAGCAGGGATCACCAGCATTGAGGCTATGATATTGAGAACACAGCTGCGCTGGGCAGGGCATGTTTCTAGGATGGAGAACCATCGCCTCCCAAAAATAGTACAGTACTCTACGGTGAACTCGCCACGGGTCAGCATAAGAGGGGCGCTCCAAAAAAGTGATACAAGGACTCCCTGAAACAACATCTCAGGCTTGGCCAAATTGATCACCAACAATGGTCTGCCCTGGCCTCACATCGGGAGGCATGGAGATGCACTATCCACAATGCTGCAGCCTTATTTGAGAACTCACACCGAACAAGCCTTGAAGAGAAACGGCAACGCAGAAAGAAGCACAACCTGGAAACATCACCCAAGGAGACCTTCTGCTGTGCTTTCTGCAACTGGACTTGTTTATCTTGGATTGGCCTTTTTAGTCATCAGCGTGCTTGCAGAAAGCACGGGATGAGTCCTTCCTGAATCTTCATTTGTGAAGAAAAGCCAGAGAGAGAGAGAGAGACTTTGCTCTAAAACATTGTTATATTCTGCTTTTACATGTAGTTTTCTAGGTAAGTGTCTAGGGATAGTTAGTTAAGCTACAATTGGCTAACACTTATGTAGCAGTAGGCTTTACTGAACTCAATGGGCTTACTTCTGGGTAAATGTGCATGAGAGCCAGCTAGGCATATTGGTTTGTGTGTTGGACTAGGATTCTGGGAGACCAGGATCTGAATCCTCATTCAGCCATGGAAACTGACTGGGTAACCTTGAGCAAGTCACACTTTCTCATCCTCAGAGAAAGGCAATGACAACCCCATCTGAACAAATCTGGTAAAAAAAAAAAGTGATGGTTCACTTTTGGGTCACCCTGAGTTTGAAATGACTTGAAGGTGCACAACAACACAACAAAACATGCAGAGGATTGTGCTTCTTTTTAGGAATTTATTTTTAGGAAGCCTGACCACATCCTTCAATAACAACTGCATTGTATAATTACCGTTATATTATTTACCAGATAGATAATCAGCTCAATCAAGTAACAAATCATTTGTAGCCCATAGGTTTTTGGGAAATAGTAGCCATTTCTGCCTCTGGTGTAAACATCTCATTGTTTCCAGTTATTATATTTTGAATGTATACTTTAGTGTAAGAAGCTAGCCAACACTGTGGAAATGCAGTTCTGGAAGGAGGAAAACAGGACCCTTCTCTGTTTTCAGTTATCATTGCTACAGTTTCAGTGATTGACTATCTAATATTTTCTTAAATCTAGTAAAATTAAAATGAAATTTTCATTCTTAACCTTCTTGAGGGTATTCAAATTCCCAGCCTCTTTGGTAGGGTAAAACGAGAATTTCTTTCCGTTTCTTCTTTTGTAAGCACTTTCCAAAACAGGGAAATTTCTTCATAAACATGAAGGAAAATATGAATGCAAGAGAAAGTTAAACTAACAGATTTGCCTGTTCAAATAGAGTGCTTGGGTGCTTGGTTTAAATCCCTATGCGTTCAACCATGTTCAATTCCTAAAGTGTAAAGATATAAAACTGAACACTAAAGTTAGGATTGTCCAAGCCATCATCTTTCCCATAACCATGTATGGAACTGAGAGCTGGACAGTGAAGAAAGCTGATAGAAAGAAAAACAACTCATTTGAGATGTGGTGCTGGAGAAGAGTGCTACGGATACCATGGACTGTCAAATAGACCAATAAATTGGTCCTAGAACAAATCAAGCCTGTGCTTTCCCTGGAAGCCAAGATGACTAAATTGAGACTTTCGCACTTCAGCCATATCATGAAAAGGCATGACTCATTCAAAAAGACAATAATGCTAGGAAAGGTGGAGGGTAGTCAAAAGAGAGGAAGGCTGCACACTAGATGGATAGATTCAGTCAAGGAGGCCACAGTCCTGAGCCTGCAGGACCTGAGCAGAGCGGTTGAAGACAAGCAGTCTTGGAGGTGTCTCATTCATGGGGTCGCCATGAGTAAAAGTTGACTTGAGGGCAGTTAACAAATTCAACCAGGAGTGTGGGGCTGACTTAGGTTTATCATCCCATTGTTCTGATGGGCTTTCTGGTCTTTGGTGGTTACATGGGAGGCAGGCACAGCATGATTTTCTCCATGCTGGGGCTTGCTGGTCCTATTGAATTTGCCAGTGCAAATACTGTAGTTAGGAATTTTGTTTCATTTTGTTTGTAGTCAGGAATTCGTCTTTTGATAAGTACTAACCAGATTTGCAAATGTCTTCACAAGTGGGATGGAAAGAATTCAAGATCTAATATTTCTGAATGTGGAAAAGCACAAAACTGACACATGCCTCCATCCTGAATGATTCCTTTGACATCAGCAGTTCTGAGAAGTGTAGGGTGTGTCTGTTCCAAAATGCTTTTCCAGTCATGAACAATAGAATATGAATTTGGAATTGTACTGATCAATGAGCAGTTTATCAGTAAAAGAACCAATGTGGTTCTTTTTGAATATAATGCATGCATTTTCTTAATCTCTAGTTAATACTGGGTGGAGAAAAGAGCATCAGAACAATAATATAGGTTCCTGCTGTAGAAAGCTTACATAGGATATTTCTATACATATTTCTCAGTAGTAAACCATATTTAAGTGAACTTGCTTCCAAGCAATTCTCTTTAAATGATGTGGGGCCAGTCCACAGCTTTAGATCAGGGCTGGCCCCACCATAGGACAGAAGGAGGTATGTGTCTTAGGAAGCAAATGTTGGCGGGGGGTAGCAGTAGACCCCCACTCTGGGCAGTTCCAGATGGGTGCCCCATCATGGGTGACCATGCTATCCATGGTCACTGAGGAAACCATACTTTGGGGAAATCTCTTGGGTGATAGTACTCTGTGTGTGCTCTGTGGCACTCTAAGCTTGTATGCTGCCCTCATGTATCATGGAATAAGCTATCCCACCATGAGCAGCAGAAGTAAGATTCTGTTTCTTCTCTATATAGAACATCTTGTCCTTTTACTTGGACAGCAAATTATGCTAGGCCAGTCTTGCTTCAGATTACATTGCTTGATTAAGTGTTGTTGTTGCTGATGCTGCTGTTGTTGTGCTCTTCAACGCTTTTCTGACTTAGGGCAACCCTAAGGTAAAGCTATCACTAGGATTGTTTTGCAAGATTTGTACAGAGGGTGTGTGTGTTGCTATTGCCTTCCTCTAAAGCTGAGAGACTGTGATTTGCCCAAGATCACCCAGTGGGTTTCCATGGCTGAGGGGGGATTTGAACCTTGGTCTCTCAGAGTTCTAGTCCAACACTCAACCACTACACCATGCTGGCTCTCTGCTTGATTAAGCATTTTCTTCTAAATATCCAGCTTAAATACTGATACATAGTATTGCCTATCTTTCCTGCAGAATCCTAATCATGTTTAAACAGATGTGGCTTCCACATCAGTTGATGGTTAATCTGCTGCAGATATCAGTCTGAACTTTAGAGGAGTTATCCAAGGTGTGGGATCTATTCTGGGAGTGCATTTTAGGCCTTGAACAGTTCTTTTAAAGTTCAACACAAACTTAAATCCAGAGCTAATTCATCAGCCCTCTGATATTGAAGCCACCAGCCATCCCTCCTATTTTTTAAGGATGAGCATACACAAGGTAACTACAGGTAACAACAAGAAGTATAGCCTGTGTTGTCAGAATCTGTCTCTCCTAAAATAATTTGCTCTCCTATCCAGTATCTGTGCATTTATTTTCTAACAGATGGTAAAGTTTGCATAGTGCTTCTTAACCATTTTTGGTGGAAGATGAAATTGAATCCAGGGACCTCTTCTATTCTCTTGCAATAGATGATTGGTAGTATCAAAAATGATGATGGTCAGTGGAGAAACCATACCTTGGGGAAGTCACTTTTTGATATCTCCCAAGGGATTCTAGAAGCTATGGTCCAAAAAAGTAACTTACTCAAGCACTAGGGGAAACTCCCGATGCCCAGGCTGGATGCAGTATACTCGTCCATGTAGGAATCTCTGGGATGGAATCAGAACCTACTATTTCTGCAAATACCATTAGTATCTGGAAAGTGAATGCTAGGCACTAGTAGGAAGTTTATGCCCCATCCCTGAGGGAAACTGATTTTTCATTCACTAATGTAACGGGAGAGGGAAAAGTAAGATTGACCACTATCCTATTCCTTTTCTCCATATGCATTGGTTATATTTTAAGAGGAGTAATGAAATATATTAAATGCATGTATACATTTAAGGTATGATCTAGTTAGCTAAAAGAGTCTGCTGTTCCAATGGGCTTGTGGGATGATGAATTGATAATGAATGGATCCTTTAGGAAATAAATTATCCCTTTTCCCTATTTCAGCCCTGTCAGGCATGTTTGATTTCAACACCCTTTGGCTGCCTTCCTGTTAGTGGCATACACATGTATAAGTTAACCTCTGTTTGTCTCTTTTTGGTCACTGTACAGGTAGGTATTCCTTTCCTTCCTAGACAGTGATCAAAGCCACCAACTGGACTTACCATAGAGCTGCTAAAGTCCCCACAACCATCCTTCCATGGCTGGTGGAGAATGGGGAGAGGGTGTTGCAGAAACATCTGGCAATATCTCTGTAGCCAGATGAGTAATACCACTGAGACTTCTGGAGGACCTGGCAGATCTCAGCAGATAATGTAATCACTTCGGAGATTATCAGACAAGAATGCAAAAAGCATTCCTGTCCCACAATCTCCAGACATGTCCCTGTCCCAGCACAATAACCCTCCCCATCACACTTACCTTCTCTTCTGTCCACAGGCAACCCAAGAATGAACCGAGTTCTAATACCTGTTCTTGCGAGAAGACACAAGCATGGGAATTTTAAAAAAATAATAAAAATACACACAAAAAAGTACAGAAATGCACTAAATGCACATACACTAAAAAATTACAAGTAACCAAGGAAGTGTACAAAAAAGAGTGTAGCCTACCTGGTTCTCACAATCCTACCTGGAAGTGTTCTGGCAGGACTGCCCATTGACGTTGGAATCACAAGTCAAAAACAGTGTGAGGTTTCAGACGCTGGCAAGGACAGCACCAAAACGGGATGGGTGATCCATTTACAGCTCCAGCCCATCAATAAAAAGAAATGCAAGAATAACAACAGTGGAACGCAAAAGGACGACGTTGTGTGATATCGGCATCCTTTTGCATTCCACTCCCATTATTCTGGCGCCATGTTAGCTGCATCTGATAATCCCCTTTGTGTTTGGCTACAGGGACATAGCCAGGCACTTCTGCAATTCTCCCAGTTCTCTGCCAGGCATGGAATGGCTGAGGAAGGGGGCTTCAGTGGCTCTATGATAGGTGCAGGAGGTGGTAAATAGCTCAGTGTAGCATAATTCCCCATGCAGAACTAATACATTATGCTGATTCAGGCAGGTTTGTGGCCATTATCCCCAGCCAGCTTGGGTGGGAAGCTTGGGGGAAGATTGTGCTGCTGGCTCTTATTATCTTGTAATAAGCTGTGAGCAGCCTTGGGTTCTATATGGGACAAAGGTGAAATATAAATTAAATGAATAGTAATATTAATAATAATTGTTATTATACATTACTGTCTTTAAATAATATTATAGTCCTATCCTATTTTAAACACTGTCTTAAAAATATATATTGCTAAGCCTTCCTGTAGATCCAGATGGATAAAAAGGCAGGACACAAATATTTGAAATAAAAGGATCCTCATTTTGAATTAATGATTGCCTTTGTATGTCAGTGATAACCACAATAACCCTAGGGATTTTTCTTGATTATAATGGACAATGGTGCACCGCTAGACTAATTTCCTTAGGTGTTCTTTTTTTTCTCATAAGCCAGTGCTGGCAGTGTTGAAATGAAAAGTATAGCAGTCTGGAAACATATCAAAACTATGGTATTAAGATCCTTCTCTAGCCCAGCCTCCAGGGAGTGAAACAATTCCATGAATTCTGGGTATATGCAAGTTGTTGATAAGCCTTTTTGCAATATCAAGGCCTCTCACACAGGCAATGAAGTAACTACTTCCTTTCTTTGCCTTTGCAGCTGCCTGTTTAGCTCAAACAGGGAGCAGAGATTAACAGCAACTTAATGGGAGAAAGTACCAAGAGAGAAGCCTGCTTATGGCTTCTGCATTCCCAGCAACCAGCTCCTTCCATGTCATGAAAACGAGTTATAGCAAAGGGCTGACCTCTGACAGGGAGACAAAGCAGCTTTCCAGGTTGAAGGGGAGCCATGCCGGAAAGATTGTTGAAGGCCTCTGTGGAAGTCTCCACCCAACACCAAAAGTTTGAGACCTAATTTCTGAGCTCTGACTGGAAAGCTAATTTATTGTCCTTTTAATTTTGTGTCAATGGGTGCAGGGAGAGAAACATGGCATGGGAAACAGTATCATTGCAGAGCAAGCACTGTCAAAACTAACTCATATTTTGGGGAAGTCAGGCTGAAGAGGCTGCGTATGTTTACCACAGAGCTCAGAAGGAAAAAGTTAGAAGTAACTTGGCTATTAATAATTAGTTACTTTTTTGTTACAAGGATGGAATGAAGTTGTGTTCCAAAAGTAATGCAGAGTGGGAATGATATCATGAGTAACATTTTCTAGTTACTTTTCAAAGTTACTTTTATTTGGACAGAAAATTTCCCCATTTTATGCTGTTCTCTTAAAGGATTTTAATGTATCAGAGAGTAACACAAAAGTAATAAGCAATGCAATATGTTACTTTTTAAATACCGTAATGAGTAATAGGTGTGAATTGCTTTTTAAAAGTAATTTTCCATGTTCTGGTTTACCATAGCATTTCTTAAGATTTATCTCCAGCACTACCACTGCCACTACTGCTTGGAAATTGTGAGGTGTCTTGGTGAGACACTCAATAAAATGTTGTTGTTGTTTGGCAAATCAAAGCATATACACAACTCATTTATTCTTCAATGCTAAAATAACAATCAGATCCAGCCCCCTTTTATGAAAATCACAGACCTGAGATTGGTGGTGCTGAGAAGGCCCTTTTCACAGGTAACTTTTATGGGGAAATTTAGTAGACTACACCAGCACCATATTACAAAAATCATAATCTATAGGCTGGAAACTTGTTAGCCTGTTTGACCATCTGGCCCTGATCAAAATGGCCTCCATATCTGTCATCACTCAAGGGGAAAACATCAAAAGCAGGGCCAAGTGCAGATACATTCAACTGTTCCACAATGTTTCTGTGGACCTTCCGAATGTTGTTCACTGACTGCAGTATGAGAACTTCTAGTCAGGACAAGCTGTCAAAGAAAATTGAAAGAGGAATATGCTAGCAATAAATTTAAATTATGCTAGCAATAAATATAAATTTGAAATATTTAAAGGAAATTCAGAGGTACAAAATAACTGTTGATTTGATATGTCTCAGCTTTGCTCTATCTGCCTTCTGACTGAGACAAACCCGTGCTTTGTAACATGTCTTCCCCCACCCCACAGCATGCTCTGAACTATGATTGGTTGCCTTCAGCCAGGCTTCCCTTTCACTTTCTTTCTTTCTTGAACTCATACCCCACCTTCTCACCAAAGAATCTTCCATTTGCACATTTACTTTCTCCATATTTTCTTGAGGCTGTGTGAAGTCGAAGGCTTTCACAGCCTGCATCCACAGATTTTCCTTGGGTTTTTTCCAGGCTGTGAGGCCTTGTTCTGGAATAGTTTCTTTCTGACGTTTCACCTGCATCTGTGGCTGGCATCCTCACAGAATGGTTGTGTAGGTGTGTGTGTGTAGTTTATATGCTGTGAAACTCCACAAACTCCACACACACACTTACACAACCATTCTCTGAGGATGCCAGCCACAGATGCAGGCAAAACAGCAGAAAGAAACTATTCCAGACACGGCCTCACAGCCCAGAAAAAAACGCAAGGAAAATCTATTTCTTGAGGCTATTGGGGCAATCAGTTCAAAAGAAAGGCACACACAAAAAATAAGATTTGGATTTAGCAACATTGAATATATTTAGACTAAGAAATGTGAATATAATAAAAATTTGAAAAACACTTTGCAGATTGAAAAGATGTTGGGAATATGATAAACAACACATTCTTGTCTACAGATTCAAATACTTTGCATTTGGCATTAGAGTATTCCTTCTATTCATTGGTTATCCCGCTGAACCACAACAAATCCAATAAATCCAATGAATAAATAAAAACAGTGCCAAGGCAATAAATCGAGATTTAAAGACGTATCAAACAAGTAATAAAATAACAAAACCCATCAAAGTAATTTGCTTGTACCACAACTTTTCCTTATCTCCTATTTTGTAAAAATCATACCAGATGATTTTTTAGAAAACTTAAAATTTGCTCCATTTATTGGTCACTTTTGGAACACTAACAAAATTAATTATCCATCTCTGTGTTTTGTTTTTTACTTATGGACCCCGTAGCTGCTTTGTGATTGTATTTTGTTTGTTTTTAATTTGCTATTACCATCAGAGGAAGAAGACATCAAGTATCCAAGAGGGACTGCGCCATAATAAGGAATCTACCTCAAACCACTGATTAACACTTGAGCTTTGGCTTCAGTGACCTTTTTCTGACCACTGGACTGCCTCAATTTAATCTCCAGTTCTAGTGCCATAGGCTGCTGACGCACTGCAGAAATAATGCAGTTTGACACTGCTTTAACTGTCATGGCCAATGCTATGGAATTCTGGGATTTGTAGTTTTGTGAGATATTTAGGGGTTGTTTAAACAGTGAAAATAACCCTCATGGAATTCGCTGGGCAGCCTACCTGTCTAACATCAATCCACAGTATTCAGAAGGAGGGGGGCCCAAAATGGCAAAAATAGCACTGGAAAAGCCTTCGCAGCTTTTCCAGTAGTTTTTAAATAAACAGCAAGGGGGTGTGCATTCCTGCTCATTAGGACAAAGCAATTTGCTTTGAATTGCTTTCCCATACTAGAGGAAGTGCAAAGCTGATTGGCTGGGTGAGCACAGGGGGTGGGGCTTGCTAAGAAGTCAAGTGTCCACTGCCGCCATGTTGGATTTTTGTCTTAGCGAATGATCACTAAGGCAGTAAAATGGTGGGGGTTGTTTTGCTGTCCTTTTAAACTCGAAAAATCACTCTATTGTTTCAGCACACCTTAGACAACATTTTAATTTTTTATATATATAAAAAGGTTTGGCAGCAGCAAAGTACTAATGCAGGCAAATCACTCGTGGCTGCTATGTGGCATGTGAAGCTTCTCGGGGCTTCTGGGGCCAAAAAAAACATCATTTAAGACTAGTCGCTGCTGCTGCAAAATGCCATTACTAGGAGGTACTCTGGGTCCCCCCCCCCTCGTATAGACAGGGCCTCAACCTTCTGTGTCAGAAAGCTCTGTGCCTTTGTCTAAACCATTTTAGGAATCTGTGAGCTTCAAGAACAGGTAATGCACAGTTGAACACAGCTGTTGATGGGAGTCTGTTCTCCCGTCAGCAGGTGACTGCCATTCTTAACCCAGCCTCATGCAAGCCATCAACAGCATGAGGTGGAATTGCAGCAGGGGTCCTGCTTCTGCCTGTTGCACCAGAGATCAGTCACAGGAGGGGGCAGAAACAGCAGCCAGCTACTTCTCAGTAGACAGGTGAACAGATCCCCATTGATCACAGTGGCTACTTTCTCGTAAGTGCAGATAGGGAGGGGGGATCAGGCCAGGATTCACTGTGCATGCATACATAAATCCTATACAGGATTCTAGCCACAATTCCATCAAGAAAACATTTTGACATAATTTTATATATCTGTACAATGCAATGCACCTTTGGATTTATTGTGCTTTAATTAAATACTTAATTTCATGATTTAAAAAATAGAAATAACAGTAACTGTGCTTTCAGTCAATGATCTATAAATGCATATCAACCACTTAAAACATGTACATGCATGCACACACGCACACACAAAGTCTTCCACCACCCCACCACCCACCCCGGATCAGTTCCAGCAGAACCTCTCTCAGGAGTTTGAAAATTATGAGACTGTTGTTCCAATTACCATGGGAACGTGGGTTTCTGAAATCTTTTTAAAAGTAACAATTAAAATAATAAAAAGATGATTCATCACATTTGACAGGCCATCAAAACCCAAGGAAAAAAAGTGAAGTAACAGTGAGACCAAAACTTAATAAATTTGGCAGGAGGGATTCTTGCCAGTGTGTTTATTTTATTAACTGTTACATAGGAAATGAGATTCAAAGAAATGGGGGGGGGGGAGAGGTTTCAGGTAAATGGACCAAAGAACAGCCCATTTGAGTTCAAGTGGGTAGAATAAAGGTCTGCAATCTGCATATATAAGAACCTTTCGCATATCAATAAAAGGAATGTACTGTAAATTCTGACTTTATTAATCAGTGTGCAGTTAATAATAAAACTGGAAGAAAATTATCCTCAACGGGGGTCAATGGGCTTTTGTTATTGTTGTTGCCCTCGAAGAAAATGTGTGCATTTTCAGAAGTGGATTTTCCACATTTCTGAAAAAATATGGAGTATTGGAAAATGCAGTAATTGATACCTTCTTGTAGTAGTAGTAGGCCTAAATACCCTAAAGGCACCAGATCCCATCTGATCTTGTAAGCTAAGCAGGATCTGCCCTGGTTAGCATTTGCATGGGAGACCACCAATGAATACCAGGTGACAAAGGCTGTATTTCAGAGGAAGGAACTGGCCAAAAAATCTCTGAGTATTCATTGCCTAAGAAAACCCTATGAAATTCATGGAGTCCGCATAAGCCAACAGGTGATTTGAAGGCACATACATGCACACACAGTAGTAGTAGCACTGAAGGGTTGATTGTGTCTTTGTCATCTATTAGCCTCTCCTCTGGACTTACCATGTTGTGTGCTTAGCCCCACAAAAGAAGAAAAGCAGTTTTGTGTGCTAGACCCATGTCTTACTTGGATGTTTCAGATGTGAAAACTGATGTGTATTGACCATTGCACATGTGTGTTACCCCAAATCCCAGGATCTTGAAGACTCAGAGTTCCCAGATTCAGAGACATCTGCATCCATTGCTGTGTACACATCACATTTCCTGCTTCAGATTTCCATCTTAATGTGTGGTCAGTGGGAGCAGGAAATGATGCACATTGGAGGAGGTAAGGTTAGAGGAGAGGTCCTGCTGTACTTTGCCTCAAAATCTGCCTCTCCACAAGAACTGCACTACTGAGGAAAGGCCCATAACATTAATTATTTGTTCTACTTATGTCCTGACAAAATTGTCACAATGATGAATACAAGTAACAGCTCCAGTACTAAAACCTTTAAAAAAAAAATACAGTGATGAAATCACCATTTCTGTTTATCAGGATTCAAAGTGTTACCTAGATCAATGACACCTCAGAAAAAAGCCTGTGCAGTTGTCCTTACCATTAAGATAAATAGAAGCTGCTTCAAATTTGCATTAGTGCACATCAAACACATTTCCCCCCTCACATAGATAGGCCCTGTGTAGATAGTAAGCACTAATAGCCATCTCCAGCCCTTATGTGTACAAAATGGGATCTCCCATACCCAAGAGTGAGGTATCAGCATGCTGGAGGGAAACCTGAAGTTGGCAGAAGTATGAACAATATTCAGGAACTTTTCCCCACCCCAAAATATAGCCCATTGACAGAACTTAGAAACATGTTGGGGTTTTTTTGGGTTTTTTTGCATGACAACTCCCAGAATCCTTTAGGCAGATGGCCAGGGGTCCTCACTGTTTCTGTGAATCAGCTATCAAACTGGAAATAGTTCAGTAACACCATGGAGAAAAAGCTTGCATAGTTAGTGCCAACAGCCATTTCCTGGTGAGTTCCACACTGATGGGTTCTGGGAGTCACAGTCCAAAGAAGTAACTTTATCAAGCTCTGCTCACTGAGGACAGAGCATGAGGTTAACAATGTATGGAAAGCTGACTAGCTGTTGGGCAAAGGGAGAAGGGAGGAGGAGCAGTGGAGAACTGGTTAGAATCCTGAATGTAGACTTCCCACTCTGTAGTATTCTGCTGCAGGTCTGATTTGTCAATGGATATTTATGGACAGACTCAGGGAAATAACGAGACCACACACAAATATATGGGGTAAAATAAAGGGTCTTTATTCATTACCCTACCTATTTAATTCCCTTTAGTTCTTCAGCAGGGGGAGGCAATCTAGTGTGGGAGCAGCTAGGGCGGATCGTCCCTCCTGGACATATGCCCCCAGCTTCCCCTGGTGAACACCTGAGCCCTGTTGAGCAACCCCATGACCTGTGGTTGCTCTCTAGCCAGCTTGTGTCCGAACGGTCAACCCGAAAGTCCCCCACCCAAGGCGTACGCGTTAAAGGTGTGGGAATTATCCTTCAGGCCAATCCCAAGGTAGCTCTCCTTCTGTTCTCCCAGATCGTATGACCTAAGGAGACCCTTCCAGAGACCATCACTTCACCGAAATTGGTGCCGTAGGTGCACACCATAAGCTACGCCTCCCCCTTTTCCGCCATAGATAAGGGGCAAGCATCCGCTTAGTCCCTTACTCCCCACTGGCCATCTAACAAACTTCTCAACCCCTGCTGAAGATCTTCCAAGAAAAGAATATTCCCCGCATCCTAAAGGTGTACCCCACCAGCTCAGTACAGCTCGGGCCTTTCGAATTTTATGGCTGGATGAAGTAAATAAAATCCACCACCTTCGGTCAAGTGCTCAATGCCACTGACATACCTAGGGCCCTGAAAAATTCAGATTCCCATGTTGCCATAGGTCTGTCACCATCTCATCGCCTATGAGCGCCGCCTCCGGAGCCAACTCTCTGAAGCGTTCCATCTGCATGTGGGAAAGAGTGTCAGCAATCTCATAGTTAAAGCCCGCCATATGCCGCGCTACAAATAAAATGTTATGCCGAAGGCATTGTAGAGTGAAGTCTCGAACTAGCCGCATAACCCATGGGGATTTCGATGTCAGGGTGTTTATAACTTGCACTGTGGCCAAATTGTCACACCAAAAGTGCACCGATGAATTACACAGCTCATGTGCCCAGATGGTAGAGGCCACCAGGATTGGAAAAAACTCCAAGAATGTAAGCTCCCTGGTCACCTCCTTCCCAGCCCACTCTGCTGGCCATCTGTTGGTGCACCAGCGGCCCCCAAAATACACCCCCAAACCAATTGATCCAGCGGTGTCCGAGGCTGTTTGGAGAGCACCTTGTAACTTCCTTTCCTCCTGCCAGAATGAGATGCCATTGAAGGTGCCCAAGAACTCTTGCCAGACACTTAAATCCTCCTGGATTTCCCATGCGATCCTGACCCTAAAATAAGGCCTCTGGACACCCCCGAAGGAATCACACAACCAGTGGAGGAAGGCCCTAGCTGGTGCGACCACCTTGCAGGCAAAATTCAGGTGCCCGATGAGCACCTGAAATTCCCTCAAGGTGGCTTTATGCAGTTTTTTTAATTGGCCAACCCTCTCTCACAGTTCCTGTGCTTTTCCTTCTGACAGCCAGCATTGTTGCTGCACAGTATCTATCTCAATATCTAAGAAGGTTAGTTGCTTTGCAGGGCCCTCGGACTTCTCTGGTGCCAAAGGGACCCCAAGCTCCCCTGCGAGTAATTCAAACTGCTGCAGTAGATAGTTGCATGTCCCCTTTCCAATTTGACCCACGAACAAAAAGTCGTCTAAATAATGAACCACCACCCCCAAGCCAGTCCTAGCTTTTAGAGCCCACTCTAAAAACGTGCTAAAAGTCTCAAAGGCATTACAAGAGACTGAGCAACCCATGGGGAGGGCACAGTCCATATAGAATTGTCCTTCAAATTGAAAACCTAATAGCTCAAAATCCTCGGGATGTACCGGGAGAAGGCAAAATGTGGACTTAATGTCTCATTTGGCCATTTCCGCTCCCAGCCCATGCTGCCAGACTACATAAATAGCTGAATCAAAAGAGGTGTGCTTGACTGTGCATAGTTCGGGTGGGATGCAGTCATTGACAGATTCCCCTTTTGGATAAGATAAATGGTGTATCAGCCTAAATTCTCCAGGAGCTTTTTTGGGCACTATTCCTAGCGGGGAAACCCGCAGGTTGGGAACCGGGGGCTGGCAGAAGGGACCAATTACTCTTCCCTCAGCCACCTCCTTCCTGGTTTTTCCCAGAACTATGTCTTCCTTGCCTCTTACTGACTGTAAATATTTTGCTGGAAATGGGCGTCTGACCCCTTGATAGGGGATACGAAAACCAAACTGAAAGCCCTGTGATAAATAAGTGGCTGCCTGCTTGTTGGGGTATAGGGCAAGCCACCTGACTAACACTTCCAATTTAATTGGGCTGGGGCCCTTTTTGAGGCTGGCCTGGAGTGCCACCGCCTCTGCCTGCTCCCCCAGTCCCTTTCGCCCCTCTGAACTGCCCCTTACCCCATGGTCAGTTCTGAAAGGAATGCGAAGCCCCGCAGATGGAGCACTCATGGGTAAACCTGCAGGGCTTCTGTGAGCAGGACCCATGGGAACTAAATTCCCAACATAACAACTTTTGACTGGTGTTTGAACTAACTTGGGGTTTCAGTGCATTTGTACCTGGAGTCTTAATTAAATGGCCACTATGGGTGCGCTCCCCCTGGATTGACCGAGCCGGGTTCATGAGCTGCATCCATAGTTGTGGGTGTATCGTGTCCCACCGGAGGGGCGGGTAGATTGCTGCCCACATCCGGAAGGCTTCATTGTAAAGGAGCCATGCCGGACCAGCAAAATCTATGTAGGCCCTGTGTATAATGTCCATATATTGAAACAAGGCTGCTGCCCTTTGTAGTTGAACTTTTGCAATTACCCCAGCTAATAGTAAACAACCCGAGAGCCAATTTGTCCATGTGCGCTCCACCTTCCTCTTTTTTTAATTTCTCTTTTTCTTTTTCATCCAGAGCCTCCTTATCCTTCTTCTCCATCTCACGATACAGAAGGGAAAACACATCAACGTATTCTCCCTTCAGTATCTTGTCCCTAGTGGAATGGAGCAAGTGGTCGCCCAAAGGGAAAGACATCTCCCCAAAGGGTATTGCCACATATGCAACTGTGTCATATCCTACACTATGGGAGGGGCCTGCTAGAGCCCAGTCATTTACCTGGGGACCGCTAAACCCTGGGTTGACCAAACCCCATGGGGACCACTGTGGTGGGGCCCAATTGAGGACCTGTTGAGCCATTGGCCATCCCACTTGCATCCCCTGTGGTCCCGCTCCATGAACTGGGTGAGATGCAGGTCACCTTCTCCATGGCCACAAAGGCATCATAGTGGGAGAATTTAAATCAGGAAACTCACCAGCCAGCGTCAAAATCTCCGTTGGCTCTGGTTCCCTTCCAGGGTTGGTTGGTGGAGCGGCACCCCCATCAGGTGACTGAGAACTGGATGTGTCGTCTCCCTGGATCCTCTGTTCCAGAGCATCTAGTCAGGCAAGGATTTGATTGGTTAGCTTCTTTTTCCCGGGTGTCCTACCTTCTGCCCTGTGCCACCACCTTTTATTCCCTGTAACCTCTCCAGTTGTTGGATTCGCTCCATAATTGCCTGCCAAGGAATTTCCTCTTCTTCATCACTTGATGGAGGCACAGGCCACTTAGGGGCTGGGCCTTTGCCCTTACCTCCCGGTTTGCCCTTTGGGAACCATTCCCCTTGGCTTAAAAATCCAAAGTGGGCAGGAGATTTAACCTGGTGTACACATAATTGGGGTATAGAATCCAAAGCAATCCTAGAAAGGGGTCCCTGACCAGAAGTTCAACCCTGTGAGGCGCAAGTCTCCTAACTCTACTAAATTTTTACTATATTACTATTATTATTATTATTCCACACAATTAGCCACTCAGTCCTCCCAGGCAGGCCTGAACTAGTTCCCACTAGGCTGCAGCTTGCAGCCCCAAACTCTGGCTTAGGCCAACCTATTGCTTTCCCAGGGCCGACCAGGCCTAAAGGCCTGTCGATTATTTTGGGCCTACAAGGCCCAGTTGCCTTTCTAATTTCCTCAAGGCCTACCCAAAACCCTTGGAAGCAAGGTCTTACTAGGCCTGGGAACCCCTCTTATAAATGACTGGCCTACAAGGCCCAGTTAGCCTCCTGATCACTCTGGTGCCTTCCTGACCCTGCAAAAACACCCAACAGAGCCAACTAGGCCTGCAACCCACCCATCAATTGCGGGCCTGCACACCTTAATCCACCTGAACCGCCTCAGGCCTACCAGCCCTATCAAAGGCCCATCCAGGCTGACAAGGCCCGGCAGCAGTCTCCCCCCTCGGGGTCCCCCTCTAGTGTTATTACCGGCCACCGTTAGGCTACGCCTATATTCTGGGCCCCGGCCGCCAACACCACCGTGTGGTAAGGCCACTCGCAGGCCTGACCATGTACCCCGCTCCCTGTTAGGGCCTCCAAACTGCCCAACTGATTGGGATTGTCAGCGGCGCGGCACGGAGGGCACGGCCAGAGGCTCCCTGGGCAGCCATCCGCCCACCACCCAGACACATGGCAAATATTCTTCTCCCGACCCCCTTCCCACTCTGGGGACCCTGTATGGCCTGAACGCTGATGGCCTGAAGGCCACTTGCAGCTGCAGCAGAGGCGAGAGTCCCGCTGCTCCTCCACTCGCGCTCTGCTCCACCGCTGGTCAGAAGATTACAAAGTCCAACCGTTGATGCAAATCAGTCGCTCTCTGCATTCAGCTCGCTGCCAGAATATTAATTATGACTGTTCAAACCTCCATGTGTCTCTGAACACCTACCAGATGCTGTAGACAAACCAATATTGTCTCTTACTTGGCTGACCGTGATAGAAAACAGAGTGATGGAATAGATTGTCTTTTTGTTTGGACTGACACATTTATCACATATTCTTCTTTTTATTTCATAAAGTACTTTATTTTTTTAAAATAAAAATATAACTCTTTTTAAAAAGACTATAAAATACTGGTGCATTCCTAACTATTATGCTGATGGGAAATGTCACAGAAGCAAGACTTTTTGGAAAGGCAAGATTGTGACAGCAAAAGTTATGTTTCAGTGCAGCCTGGCTATGTTTCTAATCTTGCGAGAGTCATCTCATAACATTTACAGGAAAGAAATGAACCCTGATTACTTTTCAATGAAATATTCCTTTTAATTTCCTCATGCTCTCTTCCCTCTCCTTCCCAATCACACCTTCAATAACCTCACGTCATGTCCGTGTTAATCATTCTCTCCTGCATAAGAGATTTCACATTCTGAAAATTATTAGAAATGGTTGCTTGGCTACATTTTGATTTATCACTTTCACCTGAAAAGTGGGGAGGGGGGAGTTCATAAGAATTTTCTATATACTATAAATAATAAAATGTGTTCTCGGATTGAATAACAAAGTTATAATTCAATCCCAGCGTTTTGCTGCCATTCATACATCCCCCCACCCCGGCTGACCCCTTTTGGTTTATGATGTCAATAGAGACTCCTGATTGAATTATAGCTGCATAGTCAATCAGGGAGCATGCATTATTCACTCGAAGTATTTCTTTCAATGACAAGTTATTAAAATGCAGAAACATAAGGCAATAGTACAGTAATAGGATATTAGTCATAATGAAGGTGGGATTGCCTCCTTCCCCCTCCCCACCGCTTACTTATAATGAGACAGTGGGTTCTGTTTTTATATCTTGTGGAAATAAATCATAAGCTCCACATGAAAGAAACTCATAACATTTAACTAGGCATTAAACTTTATTTCAAACACATTTCAAATTACTCTTTCAGGGAATGGAACACCTCTCTCTTTTCAGGGGGAAGTAAAATAAGAATATGAATAGCTAATATGTATGATTAGAGAAGGGATTAGGATAAGATTCCAGAATTAAATCACTGGATTTATATGTTGGGGTGTCAGTTCCTTATGGGCTAAAGAAGGTGTGAGTATATATGCCTTTTAAAAGCCTTATGAGCAATATGAGAGATGTTGCACCTGCCAATCTTTCTGTTCTGTATCTCTTAAATATTTGCTACAGATACAGGTACATCTTTTAAGGGCTGCTTTGAGGGAGGTGTATGCCACTTTTCTTCCTGTGAACAGTTTAGCCAAGTTTATACCTTCTCAGAGTGTGAATTATGGAGTTTTCCCCCCCCTAGACTGAGGAAACTCTCTGTCAGGTACTTTATTAGCATTCTTCTACCATGGCTGCTGGACCGCATGTGACATTAGTAAAGCACTGTATGCAGTAATGGTATAATGTAATTGAATAAGTAAGTCATCATCAGACCATATCAAATACAAACAAACCATGTAAAATTTACCAAGTGCCTACAAACTTTATAAAATTTAAAAGAAAGAGAAAGAGAGAGAAAAAACACTATGCCACTTTTTTGGTCATTTTCCTTTCTTTTCCCCTTAAATGGGCTGCTTTAACTGCAATAAGGGCAACCTCCTGCATCATTAAGTGGTTAGCACATCACAGAAGAAAGTTCAGTGTGTCCTGAACTCCCTAATCTCCCACATTCCTGGGGCAAAAAAGAGACAAGTAATGTTCTCTAGGAACTTTATCAGACGTGGGCAAAAATCAGATGATTACGATGCCACGATCGTGTGAACAGGTCCCGCTATCGCATGATGTCATAGCCCTTCCATGCTTACTGTATGCTCCAGCTGTAAATAAGGCATTGCTTTCCATTGATGGGACAAGCCATCAATAGCTCTCTTTATTGCTATTTTCATGGTATTGAAGAGCATGCAAAAACACGTCCTCTTTCACCCTCCCCATTTCCAGTGAGAAAACCTTCAGGTGAGAACGTGAAAACTATCCACAGGACGTTCTTTGTATGAACTGTCCTGTTTTGTTTGCATGTTTTTAGGTGTGTTTAAGTGTTTATGTGTTGATTTACTTTGTTAATTAAGGGTTTTTTTGGTATTTTTAAGTACACTCACATCTTCTGAGAACCACCAAAGTCTTGCCATTCTTAAGGTACTAATGGTCATTGTGTGATCATTCTGTGGCATTTGAATCATGCAATTACAGCTACATGCGATAAGTGTAATAATGCCACTATGTTTCTGCTTTCCTCATTTGTGGAATTACAGTGTTATTAGCCTCTGGTCCGATAAAGGACTGGAATATAATTGGACTGGAATATAATTGCTCTTCCAGTAAATAGTGGAGCAGGGCTGCTGACACACTGCAGAAATAATTTAGTTTGAAACTATTTTAACTATTATGGTTCCAGGCTATGGAATCATGGGATTTGTAGTTTCTTGTGGCACCAGAGCTCTCTGACAGAGAAGGCTAAATATTTCACAAAACTACAAATCCCAGAATTCCATAGCATTGAGCCATGGAAGTTGAAGCAGTGTCAAACTGCATTATTTCTACAGCGTGTCAGCAGCCCAGGTTTTCCACTTCAGTTTCCTGCAAATATAAAGTCTGTTTGGTGCTGTGATGCCCTGGAATCCTCCTTGGTGCATCATTGTGTCCATTTGCTTCAGCTGGAGATGACTGGAGGCCATATTTATTGACATACCCTCCAAGTGTCCTAATTTGGCAGGGACGGCCCCAGTTAAGCCTCTGCCCTTCCACTTTCCACTTTCTCCTCAGCTTACTTCAGTTGCTCCAAACAGAGTTCAGAACCCAAAAATAGTTTACAGTCAATTAACTCAGCAGGATGGAGAAGAGTCTTGTCCTTCCCAGGAGGCTCAGACAAAAGCAAACTGCTGCAGCTTCTCCTAGCCTGTGTGCTTTTCCTCATTGATAACTTTTGCCATCTTGATCACACTGATGCTGTTTGGCCACATGTCCCACTTTTCATCTGTGAAAATGTGGAGGCCATTCATTGATCTTGTTTCACTGAGAAGTTTTCCTACTTGAATTTGGTTTTTTAGATTTTGATCCTGTATTTGACAGGTTTGATATGTCTATCTGTCTGTGCTCTGTTATCTAACATTCTTTGTTCAAAAATGTATATTTTTTTTATATTAGACTGGAGGCACCTAAGGCCTCCACATAAAGCCCTGGGTTAATAGCAGGTGGGAAAAGTTAGAGAGGTGGGATTTTTCTGAAGTTTTAATTATTTGCTCATTTTAACATTTCTTGGGGAGTCTCTCTTCATCCATTTCACCCAACTTACACCTGTAATTAAATAACCTGAGGTTTCATAACAGTATAATGAGAATTTATGACCGATGTGGCATATGTAGGCAGGTCACACAGAAAGTTCCATGGCTGCATTTGTTATTATCATTCAGTTTAATGTTTCCTCCCCCCCTCATTACTGCATTTTTGTCTATGGTGCTAGTTTCCACAAGTAGCAAATTCTGAATTAAAAAGATGTGGCATTAATGTCCTTCCTAAAAACACACATACACACACAAAAACACAATCTTACTTCCTTGACAGGTGCTCCTGGCTTGGGAATTTCCCCACATTTGGCACTACTTCCATGCGATATCATCATTCTGAGCAGCCATGCAGAAACACATGAGGTTTAGAGCAGTCCTTAGAGTATTTCCTAATGGAAGGTACAACATATACCAACCATTCTCCCCACCTGACTCCTGCAAGCCATGTAGATACTATGCTGAGTTATGTTGTGATGGTTGCTAGCAAAAATGGGATGCTAGGTCCAGATCAGCATGGAAAGTAGAGTCCATACAAGAGGTTCTTTCTAAAATAGCTGCTACACTTTTTGTTCTTAGCTCTTCCTTAAAGTACTCCCTCCACTCTGCCTCTCATTTTACAGTTTAACTATATTTGATCAGTCATTGGAAGCTTCTGCCTCAATAGTGACTATCTCACAAAATATTTTTTGTAATATCTGTCCAGAACTTTAAATAAAAGTGCCAAGTATATTGGTGACCAACCATGCAATAATGAGACCAGACACAGAAAGTCAGGTTAAATAAGGACCATTTTTTTTCCTATTTCCTATTTAAGTAAATTGAGCCTGAAAGGAGCAAGAGGGGGTAGCAACCTGATGCTGGTTCAGCTGAGGCCAGGAGTCTACCCTAGACTATCTCTTCAGCCTTCCTTGGGTGAAACACCTGAGCCCCCAGGGCAATCCAATAGTTGGGCTGCTCCCCAGCTGGCTATTTATTTGAAGGTAAACGCAGGGTACTCCCACCCAAGTCCCAGTACTCTATAAGTGAGAGAAACCCCCAGGTCAGCCTCAAGGGTAGACTATTTCACCACCACCCAGGTCCCAGGACCTGTAGCCATTCCAGAGCTCTACCCTTCACCAAACAGGTGCCAGGGTGTACACCAAACTCTTAAATTCTCCCCCCCCCGATACTTCTCAAATGACAGCCTATTTACAGATACCACCCTAAGCCAATCATCAAAGGAGATTTTCAGATGCGATTTTCGGCAGTATATATTCCAAAACAGCTCCGTTGCTGCCACACGGCAGGGGAGCAGTTTTGGACGACGACGTTCCTCTGCCGAACCCCTCCGTGTCACTTCCGTGACAGAATGGAGGAAGCCGCATCATATTTCACTCATGGGCAACAATCATGAATGAAATATGACGCGGCTTCCTCCATTCTTTCACAGAAGTGACACGGAGGGGTTCGCCAGAGGAACGGCGTCATCCAAAACTGCTCCCCTGCCGCGCAGCAGCAACGGAGCTGTTTTGGAATATATATTGCTGAAAATTGCATCTGAAAATCTTCACAGTCCCTCACATACAGTATGATGTAGGCAAAAAAACAACAACAAAAAAAACCACACACACACACAGATAAAGGGGAGAAAATTCGTACTCGTCCCCAAAGCAACCAGTAAAATTCACATTACACTGACAGTTGCACTGAAATGGTCCATAGAGGTTTGTGAGGAGGTGTCCAGGCCTTAAATCACTTGCAGCTCCACCCCATCACATGCTGCATTCTGAAGCCCTGAACCACATGCAAAGCCTCCTGGGGCTCAGCTACATGGGAGAATTTAAAACAAAAAAATAGCAACTACCTCCCTTTCGCTGCAGTGCCCATTTGTGCCCACAGCTGATTAGCAAGCTTGGAGTGGAATAATTAGCAGTTTTCACGCCCAAAACAGAAATTACGGTATTGCTGCAAGTGAGTTGAGTCCGGAAAATATCCCTCCCTTCCCTCCCCTTCCCTTTTTTTCTTTTAAAGAGACAGATGTGGAAGAGCTGTTTTCCATTTAAAAAAGCGATCATACTTTTGCTGTGCTGCTTTACTGGGGGTGAATGATCGTGCCTATGAAAACAAAACAATGGTGGCTCCGTCATTCTAAGCCTCCCTTGCAAGTCCGCCCCCTCTGAGGTCTGACCAATCAGCATTCAGCTCTGCTGCATCCCCTTTGCAAATTGGTTGTACAGATGACCTATTGTGCGCATTTTCATGCACTTTTTAAAAAAGATCATGAGAAACAGTGAAAACTGTTATCGTGGACTATGTGGAGTTTTCAGTCCCCCCTTCCAAATATCATGAATGTGGGCCAGCATCTGTGAGGACTACTAGCATTCTCCATGAATTGTTGAAGGATTTTTTTCCCATGTAGCCAACCCCCTGGTCTCTAACCATTGAGACCCTCAAAAAAGTACCTTCCCCCACACGCCTTTCATCATTCTAGTCCAAGTACATATAATAGTGAGAAAGAGAGAGAGAGAGAGAGAATGACAAAGTCAAACATTTCTGATTTGTAAATAAATGAGTTTGCAGGATGCACGCTGGATGAAATATGAATTTATGCCATACAGTCTTCCCCATCCCCTACTTGCCAAATGCATTCAGCTACAAATCCTTCAGTCCCATAGCCAACATCTGGAGACTTGGAAAAGACTGCCTTATATGAATGAAAGTTCCAAAAATAAATCTCTCAACCCCAATAACTACAACAGATATTGCAAGCTCCTGACACCTTTATCCCATCTGGAGGAGCTTTCAGGAATGGCTTGTTATGGAACTACTACCGGTAGTTGTTTAGAATGACAGGGCTGGTTCACCTATATGTGTTCAACACTTTTTTCTTTTCTTTCTTTTTGTCATCATATGACAAATGTAGCACCCAGTGATAACTTGCATGTACAAATGAAATATCACAGATAATAACACCATGGACAGAAAAGTCATTATCAATGCCAGTATGATACTCTTCAGTCAGGTCAGTAAATAAATCCAGAGATCAGTCATCAAAGCCCTCTTCCAATGACAACGAGAAAGAGTACAGTCAACAATGGCTGGATGTAGGAATGGAATCATGTTTTCTAGTTGTGCCTTTTGTTTCTATGACTTCATCTCCCATATACATAAACCAGGATTGGGCAATATGTCCATAAAAGTAGAATGTATATAGTACATAGCACAGGAACATGGAATGTGAGAAGCATAAATCAGAGGAAGCTAGACATAGTAAAACAAGAAATGGAATGTATCAACACTGCAATGCTTGGAGTGAGTGAGCTAAAGTGGAGAGGAGTGGGATGTTTTGAATCAGATAATTACACAATGTTTTACACAGAAAATGAACATCTAAGAAGAAATTGGGTGGCATTAATAATGAGGAGAGATATAGCCAAAGCAGTCTAAGATATAATGCAAAGTCTGACGGAATCTATTCAATAAGACTTCAGGGAAAACCCATCCATATAACCATAATCAAAGTTTATGTTCCAAATACAGAGGCAGAGGAGGAAGAAATGGAAATTCTGTGCTGGAGTCCAGGAGCAAATTGACCACATATCAAAACAAGACTTCTTGTTGATCACAAGCAATTGTAATGTATAGGTAGGAAACAGCACAAACTACTACTGGCATCCTACTACTAGTGGAAAATAGCAAAGACTTGGAAGGATTACTGGAGAAAGTCAATGAAGAAAGTGCAAAGGCAGATTTACAGATGAACATTATAAAAACAAAAAGAATGACCACAGATGATTTACATAACTTTAATGTAGACAATGAAAAAAATTGAAATATAGATTTCCATCTCTTGGCTTAATCATTGAAAATCGGCTAAATATAACGCTCAAATGTCCCTGCGGTACTGCAACAGTACCGGCAGGGACGGGCGTCATCCGAAAGGGACACCCTGCAGCGCTGCAGCCTCGCAACGTGGCGAGGCTGCTAGCATTGTATTTTTAATGGCCGAAAAAGTCCAAGGTCTGCCTGGCATCTAGTTGGTTACCTGTTCAGTTCCAGGCCTTTAAATCTTTTCAAGCCTTTTAATCCTCTGTGTATTTCTGCTGCCTTTTAAAAGAACTTATGTCTTTGATATTTTTAGGTCTTCTTGCAATTCATCTTTTATTCTTTTCTGCTTTTAATTGCTGTTTTTAATGGCTGCTGTGCCTCGTTATGCTGTTGTTGTTTTATGTGGGTTTTTGCATTTTATAGCTGTTTCTGTTGTATGTTACCCAGAGGACTATTAATTATAAGGTGACTGAGAGATCTGATAATTTAACAAATGGACAAACAATACACAGACTTCATATATACAACTAGTACTTCCACAAACTCTGTGGCTGCACACATTATAAAGAATGCCTGGATATTATGCC
Organism: Gambelia wislizenii; assembly: GCA_030847615.1. Taxonomy (NCBI): domain Eukaryota; kingdom Metazoa; phylum Chordata; class Lepidosauria; order Squamata; family Crotaphytidae; genus Gambelia; species Gambelia wislizenii. The sequence continues at coordinate 157,241,580 of JAUMIR010000001.1, read as the reverse complement.
AGGACCAATAAATGTGTAATAGTGTGGTCTAGTGGTTAGCATGTTGGACTACAATCATGGAAATTCCTGCTCAGCTGTGGAAACCTATTGAGTGACTTTGGGCAAGTCACATACTCTCTGCCTCGGAGGAAGACAAAGGCAACACCCTTCTGAACAAATTCTGCCAAGAAAACACAATGATAGGTTTGCCTTAGGGTCATCATAAGTCAGAAAGACTTGAAGGCACACAACCACAACACAACTTTGGTTGCACTTGAACTGCCATCTCTGGAAAATGTTGAAAGTTCACACAACTGTGAAAAAATTCATCTGGCATGGCTACTTCTACTGGTATTTTGGACCTGATATATTCAGATCACCTATTTCAATCAAAGTTGAGAATCTTGAGGCCCTCCAGATTTGTTGAATTGTGACTCCCAGCTAGCTGCCCTAGTCAGTATAACTAATGGTGGAGAATGCTGGGAGTTGTCGTTTAGTATCATCTGGAGGATCACACAATACCCACTGCTTGTTTTGACCATATAAAGTCTTTCAGGAAACACTTTCCATTCCTGACTTCATAACGAGGACTGGCTCCAACCACACAAGGTGGTTCATAACGAGGACTGGCTCCAACCACACACCACACAACCACACATGCCTTCTTCATGCCTCTATCCCCAGAAACCCTATGGCCCTCTTCCCATTGTAACAGTTGGTGGTGGACAGCACCTGTCCTTCCTTCCACTAGTGGAGGACAGCCAGACAGGCAGGACTTCCTTGCACACTGTGAGCAGGGAAGGAAGGAGATGGTAATACAAACGAAGGAAGCAGAAGCTGTGTTTTGGCTACCGAAGCAGAGGTAGTAGTGGTGAGGAGTCACTGCAGGCCATCAGCAGTGGTCTGACCGGGTTGGCCAGCTGGAGTCATGAGGACCTCTTTGATAGTACAGAAAAGAATGTTGGCAAGAATGAAAGGTAAAGGTTTATCTTTTTGTCAGGCAAACAGGCCTAAAGTAACAGGCAATGGACAGCTATCCCAGGAAAAGCAATACCAACATATTTTGAAATTAGTTGTTGTTGTTGTTGTTGTTGTTGTTGTTGTTTGCCTTCAAGTTGTTTCAGACTTATGGCGACCCTCAGGCAAACATATTGTGGGGATTTAAAAATTCCACTGTGGGGAGCACCCCAAGAAGCTTTCAGAAGAACAGAAATGATAAACAGAGGAAAATGGTTGACATATAAAGACTTAATAATAATTCAAGGAGACACGTATAGATTAAAAACAATAGAGGAATTAAAGGAGAACCAAATAGATTGCAACTGGTTCCAATATAGACAGATTGTTGAAAGATGGATAGCAATTTAATTGGAATTGAACAACAACAGAAGGAATTAGATAAGATCATATTAGAATATAAAGAAATAAAAGTTTCAAAATTATATCAAATCTTACTGAATTTGGAGCTAGAATCAGAAACTATAAAAGAATATATGGTGAAATGGGCCTAGAATGTTGGACAAAAGATTGAATTAGAAGATTGGACAGTGTTGTGGAAAAGAAACATCAAATTTACAACATGCATGGAACTAAGAGAAAATTGTTACAAAACGATGTTCCGCTGGTACATGACACCACAAAAACTAGCAACAATTTATAAAGAAAAAGATTCAAAATGTTGGAAGTGTAAAAAAGAAGGTTCTTATTATCATATGTGGTGGACATGTGGAACGGTGAAAAATCTGGGTAAACATATATATTTGGATTAAGAAAATATTGAAAATTTAATTTAGATTCTCACCAGAGCTCTTCTTATTAAACTTAGCTGATAACGATATCCTGAAAGAATTGAAAAATCTGTTATTTTTTATGACTACCACAGCAAGGATAGTCCTGGCTAGATATTGGAAGCTAAAAGAGGTACCAAAGATAGAGGAATGGTTGTTAAAAATGGAGGAAGTCACGAGAATGGAAGAACTCACCTTGTGGATTAAATATAAATCAAAAAATAAATTTAAGATAGAGTGGGAGAAATAGATAGATTTTTTGAAGTCAGAATGGAATGAACTGGCTGTAATTTGGTTTACTGACTAGTTTTATTAGAGGATAAATAAAATATAATAGGTAAACAAAGTGAGGAGAGTGGAAGCTACTCATACATGTATATTTATATGTATAGGGGAGGGGCTATTTCCAATCCTTGGATAAACTGAATATAGGATTTGTGGGAAAACGATAGAAGCGTAAGGATTTTAAATCCTGAAATTTCATATATACTGTATAGAAAAAGGTATACAAAGGAATTAATGTCCGGGTGGTAAAGAAAGGTTAAAAGAGAAGAAATAGCAAGTTCACGAGCCAGAATGGTAGGAAGTAATTCAATGTTTTGTTGTATGTGTAATGTATTTTATTCATTATTATGTTTGTATGGATTTGTTGTGTCTTTGTTTGTATGTATTGTGGTCTTGTTTTGTTTGGGGGGGTAACTGAGATGTTGTTGTGGAAACTTTTTTTTAATCTTTTTATTTGCCAATTTATTCATAAAATACATAAAATATTTTACCAAATCAACATATAAAACAAACAAGCACATATACATTTATCCACACAGAACAATTAACTTCCTTTGTTTCTTCCTTTTCCTTCAAGTGTAGTTTCTTCATACATCTTCTCTTCCCTTCTCTTGTGTTTGTTGTGCAGTCTCTGTTATCTTTTTTAGATTGTCTCTGTTTGTTAGTCTATGCTTATAGTTGCACTTTCCGACCCCCACTCTCTTTCCATAGGGGTATCAGAATCTTCCAGTCCTCGCAGTTTTTCCATGTTTTGTTATCATCTAACATCATCGTTAGTTTGTCCATCTCATACATTTCATACAGCTTATACACCCGTTCTTCTATTTGTGGGGTTCTTGAATTTTTCCAGTTTTTCGCATATACCACTCTTGCAGCTGTTACCATGTATAGGATGATCTTCCAATTTTTTTTTATCTTGCTTATTTATATCTTGTAATCTCTCTCTCTCTCTCTCTCTCTCTCTCTCTCTCTCTCTCTCTCTCTGGCTTCTCTTCGCAAACAAAGATTCAGGAAGGACTCATCCCGTGCTTTCTGCAAGCGCGCTGATGACTAAAAAAGCCAATCCTAGAAAGACAAGTCCGGTTGCAGAAAACACAGCAGAAGGTTTCCTTGGGTGATGTTTCCGGGTTATGATTTTTTTCTGCGTTGTCATTTCTCTTCAAGACTAGTTCGGCATGAGTTCTCAAATAAGGCTGCCGCATTGTGGATAGTGTGTCTCCATGCCTCCCGATGTGAGGCCAGGGCGGACCATTGTTGTTGATCAATTTGGCCGAGCCTGAGATGTTGTTTCAGGGAGTCCTTGTATCACTTTTTTGGAGCACCCCTGTTATGCTGACCCATGGTGAGTTCACCGTAGAGTACTATTTTGGGGAGGCTATGGTCCTCCATCCTAGACACATGTCCTGCCCAGTGCAGCTGTGTTTTCAATATCATGGCCTCAATGCTGGTGATCCCTGCTTGCTCAAGGATAGCAACATTTGTCACATAGTCAGTCCAGTGTATATTTAGGATTCTGTGTAAACAGCGCTGATGGAAGCGTTCGAGGAGTCGTAAGTGGTGGCGATAGGTGACCCATGTTTCCATATATCTTGTAATATATTTAACAAATAAATCTCCGATTTACAAGGGAAATCCACTTTCAAATATTTACAAATGTTTCTATGAATTCCTTTCCAAAATTTTCTAGCCATTTTACAATTCCACCATACATGAAAATATGTGCCGACTGCTTTGCCACACTTCTAGCATATATTTGATGAATTCTTGAAGATTTTTGCTATTTTAACCGGAGTTAAGTACCATCTAAAGATGTATTTATAGTAATTCTCTTTTAAACTATGGCTTCTTGTAAATAAGATATTTTTTGTCCATGCCGTCTCCCATTCCTCTAGCCGTATTTGATTATGGCAGTCACGGGCCCATGCTATCATGTAAGGTTTTATTACCTCCTGTTCTAGTTTCAGTTTCAAAATTACTTCGTAGATTTTTGACAGAAGTTCCCCCTTTTTCTCCCATAATATTTTATCAAGTTCATTCATCTCCTCTTCTGTTCCCTCCAAACATACATCTTCCTTAAACTTTTCTGTTATTTGTCTGAGTAGGAACCAATGGCAACAGATATTCTCTCTAATTAACTCTTCCTCCAATTTCATTATATAATTTCCTCTTTCCTTCTTCAAGATCTCCTTATAGCTTAACCATCTGTCTTTGACCAAGTTTTCTCTTTTATGGAATGCTTCGTGTGTTGACACCCATATTGGTATCTTTCGATATAACTTTGTTTTATATTTTATCTATGCTTTTAATACAGCGTGTCTCACAAAATGATGTGTAAATTCTTTATGTACCTTAGCCTTGTTGTACCAAATATATGCGTGCCACCCGAAGCGTAAATTGAAGCCCTCTAGTTGTAACATTCTCTTGTTTTCTAAAATTATCCATTTTCTAACCCATAACATACAGCTTGCATCATAATAACATTTAAGGTCCAGAAAGTTTAAACCTCCTCTTTCTTTGGAGTAATACAGTACCTTCCTATTAATTCAAGGTTTCTTAGCTGCCCATATAAATCTAAATATATCTTTATTGATTATATTGAAAAATTTCTCATTAGACAGTATTGGAATGTTCTGGAATAGATATAATAACTTGGGAAGCACCGTCAACTTCACTGTTGCTATTCTGCCCAACCATGATAGATTCAGCTTATTCCATCTTTTTAACTCTTCTTTTATCTTCTTCCAACTGCTGATATAGTTGTTATCATATAAATCTATATTTTTATTGGTGATAATTATACCTAGGTACTTTATTTTTTTCTAAGCCTTAAATCCAGTAATTTCCCCTAATTGTAATTCCTCCCCTTTGTTTATATTTTTTGTGAGTATCACAGTTTTGTCCCTATTTATTTTTAATCCCGCTAGTTCTCCAAACTCTTCAATAGTTTCAGCTAATGTCTTGATACTTTCCATTGGGTTATCTAGGAAAAAGACCAGGTCATCAGCAAATGCTTTGTACTTGTACTGGAACTCCTGAATTTTAATCCCTTTTATTTGCTGGCTTAACCTAATTTTCCTATTCAAACCTCTAATACTATAATAAACAATAGAGGGGACAATGGGCAACCTTGACATGTACCTCTCCTTATAGGGTATATTTTTGATTTCTCCCCATTGATTATTATATGTGCCTCCTGATCTTTAGAAATCTTCCCAATCCAGTCCAAGTAGTTACTATCGATCCCTATTTTCTCTAATACCATGTTCATGAATTTCCAATTGACATTGTCAAACACTTTATAATAATAATAATAAAATTTATTTATATACCGCCCTTTGGTAATCCAATCAGGGTGGTTCACAACATTAAAAAACCATACAGTAAAACAATATACTCCCTTCCCCCCCCCTTAAAAAGTTATTAAATCAATTACAAATTAAAACAACAATTAAAACATTTGATAAAAACACATACCTACATTTGGCAATAACAGTAGGTCCCCAGTGATATTCAGTTCTGTTAACAAAGGAGGCTGTGGGGACTCTCTTGAAGGAGGGGGGTTCCCGAGGCCAGGATAATCTATTCTGGAAAGGCCTGTCAGAATAGATCTGTCTTGACAGCCTTTTTGAAGCTGTCCAAAGATGTCAATTGACGGATCTCATCCGGCAGGCCATTCCATAGTTTGGGGGCGACAACAGAAAAAGCCCTCTGGGAGGTAGCCGAAAGCCTTGACTTTTGATGCTGCAGCAAATTCCTCCCAGAGGACCGGAGTGCATGAGGGGGGGATTATAAGGGAGGAGACGGTCCCTGAGATAGCTTGAACCCAAGCCATTTAGGGCTTTAAAGGTGATAACCAACACCTTATACTGAGCCCGGAAACCAATAGGCAGCCAGTGGAGGGACCTCAAAACCGGAGTGATGTGCTCCCTCCTAGATGTTCCTGAAACAAGCCTGGCTGCCATATTTTGTACTAACTGTAGTTTCTGAACCAAGCACAAGGGTAGCCCCATGTAAAGCGCATTAAAGAAGTCTAGGCGCGAGGTTACCAGCGCGTGAATGACGGTCTCAAGGTCCCTTGCTTCTAGAAAAGGGCACAACTGACGTATCAGCTGAAGCTGATAACAGGCGCTCTTGACTGTTGCATTTACCTGATTTATCATCAGGAGTGACGAGTCAAGGAGCACATCTAGACTGCGAACACAGTCACTGGAGGAGAGTGTGACCCCATCCAGGACTGGAGATTGCAACCCAATTCTTGGTTTAGGGGCCACTACCATGAGCACTTCTGTCTTGTCTGGATTCAGTTTCAATTTGTTTTTCCTCATCCAGCCCATTACTGCCCGAAGACATTCATTGAGAGAAGAGATGTCATTGGAATTCGAGACCAACGAATGAGATACGGAGAAATAGATCTGAGTGTCATCAGCATACTGATAACACTCAGCTCCACAACTCCGAATAATCTCACCCAGCGGCTTCATATAGATGTTAAATAACATCGGGGACCGGATAGCTCCCTGTGGAACTCCCCAGGTGAGCTCTCTTTTGCTCGAACAACTGTCCCCGAGCAGCACTCTCTGGGACCTAACCAAGAGGTAGGACCGGAACCACTGCAATGCAGTGCCTCTGATACCCAACCCCTTCAGGCGGTCCAAGAGGATGCCATGATCTATCGTATCAAAAGCCGCTGAGAGGTTTAAGAGCACCAACAGGGTCACATTACTCCTGTCAATGTTCAGACGCAGATCATCGGTCAAGGCAACCATGGCAATCTCAACCCCATAGCCTGTCCTGAAGCTAGTTTGAATGGGTCTAGATAATCGGTTTCATTCAAGATAGCTTGGAGTTGAAGAGCAACCGCCCTCTCGATCACCTTGCTCAGAAATGGTAATAAAGAAACAGGCCTGTAGTTACTCATAACCAGGGGGTCCAGGAAGGTTTTGTCAGAAGCGGCCTAATAGCCGCTTCCTTCAAACAAGATGGAACATGTCCTTCCCTGAAGGAAGCATTGATGATATCCATGAGGAATCTCCTCAATGCTTCCCCCCAGACGGCCAGTCATGATGCGCAAGGGTTGAGAGGGCAAGTTGTTTTCCTCACCCTACCAAGCAGCTTGTCCACATCTTCTGTACTCACAGATTGGAGCTGATCCAGAATAACTTCATTGACAGAGTTGCTGGACATCTCTCCTATGGTTTCTGTTAAAACATTGGCGTCTAAGTCAGCTCTGAGAGATTTTATCTGTGAAAAAGTTGTTAAATGCGTCACAGCAGGCCAATGTCGGGTTAAGTAAGGGATTTGGCACAGGGGGTACCTGTGTTAGCTCCCTCACCACCCGAAACAGCTCTGCTGGACAGGACTCTGCAGATGCAATACATGCAGAGGAGAAGGATCTTTGCGCTGCACGTATTGCCTCCTGATAGGATCAAAGAAAATTCCTATGGCGAGTTCTGTCAGATAAGAGTCAAGTTTTCCGCCACATGCGCTCTAGTCGTTGTCCAAACCACTTCATTCTCCTAAGCTCTGGTGTGTACCATGGCTTACGATTTGAAGCGGATTGAAAAGGACGCTTGGGAGCGATCATGTCAATAGCCCTGGCAAGATTGGTGTTCCAAATATTGACCAGAGCATCAACAGGGTCACCGGCATTCCCAACCATTAAACCCTCTAAGGCTTTCTGGAATCCATTTGGCTCCATTAACCTTCAAGGGCGGACCAATCTAATGGGTCCACCACCCCCGGTGGGGCAGATACAAACTCTAAGTTCCGCTTTGACCAGGAAATGATCTGACCATGACAATGCAGAGGTATTTACAACCTCCGCCCACGGATATTCTTGTTCCGTACTGAAGACCGCATTGAGTGTATGACCTGCACAATGTGTAGGCCCAATGACCAATTGGGATAGGCCCATGTTTGTCATGGTCTCCATGAACTCCCGAGCCGCGCCAGTTAGACTGGTCTCGAGCGGAATGTTGAAGTCTCCCAAAACTAAAAGTCTAGGAGACTCCAACAGCAGCTCCGAGACCAGTTGTGTCAGCTCGGTCAGGGAGTCTGCTAGACAACGGGGTGGTTGGTAGACTAGCAGAATCCCCAAACTATCCCTGGTCCTCAGCCTAAGGTGCATACACTCGAAGTGGACTATGTTCTGGACAGGTATCCTGGTCAAGATCAGGCTATTCTTGTGAACCAGAGCAACCCCGCCCCCCCCGCCCACTTCCCCTCACCTGCTCACTGACAGAGTACCCAGCAGGGAGGGCCTGCGCCCAGGTAACCATGCTATCCTCTCCCAGCCAGGTCTCTGTGAAGCAAGCCATGTCGGCATCCTCATCCATGAGGAGATCATGGATGATATGGGTCTTGATCTTGACCGACCTGGCATTGCAGAGGAGCAGAGTGAGGTTCTGTGGAATGGTTGGTCTGCTCTCCAAGCCATTCTGGGAAACAGAGGGAACTGAAGGTGGGATATCTTTCAAACAGCAATCCCGTCTTCTTTTGTAACATTTGTTCGCTCTGTTCCAGCCATACCTCCCATTCCCCTGCACAACTCCTATAGCTGCCCCCACCTCATTCCTGGCCTCAAGGGAAACATTAAAGTTTAAAGCCACTGGGAAAAGGGGGTATTTGGGGGATAAACCAACCCCAATCCCATAATCCAATTCCTATAATGGTCAGGTGATAAGAGATCGAATGGCTTAATAATACAAGTCTTATATCAACCCACATCAACATCAGGTCCAGTATAACAATTTGTCCCCAATCACCACCTTAGATGTTTGCTGCCAGGGGTCCTGCCAGTGGTTGAGCTGGAGCCGGCTTTAAAGGCTCTCTAAAGGCCAGGTGTTCTGAGGGAGGAGGAGGGGGGCCAAAGCACTCACTGCCCACTCCCAGTTCCAAGCCACGCTGCTGCTGCCGATGGTCTGGCTGGAGCTGGCTTTAAAGGCTCTCTAAAGGCCAGTGTTCCTAGGGAGGAGGAGGGGGCCCAAAGTACTCACTGCCCACTCCCAGTTCCAAGCCATGCTGCTGCTTTTTCTGCGTCTATAAATATCATTGCTAACCTTCATTCATTGTGTTTTTCATAGTATTCTATCACATTTAATAATGTTCTCAAGTTGTCTTTTATATTTCTTCCCGGAAGAAATCCACTTTGATCTTCATACACCCATGTCACTAGAACATTTTTCAATCTCGCTGCTAAGATATTTGTAAAGATCTTGTAATCAATGTTTAATAGTGAAATCGGCCTATAGCTAGATGTTTGTGTTGGGTCTCTCCCTTCCTTTGGTATGAGAACAATATTTGCTTTTTTCCATGTTTCCGATATATCTAATTGAATAATCTCATTAAACAGCTTATGTAAAGGGTTTATCAGCTCCTCTAAAAATGTCTTATAGCACCGAAAATCCATCCGGGCCTGGTGCCTTTCCCCTTTTCAGTTCCTTTATTGCTCCTCTAATCTCATTAACTGTTATTGATTCATTTAATTCTTGTCTTTGAATATCCGTTAGTTGAGGGATACTTTCTTTCTCAAGATATTGTCTCATTTTATCCTGTATTTCGCTTGTGTATATATATATTCTTTATAGACCTTGCAGAATTTGTGGAAAACTTTCATAATATCTGTTTGTTTAACCAGCCTTTCATTATTTATTTTAATTTCTGTTATTAATTTCTTTTCTCTTTCTTTTCTTATTTTCCACGCTAGCCACTTTCCGGGCTTATTCGAATGTTCAAAGTGTCTTTGTCATACAAATTTCAATTTTTGGCCTATTTCTAGATTTAATTCAATGTCTAATTGTTTTCTCAATATTTTTAGTTCTTTTCCTATTTTCACATCCCCTGGCTTTGATTTACCCTCCTTTCCTTTTTCCTTTATTTCCTCTAGAATTTTATTACATTTGTTGTTCCTTTCCTTTTTATATTCTATTTCTTGTCTTAACAATTCTGCCCGTACTACCTTTTTTTCCTGCGTCCCATACTATATTCATTGGTACACCTTTATCTATGTTTTCTATAAAGTATTGTTTTATTATCTTTTTTGTTTGTTCTATCATTTTGTCTTTCTTCAGCAATATATCATTTAGCTTCCAGTGGAAGGCTATTTTTCTCCTTCCCATTTCCATTATTACAGGTGCATGATCAGATATTATTCTTTGCAGTCTTTCAACTTTCTCTACCTCTTTCTGTAATGTTTTTGATATTATAAACATATCTATTCTAGACCAACTTTGATGCCGGTCTGAATAGAAAGTATAATCTCTTTCTGTGGTATGTAAATGTCTCCATATGTCCATAAGGCCCAATTGTTCTGTTAATTCCTTTGCTGTTTTTGGTAAACTCCCTTGTTTCACTTTTTAAACTTTTCTAATTGTTCTATCTATCTCTGAGTCCCGTACTGCATTCCAGTCCCCTGCTATAATATAGTTAGAATAGTCATATTCCATTATAACTTTTGTTAATTCCTGAAAAAAAGATTTTCTTATTCTCCTGTGGTATATAGATTCCTATCACCAATACATTTTTGCCGGACATTTTAACTTCCACCCCAATATAGTTGTGGAAACTTTTAATAAAGACAATAATATTAAAAAAAAATTAAAAATGTTGTGGGGATTTCTGAGGCTGAGAGTATGTGTTTTGCCCAAGGTCACCCAGTGGGTTTTCATGGACAAGCAGGGATTTGAACCCTGGTCTCCGGAGTCATAGTCCAACACTACCAAACCATTACACCACACTGGCTCACTTTGAAATTATTACACCTGGTTTAAAAGATTTACCAGCCTTGCAGAAGAAACTACCACAATGATATCCCACATTTGTTGGCATCTTTTCACACCAGAATCACCCATTCCTGGCAGTGGTGGCATGCAGATTGGCAGTTGGTTTCTGTTTGTGGGATGTTGCGGGGAGAAAAGGCCATTTTGTCTTGCCTCCAGCAGCACATCATATGACTGGGTTTTCTGTCAAGCCTACTGTATGTCATGAAGACTGTTTGCTTGACCTCCTCCCTTCTCTTTTGATATAAGAGCCTTGCAAAACAGGTGGTTTGTGTACAGGTGTCTGTGATGTGAAGCCTTGTTACAAATTAGTCTAGCAACATGGCACTCTGGGTGGGAGAGGGATTAGAAAAAGAGGTACAAACTCCTCTACCTGCCATGCACTGCTCAGTTAGTGTCTGAACTGCCTCACAGTAGCAGTGAAGAAAGATGGGTTCCAGTCATGAAGCTATACAGAAAAGGTGTGTATTACCTTTTTAGGCTTGCAATATAAACTGCACAGACTGTAGCTACTCAGCTGGGATGTTGGTTAGAAATACGAACACATCTCAGGGGGGAAAAATAACACAGGGATGTAATGCAAACAGCAAAAGCTCTCTGCACCTTGCACCTGAGCCAACAAAACGTGGCTCATTACTTTAACTTCTCACCGCTTGTGCCTCACAGTTGGAAGCATACCTTCCCAATGGTGGGGGTGAGGGAATCATTTAGTATATGCACACACTTTTTGTAACACCAATATGAGCCAGGTTATTTGAGTGCTGTAAACAGATTTTTTTTTTAAAAAAATGGGCAAATACAAAAGAAATAAATGGTGCCAAAGCACAGCATGTATCATCAACAGCTCTACATGGAAATATTGTTAGGATTAGCCATGTTGGCCATGTAGCAAAATACAAGAAAATCCAAAAATCCACAAAACAGTGATACCTTCATTGGGCCAACTAAAAACACAAAATATATCACACAAGTTTTCAAAACTTCACTGGCTTCTTCATCAGGCAAAGATGTTAAAAATCATACAGAAGAAGAAAAGTGATGATATTAGAGTCGCGGGTCTACATTTTGTCTCAGACTTCTGTTATCCATTAAGATGTTCTAGATGGATATCAATGCAGGCAGATGTCACTCCCCTTCTTAGCCATGTGGGGACCAGGGACAAAGGGCAGTAAAGGAAATGCAATAAAATTCAATATTAATTCAAATCCATTAATAGCAGCAAAGTAACTTTCATTAAGATCCAGGCTGTCTCTGTCCTGTGCAAGACTGACTGTCCCTTTCTCAGGCAGAGTACATTGAATTTCTCAAGAAGTTTCTATACTGTTATATCTGGAAAAAAATCTAGGTGCTGTATAGATAAAACTTGCCAACTTTTGACAAGGAACTGCACCCATCCCTTGGGCTGTCAGATCTGGCCAGGGTAACACAAGCCTCGATTACATCCTGATTGGATTACTATAACATGCTCTAAACTTCGGTGAGTCCAAAATGCTGCAGTCAGTCTGTTGACTGGAGCTGATTACGTGGAATATATAACACACCAACCTACCCCCTGTTGAAAAAGCTTCACTAGATACCAGTCTGTTTTCAGGAACAATTCAGAATGCTGGTTATGACCTTTAAAAACCCTTTATGGCTTGGGTCCACACTACCTGAAAGACTGTATCTCCCTGTATGAGCCTGCCTGAATTTTAAGATCTTTGAGGGTAGACTTTTTTTCTCAGTCCTACGACCATAATAGTCATGTTTGGTGAGGACCCAAGAAAGCCTTCTCAGTGGCTGCTCCGATTATGAAATTCCCTCCTGTGGAAGGTTTGGTAGGCCTCCTTTCTCTTTCCCTTTTGCTAAATCTATGTGACAGAAAGGATTTATCATGGAGTTTAGGGTTTGTTTTTATTGCAATCAGTGTATTACTTTTGTTTTAATTTCATTTTTAATTGTATTGTTATTCAATTCTTTTAAACTTTTGTATAAATTATACTTTAGCTTTATCCTGTTTTTTAAAATGTAGGTTGGCTTGGGTCCTGCATAAGGAGGAAGGCAGAGATAGATAGATAGATAGATAGATAGATAGATAGATAGATAACGATTGGCAGCAGCTGGATATGACCTGCTGCAAAGCAACAGTTTTTTTTTTTTTGTCTGCCAGTCAAATAAAAGAAAATTAATACCATCCACCATTATACTTTCAAAGAACAATAGTAGATTAAGTCCTAGAGAGAACAGTTCTGATTTAACCTTAAGGCAGTTAACTCCTGAAATATAGGTGTAGTTGTTGACCCGAGGCATTTTGCTTACAGAGGCAAAGAACAAAATGTCTTCTCTCCTTACAGAAGTCAACTGGACTGGCAGTTGAATCTTATCTCAACTCTGGTGAAGGGACAATGTCCTCTATTGCATCCTAGGGCAGTAGGCTAACTTAGCAGATGAAGAGCAGGCTGTCTGGCCTGCACAGAATTTTGTTGAACATATTTCCAGCACTGATCATCCCCCTGCCTGAGACAGCCGCCTTATTCTGCCTTAGTTTAGGTTAGTCCTTGGCAAGTCAAGTGACTTTTGAAAGTCTGAAAACTTGTAGTACCTAGATGTTTGATTTGTACAATCCATATCTCTCAATAAAAATCATGGTATTAGAATGCAAACACAGGCAATGAAGCACAAGACATGAAATGCACTTTTTGGATTTAAATTTTCCAAAATTCTTCTGTGGAAAATGGTAGACAAGCACAGGGAAATGATAGACTGTGGAAAGTGGGTCCCGTACGGGGAGAAAGATGGGATATTAAATAAATAAATAAATAAATGAAAATAGACTACAGACTTCATGAAAATGGATTATTTGCTGTGGGTTGCTGCCTGCTTCACTGTGAAAAGTCAGCGATTCTCCACATATTATTAACCAAGTGCAGTTCTACTAACCTAGAAAATATTAGAAAGTATGCAGTCCCCTTGAAAATCAAGTTTTTTCAGGGTCCTGACCATATAAGATTCATTTACAAAAATATGGTAAGGTCAATTTCTGTTATGTGCTGAAGATGCCAATTAAAGCATGACAATGACAATTAAGGGATGTATCACTTGGATTGCTGATCAACAAGAAGAACAACAGCAATGAAAGTCAGCTGGCTGGTTCCCAGAAAAATGATAGCAAAGATTGAAATCAAGGTGTTGATGTTATGTTAAATTACTGATTAAAAAAAATAAAGCATAACATAAAGTACAGTACTATTTAAAATTTACATTTAAAAAGTAAGTGTAATTGTTGTTATATAGTATTATATTCCCACACCTTTCTATCTCCTCTGGAGCTTTTCTCTCCATGGCAGCCTGCAACTGCTCCAATGCACATCAGAGAGCAGCAAGAACAGGAGGGAGAAGCAGGAAGAGGAAGAGTGTCATGTGCTGCCTTGTCATGCAGAGGTATTCACAGGAAAAGGAAGGATGGCACGGTGGGTGAGGAAGGAATGGATGGATGAGTGAAGAAAGGAAGTACAGTGTTTTTTTCACACACACACACCCTGTTTTTCTCCACACCATCCTTCCCACCCTCTTTCATATTTTCAGGGCTTCTTTCCCCACTTTGGGGGGTAATGTGGGCAGCTGAAGCTTGAACTCTAAGCAGTGTTTAGTCCTTATGCTTGCCATGAGGTGTTTTTTGGACGTAGCCTTTTGTTTGGTTACTTTTATTTTATTTATTTATTTATATCCCGCTCTTCAGCCACAAGGCTATCAGAGCGGCTTACAAATTGTTTTAAGCAATAGCTATTTACACATCTAACTGCATTAAACAGCATCCAATGTGTGTTAGCTAATTGCCCCCACAAGCTGGGTACTCATTTTACCGACCTACGAAAGGATGGAAGGCTGAGTGAACCTTGGAGCCGGCTGGAATCGAACTTGCGACGTGGTGGCTTGCAGTACTGGCATTTAACCACTGCGCCACCAGGGCTTGGCATACCACAGTCATCTACATTTTAACCTTGTAAGTGGGGGTTCTGCTAGTATTGTTTTGACTTACTCAGCCTCAGAGAAAGTACAACCGCTTGTGCAACTATTTTTAACCTTAGCATATACTGGCCCAACAGTATACTGGCCAATATGTGCATGGTATTGCTTGGGGGCACAAGACTGTAAGTCATCAGGTTGAGGAACGTGTAGTCCTTCAGATGTTTTGCAACCACAGTATCCTAATCGTCCCTCATCATTGACCAGGATGGCTGGGGCTGATTTTCATGTACTAGCTTCTTCAGACTCAATAACTTCAGCAGCTTCAGGGTTAAAACAGTAAGCTTTATCGCTACAGACATCTAAAGAGCAAATTATACAAAATTCGAATGAAAGTTATTGGTAAAGCAGTAACATAAAAAGTATTTATAATCAACAGGACCTGGCAGGCTATATAATCATTGGACACCCATCATCCCCACTCCCCTTTCTCACCCAGAGTGGGCTCCACCTTCCGTTCTCACAGACCTCTGCAGGATCAAGGCCATTCAGCCAATTTCCAGACACACTCCAACCTCCCTTGTTTCTTCACAATACACCAAATTGTTACAATCCAAAAGAATGCAAAATATCAAATGATATTACAGAATTAAAAGCACATAGCACTTAGCCATTTTGGCAGGAGAAGCTCATTTTTGGGACCAATCCTGACACTGATGGGAATTGAAATTTATCAACATCTGGAGAGTCTGCTCATCCCTGCTTTAGGACTATGGCTGTAGATTCTGCCTGTGAAGCTGCCTCCAGAATACATCTATATAAAAAGATTATTTTTTTCTGTTTTTTTCTTTTAAGATTTAGTAAAGCTATCAATCTCCCTAAAAGCTGAAAATCTTCTAATTCAACTCCTTCCATACTGATGTCAGATAGACAGCAAAAACGAACTGCCGTTTTGGAAACTACCAGGTTTTTAAAAAACAACAACAACCTGGAGAGTGGGATCTAAAAATCTCTGGTAGTGCCAGGAGCTGACAGGGAATACTTTGAGATGAGGAAAATGTCATATGGATCCCCAAAATCCTACGGGAAAGCACAGGAACATAACCTGGGACATCCTGGTGTTTTTTTTTAATCCAGCTGGAGGTTGACAGGGCTGACAAACCCCTGGAAAGTTCCCTTGTCCATTGATCCATTTGCATTAGTTATCAGATCCACCACTTGAGACACAATTAGATCAGACAACTATGTTTGCTCACCTGACTAGTAGGAAAGACTTACATTGGGATTGAGAACTTTCATGCATTTAGGGTGGCAGTTTCATCCGCATTGTGGATCCCCTTCTTTTACCAATGTAATTCAATGGTGCTGTAACACCTGGGGTTTGTTCCTCACTTCTGATTACATCCCTGACCTATTCAATGCTAATACGAGGTGTGCAGGGAATGCAGTCTTTGTTTTAGATTTTCCAGAAGCTTCTGGGAGCATGATTCTCCTGTATAATGAGATCTACACTCCCTGTCTGCCTTTTAAAAAATTAAATGGTCTCCATGTAACTGAGCAGTTGTGTATTGCTAATTTATAATGTGCAGGGGCTCATTATGACAACAGGCCTCACATCCACACTCCCAAAGAAAATCCATAATCAAATACAACATGGGTATGTCTATTTTCTGTATTATATACCCAAAGGTGTACTATTAATCTAATAACTGAATAAAATCTCACAATTAAGTTGATTTGGAATGACTGCATGCTCTGTACCAGGATGTAAGTACTATTTGGACTCAGTGATGCTCATGTCTAAATGCATAGGTTCATAGAATCATAGAATCATAGAATTGTAGAGTAGGAAGAGACCACGAGGGCCATCCAGTCCAACCCGCCTGCCACGCAGGAAATCTTGATCAAAGCATCCCCAACAGATGCCCAGTCAGCCTCTGTTTAAAGACCTCCAAGGAAGGAGACCCCACCACGCTCTGAGGGAGTGCATTCCACTGCCGAACAGCGCTTACTGTCAAAAAGTTCCTCCTAATGTTGAGGTGGAATCTCTGTTCCTGGAGCTTGCATCCCTTGCTCCATGTTCCAGTCTCTGGAGCAGCAGAAAACAAGCCTGCTCCATCCTCAACGTGACACCCCTTCAAATACTTAAACAGGTTGAAAGTCTTCAGATAGCTGAAATGTAGCTTTTAACATTTAATTAGAAATGCAACTTTCAGAGAATTATTGTCATTTAAACTGCTGGCGTGAAGTACGAATTCCATCAAATAACAGGACGTCAGTATCCAACTTCTGCTTGCATATTTCCTTGACTTCTCAAGGGCTTATCACACAAGTGCAACAGTGTGGGAGACATGAGTCTTTTTGCTAACTGGAAAAAAAGCCATTAGCAAAAAGACTTGCCTTTACCACCATCTCCCACAGGACTGGAATGGGATAACAGCTGAGACACAGCCACATTGTGTGATAAGGCAAGGTGAGATGCACTACTGTCAGGCTTTACTCCCACTTCCCTTCCCTTGTGCAATAAGCCCCTGTTGTTCTCTGACTTCCCCTGTGCTAATCTCATATAAACAACAGAGCAACTGGATGACTTCATTAGTTTGCCAAAAAGGAAAGGTTCATCAATTACTTTGGCATTTCACCAGATGATTGTCACTCTTCTTACTCTGAAAAAAAAATGACCTGGAAATGACCTTCCCCATTCTCTCCCTCCACAAACCAAGGAGATCCTGAAATATGAACATGGGATTTAAGGACAGTGTTAAAGGACAGAATATTGGAAGGGTAAATATAATATCATTTCAATAACTAGCTATGCACTCTAGTGATCCTTAATGTCCTTGGCAAGAGTTCTGCAGTTGTATTATTTGATGACTTGGATGCAGCCCTGCAACACTGCTGTTGATCCCAGTTTTTGCTAGTTACACTGCTTGGCAGAACAATCCAAACAGGTTAGATTAGAGCATTACATGATCCAGTTACAATGTAGCTGGGTGGTGTAATATGTGCTCAGATCTACATAACTGATACAAGGTAATAACTGATCTCCATGCCTGGGAAGATAGCATGTGAAGTCTTGTCAAGCCCAGAATGAGCTACACCGATTTAAATACAAAGCCAGCCTGCCTATTCCCCAAAATCTGATTGAAAGTCCTTTCTCTTGCCCCAACTATAGTGTAACTGATGGGAACAAAAGGAAGGCCCTTCCTGGTGACTGCACCTAAAGTCTGGAATTTTTTGGTCTAGTAGATTACATTGACACCCTCTTTAGTGAAATTTTGCTGTATGGAAGACATTAACTTTATTATCTCATTTAACATTTTAACAGTAGTACAGCTGGCCCTCTGTTTCCACGGATTCTGCATCCACGGATTCAACCATCTACAGCTTGAATTTAAAAAAAAATTCCAAAAAAAAGGAGTCCTTGCTTTTCACCATTTTATACAAGAGATACCATTGTACTATACCATTGTATATAATGAGACTTGAGTATCCAGGGATTTTGGTATCTACCAGGGGTGTGTGTGTGTGTGCAACCAAACCTCAGTGGATCCCAAGGGCCCACTGTCTACCCTAAAGAAGCCAGACCCTGTCTGATCAGCCCTGGTTAGTACTTGGGCCACCAATTAATACCAGGTACTGTGTAGGCTATATTTCAGTGACCAGAAGTGGCAAAACCACCTCTGAGTATTCCTTGCCTAAGAAAACCCTATGAAATTCCTGGAGTTGCCATAAGCTGACAGGTGACTTGAACACACACACACGCACACACACGTCTGTTTTAATACATTCTTGCTATTTGTAATTTCCTCGTATTTTATAATTGGTTTTAATTGTTGTTGACTGACCTCAGTGGCCTATAAACATTAGAAGGGTGTGGAATCAATTCATCTCTATTTAAAATTAAATAAAAAAAAATTCTCACTGGAACCCATCCATAATTGTATGACCATGCAGATTCATGAACTAAGGTGACACCATGAAGATTCTTGAGCTAAGGTGACACTCTGGTCCTTGTAGCCTTTGTATAAAATTGGTACCAGCTCTGGGACTGGTTGTATGTTTGGAATCTGGGCTGAGGGTGGCTTTTGAGGGAAAGTTGGGGTTCTGGATCATTCAGAAACACTTCCTTGAGAAACACTTCTGTATCCCTTTTTACCTGTGCTGGTCTATGACTGTAATAAAGATTCTATTCTATTCTATTCACTTCCTTGAAAGATTCACCAGGCAAACTGAGAGGATCGGTTCTTTCCCTTAAAAAAAAAATTTAAAAAATCCTGTTTCTATCAGTGACAGCAGAGGCCACAGCAAATAGATTTCTACAGAGGGAGTTTTTAAAGTTGGTGTTTTATCCCTTCCCATTACTCAGCCTGGAGGTGCTTAAGCACCTTATCTGGATTTACACTACCAATTTTACTAGCACACCAAGCCTGGGATATAACCCTTGGCACATGTACATGGAATGTAAGTAAGTGACTGACTGCATTACTTGGCATGAGGCGATTTCTTCTGAAAATGTGAAAATCACATAGCTTTTATAGAAACTCTTCCCCCCACCTTTTTTTTTTTTTTAACAAGAGGAAGGTTAAAAACAGGGCTTGTGAATTGCCTAATATGTTTCTTAGATCAGCCTTGCATGCAACCCCATTTCAGTCTTGGTAACCACTTGCCTCCCCTTCTACCTCCTCTTTGTTAGAAACGTAAGAAGATGTCAACTACATGAAGATTGAAACTTTCAAAACTGGTCTTGGTCTGAAGGGACGCTGAGGAGCCAGTGGTTTGTTCTTGGATATTTCCAGTAATGCACATTTGATTAAATTGTTCTTGGCTTCTCATACCTGCTGTTCTTCTCAGCAAATAACTTCTTGCAATGGCTTGGCCAGACTAATATGAAGTTTTCCCCTGCTCTCCCTCCACAGCCCCAGTCTCAGCCTACAAACACTGCTCAGGGGTCACACTTTTCCTCCTAAGTCTTTCTATCTAATCTAAGTGGGGATCATAAAGGAAGCTGTGAGAAGGCTTAAAGAGTCATTTGTACCTCTCAGAGCCTCTCACTCCTATGATGTTGGAAAGAATTCATGGCCTGACTCCACTGCCTGCAATGATGCAAGGGGAAAGAATTTCAAAGCCAGCGACCCTCCTTACTATATGAACAGACTCTGTTCCTATCAAATCACACTTGCTGGCACATGGGGCCGATCTGCTCTAGGGTTTAAACATAATTTCTTTTCTTAAAGGGGCTTTTGTAAATCTGTGTGATACAACCACTGTGTAAGTAAGACAAATTCTTACCCCATCACAATGATACTCCCGGGGCTAAGGATGCAGTGGTGCAGTGGAGTCTTCCTTGCAGGATAGAAGCAGTGGGACTTTCTGACTTTGTAGGGACAATGGTGTTATCTGTCACTACCCCAGAAAAGGTTTTTAGGGGGGTGGCAGCCCCTGCAAGCCCCTGCTAACATGCCATATTGGAGATGCTACAAGTTATAGTCCAATCAAATATTTTTTTTCAAGTTGTTCCAGTTTAACAACACACACACATCTAAGAAAGTCAGTATGGTGTAGGGATCTGTGTTGGATTAGCACTTCTGGAGACCAGGGCTCAAATCCCCACAGACATTGAAACCCCCTGGGTGGCCTTGGACAAGTCACACGTTCTGGGCCTCAGAGAAAGGCAATGGCCAACCTCCTCTGAATAAATCTTGCCAATCAAGAAAACCCTATGATGGGGTTGCCATAAGTCAGTGTCAACTTGAAGGTGCATAAGAATAACAGCACACACTTTGGGGATCCTCTGTTGTTATCCTTGCATTTGTTGCTGAGTAATTCATTGTTGTGTGCTATCCGTGTAGGAATGCCAAGTATTTTGGGGTGGCTTGGCAATTATATCAATCAGTTTTCTAAAAGTCTTGCTCTTAGTTGTGATTAAAACTGCTAGAACTGCTTTGTTGATATTAAATCAACATATCTGCCTGCTTTTGTGGATTTTCCTTGGGGATGTAGTGGTAGAGAGTGTATGAACATCAGCATTTAACACTAAAGCATAATGTGCACACTCTTTCTTCCTTACCCTACAGCAGTGATGGGCAACCTTTTGAGCTTGGTGTGTCAAACTTGGCCAAAAAACTGAGCATAACTTGGGTGGTATGTCACTTTGAGGAAAAAACATTATTTTGCTATATTTATAGATAAATAACATAAATGTATACTTGTTATATATAATTGTATTTAATAAACCAAAAACTAATTATTTAACTTACCTGCTTAGTGACTTCTTTGTTCATCCATCAGTTGGTTTCTTTTGTTGGTCTTGATATTATTTAGCTTGTGTGGGGTGCCGTGAACTAAGATAAGTGAGGAGGAGGGGGAATTCTTTAACTAACCTGCCTACAGACCTCCGGCACAGAGTGTCTAATAGGGGAGGATGAAACATTTGCGACTAGAGTCTTAGGATATTTTCAGACACAAAAAAAGTCATCCTGCAGGCTCAGGAGAGGTACGCCGCCGTCCCTCTCGCATTACCCTCTATGTTCCTTCCATGTCGCATGGAAGGAAAAGGCACCACTTTTTACTCACGGAAGTTCTTCATGAATAAAAAGTTGCACCTTTTCCTTCCACGTGACATGGAAGGAACACGGAGGATAATGTGAGAGGGACGTCATCGTCAGAAACTGGCCCCCTGCCGCGGAACAGCTGCGTACCTCTCCCGATCCCTCAGGATGACTTTTTTGTGTCTGAAAATGTCCTTAGGAGCATCCTCAGGAACAGCAAGTGTTTCATCCTCAGCTACTGCACTTGGCCGTGCAGGAGCAGAGGATGAAACATCCTTCTCGGCATGCAGCCGCCTCAGCGGCCATGTGTCATCAGAAATGGCTACGCGTTTCAGTGCTGACACGCGTGTCATAGGTTCGCTATCACTGCCCTACAGCATGCCAATACCTTTATTAGGACCGACCAAAACATCACAATACAACAAAGCAAATTTTACAGTTTTCCAGAACTCTTCATTACTGCAAACCAGTTTGGAAGGGAGCTTGGTATTAAACTTAGCAAGTCTGCACTGATCCCAGATGTGGAGGGTAGGAAGAAACTGCAGATTTAGTGGAATTATCCTATTCCCCATTTTTTAAACATAATAGCATCTAGAAGTTACCCAGATCTGTTCTGAGCCTTAACTGAAGCATACTGCCTTTCTGTGTTTATGTGTTTTCAGTGAAGTCTGTAACTTCTTTGTACACAGCATCTTACAGCTGTGATCAGTGCAGGCTTTATGGTTTAACATCAAGCCCAGCTTGTTACCTTCTTGTTTGGCTTTAACACCAGCCTAATGTTCTGAGAGCTTGCTCATTCCTTTTATGACATTTTGTTTGTTTGTTTTTTTAAAGAAGGTATTATCCTATTGTGAATTTGGGAATTTTTTGTTAAGGAAAATGCAACATGGGACATACAGTGAAAGAAATAAAATGTGTATGTGAAAGTCACAATGACTAAGCAAGAGCAATTATGAAGCTACACAGGTGAAACTGCTAATGTAATCTAGAAGTCCTGAGAGCCAAGGACAGAGGTACTGAATGCAGAATGGAAACACCTGAGAATCATTAAGTGTACAAGGTGAAATGTTGAAATACATGAGTTGGTCTTAAGTATGGGTGGAACTACGTGGACCAATCAGAATGGAAGTACACACCCACTGGGTGGAAACTAACTAGTGGGTGGTGATAAACAATGGCTATAAAATTGCAATGTTTGCCAATGTATTGTTGTTGAGTAGAGGTGGAGGAGTTTGGAGATATTGTGGAGTAGTGTGTAGAGATTGTGATTTGTTGACCATATAGTATATTTATATAGAGGAATAAAGTAGGTTTTATATAAAACTACTGAGTTGCCTGAGTGAATCCTGGAAATGTTTTGGAGACACCTGGAGAAGAGTGAGAAGGCTTGGAGAGTTTGTCAGGATCTTCAGCCTATTCTCTGAAACTCTGCTGCTTTGGAGGAAAGCATTAACCACTGATCTAAGCTGGTTGGCTCTGCTGCATAACAAGGTGGTGAGTTTGAGCCAGAGGTGAAGAGCTACAACTCCCATCATCCCTGACAAGGGTTATGGGCCCAGTGACTAGAGCACCCAGCATCCACAGAAGCTGAAAGTTCCAGAGAGTGGAAGAAAGCTTTGTGGACGATAGATCAGAGCAAGCTGTTTGTGCTGCACTGATAAGCCTCGGAAGTAAATCATTTTGTGTTTTGCTTAAGCCCAGACGGGTCGGCTGTGCATATTCAGAAGGACTGTGTCAAATTGAGTCACTGCACAAATCAAGATGGAAATTCTAAAGTTTAGTAAATTAAATAGAAACAACTACTCTACCTGGAAGATTTATGCCCAATCTCTACTAGTAAAGGAAGGTCTGTGGTCAACAGTTGAAACAGGGCTGGCAGCCGATGCTGATGAAGCCACTCAAGAGAGAGATAGTAAAGCAAAAGCCTGTCTTTATCGCATGCTTGAAGAAGACTTAATTAATGACGTCAGAGATAAAACGTCCGCCAAGGATGTGTGGGATACCTTGCAGAGATTACACACTCCTTCAACTGCTTTTGCAAAAATGCTATGGTCTAAAAGAATATACAGGCAAAAGATGGCTAAAGGGCAGTGTGTGATAGAACATTTAAAAATAATGCAAGATTTGTTTGTGCAAGCTGAACTGAGGGGAGTGCAAATTAGCAAAGAGCAGCAATGCTACATTTTAGTAGAATCGCTAGACTTTTCGTGGGACAACATAATGAACAGCTTGCAGAACTTGCCAGAAGCTGAGCTTAATAGAGACTTAATTGTGGCCAGAATACTGGAAGAGAACCAGAGAAAAATGTCTGAGCAGGGTGACTCAGCAAGCTTAAAGACTGTGCCAAAACAACAAACAACTCCTGACTGGCGAACGCAGGAGGAAGCAGCCTCTACAAGGGAGCAACAGAGGTGCTTTTATTGTAAGAAGATTGGTCATCTGCAGAGACATTGTAAACATTTTGCAGCTGAGAGACGCAAGCAAGCAGAGAGCAGATGGCAGCCGCGTCAGTATCAAAAACAGTCCAGACCTCCATTTTTGAGGGACAGTGGTAATAAAAAGGGGTTTGCAACCATGATTAAGGAAAAACAAAATGCAAATTCTAAATGGCTAGTTGATTCAGAAGCCTCATCTTCGATGTGTAATGATATAAATTTAATAAGTAATAGAAAATCAGCTAATGTAAATGCTGTAGTTTTGGCTGATGGGAAAGAGCTAAGTACTGTAAATCAAATGGGTACTGTGTACATTCCAGGGCTAAAAGAGAATTTTAATGATGTCTTACATGTAAAGGAGTTAGAAAATAATTTGTTATCAGTAAGCAGATTAACAGAAAGAGACTACACAGTCATCTTTGAAAAGAACATGTGTAAGATAAAACTGAATGGGGAATTGTGTGGCATAGGTTTGAAAAAGGACAAACTTTATTATTTGGAGGACAATATTGATAGCTACAGGGTTGAAGAAGCTAATAACATAGAAAATATTCCAATCCACAAAGATTGCATACACGAGCTTCACAGAAAATTCGGCCATGCGAGCTTCAAATGTTTAAAGAATTTAATCAGTATGTGTCCAGATTTAAAAGTTACTGAATGCAAAAACCACTTAGATTGTACGGCATGTCATCAGGTAAAGGTCAGAGCTTTTCCAGTAGCTAAGAAAACAAAAAGAATTGCTCAAAGACCATTTCAGTATGTACATGCAGATGTCGCCCAAGCTAATTGCTTGTCCTTAGGGGGAAGCAAATATTTCCTAGTAATTGTTGATAGGTATACAAGGTTTGCATTTGTGAGAATAATGAAAAACAAATCTGATGCTGGGCAAAGTTTAAAAGCATGGGTAAGAATGGTGGAAAGACAATTTGATAGCAGAGTAGGCACCATTATTACTGATAGAGGAGGAGAATTTTTAAATAATCAATTGTTTAACTGGTTTCAAAAGGTGGGAATAAGGCATGAAACTACAAACCCTGCTTGTCCTAGTGAGGATGGGTTAGCAGAGAAGAAAATACAAGATATAAAAAGAATTACTGCTTGTATGATGGCAGATGCAGGGGTGAAAGATAGTTTTTGGGCAGAAGCAACTTTGACTGCAATACATATCAGTAACAGACTGTATCATTCAGAAATTGAAGACATTCCCTACAGGGTATTGTATGGGAGAATGCCAAATTACAAGTACTTAAGGGTTTTTGGACAATTTGCTCATGTTTACACACCTGCTTGTTTCAGGAGGAAAGGAGAACCCAAAAGCAAAAGGCTTAGGTTTTTGGGGTATTCTGGAAATAGCTACAAGTTTCATTTGGATGGAAAACAAGTGCAGTATTCTAGGTCTGCAAATTTCGAGAGACATGCTGGTTGGGACAAACTGCATGCCAATAAAGAAGTGTTTTTGAGATTAGGGAGTTCAAATGAGCCAGAAGCACAAACTGAACCAACCTCAGGAAACGGAGGGGTTTCAGTTAAGCAGGAAGCATCACCTAGCAGCAGTGGTAGTTCTTCCGATGATGAGATAGCATCTAGGCCTACTACTACTCGAATGACTGAAGACAAGAGATTTAGTCATAGAACTACAACTCCTAGTAGAGAAAGTGAGGATGAAAGAGACAGAACAGCAGATTTTATTCCCAGGCGTAGTCATAGAGTTAGAAAGCCTCCAGATAGGTTTGTTGTGACAAAGGCAAGAGCTTGTTTAGCAGTAGAAGAGCCTGAAAGTTTTGAAGAATTGGAAAGTTATTCTAGTGAAGAACAGGAAAGATGGTTTGATGCAATGGATAATGAGTTTGGTTGCCTGGTAAATAAAGATGTTTTTGAAATTGTTGACAGACCCAAAGACAAGAAAGTAATTGGTTGTAAATGGGTATACAAAAGGAAAGAAATGCCAGATGGAAGTATCAAATATAAAGCTAGGTTAGTGGCTAAGGGTTTTGCACAACAGCAGTATGAGAACTATGATAAGACATATTCTCCAACTGCAAAGCCAGAAAGTCTGAGAATGGTTCTAGCTGTAGCAGTAAAAAGGAATTTAGTTGTAGAACATTTTGATTTTGAGACAGCTTACTTGAATGCGGTTTTGGATGAAGAAATTTTTATGGAACAGCCACAAGGTTTCAAAGAAAATGGTAGTCAGAGAGTATATAAATTAAAGAAAGCGTTGTATGGTTTAAAACAAAGTGCCAGAGCGTGGAATCTGTGCATCAATGATGAGCTAGTTAAGCTAGGTTACAAGAGGAGCATTGCAGATGCTTGTGTTTATACAAAAGGAGACATAGTATTAGTGATTTATGTAGATGATTTGTGCGTAGCAGCAAAGTCAAAACAGGAAATTGAGTCAGTAAAAAAAGAATTGTCTGAGAAGTTTGTTTTGAAGGACTTAGGTGTAATGAAGTCTTATTTAGGTATTTGCGTTGAATGGACAGAAGAAGGACATTGTTAAGTCAGAGAAATAAAATTGAAAGATTGATTGAAAAGTGTGGATTACAGAATTCAAAAATAGTAAGAGCTCCAATGACAACTGGTTTTGTGTCTGAGGAAACAACTAGAGTGTTTGAGGACAAGAGTCTCTTCAGAAGTATAATAGGATCTTTACAATTCATATCTTGCCACACCAGACCAGACATTTCTTATGCTGTAAATGTATTGTCTAGAAGGGTTAATGATCCAAAAATTGAAGACTGGACAGCGGTAAAACATTTATTGAGATATTTGAAAGGAACCTTAAATAGGAAATTGATTATAAGAAGCAGTAGTTCAGATCTAGATTGTTATGTAGACAGTTCATTTGCATCAGAATTAGGAGACAAGAAGTCAGTTACAGGAATGATAATTAAATATAGTGAAAGTCCAATAGTTTGGAGAAGTAGAAAACAAACTAATGTAACGTTAAGCACAACGGAAGCAGAATTCGCTGCTTTGAATGAGATAGTAAATGAGGTACAGTGGATTAAGCAATTGCTAAATGATTTAAATGAAAGTTACAAGATACCAGTGGAAATTCTGGAAGATTCACAGTCATGCATAGCGATGGCTGAAACTGAAAGTTTGAAGAACAGAACAAAATATGTTGGTGTAAGATATCAAAATGCGCGAGACATGGTTCAGAAGGGTGAAATAGAATTGAGATATATAGAAACACAACACAACATAGCAGATTTGTTCACAAAAGCATTGACAGCAGAAAAACATGAAAGGCTGACACAAATGGTTGGAATGACATTGTAAGACACATACAATATTTTATTTCGGAGGGGATTGTTAAGGAAAATGCAACATGGGACACACAGTGAAAGAAATAAAATGTGTATGTGAAAGTCACAATGACTAAGCAAGAGCAATTATGAAGCTACACAGGTGAAACTGCTAAGGTAATCTAGAAGTCCTGAGAGCCAAGGACAGAGGTACTGAATGCAGAATGGAAACACCTGAGAATCATTAAGTGTACAAGGTGAAATGTTGAAATACATGGGTTGGTCTTAAGTATGGGTGGAACTACGTGGACCAATCAGAATGGAAGTACACACCCACTGGGTGGAAACTAACTAGTGGGTGGTGATAAACAATGGCTATAAAATTGCAATGTTTGCCAATGTATTGTTGTTGAGTAGAGGTGGAGGAGTTTGGAGATATTGTGGAGTAGTGTGTAGAGATTGTGATTTGTTGACCATATAGTATATTTATATAGAGGAATAAAGTAGGTTTTATATAAAACTACTGAGTTGCCTGAGTGAATCCTGGAAACGTTTTGGAGACACCTGGAGAAGAGTGAGAAGGCTTGGAGAGTTTGTCAGGATCTTCAGCCTATTCTCTGAAACTCTGCTGCTTTGGAGGAAAGCATTAACCACTGATCTAAGCTGGTTGGCTCTGCTGCATAACAAGGTGGTGAGTTTGAGCCAGAGGTGAAGAGCTACAACTCCCATCATCCCTGACATTTTCCTCATGAATCAAAAGCAGTCTGCCTTTCCAGCTACAATAATATCACCATAAGAAAATCCATTCATATAACGGATGAAGGCTAGTACAGATGTCCCCACTCCACAGGTATTCATATCAGGCTGTTTCTACTGTACACACAGAAGCTGTCAATTTGGGGGTCATACAATTTTTGGGGGGTGACACCCTTGCACTGCCCTTTGTATTTAGATAAATAAGTTTTCTACTAAAAAAGAATAATTTCCCCCCACTTTTCCATTTTTGAAAGTCAGTAGTTAGGGATGTAGTTATGGGGAGGCAAAATGGTAGCATTGCCACTCCCATATAAGAATTCTCTCTTGAATTTAAATTTCCCTTCAGTTTCCAGTTTTCTATCACTGGAGGGAGAGGGAGAGGGAGAGAGACTGAAAAGCTTTCACACCTGGAACTATTCTATTCGCTGCATTCACATGCCTTTGCTAACTTTGGCTGCCTCTTTTTTTTCGGGGGGGGGGGGCTAAACATACTTCCAAATGCTCAACTGAAGTTGTAAATTCCTGCAATGCTAGAAATTGAGGATTGAAGGAAAATATCATTTTGGGAACAGAATTTTTATTTGGGGGGAGAAATGCCCTTATCCCTCCCCCCAGTCATAAAAAGCTGTACCGTTGTCAATAGTTTATATATGAAAACCCATACTAAGCTGCAAGCCCTTTAAATGAACCATCCATACTAAGATCTGTAATTTTAGGGCATTGAGAAAGAGATAGGGGGGCATTACTGCTTGCATCTCCCTTTCATTGGGAACACACCAGAGTTTGGTTTCAGCTTTATTTGACATTGGGCTGGTACACAGGTGAAACTTGTAAACACATGTGCAAGGCATTCTCACACTTTTTTCTTTGGCACTCTCTGGATTTACCACCTTCTTAACCTTTATCAAGTTCAATAGGTGACATGTGCAATGTCCCAGAACTGCTTTTGTGGGAATTTCTGGTATGCAAAATGTTATAGGATGCACTGTTTTATTGTACTTGCATCTCTGAGCGCATGTGCCAGCCACACCTAATGCCTTCTGTGTCAGAGCTTATAGTAACAGGTTACAAGTAACAACGTTACCTGTAAAGTGTTATGGCTGGGGTAACAAGGACATAATGATTTTATTTTTGCAAAGTAGCACAATCACTGTTAAACACCACCTTTTTTTAAAAAAATGTAACAGGTAACATTAACTCACTACTTCTAGAATATTTGGGAAGTCACTTGAGGGATTTATGGCCACTTTTCCCCAACCTTTTAACTGTATTTTTGTTTTTGAAACACACTTAAAACAATGAAAATGTAACATGTTGGTAATGTTTTACTAATATACTACTCATAAAGTAATGTGTAATGTGTTACTTTCCCCCAAGAGTGTTTTTCCCAAAAGCAAGAACAAATGCCAACATATTTTTTTAAATAATAGCCTTCTCCCCACCCCAGGTCACATGACCTGCAGGTATAGTTCGATAGACCCATCCCTCACCCAAAAGGGGTGCCATAAGTGTACACCGAACTAATCCTATCTCCTCCATTCCCTGCCAAGTGACCACCTATTTAAGACACCACCCAGTAGCCAATTGACACTTCGGCTGTGACAGTGTGTGGTAGGCAAAAAAAAAAAGTGGAAAAGGGGGGGGGGGAATCCTACCCAGCCCCAGAAGTGACCAGATAACTCACACTGTGAAAGAGGTAGGAGGGTAGGCCAACAAAATCCAAAAGGAGAGAGAGCGTGGGGTGGCAAGCACTTAAGTAACCTAGGCTCTGCCTCTGCTCTCCCATGCTATGGCATGATGTGTCGTGGACCAATTAACTGGCCTCAGCTCATGGGAGGCCATCAAATCACCTACCTCCACGCAACACTGCGTAGTGCTTGGAGAGGGTGATAATTCTTTGCATTTTCTTTCCATCTCTGATTCTTCGTTTTTCCTCTTTCTTTTCCATATAAAGCTGAACCATGATAAGCAATTTGCATTCATGTCAAATTGTATAGCTTTGCAAGGTGAAGCTGGTATGCCTACAATGGGCTGATGAGTGAACAGATCAAAGCGTGCTCCACAGCTCAAGAAATTCTTGCTCAGCCCCTCCCCACTATCTTTCCTAAGAGGCTCTTTACCAATTCTTTTAAGCTGTGACAATGTTGGGGGAAACTGATGATTTCAATTTTCAGTTTATTAGTCACTGGCTGCCGAAATAATACTAGCTAAACACTGGAAGTTTGGGGAATTAAATTCCCAATTATCTGGCTGACTGAATAAGAGATCAGAGATAATGATAGCTGTGGCTAAATTTTAATCTGCTTTTGTAAAAAAGAAAGAAAAGGCTAGGAGACAGATTTGATCCCTGCCTCCCACAAATGAACTGGCTGCAATTTCTGAAAAATGGCCTAACTCAGTAGGGGTCTCCTAAAAATAAATTCCATTTAAGTTAAGTGGGACTTACTCATGTGAGTATAGGATTGCAATGTAAGCAAGTACATTTTACAAAGTCCACCTTGAATCATGTCTATCTCTTAAAACAATATTGACATAGGAAACTTTCTTTCTTTGCTAAAATCTACCCTTACCCATCATTTTAGTAGGACAGGAATACAATTTAAATCCATATATTTCAGATTATTTGAGTTCTAGGCAGCGCTGTCAACTGAAAGCCCACATAACTGTTTTGTTGTGCTGTTTGGGTTTTCCTGTAAAGCACCATGTACATTGATGGTGCTATAGAAATAGAAGATAATAAGAATAAGAAAATTGTACACCAGAGGATTTCACAATTTATTTTATATTTATTTATTTATTTATTTATTGATACCCCGCTCTTCAGCCACAAGGCTATCAGAGCGGCTTACAAATTGTTTTAAGCAATAGCTATTTACACATCTACACTGCATTAAACAGTTTCCAATGTGTGTTAGCTAACAACAAATTAATTAATTAACAACAAATATACATGATAGAATGGCAGTTTGTCCAGAAAGCAAGGGAGGGGGAGATGGGGGGGGAATAATCAGCTTAAGGTCCAATGTAACAGTTTAATTATGAACCCTTTAATGTCTTTTCATAATCAGTTAATAAATACCTTAACAATAAATTGAATATAAGCTTTTAATAGGCTTTGTTGTTTTGAAGCTAAACAAAAGAATTAGCAGCTCCAGGCACTGAGCAGTAATTGTACGCTGCTTGATGCCAGAAGTAAGAGCGCATTTCAAGTACATTTTATTTTCTGGGTACCTTGCGGTAATAAACGCTCATAATATTCCCCAGTTTCTGGAGTGTAAGATGCAGATCTTATTTATCACAGTATGTGACACATCTGGCACATGGATCAGGAAACAACTGTTTTACTTCATTTCTGTCATCACCTTGCAACAGATTTCCATCACATTCCAATTTGGACAAGAGGACTCTGACTTTCTCTCCATAAGTTCTCCATTAACAGCTTCACAGCAACGAGTGCTCTAGCTTCCTTCTCCTTCCATGGCAATTAGTCACCCCAAGCTAGCTATTTTGGTTTAATTGCAGGGAACACGTGGAAAAAAATTGCTGGCATTTGACTAATGTCTCTTCACAACAACATCTTCATCATACACACACAGAGAGAGAACATTTTGGGGTCTGGTTGCAGATCATTATTTCCTTCACTGTGTTTCACCCTGAGGCTTAACAGCCTACTGCAGCCTTCATCACAGAGCTCCCTCTCAACACGGCCTGTTATTGACAGCATGGCTTTTGTTGTGTCACAAAAGAGTGTGTTGCCACTGATGGAGAAGAGTTCATCTTTACGCTAATGGTGGCCAGCCTATCAGGTTCCCTGAGATTTGAGTTTTGCAAGCTGTGTGAACAGCTAGGCACTAATAAAGCTTGAAAAGCTTGAATTACACTGTAACCCACAAAAATTTTCAAATTAAAAAGCCATATTTAGAGCCCCCCTGTGGACTGTGATTTTATTTAATTTAAATCCCCTCTTGTGGTCAATTAGCTAGGCACCTCTCAGTACATCCATGCGCCAGGACCAAGAAAGAAAGAGGACGTGGGGGGGGGAGCATAACCTTAGTTTTAAAAGAGCAGTACTTCACTCCTCCATAGACAGAAATTATTTTACCGGCTGTAGTGCTGAAAATAACATAGTTGATGTAAAATAATAAAAACGTTAGGAAGAAGTATTTGCTGTAGTTTTTCTAGCCCACACCTTCATTTTCTTGTTGTTTTTGCAACGGAGCACAGTAAAAATTTATGAATGTATACTGTTTCACAGACCACATAATGAGCACAAACTCTCCGGTTCTGCTTGCAGAATTATAATACAGTGCTCAAATGGTGTAATCCAAGAAATCAAAAGATGTCCTAGAAATAAATTCTGAATGTACTTTACTAAAATATGCAGTATGCATACACCAACTGTTGGCACGGTGTCGGTTGCACGCTTCTTGAATTTACACTGGTGAATTCATAGTGATTTTCACAGAGTTGCCTCATAGAAAAGGCAAAGAGGATTTTGGCTCTGCCTGTTTGAAGCAATAATTCATGTAACACTCCCACCCCCTAGCCCCCAAATAAAATAATATATTTGTTGTGAAAATGGTTGGCTGTTGGTAATTTATCATGACTGTTCTTTTCATCAAAAGTGCAAAGCTTACCCCTTGTACAGAGGCAGACACCCATATGGAGCGTATGAAAAAGGAATGAATAAAACTGATGCTAGAAATAAAACTGAAGGTCAAAGGTGAATGCCGAGCAGCAAAACTTTCTCTCCATGTGGAAAAACAAAAGGCTGGTAATGTTTTGGCTTGTAATTCTTATAATTCTGGCTTGTAATAATGGGCATTTAATCATAGGAAAAGCTAACCTTATGTATGCATACTTCATGCATGTGTTACTCACGTGCATTTCATGCATTCACTCATTAAACTTAAAATATAAGTTGAGTATCCCTTATCTGTAAATCCAAAATCTGAAATACTCCAAAATCCAAAATTGTTCACACGGATGGCTGAGATGGTGACACCTTTGTTTTCTGATGATTCAGTGTACAAAAACTTTGTTTCATGCACAAAATTACTAAAAATATTGTGTATAAAATTATCTTCAGACTATGGGTATAAAGCGTATATAAAACATAGATACATTTTGTGTTTAGAATTGGGTCCCATCTCCAAGGTATCTCAATATGTATATGCAAATAATCCAAAATAAAAAAAAATATCCAAAATCCAAAACACTTCTGGTCCCAAGCATTTCAGATAAGGGATGCTCAGCCTGTCCTACTAGTATTTCCAGGACTACCCAGAACGAAACATAGCTAAAAATGGAGAAGTAGAAGCCCTATGTGATGTACAGAATCTATTGTTAAGACTACTATTTCTGGCTTAGTTCTGCCCCCGTCCCCGCTTTCTTCAAACAATTGTTGTTATTGCTGACAGTGTGTTTGTATGTGTGCACAGCTTGGAAAGTTACTTTTGAAAAGTCCTTCCCCACACCACAGTGGCTAATTATACTGGCCTATATTCTACATTGCACACTTAGGACTTTATCAGATGCAGCAAATATGGCATCATAACGATGCCAAATTAATGCAAAAGGGAACACATATCAGATGATGTTCTCCTTTTGCAATTTTATATTGTGAAAAGGGTGTTCTATCTTATTGACTGGCCTCGGCCAAATTGATCACTAACAATGGTCCGCCCTGGCCTCACATCTGGTGGCATGGAGACGCACTATCCACAATGCTGCAGCCTTATTTGATAACTCACGCCAAACAAGTCTTGAAGAGAAACAACAACATAGAAAGAATCACAACCCAGAAACATCACTCAAGGAGACCTTCTGCTGTGCTTTCTGCAACTGGACTTGTTTATCTCGGATTGGCCTTTTTAGTCATCACCGCGCTTGCAGAAAGCACGGGATGAGTCCTTTCTGAATCTTCGTTTGCAAAGAAAAGCCAGAGACTGTGAAAAAGGCATTCTATCTTATTGACTGGCCAAGCCATCAATAGATCTCCTGTTGCGTTTTTGTGCTGGTATTGCCAGTGTTTGAAACCTTGTGCCATTGTGCTGGCATCAATGGGCAGAACACTTTCGGGTGAGATTGTGAAAACTAGGTAGGGACACACTTTTATGAACCTCCCCAGTTCACTTTTAAGTTTTAAAGTGTTTTTCTGTGCTTGTGTGTATGTTTTCTGTCTTTGTTTTTTGTTTTTTTGTTTTAGTTTACTGCACCCGCATTTTCTCGTGAGAATCGTGGAGATCTCATACCAGCAAGTAAACAGAACTCGTTTGTGTTCCATTTATGCTGAGGAGCTTCTTATTGACACTGCTCAAGGTAGGTCTGATCAAGGGAGTTCAGAAAAATGCCACAAAATATGCTGGCAAAAGAACGTTTATAGAGGGTAGTCTGATAAAGTCCTTAGTTACTTATGCATAACTAAGGAATGTCTCCTGGCCTGACTCCTTCCCCCAACCTATTTTACCAGGCAGCAGCCACACCAAGAGATGGATTTCCAGAGCTAGTAAGAAGGAAACAAAGCTAAAAATTGAGAAGTAGAAATCCTATGTAATGTGCAAAATCTATTGTTAAGACTGTAGCGTTCAGCTGGTGATCAGACTGCAGTAGGATGTTTCCACTCCATCCCACCAGTGAGCAAGGTTGCAACAAGGAATTGTCCTGTTTCATATTGTTGCAGCCTTGCTCACTGTTGGGGGGATGGGGTGGGCAGGATGTGGGTGGAAGCATCATCCTCCGACACCCCAAATCACCAGCTGAACAGACCTCCCCTTCTTGGTGCAGCTGCTGCCTGGTAAAGTAGGTTTTGGAGGGCATTTATGTTCATGGTAACAGAGCCACCATTGTGGCTACATGGGGTTAGTGAATACAGAGCAGTTATGGATCCATAACTCTAGGTTACAAATCTTTAACTACAATCCAGAATGCCAGCTAATAATCATGTATGATAATGGTTATTATTTTTACGGCAACCTTGACTTTCCCCTTCCCATCACAGTCCAGGTGGCACTGGGATGGAAATTCATCCTGTTGATCTTGGTAGCTTTTCTTCCAGTGCAAATAGCAACCATAATAGACAAAGTGGTCCCTAGGATCCCAAGGGTCTCTTACTATAATTGTTTAAAGATATTTGTAGTAGATTATAAAGGAGATTACTCATAGATTTTTTTTCTGTGTGTTATAGATTGATTTGTTAAAACAGTTACATTCTTTACTGTCATATTTTATATAACTTTATTTTTTGTGATAGTCTTTGTGCTATAGACCAGTGGTTCATAACCTGTGGTCTGCAGACTCCCAGGGGACTGTGATGTCCTCACAGGGGGTCTGTGAAGGCTTGAAGACTGCTCAGCCCATGTGACAGGAGCCAAGGAAAAGGCTGGCTGGCTTGACCTGAGCATTGCTGTTCAATCCCCTCCAACCACAAATTTGCATGAAGAAGTAGGAGAAAAGTCTTCCCTCCCCTCCAGTGCCTCTGAGGGAAGGGTTAATGGATGGTGTAATTGTGTTGTTGTTGTTGAGTATTATTATTATTGTTAGGGTTTTAAATCTTGAGTTAAGTTTTGGGGGACCATGGCAACAAAAGATATTTAAAGGGGGTCCCTGGTAAAGTGAAGATTAAGAACCACTCCTATAGACAATTACATTCACATTAATCCATTAAGCTTAATAGAATAGTTTTCAAAAATGTGAATTGATGGTCACATTTTTAGAAGTCAGATTGAGGTTTCAATCCTACCACAAACTGAATGCAAGAGATTTGTCCTGTTTGTGTGAAGAAAGTGCCATGGTTTGCTCCACCATAGGACAAGATTATATCTGAATGTAATGTGGATTAGTAAATTTTAAAAAAATACTGAAGACACAATAGGGACAAAGACAGAAAAAAGTTCAGAGCCTGTTTTGGGTCAATATCTAAGAAATAGAGACTTTCAGCTTCTTCTGTTGAGAATGCTTATGCCTTTGCCTAGGTCCCTCTCCCCTAAAAAGCAAAGCCGGAAACTCAGCAAAGTGTGGCACTAAACTGGATTTCTTCCCCTGTCACACATGTAATTGCTACATAAGGGAGAATGGGGCCTTTAATATCGGCATGCCTCTGGGCTCACTGAGTAATGAGGGGAACATATTTATTGGTACAAAGGTTGGTGTTTATTGGTACTGCCCATTTTTCACGAGTTTTAGGGCTCAGTAGGGAAGGCCCATTGACTTTAGAGAACATGTTTTACAATCAAGCTGTTTCAAGATTTATACAGCATAACACATTTACCTATTAAATAGTAAATAAAAGGCAATGGTAAATACTGAGCCTCCCCCAGCCACGTCTTTAATTATCTGGTTTATAAAACAAATCGTCCACTCAGTTTGGGGATTTCTGTTTACATGTATAGGCTCTACTCAGATTTACAAAGGCTAATTAAAAAAAAAACTCTTTATATGATCGATTGTCCACCTTTGAAATAAAGCTCCTCAGAAATATCAAAACACTTAATTGTATTAATGTCTCCTTTTGATCAAGAAACTTTCATCCATTTTGAATATGGGAAACCTTCTGTTTCTTTTCATAGGAGATTATCAGACATGTCAAAAGTGGCATTACAGAAACACCAGGAGATCGCAAAAGGGCTCCCTTATCAGACAATGTCACACACACCCTCGTTATGCACCCGTTCTGCTGCCATTTTGCAGGAGCTGCTTTTTATTGATTTTAGAAGCCATCAATATATCCCCCATTCCATTCCTGTCATGGATGTTCATGTGTGCGACAAGGTGCCGCATTTCGCTGGCAAGATCCCAGCATCAATGGGTGGTTCCTGCCAGAACACTTCCAGGTGAGATTGGGACATCAAGGTAAGTGACATACTTTTTATGACCCTCAATGAGAAGGACCCCTCCAGCAATGGATTGACTATAGACCAGCTACCAGATAGGCACAACATCATCTGATGAGATAAGGCCACAGACGCTACTGTCCTGCAGTGCAGGAAAAACAGTTTCAGATTGTTTAGTTATTTACAAAATATATACAGTTCTCTTCAGTTTACAAGTAACTGGTAACAGTTTTTTCTCACAGTTCCAAACACTTAGGAGATTATCAAATGACCAAAAAAAAAAAAAAATCCATAACAGGGATGACAGGAGATCTCTAAAGGGCTCACTTATCACATGACATTGTCCCTGTCCCATTATGCCCCCAGGCTTCTCCCATTCTGTCCGCATTCCTTTTTATTGATGGCTTAAGCCGTCAATACATCACCCATTCCATTTCTGAAACAGAATCACAGGCAAGTGATAAGGTGCCCCGTTCTGCTGGCACGATGCCAGCCATGGTGGGAGGTCCCTGCCGAACACTTCCAGTTGAGATCAGGACATTGAGGTAAGTGACACCCCCCCTTTTTTTTTTAACCTCTCTGGGTTACTTGGTAAGTTTAAAGTGTGTTTTGGTGCTTGATTTTTATTTTTGATGTGTAGCTTTCTTTTTCTTTGTAAATTTCCCACACGATAATTCTCTTGCAAGAACGGCCAGGATTTGCTTTCCAGGAAGTGAAAGGGGCTCTGTGAGAGCTCCATTCACTCCTGGACTGCTGGAGGGGAGGGGAGGGGAGCACTCTGTATGGCACGATTAAACGTAGGTCTGATAATTTTTAATTTTAAAATGCTATAGGGATGGGAGCAGGGCGGGAAATAGCTGGCGAGATGGGGACACTATATTTTGTCCCCGTCTGATGAAGTCCTTAGATGTAGAACTCCACACAAACCTTTTTCTCCTGGCTAGTGTGCACAGGTAACTTATCACTGCAAGCCATCTTCTTGATGAATAACAAAAGCACCACAGAAATACAACATGCACCATAAAAAACAATACCCTGTGTTACTGCCAGGACAGACTCCTTTTAACCTGTGGGCCTCTATTCAGCTTTCTGAATCATCTACACCTGCCTCTGATTGTGCTGTATCAGCCTTACTCGACAGGGCTGGTTGGTTTGTGACTTACACCTACAGCATAATGCAACAACATTTTGCACTCAACTTAGCAAGGGAGAAAGAGGACATGAAGGGAGAGAATTTTGCTCTTCCCACTAGGCTCAGGCAAAAGCAAACTGCAGCAGCCTCTCCTATCTTGTTTTTTCTTCCTCATTAATAACTTTTGCTATCTTCAGCACACTCTGATGTTGATTCACCACACATGTCCGAGTTTTCATCTCTAAAATGTTGGATGGTGTGCATCTCTAACAAATCAATTACACCCTTACATAAATGCATGTTATTTTATCTTGTGAAACAGTTTACTTCTATAAAAAAAATCTATTCTGAACAAGAGCTGAGACAATAAACAGGTAAGCAGAGCCATTGGAATAAAACCAAGCCAATGGCTGACTGAAGATAGTATCTTAGAAAAGGCATTAAATTTCATATTGATAGAAAAACAACAGGGCAGACCAAGGAGATTATCAGACACAGCAAATATGGTGTGAAAATGACACCAAAAGAATGTGAAAGGGCGCCCATATCATGCTATGGCGTTGTGATGATGTCATGCTATGGTGTTATGCTGTTGTTAATAAGCATTTTTTATTAATGGTCCAAAGCCATCAATTGATCTGCCATGGAGTTTTTGTCATGGAAGTGCAAGCATCTGAAACCACAAGCCATTCTGCTCTCATGAATACAGTGTCAATGGGTGGTCCCTCCAGAACACTTCTGGGAGAGAATGCAAAAGCTTGGTATGGGACACTCTTTTTATGAACCTCCCCATTTTGCAGGCAAATTTTTAAGTGAGTTTCAGTGCTTGTGTGTTCATTTTGTTTGTTAATTTATCTGTTTTTAGACTTTTAAGTGTGTTTGCGTCTTCTCGCAAGAACCACCAAGATCATGTGCCCCAGAGAATGCGGAGGTAAACAGCACTAGCATTCATGATCTGATAATGGTGGGGCTGCTCTTTCTCATTATTACAGCGACGTATGATCAAAAGGATTATTGTGCCGGGACACTTACACTTTAAAATATAGTGGGACAGGGAAGTTTTCAGAGGCTTGTCTGATAATTTCCCAACACCCCCATGCCAAACAATGCAGAAAAGTGTAATTGATAGGTACTAGCAATGATGGCTATTTTTTACCTCCAGGACACAGCATTCCTCTGAATACCAGCTGCTGTAGGACAACAGTGGAGAGAGTAGCATCAGCCTTCCCACAGCCACCTAATTGGTCATTGTGGGAAACAGGGTGTTAGACTTGATAGACCTTCAGTTGGATTCAGCAGGGCTTGCCTAACATTCTGATGTTCTTAAAGCATTTGCCCAAACAGAAGTTGTTTACACAAAACTAGGGGTTGTCCAAACGCGAGAATAATCCTACCTGTCCTAATAGCATTCCATGTGATTTTGCCATAATGTGAAGGAGGTGGGCAAAAAAAGCCAAAAACCTCACGAGAAAAGCCTTTGTGTCTTCTCCCATCTTAAAAAACAACAACAACAACAACAGTGAGGAGTACTCATTTCTGCTTGTTAGGACAAGTGAGTAGATCTGATTCACTTGCCCAAATGACAGGAGGCCCACAGGTTAAAAGGTCTGGAAACCATGCCTTATAAGGAAAGACTTATGGAGCTGTGTATGTTTAGCCTGGAAATCATTATTATTATTATTATTATTATTATCCCGCCCGTCTGTTAAAACAATCGGGGCAGCTTACAAAAATTAAAATACCGATACAATTTAAAATCCCCAAACACCACCCACCCCCACCCTCCCCCATAAAAAGATATTAAGCTGCTGAGAGGTCCAAAAGCACCAACAGGGTCACACTACCCCTGTTAATGCTTAGATGCAGGTCATCTGTCAAGGCAACCATGGCAGTCTCAACTCAAAATCCCGTCCTAAAGCCAGTTTGAAATGGGTCTAGATAACCAGTTTCATCCAAGACCACTTGGAGTTGAAGCGCAACTGCCCTCTCAATCACTTTGTTCAAGAATGGTAACATAGAAACAGGCCTATAGTTGTTCATGTCCAGGGGGTCCAGGGAAGGTTTTTTCAGGAGCGGCCTAATAGCTGCTTCCTTTAAACAAGATGGAACACACCCTTCTCTGAGGGATGCATTGATGATGTCCCTAAGGAACACCATCAAGGCACCCCCCCCCCGGATGGCCAGCCATGTCGGGCAAGGATCGAGAGGGCAGGTCGTCTTCCTCACTCTACCAAGTAGCTTGTCCACATCCTCGGTACTCATGGATTGAAATTGATCCAGTAAACTTACATCAACGGAGTTGCTGGACACCTCGTCAGTTGTTTCTGTCAAAATACTGCCATCTAAGGAGATTTTCGGACGCCTCTTTCAGCCTCTTGCTGCGCAAGCAGCCTCCGGAGCAGTAACGAGGCTGCCGCGTGGCAAGGGGTCCATTTTGGACGACGACGTTTCTCTCTGTTTGTCATCCGTGACTCCTGCAGCTCACATATGAGGCGGCCGCGCTGTTTGTACCTCACGGAAGTTGTCTGTGGGTAAAAAAACAGTGCAGCCGCCTCCAATGCTAGCCGCAAGAGCCACAGACGACACCAAGAGAGAAACGGCATCATCCAAAATGGACCCCTTGCCGCGCGGCAGCCTCGTTACTGCTCTGGAGGCTGCTTGCGCGGCAAGAGGCTGAAAGAGGCGTCCAAAAAT
Organism: Gambelia wislizenii; assembly: GCA_030847615.1. Taxonomy (NCBI): domain Eukaryota; kingdom Metazoa; phylum Chordata; class Lepidosauria; order Squamata; family Crotaphytidae; genus Gambelia; species Gambelia wislizenii. The sequence goes on along the minus strand of JAUMIR010000001.1, from coordinate 157,201,154 downwards.
CTAAGTCGGCTCTTATCCCAAGAGATTTTATCTGCAAAGAAGTTGTTAAGCATGTCATAGCAGACCATCATTGGGTTAAGCAACGGGTTCTGCACAGGACTAACCTGCATCATCTCCCTTACCACCCTAAACAGCTCTGCTGGACGGGACTCTGCAGATGCAAAAAGATGGTTAAGGGGCGATATGATAGCCCTGTTTAAGTATTTGAAGGGATGTCACATTGAGGATGGAGGAAGCTTGTTTTCTGCTGCTCCAAAGACTAGAGAGCTGTTCAGCAGTGGACCACACTCCCTTGGAGCATGATAGGATCTCCTTCTTTGGAGGTCTTTAAACAGAGGCTGGATGGCCATCTGTCAGGGATGCTTTGATTGTGTATTCCTGCATGACAGGGGGTTGGACTGGATGGCCCTTGTGGTCTCTTTTAACTCTACAATTGTATGATTCTATGATTCTAGGAAGCAAAAATGTGATTGGCTGGATGTGCACAGGGGGAGGGGCTTGCTAACAAGGCAAGTGCCCGCAACAACCATTCTCCCCCCACCCCAAAACGATCAGGAATGGGGAAGGGAGAAGGGCGGCTGTCGTTCCTACCCACCCACCCCCGGCTGCTGCCGCTTCCACCACCACAGGGGCAAGGAATGGGGGAGGGCTCTTTCAATCTATTCTCCCTTCCTCAGCTGTCATCTGGGGTATGAAGCTTATGGGGGCTGCTGGGGACAAAACCACCACTAAGACAAGTCGCAGCTGCTGCAGCTTGCTCTTACTGCATACCACTATGTTTCCCCCCCCATATAGACGGGGACACAGAGTTCCTGGACAAAATGCATTGCTGCCTAGCATAGATCACTCTTTTTCAGTGAGCCAGATGCCACCCCCGTATCAGCAGTGGGAGATGCCCCATAGTTGCAGTGAAGGACCTGTGCATCCAGGGGTGCATGTAAAGGTCACCAAATTCCCCATCAGTTTGGATGTCAATCTCAGGGAAGACAGTGGAGCAAATTATAAAGCAGCCAGTCTGTAAGATCTTTATAACTACATAGTGATTAATTTAACAACAACAGTGTGGATTTGTCAAGAATAAATCGTGTCAGAATACCTTTTAAAGATTTTAACCTGTTAACTTGCTAAATTGTTTAACATGTTTTAACTTAAAATATTTTCATTGTTTTAAATTATTTTAATCTGCTTGCATTGATTTTATTTGTTCACTGAAATTTCATGATATAAGTCAGGATTATTAATATTTTTATAATAAATAAATAAATATACTCAGAAGTAAGTCCTACTATGTTCAGTGGGGTTTACTCCCATTAAGCGCATGTTGGATTGTAGCAGCTTAATCTCTCCCATTGGAATAAGTGGGAATAAGGGAAGCTTAATTTTGGTTGAACCCTGTTCAGAGTGTTTAACTGAACTGATAGTATATTTTTGACAGGGTTTTATTGTCAAGTTTTTGTTTTATTTTGTTTTGTTGCTTTTTAAAGAGTAACTTTTCTTGACAGAAATCTAATCTCTCTAGGTGTTGTCATGAATGACACTAAGGACTTTATCAGGCTATTGTCTAAAAATGCTGTAATTCCGCGAATGAGGAAAGCAAAAACATGGTGGCATTATTACATTTATTATTGTACATCACTGTAATCATGCAAAAGAACCACCACAGAATTATTGCACAACCACCACTAACACTTTAAGAATGGGACTTTACTTCTGTGATTTAGCATGGGCAAGATTTTGGCAGTTCTCGCAAGAAGATGTGAGCATGCTTCAAAACACCAAAAAAACTTAATTTGCAAAGTAAACGAACACACAAACACTTAAACAAACCTTAAAATGTGCAAACAACATGGGACAGTTCATAAAAAGAGCATTCCATGGATAGTTTTCATGTTCTCACCTGGAGGTTTTCTTGCTGGGAGGGAGGAAAGAAGACCACCCATTCACGCTGTAACCTTGCAATTACAGTGAGACGTGTTTTTGTACGCTCTTCAATGCCATGAAAAAAGCAATATTGAGAGCTATTCACAGCTTGTCCCATCAATTAAAAGCAATGCCTTATTTGCAGCTGGAGCACAGATTGACCACACGAACATGACAACATCATGCAATAGCAGAAACCATTCACGCTACTGTAATGTTGTAATTGTGTGATTTTTGCCACATCTGATAAAGTCCTAAGAAGCACATTCAGTTCTTTCTTGTATATTTTTTACACCCTTTTGTGTTATTTTCACATCCTTTTGTGAGAAAATGTGGGAAAATAGTGCCTATTTGGACCCAAATCAAAGTGTGAATCCCAACCAGAGCAGGCCCATTCAATCAAAAGGAATTTGGTAAGTCAACAGTTATGTAATTTCCATTGATTCAAGTAGGACTAGCAGTTGGATTTGGGCTTAGGATGGGGAGAAACCTTTCTGAAATTGATCCATTTCTTAGAAGATTAATAACATTTTTAAGTGGTGCCTCCATAAATTGTTTCTACTCACTCCACAACATAGTTGCTTAGGAGTAATCCTACTGATATGATTCTTTTTAATGACTTTTACAAAAAGTTTCTTTGCACCAATCTCCTCCATCCATTTGCAATATTTCAAAGAAATGAATGACAGAAGTGGTACTTTTAATCTGTACTTCTGCCCTTGAGCCCAGTACACACTTTCTTTTTATGAGATGCTTTAGATATTAGACATCTTACAAATATCCACTTGAAGAACTGATTCAACGACCTTTTTTTTATATGTGCAAAAATCACAGCAACTATCTCAAAACAAGTCATAAGAAAATAAAGAGGGGGAAAGATTACATTGGAGAACCAGCTTCTCAATGCACAAATAATAATAAGAAAATCAGCATATTAAAATTCTGTATCAAGCTGTCTGGTATTGGAGCAATAATCTCTTAGGAGGATAATATATCACATGTCAGCCATGACATCACAGGCAGAGCAAACATTTTTTGTGTTCCAGCAAAGAGAACCACAGGAATTTGCCATCTTTTGTAGATGTACATTTGCTATCTGGGATTGATGTGTTACTGAATTTATTGATCCAAAGAGGAAGGATAAGTCAAAAGCTGGCAAAGTCAGGAGTGAACAGATGGTTGTCCAGGATTCCATCCACAGAATGGTAAGCCAGCAAAGGAATTGAAGATAAAAAGCAAATTTGACTTAAAACTCAGAATACCTTTCCTTCATAACTGCTATTAAAAACTCGTTGCATTCTTACACACACACACACACACACACTCCCCAGAATATATAAAACCCTTACTACTGTTGAGATGCAAAACATACCATGTCACCTAAAAGGTACTGGATTTCAGCCACTTTTATAAAAACAAAAAACAAAAAAACAATGCAACTTTGTAAGAGGCACTAAGAGTGAAATCTCTAAGAAAGATGTACTCCACAAGCCCAAGCCCTTCTTCTCAATACAGTCTTGTATGGAAGAACCTTCCCTTGTGGTGAAGTTTTTCAATCTTTGTTCATAACTTTTAAATTGCTATTAACATTTTGCTGTATGTGTGCATATTAAGAAACAAAAGCCCTAGCTTTTAGCAAGACACTTCAGTTTTTGTGGCTCAGTGCTCTGGTGGTAGTACTGCTGCATACATTCTACATCACAGAACATCCATATGAATGTGGAATTATTTGGGGGCTTCCAGGACCTTTTGTTGTCACTTATTTATTAAGTGCTTTGTAAACCAAAGGAGAAAAAAATTAGGAATGGGCACCTTAAAGTGATTCTAAAAGGACCTTTCAAAGCCTGCTATACAATCTTTAATAAGTGAATAAATATAATCATTATTGACCATCTCACTCATGCGCATATCCACACTCTCTGTGAAGTATGTCATAAACTTTCATAAAATATGCCACTGAATGGGCAAAACAGTGTCTACATTAGCGAATTCTAGGAAGGGGCGGTGGCAAAAGAAAAAAAAGATGGCTACCATAGACTGAAAAATAGTATGCAAATGAGGTGTGTAAGCCACAGTTCAAGATGGCAAATGTCACAGCTCTCCAACCAAACAACACACAGCTGGCTTTGCCTACAAAATGCAGAGAAGTTTTCCTTCCATGATCTGAATTCATTTCTGGAAATTGTACCTTATAGTGAGCAACTATGGTGGGAGCAGGAGCCAGTTTTTGCCTCAGTGGAAAGCCACACCACGACATTTTCAGACCAGAATCAGCTGAAAGTGATGACCAGTCTTCTGCCCTATGTAATTATAGCAATATGATTCCACCTTAACTGCCATGGCAATATCCTCTGGAATCCTGAGATTTGCAATTCAGGGAGGGGTATTTAGAATTCTCAGCCAGAGAGCTCCTCTAGTGCCGCAGCAAATAACAAACTCTGGGGGCTAGAAGAGAAGATATAACACTGATTGTTGTGCATTAATGCAAAATCGCAGCAGCATTCTTTTGTCTCCACAGTCCTTTGGCAAAATTGCTGGTATGCAAAGCTATCTATGTTTGAAGTTCACACACAACCATGACTGCGAATCAACATGGTGGATCAGAATGAATTATCTCTCTCTGGCTTTTCTCCGCAAACGAAGATTCAGGAAGAACTCTACCCATGCTTACTGCAAGCACGCTGACGATTAAAAGGACAATCTGAGATAGACAAGTCCGGTTGCAGAAAGCACAGCAGTAGGTTTCCTTGGGTGATGTTTACAGGTTGTGATTCTTTCTGTGTTGTCGTTTCTCTTCAAGACTTGTTTGGCGTGAGTTCTCAAATAAGGCTGCAGCATTGTGGATAGTGCGTCTCCATGCCTCCCAATGTGAGGCCAGGGTGGACCATTGTTGGTGATCAATTTAGCCGAGCCTGAGGTGTTGTTTCAGGGAGTCCTTGTATGACTTTTTTGGAGTGCCCCTCTTATGCTGAGCCGTGGCGAGTTCACCGTAAAGTAGTATTTTTGGGAGGTGATGGTCCTCCATCCTAGAAACATGCCCTGCCCAGCGCAGCTGTGTTCTCAATATCATGGCCTCAATGCTGGTGATCCCTGCTTGCTCAAGGACAGCAACATTCGTCACATAGTCAGTCCAATGTATATTTAGGATTGTGTGTAAACAGCGCTGGTGGAAGCGTTCGAGGAGTCGTAAGTGGTGGCGATAGGTGACCCATATTTCAGACCCATAAAGGAGAATAGACAGTACAATGGCTCTATACACACTGATTTTTGTGCTTCGCCTCAGGTGTTTATTATTCCAGACTCTTTTGTTAAGTCTTCCAAATGCGCTATATGCCTTTGCTAATCTGTGATCGATCTCTTTGTCAATCTTGGCATCTGAGGAGATGATGCTTCCCAGGTAGGTGAACTGCTGAACGGACTTAAGCACAGAGTTGCCGATGGCAATGTGGGGATGATGGTGTTCATCCTGTGGTGCAGGCGGGTAGAGAAATTCCATTTTCTTAAGGTTGACTTCCAGCCCAAACAGCTCTGCTGCTGTTGCGAAGCAGGATGTTAGGTGCTGCAGAGCTGCTTCTGTGTGGGCAACGAGGGCAGCATCATCAGCGAAGAGCAGATCATGGACTAGATAGTTTAGAGTCTTAGTGCGAGCCTTCAGACAGCTTAAGTTAAACAAGCTACCATCAGTACGGTAGCGTATATAGATGCCGTCTTCCTCTTCAAGCTCTGCCGTAGCCCTTTGGAGCATCATGCTGAAGAAGATTGTAAATAAAGTTGGAGCAAGAACACAACCTTGCTTCACTCCATTAGTTATTAGAAAGGGCTCTGAAAGAGCATCGGCATATCTGACTTGACCCTGCTGGCCCTCGTGTAGCATGATAATCATTTTAAGGAATTTGGGGGGACATCCTAGTCTTTCCAGGATCTGCCACAGACCTTTTCTACTCACGGTGTTGAAGGCTTTGGTGAGGCCAACAAACGTTACATAGAGACCCTTGTTCTGCTCTCTACATTAGCTAGCACACATTGGAAGCTGCTTATTGCAGTGTAGATGTGTAAACTGCTATTACTTAAAAAACAATTTGTAAGCCGCTGTGATAGCCTGCTGGCTAATGAGCGGGGTATAAATAAATAAATAAATATAAAATACATTTCTCTTGCAGTTGTCTAAGGGCAAATACCATATCTGTAGTACTCCTATTGGCTCTGAAGCCACATTGGCTTTCAGGAAGAAGTTCTTCTGCAATGGCAGGAACTAATCTGTTCAGGAGTATCCTTGCAAGGATTTTTCCAGCAATAGAGAGCAGTGTTATGCCTCGATAGTTTGAGCAATCGGACTTTGCTCCTTTTTTCTTGTACATGGTGATGATGACTGCATCTCGGAGATCTGATGGCAGTTCCCCTTTTTCCCAGCAATTCACAAGGAGTTCGTGGAATTTATCATGGAGTACATGACCTCCGTGTTTCCAAACTTCAGGTGGGATTCCATCAATCCCAGCTGCCTTGCCGATTTTCATCTGCTGTATGGCCTTAAGGGTCTCTTCCAAAGTGGGAGCTATGTCCAATTCATTTTTCACTGGTTTTTGTGTCATATGTTGGATAGCTGAGCCTTGGACTACTCAGTTGACACTAAGGAGACTTTGAAAGTGTTCAGCCCATCGATTCAGGATGGAGGCTTTATCAGTAATTAATGTTTGACCATCCGTACTGTATAAGGAGCTTTGGACCTGATAAGTAGGTCCAAACACTGCCTTAAGAGCTTCATAAAATCCTCTAGAATCACCCAGATCTGCACAGTTTTGTGTCTTTTCTGCTATATTGATCCACCACTTGTTCTGCATGTGTTGGAGTTTTTGTTGAAGTTTACTACCTGTGAGACAGAAAACTGTTTTTCTTACATGGCAACTTGGCTGGGCAAGGTATGCCTGGTGAGCAGTTCTCTTCTTTGCCAACAGCTCCTGGATCTCTTGGTTGTTTTCATCAAACCAGTCTTGATTTTTCTTGTGGGAGAACCCGAGGGATTCTTCTGCAGACTGGAGGATACTGTTTTTGATATGTTGCCAAAGCACTGTAGGAGAAGGATCTGTAGGATGGTCTTCAAGTTTTGTTTGCAGGTTTGCCTGGAATTTGTCTCTCGTGGTAGCTTGTTGAAGATTGTTGACTTGGAGTCTCTTCTTTAACATGCCACCCCTCTTAGGTTTGAACTTAAGATGAAGGTTTAGTTTACATCTGACGAGGCGATGATCTGTCTGGCATTCTGAACTGGGCATCACTCGGGTATGACGGACATCACGGATGTTTCACTGGCGGACTAGAACATAGGATATTTTCAGACACCGTTTTAGCGTGGCTACCGCGGGAAGAGCTCCCGGGAGGGGGACGGCACTCTTGTGCGGCAGGGGGTCATTTTCGGACGCCGCCTTCCCTCTCCCGAAATCATCAGTGTCAGTTCTGTGAAGCTTCAGAAGCCGCAGAGCCATATTTTAATCATGGGCAACTTCCGTGATTAAAATATGGCTCTGCGGCTTCCGAAGCTTCATGGAACTGACACTGATGATTTCGGGAGAGGGACGGTGGCGTCTGCAAACAACCCCCTGCTGCGCAAGAGCGCCATCCCTCTCTCGGGAGCTCTTCCTGTGGTAGCCACACTAAAACGGTGTGTGAAAATGTCCATAGTCAATGAGGTGCCAATGTTTGGATCAGGGATGCATCCAGGTTGTCTTCAAGCTATCTTTCTGCTGAAAGATAGTGTTTGTAATATTCAGCTATTGTTCTGCACAGAACTCTAGCAGGAGGCATCTGTTATCATTGCAATTTCCAACACCATGCTTGCCTAAGACACCTTTCCAGGCTTTGGAGTTCTTTCCTACTCTGGCATTGAAGTCACCAAGTATAATAATTTTATCTTCTACAGGGACTTTTTGTATGAGTTGGCGTAGGTCTGTGTAGAACTTGTCTTTCTCTACAGGGTCGGCTTGCATAGTTGGGGCATATATACTAAAGAGAACAACATGTGGGAGGCGTAAGGAAATAATGCGATCGGAGTGTCCTGTTGGCAAGGTTTCAAGTTTGGTGGCAATGGAGTTTTTAATCATAAAGCCTACTCCTGAAAGATGTTTTTCGATTTTGGGTTTGCCAGACCAGTAAAGTGTGTAGCCGGTGCCGTGTTCTTTAAGGCTGCCTTCCTCATGGAGACGAACTTCACTAAGAGCAGCAATGTCAATATTAAGCCATGATAGTTCATGGGCTATTAGAGCAGAATGACGCTCAGGCCGTCCCCTATCTGCAGAGTCTTGCATGGTTCTGATGTTCCAGCATGCAAGCGTCAGTTTATTTACACCTTTGGAGGCCGGTGTGTGCCTTTGTTTCTTTGCCTTGGTTTGACTGCATCAGAAGATTCCCGCTGGCTGCGGCTAGGCAACCAGATAGTTGGGGATGAGCTTTCGTTAGGCCACCTTTTCTAGGCCCCTCTCCATATGGAGCAAGCAGTGCTTTCCTTAAAAAAGGCTGCTTGGTTGTTCAGGATGCTGCCGAACAAGATTGTCATCTCCCAGGTCAGCCTTGAGTGACCAAAGTCCTGAACCGCCTTGCATGCAGGGTTGGGTCTGCGGCTGCCACTGCATCTTTACACCTGCCATTTCATCCCTCGCCTATCGCTACAGGGCTTTTTTGGAACTGGATTTGTCCTTCGAGCCTGTGCAATGGATTTTTCTGGTGGAGCGCAGCATGCACAGAACTGGCCTCACTCTTTAAACCAAACGTTCATCTTCTGGCCTTGCAAGCATGGACGGTAGCAGTGCGGTCCTCAGGTCGTAGGTTTGATTACAGTTTTCTTCTCTTATATGGTTGACCTTACAGGGTTGGATGAGCACCATCTGTTTGGGGTTTGGGATTAGAGTTTTCCTTCTCCTAGGATGGTTGCCATAAGGCTCAAGAGCCCATCCTGCCCTTTGACACTCTTTTGTCAGACCCTTCAGTTTTGACCTGTCTGGCATGGGAGACCCTACTGGTGGCTATTATGCCACTGCCAGCATAGATCAAAGCATCATTAGGGGAAATGGAATGGATGGAAATAAATAAACAAGAGATAGAGTTAAAATTAGGAAATATATTTTTTTGTAAACTAAAAAAGAAATTTAGGGAAACAATACAATCTGTTTCTTTAAAAAATATATTAGATATATGGAATAAATATAAAAAAGTATTAGTTCCAGGAACATCTCCATTAATGCCGGTAATATTGTTAAAGGGTTTCCCAGCAAATTTAAGAAATGAAGTGGAAGCAAAATTAGGAGGACAAGAAATAATAAGGTTGAAGGAATGGATCGGGAAAATGAAAAATAAAAATTATATGGAAAAAATATTAAAGGAGCAAGGATTTACACGGTTTAAACTGATACAGTTAGAAAGAAGGACAAAAAAATGTTTAAAGGAGGATAGTTGTAGAAAAAGTACAAAATTTGAGGAATTAATTATAAAAGCTATTCAAGAGAAAAACGTTATAAAGGGTATTACAAGCAAAATATATAAAATGTTAATGGATAATGAAGAAGTACAAGATTATTTTAAAGATGTTTGGGAAACAGATGTAGCAACTGTAATAGACAAATCTAAGTGGGAAAAATATGGAATATGCAACATTTGAAAACATTATCAGTAAGAATAAAAGAAAATTACTATAAGATTATATGGAGGTGGTATTTAACTCCAGTAAGATTGAATCAAATAGATAAAAAGTATTCAGCACAGTGTTGGAGGGGATGCCAAGAATTGGGGATGTATATGCATATGTGGTGGGATTGCAAATATGTACAGAAATTTTGGAAAATAGTAATGAAGGAAATAAGTGAAATACTGGAGATAAATATACCTTTATGCCCTGAAATAGCATTATTATCATATTGTGAAAAAAATACAAGAATCTCAAATTGTTAAGGATTTGCTAACAAATTTGCTGACAGCGGCAAGGTTAATAATAGCAAAGAAATGGAAAACACAAGGTGAATACAAAATAGAAGAATGGTATGACGAAGTATGGAATATAGCTATAAATGAGAAATTAACAAATATGGTTAAGGAAAAAAAAGGAGGGTTAAATAAGAATGTTTATGGTGAAAAATGGAGTAAATTTTTAGAATTTGTATTAATAAAAGGGAGAGGAAGCAAACCTGAGTTGGAAACAATGAGTTTTTGGAAAGAGGGATGAATGTAAAGGAAAGTCCCTCGGTGGAGGGAATCACTGTTATATATGTTTGTTAAGTTTTATTGTATGTTTTTTTATTTAAAAAAAATTAATAAAATTATTATTAAAAAAAAGAAAAGATAGAATTAATTCAGGAAAAAAAACATCATTAGGGTACACAAGCCTCTCTCCCACGATAAGGGGGCGTCAATGGGGAGGTGAAGTTATGGGGAGAATGAATTACTGTCATTATTATTCTCAACAAGTTGTCGCTGCTGCACAGTATTTTTTTCCACTGTAAATCAAAGTTGTGCAAGTGTGACCATCTGTTTAAAAAAGCTGTTTGATCACCTAAGCACAACCAAGAAAGCACACAATCGGCAACGTGAAACTCCAAAATGGTACTTCCAGCCACTTCACTGCCAACAAACCTGCCCCCCGCACACATCCAACCAATCAGCTTTCCATTTCTGCCCTGTGCAGTGATGTGAATTGGTTGTCCAAATGAGTGGTAATGCACATTTCCATGCATTATTTTAAAAACCTCAGGAAAAGCCACAAAGGCTTTCCCGCTCATAGTTTTTAGAGATTTTGCCCCCCTCCCCGCTCCTTCTAAATAAGGCGAATCACTGAGGGATCTCACTACGACAAAAGGTATTCCCTGCAAATTCTATTAGGATTATTTTCACTGTCTAGAAGATTCCATAGGAAGTAGCCATGGCAATTGCAGTGGGATTATGGTGCTATAACTCTGTAGTGTGAAAGGGCCCAGAAGTCTACTTCTGGTTTTGATTCCCAGGGCTCTTGAAAGTTTTTGGCCAATTTTCTACCAGTTTTGGATTGTTTGGGGGATGAGCAGGGACTGGGGAGTTATAGGGAAATTGCTGTTTCAGGTGGTGTTTGTGGCCACATAGACACCCAAAATGTGGGAGGAATGAAGGGACTAAATGTCACAGAAAAGGATTTGGGGCTATCTGTCATCTGCGAGCTCCCCATTCCCCACTACTGCTGTACTTGGTTCCAAACACAGTGAGTGTGTTTCTATGGCAGCTCTGTTTGTGCTGGAACAATGTCTGGTTGGAGGACACCCTAACATGTCCCCAAGCATTCCTACAAATTACAGTTTTACAAGGGCTGACCTCACAGAATTACAATCCCTTGGTACGCTAAAGAGAAGGATTTGACAGTCACAGTCAGTGGCTCCCATGATCATGGGGCAATGAATCTACTCTTGGCTTTAGTCAAAATTTTAAAAGAGCTAGATGTAGCACTGAGTCAGTTTTGGGGATAAGGCCCAGCAGCTTGGATACCTGGTTTAAAGTTTGGACTAAAGCCCAGAGCAGCCCCACTAATCTGAGAGTCATCATTACAGACTGCTGGAGTCTGTAGTAGTCTGGGAAAATGTTTTAGGCAGCTGCCTTAAATTAGTTGATTTTTGAAACCATATTTTGTGTTTTTGTTTTGGATGTGAACTGCCTTGTGTTTTGTCCTGAAAGGCTACCTAGAAACACTGGTAATAAAAAAAACAATGGTGAAGATTGTCCCTAAAATAATATAATCACCCCCGTTGTTGCCTTGGGGCTACAGGATTCTTCTCCACCATTTCAACATCAATTGGCCAGAGTTCACTGTGTAATATACTCCCCAATGCCGAGTATTGCTGCTTTTGGCATATTTGTTCCTTTTTATTTGTTCCTTTTGAAGTCTCTCCTCTTCCAAATAAAAAAGGCTTTAAAAATATTTGGCAACCTGTGTAACGTAAGGGGTTTTTTTTTCAAGGTGTCAGATTGGGCTCTTCCCCAACCATAGCAATGGTTCATTTAGCTAGCTATCATGTTTTAACATTTCTTCTATATTTAAGGAAGCTATTTTCATTCCTTCTGAAACGTGTTTAAAATATGGCATTTCTGTTTCATGCTGTGCTCCCCAACCACTCTTAAATTAACTGATAATATTTTATGTCTGCCATCCTTTGGGTGGGGGACAGGGTGAAGGGCAGAATGTAAGAGGACATGGAGGGCTAAAGAACCTCCCTTGCATTTTGTTGTTGTTGTTGTTGTTCTTACTTTTGAAGTTGATTGTTTTCCTTGAAGGAAGTTTCTCAAAGTGGTGAGCAGGGCAAGAATCATGAAAACATTAGCATTGTGCCAATGATTATCCCAAATCTCAGGGCTTCTGTGGGTCACAACTCCATAAGGCTGCTGAGAGAGCAGAGTGAGTTTGTTGTGGCTTGGGCCTCATTGAATGAAGTGACAAGGTGAAAGTGGGTGAAATGTGGAGTTTGCCAAAGGGAAGTGGCTGAAAATATGGCAAAGAGTTTACTGCCTGAAGCAAAATCCAAGCTCCAAACAACAGAGGGATAGAAAACTGCATGGAGGGGCAGGGGCCAATTTCAGGCTGCACTGGCACATTCAGGCACACCAGAAGTGGCATTGTGTCATGTTGTGTCACTTCCAGTTGCCAGTTTTGGCCTATTTTCATTTCTTTTGTTTTGTTGAGTTGAGGTGTGGAGTAAGCAGGTGGTTTGGAGGCATTTTGGACTATTTTCAGTGAAATAAAATCAATCAAAATTAGCCCCCCCCCAAATTTTAAAGCTTGTAGGTTTGGGTGATTTGGGGATCTCCACAAGGCTTTAGGGGGCAAAAAATGAGATTCAGGGCCACATCTTGTCCTTAGGCTAGACTTTCCCCTTCCCAGAGCTATCCACTAGATCAAGATGGAGAACCTTTGCTGTTCCAGTAAGGAACTTCCACAGACCCATACAACTGGCCATGCTGAATGGGGATGGTGGAAGCTGACATACAAAATACCTAGAGCCTCCAAGGGTTCCCCACCCCTGCACCAGATTCACCCCTTTAAAACCTTTCTCCTCCATTATTCCAGATGCTAGTACCTATCTACCACCCACCCACCATGGCTCAGCATGAAAGCAATTCTCTTCACACTACTGCATGACAAGCTGGTCCTAGTGGCATGTTTTTCCCCACATCTATAACGTATAAAATCCCATATTCAACATACTGTTGCTATCACATGAAGTGTGCCCATGCACCTGTAGGGTGTGTGAAAAGTGACACTTGGGACTTTATCAGAAAGACTAGTGTCTAAAAATGCTGTAATTCCACAAATGAAGATAGCGGGAACATCATGGCATTGCTACACTTATTATCACACATAGCTATAATCATGCAAAAGAAATGCCACATAATTATCACACAGCGACCACTAGCGCTTTAAGAACAGGAGTTTACTTCCTGGATTTTGCATGGGTGAGATTTCAGCTGCTCTTGTGAGGAGACGCAAGCATGCTCAAAACTAGAACAAAAACAAAAACAAGTTAACAAAGTAAATGAACACAAAAGCACTGAAACAAACCTAAAAACATTCAAACTAGATGGGACAGTTCATAAAACTGTCTCCCACACCCCTCAGGAACACCAGCCAGCAAGCCAGGGGTTCTCCAGCCTGCAGCAGCCTTTCACCCCATTCCACCGGGCCAGGAGGCTGTAGTGGGGCCCTGAGGACTTCTGGGCAGCGAGGCAGCAGCGGGAGGGGCGTAGCCAGGAGTGGCTGGCATTTTAAGCCACTCCCACACCCCTCAGGAACACCAGCCAGCAGCCAGAAGGACTCTAAGCCTGCAATTGGAGTCAGCTGAGGCCGGGAATGGAGTGGGGGCGGAAATTGGAGTTGTGCTGGGGAAAGGGAGGTATGGTCGGAACAGAGTGAACAGATGTTACGAAAGAAGGCAGGATCGCTGTTTGTTAGCTATCCCACCTTCAGTTCACCCTGTTTCCCGGAATGGATTGGAGAGCGTACCAACCACTCCACAGAACCTTACTTTGCTCCTCTGCAATGCCAGGTCGGTTAAGAATAAAACTCATATTATATACGATCTTCTCTTGGATGAGGATGCCGACCTGGCTTGCTTCACAGAAACCTGACTGGGAGAGGATAGCGCTGTCACCTGGGCACAGGCCCTCCCAGCCGGGTATTCTGTCAGTGAGCAGGTGAGGGGAAGTGGGCGGGGGGGCGGATTGGCTCTGGTTTATAAGAACAATCTGACCTTGACCAGGATACCTGTCTGAAACACAGTCCACTTTGAGTGTATGTACCTTAGTCTGAGGACCAGGGATAGTTTGGGGATTCTGCTAGTATACCGACCACCCTGTTGTCTAGCAGACTCCCTAACCGAGCTGACACAGCTGGTCTCAAAGCTGCTGTTGGAGTCACCCAGACTTTTAGTTTTGGGTGACTTCAACATTCTACTCGAGACCAACTTGACAAATCTGACTGGTGCGTCTCGGGAGTTCATGGAAACCATGACAAACATGGGCCTATCCCAAATGGTCGTCGGGCCCACACATTGTGCGGGTCATACCCTCGATGCGGTCTTTAGTACGGAGCAGGAATATCCGTGGGCGGAGGTTATAAAAACCACCGCATTGTCATGGACGAATCATTTCTTGGTCAAGACTGAACTAAGAGTCTCTTCCCACCCCACCGGGGGTGGTGGACCCATTAAAATGGTCCGCCCTCGAAGGCTAATGGAACCAAGAGGATTCCAGAAAGCCTTGGAGGGTTTAATGGTTGGTAACGCCGGTGACCCTGTTGAAGCTTTGGTTAATACCTGGAACACCGACCTTACCAAGGCTATTGACACGATCGCTCCCAAGCGTCCTTTCCAACCCGCTCCAAACCGTAAGCCATGGTATACAACAGAGCTTAGGAAAATGAAGCAGGTTGGACAACGACTAGAGCGCAACTGGCGGAAAACTCGACTCTTATCCAACAGGACTCATCATAGGAACTTTCTTTGGTCCTATCGAGAGGCAAATACGTGCAGCGCAGAGATCCTTCTCCTCTGCATGTATTGCGTCTGCAGAGTCCCGTCCAGCAGAGCTGTTTAGGGTGGTAAGGGAGTTGATGCAGGTTATTCCTGCGCAGAACCCGTTGCTTAACCCAACGACAGCCTGCTGTGACGCGTTTAACAATATCTTTGCAGATAAAATCTCTCGGATAAGAGCCGACTTAGATGCCAGTAATTTGACAGAAACAATTGACGAGGTGTCCAGCAACTCCGTTGATGTAAGTTTACTGGATGAATTTCAATCCATGAGTACCGAGGACATGGACAAGCTACTTGGTAGGGTGAAGAAGACGACCTGCCCTCTCGATCCTTGCCCGACATGGCTGGCCATCCGGGGGGGACTGCCTTGATGGTGTTCCTTAAGGACATCATCAATGCATCCCTCAGAGAAGGGTGTGTTCCATCTTGTTTAAAGGAAGCAGCCGTTAGGCCGCTCCTGAAAAAAATCTTCCCTTGACCCCCTGGACATGAACAATTATAGGCCGGTTTCTATGTCACCATTCTTGAGCAAAGTGATCGAGAGGGCAGTTGCGCTTCAACTCCAAGTGGTCTTGGATGAAACCGATTATCTAGACCCATTTCAAACTGGCTTCAGGACGGGA
This sequence comes from Gambelia wislizenii, assembly GCA_030847615.1. Taxonomy (NCBI): domain Eukaryota; kingdom Metazoa; phylum Chordata; class Lepidosauria; order Squamata; family Crotaphytidae; genus Gambelia; species Gambelia wislizenii. Next base: position 157,185,586 of record JAUMIR010000001.1, on the reverse strand, counting down.
TTTGGAGTTGAGACTGCCATGGTTGCCTTAACCGACGACCTGCGTCTAAGCATCGACAGGGGTAGCGTGACCCTGTTGGTGCTTTTGGACATCTCAGCGGCTTTCGATATGATAGATCATAGCATCCTTTTGGATCGCCTGAGAGGGTTAGGAATTGGAGGCACTGCGCTCCAGTGGTTCCGGTCCTTTCTCTCGGGCAGGTCCCAGAGGGTGTTGCTCAGGGACAGTTGCTCCAGCAGAAAGGAGCTTACTTGTGGTGTTCCTCAGGGCGCCATCCTGTCCCCGATGCTTTTTAACATCTATATGAAGCCGCTGGGTGAGATTATTTGGAGTTATGGGGCTGGGTGTTATCAGTACGCTGATGACACCCAGATCTATTTCTCCTTGTCCCGATCGTCAGCCTCGAATTCCGATGGTGTCTCTCCTCTTAATGACTATCTTAAAGCAGTAATGGGCTGGATGAGGAAAAACAGATTGAGATTAAATCCAGACAAAACGGAGGTGCTCACGGTAGCGGCCCCGAAACCAGGAGTTGGATTGCAACCTCCAGTCCTGGATGGGGTCACACTCTCTGTTAAGGTCTGTGTTCGCAGTCTGGGGGTGCTCCTTGATTCATCGCTTCAGATGACTAGTCAGGTGAATGCAACGGTCAGGAGCGCCTGTTATCAGCTTCGGCTGATACGCCAGCTGCGCCATTTCCTGGAAGTAAAGGACCTCGAGACTGTGGTGCACGTGCTGGTAACCTCTTGTCTAGATTTCTGCAATGCGCTCTACATGGGGCTGCCCTCATGCTTGGTCCGGAAACTTCAGTTGGTACAAAATATGGCAGCCAGAGTGGTCTCGGGAACATCTCGGAGAGACCATATAACTCCAGTGTTAAGATCTCTCCACTGGCTGCCTATCAGTTTCCGGGCCCAGTATAAGGTGTTGGTTATTACCTTTAAAGCCCTAAATGGCTTGGGTCCAACTTATCTCCGGAACCGCCTCCTCCCATACAATCCTCCCCGCGCACTCCGGTCCTCTGGGAGGAATTTGCTTCAGCCACAAAAATCTAGGCTGTCTGCAACCTCCCAGAGGGCCTTTTCGGTAATCGCCCACAAATTGTGGAATGACCTGCCGAACGAGATCCGTCAGATAACAACCCTGAGTAGCTTTTAAAAAGCACTAAAGACGGATCTCTTTCGGCAGGCCTTTCTTAATTAGATCCCAGCCTCAGAGGATCCTGGCTTCTTTTAGTCCGCTGGCCATTTATAGTATTTTATTGTATTTATTGTTTTTAATTGTGATTTTAGATCAGTTGGTTTTAATTTATAATTGTTTCATATTTTTTTATGGGGGAGGGTGGGGTGGGGGGTGTTTGGGGATTTTATCTGTATTGTATTTTAATTTTTGTAAGCCGCCCCGATTGTTTTAACAGAGGGGCAGGGTATAAATAAATATTATTATTATTATTATTATTATTAAAAAGAGTGTCCTATGCTTAATTTTTGGGTTCTCATCCAGAAGTTTGTTGACTGAGGACTGCCCATTCATACTGTAATCTTGTGATTACAATGGGATATGTTTTCGCATGCCCGCAATGCCACAAAAAAAGCAATATTGGCAATCTATTGACAGCTTACCCCATCAATTAAAAGAAATGCCTTATTTGCAGCTGGGTCATGGGGTAACCATAAGATGGTGATGATGTTAAATGATGGCCACGGCCATTCGCACTACTATGACGTCATAATCCCATGATTTTTGCCACATCTGATAAAGTCCTTGGAATTGTCTGTGCCATTATGTTCAATAAGACATTATCTATGTTAATCCTGCTCAGACTGTCTGATGTGGGGACTGACAAATATTTTTTTCTATTGTGCAGGGGACTGGCACCATATTTGTGACCGTTGGGTACAATTGTTTCTTTCTTAACCTGGAAGCTCACCTGGGACCAGCAGCCAACGGCTCAGAGACCAGCACCACTCCAGAAACCACCACATTGGAGATTATCAGACACCCTTAATATGGTGTTCCAGGAGCACCAGGAGATCGTCAAAGGGCCAACTTTTCAGACAACAACGTCCTCATCCCACACCCCTTCTATTTCGCCCTCATTCTTTTTTATTGATGGCTTAAACTGTCAATAGATCACCTGTTCCATTCCTGTCATGGAATTCAGTTTGGGGATGCTAAGAGGATGGCATTGCTGGTTAGAATGAGGTGCTTTTTAAAAACTAAATTTCACATAATGCCCCAGCCAGCGCAGCCACTGGCCCTTCTGGGTGGGGGATTCTGGGAGTTGTTTTCCAAAAGAATAACTTTTCTAGGCTCTGACTGAATCCATTTTAGCTAAATGCTTCCAAGCAACTGACACAGAGCCTGAAAGCAAGGCCATTTCAGTACATTCTGCTCCCCAAGGCAGAGCAAGAGATGCTTAAATCAAGGTGCAAAGTATCCAAGCCCCATCATATTGTTATGGCACCTGCATCAGAAAATCCCGCAAGCATTTCTTGTTCCCACCCCCCAGCAACAAAAATAGAACAGAAAAATAACTATTTGCTGTCCTTTCATGACACACAAAATCAGCTACCTCACCTGTTCTATTGCCAGTGTTGGCTTCATTTCCCCACAGCACCTAATAAATATATTCAGGGGTAGCCACGTTGGCCATGCAGCAAAATACAACAAAATACAAAATCTACAAAACAGTGATACCTTTATTTGGCCAATTTCTCTGGCTTTTCTTCACAAACGAAGATTCAGAAAGGACTCATCCCGTGCTTTCTGCAAGCATGCTGATGACTAAAAAGGCCAATCCGAGTTAAACAAGTCTGGTTGCAGAAAGCACAGCAGAAGGTCTCCTTGGGTGATGTTTCCGGGTTGTGATTCTTTCTGCGTTATTGTTTCTCTTCAAGGCTTGTTCGGCGTGAGTTCTCAAATAAGGCTGCAGCATTGTGGGTAGTGCGTCTCCATGCCTCCCAATGTGAGGCCAGGGCAGACCATTGATCAATTTGGCCGAGCCTGAGATGTTGTTTCAGGGAGTCCTTGTATCGCTTTTTTTGGAGCACCCCTCTTACGCTGAGCCGTGGCGAGTTCACCGTAGAGTACTATTTTGGGGAGGCAACTGTCCTCCATCCTAGAAACGTACCCTGCCCAATGTAGCTGTGTTCTCAATATAATGGCCTCAATGCTGGTGATCCCTGCTTGCTCAAGGAGAGCAACATTTGTCACATGGTCAGTCCAGTGTATATTTAAGATTGTATGTATACAGCGCTGATGAAAGCGTTCGAGGAGTTGTAAGTGGTGGTGATAGGTGACCCATGTTTCAGACCTATAAAGGAGAATAGACAGCACAAAAAGCACAAAATACATCATGCAAGCTTTCGAAGCTTCACTGGCTTCTTCATCAGGCAAAGGTTTTAAAAATCATACCGAACAGGGAAAATGGTGATGTGACAGTCATGGGCCTGCATTCTGTCTCAGATATTACTTCTGTTTTCAGTTAAGATGGTCTAAAGGGATATCAGTGCAGGCAGAGGGTACTCCCCTTCTTAGCCATGCAGGGACTAGGGACAAAGGGCAGTAAAAGACAGGCAAGAAGATTTCAAATCTATTAGCAGCAGCTTCCATTGAGGATTTATATTGTGCTTTTTAGCTAGCCGAATAAAGGGATTGATGTTCTGTAGATTTTGGATTTTGTAATATTGAGAGGTATTCTGTCTCTGAAAATGGAGGTTCCCTTTGGATACGAGGTCCATAAACATATTCTCCATTAGTACATTTGACATTAGTTCCTTTTGCCCTTCAAAACAGGGGTGTTTTGAACCCTAACCCTAACCCTAACCGATACCCTTCAGCCCCTTCAGCAGTGCGAAAACAGTGCTCTTGACTTTATTGGGACTGCTGCTGTGGGTCTGAATGTATGTGCGAAACAGAGAGAGTGAGAGAGAGCATTCTGGGTGCCGTAGTTCAAAAAGGTAACTTTTTAAAACTCTGGAGTGAGTGCTGAAACATTCTAACTTCATGCAGGGTTCCAGGGAAGGCCAAAGACTCAGTGGGAGGTGAGAATGCATTCCCTCAGAGAATTGTGTTTGTAAGTGAAAGCAGAGGAGTGCACTGTGCTTACCTTAAGTCATCCAGAACATGATGCTAATTCCACCTTCTTTTTAAATAAACTCTTTTTGAGTTTGTTTGAGCTACCCAGCTGCCTTTACCCAATGAATGGAAGTCCCTGGAAATACAGGTAAAGAGAGAGCCATAGTCAAATTTAGCTGATTGGTGTTAGCTGCTGGTGAACAGAGCTCCCTCGATGCCAATGTCAGCTTCTCTAGGTGGGAGTGGTTTGTTCCATGAGATTATTATGTGACACTGGAGCTGTCAGTTCTGGGGCATTAATTGACATTGTGTATCAGGTTAGGTTAATAATCTCCAGCTTGGTTCTGCTTGAGCAGATCTGCGTGCCTGCAGGCAGAGATCGCTGATGGAAAAGCAGCCTCTTGGGAAGGAAGATTAAATGTGCTATGGCCAATGGCTTGGTACTAGTGGCACCTCAAGATGTGCAGGCATAGACTGTGTTATGCATCCTGAGCTCTGTTTGAAAAGCAGCACTGGCCCGAAGGCTGTGGTGTGTGGGTGTGTGTCAACCAGTCTGATCTCTTTCAAGGATGCCTGCGGCAATCAAAGCATCTCCAGATGACCAAGCAACCGACCCTGCAAATCAGGAAAGGATATTACCAGAATGGGAGAAAAACAACAAGGGAATCCAGATACCTATTTGTTTCAGCAAGATGTCCCAAGAGCCTAGGAAGAATTTCCCCCACACCAAACAGGTTGGGAATTACCTAGTAGGAAAAATGGTCAACAAGGGCTCCTTTGCCAAAGTAATGGAGGGGTTGCATATTCCCACTGGAGAAAAGGTAAATGGAGAGTTTTTCACATTTCCTGCTAATTTCACAGTAACATCTGTTGAGGAAGTTCAGGGTCTTGTTTCTTCCTCCACAAATCCAAACGAGACTTAGTTCTTTAAGTAGAAACATCCAAGTGAAGGAAGGTATAATGGTAATACAATGCCCCCCTAAAATGTTTCTTAAATGCCGAGCCAGACCTTGAGGGGAGGAAAAAAGTATTGATTATTCCAGTTATGATTTCTTGATTACCCTTAGAGCATTTGAAGTGGCTGTGCATCTATGTCTTCATGGGTGTGTTAATGAATACATTTCTTTCCTCCCATGGATACAGTCCTTATCTCCACCTTCAAGTTATCTAAAAGAAATAATATAATTCAGAAAACAGGATATTTAGTTGATGTCTGCCTGTTCAGATACTCTACTGTGTGCTGTACAAAAAATATTTTTCTTTGGCACACTGTTTGATCAATTTTGTATAGTGATCTAAATGTAACATGGGACTATATATTGAAAGGAATAAATCATTGTATAATGTCACCATAATTATGAATTATTATGAAGGGGGGAAAGGAGGAAGGGAGGGGGAGGAAAAAAGAAACATGGAAGGTTTTTATTTTAGCATGAGGTTTTGTGGATGTAAACCCACTTCTTTGGATGCAATGCCAAGTGGTATTAAGGCCTCAGGTATAAAGCATATTTATACAGTTTTGGGAATGAGAGAGGATATAATAGGATCCAGAAGAATGCAAACCATGTCCCTTGAGCTTAATTTTCAAAGGGTTGGGCCAAGTGATATAGGCCTTTTGGATCTTTGTAGTGGTCACTTAGTGTTGATGTGTGAAAGCAATAAATCTGCTTACCAAATGTCAGTTTCCCTGAGTTCAAAGCTGTCTCTGAAAAGTTTCCTTTTGTCATATATACAGTAGTGAGGAAAAGTGACTTAACACCATCCATAGCAATAATCAATAATCAAAAGTTTGTGAACAGGAAGAGCTCCCCCATCCATGACATTTTGAAGCCACACCTGTACTGCTAAACTAAAGTGGGCACTGCCGTATCACAAAGCTGTACTGATGACATTTCTATGATATAGGTAGCCATAAAAGTTATTGACAAGAAAAAAGCCAAGCAAGACTCCTATGTTTTAAAAAATATGAAGCGGGAACCTCGGATACATCAGATGATTAAACATCCTAATATTGTTCAGCTATATGAAACTCTGGAGACAGAAAACTCCTATTACATGGTGATGGAGCTGTGCCTAGGAGGAGATCTGATGGACAGAATCTGTGAGAAAAAGAAACTAGAAGAAAGAGAAGTCAAGAAATATATGAGACAGATCATGTCTGCAGTTGAACATTTGCATCATCATGGGATTGTCCACAGGTACAATTTTTTTTCACTTTATAACTAAGAGGATGTGATAATAAACTTCATAACTGATTTTTCTGTATTTTTAATTTATTTTTAATTACATTCATAGAATCGCTTTTAGGTATTTAAGCATTAGTCAGCAAAAGCTAAGCATTTTAAATTCCTAAAAATTTCAGTGGCAAAGAACTTGTGACCTATTTCATTCAAATCCGTGGGTTTTCAACTTTGGTTGATTGTGGTTAATATGTATATACTTTTAGAAGAGTAAAACTGTTTACTCATTGAGCACTGGGTGCAGTATTTTCTCAATAAGTATGGCAAAGCTACCTCTACAATTAGGGCAGAATGGATACCCCAGAAAGGTGTCATTTAAAGAACAGTGCAGAATATTGTGTTTATTATTATATTAACCTAATTACTAGGAAGTGGGAGGGAGACATTTGGATTTTCTGCCTCAGGCCCTAAAATGTCTCATGGACTAAGCAAGGGTACACACACACACACACACACACACACGGTAAGTGTTAAAGTAAATAAGTATAGTTTTATGAATGCAAACTTCAGTTATGTGGGTTACTAAATTTACATTTATTTGGCAAATTAGGGGAACCAGTGTGGTATAGTGGTTGGAGCATTGGACTATGACTCTGGAGACCAGGGTTTGAATTCCCACTCAGCCATGGAAACCCACTGGGTGACCTTGATCAAGTCAAACACTCTCAACCTCAGAGGGAGGCAAAGGCTTCATGTCATGAAGCCCTGGGGTTTGGAGCTCCCTAGCAGAAAATTCTAAATGCTCTCCCTTAAACTGCAAGTCCTAGGATTCCATAGGATGGAACAATAGCAGTTGAAGTAGAATCATACTGCTATAATTTTGTAGTGTGAAATGGCCTTGCACAAAATAGTGATGCTTCAGCAACCAGGAAATAAAAAAGGATTCAGGAACTTTCCCCCCATTTTTCCTTAATATAGTATTGTATTACTATATAGCTATAATATGCTCATATTTAGCCAGCCACAAACTTGAACTGTCCCTTGCCACATAACACAGCAAAGGAAGTCCTGTGTAGGGAAGATAAAGGAGAAGACCTTTCTTTCTTTCATTCCTTCTCCAGAAATGTCTCCCTTCACCATGAGGCCTAAACTGCAAGGGCTGTTCTGGGCTTTCTGGAGTCCTTTTAACGGGTGGGGATGTATGGTGATTGTTTATTGCTGGCCCTTTAAGTAGATTGATAATGGACATTAGAGGTGACAAAGGGATTGTTTTCCTACTAGGTGTATGTGGTTGAAATCCTACACTGAGCCTCCCTGTCCTCCTGCTCCATCCTAGCAATGGCCAAACCCCAGAAAGTCCTCCTGCTTAGAATCATAGAATCATAAAGTTGGAAGAGACCACAAGGGCCATTTAGTCCAACCACCTGCCCTTCAGGAATACACAATCAAATCTTTCCCAACAGATGGCCATCCAGCCTTTGTCTAAAAACCTCTAAGGAAGGAGACTCCACCACACCCCGAGGCAGCGCATTCCACTTCAGAACAGCTCTTGCTGTCAGGAAATTCCTCCTAATGTTTAGGTGGAATCTCTTTTCCTGTAGTTTGAACCCATTGCTCCGTGTCCTAGTCTCTGGAGCCACAGAAAACAAGCTTGCTTCATCCTCTCTATGACATCCCTTCAAATATTTAAACAGGGCTATCATGTCCCCTCTCAACCTTCTCTTCCCCAGGCTAAACATACCCAGCTCCCTAAGTTGCTCCTCATAGGGCATGGCTTCTAGACCTTTAACCATCCTGGTCACTTAGCAGTAAGGAAGACAAGGCAAGAGGAGGCAGTTCAGATCATGAAGGATCTCCTGGCCAAAAGAGAGGAAGAAATTAGGGTGCACTCACTGATTAAGTGCACCCTCCTTTTCTTTCTCCTGAAAATCCAGAGTAGCCACATCTTCATTATTTGAATTGCTCCCTCCCTTCCACCACCATCCCGCCCACTACCTTCTGCACCGGTAAGCAGCAGAAGCCTCTCCTGAGACTTGACAGCTGCTGTGGGGAAGATTTTAGATGAGGTGCAAAAGAATATCTCCCTGCACCCCATCCAAAAAGAGACATACAAGCATAGAAGCAACGTTCATAGGCACTCATGTCAATAACAGGATACTAACCTACTAACCTATATAGCTGACATACAGCCCAGTGTTGTGGACAATCTGATGCAGGATCCTTCAGTATCTTTTAGTATAAGAGAGAAGGAGAGACTTTTTTGAATAAAAGTCCTTGACCAAAGATTTATGGAGTTATCATAGGACATTATCAGACTAGCGTCTTAAAATGCTCTAATCATGGGAGTAAGGAAAGGAGAAACATAGTGGCATAATCACAGTAATTTTTGCACATTATTGTAATTGCAGGATTAAAACTCATGCCACAGTAACACTTGGCATCACATTGCCTTCTATTAAAACAATACTTATGATTTGTAGTGGTCCCCACATGCTCCTTTAAGGGAAAATGTTTACTTACTTCTGTGATTTCCCATGGGCGTGATCTCACGAGAAGATGCGACTTCACTGAAAGGCTCCCCAAACCCCTTAATTTAAAAAGTTAAGAAAGATAGAACAATGTAACATTAAAAGAATGTCCCATAGCTCGTTTTCCCGTTGTCACCTGCAAGTTTTCTTGCTGGCAACAGGGAGATGCAAAAGAGGACCATCCATTCCCTCTGTTACCTTGCAATTACAGTAGGACATGTTTTCACACACTCTTCAATACCGTGGAAACAGCGGTATTTAGAAGAGTTATTGTTGGGTTGTCCCATGAATTGAAAGCAATGCCTTATTCACGGCTGGAGCACACAATGAGCACACTAAGACTGCGACATCATATGATAAGGGAAAACGCTTCATGTTCACATGGCATGGTAATAATGCGATTTTTGCCATGTCTGATAAAGTCCATAATTTAGAGTGGTATCCAGCTACTCAGTATTGGTCCACTTTGGTGTCAATTGAATGTGAAAGAATTCAAAAAGCAAAACAGATGGCCTTGCATAACCCTGTGTTTTTAGTTATGCTGTTTTGCTGTTATGAAAAGTTGGAGGGATGGGTTGGTTTCCCCTGAGCTATACTTGTCCCAAAGCAGTAGAATTCGAGTCACACCTTGCTGGAGGACACTGAACTCATCAGCCCAAATTTCATCTGAAAAATGATATCCAACAAAGGGCTTTAAAAGTTGCAATTTTAGATTTAGCTGGGGGGGGTGAATCTGGGTTGAGGGGACACCATTGCCTTCCTAATGTCAACTCAGTCTCCGTAAATTAACATAACAAGGCAAACCCTATCATTAGGCAGAGTAAGTCAGCTGGTCCAGGCAGCAGATTTTATATGTTATGAAAGGGTAGCAATTTGTTAGTTGTATACTTTGTTATTGTTGCATTTCTGCCATTATGAATGAGAAGAGGTGTTTGTGGGATTTTCTGTCTCATATACCAATATAACTTGGCTGGCTTTGGATACAGAGTACCTTGCCCTGGTACATAGCAGAATTTCTTGGGTTGGTTCTGACAAACAATTTCAAGAACACTATGAGTCTACAGTGTTCTCTCTTCCAAAGGAAATTTATCCAGTAAAGGGATCTCTGAAGTTCCAGCCACTTGGGAATGTGAGAAATCAGAGTGTGAAACTGCATAGACAGACAGGCAGACAGAGATAAGCCCTACTTTCTGAGACTTGCTAAGCAAAGTTTAGCTCAGCAACCATGTTTTGTATAATGTACTTGTCTTGTCTTCTGTTATCTGAAGCAAAACCAGATTTGTTATTGTCATCATATGAGGATTGTGGGCTATGTTGGACTTGCAGGGTCATAAGACCTGGAATATACTGTTATGAAGGCACTAGTTTCTAGGAGCCCATTTACTTTGCACCTAATAAGGCCATTAGGCAAATATATCCTAAAAAGCCATAACTGTTATTTGCAGGGCAAAAATGTCATACTTCAACACAAAACATTTACGGTACTTTCCTTCTTGGTTTATTTAGAGATCTGAAGATTGAAAATTTCCTTCTAGATGAAAACAACAGCATCAAAATTGTTGGTAGGTGTATGTCAGATATAAAACACTCTTGTACCACAATTTCTCCTTGACATCTAATTTCTTTTACATCTATTACTACGTGAGCTGATTTGCTCAAGTGGAGTTCCCTTTCTTTTCTTCTTTCTTGCTGTTTACCCATGCCTCAAATCTGCTTCACCCAAATCTGCTCTATAGGATCCTGACCCTCTGGAGAAGATTTGGGGTCACAGAGGATAGAATTCAATCTACCAGTGGCTTCTGTTCTGATGGGAGAAGGATGCTGCTGGAGATGACTCAATGGGACAAATGGGTTGGGGCAGGGGGCTCTACTCTGACTCTGTGTCATTCAGCCTGAGATAAAGATTTCTCTCGCAACATAACAGAACAGTCAACATTAGTCATTGGACAACCTTCTCACTCCTACTACAGGGGTGGGCAGCTGTGAAAGGCAAGGGGGCACATTAGCCTTGGAGAACTTGGAATACCCCCTCCATTGCACCTGCTCGCTCGCTCTCTCTCTCTCTCTCTCTCTCTCTCACACACACACACACACACACACACATCAATGTTTGCCCCAAACACCTATGTCACCTCTAGGAGACATAGGGGACATTTTCACCATATTTTTAGATCCCCCTAAGTGATTTTAGGTCCAGGAAAGACTTTTTATTTTAATCAATAAGAAGTAAATGAAAGTAACTCCCATTTCACTTCCTGTGGTTTTTTAAAAAGGCATCTCCTGGGCCTAAATTGGCCAAGGAGGAAACATAGAAAACTGTCCCCATGACATTTGGGGGCATTTGAGGGGGTGGGAAATTGGGGGTGATGATTTTTTTTAATTACATTAATTTTGACCCAGTAGGCACCGAAGGGCCACAGGCTGCACTTTGCCTAAAACAATACTCAGTGGAAAGAATCCTAAAACAATACTCAGTGGAAAGAATCTATAGTAAGCAAAACTTTAAATCCACTTGGTAGCCCAAACAGAATAAACTAGAATCATGAGATTCACATAAATTTTGACTTACCTTTTGGCAGTTTAATCAGTAAGTCTGCTCTAGTTGGGACTCACTGTAGGATTTAGACCTAATTAGTTTTCCTTGGTTCTTTTTGAAACCACAAAATTTTCTGGACTCTAGACTGGCTTTCAATTAGGCCTTGATGAAAGGTGACGGTATCATCACCACAAACCATAGCATGAAGCCAAAGAACTGCTGTGGCCTTCCTACCATGGGTGAAGCCTTCCCCTCTACACCGCGTTTACTACATGACTTATCTCTCCCCTGGTAGCCTAGGTGTATTCTAGCACTGAGCACACAAAGTAGATTCCTGCCCATTTAAATTAAGAAAGCAACTTAGGCTGGACCCCAAGAAGAAAAATGAATTAACAAAATGTCTTCAGAAAAACTTACCATAATCTAGGGAAACCCCCATATGTGTTCACTTGGACCTTTGTTTCCCCGGTGTAGGACATGCAAGGGAAGTGATAGCAAAGGCTAAGTATTATTGAAAGGTCATTGAAAATCATTCCAATGTTGCTCCATCCTTCTTCTTTGCATCTTTACACCTTCCTCGTGTATACTTTTTTTAAAAAAAAAAAGATTAATTTTTATGACACAATGTTTCCACTCCTTTCTCAACTGGTGAAAATGCTGACATAAATTCACTTTTAAAATGTCATCACTAGCATGATCTGTGAGGGTTCACACTGAAATGAGTGAGGCAGTTAACACTTCTATGCCATTGTTCTGTGCTCTAAAATTCAGATAGACATTAACTGGCAGTAACATGGTGTCATGTTTTCAAAGTGTTCTTCTGAACTATAAGAGCTGTAAGTAATATTCTGAGTTCTTTGATACCAGTGTAGTGTTTTTGCACTTTAGTTAGTATTTCACTTTTAACCTGTGATGATCAGAAATTGAAAAGTAAATAAAGCACTTTAGTGTTTTATTTTTGCACTTTAGTTAGTGTTTTTGCACTTTAGTTAGTATTTCACTTTTAACCTGTGATGATCAGAAATTTAAAAGTAAATAAAGCACTGAAATATTTGCCTAATTTACAAAAGCCAAAGCTTTTGATAGCCTCAATGTCCATGGAGTAATATTATGGGTATTGCTGTTGCTGTGCACCTTCAAGTCGTTTCTGACTTATGGTGACCCTAAGGTGAACCTTTCATGGGGTTTTCTTGGCAAGATTTGTTCAGAGGGGGGTTGCCTTTGCTTTGCTCTGAGTCTGAGAGAGTGTATTTTGCCCAAGGTCACCCAGTGGGTTTCCATGGCTGAGCAGGGATTCGAACCCTGGTCTCCGGAGTCATAGTCCAAAACTCAAACCACTACACCCCACTGGCTCTCAAACTACCACACCACACTGGGCACAGAAGACTATAAAGGAAGGGCACAATCTTTGCATATAAGAGAACTTCTGCAACTTTGTGGTAGGCTACAGAAAACTATCTGAAACCTTAGAGCATCACTACCAGCCAGTGTAGTCAATAGTCACCTAAATAGATGGATGAATAGTATGATTCAGGCAAGCTCCTAGGTAAAATCGAGCCACAAAGTTTTAACAATGATAATTGCAACATAGTGGCTGTTCATGCATATTCTTCATTTGCTAACTACAAAGTGGCTAACACATTCAGTTGGGAGACCCTGGTTAAAATTCTCACATAGCCATGAAACTGAGTTAACAAGCACCATTCACTCTCTCTCTCACACACGCTCATATTAACCATAACCTCATAGGATTGTTGTGAGTATAAAATGGAGGGAGAGGAATTATGTATGCTCTATAAAGATCCTTGTTAGAAATGTGGGGGCCAATGACATAAACAAATGAATGCAATATACCAGTGCAGAATGGTCTAACACCAACATTCAGCACTGACAGTGTCAGCAGGAATATGTTATTGTTCTAATGAGTCACTTCCCACCCAGTTCAGGTGCTCACCTAATGTGAACATAGTACTTGATATATCCATCCACCTAACCTCCAGAAACAAAGGAAAGAAAAGGAAAAGATAAGAAAGGATGCACCATTTGTCATGTCATCACAGATGTGTAGAACTCCTCTGCAAAGAGCTCTTAGATGCCTATTGTGAAGGAAGGAGGGATACCCTCTTGCTCCTCCACCATCACAATAATAGACTCTTACACCAAGTAAATGCCTGAACTGGGCCAAAGGGTAATAAGAAGTCAAGTGGGAAGAAATCAAACCATATACATGCACGTGGGAAGCAACACTTGCTATATGAAGTCTGTGGAATGAGAAACAATGGGGAAAATACATAGGTCCCATCTACACAAGGGGAAAAAATCTGAAGTACCTCATAGTATTGGTATCTTGCAATAGCAGCAACATGTCTAAATGGTTTTTCTGGCCTTGGAAGCCCCCATAAGCCTCACATTCCAGAGGGCAGCCGCAAATGATTTACTTGCATTAGTTCTTCAATGCCGGTAGGGTGGTGTTGTTTTGTGTTTTTTTTGTTTTGTTTTGTTTTGTTTTTTAAAGAAAGTCATCCCAAGGTGCACTGGTGCAATAGAGCAATTTTCCAACTTTACAAGAAAGCAAAACAGAAAATGTTGATCCTTTTTATTGCCTTAGCGAGCGATTGCTAAGGTGAAAATCCAGCATGGTGGCAGTAGGCACTTGCCCTCCTAGCAAGCCCCGCCTCCATTCGTGCCCGGCCAATCAGCTTTGTGTTTCCCTTTGAGGTTTTTATTGTTCTATAGTCCAAATGAGGAAAAATGCGCATCTGCCTCGCGGTTTTTGAAAAAGTACGGGGAAATCTGTGAAGGCTTTTACCCTGTTGTTGTTGCCATGTTGGGTCCCCTTCCTTCCGAATAGTGTGGATTGGTGCTAGATCCTGTTTAGACAGGTAGGATTCCCAGCGAATTCCATGAGGGGTATTTTCGCCATTTAGATGGGCCCATAGTGTTAACAGGGGTGAAAACAGAAATGAGAAGTGGTGTAACATGAGAGTGAGCTGTACTGGCCTCATTAAGAAGACTTTTTGCTTCAGCTAATTATGTGGTGGGAGTTTGTAGTAGGGTTTTTTTTTTTTAATAACATCATTAAAGAGGTCCCCAATAAATATGTATGTTTGTATACTTTGTGTGTGTTGGTTTGTTCAGATTTTGGATTGAGCAACATTATGAAGTTTGAGGGCCTGTCTCAGGAACTGCTAAACACACAGTGTGGGAGTCCAGCCTACGCAGCCCCAGAACTTCTGGCTCATAAGAAATACGGACCAAAAGTGGACGTCTGGTCCATGTAAGTAGAGGAGGGAATACTTTTACTTTTTCTATATCACTTTTAGAACACAAATGCTGCTGCTGCCGCTGCCAACACCACCACCACCATTATCTCTATATATACCTCACATAAGGAGCTTACTTGTGGCATTCCGCAAGGCACCATCCTGTCCGCAATACTGTTTAACATCTATATGAAGCCACTGGGCGAGATTATTCGGAGTTATGGGGCCGGGTGTTATCAGTACGCTGATGACACCCAGATCTATTTCTCCTTGTCCCGATTGTAGGCCTCGAATTCTGATGGCGTCTCTCCTCTTAATGACTGTCTTAAAGCAATAATGGGCTGAATGAGGAAAAACAGTTTGAGATTAAATCTGGACAAAACAGAGGTGCTCACAGTAGCAGCCCCCAAACCAGGAGTTGGGTTGCAACTTCCAGTCCTGGACAGGGTCACGCTCTCTGTTAAGGATTGTGTTCGCAGTCTAGGGGCGCTCCTTGATTCATCAGTTCAGATGACTAGTCAGGTGAATGCGACGGTCAGGGGCGCCTGTTATCAGCTTCGGCTGATACGCCAGCTACATCCTTTCCTGGAAGTAAGGGACCTCAAGACTGTAGTGCATGCACTGGTAACCTCTCGTCTAGATTTCTGCAATACACTCTACATGGGGCTCCCCTCGTGCTTGGTCTGGAAACTTCAGTTGGTACAAAATATGGCAGCCAGAGTGGTCTCAGGAACATCTCGGAGAGACCATATAACTCCAGGATTAAAATCTCTCCACTGGCTGCCTATCAGTTTCCGGGCCCAGTATAAGGTGTTGGTTATTACCTTTAAAGCCCTAAATGGCTTGGGTCCAACTTATCTTTGGAACCGCCTCCTCCCATACAATCCTCCCCGTGCACTCCAGTCCTCTGGGAGGAATTTGCTTCAGCCACAAAAATCTAGGCTGTCTGCAACCTCCCAGAGGGCCTTTTCAGTAATCGCCCCCAAATTATGGAATGGCCTGCTGAACGAGATCAGATGATGAGCTTAAGTAGCTTTTAAAAAGCACTAAAGATGGATCTCTTTCGGCAGGCCTTTCCTGATTAGATCTCAGCCTCAGAAGCTGCATCTCCTGGCCTCTTTTAGTCCTTTACCCTGACTCACAGGCTGTTGATTTTTGTATTTGTTTATTTATGTGATTTTAAGTTTAGGTGGATTTTAATTTGATACTAGTTTAATATCTTTTTATGGGGGTGGGTGGGGCTTAGGGATTTTGATCTGTATTGTTGTATTTTAACTGTTGTAAGCTGCCCCAATTGTTTTTAACAGAGGGGTGGGGTAATAATAATAATTATTATTATTATTATTATTCCCAAAAAAACTGGGATGCAACAAACCTGTCAAATCAATCGTTTTGATACTCACTGTACCAGTAGCAGCTGGTGGCTTCCAGGTCAGCAGGGTGGCCAATCCATTTGAGTTTTTACTCTTGGCTTTAAAGGAGATAAAGATGTGGAACCTTATCTGCAAATAGTTTAAGCACCTTGGACAACTTCTTTAAGTTTGGAGCTAAAAGCTGGTGTGGATCTCATGCTCCACTGACATGACAGCCACCCAAGATCACTGCACTGTAAATATAGAAAAATGAGGCTGAGGTGTGTCCAAGGCCACTTGTTGCATTCATAGATTAAGGCACATTTAGTCTGGACCCAAAA
The DNA here is from genome assembly GCA_030847615.1 of Gambelia wislizenii. Lineage (NCBI taxonomy): Eukaryota > Metazoa > Chordata > Lepidosauria > Squamata > Crotaphytidae > Gambelia > Gambelia wislizenii. The sequence goes on along the minus strand of JAUMIR010000001.1, from coordinate 157,169,306 downwards.
GGAGGCTACCTTGCACAGTCTAGGGATTCTGAGCCCACAGTATCTGAATGGTACTTCAGGGCCTTCTGGAGTGGCCTCGACTGTGATACAACAAGCTGCCATTGGATGAAAAATAAGAGGATCTTACTCCGTTCCTCCACACGAACATGGAATTGTAGTTTTTGAGTCTGCTGGATATGAAGGTCTGCCATTCCCCAATAAAGTTCCAGGATGAAATTACTTCCCATGCCATCCTCAAGCTTGCATGATTATTTTTCTGCCTCATCTTCCACTCTGCTCACCTTCACCTCTCACCCTGGTCATGTGGTGAAGGGCTGTAAGTGCCATGCTAGTACAACAGCTGATCTCCTTGTCATAGAATCATAGAGCTGGAAGAGACCACAAGGGCCATCTAGTCCAACCCCTTGCCATGCAGGAATGCCCAATCAAAGCATTAGGATTGCTCTGCCCATTTAGCAAAGTCTTGTGGTACCTTAAAGACATAATAATATACTATGATGCAATGGGATTTGTGCCCTGAAAGCTTATGCCACCATTCTTGGTGGAGCAATGTTTAAGATGCCTCATGGCTTTCCAAACAAAGAGGTATGGCATAATAGCCTAACTTCAGAGGAGGATTCTTGTACATTCTTTGCTTAAGACACTGTTCTTGGCTTGGTTCTCTTTTGAATGGGGAGATACAATCAGGAGAATGACTTAAGCACACACACCCCGTCCCCTGCGTGAAGACAGCTTCTTCAGTGAATTCGTTTTTTTCTGATATACGCTCTTGGGGGTAAGAGAGTCACTGGTAAATGGAAGAAATATTTGTTGCACAGGACTTGCTTACGTATTTATCACTGGAGTGGTCTGTGTTATTATTTCTGACACATGATGAAAATTAGGAGAAAATCTGCTTTTTATTTAAAGAAATACATATACCATTAAAAACCAGAGTGTTCTGTCACAGTTTGGTTAATTTTTAAAGAATAACCAGTAAATGTTAATATTCATGAACTCTTCATATTTGTTTACAAAAAGTTTGGTATATTCCAGAATTTGGAATCCAGAGTTTATTTCCAGCTTTACACTTCACTCTTCTTTGACAGTAACCTAGGAAATGTACCAGGAATTCACTAGGTTAATGTTGATTATTTAATTTATAATTTGAATGAAAAAAATGTTTCATTGGTTGTACAGGTTGAGTATCCCTTATCCAGAATTCCAAAAGCCAAAATATTCCAAAATACAAAATTGTCCACATGAGTGGCTGAGATGGTAATACCTTTGCTTTCTGATGGTTCAATGTTCACAAACTTTGTTTCATACACAAAATTATTTAAAATGTTTTGTATAACATTACCTTCATGCTATGTGTATAATGTGTATATGAAACATGTGACTTGCCCAAAGTCACCTATGGCTGAGCAGAGATTCAAACCCTGATCTCCCAGAATCCTAGTTCAATATACAAACCACTACACAATCCTGGCTAGGTTATATAAGAGCAGGATACTGCATTATGTTGCATTCACAACCATTTCATGTTGTTTTTCTCCTTGACAGAGGAGTTAGCATGTTTGCCATGATGACTGGCACATTACCATTCACTGTGGAGCCATTTAATATCAAGCAACTTCATCTCAAGATGGTTAATGGTGAAATGAATCCCATTCCCCCCAATGTTTCAACAGGTAAGCCATTTCCAGTCCTATATTTTATGCAAGGTTTAGGATCTATTCAAAACGATGTACTCCTTGGTCCTCTTGTTTTCACTAGGGCTGACATTCTGTTAGTGAGATATGCATGTGTAAGTCATCGAATGCATGCAGGATGAATTATTCTCCATAAAATGCAACAGACATACACTGCTGAGTAGGAGCAGAGTTGTGCATATAGCAACATTGTGCATTGTAGTTATCCACTGTACATTGTGGTTATGCACTGTGCATTGTGCATTGTGGTTGTGCATGGTACATTGTGGTTGCACATTGTATGTTGCGCATTACTCATTGTGTATTTTGACTGTGCGTTACTCCTTGCACAATGGCACTCAGTCATCGACATGTGTCGCTTGACATTGCTATTCTGCATGTGGGTTGTGTAATGCTGGTGCAATGTATCTCTGCATGCAGATACAGGTCGCCACCTATATGTGCAGGTGAAACGTTCCTAGATTTACTGGCATCAGTTACACGACAGTTTTTATCACGGGGAGAAATGGGATTTCCTGATCCTGAGTTTGTCCCTTGTTGTTTACACGATTTGTCCCTGGATGAACAATATCCCGGGATTGTTGTTTACACAACAACCTTTCCCATGATGAAAGCAAGATCCTGAGACATAGTATCCTGTGTTTTTTTTTTGTTGTTTGTTTACATAGGAAAAGGTTTCAGGATATATATATTTTTTGCTGTCAGTCAAGGATGCGATTACTCGTTTTTTCACAACCTCAGTGACGTACTTCCTGTAGAGTTTCCCACCATGAGTGATGCTATTGGCTGCCACAAATGTTTGCTCAAGTTTCTGCATTGGTCAAAGAAGGAAGGTGAAGGCAATCCCCTCTACACAATTCAAGTAAAAAAAAAAATCCCCTGATGGGCTTGCCACAGAGGTTAATGCCAAATATATGTAAAAATCCATTTAAAGGGAGATTGATGGCACAGACACACAACCCTTTAAAAAACACAAGCCTTGGTGGTGCAGGGGATGGGGAGGGAAGTAAAAGGGAGAGGCGAACGGGGAGGCCCAAGGTTGGCAGTGAGAGAATCCATTTTAAAAACACAAGCCTCCATGCAGGGGACGGGGAGGGTGACTGATCCCTCCTTCTCTGAACTCTGTGCCCGCCCCTGCCCACCTCAATTTCTGGCCATCACCTACTCCTGAGATATTTTGTCCCGACCTGTTCACATATCCAATTTTCTGCAACCTCCCAAGACTTTTTTTAAAACATGGGACAAACGGAAGTTACGGAAAGTCACGCTTCTTGGAGGATATATGGCGGCCCCCTTCTGAAAAGCTCGAGTCGTCATGATGAACGTGTGAACAACCAGGATTCATCATGAGTTCATCTCACAACATTTTCATCATGTAAACGGCCCCACTGTGAGGGAGGGTGAGAATACCAACCCTTGTAGTGCTCAAAGGGGAACATCCACACATGTAAGGGACACTTATGCATGAATATATCCCTAACAGAGTTCTGGCTGAAGACTGATAATGATACTTTTTTCTGTGTAATGAGTACTATTTATGCATTAATTTTACTTGTCACTTTGGCTAAGCTAAAAATGTTTTGTTAGTGCATGGAAATGTAGTGATTAGGGGATATCCAGCACCTTCCCAGAGCCCGTGTCGCTACAACAGTACAATGGTGTGGTGTGGGAGCAATAAGGCTCTTATTTTCTCTCTCTCTCTCTCTCTCTCTCTCACACACACACACACACACACACCACCAAGTGGTTCCCCAAGGCAAGCCTCTCATAGAATCATAGAGTTGGAAGAGACCACAAGGGCCATCCAGGCCAACCCCTTGCCATGTAGGAACACCCAATCAAAACATTTCCGACAGATGGCCATCCAGCCTCTACCTCCAAAGAAGGAGACTCCACCACACTACAAGGCAGTGTATTCCACGTCTGAACAATTCACACTGTCAGCTGTTCTTGCTGTTCAGTTCTCCATCCAGGCAGGTGGCGTACAATGGAGTGGGGGTAGAAAGACTTGTGAAAGCTGTCCAGAGAGACAAGGCAGCAAAAATACTATGAAGGGAATAGCTCAGTCTTATGATCATGACTTTGCAACTGGATAGAAAAACAAAACCCTGCCCTCCTTTGTCTTAATGCCGGTTTGATCTGCAGCATAGCTTAGAAAAGTTACTTTGCGGGGGAGTTTTTAATTTACAATGATTTCTGCTTTGGGAATTCTGGGAGTTGTTGTCCCCCCAAAATAACTTTTCAAAATCACAACCCACAGAACTTCACAGCTTTTTCACAGGATAGAGACAACCATAACAATTGTGGAACCATGGGACAAGAGGGAAGGGAAGGCTGAGGACTTTTTCAAAGGCTATACCTCCCAAGCACAGAGTGGGTGCCAAACAATGAAAAGGGGCAAGGATAATGTTTTGGAGGAGGAGGTGGGCAGTCGCTGTGTGCGATAACATTTTAGAACAAACCGATGCTTTAATCCTGCAATGCTTCTGAAAGTGTGTAAGGTAAGAGAGTTATCGTGTTGTTGTTACAGACAATTGCATTGTCTGTAACATTTGCATGTGGGATAGGATCCTCATGCAATAAGGCTCTAAGCAACAAGACATTAACTGAACAGGACATTAGTCACAAATGAATCTTGCTCTGGCCAGACCAACATAGGTAGGTCACCCATTTCTGCTTGGAAACATTGAAGAGATACATTGTCAAGGCACCTTTACACCTCTGTTTTCCTCCCCTTATCATATTACTGCCACAGCCAAGGTCAAGCAGAGTAGCATAGATATCATGAGTGTTCACACCCAACCAGCCACATTTACAGCTGTCAAGGGGAAACCCAAATCTAGGCTGGCTGAGACTGCTTTCTCCAATGCAGAGCTCCAGAGGCAAGAAACTGAGGTCTCCTATTATTATTAGTTTAAAAATATAATAAAACTTATGCAAACTAAACATGAAAATAAGGTAAGAAAATACAAGAAAGAAGAAAGTAAAAGTGAAGAAGAGAAAAAAAGATGTCCAATATTTTTATGGCAGTTACACAGTTATACGTAACAGCTGTACGTCACTCTTCTCATAACACAAATAACTATGTTCTCCTTCCAATAATCTAATCTCATTATCAACCCCCTAAATCACCAGCTCTCACCTTCTATTTCTCCCCAAACCTTAAGAAAACTTTCATCAATAACTTTTCTCATATCAAATCAATTGACATATCTATTTCTACTATACTATATTTATCAACTCCAATGCCCATCCCTCCTTTTCCACAAATATCTAAATTCTCTTCAGGCATTCTAACCATTCTAAACAATAATTTCTTGATTTATCCTATAACAAACTCTATGGCCTTCAAATCTATCTCCTTAACAACCTCTCTCTCTCTCTCTCTGGCTTCTCTTCGCAAACAAAGATTCAGGAAGGACTCATCCCGCACTTTCTGCAAGCGCGCTGATGACTAAAAAGGCCAATCTGAGATAGACATGTCCGGTTGCAGAAAGCACAGCAGAAGGTTTCCTTGGGTGATGTTTCCGGATTGTGATATTTTCTGCATTGTCGTTTCTCTTCAAGACTTGTTCAGCATGAGTTCTCAAATAAGGCTGCAGCATTGTGGATTGTGTGTCTCCATGCCTCCCGATGTGAGGCCAGGGCGGACCATTGTTGGTGATCAATGGGACCCCTGGTGGTGCAGTGGTTAAATGCCAGTACTGCAAGCCACCATGTTGCAAGTTCTATTCCAGTGGGCTCTAAGGTTCACTCGGCCTTCCATCCTTTTGTACGTTGATAAATTGAGTACCCAGCTTGTGGGGGAAATTAGCTAACACACATTGGAATCTGTTTAATGCAGTGTAGATGTATAAATTGCTATTGCTTAAAACAATTTGTAAGCCACTCTGATAGCCTTGTGGCTGAAGAGCGGGGTATAACTCACTAACTAACTAACTAACTAAATAAATAAATAAATTTGGCCAAGCCTGAGGTGTTGTTTCAGGGAGTCCTTGGATCGCTTTTTTGGAGTGCCCCTCATACGCTGACCCATGGCGAGTTCACCGTAGAATACTATTTTGGGGAGGCGATGATCCTCCATCCTAGAAACATGCCCTGCCCAGCGCAGCTGTGTTCTCAATATCATGGCCTCAATGCTGGTGATCCCTGCTTGCTCAAGGACAGCAACATTCATCACATAGTCAGTCCAGTGTATATTTAGGATTGTGCGTAAACAGCGCTGATGAAAGCGTTCGAGGAGTCATGTGGTGATAGGTGACCCATGTTTCAGACCCATAAAGGAGAATAGACAGTACAATAGCTCTATACATACTGATTTTTGTGCTTCGCCTTAGATGTTTATTACTCCAGACTCTTTTGTAAAGTCTTCCAAATGCGCTATATGCTTTTGCTAATCTGTGATCAATCTCTTTGTCAATCTTGGCATCTGAGGAGATGATGCTTCCCAGGTAGGTGAACTGCTGAACGGACTTAAGCACAGAGTTGCCGATGGCAATGTGGGGATGATGGTGTTCATCCTGTGGTGCAGGCGGGTAGAGAAATTCCATATTCTTAAGGGTGACTTCCAGCCCAAACAGCTCTGCTGCTGTTGTGAAGCAGGATGTTAGGCGCTGCAGAGCTGCTTCTGTGTGGGCAACAAGGGCAGTATCATCAGCGAAGAGCAGTTCACGGACTAGATAGTTTAGTCTTAGTGCGAGCCCTCAGATGGCTTAAGTTAAACAAGCTACCATCAGTACGGTAACGTATATAGATGCCGTCGTCTTCTTCGAGCTCTGCCGTAACCCTTTGGAGCATCATGCTGAAGAAGATTGTAAATAAAGTTGGGGCAAGAACACAACCTTTTTCACTCCATTAGTTATTAGGAAAGACTCTGAAAGAGCATCGCCATATCTGACTTGACCACGCTGGCCCTCGTGTAGCAAGATAATCATTTTAAGGAATTTGGGGGGACGTCCTAGTCTTTCCAGGATCTGCCACATATCTTTCCTACTCACGGTGTCGAAGGCTTTGGTGAGGTCAACAAATGTTACATAGAGACCCTTGTTCTGCTCTCTACATTTTTCTTGCAGTTGTCTAAGGGCAAATACCATATCTGTAGTGCTCCTATTGGCTTTCAGGAAGAAGTTCTTCTACAATGGCAGGAACTAATCTGTTCAGGAGTATCCTTGCGAGGATTTTTCCAGCAATAGAGAGCAGTGTTATGCCTCAATAGTTTGAGCAATCGGATTTTGCTCCTTTTTTCTTGTACAGGGTGATGATGACTGCATCTCGGAGATCTGATGGCAATTCCCCCTTTTCCCAGCAATTCACAAGGAGTTTGTGGAATTTATCATGGAGTACATGACCTCCGTGTTTCCAAACTTCAGGTGGGATTCCATCAATCCCAGCTGCCTTGCCGGTTTTCAACTGCTGTATGGCCTTAAGGGTCCCTTCCAAAGTGGGAGCTATATCCAATTCATTTTTCACCGGTTTTTGTATCATGGATAGCTGAGCCTTGGACTACTCGGTTGGCACTAAAGAGACTTTGAAAATGTTCAGCCCACCGATTCAGGATGGAGGCTTTATCAGTAATTAATGTTTGACCATCTGTACTGCATAAGGAACTTTGGACCTGATAAGTAGGTCCAAACACTGCCTTAAGAGCTTCATAAAATCCTCTAGAATTACCCAGATCTGCTCAGCTTTGTGTCTTTTCTGCTATATTGATCCACCACTTTTTCTGTATGTCTCGGAGTTTTTGTTGAAGTTTACTACATGTGAGAAGGAAAGCTGCTTTTCTTACATGGCAACTTGGCTGGGCAAGGTATGCCTGGTGAGCAGTTCTCTTCTTTGCCAACAGCTCCTCGATTTCTTGGTTGTTTTCATCAAAGCAGTCTTGATTTTTCTTGTGGGAGAACCCGAGGGATTCTTCTGCAGACTGGAGGATACTGTTTTTCATATGTTGCCAAAGCACTGTAGGAGAAGGATCTGTCGGATGGTCTTCAAGTTTTGTTTGCAGGTTTGCCTGGAAGTTGTCTCTCATGGTAGCTTGTTGAAGACTGTTGACTTGGAATCTCTTCTTTAACATGCCACCCCTCTTAGGTTTGAACTTAAGATGAAGATTTAGTTTACATCTGACGAGGCGATGATCTGTCTGGCATTCTGCACTGGGCATCACTCGGGTATGACGGACATTGCAAATGTTTCTCTGGCGGACTAGAACATAGTCAATGAGGTGCCAATGTTTGGATCGGGGATGCATTCAGGTTGTGTTCAAGCTATCTTTCTGCTGAAAGATTGTGTTTGTAATAGTCAGCTATTGTTCTGCACAGAACTCTATCAGGAGGCGTCTGTTATCATTGCAATTTCCAACACCATGCTTGCCTAAGACACCTTTCCAGGCTTTAGAGTTCTTTCCTACTCTGGCATTGAAGTCACCAAGGATAATAATTTTACCTTCTACAGGGACTTTTTGTATGAGTTGGCGTAGGTCTGTGTAGAATTTGTCTTTCTCTACAGGGTCGGCTTGCATAGTTGGGGCATATATACTAAAGAGAACAACATGTGGGAGACGTAAGGAAATAATGCGATCGGAGTGTCCTGTTGGCAAGGTTTCGAGTTTGGAGGCAATGGAGTTTTTAATCATGAAGCCTACTCCTGAAAGATGTTTTTCGGTTTTGGGTTTGCTAGACCAGTAAAGTCTGTAGCTGGAGCCATGTTCTTTAAGGCTGCCTTCCTCATGGAGATGAACTTCACTAAGAGCAGTGATGTCAATATTAAGTCGTGATAGTTCATGGGCTATTAGAGCAGAACGACGCTCAGGCCATCCACTATCTTCAGAGTCTCGCATGGTTCTGATGTTCCAGCATGCAAGTGTCAGTTTATTTACACCTTTGGAGGCTGGTGTGTGCCTTTGTTTCTTTGCCTTGGTTTGACCTCATCAGAAGATTCCCGTTGGCCGCGGCCAGCCAACCAGGTAGTTGGGGGTGAGCTTTCATTAGGCCACCTTTTCTAGGCCCCTCTCCATATGGAGCAAGCAGTGCTCTCCTTTAAAAAGGCTGCTTGGTCGTTCAGGATGCTGCCGAACAAGACTGTCATCTCCCGGGTCAGCCTCGAGTGACCAAAGTCCTGAACTGCCTGCATGCAGGGTTGGGTCTGCAGCTTCCAATGCATCTTTACACCTGCCATTTCGTCCCTTGCCTATCACTGCAGGGTTTTTGTTTTGTTTTGTTTTGTTTTTTGGAATTGCATTTGTCCTTTGAGCCTGTGCAATGGATTTTTCTGGTGGAGCGCAGCATGCACAGAACTGGCCTCACCCTTTAAACCAAAGGTTCACCTGCTGGCCTTGCAAGCATGGACGGTAGCAGTGAGGTCCTCGGGCTGTAGGTTTGATTTAGAGTTTCCTTCTCTTAGATGGTTGACCTTACAGGGTTGGACGAGCACCATATGCCCGGGTTTGGGATTAGAGTTTTCCTTCTCCTAGGATGGTTGCCATAAGGCTAGAGAGCCCATCCTGCCCTTTGACGCTCTTTGTCAAACCCTTCAGTTTTGACCTGTCTGTCATGGGAGACCCTACCAGTGGCTATTGTGGCACCGCCAGCATAGCTCAAAACATCATTAGGGTACGCAAGCCTCTCTCCCACGACAAGGGGGCGTCAATGGAGAGGACCTATATTAACAACCTATATTTCTGTTAAACTATCCTTATATTATAACCCAAACATTCCATGGTGACTATACATCATTTTGTAAAAGTTCATTTTCTAAAAATTCATTTTATAAACATTCTCCTTAAAAACATAACATTATCCAATGTTTCTTTAGTCACATATTTTTCCATTAATCCATCAGTACATTATCGCCAGGATTCATAACCCATTTACCACACATTCTCAAATTTCTTCTTCATTTTATATTTAACTTTTGGCTTTTTTATCTACGGTACCTTACAAACTTAAACATTCCCCTTTGAGATTTTTCAAGTGGTGCATCAATTACCATGATAAACACTACTTGCAATAAAAACATCACTCTGAGCAAAACATTCTCTCCATCCCAATGTTTCCCCCTCCCCATCAACAACAAAGTCAAGCCCTTCCCCTCCAAATAAATACTTCTCCAGTCCCTTTCATATTCTAACACAATTCTTCTGAAACAATAGGAGATCCATCATCATAATCAGATTATGTAATTTTTTCCTCAACCTTAGAATTTAATTTATGAATCAACTCAGGCTGGTCTCCCATATTCATATACATTTCTTTAATTGGATCTTTCCCTTTTACTTCACTTATGCTTTCAAGTTGACTTTCCAGTCTTTCCACTTCTCTTCACTTTGTGTTGTAAACCAAACTGTCTACTTCACAACTTTTTAAAATTCCTTAAACTCATTTCTCATATCTTCCTTAAGTCATTTTATCCAGTTCCATGAAATCACTTCTCAGACCTCTAATCTCTTCCTATAGCATCTATAAAGTTTCTGAGGGAGACTCCATCTTCCTGGATTCAGCAATTACAGAGTTAAAAACAAGAGAGCAATCCAATTCAGTCTCACCTCACTGGCTCCAACACCACCATCTGGTTATTCTCAATGTTCCCAGCATGATCATTGTCATGTTCTTGCATTCCCAGATTCAGTGAATATCAGTTTTAGAGTTCATCAGAAAACTTTATTGTCAGAAATACCAGAAACATACCATACACGGTTGTTGCTGAGAACTGAAACTTAAAGGCTACACATTATATAAAAAGGATATTACAATCTATAAAATATGGCAGGTTCTAATACCATTGGCTAACCATCATGCCCTGTCATGGCATTCCCTTACACCGGCCTGCATCTTCTTCCCAGGCTGACTTTGCTGCTGCATTATTATTTTTTCCCAAGCCAACTGAAAACCATTACCACCTCCCTCCACAGTTGGCAAAAAACACTTATTAACAAGTACCAACAAACGAAACACAATGAGTATCAAGGTTGCAGAAAGATAACTGAAAATGGAAGGATTGTGCACTGACAGGGACCAATCCTGACAATCATCTTGCAATGTAAATAAAGCCTCTTTCTCATGGAGAGATGTCCTCTTTATTGAAAACATATTCAATGGTAAAATAAAAATGTTTTATCTTTTAAAGTTGCTGTTTCTTCAATTCCTTATATAACTTTTTCTCTTTTCATTGAAATCTTGTAAATAATCTTTTCTCCTCTGATCTTGTACTCACCAGAGTTTTTTGTTCTGGCTGCCATTAGAAGACTTTTCTTCATTTACAAATTGAGCCATTAAACCATAAAAAGTGATTAAGAAAGTAAGAATTTTGTGGCTCCAATGTCATTTACAGCTCACTAAGCAGCCAGGGCTTTGATGCTCCTCCTGCTTCACACTTGCTTCTGACCACCACCAAAATAGCAGCTCCCTCTGGAGGAGGAGCAATATTTACTTGTGGGCAATCCCTATGCTCTCTTCCTTGTCCAAAGAGGACTCTATTAACTAATGACTTCCTAATTAGTCAAATATTCTGCTGCTTAGCTTTGTCTGCCTGGAGCATAAAGCAGACATGTCAGTTCACCATATTCCTCACCTGGAAGTCCACAAGGAGTTGAGGTCTCAAGCAGAATCTGAAAGGAGAAGTACAACTTGTAGAATGGACTGCTCTGAGGACCAGATAAGGGTAGGAGATTAGGCTTGTGATATGTGTGCTGGATATTGCCAGTCCAAAGATTTCACACTGTTGGCCAGTTCTGAGAGCCAGTTAGTCACACTCCTGTTTCCTTCTGTACCTGAAGGAGAAACTGTCTTGGGTAGCTCCTTTGGCTGATAACAAAGGCCACAAAGCTCTTGGTTTAAACTTTGCCGACCTTTATACCATTTTCAATCATTTGGGTAACTTGCAATGATTCACTGGGTTGGATCCTGATTTAGCCATAGATATATTGAAATTAATGAGATTTATACAATTTATATGATTAAATTAGATCCTGTTGATTTCAGTGGGTCTTTTTAAAGTATGACTAAGGCCTTGTCTGCACAGGTCAAATGAAATGGCTTCCCCATGTTCCCACAGCCAGCAGTCTGGATGATGCAGGGTTTTTTCCCCAATCCTTATCTGAACTGTCCAGACTATATCCAGGCAGTTTCAACAAGAATCCAGGGCAAATACCCCTTAAAACAGAGTGGAAACATGCTTTAAAAAGATCACTGTTTGCTGCAGTTCTTCCAGAGAAAATGGTGAGTTCCATTATTGCAAGTGGTAGTGTCTGCACATGCAGCCTGCACAGTGCCTGGCACAGCCATTTTCCAGCTGGGTCACATGCATCACATCTGCTGAGGTCACCATGAGACACCCAGCCATGTGACTATGGCCGAGCACCTCGCTCCAGGCCTTGGAAGATGTGACCAGCACAGGGAAGAGAAGTGCCAGTTCGGGCATGGGCCATGGGTGTTGCTGCAACGGAAGGAAAGGTAATAGGAGGTAATGTTGCAGGCCTGGGGCTGGATTATTCTGGCCAGAACATGGAGTATTCTGGCCAGTGTAGACCAACCCTGTGTCTTGATCATGAACACTATAATTATGTTGTAGTATCAGCTTACTTTTCTAAGTATTAAAAACTAGGCAACACCTGATATACTTGTAAAAAAATTAAACAGATTTAAACAAAATTGTTAGCCAATATGAAAGACCTGTGCTTGTCCTTGTTGCAACATTATCCCATTAACCTCTTTGTTTTGAAATAAATGAATAAATTAGAAAAATATTTGATGAATTGATGGATATTATGTCATTAGACAAATGTGGAGCAATTGTCAAGGGCCATCAGGACATTTATGAAGGGCTAATCTCTAACCCAGGAGTTCTCAACCTTTAGTCCTCCAGATGCTTTGGATCTCAGTGCCCAGAAGTTCCAGCCAATGTGACCAATGCACAGGAATTCTGAGAGCTGAAGTCCCAAATAGCTGGAGGACCTAAAGTTGAGAGCCACTGGTCTAGCCTGAGTGACCAGGTGCACAAAGAGGAAAGGGCTCCTGTTCCTTGATAGCTGAATAGACAATGTTCTCAGTTCAGGTTCCTGAACCCAATTCTGTACAGTCATTAAAGGTATAGGAGACTTGTCTTCCATTGAATCTGAACAGTGTAGTGGGAGCCTTTCATTTGATATTAGCACAGAATAGCACCGTGTTGAACAAATCATGGCTAAAATGGGTTGATTTTTGTAATGCAAAAGATTGCCTTAATTGAATTAGAAACAATTTTACTATGTTGTTGTTGGCCAGAATTCACTAAGGACTTTATCATACTAGTGTCTCAAAATGCTGTAATTCCACAATTGAGGAAAGCGAAAATATAGTGGCATGATTACAGGAATTATCACATGTCACCATAATCGCATGATACTACTGTCACAGAATTATCACACAACCACCACTAGCAGTTTAAGAAGGGATTTCAGCTCACGCTATAGTAACAATTGTCTTCTCATTGCCTTCTAATAACAGAGTATTAATGCCTCCTGCTAGCCATTTTCTTAATGCATGCGCCCTTAAGAAAAAAAAAGGATCCCTGGTGGCGCAGTGGTTAAATGCCAGTACTGCAAGCCACCATGTTGCAAATTCGATTCCAGAGGGCTCCAAGGTTCACTCAGCCTTCCATCCTTTTGTAGGTCGATAAAATGAGTACCCAGCTTATGGGGGCAATTATCTAATACACACTGGAAACTGCTTAATGCAGTATAGATGTGTAAATTGCTATTGCTTAAAAATCAATTTGTAAGCCGCTCTGATAGCTATTGTGGCTGAAGGGCGGGGTATAAATATCTAATTAAATTAAAAATTAAATTAAATTAAAACTTCTCTTCTGCAATTTTGCATGGGTGAGATTTCAGCTGTTCTCATGAGAATACATGAGACTTCACTCGAAAACATTAAAAACAGATAAATAACCAAAGAAATTAACCAAAAAACACTGAAACAAACATAAAAAGGTACCAAGAAAAGGCAACAGTTGATTAAAAGAGTGTCCTGTAGGTCCTCCGTACATTCTCCCCCAGAAGTTTAATTTTGTGTTCTTGTTGGGAAAGGGGACGGGGCGAAGAGGACTACCCATTCATGCTGGAACCGCTTGTCAGTACTGCAAAAAGAGTGATATTGGGGGCTATTGACGGCTTTGCCCATGAATTAAAAGTTACACCTAATTAACAGGAGGAGCACGCATGGACCACGGGAAGACGACGATGATGTGCGATGAGAACCCATTTATGATACTATCACATTGTAATCCCACTATTTCAGACCTGTATGGTAAAGCCTAAGGCAGTTGCAAATGCATAACCTAAAGTTACACATTCATGATTGTTTCATATTCATGATCTCTACATATTCATTAGTTTAGGGTATATGTAGGGACAGTGAAAGTTTCCCAGTCCTCACCTACCAGGCAGCAGCCACTGGGATCAATGGGGGTCTGTTCTCCTGTTGATCGGGAAGCAGTCGACTGATGTTCCCACCCACCCAATCTCCAGCACAAGGGGGAAATGTGGTAGGCACCCTTATGCAATGGAAATCACTCATGGGAGAGTGTGAAAAAGTAATTGGGGCTTGTGGGGGTCAAGCCAGAAGACACTGTGCAACTGCCTTAGAGAAATCCAGCCATGATGATGATGATGATGATGATGATGATTTCTATAGCAAAATAAAATGACATGAGCTACATTAGGAGTGAATACAATGGTGGAGGAGCTTTCCTGGGGATGTAAAGGACTGACTGAGGAGATTATCAGATGTGCTAAATACAGTGTGATACCGATGCCAAGAGATCACTAAAGGGCTTCCCTTTCAGACAACGTAATTCCCATGTCATCATGCACTGATGCTGCTTCCAATCCAACGATGCTGCTTTTTATTCACGGGCTAAGCTGTGAATTGATCCCCCATTCCGTTTCTGTAACAGAATGATGTGCTTCTGAAAAGGTGCCCCGTTATGCTGGCACGATGCCAGCTTCAATGGGAGGTCCCTGCCAGAACACTTCCAGGTGAGATCGGGACACCCAGGTAAGTGACACACTTTTTTGTACCTTCCCCAGGTTACTTGTTAATTTTTCAGTGTGTTTTTGTGCTTGCTGTCACTTTTTAAACTTTATTTTCCTTTTTATTTTTGAATTTCCCCCGTGCTCGTCCTCTTGCGAGAACGGTCGGGATTTGAAACCAGGAACTGAATGGAGCTCTGTTCAAACTCCGTTCACTCCTGGGCTGCAGGGTGAGCATGACAAAGGTAGGTTTGAAACTTTTTGTTACTGTACTGGGGATGGGCGAGGGGTGGGAGAGGAGATTGAGAGACAAGAACACTTTTTTTGTTCCCATACGAAAATCTCCTGAGACTTTTTGCATGCAAAGCATGTGCCCCCACTGCTTTACTAGTGAGCTGCAGAGCTGCCTTAAAGACGCATTCATCATAAAGATAACCAAGCAATCAATACTCTGAATGGGGTGGAGGTGGTGTGGCCTCTGCAACTGTCAGGTCCAAAGCCCATTAAAAGCTGACTGGAATGGAGGGTATAACCTCCTACCTCTACCCTTTGTTCTTTTTCTGAAACACTAACATGTTTTATTTGGGCTTCTTGCCTAAAAATCAAGGGAAGAATATGTAAACTGGGGTTGGAATGCTCTCCTCCAGTACTTGAACTGTTGTGATCTGATGGTGTAGTAGACATACTGGGGGATTGATGGAAGTACAGTTAGGCAGAAGCCTGTCCCTCTGGATGTTATTAAGAAATTAGCTTTTTCTGTGCATGTGTAAGACTGAAAAGGAAGGGCATATGGTGGGTGGGAGTCATATGAGTGGCTTCTCCATCAGAGTCCAACTTTCATCAGTGCTATTCTGGTGCTATCAGAAATCAGAACTTCAATATAACTTTCTGTGCCATGATGTTATCAGTTGGTTATTGGGTTTTTTGTTGTTGTTGTTTTTTAAGTTGCATCCTATTATTGTTAGTGGGCTATGCTGGCAAGGGGGATGGTTTGACATAATGTTAAAGAGCTTGAAAAAAATACTGACGCTCCTAGGAGCACCTAGCCACTATTGCCACTGGATATGGGGTTTCTGGGAATTGGAGTCCCAAACAGTAATCTTCTAAGCTCTGCAAAGCCAGAGTCCTAGCTACGTATATCTCCCAGTATGAGTCTGCCCATGTTTTGAGATCTTTGGGAGATAGTCCCGCCCCTCAATCCCGACCCTCTCACGGGCATGTTTGACAAGGACAGTGGGGAGGGGCTTTTCAGTTGCTGCTCCCAGGCTGTGCAGCTTCCTTCCACAGGAGGCTAGGTTGGCCCCCTCTCTGCACTCCTTATGTCAGCAGGCAAAGACCATTTGGCCAGTTGTTGCAGAACGGTCTTTAAGGGGTGGTGGTGGGTTTTTATCTGCATCTGTTACTGTATTTTTAAAAACAATTTTAAACTGTTTTCAATTCAGTACTGTCTTTAATAAAATAATTGATTCAATTGTTTTTTACCTTTCTGATTTATTTTAGCTATACAGTATTCTGTTTTAATCATTTGTTGTGAGCTGCCTGGGACCCTCTGTTGGGAGAAATATTGGATACTAAATAAATGAATAGCTAATACCTTTTTTTGATGGAATTTCTATACAGGAGCCATTCATTTCATGCACTCCTTACTTGAGCCTGATCCAGCTAAGCGCCCCACTATTAAAGAGGCAATGAAAGACAAATGGCTGAATGACAGTAATATCAGGAAACCACTGAATCCGTGCATATATAAAAACAGGTAAATCTCTTCAAACTTAATCTTTTATTCATTCACTCATTTTTATATGAAGAATAGTTATTTCCTAGGCTTATGTCCAATTTAATTAATTCTAACCCTTTTTTTAAAAAACTGGATCTAAGGAGATTTTCAGACACGGAAAAATCGTCCCTTGCCGCGCGAGCAGCCTCCCGAAACTGCTGCGCGGCAAGGGTATTTTTCGGACGACGCTGTGCCTCTTGCGAAGCCGTCCGTGTCACTTCCGTGAAGCTTGGGACGGCTCCGCGTCATATTTCAATCACGGAGGCTGCCCGTGCTTGAAATATGGCGCGGAGCCGTCCCAAGCTTCACGGAAGTGACACGGACGGCTTCGCAAGAGGCACAGCGTCGTCCGAAAAATACCCTTGCCGCGCAGCAGTTTCGGGAGGCTGCTCGCGCGGCAAGGGACGATTTTTCCGTGTCTGAAAATCTCCTAACTTAAGGGTAGCCATCCAAAATGCATCCCAGACTCATTAAAAGCCCCCATCATGTTTACTCCTTGAGAAGAAAGGAAATGCTAGTGGCTGAATAAGTCAATTCCATATTATTTCATATGGAGGGTATACAAGTGTCCCATGTTGTGGGTCTAGAATCCACACCATCCAAACAGCCAAAAGCAGAACACACGTGTCCACATGAGATGGAACATTTGTTTTGCTTACTGTCAGCAATCCTTTAAACAAATATAAACAAATACAAGTTCTGCATCTTAAAATTTTTACTACTGTTATTTCTGATTCAAAAGAGCAAAAAATTATTTTGAACTGAAAACATTAGTAAATTGACTTAAACCCTAAAGGAAAACAGCTGTTTTTATTTATTTGGAGGAAGACCTGTCATTAATGGTAAAACAGTACAGGACAATTTCCCACACCAATAACAAAATAGTATCTGCTGAAAGACAGTCCCACAATGAATAGTCATTCTTCTTGCCAGCCACCCTACAGACTATCAGAGCATGTTATTTCAATGCTGCAGTGGTCAATGCAGGGAAATTTCCTATATGTAGTACACCACTTGGTGTTTTCCCTATCTACTGCCCTTCTGCAGTTGTAGCTCGCCCATGCGAGGCCCATCATTCCTGTCTTATTCTGTTAAATATTGCCAATGAAATGGCTAGCAGATTTTCTACCAGTTCTAAGCTGGTGAATAAACATCCCCTACCCCATTTCATCTCTTACAGAAATAGGTTCAAGCAGTGCTGTCACTATAATAAAGCCAGGCTTCGCATGTTGTACCAGGCTGCCTACTGAGGTAAATGCCTCCCTTCATAGGATATATCCTTACAGTAGCACCAAACCTTTATGCCACATTTTCCTGTTGGAATGGAGATTTGCCTCTAAATCAAACAGTAGTTGATCAATTGTTAGATCCACCCCCGATGTGTACCGCTTCCAAAGCTGCTCCACAAACATGGTCTGCATGTTCCGTAAAGCAGCCAGTTTATGAATATCTCTATATACCACTCTTGTTTCCTTGTTGTTGAATCTCATGAGTTCCCAAAATATTTTTAGGCTCATCACGGCACTGAACTGCAGCACCCTGAAACTGGATGCCACAGTTCCTCCAGGGCTCCAGGTTGTCCATGATACATCACTGCCAAGAGAATTAGGCCAATTTATGCCTTCAGCTCAGTAACATTAAGGGTCTTCCCCACACTGATTAGATTAGGGCTCCTTGTACTCTGAAAACATGTTAAGCTTTCAGAATACTTTCTGTGAGGATCATTTGAAAATTTTCTGGAAGTTTCTTCATTTACGTACTTTTTTGGCCCTGGGTGTTCCTGAATGATGTCTCTGGTTGCTCTATGATGAATTTTCTGGGGATATCTCTACCAGGTCCTGCTTCCCCTGACATTTATTGGTCCTTGGTCCTGTATAACTTGGCCACTTGGTCCTTTCTGGACAGGATCAAGTGAGTGTAAACTTGCCGCCCTCTCACCTCTAGAGCTACCCTTGAATGACCACGGCCATGTGACCCATCTCTTTCATGTGTACCAGGATGCCCTTCCAGAGGCTGCTCCTCAGCTGTGCCCACACTTGACTAATCCTCTGAAGGAACATTGTCTTCAGAGTAGTTTTCAACAGGTAGCACAGTGTTTGCATCTTCAGATCTGCAGTCAACACTCTCAAAATCTCCCTGAAAGAGCCATTTCAGAAGTTTCTCTGAAATACATTTTTGTTTGATTACACTTTCTGACTGCAGAACACAAAATGCAGAAAAGTATAGCCAGTAGTACTAAGCTGCTATTTCCTCCATTCCTCCTTCTATCAGCGGCAACTGATTTCTCCCACCCAGCTCTATGCAGTGATAGTAATGTGGAATCATATTTATTATCCTCCCTCACCCTTTCCAGAATGCAGCAATATAATTTAAAAATCTGGACAAACACGCACACTTATTATTGGCCAAGCAACATTGGATTTAGTTTCCAGGAAAGTCTATATTTCCCATGGAACCCTGAATTCCAGCATTGCCCTGGCTACAAAGTAATTGATTGTACATTTTTACCTTCATGAACGAACACTTGGTTATTTTAGGAAACAATGGGTTCCTTACGAAGGTGGGAGGATTGCAGGTTATGGTTGTCTTCCAGTTTGTCTCTGTTTGGGCAAGAGAAGGGTTTGTTTTTCATCTAAAGATTGATACCATCTTCTCTGCATCATATTTTGACAACAACCCAATACATTATGATGACTGTGCCAATAAAAGTACCCTCACAGACTCTGGGGAATGGAAACTCCTCCAGAGTTGCCCACCCTTGATTTAAGGTATTGCAAGCAGGTTTGAAATTCAGGAGAAATTGAAATTCACGGAGCTATTCATACTGAATCTAGAAATGGGATCAGAAGAGGGGGGGAGGAGCTTAGCCAAGATTCAATTTCAGCTGAGACATATTTTTGCCCATTACTGTAATTGTAGCATCTTCTTTTTTCAGACTTCATCCTGAAGAACTAAATCCTGTTGTTTTGAGTTACATGACTGAAACAATGGAGCTCAGTCTTTCAGACGTTGTCAATGTCTTGACAAACAACAAGCCATCTTCTATTACAGCAACATATTACTTGCTTCTGAGGAAACTGGTCAGATATCAAAAGGAACACAAAACAACAAAGGTAAGCCTTTGCTTTCCCACTTGGAAAGAAAAGAAACTATACAGGAATCAGGTAAACTTGGGCCACACTTCATTAAGAATTTACAACCATCCTTAGAGGGATTCAAACCAGGGTTCCCTTGGACCACTCCTCCACCTATGTCATGTGCAAGCCACCCATTGGCTCTATGACTAACCATAAATCATAGCTTTCCACCAGTTGATCATCCACTGAAACCAACCAACCCCCACCGTGCAACCAGGACCCCAGGACTTAAAAGCTGCCAAGGTTGCTGTCTTTCCCACTCATGGACTCCAAAGCCAAAGTGTCAGATGGTGACCTTGGATGTTCATCATCATTAACAGAGTTATTTCCATCATCACATTCCATCATTACTGCTAGCCAGCATGGTCAATTATTTAAGTGGCACCATCCAAACCAATTGCCCTGTAGTTCTCCACATGGCTTTGTAAAGGATGGGTGACCTCTACCATCCAACATGGCTTCAGCATGAAGGGCAAAAGATTCTTGCAGGCCCTGAAGTGACTAATTGCAACCTGGCTTGCAATTATTCACCATTAGAGACAGTGGAAGGAATGAACAAAGATGGGAAAATGCCATAAAAGGGAGAGGTGGGTGAAGCCTATATTGCAGTCCCCACACTCGATATCATGATGCACAATGTCATGATGCCACTTCCTTCCTCTCTCTATAGGGGCAGAAAATGGCAACCATGTTCTATAGCTGCCCAGGTCAATGGCTTCCTTGAGCAGAAAGCTTGGAAAGTTACCTTGAAGAAGAATCAATATATGCCGAAGCTCTCCATAACTGAGCAGTGGTGTGATAATTCTCTAGGTCTTAGATAATCATTCTACTCCTGCTCACTTATGAATGGGTTCAGTTATGTCATTGTATTCATTCTCCTTAAAAGTAACTTTCTGAGCTTTGCTGGAGCATTTCTTGTCATAATGGAAAAGCAGGGTAAAAAAATTCACTAATCTCCATGTAGGAAAAATGGTTGAAATGTTTTCAGAATTCCCCCTCCGTATCTTGAAGTTAAATTTTAACCCTGACTTTTTAATGTAGAAATATGGAGGATGTTAAATAAAAGCAAATTTAAAAACCTACTCTTGGATTATAGCAGAATTTACTTACAGCCAAATTACTTCAGACATCTTTACATTCCCCTCCTTTTGGTAATCATTACTGCTAAGGGGCTAACAGCTCAGTCATAAACAGTTTGCTCTAGGCAGACAGGAAGCCAAAATCTAACTTTTAAATGGGGTTGGAAATATTTGACCAAACCCAACATTTCTTACAAATGAGAACTAGAATGTTAACTCAAGGAGCTGGGCGGGGGAGGGACACATATTTCTGAGTCAGATAGGTTTTACTCTTGAAGTTATGGCTTTGTGCAAAAATTTCAGTGTGTTGCTAGGGCACTCTCAGCATGATCAGTCAGTTCTCAACCTTCCCAGACAGTTCAGGTATCTCTAAGATCAACAGTTTAAAAAAAACACACACAACAAAAAGTTTAATTACATGAGGTTCCCCACATCATAAAAATCCATTTGCAAGACTCCTTCCAGAAATAACTCTTATGACAAAAAAAAAAAAAAAAGTAACAGGAGAAAGACTTTTTACTCCAAGACACTCAGACACTCTGTTTTTATTATTACCTAATGTAGTAATTATGTTTGCCAGGGGCAGAGTGCTTCACAAAAAATCATTGCCCTTCTTAGAGACTGGGCTGCAGTAGTGGTTCTCTTCTTGGTAAGTGGAACTTTCAGATGTGTTAGAAGAAAGTTCTGTTTTATTTCAAGGCTTGCTTGGTATTTGCCTGTTGTCCTGTATCCTAACACAAGGTGATCGTGTATGAGCTATACATAAATCTACATCCTGTTCCATTATTTTCCAATGCCAAGCAACAGATTTCCACAGAAAATTTACCTCATTGTAATTTCAAATGGTTATGTTGGGCTCAATTGCTCCTTTCAGTTAAAGCCTTGTGTGCCCTTTTTCCTTTACTCATCTTGACAAAATACAGGAAGGAGCTGGTAAACTACATAATAAAAAGGTTTCCAAGCTCTGGAATTTAGCTGCATAATATGGAGTTGCACCTTGATTCATCTATCCCAGTACTGTCCACAATGATTCGGCATTAGCTTTCCAGAGCCTGAAGTAGGATTCTTTCTTTGCCCTATCTGGAGTTGGCAGGAAATGAACCTGGGACCTTCTTCACATGGAATATACTCTAGTACTGACCTAAACCATAGTAAATACTGGTATGTTAATCAGAATTTTTGCACCAGATTTAGGGAAGGCCCGAATAATAACAAGACAAATATTGCCTCTGCTTCATCCTCTAGAATGTAGACATTTTGCTGTGGTGGGAGGGAATGGAGGACAAGCAATGAAACCTTTGAGAATTTAGACAAACAATTTACACCATTGTGCCATTGAATCCATAACATACAACATGGCTACTCCAAAACAAACAACTGAGAGCATATTCATACAGCACAATTATATCAGTTTGACATTGGTTTATTTATCATGGCTCCATGCTACACATCTTGAGATCTGTAGTTTGGGGAGGGGTTTAGATTTTTCTAGTCCACATCCCTGAACTACAGCATTAGAGCCAATTGTAAATATCGCCCCAAACTACAACTCCCAGGAAATGGATCCATAACAGTTAAAGTGGATTTTTTGTGGGCTTTTTCTAGGCGATAAGGCCATGTTCTGGAAGAGTTTGTTCCTGAAGTTTTGCCTGCATCTGTGGCTGGCATCTTTATTTCTCTGAGTCAAGAGTCAAACCCATGAAAAACCTATGGATGCCAGCCGTGAGGGCCTTCAACTTCAAGTTAAAGTGGAATCAAACTGTTCTGATTGTGTAGTGTAGATACTCTTTGAGTTCAGTGGGATAACAGTGCTAGGCAAGTGGATGTAGGGCTAAAACTTAAGCACTTCAAAGAAGTTAAATATTTTTTGTACTGAAATCTTATTTTCCTCTATATTGGATTTCATAAATACTTGGCTAAAAATTATTACACGCACACACATGAACAAGTATTTAAAAGGAACATTCATGGGGATTTATTTTTCTGACATGGATAAGGGAGAAAGCCAGATACTTTCATTAGCCTCCTATTTCGGTTGTAAAATAAAATGCTGTATGAAATGAAACAAGGCACATCTTAATACTCCAGTGGGAATGATAGAGAGCAACATAAGAATTCCTTGACCTGCATTTGAATCAGACATATAAAAAACCTGAACCTTAGAAGTTCAAGATTTAAATTTGCTATTCTCATCTTCTCCATATCGCTACCACTATAGATCTCTTCCCTGTGGACACTTTAGCTCTTGCTTGGTGAGGAGGACTCAAATAATCAGAAATCACAAAAGCTTTCAACTCCATTTGTGCACAACGCCAAAGCCAAAAGGTCTTCTCTTTGTAAGTTCTTCTGATATTAACCCTAACAGTTCCCTTGTGAATTCCATCCATCATTCCAAGTTATACTTTTTTTTTTACTTTGTCATAAATAATTTTGCGCTTTGGGGTTCAGAAGTTCATTGAGAAGATAAGAAACTGAATTTACTTTCCTTTTGTCCATTGTTTATCGAAGATGTACAGATGATTCATTCATATTAACAACTGCACAAAACATCAACATGTTTGCACATCCGTGTTTATCAATCAGTGAATGCAAAAATCTCATGGCTAAATGGCTTACATACATAAAATGTGTCTCACTGACAAACAACGCAGAAGTTTCATAACCCTTCTCATGAGCCATACATAATGCTTAAGAGAGGGCATTTCACGTATTTACTTTAAAGTCTTTCACAAACATTTCTCAGTTAAGTGCCATTGTAAAGTTGCATCCATTTGGCATCTGGATCTATTTTTAGAATATGTACACATTAAATGTCTATGTGACTATGTGACAAATGCTGCTGTCCTTGAGCAAGCAGGGATCACCAGCATTGAGGCCATTATATTGAGAACACAGCTGCGCTGGGCAGGGCACGTTTCTAGGATGGAGGAACATCACCTCCCCAAAATAGTACTCTACGGTGAACTCACCACAGGTCAGCGTAAGAAGGGGCGCGCCAAAAAAGCAATACAAGGACTCCTCTCAGGCTCAGCCAAACTGATCACCAACAATGGTCCGCCCTAGCCTCACAACAGGAGGCATGGAGATTCACTATCCACAATGCTGCAGCCTTATTTGAGAACTCACGCCGAACAAGTCTTGAAGAGAAACGACAACGCAGAAAGAATCACAACCCGGAAACATCACCCAAGGAGACCTTCTGCTGTGCTTTCTGCAACCAAGCTTGTTTATCCCAGATTGACCTTTTTAGTCATCAGCGCGCTTGCAGAAAGCGCAGGATGAGTCCTTCCTGAATCTTCGTTTGCGAAGAAAAGCCAGAGAGACAGAGACACATAAAAGTCTATTCTTTGTAACCTGATTGTAGTTTAAGAAAATACAAATTCTGTACATTCATATTCTGATCAAGGTAAAGGCTAAAGAGATTCTCCCACCAGTCCTCAGCATTATCTATCAATTTTAGGGGCTCCATGAATCAGCTAGCAGACATTTCTGTTTCAGTATAATGAAAGACCATTGCATCAAGCAGTCGGAAATATCTGCATTAACAGGTGAATCCATTCCATTCTGAATGCTTCTAGCTAACAGTCTACTCATGTGAGGACCTGGGGACTCCTGGGGCCCATTTACTATGCAAAAAAAAAAAAAAAAAAACACAGAGAAAAATTTGTGTCGAACCCTATTGGTTCACACACCTCATGTGCTATTCAGAAGGAGGGGTAGCAAAAAAACCAGTTAACCCGTTACTTTCCATCCTTCTATTTTCCAGGGACTTTTTTTGGAAAGTCTGGGGCAACCTGGGCTATTGGTTGTCTGAACAATGAGGAACCATCCTGGGAAATGGGATGATTTCTGATTGGTCGGACATTGTAGAGGGAAGGCTTGCAAGGGAAGCTCGGGCAAGGGGAAATGGAGGAAGAGGCAGCAACGGAGGACAGACGAGTGATGGGACTGACAGTCCAATTGCCCACCCTTTCCCCTGCTGCTGTTTCTCCCTCCTTGCTTCCCCCTTCTCTTCCCCATTCGCAGCCAGCGAATGGGGAAGGGGGAATGGAGGAAGAAGCAGTAGCAGAAGACAGGCATGCGATGGGACTGACAGTCCAACTGCCTGCCCTTCCCCCCACTGCTGCCTCTCCATCCTTGCTCCCCTCTCTCTTCCCTGTTTGCTGACTGCAGGGGCAAATGGGGAAAGGGGGGAATGGAGGGAGAGGCAGCACTGGGGGAATCCCCCCTGCCCCAACAGCAGCAGTGGGGCCAGGAGGGAAGAGCTGCCAGGGGGGCGGCTTCTTCCATGACTGTCAATGATGGAGGAACCTGTGCCCCCCCCCAGCAGCAGTGGCAGGGCAGGGAGGGAAAAGCTGCCAGGGCGAGGGGGCTTCCTTCATGACTGTCTGTCATGGAAGAACCCCCCCCTGCCCCAGCAGCAGTGGCAGGGCTGGGAGGGAAGAGCTGCCAGGGCAGGGGGGGGTGCCAGCCAAGCTTTGGAGGCTGCGGAGGACCCTGCCCATACAAAAATGGCAGCTCCAGAATTACCAGAATTTCCTTGCAAGCCCACCCCTCCAAAGTCTGACCAATCAAAATTCAGTTCTGCTGTGTGCCCCTTTCCCAGGATGGAGGTATGTGTAAACAACAAATTTTAAAATGAGACTTTTGCTACCTGTGACAAATCATGGGAACAGTAAGGGACAGATTTGAGATCACAATTTTTCAACTCTTCCTGGGATAAAAACTGCTGTGTAAATGGGCCCCTGGGCTCTGGAGAAGAGGGACACCGCTGGGGCTTCTACATCTGGGAGGGATCTACATCTGGGATCTCTAAGTGGGAGCAGGGCTGCTCTGATATAGTACAGCAATTTCTGCAGATGTTTTCTGAGGTTGATAGGAAATGACTGTATATGTATATATATATATATATATATATATATATATATATTTAATGTGACTAGAATTAACTATCATAGTTACAGATGCCTAACCCTAGAGTTATACATCCATAACTGATTTGTATTCATGATCTCTATAAATTCACAATGGTAGCACTGTTGCTACAGTTTCAAAAGTCCTCCAACCCTCCTTTACAAGGCAGCAGTCACTCCAAGCAATGGAGATCCGTTCTCCTATTGATTGGGGTGCAAGATACTGATGTTTCCACCCTTGTCCCTCCAGCAATCTCTGGTGCAGTAATCAGAAGCATGATCCCTGGACTTTATCAGACATGGAAAATACGGCATCATCATGATGTTATATAACCGTGAAAGGGTGCGTGGATCAGATGATGTCATCCTTTTGCGGTTAAAAACAGACCAAAACCCATTGTTTCTAACTGATGGCTTAAGCTGTCAATAGATCTCCCTGCTGGTTTTTTTTTTTTTTTTTTTTTTTTTTTTTGCCTGCATTCCCGGCATGCAATACCTCTGTTCCTTTAAATCTTGGACTTACCCCAACAATAGATGGACCAGCGCAAACACTTCCAGATCAGATTGGGACATCCAAATAAATGAAGAACTTTTTTTTTTTTTACCCTCCCTGGTTTACTTGGAGTTTTTTGTTTTGTTTTTTTAATCTGTGTGTGTGCTTAGTTTAACTTTTTGACATGTATTTTTGTTTTATTTTTGAATTTCCCATGCAATTTCATGGCATAGGATTTCAAAAGAGGAAGTTGTCATGATGGAGAACTGAGCTCCATTCACTTCCTCTTTATTCACTGATGAACCTTTGCTGGGAGAGGAGGTAAGTGTGGGGGGAACATTTTTTTCCAGCATAAACATTTATTTTTTTTATGCCAGCAACAAAGCATTCTAACAGGGACGTCTGATAAAGTCCTGTGTTGCAATTCTTCCTCCCACTGGAGATTACTGGCAGGAAGGGGGTAGAAACACTAGTACGCTGTGCCCTGATCAACAGGAGAACAGACCTCTGTCATTTGCAGTGGCTACTGCCAGGTAAAGTAGGATGGGGGGGGGTCAGGCCAAGAGTTAACTATACTTAACTAAGTTTATCAGTGAGAGACATTTTATGTATGTATAGCCATTCATAAGTAACTAAGGCTGCTGCCACACTACAGAAATAATGCAATTTGACATTGCTTTAACTGCCATGGCTCCTTCCTGTGGAACCCTGGGATTTGTAGTTTGTTGTGGCACCAGAACTCTCTGACAGAGAAGGTGAAATATCTCACAAAACTACAAATCCCAGAACTCCATAGCATTGAGCCATGGCAGTTAAAGCAGTGTCAAACTGGATTATTTCTGCAGTGTGGCAACAGCCTCAGTATCTGATCTAGCATCTCAAGTCTATAAAATTATGCAGGTAGAGATTTAAAATATCACAAATAACTGGTGATGTTACAGGCACTAGCAACCATATAATATAACTATAGTCAATATAGCCCTATCAGTTCCAATGGATGGGCTAGCTAAAACTGTATGACACATTTTCCAGTTCACACACACACACACCCCGCACACACACACACACAAAAAAAAACCTGCAGAAAATGTGATTTCCCACAGTAGACATAGGGAAAGATATTTGATTCCCCTCTCATCAACTAAGTCATAAGTGTGCTTTTCTTGTCCAATAAAATGTTTGTCGGGAAAGACCCTAAAGGTTCAATTTATTAAACATCTCACTTTCTAAAATCTCGACTGCAAACAGCTGGTCACAAAAGATTTAGCTTTAGGCATGATAGTAATTTTGTTTGGTGGGAAAATCTACTGGAAAATTGGCTTTGAAATGACTGCAGGCAACCAAGACCTTTCTTTCCACGATCAGGTTTGAGCCATAAGTTATTGGATAAACATAAAACACGCCCTGTCCTTTTACACACTGTGATTTCTACAAGCAACCTGCTTGCATTTTATGTGTTTTGTTGTGTAAAGGAGAGCCTAATGATTACTATTTGCCATCCAAAACTTTATAGTTAAGCCTTGCAGAAATAGTATTCCTGCCAAAAAGCTTCCTGCCCAGGTGCTTAACCAATTAGCTCTTAAGAGGTCTGGCTATAAAAATGGGCCATAGCAAGTTTTCTGATGTACTGTATATAAGGTGACAGTTTGCAAAATCTAAGATGAAAATTTGTTTTCTTAACCAGAAGTGTGTAAAATCCTAGGAGACACTTTGATTGCCTTGGCTCAAAAAACTTATGTCATCTCATATTCCCCACTGATGCCGTGTGGTTTGAGCAACTCACATTTTAAAAAAAAAAATTACAGAGATTGCTCAAGGCCAGAAAGTCCTCAAAGATAACTTATGTGATTGCCTTTTTGTGAGTTTTGAAAATATTTGGTATGGATGTACTAACCCAGAGGAGTTTCAGATTCTAGGGGCCTCAGTAATTTTACATACTCTACTAAATCACAAAATATGCTGGAAGAGTGGGGGAGTCAGTTGGCCTATAACTTTTACTGCTTTGAAGAAAGAGTTGAGCCTGGTGGTCCAAGAAGGGAAAGAACATTTATGGGTTTTCTTTAAAAAAATCCAGCACCCATTAATGTTTGCTATAATGCTACATTAGTTTCAAAATCAAAGCATCTATTAGGACAAATCTGCACTTACCAATTAAGGCCTAAATCCAACTGTTCATCCCAGTCAATAGACCTACTGAATCAATGAGAAATTAGCAAGTCAAGACTTACATTAAGTTCTATTAATTTAGTGGGTCTACTCGACTGGATTTAGGTCCAACAGTACAATCTGAGGGTTACTAGCTTACCGCTATTGTAATTCGGACCCGGAGGTCAATGACAGGACACATGCTTTGTGGACTGAGGTCCAGTTTCCATTCCTGACATCTCTTATTAAAATGGTCAGCTGAAGGTGATGTGCCTAAATTCCCTAAATTTCCCTGAGAGCCACTGCCAATGGGCAGTACTGATAGAGATGGACAGTTCTTGCTCAGTATAAGGCAGGTTCTTAAATTTTCAAATACATCCTTCATCTTTTTTAATAAGACTTTCTGTTTTTAAGAAGTGCTATTCTGTGAGGGGGACTTTATCAGAACTCCCCCTCTGTGGACTTTATCAGAAACACTAAACACGGCATCATAACGATGCCACATAAATGCAAAAGGGTGCGCATATTAGATGACAGCGCTCTTTCACGTTTATGTCCTGGCCAAAACCCATATCTTTTTATTGATGGCCATTTAACTCACGTGAATGCAGTGTGAATGAATGGCCAGTCCGATGTGAACGCTTCCAGGTGAAATCATGACATCCAGGTAAGTGACACACTTTTTATGAACCACCCCCCTGTTTACTTGGAACTTTAAAGTGTGTTCCAGTGCTTTTAAAAACTTTAACTTTCTTATTTTTATTTTTATTTTTGAATTTCCTGTGTGAGTATCTTCTTGAGAGAATCCACGGGATTTTGAATGAGGAAGTGAACAGAGCTCCGTTCACTTCCTCTTCATTGCCAGGGAAGCCTTTGCCAGGAGAGAAGGTAAATGTGGTGGGGGGGTGTTCTTTTGCTGGCATAGGGATTTTTTTTTATACCAGCAAAAGAACATTTAAGGGGCTCGTCTGATAAAATCCAAAACCAGAATTCTCAATACCCTCATCAGATCTGTGTGGGGAACTGTGATAATTGAAATGTTATAGAAGTTTGTTAGATGCTTTGAGTTACTTCTTTTTAGGGGGAGAGGAACCAGAGTTTAATTTCTTAAATGAAATAAAAATGTGGCCTAGATCCAGCATGATGGTAGCAGAGTGAAAAATTCTGCCACTGTATCTACTAACATAGCTGGTTTCAACTAACACACATTTTAGCTAATTCACATTGAAAACCACTTAAAGTGGTGTAGGTGTGTAATGTGTTATTGCTTAATAATTTGTAAGGTACTCTGAGAGCCTTTGTGGCTGAAGAGTGGGGTATAAATATCTAAAAAAATAAATAAGGGACAGTGCACACATGTAGTCTGCTTTGTGTTATCTCATTTGCAGCCCAACTGCAGAAAGGAAAAATTCTCTGGATCCATCCCTTGCACTAAATCTAGATTCATATTAATGCAATGGTCTTTCACGGGGACAGTGACATCTTTCAATTCAGACCTAGAGATCAATAGGAAGGGAGGACAATTACACAGGGGGCAGAGCCCGTTTTACCTTCCAGTGCTCATCTGACAGGTTGCACCAGCAAATTTCATCATAGCCAAAGTGATGTAATGTCACTTCTGGTTGCCATTTTGGCTGGGAGGTTGGGGGCATTGCAGGGCTAGAAGAAAAAAGCTGCATTTTAAGGCAGTATTGGCTCTTATAGGGACAAAAACATTGCCTGAAAATTGGCTTCCATTTTTTTTTCAAAAAAATTGATGGGGCTGGAGGTTGGAGATGTCTTCTGGGGGAGTCTTAAGGGCTGCATATGGCCCATCCTGGTATATGGGATAGATACTTTTATTTATTTATTTATTTAAATATTTACATCTTGTCCTACATCCAAAGATCTTAGAGTGTCGTACAATAAAACAAGTAAGTTCTTTTAGAGACTTTTTAAAACTTTTAAAACTTTACCTGCATTTTTCAGTCTTCAGTATTGGCTTTTAAAAGGCAATCCATAAATATTGTAAACTAATGCCAAAGTGAGATTTTCCCCTTGGCTTCTAGATGAATGTGGATTAAATTTAATTACTTTTCGTGCACTGTTAGTCTCCCTTAGCACAAGCCAACACTGGTTAGATCCAGAATCAATAGGGTTTAATTTAATCACAGCTGCATCTTATTCATCATGTACAATGGGACTGTGTCGCATTTAACTTTTGCCACATTTCACCCACTGTCTCAAGCAGCATTGAATGAGAGAACAGTTGGGGGAGCTCCACCCTGATTTCACACCAGTTACAACCAGTTTCTAGTAAATATACTAAGTAGCAGAGGTGAAGAACATAGCTGGCTCTGTGGTTTCTAAATCTGGTGCATAAGTAGGAATGGGGACTGGTTTCACTTACTCCCACATCTGAATTTTTGAAACCTTAAGTTCTGAATAGGAAGAAAAATGAACTGAAGCAAAATTATTCCCCACTCCCATAGTCCATATTTACACAGACGTACAGATGTTCCCAGCATGGAGTGGATGAAGTTGTCCCTGCCCCCCATATTGTTTTCAAAGATAAGGAGCCTCTCTGAAAAAGAGATGATGATTTTATTTTGCAACCACATTGGAATCCCTATAACATACAGTATATAGGGACTCAGGAGATTTTCACACAGGGCCAAAATGTCCCGTTACTGCCCCGCTAGCTCCTCTCCCGTTCCTGCCACGGAATAACATAAATCTTTCGCACACTCACCTTAATTCCGCAGCAGGAACGGGCTCCCCCTCCCCTTGCTGGCTGGCCGTAAATGCAGCCGTCGTAAGGCTGCTTTTACGACCGGCCATCTGAAACGTTATCACGTTATCACGTGATAACGCCGGATAGTAAATTTAAAAAATAAAACTCCCCCAAACATAAAATCAGTTCACCAAGCACAAAAGCACTCTTTAAATCACATAATCAAAACAGGGAGGGTAAAATAAAGGGTGCCACTTACCTCGATGTCCAGATAGTACCAGGAAGTGCTCGGAACGGACCTCCCCTCCATGGCTGTCATTTTGGAACAGGAACGGGGCTCCTGTTCGCACACCTGTGATTCCGTGATAGTGACGGAACGGGAGGTCTATTCACGATGAAAAATCGTGATTACATTGTTCTGGAACAGTCACGGGAGTAGGATAGATGAAGGACAGAACAGGGTCAACGTCGTCCGAAAGGGAAAACCTTTCCCGATCCTGTTCTGTTCCTGCCACGGGATATATAGCCCGTGTGAAAATCTCCTCAGTGTCCAGCCTTTTATGAATTAAGCACAAAAGCCCTGCCTGGTAAATGAATACAGATTTAGGTCTAGCAGTGCAATCCAAGGCTTGTTGGCTTGGACATAACTGCCTTTGTGTTCAGTGGGAGCCAGAGGTCAGTGACGGAGTGCACACTTTGTCAGCTGAAGATCTAGTTTCCATTCCTGGCATCTTCAGCTTCAGTTTCTCCTACTTTAAGTGCTGTAACTCCATCCTATGGAATCCTGGGAATTGTAGTTTTACAAGGTCTTTTTCCTTCTCTGCCAAAGAGTGCTGGTACCTCAGAAAACTACATTTGGATTCTATAGGATGGAGTCGTGGCAGTTAAAGTGGTGTCAAACTGCATTATTTCTACAATGTAGATACACCCTTAATTTCAAAAATGAACTGAAACAGAATCCTCATTCATCACTATATATAGGGATATCAGATCTCAACAAATTCCTTTTAGGCTGTATCTCTCTGCTCATTTCTGTATTATAATTACACAATGATACAATGATATACCATACTACATTGTTTTTTTTCTGTCAATGACAGTTGGACCTGCTAGTGATTGCAATGTTACTAGTGGCGGAATTAAGTCAATGCTGCTGTCATTTTGTTTCCTTGGAAAGAAATAGACAATGAATCACAGGATCCTAAGAAACTTCATTTACCACACCTTTGCCTTGGAGGACTCTCAAGAGGGGAGGGAAGAAATTGAGAAACTGCTTTAATAGGAAGTATATCTCCAGGGGTTGCAACAGATAACAGATTCTGTTCCCAGAATGTTTGTGTTAATACAGTTTTCACTGCTAATAATTCTCCATTTAGGAAGTTCCCCTACCTTGGGTTAGACAAAAGGCACATACACCCAGTATTGTCAACTCTGACTGACAGCAACAACTGTTCAGAGTTTCAGAAAGGATTCTTTCCTAGCCCTGGTATTCCATCCAACCCTGCTTAGCTTCCAAAGCCATATAAGCTTGGGTGTATTCAGAGTGGTAGGGTGATATGTGTTCACTTTCATTTCACTGTCTGCATCCCACTGCCAAACCATATTTATTTATATTTTATTTACTTTATTTATATCCTTCCTTTCTCCTGAGATGAGGCTCAAGGTGGCTATATGTAATTTTATATATCTGAGGCTCCCAAACTGCACTCAGACATCTCAGAAAATGGACTGTGTGTCCACAAATGCTCATGCAATAATAAAGCTATTAGTTTTTAAAGGTTCTACATAATCTTTGTTTTTTCACTGTAACAAGAGGTGGTTTAGATCTTGCTCTTTATAAAGGATCCCACAAATTAATGGAGGAAAAGTCTATCCATGGCAGAGCTTGGAAAAGTTACCTTTTTGAGTGCAATTCCCCACAATCCTTCAACCAGGAAGGCTGGTGGCCCTGATGGCTGGGAGATAAGGGGAATCATAGTCCAAAAAAAGTAACTTGCCCAAGCTTTGATTAGTCAACAGTTATATGGCATGCTCGATGTTTGATGCAGCTTTTCTCTGGATATTCCCAGATTCTGGGGAAAAGCAACAAAAGATGACCCTCATTTTCACATCCTGGTGTAATTGGCTGGCAACAGATGGCTGAACAGTAGCGACATTGATTGGCAAACAGATAGCGAACACGTGTAGGAGTAAAGTCAGAAAAGCTAAAGCGCAGAATGAGCTCAGGCTTGCTAGGGAGGTTAAGAACAATAAAAAGGGTTTTTTTGGGTATGTCCGCAGCAAAAGGAGGAAGAAGGAAATGATAGGGCCGCTACGTGGAGAAGATGGCAAAATGCTAACAGGGGACAGAGAAAAGGCAGAATTACTCAACACCTTCTTTGCCTCAGTGTTTTCAGAAAAGGAAAAGGAGGACCAACCTGAGGATCATGGAACAGAGGACACAATAGGGGAAATCCAGCTCAAAATAAGTAAAGAGGTAGTACAGGAATACCTTCTTAATCTAAATGAATTTAAATCTCCAGGACCAGATGAACTACATCCAAGAGTATTAAAAGAGCTGGCAAATATAATCTCAGAGCCATTGGCAATAATATTTGAGAACTCCTGGAGAACAGGAGAAGTCCCAGCAGACTGGAGGAGGGCAAACGTTGTTCCCATCTTCAAAAAGGGGAAAAAAGAGGATCCCAACAACTATCGTCCAGTTAGTCTGACATCAATACCAGGGAAGATTCTAGAACAGATCATTAAACAGAGAGTCTGTGAACATTTAGAAGGCAATGCCATAATCACAAAAAGTCAGCATGGGTTTCAGAGAAACAAGTCATGCCAGACTAATCTGATCTCTTTTTTTGATAAAGTTACCAGCTTGGTAGAAGGGAATGCTGTGGACATTGCATACCTTGATTTCAGTAAGGCCTTTGACAAGGTTCCCCATGACATTCTTGCAAACAAGCTTGTAGAATGTGGGCTAGACAAGTTAACTGTTCAATGGATTTGTAATTGGTTGACCGGCCGAACCCAAAGGGTGCTCAGCAGTGGCTCCTCTTCGTCTTGGAAAGATGTGACCAGTGGGGTGCCACAGGGTTCTGTCCTGGGCCCAGTGCTATTCAACATCTTTATCAATGACTTAGATGAGGGAATTAGGGGCATACTTATCAAATTTGCAGATGACACCAAATTGGGAGGAGTAGCTAATACCCTAGAGGACAGGATCAAAATTCAGAATGACCTGGATAGACTGGAGAGCTGGGCCAAAGCTAACAAAATGAAATTCAATACGGAGAAATGTAAAGTACTGCATTTAGGGCGGAAAAATGAAATGCATAAATATAGGATGGGAGAGACCTGGCTGAATGAGACTACGTGCGAAAGGGATCTAGGAGTCCTAGTAGACCACAAGTTGAACATGAGCCAACAGTGTGATGCGGCAGCTAAAAAGGCCAATGCAATTTTGGGCTGTATCAGTAGAAGTATAGTGTCTAGATCAAGGGAAGTAATAGTGCCATTCTATTCTGCCTTGGTCAGACCTCACTTAGAATACTGTGTCCAGTTCTGGGCACCACAATTCAGAAAGGATATTGACAAATTGGAGTGTGTCCAGAGAAGGGCAACTAAAATGGTGAAAGGTCTGGAAACAATGCCTTATGAGGAGAGACTTAGGGAGCTGGGTATGTTTAGCCTGGAAAAAAGACGGTTGAGAGGCGATATGATAGCCCTGTTTAAGTATTTGAAGGGATGTCACGCTGAGGATGGAGCAGGCTTGTTTTCTGCTGCTCCAGAGACTGGAACACGGAGCAATGGGTGCAAGCTCCAGGAACAGAGATTCCACCTCAACATGAGGAGGAACTTTTTGACAGTAAGAGCTGTTCGGCAGTGGAACACACTCCCTCGGAGCGTGGTGGGGTCTCCTTCCTTGGAGGTCTTTAAACAGAGGCTGGATGGCCATCTGTCGGGGATGCTTTGATTGTGATTTCCTGCGTGGCAGGGGGGTTGGACTGGATGGCCCTCGTGGTCTCTTCCAACTCTGCAATTCTATGATTCTATGATTCTATGATCTAGAAATGAAATTCTTAGGCAATTCTGAAGGGGTGGTAAATACAAATAAAAGCAAAGTTACATAGATCTATAGAGAGAATGCATGGCCCTACAAGAAGAAACCAAGTACCTTATAAGAACAAGAATTGTCTGCAATAATCTGGTTTTTATACTACCAGATTTATCACATATTGATCATTAGTTGGGGAAAAGTAGTCATCCAGTTTCATAGTCTTTACAGAATTAGATACCTGAACTTGGTTTACTACATTTCATTTTCTTATAACTTGAGCTTCCTTTCCATTTACAGCAATATTCCCACTGTTTGTGTGATGTGTTTACAGAAGGAAAGAGTGCCAGAAAAGCTTGACAAGAAACCTCCTGTAAGTCAAGATGTAGATACCCTAGCTTCTCCAAAGACAGAAACCCTGAAAAGCTGTGACAGTAAAGCGTTTCCTTCTGTGCAGAACTCAGAAATGCCATATGCCATCCAGGAAGATGAAATTGCCATTACTCTGGAAAACCAAGAAATCTTACCGGAAGGTAACACTTGTTACTCGTCTTGATAATCTGAGATCTACAAATGCATTATAAATCTTACGTATGTATAATAGTTGAAGTGAACAGGACTCTGATTTTTTTTTTTAAAGGAAAGGGTAGGCTTGAATCATAAAAGCTAATTCTCACAGTATATGTAGCACTTGATCATGCATCTGCCCAAAGCATCATCCAAAACATCAAGAGTATCCAGTAGCATCATCTTACCACTCCTCAGTTATGGATGGCTTCAGCATATCATTATAGTCTCTCTTCTTAAAAATAACTTTTAGTGGGATACATACATCCATTTTTCATTTGCATTTAATATAGATCATTCTATGACTTTGAGCATCCACCATTTTATATTTATACTAGAAATAGTTGCCTATCCCTAGACTCTTAAATGGACCTACACTGAACTGACATGTTCTATATCCTTAATTCTTACAAGCAAGCTGAGTAATTCCTCCATTAATATTTATTCCATTACTTCTACTAACATTACAAAGAACACGGGTGGTTACAAAGAAAAGGCACTGTTTCACCTGCGCTGATAACACTGCTAAAAAAATGTAAGAAGGAGAGATAAAAAATATAAAAATATAAAAATGGAAGCCTAAATACCCTGAAGGCACCAGATCCTATCTGATCTTGGAAGCTTGGTTAGTATTTGGATGTGGGACTGCCAAGCAATACCCAGTCCTCTAAGTAATATTGCAGAGGAAAGCACTGGTAAACCACCTCTGAGCATTCCTTGCCAAAGAAAATCCTATGAAACTCACGGGGCTATCATGAGTCAAGCAAGCGACCTAAAGGCACATATGCATGCACATAGAAAAATAAGCACAACAAATGCCATTGATATACAGTGGTTTTGTCGTGAGGTTGTTGTTGCTGGACTTTCTGAATCTTGCCAGTGTGCTCACCCCCTTATCTGAAATGACTCTTCTACAAACCATGGGTGGCTTCCATGTCAGTGGGGCAATTAATCCACTCCAGGTTTTACCCTGAACTTTAATGATGTTGTCCAAGGCACCTGTCATAGCCTCTTTAAAGTTCAGCCTAAAATCCAGAGCAGATTCACCACTCCACTGACATGGAAGCCACCAGAAGCCACTGTTGGAAACAATGGGTTGGACCCAGAGTTTTGGTTCACTGACAGGAACATTCCTGAAGAGAGTTCCACTCAAAACACTCTGATGCTGATAAAAATAGGAGAGAAGCCATACCATTCTGTTGGCAGACCAGTATTTACTTTGCCTTCATTGCATTTACAATACATTCAGCAATCCAGAGCAGATGGAGAGAGAGAGGTAGGGAGCTTGCAAGAGGAAGAGGGAGAGTGAAGAGAGCCTTCTGTCCTATTCAACCACTAGAAAGGTCTGAATGGATCAAAAGCCTTCTGGTGGTGGAAGGAACCTTTCCATCACAGGAGAATTTTGCTGGCTATTGGTATTTACTTTTCTTGGAGAATGTACTCTGTTTTTAATGGCAAGTATAATTTATGTGTGAACTGATTATGTGTACTTTGATGTTCCATTTAGTTTCCAAGTTTGCAGACAGAGAACTAGTACATTTTGAGCCTCCTAAATCTCCAAATAAATTTTTTTCTGGTGAACCATTCAGTCAGACACAACAGGATCCACAAGAAAATGTAGAAGATGTCAAAGATTTCACAGAGGTGAGAAAATCGTATGTGTCAGAGACGACACCTTCTGTTTTAGGAAACAGTCACCAAGCTCAAAGGTCCTCTTTGTCATGTATGAGTCGACCAGCACCAAGATCAGCAACTGAAAACAGAGCTATAGACCAAAGTCCTGTGGCTTTTCCAGACACGAGAGTTAAAGATCTTCTGAAAGCAATGGATGGAAATCTTCCAGCCCCAACATGGCCATATCAAGAAAAAGACAGCTCCAACTTTTTGATAATTGAAACACCACAACTCTCACCTCTACCAAAACTAAGACAAGTTTCTTTGAGGGACCCCATTGCTAAAAAGGTCTCATGGGTAGGACTATCACAACAACAACCCAATGGTTCCTCTCCATTTTTTGCCAATGGCTCAAGGCCACCAGTATTCCCCATAGCTCAGCAACAGACGCTTATGGTAAGAAGCCTGAAACAATCTAAAGAAAAGTCCAAAGATTTTTTCAACAGTAGTAACATTAAGAGGAACTTTGTCCAACTCAAACATATGCCTAAGGATTCAGAACTGAATCTTCCAGTATTATCTCCACCATATCAAACAAGATCAGGGAAAAAACCAGAGATTTTAAGGTTAGATTTTGCATAAGAAAGTGCATGCAAAGCAGCGTATTAACTCACTGGGTGACCTTGGGCAAGTCACTCAGCCTCAGAAAACCCTGTGATAGGTTTGCCTTAGGGTCGCTGTAAGTTGGAAACAAAGACACACAATAACAACAATAACAACAACAACGAGACTGTGAAGAGACAAAGAGCTTGGTGAGCAGTACCAAGTAGTGATAATGTATCACAGTTGAAATAAAAGAGGTGGAATGGGAGCAAGTGGTAACAGAGACTCTAGAAAAGATGACTGCAGGTAGGCAAGCAATGGCTTCACACATTGCAACCAAATAATTAAACTGCACCTCACCTCAAAGACATCATACACAGGAGATCCATGGTGGGGAAAATAAATGATGATGGGCTGGCTGTTTCTGTTTCTGTTCTTATTTTTTTTTTAAAAAAATGTTTCTGTAACCTGTGCCAAACAATGTTTGGTTACTTTTATTTTAAATACTGTTACACAGCCACTGGTACTTGAACTGCATTGTTTCTTATGTCTATTGTATTTTGTAGGAGTAGCATTTCTATTCCAGACTACAACTCCCAGAATCCCCAGCTAGCATGGGCATTGTAATGCCCCTCTCTCTCTCCTCACCCACCCACTCTGAATCCATGCCTCCACAAGCACTATGGATCCTGGACCTGGGATACCTATGCACAAAATTTCAGTTCAGATATGAAAATGCAGAACTTGGCTTTAATTCTAATTGGACATCTTTAGACTTTGGACTAATTCCTGAGATGCCAACTCTGTTTAAGCAGGGGTACTTTCACACCACACAATTATAGCATTTCATTTTCATTTTAACTGCATAGCTGCAACTTACATAATCCTGGGATATATAATTTGAGGAGAGGTTGGAGAA
Organism: Gambelia wislizenii; assembly: GCA_030847615.1. Classification (NCBI taxonomy): domain Eukaryota; kingdom Metazoa; phylum Chordata; class Lepidosauria; order Squamata; family Crotaphytidae; genus Gambelia; species Gambelia wislizenii. Next base: position 157,130,607 of record JAUMIR010000001.1, on the reverse strand, counting down.
TTCTAAATGCACCTTCCTAGGGCATGGTTGTGAAAGCTGGGCAATGGAGAAAACTGATAGAAAGAAAATCAACTTTTTAGAAATGTTGTGCTGTGGATACCATGGACTGATAAAAAGACAAATGAATGGGTCCTAGAGCAAATCAAGCTTGAACTCTCCCTAGAAGCCAAGGTGACTAAACTAAGGACTTTATCCCGCAAGGGTGGTACACCACTATTTCTACTGCATAATCATGTCTTGGGTGATACTTATCACATGACGATGTGTCTGTCAAGTAGATGCTTCATTCGCCATGCATTCCTGGAACAATCCTTTTCATTGATAGGTAATACCTGCCAATGACTCCTAATGACACTCCTTTTCTGTTTTTGATTTCTGTGCAGTTTGATTCCCTGACAGTCAGGTGGTATGAGTGGTCATGATTCTGCTCCTCTCTCCCTCTCCACTCTCATTATTCCCAAGCAGAATGTTTTCATTTAGTTTTGATTTATTCTCTTTAAAAACAAATCATAAGCATATTGTCTTAATTTCACAACTGCATTCTTTAAAAAACACCAAAAAAAATTTAAAAAATTGAAAGGCACACATGCATACAGTAGGGCATACTGGGGTTGGAAGGCAGTGTTATGGGGGCGGTATAGAAGACACATCATGGGACCATGGGTCACCAAAGCAGAGCTAAAACGCAGGTTGGGAGGAAGGTGCGATAATAAAGGGTTGTCTGGGGCTGTCAGGAAGATGAATTCAAACACATGCATGCACACACCTCCCTGAGATAAATAATTTTGACAAACCATGTTCATGTAGTAGTTCTCTTCAAGGCCTTAGGCATGCACAAGCTACTCTTCCAAATGACAACTGACGGATCCTTCTCACACAATTGCACTACACTTGTCCCTCCGTATTCACAGATTGGGTATCCATGGATTTATTTGAAAATGTTCTTTAAAAAGTAATAATACAAAAAGCAAACCTCAATTTTGCCATCTTATATAGAAGGGACACCATTTTGCTATGCCATTGCATATAATGGGACTTGAGTATTCATGGATTTTGGTATCCACAGGGGGTCCTGGAACCAAACCCCAGGGAATATGAAGGGACAACTGTGTTTCTGCTCTTCTTTTTCTGCAGTGAGTTCAAGGTGGCATGCCTCCTCTGCATTTTATCAAAACCACACCCCAGTGTGAAAGGTAAGGCTGAGGGAGAGAGCAACTAGCCAAAGGTTCACCCAATCAGTTTCATGGTTTGATGGAGCTATGAATCTGGATCTTTCAAATCCCATTTGAAGCATGACCACCAAATGACTGACTTTTTTTCTCCCCAAATGGTCAGTAGTGTCCCTCAATATTTGGATGCTATGGTCCTTTACACTATATTGGGGGGAGGGAGGAGCTCCTTCCTATAGTTTAGGTTTGTACAAACCTTCCCCCACACCACCCCAAAAAGTCTTCCTATCACTTTGGGTCACTTCCTGATTTTAAAATGGGGCTGTACATGCCCAACTAAGGTGAAAGGGAAGCAAAAAAGAAAAAAGAAAGAAAAAGAAAAAGAAAACCATGCCTTCATATGTAGCAAAAATGGCCTATAGCAACAATATCTTATCATAGAATGCTATTGGTAATTTTGGAGCACACATTTTTCCTCCCTTCAAAATGAAAATGGAAGGTGTAAGGACAGGTTGCTTACCTGTAACTGTAGTTCTTCGAGTGGTCATCTGTGAATTCACACATAAAGGGTTAATCCTGCGCCTGCGCAGTAGCATTCAGAAGTCGTTAGAGTCAATTAGCCATTAGATTGAGTTTTGGCGGTAATCCCGCCCACCATCCCCTCCAGGCTATATAGGCCCTCCTCGAGCCCGCCATTTTAGTTCCGAATAGCCGCAGTTGCAGCCCCACTTTTTTTTTTTTTTTTTTTGAGGAGGTAGCCAGGACACCCGAGGGGAGGATGGGTGGGATTGTGTGAATTCACAGATGACCACTCGAAGAACTACAGTTACAGGTAAGCAACCTGTCCTTCTTCTTCGTGGTCTCTGTGAATCCACACATAAAGGGTAGATTAGCAAGCTAATATTCAGGAGGAGGGTGTGTCCTATCTAAAACCCAAGGCAGAAGTAAAAGGAAGAGACACCACACGCCAGCCAATACAAGGCCAAAGGGGACCCTGTAGGGTCATTTATTTACTTATCAGAGGTAGCTGTGCTGTGATGTCCAAAGTCTATGGACTCCGTCAAGTCCGTTGTGCAATGCAGGACATGAGGACCGCTCGACCCAAAGCCGCGTCCTCTCTCGAGGTAGAATCTATCTTGTAAACTTTGACGAAAGTCAGGGGTGTCGCCCATGTGGCTGCCCTGCAGATGTCCTGGATCGGGATCCCTTGTAGGAATGCCGTGGAGGTGGAGGTAGCTCTGGTTGAGTGGCTACGGATGCCTTCCGGCAGCCGTCTATTCATCACTTGGTATGCTAGCTTGATCGTCGTTGCTACCCACTTAGAGAATCTTTGTGAAGATACCGGCTTGCCCTTCCTTGGGCCTGCATAGCAGACGAAGAGTCTGTTGCACTTTCGCATCTGCGCGGTTCTGTCGATGTAGACAGTTAACGCCCTTCTGACGTCCAGGTATTGGAGCGACTGTTGGTCGTCATCCGACGTTTGGTCAGGGAAGGCAGGGCGTATTATGTCCTGGTTGAGGTGGAAGCAGGATACCACTTTAGGTAGGAAGGCAATGTCCGGCCGTAAGACCACCTTGTCAGAGTGAAAGCGTGTGTAGGGGGGGTCTACCCTTAACGCGCACAGTTCGCTGGCTCGTCTCGCCGATGTGATCGCTACCAGGAAAGCCGTCTTCATGGAGAGGAGGCGTAGATCGCATGTAGTTACTGGTTCAAAGGGGGCCTTAGCTAAGGCCGCTAATACTATCTCCAGACTCCAAGCAGGGGTAGGCCCCAGTGTTGGGGGATGTAGGTTAGTGTAGCCCTTGATTAAGGCTTTTACCTTGGGGTCTCTAAAGCAGGATGGTTTACCTAGGCGTTGGAAATGCCAAGATACTGCTGCTACATAGCTCCTGATTGAAGAGACTGCGAAGTTCTTGTCTGAGAAGGCGGCTAGAAAGTCCATCAGATTAGAGGAGTCCGCTAAGTGTAGTGGAATCCTCTTCTCCTCTAGGAAGGAGCAGAACCTTTTCCACTTGTAGTCGTAGGCCCTCGCCGTTGAAGGCCGATGTGCCGCTCTGATGATGTCCCTTGCTGCTTCTGAAAGAGGGATCACGGCGTTATCAGCCATGCTGTTGGGTTGATCAGGTCGAGGTCTGGGTGGAGAATCTGGCCGTCTGCCATTGACAGAAGGTTCGGTTTCTGTGGGAGGCGGTGGTACCGTCCTCGTGCCATCCTGAGGAGGGGGGCAAACCAGTGTTGCCGGGGCCACCAGGGGGTTATTAGGATGCATCTGGCCCTGTCCTGGTGTAGTTTCGAAATCACTCTGGGGATGAGAGGAAAGGGGGGGAAGGCGTAAAGCAGGGGACCCTCCCACTGCCATAGGAACGCGTCCCCCAGGCTGTCCCGTGACCGGCGGCCCCTCGAGCAGAACAGCGGGAGCACTGCATTGTTCTTGGAGGTGAAGAGGTCGACTGTCGGGGTGCCCCATTGGGAGAAGAGGGAGGCGAGCGTCTGTCTGTCCATAGCCCATTCGTGGTTGCTGGTGGTTGATTTGCTGAGCGCATCCGCCAGGTCGTTGGCCCTGCCCGGGACATGTATGGCTAGGAGTGTGATGTCTCGTCTCACGCACCAGTGCCAGAGTTCCAGGGTGAGTCGCAGGAGCGTCGGTGAGTGCGTTCCTCCCTGTTTGTTTATGTAGAAGACCGTTGTGGTATTGTCTGATGCCACTTGGACTACTTGCCCGGTCAGGGAGGGTTCGAATGCCCTCACGGCTTTGAACACTGCTAGGAGTTCCAGGGCGTTTATGTGCAGTAATCTCTCTTCCCGTGACCAACATCCCCGGACAGACAGTCCTTCGGCATGAGCCCCCCAACCTGATAGGGATGCATCCGTCGTGATGGTTCTTGTGGGGTTTAGCTGTTTGAAAGGCAGGCCCCGTTGGACCATCCGTGGGTTCGCCCACCAGAGGAGGGACTTTCTGAGTGGTCGGGGGATGGTCAGTCGTTTGCGTGGCCCGTGAACATACGGGTTGAACCTTGCGATGAACCAACTCTGGAGAGGTCTCATGTGTAGTCGTGCCAAGGGTGTGACTGCTGTAGTAGAGGCCATGTAGCCCAAAGTCTGCTGCACCTCTCTCACTGTGGATCTCCGTCGGTTTGCGCACTTTAGTACTGCTGCTTGCAGTGTGTGGAACCGGTCGTCCTGTAGGAGCGCTCTCCCTACTCTGGAGTCTAGGGAGGCTCCTATAAACCTGACGCGCCGCGAGGGGCGAAGATGTGACTTCTCATAGTTTATCATTAGACCCAGTCGCTCAAGCCAGTTGATGGTCATCTTGATGTCTCTGTCCAGTTTTTCGGCCGAATGGGCCGTAAAAAGCCAGTCGTCTAAGTATGGGAACACCACTACGCCTCTCTGTCTGAGCCAGGCCACTACCACTGCCATGCACTTTGTGAATACTCTTGGGGCTGTACAAAGGCCGAACGGTAAGACCTTGAACTGAAAGGCCGCGCCGCCGACCGCGAAGGCGAGGAATCTCCTGTGTGGGGGCGCGATTGGGATATGAAAGTAAGCGTCCTTCATGTCCAAGGTGGCAAACCAGTCTCCTGCCCTCAGGAAAGGTAGAATAGATGGGAGCGTAACCATACGGAATTTCTGTGGGCGGATGAATGAGTTCAAATCTCGCAGGTCTAGGATGGGGCGGCCGCCTCCGTCCTTCTTTTCTATGATGAAGTATCTGAAGAGGAAGAGGCCTCCCGTATATGAGCGGGGGACTCGTTCGATGGCGCCTTTTCGTAGGAGAGTGTTGACTTCTTCCACGATGAGCGGAGACGGTGGGGTTCCTCTGTGTGGGTTCGGGGGCAGAAGCTCTTCGAAGTTTATGTAGTATCCTCTCCTTATAATATTCAGGACCCAATGGTCTGAGGTAATGAGTTGCCATGAATGGAATGCCTCTGAGAAGCGGTCTGCGGGAGAGGGTGTAGTATGGGGTGGGGAGGCAGCGTTGGTGTCTGGTGGTGGTAGTGGCTCTTCGAAGTCAGGCGCGTTGTTTGGAAGACTCCTGTTTCCGTTTGGGAAACTGCGGCTTGGGCTTGAATGATTGGAATCTCCTCTGGGGCTGGTACGAGGAGGACTGTCGTGGTCTGGAGGGTGGCGGGCTGTATCTTTTGCGGTATGTTGACCCCATCCTGCGAAAGGGCAGGCGAGGTCTTGTCGGGTGATGGCTGCTGGGCAGGCCGAATTTCTTGGCTGTCGACCTCATCTTCTCCGCGTGCTCTAGCTTCGAGTCTGTGTCTGCGTGGAATAGACCCAGCTCGTCGAAGGGAAGGTCCTCAATGATAGAGCGAGCGGTATGTGACAGCCCAGACAATCGCAACCATGCATGGCGGCGGACCGCAATGGAGTTGGCTACAATCTTGCCTGTGCATTCTGCAATGTGTTTAGCCACTTGCCGCTGGTACCCCGCTAGAGCCAAACCTTCCTCCCTGAAGGAGTTGACAATTCGTTGGTCCTGCTCAGACAACTTCGAGATGTGGACTGACAAGGCGTCCCATAGGAACTTCTGGTAAGCTCCCATGCAGGCCGCGTACGAAGTCATCTTAGTGAGGAGGCAGGCGGAGGAGTAGAATTTACGGCCTATGGCGTCCAGCTTCTTGCCCTCCTTGTCTGACGGGGTGGAGTGCAGTCTCTGAGATGTCTTCATCTGAGCTGACTCGACCACCACCGAGTTGGGTTTTGGGTGGATTGAAAGCCATGGTGCAGAGTCTGTGCAGACTCGGTATAGATGGTCCATTCGTTTGGATGTGGGCGGCATGGAAGATGGTGTAGCCCAGGACGACTTCAATACCTGGAGGAGGTATGGTGAGATGGATAAGGAGGGAAGGGACGGTGCCCTCTGTTGCAGGTCTTCGAATATGGGGTCGTCCACCTCCTTTTCTGGCTGTGTGGTTTTGATCCCCAAGGTGCCTGCTAGTCGGTGCATAAAGTCGGCGAAAGCCTTCATATCATCCGACGGCGATGGCGGGTCCGGTCGCGCCCCGCCTGGTACCGGGGACGGTCTCGGTGATGGGGAAGAGGATCTCGAGTCCGAGTCTGAAGAGTGGGCCGAGGGGGTTCTTGAGACCGGTCTTCTCGGTGGTGTCGGACGCCTGGGGGGCGCTGTCGCTCCGGATGGAGAGCCTCTAGGTGGGGGGCTATGTGGGAGCGGTCTCTCACAGGAAGGCGACCTTGACGGCGATCTCGATGGGGCCGGTCCCTTATTTTTGCCCAATCCACCCGGGGCTGTGCCGGTACCCGACTTGGGTGTAGATTCCGTTGGTGGCGTAGTGATGGGTTGGCGTTCTTTTTCTGGGGTGCGTGTTAGGGACCGTTGGCGGTCTCTGTGTCTTCGAGCCCTGTAGCGTGGCGAGGGGTCAAAGACGTCCTCGTAGTAGGGGTCCCAGTAGTGCCCGAACGGGTTGTACCGGTGGTATCTGTGAGGGCGTTCGTAATACCTACGGCCGTACCGCTCCCACAGCCACTCTTCCTCCGATGTCCCCACTTCGGAGATGTACGAGACTGATGACGCAGATCGGGATCGTGGACGCCTCGGTGAACGGGACCGGTGCCGGCGTCTCGGGGAGCGGGACTTGCGGCTCCAGCGTGGTGAGCGGGTTCTTCGCGGGGTACGGGACCGACGCGGTGACCCCTTCGGGGAACGGGACCGATGGGGGGGTATGTGATCCCCGTGGAGATCTTTCCGTAGAGTAGTGGCGATCCCGGGAGCAAGAGAGGGACCGACGCGGAGACCTTCGCGGGGTGGCAGGCTTGGTGAGCTGCGGTGAGCGGGACCGTGATCGGGAGGCCGACCTCGACGGGATCGTCTGGGGCGAGCAGGATCGATGTGATACCGAGGTGATCGACCTCGAGCGGGATCGGTGCCGTCCCTCTCTTTCTATCGAGCTCGTCGATACTTCAACGATCTTCAGCTCCGGTTCCTGGAGTTCCCCTTCTGACAGCTCTTGTTCTCTGTTATCCCCCACTGACAACGGGAATGTATCCCTTGGCGGTGATCGAAGCTTGGAGAGGCTAACTCTGATGGGAGAGACTACCGGGGACTTGCGACCCGGAGAGTGGTCCGGTATCGGTGTCCGGCCTTTTTGAGTCCCACTCGAGAGGGAATCGTCGGACCGCCTCTTTTTCTTCTTTGGCGGTTCCTCCTGTGGGATGGCCTTTGGGGAGGTAAGCCTCACTGTCTTAGGCCTCTCTTTCTGTAGTGTAGTGGTACCGTGATCTCTCGGGACGGTACCGTCCGCCGTCTCGGAGTCGGACTTCCTCGATCTCGAGGAAGAACCCTTAGCCGCCTCTTTCCCCCAGTCCCGGGATTTCGGTTTGGAGGGGTCCTTAGCGGGTTGCTTGTGCTGCTGCACTGAGCTGGACGTCGAGGGCCTTGGGGCCGTAGCCGTGGCCGAGCCCGAGAGCACATGCTCATAAAGTTGGGCCTTCAGCCTCTTCTCCCTGTTCCGCCTCGCCTGGGGGGTGAAGGCGCTGCAGTGGCGGCAGGACCGGACGTCGTGTCTTTCTCCCAGACACATCAGGCAGTTGGAATGCCCGTCCGACTCAGGCATCTTAGCCCCGCAAGTCAAGCATGCTTTGAAAAAGCCTGTCGACGCCATTCTGTGCAATGTGGTCACTCACGGTTTCGAGGTCCAACGGTAAACTCGGAGTCGTACTGAGGAAGATCCGTCTGTCGAGTTGAAGAGAATCCTATCCGGTGGGAAACCAGGGAAAGGGAGATCAAGGGGTGGGTGCAGAATCCAAGTCCGAAGGCTAAGACTCCAACAACGTTCCTCGTGCTGCTAACGCGGCGGAAAAAAAGGAACTAAAATGGCGGGCTCGAGGAGGGCCTATATAGCCTGGAGGGGATGGTGGGCGGGATTACCGCCAAAACTCAATCTAATGGCTAATTGACTCTAACGACTTCCGAATGCTACTGCGCAGGCGCAGGATTAACCCTTTATGTGTGGATTCACAGAGACCACGAAGAAGAACCAATATGTCCCTCCACAACACTTGGCAGTTGCCTGCTTTCAGCCTAACAGAAGTGGCTGGCTTAATGGGATGGAGGGAAGGAAGACAAGCTTGAAAGCAAACCCTTAGAAGCTTATGCTTCATAAATACTCTCTGTCTAATCCTTTTCACTTCCTTTTTGATATTCACAGCACTATAGAAAACAGTATCTGCACTTGTTTGTGGATGTGGCAGGAAAGGAAGGAATCAGGTTGCCTGGCAGACATTTTTTCAAGAATTATACATCTTGCTGAGCAGTATCTTCTTTCACAAGTATCTATAAGAAATATTTATTGGAAGCACAATTGGCCTTGCACTTAAGACTATGGAAGGGTTTCCACACTGTAATTAAAAATGTAATTAAAGTGATTTTAAAATTAAAAGTGAAATGATACACTTTTTTTAAAAAAATCACTGGATTGGTCTTTAGGGGAATAAAGAAATACTGTACTGCAGTCAATAAAAACCATACTGCATTTCCTTATGGCTATGTGATTTTATTTAATAAGAAATTAATTGAAGTAAATTTTAAGCTAGTGTTACCTTGGGAAACAGTGGTTTTTCCCACAAGTTTAACATGAAGGTAAACAAGATAAAACACTGTTCTCAGTCCATTTGCCCTAATCTAGAAGTTTTGTGGCTATAAGGAAGTGTCAGTGAACACAGAAAGGTTGCTCTGTGTTGCAGTTAACAGAGCTCTGGTGTAATTGTCAGAAATGCTATAGGTACAAGCTAGCAACTGTGATATTCTAAAAGTTAGAGGCAAAACTTACTTTCTGTTTCTGGACTATGCAACTTAAGACTGGGGACTTTTTCAGACTGCCTATATACTCCGTGGCAGGCACGGAACAGGGGTGCTGAAAGATTTCACTTTCAGACGATGTCGCCCCCTTCCGTGCTGTTCCCATGCTGTTCCCGTGCTGGTACAGTAATTTTTCATTCACAATGAAAAGTCGTGAATAGACCACCTGTTCCGTGTCTGTCCAGAATCACGGTTGGTTCAAAAGGTGCCCCATTCCTCTCCTGTTATGCTGCCGTGATGCCAGCCGTGGAGGGGGGGGGTCCATGCCGGACACTTCCGGTGAAGACCAGGATGAAGAGGTAAGTGACACCCTTTCCCTCCCCCTCCCCCGATTACTTTTGTATTTTTTTATTTGTTTGGGGGCTTGGTTTTTTTATTTTGATGTTTTGATTTACTTTTATTTTTAAATTTCCTGTGCCACCGTTCTCTTGCGAGAACAAGTAGGATTTCATTTCCGGGTCATAAATGCAGCCTTACAATGGCTGCATTTACTTCCAGCCAACGAGGGGAGCGGGAGGACATTCCTGCCGCGGAATCAAGGTAAGTGTCTGAAGATTTTCCTTGATTCCATGGCAGGAACAGGAGTGGAGATAGCGAGGCAGGAACGGGGCATTTTGGCCCCATCTGAAAAAGTCCTGGGTGTGTAGGATCAAAGGTCTGAATGCTCCCTTAGGCAGAAGGAATCAAGGAAGGAAACACCCACAGTCATTCAAAATTATGATGTTGAAGGATGCAATATGTTACCACTTGATACATGATTTTTTTTGTGTTTGATCAAACATTCAGTTGTCTGCAAAAGTGCTGTAGGGCAGCAACATATCTATCTATCAAACTACACATGAAGAGAAATGTGTATTTCCTATAATTAGCCTGCTTTTCCTCCCATGTTGAGATTTCCTCAGTGATACATGCCTCAGCTATCATTTGCAAACTAAGATCATGTTTACCTTCTAGTGACAAACAAAATGAAGCATGCTAAATCCAAGATAGGCAGGTGGAGAAAGTCCTGTACTATGACAAACATGTCCTTACCACTTGAGACACACCTCTTCTAAAAACATGCTAGATGTATTGTCTAGTTTGACCCCGAGGATCTGTTGGCTTCAGTGTACCGGTACATGTACAGTGTGCAGCCCCATATTACAGTGTGTGTGTACCAGAACCCCAGAGTAAACTTTAAACATGTAAGTATATTGTGGTAAAAGTACTTAGAGACTTTGTGCTTCCAATGTCTGGGGTGCCTTTGTGGCTGTCAACCACGTACATCTTTCCCATCAGGAGTCCTGAGATCTTTTACAGAACATTTTCTCCTTTTAAAAGAATGATAAAAAGCAGCTAGGATTAACAGCATCCATACATGAGGAGAAAGGAATTATTTCACTCCATGAACTAGAAATTACTTGACCTTCCTTTTGGCTGTGGATTGACCAGAAAGGAGCATCCATAGGAGGCTGAAGAGCATTTATACAGGTGTCTCAGATTAAAAATGTGAGAAAATACCTTCACATACAGGCCAGTCTTCTCTTCACCCAGAGTTTGGACATCAATTGTTATCTTGGATTTTCCTTGGATGTTCTAGCAAATTTTCAGCCGTGTCTATTCTGGTTAAGAGAAGAAAAGGGTTTTGTCATGCCTGCCCCAGTCTCTCTTCCCATCTGCTGTTACCTACTCTTGTTTTTGTTTTTTGGCTCAATGGGACAACTATATGGTACCAGATGTCTTTTCCCCAGACATAATTGAAGAGATGTGGACAGTCTAGTCAATTTCTCCTACGTTCTGGAAGTTCCCTTACCTGTCATCCAGGATGCAGGTAGATCTGGAGCACCAATGCTGGCTGGCTGACAACACTGATATGGTACCATTGTTTTTAATCCCTTTATATCAGTCTACCTGCTCTCACAATATTAGTTGACAGAGTTCAGCAACAGAACCCAGTTCAGATAGATTGTCCATCTTGGGGAGGAGGTAATTTTTAAAAAATGCTATTATATATATGTTCAGCCAATTAAATACCAGTACTAAATATTATTTTCTCCCTCAGAAGAATCACTATTAAACAAGTTTTAGACCTGCTCCAGTGAATGATGTTGGGAAAGGAAACAGATGCCTAGCACAGCTGCTGGACAATCAGTACTGGAAACAAACAGAATCAGGGGTTGTTTTTCTGAGTGACTCTGGTGAGGAAATGGTGCATGAGGACAGAGCTTTGAAAGAACCCAGACCATTATCTTACAGCTATGGAGAGCTTCAGTGCATTATTCTATTCATTCTTAAATGATTTTTTTTAAAAAAGTTCTGTATGAGATTGGAATGATTGTACTTCCAAGAATAGTTCTACCTTAGGTGCACCAATCAAGTAATCTACTCAAAAAAGGGTCAGCATAAAGATTTTTGTTTAACTCTGTTGAATGTGGACACCTACACACAGAATTATTAGCTGCCTACATAATCTACAACACGCATAATCCAATGTACACACAAAGTAGATTAAACAAGATAATGTACCAGACTAAGTGAAATTTATCTAGTACTGGGTGTAATTGTTATACATTCCCAAGTGAAAGCTGTTACGGATCACTGGCATTATGGCATAGCAAGCTAAGACACTGATATGGAAATAAGAGCCCAAACCTAAAATCTCCATTTAGCCTCTAAACCCATAGAAAAGCTTTGGATAGTCATGGCTGGCAGCTGTGACTTCCATGTGAGTGGTGCAATGGGGTGGGGAAGTGAGGAAAATAATTGTGCAGGCTTGAGACTGGCTTCAGCAAGTGGCTTGATCCTGAGGTTTTATTGAGTCACAGAAGTCACAGTCACAGAAGTCCTAGTTTTTGCACTGAAGCCTCCTTTTAGGTCCAGTCCAAATCTCCTGTAAGCTATGGATTCACCAACAAGCCTTGGACACATCTCAGCCATAGGACTTTATCAGACGAGCCCCTTTAAACATTCTTTTGCTGACATTAAAAAATCAATTTTTATGACAGCAAAAGAACGCCCCCCACTACACTTACCTTCTCTCCTGGCAAAGGCTTCCCCAGCAATGAAGAGGACGTGAACAGCACTTCCTTGTTCAAAATCCCACAGATTCTCACAAGAAGATACTTGTGCGGGAAATTTTTTTAAAATCCAAATATAACAGAGAAAAAGTTAATAAAAACACAGGAACAGACTTTAAAAGTCCCAAGTAACCTGGGGAGGGTCATAAAAAGTGTGTCACTTACCTGGATTTCGCGATGTCACCCAGAAGTGTCTGCACCAGACTGGCCATTCATGCTGCATTCACATGAATACAATGGCATGAGGTTTCACACGCTAGCAATGCCAGCACTGAAGCACCACAGGGGATCAATTGACGGCTTCAGCCAGTACAGGTTTTGGCCAGTACATAAACAGGAAAGGGTGATATCATTTGGTATGTGCGCCCTTTTGCATTTATGTGACACCGTATTTAGCGTGTCTGACAAAGGACAATTTCAGACGTGATTTTTGACAGCAAATATCCCAAAACAGCTCCATTGCTGCCGCACGGCAGGGGAGCAGTTTTGGATGACGCCATCCCTCTGCCGAACCCCTCTGTGTCACTTCTGTGACAGAATGGAGGAAACCACATCATATTTCATTTACGGGCAACATTCGTGAATGAAATATGATGCGGTTTCCTCCATTCTGTCACAGAAGTGACACAGAGGGGTTCGGCAGAGGGATGGCGTCATCCGAAACTGCTCCCCTGCCGCACGGCAGCAACACAGCTGTTTTGGGATATTTGCTGCCGAAAATCGCATCTGAAAATGTCCAAAGTCTTAGTTTCCCATATGTACAATGCAGAGACGGCTGGTGGCTCCCTTGTCAATGGGGTGGAGAATCCATTCCAGCTTTTAGCCCAATCTTTAAAGGAGTTATCCAAAGTGCTGAACCATAACCCTATCGGTTCAGCATCTTGGATGACTCCTTTAAAGTTCAGGGTGGAATTCCACTGGGTCATTATGTTGCCATAACACTGGCTTACGCCAACAGCTGTACTTCTTACATACTGCTTCCCTTTGCCCAGCAGTCCAATAAACTGTCTTTAAGAACCATGGGCTGAACTGTGCCCACTGGCACCATAACCTAAAAGAGTACACTTCATCAGCACTGGACAGGCTCTAAGCCCTCAAGTCCAGAGTGAATTCACTGCCTTACAGACATGAAACCTACCAGCCGTCCCTGTAAGTCAGGATCTGTCAGCCTAACTCAACTTTATAAGCTGGTTGTTGTGAGAGGAAAATACACTTTAGGGAATGGACAGGTTATCAATGCAGCAAATGTGCCAAGCTTTTGTTATGGTGTGGTGTGGTAAGCAGCAGGGAATCATACATCAGTTAGTGTTTCATTAATGCTGGGTTTAAATGAAAATCATTTCAGATCTACATTTTATTCACATTGGAATGGACCATATTCTTGAAAAAGCCTAAGCAGGTTTTATTTGAAAGCAGTCCCAATCATGGTATGTTGAGATGTGATTAGGGATGTAAATCCTAGCTCAGCTCATCCTCTCATGGTGAATAGAATAACATGCACAGATACACAATTCTCCTCACTGCCACATGGTGAGATTTTGGAAGCGTCAGTCTTGGTGTGATTTTGCCCATTTTTAAGGCTGGTTTTTGTGTGTACTTGGAAAATTGGCTAAGCTTTTAAAAATGCAATGATGGTTGCATTGTTGCAAAGGCAGTAAAAAAAAGAAGCATTAAATGGTTTTTGTGTGTGTGTGTCTTTTTGATCAATAAGCCTGTCCTGCCTGTTGTAGTTGCTTGTGTGTGTGTGCACGCACGCATGTGTGCATGCTTGCCTACAGAAAGTGAAAAAAATATTCATTTCACATAGGCATGGGATTTTTGCACAGAAACTTTTTTTGCACTGAACAAAGACAATGCAAAACAAAAACAAAAACACCAAGCCATGCTTGGTGCCTCTGGAGGTAAGAATTCTCACAGGGGCTGGAGAATGCTCAAGAGGCTATCTCACCATGCAGTGATGACCTGTCTCAACCAAAATCTCAACAACAATAAGGCATTTTCACATCCTTAGATGTGAAACACTTGTGGATCCCAACCTACAAGGCTACTGTCATCTTTCTCCCAGTGTGTTGGACTACCTCACTTAATATGGCTGACGTAGAGATAATCAGGAGGGGAAAAAACAATCATAGAAAATGAATGCAAAACTTCAAAAGAACTGGTTCAGGAAAGACTTAGTCAGGATGATCTGCTCCCTTTTATAACACATACCAAACCACACTGTCCTTTAAGTCATAAAAATACACTACAGTTAATAATTCAGCAGTCAAGGAAATTTTGTTTAGCCTCTAAATAACTTCTGAATAATTGAGAAGGTGTTCTGACACCAGATAGCTTTTTCAGTGTGGTGACATCCACCTTGTGTAAAATGGTGAAGAGAGATTGAAATGAATGAGCCATCCCCTGAAGCCTCTCATATTACGGCTTATGGATACGCTCTTGAAAGCCAATGAAAAAGAAGATGCTTGCTCATATTCACCAGTGAGAGAGAACCAGCTGACCACTTGTTCAGGACTTAAACACAAGATGTTGAAAACGTATGGCTGATCAAGAACAAAGGATGGATTTTTGATACTGGCTTCATAAATGTTGGTATATTTGCTTATGGAAGGGCAATTTTTTTAAAAAAAATGTTCTGGAACTGGAATTCAAGAGACAGTCAACAGAAATACAGATAAATATGGGGAAAGGAGATGTTAGTAGTGTTTCCAAAACTCCTAAGATAGTGGTACTCAACGTGGTGGCCCCTAGACTCATACTGGCTCCTGAAACATTGGCTGCCAGTATGTGGCAAGTTTCCTGGAAAGAAAGAAATCATTGTAACCAATGGACACAAATATGGTTACTTTCAGAGTTGCGCCTGAAAGTTTTTTCATTTTTTTAAATTTAATTAGGTATTTATACCCCACCCTTCAGCTACAAAGGCTATCAGAGCGGCTTACAAATTGTTTTAAGCAATATCAGTTTATATATCTACACTGCATTAAGCAGTTTCCAATGTGTATTAACTAATTAAAATAAACAAGAAAGCTTCGTGTCTTTCAGGCTGGGGCACAGCTGGGAAGTATGGGGTTTGTTTTTTAACTGAAACTCCCAGATTTCCCCATCCAGCACAGTGACTGCAAGGGATCTGGGGAGCTGTGGTTGAAAACAGTAACTTTCCTGAGCTCTGGGGTGGCTGAGTAGGAAATGGTAAAACTTCTCAGATCAAGCAGAAAATAGTCCACTTAATTCTAGCCCCTTAAAGTGAGATTTTACTCCATCCATGGAGACCCTGAACAACAAAACCCTGAAACCTTAAGTCAGACCTAGAGATCTGGCAACCACAGATGGTAGATGGAATAGATTTAAAGAAATGTGGAAAGTGAGAAGTGCTAAGTAGAGAGATCATAAGGAAAAGATAAGAGATGACATGCAAAAATGGTAAGCATACAAGGCAAGCGAGTGGGTTATAATAAGTAGCTGGTGGCTGGAAATGTCCTAGTGGGTATGATATGTAAACAGGGATATTTGGGGCCCACTCACACTACACAAATATAGCACTATGTTCTACTTTAATTGCCTTGACAACAACCTATGGCATTCTGGGGTTTGTACTTCATTGTGGCACTAGCCATCTCTGGCTAAGAATTGAAATCCCCCTCCTGAAATGGCAAACAAGAGCCAGTGTGGTGTGGTGGTTTGAATGTTGGACTATAATTCTAGAGAGCAGCGTTTGAATCCCCACTTGGCCATGGAAACCCACCAGGTGACCTTGGGCAAGTCACATCTCTCAGCCTCTAGCGCAAACCCCCTCTGAACAAATCTTGCCAAGAAAACCCTGTGATAAGTTCGCCTTAGGGTCACCATAAGTCCGAAATGACTTGAGAGAGTGTGATTTGCCCAAGGTCACCTAGTGGTTTTCCATGACTAAGCAGGGATTCAAACCTTGGTCTCCCAAAGTCCTAGGACTTTATCAGACAAGCCCCTTTGAGCGTTCTTTTGCTGGCATTAAAAAATCCATTTTTATGACAGCAAAAGAATCACACACCCTCCCGCACTTAGCTTGCTTTCCTGGCAAAGCCTTCCCTGGCAATGAAAGAGGAAGTGAACGGAGCTCCATTCATTTCTTCCTTTGAAATCCTGCAGATTATTTTGAGTCTTTATCTTGCAGGAAATTAAAAAACATAAGAATAAAAAGGTTTATGCAAGCACCTAAACACACTAAAAAAGCTTACAAGTAACCCGGGGAGGGTCATAAAAAGTGTGTCACTTACTGGGACGTCACAATCTCACCCAGAAGTATTCATGCCAGAACAGCCATTGACAGGGTAAGTATGAGGAAATAACATGAGGTTTCACATGCTAGCAATGCCAGCACAAAAGCACCATGGGGGATCAATTGACGGCTTCAGCTGTCAATTAAAAAGTACAGGTTTTGGCGGGGACATAACCATGAAAGGGCAACATCATCTGATATGCCCGCCCTTTCGCAGTTATGTAGGATTGTCATGACACCGCATTTTGTGTGTCTGATAAAGTCCCTAGTCTCAAACCACTCAGGATACTCAAACCACTACACCACATTGGCTCTCCTCACAGGAGATGGAGGGGGATATTTTGTTGTGAGCTATCCTTGTAATGCAAAGCATTTTGGAGTAGCAATGAAGATTCATTAACTCTACAAAATACCTACTCCTGGGCATCAATGAACATTGTGAGAATTGTTCGTTGACATGCATCAACCTAGCTGCCTAGGGGGTGAGCCTGTGGAGACTATCATGAGGAAGATCAGCACTTCAAAATTTACAGCTACATTATTTACATCCCCCTATTGTCTGCCTAGCATTTCCTGAACACTTTTTCAGAATTGTCTGCCAGTTGGGTTCCTCCTTTTACCAAGGAGGAGGGGGAGGGGAGGGAAGGGGAAGGAGAAGGCAGGCAGGCCAGCGAGCATCTGACCCAGAATGTGAAAATATTTGACAGCAACATTCTCTGTAGGTGGCCAAACCATGAACACTGTTACATTTTTAATGCCTTGTTAGCTGTACCATGTCAAAAGGTGACATTGGTGTGTTACACTTAAACTTAATCATGTGCTTTCCAGTCGTGAAATGGAAAACTCCAAACACTTTCCAGGGTCTAGAAAAAATGATGGTGTTCTTCTGCACTATCTATCTATCTATCTATCTATACACACACACACACCAATGCCTTTATTTCTACAATAAAAGACATTGCTTGGTAAGTGGCTAAGCTAGTTTTACATTACAAGCAATCATTTGAGTGGTATCAAGAGCCATAAAAGTCACTGGGTTATATGTACTAGGCTAAGTTTGGGCATAGCATAAATCTACTTGGTGGATCTCTAGATGATTTGTGGTAGATTAGCAAAGGTTCCTGAATTCCAATAGTTTACTATAACAACAACTTAGTGACCTTTTTTCCATTTAGACTGGGGGAAACTGGGGTAACCTGGAATGGACTTCTATGCAAAAAGAATGGCACACTCAATTCCATTCTGGGACTAGAAACAAATTTAATTTGTAGACTCCATTCAGCCTCCATTCAGCCTCCATTTTGTTTTGTTTTGCTTTTGCTTTCAATTTTTAGTGTATTTCTTTTGCACTGGCTCTGTTTGGTAATTTTTGGAGGTCTGTGTAAAATGTAAAGCAAATCTGACAAGCCTGAAGTCTGTCCACCCCTATATAAAGCTGCCTCAGGTCAGCAAGCATTCTTTTCAATCAAGCAGACCCTTCAAGCTGTGTCAAAGTGACTAAACTTAGTGCTTAGAATTGTACTGGTCTATGACCGTAAGATCACTCATGGGGGGGGGCATCAGTCAGCTGCTTCCCAATTGACAGGGGGACAGATCCCCATGGATCAAAGTGGCTGCTACTAGGTAAGTGGGGAATGGGGAGATTGGGATGGGAGTAACTGCGTAGCACCATAATTATGGTGCTTACACTTTTGTAACTCTGCAACAGGATTCTGGCTATTGATCTTTGTGTCTGCCTGGAGACTCAGAAAAATGTATACTTCTCTGAGATCTCACCCAGTGCTCTGAGACCTGGTAACCTTACCACTAGGTTTTACTTCCAGGTAAATACTGTATGCTTGGCACTCCAGCCTTTATACACTTTGGCATCATCTGGAAAGAATAGCTGTGGTTCATGTAGGAGAAATCAGAGGAAGCTCACTAAAAGGGAAACCTCAGGAAGATCGCTCAGAGACTAGCCACAGGGTATGTTTCTAAAGCATATGGCTCACAGGTGCCTGAGCATCAATCTTCATGCCTTCTTACAAAATGGGCACAAAACCAAACGTGAATCTCTGCTTCTATCATCTATCAAGCTAACTACCCCCAAACATCAAAGATGTAGTTCCACCACTCTCTAAGCTTCTTCCCCCCCCCCAAAAAAATTAGGCTACTAGCTGCATATTCCATAGCCCTCTAGTTGCTGCAGTGGTGTGGCTTCATTAATTCTGGTAACCCTGAGATCCAGCTCAGTTGCCAATCATGTTCCTCAGTTTACACCAGTTTACCCAGTCAGTAGCTGTGGGCCCAGATTTCAGTCCTTAAAATTCAAATAATCCATTGTCCTACTCAGAGCTAATTCTCAGCCTTGTTTTGATAGGAAAGCAATTATGTGGGGGTGCTATGAACTGACAGTTTTGCATGGTCATTGCTCTTGTGAATGATGTACCATTTTGAAATATTCCAACTAGAACGCATTGTGTTCACATGCTAATAGATGAAAGCCTTCAAACATTCAGTCAACACAGAGAACAACTCATCATTTCACCGCTGGGTTTCACAAATTCTCCATGGTGTCAAAATGTGGATGTAATCAAGACTGCTTCCCACAAAATGATTTTGCTTTGTGGGCATAACTTCTGTACAAGGAAGCAGATGCAAAAAAAAAAAAAAACCATGTGAAAGGAAAGTGCACATCTGAATGCATTTACAGTGGCCACAGATCTCATGTGTGCATGAAAAATATTAAGTTCTCCTTTGTATGTCTGTCTGTTTAGGCCTAAATCTAAGTGCTCAACCCAGCCAGAGTAGAGTCACTGAATCAACAGCTGAATGGTAAGTCAACACTGACCGTATGTACATAGCACTAATTCAATGGGCTTACTCTAGTTGGGAACAGCAGTTGAATGTAAGCTTTGTAGGAATATTTGGTATCTACATTAAGCAGAGTGCAGCAGGGCTAGTGCAATATGAGCTTGTGGTAGAAACTGGAGTAATCACTCAGGATGCTCTTGTAAGGTGAAAAGAAAACTTTGGTTTATCACCTCAGGAAATCCATCTTGGAATGGGAAAGGCGACAGATAAAATAAGTTGAGCTATACTTGCTAAACACTGGCTGTCATGTGTGGGGGCAAGCTAGCAGGCATTATTGGGGTTAGAGCCCCATGGATGCTCCCTTCCCAGGCAAAAGGAATAGAGAGAATAACTAATTGAAGAAGGGGGGGGGAGTGATCTTAACAGGTAAGAAGGGAGCAAAAGGCTTGAGTACTTAGACCAAAGAAAGAGACAAGAGAGGTGAAACAAAGAGCCTGTCTACATGGTTAAAAAAATGCATATGTCGTTCGGAAGATTGCTCTTTCATACACACGGCTGTACAGATTCATATGTGTCATTCAGAAGGGGGGCTAGTGAATCCCCCGTAAACTACGTGGATTCAGCGTTCAGGAGGATTAGCAGATCTCGGCATAAAATCCGTACAGCCGTTCGAATGGCTGATGGTCTGTATGCCCCGTTCGCACACATACGAACAGGCAGTGTAATCTGATTGGCTGGCTGAGTGGGGGGTGGAGCTAGCAAGGAGGAGAATTGGGAGCGGCCGCCATGTTGGATTCCTGGCTAAGCGAGAATCCAGTAAGTC
The DNA here is from genome assembly GCA_030847615.1 of Gambelia wislizenii. NCBI lineage: Eukaryota > Metazoa > Chordata > Lepidosauria > Squamata > Crotaphytidae > Gambelia > Gambelia wislizenii. Next base: position 157,110,683 of record JAUMIR010000001.1, on the reverse strand, counting down.
TGTGAATTTTATATATATATTATTTTTATTTTACATTGTAAATAGGGAAAACCGAATGTCCGCAAAGCAGGCACCTTTTTAAATAAATTTAAAAAATGGCAGGAGATTTAAAACTGCCGCTTGGCTTGCTCGCTCCAGCCAGCTGGGGAAGGGGGATCATATGGAGTTTAGGGGGGGATAAAAAATCATGTAGGCAGATCATATGCACACAAACGACTGCCTATTCGTATTTTTTACCCCCCAAACAGATTTTTTATAATCGTATAGATGGACCCAAAGAGCAGGCATTCTCTAGATTCCCCAATTCCACTAATCATTTTATACAAGCATTGATGCCTCTTTGGTTCCTTGGATATTTCTATCCCACCCACTCACCACAGCTCTCAAGGTGATGTACAGTCAATAAAGCAACTTGAAAACAATTCGAGCCTATTTTAGCAATTCAAATAACTTATTTTTTATTTTAATATATATTTTTATTAAAAACACAACTACATACATCTAACAAATCCACGTCAAACACCAATCACATAACAAACATTACAAACATTCCAGTTTCCTAATCTAAAATACAAACAACACATACTAAATTACTTCTACCATCTAGCTCTTGGTTATAATTGAAATATAGTCTTACTTTCTCTTAGGAGATTTTCACATGGGCTATATATCCCGTGGCAGGAACAGAACAGGGTCGGGAAAGGTTTTCCCTTTCCGACGATGTTGACCGCTTTCTGTCCTGTATCCATCCTGTTCCTGTGACTGTTCCAGAACAATGTAATCACGATTTTTCATCGTGAATAGACCTCCCGTTCCGTCACTATCATGCAATCACGAGTGTGCGAACAGGAGCCCCATTCCTGTTCCGAAATGACAGCCGCAGAGGGGAGGTCTGTTCTGAGCACTTCCTGGTACGATCTGGACATCCAGGTAAGTGGCACCCTTTATTTTACCTTCCCTGTTTTGATTGTGTGGTTTAAACTGTGTTTTTGTGCTTGGTGAACTGATTTTATGTTTGGGGGAGTTTTATTTTTTAAATTTACCACCTGGCTGTTATCACATGATAACATGATAATGCTTCAGACGGCCGGTCGTAAAAGCAGCCTTACAACGGCTGCATTTACGGCCGGCCAGCGAGGGGAGGGGAAGCCCGTTCCTGCTGCAGAATTAAGGTAAGTGTGTGAAAGATTTATGCTATTCCGTGGCAGAAACGGGAGAGGAGGTGGCGGGGCAGTAATGGGGCATTTTGGCCCTGTGTGAAAATCTCCTACGAGTGAGTTAAAACAGAAAAGCACCAGGAACGTTCCATCTTTCCTGCTGCCTTCCTGCATGATTTTGTTTTTTCATTCCAGTCCGATAAGAGACATAGGTAAAACTGTGCCTTTTTGCTAACCAGAAAAACCCATTTGCAAAAAGGCATGGTTTTAGCTTGGTCCCCATGGGACCAGAACAAAAAGACGCCAGAAGGATGTCGACATTATGCAGGAAGGCAGGAGGAAAGACAGAACGTTCTTGCTGCTTTTCCCTGGAGTGCGGTGAGGCTCTTAGTTGTTGTTGTTTTCCCCTCAGTCTACTGTATAATTGAATCTCACTTACAAAAGAATCTACTAAACATTAATACCACTAATTAATCAAAGTCAAATTTAACATAGTTTCCCCATTTTTATGTTGAGTACATTTCAATCACATCCCAGACTTTCTTGAATTTTGATAAACAATCCACATTCATTAAAATTATTAATTCAACTAGCTGTACCCAGTGTAACATATGCCATTAAAAAAAATCCCCCAAATGCCTGGTAGACCACATGACAACCCTGTAAGTTAGGCTGGTGGATTTTTAAATTCCTCCTCCCCCTTCTCAGCATTCTACATTTTTCCTGGAATTGCTGAGGTGACTTGCTCATTTGCCCTGCCCCTACCACCACAAGATGACTGCCTGGGTCCTGTCGCAGACAGCAGCAGCAGCAGCATTGTCCCACCGCCGCCACCATCACTGCCAGTTGACTGCCTGGGTCCCAATCTGGACCACAGATTGAGTGGCAGGAATCTGGGCCATAGATTGAGTGACAGGAGTGAATTGTGAGGTGAAGCAGGAATTTGCATGTGGGTGGTGATTGGTTGGGTGTGTTTCCTGAGCAGCCAATTAGCACACTGGGAAAGGCAATATACCCAGAAGAATTATATATATAGATTCCAAATAACATATCCTATGTGCTTGTCACTAGTGTTTCTGGATGATGAGGGAAGGAGGGAGGGCAGCCTATCCTCTCCATACCCTCCAACATTTCACAAATGAAAATAAGAATGTGTGTGGCCAAGCAACATCAGAATGTGGTCAAGATGGCAAAAGTTAGGGTTAGATTTCAGCTGTTCTTGCGAGAAGATGCGACTTCACTTAAGAACACTAAAAACACATAAAGAATGAAAGAAATTCACAAATAAATACTTAAACAAACATAAAAGCATACCAAGAAAAGGCAACAGTTTAAAGAGTATCTTGTAGGTCCTCTTCACGTTCTCACCTGGACGTTTAATTATACATTCTCATTGGGAAAGGGGAGCGGGAAAAGAGAATCACCCGTTCATGCTGTAATACCATGATTATGGTGGGACGTGATTTTTGTACACTCGTCAATACTGTGAAAAGAATTATATTGAAGTCTATACACAGCTTTTGCCCATCAATGAAAAGTGGCACATAATTAACTGGTGGAGCATACACTGACCATGGGAGGAGGATGATATTGTGAGATCACAGACACCTGTTTGTGGTACTATCATGTCGTAAATCTGCTATTGCAGCCCTGTCTGATAAAGTCCCAAGTTTGAGTGCAAACTACTTTTGAACTTTCAAATCACTTTGCAGTGATTTAAGTAAGCTGAGGTCAAAGGGGAAAAGTGGAAGGAGGAGAGAGGAACTGGGACATTTTAAAGGCAGCTGAAAAAAATGGTTGAAAGAAGATTAATCAGGGATGCCCCTGCCAGGCTGGGACAGTTAGAGGGTATCCTCCTGCTGCGCCTCATCTACAGAAACAAAGTGGTGGAACTTTAACATCACTGGAGGTTGTACAAAATTGGAGGTGTACAAAGTCCCTAACATATTGAGGGTGGAGTGTGGTTGTTACCCTCTATGCTCAGGGGTCTTAAAGACCCTCAAAATACCAACATTAATTTGGAGAATTAATGTACTCACCTTGGCTACACAAGACAGGGGGCAACAGATAGTGGATCTTGTGACCTTTATATACTGGTAATCGGAAGGAGATGTTAAACTAGATAGTACAATAAATTTATCTTTATTTGAGAAAAACAATAATAACAGCATTCACACACACATTCAGGCTTCAAGCATTCACACAAGACTAGTTAATAAAGTGGGAAGATATTGAGCTAGAGAGGGGAGTTGTTTATGAAAGATACAACACCTGTCCTGTAGAGATGAAGTCCTGGAAAAAACCAGCAGAGTGGGGGTCCCAATCTGGAATGGTTACACAGTTTGAGGTGGAGTTAAGGGGAAGATGAACTGTGTACTTGGCTACACAGAGGGACCTAGTATCCACAAGAAGGATATCTGTGCACACTTGAGTGGGGTTTTGGAAGGTTTTTATAGTCTATATTTGCCTTTTGGGGATGGGATTTAGAGTAGAAGACAATGTTTCTCAGAGTTGCTCAAGGTGAGACAAAGGCACTCTGGATATGTTAATGGTGTCTTAATGTGCGGATACTTTGCAGTTGAAAGGGAAGAAGCAACTTCCTTTGTTTAGGGATGGGTGAAGGAATGAGGGTCATTTACAGGGTTGAGCCTCCCAGCCTTGGCTGATAAGATTAGCCAGGTGTACATGCCTTCAGGTGCCTTGCAAATTAACATTTCTTTAGAATTTAGGCAGCCTCTCCTTAAGTGCATACATGACTGAGTCTGAACGCTAGACTTTTCAAATTTTTGGAATTTTTCAGGGTTAATGGCCACACTGCATGGAAGGCCACAGTTGGCCTAATTATTAAATATTGCCAATTATTGATATAGACACGGGGCTGGGGGTGTAAGTGTAGGTAACATAGGGACTGGAAAGGAACTCATCCTCCACTGTTCCTTCTGAAAACTTCTTCAGTTTTTCTTTACACACCTGCTGGGAGCAAAATTATATACTGCCCTAAGTATCACTCTCAGGGTCTTGGAGGGGGAATAATAATAAGTATTATTATTATTATTATTATTATTATTATTATTTCTATCCCGCCTCTCTGCAACACGATTGGGGCGGCTTACAGCATAAAAACTCCATAATTACATCAGTACCCTAACCCACCCACCCCTTAAAACAATATTAAATTAACATCAGGCAATGCTTAAGAGACAGGGGGTAAGTCCCCTTCCCCCACACAACCATTTAAATCCCCCTCCCATTTCACCACCTGTGACTGGGGCAGCATTCTGGCTTAACATTTTGTCTTCTGTCAGATTTTTACAGATAAACATTATCACAAACTAAGTCTGCTGACACACAGTAGAAATAATGCAGTCTGACACCTCTTTAACTATCATGTCTCCTTCCTGTGGAATCCTGGGATTTGTAGTTTGTGGCACCAGAGCTCTCTGACAGGGGAGGCTAAATATCTCACAAAACTACAAATCCCAGAATTCTATATCCATGGCTGTTAAAGCAGTCTCAAACTGCATTATTTCTGCTGTGTGTCAGCAGCCGTTGCCACAGAACAACACTGAACAAACATATTGGTAGAAAAATCCTAACAGCCTTTGTCTGCAATGCATTCAGATATTTCACTCTGATTGCCTGCATTTATTTTTCCTCAGCATACCCAAACATGTGGATTTTCCCACCTTAGAGTTTTGCTCTTCACCTTAATTTCTTTATTTCTCCTTCAGAAAAGTAATTCCCACTTACTTCATCTGTGTTTTCACCCTATTGTGCCTGTTACTGAACTAGAGCTGTAGAAGAAGAAGAAAACCTGTCTTAATGTTTCTAACCAAAAGGAAATTTCCTCCAAATGTTTTAGCATGGTAGGAAATTTCTTTAAAAACATTAAACGGGCTGCTTTTTAATGATGTGTTTAAAATAAACATTCCCAGATGGGATATATCATAGACAAACCATGTCCTTCAGTGCAAGTGCCTTGTTTACTTTAAAATCTGAAACTAGCTACAAATGTAAACCAGTTTTTATTTTACAACACCTGGAAAAAATTACTAGATTCTTAGGTGTGCATTGTAATGGGAACAAGTGTGGAAGAGTGTGAATTCTTGGGTTTCAATATCTATTTTTAAATTGTTTCCCTAAGTAAGCTTTCGATTTAGAATTAATGAGATTTTAACTGCTTTAAAGAAAACACTCTGGTGACATATTTCAGTAAATTTTGCACACATAGTTTGAACACTTTTAAACAGGTTTTCAGATCATCATTTGGCCTTTCAGATGGGTTATCTCCCTGAATAAGTTGAATAATTAAACTTTTACACGAAGCACACTGTTGGGGGATTTAGTGTTCTGCAAGAGACACCAGCTCTCCAGAATTGCTCGGTACTGGGGGATCTGTTTGAAAAAATATTTTGGCTGCTGTCCTGCACCTAGTTAGCCACTTAAATCCAATTGATGTGAATGGGCCATTTAAATCCCATTGATCTGAATGGGATTAAAAGATGGATTTCCTGAGACAATAAACCAACGTTTTATTTTTACCTTACAAGAGCATCTTGAGTGATTACTCAAGTTTTTACCACAAGCTGATATTGCAGGATTCCATCTCTGATGGTTTCAAGCTACTGTGGTTTTTGCTTATTCTTCTAAATGCACCTGAAATAAGAACTGGTTTAGAACATGAGCATTTACTAGACCAGGGCTGGTGAATGTGCATCCTTCCAGATAGTACTGAACTCTGTTTCCCATCAACCCTAGCCAGCCTGGTCAATGGTGAGGTATGATGGGAATAATCATTAATAAATAATCATTAATAAACATATGGAGGAGCAAAGGTTCCCCATTTCATACTAGACAATACCAAAAACAAGGTATAATGATGATAAGCCGGGCATGGAAGCCAGGAAAAAACTCAGTGTCCTGTACTAATATTTTATTCAGTACTGGCCTTTGGAATTTGATCAATCTAAATTTGCATTTTTCTTCCACATTTTTCTCAGTCTAGGGATTGTCTACATGGGCAATATACCATCTTAAGAGCCCTGGAGTCTTGATGATGCAGGACTTTTGCCCATTCTGCCCCTAAGCAGTCCTCACCACCCCAGGGCAGCTCCAGGGCTGAGATGGGGAGATGACTGGGTAAGGACCGTTACCACATTTTTTAAAAAAAATACCTGTGTTAATCTGTTCCTGCTGGGAAAGAATGGATTGGACCCCACATGTCCACAGGAGCCTGTCCTGGCAGACTGGTCCATCGCTACAGCTGCCAGTCTGCCTTGCTCTTCCAAAGCAGCAAGGGGTCCCACAGCAAGGCTGGTCACATGTTGCAGGCTGTCCTCCTCACATTTGGGAGAGCATGGAGATGCCGGTGGCAGCAGCTACAGCAATGGGCCAGAGTGCCTGTCTGGACTCCTGCCCATTTGGAGGATGTAATGGGGGAGCAACAGACCTGATCCACAGCCAGGATCTGCCATTGGGGAGCTGGTGTATCCTGGCCCATGGAATGAACCCACAGTATCCAAAACTTCATTTTGCCCTCTACTGATTGACAATGCATCCATCTACCTGCACACATGCGTGCACACACATACAATCAATCAATCAATCAATCATACCCAGTCATCCAAAAGGCAGGGGAAAGCATAATAAAAATGTCCCCCAAGAAGCAGGAAATTACTTGTGACCATGGACTTGAGTCAAAGCCAGCATCAGAAGTTGGTGTTAATAGGTACCTGTCTTGATCCTTGCCTCCTTGGAGGGGGCACACCCTTTCTACAGAGTCTCCTGGCCCTGCTCCTCCTCATCCCTGCTGCTACTTGTTCATACTTACCCTCTCCAAGTGGATCAAAAAAGGGGGGAGCATTAACTACTTCACACCACATCCCCCTTCAGAATTTTCAACCATGTATTCAAATACTATGTGGAAGGAGGAGGATGCCTCTGAGTCTCCCCACCCCATAGGGCTGTTCTTAGGATTTGGGGGGGGGGGAACCATGTACAAAGCTACCATCAACAGGGCTCCCTAAAACTGACCTAGATAAAGGCTTGTTATGTGAAGAATGCTGAGCTGTGAACCCTTTGTATCATTCCCTATCCCCTCCCATTAAAAAAAGAACATCTAATTTTGTCCAGCAGTAATGGGCAGTGAGGTGAAAAGATTGTCAGAGAGTACAACATGAAAATCTCTTCTAAGCCAGTTATGTCCAGATCTTGGAAGCCATAATGAAGTACTCTCCAGTGATTAAATTCTCTTTATGCAAGTCAGAACATGACAAGACTAAATGTTTGAAGAACTCTGCTAGATATTAGTGCCTCTGCTCCTTCTGGAATGTGATGGAATGAGGAATGAGCCACATTATTTGAAAATAATGAGCCATAAAATAAAGCCCTAAAGAGAAGAATTTGTCAAATCATAGTCTCTCTTCCGTTGCGTCTGACAACATTGGCTGTGGATGGTTCCACAAGACCATATATTTTCTTCGTATATATTAATGTAGAAAATCATAAATCAATAAAACATATGTTCTGGGAAGTGAGTCAGGAAATTTTCACATAGGGAAATTATTCCCTGGGGAGATCAGGACAGAAACAGGGCTGTTCCAGTAGCAGCGCCCCGTTTCGCATGCCCCTTTCCTTCTCACAATCTCCTGTCGTCTTCCCTCCATGCTGCTTCCATTTCTCTCCCAGTAAGTTCTGTGATTTCTTACTAACGAAAGTTTTTTGTTAGTAAAAAATCACGGAACTTACCAGGAGAGAAATGGAAGCAGCACAGAGGGAAGACAACGGGAGATCGCGAGAAGGAAGGGGGCGTACGAAATGGGACGCTGCTACTGGAACAGCCCCGTTTCTGTCCCAATCTCCTGGGGAATAATTTACTCATGTGAAAATCTCCTAAGTGTAAAAAGAATATTCAGTAAGCAAAGGAGAAACATATAGGAAAAGACAGTGGTGGCACCAGAAAAAATTACCAAGGTTTAATCCTAAAAGGTTCCTATATATTTGTATTTTACCTAGAAGTGACAATTTCATCCAGTGTGGCTTCTCTAGTTGCCTTTATGTGAGAAAATTCATACATGTTGAAAAAGCAACTAGTTTTTGTAATTTATTCTAATTGTTTTGTTATTAATACCAGCCAAGCCACAACTTTTTTCAGGTAAATTTCTTGGGACTTTATCAGACACGGCAAAATAGAGGGATAACAACATCAGGGTAGTGCGAATGGGCCCTGCTACTGCATGACATCATGATTATCCCGTTTCCCAGCCACGAAAAAAAAAACCATCATTTTTAATTGAGGGGTTAATTCATCAATAGATTATCAATAGTACTGCTTTCACGGAACTGAAAGCATGCAAAACCACATCCCATTGTAATAATGAGATTGCGGCATAAATGTTTTCTTTATGGAAGATGTACAGAGCTGGAATGCTTGTCATCTGAAAACCATCTGGTTAAGAAGGAGACCACTTTGAGGGGGGGTGCACATGTGTGTGTGCACACAGGCAGGCACATGTCTGTCTATGAACAGAGAGTGGATATCAATCCACTTCTTCAGATACAGAGGGATCTTTGAAGATTTTGTTTGATTGGTATGGACATCTATTTCTTTTGGGTCTCTTCTTGACCACCTGTGGGAACTCTGCTCCTGACTTCCAGGGTGCTGTTTACATAATGTAAAAGTAGTGGAAGGAATTTGTGTCGAGCACTGGCTGTTTACACGTACATCGTGTCGGGCACGGGATTTTGGGAAGGGGGGCCACCTTTTATCACGTAACCCGTGGGACTTTCAGTCCTGCAGTTTGTCCGTTTTTTTAAAAAAGTCACAGGAGGATTCAGAAAATCGTACATCTAAACACCCCGAGACAAGATATCTCAGTACTTGGTGATGACTGGAAATATATGTGACCAGGGGTGGGCTCAGAGAGGAAAGGAGGGGTCAGTCACCCTTTCAGTAGATTCAGCCTCACCAGATGAAAACAAAGGCTTCCATTCCAGCTGCAAGTAGGTTGTGTGTGTTTGCATTAAATCACCCTGTTCAATGGATTTCTACACTGGGAACCCTTTTACTTTAACCCGTTCCTTCCTTGCATGCTTGGTTTAAATTTTAAAGAGAGAGTAAATTGTAAAGAGATCACAGAAGATCCCCCCCTGCCTGCATCTACTCCATTTGTGTAAAAGCACAGTAAAAAATGCCACCATCTGAGCAGACTGATCGCATATTCATCCACACGCACACACCCGCCAGCATCCACTCCATTTGCTTAAAGGCACAGTAAAAAATGCCATCATCTGAGCAGACGATCCATTCATACATAGATACATACATATACACACACACACGCCTGCATCCTCACTTTCAATGGGATTTAAATGGTGTTCTTTCAATTCAGAAGGACAGCAAAGGCTGTAGCCACTGAGCACCCCTTCCTTCCTCGCTTTCAATGGGCTTTAACTGGTGTTCTTTCAATCCGGAAGGACAGCAAAGGGTGTAGCCACTGAGCACCCCTTCCTCGCTTTCAATGGGCTTTAACTGGTGTTCTTTCAATTCAGAAGGACAGCAAAGGCTGTAGCCACTGATTGCTCCTTCCTCCCCACGTTAGGTCATGATAGCTCATTCCTCCCCTCATCCTCTCATCGCCTCATCCCCAATGCAACACTCAGTCATCCCCTCATCCCCAACGCAGAAGCTTTAACAAACATTTGAGCAGCCAATAGCATCGCTCGTTGTGCAAAACTCTAAAGGAAGTACGTCACTGAGGTTGAGGTTGTTAAAAAACGAGTAATCACATCCTTGATTGACAGCTAAAAAAAATCCTGAGACCATAAACTCATGTAAACAAACAAAACAAAAAACGGGGTAGTATATAGTGGGAGAAGGTACATATTGCAGGATGTGATGCCATGTAAACAATGATGCCGGGATCTCCCGGAATAACCAGTTCAGAGACAAAAATCGTGTAAACAGGGAGGGACAAACACAGGATCAAGAAGTCCTGGGACAAAAACTACCTTCTAACTGGCACCCAGGAGTATAATGGTGGGGGGGGAGGGAGGATGCCCCCAAACAGATACATACCCACTTGTACCCTTTTGTTGCTCACTGGTTTCATTTCAGAACTAGTGTGAACTGAACTGGATTGGCCCAGTTTGTCATTGACTTTCATTCATACCGAAACAAATGCACACTTCCAGTACTTCTGCCAACCCACCCCCATACATTTCTATGAGCAATAAAATGGAAATGAAGCATCTACTTGCCTGTGGGTGAGTGTGAGGTCTTTCCTGGGACTGAATGTGGTGGTAGAAAGCAAGGGGAAGCCTGTTTGTCACTGTTTTCAGGTGCTTCATTGTTAAGGTTTCATCTTGCACCCTTCTTGCTTTCAGAGAATATGAAACACCTTTGTGGAAGGATTTTACTTTAAGGAAATCCCATTTGAGGCCTTAAGCTCACGCTGTTTTATTAACCTGATTTTCAAAGCTGGGTTGAGCGAAACATTTGAGTTCCATCTGAAGAATCTGAGACATTTTTCTTTCAGAAAATCCTTAAGTGCTGCATCCATTCATTCCTCAAACATCCAGACAGAAGACTATACTTCAAATATGTCTTTCTAGTTACCCTGTAAAGCCAGTTCAATGGCTTTTATCCGTAATCCTCTATTTCATTTCCTTTTTATAAACAACTTATTATTTAGTACTCTTTCAGTATATTATAAGTTTTATTACCACTTTTTTTTCTTATTATTGAATGAAACTCCAATAGATGATAGATGTGGGAAAAGGCAGCTGCCCATTGGTGGATCACAGCTGGCATTTCAATGCCTGGTGAGCTGAAACTTCCATTATTGGTCTCTAATCCTTGGGGAATCCCCCCCACCCCTGGGAAAAATGCAAACAATATCATTCTCAGTTCTGCAGCTACCTTGATGATATAATGGTTCCATTAAAGTATTTTGGGGGTAAATAAACCTGCATTAAATGATCTTGCACCTGTAACAGGCTCCCCCCCCCCCCCCGTAATACTGATCATTTCTTGTTGCTCTAAGTTTGGCTGATTTCAAGCTTCTGAGATCTATATTGTTCATCTTACTAGAAACGTGGGCAAAACTTAGAAAATTTCCTTTTTCTGGGTTAAAGCTCCTTGAAGTCTTCCAGCCAGCATTGGGGGGAGTGGTTGAAATTGCCGCAATGCCTCTGAGCATGCATTCAGCCTAGGAATATGGTTTTAATACTAGAAATGAGTTCACACAATCCAGTTACAACCCACACATGCACCCAAAACAAATACCACTCTTATTTTTACCACTTCCCATAAAAAACATTCTTCTATCTCAACATCCTGATCCAGAAGAGGGAAATGAAATCCTTGCTGTGGCTTTTTGCTGAAGGGGGACTTAACAGGCAGGTGCTATTAATGTTTTGTTTTGTTTTGTTTTCAATTGGAGTACTGTTTGATTTATTTGCTACATTTAAATGTTTTAATTATGTTTGCTTTGTAAGGTACTGTCATGGGAAATCCTGTATGGTTTGCCAGTAATCCATTATGGTTTGCCAAGAGGTGCAGCCTGAAACAGAGGTGTGATTCTCAGAATGCAACTCTGAGCCTCTGCGGCATGAATCTCAGCCCTCCAGGATCAGTATAGTATAACCCACAATTCCCTCAATCTATTCCTCTACCCAAATACTTCCTACCTTCTTCAATAGCCTTGTGTGATTGCTTGTAGCCTGAGTGTAAGCGTGAATGTTGTTAAGATTAATATCCAATAAAAACCATGGCTAGGAGTCTCCTCAGTGATTACCAGCATACATAGGTAAAAAGACCCTGCCGTTACCTGGTCTCTTGCTGCCATTTTGAGCTAATTAAATATTCCCCTACTAAGATTTGGATACCAGTGGGATCCTCGCAGACCCTATGCATTTCAGGTAACACTTTTATGCACACAATATAGTCTAGGTACATTTATATAAGGAATTATGTATAGATATCTCTTTCTAAGGCACAAGTAGTACTTATTGTATATTTTAATGTTTAGGAACATCAATTTAAATAATATTTGTAGTATTTGAGGCATCATATATTTCACATTTTAACATTTGGTAGCATTTTAGTATTTTTAATATGATGAATTCAACACAGTTATAATCATTGTTTTAGAGAGTATTTTTGACTCCAGCTGTGAATCAACATTTTAATCAAAGTATTGTAAACATTCTGGGGGTTCTATTTGCTGAGTGTTTGTATCTTTGGCTGGTTACCAATGAGAATTACTGCATCTTTGGGTAGCTTCTGCTATAAAAAGTAGTGGTGTTTTACTGTCAATCAGTAGTAATAACCTACTTGGAAAGCAGTACATCCTATATCTTAATTATCAAACAGATTCTCCATATATAGATTATTATGCATTTAGTTTTTTTACTTGTCTGTTTTCCAGGACTTCCAAAGCAATATACAATAAAATAAATAAAGCATTATTTAAAAATAGTTTTGAAACCCAATTTGAAAGGATATTAAAACTGATTTTAAAAGGCCAAATACCTTTCAGCTGCCTACTGGTGATGCCCTGCAGTTATGGAACAACTTGACTTCCCTTGGGAGGGAGTTCCACAATCATGGTCAGGGCCAATGAGACAAGCTGAACCCAGTAGAAATTACAGAGGCTCAGTGAAGTGATTCCAGGGCCCACCTATGTTGCACATGTTTTGTCTTTCTCAGTAGTATCATTGGCCACAATCTGCTATGCACTACCTTGTCACATAACCACATAATGAATCTTGGCCCAGTCCCCCCCCCAATCCCCACTTACTGGTCAGCAGCCACAGCAATCAATGGTGGGGGGGCTTCCTCTGTTGTTCAAGAAGTGGCTGGGTAACGTACCCACCCCTTCATGTGAGTAACCTCCATTGCAATAGGCAGAAACAGGGTTCCTGTCACAATCCCCCCTTACAGCAGAGATCACTTGCACAAGGAGGGGTGGGACCATCAGTCAGCTGCTTCCTAGGGATTGAGAGACTTTCACAGTCTCTATATATCCCCTAATCAAAGGGATATGTAGGGATCATGACTATGAAGCAGACACAGATGTTTAACTCTCAGTTATGCATCTGTAATTACCCAATAAGATTTCAGCCGTTATTTGTTCATTCCTTTTTCCTTCTACTGTAAAATCAGTGAATTTCAAAGAAAATAATAGTAATACTATACATGTCCATGGGAGATATGTTCCAAGACTTACTGTTTGTAAATTAAACTGCTGATAACAGCAAACTCTATTAAAATAAAAGACTTCTGGTAAAAACATACCGTAGAATTGTGTTGGAGGACCTAGAAATTCCTAGAGAGGATACCTCTTTAGGCATTTTCCAGCACAACACTATGGTATGTGTCCCTATTTTTTCTCCGTGGATAACTAAAACCACAGATATTATGGTTCTGTGGATACAGGGGGTGACCTGTATACAAAATTTGAAATCCCATCTCAAGATTTTTACTCAGTCCACCCGGGGCTCAAAACTGCCACCAGGAATGGAAGCTGGAGTCCTCAGGAGTTGTTCCTGCAGCTGCCAAGCTAAATGGCCTGATCATGGGAGCAAAGGAGGAAGGTTCTCCCACCTCCAACTGAGCCAGGCTTCAGGCACTAGAGACCATTCCCACTTCCCTCCCACCTGCCACGCCAAGCAGCTGTCTCACTTTTCCCCCTCGGTCCAGCCTCCCACTTTCTTTGCCACCAGGAATGCTATGGGTGCAGCTACTAGGAGACCTACCAGGTAACAGGTCTTCAGAATCTCTTCCCAGCCCACAGAGAGGGAGGGAAGGAAGGAAGAAAACAAGAGCCCCTTCTTCAGATCAGATTCTGTTTATTATTAAAACTATTTTTAAATGTTTTATCTGTTGATTTTGACTATTTTAAATTTTATGGTAATTGTTTTTAATTGACTAGCATAGAAAGCTGCCTTGGTTCCTGCTTTGGGAGAAAGGTGGTATATAAATAAATAAATAAATAAATAAATATCCTCCCTGCACACCTGAGTGCCCCATTCCTGATTTGCACAAAGCGATCAACACAGCCCAGACTCACTTGGCTGGCCGGCTGGCCTTCGGTCACCCATTGGCAGCTGGGGGACATGTTGCTCCAAACAACTTCACTGGACTTGAGTCTGCTCTTGGCAGCCTTGATCATGATGCTGCTATTCATGATACCGCTACAAAGAGAAGTCTGTCTCAGGCATTCATCAGCCTAGGTTCTTAAGGTGGTGAGGTGTACAATAGCACCTCCATGGAAAATCCCAAATGTAAGGAGATGATCTTCCAGGTATCTTAGCTCCAAGTCCTTTACAACTTTGTAGGTGAATAACAGCAGCTTTATTAGAGCATGGGCACAATTGGAAAGCCAGTGCAGGTCTCATCTAATTTGGAAACCACTGTAATTTTAAATTGTTTGTAATGGAAAGCTTGGGTGTAAGTTTGAGAAATTAATCAATCACATGGGTGCTATCCACACTATACAAATAATCCAGTTTGAAATTGGATTATTTGCCATGGCTCCTTCCTATGGAATCCTGGGATATGTAGTTTAACAAGGCCTTTAGCCTTCTCTACCAAAGGGTTCTGGTGTCTCATGAAACTACAGATCCCAGGATTCCATTGGAAGGAGCCATGGCAAATAATCAGCTTCCAAAGTGGATTATTTGTGTAGTGTGGATGCATCCATGGTTTCATAATGTTGACCAGTTTCCCAACACCCACATATACCTTCAACATCAACCTCTGATCAATTTCCAGGCAGGGGGGAATGGTGAGTGGACACCTCTGAGAGCACTCCGGCTTGCAGAAATGGCTCCAGCGGCAATTGACAACCAGGGAGGAATATCCAGCTGATGAAAATTCTTCCTAGACAAAGGGAGAGTGTGCAATCAGCCACAGTAGCTCCAGAAAACCCTGCTCCTCATTAGGAAACTGCCAGGAGTTGCCATGGGTAGAGTGAAGGGCGCTGGAAAAACAACTTGCCCAGCCACCAAGCCATTTTTAAATAGATACTAAGTTTGCTAAACCCTGCTTTCTTAAACTTTCTTAAACTTTTTAACAACAATATTGGATTATTTGAAGAGGCTATTGAGTCTGCAGGAGTCTCTAATATCCTGCATAAATCACTAACTGCTGGCTGCTATGAAAATCTGGAATGGATAGAGTTAAACTGGAACTGTGTTAAATGCTACCACCTAATGGACACAAGAAGAAAAGCAGCTATTTTTTAAATTGTGAAATACTGCCACCCAATGGTTAAATAAAGATTGGATTTTGAGAAAGTTTGTTTTAAAATGTCTATTGGAAATAGTGGAGCCATAAACAAAGAAAGCCACAGCATTTCGAAAAAAGTTTTTTTTAATTGTAAAAAGTTTTTTAAAAGTCAGTTAGAACAACTAGAGCCACAGAAGCAAGAAGATTATCAATTAAAATACCTGTTGAAAGGCGTTGATCAGAAATGGCTCAAATGCTGGAGGAGTTGAAGTTGATGAGAAAGGATATGACAAAGCAATTTGAGAAACAGGAAAAAATAATCAAGAGATAAAACATGATTTGAAACTGGAGATAAGACAAGAGCTCAGAAGAGGGATCAAGGGATTAAGGAATCAATTGGACAGCTGGTACAAGAAATAAAGCAGATGAATGGGAAAGATGAAAAATTGGGATTAAAGATTGAAAATATAGATAAAGATAAACTATTTGGACAATTTCAAGAAAGAAAATGAGTATTTGAGATTTAGATGGATTCCAGAGGACTCACAAGAAAATATTAGAGAGAAACTGGTCAATGCCTTGGTAAAATTTTTGGATAAAGGAAAGGATGAGGTAGATTTTGAGACTGATAGAACTTACAGAATCAAGTCCAAATTTGCAACAAAAATTTGCCAAGAGATGTAATTGATCATTTTATCAAGAAATTGACAAGAGACTTAATTTTGCAGAAACACTCCGAGAATAAATTGAAACTGGGTGGAAGAGAGATAATAGTTTTGAAAGATATCCCTACAAGAGAAAAGATTATGCAATTGATATTATTGATAATTGATAATAACCCTAATCCTAATGCTTACCCAAATTGTTTTGCAAGATAATTCCAATCAAACACAAATCAATTTGATTGCATTTTCATGACAAAATTATCAATTGATACATAAGCAGAACTGCACCACGCTTCAATGGCTGCACTGAACTGGCCGCACTGAACTGGCTGCACTGAAATATCCCATTCCAATTGGTATCTTCTGAAAAGGTAGAACTTCAGATTAAAACATTATGCTCTCTCAGGTTAAATTACCAAAAGTTTATTTTTAATTAATGGAAAATTTGGAGTTGGCTGATACATGGAAATATAAAAATTGAGAGTTAAAATGCTAAACTTATTTCTCTGAAAGGCTTGGATCATTTTTGAGAACTGACATGAGCTGGGGTGTCAAAAACTCTGCCTATTAGGGTGAAAAACAACCTGATATATTCCCAAAGAGTTTTTCAGTTCACAATCCAGCGACCTTAGTTTTTAAAAGAATAAGGTGAAGTTTTAGGTGGAGAATGAATGAGCCTATTCAAGAAAACAAAAACATAGTGGAGAACTGCAAGAAAATGAAATAATTTTTCAAGAACAATTTGGACAAAGTTACTGATATTAGAATGGTGTGGGATGTGAGTAAAGCATTTATGAGAGTTTGCTTTTTGCAATGTAGTAGTGATCTTAAGAAAAAGGGGCAAGAGAAGATTCACTTAAATTTGGGGGAAATATAAAGGAAGGAGAGTAAGTTTTAAAGGTCTCCTTCCAAGACTTTAACTGATAATCAAATTAAGTTCTTGCAGAGACCATTATCTGTGCTAATGGTGGATAAGATGGAGAAAAAGTTGAAGTATGCAGAACAACAAAACTTTGGATTTGCAAATAAACAAGGGAGATTACTGGCATCTAAGTTACAAAAAGAGAGAAAATAAAATGACTTTGAAATGTCAAGAGAGTATTGTCGTGATAACTGATAGTGAGAAAATACAATTTTACTCCTCTCTATACAATGATAAGAAATTTCCATGGAGAAGTTGGAAGAGTATATGATAAAACAGAATCTTCCAAAGATCACAAATGAATAGAGCCAAAGTATAAATGCTCCTGTAACAGTAAGAGAAATTTGTAAAGGTATCAAGAAGGAAAGACATCAGGACTAGAAGGGTTGTCTGCATTTTATTACAAATGTTTTGAAGATGAGCTTCTACTTCCACTGCAGAAGATGATGAACTCAATGGTTAAATGCCAGTACTGCAGTCACCACGTTGCAAGTTTGATTCCAGCGGGCTCCAAGGTTCACTCAGCCTTCCATCCTTTTGCAGGTCAGTAAATTGAGTACCCAGCTTGTGGGGGCAATTAGCTAACACACATTGGAAACTGCTTAATGCAGTGTAGATGTGCAAATGTGCTATTGCTTAAAACAATTTGTAAGCTGCTCTGATAGCCTTGTGGCTGAAGAGTGGGGTATAAATAAATAAATAATTTTTAAAAAAAGATTCCAGATACAGTTGTCCCTCTGTACCCATGGATTTGGTATCCACGGATTTAAGTATTCATGGCTTGAAAATATTCTTTAAAAAGTAAGAATCCCAAAAACAAACCTTGATTTTGCCATCTTATATAAGGGACACCATTGCATATAATGGAACTTGAGTATTCACAGATTTTGGTATCCACGGGGGATTCTGGAACCAAACCCCAGCAAATATGAAGGGACAACTATAATAGAAAAGAAACAAATATTGTGCTAATACTTTAAAATGACTAGGACTTGACTTTGAAAAAAAATAGGAGACCAATATCATTGTTGAACAATGCTTATACATTGTATACAGTTATCTTAGCTGATTGATTTAAAATTATCCTTCAGGATTATAACTACAGTCATTTTTGGGGCTCCCCTAATACTGCCTCCAAATGTGCCGGAGTCCAGATGCGCATGCCAGTCCATCACTGCAGTCACCATCCAACAGCATCTCCCTCACTCTCTCTGAAGGCAGAAAGGCAGCCTGCGACATGCCACTAAGGTCCTCCTGCATGTGACCATGGCTAGTCACATGCTGTGGGACCCCTTTCCTGCTTCAGAGAGATAGAGGCAAATGGGCAGCTGCAGCAATAGGCCAGCAGCCAGAACAGGTTCCTGAAATCTCATGGAGCCCAGTCCATTTTTTCCTGGTGGGAACAGATTAAACAAGGTATTTTTTTTAAAAAAAAATGGGCCCTACCCCATCTTAGCCCCATCTTTGCCCCAGGGGTGGTGAGGACTGCCCAGGGGCAGAATGGGGCAGAAGCTCTGTGTCACCAGGACTGCAGGGATCTAAGACAGGAGCAAGATGGAGTATATTTCCAGTGTAAACAAGTCCTTGGTTAAATATTATTGTAGTATATCTTGTAGTTTTGGGAGGGGGGGTCTTTCTTTTCTTGGTTTTTTGGTGTGTCTTTTTGTATTTTGTCTTATTGCATTTAATTTTGTACTTCTCTATGTGCTTTGTTTAACTTTTATTATATTTAGAATTTTTAATTTTTTTTTAAAATCAACCTCCCACCAATTTATGGTAAGGATGGAAATTTCCTCAATCGTTCAAAGCAAGAGTTGATAGTACAAGTTCACTTGTATTCATCTACTGCTCTACTGTTGGCCTGGATTCAACCACATCAAAAGTTATTCATAGTTACTAGCTATACCGGGCATAACATATGCCATTGTCTATATATATAAAATGCTTCAGTATGTTTCCATTCCCACTCTGCTGATTGGCTACTTAGGAAACATGTCAAGACTATGATCATTTGATGTGTTAATATATAACCTTTCAAATCAACTATAATGGCTAGTTTCATGCCGACACCCCCTCCACTGATGTCATGCAACCGTGCATACACACAGACACACACACAATGCTAGAGACACACCAGGTGCGCCAGGACATGTGCGCCCCTCTGTTGCCATGTAACCACATACACACACCACACTACACACACACACCATGTGTGCCAGGATGCGAGAGCCCCTCCACCACCACCCTGCAACCATGTTTAGATACACATTCCATACTGCACACACTACACACTCACACCACTCAGCAGGACATGGGAGCCCCTCCACTGCTACCATGCAACCATGCATACACACACAGCACACTACACATAGACACACACCAGGACATGAGAACCCCTCTGCCACTGCTGTGCAATCACACATACATAAACACCATGCTACACACACACCCCATGCTACACACATGGCAAGATGCGAGGGCCCCTCTGCTGCCAGTATGCAATTGCACATTTTCACATACTCAAACACCACACTACAAATACATGCCATGTGCGCCAGGATGCAAGAGCCCCTCCACCACCACTGTGCAACTGCACATACATACACATACCACACTACACACACATTATGCTACACACACACACACACACACAAATGTCTGCCAGGACACAAGAGCCCCTCCACCACAGCCATGCAATTGCACAAACACACAAACACCACATGCTACACACAAACACTATGTGTGCCAGGACATGAGACACCTCTGCCACCGCCTTGCGCAAACACACATACCATGCTACAACACCCCCATGCACTGCATCCCATGCTACACCCCTCTGCTACACACAGAGCACATATATCCCCCATGCTACACACACACACACCACATGCCAGGATACAAGAGTCCCTCCACCACCATGTATAGAAAGGACCTGAAGCTTTACATGTTTCCACCCCAAGGCCCAAGAGTAAGGAACAGCTAGAGACAGCACAAAAGGCCCAAAGTCCAAGAGCAAGGAACAGCTATGGACAGCACAGAAGGCCCAAGAGCAAGGAGCAGCTACAGACAGCACAGAAGGCCCAAAGCCCAAGGGGTAAGTCCCAAAAGCAGCTATAGACAGCAAAGAAGGCCCAAGGCCCAGGAGCAGCTACAGACAGCCCAGAAGGCCCAAGGCCCAGGAGCAGCTGCAGATAGCACAGAAGGCCCAAGGCCCAGGAGCAAGTACAGACAGCACAGAAGGCCCAAAGCCCAGGAGCAGCTGCAGACAGCACAGAAGGCCCAAGGCCCAGGAGCAGCTGCAGACAGCACAGAAGGCCCAAGGCCCAGGAGCAGCTGCAGACAGCACAGAAGGCCCAAGGCCCAGGAGCAGGAGCAGCTGCAGACAGCACAGAAGGCCCAAGGCCCCCAAAGCAAAGAGCAGTTACAGACAACACAGAATACCATGTTGTGGTGGCCAAGACTGAGAGCCACATGCCGCTCTTAAATAGCAGTTCCCCTGGCTGGTTCAGGTGTGCTGCATGATTTGCAGGTGGCTGCATCTGATAGCTTGGTCCTGGTTCTTCCAAAACTCCCACAGCCAGGGCCTGAGTCTGCACAGAGGTTGTGCTGACTGCTGCAGCCAGAGGCCTAGTCCTGTGAGGAGAGGCGGATCCTGACACCTAAGCAGCCAATCAGAATACTGAAAATGGCAATATACCCAAGAGAAATTGATTGATTGATTGATTGATTGATTGATTGATTGATTGTGGTATAGGACATGACAGTAATTACAAAATTGCATTGGTAATGTTTCCTATAGTTCTAGTTCTCTAAGACTCAAGCAGGAGTTCTATGACACAAACTAAGGAACTTGATTAAAACAAGTCTGCCATCTCTTTCCCTCCAGCTTCAGCCTCTCCGCTGGTGTGTGTGCTGAATCCCTTCCTGGTAGCTGTTCCCATACCCTGTGCCTTCCCTGTGTCACAGAGGGAAGCTGTGCCTTCCCTCTGTGTCACTAGGTTTCTCTTCCTGCCTGCTGTCTTAGCCTTCCTACTTAGTTCCACATATATTGACAAGTCTTTCTTTTTATAAATTTAACAAAATAAACTATTTTTAAACTATTCAAAATCCATGATGTTCCCCCCAAACTGGCCTGCCCGAATCTTATTCTGCTTTGTACAGGTGATGTTCTTTGCTAATTACTAACTGCTAAACCTCTTTGCTAATAATTATTCATTGTCAACTCAAGACACTGTTCTCAGCAGTTTAATTTAAGAGCCATGTTTGTCGTAAGTAACACTGAATGAATAATGTCCCCACTCCCTTCTAGGGAGAGAACAAGTGATATAAAATTAAGTTCCATTTTGAACTGGTTGATCCCTGGGACACACCTGTTATTTCTCTCAGTTGACTGGATTCAGAGCATCTCCAAGGGTAGGCTGAGGTTACTTTTCTTGTGGACTGCCAGCTCTCTTTTCTGTACATGATAATTGCATACCACTCTGCTACGTAATGCCCAGTCCCTTCAGGGACAACATTTAGTTTCCAGTTATGTTCTCATTTGCTTTTAAGTGCCAGTTACACATGAGGGTGTTTGTGGGGTTTTTTTAATCCAAACTTTATCCTCTTCCCATTGCCAGGCCACAGTGATACTCATCCTGGTGATATAATGAACTGGCCCTCAACTGGAACGATGCTGAAGGTCAGTTCTCTGCCTTCCCAAATGAAATATGTCTGCACTGACCTTGGCTGAGGCTTTCTTGTTACTCACTGTCATGATGGGAAAGCAAGAGCCAGTGACAATTTGTTCGTGCAATGTAAAATATATTATTGAGTCTTTCAGTCACTCTGAGAGTTCTTTAATGATCAGCAGATGTGTTTCCTGTGTTCATTTTCTTTGGACTAGAAGAGGATCTGCTTAGTCCATCCCAGGATCCCTTTGGTCTCTCAGTGATGTCTCCAGCCCCACCGCCTAGCTAAATTAGTGTTTGCTCCCTCTTGAGTTATTTACAGCCAAGGAGGCTGGAGAGCTTCATCTGTGTTTGTGACCTGGTGTCACCCTAAAGTAAGCACTGGATCTTGTCTTACTCTCATTTGTCTTTAGTACTAAGAAATATTCTTGATTTAATGATAGTGAAACCAGGTAATCAGTTTAAATACTCCTGAATGGTTTTATTAAAACAAAGCTTCCCCTGTTCATTTTAACAAATTTTTCAAATCCATTCTGAAACTTCTCAGAGATTGGAAACAAGACCAATATTCATAATCTGGTTATTGGTGATGTTGAAACATTGGAAGCCAACCAATATTCATAATAAAGTTAGTGACTAAGGACTTTATCAGACGAGTCAAATACGGCATCATAACAATGCCACATAACCATGAAAGGGTGTGCAGATCAGACGACGTTGCCCTTTTCTGCCCAAAACCTGTACCTTTTAATTGATGGCTTAAGCCATGAGTAGATCCCCTGTGGTGCTTTTGTGCTGGCATTGCTGGTATATGGAACATTGCGTGGGGGGATCTTGGACTTACCCCAACAATGGCCAGACTGGCCAGAACATTTCCTGGTGAGATCATGACATCCAGGTAGGTCACAAACTTGTTAAAACTTTCCCTGGTTTGCTTGTAAGTTTTAAGGTGTGTTTAGGTGTTTTGTGTAATTTTTTGATGTTTATTTTTTGTTTTACTTCTGAATTTCCCATGCAATGAAATTGCACAGGATTTCAAAGGAGGAAGTGAACGGGGCTTCGTTCACTTCCTCCTTCAGTGCCGGGGAAGCCTTTGCCAGGAGAAGAAGGTAAGTGTGGTGGGGGATGTTCTTTTGCCGGCATAAGAATGGATTTTTTTTAATGCCGGCAAAATAATGTCTTTAGGGGGTATTCTAATAAAGTCCTAATTGAAGGGCCAGTCTGAGAAAACAATGATACTAGTGTTAGAAATAATGAGTTACAAGTAATGGTGCTATTGTATCTAGTTGCTTTGGGGTAACAAGGATGTGATGAAGGGACATTTCAAAGGTGTTCATAATG
This sequence comes from Gambelia wislizenii, assembly GCA_030847615.1. NCBI lineage: Eukaryota > Metazoa > Chordata > Lepidosauria > Squamata > Crotaphytidae > Gambelia > Gambelia wislizenii. Next base: position 157,087,695 of record JAUMIR010000001.1, on the reverse strand, counting down.
AGGAACAGTTTCTAATTACTTTCAATATTTGCCTTTAAGCATTTTTAGAGGCACTTCAACAGGAATTTCTCAAGAATTGACCTCTGAAAAAAGTAATGGAAGATAATAGGAAAGTAACAAGTAGGAGAAGAAGGAATATAACACGTTACCTTTGCAACATCACAATGAATGACAGAATGGGTTATATACCAAACTCTATAATAAGAAACTGAAACAAATTACCTTTAAAAATAACTTCCCAAGCTCTGCAATAAAGGGTGTCCCTTTGCTAGTGGACCAGTGTAGTGTGTAGACATGTTCTTTTACGAAATGTAACAGAGCCATACCCCTCTTTGCTTCTGCGTTGGACTAGCGTGGGGCGGCTTGGGCAATCAGATGTGGACTAGATGCCATCAGCTGTCAGGCCTTACTTTATAATTTGAATATTGCAATAAATCAAAGTGTCACTTTAACAATACAAATAGCACATTATCATGAAGTCAGCACTCAGTGAAATAGTGAAATGTTACCTTTAATATTGAACTCAGGTGGTCAGTGCTGATAGGGCAACATGGGGCCACTGAAAAAATTATATTTTATTTATTTATTTAGTTAGTTAGTTTAGTTAGTTAGTTAGTTATACCCCGCTCTTCAGCCACAAGGCTATCAGAACAGCTTACAATATTGTTTTAAGCAATAGCAATTTACACATCTACACTGCAAGAAGCAGCTTCCAATGTGTGTTAGCTAAAAAACAATTTGGCATCAACATGCCTTTTACTGAGATTTGCAAATGTACACAAAGAGTTAAAAGTGAAGGGGCAAATACACGCACAAAGAGGCCAATGAGGGCTGAGCATACTCAGTTGCAACAGAATGTCTGTGGCTAAGGAGAAAAGAGAAATTTGGGAGCGCTGAAGTTGCCCTACTTTAGTTCCTCAAAGTTTATAGGCCTAAGGAGATCATCAGACACAGCAAAAACCCCAAGAGGAGCATGAAAGGATAATGTTACTGTACCACAAACAAGTCCCGGTTTCAAACAATGTCATCATCCTCGCATGCTCAGTCTATGCCACAGCCATGAGTACAGCATTGCTTTTCATTGATGGGACCTCCCCGTCAATTGAAAGCAGTGTGTTATTTGCTGCTGCAGCATGGAATCAGCACGCAAGGATGACAACAACATCTGAAACTGGGACCCATTCTTAGTACAGTAACATCTTTCTCATGTGTTCCTTTCGGGGTTTTTGGTCACATCTGATAATCTCCATCATTTGAAACCAGGAGCCATTCATGGTACAGTAATGTCATCCTCGCATGCTCCTCTTGGGGTTTTTGCCATGTCTGATAATCTCCTAAATCCAATGTGACACTGATACTGGCAGCACAGCCAAGTTTCCTTCAGTTTCCATCACCCATTACAGCACAAGGAACTACCAAAAACAGCAACAACAACAACAACAACTCAGGGAGGCACCTCTCAAGGTATGGGCTTTGGTTCTCACAGGGGGTTGCAGTAGGAAGGGGAGATCACCCTACTTCTACCAGGTTCCACTGTTCCATCAGCAGAAGTCCATCACTGCAACATGCCCATTGAAACTTGGAGGAGAACATGGAAGGTTGGCTGGAATCTTGAACAGGTGGGGAGTCCTGTTAGGAGTGAGGATACAGTGCAACATTTTGTTGGAGTTTCCTTTGTACATTCTGGTGCATATTGAATACCTGTAGTGTAAAGAATAGAAGAAAGAGTTGCTTGTAGAGGAGAAAACTAGTAAAATTCAAAATAGCCTCAGACTTGTTAACAGTTTGGACATGGATACTAACACTTCATTCAGGTAGCAGGCTGAGATAATTAGAATAACTGTAGCAATGACAGAGTTCTCCTAGTGCTAGCAATCAAAAGACATGGTAAAGCTGTTTCATGTTTCCCACATTCATATTTTTTCTACATGAGAAAAACACAGAAGAAACAGAGCAAAAGCACAGGACGGTTACATAAGGACTAAAACATTATTTGAGTTCCTCATAAAAAATTGTGAATGAGGCAAGGGACAACAGCACAATAAAAGCCATGTCTAGAAGAAACTAAAATATTCTGCCTGCAGTTCCCCTGAGTAATTTCAGAATCTGGGTGCAGCATGGGCCACTTTAAGTCAAACTAAGTGTTACGGGGAATTTGTATTTGCTATAATTAAACTGTTTCCCCTCGCATATTTGGATTTCCTCAGAGATAGGTGTCTCAGGTATCAGACTTGCAAATTAAGCCCATTTTTGCCTTCCAAGCACTAAACACAAAACAAGGCACTCTAAATGCAAATGTAGGTGAGAGATATCACATGATAAGCTGATGTCTTTTGCCACTCTGGAGAGCACTTCTTCCAAAAATGTGCTAAACACATAAACAAGTTTGACGCTTTGACTTCATATTGCTTTGAGTCTACTACTATTATTCTACTACTGAGTCAGATGTAGATCTTTTTAGGTCCCATTCAGCCAGCCATGCATGAGAGCTTTGAGTAATTCATGCATTTGGAGGTGGGGGCAGAATTATTGTATAGGTTTGTATATTGTATAGGAGTATACCTTATCTAAAATGCTTGGGATAAGAAGTGTTCCATATTTCAGATTTTGGGATACTTACACACACACACACATATATATATGTGTGTGTGTGTGTGTGTGTGTATATATATATATATATATATATTATTTTGGAGATGGGCTCCAAGTCTAAACACAAAATTCATTTAAATTTCATATACACCTTATACACATAGCTTGAAGGTAATTTTATACACAATATTGTAAATAATTTTGTGCATGAAACAAAGTTTGTGTACACTGAACCATCAGAAAGCAAAAGTGTCACAATCTCAGCCACCGGTGGGGACAATTTTGGATTCTGGAGTATTTCGAATTTCAGATTCCAAATAAGGGATACTCAGCCTGTAATAGATTATACTGCCATTTTATGTGTTTATTTCATCCCAATGCAGCTGATTCCTCAAGATCCATTTCCATTTTGTCTACTGTTTTTCCTTAGTTCACATATGACCATATCATTATTTTTGTTTTAATTAGTGAGATTTCCCTAATGAGCCGTCTCTATGCCCTGGTTCCAAACATGCTTATAAAATATAACAGGAATCCAGATGACATGCTGTAACCACATAAATAGATTTAGTGTGAACAAATATCTGGTGTTTTCAACTCTTTTGCACTTTCTGGCATCCTTCCACTGGGCCTTGACCCATGACTGGAGGAACTCTCAAGTTCACTGCGTTCTTGATTCATTGACTCATGCCTCTACAGTCTTCCCATCCCACATTTTTATAATTACTTGGTTTTGTCTGGATGTTTTTTGTTCTTGTTTGCAACCATAGAAATGAAATACTTTTACTGGCAATAGGAAATAAGAAGTTCTTTGGCATTTTTATGATCTATTTGATTTCTATCCCATCCCATCCCACAGGCCCAGGGCAGGTAAAATTGCTAATATGAAATGGAATCATTTTTAAAATAAGAAGGAAGAATTTATTGACAAAAATAAGAGAACAGGGAGGGGATGAAATATGCTACAGTGCTGTAGGGAAAAAAATTTAAGAGGTGAAAGATATGAAACAAACAGATATACAAACAACATAGTGTTCATCCAGAAAAGAAAAAAAAGTCTCCAGAAGGATGAAAACTTCCCAGTTCTTTTGGTTTTGGTTTTGCCTGCATATTCCCAAGATAGCATCCAAACTCTTTCTTGAAATATCCCAGCTTCCCTCACTCCCCTCCCTTGTGTCCTTCATCCTTCCCCTCTCACTGATCATGTGCCACATCTAGACTCATACAACATTTCTGAAATTGATTTCCACCAACTTCCACTGAGCTTCTTCATTATTATTCAGGAGTTACAGCTTGAGTGCTAGAATGTTTTAGCAACATTATACTAGATAACCATTAGAAGCATTTTGTTTTGGTGCAAACATTCCTCTTTCCTTCACTTGGCTACAACTGGCAAAAAAATGTGGACTCACCCTGAATTCAGCTCTGGCAGTCCAGATGACATACTACTACTTCTGTGAAGGGTCCACTTTTTCTTTTTTTTTTTTTTTTTTTTTTTTTTTTTTTTTTTGCCCCTAACCTAACTTTGCTCTGAACTAAGCAAAGTTGGGGAAAACTCCAGGGTTTCCCAGAAACTCCAGAGTGACCTCAGGGTCTCTGCTGTCTGTTTGGCCCAATCCAGTTGTCCACATGTAAACCTGGCACTATGTCCCTCATCCTGCACTGAGCAGCCCAGGGAAGGGGATGGATCCCTGTTGGAACAGCTGTTGCCACTTCCTTGCCAGCTGAGGAACTCCATGGAAAGCTGGCCTATCACATCATCACTTCTGCTGAGGTCAGAATGGGGCACCTGTGCCCTAAACCAGGAGGGGGTAGAGCACCCCCTCCTTTTTGAAGACATGCTTGGGTGCCCATTCTGACCTCAGCAGAAGCAATGGTGCACTGGGCAGGCTTTCCATGGAGCTCCTCAGCTAGCAAGGAAGTAGCAGCGGTGGCTGTGAAAACAGGGGAGAGGCCAACAGGGCAATGTCATGTTGGCCCTACTAGCCCATGTGGACAACTACGTCTGTCACACCAGATTCAGCCCAGGCATGTGGCTGCCATCATGGTTGGTCCTGGGCCAATCCAGAGCATAATGCTCCAGACTGGCCCCCAGATTTAAGCAGCCAGTGTAGACAAGCCCTTTATCTCTGTTGAATCTGTATCCTGAAAACAATAGCTGTGTTTAATGGTAGCAGACATCTTAGCTAGTTCCAGGATAATACAAACTGACAGCCAAATGGAGATACATTTCATTTTGGAAAATACTGGGTTAATTTAAACTGACTGGAAAGTAGGAATGAAAAGTCCTTGGTAATGCCAAGGGTTCCTAGGAAATATTTCAGGATGGGAAAAAATGTCACGTGGATCTCCGAAATAAAATCAGTTTGTACAAGAACAAAACTCGGGACTTTATGAAACTTTTTTCTTGTCTAGAGGGGCTTATAGTGAATGACATAAGCTAAGTGAGAAATAATAATACGTGTCAGTGTCTTAGCAATTTCAGTGGAGACCACTGGATTATTTAACTGCTGACATTGTTACAATAACTAGTAATGAGGACTGGCCAATGCTAGTGGGCCACTTACTCTCATAGAACAATGGAGCAACTTAATTGGAATTGGCCAGAATAAGAGCTGAGAAGGGAGCCGATCTCTCAAACACAAAATGGGGCCATGAGAAAATCCATTCCCTCTGCATCTCTGGCAAGACAACCAGCATGGGCCAGCATAATGACATAACCACCTGTTTTCTTTTCTTTATAGAGGTGTATTGCTAGTGGGAATACAGTCTGCTGGAACATCCCTAACGTCTTTGTGGCATATCTTCAATGGTTGAATGACATTTGGGGATAGTAGAACTTTTGCCATATCCTTAAGCCCTCCAGCTAGTTATACCTGGGGTGTTGATTTGCATCCTCAATCACTGAAAGAAAAGTTTATTTAGAGTTTAAAAAATGGTGTGTTTTCCATGGACAGAAGGCTTATACCTACAGAAAAAGCTCATGCCTCACATTAAAATTCCCTCTGTCTCACCACATCACAACTCACTGCATTTAGCAGGCTTCCCTGACCTTCTCCATAGGATTTTCAAGGAGCTGACTGGGCTGCCATGGGGAGGGAGGGAAGGGAAAGCCTGGATACATACACCTATATCTAGTTCCAGTCTTATGAGACTAGAGTTCTCCACTTTGTGTTTCACTGTGGCTATCACTGAAGCAGAACTTCCTCTATTTTTAAAGAAAAACATAAATCTTCCATGCAAGTGAGCAAAGTAAAATGTCTGTTGAGACACCAAATGCTTGCTTAGCTTGCTTGCTTTTCAGATCATGTAAGGAAGGAGGAGATTAAACTGCATAACACATATTTAATGCATCATATAATTTAACTTTGAGTTCATTTAAAACAGTTCGTTTATCCAAAGCGGTGGTCCCTGGTGCTGGTCCACAAGCTATCAGCTGCCACTCATCAGAAAGTTTCCAGGAAGGCTAACCATTGTAGACAATGGACACAAATAAAGTACTATTTCTTGGTTCCATCTGAGAAAAAAAAATGGCAGCCCCCCCAACATCAGATAACTTAAGAAGTACTGATATAGAAGAGGTTGTATTATTAGGCTACCTAAGATTTCCAACCACACTCAGGTTACCAAAGCTTTCTCCTTCTTCCATCTTCCAGAATGACTAGGAATCTACAAGTGAGACCAACCCCAGTATGAGATCATTTATTTTCCTGCACATTAAAGCAGACTCCTTCCCAATCAATTTGTGTATCAGATGAACTAAGAAGTACATTGGGAAGCCAAATAAGTATCATTATTTTGCTCCGACAGGTTTAGGAGGAACAATAGAACTTCATGTACTCAACACAAGGGGAAAGTATGCTAAAATGAACAGACTCCAAATGTTTTATTAAGTACATACTAGTTTCCAATTATATGTTTTTAATCTACCAAAATTTCACCCACAGCTTTCACAGATGTGACATTTATGCTTGTGCTCTCTTAATGGCTTGTAGGTGTAGATTGTTAACACAGGGGGGAGGGAAAACCCTGTGTGTTGCCCACTGGAAACCCTACACTTCTAATAAGACCTTGAAAATGCTTGCATTCCCCTTTCTCTCCTGGCTGTATTCAGTGGGGGGCTTGCTTAAGAAAGGCACATGTCTGCAAGCTATCTTTGCCCACTGTTTTCCTCAACTGCTCCTTCCTTCTTCAGTGCCTACTGTACCTCCACAGCTTTCCTTGGAGGTCCTCCAACACTCAAGGTTGTATTTGGGAGCAGATGGGGTGAGGAACTCATCTCTCCTTGTATAAAGAGGGTGAGGAACTCCTCTGTCCTTACCTATGCTTGGGTTGCACTAGATGTCACCTAAGCATACAAAGAAATGTACCCAACACATATGGTTCTTCTCCCACAAAAAGGAGAGGATGCAGTGACTGACCAGTTGCATGCATGGCTCTGTCCTTCCACAGTCGGCTCAAGCACTATGTGCATAGTGGGGGCAACAATGTTGTAAGTCTCGGTGGCCCACCACAGGTCAGCAAATATATTGATGTCAAATATATTGACAATCCCTTCGTAGAGGGTTTTTTTCCAGCCATTACCAGATCATCATCAGCAATGCAGGGTGAGTGTCAACATCACCATGCATCAACATTAAATATTTCCAGAGGAAATGCCAAGTTTATTCATTGCATTCTTGTGGCACCTTGAAGACTAACAAATTTATTAGGTCTTGCGTTCTGGTGGACTACAGTCCACTTCATCAGAGACATGGAGTGTTATCTTGACTTGAGCTACAGAGGTGTTGGTTGAGGACTGCAAACAGTGAGGTCAGAAGGGGAACTGAAAAACAGAAAGGAAGGCAATAGTAATTAATTGCCTTTTTATCTGCAATACTGGAGTGGAGAAATCAGGGGGCAAGGGGGCATGTCAGTAAAACCTTCCTTCTTAAAGTACCTGGAGGAGCACTGGAATGTGGTTTTATAGTTTCGTGAAATAAACAGAGAATTGTACAGGGAATCACACAGATTAAAGACACCTGATTTCTGATTCAGAATGGAACCACAGTGGACTAAGGGTCCTCTGTGAACCAAATTGTATGGCTACTGTTTAGGGATTCTGGGTCTGGATCCAGTGACCACAGGCTCTTCCTGAGACTCTGCACATTTTTTTCTAGACTCAATGGCTTCAGAACTGTACATGGTTCATAACCAAGCCCAGGCATCCCAAACCAAATAAACAAATTCAATCTGCTTTCTGTATTCAGGTCTTCTGCTTGGTCATCTCAATGTTTAGAGGAGAAAGAGGAGGTATAGCAGATTTTTAATCAGAGTACCTTGTGGCTTAGATGTGCGGTTATAAGACTTGAGAAGTTGTTCTGGCAGAATAAGACAACTCTTGGGTTTCACAATATTCTTGAACTTCTGTGTTTCAAAAATGCTTACGGACAAGCCTTTCTTTGAAAGAATCCTGCATACATCTCTGTTTTTGTTCCACTGCTCCCAATATGCTTGTTATAACTTTGCCTGGATATGAAACCTGAGATTCCTGGACTTAGTGCACATGAAAAACAAAGCAATGCCTGACTCATGTTTCTGATAACTGCAGACTAATGCAGCTCATCAGGTTTCTGGTGAAGTGCATTCATAATTCATCCCTGCTCTCAAATGTAAAAAGAAAAGAAAAGGACATAACTTAGAGCAGAAGAGAATCATATTGTGGACTGAACATAGTTGTATTAACAGATTCTCCCCTTAGCTCTTTCCTCCTTTTATTGAGCTGAACTACAACATCACATTTATAGCCATTTATAGCACCATATTTCTTCCGCTTTTCATTCAGGATGAAATGTAATGACATCAGAGTGCCTTGTGGCATCTTAGAAAAGAATATTGATTTATTGGGTTTTGAGTGTTAGACTACAACTTTGGAGACCAAGGTTTGAATCCCCATTCAGCCATGGAAAACCACTGGGTGACCTTGGGCAAGTCACACTCTCAGCCTCAGAGGAAGGCAAAGGCAAACCCACTCTGAACAAATCTTGCCAAAAATACCCCATGATAGGTTCATGGATTTAGGATGACCTGCCTAAGTCTGAACCAACTTGAAGGCACACAACAGCAATATTCTGTTGTTTGCCCAGGACTGCAAAGCAGTTTCACATAATTTTAAACAACAAGTAAAACAAGATAAAAACAACCAACTACAAAGCAAAGAGCATGTATATCCTCACAATCCTATACCCGCTTACCTAGTGGTACATCCCATTGAAATGGAAGGAGCTTGTTTCTGCATTGTTATGCAGAAAAGCAGGCCTTAGTGCTATATATGCTTGTATAGGCCAGAGTTCATTTTATCAAATGCATGCAGATATAATGAAGGAATAATTCTTTAGAGTAAGAATCTTCCTGAATCTTCATTTGCAAAGAGAAGCCAGAGAGAGAGAGAATTCTTTAGAGTTAAGAACGTTAATTATACTAACATTATGGCCAAGACCTTACATCACAGAAATAGTTACAAATGAATAACTATATACCTTCCCCTGACCTCCCAAACCTACCTTAAAGGCCAGCGGCTGCACTGAGTGACAGGTGTCTGTTCTGCTGGTAATCAGGTTGCAGCAGGATGACATTTTCACCTGAGATCTGCAATACAATGAGGAGTTGTGACAGGGGACCTGCTTCTAATTGTCACACAGCAGATCACTGGCAGAAAGGGGCTGGAGATGTCATCCTGCAGCACCCTGATTGCCAGCAGAACAGAACGCCATTGCTTGGTGTGGCTGCTGGCTGTTAAGGTAGGTGTGAGTGGGAGATTTGTGATTGTGGCAATAGTGGCATGAATACCGAACAGTTATGCATGCATAGATCTAGCTTACACAGTCATAACTGCTCAACAAGTTGCCAGTCAATGTGTTTTAGGTGTATGCTGAATTTTTGTTGGCCTCTACACCACAACTGACAGGATATCCAGACATTGAAAATCTGCCAGTGTAGCACCAACAGGTATTTACTTTCAAGAAAACTATGTATACAGTAGTGCCAAGCTTATGTTCATCTTAGCAGAACCCTTTGGGACACCATGTGACAGGGCTGTTGCTTGCAGTGGCAGCTCATGGGTCCCATGAGAGTGGCGTGATGAGTCCAGTCCAGGTGTTTTTTCCAGACTTCATAGCAGTTGCCCAAGGTCCTGCAGCTATTTTGGGGACAGAATTGTGTACCAAAGATATCTCCTTTGAAGCTTGAACTTCAAAGTTGATTTCCCCCTTTCCCATTTCTTGTAGACATCCCTTTTAAATCTTAGCTCAGTTGAAAGTTCTTTGACACCTTGGTTTCTTTAGACACTTCTCATTTTTCCTGCTTATTGAAACTGTTTGAAATTGTGCCTTCAATATTTCACTTTTAAGAAACTCCCATCCATCATGAACTCCCTTCTCTCTTAATATTCATGACCATAGAATCACACCCTGTATTTCCCTAAGGTTACTGAAATCTGCTTTCTTAAAGTCTAGAACACATTCCTGACCACACTTGGCTTCCTTTTCCCACTGTATAACAAACTCCAGGAGAACATGGTCACTGCCACCTAATGATCCCGCCACTTCCAATCCATTAGCCAGGTCAGTTGATCCCCTCCTTGCCTCTTTCACCTTCTGGACAATGAAATTGTCTGCAAGCCAAGTGAGGAATTGTTGGACCTTATATTCTTGGCAGAGTTTGGCTTCCAACAAATATCAGTGGTAATCTCCCATTACTACTACATCTTTCCTTTCTGAATGTCTAGTCATCTGTTCCAGGAAGGCCTCATCTAAGTTCTCAGTCTAGCTTGGGGGTCTGTAGTAGACCCCCACAATGACATCACTGTTGTTTCTCTCCCCTTTAATTTTTACCCAGGTGCTCTCAACCTGGCTTCCAGGATTTAAGTCATGGATCTTTTCAGAGGTGTAAACATCCTGGATACATAATGCTGCTACTCCTCCTTTCCTGTTTGGTCTATTTCTCTGAAATAGGTTGTATCCCTCTATTACTACACTCCAATCATGAGACTCATCCCACCAGGTTTCAGTGATGCCTTTGATATCATATTTGCTTTGCTGTGTTAGTAGTTCCAGTTCATCTGGCTTATTTCCCATGCTCTGTACATTAGTGTAGAGACATCTAAGACCATAGGTCATTCCCCCTAGCTGCTTATTTAATGTTTTTTTCCTTCCACTGTTGGGTTCTTGAGAATTCACCCAATTCTCTCTAAAACAGTTGGGTTATTATCTCCAGTACTTGATGGACTCCTGCCCTCAAGAATACTGTCTCCTTCCCCCACATAACTCATTTAAAGCTTTCCTGATCAGATTTGTGAACCCATCACTTGTCAGAAGCTCATTCAGAGTTCAGCTTCTTGGATAGTCCAAAATAAAACCCAGGCTGGATTCAATACCCCACTGGCATGGAGGCTACCAGTCACTCCTGTTCCAGCTGTTTGGAATCAACTCCCAGATATCCCAACCAATATGGCCAATGGTAAAGAATTATGAGAGCTCTATTCCAAAACATCTGGAAAGGCAAAAGTTCCCCATCTGGATATATACAATTGTTTGTGTGGAATAGATTGACTGCTGTGCTCTGCTATATCTAAGAAAGGCCCGATTAAATGTTTGCCGATTGCATGACGATAAGCTTTGCAAACGTGATGCTGCTGATACATTGTCATTGATAACAGATTGGCAGCTGCTGAAGATTGGTTGGAACATTGTGTAATCAGAATTGCTATTGCTAAACAGGTCTCCATTTCATGGGTCAATGTAGCCTACTCAGCCAGCTCATTATGTGAAGAAAATCTTGATGGATTATATAAACATAGCACTAAGTCTCCACAAACAATTACAGTTTGTCTGTATTGCTCATTTAGCAATCAGTAGCATCTTTAGTACAGATGCAAACCTTTATACTTATTCCACTTAATCCGTAACATAAAAATGGGAATGTCATCTAATAGAATCTGTGTGTGTGTGTGTGTGTGTGTGTGTGTCTGTGTCAAATAACTGGTTACCACAAAAAATTCAAGAGCTACATCAGACCAATAATTGTCACAACTAGAAACATTTCAGTCCCTCCACTGAGAAAAGTACATTGATTCTATTGACTGTTAAAACAAAATATATCTCCCCTTTAAAAGGAGGTGTCTATATATTGTCAAAATAAATAACAGTGACCAAAAAGGTGATAGTCCAAGCGACATGTTCTCATTATTCAATAACAAGACAATTGTCCATAGCCTAAGGACATTTTAGGTGCGATTTTCAGCTCCGTTGCTGCCGTGCAGCAGGGGAGCAGTTTTGGATGACTCCATCCTTCTGCCAAAACCCTCCATGTCACTTCCGAGACAGAATGGAGGAAGCCGCAACATATTTCACTCACGGGCAATATTCGTGAATGAAATATGCCGCAGCTTCCTCCATTCGGTCACCGAAGTGACATGGAGAGTTTCGGCAGAGGGATGGCATCATCCGAAACTGCTCCCCTGCAGCACAGCAGCAACGGAGCTGTTTGGGGATATTTGCTGCTGAAAATGGCGTCTGAAAATGTCCTAAGTCTGAAATCTGCTTTTCTCCATTCTTTCTATGATTTAATGTTTTAGATTGTTACCCGAATTGCGTGGGGATCCCACTAGTGTCCAAATTTCTAATATGGGCATTGTTAATTAGCTCAATATGGCAGTGAGAGGCCAAGGAACCACAGGATTTTTTGACCTGTGTATACCAGTACTCACTGATGAGACTCCAAGCCCCAGGATGAAATAAAATAGTTTTTATTGACAAATAATCAAGGGAACACATACATGCATACACTCAAACAGCAAGCAGTCACACAAGGCTAATGAAGAAAGTAGGAAGTATTGGGATAGAGGAATAGCGTTTGGGATGATAGGCTATACTATACCTTTCTGACAAGCAGAGATTCATATAGAAGCTGCAACCCTGGTGACACAGACTGACAGAGTAATGGGAGGAAGAGGATCTGCACATACTTTGGCTTTGTTTTGGGATAATATTTATAGTTGATATCCCCCCTGAATGGGCGAGTTTCAGTGGAATACAGTGTTATGTTACAGTGTTACAGTGTCATCTGTTAATGAACACTAATGGTTGAAACATTAAAACTGATAAGTCTCAGGCAAACCACTATTATTTTAGAGAAAAGGTGGGAGGAAAAACAAGTTTTGCAAGCAAATAGTGTCCAGCTACCTTGAGGAGATTATTGAATGATTCATTTCAGTGAACGTCCAGGAGAATTAGCCCATTTCTCCCTAAGTCATCAGTTCCAGGGGGGTTCACATAATCCTTTACCAGGCATGTCTTTTAGGAATTTTAGCAGGCTGCTTCCTTAGGTTTTCTGAGCAAACCTTGATTCCTTGTACTTGGGAGTCCCTGGCCTACTGCCAATAATTGATGATAAAAGAGTGAGGGATTTCAGGTAACAAGATTATTAGCAGATTTACATAAGCCCATAAACTGATGAGCCTAAGATACAAAGGCAAAGGAGAGACACAACTGTCCACATTATCAAACAAAACATATATAATGTATTAGTGCTTTATATAGTCTAATTATAGTCTAAGCCAAATACAATATTATATTATATGCCAAATACAATACAGTACAAAGAAGTTACAAAGAAGATTAAATAATAAATTATAAAAAATCTAAACAGATGATCAAGTATGTGCACATGGGCTTTATTTTGCAATGTTCCTGCAAGATAAATATCTGAAAAATATGGGTGGACCATGTAGTAGAACTGCTTGGTCAAAGTGTTGGGGTTTAGCTAGCCTTTAGTCACTCTGCAAGTTTAAGTGGATGTTTCTGGAGATTAGGAATCAAGTGTATTGCTAAAATTGTATATAATGCATCATATCTATTGGGGGAACAGATTGTGAAAATGTAATGCAGCTGGTTGTCTTACATTTCTTAGGACAATGGAGGGCAACTATGGCCCTCCATTCGTTTTTTGGCCTACAATTCTCAACAGTCCTAGCAAAAATAGTCAGTGGTGAGGGTGAGTTACAGTTCCAAAACATCTGAAAAGCCACTATCATCCATCCAAGCCTTAAAAATGCTCAAAACCACTTGCCAGTGTATCCTTCTGGGATACCTTATTGGGCTGGACCTGGGAGGAATTTTGTTATGGAGGCTCCATTCCTTCCTGGAAGTCAATCCCAGTATGGGGTACTAGTGTACTTCTGTTTCATCCATTGACTCAAGGATGCCTCAGGGTTCCATTCTGTTCCATTTGCTTTTAAACATTGATGTGAAATCAATGGGAAAAGTCATCTAGAGATTTGGACTGAGATCTTACCAGTGTACAGAAGGCACACAGCTTTACTTCTCATTGCTATCTGGTTATCCTAGGGAGGCTGTGGAACTCTTGAAGTGGTGTCTGGGAGACTCTGTTGGAATTGGTGAAGGTGATTAAGCTTCCACACAAGGAGTGCTATATGGAAAGGGAGAAACCAGCTAATCTGGACAGAACTATGGTGTCATTAAGGCTGGTGTCACCCCTCCCCCCGATGGTGTCATCTGGTGAGGTTCGGCCTCTTCACACATGCCTAGTGCCGACACCATAACAGAGATGCACTACTTGTCATGTGTGAGTTTGGACTCCTTCTGAAGAATCAAGTTCACAAGTTTACAGGTTGAGCGTCTCCTGGTCACTATCTTTGGAAACACAAAGAATAGTAGTGGTGACCAGGAGTGCTTTTTTGTCAGCTTAAGCCACTGCCCACACTCCTGTCTGGAAAAGGGAGGCAACCCTCAATTATCCATGTACTAATAACATCCAAATTAGTCTACTGTAAAATACTGTAGATGGAGCTTCCTTTGAAATTTCCCTTGGTACAGAATAAAGCTATCCAGGTACTGGTGGAGGCAAGGAAACTGAAGCATATTACTTCAGAACTGTATTAGTTGAATTGGTTGCTAGTGCATTTCAAGGCCAAACTCAATGTGCTGATTTGGATGTTTAAAGCTCTAAAATTTCAGGACTAAATGCATGAGACCAGGTAATCTGAAGGACCACCTGCATCTGTGCATGACCTTGAGAACATATTTTGAGATCTTCCATTTGTGCCCTTCAGTGAGGCTAATTAGGTTGATGTATGTGTGTATGCATACCCACCATTGATTCCCACCATTATGTTTTAAGATGATTTGGTTTGTTTTTTAATAAAATGTTGCCTTTCATCTTCATGGATACAAGGGAATCAATGATGGGTATGCATACACACATACATTGCCAAAGGAATAATGCCAAAATACAATATAATAATAGATTTTTAAGATGTAAAACAATGGCTGGCATCCTGTTAGTGACATATGTAAATCCAACTTACACCTGTGTGTGTGTTTTTATGGTCATTGTAGAGGGAGGAGTTTAATTCCTCTCATGGATAATAACCCCATAAATATTGGACTCATCTTCCTGCTGCTGGGAGCCAAATGACATGGCCATGTAGTGGCTGGGGGAGGGCATAAAACAGCCAAGAAGCCTCTGGCTATGTTCTAGTAGCTGGATGCATAATGGCGCAGATGTCCTTTGGATCCATGGCACTGTCACCGAGGACCTTCTGTGGGTGTCCAGAGGTCCTGGGTGCCATTACCGTTGTGCATCCAGCTACTAGGACTACCTCCACCATCCTCCAGCTACTACATGGAAGCATTTGAAACCCCCAGTTGGAAAACAGTGAATTGTGGAGGGGAGACATAACTCTGCATTGGTGGAACTTTATGTTAACATACTTTTCCCTGTGCAGTATCTTGATCGACGTTGCTTTCTGTTATTTGTTTATATGATATAAGCATCCTTGTGAGGATTTGGATATAAAGACAGCCCTAGTTTTTTTAAAATAAATAAATAAGAAGGAATATGGATCAAACTGAGTTGGCTAGAACATTGGTGCTAATAAGAATCATGTTGATACAGACCATTAAAATAAGTAAATCATGTCAATAAGAGATCAGTTTCTGGAGAAAACAAGCCAGTGATATATGTTGCCGTAAGAGCACGGATGAATACAGCACTGAATTTCCAAAAAGGAAAGGCCAACATCTTTATTTTCTATATCCCATTGGTTTGCTTTTCTTGCTTTACTTGCTCTCATCTGTCATATATAAAGTTTACTTTTACAGAAGCTCTAAGAGTAATACTAATCAGCAATTAATACCAGTTTTCTTAGATAGGAATAACATAGGCAACATAAAGTGTAATATATTATTATTGATTCAATTATATTAGGACCCCCATATCTGCTGATTCATTATCCACTGATTCAATTATCCATGGTTTCAGTTTTAGCACAGCTACCATAGAGTCTTCCTAGAAAATGTGTCCTTTCTAGCCATTTTCTAGGTCCTCCAAGGCAACTCTATGGTATTTTAAGCCAGAAGTCCCATTATTGTCAATGGCATTTGCTATTATCTGCAGATTTCATTATCCGCGGTGGGGGCCAGAACTAATCCCCCACGGATAAGGGGGTCCTACTGTAATCAGAATTAGACCTGCTCATGACCAGTTCACTCATGTATTACATGGGTCTGGCCTCACTGTAGGAAATTCTGTGTTAAATGTGATTAATGCCAGGGGAAGTACATAGGTAGAAGTCCTAAATGTAGACCAGTCTCCATGGTATGTTTATGTGTGTTTATGTGAGCATTGAACATAATGGTGTGTGCTTCAGGTCATTCAGTTTTATGTGGAAAAAGTAATATCAGCCTGCAAAATTAATCATGTGCTAAGCAGTCCCCAGTTGTAAGAAAATTGAAGATGCTTCAAAGCCAGATGAACAAAGCTATGTTCATAACTTGGAACATAGCTTGGTTGACATTGCTCTGGTTGAGGATTGTTCAAGAGAAGCCAGATGTACTCAAAGCTAGAGGGTCACCATGATAATTCCAACATTTTCTCTTTGCTGGGGAAATTTCTGGCAAATTTGCACGTCAAGGTAATTAGCAGCTGTGCAGCAAGATGGTGGGCAGATGCCTTCATCTCAACTTCCGCTTGTGGCTGCCAGTCTTCTGCAAACATAGCTATATCAAGCCTTGCATAGTGAGTTAAAATGTCAGCAAACAGAGATAAAAAGAACTTCAAAACTGATGGAAAACAGCCTCCTTGGACTCCAGACATTACAAAGGAAAGCACAAAGAAGAGTGAGACACTTTTAATGTTTGTAGAAGGGCCCTCCTATAAAAGCCAATGTTTTGTGAAATCCAAAAGTTAATTAAGGTCATTTCCAAGATATTTCAGTCTTTGGCATGTGTAAATCAGAAAAAAATATATTTAACTGCAGGTTTTGATTATTCTTCTGCAGTCTTTTAAGTAAATGCTTGTGATCGACTACCTAAAATAGAAAGGTGCAACTAAATATAGATATTTCCAGAATGCTGCTGAAAGTGGATTCCTGTTGAAAATGGATTCCCATATCTCAGTGGAATTCTTGACTACACAGAAGATGACACATGGCATTTGAGATAAGTTTGTCAGGGATATTTTAAAGACACATTTCTACATTTTGAGAACATGGCTAACCACAGCCTTGGCTTGATAACAGCACCCCAAATATTTTTGTCCATATGCAGGATATAGGTTTATATTTCTCTCCCCATGGATATTAATTGCATATTAATGCCTCTTAAAAAAGAAAAACAAGGTTACAACAGTAAAAGCTGTGAGATAGAATATGACCACCAAAACATGCTAACATGCTTTTTATTGATTCTAGTTCCTTCTGAAATGTAATTTTCTTGGCTAAGTGTGGTCGGAGACAACCAACTGTATCACATATCTGCAGCTGATAAGCCTAAATTCACCTGTGAATGCTTAGCTTTATACAAACAGCCCCCATAGAAAACCAGCAAGGGTGCTAGAGACTTGGTAAGGTGGAAAGGGTCAGTGATAGGAAGATTTTCCCTACTGCCCCCCCTGGAAGAATGAAGAATGGATAGGTATTATTACCAATTTTCCAAATGATCTACATTCATGCTGCCCCTGCAACTGAACTGAGAGAACACCCCTCTGAATAGTACCCCTTTATGTAGATGTTTCTCATCCAATGATGGATATACATCTAGAAACCATGTATATGATCTGTAAATGGATCAGAATAATCCTCCTTACCACTTGTCAGGGTAGTAAATGACACAGCAACTCAAAAATACAGTCAGATCCCATATCTGCTGAACCAATATCCGTTGTTTCAATTATCCATGGGACACAATATAGTGACACATACTATAGAGTTGCCCTGGAAAATTCCTAGAGAGGCATTCTCTTTAGGCATCTTCTGGGTCCTCTCTACCTCTAGGCATCATCTAGGTCCTCCAACTCTATGGTATGTTTTTACCAGAAGTCCTTTTTTTTACTAAGGTTCACTATTATCTGCAGTTTCCGGTATCTGCAGTAAGTCCAGGAACCAAACCCCCAGGTCCAAATGTACTTAGTGATTTATATGAGTGTAAGGAACAAAAAGATGAAGGCATCATTTACAAAAACAAAATTACAACTTAATTTAAGGCATCATTTTAATTTAAATGTGGAACCCAGTATAAGAAGGAAGGAAGGAGAAAAGAGCACCAAGCAGGGATTTGAACCCTGGTCTCCAAAGTCATAGTTCAACACTCAAACCACTATGCTGCACTGGCTCCATATAGAAACTAACTGTAGTAAAACTTACACTATTTTGTTGAAGTAGCATTTATTGTTTACTCTGGCATCATTTTATATGTGCTGACATCCTCAGTTATAAGAACTAAGAAATTAAAAGCAATTAAGTTGTCAATTAAATTAGAACTTTTCTAACAAAAATAAGCAACTAAATTACATTTATTTTTAACATAATTTTAACAAATACCTAATTGCATTATAGTTAATGGGGAAAGAATTAGGACTTTATGAGACACAGCAAAAACCGCATCATTAGGACACAATGATAGCACAGAGGACTGAAATTATCAGATGATGTCATCACTTATCCTTTCCCACTGCATCATGCTGGTGTGAATGAGACATCAATTTTTATTGACGGCTTAGCCCACTACAACACTACACACGCACATACAAACTAATTGAATTCTCAAGTAGGAGTGGGTGGGTTTTATTGTATTTCTTAAAAATGAGTGGAGGAATGTTTTAATTAATTTATAATATTTAATGGAGGATTCATTTGGGATACGTGTGCGGGATACGTTCCTGGACTTACCATGGAAACGCAAAACTGTGGATAAATGAACTCTATTCAAATGAAAGGCTTATGGCCCAAGCATACCATAGAGATGTGCTGGAGGACCTAAAGATACCTAGAGAGAACACGTCTCTAGACATTTTCTAGGCCCTCCAGTACAACTCTATGGTCAACTTTCAGTGGAAGTATACCACAGACTCGTACTGGAGGACCTAGAAAATGCCTAGAAAGAACATATTTTTGGATGCAGGTAAGTGAACCTGAGGACACTGGTTCCAGAGACCCAGGGTTGTACTGTATTTTATATACTTGTAGCCAATTTTTATATATTTTGAACTTTAAGAGAAAGAGAAGGAGAAGAGGAGGAAGAAGTGGCCTTTGAGCAATAGGTCAGCCTGCAAAGCTGCCCGAGGCACTGTGTCAGAATTTTTTAAAATGCCATAGCACATAAAATTAGACATGTAATTTTTTTTTAAAAAAAAATGTTTTTAACAAAGGGAAGAACAAACATGGGAGCTCTTTCCTGAAAAAGAACACAGATACATCCAAGAAAGGAGTACAGTCGAAGTCAAGAAAATTCTATGACAGGGGCCACAAAATAATTACGTAAGACCATTCACAATATAGAAAAGGGACTGGGATAAAATCTAATCCAAAGCTATTTAATAGGAGGAATCCTTGGTCATCTGCAGCTACTACCCACTAGCTTGCTCTGAGCTGACTCAACTGGGAGGAGCTTCACATATTGCTGTTCAGCATAATGTGTGTTAAACAGACAGATCAGTCTATTTCTGGTCTATGTAGGTTTCACATGTGATCATTCTTATGCCCATTCTGTCTTGTTTCTGCAACTGACAGCAAATGTTTGTGCATGTGCACACATACGTGTGCACACGCATGCACATGTGCTTTTAGGAACATGCAAATTGTGCTGGAGGACCTAGGAAATGCACAGAGATACCATGGAGATTATCAGACAAGAACACACAAACATTCCTGTCCCACTACAAAAAACAAACAAACAAACAAAAAAACCACTCCCTGTCCCGGCACAGTAATCAAAATTATAAGACCTACCTTGAGTATCATCAACAGGCAACCCATGCATGAGTGGAGCTCTAATGGAACGCCATTCACTTCCTGGTTTGAAATCTTGGCGATTCTTGCAAGAAAACACAAGCACTGCAATTTTTTTAAAAAAGTACACACAAGCACAGAAACACACTGTACACAGTACAAGTAACCTGGGGAGGTTCATAAAAAGAGCTTAGCCTACCTGGTTGTTGTGATCTCACCTGGAAGTATTCTGGCAGGACCACCCATTTACGCTGTATTTACAAGGGACAATGGCATGAGTTTTCAGATGCCAGCAATGCTGGCACCAAAACAAAACAAGGAAATCTATTGACAGCTCAGCCCATCAATAAAAAGAAACGCCATAGTGATGCCAGCGGAATGCAAAAGGAGGATGTTGTTGGATATTGGCAGCCTTTTACATTCTTTTTGCATCGTTATCGTGCCACATTTGCTGTGTCTGATAATCTCGCATATTTTTCAGACAATGGATAATTGAAACTACGGATACCAGTTCCGCATATATTGGGGGGGGGGGGTTGACCTGAATGCATCTGAGTATGTATTTGTATTTTATATATGGTCATGTCAAAAATGGTATCACAACATTTGGAGAAGTGTGTGTGGAAAGCAACTGTGTTTGAAGTGGCATATTTATCTGGGAAGTGGGAATCAGGTCAGCTCACTTAAAAATGTAAATCAAATTAAACTCTTCTCATCACCAGTCCACATGGCAAAATGTTCATTCCTTCATTAACACCTTTTCAGCTCTTGCATATCTAATATTTGATTTAGTTAACCCATCTCTCCCCATCCCTCTAGGATACACACCATAAATGGTTCCTTCTCAAGAAAATGATATCCAACAATATTAAAGCCAATGATGGAATGTATTAAGTTTTATATCTACTAGGCAAACAAGAAAAATTCTCAGCTGAGGGGCAACCGTAAAGAGGATGAAGGGACTCCAGTGCACAGATGCCCACATAAATTCCCAGTGACTCTGGACACTGAGTTTCCACTTTTCCATATTTCCCAGTGCTCTTGTTTTGGAACCTTGGCTGCCATCTGTCTTTTTCTTTCCTACTGCCCACTTGTGGGAGAGCCAGCATGGTGTAGTTTTCTGAGCATTGGACTATGACTCTGGAAACCCTAATTTGAATCCACATTCGGCCATGGAAACCCACTGAGTGACCTTGGGCAAGTCACACACTCTCAAGACTTCATCAGACACATGAAAAAGTGCATCAGAAGATCGCAAACTGATCACAAACTAGCAGAATTATCAGACAATAGTCCTTCAGCCATTCCGGGGCATAGCACAGGCGTGAATAAAGCATCCCTTTTTATTTACAGCTTAGCCTGTCAATAAATAAGGGATGCTTTATTCATGCCCACACTATGCCCCCAGAATGGCTGAGGACGCAGGCATCTGATAATGTCTCCCTTTGTGTTCTCGTCATCATCTTCTGACACTTTTTGGGACACGGTTTTGTGGCACATTTCCCCGCATCTGATAAAGTCCTCAGAGTCAAAGGGAAGCAAAGGCAAAAAACCCTCTGAACAAAACTTCCCAAGGAAACCCTATAATAGCTTCACCCTAGGGCTGCAATGAGTTGGAAATGATTTGAAACCACACAACAAGAACACCTGTGGAGATAGGGGCTGGAACAATCAGTGAGAGGCAAGAAGCAATATATCAGTGAAATGCAGAAAGCAAAATATCAATGGGAGGTAAAGAGTGAAATAACCAGGGAGAGTCAGGGAGATAAATGTCAATGGGAGGCAGAGAGTTGGGTGGGAGGGGGGAACAGCAGGAATGAGGCAGTGAGCAAAATATCAATAGGAGGAAGTGAGTGAAACAACCAGTGGGATGCAAGTGTATGAGACACAAAGGGAAAGGAAACAGTGAGGACGACAGCACCAAGTGCAGCTGCTACTAAAGAGATTATCACATGAGGCTTTGTTCTGGAATTACACAAAGGTTTTAGCAAATTTGTCAAGTACTTATCACACAATGTTGTCTCTATCCCATTGCTGGTTTGCATTCCAGTTGTTTCTGTAGCATACCTCTTCAATGAGGGGGAAAACCCATCAATGGCTCTCAATACCGCTGCCATGCCAGTATTCCCCTTCATGTGATGAGTCCCTTTCATAGCAGTAGCGGTATGATGGAAGTCATGAGGTGTGAGGGGGTGTGATTCTTCTCTCCTCCTCCTCTCTCTCCCCTCCCCCTTGGTATTCCTAAACTGACCAATATTGTTTTTTCCTCTATGCCTTTTTTTTCTTTTTTTCTTTCTTTTTGCTATGATTATGCAATTACACGGATATGAGAAAATAAAAAATAATTTTATCATTTTCCCATAAATGCACAATTGCAGCAAAAAAAAAAAATTAAAAGAAAGGCACACATGCACTTAAGGCAGGGTTATAGAGCCAGTGCAGAAGGATAGATGATTGGCAAAGCACCATAATCACAATGTACTTGTGCTATTGAAGAGACGGTATGATAATGAATAATTTCAAACAGGTATGTTCATGTTTGCTTTGCTAATGTCATTGTTGTGAGTTGACTTCTTCCACTATGTGAAGTGAGATCATCTAAGAAGAGACTTTTGCTTTTCTTGGGAAGTGGATGGGTAGGTGCAGGGGTAAGATAAAACAATCAAGAAAATGAAAACCATCCTTCTAGGAGGAAGAAAATGAGGGTGCCTTATTGCATTACCCTCTGTTATTAAAGGGGGAAATTGTAGCCTGATGTTTGGCAGAGACAGTGCCCCTAATATGGCAGAGTGAGATGAGCTGAAAGACCACTCAAATGGGAAGGGGAGAGCAGGAGAGAAGTGGAGTGAGTTTGTGGAATGTATCTATATATCTAACTTCAGTGGGGGCAGGAAAGGAGTAGTACCTTTTTGTGTGCATATTCAGTGCCTTGGTCAGCTCTAGGGATTTTGGAGGAGATGAAAGAGAAGATGAGCTTCTTCGCACCTCCTCCGTATCTTAAAAAGTGACAAGAGCTTTACCTCTCTCTCTTTCAATCACAAATGTAGCACCATGGGAAAGTAGAAATGTCTTTACGATATCAAAATCCAGTCATTTGTATACACATGATATTCTGCCCCCTAATCCATTAGCACATGTTCTAAGTGGCTATTTTCAATAGTGCGCTTCACATAACACACATGTTTAAACATATTGCAGGCAAAATATGTTTGATCAATACCAGGTATAGGTGGAGTATGCATACAAGGAAATTGTGCTTTGGTGTAGTAAGTGCAAATGTAAATCCTTTCAAACACATGGAGCACATGGAGCTGCTTATACAAAATTGGAAAATATCTGAGTGCTGAGAGGCTGATGGTGAACTAAGAAAATGTGGGATAGATCCTTCCTTTCTGACAAACTATGTATTTCTATAACTGACTACATTTCGCCTGGGAAAAATAAGGTTGTGGTGAGCTTCAAAGCAAACACAACAAAAGTATCTGCAATGATTAATGAATTAACATTGTCAAGTAAATGAGCTATTCTGATGCCCAGACGCTGCTAAGGGAGAGAGTTCTGGACCAATTGTTGTTTTTTCTGGAGTTCACTGACTTGAAGGGTGCTGCAGCTGTAAGAATGGTTTGACTACTTCAGGGATGTCAACTTGACAACTGATATTTCTGAAGAATTCTTCCCAAACTGCTATTGATTGATTTCAGATGGGGAGTTCATTCTGTGCTGTCAGGCAATACCAGATGCCTACTAAGCTAATACTCTATTTCTTTTTCCTTTGGACCTGTGAAAGAGATAGGGCAGGGGGGTACTTGTTTGGCAACATGTACTCTCAGCAACATAGGGATGCATAGTGTCACTATATACTTTTCATTAACTTCTCAGAAAAAGCAGTTCATGGCAATAGAAAAGTGGTTCACAGTGGAGCAAATACCAGTGACCAAAGATTTGAGACACATCTATCTTGCAATGGTGGTGATGGCTCTTGGTGTGCTTCTGACAGGATGGGGAAATTTTCTATCTCAGTTTTGTTGCTTTACACTGAATCCCACCAGCATCTTCTTTCCACCCTTGTTTCATAATGGGTTACAAGAAACTGCCCTGGAACTAATGGTTAGCCTCAGACTTACAGTAGTCTCAACTTGAGTCAGTATCTCTCTCTGGCTTTTCTTCGCAAACGAAGATTCAGGAAGGACTCATCCCGCTCTTTCTGCAAGCGCACTGATGACTAAAAAGGCCAATCCGAGATAAACAAGTCCGGTTGCAAAAAGCACAGCAGAAGGTCTCCTTGGGTGATGTTTTTGGGTTGTGATTCTTTCTGCGTTGTCGTTTCTCTTCAAGACTTGTTCGTCGTGAGTTCTCAAATAAGGCTGTAGCATTGTGGATAGTACGTCTCCATGCCTCCCGATGTGAGGCCAGGGCGGACCACTGTTGGTGATCAATTTGGCCAAGCCTGAGATGTTGTTTCAGGTAGTCTTTGTATCGCTTTTTTGGAGCGCCCCTCTTACGCTGACCTGTGGCGAGTTCACCGTAGAGTAGTATTTTTGGGAGGCGATGGTCCTCCATCCTAGAAACGTGCCCTGCCCAGCGCAGCTGTGTTCTCAATATCATGGCCTCAATGCTGGTGATCCCTGCTTGCTCAAGGACAGCAACATTCGTCACATAGTCAGTCCAGAGTATATTTAGGATTGTGCGTAGACAGCGCTGATGAAAGCGCTCGAGGAGTCGTAGGTGGTGGCGATAGGTGACCCATGTTTCAAACTAGAGATTAATCAATGAATTTATGTATGTGTTGACTTCCCAAGTTTCCAGTGATTCAATGGGTCTACAATGGAGTAGGCCGGAGGGGGGGGTGTCTGGGAGTTCTAGTTGAGAAAAGTAACTTTTCCTAACTCTGGGGCAAAGTGCTAAAGATCTTACCAAAAAGCAACACCACACATGAACTTTTGTTGTCAACAGAAGAGAAAATTGTGTAAAGTAAATAAAACATATTGGAAAAGTCCATCAGCAAATAACATAAAAACACACTTTTATGTTTCAACCCTAAACACCTGGGAGTAAAACCCCATGGTACTTTATTTGTAAGCAGAGCTGTATGGGATTGCAAAGAAGGTGCCTACAAAAGTTTGGGATTTAGCACTTCCACAGTGAACCAGAAGCTGAGGGAATAAGTAATGTGGGTACCTTGCAGAAACAGGAGCCCTTTTTTGCTGGGTCCTGATCTAGCTCTCCCAATGCAGGTGATAGAATCAGAACTCTCCAGAGAACTGATGCTGCATGTGATATGTCTGGGCAAAGACAGGTTAAATAAGAAGTGTGACTATTTGGTGTGCTAGCAATACGTAGGCCTAAATTCCTGATTACAGTAGACCTGTTGAATCAGTTGGATTTACGTATTAGGTTTTGCTCTAGCCAGGACTAACCAAGATAATTCCACCCATAGGTTTTGCTAAATCAAACCTGCCTGTTGGTTCTCACCAATTACCTAGAGGAGAGATGCAGTATCGCTGCTGCCACACTGCAGAAATAATGCAGTTTGATACCACTTTAAGTATCATGGCTTCATCCTATGGAATCCTGGGATGTGTAGTCTCTTGTGTCACCAGAGCTCTCTGACAGAGAAGGTTAAATATCTCACAAAACTACAAATCCCAGAATTCCATAGCATTGAGCCATAGCAGGTAATGCGGTGTCAAACTGCATTATTTTTGCAGTGTGGCAGCAGTCCTTGATGTAGCCAGAGGACAGTTCATCCTGCTTCTAAGCTTTTCTTTTTCAGCTCCAATCATTATTCAGAATAATAAGCTGTTTAATATCCAGAAACCTACTACATGGAACTGAACTTGGGCTTGCAACTCAGGAAGCTGTTGCACAATGACACAAAAGCTCTTCTTTCTATTCTGAGAAGCTGTTACACAATAACACTAGACTCTAGGGAGATTATCAGACGGGAACAAAAAAAAGTGTTCCCGTTTCGCAATCTCCTCCCCCTTCCCTGTAACGGGAAAAAAAAGTTTTCAGACCTACCTTAATCATGTGTCATTCCCTCGGCAGGGCAGCCCAGGAGTGAGTGGAGCTTGAACAGCGCTCCTTTCACTTCCTGGTTTCAATTCCCAGCCATTCTCATGAGAAGACGAGAACGTGGGAAATTCAAACATAAAAAGTAAAATAAAAGACAAAAAGTTACACCAAGCACCTAAACATACTTAAAACATAACAAGTAACCCGGGGAGGGTACACTTACCTTGATGTCCCGATCTCACCTGGACGTGTTCTGGCAAGGACCTCCCATTGATGCTGGCATCATGCCAGCATAACGGGGCACCTTTTCAGACACAGGACATTCCATGACAGAAACAGAACGTGGGATCTATTCACAGCTTAGCCCACCAATAAAAAGCAGCGCCGGCAGAACAGCAGCAGTTTGGGTGCATGATGAGATGGGAATTATGTCATCTGAAAAGGAAGCCCTTTAGTGATCTCCTGGCATTGTGATAACACCATATTTAGTGCATCTGATAATCTCCTAGGTTGCTGTTTGAGGAAGCAAAGTCCTAGGTCACAGAGTGTGATTTTCTTGAAGGAAAGGCTCACCAGCTCACTTGTGAGGTGTCTTTTGAAGTGAACATGCTGAAAAGAAAAGAAGTGGGAAGCCCTGTGGAGTGTTTCAAAGGTGACTGGCAGCACTCCAATGCTTTGTTTACCACATGTTTATAGACCTGTAACTGTTTTTATCTTTTCCAAGGTTTTCTTGCACCTTATAAAGAAAAACTGAACCATTTGGGTGCTGAGAGTAATCTGACATTGTAAAAGATTCATAAAGGAACAGCGAAATATCATGCACAGAATTGGAAAAGTCTGGTTATTTTGGAAGGCAACATTCAACCAAAAGTCAAATGAGTGTGCTGGATTTGGACTGTCTGGCCCACCTGCTGCCAGCTGGTCCATTCTTCATCTCTTTTTCCCCACATGTATCTGTTTAACTCTAACTTAATATAGAAACCTTTATTCAGATTCTCTAAAGAGCAGCCTTCTTGCTTTGTTGAAAGTGGACTCCAACTAGGGATAGTAGGGCACTGCAAATTTGCTTGAGTTTCAGGTAAGTTATAAGCACTTCAGTCTTATAAACATGTGCAGTTAACACGTTCACGGCAAGGGGGAAGCTTCAGGTATGGAAACTTAGCTATAATAAATAATATGCAGCTCACAGTCTAGTGAGCCACAGTAGATAGAGAGCTTAGCACTTTGTATTATTAGTAGTATTTTTAGAATATAGTTGTAAAATTATAATACACAATATAATCATTGATGATTCTGTTATTATATATTAACATATTGTTAATATGGCCACCCTCAAAGATGACTTAGCAGCTGCAGCTAGTGCAAAATGGCTGAACCAGAGCCTCATATAGAAACCGTACAGCAGCAGTCTTAAAGGGATTGCACTGGTTGCCAATGTTTCTGGTCCAAATTCAAGGTATGGATGTCAACATTTAAAGACTGTGATACTTGAAGGAGCACCTCTCCCTATATGTGCTTGCCTGAGGACTGAGGTCTGCTGTGGGGGTCCTTCTCTGTGTTCCATGAGTGTGTGTGGGGAGCAATACATTGTGGAAGGATATGGAAAAGGACTTTCTTTGTTGTGGTACCCTGGTTGTACAATACCCTCCCCTTAGAGGACAAGTTGGTGTCAACCCTGATATTATTCCAGCTTCAGGTCAAAACATGGCATCGTACTAAAGCCTTGTGCAACAAGGGGTTGAGAAAGGATCCCACAGTGGCCACTGCAACTGCTTGTCATGCTGCCAGTTGCAGGTAGGAGGGGGTTGAACATGTCATCCTTCAGCACCCTGCTCACCAGTGACACAGAACTCCTTCTCACAACTCCTTGGCTTTTAAGATGGGTCAGTTTGGGAGATGGAGCATAGCTGCTAGATCATAGCTACTTGTCACATGCAGAATCTCAGCCATCGTATCTATAATTCAAAGCTCCATCTAAATTACACTCATGCCTTTGGACTTTTTCGGACCGCTATTTGTAGCGCAAGTTGACCATGATTAGAAAATTGCCAAATATAGCGCGGCAGCCTCCCAGCTCTTCCGGAATAGTATTGGCAGGGGGACAGCATCATCCGAAACATCCCCCCTTGCCGCGCAGCAGCCTCGCAACAGGGACGAGCCTGCTTGCGCTACAAAAGCGGTCCAAAAAAGTCCTTTCTCACCAATCTGCTGGTCCTTTTGTGTTTGCTGTATGTGTGTGTCTGTGTGCTTTGCTCCACAAAGAGAAATGAAAGCAGGGATTTTGTGTGTGTGCACATGTGCACAAATGCATATTCAGGGATTTTTTTGTACAATAAAGAAAACTTTGTCAAAAATTAAAGTGCTCTTTATATTGTTCACATGCTAGAGGTGAGAATTCTTGTACAGACTGCTGATTTCTTGGCACAGTATCTGCTAAGTCATCTTCATATCAACACAATCTCGTTAATAAAGAATGAGAAATTTTGTGAATATTCTTCACATATTATAGGTTGTGTTTTTGGTTTTTTTATATTGTTAACTTTGGTCTGCCTCCCATGGAACTGAGATTAATGATGTTAAACAAGATAAAAGTAAGACAGATGGGAGAGCTTTCCCACCTGTAGTGTTAGTTGCCATACTGGGTAAGGCAAGGTTAGCATTTACTGAGACTGTGGACTTTTTCAAACGGGGTAAAAAAAAAACAAAAAAAACTGAGGTCAGGAGAAGAACAGATCTGTTGCACTTACAGAGGCTTGTTTCAGACAGCCTCATCCTCCTTCGCCCTCCTCCTGACCTTCCCCCATGCTGCGGGCAGTGCTTTTTATTGACGGAGGTTTTCCATTAATAAAAAGCGGTGCCCAAAGGACGGGGGGAAGGTTGGGAGGAAGTTGGAGGAGTACTGCATCATCTGAAATGGGGCTCTGTAAGCACAATAGCCCCGTTCTTCTCCCAACCTCCTCGGGGGTGGGGGTTTTACCCCCTTTGAAAAAGTCCAATGACTGGGGTGGGAGGTAAGGCCCCAACCTCACTCTACCTGATGAAACCAAATTTTTGGCGTAATATGTTTTATTTCAGTGAGAGAATGAGAGCCACAATGAGTTTTCTGCTATAACGTAGATGTGTATGTTTTAAGAAAGAAAAGAAATGTAGAAGTTTCATCAAATAGAGTGGTGTTTCTGTATTTGGGAAGGTGAGGGATGCTGTTTGGATTTGTCATTTCTTAAAGCACTGTGTTTTATTGGGAGACATCCAGCTTCTAAAGGAGGAAAGGCATGGTTATTATTGAAAAGAAAGCAGTGTTGACAATTTTTTTTTTAATCTTTTAAGACAGCACAGGCATTGGTGATCTGCGGAGAGTGGTATAATATAAGTTCACCAACAGTGTGACAATCACTTGTAATGTATGCACAATGGCATTCCATGCACCATTCTTTATTATTATAGGCCTACTAAATGTGGTAGGAAAGCACACTATGGCTGGCATCCTGTTAGGGACATATACACACAAGTTTCCCTTACACATGCAGATGTTCTCTCTTGGGTACTGTGGGGGTTGTTATTCCCTCCCTCCCCAGAGCCTCACCCCAATTTACTGAACAGGCTCTAAAGCCCCACCACCACCACAGCCATTCT
Organism: Gambelia wislizenii; assembly: GCA_030847615.1. NCBI lineage: Eukaryota > Metazoa > Chordata > Lepidosauria > Squamata > Crotaphytidae > Gambelia > Gambelia wislizenii. The sequence continues at coordinate 157,058,171 of JAUMIR010000001.1, read as the reverse complement.
ATAGTTCATGAGGAGCAGGCAGGCTCACAGCAGAGTCTTTCTGTTGACAGGTGCAAAATGATGACATCAGGATTGAGATCTGCCAGGGTTTTCCAAAGGTCTCAGCGTTGCTGTAATCATTTCACATCTGGCTATGCGTACATAGCCAGACTCTTCTGTGATTCTGCTTGCTCCCCATGAAGCAGGGAATGGCAGTGCAGGGGGCTTCAGAGGCTGTTCAGTAAGTCACTGGCAGCACATGCTGACCTAGTAACAGTACACTGAGCTATACAGGATTGCAGTTTATCTCTAAAATGGAAAAAAAGATTATGCTAGGAAAACTCATAAGTGCATATTGACGCAGTGATGAAAACTTCATTTGGAGAGACACTGATAGTGAAAACATGACCATTGACATTACAGGGAGAAAGGTGCCATTTATTTATTTAAAACATTTAACCAGTTCCCACTTGACAAATTCCCACAGGAAGATTTACAGTTATTTTAGAAAATTAAACCCAAGCAATAAAATCGCTGGTTTAAATAAATGAATAAATCAGCCCAAACCATGTTAAAGTAATAGAATGTTAAGATCCCACAATAGAAGTTAAAATAGTAAAAGCAAAGATAAAAATAAAAATCAAGGAGTGAGTGCCTGCCAGAGAGGAGGATTTTGTCCTGTCATTGAAGGATAAAACCTTGAATAACATTGTAAAAAATTATGGTCTGCAGTAAACTGAAAGCAGGTATAGAAAACATGGTGGCAGATGCATTGAAAACAAGGTGCAGCTCCATAAGATGTGATGACAGAGTGTTGGCTCTTCTATATAGGGCATCTTCTCCTTATGTTGACTCTATAGTTGTATAAAACAAAGAGACACTTTTCATTCACAGCACTAAATTAGTCAAGCAGACAGTGGGCCTTGTATAGGAGAACAATGAAGTGCTAACAAGCACCATGTGTGAATGACAATGGGGAACATGCAGTTGATCTGGCAAGGACTGCAGGAGGAAATACCAGGAGATGGCAATGAGATCTCATAGACGGCACAAATGCTGTTTCTTTATTGGATAAGCAGGCATATATATGGGTGTGTGAGATGGGGAGTGAGCATATGAGCAACAAGTGATGTCTGTAAAGCAAAACAAAACCCCAACATTCTCTGTATTTGAATGGATGTGAGGGAATGGATGGATGTGAGGGAACTGAGCCAACGCTGCATAGCAAACCAAAGGAACTGTAGGCAACAGAACAATGGGCTATGTAATCTGCTAGCCAGAGGGGATTATGTAATCTCTCAAAACAAAGATTTGGGGAGGACTGTATTAAACAAAAAAGCAACTCACATCACTTCTTGCTAGCCTGACAATTGAAGCATCTCACTTGTGATGACAATGTCATAACTTTGTGTCTAACCTGTTTCGATATTTTTGTCTTCTGGAACAAAAAGGTTATTATTCTGTTGAGTAAATCCTTAATAGTCCCCCTCCTCCCCAAAATGACACTGGAGATACATAATTGGATCTCCCAAATTATTATTCTTCTAGTATTTTTGTATCTGTGGGTGGCTATTTTTTTTAATTAGAGCAATTACATAGAAAGGAGAGGTGAAAAAAAATCCCTTGCATGGAATACTTATCTGTTCTAAATACTCCTCCAATAAACTACTAAAATCTTTGCAGTGCAATGTAATGGAAAACTACAGGGAGGGGGGGGGAGAGAGAGATTATTCATGGCTTTGGGTGAAACCATTTGTTGATCAGGACACTAGCACTGTGGGGTGAGGTTAAATACCGCATGGCCAGTGCTACTGTTATGATCAAAATCAAAGTCTCCTGCTTTAAAAGGAAGAACTAACACACACACTGAGGAAGATTTGGTCTCAGTCTCATTACAATTATTTCCAATTACCATTAACAGTTTCCACAAAGACATTGTATCCTCTTGATTCATAGATTCCAAAAGGCCTTTAGTTATGAAATATTTCATTGGGTTCAATGAGAACTTGAAAACAAGGGGCCCGTTTACACAGCAAAATAAGTCCATGAAGAATTTGCTACGATTCCTAATAGTTCACACACATCACGCCACAATATTGCCTCATTCAGAAGGGGGAGAGCTCAAAAACTCAAAAGTTATGTAATAAGGGTTTTTGCTACTTTTCCTGACTTTTTTGAAAAGTAGCACGACTTAGCGCATTTTCGATTGTGTGAACTACCATTTTGCAAAAGTCTGTGTGAATTACCAGCAATCTTCCCGAAACAACAACGGCAGAGCTCAGCCGTGATTGGTTGGACTGACCAGGAAGGGGGTGAACTTGTGAGAGATGGAGGAGCCTCAAATGAAAAGATCCAGCCACTGTTGTTTCCAGCCACGGAAAAGATCCAGCCAGTGCTATACCCATTCCAATCACCCAGCTGTCTGCCTCCTGGCTTGCTTGGCTACTGGGGCTGAGGAATCCCCAGTTAGCCTGTTCTCCAGTGTGTGTGTGTGTGTGTGTGTGAGAGAGAGAGAGAGAGAGAGAGGTGATCTGCTCCTCCAGCTGTTCACTCCCTCGCACTCCTGTGATGGCTTTTGTGTGTGTGTGTGTGAAAGAGAGGGAGAGTGGGTGAAGGAAAGGGGGGCTTGATGGGGGATGGCTCCTTGGTGGCTAATAGGCTGCCTCCTTCCTCCCACCCTTCTTGCTTTGGGAAGAAGAGGGAGCACTCCCTGCTAAGGGATGAAAACTAGGCATTCCTCTGGTAATCAGAGGAGAGAAATGTGCCAGCACTTTCTCTCTCTCTCTCTCTCTCTCTCTCTCTCTCTCTTTCCCTCCCTCCGTCTCATCTTCCCCCAGATGTGCTTGGAAGGCCACGCCCCCCCACCTTTGTCTGTGTGAACTACAAAGCAGAAAACTAAACAGATCAACTAATTCCGCACTAAATCATGTAAACTATGTGGCACTGATGCGAAAATGCACTAAAGCACAAACTATCACAATAAAAACTGCTGTGTAACTGAGCCTTTATACTACCTTTCTCACAAAGATGATATCATCAGGAGTGCAACAGGTATCTGAAGAGCTGAAGTTCTTCTCCTTAAGCCTCTACACTAGCAGTATTGCCCTGGAAGAAGTTACTTTGCTATAATATTATGCTTTGCAATACACTTTAAAGCCCTGTGTCTTCAAGATCTGCTGATGGAAGGGACTTGATATTATAGAATCATAAAGCAGGAAAGACCACAAGGGCCATTCTAGTCCAACCTCCTGCCCTGCAGAAATATCATAAGCCTCTAGAGTCAATGAAAACACATTATAGTAATGTTCTATAAAGCACAAGCACTGAATGTGGCACCAAAAAAAAAATTAGCTGCAAAAACAAACAACCATTTTAAATTTGATCCTTTCTTGTTCATACAAGCTTCAGTATATACTATCCAACCTCTGAGGAAGAACAGAGTGCATTATTTTCATAGAAAGAAAAATAAGGAGGGGAGTAGGAAACACAAAGCATTCACATTTCAAGCCATAGAATTATTATGTTAAATGGATATCATTAATTTATTGTTATACTGCATTCTTAATAAGTGGCTTAAAATTATAAATATGATAGTTAAGAATAACAGAAATGTCAAACAGGGACAGAATTTCAAGTGTGTTGTTTTGTTTTGTTTTTTAAATCCCTGATAGCCAGAAATTAACCATCCTAGTAAATCATAATGTATCAATAAAATAACATTATCTTTCTAAAGTGAGGCAAGTCTCCTAGAGCAATTAACTCCATGATATATGAGTTACTAATGAGAAGGCATCACTATGGAGATTTTCAAATGGGCTCTATATTCCATGGCAGGCATGGAATAGGGTCAAGAAACAGTCTCCGTTTTAGACGACGTCGACCCTGTCCATCCTGTTCCCGTGCTGCCCCCGTTCTGCTCCCAGAATATAGTATTCATGGTGAAACATCATGAATAGGACACCTGTTCTGTGTCTGTCACGAAATCACAGGTGTGGGAAAAGGAGCCCCATTCCTGTCCCGCAATGCCAGCCACGGGGGGTGGGGTGGGGGAGTCCATTCAGAACACTTCCTGTGGAGATTGCAATGAAGAGGTAAGTGGCACCCCTTTTTCCCCCTTCCCAGGTTACTTGGTTTTTTTTATTATTTGTTTTGGGGCTTGGTTTTTTATTTTGATGTTTTGTTTAGTTTTTATATTTAAATTTCCCACGCTATTGTTCTCTTGCAAGGACAAGCGGGATTTCATTTCCATGTCGTAAATACAGCCTTACAACGGCTGCATTTACTCCCGGCCAGCAAGGGGAGGGGGAGGACGTTCCTGCGCGGGAACAAGGTAAGTATCTGAAAGATTTTCCTTGATTCCATGGCAGAAACGGGACTGGGGATAGCAAGGGAGGAACAGGGCAAAAGGCCCCGTCTGAAAATGTCCTATAACTCTGACACCTTCAGTTTCATTTTTTACATGGAGAAGAGTCTCAAAAGGCCTCCCACACTTGAAATCAGATGAAGTAGAGCAGGGATGGGCAAAGTGTAGCCTATAAGCCACATGCAACAAATCAGGGTCATTTTTGTAACCCTCAGGGGTCAAAAAATGTAAACTTTTTGCCCCAAAATGTCCTCTAGGGGACATTTTAGACATGTTCTGCTCCCCCTGGGCCATTTTAAGCCCAAGAAAGGCCCTTTTTTTAACTGGAAGTAAACCAGAAGTGATTTCTGGTTGTTACTTGTTTTGAAAAAAGGCCCAGGTAGGCCTAAAACATGGCCAAAAGTATCTAGAGGGTGTTGGGGGGCATTTGAAGACCAAAAAAAATGTCTTTTTTGCTGTAGGGGGTGTTGGGGGGAGTATGTGACTCCTTGGCCTCCCACAGTTGCCCAACTCTGGAGTAGTGTGTTCATATGGCGAATGGCATTGCTTCTGTTGTGCTAGGCCCAAGCCATGTAGGGTTTTATAGATCAAAACTTGGGATGTGCAACCAACAGGGAATGAAACCAAAATTACAAAGTGAATTGGGGTGATTTGGACCAATTTCTACCAATCAGATCAGGTCATATTGACACATTTTGGTTATGGAGCCGAACAGCACTGTCCAAATTGCTTTAGACTAATTTGGAGATCTTGACATTAAAAGCAACCAAGGGAAAGCCAGAAAGTCTCCAACATGGCCATGTAGGAAAACACTAAGTGATGTGATGCAGAAGTGGAAGAAGGTTGCTAGACTTGCTTCACTGACAGTTTTGTTGCACAATCTGGAGCAAGTCATGTGTCTTATGGGCAGGGATTATGTGGAGTCATTGCAGCTATATAATGATTACTTCTTGCAATCATTTGTTCTTTCATTTATTAGATTTAGCTGTGCTAGTAGCAGATTGTGAAAGAGATGTGGTAAGAGGCTGTTGTTGAATGTAATCTGAGTTGGTGTCTCTAAGACTTTCTTTTTTAATTTCCTTCTGTCTTGTGGCCTAGCCTAATTTAAACTTCTGTTGCTGTTATTTCTTAATCAGTCTATGTCTGTTTTAGTAGCAAAACTGCTTCCCTCCCACCACCAATTGCCCCTAGTTGTTCTTGTTATTTGTTAATTGGAATACAAATTACAAACAGCCTGAGTCACCAAAGGAAAAGTACCATTTTGAGGTGAGAGTAGATTTCATAGTTGCTGTCTGACTTCACTGTAGGCAGAAAAAGAGCAGCTATAAATGTTACCAGAATTGCATGGGGTCCATGGGGGAACCCACTCACATCAAAATATTAATATGGGGAATTTTAATTAGCTCAAATATGGCACCAAGAGGCTGGGTAACTATGGGACCTTTGGACCTATGTATACTGGTACTCACTGATGAGACTTCAAGCCAGGAAGTAAAATAAAATGGTTATTATTGAACCACTCACACATATACCCACACTTAAAGCAATCACAGGAGGCTATTGAAGAAAGTAAAAAAATATTGGGATAGCGGTATAGAGTTCAAGATGATGAGCTATACTATACCTGTCCAATGAGCAGAGATTCAGGCAGGGAATACAGCTATGTGCGATGGGTGACCCAGCAAACCAACAGAGTAATGGCCTCTGGCAAACTTAGAATCATAGAGTTGGAAAAGACCACAAGGGCCATCTAGTCCAACCTCCTGCCATGCAGGAATACCCAATCAAAGTACTCCTGACATATGCCCATCCAGCCTCTGTTTAAAAAACCCCAAAGGAGGAGACTCCACCAAATAGACTACTTTACAAATTACTTTACAATATAGACTAGGCAGGTGGCATTGTCACTGTTATTGACCTATCCTATCTATTGGCTATTTCAGTATCCTGTTTGGGAGTTTTTCGTCACATTACACTTCTCTGTGGAATGCAGAGACACTGAAATAACATTTGATGTACATGTTAAGTGGCATATTCTATGCTTCAGAGGGAGCTTAGAAAAGTTACTTTATGGTTTACACCTCTGGAATCCTCCAGCCATAATGGTAGTACTTGTGCTGGGTAGGGGACTGGGTGATTTGTACTCCCCCAAACTATTTTTTCTAAGGTCTAGTTTAAAATACAAATATTGTCTCAGTCCCTGAACCTATTTTTAAGGGAAACAGCACCCTTGGCTGTATTTTGGGGTAGGGTAATATTTATACTCAATATTTACACTTAAGGGGTGTTTTGAATGGGAAACAATACTTGAGTGAGCTTCCCACAGTAAGACAATGGAAGCTCTGGCTCTGTGTTAACAATCAGAACATTAAGATTGATGGGATTCAGGCAACCTCTGCTTTGTATGTAAGAGAGGTTTGAAGGAAAACCATTAGCAGAGCATTGGGTGTTTCAGTCAGTGGTTTGTGTTGGAAGTATGATTCAGACCAGGTGTGTCCAGGAGAATTAACACAGTCTACCCTAACTACAGTCTGAAGGCCCCACACATAATTACTTCCCAGGTGTGTCTGCTTTTTTTGAAATTTCCAAGACCTCTTCTTAGTTTTTGAGCAAACCTCCACTAGTCCCTACATTTCGGCCATCATGGTCTACTGCTAACCACATGAAGTGTCAATATAAGCCAAATTATGATATATTGCCAATTAATGAATTATTGGAAGTGAGGGGGTGTCAGGGCAGATAACATAAATTGCCAGGGTACTAAAGCAGTAGCAACAAACTGCACCAACACCTTTCAAGACAGAGAAAGAGAAGTTCCAGCAGCCAGAGAAAAACTCCATGGGGCAGAAACTTTGAGTTGCAATGGCAGATCAGATGGTCATTTAGGGGACAGCTGGTTACCCTGGCGATCGCTTTGCAAGGCAGGGATCGGACGTGGAACCCAAGATTCTATTGATATTCACCCAGGAAAAGGTGAAGATATGGGGTTCATTGGGGATTCCATTTTTCTTTGATCCAGAAGCTGTTCAAGATGAAGACCCCAGGCAATGACAGGCTGGAAAAGAAAGAGCAGCTGAGTCGCACAGAGCTGCCATGAGAAATAGCACAAGATCCGCCCACAATTTGTTTTAAAGAAGATGAATGTAAAAATTCAAAGACAGCGCTGACTGAAACTGGATGTTAGAACTTCACTTTGTCAGGAGAACTTCTACAAATTGAATTAAAGAGTACAAAGTAAGTTAGCTTTACAAGATCACTTAAAAGAGTTAAACAAAAAAAAATACTGTATTGGGAAAGTGGTGAATGGTGGGGGAAAGAAAGGGAAAGGTTTGAAATATGAATGTAGAACTAGATTCAGACAAACAGAGACTGTGATGTGGAGATTATTAAAACTTTGTTAAAATTTTAAGTTATGAATTTGGACTAAATAATAAGGAGATTTTCAGACGGAGACAAAAATAGCATCCCCGTCTTGCTATCTTCTTTCCCACCCCCTCCCTCCCCATCCCGGCACACGAACGAAAACATTCACACTTACCTTATGGGGTGATCCCCCTCTCCCCTCGGCAGCCCAGGAGTAAATGCAGCTCTCGCGGAGCTGCATTCACTTCCTGGTTTGAAATCCCAGGCCATTCTCATGAGAGGACGAGTGCACAGGAAATTCAAACACTAAAGGAAAAATACACTTTAAAAACTCAAACCAAGCACTTAAACATACTTTTAAAAAGCCAAATAACCTGGGGAGGGTACAAAAAAGTATGTCACTTACCTGGTTCGCCTGATTGCACCTGGAAGTGTTTGGCATGGACCTCCCAGTAACACAGGCATTGCGCCAGCATAACGGGGCACCTTTTCACTCACCCATCACTCCTTTACAGAAATGGAACGGGCGATCTATTCACGGCTTGAGCCGTGAATAAAAAAGAATGATGATGGAATGGGATCAGCCCTTTTGCAATCTCCTGGGGTCATTATCACACCATATTTAATGCATCTGATAATTTCCTAAGAGAACTAAGTTATATATATAAAAGAGAAAGAAACTAAATAGAAATAAATAGACTTAATTTCACTGAAAAAGAATTGGAGAAGAAAGAATGATAGATCATGAATCTCATGGTGGCAGCAGTTCTTTGTCTCTCCTCTCCCACAAAATCCTTGGCTGTCACATCTGGGAGATATGGTGTGGGAAAGCTATGGGGCCATGAAAGAGAAGTTTCCAACATCAGCCAAAGTCACCAAATGGCTTAAGGGGGAGCAGAAGAATTTGCCAGAGGGAGCTCACCAGCTGGACTACTGGTCAAATACCCTCCATGCCTCCTACTTCCTTAGGCTGAATAATTGAATTTCACTCAGTTGGACAAATTGGTAGAATAAAGCAAAAGCACCCTTCTCCTCAAATAAACTGACATTTCATTTTCATATTGGCCAAGTCCACACTACACAAATAATCCAGTTTGAAGCTGGATTATGTTCCATAGTCCCTTATTAGAGAATCCTGGGATATGTAGTTTGGCAAGACACCAGCACTCTTTGGCAGAGGTGGCTCAAAACCTTGTAAAACTGCAAATCCCAGGATTCAACAGGAAGGATCCATGGCAAATAATCCAGTTTCAAACTGGATCATTTGTGTCATGTGGATTTGGCTTTAATTAAACCTCAACAGATGGCTTGTTGACGGAAGCTCTGAGGGCATAATGCCATGACAAAAGCTGCATGAATTGCCAAGACTGAGTGGTCAACAGCTTTTAAAAATATTTTTCGAGGGGAGGGGCTGGGCTGACCAGCAAACATTCCATGTGCTTAGCACAAACACCTGGACTGAACTGTGTGAAATTTGTATGGTAATTCCCTTCTATAAGGTCTGTCATGTCACTAAATGTTATGTAGATGTATTGGGTTTGGGGGAATGAAAGCATTGCAGCCATTTTTGACTTCCCAATACAAGTCAATGAGGAAGGGCTGGTGATCCAGATTCCCAAATCATCATTTGCATTCAGGATCCAGATCAAATTAAATTGGATCTGAATTGATCCAGACCTAATGGGGCTCAGAACCAAATTGCCAAATCAGGCTCCAAACCGAATTGAAGCTCTTATCAAAGTGAGCACTTTGACCTAGGCCCAGGAGGCTTATTCAATATAATTATTATTTTTTAGATATGAAACATGCATATAACACTACTGTTGGATTTACCTATAAAAAGGGAGAGATTATTCATCTAAAGTAAAACAAGAATATATCAAGATAGATGAAAGAACAAACATTTAATCAACATCAAATAAGTTGCTTGTGAAATCATGAATAATCAATTTTGTAGGACAGATCTGACCCACCAAAAATTTCCCCTCACAATCTTTCCCCCCAGAAACAACAGCTTGAGGGCAAACTGCCACGTTTGTTGAATGGCGGGGGGGGGGAGCACTGAGGGGAAAGAATATGTTGTTTTTCCTTGGATTAACCACTTCAGAGGTATATTATTTATTCAAAAAAGCAGCATACTAAAGGGTTTTCCAAAAATTTGGAACCCATCATTTCATGGATGCATAATTATAACCATCCAGTTCCAAAGTGCTTGAGAACCATTTTCTTGTCATTAATAAAAACTCATTGGGAATCTCTTGCTGTAAGAACCTAATAGACATTTCTTCTCATCTGAAATTCATCTTGACAACAGCTGGGTGGGAAATATTTGCTGTATTTTTCTACACCAAAAAAACCCTCCTGCTTCTTCAATGAGTTAGGGAGATTGATAAAAAAAAATTGTTATCAGACAGCAACATGAGATAAAAATACTTGGGAACAGTTTTTCAGCTAGCTTTTCATTTGAAAAATTCACATTTATTCCCAGCCTGAACTAGATGTTTAAAAAAAAAAAAAAACCCTTAAAGCTGACATCCTATAGAAAGGATATACTGTACTGATTTTAGTGAAAATTGCACATGGGTAAGGAGGTACAGTATAATAACAAACAAAGATTTAGGCATTTTGTTGTTGCTGTTTAGCTATGAATAAATTGGTAAAATGTTTGCTCTTTGTTCCATTAGACACATGGGGGGGGAAACACATTTCTGTTATTAGAAAAAATTAGCTGGCTCTTTGCAGGGTAAAACACTCTAACGCAAATCTGGCAACCTGAAGCATCATATTCAATGGCACTGAAATTCATCAAAATCATACCTATTGATGAAAATCCATTATAATATCAAGATCTCTCCATATCTGTAGGCTTTAGACTGCAGTTGTATATCTACATGCCTTGGAGTAAGCTATAGATATACAACTGCTTCTGAGGCCTCTTCACGCAGGGAAAAAATTGATTGCTCCATAGTAATAGCAAGTCGCAGCAGCTGCGATCTGTCTTAATGGTTTTACAGCCCCCATAAACCCCTTGTGCCTGTAGCTAAGATGGCTGCCATCAGTGGATTACTGGATTACTCTCATTTTTAAATCTGCTGCTGCTGACCTTTAAAAAAAAAACCCTATTTCTGTGGTGCGCACAAGTGATATTTCACCTTCCCCAAAAAAGAAAGAGGGGGAAAAGATAGCATAAACCTCCTTTTTATTGCCTTAATGATCACTTGCTAAAGCGAAAATCCAACATGGTGGCAGTTAGCCCTTGTCCTGTAACCCAGCCCCACACCCTGCACTCATCCAGCCAATCAGGTTTGCACTGTGTCCTTCACGGGAAAGCGATTCATGTCAAATCGCTCATCTTAATGAGCGAAAATACACATATCTCTGGAGTTTTCTTTAAAAGTTGGGGAAAGCTGCAAAGGCTTTTCTTGCATAGTTTTTCCTCTTTTTGCCCCCCCCCTTCACAATATGATGAGACAATGAGGGATTCTATTAAGAAAGCTCGTTTTCTGAGTGAATTCTGTGAGGGGTATTTTCACCGTGTGGACAACCCCTGAGTTACTTCTGAGTACATATCTACTGAATTCTGCTTTTAGAGAGTGTAGTTCTAACACAATTTGGAAGGAGAGAGGCCATGGGCATGTATGCCCTATGGTGACCATTTACTGTAGTTTAAGCACAGCATAGAGCTCTCATGTGTACAACTCTATGGAGATTATGAGACAGGAACACAAAGTGTTCTAGTCCCACAATCTCCACTCCTGCCCCGTCCCATCCCTATCCCATCACAATCATCCTCACGACTGCTCTTAGCTTCTCTTCTGTCTATCATATAATCAAGATTTCATCTATCAGTTGTACATTCTCTGCTGGACAAAAATTAAGTTAAACCACCACCCTGCCAGGAGGGAGGGCATGAGTAGTATGGTAAATGCTTGGAAGAGCCAACTATGGAGGTATCTGCATTACAGAGTCATAGCACTTTTATAGCATCTTAATGTCAGGAGTTAGAGACTGAACTCCATTATAAAATGGCCAAACTGCAGAGCCATGCTGAGTTAAAATGGCTGACTCCATGAACTATCTAGTCATGCCACAGCTACAGAAGGAGGGTTCTTACTGGTGTGTAAGATCATGTGATTGAGTAAGCAAATGCCCTGTAATTGTGAATATAAGAGAGCTCAGAACAGAGCTCACTTCTCTCCTCTTCTTCTTGTAAATGCTGATGCCTGGTGAAGCAGTTTGTCCTTCAATTGTAAATATCTATATCTATCTATATCTATATCTATATCTATATCTATATCTATATCTATATCTATATCTATCTATCTATCTATATATATATATAGAGAGAGAGAGAGAGAGATACATAATTCTCTTGGGTATGTTGCCATTTCCAGTGTGCTGACTGGCTGCTTAGGAAACTGACCAACCCATCACGGCTTCGTTGGGCAGCCAGTCAGCACACTGGAGGCAGGAACATGTGGAGTTTTACCTCCAGTGTAAACATGGCTGCTGGCAAGGAGTGAGTAGCAGGGTGTGTGCGTGGCATGGTGTGTGCGTGGGGCTCGGAGAGGGTGGCATGGGGTGGCAAGAGCCATGGTGAGGGGAGGGTGGTGTGGGGGAGCAGCGTGTGTGTGTGTGCGTGCGGGCGTGAGCACGCAGGTGGGGAGGGTGGAAGTGGACGGGAGGGCCGATGTGAGGGGCAGATGCCACATGGGGGAGGCAGCGGGATGGGGGGATGGAGTGGTGTGTGTATGCATGTGGGGGGTGGGGAGGGCAGCAGGGGCAGGATGGCCATGGGGGGAGGGAGGTGGGGTGGGTGGGGGAGCAGTGTGTGTGTGTGTGTGGTGGGGAGTGGGGAGGGTGGCAGGAGGAGGGAGGGACATGGGGGAGGGAGGTGGGGTGGGGGAGCTGTGTGTGTGTGTGTGTGTGTGTGTGTGTGCACATGAGTGGGGAGGGCAGCAGGGGACAGGAAGGCCACAGGGGGGGGCGGGTGCCGGGGGGGAGAGGTGGCGTGGGGGGGAGGGATATGGTGGATTGGGTGGGGAGGGAGTGGTGTGTGTGTGTGTGTGTGTGTGTGCATGGGGGTGGGGAGGGTGGCAAGGGGGTGGCCACAGTGGGGGGAGGGAGGGCAGCAGTGTGTGTGTGTGCACACGCAGGCAGGGTGGATGGCAGGGGATGGGAGGGCCACGGTGGGGGGGCAGGTGCCACGTGGGGAAGGGAGGCAGCGGGGTGGGTGGGGAGGGAGCGGTGTGTGGGGGGGGAGTGGAGGGTGGCCAGGGGCAGGATGGCTGTGGGGGGCAGATGCCAAGTGGGGGGAGAGGCAACATGGGGTGGACGGAGCAGTGTGTGTGTGTGCGCACTGCGGGGCAGGGAGGGCGGCAGGGGGAACGGTGTATGCTTCACCGGGTATATAGGTACTTTGTACATATTCCAATTGTTTGACTTTGAAAATAAAAGTGCCTCCTGCTTATTTGGACGTCAAATACTCTGTGTATGAATATTCTTGGGAACGGGTTGCTACTAAATCTGCTGAGATAGTTTTTGACTTCTGCCAGGGACTGAGTGTCCTATCATCCCCTGACACTTAACTGTTGTGAGTTCATCCTAGGGAACCTTAGGATTTATGGTTTTTTGAGATACTTAGACTTTAATGTTGCAGTTCAGAAAAGTTCAGAGAATTCTAAGTTCCTTACCAAAGTACAAATCCCAGGATGGAGCTATGGCAGATAAATAGCTATCAAACTGCTATTAATGGGCAGAGCAGATATACCCTACCCCTGAAGTAATCATTGTCCTTCAAAGTTTAAAGAAAAGGAGACTTCATATAACAAAATACAGGATTAACAATTTCATTTAAGAATAACAGTTAAATTTTGGCCCTGTAAAATGAGAATTAAGTGCTTTGAGACCTTCACATTGCATCTCCCAGAATACTCAACCAAGGGCAGAAAATGATAGACATGTTAAAGCACCAGCCATTCCTTAGAACCTCTTACCGAGTTCCATAATTAAACCAGACAAAGGAATCTTTAAAATCATTTTTTTAAAGCATTGGTTTCCCCCCCCTTAAAATGCATCAAGGAGGAAAGGGTGGGGGGAGTGGTAAGTTAAAACAATACCTTGAGGCATTGGCTTATTTCTTTTTACAATAAGAACCTTTTTAAAAATTATTGTTCAGCCTTTCCTTGAGAAAAAGCCACAGCAGTATTGAATTCTCCCCACAACCGTTACCATTTAAAAGACTCCTAGAGCAGCTAAAGTTCAAATGGTGGTTGAAAATGTACTGCATGGCTGTTGTAGAGAATGTGGAGAAAGACAAACCCAGTTGACCTTTGGCCCTACAGATGTCATCTTTATGTCTCTGTGGGCATATATTTTTAAATCAACAGGGTGAGAGTCTGTTCTTAGTTTCTGCCTTTTTGTTAATTACGGAGGAACATTTCTTCCCCCTTGTTCCACCCACCTTGTAGCCGTCATTACTATCCCATAGCCCAATGAACCACACATGATACTAGTCTGCTTGAAATACAAAACAGGCCCTGATGGAATCTCAAACTCTACTATGCACATCCTACCACTGACCACAACAGAGCTCTAGTTTGCCAATGACACAAGGAGAAAGAAAAAGGGGGGGAGAGGGAAAGAAGAAATCCTTTGGTTTTCCCTAATTCCTGTCTTTCCCTGTCTCTGCAACAAAACTAACCCCAGAGCTATTATTTATAGTTATGAGGTGAGAGCTGAAATCTAGCAGGCTGATGAGAAAGGGCGGGGGGGTGGTCTTTATCCTTGCTAGAGATATTCTTTACAGTTCGGATATATCTAATCAGCTACAGTTTTCTTTCTGTGAGGAGAAAGAAACAACGTTTTACCTGCACACTACAATTTATATCTCAGTCCCAGACACCTCACTGATTGTGAGGTACCGAAGAAGCACTTGTTATTTGCTGAGAGTGATCATTTATTTCCCAGATAATACTTACTATGAAAGATAGTGCTGCATTGTTTTTAACTGAACTGTTTTAGCTGCTTCTAGTCCTTTTAAAGCATGTGTTTTAAATTATTTTAATATTGTGCATAGGTGGTTGTTGTTGCCTAAGAGAGGGGCAGTTAGCTTCACACAGGAAAGTGACACACTGGATCTCAAGAGAAGTAACTTTTCTGTCTCTAATGGGGTTGAAATTTTATTACCTGTCTTTTATTGCCCTTTGTCCCTAGTCCACATATGGCCAGGAAGTGGAATGGCCTCTGCTTGCATTGAGATCCTTCCAGACCATTTTAACTGAGAATAGAAGTGACATCTGAGACAAAATGTAGGCCTATGACTCTGAATTTGTCACTTTTCTTCTCCTGTATGATTTTTAACATCTTTGCCTGGTAAAGAAGCCAGTGAAGCTTCAAACACTTGTGTGATATAATTTTCAGCATTTTATCTGGCCAATGGAGGTATCATTCTTCTGTTATTTTGGATTGTGTTGTATTTTGTTGCACGGCCAACATGACTACTCTTGAGTATGTTTTTCCGAGAGTTTTGAACCCAGGGAAACTGTTTGGTAAGCTGATTTATTGCTTTCACACATCAACACTATAACTGACCACTGGAAAGATCTGAAAGGCCTGTATCACCTTGCCCAGCCCTTTGAAAATTTAGGGCAAGAGACATGATTTGCATCTTTCCGGAATTCTATTCCACTCCCACAACTGTATAAATATGCTTTATACATGAAGCTTTACTATCACTATCACTGCATATATAGAAGTGGATTTATATCCATGAAAACTCATCTTAAAATAAAAACCTATTAATTTTAAATGTGCTGCCACATTTTTTTTGCCCCTCCCTTCTTTTTTTTTATACTGCAAGGGACTAACACAGCTACTTCTTTGAATTCTCTCTTGAGTACCTGGAGCTCCCCTCTCAAGGGAATGGCTGCGCAAGCAAGAACCTACCATAATTCCTCCATTGAAAGGTGAGTGATAGACTTGACATACCCACATAATACATAACTGAAGGATACTGTCAGGCCTTTAAAACTTAACCATAATGTATCTTCTTGTTTTTATAGAAAAATGACATTGAGCTGTGGGGAAGTTCTAGGGTCACCTTGCTTCTAGCATTTCTCTTTCCTTCTTCCATTTAAAGCAAATGTTGGGGGGAGTCCACTTCTTTACTGGATTATGAGCAGGAGCTGATCAGTTCTTTTATTGAGTAGGATGTTGAAATAATGGAGCTTATCCAGATTATTATTTTCTTCCTAAGTATTTCCTGTTACATACATCTCTTAGGTGTTCTCCCTGTCCGTTTGGGTTCCCTGCCTGCAGTCACTTTTTTAGCTGTTTTCTCAGATTAGTGATTGGAAACAGGAAGGCATTTAGAGGTGTATAAGCTTTAAATAACCTTGCAAAGAAGTGAATTGCGTGCTTTATAAGATGCTATATGGAATTCAGTAGTGCATTTTGCAAGCTGGTGCATGGAATGCATCTAAACTATGCATTTAGCAGGCTCTGAATTTTGTGTGCATGTATGTGGGTGGTGGGATAATGTTCAAATTGCTAAGAATTGCACCAGGGAGTAATCGTTGGGTAGAGTAATTTTTCATCCATTTACAAACACACAAGTACAGTAGGGGTTCACAGCTTGTGGGCTGGGAACAATATGTGGCCCTTGGCTTAATATCATAAATCCAATTAGCCTATGAGAGCCAGCATGCTGTAGTGGTTTTAACATTGGACCTCTAGAGACCAGGGTTTGAATCCCTGCTCAGGCATGGAAACTTACTGGGTGACCTTGGCCAAGTCACACTCTCTCAGCCTCAGATGAAGGCAAGAGCATGTCCCCTCTGAAGAAATCTTGCCAAGAAAGCCATGTGATATGGCAACCCTAAGGTGACCCTAAGTCAGAAATGACTTGAAGGTACACAACAACAAAAATTCAAATACTGTCTGCAAGCAATTAGTTCAGCCTTACTCCATCAGCCTATTGGATGAGAAGGAGATCCATAACATCTTGAAAGCTTATCTCACTCATTGGTCATACAGACCTTGGCCTTCTCTACCAATCTGGAATGTAACCACTGGCACATCTTGGAGTACATCATTCACCTTTGGCCCTTTCAGTGATTGCTTGCTTGCTTTGAAATATGACACACACACACCCTCTGTTCTACTCCAGCCTGTCTTTGGTCACATCACCCAGCTTTTTCCCTTCTGCTCTCCACCTGCTTATGCCAGTCCTAGACTATTAGTTGTGGCCTCCCTTGGAGCTTGGCCAAGCACCGATATGACTTTGTATGGGCACAACTTGATATGGTCAGTCATCTCTGTGAGTGTAATTAAAATCTGCTTTTATTCCACTGCTTACAAAATGAAGCTTAGTCCATGTAGTTGCCTTATGAACAGCCAGCTATGGAAAACATTGTGTATCAAAGCTTACTTATCAAAGTGGTCAATCCAATCTAAGACAGAGTTTGGACTGTAAGGTGTATTTCATGACCTTTGGACATCAACAATGGGGGTGGGTGGTCAGTCCATCTATACAAGTATTCCTTGCCTCTTTCTCCCATAGACTGAGTTCACGCCCTCCAATATTTCACAGATGAAAACCAGGACGTGTGTGGCCAAACAATATCCGACTGTGGTCAAGATGGCAAAAGTTAGTAATGAAGAAAAACACACAAACTAGGGGAGACTGCAGCAGTTTGCTTTTGCCTGAGTTTACAGTGATATACAAGATTATGCCCCACCTCTT
Organism: Gambelia wislizenii; assembly: GCA_030847615.1. Classification (NCBI taxonomy): domain Eukaryota; kingdom Metazoa; phylum Chordata; class Lepidosauria; order Squamata; family Crotaphytidae; genus Gambelia; species Gambelia wislizenii. Next base: position 157,040,721 of record JAUMIR010000001.1, on the reverse strand, counting down.
CTCTCTTCCTCTCCCACTGAGTTAATTGAGTGCAATTCTGAAATCAGTTTGCAACATCTGAAGTAACCTGAGGACAAAGGGGAAAAGTGGAAGGTGGAAGGAGAAAGTGGGACTTTTTTAAAGCAGCTCAAAAAGTGGGAAGACAGAGGATTAACAAAGACTAAACCTGCCAAACTGGGACAGTTAATAGGTATGTGAACTGAGCCTTTATGCATGGTTTGGAAACGTTAGGGTTTTTTTTCATCACAAAGATAACTTTTCCAAGTTCTACTTTTATCACACACCTTCATAAAATCTTCAAAAAAATGTTTTTGTGTTTTCTTGTACAAAGTCATCTGTGCTTATCTCAACATATGATGAGTAGCTTTTACAGGGACCATTTTACTCCACACAGTTATAACACTATGATTCCACTTTAACCATCATGGCTGCATCCTATGGGATCCTAGGGTTTGTAGTTTGGAGAGGTACTAATGCTCTCTGGCTAAAAATTCTAAATACCCCTCATTGAACTGCAAGCCACAGAATGTAGAATGAGTCCTTTATCCATGGTTTGGAAACATTAGGGTTTATTTGTTTTTTCATCACAAAGATAACTTTTCCAAGTTCTGCTTTTATCACACACCTTCATAAAATCTTCAAAAAAAATGTTTTTGTGTTTTCTTGTACAAAGTCATCTGTGCTCATCTCAACATATGATGAGTAGCTTTTCCAGGGACCATTTTACTCCACACAGTTATAACACTATGATTCCACTTTAACCATCATGGCTGCATCCTATGGGATCCTAGGGTTTGTAGTTTGGAGAGACACTAGAGCTCTCTGGCTAAAAATTCTAAATACCCCTCATTGAACTGCAAACAACAGAATGTAGCAATTGCACTTCAAGTGGAACCATAGAGCTATAACTGAAAGTGTGAAAGGGCTCCAGAAGTGGCTCAGGTTGCAGTGGAAAATCTGCCCACCATGAGCTCAACGAGTCACACAAAGAAGCTCCAGGATGCTGAAAGAACAGGAAAGTTACTGTAAAACTTCATTCCATTATCCATAAGCTTCATCCAGAAGAGCCTGAAAATTATACAGGGGAATAGGCTCCTCAAACATATTTGCTCAGCAAGTGGCTTTGAAATCAATGTGTATGATATTTAGCACTATTCTGTTGAGGATGGTTAATGGAGGTGTCATAAATATCTGATTTTATCATCTGCTGACTCATAACCCAGATGTCAAGTAGATATAAATTGTCAGCTACACGTTTCCAGATTAGACAGGCCAGGTTGTTTCATAATATTCATCATTCTTTTGCAGGATTAGGAGTGACCCCTGCTGGCAAGAGTAAAAATAATAAAACGAAACTACATTTTTAAGACAGTTGCATCTACCTACCTTAAAGGCAACAGATGCTGTCTGATCTTGGCTGCTAAGCAGGGTTAACCCAGGCTAGTACTCATATGGGAGATCACAATGAATACCAGGCGCTGTAGGCTTTATCTCAACTGGCAAAACCACCTCTGATAATTCCTTGCCTAAGAAACCCCTAGGAAATTCAAGGGGTCATCATAAGTTGACAAGCGACTTGAGAGCACACACACACACCAAAAGGAATGCTTTCAATTTTAAATCCTAAAAAGCATGGCTAACTTGCCATTAGCTCATTACTTTTTTTAAAAAAAATGATGGCTACATTGAAAAGTTTAGAAATGTATTAATTTTTATTTTTGTTATCTTGAACAAAAATGCAATTTAATTGTAAGCCCTAATTTTTAACCTGCATTAATAACATTGGAACAATGGAAATTCAAACTGAAAATCTCTTTTGCCTATAGAGAATAAACTATGAATGTGGAATAGAGAAAATCCCCTCCATTGAGCTCACCCCCTTGCTTTGCTGCCAAGTGGCAACTTACCACTGATAAGTCAGTCTTCTGTGAGGTATTGCCAAGTGGTGACCACACCTGTACTGTTTCCACACATAACTATATTGATGATTGCATGCAGGGGTATTCCAACATTAAAAGCAGGATATAAATGGCTTAATATTATAAATGTCAGGTTTTGTGCGCAGCTGCCTCAGGCGGTAACCACTGAACTGCAGCTAATGGCCTCCTCAGTGCAATGTTTCCTAGACCGGGATTCCACTTCACCTCACTGGCCATTAGATCTTTCTAGGCATGAATGGCTGCAAGGGATTTCCTGTTCCCAGAGATGACTTAATTAAACATGCTCTCCTGTGTTCTGTTCTGTAGCCCTGTTTTCTAGATTGCCTTCTGCTTTTGGCTTGCTCTCTGATCTTGCCCAGAGTTGCCTGGGAGTTTCTGGGAACTGGTCTGAAAAAATAACTCTTCCAAGCTCTGGCCCTTTCTTGTGACATGCTCCTTGGTCTAGCTTTCTTTTTGTTTGTTTTGCTTTTCTTTTATGCTCCTGACATAATTAGGACTCCTAGCTCCAGACTCAAATCACATTGCTGCCCATGGCCCAGCTCTGACAATTAAAACAATCAGTGTGATGTGGCTCTTACTGAGGGTTTTATCACATTAGGCTCTTCTCTCGTTACAAGAGCATTGTTTCTAAAACTGTTACTCAATTGGGATTGTTCTCTTTCCTTTCACACCTTTGGAACCATTCCAGGAATCCAGCATTCGTTTGCACTGAAAGCTTATCACACACAGCATTTGAGACTGCTCACCCACTACTTCCTCCAAGAAATTATCCCCGCCCTTTCCCCTAGTTTGGCACACATGTGCACATATACACCCACACAGAGATCCCCCGCCATAGAAAAATAAATGAAAACAGTATTATGTTTTAAAAGGCCTTTTTTCCTTGGGATGAGGGGCCTTCCTGATCAGAATGGACCAGGCTTCTCACTTCAGACTTAACTAATCACTGGCAGATGAAAGCCAGCAGCTACTGATCTATCTGTCTGATCCATCTCAATGCTGGCTTTCATCTGCTAGCAATTAGTTAAGTCTGGAGCAAGAAGAAAGCAAGAATTAATGGGTTCATGAAATAAATGCTTTTTTAAAACTGTAAGGAGATTATTAGATGGGAACAAAAAAAAAGCATTCTCATCCCGCAATCTCCTCTCCCGCCCCTCTCTCATCCCTGTCACACCACAGTTACAAAAATTTTCCAACCTACCTTGGTAGTGTCTTCGTTGCTCCCCATGAGTGAATGGAGCTCGAACGGAGCACCTTTCACTTCCTGGATTGAAATGCCGACTGCTATCGCGAGAAGACAAGAGCGCAGGAAATTCAAACATAAAAAAGAAAATAAACCCCAAAAAGTTACAGCAAGCATAAAAACACACTTAAAACATAACAAGTAACCCAGGGAGGATACAAAGAAGTGTGTCACTTACCTGGATGTCCTGATCTTACCCAGAAGTGTTCTTGCACAGACCTCCCATTGATGCTGGGATCGCGCCAGTGAAGCAGGCACCTTTTCAGATGCATGTACTTCTGTGACAGACACAGAACGGGATCCATTCACGGCTTAGCCCATGAATAAAAAGCATAATGACAGCCGAACAGGAGCATTATGAGTTGGGAATGACCTCATCTGAAAGGGAAGCCCTTTAGCAATCTCCTGGCATCGTGATAATGCCATATTTAGAGCGTCTTATAATCTCCTAAGACTCTTTCCCAGTTACATCAGATATGTGTGCATGAGGGATGGAGGGAGAGAGAAAGAGAGAGAGAGGCAGGCAGGCAGGCAGGCAGGCAGAAAGACAGACTCCAGAATGGGGCAGGAAAAGGAGGTGAGGTGGGGTGGACAGTGAGCAAAGCTTTGGCTTCTCTGACAATTCCCAGTTGAGGGGGAAGTGGTCATTTAGCAATGTATTTTTTCTATAAATGGTTTAAAAGTTTCTCAGTTATTTTGCCAATTGAAAGGAAATCAAATTGAAATTTCCATCTCTTCTCCTTCTCCCCAGATCACTGAAGGTGGGATGTCATTTCCTCACCCAAAACATGCCCACTGACCACCCATTAACTACCTAAAATCAGCATAAAAGCACAATTGAACTTTCACATAGGAAATGGTATTACAACAGAAGCAGAAAAGGAGATCATTAACGGATTTGTTTGTGTTAATAAAAAGAAACACTTTCCAAATGGTCTCCCACTGGAGAACAACAGAAGATGAATGATGTCATGTGATAAGCCCCAACAGAAGCCACTATTGTCTTGATGTAATTGTGATTTACCTGCCTAGAGTGATCAAAGCCCTGAGTCAGACAAGAACTGGGGAAGCCTCAGTCCAAACCTCTGCTCACTTATCTCTGGGTGACCTGGAGGTTGTTGCTATTTTTATTTTTATTGAGCTTCATTTCTATCCTATCTATCCTCCAAGGACCATACAGTGGCATGCTATTTCTTAGGCAAGTGTGGAGAGAATCTTGTATGCTGTTATTCTAAAACAGGATGAATCAAAAATAAGTATATGTAACTTTGCTCTCTTCCAGGATCCTTCAATCCTGATCATAGCCTAGACTCTAAGAGCAGTGCTACTTGGAAACTGACTGGGGTGAGCTTTTAATGCTTTGTGGTGCTGTTTTTAAGGTTTGTGTGTAATCTTTTAATTAAGTTTAATTTGTATGTTTAATATTTTTAAGTTTATCAACTGATCGTTTTTACAATAAATTTTATAGTTTTAATTTTATTGAATGCTTGCATAGTTTTAACCTGTATTGTTTTAAATATGCTGTCAGATGGCATGAGTTCATTATTGAGAGGAAGGCGGGATATAAATGAATATCATCATCCTCAAAGTGGTGGTCTGCAGACCAGTGCTGGTCTGCAAGCTCTTGGCTGCTGACCCATGGTGAGTTTCCAAGAAAGCAAGGAATATTTATAGTCAATGTTATTACCTACCCTGACACCCCCCAGCCCCATGTCTATATCAATAATTGGCAATATTTAATAATTAGGTCAAATTTGGCCTTCCACACAGTGTAACCATAATCCTGGAAAATTCCAACAAATTGCAAAGACTAGCATTCAGACTCAATCAGGTATGCACTTAAGGAGAGGCTGCCTAAATTCTAAAGAAATGCTAATTCGTAAGGCACTTACACATGGCTAATTCGATCTGTTGAGGCTGGCACACTCAAATCTGTAAATGACCCTCATTCTTTCACCCGTCCCTAAACAAAGGAAGTTGCTTCCTCCCTTTCAATCACAAAGTATCCACACATTAAGATGCCATTAACATATCCAGCGTGCCTTTGTCTCATCTTGAGCAACTCTGAGAAACATTGTCTTCTACTCTAAATCCCACCCCCAGAAGGCAAATATAGACTATAAAAACCCTTCCAAAGCTCCATTCAAATGCACACAGTTCATCTTCCTCTTGACTCCATGTCAAACTGTGTAGCCATTCCAGATTGGGACCCCCCACTCTGCTGGTTTCTTCTATGACCTCATCTCTGCAGGACAGGTGTCATCGCTACCACAGACAACTCCCTTCTTTATCTCTCTATCTCAATATCTCCCACATTATTCATTAGTCTTGTGTGAATGCTTGAAGCCTGAATATGTGTGTGAATGCTGTTATTATTGTTTTTTTCCAAATAAAGATCAATTTGTTGTACTATCTAGTTTAACGTCTCCTCCTGATTACCAGTATACAAAGGTCACAAGATCCACTATCTGTTGTCCCCTCTTTGCATAGCCAAGCCAAGTACATTAATTCCCCAAATTAATGTCGGTATTTTGAGGGTCTTCATGACCCCCAAGTGTAGAGGGTAACAATGTACACAAATAGGGTGCCACTCCCTGGCACATTAGGAAAGAAACCCTACCAGTTCCTCACATCAGATAGCTTAAGAAACACTATTCTATTGCTTCCATCCCTTCCCTCCTTTATGCAGATGACTTATAATGTTGTTAAATGTAGGTCCATTTAGTGGCGTTGGCTTTCAGGACTTTAGGAAGAAGGTTTTCCATTCTTAGCTAGGGATTGAGCTTTGGGCCTCCTACCTGTCAATTCTGCATTCTACCATTCCTGCCCATTCCTGTCAGTGTTGTCACTTGTTGAGTGCCCCCTCCTCCAAAAGTGAATCTGTTCTCCCTACTTGATGGACAGTGGAGATTATCAGACAGGAACGAAAAAAGTGTTCATGTCCCACAATCTCCACTCCCGCCCCATAACGCCCCAGTCCTGCCACAATCACCCTCCCCACTGCACTTACCTCCTCTCCTGTCGACAGGGCATTCCAGGAGAGAAAGGATCTGTAACAGAGCTCCATTCACTTCCTTGATTGAAATCCTACAGGAAATTCAAAAATAAAAATAAAAGTAACATTAAAAAGTGACAGCAAGCACAAAAACACACTTTAAAGTGTTCAAGTAACCCGGGGAAGGTCATAAAAAGTGTGTCACTTACCTGGATGTCCCGATCTCACCTGGAAGTGTTCTGGCAGAGACTGCCCATTGATGCTGGGATCTTGCCAGCATAACGGGGCACCTTGTCGCACATAGGTGATTCTATTGATGGATTCTCGTGTCAATAAAAAGCAGCGCCGATGGAACAGCAGCATAATGGGTGCATAACAAGGGGGGAACGATGTCATCTGATAAGGGAGCCCTTTTGCGATCTCCTGGCATTGCTGTAATACCACTTTAGACATGTCTGATAATCTCCAATGAGCTAATTAAGGGGTTACCAGCATACTGTATCACATTACTCACTTTGTCAATGGTCATCTGTGTGTTCAACTAATAATGACATTTGCCTGTAGGTAAGGAGATCACGATCATGAGACTCTTTTATTAACACTTGTCTAAATCAACTGTAGAATCAAAATCTTACCAGCTATGTAGAGGGATCCTTACAGTTGCTGGGAAAACTGCAAAACCTTCTGTTTCTTCACAGCTTATTCATTGTATTATAGTGGGATGAAGATAAATTAATTTCCACTGACTTTTTTCAAGGCTTTCCCCCTCCCCTGTCATCACTGAAAGCCACACAACCCAAACAAAGGAAAATTAATAAACTTTGACTGGGATTTCTACTGACAGCAACAAGAGAATGGAGAAACTATATGGCTGCAGATTGAAATCCAATAAATCAGTGTTTGCTCAGTGAAAGGAAATATAGCACCATCTTATGGACACCAACATACTCAGAGATGCTTGACAACTAGACTGAACAGTCGCTATTTCAAGATTGTCACATCTCATAAAAGAGATTTCATCCAATAATTCATAAAAGCAGAGTGCTTGAACTATCATATATTGTTCTGATCACTGAGCCTCAGAAGGGATATAGTAATGCCAAAAAAGATGCAGAAAAAGACAGCCCAAATTATTAAGGGGGTGGAGCAAAACCTTTGTGAGAAAAATGTATGCAATTCATATATCATAGAATCATACTGTTGGAAGAGACCACAAGGTTCGTCCAGTCCAACCCCCTGCCCTGCAGGAATACTCAATCAAAGCACTCCTGACAGATGGCCATCCAGCCTCTGTTTAGAAACCTCCAAAGAAAGAGACTTCACCACACTCTGAGGTAGCATATTCCACTGTTGAACAGCTCTTACCATCAGGAAGCTCTTCCTAATGTTTAGGGGGAGTCTCTTTTCCTATACAGTTGTCCCTTCATATTCGCTGGGGTTTGGTTCCAGGACCCCCTGTGGATACCAAAATCCATGAATACTCAAGTCCCATTATATGCAATGGCATAGCAAAATGGTGTCCATTATATAAGATGGCAAAATCAAGGTTTGCTTTTTGGATTATTATCTTTTAAGAATATTTTCAAGCTGTGAATACTTAAATCTGTGGATACCAAATCTGTGGATACGGAGAGACTGTACTTTGAATCCATTGCTCCATGTCCTACTCTCTGGAGCAACAGAAAACAACTGGTTGTGGTAATGCTGATCCTCCTCCTCCATCATTTAGGAAAAAGCAAAGTGTGGTGGACATGATAGAAACATAAAATTATATATGGTATGAAGGATGATGTTCTGCTTCTCTCTTAACAATAAAACAAAAGTCATCCAATGAAGTGGAATGGTGGGAGATTCAGGAGAGGCAGAAGGAAGTGTAGCTTCACACAACTAAACTATAGCATCAACAAGATGCAGTCATAACTATTTTAAAGGGGGATTAGACCAATTCATGGGGGCTACTAGTCAGGATTTTATTATTATTTATTTTATTCATTTAAATCCCACCTTTCTCCCAATAATGGGACTCAAGGCAGCTAACAACATATTTAAAACAGTTCAAATTAAAAACAATACAAAAGCATTAATAAACATATAAATATAAGCTTTAAAAACCAATTAATTTATAAAGTTAAAACATTAAAAATATTTAAAATTCATTGAAAGACTATGGAGAATATCAAACAGGAATGCAAAAAGTGTGCCTGTCCCACATTCTCCAGTCTTGCCCCTTTCCTGGCACAATAACCCTCCCCTTCACACTTACCTTCTCTCCCATCATTGAGGCAGCCTAGGCATGAATGGAGCTCTAACGGAGATCCGTTCACTTCCTGGAGTGAAATCCCACCCATTCTTGCAAGAAGACATGAGCACAGGAAATCTAAAATAAAAATAAAGCATTAAAAAATTACACCAAGCACCTAAACACAATTTAAAAGTCCCAAGTAACCCAGGAAGGGTCATAAAAAGAGTGAAGCTTACCTGGATGTCCCGATCTCACTCAGAAGTGTTCTGGATCAGCCATTCTCGATGCAGTGAGGGATTTAAATGGCCTGAGGTTTTGTATTCTGAAAACGCCAGCACCAAAATGGAACTGGAAGATCTATTGACAGCTTCAGCCATCAATAAAAAAAGATGCCAGCATAACCCCAGCAGGACACAAAAGGACAACATCATCTGGTATTTGCATCTTTTTGCCTTATGATGGCATTATGATGCCCGCACATTAGCCGTGTCTCATAATCTCCTATATATATATACCTTTTAAAGACTATATATAAGATTATAAAACTATATAAAAAGCTATATATAAATTTTTAAAGGATGGCTATATATTGCCTCCAGAATCAGAGACATATTGCTTCTGGTTATTAATTGCTGAAGCAATTCTGGTTATTAATTGCTGGGTTTCCATAGGCATTTGATTTGCCACTGTGGGAAAAGAATAATGGACTAGATAAGCCTTTGGTCTGATTCAGCACACCTCTTAATTTCTTAAATGGTAAAACATACTTTAATAAAACAGTTTTGATTCTATAGTAACCAATAGGATTTGACTATAAAGAGGCTAAAGACAGTGGCCTGAATGCTATTGGTAATCCCAACTAGAGCAGACCCATCGAATCAATGAGGTTTATGTATCTGTTGACCAAGAGTATAGCTACCAAAGAAGGGGAGCAAATGAAAGCATCCTCCCTTGAAAATTCAGCCTCCTCCCATGAAATCTTTCTTCAGTACCCAATTTTCTAGCATTTTAGTAACCTAAAACTTCAGTTGAGCATTTAGAAATATACTTTAGGCATCCAAAGGAAAGTGGCAGGCAAAATTACCAAGGGAATGAAAACACAGCAAATATAAGAGTTCTAGGCATGTATTGTTTTCAATATCTTGCTCTCTGCAATGGTAGAAAATTTGGGCAGGGGGGGTTGAAGGGAAATTTCACTGCTGGTGGGCTCAGAATTCTCATTTGAGGGGGTCAACATGGCCTTAGTTTGCCCTTCCCCTGTAGCTACACCTCTGTGATTCACTATTCAGCAACTGATTCAGTGAGATAAAAAGGATGAAGGAGGGGGAGACAAAAAGGAAATGTGACAGCACTTTTAAGGCTAACTGGTTTTTATTTTAGCATGAGCTTTCATCGATATAAACCTACTTCTTCTGATGTAGTATCAAGTGGTATTAAGGCCTCAGGTATAAAGCATATTTATACAGTTGTGAGAGTGTAATAGAATCCAGAAAAATGCAAATCATGTCCCTTGCACTAAATTTTCAAAGAATTGCATAAGGTGGTACAGATCTTTCAGATCATTACTGTAGTCAGTTAGTGCTGATGTGTGAAAGCAATAAATCTGTTTACCAGAAAGTCAAAACACAGTAAGACCCCCATATCCACTGGGGATTGGTTGGGGGGGGGATAATGAAATCCATGGATAATAGTGAACACCATTGGAAATAATGGGAATTCCAGTTTAAAATACCATAGAGTTGCCTTGGAGGACCTAGAAAATGGCTAGAGAGGATGCATTTTCTAGGAAGACTCTATGGTAGGTGTGCTGTTTTGTGTCCCATGGATAATTGAATCAGTGTATACGGGGGTCCTACTGCATTCTCTGAGAAAATTCCTTTTCTTATATGTGCAATAGCATGAACTCTTGTATTAATATTTGTAGTGTCCCATGAAGCCATTGTCTTTGTTCATACCTCAGCTAATGGATTGGAATTTGTAAATATAATTCAATTCAGCTGTTTCTCCTTGTAGTTTTCCTTTATAGCTTCCTTGTTCAAGGATTGTGACCTGTAAATCCCTTACTGTATGGACTTTATCAAATGAACCCCCATTAATGTTCCTTTCCCACCACATTTTGCAGCATTTTTCTGCTGACAAAATAACCCTTCCTATAAGACCTACCTTCAGTAGTGTTAAAAAGGCAACCCCAGCATCAGTGGAACATGAACAGAGCTCCATTCATTTCTGTGCTCGTGATCTCACCAATTTTTGCGAGAAAACACGAGCATGGTAAATTTTTAAAATACAGGTAAACAAAGACAGAAAACGTACACACAAGTGCAGAAACATACTTTAAAACTTAAACGTGAACCGAGGAGTTTCATAAAAAGAACACCACTACCTGGTTTTTGCGATCTCACCCAGAAGTGTTCTGCCCATTGACACTGTATTCATGTGAGCACAATGGCATAAGTTTTCAAATGCCAGCAATATCAGCAAAAAAGCACCATGGGAGATGTATTGATGGCTTGGCCCATCAATAAAATAGAACAGCTTTTTGCCAATACAAAATTGTAAAAAATACTTCATCTGATATGCATGCCCTTTTGCAGTACTTAGGCATCATTATGATGCCATATTTGCTGCGTCTGATAAAGTCCTATGTCCAGGAAGGTTGAAATGTTCTGTAGCTGGCTTTTGGGCATTGCCCAGTGAGTTTACCAATATGTGAAATCTTAATTCCACTTTCAGCTGTTCATGGAGTGTATGATGAATTGCCCAGTCATCAGTTTGGTTCAGGAATTATCTGGACTATTGATGAAGTGACTGGAGGAAGAAGATTCTGCAAGATGTCTCCCTTGTCTGCTTGCAACTAAATGCATAAATACATCAACCTTACTCTCAGCTGGTCTGAATCTAGATTCATATATTTTGGCTTGATGGAAACTCGATTTTTGTGTAATTAAATGTTGTACCTTCAGCCCTCTGCATCCTCAGATTCTGCATCCATGGATTCCACCATCCACAGCTTGAAAATATTTTTTTAAATCCAAAAAGCAAACCTTGATTTTATATAAAGGACATCATTTTACCATACCATTGTATATAATGGGAATTGAGCATCCACGGATTCTGGTAGCCACAGGAGGTCCTGGAACCAAATCCCAGCAGAGACCAAGGCCCCACTGTAATTCCTACACATAAATGCAGAACTTTTCCTCTCTTTTTTTTAAAGAGATCAACATTTACTTGTTGAAGAATTGCTTGTCAGTTCTGCTTCCTAATTTACAATTCGACCTCTTTCACCCATTTACACCCAATACTCTGCACATATCCTTGGTGTCTGCCTTGAGAGTGGTTTCAGTTGCCACATTTGCATTCAGTTTCACCATCTATCTATTAAGCTGAGGTTTGTTACAATGGCTTTGTTTTCATTTTGAAAAAATAACTCAGTTACCCAAACAAACACAACAGATATGAAAGACTGAGGGAAATTTCAGCATTGTTCCAGAAGAGGGCAGTATAAAACCATATAAAGAGAATACTACAGCCAACAAAGTCTCCTGGCAATTTATTTTTTAATTAAAACAAGTTTTAATTGTGTATTAATAAAATATGTTAGTCTTTAAATCTCTTGGGGGGTTTTGCCCTCTGCAACAGGTTAACACAGCTGCTCCTCTGGAATGTATCCAGGTGTGTCTTCTTAGGTGGTGGTGGGGAAGTGTTGTGGGGGTTTTGGTTTTTGTTTTATTTCTTAGTTAGTGTGGTGTAGTGGTTTGAGTGCTGGACTAGGACTCAGGAGACCAGTGCTCAAATTCCCACTTAGCCATGGAAATGCACTGGATGAATTTTAGCAAGACACATGCTCTCCTCCTCAGAAGACAGCAATGGGAAAACCCCTTCTGAAGAAATCTTGCCAGAAAAACCCTATGATAGACTCACCATAAGTCGGAGTTGACTTCAAGCCACATAACAACAACAACAACAACAACAACAACAACAACAAAGATCCTATATTAGCAGATAAGACATTTACAAACCATTATATGTATATTTATTGAGAGATGGTCCCATTGTATCCAGTGGTGCTTGCTTATAGAAGAATATGCTTAGGATGGGTGTGGGTGTGGTGACAGTTAATCTGCATTTTAAACAAAAATAAATAAAAACTAAGTAGAATGTTAATGTATTTTCCCAATATCATTATCTGTAGTCAATTTCCTTTGAAACTATTTGCATCACTTTGTTACTCTTAATTTCTACCTATCACCTCTCAGTTATAAGATTTGGCATAACTTCAGATGCCATCAGGAATGAATACAAATTTCCCTCCTTGAATGAGGTATTTTTGAGAAGTTTCACTTTACATAATCTCTATATACCAATAGATAGATAGATAGATAGATAGATAGATAGATCTGCAGCCAGTGTGGCATGGTGGTTTGAATGTTGGACTATGACTCTGTACACCAGGGTTCAAATCCCCGCTCAGCCATGAAAATCCATTGGGTGACCTTGGGCAAGTCAGACACACTCTGCGTCAGAAACCCCAGTGATAGGTTTGCCCTAGGGTTTACACAAGTCAGAAATTACTTGAAGGCACACAACAAACAATAACATAATCTCTAGAAATAGAATCATAGAATCATAGAGTTGGAAGAGACCTCAAGGGCCATCCAGTCCAACCTCCTGCCATGCAGGAATACACAATCAAATCATTCCCAACAGATGGCCATCCAGCCTCTGTTTAAAAACCTCCAAAAAAGGAGACTCCACCATGTTCTGGCAGTGCTGTTGGCAGGAGAGGAGTGTAATGATTAATCCTTTTCTAGTAGCAATACTAAGATCTTGTGAAATTGTCATTTCTGGTAATTATGTGCCTGCAAAGTATATAATTTGCACATCTGCCATTTATGTTTGATGGGAACCCTAGTGGAGCAGTGGTTAAATGCCAGTACTGCAGCCATAAGATTATGAGTTCGATCCCAGAGGGCTCCAAGGCTGACTCAGCCTACTAAAACCTTGAGATAGGGATTTGGCCAACTAAATCGCTGAGATAACACAATAGTTTAATGCTAGGCTACCATATCATTAACCATATTCGAGAGTGGTGGCATTTTATTTTTCTCACAGGAGAGGGCATGAAGTCCAAAGGTATTCTTGAGCACAGGAGAGCTGACAGGGTTTGCTCCTTAGTAAATGCTGAATCCTTTATTCTGGTCCTGGAGTAGCCCCATGCAGAACATATGCAATTTATCAATAAGCTCAAACAGTTCTGCATTGTTGTTGCTGTGTGCCTTGAAGTCATTTCCGACTTTTGGTGACCCTATCATAGGGTTTTCTGAGGGCTTAAACTGTGTGACTTGCCCAAGGTCACCCAGTGGGTTTTCATGGCCTAGCAGAGATTCACACCCTGGTCTCCAGTGGTAGTCCAGCATTCAAACCATTACACCACACTGGCTTTCTACTTTTCTGCATACAATCCTCCCCCCCCCCGAGTTTCCACACACCCAGCTCTTGGCAGAGAGTTTTGTTGCAAGCATTGTGTATACCTGCTAAGTATAGCATATAATGCACAGAAGCTCAAAAAGTGATACTGTTAGTCATACACCACAAACCACATCAGAGCCATGCTTTCTTTGGGACCCTTAATTATTACTGGGATATTGCCAACTCCTGAGAGCTTTTTGTTTCAATTTTCCAGCTCTGGTAGTCCATTGCCCTTAATCTAGCAGTTTATGACACTCTATCTTCATGAGCACCAGGGACTTGGTGCAGGAATTTGAAGGAACCTGATTAAAAGAAAAAACAGGAGCAGCTGACCCCTTATTAGATAAAATGTGTTTCATTGCTATGAAGAGAGAACAGCAGAGATATGGGGGCTAGACCTTTGCACAGTGGCAATTCCATCTTCCTTCTTTGATACTCCTTTAATCTTCGGAAGGAACCAACAACCAATAACCTCTCCCTTCCCCATCTTTAAAGCACAACTGTGGAAAGGATCAAGCTGTTAACCTGATTGAACAGGAACATAAAACTGTTCCTTTGCACCTTTGTACTTAAAAGATAAGAGTGTTTTGAAGCTGAGGTCTATATCATGGGAAGTTACTCGTTCTTTTTCCTAAGTAACTGCCATGTCATAGTACAAAAACACATGTTCATTTGGAAGAAAAAAAAACCCTGTGGTCAATGAGGTTTACTGCCAGGTAGGCAGACATAAGATTGCAGTCCTTAGTCTGCACCACTATACTACACACTTATCTGGAAATCTCTCTCTCTCTCTCTCTCTCTCTCTCTCTCTGGCTTTTCTTCACAAACGAAGATTCAGGAAGGACTCATCCCGCACTTTCTGCAAGCGCGCTGATGACTAAAAAGGCCAATCCGAGATAAACAAGTCCAGATGCAGAAAGCACAGCAGAAGGTCTCCTTGGGTGATGTTTCCATGTTGCGATTCTTTCTGCGTTGCTGTTTCTCTTCAAGACTTGTTCGGCATGAGTTCTCAAATAAGGCTGCAGCATTGTGGACAGTACGTCTCCATGCCTCCCGATGTGAGGCCAGGCAGACCATTGTTGGTGATCAATTTGGCCAAGCCTGAGATGTTGTTTCAGGGGGTCCTTGTATCGTTTTTTTGGAGTGCCCCTCTTACGCTGACCCGTGGCGAGTTCACCATAGAGTACTATTTTTGGGAGGCGATGGTCCTCCATCCTAGAAACGTGCCCTGCCCAGCACAGCTGTGTTCTCAATATCATGGCCTCAATGCTGGTGATCCCTGCTTGTTCAAGGACAGCAACATTTGTCACATAGTCAGTCCAGTGTATATTTAGGATTGTGCGTAGACAGCGCTGATGAAAGCATTCGAGGAGTCGTAGATGGTGGCAATAGGTGACCCATGTTTCAGACCCATAAAGGAGAATAGACAGTACAATGGCTCTATACACACTGATTTTTGTGCTTCGCCTCAGGTGTTTATTACTCCAGACTCTTTTGTGAAGTCTTCGAAATGCGCTATATGCCTTTGCTAATCAGTGATCGATCTCTTTGTCAATCTTGACATCTGAGGAGATGATGCTTCCCAGGCAGGTGAACTGCTGAACGGACCTAAGCACAGAGTTGCTGATGGCAATGTGGGGATGGTGGTGTTCGTCCTGTGGTGCACGCTGGTAAAGAACTTCCGTTTTCTTCAGGCTGACTTCCAGCCCAAACAGCTCTGCAGCTGTTGCGAAGCAGGATGTTAGGCGCTGCAGAGCTGCTTCTGTGTGGGCAACAAGGGCAGCATCATCAGCAAAGAGCAGCTCACGAACTAGATAGTTTAGAGTCTTAGTGCGAGCCCTCAGACGGCTTAAGTTAAACTAGCTACCATCAGTACGGTAACGTATATAGATGCCGTTGTCTTCTTCAAGCTCTGCCGTAGCCCTTTGGAGCATCATGCTAAAGAAGATTGTAAATAAAATTGGAGCAAGAACACAACCTTGCTTCACTCCATTAGTTATTAGAAAGGGCTCTGAAAGAGCATCGCCATATCTGACTTGACCGCGCTGCCCCTCATGTAGCAAGATAATCATTTTAAGGAATATCTGGAAATAAATCCCATTGAATTTACCCAAATTCCTCTCTGAACAAAACCACTCAGGAGGTTGGGGAAACCTGCAGAGCAGATTTATAATGGCATAAATGGCAGCAGGTCAGGGAGAGGAGGGAGAAATCCTGTTGCATGTATTTGTACTCACTTCTGTAATATTGAGTTTTATGCTTTTTTGTTAGCTACAATTTATTCAAGTGACAATTCCCCAGGGGGGACGACACATCTGGATCTTTCATTTTAAAAATGGGCAACAAGTGTACGTGCATTACACCAAAGAAAAAACACTCAGATCCAAGCCTAATTATGTTTGTCTGTAGCTATCTTAAATTCTCCAGTGACAAGTTGCACTTTAAAAAATGCATCAGAAATGACAGCAACATAAAATACTAAGGGCACAAGGAAGAAACTAAGGTGGATTGTTACCTTGTGATTCTAATGCCAACTTTTTCAAGTTGCAACAGCACATGAATAAATCATCATCCCAGTTGGAGGGGAAATGACAACTGTGCCGTGCTTACTCATGCTAATAAGGCATACTTTCTCCTTTCTTCACCACAGGATAGTTGCTACATGTTTGATTGTTCTCAGTTCCCACCCTAGAGACTGTGAAACACAGGGAAGAACAACTGCATTTAAAGAAAAAAAGAAAAGAAAATTCATCAGGGAGAGATGTTAATGGGAAACTTATGGAATGACAGAAACTAACAGCAAAAGAAAAAGAAAAAAAAGTCTGATGTAATTTTAACCCATACCATCATTGGGAACAAGTGAGCTGGCCACTGGAAAGACGGAGCAGGTATTGACTCCACCAAATCCTTGTCATCATAAAAGTTGCAAATCTTTCAAGGACTCTGTAATTATTCATGCTTTTATTTATACATATACCTACTTAACTAATTATAAGGTGTCTCAGTCATAGCTTCAGCCTTTGCCTGCAAAAGCAGACTGTCTCATCTCTTAGAGTGACTTATGAATACTCAAGCCACAGTCAGAGAACATGTGTGTATATGTGCCTTCATGTCGCCTGTCAACGTATGGCGACCCAATGAATTCCATAGGGCTTTCTTAGGCAAGGAATACTCAGAGGCAGTTTACCAATATCTTCCTCTGAAATATAGCCTACAGAAGTGGCCCCCAACTTTTTTGGCACCAAGGACCAATTTCATGGAAGACAATCTTTCCACTGACCGGTGGGGGCAGGGGACACACATGTATGTTTCCCAAGAAGGAACTCACATACAGCCCATTCCCTAACAGACCAAGGACCAGTACTTGTCCGGGCACTGGGGGTTAGAGATCTCTAGCCTACAGCACCTAGTATTCATTAATGGTCTTCCATCCATGTACCAACCAGGTCTGCTTAACTTCGAAGATCAGATGGGATTTAGTGCCTTTAGGGCATTTAGGCCAAACACAAAGAGCATAATGAAAAAGAAATCTGGTGGTGATAGAGATTGCATTTTAGACACAGTTGGACAGGGAATTCTTGAAGATCTTCTCATGCCAATGAATGGCCTTAAAATGTATGCAAGGATGGCTGGTGACGACTGAAATGGATGGGACAGAGAACGTGTCAGAAGTGATGGGGGCCATTGCTCAAGATGGGCAGAGCCACAGCTGGCATGTCCTTCTCTGCAATGCATTGAATACCTACACTATTCTTCACTGCCCATACTTTCTCTCACACATGCCCTACTTCTACAGCCAAACACACCCCATTCATTCTGTCTCTGCACATACTAGGGTTGTCCGATGAAATAAGGGACATGGCCCCTGTGCTTTTAATAGTGATGTAGAAGAGGGAATTTTAGCAGGTGGTAGTTGCATGAGCAGCAAGAACTGCTGAAATTTACTCTTACACAACTTTTAAAAGGTATAGGACCCTGTGCCTTATTTCACCTGCCAACTCTAATGTGTCCATGCACACATGCTCACTCAAACACTTCTGCTGGCACAAGCCTTCAGATGCTGCCATGCACCCTTAAGTGGCAGTACCCAATACAGCCTGGGCCTTCCCTGTGCTTTGGGGGAGGCTGATAGCCAGCAAAAACCATTGGAAAATTCCCAAGCAAAGCAGGAAGACAGATGCTGTGGCTAACAATAGCCACTGACTTACTGGTGGCATTCTTGTGGTGGCCTCAGCAACCTTCCAGCTCTTCCTTCAAGGTGGCCTGACTGGTACAAAAGCTTCCAGATCCCACCAGTCATGGGTCACTTTTGAGTTCTCCCAACCAGGACTGAAGTTACTCCTTGGCTTCTGACCCAGAACCAATGATATTTCCAGTAGGATAAAGGATGCCCCTTAACCACTGGCCCAGTTAGTGCCAATCACATGGCCCTGTTTGGCTCCCTGCAACCATATCATGACCAATGTTCTGAACATATGTGCCTCCTGCACATGCTCAAGACATTATCTTCTAATGTCAGTTATGATGCTCATGCTCAGTGTGGGAAGCACTGAAGCAGAAGCCAGCCAGACCACATAGGTAATGGCAGATGATGGTACAGGGAGAAGAGGATATGGGTAGAGCAGGAGATAGCAGAGAGAGCTGGGCCACCTATTGTAATAGCATCTGCCTGTCCTTGAATGTATATGACAAAAAGGCAGAGGAGAGATCTGTGCTTCCATAGCTATGCCACATCCTGTTTCTAATCATGGAAGGGTGTTAAAGCTGGTTGTAATAGTTCCCCTGTGGGAAGAAAATGAATCTGCACATGTTTGGCAGTACAACATTTTTTCCATCACTGTATCTCAAGGGTGGGCGAAGAGATACCACCCTCCTGGATTTCTGCCTGTTGCGGGCACTAGAGTCCTATGTGTTGTAGAAACTCTAGAGAAAGAGAATACTGTAACAGATAACAACACTTTATTGTTAAGGAAGTCATGTGGCAATTCATCAGTATAAAACCTAAATGTTCAGAAACATAAAGTTAATTGCAACAGTTCTACTTTGGAGAGATCATGCCTTGCACTTGGCTACTTTCATCTTGTCTCGGAAGAGTGACTGTGAGGATAAAAGGGGTGCCACAGTGTGAAACAGGGAGCACTGGAGGTCTGTGGGTGTCATGCTCGTCCATGGATTCTGGGTATTAGAGTAGACTGCATGGAAGACCCTGACATGAGTTTGGTTTTAGGCCTGCCATGAGTTTGGTTCCCCTGCCTGATTCCCCTGCCTGGGCCTCTCTGCCTCTAGACGGAAGCCAGCCCACCTTGTGGGTCTGGGAATGCTGTTCCTCTGGCAGCTTCAAGGCCAGAGCACCTGGAGATAGCTGCTACTCCTACAGCCCTCCCTACATGCCATTATCACGCTGTAATATCTGGTGTCTGTACTGGATTGGTTTCAGTTCTGGCTTTGCCTATGTTACGGGTCTGCATTTCCTTGCTTAATAAAGAAATCTTATTGAGTTAATGCAAGCATGTGTCTGGTACATCACAGTGGGCCAGGTGCATAAGAGTGCAGTAACATCATTTCATATGTCCAGCTCCCAAGAAAATAAATTGTTTAATAATGTGTGTGTTTATATTATAGCAGTTCACCTACCTGGGAAGCATCATCTCCTCAGATGCCAAGATTGACAAAGAGATCGATCACAGATTAGCAAAGGCATATAGTGCATTTGGAAGACTTCACAAAAGAGTCTGGAGCAATAAACACCTGAGGCAAAGCACAAAAATCAGTGTGTATAGAGCCATCGTACTGTCTATCCTCCTTTATGGATCTGAAACATGGGTCACCTATCGCCACCACCTACGACTCCTCGAGCGCTTTCATCAGCGCTGTCTACGCACAATCCTAAATATACACTGGACTGACTATGTGACGAATGTTGCTGTCCTTGAGCAAGCAGGGATCACCAGCATTGAGGCCATGATATTGAGAACACAGCTGCGCTGGGCAGGGCACGTTTCTAGGATGGAGGACCATCGCCTCCCAAAAATACTACTCTACGGTGAACTCACCACGGGTCAGCGTAAGAGGGGCGCTCCAAAAAAGCGATACAAAGACTCCCTGAAACAACATCTCAGGCTTGGCCAAATTGATCACCAACAGTGGTCCGCCCTGGCCTCACATCGGGAGGCATGGAGATGCACTATCCACAATGCTGCAGCCTTATTTGAGAACTCACGACGAACAAGTCTTGAAGAGAAATGACAACGCAGAAAGAATCACAACCCAAAAACATCACCCAAGGAGACCTTCTGCTGTGCTTTTTGCAACCGGACTTGTTTATCTCGGATTGGCCTTTTTAGTCATCAGCGCGCTTGCAGAAAGCGCGGGATGAGTCCTTCCTGAATCTTCGTTTGCGAAGAAAAGCCAGAGAGAGAGAGAGAGGTTTATATTATATTTGTTTCAAAAAATGGGGAGCAAGCATGTACAAACTTTTAAAGTAAATCATCAGTAAGTATTCTACTATGTCCTGTGGGTCTAATTCTAGAGTAGGTCTGTTTAGGATGACAGTCTCAGCTTGCAACCCTAAACATTTAATGCGAGTGGAACCAGTTCTCCAGCCTGGGTCAACTTGCAGAGACATCTGTTGGGAGTCCCATATAAAATTTGAAGACTTCAGATAAGAAGCATGTTAACCAAATATATCAACTTCAAACAGAAGTGCTGTCCTTATCATACAGCTCGCACGCCTGCCCCCCATCCTTCTCATGGGCCTGGCTCTGGTAGCTCCACTGTTTTTCACTTTGGTGCCAGGCCAAGGCTACTTAAGAGCCTTTTCAGGGATATCCTCTGGTCTCTCCTCACTACCACTTCCTCTCCAGCAATTGGTGACACTGTGTACTGGACATGACTGGAGACCTTTTCAGGCTTCTTCTTCCCATCTGCTTCCACCTCATCAGCCAATCACCAGGACGTCCAAGAGGCTCTCTTGGCTTGAATTGCTTTTTTCCCTGTCATTGCTGAAAAAAGTGGTCCACCCTGCTCAGTGTTACAAATCTCCTACTGCAAGGACATGGCTCCGTCCCTTCATTCATTTTCCTTTCCACAACATGTGCAATGCTCCATTTCAGCTAGCCAATCACATTGGCCTTTGACTCCTGGACTCCTTTCCCACCACAGCTGACGGAACATTTGTTCTCCTCTCCCCCTCCCTCTCAACACCACCTTATTGCCAGAAAGAGGCAGTTTGCCCCTCCTTAACACCTCAGCCCCTAGGTGAAATCACCATATTGTCCACATCCATAAATTACAGTAAATTTTGGCATCTTGCTCAATCTATATAAAATAAAAGGTTTCCAATCTCCAAACAGGGGACAACCCTTATAAGGGACATCTGCCAGCCCTATAAGGTCAACTCTATGCTCTCAAAGAAGGGACATCCCTTATAATAATGGACACTGAGCAACCCTACTGCTCAGAGTTAGCAGCTACTCCAACAAAGGGGACAAGGCAGTGAAAAGTGGAGAGGCAGAGTTGAGGCAAGCTTCCAGTGGCACATAAGAGCTTCTAGGGAATAACATTGTCCCTGACTGGAGGAGGATGTGGTGGGGAAGCCACCCACTTGGTGGGAAGGTAGAGTGCAACTTGCACTGAGAGCTGGAATAAATGATGGCCCGTATTCTACACTGGATACTCAATTATGAATGCGTAATGAATGCATAACTAAGTAAGGTTTCCTGGCACAACTCCCTGCTCCCAAAAAACTACTTTAGTAGGCAGTGCCCACACCAAGAGATGGAGATCTATTCAGCTGATGATCAGGATGCAGGAAGATGATGTTTCACCACTCTCCCACCAGCGAATGAGGCTGCGATGTGAAATTGCAACAGGGGTCCTGCTTCTGATTGTTGCAGCCTTGCTTGCTGGTGGGAAGGCAATGGAAATATCATCCTCTTGTACACCAGTTGCCAGCAGAACAGACCCCCTTCACACAGTACAACTGCTGCCTGGTAAAGTAGGCTTGGGAGGGCATTTACGATCATGGCAATAGTATGATTGTGTTCGTAAATACAGAATAGCTATGGATTTGTAAACTTAGGTTACAAATCTACAACAGCAATACACAATGCCAGTCAATGACCATATTTGTTCACTACATATTTTGTACATGTGTTTATGACCACACATACAAAGAATGTTGTAAAAAGCCAACTAAACACGTATATGGAGGTGATGAAACTAGTTGCTGCACCAGCGAATGTCTCTTCAATACATTATATATTGCCTTAGCTGTGTGATTTACTTTCTGTACATTTGTTTAGTGTCTGATCATCTGTATGCGGTGAAAGTTGTCATACAAATTTTGAAAGAAGATGCCTTTCTTACGTTTATGGGGGCTATTTTGTAATAATGGGCCTTTTCTGGCAATGCTTGAAAACCGAGTTTGAGGATTTGGCAAGATGATTTATAGACACGATATAGCCACCTAGAGGGCAAGATGTTTTCAAAGATAAATGTTTTCAAATAAGATTTTTAAAAATGTATTAACATTCACTGCTTGTATCTCAAGTGAATGACTCGAAAAGAACCATCACTCTAGCTCTGTAATCCCAGCCATGAAAATGAATTAAAGTCCCTAATTCAACTATATGCATACTGATGATACACATTTTTATTTTATGCTTTTAATGTTCTAAATTGTTTTAATAGTTTAATGCTATTTTAATCTTGATTTTTGAAAAATGTCAATCTCCATGTAGTTTCATATGTATATATTTTAATCTGTAACCACCTTGAGTTCCTGTCTTGGGAGAGAAAAAAAATAGTGAATAAATAAACTAATTGATACAGTATGAGTAATTTAAAACAATAATTAATAATCATGTATCTTTCAACCCAGTCCTTAACAAGCATGCTTGGAAGCAAGTCCCATTTAGATCACTGGAGCTTAGTTGAAAGTATGTGTGAGGGTAGGCTGTAGCCTGGTGCCTTTCACTATATGGAAAGGTGATGAATGCAAAAGAGTCATATGCATTTTGTGAACATGTCTCCTCACTAGGTGGCAATGCTGGGGAGGAAAATCTGCCATGAATGTGAGGGTAGGCCTGGCTGGGTAGGACATTCTTGGCCTATGGCTTCTTGGCAAGGAGACTAGTAGCATCTCAGCTATTTGGAAATATGTCTCCTTTCCCTTCTGTCTTCATGGTATCTTGCAGTGAAAACATCTGCCATGTGTGAATTGCACTGTGACCTGCACATGGCAAGTCAAGGCCTCTGTGGTTAACCCACACACCATAGAGCTACAACAAAGCATGGGGTTCAGCTCCCTCACAAAGGAAGAAGGCAGGCTGGTTTCATCTTTATTTAGCTTCTGATGGGTGGTAAAAGCTGTATTATTCTGTCTGTCCTTTGGTTTTTAATTTTTTTTTTATTCTGTTTTTAAATTATGTGTTTATATGTCTAGTTGTATATGGCTTCAGGGCCCCAGTGTGCAGGAAATGCATTAACAAATAGTATAAACAAATAAATGGCCTAAATACCCTAAAGGCACCATATCCCTTCTGACCCTAGAAGCTAAGCAGGATCAGCCCTGGTTAGTACGTGGATGGGAGACCGCCAACGAATACTAGGTGCTATAGGCGATATTTCAGAGGGTGGAACTGGCAAAACCACCTCGGAGTATCCCTTGCCTTTAAAAACCCTATGGAATTCATGGGATCACCATAAGTTGACAGGTGACTTGAAGGCCCAGGCACACATACACATACACACACAAAAAAAAATAAAGACCTCCTAAAATAGAGGGATGGATAGGATGGATGAATGAGAAAGGGAGTATAAGAAAGAAATTATGTGGAATGAAAATTTCATGGTTTAATTGCATACAGTTAGAACAATGGATTAAAAATTGGAAAAAGAATCATAAAGAAACAAGGGAATTTACAAAATTTGAAAATTTGGTGAAAAAAGGTGAAAATAGGGATGATAATGAAAGTATGAGAGGTATTACAAGTGAATTATATAAAATATTGATAAAAAATAAAGAAAAAAAGACCAAGGGGAATATTTAAGGAGAATATGGGAGGAAGATTTGAAACAAAAAATTGGAGATCATGACTGGGATAAGATATGGAAACAAAGACATCTAAAAAAATATGTCGATACGGATAAAAGAAAATTATTATAAAATAATATGGAGATGGTATTTGACACCAGCAAGATTGCATAATATAGATAAGAATACAGTTGCCCCTCCACATTCGCGAACTCAGCATTCGTGGTTTTAATTATTCGCGGTTTTGGGAGGGCCCCCCCGGCCCCCCCAAAACCGCAAAAAGGGGCCTCCGGAGGCCCCTTGAAAGCCCTGGGAAGGAGCGGGGAGGGCCGGGGAGGCCTCCATGGGGCCTTCGGAGACCCACCAGAGGCCCCGTGAAGGCCTGGGGCGGGTGGGGGGAGGCCGCGGAGGCCTTCACGGAGCCTTCGAAGGCTCCGTGAAGGCCCCGGGGAGGGAGGGGGGAGGCCTTCACGGAGCCTTGGAAGGCTCCGTGAAGGCCTGGGGAGGGTGGGGGGAGGCTGCGGAGGCCTTCACGGAGCCTTGAAAGGCTCCGTAAAGGCCTGGGGAGGGTGGGGGGAGCGCAATCAATATTCGCGGTTTTTTGACATTCGCGGGGGTCTGTGGAACCTAACCCCCGCGAATGTCAAGGGACAACTGTAACTCTAAATATTGTTGGAGAGGTTGTCAAGAAATAGGTACATATATACATATGTGGTGGAATTGTAAATTTGTACAGCAGTTTTGGGAAATGATTTTCATAGAAATAGAGAATATTCTGAATAGAAATATAGAAAGGAAACCGAGTATAGCATTGATGTCAATTTATAATGGAGAGAATGGGAACCAAGCAGAAAAGGATTTAATAACAAATTTATTAACGGCAGCAAGATTAATTATAGCAAGACATTGGAAAATGCAAATAAATGTACAAGTGGAGGAGTGGTATAAAGAAGTTTGGAAGATGGCAATAAATGATAAGTTAACGTGTAGAATTAAAGTAAGAAGAGGAAGTTGAAAAGAAAGTGACTTTGATAAAATTTGGAAAGTATTTGTTAAAAAAGTATTACAGACAAAAGATGGGAGGTTACCTCCACGAGAAGAAATGAGATTCTGGAAAGATTAGGTAAGGGATAATGGCTCCGGTGAAGGGGAGCCCTGGGCGGGGGGGGGGGGGTAGGGGAATTAATATTTTTTAATAGAATTATAGTAAAGAATCTATGTTAACTTTTGAAATTAGTTAATAGAAAAATTGCAATGTTTATAGTAATTTTGTGTGTTATACTAAGTATTGATTGTAAAATATAATGTATGATTATAAAATTAATAAAAATATATTAAAAAAAAAATAAAGACCTCCAAACCAGTGGTGGCACTAAGGGGATGCAGAGAGGCTGAACCGCACTCAGCAACACCATGGGGAAGGGAGGGGTGACACCAGCCTTAGTGACAACACAGCTCCAAGCCCTAAGGATAGAAGACAACATGTAATTGCTAGCCCCAAATGGATAAGTCCAAAGGGATTTATCCAAGTGTACTCTCATTGGAAGCCAAAACTACTAAACTGAGGCTATCATACTTTGGACACAGCATGGGACAACATGACTATTAGAAAAGGTGATAGTGCTTGGTAAAGTAGAAGGTGTTAGGAAAAAGAGAAGATCACACAACACAGGTGGATTGATACAATCAAGAAAGCCACAGTCCTGAGTTTGCAAGACTTGAGCACTCTTAATAACAAGGTGTCCTGGAGGTCCCTCATTCAGAGGATCACCATAAGTCAAAGCTGACTTGACGGCAATTAACAACAATAACACCCAGCAACCAATTCAATGGGTCTACTCTATCAAGGGTGAGCCAGTGTGGTTTGGGCATTGTGTTCTGACTCTGGAGGCCAGGGTTTGAATCATCACTCAGCCATGGAAACCCACTGGGTGACCTTGGGTAAGTCACACTCTCTCAGCCTCAGAGGAAGACAAAGGCAAAGCGTGTCATGGAAAGCCCTCGATAGGTTCGCCTCAGTCAGAAATGAGTAAGTCAGGAAGGACTTGAAGGCTCACAACAACAAACTCTAACAGGGACCTGCAACAGAATTCAGGCGGAGAGAGTTCTAAATTAAAAGAACAACAACTAGGTTTGCCAGTTCTCAGTTGTCCCTAAACAACCAAAAGATACCAGGGAGGAGGGCATCCTTCCTGGACAGGCTTGCCTCCCCGTCCCATCTGTACCGAACACCCTGAGGCAGAGGGCGCGAAACGCGGCCCAGGTAACGGCTGCCACACACAGCCCGAGTCCCTCTATTAATAGGGGGAACTACCCCGCCCAGTTCAACCGAGGGAGGCAGAAGACGGCCCGGGGTTGCTTTGAGAGAAGAAGGTTGAGCAAGACAGGGAGGAGCAGAAACGGAGGCTTGGAAGAAGCCAGATAAAGCTGCCGCCGCCGCCGCCGCCGCTCCCAGGCGTGAGGGCGCTGGAGCGAAAGGCCACCGGGGAGCCGTGAAGCGGGCAAGGGGACCCGCCGTCCTCCTCGCCCGGGCTAGGCTGAGCCTACGTTAGCGCCTGGGCTCCCCGCCGAGAGAGGGAATTTCCAGTTGCCGGAGATGCGGAGGCACGGCCGGCCGGCGGCGCAGAATTGGGCGCGAAACCCGGGCGCGCTCTTCTGGCTCCTTTGCGCCGCGTCTTCTTTCTTCGCCGCCGCCGCCGCGTCCTTCGAGCTCGCCATCCTCCACACCAACGACGTCCACGCCCGCGTCGAGGAGACCAGCCGCGACTCGGGCAAATGCGCCGGCGGGCAGCAGGCTTGCTATGGCGGCGTGGCGCGCAGGGCGACCAAGGTCCAGGAGATCCGCCGGGCCGGGGGCAACGTGTTGCTCCTCGACGCCGGCGACCAGTACCAGGGCACCGTCTGGTTCTCCTACTTCAAGGGGGAGGAGGTGGTGCGCTTCATGAACCTCCTGCGCTACGACGCCATGGTGAGCAGGCGGGAGTGGGGCGGGAGGGAGCCAGGAGGGGAGCCCTCGCCCCCTGAGGCGCTTCGAGGCGGAGAAATGCGGCCTGGGGCCAACTCTCGCCCCCTCCCCGCTCCTCATTCCAGTGAGAGGAAAGTGGTGGACGATGGAAACGGGCAGGCGGGGAGGGCATTGGTCTCTTTGCCTCCCCCCCTCGCCCCCAGAATGGCAGAACTTGGGAGCTGACTGGCCCTGGCAGTCTCTTCAGGGAGCGAAAGGGCGCGTTTCTTCACGCGAGGTGGCAGGATTCGCCCTCATGACTGATGAGTCTGATTAGCTCGGAGGCAGGCAAGACGTGGCGCTGTCCTCGCAGAATTGGCACTTGCGGGGATGGCTTCGAACTAGTTAAAATAAAAATGTTGCGGGGTGATCTGGATGGGAAGGGCTGTAGCTTTTTGCCTCTGTCAGGATCCCCATCTCGATAGAGTCCCGCGCAGGTTGCTTACACTGGCAGAGAAGTGCCCATTTGTCGCCAGGTTTGCTCAAAGGAGGGGTTGATCTGGGCCAGGACTGTAGCGGCAGAGAAAGTTAAAGCCCCCTAACCTGCACCAAGGTCCTGATTTCCAGCAAGCTCTCTCCACCCCAGCTCTTACTCTCTGTCTTTCTGTCTGTCTAATTCTGCATGAATGTCCTCACCTCTGTTTTGGAGCTGACTTTAAGGAAAGATTAGAGCCGGTCTAGGGAATGTCCGACCACCCGGATGTTGTTGAACTGCAGTTCTCATCAGCCTTAGCCACCAAAGCCAATAGTGAAGGAAGGTAGGGAATTATGGCCCAACAAGGTCCAGATAAGCAAATGTTCCCCGGGCCTGAATTAGAAACAAGCTTCTAGTCAATAAAGGACAATTAGCTGTGGAAGTAAATAGTTCAGAAGTATATCTGAACACCAGACCCCCCCCCCATCTTAATGCCTTGCTTGTGACTTTTCAAGTACATCTGGTGGGTTCCTTTTGCAAATAAAATGCTGGGCTAGACATGCTGGAGAAGCAAGACCTTGCCACAGATATCTGTCCCATGGGGCTATCTTTGCAAACTGATGTCCGCAAATACAGAATACATATCTGAGGCCATTAGCTGGTACATCCAGAAAATGACATATCTCAGTAGTATTTAAAGAACTCTGCTGATAGTTGGCTGACAATTTAAAGTGCAGGTTTTAACTTTTAATGAGGTAAATACTACTTTAAATACTACTGAGGTCTGGAGCCAGGGTATTTGATGGGCCACCTGCTTCCTGTCAAATTTACCCCAACTGTATGCTCCAAAGGTGATGCTGTTTTGGTGCAGGTGTCTTATTAAAGGCACTTCATCTCCATATCCGTTCATATCAAAGACAATGTATTTTTAAGCACTAGGTTAAAATGTGTGTGGGGGGGGGTATTATTTTCCTAGGTTTTTCAGTGGCTCCCACAGTAGCTTTTAGTTGCCTTTTAAAGTCAGAGATGCTGTTTTGATTGCTTTCATTGTATTTTGGTAGTATTTTATTAAAACATCATGATAGAAATGTTTTGCTTAAGAATCAGCGTTCTTGGACATGAGAGGTTGCTACAACTAGAGGGAGAATTTTTAGTGGGGTAGTTTTGCACCACTCTGAAATTCTTTGGAGAAATTTAGGGCTACTTCAATCACATTTTGATTTGGCAAGTGTATGTTTTCCATGCTGCATACTCAGGCCAGAGAAATTTTTGCAAGTCTGAGCTTCTTGCTGCTGTTTACAGCCATGCACTGCTTGCGTTTGCAGATTTGATCTGTATTATCTTGTGCAGACATTATATTCTAATATATGAAAATATATATGAAGCTCCCCTGAGTAGATTTCACAACATCTTTGGAATCAGCCTTCCTCTCAGTGATGTCCTACCTTGTGGCCCAACCGTTGGTTTGGTTTGCAGATGACTTAAAGTATACAAAAATCCCACATGCACGGACAGATGCCTACACAAGAACTCCAATCATCACCCAGGACAAAAAAGAAGCACAATAAAAACACTGGTTAAAAAAAAAAAAGGATCTGCGAAGCCCACTACCTGGAGGATAAACTGAAGCACCTAAACTGGGCCCTACAGGCTAATGGTTACTCCAGATCAGACATCACAAGAGCAGCCAGACCCAGAAAAACCCACAGGAATGAAGAAAAACAGCCACCCAAATGGAAGGTATTTTTACCATACATCAAAGGAGTCACAGACAGAATAGGGAAACTGATGAGGAAACACAACCTCCAAACGATCTACAGACCAACCAAGAAAATCCAAGAAATGCTATGCTCAGCAAAGGACAAAAGAGATCCTCTCATAGCTGCAGGAGTTTACCACATACCATGCAGCTGTGGACAAGTTTACATAGGGACCACTAACTGCAGTGTGCAAACACAAATCAAGGAACATGAGAGACACTGCAGACTGGGCCAGCCAGAAAAAACAGCAGTAGCAGAACATGTTATAAACCAACCTGGACACAAAATGTTATTTAAAAACACAGAAATTCTGGACCAGGCCAACAACTATCATGTCAGAATGCACAGAGAAGCTATTGAAACCCACAAACACCTGGACAACTTCAACAGGAAAGAAGAAACCCTTAAAGTAAAGAAAGTTTGGCTACCATCTTGAAAAACACCAAAATCAAAACTCAACACATGCAAATGAACTTCACCCAGGGACAGGGTGATTTCCAGCAGACAATGGACCATTAGCCAAACAGACACTAATCCTCCTTGCATATCCTCCCATCCTACGAACTAGCCAAACACACAAATTTACATATCCTCTCCAACAGGGACTCACAGTACATAAACCCCACACACCCCTACGCCACCATTCTCTGAAGATGCCAGCCACAGATGCAGGCGAAACATTGGGAATAAACTCATCCAGAACACAGCCTCACAGCCCAGAAAAAAACCATGAAAAACCAATGTAACTTTTCTTGCAACTACTGCAAGAAGCAATTCATTGGTAGAGCCCATCCTGTATGCAGAAAAATGTTGACAATAACTCTGCCTGAAATCCTAGAGAAGTGCTGCCAGTCAGAGGAGCTAGATTCACATATCATCATCAATTCCTATTTCTCTGTCAGAAGTCAATGAAGGCATATCTGGTTATTGAAAATCAACAAGAAACTACAATGAGGTTTATTAGTGGACCTTAGCTGACAACCCTTTCTTTACTGCTGCTAAAAAGTATGGGATGTGTTCCAGTTATGACTCAATCCTCACTTGTCTCCAGCAGGGGAGTTAATTTGGAACAAGACTTTGGGGATATCCCAGAACAACAAATGGTAGAGAAACTGGCATCTCAAGCAGTGACAGTGATCAGAAGGGCCTCCTCTCTCTGCACAGAGACCTTTACTGCCTCAAAATGTCCTTGTACTAACTCCAGTTAAATGACCAGGCTTCATTACAGCTGCTTATTTATGTTGTGTAGCATTTTATCTAGTCCACTGTGAGGCCAACAATTCAAAGGATAATGACCGTCTTGCCAAAGTCTGTTAAATGAATTTGGTAGTGTCCAAACCATGTGACCTATGATGGTGATTATCCAGTGTATGTTCGCTAGGTCTGGTGCTCAGTGACAATAGCAAACTGACAAGGTGGTCCAGTGGTTAAAGACAGAATAGATTGTTTTTCTACCAGAGTTCTATAACATGGCATCCTCCAAAGTTACACCTATCTATCAGCAGTGACACAATCATTACTTATTGATTTTTATTTCGTTAGTTATTTATACCCTGCTCTTCGGCCACAAGGCTATCAGAGCGGCTTACAAATTGTTTTAAGCAATAGCAATTTACACATCTACACTGCATTAAACAGTTTCCAATGTGTGTTAGTCTAAGTTCTTAACACTCATTCTTGGAAGGAAGTCCTATTGGTTTCAACTGAATGTACTCAAAAGAAAGGACTCCTCCATTACTGACAAACTTTATCCAATGGAAATGGCATGGCATCTATCTTCACCATCCTCATCTTTATATTCCACCTGTTTCCCAAGACTAGGACTCAAGGTGACTTACACATAAAAAGATTATAATTAAAAAATACAAAAAGTAGTAATTAAAACCAATTTAAACTATAAACCATATTAAAACATGCACTTTAAAAATATTTTTTAAAAGTTAAGTAATACAGTACAGGTTAAAACAATACAAATTGTACAGCCTTTTACTTAAAAGCCTATAGTTCTAAAAGCCTGCCTGAATAAAAAAAATGTCTTCACCTGTCAGCAGAAGGACAGCAAAGGGGATGTCATTGTAGCCTCCCTAGGGAGGGAGTTCTAAAGTCCAGGGGCAGCCACTGAGAAAGCCCTCTCTTGTATTTCCATCAACTATACTTGTGAAGGTAGTGGGATTAAGGCAAGGACCTCTCCTGTGGATCTCCACATCTGGGCAGGCTCATCTATTTTTAATCTGATAAACTGTAAGTCACTGAGTTGGATCCAGAGTTAGTCATGCTTACAGTAATCATTGGGATTTAAGTAAGTCATGACTAATTTGTCCTGTTGATTTCAGTGGGACTACACTAAGAATAACTAAATCTGAATGGAACTCATCGATCCCACTTTTATCCTCAAGGCACTTGTTTCCAGGAAGTTATTTTGCCAGCTGCACAGAGGTGTATCCTCTGCATGATTCTGGAAAGCACTGCTAGTGATGATACTGCACCTAGTAAAATGTGTTTTGATCTCACAACTCCAGTCCATTCAGGTCCCAGCCAAAACAGGTTCAAGCATTACTAAAACAAAACAGAGCCACTGTTGCAACAAGATGACCGTTTATTGAGTACACACAGCTGACATATGGATGCAGAAATCAGAAATAAAGGCAAAGAACAGCTCATACACCCCTCAAATGATAGCAGCCAGAAGTTCTGTGTCCTTAGGTCCCTGAGGGACACCACAAGACAGCAGCTCTTTAGGCTATACATGCCCATTCTCCTCTCCCACAGAATGAGACTTTAGCACATATGTGGAGAGTTTGGCCACTGCCCAATAGGGGTGTAGGGGTTGGGATGAGTGGAGGGTCCCAAGGACCACACTGCCCCCTCCAAGGCTACCTGCAGCCCACAAACTGCACAATTTCCACCTCTGTTTAAAGTTGGCATAGCTTAAGCAGCTGCAAGATATCAATTAGCTTGTATGACAAGCCTGCCTGGTTAACTGTAAACTTCTCATAATACTTGACTATATGTGTTTCTGAACACTCAGGACCTATGTGTAGGATGTAATGTGGGAGCTCACTAGAACTTCTCGCTATTCTTCTGCTATCAAGTCACCTACACAGTAGCTATTTGCTTTGAAAGAATACTCTTGAAATATCCACTTCATTTCAAGAAGTGGTGGACAAATATTTAAGCACTCCAGGGTAAGATGATATGCATGAGAAAATCAGAGTTCTTGAAAGAGAAGGCTTTTTTCCCCTCCCACATTTGCAAGGTGTGGAAGGGTTGGTGCTGACAGTGGACTTATCTCATTCTGTAATGTGCTCTGCTGGGGCCATATGCAGGAACACTATATCTTTCATTGCACTTCTGAGTTCATGAATTTCTGGGCACTTTGGAAACAAAATATCTGTCAAGATGAGATATTTTGATCTGCCTTTGTGAGCTGGTATGGAAGCATGACTCCTGGAGTAGTTCAATGGGAGACTACACTACACAAATAATCCAGTTTCAGACTGGATTATTTGTCATGGCTCTTTCCTGTGGAATCCTGGGATTTATAGTGTGGTAAGGCACCAGCAGTCTTTGGCAGAGAAGGCTAAAGACCTTGTAAAACTACAAATCCCAGGATTCTACAGGTAGGAGCCATGGCAAATCCAGTTTCAAACTGGAGTGTTTGTGTAGTGTGGATTTCGTCTATGTCCTTCTGTGGTCAAAATATTGGCTGGCATAGCATCTGGATTCAAGGATACTATGCCATATCCAATTTCTTCCTGTAAGCAGCATAAGATAGGATCAGGTTGGGCGGGGGGAGGCCAAACCCATCCTTGCTTGGTCCCCATATTTTTTGGATCTTACACTGATAAATGGCCAAGAGTCATTACTGTACTCAGTCCAGCAGCCACCTTGTGTCACCACTGGCTGCAAAAGATCATTTTACCACCATCAGGTGGGGTATACGAACTTAGGAAGCTGCTTTATTCTGAGCTGGGCCACCCAGTCCAGTACTGTGGACAGTGACATGCAGCAGCCTTCCAGTGTTTCAGGAAGGAATTTCACCAGCCTTAACTGGGCATGTCAGCAATTGTACCTGAGATGTGCTTGGAGTACATATAGTCTCCTATTGAGCTACACCACTTTCTCTTTTCAACTGGTTTGCCAAATGGCAAGTGTAGCTTTTGGTGCTGAGTTGCACTTACTGTTTGCAGTTGTTACACTTACAAAGATATGCTACTATACCTTAGAGTGATCTCACTCAAACTAAGATTCTAATTGAATCCTACTTTCCCTATTTGAGTAGCAACAGTGAGTACAGTAATAGGTAGCAAAGATGTCCTGCAGAATTATGGAATCCCTATGTGTCTGTGCATAAAGACATATGGTACTATAACCTTATTTGGGTGAAGTCAAGGGTAGTTCCAGCTCAGGAGGTCCTAGCACTGCCAATCAAAAGGCCTTGTGCAGTGGTTCCATGTATCCTGAACTGATTGGGTGTGTATGTGTGTATAAAGAAAAAAAATATAGGATGTGAATATAAAATGTGTGTGTGCGTGCATGTGTGTAAAAGTATATAACAAATTATAATAAATCAGTAAAATAATCAGTTATTCAAATTAACACTACACAGACCACACTATAAATAGTAGTATGGGAGATGGTCCATAGTGCATAAATCATTTGCTGAAGGAAACTGAAGGATTGGCCACTGATGAAGACTACTAGTCAAAACATGTCTGGCTTCTGTTTTAATGAAGAATTGGATGAGACCTTGGGCCATCTTTTTTTCCTTCAACAAATAACTCGCATGTCCTATGGACCTTCTCCCATACTGCTGTTTATAATGTGGACTGTGTAGTGTTGATCTGAATAATTCATTATTTTTGTTCTATACTTTTACACACACACACTATCTATCTATCTATCTATCCCCTAACTCTTTCTGTTTAGCTTTCATTATTTCTATTGAGTTAGGTCTTATCCTTTTCTTTTCTTTTTGTTCTGTAAGAAGGGAAAAAACATGGAAGAAGATGGACAACATCATCCATCCCTTGTAAAAATCCTGTGAATGAGACAGGTCAATTGCATGATAAAAAACCTCATTTGGAATCACCCCTAGTTAAAGATAGTGGGAACCATTCTAAGGCAAGGCTGATTATTACAATCTGTACTTTAAATGCTTAGCTGTAAAAGTGTAGCATATGATTGTGAAAGACGTCTGCTTTCAGTTATAAGAGCAAATTTAAAACAGACGTATGTCCCATCAATCTATTTCCAGAAATAGAGACAATCCTGGAATGTTCACAAGCCAGTTTCTTGATAATTTATTGCTGTAAAAGTCTCAATTGGCTTAGATGGTATTTCCAAAGCATCCAGATTTTATCTATTTTTATTGGGGGCACAACTCTGAAGCTCTGGACACAAATATGCTGTATCCAGCTTATAATCAATGTTCAGTTCTTTTCAGCAAGTACCTGAAACAGTATACAGTATATTAAAAACCTATTGTTTAAAAATCCAGAAGGTGAATGTAAATGGTAGCTTAGTTTGGTCTGCACTGTAAATGATTTGGGGATTTGAGGAGCTGAGAATGAACACTGAATTATTAACCTACATTTTTCCTTCACAGCCAGGGATTAGTTGCGTAGAGCAGATCTAAGTCAGGAAAAGTTTGGTGTTCACTTTATGACAATCCATTTTCTGCTATCATCTGAGTAGTCTGCAGCATATTAGCGGCCCGATTATTGTAAATCAGACTTCTCCAGACCTCTTCAGCCGTCTCCCCACATATGACTGGATTCCCATCCTCACCCAGCATAGTCAGTGGTCAGGGATTAAGGGAGTTGTAACGTAACAATATCTGAGGTCCCATTGATGGGAAACACTGATACATTGATGAGTTTGCTTGCTATAAGCAGATATATTATAGTTAGACATGTGAAGGCTCTTGGAACCTACAGTAGCAGGGGTGTATCTGCCTACCATGCCAACACAATGTCAATGCAAAACATGTGAAACATTGTGCTTCTAACATTGTTGTGATATAGAGATCAGCACATCCTGTTGTAAGCATTTAGCAGTGCATGAAGTCTTCCAATTTGGAAGAAAGGTGCTGCCATTTTAATTTGTTGTGAATCTTTGCCAATGCCCCAAAGGATGGAGAACAAAGGAAAAGATACATTTGCCCTGGCAAAAGTAGGTGGAAGCTGCTTTTAAAAAACCGTATTTCCAAAGTAGGTTGTTCTGTTGAACAAAGTAGTGAGTTATAGTGATATACTGGCAGTCTAATACTGATACTTCCAAATCTTTTTCTAGTAAAATTAATAGTGGTAACATACAACTAATTTTTGTTTGTGGCATGCACAAGGCTGTTGATCTTCCTCAGAATTTCTTCAGAAAATGTTCCATCCAATTTAACAGGTTTATTGATCTTGGATGTAACCATGGAAGATTATGATATAGTAAACAAATGGAATTTTGGAGACACACTTGACAGTCTCTCTTCTGCTCTGCCACCCTGCTTGAAAGCAATTCCCTGCAGGCTGATTGAAATGTGTAGGAAGAGCATGTGGTTCTATCTAGGCTGGAGAGTTACTGATAGCAATTGGTGGGTTGTTTTCTGAAACAGTACATACCAAGAAGAACTGCATGTTGCTTCTGCATAGCTGAATTAGTTGGTAGAAGTAGACCAATAGGAGACTTGAAGGATAAATAGTGAAGAATTTTTTAAAGTTCTTACATTTCATTAGTAAACGTTTTCATTTGGAACAGCTGTTAAGCATTTTTTTTACATATAGTTGATCGTGGAAGTGGAGAGTGCAGCTGTCTTAGACATGTCCCTTTCTCTATTTTGTTGTTCTTTATGGGATGAACAATTTGATTGAAGAAGACTATTGGGAAGCCTTGGTGTTAGCCTCAAAAAAGATAAATAAAAAAATG
Source organism: Gambelia wislizenii (assembly GCA_030847615.1). Lineage (NCBI taxonomy): Eukaryota > Metazoa > Chordata > Lepidosauria > Squamata > Crotaphytidae > Gambelia > Gambelia wislizenii. Next base: position 157,004,696 of record JAUMIR010000001.1, on the reverse strand, counting down.
AGAAGGCTGTTATGGGGTTCAAAAACCCCAACTAATCTGATTAGAAAATACAGTTATTCATTGGCTTTAACTGCAATATCTAGTACAGTGTAGAAACTAGAGAAGGATTCTAACCCAACTCCAGTTTTCTCATAAAACTGAAGATAGAGTAGAATAGATGTAGCTGATCCATCTTCTAACACTGGAGTACATGAATTGAAACAGATGCAGGAAAAGATGGAAGGGTGGAATTTGGATATTAACATGCTCCTCCCATGAAAGACCTGACAAAATCACATGTGGATAATGGAATTTTCTTATACTGATCTGTGTTTCATAGTTGGGAATTAATTATTCTTGGGTGTTGGAGGTAATGTTTTTCTTTCTCTTTTTGTTGTTTGTCATGTAGACATTGGGGAATCATGAATTTGACAACGGCGTAGATGGATTATTGGATCCACTGCTCAAAAATGTTAATTTTCCTGTTGTAAGTGCAAACATTAAAGCAAGCAAACGATTAGCAAGCAACATCACTGGTTATTTTCTTCCTTATACAATTATAAATGTTGGCACAGAAAAAGTGGGAATTGTTGGCTATACCACAAAGGAAACTCCTGTGCTTTCAGATCCAGGTATGCTTTCTTTCAATACTTTCATAAATTGTATGTGTGCTTTTGTTTAATTTTTATTCTATGATCCTCATCACATTTTATTTCTATATAAATGCAAGTGTAGCAGCTATCACCAACTTTACACAAGATGTTGCTGGTATACTGCTACAGTTGCATTCATATAGCACATTGCTCAGAGTAACAGAAAAACATTAGCACCACCAGCATCCAGGATGTGAACGTCATACATTTTCAGTCCAGAGTGTGTATTCTCTATTACACAGATAAGACATGGACTAAGAATGGAGGAAGAGGTCAGTGATTCACTGAGTACTTGGAACAGGATGCAGGCTGACAGTAGAAGATCAAGTATGGTGAGGAAAGTCCAGGAGATGAACTATTAGAGAAATGGAAAGACCTGAGTGAGGGACGAAGTGTCCCAGAGGCCAGAAAGAAGAATGCTGTTTGAAGTGAAAGATACGGCATGCATGCATTTGGGCCCCTGTTCAGGAATTTCTCTCTTGTTCTGTTTGAGTTATTAACACACATACATGCCAAACCACTATAATTTGCTTTTCTCCACTCCCTGAGGGTTGATGGATCCTTTGGAATGGTGTGGGTTGGGGCCTGGGAAAGCAGTAAGACTGGGACCTGAATCCTATTACTTAGTCCCAACTATGGTATAACTATTGAATTAATTGTTGGTGGGTGAACATGTAGACAAATACCACCAATTCAAAGAGACTTCTCTAGTTGAGACTAACACAACTATTCGGACCTAAGAAACCAGTGGAATTGGGTGGCCTTGCCCTGTCCAAGTGCAAATGTGGTGTCCCTCCACTCACCCACCTGTGCAAAACTTCTTTGGATCAAAGCCATAGTCTTCATAGGATCTACAAGACTTTTCCTGCAACAACTGAAACTATTACTCTCAGAATGACATATGTATGCTGTGGACTTACAGCTCTTGTTGCTGCTGCTGCTGTTGTTGTTAACTGTCCTCAAGTTGGCTTCAACTCATGGTGACCCCATGAATGAGACATCTCCAAGACCCACTGACCTCAACCACCTTACTTAGGTCCTACAGGTTCAGGCCTGTGTCTTCCTTGACTGAGCCTCTCCACCTAGTGTGCAGTCTTCCTCTCTTTTGTTTTCCCTCCACCTTTACTAGCATTATTGACTTTTATTTATTTTATTATTTATTTATTTAAGGTATTTATAACCTGCTCTTCAGCCACAAAGACTCCCAGAGTAGCTTACAAATTGTTTAAGCAATAGCCATTTACATATCTATACCACATTAAGAGGTTTCCAATGTGTGTTAGCTAATTCTAGTGAGCCGTTCCTTCTCACAATGTGTCCTAAGTACAAGAGCCTCAATTTGGTCATCTTGGCTTCTAAGGAGAGTTCAGGCTTGATCTGTTCTAAGACCTCCCCCCCTTTTTTTTTTCTTTTGGTCTTTTTGGCCATCTATGGGATCTTCGTCACTCTTCTCCAGGACCACATCTCAAATGAGTTGATTTTCTTACTATCAGCTTTCCTCACTGTTCAGCTCTCACATCCATACATGGTGATGGGAAATATGATGGTTTGAATGATCCTTACCTTAGTGCTCAGGTTTATATCTTTACTTACTATTAATTCACATTGTTTTGATGTATGGAAAGCCACAGATAATCACCAATGTAACACACAAACAAGATACTTAGACCAAAATGATGAAAAAGTCCCAGTTCTATAAGTGTTGAGCCATTAACATGGGCTAGAGTGAATCCATCTGGGGTTCATTCATGTTTTGGAATATGTTACAAGGCATGTTCTCTGTCCAAGAGCTGGAGGTTTTGTAATCTGTCCCTTTTTCTTCACAGAAAATAAAGTATATAAGGTCATCTTGTCAAAGCAACCAGAAAAATACAGTTGTCCCTCCGAATCCACATATTTGGTATCCATGGATTTAAGTATTCACAGCTTGAAAATATTCTTAAAAAAATAATAATCCAGAAAGAAAACCTTGATTTTGCCATCTTATATAATGGACACCATTTTGCTATGCCATTGCATATAATGGGACTTGAATATTCATGGATTTTGGTATCCATGGGGGAGTCCTGGAACCAAATCCCAGTGAATATGAAGGGACAACTGTATATATTTACATAATCTACAAAAGTGCACCAGTCATTGCCTATTACTGCACAAATGCAAAGCATCAGTCTGGGAATTCTGATCATGAGCTAAAAGGAAGTGACATTCTTTAATACAGAATCCAATACAAGATGCTTTTGGCTATAACAACTCCCAGATGGTTTGCTGGAAAACTGGGAAACTTTAGCATCTTGGATTTCTGAGGATCCTTTCATGTATTATTGTTTTATGACTGAGGAAGCCTGGAGCAAAGTCCCATCTATCACACAACCTTATGCAACTCCCTGACCAAAGTAGACATAATGGAGAGTTTGAGACAGCCCATCTTGTTTAAACACATCTGCTTTGTTCATGCCTAGTCAAAATGGAGTGTGTTGTTGAATATCATCAAACTTTTATTACAAAAAATGTGGAAAATTCCCATTCTCTCTGTGTGTGTTTAGACACTTGTTCTTATCACACTAAAAATAATAACAATTATTATTATTATTATTATTATTATTATTTACCCCGCCCCTCTGTTAAAAACAATTGGGGCGGCTTACAACAATTAAAATACAAATGCAGATTAAAATCCCTAAACACCACCCACCCCCACCCTCCCCTATAAAAAGATATTAAACCAGTATAAAATTAAAAAAAAACAGCTAATCTAAAATCACATTAAAAAAAATCGATAGCCAGCAAAACTAAAAGAGGCCAGGAGCTCCTGAGGCCAGGATCTAATCAGGAAAGGCCTGCCAAAAGAAATCCGTCTTTAGTGCTTTTTTATAGCTCCTCAAGCTCGTCATCTGATGGATCTCGTTCAGCAGGCCATTCCATAATTTGGGGGCGATTACTGAAAAGGCCCTCTGGGAGGTTGCAGACAGCCTAGATTTTTGTGGCTGAAGCAAATTCCTCCCAGAGGACTGGGGTGCGCAGGGAGGATTGTTTGGGAGGAGGCGGTTCCGAAGATAAGTTGGACCCAAGCCATTTAGGGCTTTAAAGGTAATAACCAACACCTTATACTGGGCCCAGAAACTGATAGGCAGCCAGAGGAGAGATTTTAATACTGGAGATATATGGTCTCTTCGAGATGTTCCTGAGACCACTCTGGCTGCCATATTTTGTACCAACTGAAGTTTCCAGACCAAGCATGAGGGTAGCCCCATGTAGAGCGCATTGCAAAAATCTAGACAAGAGGTTATCAGCACATGCACCACAGTCTTGAGGTCCCTTACTTCCAGGAAAGGGTGCAGTTGGCATATCAACCAAAGCTAATAACAGGTGCTCCTGACCATCGCATTCACCTGACTAGTCATCTGAAGCGATGAATCAAGGAGCAACCCCAGACTGCGAACACTACACTGTTATAGTACTATGTTCCAATTTAACCACAATGACAACATCTTGTGGAATTCTGGGGTTTGTAGTTTAGTGAGGAAAAAGAGCTCTCTGATTGAGAAAAAGAGCTTTCTGATTGAGAATTCTGAATGCCCCTCCCTAAACTGCAAATCCCAGGATTCCATAGGATGTTGCTATGGCAATTAAAGTGGAATATAGCCCTATAACAGTATAGCATGATAAGTTCCTAAGTCCTCTCTCCTCCTCTGCCTTCTTTTACCAAGCTCTGTTGTCTCAAGCACTTTCTTCCCCATCCTCACTCACCTTCCAATATTGGAACTGGACTGGGAGAAGCATTATTCAAATGTCAGAGTACAGTGATACAAGGTGGACTTGGGAAGACTCAGTTCTTCTCACCCAATAGTGCAGCTTGGGATGGGGGGGAAATAAGGGTGTTGCTTCCTCAATAAGAATTCTGCCTCCTGAAATTACTTTTTCCTTTATTCCTCAAATTTTTGGCATTGCAATAACTTAAAACTTCAGTTGAGCATTTAAAAATACAGTTTAGACATCCAAAGCAACAGAGCAGGCAAAGTTCCCAAGGGAATGAGAACATAACAAATATAAGGTGTGAATGATTATCAATATCACACTCTCTGCAATGCTAAAAAGTTGGAGTGAAGGAAATTTTATATGAGGGGGCAAAATTCTTACGTATTTGAAAGAGGTCTCTCAAAGCACCTCCTTGGTAGTTATACCTGTTTTCACTCATGTATGAAAATAATAATAATAATAAAAAAATTTATTTATACCCCGCCCCTCTGTTAAAATAATCGGGGCGGCTTACAGAAATTAAAATACAATACCGATAAAATCCCCAAACACCCCCCACCCCCACCCTCCCCCATAAAAAATATTAAACAATTATAAATTAAAACCAGCTAATCTAAAATCACAATTAAAAACAATAAATACAATAAAATACAATAAATGGCCAGCGGACTAAAAGAAGCCAGGGTCCCCTGAGGCCGGGATCTAATTAGGAAAGGCCTGCTGAAAGAGATCCATCTTTAGTGCTTTTTAAAAGCTACTCAGGCTTGTTATCTGATGGATCTCGTTTGGCAGGTCATTCCACAATTTGGGGGCGATTACCGAAAAGGCCCTCTGGGAGGTTGCAGACAACCTAGATTTTTGTGGCTGAAGCAAATTCCTCCCAGAGGACCGGAGTGCGCGAGGAGGATTGTATGGGAGGAGGCAGTTCTGGAGATAAGTTGGACCCAAGCCATTTAGGGCTTTAAAGGTAATAACCAACACCTTATACTGGGCCCCGAAACTGATAGGCAGTCAGTGGAGAGATCTTAATACTGGAGTTATATGGTCTCTCTGAGATGTTTCTGAGACCACTCTGGCTGCCATATTTTGTACCAACTGAAGTTTCCGGACCAAGCATGAGGGCAGCCCCATGTAGAGCGCATTGCAGAAATCTAGACGAGAGGTTACCAGCGCGTGCACCACAGTCTCGAGGTCCTTTACTTCCAGGAAATGGCACAGCTGGCGTATCAGCCGAAGCTGATAACAGGTGCTCCTGACTGTCACATTCACCTGACTTGTCATCTGAAGCGATGAATCAAGGAGCACCCCCAGACTGCGAACACAGTCCTTAACGGAGAGCGTGACCCTGTCCAGGACTGGAGGTTGCAACCCAACTCCGGTTTTGGGGCCGCTACCGTGAGCACCTCCATTTTGTCTGGATTTAATCTCAATCTGTTTTTCCTCATCCAGCCCATTACTGCTTTAAGACGAAATACCCTTCCTCCCTCTGAGTTTAGACAAGTATGGGGCAGACACAGGGGAAATCATCATAGTTGCCCCATATTGCATCTAGTTTCTACCACAGAGAACAGACTACTGGTTGATAAGACAGTTGGAATTATATAGTTTGCAGTCTTTCTGTTTTGAGTCCTAGCTCAAACTGTGAAGAGGTAATTAGAATAACACTGAAGACAAGTAATCAAACAGTGAAGGATAGACCACCATATTACATACAACCTGTGAATCTAAGACATGTTGAATGCCTTAATTAGAAGGTGCTATGCTAGAAGAAGGATGCCCTATGGATTGCTTGTGTCTGTACTAAAAACCAGATCAATATAATCTGGGAAACAAGTGCCATGCTAGAGAGAAAATGTATATTTGCTTTTTAGATATGTTCAGATTAGCACTGAAGACAAGTTCACATTGTTCCATCTTCCTTTTATATATGCAATTCTGATTTGTCCATGTCATTGCATATGGTTGCAGTCTTCTAGCATTGCTTCTCTGCATGTGAACGTACAGTAGTGGAGTGGTAAAGTTTTGATTTGCACTCCCTTCTCAGAACAGTCCTCTTAGTCACACACCCCAAGGAGAATCCAAAAATACAGGCAGCTCTGTTGATACATACTACAAAATAGTTCTAGCAGTTCATAGAATAATAGAATTGCAGAGTTGGAAGAGACCACGAGGGCCATCCAGTCCAACCCCCTGCCATGCAGGAAATCACAATCAAAGCATCCCTGACAGATGGCCATCCAGCCTCTGTTTAAAGAACTCCAAGTAAGGAGACCCCACCACGCTCCGAGGGAGTGCGTTCCACTGCCGAACAGCTCTTACTGTCAAAAAGTTCCTCCTAATGTTGAGGTGGAATCTCTGTTCCTGGAACTTGCATCCATTCCTCCGTGTTCCAATCTCTGGAGCAGCAGAAAACAAGCTTGCTCCATCCTCAACGTGACATCCCTTCAAATACTTAAACAGGGCTATCATATAGCCTCTTAACCATCTTTTTTCCAGGCTAAACATACCCAGCTCCCTAAGTCTCTCCTCATAAGGCATCGTTTCCAGACCTTTCACCATTTTAGTCGCCCTCCTCTGGACACGCTCCAATTTGTCAATATCCTTTTTGAATTGTGGTGCCCAGAACTGGACACAGTATTATAGGTGAGGTCTGACCAAGGCAGAATAGAGCGACACTATTACTTCCCTTGATCTGGACACTATACTTCTATTGATGCAGCCCAAAATAGCATTGGCCTTTTTAGCTGCTGCATCACACTGTTGACTCATGTTCAACTTGTGGTCTACTAGGACTCCTAGATCCCTTTCGCATGTAGTCTCATTCAGCCAGGTCTCCCCCATCCTATATCTATGCATTTCATTTTTTCGCCCTAAGTGCAGTACCTTACATTTCTCCGTATTGAATTTCATTTTGTTAGCTTTGGCCCAGCTCTCCAGTTTATCCAGGTAATCTTGAATTTTGATCCTGTCCTCCAGGGTATTAGCTACTCCTCCTAATTTGGTGTCATCTGCAAATTTGGTAAGTATGCCCCTAATTCCCTCATCCAAGTCGTTGATAAAGATGGTGAATAGAACTGGGCCCAGGACAGAACCCTGTGGAACCCCACTGGTCACATCTTTCCAAGAAGAAGAGGAGCCATTGCTGAGCACCCTTTGGGTTCGGCCGGTCAACCAATTACAAATCCATCGAACTGTTAACTTGTCTAGCCCACATTTTACAAGCCTGTCTGCAAAATGTCATGGGGAACCTTGTCAAAGGCCTTACTGAAATCAAGGTATGCGATGTCCACAGCATTCCCTTCATCTACCAAGCTGGTAATTTTATAAAAAAAAAAGATATCAGATTAGTCTGGCATGACTTGTTACTCTGAAACCCATGTTGACTTTTTGTGATTATGGCATTGCCTTCTAAATGTTCACAGACTCTCTGTTTAATGATCTGCTCTAGAATCTTCCCTGGTATTGATGTCAGACTAACTGGACGATAATTGTTGGGATCCTCTTTTTTCCCCTTTTTGAAGATGGGGACAACATTTGCCCTCCTCCAGTCTGCTGGGACTTCTCCTGTTCTCCAGGAGTTCTCAAAGATTATTGCCAATGGCTCTGAGATTATATTTGCCAGCTCTTTTAATACTCTTGGATGTAGTTCATCTGGTCCTGGAGATTTAAATTCATTGAGATTAAGAAGGTATTCCTGTACTACCTCTTTACTTATTCTGTGCTGGATTTCCCCTGTTGTGTCTTCTGTACTTTTATCCTCAGGTTGGTCCCCCTTTACCTTTTCTGAAAACACTGAGGCAAAGAAGGTGTTGAGTAATTCTGCCTTTTCTCTGTCCCCTGTTAGCATTTTGCCATCTTCTCCGCGTAGTGGCCCTACCATTTCCTTCTTCCTCCTTTTGCTGCAGACATACCCCCAAAAAACCCTTTTTATTGTTCTTAACCTCTCTAGCAAGCCCGAGCTCATTCTGTGCTTTATCTTTTCTGACTTTACTCCTACATGTGTTCGCTATCTGTTTGAATTCTTCTTTGGTGATTTCCCCCTTTTTCCATTTCTTATACATGTTCCGTTTAAAACTTAGCTCTGTTGATATTTCTTTAGTCATCCATCCTGGTTTCTTGAGACACCTCCCATTTTTCTTTCTCAATGGTACTGTTTGAAATTGTGCCTTCAGTATCTCCCTTTTGAGAAAGTCCCATCCGTCTTGAGGTCTCTTCTCCTTTAGTATTCCTGACCATGGGATCACCCCCAGTATTTCCCTGAGTTTATTGAAATCAGCTCTCCTAAAGTCAAGAATGCGTGTCTGACTATGCCTGGCTTCTCCTTTCCACTGTATAACAAACTCCAGGAGAACATGATCACTCTCATGTGAACAGGATCCCACCACTTGCACCCCATTAACCAGGTCATCCCTGTTGGTTAGGATCAGATCTAAAATAGCTGACCCCCTTGTTGCCTCTTCCACCTTTTGGACCATGAAATTGTCTTCCAGGCAAGTAAGGAATTTGCTAGACCTTGTAGTTTTGGCTGAGTTAGATTTCCAGCAAATATCAGGATAGTTGAAGTCACCCATCACTACTACATCTCTCCTTTCTGCGTGTGTGTTCATCTGTTCTAGAAAGGCATCATCCAATTCCTCCGTCTGGCTTGGGGGTCTGTAGTAGAGTCCCACAATAACATCCGTGTTGTTTCCCTCCCCTTTAATTTTTATCCAGATGCTCTCCACCTGGCTTCCAGTATTGATGTCATGGATCTCTTCACTGGTGTAAATATCCTTGACATATAATGCTGTTGCCTTATGTCCAGTTGTGAGTCTCTACTAGAGTAGACCCAAATAAATAAATGAAACTTACATATGTGTCAACTTACTATGGTTCTATTGATTCAACTATCTATTCTATTTGGGATTGATAATTGGATGTAGGCCTTTATCTTCATCAGGAACAGGTCTCCTGCTCAAGACCAAACTCTCTCTCTCTCTCTCTCTCTCTCTCTCTCTCTCTCTCTCTCACACACACACACACACAGGTATGTTTCCTTTCCCAGTGTGCTGATTGGCCACTTAGGAAACAAACCCAACAAATCCCCTCCCTCCTCTCACTCCCTTAGCCAATCACCACCCACATGCAAATTCCCTCTCCACCTCACAATCCACTCCTGCCACTCAATCTGCATCTACACCCCCAGCCTCACAAGGGCCCCTCCCTCCTTTCACTCCCTCAGCCACTCATCACCCACAGGAAAACAATGCAATATTTTTTCCTAAAATAATACCATGTAGCTGAACCGTGTGAAAGGAACACTGCCACTCCAAGCTCCACACCACAACCACTGCTTGAAACCCCAGCAAGGCACATAATGGCATTTATTACACTGGGTAAGACTATACTAGTATATTACATAGTACAGGAATAGTTTATGAAAATATATTGTTGCTGGGAAGATTCCTCCTCCCATCTTCAACTACAATTTCAGCTACTCTTAGAAGGAACAAGAAGCCCTGGGGGTGGCAGATGATGTCACCATTCCTGCTGACCAAGAAGTCATAGAATCATAAGAGTTGGAAGAGACCACAAGGGCCATCTAGTCCAACCCCTTTCCATGCAGGAATACCCAATCAAAGCACTCCTAACAGATGGCCATCTAGCCTCTGTTTTAAAACCTCTAAAGAAGGAGACTCCACCACACTCTGAGGCAGCACATTCCACTGCTGAACAGCTTTTACCATCAGGAAGTTCTTCCTAATGTTTAGGTGGAATCTCTTTTCCTATAGTTTGAGTCCATTGTTCCATGTCCTTGTCTCTGAAGCAGCAAAAAACAAGCTCTCTCCATCCTCAGTATGACATCCCTTCAAATACGTATTTAAATATTGTTATCATATCACCTCTTAACTTTCTCTTCTCCAAGCTAAACATACCCAGCTCCCAAACATACACAGGTCCTCATAGGGTATGGCTTCCAGACCTCCCACCATTTTGGTCATCCTCATCTGGACACATTCCAGCTTGTCAATATCTCTCTTGAATTGTGGTGCCAGAACTGGACACAGTATTCCAGGTGAAGTCTGACGAAAGCAGAATAGAGTGGCACTATTACTTCCCTTTATCTAGACACTATACTCCTATTGTCCCAACACTTCTGACTTGCAGCTTTTGGCCCCAGTACGCCACAGTGAATGTACACACAAGGATGGTCATGACTGCTTATATGCTGAAGGTGGGGGCAAGTATGAGCCAGCTAGAATTAAGTGTGGTTTAACTGTATTTGTTTGTATAGGAATATGTAGTTTTCCTTTAGAAGGCATATACTCAGGTAAGCCTCCCCCGCCACACTCTTTATGGAGAAAAACTTTCTTCATTGTGACACTATGTACTAAATAGTAGTATGCACTACACAAATTACATCCTTCTGCAAAACACAAGCACTTCATGTTAATAAAAACTGAAATAACATCAGAACACATTCACTTCCAGAAACTTAAAATACATTTACATTCCTATCTGTCCATATAGTTGCTCCCTAAGAAATCTCCAGTACCTTTCTATTGTTCTCTATTCTGAAAACATTGTCCTAATAAATTTCTATATGAGTAATGAAAAATAGATGAATGAAATTATTTTTTTAAAGGAAAACCTGTCACAATAGGATTCATGTTCTTTTGAAATTTGAATGAATGTGAATGATTTTTCACAGCATCTGCTTCCCATGGAGGCTTATGGACACCAGTCATCTCCAGACATGTATAGCTGCGCTGGCAAAAAGGGATTGGCAAAGGGAGGATAATGGAGCTATTCGTCCATTCTTCTCTCTCCCACCTGTTGTATTTCTCATATATACTCATCTGTTTCACTTTGCCATCTAGCTTCAACCCCAAAACTGGCCCATATTGAGAGAGGGCTGCTTGAAAGTATGAGGCTGGATAGCTCCCACCTTAAAAGTAATGGCTAGAATGGTGCAGGGTGTGTGTGTAGTCCTGCACCTGGAGCTTGAGTCAGTGAAAGAGCAGGCAAGACAGCTTAATTGAGCTCTATAGCCATTAGTGTTAGTGCAGGGATGGCTTGTCCTAAGCCAGTGCTACTCAAAGAGAGGACCTATGGACTGGTTCTTGTCCATGAGCCATTGGTTGCCATACCACAGTGAGTTTCTGGGAAGGAAAGAAACAGTTGTAGCCAATAGGCACAAATATGGAGGCAATCCCTGGCTTGTTGTTAACTGCTGTCAAGTTGACTTCGACTTATGGCAGCTCCATGAATGAGAGATCTCCAAGTCACCCTCTTATCAACAGCCCTGCTCTTGCAGACCCAGGGACATGGCTTACTTGATTGAGTCTATCCATCTGGAATGCAGGCTTCCTCTTTTCCTACTGTCTTTTACCTTAGCAAGCATTATTGTCTCTTCTAGTGAGTCATATCTTCTCATGATATGGCCACTCTTAATTTAGTCACATTGGCTTGTAGGGAGAGTTCAGGCTTTATTTGCTCTAGGATTCATTTCTTTGTCTTTTTAGCAGTCCACGGTATCTGTAGAACTTGTCCATAGCACCACATTTCAAATGAGCTGATTTTCTTTTTATCAGCTTTCTTTACTGTCCAGCTTTCACAACCATACATAGAAATGGGAAATGCAATGGCATGAACAATCCTAACTTTAGTATTCAATGATATACAGTGGATTTTATCAGACCAGGCAAATATGGTGTCATAGGGATGCCTAATGATCGTGAAAGGATACACATACCAGACAATGACATCCTTTTGCAATCATATCTTGCCAATAAGGCATACTTTTTTATTGACAGCCCAAGCTGTGAGTAGATCTCCCATTCTGCTTTTCTGCTGGCATTGCTGGTGTTTGAATCCATGCGTCATTGTACTCACATGAATGTAGCATCAATGGTCAAACACTTCTGGGTGAGATTGTGACAGCCAGGTAGGGGATGCTCTTTTCATGACACACACACATATGTGTATGTGGGACTTTAAATGTGTGTTTTAGTGCACAAGAGATTGAAGTAACCACAGGACCATTGCATTGATTTCCCATGCAAGCAAGTGATGCTTAACATCTAGCATTTCTCACACCATAGATGGAAAAAGTCTTTGTGGTAAAATTTTAAGCATCACTTGCTTGCAGGGGAAATCAATGCAATGGACCTGTGGTTACTTCAATCTCTGGTGCCCTCTTTCTTGGGGACTGGAATATATATTGAGTGTTTCCTATCTATGGGCCATTATTATGTTTTCATAGTTGTTGACAGATTTTAGTTAGAATAGAATAGATTCTGTTTCTGTAGGCTGAAACAGTTCTATTGGTATGCTATCGGTTCCTGGTGGTTTATTTCTCCCAAGTGCTCTGTGTGCAGCTTCCACGTCACTTTCTAAATCTGGAGGTTTATCTTCACATGGTTCTTTCTTGGATGAATCTGTCTCCCTTTCATCTCTTTTATATAGTTCTTCTGTGTATTGTTTCCATCATCTTTTTATTGCTACTTGGTCATGTAAAGTGTTCCCCTGCTCATTATAGAACATCCCATCCTTGGTTTAAATTTTCCTTAGATTTCTTGGATCTTGTGAAAGAGGTCTCTTGTTCTTCCTTTTTTGTTGTCACTTTCTATATCTCTGCATTGATTATTATTGTAGTTCTCCTTGTCCCTGCACACAAGTCATTAAACAGTTGCATTCAGGGTCCTGACTCTATGGAGATTTTCAGATGGGACTTATATTGCATGGCAGACATGGAACAGGGTTGAGAAAGGGGCTCCCTTTCAGACAACTTCGACACCTTACGTCCTGCTACCGTCCTGTTCCTGTCCTGCTTCCGGGGTATTCTATTCACGATGAAATATCGTGAATAGAACACCCCTTCCGTGTCTGTTACAGAATCAGGGATGTGGAAAAAGGAGCCCCATCCCTGTTCTGAGATGACAGACATGCAGGAGGAGCTCTGTGCCGAGCACTTCCGGCCACGAACGAGACATCCAGGTAATTGGAAACCCCCCCCCCGGGTTACTTGTTTTTGAAAATTTATTTTTGCATTTTATTTCTTCCTTTGACAGCTGGGGGGGGGTGTTGTTTTTGAATTTCCCTCCCACTCATTCTCTCATAAGAACGAGCGGGATTTCAGCTGGCTGGTCGTAAAGGCAGCCTTACAATGGCCGCATTTACAGCTGGCCAGCAAAGAGGGAGGAAGCCCGTTCCTACAACAGAATGGAGGTAAGTGTGCAAACATTCACCTCCATTCCATTGCAGGAACGGGAGAGGAGGTGGTGGGCAGTAATGGGGCATTTTGGCCCCATGTGAAAATCTCCTATTTCTGTCACCTTTTACTTTTGGTTCTCATCTGTTCTTAACTGCTTGAAGTCATCCATTGAGGCGTCTCTTTCTTTTTGGCTACAGATAGTGTCATTTTGAAATCCTCCTTGACAATGTCCCTGGCTTCAGTCCAGAGTTCTTCTGGTTCCCGATCAATTAGGCTTAACTGTGCAAATCTATTTTTTACAATATCGTTACATTTTATGGGGTGTTCTTCAGGTTGTATTTCAGATGATAGTTGGTTTTGTGTTCTTCTTTAGCTTTACTCTAATTATTGATATTAGTAGTTCATGGTCTGTGCCACGATCTGCTCCTGCTCTAGTTTTTGTAGAAGGAATGGAGCTTCCCCATCTTCTGCTTCCAATTATGTAGTCTATTTGATTTCTATATTGGCTATCAGGTGATGTCCATGTATACAGTCAATTCTTGGGTTGCTTGTAGAATGTGTTTGCGATGAACAAACTATTCGCCTTGCAAAGTTCAGTCAGTCACGCTCCTGCTTCATTTCTTGATCCTGGGCCAAATTTTCATACAATGTTTGATTTTGCTCTGTTGCCTGTTTTTGCATTCCAATTGCCTCTAATTAAGAAGTCCTGTTTTGGTGTGTGATCAGTTTCCCCCTTTAGTGTAGAATCTTTCCAATTCTTTTTCTGCCTCTGTAGTTGTAGCATAAATTTGCCATTCCCTGGCCCAATCCCAGGCATGATGCCAATCCCTGGCACATTGGGGGAAAGCCTGCATTTCTGCCACATCAGTTAGCTTAAGAAGCACTGTCCTGAGCTACTTTGTAAGAATTTCTAACATCTGTTCATTTACTAATGTACATATTGAGCAGTATCAATTTTCATAGAAACAGAAACATATTTTTGCAAATCTGCTTAAACTATCTTGCTGTCCAGCTGCAGAAGCTTAATGGTCTGAACATTGCTTCTGCTTACGCCTCAGAGTTTTTCAGTTTCCCCCATTTGCTTGCAGTCCCTGCTCCCTTCTTAGCCTGCCAATATCTCTCCTGAAGGTTCTTCTTGCTCCCACTCCTTGCTGCCCAGCATTAAGCTTTTTTAAGATGATCACTATATCAAAGATTTGTATCTCTCTCTCTCTCTCTCTCTCTCTGGCTTTTCTTCACAAACGAAGATTCAGGAAGGACTCATCCCATGCTTTCTGCAAGCGTGCTGATGACTGAAAAGGCCGATCCGAGATAAACAAGTCCGGCTGCAGAAAGCAGAGCAGAACGTCTCCTTGGGTGATGTTTCCAGGTTGTGATTCTTTCTGTGTTGTCATTTCTCTTCAAGACTTGTTCGTCGTGAGTTCTCAAATAAGGCTGCAGCATTGTGGATAGTTTGTCTCCATGCCTCCCAATGTGAGGCCATGGCGGACCATTGTTGGTGATCAATTTGGCCGAGCCTGAGATGTTGCTTCAGGGAGTCCTTGTATCGCTTTTGGAGTGCCCCTCCTACGCTGACCCGTGGCAAGTTCACCGTAGAGTACTATTTTGGGGAGGCAATGGTCCTCCATCCTAGAAATGTGCCCTGCCCAGCGCAGCTGTGTTCTCAGTATCGTGATAACAATATGAAAAACACCCTTATGGATTAAAATTCATGTAGGTTGCTTCTAGAAATACAAAAATAGTCCATAATTATTCTTTGGGTAGCAGAGGATAGTTTACAAGTGGGGAAGAACACTAATATTATGTAAAAAAAGCAAAATCTTTTCACATAAACAGTTGTCTTGGCTTACATGCTGGGAGAAAGGTGGAATATTAATTAATTATGTAATTTATTAATTAGCGTTCCATACAATTAGAAACATACAGAAAAAATCTTTACACCACATTTATCAATTCCTTTTTTTAAACGGGCAGTATAGAAAAGTCTATAATCCAGCTTTGTATATATAGAAGTGCAGTGGCTTTGCAATTATGGTTAAACTATGCATTTGCAGGCAATACAAAGCCTATATCTACTCACTTACATCTCTGTCCATTTGTTTTCCAGATTTTCTTGATGAAATCCAAGGGCCTTTCTTAACTTTCCTTCGAAGGCCATCTTTTTACTTAAAGAAGTTACATTTTCTATTAAGCTATACTGTATACGCTGAACCTGAATTCATATGAAGGAGCCCAAACTCTCTGCTGCATGAGAGATTGCCTCTATGCTGAGGAAAGGGCTGCAAAGGAGATCAGGGAGAGTAAATATCAGTGAGGTTGCAGTCCTTTGCAGTGCACACACTCCCCTAGGAACCAATTTAGGAATTAACAATGAAGCAGCAGCAGAAATGGGAAATCAAAGATGGTACTGAGAAAGCACCCACCCACCACACTTCCCTTTCCATACAAACCCTCTTTCTCCTAAAACATGTGATTCGTTTTCTAACTTTATAATAATACTAGTAAAAATTCAAAGGTACATGTGCAGCTAAATTTATTTCCTCTGTTGCTGTTGTTGTGTGCCTTCAAGTCATTTCTGACTTACAGTAACCCTAAGGCAAACCCATCATGGAGTTTTCTTGGCAAGATTTATGGGGGTGGGGTGCCATTGGCTTCCTCCAATGCTAAGACAGTGTTACTTGCCCAAGGTCACTCAGTGGGTTTCCATGGCTGAAGGATGGTTTGAACTCTGGGTGCCCCAGAGTCCTAGCCAATGTCTAAGCAATCAGATAATCCTCATAGAATTTGCTGGGAATCCTACCTACCTTTGCAGCTTTTCCCATAGTTTTTAAAAAACAGTGAGGGGTGTGTGCATTCCTGCTCATTAGGACATGCAATTCACTTTGAATTGCTTCTCCATATGAGAGGAAACACAAAGCTAATTGGACAGGTGAGTGTGGGAGGTGGGGCTTGCTAACAGGACAAGCGCCCATTGCCACCATGTTGGATTTTCATCTTAGCGAGCAATCACTAAGGCGATAAACAGAGTGGGGTTTTTTGTTGTTGTTGTTATTATCCTTTTAATCTGAAAATGCATTCTATTGCTCCAGCACACCTTACATGACTTTTTAAAAAAAGTGAGGCAGTGGCAAAGAGCTAACGTGAGTAAATCACTTGTGACTGCCATCTTGCATGTGAAGCTTATGGAGGCTTCTGGGGCCAAAACCACCATCAAGACAAGTCACTGCTGCTGTGAAATGTCATTAATGTGAGGTACTCCATTTCCCCCCTCCTCATATAGCTTGGCTACTAGTCCAGCACTGAAATCACTACATTTCACCACAAATTGGTCATATGAAAAAAGCAGAGCAGCTAGCCAAGGTACTATATTCCCCTGGAAACACAATTCTTGCATATTGCTAGCCTAGCAAATCAGTGTTTATGTGCGGGTTAAAAAATGATCAGGTAGAAAGCCAAGCAGTTGGTGGTCTCTTATTCAGCCCCTGGAAACCAGAAGAATAGTGGGAGCTTTGCAGCATTCTTCTTGTTTCATGGCAAAAGGAGCCTGGAGGCATTGACTGAATGCTTGTTAGCAAACAGACATGAGATTAAATGAGTACTTTCCATAGTTGTTCTAACATTGTGACTAAGCATTATCAAGGAAACACAGCTTCCTGGTTGTCTCCCTACCTTTACCAGATTAAGTGAGAATTTGTTTCTGCAATTGCTATAAGACAGGCTGTGACTGGATATTTTTATTGTGTTTTTTGGGGGGCAGGAGAAGGAAACTCAAGACTGTATTCTTGTGGGGTCATTCTGCTAGCACAACACTTCTGCTGCTTCTGGAAATCTGATTTTCATCCTAGCACAAGTATCAAAACCAGTACTTTTATTTCCAGCTTGAGCACTTGTACCACTTATTGTTTATCATTCTAACCTATTTCTTAGCATTTTTCAAGACCATAGTCTTCCTAAGGGAATTTACAACATTAAAAGAATACAAATATGGTAATAAAATTATGTCACACATGAGCTATTATATATAAAATGAATTTCAGCAAAATACCATTTCAAAATATCTATTAACAGGGGTCAATAATGTTTTCACTTTTAATAAAAGAAAACAAAGTTGCTTTGAAAACCCTCTTAAGCTCTCTCATTGTTCACCCTGCACTTAATATGCACACTTAGCACATTTTAGAGCATTGCAGATAGACATGCAACCAGAGGAATTGCTCTCTACTAAAGCCACCAAAACATCCCCTGTCATATAACTCTTAATTAGGTAACAGTATGCCATTTCTTGTTTGAAATGAAGGATGGAATGAAGGTATATCAAGTACAGTGCAGTGTGTGTGTGTGTGAGAGAGAGAGAGAGACAGAGAGAGAGAGAGGGAGAGAGAGATAGGGAGAGAGAGAGATGTCTTTATACTTTGCTAAATCTTGTTTGGTGAGAATACAATAAAAGTTTGTACAATAAAAATATTAATACATATATTTCCTGATTATTATTTTTTTAGGGCAGGATTTAGTGTTTGAAGATGAAATTGCAGCATTGCAGCCACAGGTAAACAAACTTACTACTCTGGGAGTCAACAAGATCATTGCACTTGGTCACTCTGGCTTCACTGTGGACAAAATGATTGCTCAGAAAGTTAAAGGTGTGGATGTTGTGGTCGGGGGACATACAAACACATTTCTTTATACAGGTATGCCATTTCTTCAACAAAGGGGAGGTTCTGATTGGTAATTTAACTATTTCAGTTACGTTTAGCATTACAGTATATATATATTTAGCATAGTGCTAAAAATAGTGCTAAATGTTCCATTTTTAATGCCTTGATTTTGTATATGATACAAGCTCCTGCATATTCTTGTTTGCTGGGTTTGGAATTTGGGACTGAATGGGAATTTACAAAGGTGTGTGCTTGCTATCCATCCATTTGCCACTGCTTTCAGTGGGGAATATAATTCC
Organism: Gambelia wislizenii; assembly: GCA_030847615.1. Taxonomy (NCBI): domain Eukaryota; kingdom Metazoa; phylum Chordata; class Lepidosauria; order Squamata; family Crotaphytidae; genus Gambelia; species Gambelia wislizenii. The sequence goes on along the minus strand of JAUMIR010000001.1, from coordinate 156,986,155 downwards.
AAACAACGTAAGCATTTTGGGATTTTGGAACTTCTAGTCCAAAATTCTGTCCAAGTTAGTCATTTATGGGAGAAGCTCCCTCATCTGGACAAAACTTTGAAAAATATAGGATGAAATCAAGGAGAATAAATAGTTTGGCCTGAGAGGTTCCCAACTCTGCCCCCATTTATTTGACTGACATAAAAAGGTGTAGAGATCATCAGTGTCACATCTTCTGCTTTTGCATGTTCTATTTTCAGCATCTAGACTTTGCTTTGGTCACATCTTTAGGTCCCCCCACCCGCTAATTCATCATAGTTTCCTTTTCTTCTTAGGAAATTGTTGACTTTGGTTTTCAGTTATGCGCCTAGGCTACTGGGCCTTTTTCCTGTAACCAACATAATCATGACAGAAACAAGTTGTCTCTTTGGCCTCTTGGTTTTGCTTGTGGTTTCCTGACTCCCTGTTCATTCACTCTGTCATGCTGTATGAACCCTCTTTCTTCTGGCATATTAAATTTTTCCTCTGACATATGTTTGGCCATACTGCTTCAGTGAGAACAAAGTTGCTTGCATCCAAAATGCTAAAATAGTACTCAGAGAGTGTGTTTTGTTTTTAAAGCCTTCTGAAATAGCCATGTGGGTTAACTTCCCTTGGTTTAAATCACAATTGGCTTGGTAATTACTGGATTTTCCAAAAAGGGTACAAAAAGAAAGAAGTGCCTTTTTAAGAAGTTTTCTCTCCTGGCATATAATGTTAGGCTGTGTGTGCAGATGACATCATGCACAATCACCTTATTTTTATTTATTTATTTTTCAATATGCCTAGAGAGCAGCTGGCCTTAGAAACCTGATCTGCTGAATGCTAACTGTGTGTGTACAGGGTATCATTTTACATTCTCATCTGGAATGTAATTTTTTGATGAGTTTAAATGTGGACAAACTGTATTCTGGACCAGGTAGTGGTGAACACCAGCATTATCACTAATCAGAAACAGCCCACACTGATACCAGCAGTTGATGACCAAATTACCTTACAATCCCAACTTCAAAATAAGTGCCAGCGAAGATGGAAAACACACCTAGGAGTGAGCTGTTATGAAGACATAGCAACACAGTGCCTTACTCTGTTCCATTGCTGTTTCTTGTGCATCTTGGCTCACTTCCTTGTTCCAGGATTCACCTTGTCTTGATGAGAATAGGCTTCCATTGTCTGAGAATCTTCTGCAAAACACGTCAATAGCGTAATTGCTTTGGTTACAACTGGATGATCAATTCCAAGGCTTTCCCTTATGTCCCAACATGCCTCTGCCCCCCTTTGACTCTTCCTACTTTGGAACCCAGGTTCTGCCCAAATTTCCCAGGTTGGAGCATGTGGCTTTAAAAAAAAAAATCCTGGTTGACATTATTGCACTTTGTTCACAAACCTAATGAGGTTCAAACTTCTGTTTCTTTTTTTGTTGCAATTGGAGAGAGATGTCCAACACAGAGCTTGGAAGAATTACTCTCTTTTAGGGGGGGGCTACAACTACCCATGCTGGCTGGGGATTCTGGGAGTTGTAGTCCAAAAAGTAAGTTTTCCTACCTCTGGTCCAGAAGCCCCCCCTGGGTGCCACAGTTTGGATGCTTTAGCCCATTTTTAATGCTCTGATTTGGATGCTTTAGCCCATTTTTAATGCTCTGATTTGGTTTTTGAAAGGCATGGCAGTAGTTGACTCACCATTATTATCTACATGTTGAGATTTTCAGCACTGTAAAAATGCACTTGGGAGCTGTCCAGGAGCCAAGGATTTTAAGACAAGTGGAGATGTCAGTGGCAACATTTACAAAGAATCATTCATGGCTATGAGGTGCTGGCTGGCTGACTAGCTAGGGAGCTGTGAAATGCAAAAGTGACAAGAGTTTTTCCAGTGCACTTACCAGTGTCCTGGTAACTTTCTCAAACTGAAATAATATTTACTGACTCAAACTCTAGTGCATTTCTGAAAATAAACCCATGACTTCTAGCAAATGAAATGAAATGAAATAATGGTGTCTTGTGTAGTTTGTGTGTGGGCGTGTTCAGTGACAAAGAATCTGACTTTAACCAGACCGTGAATATGTAATGAAATTTTCCGTTCTCATTTAGAGATTTCTGTCTTGTAGTTCAATCCTTGTCCATGTGAAAAGAATAATCTAGTTTCCTCTGGGTTTTCTCCCCACCCCAAGTCAGTATCCAAAGGGTAGTAGGCAATGTTCAGTCCCAACACCACAGCTTTTCATGTGCTCCTTCACCACGTGCAATCTCATTGTCTTGCAAACTTTAATCCCTTTTGCCAGGAATTTCTTTAATGCAAACATCCCATAGACTGGTTACTTTAAAAAAAAAAAAAGACTGAAGAATGACATTGGTGAATGGAGGTGTTGGCCATTCATCTCCTCCTCTCCCAGCAGCTACCTAGATTTTCCTCAACCTCACTGACCAGGTTTCTGGCACCCTCTCCACCTGGTAAAAGTTGACCAGTCAAACCAGAAGAAAATATTGCTTTAACTTCCACTTGAAGACTAAGAGAGGAAGAGATAGATTGGAGAGAGATTTCTATAGCTGAGGTGTGTCACAATGGAGAAAGTCCATCTCCATTGGCCATCTATTTACCCTCAGAAGGCAGGGACACCTGAATGAAGGATGCAGCCTGGAGTAATAACACAGAGACACATATTGGTATAGACCAGTGGTTCCCAAACTTTGGTTTTCCAGATGTTTTAGACTTCAGCTGTCAAAATTCCTGACTGTTGGCCAAGTCAGCTAGGGCTTCTGGAAATAGGAATCCAAAACACCTGGAAAACCAACGTTTGGAAATCACTGGTATAGACAGTTTCTGCTCATGCATGGGATTCCAGGCCAGAACTAACAATGAGCTGGAAGAAGTTTGTCTAAAGCTTGCAGAGCACTACGGTTCCAGGAGAAGGTAATCTCATATCTTCCCTCCGGTATGCAAGAAGCAAAAGGAGATCCGTGGCTGGAGAGGGGCCCCCAGCTATCAGGAAATCATCTCAGTAATCAAGCAGCATTAAGATTCTTTTGCTGCAGGTAACTTTTCAAGGAAAATTGTAGAGATAGCACCACCTGTGGCAATGTAGCCTAAATTTATAACACCCTGTGTTCTTCAGTGTCAACTTTTTCTGCTGGACACTTGCTAATTTGGGGGGTGGGGGGTGGTCAGCAAAAGATAGCAAGCATCTACTGAAGAAAGTAAAAAAAGCCAATGCATCTACTAAAAAGATGCATAAGACACTATATTGAAATGCATTTTTTTATGTTTGCAGAGAGGTATGCATCACCACAAGAGTGGATAAACACAACTGAAGTAGACTGGCTCAAATGGAAAGAAACATTCTATTCTTGCAGTAATGGAGTGGTATAACACACAAGATAATGTAATAAAGGAGAACCCCCATAGTTACTATGGTTGTGATCCTACCGAACCACAAACACAACAGTAGTAGTTGGGAAGCCATGTACTGTATATAGCCACAGGTATTTTCAGGCCTTTTACAGAAGGTACTCACTTGGCTTAGTAGGCAAGCCTTTTCTTGTAGACTTCCGAATCTCAGCAGCAGTGCTTTAGTCTTCTCATGTTTTCCCCGCCTTTTTTTCTACCACAGGAATCTGAGCACCAACGCCTCACAGAGTTCTTTCCTGTTTTCTAGCTGAACTAAATGTACTTTGAACATTACGAAGGGGAAAACAACATTCATGCAGTCATCATTTTTACAGGCACTCCTCCTTCAAATGATATACCTGCTGGTGATTATCCGTTCATGGTGAAATCAGATGAAGGGCATGAAGTTCCTGTTGTTCAAGCTTACGCTTTTGGAAAATATCTTGGCTACTTGAATATCACCTTTGATGACAATGGAAATGTAATTAAAGCATCTGGAAATCCTATCCTACTAGATAGCAGTATCCCTGAAGGTAAGGTGCCAGCATGTTTTGAGTGTTAGACTATGACTTTGGAGACCAGGATTAGAATCCCTGCTCAGCCATGAAAACCCACTGGGTGACCTTGAACAAATCACACACTCTCAGCACTGAGAAAACTCTGTGATAGGATAAAATAAATAAATAAATAGGTTTGCCTTAGGGTCACCATAAGTCAGAAACAATTTGAAGGTGCACAACAACAGTTACAAGAAGGGGAAAAATCTGACCTTTTTGTCTGTAAGGACAGGTTGCTTACCTGTAACTGTAGTTCTTCAAGTGATCATCTGTGCCCTCATATACATATGGGATCTTTGCACATGTGCAGATCAGTCACGGAGCGTTATAAAGCTGAGTAGATTTTTGGTGGTAGCTCTGCCCTCCCAGGGCACTCTATATATAGCACCAGAAAGCTACTCCCCTCAGTTCTGAGTCCGTCATGAGAAGGAATGGTGGACCTTCAAGAAAAGAGGGGAGGAGGGCAGGTTTTGTGTGAGGGCACAGATGATCAATCGAAGAACTACAGTTACAGGTAAGCAACCTGTCCTCCTTCTTCATGGTCTCTGTGCCTCTCACACACATATGGGAGAGTAACGAGCTTACCCAGAAGGTGGGAGCAAGTCAGCTCAATATGGAAGACAATACCACTTTGCCAAACTCAATGTCTGCCCTTGCTCTGCAGTCCAGGCAATAATGTCTAATAAATGTTGATTGTTGAGACAAAGTTGCTACCCTGCAGACTTCTGGAAGGGAGATATCCAGGTGCCAAGCCTGCGTGGTTGCTACGGCTCTGATGGAGTGAGGCCGGATAGACAGAGGAGAGGTTTCTTGGCCAGTTCGTATGCCAGATGAATGGTGTTGATGACCCACTGGACTATCCTTTGTCCTCACATGGGAGATCCTGGGTTTTGGTCCCCGTAACAGATAAAGAGTCTAGGAGAGGACCTGAGGGCCGCCGTCCTGGAGGAGTAAAAGGCTAGTGCTCTTTGGACATCCAGCATGTGTAGAGCCCTTTCCAGATCAGTCGACAGGTTGGGGAAGAATGATGGTAGGACAACATCCTGATTAATGTGGTATGAGGAGACCACATTAGGCAGGAAGGCGGGGTCCAAGCGGAGGACGACCTTGTCTCTGTGGAATGTTGAATAGGGTCTATCTGCCTGCAGTGCCATCAGTTTACCTGCCCTTTTGGCTGAGGTCACCGTGACAAGGAAGACAGTTTTGAAGGTGAGTAGGCATAGGTTGATGGAGGTTAGAGGCTCAAAGGGTTTGTGTAAGAGCTGAGAGAGAATAAGTGAGAGGGACCATGAAGGAACTGGGTCCCATACCGGAAGGTAAAGGTTGGATAGACCCTTGAGGAAGCGTTTGAGTTTGGGGTCTTGGAACAGCAAAGCTGAATGGCGGTCCTCCAGCTGGTGGGCCACAGTGGCTGCAAGGTGTACTCTTAAGGAAGAGTGTGCTGGACCTTGGTCTTTAAGGTGGAGGAGGTATGACATGACCACCCGAGCCTCCGTCGGTTAAGAAGGTAGGGAGAGATGCTGAGTGTATGAGAGGAAGCAAAGCCATTTGGCTGCATAGGACTTCTGTGTTGACAGTTTTCTGGCAGCTAGGAGGATTTCATGGATATGGTCCCTAGTGGGCAGATCCTCCAAGCTGTGAGCTGCAGAACCCCCAGGTTGGGGTGGTGGAGAGCACCTTCCTGTTGAGTTAAGAGGGTTGGGGATGAGGGAAAGTGGAGGTAGTCACCCTGTGCCATGTCAGGGAGCATGGTGAACCATGGTTATCTCGGCCAGTGAGGGGCTACAAGGATGGTATCTGCCTGGTCCTCTTGAAGCTTCATCAGTACCTTCGTGATGAGTGGAAAAGGCAGGAATAGATACAGCAGAGAACCAGTCCAGGAGCAGAGATAAGCGTCCCCAAGAGAACTCGGTCCGTGACCCCCCTGGGAAATGAACTGGTGGTTGCTGGAGGAAGCAGAGGTCTATATCAGGGCGAGCCCATCTCTTGCAGATTAGGGCAAACACTGCCTCTGATAGACTCCACATGTGAGGGAGTAGAGCCATCCTGCTAAGAGAGCCCACTAGCAAATTGTCAGTACCCAGAATGTGAACCACAATGGGGTGAATCTTCCAGGAAATGCACCAGTTTCAAATCCGGAATGCTATTGCAGTCAGGGTGGACGAGTGGGTTCCCCCTTGTTTGTTGATATAGTTGATGACTGTGGAGTTGTCACACATGATCTGGACTGTGGAGTGATGAGTCAGGTCCTGGAAGGATTTCATGGCATAGAAGATTGCTAACATCTCCAGAGCATTGATGTGGAGGTGTTGAAGATGATGGGGCCATATGCCCTGCACTGTGGAGTCACTGCAGTGAGTGCCCCATCCCTGTAGGGAGGCATCGGATGTCAGTAGTACCATAGGCTGTGGTCTTCTGAATGGGATACCCATCTATAGGTGAGTTGGGTGAAGCCACCACAGGAGGGACAGGTGCACTTGTAGAGGAAGGACGTCACTTGTTGGAGGAGTCACGGTTCAGCTGGAAATGGCAGAGGAACCAGAGCTGAAGAGGGCAGGTCCTGAGCTTTGCATGAGGGACCACCATGGTAGTCACGGTCATGTATCCGAGAAGGTGCATTATGAGGATGGCCTGAACCGAGTGTCATGAGAGAATGTGGTGGATCAGCACCATTAATGTTTCCTCCCTGGATAAGGGGAGAAACACTCAACTCTTGAGGGAGTCCAGGAGGGCCCTATGAAGGGTAAGGTTTGAGACAGAAGAAGATGAGACTTTTCCAGGTTGAGATGGGACCTAGCTTCGCCATGAGGGTCAGTGTTATACAGGCGTGGCTGCGAAGAGCAGATTTGGATGATGATACTAGTAGCCAATCATCCAGATAGGGAAAGATGCGGATGCCACTGGTGCGCAGATGGGCGACTACCACTGCCATCACCTTGGTGAATACCTGCAGGGCAATGGAGAGGCTGAAGGGAAGGACCTTGTATTGAAAAAGGGTGGAGCCCACTGTAAACCAAAGGAACGTCCTGTGCTGTTGATGTATCCTGATGTGAAAGTACACATCCCACAGGTCTATGAAAGCGAACCAGTCTCTGTGGTGTATGAGAGGAAGAATGGTTGTGAGGGTGACCATGCGGAACCTTGTATGGTGGATAAAGGAGTTGACTGCCCATAGATCCATGACAGGGTGGAGGGAGCCATCTTGTTTTGAAATGGTAAAGTAACAGGAGAAAAATCCCGAAAAAGCTGCCTTTGGAGGTAAGCATTGGATGGCATCTTTGGTAAGCAAGAAAGCTACTTTGTCCCGCAAGGTAGGAGACGGTGGCGTGCTGTAAAAAACACCCAAGGGGGCCGTTGAGCAAACCCATCTGTCAGATGAAATGCTTTAGCCACACGGTCATGTGGTTTGCCAGGTTTGGTGGTCATGATGAGGTAAGGAGGCAGGCGGTGGTAGGGGAGAGGTTGGAAGGCCAACAGCCATACTCAAGGCACTGTTTTGTTGTTGTTGAGTGCAGTTTCCCTTGCTGAAAGGAATGGGGGCGGTGGGATTTTGATGTACATTGAGGATGTTGTTGGTACTCTCCTTGCTACCGACGGAAGAAAGAAGAGGACAAAGAAGTGGGCTGGTATGTATGCTGTGGTTGCGGGATGCCCATCTTTTTCACTGTTGTGCGAGCTTTGACGAGGAGGCCATGGCATCATCTGTCTTTGCATTAAAGAGGCCTTCCCCATCAAAGGGGAGGTCTTCGATCCTCTGGCGAGTGTCCTCAGTGATACCCACAGATCTCAACCACGCATAACAATGAAGACCCACTGCCATCGCCATGGACTTTGCCGTGCAATCTGCTGCATGGCGGGATGCCATAATCTGATGAGCTGCTAGTTTGTGCGCTTCCTGTTGGAAGAGAGTGGCCACATTTTTGTGGCCCTCCGGCAGGTAGGGAAGGAAAGAGACCACCTTTTCCCATAGGAATCATTGATATCCCACTATGCAGGCTTGGTAGTTTGGCACCGTCACCACCAGGAATGTGAAGTAGAGCTGCCTACCCAGGATGTTGAGACGTCTACCCTCTCTGTGATTTGGCGAGCATCTGGGTGTGCTCCCAGTCCAGGACATCTTGCTGTAGTGGTTGGAAAGGTCGTCTGTGAACTATTAGAGGCATGCAAGCCAGAGGAGATCCTTGGCCACATGGGATGGAGATGGTTGATCCTGAAACCCGGGCTTCCTAGCTATCATCATCAGGTATCACAATGGCCTGGTCCTGTCAGGGGGATGGGACTGGGTGGCCTGCCAGGATTGGAGTGGCCTGTCCTCATTGTGGGGATGGGACCAAGTGCCATATGGTACTATATCCATATGCGGAATCAGTCGGGAATCCAAGTGTGATTTCACCCTCTTCGCAGTGGACAGGTCCAAGGCCTCGGTACTGTGATGTTTCTTGGCCCTTTTGTCAGTCTTGGAAGGCATAGTCTGTGCAGACAAGATGGAACGGCCCTTGCAGATCGACTTGGAGGTGGTATTGAGAGGCCGGTTTCAAGTGGCTAAGTTCACGGCTTGGAGAGACTGCTTCCAGATGGGTGCAAAGCCTGGAGAGCTGATTTTTCCACTCTTGATGGGTGGAACCCTAGCAGATAGAGCAAGCCAAAGGGTTATGGCCCTTGCCCAAGCAGAATAAACAGAGATTGTGGGCGTCAGACTGGGAAATTTTCCTGCCACACAAAGGGCTAGGCTTGAACAGGGCCGCGGAGGCCATGCAAGGCATGAACTCACGTGTACCAAGTCCAAAGGGTGTCCAGAAGAATAGTCAAAGAAAAAATACTAAGTTGTTCAGCTATGGAGGAGTGTTCCGAAGAACAGTCAAGAAAAAACAGTCCAAGTTTGAAGCCAAAATTGAAAGGAGAGCTACCCGAAGCAGAGTGTTCCGTGTGATCTGAGCAACGGATAAAAAGGAACTGAGGGGAGTAGCTTTCTGGCACTATATATAGAGAGAGTGCCCTGGGGGGTGGAGCTACTGCCAAAAAGCTACTCAGCTCTATAATGCTCTGTGACTGATCTGCGTATGCGCAAAGATTCCATGTGTGTGTGAGAGGCACAGAGACCATGAAGAACTCACCGTTCCCCACTGTAATATTAACTTTTACTTAAAAAAAATACTTATCAAAATGCCACCCAACTTAAAAATTATTGTTCTTCCTCCTTTACACCAAATAAATCCTGATATATCTACCCACTTCCTTATCCATAAATTTAAATATAGGTTTTAGCTGAATTTAGAGCACATGATTTCACTTTTTGCACTCTTTCAGAAACACAAACATTGTTCAGATTCTAAAGGGATAATCTAGGTTAGGTGTGAGGAACTTGTGCCCACTGAGATGATATTGGATTTCCTCCTCACATCAGCCATCACCATCATGACCCATCATCTGAAATTATAGGCGTTCTAGAAGGTTGCAGGTTCCCCACCTCTGTTCAAAGTGCACCCAATGATCTGAGATCATTGGGATTCTGGCTTTGAACAAATTCTGTCACATCACAAACTACTAGATTTGTGGGCAGTGGTGTTCTGCCATAACACAAATATGGTTTCTGAAAGCAGCTTGCTGTATAACATGGGGTGCAGCAGGGTTGTAGTTCAAGAAATATAAGTCCTAATCCACAGTGGCTAGAAGGAACTGGTTGTGTGACTCTTTGGATCCAAAGTATGGTTAAGTGGAGGTCATCAGCCTATTCATCCTGCTGGGTTTGTTCTGAAGCGTGTTTGTCTGTGGATTGTTTGTCTTTAATGCAAAGAACCCCAAACCTATTGTAACATTGTGCTGTACATAAACAGACCTGCTATTCTCCTGAGTCATTGATGGCCTTTAACATATCCTGTTTCTGATTCAGATCCAATTGTGAAAGCAGAAGTTGATAAGATGAAGGTTGAGCTGCGAAATTTTTCTTCCCAAGAAATAGGGAAGACTATTGTTTATCTAAATGGGACCAGTCAAGCATGCCGTTTTCAGGAGTGCAACATGGGAAACTTGATTTGTGATGCTGTGGTAAGAAAGTCATTGCTTAACTTACAAATAACTGTCTGTGTAAGTATTCAATGGTTTTTGCAGGGTATGCTAAAGAGTCATGTCTGTACATTAAGGTGCCAAATTGTGTGGGGTGAAGGTCATCCAGAATCCTAGATGATGTAGCTGTAACCATTCCCACTGAGAAAACAAGATACTGTACTGTATAAGCTCTATTACTTTTAAGATCAGTTATTACATATATATCCTATCTTTCCTCCATGGAGTTCAAGGCAGCATGCAATGACACACACACACACACACACACACTTAAAAAAAAAAACTGGCCTATACAGTAGGTTATATTGAGAGACAGCAGCTGGCCCAAAGTCTGTGATGTATTTTATGAGATAAAACCTCAACTTGTGTCTCCTTGTTCTCACACACAAACCAGTGCACTACATTGGCTTTAAAATACATTCTTTTACACTTTGTTCAAAAGGAGAGCCTCTGCTTTTCACTTCCAAACCAGCTTTCAAATCTTCATTCCCCCTTCAGTAATAGTGATAAAGATTTTGCAGAATGGGAATGGATGCTTGGCATCGTCGTATGTACACAATACTATATGCATACATACATTCATTTTGATCGGTCAATGACCAGCAAAATTTAAAAATGGATACAAATACAGTTGAAGAGAAAAGCAGTAATAAGCTATAAAATGACACATAGTAATAAAGTATGCTCTCTCCTATGCCTTTGTTCATATTTTTGTTATCTTACGGAATAAACCTAGTATATTAGAATTATATAATAAAATAAAATAATAAAGTAATAATTATCTTTCCCCTGACAATTTATTGATTTAAAATTTCAGATTTAAAATAATAATAATATCGAAACAATAATACATTTAAGATAAGGAGATGTTTTTTATCTGGATTTGTCTTACTTTCATTGCAGTAACACAGAATTTAGCAACTATGCATGTAATATAAGGATTTAAATCCTGGATACTTTATGCAAGGGTGTCTCTGGCCCCAAATGGTCCCAGCTTAAATTCTGTGAAGAGACAGCAAAGAGAAGGAGAGGAGGCAAGGAGAAAACATGACTGAATGAAAATTCATTTAGGTTTCATATCAACTGAAGATGAAGTCTTAAGAGCTTAAGCTAAGGCTTCTTGGTAGATGTGGACTTGCTGGCAAGATGGCTGAAGAGAATTGTATGCTTCTGATAACTTTGTGGATATTGAAACTTTGGATCAGGAGGTGATGTTGACAACAAGGCTGTAGAATTAATTGTATCTCGTGTTCACTGCGACAAATAAAGCGAAGAAAGATGCAAGTCCCAAACTTTTGGAGCAACAGCACCCGGGAGGAGGGGCAGGAAGGTGGACATATCTTAACTTTCTCCTTTTAGTTTTCTTTAGGGTCTATTACAGGGTTTCTCAGCCAGAATTCCCTGGAACCCTCGAGTTCCACAAGAGGTTGCTAGGGGGGTTGCAAGATATTGAGATTGAAAAAAATAAACTTTTTTTAAAGCTGTAGATATAATAATTTTTAGGCAGGGGTTCCCTAAGACTTGAAAATTGTTTCAAGGGTTCCACCAGGGTAAAAACATTGAAAAAGGCTGTATCGTATATGTAGAAATCAAGTGGCTTTATTAATGTGATTATTTTTTTGTTTAAAATACATAAAAATTGACACCCCCCCAGTTTAAAAAAATACTGCAATATATATCCTTAAGCCTAATCCAAAAAGTGGCTGACTAGAAAGAGTAAATACCAAGCAATGGAAAATAGAAATATCAGGTTGTTTCATTGTCATTACTTTGTTTGTAAAGGCTGATATGTGCTCATTATGGCTATCATATGGAACCTCCTTTAAATTTGGTAGAGATGGAGGCTTTATATTGTAGGGGGATCACTTGCGTGTGGCAACTCTTTATGCAGATTGAGTTTTGCACAAATGGAAAATAAGAGGGGAGGTTCTTCAGTGGAATACACAGAGGAAAAACACCCTTGTCTGCATGGTACCTCTTGCACACAAACAATAACAGACGGGAAAGCTCTCTTTCTGTGGCAGCTACATATAGCACATGTAGTGACCTTTGGAACAGACTGTTTAAGGGCACAAATTTTCTCTTTTTGGCTTAGTAACCGCTAAAATAAAACATAGCCCAGGGAAGGGAAATTACATCCTGGCTTACATTGTTGCTTTGTAGAAAACAGAATTTAAGATTTGCACAATTAAAGTTAATTAGGTAGTCCAGGCATTGCCATCCTGTTCTGGAAATCTGCCTCTAGCTGAAAGCTTTCTCCACAGGAAGTTACTTGACTTGGCACAAGTCCCTTTGTTTAGGTCTGTGAACAGCAATAGACAAGGGTGGCATTGGACTGAATTGACTTTCGTTAACTTACAGAGGAGTAAAATCCATTCTACATCTAATTGGCAGTGGATTTAAATTTTGGCCACACTTTACTAGATCAAATCTGATTGGAATGTCTCCCATCTAGCACTTTCTGCTGTGTCAAATTGCAACCTGCATGTGTACATGCATTCACAGATTTATTTCTTTTAAAATATGTTTACTCATGATTTGACCCACTGTTATATGAAAGCCTAACGTGATTCTATAAAGCTTGTAGAGTGATCCTCAGAATAACATATCATTTTGCTCACATTACTCATTAAGACTATTTAGAACTGCAGCACCATATTTAAATACAAGAAAACCTTTATTTCAGATGCTTTCATGGCATCCCACCGAATGGATGTTAGAGGTCATGTTCCATACTTCATGAGCCAACTCATAGCCACATAAACTGGGCTTTCTCATGTTAATCAAGTTTCCACAATAAAGAAATCCCTTCAAATTTGAACCTACTATTTGCTTCTCTTTTCAAAATCATCCTCTTCTAAAACTTCTCTAGTAAAACAATAGCTCATCATTTTCTGAATACAGTTTTCCTTGATTACGGCTTCTTCATAGAATCATTGATTCACAGCAATCAAGTTGTTATTCATTAGATTTTAGAAATAGCAGTACACAAACAGAAAGTCTTTTGTGGTATGCTGGTCATGACACAAAACACATTTTCAACAGCATAATGTTTTCTACTGAAGAAAGTGTAGGACCCATTCCTAGCATTTGTAACTACAAGATAGATGGTGTCCCTTTAGCTTTAGGTGTATCATTTGTAATGTCATTGTCAACTCTGCTCATCCTATTCCATAAAATCCTGCAATTTGCATAACTATTTGGTAAACCAAGGACTTTTTCGGATGGGGTTTTATAACGCTAGCAGCCTCGTCCCTGTTGCGAGGCTGCTGCACTGCAGGGCGTCCCTTTCGGATGACGCTCTCCCCTGCCGATACTGTTGCGTAACCGCAGGGACGCTGCAGCATTATATTTGGCGGTTTTCTAATCACAATCAACTTTCGTGATTAGAAAACCGCCAAATATAACGCTGCAGCGTCCCCGTGGTTACACAACAGTATCGGCAGAGGATCAGCAGGGGAGAGCGTCATCCGAAAGGGATGCCCTGCAGTGCAGCAGCCTCGCAACGGGGACGAGGCTGCTAGCGTTATAAAACCCCATCCAAAAAAGTCCCAAACCTCATTTTTTTAAAAAAGTTGAAGATTGTATCTTCCTTGTTACTTCGCTAAATTTCCCCCTACATCGTCATCACTTTATAGAAGGCTGGTACTTCATCACTTCTGACCACTCTAGCATTATTGTTCTTACATCTGATACCTCTGTGTATTAACCACAAAACCATACTATTTATGACACACCCAAAGCCATTCCTAAATTTGGCAATGTACCGGTATAAACTGCACTTGTTTGTTTTGGAGTAAGAAACCTGTTTTTGATTTGAGTATGGTTTTCACATAGCAGGAATGTATGTAAACTTCTTTAAGTTGTTTGTTTTACTGTAGAAGTGATTTATCTCTAAATAACAGCCCAGAATTTCTTTTTCTTTTTTAAACCACAAGTACATAAGCTGCTTTGGAAAACTGATTTGCTGGAGTCCTTGCAGCCAAAATAAAGCAAAAAGACCCAACGTGATGGAAATTATTTTCTTTGTGAATGTTTTAGGTTTACAATAACTTGAGACATCCAGATGACAATGAGTGGAATCATGTTTCGATGTGCATCATAAATGGTGGTGGAATACGGGGACCCATTGATGAACAAAGCAATAATGGTATGCCTAGTAGTAGGGTTATTTTTAGACAATAGTGCTTCAATTCGATCTCTCTTTTTCACATTTCTGTCAACACCTAACCAGCTTTAGAGATTCTTGTCTTATGACTTATCTTCTGTATTTCATCTTCTGTTGTTTTTTTCTTAAACTAAGCAGACCGTAAAGACTTCTCTCTTTTCACCCTCTCTCTTCGCTCATGCATACATTTCAGCAACAAAAAGTTAACACAAGAAGTTAAAGAGAACATTTTTCTTGGTGTTTGAAGATTCTGTACCCGTCCACTGATTACGTTCTTCAAATGAAGGTTAGTTTGAAAAAGAAAATGGTCTTCCATGTGGCTGTTTCTCCATGTATGGATCACAACAAGCAGAATTCTTACCAAACAGTTCCCTTGCATCATTCTGAAAGGCTCCACACAAGGAATACACAGCACCAAAACAGAGTCTCCACATGTTGCAATGGATGCATGTATTAAGCAGCACCATACACTGCAGCCTCTTCATCAGCTTTCCCCAGCCTGATACAGTCAGATGTTTTGCACTTCAACCCCATCAGCCCTAGCCACAAAACTGAATAGTCAGGAATGCTGGGCACTGTAGTCCAAAAACATTTGGGAAGTACCAGGTGGGGAAAGACTGTTTTACACAGAGAACCACTGGTGTTCCTATAAAATGCTTTTCAATCACTTCAAATTGTGCTACACAGGCTGCTCGCATAAAAGCTGAGATTTTAGTCACTTCAGATGTGCTTTAGAAGCTCTACTCCAGATTACTCTAGATCAGTGGTGCTTAACCTTTTCTTTACCAGGGACCCCCTTTAAATATCTTTTGTTGCTGCGGACTTAACTCAAGATTTAAAACAAAACAACAACAACACAATTACACCATCCATTAAACCTTCACTGAGAGGCACTGGAGGGGGAGGAAAGACTTCTTTTCTGCTTCTTCCTTCAAGTTTGCAGCTGGGACAGATTGAATGGCAATGCACAGGCCAAGCCACCCAGGTGGCCTTTGCCTTGGCTCCTGTCATGTGGCCACTCCACTGTGGGGAGGAGGAGGGCCTAGCAGCCTTCAAGCCTTCACAGACCCCCTGTGAAGGCATTGCAGCCCCCTGGAAGTCCGCGGACTACAAGTTAAGTACCACTGCTCTAGATTAGTCTCTCCCTCCTTCTGAGCTGATGGCTACTAGACAGAGATTCTTTTCTTTAGTGACATCTGCATTTTGAAATTCTCTTCTAGAACAGAGGTGGGAAAATTGTGGTCCTCCAGATATTATGGGATTGCAACTTCCATCAGCTCTGACCAGCACAGCTAATGGTGAGGAATCCTGGGAGCTGTGGTTCAACAACAAAGATAAAATGGAGGATCATGCTTTACCTGCCCCTGCTCAGGTCTAGGATTCAGCACAGCCAGTTCAGCATGGCCAGTTCATCACAGCCATCTCAGCGCATCTGTTTCAGCATGCCCAGTTCAATGTGGCCATTTCACTGTGGCCGTTTCAGCACAGGATGCTGAACTGTCCAGACTTGTTTCTGCTTGCATGTGTTAGGTAAAATTGGGGGATCATGTCAAATGTGAAATGAAAGCAGTAGTGAAATGTATATAAAATTTTAATAATTGATAATTTTGTCAAGAAAATGCAATCAAAACCATTTTGTTAAGGTATTCTGAGCTATAGCATTCTGAGCTATAGCATGCAAGTATTCTATAGGACTTCTATTGCCGTAATCAGACACAACATTTCAAACACGCTGATCAGCTTTATTGTATTTCTTCAACTTGACTGGAGGACAGTGGCCTTAAACAAGCTGTTCATAATAGGCATTTCTGCCCTGCTGCACCTTTCTGAGGCTGTCAATGAACTTCCAGATGGTTGGGTGGCATATTCCCAATTTTACTTGGAGGCAACAATGAGCAGCTTTGGAATGGATGTTTGTGTGATTCTTGGCACTCAGTGTTCTGACGTAAAGATTCCACATAGGTGGAGGAAACAGGGGAGTTTGTCTCACATTTCCTCTCCTATCTGAGCAGTTGATGTAGCTGTCCTCGAACCAGTTGAGCAGAGGATGGTGCTCTTAGGGAAGATATCCTGCCAGAGCACCAACATAACCCCCTAACTCCAGGACTGCGACAAATTTCTAAAGCCACAACCCTTTTGGCCTTAAGGGCGAACTCTGTGTTCATGTTGCACTCTTGAACAGCACCTATGGAAACCAAATGCTCTGGCAGCATTTTCTGGAGCAGGTGGAAAAGGTAGCCTTTTAGAGCCAGTTCTGGGAAGCAGTCCTTTATTCAACATAGCTATTTCATAGTCACAGTTGATGGACTCTGGACATACTGTACATTCGGCAGCAACGTTTTAATGAAACCAAACAATGTTTCTACATGGCATGCTCTTTGTCTGGCAGAAGGGTGTATAGAACCAGATGCACACCACCGTATTTTTTTGCCAGGTCCACATAGAACTGGGAAAATAGTTTGGGGGCTATTGCAAATGTGCCATCCATGAAGCAGGTGTGGGAAGTTTGCAGAATTTGTTGCCAACTTTCTTTGCAAAACATAAGAATCCTTCTGGGTCCTTCTTCAGTATCACCAAGAAAGAATGACTCCTGCATGCCTGGTGTTGGTGAATAGGTCTTGTATGCCTCGGGCAATACAAGGTCATTCAACCTGACTGGATCCGAAAGTGCTGCCTGTAATTGATTTCATCTTCACCAGATTGCTTTTCACAAAACTTTGGTTTAGAGAATCTCAGCATGAACCACTGAGCTCACGTTGGACATGCAGGCATTTATAATTTCGGCTGTCCTTTCCACTGTTTTGTCAGCTCACCGCTACATCCCCATCACAAATTTTGCCACTTCAACATTTGCCGGTGAAGGAAAGTGGGAATGTTCATTTATATTCTTAAAAATCACCACTCTGTTTCTGGTGTGAATTTGGTTCTTGCATTGTCCCATCGGTTCGCAACGCCAAAATGTAACAGAAGAATCAGCTTTGCTGAGTCTTTCAAATACGTAAAGTTATCCATCACAAGTGAACTTCCTCTCTTGCTTAGAATTGTCACATCCATTTCGCAAGTAGCATCCAAGAAGTATGATTTTTATAAGGGAACTGCATATATGAGTGAGTTAAAGCGGACAGTGGATAAATTCCAACCAATGAACAATGGATGACAAGGACCAAAAACAATGCACTCAAGAGACAAGGTCATGATTGTATGTATCTGTTGACATTTTACAAGACAATCCCAAACAATGTACACATTGCTTGCAAAATGAGTATGTATGTAGATCAAATTTATAGAATATTTACATGCCATAGGTCAAATTGATCAAATAGCTTACCAAAATGATTTTGAGTGTGTATGAAATGGTTTGGATTGCACTTTCTCAACAAAATCATTTGATACACGGGCAGACTGAGTCTAATTTAACAAGTCTGGGACAGTTAGTGAGCAGAAATGTGTCCAATTTAACAAGTCTGGGGCAAAACCGAGTCCAATTTAACAAGTCAATAACAGTTAGTGAACAGAAACAAATCCAATTTAATGAGTCTGGGATAGTTAGTGAGCAGAAACAAGTCTGGGACAGTTCAGCGCATTGTACTGAAACAGCCACACTTAAACAGCCTTGCTGAAATGACCACAATGAAACAGAGCTGGTGAATTGGCCATGCTGAAACAACCACACTGAACTGGCCCATTCTGCCCTGCTCTAGGGGAGGTGCAGTGTTGCCTTCTTTATAATCTTTTAGTTGTTAGGTGAAATCTGTGTTCTCATGTCTTTTAATGGCTTCCAATGTTTCTAAACTATTTCTGTTGCCTTTATCTGTCCTGATGGTTTACATGTTTTGCTAGCCGTTTTATGAAGTCGTATTTTACAATGCCTTTATTATGATCATTGCTCTTGTTTTTATTTGATGATGTATTTATTTTTGTCTGACTTGGTATTGCAAGATGTCCTGAGACAATGTTATACAACTGGGTAAACAACAAAACAAACATTTGTATACATTTATTTAGAATATTCTTACCAAAATCAAGGTAGCATATACACTAGTGATTTTCAAACATTTTACCTCTGTGACCCCCTTTACATCTACATGCAGATGCTCTGCCTGCCCGCCCCCTGGGGGAGTTGGCAGTGGGAAGCCCTGGACATCAGGCATACATTCATCCCACTCCACCACATGGGGGGGCATGCCAACCTCCACTTCCCCCTTTGGAACAGACAGAGCAGAAGTGCTGCAGCTGAAGCAGAAAGAATGCATGCTTGGGATCTGGGCTTGCTGCTGCTGGCCTACACCACAGGGGCTGGAGAGCCCTCCAGCCCAAGAATATGTGCCTGGTGCCCAGGGCTTGCCACCATCTCCGCTGCTGCCCTGGGACTGAGCGACATTAACAATTTAATGTCTGGAAAATTTCTTGTCCCCCCTGGGCAACTATTGTGCTTCCCCAAGGGTTACGCCCCACAGTTTGATAACCACTGAACAATTCTTACATTGTACCTCTTGCAACAAGTTTGTAATATAGGTTAAACTGCAAGATTGAGACTTGTCCAAGGAGCGTGAGTAAGCCGAATAAGGATTTGGTTTTCAGTCTTCCCTTAACTCTGCTAGTTCTCAAGCCACAACCATCAGTGCTGGAGAGGCTGGGAATGACTACTCCCAGGAGGGCAAGGCTGATGAGGACTGAAGTTCAGCAACATCTGGAGCGCTGTCCTTTCTCCAGTTCTATGTTATCTTAAACTGAGAAGTACAAAAGATGTGTAACAATCAAAATGATATTAAACAAGATTGTATTTTTAAAAATTTCATCACACTCAGGTACTATTACCTGGGAAGAGCTGCTATCTGTGTTGCCTTTTGGAGGAACATTTGACTTGCTACAGATCAAAGGTTCAACTCTGAAAGAAGCATTTGAACACAGTGTTTACAGGCATGGGCAAGGAACAGGCGAACTGCTGCAAGTCTCAGGTAAGCCTGAATTGCCAGTTCAAAGTTCTAAACACTCTTTTTCTTTTGACAGATAACCAGGTGGCTTATCTTTTTTAGCACTGCACCATTTGAGAAGCTTGTCCTGTCTATGGCAGTGGAGCCAGGCAGAAGGAGATCAATCTAGGGCTAGTTTAACCTCACAGCTACCTGGGGTGGAATAACTTGAGGTTCTTTTGCTTGTTATGCTGCAAGTACCGGTAAAACCTCCAGCATGGATGTCCTAACTCCAAAGCATACCACAAACAACACACAATACAAAAAATAAAAATAAAAATGAGCTGTCTCTAGAACCCCCATTTCTCATTCCCTAATCTTATTTCTGCTTTAGATCAGGGGGGAAATCTTTGCATTTATGAACAAATAAACACAACAAAACCTGGAATATATAAAACATGCTTCTAGCATTGGATCATGTACTGGCTTCCTGTTTGCTCAGCGTGTCAAGCTTGTCTCTGGGATACTCCCAGGCAAGGCTCCCCCTACAAAGACTCAGAGCATTCTCTCCCCCTGCCCCAAGTACAGGCAGGGTCTTGATTGCCAGAGGTTTCTCTGCCTGCAAAGAAACAACTGGGGAGGAATAGCCATGGGAACAGGAAGGAAAGAGTTCAGAGCCCAGTCAGTGGATTCTTATTGAACCAACCATCAGGGATTCAGGAGGCCATCAGGGGCCTCTGTTTGCTTTTAGCCTGTTGGTTAATGGGCCGCATGGATCAATAGGCTGCCTCCATTTTACTTTCAGTTTTTGTTGATGCTGGGGAGAGTCCTTCTGCTGCAGCTCCACTCTGGTAAAGAAGGAATAGACATGTGGTTTATATTATGGTGGAATTCAAGGGTGCAGACAGAAGGAAAAACTGCCTTGAAGAGCAACTCCTTGTTTTATTTTAAGCTGGGAAGGGGAGGAAAAACACTTTTTGGTTTTTAATTGCATACAGTCAACTGGTGAGGAAGCTGAAAGACAGTATTTAAGTTCTAAAAACAGAAGTGCATGGGCTGGAGGGTAGGAGGAAGCCTTGCCTTCCATCCTATCAGTCCTTGTCTTTAATGCATGATTTTGGGAATGGGTGAGGAAGCTGCTATTGCTCAGCAGGAAAGAAATCAACAGAACACCTGGAAAATGATCTCTGAGATTACTCCCAAGAGGAAAAGACTAGCTTTATAAGTAATGATGCTATCAGTATCATACTGTTTTGGGGTGACAAGCGTGCAACGTTTCCTTAGCAAAAATAACACAACTGCTAACAGTATTTTTTTTCATGTAATGAATAAGTGATTACTTGTTATTTCAAAAGTGTTATGTTGGGAGTAATTTTGAAGCACTGGGGCCATTTTCCCCATTTTTTAAAAAAACCAAATCTCAAAAATGTAACATGAATAGCGGGTTATTCCTATGGTCCTATTCAAATAATGCAACAAGTAATGCCTTATATTTATTTAAAAAAAAAAAAACAGGAAATGACAACATGGCGTGTCTCCTCTCTCTCTCTCTGTTCCAACCTTTGAGATTTCTATGACAGAAATCCAGCTTCCAGACCTGTTGTGAAGGAGCAAGTGGGCCAGGAGCAGTTGCATTGGAATGGTGCTTGATCAGTGTCCTCTCAAAGGCTGGATAAATGCCCTTAAGCATTATCTTCTAAGATGTAGCTTCACATTTCCCCTCCTGGTAATGGGCTTACAGAGGCCCTGTACCCAAACCCAGCAGCCTTCTGGTCCCTGGCAAAGAACCTTCCTTCTTAGGCTGTCCTGTCTTTGCACTGTCTTCCCCCAGGCAGAGCTGAGAGGATGATCATTACAGGAATCTACCAGTGCTAGCTATCAATGTTATCTCCCCAGCAGAGTCCAGCAGATGTGACTATCCTATATCCCAGAAAAGAGAGCATGCCCAGTTATGAATTATCACTCCTGGAGGCTTCCTTTTTGGCCATTATTTTTCTCCATAGGCCTAGGGTCTAGGTCTAAGGGCCTTTTACTCCCTGTGCTCCAGAGGAATCTCTCTTAGCAACATGCAATGGGCAGCATTAACCCCTTGGCAATGCTCTATCCCTAAACCTGCAGATTGTTAGCATATAATCAAGACGGTCAGAAGCCTCAGTTTGCATGGCCGATGGTTAGGGATTATGGGAGCTGTAGTCCAAAACATCAGGAAGGCCAGATTCAAAATGCCTGTGTTATGTGCTAAGGAACTGTACTGCAGTGTTGATGCAAGGGAGGATGAATTGGCCAAAACTGTAATTAATGGACTCCTATCACTGAGTTTTGCTTCACTTTTTATTGGTCACTCTCCCACATCTAGTCCAATGGATACAGACACCACAGGCTAAGTATTACATGAATGTGCATCTTCTACAGGGACAACATAGGCAGTTATAGATTTAAAAAAATGACATCCACTTCACTCTTAACCCCTCCCTTGTTTGCCACTGACCTGTAAATGCTGTTCACATTTGTGTTTTTCTGTAGGCATACGTGTTGTATATGATCTTTCACAAAAGCCAGGAAACAGAGTAATCACCTTAAAGGTTCTTTGTACAGAGTGTAGAGTACCAGTCTATGTACCAATCCAGATGGAGAAAACATACAAAGTACTTTTACCTTCTTTCCTTGCTGGGGGAGGAGATGGATATTACATGCTAAAAGGAAGCTCAAACAACCATAGTAGTGGTAAGTATATGTGGTCATGATAATCTGTATTGGCAATTTGGTTGAATGTGTGCTACAACTGTAGCCCCATAGGAGACTTCAGTGTGAGAAGAGTTAATAATACACCATTCTGTGTCTTCCATGACATTAGTCAAGCTGAAAAGAGAAAACATTTAACTTGGGTTGCTTTGGGGTGTTACACAAATCTGGAGGCACATTCTTCAAGGTAATGTTTAAATAAAATCCAGAATCCAGTGGTGTACTTCCACTGGATCACACTGCTTTCAGCAGAATTGGCAACCCTCAAAGAAAGAGCCAGGAAACTATCTGGAGAAGGGATTTGACACTATAGATTGTTGCAGCAGGAGTGGTGTAAGTCTCACATGGGGATACTAAGTACACTGTGGATTGGAGTTTGGCTCTTAAGTATGGAGAGAAAATGGAAAACTTCATCAAAGTGTAACAGTAAAAATCACAGAGAGATTCCGAGACAAATACACACACAGGTTATGCAACAGTTCACTTTTCCCCAATGTATTCAAAGCAACATGATTTTACTTTCTAGCAAAGCTACTTAAATTTGCTTGGAACCTAGATCCACTCGAGCACAGCTAGGAAATAATTTGTTTTGTAATGAGTTACTTTAGTAGTTATTTTTTGTAGTCATCAGTATAAATTGTTACTTTTTTGCCTTTAACAGCCATGGCTGTAACTCACTATTTCAGTGGAACAGGAATATATTGTTTGCCTGTTACTCATCACTGGGGTGTGTGTGCTTACTCAGCTTGCACAATGGGCGGGGTAGGAGGAAAGGTGGAAATCATCATGCTTTGAAATCCTTTTCTCAGAATTTCCAAGGTGCAATATCTAAAATGCCCACTTGTGGGAACCAGAAAGCATATTCCTACATTTTTCAAAGGTGCAATACTAATAGTAACTTGTTAGTAATAAATACAACAAAATCCAAAATCTGCAAAAGAGTGATACCTTTATTGGCTAACCAAAATGCAGAAAATAAATCATGCAAGCTTTCAAGGCTTCACTGGCTTCTTTATCAGGCAAAGATGTTAAAAATCATAACATGTTTGACAAAGAAGCCAGCAAAGCTTCAAAATCTTGCGTGATTTATTTTCTGCATTTTGGTTGGCCAATAAAAGTATTGCTGTTTTGTGGATTTTGTTAGTAATAAGATACTCAGCTAGCTATCTTTCTGGACTGCAGTAACAGCAGGAAGCAATGTCCTTTTGGGTGGTCCAAGTAACAAGTAAAGCAACAAGTTCTTTTATAAAAAAATAATATTCCAAGCTCTGCTCTCAAGTTCCAAGAAGTTTCTGTACATACTATATAAGGACTTTTAGACCTTCTTTACACATTCTTTTCCTACCATGGTTATTTCTGTCTTCATGGTTGCTCCTGTACCAGTCCACCTACTTGTCAAACACACAGACCTCCCAAGAGTCCAGATGTTATGTTTCTGATTTATAAAACTATCAGGAAGCTGAAGGACATGTATGGAAACCTTAACTATTGGTGTTGGAGCATCTACATGGTTAGTGGCAAGCATGCATAGAAAGGCATTTTCAAAGAGTTACATGAATGAAAAGGCCTCAAGTTATTATTCTGCTGATTAAATCAGAGCACTGAGTCTGAAGAGTCTCAAGGAAAACAGCACCTGATTTATCTATCCTATGTAAAGGCTTATTCTAATAGTTAGGAATATTCTAGCATTTAAATTTGGGCAAGGAGCCAAGAACTCCTTCAGTGATGTATACAGAGCCAATTACAGGTGTACCTTAGTTAACAAAGTAGGTGTGTTCCTGGGCATTACTTCTTTAACAGAAAATTCGGTACCATGTATAGAAATAACATGGAAAGAATAGGATAGGTTTCCACACCACAGAAAAGAAGAGCACATTTTATTTAAAACTATTTTTACATGTGAAATGAAACAACCAGGTGAGGTAAGCCTTGCAGAAGTTAACAAAAACATTTTGAACCTCCTGGAGACCACCTGAAAACTTCTTATAAAGTGCATCCAAGGATTTTTTTTTCTTTCAGCAGCCTCCACTTTTTTTATCTGATTTCCATTTTGACATTTTTAATATGCCGGGGAAGCCTTATCTGCTTTACCCTTCTCTGTTTTGCTGTTCATGTGTGCTCAGTAAGGGATTCTGGACACAGCAGCAGCAGCTGTTTACCTTGCCTGTGATAGGCAGACACACATAGCAACAGTAAGATTGGTTAGAGCAGAATCCCATTCATTTCCAGCTTAAGATTCATTGCCTTGTTTACTGCAAACACTCTGCTGCAACCCAATACTGAAAAAGTTAGTGTTTCTCCAGCTTTGCTTCTCCATCTTACCAATGCTGATGCTGCTTAAAAAACTTCCAGATGGACAGAAACACTTTAAGAAACTCTTTGTAAAAAGGGACGTCTTTGTCAGAGGCTTTGTTAAGTGAAGTATATCTGATGTGAACAGTGGCTGCACACAGCACATTTCACTGATAGTATTTTAAGCTCACTCAATATTGGGTAGCTGTGCACATTAATTTGTACCATACAGCAGTTGATGATCCAACTTTATGTAACTGATATATTTTTATGATTTGACTTTTTTTAAAAAAATTGAACAGGTGATCTTGATGCTCAGCTTGTGTCCAGTTATATCAGTAAAATGGGAAGAGTATTTCCAGCAATTGAAGGTCGTATGATGTTTTCTGCTGCCATTGTATTCCATGGACATCTTCCTTTAATTTCTAGCTTATTTGTTTTGCTTTATTATTTCATCCTTTAATTTTCACTAGCTCTGGGGACATTACACTACTTCCATACTCATGTGACTTGTTAACAGTTGAAACACAATCCAAGGCCTTAAGACCATACAAGGATTCTCAGAAGCCAATATATAAATTGTTATTAATGCTGGAGCAAGTGGAAAGCCTGTGATGATGCTGATTTTAAGATTTCATGTACACTGTGTGAACAATGTACATAATTTATGTATATACAGTCGTTAATATGTATATATGTCATATAACTATACATTTCAGAAAATTGAAATAAACCAAAATTGTAAATAAAAAGCAGGTCCCTTCCCTTCACCCCAAGTATGTGCACACTGTAAATGATTACCTATTTCTAATTTGATGAAATTAGGAGATGATGCAAAATACCAGATGGTATAGTTGAGCTTTCAAATTCTTTGGACCTTAAAACAATAGATCAGGCATGCTACCACTGTGGCCACATGGAATTCTGTTTTAGTGTTTATTTTGCTGGTGACCAAAAAAAGGGAGAGTCTGCCAATTTTATAAGTTTGGTACACTAGTAGAAAAAAAGGCAAGCAAAGGTGGGATTAATGAACAGAATTAGGCTGTGATGGTGTTTGTAACTCCACTCTCATAATATATCATGTATTGATTTCATTTTATTTGAGTGAGCCATTCCTAAGAACATAAACTCTGTTTTCCAAAAAATCTACGTACTGGAACATTGTGAGCATTCTTGCATGTTTGGTCCTTCACAGATGTTCAATGGATGGTGAAAAGCAAAGTCTCCTCATTTTTTTTCTGCATTTTTATCTCAGTAAAAGTTATTTTATTCAGGGGAAAAACAAGCAACAAGGTCTTATTGAAATTCAGTCAATAAAGTTTAATTTTTCTTGAGTAAAGATTTTTTTCTGAACTTAAAAGTTCATTGTATATACAAGCAAAATGTACAAGACTACACAAATGACCTAAACATTAAATTAGAACATAGCAGCCATCTACAGAATGGAGTTAATTCAGTGTTCTGATATGGAGGAAGAATCCTTTTCAACCTGTTAAGAGCAACAATATGGGGGATGGGGAAAGAAACATCTGTGATTTAATTTACTCAGCCAGGAAACAGACAGAATACCCAGCAATATATATATTATAGTAGTACATATAATTAGTTCACAGAAGTTAATTAAGAAGTTCAGTGTCTAAATTCTCTAATGTCACAGGTAAATACTGGGAAGAGCATGATTTTCTCCAGACAGTGAGATAATTCTAAACCATACTGTGCCAGACAGCAAAAAGGACAACTCCACTTCAGACACTTAGTTTCATCAATGCACTGAGTCAAGGACCAAAAGCCACCAAAAGATTCTTGGTATATCTCACTGAATTGCATGGGGGCCCTACAAGTGCTTTTGCAGTTCCCATTCATTTCAACAGGACTTGTACAGGAGGATTTCCAGCAGGCTGTGCAACAGATTGGTTGCAATCACTGAATCACAGTAGAAAACTCTGTGAGAGAGCAGTACCACAGCCTTGCCCTTTGAAATGCATGTAAGTGCATGCCTGTGCAGCTATGTTCAGCATAATGTTTGTACAACTTAATAAAACAGTACTGAAAAATACAGGGATGAATTTAAAATTAAGACTGCAATTCTTTCATGAAAGGCAGCTGAAACAAAACAACAACAAAAGCGCCATTGGACCATTAAGGGTTTTTTTTTAAATGGCTGGGATGAAGAAACCATAAATAAAGAGACTATAAATACGGAAAATTATTCTCTATTAAAAAACAGAGTCTGACAGTCAACGTAAAGAACTTTTTGTTTCATGCACTATGTGGGGGTGGGAAATGCAAGGATAGCTATGTTGACCATGCAACAAAATTCCAAATACGTATTATGGTAATTCCTAAAAAACCAACCAAAAGGTGCAAAATAGATCATGCTAGCTTTCAAAGCCAGCTGGCTTCTTAAGCATCCAAAGATGCTTAAAAAAAAACATGCTGGGAAGAAAAGTGTGAGGGTCTCATTTCCCAGTTGCCTTATGGCCATGAAGAGATGTGGCCTCTATCTGCATTGACTCTTCAAGACCATCTTAACTAAACACAGGAAGCAAGATGCAGACTGACCTTAACAACATCACTTTTCTCCCCCTGCATAATTTTTTTTAACCATCTTTGCCTGATGAAGAAGTCAGTGGGAATGGATCTGTTGCATTCTATTAACTATGATAATCTGATATTGGTAATCAGAATAATTACTATTGGTAATACAGTGGGCCCTTGGTATCCAGGACTCCCCACAGATACCAAAATCTGTGGATGCTCAAGTCTCATTATATACAATGGCATAGTAAAGTGGTGTCCCTTATATAAAATGATGAACAACAAGATTTGCTTTTTGGAATACTTTTTATAAAATATTTCCAAGCCGTGGTTTGTGGAATACATGGATAAGGAGGGCCGACTGTAGTATTGTTGGGTATAAACAGTAAGGAATAGTTCCATTTTATTTTGCTTATCTGTCTCCAGAGAAATCTGATGGAAGGCTGATTACTGCAACAAAAAGGCCTTTGGTTTGCACATTGTGCAATTCTTCAATTGTGTAGTACTCACTAAAACTGTTCAAGAACCCCTGAGAAAGGGAAAGGCTCTCAGAGCTTCTCAGAAACTAGCAACCAGCCCTTCATTCCCAAAACTCACTCTCATGAGGTAGACATAAACAATATGCCAAATCTGTAAGAAGCAAAGTCACTGGGAAAGATCCAGAAGTGCTCCTCAGAAGGCTTCTTTCTGTGTGCACAAAGGCTTTTTCTGGCTTAGAGCATGGCCTTGTATGCGAGAGCTGAAATCCAGGTGTGCTTCTGTTTGTGCAGAAGCACAGCTTCTGTCTCAAGTTGCATGCCAACAAAAGCCATGCACCAGCACCAGCACATGGTCTGTGGCATAGCATCACACAAAGTCTTCCCCTAGCTCAGCCGTTCAAGAGAGCCACTGTTGGGATTTCTTCTGCTTGCAGATCTTTGGATCTAGCTGGACCCAGGATTTTTGACAGAGAATAAAGGAAATGGGACAAGGCAGCAGAAAGGGATGTTAACATCAGCCACGAGTCCTATGGCATCTGAAACACCAACAGATTTACTGTGACATCATAATCTGACCTGATAAGTCTTGAGATCTGATGAAGCAGACTCTTGCCCACAAAAGCATATGATTTCAAAACAGGAATGGGAACAGTGCAGCCCTCCAATTGTTGAACTGCAACTCCCAAAAGACCTAGCTGGAATAACAAATTGCAAAGAATGCTGGGAGTTGTAGTCCAAAAACTGGGACAGCAGCAACACCCCCACCCCCATTTTAAACTGTCTTTCTGATGCCCTAGACACACTGTTTGTGTCACTACAGATTAGCATGGTTTCCCCCCAGGAATTTGTCACCAATCTCAATAAAAGGACCAAGAAGTCATGTGTGTTGTGAATATCAAGGCAGACTAATTGGCTGTTTCAAAAGCTATTTTGCTAAAAGATAAAAAGTGGAGTCTGCATGAGCAGCTGTATGCTGATAGTGCTACACAGCAGCCCTTGTCTTGAATGGCAACACTGGGCAACCAAATGCATAACCAAAGGAGTACTACTCTCAACATCTGTCGGTGTGTGTGTGTGTGTGAGAGAGAGAGAGAGAGAGAGAACCAACAGGATTCCTGATTTGTAACTGCAACCATGCCTAAATCATTTTTCTCAAAAGAGGACAACTTAAATTATTTGCTTATTTTTAAAATATTATCTCTATATAAACTGCACACAGAACTTATGGTTTAGAACTCAGTTGTTTCAATTTGTTGATCAAGGAAAAAGTTGTCATTGAAAAATGATCATGAACTGTTAAAATACATCAACAAGCACAACAACAAGTTATTATGTGTCCATGTCATTACTTACCTCATTATTCAACTCTGGAAATAGTTCCTGAATTCCAATATCCAGAAGAACATAAGTTAACTAAAAAGAAAATGCAAATAGAAATTATGTTTCTGAGGTTTACAAAATAACGCCCAGCAACCAAACCCCTGCGTGCTCCATATATGTATCTATGTATGTAGTAAAGAGTTTTAAAAAATCATCACCATCCACATGGCAACTAAGATCTGCAAAAATAAGCTGAAGTTTTCCAAAGCCATTTTACATATGTTTGACATTGGGGATGTGAGGAATGAAGATGAAATAGGTAGCTTTACGGATTACATGCTAGGCAGTTGGAGTAGTTAATTTTTCCTACAAGGGCCACATTCTCCAGGAGAAAAAGATTGTGGGGCTGTATGCTGGCAGAGCTAGAGCTAGAGCCACCCATCCATACTCCAGCTCTTTCTTTTCTTTTGCTCCTTCTCCCAGCCACTCTTGCTTTAGAGCCTTCTTTTCCACACTCTCCTCTGCAATGTTCTTCAGTTTCACAATGTACACACCTCCCCACTTCATTCTTTCTATATCCCCACATGCCTTCACAGTCTTCCTCCATGCCTGCTCTCCATTTTGGTCTTTATTGTACTTGGTCTCATCTTTCCTTCTCTTCTCAACTCACCACTTTCATATGGCTCACCTCAGCCAACAACCCTGACTAGGCTCCCTCCTCTCCCTTCGGGCCCATCATCTCTGCTGATCTCTGAAAAAGCCATTTCCACTTTTTCCCCCTTGTTCCCCCTTTCCACTCCTCTGGCGGTAAATGAAGGCTGGGGGAGCCTCAGCAGGACAACAAACAGTAAGCATTGCTTTACAGTTTCTCTCTCTCCCTCTCTTTTCTGGGGTCACAGCTTGGGAGGGGGGAGGAGCTGGTGAACCAGATAAGGCTCTGTGGGACACATCCAGCATGTAAGAGGCAGGTTTACCACCTCCGTTTTAAAACTAGCTTATTTTGGGTTCATGCTGTTGAGGCAAAGGCACATCTCTTTCTTAATCTGTTCTTGATTCATGAACTTGCAGACAGCTTAAAGTGAGGTAGCAGCAAGATAGCTCCTTTATTCAGTGAAATCTCAAGTGAAAAGCTTGATATTTCACTGAACCTCCACCATCAGTGGGGTCCACCAGGGGTCAAAATCGTAGCAGCAAGGACATATACCAAGTGATACTAGCTCTGTATTTCATAAATCCCATTCCTCAACTTCAGCTGCCTAAGCTCCCTGATGTGCTAGATTCTCCTTACTGCTTGAATCTAGAACTAGCAAGTGGAATCAGTCCTTGATGCCATTTCCAGTCCATAAACCCCAGTGCAGCTATGCTGGATGTATTGTATACATTGCCCTCCTGGCCTTCCATGTATCTCAAAGAGCCAGTAGCTGGAACACAGCACACATCTGTGGTAGGTCTGAGAACATGTCTTCTGGTCCTTCTTTTGCCTAGTGGCTATTAAGGTAAAAGGAAGACAGAGTTGCTTATCCACATGTTTCAGCAGTGAATAGTACTTCTATATTATCAAGTGTAGCAGGCAACTGATGTTACCATACCTGGCTTTCAATGAATCAAGTACCTTCTTGGGGAACAGAAGTGAATAGTCAGAGTACAGTTTCTATTTGATGTGCCTTCCAGGAGAGAAAATATTACTTGCCATAAGCAAGCAGTTCACCATATGTCTGCTCTAACTCACTGTGGCATTAGTATGATGATCTAGTACAGCAGTATGGGTAGAAAAAGGAGAACAAGGCTGCTTGAAGCACCAGAAACTGCTTGCTCTTTTATAAAAGTACTTACCTGTTTGTTAAGCACTGGCTGCTGCAATCCATCAAACAAAAGTCTGATGCCTTCATATTTGGCCTCTTCTCCAATACACTTACCTACCAAATCTAAACAAAACGTCAAGATATAACTAGTTATGATATTGCAAACAAAGGATGGATATAAATTAAGGGAGGGATAAAAATTCTTAAATCCACAGAGCTTTAAAATATCCAAAATGTTTATTCTGCAAGAGAACTATAGAAGACAGCACATGATGAACTGATTCAAACAAAATATTTTGGCTAGCTCAGCAACTTACATATACAATATGTGACTGAGCAACTGGGACATTCCTACTGTGTGTATTGTTCTGCAGGGTAAACAGGAGTATCCGGCTTTCATACCTGAGCGTCCATGAACCAACAAATGCCAGGAACATGGGCACAAAGGCGTAGCATACTGTTTTCAAATACAACAACAGATCAGGTGTGTCCACCAGCCCTTAATCTGTGTTACCCTCTTCATCATGTTTCTTTTGGCTACACAGTTTGGTATGACTTGGGGTCAACCCAGGTAAGTTCATTATAGAGTTTGTTCCTGGTACAAGCTCTCTCTGAATTATGCAAAATTGGAGGGGGGGGGAACAAACTCTGCATTTGCCATAGAACCATTTGGCCTCATAAACATTTGCAAAAATTCCTTGCTGATGACCTAAACTGAAAACTAGAAAGGGGGTGCACATGTCCATGTTCATTCTACTGGACCTTTCAGCAGCACTCATGACCATCAACCAAGACATCCTCCTGGGATGCTTAGCTAATACAGGACTTGGGAGCACTACTTTGTAATGGTTCCAGTACTATATAACTGAACAGTCCAAGAAACAAGTGTTGGGTGACAGTGATCTGTGCCTCTTGTATCACTTAGATTATTGCAACATACTCTACAAAGAGCTGCCCTTGAAAGGCATTTAAAAATTATAGCTAGCACAAAATGCAGCAGATGGAGTGCTGCCTGGGGAGTGTTTTATAGACAACTGCCCTTGTACTAATCACGTTGGCTTCCATTTCATTTCTGAGCCTAAGGTGGTCCTTACCTATGCCCTAAATGGCCTGGGGTTAGGATATTTGAAGACCACTTCCTTCCTTTTCAACTTGTCAAAAATTTACACCCCACTATATGTCCTAGCCCAAGACAGACAATCACTGGGACATGTCACAGGACCTTTTCAGTAGCAGCACCCTGACTGTGCCATTCTCTTCTCAGGGAGGTTAAAAAGGTTCCATCTTAAAAGACCTTGCTTTTAATATATTTTAATACTGCACTATAGTTTGTTTTAAGATGCCTTTCTTGTGTTCCCAAATGGTACTGGATAGGTACTGTTTGAAACAGTGTATCAGCAAAAAGGCCCTGTCACACAGAAATGCAATCTAGAAACACTTTGCATTCATAAATAAATAAATGAACAAACTGGAACAAAACCTCTAGGGTACAATGTCTCCTTTTTCTATAAAAGGAAACCAAGTTCAGAGTGATTGGTGATGTCTAAGAGTTCTGTGAGTGGAATTCTGCTTGTTTAACGGATGTTTCCCTCCCTCTTCATAAAGTCCCCTGCACCTTCCTTAAAACTGCTTCAAAAAGCAGTCAAGAGGCTGGACAAAGCTGGATTCAACCCATGCAAAGAATATGCAGGTGGATGCCAATGACACTATGATTAAATATGTTCTCGATAAAGGTGCAATTCGTACTGAGCTAAGTGCCAATGAAAGCAGTATGTACCTCCTCAGTAGTGTGCACAGAACAAACATTCTCATGGCATTCCATGTAAATGCAAAGGTGGTTCCGGGCAGAGGAATCCCCATCAAGAAGGGGAGACTGTTTGGGGAAAAGCAGGAGAAGGAAGATTCTATTTAGCAGCATATAACCTTCTGCTTCATGTAGCTCCTTTGAGACTAAGAGAAAGAAG
Organism: Gambelia wislizenii; assembly: GCA_030847615.1. NCBI lineage: Eukaryota > Metazoa > Chordata > Lepidosauria > Squamata > Crotaphytidae > Gambelia > Gambelia wislizenii. Next base: position 156,953,917 of record JAUMIR010000001.1, on the reverse strand, counting down.
TTGTAGCATGAGCTTTTGTAGACTGTCGAGGTGCAGATGTTGCATCTGAGGAAGCAGACTAAGGTTGCATCTGCAATGCAGAAATAATCCAGTTTGACACTGTGTTAACTGCCATGGCTCAATGATATGGAACTCTTGGATTTGTAGTTTTGTGAGCTATTAAGCCTTCTCTGTCAGAGAGCTCTGGTGCCACAACAAACTACAAGTCCAAGGATTCCATAGCATTCAGCCATGGCAGTTAACACAGTGTCAAACTGGATTATTTCTGCATTGCAGATGCAGCCCTAGTCTACAGAAGCTCATAGTACAGCTTCTTTCAATCAGTCTCAAAGGTGTTTTTGCATATCCATATTCCAGACTACATGATTAAATCTTTGAATTCAACCTTCTGTTTGTGGAACAAGCCTGCAAAGGAGCACTGTCTGTTGGAAAGTCATGAGCACCACTTCAATGATGATAAGCTTTTCACAGTGGGGATCTTGGTGCCTCTTTGTAGAGCAAAATTTACCTTGTATAAAAGCAGCCAGGGCACTTCTCATCACCCTAAAAATGTTCTTTTCTACACACCATAAAAATCAGAATGTGGTCCACAATAGTGGAAGTGCATGCAGATTCCAGAAGAGGAGCCAAGTGATAAATCACAAACATTAAGCAATCACTTGCCAAATGATACAATCAATTTAATACAAGAAGGGCTGATACTGGGAAGGGAAAAGGACCAAGAATCCCCTGTGATACTCCTAGAGCCTTGTGGGATTTAACAATGCAATGTGATGTATCTCAAACTATTTTTAATGGTTATATTATTTTGAAATATAGAAAGCTTTGAAAAAGGATATTTAGATTAATATAGGCCGTGGATCATAAGACTTTAGTCGTTTAGAGTGATTCTTTTCTTGACAGCTTATATGTCACAGAACACAATGAACCTGGAATGTATTTCATCATTTCTTCAAAGGTCTGCTTTGCTCGTTTGTGCTTATCTTGAAGAGACCGAGGTTCAGAATTCTCACAAAACACAGCATCTGAATGGAAAGAATAGTGGAAAAGAACCATTTTAGGGCAACATAGACCTCTCTACATAGACAGACCAGGTTTCAGTTATTTTAGCCGGTTAACTTTCATCAGTTAAATGCAAGGTGCTTGACTAATAAGCCTTTTTAAATGAAAGTCCTTTCTTTAACTCTTGCTCCAGCTCAAGATATGTCACTAATAGGTCCTTCAAAATTCTCATTTTAATTAAAAATCACGTATTTAGTCCTTACTCTAGTTGCTTTTTTACATCATAAAAAGAAAATACAATCATCCAGGAAAGCCTCTACAAGTACAAAATAGAGCAACAGTGTGCGTGTGTGCACACGCATGTGTGTCTCCAAGTTGCTTGTTGAGTTATGGCAACCCCATGAATTTCACAGGGTTTTCTTAGGCAAGGGATACTCAGAGGTGGTTTTGCCAGTTCCTTCCTCTGAAATATAGCCTACAGCACCTGGTATTTGTTGGTGGCCTTCCATACAAGTAGTGAGCAGGGCTGACCCTGTTTAGCTTCCAAGATCAGAGGGGATCTGGCGCCTTTAGTGGAGCAACAGTACCTATTATCAGCCTGCCTGAGGTGGCGTAATTGTACACTAACCTCTCAAAAGTGTGATAAGTGACACCAAACGGTGCTCCTGAAAGAGCTGTTCTAGCTTGTACCGCAGGTAGTAGTCTGCGTATGCCTCTAAGGTGTTTTTGAAGAGAATGCGGCCTCCCATCAGGATATGATGAAGCCAATCAGGTATATGGAAGACCACTCTGCCTGCAAAGTCAACATTGTTACATATACTTATCACATGAGAAAGGCTGTATATCTTTTATGTATCAGACTATATTTTTGAATGCATAACTCAGATTTCAAACTGCCAACGCCTCTGATTATTCTTTCATGTTCCAAATTTTATTAAAAACAAGGAAGAATGCAAAATACAACATAGAATACAGAGAACTGTTTCAGGCCTTGGGTTTTTCTGACTTGTTCAAATATTTGATACTCAGGAGGTGGGGGGGGGGAACAATATCACTCTTATGCTTGGACCCTACAACAGTTCCTTTCATGCAACAGTAGCAAATGGTTCCCTTTTGTGATGTAACATTTAAATTTGGTAGGTAAGTGGCAGCAACTCCCAACAAAGCATTTTTCCTTCAAGTCTCCTTTCCCCCTGAGTAGGACTGAAAGAACTGGCCACACAGTGTGGCTCATCATGATCTCCGGGCTCTGTTTCTCCTAGCAGCATCACCCTCCACATTTTTATCTACCTTCACTACAGTGAACTGATACAGAAGATAGTACTTTTCCACACAGACAAAATGATGACAGTTCAGGGCTGTTCATAAGACATTATTTCTCTGCTTTTAACTGGATCAGCATCCTTGTTCTGATGTTACACAAGAAAAGGAGGAAAACACAATTACATTACTTATACTTCTTATCCAATATCATTTCCCACCCCATCATTCAAATACATATTGGAGTGGCCGGAGAAAGTAGGGCGCTATAAGCCAGTATCACTGTTAAGATCTGTGTCAAAGTGGTTACCAAATTCATTTGATTTATAAGAGTTCCAAAACTCCAACAATAGTTTATATTAATTTTGTATGATTTCATATATATATATATATATATATATGCACCATGAATTGTCTGATGTTGACACAAACCCACAATGCACAAAAAATTGCTGTCAAAAGAACAAGAAAACCCTGCTATGTTAGCATTAATATTTCAACTTCAGTGTGTGTTACTGAAACAAATGGATAAACTTAGCAGAATTATGCTTCATGCTAAGAAAATTCAGAAATGATTTCTCACCAATGTACATTAAATAGTCATAGACTCCTTCAACATTGATCATTTCCATAAAGTAGTTCTGATTTTGTCTTCTCTCTGAGTTCTCAGAACGGTTTGCATTGTTCTTGTAGAGTTCGTTAAAAAGCTAAAACCAGAGAGTGTCAAAGTTTTAAAAAGAACAAGTATTAAGCAAATTCAGCCCCACTACAAGACCATTCTACAGTAAACATTGGTTAGTTTTAATGGAATCAATGATTTTTTTTCTTGCACAAACAGAAGCTGCAAGAAGTTTTGAAGTGGCATCTTATATACAACAAAAATGACTTTCCATTATTTCACCAGCCATATCTGAAGGCTGAAATCACAATGTGCTCAAATTAAGGGTGACCAGGATGGTGGGAGGTCTGGAAGCCATGTTCTATGAGGAGCGGCTTAGGGAGCTGGACATGTTTAGTCTGGAGAAGAGAAGGTTGCAAGGTGACAAGATACCCATGTTTAAATATCTGAAGGGATGTTATACTGAGGATGGAGCAAGCTTGTTTTCTGCTGCTCCAGAGACTAGAATATGGAGTAATGAGTTCAAACTACAAGAAAAGAGATTCCACCTAAACATTAGGAAGAACTTCCTGACAGAAAGAGCTGTTCGGAAGTGGAATACACTGCCTTGTAGTGTGGTGGACTCTCTTTCTTTGGAGGTTTTTAAACAGAGGCTGGATGGCCATCTGTCGGGAATGATTTGATTGTGTATTCCTGCATGGCAGGGGGTTGGACTAGATGGCCCTTGTGGTCTCTTTCCAACTCTATGATTCTATGATCTTTTAGCTTTGTCAATTAGTAATCTAGCTCTGATGAGACCAACTATGCTTTTTTAGGCTGTTCCACTTTGGCTCTGTGAAATTACAATAAATTTTTCTCAGAGACAGCTGAGCCAACCATTTAACCAGTCATTGGAACTGGAGTGATATTGGCTCCCCCAATACATTGCTTATAATGTAGGAAGTGGGAAACTTAAGTTCAGAGCACCTCTAAAACAGGCTTTCAGACAAAGTCACTAGGAGTTTAAGCAAGAAGTCCTGGTTCAAACTGGACTTCAGTCAACAGATTCACAAGCTTACAAGCCAATATCCTCATGCAACCTGTTTATAATAAGGTGCAATACTGGGCTACCTTAAAAAATTACAGCAACTATTTCACTACCTACGTGGTTCCTAGGTAGTTTGTTCCTATGCCTGATATACAACCTCTGTCTCTTTCTCCCGTTTGCCTCCTTTCCTTTTTGCTGCTTGTGTGTTGTGCCACACACAGCCATCCCACCCACAACCGCATCCACAATGCGCTCCTTCCTAGCCCTCTGATTCCTATGTTCTCTCAGCTGGCAAGCTGCCCACCTCTTCATTGGAGCCACCACTGGCCTAAAAAGATGAAAGCATAGTTCCAAAAAGCCATGCCTTTGCTCTGGCTGTCCTGGGCGAAGCAGTGGGCAACTTGCTGGCTGAGATTCATTCTTGGGTCAAAGAACAGGTGAGGGCACTTGGAGGTGGCAGAGGAGGGCTCAAGCTTCTCCCAGCAATCCCTGTAGTGGTGGCAGCAGGAAGACTCACAAGCAGCCGCTCTACTCTGTCTGCCACAGCAGGGAAGTGCCAAAGACCCCCCACTGCCCTGAGGGCTGCATGTGAGTCTTCCTGCCACCGCCACATAAGGACCACCAGGAGAAGCCTGGTAGAATTAAAGAATCATAGTATCATAGAGCTGGAAGAGACCACAAGGGCCATCTAGTCCAACCCCCTGCCATGCAGGAACACACAATCAAAGCACGTCCAACAGATGGCCATCCAGCCCCTGTTTAAAAACCTCTGAAGAAGGAGACTCCACCATACTCCAAGGCAGTGTGCTCCATTGCCCAACAGCTATTACTGTCAGGAAGTGCTTCCCCCAAATTAACCCCACATAGTTTCCTTCCTTGGTTTTGTTGCTTCTGAACTGAGAGCCTCAGGGCTTGTTTTTGGTTTGAAAAGTGAGGAAGCTCCAGGTATCAATTCATGCATATTTTTGGTCAAGTTTCTGGTCGTGCAAGGAGATTTCAAGGTACAGCAGCAGCTTAGAAGGGAGAAAACTTTTCTTTCTGTCTTCTTTTTAAGAAGTGGGCCCTTTCTGCCCTGAAAGCAGGGATTAGAGGGGCTGGGAAGGAGAGCGTTGTGGCTGTGGGTGGGAAAACTGAGAACTGTGCATGGTACAACACACAAGCAGCAAACAGGAAAGGAGACAGAAGGGGGAAGGAGACAGAGGGTTATAGGTATTGTCAACAATTGCTGAAAAAGAGCTGTCTTTGGTTATAATTATTCTGTATTAAGTTAGTGAGGATCATTATGCTGTATTAAGCTATTTGTGTATGTAAAAATTGTAAGCTTTATGCTGGCATAGTGGGTTTTGCATGCTGAAAAAAAGCCTTTTGTGGTTATATTGCTTTAAATTGAATTCATCATATTGAAAAATCTTTAAAATAGCATTGTATTAACAAACTAGTTATATAAAAAAATTTATTATCACACTTCCTTGTTGTTTTGGAGTGCCGTATCAGACACCCTCCGTCAGAGTTATTTGGTTATAGGTATCAGGCATAGGAACAAACTACCTAGGAATCATCCCCCTTCTCTGAGTGGTGAAAGGTGAGAGCTTATTGGTAGTCCATCCCACGAAAACCTAAAAGAAGCACCAACCTCCTCTACTTTCTCTGCTTTTGGAATACCTGGTGGAAAAATCATGGCAGTGGTGGCTCTTTGGTGCTTCCACGCTGCAGCAGAGAGATTAGAGGGAGTTGTTTCTCGGCCATGGTGGCCAAAGAGCCATAGCCACCATTTTTCCACCCACACATTCCAAAAGGCTAGCCCCTGACTTATCCACAGGTCATATCAAAGTCTATAATTTTGGCCCCAAAAACCTGCCCTCGACTTTATACTTGAGGTTGATTTATGCACAAATATATGTATAATTAGCCTATGGCTGTAATAGTCTATTTTTCTTAGGAGCTTGCTGCATGGTTGTGTCTATGGATATTTTCTAGGGAACTGATTACACAACTGCGGGTCAAAAACTTTGAATTTTAAGTAGACCAACTTCAGACAGAGCTACTTTTAAAAGGAGTGTCTCTTCCAAACAAATGCTTCTTTCTTTTGTAGGATGGGTGACATCAAAGCTTTCCTTTGACCACCCATCTGGCAAGAACCAGAGGCATTCTGTGGGTTCTCTGGTCAGATTGCTACTGCATGTGTATGGCCTAAGATGACATATCTCATGTCAAGTCAGGATGGGACAATGAACTTCAGGGCTTGGCTTGGATTAGGGCTTGCCTGCCTAAGAGGAGCAGCCCATAAGTATACCCTGGCAGTTCCTGGAGCATTTTGGTCTTTCAGTACAGGTACCAGTGTGTTCTAGAGGAAAACCTGGGTGGAGTACAATATGCTTTCTTTATTCCTACCTTAGATGGAGTGGAATGTTTTGTCACTCCTGCTTTTTTAAACACTGTGTCTGATTCTTGGTTTTGTTATCTCAGTAGCAGTTTTACAGGGGGCATCCACACTAGAGAAATAATCCAGGTTGAAACTGGATTATTTGCCACAGCTCCTTCCTATGGAATCTTGGTATTTATAATCTGGTGAGGCACCAGCACTCTTTGGCAGAGAAGGCTAAAGACTACAAATCCCAGGATTCCATAGGAAGGAACTATGCAAATAATCCAGTTTCAAACTGGATTATTTGTGTCGTGTGGATTCCCCCATATTCTCTACTGTCTTTTTGCCAGTTCTAGGATTAATTAATTTCTACAGAGCTGGGATTGAAGCCTTGACTTAGACCCATATTTCTTAATAGATGTTCCAGATTTTGTTGTCATTGGTTTGGTGGGGAAGAAGAAGGTCAAAAGTTAGAGACTGAGGAGGCAGGTTGGGTGGCCAGCTGGAATTAGTGGGGGGAAGGGGGCAAAGGGATATAAGAAAGAGGGTTTTTTATAAAGCACATATAGGATAGCTAAACAGAATATTTAATTTCCATGAGAGAAAACTATTCACAGAAGCACCAAGATTATTTTTTACATAACCTTTTATGGTTTCTCACTGGCCAATTCCTCCCTCCCACCCCCGCAAACCTGATTTCATTCCAAAAGATATACTACACCTTTTTGTTGTTTTCAGAAGTAGGACTGAGAATAGTAAGTTCCGGTTTACTTGGTTTAGGCTTGGGAGATTCACAGGAATTAATAAAATTTATAATGAATGGCTCCAAGTGCTGGCCTTTCTGAAATTAACAAAACAATAGCTGTAATGGGCAAGTCTTCAAAATAAAAACTATATGAGATAAATCCACAAGTAGCTTTAATAAAATATACTGACTACAAACCCAGAGAAGAACCTCCCTCTACTCACCTCTTTCATTAGTTTTCCAGGAACAGATTTTATAATTTTGCCTGTAATTAAAAATCAATAGGGCAATAAATAAATAAATCACAATTTCCTTTTTCCACAAGAAAGCTGATACTGTGTCCCTCCTCTTGCTTTAGAGGTCCTGTTTGCTGTCCCTTGCAAGCTACACTCTTAAAGTAGGTATTCTTTGTTCACTGTATGAAAAGACTATGCCTCATACGTTTTGTCTGAGCCTTCAATGCTGCTATGCGCATTCATACTATAAAAACACTAATAATGATAATAGCACACACACACACAAAAAATAAGAGTTTATGCTCTATCAATTTCACTTCATTTATGAGATATTTTGTGTTATATCAACTTTTGCTCAAAATTATCAAACTGATTTGCAATCACTTTCTGGTCAGTCCAAAACCTGAAATATAAGCTAAGTACAGAATATATATTAAAGAGTAGCTGATGACAAAGGTTTGAATTCAGACGTGCTCTTCTGGGAACAAAGGACTCCATTGATGGAAGCGTCTCCATAAGCTGCTGGTGGAGGGTGGGGTGGGATGGGAGGAGGAGAGAGGATTCCACACATGCCCTTCACTGCTCCCCATGTTATTTTGCTAAGTTCCCCAACCTTCAAAAACAGATTTTCAGAGGCTTCAGTGGGAATTGGTGAAAATCACCTTCCTGCATTCCCTTCTGCCAGTTGAACACCATCCCATGAGCAGAGTTCCATCTCCAGATCCAAAGTTATACGAAATATCTCCAGATCCAAAGTTACACAATCTGTTTATTAAGACTTATTTTACAGAGATTCAACAAAGAGTAAGACTTCTGTACGCTCTGGGAAACAGCCTGAAACAGATAACAGTTTTCATTTATCTAAATTACACCTGGCTTACACAGAAAATGAAAACAGCTGTGGGTACATGGCAAAAGATATTTTATCTAGTCCATGGAATTCAGAATGCAGAATTTGTACTTAGATAAACTTGACTAAAAGAAATTCCCGTGACAACTTTATACATACCAAGATTTACATCAGGCAACATTTTATCAAGAAACTGTGTTTCGCCACCATTAGGGGACAAGAAGTCAGCTAAAAGCTGGCTGTTGCTTAGCTCTGGATGCTGTGAAAGTTTCTTTTAGGGAGACAAAAGAGAAAATAAGATTGTTAGTGTCTCTCCAGTAACAACAGTTCAAAAACAACTTGTATTTGATGCAAGGTAAAGATAATTGTTAAGACTCTGCATCAGAAAGCCATGTGATCTCCTAGTCATTTATAATGCTCAATGTGAATAGAAGGTGACTGCTTAAGTAGAAAGCTGAAGTATGACCAATCCATGCTACAAGAGCACCTGGAACACACCTCATTTGACAGTTTCTTCCTACCTGCAGGTATTCCTGAAACTCTTCTCTCTTTGACTTTAAGAATTCATAGTTCTTTGGTCCAATGATCCTCTTTGAAGGAAGCTGAGCATCAGGGAATGTACCTGATAATACAGCAAATTTAGATACTGTGACTTAATTATTTATTTATTTTTTATTTATTAAAATATATATATATCCAGCCCTGTATCTTAGGATCTCAAGGCAACTTAGGACAATTTTAAAAAGCAACAATATTTTTTAAAATGACAAAACTATATTAACTTTTTTATCACTTACATCAAGACATTGTAAAACCAGTCAAAACGATTTAAAATAATGCAGCCATTGCACATATGCAAATTGGAGCCAATCAACTGGGACTTGATGGCTTTAATAAAAAAAAAGCCATGTTTTGACTTGGTATTGGAATGACACCAACATTGGTGCCAACTGGGCCTCTGAGGAGAGGGTATTCTCTTACCAGGGTGGCACAGCAAAGCATGCTCATTCCCATGTCCTCTCACACTGTACTGCTCCCAAAACGTAGCACTGATTTATTTCAAGTTATAGGGTGCTATAGAACCCAGCAATTGAGTCCCCAAAAGGAGGAAATACAGTAAACATACCATGAAATTCTGTTAGCTTTGATTCAAGGACATAAAATTCAAGGTATCTTCTGTAGACAGACCAGTGCTCAGGTTTATGCCCAACTGAAAATGCAAGCAGATTTATGATTTCCCTCTACGAAAGGTTAAACTGTTCTGTATGCAAACATTAGAAGAGAAAAAAGCCTTCAGATGAAATGACCTGCTACAGTCATACATGGACAAATTTAAAAGAAGATTTAAATGACTGTAATTTCCTAAGGAAGTATCCCAGCTATCAGAACGGGTGTAATATTCCACAATCATTTATAACAAATTTTAGAAACCACACTTGTATTTGTTTGTTATTCATATTTTTGGATTATTTAGTACACCTTAGTAACATGAGTGTCTAACTAAGTATGCATGTCAAGTACATTAGACAGGTATGCACAGACCTAGGGTCTCCTTCCTTGGAGGTCTTTAAACAGAGGCTGGATGGTCATCTGTCGGGGATGCTTTGATCGTGATTTCCTGCATGGCAGGGGGTTGGACTGCATGGCCCTTGTGGTCTCTTCCAACTCTACCATTCTATGATTCTATGATTCTCAGAGTGTTTACCTGCCATTCTGTCATTCCTCTCCACATCAATGCAAAATACTGGAATTCTCTCCCTTCTCTCTTTCCTTTCAAAGGAGTCTTCAAAGAAGTCCACATATGGAATGGTAATTTTCCAAGCAGCAAGATTGCGAGGCGTATTTGGTAGGCTAAGTGCTTCCACAGGAGAATCATCTTCCATGACCATGATACCTTCTTCAATCTACAGGGAACATTTATTCATCTATCAAAAGGACATTTTGAGCTACAACTAAGGTTGTCACAATATCCGTGGAGGCTTATACAGTAACAATTTAGCAATTATATATTGTAACAATTATTAGCACACTGATTATAACTTACACTTATCCAAAGATGCTTAAGCTATTTGAGGTTTCTTCCCCAAGTTTTGTTAAGCACATAAATACAACAGCTGAACTTCAGAGAATAAGCTATGTACAACTTCTAAAAGTGTAAGCAACTAAAAAGAGCAAGTGGGAATGCTTTTATATATAAATGTGGAACTTAGCTGTTCTGCAGAAAGACAGAACTATGTTTTATTTCACATTCACAGGCTATTGATTCTCCCATGGATCCAGTGTTGCATCAGCCTAGCAACTGCTTTCTTCCTGGTTCAGATTCCAGAACTAGAATTATAAAATAGGCCTACATCTGGGCTTGAGGAGGAGGAGCTCATAGGGAAGAAATTGCTCACTTCAAAAATATTTAACTTTTAAGCAGAACAAGTATATTCAATTCTTTTTTCCCCTACCTCAGAAACAATTCTCTTGCGCTTGAAAGTCACCACTCACCATCTACACATATTGCAAGAAACATCTGTTCAACACCCTCTCCAACTACTGCAACAAATGTATCTTCTGGTTTGCCCTCACAGAAAGACTATGGTTGTGGAACCAGCAGTGTAGGTACAAAATCATGTTTATCTCCTTTGTTCAATGGGCTGTCTTGTAAGGCACTAGTAAAAGGCTGTGTTGCCTTGGAGACCAAAACACTACATTACAATCTCTACCACTGGCAGTTTTATATCTTCTCTGCTAACTTATTTTATCATTTGGAGTGACTGATTTATGTGAATTCTCATGAGTAAGACACATTCCAAGTTGATAGGGTGACTGCAAGAAATGGAAAGCAGGAAAGATAAATAACAAAACTTGGGGTTAAAAGTCACTTTGAGTGTTTGTTTTGAGACAGAAAGTGTGTGACATAAATTATTTAGCAATTCACTGGAATCCACAGTACACATTGGCTTGAATTGTGAGTTGCCCTTCTGCAAACCAGTGTTCCTTCTTATCACGGAAGAAACTTGGCTCTAATGAAAGCTCCTGCTTGGGAGGGGGTGTAAGAAAGAGAGAGGGAGAGGGAGAGATAATTTCCATAAATTACTCTTTTCCTCTTCAAATAATCTCCCATGCTGTCCAGAGGGTCCCCAAACCTAGCAGAAAAGATCTGGGAGGGAGGATAACCAGCAAATTCACCATCCTACCATTTTTGCCAGAAAACTCATCAGATGTTACCCATTAGTTTTGTAACTTCTAGGTTAACACACAAATTGATACTAAACTATCACACTCTTAAGATTTTTAAAAAAGAAAATCAAATCAAATTAATTTTGAACATAAACATCACCTAGTTTCGCATTCATTATTCAAGATTATGTATAACACTACAAAGGGCAACTACTGAACACAGCATTCATAAGTTCTTTTACTTATTAAATACACAGCACTTGTACCAGCAGTGTGTGACAGTAGTAGGAAACTACAGTGAGTATTAGACAAATACGATCATACTAATTTCAATCACTTTAATGGGAAATCATTATATGCATGTAAGAGTGGAGCTACTGCTTATCTGATTTAACTGATGTGATCATGTTAGATTCAGTTGTGTTACTAACTGGAAATTATAAATGAAGAAAACAAGAAAAGATGAGAATGGACATGCGATGTGGGAGAAGAGAATCAACCATAAATGGCATGGTGGTTCAGCAGTCAATGAAACAGATGGGATAAATTACAAGCAGCTGGTCAGAATTTTTAGGACAACTCACAAAGTCATCCTCTCCTTCAGCCAGACCATAGCTGGGCAGCACAGCTCCTTCCATTGTGGTACTCTTGAACACTCCTTTAATTTTGCTACTTATACTTCTGATTCCAGATTCTCCTTTCTTCTGAGAACTCCTGTGTGTAATAAAAAGAGAAAGACATACTGCATAGCAATTCTAAGCAAAGGAATTAAGTACTTCAAAGCAGCATATTGTATGAACAATTTTAAGTGTTAACAGCTTGGCACAGTACTTTACATTTCACTGCACAGATCAAGTCAGAAACAAACATGAATGAAAGCAGATTCTATACAAAAAGGTGCTATAGAATGAGAGAGCAAGAACTGAACCCAGCAAACAAAGACACAGTATTGCCAGGTCTGACAACATTGGTCACCCGAGAGGGGAAGAGGGAGCCAGGACTAACCAGTATCTCCTTCCTTCAGGGTTGACCTCCTCAGTGGCTGCTCCCACCCTCTGGAACTCCCTCCCATGGGAGGCTAGACTACCCCCCCCCCCGCTTTCTTTTTGCTGGCAGGCAATAAGACATTTTTATGCAAGAAGGCTTTTAATATATAGCTACGCTTATGGAGGCTCTTATTGGAGTGTGTTTTATTTTTATTTTATTTTTAATTCATTTTTAACTTTTATATGTTTTAGGTGATTTTAGATTTTTATATTGTGATGTTTTTAATGGGTTTAAACTGTATTTTATGTAGTATTTTGTGAGCTGCCTTGGGTCCCTTCTGGGAGAAAGATGGCATACAAAATAAACAAACAAATAAAACTGACCAGTCAGCCAAGGATGAAAGGAGTGCTCAAGCACAGATATGAGTGCAATTCCTTTTTGCTCCATTTAAACTTTTTTGAATTGTGGCCTAGAATTAATTCACAAAGAGTAGCAAAACACTGCCCACTGTGCTGTATTTACAGCTGTAAAAATTTCCACAACTTCTGAAGCTGGGGGGAGAATTTCCCCCCTTTCCCAGAAAAAAAATGAAATTTTCAGAAAAATGGGGGAAATGAGATATTACAGGTATACCTTAGTTAATGATGTGGATGTATTCCTTGGCTTTACTTCTTTAGCAGAAACATTGGTACCAGAGGTAGAAATAACATGGAAAAAATAGGGGTAGGTTCCTACACCACAAAGAAGAGCAGTTCAATGTGTTTCAGCAAACCCTTTATCCAAAACTAACAATATGCACATGTTGAAAGGTCAGGTAAGCCTTGCATACCTAAATAAAAGCATTCTGAACCTTCTAGAACCCACCTGAAAGCTTCTTCCAAAATGCACCCCAGGATGATCCCCCCCTTCCAACAGCTCCCACTTTTATTATGATTTCCATTTTGGTGGCAAAACTTATAAGATCTATGCTTTTTCAACATACCAGAGTAATTGGTGAAGCAGACTAATTGTTTTTCCCCTTTTCTTGGTATTTTGCTCTTCACACATGCTCAGTAAGTGATTCTGGAGGCAGCTGCTTACCTTACCTGCTGTACATAGGCTCACACAGCTACAGTGGGATCACCTAGAATACCATCCTATCTTCCCCAGGTCAGGGTTTATTGCATTGTTTACTGCAGACACACTGCTGTAACCCTACACTGAAAGTCTCTCTTCCTCGAGCCCTCCTTCACCATCTTCCCAATGCCAGTACTGCAAAAAGACCAAAAACAAAAGCAAAAAACCTTCCAGCTAGATAGAAGATAAGGAAAGAGGGAGGGCTGGGCTGGGCTGGGCTGGGCTGGGGTCCCATAAAAAGGCTTTTTTAAAAAAGGACCTTCTTTGTCAGAGGCTTTGTTAAGTGAGGTATGACTGTAGTACCATGTATAGATCAAAAGTAATTGTGTTAATTTAGGAACATGCAATGTACAGCGGGCCTGTCGTATCTGTGGACTGATGATGCACAGATTCAACCCACTGAGGATTCAAACTACACAATACACAATACCTGTACTGTACTTTACACAACAGATTTTTAAGGCTGGAGATGTTAGTATTGTCAGGAGTTAGAAACTGAACTCCATTATAAAATGGCTGAACAACTACAGAATCATGCTGAGTCACAATGGTTGACTCCATGAACTACCAAGTCATGCCTCGTCAGGCCACTGGAGGGCAATGTCCTGTGTGTGTGTGTGTGTGTGTGTGTGTGTGCGCGCGCACACACACACACACACACACATTTTTGTGAGCTAGTCCAAAGCTAACTCTTCTTGTGAATGCAGATACCTGGTGAAGCAGTTTCTCCTTCAACTGTAAATATTTGTATATATATTGCAACTGCTTGACTTTGAAGATAAAAGTGCCTCCTGCTTATCTGGACATCAAACACTCTGTGTGTTAGTATTCTTGGGAACGGGTTGCTACTAAGTCTGCTGAGATAGTTTTTGGCTGCTGCCGGGGATTGAGTGTCCTATCATCCCGTCAAGTAGGCTCTATTATTCCCTCCCTACAGTATCTCATAATTGGAAATATTGGACACATTTTGAGGTCAGGTTGGCTAGGATGAACCAAAAAGGTCAGGTGAAGGTCATAATGGCCTGGGATGTGTCTTAAAAATATTTTGGCAAGCAAGCCCATATTATGATTGTGTGGAAGCCCCTTAGTAAACAAAATCATTAAGGAGGTATGTGCTAATTCCTTCGTGGGCACCTCAGCAATGAGTCATCCAACCAAACAATTAAGTGACCATTCCCAAATCTAATCCTAAGGAAATCTCACCTTGAAACCCCCTCTTGTCCACCATTGCGAGGTTGTTATAAACCAAACAATTCCTATCTCCGAGCCATAAACACAATCAGTTAAGTTTCGGTTTCCTTTGTTTACCTGGTGGGAAAAGCAGGCTTTGTCCTAGCCAGAGCACCCCTCCAAGATATGAAGCAGGGTATAAATATTAGTTCCCTAACAATTGAAAGCTGTGCCATGGTGAACAAACCCGTGCAAAGAACTCTCTTTCTCTGCACGCTTCCAGACTGGAACTCCTGTGCCACCCTCACACTTCTGTCTGAGTACCTTCTCTACATGAAACTCTGCTTTTTAAGACTGGTAACTATCGCCCTATTTCCTGAATCTCTCCCTGTCTCCAGTCTTTCTGCCTTACTCTTCAATAGCCTTGTGTGGTTCTTAGGAACGTGTGTTGTGTGTGTGAATGCATTTTGTGTTGTGTCCAATAAAAATACTTTATTTCACTTTAAACTGGACTTCTCTGCAGTTTATACTGGTATACATAGGTGAAAGGATCCCCGCATTTACCCTTCTCTTACAGGCATACTGTCTGAGCTAAATTTCCCCAGATAAGAATATAGATTTTGGTATCACGGCTGGGTCTCTAAAGCACACACACCCTTACAGTAACAGAGAGGCTGCAGAGCGATGCAAATGTGAGGTTTGCAGAGAGACATGAATGCAAGGCTTGCACAGAGACGCAAATGGGAAGAGGAGGGAGGAGCAAGGAGAGTCAGACTACAGCACAGTATTTGGAAAAAACAGGAGATCTCCCTTATAGGTCCCTTATTAATAAAATGGCGTAGGGCAGCAGCGGAGGCGGTAGCAAGCCCTGACTGCCAAGTACACATTCTTTATGCTCCCCCACCTCCAGGGAGCCCTCCAGCCACCCACTTTTGCCTTGTGAAGGAATGAACAGAAGTGCCACAGCTGCTAACACAAAGACAGAAGCAGGTGGCTGGCACTGAGTATTCATGTTTTCTGCTATCTGCACAGGGTCCTGGCACAAACCCACACAGATACCGAGGGCCCACTATATTATGTATAATTTGATTTGACATAAAATTATTGCATTTGGTATTTTAAAAGTACAATTTATTCTGACAATAACTACAACCTTTAAAATTTTTAATATTTTAATTTATAGATAGATAGAGCTACATACAGTCTCCTCAATTGTAAGGAACACCTGATCTATAAGGAACCTCTCTTTTTTTGTTTTTTGTTCCAGTGCACAAGCAGGCAAAAAACCCAATAAAAACAGAAGAAACCATCAGCATTGGTCAAACAAGCAACATTACTATGCCTCCTTGCTCTAGCCCTCTACAGTGCCAAGTACTCTTTCCATTAAAATAAGTGAAAAAAAGAAGCCAAGAGCAGGGAGTGCAATAATGTCAGATACTATACATAGCCTTCCTTTAAAATCTTCCTCTTACATAGCTTTTAGAAATAATTTTGGGGAGTAAATGAACACCTTGTCTCAAACATTTTATTCATAACTCTTTTTAAAGAATGCATTATTTATTTTTCCCCATTTGTTTTCAGGCCTTCACATATGTTTGGTACTGGGCACACACAGTGCATCTCTGACACATAGGTGTATTGCACCTTCCTGATCTTTGAAATACATCTGAAAAGCCAATTGTTCTCCCTCCACAAGTCCAGAAACTACTTACTCAGGCTGGAGAGGGTCAAAGGAAGCCAGGATCCAACTCATGAAAGAAGCCCTGCTCACTGATGGAAGAAACTCCCTGTGCAGGCATCACCGCCACCACCCTCGCAACTCTAAATACCTGCTCCAGAGGGATGGGAAGGCCTCCAGAGCAGAGCATTGGGTGGGGCAAAGGGCTGGTGGCAGGTATGGAAGGAAGAGAAAGAGAAGGTCACAGAAGCACAGGGACTGCCTGGGGAAGGGAATTGCTTCCCTCTGGATACTCTGATGGGACTTCTTCTGCCAGGAGAACTGTGCAACTGGATCTGGGCCATAGATTCCACTAGAGTGGAATGTTAAACCTGCTCCTGTGAACCTGCCTTTTGGAAAACCACCCTTCTCCTGACTATGACAAACCTCACCACTTCTTCATCACTCTATCCTTGCCTGGGAGTGAAGAAACTGTGTTTCTGAACAGAGGAGGGAGAATGAATGTTGAAAAATGGCCTCAAAATACAGAGATTATGAATACATTCCCTAGCCCTCTCCAGATCATTGCCCCCCGTGTGCCCTTATGTTCTAAGCAACAAGAAACAAATTTCAGTTAGAAGCCACCAATTGTTACAATGCCTTTTCTAATCAGACACAAAACAGAAAGTGTCACTGAAATAAAGCAGAGCCAGGGAAGGACATAGAATCATAGAACTGTAGAATTGGAAGAGACCTCAAGGGCCATCCATTCCAACCCCCTGCCATGCAGGAATACACAATCAAAGTACCCCCAACAGATGGCCAACCAGCCTCTGCTTAAAAACCTCCAAAGAAGGAAACTCCACATCATCAAGTTTATCTGGAGGGGGAGGGGAGTAGCTAAATAAAGTATGCTTAACTAATTCGTAAGAATGCAATCAATAATTATCTGTGATATCACATAGCCCTGACTTATTTTAAAACAGTAGAGAAAGATGGGAGGGTTTGGACTGACTCAATATGAGGGAAAACAGATACGGATTAAGTCCCCTGGCAACTCGAGAAAGCAGCTTGCCCTAAAGAACATGCTTGAAGCATGGTTTACAACCTTGTTGTAAACTTATAACAGAGGATCCCAAAGGCAGCAAGATCAAGTGAAAGAGACAGACATTAGTGACCAAGTCTGATTCCTCACTATAGCCTGTGCATTCACAGACATGCACACAGCTCTAGCAATGCATGCATGCTGGCATGCTGTCCCAAACCAGAAAGGCCAGCTTCATTTCTTAATCTAGAAACACACTAAACACCTTTTGTGAATGTTTACTTATAGCAAGTGGCACTTACAGAATGCCAAAGAAGGGAAATCACACTTTAGTAATAGTTACAAGATAACCATACTAGGCACTTGGCTACTAGGGCTCATTCATGTACTACTCCATTAAAATAAACTAGGGGGCTTCAGATAAACTACCCTTAAACATAACCATTCTGATTCCCCAGAACATCTATGTTGTTACATAAAACATATGAGGAGGTTTTTTTAAAAAAAGAAAGACTATTCTTGACATGTTGATTCTTCCAATCAGACAATGTTATTCTCCTAATAAGTAAGTAATATTTAAGAATGCTTGGTAACAGATTTCTAGAGTTAAGAAAATTGAAGGTGAAAAGCAATGCATTAAGCCAAGCTGAATGCCATTTTTGCTAACATTTTAAACAAGATAGGAACAT
The DNA here is from genome assembly GCA_030847615.1 of Gambelia wislizenii. Classification (NCBI taxonomy): domain Eukaryota; kingdom Metazoa; phylum Chordata; class Lepidosauria; order Squamata; family Crotaphytidae; genus Gambelia; species Gambelia wislizenii. The sequence goes on along the minus strand of JAUMIR010000001.1, from coordinate 156,935,981 downwards.
GTCGTTATTTGCAGAATTTCTACATACATTCAGCCTGGAAATAATCTTCTATGTAATTAAAATGGTGTGCCCAGTGACATTTATTATGAAGGCACTATGATACAGTCACAAATAGGTGCAGTGTGAACAAGCAACATCAATGGCATATCAGCTTGACTTACCAAAATTCATCCAAACTGAGGTTACCTCTGGAATAATAGGCAAATAATATTATCCCACAAGCCAAGAAAAGAAGCAGATCCACCCTATTCTATGCAAGCAATGCAGGTTAGAATGTTCTTAATAACAGTCATTTTGGACCAATGTTATTACTGCTGAATCTTAAAATTATTGTTAGCCAAGACACGCTGAATACCCTACCTAGCTGACTGATATTATGATTACATAATTAGAGTTGATGCAGTGTTGTTTGTTGCATTTTTTCTTTTACCTCAATTATTTATGAATATTATGTTATTTTCACAATGTTAATGATTGCTTGATGCATGCAAGCCTTTTCTAAATTTCATATACTAAACTGTGTAACTGTAATCTGTAAAAGTAAAGAAAACTTAATAATAATACAGTAATAAAAATTAACTGCCATGGTTGTAGTTTCCAGATATGCTTGGTTATATCTTCTTGTCTATACAATGTTCCAATTAGGCATTTACTTACTGCCTTCCAAAGAAAAGCAGCAAAGCAGCAGAAACATTCTGTCTTTCCTGTTGCCTTATTGCATGATGTCAGCATTCTTTCATTCTGGTCCTGTGGGGGACTGAGGTAAAATTGTGTCTTTTTGCTAACCAGAAAAAGCTATTTGCAAAAAGACATGGTTTTACCTCAGTTCCCCCATGGGACAGGAACAAAAGAACATTGTAAGAACACCAACGCCGTGTGGTAAGGCAGCAAGAAAGATGGAACGTTCCTGCTGCTTTACCACTTTTCTTCAGAGTTTTCTTACATGTATTAAAAACCAATGACAGTGCAATTTATATACATTTTTGCTTCACACCGACCTGACTCACAGCTGAATGTAAATTCAGTTAAACTGTGAACAGAAAGCTGGCTGAACCTCATCCACACAGCAAAGTCTGCTTTCTATTTCTGTGAACCCTAAAACACTGAAACAATCCTATAGCAGGTCCCCTATTCTCCAACGCCTCCACTCCCCAGAGGGCTTCTCTGCCTTTCACAGAGTCATGAAAATGTAACAGGTGTGGTTCCCCAAGAATCATGCCTGTTTCAAAAGGACAAGATTAAAAACATGGCACTCATCTTGGAAAGCATCCCCTACTGTAATTCTGGTCAGGTAGCTGTCAGAGAGACAAGACTGGCAATGCTATTCCTTAATAGCTTCCAGTGGTGAAGAATGATTCAGGCAAGGAAGGGACACATAACGGCACCCAGGCAGCAGCAATTGAATTATGTTAATAACTAATACAAACCAGCACTTAAAGCAGAAGTAGGGCATCTTTGGCCTGCCAGTGTTTCTGAAATATAGCTCCCATGATTCCTTAGGATTAGCTATGGTGGCTGAGGCTTCCAGGAATTGAAATCCCACACATTTCCCACCTTTGCTTTAAGGCTATAGAGACCTTGGGGGGCTGCACCCCTCACTGAACCTGCTCCCCCCCCCAACATTTATTTTTGTCCCAAATGCCCTCTAGGAGACACGGGGGCATGTTTTTGGCCTTCCCAGCCCATTTTAGGCATAGCAACTTTTTTTAAACAATAGGAAGTGAGCAAAAGCCACTTCCAGTTCCCTACAAAAATGTTTCTCTTGGGCCTAAATTGGCATGGGGGCAGGGGGGAAGCATGTTGGAAAAGGCCCCTACGGTGTCTAGAGGACATTTGGGGACAATATATATATATATATATATTTCAAAAAATAAAAAATAAAAAAAATAGCCCAGCGGGGCATGGTGCCTCCGAATGTGATGGAAATGCCTTCCACACCCTCTAGAGGACATTTTAAAGCAAAAATGTTTTGACCCTGGGGAGCTGTGGAGGCCATAAAAATAGCCCTTGGAGGTCACCTGTGACTCATGGACCACCCTTTGCCACCCCTTCTTTAAGGCATAAGCAACAGACTGATACTTACATATCTCCAGGTTCTGTGTGTGTGTGGGGGCTGTTTGGCTTTCTCTCTATCAAAAGGCAACTCACCCCTGTGTTTTGTGTTTTGAAGTATTCCTAGTAAATCATTAATTTGATTTACAGCAAGGAAGTGACTAGCCAACAGGGGACAGAGAACCCAGTGGCTGCTTCATTCAAGGATTTTCAAGTTTTGCCTGGTATAAAAAGAGAAGCTTTAAACCTAAGAGTGCCAGTCTGTCTAAAGCCTTGCTGTGTGGACAAAAGGCTAACTCCCATCTTTGCCCACTTTTCATAAACTCTTAGTATCACATATACAAGGTGTTTGTGGAGGGGGAAAAAGCTACATTTTGCTTTTGTAAACATCCTAACATCCATTCAAGATAATGCAGACTGATAACGGGTTATGCTATATATATATATATATATATATATATTAGCTATCTGTACTACTATAAACTCAGAAACCATGTGAAACTGGGACATGTGATACCAAAAATATTAGAGTTGCATTTTTACAAGCGCAAAATTATACTGTGTGTAAAAGAAGAACACATATCCAAAGGGACAAGATCCAATAATTAAGCAAAGGGAATGTTTTTCAGATGCAGTAACTCTAGCAAAATAAGAAGCAGCTCCTCTACAAACTGGCCACATTTGCACGGCATATTGTGAATGAGCCAATATGTTGGTGCTTGATTCCCATCACGCCCACTGAATGTAGGATCATGGGCAAACATATGATCCTCCAGATGTCACCCACCCACAACTCCCAGCATTCTTCACTACTGGCTATGGCCACTGGGACTTGCAATCCACCAATATCTGGAGGGCCACACAATTCCCATCCCTGATCTAGAGACACCAGATTTTCCATCCATGTGCAAACCAGGAACTATGGGTTGTCTCTCATCAGACAAACCAGAACTGCGAGCCCCCAAACATATCATGGTTTATCTGTCTGTCTATTCTGGGTGAAGACAAACTAAAGTTTCTCATTTATACATGCAAAGCATGGATAGACAGCATATAGCTGGCTGAACCTCTCCTGCTTCCAGGATGAGCCAAGCAGGACCAAGATGCACAAGAATGAGGCTGTGTAAACATGGTCATTCTTAGGTTCTAGAAAATGAGAGGCAAGGGAACTGAACAGTGGAAGTTACATACCACTAATGCTATACTACTACTAAAGATGTGACAACTGTATCACATACCATGACTGTAGCCCAGTCCCATTTATGCAAGCAGGGCTCCCCTAATCATAGGGGGAAAGGGAGTGGGGGGAGGGGATGAAGTCTCTTATCTGTTGAGCTCTGTACTAGAAAATAAATAAACAGAACTCTGGATTCAAACTCATGTGTGCAAATAAGTTTGATCTGAAAGGATTTGTATATGTAAACAACAACATATACAAACCAGTTCAAGAATAAAGAGTTTCAGCCATTTTGACCAAACCAACATAAACTTCAAGAAGGAGGAGTGTGATGGGGCACTGTTTACTATGAGATGAGCTGCTGCAGTTTAATTTCAAGCAACCACCCATAATGACAGCAGAATATGATGGTTTATAGAATCACAGAATCATAGAATTGTAGAGTTGGAAGAGAACACGAGGGTCACCCAGTCCAACCCCCTGCCACGCAGGAAATCACAATCAAAGCATCCCCGACAGATGGCCATCCAGCCTCTGTTTAAAGACCTCCAAGGAAGGAGACCCCACCAAGCTCCAAGGGAGTGTGTTCCACTGCCGAACAGCTCTTACTGTCAAAAAGCTCCTCCTAATGTTGAGGTGGAATCTCTGTTCCTGGAGCTTGCATCCATTGCTCCGTGTTCTAGTCTCTGGAGCTGCAGAAAACAAGCTTGCTCCATCTTCAATGTGACACCCCTTCAAATACTTAAACAGGGCTATCATACTGCCTCTTAACCGTCTTTTTTCCAGGCTAAACATACCCAGCTCCCTAAGTCTCTCCTCATAAGGCATGGTTTCCAGACCTTTCACCATTTTAGTTGCCCTTTTCTGGACATACTCCAATTTGTCAATATCCTTTTTTGAATTGTGGTGCCCAGAACTGGACACAGTATTCTAGGTGAGGTCTGACCAAGGCAGAATAGAGCAGCACTATTACTTTAAACCAAGTATGTGAAATCCTGTGGTCTATAAGCCACGTGTAGTCCACAGGAGTCCCATGAAGCCTTGGCTTCCCACCCAATATGTTTCAGGTGGGAGTGGATTTTTTGCCTGAAAATACAACCTGACAATTAAAAACTTTTTCAAGGATCTCACCCAAAAAACAGCAAAAGAAAAAAATGTTGCCAACTCAGTTATGGGTTATGGGGTTGGGGGTTGGTTAAAATGGCTCTGTAACCCTTGGTATGTGCTCACACATGGCTAAACAACTATGCTCCTAAAACGAGCAAGGTGGTACTAACCACATTTTATCACTAATTTTAAAAGCTTAAATGATTGCCAATGACTGGCCATGTTCAAATAGTAGGATATCAACCATGTTCATGTCTTTTTGACCACATATATATTTATCCCTTAGGGCTACAGGAAGTCCACTCAGACCTCAAAAATAAATAAATAAATAACACCTATATGATTTGCTTATGAAGCATAACAGAGACAGAGAGAGCTTTTTTTATGAATGTGTTAAAATCCCACATTTACATTTGAAGAACTGAACTGAAAACATGAATGTGTTGACTGCACAGATGTTGCTATAAAAAATATGTATATAAAGCTAAACTGGCAGGTTATGAAATGCCACGAGCAGGCATTATCATGCAGTCAGATGACTTCTCATTGCATCTCACCAGTATCGCCACATTTTACTATTTTGGGCTGTTGTATTTTTCACTCTGGCTTTCAAAGACAGTACAGTGTGACAAAGGATGATGCAACACATTTCAATGAAGAATATTTATACATTAAATTCTCATAACCAAGTTTGGTATCAGCTACAAAAACATCTGACAACTGTACTATTTAAAACATTCAACACATACAAGTATGGTTTACCCACTTGTTTGATTTGGAATTGCGTGTTGGGGATTCATCTTCTTTTAAGAGATATCTGAAAAACTAAGCCAGGGGTGGGGAGGGAATAATTAAGAACAGCTAATCACTATTCTTTCATTGTACTTATTTATTTGTCACCCTATAACTGTTCTTAGGGCAACTTACAGAAATACAGATAATGCACAAACTAAAATCCAAACCAAAGCATTAACTCCTATTATCACACATAAAAACATGCCCTTTGGACAGAAACTAAAACATACTGAGTAAGAGTGAGGAAAATATTTTAAAAGCTTCACAAAAGCAGAACCACTTAAAAGATACAAAGAGGGCAGCACAAAGGCACAACAATTTAAAATAAAGTGTGTGAGAATATAAAACTTATTTATTTTTTAAATTTTTATTTATTTATTTATTTATACCCCGCTCTTCAGCCACAAGGCTATCAGAGCGGCCTACAAATTGTTTTTTAAGCAATAGCTATTTACACATCTACACTGCATTAAACAGTTTCCAATCTGTGTTAGCTAATTGCCCCCCACAAGCTGGGTACTCAATTTACCGACCTACAAAAGGATGGAAGGCTGAGTGAACCTTAGAGCCCGCTGGAATCGAACTTGCGACGTGGTGGCTTGCAGTACTGGCATTTAACCACTGCGCCACCAGGGCTCCTGATGCTGAAAAGATATCAGGGCAGGCTACAGGTGGACCTTGCTGGGAAAACACTTTCCATAGATGTGGAAGGAGCTACTACAGGGCAGGCCTGCTTATGAGTAACCACTGGTTGCAGCTCTGTATGCTCCTTGTTACTTTGGAGGGGTAACAAGGAGGAATGACATCACTTTGAAAAACAATGTAACTTTGAAAAATGACTAGAATGTGAGTTGATAATGTGTTACTTTGAGTTTTGTGAGTAATTACTTAAATTTAAAAAAAAATGTTTCCCAGCTTTGAGCCATTTTCAGTTTTTCTGCACTAAAAGAGACAAGGAACTCTTGCGCTACTCATGTGGCAAATTTTAAAACGCATATGAACAAATGTTTAACAACAACTTTAACACTGGGCTTACTTCATCAGTGTGGCAGAATCTAGGTATGAAGACTGTCTCTAAGAGGGAAAAAACATGTTCAAAGGCTTCATAGAAGCATCTCATTGTTTGCAGTTTGACAACATCAACATATGGTCCTTCAGCAACTACAGGTAGAAAATGTGGAAAATATTAATCAGAACTATTGCACTAAAGTGGAAAACATCTACAATCTACAAATGCTCGCTTAAGAGAGAAAAAAAACTGTATTTTCAAGCAGGATCTAAATCTAACCACTGTTCTCTTCTATACCCTTTTTACATGACCAGTATATAGTACTCTACAGTGAACTCGCCACGAGTCAGCATAAGAGGGGCGCTCCAAAAAAGCGATACAAGGACTCCCTGAAACAACATCTCAGTCTTGGCCAAATTGATCACCAACAATGGTCCGCCCTGGCCTCACATCGGGAGGCATGGAGACGCACTATCCACAATGCTGCAGCCTTATTTGAGAACTCACACTGAACAAGTCTTGAAGAGAAACGACAACGCAGAAAGAAGCACAACCCAGAAACATCACCCAAGGAGACCTTCTGCTGTGCTTTCTGCAACCGGACTTGTTTATCTTGGATTGGCCTTTTTAGTCATCAGCGCGCTTGCAGAAAGTGCGGGATGAGTCCTTCCTGAATCTTCGTTTGTGAAGAAAAGCCAGAAAGAGAGAGAGAGAGATCTAGGCAAAGCAGGATTATTTTTACAGTAAGAAAGACATGGCAAAAATAATGAAAACAATAAAATTTGCACAAGATGTCACCGACTCACTCAGACTCAATCACTGTTAGGCTCCACTTCTGTCCAACATGTCAACTTCCCTATGGGCATGAACTATGATCTATACTAGGAATGAGAAACTTCAATGGATTCATCAACTAATTTTCTGCACCTAGGCCATATGAGGGAGTGTGTGAGGGGGAGATAAAAGCAATAAGATCACTTCTGGTTTTGAAAAACTGGTACAGTCGGACCCCCATATCCAGGGGACCACATGACACAAAACAGGAAGGCATACTATAAAGTTGTGCAGGAAAATGCCTAGAGAAGTGTCCTCTCTATATACCTTCTAGGTCCTCCAACACAACTCTATGGTATGTTTTTACCAGAAGTCCATTATTTTGAAAGGGTTAGCTGTTATCTGTGGTTTCCAGTATCCACAGTAAGTCTGGGAATCAAACCCCCATGGATATGGGGGGGGGTGTCAAACTGTATGTTGTAATATTGGTGTGAGGGGAGGCTATAACTTATTTCAAAGGTGAACTGCTGCTCTTAGAGGCTTCCAGTAGAGGCAAGTAATGTGTTTTTTTTGGTGTGGGAGAAGAGAAAAAGAGTAATCCAGAGAAATATGGAAGCCCCAAAATGGTGGGGGGGGGGAGAGAATGCAGTCACAAGGTTACAATGCCCACCACTGTGTTAGTGTCCATGTTATGTAGCATGACAAAGCTTTCTTCCCTTCTCCACTGCAGCCCTGTATATCACCTGAAAAGTGACATGTTTTCCTAGCCCTCCAAATAGGGCTTGCGAGTACACTGGGGATACTTCCCTGCATGCATGCATGCACACACATATACTTCCACTAATATAATTAGTTCTGTCAACATTAAGCACTGGCCATTATACAGAAGACACAACTGAGCTGTCATCTGATGGATATCTCTGCTTCTCCAGTACAATTCAGTATGTCTGTCAGTTCCACTTACTACTCTGTATCTCTTCCACAATGAAAGGATCAAATTTAATTTTGTCAATGCTCTGATGCAAACAGTATGTTTTGTAGATTTTTACTACTTCTTCATGAAGGGACATCATCTCATCATCCGACAATTCTGGCTGTAAAATTCTGTCATTAAATTGCTCTGTCAAAAAAAGAAGGTGGGGGAGAAATAATTCATTGTTATTTGAACATTGACAATATTCTATGTGGAGTAAAAGTGTATTCATAAAATGTTAAAAGATAAATTATTAGACTCGTACTCAACAAAAACTCGTAACGGGAACAATGAATCAGCCACCAAGTGGCTGTTAGTAGACTCTGTGCTTGAGATCCCTGCATTTATATTCCACTCCCATAAAATCTGGATCAGCAAACAGATGAAACATTTCTAAAAATTCTGAAACCATGGAAGGGGGGAATGTTCCAGAGTTGTTTTTTTTCCCATAAGAAGAAATGGAAATTTAAGGAAAAAATACCCAAACTTATTTTAGTGCATTATTGGTCTAGGAAAATAAAAAAAAAATGCTTCACTTGTAACTTCATCAGCATATAAAATTGTACTACTTTGTATATTTATGAGATTTAAATCTATAAATAGCTCAATCTCATACAAGTATTATTGTGAATATACAGATTGGTAGATACCAGAAATACAAACTACTGCACTCGGTGCTACCTAAACACACTTATCTTTCAAAATAAAGTGTATTATCTGGACAGAAACATCCCCACATAGTCACAATCTCAAGGAGGAGATTAGCTGCATATCTTTATAAAGTTTAACTCAACATTGAAAATGCTGAATTCTCGAATAGTGTATCATCCTCGCAAGCAATGAAGGCCCCCTCCCCTTCCCCTTTGCTCCTTTCAGTAGGATATCCACACCCATGAAGAAATGCATCTTGGATTTGAATTTTCTGTATGTCTAGTGTATGACAAGAATTACCATATTCTAATTCTGTAAACCATCTTACACAGATATCTTCACATTTCATTTAGAGGAAGTAAACCTTTGTCTTCAAAAGCATTTTAGTTTTCATCAGAGGGTTATTTTTTATATGCTCCCCCAAAGTTTCCAATTTTTCCAGCGAATTGAATTTTCTTCTTAGAAAAAACTTTTTTTCCTGAATTTTCCCAGGTGTTCAGATCTCCAGCCCAACGTGACCACCTTTACCTCTGTTCCTGGCTGTTTTCTATTCCTATTGGTATTGCACACATTAGTACACACCAGGAACCCCAGCATCCCAAGAATGCTCTCGTTTGAATACCTGACCAGTGGACATTACCCTACAGCACAACTGCCATGTAAAGCTAGAGAAACTCCTTCATGAGACCACAAAAGGATCTTGTAGCACCTTTAAAACTGAGAGAAAGAAATCTGTAGCATAAGGTTTTGTAGACTCAGTCTGCTTCATCAGATCTTTGACTATTCCTCATGAGAAAAGTTAAACACTCCCTTTATAGTGGTGGCCAACTTTGGTAGATACAGAGGCCAATTTTCTCCCCCTAACACTATCTGTGAGCCACATGGACTGCCAAAAATGCAAGGAAGAAGAAGAGAAGAAGGAGGAATAAAAGAAAATGAAAACCAGAAGTGGCCATTTACTGTTTAATATAAGAGGGGGGAAATCTGTTTTTCAAAACCTGAACGCAGGGATGGACAGATACTCATAAACTATTTAAAAGGTGGACTGATGAGAAAGGGCAAATCAGAGAAGTTTCTTTGTGGGGCATGGGTATCCAAGGCTACAAAAAGCCTCCGCCAGCTCTAATGAGGATTTCCCCCTCCCCTAAAAAGTCCAACTGCAGTGCAGATGTGAACAAGAACTCCTCTTATCTATAAAGGAGATTTGTACTCTAGCTTGAGGAAAGAGCAGGGCATGGAGGAGGAGCAGGGCATGAACCAGATGGGGGTCGCTTGTGGCTGCTTCAGGCCTGTGGGCAAGGGTTACTTACCATTCATTATTAGGGCTCACAGTCAGATGAATCATGAAATAGGTTATTTAACAGAAAAAAGGTAAACACATATTGCTATCTTGTAGTACCTTACCTACATCCAGGTAAAACTGCAGTACGTGCACTGCTCCTTCTTTTTTCAAAAAATTCATAAAAAGAAAGAAAAGATCCTGGTGGCCTCTGATTTCTTTCAATTCCAACTGCAGGGCCTGTAGAAGAGAAAAACAATGGAATTTGTTTCCAAGTGGCTGTTGAGATTTCTTTCTTTTTTAAAAAAAAATTACATATAACATTTAAACTTTAAATAATTATTTCATGCTTACAGAGGGCTTCTTATTTCTGGGCTCTACAAACTTCTGCAGAAAGGGAACCAATGCTGAGGTGGGCTCTGTTGCTTTCTCAGGCTGGAAAAAAAGGGCACCCAACTGAGCAAGACTGTGTCACTGCACCATCAGCATGATATTATTCTTATTCTGTCAATACTCACAGGACTGTCATCAATGAAGATAAGTAGCAGATGATTCACAGTATCCTAATAGAAGAAGGGGGAAATAGATATATATTTAGCAAACAGTGGATACCAACAGAGACCTTCATGAAGCCCAACACTAGCACTGCCCAACATCCCTGAAAGACACCCCTTCTTAGCAGGATTGTACATGGCATCAAAATATCACCAATGGGAGAAGTCAGCACTAATTACTCCCCTTTCCTATCTCTGTACAAACACTCTTTGAACACACACACACAAACCTATTTAGAGGTGAGATGTGACGGAGACAGAGACAAATACTTGTATGCACAAATGCTGCAGGACGTAAATGCATTCATCTCATCACCTACAACTATCAACTTGAGTTCAGAATGAAATTTTTGGAATGCTAGGCAGATCTGAGCCTGAAACTAAATGCCAAGTGGCATGACCCAACTGGGGTTCTATTGGATTGTGTGGTTTGGGGGGAGGGCTTTGAAATAGAAGTAGGGGCGGGCACAGTCAGAAGGCCAGTTTTGCCATCCTCTGACCTTCAGTGGGCTGCACCCAATCTCCAGCCCACCGCTATGGGGCGGGGGCGGTAATGCCACCAGCAGCTGCCGGTATGGGGATCAGGACACTTGGCTGCCAGCTTTCTGAAATGCCTTGCTTCTTTCCATGGGCTCTGGAAGCAAAGGCACTTGTTGATTTATTGATTGATTTTATATCCAGCCTTTCTCCCTGGATTGGAGCCAAGGTAACTTACAGTAATTTAAAAGAAGATTAAGTTAAGATCTTATTTTACCAAAGTTAAAAAGGAATTACAGCATTATTTTAAAACATGGTTAAAACAGTTGAAACACATTTAAAATATAATAATAAAAGATAAGAAATACAGCACACAACCTCACCCACATTCACCCTACATGATTTAAATTTCAAAGGCCTGCCTGAATAAATGGTGTTCACCTTCTGGCCAACCAGACCTCCTATGGAACGGGTTCTGGGAGCAGCCACAGAGAAGGCTCCTCCCATGCCCTCATCGAAGGCACCTGCAAAGGTGGTACAACCAAGAGAAAGCCCTCCCCGGTAGATCTTAAAACTTGAGCTGGCTTATGTAGGGAGATATGGTCTTTCAGACAGAATCATAGAATCATAGAATTGCAGAGTTGGAAGAGACCACGAGGGCCATCCAGTCCAACCCCCTGCCATGTAGGAAATCACGATCAAAGCATCCCCGACAGATGGCCATCCAGCCTCTGTTTAAAGACCTCCAAGGAAGGAGACCCCACCACGCTCCAAGGGAGTGTGTTCCACTGCCGAACAGCTCTTACTGTCAAAAAGTTCCTCCTAATGTTGAGGTAGAATCTCTGTTCCTGGAGCTTGCATCCATTGCTCCGTGTTCCAGTCTCTGGAGCAGCAGAAAACAAGTCTGCTCCATCCTCAATGTGACACCCCTTCAAATACTTAAACAGGGCTATCATATTGCCTCTTAACCGTCTTTTTTCCAGGCTAAACATACCCAGCTCCCTTTCACCATTTTAGTCGCCCTTCTCTGGACATGCTCCAATTTGTCAATATCCTTTTTGAATTGTGGTTCCCAGAACTGGACACAGTATTCTAGGTGAGGTCTGACCAAGGCAGAATAGAGCAGCACTATTACTTCCCTTGATCTAGACACTATACTTCTATTGATGTCTGGATAGTCTGGACCCAAGTCATGTAGGGCTTTAAAGATCAAAAGCAGCACTCTGAATTTTGCCTGGAAATGGATCGATAACCACTGAAGCTGTTTCAACCGGGGAGTCACATGATCCCTGTAACCAGCCCCGGTCAACAGTCTGGCTGCAGCATTTTGGACCCACTAAAAGCTTCCAAACAGTTTCCAAATGCACCTCACACAGAGGGCATTATAGTAGTCTAAATGAGATGTAACAAAGGCATGTGTCACTGCAGTCAGATCTGACACTTCAAGTGGTGAACAGGCAAATTGCCTGTTGTTCCTCCCAAGTGCCTTGTTCCCAGGACTCCTGGAAATAAGCAAGGAATTTCTGAAGAAGTAACATATGTGCTTCTCTTACTTGTGCGAAAGTATGAATCCTGTCTCCCCAGAACTTCCTTAGTTTCTTCAAGGATGGCGTGAACCAAATAAGGCATTTTAGAAGAGCTGGCAACTGTGATTACCTTGATACAAAGAGGAGGTGATGTATGGCTACGGCTTCCCTCATCTTATGAGCAAGGAGAGTACAGCTACCAGCTCTTTTTTAATGATGTATGTGTTTCCAGGACCCCTTGGAGGCAAGTAATGAGGAGGAGAAATTGTGGTTGCTGCCCAACTTTGGCAGCAATCTGTGACTTCCAAAAGTAATATCCAACTGAGAAAAAGTACCAGTGGAGCATGCAACACTAGGGGGAATTGTGGCTTGCAAATGGGAGCCCCTAGTCCCATGTGATTCCCAATCAGAGAAGACAGAAACCGTTTATAGAAACAAATTCCGGTTTCATATCAAACCATTGTAGTAATCACCAATGAAACCCTACGAATACTTCACCTACCGTATATTCCGGGGAATAAGACGACTGGGCATATAAGACTGGGCATATAAGAGTTGGGGAGTCGCGGGAGGTGGCTGGCTGGCTGGGGAGAGGCTCAGCCACCTCCCGCGACTCCCTAACCCATGAGAAGGCTGGCCAGCCTCCTCGCGAGTTGGGGAATCGCGGGGATGGCTGGCTGGCTGGGGAGAGGCTCAGAGTCACAGAGAAGGCCCCCTCCCACCCAGCAAGGCTCCCCCCAATGCAGCTGCACTGGGCAGGGGGGATAAGGTGGCTATCAGGCTTCCCCCACAGCCAGCTACCTCCATCGTTCCGAGTCCAACGTATAAGACGGCCCCTAACTTTTCAGCTGATTTTACAGGCTGAAAAAGTCATCTTATACACCGGAATATAGGGTAGTTATGACTTTGCATGCATTTTCCTGTAGCACATCTTATTTTAATAATTTATATACTGCTTTCCTTAAACATAATCTCAAGCTATTCGTAAGACAAAAACAATAAAACAAAAACAACATCCACAGAACAAGTACCATACAAGTACAAGCAGAAACAGAAGAACCAAACAACATTTCAAGATAGTCAGTGACAGCAGAAGTTCTTTGCAAAAAAGAAAAATGAGTTAACTCAATTTCTCAAAACTAACCGGATCAGCCAAGAAATCCATGGAGGGAAGGAGAACAGAACCAGACAGAATTTCTCTTAGAAGTAAGGTGAATGATCTGAAAATAATACAAGAGTCAGTTTTTACACAGTTCTGCTTTTCGTCTTACATTGCAAACTATGGAGCTTTTACAAGATATTTAAAGTTTTAAACCAACTAGTGCAAAAAGCAATGTATTATGTAACATACAAATGTGTCATGTACAGGGTGAACTGCTTTATACTTTTTTGTTTCAGAGCTAATTCGAAGCATCCAGAATATGTACCTGGATCTTTATGAACAGGACTGAAAAAAATATGAAAATACCATCTTTTGGTGGGATTCTACTCTGCAATGTTGTGAAGATATCATTTTCCTTCCGTTTTCTATACAACAAAGTACTATTTGGTTCTTCTACCTACAAATTTAAGATGGGGACTGTAACTTTTGAATGGAACCAGCTACAATCTATATCTGGTAGATCAGAGATTTCATTCTTTTAATAGTTTGGTGTATGTGTGATTGTGTAAAGAACAATATGCAACAGTGTGACTACTGTGCATGATTAAAGGAAACAATCGAGTTAGTCTTAGAGTAATGATGAACAAGCCATGTTTACAAACTATGATGCACGGCACAGCTGTCTGGTGTACCTTCGAAAGCCAGCTGTCACTGAATGGCAAGCAAGAAAGAGGGTGATATTGTGTTTATGTCCTTCTTATAGTCTTTGTCAGGCAGCTGGCTGGGTACAGTGCGAAGAGAAATGATGGATTACATAGACCTTTGGTCTGATCCAGCAGGGCTTGCCTTATGTTTTTATTCTTCTCTATTACACTAAAATAAATGTAATTAAATTACATGTCAAGAAAGAAGGATAATAGCACATGTAAAGTTCCACATGTGCAAGAGTTTCTTCCTTCACGTTCACATCATTGCATGTGCAATGAGATGAGCAATTAAAACTGTTTCCAAAATTAAAGTAATCTGTAGTCATTCTTTTGTGGGATTCCATATGCATATTGGGAGCACATAGAGCTTCAAAAAGTGGGTTGCACTTAGGACTGACATATCACTGTCTTCAGAAAAACATTAGGCTAGTCATTTAACATGTGTCTTATCCAGGTATGGAAGGGTAACACAAATAAACAAAGATTGTACTGACTCCATCCCCATCCTAATTCTTCACAAACTTTGTAAATGCTGTCCCAATCAGATTCTCAGATTTCACAGGGCTATTACAAGGTTAAAACTGAAGTGGTCATGTAACCCCAACATGATATTCTTGAGATTACAACTTTAGTTACTTAACTTTACTGTGTGTCAACGTATCTTCTGTTCTGGGACTGGGACTCACTGCATCATACTACAGAAAAGGATAGGATGCAAATATTTCAAATATTACAGCTCAATTAACATACCTGCAGATGGTTGCCTTTGGAGGCAGAATGTAGGGGAAAAGAAGTTCAGTAAGTTTCCTTAAATAATGTAGTTCATCTCTCCTACTTCTCAAAGCCACATGGAGCTCTGGTCCATACTCTTCCAAAGCAGCCTGCTGTAAGTATTCAGCATTTTTCACTGTAGAAAAAATGCAATTCATCAAGACTTGTAACATGTAATTTGTGGGACAAAAACTATCATACTGACCTAACTCCAATAGCCAGTCGTAACTAGAGCAGACTCATTAAAGTAAAGTGACTTAAATTTGTGCTGACTTATTATTCAGCAGCTGATTCAAGGGGTCTACTCTAGATGAGACAAGCAACTGGATGTATGCTAATATCTGCACTAACCAACAACAAAGCAAAAGCAAAAGCAAGCAAACAATAAAATAACAGAGATATCTAAAACAAGGGTGGGAATTGTGTGGCTTACAGAACACCTGCAACCTGCCTGGCCTCTCCCCAACCATTTGTTGTTGTTGTTTGGGCCCTCAAGTGGAGAACTAGAGTTACAGAAACTTCTAGGAGGGTACAATTTAACACCGCCACCCTGCTCAATTTTCAGTCTGAAAAATAATTTTTCAAAACCAGACATTACCTGGTCACTTCTGGTTTTGAAAAAATGGGTGCCCTTAGCCCTTGAGTCTGGAGTTCTTGAAAACTTCACTATCCATTATCCACAAAATGTGGCAGAGAGTTGAATCAGAAGTTCACAAGTTATAGAGAAGGACTCACATAAAAAGAGTTTTTCTCTTAGACAATGCAGACCTAAGTTGTTTCAGGCTTCAACGGTCAAAGCAATGTCTTAAGCTGGGCTCAGAAATGAACTGAGCATTATTTTTGATAACAGAGTGACATGAAGCTCATGCAAAGTGAAAGTCAACCGAAATGATTTTATATAATCACCACCACCACCTTACACAACACGTTTTGGAAAATAACTTAAGAGCACAATGCTGTTCTGAAAAGTTACCATGAAAACGGACAGCTCCAGTTTTGCAAATACTGATCAGGACCCAAGAGCGTCTTTCTGCTGATCAAATTGCTTTCATCAGTGAAACTGAGAAAGGTTGATCCCTCTCCCTTGCAGTCCCCTTTGAACTTCTCAAACCTGGCTCTAGAGCTGGGAAGCTCTCCAGAGCTGGTTTTCAGGAAGCTCAGAGTACAGTAGAAGAAGGGAAAGAGAATGAAGTCCCGTTACAGTCACTTGCACAAGACACAGTGCAGACCACTGATATTTGCTCCATTGTGTTTTGCACTACACTAAAGTAGGACTTGAAACAACTGCCATTTATTACATATGGAGGAACTGTTAAAGTTAGTTAATTGTTTCACAAATGTACCTTTTCGTTTCTTACTGCTTAGCTGAAACCTACCTGAAAGGATTTCAAAACTGCACAGAAAGCACATTTACTTTGGAGCAAGTCCCTCTGAATTCAAAGGAAATACTTTTGCTGTAAACCACATAATACACACATCTGTGTGCCATGAATCATACAGCCTGCTTCATTTTTTGAAATGGTATCAAAATGAGCTCCAATTTGACAGCACAGATTTTATAATAAATACATATTTAAAATGTTTCTGTTACCTTTCTGTCTGGCTTTGGCTATTACTTCTATATGCTTCATGGCCACCTTCAACATTTTCCTTGTTATAACTGTTGGAATATCCACCTGGTTAAAAAAAACAGAAAAATAAAAGAAATTATTTCTGCTGTTACTACTAAAAAAGTAAAAGCTAAGTATATATTATGCAAAAACCTTCTAGCTGCATTTTAAAACCTTATTTGAGAACAGCAGGAGTACTGAAGATCCCTGTTTTTAAAAACAAAGCATCCAATCATAAATTAGGTTTTTGGAGGCAACTGCCAGACTGAAGAAATAATGCAGTTTGACACTGCTTTAACTGCCATGGCTCAATGCTATGGAAGTCTCAGATTTCTAGTTTTGTGAGATATTTAGCCTTCTCTGTCAGAGAGCTCTGGTGACACAACAAACTACATATCCCAGGATGCCATAGGATGGAGCTATGCCAGTTAAAGTGGTGTCAAACTGCATTAATTCTGCAGCCTGAGACTAATACCATTCAACTTATTAGTGATCTGCACAAAGTGTCTTGATATGCTGGATTCTTTTAATGTAGCTGAAGTACAATTCTTTAAATTACTGCTTTAAATTAAATTACTATTAAGGCAGAATTCATTAAAAATCACTGTGCCATCTAAGGGCTTTCCAAGTCCTGTCCTTTTCTCTATCATGAAGCTCCCAGCACTCTCACAAAATTAACGTTTTCAAGTATCTTCGAAATATGCCAAAACCATTACTCTGATATCATATAACTGTATCAAGGAAGAAACCACTTTCTTTTAAATAATCTTTGTTACTCCTTTCCCAAAGGCCTCACTTACAAATCTGTTTTTGATTTAAATGTTGTAGAGTTTACCTTGTAAATTCTGCGTACTATCACAGATGCAAAAAACCTTAACGTTGCCCTTAGTTCATCCACAGATGATTCATCGTCAGTTATATCCCTGCAAAATTTCAAAACAAAAGACAGTATAAAAACCTCAAAATTAGTAGAAATTATAGTCAACTGATCATTTCAAAAATATGTAATAAGACTAGCTTATTACATATAAAACCCTTAACTGATTAGATAAAAAAAATTAAATTGGGGCAGCTAAAAATAGTCTAATGATAATCTAAACGTAATTCAAATCATAACAGAAGGGGGAGATATACAAAAAAATATCAAAAAATAAATATATGAAAAATATTAAAAGAACATTTATAAGCCAAAAAGGAAAGGGTATACAACTCACCCTGTTTACGCAGGATTGGTACCCACAGTTTTACCTACATGCTGTTGAGAGCAGGGGATGGTCTCTCTAGGCGTCTGCAGGACCACTGAATCACACTGGAGGTGGTCTCTCTAAGTATCAGGAGGTCCTCCAGCACGACTCTATGGTCAACTTCCACCAGAAGTTGACCACAGTCATTCCAGATGCCTAGACAGGCATCCACTCTAGGGATTTTCTAGATCCTCCAACACAATTCTATGGTATTCATGGCAGTTCATTATATTATACGTGGTTTCAGGTACCCGCGGTAAGTCTGGGAATGTATCCCCTGCAGATATCGGGGGGGGGGGGGCAACCTGTACTTTTCTTCAAATAACACACAAAGGCAGCAGTCAGACATCAAACCAAAATGAATTGTTTTGAAAGTGTACAACTTGCATAACATCTAATGTAACTGAATATATAGTCAGACCCCTGTATCCACAGAACCAATATCCAAGGTTTCAGTTTTCCACAGGATGCAAAATAGGAGACACATACCATACAGTCACGCTGGAAAATGCCTAGAGAGATGCTGTCTCCAGGCATCTTTTAGGTCCTCCAGTACAACTCTATGGTATATTTTTTTTTACTGGAAGTCCTGTATTTTAATAGGGTTTGTTCTTATAAGCGGTTTCTGTTATCCACAGTAAGTCTGGGAACCAAACCCTCATGATATAGGGGTCCGACTGCAATTATAAAAACATAATTATAGAAGAGAGAATAGGACAGACTGAATACTAAGGCTACAAAAACACACACTTGTATACAGAAATAAGGTGTGAACATCAAATATTATAAAAAATATAGTAAGGAGTAATTAATATATTGCTGTCTACAGATTCAAGCCACCATGGATGCCTTCAAGGCAGCGAGGTTTCTTTGCAAGGCAGCCTACACCATTTTTATTAGGGACTTTGCAAGCCTTGCCACATGTTCACAGTCTCTCGCAGTCTCACAATTTTAGGGGGGTGGGGGGGGGAGAGCATCTGGTGGGTTTAAGGGCTTCGGAGGGGGGTGTTACACTTTGCACACCCCAGTATAGAAGTATATGTTTTAAGGTCATTGTATTCTGTTTACCCTGTTCTCTCTTCTGTAATTTTTTATAATTATATCCATTTATATTGCATTTTTTGTGGTCATTTACTTTCAAAGCATATTTTATTTTGGTCTATTTTTCTACAAAGTTCCTGTGCAAAATTTGTGAATAGCCACAGCTGTCATTCTGTGTTGAAATTACAGATCTGAAACCTAGAGTTACAGATCCATAACTGTTCTGTATTCACTGTTGCCACAATCAGAAATGCCCCCTCCCCTCAAACCTACCTTGACAGCTAGAAACCACACTGAGTGATGGAGGGCTATTCAGTTAGCTATTGGGGCACAAAGAGAATGATGTTTCCACACATCCCACCAACTAACAAAGCTGCAATGAGGAACTGAAACAGAGTCCTATGTTACAGCATCACTTGCTGGCAGGAAGAGGCTAGAAATGTCATCCCCCTGAACCCTTATCAGCAGCAGAACAGACTTCTATCCCTCGGCGCAGCTGTGCACTGTTAAGGGTGCAGGGGGGGGGGGGACTGGGCCAGAAGACATGACCTAGTGATGTTGTAGGATATACTGGTGCATTTCTATTAAACTGTCTAATACTCAACTAGCTTCTTGAGATATCAGTTACTTTTATTTACCATGAAATATCCCAAATGCTTTAGCCATTATGGGATGTATTCCATGGGGGTAACAGTGAAGATGGAACGAACTCTGAAACAGTGGAACCTTCTGTCAATAGAATGGGAAGAGATGCATTTTTCAGCAATTCCTCCCCTCTTCTGCAGACTCCTTCTCCATTTCCCACAGCTTTAAAGGATCCAGATAGTGAGGGAGGATGGGGAATCTGTGAAAAGCCACATCTCTGCTTATTCCAAGTGTCACTGATAGACTTGTTGAAATCAGTCTAGTAAAATTTCAACAACAATGGGAAAGCATGCCCTCACCCCCATCACCAGGTCTGGAAGGTTCTATGTGTGCAACGTACAGAGACCAAAAATTGTAAGTCAAAGCTTCTTCTAAAAATCAGAGACTTATAAATGGGTACAACATACTAAAACATCCATACCACTTCTAGATTATCACCTGAATAAATTTTCAGTTTTTTTCAACTACATTCTATGGGTTAAATAATAATTTGTAATGAGACCTAAAAACTGCCCATTTGTATTTCATAACATTTCATGGATGAATTGATTCAGTTAACCAAAAACTTCAAAGGTCTCTAACTTTAACATGTATTAACAATGTTTTACCACAAAGTAGTATATGTAGGCTCCCTCTGGTGTCCCTCTGGGGTTGAATACACAGCATTGAGTCCTAGGAACTTATCATGTGCAAAAGTTAAAAGTACACTCCACAGTTCCCCAAAAGAACAGTCTACAGTCTATTCATTTGGATCCAGACTAATTGCACAGTTCCTACTGAATCAAGGGTTGTGACAAACTTTTACACTGAGTTCAGGTGGACCTGAATATAATTAATTTAGTTTAGCTCCAACCCATTATCTTAAGTGAATGTTTTCAGGCACCCCAGTTGTTTTAATTTATGAAAGAAAATTTAGATCTTCAAAAAAATCATATGGCATAGCCTTCGAGAGCAATGGTCCTCAAATTTTGGTCCCCCGGATGTTTGAGATTTCAGTACCCAGAATTCATGACCATTGGACATGCTCGCTGGGACCTCTGGCAATTAAAATCTAAAGCATCTGAAGGACAAAGATCGAGAACAGCTGTTGCAGAGTGTGCACTGCAGAACACAGGTGGGGAAAATGTACATTTGAAGCATCTCCCACGTTGGAATCTACCTGCAGCACACCAAGTAGATGATGAGGCTAAACCTGGTCCGCATCAAGTGTTACTTTTGGAGAAGAATAAATTTAAGATACGAGAAGCAACTGGACATGAACACCTGAATTCTGTTTTTTTTTTTCCTGAACAAAACCCAAATAAATCATACCCTTCTTTACAACATTCAAATCAACTGTCAGACAGAACTGCATCCTTGCTATAATCCCTTTAACTGCTTATGCTAAGTTTTTGCTGGTGTTTACTCATGTCATCCTTTGCTATGCTATGTGTTGCACATCTGTGCAAGAGTGGGCCACATTCAGGCATACTGACAGTTACATCTGGGGTGGAGCCAGAGCTATATTGGGACTTGTGTGAGCCACTAGCTCAGCACAGCAGATCACACAATCAATCACACAACGGGGGATCAAAAATGTAATCACATGAAAATAAAGCTAAAGGCAACCTTCAAAACAAAACCAGATGTCACTACACAGGCAACAGTTTGGATAGCGAAATATAAGAACATTCCTCCAAACTAATGAGGCACAAGTGATAAAATGGATGTGCAGAAATACACACACAGATTAATGTAGGATCCAAATAACCATTAAAGCAGGGTGGCCATGTTCCAGAGCCTAGAGGACTGCACTGTTTCATCTTCAGCTCCTCTAGAGCATATCACTGCAGAGGCCATTTTGGGCAACCAGGAGTGATGATGTGTTACTTTTGTGTCATTGTGGGGGGGGGGGGAGGGCGGGGAGCTGGCCGTTACATGCTTTTTTAAAGGGACCTCCCTGTAAAAGTCCTACAAAAGGGATCTGGATCATTGGGGGAGGGGGGGGAACTGGCCATGAAAACGGGAGAGGTGCCAGGGTTTTGTGGGAGGGGGTCAGCTTGGGCTTCAAGGGCTGCCCTGGACTTCTGGTTCACGGATTGCACAATTACCATCCCTGCACTAAAAGAAGATTAAAAAATATCAACCGAATTCCAATTACTAGAATAGACTCAAGGAATCAATTTACAGAAGGTGTGACTTATCATTCAATGGGTCTACTTTAACTGGGACTAACAACTAGATTTAGGCTACTGTTCTGGACAAGAGCATATATTTTATTTATTTTATGGAAATACAACACAAAAATATTACCTGTACCAAGGATAAACAAAGTTATCCAGCAACAGCTCAAACACCTGCAGTCAATCAGATAAAACATTAAATATTAGATTTATGCTCAGGAAGAGAGCTAACAGCAATCATGCCTAGAATGCATACCTCAGTGCCAGCTTTTTAAAACCCAGCCAAGGTCAGAAGACATGAAGAATAATATTACTTTCTTTAGCTATAACTCCGAGAGCAGTGGCCATGCTCCCCAGTTTTTTGCACATTGGTCTCTCCCATGGTAAAGACAACAAGAGAGCAGAGGAGACTATCACAACAGAAATCTGGAGTTCTGACTTCTGGGAGAGAAGAAAACTCTTGCTCAATGCACCCTGAATAATTCAAGTTGCATGCTCACAATAAAGGAGACTAACTATGGAGATGGCTTATTCCCAGAAGAAGCACTGAGGAGCATATGTTTTCTGTGTGCACTGCACGTCACTGGTCTAGCCACAAGCTCAAACCTAGACTTCTAAAAAGAACGTGGAGCAGTTATGGGATTATCATGTGCACAGACTTCCGTGTGCCAGAATGTAGATAAAGAGGTGGCTAGAATTATGGCAAGGTAAGTTGGAACCAATGGCCTATCCAGCTGATTAAATTATTATAAAAACAAAACAAAACAAAACTGAACACTGTAAAAGAGAGTGAATGAAAGAAAGAAGCTGAGATAGACAATCACTTTGAGAAAATGTGATAGAAATGCTAACTATTAAGAAATACCTATTTTGGATGATTCTTAGAAGAATGTTAAACACAACCTTCTGGTACTCAAAGCAAGGATTATTCTGAGTATATATTTTTTAGAATTAATACTATGAGATTTCTATTCTGGGGAATGTTAAACAGTTACCTCTGAGAGAGAAGCATCAACTTTAGAAGGAACGTTCAGGTCTCGCCATGGCTGATAATTTTCTAGCAGTAATGCAAGCCTGTTAAAGAGCAGAAAGAATACTAAGTTGTGTTCTATTAATTTTTACCCAACATATACAAGTATGATTAAAATGAGGAATATCCAACTTACCTATGCCTATTACACTTGATGTTACCACATACATCACAACTGAACTCCTGGGAATATGGTTCTTGCAGTTCTAATTGCTAAAAGAAACAAAGAAAGAAAAGTTCCATTCTACAGAATCCTAAGAGAACAGTTCTGCATTAGCCATTTTAATTATATGTAATAAAAATAATATACAAGGTTTTGGGGACTATTTTAAAGTGTTTTAGAATGTATTTACTTGTTTGTACTGTATCCTGAGATGTTTTGATGTAGGGCAGGATATACATACTTCAATAACTAACCAAATAAATAAAAATTGTGATTAGTCACCTTGAATCCCATTTTGGGAAAAAGGTGGGATACAAATGCAGTAAATAGATAGATAGATAATTAAAATAATAATAAATGTTGCACTGAAATGAAGGCAGTGAAGTGAAAGATTTATGTATTTTGCCACTAAAACAGTTCTTGAGAGCTGGCAAGTTCAACAAATCTACACATGCAACACAACTCAAATGTTTAAGAAATCAGTCTGTCCCTTCCAAACATATTCTGCTTTTGCCTATTCCTTTCTTCACCAAAAAATCAAATCCTGCTGCTAAACAGAAAGATGCTTACAGATAACTGATGACATGCATTTCCGAGTTAAATTATTCCAAAGCAGAAAGGTGAAAAGGGTAAATGTAAGACACATGTATCTAAAGATAAGGATTTGGGGCCCAAGTATACTCACAGCTAACAAAATAAACGTGAAATCTGCCTTTAGTAACCAAGTTATGCTTGATGGCAACTTCTTCAGCTAAGTAGAAAGCCCCATGGCAAACCCCCTCTTTCATCACACACCCCATCAGACATAAAACAACGAGTGACTAAAGTATGCCAGAACCACATTTCAAATGTCACCCAACAGTAACCTAACAGTGTCCATGTAGCAGCAGAATAATCATGACTAACAGAAGAAACTCTTACCCACACAGTCATGTAAGCCCTCAAATTTGGTGAACCCTCCAAAACAGTGTGCGGTGGGGGAGGCTATAAGGAAGACAAGGTCCTACAGCATGGCCAAAAATCTACTTGCACAAAATTTTATTTCACCAAATAGTCTCTCTTTTTAAAAACTATGGCTACTTTTAACTTTCAACACCAACAGCTAAAAACAGCTGACATTTTAGTTGATCTGTCCATTACAACTAAATAAATCTTGCAGCATGCTGATCATAACTACAAACATTTAGCTAATGTCCAATGATGCATCAAAAGATATCAATGAATTTACACATTACCTTGGTTTTATGTTTTATTGTAAACAGAATATTTGGTAACAGGGAATCTGGTCCTAAAGAACAATAGAATGTGACAACTCCTGCCACAAATGACCAGAAGATCATTAAAATGTGAAGGTACCTAAAAAATAAAGGAAAAAAATTACAACTCAAAATCAAAATGTAGAATATGATATTCTATCAACTTTGAAAAAGTACATCCAATACTATGTATACTACTATGTATAAAATTTACACAACAATTAAGAGCACCATGTACAAAATTCAACTTTCATACAACAATATTCATTACATTAAATTTAAAGCATAATTGAAGCAGGTAAGAACTGTCAACTGTTGATCATCTATGTGACCCCTTGCTACTTTTTCAACAAAACAACCATTTCTTACTCAGTACTGAAGTGCTATCCTAAACTGATGCAATACTGAGTCAAAGGGCTTTATCAGATGCAGCAAATATGGTGTCATAACTACACCTAATGATCGTGAAAGGGTGTGCATACCATACAATATCATCCTTTTGCAATCATGTACTGTCAAAAAGCCATTCTATTTTATTGATGGGCCAAACTATCAATAGCTCTCCCCTGGAGCTTTGTTGCTGGCATTGCTTTCATTTGACTCTTCGCACCAATGTGCTCAGTGAATACAGTGTCAATTGTCAGAACACTTTCGGGTGTGATTGGGACAGCCAGGTAGGGAACACTCTTTTTTTTTAACCTCCTTGGTTTACTTGTAATTTTAAAACTGCATTTCTCTGGTTGTGTGTATGTTTTATGTCTTTGTCTTGCTTAATTTTTTGAATTTGCCATGCTAACGTCTTCTCACAAGAATTGGTGAGATCTCAACCCTGGAAGTAAACAGAGCTCTGTCCGTGCTCCATTACAGCCGAGGATGCCTCACTGTTGCTCCTAAAAGTGGGTCGGGGGGTGTCATTTGCCAGCATAGAAACGCCACAAAATATGCCAGCAAAAGAATGCTAAGGGGGAGTAATCTGCTAAAGTCCAGAGTGGTAACAGAAACAAGAGTAGAAACCAGGAAAAAGCATGAGTGGAATCCAGCTGGCACAAGACTTCCTTCCTTTCTTTCACCCTACAGCTCCTGAAAGTCAGCTCTGCAGCTTCTTCAACCTTCTGGA
The DNA here is from genome assembly GCA_030847615.1 of Gambelia wislizenii. NCBI lineage: Eukaryota > Metazoa > Chordata > Lepidosauria > Squamata > Crotaphytidae > Gambelia > Gambelia wislizenii. The sequence goes on along the minus strand of JAUMIR010000001.1, from coordinate 156,910,759 downwards.
GCAAACTCTGTGGAAGGATAAGCATCTCCTCCCTTCAGGCTGACAAAAAAAGTTCTATCACTGGAAGAATACCTTTTGATTCCACTAAAAGAGTTAGCATATACTGAGTGAAGTACAACAGAGAGAAGTTTTCTCCTCACTTTTATCTCACCATTCCAGAACTCTATGATACCTCTTATTTCCTCCTGTGTGTTCTAGTTTTAAAAGAAAATGTAGCCCAAATTACACCGGGTTCATCTATGGCAGAGGTTGTACAAAGTACTGCCTTCCAGAGGTTTATATTCCTCACCACTTGTTATACCAGCTAAGGTTCATGGGAGCTGAAATGCAACAATTTCTGGAGAGCCAACATCTAGAGATCTGGAGAATACAAACTAAAGCTCCACTGAGTGCAACTGTTTTCAATATTGTGTTTAAAATGGACCTTTTGATCCTTTCCAAGCTATAGACTAAGGTTGGGCTACCTGTGACTCTTGGGAGCCATTTGTGCAGCCAACCACAGATGATCTGGCCCCTATTCCATGCCGTGGCTGCTATCAGAGGCAATGACAGTCACCCCCGCATGCCTTGTTTCACCACCAGAATTGGATTCCCAACACCCTATGAAACAGTTACATATTACCTCCAAATTCCCAAACCATACAGGCATACCTAAGTTAACAAAGCCTCTGACAAAGAAGCTCCTTTTTAAAAAGTCTTTTTATACCTGCCCAGCTCTCCCTTTTCCCTCATCCTCTGTCTAGCTGGAAGGATTTTAACAGGATCAGCACTGGGAGCATGGTGAGGAAGGACTGGAAAAACACAGATGTTCAGTGCTGGTTGCAGCAGCATGCCTATAATAAACAATGCAATGAAGCTCAAGGTGGGGAAAAGCGGGATTCTGCCAATCCGGCTGTAGTTGTGTGTGCCTGCCTACAACAGGCAAAGTAAACAGCAGCTCCCTCCAGAACCTCTTACTGAGCATGCATGAAGAGTAAAAGGGGGAGAGCAGATAAGCTTGCCTTACCAGCTCCACTCCAGTATGTTAAAAGAAAAGGAGCACAGATCAAGAGCATGTTTGGCCACCAAAATGGAACTCATAAGAAAGGTGGAGGCTGGTGAAAGAAAAAAAAATCTGGCTGCATTTTGGAAGAAGTTTTGAAGTCTTTGTTTCTGGAAGGCTGAAAATGTTTTTTGTCTACCGTACTTATACAAGGCTTACCTGACCTCAATGTTTTGATTAATATGTTCTCTCTAGGCATTTGTAGGTCCTCCAGCATGATACTATGATCAACCTTCTGTTAGAACTGGGCCATAGAGTCACACTGAAGGACCTAAAGATTCATCAAGATAACACTTGTCTAGGAATCTCTAGGTCTTCCGGTGCAATTCTATGGTCAGCTTCTGCCAGAGGTTGACACTGAGTTGTGCTAGAGGACCTAGAGACTCCTACAGAAGTGTTTTCTCAGGTAAAAACAAACAAACCAGCATTTGCAGTTTTTATTTATATTCACAATTTTTAAATTTTCACAGGGGTCTTGTGCCCCTAACCCCTGTGAAAATGGAGGGCTGACTGTAATTCTTTCCAGTTGATGCAAATGGAAATTAGTAATTGAAGCTAAAATGAATATGATTATCTTCAGGAATTCAACCTCAGGGACAAAAAGTGTCTTTGTATTTTAAGCTGTGTTCCACAGTAATCCTGCTCTAAACAGAAAACAAGGCAGTGCTGTTAGTGTTATTTATTCTCCTTACATTATTGCTGTGGTTTGGAATGTTTTACTGAAAACTTCTCCTTTTAAAAAGTAACTTAACTCCTCTTAGAAGCTGAGAATGATAACCCACCTATTTATTAATTTGCATCTTGCCTTCCTCTGCTAGAACAGGTAACTGATTGTTGTTGTACCATTTCTTTCAACATCATAGCATACCTTCTGACACCCCTTTCATTCATACCCACTCTACTGCTACATAGATACATTGTGCCTTGCCTGCACTGGCAAATTATATGGAAGGATGAGTAAGCGGAGGATATAATTAGTAGGTTGAGAGGGATCTGATATTTGGCAGAGGCAACCCTGCATCTGTTCATTTTTGTGAGCTGTAACCATCCACAAAAACATAGGCCAAATAAAACCTGACTTTTCTGTAGATTTTGCAAAAGCAGTACTGTACAATATGGCTGTGTGTGCGCACCTTCAAGTTGCCTGTCAACTTACAGCGACCCTATGAATTTCATAGGGTTTTCTGAGGTAAGGCATACGCAAGAGATTAGATGGCTTTGCCAGTTCCTCCTTCTGAAATATAGCCTACAGCACCTGGTATTCGTGGTGGTCTCCCAACCAAGCACTAACCAGGCTGCGCCTGCTTAGCTTCCAAGATCAAATAGGATCTGGTGCCTTTAGGGTATTTAGGATACCTGGCTGGGGGTGGGGAAGACTGCTGTACCAAAACTCTGCACCCGATACCAAAAGAGCCACTCCCCATAGGATTGCTAGATTTCAAACTGGAGAGGGCTCCTCTCTCAACTACAGCAGAGGCCACATCCCATACTAAATATAGGGCCTGTGACTCCAAACAGTTTATCTTCCTCCTATATAATTTTTTTAACATCTCTTGCCTGATGAAGAAGCCAGGGAACTTTGAAAGTTTGCATGATGTATTGTGTGCATTTTGGCTGGCTAATAAAGGTACTGTTGTATTATGGATTTTGTGTTTTATTTTGCTGTCTGGCCAGAACGGCTGCCTAGAATATGTTTTTCTTTAATGATTGTGTCGAGGAGGAAATTTAAACAGGTGTCTCTAAAGGGGCACCCACACTAGAGAAATAATCCAGGCTGAAACGGGATTATTTGCCATGGCTCCTTCCTATGGAATCCTGGGATTTGCAGTTTGGTGAAGCCCCAGCATTCTTTGGCAGAGAAGGCTAAAGGCCTTGTAAAACTACAAATCCCAAGATTCTACAGGAAGGAGCCATGGCAAATAATCCAGTTTAAAACTGGATTACAGTTGTCCCTTCACATTTGCTGGGGTTTGGTTCCAGGACCCCCGTGGATACCGAAATCCGTGAATACTCAAGTCCCATTATATGCAATGGCATAGCAAAATGGTATTCCTTCTATAAGATGGCAAAATCAAGGTTTGCTTTTTGGAGTATTATTTTTTTAAAGAATATTTTCAAGCCGTGAATACTTAGATCCATGGATACCAAATCCATGGATACGGAGGGACAACTGGTATTTGTGTAGTATGTATGGGTCCCCCCTTAGTATCTGCTAGATTTAATCCCTACCCTCACTGCCATTCCCTTTTCCTTAAGTGTCATGTCTTATTTAGATTGTAAGCCTGAGGCAGGGAACTGTTGAAATGACCATTTGTAAGCCACTCTGACAGCCTTTGTGGCTGAAGGGGGGGGGGTATAAATACAATAATAAATAAATGTGTGAGAAATAACACCTGCTGAAATTTTCACTTGGACACAACCATGAAAGGGACAGGAGCCCTCTCCCATTTTCACTTTTCCTCAGGGCCAGTTTAAGGCACCAGAGGTGTCAGCATCCACAGGGGCCCCCATCATTGTGGGGGCCCCTTAGTAACCCATCTCCTGCAAAAACATTATTAGCAATAATCTGAATATCCTGTCCTGCTAACAGCTTAGGTTGAGTTAGCTTACACTAAACATATGCCCCCCCCCCCAAATAAAGCATTGCAGCCCCCCCCCCAAATTCCTTAAACCGGTCCTGCTCTTCCTTCCCTAGGAGCCTGCCAGCCCACTCCCACCCACCCCAGGGGGCACTTGCCTCTCCCCCTACACCCCACCCCCCTTATTACCTGCTGAGTAGGAGGGTGGCCACACTGAGCCCCAGGAGGGTGCAACAAAAAAGCGGGTACTGGCGGCAGGTCTTGCGCAGCGCCTCCGCTCGGCGCCGGCACAACCTGTCTCCGCCCGAGCGTACCCACTTCATCATCCTGGAGAGAGGGGACCACCCGCGGCCCCTTCCCAGCCCCCTCCAGAGGCGCTGCACAGGGCCCGGCCCGCCTCCCTCGCTCGCTCGCTCTTCCGGCCTCTCTCACGTGACCCGCGGCGCCACGTGACCGTCCCCTTGGCTCCACGCGGGGCGGGGGGGGGGGAGAAAGGCGCGTTTCTAAAGGAGGGACCGAGCAGCCGCGCTTCATTCATTAGCCCCCTCGGCGGCGGCGGCGGCGGCGCTGTTTCGGCCCACTCGCTCTCTTCCCATAACACAACGCAGCAGCGGGACCTTTCCCATTCTCTCTTCCTTTTTACTGGGAGGCTTGGGGCGGGAATGGCTCACCCTGTGGCTCCTGGGCACCCTAATAGTTCTCTCTCTCTCAGCCTTCAACTCTCCTGCAGGCAGGACCGGTTTAAGGGATTGGGGGGGGGTTAGGATTTTTTTTTTTTTAATTCCAATAAGACCATTCTACTGAAAAATACACCCGACTGCAAAAGGCCGTAACAATAACGCAAAAAAATAAAAATAAAAAACCCTCTTTTCTTACTAATACAAGGATAAAACTATCCTAACACTAATACATTTTTCCTCTTCATCTAAACACACTTTACAGTTGTCCCTCCATATTCACGGATTTGGCATTCACGGATGTAAGTATTCACGGCTTGAAAATATTCTTTAAAAAATAACACTTCAAAAAGCAAACCTTGATTTTGCCATCTTATATAAGGGACACCGTTTTGCTATGCCATTGCATATAATGGGACTTGAGAATTCACGGATTTTGGTATCCACGGGTGTCCTGGAACCAAACCCAGAGAATATGAAGAGACAAACTGTATAATCACTCTTATTTCTTTTCCATTGAAGATTATATTTTGAGGGCCCCTGCAATGCTTTATTTGGGGGGGGGCATATGTTTATCTCAGGTCAATGTAAGCTAACTCAACCTAAGCTATTCACAGTACAGGATATTCAGATTATTACTAATAATGTTTTTGCAGGAGGAGGGTTACTACTATGGGGCCCACCACAATGATGGGCCCTCTGGGATGCTGACACCACTGGTGCCTTAACCTGGCCCTGCCTGCAGGCAGTTTTCCCAACCTGAAGAGAGACACACGGGGTTAACAGAAGAAGCAGGAGGGACCCCCATTTTCTGTCGCTTCTTTCACTGGGGAGCCAAGCAACCTCCACCCCCTCCTGGCTTTTTTTGGGGGGGGAGAAAGTTGGCTCCCCCAAGCAAAACAACCCCAGCAATAACTTAAGGGATATCTTTAAATAAATACATATTTTATTATTTTTGTTTTATTATTTTTTATTAATTTTTCCTTTTCCAAATATGTATAATTGTAATGTGTAACTTCTAATATTAGTGTAACAGTGTAAATATAATGTTCATTGGAAAAGAAAAAAGAGTGATTACAGTTGTCCCTCCGTAACACGGATTTGGTATCCACGGATTTAAATATTCACGGCTTGAAAATATTCTTTAAAAAATAACAATCCAAAAAGCAAACCTTGGTTTTGCCATCTTATATAAGGGACACCATCTTGCTATGCATTGCATATAATGGGACTCGAGTATCCACGGGGGGGGCGGGGTCCTGGAACCAAACCCCAGCGAATATGAAGGGACAACTGTATAGTGTGTTTAAATTAAGAGGAAAAATGTATTAGTGTTAGGATAGATAGTTTTATTTTTGTGTTAGTAAGAAAAGAGGAAAACACATTTTTTGCGTTATTGTTACGGCCTTTTGTGGTCGGGTTTATTTTTCAGTAGAATGGTCTTATTTCAATTTTAAAAATTCCTAATCCCCCCCCCCCCGCAAATTCCCATGGTGTTCAGGCCTCCGCCTCATGACCAGGTTGTATGAACAACCACCAAAACCTCATGCGCATTTTCGGAGGCTCCCTCAGAAGCAGCCACAAAGGCTATGAAGCACTGGAGACCAACTTGGTAGAATACACACCCCTCAACCATCTCACAGCAACAAATCCCACACAGATAATTCCTCAGTCTTTTTCCAATACTACTTTTAAAATCTCTTCTCCCCTACCCCGCCTGCAATAATAATAATAATAATAATAATAATCAGGTAGAGAGCCATCTTGGTGTTATGATTTGAACGTTGCTGTTGTTGGAACTACATGAAGAAGAGACTGTAACTTCCTATAAGAACCTCCACGCTTATTGTGGAATATTCAACACCCATTGAAATTTCCTCCTCGACACAACCATTGAAGAAAGGCATATTCTGGAGAACCCTGCTGGCCAGACAGCAAAATAAAACACAAAATCCTTCAAACAACAATAGCTTTATTAGCCAGCCAAAATGTACAAAACACATCATGCAGACTTTCAAAGTTCCCTCCCTGGCTTCTTCATCAGGCATGAGATGTTTAAAAAAAAAAAACATACAGGAGGAAGATAAATTGTTTGGAGTCACAGGCCCTACATTTTGTATGGGATACTCTAAGCTCGGGGAAGTGAGGAACAAGGTGGAGTACCAGCCCTCACAGACCTATTCTTGTGAGCTACTAATGTGGCTTAGTGGCTTAATAATAATAATAAAATTTATTTTTATCCCGCCCCGCTGTTAAAAACAATTGGGGCGGCTTACAAAAATTAAAATACCAATACAGATTAAAATCCCCAAACACCACCCACCCCCACCCTCCCCCATAAAAACAACATTAAACCAAAATAAAACAACGGATCTAAAATCACTTCAAAATAATAAATAATAAATAACCAGCAGACTAAAAAGGGCCAGGAGCTCCTGAGGCCGGAAACTAATTAGGAAAGGCCTGCCAAAAGAGATCCGTCTTTAGTGCTTTTTGTTTGAGTGTTGGACTACAACTCTGGAGGCCATGGGGTTCAAATCCCGGCTCCAACCTAGAAGCCCACCGGGTGACCTTGGGCAAGTCATACTCTCTCATCCCCAAAGGAAGGAAAGGGCAAACCCCCCCCCCACCGTTTCTGGACACATCTGGTGAAGAAAACCCTGGTAAGTCGCCGTAAGTCCGAGACGACTTGAGGGCGCACAGCACTACGAACCGCGCAGTCCAAAGAAACCAGCCATTGAGGCTGCAATCGTAGCAGCACAGCGCCCCCTGGCGGGGCACGCAAACATGAAGGCGGAGGGACCTCTGTCGATTATTATTATGAGGGCAAGAGATTCACCTCTAGGAAACCAGGCGACTGACATTCCTTGGGTTCGACTAAAAATCAGTGCAAGATAGAAATGAGCAACCTAAAAAGTTGGGTCCTAAAAAGACGCAGCACAGGCCACAGGGAGACAAAGGAATTTCTCTGTCTTATTGCTCCACATCTTAACTTTGCACTTTACTCTCCTGCGATGTTAGACTATTCTGGCCTTAAAGACAGAATCTGTAATTGCTTGGAAACGTTATTCTTCGCTTTTGTATTCTCCACACAATGGATAAGACCAACCAAGCCAGACTCCTGATCTATGCTGCAAAAGACGAGAAGTCCACCTCTCCAAAATCCTCCTAGTAACAAATAAAGATACCATCTCGAGCGCTCGATTTGTGCACCTCGAAGCCTCACCCTATTACAGCACATCATGCGAGCACCAGCACATTTGACTGTTGTTTCTGCCCACCCCGAGCTCGTCACGCCCCATCCACATTCGCTTTGCCCCAATCTGGGATTTCTTTTTCCTCCCCCGACATTGGTCCTTTTCCAAACGAGCCTCGGACCCCCTCTTGCCTCCCCACCCGCCCCCTTCCTTACCTGCTGAGCAGGAGGGTGGCCACACTGAGCCCCAGGAGGATGCCACAAGCAAGCGGGTACTGGCGGCAGGTCTTGCGCAGCGCCTCCGCTCGGCGCCGGCACAACCTCTCTCCGCCCGCGCGTACCCACTTCATCATCCTGGACCCGGGAGGGAGGGAGCGCGCGACCCCGGGACCCCCCACCCACCCCAGGACCTGGAAGGCAGGCGACCCTCCTCCGACTTCCGGTTTCCCCCACGTGACCTCCCCCTCGCCTCACGTGTCCTAAGACGCTCCCCCTTAAAGAGGCGGAACCGGCATGCCACGAAGCTGCGCCGTCGCTTACCCCTTGCCTACAGTGGGTCTCGCATTGCGCTTGGCCGAGAAAGGCAGCGCTCTTTAAATGCATTTTGTTCTGCTTTAGGGCCAGCAGGGATAGCCCTGAAGGTGTTAACTCCTTGCCCGAGAGCTGGCTGCGCATGGTCAACTCAGCCCCATTCACAAAACTAGCCGTAAGGAGGCGAGTGATCGAGAGAAAAAAGGAAAGCGTTGGTGCGTGGCCGCCCAGCCAGGCGCTGGAAATGGCAGCACGCAGCGGCCCAGCGCCATCCCCCAGATTTTCGTGGAGGCTGCAACTGTCTTTCTAAATGCACTGCATTCGCTTGGTTTGGGGTGCAAGGGGAGTTCCGTTTTATGGACGCTGGTTCTGACTAGGGATTCAAGTTAAAGCCGCTAATGTGAACAGCTGACCTTTCTTAGTGAAATGGTGTGTAGCTGCAACCATTAGAATATAGTGATTAGGCCACTGTGGAAACTTATGGCACTGCCATACTCAAGGCAGTGGACTAGCTAGTAGTAAGGAATGCTGAGTTGTTCAACAGTTGGATGAGCACACCACCCACTCTTGGATTACTGTGGAACACACTAAAAGTACTCATCAAGGCTAGTTACCAATACTTGTATTAACTTGGTGGCATGCAGCATGTGCTTTCTCAACTTTGCAATAAAAAGGACCATTTATATCACCGTTACTCTAAGCAAAATCTAACCAAATGTTTATGGTACCCTTGTTAACAGGGCTTGAAATGTACACTTTGAAAACAATGTGCCAAGTGCTAGGCTCTTAAGACTGCACCCACCCCAAAGTGTAACAAAAAAACAAAAACAAAACCGCACCCCCACTTGCTTTTCAAAACCGTAAGTGGACATCTAGCCACTTATTTTTTTCTGGCAGTTTGTGTGGCAGTTGTGTGCTTTCCAAGTCATTTCCAACTTTATGATAACCCTAAAGCAAACCCATCGCAGGGTCTTCTTGGAAAGATTTGTTCGGAGTGTTTGCCTTTGCCTTTCTCTGAGGCTGAAAGTAAGACTTGCCCAAGGTCACCCAGTGGATTTCCATAGCTGGCTATGGGTATTCAAACCCTCTTCTCCAGAGTCGCAGCCCAATGCTCAAACCACTGCACCACACTGGCTCTCTTCATGTGGCTCCCAGGACAGAAAACTGGCCCCAGGACCTGCTGCTCTTGCCCTCCCTTGCTCTAAGCCACTGCTTCTTAGACAGATGTGAAAGACCAGCAAGTATATTCCCAGTGTACCAGGGAATAGCATATTTGTGCCCATTGGCTATAATGGTTTCTTTCTTTACTGGAAACTTGCCAAGGACTGGCAGCCAATGACTCAGGGACTAGCACTGGTCCAGGGAATGCCACCTGTAGTCAGTGACAGCCTTTGCTAGTTTTTAACTACACTGTCATGGTATAAAACAAGGGTGGGCAACTGCCGCATGTCCAGGGAACCACAGACTGCCAAAAACACTCTTTAAGCAGTGGGAGAGGGAGCTGTTCCATGTACTAAGAGCTATAATGATAACAGATCTAACCAGGAAGGCTGTGGAATTTAAGCTCTAAGTTAAAAGTCACTGCTGTATCATTTTTTCCACTATAGCCATCAGCATAATAGAAATGCTTTTTAGTGTACGGTAGCTATCATCCAAGTTATCTGAAACACCATATGGCATAACTATTGCACATACATCTAAGGTGGCAATAAAGCTAAAGAAAAGCATATTTTTCATGTAAGCAAAAGAATTTTAACCACTTTTTGTGCATATGCTATAGGGCTCTCAACAGAGTATGAACCAAAGTCAGGAAGACACAGGGCTCCCCCAGGCTGTTTTTGTGCTCTCCCCCCCCATCCAAGATTAAAAAACAATTCAGCCCAAAATGGCTATTAATGCCTCACAAAGACTTTGGGAACAGTACTGCCACGTTTATTGCCTTTGGGGGAATTTTGCATCCCCTTCACAGGCCCAAAGGAAGCTTTCTGCATTAACTTTGTGTTTGGAAGAAGTAGCTGAAATGCAAAATGGCTAGTCACATCCTGAAGAGACTCTGAAGAATGATGCTGACAATCATTTGGCTGGGGTTGGCTAGTAAAAATGGGGCATGCACCTCTCTTATTCCCACAGGGGGCTGATGCACACACACACCAGCACCTGACAGTTCTCCAGCCTTGGCCTACAGAGGCTCTCAGTCCAGCTAGGAACTAATAAGGAGTGTGAAATTAGTAAGCAGTGGGAAGTAGATCTACACCATTTACAGAAGAGCGGACAGGCATTAAGAACATTCTTACCATTTTCAAAATTAACAGAGATCATGTACCTTAGTTTGCTACAAGTTGATCAACACCCAACAATAAATTTCTTCAGAGGCATATAGAATGTAATACCTGTATATAAAATGTCCTCCTGCACTCATAATGCACAAATGGAAGATATAAAACGATATTCACCAGCAACACCTTTTAACAATGATTTTACTATTAGAACTCACTATTCGAACAGTTAAGACAACTCCCAAATGACTGGGGAGGGGGAGGTGTTATTGCTTATTTGTAATTCCTGTAGCTACCAGAAAGCAATAAATTGTACCTATGATAGAATGCAGAACCCCATTCTTAAGATGAACTGTTGAGGACGGACTACTGCTCTCCTTACTGTTAGTAAGACTGTCAAAACATAACAGCATTTATCTTTATGGTGTTTCCTTCCCATTCCTCCTCCAGATTTCATGCAAGTACAAATTTTTCATTTAAACTGTTTAAGAAGAAACCCCAAAGATTAGTGTAAACTCATTCTAAGTAAATTAACCTAAGTTCGGTGGATTTCATTATAATCACCATCTTCACTGTAGATACTCTTAAGCCCAGTCTACAGTGCTGGTGCTTACCTTTAAAGCCTTTAAGAGCTTGAGATCCAAGATCTGCAGGAACACTACTCCCTATACCAGGCTAGCCTTGAATAAAGATCAGAAGAAGCTCTTTTCTTAGTATCTCAACAACATTTTGTGAAGGTGAAGCTCCAACTGTTTTGGTCTGATGCAAATATTAAACTGACAAATTTTGGTTTTTGTCATTCCATTTATGTAGGTACACTATTCTGCATATAATGTGTTTTAGTAACACTCAGCTGTTTCTTGTGTAGTATATACTCAAACCCCTTGCCAGAAGTACCTGCTTATTATACTGACAGAGGTCATGATCAGTTGTAACACTGCACTAATTTACCTGTATGATTTGAATTAAACAATTATATTGCACAGAATTTTACAGGCTTTACATACAGTGAAATTGCAATTTGGAGTTCTGTGAATGGATTTCTATTCACAGTCTGTCAATGGTCTCAACATCCCATCCCTAATATCTGATCCCTTTAGAAAAGTTCAGGAGGTGCTGTGGAAGGCTGCCAGGTGAAACCAATACAAATTGCTTCTATCCCTCCTCCCCACTTACCCAGTACTTCTGAAGCATTAGCACTCCTCCTTCCACTCACAGAATGGTATTTTTTTTATCCATCCCCATTATCTTTCTGGAATGTCATACCATCTTTTAAAACCCTTGTACACAACTATACAACATACATTGTTCAACTACTTACCTGCAAATTCATTGACTGTATGCCACTCACTCAAAACAGGTTAATTATGTCAGTATCTCCACCATACCTTTGGCTTACTTAGTATTACAGTAAAATGCCTTTATATACAAATAAAGCTATTCATTTACTATTGAGTTAAATTCCGAGGGAAACATCTTCACCACAGAGAATTCCAAACCTCTTTTTGTGACACAGCTCTCATCTTGGTTTTTCATTCCAACTGCTGAAATATCAACAAAAATGTAGTTTCACCAGCACAAGCTCTAATATACTTGCACTGCACAAATTGTCAGACCTTTGTTACATGTACAGTAGTAATTCATTCAACGAGATTCAGTGCAAGATAAAAACTCATAATGTAACTATTCATGTTGGTGTATCTTTCAAGTAAATATTTTACTCTCCAAGCAAGTTAGTGTAGAAGAACCCTACTGAGTTAACTGCAAGTTAGCCATACTTGGTACATCTGCAAAAGAGACTATACAATCTCACTGAAGGGCAAGTCAAGGTACAGTACTATGAACTCACTATGATCCCATTTTAAGGGACTCCATTTCTGGTATGGTAAATTGAGTTCTCATGTCAATATATCTGAGGTATGTACTCCTCTAATCTACTTCACACAGTGTAATAGAAAACAAAAACCTGCTCCTTTCAAAATATACAGGTAGCTGCCCTCAAAAAACTGCAACACTATTTAGAATAAACTCTCCCTTTAGTTCTGGAATATACAAAGCCTTATTGGTATAAGCCAACACAGAGCTGTGTGCCACCAGAAATTATTCTTCAATACAATACTACAGTTCTGTCTTGCTCTTGCAATAGATGTATAATATTCACTATACACACCTGTTCCAATTAACGTCATTCACATAAAATAGTAAGCATAAAACTGACACCCAACATGACCAACCCAACCATGCTGTGTGACTTTCACTATCTAACAATAAAATCTCATTTCATTCACAGATCCTAATTTTAAAACGTTTAGTTAGCATTATAACTCATAAAAGATCAATTTTTCACAAAGACAAATTTCCACATGCATTTTACTGTAGATTTTACTTTATACTGCTAAAAAACTGCACCAACGTCAGAACAGTGCAAATAATGTTTAATTGTAAAAGTCATAATGGCTTGAATTCATAATTATTTAAGAACACTGTCAAGATTCTGGTATTTATTACTCACCATTGCTTATAAACTAAATAGATCACTCCCAGTACATTTTGACATGCATTCTCACACCCCACCTATTTTCATAGCTGAAGTTGATGGATCTTTTACCTCAATTCCAGCTTGTGTGTTATCAGATTTTTATTTTGCACTGCATCAACATCAACTGAATAGTTCTGATGATAAGACTGATCTATCATTTTCTCTCCTTCCCCAAGCCAAAATTAGTAATGCTCGAAAACCTACACGTTTTTTTTTCCAGCAATGGGAGAGATTTAAGTCAGAAAGCTGCTGCTTCTTCCTAGGCCTACATTAGTTATTGGGTCAAATTTGGCATGAACACCTTGACAGTGTTCTTCATAAGACTATGACAGTAAAGATGCCAGTTGGCACAACAGCCTTATTGATGAAGGGAGCATTTAAACCTCCCTGGTACTGGGTCCTCCAGCACCAAGGATTACAAGGAAATCAAAGTAGTATTTTAAGGCTACATTTAGCAAACCTACGTTCCATAAGCCTCATCCTATCAAGTTTAAGATTTCAGAAGCTGATGCAACACTCATGTTTCTTATTCAAATATGGAAAGAACTTTACCATGGGCAGTATATGAAACTGTGGCAACAGGCGTCTCATTAAGCAGTAACATTTTAACCATCCCACCACTTAGTTTCTCTCTTAACTAGCAAGGCACATTTACATTTACATATTTCCCAAGAATACTTGACAAATTTTAATTACACTTTATGTCCCAGCTATCCCAGTAATTGACATACAATATACTAAAATGGTTTATTAGGATAACAAAAATTCAATTAATGTGAGAGACAGACTACTGGAAACCACTATTCTAAAAAAATGTAAATACAAGTAAACAAACTGAAATGTGTGCGCACACGTTTTTAAACCAGAAGATTTCTGCACTAACACACATTTATATTAATGACACATAAAAAAAATAAAAACTTTATTACAAAAATAAGTTACACTTGCCTCCAGCTTACAGTATAAAACAATTTTATTTGCAGGAATGCAAAATGATTGTTTGCAATGAGCATTTAACATATGACATCTATTTTTGTTAATTTTTTCATTTACTGGGGAACTGGTGTGTATAAAACCTTAATTCGGTGTTTCAGATCTTACTGTGGTGCCTACGGGTATGTAACAACTGCAGTATCCCTTTGGGGAAGGGCATAAGGGAAGCTCTTTCTGCCAAGTCTATATTAAACCATAGTTTTATCTTATCTACGCATATCTGGACTTGACAAACTTTTTGGAAGGGTGATTCAATAGAGGATGCTTCACCACTTAACACTCACTGTCATCAAGGTGCTTCAGAAAATTAAAACATAGCACAAATGATTGTATTCTACTCTACAGGTTATCATGATCTGCATAAAGAGAAAATGGAAAGCTGATCTGTTTCTTTTTACAGCAATCAGCAATAAGAAATGCACTAATGAGAAAACATACCTTTACCTAAAAAGCTAAACTACAGCCATATACTATTTTCTATGATTTATGAAAAACTTCAAAATATCCAAATGTCAGGCTTCACTGTACAGTTGTCAGTTTTAGTCTGACCTTTTATAAAGGGACACTGCAGTATTTAGTACAAGTTGCTGATGTACTTTTTTTGAACATTTGATGTCTTACAAAAAGTAACATCTTGCTAAACTATTATACATCCAAATAACTACAATATCTGAAGAAGCAAGGCTGCTTTTTCAGCCACAAAATACGACAAAAACAAGGCCTGTTATGATGGACAAGAGGGACTCTTTTACAAAGCCTCTGAAATTAAAGGCAACTAAGAATGTTACATTTGGTATATATTTTTGCCCTCATGTCATAATTAAACAAGCCTTGATTTTATCTACAAAGATTTTTCTATGTACAGTACAGATAGGGTATAGTTCAATCCTCTGCTACTGAGGTAGTTAACCAACCCTTTAAAAAAGGTTCTGAAAAGAACCACTATCTGGAATGCCTGACTAACCAGCTCGGATGATTACACCTGAAACTGCTGTATCTGAACACATTTCAAATTGATTACTATATAGACAACCATGATTCACCTTCATGAGCAGAAATAAAAGTTTAGGACACCAATGATGGTACTCATCTAATATAACTGCAATAAAAATTTTTAGAGCAATAAGAGAATACCACTTTTGGAATCCATTTTAAAAACTCCTGGGAAATGTCTACTTTAAGTAGATGTTTCTTTTTTCTTTTTCTTTTTTTTAAGAACAGAACATTTAAGAGGCCATGCTAGAGATAATTTTGTTGAACACATTGGGAGAAATATTAACTTTAGATTTATATTTTGCACTGCAGAGAAAACTTAATAGAAATTCATATCAAAGTCCAAGTGTCCCATATTTGATTCCATGATCTTCGCATGAAGTATCTTCTACAAAATAGTTTGCTCCTATGCAGCTGAGATACTTAAGGTTGCTTGATTTCCTTACCATTACTCCACCGCAAGCTTCTGGTGTAATCCCATTTAGCAAGTCAGTCTTCATTGTAACAGGTCAGGACCGGCCTCGACCCCTTTTCCCTGCTAGCCAGGTAACAAAAGGAATCAGTTAGAGAAATCTTAAAATCAACTCAGAAAATCTGTTTATAAATATGAGCAAAAATAATTTGTAATAAATTAAGCCAAGAAAATTTTATCATTTGATTTCCAATTATTTTAAATCCCCACCCCAGCTTTTTGGGCTTATTATTTTGTTCAAACTGATTTTATTTACAAATTCAGCCACCTTTAATGGTTTGTGCACTAAGTTCAACATCTTTACATGATATTCAGTAAGGTTAAGAATTAGCATAAGAAAACTGAAAATTCTACAATGAAATCTATAATTCTCATCATATTCTTATTAACTTACAGTTATCTGATCACATGCATTCCTTATTGCTATACGGTGCATGCTCTAATTTGGGTGGGGGGAGTTG